>OX376303.1:1218822-11218822 GCA_947369205.1 Cantharis rufa | reverse complement strand
TCATCCATGGGTAAATTTACTTTGACAAGATAAATTAATTTAATCAAAATCGACTCATCAAATCATAAAATATTCAGCTACATAATTAACAAAGTAAACCATTTTTGACGCTGCCATTCCTATTATTTTTCGCGTTTGTTCGAGTGATTTATTTTATGCTTATGTATAATTTTTTGAATGAAAGCCTCGCCCTGAATAAGAGACACGTAAACCAAATTCAAAATTCAGATTATTTTAATGAAAAATTCCATAAATCAAAGAGCGCTGCAGAGCATAAGTAAACATCATTTGATCACCTAATTACTACAACAATTGCAAGTTTACTCATATTGGGAACACATAATGAAGGTTTCGTAATAGCTGTGGTATTAATTATTTGCTGTAGGCTGTAGAAATTGGCTTTCGGTTGACATACGTGAAACATAGATGACAAATAGAAACTAAGAAACACATTGTTCTACATTATGTTTTAAACGAGATTGATGACATTTATCTATTAAAACCATCTAGCACTATGTAATAATTGGTCATTAAATTTAATAAATTTTTTCAATTACGTTTTAAAATTCTTCATTCAAAAACTGATTTAATTATGTAAATTATAAGTACACAATTTTTTGAACAACCTTAATTAGGTATAAATTTCACTTGGGTTAATAAAATGCAAAGAATTTAAAAATTTTAAAAATAAATTTGACGGAATAAACAGCATAATAATTAATACATACTTTCAGCTCCAGTTTTTTTAAATTTTTGTTCGTGGTGTACTTTGATATTATTTGTAAATCTCTTTTGACATTAAAAATCTGGAATATTTTTATTTATACAAAATAAATGTTGCTGCTCGGCGAGAAATTCTTATAAAGGGTGAAGCATGAATGTTGCTACAAAAGAAAAGTGAATATCGGCCTCGTTTTTTATTTTTTACTTTTCTGTTATTCTGTTGGGCAGAAATACTGCTACATTTAATTTTATAATTATACAAAATATCTGATATTAAAAATATTTTTAAAAACGGGACAAATATTCGCTTTTCTTTTGTAGCTACATTCGTATTATCCTCGCTCTCTCTCCTCTCTCCCTTTTAATCGATCCGGTAACGGCCGGTAAAACCCATATTATAAAACGGCAGGTTTGGATTGTGATTTCAATTTTTGATTCCATGCAACCTGTCGAAAGTCACCTACGCGCAACGTCACCTATCGATCTTGGTCTTATGTGGCACAATAATAATTATGGTATGCTTATAGCAATCAAATCTTAGGATTTTTCTACTGTGGGCCGATCACACTGCTCCTCAATGATTTATTAATATCGATCCAAGTCGCTCGTGGTCCTCTCAAAACGAGCTTAACTTTTCCATCTTAATATGCTTTCATCAAGGGGTGAACAGCAGAATAACCTGCGGCTATAATTTTATGTCGGCTGTTAAATAAAAGTTTGTTGACCAAAAACTTGCATATGCGATGCTGTAAAATGTTTTGGAAAGTCGCCTGCGGCACTGCTTACTATTCCACAACATTATTGAAACCTACGATCTGTAAACTTAGAATTCAACGAAACTCTAAACTTATATTTTCACGAAAACTTGGAAAACTGATACTACAAAATCTACTAAATTGTGGGTACTTGTAGTGTTCCCAAGTATTGCCAGTGGTGCTTTGTGTTTGATTAGGTTAACAAAATTTGCTATCGTAAGTTAAGCTTCTTTGTCTAATTTTCGGCTTATGTTTTTAATCAAACACGTGGCCCCTCTAGCATACATACAAAGTAATTTCCAAAAAAAAATTAATAAGTAATTTCTAATTGGCCAACGTTGGTTCATTATTAATGTTACAAAAAATTCAATATATTTTTTACGGACAAAAAGGCAACAGTTGTTTATTAGGAAGCCAAAAGCAACAGATCTTAAGAAAACAATACGAAAATGATTGCCCCACAAAATAAAAAATACCAATTGAATTACTTTGAAGCAGTAAATCCAACTAAAATTGAATTCAAGAACTTAGCAACAGATAAATCATCGTTGGACTCCTGATAAATTTAATATAAACTAATATTGCAGCAAAATGTAGACAATTCTCAAATCCAATTTTGATTTTTTAAAGCAAATGACCACATAGCATTTCTTACGTCACGACATTTGAACGAATAATCCTTTAATCAAAAACTTGAAAACTAATCATTTTTAAATCAAAGTAGGCAAAGAGCCAGACATGTAAGTATACTGCTTCAAAACGTCATGAAAATAAATATAATGTTGTAAGTTTCCTTTTCGAAATCATATCAAAAGAATATTTAATGAAAATTTAAAATGGCCTGAAATGAAATACACCGCATAAAACTAAAAACTAAAAAATTAAGTGCTGCAAAATTACAATGACGTTTAAGATCACTCGCGAATTCAATGTTATTGATGCTACACCGGGTGACCGACCTTACACCCGATCATAGGGAAATAACAGAAAATTAATTTTTTTTCACATCAACCTTGTGAATAACATGGTTCGCAAGGTTTTACTGTATTACCGGCTTCAAGATTACTCACAAGAAATTTCTCCTCTGCATTTACAGCACACATTAAACTTTTTATAAAATTTGACGTATAACTTTAACTACAGTTGCGATAAAAGTGACAAACTTTTATCGTTAGATCGTAAATGATGATTGGTAAAGTAAAGTAACGATTGACGCTAAATTCGAAGCAACAAATTCTGTTTTTAAACAAAAATTAGTTTCAAGCTGTAAACTTTAAACTTGAGACTTAGTCGTAAGCATCTTTACAACTGTACGTCTACAGTGAGCGCTTACCGTGCAATGTAGCTTAAATTTAGACTAAATAATATTCCAATTATTTAACTTTGATTTAGTGTTGACTATTCTCTCAACTCAAGGTTGGTTAAGAAAACGTTATAAATCAATAATAATTATTACAGAACGTCACATGCCATCACCAATTATCATTATTATTAATGTACGTCGATATACATTTTTTATTACTTCCAAAACTTTGATAATTTACGGTGAATAGGATAATACCTTAATAATATAAAATAAATATTTATCATTTCCTGATGCAATATTTGGACTAATTTATAATATTTCAAAGTTTAAATGGCGCTTGCATGATCTAAAAGTTAAAAGTTGTCATTAGTTTATTTTAAATCTTCCGTGAAACTTGGTTCAAATAAATAATTATAATAAGAAATAATTAATTAGCCACAAAAAAATGTATATTTTATTTATTGGTGCTGAAAAATTAAGTTTAATTCGCTATTTCAATTTATGAAAAGTTCATCAAGTTTCAGAAAAGTTTTTTTAATTTAGAAATATATTTTATTGAAATAAAATGAAAATTAAGATACCTAAACGTATTTCATTGAAATTAATACAAAACTTGGCACAATTTTATTTCGTCTTGAGAAAATTTCTTCTTTGGAGTTGCGATTATACATTAAAATTCAGTCCCTGAGCGTTATTTCGATAACTAATCGCAATTCGTTGCACGCTTCTTCTGTGGAATACACATAAACAGCGCTTTCATCACAAAATATTTTATTCTGATCTTTTATATAAAATGTTACATTGACAGTCACCACAATGACAATTCTTAACAAACGTAAAGTTAATATAAAGAATAACAATATAATTTATGTTATCAGAAAATTTATAGCTATTACTCGCAAATTAGATTTTGATGTTGAAAACTTTCTTTATTTTTACAGAAAAACATGAACTGAATTTTTAAATCGAAAACGCTATTAAATAAAGAATTGTACAAACGTCAACATAAAATATGTAAAAACAAAAAGTATTATGTTTCGGTATTTGTTCGATCGAATTATTGATAATACCTGAAAACTGCTATTTTTATGGAGACTGATCGTGGATTTCAAATTTATACGTATATATTTTTCCGGTCAAGCGTAAACAGAACTTCAATTTTAAATAAATATTTATACCTACAATATCCCTAAATATATTTTCCGATACGTAAACCTCCAAAAGAAAATTTATTGCAACAATTCAATTTTTTTGTAATAACCGGTGACCGATGCTCTTCAAATATTTTCTGAACCTCGCGTTATTAAAAATTTTCAAGCTTAACTAGATATTCATCCATTCAATCGTCTCACAATGCCCCGATATTTAATTCACTTAAAGGTCGACTCAAAATGTCACTTAATAAATAAACTCTTTACGATAAAAATGTCACACGAATCGATAATAACATCGTAGTGATAAAAATATCAAAATTCTGATTTGAACTTACTATAATGCGAGGGTCGCTTTTCAAAACCAACCAACAACGTTATGGTTAACCGGAGAGATCTCTCGTCCGCATCTTGATTGTAATTAATTCTTTAATTCCGAATCTTTAAATAGTAAACCTTCCAACAGAAATTACAATTTAAGCGGAAATTAATGTCAGACTATGTCGGTTAAATTAAATTCATAAATTTATTGATAGCGTTTCGTTTCTCGTTGAAAGAACGAAGTCCTATCGGTCCTATTTAATTATTTACAAGCAAATGTTTTAATTGAAGACACAAAAATAGATTTTTAATTAAAAATGCTTCCAAAAACCAACACCACTTTGTACGAATGTACGATATACATACACCGCACCGGTCTGATTTATTAAGTCTTTATCGTGGCGTAGGTGAATTTTCCCTTATGCATAAGTAGGACAGTAATAAAATTGGCGCAGTCAATCATAGTCGTCAAATATTAAAATCCACTTAAACAAAAAATAAATGGGAAAGAATATAAAATTTATAGCATTCAATTTACGTCAAGCTCAGATAATAACGAATTAAAATAGTTTAAGTTTGCTTGATGTAAGCTGCCATAACTACAATAAATTCTTCGTCTCCTTATAAAGTGGCTCAGAATTTTAATTTAAAAAAAAAACTATAAAAAGTAATGGTAGCTGTAGAGTTAAAATTTTGAAATTCGTATAAACCAAAAATTAAGTGAAAAATATTCTAATCGGCGTCGTCGAGCGCCGCGACAGGACACTTCGTTTTTTATCTGCGTCTAGGTGATATTATGATAAATAATAAATAAGAAAAAGGCTTTCGGTAGCCCTCTCCCAAATTCGAATTTGTTAATCAAATCCTGCTTTATTGGAATCGGTAGCTCTAACGAGTAAAAATTAACCATTTGCAGGTTTTTCATTAAAATTTGAATCACGATAGAATCTGAAATTTTATCTAATCACGGAAAGCTTAAAATAAGACGATTTTCTAATTTAATTTTAAATTTCTTTCAAAACTATTTAAAACTTCTTTATAAAGCTGTTGTAAAATTGAAAGTCTTTGCTCTTATGAAATTGAAAAAGTAATTTTTCTTTCAGTTACTCACTTTATTAGAATTTTAGGTTTTTACGTTAACTGCGTGTAATTTTGGAATTGTCGTAGTGCTCTACATAAAACTTTACACGAAGTGCTTTAAATTATTCAAGAATTAAAAATAGTATCTCGAGTGAGTGATGCGAGTCGGGCTGTATTTAAAAACTTATACGGACCCAATTGACAAATAACGGTGTAAACACCAAAGAAGGCCTTCAACTGGCATTGTATTTAAATTGAAATTGTTTGATTGTAAAATTTAAAGGCAATTCTTATAAATTTATTAGGAATCGATTTTAAGAACACCGCGACCTTACCCTAATATATTTCAATGTATGCATCAATAATAATATGAAATTTAAAATTTATATTCCGCTACAATGAATGCGCTAATGTGTTTTGACTACGAAATTAGTTGACTAATGAAGAACAAAATAATTATTGAAGTATAAAATTTCAAATAAATTATAACCCACGGCAGGCAATGTGTAGGGCGATAATTTCACACAAACTAGAAATCGTATTTATAATTCAAAATATTTTGAGCCAAAGCCTGATTACAGGGGAATAATCACAAACATCGACTATAAATATTTCAGCAACCAAAATTGATTTTTAAAATATGAAATTAATTTTTCAGTTGCGGGCGGGCGAGTTGCTTTCATAAATATTGTAAACAAAAAGAGCAATTAATAATATCCAAATTTTTGTGACAAAGATAAAAAAATAAACTGTAGTATATTTTTTTTCGATCTTAAAAAATGTCAACGGTATTAAAGTAAACCAATTGATTTTCCAAAAAAAACGAATCTGTAAGTTCGACAATTGAATGACAAAATTTTTCGGAGTTTAAATCATGTGTTTTTTAATATCGGAAGTAGGTAATTTATGATATTAAATTTAATTATCATTACTTTTACATTTTTTACCTACCTAATTTGGTAAACACTAAAATAATTTGGAGCGTGCAGCCGGACAACAGAGTTATTTTATAATAATTAATAAATAAAGTTAAATTACATATTTAAAAGGATTTTATAAAAATGACTGAGCCTGTTTTAAACCTATTGTAGTTTTTTTTATTTATCGAGCTTCTGGTTTCAAGTTTCTACTGCAGTCGATGTATTAGGCAACAAAAAATTTTCAACCTAAATTTACCTACTCCATATTATCTGATAAACAACAAATATAAACCAAAATAATTTTTTTTTAATCCTGACCCTCTCATTGTTAGACCCTTTATAATTTTTTTTTCATATTTTCATTTCATTACTTATTATGTAAACTGATTATTCCCTTCGAAATGTTTGCATATTAATTCACCGTTCGCAAATATTATAAGCAAGTAAACGTTAAGTTTTGTTGATTTTCGGGAATAAATTAATTAAACATAAAATTATAGTTTCACGATATTACGAGCTACAAACTTTAGTGGTCACTAATTTCCGCAGCTTCAAATTTCAAATTGCTAAGTTAACTTCACACTATTTGAGAGCTTTAAAAAATCCTTTGAATAATTGAAGCATTTTAGTTATGAAAAAAAAAATTAAATTAGTTTGAAAAATAAATTAAGAAAATATTAAAATTAAATAACTTTTTATAATTATGGAATAAGCACCGTATCTGGCTTATTCTTATTAGCCGTCCTCAGTACCGCATAGTGTACGTTATTAACAAAGGGATTGGTGTAAAGCTTAAATCGATCGGCTACATTGCTGTGATCTAGAGTCTATGTTCAATTTTGGGGCTTATGCGAAAAGAAAACAGGAAACCAGCTCATTAAAAATTCCCTAGTAGGTCATCTTGGCTTAAATAGTCAGAATAATAGGAATATTATTTTTTTTTTATTTAGCTCTCTTTTAGTCTTGAAAATGGAGAAATAAATCTTCCAAAACGTCGGCACACCAAATCTTAGTAGTTTGATTTATTAAATTCCAATATCCAGGGATTCTTTTTGCATAGAATAATAGGTTTCATCCGAAATCGGATAGGCACTTAAAGAAAGAATATCGTGTTTTAAAAAGAATTACTGATGTATTAGGTGATATTCCATGGTCTGCCCCCCCCCCTCCGGGCTCTGAAACTACTTAAAAATTTGAATTAATTTGATGAATTAGATGATTTGGTTAAATTAGAAATTCTCGCTCGAGCAGAATTTACAACAAATATTTGTATTGACAGTATGAACCGGGGGGAGGGGGGCGATAAAAGAACCTCCTCCCGCAGTAATCAGTGATTATATAGAATTAATAATCCTCCTATGAGTAAAGGCTAAGGCAGGTTGAAGTCTGGATGGGTCGGCTTTCATGCAAGTTTACTATAAAAACTGTAACAGAACTTCAGTCTCATAAATTTTGAAAACATCAGGTATACATAATTAAATGTATGTATTTCAAATCAAATATTAACTGATGTGTCATGGTATATCTAATTCTGGTAAAATAGTTGAGAAAAATTGCCGAACTTCGGCTGATGCAGTTTATACAGCTATTTATTATTAAATCGGACATTAAGACATAAAGCATAAGAGCAAATCCGGGGGGTCTGGGGGGTGTGGAACACCCTCCAGTGCAACACACCCTTTACTCTTTATTCGCACCCCAAACCTCAGAAGTTATTACATTAGACCCCTCGAAGCGAGAAAATTTAGGAACATATTTTAAAAATAAAAAATATTTACGAAGGATTTGAAAATCAATGGCAGCCACCAGCACTAAAGTATAACCATTGCGTACAATAATGTGAAAATTTAAAGTTTGAAAATTGTCCGACATAAAGGGAAGTTTTTGTACTATTTATTAGCAGCTATTTTTATTATGATTTTTTCAAAACTTAAAAAAATATTTATTAAATTTAATTAACACTACCTTTATTTTAGCGTCCTTTGCCTTTGCCAATAATTAATCGACATACGAAGTTTTCTTTTTGATTTGAGAAAAAAAAATAGTTTGTAAATTTTATATACCGATTAAACAGATGATGCAAAAATCGAAAAGCAATAATAATTGAATAATCAAATATATCGACCCCCTGTAGCTTTGCACCCATAAAACTACAAATGTTCTGCTTTTGTTACCGAACAACCCCCGTAAATAAATGCTTTGTAACGCTGTGACTTACCTTAATTGCTAAAATTCTATTGAGCGCATGTTGCAGGATTAACTCAATGAAGATAGGATTTGTAAAAATTAATTAAATTGATTTTAAATTGAAAATCAATTGCGAGAAAAACGTCAAATTGGAATCAGTTAGTGATGTGTCTACCTACCAGCCTACCATACATGTGTCCGATAAGATCGGCCGATGGTATGCAGAAGCTTCCATTTAGTGTAGACATGTCTCTGCGAGCCCGCATATAAAATATATTATATATAGTGAGAATCGAGAGGATTGATTTAAATTGAGTCACTCCCACATGCATCAGCTGTCCGGTCATTAAAAATATTGACTGGATGACATTAAAGCGGTTAATAATCTGGGTAATATCCGCAGCGGCCATCTTAATTCCCCCAACTTTATAAATTTACCTGATGTAATTCATGTAAGCGTAGATTCAGATAAGTTAATCTGCGTTTATGTTTATCTTCCTTTTACTATCTTTACTCCACGTAACTTAAGGAAAACTTAAACCATTATGCAAATGCGGAGTTGGTTATAAAAAAAAGAACACAATTTTCTAATGTTATTGCTACTTTCGTCGAGATTTATTTATAAAATATATTACACGAGTTATCTACACTGTACAATTATCTTCTTCTTCCTAACAAGTAATCAATAATAAATAAAGTTTAGTACATACAAAGGGTACATTTAAAATTATATAGCACCAATTGACTAATAAATATACAACAAAACAATAATAGATATTACAAATGTACATATAATTACAAATTCGATAAAAAAATATAACGAGAGGATAGAGCGAATTATCTAACAATTTTAGCAACTAATAGAGAAGAACACGAAAACAGAAGAGATTTTTAAGTGCTTAATCTACTTGCATCACAGCTCCAGACGGCGGCGCAACGACAAACTTGAATTCGATTAGGTGATACACCCGATACCATAAAAAATTTTACATACGCGCACCCTTATTTTTTTAAACATTTGCCGACAGTCGTCTTACGATAACTAATTTTGTCTAAAAAAAGGACTAGAATGACGGCTCCACTAAAACGTTTTTATCACTAATTGAAAATAATCAAAGGCGTTTCAATACAGTTTCACTGCACAATTTTTTAACTAGAGTTTTTTGATAGTTCCATAATTCAGACTGTAAAGCCGCCACTACAGTCATATCGATTAGTTCACTAGCACACCGTTAGGTATCTTTTACGTTACTGATTATCTTCACAGCAGGCCCCTATATGACTGACTCGATTTACCTACTTCTATAGGTATTGAATAATTTAGAGATCACATTTAATGTTTCAATAGTACTAACGTCAGAGACAATCCAATTAGTAAATTGAATATTTTTTGGCAGCTTCCGCTATTAGTACGACTAAGACTTAACGATTCTTCGGCATTGGCTGGACTACTACTTCGCGATACCTTACTTCGAGCTGCTCCTTCGATGTGATTTCCATCGATTTCTAATAACGGTGTACCACCAGGCCAACCCTCCGTACTGTATCGCCTGTAATTACATTGATCGTAACTACTGCGTATGTAGGGCTTGGAAATGTTGGGGTAATGTGCATCTAGCATGTCCGTTCCCTGGAAAAAAAAATTACTTGTTGTAGCGAAGCCAAAAAAAACCTTAATGTATTTCATCAAGCTCGAAATACATTAAAAGCAATTAAATTTGATGCATAAACTATAACGAAAATAAACCGGGTCTGGTAAACAGTAATGTGCAGTATTGTCGTATCCCATAATAATTATTATACTCGAGAACTGCATAACTTCCGCTACAATTTTAACAATTCCCAAAGCCCCACTAACAATGCATCAAGACTAATAAATGTTTAGACAATAATATCTACCGATAGTGTCGCAAAATAATAAAAAAAAAATTATATTTTATCCACCTATTGCATAATTTACCGAAATAAATTTAAATCTCTTTAAAAACCGATCAACTAATGTGTATTTATATTATTACATAAAAAAAGTGTCATTTGACGAAGTTAAATTGCAAAGGTAATTTTGCGAGATTCCGATTTATCACGCGACCGATGGCGATGTAAAGAAAAAGACCAGCACGTGATATCTGAACTAAAAATACTTGGATATTTTTATTTGAACAGTTACTTACCGGTAACAAGGTAGATTGAGCTGTCCAGCACAATGGCTTAAAGGATCCTTTCTTCGTAGCCTCTTGAAAACTTTGAAATTGATTTTCCCAATCGTATGACACGAGTCGGGATTCTAATGTCATGCCTGCTAGTTCAGGTGGAGCCGATATGCGCACGGGATTGGAACCACTGAAAAGAAAATAAAAATGTAGTCGATAGTTCAATGTATCGTGAATATTCTAAAAACAATCACTTATTTGATTTATTTCTGATGGATGAAAAGTGAAAAATGTATATACTTACGGACTGAGTTCTTGAATGCCTAAAGAATGCAAGACTGTTGGTAAGCTCGGTAAACTGTGACACGCAGCTAAAGATCGTTGACGAGGATAATAAAGTCCCATTACTAAGCATGTCTCTTCTCTGCTTGTGAGTCCGCCGAGGGTAATAGCTGACCTTCCAGAACTGTTATAAGTGCATTCGGCTATTAAATGATCTCCAGGTAATATTTTAACAGGTGAAACAAGTTTTCTGTACTCTTGATAATCGGCATCGACGTTATCGTCGGTCGCTATAGGAGATTGCTCTACACCATCTCTAACGTGTCTTAATGCCACTTGTCTGCCTATTCGATGGGTTCTCATTACAACCGCAAAGACACTGACACCCGAATGAGGGAAAGCTTGTCGGGTGCATTCAGATATGCAATGACCCGACGAGACAACTTTCTGTTGTCCGGGTGGTATAATATGCCTCCAATTAGGATCCATTCCGACCGATATAACACCTGCGTCGTGCCTTCGAAGTTCCGGTGTGTAAAATAATCTCATTCCGGAACCTTCCAAACTACCCGCATTATCGTACGAACTGGTATAATGAGTCTCCAACAGATAATAGCGACTAGTGGACGGCTCGAGTGGATATCCGGCCTCGGGTGGAAAACTGAAACCTTCGGAACCCCTAGCCCAACTAGCGACGACTGTATTGCAGGCTAACGGCTGCAATCCGCTATCGAAACACTGTCTTCCCGGAGTGCCCGCCAATTGTTCGACTTGAGGAGTTTCTTGACACTCGTACAAGACCACTTGCTGAAGACCGCCGTCGGTTCGAATCCCCTGGAGCGGTTCGTACTGAAATAAAAAATTAAAACCTTCAAACGCTATTCAACCCTTGTTTATTTTTCTTTGAAGATGACGGTTGTAATTGAACAAACGAAGCAATAAAATAAGACAAACTCATCTCAAACTAGCGAAAACGCAATTTATATAATTTCAAATTTAAATATCAAAGCGCCGTAAAATTTCCTACGAATTTATATGAAGGGAGATGTACGCATAATATTATTTGCAAATCTGCGAAGCGAGTATAAAAGCCAAGCAATTTGCATACTATGTTCCGACTTACTCGTATAAGGTGATGCTTGCGAGAAAGTGCAGGAATACGGAATACCCTGCACCAGTGGAGAGTGTCTCCGGGCGCAGGAGATTCGACTGCTGGATTTCGTAGTTCCCATATTCGTGTAGTTTCTTCTGGTCCCGGGGCGTCCTGATCGGCACGTTGAACCAAATATAACGATTGGCTGCCTCTCGATTCCATGTTGTGCTGCGGCAAAGAGCCCGGACCGACCGCTCCACCTTCGGGCTCGCTTTTGTGATACGACCACACTATACGCATCGTGTCGTTCTGTAACAAAGCACGTTTTTAAAACTCACACTTAATAAGCAATAAATAAATGAACAGGTAATTATTTCGTTACTTAATCAACTTCAAAATTATTTAAGAGGAACATAAATCAAAAACTTGTTTTTGTGCCCGAAATTAATATCGTAGAATGTGGGAAGTTTTTAAATTAACACCTAATAAAGTAGAAATAACTTATTAATAACAAAGTGGAAAACTTGGAAGGTAGGACACACAGAAAAAGAAATAAGCGAAATTTCTTTATTTTTGGTACATCTGGAACATCAATCTTTGTGTGTCGCTGGAGACGTTTCTGGAGCAGATTAAGTAACGAAACTTGTCGGATTTGTTACTCCTTATATATGCAACTGGTAAATGTATTCACAAACTCAGTCTTTAACTTGTTTAGCAATTGTTATTATATCACGTTGGCAGACATTTCGAATCAATTCAACGTGCTTTCCATTATAAATAAAAATCAAGTGTTTTCTTTCTCGCTACATCCTATAAATGGTTGGGGATGTTATTTATGGGACCGCACTCCCGAGCTTTGGTGTCATCTCTTAATTATTCACGCAGCGTCGTAAAGCTTTGCGTGTTAATGAGCCATTAGAACGCTGTAATATAGCGCAACACGAGAAAAATTAAACGGCCACCCTGAGAACAACACGTATCCGCGTAACTTGCCTAGACATGACAAGCCTTGTCATCGCCCAGTAATACATAAAAGTAACTGTTTGTCCCGAACAAACATTCGTTAAAAATGTGGATAAACGACGTTACCTTGTAAATAATGTTTACATATAATTAAATAACAATAAATCGGTTAAACATATTTCCCTCGCATCATAAAAATAACTCGTTCGAGGAAAATCGATTAAGTACATACTTTCAAGACGCACACACACATAAAAATTCGGTACGAATTCGGTATAGTAAATTTGAATCCAATTAATTTTCAAGAGAAAAGTACGACGCTGAAGTTTGCTCAAAAATTGGAAAACTTAAAAGCAATTCGATTTAAAAATAGAGAAGTAGTAACCAATAAAATCCCAGCCAAAGGAGCACCAGCTGCAAAAGGAATTTGTCATGTATTAGGATTTAAACTAAATATTTGCGAAGCATTCAATCCATGACATAATTTACATCGAAAGACATCGAGCTTACTGCAAAATGGTTTAGAAGGGCGACGGCCAAAAGCAAACATAAGTAATTGGGTGCACCGGACTCAGCACAACTCGGAGTTACTGTAAGAATATAAGGGTCTACACGCCAGCCATTACGAGGAACTTAAGCTGCCACCATATGTTTTTACTCCTAAACTACCATTAAACTGTCAAGTTTTTCTAGCACCTACTTTACTTTTTCTTAAGCCTCGTCTTCCGCTAATATTTACAGTCATGATGAATTTGCAAACCATTACCATAATAATGACGATTAAAAAGTTTTATCTTGAGCATATAAATATAGCAAACGGCCTGATCGCAAAGAGATGATAATATGCTGATTAAGGAGGTTTAACGTGGAATTCGAAGCACGTTTTTAAAAAACTAATTTGTTTTAAGTATGAATTTCCTAGCATTTTTCGCAATTTACGGAATAGCGCAATAATGCATTGTGTAGTAAACAATGTCAGGTCATTACTACGGGTTGCTCGAAGCACGAGAAAACAACAATGCTCAACTCCACCCTTTCCTTGTACAACCCGTATCGTTAAAAACGACCAGGCAATGACATAACGTAATTCAAAAACACAAAAAATTAAAATTTCATAACCTACCGTAATCGGGATGTCGTGGTGGTCGCAAGTGTCCAATCGTCTTCTAAATCTGAGCACGGTGTGTGTGCTATTTTCATATCCTAATAGTAGTTGATAGTCCTGACTGGGATCCACTTCCGGTTCACGATCGACGGAGTTTCCGGGTGATTCTTTCACATGTCTATCCTGAAATAAACAATAGAAATAATTAAATAAAAGGATATAATTATAGCAACAAAATTAAACAATTACGTGTTTCTATTGTGTAAGATTTGTTTCCAATTGTGTTTTTAACCACTTCCTCATTAAGCGTATGGGCCCACTCTCAGCGCGCCCTAGGGTGCACTTTATGACCAAGACTAAGGGGATAATAAAGACCGACAGCTTAAATACGTGTTATTGCAAAGAGTTCCAAATGTTTGCTGCAGCAAAAAAACCCCAATTCCAACCGAGTTTTCACCATATGGGAGATGTAGAGAAACGTTAATTAATTCGCCTGCCACTTACAAAAAAACTGATCGATCTTCGAATAAGTCCGACACATAAGCTTTCATAAAAATCGGGAACTGGTAACGATCGGACAATTTATTACCGACCGTTTCTACTTTTATAAGTTTTCATCAATTATACCTTTCATTTTACTAATTGAAAGAGAACGAGCCTGCTTTCCTAACTAATTTCGTTAACCGGCAGTTAAAATCTTTATTTAGAAGTTGGAATTGACATACACACAAAGAACGGTAGCAGCAGTAAATGAAATTATTAATTACGGTGATCTAATTCGAAATTGGTTCTGTGCCGGATTTTCTCAGAGGGCGAGGTCGCTCTACGTTACGCCACTTTATCAAAAGCAACACTGTCGACCGCGGGAATAGGGACCCTTACAAATAATTTACTAAGGGCTTCGTTATCTCTTTCACATCGCATAGAAAAGCGTGTGCAAGAGCAAGTATAACATGGGAACGTTTGAGTTACAAACGGTTTAATTACAACATCAGGACGGTTACAATCAGCCTAGATTTTATAAAAACTCAACGACACAAAGATAAATTGGACTAAAAGAAGATGTCGCGAAATTAAACCAAACTCAAGGGTTCTGCTTGTTTGACTGTCCGAATCCAAACCAATTTGGCATTATTTTCATGGTAAAAAAAAAGAGGGAAGAAATTCTGATTTAATGAATAGCACAGATTAAAAACAGCAAAAGGAAAAATGTCGGTTGTACGGACGATATAAATAATCGAAAAGGAATGCATCACGACTGTCACCTGACAAAGCCAGTTTCCTGAACAAAAGCTTCACTTATCCCGCAACACATAACATACATCGAAATTCCAAGTGAAAAAATGAATAGACCAAGATCCATCATAGAACTAAAGAAGCATCAAATGAATGAGTCAGGTTCTCAGAAGAGCTTAAGACTACGAGTCGCATTAACTTGTTTTTTATTATTTCCTAATATCTTGTTCTACTATGTAAGTTTATGTGTGCGTGTTAGATAATCACAGGCTTATAAAGTAACCAATTAAAGTAAAGCAAGAGAGTAATGAAATAAATGGACGGACGTTAGTACGGACCACCGCACTGCAAGGGTCGGTGTTCCCGGCTTTATTGCATCAATTTACTTAAAATGGGAAAACTTGGACGCCCACCTTTTTCGTTAGCATTTCACAAAAAATCTACAAATACAAACGTGCTCTTTTCAAAAAAAAGAACGGCAATAAAACTTGAAATCCAAAAATAAATAAAACCCTTTTAGCAAAATTCGATTCAAGTGCTTTGACTATTTCAAGCTAGCAAGGATAATACGATAAATTGAACGTAAGTGCTATTTACATTGATATTTTTAAAAGAATAAGCAACTTACGATCCGATCAATCCAATATATTCCATATGCAAATATCCTATTACTTTTATTGCGCGCTTTACCAACTTTCCCGATGGTTTTATTAATACATTTTCTCTAAAATTACTTTTAGCCGGTTTATGGTGTGGCCATCAAAGGAACGAAACCTTCTTGTAAATCGCGTAATTTTGTGTACTTTACGACTCGTAACAAATAGAGGTTTGACGGCTGCGGTAGGTAATTCGATTCCAAGCAGGAGGCCCTAATACCTTTTGTGCAAGTTCGACCACATGATTATTATTATTATTAAAAAACAAATTGCCAATTTTCACAGCTTCACATGCTGAATAGAATCGAAATTATAAATGATATTCTGCCAGTTACGGTTGTTATGATATCGGCCTGTCCCGACCCATACGTATAGCAAAATATATCAATATGGATGCACCCCGGCTGGGACTTAAACGATTCAGATCAAATTTATTTATGTTAGGGTTTCGGCGAAATGAAACCGACTCGAAAATGACTCTTTCGAAATTTATTAAGCAATAGGAATTTAATAAAATTAAAATGCGACAATAATGATAAAATAACAAACTAAAATATCGAAGTGAAACTTGATGTCGTATGAAGTACGAAAATGGATTCTAACCACTACCAGGTCATCGATAGAACTTGTTAAAAATGCAAATAGTTGCCCGAAGCTGGAAAGCGAATACATTACCGGTCCATGCGAAGGTCTTCGTCACTTAGAATTTCAGATCATCTTCGCCAGTAAGTGTTTTTCGATATCTATAAAATTTTATTCGTAATCTATGGTAACAGTTTTGCAACTTTTTTAAGTGTGTTTGAGGAATCATGCCTGGTCATACATATAAAAGAAAACCAATTTGTGCGTTCCGAATTCAATAAGACATAAAATTGTGATATTATTCAAATTATATATTACGGTTTTCGCTGGGACTCCGCGACGTTTGTCAAAGATGAAAATAAATTAAACGTAAAATATAGTTATAGCTACTATATTTTCGAATGAAATATTTTAAATTGTGACCACAAACGATCTCCGCCTTCAACAACCACAAATTAGTGATGCTGATCGTCTGTGAATGTCATATTAATGGAACAACTCGAATTCTAAGGTCTCAAGCTACCATGGCATTCCTCGACTTAAGATATAATTAGGATGAAGAATTAAATGCGTTTAATTTTTTGTAAGCCAACACAGGAGCCATGTTAGAAAAAGCGAACCCATATTTCTTCGCTCTAACGTTTTACATCCGTTTCGTATAAATTTCGTAAACGGACCACTATTTTGCAGATACATTTCGTTAAGTTGTTTTTTTTAGATCTTAATTAGCCGAGATAGCCCAAGTATTTGTAAATGTCTGGTAGTTGTGGTAATGAACGATGCGAACTACAATTAAAACAGTTGTTCTTAAACTTGGCGTTATCTTTAGAACAACTCACACTAATCAACCCATTTGGGTTCTCAACTCAAGGTGGCCGTAAAATTCCCGTGTCAATTATTCCCCACAACTTTGTGTAGACAAAAGCCGGTACACCGAGGAGGTCGTAATTTAAGGTGTGCCTTCTGCAAAGACCGCACACGGTAAAGATATCAAGATACGCGTGCGCCTTCTACAGTCACAGATAATTGGATTGCTTATAAATATTAGCAATAGTAGCAAACTTTATTGCCGTTTATGGATTAATTAAATGTTCCCCGGTTAACGTCCAAACAAATCCTCTAATGCCGACCGACCGACCTTCTTTTTTCCTATTTCATAAACGTGAATATTAAACAGGGGAGAGAGATTCTGCATCACCGAACAGAAATTAAATTGGATAAGATCTTCCTCGTAACTTACGTTGTAAACACAGAAACCTTCATTAAGATGGGTCATATAATTAAACGTTTTTTTTTGTATCTTGTAGAAAATCATTTTAATGAACACGTCTGCTCCAAATTTAAATACCAAAACCATTAACTCCGTGTTAAGAAATCAAACTAAACGTTCTTAATGCTTAGATTAAACGTCGATAGCGGTAATTTATATTATTTTCTAACGCTACCTGTACCACAACATCGCGAGAAAATCAAAAATTAACAAAACGAGTCTTCTTCGTCTCGAAGGTGCCAATTAAAACCTTACACGTGCCTCTCTTCCCATCGGCGGACACTCTCGAATGAATATTTATTTTTAAAAATTGAATTTTAAATAAATTCGCCTACCTAAATCAGGAACCTCGTAAAGTTCGTGTAAACACGGCGCTCACTATCCTCGTACAAATCCTGGAGGATTTCTACTCCAACATAAGGAAGGTATAATAATCGTTTTTGGAGAAGGTCCCAGAATAACTTATTTAATGTTGATAACTGTTGTGATAAATTCTCTATCATTAAACTTGAATATATTATTATTATGTTCTTTCTCAAGTTATAATTGAGATTTAAAGTCGGCGTTATCGAATTAGATTAGAATAATGCGCCGTGGTGTCAGCTGATAAGAGATAACTTTGTTCTCTAAATAAGTGTTTAGCATATAGGGACCCAGATAACAAAACCATTAAAAACTACCCTTTATGCTCACACAACTAATTATAACCTTAATTTTATCGTATCCTTAATAACGTTTTAATGGCTACGGATACTAAACAGCCTTCTAATGCATTCCTATTAGCTGGTCGGAAATTTTATTAAAAAAAAAAAAGTTAGAATAAAAACGTGAAATCCAGTAAAACTCCGGTGGGATACAAGATTTTTCTAACCGAATCGTGAATTAAATTATTAAACGCAGTCTCGTATAAAAATTTTGCAGTTAAATGCTTGAAGTTACGTTTTTTAAAGTTCATCTAACTGTTACATAACAAATTTGTTACACTCGCTTTAGTTTCGCTTTTTGGAACACAAAAATTAATAGCTCTTTCGCATCGCCTTCTTGCATTGTATTTATTCCGGCTACCCCACCTTCCCATTGTATTAAAATAATTATACCTACCGAATTACTTTTCTTTAAATGATGGACAACTTAATTAAAAACACGTTAACGTAATACATTAATATGTATATTAACAATAATTCAGCTATTACCTCATGAACTAATTAATTTTTTTATAATTTCGAGGTGAAATATAAATGTAATAATCCAATCGGCGAGCGAAGCGAGCCAGCCGAGCCTGGAGAGGGGTAAAAATTATGTTTCAGTCTAATTTTGTTTTTGTAGCAAAAATTTATGATAATAGAGTTTTGGAAAATTGCATCAATATTAATATTAGTAATGTTTACACTCAAGCAAAATTGATTTTGTATCAATAAAATAAAAAAGCAGTCAGGGATTCCATTTCCATTTGCATTAGTTAACTTCGAAGGAAGACTATATTTTATACAGAACACATAATCCTGTTCCTTGGGGTTTGAAATATATTTTATCTTGGACAGTAAGTATAAAGCACTGTATTTTTTTCTATTCTTAATGTTAATGCTCCCAGATAAGCTTTAAAGTTTTGGAGAGAAAAAATTATTTATCATGATTGATCCAAAATAAAACAAAACGTTTTCCTTGGAGAGTCAATCTCTACCAGGCAAATTAAAACCTTGGAAAATATGCTTCAGACGTCGTTTTCATAGGAAAATTTACGGTCGTGAGTGTCAGCAAACGTAAAATTCTGTAAATGGGAATTTTATATTCAAAGTTTTAATGTACAATTTTATGGTGCAACAATAAAATCTAAAATAAAATCCTTTTTATTAATACACACTCAACCAGAGAAACCTAAAAACTTATTCGTCAAATTCGTTAAAAAACTGACATTTTTACGTGCTAAAAGCTTACCTAAGCTTTGTAATACATCACAACGATAAAAATAAAATAATTTTTTAAAGGCTGCGTGGTTTACACGTACAAAGGCGTAAAAAACCATTCAGAAAATGACGTTGCACATCACGCAACTGTTGAAAACTGGATAAAAAAGTTGATAAACACCCGATCTATTATTTTCTTATCTAAAAAACTAAAATAAACAAAATTATTTAAATTTTTTTAAAAGCAAAAACAAAAATTGAGTGTTGATATTGCAATTAAAAAAAAGTAGTCTGTAATTAACGTCCATATAAATTATTTTATTGCGTTAGTTTAGCGATAAACAAATTTTTGCTTTTATCCTTCTTCTGGCGCCCATAAAGCGCTCCCGACACCATAGGTACACGTAAGACGTTTTACTGTTTTTGCTCATAAATTCACTTTAATTGGTACCGTTAATGACCACTTAATCAAAAAACAATGGAAATATTTACCATTAGATATCGATTTTCCCAACGATATCGACCTCAAATAATTAATTTTTATGAATACAATTTTATAATGGTCGTCTACATTCCTGATCAACTATAAAATGTTTATTACCACCTCGTCGTTAAATTCACACCCAATAATTGATGGTAAACATTTGAAAACACGGTAAGTAAATTTAAGAACAAGCTACATGTGGATCAATAAAATATTTAATTTAAAAAAATTCGTCGAGAACTCGAGCGATAACGTGAAATATTTATCGAAACTAATTACTTGAAAAAGTAACGAGTTAAGATCGTAAATCAAGCGGAAATGGAACTCATAAATAATCAAGTGGAAGAAAAAATTAAAGGAAAAATAAATTAAGTAGAAAATCGTAGCAAAAAGGCTAACCCCACAATCCCAGCCGCAAGGAATTGACAGCATGAGAAGTACACAAGTAGTTGAAAGTATATGGTGGTTGGTTTATACAACCAGCGCCACAAATAATTTACAAAATCGTGTGTATCGGGGTTAGCAGGGATAGACATAGCAATCGTGAGATTGCTTCCTGGTGCGGTTTCGCAGGAACTAGAAGGCTACAGGAGATGAACGGCACTCGCAGGATACCGCAGTGATGAATCACTCGTTAGCCACAACCCGATGCGTCGGTTAACGAGTATAGGAAGAGAATTGAGCAAGTATGGTTTTCTATTCAGTCTTCAGACGTACAACTAGGCTTACTAGCAGACACTAAAATATTTCCCAACTTCCTCTTTATAAATTGTTAAATCGCAGGAGTTGTAATTTTCCTCTTCGCCCAAACCACTAATTTATTTATTATTCACTAATAAATAGATACGCAGCTACTTCCAATACTTTTAATTAAAAAAAATAAACATTCATTTGTCTCTATTGGGACCCTTTTTTCAGCTTCCATTACGGAATGTTGAATTGACCTCTTTTACCACCATAGACTAGCAGTAGTATAGTCGTATTTCTGTCATTCTTAATGAAAACGCGATATTTCCATTAAAATGTCGCCACAATCGTACAACTCAAATGTTATTACCCGATGACCGTCTTGATGTATTGATTTCCAGAAGCCGGAAAATAATCCAGGGAAAAAGAATTTATATTAGCGTCAGGAAAACAATAGCCATAAACCGTATAAAGCCAGTATTACATTACATAAATTATTTGGTGGATTAGGCCAAATCCGTTAATCTATTCATGCGCGGGACTGTTACTGGTCAACATTCATTGGTAACTGATTAACTACCCAGTTTTGGGTAAACTGAAGGATATTCCATACCCAATTCCAGTTAAACTCCTCTAATTCTGGCGGGCCAATAACGAGAAAAAAGTGCTTATTCTAATTTTTCTTCTAAGTTTTCGATTATTATTGATAGTTTTTCCTTCATGATAATTTCCCGATAATCAATATATTGGAGTTCAATGCGATGCATGGGCCTTTGTCAAAAATACAATAGCATAACGTTAACTTGGAGATAACTACACTGCGAAAAAAGATTTGTCGCTTTAACAGAGCTATTAGTAGTTATAGCCTCAACTGAGTTTTGTTTTGTTGCAGCAATTTTCTGCTAAAAGAGATTAGTTGATTTTACAAATTTTTTTATTCTGAATAGAGAAAACTTTGTTAAGTCGTCTGCAAGTCGCTTCCAGAAGTTATTGCTTGAGCTTATGCATTTCAAATCAGAAATCTAACATCTAAAAATCTAAAATCTAAGATTTCTGATTCGAAATTCAATAACACATTTTCCTTTCTTGAACACAATAATTGATGTGCTGGGGGGTATTCCATACCCCCCAGGCCCCCCGGTTTGAAAAACCTAGCTTTATGTTTCTGTTAAAAAAATGTAAAAAAAATGTATTATTGAGCTTATGAGTTTCAAAACAAAAATTTAACTTCTTATCTATGTATTTCTGTTCCATTTTCTATTCTTTATTACTAAGAATTTATTTTTTAAATTCGAGAATAATTCTCAATGCAATTTTCATGACCGTTACTGTACACAACGTGTAATTATTCACGTCTATTTAACGTTACATTAACGTTATTGATTCCAGAACCTTTACTTCCCTAAACCCTCAAGTTAGTGACTTTCTCGACAGCTTATCTTCAATAATTCGTTCTCAGTTTTTCTCTTCTCTACGTTAGTTGTACTACTCTGCCAATATTACTCTATTTATATAATTATAAATAATTATTATTTGCCATAAAAAAAAATTATTATTTATTTGTTTTTCGTCATATTTCATATTTCACATTTTCTTTGAGGTATTTCGGTTCCTCTCTCTAGAAAATAATTTATGAAGTATGAATGAAAGGTAGACATTTTTTAGGCCGCTACATGATCATCGGGCACCCTATCCTCTTGATAAATAGACAATGTTACTAAATGACTGCAGCCAATGAGCTGTTTTTTGTAAGATTCTTTTCTTCTTTTCGTTGGTATTTTTATATCATTTTTATGTTTCGGTAATTATTCGTGAATAAACAGTAAATTTCAATACTTCACATAAAAAACTCGTTCATTTATCATTTATTCTTCAATCTTCTTCGCATAATTTAATTTTGATAATATTGTTGGTTTTAATATAACGTCACAACTAGGTAGATGAATAAAACGCTGTTGGAGTCATTTATGCTAACGATAAATAATTACACCTCGATTACCATAAATTCCACCAGCGACAAGCCAATATCTCTTCATAAAACCATTATAAAAATCTGATAATTAAATTCGTAGCAAAAAGAATATTTTTTGTGACCAAAAAAAAGAAGAACCGAAAAATTTAACTCTAAGGTAGGTACTAATAACATAGGAAAAATGAAATGAGCTACTGGTACTTTTAATGACTAATGGGCGTAACGATAAATCCATACGAGTTGTAAGCGCCGATTTTGCTGTCGTATCCATTCCGTTAATAATGTCAAGTGAACGAATAGGAATCAACTTTTTAACCAAACGTCCATTTAAAAAATTTAGGTACTTAACAACAATTTAATAGCGATAAATCTCAGTTTAATTTTATTAAACCAGCGCATTTGATTGCTTTTAAAATGGAGTTTAGATAACAGCATTGGAAAGGTTTACAGATCCAGTAAACGAGTAAAGCTTTTCCTCATACATACATACGCCGGCATATTATTGGGCAAAACTGTACTTGCCAAGTTTAACCCTCGAGAATTTCATATTGCGCCAAGTGACTTGACCAGAATTTCCAAATTACGCTAAAATATTTTCGGCATTGAACTTAATTAAGAGATCTGCGTGCAGAAATTAAGAGAGAAAAATTAAGAAACTAATTCGAACTTTATTATAAAATTTAAATCCGTTAAACTGGATCAGGAAAAAGTTTCGAGTTTGTTTTTCTCAAGTCTTGAATACCGCATCATTTTCAATTAAATTTTTTGGTTTTAAATAATTCACTTTTTTGCAAAAGAAAGAAAAGAAACGACAACGTAGAAATAATATAACATCATCACGTTCGTTCTCGTTTTTCAATTTTGAGAAAGTATTTCCCTGTCCACTGCCGTCCTGGCTCCACTCCAAAGGCTCCGCTTTTGCATTCATCCAGTTAATTTGATTATTTCTTGCAAAAGCATACTGCACATACTTCGTGATATCTCAATTTTTTGCCACTAAACTTCTGCAGTAATAAGTCTGGAATATGACATATTTAACCGTGGCGCTTGTTCTTGCTCGAATGTAATACAGAAGTTAAAATAGACAAAAGGAAAAGAATTTTAATATTAAATGTTTCCCTACTTAAAAATAAAGTTTGAAAGTATTTATACGCAAGAAAGCAGCGGGTTTTGTGAGATTCCAGGATATTGTTAAACCAGATATATGTAACTGGATGCAAGTACAGTCTGCTGTCACAAACAAGCCGCTCAGCTTGGAACCTTTTCTTTTTTCATGTCGAATAAGATACGGCCAACATACGCAATAATGGCCATTGTTATTTGCAATTTTTAAAGTAAAATTATTACCATTTAAGCAGAACACTCGAGATGCATTATTCATAGTTGCTCACATCAATTTTAGCTTTATAAATAATTTTATCCTTTCCCATGTCCGAAGAAGAGGTGTAAATAATTTATATTATAATACTAGCAAAATCGCAATTTCTTAATCTCCATAAAGCGTTATTTTCGATTTTAATTTCACGTTCCAACTAAAATTATGTTGTAATAAAATTATTCGTTTTTATGACCACCTCAAGCCTTTAAACCGGAAAGTAAGTGAAAAAGTATACTTTCGGGTCTATTGCGGCGAGATTGTTGTGGTTTTGAGGGAAAATTGACCCCTAAATTATTTTCTAAGTTACGACTTGGTTTTATGTCCAAAAATTAACTACGTTCTCGTAAAAAAAAATGGAAAAGACTTACGAGTAAATTTAAATTGCCGGGGTCGGTTTCGTAATAGTGAGCATTTCGTCATCACGATTTTATATTTTACGTGGTCGTTATAAAAATTGAAGTATAACAATGAACTTGGTTTAACGCCGGAGGGTAAATTTGGGGTTAAAAATGCACCCTTTAAGAATTTATTGGAAAACAATGTTAATTCAACAGATGTCAACGCCTGAGGTTAGATTAATAAATAACAAAACTTGTTATTTCAACTTCAAAGACAACTAGCAAATTACCAATTTCTGTAATTTTATTACGAGGTATCTTTCGTGTAGGGTTTAATAAATATGCATAGAAGTCAGGTAAATTAAGGTTTGCCGCCCTCGGCGGTAGTCGTTCTTTCGAAAGTTCCATGTATAATAAGTAGAAAATCTGAAGCCTCGTTAAAAAGGGATTTGGTAAGTGAATTTCTTATTGAAAATCTTAAACAACGTTTAGAAATAAACACGAAACGTTAAGTTTTCTACTTGAATTTCAATCCATTAATAATTTTAATTACGACTAACGTAATTCTTAAGAATTATAATTGGGGTAATTACGCGAGCTTTTGTGTTCAGACAAAATAAAAAAAAAGCGAGGCGCTTTTAAGCGGAAAGTTTAATTTTTCGACTTAAACGTTACAAATAGGTTCGATGAAGAAGTTAAAGAAGAACAATAATTAAATAGGGTAATGAAAAGCGTAAAGACATGTTTGTAATTAAAATTATAAAGCACTAAATTGTAACACCTGCTATGTTATGTGTTTGAATTAATGCATGGTTTTATATGAATTATGGCATTATGGTTCATTCGTGTCGGTTTACATAATATTCTAATAAGTTACGACGCCCGGAGGTAACGGAGCAGCTGGCTGGTATTCGAATCAATCGTGGAACGCCATCGAGATGCATCCATAATAACACGGTCAACTCTTTATTGTGACAGTGGCCAGAACTTTATAGCTGCCGTATGCTAATACGAAACATTTAGATCGGAATCTGGTCGCAGCTACTTTGTACAAGTAAAAAGAGACCTTAAACGAAGTTGAAGCGGTAGTCGAGTTCGACATTCCAAAAACAAACTCGATTTGTGTTAACAAATTCCTGCAAACATTCACAACTCCAACTTAAAAATTTTTCTTCTTGAAGGAAAAAAAAGGACCAACGTTAATTATTTAAATTTTCCTAAAACCGAGCAATCGTGACTCGCTTTCTAATTTTTCCCTCTTGGCGCATTTTAATTTGGGGCGAGAAAAATTTATTATAACATCTATTTCCGTAGTGCAGTGTGTATATACATAAATATTTTGAATTTTCTCTTTGAGACGGAACAATTTTCATAGTTTAACGATTCGTTAACGAAGTTGGAACAAAAAAGCTTTCATCCTCTCGTTAATGAGCTTCAACTAAGCTAGTAGTATCGCAAACATGATAGATTATAATACCTAAAATTATTTTACTTGCGTCTAAAAGTTAAAAGCTTTGTAAATTTAGCGCGCAGTAAATTATATACAAAGCTGATCGTAATAACTGGAGCCTAGCGGCTTTTGAAAAGAACTTGTTTTCGTGTTCCAAATAAATTCGACATGGAAAAGTTGCTTAATTTACATACGAATGGCATATTTAATTGGGCTAACATGATTTGGGCAAAATAAAATCACGACCTTCCGTTAATAAATTGTATAATTCCGCAGTTGTTTACATATAGCTCGAGTTGGATGGCTTTTCACTCTTTTCTAACGTGTTTTGGATTCGAACAATTTTACGTCGTTAAAATAAGTTTATTTATTGCAGTATGTATCCAATTTAGGAGGAATAAATCTACGTGTACGATGCACTACGCGATACACATTAAACAAAGGTGCATTTGCAATGAAATGAAAATATTAGCATACAGTTTTAGATGACATTAAAGATGAAATACTATTATGGAACTTGTTATGTTAATGTTAAGTCTCAACATTTATGAGGCTCGACCGGTCCTGAAAGGCTGTGTTTATAGATATTTATGTGATATTTTGAGAGATAATCTCGTCAACGAGCTTCGCCGTCTACCAGCTTCACCCACCACATTCTGAATTTCAAATTGCAACTTTAAATTGATACAATTTCAAAAACGAACAATCACAAATCAAGACGATTAAGCATTCGAAATCACTTCAAACGCAAAGCGCCAAATATCATGCAATCAATTTAAAATTCGAAAACGTTCGCATACTTAAGTGGCACTAAAATCTACATAATTATTACGTATCCCCCTATATATGCATAACTTGAAACATGTGCTCTGCGAGAGCGTTAACTTTTTGTTTGCATAAAAATTCCACTTCACTTTTTATCATCCACGCAATGTGTTTTCAATATGAAGGATTAAAGATCGGTCCCACGACTCTTGGCGGTCCGTGTCTTGGAGAGTCCCGAATTAAAATATTACCCGACAGGAAAGTAATAAAAAAAAGTCTAAGCGGTAAAATCAAGTACAAGAAGCGGTAAGTGTTAAAACGAAATTTGCATTACCAAGTTGTGAAATTCGCAATAATGCAAAAGTTGTGAGCCCAATTTTCACGTAATCGTCGTCTCTTAATCCATTTTCTCGCCAGAACAAGGTCGATCTAGTTGCGCTATCGCGATTCTTACTCTTCCAGTCTTTTTAAAGCAGACATATATTTGACCCAATTTAATTTAACTTTTCAATTACAACGAACAATATCCCCAGAGCGTGGAAGATTTCGAGTAAGGAATGAATTGGGTATTAAAAGCGCAATTTTCTTTTTGGTTCACGGAATTTTGTATAGGTAGACTTTACGATTTACTTCGTTTTGTGTTCCTAGGAGTAGTAATAAAATTATTTTAAACGGTAACTTACTTGAAAATAAACTTGTCCTTGATCCACCCAGCCGACGATCAAATCGGAACCCGCCATTTGGCCATCTTTGGAAAAACCGAAACCCACGTAACCTAATGTTCTCACTTGCAACTCGAACGTAATGTCTTGAGGACCCGGTCCTAAAGACCACAAAAGTCTGTAATCTGGATTCAACATCGCCGAGTGCGCCCATCGGGCGCCTTTGACGAATTCCGAACAACACAAAAAACACCACAGCAACACAAAAGTCCACACTGTTTCCATTTTCGCAAAATCACTTAACAGACATCTGAAAAAGAAAAGAACAATTAAAAAAAAACGGCTAAACTAGATTTTGTTCATAGAAATCAAAACCACAGTTATTTAACTGTGAGTCACATAACAAAGCTACACGAGAATCTCTGCGTGTAAATTTGGTTATATAGACAAAGATAATTCAAATGTCAATAGAATTTATACTTTGAGACGCCTCATAATGTAGATCTAAATTGTCTTGTTACATCTATAGCAAAATTAATAAGGAGTTATAAAGTGCTTTCTTGTCTGTCAACGCCGTCTAGGAAGGCGTTCGTCGGTGGTACGCCACTCGGTGATCTCAATTCTCTCACACCTCCAAAATCCAACACCTCGCCTACCAGAGGCGGCTCGTGGTTAAATTTTAAAAACCACAAGAATTGCCTCACGGCAATACGGCATAAAAGATTACATCGTATAAGGCGTGACAGGCTGTATAATAAAACATGACGTTGCGTGCCCGTAACTCTGAATCATGCAGAATTGTGACCAAATTGAATAATTAATAAAACGAGCCTGCACTGCTATGTATAACGGTTTCACAAAACACACAGTAACGATGGTAAGGGTTTAGAGATTGTCACTTAAGTTAAACAATAGTCACTTCTAGTTAGTATTTAGCAAGGAGAGACATCACGACCGAATTGCATTTCTCTTGTCTTATTAAATAACGTTTCAAATTATTCGAAGAAAATTATCAAGTAGTTGGAGATAATTTAGAACTACAACTGCACAAATTAGATAACGAAATTATTGTGTAAGTACGAATAATGAGCTAAGTGGCGGAGAATATGCAACACCAAATTGCAATTATGTTAATAACTATCTTTTGGGTTAAAATTCTCATCGCTGATTATATGAGACGAATTTAACCATTTCAACTATGCCAGATGAATATTTTAATAAGTAAAAATGTTCAGAATATTTGTCATATGCAGGAAGTTTCGGAGCCATTTTAGTGGTCAAGCTTTGAAAATTCCACAAAACATGAACAATGAAATAGCTACATTCTTCTTCCGCAGGTGTACGTATTACGCCTTTTATACCAATTGATATTTACATGATAAAACATTATTATATCGTGCAAGCAGTGGGGTTGCATTTCAACTTTCTAACAAAATTAATTGTGTCCGTGGTTTGGCTCGCACGTCAACCTGCAGATAACAAACAACTACATACATACAATCATGTAACTGTGGTTGTTTGAATTATGAAGTAGAATTGTATCTTATATGACATTTTGCAGGATTGTTTTGAAAATTACACAATATGTGTTACGAGATTAATATCCTGTCAAGGTTCTGACAAAAAGTACTAACATGAATAAAAATTAAATTGTGTATCAAAATATAATAAAATGTAGGTCATGTTACATAAAGCATCCCTAGGCTGTTTTGAACACATGGAACGATAATAAAAGTACGAGTTTCTTTGAAATATTACTTTAATATCAAAAATTGACTAAAAGGACCAAATTTAATAGGATATTTTTATACAAAACCGCGTGTCTTCTTAAATTTAAAAAATGCGAAATTATATAAAAAATTTGTCCCGAATTTCAATATCGTCCGGGATGAAGAATAATAGAGTTTCCGTTATAACGAATTGGTATTGTAAACCTGTCTATTGACGATACCTACCGAATAATAAATTCTCAAAAGTTAGTCATATCTTTATTATTTTTTACTAAAAATAGTATTAAGTAACGACAGTGGCGGTTCGTAATTTTTCGTTAAAGCAACATTGGTCGAAAATTTATGAAAATGGTAGAATAATAAAAAATCATTTACTTTGTTTCTTCTAAATTATTTATTATTTTCATCAAATTTGAAGTCTCAAAAGTCAACTGTTTTTTTAAATATAGTGTAATGTGAACATTTTACAGTTTACAACAGCCCCCCCCCCCACCCGGTTTATTACAAAACCAATACATCTTTTTTAGAATAGAAATAAGTTTTGAAAATAGTAAGAAATCAGTTTTATTTAATTACGCAATTTGTGGAAAATATTAAAAAATTTAAATTTTGCAAGGATGACGAATTATCAGAATAAGGACGCGTTCGACAGATAAGGAGGTATCAATTTAAATTTTCTTTTTAAATGTTATCTTTTTGCGCAAAAGAACTTCAATATTTATAATACTGACTTGAATTTTTCTCAAATTTTTATTTTGCCTAACAAAATCACTATAATAAATAAAAATTCAATACCATCCTTCAGTGCAAGAAAAATTACAGTTAATAGATTCCATTTCAAAAAATTGCTTAAAAACTATGTTATTTGGAAAACCAGAGAAAAGAGTTTTGTAAATTCCATTAGAGTTTTGTAAAAGTACACCGATAATACATAGAAGATTTTGTTTCAGAAGCGATCACTTTCAATCAAAGCGATTTCAACTCAATTTTTTTTATTGATTCAGTAACTTATGCAGTCAGGAGCATACACATACAAAATATTATTCCAATGGGTAATAATAATTATGTATTGTCAAGGAATAAAAAAAGAAATTTTGAAAAAACTTAGAAAAGTTGAAATCTACATTTTTTTCAGAAAAGATGCATACTGAAACATACTGAAACAGTATAAGTATACCTGAAGAATTTTCAATCAGTATATTACATCAATAATTAAATCTAGAGAAGATTCGCATGGGAAATCTGAGAAAATCTGAAGAAATTCAGAAAAATACGGGGAAATCCAAGAATAATTTAAGATAACTCGAAGTCGACACTCGACAAGCTTTTTCTTTTATTCCATTACTTTTTGTTACCAACTTTCACGCCGTGAAAGAAGACCTTCTTTTGCTCATTGACCAAAGCCGCAGATGGATAATCCAATCCATCTTTTTTTGTTTAACTTTATTCTTCAATTGAGGGAAAAACAAAATAATCCGATGAAATCCAAAAAAATCTAAAATTTACAAAATGTAACATAAAAAATTTATGAAAGATCTAAGGGACAATAGAGAGACCAAAACTTGAAAATAAAGAACAGGAAATATACAGTAGCGGTCATGGAAATTATTCCAGAATTAAAAAACTAGATTTCTATATTATGTTCATAATAATAAAGAATATAAATAGATAAAAAGTTAAAATTTTTGGTTTGAAACTCATAAGCTCAATAATACATTTTCTTTTATGAATACGTACAATCACAAAGCTAACCTTTTCACACCGGGGGGTCTGGAGGGTATGGATTACCCCCCAGCACATCAGTGATTGTGTAAAAAGAAAAGAAAATGTGTTACTGAATTTCAAATCAGAAATCTTATATTTCAGATTCTTAGAAGTTAGATTTTTTTACACACCGTTTCTGGTGTACTGGGGGTATTCCATACCCCCCAGACCCCCCGGTATGAATACCTAGCTTTGTCTGCATATTTTGTTTATGTTGTGTGCGGTTATTGAAATTTCATTGGGAATTCGGAAATAATTATCTATGCAATTTCCATGACTGCTACTGTAAATACTATCCTGATTTCTTTTTCGTTCTCTATAGGTACAGTATATTCCCGTTAAACCGGCACGGACGTAATCATGAACATGCCGCTTGATTGAAATTTTCCGGCCAATTGGGATGTAACAAAACTTTTGTTTCATAAATTAGGCAGCCAATAATGATGCCAATATCATTAATAAACATACAATTTTCAAAAAGTATTTGTTTTGGTTTGTGAAAGAAATGCAAAATTTTGCATAATATAGGAATAGGAACGAGGCTCACAATATAAACTATTGATTATGGCAATTATTAAAAACAAATTTTTTAATTTTCTCCATGTTACCGGGATCTTGGGACGGTTTTAACAAGAGCAATGTCTTGTTTGCACGTGTGTCAGAACACCGATGTATTATTATAATCTACTGTTAATCCGTTGATAAATATTTTTTAATTAAAATATATTTTTGCGTTTTGATTTTTCGTTTGCAGACGTGACCGTGCAACGTCAAAGGCAAACCGCCACTGAGTAATCGTTACATCAGAAGAAAAAAAGTCGTGCAGCAATAGATCTTTTCTCTGCCAGAATTGTGAAAGAGTTTATATCGGTCAAGCACGCACTGCTTTGCGAGTATTACGAATTTTAATTACTTTTGAGTAAGTAGATATTTTAAAAAGCTGCGTTAGCGACTCGATATATTATTTATCGCAGAAAAATTGCATTTCATTCTTGTAGAAAAATAAAGGAAGGAAAAGTTTGAAATCGGACAAATTTGCAGTACATTCTGAAAGAGCCATTTCAATAATTCAAGTGAGAATTAGTGAAGCCATAATATTTAACGGAGCGCTTAAATCTACTGTGACAATGGTAGAAATTTACTACTGTAGTTTCTTGCACTTGGGTCACATCGGTGACTCCCTTAGTTATTTAATATCGAGTGGAAAACAAGAAATGGGATTTTCTTCCTTAAAAATTTATTTATTTCGTTAAGCTTCGACTATAAAATCATTATAATATGTCGCAGACCGAATTTAAGTTTAGTAGAAAGTTTGTGTCTCAAATCCTATTATTAAGACTTGATAGTTCTAGTGCAATTTGCTAAAGCACGTAAGAGCATTAGAAGTTTAAGCCTTCACTACCTTCTCCATTTCACCCTTCATTTTCCAAAAATGTAATTTAAAATTCTATCGAGTCAATTGGAATCGACGCAGAGAATTGAAAAAAAAATTAATATAAAAATTCCGTAGTGCGATACGGCAATTTAATACGAATCGCTTTATTGTTATACAAGAACAATAATAATATTTTTCAAAGTTAAAAATAAATTCGTATCCAATTGCCATTTACTGCTTCATTATAAATGGTTTCTCAGTACTAAAATGTCTATAAAATTTAAATCTGAAGTAAATTAGGTATTTTAAAACCAGTTTTTTATTATTTCTTTATGCACACAACAAATTTTAAAGCACGGCAATAAAATATTTCAAGTCCAAACGAGAAATCCATGCGGCTGTAAAGTTCGCAAAACATTGAACGTCAATTTCACGCCATTTAAAGTGGAGTACTTAAAAGTTATTAACAAATCGATTTCGTTGCAAATTAAATCAAGTCCTTAATATGCAAAGAAAATAACGGCGTTTAATCCTTAGAGCAAATTCATTTAGAGATCTATGCCGCTAAGCATTCTTTTAAATTTATTATGGCTATCTTAATTGCAAAACTCGACGTGTTAGAATGAAAGTAATATAAGAAAATTCAGCTAGAAGCAGTGCCGGCCGGATTCGTTGTAATAAATTTACTTACAAATAATTTATGAAAACGTGAATCGTAAAAAACCAAGCCGAAGTGGGTATATTAAAACGCCAGCTTTGTAATTCCAAATCAATGACCGAAGGCGATGTTTAAGTGCTTTGAACGATCTATTGTAACAATCTGAGAACTTTCAACAATAGATCTCCAAGATCAACCTAAAAAGTCTCATTTCACGCCTGTTATTCATATTGAAACTTTGATTTTCAAAAGACGAGACTTTTCGATTCTGTTTTGCTTAAATAAATTAGCAACGGAAATTCTTAATCCTTGAAATCTATTCAAGTTAGTCGACAAAACTAAAAAAAAAATCTTTCCGAAATTAATTACTCTCGAGAATCAATTGCTTAATTAATTTCCTAGACTTACATTCTCTCTCTGCAACCTACTTGAGAGTTTGTGTAATCCGTTTAATAGAGCAAGTGATAGATAGTCACCAGGGAAATCGTGTAACCGTCAATTGAATATCTTACGATCAACCAAACTCCATTGCCAGCGACACTCTTGTTAAATCAATGACATATAACACCAGACGTATTCTTGTTTACACATAACACTGACCTGTTGTTGTTCCATCCAACATTCTATTTCTATTGTACGCCTTTAAACCGCCCTTCTTCCGCCCTTGGGGATCACATAACATCGTAATATATACTTTCTCACAACAAATATAGATGCTTCGGGTATATTTATAGCATTTTCGTGAAGTTCATAATCAGCGCACAAGAAAAACACCGATTATCTAAAGGATTTTGGGGTCCGCGTGACCCAGATAATAGATACGGCACTTTTCGGTGTCGAAGTATCATAATCTCCTTTGTCCCGTGCAGATAAAAAATTAATCAATTTTGAATAAATTTAAAACCATCCCATTATATCCAAAATTGCCGAAAATTTATATTATTAATTTCATTTGCATATATTAAATCAAAATTCGAATATTAAAATTGCAAATTGCTTTCATCTTTTCTGGGAAAGCATAAAATACTAAAAAAATATCCAACAATTTGATATTTCAACAATATTAAAAAATATTTTAGGAAAAAAAGCATTTAAAAATAATCAGTACATCAAAGCGATTAATTATAAATTCAAATGTTTATGGCACGAGGGCCACCCAACTGTTTTGAATTATTTAATGCCAACATTTTGAAGCGGAATCCTGCTGTTTCATTGCTTTGAAATTTAGAATTAGATGTAATATAGGTAATCAATTTTTGTTAAAATCAACAAATAACGATTTAAAAATTTTGGGCATAAAAACCCCGACAGCTACCAACAAACAAACCTTAATTATTTATAATTTTATTACGTAAATTAATTTAACCAAATTTTTTTCTTCGATAAATGACTATAGGAAGTCCACCCATAAAACATCTCAGAAGTTGCTCGAAAGTTAAATACCCCATTCATCATCCACGGCAGTTTTCTCGAATTACAGAATAGACTCGTTAAAGAATTATTTCGATGTGTGAGGATCTCTCAATTTTCCTTCTTGCGGTTAAGAAATACGCGAAATTACGTAAGCTGCTGCTTTTCCGGGAGCTTAGATAAAAAAATCTCAAGAAATATATTTTTTAAGCTGGCAACTGGCACGTTTCCCTCTCCGCCATCTTTCTTCCGGAGCGAGAACTTCCGGGTTATTTACTGTGTAAGATGAAGTAAATACACTACCGTGGTTTACTGCCTAGTTTTACGACGAAAAACTTCAATCAGCGACTTTGGCAAGACTCCATCACGTTTCATGCTGCTATTATCGAATTTGTAAAAGTATTTGCGAGTTTATCCATGCAGAACGAACCGTATGTTTCAATAGATTCGATTTGATGATGTTTCGGGATATATGACATAAAATAATGTCATAAACGTAGATGGCGTGCCCTCGACGCCGAACGGAGACGCTGCTTTGGAGTTTAGAGAAATAATTTTTCCGATTCTCATTAATTACTATCAAAGTTAATATTATCCAGACGGTAATTTATGAGATCACATTACACTGTAATTGCACACCATATATCATATGAGTAAGTTCGCAAATACATAAAATTTTGGTAGTAGATCACCAGTTATTATCGCCTAGGGTGGCGTGCATCTCTGTTTCTAGGCTCTGCATGCAATTTATTAATTTAAAAAAGGGAATTACGGCTGCCATTCTTTGTGCCTGCAAAATCTATTTGAATCTTCGAACTTAGTTACGTTATTACGATTTTAATTAATCGTATGAGTATCGTGCGTACACCATAAGAAGCGTATAATTAATATTGGAGGGGTGCTCTTCAAAGAGAGATGCATCATCATGAACTTATGCTTCTCTGCAAACACGATTACAACCCCCGGGGATTAATTTGGTTTAGACTTACTGCATTTACCCCATTTTTATGCATTCGCTTATAATTTAATTAAATACTCCACTCGATTTAATATTGGCATTCTTTCCCACCAACGAACTACACTGTGTAGCCCGCTCGGTCGTTATCTTCGTCATAATCAAACTTCCAAACAATTTAGGTGTGCGCTAAATCTGCAAAAACTAGCAAAAAATTAATTTTTTGTAAATATCTCGGTAAGTATTGATCCCACGACTGAGAGTTTTCCTATAACAAAATAAAGATAATTTAATTCTCCAACTAAATTTTAAATTTTGTGAATATGGATATTGGAAGATATTGTCCTAATGCACGTCATATAGTCAATCAGATATAATTATATCTCATTGCTTTTAATACAATCCGCTCCATCGATTGCATTTTCCGGTATAGGTATATGAAGTGTTTTCATTGGGTGTTACATTGTTTCAATTTTATTTATGGATAAAACTTTTTGCATCCCGAAAACGTCGTTCATATTTTAAATTGCAAAACATTTTCATTGAAAATCTCTTATTTAAAATAATTTTATGCTTATATATAAATAGATTTTTCATTCTTTCAAGAATTTCACTATCAAATTTACCATACTTGGTTTAACTTGTGAGTTGACATGATAACGAAGTAGTTTATTTATAATTAAAGTAAACATTGTAGCAACCAAACGCTAGTTTTTTCTTTATTTCAATAAATTTTAATTTTATTTTCAATTTTAAATAAAATATTTATTAAAAAAAAATTACAAAAAAATTGTTCTCCCCTTTAGCTGCTGGCAATTTATGCACTTACAATAGCTGCGTCGATTTCCTTTTATTCACATTATTTACAGGCATTTTTTCTAGTTTTTCCGGCCAGTTTCGTCCAGAAGTAGTTATAATAATAATTACAAAAATAATTTTTTGGGGTAGCTTAGATAACCTTCCTATTTTTTTTTTATTTATTACGTATTTAAAATTACGTACATTATTTTACCTTACCCAAACGAATTCAAACAGTCGCAGTCGTAGAAAAAATATTGGATATTAAATATTTTCTAACAGGTATTTTCTTATTTACGCGACGATATTATATTCTTTTTTTCTTTTTGCAATTCTTCATTACATTATTACCATTATTAGTTTACAAAACTTTTCGAAGTGCATAAATTTATATTGCAGGTTTTTCCTATAGTTTTTTAATATCATAAAGTCTTGAAAATATTTTATATTACGTGATTTATAATTTTATATAAAATAAATTATGTCAGCTATTTGCCTATTAAAGTTCAAGTTCTGCTTTAATATAAAATAAAAACGCGGCGTTCGCGCAGAGTGCATAAACCAAAATTTTGTTGTGACGTCACGTTGACGTGAGCCTAAACAGAAATACTGCTGTTTCGCCCGTCATGGATTTTGAGTTATTACGGAATTTTTTTATAATACCATAGTATTATAATCATTATTATATTATAAAAATGATTTATTTCTGATACCCCGATAGGTACTACAGCGCCGCGCCGACCGCAATAACTCCAAATCTGCGACAATCAAAAGCGCAGTTACCGAAGTGTTCGTTTGTCAAGGTGTCAAGTTCACGTTCTACAGTCAGAGTGATTCCAATCGACAGCGATTGGTCAGAAATACAACAGTTTACGTAAATAGCACAAATTAACAGTACCGTGGTTCCGAGTCATCTTGTGGGTTCTACTACAAAAATATATAAAACTTTTTATGAAAAGGTATTTCGTTGATATTTTCTACAGAAAAAATCGAAAAATAAATTTTCGGCATTGCAGTTTTTAATGTTAAAAATAAATACTGACTTTTTTCCTTTTTATTGTTGGCATTCTCATAAAACGTAACTTTGGTTATATTTGGATGTTCCGTGTTAGATAACCATCGGGGAAAATTAAAATCGAAGTACTTAGTGAAGTTGAATGAAAATTTAACATAGCGCACGTTTTAAGATCCCTATCACATTTGACAGTGGTTTGCTCCCAATATGTTCAGGTTTAGATGTGGTGAACGATGGTTGAATGCATTGGGTCGATCGTGCATGTTGATTCAGGTGTCGGCGGTTCGGTCGATCGAAGGTGTGGTGCGACCATCCGTGGCTAACACGCGTGTAATACCTATGTTGTATCGTATAAAATACTTTTACGGAAACCAACAACAAAATTTCCTATTTTAATCAAAATGTTATCGATTAGAAAAAAATTATTATACATAGTATTAGAAAATCGTGCAACTTTTTATCGCGAGGTTTACATTGTACGTAATGAAAAGTAAGTTGCGTGTCAACAAAAAGCAAAAAAAATAATCACTAAGCGCTAAGCATCATTTGCCCCCTGTTGTTCCTGAAGAGCTTTATATATGCGCTTTGCCTTTGTGCTCGACACCTACGTCACAAAAGTTGTAATCTTCAGATGCCTCCCGATAATGTTGCCAACATATACTTGAGTATGTGTAAGTGTTGAAATTCAAAGAGAAATGATGAACTATCAAGTGTCAAAGTGGTAGCTGAATGTAATTTTGAAATTGCTGCAGGAAGGATAATTAATTCCTTAACCACCCGATTGTCTGCTTATCTTGAAAATACTTTATCTAAATAATTTTTTGTCAAAATTCGAGAAGGGATTATCCAATAAGTGAATAAACCACTTTAAGTGCTTCGTTATTTGCGACATTTAGGATCACGTCGCCAGCTACTGTGGTTTATAGCGTTTCGTAATCTCGGATCGAACGATTCCAGCAAACTAATGCGATTAAATTACGAACGGATGTTAGATATAAACAGGTCGAAGGTCCTAAGACTAAAAACATCAATTTTGGCACACGGATATGTACCTTTCTCGTCGGAAATACTTCTAATTTTTATCAGCAAAGCGTCAAATTTCCTTTTATTACTTTACATGTCTCGGCTTACACCTGAAATTGCTTTTGGTTTCACATTTTAAACTGAACATCATCTAATCCGAAATTCAGACAGTAATAAGTGGGAATTGACGTTGACATGTTTTGACGTCGTTCGACAGTTCTTTGCGTTTCCTGCCTTATTGTTCTTTGTTTTGTGTCGTTTCTTAAACTTCACACCCCTCCGAAAGTTACTGACAATTCCAACTCTCATATTCTATACATGCTTCAGGTAAACCCAAAATAATACCGGGTGTGAGAATAACTGCAGCGGCGATTGTTCACCGACTTGGCTGGCACAGCCTTGCAATACTTTGCAGGTGACTGGAAAATCTCTTTTGTAATATGAAATTGTCGTTAAAAATAACGAGTTTGCAATTTATGTTTAATTACAAATTTATGTTCCAATTGCAATAAATTATTATTATCGCTTCGAGCAAACGCAACTAAAAATTAGAAACGTAATCCTGGTAGGAAAATTCTGAATCGGGATAACTAAACCGTCTATCAATAGTTATCGCACAAACTCGCTGACCAACACCAAGCCGGACGAGATTTATCCAGATTTAAGCCCCATCGAAAGTAAATTGCTGTTTAGATGCCAAAATCGCGATTTTTTCGCAAGTATCTACTAATGTTCTTAATAAAAAGTTGATGTTGCAAAAATACTTGAAAATTTGCATAACAATAGCAACGTCGCCACCAAATTTTTATACATGCGGAAACTAAAGCAAAAAGAAAAACAGACAGTTAAAGGTACGGTTAACAAAGAAATATACTCGGAAATATACAAAAAATATGACTAGATCTGCAACGTAATCTTGAGAACGCTCTAATCTGTCATCCATGCTTTTTGTATAAAGAAAATCTTGGACCCAACTTGGCATAATAAATTTAATAACATTTTCAAGAAGTGCATCAATCAAAAAATTATAAATTATATAGAATATAATAAATAGATAAAACCTATAGGTTCGTATATTAGGATTTATGAGAAGATTATTAATAGTGCAAGAGATGATCCGAGCAAAAGGCTATAAAAAATGCATTCTCTTTGAAAATTTTGCATTAAAAGCTTTTCTTTTATTAACTGTTAAAATTGTTTTTTTGCAGTTGTCAAAGAAAATTATATTATATAAGCGCAAAAGAATAGCTCTTAAAAACGGAATACAAAAGAAGATGTGAATTAATGGAAACATTTAATTATGCAAATGTTCGTATATAAAAAATTGTATAATATCGATAGAAAAACTTTGTCGCCTTAAATTTCTTTATATTTCAGCTTGAAAACCTTTTATACTGCAATAATTGCGAAATTTAAGTTCTATCAATTAAAACAATTATACGCCCGCTACAACTTCTAAAATGGAAAGTAACAACAGAAAAGCGATTCATAATTAAAAAGTTGTTGAATTTTGCTTAGCTAAAATATAAATGGCGAAAATTTTTAAACCTTCGGCCATACAAAACTGCTCGCTAAATTGGTGACCCCGATAAAACACGAAAATTTTTTTCATCTTTTTTATTTCAATTTTATCGATAAATAATGATAGCATACAACAAACTGAGCTGTTGTTTATTGACTTTTCTTAAAATGCATACTTTTTTCTAGATATGTATACTATATATTGCTGATTTTATTTTACATCTGAAAACGTCTTCCGCGTTCTTGTCGCCCATCTGCTTCAGTTTTGTATGCTTTCGTCTCCTTTGTTTCTTTTTTTGGGGAGGTATCCAATTTAAATGTTCTTTGGCCATCTTTCTCCTCCCATTCTGCTTTAAGTGACCGTGCCATATTAATTGCTTTATCTCGATGGTTTCAATGATGATTATATCCACCTCAGCTGTCTAAACATTCAGATTTTCACAATTTAAAAAAAAAGTTGGTGGCACACAGAAACTCTGTCGAGTCCTTTTGTGATGATGTTATCGGTATATAAATCCGTGCTATTATAAGAACAATAATGACAAAATTAGTCTTTCATAAACAGTTGTGGGTTTTCAAAAAATTACAGTAAAATTTGTACTGCTTGACGCAATAATTTATTGATCATGAAAAGACAATGAATGCGAATGTACATATTGTTCGTTACATATTTTATTAATCAGTTAATACTAGAAGTAAGGTAATTTGAAAATAAAAATTAGATAATAAATTTAAAAATTATTATTCGACTAATTGATTTTCAATTCATATTTAATTCGACTATTAAAACAAACCTAGTACGATTATTACTTGGTCAGTAATTTAGCATTTCCATCATTAATTGTTGTACTGTAAAACGAAATTCCGCGACCTTACATCAAAACGCTGCAATAATTTTAAAAGTATCTGAACTGAAAAATTATTAACCCTCAGGTTTCGCCCATGTGCATACCTGTTGTGGTAAACCATATAAAATACCGCAACAGGCATACAGGTGGTACACCACCGGTGACGCATAGGGTTAAAAGTAAAAAAAAACAATATTTAACTCGAGGGAATATTATTCAATTTTATCAAAATTATTAGAAAAAATATAAACAAAGAAAAATTAATTCGTTCATTTATCAATTAATGAATCTACAATGTATTTTTTATTTTATGAAAATTTTGTGCATCCTTATTGCTCATTAGGAAAAACTATGTGACACTCGGGTGAGAAAACAAGCAATATACATACCATCTTGATCCATTACTATTTGACAAGTTTTTTTGATTTTAACATGTTAGGGAGAGACATACTTTGACGATTTTTAAAACTCGAACAAACAAGAACTTTTACAAACTTTTTAATTTCACAAAGTAATGTGTATATTTAGAATAGTTTTGTAGTAGAAAATAAAAATAAAATAATCCAAGTTTAAAAGTTGTATTTTTTTTATTGCAACCTAATGTTAGTATTTATTTGAAATTACTTTCTTATTGGTTGTTGGTAAGTTTGTTACTTTATTTAGTAGTTTTTTGTATAAAATCAATTACGATTTAATATAATTTATTGTTGGAATTGGTAGTAAGTAAATTGTAATTAGAGAATTACTACCTGAAAAGTAGCATTATCGCGTATGTTTGTTTAGAAATGAGCGGAGATGTAGTTTCAAATTAATTATTAAAATATAAATCATAAAATATTGAATTAGAAGAAAAAATGATAATATAATTTGGTTCAATTTTCTAAGTGTTTTCTTTCATTATTGGGTTCCTTTTGATGCAATTGTGACTGAGAATGATATATATAAGAGGACTAGAAAATTGATATGTGTAATTGAAGTGTCCTTTTCAATCAAGATTACTTTGTCCTTATTCGCTTGTACGCATTTTATGATACACACCATTCAGATATCGATTCAAAATTGATATAAATTATTTGATATATCGTGTCTAACATTAATCAACTTCACAAAAAAGTTTTTCCATAACTTTTTGTTAGCTCGTAGTATTACTAACAAATTTATAAAAGTGAACAAAAAAGTATTGTAATAGAGAGATATCCCAAAATATTGAAATAAATTTGCAACTCAATGCGATTCAATAATCTAATTTCCTGACATCTCAAAGAAATTATAATCAACTTCAGTCGTCTAATACAAAATTAGATCTAGCAAAAACAAACAAAAATCCTTTCTGTTCTTCAATAACGGCTAATAAGATTATGGCAATCAATATTTCCATCAAAAGAAGGGTGCAAGTTTCAGCAGTGAAATGAAAACGTTTACTAAATTAATCTTGTCAACAAGTTTTCAACTACACAATGGAGTGAAAATTGTTAAACGAAGAAAATTCTTAATTTACATTATTACACGTGATAGCACCTTAATGGTATTCATAGTTTTTCATAAAAAGGGTTCATCAAAATTCAAAGCAGCTTGAGACAGCGAAAGGAAATATACACAACAACGCGGCGTTAATCCTTCCGTTGAAAAACAAGATCCGAATTTAAAAACTCGAGAATTTTCGAATGCTTTTATCATTTTTATTTATGTTTAAATTCGAAACGCGCATAACAATTACTTTAAATTTAAGTCTCATCATTGCAAAATGGGGGATTTGGATTGATTCGCGAAATTCCACCACTGTCGGGAGCAGCGGCTTCCACCATTACGATATATGAAAATGAAAACTTTAATATGGAGTTGCAAATAAAGATGTAAATGTGTCTAATATAAAAAGTTTAGCGTCATTTCCACAACCAACTTCTCAACTTCTACAGTTTTTTAACTCGTAATTTTTAATTTCGCAACTTTTGTGAACGTCTGTTTAAATTTCTGCGATATTAAAAAGCACCCTCGTTGCGAAAGTGTACCTCAAAATTCATTTAAAAGCACAGGTTTGTTTCAATTTTTTTTATCGTTTACCTTACAATCGATAATTAGACGACGGAGTAATTACCGGGTTCCTCAACTTACCTGGAAAAAAAAGCAAAAATTAGTATCGTGAGCACACAAAGCAACTTTTATCGCAAGCAATCTTTTAATGTTTTTTCATAACATTGTACAATTTTAAATTGGCCCGACCGATGCTATCGGAAGGTGTAAATCAAATTTCAAATCTTGCCCCCAAGAAACATAATGCCACGTATGCCAATAATCCCGGTTTCGTACTTATCTAAGCAACAACAAAGTGAAAGCCCATTCAAAACGCTCATTGTTCTCAAGCCAAGTGAGCAATGTGACATTATAAACTGGCATTTGGCAGGGTAGTAAGGTCTTTTGTCCGAAACCCAACTTCAATTCCAACACGGGACTCACATTTCACGCTAAACTGCGGTCGATTTCCAAATAATGAATTTTTAAATCCGTTTTCAATAGGTCGGTCATGAAATACTTCCACGTTTTTCAAAATATACACGTTTTTATACCGCGGCATAGAAAAAGCTTAATCCCAGGTTTCGTATAGTGTGATCACGTACATGCGAGGAAGCTTATTTAAATCCAACAGAATAATGCGAGTTACAAGTGCGAGTTAATAAGAAAGATTCCATACGGTACTCCACGATTTGAAAAAGCGTCCTCGAATAAATCACAAAAACGCTGTAACGAATAATCCACTCAGCCGCGTGGCGAATGCGCGCATAAAAAAGGTTGTGAGAAAATAAAATTTTACCAAGTCGTAAGATTCGGTGACACGTAAAGGAGTAAATTAATATCCGATTAAAAATGCAGCCAACATCACCAAGACGCCGAGAAATGAGCATACTACGGTTAGTGCTGGAATAAGCGCCCTACCAACCGTTTTAATTAAAAAGTTATTAAGTCAGTTTTCGGTTTTCATGATTAAAATTTATTATAAACTTGAAAAAAGCTTAAACACCAGAATAAACTCGTTACGCACATTTTTGAACGAAATGTAATTAAACAATTGGGTAAGTAGCTTTCAATTTTGATATACCAAAACTAATTGAAATAAAAAATGTAAGTGGTACTGCAAACCGTAACATTTAATGTGCAATAAAAACACTTGAAAAATTCTTCCAGACGAAGTCGAGAGTATAATTACCTCGAGTAAAAAGCATTTAATTTTACAAACATTTAGCTCGACATTTAAAAGATTTCAAACGACGAGAATCGACTTTAAAAAAATTCAAAAAGACGTACAAACAAGAAAGAAAACCGCAGAATGCCTTGTAATAATACATTATTGGCCAATCCTTAAGAATTTGAATTCGCTCGTTATAAGCCAAAGTCGCACAATAAATTCTAAATAAAATAAAATAGCAAATCATTCCGTCAATTTAATAAAACCACAAATTACTTCTTGCCAGTGTTAAAAAATATTAATTTGGAAATTAACTAAAAAATATTTTCGGGCCTTAAAAATTGTCTTTCGAATAAAATGTACCTATAATGTAAATTTTAGCGTTCGGTTAAGTTTTCGTTAAACTTTATATACCTAGTGAAATAATGTAGCTCCTTTGTTGTAATTTTGTTCCGAAGCAAAGGTCAATATCAAAGAGAAGAAATTACAAATTCACGTAAAGTGGTTAATTACAATAATTTACCGTCGATCAAATGAAATAAAGAAATATCTCGGTGCTTAATTAAGCTAGATTGCGCTCTAAAATTATAATAATTAATTAAAGTGTTTTAATTAAAATGATTTTTTTTCCAAAAATTTCAATAAACCGTTATTTATTTATTAATGTATTGTGCATGCAAAAACATAATTGGAAGTTTATATTTGCATTCTCCCTCACTCTAAACGCTATATTTTACCGTGACGCGTGTTTTTTAAGCCTAAATGTCCTTTATGCTGGTTATTAATTGCAGTTTTCAGTCATTAGCTTTATGAAATTATTTCTGGATACGAAATTACATAAACCATATTTCATTTCGCTACCAAATAAAGTAAAACAAATTGTTGCCGAGTGCTTTCAGCATATAAAAGCAGGGAAACTTGCACGTTTTGTTTGTAAGGATTAATTCCGTGCTCGAATTCTTCTGGATCGATCTTATAATAAAATTCATAGACACGCATGACATATTTGTAAAACTGAAACTACCAGCTGACACACATTTAGGTGTCAGCAATTCTCCAACTTGCTAATAGATTAAATTTTTTTATAAGGCCGTAAAGATGAAACTCGACGATCCTTCCAGGGATGGACGTCCGCCAACATTTAAGTACGGAAAGTTTTAAGCAGTCTCCAGTAACGACGGCTCCTAACTTCGATAAAAATTAAAAATAATTTGCAGGAACGGAGGAAATAAAAACCGACGTAGGCGATTTTTCAATATTTTCCTTATGGAAAATCTCTAATTTGCGAAATTTAATAAAATGGTTTGGTACCATGAATAGTCCATCGAATGCAAAAGATCCCCCTCCGATATGAAATATGGAATTTAAAAATGTTCACTTTAGTGATATCGTTGACGACATTCCAAACAGAATTATTAATATAATAAAATTAACTAAAATAATTATTCAAGTAATAAATAGGTACTTAACGTAAGTAATTAAATGTAAAATCATATTAGCTTTAATTCTACATCATTAACATCCGCTAATTACTAAATATATGTAGGCACTCAATTAAATTCTCTTTAATTTTAACTCAATTTTATACAACTGCATTCAAAAATATTTAGAGATAAATTAAATTTAAAATGTTTTCAAGTGAATCGATGGTTTTAATTACTTTTTTTTTAAATCCAGATAATTTAATAAATATTTATCCAGAATAAAAAATTATTATTTTTGACATAAATAAAGCACGAAACTAGTCAGATTTCTACCCGACTCGTCTGTAATACTATATGTTGTTTCAAACTAATTTTTACATTTTAACATAAGATACTGTAAGCTAACGATTTCAGCAATGTAAATAATGAGATATTCCATTTAAATATATTTGTTTTAAAGCTACCGAATCGATTCAACCAATTTATGAAAACGTCGGTGTCAATTTTCCTAAAAAGCCTTTATATTTAAAGCCAAAGTTTTCATATTATATTTAGCCCGCATACAAATTGTTTTTCATCAAATTTTGAAAATTCAAATAAAAATTTTGTAGCTACCGCAGTTTATAAGAAACCTAATGACCAAAAGAAACGCGCCCAGGGTCTGAATCCTCCCCAAACAAGACAAAGCTAAAACTAAATTAATCGGTTTATTTATCGCCACGATTATGGGAAATAAAGGGAAAAAACCGCTGATTAGCTTATTTTGCTGGTCGATAAAAAATCACAATTAAAAATAAGAAGGTTGAGAAGGCCCCCGGAGATTTTTGCGCATCCTTCATATTTATGGAAATCAGGAGTTTTCAAACAATTCGACATTCGAACGACACTTCAGAGTTCAGAAGACGAACAATGAGTAAATAAAATTGATGATACAAAAGCTGTCACGAAGAGTGAAGGCCAAGAAAACAAAATCGTAAAAATATCAATCAGAAGACCAGAAGAGTTAACTCGGAGCGAAGTTTTTATGTCGATTTATAATTTCGCGAGTGAAATGCTCGAAAAGTTTCAGCTTTTTGGTAATTCAATTTTGGAATAAATTGAAAACAAATATGTAACACGAATGCGAATATATGTAGTACTAAAATAAATTGAGAGAGTTCAATCATAATTATTAATGTGGCATCATCTATCTATCGTACAGATGTAGTGGAAAAAGCTACGCAAATATGAACATCGTGATTGATTGTAACGAATGTTTGGGATGCAAAAAAGTCAGTGGATGGTAAACCAAACCGGAATTATTTAAATTGTTAATTAATTTCTCTCGTGTTTAGTTGCCGGTATAAAATATTAGGAGAAGTAAATTCGATCCAATACCTTTTAGTTCTTTGTGGACCTTAAACAAAACGAGTCCCAAAAGCATTGTGCAAGATCTAAAGTACCCTCTTAAAGGCCGTACGTGCCTAATGCGATATCGGAATGTTTAAACTGATACTCGTATCGGACACACCAATACTTGTTATCTTACCTGGGTGTGTTAATTCAACATTTTTTTTTTGTTATTTTAGGATGATGAGATAAGCTCACATATAGAATTTTTTATTTACGTTAGGAATTATACCGCACAAGATGCTCTTTCCATTATTGAATAAGTAAAATTTCGCGATTATTCGTTCGCACCTGAAAATGTTGTTACGAGTTCTGGTTAGAAGCGAAATTGGAGCTGAAAAAATTATGATGGAGCACTTAAAAAGAATTTAATTTATTTTTTGTGTGTGAAACGTCAGTATTTCTTAAAATCAAAAAGGAATTATAATATAAAAATATGTTTTTGTGACTTTCGGGAAAATATAAACAGACATTAATAAATCTAAAATTTCATAATGCATAACCTCTTGGCCCATTTTGTCATGAAACAGAATTTCTGCCGAATTTCTTTAGCTTCGTACAGATGATTTATGTAAGCTGTTGCGACAGATTCGCGGAGAATCCGCAAACCCGCCCCACGAACGGAAACTAAAAGGACCAAGAAAGATACTAACCAGCAACCGGATATACAGATCGATTAGTTTGCGCTGGTTGAAATGCTATCGCAGGAAGAAAGCTCTGCCAAGGTTGCTTGATTTAATGAATAAGCCAAAAACACCCCACAAATTCTAAGTACCAGGACAAAAAGGATACATTTGCAGGTTACCATTCAAGTGATCATTTCGTAAAGAAATAATAAATGACTGACGTTTCTTATTCAAAAATAACAATTTATTACGGCAATTAATTTCATAATTACGAAACATCAATCAAATGAAATATAATCATTTATAAAAAGATAAATATTTAATATTAATCAGAGATGACGCTTATTAAATAAATCTAATTTAAATATAAGCGCTCCGATGCTCTATCTATTGCTATCCTTTAATTATTCTAAAAATAAGTTCGCATTTATGCGTTTGCATATCTGATAAATGGAAGTGGGCCGTAAACGTGAATTAAATTTTCCTTTACACCAACGTAAACCTTTTTACAATTTTAACTCAATCACTTTCGAGGTACACTATGAATTATAATTTAATTGCATCCGAGGCATTCTATTTTATATTTATGCACTTCGTTAACATAAAGATTTTTTATGTGTAAAGTGCCATAAAGTTTACCTTTATATTCGCTTCTTTACAACCGGCTCAGAAATGACTATTTTATATATGCGAGACATTATCACAATTTTATTTAATGCTTTGCTGAAGAAAAAGGAAGACCTTTAGAATAAGCATATCCATTCCGTCCTAATACATTTTCACCATACACGGGCGGCAATAATTTATTCATTCCGTGTTGCACCGAAGTGCATCCTGCATGTAAATATTACTTGACAGTAAATCAGTGTTACGTTTTTATTCCTTCGTCGGTCGTGCCAAAGAGTTACCCGAAAAGCAGTACTACCAAGGCTTTGTTCGCTAAAATTGATAAAGTGCTTTTTATCTCCTACGGAATTATGATTAATGATATCTTCATTGCCGGTCGATTAGAAAAAGCAAGCAACTCCGCCGCACATAATCCAGATAAAGACAAGTGTGAATAACTTAAAGTAAAAAAACAGAAACCTCAAAGCTTGCTTGTTTGGTTTACAGAACAATCAATAAAGATCTGATCCAAGAGTGTTCTTTCTACAAAAAAACAAGACACAATTAAACTTAAGTGAAAGACCATCATTTAAACAGCCAACTTTGACAACAAATTAAGGTTTGGTTAATTAACGGGAAGCGATTCCTTTTGCGTGGAATTCCTTGCGTTTATCCCATTCCAAAGACGTTCCGATGAGAAACCGACAGTTCGAAAAAAAAAAAAAATTGGTCAACCTCACTTAAAATATGTAAAATATTAAAACATTATTTGCATATTATCGTGAAATGCATTAATTTTCCATTCCACTAATGCGTTTAGAGTTGTAAATTTGCATATAAGTATAATAACCATCGACACCTGCGATATTGACGGGAGTTGACTACCGAAATTCCTGCAATTCTTGTGCGCAATATCAATTCCGTGGACGTTCTATGACTCTTTCACGAACTAAATCAAATACCTACTCGAACAAATATTTCCTTTCAACTTCAAACCATTCCAGAAACAACATCTCAGAATCAAAACCATCATGGCGAGTAAATATGTGATACCTGAACAGTCCGAGATATTAAAAAAAGTTATAAAAGTGACAAAAGGAATAACAATTTTATTACTTCTAAAATATTTTTTGAATTTAGTAATAAACGTCCTCTCCATAATAATAAACAAAATTTATTATGAAATCGTAAAATATTTTAAATATTATATAAATTGATACTAACTGGTAGGGTAATAACTGTTTATATCTTTTGCAACGATAAAATATCATTAATAATAATAGGAGGCCCAGGTGCGTGTTCACTAAAACGACAACGAAATAATTCGATGGGGAAGATTTAGAAGACAAAAAACTACATCGACCGAGCAATAATGCGACCCGACATTAGAAGATTATCCTACAAACCACCGAAAGTCTAATTCCGAATGTACTGATTATCTACCAAATTTACCATTTTGTTCTCTATCGTAATGGAACCAAATTGAGCTTCAATTGCCTACTCAATTTTAATATTAAACAGCATACTGCATTAAAAAAAAACGTAATATTATACCTCGCTGTCATTACCTCTTGAAAATATTCATAATGATTTTTGGAGGTTAATAAATGACATTTCCAACGTTTTAAGTAATTGCTTCCTCTAGGCGAATCGAATAACGCTAAAACGTTTTACAACGGCCTTTCCCCCTAGAAAATGATGAAAAAAGCCCATTTCAATCTTTAACGATTATGGGTGTAAATATTTAAAACAAACTTCCAAACGAAGTTGTTAAAAAGTTCCCAATATACTACGGAAATAATAATTTTTTAAATTCCCCACACAAAAGAAAGATGAGTCGAGGATATGCAAAAAGGAGTTGATTCGACATTTTAATAACTTCCTCTATATTTGCTGCTCGAAGAAAACTGCAGCGATTGCAAAACAATGTACTTAATTTAGAACACTTATTGGAAATTTTATTACCCATTATTATTGTTTTTTCCGTCCTAAATTGCATTAAAATTTCTATACATGGCTTGCACGTGACGTCATGCCATATAAACTTGTGGGTAAAACGCGATAAAGTAATGCACAGGATTCCAATGAATTATAGAGGATTTTAATACCACACAGTGGTGTACAACATATTTATTTAAAAAAAAAAATTAAGTTCATATAAACACTATTTACGCTTGCCGTTTATGGAAATAAGTTCTACTTTACCTAAAAGCTCATTTGAAAGGTGGTTTTTAGTCACGAGAGTGAGATCTAGATAAGTGCAATTTTAAACCTAGGATCTGTCTGTCGTACTATGTTTTATTTATAATAAATTCATTTTTATTTAAAATTACTTCGAAAGTGCATTTAATTTCTATTAAAGTGCAATATTTTAATCTGGCCTTCCGAGGTACTGTAATTTTGAAAAAATATATTAATGATTATTTATAGTAGTTTTCCTATTTTTATACTAAATACTAGGTTTTCTCATGCTACCAACGTGATAAGGAACTAACTTCTTACGTCATAGATCACCATTGCGATATTTCATTGGATTTAAACATCAAGAACAGTTTAGAATCATTTTCAAGCAACTTTACGACTGCGTTATGTTTAATTTTAAATTCTCTAAGGTATGATTAGGGGATGGTAAAACTCGCTAACAACCCATCTCGCCGCGAGCGACTCACAGGAAATTCATATCCGCTGCCACAACCGCGAGATACCACAGCGATCTTGCCACCATGATCTTGACCACCAATTATTCCAAACACATACAGGATGTCTTTAAAAACGAATGACAACGTTTTAGAAAACTTTCGCTGAATATTATATTAAAATAATTAAAGAAAAAATTTTTATAGTTCAAAGGGCTTCGTGATGCGTTCAATGCTTCAAGGAAACTAAAAACTTAATAAATATGTAGGATAGTGACCTGAGCATAGGTTGATTCTTGAAATTAAGTGGATTTCCTCAAGAACTTGGAATTTATAATTTTGTTAAGTATCCTTGATAATATGTACAATTTTGCAAATATATTCAGATATAAATTTAAAATTGTGTATTTTCAGTGTATTACAGCACTGTTGCCGCTACAAGCCGAATAACTTTCATATGTTTTTTGATTGATTTTTACTTTAATTTTAGACAACAACGGGTTAGAATCTAGTTTGCAGACAAAAAAAGCACCAAACCGTTCACATAAAAAATCGATAGCTTCGGTGCTGTGGCTATTTGAAGGTAGAAATTACAAAAACTACTTTAAATAGAACGGATCTTGTTTTTCGGGGTAGCTGCACTGACGAGCGCAATGCAGAATAGCATTAATTTTTTATGGATGCTAACAAATAATAAAAACAGAACCAACTCTTAAATTATAAATAAGACGAAACGGGAAGGGGGATGCAGGTAAAATCTTTTTCCGTATAAGATTCATAAAAAAGGAAAAATCAATATTAAGTACTTTTTAAAAATATAATTTTTCAAGCTTTTCTCTCCATTTGAAATAAAATACTGAGTTTGATCAAAATTCTACACAATAACAATTATTGGTGGTTTTTAATTTGGAATAAAAAAATCAAATGTACTATTCTCCATAGCTAAAAAAAATTATAATAACTTTAATTAAATTTCCCAGTTTGCATTTTTATGAATTTCCCCTTTGGAAACACGATCTATTGATTTGGTTTACTGTAAATAAAATTAAAATATCATTTTTTCAAATCAAAATTAAAATGTTTTAATACGTGAAATGAAATACAATACAGAAACAACCTAATTAAAATTCAGGAAAAAAACAATGTGTTGATTTAACGATAAAGAACACTCGGAAAATATATGTACAAAATCTGAGGTGTAAACTAAATTACATTTTTGCAAGGAAATCACAATCCACACACATTTTTTGTGACAGGCTAAAAGCATAATTTTCCTCTTCCGTTTTTTGCCGGGAGATTAAAAATAGAAAACCGTCTGCGTGGTCGTGCAAATATTAAACTAGGTAGCCAGGCAGTGGCAAAAATAGAATATTGCGTCAAAAATATTGGAGACCCATTATCAGAATCAACAAACACGACCTACTGCAGGTCTGTTCTTGTTATCACGCATACTACTAATTTATTTACCAATGACGTGTATCAGAAGCAAGCTTTTGTGCCAACGTGTACTAATAGAAAAGTTCCTTTACACCAAATTACTTGGGTCAAAAATTCACACAGAAAAGTTGAAAAAAATCGAATGAGAGAGAATGCAGCGGAGCGATAACCTATACCCACATTCTTATTTCTTTTCTCTTTGCATTCCGGTAATCAGTGATGGCAATGACGCTGTCAGAAAGCTTTTGCTTTTTACCGAAAAACCAACAAAAAGTGGAAACTGTTGTGTAAATAATCAAATTAAAATTGTTCTTCGCTTTGATTTGTAACTGTGGAATAAAATTTTACTTTTTCCTCGTATTTACTTTACCGACAATGTTACATTAACGACTGCTTCAAAATAGCTACGTTAGTAAGCTTTTTTATATTTAAATTTTTTCATACACCTGAAACATTACGTCCCAAGGGGTTACATTGATTTATATTCGAATTCATTCTAAAATTTCGTTCTCGCTTTGCAGTTTACACAATTCAATTTACTGGATTTTGCTTCGCACGTAACCATGTAATTTTAAGAAAATTCTCACTAGCAAATATTTATATCAAATTATCGGGGGTGGGTTATACTATATTTCATGTTTCAAACTGGACTTTTATTTTCGTAATTGTCTCGAAATTAGCCACACCAAATTACCGTCTTTTGTTGAATACACAAAAATATATTCTGCTCCGTTCCCTTTGTCGTTTACGAATTCTATATGTAAGAACCGGGTAAATATTCCATGAACCGAAATGTAAATTGTACGTTACGTATTTATTGCGTGAAACCAAATAGAAAGTATTCACATTTTCGTCATTATTTTTTCATATGAAAGAAATATTTAATGTGGTGCCTAATGCACACGAGATGTTTTTTGTAGACGAAAGCAAAATGCAAGGTAAAATTGTGAAAATTAATCAAGGAGAGAAAATTTAACTAACTTTATAACGAAACAAAATGTTTCGAGGCAGGTCTTTAGTAGATATAAACTCTCGAAAACCAAACTCAACTACCAAAATTATTCAAGTCTAATTAAAACTTCTGCAAGTTTCAAAACTTTTGTAATTTCAAGTCGGGTCCGCGAAAAAATATTCCTGTTACTTACTTTTATCTTGTTAGTGTTAGTTTCTTATTGCAGATTACTCATCAAATTACATCTTGTTGGACTAAAATGGTTCAGCACCTCTAAAATTCACATCACTTGGATTTTAATCAAAAGTTTGCCATTTTCAAATAAAAGAAATTAAACTGCCAGCTAGGAACTTGAGCGAAATTCCTTGTACCATATTATATGTACGAGGATTTATTTATTTTTACACCAATTTTTCATATCACAAGAAATCTGTTTTCTTATATAAATCTTTTAGAAGTTACAAAGACAAGTTGAGAGAACAAAACGAAAAGAAAACAGAAACATTAACAACAACAAATCTATTAGGTTCTTTTTCTATAACAAAAGCGGAGCTGTAGCTGAAACACCCCTTGATAATTTTTCTTTCTGCAACGTTGGATGACTCGCTATGTCAATGTCATAGCCAGGAAAAGCACTAGGAGACAAAACTTTAAGTCCGAAAGCAACAAAGAAAATCATCCACTTTTTAAAATCTTTTAATATTTTATTCCAGCTTGTACACCTATATTTTCTTGTTTTAACAGGCTTTATGTTATAGGAATAATAACGAGCCATCCTGTTAAGTCTAGACTTGTCGCAAAATTGTTTGCAAAAGACATTTTTCCTGAAAAGTAAAATTTATGTTCGGAATTGAGCATAAACGTTTTTCCACAGAGAAAGTCGTAGAATCGAGTCCCAAAGCGGTCATTGAACATGGATATCCCTAAAACTTCCAAAAACTTAAATGAAAATACTCGATAGTAAACTGCACAGCTTATCCCATTCAAAAAAAGTTTGCTTTTTATTGATGAACGATAAAGAAAAAGGCAAGTTAATTTATGAAACTTCAAAACAAACGACGCAACAAATTCGAAAAAAAAACATAAATGCCAAGCAAACACTCGAAATATTATATTATTCATTGAAGAAAATTCGGTGTGTGATATTATGATGAATTAGGAATTTCGTGAAATTGATAAGACAGTTATAAATTTGACGTCGTAATAAGATTTAGTGTTAAACAACTTACATCTTCGACTTGCTCGAAAGCAATTAATCATTTGCCGCTTCGGCACTTGTTAAAAAAATAAAAAACTACAAAATTTCCACTCTTTCGCCCTAAATGCGTTGTCTCTTTCCATTACGTCTTCAATTCATTTTAGTATTAGAAGCGGTAAGAATCGATTCTTTATGTAATCAGGTTTGGTTTCTGCAGTTTTTACGTGACAGCAGTCGGGAACAAAATCGTCCTAACGTTTGCGTGGAGCTTATAAAATTTAGTAAAATGAAATTGGCGATGTGGAAAAGCGCACCCCCGATAAACTTGACTATATGAATATACACGTATATTACATACGTATGAACTGGAGGGTCGCTGTGTTATTAATTTGTATGTCACAATTAATGGCCCTTTCGTGTTTTGTTTTACTTGAAACTTGATCTTTGGAAAATACGTTAAGTACCTAACGTCGCTATCAATTATACGTTTCATAAAGCACACTAAATGAACACTAATTGGTTAAGTAAAAAAAGGAATTACTTCGTGTTCCTAACGACCGACAGCAAAAATAACTTATGCTATGCAACTTGCATTATACCTTTTCGGGGAGGCCGACTTAGTTGCTCGATGGCGTGTTTCGGTGTCATTTTCCTATCCCAAATTTTAATCCAGACGAGTATGCTTTAAGCTTTTATATACCTAGTCAAACACTCCACAAGGATTTAAATTACATTATGCCATAATAAGAGAACGATTACCAGCTATGAATGATTAATCCATGTGTTCTCATTGAATTTTCACATATTTCATAAAACATCAAAGGGAAAATAAAATTACACGTGATTAATTTAACGTTGAAACTCTCCAGTTTTATTACGAAATCGGTTTCGGTCAAATAAAATCGGTACCGGTAAGGTAGAGTTACCAACTAGAGCAGTGGTCCCGAAAAATTAAAATTGATTGATTATGACTATAAAATGGGGTCAGTGGGCCAAAAAATGTTTGGGAAACACTGTTCCTGCCACATGTATTCAAGCAAACAAACCTCAATTCACGAGGTTCAATTCAATCTTCTCTTTTTTAAGTAAGTAAAATATTTTATTTTTAATTATAAACAACGTAAAAAATTAGTGTAATTTTAGCCGTGAAAATTACCCACAAGAGTACATTCGAAAAATGGTGTTTTTTCTCAAATAATGTAAAATTACCCCAAAAATGGAAGAATGAAGTACACTCCGAAGAAGTATTTGTTTTGCTGCTACAACAAATTTTCTTTTTATGATTAAAAGATGTTTAAATTCGAATATTACATGCAAATTATTTGACTATCCGTCAATAATTCTTAGCATTTAAAATTAACAGTCTAGTAGTCTCGAGATATAACTATATCGATTATATCGAAAATATTCAATAGAATCTCCCGTCCTAGGTGTGTAACAGTTTAAACTGTTTAAAAATTTAATTGTTTAACTGACAGTTACACCAATTAAGTTTGATTAAATGAAAAAATTAACTGCAGTTATTTGTTAATAAGATAATTATATACTTCTGCTGTAATTTTGAGTTCGCAGGTAGTGCAGTCGCAGTGCATAAAACTTAAATTTAAAAAATAAATTCAGTTTACTGCTTATCAATCTTATTATAAGCTAATCAACAGTTTAAAAATTCGCGTGTTAACGGATGTCGGTCGAAGTAACGTGTTTTTAACGTTGTGTGGTTAATTAAATAACCAACGACATGAACGTGTAGAGTTACGTGTTACAGCATACATTTTCACCGTATACGTTATATCTATCGCAACACGTCAAAAACACGTTAATTCGAAATTTCAGTACAAAATATAATTCTTTTTCAGAATATTGTATTTTACTTAACCTCAGTAAAGATAAAAAAAACTTTATTTGATCAGTTTGTTCGAAAATAACTGATCTCATTAGATTTAGATGAAAGAACGTTGGTTCTAGATAATTACATTTTCCTTTTTCCAAACAAACGAAACGGTTGGGTTTTGCTTAAATAGACTGTAAAACGTCGATAAATTTTTTTTTAAATAATTTCTCGAAATTATGTATGGTCAACCCTTAAAAGTATATTCTGTGTATACACGAAGATTATAAATATTTTAAGTATGGGTATAACAACACGCGGGCTCTTTGATTCTGTCAATTGGATAATTATTAAATAATTGATCAAAAACTGTATTTAATGTTCACTTGGTTATGAATAGTCATTGGTTAATTAAAATTAAAACAACAATATATACCCATTCACTTTAACTAAAACGTCCATCTTACGTCAAAAATGTCTTATAAATTTAATGCGATAGTACATTAATCATCCTGAAAGTGGGAGGTTATTAAGAAATATACGAAGGAAAATGAAAGTTCGATCTGGTCAATTTGATTATTAAAAGTTTTACCTGATAAATTGCTACAGATATTGCATTTTAGTTTGTTATTTTTTATTAGGGGATGCATGAAAATTATATAATAATTGTTTTTAATGAATAATTCGACACGGTAATTTCTCATTACGGTATTATAATACAATGTAACGTGTGCAACATTATTATTTTCAAATTGTACACCACGATACAAGAATTAAAGTACACAAACCCCCGATATACTCATTAGAGTTTTACAGTATCGTTTGTTCGTCATTATCTGGTCTACTCTACGTGTACACAAAAGGTTCAAATTCTTATAGTTAAGAAGTGTCATGTGATATTCCAATCCAAGGTATCGTTTCTTGACTAACCTGAATCAACAAAACCTTCGACCAGGTTCGAAACTAAAGAGAGATCTTAAACACGTACAGAATTCGTATCAGCTTCAATAATCTCTATTTACTAACGCCTAAAATAACACGAGATGTTTATTCACGGTCTTGACAAAGTAGACAAAGTGATAAAGTTTAAATATAGCATAATGTTCCGGTGAATGGCAATATTAAAAATGCATCCTCGAGGAAGTTTCGGCCTAGATTACAAAAAAACCTACGAGCGATGGAAGAGAATGCACCAAAATGGCCACCGACCGGAAGATGTTATGCATCCTTAAACAAATTTATAAACAAATGATTTTGCTATAAATATTCATAGAAAATTGCCCCGCCTTCTAAGCAGGGGGGCCAACAGGATCTACGCCACCGTCCCCCACTTTGCAAGTAAATGCTTTTATACTGTGAGAATAACTTTTATAACGGTCATTCTCTCACACGTTATCCTTCTCTAATCGCGCATAATTACCACTATTTCTTCTGCATTTTCTAACACCTACATGATTCCACGTGTTTGCAAATTACCTTCGGCTAAACAATGTGTTAACTTTCAAAAAAAAAAAAAAAATTTTATTATAAATTTGTACAATTATATTATACCAAACCAGTTTGCGGAGGAATGAAACTTCAATTAAATATTTGTTGTGTTCTTTCGAAAACTATTCGGTTTTTGTCCAACAATAAAACCAGCCGAAGAACGTAAACGGAACGAGTACTTTTATTTTAATTAAATTTCCAAGAGTACCATCAGCGTAAAAGAAGAATCTGTTAAATGTTAATGTGTATGAAAGTAAAGTCGAACCTTTTCCGGTGTTAAACAAACAGTTTCCTATATTTAGTTAAAATTTACAAGAAAGAACTGTCGGATATCCAACCGACCAATATAAATTCCGAAAAAGTTTTTGTACGCCCGGAGGCAGATAGGTCTGTCAAGATTTTAATATTTCACCCCGAACAAAAATGATCGATGGCGACTTTTTATTCATACGCCAAAGCCGGACCGTGTTCTATGTACAGGTAAACTTTTTTTTTCCATACAAACTCTCTGCACGAGCAACTCGTTTACCGTAAATTGTTCGTGCCAACAAATTTTCAATATCTGTTACGTGAGTAAAATCGATTCGATCCAAAATTTAAATGATTGAGGACCTGTTCGTAAACGCAACATGATCCTCGGCAAGTTAGAAGAATTTTCTATAGACAGTTTTTGTGCTCCATAATATTGAATAAATTATGACAGAATATATTGGGACGCTTTAATTCAATTTTAACTATTTAACACCTCCGTGTAATCTATACACAAGATTACCTCCACAATTAAAAATTTAAATTGACATCAATCTGACAACATTATACTACCGGAATTAATATTTTATATTACTCATATTTATTGATCGTTTTGTAAATTTTTTAACGCCGGCTTGTGCGACTCGGACCGAGCGAATTCCAAAATATGATGGAATAATTTTCAAAATAATACTGAATAATTCATACGGAATTATTATTTCTGAAATGTGGTACTTAATCGATAAAAACTTGTTTACGACAAACTACATGAAACTAATTTTCCAAGCAATTAATTATTTAGAAAACACACAATCTTTGATCAGAGAGACTCTTACATAAACTTGAAGAATAAAACCTGAATTAAACGTTAATTTATATGACATATAAAATTCAACGAGAAATTTATTTATATACTTAATTTTAGCATGTCACAACATTCCCAATTTAATGCTGGCATTTTTAAAAATTTCACTAGATTATAAATGTCACTTTTCGATTAATAAAATTATTTTTTACTACTCCCATCTTTTACTATATCAATAAAATTGATGTAATTGAATTATTCCATTTTCACGTTTTCCACCTATCCACGTCGTGCCTCGTCACCTATCTCATCATCTAAAACTGTCATAAGTATATACCTTCCACATGTAACGTGAGATAAAATATTGATCAAAATAAAAAAATTGTATTTTCTGCGATCTTACTGTGACAAAATTTCCACCTCAAAAATAATGAATTTTTTTAATTTCCATATCTGGAAAAATTGTTTAGGTCCTTTTGGTAGGAACTGAAATAATTTTGTGCGAGCACCCCATTTTGCCGTTCGATGGTATCGTTCACGCCGAACAGATAAAACCGTAATTGTTATTAGCCATTACGAGGAATAAAGACTTTTGTGTGTATTGTAAATAAACCACCCTTACCTACGTCAAATTTAAAAAAGCAATTAACTCTAAAAATAAATCTATGCCTTAGAACACGCACGCGTGGTTTGTACATCTAACTTACAATTTGTATAGAAATTCTTCGGTGAGCACGCAACCTACAAAATTAACCGCATTGTTTGAACACTTCAAAACTAAATTGCCTGATCATGAAAATAACGAAAAGGAAGATAAAAAATAAAACAAATTACCGGACGAGAATAGCTTAAAGGCAAGCCCAGCCATTTCTAGATGTTCCATGGGCAAAGCGACATTTGCATCTCGCGAGTTCGTTAAATGTTCCCTCATTATAAGTAATTACGGCAAAAAGAAATGGTCCACAATTGATTATCCGTGAGAAAAATTGTGAGAATTCAAAAATAATTAGTAAAGCACGTCGCAATGGTGGTACAAAAAAATCTAACACAACTGAACCATTACCATTTATTTTTGAAGTATCGACTATAGAAAACTTTCATGTTTTTTAATTGACAGCAACAGGTAATTTTGCGTTTTTTGTTTTCAGACTAAACAAAACCTTGGGAATCGACAACGGATTGTTTAATTTTTTGCCGCATAACTCATTAATCCACAGTTTATATTCAGGATCATAAATTTCGAAAATGAATCTAATATACATAATGCTGCCGCAATATATAAACGAAGATACGTTTTTGTTCAATAAATTATAGAAGCGATCCTACGATTCTAGAGAATTGAAATCACAATTTTACAAAAACGAGTTGCGGTTTCAGAAAACAATGAGGTTAGCTTTTTGCAGATTAGAATCGTCCCAGCCCGAATGCATTTTGGAGTCTGCACCTCCCAAAATTACCATTTTAGCCGACGCAGACGTACCGATTATTATTATTATTACGGCAGGGAATTCGGAAGTGTCCGATGAAATTTAATTATGCCGAATTGAAATTGCAATTAGGAAGAGATGTTGCCTCGGCCAAAAATTAATGATACTTGAGACGTTTAATAATTAAACGCCCATACCAAATAATTCGTACTGAAACCCAAAATCCAAATAATACAAACCACCTACATCAAGCGCGATGATTTTGAAACTCTATAATGGGTAACAATCTCGAAACATATCACAGAAATGTGATACCATCACCTGTCGGTCCTCATTAAATTTAAATTAAGATAGATTTCTTTTGTAATCCTATATGAATATTAAAATTTCTAACGCATCTGCATGTATTATTATGAAATATTAATAAAAGACATCGTTAAAGTATAACAAAAACTATGCTATAATTTATTCCGTCAATATTTTGTGACTTTTCACAAACTATAATCCGGCACACAAAAGATCGAATAAATAAAGTCATTTATGTAGCTCGAATTACCGAATTTATATTTTTTAACCGAACACTCACCTTCAGTTCAAATTTTGTAAAAAAAAATTTTCACCTGGGATTCCCCTCTTAAGTGAAGATTTTCTGAAAAATGAGAAAAATCTACAGAAAATATTTTTTTGGGCCCCTATCCCCACATTTACAGAGAATCAGCATAAACTTAAAAAACACCAAAGCAAAGCTAAATTTAGAAATCATAGGAATATTTTTGTTTCTTGTAATTTAGAGTTTCAAGTTCGTTTAGTTAATTTCAGAATTCAGCTGAAACTGAAATACTGGTCATAACGAGTTTCCCCTTTAAACATAATTAGCGATAGGTATTCCATATCCACCAGACTGCGGGGGTTTCAAAATCAGAAAGTTTGCGTGCCTGTTCTTTTATTGATTTTATTAAATCACAAGCTTACATTCTTTCAAAATAAAATACAAATACTCTCAGTAACAGTAGAAATTATAAATATACCAACAAGCGCATACTGTAAAATATGTAATACTTTAAAAATCGGAAAATTATCTACTAACTAGAGATACGAATAATAATAGTTATTTTTCTTTTGTTGTTCTTGCAAATCCTGTACCTTTTAAGTAATAATTTGTATAAAACAAAGACGCCTTCCCCCTTCCAAATTGCAAATTTAACAGACTACGATTTTTTTTACAAAAGCAATTTATTTCACAGAAAAGTCGAAAATTAATAAACAAGGCGAACAAACTCATAAAATTATTAAAATTTATCGTTCTTTAAATATACCGAACATTAAAATTAAAGAATAAAATAATTAAAATTAAAATAGTATATTACATAATAAGGAAGTAAAATTCCACTTTTCTTCTTCTTCTCCCTTTCTTATTCTCCCACTTTTAGATTACCGGAGAAAAAGTGGTTTTTACCCAAATTTTTGGATTATCCATTAATTTTTCAAGTTTACGTTTATAATTCATAAATTATAAGTTGGTTATTGTTGTTAGGAATCTCTTACAGCAATAAAATAATTTCAATATTGAAATTAATATTATAATTTATTATACGTGCTAATAATTTAAAGCAAACGATGTTTATTTTATGCAGTGAAATCTCTGTTAGTCAAGTTGTTGGCACATTCTATATAGGCAATGTACATATGGTAAATCATTTCTAGGGCATCTCTATTAACAGGACAACAATTATTATTATATCACCGGCCGGCAGTGCATAATTACATAGAATATTGTAAGTTACGCAGTCGTGTAACGCCGCAACAGAACTTTAAACATAGTTGTTTTTTTATTAATGTATAAATAATTGGAATTAAAGAAAATCTTTAAAAATAGTCTTGACGAAGCCAGCATTTAATACGAAAGTACGTCTCTGGGTGTAGCGTAGATATACATCTCAGTTAATGAATTTACATCATTAATAAAATAGGAATATACCATCTACACGTCGTCACAAGAAACCTACAATTAACTAATTTTGTACATTAAGATGAGCGAAACGACTAAAGATCTAAATTTAATTTCTACTTTGTTGAAGTCTACATTATACTCTAGTAAACGCTTAAAAATTTAATTACAAGCAAAAACGAATTTATAAATTTCTATTGTAGCCAAATCGAAATTCAAAATTTTAGTCTAATTGTTGCATTGCGTAAGAATAATGAGATTGCTTTCCAGTTTCAAAGAGAAAATAAGATCAAGTCGATAAAAATTTCCAAAATGTCGCTAACGTGCACAATTTCATTTTCAACTTAAAACTTATTTTGTACGTTCCAAAAATTTGAAATTTACATAATTTTAGCAATTGTAATTCAGTTATAAATAAATGCGCACTTTCGTTTCAAAGGAGTCCTTACAAGCTTAAAATATTCAAAATGTTTCCTTGTACGAATTTTAAATTAATGTTACACACTCAAAAAATATCCGTATACCTATATATTATCATCATTTACTTTTTACAAAAACTTCAAAAAGCAAAAAGCACATTCACTTAGTTCGACATTTTTAAGCTACATGCATAGCTCGGAGCGACACTTTGAACTGTGAATTCTCGATGATCTTTTACACCGAGGTTTTATTTGCAAACAAAAGCTCCATATTCTTTGTTCGCTTTCATAATATTTAAAAAATCAAAAAAAATACATTTGTACAAATTCTCCTCCTACTGCTTTTTTGACTAGGAAAAGCTTTTTACCCAACAGTGGATTTCGTAATTATAGATAATAGTTTATCGTGCAACCCTCGCTCAATTTTGATAAACTGACAAAGGAAGTTGGAAAAATACTTCCTTCGCCACTCAAAATTACCATTATTATTTTGGACAAACACACACGTGAAAGCAAACGTTAGTGGGTAATTAATAAAATATTTTAGCCGACATGACAGGTTACATAAAAAAATTTAGCCCACGACAAATTCGTGCGTAATAAATAATAAAAATGTAAAATTATGAGACTCGCAAGAAAATTGGCATTTAATGATCAAGCTTATGAAACATACTTTGCAACAATGAGTTATTAAAGTCTATGTAGGTAAATCGCCCACATATCAATTTAGTAATTATTATTCCTTTAATTTACATAACACCACAAGTATTAATCATAATTTGTATTCATTTACACTTGAGCGTTTTAAACTAGAAAAGTTTTCCAATAAATTCCTAATCAATAAATTAAGTTATGCTTTTACGTATCAATAAATTTCAAAATCAATTGAACCAAAACAAAATTTACGTTATTACATTCTTATCTAACATTCGATAACAAACCCACAATTTATTTTTTCATATTTCTTCAATAAAACTCCTCTTGAGATTCTAAACTAAAATTCCTCAATCTCAATGGGTTATTGTTGAATTGTGACGACCGAGATAAAACCACAAATCGCTAATCGTTTTGAAATACAATCGAAACGAGATGTTCTCCAAAAACCTAATTTCTAGCAACCGACAATTCTAATTTAACGACTTAAAGAAAACATCATTTTCAACAAATGACTTGTGTTAATTTAATGTTAATTAAACGAATTCGAAACAATGGAAAATGCTGCTGCCGAGCTGAACTACTATTTGCGAATGTGTAATGTAGAATGGAGTGGTTGAAGTTTTCAGCTAACGAGTAATTGCAGTGGAGAAATATTTACTTATCTTTAGCGGTTCTTCATAATTTTAATCGTTATCAGCACATATTAGGCGTTTCTATAGGAATATTATAACTTTCGTGTACATTATAACAAGACAGAATATCTCTTTCGCATAAAGCCGAGTGCCCACTGCCATTAGATTTCCTGACTGAAAAACAAGGAAAATAAAGCTTTTAGCTGCCTTTTTGGCAAGTTTATATTTTTAAGGTAAACTATAACAAATAACAGAGCTATTAGTAGCTATAGTCTCAACAGAGTTTTTCGTTGCTGTAAACAAGTTTTCTGCTGCCATAACAACACTTTTTTCTATGCAGAATAAGAAATTTTGTTGCAGCAACAAAAAATTTGTTATAGCAGCAAAACAAAACTCAGTTGAGGATATAGCTACTAAAATAGCTCTGTTAAAGCGACAAATCTTTTTTCACAGTGCGAGGTTTCTTGAAACTGTTGATTTTACAATATTGATTATATCGGATTCGAGTATTTCTAGAAGGTTGTAAATTGTAAACAATTTTTTGAAATATTTCATAACCCTCGATCTTTTAAATTTTGTTGTAAAGTTGTAAGTTTACTTTATGAGAAATTAAAGCGCAATAAAAACGTTATTGTGATAATATTATTAAAACATACAAAGGATAAGGTTTTTAATTGATTTGTGATTACAATTTCAAGAAAAACAAACACTCCATTAATAATGGTAACAAAAATTGATTGTACAATCAAAATTATTAAAATTAAAGATTTTTTAAAAAAGAGGTCCTTACTTTAGTCGGACCCAAACCAGGTACCTCACAATTAATTAATAATGAACGAACTAACTCTTTAAAATTGGAGAAAACCTTAGGTATAAACAGTACACTGACCTATACCAATTTGTTAATTATATTTCGAATTATGTAGGTACTTTTTAAAATTGTTAATTACAAAATGTTTAATTACATCGGAAAGCAGCTTAGCAATTCATGTAATATATGTCTGTCGATATAATTTTGTTGGCGCCGCACAAAATAAACAATAAAATCCAAAAAGTCTAGCTGGATAACTGCGGTTTTGATCTTATCCCCGATGTAAGCTTAGTTTCAAGTCTGGTGTCCGCCTGGCTTTACTGTCAAATTTAAAACGATATAAAGGCAGTATATCTTAGGATAATTCCTTGCATCAGTTCTCAATCGGATTTGAAAACTGCAGTATCGAACATTTGAAATTGAAGTTTTTTGAATAAACTGCTGTGGAAAACAGAAAATTCACGTGATAACTTGCGAATGCATCATCGAAATGTAATTATGAAATGTTGAGAAGATCGTAATGGTCGAGCAGCTGTAGTTTTCGTATTCTCGCCTTTAGAAATAGGTTGCAATTACCATATTAAGCATATGCTGCAATGTAAATAAATTGCACCTTTCGGTGATTCTGTAAAACAAAATTACACTGAACATTAATGTTCGGCCATAAGCATTTCTTGCTATAACTAAAAAGAATTAATAGATTTCGTTAATAATAGCGCCGTCTGGCATTCGGTATAATTAAGCGATAAACCCTAGCCTTAATCGTCGTTAATGCATTTTTAAGTTGTTTATTTCCAGATAAAAGTTTTAACGCCCGAACTAAAGAATATTGTGACATCGGGTGATGTACTCAAACTGTTCAGTAAAGATAAACAAAGGCTTCGAAATCGTTAAAATGGGTCCCGATACCGTCTCATTACGAAGTAACACATCGTTAAGCGCAATTATTGATGTAAACGTAGGAGGAAAACGTTGCTAGCTGAAGCTATTAGGAATTGCACGATGTTGTGAGTGGGTTCTGCAATGGCATTGTAAATTTTTGTTAAACCAAATGAGTTCTTGTTGTTGCGTATTTACATCAAGGTTTACATCGTACAAAGGTATTTATAAGGTTATTGGATTTAACTATCGACACAAATGTTTCTCCTAATTAAAAGCCTTTCAAGCCATTCCAAATGCTGCAGGATTAAATTCGAAATGTCACATTTTTAAAAGGTAAATTTGATGATATCGGAGAAGAAACGCGCGTGTGAGAACAGACAACATATTTTTCACTTAATCCTGTTAGGTATATACGTCGAAACTTAATATGGTATTTTACAGTGGAATACATTTCAGTGGTTTCGAGCGAATATTTTAATTTACGCTTTTAGCAAAAATACAATTCGAAGGGGGGAAAACAAGGACAGCCTAGCAAGTGACGTGATATAATTTTGTGAAATTAATTCCTTTACAAAAAAATGTCTCAAGTGTAACTGGATCGAGCGGATGTCAAAAGAGACTTGGAAGCAGTCGCAGACAAAAACCCTAGAGAATGTTAAACATCTATTTGACACCTCACCCCATCCTCAGCCAAATACTAGTACATTGTTTGTCACACTTTAAAATGAAGTTGAGTACATCACCGGTGCTTGTGGCTCAAATGAGCACGTCGCTTTGCTTCCTTTTCAGGAAAAAATTTAAAACAAAAAGTCCAAGTCTTACCGTTTACGTGTATTTGCTTCAACCTGCAGCCAAACAACTTCAATCGCATTTACAATAGAAATAGTAAAGACAAACAAAAGTATCGGGTAATGGAAAACCTCTGAGCTGACGTACATGCCGTGCCACACATCAAAAACTTCATTTCCTAGTTGTCATTCCCAACCTTTAGTTGAACATTTCATTAGTTTGCAATTGTGTCTTCCTAGGGTGGAGCGTAACAGGACCTTTGATGAGGTTAGAGTTCGTTAGTTTTAAAGGGGTGACACAAAAACCCATTAATAAGACCATTAAATAAATTTGCTGGCATTTAATGGATGAAAGTAAATTTTTTGATGAATTTCAAAACGTTTTGAGTGCCATCAAGATGTTTCAAGCCTTAATGATTGTGTCCAATGGACCGGAAAATTGTCAAGAAAAAATTGTCGGAATTAATTGATGCTCCATAAAATATGACGTAATAATGTGTGGCACATTTTAATTGTTCTTTTCGAAAATTACACAAAACGAAACGGTTATTGACTTTTAAATTATTAAATTGACTAAGCGTTTCCGTCACTGCATTAATTAATATGTGTGTAACTGAATATGTACCAACAGTAATTTATGTAAAGTGGTGTTATAGTTTTACGGGTAGATTTGACGAAATCATATTTTAGAAAGCGTTAATCGGTTTAAAAACGTGAAGAATATTCAATCGGCCATTACGAGAGTCTGGATGGTCAGGTTCGGATCGAGAAAATTATAATTGTGTTTTTTGTCGAATAAATGATTGAGTGATTTTCGAAACTTTGTTATGGAAACTCCAAAGTCGGTCTCGATCTTCGAGATGCTTATCATAATTCAAGTGAATTATAGACGATGATAATTATATGTACTGACACGGATAATTTATTAAATCAAATTTTGACGTGTGATTTGCTTACAAAATGTAGGTTAAAGTTTACAACAAGGTAAATTGGTACGCGGTGTTCATAACTTTCAATTTTACGATATCATCGAGTATAATAATCTGAAATATTCGAGTGCAGTGAAAGTTACAAACATTGAAGTTTAAGCAAAAACTAATGTACCGTGAGAAATTAATGAGGCAGAGCTGTCGTCTGCAACGTTCTATTACTTTTAGTTTCTTACTTTTTGTTTATTATTCAAATTTTGTTCAGACGCACTTCTGGATTTTAAAAAATTCATCAGCGACTTCTCGCTGCAATTTACACTCAAAATAATAGAGCCTGGGTAGTCTTGGTTTTATAACAATTTTAGTGGAACATTAAAAACTTTATGTCGCTAATGATATCCAAAAGAACATCGGAAAAAATAATTTGACAGTTACGATGACTTCATTAATGTAAATAAACCTGTTTATAATGAAGCTGCAGGGTCATAAAGAATGCCGTATACTTTTTAGATTCTTATAATGTAAATCCAAGGTATATTCAGTTACCTACATCAGTCTATGTTGGAATATATTTTATAAGCCCGTAAGAAATGTCTATAAATGAGATTGTCGGAGAATTCGTTTAAAGACTACAATTTGATGGTATAAAGGCGGCAATTTTCGACTCAATTTCTGAAACGAGTAAACTAGAAATTGTAATTTCACTTGTGAAGGTTTAAAAGGTAAACGAGTAATTCTCCCGGTCACCTGACCATATACTGACCTGTAATTTGACCCAAGCCGAGTTGCGTACGTGTTACAACCAAGATGGGCATCATCGCATCTTCGTTTTTCGTAGCGCTTTGTTCGTGTGTACAAGTGAAACGGTTTGTAGGTTACTGCATTTTCAGCCAGAGTTGCTCTTTGTCATGTTTCATTTATGAGAATAGCCGTTTTCCGCGCCATTGCCGAGAGCCAACACAAAGAATTACATACTTGCTGTAAACTGTAAAGCTAGAATTGTTAGATATAATAATATACTTTACAAGCCCGAGTGTGTGAAGATAAGATGTTTATCCCACACATGTACAACTCGGCACGAAAATCGACTTTGCTGATGCACAACCTGACAATCTGCGAAAACGGATAAAAAATTTCTCTCTCGGAAATTTTTCTAAAATTAATGTGAAAATTACTATAATCACTGACGCAAAACCCCGAATGGTCCGTAATAGGGGTCGACCAACCCAAAACCACAACTATTAATCCAACGGATCTATTTATTACCAACTTATCAAGTAAAGCACCAAAGAAATTCCTAATAGAATCCAACCATTCAATCAAGTCCAAATTCACGTTCGAGTGTGAGAGGTAATTAAATTTTAATAAATAACTTCTGCAACTCTTCCCAAAACAAACTCGTAATGACAATAGAAATAAAATTTTATTCGTCATCATTGTACACATCTGCTGTTCGCCGGCATAAATTTTACAACAAAAGTTAAAGATTTTAATTTAAAAAATTATTTCGATCGAAAAGTTTAACATGGCCTCATAAATCAACTTCAATGCGCGATTAAGCTCAGTTTTAGAAACAACTTCAGCCACCCTTAAAACCGGTGAGCTTTTATTATTACTTATTCAAGCTTCAATGATGATTAGGCACTGGATCGGGCTTTTCTTTATAGGGAAAACTCACTCTAACAACGTAATAGCAAGAAAATTTAAGACATCGCCAAAGAGTAAAATTCGAACTGAAGCGAAATTTATTGACCAATTTATGTGAGCTGCAATATTTTTGGTCTACGAGCTTTTTATGCTATAAACCTGTTCTTTGAGAAATGTTTAATTTCCCACCGTACTATTATCATAGCGACTAAGAAGCGGCCTCACAAAAAATGAAGTAAATCGTGTCAGCTTTATCGGGCATCTACACTATTTAGCGCATGTAAATGGAGGTAGATTGAAACTACGGACAAGCAAAAGCTTACCTTTCAGTTGTACGTGACCTGCTCTGCGATCTCGGCTTAGTTTATATGCCGACTGATACTCTACATAAAATTTATCAACTCTGGGTTAGCAGGCCTTCCTTGCTAACCCAGAATATACTGACTGGGATTCGTGTCGTAAATTCTTGACCCAACTTACGCGTCCGCTATTGCAATTTGAATCAACAAAAAATATGCGTTTTCATAAATCTACAACCGAAAAAATCGGCAAACCAACGCGAGATCGTCGAAGTAAATAAAAAAGATAAATTTCTTGCAAAAGGAAGTTACCGTTGCTGATTTAAGAGAGATTCAAAACTCGTTTGTTAACGCATTCCAATTGCAAGAAAATAACGTTTGGAGTTATATCTGTCAAGATTCTCATGTAGTATAGGAAATTAAACTTGCACAACAAAGCATTTATAAAGCCACAAACAAATATGTTCTCTTCTAACAAACGTCCTAATTGGAATTAAAATTACTCGCTTTGCCTCTGGATTTCTCGAATTCTATAGAGAAATCAATTTCGTTGGTAATTGTAATTTTACATCTGTAATCGGGCCTGTTTATAAAAAATCAAGAAAATTACAGGCCGCCAACCAAGAAATTATTTGCGTACAATTCCGTTCTGAGCGTCCTTTGATTTTATTTAATAAAGAAAATTAAAAAGAGCGATAAGCAATTTCTTATAATGATTCGATGTATAAAAGGAATTAATCTTAACAAGAAAAAAATATTTTTAAGCAACTAAAGAGAGCGCTTCTTTTGCGCGATAATTTTTTCTTATTAGGAGCCTGGATTTTGACACCTCGTTAAAATTTTATTTTATCGAATCAAAAAGATTTCGACGACTCATCATCGCCAAGACTTATTTAGTGCACTTGTGTGCGACGTTTCGTCACCCAGCATTTCTGCGACGCGGAAGTTTGGGTAACAATGCAATTAATTTGTTTCTCTCAAAACCCTACAAAATTATATAGACAATTTCGAGAGTACTGGAAGCCGATTATATACGTGCTATCGCATACGCTTACACAGTCGGAGAAACTTGTAAGAAACTAAGTAAAGCTTCGCAGAAGTTAACTTCATAGCAGCAAATATTGACATAATTAACGTTTCAAATTAGTTTGCTCAGACCAATCAACTTATTTGCTAATTATATAGCGTTTGTTATACATAACTATTATATAAGTTAATATATGCATATAATTTGACACGATAATCTGGCCAAGTGGAAGAAGGAAAAAATTGCGCTAAACTCCAGAGCAATTTGTAGGCGCCGCCGCCGTAAACGCAAAAACGAAACTCGATCAAGCTAATTATTATTAGTTAAACTATTTCGTAATTAAAGTACTAACTATTCGATAAATTTATTCAATTCCCCCAAGCATCCATTGGTAGCCTATAATAATACTTCGACAAAGCTTAAATCAATACTTAAACAATTTGAAATGAGAAGTTACTGTTACTGTATCGATTTACATTTGCTAACAATTACCCTCGAAGACAGTAAAGACACTATAACTTCCTGAAAACGCTTCAATCGAGTTTCTATCGCCAGTTCGTATATAAATAAATCTTCATATTTGGCAAATTCTCGTTGCATCGCAAAACGACATTCCGTTATAATTGCAATTTGCAGAAGTTGGAGCAATTTTTTTCGACATCCTCCAAATTCTCTATATTATGGTAGACCACATGATTCGATTTATACTTGGGAAGTATCAGTCGACTGTGTAATTTCATTTAGTTAAGACATTTACGAGATTGGATTACTAAATTTTGGAAACATAAATTATGTCTAAATTCTTGATTAATTAAATCCCGTTCGTATCTCAAAAATTAATTAACTCGAAATACAAATCTTTTGGTAAGAAAAAATAAGCTGATGTTCCAAAAATATTTTCTATTAAAATAACTATGCTAATAAGAACAGAATAAGCTGCGTGAGGTCCTAATTAATAATTTAATTAACGGCTTTTTTGGGTTGAGTTTATATTGTAGAAATAATATGAGGTGAGGGGTAATGATGAACTAGTCTTGGTTGGCGCAGTCGGTAGCAGAGTGCAAGAAAGCCGTGGCTCTTCATTACCTCACGAGTGGATCCAGTCATAATAATTTCGAGTGGCTAGAATTGAGCAAAACGACTCTATCTCTCGCTTTATCTTATATATTTCATTTTTCGCTTTAGATTGTCAGTAGCAGTCTCGGAAGCTGCTGTCACTTTAATTATAAGAAAGCCCGGATAGTTTACGATAACGCTTTACTTCTTTTCATAACCGGAATATTCAATATCTTATCACATTATTACAAAACTATTACGAGATGATTAATTTTGTTTGCTTTAAGCACTCCCGACACTGAAAAATTACCTGTTGTCCGTCCATAAACGTCGCTAAAATTCTATGGTACGAAAAAAAGCGATTCAAAACTTGGATGAGGAAGATTGAAAATATTTCCAGTCATGATAAAGTAGACAATTTCAATTATGACTGTTTAAAAACTCTCGAAATCCTATTTCATTAAATGAAGACAAAAGAAAATATAATTAATCTGCGCCCATTTATCTTGTAAGGTAAGCTTACCAAATAAATGTTTTTGACGAAAACCAGTTACTTGGGGGTTTCATCTTTCAAATTTAGGAAATCATACGTTGGGTTGGAATGCGTAATTTCGGGGTAAATGCTAAAAAATCCAATTAATTGACATGCAAGAGAGGAGAATGGAATATTTCTTCAGGCTTAATAATGCAAACGAGACCCTTGCGAGAGTATCTACAGTTACGCAACCTCAACCACTAAAACTACTTTTTGTCGTGTTCCCTCAATTTGGGTTTTCTTCGGTATATTTGCTGAAAATTTATTTTAATTAACTTCACGTGAGAACGTCGAATATCAAAGCGAAAAAATTCAATTTACGCGCAGCATTAAACATTTAACTGACATACAAACGAATTTTATATTTTCTAGACATTAAAAACTAATCAATCAACCGTACACCACACACTCATCATAAACTACCTGTCACTGTTATAATCCGTGGTAGTCATTTTCGAGGATTTTAAAATTCTTCGTGTGCACCTATCTAGTTTTACGTAAAACCATCTGACAGTTGCCAGAAGTTAAAAATTATCAGATTTTTAAAGCGTTTCCTAATCGATCGGTCTGGACCCTTTTACGTCGCCGCTCGTGGACGCAATCAAAGAAAACCGATAATTACGGCTTTTTAAAAAGCGAAGGGAGTAAAAATTTTAAATTTCTGCTTGACTTATGATCGAAAAATAAAAAAGTTGTCTGTAGTACAACGGATGCAATTTGTTTAGCAACTTCCCGCAATTTTTGATTGAAGTACTATCCGATAAGATTTTGCCAAAAGCGAATGAGTTTTTTACCCTCAAAATGTGGATATCGCAGGGAAAATTTATGGTAACAATTTATCGTATCGGCCACGATTCGACCGTGTTTCCACTAAATAAAGCATTTTACAGAGAGACGGCGGCGGCGATGTATTTATTCGGTTACTTTTCAGTCGAACCACCCCGTCATCGACGTCGGTCGTCGTCATTTTAGAAACTAATATACGCCCGGCGTTATCAACAGTCAAACGGAACGAAATTTAGCTCAAGGGGTTTGTTACCCCCATTACTTTGCCGAAATATTATTTTAGGCAAATTGTTTAAAGTATTCAATGTTTTCGCAGCGGATCTCGACGTTTAAGCTCTTAAGAAACCTCCCGCTTTCGAGGAATTTTTAAGAATTCAAGACGCATTTATTAATCTCGCTGGAATCCGCTATATTCCGACGTGAATATAATGAATTTCTGGATGCAGAAAATCACAGTTGTTGCGAGTGGGCCGTATACAGGTTTCTTTAATTCTTACACCCAGCTGGGTCAGGCCGCTCGGTCACTCACATCGAGTGGTGATCCATGAGCGGCACACATGGTGTGTCGCGTATCCCGGCAGTCGGCCAATGCCCGCTTCAATCTGCTTTATGTGCCTCGCGAGGTGCGAACCTAAAGAGCTTTTATTCACCCGAGACATCGCAACATTTTCCGTGTACATCCCCCGTCTTATATTACACGCCTAAGCCTCGGAGCACACATAAATCACGGACCGTTTAAATCAAACCACCCACATAAAAATAAAAACACTTACCACAAAAACACAAGAAGAAAAGCTGAATTTAATCCCAAATGAAGAGAGAGTCCCAATAATTGAACCGATCACTAATACATCTTTCCATACGTACAACACAGCGCATTCGAAAGTATAAAAAATTAACGTAGGTGAAAATTCAAAAAATTCTACTGCGTGGATAACAGAAGACAACCGACATAATAAAACTTAACTACTTTAAACAAGTTTGTATGTGTGTGCAAAAAAGCAAACAGCTACGGAATACGGTAGCTTCCGAGTTACGCGCGCAAAGAGAAGAGCTCTCGTACGAACACCTTCGTTCGTAGCTCGAAATGAACTGTCGGTTTATTCTTTGGTGTCCGTGAATACGATCGAGCAAACGAACGTTTCTACTGAGCCGCCAGCTACCAGCCCGGTTATCCCCACCGTCGGCGCAAAACTACCCTTCGATGTTAACCCTCTTTGTTGCACACGCACAGATAGTACTATAGAGGCAAACAAAAGACCAACATTCCTTTCTCAAAATTGATTTCGGACCAGAATAATAAATTTAATTTAATGTAAAGCAGAAGTGCCACAGAAATATAATAACTTTTGGTTATTTCAGTTATTTGAACCAACGAAAAAATCCAAAAACATTCTGAATGTATTATCGGTTTAATGCAATATCTGTGTTGCTAGAGTTTTAAAAGCTTTACTGGGGGCGAATTCGAAAGTTTGTTTCGTAATATATTATTGTTTTCAAAATGTGCAAGAAATCAATTTTGATTTTTTAAATGTCACGGAATATTTAAAATAATGTTCAAACTCACCCCTGAATTATACTTCCATGTTACCGATACAAAATTTAAATGTTTTCTTATTCAATAATTTTTTTTTTGGTTTCTTAAATTAAAATAACATATAACTTGGCAAGTTTTCCTTTACTTTTCGTTGGTATTTTTTTATAAAATATTATAATAATTGAATGTGTACTTAAAAATCTGTTTGAAAAATAAAAAGTATACGTTTATATAAAGTGAGTGATTGATTTCATAATAAGAGTTGCTACCCTTCGATATAGGGGTGCGTAAAATTACGTTTTAATAAATACGCGGTTGTAGGTTATAAAATTTAATTTGGATATTTTTTGTGAAGTCATTAGTAATACAAATAACGTTTTCAATTTTTCAGACTACTAAGATATATTTAAAATTTAAATAAAAATAAATCACGAAAAAGCTCTCCTTTATATTTAAACCGACAGGTAATACAGATTTTAAATATTTAATAGAAAAATTTGAAAGTAAATTTTATATTCCTTGGACGTGTCTCTTGCAGGGTTAAATCAAAATAATCAAATGAATTCAAAAAAAATATTTTAATAAAAACAGCTTCCACCGATACTTCTTTGTAGTATTTTAAATTGCTAACATAAATAATCCGGATTCTCCAATATTGTACGTATAAACAAGAAACCTGACAAATTAAAAATTTCGACTCATTAATTAATAAATTTATAAATAACAATAAAAATTTTGACGTTTATTATAAACACAAATCCCAAACATTTTTGTTCGCATACCATTAATGTGTAGCCAAAACTGAGCACATCGGGGAGTCGTTCAGGTATATTTCAAGATACTTCAAAACTTTCTATACCTATTTTATCATATTCAAAATTCGACAAGTCACAATATAAGGGTCACTTTTACAATAAAAATGGTTATTAACTTTTAAACACCTTTTAACTGCTTGCGAATTTTACAAAAATGGGCTGCACCATCGTGAAAATAACACAGATAACTAGATTTGATACATTTTGGGATAAAAGCGGAAATGAAAGTTTTTAAGAATTCAATAGAAGATAGAATACCTTTGGAATTATTTGAAACTTTTAGATTTAAAAAATTCTACCTTCGACAGTTCTATAATAGTCAAGTTGTAATAGGAATTTAAAAAAAAAACAATGCTGAAACTTTTTGATTCGAATAAAATAAACGAATATTAAAATTATATAAATATTTAAAAAATATCATGATGTTTTAAAATTATAAAAATATATTGCAACGAAGTAAAAAAATTTATACTGTAAATATGAAAATCAAAGCTCACTACAGGAAGTTTTAAATATAATAGAAGCGGAAAGCATTGCAAAAATAAAATTTTTTTTGACTGCGCTAGTAATTCCAGCAAAAATATTTGTATTCAAATGGAATTTATATTAGACTAGATATTCTATTAGGAAACAACAAATTTATTACCACAGAAGCTTTTCAAAATTGAAAAATATTTAATTAGTCAGTATATTTAATCATTTTTATGTATATTCATATTTTTTATTGTGGAAAACACACAGTTCAAACAATAAATTTAAATTGAAAAGTTTGTTCTGCAAAATTTATTCAAAGGGGTCCACACCCCAGAGATTAATTACAAATAAGTTAGAAGTTTCTAAAAGATTTTTTAAACTTTATTTATGCAATTTCTAATAACAATTAGTTACTACAACAAAATTTTTTTCTCGGTGTAAATAAAAATAAAACTTAAACCAACAATTACATAGTTATTGCAATATTTCGATATTCTGTAGGCATTTTATTTTGTAGACTGAAATTATTTCTTAATAAATATATAGGTCAAACTAGAAGAGACTTACAGTTTATTGAATGCTTAAGTGGCTTTATGTTCACTACGGATTGATAAACTCATATCTTAGTAGCTTTTCAAGTTTTTGAATTTTTTTGTAAATATTCGATATTATTCTCAAGCTACTTAAAGCGACGATATTGTAATTTATACGACGCACTTAAATTTATTTCCCACGTTTTCCCATTTTGAAAAATATTGAAGTATTACGTGAATTTTTGTAATTTCCAAATTTGAGTGTTTATAATAAATTATTTAATTTATTATTGAATGAAACGCCGAAGATACAATAAAACCGTGTTATTAGAAGGTACCGGTACTTGGCTACTAATTTAAAAAATGTTTTAATGATAAATTGAAACCGAATTTGGATTAATTTAAATTAATAGTGTATACTTTAAGCGAGTCGATTTTGCAGATCACCTTCATTATCACCTGAGCAACTTTAAGATCTCGTGCAAATTATAAGCAATTGTACCTCAAAAACGGTTTTTGCTTTTCTCATTTTGCAATATAATACAAATTTAATTAAAATGTACCTAATAAAAATAATACAAATAATATGCAATTAAAACTTTTTGTACGGTCATTTATTAAATTTAATTAATATTACTTCAAAAATGTTCTTTTTAAAACGAAAAGTGTTCTTTTATTCTTAAATTTCGTTCATTATAAACGATAACGGTTTTCATTTTAATATCGGGCTTAAGAAATCTTGCGAGATAATTTTTTATTGCCGTATTTTGAAATATTAAACATTTAACTTAAAAGTTATTAAATTTTAAAACTTAACAATGCCAGAGATGGTTTCGAGGATTATTATCCTCTTTTACATGCCGCTAACATTTAAAGCAAATATAATTTACGACATACGGTTGTAAATATGGGGGTAATTTTCAGGCAAATATGTACACAGTAAAATCATCCACAAACAGAACCATAAACATAACCACAACTAATTCCGGTTGTAGGATAAGATATTTTGTGGGTAAATTTTTAAGAAAATTTGGATGTGGTAACAGCAGGCGACGTAGTTTATGGTTAGGTGGTGCATGACCAGGGGGTAAAAACCTTCTAACCCACGTCATACCAATAACGGCCAATATACCAGTCGAAGAGCCCTCGGGGGCATCGATGTACTCAATAGATGAGATCGTGGGCGAGAAAAACGGCTATTTCTATTAACATTTTACCATTATAAAGTGCCGAGACGTAAAAAGCAAAAGTTGCTGGAACAAATAAGCTCATAATTTTTTTTATCTTCCAGTGTTTAAGATATAAATTACCCGAAGAAGAAGTATAAATATAGAATATGGCCGATTCTGATATTTATGATTACTAATGCAAGTTTGAAAATTTATTGCAAAATCAATCTATAATATGTTATATCGGTAGGTAAAGCGTTAAGCTGTCTAGTAGACCGGGTCAAATGAAAAATATGATGGTCATCTCCTAAAAGAAAAATGGCCTATATCCCATATACATTGCTCTCTTTTTACATATTTATATCTGGGAAAGAAACAAGAGAGGTAAAAACTTCTAAAACTTTAACGTCCAACAGAGAAATTGATGTGCCCTTTCTAAGTTATGAGGAAAATATTTTAATGTCCTTAATTGTTTTTTTTTTTTAGAAAAAGCAATCAAAAACTCAAAAAATCTTTGTTGTCTTGTCTAATTTTGATTTAATGCCCCTGTAAGCATTCGTAAACAATGTAAATTGTGTGTAGGTGGTTTAAAACTTAAACATGCAGGTGTAAGATTTTTTGTTCTGCTTTACAAATTCATTAAATTGTGATGAAGTTACACGGTCAACTCATGAATTTTATAAATTGTCATTAATTATTTAGAGTAGGCAGAATTTACTTCATGCCAGTTCATTAAATTAATTTTAATTCAAATTTACAACAAGAAATCATTGGTACAACACACATTTATTAGTAAAATTTTTTTATTTTACTCGCTTATTTAGAATATAATACTTATAATTTTTGACGAAAATTTATGTGGGGACACTGTCATCAGTCGATCCACTTAACCACAAAGTTGGCTTGCGTGCGAGCTCCAACCTATATGTACTTCGGAATTAATCACAACTTTGGAATCTTAGAAGTTTAATTTTTGTCATTATACCTATAAGTACTACTTAATCTAATTAGTTAAAGCTCGAGGATGCGAACAATTTTTTCGGTTCCCGTTGTATAAATTATTACACGAAACACGCCGCCGGATTCGACAATAACACAGTAATTTTGACGAATTGATTAGTCCACCCCCTAAACCAACCTTTTCTCTCGTGTTGACTTAAACAAGTGAATCTTTGTTGTTTTAAGTAAGCTATGTATAACCTCCACCCCAATATTTATTTTATTTTTGACCGCTGACCAAATTGGAAGAAATTTTTAATATTAGAGAAAACATCGAAAAATTAAATTTTGATTATATGATTCTAATAATTCATCAATGTTGTCGATCCATAACCTCTTGGGGTGATTTATCTCTTAAAATTGTCACCAATTTGTCATGTGTCATTTTCTCAATTCGGTCGTTCCATTCTCTTCTCTTCGGTGTTAACTAATCATTTGTTCTGGTTATAATTCGTTAAATTTTGTAGTCCATATTTTTTGGCGGGGTATAAATCAAACCGTACCAGCCCAATTGAAATAAGACATTACGAATGGAAGCAATTTAAATTAATAATACATATGAATACTTGTGGTGCAGACAGAGTCGTCGAAGAACTTTTTCTTTGCGGCTTATTATTCCAATTAAATTTGGGAGTCGTAATCAGATTGTGATTACTTTTTGATTCGACTTTCGACTGTTAAGTTATTGGATAATCGTCGAGCTACCGAAAATATTTGCAAATTAAGAAATAAAAGTAAATTTTAGTTATTATGCTTTTCTTTTGTGCTACATGAAATTTATGGCTTATAAAACAACATTAGTTATAAAAGAACGCAAAAGCCGTTTAGATCACCAAAAAAGTATCGGCTTAATCCGGAGAAGCTTGCCCTAACTTTTTAAACGAGAAATTTAATCATCTGGGACGGATTAGTTACATTTTACGCTAAATAAAATCCTCGATACGGTCCAGCACCTCTATTAAAATTCACCCTCCATGTCACTGTACTGCCTTAAAGAATTTTAGAAACGGAGTCTTGTAATTCCTGAAAATATAAATGAATCTCTGGAGAAATGACAAAAGAAAGGTCGTAAAACTGAGGTAAACAATAGCCGAGCAGCACGGTACTTTAAGTAATTAAAGCATTTTTAAAGAAAGCAAGACAAGATACGTTTAAAAAAGGAATTAACTTAAAAAATATTAACGATTAAAAAGGAAAAAAAAAATGTTTCATGTAAATTTTCAAACGAAGCAATTGCGTTATTAAAATGTAATATTAATACTGAATTGTAAAAATTTGAATTATAAAAAGGATATTCATCATGTAAAAAGTTATTTCATAAAAATGTTTTTGTACAGCCGGAAAGGTACAACATAATAATGACCGACTTTTCTAATTCATATACAACAAAGGACCCATAATCCTTTTAGTTATTGAGCGGAAAAAACTGTTATGCGTGCAAATCTCAAAAACCTTCCAATCGAAAAATGATCATATCAATGTTGTATAGGTAGAAATTTTTTCACTTTAAAAAGCTCAGCTGATTAAACAAATCAATATTTTTGTGTATGGCAGCCTGGCCTATTTTTTAATTTCAAATTTTTTTGTATAAAATGTTTTTGCAAGACCAAATTAAATTATAAATAAATATTAGATAAGCAAACGGTAGTTTACTCTAAACTTTAATTTATTTGTGTAGTAAATAATGTATTAACTAAACTTTTTCGACTTAACTTTATTATTTATTAACTACATAACCAGTTTTATTAAAGACATCGTTAAACTTTTTTAGAATTTTGCACCTTTAAAGTAAATATTTAATTAGATCGAATTTTCTTAAGAAAAACTCATCCTGATATTTCTATACATTTATACTGATCTCGCATTTGCGGAAAATTTATTACCGACCCCTTTGAACTTACTCCTTTTTACCAATCATTATTTATTTAAAATTATGTACAAGAAAATAATACACACAAACTTATTTAAATACCAAATTTGGTGGAACAATGTTGATAATCAATTAACACGTATCTTTGAAAGTGAGTTAGGGTTGACTTTCATTAGCATGACATTTGACTTATACCCTGGTGTATCTCTTTTGTTCAATCATGCTCAAGAAAGGAATTAAATTATTACAACTTAGAGTTATTATTTTGCTTCAGTTATTATCAAAAGAGTTGGTTAATTGCAAATTATTATTATAAACAACGAAAAAATTATGGCGACAGAAATATGCTCGATCATGCGTTTAAAAAGTCTGAAGCATTGAAAGGAAATTAACTGAAAATTGTTGGCTATATTTTCAAAATATAAAGCAGGCTCTTGAGTGTAAAGGAAGAAAATCTCTTATAGATAAAATAATCCGAAAGTTTCTGAAAGCTTGCGGGATAAATTTTGTAAATGATATGTTTGAGCGATACATTTAGCTTTCTCGGTATGGAACGTGTTCGCCAGATTATTTTGTGATGCAATAGCTTTTGTGTGAAAAATTTATTTCGAATAAAGAACGATTTAACATTGCAGCTTAAGAATTTCAAAGCGCCACAGTCAGATGATCAATCGGAATTCTCGCCAAGACTTAACATAGGTTGAGAAGAAGTTATTATATTTCTTTTGTATTTTTAAAAAGTAGCTGTTGCAGTTTTCATCAAAACAGTAGCGAAAACTGATAGGGGATAGTTTCAAAATGAACCTGTCATTTCCACAGAAACAACTCCGAAATGACTGCTTTTAGAAAAAAATTTTAAAACTCATACCAAAAGGTAGATATTACTTACAATAGATATTTTATCAGAACCTCGGATGTAGCACTCCGAGTAACATTCGTGCCGAAAATATTATTATTTTGCTAAAAACAAAATATTCTTCATATTTATACAATATTTATGATTTACCAATTTTACCAACCACAAGTTTATTTGTTATTATTATTATTTTATTAATACTGTAAATAAATTTCATTTATTAAGTTAATTAAATTTATTTAATTACTACCACCCAGACCAGACTCAACTTAAAACAACTATGAATAAAAAAATTACTAGACTACAAATTCGCCCATGTGAATGAAAATTCTAATAATTTGTAATTTTTCTTGCGTATTTTTTTTTCAGTGTCTCCTAAACGTTCTATGGAAGATGGCAATGAATCTGTCCCCTAGAACCAGACTGTATTAACCCTTTCGGTCACGACTTTTTTTGTATGCATGAAATGAATTAAAAGAAGTAAAAAAAATTTTATATTTGGGTAAAAGGGTATATCCTTGCAAATCCTTTTTTTATCTATCCGTTATCCTTTTTTTTGCAAGGATATACCCTTTTACCCAAATATAAAAATTTTACCTTGTACTAGGAGTCCTTCATCATATAATTTAAAAAAAGTTGTCCATATACATTACATACCCACATACATAAATTTTTTGGAAATGATGATTTTTTGCTTTTGGGACCCCAAAATGTCTAAATTCATAAAAATCTCAACTTTTGATTTTTGCGCAATTACAAATTCTTTCTCAGACATCGTATGATAAAGTAAAAAAAATTAATTAATGGATAGATAGGGCAAAAAAATGTGTGTATTCAATTGAATATACAGTAACCGAAAGGGTTAAGGCCAGGTTACCGTTCATGACGATAAAAATTTTTATTTTTTTTGTTTACATAATTTGCATCTTCAAAGTATTTAGAATAAGTTGGTAAAAATATATTTTCTTATTTAAAGTATTTTAGAATTTACAGCCTGTTGAATGGAACCGTCCTCCGTTTGCCGGCTGGTAAACATGTAATGGGACGTCCATTAATTACGTGAGCACAAAATGGGGGGGGGGGGGGAGGGACTTCCACAAAATCTTATAAATTCTCATTTAAAGGAAGGGGGGTCAATGAAAATCTCACGTCAATTTTTTAATTCAGAGATTTAATTAATTAAAAAAAAATTGATTCAAAATTTATTATTATAGCAAATTACATTTTATATTTTAATGTAAACGTTTAAATTTTTACATGTTAGAAAAATTAATAATTGAAAACCTTGCTGTGAAAACTGAAACATAAATTCATATGTCGCAAATTAAGTAAATATAATTCCAGAAAAAAAAATTAATAATTTATGTAAAATATGAAATAAATTTAATTATTGAAAAATTATAGAGTAAAGCTCACGTGAGTGGAGGAGTAGGATACGCTACATGTTACCAAATCTTACTAAGGGGGAGGGGTCAAAATTTTAAGAAAAACTGCTCACGTAATTAATGGACGTCCCCTAAGTTCAAACGCGTTTATCTAGAAACTATACATTTGTAAGTGCGCGGGGTGCTCTACAGCTTCAACGGATCGCTTTTTGTCTAAAATTAATTTAGAAATACTGTTTTTGTTGGTTCAAGCAAAAAAACAGGGAAAAAAATTGTTTTTTTTTAACGGCTGCCATTTTGGATTAAATTAAAACAAAAAGATTTGAAATTTTTACGGAAATTATATGAATTGGCGAAGTTGTAATATTTGAAATTAAAATTGTATAATAAATAATATAGAAAATTAAATTATAGATATCGTTCGCATGTGAGCAACTTATCTTTCAGATTTAATTTTCCTGTTTTATCGTTTTATGCTAGAAAATTTATTTATTATTAAATATATTATTATTACCTCGACTGCATCTATTTTGAAGAAGTGAAATTTTTCCAGAGGAGCCCATTCGAAAAATTTCGTTATAGGAAATATCACTTCAGTATGTATTATGTCGTGTTTCAAAATACATATTTTTGAATTTTGGAGTTATGGATTTTGATTGCTTTTATTTTTTTGAGGGGGAGTCACTAAATACGCTTGAAAATGCAAGCATTGCTTGCGAAACATGTTGCGTAATAAATATAGTTTCCGGAACTGAATTTGGTGTTTGTGTGAGTGACTACCTGTCTCTAATTTCCATTCCGGTAGGCTGCTCGATTTTTAAATTTAATTTTTTTGAGTATCCGATTTATACTCTTTATATATTTTGATAATTTTGTAAAATATGATAGCTTTTCGCTTTTGCCGGATCCGTCAAGGTGGACGGACGCGCTTTGCGGAAGTCTCCGCTGATTTTGTTTTATTTTGCGTCTCTGATTTAAGATTTGAATAAATGGTTTCAAATTTTGTGAGTACAATTTTATTATATTGTGGATTGTTTTTGTTCCAATTTGAAAAAATTTATGGACGAGTTTTTTTAACGCAATTGAAGTTTGGAAGTGATCTTGCTTGTTTGGATGGTAAATGTGATAATTTTTATAATTAAAAAAAATAACATCTTAATAGGTGCATAAAAAAAGGAAAAAAAAGAAAAAATGAAAAGAAAAACTCTGACTGTTCGAATTTTTTTTACCAACCGAAAAATATATTAAACCACCGCCGGTACTTCCCCTGGGACGAATTGCACATCAATCGAGTTTCCAACCAATCGGGTCTAGATGCCCGTCCGTGGACGGGGTTTCCAGCTAGTCTCAGTATAATATTTTAAAATTAACCATTCAAAAGAAGGAAAATAGAATATATCAAGAAGATAATTTATGATAAGATATTTTAATAAAAAAAAAAAGAAAAAAAAAAGAAATTACTTTTGTGTTATAAAGTATCTATTTAGACCTATAACTCAACCATCTTTAATATACATTATATAAAGGTCAACAATAATTTACTGCTCAATCAATAATGAATATTTCCGAAAACCCAAACATGTAATATATGCAACGTTTATGACAAAAATAATTTTAACGAAACTATGTCATTCCGTGCGTTACTAAACGCAAAATTCCAGAATTTCGGGATTATACCATAACGATATTCTGGTTTAATTTAATTCGAAACTTTATTAAACTTTTAACATTTGGAAAAATATGTACATCAGTATTTCTACATTGCAAAATTTATAGTAGATATTATATTATTTAAAATGTTAGGTATTCTTTTTTTATATACTATCTACTAATGTGTGTATAAGAAATAAATATAAAATAACCGGATGGTATATGCACAAAAATAAATTTGAAAATCAACAGAAAACACCTCAAATAATGTTAACTTACATCGATTTATTGAATTCAAAATCAACAGAATTTTTTTTGTTAGCGGCAATGTTATCTATGATGCAAACAGTTTTTCTTTTGACCACAATTACTGGGATACCGGGAGCTTATTTTATACCCCAAACCCCCCAGGCCCGCCGGTTTTAGAAACGGAAGGTCTGTAAGTACACATTTTCTATGATAGCTTTTATTAAATGGCTTTCACTGTTTCAGAACAAATATCGTACATTTAATACAATTCCGGAGGGTCTGGTGGGAAAACACAAAACACACCCCAGTATTTCACAATTGTAAATTTTTAATGCATTCATTAATAATTTTTTTATTATAGGTAAATTAAATTACACTTTGATCATCCAGTAATTCTGTTAGAGCTCTAAGGACTTTTTGTAGTCCTTTATATTATATATACTCTTGTTATTAAATTTACAGTTAAAACACACAGTTACGTGTCTGTTCAATACTCTTGTTTTGACCCCTTTTCATACACCGTGATCAAGAGCTATGTTAGTTAGCTTCTTCTCGTGCTACTATAGAAAGACAAGCGTGATCCACCTTTAATAATATCATTTATTTATTATTATTATAGGTTCGCTTTGATTTAAATCTGCCCTAGTTGAAGAAAATAACTGAAATAAGTAGTTGGTTCTACTTCTAAGTAGTATTGGTTTACAAATGTCGATATTTTAGTCTGACTTTGCATAAAGCATTAATTTTTTATGATCTCCTTCTGATGTGTTTTTCGTTTGTTTTTCTACAATAATGAATGGTAAAGTAAATTTACCGCAGTGTAAAAATGTAACGTATAATTAAGTTGTTTTTGAATTAATTATGTGAACCACCCATAGGACATTTAATGACGGAAAGCCTGTATAAGCGGCGGCAGTTTTAAATATTTTTTTGCTGCCACTTACTACTCCACATAAATTTTAAGAGTTTTCTTAATACAGCAGTTAAGTTGCTTACAGATATAGAACGAGACATCTTAATCGTTTAAATATAGTCGGGCCTCTTAAAATAGTCATTTGTGATAACAGTAGTGCTTAAAGTACTCTATTTTATGGTATAATATAAAAACATATGCATACCTACATTTTAGATAATGCAACTTTTTGTTTATGACTTTATTTTAAGCCTATCTTCCATTTCATAGATCATTAAAATTAACTTCTTCATTAAAATTGTAACAAGACTCCGTTGTTGTAACATCTGAGAGATTCGGTTGGTTAACTTTAAATTAAAAATTGAGAAGTACTAATAAGTTTATGACGAAGAAATTAATATAAATCTATAACACTGGGGTCTTCGTTTCATTGATACACCTATATTTTGGGCTGTCATAGCTTTGTTTTGTGTACAGCTTGGCATAACACGCTTGGATAAACCCTTTATTCCTTATACCGCCATCATATTCCACTACCACCTTTTGTTGTATCCCTCAATATTATTTTGCTGTCACAGCAAGCCTACCTGATTTATTTTAGGGATATTATTATATAGGTATAAATAAAATTATTATTCTGATATAAAGATGCCACTCCTTTAGTGGTAACAATGATCTATCCATAAGAAAGGTGTTGACCAACTAAAAATAGGGGTTTTAAAACAGTTGTCACGAATATTAAGTTACCAACAGTAATTTATGTATCGTAGTGTGTGATAAGTATTGTGAACCTTGTTTTCTTAATCGAATGGGATGGTTTTGAATCAATCATTCGACATAAAATTTACGATTATCGTGCTTTTACTAAATATCGATCATTGTTTTTTTTTCAAACCGTGGGCCTTATCATAACTTTATGAATAAATTAAATCGTCTCCATTTTTAAAACTCTCTCGCATCCTTTTATTATTTACTGGTTTAGAAATAAAACTTACATGTTGTAATCCCAAGTTACCACTAATATAATATAAATTTTCTTTTTAAAATAGAACGTGAAGAATAAATTTTTAATTCTTGAACCGCATCTGCTTGTGGTTGTAGTAATAACCCTCAGGGAAGTTAGTAATATTCTTGTATGCTTTACATAAGTTTCCAATTTTTCTGTTAAATTTTTTTAAAAGAATTTTATATTAATCAAAACCGAGTTCTATCACTAACGAAAATTTTCCTTCCAGTTAAAATACGAAATTAGGTATATTAACATTTAAACTGAATTTAAAATTCGATTTATTATTTACCTGAAATCCTGGTGTAACCAACCCAAAGATGATTGTAATGAAAATCATTATCACGCATGAACAAAGGTAATTTTAGGTAGCTACCTACAGTTGCGATGACTTTAAGATGTCTTTAAGAAGATATTTAATTGTAAAATTTGGAACTTAAAATTTATTTTTATCTTGTGGTAGACGTAGTCACGAGAGTCTTGGTCAACGATTTAGTTAACTTATAGAAGCATTTGATGATAATTTATTTTATACGACAAACGTAATCAGTAAAACAAGGAAGAACAAGAAATCAGTAATTAATTATGATATTATAGTACTGCAATAGATTAATTTCACATATTGAAATTTGGGGGATGGATTTTTACGCAAAGTTAATGCTGCTATTATTGCCAATGCTTGGTGTTAAAAGGTATTGTTTTTATGATATTTATGAAAGATCATTCGACTGAAGCTAATTAAATTTTTTCCAGTTGATTTTGATAATTTATGTTCAAATTTGAATATTTAAGTTTTCCGGCAGATATTATAGATCTAAGTAAAATTGTTGCAGGATTTGATAGTTATAACAAAAGAACGAATGGAATAAACTGCGGACAAACTCCAAATTATCACTTCCGCTCATCTAGCGCCCCCACGTTCGCATAAATAAATGTAAAAAATGCAGTATAATGCACTTTTTATGCACTTTCGATTATCGCCAGAGAAAAATTTTGCACTCCTTTCGTTTAGTGAGTGGGAAAACACGATTTCCGGTGAGGGGACTGACGGTACGGACGGACAGCCCACCCACGGGTTGATTGTGGACCGAATCGAAAAAACAATACACAAATTACGCACCAATTATGCACTCTTGAACCACCCTATAGTTAAACAAAACCAATAGTCTCGATTTTTTGCACCTGCACCGATGTTCGGAAAAAAAATATTTTCGATTTCTACGATTTCTATTTAATGAAAATGGCGTGTAAAGTTTTTGATTACCGATCGAATCGAAAACAAAAAATACCCAAATTATGCACCAATTGTGCACTCTTGAACCACCCTAGTCTCGATTTTCGCACCTGCACCGATGTTCAGAAAAAAAAATATTTTTGATTTCTACGATTCGCTAAACCCGCTAAACGAAAAGAGTGCAAAATTTTTCTCTGGCGGTAATCGAAAGTGCATAAAAAGAGCATTATTCTGCATTTTTTACATTTATTTATGCGAACGTGGGGGGCCTAGATGAGCGGAGGTTAAATATCGATTAGTTTAGATAATAATCGATTTTAAAGTATAAGCATAAGCAGAAACAAAATCATTCAAGTACTGCTTTAATCTCCTACATCTGGTGATGGGAAAAACTGGCGTGGGTAATTTTGAGAGAATTGGTTGATGAGAGTTATTGTTTGGGATTGAAGGTAGAAGGATTTGGATGGAAGGGAAGTGGTAAAGTGGAGGTGGGGTTTGGGGAATAGGTTTGAAAAGAAAAAAACTGCTTTAACTAAAGAGGAATATGCTTCTCTTCTTCTCTTCAATTATCCCTCCTGTCAGTCAACACGCGCGAGTAGATAAAAATGAATTATGGGAAGTTTCGTTGGATACAGGTGAGTAAGAGACAATTTTAAGGGAAGTGTCTGGGAGAGGTGATAAGATGAGTTGTATTTGTATAAAAATAAAAAAATATAATAATGGACAACAAAAAAAAACAAGATCGAGTGATAAAGAAAGAATAATGGAAAGAGGGTAACTTAGGTCGCGTCGCCATCAAGTTTGTACTTGATTTGTATTTACTTATATAACCAGAACGAAACACATACGTATGTATACGAACATTAGACCTGTGAAGGCAATATCTAAGCAACATTATCCATTAGACGCTGGCATCTGAAAGTAAAGAGGGATAAGTCATCATCATCATTTCTTGTATGAACACCACGGCTAAGCCATATACTCCGTGTCTGGGGGTTATTATGCCTTGCGGCTTATCTTGGGTTGACCGCGTTTTTCGGCAAACCCTTTTATGGTATTTTTAGACCGGACTCTTGGGTGGCGCTGATTTCGCGACTCCTTTTTGGATGTTCAGGATAAGAGCCTGGAGCCTGACGTGGACGCCGGATTCTGAAGTCGTGGACTTACGGTTTTCTCTACCTAGTCGCGAGTCGCGAGCCCCGCTTTTTTCTTTTGCGTGCAGGGTCGGTCGTGTTTGCAGTGTTAATATTTTAAGGGATAGGGTGAGTGGGAGAAAGTTGAATTTATAATGTGGTATAGCTGTCGTTGTTTGAAGTGGCCGTAATCGGTTGCGTCTATAGCAATGTTTGCTGCCTCTGGAGATCGGGTGCGGCAAGTTTGATTTGGGTATTGAGGGTGAGATGTTGCGGACAGCGCTCTGTCCCCTCGATAACTACTAGAGTTGCTTTGGCTTACTAGTTTGGTCGTACCCGCGGGTTTGGCTTTTGAATTAAAACAAAAGCGTGTCTGAAGTGATCTTACGAAAAAAACTGGGGAGTGGTTGAGGTGCTAGGTGCTTTTTTATGTACCTGAACAGTTGCTATTTATCTGGTGTGTGTCCTTGAAAATAGAGTGGTAATAATTTATGTTGAAACGGGGGGAGACCCCTTGGGGTCTTGGGTCTTTTGTACCGCAGAAAGTCCTCGAGTTGCTAATACCAAGCTCTCGGATTGTCGGGTTTTCCGAGCTACTACAGCTACTACAACAGCTTCGTAGAGTTTGACGCGTTCCCGATAAACTCTTCGATAGACTCCACGTTGGAGTCCTCTTGCAGCGGTTAGTTTGAGACGAACCATTGGACCTTCATGTCACGTCTCATAGCAATATTCTGCACCAGCTGGAGTTTCTTGGTGTGGCTGATGTACGAAGCCTTACGCTGGTGCAGCTTACGTGAGTATTGGTTTGACAATGGTTTTAACCGTTTTTAAGACTAAGTTTACTTTTACTATTTAGTAGGGACCCAACGCGACTATGGCTTCCCTGGCTTTAATTTTGACGGGTTTGATGTGAGGACCCCACAGTAGTCCCCTATCCAGAGTCACCCCCAAATATTTGGAGGTATCATTCCAGGAGATTTCGGTGCCGAACATCTTAAGCTTAGTTTGTGGTTTTCTCTTATCGCTGATAATTGCTTTTCTCGAGCAGTATGTTGTCGATCTCTCTTGCTAGGGTTATTGCCGTTATGCGCCAGGTACGACACCATATGTCTAACCTGTCGAGGACAATCTGCAGCTTTTGGACTATTTTGTGCGGCTTAAAGGAGCACACGTAATATGCGGTGTCGTCCACATATAACATGAGCTGTGTCGGTGGGGTCGAGTCAGTGAGGGCTGGTACGTCTTTAGCGTAAAAGACGTACAGCGTTGGTGCCGTGACGGAACTTTGGGGACACCTGCTTCGACGGTTCGTTCTGTGGAACGGTTTGTTAAGGTTTGTTAGGTAGGACACAATCAGCTGCACAAGTGCTGGGGATTAGTTTGCGAATTAACCCCTGATGCCAGACCTTGTCGAAGGCCTAGGCTACATCGAGGAACACCGCTCCCGTTTTTAGGTTTATATTCCTGTGTCGTGGATTGCCCTAGTCGAAAGCCAAACTGTTCGTCGAGAATAGAGTGATTTTCTTGCACGGCCGTGTTTAGTCTAGAGAGCAGGAAGCAGGCTGATTGGTCTATATGATACAGGGATCTTCGGATTACGCCCAGGCTACCGTATCATGATGACGTCGGCCACTTTTCAACGACATTGAAGATCCATGTGACTGCCATCCCCGCCCTGGGGAATTTGGTGATTACTCTGTTCGTAATATTGTTGGGTCCGGACTCTGTTTTCTCTTTAATTTTCTGGTGTTGTATGCGACCTTCTGAAAGGAGGTATTATTTATTGGGTCTTCGTCAGAACCGGGACCTTTATTTAACGATTCCCCGATTTCTGCGTCGATCTAGCGGTGTGTTCAGGAATGGAGATTTCGGTGTTAGGTTTAAATTGGGCTAATAGGCTAACGGTTAGCACTTTTAAAGTGCTAGCAAAAATTCGCACAGATTTTAAAATTTTGATTCTTTACATAAAAGTAATTGAATAGCGCATTCTGTTGACAGTGCGTGTGCTCGATGTAAATAGGTGCTGCACTTATTTTAATGGGTGGAATTGCCCACAGTTGAATTCTAACCGTGGCACTGCTAACCACATATAGTATTATACATTTATTTAGAATAGGATTTCGTTAATCATAACGGAATTTTACTTAAAAACAGAGATTCATATGGAAATCATAGGAAAGCAGTCAATTTTCCAGCCAGACTTCCAGGACCGTAACAGTTTCAACTGCTTTTTTGTTTTTATTTCTTTGTACCTCTTAAGATAAACTCCACAAATCAAATTTGAAAATAATTTTTTAATAAAAATAAGTTTTCACAATCAATGCAATTAAATATATAAGAAATTAACATAATTAAAAACAGATCATAGAAGTGTGATCACACTTCGTGTGATGGTTTTTTAGTTGGTAAGTCAGTGGTGTCTGTCGCTCTGTTTTTAATTATGTTAATTTCTTAAATAATTTTTTGTTGTTTACAAAATCAAAAAGTATACTAGGTTCTAGTTTGCTGAATGACATGTTCTTATGTTGTTCACAATTTTTTATATAAAATGCTTCCCTTCAGATTCATATTGACATAGAAAAGTATGATTATGTAAACAGAAATTGGGCCCATGGAAGATCCAGAAACAGCTATGGGCTATACGTTTCTTGACATTAATATCAACAGGAAAAGACAAATAGAAAACGAAGAAGCCAAAAAGAAAAATCCGAACATTCTAATACTTTCTTGGTTTGCAGTTTCTCAATTAGACTTTAATAATTAAGAGATTAATTATCAAAGTTAAGTTTTTCTACCAAAATACAATTCCGGTTTTATAATACTATAAGTATCTAAATAGTAAATTAAATATATTATACGTTAGTATATATGAATGGAAAAGTTATTAATGGTGATTATGGACCGCGATAGATTATGAATATTATTAATTTAGACAAGCGATTAATATCTAGTTTATTCCCAAATTATATTAAACTTACTATTTTTATACTTTCGAAAAATAGATACCTACATGATGTAACAATGTCGAAAAATATACAATAAGGAAATATTTAAAAAATCATTTATTAAGTTTCAAAATGGATATCAATGTAACATATTATAATAGAAAAAGTCTAAAAATTATTATTATGATGAGAGAATTATTTTTGCAAATTCATTCTAAAACGACTTTATTTCAAAATTCATTTCTATTCTTTTGGTAATTTATTTTTGTTTTTCGAATTGTACAATTTATTGTTTATACAAGACCCACTTCAGAAACTTATTTATAAGTGAATTTGAATTTTAGTATAGAATAGGATATACATTTTTTTTATAAAATCAGAAAATGGTCAGATATTGGAAACCTCATGTATTTTTTGCTATAAATAATAAAAGTAACAAATCTGTGTAAGAACACTGCGAGACAATTCCGTCAGTTTTGTTTTTTAAACTCAGTGAAGTTTATTATACGACCCTCATGATTTAAATATGCAAAAACTTATCTCAAAAAGTTATACGATCGCAAGCACCAGGTAACGTATTACCTTACTTCCAGTTTATGATAAAAAGGATCGGATTGTTAGGTATCCACCAACACACTTTATGTTGCTACCGAGCTTACGCCGATTTATAACTTCCCTTCTGACCTAGCTTGTTTAGAAATTGTCTTGAAAATTATAAGATTTAGATGTTAGGTTCTGGTATGTAGTAACGGAAGTTTGGATTTATAGTTAGCATTAATTTTATTTTTTTGTATTCATTGTCGCCGAGAATAAAAACTTTCATCTATTTTTGTCGCCCAAAAAAAGTTCTTCAATTTTGGACTTCAATCTGAAACCGAAGATTTTTCTTTACGTTGGATGTTCGCCGCAGTAGCACCAAAGGCATCCATTTCGTAACAATTTTGTCAAATAAAATTAAATTCTATGCATCAACCTGCCGCTATCGCTTAAAATTTGTAGCTATTTAACATACAAATGAGCTCCATTAAGAAAACCGGTTACTTTTTTAATTATTAAAATTCAAAAATTGAAATTAATTTTATATTAATCATGCGTTTCACGTCTTTGCGTTTTAATAGTTTTTCTTTTAATTTTCACATGTCCAATAGGAACTTTTTGATGTCCAAATTTTGTACATAAATACTTATATTTTATTGTCTTTGGTATCCGTTTCAACTTAATAGCGCAAAACTATAAATTTAACAAAAATTCCAACGGCAAGTAAAGATTCATTTAACATTTTAATCCAATTATTATTGCCCAACAAAATACCAGTTTTTTGGTAAACGGAAGTAATTATATGGGTTGGTATGTTGGAAACCTTTGTGTACGATGATCATTCGACTTACGATGTTCTGAAGGTCAGCCATAATTGAATATCTATTAAATCAATTAAAACTCTCACCCGCTTCAAAGTTTTAATTATTTAAAAGGCAAAAGTTATCCTCACTTTCGTGCTCACTTGAAGATTAAGCACAGTGTAAAAACCTCAAAGTCTTTCCTTATTTTTCTAGTCGTATTTCTTAAATATAAAATGTCGTGACCTGTGTTATAAATCAACTAGCGGCTTGTTCTATTTCATTTATCTCTATCTTGTACATCTCTGATGTTTCTGTTAAATTTTCTTATTTGACCCAGCTATTGCTTAGGTGGTCTTCTTTATAAACGCAGAGAAAAAATTTTTAAGACATTTTAAAACGCTTAACGTGTTGTAGTTTCTATATAATTTATGAATTTACTACACTGATGAGAATGAAGATGTCCGAAACACGTGCCTATAAATATTATGATTAATTTTAGTAATTTTGTGAGTGGGAAATATAAAACGAAATGTAGATCCCATTAGAGATCAAAAGTGAAGTCGAAGTAAATTTCATTTGTAAGTTCGATTTAATAATAAATATTGCGATTTAACATTTCATTGGAAAACAGCAATATGCCTACAATTGATAAAATACATATACGTAGCTACGTTGGCTGTGCTTAGATTTATTTATATGCTCACTTAATTTATAATGGATATCTATTTCACGCTAGGTGTACAATGTGATTGCTTTATGGGATTTCTTGATAATTAACTAGTTCAATTTACTAGATTAAAATAATTTTATGCTTATCAATTACTAATATAAAAACAATTTAATTCCTTGATAGGTATTTAAGTTGCAGAAACATTCTTATTAAACCGATCATAAGTTGCTACTATGTTGAATAAAATGAATGTTATTTATAAATTAAAAATAATGGTTCCAGTTAATTTAATGAACAGGTCCTGTTTGGAAATTATTCAAACAATGCTGTTGATTGTTTGAAGAGAGCACAATTGATGGTGCAGTTTTATAAGACAATTTCAACTACCGAGCTCAATTGTACCACTTTTTATGACAATAATTATAGTCTTCCAGCGAACGCTGAAATTATCCGGATACATAGAGCACTTTACATCAAGTAAAACAACTAAAATTCAATTTTAAATATTTCAATTATATTGAAGTAAAAGCTTGCCAAGTTTTTGCTTTGTCAATACAATTAAATAGAAACAAAAGATGTAGCTCGCTAACTTGTGATGGTTAATGGATCTTGGAAGACTTTTCATCTAAGTAATATATTTCACCAAAAAAAGTAGAATATATAATTTGTAATTTCAGTTTATATACAGGGTAGCACGAAAAATTTCCACTAAACACAACTTTAAATTTGTTTTTTCAATTGTAAGGATAACAAGGATAATAATTAGGCTAAACATGATCCAATGTATGGACAAACAAGTTGAAGTATACCGCATATAGTATAGTGGGGAACTGTCAGTTAAATCGGCCCACAAATTTATCTTTTTCCTAAAGACTATTGGAAAGAGAACAATTTTCTGACTATTTAAAAATATTTATTTCGGATTATCCATTAGTTCTCGAGAAAAAACTCGCTAAAAATATGCCCGAAGGTCGCCCGAACTCGCCAAAGGTGGTACTCGAAAGAGGTGAATCTCATTTTAAGGTGGATCCATGACTGCGGCTAGTAGTAAGGTTACATCGCACGATGTGCACTCGACGGAGTAACAATCGCATGTCTTAAAGATTAAATCTGCATTATTTTATAAAGTGCCGGGGTTAAGGCCGTATTTAAGGGGGAGGGGGTAAAAATCTTATCAAAAATTATTTATCAATTAATAAAGTACAAGAAGTCCGACTGAAATCAAAAAATCAGAAAAAAACAAAAACATTAAACTTGACGTTTTAAATAAAAATTAAAACTAAAGAGATTCTTCTAATGAAATTGCAAATTACAAAATCGGGAATTCGGAGTAAAATCTGGCGAATGTCTGGATTGAATACACCTATTACTAAAAATTTTCACAAAATGCAAGACGATTTTAGTTGGTAGTATCTACTTTAATTTTTTTTAAATTGCTTTTATGTTGCCGATTTTAGCATGACTGACGGTTTGAGTTGGGACTTAAATTTATTTATTTCGGTATTTATTTATTTATTTATCGAAGTTCCTTCTATTTTTATTTTCATATTTTGTGTTTGTTTTTTATTGTAGTTTTTCTTTATTTCTTAAATCTATATAGGTAAATAGTACCTACTTTATACTTTTATTTTTTGTTCTGAATTTCAGCTTCTTTTGTAGTTTAATAAATTAGATAGTTTTTATTTTACTTTTTAAAACCCTTCCCGAAAATCTTGTCCAAATACGTCCCTGGCCGGGGTGTCCCCATATCTTCTTCGTCTTGTGTGGGAATTTGGCGGTGAGAATTTTGGGAGGCGGTGACCTCCATGTGTGGAAGCAAGGCTTGAATTTTGATTTTAAATGCCGTTTTCTAGATAACTAATGGATAATCCACAATAATTTTTTGTAATGCTTAGAAAATTGTCCTCTTTCTAATGATCTTTAGGAAAAAGTGAAATTCGTAAGCCCATTTAACTGCCAGTAACCGTAGACCGCAGGTATAGTGCTACTTTTAAGTAGAAGCTTTTTCTACAGAATGTCGCTGACATTGCTGCTAATACAGCAGTGATTCCCAAAGTATGCGCCACAGCGGCTTTGGGGTGCCGTATCGGCTTCCCAGGGGCGACGCAAAATATTGCAGAACCCAATTATTTTTTGTTTATAAAAATTAAATTTTAATTTAATGTGGTATAAGCGCAGTGCTATGGTAATCAATATGAAGGTTCCGTCAAGTTAGCCGTCCCATTTTATTGGGATATTTTTAAAATTAAAAATTTGTTTTAGCCTTTCTTCAACTTTGGAATTTTAAATTTTTAAAAATGTTTCCAAAAATGATCGTTAATTGTGGTTTTGAGGGGGCCAAACCCCTGGTTACGCTTATGGGTATGGTGACGACTAATGTACTTGCTCAAACAACACGCAAAGAATGATTAATTCAAGAATGATTAATTTACCTTTGTAAATTTTTTTACTATTGCTCATCGGGCTAATACTTTCGTGGCAAGAAATCAAGGGGTGAATATCCCGAAAATTTTGTGTTAACTCGTTTGGAATTCCTTGGAAATACCCGGAATTCTTTGCAAATCACTGGAATTCTTTAGATTGCACTTTCATTTGAATCATTGAAATTCCTTGGAAATTACCGAAATTCTTTGGAAATTCCTAGGAAATCGTTGGAAGTTTTTGGAATTTCTTGGAATTCTTTGGAAATCGTTGAAAATCATTGGAAGTCTTGGAAATCTTTGGAATTCCTTGAAAATCACTGGAATTCTGTGGAATTCTTTGGAAATCCTTGGAATTGTTGGAAATCATTGGAATTGTTAGAAATCATTGGAATTGTTAGAAATCAATGGAATTTCTTGGAAATCTTTAGAATTCCTTGGAAGTCGTTGGAATTATTTGGAAGTCTTTGGAATTCCTGGAAATCTTTGGAATTCCGAGTCTTGTGTATAGAAATTTTACTGGATATTTACCATTTGCAAGAAATAGTAAAAAATTCAATTAGGCCAATCCTCGCCAAAACTTCATTCTTTTAGTGCTGTTACGAAGTACTACAATAAATTATTGCTGAGCAAGAGGTTGCAAGAAAAGTTTTTTGAAATGAAAACTGAATGATGTAGTGATAATATTATGTAAGTATGTTCCTTTCCAATTTTCAAAAAATTGTCTACAAATAATAATTTATTGTATTAAAAAAACTAAAAGTACATCTATCTGACGTTGATACAATGTCATATTTTGGTCAGAAACCACGTCAATTGATCGAAAGTTATGACATGCCAAATACGTCCAAAATTACGTCGACAGGCCGTAATGTTCTGTTGTCATATGTACATCACAAATACGTCGTAACCGTTAGTCGGGATACCGTCATTTAAGCGACGGACAATTAGACGACTGGAAATTCTGTACATTTTTTGGTTCCTTTCACGTAATAGATCCCACAAAGTGAACTTTTTTCTATAGACTATTGGAAAAAGGACAATTTTGTAATAATTTAAACAAAAATTCGAGCTGGATTATCTATTAGTTTTCGAGAAAACGGCATTTTAGATAGGGATTAATCTACGATTTCTACACGGGCATTCTGTTGTCTGTCCGTGTGCTCAGATATACTCTTAAAGATAATAGTCAGAACTAAGAAGCGATTGTTACTCTGCCGAGTGCACATCGTGCGTGTAGAACCCCTTGTTAGTTACCGCTAGAGATGTAGGAGAATCTTTTTTGTGCCGTTTAGGCAAAACTCGAATGTACCCTAAAACGAGTTTCACCCTTTCGAGTAGTACCTTTGACGAGTTAGAGCTGAACGTTTTTAGCGAACAAATCACGGATCCACTGTAAAAAGTCGTTCAGCGTTTATCTAATTGAAATAACAACTTTCTACATTTTCGTCGCCCTGCCAAGGATCGCGTTTCTGTTTATACCGGGAAATGAGTGGCTATCTGCTCAAGCATATTGTCGAGAGCCAATGCCGGCGTCCGGCCGTAGAGTTGCAGCCACACAAAAAGGCGGATGTCCTCCAGTAAGCTAAAATGCTTACAAAATTGTCCTCTTTCCAATAGTCGACAGGAAAAAATTTACTTCGTGCGATCAATTACGTGACAGTAACCAAAAATGTACCGAATTTCCCGTCGCCTAATTTGTAAGATCGCCTAATTTACCGTCGCCTAAACGTGGCCCTTGGTTTAAGCTACCTGAGTTTTTGGCTAAAATTCGTTTGCTAACGAACAATTAAAGAACTAAGCATTTCCAAAATAATTTAAAACACTCGAGAGCACTTTACGAGCATTTCCAGAGCCAATGGTGATAGACGTAGAAAAATAATAATAAAAAAAAAATTGTGAATAAAATATATGTGGTTACAGCAAGGCTTTGGGGGTGCGTAGGCGAAATCTCTGTGGCAAAAGTTTTTAGATGAAATTATGTTTGGAGTGGTAATGCCAATTGGTTTTCTCGCTCCTTTGGTTTAAATACTCCTGATACATCTTTCACACATAATTTTTTTTTTCCATTAACACACTTTTAATTTTTTATTTTGAGCAAAAGTTATTTAAAATAAAATTGGCCCGCTCAGTAAAATACTTGTTCAAGAGGATATGTAGCTTCGCACACTAGAACAATTTGTTAATATTTAACTTGTAGATTTAATTGTTAGCATTGAAACTAATTAAAAATAATCTATATTATACCTTTAATGGTTTCAGTTTTTTGTACTTATTATTGGGGATATTGAGTAGATTATTAAGTCACTTTATCATAGTAGAGATCTGTCGGCTTCTCTTAGCATATACTCAAAGAGCTAATTTGGTTATCAAGTGCACTAAAATTTATTGTCAAGTTGCACCCGTTAAAGGGTTGACAACTATTCGAAAGCCAATTTTATTTTCAGTTAATAAAATCTTTAAGTTTACGTTATACAGACGTCCGAGATAAAAATGTTGCACCGAATTCAGTATCTATGAAATAAAAAAAGGATCACAATATAAAACCGATACCTGACCATTCTAATCTCAAAAAAAAGAAAAACACGGTTTTACTTTTACTATAAAAGAAGAGAATAATTTTAAAGAAAAAATATTACCATAGCAAGATAACCCTTTTTTATATAATATATTTCATAATATTAAAGATATGAAATCAGTTCTTAAGTGAAATAAATTGGCTAAAAATTCCGTACTAATTGATATATCTTTCTCGCTCTGTGAATTAGACTAGCAGTTCTTATTTCCAAAGTGATATTTTTAAATTGGTGGTAAAATTCTGTTGTTCTCAAAGTTAAGTACATTTCCGACAGACATCAAAGATAATTAACACATAATGCTGATAACTCCCATCTTTTAAAACATTTAACTTTTAAATCAACCACTTCACATCGGAACGTCGGTTTTGTAATATTATACATATGGATTACAAAAAAGCGAAAGAAAAAACGCTCTCCTTATGTGAATAAAAATATGAAAGTAAATAAAATATGCTTTTTTATTATTCTATTCCGTTTATGGTCAATAAGTAAAAAGCAAAAATTGACAAAAATGCATCGTAAAAGTGAAATTGCATTGTTGAATAAGTTGAAGGGTGTGCATTATCTCTTTCGTATTGAAGTTTTTCCACGGTTATCCGAAGGCGAATAAAAGCTAAAATCGACAAATATAAAGTTTCCCCAATCTCAAAGAATTTTGAATCACTGAGATATTTAGATTTCTTGATAAGTTTATACGGGATAGCGTTAAAAATGAATAGAAACAAAATTTACGATGCTAAACACCGCACGATTTGCAATTTAAAATGCCTCGTCTCCAAACATCCACCCTGTAGTTTGGGTTAATTTTAAATGTATGAATATTTGTAAATATTTGAAATAAACTGATGTGTTGAAGCTAAATTGGTAAATTTAATTTGATCGCCAAGTTTAACTTACACTTGACTGATCAATACAATAAACAAAATCCAATTTTTAGAGTAAATACTGCTCGGTTTTGGTATAAGATAAAAAGTTAATTAAGCCAACCAGAAATTAATCAATCATGGAAGTTAATATTAATCAAATTAAACCGCAATTTAATTTTGTTCGGGAAATCTTAAAGTTTTTCATAACAATTAGAAATTCGTGTTATTATTAAATTTTACCTTTGGTCGATTTTCTAAGGAAGCACAGTTTGAAACTGATTATTAATTTTCCGAGTCATTAATGTGTGGCCAAATGGGGGTGCTTTAAGCCCAATGGTATTCAAACTCGAGATTAAATTTAAAATTTTAATGCAATTTTCAGATTTTTATTTGGTGAATCGTGACGATCGACTTAAGCCATTAAAACTCATGAAAATGTATTGAATTTTATTACTTAAAGTAAAAGTCACATTTCAGGATAGAAGCAAGGAAATGAAGGAGTATAGAATTAATGTGAAAAAGGGGAAACGAAAATCGAGGTAATAAAGTTCATTAAATTTAATAAACAGAGAGTATATTTAGACGTTCCTTAGTAATCGTTCAAGAAGCGTAACACCTTTCTACACTGACATTTTTAGCGAAGGAAGAGAAACAATTTTAAGTCGGAGAGTAGATAATAATAAATTATGATGTGTTATTTAAATCGCTCGGTATAATTTCTCGATATTCAATTCCGAAGCGATTATTGCTTCAATTATCAGTTAATATAGAATTATAATCGTCTAATTGCTGCCCGATTGATAATCAATTTATCTTATTACGGATTAATTAGAATAATAAATTATAAAAGATAATTCGTCGTAATAGAATTTAAAACAACACAAATTTTCTGTTCAAGTTTAGTAACGATGCCAATTAAAACTTTATAAATACTTTTAACAATCTTCAAAACTTTTATTATTTATTTCGTCGTTATTAAAGATTTTTACTATTGTTGGTGAAAGAAAATGTAGTAAATAAAAGATTCTGCTTAGATCTTGAATTTATTATACTCACAACCCCACAACAGTTAAATCAGCCATTGAGCAAAAGGAAAATATAAAAACCGTCGACTATATTTTCTGAATTATAACCGGATTTTCGCTTGGTTAAAGTTATACACGGATTGCAAGAAAGAAAATTAAGTGTTTGTAAGAATCACATCTAAATCATGCGAATCTGTCTGCATGTGAAAATACAAATTAGAAATTTTGACAGATTGCCAGAGCCCCTCCTAATATTGTCACATTTTAATATTTCACCTTTTCGTCACACCCTTTGTAATCATCATAAATTATATTGCAATCTCCCACTAGGCATATAGAAACAATACATTGCGGAAAATAAAAGAACCCGCGCTTGTATTTTATTCCACTCTTTTTTATTCTAAATATTTTTACACAAATTTAAACGTCGACAACATAAAACCTTAAATTATTAAATAAATTACAACATTTTCCATCGAATCAACCTACGTGCATTTAAATCTCAAGTTCGAGTGTTCGAACGTCAACTGCATATATTTTTCCACAAGCATTGGGTTGAATAGTCTTCCGTTGATGAAATTTATATAAAAGCCTTTTTAAAAAATAAATCAATTGGCAATGTCTCAGTGAAATATTTACAAAATTACAATTGTAAAGTAGAAAGACGTAAAGACTTGGTACAAGCTTTTCATAAATAAAAATTTTAATTAAATTTTATTAACATTTGCATAAATGAATAGGTTAAGCTATATTTTTATCAAATTAAAATTTTTAATTAATTTCTCTGATAAATATAAAAATAAATAAACTAAAGCTAACTTAATTAATGCAAAAAGTTTTGGAAACGAGTTGACTGCGCCAATTTATATACATATTTATTATTAAATGTTTAATTTCAATTTAATAATAATGTTTTTTTTATTTGCCTCTGAATCTGTCTGGTGTTCAATTTTCCTGTAAAAGTAAACATGACAAGATGAAAGTCAAAAATGGAAGGAAAACTAGAATTAGGGATTATAAGAAGTTAAATACATAATTCGTCGTAAAACATTAGTCAACAATTCTAAAGTGAATTAAATATAAAATTAGGGTGGAATTGGGCAACTAAAGTAAATTTGGATGAGTGGCATTGTCAGGAGCGTTTCTGTATTATTCAATAATTTTAAGTACGTTTTAAGTTACCTTCTTGGTATATAATTGACCAAATACATATTAAATTCCAAATATCATCCTACATCAGAAGCACGCGTGGTTTAAGTACAAATTAATTTATTTTAAGGAAACCAAAGTTTTCACGCGTTTAAATAAATAAATACTTGAAATCATGTTCGATTAATTTATTTCTAACTTACTTCCTATTAGCACAAGTTGACCTTAACACCTACAGAACAATTACAAAATAATTAAATTTATAACGTACTTTTGAGTGGAATTCAAAACGGAAATTGGATTCAACTATATTGGCTTTCCTAATACCTGCACTATGCTGCATTCTAAAAGCCCAAATCAAATCTTCAGGTTAACAGTTGTAACATCGGTTCACAGAATTAATATAATCAAACTAAATTTTTTTTTGACATTTTTAATATGAATTCAACTCGAAATATTTTATAGGAAATTTATAATAATTTTTATCAGAATAAGAAGTTCATATTAAAACTTACGATTTTATTACTCTTTTTCTGAAAACATATTTCTCGTTGTATTACATTCTGAGATTTTCTATTCTCTTATCTACATACCTTAATACACATTACACACTCATTTTGATGTCTACATAATAATGTATATGAAGGTACATTTGCAGTTATTCAACATTTTAAAATTAATTGGTTAGACTATATCATAAGAGAATGTTGAGTCGTCGTCGACGTCTATATTATTGTTTTTTATAATATTATATTACTGAACAGACAAAATTTAGATCAGTGGTTCAGTAAAGCATATGGACGCTTGCCTACCTTATTCAGTTGACGAACAATGTATTGTCGTGTTACCGAATAAAATTTTGGAACTTTTTTTGAATTTTAACGTGGTTTAATTTTTTTATATAATTTTAACTTTTGTTGAATTTTCAAATTTTGTCAAGTCGCCGCCCAATCGTTAAGTTGGCGCGACTTAGAAGTTTGACAGGGGCTATTGCCAAAAATGGTCGCCAGAAGCGGCAGGAAAAGTTTTGTCTTCAGAAATTTAGTTGAAATTTTGATAACAAAATGTATTTAAGAATACGTTTAATTAAGTATTGGAGTACCAGTACCTAAATGATTTTTATTATAATTTCGAGAATTGGCCCACATTTGGACGAATTGGACATTTTTGATGAGGTTAAAGCTTGAATTATATTTTTGGATTATTCATAATATTTGGAGATTTGAAAGATAAGTTGGAATGCGTCCGTTGTAAAGATAAAGTTTATATCGGCGACAGATACGTACGACTTATTAATTTTGCATTGAATTTAATTTGAATATTAATTTATTTTGAATTTGGAATTTTTAAAGAAGAATAATATTATAACTTGAATTTTTGGTGTTCCTATTTATATTTGAAGTTTAATTTGTGGATTTGGAATTTTTGAAGTTTTACAAAAATTTTGAAATTTGGACTTTAGAAAATATCACTGCAATATATTGCAATGTAAAAAATCAGTCCAAATACGTAAAAGTCCGACCATAAATTGAACTACCGGTATTAGATGTGTTCAATCAAACAAGGGCCCGGCCAAATAAAATATTTTTTGTATAATGTTGTATACAGTTCGACCACACTAAGAAAGACTCTGAAGGGGCGTGGCTGGCGCTGGTGTATTTAAATTTGTGCACTCAAAAAAAATTATAGTGCATTTAATTAAATCGATTTATTAAATATAGCTATGAAGATTTGTTTTAAAAAAACACTTTTCTCTAGACAATAAAGCTCAAATATGAATAACACGAAACGAACAACACAAAAAACCAGCACAATGACAATTGACACACAATAATTTGTAACTTTTACAACAGAATGTACTTGAGAAATAACTCAATGTTCATTGGTTTATTCAAATTTTTATCAAATTAGTTGACATATTTTCCGGAGTTTTTCTTAGCATGGTGGCACTGTAAATATTATGATACTGCTACTTATTTAAAAAAATTTTCAACAGATGAATAACAATAATAATAAGTTTCTACTTTCCTTTTTTCGTTTTCATTAGTCGATCGAGATAACTGCTGTTTTGTATATTTTTTGAATTTTGTTTAATTTTACTCAGGAATTATACATATGCCGTAGAGTAATTTTGAATAAAGCAAATAACAAAATTTATTTCATTTCATAAAAATAAATTTTAAAAAAGTCCCATTTAATTGGGGTCCCGAGATATAAACCGTAGATAAAAATCTTTCAAAATCAAAATCTAAAAATTTGAGAGCCCAGTTTCACTGTGTAACACAAACCTTTGACTGCCTGCTGCCTTCTTACGCCTGAATCTGACTGACTACGATTAGGCTAAGCAAATAAGAGAGAATCCATTAATTACGTAAAGACGATTTTTTAAATTTTCAAATCTCTCTCCGCTCTCATGTAAGGGTTTGTAAGGTTTTGGTATACTCCTTCCAATTCTTACGTATAAATATTGGAATTTGTAACCCTTCTTTCGCTTCCAGGATTTGAAATTTATTAAAAAAATCTTGTATTAAGTATTTTTGTTCAAATTTATAATTTAATTTTTCTTATAGAATAAAATAAAAAACAAAACTTAAATATTAACTTAACCGAAACATAAAAATATTAAATGTTTATATTTGTGGATCATCCACTGTGGTTCATTAGAGTCTCAAAAAATAAAAGGATTAGTAAGAGATTAGGTATGTAAAATAGTTATTTTTGTATCTAGCGCGTCAAGTGATAGTTTTTGGACGCAGGCTAAATCAGAACAAGAGCCAAAAACATACTTTACGCCAAAGGTACAAACAACATTGTTTGTCCGAGAGAAAAATATTGTAAAATATAAATTCTGGAATCAAAAATTTTAAAAATTTGTGAAATAAAAGTTTTCTTGTTTTCACGGCTATGCTTAATTTTGCCAATTTTATTAGTATAGACTGGCCAAAAAATAGTCGGGTCAAAGCGCAAAATGCCAAGATGTAATACTTTAAATCCGCTCGGATGAAAAAATAATTTCAATAGCCTAAGGAACACTTAGAACCCCCTATATGTGCGTCCATTGTGGGGGTCGAAATGGGCAGCTGCCTTAAATTTAATTTTAATTAATTTAAATTTCGTGGTGAAAGTTATTACTGAGTTCGCGAAGGAACCACGGAATTAAAAGGTTGTCTTTTCTGCAAATACAAGAAATTGAAAATTTTTAGTGTTGAATTTTTTTTATAATAAATTTTTTTTATTTTGCCCCTCTTTGAAAAAGATCCTATGGACGCTCATGGCAACCCTCTCAATTGGTGGTGTGAAACAAAAAAATTTAACAATTTCTGTTCGGTGTTCAAGTGTCGAAACAAAGTGGGCAGCAGGCACGGATACAGGACTGACCTTTCTTGAATCAAGCAAAATACAAGTATTTTATCAATTTTTTTTTGTTTAGAACAAATTCTCTGGAAGATAAGTAAAATCGAACCGAAATGCCCCCATTCCAAGCAAAATCATGTAACCACATTTACTGGCGAGAGTTTAGTTTAGAACTTCATTTTTTCTGTGAATCGTGAAGAATAGGAGAGATTTCTCTAAAAAAAACTACCTTATCTGTTCTGGTCACCATCTTGCAGTAGAGTCGTTTGAACAAACATGAGACAAAACGAATTATAATTCTGGATTTTGGGATAAAGGGACACCTGTGATAAATGTACTTCAGTACAAAACTTAATTTTAAACTTTTGACCATTAAACCATCTGAAATATACTCCATATTGGATCCCACGTTAAACTAAACTTTATCTTGAGTACGATATTAAACTTCACTAGGTCTTTACTCATCAGCATGATCCTTGAATTAATTAAAATCATACGAGTGACACAAAAGCATTTGGAGTATTACATCTAAGAGAGCCTTTGCATGTGTCGGGTAAACTCAGCAATAATTTCAAATACCTGCGTCGCTGGTATACCAATTGAACTCCAAATGTGATTAAGATAAAATTTCCATGTCATCACCAAAACTTTAAAATTAGTTAGTCGACCTGGTGAGTTTACAACTGGCTGAAAGCTAATACCCAACCGTGTCAAGGTTTCAACTGATGACAACGCTAAAACCTAGAATCTTCATTTCTCCTCAGTTGTACATAATTATCTGACGGAAACAGCATTTAATTAATGGCAAGAGATGATCGTAAAGTCCACCAGACTCGTCAGTCTGAATAAAATAGGACATTTGAACGCGACCGGTTGAACGCGGCCGGTTGAACGCGGCCGATTGAACGCGGCCTTTGAACCCAGAGGCGTTTGAACGCAGGGACGTTTGAAGTGCAGTCTGTAGTACTCGTAAATTAAATGGTGATGGTGAAATGGTGAAATCAACGCTGCGTTCAAACGTCTCTGCGTTCAAACGACTGTGTTCAACCGGCTGCGTTTAATTGTCTGGCTCCGCCCCTTACCTGTAGATGTCCTGTAGACAATTTCAAGAAATGTTCTCATGCAGACTCTTGTATAAAATAGTCGGCGATCAAAGAAGAAAAGAAGTAGACAACCTGCAGTATCTACAATTACAAAAGGAGGGCACGACTTGGGAAATTGGCTTCGGGATAGAACTTTGTAAGGTTGTAGCAACCACATGAGAAGTTGAGGTGCTCCATAAGGGATAAGGGTAATCGATAGTTAAAGTAAATATTTGAATTTGGAATTATTAATTGCTAATAATTAAATTCATAAAAAGTTAGCAACAGGTAGAAGCAAACCCGGGCTTTGGAGACTACGGAATTGTTGATATTTGAAGAGAAATTTATAATACATAGTAAACTGCGCTAAAAACTTTGAAAGCTGTTTTTTTCAAATTAGCTGATGCGCTTTCTTTCTTTAACAATCGATAATCCTTAGGGATACCAAACCCAACAAACTTTCATTTTGAACTCCCGAAGTCAATTTTCCAAGTCGTGTTCTGCTCTTGTTAGAGACGAATAAGTGAACACAATTGAAAAAAGTAGGACAGTGTGCTGTAACTGCTCGTTGTCACCTCTTACACATAAAGCGGTTCAATCCTAACGTGCCATTCTCTACAAATTAACGCTACATAAATTAGCACAACGACATAATTAAGAAAAGTTCACGTACATTGCAACTTATGTGTGGGTTCAGAATGATAACTAAGTTATTTTAACTTAATTTAGATAAAAATAATTAATTGGAATCCAGAATTTCAGAATGATAATTGAAGAGCTTAGTGAATGAAGATATAATGAGACAAACAAGTGAACTCGATAAAACCAGCTTTCGAGTTTTTAGTTTGCTCTTTTTTTCTACTTCGCACAATCAGTGGTTTTTCTGTATGTTGTTGTAATTTGGTATTCACAATTTTTGAGTCTTGTCGATTTTTCCAAAATACATAATATAATAATAATAATACTTCGTCCACTGAAAATAGCTGTAATTGAAAGATTAGCGAAAAGGCGAAACGACAATTAAGTTTTTAATTGTCGTTCTGATATTAGGCTCTTAATTAGCGTTCTGAACCCACACATAAGTTTTAATGTATTTTAACTTTTCTTAATTATGTTGTTTTGCTAATTTACGTAGCGTTTATTAAAAATAAATCTGTGCAAAAGTTGTTTTGAGTAGTAGACAGGAGAAACTGAAGCAGGTACATCTGTTTTTACTCGAATATTGGGTAAATTGTGAAGGCAATGCGGTAAGTATGTTAGCTGCACTACCGCTTTTACCGGGTGCTACTCTAATGTACTCACCACAACGCTAAGTGGACCTGGAGATCAACGAAATTTTGCTTGATGGATTGACGGTAAACTCGTTGAGTTATACAGTCTCAAACAAATGCTAAGATTTCGTTAACTTTTTGAGTAGAATTCAACGAAACCACTATGATTAACTATTATTAAAATAGTTTAGTTCTTAAGATACGAATGAAGATAAAAACATCTCATCCACTAATTAAAATTATGTCATGTTTGAACTTTAGTTATTTTATTTTTGAATTCATTCGAAACACAAAACCAAGTCACAATAAATCCATAGTGTCAAACGTAGTCGTCGAGTCGAAGTCACGTCGCCACAAAGAGAAAACGGTCGTAAGTCTTGGTTTCAATAACCCACATCTTAAATTGTGCGATGCATTTGACAATGCCAACATTGGAAACTGGTTGTTGTCGTCGTTTTAACTAATTTTCACTTGTGAGTTTTTACATTAAAATTTTATATAGTATCGATAGCGCGCAAACGATTTTATTGTTTCAAAAAGTACCAACACACAGCAATGCAAGTAATCGACGGGTACTGCATTTGCTCCAACTATTATTATTATATTCAAAAATATGATAATCGAGTTCAGAAATAATTGCCTGTTAGCTTACAATTTTGATTACTAATGTGTAATTAATCAAAATAATCAAATCAATTATTTACTCTTCATAGGCAATTCAGTTGAGCAAACAACATTATTCAACATTCTATACAGTGGGTCGGTCAAAATTAATTGGCAAATATCGTTCATAAACTTCAATCAAAAATGTTGATCCCGAATATTACCTATCTACGAAACAAACAGATAGATTTTGAAAATCGATCCACTTTTCGTCGTAGAACTTTTGGATTTTTGTTGTTGTAATTGCTATCAATGGAGGGAGCATTAAAATGTACTAATAGTAATATACATTAATTTAAATTGCTTTTTAAGTATTAACAAAACAATTCTGTGCATAGCCACCAATGATATTAACAGTTCGATCAAATCACGAAGTAAATATTACCAATCACATTAACTTGAGCTTTATTGGTTAGACTACAATATAATATTTTTGATAAAACGCTAATGTATAAATAATATAAGAATTATTTAAATAATGATTGTTAATCTGGATAACCATAAATCATAAATTTATAACATAATTATTATGTTTATGTGCATAGTTATTTATATTATTATACAAATAGAAATAAATTAATAGCTATAATAATAAAAATATTAATTTCAAACCACGATAGTGGGTTACGCAGGTCAAACTAAATTAACAGTAAACAATTATAATTTTTTCGAAACCTTATTGTTATGATAACAATCTTTTGTGGGAAGAGCGTCATCGACTCCATTATCTACTTGCTATACTGACAACATTATTAATCAACCCTTTACATGGACGCCAATAATGATACGCGATTACCAGGTTTCGAACGGTAGCATAATTTTGATAGCGAATTGAAATTTGAAATGAAAAAAATCAATTTGAGATGAGAAAAAATTTGTCTCTCTCAAAGTACTCTCGTTAATGTATTGTACTTGCTGACCCACCTTTAGTTGCTGAACTATTTTTCTTGGTTACATCTACTTATTCATTCTTAAGAACCGCTACTTTGTAGCAACGTAACGGATCATGCCCTATAAACGTCAATTCCAAATTGGCACCCATAATTTTTCATTGACAGCCTGACATAGAGACAACTTACTTAGTTCTTAGAATTCCTACTTCTGTGTGGTTTTGAGATTTCCGCAGAAAAAAGCTACTTGTTGTAAAAATTCCCTTTCAAATATTTAGAAAGTTGAGGAGGATTTGTGACCTATTGTGTCTAGGATAATAATTTATGACGTTGTAATGGTTAATGTAATGTACCTATTTAAATATTGATACTTTAACATCAAGGTAATCAAAATCTAAACTCAATATTTTAGTAGCACTATGTAGGTTGGAAGAAAGATTGATCGTGAAATAGACTGCATTATATGAAATACGAAACGTATTTTAAACAAAGTAATAACTTCTAATTGCCTTCGGTATAACAGTTTAGAGGTTGATGTAAAATATTAATATCAAAATTACTTCTATAATTATCTAAACTTTTCTAATAAAATCTTAAATTATTTATTACCGGTTATTAGTGTAGTACATGCCATTTTACTAAAAACTCTACAAACTCTAAAATTAGGTTCATGTTCGCATGCGACGAATTAACGATTAAAATTATAGTTTTCCCATATTATTTTAAAACACTCAATTATAATTTATATTAACCAAACAACCACTATTTTTGTTTCCAAGATTTTCCAACCCAAAACTTTTATTCTTTAACGAACGACTGAGCGAGAATTAAATTATTCCGAAACCGGTAACAAGAGTGTTAACAACTGTGACAAGTTTATTTATTTCTTTATTACATTTATTCATAGGTTTTCTTTCTAGTTTTTTCTTGTAAAATCATCAACGGTACTTTCACCCACCTGAAAAGTTTCTTTTATGCATACCGACATTTATACTATCGCTATTCTACTTCACTGACAAGTCAAGTAAGTAGCTAAATACGTTTAGAGTTTTTCGAAACGCTTTCCAAAATTATTTAGCATTCAAATGGATACTGGGATTTTAATTGAAAGAAAATACAGCTTATTGTTGTATTCATGGCGGTTTAGTGGATGTAACTTTTTTTGCAATCCAAAATTCTGGATTATACAGCATATACAATTTTATGCAACGAAAACTTGTTGCATCCTGAATAATTCACATCCACAACTAAAACACCAATCACCAAAAAGAAAAACAATAAATATGTAACCATTTTGATCTTTATGGCCGTCTAAATTTCTCAAGCTTATTAAATACTGTCCGACAGGGGGACCTGTGAAAGTCTTCGGTAAATATGAATTTATCCCCCAAGTATCTTATAAAATCTTATAAAATTGATCAAATTTTATATCGGGGGGGGGGGGGGACACTCATAAAAACATTTCGTAGAAAGTAACATTTGGGGGGGGGGGGCACGTGCCCCCAGGTGCCCCCGCCCCTGGCTACGGGCCTGTCATTCTAAACTTCGCAAAGACTTCATGCAGACTTATTTTTTTCAATTTCATAGACTTCATTTTTAATATTATTTTTAAAATTGTTGAGATGAAGGTCTGTGATCAATAAAATTGACTGACGTTTCGTGTTTTATTAACAACTTATCAAAGCTATAATTATTAAATTAAAAATTAAAAATTAAAATGTCATTTTTAATGTTTACCCTGTAGTAAAATCTTCTAAATTAATTTATAATTCCTTATATTACCTAGTGTTTTCGTATTACTGCAATCAAGATTTTTGTGTAAATTTCTTAATTAAATGTCGTTGCGCCCCGAAAGGTTTTCAAAATGTTCTTATGCTATTCTTGGTATATTTTTTGTCAATAAAATATTTATTTTATTAGTTTGTTATTTTTGTAAATACATATTGTATTTTTTGCCAAAATAGGGCAAGGACAATAGTCCAATTTTGAATTGCATGGATTTTGATTGCATAGTTGCATATGGATAGAAGTGAATTTGATGGTTTGGGATTGATTTGATGGCATTGATAAATAATTGATTTTAAATCAAATTTTAATCAAAAGTAGATTAATATTAATTGAGAAATAAGGATATTTTTGGATAACATTAATTGAAATTAATTTAAAAATATTTTGATTGTGAAACAAATTTAAAATATTTGAATTAAAATTATTGGAGGAGCGGCGGAATCAAAATGGATACAACTGCACAAACATGATGTTCTTATCAATTTAATTTTAACATTTTTATTTTGTAATTTATTTAAGGGAAATTTAACAAACAAAAAATTAAAAATTATTAAAAAATTTTTAAAAAATTGCAACATATTTATTTGGCTTAATAATCTCATATACTTAGATTAGAGAAAAAAATAGTGGACTGTAAATAGGTAATCTAGTGACTTACCAGTTTATTTGCTTTATCCTCTTTCCTCTTCGAATAGAAATCTAATCGTGTGACGGAATTTTCCAAGGAAAATTGTATTGTTTGTTTATAAAATTAATTAATTAAAAAATGAATTTTAATTGTTTTTAAAAAATTTAAAAACTTTTTTTTTATTTTTAATACTTAGGTCTTCGACTCAGTACTAGCTTTAATCGATCGTTATCTGTGATTAATGCTATTTTATTCATTAGTCAATTAATTAAACATAGTCAACTGCTTTTCTACTATTTTTGAATTTTAAGTTTTTTAACATTAAAAAGTGAATAAGTAAAGTAAATTAGTCATTAAACCTTAAAAACTGTAAACAAAATTTAAATTTATATAAAATAGAGATTCAAAAAGAAAAGAAACTTGAACACAAAATCCAAAAGCATAGGTACCAACTGAATACAGCAGCACTCAAGAAAATTGCATCGCTGAATATTTCAGAATCAAAATAACAATTCCCAATGAAGTTTTAATAACCGTACACAATATCAACACAATGCTCACACAAAGCTATGATGTTCAAACCGGGGGGGTCTGGGGGGTATGGAATACCCTCCAGTACACCAGAGATTGCGCCCAAAAACAATGTGTCATTGAACTTATGGGTTTGTCAGTAACACATTTTCTTTTTTGGAACACAATTGCTGACGTGCTGGAGGGTATTCCCTCCAGATCCCTAAGTTTGAAAAACCTAGCTTTCAAAACATTTTCAAATCCATTTTTGAACTTAAGAGTTTCTAACTAAAAATGTAACTGTTTATCTATTTCTGTTCTATTTTCCATTTTTTATTATTAAGAATATAACATTTTTAGAAATCTTTTGTTTTAATTCGGGAATAATTTCCTATGCAATTTCCACGACCGCTATTGTATATGTATTTATAATCGTCCGTGGACCAATCATCTGGAACCTAACGTCCGAGAACCAAACGTCCGGATACCATTTTATAGTTTCAGGTTGTTCTGGGTTTATGCCGTATTGTTCCAGAAAATTATTTTTATATATCCAATAATAAAGTTGTGAGGAAGAGTAACATTTAGGGGCTGCCAGCTTACCACTTTTAAAAATATTTTGTGGTTGTTCCAGATTGTTTCTTTTATACTAGTATTGTTTTATTACAATTTTTTTCCAAAATTGAAAAAGTAATGCAAAAAGTCCTGTAAAACAGTTAGCACTGTTTTTAAAATTTCACAAAGTTCACAAAATTCCAATAGGTGGTGCTGCTGTATAAAAAGTCTTAAAGTCACTGTAGAATTTTCCAATCAATTGCTGTACAGAAGATTGAAGATTAAAGCTTACTTAGAGTTTGAAGATTAAAGATTAAAGATTAAAGATTAAAGATTAAAGATTAAAGATTAAAGATTAAAGATTGAAGATTGAAGATTGAAGATTGAAGATTGAAGATTAAAGATTAAAGATTAAAGATTAAAGATTAAAGATTAAAGATTAAAGATTAAAGATTAAAGATTAAAGATTAAAGATTAAAGATTAAAGATTAAAGATTAAAGATTAAAGATTAAAGATTAAAGATTAAAGATTAAAGATTAAAGATTAAAGATTAAAGATTAAAGATTAAAGATTAAAGATTAAAGATTAAAGATTATACAAAGATATATACAAATCAGAGACGGGAAGATTACCACCTTTAAAGACAGGAAGCAAACTTTTTTTAAATTTCATAGAGCCAAGCATCATTATGGTGAAAAATAAAAAAAAGTGATAAAAATTAAAATTAATACGAAAAGGAAACAAAGTTTAGAATCAGTATAAAATAGGAGAAAACGCTTCCATATGGGAAATAAGGAAATTAAATAAATCAAAAGTTAAAAAACTGTTATCAATTGGAGATCTCATGTAATAAAATGTTTTTATTTCAAATACCGAACGGGCAATATAGAAAAATTGTATTTAACAAATGAAATAATTTGAAGTTTTATTTAGAAAGTCTACCGAACAACATCGAAACTCAAGCTCAGTGCAAATTAAATAAATTTTGAAGCTTTAAGCCTAATTTTGAAAATGAAGTGTCGAGCTACAATCAACAGGACAACGGTAAAAATTAACTTTAGTATTATTCCCTCAGAGAAAAATTTGTTTGCTAATCAAGTCGATGGGCAGCCACAAGAAAACAAACGTCAAAAAACTTTTTTTAAGTTAAAATTTTGAAATTCACTTTGTCGTCAATCTTAATTAGTTGTTTTTTTTCCTTAAATACAAATAAATTAAGGCTGGATTTTATTTAAAACCTTCATTAACGGCGCAGTTGATTGTTGTTTTCAAATGCAATGAAGCAAAGATTTGAAGTTTAGAAATAAACTTATATAAATAGAAATATAATTAGAACTAATTGCACGTCCGCTGGAATAGTTGAAGCTTAACGGATTAACGTCTTCTTTTCTGAGTCTGTTTGAAATTCGGCACAGGTTAAGTTTCAAAGTAATTACTTATTTTCGATTTACCTAACAACGGCGGAAATCTAGAAAAATGATACTTAGCTATATATAATATGTACATATATTACATATTATATTATGTATATCTGCATTTATTTTTGTTTTCGTGGAACTTTGCACAATACGACAGAAAAAAGCTCTTCCCGTAATGCTCACTTAAATTTCTTATTTGATTTTAAATTTTTATGAAGCTGTATATCTACTTATGTTAGATAGTAAATAAATAAAAAATATAAGTCGTTAGTCAATTTTTTGGTAATAAAGAACTACGTCTTCGGGCGCTATAATAATATTTATAGTCGTCAAATTGAGCAAATGGAAGTAACACATAGGGGAAGTTTAAATGATGATATATTCATATGTATAGCTTCAACTTATTCCCTTTATATATTTTAAGTCTCACACAATCTCGCGGGAAAAATAGATTTAATCGAAGTGGGTATTGAAGTGCTTCAAGTAATGCATCATGCGTACTCTTTGATTCTCATAGGGGCGTCGAGTACTTTTTCACACAAGAAACTTCACTTCAGAATTTAATAAATCGACCTCAAATTTCATGTTAAAATAATTGTTCATCGAATAATATAACTAACATGTGCGATTAATGTTAAAATTGTTCAAGTCTAGCAAAGCTAAGGTCTGCTTGCCTTTATGGAGCTGTAATTAAATAGTCAACTATCGTCTTTGTGTTAAGTGTAAAATATTATTAGAGCTAAGGACCATTACACACTGAATTAGTACCATAAAGTAATTAAATTTAATGTAAGCTTTAAAAAGAGACCATCAAAAAATATCAAACTTACGACTGTTAACATTATGTTCTTATTGTATGAAGCGTGTAAACCAAAATGGTATACACATATAGCTGACATCATATCATAATATCACTATCATAACAATAATAAAACTTTTTTTTGTAATATTTCTTATTGTTGTAAGATTTCAAAATACGTTTGTGTAGCCATCATAAAACGAGTTAAATTGTTTTGACGTTTTAATTCTTATACCTGAACAGTGGGCTGGAAACGCTGAAAACGAGAGCATTCAAGGTGGCATTCGTATCATTCTTTGAAACAGAAGGACAATACAAGAACCCGCAGCTTATACAGGAGTTATTTCGCGCCTGGTTGGACTCTTTCAATGCGTTTCTTTGATACGCCGACATGTCCGAACAGCTTCTACATTTCGCTAAAAAAATCAAAGAAGATTTGCTACGTTCTAAGCTGGTCGAAATCTAAAAATAACCGAGATAACCCTCGTCTGTTTTGTTAACAACATCAAATCATTGTGTCGTTTTACCCCTTCGCAGTACAACTTCATTTCTCTTACCTACCAGTTTTAGATAATAGCCAGGTAATTGATAGGGTGGGATGGGATATCTTTACTCCACTTATCCCAGTAACTCTTTGAAACCCTATCATAAAAAAATTCATAATATGAATTATTAAGTTGTAACGTTAAAGACTTAATAAATTGTATCAAACCAACTGTGTTAACGGTTTATTCCTGTGGGATATATATTTTATAATAAATTATTTTAAATTATAATAATATTCAGAGGTTGACTGAAGCCAAGATGACTAGTACTAACAATAAGATTAGGACAACATAATTAATAAATTAATAAATTGATTAGATAAAACCAATTTTAAAAATAAAATTTAGTCGTTAAATTGGTACGGATTTTTGTACATTTTGATCCGAAATGAATGGTAAATACCACCGAAAGCGGTTTTACCTTTAATCCACTTATTTGGGCTTTGAAGTCAATTTTATGTCAATTATTTTACTGAAATGATGCTCTGGCTGTTTGTTGAACTCTAAAATAAAATTGTTTTGAGGCCTACAGTTAAAAGCTTTGTAGTATTTACGTAAATTTGTCGGTAAATTTACTTTGTTATACTAAAATATTATCTGAAGAACCTAATACTGACTTAGCCAACAATAACAAAACGGGAAAACCAGCCGAAATGAATTTAAAATACATAATACAATATTATTTCATATTATACAATGTTTCACGAATACTATCTATAGTTGATAATAATACCTATCGGTTTATTTTATATTTATTTAATTTGTATTTACTATGTAATTTCATTTAAATCATTTATGAGTTTTAGTTTAATTTTAGATTAAATTTTATTTTAATACAGAAGTTGATTTCATACCAGTTTCTTATAAGAGTCAATTCCAAATTTAGAATTTTGCAAACATCTTAAAATATTTTTAAATTTAACATCACTCTACCATCTAGTGGAGTGTCGCCATACCAAGGAAGCGCAAACTATTTTAAAATACAGCAGTCTAGAGTTGTTCTCTAGGTTTCTCTCTACTCATGAGTTATTCAAGTTGCCTATTTCAACAATAAAATGTTATTATAATAAACCAGGGTTGGCACGAGGACCATCAAGCAATGTCATTATTACGAAAAAATACTGTTTTAATCTAAGGCTCCGTTGCAAGAGAAATTACAGATAAGAAGTAAAAAAATGAAAAATTATTCATAATAATTAGATCACTTTTTTAAAAATCAATCAATAAACAGAATACAAATAAAAATTAGTATATTAGAATATTAGTACCTATATTAGAACCTATAGTTTTAAGCTCTACAGCTTTTTTGGACATCAATCGCGAATTTTGGACACCAACGGTTTTGCAAATAAACTTAAGTCTTTCGTGGGGAGTGCTGAGTTGACGTCAAGCTAGCACCCCCACCTCGAAAAAATGACTTTTTTAAAAATGAAGTAAACAATAATTATGGACTCATTTTGGACAACGTTCGCGAATTTTGGACACCTACGGTTTCGCGAATAAACATAAATCTTTGATGGGGGTGGTGAGTTGACGTCAAGCTATAGCACCCCCACTTCGAAAAAATAACTTTTTTTTTAATTGAGTAAACTATAATTTTGGATTAATTATGGACTCATTTTGGACACCATTCCTAAATTTTGGACACCAACCAACGGTTTCGCAAAAAAAAGATAAATTTTTGGTGGGGCAAAATTTGTTTAAATATTTAACAACAATGTAAATACTAACGATATAATAGATGCATTTATTAAAAAAATAACTACTTATTCTGGTTATGGCAAGATAAATTTGTTTTTTTTTCTGGCGGTGCTGTTTTGAGCATCATTACAATCATCTAATTGCACAACCCAGACCAAATCATCTGCCACTGGTGATTCAACCAATCCTTTCAGTTTATGTTCCTTTTATATAAAAGAATATTTTATCTTGCGAGGAATGCTATGTTTAGTTCGATAAATGGAAGTTTGGAAGGATTCTTTGAGTTATTCATAAACCTTAAATGCATTTATCGTTTAGTAAATTTTATACTTTATTATAAAAAAAAAGAAATATTCCTAGTAGGGACTAGGGACATAGGTTTTGTTACCTCTTAATGATACTGTATAATTATCTAAATTAAGAATTTTAAATTTTTTACATAGATTTAATTAACAACAATGTAAACAACTACTTAAAATTATATTCACTCAAAATTTCCATAGTTTTACTTGTAAAATTCTTCCCAACGTCGCGCGAGTCATCTATAACGACACGCACGATTTCCAACGGTCTTGATGCTGTTATCTTCACTAAATTGTGTTTTACTAGCTCAAGATTTTTACGAGGCTTACTGCTGACCATATCTTTGAGTACAGACTACAATTTATAATCCAGTGTGATTATTTGTCAGTAAATTTTCTTTAATCCACAGATGTGTCGTTTTTGCTTTGTACCGAGTTTTGTTGGAAAATCCAAGACTTCTCGCTGAAATTGGTGTTATTAAAAGAATTTACTACCTCATCAACAGGGGTAGGCAAAATACATGAAAATATGTATTTATGAAATACAAAATACAAATACATTTTGTTTTGATTATTTAAAATACAAAATACAAAATACATCATTTAAAATACAGTACATTGTTATACCTGGTTTGGAACAAAACAAATAACACTACAATACAACGGCAGGGCCGTATTCAGTAACTTCGTCGAATGAAAGAAATCGCAAACAAAAATTTTTTTGTTACTGTTACTGAATACGGCCCTGTCTATTTCATGTTATCGATTTTAAAGTATTTTGTATTATGTACAGTATTTTGTAATTTATATTTGAAATACAAAATACAAATACATTGAAAATATGTGTTGAAATACAAAATACAAAATGCAAAATGTATTTCAAATACGTGTTTCAAATACAAGTATTTCAAATACTGCCCAGGCCTGCTCATTAAGCGTTGCTTGGTAGACTGAAGACGATGTTTTAACACACTTTTCATGAAAATCTAACTGTGTTATACTTTCGTAAGGGGTAGTACCACCAAATTATCATAAAGCTGGATATCTTAGGGGTACGCTAACCATCGAGGCACGGATGACCATCAAGACATTCTTTTCACAGGCGAAATATTATTTTAGTAGTATATATAAAACATTTAACTAATTGAACCATAGGGTATATATTTACAGCTCTTATAGAAGATTCCAAAAAAATTGCAAGAGTCAAATGCGAACTTAAAGTTTTAATTATTGCTTTGCCCAAGTTATGTAGAATTACATTCAGCAATCAGTATAATCTCTTTTTCTTAACACCCCATTTTTTAGTTACTACTTAAACTTAAAACATCAACTAATACACGTTTGTTACTTACAAGTGTATCTTTTCAAACCACTCATAAACAACCCCTGTTCCATATTATGTGGGATTTAAAACTAACAGTACTTTAAAATCGGGGCCCGAAGGTAGTATCCAACAACCACCCATTTTTTTGTCTAAAAAAATAAAAACTTTTTCCAGATTTCAAGATTTTGATGGAAATCCGGGCCCCTTCAGAAACTTCGGGCCCGAGGAGTTACCCCTGATCTCTCTCTTGTCGGGCCTGATGAAAACTCTATTTTTAAAATCTGCATAGTTGCTAATCGCGGTTTCAAATTGACCTCGGCTTTACATATATAATATATTTTTCAGGATTTTGTTTAGGGGGGGGGGGGGGCGAGGGGCAATTTTTGTAAACAGATAAACAGGTAGTAATATCTTTATGACAATTTAAAAATGTTGAAATCGGTAAAATTAAGTGCTTGAGAGCTCATGCTGAAGGGGGGGCAATTGCCCTTATTGCCCCCCTGTATCCGCGCTTGTATGCGCCCACGAGTATAACGGGTATTTCTTGTTTTACTTTGCTTCTCATGTGCAACACATACGCGTGAAAACTTTTTTTAACATAAATTATTATTTGTTCTCCAGATGACCTAAAATGAAAAAATTGATGTCATAATTTTAATTCAATTTATAAATTTTTAATTGCAGAGTAAAAGAGTTGGTCAATGTTGAAGTACCCGTGCTTCGGAAGGTATGTAAACCCGTTGATTTTCCTGGGCTGTTGATTGCCACCATGAACAATAAAAATCGTGTCACAGCAACATACCGCTCCTTGATAACAAATTAAAGTATATTATACGTTTTCGTGGTTCAGAACCATCGAATAGACTTTGTTGTATAATTTATTATTAAGAAACTATTTCACTCTTGCAGAGTTTCCCTTTAACTCTGCAGTTTTAAATTCTCGTGGATTCAAGAATATTTTTAATGAATAAGGCGGATTAAAGATCCCGTCTTTATAGATCATTAATTTTCGAGTATTGGTAACTACAGGGATGTTTTTATTGAGTGGGGATGGCTGAAAAATTCTGTCTTTCTAAAACTGCAATTTGAAAATGCAGGTGGTTCCCAGAAATATTTTTACCAAGTGCATTGTTAAAATTTGCATCAAATTTTATCTGTCGGTTAGAGCGAATGCTTTTACTAAAAATAATAAAACACGTAATTTTAATATAATTTCAGCTATAACAGCTTTGATAGTAACATATTATAAATTACCAAATTATGTCCAAAACACCTGCATAACAAAAATACTCACCCTGGTGACCTATGGAAACAGCCAATCGAATAATCGCATTAGATTTTTACTCAAAAATTAAAATTTTGTTTCAAGTTACAGTTTGATACTAATTTTACTCAAAAATTTTAATTAGGAGGAGGCCAACGTGTCCACAGCTCTCTTTTAAAGTTTTGCGAATAGCTCCTCCACGGTTGAGGCTCGAACGACCATATTGGAAGCTCTTTGAGGTTCAAATGAGGCTCAAACATTTGATAAAAATTTTAATAAAAATTTTGATTGGGGGGGGGGGGGCAGCGGCATGTACCTCTAAATTTATAGCCATCATGGAATAAATACTAGTACCCAAGTTCTGAAGCATCAAAAAAAAATTCTAAATCACATAAGTACTAAAGTTATTTAGTTGTTAACACTCTGTAATTTCAGTATTGATTTTATAAAATATTGCAATTTAGTTTAATTTCCAAAGTATGTAAGTATTTCGATAAAAAAATAAATTGCAAATCGTGCCACATAATTTTATAAATATTTCTAGTGGTACGTAAAATTAATATTAATGCTTCTTTGATGGTATCTTAGAATTTATATAAATGAAGAATCCACATCGCAGTGATTTAGTATACTTTATTAACTTTACATTATATTGCAGTTACAATATAATGTTATGCTATCCACGAAGAGCTTTCAAAACAGAAAAAATTACTATTTTGTATGCACAACTAGAAAATACCCAAATTAATATGCGGTAGTTTACTGCAAACGAGACATGGATGCGTATAATTGTATATTATTACTTAAAGTATGCGATCTCCTTGTTTGTTTTAATAAAGCACAAATTTATGCAAATTCATGTAAATTTTGAAAATTTCTAGCACGATGTAATCCACATCATTACTTAATTATTTTATTTTATATAGTCAATTTCAATATTTATGTAGGGCTGATGTAAGAAAATTCTCTTGATTCGTACGTGCTGTATATCTATATGATATACATATAGGGTGATAATAAATTTTTTTGTAAATTTCTTTTTAATTTAAAAATGTACAGATCAAACATGATAATAGAGTTTTAGTGGGAGCTCTTGGGGTTTAAACAAATGAAACTTATAAAGAATAATTAATAATTTAAAGTAATTACACAGGTTTCAGTTCAGTGTTTATTATTTTTTCTGGATGTGCAGACTTCTATAATTTAACCATGCAGGAATAAGAAGTTTCTGTAAATTTCTGCAATAAAGACATAATAATTATTCAAATTTTTATTTAGTTTTGCCAAAGTGTAGTCTACTCGTATATATAATATTGTATTATTGGCAAATAATTTTAGAAATATATATTTTTTAAAATCCAAATAATGTCACAAGCCTTTCTGGCGCCCTCGGGAAAATTCCCCCCACCCCCTAGTGATTTACAATTTAAAAGTATAATAATAATGTAATTTTTCAAAATTTGAAATTTTGCGGCCCGCCCTCACTTTTATGGGCAAGGCGACCCTAAATTCAGTCTAAGGTTAATTATAATTTGATAAAAACGAAAATCCTAGGAGCAGTATTTGGAAATTTAGATTATTACCCTTAACTTAAAAGGTCATAAACTAGACTAGGTAGTTAAAGTCGTCTTTGTTGTTTTTAGTAACAAATGACATATATTTTTAGTATAAAACTTTTGCTATTTTAAAATTAAAATTAGTGGAAATGATTCCTAAATTGCGCGAAGAAGCCTAGAAAAGGCCGAAATATTTGATGATTTGATGAGTGATTCCCTCGGGGCCAGGATTCTTGATACCATTTGCCTTTTTCACCTTTTTTTCCCGCATTATTCGATGATCAAGGCCGAAACCAAATTAGAACACTAATTTAAGTACTTTTTATTTATTTATTTATCCCGAACCGGTCAATTTGATGCCCGTTGTCGTCGTAGGAGTTCCCAAACGGGTAGAATTGAAGCCCGTCGCCCTCGAAGGTGAAGACTTGTCGGATATCGGAAAGATGTTTGGAAGTACTGGTTACGGCCAGATATTCACATAAATGTAAATGTTAAAAATAATAACAATTACAAATTTTAACAGCTCTTTTACTTGCTTTTTTACTTCTAGTGACTTTTTTATTAGTCATTTGGCGACTTCTTTATTTGCCTAAGACAAAAAAATTTTTTTATTGTCCTAGGGTAAAAAAGTGTCACTTTACACCCGCTAAACGGGAATTGATTTGCTTGAACAGCTGAGGTTAAGTAAAATACACGCCTGTCTCATTTTGGTTGAATAGATACAAATTATTTCGACTGAAAAGTGTTTCTTGTCACTACAAGAAACTTCTCGGTTCCGATGTGAAGCATACTACAATGTGTTCCTATTTTCCAACAAATAAATTTTAAGATTGGCTCGGCCTCTGGCTTCGCTGATAGCTTATTTCGGGATGGTAATTTTGATTTAAAATTTGAGTAAGAGGCAGATATTGTAACTTTGTATAAATAAATAATGACAAAAATTAATAACAACCAAAAATATAAGTACAAAATAAATACAATGCTAGGTAGTATACAGATTATTACAATAATTTTTATTTTAGCATCATCATTGTAACCATGTGCGCTATATTTAATTTTGTTGAACATATTTTTGGGTACGTCACGGAAATCTTTAAAATATCTGTTGTCATTTAGAAAATACTAGAGTACTTTTATGTAGTTTTAGTTTTTCCGCTGTATTTAAATTTTTGGTAAACAAATGTCAATTTTCAGAAAGTAACTTATTGATTCAGCTAGAAACTTAAGTTTTTGCAGTTTTCCAACTTTAGAAGCAATTTAGAACGAAATAGTAAAGAAAATTAGGTTTTCAAAAGAAAATTATTATAAACATTCCAGCTGCTCGTGCTTTCAATGTTTTAAATTAGCCGAGTCCAAAAAACTTTACAAGACGACAACGAAATAACAAGGACAAAAAATTTTATTTATAAAAAATTGTACTCGCGAGTGTTCATAATTCATTAGTCTTAGAGATAAATTTGTTAAATACTCGTACTTACCCTAATTTACTCTACTTACATTTTCTAAACTTCGAAACTTAATTGCTTAAAAGTTTGAAAATAAAATTATTTCGGTATATTTTAACATTAAAATCTTTACTTGATCTTTTCGTGCTGTAAGAACGAGAAAGCTTATTTCAATTTGTAAAAAATGCCCGAATGCAAAACGTAAATTAATTAAAATATTAAAAGTTTGTGAAACCTGCAAAGTTAATTTAAATTTATTTTTAAATATAAAATTTTACTACCGTTACTAAATTGCATTAAAGTTTACTTATTAGCGAAGTTTATGATCAATTAGTAAGTTGCAAACTTTTATATTTATTTGATTTTTAAAGCAATTTCATCAATTGGTTGGGTTATTTTAATACAGCAAGCAATTCGTTGTAAAAAGCAAACTGTTATCAAATATCTCATTTCTTGGTTTGCTGTTTTGGTGTAGAAAAATATTTATTTCAATCGCAAATGTTGTATCTGGATATAAAATAGAGCAATATTACCATTTATGGAGCAGACAACAGACTGGCGCGTCGGGGTTGGGATGAATTGTTTTGGAAAGAGTTAGGGGCAGCTATTGGGAGTCATGGGAAGTTCTAGGGATGCTGCAGCGGTCGATGCATTTTGCGTCATGTTTTGCTTACGTTAGAGTAACATAGTCGTCTATTAGATCGAGTTTCTCAAGTTTAAATCGAGGAAATTCTATAAAATTCATGTGGGCACATTTCAGCTAAGAAACAGAAGTTTTAAAGCTGAACTCAAGAGCGCTTGCTGGAATAGGCGCAATTGAGGTAATTCGCATGCAAGTGGCTGCAATGAAGTTAGCAAACATCAGACTATATGGATATTGAAGTTGAATGCCGTGGACATCAAAAGCACGATAAAATTTAAATGAGATTCTTTCTTTCATGCTTGTAGAGGTTTTTCTGAATATAGATTGCAAATTGGTTATTCGCTTTGAAGCTGATTTAACAATAAACGTAATTGTACCTATTCGATCTACAGAAAATTTATGTACTTTTGAATTTTTTGAAACGACTTTAAAAATTTAATTTTATTACTAGAAAAGAAATTTATTTTTATGGACATTCACTTTAATTATGGCCAATAAATATGGGTCCGCTCCAGTAATCAATATTTGCATTTGCATTTCTCTATTTCTATGAGTCAAGTTCATGAAATTCTTTCAACCGTAAAATTATATGACTTCATTACAAAAAAACATTTCTTGTGCAATTACATATTATGAAAATAATGAAAACATTAAAATCGCGTGGAAATTTTAAAAATTCCCATGTGGGCATCACATGCGACAACTGCAATAGTGCAAGCATATTTAGCCATTTGGCCGCACACGAAACAGCGATATTATGGGATGACATGTTAAACATTGATCTGCCATTTGAATAAACTTTTTGTATTTAAACTCAATTCCTCGGTTTTCCACTTCCAATAAGTGAACTTTTTTCTTCCAAATTTTTAGATATTAATAGAAATATGGATCGTCGCAGAGAAATTATTCCGCTCTTACTATATGAATGAAATGATATTTATTTCACCTCCCACCCCACCTTACAATGTGGTGAACGTAAAGAGATTATTTCGAGTTACTTCAGAGCGTAGGGGTAAAAATTTCAGAAATTTTACTATTAGAACAAGTTATTCTGTTCGTGATCTATTATGCTAGTTTGCTAGACTTTTCACTGCTCTTTCAAGTTTTGAAAAAATTCCTTAGCAGTCGTGATGTTAATTTTTCCTTTAAAGTAGAAAATTCCGAAAATTTCAAAAGTGCAAAAGTTTATTATTTTACGTTTTAATAAAATAAACTTTGAAATTTGGTATGTGAATTTTTTAATTAACAAAATTATGAATAATTTCGTCTGCTTTAATTTTCTATTCTGATTATATAACAAAGAGAAGACAAGATAATTCAAAAATTGATTTGTTGTTGTCAGCACAGACTTCGTGGAGGCGAAAAACTTAAAGTCTTGCTGACTGCATCCAAATGTAGCATTTAAAACAATAAAATCTTCTCAAAAATTTTTTTTCGGTTTAAAAAATGTAATAACTTTTGATGTAAATTTTGAAAATCTTTTACTTCTTTGCTTTTTTTTAATCCATATTATTTAATATCAAGTCATAGTCGAAAATTAAAAAATTAATAAATTGTAATAAAAATTTAAAAAATTTAATTACGTAACCAAGGATACTATTTACCATCTTCTAGCACATCTATTTCAGCAGTTAGTATTATTTTACGAAATTTGAAATTATTTTTAATAATTCCTTTTTCGGCTACCAGAAGAGGGCAAAATTTTAGGTATGCAATTATCCAAATTAATCCATTTAAAATATATTTAATTTCTGCACTACAAACAGTAAAAATCATTATTTTTTTCCAAGTACAAAAATTGTTCAACTTTTCCTGGCTACAACTCCGAAAGTTTTGGTTCTCCATAAAAAATTTCTGGATTCAAATTGTGGAGAATTTTAACAGCTTTAATTTGTTATCCTGCTAGTTTGAAGGTACAATTAAGGAAAAACGATGTATATTGATTTGTACAGTGTGTTTTGCCGTAGTGTAGTCAACCGGAGGAAGAGAACAAAAAGAGCTTCAAGTTTCGTTTTATATGATTGTGCGAATATTTTTGAATATGGCGAGGTTTTTGGGCTAAGTATTACATAGTTTAGATTTTTAAAAATCGTAAATTTGTGCAACTTTGATTCGGACAAAAAATTGAAATTTTAGAATTATTTTTTTAGAAATGTGAAAACCGAAGCTTGGGAAAAGCTTTTAGAGTGTGGGAGAGTGTATAGAATTGATCATTTTCATTTTGCCAAATTTACATGTTCATAATTTATCATCGTTTAAATTTTTTTATATGAAAGTGGAGATCACCATCGATGATCATATAAAGATATCAAAGCTATGATTCCAAAGTATGATCTGCGGTGAGCTATAAAGCTTCTCATAGGGAATCTCCGATAGAGACATCTCTATCTTGGTTTCATTTGTACGAGTATATTGTCGTGTTTCAAAATCATATTTTGAATTTTGAATTTTAAAATTTGGATTTTGTTTGATTTGGATTTTTGTTTGTTTAAAAATTTCAATGTCATGTAAATATTTTGAATTTTTGTTGTTCGCGCCAACAAATTTAAAGTTGGTAGGAAAGTTTTTGATTAATTTGCATTTTACCAAGTGCGTCGACCGGAGTGGTCGTATTTACGGAAGATATCTGTAAAATTTTGTAATGTACATCTCAAATTGGAGATTTTTCAATGTTTCGCCTAATAAACAAGTTTATTTGATGTAAGTGGATTTTATTTGATAATTTGAATTATTTTCGTCTCAAATTGGACTAGTTTTGAAGATAAAGTCTTTAAAAGTTTTGGATAAATAATTTTGGATATTATAATTGAATTATTAATAATTAATTGGATGGTTTTGAAGAAGGAGAATTGGTTTGGATTATAAAATTTGAAGAAAATTGCATTGTAATAATAAATTTGGAAGCTGAAATTGTATGAAAATTTAAAACAAGATAGGAACGAAGCGAATGGTCATTATCATAAGTTGGACTGCAAAACAAAATTTAATTTTCGATTTTTAAAAATTAGATTTGCTATAAAAACCCATTGCAGTATACAGTAGTGGTCATGGAAATTGCATTGGAAATTATTCACAAATTAAAAAAATATATTTCTATAATAATAAAGAACAGAAAATAGAATAGAAATAGATAAAAAGTTAAATTAAGCTCAAAAATAAATTTTCTTTTTTGAACATAATTACAAAGCTAGGTATTTTAAACCAGGGGTCTGGGGGTTATGGAATACCACCCAGCACATCAGTGATTGTGTTCAAAAAAAGAAAATGTGCTATTGAATTTCAAATCAGAAATCTTAGATTTTAAAATTTTAGAAGTTAGATAACTGATTTGAAACTCATAAGCTCACCAACACATTTTTTTGCTCACAATCTCTGGTGTTCTGGAGGGTATTCCATACCCCCCTAGACCCCCCGGTTTGAAAAACCTAGCTTTGTGGGCGTATTGTGTTTATTATTTTAATTCGGAAGTAATCACCGTTGCAATTTTTTATTTTCTTCAATTAGTATACTCTTTAGTTCCTACATAATTCTCTCTTTTGGGAACCGCAGAATCTCACTTGAGAATTACAGAAGTCTTATTTATAATTTTGTTCCAAAATAAATATTCCATGTACACTAATAAAAGTTTCAAACTCGAGAAAAATAAAATTCATTAAAATTCGTCGATAAAGCATTTTATTCCAGACACCGAATAAATTGTCACATTGAGATTTCTTGCAACGATGGGTGGTAATGCCACAGCTGATCTTAGCTGGTGCAACGATTTATCTGATTAATTCGAATAACAAACGGAACTAACTTATAAAAGGATAACATCGATACTTTAATGGTTCTTTAACCGAAGTTCGCCCTTAATATGTGATGTTTTCACCGTTAAATATGTACAATATTTTATTTAAGTATTGTACGACGAGTGTTCAATTACTTTGAAATAATCAACAAGTTATCTATTGAAAAAAAATTTACAAAAACTTCTCCGTTTTAAAAAAAACTTTGACTTAGACTTGAAATTGTTGTTCTAGATTCTGCGAATTGCATCGCTACACGGAGTTCAATTTCAAGTTATTATTTAAATAATTCCAAGTTCAATAAAAAATTTATGTAAAAATTATGTAGAAAGTTAAACCAATAAAAAGATACCCATAGGAATAAAAGTTAAATAAAAACTAAATGAAAAAATAAGTATCTTCAAACAAAAAATAAATTAAATTTAAAGTTTAGTGCATAATTATTAATTGTAGAAAATAATCGAGCTTTTATTGAATGAGGACTCAAGAGTGACGAACTGATTTAATGAAAAATTATTTTAATGAAACCTAAACATTTAACAAAAATCTTGAAAAATACCTTATTGGTATTATTATTATACATAAATATTGAAGAAAATAGCTATATGAATGCCAGCAAAGCCAATAAAATTTGAATTGAAATAAATAGGATATTTTTTCAGAATTTTTATAATTGTAAAAATTTCTAAATAATATGTATAAATATTCTGGTTTCCTTGCCAACTAGATGCGACTGTGATAGTTAAGTGGGGGAAACAGGTTATTTTACCAAAAATGACCGGTTTTATTAGTCCGTAAAATTTAATTCAAAAGTTTGTAATTAATAAAAATAAAGCACAAGTTTATTGATTTGAATTTTTAATAGTTATTTATGTATCTAGGACATTATGAAGGTGTTTATGTCGAGGGCAACCAATTTAAAAGGGCGAGGGCCGCTAGGCCCGAGAGTTTTTAAGTTGCTCGAGAGCATAAACATCGAGTAATGCTCGTGATGCATACAACGTTTTATATTTCACTGCATTTGAATTTGTCAATATTTAAAAATTTTATAAATTTTGAATTTGATGGTAGCTAAATTTAATTTTTTTTTATTTTTAATTGTTCAATTAGTGGATTTTCAATTAATTGCAAGTTGTACTTTTAATTTTAAATAAAATTGTAAACAGTAAAATGGTACATTTTTTGAATTATATTTTATAATTGCGCATGAGAGGGCATATACAACCTATTTAATATATCTCGTTGTCAAGGTATAAAAGAAAAAATTATGATTCAGTGTAATATAAAGTGTATTTAATATTTAAAATATAATTTATTATTTCATCACAAAAATTGAAATCGGAAGCTACAGAAGCTAAATTGAAAATATGAAGTAATATTTCTATGGGAATTGATTTTTCTGAAGAAGACATTGTAAAATTTCTGGATCCTGGTAAAATATATCTCAATAAATTAATACATTATTATTGTACTGTAATATAACCAAGCAATCAACAGTTTAAATGTTGCTTAAATTTCGAAAAAGACGAGAATTTTTAAAATTCTCCAATGACGAAGCAAGAAATTAAATTGACGAAGTAGGAAGTATAAAACTGACAATGTAAAAAAACACAAAAAGATGGAAACCGAAAAACAAATTCTATTTTGGGAAAGTAGGACTTGAAAAGCGGAAAACTTTAAAAAAATGTTAAGAATTTGGCAGGGAATTTGTTACGAAGAAATTTTAAATATTCCAGAAAAATTTTAAGCAATATTTTTAAAAGTTTTTAAATTACTGTTGACCTTTTATTTTTATATTAATAATTAAAAAATTGTTGAGTTGCAAGTCTATTTAAACAATTTATTATATTGTCCGACGTTTTGAGTTTTTGTTAACTCATTTTCAAGGTTTGACAAATGTCAAATATGAAGAAAATAAAAATTTATTTCTTATTAGCAAATTATTTATTTATTTTAATTTAATTTAATTATTAATTATTTATTTCCTAAATTGGAAATAATAATTTCCTAATAAGGAAGTAAAAATTTTTATTCCCTTTATATTTGACATTTGTCAAACTTTGAAAATGAGTTAACAAAAACTCGAAACGTCGAACACTGTAATTGTTTAAATAGACCTGCAACTCAACAATTTTTTAATTAATAAAATATTTTTAAATTTTAAGCATTTTATGACAATAATTAATGGAGAAGAATTTTAAGGAACTTTTTATGATGACAGATTTCATTAAAAGCCAACTCTTTTAAAAATAATGTTTATTTCTCTGTGTTTAAATTCATATTTTAGTAGTATTTTTTAATCTACGGATTTTATAGACATTTCAAAAAATTTGATGGAAGTTGTTAAATTTCGTAGTGTTCAAATAAAGCAATTAACGAATGGATGAATTTAATAAAATCATTAATTTTGGAAATTATTGATATTAAGTTTCAATCTCATGAAAGGTTGCGTATTGATCAAAGTATAAACAATATATAATCTGTTGACGGTACGTACGTATAATTATAAAAATTTAAAAAAAAACGAAGAAGAGTTTTTTCTTCATATTTCTTTCGTTACTTTTTGTTCCATTATCGTTATTCCAGCTTAAACCAAAAACTAAAAGCAGAATAAGATTTTAAAGAAAACACAGCGTCAGCTTTATGCTACAATAAGAAATAAGCATAGCAAATAGGAATAGCATTCCGGTAGGAGATATCCAAGCTAATACTTTGTAATATCAATTGCTTAAAATAAAACGCTTATGTTATGATAACCAATAAACTCGGGTTGCATTTGAAGCACATACATATCTCTTTTACGTCTCAAATTGAAAGTAAAATAAAGTTTGCGTGCATGGCTGTGGTGCATTATTCTTTGATTTTTAGATATTACATGACCAACAATAAAATATTTTTAAAATGTTTTCCAAGTTGAAAAGTTGAATAGAAGCTTCGCATTTGTGGATATAAGTTTTAAAATAATAATACTGGTATGACAACAGACACATAAGTAACATGAAAACAGTTCAGTAGTAACTTCAATCTTTTGTGCTAGCAATAAATAAATTTGTTAGTTTTGCAACTAAGGCTGGTAAACAACGTTGGTCCTATTTCTTATTATCTCGTAGGATTTAAGCTGCTGTAACTTCCAACTAACATGCACAATAATTTCCCATGCTTACTCTCAACTCTTATCTCCTAATTTTAATCCATGCAATTAGAATTTTCCATCCCCTTCTAACCCGGCTATTAGCGAAATCCCTTTTCTGCATCCTAGTTCATATAAACTGTATGCATGTAGTATCCTAAAGCGCGACTGCAGAAAGGATTGTAAATAGGGAATTGGGGGGATCGGTGGGAATGCTTGGAGCTTGGCCAGGCGTCGGTGCAGCGACAGTACGCACGAGGAGCTCATCGCTCCTAGGTGCTCTACGACGACGACGGCGACGTCGAAGATGTGTTTCTACGAGATTTCTTAAGTCTTTTGCTAGTTTTATAACCTCGGATGTCAACTAACATAATGAACAAACATTAAGTTGTAAGTTTTTTTTCTATTATCTTTAAATTAAAAAATTAACTTTCAAGTCGTCTTGGACCTTTTTATGTAACAGCATTTATGAATATAAGGTTTTACAAAGCAAAGTACTATTTTTAATGGTATTTTATGCGTAGGAATAAACATCTATTAATACTTTTCAGGAACCAATCTAAAAATAGCTGATAATTAGAGATTTTCCACTGTAAAGACTACATCGCTGCTACAAAATATTTGTCTAATAAACTTGCCGATTAAACTAAGCTTTTTGACCTATTTCGTTAAATTCGTACAGCGATCGACGACAAAATTTAGATAAATTAGCTTCAAGTTGTAATCGCGTTATTTGAAATTTGCTACACGTAGCAAGATTTAATGAAATTATTTTTAAATCCGACATAGTAGTTTACTCGTTTCTATGTGACAATTTCACTTTAATTTTAACTTCTAAAAATATTTGCAAAAACATCCTGCAGTTTATTTCTTCTTTTATATTTTTAGTTACACTTATCTTTAGAAATACTTGCTTAAAAAAGTTACGTACAGATAACACCGAGCACGTGAAAAACAAACTTGCCACTTCACGAGTTTCTTACAACCAACTGTTTCCTGAGGAGTTAGCCAAATGCCAGGGTTGGCTCTAACTATGTAAACATTTTGAATGCACCCCAGTTGGCTCAAAAGTGCGGGTGCTTCTTGTGCCAACTGGAGTATTCAATGGACACGCACATTGGCATCCGAAGTGCTGTTCCACTAAAAGAGAAACCTTGGCTCCAATAAATGAGGATTTCCCTAACGCACGCCAAATACTCACGTGTACTGATAAATATTATGATTCCCGCCAAAACTTCGATAGATTCTTTGCATGGGAACCTGGGAATGAGCCAAAACCATCAACTTTATTTGTTGTTTTCTCTATTTCCTTAACTTGATACAATTTCCTCCGTTCAATTTATATGACAGCGTTAAAAACCAAGTGGCAATAGAAATAACACCGCCACTGGTGCAACTTTAATACACGCTCGCAAAACTTTCAATCAAAATAATAAAATTTTACATTATTCATAAAAAAATTTTTTATTGCGCCAAGTTGAATAACCTTAAATTTCTACATTTCTTTCGCTTTTTTTAAACTTATTTTTGCGGCCGAAAGTCTGCACGTCTTTCCATGTATAGGCATAGCATTTAAATTTAGAAAAGTATAAGCATATAAAATCGGTAATTTTGTGCTAATTTCATAATTTTAAATAGCCGATGTATTTTTCACCACGTAGCCTTGCTTTAATTTTACAAGCAGTCAGTTTTTTTGGAAGTTAAGCATTAACATACCATAAAAATCGTACTACATATTTTAAATCGTACTTTGCCAAGATGCGAACATATTTTTTGGAGAATGCAAAAAATACTTTAGATTAAACGATTGAATATGGATATTGCTCATATAGCCCAGTTCGAATTTTGAAAGCCGTTTGACTATAAATTATAAGAGTATAATGTAATCAGTGATTGCAACTACTGTTGGAATGCTCAATAATGCTTCTAGAATTTTATGCCGAAACTGTACCACACAGGGCTTTTTGTATTAACTCATTAGTAAGGGCCACGGTAAACAAATCTATAATTCGCTTAATAACGTCGAATATAACTGCAACTAACATTAATTAATACAAATAACAAAATCACTGTTTAAAGAAGAAAAAAATAATTTCAAAGTTGGAAAAGTCTCTAGTGTAAGATACTCATAATAGACACAGCAGCAGCAAGGTTCTTTACAATAAATCACCTTATTAATCAAAATAAATTTTATTTTTGTTTTACTATCAACCTAAGGCTAAAGAAATTTTTTTTAAAGTTCTGCAATGTGCCAAATGCCTACGTTTTTACCTTGTGAATTCACTAATCTGTAGGTTAGCGAACCTGAGACTTCCTTGACATTACAACGACAATAATTTGGAGCCAATTTGCTAATGAAACTTTTTAAAACGTCCGACACAACATCGCCTAGCAATACTCAGTACGGAAGGTGGTGTAACCAGCAACATCTTGATATTTTATAAATTTCAATATTCCAACATACGATTTTATTGCGGTATCAATAACGCGATTGACTCTTTCTACAAAATTAACTTGTAGATGGTACCAAACTTTCTAAAATTTATACCATTAAATACAATTTAAAAGTCACAAAGCTGCGGGTCATCGATTACCATGTAAAAATGTAGAATCCCGATTGTTAGAATAATGTAGTTTCCTAAAACCGATACGACGAATTAATTTAAAGAGAATGCATCTATTTAATTGCCAGTTTGGATTTTAGTTAGGATTATACTAGACTTTTGAATAAAACTGCATGTTTTGTTTTCTTTTTTAATGTTAAATAGTATTAAGTATTAATAATTAAATCGGTCATTAGCTTAGTAAGTTATCTGAACAACTGATGACTCTAGAGTAAAATCTAAAAGTTTTATATGTCCGTCTCTGTGCTTCGGAGGGCACGTAAGCTGATGAAGATGAGTATAAATGACCGTTCGAGTATGATTGTAAAATTACTATCAAAACATTATTTAAAATTAACTAAATAACTAAAATTTAGTTGACATAGATTTTCAAGTTCAAGTAAATAAAAATTCTGAAGCAGCTCTGCCTTCATTTACTGCCTCTGTATTTGAAGAATTTTTAAAATTATATTTTATAATATCAGAATATGATAAAATATGTTCACAACTTTGTAACAATTTTATTTTTATGTTATACATATTATTTTGTTATTCCATCAGACCTGAACAAATATTGCTTTTTATGCAATGTTTTTAAATCAAAAGCTTTTAAAATTAAAATTTTGAATAAATAAATAATTTTCCTTATTTATTTTTTAAACAGTTGATCTATCATAATATTATCTTGTCGTTATTTCATTGAAAAGCATGCTGCAAATACGAATTTACTATAATTTCACTCAGTTCGTTCCGTCATTGTTTGTCAACTAATCCTGAATACCACTTCGAGTTTGAAAAGTTTTTTCATTTTTATGACTTTTCTTTATGAACCTACTTTTCAAATTCAAATTTATCTAATATACATAATATGTAGTATGTACTAGATATATCATTAAAAGTTTTATTCCTGCAGATTGCATTTAACTGGAGTTAATCCAATGTTTTTCATGTAAACAACGAAACTGTTTACATTTCCGTCAGTTTTAGTTTCTTCGATTTTCAATTTAGATATCAAAACACCCTGCTTGATATTTACTTGCTACAATATCTATATCCTTTCATTCGTATACAATTTCCGTTTTCTTATTTTATTATATTAGGGATTCGGAACAATAATAAGTAAATTTTTAAAATTTAATTTTAAGTTATTTAGTTAGATTAGGTTTTAAAAATAAAACAATGGAATTCAGCAATAGCCGACATTGTTAATACAAATATTGATCGATATCCTCTTAATCTACTTTTAGGTCTCATTATATTATACAAATAAATTGACCCATTTTATAAAAATTACTGTCATTCAATAATAGCAATGCAATGAAAGCTGAAGGCTTCCATAGAGAACACCTGTTCGAACTAAATGTTTTATTTCAGCCGTATAAATATATGGCACAATTTTTTTCAGATCTTTTCATTAGGTTTGTGTTGGATAAAAGCAACTTATTTTCAAACTTTCTCGATGATCTCGAATACGTATTTAATGATTTTTCAGTTTACTGACAAGAGACTATACTCACTGACCTGTCTTCTTATGTATTTAATTGTAATTATTACTATTTTCTTTCTTCAAATTGTGAAAAACTTATAATTTCATCTATTTATAAAGAATTATTAAGTCGCTTTTTTCAATACTCGCAGTTAAACTCCAGTTAGGTTAATCGGTAATTAACTAACCAAGTCAACCAATTAAAAGTATTCGTTTACACTGAAATTGTTTGATTGCTGATGGTGAAAAAAGACTCTTGAAACTTTTCAATGTTCGGTTAAATCTTCTGCTATAGGAAAATGAATAACGCAGATTTTTTTGAATTTTTTTTCAGTTGATACTAAATAATTAAAACTAAAAAAAAAATAAAATTTGTAAAAAATAAAAATAATTTTTGTGATTCAAAAGATTTACTGTTTCCGTTTGGATTTATTGCTGTAGATTGTGATATACTGTAAAAAAGTGTAATACAAATACTTAATAATCTTTCGTTTATTTTAAGACGAGTGTTGTTTTTCTTTTACTACTGCTTAACGTGGGCTCCAAACCACGGAAGTGAAACACACTTCATTTTGAGAAAGTTGATTAATATGTAGATTACCACTCGGAGACCGATGAAAGATGCTCAGATATATAGATAATTAGTTATGTGGGAACCAAAATGATGTATTCTAACTGGTAGGGTGCTATCCTAGCTAGAAAATTCGAATATTTGTGATGCGATGTTAAAATGAAGTAGCTCAGCTGGCGCAGTTGACATTTTAACGTGGAAATTTAAATTCATCGTAGTTGTATCTTGTGTAAGCTTGACACTCACATCTCAAGTAAACGAAAATTTTGCTGTTGAAATTATACTTATGGCCAACATAAATTTAACTTTTAAAACTACATTTTATATTATGTCATATTTTTAGGATAACTGTAATTCAACATCAAATATTGAATGAACAAAAATAGACCGATTAACTGAAAACTCAAAACTCCATTAAATATTAACAACCGATTAAAAAGTTATAATTTTTTCAATAAATTTTAATGGCAGAATAAATTTTATTGCAAAATCAGCTCTTTGTTTATTACTATTTACAATTGTTATATTATACATTTTTTAATAATTAGGGTTAACTATACTAAAAACCGACCGGATAACAGAGGTCTAATGCTGGTTCTATAATAGTACATACTACATATAATTAAATCTATGTAAAAAGTGTAGTTAAGTCCCAAACATTCCACTTACATTTTCGGCTAAACATTTTTCGCCCTTTGATGAGTTCACGTTTTATTAACAAAAATTTAACGGATCGTGCTAAAGGAAACATAATCACATACAGTAGCGGTCATGGAAATTGCATTGAGAATTATTCCCGAATTAAAAAAATACATTTCTATACAGTTGAACCTCTATAACCAGTCCCGTTATAACGAAAAATCGGTTATAACGAGTAAATCGTTTGGCCCCTTGTCGGTTTGTATATGTTTTTATGATTGTTTATAGCGAAAAATCTGTTATAACGAGTATTAGGCTTGTCCCTTGAGTTCTCGTTATAGAGTTCTCGTTCTCGTTATATCTCGTTATCTTAACCATGGGCGGTCGCACTGGGACGTTTTTGTCCTATGCAGAATCTATGACGACAACCCATGGTAATTTATTTTTTACTACTGCGCATTTTTTAATTGAAATTTAGACCAAAACACTTTTTTAACATTTTCTATCAGATATCAATTTATAGTATAAAATACAATTACTTTTCTACTTAAATAATTGTGAATTCATATTCTAGAAGCATTCAAGAGTATTTATGAATTTTTTTAGATTTTTTAGACCCTCCATTATCGTCCCAGTGCGACCGCGGAAGCAGGGAAAATATAGTGCGACCGCCCAGGGTTAATAATAATAAGAAATAGAAAATATTATAGAAATGGGTAAAAAGTTAAATCTTTGGTTTGAAACGCATAAGCTCAACAATACATTTTCTTTTTTGACCGCAATCACAAAGTTAGGCTTTTCAAACCGGGGAAAGGGGGTCTGAGGAGGTCTGGGACACATCAGTAATTGTGTTCGAAAAAAGAAAATGTGTTATTGAATTTCAAATCAGAAATCTTAGATTTTAGATTTTTAGAAGTTATGTAGATGTCTGGTTTGAAACCCATAAGCTCAATAACACACACATTTTTTGCGCACATTTCTGGTGATCTGGATGGTATTCCATACCCCCCAGACCCCCCGGTTTGAAAAGCTTAGCTTTGTGTGCGTACTGTGTTTATACGAGTATTGTGTGCGGTTATTCAAATTTCATAGAGAATTGTTGTTTTAATTCGGAAATACATATTCAGCGATGCAATTTCCATGACTGCTACTGTACATAGTATCAATATATTATGTACCTAATATTTAATATTATGATGACAACTGTATAACTGAATCTGAAATTTTTAAAAATGCTTTTTTTTTAAATAGTGTTTTATTCGAAACAAAATATTTGGACTCATAAATCTTCTTTCGAAATTTTTTAATATAAAAAACTGTAGCAGTTTAGTATAAAAAATTTGTAGTTTTACTTCAATGATTTTCCAACATTGTGGAACTAATCATAACTTTAGTCAATTTGTACTGGCATTAAAATTTCAAAGATTTAATACCCTCCAGGACCCTCCCTCCGAAGCATATTGTCACTCTATGCACAGCTATTGTAATAGCTAAATGTCAAAATGCAAATCAAAGGAAAAATTATTGCAAATCTGAAAAGTGGTTTAAAGTACATATTGCTAACAATATACTAAAATTCTTAAGCCATCGAACGATGGTTTTATAGATTTTTGCTTGCATAGTAAGGATATAAATCAAAGAAATATTAGTAAAATCTTCCTCAACCCAAGGAAAATATTACAAAAGTAAAACCGGCTCAAATAATAACTTATATTATAGGTACTATGTGACAGGTAAAATCTGATTTTCAGGAAAACTACTTAGGCTGGAAATTTTTAAACGATTTCAGGCAAAACTAAGTTAAAATGACAAGATTTAGGCAGAACTTCTTTTGATTCTTTATGTGAATCAAAGCGATAACGAAGTCCTGAGGATATCTCTTAGAAATTTATATATTTTTGAAATTATTTGTAAGGTAGTAAAGTATTAGGTGGTAGTTCATACCCTTCAGACACCCCTTCCCCCCTGGTGCGTATTTCCACTCTATGCACATAACATATCTGATTTTGAAAGATTGTTTTTAATAAAATGAAGAACAGAACAAAAACAGAAACTTTGAGTTTCTGAAAGCGGGGTGTCTAAGGAGGGTAAACAATTGAGTTAAAAAAATAAATTACATCTTCAACTTAAAAAATAAAGTAGTAACTTATGCCGACGGCAGCGTATAATAATTATTATTCCGACTTGACAATCATAATTATGTATTTAAAATTTATTATTTTGCTTTGGAAAAGTGAAATTTTATTAAAAAACTAGAAGAAATTAAAATTTCTGAATTTTTTGGCAAGAAAATTTGAATAATATCTAAACCAACAATTTTAATTTTCAAGAAATGCAGGTTTTTTAACACAACTAAGACTAAACTTGGTCAATTTTTACTGCGGGGGATAAGGCAAAAATAAAATTTCAAAGATTTAAATAAGCTTTCAACTTTGTATTCGACATTTTTGTGAGGGATTTTTACCTCTCAAGGGAAACTTAATAATTAAATTGGACCAATATCTAAGCAGCATTTGAACTCAATGTCAAATTTACAATATTTTTGTTGGCTGGATTTTAACATCAAAATTTTACTAATAGGCATGTAATTTATGCTTTCGTTACTATCGAAAATTAATGATTTACAATATTATATTTTCTAGGTCCAATTCTAAAAGTCCTAAAAAATTATTGTTTTTATAAATGTTTTCATTGTAACTATAATATCTTCAAACCCCTAATCGGGAATTATGGTTAGTCTAGCAAATAGCACTTTCATGGATCTACCAGAAAATACATTGATAGATACTCGTTCAAAGATATTGCAGCAGTTCAACTTTGAATTTGTGATTTACCAATTTCGGAAGATTTTAAATAACAATTTTGTATTATTTTTTTCTGAAAGATGGAACCGGAAAAGCTAAATGCATAAAGCTTAAATAGGGTTAATTCGCCGGTTCTGATTGTATACCGAGACATGAAAATCTGCAAACTATCACATTGAATCGCATCTTATTACTTAGTGTTTTGTCAACTTTGTTTGGTAAAATATTAATTTAATAAAGTAAAATTAGCGGAAAAGAGGCATAGTATTTTTTTAAAACTTTTGTTTTACGTTTTCACTATTATTTAATTTTATATCCTTTGGTGTACGAGAGTGGGCATAGTACGGCAACAGGCTAACTCCTGGCGAAAACCTATATTTAAATATACCAAATAGTGAGCTTAAAAAATCTTGTGGGGAAAGTTCCATTTATTTTTTAAAGATATATCGTTTTGCCAATTTTACAAATGACAACGATAATTTATTGTTTACTCAAACATATGAAAATTAATTTGGACAGAAAGAAAGCATGATGATTTTTCCGAACTGAGAATTTTGTATAAAAAGAAACTAAAACCAATTTCCATGTTGGCTGTGTTTCATGTTAATTCAGAGGAAACCAATTCAATGTATAGCATTGAATAGCTGCGGTTAGGATCATAAATGGTGGAAAATTTTATCATCATGTAACTAACTTTGCAAAAATTTAAATAATTTTCGAATAACTATTTAAAACTTAGTTTATTTTAGTTGAATTTACTTTACACAATACTGAACATAGAAGCTTTATTAATAACGTAGACTGCACCTGTTTTCTTCTTCTCTCTCTTCCTAGTTGAGGCAAACTATGTATTTCAAAATTTTGTAGAAGCGTTTAGAATTTGCGTGAAAATTGACCGATTTAAATGTGATTTTATAAATCAATTTTACAAAATTTCACATTGGAAATCAGGAAAGTGAAATATAAATAGGTACCTTTCGACTATCTACGTCGTTTTCTTTTTTGTTGACCTATGATGTGTAGGCTACAGACGGGAATAGTTTTAGCTAAACTATTCTTAGACACATGTGTGTCACCATTTCGTCCTTTAAAATTTGATATCACAACTTTACTCATCACGATTGTATTTTGCTAAATCAAATACTCAAGTTTACTGTATTTTTTTTTTCTAGATAAATCAACCAATAACCTCAACCAGACGCAGTCAGAAGTAATGCCGAGACAATTGAATCTTACGACCTGAAGAATCTATTGTCTCTAGCAACGTACGCCACTGATCAAGGCTCACACACCGCTGACTACGTATGATTTTAGTTTTTGAAGAAAATGCTATAAACTTTGGTTAATGTGTCAAACCAAAGTTTGAAGTTGTAATACAAAAATGATTGTTTATTGCTTCTTCGTCTTTTCTATCTAGATATTAACTATTCGGAAGGACGAAGGAACGTTTCTGTATGCCAGTAACGACACGTTAGTATATTAACAGTGAACGAGTATGTATATAAAGGAAAGTTATTATGTAGTTTAGGGTTTCATAACGAGACGTTACTGTTAGAAATATGTGGTTGAAATTCAAGGTTTATAATAATTTATTTAACATAAAAATAAGCTTTGTTATTGACTAATAAACACGCAAAAGAAATTAGTAATAAACTCTCTGATTTTTTTTCAAATACTTAGTTGTAGTATTGTATGAGTTAAAAGAATTAATAATATTAATAATTGTAATGATAGTTAAGAAGTACACTAGTAAAAATTATTTTCAATACAAGCGTGAATAAGAGTATTATTTAAATATGCGTAATATTTGATAAGAATATTTACAAGTTTGCGTACCTTTCATATACTCCAATTAAGTTCATAGATTGATTAATCTAGAATTTTCATAAAATAAAAATAAAGAAAACATAATTTAGGGATCATCTAAAAATTAGAGCGTGAGGTATTTTTGGTCCATGAAAACCGGCCTAGTCAACAATTATTTACAAAGAGGTGCATTTCAGCTTAAAATACGTACAGATAGATTTAAAATATTTCAGAATATCTACACAACTTAAATAGATCACTTCATATCCACCCCCATAACGTGGAATATTTATATTACAATATTGTTCGATATATTTTGATTGTGAATATCTTTGCTTAAAGATATATTCGGAGTTTCAACTATGTAAACAATATTATTTAGTTCAGTAAAAAAAAAATTTAAAGAATATGAAGTTTGGGCTAGTGATTATATAAAAATAGCTGAATAGTTAGCGCCCTCTATACAAGGGAAAATTTAATTATATTCAATAGCTAGTGGCCTTTCAGGACAAAATTTATACCATACGCATGGCTCAATACTGATGTATATCATACAACAATTTAAATTATAAGTAATAAATAACAATTTAGAGCTCTAAGCTCTCTGTGTAATGTATAATTCATTATCTATTGAAATAAAATGGTTTGAGACAATTTTTGTATATATACCTTTATTCTTGACTACAACGTCTTAACAAGATTTTTCCTTTTCCCATTTAATATAAAAACTTAATTACCCAAACTTTTTTCTATTCGAAATTCGTTATTATAATCTAGCCGATAAAGTAATATAGTCAAAATAGAAAATTAGAAAAAACGAATGGCTCGATAAGTTAACTTGGGTTTTTTGTAAGAAAACTTAAGTCAACTCCGGGTTTATACTTATATGGGTGACCGTTTAGAGAGCATATCACTTGTCTCGGTCTTTAAAATTAAAAAATTGTTTTCGTTTATTTTTTTAATTCATAAAATTTTAATTAAAATATGTACTTAACATTTTTAAATTAAAGTTCTAAATTTTTTTTAAATCTTTTTTATTACAATGTTAAAAGCATGCAGCCCTCGATATATTGTAAACTTCTTATGCGGCTTGCGAAAAAACAGTCGACGTGCCTGGCTTACCCTAATACAAACGCAAACCTCGGATAACAAACTTTCGCTGAACACATTTTTAATGCAAAAACTTTAATGCAATTTCCAAAATTAACTTTCTGTAAATTTTATAAAAATTACGAGTAATTATCACTGCAAAATTTTCCAAGTAATCCATAACACATGCGAATATTTATTCGCTGAAGACAAACGTTCCAAAAAAAAATTTTAAATATTATTATTATTATCATCTGAATTCACGTAATGCTTTAATTTGTTTAATGCAACTTCAGTTAATGTAATTTTAAATACATTTAACATTAAAGAAAATTTTCCATTTGGTTTCATAAAGCTTACTAAGTATATAAAAATAGAAATGTTTAGATAATGTACGAAGAAACAGATTCATTATTTTTTCAAAATAATTTGCTTGCTTTATATCCGCAAAGTTTTATTTTTAATTAAACACTTTTTTCTTCAATTCTAAATGCATTTAAGAACCTGATGATCACAACGTGGCAGATTCTGGAGTCACTTTGGGAAGTCGAGATAAAATTTGTTTGCAAATACCCTTTCCCATCTAACATTCATAGGAAGAAATTTGCCTATATTTCGGGGTTGCGTATAGGCGAATAAAATAATTTTTTCTTTTTCGAATAAATTGACTTGTTTATCGAATAAATGCATAATATTCGTTTTCGTTCTTTTTTATTTTATTCTGAATTTACTTTTATCGTTTTTCGCTTCTAAAAATTTTGAAAGCACTTTATTTTCGGTTTATCCTCTGAAATCCACCCTTTTTAAAGATTTAATTTTTTTTTTTATTAAATATTTGACAATTTTTTCAGATTTTTTTCCTACAAAAGTAATGACATTAAAATTTGCGTTCCTAATTTTTTTTTACATTTACTATTTATTGTTATTCTTTCAATAAATTTTACCTGGACCAAACATCTTAAATCTATTTGAGCGATATTTTACTTGCATTATATTTTATTTGTGAAAACTTAAAAGTGATTTGGATGTAAAATATATCCATGCATTTTGTGAATTTTCTAAAATTTTGATATGGGTATTATCGTGTTTTACTACCCTATATACCCTACCTTTAAGTTCAATAACTAAAATGAACTGAAGTGCACGAAATAGTAAAATCTAACTTCCCTTCATTTACTGAGTTGTAAATTATAACTATTATTATATTAATTAATAAGTTTGGAAGGGATGGGAACACGGCCCTCTCTATATTAATTATCAATGTCACATAGCCAGGTGTTTAAGGGCCGATATCTTTTAGTAGAGAAATTCGTAATTAATAATATGTTAGCTGGATAATGTAATAGAATTTCTTCTTACTCTTTTACTTACTCGTTAATTAATTTTTTTTTTGAAAAATATTGAGCCAAATAAAAATTTTAGAAAATGGAGATTATAGCGTTACATCGCTTACTCTTACGAGACTATCACCTAGTTAATTTTTGTGTTTAATTTAAAGTTAGTACTTGGAAATTTCCCATTTCATTATTGGTATACTTAAACGGGGAAATTATTGACCCAATATTGAAATCACTTTTTTGCAATTCCGGGGGCAAAGTACTCACTTTAATCGGCTAACGCTAACGGCTAATCTCGGCTAACTTCTCGTGCAAACAATACTTTACCCTCACGCCAAAAAAAAGGTCACTTTATCCCCTTGATGCATAATGTACTATTTTGATTTGTTTTAGTTATTTTATAATAATAATGTCGTACATTTCTAACAAATTTACACCCAATAACAGGAAAGATTAGTGCTAGTGCTGATAACTGCAAATTTATTGTTAACCAAAATCTAATAATAAATTAAAAATGATGAAATTATATATATTATTTGAAATTAATCATCAATACTATTGTACAGTAAATTTTAAAAAAACTTTAATATAAATTGCTGTTTTTGGAGATTGTTTATTTTAATAATAAATTAATTTAATTTTAATTTTTTTTTCTAAATGTTCAGTTGCCTAGTATTTTAAAATTAAGTTTTTAATAGTAGTTTATCCAACAAGTTGTTAAACAAAGATTATTTTTGACTTGTAGTTCAAGCAAGTAAAGTAAGTAAAAATTAGAATATACACAAAAGTCCCCGATAAGAAAAATGATCTTAAAGTTAATCATTTAACTACAACCGAATTTTTACAAAACTTTGTATACCACAAAGAACCTCCGCCATCTAGCCCCACCTTCGAATTTCGAAAATGTAAAGAATGCAGAATAATGCTCTATTTATGCACTTTCGATTACCGCCAGAAAAAAATTTTGCACTCTTTTCGTTTAGCGGGAAAACACGATTTCCGGTGGGGGGGCTGACGGTACGGACGGTCAGCCCCCCCACGGGTTAATTGTGGACCGAATCGAAAAATAAAAATACACGAATTATGCACTCTTGAACCACCCTAGTCTCGATTTTTGCACCTGCACCGGTGCGGTGTTCAGAAAAAATGACCCCCCTGACGGCGAATTTTTGCAAAGATGAAATATGGGTTAAAGTGGATTTTGTCCGTCGATTGAGACTATTTTCAGCCTGCAACTATGGAATATGATTATGATTACATCTTCAGGGACGTGTAAATTAGCGCACAAAGTAGGTGAGTAGGAGAGTAGGACCATAAGCTCGAGCCCTTATCATATTGGTGCATCATCCACTAGGGTGGTTCTAGAGTGCATAATTCGTGTATTTTTTTTTTCGATTCGACTGGTAATCAAAAATTTAACACGCCATTTTCATTAAATGGAAATCGTAGAAATCGAAAATATTTTTTTTCTGAACACCGGTGCAGGTGCAAAAATCGAGACTATGGTGGTTCAAGAGTGCATAATTAGTGCACAATTCGTGTATTTTTATTTTTCGATTCGGTCCACAATTAACCCGTGGGGGGGCTGACCGTCCGTACCGTGTTACGGTACGGTATACCGGAAATCGTGTTTTCCCGCTAAACGAAAAGAGTGCAAACTTTTTTTCTGGCGGTAATCGAAAGTGCATAAATAGAGCATTATTCTGCATTCTTTACATTTTCGAAATTCAAAGGTGGGGGGGCTAGATGGGCGGAGGTCCACAAAGGCGACTTTTTGTTTAAAATCAACGGCTTTCAATTTATGGATTAAAGTACCTAAAACAATTTTGAAAAATTCAAGTTTTTATATTTTTATTTTTTTGGTGAAAATTCAGTGTTTTTTAAAGAAAATACTTAAATATTTACAATAAATTAACAAATAAATATTAACAAATAAATGAACACCTTTATGTTAAAAAGTCAAAAATTTCGATGATATTGCCATTGAAAGAAGAAAACAAAAAAAATTATTTAAAAAAATTTTTTTCCAAAGACTTAAAGCAGGAAATCCTTTAGGGCAGAAGCCCTTTATCATTCTTTATACAGGGTGGGCCAACTTGAACAAATTGATTTGAAATGCTTATAATTTTTTTGTTTATTTAAGTTTGTTATTTTTATTCTTTTGAAAATAATAATAGCCCATACCGGGAGAGAGACAATGGTGGTTTTGCGAGAACTTTTCCAAGACCGAATAATTTCAAAAAATGCTGATTTCATGTGGCCACCTCGTTTCCCAGACTTGACGGCCTCTGATTTTTTTGTGGAGTTTCTTAAAAGAACAAGTCAACGAACCACAAAGCATTTAAGAACTAAAGGAGAATATCCGCACAGAAATTCTAAAATTGAAACCAGAAACGTTGCGCAACGTAATGCAAAATACTTTAAAAAGAGCCATTAACTGCCAATTGAAAACTGGAGAACATTTAAAGGATTTCATCTTTCACACTGAACTTTAAAAAAATTTAATAATTCATACTTTCATTTGCAACAAAAAACAATAAAATACTTCAAAAACAAAAAAATTATAAGCATTTCAAATTAGTTCGCCGAATTTGGCCCACCCTGTATATGGTATAACAATTATACCTCTAATAATTAGTACAGTAAAACATCTTTGTTTACATTGCCTTTCCTGTATTCTTCTTCTTCTTCCACTTTAAGGCTAGGATTGCTCCTGTTTGCCTTGACTTCGGGGTTCTGCTTCTATCGAAGAGAAGCCGAGGTCACTATTATTCTGTAAGCATATTAATTGTTTTATATCTGAGGTAACTTGATGGGCTCGCCTCAGATGTGCCCGTAACCCTGGATTTTTGTTGATGAGGGCAAATCATCAACCCAGGGGGACCGCCGGCTTTACGTGCCCTCCGAAGGAGACGATTATATGAAATTTCAGACTGTTTCCGGATTTGAACCGGGTACCTTAGTGTTAGCAATTATTTAGCTTACGTACTAGGCTAATGACCATCTCCTTTCCTGTATTACTAAGAAAAAATATTTTTGATAAAATTTATTATTCTTGACAATGAACTTAAAATAGGAAATTTCAAGCAAATTAGTGGTATTTAGTAGGTATGGATTTGTAAAATATTATATTTAACAGAACTAAACGTGAAAAACGTGTAATGTGAAGAAATACAATACGCAGAAAATTATTATTCAAAAAATAAAAAAAAACATACATTACGACTTGACAGGCTAATATTAAAAAATTAACACATTTTAACACGTGGAATCGCATTTTGTAATTTTATTTATTTGTAGCTTTTTTTAATTTAGTTTAAATATTTTTCTTGTTTCTTATTTTTGTTCCATTTTCTTAATAATATGTGACTGAAGATCGAAAATAATCGTGACAAAGAGGCGTTATATCGCATTACTAAATTTAATTACTTTTAAAAATTTTTATCCACAATTCGCATATTATGAGCCCATAATGATACTGTTTCTAATTGAATTATGACCCCTATAAAACACTAGTGTTTTATTAATTTAAATCGTAAATAAAAATTGGAACCAGAACTTTATTTGTTAATATTTAAATTTACATTGATATTGATGGATATTGTCTTCTTTGCCTCGTCGCTATTGTAAAGATTGATTGTGCTTGTAGATGGATGTACGTCAGTACCATCAACAGTGGGTTTCACAGCTAAAATTTCGGAAACGGATTCAGAAACAGCGCCTTGAATTTTTTTCGCTATATCAATTTTATTCGACACTGAGTCTTCAATGTAGCCCTCCGCAACACTAGAAGATTTCCATCCTCCGTGACGTTTGATGGTGGTGAGATCGCCACCGGCGTTCGCTAGTAGAGTTGCGGATGAGCGTCTCATGCTATGCCCAGTATATGACTCTGCGTCCGGAAGATTTAGGAAGGCAGCAACCTTTGAAGGAATTTTGGACATCGTGTTGATTCCAACCGATTGCACTGTGCATTTCTCGTTTTTATATTGCAAAAAGAATCTGACGTTGGAAACGTTTTCTAGACGTAAATGTATGTACTTTCTACAGATTTCAAGGGCGTTGATAGAAAATCCTTCCTCCATGATTGTAAAACTGCGTGGAACGTTCGTCTTAGTATTCGGCAATGAAATAAACAAGTACGACCCTTTATCCTGAACATTTTCGAATTTCAAATTCGTCAACTCATTGCATCGACAAGCTCCAGCAATGCCAAATAACAATGCAACCTATCAAAAATCAAAATAAATATGAAACATATTAAGGAAATTAAGTTTTAGGTACCTTCATCATCAAATATTTGTCATTAGGGGCCTTATCGAAAAATTCCTCAATATGTTCTCTTTCAAGAACCTTTGATTTTTTCGGTTTGTATGTTCTAGATTCGCTCTTCAGATATGAGGTTAGCTTAGCATATTTAGAAATATCTATGTTTTCATGCACTTTTAAAGTGGTCTTCAACATTGAATACTTCGTCCACGTCGAAGACGCGGCAAACTTTTTCTTAACGTTCAAAAAATAAGCTAGCAGAACCTCTTCGTTTATCACATGCACAGATCTTCTTATTTTCCACTCGGAAAAATTTGTTAATTCTTTTTCGTAAGCTGCTCTAGACTTCGTTGGCAACAAATGCAAAGTCGCTTCTTGGGCTTCTTTGAGAATATCTTCAGGAATAATCTGGTTTTCGTTCATTTTCAGACCGCGAAATTATTTTTTCACAAATTTGACGCTATTCGAAAAATAATGAGGGAATCAACAACTGTCATAGAAACCATTACATGGCCCACCTTACCTGCTTTTATCGATGAATTCGTTTTGGCCCAAATCTAAATTTATAACGCCTTCATAATATGCGAATTGTGGATAAAACGTTGTATTACACACGTGTCTTATTGGCCTCCAAAACACTCAAGAAATTAAACACTCGACCTGCGGTCTCGTGTTTAAACTTTTCTTTCGTGTTTTAGGGGCCTAATAAGACACTTGTATAATAAATAACTATTATAATATATTTAGTTTTCCTGTCTTTTTGAAAATTTTAATTTGTGATTACCACCTCTCAAGTGGTAATTTATGTCTTTTTGATTTTTTGAATAATAATTTTCTAGATATTGTATTTCTTTTTTCAATTTACAGATAAAATTCTGTAATTTTAACGTTTTGTTTAGTTTTGTTAAATGTAATATTTTACAAATATATATTAAATACCACTAATCCAAAAAGTCAAAATATCTTGATATTTTTATAAAATTATATTAAAACCATTTAAGTTTTTTTCTATTGATGACTTTCAATATTTTACTTAAAGAAACCATAACTACTGGTGATTTTACTGCCAAAAATATAAGAGAATAAACAAAATTATTTAACTTCAATTAGTTACCTAGGTATTAAATTAATGTTTACTTTACCTAACAACAGTACAATGTGAATTGTTTTAACTTTTCCAACATACAGCCTTTGATATATTATGGAAAAAATCCTTAAGCCTGCGGTCCAGAAATTCTTTAACGTGCCTTGGATGGCAAACTTTCGCAAGAAATATTAAATTTATTTAATGATATTTTAAATATTTGCAATACTATTATTTTCCAAAGTATTTAATCTAAATTTGAATCAGTAGAGTTTTGCGTTTTTGGTAGTTTTTATCAATCTGAAATCACGTATATAATATATCGTATTCTTCGGGAAGATATAAAAATATAATAAAAAAAACTACTCCTGCTAAACGACTTTTGAATTACTGTTGCATAAACTAACTAAAGTATTGCAATTCAAAATTTTTAAACGCTATTTTCTGTTAGTTGCTTAAAGAAACAGATGTTTACTTAATTTTAGTGGTCTTTTAATCTAATCAATTGTCCGATCCTAGAGAAACGCTGAAGGATTTTCCTAGTCAATGCAGGTTATTTTAATTTATTCGTTATATTATTTTAGTTATAATGTATTATATATTTCACAAGTTAGGAATTCACATATTTAAAAATAATGTATAGGGTAAAATAAAAAAATTTGACACTATTATAAACAATTTAGATAAAGGTGCATCTAGACTGTAGCACTGATTCGCACAAACGATGCAGGAACATTCAGTGGCAGATTGTGAAGAATTTAGATGGTGAGGCATAGGATTTTAAACCGAGGGATTTGAGATTTTTAAATCTTGGGGAACTTGGGTTGTTGGCTTTGGTGAGGCACAAACTCTCCTGTCTACCCTGACAAGCCGCCACTGGCAACGGTGCAGTTTGGACAGTAACTCCGCGCAAAAACTTATCAATTTTCTCTTCATTTGTGCCCTGAATTCCGTCCAAACTGCAACGTTGCTACAACATTTGCGAAAGTTTTTCAGCTCAATTCTACATTTTGTTCGTATAATTTGACAAAATTTACCCAAATTCAGGAAAGAACTAAAAATGACATAGAATGTCGTATTAATTGGTTAAATATTAATTCTTCCAATAAAAAAAAATTAAAATAAATGTAAGTAGAGGTAATACATTTAATATTTAAAGCATTTGTTTCCTCTCCTTCTTTCTGGGTGAAAATTTATTCCGTCTCTTTCTGGGCTCGCTTTAGGGGAAGAAATTCTATTAATATGCTAAGCTATACGGGAACTTGAGTTTTTGTCAACGGTCAACAAATAATAATAATTGAAGCTAAAGTGGCAACCTGCACGCAGTGAGACCAAAAACTCGAGCTCCACTCCATGCAGTTAGTATAACCCCATTATTTGATTACATCTCGTGTTGATGTAAACACCTTTTTATCATTTTCACATAGCTGAAATTTAAAAGAACGTTGTCACCGCTTAACGTATGCTAACTTATCTATGTAAATTCGACGCCTCGAGGAAGAACTACTAATAGATCATAAACACAGTGTCGACGGTTAAACGGCAGAAGGATGCAAAACAATAAAAATATTAGGAATTCATACGAAGGAATACGATTACTTATCCTGATATCCCAATTAGTACGATACACTGATTTCTGAAAATTAAATTAAACGTTCAGAGTTACGTCATTATTTTAATTTCAAATCTGTATTTGAATAATATAATTTGAACGAAAAAGTGCCTGTTCTTGAAACTTGAAACAAAAATGCAATTTCGGCAGTTTAAAAAATCACAAAACTGCAAATAAATAAAATAAGTCATAATGGGGTAAACAGTGCAAACTTAAACGAGGGTAAAGACACATTAAAGGGTGGTAGTGGGAAGCTCCTATCTCATTCACAGCCAACGGCCATGCGGGCACATTACGGATATTTATGAGTCGGAGGATTATCAAGAAAAGGCGGACCACCAGCATCGATTTTTCACATGTGATATGCACCCGCAGAGAATTGAACATTACATTTAACTTCAGTTTCAAATTATATTAACGATTAAGAAATGCTCAACAAGGCAGACGAAATTATACAATGTGGCTGATGTCAGGCAATTGCCACTTGTCAGTTATAGCAACTGATGAAAGCACTATACCAATTTATTATTATTTTACTCTTACTCAAAAATTTCCAAACATATATCAGTTATACATTTGCATCTTAGAGGATTTTATGTATCAAAATCTCAAATGGTATTTAGGCAGATAATTTTATATATTATTATTTATTTCATTTCAGTAGACTTGATAAGTACCTATTATGGGTAATTTTTATATTAAACCTAGTCTAATCGACCATAATTATCACTGTGTACTGTGATATGAATTAAACAGAATTAAATTTTAATCCTTTTATTATTCAGCGAGAAAGCTTTCGAACCATAAGAAATACATGTGTTTGATTGTTAACTGTATTATGCACTTTCTATACCAATTGCATTTTAACAGATATTTGTTTAGGATTGAAAAATGCACATAATTTTACAATTGAAGCTTACAATAAAATAATTATTTTGAATTAGAGTTATTAAGATTACGGTAAATTCATAATTAATAACGGAAATCTATTGATTTCTAACTTTTTATTCAGAAATGTTAAAATTATTACAGTAAAATAAATATTAATAAAATAATCAAAGTAGAAATCCATTAAAATGAAATTGAATGTCTTTTATAGTAATTTACTGTATCATCAATAAATTTTTGTATCAGGCAGAATTTTGTTCAAATAAAAGTATTTCAAATCACAATCATAAAAAATATTCCAACAGATAATAAACTAACTTTTTCGGATAGCTGCTTATGGTTTGAGCAAAATATTATTTTGAAGATATTTTTAGTAATTATAATAGTAACTGTTTTTGGTAGTTTTTGGTCAGAACTAAACTATCACCTAAATATAATATGAAGGCAGGCGAAGACCAATAATTTTGATAATAGCTAGAGCTCGGATTTTATACATTTGCATGCAGTTCTTTTGAAACCTGGAAGAATTAGGCAGAAACGAATCCAAACCCCTGCTTATCAAAATGCATATTTTGCATATTTGCAACGTTTGGTGTATATTTGAGTAAATAATGCATATTTGGGCCTCTTTTGGCGTTATTTAAAGAATTTTAGTACAAAAAATTATTGTTAAATTTGCCAATTTAAGCAATTATTTTGAAAAAAAAAATTAAACGTTGTTTTAAGATAAAATATGCGATGCGAATTAAAAATCTCATATTACCTTATTTTTCTTGAATGATAAATTTTTTAGAACTGTGATAAATTTTTGTAAAATTTTATATGTTGTTTGGTCAAGTGCATAGATATCTGTTATGCTTATCTAATACCTACTTATTTACAAAATTTATCTATAAAAATTTGAAGAAAAAATATTTAAAAAAATATATGCATATTTGTTTTTTTAATCAATTTTAGTGTATTGCTGTATCCCCAGTGAGTGGTCTAATTTGAGAAATTCACCTGCTGCCATGGAAAAACGCTTCGCTGGAGTACATACACCTTTTTATTTTTAAAAATATCCAAATAATTTCTTTTCCAAAATAATTTTAATCCAATCACAGTTTATTACCATTTAATTTGTAATATTGCTTTCAAAATAAATTTTCCAAAAATCGTTTAATTACGGACAAAAATATTTAAAATTAATAATAATAAAAATCTTATTCGATCAAAGCTATTTACAATAAAAATTAAACTAAATTCACAAAATAATTAAAAATTAAAAAAAGTAAAAAGTGATTTGGAACACGACATTTTATTTTAGAGGAATTCGATGCATATGATACGAGCATATTTTCGAGTATTGTGGTGCATATAAATCCAAGCTACATAACACAACTTCTATGAGCAATTCCAGCCATTGCAAACAGTTTTCGTTGAAAACTGTATCAAAAATAGTTACACTTAAAAAATCCCGACGTTAGGTTATACAATTGCCAAATTTCTAGTTTCACATTGAACACTAAAGCACTACTTTAGCCCCCCCCCCCCGGTGCCGGAAGTAAAAATAAATATTGATCAATTTTAATAATTTAATTCTTCAGAGTAAATGTGCTTTTAGAGTTTTATTCAATAATTAAATGTTTGGTTTTATGTCGATGGTTTGGAATAAGTAGACATGCAATATGTGTCAATCGAATTTTGAGTATTATACAGAGTGAGCCAACTTCGACGAACTGATTTGAAATGCTTATAATTCTTTTGTTTTTAAAGTTTTTTTTTTCAAGTAATAAAGAATTTTATAAAATTTAATAATGTCTTCATACTCAGTGCAAAAACAGGGTGAGCCAACTTCCAACTTCGATTGAATGATTTCACATGCTTATAATTTTTTTGTTTTTAGAGTTTGTTATTTTTATTCTTTTGCAAATAATAATAGCTCATATCGCGAGAGAGACAACGGCGATTCTGCGAGAACTTTTCGAAGACCGAATAATTTCAAAAAATGCTGAATTCACGTGGCCACCTGGTTCCCCAGATTTAACGGCCCCTGATTTTTTTTTTTTTTGGTTTCTTGAAAGAATAAGTTTACGTCAACAAACCACAAATCATTCAAAAACTAAAAGAGAATATTCGGCTAGAAATTGTACAAAATTGAAACCAGAAACTTTACGCAACCCAACGTAATGCAAATACCTTGAAAAGAGCCATTAACTGCCAACAGGAAAATTGAGGACATTTAAAAGATATCATTTTTCACACTTAACTTTAAAAAAATTTAATAATTTATACTTTCATTTGCAAAAAAGAACAATAAAAAACTTCAAAAACAAAAAAATTATATAAGTAATTCAAATTAGTTCGTCGAAATTGGCCCACCCCATATTAAATTAATGATCAGGTAACTTTTTAATACATTTTTTGCTGAAAATCTATTAAATTGGTTAAATTGAGAGAAATTTGTTTCAATTTTCAATTTTTATGAAATATATTTCATATTTAGAATTTTTCAATAAGGACAACCAAACCAATAACCAAAAGTTTTTAAAATTTAGGTTTTATTTTTTTATAGCCTTACGGTCGGAAGGAAGCTTCCAGATTACTTTTATATAGAACATAATAGTTATATTTTGTTTTCGTATTTTTCTGAATTTTAATTGATTTTTAAAAAAATTGAAATCTTAAAAATAATTATGAACCCAAATTAAATGGGGACAGTTATGTGATGTTTACATAACCTTTTTTTTATAATAAATTATAACTTCAAATTGGTACTTATATTATTATAGAATTAACGTATTGCTCGCCATCCCTTTTCTAATGACAACATTAGTTGTAAGATATGACTGATTCAAATTTCAATCAAATTGCTTTTAAATTTTAAAAATATTTTAATTTTACAAAATTTAAAAACTTCAGAAAGAAATTACATATAACACACCCTGGCACATAATATATTTGCCTCTTTACTAACCAGTTCAGTTAGGGTCTACGTAAAAGTAACAATATTTTCTATGTGAGGAACTATGTGATTTGTTAAAAATCTGGAAAGATTTTGAAGTTGGCACTCACACCATCGAACGTTTTCTTCTGCCATATTATTCTTTACATTTTAATTAATAATCAACATAAGAAGATAAAAATTAACTGACAGATGACACCTAAATAAGTTAGCCTGCAATCTCTAGTAAAATATGTATCTTTGCTGTTGTACTGTAATAGTACAGATTATTTTTGTTGTATAAAAATTTTTAAAATGAAAATGAAAAAATTAAATATTTTATGTTGTTCTTCTTTCTTCTAGTCTAACTGGTCTGCCGACTGGTAACGGCAAAATGGGTTGATGACGAAGCAGTGACGGCGAAACGACAACGGCGAAACGGCAAATGCAGTATTCCGAGAAAATAACCTAAATAAAGACAGATACAGTAGTCGGGTAAGTAATCAAATCCTAATCTCGTCAAATGCACTGCTGTGATCTAACGCCTAAGATAGATCTGTGGGCTATGGGAAAGGCAACAGGAAAATAATCCATTAATTAAATTCCCTAGTACGTCACCTTGACTTTAAGTGAATATCTACGCATTGCATGGTGTATGGCCTGTACAAACCTTTATTTAGTGCTATTTTGTATTATATTTACGGCCAAATAAAACCAATAATTAATCCTTACATTGCATAATATGTTTTCAATCAAGAATTCAAAATATTAATTTAGTAATTCAATTTTAATATTAATTTTACTGTTTATTCAAAATATACTTATCTTACATATTTATTAGCTTAGAGTAATCTAAATTTAAAGATTTGCGTTTTAAACTTTACCTATAACAGTTAGCATAAAAAGTTATACACTTTCACTAGGTTTACATTTGAAAAAAGAATTTTCTAGCTTTCGAAGCTTTCGAAGCCTCGTGCCCTTTGACGGTGGCTGACTCAGGGAAGCGTGCAACACCTTGGTGGTGCAGCGAACTGGATCGGCTGCGGAAGGCGGTAACGAGACTTTGTAATAAGGCCAAAAAATCGAAGAATGGGTCTGACTGGGAGGAATTCAAAACCCTTCAGCTGGAGTACAAGAAGATGATTCGCCAAAAACAGCGTAAGTCCTGGAGGGACTTCTGCAGTGGCATTGCGTCCACTACGGATGCTGCCAAACTGAAGAAGATCATATCCAAAGACCCAAACCAACAGCTTGGCACGATTCTCCGAGAGGATGGCTCGTATACAGAGAGCCTCGAGGAGACTGCCAAAATACTGTTACAAACACACTTTCCTGATAGCAAAACCGTCCCGGACTATGAGTGGACTGAGCATATTGCTCGGACACCGACGGGGACGGATTGGGAAATTGCAAATCAGATCGTAAATCCGATCAAGGTGGCCTGGGCCATCAAAACCTTTAGTCCTTACAAATCGCCGGGGTTGGATGGAGTGTTTCCGGCCCTACTTCAATTGGGCTTGGACTATTTGCTCTGCCCCCTGGTGAAGGTGTATAAGGCATGCATTGCGCATGGCTACACACCCCAAGAATGGCGGAAGGTTAAAGTCGTTTTTATACCTAAGCCAGGTCGAGCTGATTACTCACTGGCTAAATCTTTTAGGCCAATAAGTCTTACCTCGTTCTTTTTAAAGACATTGGAAAGACTGTGCGACAGAGAAATTCGTGATGGCGTGTTGGTGCAGAACCCACTACATCCGAACCAGCATGCATACACTCCAGGGAGATCTACTGAGTCCGCGCTTCATAAGGTCGTGGAATGTATCGAGAAATCGCTACATTTTCAGGAATGTACCCTAGGAGCGTTTATAGATATCGAAGGGGCTTTTGATAAGGCCACTTTTGAGAGTATTACGTCATCCTTACAAGATCACGGCGTTCCCTGTACCATCGTATGATGGATCAGCTCTATGCTGGGTAGCAGGGCGGTTGTGATCGGAGTGGGAAACACGAACATTAAAGGTGTTGTCACTAGAGGCTGTCCACAAGGTGGTGTGCTTTCCCCACTTTTGTGGGACCTTGTAGTAGATAGCCTTCTACGATGCCTTAACAAGAAGGGTTACTATACCATCGGTTACGCGGATGATATAACTATACTGCTTAAAGGAAAGTTTGAGAATATCCTGTGCGATTTGATGCGGGATGCTCTCAGATTATTAGAAAAATGGTGCACGGAGCGGTCTCTCTCGGTTAACCCGACCAAGACGGAGCTTGTTCTGTTCACTAGGAAAAGAAAGCTAAGGAATATGAGAATGCCTAGCTTAAAAGGAACCCCTCTCAAAATGGCATCCGAAGTCAAGTATCTGGGAATTATACTGGACAGGAAGCTGAATTGGGGCAGCCATATTAACGCTAAAATCACCAAGGCTGGCATGGCTTTCTGGCAGTGTCGAAGGGCAATGGGAAGATCGTGGGGTTTTTCTCCGAAGATCGCCCTCTGGCTCTACACGGCCATAATAAGACCTATGCTGTGCTATGGTGCACTCGTTTGGTGGCCCAGAACCAAATTGACAACAACAGCATCCTCTCTATACCGACTTCAGAGATCAGTCTGCTTGGCGGTAACGGGAGTGATGCGAACGACACCCACTGTGGCCTTGGAGACTCTTCTATGCCTTCCTCCGCTGGATCTCTATGTGGAGGAGCAGGCGGTGAGAGCTGCTCTTAGGATGCGAGCATGGGGCCTTTGGACCCATAGGCAGGGAGGAGGTGGGCATGCACGGATCCTTGAGGTCTGCTCGAAAAGAGTGCCTCTTCTAGATTTAGATGCCGACCGAATCTCTCCCAAATATGTGTTTGACAGGAAGTTTAACATCTTGCCAAATGCAACAGGAGCAAACGAATCAGACATAAGTCTGTATACGGATGGTTCCAAAAGTAATACTGGCTCAGGCTCAGGAATTTTCTCTTCCGAGCTACAGCTGGATATAAGTTTAACGCTGGGTAGATATGCTTCCGTCTTCCAAACGGAACTCATGGGTATACTACACTGTGCGGAGATAGTCCAGGAAAAAGATATCCGGGGCAAAATAATTCAAATACTCACAGACAGTAGAGCTGCTCTTATGGCACTTGGTCGTCATAAGATTGTCTCGGGCCTGGTGCTACAATGTATCCGGGCACTTAATGTGATATCAATGCACAATGCTATAACTCTTAGTTGGGTGAAAAAGCACACGGGTAATGAGGGCAACGAGAGGGCTGACGAGCTGGCGAGGCTGGGCTCGGGTAAACCACCTTGTGGTCCTGAGCCCTTCATCACGCCGTCTGTCAGGACCTTGGATGTCACCATAAAGATGGAAACGCGGAAATTGCATGCGGAAAGATGGGCAAATGTTACTGGATGCCGACAAGCGCGGGCGACGATACGTTCTCCCTCTGAAAAACATGCAAAATATTACCTACAGCTATCTCGGAATAATCTGCGTATTATTGCTGGATTTCTTACGGGACACTGTAAGCTAAATAAACATCTGAACACAATGGGACTGGTTGACAGTCCAATTTGTCGCGGATGTAATGAAGCAGACGAAACGATGGAGCATGTGCTTTGCAACTGCCCGACGTTAGCATCAAAAAGAGGATCCATGTTAGGGAACTTCTGGCCTGACATGGCCAGTATTAGTGACACACCGCCTTCAAAAATACTCGAGTTTGTTTTAAGTTTGGGATGGCTTGGGGAGTAGAAGGGAATGTGGCCGCTAAACAACCGGAGGTAGCATAATGGGCCCGATTTGTGGCCTGAGTGCATGCAAGCTTCGGCCTGCCCTCCACTTCCAATCCATAATCCAGAATCCAGAAGAATTTTCTATAAATGAAAATATTTTCTTAAAAGTTACAAGATGTAATAAACCAAAATATAGATTTATTAAATAATAAAATTAAATTAGTTTGTGCTTTTACTTTGCGTAGACGAGCATGTAAAACCTACCGCTTTTAACTCATAAATAAATATTAGTTCTAGTTAGGCGGTAAATATAATACAAAACAACAATAAATATAGCAGGTTTTAAAAGAGATTTAATTTCTCGACTGTAAAACATAAACTATTTAAATAAACTTATTACAGTTGAGACAATAAAAATAATTCAAATTTCATTTTTAATTTATTAATTAAATTTTATTTATTTATTTATTATTTTATTTAATTAATTCGTTAATGTTTAAATTTAATATACTATTATGTTATACTGTACAATATATAGAATTTGCTTCCTACCTCTTGAAAAAATTTCTCAGAATAATAATTTTGACATTAAAATGTAAATGACTAAATATTAATTTATCTTAATATTATTTTATTTATTTAATTTAATTTAATTTGCATATCAGTTTTTTTATTTGCAGAATTTTGTATCATTATTCATTAACGAGCCAAGATGACTTACTAAAGAAATGCAATTATTAAATCAGATAATTTTTTTCAAACTTAACTGCATTTTATAGACCACGCGTCCTAGTGTATATTCATAAACATAGATGTTAGCTTTAAACTCACTAATCAATTGATTTTTGAATTAAAAAAAATTAAATTAAAAAAAAATAAACAATAAATTTGGAATAGCTTTAAAATAGAAATTAATCCCACTGAAACTTTTTATAGTTAGATTTAATTTAACCTGTAACTTTTACTAAGTTTGAACTATAGGTAATTATTAACTTTATTTTTAATTACTAACTATTTATTAAAATATTAAATTTATTTCTATTGTTGTTTTATGGGTAACACATAATTTTGGATAATAAATGTAAATTACTTGAAAAAAAAAAATGTTATTGTTATCTTATTGTATGTATAGTATGTATGCATAAGTTAATAAACATTTTTAGTTAGGTATCAAGTCTTTTGGTTTGAACAATAAATTGTGAAGTGAAACTTGAGTACTAGTTCAAGTTGTATTCCGCTTTATTTACTACAAAAAAGAGTTAAATTTAATTACCCATTTCTTTCTGTCAATTAATTTTGTTATATATGTTGATGCAATGGAAACCAATCAATAAACTTAACTAGTTATAAATGAATGCACATATTATTAATCAAGGATAGACAATAATCATAAAATGTAATTATGTACATAATATTATGTAGGTGAACCATTTACGCACATCTCAAAATTCAAGAAACAATAAATTAAAATTCAGTATTAAATCGGTAAGTAGAAAATTTTTAGTTTATAACAATTCTGTGGGAGTTTTCAAAAATAAAATATTATTTCTGCATTGTATTATTTGAGGCAGCTCCCTCAAAATAATATCTAAAATTTCCATTAATTTAATATTTATAATTAATTAATTAATTTAATAATGACCGTCTTAGTAAAAAATTATAATTCCCTTTTATATGCTTTTAATGAGTACTCGCGCCCGCACAGAGACTATTTTTTTTTCAGTCACTATTGCATTTGCTTCTATGCTCTATGCCTGTTTACTAACGATGTTTATGATAAAAAAATATATAAATTCCAAAATTTTAATTTTAATCCAAAAATAATTTTTTGTTAAAAAACTTAATTTTTTACTTTTCATTATTACATCAATTATTACGTGCTATTGTCACACCTACAGGATATTAAAAGCCGTCAATATTGCCGGTAGGTTTTGTGAAATTATTATTTAATAACATTTTATATGTTTTAATGAGTATATTCGCGCCCGCACAAGAGCTGTTTATGTTTTTCAGTCGCATCTGCATTTAAAATTAAACCACTATGTTGGTTTACTTAAAATATTAATGAACAAAACCAAAAATTATTAAAACTAAAATTTTGTTAAAAAAAAATTAGTATCTAATTCACAAAAACTATTTTTTTTTTGAAAAACTTGTAGAATTATCTTAGATATAATATGTTACTTGAAAATGCATACCAAATTTTCAAATTTAAGTTTTACTAATATTTTTTTATTTTAATATTTCAGGTACACTTTCACTAAATCTTATTGGTTCTACCACTAGCCGCTATCATGAAATAATATCGTATTTATTTTCTACGTTTGGAAGTTATTCTGATAACGAAAGTGGGGGATTATTTAACGTCATTAAGGGTCATGAGTTTATTAAAGTCGATTGTTTGATAAGCAGTTTGAATTATAATGTACAGTGGGAATAGTGTCGATGACTATTGGTTCCAATATGTTTCGTGGTGAATCGATGTGTTTTTTAAAAAGTTAATGCGAATACCTAGGCACTGCTACTAGTATGTATTTAATTTATTTTAAAAAATGTTATCTTATCATAATATTATTATAATACCTTATAGTAATACACCTTAAATTCTTATCAGTACAGTTATTTTTTTTAAATCGAGACGATTGTTTTTCGAATTCAATTGCCGTAAATTTATCGGGAGCTATAAGAAATTTTTAAATATTTTAATTGCAGAGCTGTACACCATTTTAATTAAATAGTTAACATAATTTGTAAGATTTACTATGTAGTTCATATAATGGTGCACCGTCATGTTGATATCGCAAATGAAAAACACCCATTATTATGTATCCAATTTTTCAAACTTGCTTTCGATGTATTTTGCATTTTTTTAATCAATTTTTTAATTACTACCAACGGAACATTAAATAATAAAAAAAATTCAAGCAAATTGATTTTTTATGTTAGTAATTGTAAAACAACTCAAGTATCGGCTATCGGAGTCATAAATTGAATGCTTCAAGAAAGAAACCATTCCGCTATGGTGTTAACCTAGAGTTTTCCTAAGCAGTGTACTTTATTTCTTAATATACGTGTAAGTGGGTAATTAACTACACCTTATTCATGTTATAATAAAAGTTTATACAATTCAGCCCAAGTAGACAATTTTTACTAAAAACTAACTAATTTTGTAATTAAACTTTAACAATTAAACCCAATACAAAAAGCTAATAAAAGTCCTTATTGAATGGATCATAAATTTTTGAATAAGATGTGCGAAAATCAATATACGATAACCACACAATAAGCAATTATGCAAAACTTCATCCACAACTTTGATAACATATTTCAATTCAATCGATCGATTCAGTACAAAACTTAAAATTACATAATTTTTTTTTTTAGAATAAAATGACGCAGGCCGATTGTTCCTTGGTTTTACATGTTTTGGCAACAATTGGCGCTTTAAGTTTATTTGTTCTTCTTTTTGATACAATATGGAACTTTTTACAAGTAATCCGAAGTTTATTAGTTCCTTACTTCATACCAGATGAACTTCAGACATTGCGATTGAAATTTGGATCTTGGGCAGGTAAGTTATGTTACATAAGATGATCAACTGTATAATACTTACATAGAAAAACAATGGTTTCAGTGGTGACAGGTTCAACAGATGGAATCGGAAAAGAATATGCCAAGCAGTTAGCTAAAAGAAAAATCAATATAATTCTCGTAAGCAGAACCAAAGAAAAGCTAATTGAAACTGCCAAAGAAATAGGTACAAATTTTTTACTTGAAATTTGAAGTATGATAAAGTTTTCCTTTTAGAATCAAAATATTCAGTTAAAACTAAAATTATTGCGGTTGATTTTGCAACTGGACCCAAAGCAATAGAAATAGTCAAGAGAGAACTAGAAGACTTTCCTCCTATTGGAATATTAGGTAGTACAATCTGATCATTTGATTATACAGACTTACTCAGTTATTTTTATATTTTAGTAAATAATGTTGGTAAACAGTACACGTACCCCATGTACTTGGAAGAAGTTCCTGAACAAGAACTGTGGGATATAATTAATATTAATGTTGGTGCAGTTACGATGATGACGAGATTAATAATTAAGAGGATGAAGGAACAAGGCAGAGGCGCTATTGTCAATATTTCGTCAGGAGCCGAGTTGCAACCACTTCCGTTGATGAATGTTTACGCAGCCAGCAAGGTAAAAACCGCATAAAATCGATTGAAAACGGTTTTAAAGGGCAGCAGGTGTAAAGTGACACTTTTTCGGCCTAGGGCAGTAAAGTACGTTTGTATCCCTTGGGGTCATAATACAACAATTTAATCTATTCGTTCGGAAATAGATAATTCATGTAGCAAATGATTTAGGTCTAATTTCATAATAAAAGTTAATCTGGCAATCAAATTTAATTGGAGAATTAAATTAAAATCGAAGGTGTTCTTATCAAAGGTTAATAATGTTGTTTATAAATAAATTTCATGTAGGCGTGCGAACTAAAATTTAAACAAATAACATAATTTGTTGTTACCTGATTATAATTTTTAATAATAATTTGTAATCCCAAAATTTTCGATTTAGTAGGTAGTATCTGTATTTTAATAAAAAAAAATTTTCCCAAACAAAAAAGTATCGTCACTTCTGCCGCAATACCTCAAATCATCAGTACACCAAAATTTTATGGGAATCTGTTAAACATTTCCGGAGATACGATGACATTTTCAATTTATTTTTTTATATTATTGTGGTAGCCCTAGCAAAGACTTCTCTGCCAAAACCTTATTTTCACCACTAGAGCCCACCAGACATAAGTCCAAAAAGTTTGACTGCCATCGACGCAGAAATACCAAAGAAAATCGAAGGACAAGAACTTTCTTTAAGTTTTCGTAAAAAAAAAGTAATCTTTTTTGTTAATGTTGAATTCTTGAATTTATTGAATGAATGGATACAGAGCTTTAAACGTCGTTGAATGAAATTTTCGGCTGTTTTTCATACCTCTTCTAGGGATATTTTGTCCCATTCCTGACGCAAAGATTGTTTTAGTGATTTCAAAATTTTGTAGTGTTTTGTATGGGCCCTGGTCTCTAAAATTGACCATACTATGATAAAATCAATTGGGTTTAGATCTGGTGAGTATGGGGGCTATTCAGTGGAACTGATAAAATCATAAAAATTGATTCGGCACCACTCTTGCGTAGTTTTCGCCTTATGGGCAAGTGCAGAGCTTTGTTGAAAGATCCAATGTTGGTCCAGGGTCTTGTGGGCCACGCTGTATATAAGTCCGATTTCATAGTCTAGGTCTCTAGGTAGTAAGTCTTGAATATTATCAAAACTACATATATGTTTCTGAATCGATTCTTTGTATTTATTTTATTAAAAAAAATAGAATAATTATTATTGCAGACTCACCTTCTTCAGGTTCAACAAAATCTAGTTATTCAATCAAGTTCAAGCAAGCAACTATGTTACAATAATGCAATTGCTGTATGAAGCTAAACGATACGCTTAGAATATCAAAACGATAAATTTAATAGATACGTGCTTGTGTCAGCAGTTTTAGTGAACTGCAAAGTTTATTGTTTGTACACATATTGTAATGCCCATATTATATTGTTTTTTATTAATATTCTAATACTAGTAGGATTCAATTAAAATATTATGTTCTTAAGAGCAAATTTGGAAATAAATTCTAAATAAGTTGTTGATAATAAAAAAAAATTAATATAAAAATCTAAACGAGTAAATATTGTAAGGTAATAATATTTTTGATATTGAAAGATATTGGTTTTATTTAGGTATACAACAAATTCTTCACGGAAGCCCTCCGACAAGAATACTCAAAACATGGTCTAACTATTCAACATATTTCACCATTTTTTGTCAACACTAAAATGAATAATTTTAGTAGTTCATTACAAAAAACATCTATTTTAACTCCGGATGCAGCGATGGTAGCTAAACACGCCGTTCATTATCTAGGAAAAGTGGATCATACCACCGGATTTTGGTTCCACGGCGTTCAGGTGAATTTAATTATAAATTGTTTCTGTTTGTATTCTATAAGTAATTTTCAATTAATTCGTTTACAATAATACCTTATCAAAGTTATAATTATAATTATTGTTGTTTTACAATGCAATTACAATATTAATGCAAAATAAACTTATCCTGGATTAATATTTATTATATGTATCAGCAATTTATAATTAACTTTAGTTCGTTAAATTAATTTATTTTTTAATAATTAGACTAATTTTCTTTTTCTTGAAGTACTTCATAACGACGTTGGCACCAATGTGGATTCGAATGAAATTGGGAAATCAGTTGAATCATTATTTGAGGAAAGAATACTTCAGCTTAAAAGCCAAAAATTAGTTTAAGTGTATTAAGACAAAATTCTTAATATTATGTTTAATTTTGTTATTGTAATAGTTATTACGTTACCGGCCGGAAAGTGAATCTTTACTGGAGGAGTTGAAAAGTTCTAGGAAGAGCCGCAGGCGAGTCCAGTCAAGATACTTTCCGTATGTTACGTATAACATTATAAAAAAATTTTCTGGGCGAACGCAGAAAAAATTATAATTGACACATTTTATAATATTATTTAAATAAATTGTACTTAAATTTATTTTTACAATAAATACAGTGCAGACGATTTTGTTATTAATTAATCATATTATAAGAAGTTCCACGGAATTATAGTATGCTTACTATTTTATAACTTTATTGCGTACATTTTCAGAAATTATGGGCATTTTATCTGTGATATTATTTCTTAAACATTTCCTAAAATTTAATTTAATTTATGGTATCAATGCATGCAGAGCGTCATAAAAGGTAAGTCTTTCATTTCAAACTTGATGATTTTAATCAATTGACAAAGAAAGCCTTTTTCCATCTTGTAGGCATAATTATAATGCATATTGTGATATAATTGCAGGGCTTGGGCCAAAAAGGCTACATGCCACAAATTTAAAAAAACCGAGATATTTCAGAACTGGGGTCACAAAGACGTTACCTACCCCTAAAAATAATATTTTAGGGATTAATTGCTTGGTGACAGAATTATACCACAATATCATTATTGCCTCAAAAATAAAGTTGTCATATTTTTGTAATAAGAGTACAAGCCACAGAATGGCGACTACTAGCTTTTGCTAAAAAAATACTTTTACATGAGTTTTAGTAAAATTTTCGTTAGAAATTTTTTTTTCGGTAATTACTACTATTTTCTAGTAAAACTTCACATCGGATTATTTCAATTTGAAGCATATTTTACACCATACATTTATTTCTTCGTATTTAATTTTTGTGGCAATAACGGTATAAGCCACTTCTTTTTTTAATAAAAAATTAATTACTAACTTTGTTTTTTTATTTTTTTTATTTATAATGAAGTACTGTACTGATACAACTAACACCAATGTTTTTAGTGAGTTGAACTTAAAAAATATATTATAATTCGATTTCAGGACTTGAATGAAATTAACATAATGTGGCATGTACCCTTGTTGCCCCAAGCCCTTCAATTATTTTTTCATTTTGAAATTTTATTTTGTTGTAAATTTTCAATTTTGTTTTGATTATTTTGTGAATTTAAATTTAATTTTGTTATAAATATTTTGAATAATTGTTTGCGCCGAAATTTTTATGTTGGCACGAAAGTTTTGATAACTTTGCTTTTGCCAGGTCCATTAAAGTGGACGGACGGGTTTTGCGGAAGTTTTTGTAAAATTTTGTTAATTAGTATTTATTCAATAAAAGTTGTTATTTACTGTGAGTAATTTTTTATTGTTGATTTGGATGACTTTCGTCCATATTTGGACAATTTTGAAATGATTTTGAAGGTTTTAAATACGAAATTTGGAACCGTTAGTATGATAATAAATTGGGGTTGAAAATGAATTTTTATATAGAAAGAAGTTTTAGATTTGAATGAAGCTAACGATAAAGATAAAACACTTCATTTTACAACTAATAACAAATATAATTTTTTTGAATCGATCACTTAATATTTTCGGGGGTAGATCATCCTCCAAAATTTTAAAACCTGCATAAAGCATCCTTAACGTCATCAATTTTTTTTGAAAAAAATATATGTTATAGAGGAGAGAAAACTGTAAGTTACGTGTTTTTGGATTTTTCCCAAAAATAATATTCAAGGGGGTAACATCCCCTGTCTTAACTTTGCTATGTGTTGTCATTTTCGAATAAAAATTTTCAAATATTTTATTGAAAACATTATTACTAAATACAAACTGTACTACACAATGAATATTTTTACCCTTTTATTAATACACCCCACCTATCTGCAGTTCAAAAGTTAGATTTTCCATGCATGTGGAAGGAGAGTGCTTCGATTTGAACAAAATCAACGCCGAAATACTTATTTTGAACAATCACATAATGATTTTATTGTCGGATCCCTTAATAATTTTAGGGGTAAACCACCCCCTAAAATTATAAGTTTTAAAATTGCTCACCAATGATTTAAATTTTTTACGGTTAGGGTGATTACAGACGTCCATATGACTAGAAACCTTGTACCTAGGTAGGGTAAAATCAAAAAACTATTATGATTGTAATCGAGGCTCTTCTAAAATATACACGTTAATCAGTATTAACCCGTATCTACCAAATTTTTTTATTAATATGTACTCATTCCTTAAAAACATTTTATACATATAAAATTTTGTAAATTAATTTCTAGTTTATTCAATAAACCTGAGAGTTAAAGCGATAGAGACAACTGCCAGTGAAATAAACAGCCATTAAGTTAACTTGTAATAATAGTTAGAGGTTCCAGGCTTCAAGAATTTTTTTCCTGAAAATTAGGTAGGTATAAAGAAATATCTTTTCTCAAAACTTCAAGATTTACTTATTTCTGAAATCAATTTATTGTATTATTTTACGGGCGGCACTAAAGTACTTTAATCCAGCACTTCAGCTTCATGTGTATTTGTATTTGTAACAAAAAATGTGCGATAATAATTTATTTTTTATATATTTTATAAAAAAATATTACAAAAACAATACATTTTTTAAGCAGTCAGTTTAGTAACCGTTGCAACGAATTACTTACGTAACTTGCCACGGATCTCTTTATTGAAGCTGTGCAACAGTACGACAGAGCAGAGGTACCCCGAAAAGGCAAAACAGGCTAGGTTGCTCCTACCTAAAATACTTGGGAAGTATTCCAAGTAAGAAAAAGGAACCGGGACTTATTTTACTTATTTTCGCGACGGACCGTTTGACAATAACTGCCGCCTAGCACACTCCGCAAAGCTCACTGAAAATGCAAGGCAAATAACTCTCTCATCTGACCCATCTCATTTCCCGTCTAGCTCACTCACTGTTAATGGAAAGCTAAGACCAGTTTTCTTTGAAACTATTTTCTTAGTGGAAGAAAACTCATTACCCATTCGCAGTGAAAGGCGGGCATAAAGCTCTGACCTTCAGCCTTTAAACTTTAACCTCTAAAGCTTTAAGCTCTATTTTCTAAGCATTAAAGCTTTGACCTCTAAGCTTTAAGCTCTAACCTCGAGCTTCCACCTCTAAGCTTTGACCTCCAAGCTGTAAGCTCTAACCTCCAAGATTTAGAACTCTCACCTCTAAGCTTTGACCTCCAAGCTTTAAGCTGTAACCTCCAAGCTTTATAGCTCCCACCTCTAAGCTTTGACCTCCAAGCTTTAAGCTCTAACCTCCAAGATTTAGAACTTCCACCTCTAAGCTTTGACCTCCAACCTCTAAGCTTTAACCTCCAAGCTTTAAAGCTTTCACCCACTAAGCTTGAAGTTCTAACCTGTAAGTGTTAAAGTTTCGACGTCCAACTTTTATGACTGGGTTTTTGTACTCGTTTTTTCCCTAGAAAATTTCATACTTTTAACAACAAACACACCAGGACTGTATTCACTTTCATTCCTGTCCGATAAATTGAATTAGAAGTAATAGGCACTGATATGTAATAATAAAATATACAAATCTTGTTGAATGACTTATACAATATACTATGATAATAAAGAGTTTAAAATGAAAAAAAATTCAACTTCGAAGCTTTAAAGCTCTAAGTTACAATGTCTAAGTGTTAATTTTACAGGTTAATTTTTTATCGTTTGCGAGAAGTACTACGTAACTATACTAATTTTTAAATTTTATGAATCACTTTAAATTTCGGGTATAAAAGACCTAAACTTCAAATTCCATTATTTGATTGACTGTTTCCTAATTGTTTTCGTTACTATCGAAGCTGTAAAGGCTAAAATCATATTGAAATTACATTTTCTATTACTTTTAGTAAAAACATTGGCTTTAAATGACAGATTCAAGAAAACAACAAAAGTTGAGACGATTTGGTTTCTGGCACCACCCTTAAGCAAAAACATCCCTGAAGTTGCAAGAACTCGAAAAGTACGAATCTGGAAAGGCGAAATCTCTGGATTCTACGCATTTTTTAAAAACATTCCCAAAACTGCCCGAACTCAATAATTTCGGATGTAGAAAGATGAGATCTTTTAGTTTATGCAATTTTTTAAAAATATCTTGAATAGCACGGGTTTAGAATGACATGTTTTGGCACAGAATTTTATTTTTTTTTTTAATTTTAAAATTTATTTCTTTAGTCTTTGGCCCAGTTTACCACTTTCAGGTAAATTTACCGTATCTCACTACATCTGAGTATATTATGAATTTGACCAATATTGACAACAAAAAACAACTTTTTCAGATTCTATGAAAAATATTACAATATTAAAGGATCGAAAATAAGTAGAAAAGGATCTCAAGATATTGGAATATAATAAATCAAACTACAAGGATCTGAAGTGCCGACGTTTCGGAAGATTTATCTTCAAGACTGGAAACAAGAAAACAAAATGAGCCCTAAAACTTTTCTTGTTTCCAGTCTTGAAGATGGAAGAATAAATCTTCCAAAACGTCGGCACTTCAGATCTTTGTAGTTTGATTTATTATATTACAATATCCTAAGATGCTTTTCTACTTATTGTAATTTTTTGGATGAGATACTTTTCCTTGCCTTGGATTGAAAATAAGTTGTATTAAAATCAAGATGCAGGGGGTAGGTAAGATATTTTGAGTTTTTGGAATAGTGATCAAGATATTATACTAACGAATTTTTATAAATTGATAAATGTACTTTATTTCAAAAATTTCACCTGCGAAATCAGCACAAATAACAAAATAAATTTTCCGAATCTCTCTTTAGAAAACAACAGAATTGAGTAAAATACAAAACATACCACAAATAACATATATATATTATATAAACTATAGTGGCTTTGGTATTCTAGTTACTGTAGTACACAAAAATTAACAGGTTTTTATTATCAGCACTACGCAATTTCAGGGGGACGCCAAATTCATATATGTTAACTACCCAGTATATTTGTTTCGTGAGTTTTTCGAAATCCAAAGGAGCGTCAATGTCAAGTTCTTGCCCCGGTTCGGAAAAAATCGTAGATTCAGAGGGTGACCAGACAGAACAGAACATGAAAGAACAGAAAATGAAAAAACAGAACAATGAAAACACAGAACAATGAAAAACAGAACCATGAAAAAACAGAAAATTGACAAAAGAGAACTCTGAAAAATGAGAACATGTTGTTCTTTTATGGAATCATAAAAAATCCAAGGAATCAAATTGTGCTGATAGAACAAGTAAATTTTGGTAGCAATTCTATATTCAAAATTGTTATACACAATAAATTGATAGATACCGCATATCATTCCAAACAAAACTACTAACTATGGAAGGCTTGAGCAACTTGTTCTTATTCCCACTGCAGGTTAGTTTTAAAATTAAATCAAAAAAAAGGCCATTCCAAGTCTTCCGACAAACATTTTTTTATTTTTATAAATTATAGTTCATTTTTGATTAAAAATCATTTTTGATGTTAAAAATGATGTTGACGCTACAGTTAAATTTAGTTTTGAAGTTGTTGCTTCTTGTATGCCACAAGAAAACCATGCAATTCGAGAACTCAGTAGAAAATATGCTTCGGCATAAACAACGATGCATATAATCAACTCGATGATAACTTTGGACTCAAAGTGAGTTTAGACCGTTCTATAGAATATCGGTGAAAATCGTATGCTATGTGATACTCCGACAATTCTCCACACAAATATTTTAGTACCATAAACCCTGCTATATAGCAGTAGTTGCTATTATTACCTTAGCAATACTCTAGTACAACGGTTGGCAACAGGCGGACCGCGGTCCGCAAACGGTCCGCGAAGGGTCGATCCTCGGACCGCCACACTTCAAATTTGCTGTTCTTCTCAGAACAGAACCATACAATAAATAGGTAGCACTTAATTATTATCAGTATTGTTTTTTTTCTGGACCTCGTTAAAATTTTCCCATAGTATCCGGACACCACCTAAAACTACTTGCCGACCCCTGCTCTAGTATGTCAGTAAGGTCATGGCAACGTTTTGTGGACATAGTTATAGCAGAAGGTGCAACTGAAATGATGTCAGAAGCTGAGAATATTCAAAAAGCACAGTTAATAGTGGGACAAAACTTAAGGTGGATTGAATTCATAAGCTCATCTATGAACATACACTAGCAGCCTTACATTAAGTTCTGTGCAGTGTCCTAGGCAATCCATCTAAAATCTGAACCAAACTAATGCATTTTATTTAAAACTGTATAAGAAACAAAGGCAATCACGATTTATGGGTAATTTATTAGAAGAATTAATACTCATATAATCATGTATTGTACTCTGCGACTCCAGAGTGTGGTAATCTTTTTCTTCTATTTTTAAGGTAATGTCTCATGCGTCTCATGAGAGACCAAAAAGTTAATATAAATAAATAGACCAAAAAAAGAATAATATTATTCTTCCTTAGAAAATTAAAATTATAAAATTTTTTTAGTCCAATATGCCAAAAAATCCATTGTGCATATGTTTGGCGGTCATTCTAACCACAGCTCTGCTGAGCATTTTCTAGCCCAACAAACTATCAAAGCTCTCGACTCCAGATCCAAAAGCCAAAAAAACCTACAGTTTTTCAGGTGTTCTCTTTAAGTTACATTTCTTAGCAACTTTAAATTATTTTCCAAGTATTGCGAAAAGAAGTGGAGATGGCATGTACCTGCATTAAGGTAAGAATTTAAAAAAAAATTTTAATTTATTATAAATTTTATAAATAATGTTAGAAGTGTTGTATAATGTCCAGGAACGCGACCACAATCTTAATAATATTATTTATAAAGAAGCTCATTGATCTTACCTTATTTACCTTCTTAAGACATTCACCTGGACGCATGCGCTATTTTCTAATTTTGGTAAAAGGTTCTCAACTTCTTTTACTATCAGTTCTTTGCCGTACGTGCCGAATTATCGATTAATTATAATAACCCATTAATAAGATGTCATTTCGAAAGGATTAAACATTTTCTTAAAAAAATGCGTTATAAGATTTTCTAAAGTGCAATTTTTAGTGAAGTGCAGTTTAGTTTATAGTTTTTCAAAAATTAAATGTAAGTCAAAATTTGAATTTTTTCGTAGTGAATTTTTTAAAAATAATACTTCGGGTAGATTCAAATATTTTTTAATCTTATTATTTTATTAAGTGGGTTTATTATTTTTAATATTCTCGAGGATGAATAAACTTTCTAATTTATAAAATGTAAGAAATGTGGCAAAATAATGCAAGAAACGTCTTCAATTCATTAAATAATAAGTGCAATTATTGCTTAACTTAGAATTAAAATTGAACATTGCATTTTTTTCAGTAAAAATATTTGAATTGAAAATCGCGCTTTATTTCGCATAAGGTTACTTGCTCGATCGAGCATTGAAATCGACACAGTGAAAGGCGGTAAACCTACATTTAATCGACATAGTTTATATTTTTTTGTGTATCAATTAATACATAATTTTTAAACGTCACAACAAACAATGTGCGTAATTTTTTTTTGTTATTACTTTCTCACATTTATAATATTTTCACACATCATTGCTATTGTTTAAGAAAAAAATAATCAAATTACCCATAAAAATAGCAAAAGTTCAAATAAGCGATAAGTATGTAAAATGCAGAGAAAAAAATATTTACAGTTAGGTTTTCGCATTTACAATTACGATTCATTCATAGTCGAGTAATTTTCATTACGTTAAATGCAGTTATGTAAAAAGTAGGTAATTAGTTTCCTTACGAGGTTGATGCTTTACAGTGACATAAAAAAAGATTTGATTCAGGAAACGGAGTTTCATTGCACATTTAATTAAAAAAGAATGATTTTAATGTTTTGCCATTATCAGAATTAAATAATAATCAAGAGATAATATTAATTTGGGTCTTAATTGCTTGAACTTTTTACATTTTACAATAAATTTTGTTAACATCGCATCAACACTTTTAAACTTTAATAGATAAAGGTCATTTTTGGTTATTAATAATTAAACAAGTTACAACTTTAAATGTCTGGTAGCGTAATAGATACATACATATGTAAATGCCAATAGATATTATAATTTCTATGTGATTAAAACTTGACTATAAATTCAAAACAATTTTGTAGCAAAAGAAAATTTTATGAATCGACAAGATAGTGTAGTTGAGCCGCAGACTTAAGGGGTCGTTTTAAAAACTTCTACTAGGAATTTTTTGAAATATTTTCGAAATAATTTTGATACCATTTAACAAATAGACAGATAATAAATCATGGGGAAATACCACACACGATTAGCACAATTTTGTCTAATTTTTGGGCAACTAATTTAATTCTCCCATTCATTGTTTTATTATTGTTTGGCAATAGTAATTAAAAAACAATTTAGTTTAAATTCTCATCCTGCTTTAAGTTTTATTTCCTGAAAATTTCTAATTAGTCCAGTCGGCAAGCACTTACACCATCACCTAATTAATTAATATAAATCTGAAAACATTTCTGTTGGAATTTTTCTTCGAGAAAATTGTCGTTAAAAGAAAAGGTATGGGGGATAAATAAAATAAATTGTTTTTGATTTTGAAAATTTTTATTTTATTTTTTAAACTTTTGTAACTGCCAATTTAGGGCAAGAGGTATTTTATTTCCAATTGAAATAGAAGAATGTATTATTGGAGATAATTAATGGTTGTGAAAAGAAAATTAAAACAGAAGTTATAAACAAGTGTTTATTGTTAATTTAATTTAATTGGGAGATAGAGAAATTATATACGGAGCCGAATAAAATTAAAATTATAATTAGTAGATTAGAGTTAATTAACTTTTGGATAAGACTTTTAAAATAGGTATTTAATTTCGAAAAAACAAAAGAACAAAGTTGATATCGATTATTTTGATGAGCTCATTTTTCGATTTTAATCAAGTAAAATTTAAAACTTTTACCTGGAAAATTTATAAAAATTTATTAATGCTTATCACGGATTAATTTAAGATTCAAGATAATCCTAGGATTTACCAATGAGATTACTAGAATTTAGACAGTATCGTAGCAACGGCTGCTATTTCGAGAATTAATCTCAAATCTCGGATTAATCCGTGACTTAATCCGTGATTAATCCGTACAAGCATAAGACAATAATATTTATAGGGTTAATCAAATTCATTTCAATAAATATATATTCAGAATTTGAAGTTGATCCTTTGAGTTGGCTTTAAAACAACAAGGAATTTTCAAAATTTTTTGAAAGAACTCCAATCTCTTGCAAACAAAAAACTGTTATTTCCATATCCGAAAGTTTGATAATTTTTTTAGTCTTCCAAAGAATTCTAAGGATTTCCTTTAACGAAAATTCTAACCAGGCATAAAATTTTGTTTGGGGTATTACCCTCGGTGGATGCACTGGTGATAACCGATTAAAAAAATTTGTAAACATTAAATTTAAATTGGATTTGTAATCCAATCCAAATAGGGAAAGAAACCTTTACAAGGCATAAAATTTTGTTTGGGGTATTACCCTCGGTGGATGCACTGGTGATAACCGATTAAAAAAATTTGTAAACATTAAATTTAAATTGGATTTGTAATCCAATCCAAATAGGGAAAGAAGCCTTTACAAGAATTTGTAATGATTGATTTTAAACAATTATAAAATAAGGGGAAATAAGAAATTACTCTGGAAAACCCCTTATTAGAGGATTCCCCTTTGTCGTTGAATCTTTACGTAAAAAAACTCGTGGTATAAAAATTATGAAGATAAGCTTTTCAATAATGTAGGTTATAGAGCCGCCGCTATAATTATACAAAAAAAATTTTTATCTACTAAAAAGTAAGTCTCATAGGTACCACTTTGTCTTGATCAAAAAAATTTAAATGTAGTTCACACGACGAGAAATGTTTCATTGTTTCCACATGATTAATCGATCTTTCACAATATAACAAGAAAGTGCGAACATGATTTTTTCTGCAAAGTTGCAGTTAACTCTTAGTAAACTTACCGTAGATACATTAATTGCACTTGTCATAACTGCCATATGGAATAATTTTTTTTTTTTTATTTTCATCCAGACATCAAAATAAATAAAAAGTGTTTTCTTGAAATTGAAACTGGTTCAATAAATGTTCTCCAAAATACATACAGGAGCTTAGCTTCGGTTCACTTCACGGTCAGCTCTTATTGGTAATGTGGCCATCAAGTTCTTAAGTTTCTTAATCTATTGTGTACAATAGTTTGTTCTTGACTTGTATAATACATTAAAACTAACATTGTCGGGTATTGTTTGTAAAACAAGAAGTAGCACTTTTTGGACTTGCAGCTATTCAAATTAGCTACTATTTATGCTTTTTATTCAAATTTAAAGACGAACCATTAGTAAATTAATAGTTTACTATGTTAAGGTTTCTTTATTATTGGTATTTGTCAACGGAAGTTTTGAGTTTTAATACTGCAAGGAGATTGATATCTTGTAAGTGAAAGTGGGTCACACCAACAGCTGTTAAGTATTGCTGCTCAAAAAGTTAAATTAATGATGATCGTAAAGCGAAGTGGCTGCTTCGTCTTCCAAAACTAAAACTTTTAAAAGAATATTAATAATATTATTAGAAATTTTATTCAAACAAAAAGTACATTTAATTTGCGGTATATTCATAATTAAAATTGCCAGTTATACAACATTTAAAAAAATTGGGGGTTACGCCATTTAAGTGAAATATAACAATAAGTTTTATATAATGTGTTTTTAATAAGTGGAGTAGAGCAATTTTACATTACCGTTTTTTATTTACCAAGCAAAATGTTTATGTTGTAAAATATAAAAGAATTCTAGACAGAGAAACTGGGTCGACCGCTCGAGAAGTCCAGAAGCATTTTTTTAATTTATTTATTTCATGCAATTTGTAAACCTCAACCCCACCATTAAATACGAATATTTGGCATTTTATATAATAACAATCATTACACCTTCTTAGAAAAATTTAACACCGCAGACTACGTGTGCAAATTATAAATTTTTTTCTTAAAATTTTTTTGAAACTTTTTTCAATGCAAATATTGAATAAAAACTCAAAACACAAACCCACGCTTAATCCATGTATCATCCGCTATTATTCGCTCAATTTACAACTTTGAAGCGCCATGCCAGTTCGATAGCCTCCAGATTAAGTTTTTTGCAAGCTTCTTCTTTAGAAATACAAATTACGGAGCAAGCGGCTTAACACCAGCCTAATTTTTAGATTGAAATTTTACGTATGCGAGCAGCAATAAATTTCGTATAACAGAAAACTTGTAAGAATCTCTCTTAATTAACTCTTATTTTTTAACACTTGTGTTAGATATACTTAAATATGCAAATTTCTTATATGCTGAAATGCTTATAAATTGTAAGCTATATAAATAAAGCGGAGTTTGTATCTTGGTTCTATTTTTTTATAATATTTTATCTTCTTTAGTTGTTATAAATTTACATACCTACAACACTAGGGTGTGTTTATTACAAACACGATTTGTTTAACAACGTCAGATTATAAAAGTAATACTCGACATGGCAGACTTTTACAATTCCCTATAAGAGGATTAAAGTTGTTTTTATTCAATTTACAGGAAAATTATATAATTTATTACTGATGCAGCAAAGCTTTGTTAGCAATTAAAAAACACTACCAGCAGGATAAAATTTAAACTTGAAATTTTCTGTTGCCACCTCCGCAGAATTTTCTAATTTTATATTGGAGATGTTTTTTTGTCGAAGAAGTAGGGAGTACGTCTAGATAAACATAAAAATGTGGGATACAGTTAGACGACTGCTAGCTCCCTAATATGGAATAATTGGCTAAAACATTGAAATACCTTTTGAAATAAATAATTGTCCCACTGTGTCCTATACTAGGGTGCACAGAGACAGGCGACTATAATTTACGGCAGTAAACTATAATGTGCTCCATATTTGAATTTACCCCACTTTCTCATAAAACTATTAAAATTGGATTGGTTTAAGAACCACAATTGTTTAAATAAACAAGGTATAAAATAAATTGGTTTGTCAAGTAATAAATAATTTTAAAACAACTGTGCAAACGTTTTTACGATATATAGACATAATTTGTCTTACGTACAACTGCAACTCTTTTGTGTTATTATTTACCTCTGCAAAACGTGACTAACATCAACTTCTGAGCAATATACACACCCATACATTTCAAGTACATTTTCTTTGAAAGTTATTACAAAATTTGCATGCAATAGGTAGTACCATTTTAATAATATATTACTCTATTATCGATTTTCATACCTTTCTATATATTGTCGAATCGCTTTCTAAGCTTGAATTTTTGACTAATATTGATAATTACTGAAGCGCAGCAAAAATGTTACATTTGATAGTTACTATATCAGTTTAAATAACTATTGAGTAATTTTGATATAAATTTCATGCGAATTTTTGTCGAGTCATTCGGCAGGTAGTTCACATTAAATTATTGGTGAAGAACAAAAACCCGATCAAGCTCACAGCTACTTTAATCGGTTTTATTTAAAAAAATATATGCTCACTCAGTTTTTGCCCATTTAAAATAAAAACTTTGGAATGATGAATTTAGGAAAATACGTGTTGAATTTAAAAATGTTGAAAATGTATGTAATACATACTATAATAAAACAATAAAAAACATAAAAACAATGAAAATTAATATAAATAAAATTATTATATGTAAAATTTTTTAAATATTTTTTTTTAATTTAAAATTTTTTTTAAATTTAATCCGGCATCATCAGCTTGATTCCATCGCATACATTGAAAAGCTGCATCTTTTGTATGTGCAACTGAATCTGAAAGTGTGGTTTACACTTTATACCTTCCACTATATACTGAAAATATCCTGTCAAAGAGATTCAAAAGCACTTGATTAAGTTTTAAGCCTTTATCGCGTTTTTGAGATCACATTAATTAAACCAAACCTACACATGGTCGGACGGATGAAAATATGATATGGATAGGTGTGGAGTCAACACGAGAACATTTATACAACAAAAATGTTGTTTAAAAGTACCGATATTTTTGACGTACACCCCCAACGAAAGTTAATTATTGTCCTTATAGAGCTTTTGTCTTGGGAAAAAATAATTATAAGTTCAAATTTAATTTATGATTTATGATATCCAAATGATGACATTCGTAGACAAAGAAATATTATAACCTCTTCGTGTAACCCTTTATATTTAATGTTGAGAAAAGTATTCATGGCATCCTGTAACGTAGTAATAAACTTGATGTTTATAAAATTTTATGTTTATTTCATAAATAACCTGCTTCATTTACTTTATTACCACTGCTACTACCCACTATTCCTATTATGGATAATATGCGATAAATTATTTCAAAAATTCACGAGAAAGCTTTATCTACAAATTAAATTTTTTTATGTTCGTTTTGGATTATTTAGTGTTATCAAGCGAGATTTAGTGATATATCATAAAATCGTGATATATTTTTGTAAATGCCGTTAGATCTTGATAATTTTTGTTAGACAGATTAACTGTTCCATATTCCTATGCTTATTATTTGCTGCGCCTCAAACAGAAGCAGGACAGCAATTAAGTATAAAACTACACGTAAGAATTAAGTCATAAAACACCTAGAATAAATTTTCCTAAATATAATTTTTGAAAATCAAAATAGAATAACGATTTAGCAGTGAACTGTATAATATACAGAGTGTCCCAAATCTCAACTTCATCCCTTGGAGGACTGATAGACCAGCTCATGACTGACCAGAATATCAAAATATGACCTAATCAAAATTTTGTGAAAATCGACACCTTAAATCAGTTTTTTCGGGTGCCACATGTACGAAATTCCAAATTTCAGGAATATAATTTTAGGTACATAACCCTGAATAGCCCTGCTATTGATCACAGATTAAAATAAAACTATTTAGTGCCATAATTTAAAAATCAAAAATGGTTTTGCCCTACTCATAAATTAATTTTTTTATTCGCAAACTTCAACTCTTTATACTGTAAAAAATGTACCAATGCTAACCTGGCAAGTTATTTTAAAAAATTAACGGTATAACGTTTAAAATTCATTTTCAGAATTCAAGTGAAAACACTACTTATTAAAGTTGTTTAAAACTAAACAAAACACAAATAATTTAATAAATTTAAAAAATTTAATAAAAAAATAAATTATAATATTAAAAAAAATTAAAACTATATTTTACTAAGGTCATATTTAATTTTCTGGTCAGTCATGAGCTAGCCTAGCAGCTCCCCAAGAGTTGACGTTGAGTTCTGGGACACTCTGTATATACAATTAATTTTTAACCACCCCCAGGCAGCTTTTTACAATGTAAACTATTAATAATAATCTTCGTTTGAAACTTATACTTTAATAAACCAATTAATAGTAGTAAACTGACAATTTAAAATGTTTAAGTTGCATAATATCAAATACAAGGAAACATAATTGATAAACGTAACCCACACAGTGTACCCACAAATTTATTAGTTTTTTTTTTAATCCTTTGAACTACATTATTTATAATCATAAAAACTGCAACTTGATAGTTTTTAAAGAATTAAACCTATAGTTTTGATCAGATTTTCCCAACTTACGTCACAGTGGTGCTTAATTTATTTAATATTAAATCAGATATTGAAATCCTTTTACTCGAATAATAGCGTAGTGTTTGTAATAAAATTTTAAGTTAAAAAAAAATTTACATTTAAAAGAAATTGCCTAATTCAATTAGTTTCAATTCAATAAATTTATTCGACTGCAGCAACAAACTTAAACAAATAATAAATTTAATAGAGAACGTGCACTGTCAAGTTAACCAATTCGTAACAGTATATAAAATTTTGTAATCCCACAAGAGAACTTTCTCTCATAGTAAAACGTGTAAAATGGATCTTATTCTATTAAATAAAAATGAAGTAAAATTTAAAAATAAAAGAAATTGTTAAACTAATGTTAATTATAAATGGTAGATAATTAAAATTCACAAAACTTGTTTTAAACGAGTTCATGAAGTTTATAACCCAATTTGAAATTAGAATTGTGAAAGTTATTCCATAGTATCAGTATTATTAATGAAAAATTGCTACCTTTAAAATTTGATAATAAAAGCATTTGTTGTCTTTTCGGTAATTGCATATTTTACGGTGTATGGATTAAGTAAACAATTGTACCTGGTGCAGTAATTGCATTTCATTCAAAATTAATTGAGCAGAAATTAAATTAGCATAAATTTATTCTAAATTTCTAAAAAAAAATACTTTTAAAAAACAGGCGGACACAGTTAATTGTCATTCAGATATGTATTTACCAAGCCGGATAGTAGATCTTGAAAACAACAGAAAAATAAAGTTCGTCTCTTTTACTTGCAGACTTTTGTATTTACCTTGATAGTCTCGTAATTCAATAATTATAGATATTGTCATTTATAAGTGCTTCCTGAAGACCTTGTCGGTGACAACTTGAACAAGAAGTGTAAACTTTAATTGCAACTCCAAGTCGAAAAAATTAAGAAACTCGTTATATTTTAAATTTCTTAAGGAAATCAAAATGTAAAAGTAAAATGCAATATTAATTTTACCGGAAGCTCATGCGTCTATAATACGTGTACAGTTAGTAACCATAAAAATCGTTTCCGGATAAGTATTCATACTGAAACTGTTCGGTTCTTTACTAAAAGATTTGTAAAGTTTGCTATAATTTAAGTACCGACTATGTTACAATGAAAGAAAATGTCACCAAGTTTGCTACATGTAAATTTGAGAATTTAAAGTCGCTGAAATGCACGAGATATTTAAATTTATTACACCTTATTGTGGATGTATACATTTATCACACCTGGTTGTTATCTTGTGTAGTTCTTGTTTACGGTGACATAAATTTTGGTTTAGTTCAGACTACATCAACCCCTACATGTTGCATTTTTCCACCAGTCGCAACATTTTTTATTCCTTTTTAGGACTTCTTCAGTTACGCTTTATTTGTAATGTAAATTCTTGGTATCATCTTCAGCTCTAGACAAGGACATTAAACGCCGAAAATGCTTGCATGTGTCAACTTACCCTAGCATACGGGAAGAGTGGTACATGGTAATATACAGCCATGACAACAACCTAACTTGTTGTCCTTAGCGATACAAATTATTAAAATAAAATTTAATGCCAATTTTATAATATTGACAAATGGATTGCGTAACTACTTGGTTTTGCATAAATATAAATTAAACTGAAGAACAAAGTTGTAAAGAAAATTAGGGAGGCGTTGGACACCTCTTAACTGATTTTATGCACATACTTAATTTTACATGGTTAAACATGGCAAGACTTTATGTAAATTTACTTTGTTACGCGTGTCCATTGTCTGCCAAGAATCCGACACATATTTTGACATGTTATTTAATGCGGGTTAAAAAAACAATCAGCTTCGACTTCACAAATTTCTGCTTTTTTATGAAATATTTTAAGATATAAATTTATTATAAATCTGGTAAAATTAGTTTTTGAGAAACAACAAAATTCTTTTGGAAGTTGTCCGACTACAACATAAAAAATTAATTTAAATATAATTAATTAATTTACATATCTACTCTAACATAGGCAACTTTTCCACTCAGATTGTACTATAGAAAATATAATTTTCAATCCAAAATTCAAGAGAAAAAAGTTTTTTTCCCAAAAATTTTTATTGCACAATAAATTAAAAACGGACAAGCCAGTTTTACAATAAAAGCTAAAGCTGAGCTGAACTTAATAAGTTTGACGAATTTTTAAAACTGATTTTATATGATCCGCGAGGAAGTTAGAGCCAGACTCCCTGGTGGTGACAACATGAAATACAGACATAAGCAACAACAAGAAAATTAAGCAAAGTAGAAAATCTGTGTGCTTCTATGTTTGTTTGTAAACCAAATTAAACTAAAATTTTGCAAAGCAGATTACTTTTTTCCAGTGTAGAGTATAGACCAGTTTTCTAAAGAATTGGACACTAGTCGAAAAATATTGTAATAGTGATAACAACCATAACAAAATTAAAGTAAGATAAGAAAGAAATAAAACAGAAACTGATAAATTGGAAATAGTATCCTCGCACTCTACACAACTCGTGTAAATTTAATTAATTTTAAGTAGGCACTCAACCAATTTCAATTATTTAACAAACCAGTAAATTTGCAAAGTTTTACTCAGATCAATTAATATAATATGTCTACAACACCGAAATGTGCTTTTGGAATGGAATGGACTTTTGATGGTTGCAATCATCATCCTACAAATCATATGGCTTTACGTGCCTTCCGAAGCATAAAGTTGCTCATAAGACAGTTGTTTTTCCTCCGGATTTGCATTAGGTAGTATTGGAAACAACAAATTTTTGTTTTATTGTGATCCGTTGTTTTATCACCGCCAATCAAAAACTCAAAATTGTTGAAAAGAAAAGCCTTTAATTAGCGCAAACCTCCTTCACTCTGTTCTTTGTTGGAACCCTCAGCGGCAGACTTCATGAAATTCTTTAAATAATTATTAAGAAATTTTCATAGTTATATTTGTTATGTATTTCAGTTGTTTTTAGTTTTGGGAGTATAAACATTACATTTTCAGGACTATTTTCAAAAATATGCGTAAAAAGGGCCAAAAATCAAAAAATGCAAGTATTTGATTGACTGATTCCATAAGATTAGCTTCTTAGGTGTCTTTATCATATAGCACAACTGATAAATTAGAGCTGGGATTTAATGCATTTGCATATTGTTTAATATTGATATGCCAACAGAGTCGTTTTGAAATCTGCACGAATTAAAAAAACACGAATCCGAAAAAGCGCTTCTAAAAATGCATATTTTGCATATTTTCAATGTTTGGTGCATATTTCAGCAAATAATGCATATTTGTGCATATTTAGACCACTTTTGGAGTTTTTGAAGAATTTTTATAAAGAAAATAAAAAAATTTATTATTAAATTTGTCAATTTAAGCAATTATTTTGAAAATAGCCGTGCCTTCTGTTTATAACTTCCTTTTTGAAATATGCACTCTTTACAAATTTTCTTTATTGACAATATTTGGGTAGCATTTTGATTTAGTTAGAGCTGTGGCAAATTTATGTCAACGTTGGTCTCATCCAATTAACAACAGGTAAATTAATCGAAAATAACCAAAATAATGTGAGATTTCTTCATTAAAACCTCGTTTTCTTTGATATATTTGATATAAATTAGCTAATGAAATAAATAAAAATTCAGTTCAAGTCAAATATATCGGCGAAAATGGGACTTTAAAGAAGAAATGTCATAATTTTGGGTTATTTTCAATTAATTTTCGTAGCGTTAATTGGACGAGAACGACGCTTTATGCTTATCTATTATTTATTTAAAATACATTTCCTAGAAAAATTAAAAAAATATTTATTATTATGCCTATCAATGCATATTTTATCAATTTTAGTGCATATTTTAGAGAAATTTAATACCTATACCTATATGCGCATATTTTCAAGTATTTTTGTGCATATAAATCCCAGCTCTACGTGATAATAACTAATAACTCGGCAAGTTTTACATTACTACTGAAGCTGCAAGGTCCTAAATTATATTAAAATAACATTTTTTTCTTCTTTTCAATAAAAACATATTCGCTCTAAATGACAGAGTTATTAATAATAATGATCATAAGACATTGTCTTTCCACCTGTGAAACCACTCGCAGTTTTCTTATTTACTCTAGGAAAAAACAATTGGAAAAGGAAACCAAGCGTTTATTTAAATATTAATTTCCATTGGAATACGACCACCTACAAATATTACAATTTAAATTTGTTTATTTTGATCTATCAAAGTAATTTAAAAACAATAATTTTTCAAGAATAATTTTCATTTACTTCCCGATTGATATTTCCCAGTCCAGTATAAATTAATAATTAAAATAACTTAACTTAGATTATAATTTAAAAATTAACAATCTAAGTAATGAAATGTTTCTCATAAGCTTTCCTTGTCAATTAGCTTTAATTGGCCGTTAAAATTAAATTATTTAATTTTTAATGTAAAAGTAAAAGCACAGGTAGATAAATTTTGGTATCTGTCGGCGAATAAATGATGATTAATAAATATTATGTCCTGAGCTATCAAACAAGATAGGCAAATAAATAAAGAATAATGAAATAATCCAAAATTAAGTTCATTTAAATTACGGAATTATTTTATTAATGCAACCTTTTTTTGACAGTTTTTAAATTAAATATTAAAATAATTACCATCATCATTACTGCAATACCCATGATACACTGTCATTGCTTAATTTTTACGTAGTAAATACTGTAATCACCAATTAATACATCAGACCTGAAATTATATGATAATTCTGTTTTATTTCGTAAATAAAATATTAAACAAAAATTACTCAGTTGCTGACTCATAACAATTTTAAACCTGATCTTCTTTAAATCAGACGGTAAAATCTTGCATGCTTGAGGTTGGGGATTTCTCTTAATGAATGCTCTTAAATTGTTAAAAATGTATCATAACTTATGCTAATTTACACGCATTATAATTCAAAAAATTTACCTTGGACTAATTAAACTTTTTGACATGTGAAAAAATATTCGTTCCATGAAGAATTTTAATGCTTGTTTTAATGTTGATTACAGATCAATTGATTAACCACTCTAACGTGTCATCCTTTCACTTACTAAAGTGGCAATAAGGATAAAAAAATTAATTAAAATTTTTACGACCATTAAACGAGCATTTATTTAATAACTTTTCCTTTCATCTCTTCAGTTACTCTTATCAACATCTCGTTCTTCGTCCGAGGTTGTTCCCTTTTGCAAAAGAAACGTTAGGAGGTTTAACCCAACTTGAACCTTAAAAAAAATAAACTGTTGAACCAAATATTATCATAATCGCTCATCTGTTATATAAAACACGGGGCATTAAACCTTACCTTCTACTAATTACATCGATGAATCGACAATATTTAACCATGACCCCCAAGATACATCATCTATAAACCCAAAAGTAAAAGCGTGTTTAAATGAGGAATAACGCTGAGCTCATCGACTGTAGTAGGTGTTTCATACATAGGTATACGAATATTACAAATTTCCTAACTAATGTTGCACATTGAACACCAATACATTTTCTGATGAGTTTCCTTATGATTCATACTGTCTCAATTTCAATATTGACTTTTGTACGAAAATTTTTAACATGGATTTAACGGAATGACAACTGTGAAGTTAATGAACCCAACGATTGTTTCTCAAAATAATGGACATTTATCTGCCAATTAAGAGTTCAATAGCTTTGCAGAAGATAATATTTTATAAGCACGTATGGGTATGGGTGGTTCATATTATATGTGAGTTTCGCCTATTAAAAAAAATGTTTTTATTGCAAATTATAAACTACAACCTGGAGAAAACAATAGTGAGATGTATAAAATATTGTTTCTGAATTTTTATAGCCAAACTAATAATTCCAGATGCTTTTAGTTAATAATATTGTATTATTAACTTCCCACAGACTCCATGAGAGTTTTTCGTACCCCTGTTGCAAAAGTAAAATCGTTTTTACGATAGTTGCAATGGCAATATTGTGTCTGCGACTGCGGTATGGAAGATTGGAAGATTAGAATGTCTTTGTACGAAGTTGTTTTATTTTTTCAAATTTTAAATTTTAATCAATTGACGTTGATATCCTGTCTATAGTCCGAAAACCAACAGTCGATAAAGCCAAAACTCTTGGCTCAATAAAAGGATTTAGTGTGGAAATCCCGATTACGAAAAGTCTGAAATCAAAAGTCCTGACAAATTAAAATATTAAATTTTATAAATCTATGCAGCTTATTTTTAATTACAAAAATTATTTTTTAATAAATTTGTATTGTAAACGTAAATATTAAAAATTACAAATAAACCAAAAATTAATAAAATTTAATTCAGAAAATTGAAAAAATTAATTATTTTATTTTTATTTATTTATTTACAATTTCTTTAACTAAATTTAAAATTCTGCTGATAATTAAAAAGTTTATTACCCACAAAAACACACAAATGACCAAATAATCCATTAATAAATAAATAGATTAATAGTTTAGATCAATGATCCTCATTAACATTTAAAATAGCCTTAAATGGCTATTATGAGAGTTCTAAGTCACGGTTAAAAAATTAAATCAATTTATCGCCTTTATCCGGTAGTTCATTAACAAACGATACTTAAAAATATAATAGAATCCAAAGAATCCCCAGTACGCTAAATTTAATTTTCAACTTTATAATTAACTTTAAATTAAAATTATGCAAATTAATAGTAACTCATTTCGCTCGCTTCGATTTAATAATAAAATTAAATTTAGTTGTATTTTTTAAACATTTTTCGATAATTAAAAAATAAATTACCTAGCAAAAACAGCGAAAACTGGTAAAATATTCATTAATAATATAAATAGATTATTAATTTAGATCAATGATCCTCATTAGCATTTTAAACGGAGTAAATTATCTATTAGAAGAGTTCTAGGTCATGGTTAAAAAATTAAGCCGATTTATCACCTCTTTATCCGGTAGTTCATTAACAAACGAGTCTTTAAAATATAATAAAACCCCCCGTACGACCCCCAAGGCGCCCAATAGTCTAACGCATTTTACAAAATTGACTAATCGCCCCTGTGATTAACTTGATTGCCTTATTAGTTAAAAGGCCACATTAAAATAAAATTATGCTAATTAATTACGCCAGATTGATAATTTTTGATTTATTTTTTTTTATTCGTGGAAGCACGTAAACACACGTTAGATGCCCAAAGCAATACCGGAACTTTTTTGTCATTGTTAAACCTTGACTTTCTTTATTGCAACATACTTTCGGCATTGAATTAAAAACGAATGTGCATAAACCTAACCAAATTAATCTGGCCCACTGACTACAATAGATAATTTGGTCCGTTATTTGAGAAAATTTGATAGAATACAAAAGAAAAACTTTTATTACGTGAAACGCGAAATAAAATTTCGAAAAATATTATGTAAGAAGAAATTTCTATCGAATGATTTAATTTGGAGTAAGGAGGCAAACTCCACCCAATTCAGTAGGCATGAAGAATTCAAAATAAACCAGCAGGGAATTATACAAATATTTGGTTCACATGCCGATGTCAAGCAACCAAAATTTTTTTTAATATATATAAAAAGTTACCAAATTTCGGCACCATTGAAGAATATTACCAAGGCATACAAAAAATGGATTCGTTTATCTCATAAATCATAATATCAAAAGATTATAGTGGTTCAAACTTAATTTGAAAATGATCTTTAAAAACATTAATTTAAAATCAATTTGAAAACTACAAAAGGTGGGATCTGATTATAGATTTAAATAAGCTGTCAGCACAACACAGCATGATGAAAGTAACTCTGCATCTCAATTAGAGTATAACCTATAATTTTGCTACCACAACACAAAAAAAAATTAATTCATGCAAAAACGTACGATCGAACCAAAACTATTTATTTATTGCCCACTACGTGACTTAGTTTTAATATTTCCTCTGCGAAGGGGCTAGATTTTCAGAACTGACGGACGTTTTTTCGCATAATTAAATTTATTAAATAACTCGAATTTAATTTATTTTTTGAAGGAGAAATCATCGATCATTTACTTTGGTCAGTTTTTGTCATAAGAACAACAGCATCTTTGTCCAAAAAGCCACAATCATATTACGTAGTGTGATGAGTTCATCAATCTATCAATGGGAATAGTCGGCAAGGCCCAAATATGATATGGGCAATATTAGAAAATGTTATTCAGGGTTATTTTAAAAATGCGCTTGACCTATCCATCTGTAGCGGAAATTATAAAGAATGAAAGTGGCAAAACAATAAATTCATATCACAAAAGAACAAGTTGTTAAAATGTACGAAAAGAAAGGTAAGTCATGAAAAACAATGACCAGATTACAATGAAACCTTTTAGCGGTTCCGCAAAGTTAAACTTATCTTAATAAGTCTCGTCAAGTTTGACATTTGAACTTAACATTGTTATTAATTGCTTCACTGAAAACTTGAAAGTACCAAGTACAACTACTCTGATTAACCGACTCCACCTTTATGCAATAAAAACAATTAATTTTGCGTGAGATGGAAACGTATACGACGTGCAGACATGCCAGTGAGTACTAACAGAGACCAAAATCTAAGATTTTGTTCAAGAAAATGTCCTTGTGAACTTTAAATGTTGCAATTGCATAATCAATCAATAGGACTAATAATAATAGATTATGAAAAGCAATGTAAAGCAAAAACTGTCCATTCTCTTGTAGCCTTGATATCAATATCAAATATTCCATTTTCCTGCCCTAACTATTGTTGAAACGAAGAAAAGAAACTTTCAGTTTGACAAAGAATAAAACTTTATAACAATTCAAGTTAACTAAGTATTCCAATTTTGATGATGGCATTGCATAAGTGGCCAATCAAGTTAAGAAAAAATAAAATTGCCTTACTGTAATTATTATTAGGTATTATACAATTTCAATTTGAAGGATTTGGAAATTCACCCAAGTATTGCCAATAATAATTTATATCTCTGCAAAAATATTTTTTTTTTAGTTCTGGCAAAGTTCTGGCAATTGAAAGTAAATGCGATTATAAAATAAACATAAAATAAAACAATTCGGCCTCTCAGTTGACAAGGGTTTATTTCTATTATAGTACGTCACATTCGCAAACCTGAATTTATTATGGTGGCAGTTAATGAGAGGAGAAGAATATAAATCAGAATATTTTTATATAAATTTTATTGCCTACCACCAATGAAGGCCTATTAATAATTGCCCAAAATAAAATTAAAACATAAAAGCTTGCTCAAATCATAAAAATAAAGATCCTAGTTAACCATGAATAAAATTTAAGAGCATTCAGTACATGAAATTTTATTGCTTGATTACCCCATTGCCAAGCAGTGGCGAATAATCAACCTTTAAATATTTGTCTGAAAGTTTTTCTTCTTTTATCCAGCCTGAAGAAACGTGTTTATAGGTGACTAAGCTCGTTTTAAAATTGGATTTATAACACGCACATTCCAAAAATACCGGCTTAATTTTGGGTTTTTTAAAATGCACACGTCAGTTTTGTAAATTTTTCCGTTTTGAGAAATCTGCTTTGAGCAATATTACAAGTCTACAATATTTTAGCCTACGTCTGTCTATTTGTTAAAATATCACCGACATTTATTAACTTCCAGAAGAATATTAAGTGACAAATTCTAAATACCACACAATCCATTTTCATGCGGACCACCAAAAGGTAACAAGTGGGTCGTTTTCGGCCCACTCAAACATGTTCGTCGCTATCAAGGAACATTTTTTCTAGCTTCGTAAATGAAATTGTTAAAAATGTTGTTCTCAAAAGGGCAAGGATAAGAACTTATTCATTTGCAATTACCAATTACTCATCGGAACTATAAATAACATATGAAATCGTAAATCTGCTTACATAGTAAATGAATGATACAACTACAATAATTAAATTTACATTATCTGGTATACCGTGGGAAAACTTAATAAACCCAAATTTGGAAATAAAATATCAGTTTTGCGAGGACATTATGGTTTTCGAGAATTTGGAAAATCATAATCAGGAATTTTGTTAACAAAAACATTTTTGCATAAATTAAATTTAAATTGTGAAAGGCAAGAATTGCCAAGCCATAAGAACATCCTGTCTTTCAAAATGAATTAGATTAAGATAAAATAATTAAGTGGTATTAACTTTTGTTAATTATTTTATGACAACACTTCTTAAAACGCAACAATTTTATCGATTACGCATTAACCATAAAAAATTACAAATCAAAGTGTTTAATTTTAATAATTAATATTAAAATAATTTACAAGGCTGACCTTCGTTTGAATAATAACAAATATTTTAATAAAAGTTAAACTGAACCCAAATATTGCAAAAAATATGAGCTTTCGGCTATTTTTGCTGCCTCTTTCAAATTTATGTTATTTTATTTAAATAATATGTATTTTAACCTTTAATTTGATGATCTATGATATTTTCAGAAAAATGGCTGCAAATGGCTTACGACACGAAAGCGATGAAAATTTTTCCGACGACGGAAGCGTACCCCTTACGCAAGAAATATATGGTGGAAGGTGAGTTAAGAAACTGGATCTCAATGAAAAATTAAAATTGTTGATATTTTTGTTACTTTATTTAAATTTTCCGCCTTTTTTCTGCATAATATGCATGAGTTTATGTGTTTTAAGTTTATAAATATTAATTTGTCAAGAACTTTATTTAATTATATCAACCTAATGGAATGCTAATAAGTATGTCAAATTAGAGATTATGTATATAATATGTAAATATTAAATACCCACAATAATTAAATATGTAACATGTGCAATTTTTTTCAAAAGTTATACTTTACCTTGTACAATGCAGTTTTTCTCATAAATTCCCTTGTACTGGTTCGAGTTTTTTAGAACTTTAAAATAAATCATAATATAGAAAAAATGTCTTTGAAAATTCCAGTCAGTTCTGTAATGATAAATTTAAAAAAAATAAAAAAATTTTTAAAAATCCCCCAAAAAAATTAATATTAATTAATTTCATTAATTTAATAACTTTATTAATTTTACATGGAAATTAATGTAACTCGAGTTTGAGGTGTCGAGAGTTTTAATGTCTTCTTCAGCACAATCTTATCTAATATCCATAGGTTAAATATAATTTACTGTTTCATCCAAATCCAAAAATTAATTGCCCTAACCTTTTGTATGCTAAATTTAAATCTCCATTTAAGTTAAATGTCTGTTAAATATTTAAATAAGATTGTCGTAATCGATTAAATTAAAAATCAGTAAATTTATCTAATAAATTTGTTAATTCGGGTGCTGACCGTTCAGCTAACAATGCAAAAAAACATAAAAAGAAGAACACAAACAAACTAAGAGCACTCAAAAAATTGTTAGTTTTCCTTATATTTCACTAGCTATACTCCGACGGTGAGCGCGAGTCCGTGAGTGCTCTCGGGAATCTATGATAAATAAATAAAACAACAAAATTACATTTACATATAACATTTAAATTCTAGTATACGAAGCAATGCACTCATTCGACATTTAATATATTACTTATAAGCAATAAAAAATTAAAAAATCTAGTTGAAGACTTAAGTTCCAACGTAAACAAAATCTTTGAAAACGGAAAAACAACCCTGTTTATAACACAATCTCAAGATTCCCTGGAAAAAACTCAATAAATTAAACATAAATAATAATAATACAATAAAACATAATAATAAATTAAACAAATTCAATTCCATATTATTAAATAAATCTAACTTAAATAAATTAGACTTTAAAATAAAATTTAGTGACGTAACAATGCACCCCATGGGCCTGTGGTTTAGAGTCAAACTGGGCCACAAATTTTTTTTTATAATAGCAGTCTCACAGTTTACATTATATTATGTAGATAAAATACTTTATTTTATACTTGTTCGATGGAGCACATGGAACAACGCTAGTTACGCCACTGGTTACATATTTGAGCTCTACTTTTTAAATTATACCAGGGGTGTCCAAGCTCCTTGATAATCCAAGCCATTTTTCAAAATTTTGAAACACATACGAAACAATAATAATTTTTTTAAATATAATAAAAATGAAAAGGGAACTCGGGTACATTTATCGAGAGCCACAAATAATCCTTCAAAGAGCCGTATTACAGTCACTAGATATATACAGTACCGCAACGTCCGGCCATTTTGGGTCCAAATTTATGCTTTCTCTCTCGCACTCATTGGCCACTCGCACAGTGAGTAAATGAGTGCGAGAGAGAAAGCATAAATTTGGACCCAAAATGGCCGGACGTTGCGGTACTGTATATATGTAGTGACTGTAAGCCGTATGTGGCTCGCGAGCCGCAGGTTGGTCACCCCTGTATTATACAATAGATTACAGAGTGGATATCGCCGGTTTATAAATACTACATAAAAACGTTACATATGAATACATATTACACAGTAGATTTATTTACACTTAAATATTTAAATACTTTCGGCAGTTATCGATTTTTATTAACTACCAAGCTATTTAAATATTGATAAAATGTATAAGTTATTAACATGTGAAAATATAATTAAATTGAAATATCATAATCATGTTAAGTTAAAAATTTTTGAAAATCTTACTGTAGAGAAAGCAACTAAGTTGATAGTCTGCGACATTTGATATATCATATGTTTCGAATTTTAGAATCTCGTCAATGTTCGGGTTAATTTTGATTTTAGATTTTCTAGGTCTGCCTGATGAGATTTTAAAATTCGAAACATATGATATATCAAATGTCGCAGACTATCAACTTAGTTGCTTTTTCAACAGTAAGATTTTCAAAAATTTTTAACTTAACATGATTATGATATTTCAATTTAATTATTTAAATATTGGTGAAAATCATTTAAGCAGATATCAAACAATATTCAAACAGCTTGATTACCTAGGTTGTGCGGCCTGTAGGCCGCAATAAGGCATTTTTATGATTTTAAAAATGAGTTGCCACGACTTTTATAAAAAAAATCTACAGCTACAGCAATCTACTAGTGCAAAAAAATGACAAATGAAAGCCGGGCCCTTTAACGCCCAGGGCCCTTGTTCGATCAAGCACATGGAACACCGCTAGTAGCGCCACTGACTACGACTGTAAATCAAAAAGATAACTTTGACCATATTTCGCGGTATCTAATTTATTTCACAACTTTAATTCCAATATCCAATTTTACGAATTTCGCCATTAAATTAATTTTGATTTTCAAATTAAATTCCTTATCTTCCAATGTTCAATTATCCAAAAATATTTTTCATCTAAATCAATTAAAAATATTCAAACTTTTTTGAATTTTGAAACAAATATAATCCAAAATAATTAAAAATCACTCCCACCTAGCTGATGCCAACTCAATTAATTCCGTGGTCTCGGAGTAAAACAACTTAAGTCACTGTTTGACGATTGGCGAATTATTGTACCATCAGATGCAGAAAGTTAGAGTTCAATATTTGCGTAAAATTATAACCTAAGTTCAAAAATGGCATTGTGAGAAATACCTTAAGTAATAACTTAAGTAAGATGCAATTTCCACGACCAGTAGCGGTCATGGAAATTGCATTGGGAATTATTCCCGAATTTAAAAAATAGATTTCCAAGTAATATATATATTCTTAATAATAAATAATAGAAAATAAAATAGAAATAGATAAAAAGTTAGATTTTTGGTTTGAAATTCATAAGCTCAAAATTACATTTTTTTTAACACAATTACAAAGCTGGGTTTTTCAAACCGGGGGGTCTGGGGGGTATGGAATACCCCCCAGCACATCAGTATGATTGTGTTCAAAAATAGAAAATGTGTTATAGAATTTCAAATCAAAAATCTTAGATTTTAAAATTTTAGAAGTTAGATATCTGGTTTGCAACCCATAAGCTCAATAACACAATTTTTCGCGCACAATCTCTAGTGTGCTGGAGGGTATACCCCCCAGACCCCCCGGTTTGATAACCTAGCTTGGTGTGCGTATTGTGCTTATATTGTGTACGGTTATTAAAATTCCATTAGAAATTGCTATTTTAATTTGTAAATATTCAGCGATGCAATTTCCATGACTGCTACTGTATTTTAAAAATTTATCATTATAAATCGAAATCGTATAAGTAATTAAATCAAACTCATTAACTATGAGTTTAAAATCCATGCATAAACTTTTATCTCTAAATTGCCCATCCACTGGATCTCAAAAATAGCATTGACGTCGCACAACAAAAACCATTGAAAGCATTTCTCAATATCAATTAATTCTTGATCACAAATTAGATAAGAATTTATAATATGATCGAAACCACAGAGTAAAAAGCTAAAAAAGGAAGCATTAAATTTTCAAAGGAATTTGAAGTTATTTATTTACCTGCAGACATCGCAAACCAAGTAATTAAAAATTAACTATAATTTTCAAACTTAAAAAAAAACAGTTCGTCAAAAATATAATACTTCGTTTTCATAAATAGCGGACCACTGTAATGTACACAGTTTATCGTAAGTGGTGGAGACATTAGTAAGAGATATTCTGGTTGCTACGAAGGCGTCCTGAGGCCACAAAGTAGAATATAAATTTTAAGTGTCAATTGCAGCTTACAATTGTCAATTTACACTTCGAAGTCGCAATTATAGTAGTAATATTATAAGTATACGATTGCGCAGTCGTTAATTGCGACTTCAAAGTGTAAATTGCGACTTAGAAGTGTAAATTGCGACTTCGAAGTGTAAATTGTGATTTCGAAGTGTAAATTGACAATTGTAAGTCGCAATTGATACTTAAAATTTAATTTTTAATTTGTGGCCTCAGGACGCCTTCATAGGTTTCAGCAAAAAATCATTTACAGCAAAAACCATTTAAATATGCGACAATAATAATAGTACTTCCAATATAATTTGCCATCACAGATGCATTACACTAATCCAGGAATTCAATTTAAAAATAAGTAAAATTCAGAGACGCAGGTGCACCGTGACAATTCGGCAGGTGGTAGAAAATGTAATAGCAAGTATGCTAAAAACCACATGGGATACTTTTAGTAATAAAACTAATCGCAAATTAAAATTATTGTATAAATTTACAAATAAATTTCACCGCTTCAATGCCACAGAAGTAAAATCGCAGAAGAACGACTATTACAATTCACTTTGTGACATTTACAGCCAAGTAACAATGAAACGTCGAGATAGGTCGAGAGTACCAACTTAAATTTAAAAATCGAGCATGCCGAGTAGTGCCAAATAAAAGTAGGGCTTTAAACTTTTGTTTAATGCATAACTTTAGGAAGTTGAATTCCGGTGGCCTATTTAGCGAAGATGAATTAATAATTTCTATATTTAAAACATCACACATTTTACCAAGACGATACGAGGGGGGGTCGGTTTTCTTGAATGGTAATAGCTTCCCAACGTTTCTAGTAGCTTAAATAACTATTAAAAAAATAATTGATTATTGAATATTGAATATGACTAAAGTTTGCCATAACTATAAAGAGAGAAATATGTGTTACTAATCCACAAAATTGTGGAGAAAAATTGGACAATTGCGTACTTTTTCAGTACAATTGTGTGGATTAATAGCACATCTTTCTTTGTTCGGTTTTAATCTGAACTAACCCTGTATTCTACATGAGACTTAGCAATCAAGTTTATTCTTGGTAATTAGCCTGAATTACTTAACTGGCCCATCTCGTGCTACCAATGTTACGAAATTGTAAATTATATTCTTAGGTAATAATTAAAGGTGTCCCCTTACACAGTAAGTTGGGGCGTGACGCCCTATAACTAACATTACTGTAACTCTATTCTGGATTATTTCCCCATCGTTTTCGCTAGTGGAATTGCACGACTAATAGTCTGACCGGTTAAAATATTAATGTTCAAACCCAAATATATGAGATACAATTAGAGGGAGTTCTCGGCGACGAAAAGTGATAAATTTGTTTTCGTATTTTGGATTCTGGAATTCAGCACACATATTTTACGATTTGACTTAACCAAATTATTGAACTAAAATTACTAAAGCCAATAATTTTTTTACAACGGAATGCATACCTTGAGGGACAGTCTATTGTTTAAGAAAAACTTGAAAGTTTTAATACCGACGGCACACCGTCGTGCACGATTGTTTTAATAAATCAAGAACAAATTAGAGGCGTAGTTGATCAGTCTCAACATTTCTTTTGAGTTTTGAATTATGTAACGATAAATTTTGCCCACAGCAGACAATTAAATTTTTGATCGGGCCAGATTAACGTCGTTCACAGTCAACCATGAGAATATCCTGAATATTGTATAAGAAAATCGTTTATACAAATTTTTATGGTTTTTCTAATTGGCGGTGTTAATAAATTATTTATTCCAAAATAGTTTAAGTGAAAGTTTGCTATTAAAACTTAATATTTAAATAACAAACCAATTGCCCATCTCACTTGCATCATTATGATTTTTCGTAATTCACACGGAAGATGCAGTTTTAAACTTATAACCCAAAATTAAAAAATTTACGTTATTGCACAAAAACTTCCGTTAGTCTCGTGTGTAGATATATCTATCGTACCAACACATAATGGGCAGGATTTGCTACGATAAAACATATCCGAAATATTAAATTGTCTTGAGACGGTTAATCCATAAACTTCCTTAGCGATCGGGCCAGTTTGAACTGTTTAAAGCTTCTTAATTCAGGAAAATATTTTCCATAACCAGGACTTTACGGATGTTGAGTTTATTAAATTTAGCGTAAAATAGAAAATGAGTAATTTTTATGGCACAGTATTGGCATAAATTGATTTCAAGGATGTTTGACGCTACTTTTAATAATGCCGTTATATTTCTTCGAGCAAATTCTTTGACAACAACGTATAAAATGTAATTTGGAAATGTCATAACTACTAGGGAACGGTAAAATGCCAAGGACGCCAAGAATTTCTTCAATACGCGGATGTAGAACAAATCCTAAGAGAAAAAATTATAACAATATAAGTAATTCTTATGACAATGTGTCATAAATACGAGAAACCTGATGATGTCGTTTTTGCCTTTTGTGTCGTGAAAAACGATCTGTGAAAGTTGGTTTATAAATAAATTAAATCCTCGAACGTCCTTGTTGCAAATTCTTTAAATATCACGGATTTCTTATATTTTATTTCTTAATATAGGAATTAGAGGTACAATTTTGTTGTTGGGAACTATCGCCGTAGAATTCAAATTGGAATCGTTAAAAACAATAGATTCCGTTATAAACTGTAAACCGTAAACATAAAAACATACTTACAATTAAATGCTAAATAATAATCACCGCGATCAAGTGCCCGGTATGTGGGTGGGTTTACACGACAAATCCGGATTGTGTGCAGTCACCTTTAGATATATATGTGAACGCAAGTGACCTTGGGCTCGGCTGCCCAACGCCCTTGACGGTGCAACACCCTATTATATATTATTGCGATTATCGCCCCCAACCGAAGGTCGTTTATTCGCCTCGGGAAACGCAAACAGTTTTATTCCATGTATAATTCTTCTGATACGCCTTTGAGCTGCGAAAAAATTGGACAAGATTTACAGCAACGTCGTGTTTATAATAAATTTATGCAACAAAAATGCAATTTTAGTTTCTCCAACAAGCAATTGCATAAATCTTATTAACTCTCAAATACCTTATTCCACTTCAAAAGTAACGATTTCTATTTGTAGCTTGAACGAAACTTATCGTATCGTTGCACTTTTAAGCTGTACTTTATCATGTTAGCAACTTGCATCGCGAATTCAAATTTTGGGACGCAATTTCAATATATCATCGTAAAAACTCTTGCATGTGCGTCGAAACTTCTGGAGGTCTCCCCCGCTGCTGCTATTGCAATAATTTTTCTTCTCTTCATTAATTATTTCTGCACTGTCAAGTAGAATAATTTAGCAGTCTCAATTTTGGAGCTCATTTCGATGGACAACTTTCATTAGTGTAAAGACGTACAGCATACATGGTCAACGTAATTGATTAAATTGCAACTTTTTTTATCTTGTTTGCCATATCGGAACACTGAGCACCCACATAGTCAAACCTTAAATTAACTTTCACGATTCAATTTCGAAATCATTAATCCTTATTTTGAAAATTGCATATGTCTCCTTTTTTCCTTAATGTAGCCACTCAAACATTATTTTATCCAAATTAGCCATGCAAACAAAATATTAAAACCAAAAGTTTAAGGTTGTCTGATTGGTAAATTAGAAAGGTCAGCACCTCGATTCTCCTTTTAGACAGGCAGGTTGATGTGCCGGGTACCAAATTAGTACCCCAAGTTCGACTCTAATTGCATAGATTAAAATTTTTGTAATGTAACTTCACTGTACTTTTTTAAGTTTTTTTGTTTGTTTTTGTATATAGGTAAAGGTATATCTGATCACGATTAATTATAGGCAATGTCGTAGTCAAATTTCCTAATATCCTGACGCGCATAATTGAATTAACGAAATAGAAACGTTTTTTATTGCTTAAAAAGTAATTTACTAGCGCACGAAAAGTCCACTGCTTCGAGGAGATATCTTGTTAATTCGTTTCCATAAAAAAATCCATCCAATCCATTCATGCGCGTCAGTGATTAGCAAACTATAAAAAAGGTTTTTTTCTGCAAAGATAAAAAATACTCAATATTTTGTATTTTAAAAACAGTTTTTCGGCTCTGATTGATTGTATAACTGAAGCGAATAAAGAAAATTAATTTTTTTATTTCACAAATTTACAAAAAATATTTTTCTGCTCAAGGGTACACTTGCCCAAAGATCCTTTGATTTATAGTGCGAATACTACGAAGGCGTCCTGAGACCACAAAGTAAAAAATAAATTTTAAGTGTCAATTGCGACATACAATTGTCAATTTACACTTCGAAGTCGCAATTAACGCCTGCGCAATAATACTTATTAGATACTACAATAATATAGTAGTAATTATAAGTACGATTGCGCAGACGCTAATTGCGACTTCAAAGTGCCAATTACGACTTCTAAGTGTCAATTGCGACTTTTAAGTGTCAATTGCGACTTTGAAGTGTAAATTGACAATTGTAAGTGGCAATTGACACTTAAAATTTATTTTTTTACTTTGTGGCCTCAGAACGCCTTCGTAGAATAAAGAATTCCACAGAATATGAAACTTTCAAAATGATATTTGACAGGGGTAAACAATTAATGTTAAAATAATTAAAAATTCATATTTCTGAACAGGGTGAGTTTTAAGAACAACTCCAAGCCCGACGATAAAAGGGGGTTGAAGAGAAGGAGTAATTCCCCAGGGCCCGGAGTTTCTGAGGAGACCCGAATTTCAATCAAAATCCGGAAATCTGAAAAATTTTCTTTTTTAATTTTTTGGAGACAAATTTTTTATTGTTTCATACAAAGTAATCACTTTTATCAAACAGAAGGGAATGCCGTAAGCTACTCTACTCCCGGGCCCTGATTTTTTCTCGACGGCCAGGACGAAACATAAACAGTTTACTAAAAATTTAGAACTTCGGAGTTATGTTCAATTTGAGTAAACATCAATTACAAAAATAGTTTAAAAAATTAAATTTAAAAAAAGGGTGCGTTTTAGAGATAACTACAAATAAATTGTTTTAAAAATCTAAAAAATTGGAAAAATTATTTAAAAAATTAAATCTTGAATTAGAGTGAGTTTTAGGGGCTGACATAAAAATGAATTGCTTTAAAAATCATAAAATTTGATTTAAAATATATTTAAAAAATTAAATCTGCAAAGGGATGAGTATTAGGGATTGTACTTAAAATAAATGACTCTAAAATATTTTTTTCAAATATTTTTCTAGGATTATGTTAACTCAAATTAGAAGCAATTTGTCCGCTAAGCCCCTCTTCAAGATTTAATTATTTAAATATTTTTCCAATATTTTTTAAATATTTTAATAAATGTTCAATACATAAAATGATTCAAACAAGGAAAATTAAAAAACTTAAGTTTACACAGATTCGAATGCTTAATTCTCGCAATTCAACGAGAAAGTGTCATCAGTGCAATGAGTTCCCATCACACTGATGGCATTTCCCCGCTGAATCGCGATTGAGAGTCTTTCTTTAAACCAAGAGCCTTCTTTGGGATTCCCAGTGGCTTCGATTAGCTTCTGGCTGATGTCTTTGATGAAAGACCGCGCACTGGGACTTAAATTAAGCTCGTTTACAAAAATTGTAAAAAATTTTCCAAAATTCACCCCAAGGCCCATAAACTACTGAATTCAGTAATACTAGGTATAGGCTTTTTTTTAAACAATAAAAAAATTATACTATGCAATGGTCAATTAGAAGGGTTATTTCTAAAAGAATACGTGTAAGTCAGAGGAGTCGTTTAAAAGCTAGTACTGAAAAAATCCAATTGTGTAAATTTTACACATATGCAACCGCTCCTGTTATAATTAAAACAAATATTAAAATATACTATTTACTAATAATAATAATTAAAACAAACTTAGGAAAGCGAAGCACAGACACAACATGGAGTTAAATGACCAAAAAGTTTAAAATAAATTAAAAATTTCTCTTATAAATACTAATCACAATAATAAGCTTATATCAATATGTAACAATACTACGTAATATATATTTCTGTTCAAACGCATTGAATTAGAGTTTCGAATCAGTGCACACTTTTTTTTTGAAATTCAAATAAATTTTTTTAAATTAATTAATTTGGCCCTAGGGGAGAATCGCAGGATAAATTTTTGTATACTAGCAAATTTGCATTTGTAACATTTCCTTAGATTTCCAAAAATTTCCTCAAATTTTCCAAGAGATTTCCTTCACATTTGCAGCGGACTTCTGAAAAAAAATAGAAGAGCAAAATTAACGAAACTAAGCTGATTGGATTCTTATTGAATTTTCTCAGATTTCCTGAAATTTTCCTTTTTCCAAAAGGAATTTTCCAAATATAACTTGATCCACTCCTGACTATAGAATGCTGTGTTTTACGCCAATAATTCTTTCAAGCGTTTTGCGCCATTTGACGCGGCACTGTGAACACCGCTTTATATTAATCTGCCGAGAGCTTTGTAAGGCGGGGTTCATTAACTTTCTACCCAAATTACAGCATGTACAAGTGTGATGATGATGACAATCCTGTCAAACATTTCCTGACTACTGAAACATGCCTCGTTAAAAAATAAAAACAAGTAAAAGTTAAATGAAATATTCTTTAGCCATATTCATACAGACATACCGCTTTCTAATTCTGTATCAATTATATAATTGAATTTACGTGAGTGCAGGCAGTAAAAAAACTGTGTCAAAATTGCATTACGCGGCAGTATCTTAGATAATGATTGGTGACATTCAGCATTTTAAACTGTGAAGTTTTAAATTTGAATATCATTTGCGTGATTGATTGATTCAATTTCCTCATTCTTTACTTCTCGCAGTACTACATACTTGTTTTAACAGCTCCAGTTTAGTACAAGGTTGCTACCGAATTAGTATTGCCATAATTTTAATCCCACATTAAGGTGTAAGATTTGATATCGTCAAATTTACGTTTAATTTACGTCAACTTAACGTCAAAATCAAGAGTAATGCTTATTTTGTTTTACGTTCAATTGGTCCTTGCAGATTTACCTTGTGCATTTCTCACTCTAAGTTCCATTCTGAAACGCTTATAATAATTTACAACAAACTGTGACATTTTCGAGTATTGCATTTGCCTTGACTTCACACTTTTTACAATTTCAGTGATTTCTTACAGCTATAAACACTAAAACTGATGCATTTATGGTTCGTAGTGTAATTTAACCGTGATTTACATATTATTATCTTTAAGCAAAGATTTTTCTCGCAACTGGAATAAACTAATTTATTATTGTATAATTTAAACTATTTATATAACTACAGTTCCTACCTATTACATTTAAACCTCACCTACATCTCATTAGTAGAAATATAATTAAACACCCTGTATAATGCATAAATTTCAAGTACTTAACAATTTTTACAATATAACAAAAGATACGTGTAGGAGATAAAATTGTTAATCATAATTACAAATTTAATTCAAGTTGGATATCTGCCAGCTAATAAAACTGGTTACGCGATACATCGTCTGGGCGTTAAGACCTTCGACTTTTGAAAGTCTTCGATATAAACATACCCTGAAATGGTCGTGTAAACTCAATCGGAATAATAAAAATCCAAAATCTTTATTATTGTAAACACAAAATATACAACAACTTTTTTTTTTCAGCACAAGAACAGTAACAGAAACAAAAGGATGGGACGTCTTTCGAGATCCACCTATCAAGGTGGATTCTGGTTCCATGGCCAACCAAAAATGTTTAGAACTTGTAGTTAAAATACTCAAAATAGTCGCCTACTTAGTCACTTTTATAATCGTATTAGGTTCAGGAGTTATAGCAAAAGGAACTTTACTATTTATGACATCTCAGTTACAAGATGGTAAAGTTACTCCATATTGCAATAAAGAATTAGGTGAGTTTTTATCTATCAATGCGGATTATCCAAATTAACAAAAAATCATTACAGGTAGAGATAAACAATTTATAGTCAAATTGCCAACAGAAGAAAGAGTAGCGTGGATGTGGTGTCTTTTGTTTGCTTTCTGTGTGCCTGAATTTGGAGCACTTTTCCGTTCAGTGAGAATGTGTTTTTTTAAATCGTGGAAACGACCACCATTAGCGCACTTTTTAATCGTTTTTATACCAGAAACTGCCAGAACCATTGGGTTTGCGCTGTTAGTTTACGTAGTTCTTCCAGATTTAGACGTGGTTAAAGGAGCTATGCTTACCAACTGCGTGTGTATCGTACCTGGAATTATGGGTAAGCAACTAAAATTTAAAAAAAATTTTTCCTGATTTTTTATTTCAGGACTTCTTTCAAGAAACAGCAAAGAATCTCAACGTTTCATAAAAGTAATAATTGATCTCGTTGCTATTGTGGCTCAAGCTACCGGTTTTGTAATTTGGCCACTGGTTGAACAAAAACCAAGTTTATGGCTTATACCTGTAACAGTTTTTCTAATTTCGTTGGGATGGTGGGAAAATTATACCTCGGCAAATTCTCCAATACCTTTCGTAAAAAAATTAGGGAAAATTAAACAAACTTTCACCGAAACAAGATATTTTACCTACATATTCATTTCAATATGGAAATGTCTTTGTTTCTTCCTCTCGTTTTTAGTAATCAATTTGGCCAAGGAAGGAGAACTTGGATTCCTTTTCACCGATTTTTCTCTCGGCTTTGAACAACATCCAATTACAGTAATCGAGGTAAAAAGTTTAATTACTTATTAAAAATCGTTTATTCTTTTTATTATTACTTCCAGGTTAAAAATTTGGTGGGAGGAACTTCGCTTGCCGACGTTTCGGAATTGTTACCAACGGGAGACGATGCCACTATAAATTCAAGCTCGGTTACAGCAATTTACGTGCTACTAATAAATGTGATGGCATCCTATTTTTGTTATATATTCGGAAAATTTGCTTGCAAAATCATGATTCAAGGATTTTCCTATGCTTTTCCAGTAAATCTTACCATTCCTGTTTCTATTTCTCTTCTAATAGCAGCTTGCGGTTTACGAAACAGCGACCCCTGCTATTTCTACGACAACATACCACCGTACCTGTTCTTCAACACGCCTCCAACGTTATTCCTCAACGATTTCATTTCTCATCAGTACGGTTGGATCTGGTTAGTATGGCTACTGTCACAAACTTGGATAACGCTTCACATTTGGACACCAAAATGTGAACGTTTGGCAAGAACGGAAAAACTTTTCGTCATGCCTATGTACGATGGTTTATTAATCGATCAAAGTATGGCTTTGAATCGACAACGAGATGACGACAGTGGTGTAAAGCCGGAAGATCTCGATGAAATTCAAAAAGAAAAAGGTGACGAATATTACGAAACGATTTCAAACCATACCGAAGGATCAACTCCAAAGACCATTAAAAGTTCAGACAACATCACGCGGATTTACGCTTGCGCTACTATGTGGCACGAAAATAAAGAAGAAATGATGGAGTTTTTAAAATCTATCTTACGGTTAGATGAAGATCAATCTGCAAGACGTGTGGCTCAGAAATATTTACGTATTGTCGATCCGGATTATTATGAATTTGAAAGTAATTTTTATTTTGACCGCATGGAGTGTGCAATAATAATTTTTGATTTTTTCAGCGCATATATTTTTTGACGACGCTTTCGAAATTTCTGATCATGACGACAACGATACTCAAGTAAATCGATTCGTAAAACTTCTGATTACTACAATTGACGAGGCCGCATCCGATATTCATCAAACGCACATCCGAGTTAGACCGCCCAAGAAAATTCCAACTCCCTATGGTGGAAGGTTAATTTGGACACTACCAGGAAAAACGAAAATGATTGCGCATTTGAAGGATAAAATGAAAATTAGACATAGGAAGCGATGGTCGCAAGTCATGTACATGTACTATTTGTTAGGTCATAGGCTAATGGAATTGCCCATTTCTGTGGATAGAAAAGCTACCATAGCGGAAAACACGTATTTGTTAACTTTAGATGGAGATATCGATTTTCAACCACCCGCCGTACATTTGTTGGTGGATTTGATGAAGAAAAATAAAAATTTAGGTATAGGAAACTGTCGACATTATAAATTATTAAATTTAAACAAGTAATTTTTGCTGTATAGGAGCTGCTTGTGGTCGTATCCATCCGGTTGGTTCGGGACCCATGGTCTGGTATCAAGAATTCGAGTATGCTATTGGTCATTGGCTTCAAAAAGCTACTGAACATATGATTGGCTGTGTATTGTGTAGTCCTGGATGTTTTTCCCTTTTCAGAGGAAAAGCTCTTATGGATGACAACGTCATGAAGAAATATACGACATGGTAAAACTATTGGAGTAAGAAAAGAGCAAATTTAACTTTTAAATTTCAGTTCTGCCGAAGCTCGTCATTACGTGCAATACGATCAAGGAGAAGATCGGTGGTTGTGTACGCTTATATTACAAAGAGGATATCGTGTAGAATATTCGGCCGCATCTGATGCTTACACTCACGCACCTGAAGGATTCAACGAATTTTATAATCAAAGAAGACGATGGGTACCTTCGACCATTGCCAATATTATGGATTTATTACAAGATGCCAAACGAACAATTAGAATTAATGACAACATTTCGATGCCTTACATTGCTTATCAGGTAACGAATACATCGAAAGGACCTCTTTGAGCTAAAAGTAACTTTGCAGATTCTTTTGATGGGTGGTACGATTTTAGGACCAGGAACGATATTTCTTATGTTGGTGGGAGCTTTCGTAGCAGCTTTCCAAATAGACAATTGGACCAGCTTTTATTACAACATTGTACCTATCTTGTTTTTCATGTTGGTTTGTTTCACATGTAAATCAAATATTCAGGTAATAAAAATCCAGTGGAATTCGACTCTTTTTTAATTCAAACTATTGTAGTTATTAGTGGCTCAAATATTTTCGACGGGATATGCCCTGATCATGATGGCTGTTATAGTGGGAACGGCTCTTCAGTTAAGGGAGGACGGCATAGGATCGCCATCTGCAATTTTCTTGATATCCATGACGGCGTCTTTCTTTATAGCAGCTTGTTTGCATCCGCAAGAGTTTTGGTGCATCGTTCACGGCATTATTTATTTGCTCTCAATTCCTTCTATGTACTTACTATTAATTCTCTATTCCATAATCAATTTAAATGTTGTCACGTGGGGAACTCGTGAAGTAGCAACCAAGAAGACGAAAAAAGTGGGTAGTACATTTTATGTTAGAAAAAATGTTGTTACCTAAAGTGGTTTCTCGTAGGAACTGGAAGAAGACAAGAAAAATGCAGAAGATGCCAAAAAGAAAGCTAAACAAAAGTCGTTGCTTGGTTTTCTGCAAGGAGGAGGCACAAGTGAAGACGACTCTGGTAGTATAGAAATTTCTCTGGCTGGACTGTTTAAAGTCATGTTGTGTACCCATCAATCAAACCAAGACGAAAAGGCGCAACTGATCCAAATTAGTGACAGTTTAGATAAGGTTAATAAACGGCTGGAAAGCATCGAAAAGTAAAAAGAGTTAAAACTGATTTTGATAATAAATTAAAAACGAAATGTTTCAGAGTTGTCGATCCTCATGGTCACTCTCAAGCACATCGAAGAAGAAGCATGTCGGCTTCATCGAGAGATCATCACTTGGGTCCAGTAACGGAAGATCTAAACGAAGAATCTGCAAGGGACAGCGACACGGAAACCGTATCCACGGCTCCGAGGAACGATAGAGACGATTTAATTAATCCATATTGGATAGAAGACCCCGATTTAAGTAAAGGTGAAGTCGAATATCTCAGCACTCCAGAAATTCAATTTTGGAAGGACCTCCTTGCTAAGTATCTGTATCCTATCGATGAAAACAAGGAAGAAAAGGTAATTTTTTAAAATAAATTGGCTTTCATTTTAGTTTCAGTAGGCGCATTAGTACAAATTAATTAATGATTTTCGATGTTTCATTTTATTAAAATCTGCCTTTTCTATGCTTTATCATCAAGAAAATGGATTTTGAAGTACATTTTCATTCCATCTTGGGCTTTTTGGTTTTTAACAGAAATCAAATTTATAAAAAAAAAAGTTCGCTGTGCAAGTTCATGCTTTGTAATTATTATTTTTCAAATATAAAGAAAATGTTGCAAATTTTAGGCCCGTATAGCATCGGATTTGAAGGAACTGCGTGACCGGTCTGTTTTTGCGTTCTTCATGGTGAACGCACTATTTGTACTAATTGTGTTTTTACTTACGTTGAAGAAAGATTACCTCCATATAAAATGGCCATTTGGCGTAAAAACGAACATTACATACGACGACGTTTCACAAGAGGTAATTTTATAGGGGTTCGCATGATCAATTGTTTTTCCTGACAAAACTGTATTTATCTGAGCGTAGGTCTAACATTGCCGCTTTCAATAATGAAACAAAACGATTAAGTGTTCGGTAATCAGTAAGCAAATGATCATGTACCCCGAATTGACAAATTTTAAATGGTAAAATTTTTTTACAGGAAAGAGTAGCTAAAGAGCTCGTAGAGCTTCGCAATAAATCAGTATTTGCGTTCTTCATGTTTAATGCTCTTTTTGTGTTGGTTGTGTTTCTATTACAACTTAATAAGGATCAAATTCATGTTAAGTGGCCACTCGGAGTAAAAACTAATATCACGTATAATGAGGAAACATCCGAGGTATTTACAGGTTCATTAATGGGTTCTACTCTGGAGTGGGATACTAATGTATCTCTGGCCTGGGATCTTGGTTCGGCACAATTGTAACTACACTGTGTTAGTGTATGTGACTTACCCACATTTTGTGGATATACACAAAACCACAACTAATTGACTACTACACCACGGTGTGTGGGAGCAACTCAACACCTAAACAAATAAAATTTTTTGATATCAAATTTTCTCTTGGAAGCTAGCTAAATTTGTTTTTTTCAAAACAAAAAGAAAATATCTGGAAAAATAAAAAAGAGCACTTTTTTTTAATACAAACCAACACGCAAACATTTTTTAAATCCTACACAGTGGAAGGGGTTTGCAGCTAGAATGAACTTGGAATATCAACAATAGGATGTCAAACTCTGGAGTAATTTTTAATTTTGTAATTTCGTTTCCTTGAAAGGATAACTGATTAAAATCAGGCCTTCTCTAATTCTAAACTCATTTTCTTCCTATTTTCATTATAAGTAATTCAGAATTCAATTTTGACTAAAAATTTGACTTTGATTAGAAAGTATCTATCTAAAATGATAGATCAATTGACTGAAATCACAAACAGTTTTTTGATTTAAATTTCTCCCTATTTCGGGAGAAACAGACAAACTAGACTCGAGTTATGGATGCTGGAATATTCAAAATAAATAATTCGCAATTTATGAGACTATGCATCTTCTGCGGTGCCGTCACTTCATTACACCATTTAAGTAACTGACATTATTATCGATATTTTATTTTATTTACAAAATGTTCCAACCAAAAATCATAAGTTTTATTCCAATAATGAAGAAAAAATTTGATATCTCAATTTAAAATCACACTTACTAATTTCCAATTTAAAAATAAAACTATGGTGAAAGAAATAAGTGATAAACCATTTTCACGAAATAGAATCCAGTTTAACTAAACCTAGTGTAAATATTTAGAAAAATTATTAATTGATCCAAACCAACTTATTCACAAAACAAATAATTAATCCATATAAAACAGACCTCACATTGATATTACTACATTAATACACAAGCAAACCATATTAATCATGAGAAGCAAATACTAGAATGCACAAAAAACCAATACGGTGCTCATACAATTAAACATTGGTAAATAATTTTATTTTCCGACGTTTTAATACCACTATCACTTCCAAACACTGTCTTCCAATCTGTTTTGTGTTTGTACAGTGTTTAATATTTTTAATTTTGACTTAAAAAATAATTATTGTTATATTATGGAAAACCTTCACAATTACTGCATGTTAGCACCTTAATTTAAAACATGTAAATATTACAGTTAATAGGAAAGTCAACTGTACATGAAATAAAATTGTTGTTCCTGTAAAATGATCCAAATTTATTTCAAATTTCTTTTAGGTTCACATATCAAAAGAATATCTGCAATTGGAGCCGATCGGTTTGGTGTTTGTGTTCTTCTTCGCCTTAATTTTGTTCATTCAATTCACTGCCATGTTGTTCCATCGTTTCGGAACAATAGCACATATTTTAGCTGCAACCGAACTGAACTTGTGTTGCACGAAAAAGGTAAAATTAAAACCCTTTTTTATCCAGGATAATTGGTAATTTTTTTTAACAGAAGGAAGATTTATCGCCAAACGCGCTGCTGGATCGACAAGCTGTGGAAATTGTAAAACAACTACAGAAGTTGCAAGGAATTGACGACGGGGATTATGAGAACGATTCCGGTTCTGGACCTGATCGAATTGGGCGACGGAAAACAATACACAACTTGGAGAAAGCGGCGCAACGGAAGAGACAAATTGGAACGTTGGATGTTGCGTTTAAAAAGAGATTTGCGAAACTTAATGCTCAAAAGACGGAAGGTGAAGGTTTAAAACGAATTCTGACTAAATAATACTGTGGTTTTTTCAACAGGTACTCCGGTTTTAAGTAGAAGATTGACGATGAGACAAGAAACGATGAAAGCGTTAGAGGTTCGAGTGAATTCGGTCATGGCCGAACGTCGGAAATCTCACATGCAAACTTTAGGAGCGAAAAACGAATTTGGTAATAACAACGTCCTTAGGACGCATCGTAACAGTACTGCAAGTATTCCACTTCAAGACGTTTTCGATAACGGACAAATTAATAGAGCTTATGAAGAAGACGAAGTGTCCAGTCGCACATCCATACCAATACAAAGAAATACTGTCACTTGGAAAGGCAGTAATAGTAGAATGTAAATTTACGTAGTTCGAAATTATGACATTGCCATTTTGACTGACCAAAATTTTAAAAATGTTCAAATTCAGAGTCGGACCCAGAAATTAATACTAGGGGGTGTTTGAAAAAATTGCTTGAGCACAAACCAGTTTTAACGTTTTAGCCTCCTGCATTACCCCAGGTCCACCACTGTTGACATTATCTTCCCCAGTGGATTAATAACCATTTAATTTATTATAAATTATTTATTGCTACAAAATTTTATTTAGGAGACTGTGAAAAAGACCTTTGTGTAGACCAGTATTTGTAATACTCATTTTTACTGTAGGTTAGCTTAAATACTTTTTTTTAGACAAATACCTCTACCGAATAGGGCTGAAAAGTTGTTTTGATAAAATATCGGTATCAATATATATTCGATAGATCAAAAATATTGATATTGATATTATCTAATTTTTATCAATATTTCTCAGCCCTACTACGAATAAGACTTAACGATAAATGTGAGCTCAATGATTTATAACTATTTTTGTACTTAATTGATTATTTATAAATTGTAAAATTGGTTACATGTGATACAGAATAAAAATGTATATACAATTTTATAAAAAAAACTTTTTAGTTCATTATTTTCATTTCGTTTGATTGCAGTACTTCACTATTCACAATGTTTCCTTTATCGTCCACATCATTTATCATCAACACTATACTATTATCGGTTGGACATACAACATTTTGATCGCCATTTTCGGCAACCATCAACACATAACTAGGTGGCTTGTCAGGTGAACTTTGGCGTTTCCTCAGGTCATATTTACAACTATTTGGAATTGCTGGCGTTGCTTCTGTGTTACTGTTTGTTCGTATCATTTCTTCAGTGACTTCAATGCTCTCGTATCGAACAGTTTGTAACCTGAAGATTCCATCCGTGTCCTCCTTGTACCTACATTTTTTTTTAAAGGTGTAAGTAAATAGGTTAAAAGAAAGTTGAAGCATAATTAATGTACCTGAATCTTGAATGGCCTGATGGCCAGTGAAAGTCATGTGCTTTCATTAAATGTTTTGTTAGTAAATTCCCACGAGAGAACTTCATTTGACAACAGTGACACTCGTAAGTTGACCAAGCCTTGAATAAAAAAATTTTTAATTAATAAAGTAAAAGTAAAATGTTATGTATTGTATACCTGCCCATGAGCTTTGTGGTAATGTCTATCCATACCATACAATGACCTGCATCGGAAACTGCACTCATCACAAGCAAATAATTTTTCAGCTATGTGGCTCATTAGATGTGTTTCTAAACCTTGCTTTGAAACACATCTGAAATCATCGAGTTGTCAATATAAATAGTAAGAGTTTCGCGTCGAAAAGTTAGCAACAGGAATGATGAAAACTAGTTTTGTGTGCGAATATTCAAGAATTTTAAAAATGTAACTGTTTTCGATAATTTACAATTCATTTTTAATTTAAACATTAAAATACTCTAAATCTCTTGTGTGATACCACCAAAAATTGAAAATTTTTCTACAAAACAACTGCTTTAATCAGTTTGCAACAGGCCCGTAGGAAAGGGGGGGCACGTGCCCCCAAGTGCACGAAATGCCCCCCCCCCCGAAATGTTAAAAAAACATTTGTTTGTAATAATAGACATTCCCGAAAGGGGATCCCCGAAAATGTTACTTTTTACAAGACTTTTCATGAGTAAAATTGCTGAAAAAATTACCTAAATTGCTTAATCATGTAAGGTCAGGTTAGAAGATATTCACAATAAATCGTATTAGATCACAGCACGGATGTATATAAGGGGGGTGTTTAGGGGGTCTGGACACCCCCTTAACCTAAGCAATAACGCGAATATTACTCGAATATCCACAGTAACAGGTAAATAGACCGTGGGATTCTTAATAAAATTACAGAATCACAAAAAGTGCAGTGTCAAACCTCCCCCCCCCATCCAACAGCTATAGCTACGTCCGTGGATCACAGCAACATTTTCATTTCCGCTGCTAACCTTACTGGCACAATAAGAAACGAAAGTAGACTTACTTATGTTTACAAATATTACATTGTAGAGGCCTCTCTGTAAGATGTCTGAATCGTATGTGAGTTGCCAAAACAGACGGTTTTGGACAAGTCATATCGCAAAGTGAACACTTATATAGATTAATGTGGGACCTCATGTGATCCCTTAAAAGCCGTTCACTGGGAAAGAGTTTGGAGCACTGAGAGCACTGATAACTTTGCACTACAAAATAAAAACTGAAAAACAACATTCAACTATCAAAAATACCTTACTATCAATAGGCAACTGTCTTTTCCTGTGATCGTAAAATTTAGTTTTGGTAGCAAACATATTTTCACAGGTTGGACAAGCAACCACTCTTTCCTTGGTGTGAGATCGTAAATGATCTGCCAACTTATATTGTGAACTAAATTTATAAGTGCATCCTGCAATAAATAATTTTTTAAGTGTTGTAAATCCAAATGTGTGTAAAATGTTTACCTTTCCACTCACAAGTTATGGTTTCACCTTTAGCACAATATTTTGGATTATTTTTAATGTGTATTTGAACGTGACTGTACAGCTCATACACCGAGACACAGAATGTTCCACATTCTACCCAGTCACACTCATATCCTTGTGCATTTTCCGGTATAACAAACTCGCTTGTTTGTGTGCACTTAGGAAGATTCGTTCTTTCCAGTACATTGCTACCCACATTTTTCAATTTTACGTGATACCCATGAAAGTGTAAATGTTGTTTCAATAAGTCAATATTTGTTGTTGTATATGCACAGTTTTCCCATTTGCATTCAATATCATCATCTTCTAAAATTATTTCCTCGAATCATTGTCACGATTAAAAGTAAACTTACCCTCAAATTCGTTCAAATGTTCTTCGAAATGCTTGATAAATAACCCATAATTATTAAAATCTTTTTGGCAGTCAATCCAACCACATAATAAACTGAGTGGTTCTTCTTCCAACCGAACGCCCCTGTTTCTTTTCTTTGGAGGTTGCTACACACACAGACCATTTAGAATAAAATTTAACTCACCAAAATTTGCTTACCGAACGAAAGTTATCTTCATCGTCGTCGATGATCAATTCCGATTCGGAAAGATCGCGTTTGAAAGAATTCTTCTTAAAACTTAAGCTCTTCTTATCAACCTTTTCGCTCCTCTTTTCCTTGCATGTAACTTGCTCAAAAACTGCCAGACGATTTTTCAACTGGAAGTTTTCCGAGTCTTTCTGCTCGTTTAATGCGAACATTTCTAATATTAAGGTCAGACAAATTTAAACAGTGGTACAATCTGAGGTTAGGTTTCAACTGGTCTTGGTCCTTTATGGCGCCAAAAATAAATAATGTACTTGCTACCCCTTCTACTTTTGACCAAACATTGGGAAAGCCCCCAAATATTTCATTACCAACCTATTTTCAAAAGTATAGAAGAAAATTCTTCAATATGAAGAACTTGGACAAATAACCGCTCAACTTTAATCAATGTCTTTATTTTTTTCAACATAAATTTGGATGTTCATGGCACTGGAATCTACAGTGTGAACGGGAACTATGTCGGGCGAATTAATGTTGCATTCTTTCTCACTTACATTTATCCACGGAAAATTCTAAAATCACAAACTTTGATTATTTTAATAATTATAATTTTCATTATAAATTACTTCAAACGATGCATCATCGCTTAAGCTTAAATTGGAGTATTCGGTTGTGTGAAGAACAATCCTAAATGTTGCATCCTTAGGAAGAGGTTTCAAGTATGCAGAAGAAGCGTGTAATTTTAAACAAAAATCACGTAAACTTTGTTCTAATTTCAAATAAATTGGGTCCCTACAAAGTGTAAATGTTAGGAAGATAGAACTGCTAGATTAAAATTTTACCCTTCAAAATTATTCACCAAGTGGAGAACGTCAAATATAAAACGCTCGTGTACGGTTTTATCAGTTGTAGTGCATATCATCAAACGTTGCAGTTGATTGGATTTTGCGTGAAATTTTACAGCTCTAAGAGATTCACTAATATACTCGTTTAATTGTGGGTGTACCGACTGATACACCGCAATGCCGTACTTCTTCCTTCTCACAAAAATTCCATCGGGGTATAGTTTACGGACATATAAGATATTATGGATGGCAACTTCCAGAAATTCATATAACACGTCGAGCAAAACTACAAATTAAATGCGACTGTTAAGAACCATAATTTATTATTTAATATTTCTACTAACTGTTATCTCTTGTATTCATTTGACACTTGAAATATTTACAACTGAACTACCGCACTTCCGCCATAATAATATTCTGTAGATTGAATGAACTACAGGTGTACATACTACATATTATACAGAGTATGGCGAAAAGTACGCTACAGGTAAAAACACTGTAAGAGAACTTAAAGGTAGTATTATTTATATAATATAGTAGAATGTGGAAATTTAATTAGAGAATTAAATAATTAATTGGTGAATTAATTAATAGATAACTCCTAATTAATTATAAACAATATAATGAATATAGGTATCTTTTGGTATACATAAAAAAATAGTAGTCATTTCGGTCGTATATATTCTATCAAATATCTAAATATTTCTCCTGTATATACTGTATTGAACCACATGAGTGGTAAACAAAAGTCAATATTGAAAATAAAGTGGCGAATCCAGAAGAGGGCTAAATATGATTTAAATTCTAAAGTTTGTTTTATAATATATAAAAAATAAATTTTGTATGCCGTTTGGAGGCCCCTACTCCCCTACTAAAAACACAATTTTACAGGAGAGGGATTTTTCCAGTTTTATGAATTGGCGCTCTTACCAGATAGAGGTTGTTAGAATAGTGAAAAAAAATACTTACAAATTTTTTAGAGATACGGTCTCTGATCTATAAGGTAGCAGTGCTCTCCATCAATTAAACTATATAAAAACCCAATTTTGGCTATTTTTCGAGATACGGGGTATTAGCATAAGGCCGTCGATATTTATTTGTCGGTATAATTAATATGCGCAATGCAAAACACAGCTACTTCTATGTAATTTTTTATTTCAAAATCATAAAGACTAAAGACATCAAGAGCATTAAGCATTACAAGCACATAAATTACATCAAATTTAAGATTTTAGTCGAAATATAAGAAAATAGAAAAATTCCACAATGGTTATCATACTGAAACCCACAAAAATACTCAATAATCCACCAATATTACCTAAAATTAGTTAAAATTATTAAAAAACTGTTCACCAAAAGGTAGGGGAAAGTCGGGTAAGATGGCGAATGGGATAAGATGGCGAATTGCTAACCACTCGAAAACCTGATGGAGTGAAGAGCTATAGTCGCTATAGCGCATGCGAGAATTACCGCCAGTCATGCTGTGTTGATTGTGTCGGGTTTAGATGTGGAACAGTAAGAATTTGTATTTTATTTGACACTTCCTAAAGATTGTCCATAGTACGTAATTCAAGATCAAATATAGTTTTATACGTATCTTCAGCCATTAGAATCTAAAGCCATAATCTCATATATTGCAGTTATTGATTGGGGTTGTGTTTCTGAAATTTGAAACCCCATCAACACCATTGACACTTTAGCTTGGTCCGTTGTCAGAATCTCGAGCAAGGCCATGGACACCCCAGCCTGCTCCATCATCTGTACCTTAAGTAAACACTTTAATACTCTCGTCTGATTTCTCATCTTCCCTTAATCAGAACATTCTTACAGATGGGTTACCTCTTTCTTCTCAGATTTATTGCAAGTCGTCCTTCTTAAGGTCATTTAGTTTTGCTTTTGTATTTTTCTATTTCTTGAAACAAACAAAGTTAGTTTGTAAACCCTACTTCATTTGCTATCTTACCTAATCCCCAAAACCTTCTTTCCCGCCGTGGAGGGTAAGAAGACGAATCTGACTTTTTGTTTACAATGTTATCAAACTAATAACTAACGTTACTTCCAACTAACGTTAACAAAGTACATAACAATGCAAACGATCAACTACATAATGTTATACACCCAACCGGGAATCCAGCAAGCACCACAGTGGCTACAGGATCAAACTATACCAAAACAATTAATCCTTATATTGCAAACAGTGTAAAAAAACTCCCTACTAACGATGAAAAGGAAAGAGAAGCACTTCCAAGAATTATTGAAGACCAATAAAACGAAGATCCTGGAAGTAACGAAGCCTTCACTCTTGTGTCAGACAGAAGAAGAAGAACACCAAACCCAAGAAGCGACACAAACCTTAGATTCAACTCTACCCAAAAGCCACCAACAAAAAAAACAAGATGCAATTGGGAAATGCTCTTTCATCCGAAGAAGACCAATCACACGGATTCTCAGGAAGGGATACAAACAACAACAAAATTTGGTTATTTGTCTCGAAAGCTAAAGATCACGTCACTGAAGATATTATAATAAATTACATCAAAACCAAAAGTGGAAAACCCCATTTAGACATGTACGCAAAGGCTATCACGCCAAAAAACCAGATCCCGAGAAGAGATAACAAGTCATTCATGATTGGCGTTGATCCCTCATTAAAAAACACTGTTTATAACGCCGACTTCTGGCCAACGGGAATTGCATGGGCTCGTTTTAATTTCGCCTTGGGAAGAAATTTTTTGGACAACAAACGAAGAATAGAGCCATCTCCACAATGATATAAACAAGGTGGAACTCGCTTTTGCGACAGTTCTTAGGCTTCTATACATCTACTTTTTCGGTAGGTTAAATTATTTGGGCTTTATTTTATTCCAATTTTTAATGCGTTAATCTTTTAATTAGGTAGATTTTTTTACTATATAAGGAAAACGCTAACATTTTAATATTTTTTTTTTATTTCGACCTTTATAGGTAAATATTTGCAATTTACAAACCACAAATAAAACACAATTCATAATGAAATATTAAAATACCCGAAACACGTACCGAATACCGTATTAGAAACACGTAAAATACCTACTCTAAAAATACAAAATAAGAATATCGGATTAAAAAATATATATGTAAATAATCTGAATAATTAATACCAATCTAAAAATATTCTATATGAAGTAAAATTGTTTTAAGAACGTGCGTTCTGATTGGTTTTGAATTATGCGGACAGACGGACAGACGGACAGACGGACACGGAGCTAGATCATAAGGCTTCTTCCTATACGTTGTATAGAAGCCTAAAACACACATAAAGCTTGTACCAACTCTAACGCAAATCAAGACAAGCCGCTGAAAATTTTTCACATAAATGTCCAATCTCTTAGAAATAAAGTATTGGAACTGGAGGTACTCTCAGACAGTATGGACTTGTCCTTTATCTGTATCAACGAACATTGGCTATCAGCCGAAGAATTGGTACCCACAAAAATTAATAACTATAACCTAATCGCTAACTTTTGTAGATCCGATCATATCCATGGAGGTGTTGCAATTTACGCTCGCTCTGACATCGAATGTCTTCCCATAGACCTGGAAGAATACAATAAGGAGTTCGTCGTTGAGGCGGCGGCTGTGCAGTTTGGTGATATGGCAATCGTTACTATTTACAGATCTCCTTCGGGAGACTTTGGTGCATTTATAAATACGCTATCGCGAATTCTGGATAGGGTGTTCCATTTCCAGCACATTGTGATTTCCGGAGACTTTAATGTTGGATTTATGACAGACGACGCATCTGCGGTGGACCTGATAAACCTAATGCAATCTTATGATCTCTCACAATTTAATTTCCAACCTACAAGATACGACTCCTGTTTGGATAACTACTTCTCGAACTTCGATCAATCCTTGGTTGAGATTTGTCTCAACGATATGATAAACTCCGATCATGCTGGTTTGATTTTTGAACTTAATCTAAAACTACTCCACAACAACAGGAAGAAAAAAGAAGAGACAACGGTTACTCCCATCACCGAACGGGGCCTTTTCCACCTTTATAATTCTCTGGAGTCAGCCGACTGGGGCTTTCTGAGGTGTGCGGATATCGACTTGGACACTAGGGCTAGTTGGTTCCTGCACACGATCTCCGTGAGTGTGGAGATATGTTTCCCTCCGAAAACGAGGTCGACCACGCACTCTAAACAGAGTCCAAATTGGTTCAACGCCGATCTTCACCAGTTACGGGAAAAATTGATCTTCATGAGACAAATAAATAGACGCCATCAAAATCTGGTCTCGTCAAACGCCCTGAGAGCAATAAAAACCTTATATAGAAAAGAACTAAGAAGAGCAAAAGTTAACGCCCATGATCAACTTATAGCTAAATCCACCAACAAACAATCTACCATATGGAAACTCATACGTCAAAATCGACCAAACTCACATCCTGAACCACCAAAAGATCTCAACGCAAACACATTTAACGAGTTTTTCACCAATATACCCACCGACATCATGAAAAATCTTCCAAAAGGAAAAGATGACGCCATATCTTTCTTGACCATTCTCGATTCTCCCAGCTTCTCCTTTTACCAGGTGAGTCCTGCGCAAGTCAGAGAGGCTATTGACAAACTAAAAAACTCTACAAGCAAAGACATTTATGGTATGAACGCTAAAATCTTCAAAACGATCAAAAATATTATTATCTCCCCACTTACAAACCTGATAAACGAGTGCATCTGAAACAATCATTTTCCAAGAGCTCTCAAACTTGCAACAGTTATTCCAATTTTCAAAAAAGGGGATACCGATAACCCAAACAATTATCGCCCAATCTCGTTACTACCCATCTTTTCGAAGATATTCGAGATAATCTTGACTTACGACTTACTTACTTACGACTTACGACTTATTTGATAAGCAAATTACGGGCCATTTTGAGGCTAACCAACTGCTCAACCCCAGTCAATTTGGTTTTAGAAGCAAAAAGTCTACATCACTGGCCATTGATAAGCTCACACAGATTATACTTCAAGATTACGAAGAACGCAGACTCACCGATGCCACTTTCTACGATCTATCAAAAGCCTTCGACTGTGTGAACCACGAAATATTATTGAGGAAACTTGAGTACTACAACTTATCTAGCAACAGCATCTCACTAGTCAGATCATTCCGGAAGAACAGACAACAACGGGTGAAATTCAATAACGACATCTCTGCAAGTCTCGACGTCAACACTGGGGTCCCGCAAGGTTCCGTATTTTCTCCTTTTAGGCTTCTATACAACGTATAGGAAGAAGCCTTATGATCTAGCTCCGTGTCCGTCTGTCCGTCTGTCCGTCTGTCCGCATAATTCAAAACCAATCAGAACGCACGTTCTTAAAACAATTTTACTTCATATAGAATATTTTTAGATTGGTATTAATTATTCAGATTATTTACATATATATTTTTTAATCCGATATTCTTATTTTGTATTTTTAGAGTAGGTATTTTACGTGTTTCTAATACGGTATTCGGTACGTGTTTCGGGTATTTTAATATTTCATTATGAATTGTGTTTTATTTGTGGTTTGTAAATTGCAAATATTTACCTATAAAGGTCGAAATAAAAAAAAAATATTAAAATGTTAGCGTTTTCCTTATATAGTAAAAAAATCTACCTAATTAAAAGATTAACGCATTAAAAATTGGAATAAAATAAAGCCCAAATAATTTAACCTACCGAAAAAGTAGATGTATAGAAGCCTAAGAACTGTCGCAAAAGCGAGTTCCACCTTGTTTATTCTTAATTTACATCAACGACATCAACAACTGCAGTCCTACATCCAACTTCATCCTATTTGCGGACGATACCGCCAAAAACCGAGAGCGAGCACAACTTATATGATCTGCAATACAATTCGCAGATTGCTGAAACGCGAATAAAAAACTGGTTTATCTGCAATAAACTAAGCTCTAATGACGAAAAAAAACCAGAAAATCACCTTCAGTCTCCGCAGAGGCATGGTATACGATCCTGTTAAATACCTGGGTGTTGTCCTGGATAGCGCTTTGACCTGGGAACCTCACACCAAATATTTGAATGCAAAACTATCGAGAGCCACCTTTTGCCTAAGATCACTAAGTAACAAACTGTCGAATACGTATCTTAAGACAGCATACTATGCTCTATTCCACTCCAATATGTCATACGGAATACTGAACTGGGGGCACTCATCCCATACCGAGGATGTTTTTAGAATACAAAGAAGATGCATTCACGTTCTGGCTGGTATCGGTTACCGTGATGATTGCCGTCAATCCTTCAAGATAATGGGCATAATGACAACAGCCTGCGTGTTCATACATGAGTGCCTAATGTACGTTAGACGAAACATCAACACCCTAGCGACCAACAGCGATTTCCACAGATACCCAACAAGGATAGCGAAAGATCTAAGGATCAAATTCCATCGCCTACAACGAACCCGTAATGGTGCAAGCTACTTAGGTGTCAAAATGTACAATGCACTTCCTGAGAGATTAAGAGCATTGGACGAGAACAACTTCAAGCGAACGACCAAAAAGTACCTCACAAAATCTGCCTTCTATAGCGTGGAAGAGTTCATGCAAAGTACCCATACAGATCTCCTACAAGAATGAGTCGGAAAGTCTTTATATTTTTTCTTTACATTACTTATACATGACTTTGATCAATTATGTTCTCCGAAATGACGTGTGTAAACACTTTTGTGTACTAAACACCAATAAAGCTTATTATTATTATTATTATTATTATTATTATCCTCATTTTGGAGTTCGGAAATATCTTTTTTTCGAGTTGATGTTTTAAACTAATTTCTAGCCAAGACATGTACTTGTAGGTACAAAATTTTGGCATCAGAAATGTTCCCAAGTTTAGATTCGGCATCTTACTCGACTTTCCCCAACATGTTAATGTCACTGGCACTTCCAACATGAATTTTTCTCATCAATCAATGAAAAAAATCAAAAAATCAGTTATTGGTGAAATTATACTCTTAATATGATACTTCTGATCTGGCTAGCTGATATGGATATTCTTGGAAAAGCATAATAAGAAAAACACTAGTGGTGCCAGTGACATCTATCTACTATATATCTATTGAAATGCTACTTACTTAAAATTTCAAACCAGTTGCTAACTACCTCACGTTTATAACGTTTAGCATAGCTGGATTCAAAATATATTCTGATCACGCTGTAGTTTTCATAAATTTTGTATTTACTGAAACAGAAAAACTTAAATACTGACCATTTTTACTGTCAAGAATGATTCGAGAATTTATAAGTTACCCAATATTTAAAGGAGCAAATGAACTTGAAACGTGATAATTTGTATTAGAGCATCCGGGATAGCAATTGTAGCACCGCAGACCGCTCTGCCTTTCCTCTTCCAACTGCTCAGATTTCTCGTTTTCCGGATATATAATTTCCCATTTATCTGTAATCGAAACCATTAATTGTGCCTAGTTTAATATTGGCAATACTTCATACCCGAATTTTTTGCTAGACACAATATGTCAAGTAAGGCACATTCACGAGTATCATTATCTGGCGATGGTAGTGTAAAAGGTGTACATTCACATAAGGCCAATATACTTTTCCATTTACATTCAACCAAGCAGTTACTAAGACTGTAATTTCCAAACAGAGTTTCTCTTTCGTCGTCAAAATAACAATTGCGCTAAAATTGATAACATTTTGTTTCTCAATTTTTCTCAAAGAATACTGTACTACTCACTACATCAGCTGGAAATCTTCGAATATTTGGGTCAGAATAAAGTGTGTCTGCACTAATCCCTAAAAGAGTTTCGGTACCGATTGCAATGAGGTTCTGCTGTAAACTTCCGCTTTGCACATCTGGATAATCGTATGGATTGAAAATGTGAACCTATAATTTATTAGATAATACAAAATTTTGTTCTACAAAATAATTGTATCATTACGTTCATCCCTACAGTAGAAAATACAGGATATAAATAATCATCTGGTTCGTTTTTTATTGCAACAGTTAATCCGTACTCTAAACCTGCTTTATCCAGAAACTGCTGTGTTTTGTTACCTAAACAAATTTTTCAAAATATTTAATTTTTTTCAGATTTACTTTTACTTACTCTGCCTGACATAATTAAAGGTACAACAATAGCCTTCATATGTAAGACTCACTTGAAATAATGTTGAACATTTCACCTCTTTATTTTTCCATGAGCACAACTTCAATAAGTCATTACAAGGCGTACTTAACTAAAAATTGAAATAGTTGCAATAATTTTAAATGAAGAAGCTTATACATATACGTGTCTCATACCATTCTCATAAAATAGCTTATTTGTGCATTATCAGTTTCATGTTTTTGCAATAATCCATGAAATATGGACATATCGCTCAGTGTTTCTAGCTCAAGAGAATACAATGCCCCTAACTTCTCTAAATATTTATAGGCATAGCGAGCTGGTATAGTAAGATTCTTGGAACTGATCAAAATTTATGCTTTCTGTTAGAAAATTTTGTTATAAAGTGAAAACATACTTACATAAAAGCCGCTAGATTGTACATTTGTTTGATACTAATTTTATTTACGTTACATATTGAGACAGCGGGAAAAGGAATGTTGTCGATAGGATATTTGATAGTTTCCAAGTTTATAACTAAAGGATGATCGTGATTATCTTCCATAGTGTAAAAAATCATCATCACAGCACCACTAAACAGTAAACCCTCTAATATTGCCCAAATGCATTTTTCGAAAAATGATATAGTAGGATTTACAAGATATTGTAATCCCGCAAGTGACGATTCTTTGAAAAATGCTTTCATGGCATTGCCAAGTGCTTTAGCAAGTTTGAAACCCATTTTTAAGGTAGCAAAACTTGATATACTATCTGAAAGCCAAAGAGCAACTTAGCTTCTTTTGACGGGTACGCACTTACTGTAAAAATTTATTTCTATTTAAACTAGAATTTACATTTCAATTATTAATTTATTAAATAGCATTTGTTATTGATTATAATGCAGTACTTTGCGTCAAACATTAATTATTTGTAAATTATTTTTTGTTTAAAAATTTAAAAGTAACCAAGGACATCCAGGCAAAATAAAACCTTTCATAATTGCTAGGGGTAAATAAACTATGTAAAACAGCAATAAAAGTGAGTTTATTAAAGATTAAATTATCTATCAAATGACGTATAGTTTATTAAAATCCGTATGGCGATTTTATTGTTCGGCAGACAAGAAAGCTTTATGGCGCTCTACTACTGATATACTATTAGAATTCGTAATCTAAATTTTAAGTCAAATAATTGAATGCAGATTTTTAGTGTTTTAAAATAAATCATATATGACATATATTACGTAAGGACGATTTTTGTAATTTTTAACCCCCTCCCCCCCTTCGTAAGGGAACGCAAGATTGTGGCAACCTCCCCCCCCAAATAGGATTTAATAATAAAACGCAAAAAAATTGCGTTGACCCCCCCCTCCCTCTTATATTTATAAAATATAAATAATATAACTTGGGTGGTGATAGAGAATACTTTTCTAAGAACGATATTTAACAAAAAAATTTTTCTAAATTGAAACCCTCGAGAGTTACGCCTCTTTAAAGCATTTTTTTCGATTTCCACCTTCACGGGGCCATATCCCCGAATATATTAAATTTCAGTAAAAATGGTTTAGTGCTTTTTTAAAGAGCGTGAAATAATCTATAAACTAAATTTAAACCTTTTCCGTCTAAAATCAACAGATTTCGAGCTATGAATTAAAGTAAGTTTTAACAAATATTAAAAAATTCAAACTTTTTTTTTTTTTTGCTTTTTTCAAGACCCTGTATCTTTAAAACTAAAGATTTTACAAGAAATCTGACGCCCCATTTCGGATGGGAAATTTAATGGACTACAACTTTTGTCTAGTAAATTTTTTTTTAAAACCAGCACATTTCACAGAAAATCAGAAAATAATAAACAAGGCAGCTACAAAAGAAAAAAAAATAAATTCACAAAATTTTTTTATCTTGAAAAATTATTTTATTAATTAATTTTAAATTATTTGATTACTTAAGTAAATGTTCAAAATGACCACCCTCATTATCAATACACAAACGTGATCGTTTTAAAATATGTTGAACAGTGTTATTTATAATGTTTCCTCTTTCGTTAGGAGTCACTATAGCATCTTTTACTCTCTGGTGTCGGGCTTTCTTCTGATGCTGTCAAGGGGGTAATCACCACTAAATGAAGTCTGTGGAACGGGGACAATGAGTCGTAATGAAGTCTCTTATCTGAAGTCTTTTGCAATCTTTATGTAATCTCACGAAGTCAATAAAATTTCATGAAGGCTATGAAATCTTGTGAAGTCTCGCCAAGTAACCATGAAGTCTCGTGAAAACTCATGCAATCTTTGTGAAGTCTCGCGAAATCTTTACGAAGTCTATAAAATTTCATGAAGGCTATAAAATCATGAAGTCTTATGAAATCTTCATGAAGTCTTGTGAAATCATTTAACTTCATGAAGTCTGTGGAAAAATAATCCAGAGGAGTTAAATTTGGGGATCTTGCTGGCCAATTAATTGTTCCTCCTCTTCCGATCCATTTTGCAGGATATGTTTAATTCAAAAATGTTTTGACTTGAAGCAAGGCCGTATTTAAGGGGGGAGGGGTTAGGGGTTAGAACCCTCCCCCCCTCCGAAATTATTTATCAATAATGGGATAACCCTAATGTGACATTTTTTGAATGTCATCTTTAAGAATAATGTGTAAAAATTTCAACCCAATATTCGTAGTATTTTTTTAGTTATAGGGTTAATCTGGTCAGGACGTAAGCCATAAATCTTTCAATTGTCGGCAACATTTACATCTGTTGTATTTGTGTATACCAACGTTTTTACTTAAATTTTATTACTTTTTAAAATTTTGTAAACAAAATTTTTTTAAATCTTTGTGATCTCTTCTTGTAACACCTTTAGACTTTTTTCTTTGGAGCCACATGAAGGATAAGGTCTATGCCAATGCTCCACAATCGATTTAAGAACTTAACCTGGTGAAAATATTTCTCTGAAAACTCTGAATTAGACTTTTGGAGAGTTTCTCAGAGTTTGTAAGATTTCTGCAGACTTTGTTTTACATTTTCAGAGAAATATTTCCACCAGGGTAAAGATGGAATTCGTGAAGTTATCGAGGACATACAGCCGCAAATTTGCGAATTGGTCATGGAAAATTTCATGAAAATTATATAGTGCTGCAAGCGTAGCAGTGGCGGCCATTTCACTGATATCGTTTTCCATTATTAATGGCATACCTTCCTCTCTACAAAGAAATAAACATCCATTGATTTCTCTTAAAAAATACTCGTTTTTTTTAAATATCAAAATGAAACCTCTTATTGGGAAACCCTTTATAATTGCGGTTCGTTAATGGCCAGTTTTCAGTCAGTTTTCTATTTTCTATGCCCTAGTAAACATCTATTTGTGCTAAACTTTTATTTTTTAATATTTTTTAATTATTTTAAAATGCGGCCTAAAGATAACTCGAAACGTCGACTGAAAGTTTAAGGTTTTGTTTTATTCAAGCTAAAAGTTCACATTCCCGATAAGTTGTATTTATTTTCATATTTTATGTTTGTTTTTTATTGTAGTTAGTTTTTTTTATTTTTTAAATACATAATATATGTAGTACTTTATACTTTTATTTTTTATTCTGAATTTTAGTTTCCTTTGTAGTTTAATAAATTAGCTATTTATTTTTTTAATTTTTTAAAACCCCTCCCGAAAATCTAGCCTAAATACGGCCCTGACTTGAAGCCCAAAATGTGCGGGCGCACCATCTGCGCACCAGTTTTAATCAAGCATTTGTTTTTAAATAAAGTATTAGAACAGACGATGTATTTTGAATTTACATAAAAATAATTTATAACAAACCTATGTAAGTTAGAAAAAACCCATGCAGATGGAAGCCTTCTTTGAGGATATCGGCTTCGGTATTCAATTTTAGCTGCTCTTGCGCTGCCATTACAATAGCCGTATACAAAATGCATATCGGCATATTCATTATTTGAAAATGCCATTATAAAATGTAGATGACAACAAAATATTTCTTTGTTTTGACGTTAACGAACGGAACCAATCTCATTCAGAATTTTTGTACCGGAAGAACTCGGTACTAAATTGTAAACATCAACCGTCATTTTTTTTCTGTGATTTTGTGAATTTATTTATTTCTTTTGTAGCTGCCTTGTTTATTATTTTCTGATTTTCTGTGAAATGGGCTGGCTTTTAAAAAAAATTTACTACATAAAAGTTGTAGTCCATTAAATTTCCTATCCGGAATGAGGCGTCATAGATTTTTGTAAAATGTTTCGTTTAAAAAATACAGGGTCATGAAAAAAAAAGGTTTGGATTTTTCAATATTTTTTCACTTACTTTAATTCATAGCTCGAAATCCGTTGATTTTAGACGGAAAAGGTTTAAATGTAGTTTGTAGATTATATTTCACGCTCTTTAAAAAAGCACTAAACCATTTTTACTGAAATTCAATATTTTCGGGGATATGGCCACGTGAAGGTGGAAATTGAAAAAAATGCTTTAAAGAGGCGTAACTCATCTCGAGGGTTTCAATTTAGAAAAAAATTTTTGTAAAATGTTGTTCTTAGAAAAGTGTCCTCTATCACCACCCAAGTTATTTAAAGTGTATCCGGGGACACCCTGTATATATTATAGATAAAAAATAAATTTTGTATGCCGTACTTCTTGGAGACCCCTACTCAAAAAGAGACACAAAACCAGTGGCGTAACTAGCGGTGTTCCATGTGCTCGATCGAACAAGAGCCCGGGCGTTAATGGACCTATAATGTTAAGTGAGTAACTGTTATTATAAAAAAAAAATTGGGGCCCAATTTCACTCTAGAGCACAGGCCCATGGCTGCATTGTTACGCCACTGTACAAAACACAGCTACTTCTATGTAATTTTGTATTTTTAGATCATAAAGACTAAGGACATCAAGAGCATTAAGCATTACATCAAGAGCATTAAGCATTACAAGCACATAAATTACATCAAATTTAAGATTTTAGTCGAAATATAAGAAAATAGAAAAATTCCACAATGGTTATCATACTGAAACCCACAAAAATACTCAATAATCCACCAATATTACCTAAAATTAGATAAAATTATTAAAAAACTTTTCTCCAAAAGGTAGGGGAAAGTCGGGTAAGATAGCGAATGGGATAAGTTGCGAATTGCTAATTACTCGAAAACCTGAACGAGTGAAGAGCTATAGTCGCTATAGCGCATGCGAGAATACCCCCAGTCATGTTGTGTTGATTGTGTCGGGTTTAGATGTGGAAAATATCGAATAAGGTAAGAATTTGTATTTTATTCTACACTTCCTAAACATTGTCCGTAGTACGTAATTCAAGATCAAATATAGTTTTATACGTAGTGTATATCTTCAGCTATTAGAATCTAAAGCCACAATCTCATATATTGCAGTTTTTGATTGCGGTAGTGTTTTTGAAATTTGAAACTCCATCAACACCATCGACACTTTAGCTTGGTCCGTTGTCACTGCTCCATCATCTGTACCTTAAGTAAACACTTTAATACTCTCGTCTGATTTCTCATCTTCCCTTAATCAGAACATTCCTACAGATGGGTTACCTCTTTCTCCTCAGATTTATTGCAAGTCGTCCTTCTTAAGGTCATTTAGTTTTGCTTTTGTATTTTTCTATTTATTGAAACAAACAAAGTTAGTTTGTAAACCCTGCTTCATTTGCTATCTTACCTGATCCCCGAAACCTTCTTTCCCGCCATGGAGGGTAAAGGTACGTTAGGCAAGCGACTGCACTTGCAGTACGCAGTACCGCAGAACTGCTCATATGCAATTTCTGTTATGTGGCTTGCTAGACGATACAATCGAAGCGCAGCAGATCCCATTAGGTATTGCACTAGCAGCTGACGCCAGCCGTAACTGCACTGCTGCTACTGTTTCTAGCAAAACGTACCTTAAGAAGACGAATCTGATTTTTTGTTTACACTGTTTTCAAACTAATATCTTCATTTTGGAGTTTGGAAATATATTTTTCCAAGTTGATGTTTTAAACTAATTTCTAGCAAAGACATGTACAAAAAAGAAATGTAGCAAAGACAAAATTTTGGCATCAGAAATGTTCCCAAGTTTAGATTCGGCATCTTACTCGACTTTCCTCTACATGTTAATGTCACTGGCACTTCCAACGTGAATTTTTGAAAAAAATCACAAAATCAGTTATTCGTGAAATTATATTCTTAATATGTTACTTCTGGTCTGGCTGGCTGATATGGATATGCTTGAAAAGGCTTAATAAGAAAAGCACTTGTGGTGCCAGTGACATATATCTATATATCTTCTGAAAAAATGCTACTTACTTAAAATTTCAAACCAGTAGCTAACTACCTCACGTTTATAACGTTTAGCATAGCTTGATTCAAAATATATTCTGATCACGCTGTAGTTTTCAAAAGTTTCGTATTCACTGCAACAGAAAAACTTAAATACTGACCATTTTTACTGTCAAGAATGATTCGAGAATTTATAAGTTACCCAATATTTAAAGGGGCAAATGAACTTGAAACGTGATAATTTGTATTGGAGCATCCGGGATAGCAATTGTAGCACCGCAGACCGCTCTGCCTTTCCTCTTCCAACTGCTCAGATTCCTCGTTTTCCGGATATATAATTTCCCATTTATCTGTAATCGAAACCATTAATTGTACCTAGTTTAATATTGGCAATACTTCATACCCGAATTTTTTGCTAGACACAATATGTCAAGTAAGGCACATTCACGAGTATCATTATATGGCGATGGTAGTGTAAAAGGTGAACATTCACATAAGGCCAATATACTTTTCCATTTACATTCGACCAAGCAGTTACTAAGACTGTAATTTCCAAACAGAGTTTCTCTTTCGTCGTCAAAATAACAATTGCGCTAAAATTGATAACATTTTGTTTCTCAATTTTTCTCAAAGAATACTGTACTACTCACTACATCAGCTGGAAATCTTCGAATATTTGGGTCAGAATAAAGTGTGTCTGCACTAATCCCTAAAAGAGTTTCGGTACCGATTGCAATGAGGTTCTGCTGTAAACTTCCGCTTTGCACATCTGGATAATCGTATGGATTGAAAATGTGAACCTATAATTTATTAGATAATACAAAATTTTGTTCTACAAAATAATTGTATCATTACGTTCAGCCCTACAGTAGAAAATACAGGATATAAATAATCATCTGGTTCGTTTTTTATTCCAACAGTTAATCCGTACTCTACACCTGCTTTATCCAGAAACTGCTGTGTTTTGTTACCTACACAAATTTTTCAAAATATTCAATTTTTTTCAGATTTACTTACTCTGCCTGACATAATTAAAGGTACAACAATAGCCTTCATATGTAAGACTCATTTGAAATAATGTTGAACATTCCACCTCTTTATTTTTCCATGAGCACAACTTCAATAAGTCATTACAAGGCGTACTTAACTAAAAATTGAAATAGTTGCAATAATTTTAAATGATGAAGCTTACATCTCTCATACCATTCTCATAAAATTGCTTATTTGCGTATTATCAATTTCATGTTCTTGCAATAATCGATGAAATATGGACATATCGCTCAGTGTTTCTAGTTCAAGAGAATACAATGCCCCTAACTTCTCTAAATATCTATAGGCGTAGAAAAATGGTATAGTACGATTCTTGGAACTGATCAAAATTTATGCTTTCTGTTAGAAAATTTTGTTATAAAGTGAAAACATACTTACATAAAAGCCGCTAGATTGTAAATTTGTTTGATACTAATTTTATTAACGTTACATATTGAGACAGCGGGAAAAGGAATGTTCTCGATAGGATATTTGATAGTTTCCAAGTTTATAACTAAAGGATGGTCGTGATTATCTTTCATAGTGTAAAAAATCATCATCAAAGCACAACTAAACAGTAAACCCTCTAATATCGCCCAAATGCATTTTTCGAAAAATGATATACTAGGATTTACAAGATATTGTAATCCCGCAAGTGATGATTCTTTGAAAAATGCTTTCATGGCATTGCCAAGTGCTTTTGTAAGTTTGAAACCCATTTTTAATGTAGCAAAACTTCAGATGCTATCTGAAAACTAAAGAGCAACCATTAGCTTCTTTTGACGGGTACGCACTTACTGTAAAAATTTATTTCAATTTAAACTAGAATTTACATTTTAATTCATTTATTAAATAGCATTTATTAATGATTATAATGCAGTACTTTGCGTCAAACATTAATTATTTGTAAATTATTTTTTGTTTAAAAATTTAAAATTATTATATTATTAAAATTATTAGCTATAAAGGTATAAACGAGATGTAATTATCAAAAATTAATTAAGAAAACTATTAAAACAATAAAATATTTTCGAACTTTCTGGAACGGATGTTCCCTTTATCAAGAATTATTTATTAATTATTATTGTTTTAATAGTTTTCTTAGCTAATTTTTGATAATTACATTTCGTTTAAAAATTTAAAAGTAACCAAGGACGTCCAGGCAACGTTCATGGAGGACATAAATAAGGTGAAAACGTGTATTGACGGTGACAAAATAAAACCTTTTATAATTGCTAGGGGAAAATAAACTATGTAAAAAAGCAATAAAAGTGAGATTATTAAAGATTAAATTATCTATCAAATGGCATATAGTTTATTAAAATCCATATTGCGATGTTATTGTTCGGCAGACAAGAAAGCTTTATGGCGCTCTACTACTGATACTATTAGAATTCGTAATCTAAATTTTAAATTTTAATTGAATGCAGATTTTTAGTATTTTATGTGTGGCTCGTTGATTTCACATAAATTGCATTTTCCACGTCCCCAGAAAGAAAGAAAATGCTTCGCTACTGATACTTCTTGACTTTCAATTGGATTAAGATCCTGCAAGATTCCAAAAGCAACTCTTCGTCAATAAACCCAACTTGCACAAAAAAGATTGCAACATCTCGTATTTGGATTCTCAACAAAACAGCAGCATAATTCAAGAAAGAAAGAAAAAATTCAATATGAGAATATTTACCAGATGGTCGGCTTCCGATTTTTCTTATGATATGCACCGAATTTTTGAGAATAACATTATTTGTTTCGAAATCTTAAAATGCCGGTATCGGGCAACAAGGCTTTTTTTGGGTGAACAAGAATGCAAGTCTCCTCAATTTGTATAAACAACAACATATTTTAGCAAAAACAAATTCTGGAACATGAGGTACACCTAGCCTGAACGATTTGAAATGGATTTCAGTCACATATAATACAAAGATTTTACAAATTATCCTTTTCTTCATTCCATCTGTTTGCTCAAATCTTTTTCGATCAAATTGGGTGGAAACATACTATCAACTAGCCCATATAAAGTATTTTTAAAGTCATGTTTTGCATTTTGCAAAAAAAATACAATCAGTATACAAAGTATACTTGGTAAGGATTACATTTTCTCCCTTAGTTATTTTAGAGATACGTAAGTTTACGATAAGTTTTTGGATAAGAAAAAATTATTGTTTGTAATAAATTGTACATTTTATAGAAGATTAGTACCTCAGGACTTAATCTTCTATTTCGTTACTCCTGTTACACTTTCTTTACTGCTTTTCACTGTATCTAGACACTCTCTCTCACAGCCACTGCAATCGTGTGTTTAGTACCAATTTCCAAGTAATGATTGTACCCACCATGGCAACAATATATTTTTTATAATAAAAGACATGGTAGAATAAAATTAATTGTATTAAAAAAAATACTTAATATTATTATGATAAAAAACATTAAAAATTTAAAAATGGACATTATTACGACAATAAAAAATAAAATTGTAGTTCTACATTTACAATAAATACGTCAACACTCATCACATCATCTACTAGTAGCTAGTCAAGTATTCGCAAATTTTAATTAGAATTTTCCTGTAGTGTACACGTAAACTCTCTCTTAAGCAAATACACTTTCGAGACTGTTGTGCCCAAAGTAACTTTTGTTAACAAAATTTACTGGTTTTGCTAATAAAAGTCCACCACTAGAGAGTTCACTGTAGTCAGATGCATTTTAATAGCGATCCTTCTCGGAAATACTTGTAGCACTATCAATTAATGCATTCAAAGCATAAATATCTTCCGACCTAGTTACGCTTAAATCACTTGGGGTGCCTTCTAAAACTTCCGACAAGCTTTTATTCGAGGGAAGACTCAAATCAAGAGTTGAATAGTCAGTTTTACTGACTTTAGGCGACGGTTCACTAGAATCCCTCGAACTTTTACTTAAATTAATACTGCTGTATTCACACTTGGGGGCTTTCACACTGGAAACGCTTAAATCTGCAACCGAATACTCTACTTTTGGAGTTTTAACGCTTGAAATACTTAAATCAGATGCACTAAATTCAGTTCTTGTGGAAGTTTTAGATAAATTTAATTCGGGGGTACTGAAGTCATACTTACTTTTATTCGATAATATGGCACTCAAATCAGGACTCTCGTATTTTGCCAATTTAATATCGGTGCCACTTGGGATTTTCAAAGGAGTGTTTTTCAAATCGACTTTTGATTTAGAAGAAATCGGACTGCTGGTGGATAAAGGTTTTAGTAAATCTTGCATTTTAAATAAATTTGGCGACAGAAACATGCTGTTGGCAGCAAGGGTACTCTGGGCCAATGGATCCGGTATGCCCAAGAAACTGTTACTAGTGGGAAACTTACCCGAATTAAGGATCATACTTGCTATATCAGAATTCATCATAAAGTTGGAGCTTAAACTGACCGACGTTCCTAAATTCGATAAAATTTGCGAAGTTTTGCTAAGGGAAGGTATGGAAATTGGACTCTCCTTATCAGAAATCGCACATCCAAGTAACTCTCTGATGTATGACCAAAGGCTGTTTTCATTTTGATCTCGAGGAAATTTAGAAGAAAGCGTTGTTTTTAGTTTTTCAATGTAGCTGGTGTTGTTGGTGTATTTGTCCAAAAATTGAACAAAATCTTTTTCTTTCTTGTAATACTCGGAACATTTCTTCATTTCGTCCATCAAATTTGAAGGTAAAACGGAATCTTGAACAACACTGTATGACATTAGCATTGGCCTGCCGTATTCGTTGGGTTTTGCTTCTGGAGGTGGAATTACCCAATATGCTATAATATTCGACTCCAAAGAAGAATTATCAGAATTATAAGGAGCTAAAAGTTTAATGTGAGTGATGCATTGCTAGAATTTTTAGTTAGAACAACTTACAAACAATTATTCCAACACACGGGGTGTAACTGTTGTCAGAATTTCCCTTCATTCGAATTTGATAATCGAGCTGTGCATCGATGTCTCTTAGAGTTGGTGCAGCAGCACATAATGGATGAGAATGGTACCAACCAATAAGAGTTAACTGTTCTCTTTCTATTGTTTTCGAAATTTCTGCTTCCACATGAGCTGCATTATCACGATCTGCTTTTGTGCTTCTGCATGGAAATGCATGCGTTATTTGCAGATCTAAAGATTAAAAGATAATATTTTATGAAAACTTACAAGTTTGGTGTTAAAAAAATTCAAATTAATTAAATTAATTATTGAAGCCTAATCTCCCAATAATCAATTTGATCAATCAAAAAATTTTTACTGCTGAGGGTAAATAGAAAGTGAAATAATTTTGACTTACTGTGTAAGTTTACGTCCCAATGGCCAGCTAAATAACCAGACACCTCAGATTTTGTCAAATGACAGTGAAAATCGATCAAAAGTGCTGCATTTGTGGATAACGAAACAAGGAAAGGTTGAATTTTACCCAAATTTGAAAACGAAACACACTCAATTAAAGTGTTAGCATCACTAAAAAAAAAAATAGTATGGAGAAATTAAAACTAACACAAACAAAAGTAAACTCACTGTGTGAACGTCCTGTTAGCAATGGTGTTATGTTTGACAATTACTCGAGGTTGTGGAACTGATGCTGCTGCCATAATTTTAGACAACTCAAACATATCGTTATCAAGCTCTTCCATGTACTTCTTTTCATACAGTCCAATCATGTGGTCTTCTTCTTTTTCAAGCCTTTGTTCGTATTCCTTCTTTTTCTTATACCAAATATTTTTATAAGCATCCAATTTCTTACCTCTATATTTAACAGATGCCCAACCACAGCCCGACTTTTTATCAGGGTTGATGAATCTTTTACAAGCAATAGCCCAAGCACTGGGAGATGCAAAAACAAGGTCGGTTTCTTGACTTCTAATTTTACCATCCTCTAATAAGTCCCCAACAAATCGTTGCCCCTATAAATTTCAATATAGAAGTCATACAAAAAACTAAAAACTACAACTTACTAAATATTCTATAGTCATTGTTCCACAACCTGGTTCAAGAATTCCTGCAGATAAGAGCATCTGTAACGTGATGGTACGACTGGTAGAAATATTTCCAGTGGTAGTTTTTCCTGCACGTAGACCGATATCACCTTCTAACTCCTAAATAAATGTAAAACCAATGCGCACATACAAGCAAAAAACAACAATACCTCATCTATAAATTCGTCGGCATCTTCAACCTCCTCTTCGTGCTCGTCTTTTTCATCTTCTTCCGTTGCCACAACATTTGTATTACCTCCTTGCCCCAATAAAGCGGCTTGCAATTGAGACTGCATTGTCAGGATTCAAAAATCTTGTTAAAATTTCGACTGCATCTATTTGTAACTTTTGTTTACTCGAGTACAACCTCAAACCGCAGTAGTTGAAACGACGTTCCTGTCAAACCTGTCACGTAGTAGTTCGAATAGTTCAACCTATACAGGGTAAACTTGAATTTTTACTTTTTTCATAAGTTTTCTTTTTTTACCCAACTACGTAAGTTCAACTGAAATTTAAAAAATTTCAATTTTTTGGCGAGGGGGTTGTTGTTTGTTTAGCCAGTATTTTCACTGGTTTGTAATTTATAAATTTTAAACAACAATAAATTAATTCTACATTCTACTGCTACCGGGGAGGTCGAAAAAAAGACGAACGTTATTTTGAATGGCTGCTGATGAGTGCTGTTTCGGAAGCATGCTTCCGTTCTACTTACTGCAATATCGACAACTGCCAAGAAAATGTTTGAAAATTTTATTATTCAAAGAAATGATTCAAGGTTTCCGGTAAACGAGTGCGTAGGTTTATACGCGAATCCTTACGAAAAAGTAATCTATCTTATGACGTTTAAACTGTGCGCCATAAAGGTGGGAATATTTTTCTATGACGTCACTTGTGTCACATATGATTTTGCTTTCTTATATTAAATTATAAGCTGTCACAGGGTGACGGTCGTGGATTTTAATCGTGTTTTAAATATTATAATTTTTTATTTTTATTTCGATCTATAATTTACAAACATAGTCGATCATAACACAAAATGTGTTGGAACACGTTTTTACGTATTGTGAAGTGAAAATTGTGGCAAAAGAAAGTTGTTGTGGTTAATTGGTTAACAAGGGCAATTGTGGATTAATAAGTGCTACTATTTCGTTATTAAATTATACATTTCAAAATGGGCCTATTGTTTTCCAAGCTGTGGGGCTTATTCGGAAATGATGGTATGATCGTATAACTTTTAACATTAATTTGTTAATAATCTTTTTTTTTTCCTAGAACATAAAATTGTGATAGTAGGATTAGATAATGCAGGTAAAACTACAATTTTGTATCAGTTTCTAATGAACGAAGTCGTCCATACTAGTCCTACGATAGGCTCAAATGTCGAGGAAGTTGTTTGGCGGAATATTCACTTTATTATGTGGGATTTAGGTGGACAACAGTCCTTACGGGCAGCTTGGAGTACTTATTACACAAACACAGAGGTAACGACATTTGTTTAGTTTGATTTTAACGAATTTAATGACATATTAAACTTTTAGTTTGTGATAGCCGTGATAGACTCGACAGACAAAGAACGTTTAACTATTATTAGGGAAGAATTACATAAAATGTTAGCTAACGAAGAATTATCCAAAGCCGGTGTTCTTATTTATGCAAATAAGCAAGACTTAAAGAATTCCATGTCCCCTTCAGAAATTTCACAGGAACTTGATTTAACTTCTATCAAAAAGCAGCAATGGCACATACAGTCATGTTGTGCTTTAACGGGTGAAGGGTGAGTAATCACAGGGTTTTTCTTTCTAATGAAGTTTTGTTTACTTAAATGTTTTGTGACCTTGAGCACGTCTTGATAGTTCGATGTACTTGTTTGATTTATTATGATAAGAAAATACCTCGGATTTGTCTGTATTCTTTACATTCTATGAATATCTTTTCATAAAACATAATTTTTGTGTAAGTTTGATTTTTGGCTTCAAGCTTTTGAAACTTTTAAATTTTCTATTTTTATAGATCTTAATTTCTCTTTGTTCTTAAAAATAAATTTTTCTTTGCTTGTTGTAATTTTTTATGTTGGAAATACCACATTTTGTTGCCAAAACATTGGCGTTGCAATGTAAAAATGGTTGAATCTCTAAAACAATAAATTCTTTCCGTTTCTTCACAATTCAAACACAATTTTTGCTGATAGATTGGAATGCATGTTTAATGTTACTTTAAGTGCCTACTAAAAAATCTGTTTTTAGTACAGGTGGTTAACTTACTGATATTATTTAGTTGTTAAAACATAGGCGGCTGTAAGATTCCTTCGTTTGGAGGGCTAGAACTTCTATAACATAAACAATTATTGAATCTATAAAACAATTAATTTTCTATTTGCAATTATATTTCTTTGCTTCCAATAATGTCGCACTCGCACCCCTCTGATTGAATGATATTATGTTTTCATTTTATTGAAATATTGAAAAAACGAGTAGTAAATATATTACATTAATGTGTAGTACTACGTAAATTTCTTGACGTGGCTTTTTGTAAATATGCCAATATTTAGGAAATACTATTGCAGAAGATTTTTACTACTCACAGCTGTAGATAAACTCAGTTTTGTAGCTGAATTCAAAGGAATGTAATAACCTAATAACAAACAACGGAATAGTGTAATCAAATCAACCATGAACATAATTGAACATGGCTAAACAAAAGGAAACCAAGGTGAATTAATTTTTTATTAATCGGCAATATATCCTGTACATTGTAACAGGAAAAATCAATGCCAATTTAGCGTTTTGTGGAAAACACTGATAGAAGACTAACAAAACGTTAAGTCAATTTTGCATACTAGAAAAATACTGTTACTTTTTTCATCTAAAAATACGTGTCTGTAAAAATAGATATTGGTTGTTCATGTTCCAACCCCGAGTGTTCCAAGACTAATACATTTTTACGCCCCAAATTCCACAATAAAAAAGTAATTTGTTTGGATGCGAGATTTTAAAGGATTATTTTAAATTTATATCTGTAAAATTATTTTGTGTAATTATATCACTGCACTTAAATTTTACTTTTATAAATTTTGTGTTGATGAGAAATTGCTTTTATTCGTCACTTCCTCATCAGATCCATGTAGTTTCTTTCTGGTATATTCTGGAATTATGATGTGCAGGTTTTGATGACCGATTATCATTTAAATTTGCGGAAAAGCTAATCTCGGAATTTTCTTGGTTTATATTCAATGCTTGTGGTTGTAATCAGTGATAACTGAGATACCTCATTTATAGTATTGTTAGCGTTTTCACATTTTAACTGTCAACATTGTGTTTTTGAATTTTTTATCAATGTAATTTTACTCGTATTTTTAAATTAGATGTAGATATATTAGTTTTGTATAATATAAGGAGTTATCTATTTTGTGAAACACTTTTAAGGCTGCAATACACGCACGTTCGTACAAGGTTCTCTGATGTGATAGGCACCAATTTTTATAACAATGAAATTTTCGTTAGCTGCTTGGAACTTGTATTTTTTAATTCAAAACTCCTATTTTTCTTCAGAGTTTTAAATTTAATGAAATATAACAGGTATAATCTATCTTGCAGTGGCGTAACGTCACTGGGACGTGGAGAGAGAGCTTCCATTTCCCCATAGACTTGGAACACATTTAGAACTCTCTCTTGTGTAATTATTGCAACATTTACATTAGAAGAAATATTATGCTGCCTCCGCCCTTCATACCACACAATGCCCCTGCTATCTCTGTATATTTACACTTAAAGTGGAGCTTTTAAAAATATTTTCTTGAAAGTTTTAATCGAACTATGCATCTTTAGATATTGAATACCGAGTATTTAAATGACACAGAAATTATGTTCTTTAATTCAATTTTAGTTTTTTAAAAAACGTGCAAAATAAAATAAATTTGTTTGTTATAATTTTATGCAATGTACGTACAGGCGTTTGAATTACCATCGGCATATAAAACTAAAGAAAACACATTTACATAAAATGCGTGCCTTATTATACATGACAATCAATGCATATCTGTTAGACTTGTTGAATTTGTAATCAAATGAAGAGAGCGACCATTAATTTTGTTCTCACGTGCACCAAGTAGTATACCGGCTAGTATTATCCGGTATTGTCTTTCATTATTATCAAATAACATTGGAGAGTTATCGCAATTTTGGCGAAAACGTTAACACTAACGATAAACTCATTTTTTGCACTAGTATTCACGAGGAGCAAAAAAATATCGTAACGTTAAAAGACCAGAACCTGCTATTTACCTTGAAGCAAATATAGTTTTGATCGATGAGGAAATCAAGAAAATCTTAGGAATTCTATAGATGATCTTATTTTCCATTTTTAACTTTTTCGAAAGGAATTTTTCAAAAATCTTATAATAGGAAATCTAATAAAAATTTGCCTTGTGACTTGCCTCTCGGTTTCGATAAAACTATGGCATCTTCTAGCAAAAGAAGGATTCGCCTCAATTCGTCTCAGGGAATTCCCTAATTTTTATTATTATTTTATTTAATATGTCTATAATGGCCAGCAGTGTGGTGTAAAGCTTAAAGCGATAGGCTACGGAGTGGGCAATTGATGTTCAATCAAGGGGGTAATCGCTTTGAATGTTACATTCCACAGACCTCTATCTTTGGGAAACTGTGAAGGAATTTCAAAAATTTGATTGAATTCAATATTTCATCTAGATTACTCAAGACTTCATGTGATTGCACAAATATTTCATTAAACTTCATGCAGACTCAATTCTTCCTGTTTCACAGACTTGACTTATTTATTGGTGATAACCTCTTTTGGGTTCAGTTGCGCTCGCTGGATCCACTGCTGTAATTTAAATCCCAATTTCGACCTATCGACTATGCATCTATCAAGGTTAGCACTTTACTATAGAATGTATTTAAGTGTTTAGAGTGTAGAGTAACATTAGTTTCAAATGTAAACTTGGTACATTAATGATAATAGCAGGACGAAGTCTTAAATTAAGAGGAAGAAAATTTAATATTGCACTGACTACACTGTACATTTACTCTATTTACTACATTTCTTTAGTTTATCAATCTTTGCCTACAAATTTTTAATTTTTAAACTAGATTTGCTAACAATGACATCATTGGACATGTGTGAAGCTAACATGTGTTTTTATCGACTTCGTCGATGTTACTGGAATTCTTTTAAATTTTTATAATATTTTGCTTGTTTTAAATGTTAAAAGTTAATATTTTCTCAAGTGTTAAATTACTAAATTCACAATAATTTTAACTTTTTATTTTCCCAAAAATTTCTAATAGGCGTTGTTGCAATACATAATTATTATAATTTACAGAAAACGTAAAAACAATTTCACAGGAACTTTGAAAATCTTTTCTTCATTTTTGTGACCCCTGCCTTTTTCATTAACCCTTTCAGTCACCATGGTCATTAAAACGAACATGAACTTCTGATAACTACCAATATTAACTAAATACATTTTAATCGGTTTAATCATCACTATCGTCTAAGGGAACATGTATTAAATTATATGTCTATATGGAAATGTCTCCCAAAAAAACCAAAAACGGAAACAAGGGTCATAAATGAAATTCGAATTGAAGAAACAGATCATTTGCCTTTATTCGATAAAAGTTTTTTTATCGATAAAAGACGGCACAAGATGTAAAAATGACACCTGCTTTGTGCATTTGTGTATTACACATGATCGAAATTGTTTTCAAGTTTTTCATACAAAATAAATCTTTTCTTGGTTTAACTTTTTTTTTTAAATTTACCCTGATTTACCCTGATTCATTCTGACGAACATTTTTTTTTTTTCGAAAAGTTTGGGCCGTAAAACCTTGAAATGTATTTCGAAAATTTTTAAATAAATCATTTAAGCTCTGTTCTTAGTTTCAAAATTTTAACTTCAATAACAAAAATTCGTGACTGAAAGGGTTAATTTTTTTTATTTCAAATATTTTTAGTACGGCTAGTACGGACAATTTTACCCATGCTAGAGCATGCAATTGTGATCACTTTTTTGGTTTTAAACTAAAGACGTTTTTAAGGGCAACGAGGGGTATGATTTCAAAAAATAAAAATATTCCTTTTATTTTGGACACCCAAAAGTATCTATTTATTAAAACATTACAATGTGAAATATAATTCCAATTTCATAATTTCAAATCTATTTTTTTGTATTTTACATTGTAGATGAGAGAAATGGAAGGTCGATCTTGATTAGCGTTTCATTTACTATATTTTTCTGATACTAATTAATTGCGATTTTATTTATCACAATTTTGTCAATCAAATTATTTTAATAACAAAAAATGTTTATAATGAAATTTTCTTATTGTTTGTTTTAGTTTGTATCAAGGCCTGGAATGGATCGTTAGTCGATTAAAGAAGAAATGACGTATAGGGTTAAAAGTAGTTATTCATTAAAGTAATTCATCAATCATTATCAAAATTATTTGTACATCACACCATAGTCATGCTTTGTACAGTGCTTTAAAAATTGTGAGGTTGTGCCAGTCGACGTTATAAAAAATGATGTATGAATGTGTGCATTTTAAGAAAGTTCATTCCTATTTACGGTTTTTTAAAAACTCAATATTTTTGAAACTTTATAGATAAGAATGGCACTTGCATTAAATTTTTTATTAGGAAATGTAAACTGTTGAAAGTGAAATAGTAACTTCTATGATATAGTTCAATTCGTTGTTGATCATTTCATTTTTAAATCTCAACTAATTTAATTTTATAGACTTGTATAAAAAATATGTGAATGTGGTTAGTAATAAAAGTTCATTAAATTATAAATTTGAATCTTTATTAATTTTACCTCTAAGTTTATAATTATTATTGTAAATATGTATTAAAAAAATAATTAAATACTATTGTACTTTTTTTGATGCTTTTATTTTGAACATAATATTCGTTTTCAGAATGTTACAGGTACTTGCAGTGTTGCTACCGAATTATTGGTGTCGTGGTTAGAATACCACGTTAAACTAGTATTATGCTAACTGTAAAACTGATTGAACAATATAGAATTTATTGCAGGGATGTTATATCTTTAATTTGATTTAAAATAATTTCTAAAAGGTAAAAGATTGAGTGACCCTGAAATTCTTAGCTAAAAATGTCAACCACTTTTTTTAATTTTTAACTGTTTTTACATTATTTATTGACGCACTGAAAAATGTTTTAAATAACATTAATTTGCTATTACAGTATTTTAGATTTAACATACCTATATGTGTGTAGATGTTGAATTAATAAATAATAGATCTTACTTTACTTCTCTCGACTGATATGAAAACGGATTTTTTCTTTTTTCAAAACTTCATACTTTTTCCCGATGCAATGTTTCATCATACGTATGATGAAAACATTGCATTGTTTTATTTGTGAAGATGTGCAAGCATTTTAGTTTTAAAAAATATGTAGTTTATCATTTTGGTTTGTTGTATTTTTTTGGTGCGGTTGGGACCTTGCATAGGGACCACCTTGATGTCCTAAGGTTTTATTCTTAAATTTCTTGAAATGCTTGGAATAACAATATCCGAAATTTAAAAATTACTTCCTTTTGTAAAATACGTCAGATCAACATTTTTTTTTAGAATAAAATTTAAGTATATCTTTGAAATTCAAGGTTTATTCAGATAAATGTAAATTTCGTTCATTCATTCAGTTTTATCTAATAAACCATTTATTTCTTTTTTCTTATCTTTTTTTTACATAATAATTTAACTAATTTATTAATGTACTACTGGTCAAATAATCCGAACAAATATAACACGTTTTTGTTCAAATATTGATCTGCTGCAAAAATCAATTATTGTATTGGTGGTTCTTCCAATTATTAAAATTTGTACATACGCAATATATTAAGTTTTGTGATAAATCAAAACAAAATTGTTATTACCACTTACATCACTTAAACATGATTAAGGTGATCTTTGATCTTTGCTGTGTAGTAGTAACACATGTTCTTATTCCAGTAATGAAAATATGTGTGCAGTACAAATTAAAAGTCGAGTTCAACGTTCGGCATTAAACTTGGAAGCCGCAAATTCAACAAAATTTTCAGATCGCTTCGATTGTTCCAGTAGACAATTTTTTTCTGTTGAGGTATGTTCAAATCGATCGATTAATAAGGAATTGTTGAAAAAATTGGCTCCAAAATTTTGCTCTGTACCATGGCATCTCACTGCTCATAACCCAGAACTGGATGTGTTGAGTCATCCTTCGATTATTTTCACTGAAAGCTTGATCAAGGATGGTTATACTGTATTACAACACATTCCTTGCGGTTACTTAAGCAGAAGACAGGCGTTCCACGTTTTAGATCATCTGGTTTCTCTTCAGGTGCGAGATATTTTCATAATTCGAGGGGGTGAGTTAATTAAACTTGCAAAATTTAAGTAACCTAGGTACCTGTTTGAAGATTTACAGCCTGAAAATGATGACCAACGTTGCGAATTTAAGTTTGCAAGTCTTTTTGTGAAATTCGTAAAAGAGTTTTATGGAAACTTTTTTTGCATTGGAGTGGCAGGGTATGTAGATTCTCATCCTCTTTCACCAGATCAAAATCTTGACTTGATATTTTTGAAGGAAAAGGTGAGAAGGTTTGTACTTGTCAAAAAGCATTGTTATCTGTAATTTTATTTTAATTTTTAGGTCGACTCTGGTGCGGATTTTATAATCACTCAGATGGTCTTTGATTTTGATGCATATTACAGTTTTTTGAATAAATGTAAAAGCGTTGGTATAAATATTCCCATCATACCTGGTTTGTACATTATCCATTCTTGGAACGAATTTGTCACTTTGACTCGATTGTGCAAAGTTAATGTACCCAAGGAAGTGGTCAATGTAATATTAGGATGTAAAGAAAACCAACAGGCTATTTTAGAATATGGATTACATTTAAATAGGAAATTTATAAAAAAGATGTCGGAGAAGGACGATTTGACCGTATTAAATGTTCATTTCTTTTCTTTAAATGACTTTGAACATATAGAAAAAATGTCTCACATATTTAATTTAAAAGACCTATAGTGAATTGTCTATAAATGAAAATAATAAAACATGTTTTGTTTTAATTATAGTTGAAATGTTTTATTATAATAAGTCACTTTGTGAGTTAAAAATTTTGTAAATTAATTTAGGTAGGTAATTTTTTTAAATATTATAAATATAGTTGATTATTTATGGGAGGCTAGGGACGGTTGATACAATGGCAGGGTTGATACATACTCACAATACTTTGTTTTCTCCTCAACATACTACGGTTGCAAACTTTATTTTCAAGACGTAATATGTAGAGATGTGCAGATGATTTCTTTTTTTAAGGAACACCAAATGCAATAGATATGTATTGCTATGATATCACCCAATTATAAGGGTGCACCCAAAAATTTATCTTCCAAATTATTTAAGACCAATGAACTAACAAAATTTTATTCAATTTTATATATCTTTATCTTCAAAATGTTCTGATCACCAACAATTTTGACCTTGCAAATATTAAAATTTTAAAGATCTTCTAGTATATCTTCAGCTGCATTTCGTCAATCCCTTCAATTTGATTTTTGGGTACAAAATATTTTACCCCCCCCCCCCACCATTTTGATTATTATATCGAAAATAATCTAAATCGTTTATCTTCTTTATCTTTGTTTATTTCAAAATAAAAATATAGCTTATTACAATATATTATCATTTCTTCTCTTCATTCTCTTTTTTCTTAGAATAAAAACTTACTAATATTAAATATTTATTACAAATACCTAGTTGTTTGTATTTGCTTTGTTAAAATTGTCACCGTCGTTACGATGGCTACCTCTAAATCCACCACGGCCGCCACCTCTAAATCTACCACGGCCGCCACCTCTACCTCCTCCACGACCATTTCCAAAACCTCTATGTTTTTGTCCTCCACCAAAATTATTGCTACCATTTTTATTTTCGTTATCGCCATGTCTAAAACTATTCCGTTTTTCTTTCCAATCACCTCGTCCTCGGCGTCCATGACCACCAAAGCTGATTTTACCTTGCGTTTCTTCTACAGTTTCTTCTACATTTTCTTCATTATTCTGTAAATAATTATGATTTTAGAAATTTATCTTTTTGCCATTGGTCTACTCGATACACATTACATACAACATTACATTTGGCCACAAAATTAGAAAATAAAAAAAGGTAACATTGGCCCTTTCAAAATTAGACCACAAAAGTAATGTCATAATTATTCAGTTACAGGTACCTTATTTTCATTGAAATTCTGTCCAGATTTTATCAACTTCATGGATTTGTCTTTCTTTACTGCAGGAACATCTGCCGCATCATCAGCCTTACGTTTTAATCCTTTTGACGGCTTTTCATTTTCGCTACTTTTTTCTACAGAAAATTCTTTCTTAACAGAATCCTAAAAATTAATAGAGTTATTAAAAATTTTAAAAAATCATTACAGTTTTACTTACTCTATCAAGAACCGAAGAAGAAGGTTCACTGTCAGTGGCATCTTTAAAACTGCTTTTCGTTTTGCTAGACTTTTTAGTAACAACATTTTTGACTGGAGCAGCCGACTCTTCGTCAGACCTATTATCTGAAGTACTTGACTTGACTACGGGCTGTGGTTTCGTAATAACAGAATCCTAAAAATTAATAAAGTTATTATTTAAAAAAATTATTACAGTTTTACTTACTTTATCAAGAACCGAAGAAGAAGGTTCACTGTCAGTGGTATCTTTAGAACTGCTTTTCGTTTTGCTAGACTTTTTAGTAACAACATTTTTGACTGGAGCAGCCGACTCTTCGTCAGACCTATTATCTGAACTACTTGACTTGACTACGGGCTGTGGTTTCGTAATAACAGAATCCTAAAAATTAATAAAGTTATTAAAAATTTAAAAAAATTATTACAGTTTTACTTACTTTATCAAGAACCGAAGAAGAAGGTTCACTGTCAGTGGCATCTTTAGAACTGCTTTTCGTTTTGCTAGACTTTTTAGTAACAACATTTTTGACTGGAGCAGCTGACTCTTCGTCAGACCTATTATCTGAACTACTTGACTTGACTACAGGCTGTGGTTTCGTAATAACAGAATCCTAAAAATTAATAAAGTTATTAAAAATTTTAAAAAATCATTACAGTTTTACTTACTTTATCAAGAATCGAAGAAGACGGTTCACTTTCAGTGGCATCTTCAGAACTGCTTTTGGTTTTGCTAGACTTTTTAGTAACAACATTTTTGACTGGAGCAGCCGACTCTTCGTCAGACTTATTATCTGAACTACTTGACTTGACTACGGGCTGTGCTGGTGGTGCAGACTGCTTAGAATTGAATTTAGCCTTCTTCCGTGCAGATTTCTTTATAGGTTTTTCATCTGTAAGTGAAGACTCTTTCCAAATTTTTTTCTTTTTCAAAACTGATTTAGTTGGTAAAGCTTTTTTGGCAACAGCTTTTAAATTTTCTTCGGGTGCTTTATATTCACTATCGAATTCTTCCGAATTGTCAGTGATTTTCATTTGTGCGAATGTAACTGATTTTGATTTAATCGGAACAGTTTTATTTTTTGGTGGTTTATCGTCGGATGACGATTCCTTTAAATTGCTTTTTGCAGAAGTAGGTTTTATGGAAACAGATTTAACTATAGGCAGCTCTTCTGGTGCTTCATCTTCGCATTCAGATTCTTTTGTTTTCTTTGGTTTAGATTTTTTAGCAGGCAATTCCGACAAAGATTCTTTTAAACTGCTCTTCACTTTTTTTACCGCATCTTTAATTATATTCGATTTTTTTTGTGGTATAACTTGGGTTTGTTCCTGGAGCACATCGTCGCTCTCTCCTTTATTGGAAGAACCGTTACCTTTTTTGGAAGATACCTTAGTAGACATTTTCTTTTTGGGCGACTGGGCTATTTTTGTAACTGCTTCGACTACTTTTTGCCCATTTTCGTTTGTATTTACAAAATGTAAAATCATATCATCAAATAATGTAGAAAGTTCGTCTAAGCTGACCTAAAAATAAATCGAAAAATTAGCGCCAATGTGGTATTGGCGGGTAAATTATAACAACGTAACGCGTGTGAAAAGTGTTTTTTACTTGAATTGTTAAGTAAAAGGTCACTTTCCGAACTTGTTACAAAACTGACAGATTTCTTACCGGTTTATATTTCTTTTTGAACTTTTGGGCTAGTCCTTGATCCACTTCAACTAAACATTGATAAATAAGCGCAAATTTTACTTGATCCTTATCGAACGCCATTTTAAAAAGAATTTTATCTTCGATACGACACAATCACAAAATATTATTTATCAAAAATTATGAATAAATTCCAAAGACAACTTAAAAAGTGGCAACAGCAAGAAGAAACATTTATGACAATTTTATGTTGGTAGCCGATTTTTTTTTGCAAAAAAACTGTCGACATGGTCCAATCAAATTTGTTTAAAAAAAAGCGCTAATTGATTATGAATTTAAATAATTAGAAAACAAAAATTATTTTTTAAAAATACTTTTTTTGACGCGAAAAGCTTGTTTGAGATTTTGGTGAGGAGGGAGAAGCTAACTCAAAATAAATAAAATACTTTTGAAATAGTATATTAAGAAACTAGTTTCATACGGGTCGTTTTTATAATACTGTTTTACTATCTTACGATTTTCAAGCCCTAAAATTTACAAAATTTGCGTTTTATTAAACAATGGTCAATTTGAAATCTTATTTTATATTATTTTTGTGATGGCAACAAAAATTTACAGGTCAGGACAGCTCGTAAGAGTTTATTAAAATAAACAAAATTATATTTGCTGTTTATAATATTTGCTATTATTACTATTAATTATTTTATGGGTAATTAACATATTGTGCTCAATTTTATACTCTTATATTGGAACATCATTAATATAAATTTTCACTGACGCTTGGTTACCAACCTTTTAAAACAAAAAATTGCGTGTCCATTTCGATACGTGATTGCAAAAAAATTGTATAGGAAGTGTGAATCAGGTAAAGTATCAGTTTAGTATATAAATGTATGTTACGTATAATTATATGAACACAGGATATTAGTAATCGAGTGATTACTTGTATAAACATGTAGATTGATTCATTGTATTTCGAATGTTGATCGAGTGCGGTTCAGTTGTATGTTTTATTTGTGGTAAAATAGTTAAGGACAATTTTTGAAATTTATTAACAAGTTATTAATAATTATCTTACAATTCAGAACTCAGAGTGGAATTAGTGACCGAAAATCGCGTAGTTAATAAAACACTCCAATTGTGGTATCTTAACAAACAGTGAAGTTAAGTGTGCAAGTACCTATGGGGAAAAACACGAAAAGAGAAGCCCATTGCTAGTAAAAGTTGTTCTTCCAACGGCAAGCAGAGTACGAAAGACGAAACAAAGTAAAACATGTAAGTTATTTTATTTTCTTAATTACTCATTGGTGATGCTTCCAATAATTGTGTTATTATAAGTTTGGGCAAGAATTTAGAAAATTATTATTTTCAAAAACTTAAGACTTTTTGCATTGAATATTTCAAATAGCTGTCTTATATTACTGTGTATCTAGATTAATATCAAATCGACATACAAACGCTAATACTGCCATTTTCTATGGTGAGGCTATTGTAACTGCATTTTCCCAAAAATTTATTTATTAGTACACTTTGGATCTGTATGTTCATTCTACACGTCTCTCTATATAGCAAAAACATATTATTCTCAGTAGGGCGCAAGACAGATAGGGGTGCAAAGAGGGCGCAAAGCAGTGAACGCCGCTTTTTTGAAAGACAAAAAAACTAAAAAGGAAAACAAGAGGGTTACACAGAGATAAGGGCGCACTTTGAACAAAAATTTTACGTTTGGGAACGTAAAATATTACATTCGTACAGAGCGTAACATTCCTATTATTGAAAACATTTAATTTTAATTTAACAAATCACCATTTTCTTAATTTTTATTACATACTTTTTATATCTGATTTTTCGGAAAATAAGCCACATTAACATAAAATAAAATGCCATTTGATTTTTTTGACTCTGGTCATGTCAAGTCTTAATAAAAATTACTAAATACATTTTTGTGATTACCAGAATTTAACAATAATTACAACCACAAAATTTGAAACTTATTTACTTAGTTTTTTCAATAAAAAAATCTCAAGTAAGGCGCTGGAAACAACAGAAAAGACGTAAGACGCAGACGAGGCGCGGACATATGTCTCTTTCGCGTCCCTTTCATACAAATTGTATAGAAACGTCGCGACGCAAAACATATAGAAAAGACAGGGCGCGGACACGTCGCTTACTCGTCTTCTATACATTTTGTGTGAAAGACATAATATGTCCACGCCCCGTCTTTTCTGTGTGTCCATAGCGCCTAAGACTTAATTGTTAATTTCTGCTGAATATACAGGGTGTTAACTACCAATTAGTGCAAAACGAAGTGGGTGATTCTACGACTTATTTTAAGAAAAAAAGTTCCTATTAACATGGGTCCGCAAACGCACCGTTTTTGAGATACAGGCAGAGCCGGATTAAGAATATGTGAGGCTCGGGGCTAACTTTTTTTGGAGGCCCCATGGTCTTGTATGTTTTAACAAAATGCACCGCAGGCGAAAGTTTTTGATTATTTAAGGTCAACCGCGCTTAGATCAAATGTCAAATTTTTGAAAGGATAATAATTATTATACATAATTGATTATAGTTTTTTATTATAAAACATAGGAGGTATACATACACCTTTTAAAAACATTCTTTTCTTACTTTAAAATGCACAAATTCAGTTATCAAATCATCAAGACTTGTTTGTCAAAGTAGATAACTTTCAATACTCGTTAAAGTTAGCAAACTTAACGAAACTTAAACTTTATTTTAATTAATTAAATTTTTTTTTGAGGCCCCTAGAATGTGGTGGCCCGGGGCTGCAGCCTCCTTAGTCTCCCCTTAATACGGCTCTGGAAACAGGGTGTTCAAAAAAATTGTTTTCTCTTACTTTTTTTGCGATATCTCAAGAACCGCTAAGGCTACAGGCTCCAGCTTTTGTACAGATTTTTACACCAATAATAGCTACTTTTAAGGCTCTAAAGCAATGTTCTCAGATATGCCAGTGGTGGAGATTGTAGGACTGCGTAAGGGTTTCACTCACAAAAAATGTACATTGCATTTTATCTTTAATCGTTGCCCATAATATGTCCTTTTTATTAATTTTTAATTTTATGTTTTAATTTAATTTTAATTTGTTTTAATAATTTTTGTTTCATTAATTTAAAATATGATTTTATAAGTAAAACTTGAATTTCATTTTACTGAAAATCATATGAGAAGAAGTCATTAAGTCTTCAATTTTTTGACAGGGTAGGACTATAAAAATATATTTTAACTAGAAAAATAACAAGTAATAAGAGAAACAAGAAATTATATCTAAGCAATTTTTTTATTTTAATTAATTATAATAAGGTATTCTCTTTTTAGTACAGGCATACAATTATTTAAGGTCGAAATAATTAAACTACGTAATTTTATTACGTTCATATTACGCTACGTAATTTAGATTCAATTAATAGAAACTAATGACATTGTTCTTCTTTGAAACTTGGATTTTATCGATTTTATAACGTAAATTAGTTAATAAAATTGATAACAAGGTAAAAGTCGATTACATCGATGAAAACCAAATTTCAAGGAAGAAACGTCATATTGTTTTATTACTTTACACATTCAGGATTTCGTTTTGGGAGGGGGGGGGGTCAATTTTTGTGGGATTTTACATATCTTCCAGAAATTTTGTTCTAAATAAAGAATTGGATAAACTTTTATTTATATAATACTTGCATTTGAATAATAATGATCTGTTCGTCAGTCTTAAAAAAAGAATTAAAAAAAACATAAGGATAGATAAAGAAAGCAATTTAATTTGAAGTAAGTATGTATGGCTCAGGCTGAGGGGAGGGGGGCAATTGCCTCTATTGCTTCTATCCGCGCCTGACTTTACTGCCCTGTCAGAATAGTGTTAATGGTAACGTAATGTTAACGAAAGCTCGCATTTGATTGGTACGTTACGTTAACAAAATTGTGACAGCACAGTTACATAGCGTTGATTAGAGAAGAACGAGTTTGCTTTTAAACGTTTCCATTATCCTTACTAGGTTTCCTTAAACCGTTTTTACTATTTGTGGAAACTGTACGTATAGTACGGTAATTATGTCCTAATATTCCCACTGAACATACAATAATTCCGCTGTTGCTCTTTTTCTTGTTTTAACGTTGAAGGGGGGGTCACTGGTAGTCTTCATTCATAAAGTTCACCGAATCCTACATTTGCTTATGTCGGCTATTTTTAATTTTATGAAAAATGGGTTTTCTTGAAAAACTCGGCCATTTTCAAATTTAATAAAAAATTGTGAAAACAAAAGTTACAGGAAATTCAGTTTCCGGCAAGCCGGAAAAAGTGGCGCCATTTTGAATTTTGTGAAAAATGGTTTGAATTTCATGAAAAATGGTATTTCTTGAATAACTCGGTCAATTTCAATTATAACGAAAAATCTTATCAACATTTTTTTCCGAAATCGATATTTTCAAATTAAACCTGAAAAAAGCCGATCTCATTTATTTTTAAATTGAGGACATAAATGAACATAAAAAACTTGTAGGGAATTAAATTTTGAGCAATTTTGGTTAATCCAGTTAAAAATACGAGAAAGTCAATGTCTTTGCCGATGATGGTCACTTCCTTATAATTATCCGCTTCTTGAATAGCCGTTCCAACTATAGAAGAATCCGCGTCTGCTGGTGCATGCTGAACGACGACATCGGCATCTTGCAAAGTTCTTTTCAGAAGGTTGATAAGGCTTGCTTTGTTCTTGTCATTCCCCAAAACTTTCTCCTGTGTTGTGCAAGGGAAAGACGTTTCATTGACAACGAAGTCTGCAGAACCATGCTCGGAGGCGCATTTGTACGGGGCTATACAAAACAACCATAACAAAACAAAAACAAAAGCTTATCATAAACAAAATTTTGAGAGTTATCCTTTTCTTTACCTTTGGCGTAGGACGTTAAATATTGACTGTAGGAAAAAAAGGGTAAGGATCAAAATTGTTCAAAATTTAATTCCCTACAAGTTTGTTTAAGTTCATTTATGCCCTAAAGTTAAAAATAAATGAGATAATGCAAGAGTTTTACTTCGCCCCTTTTTTCAGGTTTAATTTAAAAAATATCGATTTCTGAAAAAAAGTTTGGAAAACAAACTTTTGGTTTGACGATTTTTCGTTAAAATTGAAAAAGGACGAGTTATTCAAGAAAAACTATTTTTCATAAATTTAAACTGGCAGACATAAGCAAATACAGGATTTGGTCGATTTTTTGAATGAACATTACCGGTACCTCCCCCCCCCCTATAACGGTTAAAATAAGAAAGACCGACAACGGAATTGTTATATGTTCAAAAGTACATACTGTATTTTTATATGTATATCTGATGTGGTGAACAACGGGGCAACGAAATATTTCGTTTTTTTTCGAAATTTTTTTATTTTTGAAATTTTTCGAAATCTAAATTTTGAATTTAAGTTTTTGTCTGGTATGGCACAAAGGTTATTGAAGATTATTATAATCGCATGAAGGGAACAGAGAGTTTATCTGACGCAATAAGACAAAATCCACTATAACTTCGAAACCCAATGAAATAGGCAAAGGTATGTTACGAAGAAAAATCATGTCAAATTTGATACAATTTTTGTGAAAATTTTTTTAATAAAATATACAGGGAGGGAAATTTTTAATGTTTGTGATTAGTGTCTGTAAAAAGACCACCAACTCTAGGATAATATTAGGTAGATTGAAACCAATTTATTTGGAAATGCATTGCTTTGTAGTCAGTGTCGTAGCTAGGGGCTGGCCAGGCGGGCGGCTGCCAGGGGCGCAACCCTAGGGGGGGGGGGGTGCGCACTTTGCACACTGCGGGCGGCTTAAGCCCAATCACACAAAATTTAGACATGATAATAATTCAAATAAAAAACTTGCATAGGTATATTATTGTATTGTTTCATTTTCTATATAATATAATAGTAAGTCTTGGGGGCGCAAAATTCAAATCTTGCCAGGGGCCCTCATGACCCTAGCTTTGACTCTGTTTGTAGTTACAGTTCTTTGAAGTTGATATTTTCAAATTTTTTCTATTTTATCAAGCCCAAGCAATGGGGAATTAATAAGGGGGTTTACCTTGCAAAAGGTCACGGAGAGATGAAAATTGGTGAACATCTCCATTTCGGTGATCTAGACCTTTGCCGCTCGCACCGCCATCTTAGAAAATAGGGGCAAAAATTGCTCTTTTGTCTATATTTTGCTCGTTTACTAGTTACGCCAAATGACTACTATCAATTTTATTTGAAGTAAAATTTTCTACAAATTTTGTTTACTAAATTTTTTCTCAGATTAATAGATTCTGAAATAAAGTATCTCAAAAAGTTGAACATTTTTATTCAATTACTCAATATATGTCGATATTGAGAACATACAAATGCAAATGTAAGAAAGGATGCGGTCGAGCACGTGGATGCGATTAAGGTGATCTATTATCAGGCACGGAACTAGCCCTGTTAGACTAAGTGGGCCGAAGCCGGGCCCAGTTATTTTTAAGGGGGCCAAGGAGAGACCTAGAATATTTTTAAAAAAAGCTAAAAAAAAAAGATAATGTACGTGACTAATAACAAAAAATAATGCAATAATGCGATTATCTTAAAAATGCGTATGTAAAATATTTTGAACTTAATTAGTAAATCACGAAATTATTGGAACAAAATTCTTTATTTGCCAGGGTGGGCACAAGGGTGGGCCAGCACAACTTTTAGGTGGGCCATGGCCCACCCTGGCATCCCCGTAGTTACGTGCCTGTCTATTATGTGCACATTTTGCAACGGAAATTTATGTAATGGCATTCCTCGAATTTTCTCGGACTCTGATGATGAACGAAAGGATGAAATGGACATCAATCAATTTTGGGAAGGCGATTTCCAGATAAGTAGTTTCCGATAAAACCGATGAACATAAAACTGGTTCATCTAGATCTAGAAGATCCAAACGACTGAGATAATAAATATGCCAGTGTACATATGTCGTGGTGTAGGCCTACTGGAAATATCACGTAAAAAACGCGCTTTTTACTCTACCGCATGGTGGTGTGGAGACGAGTAAATAAATACATTTTGAGTAATTGCATAAAAATGTTCAACTTTGAAGTATTTTATCTCAGAATCTATTAATTTGAGAAAAAAATGTTTTAAACAAAAAATATAGGGACTTTTATTATAAATAAAATTTATAATAAGTATTTTTGACGTAACTAGCACCGTAAGCGAAATATAGCCGGAACAGCAAATTTTTTGAACGGCAAAGATTCAAGTTTGAAAACTTACGGTTTTCATTAGGTTACCTCACCGAAATAAAGGTCTCATGACTTTTTGCAATCTACTTATTGCTTGGACTATAATGGCAAAAGTTTGAAATTGAGATTTGAAAGAAACTTGAAAAAATTTATACTCGGGAAATAAACCAATTCTTCATACTCTTTATACTAAATGTGCCATTATTAATATTTTACTAAATTTTAAAATTGAATAATAGAAAATTCAAAATTTTTATAAAAAGTTGGTCAATTATTGCCGAAGGAGGATAAGAAAGAAAACAAATAAATAAAAATGATTTAAATTATCTTTTCACTTTGTACTAAATACCTATTTTTTTGGTGGAACCTTTCGAGCAAATCGTGGAAAACGCGAGTGGAAATTAACTTTTACTTGGAGGCAAGCAAATACAAAACTTTAAAAAAATCATCCCTCAGTTAACGGGGTTTAAAATTAAAGGCTTATAATTTAATTTTAAATTTATTGAAAAAAATGTATAAAAAACAGTTTTTTTGGACTTTTGACTAATTTTTACTTGATAATGTGCAAAAGAGAAAAAAAAGTTTTCACTGTAGTTTCAAAATTAACAAAAATGGAAAATTATAAAAATCATAAAATCATAAATTTGCAAAAAAATGCGCTTCAAAATGAAAGACAAAGATCTCGAGCGAAAAACAAAATTTTCTTTGTATTGTAATTTTCAAACTTTCTATTAAGCGTTTGACTTTAAAAATTTGAAAAATTTTCGTCTGCGACGCTATTACGAGACTCGCTTTGCTCGTGGGGCCCTCCCGAACTAAAATCCTGGCTACGCCACTGCAGATAGGCATTAACTATAAAAAATCAGGCAAATCAAAAAATACAAAATGTTACAACGGTCGATTTGGCTTGGAAAATGTTATTTGGATCATAAATTGTTGCAAAATCTTGACAGTCAAGTCGAATACATAACACGAATACAAATTATTGTACACCGAAAGGCTGAACTATACGGAAGTTCACTTAACTCTGATATTTGAATTTTTGTAGAGTTATACTACATTGCATTGGCATGCTTTCAAAAATTTAAAGACCTATTTATGAATATGGATCACAGTTGTATGTAATGGTTTGCTGTTACCGCTAGTCGAGTAGGGAGCGGAAATTCCGGGTTTGAATATCGCACTTAACCGTTTTGAACAGGAACACTTTGTAGTTTCTATATTAACGATTTTTTTTTTTTTGGATTCTCTTGAACTCGTAGCCAAAAATTTAACAATGTTATTTAATTTTCTTCGGTATAGTTTTAACAATCCAATATAATCTTTGGTTTCACTTAATCGATTCTTCCTGTTCTTGAATTGTTGCGATTAATAATTATTAAGATGGTTGATCGTAAAAATCATGATCCATAAAACAGCTCTCCGCTAAATTAATTAAACGCTAGAATAATAAAATTATGTTTTTAAATTAGCCACCATTAGGCAAGCTTTAATTAAATTAATAATTGAACGAAATACTCGATGAATAATTTACATCCTTTTCAATTATGGCAATTAAAAGTTGAAGTTTAGTGAAAATTTGTGTTGAAAAATTTGAAAATGCCAACAATATCAAAATGAAAAGCTATTTTCGTAGAAAATATTTCGAATTAGAATAGGAGTCTGTAAGTGCGCTGTAGAATTTACCGAGTTTTCCGCCAGGCGAGCTATGGATGATATATCGAGATACCAGCAGGAGAAACCATTCTACAGTAGTATCAGGGAAACCGAAGTGAAAATTAGTTATTTTTGAACCCCTTGTTAGTGTAGATCGACTCCAATACATAAATTATACAATAATTAACTTCAATAGAATGACTAAAACCGATTATAATCGGCGCGATAATAACCGCATCAGATTTAAAATTGTCTCATAATAAATTTATGTTAATTTTTCAATTTTTCCTCGCTGTGATGTACTTGTGAATTCTAACCTATAAGAAAAACACGGATCTTTTTTATTTCTAAAGGTAGTTGAATGTTGAGTGTAACTGTTATTTTTAATTACTTAATAATGTCGTATTGTGGATAATTCTAATTTTTTGTGTGATTTTTTTTTATTAGACATTAATTAGTGTAGTGGTATTTGAATGCGTTTTTAAATGTATATAATTTTAAAATTATTCGTGTTTTTGATGTCGCATGTTTTTCATTAATAAAAATTTTAATTAAACATTTTCTATTTCTTCCTTCACCTAATTTTGCACCATGTTTTAATTTACTTTGTGTTAATATATCAATGAACACCTGTTAATATTATTATTGATATACATATATATAAATACACAATTATAACGTTTTACACCTAAATGCGAACATAATTTAATTATAATTATAAGTAAAATTAATGTGGTGCTATTATTGTGCGATTTATGCACAGTTAAAATATTATTTAAACTGACAAAAAATGTACTTTTTAAAATTGTCAGTTTTCCTGTAGTATACTACACTTTTCCGTAATTATACAGCTGAAAAAACTACCCTTCCGTGTTGATTTTTTGTACCAGGTTTGATTCCAACTGTATTTCCCTGAGGTAAATGTTTAGAAAATTGTTTCTGGGAAAATATTATATCTAGTTGCCATCAAAAATTAATTTATTGGAAAAGGGTTATTGTACTCTCTTACCGTACTGTTCAGCAGACCGAACGAAAAATTTTTTAATGAAAATTCACACACGGGGGTTTTGGAAAAAAGGGAAAAATAATTTCATTATTTTTATCTAAATAAATTAACATGATGGCAATGCAATTTTCTTGAGCATCAGTCGACCTAGTTAGTTAATGAAAACGGTTTTATACGCTCTATTTAAGGTTTTTAATTTAACAGCTTTACCTGACATAAGTCCTAAATGACTTTGCACAGTGGAAAATAAAAAGGATAGTTTCCTTCCGAAGTAACATTGAAAATGTGACTGGCTAAAAGATTGATCTGTCCCCTAAATTCAAAAATTGTGTTTCTTTCATTTTACGATGATAAGTCGTGGGGGTCAGGGAGGCAAGTATATTTTTCCAGACTTCCCATTTGTGTAATGTTAGTTATCTGGAATGGCGACCTAATTTGCTTTATTTCTGTTGTAGCCAGCAGGTTATTTCACGGTTAACTCCTAAACTTCATGCAGCGTCGATCGATGATTCGAATTTATATATGAATTTCTAAAACTTTTTCATTCGCCAGAACACCTTTCAGTTAAACCTGTTTGAAATTTTTTTGAAGAACTATCTGTTGAAAGTAACTCGAGAAGGCCAAATAAACAAATTTGTTGGAATTAGCTTTTATGATATAAGAAAAAAATTTATTTTTATCGTGCGCTAGTTAAAACTGTACAAAGTTTAAACTATGCAAACTGTTGCAGGAAAATCCATTAATAAATTTTTATTATCGGAGATAATAATAAAGTATACAAAGATTATTTTTGTGTTAACTTCGTTAACGACAATTAAAAATGATTTATTTCTTATATAAAATTTCAGTACTGGAACCGTGTACGTCAAAAAAGAATAATATTTTGTAAGCTATAGCAGTAATTGTATGCTTACAATTAGAAGAACCTTAAATACTTAGACTGAAAAATATTGGTTTTACGATGAGAATTCCATTTCCTGTTTGTTGCACTCCAAAACGCATTTGCAATACTGATGAGTATTAATATCCTGTTAATGTCAAACTCAAAACTAAATGCATTGAAAATTATTATTTCCTTTTGCTAATTTTAACTCTTGAATAAAAATATTATATATAGTTTTAAACGCAAGAATTTGAGTTAAAGTTTTCGCCTATTATTGTCTTCCGTAGCATATTTTCGATGCAATGCAAAAAATGGTTAACAGCAAAAATGTGATTGATTAGGAGGCTCTGGCGAAAATAATTGCTTTTAAATTAATTCCGATGAAATGAATGAAAGTAATTGTTTGAAATCAACGACGAAGTTTTCTCTAATCAATACTTCATAGTTTAAAATCTAACAATCGTTCACAATACTACCCCTCTTCAGAGGTTACAAACATAACAATATATTTTATTATACAGGGTGCCCCCGAACATACTTTACATAACTTACGTGGTGATAAAGGACACTTTTATAAGAAACATTTTTAACAAAACTCTCAAGAGTTAAGTCTCTTTAAAGCATTTTTTTAAATTTCCCCCTTTCACGTGGCTACAGCCCAGAAAATATTGATTTCTCCGTAAAAATGGATTAGTTCTTTTTTAAAGGGCGTGAAATAATCTACAAACTAGATTCTGACATTTTTTGTCTAAAATCAACGGCTTTCAAGTTATAAATTAAAGTAAGTCAAAATATGTTGAAAAATTCGAGATTTTTTTAATTTTAGGTTTTTTCAAAACCCTGTATTTTTTAAACGAAACGTTTTACAAAAATTCTGATGCTTCATTCCGGATAGGAAATTTAACGGACTACAACTTCTGCCTGGTAAAAATTTTTGAAAAGTCAATCCCTTTCACAGATAATCAGAAAAACACAGCAGCTACAAAGCAAAATAGTGCATTGTCTTATTCGGATTAAAAGTGAAACTTTGTTTGACAAGAAATTTTTGCATTTGCAAGGCGGAGCGATAGCGGAGGAGATACAGTTGGAGAAAAAATTAATTTCACGAAATTTTTATTTTTTATTATGTCATTTTTATTGTCACATATATTATTTTATGCAATCATAAATTGACAATTATACATGAATTTATATGCCATAAACGTCTTTTTATAGCCGACGGATCTCTTTATACTCGCGGGCTACAATGAAACGTCGAACTAAATACTTGCAAAATTACAAGTTTTCATTAGAAATCAAAAATTGTTTTACTTTTTATTGAAAATTTCTTGAGGGTAATTTATGTTAACAAAACTGCAGCCTCTTCACTTCGATTCATTTTAGACAATATGGCTACCGCGGGTCCGTTACTTTGGCTCCCCCTCAGTTAAAATTTTTGGCCAAAAAGCTAGCTTACAAATCTACGGAGCTAGCACCGGCTAGCACGTAAATATTAAAGCTAGCACCCTTACAGTTGTTTTACAAATCCACATTGAAACCTGAGGAGGGGGGCCTTCGACGTATTCTTAGCTCTCAGCTACTGCCTTGGGCTAAAAATTACGTCTTACGCCATAAAAGCCTCTTTAAGCCTTATATACATAAATATAACTATTATATTATATTTATTATGACCACCCTCATTTTCAATACACACTCGTGATCGTTTTAAAAGATGTTGTAGACTTTAGAGTATTATTTATAATATTTCCTCTTTCGTTAAGAGCCACTATTATAGCTTTTATGATTCTCTCCATTAGTTCCTCTCTGGTGTAGGACTTTTTTCTGTTGCTGTACACCAACGCTTTAACAGCACCCCATAAATAATAATCAAGAGGAGTTAAATCTGGGGAATTAATTATTCCGCCTCTACCGATCCATTTTTCAGAATATACTTCATTTAAAAATTTTTTTACTGGAAGACCAAAATGTGCGGGCGCACTATCGCTTTGGTACCACATTCCTTGACGTGCTGCTAGTGATACGTCATCTAGCAATATCGGAAGCTCATCTTATAAAAATCGCAAGTATGCAGTAGCCGTTAAACGTAAGTTTTTTGGAAAAAAATAAGAACCAATAATGCGGCTTCCTAATATTCCACACCAGCAGTTCACGCTGAAACATTTTTAATGTCCCGATTCAAATTTTACCACCGACTTTTCTACTGCCCATCGGTGCACATTCCTGCAATTGTTTACTTAAACAACTTTTTAGTCGAAAACAGTTGTTTTAAGCTTAAAACAAATCTTTGTAAATTGTTAACATTAACGGTCGTTTGGTTTTCTGTGATTTTGTGAATTTAATTTATTATTTTCTGATTTTCTGTGAAAGGTATTGGTTTTTCAAAAATTTTTACTAGACAGAAGTTGTAGTCCATTAAATTCCTATCCTGAATGAGGCAGCAGAATTTTTGTAAAATGTTTAGTTTAAAAGATACAGGGTTTTGAAAAAAAAAAACAAAGTAAAAAGAATCTCAAGTTTTTTAACATTTTTTACTTACTTTAATTTATAACTCGAAAGCCGTTGATTTTAGACAATAAAAGGTATGGATCTAGTTTGTAGATTATTTCACGCTCTTTAAAAAAGTACTAATCTATTTTTACCGAAAAATCAATATTTTCTGGGCTATGGCCTCGTGAAAGAAGAAATTTAAAAAAATGCTTTCTGAAGGACTTGAATTTAGAAAATATTTTTGTTAAGAATGTTTCTTGTAAAGTGTAACCGGCTACACCCTGTATATAGATTTTTTGTACTCCCAAAAATCACAGTATATTTCTGATTATAACTCTATTAATTATCAACATAGAGTTTTTCTCGTAAAATGAGATTGTGACAGGTTCTCAAAAACCACCCGTAAGATTTAAGTGGTAGCAACTTCAAGTAGTACAAGGTAAATAAATACAGTCGTGAGTTTCAAATAGTTTATGAATTTATTTACTATTTTATTACAAATGTAATAATTTTAAATTAACTTTTTGAACTCTTAATACCTATAAATGAACCGGAACAAAGCGGAGAACAAAGTAATAATATAGTATGCTAAGTAAGTATACTAATTTAAAAATGATTAGCTGTTTAATATTTTCAGGAGTGGCTTACGATACTTTGTTTTACTTTGGGTTTGGCGCTGCTAACTAAGTAAAAAGTTAATATAAAGAAAATGAGGTATAAACATGTAATATAAATAATCAGTGACATCACAAATTTTTCATGTGTTCTGCCCAGATTTTATTTTTGTGTTCTTTAACTTTTTTTCAGAAATAAAAAAGTTAATTTTTTTTAATGTGTTTATTTTTGTTTAAGCTAGTTACAAAATGATGTGAAGTGAAACTTTATTGTACATATTTACTTTAATATATAAAAATACTACTATTAAATAGTAGCACAAATGCTACTAATGAAAGTAGTATTTAAACTAATAAATCTAAAATGAAAGCAAAGTGAAAAAGTAAAGTGAAATAATTTTTGTGTATATTATGTAATATAAAATATACAAGATAACCAGAGGTGAAGGAGGAGGGGTTTAAAACACAATCTAATTTAAAAAAAACTACATAAATATATATTTCAAAAAATTTCATAAAACGTAGTTGAAATTATTGTTGGCTATTTAATTTAGTAAATTAAAATATTTATATCCCAACAAAAAATTGTAGCAAACTAATCTACTAGGTACATAATATTATACCGTCTGATACTTACAACTGTGATACACTTACTACTAATATAACTTTATATAAATAATTATATCAATTTTTAATAATTTTAATTTAATTTGTTATTAAAAAATTTAAAAAGTTAAAATAGGAATTAACGACAGGCACCGTGTTGATGGCTTATTAGCCGTTTTCAGTACCGCATACACGTTATCAACTTTTATAAATGAGGTAAGAATTACCTCGGGCCTTTTTTAATTAAGTAAGACTTTAATTAATTAAATTGCTTTCAGTTTCAAGAAATGTTCTAGAGGAAATTTGATAGGTACAAAATATAAAAAAAAATACTTTTTTCTAAACGTAGAAGCAACCTGACCATCTCAATTTTTTGTTATTTTTTGAAATTTTTTATTGTAGTCGTTTTGAAACTAAAGTCCTTTCTATTTTGTGAATAAATTTGTTATCGTTTACTTCTTGGATGTTTAGATTAATTTTACCGTCGCCCTATATTGTTCTTGCTTCCGCATTTTAACAGCTAGTTAGTTAATTGTTCTTGCTTTAAAATTACAAAACTAACAGCTTTAGTATTTAAATTAAAATGAGTTTTTTTTTTGGGAAATTGTAGGAAAATTATCATCAATCTAAATATCACATTAAAAAGTAAAGCCAAACTTTTACATAGCGAAATAAACTCTTGCGAGAGCAATCATGCGTTGTGAAGTAACTGCCTTTTCTATCTATCGCAAAAGCTATAAGAGATAATTTACATTACATACCTTTTTAAACCAATAGTTTTTGCGATAAGATAAGTACCTTATATTTTCAGAATTATTTAATTTAATTATTACCCCCTTTACGATAATTCTTGATCTTCTATAAAATTTATTTCAGGTTTACCAAATTTACTTTTAGTAATTGTATATATTTATATTTGGTTATAATATTTTAATTTATTGTAATCACGATTTCATAAGCTTCAAGAAGCGATATTGTTTTGGAAATAATCATCTCTTGAATTTAATCACGGTTCCCTTAGAGCTTTGCTTATTTCTAGTACAATGTACTTTGCTGAAAAGAATATTTTATTCAAGGCAGTATAAAGCATTTGGCTTGTATTGCGGATGGATGGATAATTGAAATAAAATTTAGGCAATAATAACGAATAAACAGGAAGACCTCATCAATTTTTTTAAAAATTCAAAATTATTTATTAATCCTGCTAAAACGATTAGAAATCTGGAACGAATACGAATTACGGTTTCCAGACAATTTTTATGTTTTCTTTCTCCGAGAAACTATAACTGGGTAATTCCGACTTTACGGTCTGGTTTATTTTACTTGAATCAAAATGTTGCTTCAAATCAAATTATTTTTACTAAATTATCATGATTAACTTTCCAACTACTGTAAAAATAATATTGATAGTTTCACGATTCAACTGAGTCGACTTCTTGAAATAATACATTCGAATCATCATTGGCAAGGTTTTGATAGGTTTAGCTGTATTAAATTGAATTTACCTAATTTTGACGTGGACTGTACGTATATTTATCTGTTGTTTAATGTTTTGAAAGAATTTGTTTCACCAAACTAATGGGGTTGCGAATAGTGCATATAAATCCATAAATCGAGTACCTGCATTGTCCATTACAGAAAATCTATTACATATTTTTAAAATAAAGGAATATAAATGGATATATAGGTATCTGACATATTCGAAATTATATCGTTAGAATTTTCTCAATAAATTGATTAAAATAATTTTTCAATAAAAATTCTTATCGTTTTTTCAGGTTTTGTTATGCCTACTCGGCAATGATAAACTGCCAGACCAACATTTAAAAAAAGCCTAATTTATTACAGAAGTTCACCCGTACGACCAAGCAAAACGAAAATAGCAGATATGAAAAACCCTTTTTTAGAAAATTAAAATAACTGCGGAAAAATAAGTCGACAAATACAGTAACTTGGGTCAAAGTTGTAGATACTAAAATTAATAAGTAGTAGTATATTATTTTTGAAGACCAATAAATTATTCGGTTCTGGAAACAGTCAATTAATATACAAACGAAATAAGTTTTAGTAATTGGTTCCGAATCGAAGTTGATTTGGAACAGTAATAAAAAATTAATGGTTGTCTCTTGACGGCTCACGACACAACGCAGATAATTACTGGTGATAGAAGGGGTCGGTGGGGGGGGGGGACAAATCTAAAAGTATACTACCTGTATAATAAATCAATAAGTTCTAATTTAGCATCTGAGATATTATAAAATATACATAAAGATTTTATCGACGCAAGTACAATAAACTTTAATATTAAAATATTTAATCAATTTTTTTAGAAACTGTCAGTCAGATTGACATTCTTTACAACTTCAAAGAGAAAGAAATTGATATGAACGAAATTAGATGCTAATATTATTTCTTTTTGAAGATGAAAAACAATAAAAGATATAATAAGAGTGATCAGCAGTATTACGGTAATTCTGTTTAATATTTGTGTAATTATTCTAATTTGTTATTTTTATTTTAATACCTACTGTTATTGGAAAAAAAATTAATTTTATTATTTTTATGTTATAAACCAAAACATAATATTATGCGACAGGTGTGGTGTGGTATGACATGTATGGGCCAAAGCAAACTCGTGTCTGACCAATGATATGTTTTGTAGACGTTTTTGACCTTAATTTGTAACTTGAAAACATTTGTTTTACTTTTTACCTTGGAGCCATATTTGGGTTCTATAAAGAAATATATTGTCATGTTTTTTCACAGTTCCAAAATTTTTCGACAGGCTTCTCCAGAAAAATATAATCTTCTGCAACTTTTAAATTGAATTCCAATAAAATTTCAAATATAAATGGAAAATACCGGTTTCCAGGTGTCTGCTTATCAATTTTAATTTGTCGTTTCCAATTTCCAAATATCCAAATTATTCCCAAAATCATATTATTTGATTCGAAATTTAAATTAAAAAACTTTTCTCAAAAAATCACTTTTTATTCTCACTCATCAAAAATAAATCTAATCAAAAATTTTGGGCATACAAATTAGATCGTTTATTAAGTCGGCTATTTTTGGCAAAAATCCCGATTTCTACCCGTCCTTGCTGCCACTACAACTTTGTTGGTGGGAAAACTATCTAATACAAATATTTGGGGTAAGGCTGCCAAAGTCGTACCACCGCTTGAGTCGTACCTCTTAAATATTAGGCGTAATATCACACCAACTGCGCCCCTTCCGGCAAAACGAGTTACTCCCTGGTCAACTATATTGTTTTAGGGTCTAGGACGAGTAACTAGTTTTGCCGCAAGGAGCGCAGTTGGTGTAATATTACGCCTAATATTTAAGAGGTGGTACGACTTTGACAACTTTACCCTACAAATTTACTTTTCAAATTTAAATTAACAAATTTTAAACAGGACATATCATATTTATAGGATAAAATTTCAAATCGCTGTAACTTATTGCAGCAAGAGTTCTGGGTGCCGGCGTTTGCCGGCGGTGCCAACAGTATAATTTTGAAAAATTGACCTACTACGGAAAAACGGCTTGCTGGAATACATGCATCTTTTCATGAGACTTTTATTTTCACAATTTTCCTTAGTTTCGCTTTCAAATTTTTTTCAATGCAGTTTAAACTTTCTTAAAACCCGATCAATTTCCTCTCTCCAAATTACCATCACTAATCATCCAATTAATTAATTATTTTCAAAATACTTCATATAAAACTATCCAAAAATCTTCAAAAACTTCCAACATCATCCAAATACGGTTTTTCCATCGCATCTTAAGCTGTTGCCTGGCTAGGGTCTAACTGCGTCTAAGCTCTACCTAAAGCCGGAGTCGAGTTGCACCAAAATATTATGGCGTCGCCTTATCTGAGCAATTGCTTAGCTGAGATTCAATTTGGAAACAGCCTAAAATCTGTCAAATTGCAAGTGACAGTCGCAACTTAAGCTGCAGCTTAAGCTCTAGTTAGAACTTAAGACGCGATGGAGAAACCGGATATTAAAGTATTTAAATAGTGACATTTTTTAACTGAAAGTGTCCTGCACTTATTAAAAATTGGTTTTAATTTAAATTATATAAAAAGTAATAATTACAAAAAAAACGGAAGCTGAAGCAAAATGAAATAATATTATTTGTATTATTAATTTAGGGGTCGTATAATTTGGTCTAGGACATTTGAACGTGGACGGTTTAACGCGACCGTTTGAACGCAGGGACGTTTGAACGCGAGAAATTAGATGCAATTGCACCCCTCCGTTATTATATTTAAATATAATATTAATATTGTTGCACATTTAAGTGCAACAATTCTCCATTGCCCCTGAGCTTTAATCTCAAAATTAATACTTAAAATTATTTATAGAGGGGGGGGGGCGATAAATCAAAATACCTTGGTAAGAGAGCGTCCGTAAATTACGTAAGGACGATTTTTGAAATTTTCAACTTCCTCTTCTCACACGTAAAGGTCCGTAGGATAACTGATACCCTATAGATATCTAGATTTTAGGGTGGATCCGAGATTTGCCATGATTGCATTTGTCAAAACTATAACCCTCCACTCCGGACGCTTCGGGCCGTTTTGACAAACGCTATACTTGCTAAAAGTCTCTCTAGACCGGATCTACCAATAGGGGTGATAGAACTTTAGATAGGGATTGCCGACATGTTATAAACGACATTGACGTAAGGCTCACCATTTATCATGGCAAGACTGACGCCGCAGCAAAAACGTTTTGCAAATTGTAAAATTATATTACCAAAGTGCTACCTTCAGAGCATTACGCGAATTTTATAGCCGCAATAATCGTCCAAATGAGCTGCCCCGATTCGTAGCACAATCCATCATTTTGAATCTAAATTCACTTTGCACGACGACAGGGCACCCATTCGTGTAAGAAACGCACATTTAAGTGACAACATCGCTGTTGTGAAAGCCAGTATTGGTAAAAACTCGAATTTATCGGTGCAACGTCGTTCTCAGTCATTGGGATTGTCTTCAATGACATCGTGGAAATTTTTGCGGAAGGATTTGGGACTATTCTCAGATTAAGCACTGGAGCAGCTGGAAACTGATGCCGATTTTGAAGCGAAAATCATCTTCAGCGATGTAGCTCATTACTGGATGAATGGTTTCGTTAATAAGCAGAATATGCATTACTGAACTGAAACAAATCCACAGGTGATCCATGAGAGTGGCTTGCATCCAAAAAAGTTACTGTTCGGTGCAGTTTGTGATCCGGAGTCATCATTGGCCCTTACTTCTTTGAAAATGAGCAGGGATTAATGGACAGCGATATTGACAGATGTTAACAAACTTTATGTGGCCGCAATTGGGTGAAATGGATCTGGAAGAGATGCGGTTTCAACAGGACCGCGCAACATGCTACACTTCGAACGAAACAATCGACTTATTGAACGAAATGTTCGGGGAGTTAACTCCGCTGGACTTCTTTCATTGGGGTTACGTAAAGTCATTAGTTTACACTAATAAACCGCAAACAACTGATGACGTGAAAGGCAACATCAAGCGAGTAATTCATGGTATTCAGCCGGCCTTACTTGGAAAAGTTATCGAAAATTGGACCCATCGAAACAGGTGGAAGAGGTGGAAATTTAAATGATATTTTGTTTAAAACATAAATGGTATGAACTGAGCTTCAAATAAATACAAACAAATCTTATTAATCTTACACGGTTGAGTTTTAATTAAAAAAAACAAGTTCTATCGCTCTTATTGCTGGACCCTTTATAAAAAAGGGGGGTGCAATTGCATCTAATTTATCGATTTCAAACGTCCCTGATTTTAAAGTCCCTGCGTTCAAACGTCCCTGCGTTCAGACGTCTCTGCGGTCAATCGGCCGCGTTTAACCGGCGTCGTTCAATTGTCCGGCTCCGCGTATAATTACCGGAAAAATAATAAAAACAATTGATTAACCCTTTGATGGAGGGGTGGACACTCAGTATTATTTTGCCGGGGCGGCGAATGAGTACTCCAGCTCATTTTTTTGATGTTTGAGCCAAATTTTCAAAAGTGTTTTTCAGTTGTTTCAGTACAGTAACAGTAATTCAACTGAATTGAATTAAAAGTTTAGGTAAAGTAATTGTATATTAATCAGTAAATAAGATATAAGTAAATAAGATCCCACTAAGACTAATTATACTGGCGTACTCTATACGCCAGCCCCTCCATCAAAGGGTTAATTAGGAAAACTTAGAATTTTTTGTTGGAAATTAAATAAAAGCTATAGATGAGAAAATGAAACAGAATATAGATTAAATTAGGTTTGTTACGCTGTTGAATTGAATTAAAGTTGGAAGATTTTCAATTAATGGACTTGTAAAAAGTAATTCAGATATTTATTTGAATTGCTTTGGAAAGTAACTTAAAAATATTTGAAGAGCGCAGGCTAAGAAGGGGGATAGTCAAAATTTATAATTTTTCAGGAACGCGATTTTAAAGTTTGAATCCTCATTTGTTTTGCCGGTATAGACAAACTTTAATCTGCAATATCTTTTGTCTAACTTCAATTTTAGCCTATATTATATTTCTATACGATAGAATATTGCATTAGCTATCAATTTCCGCAAAAATTTCAAAAAAATGACTACTTCTTAGCTTGCGCTCTTCATTTGATATTTGGTGAGGTATACAAGCAAATAATTACTAATTGCCTTTTAAATAACTTTTGAAATATTTTCAGATCAATTGAATTACTTTTTCGTTAATTGAATTACTTTTTTCGGTATTTCAAATATAGATACTACTTTTTCGGAAATTGCAATCAAGAGCAAATCCAGATACAATGTTAGGAGAGGAAGGGGGGTTTAAACTCACTGTTTTGCAATAAAAATTTCAAAAAATGTTTCTTTGTAATTTTTCTGTGAATTTTCAAACCTTTTGATTAGTTTATTTTAATTATGATCAATTTATTTTCGATATAAATAAACTTGAGTCGAGACATCACTTTTTTACTTTGTGGAAACTAAAAGCGGACGATTTTGTGGTTTTAAGTAACTTAAAACTTTACAGTAGTTTATAAAATATTTCACGATTTAAGACAAAAACGATAACTGAATGAGTAGAAGCTTTTTATCACTAGTTTTTTCAAGTGAGTGCTTGAAATTACTCCAAATTACTCCGCACCAAAAATGTCACGATACATTTTTGTCGTTTAAGTTTCTTACTTTTTATTTAATTCTTCATCTAAGCAGATATAAAGGTTTTACTCCGTTCGGACTGGAATTAGGTATTTTTTGTCTCTTTGTTGCTTTTTTCAATTATAAATCAAAATGGCAAAAAATTGTTCCATTGAATCCTCTAAAAATTAAAAAAATTTCCTTAATGTTTCTTAAAAATCCTACTGAAAACAGAAAATATAGAAATTCAAAAAAAACATATTTATTTTTTCGGTTTTCGAAAAAAGTATTGTCCTATCGGAAAAACCTGTATCGGATTAAATATAAAATATTAAATCTGCATTATTGGTTGAAATATAAAATATTTTATCTGCATATTTAAAATTCAAATTGATAATGTAAAAACAAGAGCCTACAGCATTACTAAATTGGTCGGGGTTTATGAACCGCATCATGTTTTCCCAACGAAAACTGCAAATCTAATAAAGAAATATTCATTCCGCCTAAAAATATTAATTTTTATTAAAATAAAAAATAATATTAACAATACCTTAAAATGCCAAAAGTATGACCTAAATATGCCCGAACAACCAAAAAGTAACCCAAATTGGAAAAAATGCCAGAAAATTTAAACTAGAAATTACTAACAAAACCAGGCGTAAATGCTTACAGAACAAGAAACTTGTAACTATTTCAGTTATCAAATTAAAAATTTAATTGCTTAATTTTGTTTATAAATTGTTTTTATATTTTATAGATTGAATCGAATAGTTATTTTACCTTTTAATCTATTTTAATCTAGTACATAATTACTTATACATGAGCATTTAATCAGTTTACTTAGAAACTTAGATGCACTTTCTAGATAAACTTGTTCTTCATAATTTACAAGCATCGCGATACAGTTTCCAATATAGGTACCTCATTATTTTTTATACCTTTTTCATTTTTCAGTTCGGTTTTAGATTTTGCTTTAATCATTCATTCTATTGTATCGATAACTTTGTTGCTCATAATTTACAAGTATCGCAATCCAGTTTCAAGTTATATCAATCACGATGTACCTCGTTATTTTTACACCTTTTTACATGTAAAATGAAATTCACCATTTCATTGAATAATTTGTTTAAAAAATTTTATTATTGTGATTTCTATCAAAATAACATAGGCTCACTCTCCTACTATGTATGTCAAAGTGTAAAAGAGCTATCAAACAGAAAATATTTTATTCATAAAATTGCTTTATTCAATAAAACATATTTAGGATATTCCTTTCTTCAAATAAATATCAATTTAAATGATGTAGTTTCCATTCGAGTCATTTTTATGTAGGAAAATTTTATTGTTACACAATTTTATGAAAAAGTTTGACAATTTAACCCCTTTATCATGAAGAACAACGATTTTCAAACTGCTTAAATTACACGAGAAGAAAAAATGGAAGGAACAAAATTGTTTAAATTTTTAACTTTTACTAAATACATAAGGGTGCTCGTGACTGCGTATATATAAATTATCTTTCCTTAGGGTTTGTGTCATGTTTTAATATTAATTTATATCACCGGGCGAATAAAAATGTAGAAAGCTTCTAATCGTTATTTTACGAGTTTACAATTAAAATATAATTTTTTTTCATTTTCTGTAACCATTTTTGACTTCATTAATCTCTTTTTAATTGGGGACATCAAAAACCACATAAATCGGTGCGCCATACTTTTTTGAGTTAAAAAATACATTCTACATTTATTTCCTCTCTCCTCTCTCGTATACTTTAATTTGATTGGTCCTAGCAAGCTCTTAAAGTAATTAGTTAAATTACTAATTAATATTTTTTCACTTTTAAACGTTGAGAAGTATCATTCTCTAAAAGGACATTTTTTAAAATTAAATTAGCCGAATTAAGATGGGCTGCTCCTGGAGCACTTTTCTTCGTAAAAATTATTCGCCGTTCTTTAAATTATACAGAACGACATTTTAATAATCGCATTAATATTATTAAAGCGACAAGTTGGTCTTTCAAACATTCCTTCACATTTTAGTCCTTTGTATTAATATCAATTTCGTCTTCTGCTACTCCGTGGTATAGCACTCTCGTCAACTAAATCGCGGTTCGAATATCATGGAGTTTCTTTTTTAATGATTGCTAATTCCATACATGCAACTACTTCAGTTATATTTTAGTTAAAAAGTTAATGCATATTCAATTTGGGAGTGCCGAGTGTTTCACAATTTTAGTTTTCAGTTAACCTGGCCTGATTATTACGTTTTCTACTGCGAATAGAATTTACATTCGTGCAGATATTAATTTGCAAAAATTCTTTAGTAAAAAATTTGAGAGCCGCACGAAGCTTTCAACATGGAATATTAAATTTGTTTAAAAATGTTTAATGGTATGTTGTTTATGATATCAGTTTTACAAATAACATCTTACTATTTAAATGATATTTATGGCGATCCCGCCACTTTCGTATCATCTCGTTAGATTTTAATTTGACATGTATTATTTTTTAGACTAAATTGCTCCTCTGATTGGTCGAATAATAAATAAACAAACAATTTTATTTTTATTCGTAATTAATAATAGTAAATCACTTTCAACACCAGTGGATTATGTTGTAACAGAAATTAATGTTGAAAGTGCACTTTGCGAGACGGTAGTAGATGAGGTATTTTTAAAACTAAAGAAATTATTGTCTATTGCGATTATTTAAATTACAAGTTGTAAGCAGATCGCAGAACAAATACTTATCAAGATATTAAATCTTGAAAGTTTTAAAACTACTTAAAAAGTAATTTTCAAGTAATTAAGTGGTAAGTTTTAGTACCTACATATTTTAAAAATAAAACTTTGAATAAAGAATGCTTAAATAAACGCTTAAATATTTAAATTTTACATAAGTTCCAAAAAGCTTTTTAAAACACTTGTTTACTTTTTGTAGCAGGACGGGATGATATATATATCTTTGAAAAGGGAAAATAAACAAAAGGAAGATACTTCATTCATCAATATAGGCCTAATAAGGCGTCTGCTACTGTTGAGTATATAGATAACGTTGAAGCACGTCTGTAAAGAGATAAGTGAGTGAATTTATATCTAAGTGCTATGTTAATCTCATCTCATTTTAAAGACATTTTTGGTAAAAAATATTTTGGAAATAGTATTTATCTTCATAAAGAAAGAAATATTCACGAAAGTGTTGTAAAATAAATAGTTTAATCCATTATTCCCCCCCCCCTCACTGATTTTCACTTCTTCAACATTTGAATAATAACGTACTGTGAAGGTTTTTCTCCCTTCACCACTATTTTTCCTTCTACTTTCGTTTTTACAAATCTAACGCAAGAGTTTTTTGTTGGTACTAATCAAACTTCAGCTTCTGGCTTTAGAGGTTTTATAACTCAAATCTACAAGCCCGGAGATTGCTTATTGCAAGGTATCTAATTAACATCATTTCACATTTTCGACCCACTTTTTTTCCGTAATCTCCATTAAATCTTTTCCACTTACTTCCTATCTCACATCTTGCTGTATTCACCATTATGAAAATTTGGAGACTACCCTAAAAAACGGTCTAGGACAAAAGGACGCGGCCGAAAGGACGCGACCGAAAGGACGCGAGCGTTAGGACGCAGACCCAAAAGGACGCAGACCTAAAAGGACGCAGACCCGAAAGGATGCAGACCCGAAAGGACGCGGGCCATAAGACCGCAGACCAAAAAGGACGCAGACCCAAAAGGACGCGGCCAAATAGACGCAGACCCAAAAGGACGCGGCCAAATGGACGCAGGCCCAAAAAAATGCAAAAAATAATTTTTATATTTTAAAATTAATTAAAAAAATGTTCATGCCATCTTGCGATGTATCTAAATACACCATTATGTGGATTTTGCTTGTATATAGTATACCTACCGTATAAAATATGTTAGATCGTTTATTATTTTAATTAAAATATTATCTCAAAAATAGTACTTGTAATCGTTTTTATTCGATAGCTGTTGTTCGGTTTTTATCTTATTTTTTATTCCTTTCCACATTATTCTAATATACAGTCATTTTCCTTATTACCAACTTAACACATAATTTCCAAAGGTTTAATATACCGGGTCGTTCAGAAACAGTATTAGTTCTTTTATCAGATCCGTACTTGGGCGACGTCTCTTTCTATTGGTCGCTAGTTGGTTTAGGTTGTATGTCTTAGGTTACTTTAGCAGGTCATACTCGTTTCACCTGCTACCTTCATGGATAATGATATAATAATTGGCTTGCGTACACCTGGATGAATCAAATTCAAAGCCCATATATAAATAATTATATGTTAATGGCGGAGTTGAATTTTGCTTTATGTTACAATGTAATAATGATAAATATTTAAAAATTAAATAATGCGTAAGAGAGGTAGAGAGGTGAATGGAGATTGGTTATATATAATATCTTTAGGTTGGTACACTGATGATGTTAATGTTGATACCCTTTGTGTAGAGTGTGGCATCATGAAAACCTATGTAGTCTAGTTCAATCAAGAAGTACATATAAGTAGCCAAGTGGTAGTCACCTTTCCGACCTTTCCGAGTAAGCAAATAACCTGTAGATTATTTTATTATTGTTTTATATTATTGTTTTATTGTTATTAAGAGTAAGTATTTATTTTGAAAACAACGAAAATGCTTTCTCAAAAAGGTATTGAAAAATTTGTTCATGAAGGTTGCAGTTTTACATTCGACAGATTCAGTGCATGTAAACTGAAAAAGTTTTGGCGATGCGATCAAAAAAATTACGGCTGCAAAGTAAGAATACATACCACAAATAATGTAGTAGTAAAACAAATAAATGAACACACGCATGATAGTGATGCGGCCAAAGTTGAGGCCAAAGTTTTAGTGAATGACATGAAGGAACGTGCCGCAACTACCGTCGAGTCAACCGCACAAATAATTAATTCATGCCTTAATAGTGAAATGTCACAAGCAGCACAAGGTGCTTTACCAAATGAAAGTTCATTAAAAAAAACCGTTCGAAGAAAGAGAAACGAAGTTAATTCTGCGCCTCCTGCACCAACAAGGCTGGAAGATCTTGTAATTCCGGAAATGTATAAAACTTTCCAGGTACATGGATTAGAAGAAAACTTTTTGATAGCCGATAGCGGGCCAGAAACTAACAGAATTCTACTTTTTGGTCGAGAAAGAAATGTTCATGAAATTCTACGTGATTCTGAACACTGGTTCGTCGATGGAACGTTTTCAACAGCACCACAACTGTTTTATCAAATATATGTGATAATGGCTAAAAAATTTGGCGCTGTACATCCCGTAATTTACGCTTTATTGCCAAATAAGCAAACGAATACTTATATGAGGATGATAGCACTTCTCAAAGAAGTTGAACCAAATTTAAATCCTAGGAAAATTTCATGCGATTACGAGTTGGCAGCAATCAATGCGTTTCAAGAAGCATTTCCAGCTTGTGAAATTTTAGGATGCTTTTTTCACCTCGTCAAAAATATGAGAAAGCATTTAGGCAATCTTCAGCTACTGGGGCGTTATAATAATGATGCCGATTTTGCTTTATATGCACGAATGGTTACATCGTTGGCATTTGTACCCATACATGATTTGGATACTGCAGTTGATGAATTAGCCACTGAAATTCCTCTTGAATTACAACCTTTATTACAATGGTTTGAGGATTCTTATTTAGGACGACCCAATCGCAGAGGTAATGGAAGAAATCGTCCTATTTTTCCTCCTGAAACGTGGTCTGTTTACACACGAGTATTAACAGATACTGATAGAACGAATAATCACGCTGAAGCAGCTCACAGACGATTACAAAGTGAGCTGTCGATGGATCGTCCTACAATATGGAAACTCATTTATTCCTTAAAACAAATTCAACGGGGTAGGGACGTATTTTTCGAACAACTAGCTGCAGGTGCTGAACCCCCAAGAAAGAAAAAAAAATATATTGATTCCGACAACCGCATCAAATGTATTGTCATGGATTATGAAAATCGCAGTGTGATTGAATATCTTCGTGGAATTTCCCATAATTACGTAATGTAAAAATATTTTTGTATAATTTATTTAGTTAATGTTAATAAATTATAAATTGAATTAAGTAAAGTTTTTAATGATTTTTAATCCTATCAGAATACTTCCTTCTTACGTTCCCACATTAGATTTATACACAGCACTAATAATCGGGGAATACGGTTCTGACTATAAACAGACCAATAGTAAGAGACGTGTCACCCAAGTACGGATCTGATAAAAGAACTAATACCGTTTCTGAACGACCCGGTATATAAAACCTCCGAAAATTATGTGTTAAGTTGGTAATGCAAAATGATATATCCTTATATATAAGGAAATGGTTTGGAAATATGAGATAATTAAGAAATAAAGAGCAAGAAGTAATTAAGAAGCGAGCTTACACACAGTATTAAAATAAAAATTAAAAAAAACTTTGAAAAAAGAAAAACTTTGTATCAATAAAATTTGTTATATTTTATAACCTGGTATAAAATATAAAAATAATTTCTATTATTAATTTCATAAAATTGCGTTTTTTGGGCCTGCGTCTATTTGGCCGCGTCCTTTTGGGCCTGCGTCCTTACGGCCCACGTCCTTTTGGGTCTGCGTCCTTTTTGGTCTGCGGCCTTATGGCCCGCGTCCTTTCGGGTCTGCGTCCTTTCGGGTCTGCGTCCTTCTGGGTCTGCGTCCTTTTGGGTCTGCGTCCTAACGCTCGCGTCCTTTCGGTCGCGTCCTTTCGGCCGCGTCCATTTGTCCGGCTCCCCCTAAAAAAACCTCAAAGCCGGAGATTGCTCTTTTCGAAACTTCAATTCTAAAATTTAAAAAAAATTGTTAGATTTGTATGTTAATGTTAAGAGTTAATAATACCCAAAAATTAAGGTGAAGCAATTAACCAAACCAATGACTGCAGCAACAACATAAATTATCCATATCACTATTTTAGAAAACCTAACATCATTTTTATCAAATTTTTCATTTCAAATTTTATCATTTCTAATTTTCCGTTCATAAAAAATCAACACATAATATGTACATAAATGATACATCAAAACAGTAACACCAAAAACGGTAGTAAATCAATGCCGTATCGTTATGAAAATATCTGTACCGTATATGTACTTACATTTTTGACGGCTTTGTATGCTGCTTGGGAATTATTTAATGAGAAATTCTTATAATATTTGTATAAATACCTACTTAGTTTAATATTTGAAAATACATAATCAGTACTGAAATTATATGCCCGATTTATGAAATTATATGCCGAAGATTGTTGTTGATTCGGTGAATTACTAAAATAAAACAAATTTATAAAATTCAAAACGTTAAGTCGGAAAAGATTCATGATTCCTTGGAAAGATTTTACAATAATGGAATGATTTGAATAAATTTAAATGATTCCGTTGTTGGATAAAAGCACTTACCTGTTAAAATTGCATTTATGAAGATAAAATTTGAAAAACTATTAAGCAATACATTAAAGTAGTTTTTTTAAACTTTTATATAAAAGATAATAAATTGAGTCTGAAATATTGCATTTTGTAGACATTGAAAACCTGCTATTGATTATTATAAGGAAATGCTTTTCTATATTTGTATTTAAAATTTATTGCATCGAAGTAAATATTCATACCATTGAAGTATGCATAGATAAAAGTTTAACATTTAGACTTTTATAATTTTAAAATTTTATTATAATAAAACTTTAAAACCCGATCTTTTATTGAATTTTCATAAACTTTAAATTAAAGGGTCTCATACACTAACATAAGTAACTATGATTGAGCTTAACTGGTAAAAATTGAAATTATCAAGAGTAGTGCTGCGATTAAAAATTAATTATCCATTAAAACTTCCTTACCTTACTTAAATCTAGTTAAATCTCAGTGGATAGGTGCCAATAATGTTGTGCGCTAAATCTAAACAATTAATAAAATATATATCGAAACACTGAAAACTTTGTCAAACAAATATAAAATTTTGCTTTGGTTTATTTATTTCCTTCCTACAAGCTTTTTTTAATTATGTTTGTCGAATGAGGTTAACTTAATATTCCAAAACTTTTAGGAAAATACAAAATTAAAAACTTTTTGAGTTGCTTCTGTGCTGCTCACAAACTATTATGCATCATCTGCAAACGGGTCATCGGTTCGCTCTAGGAATTACAATTAAATTTATTATCCTGTCGATTTGGCTTATAAAGATGGGATTATCACTTCCAATTTTGAAAAAATTTGTCTCATTTGCTAACAAGGCTTGGATCCTTAGTATTGTTTTTTACCTCCAATAAAAAAAAATTTTTTTTGAGGCAAGTAATCGAAAAATAATTTCAATTTTTTTTAACATTTTCGAGATCACCGTGTTCAGAAACGTCAAGATCTGCAAAAAATAAAAGAAATTTTCTGTGTCGGTCTGTCGGTCGTCAAATTTTATCCCTCGATTTATTCCGGAACCGTCCAACCAATCGCGGCCAAATTTGGTATAGTACTAGGGTTTATGGTAGAAAGATGAAAATAAGGTTTCCGCCGCGAATTCAACATTAAAAAAATGATTACTTTTTTGCGAAAAATTGAGAAAAGTTATTGTCTCTCGATTTTCTTCGGCATTTCTGCGTCGATGGCAGTCAAATTTTTTGGACTTATATCTGGTGGGCTCTAGTGGTGAAAATGGGCAAATCCGAACTGCGGCGCGGTTAATCCCTAATCGGATTAAAAAAGGGGTCAACCTTTTCTTGCTGTCCGAACTGCGGCGAGGTCAGAAAAAACTGTAGGTTGAACTGCGGCGAGGTGTAATTACATTTTTGAGGATTATCCATTAGTTTTCGAGAAAACGGCATTTAAAAATCCAAATTTTACATGCCTTTTAGATAGGGATTTCAACTAACACGAGTGTTCTATTGACGGTACGCGTGGATTAATATACTCTTACTGATAGCCGTAGCGCTTGTATTCAGTTGTCGACCACCGTTGTCGACAAACGTTGAACTCCCCCTAGATACCTCCAACTCGCCAAAGGTGCTACTCGAAAGGGGTGAAACTCGTTTTTAATTATAAGCCTTTTTTTAATTTGTTTTAAATTTAATACAATTTATAAGAAATTAGCCTAAAATGCACAAATACATAATGTTGCATAATGTTGTGTAATATTATATTATAATGAGTGCGGTTGCAAGCAAGAGGTTCAACACGCACGATGTGTATCCGACCGAGCTATAATCCCGTCTGAACCGCAGTTTGGACTTTCACTAAACCACACCTAAAGTAACCACGCCGCAGTTCGAACCATTATAAGTAGGGTCAACTTGACCGCGCCGCGGTTCGGAAAACCCCGTGAAAATAAGGTTTTGGCAGAGAAATCTTTGCTAGAGCTACCATAATAAAATAAATAAAATAAATAAAAATGTCTTCGTATCTCCGGAAATATTGAACCGATTGTGATAAAATTTTGTGTTCTAATAGAGATTTTAAAAATTTTTTGTGAAAATTTGTTAGGTGGCTTGCCATATGATGTGACATTCATTTTGCAAGTTTGACAACAATAACAAAATTATTGTTTTATGATGAATTTATGGCAAAAAATTGGGGTGTTGATGATTGAAGGTATTGCGGCAGAAGTGACGATATTTTTTAATATAAAAAAATATTATGAAACTAGAAATTACATAAAATGGCTTAAAATTTATTTTTTATGCTTAAATTCTGTAACATTGCAAACCCATGGAAGATTTTCAGTTTTCTCTTGACATCCTTTTGCCTCGAACTTTTCTATTTTCATTCATTTTCATAATTTTCTTAAAGTAAATTTTAAAGAAAGAGGTAAACATGTAAATAATTTCAAATTTACAAAATGTTGTACAAAAATTTCCGAATGACATTATTATGGTAGTTTAAATTAGAGTTTTTTATTATTGCAATATTCAAACGTGTTAGCGTGCGATGCGTATCTTGCCCTGAAGGTGTTTGTAAAAACTTCAGCATTCGCTAACATCGATTTGCTCGGGCGCTGCGGCTCGTTTTGACGGGGTAATGTAAATTGAGCTCCAAAATACCTGCATTTTATTTTGTCCAATTTTTGACCCATTTAACAATGAGTCGTCTACTTAGACCTACTTATATTGTTAGTAGGAGATTAAAGTTAAGCTCCTTCATAATATACAGAGATTATGGCAAATTATTTTGCAAAAAAAGAATTTTATGCGTTTTGATTTTTGAATAATTTATGAAAAAAAATTGGATTTAACAGAGATACGGCAAATTTTGAGAACCTTACAAATGTCTGGAATTACATTTACAACAAGTAAACGAGGGAAATCCACCCCGCTTCCTGGTAGCACACAGTAGGACCGGTCTAGAGGGATATTTTTATTTTTTAGTAAGTATGGCGTTTGTCAAAACTGACTGCTCCGGGCCGTTTTGACAAATACGACAAGTCTCAGATCCACCCTAAAAATTTACAGAAAATAAAGTTTATAATTTTAATCTATTAAAATTAATCCGTAATTTACATTTCGAATTACTGTCGACCTTTTTGCTTGGAGCGTAATTTACAATTTTTTTTTATATCTGCCAAATTTGCGCAATTCACGTTCACCCGTTTTGACAAGCACAAACTTTATTAAAAAATTCCCAGGGCTTAACAAAACTTGAAAATGACAGATCTCTAAAAGTAAGTTTTTACGCTGGCGTTGCTGTGAGCCACGCCAATCTGGGCGGTGTTGATTTCGTTTATTAACCGGGAAGAGGGAAGGTAGGCCCCGTACAATTCCGTCTCCGTAGACCCACTCGGAGCACACGCACCGTCAACAGATTCAATTGTTAACGTAATTTCTGTGCAAAAATCAAAACTTTAAAATCAATTAATTCCAAAATAAATCGATATTTGGAGTTCGTCCATACTTTAATCGCTTCATTATAATGTCTTCTTTCAAATTATGCAAGAATTTTAGTGATGTCTATTAAAACCTCTGGACCCGGTTATAGTCCTGAAACACTGAAATTTTTCTTCTACTTTAACGCTAATTTATATTTTTTAGAAAATTTTGGTGCTTTGCCTAGGAAGAACCTTTTTATCAAAACGAATCAATTTTCTCCATAATTATATTTGTCTGTAACATAAAATTGATAATAAATTTGCATTTAAATTAAATCTGAATTGCCTGTTAGCTGCGTTTTTCTCAAGCATTATTGTTTGCAATCACACATCCGATATGAACATCCATTACGAGTAACTGCATAATTTCCGAAGTTCTGCTATTTTACGTTCGTCCGATATGAAGATGCATCCTGAATTGCATATTTGAAGAAATATTTTTAGTTTTTTTGTCCATTGCTATTATTTGTTTTCTGTGATGCATCTATTTTACTGACGGTCTAACAAAATTTTTATTTCCGACATTTTTTGTTTATGGCCCAATGAAATTGTTTCAAAATAATTAACACCTACCTACAGCGCTGAATCCATTGGTAATTCAGCATAAAGTACATGTTATTGAAAAATTGATAAGCGATTAAATAAATTCAAAAATTGTTAAATATTGATATTTTCTGCGGTATCTGCTTTTATGAAACAAAACATTGGATGCATGAAAAAGTAAATAAATAATATATACTAACTGTTTGGAGAGTGAAAATTTACGTATTTTTTATACGGTCTATAAATTTTTTCCTACTATAAGCTTTTGTTATATAAATTGTAATCAAAAGAGTATAATCCCAAAAACGCCAGCTTTTCAATAGTAAATACTGATAAGTACTTTTCACGCTGTTATTAAAAAATATTTATTTTAACAAATTAATTTGCATAAAAAAAACTAATGATACAGGAATTTCAAATAATCAATTTTTTTTAACAATAATACCTGTTTGAAACATCTGAAAAAAATATTCCCTAGAAAACTTTTGTTTTTGTTTGACAAGCAATTTCAATTAGAATATCTTTCAGAATTGTTTGCTAGGCAGCAGAGTAGGTAAGTTTTGTTATTTATATTTACTAAAGATACACTAGGATTATTATTGAGTAAGTTTTAACATCAATCATCGTGAAATACTGGAGAGAACACTGTCATGTAGGATTTAGTTGCCTAGCCGATAATAACTAGATCCGCATATTGGCAGAGAAGGCTTGATCTCGGTGGTCTCAGATCTTAGTTAGACCACAATTTAATATAATTTTAAATCTAATTGCAGTCCGGTTCAATTATTACGTTTGCAGCTGTGGTTAATTTCTAACTATAGAAATGACCTGCAGGTATTCAGTGACTTTCGTGTACCTACTTAACTGAAAATTATTATCTTAACCACCACAGATGAGTTTCTAGGTAAATTATTTGCTTCCCTTAAGCGAAGCTATTTTTTTATAAAATTTTCTGCAAGATAAAAAACAATTTGTCTTGAAATAATAATTAGGGGAGGAAATAATTGACCATTAAAATCTCTATGGTGCATGAACCAATTTCATACCCAGCATAACGTGGTGGAAAATATAATCATTTTATGGCCATAAAATGTTTTTATACAAACTGAAATTTTCAGAATAAAACTAAAAGTAGCTAACAGCCAATACTGGTAGTTCAGCACGCTATACCGAAATAACAAAGATCATTTTTTAGACCCAAATTGAACAATTTGTCGTCTAACTTTCAACAGTATAAAACAACGACTCACGATCGTGTATGCTTCCATAAATTATTTGAAAGGAACTTGTTTAACTTGCGACACATAAAATTTTCTTTATACGAGAGGCTAATTAATACATGTTCTTGTAATCCAAAATAATTTAAACTTTGGATAATAATTGCGGCTATAATAATAAATTTTCTTTATGGGACTGCGATTCTTAAGTTTATCATTAAGCGGAATGATTTTTAACTTTTATTGTTTGGTTCCTATTATCTAAATTTAACAGTTTTACAAGTTTCCTGTCTGTTTTTTTTCCAATTTAAATCGAGTAGGGTGAATTCGCCGGATTACGGCCTTATAATAGAAATTCCATGTTTGGCCTGTTGTAAATTATTAATTTTTTTATTTTGTATTTGTAAAATGTATACCAGATATACGTTAAACTGCCTCCCACTGTTAATGTTTTATTGAAAAAAATTCTGAAAACACATTACGAAACCAACGCTTATTTTGTTCCTGGGAGGGCCCCTCTGTATATTCCATTTCAACACTAATTCGGTACTAATGCATTGTAATTCGGTGTTGCAGATTCGTCTCGAGTTAAACGATAAAATCTTTCACACTATCAAAATATGATTGTCTTGCCAGTGTAATATTTAATCGTACTCTATATAAGTGTTAAGAGCGGTCCATAAGTGGAGTTATGCAGATTATGTCACAGATTGTGTCTAGATATGTCGTTATAATTCCAATTACAGCATTAACCCGTACTGATGATTTGCAATTCGGTCTTTCGGGTGTATCTCGTTTTGAATATCAAAATCACTCATATTATTAGTAAAACGATTTCTGAATGTATCTCGATAGTTGAATGTTTAATCATGCTAAATAATTCATTAATAACGGTTCGTTTGAGTTCTTATTCAAAGTCAAAATTTAATTTTCCTGCTGATCTAAATTAAAAGTAAGGATGCATTTTCGCTTTTTTGTTTTCGTAAATGATGAAAGAAAATTCAATTTAACCATGTTAAGTTTGGTAATAAACCTGAGATCCCGCTTTTAACTTCTTCAAGAGCAGCGCTAATTATTTCGTGTAAAGTTTTCCGTTCCCTATTAGTCCTGCATATCCTGGTTTGGCATATTGACATTTCATAAACTTTGATCTAACAAAGTACCCTCTTAGTACCAATTTTTAATCAAAAAAATCAATAAATTCAAAGAAATAAAAAATTCAGTATTATAGTAAAATTTAAAAATAAGCTCTATACAAATACTCCAATCCTCTTACGACTAAGCTTGTCTACAAAAATTACTTTTGAAATTATTATTAAAGCTTAAATTTTTAATCAAAATACGGCTTCAAAAATTTCACAAGGTGAATGATCTTTTACGTGTAAATAGACATTTGAACAGCGCTCTTTAGGTAAAATATTGAGCTACTAATAAAAACTCTTAAAGCGGTATTACGTACATCATGGCATGAAGCATACATAATGCTACTCTCAAAGTAAACTAAGGGTTAAGTGATAACCAACTTTGTACAATGGTGGTTTATTATGTAGTTTCTAAATAGTAATGAAAACCGGAATAAACATTGGAATAGCTTAATATCTTCGTTCAAGACTCGATAATGTATTTGTCTTATGTTAGTTTAAATTATAGTCGGAGTGCTACCTCCAAATTATTTTCACTTTGTGGAAGACTTAAAATTAAAAGAATATAATTTTAAATTAGAACTGCTGAGGTAAAAGTTAAAATTACCTACAAAATGAATATTTTTCAATAGTTTAAAATTGTTTATGAGAAACCACATCTTTAAACGCAATTTTAATAAATTGAAATTTTTAATGCTTCATTGTAATTTATACCACATACTTTGTTTTAAAACCCAAAAACCTAAAAATAGAATTAATTTTTAAAATATGTGAATTTTAGATAGCGTAATTTCGCCAATGACAATTTATAACATATAGTAACTGTCCAGTAAAATAGAGAAATTCGTTCATAATTACCACTGAAAGCATCAACCCTACAACCAAAGAGGAATTTTCTCCTTGGGTGAACAAACTGATTTTTTAAATTAAAAAATTCTTTGCCCGTCTATCTCTTTTAAATACAGAAATTTGGAAATTATCTGAAGGAACTGCCAATTTTGTAGAATAAACTGTTGTATATTTTTCGAATAAATAATAATAATTGAAGAAATTGTAAAATATTTATATCGCGTCCTCTTCCGAAAAAAGTGTTTAAGATATGTTATTGTTATGTTATACAAAGGTTTTCTGACATTACTCTTGAAAGTTAGAGATTTAGAAAGACAGAAGATCTCTAAATCGAGTTAGTCATTAAAAACATCACCGAAGTTGCCAGCACTCGAAAATTACGGATCTAGAAAGACAGGATCTTTGTTTTTACATTAAATTTGATTATTATAAATGATTGAAAATTAATTTAACAATAATAATTTATTATAAGATATTATCTTTTGCACTCTTAGAAGGCAACTGCAGACCGCTTTGTCGTCTAAAACACATTACTGAACCTACTTATGCTGAGAATTTAGATTAAATTAAAGGATTTTTTAAATTAATACTTAAAATTTGTCATTGGGAGGGGGGATAATTCAAACTAATTTGGTAAGAGAGCGTCCATAAATTACGTAAGGACCATTTTTCAAATTTTTTACTCTTTTTTCTCCCACTTAAGGGTTCTTAAGATAATACAGGGTGTCCCCGTGACCATGGAGAACCTTTCAGGTGGTGATAAAGGACACTGTTCTAAGACAAATTTTTAAATAAAATTTTTGCCCAAGTCCAAACTCTTGCGAGGGTACCCCCCTTTGAAGCAATTTTTTGAATTTCTGATTTCAAACCGCTATAGCTCCGATGTTATTGATTTTTTAAGCTTAATGAATTAGAACTTTTTAAAGATCGTTCGATCATCTACAAATTAGATTATAACCCTTTATCGTCTAGAATCAACAGATTTCGAGTTATTAATTAAATTAAGGGAAAAAATGTTAAAGTAATTCAGGTTCTATTTTTTTTTACTATTCTTGCGAACCCCGTTCTTACCTTAAACCTCTTAAACGAAACGTCTTAGGAAAAAGCTGATGTTACAAACCGGATAGGCAATTTAACAGGCTATAACTTTGGTTAAATAAATTTTATTGAAAAACCAACCGTTTTCACAGAAATTCTGAAAATAATGAACAAGGTGTAGGCAAAGAAAAAATAAATTAATGGAAAGAATACAGATAGGTGTGACAGAACTGAACGAAAAAGGCGCCATTATAAATAATATATACCGTGCAACACCTTTTAAAAGAGCACGCCTGCATGCTGAATATGATGGAAGCAATTTTGAAAAATTATGAAAATTAATTTTGTGAATTTATTTTTCTTTTACCTACACCTTGTTCATTATTTTCAGAATTTCTAAGAAAATGGTTGGTTTCCAAAAAAATTTATTTGACCAAAGTTGTACCCCATTAAGAAATCCGCTGATTCTAGACGATAAAGGATTATAACCTAATTTGTAGATAAGGAAATAATCTTTAAAAATGTTCTAATCCATAAAGCTTAAAAAATCAATAATATCGGAGCTATGGCCGTTTTAAATCAGAAATTCAAAAAATTGCTTTAAAGGGAGGTACGCCCCAAGAGTTTGGACTTGGACAAAAATTATATTTGAAAATTTGATTTAGAAAAGTGCCCTTTATCACCACCCCAAAGGTTCTCGACGGTCACAGGGACACCCTGTATGTATGTCTAGATTTTATGGTATATCCGAGATTTGCTGTAGTTGCATTTGTCAAAACTAAACCTCCGTCCCCACCGCTCCGGTCCTCACCGCTCCGAGCCGTTTTGACAAACGCCGAAAAATATCTCTCTAGACCGGTTCTACTCGGCAAAGTGTGCTACCAGAAAGGGGGTGAATGTCTCATTCGATGTGGACTAAAGAATTAGTAACTTAGAGTAAGTACCTTACCTACTGACCACCCGTGCAGTCTACAAACGTACCCTAACCGAACCCGGTACAATCTGATTCTAGGACCATTAATCCCCGGTCCCGGATGTTTGGTCGACTATTCAATATTAAAAATTATAAGAAAAAATTATAATTTTAGGTGTCGCTAGTGCGGTTAAATTTCGATTCATTGATATTATTAGACCAGTGCAATTCCTTTTAACGCTCTTAATAAAAATTATTTAAGACAAAAGAAAGCTTGTACCGTCGAAGCGAGTACGTCAATCTTTACTTAGTCATTTATGTATATAAACAAATTTTTTGGTTGGTTTTTCAAAATATAGATCGGGGGGGGGGGGTTCTTTATCTTAATTAAACATTAAATACCCTATATACATATGTCTAGATTTTAGAGTGGATCCGAGAGTTTCCGTAGTTGCATTTGTCAAAACTGACCCTCCGCTCCGGTCCTCTCCGCTTCGGACGCTCCGGGCCATTTTGACAAACGCCATACTCGCTAAAAATATTTAATAATTAAATATTCCCGGACCAATCGTCCGAGGATCAATCGTCCGAGGACCAATCGTCCGCTGGATCAATCGTCCGGGAACCAATCGCCCGGGGACCAAACGTCCGGATATCGTACAATCTACATGTCGGATTATAAGATCCTTAGACCATCGGTGCAGTCTACAATCGCCCATTATATTTAAACATAATAGGGGCGGGGATGCAATTGCATCTATTTTCTAGCGTTCAAACGTCTCTGCGTTCAAACCTGCCTTCTAAGTGGGTGCTAGAAACAGTTGTTTAAAAAACTTGGCCTGCAGCAGTTGTCTTCTAGGAGGTCAACTGTTAACATTATATCAGAAATTTATTTTAGATTGAATTTTGTTGATTACAATGTTGATTGTTGATTACATATAGCAGAATTTTTATACCAAAACGGATATCAGCCGTTATAAACCCATGATTTTCGAGTTCTGGTAGATTTAAGGATTGCTTTTAGTAATTGCGGGAACGGGCACAAGGATCTCGTGTTTTGGATACGTAACTGTCAGAGCCAGCGTTCACAGTGATGTTAAAAAAGTGCTTGGATTCAGATATTTCATTTTTCTATTTTCGTAATTTTTGAGTGCGAGCGGCTTTCAGGAATATTTTTACCTTAGTAAAAACAACGTAGTAAAAAAAAGTGGTCCTAAAAATCAATTAGTTTCAACTTTTATTATTTTCTTAAATTTGTCGTTTAAAGCGACATGCTTTTACTAAAAATAATAAAAGATATAATTTTAATAGGAGTATATTTTTGCAAAACATTTGTATAACATAAAGCGATGCCATGGGCAGTAAACTCACTCTATTTTTACGGTTTTTTGGGTTTTCTTTTCAAAGTAAAAAAACCCCAGACCTCCCGGATTAAAGTTATCATAAAAATACATAGTAATGCATTTATTTCAGTTTATTTTTAATTAAATTAATTAAATTTAATTATTTTTCATATCTACGCCCGAATAGTAGAACATTAATTTAATTGTTGAAAATTTGTAATTAAAATCGTAATAATCGTAGATTCAAATTGGTTATACTTTTTATAACAACCTCAGCATTGGATTTATATGATCGCTGGTTGAGTTACAGAGTGGAAATTCTGAGTTAGAATTTCGGATACTTTGAATTATATTAATTCATAGTACGTAACTTTCTATATAATTTTCTTCTTCATTCAAGATTTTGTAACTATTTTCCTTAATTCAACTTACGGTGGTCTTCATTTATAAACAATTTTTTTAATCAGCCAATGTTAGGTAAAATTTTAACGTTTTTAAAAAGAAGTTCCGCTAAGAAACCATATTACAACGTAGAAAAAACGTTACTGTCTATAAAAATACGTTTTTACGTACTACGAATTTATTTTAAATTTAAACTTTACTGCAGAGTTGCATATGTGTGAAACCAACCATACACTGCAGTGGACAAATTATAATTTTTCAAGATCAATGAAATTTTACATCAGATTACGAAATTTAATATGCATAAAGCGTTATGGAAATTCATGCATATACTCAACCGTCGCTTTTCAAGATAGAAAGCATTCAGAGTAAGCTTTGAGAACAGGTGAATAAAATCAATTTTTCCTTTATCGGTATGATATTCAATACATTATTTTTCAGAAAGAGAAGACTTTAAATTTTGCAATTTGAAAAAATTACTGGTTGACCAATTAATTATTCACACTTAAAGAAATTAAAACCAGGTATTTCTTAGATTTCTAGTTTATAGATATATACCTTATAACGGTTAAATATGAATTTTTATTCTTGATTTTTAATTAAAACATACTGAGATACTAAATTTAAATAATATCATGTGGTCCTCGACAAGATGTTGCAGTATTATTATCTCTCATGCGTTACCTATATTAATTTGCCGCATAAATAAAGAGCAGTTGAGGGCTGTACGGTATACCAAGAGTTGCAAATTAAATTTTCCCTAACAAAACATTTACATATACTTTCTAAAAAAAAAACTTAAAAACACCAAAATACTGTAATTAAGTAATATAATATATGTATTTAACGTGAAATTAACGTAATAAATATATTTTCCGTTTAAGCTGGTATAATTAATTTTGTGTAATATTTGAATATAATCAATTGTTGTATTTAGAGAAAGCTATACTAACATAAATTGTGACACAAATTTAAATTGAAAGTGCAACTTGAAACGTACGAGATAAACCATAACTCATCGTTACCAAAAAACGTCTGGTTAAAACGTGTTATAATGATTTACTGCTGTGATTTAGTATATTGAGTCTGTAATCAACCTATACCACGCTTGATCGGTGGTTGAATAAATTTGGAATCTTAAATAGTACCACCAAAAATTTCAAAAATTTAATTGTCGTAACTTTTCTGAAATGATATAAACTTGAAATGTTATTAAGGGTAGTTTTAAACGTTGCTTTACAATGTTTGATCATTTTACGATTCATTAAACATTTTATATCTGCGATGTCTGAGTACAATAATATCCTCAGCTTTCATGTCAGTTTTATAATAATAGAGATTGGACATTATGTATTGTAGTTTCAGTGTACGTATATAATATCTGAAGTTATTAAATATCATACATGTTGAAAATATTGATATTTGTAGATAGTAGATGATACTTGTTGCGTATATAATATAATCGCAATGTGAAATTGTAGCATCTTATACAAAATGTAGGTCAGGTTTCTGCTTTACAAAGATTTTCTTGAAATTCATTGTTGTATTTCAAGTTAGTGTAACTTGAAGTGGATTTAAAGATTTTAAATTAATTGAAAAATATATTTTTATTTCATCTCACCTCATAAAATAATTTTTTTCGTTTGCTAGATACACTCGCCGACCCCCCGTGTGTTGTTAATAATAACAACAAACCAGGCCGCTTTTCATACTCTAACTATTCAATATGTTTTTCTTTCAATTAAATTTGATCAATGACGTTTACTTTTCTTTGTTTAATTAAAACCGCCGAAGGGGAGATGTAAATCACGGAAGTTAATAAATCTTATTAAAGAAAATATATTACCTCAAAATTAATTTATTATAAGTAAATGTGAAAAGTTACGAATTAACAAAGTGTAACATAAAAATCTTCTTTCCGATATTAATTTATAAAAAAGCTTTTCGGTTTATGTATTGAAAGCAAATAGAGCTTTCTGATTATTTTTCATAAAAGCACCCGAAGGTTGCTAACCGAAATCATGGGTGGATTTTTAATCGAGATAAATTTATTTAATAAATATTAAAAAATGAAATTAAGATGAAAATAATTAAAAAGTATGCCTACGTATACGTAACAATACCTTCCACTCCTTCATTTAAATAAGAAGAGGATCTACTAATGAATGCATACAGGCTTGAAAAATAATTCTTGCGAAAATACTGCAGTGAGAAGTTTCACTATTGTATCTTTTTTATTCATTATTCTTCCGTATTTAAATGTTCTGTATTTATTATTTTTTGTTAAAAATGCTTGATCGATTGTGCAACATTATGAATACAAAATTTTATATTATTCACAATGCTGAAATGTAAATAATGCATTTCATGGAAGCTAGGTTCACTTTGACTGAAAATGAAAAACCTTATAAACTTTCCAGTTTAAACTGACATGATTGTATGTATATCTAAAAAGGTATGCACTATGTACATAATATATATGCGAAACTTCAGTAGTACTATACGGAATGTTAATTTCGCAAGAAAACACAAAATATCATTGCAACACTTCGTCTAATTTACGTAAGTGCTTTTTCTTGTTTTAAAGAACAGCTAAAAGTTTAAATTTTTACATAATTTTGTAATTTTTATTTTTATATGGGAGATAATATAATTTACCGAAATCTATCTGTACAGTACACGATTAACAAGGTTGTTGATTAACAATTTCGATCAAAAAATTATTTAAAAAAATTGGGAGTAAGTACTGTAATTTATTTTTTTCATTAGGTAAGGATTTAATTGTAGACTTCATTGATTGTTCTCCTTTCAGGTGCTTGGATTACCAGGCTGCTGGGGAAGATTAATCTGGAGTAAGCCAAGTAAAATAGTGCATGTGAGAAGCAGTCGTCCCTCAAGTGAAGTAAGTCAAGTATTCAAAATCAAAATTCTAAGTTCAAGTTCCAAGTATATTCAAATTTGAAAAACGAATTTAAAGAAAAAGTAACTCAAACAAACTACTACTTATAATATCCATTGTTCTGCTCATGTAAAACAGTTATTTTCAAGAAAAGTTTGTGGTTTAAATTAAAAATTTTCTAATAATGATTCTGAAAACCAAAAGTTAAAAATATACAAAAATAATAACGTAGCGCAGATATTTTTCGAGTTGAGTTTATGTGTTTTAAAATATATACACGGTTTCCCATGACCGACCTCGACCGTGTAGAAAATTTGAGATGGTGATTAAGGACACTTTTCTAAAACAAATTTTCAAATAAAATTTTTGTCCAAGTTCATACCCTTGGGGGCCACCTTTAAAGCAATTTTTTGAATTTCTGATTTCAAACGGCCATAGCTCAGATATTAGTGATTTTTTAAGCTTAACGAATTAAAACATTTTTAAAGATCATTTGCTTATCTACAAATTACATTATAACCCCTTTTCGTCTAGAATCCACGAATTTCGAGTTATAAATTTAATTAAGGGGAAAAATGTTAAAAAATTTCAGGTTTTATTTTTTTACTTTTCTTGCTAACCCCGTATCTCTTAAATATCTTAGAAAAAAACTAATGCCACAAACCGGATAGGGAATTTAACGGGCTACAACTTTAGTCAAATGAATTATTTTGGAAAACTAACCGTTTTCACAGAAATTCTGAAAAGAATGACCAAGGTGTAGGTAAAAAAAATACAAATTTGACGAAAATGACTATTTTATCGATGCCATTTACTTATATTATGCTGTGCATATTTTTTGTTTACCTGTCCGGAAACAAAAGTTTTCAGAAAAAAATACTGCAGTTTTTTGATTGTTGATTAGAAATAAACCCACCAATAAGAGGTCTGCTAGTAATAATATAACGAAAACTCATTAGGAAACTCATTTTATGTTTTTTGAATTTACGCATTTTAGTCAGCGGCGGCTCGTCAGAGGAAGCAAGAAAGGCTCAGCCTCCTCTTAAATTCTGGACTATTAATTAAACTATCATAATTTTCAAAAATATAAAAAATCAGATTTTTGATTGTAAGAAGATTAAAAAAGAAAAAGATAGAGACTCCTTCCACAATATTTATTAAAAAAATAAAGTGAGGCTACCGCAGAAGCAGAATCGTTGGCTTAAAACGGCCTATAAAAATGATGTAGCTATCACATGGACCGCAAAGTGTAACTGTACTGTTGATCAGTACCGTAACTAGGCAACGATACGCCCGGTGCAAACGTAACATTTTCTTATATAAATATAAATAATAATTGAGGTACTTCTTCGCAAATTATATATTTTTTCTATATAAAATTTCATATATAAAAAATATATAGGTAAGCTTTTAAAATATTTTTTAAAAAACTGAATTCTTGAAGATGCATGCAAACCATGAGAAACACGTCTAACAATTTATTAAATATTTGAAAAAATATATAATTTGCGAAGAAGTACCTCAATTATTTATATGTATATATTAACAATAACTTCGCAAGACATGGAATTTCAGTACAACATTTTACGCCCCCTCTCAACTTAAATTTTTTATAAAAATTTCATTTCATTCATTTTGGTGTGACTTTTTGTTCTTTTTTGCCTTTTTGTCTATAAAATCAGAGGCTTTCACTGCTGTGCGCCTTTTTTGCGCTTCCTTTTGCGTCTCCATCTGCATTGCTCCCGGGGCAACGGCACCAGTTGTCCCACCCTAGTTACGGTACTGCTACTGATGATTTCAAGATTTCTCCGCAGTGGATATGCATCAACTAAAATCTCCACATAACTACATAATAGTTCATGTGGTATTTAAATACATCTAGGCTAGAGCATAAGAAGAACACACTTTCTAGTTGTGTATCTAACGTAGCTCTTTAACGACATAGTTGAGCGTCAGCCTCTTTCTTAATTCGTGCGCTTTCCTATGTAAGGATAATATCATCAGACAGCATCAATTGCATTATTAGAATTTTTTTTCGAAAAAGAGAAGAAGAACTTAGAGACGTTAAAAAATCCAAGAAAATATGGGAAAATCTTAAAAAGCTGAAGAAATTCGAGAAAATTCAAAGAAATCTCGAAAAATCTATATTTTATTAGTGGCCTGAAGGCACGAACCGCCACTGATTTTATGATACCAACATTATTAGGAATTATGACCAACGGAAAGATATCTATACCAAAAAATTTACCAGGTGTTCGGAACACATAAGTGGCGGTCGATACAATTTTTATTTGGGATGTCGCTATCACATAATTTCGTTCTGTTAGACGGTTTAATTAAAAAATAGGAATAGTCCAGTCAAATTAGAGTAAAAAATTTCGAATAACTGCATTAATTCCGATTTTTATTAATTTTGATGTTTCCCAATAAAAACTTTTGCCGCGGGCGCCGCCATCTTCAAAAAATAGCATACATTTCTGACTTTTTTCTGTTTTTGCCAAATAGCGGTTAAAGTACGCGTCAGACAGAAAATTTATTACATACCTTTTTAAAATATTTTAAATTTGCTAGTATTTGAGATAAAAAACAGGTTTCTAAGCCCAGTAATTTCCGAGTTACAGCTCTTTAAAAATCAGCAGAATTTGCAATTTTAGGATATTCATCTGATTTTTGAAAAGCTGTAACTCGGAAACTACTGAAGCTATATAACTCGTTTTAATCTCAAATAGTAGCAAATTTTATCTACTTTAAAATGTATGGCTTAAATTTTCTGTCAAACGCTGACTTCAACCGCTATTTGGCAAAAACTGAAAAACTTTAGAAGATTTCGCGGTTTCTTGAAGATGGCGGCGACCGCGGCAAAAATGTTTGTTAGTAAACTACTGGAAATTATTCCGGGTATCAATTCGTACAACATGTAAAAAAGTTAGCTCTACCGGAATGAATGCACCTATATTTACTATTTTGACTAGAAAATTGCTATAAAGTTTAAAAGCGTTAAATAGGATATAATTGAGTGTCAAAGCAAAATAAAATCAAATAAACAAGCCACAATTCAGTTAATCGAATAAAGCCATTTATACATCATGCATAACTAAGAAAACAATAAAAATAAACAGCCTTATGCATAGTCAACTCAATAGCTACTAACGCGCTACTAGTATCATTTTAGTATGTCACTTAGTAACCAAGCATACAATTTGTATGCATAGTCGAGTTAAAATGGTACTACCCTTAGTAGGACTACTAAAATCGTTGGGTGGCTGCTAAATATTACTGACAGTTTTGGGCATGTTTAAGACCATTTTAAGGTGACGTTTTAAAAATAATAGAAAATTTTGAAAATTATACTGTCATAAAAATAGTCATTAAAATAATGGAAGATTATATTAACGTTGATGAAGAAATGGAAGAAGTTCAAGCTATTGAAGATGTTCTTAATATAAATAGGAGGCCAAAAGTATATATATGTACATCATATAAATCCTTTAATTTATTATAATAATGCAAAGTTTCGCGAATATTATCGATTAAATAAAGAAGTTGCTCGTGTTGTGATAGATCTAGTGAGAGATCGACTAAATAATTTTAACAATCGTGGCCGTCCTGTATCTCCCGAAATTCAGGTTTTGGCGTTTATTAGGTACTTTGCCAAGGGTGCAGATCAAAACGAAATTAGTGAAAAATATGGTTTTCATCAAAGTACATTAAGCCGTATAATTAAACGTGTAGCTGAAGTATTGGCTGTGCATCGCATCGCAAACTTCATTTACCTTGAACTAACAATTCTCGTTGGACTTTCTTCCAACAATAATCTTTAAAGCGATTTGAAGAAGTCGATTTCTTTTTCTCCTCGATGATTTTAACATACGGCCTAATTGCTTTCACAAATATCCGTTTCTCCTGGTCGGAGAAAATTATCCCAATTTGCTGTTCGACCGCTTTTTAATTTTTCAGTCTAAATAATCATGTTATAACTACAAATGAATATATAACTTAGGTACATGATTTATTTACATTTACACTTCCATTTACACGAATATCAATAAAACATGACTACCTAGTTATGGCTAATTTTATAATAAAAATTAACAGGGCAAAAAAATTTAAAAGGCGACTTGAAACAAAACTGATGATTTTTATTGCTCTCTTTGTCTTAAGTCGCTTTTTAAATTTAAATACCCTTTAATAATTATGAAATTGCCATTTTGCTAGTTAAATTTTGTAATGTAACTTACCGACATATTTTTGACCTTGACATTGACCTTGTAAACTGTCAATGCTTTTAGGTTATCAGCTGAAAATTTGCAATGTTGCCTAATAAATATTTTGAAAATCATACTTTAGTATCCTACCAACTAAAATGATACTAACGTTCTTTTTAAAACAACTATGCATAACAAAATTTTATAAGCTACTAGAATGCTATTAATTAGTAGCTACTTAATTCATTTTAAAATCATTTTAAAAATACGACTATGCATAAGGCTGGAAATGTTTTATTAAGTGAATGGAATTTATAACCCATCGTAACATCCAGATGGCCATTTCCGAAATTATTCTTTCATCAGCGATGAAACAGCAGGGGTTCCAATTAGATCAATGCACGTTAGCCTACAATAAAGGAAATAACTTTTAATCTAAAGACTCTAATGAAATTGTGATTGCCTAATATCAATAAATTTAGTATACAGTTGCTCCAGAAAGTAGTGGTACACTAAGATAACAATGTTAATTGTACATTTTGAAGCCATTTTTTGTCATATAAAAATCGATTTTACAACAAAGTTTTTTAGACATTTTTTGTTGAAATTTTTATTACTTTCAATTTTGTTCATATACATTTTTCTATTTTGTTGCATCGTTTTTGACTGACAGCTATTTAAACAAGACTCGGTAATATACAAAATATATAATCTGCTATAATATCTCGGAAATGGTGCAATGAAATAAAATAATATATTATAAGCATTTTTTCTTGTAAATTTAATTATTATGTATTTTTGTTCCTATAAATTTTACTATTTTATCGCACCGTTTCCGAGATATAGATGACACAAGGTATTTTGTGTTTTACCGAGTTTCGCTTAAATCGCTGTCAATCAGAATCGGTACAACAAAATAGAAAAAAGTATATAAACAAAATCGAAGGCAATAAAATTTGCAATAAAAAATATCTCATAAGTTTTAGTGTGAAATCGATTTTTATATGACAAAAAACGTCTTCAAAATATACAATTAAATTGTTAACATCTGGAGCCACTGTAAATACTGATCCATTATTTTTTTGCTGGTATTTACCCTATTTTGTTACGGTATGTTATATTGCTACGAAGGTGTATTATTATTAAAGTATTCATGGAAACTGTCGCAAAATAATAGGTATAATAATAAGGAAAATTAATATATTAGATTGCTCTAAGCGTTTAATAATATTTGAGGCAGATCTTTGGTTTGTGATGCTATCCTATCCACCAACTTATGAGATATTAAATAACCAGCCCTGCAATTTAATGTATTCTAAAGTTTTAGAACTACAAAATTAAAAAATATCGAATATTAAACTTTTCGCTTACCAACATTTATTCGAGAACTAAAATATCTCTTGCATTGTATGAATAATACGTCCAGTTATCTATATTTTATGGGTTTTACTTTCGAAATATCTCAAAAATTAAAGTAATCGCATTTTAGCGTGATTCTTTAAAGCTTTATTTATCCAAACATGAAGTAAAATCTGATTTATCCCTGGAAATATCAAGTAAAATAAAATCTTATAAAATCCGAATGGAATATTTTCCAGATATTTTGTTTTATAAAATAATTCGAAAAAAATTGTTAATTACCTTATGTTAAAGATATGTAGGTATATTGCAAATAATGATTAAATAATTTGATACTGAGCTATTCCGGTAATAAATTTTTATGTCGTAGTATAATTTAGTCATTCAATATCAATTATTTTCTCTTGTAGGTAATAAAAGAGAAAAGTCATTGAAATCTATCAATCCTTATTTTAGTATAACCTTAATTTAGGAATAGGTCCTTTCTGCTTTTCTGTGCATAAATTGTAATTAACCGTAAGGAAGTAACAACGTAAAGTAGTAATAGTCGCAATACTAACTTCTTCAGGGCCCATAACTAAACTGGTAGCTCTCAATAAACATATTTGGCTGTTAAATAGCTCGCAGCTAATTTACAGCTAAAACTGTTTATTAGGAATTTTTGCTTGATTAGCTACATTTTAAAAAACTAGTTTGTTAAATAAATCATTTCGGATTGCAATTTTAATGCAAAACAGAGATAATTTGAAATAAAGTGCAACTTCCATCAATTTGCTAATCTAGATGAACTCACTCACATGTATACACTAATTAATAATTCTAGATCCAATCGATGAAGCCATTGTAATACATACGACAATTACAAACTTTTAATTGAAATGATCTAATCTTGTTAGAAAAACTAATTAGGTTGGTATTATTTAATATTATAAGCTTTCAGTTAATTTGTGATTACAAAACAATTAATATTAAATTAAATGTAAAGAATTAGCAAATTAAGCAAACAGCAGAAAGTTTAAATTATTTCAATGAATTGCATAAGTCACTATGAATTAATTATTTAATTAATTAATTAATCTGTGAGAACACAGATTACGGCTGTTTAGGATTGTATTTGTAAAAGTTGAATAGTTTTACATATTAGAAAAATTAATAATTGAAAAATTTATATTGTTTATAATTAGATATGTTAGTAATTATAAATTCGAAACATATGAATTCACATGTTGTAGACTAATTCAACTAATTTGCACAGTTTTTATCTAATTATGAACGGAAAGTTTTTAAATTATAAATTTTTACAATTTTTAAGGATGGTGTAGCAAAAATGTACTTACACACAGAAATATAACGATCAGTTTCTAAGTTATTGAGAGTGGACCGTCTTGCTTTTGGCTATTCTGTATGGAAATTATTTTTTTCTAAAAAGCTCTTTACGAGTATGCAGTATATTAAAAACTATTACGAATTAAATAAATCTACAAAGAAAAACAGAATATTGACTTTTCCCATGAAAATTTCCTGCAAATTGTTTTTGAGGCACGAAGTATTCAATTTAAATAAAAGTTAATTTTCTATACCCGGAAACAGGAAATTTAGGCGCGGCCCACTGAAAGTAAATCGATATAGGCTATAGGCGCAGCCCAACTCGGTGCGGTGCCATTTGGGCTCCAGATGAACTTTAATGGTTTTTAATTTAATTTTAATGCTTTCGTTGCTGTTAGCTTCAGCCATGCACGTTTTTATTCTGTATATTCTATTTCCTGAATTTTGATGAATTACGTAGATAATTATTATTAAACCTAAAATTTTGCATTAAAAGTGCATTACCTTAAGAATTCGTTTGAACCAGCAGCAAGGAAGATATTATTGTAATTTTTAATTTTTCAACAATTGCAGTTTATAGATAAAAGAATCTTCTAGTAGTTCACTCCAAAATATTCTTAATAATTGTACAGTTTCTCTTCATTTTTTTTATTTTAGTATTAAAATATTTTTTTACCATAAAACATTTGTAAATGGATTTAACTTAATCTCAACATTAAATCAGCAATAATTATTGGTATATTTACCTTGCAGAGATGAATACTTTGTTTACTCATGGTATAATACACACTATTTTTTCTACAACTACAAATAAGTGGAAACATTTAAATGGTATCAAAATTACCATGTTAACATTTAAATAAATTTAAAGTAAATTTAAATTACCAATTGTAATTCAATACTGTTTCTAATATTAGGAAATCGGTGAAAGATAAAAATCTAGCAAAATACTTTTAACAAAAAAATGTTGATTTTTGTACGATTATCACATTTGACTTTCGCAATATTTCTTAAATCTTGGAGTATTTAGAGATGTTAGAGAAAAATTGAATAAGTCTCAAATCATCAGTTGGTTTATTGAAAAAAAAAGGTTTTTCCATTTCAGTTAATTTTATTATCATCAAAACCTCTTTCTAGATATTTTAACCGATATTATTCAACTAATGAATTTACTTTATTTTATTTTTATTAGTACAAGCAAAAATTGTAATCGTAATAAGAGGATGAACGGATCATCCAAATTAATTTATAGCGAAAAATATTGAAATTAAATCGGAAAACATCGAAATATCAAATTAAATCTTAACCAAAAGAAACAAAAAGCTAAATCGGAAAAGTCAGTTTCTTTCTGTTCAATTAACTTAAGAACAGCCGAACAAGAAAAATAATAAATTGATCGTAATATTCTATATAATTTGCCTAAAAACATTTAATGCTATATTTTTTTACTTTTTAAAACTTCTAGTTTCCAAGTTTTTGTTAATTTTTTAATACTTATAAGGAAGTAATGCAGTCATAACTTCAAGCCGTCTTCATTTTTTTTATTTGTATTGAGCAAAGAATGATACCATTTTTTGCTTTTATTACAACCGACGTTTTATTAGCCCTAAGGGAAATTAAAAATTAATTTCTCAGTACATAAACAATATCAATTATAAATTTGAACAGAAAATATTTACTTTTTAATAATAATATTATGTTATTATAGGTATTATTTAATAACTTTTTTATTTTAAAATTTTTCTTTCGTTGCTGTTATTAAAGTTGTATTGCACAAAACAAAATAAAGCAATAAATTATTTACCTCTGAAAAGCATGAAATAGAATAGATATATTTTTTGAATAGAATTGCACGCTTTCTTACCTTTGCATTCATTCCTGTTAAACTTTTAAGCTCATTGTTATATGTAACTATGAAAATTACGAGATAACGAGATTAAGCCGTAGGCTTCTGTAGAAGTAAACTACCGGTTAAGCCTATCAATAGTAGATTTTGAAATTATTTTTATAGGTAGAAAGGCTTTTATTCCCTCGACGCAGTTAGAGGATCAGCATCTCTGTCGAAACTCATAATTCCCTTTTTTTCGTAAAAATAATATAATAACTAACTAGTGACTTTGAAAATTTTCTAAAACACTGCTTGCAGCGCCTTTTACAGTAAATAGCAAATACTTTTATATTTGTTGTAATATACATATTAAATTTTTATTTTATCTGTTGTATTGTTGACAACAATAATAGCTTCCGGGGGATCAACAATGAAAAAACTTTGGTTTCAAATATTACAACTGTTAAAATTTATATTACTATGCAAAAAATTTAAATATTGAATCCAGTAATTTTTAATCTTTTCTTATTGACGCTTTTGTTGATTTTCATCGAAAAATGACTTTCTGAAGCTGAAAGTGACCTGCAACCTAAACTTTTTTTTCGTTGCTTGGATTTATTAATTTTTCTGCATATTATTCTTTTTTGTCCTTTCTTTAGTTCATCAGGTCAAGTATAATATCATCCGTCGCCCAATATTTTTTCTCTGCCTATTTTTTATTTTCATAATCACTAACTCATTTAATTTCTTATAAGAGAATTGCTGATACTTTCGGCCTTTGGCCTTTGGCCTTTTTACATTCAGTGTTGAATGTAAAAAGCTTGAACCTTAGGTTCAAAGGGTTTTTTGATATTTTTAGACCAATGTTAGACTAAATGTTAAAACTACCACAAAACTAATTATTAAATTGGCTTAAGTATACCTAAGCTAGTAATGTAAAACTTTTACAACATCCTTTACGTATTTTTAAATTAGAAAACTTTGTAATTCGCAAACATGCAATAAAAAACTAAGTAAATACTTAGGTACCTGCCCATCCTAAATTAAAAGAGCTAAAAATGCTGAACAGGATTTACAAGAATTATAAGAATAAAGTGAACTTAATTAGTCTCAAAGGAATATATTTTAGCAACTATAGAAGGCTATACATTTCTTGGTTTTATCCATCCAGCTTAGTCAGTTTAGAATGTCGACTTTCTGAACGCTCGATTTGAATTGGACTCTAAAAACGATATTGCTCCTTCTTAATAAAAGTAATTTCTTTCCTGCTATTATAGGTGTAAAGCTGTTATATTCTATTATTATTTATATTCTTTCGTATAATTAACTTATAACTTGGCGTTGAAAAATAAAAATTTTTGGGAAACGTTCACATTAAACTGTAGGACTTTTTATAGTATTACTTAATCATGATGTTTTGATCAAATATTTTCCTGAAGATTTAGCCTGTGGTTTACCCAGCTAGAAAGCAACGACTTGATTGGTTGCTTAGTTTTGTATTGTGTAATATTTAATTTAGAAAAATATATTACATGAAAAGAGCAACAGAAAATTGAAAAGAAAATCGTTGCCAGATACAATAAATTGCAGGTCAAATGTGAAACAATAACAATAATACCTACTTTGAAATTAAAATTGAAAAACTAAACTATAAAAGTCGAAATTCTTACCAATAACAGTTTAGTTTATAATAAACCTTACTGATTCATAATTTAAATATTTAAAGTATTTTATTTATTTAAAATATTAATAAATATAATTTAAATATTCATTTGTTAAAAAAAATTTCTTTTTAAATATAAGAGCAGTACATAATATAAAACCAAGCTCAAAAATAAATAGAATCTATACATAATCTTATAAACTAAATATTTTCTTTCAAATTTTTTCGATATAATTATTTAAAAAAACCTATAAAATGGAAAACCAGAAAGAAATACGATTTCAATTAAGAAATAATTGTAAATCATACAAAAATGAAAAGTGCGGAAAATGTATGTAATATAAACAATAAAAATAAATTGAATCTATATTTACCGATCCTTTTTAAAAAAATTTATTCAGATTAGTTGTTTACTTTGAACTTTTACTGTATACGATATTTGGTTATTAGATATATTTGCTATATTACTCCTACGTTATTTGGTATATTAAATTAATATTAATATGATCTATTTTGATTATTTACCATTGTTTTGGTAACAAAATCACGTAATTATGTTATTAAATTGTTGTATTCGTAGTAGTATCTTTTAAGATCGATCAAACTTCGTGGAGATTGCTCTTCATATACATTAATAATTGTTAATAATGACGATGATAATTTATTTGTATAATGCTAATGATGGTTACATGTTTTATTAATTACATAAATGTTTATGTTGAATAAGAATATTATCTGAGGACCAAATTTAAATACGTGTAGTCACGTTCGATTATATGTTAGGACTCTACTGTCCTAGAAATAACAAGATCATTGACGACAGATCGTTACCAAGGAATCATTCCTGCCGGTGTGTACTCTCATCGATATCTCAATTCACACCAATAACATTTGTTCTGTGGCGATGCTATCGTCCCGCTACAGGCCCATTGCATGTTATCATTTAAATGAAATGATGAATGATGAAAATAAAACATCTATTTTTATTACTTTTTGTATTAATATTTACTAAAAATCATATTTAATTTTTTGATATTCTTTATTTTTATTATATTTTGTAATAAAATGGGATTAAACCAAAATAATAAACCCCACATATTATATGTCATTGAAAAGAGGATAAAAAACGATATTCAAAAATATCATATTCAACTATGGTTTTTTTTTAAAAAACACAACTTTGTATTATAACTCCAAAACTAACTTAGATTTTTAAAGTCTCTTTCGCCAGTTTTGTAATCCTTAAAAAAGTATCTGAAGGAAGTGTTATTGGAAAAGACCATTAATCGAACATTTAGCTATTATAACTCGAGAACAAAAAAGGATAGCGAATTCCGGCTTTGTCCATTGAGCTTTTCTCAAAAAAAGAGATCGAGGATGGGCCATCCATTTTTCGAAATCTACTATAGTTACCGGTTACCGATTTTCCAATAAGCGGCATCGCAATTGAGCCACCCTGTACATATGGAGTCTAGATTGTCAATTGTCAATTGAAAAGAGTATTACCGTACAGTTTACTTTTAAAGTTAAATTTACTGTTAAATGTACTTTTAAAGTACAATTTTGGTTTTGCCTCATTTCGGTTTCCACATACAGGGTGGACAATATAATCAGGCCAACGTGAACGTTTTCGGCTTTACTTTGTTTCCAATGTGAGATTCGATAGTGTTAATGTTCACGCATTCCTTATTTATAGGTCTTCGACTACCTTTGTACTAGCCTTTTTTAATCATTATTGTTCAGAAGCAAAGCAAAAGAAAAGAGAAAATATATCTACAGGGTGTTCCTAAAGTTGCACCCATATTTCTACACTCACAAAGAAGATGAATTTCTAATGCCCGATTTTTTTACCTTGAAATATCTATCAGATAACGAATCCACCCGACAAATTAATAAAGTGACCAATCAGACAACCGCAATTTAAATTCAAAATAACAAATCAAAAATTTGATTGGTTACTTGATTAATTTGTCGGACGGATTCGTTATCCGATAAACATCTCAAGGTGAAGAAATTGGGCATAAGGCGAAAAGTTCTTTGACAATTTTTCCCTGTTACAGCGTTAATTAGTTATTAATTAATAAAAGCTACCAATCAAAAACGTGTTTTAGTAGAGTAAAAAAGTCAAACGCTCGCAGATCACACTCTACTACACTTCCTACGGCTTTTCGTCTACTGAATCGCGCTTCCGATTAGTTGCTGTTATTAATTTTTTTAAATTAATTTTTTAATTTATTAGTTTGCAAATTAATTAATAACTAATTAACGATGCATTTGGTGGAAAAATGGTAAAGGACTTTTCGTCTTAGAATTCCAACTTCTATCTGAGGGTGAGGCACCTTTTGTCCTATTTTTGGGACTCCTTGGGACAGGAGAAGGGTGAATGTTTATTTACAGGGAAAAGCAATGGAGATAGAGAAAGATAGGGAAATAACATGAGAAATTGATTTTTTCTAAATTTCTACTTTCCATTAGAAAAATTTGGAATAAGAAAAATATTAAATTAAATAGAATTTTTTCTACGTCTAAAGGTAGATACCCAAAACTTGATTTTTTTTTTAATTTTTGTTAAAAACTCAATAGTAAAATTAAGAAATAGCACTTTTAAAAAGAATATTACCAGCAAGTTACTTTGACAGAGTAAAATTAATTTGGTTAACAAAATTGGTCTGTTGAAGCAAAAGTTTTCATAATGGGAAAGTTTTCATAATAAGACATAATGCGACGCGACCAATCCTGGTCTAAAAAATAGCCTAAGACCAAGCCTAAAATAAATAGTTTTTTACAAAGCACTATTTCTTAATTTTATTATCGAGTTTTTAAAAAAAATCTTTTTCATTTGATATTTTTTTTAATTCTTATCCGTTATAGCAGCAGGGAAGCTGAAATTTAAAAAAAAAACAATCTCCCATCTTATTTCCCTATGTTCTGTGTTCGGCCGGTCACCCGGTATGTGTGGCTGATGTGGTTTACAAAATTCTACTTTTGAACTAGTAGACGGATTTTCTAGGAGCTGTCCTCAGTATCTTAAAGTACCTGCCATACAGAAGTGTACAGAATGCCTGTTATTATTGATAAGGTGGTTTTCCGTGCTGTTACTCAATTATTAACCACAAAACATCATCAAATACAAACTCTGTTTAATTGATGACGACCAGTTGGCCGACGGCGAATCGAATTGACGTTTCTCAACCTGTCCGGCGGTAGCGAGCGCATCAAAAAGAATATAAATTACTTAACTTAATGGAATAAAACCAAAATAAAATACATCCTGAAAAAAATATTGTTTGGCAGGGTGGCGCGATGAAAATAAATTATAATTGAATTTGCTTTGCAAATACTAAAAGGTTGAGAAACGCTGCTTTAACAAATATTTTTAAATTGAATATTTAAATATTTCCGTTTTTAAATAAAAAATAGTCTTGCATGTCCATTACTTGTGCAGTCATCCTATTACATTTTAATTTACTTGATATGACTTAAAACATGAAAATGTTTAAAATTCTTTACTTTTAATGAAATACTTTAAAACCCAAAGTTTCCAAACTTATGTGAGCGTTATGAAAAATAATGAACATTGTAGGTAGTACAGTCACTAGAGACGAAATAATTATGAATAAGGTGAATTTTTAGATTTAAGTAGAAAAGTGATTATGCACGAATAGGTACAACCTCCATTGCAAGTTTTAAAAATGAGGAGGTAACCGCCAAAAAAATTGTTGTGTTGCAAATACATTATATTATATCCGTTGTACAACACAAAGTTTCTTTGTTATTACCCCCCCCCCTTTTAGAATTTACAGAAGGAGTATATTATATATTATGCAATTAATTTTCAAAATTCCCTTTTACTTCACTATAAATTAATTAACTCATAATCTTAACTGAAACATATTACATATATCACAACTTCAAATTTTAAAATAATTTAGTTTGTATTATGCAAAATCGTACAAATTAATAATGAAATATAATATAAATTTTGAATTTAGATTAAAATTAATTGCTTTACTGTTTTCCAATCGATGCGAAATAATTGTCATAGGTTGCATCAAATTAATAGGTACCTACATTATTTCGCTAACGAAATTGTAAACTAATTGCTTTATGAATCAAATAAACAGAGTGACAAAAAGCAATCACTTATTTTAAGCATTAAAAAATATAGAACATGTTTTATCTCTGTATTTCTATCATGAAATCTTAGGAAAAAAAAGTACTGATATTTGTTTAAAAAAATAATTCTAACTAAAAGTAGTACTTATAGTGCATGAGGTGCCGTTTTTCTAAAACAGAATATTACATTTTAAATAATTAAATTGTCACAGAAAAGAAAACAAAGAAAGTTGCTTTGGTAATTTTTTAACAAAAATTTTACAATAAATATTAAAACTCTTTCCTGCTAATCACAACTTGACTGTTAATACTAAATAAAAAAAAGGAAAGTATTTGTTTTGAAATTATTTGTTAAAATTCGGATGTCATCTCATATTAGTTTCTTAGCAAATTTAATTAGTATCAACATTTTTTTCTATTTTTTAAATGCTCGTAGTTGTATGAAAAGAACAAAATCAAAAACTAATTAATCAGACTCAATAAGTGTGATATAATTATTATGTTGACGATTTTCAGTTGATGCAGCAGATGATCTGTTTCTTGTTGGAAGTCATCCAATTTTCGGTTTAGTGAACAAATATTACATTGTGCTAAGTATTCAATCAATCAATGTGCTGATGAAGAGACTTACAATTTAAGAGATCAAAAATTTGGCACAAAAATAAACACTCATGTAAACTCTATTTTATTGCTTCCTAAAAGTTCTAATAGTTATTTTATTTACTTATTTCAGTCATCGTAAAATCTAAAATTTGAAAATCTTTAAATGCTAAACATTCTTACTAAATTATTCATTGTTTTTGATATTTGAGACGGCTCATTCTTGATCATGTCACTGCTAACTGCAGCTCGAAAATAAATAAAATAAGAGTTTATAATAGAACAAAGCTTGATTGATTGATAAAATCAATTTAGCACAACCTAGAAAAGCTCTAAGCCTTGTCGTTAGTTAAAAAGTAAACCAGAACATTGCGATATACCTAGTTTATATAAAATTTCAATTTTATAAATAAAACAATAACAGAAGCGCAAAGGTTTAGAATGAAATAACGAAAAGAGGCTTCATAACATATAAATCTTGGCAGGAAAGCGCAACAAATACTATAAATATCAATGTATGTCTAAAAACGATTGTCATTTTCTTTAACATACCGAAACTTACACATAAATATTTTCAAATACCTATCTATTTTTACTGTTACGCACTTACACGAGAAAATAAAATTTCAGAAATATGACCGGATAATTTTGAAATGGAGCAGCTGTTTAAAATATTCTCAATTAAATCAACATACATGTAGCTAAATTAAGATTACTCGTTTGTATAAATTACAAAATTTATTTCGGTGTTAGCACAATAGACGAACCGAAGTTAAAAGTTTTTGAACAATGCTGGACCGTTATTCGACTTGTATCCTTACAATTCGTAACCCTTAAAATGAATTTCAATTTCCTTAAACCTGTCGACACGTTCAGCAAAACCCCAATGAGATCTATAACACTTTCGTGAATAACATTACAATATCCAATAAAAAGAACGATACTTTCCTGTCTGCGCAAAAAAATTTTCAATTTTGACGAAATAATTGTAAATACATCATATTTTCATTTAATTCCAATGTTTCTGGCATCTCCTAGAATATTGCAATATTATATTGAGTTTTCAGGAAATCTTTATGATTTCATTTTCGAGTCCCTAAAGAACAATCATTTATCCTAAACCTTCCCCTTTTTATTTTGACGTTTATATCTTTATGTTTTTTCATATTTTATTTTTTCTTCGAGTTTCTTAAATGATAAAAAAGATTTAAATGGTTTTAAGCTCTCTACACACGTACATGGACATCAGCTATTTCCCTCTAAAAGGAACAAAATAAAACGTATGCTTGACAGAAGTGGAATAATCCAAACCATATTATAATTAATGTTATTTTAATTTTAAATCTATATTGTATTGCTAAATGTCCTACTACAGAAATCATCAATCAGCATTTATAGCTTTAGTATTGGAAATCACCATTTAATAGAAGCAATTTTCAAACTTCGATTTGAACTGTTTCAACGTTTTAATTTATTTTGAAACAAACTTCTTATACTACATAATATTACATAACATTTCCGTGATGTAAATAATAGGTTACAATTTATACTGGAAAAAGGGATGCACCCTATCTTTATTTCTATTTAAGGAAGTATAATGGTTGAAGCCAATAAATTAATTTTTCATAACTTAATTAACATTTTAATCGATAGGATATAACATGCAATTGAAAACACAAAAATTTTCCGGTTTTCCCCTACTACTTTACAAAGCAATAACAATAAAAATTTCAGTAATAATTATTTCCTGAAATACACGACAATTTCTTAAAGACATTACAATTTATGTAAATTTAAAGAAAATTTTCGTAAATATCCCAAATTATGAAAATGATTACTGTTGACGTTTCCCAATATTCCTTAAATTTTAAATAAATTTACTTGACGTTTACGTCTCTTGAGCACCAAGATTAATTTTGTCAATAAAATAAGCTTTGAATATTCGGAATAAAACCGTTAATAAACAGCCATTAAATATATGAAATTACATTTTCGTTAAATAAACATTATTAGAATGTTTATAGTAATAAAGTAACATAAACATTCAATTAGAACTTTAAATGTAACATAGGATTCTTAATTCTTTTAAATGGCAAATTTGAAAGCTACTTTTCATGTTTCCATTAGGCAAATGCTACCAAACTAAAATTGAACTACAAAAATAAGTTTTTTTTAAAATAAACCCGAAATGCATTTGAATACTTATTAGGCTTTAAAAGTTTTTCATAGACTGGAAGAAGGGAGTTAAAACCGTTACGAGTTTATTAAAAAAGTATCACGTTATTGAATTTTCATATTTACATTTTTACATATGAAAATGTAGGTGTATAAATAATATATAGGGTGTCCCCGTGGCCGTGGAGAACCTTTGAGGTGGTGATAAAGGACACTTTTCTATAACAAATTTTCAAATAAAATTTTTGTCCAAGTCCCCCTAAACCCACTGGGGTACCTCCCTTTAAAGCTATTATTTGAATTTCTGATTTCAAACGGTCATAGCTCCGATATTTTTGATTTTTTAAGCTTAATAAATTTGAACTCTTTTAAAGATTATTCGCTTATCTACAAATTAGGTCATAACCCCTTATCGTCTAGAATCAACGGATTTTGACTTATAAATTAAATTAAGGGAAAAAATGTTTTAAAAATTCAGGTTTTATTTTTTTTACTTTTCTTGCGAACCCCGTATCTCTTAAACGAAACGTTTTAGGAAAGAACTGATGGTCCAAACCGGATAGGGAATTTAACGGGCTACAACTTTAGTCAAATAAATTTTTAGGGAAATCAACCTTTTTCACAAAAATTCTGAAAATATCGAACAAGGTGTAGGTAAAAAAAAATTAATTCACAAAATTTATTTTAATAAATTTTCAAAATGGCCCCCCTCATTTTCAGCACACAGGCATTCTCTTTTCAAAAGGTGTTGCACGGTATTATTTATAATGGCGCTTCTTTCGTTAAGTTCTGTCACAGTCACACCTATCTGTATTCTTTCCACTTTTTTTTACCTACACCTTATTCATTATTTTCAGAATTTCTGTGAAAACGGTTAGTTTCCCAAAAAAATTTATTTAACCAAAGTTGTAGCCAGTTAAATTCCCTATCTGGTTTAGGCCGTCAGTTTTTTTTCGAAGACGTTTCGTTTAAGGTTAGCAAGAAAAGTAAAAAAAATAAACCCTGAATTTTTTTAACATTTTTCCCTTAATTTAATTTATATCTCGAAATTCGTTAATTCTAGACGATAAGAGGTTATGACCTAATTTGTAGATAAGTGAATGATATTTAAAAAAGTTCTAATCCATTAAGCTTAAAAAATCAATGATATTTGAGCTACGACCGCTTGAAATCAGAAATTCAAAAAATTGCTTTAAACGAAGGTACGCCCCAAGGGTTTGGACTTAGACAAAAATGTTATTTGAAAATTTGTATCACCACCTCAAAGGTTCTCAACGGTCACGGAAACACCCTGTATATATTATAATTTTTTCAAAAATTCTATAATTAAACTAATATAACAGGTGTTTTTCATAAAAAATTCGATTCTTATAAAATTAAATTTACCTTTCCTTTCAAGTAAATTTGTGAAACGATAATTTCAGTTCTAAGTTATTTGTCAACGCTTAATTTGGTGAGTCGCTTTTATTTCATTTTATAATATAAATAATTAATTTAAATTTCAGATACTGTGAAAAAGCGCTGCTGCAGTCTGGTTTTCGTCCGGGTTGGTTATAGGTGTCCTTCTGTGTAATGATTTTGTTAATCAAATTTTAACATATTATTAAAAATGGACTGCAATTTGATAAAAAAAAGTCGTAGATGTGGCTGCATTCGAATAATCTTATTATTTTAAATAATACTTTCTTCATAAACGTAACCAAAGCCATCGACATCAAACAGTTACGAAAGTGCAAATGAATTGACAAAAGCAAGGATTGCATAAACCTAGACGAAGAGTTTCGGCATAGTTCTGCGCTAATATGTCTCAGCTTCAGTTGATCGTTGGCAATTACGATACCAAGTGGGTATCCCATGGCTGGTACTGTAAAGTAGTGAGAATATAAATTTAAAAAAAAAATTTATTTTTAATTATTAAAAGTTGAATTTATTTAATTTGTGATAATTATTTACTACATAAATTATATTTCACTGTTGCTCTATTTACCCACAAAAGCACAAAGAGCACAATATTTCTCTTAATTAATTTTTTTTATTGATAAATATTATTAAGACCTGGATAATTAATAAAATCCATCAGATAGCGTCGTTAAGTTTTTAAATATGTTTGCAGTCTCAATATGACGACCGCATCAAAACAAAATTTTCAATATTTATCTTTACTAAAACTTTTTAATTTGTGTTTACTTATTGATTATACTTAAAAAAATTGAATTGTTTGGATAAACTTTTTCTAAAACGATTTCTTCACGCTTAAAATTTAAACTTTTGGTTTGTAGCTAAAACTAAAACCAGGGAAAGAAACAATACGAAAATAAGCTTTTTCAATTATTATTGAAAGTTTTATAAAAGTGAACTTAGAAGCAGAAAATAATTTTCTCAAAATTTTCTTTTGAAACTTTAAAGCTATGTCTGTTTTTTTCCCACACTTAACTAACGCAATCAACGCTTTAAAGTTTTAAAAGAAAATTTTTACGGAAAAAGTTTGGTAGAAACTTAAAAAAAATAATATTTCACTTTAACGAATTATATTTCAACTAAAAAACGTTTTTTCACTGATTTTTTTTTTTCTTCGTAGTATTACCTAAATTATCGTAAATATTTATTTATAGTTTTGGGCATTTACCATTTGATTCAGGTCTTTTATGATTATTCCTTAAATTTTCTTATTTATTTTGATCTGCAGAATCCAGAATTTGAGATAAAATTTGTTGGTTTACCCTAGTTGTTACAGTAAATTTTGTTTCGAGTATGGATCCTTTGGAAATTAAAATTCAATTGCGGCCCTCGCGTGGTTGAATAAAAAAAATATTAAAAAAATTAAATTTTATCAAATTATCAAATTTTAAAGGACAACAAAGGACTTTTTTTTATAAATTTTGCAATCTGGGTGAACTAAATATAGGTCCCAAACGTAGTAAATAAGCATCATAAACATCAGTCGTCTATTAGCAACACCTAGCAGAATATCTGCGATATGTTAAACTAAGTACAGCTCTAGGCAACTAATATGCAAGGATAATATGGTATAATACAAACTATACTCTAGATCTAGAGAGAATATAATTTTTATCAGAGAAAGATCCAATATCGCTCTGTAATTCGTCCAATAATCTCAGATAATACAATCAAGCTTACATGTATTAATTGCAATAACTCTTAAGGTGGTATTACTTTCGGTAAAATAATAAACAAGGTAACTTGAGTTTTGTATAAAATCGTGTTTAAAATTGATAAACAAATTTTAATTTAAAATGTATGCATAATATTTATGCTGATAAATTTTCTACTGATAGATTTTCCAAATTAATTACAAATTAATAAATAAACTTGATGAAGTTTTTAAAGTTGATTTTTATAAAATATTCTAAAAGTGATGTCTTTGTTAAATTAATAAATACTGCTTTAGTTTTGTCTTAATTAAAAAGTTCTTATTTTTTAAGTTATCGTCTAAGTTTAATTGACGTCAGTTGCAAAGAAATTCAAGCAATGCAAACTAATTGTAATTATTTTGAAAGTAAACGACAGCTGTTAATGTAATAATTTTGTTTTATTAATTTTTGGAATTTCCTTGATTAAATATTATTACTTTATTACTTGAAAATTTAATTATTTGGGTTACGAACAATTTTTTAAAAACACTGCGGTATATTCCCTTGTGCTTGTTTACAGTAGGAGATAGCTGCTTTGGAACTTTGGATAGCATTGAACATACACTGAGAGAAAAAAACTGCTTGATCAAACGATAAACGATTCAATCAACAAATTTTTTGCATCACGGGTGGCGAATGCAAAACGTGCATTAAACTAGTGCAAAAAAAATGTTAACTTTTTTGCATTATTTTAACATGAGTAGTATTTACTTGAATGTTTTCATTTTGTTAATTGAATCAAAATTTACTACACTAAAGCAATGGGTTACGTTAAGCTAACTTACTAAAAACGTTGATTCAGCGTTCCACTTGCCAAACTAACCAAGTAGGGATGTTGGATCAACCATTTTTTAAATTCATTTAATTAAATTATGCGATTGTTTGAATAATTTTAGGTTTTTGATTCAACTTGAGTTGGTATTAAATCGACATGTTGGAAATATTAATTCAATGCGTGTTCAATGTTGATCCAACAAAATAGATGTACCATATTAACAGTTGTATGCATTTAATAAATCAATTAATAGTTTGACCGAAACAGTTTAGGTTATTGATTGAACTAACTTTAGTGTTAAATATGCATATGGGAAATCTTACTTCAATACTATTAATATGTCACTACAAAAACTCAAAATTTCGTATAGATTCTTTCAGTGTATACAAATAAAGTTTACATGCATATATATTAAAACGTATTAAATTTTAAAACTGCATCAAAATAATAGTGTACTTTATTGCAAATATTTCTACTACATAATTTATGCATAGTTATATTTTTAAACCCAATAGTCGAAATACTAAATATTAATAAAACATAATTTGCAATAAAATATCTATTACCTTTAATGTAAATTTTAAACAAAATACTTCTTAGTAAATGTTCATGTAAATCTTGTCTGTTTGCACTAGAAAGGAATCCATTCAGTATTAAAAGTTTTGCAATACATAATATTATTAGTATACAAAAATAATATTATCGGAAGGATATAATATGGTTTAATTAAAGAACAAATAATATTGTACCTAATTACCAATTTATTAATGAAAACATAAAAATATTATTTATTTAAAAATGTACAATACTTCGTTTTATATTTTCTTTTAATTACTTGGATGACATGTTTATGTAAAATTTATAATAATAATTTTCAAATAATATTTTAATTTTGACTTCCTGATGATGAATATCTATATTCGAAACATGTCGTCCAAGTAATTAAAAGAAAATATAAAACGAAGTATTGTACATTTTTAAATAAATAATATAAATTAACTTCGATAGACAAATCATAATTATAAAAACATAAAAGCTTATAGTACTTATACAATCAATTTTTATATTAAATTACATATTTTGAGCCATTTGGCATAATATGTATAACATGCGTTTGAAAAACTTGAAGTTCATTATAATCCACACAAACAATGTCATCGTTATGATCGTCGTTCACTTCGTATGCATTATAATGAACATTGAGTTTTATAGTAGATAAATTTTTACATATAAAAAAAACATTTTCTTCGGATACAACAATTAAAGATATTTTTCCGAAACATGGTAAAAAATCGAAAAACTTTAGAAGTACAACTAAATTATATGAATATTTTACACCATTAATTTCTACCCAATCTGTTGAAAAACAACTCTCTGTCTTTTTGGGAAATTTATTTTTAAATAAAGCAAAGTTTAAATTTTCTTCTACAGTAAGTGCCACATTTTGTGGTCCATAATCTATTGTTTTAAATAGCCCTTTTTTTGATAAAACTCGATTACAAAACGAAAGCTGATTTTTAACAGCTAATGAATAAGGAATATTTTTCCTTGATGCGATAACATTAGCAGCTGATTTAAATTGTCTATGTCGAGCTTCATATCTTATAGAAGAAGTGTTTGATAAAGGACCAAACATTCTCATTAATCTTGGATAATGTACCAAGAAATGATGTTTAGGTTTTAGATATCCGAATTTTTCAATGTATAATTCATGATGTTCACTTATAATGTTCTGAAGTAAATAAGACTCTTGGAAGGTGACAGTTTTACTATCAACTATTTCTATTATTTTACAAAGTAATATATACAACTGCCAATATTCACAATCTTGAGGAATTAAATCTCCGATAATCAATCCTAAATAAGACGTTAAAGTTTTCATCTCCGAAGCCGAGATAATGATGGATTTATTGCTTAGACGATGTTTGGTCAGTTGGGGTGGCTTGTTGTCATTGGAATTATAATTAAAATATTTTATTCTATTATTTAAAATATCTAAAGTAAAGTATTTTTTGATAAACACATATTGATAGAGTATTTCGCCCAAATCGTAACGCGATACACCCTCATGAATGTCATGCATAACATCGCACGATAAATTATTTGTTACATGGAAACGTGGAAGATTATTCCATATGCATTCCTCTTTAATGCCATTATTAAAATTTACCAAATCTCTTTGGTAATTGTCAATATTTCTTAATAAATTTAAATTTTCTGTCACTTGAACACGGCAACTGTTTTTATCGGATAAACAAAACTGGCAATAATTGTTACTTGCAAAACTTTCATTAAAACCCATTAAAGAATGAATTCCAAGATTGTCTCCTAGCACTGAAATGACAATGAAATAAATCTGTTGGGGACCTTCATTTGTGACAATTGTAATTCCATTTTCGAACAAATCTTGCAAATCTTCAATGGCTTTTTTAAATACCGAAGCATTTCCAAAAACTTTTCTGTTTTCCGAATAATGTAATAATGCTAAAAATATATTATCAAGTTGCGCTGAGCATTCTGGTGGAAGGCAAGCTAAACTAAAGTATAAAGCTCCAATTTTGTTTTTACCGGCATGACTACCAAGTGGATTACCTACTTCGAAATCATCAAAATACAAATATAAAGGTAAAATATTTTTTTTTACATTATATTTAATATCGTGCCATAATTCACCTTGCATAACATTACGAATTTCTACGCGATTACACAATTTTACAACATAATCTTGTATGTCTTTATAAATATTAGGAATTTCTAAAAACAATTTTAAAGTTTTTTTTATAGGCACATATTGAACATGAGTTTCTATCGAATGCAGTACTACTTGATTATCTATTTTTTTATCCACTATTTTTTCACCCACGTGTAGGCTTTCAACTGGAATAAAAAAATTTGAATTTTTAAAAAATTTGAAACGCAAATATTCTGTTTTTAATTCTTTAAACGGGTTTTTTAATAACGAAAGCATATTTTTAATTAATTCTTGATCTTTACTATCCTCGGATAAAATTATTTCCTCAAATATATCTAATGGTTCATTATACAAATTCTCTATTTCAGTAATAATTTCCTGCACTGTAGATCTAGCCAAAGAATAATTACTATAGAGTTTTGAAGCAAGTGACACTGTAGAACAATTTAAACTATTTGAAAAGTCCTGTAGTAAATCATTTTTTGATCTGGATCGAAAACCAGAAGCTTTAAGAAAATCTACATTTGAAACCCCACCCTCTTGGTTGCGATTTATATTACAGCTTCCACAGTTGCTTGTTGTAGGTTCATTGTTTTCATTAATGTAATTATTTGTTAAATTTTCTGTTTTCTTTACATTTTTTCCATTGTCATTATTTAAATGTTTCAAAATTAAGTGTTTTCTATATGAATATACGTTCGTAAAAATTCTAGTACATTTCCTTTGCTTACAAAAGATATTCGATAAATTGTATCGATGTCTTAATTTAAAATGAATAGAAAATTGTTTTACCGTTTTGGATTTATATTTACAAAAAGGACAGAGAATCATCTTTCTACCAAATTAAAAATAAAGAACAATGAACAAAAGAAGGAATAATTACATAAAATTATTATATACAATAAAATTAAAAATATAAATATAAAAATATAAAAATACGAAATAAAATTAAGACAAATAAAAATTTTAAAAAATTGCTACCTTTACAAACTAACAGCGAAGTTCATTTGCTAAAGCAAACACGTAAGGGATTTTCTTATCCCACTTGGTATTAATACCATACACCGAATGTTGAATTAGATACCAAATGTGTTCCGATTCGGCTGGATATTCGGCTAAAAATACGTGAAACACTTTAAACATGAAGTCGAGTCCTTGCATAACACTTTTACAGGTGTAAATATTATCTTCAACTATAACATAAGATGATGTTATATTGGTAATATGTGGGCCGGTGACAATCATGTATGGTTGTATCTTGCTGTTTTCACTAGTTTGAATTTTGTTTTTTATAAACGTTTCTATATCACCGGGTATCTAAAATAATATTCAGAATAAATTTATTTGCTATTTTAAAAGAAAAATATAACAAATAACCAGCAACAACATACTATATAATTGAATAATATTCAGGGGCGCAACTTGTGGCGCATACACCTCACCTATTCAATTTTTAGCGGCGCTTTTTAATCAATTTCTAAGCTGCCTGTGTATTAAAAAAACAATACCAGTTACGAAGTAGGCGCTTTTTTAAAAATTTTATTTTTTTTTATTTATTTAAAATAAAATTTTAAATTTTATTTTGACTAGTTGCACCACTGATAATAAGTACATAATATATGTTTTATATATAATAAATACGTTATGATTTATATTTGTATTAAAAATTGTTACCCATACTTACTTTAACATGGGATATAATGCTTTCAGTGCATTCTGCAATACTTGGTTTTCCCTTTTTGGTTCTACCTTTTGGTGGAAACAATAAAGGTAGCAGCATTATTTCCATGGACCTTTTGCTATCTGCAAATACAATTTTCATTACAATAATAAATAATGTGAAGTACACTATTTATACACTCACTTTCATTCTTTAAATCTATAGATAAATACTGTTGCAGTAGTTCATGTTCAATGCTTTTTAAATTTAATAATTTTGAAAAGAAATTATCCCAATTGGAAAATAAAGAAATATTTTGATTATTATTTTTAAATAATCGTGTGAAATCTATTTCAACCTTAAAACAAATTATAACTTCAATTAGCTATTCGATAATAACTAGATTCATGTACATTACCAGTTCAATTGCCATTTGTTTTCTTAAATTCGGCCATTCTTCTAAAAAATCATGAATATTTACAACTTGGCTCTGTCGTCTAATATTAAAAGAATTTTCCCAATGTGTCTTAACTAAATCCCAAGGTTCGGACCAATTTTTTAACCATAGTTGACTCTCTTTCATATCACTAGATATGAATTCGTCGTCATCACCTTGGGTTCTTGAAGTAGTGGGTTCATACTTTTTGTACAATCTTTTCAAATTTCTGTATTTGTCAATTAATTTTCCTTTGGCGTTAAGAGCTTTGTTCTTTACCGATTCGCGTAGCGGAACACGAGGAACGTAGTATGTGTATTGTGACTCAGTCGGGAATAACTCGCATATTTTTCTTGAAAAATTTTCAAAATCTACTGTCGAAATTTTCCTAAAAATGTTGCAAATATTGAAAGTTCTAATACCAATAAAAATTACCGAACATGAATTAATATAAAAAAACTTACTCTGTCATAGAAAGTAATGCATTTACTAATAGATCAACTAAAATATTTCTTGCTTTTCTGGTGAGACATTTTTCCCTTTTGTAAGTTGTTAAAATAAACTTTCCTTGATAAGTATTTTCTAAGAATTGCTGCATATCTAAATGATATGATGTCGAGAATGCTTTTTTTATGTTTTCTTCACCAGAAAACGCGTAATGCTTCATCGATGATTTAAGAGCTGCTTCAATTTCCTTTTGCAGTTCCAAATCAGGGACTAGAACAACATCCTAAAAATAATGTTTTAAAGCTTTTGTATCTATTTTACAAATATTTCGTCGGCATACAAGTAAAAGTGACTAACTGCAAAAATCGAGTTTTACAGGAGAGCAGTTTTTGGCTTAACTTCGCCTATATATTAATAACATTGAATAGTCAATTTTATCATCTCTATAACTTATTAATTTAATTTTTAATAAATACAGAAATTTTTTCTTGTAACCGCATTGGTTATTCATTGGCAATTATTCAATTATCTCATTTTCGGCAATTTTGCAGTTGGTCACTTTTACTTGTATGCCGACGATTTATATCGAATCAACGAAGTATTTATCAACCTGAACATGTTCCTCAGTAGAAGTTGATGATAAACTATCATCACTTGATAGCATAATTGATTTATTATTAGAGTCTACGTCGGCATCACTAAGTTTCTGTTGATTTTGTACCTAAATTATTAAAAAAAAGTAAATTTTCACGTTTATGTAAAAGCTTTTGTACGTACTACATTAGTTTGTAAGCGGTTTTCAGCTTGCCATTCCAACATTTTTTTAAAAAATTTCTCCCTTGGTCCCACCTTGGCTATTAAATCTTTTAAACCATTATAAGATAATTCTTGTAATGCTTCTGCATCTATTTCGTTTTCTAAGTATATAAAATATTAGAAATAATTCAAAAATTAAAAACAAAATTATAAATGCAAATACAATTCGATTGCCGAGCTTTCATTAGAATAATATAAATTATAAAAGCTTCGAAATCTAGTGGTAAGAAATAAGAATGTTGGCTTATCAGTTTGTTATTCTTATCATCACATTTATTAACCTAGAGCACTTGGAAGAAATTATGTAAAATATATTATTGCTATTGCGACTTAAAGCAAACAGAAAGAAAAATTTTGTCCGTTGAAAGTATTTTTAATTATAAATTTTATAACTTAAATTGGAGTGGGTAATAGGTTTTTAATTAAATTTAATTTTAAAGGTATCACAATTTTCAGTAAATTTCTGCAAGTAAGGGGAATACCCGTGCAAGTTACCCTATTACGTATGCATCTATTAGTACGCATTGTATGGAAAAGCGAAGAAAATGTATGTACAAAATACTGTTGTTGCTGGTGGTGTTTGTAATAATAAAAATAGAAACCGATTATATCACTTACCTCTGAAAATATTTAAATATTCTTCAAAGTTATTAACTTTTAAAAAATTAATAACTGCACTATCCATTTTGAAACGCACTTTAAGCTAACAACTGACCGAATGAATCCAACTGCAATACATTCGAGATGAATACACCTCTAATAATAAACTTGCATAATTGCATTAAATATTTCTACATAATAACAAAATGCATTATAAGTATATTTTTGAAACTTTTTTTATGTTTAGTTATCCGTTTAAAATTTTTGGTTTAATCAAATTTTGCGTTGAAATGACATAATTAAAATGCTACAGCAAGACAAAATAATAGTTTCCTTCAAGAATTTTATTTGTTTTCTTCCAATCCAACTATTTTGTTAATTCAATGATAATAACGTAGAAGCTTATTTGAACCCATAATAAACTTTAAATCAACTAAAACTTATTTAACAAAATTAATATATTGAATAAACATTTTTTAATTTCTTGTAACAACGAAAAATGGATTCATTCAACGATATTTTGATTAATTCAACAAGAAAAAATTCAACATTTAAAATTCGTTCAATTTACCAGCTCTTTTCTCTCAGTGAAAAGCTACTTTAGTTCCCAAACCTGTAGATTGCAACCGTCTTTTACAAATTGAAAATATTTTCATTTTAGAAGCAGTTAATCACCGCAGCTACAAAAGATCTGAAAATGTTATGCGACGTAACTACAACAAACGATGAAAAGATTAGAAACAAAATGTAGCAAATTTCCGTAATCTGAACATATCACACACTTCAAATAATGTACGCTCTCCAAGTACCTACAGCATGGATCGATGAAGTAGTTAAAGTATGTCCTTAAGGATATTTGCTACAAAAGTTATACTACAGTTTTAAAGAGTTTTTCAATGACTCTCGCACGGATCCCAGATAAACCACTCTTAAAAATTCTATTTTTAAAATTATTGTGTATAGCTGACTTAAATATTTACGGTAAAAAAAATTATATAAATAATTTAATTTATTTTTTTAATATCTTCCGATGATTTCCTTTTCTTTTCTAACTTTTAGTTTGTCGGTTTTGAACTTTTAATTTAATAATAATTTTCGTAAGTTTTCAGCAGTAGTTTATTGCATTCTTCAGTTATTTCAAATATTAAATTATCAAAGTTAAATTTAGTTACAGAAGATGGCGGGTGGCACTCGAGTGCTTTTTTAGTAATTAGGTAAATGCTAATTAAATTTTTATACTTTCAGAACAAATAATATGATTTATTCGGAGCTAATGCAATTTTTAAATAATACACACTCAGTAAGTATCAAAACGAATAACCAAACACGTTTTAATTACAAATTTGAATATTGAGCTGCCTTCAACAATGCTGGTATACCTTCTTTACACCACTTAAACTGATATATGTATGTATGTGCAAACAAATTATTTTATTTCATTTTAAACTTTCGTAGTGTTAAGTCGTGGTAAATGTGAGTGAAAATATAGAAATTATAGCAGCAGCGAGGTATTCCAATGTTATTGTTGAATAAATAGGTAAATTATTATAGTTTTTGCATATTATCCGATTAAGAAAAAAATGCTTTTCTCACTATTTTTAGATTTAAAAACTGTTTCTGAATTAATTCTCGGAGATATAAAATAACAAAGTAGAATATAATTTATTAATTTTTATTATTTTTTTTTTAGATTTGTATCAATGTTTTATTATTGTTAATCATGCAATTTCCACCGTTACGGAATAAATAACAAAACATAACTAGTACTTTTATTAAATATGCAAAAGTTCCTAGCAAATTGTGTCATCGATTTTTTATATGTACCTAGTGTGTAATACATTTATCTTTTTAGTCAAGTCCTCTAATAGTGGCAACTACTACATATTCCATGTTTCATGCAACACTTGATGATAAATGATCGTATGAAGTACACTTGTTGTAACAAGTGTCGAGGGTAGTGTAAATTGAAATATACCAGTTACTAATCATTCTGTTACATGTAAGCCAAGTATTTAGCAGACGTGCGATATCACTTTTAATTTGCAATAATACCAGTGAAACATATACTTTAAAGATAATGGCTGAAATGGTAAAAAATGCAGTAGAAAACAGTATATTAATACCACAATTTTGTTTTTGGTTTTTAGGTATTTTAATAAAAAATATTTTAAAAAATATATTTAAAGTGAATTTTCGGTTTTAAGCAGGTACTGGGCGAAGCCGGGTACCAACGCTAGTACATTACTAAAAAAAATAAAGCAAAAATGATCTACTTTTCGAAAAAAATATATTATACAATTTTTTGTAAAAGTGTTATGAAATCGCAAGTACAAAATTATATGCATATCTGTCATTTTACATCGCAAATAAAATGCTGGAAATCTGAAAAACTTTCCAAGAAACTTTCGCAGTTAGCGGCAGTACTTTTTTTTACATTCGGGGATGCGGAAATTGCACCATTTATGGTGTCCTTTCAAAAGATCTTCGTATCAATTTTAAATAAACCTTTAGTAGAATTTCTACCTTACGATAACACTAAATGGTTTGATCGAAGGATTTAACGAACAATTGATTATTATCCTGTAAAATTTTAAATTAATATTAACTTGAATTATTTCATGACGTATAAGTTTATTAATTTGCCATTCTCTTTTCCAAGTAAAATTATTTCAACATTGTGCTTTTCCTCGCTGAGAAAATATTGTAGTAAATTTTGGAATAAATTACACATATAAATTTAAATATTTTTTTTAACTCTTTGCCCCATACTAAAATTTAAATTTTATTCAACCTACATAAAATGCAACACATTTCCAGCATACGGAAACCTTAATACTATTAATAAAATTGCACTTAACTTTCCATTGTTAGGTTGCATTGCATTGGGTAGATAAGGAGATGTTTAGAATTTTATAACCATTTCTTACGTCAAGTGAGTATGAAATAATTTTTCTTCCGGGTTCCGTGCGATAATATTGTATTTTCTATTAATCGACAAGTTCTGACGTAAATTTTCTTACTTGGGAAATATTTTCACAAATCATACAAAAATCGCTTTTTTTATTTTCAATAAATTTATCAATTAATAATTTCTTAAAAAAAAAAATTCTTGTGATGTACGAGTGCCTTATCTGCTCAGCAAATTTTGGTTCTCAACTTGACATAAATTACGGAAAATTTTATGACTGTTGTACATATTAAAGCATTATGGAATATTTGGAATTTGAATGCTGTTTAATCGGATATCCATAAATCTTTGCAATATTTGCAGTGTTTGGCTTAATTATTGTGACTTACTCGAAATATTAGTTTACCTCTCATCCAATTTCGCCCACTGTTTAATAATAATTTGTTTAGAAAAACTTCATATTATTATTCTTCTACAAAATTAAATTTGAAAATTACTGTAAAGGAAGGCTTTTTGTTCCACTCTTTGTCGCTACATCAGGAAAACTTTGTTAGAAAACCTCTAACGACTACAAATAAACAGTCTGAACTACACCTAAGTTATATTAATTTTAATGACGGGCTGGGGTAATGTGGGTAATATGCCTGCAGTTTTAGTAACTAACGAATTTTAAGTAGTACTAACATAATGTACATACGTTTACAAGTAAAATAAGCAAACCAACATAGACGCCCGGAACTTTAAAATTGCTTTGTATGCTCGGCGAAGTAAAATCAGTTGTATAAAATAATAATAAATTAGAATTTGGTTTGGTAATGAAGTATTACTTGTTTTATTCACGTCATGGTTATACGAAGTAACAGGATTGCCGTTGTGCGGCCCGAAACTGACGTTGGCTTGTCACTCTCTTCGTCCTGCTTTTTTTAGGTTGGCAACTTAAAATGAACCAGTCGGGGGGTGCAGAACTTTGATAACTGTAAAAAATTATAATTTGAAAATGGAAAATTTTAGTATACAGAATTTCCTACAACACTTTTGCGCAAAAAGTGTTTCGAGTGTCTGTGCCTTGCGGTTCTTTTGTTCTACGCAAAATTGTGTAGTCTAAATTTAGTCTTAATTATTCATACTTCAAAACAAAACAAAATTTAAAAAATTAATCATGAAAATTATTTGTTGATGATTTGTAAACTGAAAGGTACAACATTAAAGATAAAGTAATTTAAATAAACTGTTTTAAAGTTTTATAATAAATATAAACACATGAAATGTGATACGGTGCACTTTCCGAAGGGGTCGCGAAACATGTCATTACGAATAAATTGTTTTTTTTTTAATAAGTTTTCTTGAATAAATTGATTTAAGTTTGAATTTTTAAACTGTTTTAATTTGTTGTTGTTAAAGCTGTTGTTAAAAAAGAAGAACATTGCATGTTCTTGAGAGTAGCACACGCATTTTTAAGAAGGTTTAGATCAGTGTTTCTCAAATAGGGTGCCGCGAGTCTCCCACACGGGTGCCGCAAAATTTTTCACAACAAAAAAATTTTATATAAGATATTTTAATTTTATTGGACAAATTGGAAGAAGTTACCTAAACATGAGATTTACGTGGTGTGGTGATATACGAAATAGTCTCCCAAGTAACATTTGGTGCTGAATATCAACTGCCAACCCGATGTGTCATCACAAAATTCAGCTTTTGAGCTGAGGCAGCTGCTGATTTTTAGTAGCGTCAGAAGCTGAATCACTACTGAATTGCTAATTTGGCGGCAAAAAACCAGCTGAAAACGCACTTTGGCAGCTAGTCAAATTGCTGAATATTAACTGAAACAGCTCTGAATATCAGCTGATTCAACTGGTATTCAGATGATATTCAGCTGATATTCAGATGATATTCAGCTGGTATTCAGATGATATTCAGCTGATATTCAGCAATTTGACCAGCTTCCGCAGCGCATTGTCAGCTGGTTTTCTTTGCCGCCAAATTAGAAATTCAGTAGCAATTCAGCTTCTGACGTTACTCATTTACTGACGTAAATCAGCAGTTGATTCAGCTTCTACTTTTTGAAGTAAACTAAAAAAAAATTTCATTTTTTTTTATTTTAAAGAAATTTTAAAAATAATTAAATTAACGCGTTTTATTTTATTGGTTAATAAATTTTTTCTTACAATCATTAATTTCATTAAATTTCAATAAATAACTGACATTTTTGCATTCTTGACGATGAAAAAAAGTTTAAAATTCAGCTAATTTACTAGTGCTGACAACCAGCTAATGTGCTGGTGCTGAAAACCAGCTGAATTTTAAGTTGACAGATCGCAATGGCAGCTGAAATTTGCTGGCAATATTTTGTCAGCATAAAATGTTACTTGGGCACATAGCTATATGTGTTTATAAATTGTTATATTATATTTTTAAAATACGTTTCATCCGTCACGTCTTTGATTTTTTTTCTTCAAAATAAAGGAAATGATAGGGGTGCCCTAAATTTTTTTTAATAACTTTAGGGTGCCGCCATACATTTAAGAACCACTGGTCTAGATAATTAAGTTCGAAATATCTAAAAATAACATTTAATTAATGTTTGGAAAGATAATTTCTGATGGAACTGATTGGAATCGTGTTTATGATTAGAAGAATTCTTCAGCTTCAGAAAATGAAATAAACAAAAATTGGGCCAAAGAACAAAAAAATAAAAATTGTATTAACGAACATATTAAATATATTATTAATGAAAAAAGTCATTAAATTTAATAATGATAAAAATTCTCACAATCTTGCCAGTATAAATTTCAAAATTTAAAAAATAAACACAATTAAGAAGAGCGATAGACACACACTGATTCTTCGACTATCAAGCCATCACACCATGTATGTGTTTCTGATTCATTTTGGTGCACACAATTAAATGTTTTTCAACAAGTATGCGATACTGATGACGACTAATGAGTTAGAAACTCATACATGGTGTGAGGGCTTGATAGTCAAAAAAGCAGTGTGTGTCTATCGCTTTTCCTTAATTGTGTTTTATTCATTAAATTTATGAATTTAAATTTATTTAAATAAATTTTGTTTATTATCGTTGTTATTAGAAATTACAATAATTTAACAAATAAATTTTCATATATTAAATTTGACTAATTTAAAATAGTATAACTCATATTATATTGCGTACTACCGCTACTCAATAAATTTCCTTCCTGTAAAATTGAGCTTTGAAAATAAAAAATTAATTGTTCTTCTTGGTGTATCAATAAAATAAATTTATTTAAATTACTAACAATACTACTTTAATTACTAACAATAAATTAAACAACTTCACTGAGATCTATAAAATAATAAATTTACAATTTTCTTCAGCGACATCAAAACGCACGGCAATATATTGAAATGCATTTGTTTTTATATATAACATAATTTTTAAATATTCAAAATTAATTTGTATATCGCCGTCCAAAATTGAAAATGGTGATAAAATAAGAGAGATAACACCTAACAATTTAAAATTTTAATCTTAATTAAATTAAAACGTTTACCAAGTTATCGCATTAATCCAAATTTATTCGATCCAATTAAATCGTCTCTAAAATAAATTGTCTCATTAATAAATTTACTTTCAAAAATTTGCCAAAACTCGTCCAAATCGGAACAAAATATCCAAAATATCAAAAAAATAATTACTCACGCAAATCAAAACCATTTATTCACGAAATATTAAATAATCTCCAATCAGAGACGCAAAGAAAAACATAATCAGCGGAGCCTTCCGCAAAACGCGTCCGTCCGCTTTGACGGACCTGGCCAATCTTTTTTTATTTTACAAAATTCTTACCAACTTAAATTTTGTTGGTGCGTAGATACATATAAAATTCAAATTATTTACAAAATCAAAATAAATTTCCAAATTAAACAAAAATTCAAAATTTAAATAATATGATTTTGAAACATGACAATATGTATATTAGAATCTCGTTAATCTATTCAGGAACAGCATCGATACTCCAACATGGAAAAATTAAAACATTTGAAACACTTAAATATAAATATTACGTCCAAGATCCAGAATCAACACACAGATATTTATAAATATGTACACAAAATGGAAATTTTACAATATAACTTCAGTACTACATATGTTTGTATTGTTGCAGTTGCATTTGCGCTTCTCTTATTTGTGAGCTTATTGAGCTGAACTTCTTGCTTCTTTCAATAGTTAGTAGTGTCTCAGCCTTGTCTAGAACCATCACTAATTTTTAATCTTCATGTTCGCTAGGGTGCTCGTTACGTTAGGCTATCAGTTTTCCTTTTTGTCGCGAGGTGGCTATCAGCGTGAATTTAATAGATATACTACGTAATGTAAAAAAAAACTTTCAATTTAATAAAGGCACCTGGCATTTTATTTGTCGAAAGATTAATTTAAAAAATATCTTTGAAATTAATAATTTAATTTTTTAAAGAAAGATGTAAGTGGATATTTAAATATTAATAATTTTTAATCAAAAATATTGCAAAGACGAATCTATAAGTTTTTTGTAATATTTTAAAATGTAAAACTCGCTTTTGGATTTTTCGGAAAACCGAGTGCTCGCTTGGGCAAATTTAAAAAGTTTTTATTACTAAGTTGACTTTAAACTTTTTATTCTTTAAACTATAAAATAAAAAAGTTTTTATTGTAGATTTACAGCTTTGATTGAAGTTCCGCCACTTGTAATTAAAGCCTTTATAATCAAATGAAACTAAAATACGTTTAATTTATCTTTGAGAATCAAATTTCCAACCACTCACCATTTTATTTTAGCATTATTTTCACAAACATAAAAATTAACAATGAGTGCCAAAAACATTAAAAAAATTAGGTTTGCTTGGATTATTAGTTCACTTTGAAAGTTAGAAGCGTAAAAGTAACACCACTCGATAAATTTTATAACACAGAAGGCTAATTTACTTTCTTTATGCAGGATACTGCAGCGGAGTGAATAAACTTTATTAATCAAACTGGCACACCAATTCTGGATTTCATACCCGCCGCCGGGGGCGGGAAGCTCGACCAGCTCAAAGGATAAAGAAAAACAAATCCAGCAAGAAGAAGATAAGCGTGCAGTTACAAAAGAACAAAGGCAACTTGACTACGATGCAGCTGTTAAGGTAAAATTAATTCAGCTAATTAAAAAGGCGCTATACGTGCGCTACCGGCTTAAAGAGCGCTGATAAAATGTGAAACGTTTCAGGAACATCATAGAAATCAACGGGAGCAATGGGAAATTAGACAATTAGATCACGATCTTTTGCAACAACGACATTCTGAAAGAGAAAGAGAGCGCGAACGTAAAGAATTGGCAGAACATCGAGTATTGGCCGACGATCAAGATGATTCTAGTTTGCAATCAGTGTAAGTTGTAAGTTAGTCAAGTGTTAGTTCGTAAACTTAATTCAATTCAATTTAAAAAGTTCATTTTCGAAATAATAATTTTCTTAAGTCGATTATTATTAGGCAGTTCTCAAACTTTGCAATATTGGGAACAAAGTTATGTACGTAGCCTCCTTAAACCAAACAATGACAATTTCATTGAAGCTAAGGCTAGCAAAGATAAACCAAAGCTAAAATTAGTTTCTGAAAAATTCTAAATTCTAGTTTTAAAATTGCTGCTAATTGTTGGACCAAGTTTAGAATTCAATAGATTTTTTTATCACATATCCCAATCACACTTTAAATATATCGGCCAGTGTTATTTTTGCTCACACAATTTCAAAAATACACACAACTTTAATTCGGTACGAAGTAGACGGTGTTTGTAGCACAAAGTGGTGTACAAATTCGATTAAGTGCAAATTACAACTTATAAACATAAAAAGTTACATAAGGTAATCTTAATTTCCTCTTTATGCTTTTCATGAAATTATGCAAAAATTTAATTTTAACGAAATTAAATTTAGACAACGGAGTTTAGATTTAACACATTTTCTAATAATAATAGCGGTAGTCTGAAACTTAATCAACCGAAAAATGTGATGTAACAAGTGATAAAAATATAAAACCAAAAAATTGCGGTTCTATTTTTACAAAATGTTACTTACTTGAAAGAGACGGTTAAAATAAAATTTGCGGTTACCAACAGAGCTTTTCAGTTCTTTCACGAAGTTTTGTGAAAAAAATTCCCACAATTTCGCGGAATATTCCGTAATTTTACTTTGTAGTCAGGAATTTTTTCAAAGACACTTTACAAATTTGACGGAGACATGTTTTCTAAAAATATACAACCTTCATTTCCGGCAACTTTATTTTGCTACAAAAAAATAATTAAGTAGTAAGTAACTAATTAACCACCTCCATCAATTATTTTGAAGCTATTCATATGTGCGAAATTTTTGTTGTTTTCGTGGAATTGGCGTAAATAATATATTTACAAAACAACAAATTTAAATAAAGCGCGTAAACAACATCTGACGTGTGAATTTATAGAAAAAGCCGAGCTGTCAAATGCATTATAGTACCTAAAATGCACTTGAAAACTATTTCTAGCCGTTTTCTATGTACAAAGGTAAATAGTTAATTACTCAGGCATTGAACATTCTAACTTAATTAACTGTCGTGCAGAATTTTCAATTTGACGATGTATAAACAATAATTACCCAATGACGCCAAACCGTGCTTCCAGTCACCTGACCTACATTTAAAAATGCTTTATTATACATAAATATAATATGAAATATTTTAAATAAAGGATTAAAAAGGATAAACCGAGCAAAATTAACTGTATAAATAATTAGGATGCGAATAAAGAAAAATTATGAAGAAAAAAGGGAAATCTCTAATCCCGGAGTAATCCCGAAACCAGTCGTGTACTAATGCCCGTACTTATAGTCATGGATTGAACCGAGAATCGAGATCAATTCTCGAAATAACAGCCGTTGCTACGATACGGTCTAAATTCCAGTAATCTCATTGGTAAATTCTAGGATCATTTTGAGTCTCGGATTGATTCGTGACTATAAGTACGGACATTAGACAATATTTTAACTGAGTATATTTTTATGTTTTATGCTGAAAACACTGACTTTGTGGTAGACTCAAAAAATTTCAAAAAGTTATAATTTGTATAATATTTAGTAGTCGTTCTATTTTGTACATCAAAAGTGCATGTGAATTACCTGAAATACTTCTTATGAAGTATCTGAACTATAAAGTTAGCAGATAAAATGTTTTATTGGAGTTATGCAATTAGATTTTTTGCTCGTAAACTTGCTCATATATAGATAGTCAAATAGAAATAAACCAACGCGCGATGGCGAAAGATTAATTAAAGGAAATACTCATCCATCCCACCTTTCTTCAACTTTCCTTTGCCTTCTAAAGTTCTAGTTTTATCCAATATCTTTTTATTTTTTATTTCAAACGATAATCGAGTACCAAGTTTATTAAGAGGCACAACTGTAAATCTATTGAATGTTCCGAAACAAAGATGGCGTTAGCAATTGTAAGATTTAAATATTCAATTGTAAGTCCACTCGTGTATGATCTTAGTTAAAGTGTCATTGGTTCGATTTTTCTTAAAAACGGCTTTGTCTTGATGATTGGAAATCCTGATATCCTTCTGTTTTTTTAAATTTTCATTTATAATCTGTTTCAAATTTAACTTTTTTGTAAAGACATTTTTATTGTTTATAACTTCGCGGCGTTGAATAAACCATTGACCGTTTAATTCAATAGATTACAGCGGACCAGTTTGCCTTTTGAAATTGGAATATCTACATTCTACATAGTTTAAACAACTCGAATAAACACTGAACAAAATTTTATTACTATAAGTTAACTAGAACCGGAAAGCTACTGCTCTTAAAAATGCCAATAAAATGCTCATTAAAATCGCAAAAACACCCTTAAATTTACATAAAATTTCCGTTAGAAATTGACAAAAATAATCTATGAATAATTTATTGCGTCAATGACGTTTTGAACTTGAATTTCGTAGTTGTCAACTGCCAATCATTCAAATTGACGAAAATTTATAATTTCTAAATATATTTAATAATGTGAAAAATTTAAGATTTTTAGGATCTAGCAAAGCTTGGATGATATATTTCACTTTCATATGAAAGATATGATTGGATCAGAGTATACATACAAATACAAAAAATAGTGAAACATTAGCAGAACGGCATGCAATCTAAGAAAATGGTTTGAAGAAAATATTAAAACCAGTGGAAGCTTATATTGTGGGATAGAAACTTGGAGATTCTTGCATCAAGTTTCACGAAAGCCGGAATTTGATTTATTTATTTTTTCATAAAACGAACTCTCTGGACTATCGCTTAATCAAATTCAGGCCGTTTTGATTGTTCGATTAACTTTTTATAACGATTTTGTGATGTAACGACTTCCGATAATGATTTAAGAAGAAGTTAACAAATTAAAAAGTCAATAACTGCTGTTTCAGTATATCCCAAAGCAACTTTCTACTTCACTTCATTCATTTCGTTTTTTCAATTGACACTTCACTCACTTCTTAGATTATTTTAGGATTTTTACAAAATATTAAAATTTATCATAATAATAAGATTATCAGTTACGATTTTAATTTTTTCAGTACTTTTTCATTTATCTCTTTTACTTAAATAAGATACAGCTGTATACGAACAACATCGAGTAATCTATGTTTTGTATTTTTATTTTCTAAATACCTAAGCTTAAACTTTAATTTTATTGTAAATTATATCTAAATTACCTAATATAACATTAAATACTGCTCTTAAGTCGCTTCAGCTTAATCCTTACGGCCGACTTCCTCATTTTTTCTTTAATTTTTCTCATTTAAAAATAAATACTTAAAAAGTATTTGTTTATAAATTTAACTTCAAATAAAACAAATTTATAAAAAATTGCTGTAATATGTAAAATAAACCGTAATAAGTACTGATATAAATAATCGTGAAAGTATACACTGTATGAGGTGTGACTATAGTAGCTTCGCACGCTATAATAAGATTTATTCAAATGTTATCTATAATTTTTTTTTGAATTTTAATTTTAAAAAATATTAAAAAATTCATTTTATGAATTATTTTGTATTAAAAAGTAATGTTTTAAGGTAAAATTTAACTTCAACAATATTAATTTATGTGCTGCTTATGCAAATTTGAATAATTAATTTAATATTTAGGAGAGTATAATTCTTGCAAATTAAACAATTTTGCAATCGATTAGTTTCGGTATAGTTAATTCATAAACACCAAAACTAGTCAATTAATTAAATTAACTACTTTGGTATCTATTATAATTATATAAAAAAATTTTAAATTATTGAAATTTTACTATTACTATTACTGGTAACAATTTATTACTAGTTTTTAATAAAGCAATAACCCAGTAAGCACATGCTGGTAGAATAACGTGATTCCAACGTTGCACAAATGTATTAACGTTCATTATCTTAATACGTTAAAAACACGTTGATTCTACCGACATTGTGACGTTAAATTAACGTTTATATAAATGTTTGCTTAGCCACTGTAGATACTATATTATTATTTTTACCTAATATAAATTTTATGTTATAGATTCTGATGAAGACTAAATAAATAAGCTGAAACCATCCCATTTGCGGTACAATAATATTATTACAATTATTATTAAAATAAACCTTTAAAATTAACTTTTTTATTGCTTCCAGTTTTCAAACAACATTGATTATATCTTTGAAGAAATAAGAAAATATATAATTAACGACGAATTAATTTTTATTTAATTTAATATTATAACTATTTTTTAGGGTAGAATCAATACCATGTTTACTTTTAATATATAATATCATTGATTCACATTTTATTTTTATATCATAAAAATTAGTTATCATATTTTTAAAAGCTGTAATAAAATTATTATAAAGCAAATAGCGATGCGTTTATCTGCTTATTAGTTTAGTTAATTAAATTATATTACATTTTTGTTTAATTAACCAATAACCACGTTTTCATGTACAATTAACACCGTCGTGTGGTTTTGTGGCTGAACTGGTGTGCAAAGGATGAAATAATCTTGGGTATGAAATCAATTAATATTTTGAATAGATAGAAGCGGATATTCTTATACCGGTTTATTTTAAAACTAATTTTACATTCTAAAACTTATGTAGGTGGGTAAATTAAATTACCAAGTAAATTTTGGATTAAGAAGTTTGAAATATAATAATTATATACAGTTTATCAAAATATAAATTATTAAATTAAATTACATAAATACTAAGTATACAGGGTGACCCAGACCACCCGTATCAGTACTTTTTTTCAAAAACGGTAAGTCGTAGAGAGTTGGGCTAAAAAATTTTATTACAAAAGCCCTAATGACGAATCTAATGGTGATATTATTATTTCCGGGAAAAGTCGGCATCCAGAGTAGTTTGCTCCAGAAAGTCCAGAAATCCAGAATTTTAAATGGCACCATATGTTGAAAGTGGTATCGTTGGAAAGCTCTTTAAAAAATAAGCAAGTTTTGTAGGAAAATTTTTTTTATTACTCCCACCCCTTTTAAGTTATATTCGACTTAAGTTATTAAATTTCAATTTCTTATAACGAACTTAACTTTAAAAGTCAGCACTTGAAATATTTTTTTCTTTGGGGTCGGATCAAAGATATTGTTTATACAGAAAAATCGACAACGAGAGATGATATGAAGCTCAGAATTTGCAATGCCTGTCGATCATTAAACACTGAAGAAGTACTTAGAGCCACTGATAGTATGACCAGAAGAGCTCAACAGTGTTTAGAAGTTAATGGAAGACATTTTGGACACTTGTGACATTGCTCTAACGCGGTAGCTGGATTTTAAGTGCTGACTTTTAAAATTAAGTTCGTTATAAGAAATTGAAATTTAATAACTTAAGTCGAATATAACTTAAAAGGGGTGGGAGTAATAAAAAAATTTTTCCTACAAAACTTGCTTATTTTTTAAAGAGCTTTCCAACGATACTACTTTCGACATATGGTGCCATTTAAAATTCTGGATTTCTGGACTTTCTGGAGCAAACTACTCTGGATGCCGACTTTTTCCGGAAATAATAATATCACCATTAGATTCGTCATTAGGGCTTTTGTAATAAAATTTTTTAGCCCAACTCTCTACGACTTACCGTTTTTGAAAAAAAGTACTGATACGGGTGGTCTGGGTCACCCTGTATATAAGTCTCAGACGTTTATTGATCATCCATCATCAAGTTTGCATTCAAAATCCATCATATTATTTTAGCTTCATAAAATATGTATAGTACTAAAAAATGATATTCACTTATTTCTTAGAAGACATGGGGACGATTTATTTTAGATAGAAATTTTATCTCATGTTGGCCACAAAAGTGAAATTGATATATTGAAATGAATTAATATAGAATTTATTAAGTATGCTTCAGGTCCGCTAGATGAACACCGTCTGAATTTTATAAATACCTCTTTTGAAGTTTAATCATATCTCCAAAAATGAGAATTACAAAGTATAATGCCTGTTCAATCAGAAGAGAGATCGCACCGATTGCAAAAACTATAGAGAATATATATTGCAGATTGGACTGCAAAAACTTACACTCTTTCAAGTGGTCCAGAAGCAACTTTGTTTATCTACTTATACATACTATACTTAATACAAGCTCTAACTGCAAAATTATAAAATTTATCCAAATCGGTGAGTGATACCGGGAATCTTCTTCTTATTAGTAATTAACCAAATGGAGTCAAAATTTCAATTATTTACAAATATATCTCATAGGACAAAGCTATAAATCAATTCAAATGGAAAAATGGAATATTCTGCTTTCTAGGGCAAAACAAAAGAAAAGAAATAAATTATTGTGTTTGTGTCAACTTACTCCTTTTGAAGGGTTAAACGATATTCTTTTAATTTCCCATTTTTTATATTTGAAGTAAGCTTACTAATTTTTTTTTTGCTTTGAAATTCTATTTTTCTTAATTCTCGTTTTGGAATCATTTTTATTGACATTAAATATTATCCAATGAAGAACCTCCACTTCTGAAATGTGAAACCTTGTTAATATCAACCAATTTATTTAGCGAAACTTTTTAATTGAAGCAAAAAATACTTATTTTAAGTGTTACAGAAGTTAAACGAATTTGGCTGAAACCGTATTTACATTTTTGGTAATTTAACATTTACTTAAACTTAAATTTTAATTTTGTAAGAAGTAATTTGTTACGTTAATTGGTTTGGTGCTTTGTAAACACAATCCATCCCAAAAGGAATATTTCGTTTCTTTGTGTTAAACACACGATAATTGCCATGTGAAAATTTTATGCAGATGTTTACTTAACAAAATCGTGTAGAGACTGCAGACTGCAGCATCGCAAAAAGTAACCGCGTTATTGACTGCGTCGTGACGCCTACAGTGACGTCAGTATCACTTTCAAAGATTTAAAACACCGCATTTACTTCTTATAAAATACAACTTATAATTTTTATTTTATTTATTAAACAAAACTTCTTCAATTTTTCTTTTACTACCTGTCTTCGTGATGTTCTGTATTTTACAAAACTTTTTTAATCAATAAGAACGTCTACTGCATTTTCGTAAAAAAAAATTTATTATACGATTAATTTAACATATTTTTGATTCTATAAAAAAGTTTTGGAAGGTACATGTCGTCTTGAATGAAGTTCTAAAAAACTTTTTTTTTTTGTAATATTTATAGTATGTAGGTAGATGACATTGAAACGAAAATTTTAAAAGAATTTAAATATGACACAAAACTTGCTTATTCAGAATTCTATTTAAATTGGTAAGATTGAAGGAAATTGAAAGCGGCATAACTTGCTCATTCAAATTTTGGATGCTATTATATGGTATAGCATAAAATTCTTACATGGAAAATTTAATTTAAAAAAGAAAAATTGATGGAAACTACATTAACGTTTCGAAAAAAAAAAAAGATACAAAATTAAATAAAAAAATCCATTATACTCAGGTCATCAGTTGAATGGAAAATATTTAATCACTATCAAGGAGAATAACAGTATAATAACTGTTTTTATTAGCGTTGCCCTTAACAAATATTTTTCGGACTTTTCAATGCGATAGATCGCTTTTATATGCCTTCTGAACTAAATTTATGTTGTTTTTCAAGAGTTGTTGAGTGATGAACATTTTCATATTCGTCGATTATTTGATCAATTGAATGCGGTTTTCGGTCCAGTCGATAATTATGTAATTTCATTTATTTCAACATCCGTGAGCAATAGGAAGCAATTTCCTCCGGAAGCTTATAGTTTTTTTCTGCCTTTTGTGAGCACTTTTTTTCGGAAAAAAATCCATAATCCCTAAAACAAAATTGTTCTTTTGAACTATTATAGTTTTCTAACGTATTTTCACTTGATGTACGGGGTTCTTCTATAATAATTAATTATATTTGATGGGGTTATTGAAAAATACTTTCATGTTACTTCGAGAAGTTTAAACAATGTGTCCGCAAATTAAGGGTAACGCCAGAAGTAACGTAAATTAATTACGGTAATCGGTCGATAATATCAAGAAGCCATACATTGTCTCAGCGATTCTTAAGCAGTTAACATCCATAAACTTGAGCACTTTAGTTTATTGCTTTTATTGTTTTTTTTTATTATTGTTTCGGCTATTACAATTTTTATAACTTCAGTTTATTTTTTTATCAAATGTTTATCAAAATTTTTATACTGCTGAATATGGAAAATGTTGTTGTTTTTTTACCTAAGGGTTTTAATAATTTATTAAGTAATCTACTGGAATATCTGTGTAATTTAAGTCAATTCACAGTTTGACAACTATTTTGATTAAACTAAGTGGCTGAATATTCACTTTCAAGATGCTTTTGAAATTATTACTCACATTAGATACACAAACGAATACTTGCTAATATTAAATTAAATTTAAATTAGTTGAACGAAAATTTAATCTAAGGCATGTAGCACGTATTGTAATTAATAAACTCCGGCTTGGATGATATTTTCCGTATTAACGTGCTGCCGCAACTCCATCGCTTTGGTATCATTTTTCAAGAATCAAACGGATATAAAATTGTTCCATGTTGTGAAAAGCGTTTATTTGAAATGACATAAAGGATATACCAAAAAGAAATATGTAACTTTATTTTGGGCGTAACTAAATAAAAGAGAGCAAAAGTGCAATAAAGCTGCCCAAACCTTGAAAAAGTTTTATTATGTGAGATTTAGGAAAATCCCTTGTTTGAACTACTATTCCTTTATAAATTGTGTTGTGCATACGTTGTTCCTACAATCAAAACCCGCTTTTAGTGCTTAATTTAAAAAATAAACCAGGACTTTTTATGAGAAAACTCCAAACAAATTTTTAGGAACTCAGCTTTCAAGGTGGCTTTCACAATAAAGTAATCTGTTCTAATACGTGGATTAATCTTAAAAGCTGGGAACGTAAATTAAGAGAATTATGTCATTGTAATCCTAAATTGTACCTTAGAAATTGGAACCAACGTGCGAATTAACGTGGCTCTTGCACTTAATTCCATTCTATGAATGAACGCTCTAATTTTAGTGTTACAACACCTCCTTTTATCTCCGATTATTATCGACATAAAAAGATTTACTGTGGGCACATTGTGGGTTAAACACATCAATAACTCAAAATGTTATAAGTTTTCTTGCAATAAATCATGTAGACCGAGAATTTAACAAAGTTGCTTAAACTTGCTACTATTTGAATAAGTTCAGACTTCTTAATTCGATCACTTAAAATTGAAGTTGAAAGCATTTAATTTTTTTACGATGTGGGAACAAGTTTTAATCGGGAAAATATATCCGATAACACTCGGACACTTATTACCGAATTAATTAATTTAAGCCTTTAAATTAATCTACTTGAAACCTTCCTTGCATTATAATGCAAGTCCTTTTCCAATCACGCTGCATAAAGAACTATTATTTCAATAATCTAATATTAGTCGAGTTAATAAAATGCATATTGAAGACATTTATGATTGTAGCAAAAATTGATTATTCAAAAACTTAAAAAAACGTTTTTCCCGTTTTGTCCTTCTTTAAGTAATATAATTGTCCGTGCACCGGCTTCCTACCCATTTTCGAGTCAATTCGAATGAAAATTCTGTATTCCCGCAAAATATTTATTAATTGATACGTTTTCAGCTACAATAATTTTGACAAAACTAATACTGGGTATGAAAGTTAAGGTTTAATTTTTACCTGAAGGGATTCCAAATGTTACGTAGTATTCCTTACAACAGCAGATCTTTGAACTTTTTTTTTAATAATTATAAACAAAAATTAAGTGTCTAACAATCAATTTTTAGAGCTGATTTTGTTAATTTTTTTTTTATTATAGTAACTAAAAAGTTTACCATAAGTAAAACTGTAGTGCAGGGGTGTCAAACTCGCGGCCCACAATGAAAATTTTTGCGGCCCGGCCAATATATCGGCACACAATAATATAAAAATAAAAAATAACCAATCGACGCAGAATAAAAATTATTACAGTAGCAATCATGGAAATTTCATCGCTGAATATTTCCGAATTAGAATAACAATTCCCAATGAAATTTCAATAAGCGTACGCAATATAAACCCAATACGCACACAAAGCTACGTTTATCAAACCGGGGGGTCTGGGGGGTATGGAATACCAGACATTGTACGCAAAAAAGTGTTATTAACTTATAAGTTATCTGATCTCGTTTCACCTATATCCTACGGTCAAAATGGTTATATACGAATTTAAAGGCTACAAAATTCTCTACACAATAGGCCTTTATCATTTTTTAATAGTACCCATACTTTTTGAGCATTGGGTGGGCGAAGTTGAGGAATTTTTAAGAAATACCAAAAATATTAAGTTTTACAAGCAAAGTGATATGGTTTTTAGTCAATATCTCGTTGCACCTTGATTGTACGGTCAAAATGGTTTTATAAGAAATTAAAGGCTAGAAAATTCTTTACACAATAGTCCTTTATTATCATTCTTTTACAGCACCCATACTTTTCGAGCAGTATTAATTTTTAACAAATACCACAAATATCTTAATATCTCAATAAAAATATCTCCTTATCGGACGGCCAAATGGTTTTATATGAAATTCACCTTTAATTTCATATAATACAAAATAGTTCTTCATCTTTTTTCCATAAGACCCTTTACAAGACATTATCATTTCTATCTCGGAAATGGTGCAACAAAATTGAAAAATAAATAGGCAGTTTTTCTTGTAAATTTCATGATGATGAGCCGACGGGAGTCTAGGACATTTCGCCGTTGCCGTCGCCGTTTTGCCGTCGCCGTTTCGCCGTCGCCCATTTCGCCGTGGCCGTTTCGCCGGCGCCCATTTTGCCGTCATTTTTTTTACTTTAATCTATAACTCAAAAGTTATAAAAAAAACTATAACATTTTGACTGCAAAAATTAATATTTTTGGGGCTATGAAATATTAGAAGTTAGAAAAGCAAAAATAAAAAAAACCTACGAGGGTTTGAATTTAGAAAAAAAAATTCCTTAAATAGTTTTCTTAAAAAAGTGTGACACCCTGTATATAAGCTATAAAATCAATCAATTAAATTTATTATTGATTGATGGGAATGTTAAAGTAATCTATAACTTAAAAGTTATAAAAAGAGCTATAACATTTTGACTGCAAAAATGAATATTTTCGGGGCTATGGAAAATTAGAAATTAGAAAAGCAGAAATGAAAAAAAACCTCGATATTTTTTATATTTTTTTATTTAATTTGTATCCTTATTAACTTTTTTATTTAATTAAATTAAAGTTTTATTTAAAGTTTCAATTAAAGTTTCATTAAATAATATATAAAATTTTATATATAATTTAATTTTTTAGCTTTTGTTTTATATTTTTTAATTAACGACGGCGAAATGGGCGACGGCGAAACGGCGACGGCGAAACGGCCACGGCTTAGAATGAACGGATCCCTGAGCTGAAATCAATGCCTAAATCCACCCCTGCACCTATCACCAGTCTGCTTACATTTCTTACATAAATCGTTGAAATTCATCGATGGTGACTAAAATCCATTGAAAGCTGGAAATTATACAAACAGCAAATTTTTAAGATAGCTGCTCAGTTAGTCATTAATCATAAAAACCAAGCGGTCTTTTCGATTTTTTCAGATAATACCACAGTTGATCCAATTAAATTTCAATAACAGTACACAATATAAACACAATAAGCACACAGAGCTAAATTTTCAAACCGGGGGGTCTGGGGGGGATATGCAATACCCTTCAGTACACCAGAGATTATGCGCAAAATAATGTGTTATTGAGCTTATGGGTTGCAAACCAGAAATCTAACTTCTAAAATTTTTAAATCTAAGATTTCGGATTTGAAATTCAATACCACTTTTTTCTTTTTTTAAACACAATCACTGTTGTGCCCCCGGTTTAGAAAACCTAACTTTGTGATTGCGTTCAAAAATGAAAATGTATTTTTAGCTAATGAGTTTCAAAGCAAAAATTTAACTTATTTTATCTATTTTTATTCTATTTTCTATTCTTCATTATTAAGAATATAGGTAATATACTTAAAAATCAATTTTTTTAATTTGGGAATAAATACTTCCTGACATGTAACATGAACAAATCAATTTTTTTAATTCTTTGGAAGACAAATCTTGTTTTGTTTTCTTCGAATTTCTCAATAAATATAGACTCAGTGCCCAGCTATATGCAAATGTAGGTGATCAAGATTCAGTGTGACTCAAATGAAGGCAAAATTCATTGAAGTGTGTATGCCTGAATTTTACAATTATTTGGAGGCAAATATTGACTTCCGACACCTTCGGTCAGAGTCGAAAGTAATCACTACGAACAAATTTTCACCCGAAATAGGAAAGAGACACTGAGAAAAATGATTTTTTTTTTTATTTTAGAGCTATTAGTAGCTCTAGTCTCAACTCAGTTTATTTGCTGTTATAACAAATTCTTTGTTGCTGCAACAAATTTTCTGCTGCCATAACAAAGTTGTTGTCTATTCAGTAAAAAAGATTAGTTGATTTAACAAATTTTCTTATTCTGCATAGAAAAAACTTTGTTATGGCCGCAGAAAACTTGTTGCAGCAACGAAAACCTCTGTTGAGGATACAGCTATCAACTAAAAGTCTTGTTAGGGCGTCATCCTTTCTCACAGTGTAGTAGCAGAGAAGAGATGTCAAGTGTTAGGACGTAAACATTAAGTTTTTCTTGTTCTTTTATATAATATGCTTATTATAGTATTTTTCAAAATAAACCTACGTTTCTATAAATTAATATTGATTTATTTTGCTGCCCACTTAAAGTTAAACCTTGTTTTCGTGTTTTCGACAGCCCTGCTGCAGTGTATATCAATAGAAATTACGAAGAATTTTTAATTTTCCTTTTTCGACTAAAATTTTAAAGTTTTAATTTCTTCTAACGGATATTTAATGGCCGTTTATAATAATAGGTTTATATATGGATAAAGCCTTTCTACGAATAAATCAAAATACAAATACATTGAATATTGAATAGAACATTTTTGCAACGTCAACTTTTATTCGTGATCCCTTCGTAACGAGGCCGCCTAATCATCAATATTCATGTACAAGAATGTCGCAATTTTATGGGTAGGTAAACATCGTGAACTCCAAACAGCATTTTTTAAATACATATTTGAAATTTCCCACACGTACAACTCAGGATAACTTGACAAAATCGAATTACAAATCAGCAGTTTTTCTATGCACACTACACTTTAGCCCTAGAAAATTCACCATAACAAAAAAAATAGCTATAACAAAATTTAGCTTCAAAATTTAACGTTTCGGTTCGGAAATCGGTAGGAAATTCAGGGTCTGAACATGTTAACTTTTAACATGTTAAAGTATGGACAATTACCTAACAAAATTGTTATATGTAGGGGTTTTTTGGTTCATCGAGATACATTATTGTGCAGAGATTCACAGTTTCGACATTTACACTGAGAAAAATGATTTGTTGCTCTAACAAAGCTATTAGTAGCTATAGCATTAACTGAGTTATTTTTGCTGTTATAACAATTTTTTTGTTGCTGCAACAAATTTTCTGCTGCCATATAACAAAGTTATTTTCTATTCGGTAAAAGGATTAGTTGATTTAACAAATTTTCTTATTCTGCATAGAAAAAACTTGTAGCAGCAGCGAAAAACTCTGTTGAGGCTACAGCTACTAAAAGTTTTTTCGCAGTGTAGATCTGATAGAATTTGAAAATAATTACTATTAATAAACTTTAATATTGCATTTCTGTAAAATGAGATTTCATGTTTTGTTTGGCTTTTTCCAAATCACTTCACAAATATAAAGGATGCTAATTCTAAAAATCTCAGTTCAGCACGCCAGTATATTTCCAATTTTATTGCAAACTTGAAATAAAAGTAAAATGTGACTGAGTAGTTTTGCTGACCTCTTCGGATTTTCTTCAATAACTTCTTATCGATGTTATAAATTCATAAAGCGGGTGGAGTAAACTAACGCTAAATATGAAGGCCTGATTTGTAAAATCATTTAAATATCTTTTGGATTAAAACCCAAGTTCATGAATATGCATAAGGATGGTTCTGCTAATTGCTTTTCCTGTATGCGGCGTCTTGCCCATATCCTAAGATGCTGGATAAAAGAAAAATAATGTTTGTACTGATAAAACAAGAAAGTCCTGAATTAATGCGGACGTTAATAGATATATTATGTGATATTGGCCAGCAAATAACTATAAATTATTTGAGATGAACAATATTTACTTAATTACAATTCATGTTACAAATGGTAATGGACACGAGAGAAACCATTTTGATGTTAATTATACTGTTTCAATTATACTGTTCCTTCTAATGACTAATACATTAGCTTTTACTTTGTTAAGGTATTATTACTGGAATGTTTTGAGATTCCACGTCTTATTTAACATAAAAGATTATTATGCGTAAAATTAATGTGCAGTTCAATTTTTGCTGTTGAAAAGACTATTATTGTTATTGTCATTCCTTTTTAATCTTTCTTTTTGCACTAACCATGAACGGCTTCTCAATGCTGCGCTGGTTCATTAACCAGGGGTGCTTTGATAACGAAATAAGTTAACTTTAACTTACAAAGAAATCGACGTCGAGTTTGAACAATTTTAAAACGTTTGCAAGTAAAAATATAAAGTAACCATTAAACAAACACATTAACAGCGTTTTTAGTGAAATTCAAGCTTCCTCAAAGAGACACTTAAGATTTTATTAGCGAAATTCGATATTTCAACTTTATAAGTTGAAAAAATTCTTCTTTTCGGTAAATAATATTTTTGGTTTGTTTATTCACTTGTTATACAATTGGATAAGCTTAATACTACAAATAGAGTGTGTTATGCCAGCAGGCATTCAGAAAGTAAAATGAAAATTAAACAGAATCCTTCTATGGTGAGTTGGACGAGAGTTGAATAATAAGGGTTGCCGTTTTCTCAATAGCTGGAACGATTTTCATTATGTAGCCCGCAAAATATTTCAGATATCAAAAAAATGTTGCACAAAGCGCTTTCTTGAATTTTTATAACTTCTTAAACTCAGCAATAATGTTTATAATTAAATGTCTTGGTAGCCAAAGTTGATCATCCTTTGTATTTCACTTTGTGTTCATAATACGTTCATTAAATAACTTTAAACTTTTCAACTCCAAGTTTTGCAACAATTTTAAAATGGTAATTTAGCTACTATACGGTTCTACTGTCCCTAAAATTAAATATTTCAGTAATACTGAACAGAACAATCGTTTGGATATCAACTAAATGTAGCAACTGAATTAGGGTAGATAAAATAGTCAATGTTCTTAGTTTACTATATTAATTCTAATTTAGAAATAATTTTATTTTTTTTAAATTAGCCGATTAGTTATTAATTTTTTTGTTTTTTTATAAAACCAGGCAAGATGTCGAGAAATTTGATTTATGAAAATAGAAATTATAAAAGTGCTGTTATATTTTCAACACAGCAGCGCAATGCAACTGACAAAAAACACAAATCATTGTAACCGGGACTGACTTTTAATATTTTTAAGGAAGAATACGTTTTCATTTTTGTGCATTGGAAGAAGCGTTAAATAATTTTAAAATTGCAAATATCTTTGTATTGGTGACTGTGGTTTTAAATTTTCTACTTGACATTTTATGGGAAATTCTGTGAAATGGTTTCCATCTTATTGGTTGCTGTGAAGCAATATTAACATTCCAGTTTTGTTTTATTTATTCAGTATTGATCTTATTTTTTACTTAAAAAATTAACAAAATATTTTAACACTAAAATTTTCAATTTAAAATCCAAAAATTTTATCTAGAAAATGTTCAAGGGAAAAGACGACATGCACGCAGAATTACTAATTGAAATATTAATTAAAACTTAGCTACTGATATTATAAGGTAAACTCCTGAATATACAATATTCCGACAGAATTTTTTGAAAAAGATTACAGAGGATTAAAACCCTTTCAAATCCACTACCAGTAATGCTTTCAATAAATTATTCAAAAAAATTTTTGAACATGAGCTGTTTAATTTTTGCCAGCAGTTGAACTGAAATACTAAAACACATTAATTTTAACTGCAAGTAGAAATGTTTTAATATTTGCAGTTACTTTGTACTTTATACTATTAGCAAATATTGAAATGAAAATTATGCGTCATATATAATAATAGTATATTACATAACAAGTGTGCAAAAAGGAAATTAATATCAACTTACACAAATTTTGAAAAACAAAATCTCAAATTATCTAAAAAATTAGTTTTTGTTAATGCTTTAGCAGGTTTAAAAAATTTTAAGATTAAATCTACCACTACATAATTCTATGTTCATAAACAAAAACTTACATTTTATCAGTGACGTACGTCAAGGGAGCTAGGATGGCACTTAGCTACTCTAATTTGAACCAGTTTTGACTTGTCTTCCTGTCCAATTGTTAGCCTATTTACATTTGGATAAACATGCTGATGTTTGCTACAGATAAATTATGTACCACTTCGTAAACTTGGCTACTAATGGTCTCTTATATTAAATGTTATCGCTATTATAAAAAAAAAATCCGTTGCAAGTAAATAAGCAGCTTAGATTTTTACCAAGTTTTGCAATATATTTAAGAAGACGTATCTAAATCGAATCGGAACTTGACACTGTAAAAGTTACAAATTGGCAATTTGATTGGCCAGTTTAAACTTGGTTGCATATTTTCAGACCTTCTTGTGGCTAGCACTGCAAGTTTCAAATTAACAGAAATTAGTTTGACCTACTAATAATCTTCCCTCGTGCTAATTGGAATGAAATATGCCAAGAAAGTTTTAGAAGTAAAATGTAATGGTTCTCTTCATTACATCTATACTACTATTAAGATCACGAAGTGATAAAAGTTATTGCTTATATTGATATCATAATATTTATTAAATATTTAAAAAAAAGTTTGTATCCGTGAATCGTTGTAAATTACCCATTGCTTACGTTAACGGAATTTTATTTATATTTTATTATTTAATTATAACAATATCGGCCGGTGCAGGGTTCGAACTCACGATTTCTCAAGTATGAATTTGTAATTCATGCGCATGACTCACTTCACTACCGAGGGTGTATCTGCTGCGCTTTGCGATTGCTGGTAACATAAGGCCGTTACGCAAGTTTGAAAGATCTTACGAATCCTTACGTATAGGTGCAAGGGACTAAAGAGTTCCTTATGTAAATTCTTTTGAAAAGCTTTTAAATTCAAATTCCAACTTTTGCAATTTTGAATTTCAGTTTGAAAAAAATATACCTGAGGATTTAAAAAAAAGATTATCGGTTGCAAAAAGCGTAGTCTGGAAAGTAAATAGTTTTTAATTTAAAATTTGTATTTTATTATACTTGCTATCAAGTGTTATCAATCTGAACAAATATACTTTCTGTTTTCACTTAAGAATTAATGGAAAAACGTTTTTTGAATTATAAGTTTACATTCTTTTTTAATTTACACGTCATAAAGAATATTATAATATAATATGTACATAAGAGTATTTGTTCTGAAAAGCTGGAAAGTTTCTGTTTAATAAAATCATTAGAGCATGCAAACCTTCAATTTCTGAAATACTATTTTTTAATTATTAAATTATTAAATTGAAACTATTGAATTCTTTCAATTTAATTTTAGATAAATTAATAATTAAATTAGGTTTAGATTAATTTTAATCATTTTTGTGGCTTTTTCTTTCATGTATAATTTCATTGTTTTTTCAGGAACGAATGAAGTAATAAACATATGACTAGAAACCGGATTAATTTGCGCTAAAAAAAATCTAAATAAGTTTTTTTTTTCGGTAAAATATACGGTAAAACATTTTTTTTTAAATTTTTAAAAATTAATATTTTGGTACATTAATTTTTATTAGAATATATTTATTATTATTATAATACAGAACTAATATTTTATTTAGATTTTCCATCATAAAATTATGTCACTTATCGCTAAGGACGTTTTTAAAGCTTGAAAATTCACAAAATACAAGATTTCATTATTTCCAAAATTCGAAATTTATCAAAAGTTCAATATCCAGCAGAGCCGGCGCTAGCCAATTTGCCGCCCTGTGCGAGTTTTAGACTATAACGCCCTTAACGGGTGAGGTAACGGGAAAAGCTCGCCGCCGCGGCTAAGTAGCATTTGATTTTTTTAATTTATTGGCTAGCTTTTAAAGTCAAAAACCCCACTGTGCGCCGCAGGCGTAATTTTTTTTAAAGGAGCGTGGCCGTCATTTCATGGCTTTCATAGGAATAAAATGTTGGAACTGTTGGATAGATGATGAAAAGTTGAAAAAAGATGAAAAGAAAAGAAAATAAATGATGAAAAAAAAAGATGAAAAGATATAAAATAATATCCAAAAATTCACATGCGAAAATACGAAAATTTACCCCCCCAAAAATCTGCCGCCCTGTGCAAAGGCACCGTTTGCACGTTTGATATCCAGCTTTAACTGTCAGTTAAATGGGCTCACGAATTTTATTTTTTCCTAAAGACTATTGGAAAGAGGACAATTTTCTGAGCATTAAAAAAACTTATTGCTGATTATCCATTAGTTTTCGAGAAAACGGCATTTAAAAATCGAAAATTTACATACATTTTACATAGGGATCAAATCACAATTTCTACACTGGTATTCTGTTACCGGCACGTACACTCTCAATATTTGCCGTTGAACTACACCTTTTTCACCAGTAATTCAAAAATCGTCAATTGTAATTCAGATTTGTCAGCTGATATTCAGAACAGAATTAATGCCTTGTGAATTACATTTGACGTTTTCTGATTTTCATTTGGCGGTTTCTGAATATCACTTGACGTTTTCTGAATATCATTTGATGGTTTCTGAATATCATTTGATGGTTTCTGAATATCATTTGACGGTTTTTGAATATCAGTTGACAAATCTGAATTACAATCAACGTTTTCTGAATAGCAGTTGATATTTTCTGAATTACCACTGCAAAAGCTGTAGTATTTTATATGAACAGTTTTCATTTAGACAAACGTAAAACTAGTTTTAAGGATAATTTACCGTGGTTGCAGTCCTCAAAATTGACGCTCCGCAACCCCTCGCTTGTTTTGACGAACGCTTTCTTGATAAAAAAACAAGTGCTTCCTTTGTTTTGCTTCCTAAGCGGCCGGTAAAAACGTTACTTTAGCAAATCAGAAAGCCAAAAATTTTGTTTTTGGAAGGGTTCGACATAATTTCATTTAAAAGGAGGGGGGTCAATGAAAATCTCAATTCAACTTTTTAATTCCGAGATTTAATTAATTAAAAAAAAGTTAATTCAAGATTCATTATAATAACAAATAACATTTTGTATTTTAGTGTAAAATTATATGTAAATATGTAAAACATCAAATAAATTTAATTATTTAAAAATTATAGAGTAAATCTCGCGTGAGGTGGAGGGGGGAGGTCCCGCTACATCTTACCAAATCTCACCAAGCGGGAGGGAGGGGTCCAAATTTTAAGAAAAACTGCTCACGTAATTAATGGACGTCCCCTAACAATAATTTAAAATAAATTATTTATTTATTTAAAACAGATTGATTTTGAAAAATCTAAAATGTTTTCCTGTGGTTCTTTTACTTTGGAGATTGAAGTATCTTCTCCCCTCGGTAATTCTAAATTTCGACGCCTATAATTTGAGAATTCAGTTGACGAGTTTAGACAAATTTTCAAAAACTTCAGCATTAACGTGTTCTGTTGCTCTGAACTTTTACTAAAAGAAATATAAAATCAATAATAATAATTATATTATTATAAAAAATTATTTTAAATTATTTAAAAATACTTAGAATTATTAAATTTTGCCAAGAATTTCCTGTAAAACTAAAACTAACATTGACTATTTAATTCATCTGCACCTGACAAAAGTAAACGGATGAAATGGATAATTTGGTTATTTCAAGGCAAATTAAAGCACATTGGAGCTGATATATTCTCTCGGAAGTGAATATTTTAAACAAGTTTTCTTTAATAAAAACATTGAATTTTGATACAAATAACAATTTGCCTATAAATATAAATTATCGAAACTTGACAATAACAAAATATGTTGGCTTTGTATTACAAAGCATAATTGCGGTGTACGCGTGCTAAAGATTTTTTTTGAGAAAATTGAGATAAAGGTTTTAATAGCTTTTCCTGTTCTTATGTAGCCAATTAAGCTGTAAATCATTATATTATTAAATATTAGCAAAAACCTTAACATGGAATATTATCAAGATTAGAGCACGATCGTAGCCTAGCGGCTAGAGCATTGAGCTATTGCGAAAATATATATTTTATCAAGATTATTTTAGATTAGCAATAAATTTATTGTCGATATCTTGAACACATGGTTATCGAGTGAGCAACCCAACCATTTGGGTTTATCACGCCGTTAATAAATTTTGTGTTTTATCTTAGCAATTATGCGCCCATAAAGTCCTTGTAACTTTTTACTCCGTGCCATGATCTCATAAATACCAATCTTAAATTGTGTATTTTCTTTAATTTGAATAGTTGAAATGGTTTTATTTGAGCGATAAATTAAATAAATTGAAAGTATCCGTCAAGTTTTGTCACGTCAACTTTCGGTTTTATGCATTTCCATTTTTATATAAGTAATAAAAAGTTATTTTATGTATTTTTTAGCCTTTAGTGCTTTAATAAAACGATTAAATATGAATTTTCATTTAATTACTTTAAATAATTATTGAGTAGATAATTAACAAAAAGGTGGTGTCCCTAAGGTTTTGTCGCCGAGTGTACAATAGAAAAGCCTGATTCGAATTGATACCGTCGGTTTTGAATTTGCGTATAAGGCGTGAATCCACACGACTACGTCTGCAAACTAATTTAAATGATTTTTTTTTATAAACATCAAATATTTGCGAGTTCGAAGCTGGACTAATGACCAAATTAAAATATTTTTTCGTAACAAAAACAGTATCGAAACTTATATTTTTGCAATACTTAAAGACGGTTTCGGTTAGATATAATATTAAATTATTTAATTAAATAAAGTTTTAAAAGTTGAATAAATTCAATTTCCATTAAATTCCGACGCCGTTCGGCGCATGCTTCTGTATATAGGAGCACTGCAATGACGTAATAACTGTGAGCGCTTTGACGTCCCTGCACCAGCTTATTTTTATTGTTACATTGTTGTTAATCATGTAATCTTTGATCTGATTTTGTTAGTGTAATAGTTTCCGACGAATAAGACGCGGGACTTGCGACGATTTAATAATTTTTCGAAAATTTGTTGGGCGTTTAACCTCATTCCGTTAAGAAGTTAATTGTTAGTAGTTCCTTAGCAAAATTTATAGTCAATAATATTTAATCCTAAAGTTTAATAATAAAAAAGTGAGATTCGGAACAATTAATGTGAAGGCAATAATTAGTGATTAATTGGAAATTTAATAAATTGTGTAACGAACATACTGTTAATAAAAAATGATTAATTAAATACGGGTAGTTAATATAATGATAAATAGTTGTTATTATAATAGCGACACATTTTCTAAGTCAAATTTTGACTTTTTTTAAAACACACAATTTTTAAATGACCAGGTACACGGCGCTCAAATATCGACCTTATAGTGCATAAATTATTCGAAAATTACTTGATCCTAGATTTGAAATTGTGCCAACAAATTATGTATGCACTTAAAATTGCTGGTATGTAAAATTCAGTATTTAATGTTGTATTTAAGGGACCTGGACGCACCTGCTATATTTTTCGTTTGTAGCTAACAGTTCGGCTTAAGATTTTTCTAATAACTAAATCCTCTGTATAGCGACAATTTTCAAAAAACGCCGATTGTGATTTGACAATTTTAAAAATTAACATTATTGCCTTATTAAGAAAACACGTTTAGTGCCTATATTGCTTATCATACTTGCGCGAATTTTAACAAAGATCCTTTGGCATCGGCAAATACATATATTTAAAATGTCGCAAATTGCTTTGTGTAATCTTGCTAACAATGATAATAATAATAACGATAATGTCAGTGAAGACTCCAATCAACTACCTACCATTTATCGGTAATTATAAAAATATTTTACTTATTTTCTGCACAATAATTCAAATTTAAAATTTATTATATAACTAAATACTATTATATTTAAAAGGCACCATTTAATTTTATTTCACCAACACAGTCATGGTTCTTTTGAAATTCAAAAAACTTTTTGAATTTCTAAAACTTTTGTTTTTCAAGTACACGCTTTTAAAAATATCGACAATATTTTTTTAATAAACTACCTGTCAAAAACACGAAGACGATTCTGTCGATTTTGATACCCTAAAAGTAGATTTTGTGCATCGCTGCTTTCGCTTTATAAATCCTTTTCCGGATACACTTTCCCGCATACCCAGCAATATATAACAAAACCATCATTAGCAACTAAAAAGTAACGTGCCTAGTTCGGGTTTATCAATAAGTAATTGATTTTATTGGCCCATACACTTTCCCCCCGACCAATTTATTCATAGCTTACGTTATTATTCGTCCAATTTTCGATACGACTCATTTGCATACTCAACTTTAACATAGACAAAGATACGCTTCTCTAGTTAGTACCTACAAGAAAATCGAAGTGGAAATTATTGTTCCGTTAGGGTTTTCACTATGTAGGTCAATATATTATTGCATGTTTTTCTATTTCTATAAACGTAGCGATTCTCGTGATAGTACCAAATTTGGAAAGTGCCAAGGGTGAAAATATCAAACTCTAATGTTTGAATTAAATTAGAAAACTTTCCTAAAATAAGAAATTGAGGATTTGAACACTGAAATATTTTTTAACTCCTAAACAAAAAAGGGCGTATGCAAATAAGAAACAAACACGAACTTGAAAATTTTAAGCTCAAATATAATCTTCCAGTATTGTTTATATTTGAAATTGAATTTTCACCACTATAAAATGTCAAAAATAAATATTTACGTTTAACAGGAAGATTACTGGAATATATTAGCACTCAATTAAAATCAAAATTTTCTCTTAAGATAAAATAAATTATTTATGTTATCTAATAAGAGATGCGGACAAGTCCTGTGTTACATCTCAGACACGTCGACTTGAAATATAAATATTAAATGCTACACAACCCCAAACCATTCAGCAGATTCATTTCGGAAAGTTTAACTTGAGCTGCAAGTTGGAAAGCTGTTAAATTATAACTAGTAAACGTAAATTCATAAATAAGCGCTGCTAAAATTTATTGAAATTAATTCGGCAAAAAATACGAAACAATTAAAATGTTTTTGCGCTGAGAAGAATGTCGGATTGCAAAATTATTATCTAACAAACGGAGGAAGAAAATGAGGCAAGCGGGAAATTAAAAAAATTAATCCCATCTTTTCTTACATACTTTTGTTGGTGGGAAGCTTCGGGTATTTTATTTACAGTGCTTTAAAAATTTCTATTCAAAGTTTAACTATAAATTTCTATCTTAAGTTTGCAATCTGTGGTAAAAATTTAAATGCGCTATAAAAATAAACGTAATAATCCAATTTAGTGAGCGAATGGCTAGGTGGTTAGCGTATTAGATTTTTGTGTCAAAATTCAAGGGTTCATCCTGTTTGTCACATATTTTTAACACAGACAGAGAAATTCGAAAGCTATTGAAATTAGTTATAATTAAACTAAACATAAATTTCATGAGAAAATGCAATAACGGAACTTTTTTCCAAATCTATCTGAGTGTAATAACTCAAAAAAGTAAAAAAAAAAATTATTTTTTTCAAATATTTCATCTTCGGTCCCCACAAAATCAGCAATTTATCGGGAAGTTTTTGTCTTGGAGTTTAATTTTGTTGAATTTAATTAATTGCTTTTACCGTACAATTACACAAATCTATGGAAAACATAAAAGTTTTGTGAACCCTACATCTTTCACTTTGTTTTTTCGAAAAAAGTTAATTAACCTTTTTTATTATTTGCACTAATTAGTTTTATGCCTACGTAGAAAGAAAACCCTGCTTGGTCGTCAGGGAAAGGATGAGGCAAAACTGCAGCCTATAAATAACTTAGCCAATTGTATTTTGTGAAATTTTAAATGTTAACCAATGACAACAGATTGGTACTAAAAGAACAAAAGCTAGCGTTTGCTAAAATTTAATAGCGATTAAATTAAACTTAGTTTTTGCTGAAAAATCTATACTTTTAACATAAAAATTACAGAAATTACATAAAACTCTTCAAATTTACGACAACTTACCTTAGTTTCAAGCGTTGGTTTTCTAGAAAACTGAAAGTTTTGGAAAAAAAACCAGCGTCATAAAATTATTATCTGGTTAGCAAATTTGTTTCAAAAGATACTAAAAAAACGTTAATTAATTGTTTCTCGCCGTTACAAATTTGATGAAACTGCTATATTACGTTATGCAGAGCCGTATTATCGCATAAGCCCATGAAGCCCGGGCTTGTGGCGCAAAATTTCAGGAGACAGCTTCCTCTTTTCTATAAATTATTCTAATAAAAAAATAGTCAACTGTAAAGTCGAGGATAAGGGCGCAAAATATTAAAGGCTTGCGGCATCAAACTTATCCGTGACGGCTGATGCTATGGTTTTCAGGTTTGTGCAACCCTCAAAAACAATAACGATAAGCTATATAGTATTCTGAGGAAATTGAAGGAAACCATAGAATATCTAAGGGTATTTTAAGAAATAGGAAATCCGAGATAATGTAGAAAATTCTACGAAATCTTAGAAAATCCCAAGAAAATTTAAGAAATTCAAGAAAATTCAATTAAATCATAAGGATCCTATAGATGTGCTTTTTTTGCTTGTTTAACTTTTCGACAGGAAATCTCAAGGCGATCTAGAAGGAAATTGCCTTTTAACTTGCCCCTAGACGCAATATATTGATTTTGTAATTTTGTGTTTTGTTATTAATATAAATCTAAAAATAATTTTCGAAAAACATACAGTATACTCAAAAATTACTGCTTATGTAAACTTAAACCAAACTTTAGATAAATTTAAAAAATGTATCCATTTGTCTATAAAATTCTTAATTTTAACATTTAAATTATTTTAGGAATATTATGATTCCAAATCTTCCAATCAATCTTGATTATTTCTTATCTTCAAAAATGCACCACACTTTCACTTAACAATTTTTGAAAGTAATCAATTTTATTCAAAATTGCACCAAGAAACAGTCACTCCTTATTGGAAAATTTGCAAAAAATTTTGGAAAAGGGCCATGTTGTCGTCACCAGTTGGTGTCAAGTCAACCAATTTGACGGAACTATTCGTTTTGACCTTTTTTTTTGAATCCATTTTGACTAGTTTTGTCGTGACGTCTGTACGTATGTATGCATGTACGTACAGACGTCTGTATGTCGCATAACAACTCAAATATGGCAAGTCGTAGAAAGTTGAAATTAATTAACGAGATTCCAACTAAAAAATAATTATTCTACATTTTAGTTATTAAGAAAAGTATTGACAGTTTAAGGAAGTCATGTGGTGTCCACATCAGATTTTTTTTATTATCCAAATCGAAATATTTACAAATTCCTCCAAACTCCCACAATGCAAACTCATTCAAAATCATTAAAATGTGAAAAAACACAAAATTACGAAATAATAGAGAGCGTCCATAATGCGACCAGTCCGGTCGACGTAAACGGCAAAAAACCATAATTACAACAAATTTCCGCGCCAACATAAAACTTTTGGCGCGAACAACCATTCAAACATTTACAAATCCCAAAATATTTACGGCAAAATTAATTTTAAATTCAAAAACAATCAAAATAAAAATTCAAATGCAATAAATAAAACTTCAAAATGCAAAATAAAAAAGGAATTTTGCAATAAAACGACAATATATAACTACTGAGGGGTATTCCATGATCCCCAGGCCCACCGGTCGTGTTCCAAAATCTCAATTTGAAATTTTATAATTTAATTTCGGAATTTTGTATTTTTTAAACATTTTATTTTGTTTTTTGTATCTGTAAATATTTTTTATATTTCTCGCTTTCCCACCGTCAGGCTGGTATTGTGAGATCGGTGGGAGAAAGGGAGGCTTTTTGCGAAAATCGCAGCCCACGGCGGTTTGGGAGAAAGTAGTTTTCTGTAATATTTTTTCGTTTGTGATTTGAAATTTGATTTTGAAAAATTTGAAAATTTGATGGATTGTTTTTGGATCATAATTTGGAAACTGATAGTTTTTGAATGATTGACATAATAATTGATCTGAAGATTTAGAAGAATTAATTGATTTATGTGAAATATGAAGTTAGTTTATTTCGAAAATAAATGATTATATGGAATTAAAAGTTCAAGGCGACGTGCAATAATTTTGATGGCACGACGTCCGACGTATGGTCTAGTTTATCACACATTTACCATTTCACGTATTGAAAGTTTTGTTTAAAATTAAAATATAATTTGGAAATTGGTTTTATTTTAATATTGAAAATTCAGAAATTTATTAACTAAAATTTTTGATTTTAATTTATTGATGATTTAAGAGTTGTTTTTCCAACTAACCGAGAAAAAAGATAAGTAATATTTTCTGGGGAGCCCCGTTTGGAATTTTGGGACCCTAGAAAATATCACTTCAATATATATTCTCGATGCAGTAGGAACCGGGAGGATTTGGGAGTATGGAATACCTTGCAAAAGTTTTATCCTTTCCATGACGACTTGAACTTACAAAAAACCTAGAATTTTATATTTCAAAGATTTATTATGTGATTTATGTTTCCATTGAAAAAATAAAGAAATAAAAAATACGAAATACGAAATATAATGAAAAATATGTTTCGTCCGCGCATCCTTAATCTTTGTAAGGAGTTGTAAGTCTAGTTTATCTATATAAGCTTGGTGTAAATATTTGTGCAGAACCGTAGTTTACATTCGGTTTAAACAGATTTTAAGTAAGAATGATAAATGATTCTTTCAAGGCTCGGAGACTTTGAAATGTTCAGGTCAACTAGAATTACTAAAATGTTTGCTCTGTCGTAAAAATTTAAAAAGTATGATAAAATACCAACTGGAAGCAAAATGGAAAAGTAATTTTTATGCTAAATGGAAGATTCTTTTTAAAGTTTTGTTTCACAATTTTTTTATGAGATTTAAAGTGATATGATGAACATACCAAATCGTAGAAAATGTATTAAAATTTATATTGCGAGAAAGATAAATAACAAAGAATGAAAAGAACTGACATGATGTGTGAACGAAAAAACATGTTTTGTAAAGCTATCCTCGCAGGACATTAACTTCAGGGATAGCGATCATCATGTATAATTTGTAAGAATTAAGAATTCTATCAAACGGAACTGTACAATGTTTACCCAACTAAAAAAAAATCTAAAATTATTTTTAAAGTAAATTTTAGCATTGAATCAAGTACTGAGATATTATTGTCAAATATTATAATTTTAATTTTCCGGTCTAAACTAAGCTTTTCGAACTGGAAATGAATGATATTTATATCTATAAATAGATTTACAACATGTTTACTTTTTTTTTAGATTAATTTACTACTTATGTTTTGTTATATTATAAATTTATATTATACTATTATAATTTTTTATACTTAGCTCGAGGAAATTTTGTAATAAATTTCCATGAAAACTTTACGTAGCGATAAACTAAAATATTTTACTTTGAAGTAATTTTTATTAGTGTGGGCTTATTTTCACTGTTGTTCCCTTTTTCTTTTATATTACTTTTTGTAATTTCAACTTTAGTTTTCATTTTATCCTTGCAACTGTTCCCAACTAATTTGCTGTTGTTACAATTTTTATTTTTGGTACTTTCGCGAAATGTTCCTTTCGTCATATCTTTTATATATTATCAACTGCAGCATTATATATTTACTCCATGAACATTTAAATATAAACCCTTATTTTGCAAGCGCCGTTAAACATCATCCCTTCTCACAGTAAATTCTTACATTAATTTTAATCGAATTTGCGCTCGCACGTATGAAATATTTTTAATATTTTTCTGTCAGTTTCCATTACTGCCGACAAGTCGAAAATCTTGATCGCCATCAATTTTTTTTTTTCTCGATCCCAATTCTGTAGGAAATGTTAGTCTTAAATTGATTATGTTTCTTTTGAAAGCTCTCCAAACGCCTACATTTTAATAAATTAGTGCACTGCCATCCGTTTATTGCAATGTGCTATCCAATTTCAGTTACACACGTTGAAGTGTTGACATACATCGAAATTGGCAAATTAACGCAATTCGGCAAATAAAATGGAACATCTACATTTAAATTCAATACCTTGTACAAAAAAAGCTTTAACCTACTTCTGTATTTTTGGAAACAAGCCAAATTTGGGTTTTACGTCAACAATTTATCGTTCTCAAATTATTTTCAAGGAAATGAAAGATATAAAGAAAAATGGCGTTGTTTTGAATCACTCGATACGGAACTTTCAAGGAAGAACTATATTCACCAGAAGAGCTTCAGACAGCAACACTGCAGCTAAACCGAATGCTGCTCGTGATTAAATTATTCCAAGTTTCATTGTGCACATGAAACATTATTAATAATTTGAGTGCTCATAAATGCATTTCATGCGCTTAAATTATAGACAGTGAAATATTTTATTCGAACAAAAACGTCTGCATATAAATTCGTATGTGAAAGTAGTTCATAGTTGTTGTTTTCTCTGGGTTTAGAACGGCGAATGGCACAACGAAGAGCTTATTTGCGGTATTTATTTAAATTTAATAATAGTTATCAAGATGTACATGAATAGTTTAAGAGATTTTATTTTTTAATCGTTTAATAGTAGTTTGTGCAACTAGTGCTGAAAGTAGATATTTTAATAAACAAAGAAAGTATTTTATTTATCTACTGCTGTTACGTAATATTCTATCTATTTCGCGCCCTAGTGCGGAAAGTAACTTACTTTCAACACCGATATTTTATTTAAACCAAATCAAAAGCTTTCATCTAAAAGGCAAAATTTTGTATGTTTCTTTCGCTCAGCTAACAGTCGTATAACTGCGAAAAAGTTGTAGATTTTATTTGTCCTTATAACTTCTTAGTTTTGGCGCGTGAATAAGTTGCAAAACGTGTACTAAAGGATATTCCATACCCCCCCCCCCAAATATTTAATTACTTACAATTACAGTCAATTTAATTACATTTAATTACAATTACAGTAATTTAAAGTCAATTTAAAATTAATATTACTTAAACCGTTCCAAAAGAAAATCAACTAAATTAAAATTCCTGTTTCTAGTAAAATATAACGAGCGTTGCAAAATAGATATACCATAAATCTTCATGTAAATATCAAATAAAATAAAATTGTACAAAAAATTAAAATTATAGAATGCTTAAAATTCAGAATATAATTAAATTTAAAATTGTTAATTAGGTTTGCGAAAGATATTATTTGCACTTTACGAGATAAAACATTTTGTTTTAAATTGGAATTTTTAATTTTGCGCTTTGGGAAAACAAGCACTGTGAAAAAATTCGGTAGTCTGGCTGGTACTTTAATTTATTTTTTTTTTTTTCAGTGTGAGAAATTTTTCACATTTTCCATCAGTCCTGTTATCCAAATTTTAGCAATTTTACCATGTCAAAATAATTATTGAGAACTTCGTTAATATTAATAATTACCATTTAAATTGATTTTCGCAGTCTTGATTAAACAATCTACTTCACGCTCATGTGTATTTTATCTTTATGTGAGTATACTCGTGCGACATAACAATTTTTTTGCATGCCACAATTTGCTAATTTACTTTACATTTATAATTGAACAAACCATTCTGTTTGTAGCAATAATTGATTATTTCTTTACACTGCCAAGTATGCGTACATGTTTTAGTTAGTGTAAATTACTGAACAAACCGTCGATTAAATATCGCTGGTTTAAACGATATTTACAAAGAAAAAATTTCTTTGGTCTTTTGTTTGCATATATAACCGGTGCGGTGGTCTTTAAGTCAATATTTTAAATAGGGGATTTATTGGCTATTTAAATATGCCTGCACCAAACTATGTATTCTAAAATAATTAAAATTTCAGCAATAAATTCGGCATTTAATTAATTTTGATACTTGGTTTCATTACTGCGATAATTAATAAATTTTGATTCCAAATTTAGTGCACAAAATTGTTACCAGCTTCGTCAATATGTTTTCAATTTTTTGTTAGAATGAGCTTATTTCCGTAGATTATATCCTTAAACGGACCCTAAGGAAAAGTAATCATAAGGGTTGAAATCTACTGAATATCAAGACCACAATCTACTATATTAAAATCTCAGATTTCGTTTAATTAAAGTTCAAGAACAGGCGGCGCTTAAAATACACCTTTGTAATTTTGCTACTTTCTTTTTATACGTAGATGTAATCGCTCAAGTAATCAGTTTTGGTATAACTGCAGTGTGAGATTTATACTGTAATATAAATTACACTTGTAAAAACGGAAGTCAGTCGTAAGAATTAAATCGGAAACCCATTAGTTTCAGGTAATCAAATTTTGTTTTAAAAACTTCAATCAGAAAAAATTAAAATAAATTGCAATAAATTTACCTAGGAACAAGTAAATTCATTAACATGGAAACATTAACAATTTTTAGAAATAAAAAAAAAAATTTTAATTTTAAATTATGATTAGTGTTAATTTGGGTAATTTTATATTATAATTAGGAAGGGAGGATTTCTACCGGTTTTTAAGTCTATAAAAAATATAAAAATTTAAGAGAATATAATGTCTTAACCATTTATTAAGCTCTAAAAAATTTCAGAATTCCCCCCCCCTGTTTTTAGTTCATGCCACTTAAGTATTTAGGAAATGTAGATTTTTCTAATAAGTCGCATGTGCATATTTTTTTTATTTTTTTGAGTTATGTGAATCCCTGGATTATTTCTTCTCTGGTTTTATTATTATTTAATATTGAAATTACATTGCTCCATTGATTTCATATTAAATTGCATTTTCTTTTTAATTTTGGTATTTTTAACCGCCGCACCGACGCAAAAAGAGGGGTGATATAAGTTTAACGTGTGTATCTGTGTATCTGTCTGTGGCATCGTAGCTCCGGAACGGATGAACCGATTTTGATCTATTTTTTTTTGTTTGAAAGATGAAAAATCTGTTCAGCCATTCAAAAAAATCGTGAATATTTTTGAAATTTTATTTCAAATTATTTATATCATTATGTGGGCGATACTACTGCAATTCATGTTGCTTTAACAATTGTTTGCTTACATTGGGTCAGTTATCAATTACTGGATTTACTAGTATTCCTTTTTTTCTTATAATAATTTTAATTCTAATATAAAATTTGATTTAAAATTGTTAATATAATATAACGTTTAAAAAGCATGAAATGAAACTAAAACTAAAATTAAAAATTTAAAACACCCCAGACACAAAAAGAACCTCTAAAAAATAAAAAATAATATGTATTGACCCTTTAATTTTAGTATAATCAGTAATATTTTGAACTAATAAGCGTCGTCACGTCGGGAAACCCCACATACGGACCGACAAAATATTAAGCAAGAATTTTCCGTGTTGTGTCTCTGCTCTCTGGGGTGTCGATCGACTAAATATGAATTGAACCATTTAAAATGCCTATTTAATATTTTTTCGGTCCCTACGTGAGGTTTCCCGACGCGACGAAAAAGTCAATACATTTTATTTTTTATTTTTTATTTAGAAGTTTTTTTTATTAACAATAAATTTTTATTTATTTTTTTATAATTTTATAATTTGTTTTAAATAAATTTGCATTGTTAGAAACCACCAGTCCACTACACAACTACACTTAATAAGTGTATAACACATCTTTTAAATTTATAACTACGTTTTTTTTATTTTAATAATTACTCTGAAACTTAGTATCTACTGAAAGTTTATATTTTGTTTGAAATTTCATAATTAATTTTGTACAAAACAAAATATCATATTTTATTTGGAAATAAATTATTAATTATAATTAATAATTTCATGAAAATTGAAATAATATTATTTATCCTGAAATAAATATTTTTCTAGATTGGATATATTATATTCATCCGTTCTTTTAAAATTATATTAAAATTTGTCTCTGTAAAATGAAATAGGACTAGGCGAAAGCTGTTGTACTTTTGCATAAACCAAACATTTTTGTTGCGTTATACACGTTTTTCAACGTCGGTCGGCGTCAAAAAGCTACGACGACGTTGGTATATCCCATCAAAACGTTGCGAATATTTGGCCGCATAACATTTGGAGGCGGATATATGGATACATGTGATATTTGGCGTTTCTACGTCTACGTATGTAGACTGATAACCGATGGTCAAAACTTAATCTTTTTTTTTCGGGTTTTCACCGATGGTCACATGGTCGGTCAGATGCAGATTGCAGCGATGGTCACATGCTGATTGCACCGATATAATATTACTTAATCTCTTGAAGTGAAAGACTTACCAATAAGTACCTATTGTTGCATATTGAAAAAATTTCGAAAATTAATTCGCTTCACATTCATTCACTCATTAATGTGACAATAATGATTGTGAAATAATCATTACCCCTAAGCCCTGACCTTAAAATTAATACTTAAAATTTGTTATTGGGAGGGGGGCGATAATTCGAACTACTTCTTTTTAAGGACGATTTTTGGAGGATTTTTTAAGGACGGCCGACCATCTATTTCGGTTTCTTCCGCTCTGGACGCTCCGGGCCGTTTTAGTAAACGCCATACTCACTATAAAATTTAAGTATTTACTTGGTGCTGCTCATCAATCAATTGAAAATAGAACAAGATATCTCAGGAGATACGTACGTAAGAAAGTTTATAAAGATACTGCAAAAAGAATAAAAGTAATTGTCAATAATTGTGCAAACAATCTACTTCTGGATTATTTACAAGGAATCGTGCACGTCTTCTAGCTGCAGATTCAAAAGCAATATAAAATGTTGTAAATTTGATTAAAAATTTGTTGATTACATTACAAAAAATTGATAACTATTTCTGATTTACTTCTTTTTTAATTTTTCTATTATTCAACTTCAGTTGAATTACTCATAATCCTTTAATTACTAATAGGTCAGAGCCGTACATCACTAATCATCGCATGAGCCAAATATCGCAATGCGTCCAAATATCCGGGTCCAATTATCGTATTTCCCAAATTGTTGCATGCGTGCAATTGACGCGCGCCCAAATAATCACGTCCAAATGTCTTTTATGTCTTTATGTTATGCAACTTTCAGAAATCAGTTGCATAACATAGCAGGTTATAATTTGATTACAACGGTATCTACTGAAAGTTTTCAAAAATTTGGGTTGGGCTGAAAAGTGAGGGAACCCTACGGGAATCATAATTTTTGTGTCTGTAAATTATTTCTACCGTGGTTTGGATTCCACGTCAAGTTGTAAAATGCATGACGTGGTAAATGGTTTATGTATGAATCAATTACTTGAATTTATAACATCATAAGTTTATAAAACAGGAAATCCCTTTCAAATAATATTATGTTCAGCATAATTACTTACGATCGATAATTTCATTTTTGTTATGTAGGTAGGTTTATGATTAATACTTGCAATATCAAACAGTTCGTGTTGACTGACAAAACGTTATTCAGCTAACGTGGGTTATTGTTTAGTGTCGTATAAGTTATTTGCTGATAAATAATTAAGAATTGTACCTTGTAGAGTTAATTTAGTTGATTTCAATAATTAATAATTATTATTACGCGTCACTTGGATCATAAATTAGTTACACGCACTAAAAGCTTTTTTCCGTGCAGCACTTGAAAGTTCACGGGTGATGTGAGATTTCAATCTTACATGACCGTTCATTAAGTCGGTAATTTAATACAAATAGTGCAAAAAACTAAATTTGTTTCTCGAAGGTAAAAATAGCTATTTATATAACAAGTTAAAAAAATTGCTTTTTCTACTTGTTGCACATTTACAAAAGCGTTTTGGAAATTAATTAAAAATAACAAAATCAATTTTGTAAATATTTTATATGAACTTTTTGTTATAATATCTCCAAAAAAACTATACGGGAAACGTCTTTTAAATGAAATTGTTTCTTGTTTGCTATTAATCCAGTCCCGAAAGTCTCTTAATGTTAGTTATAATTAAAACTCTCAAGTATAATGAGAAACTAAGCAAAGCGTTAATTTGTTAATTATTTTCTTAAAGAACGATTTAATCGATTCGAATAGTTTATCAGACGTGAGACACATGAAACACTAAATATTTGATAAATTACTATTAAATTACTAACAGAGTCTCAAACTTCTTACGCCTGCAGTAATATTTTATCAGACATCGCCAAAATTGATTTAAAATTATGCATAATTTTTACATAAAATCTATTAATTTCGGTATTCCCCAACTTGAAATTTATTCCAACAAAAAACTAAATTTCATCACTTTAAAATTACACATTTAAATGATAATCTAAAAGCTTTTTAATTAAATCTGCATTCTTAACTCCTGCTTTATTACTTAAATTACTGTAAACATGTTTATGGGAAGGAATGTAAACTTAATAAATAATTCTTAGCTGCAGAGCACCGATAGCAAGTTTAGATTGCATGGAAGAATTTAGTGCAGGAAGTGCCCTGAGTGCTTTAGGAGATCGACCAGGAGATGGTGTTATTACCAAGGAACAGCTCCTGCTTAGCGGGTTGACACACACGACTCCTGGAAACCCATATCAACTATCTCGTCAAACATCACTTACACCGGGATTACGTTATCGAAATTTAGGAAAAAGTGGCCTGCGTGTTTCAAATATAGGATTAGGTAACTTGACAGCGGTCGATTGATTTTCGGCATTTTAATTTTCCCTTTCAGGTACATGGCCTATTTTTGGACCTGGAATAACAGAAGAACAAGCCGAACAAATTGTATCTATGGCTATGGATAGTGGAATCAATGTGTTCGACCTTTCTGAAGCGCACTCGGGTAAAACATTATTTTATTAAATTACATTAAATAATAATTTATCCAAACACATTAATGTTTAAATTACTACATAATGCAATTACATCAGATGCTTTACTAATTAGGAACTAGGGCGGAAGTTGAACTAGGGCGGATTTTGATGCGTAAAGGTTGGAAGAGATCGAGTTATGTAGTTACTACAAAAATTTACTGGAGCACCAGGTATGGAGTTCACAAATTGTGTAATTTGTGTAATTAATTTTGTTTCCATTATAGGTCCGAAGAACGTGGGCTTTCCAGAAAACACATCATTGAAAGTGTCAAAGCTAGTTTGTTACGGTTACAACTTGCCTACATTGATGTTGTTATTGTACATAAAGCGGATCCGATGTGTCCTATGGAAGGTACGACGCTTTCGATTAACTTGCAAATTCATTTGCACAATTAACTCTTTTGACAGAAATCGTCCGAGCCATGCATTACATTATATCGCAAGGCTGGGCCATGTACTGGGGTACGGCGAGGTGGTCGCCAGTGGAAATTATGGAAGCTTACAGCAATTCGAGACAATTTAACTGCATCACTCCGATCGTCGAACAAGCAGAATACCACATGTTTTGTAGAGAAAAAACGGAGCTGTACATACCCGAACTATACAATAAAATAGGAGTTGGTGAGTTTGTTACTAAAAAATCAGAGGGTGAATCACTGCGGCAGTAAGTGGATTCGCAATAAAATATTATATATTGACGGTTGACTACCAGTAAGTAGCAGTAACGGCAGTAAGTACTGCCAAACGATAGTACTGTGTACATATTATTCAAACTCGGTGATTCGCCCCTCAGTAAAAGACATTTTGATTTCGGCTATATGCATTCTTATAATTCTAGGTTTAATGGCTTGGTCTCCAGTAACAATGGGTTTAATTCAAAATAAAGAAGACGGTGGGGTTCATTTATTTTCTAGGTACAGTTTTAGAAGTAAATACCGTTCTTTCTCTTGGACTGAAGACGAAACGTCAATAAACAAGGAAGTAAGGAAAAAATGTAGATTCCTTAGACGATAATAAAATTTTCGATAGGGTTTCAGTTGGGTGAAAGAGCGGGCTCAGCCCGAAGAAACAAGAAGACAATCAGAAAAAATAAGAGAACTTGGCGCGTTATCGGAACGGTTAGGTTGTACTTTAGCGCAATTGTCGATCGCGTGGTGTTTAAAAAATGAATCGGTTCAATGTCTTTTACTAGGTGCCATAACGACCGATCAACTGTACGATAATATTCAAGCGTTGCAGGTAAGTTTTTGATGAACGATAAATTTGAGTAGTAAGCTAGAAAAGTTATATCGATTTTAGCTTATTCCAAAATTAAATACCAATATGGTAGCTGAAATTGAAAGAATTCTAGATAATAAACCAGCAAGACCGCCCATGGTATCGACCTTGGCGCTTAGATGACAATCAATGTGCCCTCCTGGCTCGATCGGGTAATTATTTTTAGATTTTTGTTTTATTATAAATAAGCGACTAAAATGGTATTTGCAGTGGTGGCCAGGGAGGCACAAGTAATGCGGAAAGTCCTAAAGATGATGATAACAGCGCCGCTGAAGTCGAATCCAAAGACTCTCAAAAACTGCCATTTTGTGAGATTCAGTGACAAAGGGTTAGCGAGTTTGTAAAAACTCGTAAAGTAAAAACTCCCGATGAAAAACCACAAAAGGAAAAAATGAAATGGACATACAGTCCTGACGAAGGACCAAAATGTCACATTGAACCTTTTGTCTACAAGAGGAAGGATAAAAAAGCCACCAATCTTAGTCCAACACAGGTATGAAACCAGACGAAGTTGAAGGAAATTTTGATATAATGATGGCGATTTAATACAAAACGTTGACGTTAGAAGAAAACTGAATTGATAATAAAAATGCTATTGTATATTATTAACTTACACACGCAGTGCTAAATTAGATAAGACGATTTGTCCTGCAAGTTGTTCACGAATTTTGTGCAAATATTGAGTGATTTGTTGTCGTTAACAATAAATCCGTATCATAAGCGTGCGCAAGGCTTTTTTAAGGGTAACATTTTAAATAACTTATTGAAACGCCACCATATTGCTTTTGAGTATTTTTCTTAGAATAGCATAGAAGGCAAAATTCGCAAGAGGTAGATGTGTAGTGATTGTTAAAAAATGTTTAAACATATAAAACACACTATTTACGATGATATAGAACATTTCTGTAGCTATCTAATTTAAATATTTACGGGGGGGGGGGGAATACTCTCTTTGTGCATGCTTATGGTTAAGAAATAATAATGTAAATTTTGCGTCGGGATAAATCTTATATTTAGATATGCAAATAGTTACACAAAATGTGGAAATTTGAGCAAATTATTAAGCAATTAAAAGCGACATAAAATATTGATTAGCCCGAAGGAGCTGAAATTTAGTATCCTTTGTAGATGGAAATACACGCGGAATCATGGTGTATGAAGTCTTGCTATATATTCCAATGTAACTTCATCAATGCAATATATAAAAATGATGGCTGAACATTTAGAAATAAATGATACCTACATTATACTATTATGGCACAATTAGACTTAGTACGCGGCTTTTGTTGACGATTTAAAATAATTTCGAATATTACGATAATCAAATAATAAATTATTGTAAAAGGTAGCTGACCAAAAATTACACTTACTTCAAAAATTGAGAAGGTTTACTCTTTCATGTCGTTCGTTCGCATCCCACATGCGGAATGCAAAAACTTATAACCCCAAGTTTCGTGTGCTATGCCGAAAAGTAAACCTTCTTTTAGAATTTTAAAAAATTGTAGATAAATTTTTGAAATTGTTACATAGTTCGCACAATTTTTTATTTAAACCATTTCTTTATAATATTGAATAAGTATTGTTGAATCTTGATAAAACGATGGAAGTACCTTGCATATAATTCTCTACCGTATCCGGAATTTTAGGACTAACAGTTATTCGACTGCTTTTGTTCGACTTAACATTTATGCGACTGAATAACTGTAGTTGTGCAGTAGAATAACTGTTAGTCTAACAAAATTCCTAAAATCCTTTACATCGGCGATGTCAAATTTAAGTTACATTATATAATGTATGTTATGAAATATTATATTTTACTGTTGATGGTATATAAAACATAATATGATGTACATATATAGAATGTAAAACGATTGTTTTTAATCGCTGTAATTTTTGACCATAACCTGTTTGTTCCCGATCGGATCAACCAAGTACTGCGTAATCTTTTTGATGTGTGAACTATAACTATCTCTACTTCTAATGGATGTCTTCCTTCGGTTCACCAACTCTGTATTATCCCTTTTCTTTTTTTCATTTTTTTTAAATATTTCAACTCACTAAAAATATGCTGCCATTAGTGTACTGGTGTCGTTGATCAAACTTGTTAGAACAAATTGGTTATGCCAAATATTTCTCTGAGTGTAGAATGAGTTAAAATTTGAAACAAAACTTATTGAATTTTTTTCCATCAAAAATTAGCAGAGATAAACGTAAAAATTGAAATAAAAACAGTATTATCATTAATTTAAAAATTAAATTGTTCTTATAGTTACGTACAGTCACTCACAGCTTAAATGATGCAAATCAAAAATAATGCAATACAGAAATTTAAAAATTTATTACAGATTATTAATCAAAAATTTTGCAAGTTACCAATTCATAACAGAATGTTCCACGTTTTTTGTTTAAGCTGTGAGCAGTGATATACTTCAATAGTAGCTCATCTTAGATTACATCATTAGATCGGAAAAGGAAATTGAAAATATTGAAGCAATATTGCAATATTGAAGAGCGCTATTGATGTACCTATACTACAGGCCGACCAAGCTTGCATATACCTACCGAAAAATAGTCCTGGTAAGCGTTGTCTTTCAAAAATAATTATTTCGAAAAAATGCTCAGTTTGGTCGAGCTTCATACTTTAATGTTGTGACTAAAGTAATTTTTTTACAAATCGAACTCCTGCACGTGCTTTGCTAAACTTGATAATGAGACTGTATTTACAATTATTGACATCATCCAATAATGGGAAGCACGTGCAATTATGTATTAATTAATTTTAGTTAGGTACATGTAAGTTATTAAGCATACTGCCTTTTTAACTTTCTGCTGTTATGTCGTGATAAAGTATTGTTTTAATTGTACATACTATAGTCGTGATGTAATTTTTGGCAAGTGGTACTTAATTAAAGTAAAGGTTGGTCAAAATCTATGCGTGATTCTCAATCTTTTACATATCAACTTCATCTATTTGTTACTTCATTTCTAAACGTCCTATATTGTGTGACTCCCAGTCTTTATTAATATTGGAATGAAGTTTATGTGTAAAACACAACTATTGTAGGCGGGTCGGATATACCGGCTTGCTAAATTGTTATGTATATAAATTTTAATGACGATTTCGCTCAAACGAATTTTATTCTTAAAATTTTCAAATTTTAATCTTTATCGAGTACTGTTTTAAGACTCGATTGTACAATATTATAAAAAGCTTGTTTTCTCTTGAAAAAAATATTGACTATAGAATGCGTTGTTTTATTTTTCCATTTTTCAGTTAGCTACTATTCTACATACGCAGGTAAGGCATTTTTCGCAAACCAAAAGTTTATAAATCAGACAAAAACAAAGTGTGCAAATCCCACCGCTGCCACCACTTGTAACGCTCGACTATCTACCCATAACATATAATTACAAAATTGAGGTGAGGAGCAAAATAGAAACTTTCTTCCGTAAAAATGATATTCTTGATCAGTGATCTTTAGTAATTTAACATTAAATTATGTAAATGACATTAAATTAAAAGAATTTCAAATTCTTGTGTTAAAAACATGTTGCTTAAAACAAAATGTTTTAAACATTTGCGCGTGTTTTGCTTTTGGTTTGAGTGAATCTGAACGTTGCCCTTTCCATGTGGAAAAAAAATTAATTTAAATTATGTACCCCGTGCATTAATGTTGATATTAATCAGTAGTTGCTTCATATATGAAATAAAAACATTATTATTATTGAATTGCAATTTGAAAACTTTATTGGACCATCTTTTTTATAGTAGTCAAATTAACTCCATTTAAAAATAGTATGTTCCAATTTTGTAAAAGCATTTAACAACTTTTTACAAGTATTTATTTAAGCGTTAACCACCCTTGGAGGGCCGTAAAATTTATCTGGATTATTTCCTCTTTTCCACCAATCTTTTTCCCGAGGCTGAAGATCATACAAAAGATACTTTTGTTGGATATATAATGGCTTCGATGGTATTAGCCCTGGAAATCACATAATTTTATAAGTAACTCAATTTATTCTTAGTATCTTACCTGCATGTAACAAACATAAACAACAAATTAATATAATAATAATTTTGTACATTATGTTATTGAACTGCGGCTACAGTGTTTATCTTAACACTAACCGAATGGATAGTTTATATGTGCTCTCTTATCTACAAGTTTGCATCCTTGAATTAGTTACAGTTTATAGGTGTTGGGTTTAATTAATTTTTACTTCATTTTTTATTCCCAAACTTAATTTACAATCAAAATTTTATAATCTTCTTTTTTAAATTAAATTTTTTTGAAAATTACAAGATTATATAAATTCAAATACGTAAACTTACTTTTACAATAAAACTTGTTTAATTTGGTAGTGAACATACTATTCAACCAGCGGCGGATCATCAAGGGAGGCAAGAGAAGCTTAGCCTCCTCTGAAATTGTGAACCAATAAACTATGTATTAAAATTTAAAAAAGTTAAAAATGAACTTTCGATTGTGAAATCTATCGAAAGATCATTAGATACTCCTTCTACAATACATATATTCAAAATATTGAAAGTATAACCAAATAATACGAAATTTTGTGTATATAATTTAATATTTAGGTTTTCCATATAACCGCAATTATAGTTAATATTTGGCCTTCTTATTTTTGATTTTAATATTTAAAATAACATTTTTTAAATTTAGGTTTTGAATATTTAAATCTGAATTTTGAATTTTCTTTAAATAATAAATTTGTTATTTTTTTATGTTGGTGGCACCGGTTACTCCGATTTACCAACATAGAAAGTGACTCCTTTACGAGGCTCCTTTACTACCGCATACATTATATCGAATAGTTTTTTCACATAAAATACTTATTTTGATGTTTTTTAGCGCATATAAATCCGGTCTCTAGTTATAAACATAAAATAAAAGATCGGTCATGGAAATTCGATCGTTTTAACATTTAGTACAGACATATAATTATATGCCTCTTATTTGAGTTTGGACAAATTATATAACGCAATTTTATTATTTTGTCATGTTCACGTGCATAAAAAAACTATGTTTGTAGCTGTGCTACATCCCTGATTTTAAGCTCCCTTTTTTCATTTCGTTCATTTGTCTACATTGTAAGGTTTTTATTGGTTGTTTAACTTTAATGAACGTTTTAGTTAAAATAGGTTTAAAACACTCTTTAAGTACTTTTATGAATACAGGGCTAAATTTTTAAGCCTTTTTTGTAAGAAAAAAGAGTTGCACTACAAACGGCTGAAGAAAACGAATGGTTTCATCTCTGCGGATTTGTGGTACATTTTTGGATCCGTCATAATGCCAAAATGAAATTTTGAAAAATGGCCCCAGATATAGGTAATACTTCTGATACTTTTTTAACTTTTTTTTATAAAAATAAATTTTTAAAGTACATTACCATTATTAGACGAATTTTGTTGGCACAAATCAAATTTTCTATTTAAAATCCATTGGAAACGGCAATAAAAGTAGTAGTTTTCAAACTTATAATTTTCGGGGTAAAAGAAGATTAATTTAACTTTTTAAAACAATACAAAGCCTTATTGACCTTCTTTGAGAAACTTGTTGTATACGGATTTTCAAGATGTTTACTACTTTATTACTAAATAAACGAGGAAACAAATTTTGAAAATTTTATTTTCTGGTAAAAAAATCATACTTAATTGGCATTAAACAATTTCGGCCCCTTTTTGTGATCCAATAGGCTTTAAAGCAAATTATAAAAACCGTTGCGGTTCATTTTCACACCCACTGCTTACCAAAGTCTTTTAGCCTACGAACCCCCAAGTGAAAAAAAGTGTAAAACCAATAAAAATGAATGAAAAAAACGAGACGACCTGTATTTTTATTTATGCACCTATTTATATTTTTTTATATTTTACTCAGGACGCAAAAATTGCTACTGATTTATTTATTGTTCCATAATAATAAAAATGGATCACAATTTTTTTTATTTATGACAACCCCCTAACGTTGTTCAGGGATCTCCAAATCAATTTTAATTTTCCACTGACCCTCTGAATGATCCCGAGTACCTCTGGGAGTACTTAAAAACCACTTTGGGAACCACTGATATAAACTAATAATATTTATAAATTGAAATTTAATCACGGATTTATGAATAAGTAATAAGTACTTATTACTAAATCCGTGAATTAAATTAAATAATTTAAATTTGGATGAAATATGTATTAAAAAAAACGAATGTTTCGTTTATGTTTAAAACTTTTTTTTGTTCTTAAAACGGTGTTTTTTGTTACTTTAAAATAAAACATGATTTAAACTTGTTTTTTAAATAAGTTTTGGTCAGTATCGGTCTTAGGGGGTTGCAAGGAGAATTTACATACATATAATAGATATAAAACAATATTATACAATTAAATCCGAACTTAGTTCTTATACTATATTATTTATAAATAATTTAAGGGGATCAAACCCTTTAGACGCCCGGAAATAAGTCGCTCTTTGGGAAATTTTTTTACAGGTGAAAAAATAATCACATCATTTTGAACTTTTAACATCATTTTGTTATAGTATTAAAGTATAGAAAAAAAAATTTTTAAATATTTTTTAACAAAATGGCAGTTCTGTAGAGTGTTTTTTCAGGCGTCTTGTGCGTGGCATCGAAAAGTGCTGCATTTATCATTTCTTTTCTATTAATCTGATACAAATAAACAAATTTTTTTTCGATTATGTACATGTTGACGGGTAGGATAAACCTATAAAATTATAAAAAAGTATAAAATCAAACTAGGCTAAAAATGAACTAGGCTGTTTAACTAAATGGTCAAATTTTCGACTATTTTTTCAACAATTTTCACCACAAAAAAGTAATTTATTTACGCGAAATCTTTAAAACTTTGGGTTTATCCTTCCGATAATAATATAGACAGAAGCCTCCTAAAATTTGAGCCAAATCGATCAATAACTTTTTGAGTTACAGCACGAGCAGTTTTTGAAAATGCAGTTTCCAGATATTTTTATATTAAAATTAAATCATCGTAGGTTTATCATGTAAAATTTATAGTATGCAGAAATGCAGATCCAGGCGTTCTCGACTATTTACGATAACTCCGTAAATATTTAATATTTCAATTTTTCCTTTTACCAGTATACTCTTAATATATTGTACTTTCGGAATATAAAAGAAAAAAAATATTTGTCTTTTGAAAATTCTAAAGGGTTTGGTCCCCTTAATTTAATGTATAAATTCTTGAGTTTCACTGGTGTGGTGGTGAAGGGGAGGGTTAGGAGTAAACTCATTGTCAGTCTAGGCATCGAATGTTATTCGATCTAGAACCGGAATCGCTTATGGTATTGATGAGTAAAATTCTAGCGTAGTTTTGTTTTATTGTTTTCTTCATTTGAACTTGTAACCTTATATGTACACAGCCAACTTCGTAATGGATTAGGAACAGAGAAAGTATCTAAATCTGTGTCAATTATGAGGGCTCTAAGCAGTAATACCTAAATTTTTGAAGTAGAATCAATCACCAGCATAAACTAAAATTTCTTTTCGTTCTTGTATTTTTTCTTTATAAGCAGAATATATTCTGTATTAATAATATATTTTATTTTTAATTTATTATTAAATATATTTTGTTTTTTTAATTTTTATTTTAATTATTTTTTTTGCATAATAAAAATTAAATAATGTACATTTTTTTTCGGAATAGATTATGATTATAACATTTTGAAATTAAACATATGTTTTAAACACATTTGAAACATGTTTAAAAATATACCTACTGTTTTAAACAGGACTTTGTGATTTAAATCTGTTTTAAACATTTCTACCCAGATGCGTGTGCCAGCTTTTCGGTTGCGTGGAAGAGCAGGCGGCTCTCGTCATCTGAACTTCGCCCTTTTCATGTGAACTAAAAGTAGATCATGTACCCCGTGCATAATGATGATATTAATTTATATTTGTCTCATACGAAATAAAAACATTGTTTGTTTTTTATTTTTTATAATAAAAAATAGCATATTTTTTATGGTAGCCAATTAATTCCATAAAAAATATTATGTTACAAATTTTGTAAAAACATTTAACAACTTTTTACGAATATTAATTTAATCGTAAATCACTTTTGGGACACCAGTATGTTTATCTTGGTTGTTTCCTCTTTTCCACCAATCTTTTACTGGAGGCTTAATTGTTTGCAAAACATACTTGTAGTCGACATATAAAGGGTTCTCATAAAATGCTGCCTCTGGAAATCACATAATTTTTCAAGTTATTCAATCGTTTGGTGAAATCTTACCTGCGTGTAACAACCATGAACAACAAATTAATATAACAATTTTGTACATTATGTTATTGAACTGCCGCTGCAGTGTTAATCTTGACACTAACCGAATGAATAGTTATATGCTCTCTTATCTACCAGTTTACATCCTTGAAACAGTTACAGTTTATAGGTATTGGGATCAGTTATTTTTTTACATCATTTTTTACTCACAATCTTAATTTATAATCGGAATTATTTAATCTCTTTTTTTAGATGAAATTTTTTAGAAAATCACCAGATTTAAGTAATTACAACGTCAATTTTATAAATTCAAGTACATATACTTACTTTTTTAATAAAACTTGTTTTATTTGGTAGGTACTAGGTAGTGAACATACTGTTTACCAGCGGCGGCTCGTCAGAGGAAGTAACGGAAGCTTAGCCTCCCCTGAAATTGTAAACTATTAAAATTTTCAATAATGTAAAAAATGGACTTTAGATCGTGAAATCTCTTATTTCAAAAGACTGTTAACAATAATTTACTACGTGACGCCAATCGTCACTGAAGTGGGATTCGATGCTTATCAGTACAAATGACATCCAACAGAATTCCCGAAGTAAAAACACGATGTTTGTGAACCTAGTTTCTTAATATACTATTTTTTCAAAATTCATTAAAATTTCCATACACGTTTTAACTTTAATACGACGTACTTGGAGAAATTGCAGTTGGGCTTGGTGCAAACGTCATTTTGCTAGAAGGTTAATTCAGAAAAAGTTAAGGTAAAGAAAAATCTACTTTACATACTTTGTCAGAATACACTATTAGAAATTTCATTTTCAGAAATATTTTCACAAAATATTCATGGTACATACATAATTTCAGGAACTTCACTCGGCGAATGTGTTCTTTTTTCCGGTCGCCTGCACTGTTAAATATGTTTTTGTAAAATTACATAAGAAATCATTGGGAACTTTCAGGCTTACCATAATCTATGTAAATAGACATATGGTTGTAATTTTACATACCCACGTAAAATATTTGTATTTTATGTAAATTTACATATTACTTTACATATTACACGCTAACGCTGCGCGGTAAAGTTTTACATTTATGTTATGTAAAAGTATACACACTAATGAAAAGCTTTACGTACAGATTATGTAAAACTACATATTGTTAGGTAATGTAATCTTACATTATTGTTTTGAAATAATACATACTGTCAAGTTTTACATTTTTACTTTACATAATATAATAAAGTTAATTTTTCGTCCAACATATTTCTTCTAATTTCAGTAAAATTTAAAAAAAAATCCTCCCCGGCGGGGAATCGAACCCCGGTCTCCCGCGTGACAGGCGGGGATACTGACCACTATACTACCGAGGACTTATTATATTTGAAGAAAATTAAGAAATAAATATCAAAATTTTGAAAAAAATCAAATTAATAAATCAATGTTTACTAAATATTTAATACCACAAGCGTTTGTAGAATCTTTTCCGGGAAAAAGTAAACTCTGATTTTCAAATATAGTAATAATATATAAAATAAAATTTTAATTTCAGTTTTTCAAAAATGTTAAGAATTAAAAAGTTTTCTGAAATCTAACTTTTAATAATTAGAATGCTCTTTTCTTCCAGTAAGATTTTTACAGTTGTGATAAATATATGTATTGCTATATTTGCTCTCTCATGTTTGGGGTATAGTTAACAAATTTTATAAAAAAAATTTCTTTAGATATTATCTTAGTTAATCCTAATTCCTCAATATTCATTTAAATGATCATTTATCCAGTTTCCTTAAATAATCAATTTTTATGAAATGTAATAAAATATTTATACAAAAATGCTGACCCTCTCTTGCTTTGCTAGAATAAATCCCGATTTTTGATTTCTAAACAAATTTTGTATTTCTGTATTTCTTCTTGCATTCTAAATTTTCGAAATTTAATTTCTTTATTTTAATTATGAATTATTGGTGTAAAAAATAGCATGGAAAGTTATTTTAAATCATATGAATATGAAATCGAAAAGTGTAGTATTTCCTCAGATTTATTTCCCTTCACTTGTACACCAGATTTTCCCAGCGTTTCCCCCCTCGAATAAATGCATAAATATTAAGTTATAAAAAATAAAAGCAGTTTATTGTGTTAACGAATTACATCCGCTTTTTACATTAAATTTCTATATAATATTATATAATTCACTAAATAATGTTTCAATTATTTGCAAGTTCTCAATAATTGAAAAATAAGTATTAAGTATGTAGCTGTAGAAAAATATAAAGCTGACAATGTACTATTAGTTACAATAATCAATGCAAATAGAAATCAAAGTAAGTTATTCTTAAGATAACATCTAAAATGTGATTGTTACAATAGATCTGCTTAGAGCAACCAAACAAAAATTACAAACTTACATACTACTCAACATAAATAATTTAAAGAGATTACTTTTCTTTGCCAAACTGCAACAAATGCAAAGCTTTTTGTAAATTATCGACTGCTGACGTCACGTCATCGTAATTTAAAGCCGAACCGGCATATTTACAATACTTCTGAGCCTTTTCAATTTGCTCTGCTCCAATAGAAACCGGTCCACCACTAGAAGAAGTCGGAGTAACAGCAGGTGGAGGTGCTATAGTTGGTGGAAAAGACAGTTCTGGTGATGGAATCACAGGTGCAGGTTGCGATGGAGTTATCGGTTCAATTGGACTATCTGCTGGTGGTGGTAGCTGAAACTCATTTGATGCACTTGCATCTTGAGAGACATTACTATTGTTGAAACCACCAATGGGAATATTTTTACGAGCAGCTTTTATCCTCTGATAATCTTCATCACAATCTTCTTCGTCACTATCAACTATACGATCCCTCGGTGGTCCCGAGGTTGGTTTTTCACCTCGTTTCAGACAATTGTGAATGTGAGCTGCCTTCCACTTGGCATACTTCTTTTTTTGGAAGAACTCATCACTCAATTGTCCAAATTGTGTCAAAACATCCATCAATATACCACACGTATAAAATGCCTTAATGACGTTCCTAGAAACAAAATGGGTAATTATTTGCAATTATATCTTTGTAACTTGAATACTAACTTATTGTAAACTTCAGCTTTGTCCTGCGCATCAGCATAATTAAACAATTGTAGGCAATACTCTTCTATGAACGCTTGTGCACAAGTATCGTTCGTAATACCTTCCATTTCTAAATTGGCTTTTTTAGTCTTCTCCAACCAATCCATTATCGCAATAAGAAGAGTGGTTACTTCTGGTGGCTTCGCACCACTAATTGAATTCATAGCAGCTTGACATGCAAACATTCGACCTGTAACAAAGTGCGTTAATTATTTACCTCAAAATTTTTAAAACAATAATAATTACTCCAGTAACTGATGACGATGTTGCGGTTGTCATGTTCATCAGCAACTTTCAGAAAATGGGCGATGTGCTTAATCGAATCGGGAACCGGTGGTAAATCAATCATTTTCACAAATTTTACCAATAACAATCCTTAATTAGCACTAGCTTAATAATTAATATTTGCGTAACAAATGTTTGACAGTTGGTTTATTATACTATGATTCAACGACAAATGCACCACCCGTGACAAACTCCGCGACTATGAAAATAAGGAGGCCATGCACGCTCAATTCTTAGCGGGAAATTATAAATTTGTTCTTTCGATTGTGTTAATGTTCTATTTTTAGATAAATAAAATTCGCGTTTTAATTAATTCATTACAGAGCCAGCTTCTGGTGATATTTATACTTAATATGTTTTATTTTTTATTCTTTATGTTAAAATTAAAGCCTGAAGTTGTGACAACCCGAAAGTCAGTGGCGAAGGTAGAAATTTTTGTATGGGTGATCAATTGAGGATCAAAAGTTTAGGCAAAAAAATTGTTTTTTTATTGCAAATAAATATAAAGTTATTCAATAGAAAATTTTAGAATGAAATAATATTTATTTACATTTTATTACTTCAGGTTAAATTAAATTTTTGCGGCCACTTGCCGAGTGATTTTGAGATGTTTCTGAGATCTACGCTACGCCACACCACAAAATTTCAAAACATTGGCTCCTAATAAAGCAATATACTATTTTTGCAGTTAATGGCTACCATTATTAAATTTTTCACAGTAGGAATAATAATTTATTAGTCCTTGGACCTTAAATTACTATCCAAGATCTGTGTGGGAACAATAAATTGCACTACCTGACGTATCACTAAAAATAGCTACCTATCTAATAATAATTTTGCACCATCAGATTAAAATTTTACATTTTACAGCATGTAATAGTAGATTACGCACTGACCTATCTAAAGGGATAGGTTACTAAACGAGTAGGCAAATTTATAATTTATAGAAAATTATGGAAAAAATCATCAAGGTTATAAATTATAAAATGCGTTTTTTTGAATTTTTTCATATTTCAGCCATAATTACGGTCTTAAAAAATTTAAGAAAAAGTTTTAAATCCGATTTTATATTGAAGTTATAAGGGTTCCACTTTTATTTTCTCACAGTTACATCTTGTTATAGTTATTAGCTCAGATTTTTTTAGAAGGAATTTATAGTCAAAAAAAAGTAAAAACGAAAATTTTTAGTTAAGGGGTTACATAGGTTTCACGGCTTCAAAAAATCGAATTTTCTTTATTGTCTTATTAATTGACATTGCAGCTGCAGTAGATCTTTACTTTATGGCCCTGGAATCGACGATTCAGTGTAAGTTAAAAACAAATTTTATTTTCCAGTTTTATTGTCACTCAAAACCTTAAACGGGTTTTTTTGGAAACTATGTTTTCAAAGTCGGTTGTCAAGATTTCTCGAGAACTACTCAACCGATTTTGATGAAAGTTTACACAGGTTTTCGAGATACAATTCACAAGGACTTGGACGAAGGATTTTTGCTTTTTTTCAATTACAATTATTTTTAAAAAAATTTCCGTGAAATTTGCATATTTTTGTAAAAAGGTTTACCAAAAATCCAATTTTCACTTTTATTTCTTTTCCTTCGTCCAAGTTCTAGTTCATGGTCTTAACTAAAACACATTTTTTTTTGCTTAGTTTTAAATATTTTTCTACGAAAATTTCAGATATTCTTTGTCAAATGTGTATGTTTAAGACAATAAAAAGTTTGACTAAAATATTTTAATTTTTATATGAAAAAAACACTGTTGAAAATAGGCCGTTTTTTCGTCGAGTAAACTTATGTAACCCCTTAATCTATATATATATATATATAAATATAAAATATTTAAAAATATGATTTTTAAATTTAAAAAAAATATACCTATATAAGAGACGGTCATTAGCCTAGTAAGCTAGCCGAACAACTGCTGCTTCTAAGGTACTCAGTTCGAATCCGGGGAGAGTAAAATACTTTCATATGACCGCCTCCGTGCTTCGGAGGGCACGTAAAGCCGGCGGTCCCCCTGGGTTGACGATTGCCGCCGTCAACTATTAAAAACAGGGTTACAGGCATTCCCCAATCCGGTTTAAGCAGCCGTGGGGTCTTAAAGCGGCATTTAGATAGAGATTCTTGTCTTGCCTTGCTTAGGTAGAAACTGGCAAGACCCAATCAAATTGAAGTATTTTCTTTAATTTTCTTTAATACTTCAATCTGATTGGCTCTTGCCAGTTTCTACCTAAGCAAGGCAAGACAAGAATCTCTATCTGAATGCCGCTTAATGCCCGAACCTTTCTCGAAAGAGAACGAGGCCGATAGTTCAGAAGTGAACTGAAAGGCTGATGAAGAAGATGGTAATAGATGATTTAAATAATTACAATATAACACAATTTATTAACATAAACAGGAGTATTTAATAAAACAAAGCAAATTACAGATAAAAATAATTAAGTGTAAGATTAATTACAAAAAATACAGTCCGAGTTTACCATATCACATAAAAAATGAACCCCCCTTGCTCTTATTTTAAAATACGAGATATAGGTATATACGACAAAATTATTCCGTAAACATTTAATTATCTTGTATTTAATTCACAAAATTAAAACTTATTTATGTTACGTGATTTTAAAAGGTAGAACACTTTGCAACTAAAATGTTTAATGTGATTGTACGGTTTGTAAAATAATATTATAAATGAGATGAACAAAATGATGAAAATATTCAAATTTTAACATTTTTATGTAATGCACCATCTTTATAGCTACAATATTATGATTAAACAATTAAACATACATTTCTTCCTGAGATTTTTGTATCGACTGACCCAATAACTTTTGGCTACGAAAATTACACGGGTATATTTCGTACAAAATAAAGAAAATAACAATACATTATTGTTCTCGGTTGATGAAACTATTATTGCATTATTACGTATTCGAAGAGGTATTTATTTGATTTGAGCCAAAATTAAAAAATAATTAGTGTCAATCTTAGGCAAAGTAGCAAAAAGTACAACAAGAGCCAATGAACAACTAATTTAAAAATTGTAATCAATCCATCTGAAGTGGACTTACAAAATTATAGAGAATATGTAGATGTGAAATCAGAAAAATTCAAATTCATCTGTTAGGAACTTGAGAATAGGTAATCATTCAATACTGCATAAATAATAATAATTAGACTTTTATAATTTTACTAGCAAAAAGCCCGTCCACTGACGGGCATCTAGACCCGATTGGTTGGAAACTCGATTGATGTGCAACTCGTCCCAAGAGGAGTACCGGCGGTACTTTAATATATTTTTCGGTTTGTAAAAAAAATCGACCAATCAGATTGTTTCTTTTTTCACCAAAAAATGACACGCTGGAGGAGCCGGAGCAGCAGAGTGCTGGGATTTTATGTATTAAGATTCGTAATTAAGGGGTTTCCTTTTCCGCTTAATTGCAGAAAAACCCATTTATGCAATTTTATTTATTAACATAAACCTTCCAAAATACAAATATAAAATTTCATTTAAAAAATATTAATTTTTATAGCAGCTATGAAACTTCGCATCAACGTTGCTCAACTTCATTTTCAAAACGGTGTAGATAATTTTTGACTTGAAATTTAAAAATTATATTCAAAAAATAAGTAGTTTTCTAGTACTGGATGGTTTTAAGTTTTTAAAACTTTTATTATTTTTTTACAGTATTTCTTAAATAAAAATTTTAATTAAATATTTCAAAAAAAACTTTGATCACTAGAAAGCTACTAGTTTTATAAACATATATCATAAATTTATAATCAATTCATCGATTGCAGTCTGAGAAATCGTGTACACCGTTTTAAAAATATACTTAAGTAATGTTGTACACAAAGTTTCGTCTACTATAAAAATAATTTTTTTAAAGAAAATTTATGAAGATAAATAGTCACAAATTAATAAAATCGCATAATATGTAGTTTTTCTGAAATTAATTCTCAAGTTCACACTGTTATAAGGTTGATCACAGCAGGAAGACCCCTTTAGATTAGAAAAATTATTAAAATCTGAAAACTGTTCGGCTTTCTTTTAAACATCTCCATGCTTCGGAGGGCACGTAAAGCCGTCAGTTCCCCTGGGTTGATGATTGCCACCATCAACTTTTAAAAACAGGGTTACAGGCATTCCCCAATCCGGTTTAAGCAGCCGTAGAGTCTAAATGCTAAAATCTTTCTCTCAGCGAAAGAGGTTTATTGTCCTACAGTAGGCAGAAAAGGCTGAAGTATTGATGATGATTGAAGAATTACTGGAGTAGCTATTCAAGTACATGTTGATTGATGAAAACACATACCAACCCAAATTTTGATGCCTCTAACTGTTTTTCAATAAAAATAGAAGAAATTACTGACCTACCATATTTTAAATGAATACTTTGTGTTGTCCAAAATATTTTAAAATATAATATAAATTTTGTTTCGTATAGTGGTTATACGTTGTAACCGAACTAAAAACTGTAATTTTAACTAATTTGTTTGATAAAAATTGGTTACATAATATGGTAGGTAATGTACTCACTATTTTTTATAATAATTTAGTGCCCGCTCAAAATATTGCAGAATGCATTTTATGAATGTTTCAGCAAATCATTTGTGAACGAATGTAAAAAATGTCTTTACTACTATTTTGTTTCTACAGCTGAGTGCACCATATTAAACAAAATTGTTTTATCACATAGAAAGAAAACAGAAAATATGTAATTTGGAATACCAATAAATAGGTACCTTATTTTTTTTTCATATATTTCATTTTGACTATGTAATTATTTCTTCATTTAATTAAATTTTTGTAATTTGGAAACAAACACCATTTTTATGTAAATTAAAAAATAAATATTAATTGTAAAAGTATAGTGAAGAAGGCTGCGTGAAAAATCTCAGAAATGAATTTTTTTGCTTAAGCCTTAGTTTAAGCTTTAATTTGGTATCAGGAAAATGGCCTTAAGTTTTCTACTTAATTCAGTTTCTTGTACATCCTATACCTAAAATATGTCATCAAAATTAAAGTAGTGAACATTCTGCATATAAGCATAAAAAACTTGTTATTGTAGTTTACCTAGTTTCTGAGCTATAGCCCTTTCTAGAACCCTAATTTTTTGCCAAAAAACCGTTGTTTCAGTTTTTCATATATAAGGTTTTTTTCTGTTCATCTGACGCAAAAGTGGTCCATCTGTAAACCATTTTTGTAAACATTCAGATGAACAGAAATAAAATTTCACGCCAGAAATTGGAAACGACCGTTTTTTGGGCAAAAATCAATAAAAATCGGAAACTATATAAAACAGACTATAACTTTCTTTACACTTTTACGCAAAATTTTATCTACTTTAATTTTGATATGACCAATTTTGGATATGAAATGTACAGAAAATGGCTAATTAAAGATTTTGTGAGTTTTGGGACCTTTCTTGACAAATTTGCCTCTGTTCCGATTGAATTTGTTGTAGAAAACTTAAAGACTTTTTTATAATACTGAAGTAAAAAATTTCAACAAAACAAATTTAATATTGGAGTCATTTCCACGTTAAAGTACCTAACGACTGGACTAGTACCCGACTTAATTGGAACAATAACAACATCACAGGTTTGTGTACCAATGGCATAAATTACTCCCCCTGCACAACCATAAATATTTTTTATCCTACATGATCCATAAAAACAGTAAATCCAATAAATATCTTATTAAGACTTCTATACTACAAACTCGCCACAAAAAGTGGCTGCCAATAAAACAATGCAGGTACTATTGTTTTTGTCGAAAAGTGCCCTCGACTAAAAAATGCGTGTAAAAAAACTTTATTACTAAAAATTGTTTTATTTTGTTTCTACTTTATTTACAAATAATTTAAAATTTGATCAACATTGATTACGTAAAACGGAACAGTCGCTTATGTGAAAATTATTAATAATTTTTATTGTTGTTTTTAACACATGTTTTTGCACACAATCATATAATAGATTCAACTCAGATTAAAATTAAAATAACTCAAAATAGTTACAAAACATTCATTTCAATAAAATTTCAAACCTCAAGTCCTATCTTCCGATTGTACTTGTTGCAGTATAATTAATTCATAAATATAGCATTTTCATTTGCTTCAAATTAATTACAAGATTAATGAACAAAACATTATAAAAAATCTTAAAATGTTTTATTATATTCTTTCATAACACATATTTCAAGCAGTTCAATTCAATCATTACTGTTACCCCCAGTTAATTAATTCTTAATTAAAAAATATAACAATAGTACTTACTGAATCAATTACAAAGTGCTCATTGAACATAAAAAATATGAGAAATATGAAATATCCACTTGTTTTGTCGTATATAAAAAACCTATCTATCACAATCATAATGTACTCATATGTACAAAACTTGATCATTTCTCTTTATAATAGGAATTTATTCTATTAGCCCGGTCCACCATATTTTCATAAAGAGTATCAAAATCCTACAAAAAATGCATGACATTTTAAAAGTAAAGAAAAACTTGTATAACTCACAGTCATGCAGATATTATTGTCCTCCTCCTCGCATTCTTCGTTGTGATGAAAAACATTATTCCAATCAATTTCTAAAATCACAAAATTTTAGCATTGGAAAAACCAAAAAAACACTTATCTTACCGTCGCTTAAATTATCAGGCTCTGTTTTTATCTGCACATTCTTTGGAGAGAATAGATCATCTTCAAAGACCTCAGTTTTAACTTTAACTGGCTTATCTTCCACTTCTTCTTTAATTTTAAATTTCACATCACTTTGAATAGGTTTATGATTGAAATCTTCCCTGCCCGACTGAGCAATATGTGATACAAACTCTTCTACAGGGCTAGGTTGCTCACGTTTAATAGCACTAACATTAACTTCACTTGCATCGAGCGTAGACGAGTCTACCGACGGCGTTCGGACCATACCACACGGTGATGGTATCATGTCCATCATATCAACTAAGGAATTATTCTCCGTCCCACTGCTAACGTCGCTTGGCGTTTGTGGTTTATCAGTTAAAATAGAAGTTGGAACTGAACTAACTGAAACATTATCTACAGAATCGTCTTTATTTTTTGGAGCATTTTGTAATTTAGCTTCACCTGGCATACCAACTGTGCCGTGTAAACGTCTAAACCTTACTATTAAACTTTTACTATGTAATTCTTTATTGTGTGCACTTTTAAATGCATCTAACGAGTCTTTCACCGTTTTAAACACTATAAAGGCGTACCTAGTAAATTTCATTTTTTTTGCAAATCCAATGTCCATGCGTTTATGGCTTGGAAACATTGTCTGAATGTCTTCTTTTGTAACTTCTTGAGCAAGGTTGCCTACGTATAATGTTAATGGATCAATGTCTTCCGCATTGACCACCAAATCTTCCTCCCTATCGCGTTTATATTCTGCTGTAATAAAACCACTACCAAACTTTTGCTTGTTAAGTTCACGTATCACTTCATCTGCATTTGCTGAATCCTGTAGTTTTATTAAAAAAAAAAAAAAGAAAGAATTAAATTATATTTTCTATTATATTCTACAAATTAAAATTATCAAAGTTTTTGGTAAAACTTACATGTAATGTAACGTAACAAAACCTAGGAGTGCAGGGCTGTTGAAAATGTACACTGTCAATGGCCGGATTGAACTGCGTCACTATTTCTTTATTTAATTCCTGATCGGGAAATTTAACTATCAAAGATAATTTCGATTTCTTGTTTAACTCCTTTTCGGTTGCTAAAGCAATTTCTGCTTCGGCTAGTGTCCAATCTCTCCTAGGAACGTTTTGTGACAAAGACTTTTTCTTCTTTTTTGATGTCTTTAGGTGAGGTTCTCCTTGTTCCAAATCTGACCGTGGTCGTTTATACATATTTTGATTGGGATATCTAACAGCCGATGATCCTGGTGGACCATTCGCAGGATATTGATTACCCATAGGATACCTGCTAGAATATCAATAATAAATAAAAGTAAATTAAAGTTCACGCACATCCACTAACTTGTTACGAAAATATGGTCTGTTGATGTTGTTTGGTGTTTGTGGTTTATGAAAAGCTGGAGGACCAGGACGAAGATGAGTTGGTGGTGGTGGAGGTGGCGGATGACTGTGGTTTGGTGGTGCTCTGCTAAAATTTTGCTGCATGTAGGGCTGTTGTTGATAATTCCAATTGGTATTCCATGGTTGATTGTGCTGTAAATTTCAGTACGGTTTAACGTAAGTTTTTTTTTGATCAATTGAAAATAGTTACGTACCGTTTGATTTGGGGGATAATTATAAAAATAAGGTGTATAATTTTCGCCGTTCATGTTTGCTTATTGTTATTACTAGTGATAAATTATTACGTATAAGTTTTGATACATTTCAATCAAACGAGAATAAAATTTCCAAATTCAACAATCATAGCAACTGTCACTTTTGATAGATGTCAGCAGAAGTTGCACAAATAAAAATAATACAAAATATAGTTTCGTTTAACCTAATTACTACTGCTTCCAATGCAAGATCCAACTTGCATTATACTTTTGAAAAATATTATACAGGGTGTAGAATTAATTCATACGTTAGGAATAAATTCTTTGCTGGTTTCATTATTTTAGCAATAATACATTTTGGAGAGAAAAATTGCATCCATTCATGATATTGTTTATATTATTAAATCAAGAAACTAAAACTTCTACGTATTTTGTCAAAATAGGTAAGTGCAGAAAAAAAAACAGCGCCGCCTGTGGCAAATTTTAAAATAGTTTTTAAACTTCAACACTGTAATTTAATTTTAAATTTTAAATTTCAACTTTTTTTTTAAATATAAAATTAGTTTGAATAAATAAATTATTCTGTTATATGTACTGGCTGCGTTGATGGAAAATGACGTCACTGGTGGCCTGCTTACTTATTCCCATGATGGACGTCTGTGATAGATCCCGTGCTAATTTTTGTTATTAGTTTATGTGATGGATTTCATCGATAATTACACTTACGAAAGGTAAACAAACACTTACACTGGCAATTGTGTCTCTTCCTGCGGAAAGAGTGCCTCATCCGGTTCGATGCCACGCCTCTTTGTTTACATAATTTTGACGTTTGTCAATTTTAAATAAATGTTTGCGTAATTATCTCAATAAATATAACTCGACCTCATTATTTTTAGATTGATAAGTTGCTTGTAAATTTTACTCAGGCATCGTTGCATTAAGCAATTGCACTCAAAACAAGTTTTTCGTGCATTGCTATGCAACGATGCCTTCGTATTTACAATACAACTTATCGATCTAAAAATGAGGTCTTGTTATATTACTATTGATAATTACACTTACGAAAGGTAAACAAACACTTACGCTGGCAATTGTGTCTCTTCCTGCGGAAAGAGTGCCTCATCCGGTTTGATGCCACGCCTCTTTGTTTACATAATTTTGACGTTTGTCAATATCAAATAAATGTTCGCGTAATTATCTCAATAAATATAACTCGACCTCATTATTTTTAGATCGATAAGTTGCTTGTAAATTTTACTCAGGCATCGTTGCATTAAGCAATTGCACTCAAAACTACAATACAACTTATCGATCTAAAAATGAGGTTTTGTTATGTTACTATTGATAACCAATGACAATGTGGCGTCGTGTTCGTAAACACGAGTGCTACCGATAAATGTCGAGTTTTCTTTGTTGAACCTGCGTATCAAATGCGCAGAAGCCATCGCACCACCAAGCTGATAGTAACTCAGCAGAGAAACAAATAAGCAATCAATCAGCATAGCAAGCATTGTGTGAGGTGGGCTTTAGATAGGGATTAAACCACGTATTCTGTTATCGGCACGTGCGCTCAGATATACTCTTTTACAGCTGTATTCATAAAAATATTGTAAAATGCTCTCTAAACCTATTTTAGTTAGAACGTGTTTTAAGATTTAGAGAGTGTTTTAACTTTTGTTCATTCATAAACGGTTTCTAAACCTATTTTAACTAGAATGGTGTTAAAATACCTATTCTAGTGAATTTGGTGTAATTGAGTTGGTGTCTTCGAATTATATGAACTACTAAGTGAATAAGTGAACTAACGTATATAACCTAAAAGTTGTTTTATTGTATGTATAGCACGGGTAGGCAACTGCTGTATAAAATTTGGAGCGACACGCCACCTGGTGTTAGATTTTTTATATTTAAATATTTTGAATATTTCTATTTAGAAGGTTATAACAATAACTAAATGTGTCTTCATTTTTTATATAGAGTGTCAACTTTCCTTAAAATAGCTTTAAAATAGGTTTAAAGAAGGCACCATCCATTTTTAAATAATGTCAAGTTAAAATACTGTTAGCGAAGGTTTGTTAAGCTAAAATACGTTTATGAATAGTGTTTTTTGACGTTTACGCTAAAATAGGTTTAGAGAGTGTTTTAAGTCTATTCTAAATTTTTATGAATACAGCTGTTAGTAGTTGCCTTCAGGCTAGTGTTCACTTGAGACAGAAAGTCTCGAGACTCGTATATAAACCTATGCTAATACTAGCCTCAGTATTAGTCTCTGAGACTTGGGTATTAGCAAGGTTTATATAGGAGTCTCGAGACTTTCTGTTTCAAGTGGACACTAGGCATTTGAACTAGTCTTTTATGAGCAGTTTTTAATTAGACAAAGACAAACGCAGAACTAGATTTTAGGGTGGATTCGTGATTTGTCGTGGTTGCTCGACGTTTGGTAACGCTTGCTTGCTAAAAACATCCCTGAAAGGTGCTACTCAAAAGCGCCAAAACTCATTTTAGAGTGCATCGCCCAAAAAACATCCCCCTACCCTGCTGCAACTCGGTAAAGTGTGCGGTTACTAGCAAGGAGTTCTACTATACTAACAATCGCATCTGACCGCCATCACTAAGAGTATATCTGAGCACATAGACCGGTAACAAAATGCCTGGGTAGAAATCGTGATTTGATTCCTATCTAAAATGCATGTAAAATTTTGATTTTTAAATGCCGTTTTCTCGAAAACTAATGGTAAATCCTCCTCGAATTTTTTTAAATGCTGTGAAAATTATCCTCTATCCAATAGCCTATAGGAAAAGTTCAATTCGTGGGTTCGATTACGTGACAGTAACCTTTATTTTGTTTAACTTGATTATGTTAAGTTGATGATGTTTTATTACAAAATTAAATCCGGCATTCTTATTAGGACATCATTTATAAAAGTTTGATAAGAAAAATAAAAAGGAAATAAAATAAAATATGCTAATATTTATTGTGCAGATATTGCAAAAATGTAGAAAAAATGTTAAAAGATATCAAATTAAATGCTTTAAGCAAAATATTATTTCTTGATATTTATTTTTTAAATTCTATAATTTTTAAAATTGAATATTAATAAAATAAGTATAAATAAATAACTTTTGTTTCTGAGAAAAATATAAATAAATTAATATCACAAATGTCGAATAAAATGTACATTTTATTAAACAAAAGAAAACGATTTTTTCCTTATCTAATCCTTACCTTACCTTAAAGTTATATAAATTTTGTATATCTCGAAAATATATCAGTAGCGTAGCGTCACGAGGTTCAGAAGAGCGCTCGTCCAACGATAGACGCCGGCTCCACTTTGGCAACATGCTAACCCTCCGTCTATCAAAGCCCACTACGCTACTGGAATGTATTATGTCCTACATAAACTAGATAAAAAAAACTAAAAAGTAATAACAATTAAACGTATTATTGCTGATATTAGGTATACAAAAATAAAAAGAAATCATCATTAAGAAATTGCTGATTTTAAATCAAAAAATTATCAAATTGATTTGTCAACGGTTTTGTTAACAGGACCGCAGTGACCGCAAAAATTTTAACTACTTTCTGTATTTTTTCTACTTGCATTATCCCGCTTTTCAAAAAAATTTATTTTTGCATTTGTTACAGAATACAAACATGTGGGATACTAATTTTGAGTTCGACCAAGTGCCCGTTTTATTTTCACTTATAATCTGAGTTCGGCGCTGTACTACGCAGTTAGGAAACCAGGAAAGTGATAAAAAAGCAATTAACGAATTATCTACAAATTTTTACATTTTTTTTATCTTGATCTTATCTTCCCTGCATATAAAACACAAAATTTGTACGATGCAAAATTCTAGATAAATTCTGGATCAGCTAGTTTTAATCTTGAAAAAATTTATGACTCATAATATAAAAAAAAGATTTATTATAAAAACATACACAGATAATAATAATTTTTATAAGTAAGTAACAAATTATATAAATACATTAGAATAAGAACTTTCCAAACATTTCACTATTGCACTTTTGTTTTTGGACTTGTAGAAGAACTCTTCGGCTTCCTTTTTGTAGAGATGTAGGAATTGTAGAAAAAGTTTGCAAATAAGAGAAAGTAACTGAAATACATTAACAGAGAATATTTGATGTTGTCGTAAGAAGTCCTGCAGATGGTATTATTATTCAACAGATACAATGCCCAAATGTTGACCAAACATCCAACTACCATTTGAAGAAGTTGTAAAGTTGTGATGAGCATGGCTATTTGGCGAGGCGGACTGAATCGCATAGCTCTCAAGGCATAATATGAATACATCAAGGCATGAACGGAATAATTCATGACGATGAACCATCGCGCAATGGAAGCCGTCTCTGAGAATGCAAACCAGGAATACAAAAGCACCGTAATATGATGATACCAATGCAAAAATATCAGAGGTTGCTTTCGCAATACTATGAAAACTGTGTCTCCCAATTCCGGTAATTTGCTAAGTACAAATAAAAATGTCCAAAAGCTTGAAACTCGATCCAATTCGGCGTATGATGGTACACAGACGGAGTAATACAGACCGTAATTTGAAATTGTGTGAACAAATTCTGGAATTGTGCGAATTGCTCCCATAATACTGAACGTTGCCAATCCTAAATTCCATAATATTAACGGAATTCTTAATTCAAAACGTGGTTTGTCTTTCATTAAATATCTTCCACCAAAAATAATTAACACGTATAAGGTAACATAATAAAAACCACTTGTCCAATTGTTAACCATCCAATCCAATGCTTCTTTATGAACAAATTCACTTTCAAAACTAAAAACGTACGAATAATTTCGTACACGGATATCTTCGTATTTTTGCATGTTGATCAGTTAAGATTGACTAATGCGAATAATTCACTTGATGCAATTATCTGCGTATACTGATATAATACAGTTTTTCCATCTATTTTATAGTAACGCGGTCTGATATCTGGCTAATTGGATGATTGATAATCACTTACGCTAAACAATCGCGTGTCAATTTTATCTATTTTATTTATAAGTAGTATTTTAAATATTTAAATAACTTTCTATTATTTTATATTTAAATTTTTTTTGAATTGCCTTTTATTTCTGATCAAAATATAATTCTAATTGTATAATTTTTCATTTCCTGATATCCTGAATCCTTCTTTGGAAGGATTCCCTTCCCAGATATTTCGGTGGTTTGCCATTGCCCACCGAGGAAAGACGGTCAGAATATAGTTTTCAAATTTTTAATGTTGTGTTGCAAATTTCAAAATTCCAAAATCTGATGATATTAAATTAATAATATTAATAATAATCGTTGGAAAAATGGTTTTTACTTATACTTCAATCAAATTTTAAATTAAATAATACTATTTGTACACATTATGTCGGGGTCACATTGGTTCATTGTCTGCCGGTGAATCCCCGAAAGCGAATGCATTATGTGGACGCTTTGACAGTAGCAGTGTTGTAGTGTAATATTTGTGCTATTGCATCTCTGTACGTGTCTTAAGTGCTTATAATAGTTATATTTACAACTTTTATTTAAATATTAAAAAAAGTGTTTATTGTACATAATAACAAAGTGACTGAAACAGAGCATTATTTCATTGTAAAGCGTAGACCTACGGGGACAGGTAGGAAAAATTGTGTTAATAATGCAATATGGAAACTGGTGCGTATACCACACTTTTACATGAGTAAAAATTTCACAAAAGTAGTAATTTATTAGTTGATAGTTTGTTAATAAAATTAGATTTTTGTTTATAATTTTCGATTTATAATGAAATTTTATTTATATACATAAATATATCGGGCTCATTAAATCCTAACGAGCGTGCAGACAGTGACGGGTTCAGATAATTTTTCGCGATTTTTCATGACCCGAGGTAAATTCATTTTTAAATAAAACAACTTTTTTTTACAATGAAAACGTAAAAGTTTTATTAGCTGTTTGATTTAGATAATATAAAATTTAAAATCGTGCCGATTTAATATTTAAAGCATCCACTTCAATATTTTGATCAAAATCATTCGTTTGTTCAAAGGTTGACTCCTAAAATTAGTATGTAAATACAATTTTCATAACGTGCTCACGTGTTTTGTTATTCATTTTTGAACTTTAAAATTTATGGCCTGACTATTTTTTTCTGCGTATATTTTAAAAATTCAACAAATTATCCGGATAAATGCTGTGTAACTTAAATTCGTGTGATTGAAAATTTTTATTTCAATTAAGAAATCAAATATTTCTGAAAATTGAACTGTTTCGGGTTAATTTTTATACAGTGGCGTGTTAATCCAGCTCCGGGCCTGTGTTCCAAAATTTCCATGGGCCCCTCCTACCCTACCCGATTGTAATTATAAAAATTCCCGGATGGGGAACCCCCGAAAATGTTAAAATGTTACTTTTTTACAAAAAGATTTTACGAGATTTTACCCCCCCCCCAAAATTAAATCCTGGTTACGGGCCTAAATATGAAAGTTATGTATCATACATTGAAAATAAAATACCAAATTAACAAAAAGTAAAACATTAAAAATTTAAAATCCAATCATAATAATTATAACAAAGGAAAAAGAAAAACACCTAAATAAATAAGTAGATCAAAAATAAACTAAAAAAACTAGAACTAGAAGGACTAGGAAAAGCATTTCTTCCTTGCTTTAGATTTCGCAAAAGTTGTCACGATATTTTCTACATCTACATCATTCTCTTGGGAGATGGTATTTCTTAAATAGTTTTTTATTCATTTTAGTTTAGAAAATGACCTTTCGGCAGAGGCTACGGAAACAGAAATTGTTAAAAATATATTACAAACAGTAATCGGTCTAGGACATTTTGCCGTCGCCGTTTCGCCGTGGGCGTTTCGACATTTTTTTACTTAAATCTTTTAATCTATAACTCAAAAGTTATAAAAAAAACTATAACATTTTGACTGCAAAACTTAATATTTTCGGGGCTGTGAAAAATTAGAAATTAGAAAAGCAGAAATAAAAAAAACCCTCGACATTTTTTATATTTAATTTGTATCCTTATTCATTTTTTTATTTAATTTTATAATATATAATTTAATAAAACTTTAATTGTAACTTTTGATTTATATTTTTTAATTAACGACGGCGAAATGGGCGACGGCGAAACGGCCACGGCGCGGCGAAACGTCCAATTCCTCCCGTGTTCCCGGAACACACGGACACTATTGGCTACGTTTTTTATACAAGTATGGTTTTTAAACAACAAATACTTTGTTAGAAAAAACTTAGTTCAAACCAGTTTTTGGTTCAAATTGAACTTTTCACGGGATCTGTCAGTTAACCACAACCACGAATCGAGCTTCGACTCTTGCACTATAGGAAAGAAGACAATTTTCTGAGCATTTTAAGACCGCACTTCGACATGGATTAGGCCTTAGTTTACGAGAAAACGGCATTTGAAAATCAAAATTTTTCATGCATTTTAGATAGGGAATTCCTTAACACGAAAGTTCTATTGACGGTGCGTGCGTTCTGATATAGTCTTAGTGTTAGCCGTTAGACGCGATTGTGACATTGTCGGGTGCACATCGTGCATGTTGAACCCCTTGCTTGTAACCGCACCTATATTACGCAACATTATGCAACAATTTAAAAAATAAACGCCAAACTCGTTTTTAGGGTGGATTCTCGATTGCCTTGGTTGCGTTCGTCAAAACCGACGCTCCGCTACCCTCCGCTCCGGTATCCCCCTAGATAGCACAACCTCGCCAAAGGTGCTACTTGAAAGGGGTGAAACTCGTTAGCCACGCTCGATGTGTACCCGACGGTGTCACAATCGCGTCTGACGGCTAACACTAAGACTATATCAGAACGCACGCACCGTCAATAGAACTTTCGTGTTAATGAATTCCCTATCCAAAATGCATGTAAAATTTTGATTTTCAAATGCCGTTTTCTCGAAAACTAAGGCCTAATCCATGTCGAAGTGCGGTCTTAAAATTCTCAGAAAATTGTCCTCTTTCCTATAGTGCAAGAGTCGAGGCTCGATTCGTGGTTGTGGTTAACTGACAGTAGCCCTTTTCACAGTAAGTGTTATGCGTTTAACATAATCACGAACATTACTTACAATGCTCTTATGTTGGCAGCAATGTTTAATATCATCAAACAATACATAATCCTATTAAGATATCCAAAAAGAGAAAAAAATTAAGATTTTTAATTCGGGAGTACGAGATATCCGTCTTCATTGGGTTCCCAGTCATGGGCGTTCATAAGATCTTTTTCGGAGAGGAGCAAATCAAAACAAAACACATTTTATTATACAAGGTGGGGAAAAATGTAATTACCCGATGTTCTTTCGCTGTAATTTTTTTTATAATGAAAAACTTTGGTTTTGCTAATCCATAAAAATTTATTCCATCAAGTCGAGAAAATGATATCGGCCAAGTGGCCGCCTTCAGAGTTGATGACCATACGGGCTCGTTTTATGGCACTTTCCATCATTCTTGCCAGAACTTCGGGCGACAGGTTCTCGCATTCCTGCCGAATATTTTCCTAAAGGGCTTCAAGAGTCTGAGGCTTGTTGACGTAAATCCGCGACTTAAAAAAACCCCATAAAAATAATTCTGGAACGGTTAAATCGGGTGATCTGGCCGGCCAGTGCAAATCACCAAAACGAGAGATTAAGCGATGGAAACAATTATTCCGCAATCTTGCGGAGTAAACCGATTCATGGCTTGTCGATTTGTATTCTGCATTTGTTTACTGCACAAATGTCAAAACCGAATTGACATTTGGCACCATCTGCAAAAGTTATAGCGTTTTCCAATAGGGTAATTACTTTTGCCTCACCTTGTAAAAAAAATTAAACTAAAGGTTTTAAATTTTCTTTATTTGCAGAAAAGACAAATTTCGAGTTTTGTGGTTTTTTATAATTAAAAATTTAAGACAAGGGCTAGGGGGGCAGCTGCCTCTTTGCCTCCCATGTTCCCAGTTTAAATACCTCACCACTGCACCAAATTTTTAAAGTGCATGTAAATAAATAAAAACTTTACACAAAAGATTCACCTTGGAGTGTACATAGATAAGCATTGCGAACAGAAGAAAATCTATTCGGTAGAATTATATGTCGGTGTACCAAAGATTTTAGCTGCAACAACAAATAATATGCTAGTTAATATATTAAACCCAGCAAAACATTTTTGCTGCTAAAACAAAAAGTATTAGTTGAAGGAAAATTTTGTCTTCGACCAGCAAAATATTTTTGTCGTTGATAGGTAAATAAATTTTTCTTTCAAATTTCCTACGACTGCAGTTGTTATTCGATAATTTTGTTGTTTTTCATTCCTGCCTTGAGAGGACATAATCTCCAGACGAATTTAGGTGTGTGTGATTGGGAATATTTGAACCTAATTTAAATATAGGTATATGATAAAATGAAATCAATTATTCATAATCAACATATTAAATTCATGTAAACTGTTACCTTCGGCGATATTATGTGAGTTTAAAAATTGAAATATCGTCGTATTTCAATTACGAATTTAAAGGCAATTTATTTATATTGGAATAATATTAGTAGAATCATTTGACCGTTGTTCATAGTACAAGAGGTAATGCAGCTGGTGTATTAAAAAACCAATTAAACTTTGAAATTACAAAACTTGCTATGCAAGGAAACACAACATAAGAGATAACGTATTAGCTACTATAGACAATTTTTCAAAAAAAAAAATAATAATTGATAGGTTTATTGGTATTAATTTATTACTTATTGCAATTTATTATTAATTTATAAATATTGACGTTTTCAGTATTGCATACTAAACAAAAATTCTTAATTTATAAATAAATAATTGAACATATTATAAAATTTAAAGTAAAAATGCAAATATTATGCAATTATATTTCGATGCATAAGCAATACATGATATTACGATAAAAATTGGTGGTCCACGGCGGGGTCAATAGGGTGAGTGCACTCCTATAAGACACCAATTAAAAGCCATATCATAGGGTCATTAGATAGTGAATTTTTTAAATATTTTCAATACATTATATCAATTAATAGACCTTGATTATTCTACTAAGTGTGTACCTTAAGGGGGGAACCCATGTAAAACGCAATCAATAATATGGTTTTTAATTTTTTTTGTAGTCACACAATCAAGTTACTCTTCCTGAAATATTTGTAGTATATCAGAAAAAAATTTTTAATATTAAAACTGTGTCAAAGGCCGCGTTGGATGTGAAAATTGCTGTGTACGATTGCTTCTCATATCCTACACCGAATCATGAATTTCAAGTTTTTTATTTTTATTGCAAGTTTTTTGTCGTCGATGCACCCAAAAAGTAATCAAAATTATAAAATTAGAGAAAATAATGGAAGCTGAAATTTTTCAATTTTTGAAATTATCGATTTTTTTAAGTTTATCAGCGATAGAATTTAATTGTCCAAGCGAAATCGCAAAGTGTACTTTGATTTCATTTTTAGTTCTTGATTAATCCCGACCGCTAACTTTTAAATTGTAGCTTCAAGTAAATTTAAGTTCAAGTTTTAAATACTGAAAATATTTCTTTTAATATTTTTTTTTGGTTAGTCTGCCATTCTTGGTCACAACTTACCATAAAATATAACAAAATTATTTACAGCTTTTATGACAATCTGTTTTAGACAAGGTAATTTGTCGGAAGCTTTACGTGCAGGTGTAAATAATAAAATACCTTAAATTTTAAAAAAATCATATTTTTGAGATGTTTTACTAGCGGGTTACGCAATAAAAATATTTTTGAATTTTTCAGTCTGCTACATGGATTTCTCCCCTTAAAACAACAGAACAAATTAAATGACCCACAGTATTATCTTAATTTTGTTGCCAGTATTAACTAGTAACTTATGACAGCTGACACTAACAGCTGAATTTTAAAGAAAATATATTTTATTGAAGAAAAACAAGGATCTATGGGTATAGGCAAGGATCTAAGGATCAAGAATCTAAGGATCAAAACTTCTCAAATTGGGTATAGGCAGAGATACCAGTTACATGATGTAAAAATAAAACTTAACTTGAAAATAGCCAAAATTACGAAAAAATAAAAATTTAACTGATTTGTTTGTGCAAAGGTTATTTTATTGTTATACCTTATTTTTAATGCTAAGTCGTAACAACGGACATTTATCATTTTGAATCTGCTTCAATGTGAAGGTTAATTTTATAATAATCATTTGTAAACTTAACTACTGTGACATAATTGACAAAAACAATAATCATTCTTGTAATTTTTTTTAAATATAATAATCACAATGTGGAATGTGCTTAAAGTATTTTCTAAAAATCAGGATTAAGTATTGCGATTGATCTTGAAACATTAAAAGTTTTCGGATTGAACGATTCCGGTTTAGCATTCAGATTTCTTCCGATGCAGAACTATTTTTGATGTGCAGTTTAATTAACATTTTAAATTAAGTATCAACAATAAAACAAAAGTATGACAAGTGTTATTGTTGTAAATGATGCATAAATAAATACAAGGACTTCCAAATGTTCTATATTTAATTTTTTTGAACATGCAACATGCGAGCTTTTATGATGTGCAGGTCGGGATCATTAATATACGTGTATTTCCATTGTTTTATTTTTAAAATTTTGATGTTTGATTAATTATTTGAATAATGATTTCATAACAGGGACGGATAGTTGAGATCTACCCATTGCAGTTTTATTTAAAAATAAAAGGAAAATTTTTGAATTTTACACCAAAAATCAAATCTCGCGCTTTTATTAACGGCGCTGTTGCGTACCCTTGCGGTGGTATCTCCAGAATCTAGATAATTATTGATCCTGGTTTCTTAATTTGTTCAATCCCAAAACTTTTAGTTTCCAGGCTCAAAAATAAAATAACAAAATTTCATGTGACCTTACAAAATAGTAATATGTACTAACCCTGACCTAGACATTATCAGTTGGAGAATCACCTATTATATCAAGGATCACGATGAGGTATGAAAGTATATTCGGATGTTCCATAAAAACTAGTAGATTCGTTTTTTTTTTGCTGTTTGACAAGCTTTGGTTAAAACAAAAAATTGCTTACGAAATATCAGCGTATTTAAATGGTTTAAACCACATTATATCATGAGATTGAAGTGTGATAGTTTAGAAAACGTTTATTGTGCTACATCTCTTCACACAAAATCGCCCAACCTGAAATTTTTAAATCAATTTGCATCCCTTCAATCTAGGTCAGGTTACCAATAATGACAATGAAACAGTTTTTGAAATCTATTCTAGGTCTATAAGATGAATTTAGAGGCATTGCAATGCATTGGCGAGAAAAATTTAACCAAATTAATGAATAAAAAGATTAAAATTTAAATAAATATTTTACGTATCTGCCTGATAGCTTTAATTATGTTTTATCGCGCGTTAAATTTTAGACATTCATAAAATTTAAAAAAACCTTTACCTGAAAAAAAATTCCTTTTTTTTAATTTCTATAAATTATTAATATTGAACTATTGACTTACTTTGGAACTAGAGAAATATTTAATTATTGTTTAAAAACTTAATTAATTGCTATCTAATTTATTATTCAAACATTATTTTTAAATATTTCCAAGTATAATGAGATGAACACTTCAAAAATATATAAGTAGCTACGTATATCGCTTTTAATATATTAGCATTTTTACCTACCAGATTTCAATAATTCTTTTTACAGATTTCTATTTGATATTTTAATTAATTTGTTTTGCGTTGTATGTTCATTATGTACTACACATATATTTAATGAAATTATTTTTTTTATTATTAGTTTAACAAAATTACATTTTTATAGTTGTAGTGACACTCTCGAACAGGCAACATAAAACTGTCCGTGAAAGCATTTAGAGTTTCTTGCAATCTACAGATTATTTAATAACTTAATTAAAATTACAAAAGTTCTACTTTCTAATAGGGTACATAGGTAATTTATTATTTTATGGAAGAAAAACAAAACAAATTAATTTTATTCTCTAGAATAGACAAGAAGATAGCTTTGTCTACCGCCGCTAGCGACATCTTCAGAGAATATTACAAAAAATAACATTGGTTAGATCGGCGTTTTCCAAACGATGGGTCGCCTAGAAAACCGAACGAAAATTTGTATTATTATAATAAAAAAGCCTTGGTCATAATAGTGGAACATGTTTAAAAATATGGCAGACCACACGATTTTCTTTTCCTTCCTTTGACTTCCTTTGTCCACGTTCTTTCTTGTTTTCTTGTTTTTTTCAGACAGCATCGGCTTACGCCGGGCTTTACAACCTCGAAGACCAAAGACCTACAAGCTAAAAACCGTTTAGCCTTCTTCGCACTGTTCTCGATTGAAAGCCTTTCAATAATTATTAAAATTAAAATAATTAAATTACAATTTTATTCTGCGTTATTCGTTGATGTTGTTGTTGCGCAAACTCTTGAATACATTCGTCAATGTTGATTTGTGCATCTTTTTAGATTGCCAAAATACCTAAATTTGTTAAACTTAACGTTGACATTGTAGATCTCAAATAGCTTTTTAATTATTTTTAATTTAGAGAAGCTTCTCTTACAACTGGCATTACGAGTACTTATGGCAGCTTTTCTTTTATTTTTAACTATTTCGCGCCATGTATCCATCATCAGCACGGCCTCCCCCCCCCCCCCCGACGTGCCGCCCGGGGCATAGATATTAGTGTCGGGGGCGATAGACTGGAGACGGTGGACAAAATCAAGTATTTTTGATGCTGGCTGCACGAGAACTGGAATCCTGATGACGAAATCAGAGCATGGATCGAGATGGCACGCAACTCCTTTTTTAGAATGAAGACCTTGTTATGTGGCCGGGAACTGAATTTGAAAACCCGATAGACCTTGAAGGTCTCATCCATGAATAGACTGGAAGCCTTTGAGATGCGGATGTACCGGAGAATGCTTAAATAACCTGGGTTGAGCATATTACAAATGAGGAGGTTTTGCGCCGAATGAATAAAGACCGAGAAGTGCGGGCCATCGTTAAAAGAAAAAAAGCAGCTTACTTCGGGCATGTATTTCAAAGTGAGAGATATGGTCTTCTCCAACTGATCATACAGAGAAAGATAGAGAGAAAGCGGGGTTTTGGAAGGTAGAGGCAGTCCTGGTTGACGGTTCGGTATTCCGGATGCCGCAGCACTGGTGCGGCTCTCGAAAAACAGACGAATACATCATCATGGTAGCCAACACTCTAAGAAGAAAAAGGTTTCACCAAACCGTTCTACAGCATTCCGGACGGCGCGGCGTATTGAGAACAACCAATTTTTTTGGAAATTTGATTTTCTGAAAAACTTTGATCCTAATACATAAAATCACAGAATGCTGCTGCTCCTGCTACTACAGCGTGTCCTATTTTCGGTTAGAAGAACCCCAAGACGCAGACATGATTAACGAGAAGGAAAACAAAGTGAAACAATGGAAAAACAAAGAGAAAATGGAAGTAACAGCAATTAGTGAAGAGATCAACTGGTCAAGCTATACATAAAAATTAAAAAACCGGGAAGCTGCTTCTCCTACAGCGTGTCATTTTTTTTGGTTGAAAAAAGTCGAAGACGAAGAAAATTTGCAATACAAAATTGAAGATGTATCTTAATGCATAACTGGATAATCGGAAAACCGGATAATCGGATAACAGGATAATCGGATAACCGCGGTTATCCGATTATCCTGTTATTGTTCGTTGATCCGCGGATCAACGAACAATTAAATTGGAAATATTAGGAAACTTGTTTATATTTAAATCGTTAAAATAGAGATGCACCGCTCGATCTTAGGTTAGTGTTAGGAATGTTTTAATTAATACAGCTAAAATAGAGATCCACCGTTTAGCTGCCCGTCCGCGGATGGGCTTTTCAGCTAGTTTAAATAAAACTCTATTTACCCTTTGGGCTTCACTTAAATCACGATTTCTGTGTGGCATACTACAAATATGCTACAATTACACTCACAAAATAAAAATAAAAATTAAACTAAAAAAATTTTAGAAGATAGCCAGTAGATAATAAGAAATTTGGTGGGTTATAATGGAGAAGTTTAAAATAGTCGGGCCATGGTAAAAAAGTTTGGGAAGCGTTGGCTTAGACTGTAAGTGAATTGACCCATATTTTGTAGTGCATAAGTCATACAGATCTAATAAGCAAACAATGAACATTTTAGATTGTGAGAAAATTATGTTTGAAAAACTGTTTCAATTAATTTTGTTATTCTAAAAAAATTAGCTTCATATTGTATTCGAAGGGCAATGCATAATTGAATATCGATGCATATTTTAACAAAAGATAAAATTAAATATACTTAATTACTTATACCTATGTATAATTTAAATTTATTGCGAATTACATATACGCATTTAAAAATTTGTATACAATAGAACCTTAAGCGACTTTAACATAAAATAACAAAATCGACCTTCAAAAATTAATAGTATGTAGAATCTAATAATGAAAAATTATAGCCGTAATTATTAGAATTAAAGTGAAAGTAGGGTAACTGTACCAGTAATGGTCACTGCGCCAATAATGGTCACCTTAAAGTTCCTCTGCTTTAGGAACACATTTTCTCGATTAATCGCTTATATGAATTTGTCCTGAAAATATTGGTAAAAAAAGTGTTAAAAGTTTATTTTCGATAGGGTTCACTTTTGGGCGAACCCAGAAATTTGCACTAAAGAGGGAGTTTTCTGGCTTATAAAATAAATTTATCTCTTTTTATTTTTTACTACAATTTAATTTGTATAAATTTACAGAGAAAAAATTGCAAATAAAATATAATTAAACATTTTTTCATCAAATTACTAATATTATGTTTTGGTTAATGAACCGGTTTCGATTTGACGTCATCGTCGGTAAATTAACCATAAACAAATATTAAATATGAGTTAAAATCTGCACAATCAAAACTTTTAAATTGCAAGGACAGCGATAGCACTTATCACAAGAAAAAACAAATTTCCAAAATTCCAGCAAAATTAAGACGAACTTTCAAAAACTCCAAGTGAAAACGTATTAATTTCATGGAAGATATTTTAAAAATAAAAAGCGATCTCCCAAAAAGGTTATATTATGATAATAAAAAAATCGAATATATATTATACTTTTTAATGTATAATGTCATATTGGCGGAATATTAATTTTCTTTTTTATACTTACCAGTTTATTTGTAATTATGTACTACTTTAAAACTTGTTTTGTTTTGTTTAGCTTAATTTTTTATATCCAGGTATAAATTAATTAATTTTATGGATTTGTAAATAATACCAATTATGTTTTAAAATTATACAGCACCAATTCTTCTAAAATAAAGCCCAAAATTTTGGAATAAATATAATTATTATTATATAGTGACGTGATACGTGATTAACTGCAGAGTCCATTTTTGCTTATATTCTCGAATATTTTTAATATTATTTGAAGGACAATGCAAACTTGCGGTGGGATTCAATTTTATCCTATATTTTTTTATTGACCAAGTTGTTCAATATACCTAATAGTTATTACAATTTTTTATTTGTAAAAGCTCGATATATAAATAAACAGAGCCGGATTAAAGGGGGGGCTAAGGGAGCTGCAGCCCCCGGCCACCAAAATTCTAGGGGCCTCAAAAACATTGAAGCAATAAAATTTAAATTACCAAAGTTGTAGCGCAGATTAAAATAAATTAATTAAAATGATGTCTTTTTTCTAGAAAATATTCTTTATTTTATTTTTAGTAGATATCAAAGAGTAATAAGTAGGTATTTACTCTTTAGTTTTGAAAACTACATAGTATATTGAGCAGAGCCGGACACTTTTTTTGTCGTTTTTGAGTTTAAATTTTTTTGTGATTTGTTAAAAATCTACAGCTTTCAGTCAACTAATCCCCTGAATACTTATAATAAATTAATAATTTTAAAAAAATTGCTGGACTCTTTTCCTAATATTTACAACCAAATTTGGATGATTTAATTACTGAATTTGTGCAACTTGAAGTAAGAAAAAAATGTTATTATACCTGTGATATAAAAACTAGTTATAATAAACTATTTATAATAATTATTATTTTTTCAAAAATTTTACATTTGATCTAACAGCGGTTGACCTTGAAAAATGAAAAATTTTTGCTTGCGGCGCATTTTCTTACACCATGAAGGCCGGGGGGCCTCCAAAAACACTTAGCCCCAGGCCTCCCATATCCTTAATCCGGCTCTGTAAATAAACATCGAATTTTGAATTTATATGCCATTGCAATTACGGTTTTTGATTTACTTTAATCGATTTGGCTCTTCTGGAACATCAATTCATCTTTTGAAAAAAATCGGAAAAACTAAAATATTCGCATGAAGATACTATGTAGCTAAAATTTTGTAGATTATGATACCCTTATATTTGTCCCGACAACAACCAATCAATAAAGTAAACGTTTACCAACACATCTGGATATCAAATTTCCAAGATAGCCACAAACATTTTCCAAATTTAGAAATCATAAAAGATAAAACCAACTAACAAATCGTCTGGGTAATACTTTATATACTGAGGATTTATTCGGATTATGTATTTATTCAGTTTTTTATTTTAATTTTATTGAATTATTTTATTGAAATTTAAATTGTCCCTATTGACGTAAGTTAAGTTACAACATTATTTAAATATAATAATAATAATTATTAAAATGAATATAATATTATTCCGAAATTTTGAGTATCCATAATTTTGAGTATCATCTTATACACTCCCATATGGTCTAGTGGCTAGGATACCTGGCTTTCACCCAGGAGGCTCGGGTTCGATTCCCGGTATGGGAAATATTTTTACATTTTTTAAATGTGAGTATGAAGCATCAAATTTACATTATATAATTTTTTAATTAGTTTTTCTAATTAATTGCGTAATTACTAATAAATTATTATTTTTTGATAATGATACACATTTTTTGTCATTAATTGAATTTTTTCAAAGTTTCGTCTCTGGATATTTAAATTAAGTAATTAAGTTACATACTGGTTATCTAGCTAGATTAGAACTTGTTTATTTATAGTACTTATGCATATACAGTACCTCCAGAAAGTATTCGTACACTCCTATGTTAACAATGTTAATTGTACATTTTGAAGCCGGATTTTATAATATAAAAATCGATTTTACAGCAAATCTTTATAGACCTTTTTTGTTACAAATTTCATGCCTTCAATTTTGTTTATATACATTTTTCTATTTTTCTTAAACTTTTTTACTTTTTAATTTTGTTTTACTCTTTCTTAGTTACTGAGTAACAGAATAATTTAGAATCAGTATTTTTCAACCCATGGGTCGCGACCCCCAAGAGGGTCGTCTTGTTCGGTCTTGCTCGTCTTGCTCGGGGGGTAAAAATATTTTAATAAAAGTAAATTATAAATTTACTGTAAAAATAAAAAAAATACAATTTCAGTGAGAAGACTGTGCCTGTTTATTTTTGATTAATTTGTCGAATCATCCAGAAATTATTTTTTTGAATTATTTGCTTACAAATCGACATGCTATTGGCTTCCCTACTTTAACGTTACCAATTTACTGATGAGTGACAACTGAGAGGGGGGGGGTTCTAAATAAAACATGAAATGATAATTTTTTTTTAAAGATCATCATTGGCGATAATGGGGGGTCGTAATAATTTTTTTATTTGTAAAGGGGATCGCGTATTTGAAAAGATTGAAAAACACTGATTTAGATAATCGGATACTCGGATTAAAATAAATAATCTCCTAAATATTTAATTAATAAAATCTTGAAACAGAATCACGTAAATTTATTAGTAATTTACTTATGCAGTAAAATTAGATTACCAACCTACAAAAAATTGAACTAATTATCGGTTTATTATATATTTTAATCCAATATTCTTAGTATAATTCCGGTTTTATGTAGACATTTTTTAATATTGTGCTTTACTAAAATGGTTCACCTTTTATAGTGATACAGTGAGATAATCAAGAGATTTACGGACAATCTACTCGACTACTTTAAAATTGCAAATTGCTGAATGGTAAGCTATTATACAAGTAGGTATGAGGGCAGTTGAGGGTGGGAACCAAATTGAGTACAGGTCCGGACTAGCGGTATATAACTGTAAATAACGGTATATAACAGTACATAAACGGCAAATAACGGCAAAAACGGCAAAAGAAGTTTTAAGTTATTTATATAATATATTGCAATGACCAGTAGCTTTCCATTTTTAATTATTTTTAAAAAATCCAAATATTTAATATACATTTTGTATAACGGCGTTAAATTATTTTAAAACAAAATGTGCAGGTCAACAGCCATACCTTGCGCTTTTATCAGTTTATGTTGGGTTAAATTTAGTTTTAATAATTTCATAATTAAATAATTAAATTAAAGTGTTTAATAATTTTCTCATTTCAATTGATCCACTTCATCTAATTTTATTCAACCAATTAGTAAATCTTGCTTTAAAATTACCTTTTTTTAAATTTCTCGGAAACGGAGACTTTCGCAAAAGCGTCCGTCCACCTTGACGGTCCTGGCAAAAAGCGAAGTTATTCACAAAAATTTCTGTGCCAAAATAAATGTATTCAAAATATTTACAAATTGCAAAAACTATTTACAACAAAATTAAATTTAAATTTACAAAAAAATCAACACAAAAATTCAAATTTAATAAAATAAAATTTCAAAATTCATAAATAAAAATGAAACATTGTCTTTCGATGACCATCTTGTCGAAGCACAACCGATCAAATGACAACAAATAAGTCAGTAGAATAAATTAGGGTAACAAGAGTTACATTGCTTAAGCCCAAAACTCGCACTTTACTATAAATTTCAATTACTGTTCTAATGGTTTCTGAAATTCCATTAATTTGTGAGTTGTGACGTCAGCAGCCGGTGACGTCGCAATTTACCCCTTCTATTTACCTTAAATCAAGGAATTTGTAGTTTTCGTTTAGTTGGTAGAAGCCTTGTTTTAAACCTTGACCTGATATTAAACAAAAATTTTTAAATTTTTTAAAAATATCATTGCATAAGAGGGAGTTGACATTTATATATTGCCGTGTCTTTTATCTCAATTAATTATAGTGAAAACTGTACCTAAAAATATTTAATTTTTCGACATAAAATTTAAAAATCGAGTAGAACAACAACCCAAAATAATTTTAATTTTTAGAATTATCGAAAATAGCGAAGCTAACCTTTATCGATAAAATAGTTTTTGGCTCAAAAAAATAAAATTTTATGATTTACGGCGCATAACGACACACGTCCAGTAGAATCTAATACAATTTTTATTTTTAGAATAATCGAAAATGGCTAAATGGCCCCATCGAAATGGGAATATCGAAAACTTCTACCCGAAAATAAGCAATCTCTATAAAATTCAAGGTAAAATTTTAAAAAATAAAAATATATCGGAGTATCAAGATGCCGTAGAGAAATAGTATGGAAAAACAAATGCATGCTAACTGAAAACAAAGTCAGACCAGTTTTGACCTATGGAGCTGATAGGAGTAGAACTAAAAGCAGCTACTACAAATAACCGAAATGTCCACATTACGAATGATACTCGGTAAGACTAGGATGGACCGAGTAATAAATACCGAAATAAGAGAACAATGTGATGTAGTATGTAGTGGATGTCGTTTTTGTCAAGAGAAGAAGGAAGTGGAACGATCACGTCAACAGAGCCGCGAGCAACCGTCTAATAACAGTGTCAAGAGAAAAGAAAAGATGGATGTCTAGCTGGACCTCATCATCAATAGACACTCTATAAAATTAACGAAGACGTAAAGAAAAACAGGCGTCAAGCCTTTATAAAAGAAAAGGAAGAAGAAGAAAAATATATACGGCACAACGTGGCAGAAATCGGGCACAGTATTCAATTTTAAATTTATCAAAAATGGCGAGACTAACTTCACGCATATAGGACACTTTGCATTGTAGTTGAATTAGGAAATAATGAGACATATTTCTCTTAAGCACAATCGGAATTAGTATTAATGCAAATAAGTTAATTAATAAGAAAATTGAGATTAAACTTCAATTAGCTCAAAACACTGCCTGATGGTGTCTGAAATGATGTTATCGATAGGTACAAGCTATAATTAATTAAATTGTTTACTATACTATACACTAGTAAAGTCAGCATAGATAGGTATTGCTAACCTAAATTGTGAGTAAAGGAGGATATTAAAATGAAAAACATGTTTTCGATAAGGCAAAACTTAAGAATCATTTTAAGAATGTCTCACGTAGTATCAATGGTGATTCATACTGAAACATGTGCTCTTGTGCCAAATAAATAACACAGACTATGTAACAAAGTAATCAATATTACTTGGCCTGTTTAGAAAGAAACTTGAAATTTGAGAATTGGGGCAGTTTTCAACAAAAGGATAGTCAAGTACCCGCTATTGTGTAGGCTGTATGTCGATTATATTGAGAGACATTTTTAAACCTATCATCTTGATATATCGCAAAGGTTGCATTTTATAATAAATTTTGTTTTAAATTTTAATAAAAATTTCCAAAACAAAAAAATAAAATGTTATTCACACTTTTGCCCAACAAATAAACAAAAAAGTAGCTACTGTTGCTTGAAGTATCGTTCTCATCCAATTAACGCTACATAAATTAATCGAAAATAACTAAACACATCTGACATTTTTCCTTTACATTTAATAAAATGAATAAAAATTCATTTAAAGTCAAATACATCGACGAAAATGGGGTTTTGAAGAAGAACTGTCATATATTTTTGGTTATGTTCGATTAATTTACGTAGCGTTAATTAAAAGAGAACGACGCTTTACTGTTAATATAAACAACACAACACAATAATAAATTAACAGAGAGATATTCAAAGCTTTACCCAGACTCAAGATGGCTACATCTTAGTTTATAATATTTATGTCACATGAGATGCTCCGATGACAAGATACAGAGGGCGATGGGTCGCTCTTACTGAATAGTCAGTATACTTTTTCGACAAATAAAATACAAAAAGAATAATAATTATACTTCTCTTCTTCTCAAAAGATTAAATCAAGACAAGCGGTCAAGTAGTTAAACAACTCAATTAATAAAATTAAAAGCAATTAAAATCAAAATGTAATCTGAAATTAAGATAAATAAAAATTTTTACCCAAAAGCTTCCAATCGAGGTCGGGTAATAGCTATTGATAGAAATTCCGTTCGGATGAAACTAACATTTTAATTATCATTATTCTTGTCAACTGATGGTCCACCTAATATTTTAGTCCACAAGCCGCTACCAGTGGCGTAGCTAGGAGGGGGCGGGGGAGAGGTCGCACCGGGCGTGCTTTTTAGGAGCGGCATTTAAAAAAAGTTTTTACTTTGAAAGTTAAACTCAAATCACATCTCTTTTTTAAGTCGCTCATTGCGAAGTTTGTAAGTAGGACTACATTTTGATTGTAATTTGCACAAACGAAGGCAAGAAAAATTAATTTGTAGTAAAATAATTAAATAAAGTATAAAACAAATATTTATTTGTATTTTTCTATTATTATTAGAATTTTTCATTATTTTTTGTACTAAATAGTTTGATGGGTCATGTGTTGTGCTTAAAGTTTTGGTAGAATAATTTAGGGAGCGTCAAATTCAAAACTCTTCGGTACGCCGCTGGCCGCTACTGATATATGACCACTGATAAAACTGGATCATTTTGGCAATACTCGATATTTACCAAGATGAAACAATCTCCATCAATGCAGATACCATAATATTACACTTTTGACATACTTACATGAATCTTCAATGCCATGAGCGTATTAATATATTATATAACAAACAGGATGCGCAACTTATATTGCATTTTTCTGCTTACATTTTTTACAAACCTTCATAAACTGGACGAAATTGCCAATAAAAAGTATATCTTATGTTTTAATTTTTTTTGAGAAAACCAAAAATAATAAAATGGAAAGGGAGAATTTGAGAATGTCTAGAAATGCGTAAGTGAGTAAAAACCACGGAAATAATAAGATTAACATATGAATTTCAAATTAGTCAATATCTATCGCCGCTTATGTAATAAAGCAAACATTTTTGTATTAGAAATGGAGAAAGTTTTGAGAAAATTATGTTTATGTATTAGTTGTACATCTAATTTTGTCATCTTCCAAAATAAAAAAAAAACGACATATCAAAAATCATCAATAGTTAATGTGTTATTCGGGTTCATCGTCTCTTGTGTTTCAAAATTCCATCAATCAGGTAGCAGGATCTCGCATTATGATGAAACTAAATGGATTCATGTTCTCTTAAAACCGAATTTTTAATGTTAAGAAAGAATAAATTTATCTAAGCCCGAAATTATATTAGAATTTGGACATTTTTTTGTTTGCCCAGTAAAACTTCATGGGTCTCAAACCCTCTCATGGTGTCGAAATTTGGCCTGCAATGGAATAAAATTTCTATTGCTATTTTTTGTTTTCGTGATTTCTTATCTGAGATTGAAAATATATTTAGCATAAAATGGTCTACGTTCGTATTTTAGTTATTAACGTTATTACCTATTTTTAAAGGAAATAAATTAACTTTTATTAAATAATTGCAATACTTTACTTATTTATTAATTTATTATAAACAAAATAATTATAATAGTAATGAAGTAGGCATAGATAAAATTAGTTATGCAACGATAACTTATATATAAATTATAATTATACACATTTACAGTGCAACTTCGATAATCTGAACCCACGAAATTATTAATTTTTATGATCATTAAGTTTTCAACCTTTTAGGTGGGATTTTATTGTTAAAAATGCTATATTTAGATGTGATTAATTAGACTTTAAGTTTTCTTCCTTCTCAAAAATCTATGCTAACTATCGCGATGCAGAAAAGGTTCAAAAAGTGGATTTTTGAGTTATATCTTGTTTTCCCTCATTTGCACGGTCAAAATGATGATAACCTAATTTAAATCTGATAAAATTCTCTACAAATTTAACCTAATTGATTTTTTATGTAGAACTATAATACTTTTGGAGCAGTGCTTACGAAAAGTTGAGCAATATCTGTACCAGTGGCGTAACAAGGCAGCTACGGGCCTATGTTTCTGACTCAAACCGGGTCCTCAAATGGATATTAAATTAACATGGATTAATTAACAATTATATTATTGTTATAATAAATTAACAAAATATGTTTTTTCTGAACATCGGTGCAGGTGCGAAAATCGAGACTAGGGTGGTTCAAAAGTGCATAATTTGTTTATTTTTTTTTCGATTCAGTCCACAATCAACCCGTGGGGGAGCTGTCTGTCTGTACCGTCAGCCCCCCTCCACCGGAAATCGTGTTTTCCCGCTAAACGAAAAGAGTGCAAAATTTTTCTCTGGCGGTAATCGAAAGTGCATAAAAAGAGCATTATTCTGCATTTTTTACATTTTCGAAATTCGAAGGTGGGGGGAGGGCTAGATGGGCGGAGGTCTGGTATCGCCTATAACTTTGAATTTCAGGATAGTTGATACAATCGTGTTTAAAACACTTTTGATTTTTATTTTATGAAATAAATAAAAAAAAACAATTTTAATTTTCGACGCTTTGACTTCGACCTTTTTGTTTTCGACGTTTTTGACTTTCAACGTTTTTTTTGAAGTTTTGACGTGCTACCGTATCACAAACTCTAAACACTGACTGTAGGAATACATCTGAAAGAAAATTGCTTTTTATATAGACAATGTTATGGCAAAAATTATTTCTGCTTATAAAATAAAAATGATAACAGCAGTAATAAGAAACAATATTATTTTTATTATTTAAAATATTTTTGATTTTAATTTAGCTGGAATTTTAGTAAATGCATGGTTATCGCAGCTACAAACAATAACATGTATGTTATTTTTTTCTCGACATAAAACTTATTTACAGTTTATCTCGAAATGATTATTTAATATAATTATTATTATAAGAATATACCAGTGGAATTCCTATGGTGTTTCCGCTATTTTTTTGCTTTATTATACACGAAACGAAATTTACGAAAATTTGTTTTAACTGCGCGTTCGCCGAGTCCGTCAATAGTGGACGGACGCTTTTACGGAAGGTCATGTTCTGGAAAATGGATGGCCCGACGCCCGAACAACTTTTTCAGATAATTTAATTTTTTTTAAATTTTGCCGCCGGGTCATCGCAATATATTTAATTATAATATATTAGAATATTTTTTACGACATGTTTTGGTACAGTGCACTGACGAACCGTAATAACTTACGTAAATTACTTGGTGCGAACATGTTTGAAACGTAAAAAACATATTACGCTGTCATATTTGCAATAAATCACCATTTTTCTTCACATGATTTCATCTCCAATAGGCTGCCCTTCAGGATACGCACAAGCGCACTTTAGCAAATAACTTGGAAAGTCAAATTTAAATGTTAAATGTTATAATATAGAAGTTAATCTCGTTTGTGCATGTAACAGAGGGAAAGTTCCTTTTAATAACAGTTTAGATTGTATTTTTACGCATTTAAGAGTCGTACACTTGCTTTTGATGAAATTAAAATACAACTTTTTCTTTAAGTAAAATTAGTAAATTAAAAAAATAATAATAGTAAAGTAAAAATTATTTTAATAAAAATCTTTAATCTAAAATATATTTAAATTTAAATATGAGGAATAAAGGTGCAAGTGAGGGTTCAGGCCTTGGCTCTGGCTATTATGCATTTTTTTCTTCATGAGATTTATTTTCAAAAAGTTATAAAAATTTTAATAATTTATAGTTTCCCACAATTTTAAAACATCTTTTTATGGAAGTGCCTACGTAAAAGTAATTTAATTTACTTATTTTAATATCCCATGACATGAAAACTAGATTTTGGGAATTCCCAATATCTTAGTTGTTCACCCAAGATGGCTTTAGAAATATCTATTTAAGTCTTCATGTGCATTATTTTGAATTATTAAATAAATCTTTGAATCTACTTTTGTACCATATTTTAAACCAATAATATTACGTGCTGTACATTTACAACACATTTTATGTTTATCTCTTTTTAATTTTACTTCTATTGTGTTATAATATCGTTTATGTAAAAATTAACCATGGCCGTTAATAAATCCATAAATAAATAAATACATAAATTTAAATGAACAAGTTAGTGTATTTGCGTCTCTCAGGCTCGTAGCCAAGATTTCATTTCGAGGGGGCACTCGTAAAAAGCCTTTTGTAAAAAGTAACATTTTCGGTGGTTCCCCTTCAGGGAATTTTTATTATTACAAACAAATGTTCTCAATATTTTTATTACATTGTTTGTAAAATTAATTTATTTATTATTTAATTTATTTTTATTTAAAACAAAAAAATATTACATAAAATAGTTATTCGTTTGCTATTTTTCTGTATAATTTAAACTCGAAGCGCCTTTCTTGACTATTCGCAAAATTATTTGTTAAAATAAGTATTAAATATAAATTAATTCCTTGGTTTTCAGGTAAAAACTAATAAGTAGGGTCGACATAATTATTATAGGCCCACAAGGTAAATAACAAGAAATTACGGAAAATAAATTTGGAAAAAACTTCTTCCCACTTTAAAATGTATCTAGATACCTATTTTATTTTTGATATTAAATTTTACTTTCAATATATTATTTTTTTAACATTCCGGGGGGGGGGGGGTGCACGTGCCCCATAAAAACAAAATTTTTTGTAAAAACTCGAATACTGAAAAATATTTAAAATGTTACAGAAATCGAAAATGTCCGGAATAAAAAGTAACTTTGCATCATGACGCTAATTGCAATTGGCGCAGCGCTGAGTGTGACTGGTTATTGTAGAAATTCTAAAGAGAGATAACTTATTTCAGAAATTACCAAAAATTAAACCGTTAACTTTTTCGGGAACGTTCTGTATATTTTAATATTACGATTAAATGGAATTCAAAGAAATTAACAATTAATAATTGAAATAAATTAAAAAAGAAAATTAAATAAAAAAAAAGATTTAACCATAAATCCCCCGGTGTTTGCCCCTCGATTTCTTACTATAACTTCTTTTAAAAAGTTTATACAAAATGAGGACATCCATATCTTTTTCACCCCAAAAATATCCTGACGCTCTATAATAGTGCCGTATTTTAAAATAAATAAACTTATTCTCAAAAATTCGGTGTATAACATGAGAAAAATCATTGCAACATTTTATTTTTTAAATTTTAATATTTCAAAAGAAAAACCAAAATATTGCAATTTTTCTGAAAAACTTGATACTAGATTTTCTCAAACTAAAAGCACTTTTCTTTGTAAAAATTTAATGTTTTGGCAGGATAGTTACCGACTTACATGCGGTTTTTTCTGGATTTCTTATGTTGTATATCGAATTTTTGTGAATAACTATATTTTCAGATATTATATCATAATATTTAATAGGTATTATCAATTTTTTTATATACATAATTATAATTTATGTATGGTATGAAAATAATTCCATTAATTTAATTTGTAAATTATTAAAGTATTCATATTAATTTTAAATAAAAAGTTTTTTGAGCATTAGTACTGCTTTCGACTATCTCCAAGAATTCATAGGATGTATTTACTGTTATTGGTTTATTTTATCTTAGTCTTAGAAAAATTTGTAGCTAAAATTTTTATGAAGATATCGTAATCATAGGAGTATCAACATTGTATTTAATTTAAAATGACCAATCTCGAATAGCACTTTAGAAAATGTGTAGTGCTGATTAAACACTTTTTCATTAAATAGTCTTTTTATGGTATTGATTTTATTATATCCGGAAGGATGCCCTAAATTAAATTTAGTTTAAGTACGTATAAAATTACTAGTTTGCGTTGGGAGGGCGGTGTGGTGTCCCATCGCCCTCCTCGTACCAGCCGCCACTGATATTAACATTTCAATTTATTTTGATATTTTTATCAAAATTCGATTTACATAATTTTAAAAATAAAAAGGAGAACCAAATGGATTAATATAACAGCAAGGTTTTTATTTTCTGTGAGGCAAGTACACTCGAGTTCCCTTTAAGGGATTTTTGAAATATTTCTCCGGATTGCCTTTGGAAAAGCTAAGATTAGATTTCCGTTTCCTCGGATTTCCTTTACTTGTACACCAAATTTCCCCAGCAATTCCTCCCCTCGATTCGATTTGAACATACAAAATTGTAAAAGATTCATAATTAACAACCACGAGATGAGTTTTCTTAATATCGTTCAGATAGTTTAATAATAAACAAAAATACATGTTATTTCACTATAAATTAGTAATTTTTTCTTAAATAATTTTTCTTTACAAAAATTTTTTACTATGTAAAAATATAACAATTTGAAAAGTATAACAATTCCAAAATTTATTGCCAACAATCAATCACAAAGCAAACATCTCACTAAATTTTTAACAAATTTTTCTTGTATAAAGCCAAATCGCGAGTAATATAAATAAATTTTTCTTTAAAGCTTACAGTAATAAGGTAACGCTTAACACATAATATATACAAAAAATTAAATAAGGTATCTCCCAATTTATTAATGTGAAATTGTACGAATAAATTACTAAATTTAAAAAACCTAATGCATCTTGGATTTTAGATGTGGATAATCGGTGTTCACTAAAACGCTTCTTTCCTTTTTGGATCTTGCTCCCGATAAGTAGGCCTTATAGAAAAATCTTGCAAATAGCACAAAGTAACTCAGATACATGGCCAACGACAGTTTTATATTTGTATACGATATACGACAATCGACTCGGTCGTTTAATAGTTGTAAGGCCCAAATGTTAACAGCACATCCGATAATCATTTGAAGTAATTGCAAAGATGTAATAAGCATTGCTATCTGTCGAGGTGGATTGTATCGCATGGCTTTCAAAGCATAATATGAATACATAATTGCGTGTACACAATAATTCATTACTACAAACCATCTGGCACTGGCAGTTGTTTCGGTGTAGGAAAACCACGAATATAAAAGCACCGTGACATGATGGTACCAATGAAGAAAAATCAGCGGCTGTTTTCGTAGCACCACAAAAACTGTGTCACCCAATTCTGGCAATTTACTAAGAACAAATAACCAAGTCCAAAAACCTGAGACGCGGTCCAATTCGGCGTAAGAAGGCACACAAACGGAATGATACAAACTGTGATGACTCAAAATGTGCACAAACTCCGGTACGGTGCGGAATGCCCCCATTATACTAAAAATTGCTAATGCAGAATTCCATACTGACAACAAACCCCGCAGCTCGAATCGAGGCCTATTTTGCATTAAATGTTGACCACCAAAAACAAATATCATGTAAATCCCTACATAATAAAAACCTAACGTCCAATTTTTGCTCATCCACGTGAGAGTTTCTTGATGTATAAAATCATGTTCGAAATTGAACATATACGAATAATTAGGTAATGTCACGTCTTTATACTCTCTCATTTCGATCGCGAACTACTATACAAAAACCGTTATACCGTACTTCCTCAACTTAAAAGTAGAATAAATGCTTGCACTGGCTGTTTACATGGGTTAACCGGCTTTTACAGTGTTTTACACGCCCAAACCTCGCCACCACTTCGAGCGCTTGCGCTTACCACATGCAAAATTTTCGCGATAATTATTTACAAACATCTTTCCCATTTCTGATTACAAACGCAACCCTTTTTGCTAATTACAACCTGCAAATCTGAAAAACAAGCAAAAATTCAAAATTTCCCACCGCCTACCACTTTTAGGTTAGGTCGTTATTTTCCAAAAATATCCTAAAATCGGACGAATTTAAAAAATATCCCTACTTAAAATTATATACTTAAAACTCGCAGAATTATGCAAAACTAAAAAGGCCCAAAACATTCCCAAAATGATTTAAGGGAACCGTAAATACGGAATCAAAACAAAGTGTTTGACGTTAATTTGACATTTATGACGTTTCTGACCACCACGTGGGTCAAAAGTTACAAAATCAAAAAGTTACAATTTGGTTAAAATTTGCACTGTCGAGTAGGCGACTCGATAATAAAGAATTATAATTATTGTGTTGTTAATTTTTGAAAAAATCAAAGACTTGAAATTTTGTAATTAATTTACGTCACAGTCGATGATAGATTTTTTGTTTATGCATATCAATACAACAATGTTGTTTTGATGTCGCCGCGTTTCAAGTGAATTTTAGTGTGCTACCAACCAATTACCTAATTATAATTACAACTATGGATCCTGAAAGATATATACTTGCAAAGCAAAGATTGTGTGCTAGCCACTGCTCGGTAGAGAAGTTAAATGTTTTAATAGAATTCTATAAGAATGATATAAATTCTGCTAGAAGTTTATACAATATTAACAGTCTAACATCATTGCTAGAGATTCTAGAAAAAAGGAACATGGTTAGTTGTAAAAATCCTGATCTATTAAGCAAAATTGCTGTGGTATTAAATGTCGAACCACCTATTCGAGGTAATTTTACATTTCGAAGCAGGTTTGCCTTGTTTGAAATTCAGTGATTAAATTTTCAGTGCTAAATTTTAATCCAACAACTCCAAGGGAACAAATTTACAACTTGGTATGTAGTGAAATGGGCAAGAAGTGGAAGGACCTAGCCAGAGCTTTGGAATTAAAAGAGGGAGAAATTGATGATTTAGAACAATTACATCTTACAATACCATTGCGAGTTAAAGAAATATTATTATATTATGAAAAATATCAAGCAAATGGTACCTGGTTCGGACTACTCGATGCACTCGGTGCAAGTCGTAGAAAGGACTTACGTAATAAAGTTCAAGAAATTCTGAGCTCAAATTGAATTTATGTTTTAACCGAAATTAATTCTTTTTACATTTTTTTTTTAAATAAATTAACATATTTTATATAATATATTTCTGGTATTGTTCTTCAAATTAGTTTTAGATTTGCACGAGATAAAAAGAAGTGGAAATGTTGAAAGCAGGTGGCGCAATTCAATAGAAACCAATAAAATACAGACAGTATTGGATCGTAGATAATCTGGAAGACACGGGGGGTAAATATCTAAAAAATTTTGTGTACACTTGTTTGGAAATTATTGTATTTCCTTGGAAGTCACTGAAATTCTACAAATTAAAACATGTTTGTTACGAACAATGCTATTGTGGTTGCCAACAATCAACTGAGACACGTCCTGTAAGGATAATGTCAAAACTCGAGTCTTGATCTAGGTTAATACGATTCATGTTCGTGTCAAACTATCTCCATTTGCATTTCGTACAGGAGGTAGGCGCTAGTACCATGTGATCGGTACAGGATTTACGCTTAGGCCCGGGCCTAGGGCGGCAAAATTCTAGGGGCGCCTAAACTTGAGAGTTTAATATTTTGTAATATTAATTGTAAAGTTCATATTTTGGCTCCAAAAGCTAGCTCCCTAATCTATATACACCCAATTATTAGAGCTAGCACCATTTTAAATTGGTTGATGTTTTTTCGAAAGCAAGAAAAACAAAATTGATCTGATTAGCTAAAAATTTATTGGTCCATTTTAAGAAATTTATTATTACTAAATAGTAGATTACTGGCCAAGCATAGAAAATGATCCGTTACTGGGCGCGCAGCTATATGAGCGTGAGCGTAGCGAGCTTTTTAAAGCTGTAAGCCCAGTAGCGGATCATATTTCTAGGCGAGGTGAGTATACTTTTTTATCGGAAAACATAAAATTATCAATTATATCAAATATTAAAAAATTTGTTTAAATTACAAATTGTGACAGATAAGACAAATTTAAACAGTGTCATTAGAGCAACCCTCTATGGCGAAGTGCAATAAGCGATTGAATCATAATTAAATCGTTTGGCGATCGCCAGTTCGAATCCCACGTCGGACAAATTTTTATAATAGAATTTTTTTATAATATAAATGAATTGACTTGCTGAAGTAACAGAATCGACCATTAATAAAAACACGTTAATGGTCGATTTTACATTATTAGTCGATTTGTGAGCTGACTAGAAATGCGTCGTTTTAGCTGCCGGGTGGACACTCGGAAAGCATCGCTTTCGTTATGTTTTCCGATAAAAGAAATTTATATGTGGATTAATAAACCTGAAAATAAAATACAGTCGAGTCTCGAAACAGTGAACAGTGAAAATCATGTTTATTTTACCACCAATCAAAAAGAAAAAAAATTTTTTTTGGAGGTGAGGTAATCGAAAAAAAATTTCAAATTTTTTTTTATTATTAAATCGGAATTTTTATCTTATTTTTTCTCCTTTATAGCATAACAAAAAATGAAGAAAAGAGATTTTTATAGTATAAAAAGAGAAAAAAAAATTAAATTCGGAATTTAATATCTAAAAAACAAATATTATTTTCGCTGTTCACTGTTTCGACACTCGACGTATTTTTAATATTCGTATACAGTAGCGGTCATGGAAATTGCATTGGGAATTATTCCCGAATTAAAACTATCGATTTCTCAGTATATTACCTATAATTTTAATAATAAAGAATAAAACAGAATAGAAATACATAGATAAAAAGTTAAATTTTTGGTTTTAAACTCATAAGCTCAAAATTACACTTTCTTTTTTGAAAACAATCACAAAGCTAGGTTTTTCAAACCGGGGGGTCTGGGGGTATGGAATACTCCCCAGCACATTAGTGATTGTGTTAAAAAAAATGTGTTATTGAATTTTAAATTAAAAATCTTAGATTTTTAGTTGGAAATTTATAAGCTCAATAACACCTTTTTGCACACAATTACCGGTGTACTGGAGGGTGTTCCACACCCCCCAGACCCCCCGGTTTGAAAAACCTAGCTTTCAAGAAAGGAAACTTACTTTTAAGCTTATGAGTTTTGAACTAAAAATTAACTTTTTATCTATTTTACGATGCATCCCTAAAATGCACATTGACATGAATTATGTCGAATAAAACATATAGTAGCGGTCATAGAAATTGCAATGGGAATTATTCCAGAATTAAAAAAATATAAATTTTTTGGTTTGAAACTCGTATCCTCAAAAATACATTTTCTTTTTTGAACACAATCATATAGCTATGTTTATCAAACCGGGAGGTCTGGGGGGTATGGTACCCCCCCAGCACATTAGTGATTGATTGTGTTCAAAAAAAGAAAATGTGTTATTGAATTTCAAATCAGAAATCTTAAATTTTAGAAATTAGGTTTCTGGTTTGAAACTTATATGTTCAATAAGACTTTTTTGCGCACAATCTCTGGTGTACTGGGGGGGTATTCCATACCCCCCCGGTTTGAAAAATCTAGCTTTGTGTTTATATTGGTATGGTTATTAAAATTTTCAATGAGAGTTGTTATTTTAATTCGGAAATAATCAGCGATGCAATTTCCATGTCTGCTACTCAGGGCCGGAACTAGAGCGTGGCGAGAGAGGCGTGAGCTAGTTAGGGGGCGCCAAATTTTAAAAAAATATGCAAAATAAAAGACACTTTCCTAATTTATAAATTACCTCGAGAGGCTTAATAACAAAATTTCAATTTTATTGTTAAAAAACGAATTATTAATAATAACATAATAATTATTACAAAAGCTTTTATTATTTGGTTTTAATTTACTTTGTTTATTTCTTAATCGAAGAAAAAAATGTTTTGTTTAATGTTTTTTTATAATTACTTCTATCTACTTACTTTTAGTTCAAAAAAAGAAAAAAAATCCTATGAAACATTATTTTTCAGTTTTAATAAATTTCCCCCTCGATTTACGGTCCTGGTGGGCAGGGCCGTATCTGAGGGGAGGTTTTGGGGGTCTAAACCCCCTCCAAAATAAAGCGCGAGATAAAAGAGAGTTGACCTTGAAAATTTCAAATATTTTCGCCTGCGGCGCTATATGCTAGTAGTTACCTCTAGACTCCCTCTCTAAGGGCGTAAGTTTCAAAGTCGCCACGGGCGCATCAGACCCTAGTTTCGGTTCTGCTGCTACTGTATATGTTCTATTTATAATAATTATACTATCAAGCAAACAGGGCACCATATCGGGCAGGGCCTAGGGAGCAGACGACCATAAATCCGCCACTGCATGTGATGTGAAAAGCTCTGGTTGGGTTTATGAAGCAAGTATTCATCTTAAAAACATGGATCATTCCACTGAAACCACCAACACTTTTTCGATATATGAGTTTATTAAATTTCAATTTAATATTGCCTTCTAAGGTCAGCATATTGTAAGTTGCCTCAAGTTTTTCTTTGGGGTCAGATCAAGGAAATTGTTTATTCTGAAAAACCTACAAGAAATTATATGAAGCTGAAAATTCACATTGCAAAACTATCTATTGCTTGGTATCTGCCTTGAAATAAAGGTACCAAGTAATAAAATATATACAAAAAGGTAATAAAATTTATTTTATTTCAAAATAACATTAAAAACATTTTACTCAAATACATTACGGCTCTATCAACGAGTAGAAAATTTTTTATAAAAAAAAATTTAAACGCAGCGATTAGAAAACTATATCAAATGGTTACTAAAATTACGCTTGCATGGTAACACGAATACATGACTTATAAATTTGAAAATGAATAACGATTCATTGTGTTAATAAATATTCTAAATTTAAACTTTCTTATAAAAAAAAAGGATCACAGTAATTAACTAGAAGAAAAGATGTTAGACTGTGTAAGTATTCTTTGTGCTTGAACCAGATTTATCCATTGTGTCTTTATGAATTTGATAAGCAATTATTAATTTTGGGGCAATATGTAACTGCTCTTTCAGTCTTCTTCCAATTTCTAAAGCTGCATTTTCATTTTTGGCATCGGATGTCCATAATCCTTAAGATACATTAAAATTAGAACACAAAAATGTAAAAAAATACAATTACAGGTTATTACCGATTTTGTCTCCCTTTCCACGTATATTTACAGTAACACCGCAAACTTGATCAGAATGGCTTCGTAAAGTTCCACCAATCAAAAGAAGTAACTAAAATCCAAGACCATTAAAACTATTTGTATCACAATAATTACTATTAACTTACAATTTCTAACCAATATCGATCCAGATCGTTACTACGTTGCCTCTTTTCTAAATTTATCAACCATCTGCCTCCGTATTTGTTTGCATCATCTTCCCACATGGGCTTGATCCCCTTTTTAAACAAGGAATAATCGCATCCATGCTTTAAATCGCTTGGCAACTTAATGTGATTGTATAAACTGAAATTATTTTGTGAAGGCTTAAGTACCTTAGTGAGTGTTCACAACAGACGTAAGCGTAGGAAATACATAACACCATTTATGTATAATTCCATTTTAGTGTTACGTATGTCTTATACGATTACGTCCATTGGAAAATCACTTACGCCCAAAAATCTTCAATAGTTTCGAAAGAGGCAATTTCTCTTAAATTCCTCTCCCAGGTATTCTGACGGTCGTTTTCATAATACCACAAGGTCCAACAATGCTCCAAAGGATGTTTAATTGCGAAATCGATCGGAGAATCTAAATCGCTTACGATTATCTGTAAATAATTTTATAAATTATGCCGAGTTACGAGGAAATTGGAGTGTTGCAGAATATGTAACCTAAAAATGGTTCCATATGCTGTTGCTTATTTTAATATTAATAATTTAATTCACAAAATATAAAACCTACTCAAGAAAGATTAAACCAATTTATCTACTAATAGTTAGGACTGTCAAGAGATTCACTGTCACCCAACATAAAAGTCTACATAACAGATTCAAATAAATTACGTAAAAAATATAAAAAGACTGGCCTCGAGATCGTCCAAATTATTTTCAGACATTGTCGTGATTTTATAGATGCAACTACACGTAAAACAGAGAAATTTTTGTTGTGCCTAATAAATTTATGACATGATGGATGATGGCACCAATGGTCACCTTGCCAACCATTTATGGAATGAAATGAAATCAAAAAATCAAGGGTTGCAAAGCGACAAATTAGGTTGGTGTACCTGACTTGATTTTAAATTCAAATGTTTTCCATTTTATCCTCTATAATTTAGCTTTTATTTATTAGAAGCAAGCGTTTACGAGCTTCTACTTTTTCTTTTACGTTAAGGCTGAGTTGATCTTTTACGAAATTTAATTTTTTAAATTCAAATCTAGGGTATTTCATTCTTGAATCAACCTTTCAAATACTGGTGTGTGGGTGCTTGCATAACTGCAGTGTTGTGATCGATTGTTATTCCCGTAAAATCCAGTTTTTGCAGATATGTGACTCAAAATTGCAGTTCTTTAAAATGTTTAAACTTAAAAATGCTTTAATACGCCTAAAATTGTAATAACGATTCAATTTTTAACGATTTCACAAGACGTGGTACTAAAATAGCTTACCTATTATTTTTAATAAATTGTCCTTACTATGCAAGTTCAATTTAACTTTGTCACTTCGTTCCAGCACAATAGCATAATTGATTAATAATTTCATTAACCAAATTTGACAATAATAATATTGTCTTATAGTATCAATAATCCTGGACGCACATAAAATGAGTTAGTATTATTTTTTAAATATTAGTTTTAGCATTAATAATTAATATAGAAATTATTTTAAATATAAAAAATAATTACAACATATTTTGTAATTTTTCCTAAATAACATAAAAATAAAATAACAAGCGCAATCACCAATGCGCAACTTTTCAAAAATGTAAACAGATTCTTTATTGATTATTGCATTTTTGTCATAATAATAAATATTAACATTTAGCATTTGTTTTTTCAAGATTATCCATCGGCTCCAGGTTATGAAGGAAGTTATACACCGCCACCAGCCGGTTTTTCTCCACGCCAAGGCGGATATCCTCCACAATATCCAGATGCTGGATATCCTCCAATGCAAGGAGGATATCCACAACCTCCACAAGGAGGATATCCACCACCTCCACAAGGAGGATATCCACCACCTCCACAAGGAGGATATCCACCACCTCCACAAGGAGGATATCCACCTCCTCTACATAGTGGGTATCCACCTCCACATGGTGGTTATCCACCTCCACATGGTGGTTATCCACCTCCACAAGGCGGTTATCCTCCCCCGCAAGGTGGTTATCCACCAGGACCTGTAATCACAAACCAACCAACAGCTGGAGGTAAGAAAATTATATTATTTTAAATTTTAATTGTGTGAAGTAGGGAGACCCTGTGTTAGTTGGAATTTTTGGCTAGCAAAGATGCATAATATTTTTTATACAGGGTGTACATTTTACAATGATTTTCGTATACTACATCAAATTTTGAAAAACTGCAAAACAAAATTTTCTAGATAGCAGTGGGCTAACTAGATTGCGTATTCGGCGTTGCGTTAGGGCTCACCCCTCTCACCCGCAGCTACCCCAACTTGAAAAACATAATGTCACCATTATATCCTTTGTGACACCTTAAATTATGGATCCTTTAAATGCAAGTATTTTATTTAACCGTGAATAAATTTGAAAAAAATTCAAGTCGATAGATTTTAATATTTTTGCGTGTAAAAATACTTGCATTTAAAGGATCCATAATTTAAGGTGTCACAAAGGATATAATGGTGACATTATGTTTTTCAAGTTGGGGTAGCTGCGGGTGAGAGGGGTGAGCCCTAACGCAACGCCGAATACGCAATCTAGTTAGCCCACTGCTCGGTACGCGACAACTCGGCTCTGGACAACTCGGCACCGGACAACTCGGCACCGGACAACTCGGCACCGGACAACTCGGCACCGGGAAAACTCGGCACCGGGACAACTCGGCACCGGACAATTCGGCACCGGACAACTCGGCACCGGACAACTCGGCACCGGACAATTCGGCACCGGACAACTCGGCACCGGGAAAACTCGGCACTGGACAACTCGGCACTGGACAACTCGGCACCGGAAAAACTCGGCACCGGGCCAACTCGGCACCGAAACTAGCGTGTTCCGTCTTACGAAACTTTTCCACTCTTTCATTACGTATCCATGACACCTTTAACTATCCATCATCCACCATGACACCATCCATGACACCATGACACGAAAACGAAAACGTTATGAAGACGCAGATGACCGTATCCTTAACAAAGTTTCGAACCATGAGCCAGCAAATATGTGGGAGTATTTGCGTGGTTTATCCCACAATTATGTTATGGATTAATTAATAAATATGTAATTTTTTTAAATAAAGACTTAATTTTTTTGATTTAAAATTTTTTGTGATAGTTAAAAACATGAAAGGTGGTAGGTTTTCCAAAAATGTGACGGAACCTTTGCTACCTTTAAAAATCGACATAAAATAATAACAATTATTGATAATGATTAAAATATTAATCCCAAATAAACTTGGATGAAATATAACACAATTTTCACAAAAAAATTGATAAACTAAAACGTCCAAATATAAATAAAAAATTTGTAAGTTTTCTGAAGATCGCTAATTCAATAATGTATAATGTGCATGTTATCATTGTTGATAATAATTCTTATTGAAATTTAAAATTTTTAAAGTGAATTAACATGCCACCTTTCGAAAATTATTACAAAACAATTTAAATCCCATTATAGCATAATTGAACCGTAACACCCTAGTCTCGGTGCCGAGATGTCAGGTGCCGAGTTGTCCAGTGCCGAGTTTTCCCGGTGCCGAGTTGTCCGGTGCCGAGTTGTCCGGTGCCGAGTTGTCCGGTGCCGAATTGTCCGGTGCCGAGTTGTCCCGGTGCCGAGTTTTTCCGGTGCCGAGTTGTCCGGTGCCGAGTTGTCCGGTGCCGAGTTGTCCAGAGCCGAGTTGTCCGTGTCCGTTTATTCAATATTAAAAAAAAATTATTTTTATTTAAATGTTAGATACAATTTTCGTACATCAATAGATGTCTAATTTACAAAATAATAATATTTAGACACGTGATGTACGGAAGTACCTATTAATTAAATTAATTACTTAATTAGTATTGTTACCAAACAGCATGGTCGTCCATTGGGGGGGGGGTGCCCCTCCTGGCTCTTGCCTTAAATTTTTAAATTTAATTTTAATTAATTTAAATTTCGTGGAGAAAGTTATTACCGAGTTCGCGAAAAAAGCACGGAATTTGAAATTTGTCTTTTCTGCAAATAAAGAACATTAAAAATTTTTAGTGTTGAATTTATTTTATAATAATAATTTTTTTTTGATTTTACCCCTCCCTGAAAAAGATCCTTTGGACGCCCATGCAAAACAATACTGAGTAATTGTATTTGATGACTCATTCGTGATGACTAATACATGATAATATTACAAATCTGCTGACTTACAGATTTGATTTATTTAGAAGATTGTAGAAGTTGTAGTAGATGTTTGGTATGCAAGTTCTCTGCACTCTGCAAAAGCACTCTGATTGGTAAAATTTTTTTACCAACCGAAAAAGCACCGGTACTCCCCCTTGTAGGAGTTGCATATCAATCAAGTTTTCAACCAATCGGGTCTAGATGCCCATCCGTGGACGGGATTTCCAGCTAGTTTATGAATAAATACAGACCTATTTGTTAACTGATTGTTATTAATTTTAGCGTGTCTTACTTAGTATTAGTGTCAAAATATCATACAATAGAATACATCACAGTAACAAACTTCGTTTGACGTATCAACTTTCATTAGCAAATTAAAAATTTGTCAAAAAGTAATGTTCTTTTATCTTCACCATATATTTTACAAATCGCTAATCTTTTTTAATGTTTTTTCTGATTTCCCAAAATAAAATAATGGTTTTTGAGCAGTTTCTTGAAAGCGAATCTATTGGCTATAATTTTTCGTGCGTTAAAAGATTAGTTTTACATATTTGTTTATTATTAGTTATTTTGTTATACAAAAATAAATTTGAGAAAAATTCAATTTTATTTTATATGCATAAATAAATAGCATTTTGGAAGACCTAAATTGTTGCAATATTTAGTTACCTCTCTTACGATGTAATATACCTACGCATTTTCTAAATATTAAATATAATGTATCTGCCAAAGTTATTATTGCAGATGACGTCTCGGGTTCTGTTATAACCAGCAAAAACTTTTTTACACTTTTTATTTTTGTTATTTTATGCACCATTACTTTTTTTATATAAATATTATTTTAATTGCTTATTAATTTAAAAATTTAATATTACAAAAAAATATGAAGTGATCACTTCGCAAACATTAGTTATAAAATGAAGTATCTACATAAAAATTCAAAATTTCCGTATTCACCCTATTTTTGAAGAGCGATTACACTCTTTAAACGCGCAGCTAAAATAATTTGGTACCTCTTATTTTTTGATGCTCGACCACATATCCAAGAATTATTCAAATCAGTCAGCAAGGACTCTAACCACTATAATCATTTTGAGTCCAACTTCTAACGACGGAGCAGCAGTCCTGATTAAACCGATTCTCTTGGATTCCTTGTTTTGACAAATTCGAACTACGAAATACGATCAGGGACTAGGAACGGTCTATTGATCGGACCCTGTACTGACCTCAGCAGAGAATAGACAAATAATACAATGACAAGTTGTTGTATCGAGACAACAAACTTTTGAACCTCTCCAAGATTACACTGGTACTGACCACTGACTTGAAAGAAGCAGTGACGACAACGAGCTGCAACTTACCGCTCACATATTTAACGAGATTAACGAGTAATTTTTTACAATTTGTGGATCCCGATAGATAGGTTATTGAAAGTACCTGCGGTTTGATGAAACACCGCAACAAAAAAAGTTGCGGTACCAGTTGAAGACTGATGTATTCATATTTGTGAAAATCCATCAGACTTGGAAGTTTACAAACAAATACAGGGTGACGTTACCATTTGATGGCATCCGGCTTAGCAAAGTACGCAGTAAAATGATTACTTTTCTTGCTGAAAAATAATACAAATTAATAGTTATGGATTTAATTTTTTCTACGCTGGATCATTCATTACTTAAGTCGAATCACTGTCATTTAGCCGAAAATTATTTGGCCGACCAGTTTTTGGACGACACTCATTTGGTCGACATTTTATTTTTTGGAAAATAAATAAATATTTAAATAAATTATATTGCTTCATTTAAATCATACTAAAAATACATAATACGAAATATGTACTCAATACAAATCAACGAAATATTTCTAAGATTGGATTGGTTTGGTTTTTAAACTGAAGGTTATGAGCAATGCCACAAAGGAAGTCGTCTGGAGTTTTGTTGGGGAAATCTACGACAAGTCCTTTGAGCCTGTCCGCCAGTTTGACGTACTTTTTCTTGGGAGGATTGGGCTCGTAGCCTGCAATATACTGAGCAAAGCTGAATTCAACATTACCTTGCTCACGTTTGAGTCCATCAATAAATTTCAAAATTGTGGGGTGATTGGCCCCGAGAAACTACTGAATTTATTATTCCAGCCTTCAATGGAATTATTCGTTTTAGGAAGATCACCGAGGCAGGCATCGTGACAGTTCCAGATCGAAATCCCGAAATTCACAGTCACATTCAGTGACAATGAAGTCTAGAAGTAGAAAAAATGTCTTGCGTAATACATGAACGGCCCCTAAGCACATCAAATATTGGTATAAATGATTTCCGCCAAATAACTGTCGGCCAAATGATTTATCGGCCAAAAAAAATCGGCAAAATGACTTTCTAATTTAAAAAAAGGCGGCGCTTCGACCGGGGGGGTCTGCATCCTGGACCCCCGGTTTCCTTCTATTTTAGTCGCCAACTAATGTATTAAACATGGAACATGTTTTTCAGTACCAAACACCTTCCTTGTCTATACTAAACGCAATGATTTATTCCGCAATGAAGTTGATCCGATTATCCGTTGAATCGCGGATCATTCATTTTCTTTTCATCATATAAACTTGCAGTTATGAATTCATTCGTCATTAATTTTATTCTATTCTTCTATAACAGACTTGCGACAGTATCAATGGATCAGCACATCGACGGATCAAGAGATGAAAAAACAAGGTGGAACTCGGATGACCGTAGTTCTTAGGCTTTTATACTGCTATCTTCCTGGCTAAATTTGAAAAGTATAGATTATAGACATTAGAATATAAGGTAGATACAGAAAAATTTTAAATAAAGCCCGCATTAAAATATCGGATTATCCGATAATTATTTTATCGGATAATCTTTATTTTGCGATATCTCAAGAACCGTTAAGGCTACAGGCTCCAGCTTTTGTACAGAGTTTTACATCAATAATTGCTAATTTTAAGGCTTTAAAACAATGTTCTAAGATATGCTAGTGGTGGAGATAGTAGGGTTGCGTAAGGGTTTCACCCCCGTAACTTTTACGTCACTCGAAAAATTGGCGTTTTGACATCAAATTCCAAAGCGTCAGAGGTTTTTACATAAAAAAGGTACTCTAGGTCAAAAGCTGTAGGAGTCACCGTTTTTCAGAACAACGGCATTGTATGATCAGAAACGTACAAGATTCAATAATGAACAAAAAATTTGTTTTCAAAAGTAATTGATAAAAACTGTAACAAAGCAATCTCGAAGGCAATCATTCTTACAAAATTTAATAATTTCATACAATTCATCACAACAATAATTGTTCAATTGTTCAAAATGGCCGCCTTGTACGCAATTTCTTTGAACACCCTGTATCTCGAAAAATTGCACATCAATGTAGTTCCACCGTATTCACTTTATTACATACATTAAACATATGAGCAACCGGTAGCGGGAATTTCTTTAATTTATTTAAGCGCATCAGTGGTGGATAGATAACAGATGAGATCCATAAAATCTTGAAAATCTTCTTCATGAAAATATAAAGTTAATATTGTTGATTTTATACGTACGAGTTTGAAAAATAATAGTAGTTAAATATGTAACAAGTGGAAAAAGGGAAGATTTTTAAAATGTATGAAATAATTTCAACACGAGCCATAAGCGAGTACAGAAAGTTTAAGAGTTTAGTGACATTTTTCCACGTTATGCTTTCAATTTAAGATTTCGAAATAAACATGTTATTCTCAAAAATTCGGTGTATAGCATAAGAAAATTTGCTTTTGATTTGATTTTTCTTCTCTTACGCAGAACATCGTACTTGATTTAAAAAAACATAAAATCCAAAAATTTTTCAAAATGTCAAAAAACATTGCAGTTTTTTTTAATTGGAAGTTTTTATCAAAAATCTCATATTTTTTATGTATTATTTAATGTTATTTAAATTTTTAATTTTATCTTTTTTTTATCTACGCGCACGTGTAAAATTTATTCGTAACCATATTATAGGTATCTCATATGCAATATAATTTCGAACGTAACAACTTTATAATTTCAAATGTAATAAGTTAAACTAAAAAGTAAATAAATAAACAGTAAATATGTACCAAAAATAATCACAATTATTATTTATCTTTTCTGTTTTGACGTATATTATACATATAATTACTTAAATGTGATAAGCTTGAAAAATAAGTTTTAGTATATCGTCAAATGAAGTTGTGTTAAATTTATATTATTTCAAATCATTAATATTAATGTTTAAAAAGTAAAAATGCCAAAATCAAAAAAGGGCCCCACATTAAAAGAAGTGCAAAATACGGTCGTGGATAAATTGAGAAATTGCTTTACATCAAGAAAATCTGTGTTAAAGCGTGACGGTTATCAACATCTGATTAGTGATGAAAAGCAAAGGTTGGTTTTCGAGTAGGATTATTTCATTTTTTTATAAATCAGTATTGTTCATGTGACACAACGCCACGTTCCCGGATAGTAATTTATTCATTCAACACGAAACGCACATAATTGTTAGCCAATCAGCATCGAGGACAGCGATATGAGTTACGTTACGCTATGTGCATGAACCCAATTTTTCATATCTACACGAATTGGTCGATATACGTTTACTATTTACCATTTACCATTACATTATACCAATTCATTTATCATTTACGATATATACCAAAAACAAAATAAAACCTAAAATTTAAATTCACTCAATATTATGTTTAACATTTTGCTGTTTACTATAAACATTGTTTTTTATTAAGGTGGTTGGATGAATATGCCACACAATGTACCGAATTGTCCACCAGGTCTGGAATACCTTAGCATGATTGATCAACTTGTCGTCCAACAAAAAGTTGAACTTCTAGAAGGTAGTTATTACAAATTTTGAAAATTTTCAATATATCTTGACAAATGGAATTTCAGCATTTACTGGTTTTGAGACTGCAAATAAGTATACAATTAAGAATAGTTTAGGACAAAAAATTTATTTTGCTGCCGAAGAGTCCGATTGTTGTTCTAGAAATTGCTGTGGACCACTTAGACAATTTGATATGAAAATTTTGGATAATGTGGGTAATCAGATTATACGTTTGCATCGGCCTTTGGCGTGTGATTCTTGTATATTTCCGTGCTGTTTACAGGTGATCGATTGTTTTTAAATGCATCATGTGGCTGACTAACAACTGTATGTTCCAGAGTATTGAAGTGTCATCACCGCCTGGCAATATTGTTGGTTCCGTTGAACAGGAGTGGAGTATTTGTTGCCCTTCTTACGCAATTAAGGACAGCAATGGAGAAACTGTGTTACGAATTGACGGTCCTCTCTGCCGATGGAGCATGTGTGGTGATGTAGAATTTAAAGTGATGTCTGTAGATGGAAGTACGCAAGTGGGTAAAATTTCCAAACAATGGTCGGGTTTGATTAGAGAAATGTTCACTGATGCAGATACTTTTGGGATATCGTTTCCTATGGATCTCGACGTTAGAATCAAAGCAGTTTTGATGGGTGCTTGCTTTTTAATAGTAATATATTTATTTTCTTTAAAATATAGCAATATTTTAACTCTTATATTATAGGATGCGATGTTTTTTGAAAAATCCCAAAATCAAGAGAACGATGGCCCTTCTATGCTATAATAAATTTTTCTATATGGATATTAATTTTAATTTATTGAACTGAATTTTTAGATATTATAAAGTTTATACTACTTACTTATTTTAGGAAATATCTTTTATATTATGTTGAACCTGATGTGCTGATAATATAACTACGAAAAAATGTGCTATTTACATCGTATTTACTTAATGTACCTTACATATTACTGTGTCTTATAATACTTGTACTTGTAGTTCTTGGAGGAAAATAAATCTCTGATTTTAAAATTCCAAGTCGAGAATAACTATCTAAATATATCTGTATTGTGATAAGTTGACTGCTACAATATTACCGACTCAAGTTTGTTTTCGTTTCATAAAATTCATAAAATGAATCGCACCCGGCTTTGTAGAAAAAACGTCATGTGCACATCAACTGCGCCTCAATCTTCAAAATAACATTTTGTACCCAATGTACACAATACACTCGAAGGTTTTGAATCCTAATTAATTAAGACTTTATTCAATCACGAATTCTTATGTACAATCACTCCAAAAATTATTTATAGAAATTTTTGAAGAATCTTCCTTTTGGATATATCAACTGGTCAAATAAACCTACTATTCCTTTGGCTAGAGAAAGAGCAGCACCCTTTTAAACTTTTCCACGTTGATATATTTGATATTGTTGAGTATTTTTAGAATATTATATATTATCAGTTTTATTACATAAAGAATAGTATCAAGAGGTTATCTCTTATGTAGCATTTAAAAAATACAATTATCATGGTCTCGATTCGCCTTTCATATAAAGAGATAGACACTCGCAAGTACAAAACTCGATTAAAATTCCAAAATTTCAAAAAAAATCCGCAATGTAACTTGGTTTCCCCCGACTTCGGTGTGGCACTTTCAACCTGTTTTTCGCTTGACATAATGCCTTTTGCGGTAAAATAGCTACATCTTTTTTTTAAGTAAAACACGGTAAAACATAGTAAATGTTATACTATTTTGAAAACTACACTAAATGGGCAATTTTTTATATAACTTGCCAGGTTAGCTTGGTATAAGTATAAAGAGTTGAAATTTGCGAATATAAAAAAATTAATTTATATGAGTCAGGGAAAAACTTTTTTTTTCTAAAATTATGACCCTCGTAGTTTTATCAATCTGTGATCAATAGCTGGGTTATTCAGGGTTGCGTACTCAAGTTACAATCTTAAAATATGGCATTTTGTTCATGTGGTACTCGAAACGTCGAAACACTGATTTAAGGTATTGATTTTTACAAAATTCATGACATTTATTATTTTCTCGAGACAATATTCGAGATTATCTAGAGTTAATACTCGAGATTTATTATCTCGAAAACTAACGATTTTTTATTTAGGTAATATTTTGATATTCTGGTCAGCCATGAGCTGTTCTGTCAAACCTCCAAGGAATGGCCTTGAGATTTGGTACACCCTGTGTAAGCAAGTCAAATGAAATGATTGATTTAAATAAAGTATTTACAACCATATAATGGCATCCGTACTAGAGTTAATTTTCTTACATATTAATACATTTGTTTTTCAGATTAATAAACTTAGCGATTGAAAAAAATTCATGATTGATATTGAAGTGGTGAAAGGAATTAATTTCTTTCTTAAAATTATTAAATATTCGAATTATATAGATTATTGTGTAATTGAGCCGTTGAAAACCATAGTGGTCTAAATCAAAAACTGATGTTTTGAGATACGGAGACCTAAAGTTTACAACGCTAACTGTACTTCGTTAACGTCTAGCATTGCATTTGCACTATTTATGTAGAAATCAATGATTTATACTTTTTAAATTTTGCCAGCAAGTAGAGGTGTATAATTTGAAATGATTTCAGCTATTAGCTCAAAAACGTGATTTTTGACTTAGACCACTATGGTTTTCAACAGCTCAATTAATCTTATAATGTAATTGTTTAAATAATTATTATTAATAGAGTGCCACAAAAAATAGGAAGTTTTGGAAAAAAACGTAAGGTTAAACCACTTCGCTACTTTTTGACCCCAAACTTTGAAAGGCTTAGATAGCAACCTTCTTCGGCATTTTCTTATGCAGTTTGACGGCTTAAATCGTTTGGCGCAGGCAGATTTTACGTAAGTATGATATTTTAGGATTTATGCGTCTTTAAAGTTGAAAAAATTTGATCCTTATTTTGAACCGCTTACGAGCGTTCCCGCCTAACGAAAACGCGTTTTTCGAATTCCCCGCATCAAAACACGTCGGTTATGATCAAAAAAAGACCATCTAAATTTTTGGCGATTTTTGAAAAAAACGTAAGGTTAACCCCTTTGGTGTTTTTTCACCCCAAAAATTGAAAGTCTTAAATCGACACATTTCTTGGCGATTTCATATGCAGTGGGGCGAGATAAATCGACTGACGCAGGCAGATTTTACCTAAGTATGATATTTTAGGATTTATGCGTCATTAAAGTTGACTAAATTTGATCGAAATTTTGAACCGCTGACGAGCCTTTCCCTCAAACCTAAACGCGTTTTTCGAACTCCCCGCATCAAATCACGTCGGTTATGATCAAAAAAAGACCATCTAAATTTTTGGCGATTTTGGAAAAAAACGTAAGGTTAACCTCTTTGGTGTTTTTTTACCCCAAAAATTGAAAGTCTTAAATCGACACATTTTTTGGCGGTTTCTTATGCAGTTTTGCGAGATAAATCGACTGACGCAGGCAGATTTTACCTAAGTATGATATTTTAGGATTTATGCGTCATTAAAGTTGACAAAATTTGATCGTGATTTTGAACCGCTTACGAGCCTTTCCCACAAACCTAAACGCGTTTTTCGAACTCCCCGCATCAAATCACGTCGGTTATGATAAAAAAAGACCATCTAAATTTTTGGCGATTTTTGAAAAAAACGTAAGGTTAACCCCTTTGGTGTTTTTTCACCCCAAAAATTGAAAGTCTTAAATCGACACATTTCTTGGCGATTTCATATGCAGTGGGGCGAGATAAATCAACTGACGCAGGCAGATTTTACCTAAGTATGATATTTTAGGATTTATGCGTCATTAAAGTTGACTAAATTTGATCGAAATTTTGAACCGCTGACGAGCCTTTCCCTCAAACCTAAACGCGTTTTTCGAACTCCCCGCATCAAATCACGTCGGTTATGATCAAAAAAAGACCATCTAAATTTTTGGCGATTTTGGAAAAAAACGTAAGGTTAACCCCTTTGGTGTTTTTTTACTCCAAAAATTGAAAGTCTTAAATCGACACATTTTTTGGCGGTTTCTTTTGCAGTTTGGCGAGATAAATCGATTGAAGCAGGCAGATTTTACATAAGTATGATATTGTAGGATATATGCGTCATTAAAGCTGACAAAATTTGATCGTGATTTTGAACCGCTTACGAGCCTTTCCCCCAAACCTAAACGCGTTTTTCGAACTCCCCGCTTCAAATCACGTCGGTTATGATAAAAAAAAAGACCATCTAAATTTTTGGCGATTTTTGCAAAAAACGTAAGGTTAACCCCTTTGGTGTTTTTTCACCCCAAAAATTGAAAGTCTTAAATCGACACATTTTTTGGCGGTTTCTTATGCAGTTTGGCGAGATAAATCGACTGACGCAGGCGGATTTTACCTAAGTATGACATTTTAGGATTTATGCGTCATTAAAGTTGACAAAATTTGATCGTGATTTTGAACCGCGTACGAGCCTTTCCCCCAAACCTAAACGCGTTTTTCGAACTCCCCGCATCAAATCACGTCGGTTATGATCAAAAAAAGACCATCTAAATTTTTGGCGATTTTTGAAAAAAACGTAAGGTTAACCCCTTTGGTGTTTTTTCACCCCAAAAATTGAAAGTCTTAAATCGACACATTTTTTGGCGGTTTCTTATGCAGTTTGGCAAGATAAATCGACTGACGCAGGCAGATTTTACCTAAGTATGATATTATAGGATTTATGCGTCATTAAAGTTGACAAAATTTGATCGTGATTTTGAACCGCTTACGAGCCTTTCCCCCAAACTTAAACGCGTTTTTCGAACTCCCCGCATCAAATCACGTCGGTTATGATAAAAAAAAACCATCTAAATTTTTGGCAATTTTTGAAAAAAACGTAAGGTTAACCCCTTTGGTGTTTTTTCACCCCAAAAATTGAAAGTCTTAAATCCACACATTTTTTGGCGGTTTCTTATGCAGTTTGGCGAGATAAATCGACTGACGCAGGCAGATTTTACCTAAGTATGATATTTTAGGATTTATGCGTCATTAAAGTTGACAAAATTTGATCGTGATTTTGAACCGCTTACGAGCCTTTCCCCAAACCTAAACGCGTTTTTCGAACTCCTCGTATCAAATCACGTCGGTTATGATCAAAAAAAGACCATCTAAATTTTTGGCGATTTTTGAAAAAAACGTAAGGTAAACCCCTTTGGTGTTTTTTCACCCCAAAAATTGAAAGTCTTAAATCGACACATTTTTTGGCGGTTTCTTATGCAGTTTTGCGAGATAAATCGACTGACGCAGGCAGATTTTACCTAAGTATGATATTTTAGGATTTATGCGTCATTAAAGTTGACAAAATTTGATCGTGATTTTGAACCGCTTACGAGCCTTTCCCCCAAACCTAAACGCGTTTTTCGAACTCCCCGCATCAAATCACGTCGGTTATGATCAAAAAAAGACCATCTAAATTTTTGGCGATTTTTGAAAAAAACGTAAGGTTAACCCCTTTGGTGTTTTTTCACCCCAAAAATTGAAAGTCTTAAATCGACACATTTTTTGGCGGTTTCTTATGCAGTTTGGCGAGATAAATCGACTGACGCAGGCAGATTTTACCTAAGTATGATATTTTAGGATTTATGCGTCATTAAAGTTGACAAAATTTGATCGTGATTTTGAACCGCTTACGAGCCTTTCCCCCAAACCTAAACGCGTTTTTCGAACTCCCCGCATCAAATCACGTCGGTTATGATCAAAAAAAGACCATCTAAATTTTTGGCGATTTTGGAAAAAAACGTAAGGTTAACCCCTTTGGTGTTTTTTTACCCCAAAAATTGAAAGTCTTAAATCGACACATTTTTTGGCGGTTTCTTATGCAGTTTGGCGGGATAAATCGACTGACGCAGGCAGATTTTAATTAGTATGATATTTTAGGATTTATGCGTCATTAAAGTTGACAAAATTTGATCGTGATTTTGAACCGCTTACGAGCCTTTCCCCCAAACCTAAACGCGTTTTTCGAACTCCCCGCATCAAATCACGTCGGTTATGATCAAAAAAAGACCATCTAAATTTTTGGCGATTTTTGAAAAAAACGTAAGGTTAACCCCTTTTGTGTTTTTTCACCCCAAAAATTGAAAGTCTTAAATCGATACATTTTTTGGCGGTTTCTTATGCAGTTTTGCGAGATAAATCGACTGACGCAGGCAGATTTTACCTAAGTATGATATTTTAGGATTTATGCGTCATTAAAGTTGACAAAATTTGATCGTGATTTTGAACCGCTTACGAGCCTTTCCCCCAAACCTAAACGCGTTTTTCGAACTCCCCGCATCAAATCACGTCGGTTATGATCAAAAAAAGACCATCTAAATTTTTGGCGATTTTTGAAAAAAACGTAAGGTTAACCCCTTTGGTGTTTTATCACCCCAAAAATTGAAAGTCTTAAATCGACACATTTTTTGGCGGTTTCTTATGCAGTTTGGCGAGATAAATCGACTGACGCAGGCAGATTTTACCTAAGTATGATAATTTAGGATTTATGCGTCATTAAAGTTGACAAAATTTGATCGTGATTTTGAACCGCTTACGAGCCTTTCCCCCAAACCTAAACGCGTTTTTCGAACTCCCCGCATCAAATCACGTCGGTTATGATAAAAAAAAAAGCCATCTAAATTTTTGGCGATTTTTGAAAAAAACGTAAGGTGAACCCCTTTGGTGTTTTTTCACCCCAAAAATTGAAAGTCTTAAATCCACACATTTTTTGGCGGTTTCTTATGCAGTTTGGCGAGATAAATCGACTGACGCAGGCAGATTTTACCTAAGTATGATATTTTAGGATTTATGCGTCATTAAAGTTGACAAAATTTGATCGTGATTTTGAACCGCTTACGAGCCTTTCCCCCAAACCTAAACGCGGTTTTCGAACTCCCCGCATCAAATCACGTCGGTTATGATCAAAAAAAGACCATCTAAATTTTTGGCGATTTTTGAAAAAAACGTAAGGTTAACCCCTTTGGTGTTTTTTCACCCCAAAAATTGAAAGTCTTAAATCGACACATTTTTTGGCGGTTTCTTATGCAGTTTTGCGAGATAAATCGACTGACGCAGGCAGATTTTACCTAAATATGATAATTTAGGATTTATGCGTCATTAAAGTTGACAAAATTTGATCGTGATTTTGAACCGCTTACGAGCCTTTCCCAAAACCTAAACGCGTTTTTCGAACTCCCCGCATCAAATCACGTCGGTTATGATCAAAAAAAGACCATCTAAATTTTTGGCGATTTTTGAAAAAAACGTAAGGTTAACCCCTTTGGTGTTTTTTCACCCCAAAAATTGAAAGTCTTAAATCGACACATTTTTTTGCGGTTTCTTATGCACTTTGGCGAGATAAATCGACTGACGCAGGCAGATTTTACCTAAGTATGATATTTTAGGATTTAAGCGTCATTAAAGTTGACAAAATTTGATCGTGATTTTGAACCGCTTACGAGCCTTTCCCCCAAACCTAAACGCGTTTTTCGAACTCCCCGCATCAAATCACGTCGGTTATGATCAAAAAAAGACCATCTAAATTTTTGGCGATTTTTGAAAAAAACGTAAGGTTAACCCCTTTGGTGTTTTTTCACCCCAAAAATCGAAAGTCTTAAATCGACACTTTTTTGGCGGTTTCTTATGCAGTTTGGCGAGATAAATCGACTGACGCAGGCAGATTTTACCTAAGTATGATATTTTAGGATTTATGCGTCATTAAAGTTGACAAAATTTGATCGTGATTTTGAACCGCTTACGAGCCTTTCCCCCAAACTTAAACGCGTTTTTCGAACTCCCCGCATCAAATCATGTCGGTTATGATCAAAAAAAACCATCTAAATTTTTGGCGATTTTTGAAAAAAACGTAAGGTTAACCCCTTTGGTGTTTTTCACCCCAAAAATTGAAAGTCTTAAATCCACACATTTTTTGGCGGTTTCTTATGCAGTTTGGCGAGATAAATCGACTGACGCAGGCAGATTTTACCTAAGTATGATATTTTAGGATTTATGCGTCATTAAAGTTGACAAAATTTGATCGTGATTTTGAACCGCTTACGAGCCTTTCCCCCAAACTTAAACGCGTTTTTCGAACTCCCCGCATCAAATCACGTCGGTTATGATCAAAAAAAAACCATCTAAGTTTTTGGCGGTTTTTGAAAAACACCCTTTGGTGTTTTTCACCCCAAAAATTGAAAGTCTTAAATCCACACATTTTTTGGCGGTTTCTTATGCAGTTTGGCGGGATAAATCGACTGACGCAGGCAGATTTTAATTAGTATGATATTTTAGGATTTATGCGTCATTAAAGTTGACAAAATTTGATCGTGATTTTGAACCGCTTACGAGCCTTTCCCCCAAACCTAAACGCGTTTTTCGAACTCCCCGCATCAAATCACGTCGGTTATGATAAAAAAAAACCATCTAAATTTTTGGCGATTTTTGAAAAAAACGTAAGGTTAACCCCTTTGGTGTTTTTTCACCCCAAAAATTGAAAGTCTTAAATCGACACATTTTTTGGCGGTTTCTTATGCAGTTTGGCGAGATAAATCGACTGACGCAGGCAGATTTTACCTAAGTATGATATTTTAGGATTTATGCGTCATTAAAGTTGACAAAATTTGATCGTGATTTTGAACCGCTTACGAGCCTTTCCCCCAAACCTAAACGCGTTTTTCGAACTCCCCGCATCAAATCACGTCGGTTATGATCAAAAAAAGACCATCTAAATTTTTGGCGATTTTTGAAAAACACGTAAGGTTAACCCCTTTTGTGTTTTTTCACCCCAAAAATTGAAAGTCTTAAATCGACACATTTTTTGGCGGTTTCTTATGCAGTTTGGCGAGATAAATCGACTGACGCAGGCAGATTTTACCTAAGTATGATATTTTAGGATTTATGCGTCATTAAAGTTGACAAAATTTGATCGTGATTTTAAACCGCTTACGAGCCTTTCCCCCAAACCTAAACGCGTTTTTCGAACTCCCCGCATCAAATCACGTCGGTTATGATCAAAAAAAGACCATCTAAATTTTTGGCGATTTTTGAAAAAAACGTAAGGTTAACCCCTTTGGTGTTTTTTCACCCCAAAAATTGAAAGTCTTAAATCGACACATTTTTTGGCGGTTTCTTATGCAGTTTGGCGGGATAAATCGACTGACGCAGGCAGATTTTAATTAGTATGATATTTTAGGATTTATGCGTCATTAAAGTTGACAAAATTTGATCGTGATTTTGAACCGCTTACGAGCCTTTCCCCCAAACCTAAACGCGTTTTTCGAACTCCCCGCATCAAATCACGTCGGTTATGATAAAAAAAAACCATCTAAATTTTTGGCGATTTTTGAAAAAAACGTAAGGTTAACCCCTTTGGTGTTTTTTCACCCCAAAAATTGAAAGTTTTAAATCGACACATTTTTTGGCGGTTTCTTATGCAGTTTGGCGAGATAAATCGACTGACGCAGGCAGATTTTACCTAAGTATGATATTTTAGGATTTATGCGTCATTAAAGTTGACAAAATTTGATCGTGATTTTGAACCGCTTACGAGCCTTTCCCCCAAACCTAAACGCGTTTTTCGAACTCCCCGCATCAAATCACGTCGGTTATGATAAAAAAAGACCATCTAAATTTTTGGCGATTTTTGAAAAAAACGTAAGGTTAACCCCTTTGGTGTTTTTTCACCCCAAAAATTGAAAGTCTTAAATCGACACATTTCTTGGCGATTTCATATGCAGTGGGGCGAGATAAATCGACTGACGCAGGCAGATTTTACCTAAGTATGATATTTTAGGATTTATGCGTCATTACAGTTGACTAAATTTGATCGAAATTTTGAACCGCTGACGAGCCTTTCCCCCAAACCTAAACGCGTTTTTCGAACTCCCCGCATCAAATCACGTCGGTTATGATCAAAAAAAGACCATCTAAATTTTTGGCGATTTTGGAAAAAAATGTAAGGTTAACCCCTTCGGTGTTTTTTCACCCCAAAAATTGAAAGTCTTAAATCGACACATTTTTTGGCGGTTTCTTATGCTGTGGGGCGAGATAAATCGACTGACGCAGGCAGATTTTACCTAAGTATGATATTTTAGGATTTATGCGTCATTAAAGTTGACTAAATTTGATCGAAATTTTGAACCGCTGACGAGCCTTTCCCTCAAACCTAAACGCGTTTTTCGAACTCCCCGCATCAAATCACGTCGGTTATGATAAAAAAAAGACCATCTAAATTTTTGGCGATTTTTGAAAAAAACGTAAGGTTAACCCCTTTGGTGTTTTTTCACCCCAAAAATTGAAAGTCTTAAATCGACACATTTTTTGGCGGTTTCTTATGCAGTTTTGCGAGATAAATCGACTGACGCAGGCGGATTTTACCTAAGTATGACATTTTAGGATTTATGCGTCATTAAAGTTGACAAAATTTGATCGTGATTTTGAACCGCGTACGAGCCTTTCCCCCAAACCTAAACGCGTTTTTCGAACTCTCCGCATCAAATCACGTCGGTTATGATCAAAAAAAGACCATCTAAGTTTTTGGCGATTTTTGAAAAAAACGTAAGGTTAACCCCTGGTGTTTTTTCACCCCAAAAATTGAAAGTCTTAAATCCACACATTTTTTGGCGGTTTCTTATGCAGTTTGGCGAGATAAATCGACTGACGCAGGCAGATTTTACCTAAGTATGATATTTTAGGATTTATGCGTCATTAAAGTTGACAAAATTTGATCGTGATTTTGAACCGCTTACGAGCCTTTCCCCATACCTAAACGCGTTTTTCGAACTCCTCGTATCAAATCACGTCGGTTATGATCAAAAAAAGACCATCTAAATTTTTGGCGATTTTGGAAAAAAACGTAAGGTTAACCCCTTTGGTGTTTTTTTACTCCAAAAATTGAAAGTCTTAAATCGACACATTTTTTGGCGGTTTCTTTTGCAGTTTGGCGAGATAAATCGATTGAAGCAGGCAGATTTTACATAAGTATGATATTGTTGGATATAGGCGTCATTAAAGCTGACAAAATTTGATCGTGATTTTGAACCGCTTACGAGCCTTTCCCCAAACCTAAACGCGTTTTTCGAACTCCCCGCTTCAAATCACGTCGGATATGATAAAAAAAAAGACCATCTAAATTTTTGGCGATTTTGGAAAAAAACGTAAGGTTAACCCCTTTGGTGTTTTTTCACCCCAAAAATTGAAAGTCTTAAATCGACACATTTTTTGGCGGTTTCTTATGCAGTTTTGCGAGATAAATCGACTGACGCAGGCGGATTTTACCTAAGTATGACATTTTAGGATTTATGCGTCATTAAAGTTGACAAAATTTGATCGTGATTTTGAACCGCGTACGAGCCTTTCCCCCAAACCTAAACGCGTTTTTCGAACTCCCCGCATCAAATCACGTCGGTTATGATCAAAAAAAGACCATCTAAGTTTTTGGCGATTTTTGAAAAAAACGTAAGGTTAACCCCTGGTGTTTTTTCACCCCAAAAATTGAAAGTCTTAAATCCACACATTTTTTGGCGGTTTCTTATGCAGTTTGGCGAGATAAATCGACTGACGCAGGCAGATTTTACCTAAGTATGATATTTTAGGATTTATGCGTCATTAAAGTTGACAAAATTTGATCGTGATTTTGAACCGCGTACGAGCCTTTCCCCCAAACCTAAACGCGTTTTTCGAACTCCCCGCATCAAATCACGTCGGTTATGATAAAAAAAAACCATCTAAATTTTTGGCGATTTTTGAAAAAAACGTAAGGTTAACCCCTTTGGTGTTTTTTCACCCCAAAAATTGAAAGTCTTAAATCGACACATTTTTTGGCGGTTTCTTATGCAGTTTGGCAAGATAAATCGACTGACGCAGGCAGATTTTACCTAAGTATGATATTATAGGATTTATGCGTCATTAAAGTTGACAAAATTTGATCGTGATTTTGAACCGCTTACGAGCCTTTCCCCCAAACTTAAACGCGTTTTTCGAACTCCCCGCATCAAATCACGTCGGTTATGATAAAAAAAAAACCATCTAAATTTTTGGCGATTTTTGAAAAAAACGTAAGGTTAACCCCTTTGGTGTTTTTTCACCCCAAAAATTGAAAGTCTTAAATCCACACATTTTTTGGCGGTTTCTTATGCAGTTTGGCGAGATAAATCGACTGACGCAGGCAGATTTTACCTAAGTATGATATTTTAGGATTTATGCGTCATTAAAGTTGACAAAATTTGATCGTGATTTTAAACCGCTTACGAGCCTTTCCCCCAAACCTAAACGCGTTTTTCGAACTCCCCGCATCAAATCACGTCGGTTATGATCAAAAAAAGACCATCTAAATTTTTGGCGATTTTTGAAAAAAACGTAAGGTTAACCCCTTTGGTGTTTTTTCACCCCAAAAATTGAAAGTCTTAAATCGACACATTTTTTGGCGGTTTCTTATGCAGTTTGGCGAGATAAATCGACTGACGCAGGCAGATTTTACCTAAGTATGATATTTAAGGATTTATGCGTCATTAAAGTTGACAAAATTTGATCGTGATTTTAAACCGCTTACGAGCCTTTCCCCCAAACCTAAACGCGTTTTTCGAACTCCCCGCATCAAATCACGTCGGTTATGATCAAAAAAAGACCATCTAAATTTTTGGCGATTTTTGAAAAAAACGTAAGGTTAACCCCTTTGGTGTTTTTTCACCCCAAAAATTGAAAGTCTTAAATCGACACATTTTTTGGCGGTTTCTTATGCAGTTTGGCGGGATAAATCGACTGACGCAGGCAGATTTTAATTAGTATGATATTTTAGGATTTATGCGTCATTAAAGTTGACAAAATTTGATCGTGATTTTGAACCGCTTACGAGCCTTTCCCCCAAACCTAAACGCGTTTTTCGAACTCCCCGCATCAAATCACGTCGGTTATGATAAAAAAAAACCATCTAAATTTTTGGCGATTTTTGAAAAAAACGTAAGGTTAACCCCTTTGGTGTTTTTTCACCCCAAAAATTGAAAGTCTTAAATCGACACATTTTTTGGCGGTTTCTTATGCAGTTTGGCGAGATAAATCGACTGACGCAGGCAGATTTTACCTAAGTATGATATTTTAGGATTTATGCGTCATTAAAGTTGACAAAATTTGATCGTGATTTTGAACCGCTTACGAGCCTTTCCCCCAAACCTAAACGCGTTTTTCGAACTCCCCGCATCAAATCACGTCGGTTATGATAAAAAAAGACCATCTAAATTTTTGGCGATTTTTGAAAAAAACGTAAGGTTAACCCCTTTGGTGTTTTTTCACCCCAAAAATTGAAAGTCTTAAATCGACACATTTCTTGGCGATTTCATATGCAGTGGGGCGAGATAAATCGACTGACGCAGGCAGATTTTACCTAAGTATGATATTTTAGGATTTATGCGTCATTACAGTTGACTAAATTTGATCGAAATTTTGAACCGCTGACGAGCCTTTCCCCCAAACCTAAACGCGTTTTTCGAACTCCCCGCATCAAATCACGTCGGTTATGATCAAAAAAAGACCATCTAAATTTTTGGCGATTTTGGAAAAAAATGTAAGGTTAACCCCTTTGGTGTTTTTTCACCCCAAAAATTGAAAGTCTTAAATCGACACATTTTTTGGCGGTTTCTTATGCTGTGGGGCGAGATAAATCGACTGACGCAGGCAGATTTTACCTAAGTATGATATTTTAGGATTTATGCGTCATTAAAGTTGACTAAATTTGATCGAAATTTTGAACCGCTGACGAGCCTTTCCCTCAAACCTAAACGCGTTTTTCGAACTCCCCGCATCAAATCACGTCGGTTATGATCAAAAAAAGACCATCTAAATTTTTGGCGATTTTGGAAAAAAACGTAAGGTTAACCCCTTTGGTGTTTTTTTACTCCAAAAATTGAAAGTCTTAAATCGACACATTTTTTGGCGGTTTCTTTTGCAGTTTGGCGAGATAAATCGATTGAAGCAGGCAGATTTTACATAAGTATGATATTGTTGGATATATGCGTCATTAAAGCTGACAAAATTTGATCGTGATTTTGAACCGCTTACGAGCCTTTCCCCAAACCTAAACGCGTTTTTCGAACTCCCCGCTTCAAATCACGTCGGTTATGATAAAAAAAAAGACCATCTAAATTTTTGGCGATTTTTGAAAAAAACGTAAGAAAACATCCCTTTGGTGTTTTTTCACCCCAAAAATTGAAAGTCTTAAATCGACACATTTTTTGGCGGTTTCTTATGCAGTTTTGCGAGATAAATCGACTGACGCAGGCGGATTTTACCTAAGTATGACATTTTAGGATTTATGCGTCATTAAAGTTGACAAAATTTGATCGTGATTTTGAACCGCGTACGAGCCTTTCCCCCAAACCTAAACGCGTTTTTCGAACTCCCCGCATCAAATCACGTCGGTTATGATCAAAAAAAGACCATCTAAGTTTTTGGCGATTTTTGAAAAAAACGTAAGGTTAACCCCTGGTGTTTTTTCACCCCAAAAATTGATAGTCTTAAATCCACACATTTTTTGGCGGTTTCTTATGCAGTTTGGCGAGATAAATCGACTGACGCAGGCAGATTTTACCTAAGTATGATATTTTAGGATTTATGCGTCATTAAAGTTGACAAAATTTGATCGTGATTTTGAACCGCTTACGAGCCTTTCCCCATACCTAAACGCGTTTTTCGAACTCCTCGTATCAAATCACGTCGGTTATGATCAAAAAAAGACCATCTAAATTTTTGGCGATTTTTGAAAAAAACGTAAGGTTAACCCCTTTGGTGTTTTTTCACCCCAAAAATTGAAAGTCTTAAATCGACACATTTTTTGGCGGTTTCTTATGCAGTTTGGCGAGATAAATCGACTGACGCAGGCAGATTTTACCTAAATATGATATTTTAGGATTTAAGCGTCATTAAAGTTGACAAAATTTGATCGTGATTTTGAACCGCTTACGAGCCTTTCCCCCAAACCTAAACGCGTTTTTCGAACTCCCCGCATCAAATCACGTCGGTTATGATCAAAAAAAGACCATCTAAATTTTTGGCGATTTTTGAAAAAAACGTAAGGTTAACCCCTTTGGTGTTTTTTCACCCCAAAAATTGAAAGTCTTAAATCGACACTTTTTTGGCGGTTTCTTATGCAGTTTGGCGAGATAAATCGACTGACGCAGGCAGATTTTACCTAAGTATGATATTTTAGGATTTATGCGTCATTAAAGTTGACAAAATTTGATCGTGATTTTGAACCGCTTACGAGCCTTTCCCCCAAACTTAAACGCGTTTTTCGAACTCCCCGCATCAAATCATGTCGGTTATGATCAAAAAAAACCATCTAAATTTTTGGCGATTTTTGAAAAAAACGTAAGGTTAACCCCTTTGGTGTTTTTCACACCAAAAATTGAAAGTCTTAAATCCACACATTTTTTGGCGGTTTCTTATGCAGTTTGGCGAGATAAATCGACTGACGCAGGCAGATTTTACCTAAGTATGATATTTTAGGATTTATGCGTCATTAAAGTTGACAAAATTTGATCGTGATTTTGAACCGCTTACGAGCCTTTCCCCCAAACCTAAACGCGTTTTTCGAACTCCCCGCATCAAATCACGTCGGTTATGATCAAAAAAAAACCATCTAAGTTTTTGGCGGTTTTTGAAAAACACCCTTTGGTGTTTTTCACCCCAAAAATTGAAAGTCTTAAATCCACACATTTTTTGGCGGTTTCTTATGCAGTTTGGCGGGATAAATCGACTGACGCAGGCAGATTTTAATTAGTATGATATTTTAGGATTTATGCGTCATTAAAGTTGACAAAATTTGATCGTGATTTTGAACCGCTTACGAGCCTTTCCCCCAAACCTAAACGCGTTTTTCGAACTCCCCGCATCAAATCACGTCGGTTATGATAAAAAAAAACCATCTAAATTTTTGGCGATTTTTGAAAAAAACGTAAGGTTAACCCCTTTGGTGTTTTTTCACCCCAAAAATTGAAAGTCTTAAATCGACACATTTTTTTGCGGATTCTTATGCAGTTTGGCGAGATAAATCGACTGACGAAGGCAGATTTTACCTAAGTATGATATTTTAGGATTTATGCGTCATTAAAGTTGACAAAAGTTGATCGTGATTTTGAACCGCTTACGAGCCTTTCCCCCAAACCTAAACGCGTTTTTCGAACTCCCCACATCAAATCACGTCGGTTATGATCAAAAAAAGACCATCTAAATTTTTGGCGATTTTTGAAAAAAACGTAAGGTTAACCCCTTTGGTGTTTTTTCACCCCAAAAATTGAAAGTCTTAAATCGACACATTTTTTGGCGGTTTCTTATGCAGTTTGGCAAGATAAATCGACTGACGCAGGCAGATTTTACCTAAGTATGATATTATAGGATTTATGCGTCATTAAAGTTGACAAAATTTGATCGTGATTTTGAACCACTTACGAGCCTTTCCCCCAAACTTAAACGCGTTTTTCGAACTCCCCGCATCAAATCACGTCGGTTATAATAAAAAAAAAACCATCTAAATTTTTGGCGATTTTTGAAAAAAACGTAAGGTTAACCCCTTTGGTGTTTTTTCACCCCAAAAATTGAAAGTCTTAAATCCACACATTTTTTGGCGGTTTCTTATGCAGTTTGGCGAGATAAATCGACTGACGCAGGCAGATTTTACCTAAGTATGATATTTTAGGATTTATGCGTCATTAAAGTTGACAAAATTTGATCGTGATTTTGAACCGCTTACGAGCCTTTCCCCCAAACCTAAACGCGTTTTTCGAACTCCCCGCATCAAATCACGTCGGTTATGATCAAAAAAAGACCATCTAAATTTTTGGCGATTTTTGAAAAAAACGTAAGGTTAACCCCTTTTGTGTTTTTTCACCCCAAAAATTGAAAGTCTTAAATCGACACATTTTTTGGCGGTTTCTTATGCAGTTTGGCGAGATAAATCGACTGACGCAGGCAGATTTTACCTAAGTATGATATTTTAGGATTTATGCGTCATTAAAGTTGACAAAATTTGATCGTGATTTTGAACCGCTTACGAGCCTTTCCCCCAAACCTAAACGCGTTTTTCGAACTCCCCGCATCAAATCACGTCGGTTATGATCAAAAAAAGACCATCTAAATTTTTGGCGATTTTTGAAAAACACGTAAGGTTAACCCCTTTTGTGTTTTTTCACCCCAAAAATTGAAAGTCTTAAATCGACACATTTTTTGGCGGTTTCTTATGCAGTTTGGCGAGATAAATCGACTGACGCAGGCAGATTTTACCTAAGTATGATATTTTAGGATTTATGCGTCATTAAAGTTGACAAAATTTGATCGTGATTTTAAACCGCTTACGAGCCTTTCCCCCAAACCTAAACGCGTTTTTCGAACTCCCCGCATCAAATCACGTCGGTTATGATCAAAAAAAGACCATCTAAATTTTTGGCGATTTTTGAAAAAAACGTAAGGTTAACCCCTTTGGTGTTTTTTCACCCCAAAAATTGAAAGTCTTAAATCGACACATTTTTTGGCGGTTTCTTATGCAGTTTGGCGGGATAAATCGACTGACGCAGGCAGATTTTAATTAGTATGATATTTTAGGATTTATGCGTCATTAAAGTTGACAAAATTTGATCGTGATTTTGAACCGCTTACGAGCCTTTCCCCCAAACCTAAACGCGTTTTTCGAACTCCCCGCATCAAATCACGTCGGTTATGATAAAAAAAAACCATCTAAATTTTTGGCGATTTTTGAAAAAAACGTAAGGTTAACCCCTTTGGTGTTTTTTCACCCCAAAAATTGAAAGTTTTAAATCGACACATTTTTTGGCGGTTTCTTATGCAGTTTGGCGAGATAAATCGACTGACGCAGGCAGATTTTACCTAAGTATGATATTTTAGGATTTATGCGTCATTAAAGTTGACAAAATTTGATCGTGATTTTGAACCGCTTACGAGCCTTTCCCCCAAACCTAAACGCGTTTTTCGAACTCCCCGCATCAAATCACGTCGGTTATGATAAAAAAAGACCATCTAAATTTTTGGCGATTTTTGAAAAAAACGTAAGGTTAACCCCTTTGGTGTTTTTTCACCCCAAAAATTGAAAGTCTTAAATCGACACATTTCTTGGCGATTTCATATGCAGTGGGGCGAGATAAATCGACTGACGCAGGCAGATTTTACCTAAGTATGATATTTTAGGATTTATGCGTCATTACAGTTGACTAAATTTGATCGAAATTTTGAACCGCTGACGAGCCTTTCCCCCAAACCTAAACGCGTTTATCGAACTCCCCGCATCAAATCACGTCGGTTATGATCAAAAAAAGACCATCTAAATTTTTGGCGATTTTGGAAAAAAATGTAAGGTTAACCCCTTCGGTGTTTTTTCACCCCAAAAATTGAAAGTCTTAAATCGACACATTTTTTGGCGGTTTCTTATGCTGTGGGGCGAGATAAATCGACTGACGCAGGCAGATTTTACCTAAGTATGATATTTTAGGATTTATGCGTCATTAAAGTTGACTAAATTTGATCGAAATTTTGAACCGCTGACGAGCCTTTCCCTCAAACCTAAACGCGTTTTTCGAACTCCCCGCATCAAATCACGTCGGTTATGATAAAAAAAAGACCATCTAAATTTTTGGCGATTTTTGAAAAAAACGTAAGGTTAACCCCTTTGGTGTTTTTTCACCCCAAAAATTGAAAGTCTTAAATCGACACATTTTTTGGCGGTTTCTTATGCAGTTTTGCGAGATAAATCGACTGACGCAGGCGGATTTTACCTAAGTATGACATTTTAGGATTTATGCGTCATTAAAGTTGACAAAATTTGATCGTGATTTTGAACCGCGTACGAGCCTTTCCCCCAAACCTAAACGCGTTTTTCGAACTCTCCGCATCAAATCACGTCGGTTATGATCAAAAAAAGACCATCTAAGTTTTTGGCGATTTTTGAAAAAAACGTAAGGTTAACCCCTGGTGTTTTTTCACCCCAAAAATTGAAAGTCTTAAATCCACACATTTTTTGGCGGTTTCTTATGCAGTTTGGCGAGATAAATCGACTGACGCAGGCAGATTTTACCTAAGTATGATATTTTAGGATTTATGCGTCATTAAAGTTGACAAAATTTGATCGTGATTTTGAACCGCTTACGAGCCTTTCCCCATACCTAAACGCGTTTTTCGAACTCCTCGTATCAAATCACGTCGGTTATGATCAAAAAAAGACCATCTAAATTTTTGGCGATTTTGGAAAAAAACGTAAGGTTAACCCCTTTGGTGTTTTTTTACTCCAAAAATTGAAAGTCTTAAATCGACACATTTTTTGGCGGTTTCTTTTGCAGTTTGGCGAGATAAATCGATTGAAGCAGGCAGATTTTACATAAGTATGATATTGTTGGATATATGCGTCATTAAAGCTGACAAAATTTGATCGTGATTTTGAACCGCTTACGAGCCTTTCCCCAAACCTAAACGCGTTTTTCGAACTCCCCGCTTCAAATCACGTCGGATATGATAAAAAAAAAGACCATCTAAATTTTTGGCGATTTTGGAAAAAAACGTAAGGTTAACCCCTTTGGTGTTTTTTCACCCCAAAAATTGAAAGTCTTAAATCGACACATTTTTTGGCGGTTTCTTATGCAGTTTTGCGAGATAAATCGACTGACGCAGGCGGATTTTACCTAAGTATGACATTTTAGGATTTATGCGTCATTAAAGTTGACAAAATTTGATCGTGATTTTGAACCGCGTACGAGCCTTTCCCCCAAACCTAAACGCGTTTTTCGAACTCCCCGCATCAAATCACGTCGGTTATGATCAAAAAAAGACCATCTAAGTTTTTGGCGATTTTTGAAAAAAACGTAAGGTTAACCCCTGGTGTTTTTTCACCCCAAAAATTGAAAGTCTTAAATCCACACATTTTTTGGCGGTTTCTTATGCAGTTTGGCGAGATAAATCGACTGACGCAGGCAGATTTTACCTAAGTATGATATTTTAGGATTTATGCGTCATTAAAGTTGACAAAATTTGATCGTGATTTTGAACCGCGTACGAGCCTTTCCCCCAAACCTAAACGCGTTTTTCGAACTCCCCGCATCAAATCACGTCGGTTATGATAAAAAAAAACCATCTAAATTTTTGGCGATTTTTGAAAAAAACGTAAGGTTAACCCCTTTGGTGTTTTTTCACCCCAAAAATTGAAAGTCTTAAATCGACACATTTTTTGGCGGTTTCTTATGCAGTTTGGCAAGATAAATCGACTGACGCAGGCAGATTTTACCTAAGTATGATATTATAGGATTTATGCGTCATTAAAGTTGACAAAATTTGATCGTGATTTTGAACCGCTTACGAGCCTTTCCCCCAAACTTAAACGCGTTTTTCGAACTCCCCGCATCAAATCACGTCGGTTATGATAAAAAAAAAACCATCTAAATTTTTGGCGATTTTTGAAAAAAACGTAAGGTTAACCCCTTTGGTGTTTTTTCACCCCAAAAATTGAAAGTCTTAAATCCACACATTTTTTGGCGGTTTCTTATGCAGTTTGGCGAGATAAATCGACTGACGCAGGCAGATTTTACCTAAGTATGATATTTTAGGATTTATGCGTCATTAAAGTTGACAAAATTTGATCGTGATTTTAAACCGCTTACGAGCCTTTCCCCCAAACCTAAACGCGTTTTTCGAACTCCCCGCATCAAATCACGTCGGTTATGATCAAAAAAAGACCATCTAAATTTTTGGCGATTTTTGAAAAAAACGTAAGGTTAACCCCTTTGGTGTTTTTTCACCCCAAAAATTGAAAGTCTTAAATCGACACATTTTTTGGCGGTTTCTTATGCAGTTTGGCGAGATAAATCGACTGACGCAGGCAGATTTTACCTAAGTATGATATTTAAGGATTTATGCGTCATTAAAGTTGACAAAATTTGATCGTGATTTTAAACCGCTTACGAGCCTTTCCCCCAAACCTAAACGCGTTTTTCGAACTCCCCGCATCAAATCACGTCGGTTATGATCAAAAAAAGACCATCTAAATTTTTGGCGATTGTTGAAAAAAACGTAAGGTTAACCCCTTTGGTGTTTTTTCACCCCAAAAATTGAAAGTCTTAAATCGACACATTTTTTGGCGGTTTCTTATGCAGTTTGGCGGGATAAATCGACTGACGCAGGCAGATTTTAATTAGTATGATATTTTAGGATTTATGCGTCATTAAAGTTGACAAAATTTGATCGTGATTTTGAACCGCTTACGAGCCTTTCCCCCAAACCTAAACCCGTTTTTCGAACTCCCCGCATCAAATCACGTCGGTTATGATAAAAAAAAACCATCTAAATTTTTGGCGATTTTTGAAAAAAACGTAAGGTTAACCCCTTTGGTGTTTTTTCACCCCAAAAATTGAAAGTCTTAAATCGACACATTTTTTGGCGGTTTCTTATGCAGTTTGGCGAGATAAATCGACTGACGCAGGCAGATTTTACCTAAGTATGATATTTTAGGATTTATGCGTCATTAAAGTTGACAAAATTTGATCGTGATTTTGAACCGCTTACGAGCCTTTCCCCCAAACCTAAACGCGTTTTTCGAACTCCCCGCATCAAATCACGTCGGTTATGATAAAAAAAGACCATCTAAATTTTTGGCGATTTTTGAAAAAAACGTAAGGTTAACCCCTTTGGTGTTTTTTCACCCCAAAAATTGAAAGTCTTAAATCGACACATTTCTTGGCGATTTCATATGCAGTGGGGCGAGATAAATCGACTGACGCAGGCAGATTTTACCTAAGTATGATATTTTAGGATTTATGCGTCATTACAGTTGACTAAATTTGATCGAAATTTTGAACCGCTGACGAGCCTTTCCCCCAAACCTAAACGCGTTTTTCGAACTCCCCGCATCAAATCACGTCGGTTATGATCAAAAAAAGACCATCTAAATTTTTGGCGATTTTGGAAAAAAATGTAAGGTTAACCCCTTTGGTGTTTTTTCACCCCAAAAATTGAAAGTCTTAAATCGACACATTTTTTGGCGGTTTCTTATGCTGTGGGGCGAGATAAATCGACTGACGCAGGCAGATTTTACCTAAGTATGATATTTTAGGATTTATGCGTCATTAAAGTTGACTAAATTTGATCGAAATTTTGAACCGCTGACGAGCCTTTCCCTCAAACCTAAACGCGTTTTTCGAACTCCCCGCATCAAATCACGTCGGTTATGATCAAAAAAAGACCATCTAAATTTTTGGCGATTTTGGAAAAAAACGTAAGGTTAACCCCTTTGGTGTTTTTTTACTCCAAAAATTGAAAGTCTTAAATCGACACATTTTTTGGCGGTTTCTTTTGCAGTTTGGCGAGATAAATCGATTGAAGCAGGCAGATTTTACATAAGTATGATATTGTTGGATATATGCGTCATTAAAGCTGACAAAATTTGATCGTGATTTTGAACCGCTTACGAGCCTTTCCCCAAACCTAAACGCGTTTTTCGAACTCCCCGCTTCAAATCACGTCGGTTATGATAAAAAAAAAGACCATCTAAATTTTTGGCGATTTTTGAAAAAAACGTAAGAAAACATCCCTTTGGTGTTTTTTCACCCCAAAAATTGAAAGTCTTAAATCGACACATTTTTTGGCGGTTTCTTATGCAGTTTTGCGAGATAAATCGACTGACGCAGGCGGATTTTACCTAAGTATGACATTTTAGGATTTATGCGTCATTAAAGTTGACAAAATTTGATCGTGATTTTGAACCGCGTACGAGCCTTTCCCCCAAACCTAAACGCGTTTTTCGAACTCCCCGCATCAAATCACGTCGGTTATGATCAAAAAAAGACCATCTAAGTTTTTGGCGATTTTTGAAAAAAACGTAAGGTTAACCCCTGGTGTTTTTTCACCCCAAAAATTGATAGTCTTAAATCCACACATTTTTTGGCGGTTTCTTATGCAGTTTGGCGAGATAAATCGACTGACGCAGGCAGATTTTACCTAAGTATGATATTTTAGGATTTATGCGTCATTAAAGTTGACAAAATTTGATCGTGATTTTGAACCGCTTACGAGCCTTTCCCCATACCTAAACGCGTTTTTCGAACTCCTCGTATCAAATCACGTCGGTTATGATCAAAAAAAGACCATCTAAATTTTTGGCGATTTTTGAAAAAAACGTAAGGTTAACCCCTTTGGTGTTTTTTCACCCCAAAAATTGAAAGTCTTAAATCGACACATTTTTTGGCGGTTTCTTATGCAGTTTGGCGAGATAAATCGACTGACGCAGGCAGATTTTACCTAAATATGATATTTTAGGATTTAAGCGTCATTAAAGTTGACAAAATTTGATCGTGATTTTGAACCGCTTACGAGCCTTTCCCCCAAACCTAAACGCGTTTTTCGAACTCCCCGCATCAAATCACGTCGGTTATGATCAAAAAAAGACCATCTAAATTTTTGGCGATTTTTGAAAAAAACGTAAGGTTAACCCCTTTGGTGTTTTTTCACCCCAAAAATTGAAAGTCTTAAATCGACACTTTTTTGGCGGTTTCTTATGCAGTTTGGCGAGATAAATCGACTGACGCAGGCAGATTTTACCTAAGTATGATATTTTAGGTTTTATGCGTCATTAAAGTTGACAAAATTTGATCGTGATTTTGAACCGCTTACGAGCCTTTCCCCCAAACTTAAACGCGTTTTTCGAACTCCCCGCATCAAATCATGTCGGTTATGATCAAAAAAAACCATCTAAATTTTTGGCGATTTTTGAAAAAAACGTAAGGTTAACCCCTTTGGTGTTTTTCACACCAAAAATTGAAAGTCTTAAATCCACACATTTTTTGGCGGTTTCTTATGCAGTTTGGCGAGATAAATCGACTGACGCAGGCAGATTTTACCTAAGTATGATATTTTAGGATTTATGCGTCATTAAAGTTGACAAAATTTGATCGTGATTTTGAACCGCTTACGAGCCTTTCCCCCAAACCTAAACGCGTTTTTCGAACTCCCCGCATCAAATCACGTCGGTTATGATAAAAAAAAAACCATCTAAGTTTTTGGCGGTTTTTGAAAAACACCCTTTGGTGTTTTTCACCCCAAAAATTGAAAGTCTTAAATCCACACATTTTTTGGCGGTTTCTTATGCAGTTTGGCGGGATAAATCGACTGACGCAGGCAGATTTTAATTAGTATGATATTTTAGGATTTATGCGTCATTAAAGTTGACAAAATTTGATCGTGATTTTGAACCGCTTACGAGCCTTTCCCCCAAACCTAAACGCGTTTTTCGAACTCCCCGCATCAAATCACGTCGGTTATGATAAAAAAAAACCATCTAAATTTTTGGCGATTTTTGAAAAAAACGTAAGGTTAACCCCTTTGGTGTTTTTTCACCCCAAAAATTGAAAGTCTTAAATCGACACATTTTTTTGCGGATTCTTATGCAGTTTGGCGAGATAAATCGACTGACGAAGGCAGATTTTACCTAAGTATGATATTTTAGGATTTATGCGTCATTAAAGTTGACAAAAGTTGATCGTGATTTTGAACCGCTTACGAGCCTTTCCCCCAAACCTAAACGCGTTTTTCGAACTCCCCACATCAAATCACGTCGGTTATGATCAAAAAAAGACCATCTAAATTTTTGGCGATTTTTGAAAAAAACGTAAGGTTAACCCCTTTGGTGTTTTTTCACCCCAAAAATTGAAAGTCTTAAATCGACACATTTTTTGGCGGTTTCTTATGCAGTTTGGCAAGATAAATCGACTGACGCAGGCAGATTTTACCTAAGTATGATATTATAGGATTTATGCGTCATTAAAGTTGACAAAATTTGATCGTGATTTTGAACCACTTACGAGCCTTTCCCCCAAACTTAAACGCGTTTTTCGAACTCCCCGCATCAAATCACGTCGGTTATGATAAAAAAAAAACCATCTAAATTTTTGGCGATTTTTGAAAAAAACGTAAGGTTAACCCCTTTGGTGTTTTTTCACCCCAAAAATTGAAAGTCTTAAATCCACACATTTTTTGGCGGTTTCTTATGCAGTTTGGCGAGATAAATCGACTGACGCAGGCAGATTTTACCTAAGTATGATATTTTAGGATTTATGCGTCATTAAAGTTGACAAAATTTGATCGTGATTTTGAACCGCTTACGAGCCTTTCCCCCAAACCTAAACGCGTTTTTCGAACTCCCCGCATCAAATCACGTCGGTTATGATCAAAAAAAGACCATCTAAATTTTTGGCGATTTTTGAAAAAAACGTAAGGTTAACCCCTTTTGTGTTTTTTCACCCCAAAAATTGAAAGTCTTAAATCGACACATTTTTTGGCGGTTTCTTATGCAGTTTGGCGAGATAAATCGACTGACGCAGGCAGATTTTACCTAAGTATGATATTTTAGGATTTATGCGTCATTAAAGTTGACAAAATTTGATCGTGATTTTAAACCGCTTACGAGCCTTTCCCCCAAACCTAAACGCGTTTTTCGAACTCCCCGCATCAAATCACGTCGGTTATGATCAAAAAAAGACCATCTAAATTTTTGGCGATTTTTGAAAAAAACGTAAGGTTAACCCCTTTGGTGTTTTTTCACCCCAAAAATTGAAAGTCTTAAATCGACACATTTTTTGGCGGTTTCTTATGCAGTTTGGCGAGATAAATCGACTGACGCAGGCAGATTTTACCTAAGTATGATATTTTAGGATTTATGCGTCATTAAAGTTGACAAAATTTGATCGTGATTTTGAACCGCTTACGAGCCTTTCCCCCAAACTTAAACGCGTTTTTCGAACTCCCCGCATCAAATCATGTCGGTTATGATCAAAAAAAACCATCTAAATTTTTGGCGATTTTTGATAAAAACGTAAGGTTAACCCCTTTGGTGTTTTTCACCCCAAAAATTGAAAGTCTTAAATCCACACATTTTTTGGCGGTTTCTTATGCAGTTTGGCGAGATAAATCGACTGACGCAGGCAGATTTTACCTAAGTATGATATTTTAGGATTTATGCGTCATTAAAGTTGACAAAATTTGATCGTGATTTTGAACCGCTTACGAGCCTTTCCCCCAAACTTAAACGCGTTTTTCGAACTCCCCGCATCAAATGACGTCGGTTATGATAAAAAAAAAACCATCTAAATTTTTGGCGGTTTTTGAAAAAAACGTAAGGTTAACCCCTTTGGTGTTTTTCACCCCAAAAATTGAAAGTCTTAAATCCACACATTTTTTGGCGGTTTCTTATGCAGTTTGGCGGGATAAATCGACTGACGCAGGCAGATTTTAATTAGTATGATATTTTAGGATTTATGCGTCATTAAAGTTGACAAAATTTGATCGTGATTTTGAACCGCTTACGAGCCTTTCCCCCAAACCTAAACGCGTTTTTCGAACTCCCCGCATCAAATCACGTCGGTTATGATAAAAAAAAACCCTCTAAATTTTTGGCCATTTTTGAAAAAAACGTAAGGTTAACCCCTTTGGTGTTTTTTCACGCAAGCCATACGCGGCCCCCCCCAGATGTATCAACTGCAGGGGACCCCACTCAGCCAGTTATAAAGGATGCCCTAGATACCCCAAGAACAAGTACGATAGATATCCAGGTCAAGAAGTCTTCAACAATGACCATCTTCTACCAAGATTTTCAACTCGAAGGACGTCAACTTGGTTCACCAAACCATCACTACCTCCAACGATTCCAATGGCAGCACAGGGCAAGATGCCTCGTGCTTAACGATCCAATCAGGACTCACGGGGGGCACTCAGGACCCCCCCCCCATGACCTAAGTATCACCTTTTCACCTCCGATCTTTCTCTCACGCTTTTTATGTTTCAGATTCTCTCCAATCAGGATTCTTAGGCTCCAAATCTTAAATCACGACTCCTCAAGTACATTGTAATCCAACCTCCTAGGTAAGGAAACTAGGATTGTAAAGTTTCATTGACCGACGTGAGTTGGAATTGCTCTTTTTGGTTGTTATTCTTTTCTTTTATTTTATTTTCTTTTCATTGCGTACCTCTTCTTACTCGACCTATATTGTATCGTAATTATGACCTGTGTTTTTCCCGAGCTAGTAACAACGAGGCTTTATATATATAAGCATTGTTGGATACGAAACTCGGACCGCTCTTTTTTGTACTTAATCAGTTAGTTTTGTATTATGACAGTCCAAATAAACGTTATTTTGGGCTCGTGGACTTGGTACGGTCCTGGTAAAATTCGTGATGACCGTAAGTCGTGATTATGACATAATCAATCATTTAAATTCAAAATTTCAAGACTATGGTTTTTATTTGCTGAGTACGGCCATCAAGAGATTTTTACGAGAATATTTCGTGAATACGGCCCTAAGTTCGATTTGGCAAGAAAATTAGAAGAAAAGATACACGGCGCATAGGTTAATATTTCCTGAGTACGGCCTCCAGTCAATATTCGGCAAACACGGCCCGGAAAAACTCCAGAAGGTTTTTGGACCAAAAGTTCCCACAAGTGAACGTTTCTTCTGCACAAGAGTGCCACGTAAACTAGCGAAGCGGCGAACATCGTTCAAATGGCTCTGAATTTTCCCACTTATCAGACAAGTATTCAAACCCCATTAAGTTAATTAATGAAGTCAGACCCTCCCCATTTTAATTCTTTTATTTTACTTTATTATCTTTATTTCAGTTCTTAGTTAGTATTATTTTACAGGATAGCTCTTTTACTTTTAAATTTTGTTTTCATCGTTGTTTTATTTTCCCACCCCTTTTTTCCTTTTACTTTATTACCCATACATAACACGGCTCGATGCCACATTCGGGTTCAGCAATCCCCAAAATTGCCCACGTCATTTATTACCATCACCAGATGTAGGAGATTAGGGCAGCAGTCGCATGCTGCCGCATGTTCCAATTTGTCACTTATTCAGTTTCAGTTTCACCCCAAAAATTGAAAGTCTTAAATCGACACATTTTTTGGCGGTTTCTTATGCAGTTTGGCGAGATAAATCGACTGACGCAGGCAGATTTTACCTAAGTATGATATTTTAGGATTTATGCGTCATTAAAGTTGACAAAATTTGATCGTGATTTTGAACCGCTTACGAGCCTTTCCCCCAAACCTAAACGCGTTTTTCGAACTCCCCGCATCAAATCACGTCGGTTATGATCAAAAAAAAACCATCTAAATTTTTGGCGATTTTTGAAAAAAACGTTGACTTTGGTGTTTTTTCACCCCAAAAATTGAAAGTCTTAAATCAACACATTTTTTGGCGGTTTCTTATGCAGTTTGGCGAGATAAATCGACTGACGCAGGCAGATTTTACCTAAGTATGATATTTTAGGATTTATGCGTCATTAAAGTTGACAAAATTTGATCGTGATTTTGAACCGCTTACGAGCCTTTCCCCCAAACCTAAACGCGTTTTTCGAACTCCCCGCATCAAATCACGTCGGTTATGATAAAAAAAGACCATCTAAATTTTTGGCGATTTTTGAAAAAAACGTAAGGTTAACCCCTTTGGTGTTTTTTCACCCCAAAAATTGAAAGTCTTAAATCGACACATTTCTTGGCGATTTCATATGCAGTGGGGCGAGATAAATCGACTGACGCAGGCAGATTTTACCTAAGTATGATATTTTAGGATTTATGCGTCATTACAGTTGACTAAATTTGATCGAAATTTTGAACCGCTGACGAGCCTTTCCCCCAAACCTAAACGCGTTTTTCGAACTCCCCGCATCAAATCACGTCGGTTATGATCAAAAAAAGACCATCTAAATTTTTGGCGATTTTGGAAAAAAATGTAAGGTTAACCCCTTCGGTGTTTTTTCACCCCAAAAATTGAAAGTCTTAAATCGACACATTTTTTGGCGGTTTCTTATGCTGTGGGGCGAGATAAATCGACTGACGCAGGCAGATTTTACCTAAGTATGATATTTTAGGATTTATGCGTCATTAAAGTTGACTAAATTTGATCGAAATTTTGAACCGCTGACGAGCCTTTCCCTCAAACCTAAACGCGTTTTTCGAACTCCCCGCATCAAATCACGTCGGTTATGATAAAAAAAAGACCATCTAAATTTTTGGCGATTTTTGAAAAAAACGTAAGGTTAACCCCTTTGGTGTTTTTTCACCCCAAAAATTGAAAGTCTTAAATCGACACATTTTTTGGCGGTTTCTTATGCAGTTTTGCGAGATAAATCGACTGACGCAGGCGGATTTTACCTAAGTATGACATTTTAGGATTTATGCGTCATTAAAGTTGACAAAATTTGATCGTGATTTTGAACCGCGTACGAGCCTTTCCCCCAAACCTAAACGCGTTTTTCGAACTCTCCGCATCAAATCACGTCGGTTATGATCAAAAAAAGACCATCTAAGTTTTTGGCGATTTTTGAAAAAAACGTAAGGTTAACCCCTGGTGTTTTTTCACCCCAAAAATTGAAAGTCTTAAATCCACACATTTTTTGGCGGTTTCTTATGCAGTTTGGCGAGATAAATCGACTGACGCAGGCAGATTTTACCTAAGTATGATATTTTAGGATTTATGCGTCATTAAAGTTGACAAAATTTGATCGTGATTTTGAACCGCTTACGAGCCTTTCCCCATACCTAAACGCGTTTTTCGAACTCCTCGTATCAAATCACGTCGGTTATGATCAAAAAAAGACCATCTAAATTTTTGGCGATTTTGGAAAAAAACGTAAGGTTAACCCCTTTGGTGTTTTTTTACTCCAAAAATTGAAAGTCTTAAATCGACACATTTTTTGGCGGTTTCTTTTGCAGTTTGGCGAGATAAATCGATTGAAGCAGGCAGATTTTACATAAGTATGATATTGTTGGATATATGCGTCATTAAAGCTGACAAAATTTGATCGTGATTTTGAACCGCTTACGAGCCTTTCCCCAAACCTAAACGCGTTTTTCGAACTCCCCGCTTCAAATCACGTCGGATATGATAAAAAAAAAGACCATCTAAATTTTTGGCGATTTTGGAAAAAAACGTAAGGTTAACCCCTTTGGTGTTTTTTCACCCCAAAAATTGAAAGTCTTAAATCGACACATTTTTTGGCGGTTTCTTATGCAGTTTTGCGAGATAAATCGACTGACGCAGGCGGATTTTACCTAAGTATGACATTTTAGGATTTATGCGTCATTAAAGTTGACAAAATTTGATCGTGATTTTGAACCGCGTACGAGCCTTTCCCCCAAACCTAAACGCGTTTTTCGAACTCCCCGCATCAAATCACGTCGGTTATGATAAAAAAAAACCATCTAAATTTTTGGCGATTTTTGAAAAAAACGTAAGGTTAACCCCTTTGGTGTTTTTTCACCCCAAAAATTGAAAGTCTTAAATCGACACATTTTTTGGCGGTTTCTTATGCAGTTTGGCAAGATAAATCGACTGACGCAGGCAGATTTTACCTAAGTATGATATTATAGGATTTATGCGTCATTAAAGTTGACAAAATTTGATCGTGATTTTGAACCGCTTACGAGCCTTTCCCCCAAACTTAAACGCGTTTTTCGAACTCCCCGCATCAAATCACGTCGGTTATGATAAAAAAAAAACCATCTAAATTTTTGGCGATTTTTGAAAAAAACGTAAGGTTAACCCCTTTGGTGTTTTTTCACCCCAAAAATTGAAAGTCTTAAATCCACACATTTTTTGGCGGTTTCTTATGCAGTTTGGCGAGATAAATCGACTGACGCAGGCAGATTTTACCTAAGTATGATATTTTAGGATTTATGCGTCATTAAAGTTGACAAAATTTGATCGTGATTTTAAACCGCTTACGAGCCTTTCCCCCAAACCTAAACGCGTTTTTCGAACTCCCCGCATCAAATCACGTCGGTTATGATCAAAAAAAGACCATCTAAATTTTTGGCGATTTTTGAAAAAAACGTAAGGTTAACCCCTTTGGTGTTTTTTCACCCCAAAAATTGAAAGTCTTAAATCGACACATTTTTTGGCGGTTTCTTATGCAGTTTGGCGAGATAAATCGACTGACGCAGGCAGATTTTACCTAAGTATGATATTTAAGGATTTATGCGTCATTAAAGTTGACAAAATTTGATCGTGATTTTAAACCGCTTACGAGCCTTTCCCCCAAACCTAAACGCGTTTTTCGAACTCCCCGCATCAAATCACGTCGGTTATGATCAAAAAAAGACCATCTAAATTTTTGGCGATTTTTGAAAAAAACGTAAGGTTAACCCCTTTGGTGTTTTTTCACCCCAAAAATTGAAAGTCTTAAATCGACACATTTTTTGGCGGTTTCTTATGCAGTTTGGCGGGATAAATCGACTGACGCAGGCAGATTTTAATTAGTATGATATTTTAGGATTTATGCGTCATTAAAGTTGACAAAATTTGATCGTGATTTTGAACCGCTTACGAGCCTTTCCCCCAAACCTAAACGCGTTTTTCGAACTCCCCGCATCAAATCACGTCGGTTATGATAAAAAAAAACCATCTAAATTTTTGGCGATTTTTGAAAAAAACGTAAGGTTAACCCCTTTGGTGTTTTTTCACCCCAAAAATTGAAAGTCTTAAATCGACACATTTTTTGGCGGTTTCTTATGCAGTTTGGCGAGATAAATCGACTGACGCAGGCAGATTTTACCTAAGTATGATATTTTAGGATTTATGCGTCATTAAAGTTGACAAAATTTGATCGTGATTTTGAACCGCTTACGAGCCTTTCCCCCAAACCTAAACGCGTTTTTCGAACTCCCCGCATCAAATCACGTCGGTTATGATAAAAAAAGACCATCTAAATTTTTGGCGATTTTTGAAAAAAACGTAAGGTTAACCCCTTTGGTGTTTTTTCACCCCAAAAATTGAAAGTCTTAAATCGACACATTTCTTGGCGATTTCATATGCAGTGGGGCGAGATAAATCGACTGACGCAGGCAGATTTTACCTAAGTATGATATTTTAGGATTTATGCGTCATTACAGTTGACTAAATTTGATCGAAATTTTGAACCGCTGACGAGCCTTTCCCCCAAACCTAAACGCGTTTTTCGAACTCCCCGCATCAAATCACGTCGGTTATGATCAAAAAAAGACCATCTAAATTTTTGGCGATTTTGGAAAAAAATGTAAGGTTAACCCCTTTGGTGTTTTTTCACCCCAAAAATTGAAAGTCTTAAATCGACACATTTTTTGGCGGTTTCTTATGCTGTGGGGCGAGATAAATCGACTGACGCAGGCAGATTTTACCTAAGTATGATATTTTAGGATTTATGCGTCATTAAAGTTGACTAAATTTGATCGAAATTTTGAACCGCTGACGAGCCTTTCCCTCAAACCTAAACGCGTTTTTCGAACTCCCCGCATCAAATCACGTCGGTTATGATCAAAAAAAGACCATCTAAATTTTTGGCGATTTTGGAAAAAAACGTAAGGTTAACCCCTTTGGTGTTTTTTTACTCCAAAAATTGAAAGTCTTAAATCGACACATTTTTTGGCGGTTTCTTTTGCAGTTTGGCGAGATAAATCGATTGAAGCAGGCAGATTTTACATAAGTATGATATTGTTGGATATATGCGTCATTAAAGCTGACAAAATTTGATCGTGATTTTGAACCGCTTACGAGCCTTTCCCCAAACCTAAACGCGTTTTTCGAACTCCCCGCTTCAAATCACGTCGGTTATGATAAAAAAAAAGACCATCTAAATTTTTGGCGATTTTTGAAAAAAACGTAAGAAAACATCCCTTTGGTGTTTTTTCACCCCAAAAATTGAAAGTCTTAAATCGACACATTTTTTGGCGGTTTCTTATGCAGTTTTGCGAGATAAATCGACTGACGCAGGCGGATTTTACCTAAGTATGACATTTTAGGATTTATGCGTCATTAAAGTTGACAAAATTTGATCGTGATTTTGAACCGCGTACGAGCCTTTCCCCCAAACCTAAACGCGTTTTTCGAACTCCCCGCATCAAATCACGTCGGTTATGATCAAAAAAAGACCATCTAAGTTTTTGGCGATTTTTGAAAAAAACGTAAGGTTAACCCCTGGTGTTTTTTCACCCCAAAAATTGATAGTCTTAAATCCACACATTTTTTGGCGGTTTCTTATGCAGTTTGGCGAGATAAATCGACTGACGCAGGCAGATTTTACCTAAGTATGATATTTTAGGATTTATGCGTCATTAAAGTTGACAAAATTTGATCGTGATTTTGAACCGCTTACGAGCCTTTCCCCCAAACCTAAACGCGTTTTTCGAACTCCCCGCATCAAATCACGTCGGTTATGATCAAAAAAAGACCATCTAAATTTTTGGCGATTTTTGAAAAAAACGTAAGGTTAACCCCTTTGGTGTTTTTTCACCCCAAAAATTGAAAGTCTTAAATCGACACTTTTTTGGCGGTTTCTTATGCAGTTTGGCGAGATAAATCGACTGACGCAGGCAGATTTTACCTAAGTATGATATTTTAGGATTTATGCGTCATTAAAGTTGACAAAATTTGATCGTGATTTTGAACCGCTTACGAGCCTTTCCCCCAAACTTAAACGCGTTTTTCGAACTCCCCGCATCAAATCATGTCGGTTATGATCAAAAAAAACCATCTAAATTTTTGGCGATTTTTGAAAAAAACGTAAGGTTAACCCCTTTGGTGTTTTTCACACCAAAAATTGAAAGTCTTAAATCCACACATTTTTTGGCGGTTTCTTATGCAGTTTGGCGAGATAAATCGACTGACGCAGGCAGATTTTACCTAAGTATGATATTTTAGGATTTATGCGTCATTAAAGTTGACAAAATTTGATCGTGATTTTGAACCGCTTACGAGCCTTTCCCCCAAACCTAAACGCGTTTTTCGAACTCCCCGCATCAAATCACGTCGGTTATGATAAAAAAAAAACCATCTAAGTTTTTGGCGGTTTTTGAAAAACACCCTTTGGTGTTTTTCACCCCAAAAATTGAAAGTCTTAAATCCACACATTTTTTGGCGGTTTCTTATGCAGTTTGGCGGGATAAATCGACTGACGCAGGCAGATTTTAATTAGTATGATATTTTAGGATTTATGCGTCATTAAAGTTGACAAAATTTGATCGTGATTTTGAACCGCTTACGAGCCTTTCCCCCAAACCTAAACGCGTTTTTCGAACTCCCCGCATCAAATCACGTCGGTTATGATAAAAAAAAACCATCTAAATTTTTGGCGATTTTTGAAAAAAACGTAAGGTTAACCCCTTTGGTGTTTTTTCACCCCAAAAATTGAAAGTCTTAAATCGACACATTTTTTTGCGGATTCTTATGCAGTTTGGCGAGATAAATCGACTGACGAAGGCAGATTTTACCTAAGTATGATATTTTAGGATTTATGCGTCATTAAAGTTGACAAAAGTTGATCGTGATTTTGAACCGCTTACGAGCCTTTCCCCCAAACCTAAACGCGTTTTTCGAACTCCCCACATCAAATCACGTCGGTTATGATCAAAAAAAGACCATCTAAATTTTTGGCGATTTTTGAAAAAAACGTAAGGTTAACCCCTTTGGTGTTTTTTCACCCCAAAAATTGAAAGTCTTAAATCGACACATTTTTTGGCGGTTTCTTATGCAGTTTGGCAAGATAAATCGACTGACGCAGGCAGATTTTACCTAAGTATGATATTATAGGATTTATGCGTCATTAAAGTTGACAAAATTTGATCGTGATTTTGAACCACTTACGAGCCTTTCCCCCAAACTTAAACGCGTTTTTCGAACTCCCCGCATCAAATCACGTCGGTTATGATAAAAAAAAAACCGTCTAAATTTTTGGCGATTTTTGAAAAAAACGTAAGGTTAACCCCTTTGGTGTTTTTTCACCCCAAAAATTGAAAGTCTTAAATCCACACATTTTTTGGCGGTTTCTTATGCAGTTTGGCGGGATAAATCGACTGACGCAGGCAGATTTTAATTAGTATGATATTTTAGGATTTATGCGTCATTAAAGTTGACAAAATTTGATCGTGATTTTGAACCGCTTACGAGCCTTTCCCCCAAACCTAAACGCGTTTTTCGAACTCCCCGCATCAAATCACGTCGGTTATGATAAAAAAAAACCATCTAAATTTTTGGCGATTTTTGAAAAAAACGTAAGGTTAACCCCTTTTGTGTTTTTTCACCCCAAAAATTGAAAGTCTTAAATCGACACATTTTTTGGCGGTTTCTTATGCAGTTTGGCGAGATAAATCGACTGACGCAGGCAGATTTTACCTAAGTATGATATTTTAGGATTTATGCGTCATTAAAGTTGACAAAATTTGATCGTGATTTTAAACCGCTTACGAGCCTTTCCCCCAAACCTAAACGCGTTTTTCGAACTCCCCGCATCAAATCACGTCGGTTATGATCAAAAAAAGACCATCTAAATTTTTGGCGATTTTTGAAAAAAACGTAAGGTTAACCCCTTTGGTGTTTTTTCACCCCAAAAATTGAAAGTCTTAAATCGACACATTTTTTGGCGGTTTCTTATGCAGTTTGGCGAGATAAATCGACTGACGCAGGCAGATTTTACCTAAGTATGATATTTTAGGATTTATGCGTCATTAAAGTTGACAAAATTTGATCGTGATTTTGAACCGCTTACGAGCCTTTCCCCCAAACCTAAACGCGTTTTTCGAACTCCCCGCATCAAATCACGTCGGTTATGATCAAAAAAAAACCATCTAAATTTTTGGCGATTTTTGAAAAAAACGTTGACTTTGGTGTTTTTTCACCCCAAAAATTGAAAGTCTTAAATCAACACATTTTTTGGCGGTTTCTTATGCAGTTTGGCGAGATAAATCGACTGACGCAGGCAGATTTTACCTAAGTATGATATTTTAGGATTTATGCGTCATTAAAGTTGACAAAATTTGATCGTGATTTTGAACCGCTTACGAGCCTTTCCCCCAAACCTAAACGCGTTTTTCGAACTCCCCGCATCAAATCACGTCGGTTATGATAAAAAAAGACCATCTAAATTTTTGGCGATTTTTGAAAAAAACGTAAGGTTAACCCCTTTGGTGTTTTTTCACCCCAAAAATTGAAAGTCTTAAATCGACACATTTCTTGGCGATTTCATATGCAGTGGGGCGAGATAAATCGACTGACGCAGGCAGATTTTACCTAAGTATGATATTTTAGGATTTATGCGTCATTACAGTTGACTAAATTTGATCGAAATTTTGAACCGCTGACGAGCCTTTCCCCCAAACCTAAACGCGTTTTTCGAACTCCCCGCATCAAATCACGTCGGTTATGATCAAAAAAAGACCATCTAAATTTTTGGCGATTTTGGAAAAAAATGTAAGGTTAACCCCTTCGGTGTTTTTTCACCCCAAAAATTGAAAGTCTTAAATCGACACATTTTTTGGCGGTTTCTTATGCTGTGGGGCGAGATAAATCGACTGACGCAGGCAGATTTTACCTAAGTATGATATTTTAGGATTTATGCGTCATTAAAGTTGACTAAATTTGATCGAAATTTTGAACCGCTGACGAGCCTTTCCCTCAAACCTAAACGCGTTTTTCGAACTCCCCGCATCAAATCACGTCGGTTATGATAAAAAAAAGACCATCTAAATTTTTGGCGATTTTTGAAAAAAACGTAAGGTTAACCCCTTTGGTGTTTTTTCACCCCAAAAATTGAAAGTCTTAAATCGACACATTTTTTGGCGGTTTCTTATGCAGTTTTGCGAGATAAATCGACTGACGCAGGCGGATTTTACCTAAGTATGACATTTTAGGATTTATGCGTCATTAAAGTTGACAAAATTTGATCGTGATTTTGAACCGCGTACGAGCCTTTCCCCCAAACCTAAACGCGTTTTTCGAACTCTCCGCATCAAATCACGTCGGTTATGATCAAAAAAAGACCATCTAAGTTTTTGGCGATTTTTGAAAAAAACGTAAGGTTAACCCCTGGTGTTTTTTCACCCCAAAAATTGAAAGTCTTAAATCCACACATTTTTTGGCGGTTTCTTATGCAGTTTGGCGAGATAAATCGACTGACGCAGGCAGATTTTACCTAAGTATGATATTTTAGGATTTATGCGTCATTAAAGTTGACAAAATTTGATCGTGATTTTGAACCGCTTACGAGCCTTTCCCCATACCTAAACGCGTTTTTCGAACTCCTCGTATCAAATCACGTCGGTTATGATCAAAAAAAGACCATCTAAATTTTTGGCGATTTTGGAAAAAAACGTAAGGTTAACCCCTTTGGTGTTTTTTTACTCCAAAAATTGAAAGTCTTAAATCGACACATTTTTTGGCGGTTTCTTTTGCAGTTTGGCGAGATAAATCGATTGAAGCAGGCAGATTTTACATAAGTATGATATTGTTGGATATATGCGTCATTAAAGCTGACAAAATTTGATCGTGATTTTGAACCGCTTACGAGCCTTTCCCCAAACCTAAACGCGTTTTTCGAACTCCCCGCTTCAAATCACGTCGGATATGATAAAAAAAAAGACCATCTAAATTTTTGGCGATTTTGGAAAAAAACGTAAGGTTAACCCCTTTGGTGTTTTTTCACCCCAAAAATTGAAAGTCTTAAATCGACACATTTTTTGGCGGTTTCTTATGCAGTTTTGCGAGATAAATCGACTGACGCAGGCGGATTTTACCTAAGTATGACATTTTAGGATTCATGCGTCATTAAAGTTGACAAAATTTGATCGTGATTTTGAACCGCGTACGAGCCTTTCCCCCAAACCTAAACGCGTTTTTCGAACTCCCCGCATCAAATCACGTCGGTTATGATCAAAAAAAGACCATCTAAGTTTTTGGCGATTTTTGAAAAAAACGTAAGGTTAACCCCTGGTGTTTTTTCACCCCAAAAATTGAAAGTCTTAAATCCACACATTTTTTGGCGGTTTCTTATGCAGTTTGGCGAGATAAATCGACTGACGCAGGCAGATTTTACCTAAGTATGATATTTTAGGATTTATGCGTCATTAAAGTTGACAAAATTTGATCGTGATTTTGAACCGCGTACGAGCCTTTCCCCCAAACCTAAACGCGTTTTTCGAACTCCCCGCATCAAATCACGTCGGTTATGATAAAAAAAAACCATCTAAATTTTTGGCGATTTTTGAAAAAAACGTAAGGTTAACCCCTTTGGTGTTTTTTCACCCCAAAAATTGAAAGTCTTAAATCGACACATTTTTTGGCGGTTTCTTATGCAGTTTGGCAAGATAAATCGACTGACGCAGGCAGATTTTACCTAAGTATGATATTATAGGATTTATGCGTCATTAAAGTTGACAAAATTTGATCGTGATTTTGAACCGCTTACGAGCCTTTCCCCCAAACTTAAACGCGTTTTTCGAACTCCCCGCATCAAATCACGTCGGTTATGATAAAAAAAAACCATCTAAATTTTTGGCGATTTTTGAAAAAAACGTAAGGTTAACCCCTTTGGTGTTTTTTCACCCCAAAAATTGAAAGTCTTAAATCCACACATTTTTTGGCGGTTTCTTATGCAGTTTGGCGAGATAAATCGACTGACGCAGGCAGATTTTACCTAAGTATGATATTTTAGGATTTATGCGTCATTAAAGTTGACAAAATTTGATCGTGATTTTAAACCGCTTACGAGCCTTTCCCCCAAACCTAAACGCGTTTTTCGAACTCCCCGCATCAAATCACGTCGGTTATGATCAAAAAAAGACCATCTAAATTTTTGGCGATTTTTGAAAAAAACGTAAGGTTAACCCCTTTGGTGTTTTTTCACCCCAAAAATTGAAAGTCTTAAATCGACACATTTTTTGGCGGTTTCTTATGCAGTTTGGCGAGATAAATCGACTGACGCAGGCAGATTTTACCTAAGTATGATATTTAAGGATTTATGCGTCATTAAAGTTGACAAAATTTGATCGTGATTTTAAACCGCTTACGAGCCTTTCCCCCAAACCTAAACGCGTTTTTCGAACTCCCCGCATCAAATCACGTCGGTTATGATCAAAAAAAGACCATCTAAATTTTTGGCGATTTTTGAAAAAAACGTAAGGTTAACCCCTTTGGTGTTTTTTCACCCCAAAAATTGAAAGTCTTAAATCGACACATTTTTTGGCGGTTTCTTATGCAGTTTGGCGGGATAAATCGACTGACGCAGGCAGATTTTAATTAGTATGATATTTTAGGATTTATGCGTCATTAAAGTTGACAAAATTTGATCGTGATTTTGAACCGCTTACGAGCCTTTCCCCCAAACCTAAACGCGTTTTTCGAACTCCCCGCATCAAATCACGTCGGTTATGATAAAAAAAAACCATCTAAATTTTTGGCGATTTTTGAAAAAAACGTAAGGTTAACCCCTTTGGTGTTTTTTCACCCCAAAAATTGAAAGTCTTAAATCGACACATTTTTTGGCGGTTTCTTATGCAGTTTGGCGAGATAAATCGACTGACGCAGGCAGATTTTACCTAAGTATGATATTTTAGGATTTATGCGTCATTAAAGTTGACAAAATTTGATCGTGATTTTGAACCGCTTACGAGCCTTTCCCCCAAACCTAAACGCGTTTTTCGAACTCCCCGCATCAAATCACGTCGGTTATGATAAAAAAAGACCATCTAAATTTTTGGCGATTTTTGAAAAAAACGTAAGGTTAACCCCTTTGGTGTTTTTTCACCCCAAAAATTGAAAGTCTTAAATCGACACATTTCTTGGCGATTTCATATGCAGTGGGGCGAGATAAATCGACTGACGCAGGCAGATTTTACCTAAGTATGATATTTTAGGATTTATGCGTCATTACAGTTGACTAAATTTGATCGAAATTTTGAACCGCTGACGAGCCTTTCCCCCAAACCTAAACGCGTTTTTCGAACTCCCCGCATCAAATCACGTCGGTTATGATCAAAAAAAGACCATCTAAATTTTTGGCGATTTTGGAAAAAAATGTAAGGTTAACCCCTTTGGTGTTTTTTCACCCCAAAAATTGAAAGTCTTAAATCGACACATTTTTTGGCGGTTTCTTATGCTGTGGGGCGAGATAAATCGACTGACGCAGGCAGATTTTACCTAAGTATGATATTTTAGGATTTATGCGTCATTAAAGTTGACTAAATTTGATCGAAATTTTGAACCGCTGACGAGCCTTTCCCTCAAACCTAAACGCGTTTTTCGAACTCCCCGCATCAAATCACGTCGGTTATGATCAAAAAAAGACCATCTAAATTTTTGGCGATTTTGGAAAAAAACGTAAGGTTAACCCCTTTGGTGTTTTTTTACTCCAAAAATTGAAAGTCTTAAATCGACACATTTTTTGGCGGTTTCTTTTGCAGTTTGGCGAGATAAATCGATTGAAGCAGGCAGATTTTACATAAGTATGATATTGTTGGATATATGCGTCATTAAAGCTGACAAAATTTGATCGTGATTTTGAACCGCGTACGAGCCTTTCCCCCAAACCTAAACGCGTTTTTCGAACTCCCCGCATCAAATCACGTCGGTTATGATCAAAAAAAGACCATCTAAGTTTTTGGCGATTTTTGAAAAAAACGTAAGGTTAACCCCTGGTGTTTTTTCACCCCAAAAATTGATAGTCTTAAATCCACACATTTTTTGGCGGTTTCTTATGCAGTTTGGCGAGATAAATCGACTGACGCAGGCAGATTTTACCTAAGTATGATATTTTAGGATTTATGCGTCATTAAAGTTGACAAAATTTGATCGTGATTTTGAACCGCTTACGAGCCTTTCCCCATACCTAAACGCGTTTTTCGAACTCCTCGTATCAAATCACGTCGGTTATGATCAAAAAAAGACCATCTAAATTTTTGGCGATTTTTGAAAAAAACGTAAGGTTAACCCCTTTGGTGTTTTTTCACCCCAAAAATTGAAAGTCTTAAATCGACACATTTTTTGGCGGTTTCTTATGCAGTTTGGCGAGATAAATCGACTGACGCAGGCAGATTTTACCTAAATATGATATTTTAGGATTTAAGCGTCATTAAAGTTGACAAAATTTGATCGTGATTTTGAACCGCTTACGAGCCTTTCCCCCAAACCTAAACGCGTTTTTCGAACTCCCCGCATCAAATCACGTCGGTTATGATCAAAAAAAGACCATCTAAATTTTTGGCGATTTTTGAAAAAAACGTAAGGTTAACCCCTTTGGTGTTTTTTCACCCCAAAAATTGAAAGTCTTAAATCGACACTTTTTTGGCGGTTTCTTATGCAGTTTGGCGAGATAAATCGACTGACGCAGGCAGATTTTACCTAAGTATGATATTTTAGGATTTATGCGTCATTAAAGTTGACAAAATTTGATCGTGATTTTGAACCGCTTACGAGCCTTTCCCCCAAACTTAAACGCGTTTTTCGAACTCCCCGCATCAAATCATGTCGGTTATGATCAAAAAAAACCATCTAAATTTTTGGCGATTTTTGAAAAAAACGTAAGGTTAACCCCTTTGGTGTTTTTCACACCAAAAATTGAAAGTCTTAAATCCACACATTTTTTGGCGGTTTCTTATGCAGTTTGGCGAGATAAATCGACTGACGCAGGCAGATTTTACCTAAGTATGATATTTTAGGATTTATGCGTCATTAAAGTTGACAAAATTTGATCGTGATTTTGAACCGCTTACGAGCCTTTCCCCCAAACCTAAACGCGTTTTTCGAACTCCCCGCATCAAATCACGTCGGTTATGATCAAAAAAAAACCATCTAAGTTTTTGGCGGTTTTTGAAAAACACCCTTTGGTGTTTTTCACCCCAAAAATTGAAAGTCTTAAATCCACACATTTTTTGGCGGTTTCTTATGCAGTTTGGCGGGATAAATCGACTGACGCAGGCAGATTTTAATTAGTATGATATTTTAGGATTTATGCGTCATTAAAGTTGACAAAATTTGATCGTGATTTTGAACCGCTTACGAGCCTTTCCCCCAAACCTAAACGCGTTTTTCGAACTCCCCGCATCAAATCACGTCGGTTATGATAAAAAAAAACCATCTAAATTTTTGGCGATTTTTGAAAAAAACGTAAGGTTAACCCCTTTGGTGTTTTTTCACCCCAAAAATTGAAAGTCTTAAATCGACACATTTTTTTGCGGATTCTTATGCAGTTTGGCGAGATAAATCGACTGACGAAGGCAGATTTTACCTAAGTATGATATTTTAGGATTTATGCGTCATTAAAGTTGACAAAAGTTGATCGTGATTTTGAACCGCTTACGAGCCTTTCCCCCAAACCTAAACGCGTTTTTCGAACTCCCCACATCAAATCACGTCGGTTATGATCAAAAAAAGACCATCTAAATTTTTGGCGATTTTTGAAAAAAACGTAAGGTTAACCCCTTTGGTGTTTTTTCACCCCAAAAATTGAAAGTCTTAAATCGACACATTTTTTGGCGGTTTCTTATGCAGTTTGGCAAGATAAATCGACTGACGCAGGCAGATTTTACCTAAGTATGATATTATAGGATTTATGCGTCATTAAAGTTGACAAAATTTGATCGTGATTTTGAACCACTTACGAGCCTTTCCCCCAAACTTAAACGCGTTTTTCGAACTCCCCGCATCAAATCACGTCGGTTATGATAAAAAAAAAACCATCTAAATTTTTGGCGATTTTTGAAAAAAACGTAAGGTTAACCCCTTTGGTGTTTTTTCACCCCAAAAATTGAAAGTCTTAAATCCACACATTTTTTGGCGGTTTCTTATGCAGTTTGGCGAGATAAATCGACTGACGCAGGCAGATTTTACCTAAGTATGATATTTTAGGATTTATGCGTCATTAAAGTTGACAAAATTTGATCGTGATTTTGAACCGCTTACGAGCCTTTCCCCCAAACCTAAACGCGTTTTTCGAACTCCCCGCATCAAATCACGTCGGTTATGATCAAAAAAAGACCATCTAAATTTTTGGCGATTTTTGAAAAAAACGTAAGGTTAACCCCTTTTGTGTTTTTTCACCCCAAAAATTGAAAGTCTTAAATCGACACATTTTTTGGCGGTTTCTTATGCAGTTTGGCGAGATAAATCGACTGACGCAGGCAGATTTTACCTAAGTATGATATTTTAGGATTTATGCGTCATTAAAGTTGACAAAATTTGATCGTGATTTTAAACCGCTTACGAGCCTTTCCCCCAAACCTAAACGCGTTTTTCGAACTCCCCGCATCAAATCACGTCGGTTATGATCAAAAAAAGACCATCTAAATTTTTGGCGATTTTTGAAAAAAACGTAAGGTTAACCCCTTTGGTGTTTTTTCACCCCAAAAATTGAAAGTCTTAAATCGACACATTTTTTGGCGGTTTCTTATGCAGTTTGGCGAGATAAATCGACTGACGCAGGCAGATTTTACCTAAGTATGATATTTTAGGATTTATGCGTCATTAAAGTTGACAAAATTTGATCGTGATTTTGAACCGCTTACGAGCCTTTCCCCCAAACTTAAACGCGTTTTTCGAACTCCCCGCATCAAATGACGTCGGTTATGATAAAAAAAAAACCATCTAAATTTTTGGCGGTTTTTGAAAAAAACGTAAGGTTAACCCCTTTGGTGTTTTTCACCCCAAAAATTGAAAGTCTTAAATCCACACATTTTTTGGCGGTTTCTTATGCAGTTTGGCGGGATAAATCGACTGACGCAGGCAGATTTTAATTAGTATGATATTTTAGGATTTATGCGTCATTAAAGTTGACAAAATTTGATCGTGATTTTGAACCGCTTACGAGCCTTTCCCCCAAACCTAAACGCGTTTTTCGAACTCCCCGCATCAAATCACGTCGGTTATGATAAAAAAAAACCCTCTAAATTTTTGGCCATTTTTGAAAAAAACGTAAGGTTAACCCCTTTGGTGTTTTTTCACGCAAGCCATACGCGGCCCCCCCCAGATGTATCAACTGCAGGGGACCCCACTCAGCCAGTTATAAAGGATGCCCTAGATACCCCAAGAACAAGTACGATAGATATCCAGGTCAAGAAGTCTTCAACAATGACCATCTTCTACCAAGATTTTCAACTCGAAGGACGTCAACTTGGTTCACCAAACCATCACTACCTCCAACGATTCCAATGGCAGCACAGGGCAAGATGCCTCGTGCTTAACGATCCAATCAGGACTCACGGGGGGCACTCAGGACCCCCCCCCATGACCTAAGTATCACCTTTTCACCTCCGATCTTTCTCTCACGCTTTTTATGTTTCAGATTCTCTCCAATCAGGATTCTTAGGCTCCAAATCTTAAATCACGACTCCTCAAGTACATTGTAATCCAACCTCCTAGGTAAGGAAACTAGGATTGTAAAGTTTCATTGACCGACGTGAGTTGGAATTGCTCTTTTTGGTTGTTATTCTTTTCTTTTATTTTATTTTCTTTTCATTGTACCTCTTCTTACTCGACCTATATTGTATCGTAATTATGACCTGTGTTTTTCCCGAGCTAGTAACAACGAGGCTTTATATATATAAGCATTGTTGGATACGAAACTCGGACCGCTCTTTTTTGTACTTAATCAGTTAGTTTTGTATTATGACAGTCCAAATAAACGTTATTTTGGGCTCGTGGACTTGGTACGGTCCTGGTAAAATTCGTGATGACCGTAAGTCGTGATTATGACATAATCAATCATTTAAATTCAAAATTTCAAGACTATGGTTTTTATTTGCTGAGTACGGCCATCAAGAGATTTTTACGAGAATATTTCGTGAATACGGCCCTAAGTTCGATTTGGCAAGAAAATTAGAAGAAAAGATACACGGCGCATAGGTTAATATTTCCTGAGTACGGCCTCCAGTCAATATTCGGCAAACACGGCCCGGAAAAACTCCAGAAGGTTTTTGGACCAAAAGTTCCCACAAGTGAACGTTTCTTCTGCACAAGAGTGCCACGTAAACTAGCGAAGCGGCGAACATCGTTCAAATGGCTCTGAATTTTCCCACTTATCAGACAAGTATTCAAACCCCATTAAGTTAATTAATGAAGTCAGACCCTCCCCATTTTAATTCTTTTATTTTACTTTATTATCTTTATTTCAGTTCTTAGTTAGTATTATTTTACAGGATAGCTCTTTTACTTTTAAATTTTGTTTTCATCGTTGTTTTATTTTCCCACCCCTTTTTTCCTTTTACTTTATTACCCATACATAACACGGCTCGATGCCACATTCGGGTTCAGCAATCCCCAAAATTGCCCACGTCATTTATTACCATCACCAGATGTAGGAGATTAGGGCAGCAGTCGCATGCTGCCGCATGCTCCAATTTGTCACTTATTCAGTTTCAGTTTCACCCCAAAAATTGAAAGTCTTAAATCGACACATTTTTTGGCGGTTTCTTATGCAGTTTGGCGAGATAAATCGACTGACGCAGGCAGATTTTACCTAAGTATGATATTTTAGGATTTATGCGTCATTAAAGTTGACAAAATTTGATCGTGATTTTGAACCGCTTACGAGCCTTTCCCCCAAACCTAAACGCGTTTTTCGAACTCCCCGCATCAAATCACGTCGGTTATGATCAAAAAAAAACCATCTAAATTTTTGGCGATTTTTGAAAAAAACGTTGACTTTGGTGTTTTTTCACCCCAAAAATTGAAAGTCTTAAATCAACACATTTTTTGGCGGTTTCTTATGCAGTGTGGCGAGATAAATCGACTGACGCAGGCAGATTTTACCTAAGTATGATATTTTAGGATTTATGCGTCATTAAAGTTGACAAAATTTGATCGTGATTTTGAACCGCTTACGAGCCTTTCCCCCAAACCTAAACGCGTTTTTCGAACTCCCCGCATCAAATCACGTCGGTTATGATAAAAAAAAAACCATCTAAATTTTTGGCGATTTTTGAAAAAACGTAAGGTTAACCCCTTTGGTGTTTTTTCACCCCAAAAATTGAAAGTCTTAAATCCACACATTTTTTGGCGGTTTCTTATGCAGTTTGGCGAGATAAATCGACTGACGCAGGCAGTATTTACCTAAGTATGATATTTTAGGATTTATGCGTCATTAAAGTTGACAAAATTTGATCGTGATTTTGAACCGCTTACGAGCCTTTCCCCCAAACCTAAACGCGTTTTTCGAACTCCCCGCATCAAATCACGTCGGTTATGATCAAAAAAAGACCATCTAAATTTTTGGCGATTTTTGAAAAAAACGTAAGGTTAACCCCTTTTGTGTTTTTTCACCCCAAAAATTCAAAGTCTTAAATCGACACATTTTTTGGCGGTTTCTTATGCAGTTTGGCGAGATAAATCGACTGACGCAGGCAGATTTTACCTAAGTATGATATTTTAGGATTTAAGCGTCATTAAAGTTGACAAAATTTGATCGTGATTTTGAACCGCTTACGAGCCTTTCCCCCAAACCTAAACGCGTTTTTCGAACTCCCCGCATCAAATCACGTCGGTTATGATCAAAAAAAAACCATCTAAATTTTTGGCGATTTTTGAAAAAAACGTTGACTTTGGTGTTTTTTCACCCCAAAAATTGAAAGTCTTAAATCCACACATTTTTTGGCGGTTTCTTATGCAGTTTGGCGAGATAAATCGACTGACGCAGGCAGATTTTACCTAAGTATGATATTTTAGGATTTATGCGTCATTAAAGTTGACAAAATTTGATCGTGATTTTGAACCGCTTACGAGCCTTTCCCCCAAACTTAAACGCGTTTTTCGAACTCCCCGCATCAAATCACGTCGGTTATGATCAAAAACAGACCATCTAAATTTTTGGCGATTTTTGAAAAAAACGTAAGGTTAACCCCTTTGGTGTTTTTTCACCCCAAAAATTGAAAGTCTTAAATCGACACATTTCTTGGCGATTTCATATGCAGTGGGGCGAGATAAATCGACTGACGCAGGCAGATTTTACCTAAGTATGATATTTTAGGATTTATGCGTCATTAAAGTTGACTAAATTTGATCGAAATTTTGAACCGCTGACGAGCCTTTCCCCCAAACCTAAACGCGTTTTTCGAACTCCCCGCATCAAATCACGTCGGTTATGATCAAAAAAAGACCATCTAAATTTTTGGCGATTTTGGAAAAAAATGTAAGGTTAACCCCTTCGGTGTTTTTTCACCCCAAAAATTGAAAGTCTTAAATCGACACATTTTTTGGCGGTTTCTTATGCTGTGGGGCGAGATAAATCGACTGACGCAGGCAGATTTTACCTAAGTATGATATTTTAGGATTTATGCGTCATTAAAGTTGACAAAATATAATCGTGATTTTGAACCGCGTACGAGCCTTTCCCCCAAACCTAAACGCGTTTTTCGAACTCCCCGCATCAAATCACGTCGGTTATGATCAAAAAAAGACCATCTAAGTTTTTGGCGATTTTTGAAAAAAACGTAAGGTTAACCCCTGGTGTTTTTTCACCCCAAAAATTGAAAGTCTTAAATCCACACATTTTTTGGAGGTTTCTTATGCAGTTTGGCGAGATAAATCGACTGACGCAGGCAGATTTTACCTAAGTATGATATTTTAGGATTTATGCGTCATTAAAGTTGACAAAATTTGATCGTGATTTTGAACCGCTTACGAGCCTTTCCCCATACCTAAACGCGTTTTTCGAACTCCTCGTATCAAATCACGTCGGTTATGATCAAAAAAAGACCATCTAAATTTTTGGCGATTTTTGAAAAAAACGTAAGGTTAACCCCTTTGGTGTTTTTTCACCCCAAAAATTGAAAGTCTTAAATCGACACATTTTTTGGCGGTTTCTTATGCAGTTTGGCGAGATAAATCGACTGACGCAGGCAGATTTTACCTAAGTATGATATTTTAGGATTTATGCGTCATTAAAGTTGACAAAATTTGATCGTGATTTTGAACCGCTTACGAGCCTTTCCCCCAAACCTAAACGCGTTTTTCGAACTCCCCGCATCAAATCACGTCGGTTATGATAAAAAAAAAACCATCTAAGTTTTTGGCGATTTTTGAAAAAAACGTAAGGTGAACCCCTTTGGTGTTTTTTCACCCCAAAAATTGAAAGTCTTAAATCCACACATTTTTTGGCGGTTTCTTATGCAGTTTGGCGAGATAAATCGACTGACGCAGGCAGATTTTACCTAAGTATGATATTTTAGGATTTATGCGTCATTAAAGTTGACAAAATTTGATCGTGATTTTGAACCGCTTACGAGCCTTTCCCCCAAACCTAAACGCGTTTTTCGAACTCCCCGCATCAAATCACGTCGGTTATGATAAAAAAAAAACCATCTAAGTTTTTGGCGATTTTTGAAAAAAACGTAAGGTGAACCCCTTTGGTGTTTTTTCACCCCAAAAATTGAAAGTCTTAAATCCACACATTTTTTGGCGGTTTCTTATGCAGTTTGGCGAGATAAATCGACTGACGCAGGCAGATTTTACCTAAGTATGATATTTTAGGATTTATGCGTCATTAAAGTTGACAAAATTTGATCGTGATTTTGAACCGCTTACGAGCCTTTCCCCCAAACTTAAACGCGTTTTTCGAACTCCCCGCATCAAATCACGTCGGTTATGATCAAAAACAGACCATCTAAATTTTTGGCGATTTTTGAAAAAAACGTAAGGTTAACCCCTTTGGTGTTTTTTCACCCCAAAAATTGAAAGTCTTAAATCGACACATTTCTTGGCGATTTCATATGCAGTGGGGCGAGATAAATCGACTGACGCAGGCAGATTTTACCTAAGTATGATATTTTAGGATTTATGCGTCATTAAAGTTGACTAAATTTGATCGAAATTTTGAACCGCTGACGAGCCTTTCCCCCAAACCTAAACGCGTTTTTCGAACTCCCCGCATCAAATCACGTCGGTTATGATCAAAAAAAGACCATCTAAATTTTTGGCGATTTTGGAAAAAAATGTAAGGTTAACCCCTTCGGTGTTTTTTCACCCCAAAAATTGAAAGTCTTAAATCGACACATTTTTTGGCGGTTTCTTATGCTGTGGGGCGAGATAAATCGACTGACGCAGGCAGATTTTACCTAAGTATGATATTTTAGGATTTATGCGTCATTAAAGTTGACAAAATATAATCGTGATTTTGAACCGCGTACGAGCCTTTCCCCCAAACCTAAACGCGTTTTTCGAACTCCCCGCATCAAATCACGTCGGTTATGATCAAAAAAAGACCATCTAAGTTTTTGGCGATTTTTGAAAAAAACGTAAGGTTAACCCCTGGTGTTTTTTCACCCCAAAAATTGAAAGTCTTAAATCCACACATTTTTTGGCGGTTTCTTATGCAGTTTGGCGAGATAAATCGACTGACGCAGGCAGATTTTACCTAAGTATGATATTTTAGGATTCATGCGTCATTAAAGTTGACAAAATTTGATCGTGATTTTGAACCGCTTACGAGCCTTTCCCCATACCTAAACGCGTTTTTCGAACTCCTCGTATCAAATCACGTCGGTTATGATCAAAAAAAGACCATCTAAATTTTTGGCGATTTTTGAAAAAAACGTAAGGTTAACCCCTTTGGTGTTTTTTCACCCCAAAAATTGAAAGTCTTAAATCGACACATTTTTTGGCGGTTTCTTATGCAGTTTGGCGAGATAAATCGACTGACGCAGGCAGATTTTACCTAAGTATGATATTTTAGGATTTATGCGTCATTAAAGTTGACAAAATTTGATCGTGATTTTGAACCGCTTACGAGCCTTTCCCCCAAACCTAAACGCGTTTTTCGAACTCCCCGCATCAAATCACGTCGGTTATGATCAAAAAAAGACCATCTAAATTTTTGGCGATTTTTGAAAAAAACGTAAGGTTAACCCCTTTGGTGTTTTTTCACCCCAAAAATTGAAAGTCTTAAATCGACACTTTTTTGGCGGTTTCTTATGCAGTTTGGCGAGATAAATCGACTGACGCAGGCAGATTTTACCTAAGTATGATATTTTAGGATTTATGCGTCATTAAAGTTGACAAAATTTGATCGTGATTTTGAACCGCTTACGAGCCTTTCCCCCAAACTTAAACGCGTTTTTCGAACTCCCCGCATCAAATCACGTCGGTTATGATCAAAAAAAAACCATCTAAGTTTTTGGCGGTTTTTGAAAAACACCCTTTGGTGTTTTTCACCCCAAAAATTGAAAGTCTTAAATCCACACATTTTTTGGCGGTTTCTTATGCAGTTTGGCGGGATAAATCGACTGACGCAGGCAGATTTTAATTAGTATGATATTTTAGGATTTATGCGTCATTAAAGTTGACAAAATTTGATCGTGATTTTGAACCGCTTACGAGCCTTTCCCCCAAACCTAAACGCGTTTTTCGAACTCCCCGCATCAAATCACGTCGGTTATGATCAAAAAAAGACCATCTAAATTTTTGGCGATTTTTGAAAAAAACGTAAGGTTAACCCCTTTGGTGTTTTTTCACCCCAAAAATTGAAAGTCTTAAATCGACACATTTTTTGGCGGTTTCTTATGCAGTTTGGTAAGATAAATCGACTGACGCAGGCAGATTTTACCTAAGTATGATATTATAGGATTTATGCGTCATTAAAGTTGACAAAATTTGATCGTGATTTTGAACCGCTTACGAGCCTTTCCCCCAAACTTAAACGCGTTTTTCGAACTCCCCGCATCAAATCACGTCGGTTATGATCAAAAAAAAACCATCTAAATTTTTGGCGTATTTTGAAAAAAACGTAAGGTTAACCCCTTTGGTGTTTTTTCACCCCAAAAATTGAAAGTCTTAAATCCACACATTTTTTGTGTGGATTTAAGACCTTTCCCCCAAACCTAAACGCGTTTTTCGAACTCCCCGCATCAAATCACGTCGGTTATGATAAAAAAAAACCATCTAAATTTTTGGCGATTTTTGAAAAAAACGTAAGGTTAACCCCTTTGGTGTTTTTTCACCCCAAAAATTGAAAGTCTTAAATCGACACATTTTTTTGCGGATTCTTATGCAGTTTGGCGAGATAAATCGACTGACGAAGGCAGATTTTACCTAAGTATGATATTTTAGGATTTATGCGTCATTAAAGTTGACAAAAGTTGATCGTGATTTTGAACCGCTTACGAGCCTTTCCCCCAAACCTCAACGCGTTTTTCGAACTCCCCGCATCAAATCACGTCGGTTATGATCAAAAAAAGACCATCTAAATTTTTGGCGATTTTTGAAAAAAACGTAAGGTTAACCCCTTTGGTGTTTTTTCACCTCAAAAATTGAAAGTCTTAAATCGACACATTTTTTGGCGGTTTCTTATGCAGTTTGGCAAGATAAATCGACTGACGCAGGCAGATTTTACCTAAGTATGATATTATAGGATTTATGCGTCATTAAAGTTGACAAAATTTGATCGTGATTTTGAACCGCTTACGAGCCTTTCCCCCAAACTTAAACGCGTTTTTCGAACTCCCCGCATCAAATCACGTCGGTTATGATCAAAAAAAAACCATCTAAATTTTTGGCGTATTTTGAAAAAAACGTAAGGTTAACCCCTTTGGTGTTTTTTCACCCCAAAAATTGAAAGTCTTAAATCCACACATTTTTTGGCGGTTTCTTATGCAGTTTGGCGAGATAAATCGACTGACGCAGGCAGATTTTACCTAAGTATGATATTTTAGGATTTATGCGTCATTAAAGTTGACAAAATTTGATCGTGATTTTGAACCGCTTACGAGCCTTTCCCCCAAACCTAAACGCGGTTTTCGAACTCCCCGCATCAAATCACGTCGGTTATGATCAAAAAAAGACCATCTAAATTTTTGGCGATTTTTGAAAAAAACGTAAGGTTAACCCCTTTGGTGTTTTTTCACCCCAAAAATTGAAAGTCTTAAATCGACACATTTTTTGTCGGTTTCTTATGCAGTTTGGCGAGATAAATCGACTGACGCAGGCAGATTTTACCTAAGTATGATATTTTAGGATTTATGCGTCATTAAAGTTGACAAAATTTGATCGTGATTTTGAACCGCTTACGAGCCTTTCCCCCAAACCTAAACGCGTTTTTCGAACTCCCCGCATCAAATCACGTCGGTTATGATAAAAAAAAAACCATCTAAATTTTTGGCGATTTTTGAAAAAAACGTAAGGTTAACCCCTTTGGTGTTTTTTCACCCCAAAAATTGAAAGTCTTAAATCCACACATTTTTTGGCGGTTTCTTATGCAGTTTGGCGAGATAAATCGACTGACGCAGGCAGATTTTACCTAAGTATGATATTTTAGGATTTATGCGTCATTAAAGTTGACAAAATTTGATCGTGATTTTGAACCGCTTACGAGCCTTTCCCCCAAACCTAAACGCGGTTTTCGAACTCCCCGCATCAAATCACGTCGGTTATGATCAAAAAAAGACCATCTAAATTTTTGGCGATTTTTGAAAAAAACGTAAGGTTAACCCCTTTGGTGTTTTTTCACCCCAAAAATTGAAAGTCTTAAATCGACACATTTTTTGGCGGTTTCTTATGCAGTTTGGCGAGATAAATCGACTGACGCAGGCAGATTTTACCTAAGTATGATATTTTAGGATTTATGCGTCATTAAAGTTGACAAAATTTGATCGTGATTTTGAACCGCTTACGAGCCTTTCCCCCAAACCTAAACGCGTTTTTCGAACTCCCCGCATCAAATCACGTCGGTTATGATCAAAAAAAGACCATCTAAATTTTTGGCGATTTTTGAAAAAAACGTAAGGTTAACCCCTTTGGTGTTTTTTCACCCCAAAAATTGAAAGTCTTAAATCGACACATTTTTTGGCGGTTTCTTATGCAGTTTTGCGAGATAAATCGACTGACGCAGGCAGATTTTACCTAAATATGATATTTTAGGATTTATGCGTCATTAAAGTTGACAAAATTTGATCGTGATTTTGAACCGCTTACGAGCCTTTCCCCCAAACCTAAACGCGTTTTTCGAACTCCCCGCATCAAATCACGTCGGTTATGATCAAAAAAAGACCATCTAAATTTTTGGCGATTTTTGAAAAAAACGTAAGGTTAACCCCTTTGGTGTTTTTTCACCCCAAAAATTGAAAGTCTTAAATCGACATATTTTTTGGCGGTTTCTTATGCAGATTGGCGAGATAAATCGACTGACGCAGGCAGATTTTACCTAAGTATGATATTTTAGGATTTATGCGTCATTAAAGTTGACAAAATTTGATCGTGATTTTAAACCGCTTACGAGCCTTTCCCCCAAACCTAAACGCGTTTTTCGAACTCCCCGCATCAAATCACGTCGGTTATGATCAAAAAAAGACCATCTAAATTTTTGGCGATTTTTGAAAAAAACTTAAGGTTAACCCCTTTGGTGTTTTTTCACCCCAAAAATTGAAAGTCTTAAATCGACACATTTTTTGGCGGTTTCTTATGCAGTTTGGCGAGATAAATCGACTGACGCAGGCAGATTTTACCTAAGTATGATATTTTAGGATTTATGCGTCATTAAAGTTGACAAAATTTGATCGTGATTTTGAACCGCTTACGAGCCTTTCCCCCAAACTTAAACGCGTTTTTCGAACTCCCCGCATCAAATCATGTCGGTTATGATCAAAAAAAACCATCTAAATTTTTGGCGATTTTTGAAAAAAACGTAAGGTTAACCCCTTTGGTGTTTTTCACCCCAAAAATTGAAAGTCTTAAATCCACACATTTTTTGGCGGTTTCTTATGCAGTTTGGCGAGATAAATCGACTGACGCAGGCAGATTTTACCTAAGTATGATATTTTAGGATTTATGCGTCATTAAAGTTGACAAAATTTGATCGTGATTTTGAACCGCTTACGAGCCTTTCCCCCAAACCTAAACGCGTTTTTCGAACTCCCCGCATCAAATCACGTCGGTTATGATCAAAAAAAAACCATCTAAATTTTTGGCGATTTTTGAAAAAAACGTTGACTTTGGTGTTTTTTCACCCCAAAAATTGAAAGTCTTAAATCCACACATTTTTTGGCGGTTTCTTATGCAGTTTGGCGAGATAAATCGACTGACGCAGGCAGATTTTAATTAAGTATGATATTTTAGGACTTATGCGTCATTAAAGTTGACAAAATTTGATCGTGATTTTGAACCGCTTACGAGCCTTTCCCCCAAAACCTAAACGCGTTTTTCGAACTCCCCGCATCAAATCACGTCGGTTATGATCAAAAAAAGACCATCTAAATTTTTGGCGATTTTTGAAAAAAACGTAAGGTTAACCCCTTTGGTGTTTTTTCACCCCAAAAATTGAAAGTCTTAAATCGACACATTTTTTGGCGGTTTCTTATGCAGTTTGGCGAGATAAATCGACTGACGCAGGCAGATTTTAATTAAGTATGATATTTTAGGATTTATGCGTCTTTAAAGTTGACAAAATTTGATCGTGGTTTTGAACCGCTTACGAGCCTTTCCCCCAAACCTAAACGCGTTTTTCGAACTCCCCGCATCAAATCACGTCGGTTATGATCAAAAAAAGACCATCTAAATTTTTGGCGATTTTTGAAAAAAACGTAAGGTTAACCCCTTTGGTGTTTTTTCACCCCAAAAATTGAAAGTCTTAAATCGACACATTTTTTGGCGGTTTCTTATGCAGTTTGGCGAGATAAATCGACTGACGCAGGCAGATTTTACCTAAGTATGATATTTTAGGATTTATGCGTCATTAAAGTTGACAAAATTTAATCGTGATTTTGAACCGCTTACGAGCCTTTCCCCCAAACCTAAACGCGTTTTTCGAACTCCCCGCATCAAATCACGTCGGTAATGATCAAAAACAGACCATCTAAATTTTCGGCGATTTTTGAAAAAAACGTAAGGTTAACCCCTTTGGTGTTTTTTCACCCCAAAAATTGAAAGTCTTAAATCGACACATTTTTTGGCGGTTTCTTATGCAGTTTGGCGAGATAAATCGACTGACGCAGGCAGATTTTACCTAAGTATGATATTTTAGGATTTATGCGTCATTAAAGTTGACAAAATTTGATCGTGATTTTGAACCGCTTACGAGCCTTTCCCCAAACCTAAACGCGTTTTTCGAACTCCCCGCATCAAATCACGTCGGTTATGATCAAAAAAAGACCATCTAAATTTTTGGCGATTTTTGAAAAAAACGTAAGGTTAACCCCTTTGGTGTTTTTACACCCCAAAAATTGAAAGTCTTAAATTGACACATTTTTTGGCGGTTTCTTATGCAGTTTGGCGAGATAAATCGACTGACGCAGGCAGATTTTACCTAAGTATGATATTTTAGGATTTATGCGTCATTAAAGTTGACAAAATTTGATCGTGATTTTGAACCGCTTACGAGCCTTTCCCCCAAACCTAAACGCGTTTTTCGAACTCCCCGCATCAAATCACGTCGGTTATGATCAAAAAAAGACCATCTAAATTTTTGGCGATTTTTGAAAAAAACGTAAGGTTAACCCCTTTGGTGTTTTTTCACCCCAAAAATTGAAAGTCTTAAATCGACACATTTTTTGGCGGTTTCTTATGCAGTTTGGCGAGATAAATCGACTGACGCAGGCAGATTTTACCTAAGTATGATATTTTAGGATTTATGCGTCATTAAAGTTGACAAAATTTGATGGTGATTTTGAACCGCTTACGAGCCTTTCCCCCAAACCTAAACGCGTTTTTCGAACTCCCCGCATCAAATCACGTCGGTTATGATCAAAAAAAGAACATCTAAATTTTTGGCGATTTTTGAAAAAAACGTAAGGTTAACCCCTTTGGTGTTTTTTCACCCCAAAAATTGAAAGTCTTAAATCGACACAGTTTTTGGCGGTTTATTATGCAGTTTGGCGAGATAAATCGACTGACGCAGGCAGATTTTACCTAAGTATGATATTTTAGGATTTATGCGTCATTAAAGTTGACAAAATTTGATCGTGATTTTGAACCGCTTACGAACCTTTCCCCCAAACCTAAACGCGTTTTTCGAACTCCCCGCATCAAATCACGTCGGTTATGATCAAAAAAAAACCATATAAATTTTTGGCAATTTTTGAAAAAAACGTAAGGTTAACCCCTTTGGTGTTTTTTCACCCCAAAAATTGAAAGTCTTAAATCGACACATTTTTTGGCGGTTTCTTATGCAGTTTGGCGAGATAAATCGACTGACGCAGGCAGATTTTACCTAAGTATGATATTTTAGGATTTATGCGTCATTAAAGTTGACAAAATTTGATCGTGATTTTGAACCGCTTACGAGCCTTTCCCCCAAACCTAAACGCGTTTTTCGAACTCCCTGCATCAAATCACGTCGGTTATGATCAAAAAAAGACCATCTAAATTTTTGGCGATTTTTGAAAAAAACCTAAGGTTAACCCCTTTGGTGTTTTTTCACCCCAAAAATTGAAAGTCTTAAATCGACACATTTTTTGGCGGTTTCTTATGCAGTTTGGCGAGATAAATCGACTGACGCAGGCAGATTTTACCTAAGTATGATATTTTAGGATTTATGCGTCATTAAAGTTGACAAAATTTTATCGTGATTTTGAACCGCTTACGAGCCTTACCCCCAAACCTAAACGAGTTTTTCGAACTCCCCCGCATCAAATCACGTCGGTTATGATCAAAAAAAGACCATCTAACTTTTTGGCGATTTTTGAAAAAAACGTAAGGTTAACCCCTTTGGTGTTTTTTCACCCCAAAAATTGAAAGTCTTAAATCGACACATTTTTTGGCGGTTTCTTATGCAGTTTGGCGAGATAAATCGACTGACGCAGGCAGATTTTACCTAAGTATGATATTTTAGGATTTATGCGTCATTAAAGTTGACAAAATTTGATCGTGATTTTGAACCGCTTACGAGCCTTTCCCCCAAACCTAAACGCGTTTTTCGAACTCCCCGCATCAGATCACGTCGGTTATGATCAAAAAAAGACCATCTAAATTTTTGGCGATTTTTGAAAAAAACGTAAGGTTAACCCCTTTGGTGTTTTTTCACCCCAAAAATTGAAAGTCTTAAATCGACACATTTTTTGGCGGTTTCTTATGCAGTTTGGCGAGATAAATCGACTGACGCAGGCAGATTTTACCTAAGTATGATATTTTAGGATTTATGCGTCATTAAAGTTGACAAAATTTGATCGTGATTTTGAACCGCTTACGAGCCTTTCCCCCAAACCTAAACGCGTTTTTCGAACTCCCCGCATCAAATCACGTCGGTTATGATAAAAAAAAAACCATCTAAATTTTTGGCGATTTTTGAAAAAAACGTTGACTTTGGTGTTTTTTCACCCCAAAAATTGAAAGTCTTAAATCCACACATTTTTTGGCGGTTTCTTATGCAGTTTGGCGAGATAAATCGACTGACGCAGGCAGATTTTACCTAAGTATGATATTTTAGGATTTATGCGTCATTAAAGTTGACAAAATTTGATGGTGATTTTGAACCGCTTACGAGCCTTTCCCCCAAACCTAAACGCGTTTTTCGAACTCCCCGCATCAAATCACGTCGGTTATGAGCAAAAAAAGACCATCTAAATTTTTGGCGATTTTTGAAAAAAACGTAATGTTAACCCCTTTGGTGTTTTTTCACCCCAAAAATTGAAAGTCTTAAATCGACACATTTTTTGGCGGTTTCTTATGCAGTTTGGCGAGATAAATCGACTGACGCAGGCAGATTTTACCTAAGTATGATATTTTAGGATTTATGCGTCATTAAAGTTGACAAAATTTGATCGTGATTTTGAACCGCTTACGAGCCTTTCCCCCAAACCTAAACGCGTTTTTCGAACTCCCTGCATCAAATCACGTCGGTTATGATCAAAAAAAGACCATCTAAATATTTGGCGATTTTTGAAAAAAACCTAAGGTTAACCCCTTTGGTGTTTTTTCACCACAAAAATTGAAAGTCTTAAATCGACACATTTTTTGGCGGTTTCTTATGCAGTTTGGCGAGATAAATCGACTGACGCAGGCAGATTTTACCTAAGTATGATATTTTAGGATTTATGCGTCATTAAAGTTGACAAAATTTGATCGTGATTTTGAACCGCTTACGAGCCTTTCCCCCAAACCTAAACGCGTTTTTCGAACTCCCTGCATCAAATCACGTCGGTTATGATCAAAAAAAGACCATCTAAATTTTTGGCGATTTTTGAAAAAAACCTAAGGTTAACCCCTTTGGTGTTTTTTCACCCCAAAAATTGAAAGTCTTAAATCGACACATTTTTTGGCGGTTTCTTATGCAGTTTGGCGAGATAAATCGACTGACGCAGGCAGATTTTACCTAAGTATGATATTTTAGGATTTATGCGTCATTAAAGTTGACAAAATTTTATCGTGATTTTGAACCGCTTACGAGCCTTACCCCCAAACCTAAACGAGTTTTTCGAACTCCCCCGCATCAAATCACGTCGGTTATGATCAAAAAAAGACCATCTAACTTTTTGGCGATTTTTGAAAAAAACGTAAGGTTAACCCCTTTGGTGTTTTTTCACCCCAAAAATTGAAAGTCTTAAATCGACACATTTTTTGGCGGTTTCTTATGCAGTTTGGCGAGATAAATCGACTGACGCAGGCAGATTTTACCTAAGTATGATATTTTAGGATTTATGCGTCATTAAAGTTGACAAAATTTGATCGTGATTTTGAACCGCTTACGAGCCTTTCCCCCAAACCTAAACGCGTTTTTCGAACTCCCCGCATCAGATCACGTCGGTTATGATCAAAAAAAGACCATCTAAATTTTTGGCGATTTTTGAAAAAAACGTAAGGTTAACCCCTTTGGTGTTTTTTCACCCCAAAAATTGAAAGTCTTAAATCGACACATTTTTTGGCGGTTTCTTATGCAGTTTGGCGAGATAAATCGACTGACGCAGGCAGATTTTACCTAAGTATGATATTTTAGGATTTATGCGTCATTAAAGTTGACAAAATTTGATCGTGATTTTGAACCGCTTACGAGCCTTTCCCCCAAACCTAAACGCGTTTTTCGAACTCCCCGCATCAAATCACGTCGGTTATGATCAAAAAAAAACCATCTAAATTTTTGGCGATTTTTGAAAAAAACGTTGACTTTGGTGTTTTTTCACCCCAAAAATTGAAAGTCTTAAATCCACACATTTTTTGGCGGTTTCTTATGCAGTTTGGCGAGATAAATCGACTGACGCAGGCAGATTTTACCTAAGTATGATATTTTAGGATTTATGCGTCATTAAAGTTGACAAAATTTGATGGTGATTTTGAACCGCTTACGAGCCTTTCCCCCAAACCTAAACGCGTTTTTCGAACTCCCCGCATCAAATCACGTCGGTTATGAGCAAAAAAAGACCATCTAAATTTTTGGCGACTTTTGAAAAAAACGTAATGTTAACCCCTTTGGTGTTTTTTCACCCCAAAAATTGAAAGTCTTAAATCGACACATTTTTTGGCGGTTTCTTATGCAGTTTGGCGAGATAAATCGACTGACGCAGGCAGATTTTACCTAAGTATGATATTTTAGGATTTATGCGTCATTAAAGTTGACAAAATTTGATCGTGATTTTGAACCGCTTACGAGCCTTTCCCCCAAACCTAAACGCGTTTTTCGAACTCCCCGCATCAAATCACGTCGGTTACGATCAAAAAAAGAACATCTAAATTTTTGGCGATTTTTGAAAAAAACGTAAGGTTAACCCCTTTGGTGTTTTTTCACCCCAAAAATTGAAAGTCTTAAATCGACACAGTTTTTGGCGGTTTATTATGCAGTTTGGCGAGATAAATCGACTGACGCAGGCAGATTTTACCTAAGTATGATATTTTAGGATTTATGCGTCATTAAAGTTGACAAAATTTGATCGTGATTTTGAACCGCTTACGAGCCTTTCCCCCAAACCTAAACGCGTTTTTCGAACTCCCCGCATCAAATCACGTCGGTTATGATCAAAAAAAGACCATCTAAATTTTTGGCGATTTTTGAAAAAAACGTAAGGTTAACCCCTTTGGTGTTTTTTCACCCCAAAAATTGAAAGTCTTAAATCGACACATTTTTTGGCGGTTTCTTATGCAGTTTGGCGAGATAAATCGACTGACGCAGGCAGATTTTACCTAAGTATGATATTTTAGGATTTATGCGTCATTAAAGTTGACAAAATTTGATGGTGATTTTGAACCGCTTACGAGCCTTTCCCCCAAACCTAAACGCGTTTTTCGAACTCCCCGCATCAAATCACGTCGGTTATGAGCAAAAAAAGACCATCTAAATTTTTGGCGATTTTTGAAAAAAACGTTAGGTTAACCCCTTTGGTGTTTTTTCACCCCAAAAATTGAAAGTCTTAAATCGACACATTTTTTGGCGGTTTCTTATGCAGTTTGGCGAGATAAATCGACTGACGCAGGCAGATTTTACCTAAGTATGATATTTTAGGATTTATGCGTCATTAAAGTTGACAAAATTTGATCGTGATTTTGAACCGCTTACGAGCCTTTCCCCCAAACCTAAACGAGTTTTTCGAACTCCCCGCATCAAATCACGTCGGTTATGATCAAAAAAAGACCATCTAATTTTTTGGCGATTTTTGAAAAAAACGTAAGGTTAACCCCTTTGGTGTTTTTTCACCCCAAAAATTGAAAGTCTTAAATCGACACATTTTTTGGCGGTTTCTTATGCAGTTTGGCGAGATAAATCGACTGACGCAGGCAGATTTTACCTAAGTATGATATTTTAGGATTTATGCGTCATTAAAGTTGACAAAATTTTATCGTGATTTTGAACCGCTTACGAGCCTTTCCCCCAAACCTAAACGAGTTTTTCGAACTCCCCCGCATCAAATCACGTCGGTTATGATCAAAAAAAGACCATCTAACTTTTTGGCGATTTTTGAAAAAAACGTAAGGTTAACCCCTTTGGTGTTTTTTCACCCCAAAAATTGAAAGTCTTAAATCGACACATTTTTTGGCGGTTTCTTATGCAGTTTGGCGAGATAAATCGACTGACGCAGGCAGATTTTACCTAAGTATGATATTTTAGGATTTATGCGTCATTAAAGTTGACAAAATTTGATCGTGATTTTGAACCGCTTACGAGCCTTTCCCCCAAACCTAAACGCGTTTTTCGAACTCCCCGCATCAGATCACGTCGGTTATGATCAAAAAAAGACCATCTAAATTTTTGGCGATTTTTGAAAAAAACGTAAGGTTAACCCCTTTGGTGTTTTTTCACCCCAAAAATTGAAAGTCTTAAATCGACACATTTTTTGGCGGTTTCTTATGCAGTTTGGCGAGATAAATCGACTGACGCAGGCAGATTATACCTAAGTATGATATTTTAGGATTTATGCGTCATTAAAGTTGACAAAATTTGATCGTGATTTTGAACCGCTTACGAGCCTTTCCCCAAACCTAAACGCGTTTTTCGAACTCCCCGCATCAAATCACGTCGGTTATGATCAAAAAAAGACCATCTAAATTTTTGGCGATTTTTGAAAAAAACGTAAGGTTAACCCCTTTGGTGTTTTTTCACCCCAAAAATTGAAAGTCTTAAATTGACACATTTTTTGGCGGTTTCTTATGCAGTTTGGCGAGATAAATCGACTGACGCAGGCAGATTTTACCTAAGTATGATATTTTAGGATTTATGCGTCATTAAAGTTGACAAAATTTGATGGTGATTTTGAACCGCTTACGAGCCTTTCCCCCAAACCTAAACGCGTTTTTCGAACTCCCCGCATCAAATCACGTCGGTTATAAGCAAAAAGAGACCATCTAAATTTTTGGCGATTTTTGAAAAAAACGTAAGGTTAACCCCTTTGGTGTTTTTTCACCCCAAAAATTGAAAGTCTTAAATCGACACATTTTTTGGCGGTTTCTTATGCAGTTTGGCGAGATAAATCGACTGACGCAGGCAGATTTTACCTAAGTATGATATTTTAGGATTTATGCGTCATTAAAGTTGACAAAATTTGATCGTGATTTTGAACCGCTTACGAGCCTTTCCCCCAAACCTAAACGCGTTTTTCGAACTCCCCGCATCAAATCACGTCGGTTATGATCAAAAAAAAACCATCTAAATTTTTGGCGATTTTTGAAAAAAACGTTGACTTTGGTGTTTTTTCACCCCAAAAATTGAAAGTCTTAAATCCACACATTTTTTGGCGGTTTCTTATGCAGTTTGGCGAGATAAATCGACTGACGCAGGCAGATTTTAATTAAGTATGATATTTTAGGACTTATGCGTCATTAAAGTTGACAAAATTTGATCGTGATTTTGAACCGCTTACGAGCCTTTCCCCCCAAACCTAAACGCGTTTTTCGAACTCCCCGCATCAAATCACGTCGGTTATGATCAAAAAAAGACCATCTAAATTTTTGGCAATTTTTGAAAAAAACGTAAGGTTAACCCCTTTGGTGTTTTTTCACCCCAAAAATTGAAAGTCTTAAATCGACACATTTTTTGGCGGTTTCTTATGCAGTTTGGCGAGATAAATCGACTGACGCAGGCAGATTTTAATTAAGTATGATATTTTAGGATTTATGCGTCTTTAAAGTTGACAAAATTTGATCGTGATTTTGAACCGCTTACGAGCCTTTCCCCCAAACCTAAACGCGTTTTTCGAACTCCCCGCATCAAATCACGTCGGTTATGATCAAAAAAAAACCATATAAATTTTTGGCAATTTTTGAAAAAAAACGTAAGGTTAACCCCTTTGGTGTTTTTTCACCCCAAAAATTGAAAGTCTTAAATCGACACATTTTTTGGCGGTTTCTTATGCAGTTTGGCGAGATAAATCGACTGACGCAGGCAGATTTTACCTAAGTATGATATTTTAGGATTTATGCGTCATTAAAGTTGACAAAATTTGATCGTGATTTTGAACCGCTTACGAGCCTTTCCCCCAAACCTAAACGCGTTTTTCGAACTCCCTGCATCAAATCACGTCGGTTATGATCAAAAAAAGACCATCTAAATTTTTGGCGATTTTTGAAAAAAACCTAAGGTTAACCCCTTTGGTGTTTTTTCACCACAAAAATTGAAAGTCTTAAATCGACACATTTTTTGGCGGTTTCTTATGCAGTTTGGCGAGATAAATCGACTGACGCAGGCAGATTTTACCTAAGTATGATATTTTAGGATTTATGCGTCATTAAAGTTGACAAAATTTGATCGTGATTTTGAACCGCTTACGAGCCTTTCCCCCAAACCTAAACGCGTTTTTCGAACTCCCTGCATCAAATCACGTCGGTTATGATCAAAAAAAAACCATCTAAATTTTTGGCGATTTTTGAAAAAAACGTAAGGTTAACCCCTTTGGTGTTTTTTCACCCCAAAAATTGAAAGTCTTAAATCGACACATTTTTTGGCGGTTTCTTATGCAGTTTGGCGAGATAAATCGACTGACGCAGGCAGATTTTACCTAAGTATGATATTTTAGGATTTATGCGTCATTAAAGTTGACAAAATTTGATCGTGATTTTGAACCGCTTACGAGCCTTTCCCCCAAACCTAAACGAGTTTTTCGAACTCCCCGCATCAAATCACGTCGGTTATGATCAAAAAAAGACCATCTAATTTTTTGGCGATTTTTGAAAAAAACGTAAGGTTAACCCCTTTGGTGTTTTTTCACCCCAAAAATTGAAAGTCTTAAATCGACACATTTTTTGGCGGTTTCTTATGCAGTTTGGCGAGATAAATCGACTGACGCAGGCAGATTTTACCTAAGTATGATATTTTAGGATTTATGCGTCATTAAAGTTGACAAAATTTTATCGTGATTTTGAACCGCTTACGAGCCTTTCCCCCAAACCTAAACGAGTTTTTCGAACTCCCCCGCATCAAATCACGTCGGTTATGATCAAAAAAAGACCATCTAACTTTTTGGCGATTTTTGAAAAAAACGTAAGGTTAACCCCTTTGGTGTTTTTTCACCCCAAAAATTGAAAGTCTTAAATCGACACATTTTTTGGCGGTTTCTTATGCAGTTTGGCGAGATAAATCGACTGACGCAGGCAGATTTTACCTAAGTATGATATTTTAGGATTTATGCGTCATTAAAGTTGACAAAATTTGATCGTGATTTTGAACCGCTTACGAGCCTTTCCCCCAAACCTAAACGCGTTTTTCGAACTCCCCGCATCAGATCACGTCGGTTATGATCAAAAAAAGACCATCTAAATTTTTGGCGATTTTTGAAAAAAACGTAAGGTTAACCCCTTTGGTGTTTTTTCACCCCAAAAATTGAAAGTCTTAAATCGACACATTTTTTGGCGGTTTCTTATGCAGTTTGGCGAGATAAATCGACTGACGCAGGCAGATTATACCTAAGTATGATATTTTAGGATTTATGCGTCATTAAAGTTGACAAAATTTGATCGTGATTTTGAACCGCTTACGAGCCTTTCCCCAAACCTAAACGCGTTTTTCGAACTCCCCGCATCAAATCACGTCGGTTATGATCAAAAAAAGACCATCTAAATTTTTGGCGATTTTTGAAAAAAACGTAAGGTTAACCCCTTTGGTGTTTTTTCACCCCAAAAATTGAAAGTCTTAAATTGACACATTTTTTGGCGGTTTCTTATGCAGTTTGGCGAGATAAATCGACTGACGCAGGCAGATTTTACCTAAGTATGATATTTTAGGATTTATGCGTCATTAAAGTTGACAAAATTTGATGGTGATTTTGAACCGCTTACGAGCCTTTCCCCCAAACCTAAACGCGTTTTTCGAACTCCCCGCATCAAATCACGTCGGTTATAAGCAAAAAAAGACCATCTAAATTTTTGGCGATTTTTGAAAAAAACGTAAGGTTAACCCCTTTGGTGTTTTTTCACCCCAAAAATTGAAAGTCTTAAATCGACACATTTTTTGGCGGTTTCTTATGCAGTTTGGCGAGATAAATCGACTGACGCAGGCAGATTTTACCTAAGTATGATATTTTAGGATTTATGCGTCATTAAAGTTGACAAAATTTGATCGTGATTTTGAACCGCTTACGAGCCTTTCCCCCAAACCTAAACGCGTTTTTCGAACTCCCCGCATCAAATCACGTCGGTTATGATCAAAAAAAAACCATCTAAATTTTTGGCGATTTTTGAAAAAAACGTTGACTTTGGTGTTTTTTCACCCCAAAAATTGAAAGTCTTAAATCCACACATTTTTTGGCGGTTTCTTATGCAGTTTGGCGAGATAAATCGACTGACGCAGGCAGATTTTAATTAAGTATGATATTTTAGGACTTATGCGTCATTAAAGTTGACAAAATTTGATCGTGATTTTGAACCGCTTACGAGCCTTTCCCCCCAAACCTAAACGCGTTTTTCGAACTCCCCGCATCAAATCACGTCGGTTATGATCAAAAAAAGACCATCTAAATTTTTGGCAATTTTTGAAAAAAACGTAAGGTTAACCCCTTTGGTGTTTTTTCACCCCAAAAATTGAAAGTCTTAAATCGACACATTTTTTGGCGGTTTCTTATGCAGTTTGGCGAGATAAATCGACTGACGCAGGCAGATTTTAATTAAGTATGATATTTTAGGATTTATGCGTCTTTAAAGTTGACAAAATTTGATCGTGATTTTGAACCGCTTACGAGCCTTTCCCCCAAACCTAAACGCGTTTTTCGAACTCCCCGCATCAAATCACGTCGGTTATGATCAAAAAAAGACCATCTAAATTTTTGGCGATTTTTGAAAAAAACGTAAGGTTAACCCCTTTGGTGTTTTTTCACCCCAAAAATTGAAAGTCTTAAATCGACACATTTTTTGGCGGTTTCTTATGCAGTTTGGCGAGATAAATCGACTGACGCAGGCAGATTTTACCTAAGTATGATATTTTAGGATTTATGCGTCATTAAAGTTGACAAAATTTAATCGTGATTTTGAACCGCTTACGAGCCTTTCCCCCAAACCTAAACGCGTTTTTCGAACTCCCCGCATCAAATCACGTCGGTTATGATCAAAAACAGACCATCTAAATTTTCGGCGATTTTTGAAAAAAACGTAAGGTTAACCCCTTTGGTGTTTTTTCACCCCAAAAATTGAAAGTCTTAAATCGACACATTTTTTGCGGTTTCTTATGCAGTTTGGCGAGATAAATCGACTGACGCAGGCAGATTTTACCTAAGTATGATATTTTAGGATTTATGCGTCATTAAAGTTGACAAAATTTGATCGTGATTTTGAACCGCTTACGAGCCTTTCCCCAAACCTAAACGCGTTTTTCGAACTCCCCGCATCAAATCACGTCGGTTATGATCAAAAAAAGACCATCTAAATTTTTGGCGATTTTTGAAAAAACGTAAGGTTAACCCCTTTGGTGTTTTTTCACCCCAAAAATTGAAAGTCTTAAATTGACACATTTTTTGGCGGTTTCTTATGCAGTTTGGCGAGATAAATCGACTGACGCAGGCAGATTTTACCTAAGTATGATATTTTAGGATTTATGCGTCATTAAAGTTGACAAAATTTGATCGTGATTTTGAACCGCTTACGAGCCTTTCCCCCAAACCTAAACGCGTTTTTCGAACTCCCCGCATCAAATCACGTCGGTTATGATCAAAAAAAGACCATCTAAATTTTTGGCGATTTTTGAAAAAAACGTAAGGTTAACCCCTTTGGTGTTTTTTCACCCCAAAAATTGAAAGTCTTAAATCGACACATTTTTTGGCGGTTTCTTATGCAGTTTGGCGAGATAAATCGACTGACGCAGGCAGATTTTACCTAAGTATGATATTTTAGGATTTATGCGTCATTAAAGTTGACAAAATTTGATGGTGATTTTGAACCGCTTACGAGCCTTTCCCCCAAACCTAAACGCGTTTTTCGAACTCCCCGCATCAAATCACGTCGGTTATGAGCAAAAAAAGACCATCTAAATTTTTGGCGATTTTTGAAAAAAACGTAAGGTTAACCCCTTTGGTGTTTTTTTACCCCAAAAATTGAAAGTCTTAAATCGACACATTTTTTGGCGGTTTCTTATGCAGTTTGGCGAGATAAATCGACTGACGCAGGCAGATTTTACCTAAGTATGATATTTTAGGATTTATGCGTCATTAAAGTTGACAAAATTTGATCGTGATTTTGAACCGCTTACGAGCCTTTCCCCCAAACCTAAACGAGTTTTTCGAACTCCCCGCATCAAATCACGTCGGTTATGATCAAAAAAAGACCATCTAATTTTTTGGCGATTTTTGAAAAAAACGTAAGGTTAACCCCTTTGGTGTTTTTTCACCCCAAAAATTGAAAGTCTTAAATCGACACATTTTTTGGCGGTTTCTTATGCAGTTTGGCGAGATAAATCGACTGACGCAGGCAGATTTTACCTAAGTATAATATTTTAGGATTTATGCGTCATTAAAGTTGACAAAATTTTATCGTGATTTTGAACCGCTTACGAGCCCCAAACCTAAACGAGTTTTTCGAACTCCCCCGCATCAAATCACGTCGGTTATGATCAAAAAAAGACCATCTAACTTTTTGGCGATTTTTGAAAAAAACGTAAGGTTAACCCCTTTGGTGTTTTTTCACCCCAAAAATTGAAAGTCTTAAATCGACACATTTTTTGGCGGTTTCTTATGCAGTTTGGCGAGATAAATCGACTGACGCAGGCAGATTTTACCTAAGTATGATATTTTAGGATTTATGCGTCATTAAAGTTGACAAAATTTGAGGGTGATTTTGAACCGCTTACGAGCCTTTCCCCCAAACCTAAACGCGTTTTTCGAACTCCCCGCATCAGATCACGTCGGTTATGATCAAAAAAAGACCATCTAAATTTTTGGCGATTTTTGAAAAAAACGTAAGGTTAACCCCTTTGGTGTTTTTTCACCCCAAAAATTGAAAGTCTTAAATCGACACATTTTTTGGCGGTTTCTTATGCAGTTTGGCGAGATAAATCGACTGACGCAGGCAGATTTTACCTAAGTATGATAGTTTAGGATTTATGCGTCATTAAAGTTGACAAAATTTGATCGTGATTTTAAACCGCTTACGAGCCTTTCCCCCAAACCTAAACGCGTTTTTCGAACTCCCCGCATCAAATCACGTCGGTTATGATCAAAAAAAGACCATCTAAATTTTTGGCGATTTTTGAAAAAAAAGTAAGGTTAACCCCTTTGGTGTTTTTTCACCCCAAAAATTGAAAGTCCTAAATCGACACATTTTTTGGCGGTTTCTTATGCAGTTTGGCGAGATAAATCGACTGACGCAGGCAGATTTTACCTAAGTATGATATTTTAGGATTTATGCGTCATTAAAGTTGACAAAATTTGATCGTGATTTTGAACCGCTTACGAGCCTTTCCCCCAAACCTAAACGAGTTTTTCGAACTCCCCGCATCAAATCACGTCGGTTATGATCAAAAAAAGACCATCTAATTTTTTGGCGATTTTTGAAAAAAACGTAAGGTTAACCCCTTTGGTGTTTTTTCACCCCAAAAATTGAAAGTCTTAAATCGACACATTTTTTGGCGGTTTCTTATGCAGTTTGGCGAGATAAATCGACTGACGCAGGCAGATTTTACCTAAGTGTGATATTTTAGGATTTATGCGTCATTAAAGTTGACAAAATTTTATCGTGATTTTGAACCGCTTACGAGCCTTTCCCCCAAACCTAAACGAGTTTTTCGAACTCCCCCGCATCAAATCACGTCGGTTATGATCAAAAAAAGACCATCTAACTTTTTGGCGATTTTTGAAAAAAACGTAAGGTTAACCCCTTTGGTGTTTTTTCACCCCAAAAATTGAAAGTCTTAAATCGACACATTTTTTGGCGGTTTCTTATGCAGTTTGGCGAGATAAATCGACTGACGCAGGCAGATTTTACCTAAGTATGATATTTTAGGATTTATGCGTCATTAAAGTTGACAAAATTTGATCGTGATTTTAAACCGCTTACGAGCCTTTCCCCCAAACCTAAACGCGTTTTTCGAACTCCCCGCATCAAATCACGTCGGTTATGATCAAAAAAAGACCATCTAAATTTTTGGCGATTTTTGAAAAAAAAGTAAGGTTAACCCCTTTGGTGTTTTTTCACCCCAAAAATTGAAAGTCCTAAATCGACACATTTTTTGGCGGTTTCTTATGCAGTTTGGCGAGATAAATCGACTGACGCAGGCAGATTTTACCTAAGTATGATATTTTAGGATTTATGCGTCATTAAAGTTGACAAAATTTGATCGTGATTTTGAACCGCTTACGAGCCTTTCCCCCAAACCTAAACGAGTTTTTCGAACTCCCCGCATCAAATCACGTCGGTTATGATCAAAAAAAGACCATCTAATTTTTTGGCGATTTTTGAAAAAAACGTAAGGTTAACCCCTTTGGTGTTTTTTCACCCCAAAAATTGAAAGTCTTAAATCGACACATTTTTTGGCGGTTTCTTATGCAGTTTGGCGAGATAAATCGACTGACGCAGGCAGATTTTACCTAAGTGTGATATTTTAGGATTTATGCGTCATTAAAGTTGACAAAATTTTATCGTGATTTTGAACCGCTTACGAGCCTTTCCCCCAAACCTAAACGAGTTTTTCGAACTCCCCCGCATCAAATCACGTCGGTTATGATCAAAAAAAGACCATCTAACTTTTTGGCGATTTTTGAAAAAAACGTAAGGTTAACCCCTTTGGTGTTTTTTCACCCCAAAAATTGAAAGTCTTAAATCGACACATTTTTTGGCGGTTTCTTATGCAGTTTGGCGAGATAAATCGACTGACGCAGGCAGATTTTACCTAAGTATGATATTTTAGGATTTATGCGTCATTAAAGTTGACAAAATTTTATCGTGATTTTGAACCGCTTACGAGCCTTTCCCCCAAACCTAAACGCGTTTTTCGAACTCCCCGCATCAAATCACGTCGGTTATGATCAAAAAAAGACCATCTAAATTTTTGGCGATTTTTGAAAAAAACGTGAGGTTAACCCCTTTGGTGTTTTTTCACCCCAAAAATTGAAAGTCTTAAATCGACACATTTTTTGGCGGTTTCTTATGCAGTTTGGCGAGATAAATCGACTGACGCAGGCAGATTTTACCTAAGTATGATATTTTAGGATTTATGCGTCATTAAAGTTGACAAAATTTGATCGTGATTTTGAACCGCTTACGAGCCTTTCCCCCAAACCTAAACGCGTTTTTCGAACTCCCCGCATCAAATCACGTCGGTTATGATCAAAAAAAAACCATCTAAATTTTTGGCGATTTTTGAAAAAAACGTTGACTTTGGTGTTTTTTCACCCCAAAAATTGAAAGTCTTAAATCCACACATTTTTTGGCGGTTTCTTATGCAGTTTGGCGAGATAAATCGACTGACGCAGGCAGATTTTAATTAAGTATGATATTTTAGGACTTATGCGTCATTAAAGTTGACAAAATTTGATCGTGATTTTGAACCGCTTACGAGCCTTTCCCCCCAAACCTAAACGCGTTTTTCGAACTCCCCGCATCAAATCACGTCGGTTATGATCAAAAAAAGACCATCTAAATTTTTGGCAATTTTTGAAAAAAACGTAAGGTTAACCCCTTTGGTGTTTTTTCACCCCAAAAATTGAAAGTCTTAAATCGACACATTTTTTGGCGGTTTCTTATGCAGTTTGGCGAGATAAATCGACTGACGCAGGCAGATTTTAATTAAGTATGATATTTTAGGATTTATGCGTCTTTAAAGTTGACAAAATTTGATCGTGATTTTGAACCGCTTACGAGCCTTTCCCCCAAACCTAAACGCGTTTTTCGAACTCCCCGCATCAAATCACGTCGGTTATGATCAAAAAAAGACCATCTAAATTTTTGGCGATTTTTGAAAAAAACGTAAGGTTAACCCCTTTGGTGTTTTTTCACCCCAAAAATTGAAAGTCTTAAATCGACACATTTTTTGGCGGTTTCTTATGCAGTTTGGCGAGATAAATCGACTGACGCAGGCAGATTTTACCTAAGTATGATATTTTAGGATTTATGCGTCATTAAAGTTGACAAAATTTAATCGTGATTTTGAACCGCTTACGAGCCTTTCCCCCAAACCTAAACGCGTTTTTCGAACTCCCCGCATCAAATCACGTCGGTTATGATCAAAAACAGACCATCTAAATTTTCGGCGATTTTTGAAAAAAACGTAAGGATAACCCCTTTGGTGTTTTTTCACCCCAAAAATTGAAAGTCTTAAATCGACACATTTTTTGGCGGTTTCTTATGCAGTTTGGCGAGATAAATCGACTGACGCAGGCAGATTTTACCTAAGTATGATATTTTAGGATTTATGCGTCATTAAAGTTGACAAAATTTGATCGTGATTTTGAACCGCTTACGAGCCTTTCCCCAAACCTAAACGCGTTTTTCGAACTCCCCGCATCAAATCACGTCGGTTATGATCAAAAAAAGACCATCTAAATTTTTGGCGATTTTTGAAAAAAACGTAAGGTTAACCCCTTTGGTGTTTTTTCACCCCAAAAATTGAAAGTCTTAAATTGACACATTTTTTGGCGGTTTCTTATGCAGTTTGGCGAGATAAATCGACTGACGCAGGCAGATTTTACCTAAGTATGATATTTTAGGATTTATGCGTCATTAAAGTTGACAAAATTTGATCGTGATTTTGAACCGCTTACGAGCCTTTCCCCCAAACCTAAACGCGTTTTTCGAACTCCCCGCATCAAATCACGTCGGTTATGATCAAAAAAAGACCATCTAAATTTTTGGCGATTTTTGAAAAAAACGTAAGGTTAACCCCTTTGGTGTTTTTTCACCCCAAAAATTGAAAGTCTTAAATCGACACATTTTTTGGCGGTTTCTTATGCAGTTTGGCGAGATAAATCGACTGACGCAGGCAGATTTTACCTAAGTATGATATTTTAGGATTTATGCGTCATTAAAGTTGACAAAATTTGATGGTGATTTTGAACCGCTTACGAGCCTTTCCCCCAAACCTAAACGCGTTTTTCGAACTCCCCGCATCAAATCACGTCGGTTATGAGCAAAAAAAGACCATCTAAATTTTTGGCGATTTTTGAAAAAAACGTAAGGTTAACCCCTTTGGTGTTTTTTCACCCCAAAAATTTAAAGTCTTAAATCGACACATTTTTTGGCGGTTTCTTATGCAGTTTGGCGAGATAAATCGACTGACGCAGGCAGATTTTACCTAAGTATGATATTTTAGGATTTATGCGTCATTAAAGTTGACAAAATTTGATCGTGATTTTGAACCGCTTACGAGCCTTTCCCCCAAACCTAAACGCGTTTTTCGAACTCCCCGCATCAAATCACGTCGGTTATGATCAAAAAAAAACCATCTAAATTTTTGGCGATTTTTGAAAAAAACGTAAGGTTAACCCCTTTGGTGTTTTTTCACCCCAAAAATTGAAAGTCTTAAATCGACACATTTTTTGGCGGTTTCTTATGCAGTTTGGCGAGATAAATCGACTGACGCAGGCAGATTTTACCTAAGTATGATATTTTAGGATTTATGCGTCATTAAAGTTGACAAAATTTGATCGTGATTTTGAACCGCTTACGAGCCTTTCCCCCAAACCTAAACGCGTTTTTCGAACTCCCCGCATCAAATCACGTCGGTTATGATCAAAAAAAAACCATCTAAATTTTTGGCGATTTTTGAAAAAAACGTAAGGTTAACCCCTTTGGTGTTTTTTCACCCCAAAAATTGAAAGTCTTAAATCGACACATTTTTTGGCGGTTTCTTATGCAGTTTGGCGAGATAAATCGACTGACGCAGGCAGATTTTACCTAAGTATGATATTTTAGGATTTATGCGTCATTAAAGTTGACAAAATTTGATCGTGATTTTGAACCGCTTACGAGCCTTTCCCCCAAACCTAAACGCGTTTTTCGAACTCCCTGCATCAAATCACGTCGGTTATGATCAAAAAAAAACCATCTAAATTTTTGGCGATTTTTGAAAAAAACGTAAGGTTAACCCCTTTGGTGTTTTTTCACCCCAAAAATTGAAAGTCTTAAATCGACACATTTTTTGGCGGTTTCTTATGCAGTTTGGCGAGATAAATCGACTGACGCAGGCAGATTTTACCTAAGTATGATATTTTAGGATTTATGCGTCATTAAAGTTGACAAAATTTGATCGTGATTTTGAACCGCTTACGAGCCTTTCCCCCAAACCTAAACGAGTTTTTCGAACTCCCCGCATCAAATCACGTCGGTTATGATCAAAAAAAGACCATCTAATTTTTTGGCGATTTTTGAAAAAAACGTAAGGTTAACCCCTTTGGTGTTTTTTCACCCCAAAAATTGAAAGTCTTAAATCGACACATTTTTTGGCGGTTTCTTATGCAGTTTGGCGAGATAAATCGACTGACGCAGGCAGATTTTACCTAAGTATAATATTTTAGGATTTATGCGTCATTAAAGTTGACAAAATTTTATCGTGATTTTGAACCGCTTACGAGCCCCAAACCTAAACGAGTTTTTCGAACTCCCCCGCATCAAATCACGTCGGTTATGATCAAAAAAAGACCATCTAACTTTTTGGCGATTTTTGAAAAAAACGTAAGGTTAACCCCTTTGGTGTTTTTTCACCCCAAAAATTGAAAGTCTTAAATCGACACATTTTTTGGCGGTTTCTTATGCAGTTTGGCGAGATAAATCGACTGACGCAGGCAGATTTTACCTAAGTATGATAGTTTAGGATTTATGCGTCATTAAAGTTGACAAAATTTGATCGTGATTTTAAACCGCTTACGAGCCTTTCCCCCAAACCTAAACGCGTTTTTCGAACTCCCCGCATCAAATCACGTCGGTTATGATCAAAAAAAGACCATCTAAATTTTTGGCGATTTTTGAAAAAAACGTAAGGTTAACCCCTTTGGTGTTTGTTCACCCCAAAAATTGAAAGTCTTAAAACGACACAATTTTTGGCGGTTTCTTATGCAGTTTGGCGAGATAAATCGACTGACGCAGGCAGATTTTACCTAAGTATATTATTTTAGGATTTATGCGTCATTAAAGTTGACAAAATTTGATCGTGATTTTGAACCGCTTACGAGCCTTTCCCCCAAACCTAAACGCGTTTTTCGAACTCCCTGCATCAAATCACGTCGGTTATGATCAAAAAAAGACCATCTAAATTTTTGGCGATTTTTGAAAAAAACCTAAGGTTAACCCCTTTGGTGTTTTTTCACCCCAAAAATTGAAAGTCTTAAATCAACACATTTTTTGGCGGTTTCTTATGCAGTGTGGCGAGATAAATCGACTGACGCAGGCAGATTTTACCTAAGTATGATATTTTAGGATTTATGCGTCATTAAAGTTGACAAAATTTGATCGTGATTTTGAACCGCTTACGAGCCTTTCCCCCAAACCTAAACGCGTTTTTCGAACTCCCCGCATCAAATCACGTCGGTTATGATCAAAAACAGACCATCTAAATTTTCGGCGATTTTTGAAAAAAACGTAAGGTTAACCCCTTTGGTGTTTTTTCACCCCAAAAATTGAAAGTCTTAAATCGACACATTTTTTGGCGGTTTCTTATTAACCCCTTTAGTGTGTTTTCACCCCAAAAATTGAAAGTCTTAAATCGACACATTTTTTGGCGGTTTCTTATGCAGTTTGGCGAAATTAATCGACTGACGCAGGCAGATTTTACCTAAGTATGTTATGTTAGGCTTTATGCTTCATTAAAGTTGACAAAATTTGATCGTGATTTTGAACCGCTTACGAGCCTTTCCCCCAAACCTAAACGCGTTTTTCGAACTCCCCGCATCAGATCACGTCGGTTATGATCAAAAAAAGACCATCTAAATTTTTGGCGATTTTTGAAAAAAACGTAAGGTTAACCCCTTTGGTGTTTTTTCACCCCAAAAATTGAAAGTCTTAAATCGACACATTTTTTGGCGGTTTCTTATGCAGTTTGGCGAGATAAATCGACTGACGCAGGCAGATTTTATCTAAGTATTATATTTTAGGATTTATGCGTCATTAAAGTTGACAAAATTTGATCGTGATTTTGAACCGCTTACGAGCCTTTCCCCCAAACCTAAACGCGTTTTTCGAACTCCCCGCATTAAATCACGTCGGTTATGATCAAAAAAAGACCATCTAAATTTTTGGCGATTTTTGAAAAAAACGTAAGGTTAACCCCTTTGGTGTTTTTTCACCCCAAAAATTGAAAGTCTTAAATCGACACATTTTTTGGCGGTTTCTTATGCAGTTTGGCGAGATAAATCGACTGACGCAGGCAGATTTTACCTAAGTATGATATTTTAGGATTTATGCGTCATTAAAGTTGACAAAATTTGATCGTGATTTTGAACCGCTTACGAGCCTTTCCCCCAAACCTAAACGCGTTTTTCGAAGTCCCCGCATCAAATCACGTCGGTTATGAGCAAAAAAGACCATCTAAATTTTTGGCGATTTTTGAAAAAAACGTAAGGTTAACCCCTTTGGTGTTTTTTCACCCCAAAAATTGAAAGTCTTAAATCGACACATTTTTTGGCGGTTTCTTATGCAGTTTGGCGAGATAAATCGACTGACGCAGGCAGATTTTACCTAAGTATGATATTTTAGGATTTATGCGTCATTAAAGTTGACAAAATTTGATCGTGATTTTGAACCGCTTACGAGCCTTTCCCCCAAACCTAAACGCGATTTTCGAACTCCCCGCATCAAATCACGTCGGTTATGATCAAAAAAGACCATCTAAATTTTTGGCGATTTTTGAAAAAAACGTAAGGTTAACCCCTTTGGTGTTTTTTCCCCCCAAAAATTGAAAGTCTTAAATCGAAACATTTTTTGGCGGTTTCTTATGCAGTTTGGCGAGATAAATCGACTGACGCAGGCAGATTTTACCTAAGTATGATATTTTAGGATTTATGCGTCATTAAAGTTGACAAAATTTGATCGTGATTTTGAACCGCTTACGAGCCTTTCCCCCAAACCTAAACGCGTTTTTCGAACTCCCCGCATCAAATCACGTCGGTTATGAGCAAAAAAAGACCATCTAAATTTTTGGCGATTTTTGAAAAAAACGTAAGGTTAACCCCTTTGGTGTTTTTTCACCCCAAAAATTGAAAGTCTTAAATCGACACATTTTTTGGCGGTTTCTTATGCAGTTTGGCGAGATAAATCGACTGACGCAGGCAGATTTTACCTAAGTATGATATTTTAGGATTTATGCGTCATTAAAGTTGACAAAATTTGATCGTGATTTTGAACCGCTTACGAGCCTTTCCCCCAAACCTAAACGCGTTTTTCGAACTCCCCGCATCAAATCACGTCGGTTATGATCAAAAAAAGACCATCTAAATTTTTGGCGATTTTTGAAAAAAACGTAAGGTTAACCCCTTTGGTGTTTTTTCACCCCAAAAATTGAAAGTCTTAAATCGACACATTTTTTGGCGGTTTCTTATGCAGTTTGGCGAGATAAATCGACTGACGCAGGCAGATTTTATCTAAGTATTATATTTTAGGATTTATGCGTCATTAAAGTTGACAAAATTTGATCGTGATTTTGAACCGCTTACGAGCCTTTCCCCCAAACCTAAACGCGTTTTTCGAACTCCCCGCATCAAATCACGTCGGTTATGAGCAAAAAAAGACCATCTAAATTTTTGGCGATTTTTGAAAAAAACGTAAGGTTAACCCCTTTGGTGTTTTTTCACCCCAAAAATTGAAAGTCTTAAATCGACACATTTTTTGGCGGTTTCTTATGCAGTTTGGCGAGATAAATCGACTGACGCAGGCAGATTTTACCTAAGTATGATATTTTAGGATTTATGCGTCATTAAAGTTGACAAAATTTGATCGTGATTTTGAACCGCTTACGAGCCTTTCCCCCAAACCTAAACGCGTTTTTCGAACTCCCCGCATCAGATCACGTCGGTTATGATCAAAAAAAGACCATCTAAATTTTTGGCGATTTTTGAAAAAAGCGTAAGGTTAACCCCTTTGGTGTTTTTTCACCCCAAAAATTGAAAGTCTTAAATCGACACATTTTTTGGCGGTTTCTTATGCAGTTTGGCGAGATAAATCGACTGACGCAGGCAGATTTTATCTAAGTATTATATTTTAGGATTTATGCGTCATTAAAGTTGACAAAATTTGATCGTGATTTTGAACCGCTTACGAGCCTTTCCCCCAAACCTAAACGCGTTTTTCGAACTCCCCGCATCAAATCACGTCGGTTATGAGCAAAAAAAGACCATCTAAATTTTTGGCGATTTTTGAAAAAAACGTAAGGTTAACCCCTTTGGTGTTTTTTCACCCCAAAAATTGAAAGTCTTAAATCGACACATTTTTTGGCGGTTTCTTATGCAGTTTGGCGAGATAAATCGACTGACGCAGGCAGATTTTACCTAAGTATGATATTTTAGGATTTATGCGTCATTAAAGTTGACAAAATTTGATCGTGATTTTGAACCGCTTACGAGCCTTTCCCCCAAACCTAAACGCGATTTTCGAACTCCCCGCATCAAATCACGTCGGTTATGATCAAAAAAAGACCATCTAAATTTTTGGCGATTTTTGAAAAAAACGTAAGGTGTTTTTTCACCCCAAAAATTGAAAGTCTTAAATCGACACATTTTTTGGCGGTTTCTTATGCAGTTTGGCGAGATAAATCGACTGACGCAGGCAGATTTTACCTAAGTATGATATTTTAGGATTTATGCGTCATTAAAGTTGACAAAATTTGATCGTGATTTTGAACCGCTTACGAGCCTTTCCCCCAAACCTAAACGCGTTTTTCGAACTCCCCGCATCAAATCACGTCGGTTATGATCAAAAAAACACCATCTAAATTTTTGGCGATTTTTGAAAAAAACGTAAGGTTAACCCCTTTGGTGTTTTTTCACCCCAAAAATTGAAAGTCTTAAATCGACACATTTTTTGGCGGTTTCTTATGCAGTTTGGCGAGATAAATCGGCTGACGCAGGCAGATTTTACCTAAGTATGATATTTTAGGATTTATGCGTCATTAAAGTTGACAAAATTTGATCGTGATTTTGAACCGCTTACGAGCCTTTCCCCCAAACCTAAACGCGATTTTCGAACTCCTTGCATCAAATCACGTCGGTTATGATCAAAAAAAGACCATCTAAATTTTTGGCGATTTTTGAAAAAAACGTAAGGTTAACCCCTTTGGTGTTTTTTCACCCCAAAAATTGAAAGTCTTAAATCGACACATTTTTTGGCGGTTTCTTATGCAGTTTGGCGAGATAAATCGACCGACGCAGGCAGATTTTACCTAAGTATGATATTTTAGGATTTATGCGTCATTAAAGTTGACAAAATTTGATCGAGATTTTGAACCGCTTACGAGCCTTTCCCCAAACCTAAACGCGATTTTCGAACTCCCCGCATCAAATCACGTCGGTTATTAACAAAAAAAGACCATCTAAATTTTTGGCGATTTTTGAAAAAAACGTAAGGTTAACCCCTTTTGTAGTTTTTTCACCCCAAAAATTGAAAGTCTTAAATCGACACATTTTTTGGCGGTTTCTTATGCAGTTTGGCGAGATAAATCGACTGACGCAGGCAGATTTTACCTAAGTATGATATTTTAGGATTTATGCGTCATTACAGTTGACAAAATTTGATCGTGATTTTGAACCGCTTACGAGCCTTTCCCCCTAACCTAAACGCGTTTTTCGAACTCCCCGCATCAAATCACGTCGGTTATGATCAAAAAAAGACCATCTAAATTTTTGGCGATTTTTGAAAAAAACGTAAGGTTAACCCCTTTGGTGTTTTTTCACCCCAAAAATTGAAAGTCTTAAATCGACACATTTTTTGGCGGTTTCTTATGCAGTTTGGCGAGATAAATCGACTGACGCAGGCAGATTTTACGTAAGTATGATATTTTAGGATTTATGCGTCTTTAAAGTTAAAAAAATTTGATCCTCAATTTGAACCGCTTACGAGCGTTTCCCCCCAAAAAAAATGCGTTTTTCGAACTCCCCGCATCAAAACACGTCCGTTATAGTCAATAAAAGACAATCTAAATTTTTGACGTTTTTTGAAAAAAAGTAAGGTTAACCCCTTTGTTGTTTTTTTAGCCCAAAAATTGAAAGTCTTAAATCGAAACATATTTTGGCGTTTTCTTATGCAGTTTGGCAAAAACGCGTTTTTCGAAAACTAACCAATTAGTTTAAAATGAAGTTTAAATTTTCCTGAAATACTAATTAGCAGTGGTGGGCTCGAGCTGGCTCGGGCGAAGCCGTTGTTAAAATTTTATTAACTCGGCGAGCCGCTGATTAAATTACCGCTAAAACCAAAAGAAAAGTTATTTTAATAGTATAATTTTATTATGCAAAATATGCACATCGTTTCGATGTGCCATACACTTACAAACATAAGATGTGCGCAACAGACTACACCTATACACATCAAGTGCGTACGTTAAATACGAGGTGCTTGACAATGTATTCATTTACCGTTTTTTTTTCTTTGCAATAATAGCGAGTCGGTTGTTCAAAATTTATATTATTTATTATATTATTATTATTATTTATTTATAAATACAGGTAAAATAACATAATTAGTGAAAGAAGTGATTGTTTTTAACCTCACCAGTTTCAGAACTAAATGAAATCCAAATATCCAATATATTTCTCAAGTCGTTTGAAGTTCTTAGCGATAAAGAGTAAGTTTAAGTGATTTAGGAAAGCAGGTCATGGGGCTCGAAAAAAGAGTGAATCTTTCGTATAGTTAAATAAAAAGCATATAATCCTGAAAAATTGATATAAGGTAAATTACAACTGATGCAATCTAACATTCAATTACCTAAGCTTACAATTGGTACGTTCCGATTAATAACAGGATAAGTTATTCACTTGTTTCATTTAATAAGCAGGCTGCAATTACGTTAAAGTAATGTATTCCAAAAGTACATGGCATAATATGTTATTCCACCTCATTTAATAACCCTTATTATACTGCTGTAAGGACACAAAAAAATAGTACTTTTCGATTATAATTAAATCCAAATTTAAAAACCCATAACAACAAATCAATTTCAACATTTTATTTTCTTTTTATTATAATTAACAAATGTTCTAAAAGCAAAAGCTCTCTATGTAATTATAATATGTATTAAAAGCATAACAAATACCTTAAAACATTCCAAAATAAAAATGGGAAGTAAAATATAGACATAGCAATGTTATAATTCTAAAAAATTACGTAGCTTATTTGAAGTGTATTATCGCACTTGATGATAAGTTTAAAAACACAGTTTGCTTTTATTGTTTATGTTGAATTTACAAAATGTTGAGCTCCTATGTGAATCTTGAACGTAATCATCAAATGGGATATGTATAATATTATAAATAATACAATAAATGATAACAAAGCCTTAAATATATTATTATAATGTCATTGCAATACCTAAATTTAAAGAGTAAATAATAAAATATATTCGAAAGAAATAACAGTAAATAAAAAATTAAACTCTAACTACTTATGTAGCACCAAAATTAGCTCAATAAATGCTTTTCACACAGTATACACATTATCTACAACAAAAACCATAATGCGATCGGTCAGTATACGTTGCAAGTACCCTGACTAGTATTACGATTTGCAATACCTACAGTTACAATTTATTATTAAGTTGTTTCCGAAAATAAGGCCACAAGTAATTATGTACACGCCCTTTTTTTTATTCATAAAACAACGCTAACTAAAAATAATCACTCTCAAATTAACTAAATGAATTGTCACATATTTTTTTTAAGACCGTGTACATTAAATTCTCGATTTTATACTTATACTTTGCTTAAATAACTTGTTACTTTATAAACATATACATATTATATATAATATATAGAATTTATTTAAATACTTTATTTATTAAAATATATATCTATTCTTTCATTCTTCTTCAAAGCTCAAAAAACATTTAAAAACAATATAAGTTGGGGATTGCTTACTTATGCGTGATTTGTGTCGCTAACGGTGCTCAAAGAGAGACGAATCAAACAAATATTCGTTCAAATATTTACGGATTCCTCTAAAACAAAATTGTCGAAGATCCGAGCAAGTTGCGTCAGGTTCTCACTGTTTTTTTGCTTCGAGCACATAATTAAATATATTATAAATAAACTAAAAATAAAATATAAATAATTATTGTGTATTAGTGATAGTGTACAATAAATAAGGACACGACAAACGCATACACATATCAAAGCAAAAACTTACTGTCCTCTTTACATGACTAAATAAATTTTACAAGTTCGGTCAAAACGTTTAAAAAAATTATTAATCTACATCAATTTTTGCTTAGCGCATTCTGGACAAATAATGTCTTCTGCGTCGGTGATAAATCCACGTCCAACAAGACTGGTACGACATGATGCGCAGAAGAAGCAATCGTTATGCCAATGCCTATCTTCAAAAGAAATAAACTTTGTTCCGCCGATGCCCGTGATTGGTTTGACACAAGCTGTGCAGCGTTTGGCAAATAGCTCTCCAAAGCATTCGGCGCAATATGGCTTGTCGTCACGACTCGTAAAACGTGCTCCTGCTAAACTGGTGTTGCAATGAGTGCAAGTAAAACATTCCCTATGCCAAGGTTCGTTTTTGTAAGTTACACCTCCGCTAGTGATCACCTAATAAATAAAAACAAGAGTTTAGTTCTTAGAGCCACAGAGCCCAGTGTAACCTTTCAGAACCATTCGGTTTGTGAGACCAAATTTAAATTTAAAAAATGTTTGAGTTCGTCTATGTTAGCTTTTCAGTAAAATTTAAATGTGTTAGTTCCAAAAGATTAACAAAATCTTCTTATTGCTCAACTTAAATTTGGTCAAGTTATTTTAAATGGAAACCCATATTTTTTATTATAAATGTTTTAATAATATATCACAGCTGAAAAGAAAGTGTGTAGAATATTGAAATAATTATTTACCTTATTGCATTTAATACAACGTGTTGCGTACTTCTCTTCGTAACACTTGGCACAGTAAATCTCTTGCTCTCTAGGAATGAAACTTTGAGTTCCAATCGGAGTTTTGCACACGCAGCAACAGAAGCATTTTTCGTGCCATTGCCTGGTTTTGTATTCCATTTTTTTGGTGCCTAATAAAAGAAAAAGATGTTAATAAGGTTCAATTGGGTTTTAGATAAGAAATTCATAATCAATACGTAAACCGTCCTGAAAACAACATGTTCATTGAGTTTTTGAAAACTAGAATAAAATTTTTTATAATTCATTGCTTTGAAGTAAAATTATATGTTTTGTGAACAAACAGACGATAATTAAATTGTACCATTTAATTTTCTAATGTCAACAATGAAAATTTTTCTTTATCAATTTTGCTCAATAATGGAGTCAGTCATTAACGGTAATGGAAAATCTTTCAATTTGTAATAAACAATATTCGATTTCCAAGAGAAACTTAATGGCATTTTTTTATATATTTAAATAAATTAATTAAATTTGCAATCCTAGCAAATATCGTATTTTCCGGAAAATTTTTTGTAAAAACCAAAAAAATTAATGATAATAATAGAAATAAAATTTTGTTACAATATTATCATAACTTTCAGTAAGTTCAAGTTTCAAATTGGACTCTAGATTTATACTTGAAACGCCAGTTTATTCCCAAAATGTAAATACTAGTTTCAGTGGCGTATCCAGGGGGGAGGGGGGAGGGGGCCGGGCCCCCCAAAATTATTTTTGTATTGTAATTTTCTAACTTTCTATTAAGCGTTTGACCTTAAAAATTTAAAAAATTTTCGTCTGCGACGCTATTACAAGACTTTCCCCGAACTAAATTCCTGGCTACGCCACTGACTAGTTTATATGCGTTCAATAGACCAATCTAAATTTTTAGTTATTACTACTTATACCGGCGAAAGAGGATAAAATGTGTTATCTATTGTTTCAAATTTAAAAAAAAAAATAAGTAATATACTTACAGGTGAGCACAGAAATTTTGGTCAAGTCATTTTGTTAAGATTGTATTAAATAAATTATGATGTTGATGTGTTGATTATTTTAGCCAGTGGCGTAACTACCGGTGTTCCATGTGCTCGACGGAACAAGGGCCCGGCCGTTAAAGGGCTCGGTTGCGGCCCGGTGCAAGTGCTATTATAAAAAATTTGTCGATGTTATATTATTACTAATTTGGGGGCCCAGTTTGACTCTAGAGCACAGGCCCAAGGCTGCATTGTTACGCCACTGATTTTAGCGTGGAAATTGTTGTTTGAATATCATTAAATACTTGTAACAATATTGCATTTAAATTACAGTCAACTTTCTCATAGACTAAATGACTGCGGAGCTTTATAATAAACAAATACAAATTTATGAAACTGAATTGTTAAATCAATTTCTAATTACATTATTATCATAATTATGATTTGTATAAAATCAATATTATTTAAAAAAAAACCTATTATTATTATTTTTAATATTATTAAGATATATTAAAATATTTTTAATTCTGTTAAGTAAAGCTCTTTTTATCTGTGTGGTTGTAACAGAAAATATTATAACATTATATACAGGATATTTGCGCGGTCATGGTACACCTCTTAGGCGGTGATAGAAGACACTTTTCTGAGAAAAATTTAAGCTCTCATTTTTGTCAAAATAAAAATATAAGAACTTTTTTGAATTTCTACCTTCAGATGGCCTGGGCATGGAAAATTTTGACTTTTTAGTCAAAATAAGTTTGAGCGTTTTTAAACAGTTTAAAATTACTACAAACTTGTTGCCTAAAATCAACGGTTTTCCAGTTATGTGGAAAAATTGAGTAAAAAAATGTTGAAAAATTCCAAATATAATTTTTTTGTTTTTTTAATCCTGTATCTTTTCAACGAATTTTTTTACAAAAATTCAGTAATGCGGGGTGGGAAAATTCGGAAATGCAATAATTTGTATCTTACAAATTTAAATAAATAGTTTTTGGTCTCCCCTCGTACCTAGATGAACTCCACCCCTATAATTTGACGACCCTTAATTCGAAACTTTTGTTCGGGGTAAAATAATTTCTCCAAAATAATTGTTTAGGAAAGTCAATTTTTTTACAATAAACTTCAAAATTTTACGTAACATACAGTGCCAGTAGCTAGCGTGACTGAAATGCATCAACAAATAATAAGGGGGTGAGAGCATGTCATCATTTGATTATTTGTGGCGCGGGAGTGGTTTCTGGCACCGCATACATCATGAGGTATCTTAATAATCGAATTGTAATCAATTTGGACCGTAATTAAAATAAAAGCGCATTTAATTACCTTCCCAATATTGCAAGTGTGGGGGGATTTCGTATGAGTAATAATTTGTACGTAATTATCCAAGTTTGGTGTTACGTGGGTTCACAGAAAAAAGGTCAATGTTAACTACGTTAAAAGTTAATAAATTATGTATGCATCTATTAATAATTTTTTAATTTTAAGAAAAATTGCAATGTCAAATTATCATAATGCGTGGGGCTCACGAAACGATAACGCGTCCTAAATAATAATTCATTAATCAACATAAAATTTTCCGCTTTATTAAAAAATAGCACACACCTAATGATAATTCTCTAGGATTTCCATGTAAACACTCATCGCCTAAGCAACAAACAAAATCTGTTTTTGCTCCCGGAAGATCCATGGAAAGGATAGCAACATCTTCGTTGCGTTCTTTCGCGCGCCTTATTCTGTCCTCACCCACAGTTTTGGTTTTCAGATTTAACTGGCCTTTGAATTGATCACTTAACACTCCAGCCATTTTCGAGTTTATATAATTACTGTTCACTGCACCATTTAATAACTTAAACACGACTAATTACCCGGTTACTGATATCGTCCGCTTCACCAAAAAGTTGACGCGATGGGGAATAATGTAGTTCCGTCACGTATATTTATGTACTACACATTTTTCGATACCGGATCAAAAATGATAATAAAACACGAGGAACAACAAAAAATTTATTTGACTCATCACAAGCAAGTCTCGAAAAGAACTAAGTTCGTACCAGGCAAAACTAAAACGAATAATATTATATGACTTGTATAAAAGCCTGAGAGATGGATCGAGTCAACCTACCTACACACATCTGCGGAGAAATTGTCACTTTATGACTTTACATTTTAAAAAGAAATTGGTTTAAAAGCACTCGACTACTGCAAACGATCATAATTATTTTGGATCCAAATATGTTAGCATTAACGAGGTACTTGACAAGTCTCTTCCTAAAGAGAGAGACACGCACGAAGGATGAAGGTTAGAGGTAAATACAAACATGCGATTATCTAACAGTGTCAATATAATTTGTACAAAAATATTTGCTTTCAATAAATACAGTAGAACGTAAAAAGAAAACTTGTAGATTTTTTTCAATGTCGAGAAAAGAAAATGAAGGAAAGTGGAATCTAGTTCCCTACAAGGCAAATAAATGCACCTCGTATGTGAACGCAAAAAGAAGAATTTATTACCGTTTTGGTAAATAATTCACGCGTCCTTACTTGATCGATTATTGTTTTAAAATATTGCAAATGTCACGTTTATGCAGTAAAATAATGCTGCATATGGCTTGCATTGAATAATAAAACATAAATATACGTTTGTTATTAAATTGCGTTACAAACAATTACTTTCTGTGATGGTCAAATTTAACAAATTGATATTACCGAGTTCCATTTTCACGTTTTTATAAAAACAAATAACTACGAGATTGCTTCTGCTAGTAATTGCACAACGCAATCGGACAAGTATCTCAAGAATTTTCTCAATAAAATTTTAAGGAAAAGCTAACAGCTAGCTCATCAGACGCGAAGAAATATGGTAAGACTAATAATATTAAGACATTTGTATTAAAAATGAAAGTTAGTTATCTGTTTATTTATAATGGAGAGATGGTGTAAATCAGGGGTCAATGTTTAGACTCGAGTCCGACTAGACATTGATTCTGGTCAATGCATTTAAAACTTTAAAATCGCGTTCGAAGTTGGGACGAATAAAGCCACCAAATTTTAATTTTTCTTAACATGAAACACTCAGAAAAACGATTAGTCGGTGTAGCAAACATTTAGCTATAACAACAAAAAATGTGTTATTATTTAAAATTGATTAGATGACGGTCGTGAATGGATTAAGGAGATTACCCATAACCGCAACCTCACAAAGATTTCGTATATAGTGGTCGAAGATAGTCGTAATTTTCAAATTTCCAATTTAATTTCGAAACTTGGAAAAACATTATTAAAGCATAGACATTTCGGGAGATATTTTTAGATTTCAATATAATTTTAAAAATAGAATTAAAAAAGATATCGGTTAATCAAACCACGGGAAACCGCAAAAATCCAGGAGTCGGTGATTGTATAGTAAGAATTATTATTTATGTACTGCTTTTGATTTCGTTGAACTTCCCGCAGTCTGAACATCTCAGCAATACAAAAATAGTTATTTGTGTACCAAGGGCGGTAAGTTCTACTTTGCCACACGGATGTAAAGACTTAAGTGCAGGTAAGGTTCTTTCCACTCGTGGAATAGCCACTATTTTTTCCTTGCTGGAAATAACCCAAGAAATTTGTGATGACTAGAAATGTGAGGTCAAAGTGTAATTCGTATTATAATAAATTGCAAATTAAATTTTCATTTTCTTTGGTATGCAATAATGGTACCCCAGAAATTGTGTTCAAAAGAAAAACTCTTATGCACGAACATTTTAATTCCACTACGGACTAAATTGTTACATCAATTACATCGATCCGATATTTTCATTTCCAGTTAATAATTGAAATGTTTTCAAATTGGATGTGTTATTTATTTTTGATATATTAAATACAGCGGCGTAGCAAGGGGTTTTACCGCCCGGGGCGGGTCTACTTGGCGAAAGTTAATTATTTTACCCAAATTTTGCGCACAAACATGACCCATCAAATTATTTAGTACAAAAAATAATGAAAAAATCCAATAATAATAGAAAAGGAGAAGTAATTATTTGTTTTATATTTTATTTAATTCTTTTGCTTTCATTTGCGCAAATCTGTCAATAACAGTATCAAAATTTATTTCGTTCTTTATTTCATGTTCTGATAGATAATAGCGAGATTTCTTAATCTTAATGAAACCATTAAAAAATTTAAAGTTAAAAAAATTTATTTCTTTTAGAAAAAATGCCTCCCCTAAAAAGTGCGCCCGGAGCGGACCGTCCCTCCCGCCCCCACCCCTTAGCTACGCCACTGATTAAACATAACCAAAAGTTTAATAGCTGATAGTTAGATAACTCGAAGTAATACCGGTTCATAATCAGGGTAGATAACCGTCCACTTTACAGCATGAAATGAAAGAGTCAAGTAGTAACTTATGCGGTCAGGAGTGTAAAATAGTGTATTGTTTAATTGGGATGGAAAGATTAACTTTTGCTGCCTAGCGATTTTTATAGATGAGAGGCGAGTGGAATTTTTAAGAAAATGTATATAACAAAATTTGTAAAATTTATTAAAATAATGTAATATCTTCCGTCGTAAGGTAAAATTCTAATATCACTTTACGCTACGTGTATGGAAAACTTTGACTTTCGTGTTTAAAATTGGTACTGAAATAGCTCACTTTCGCTTAGTTGGGAGAAAAACATATTATTCATAGAATTATTTTGAGTTGCCAATAATAATTATGTATTGGGAGAGCCATCGGCTGCCCTATTATTTCAATGCATTAAATATAAATTAAATGTTTGCATTAAGTAAGATTAATTAACGAAAATTGTTTATTTAGTGAAAATAACCTTAAGAGATTTAATCTTGAATAATCAAATTCTTGTCTTTGAACAACTGTAATTATAAAAATTTCCTTTGGCACGCGACAAAAATAATATACTTTCCATGGCAGGAGTAGAAAAATAAGATTATAATCCTTTACTTGGCGCTTTGTGACATTCTGATCCCAAATATTATGCACTAATTATTATTTATTGTGAACGCTTGCCCAAATCTGATTTCCTTGAAGATTACAAATGAAAATTAGTTGGCTCAGATTTTGTATGGCTTTGATTGTATGTTGCAAACGTGCATTTCCACCTATCTATTAAATGATTTTTAATTTGTAAAGATGTGTTATGAATCAATCATGATTAAATTGATTGTCTAACCAAATCGGTGATACTTTTAATAGATGCGTGTTTTTTCTATGCTACTGATCTTGGAATGGCCCTAACGAAGAAAGAGTTATTGCAGAATCGTGAAATAGAAGAGTTGCATTTAGTGGACAAATCATCAGTGATTCTCATGTGTTTGTTGATTAATGATTTTATCTCTCTAGAACTGTGTTTTAAACAACAAAGCTAGCTATCTTGATGTTCCATGATCTGTCGATCTATGGGGAAGGCAACAACAAGACACCATCTCGTTAATAATAATTGCTATAGCCAATGTTAAGAAGATTTGATTCTCGAAGAAGAATATGCTAATTATTTCCAATTGGTATCAAAAACCCGGGGAAGTACCCAAATAAAATTAAAAAAATGGCATATGCGATTTTTATTCTTTTGGTCGTTTGCCATGGTAATATGTTACAAAATTCGTATAAGTGGAAATATACTGTAAACAACGACATTACTATAATAATATTGGCCCTACCTTTGGATGTTTACTTTTGTAATGTAAAAAAATATTTATGTGTAGTTGTGACACGTAGCGATAATTGTCAAGAGAGATCATTATTTATAATATAAATGTTAATTTTAGTGCCAGTAATGAAAATAACAAATAAAATGCGCGTAACAGGTGTTACATGTACCATCAGATCTATTTTAGTACTTGTCCATAATTCTTCATTTTCGAGAGCTTGCTTCATAAAAACGCAAATACGCATTTGAATAATGGCAAAATTTAATTAAAAAGGTGTTGCTGGCTCGTTTGCTATAAATAGTCGCACCTATTGGCAACACTTTCATACAATGACTGTAATAATTGCAAAAAAAAGAGATAAACTGTTCTGGAATTTTAATTCGTTCGATGATTTTATCAATACATTGGCAACACTCAAGTTATTTTAATATCGATGACTACATAAACAGACACCTTAATGTATTTCAGATGCGCGAGGTTGATTTATGAAAGAACCTTCTAACAAGTGTATTTGATTATGCTTCTCCAGCCCAACGTGGGCTATATTTATATGCAAAAGTGTGGAAGATAATGTGCAAAAATTGAATTACACTCACCAGCTCTAAATATTTGGCCGCATCCATCGCAACGAGATGCAAATTGTTCGTCATAGCAACGTCCACAGTAAATCCTATCACCTTTTGATCCAAACTGCTTATCAACTAGGGAATCTCCGCAAGTTGCACATAGGAAACATGCTTCGTGCCAATGTTTATCTTTATAGGACAAATCCTAAACATAAAACAAAATATTTAAATTTTGCAATTGTATGTAGAACATATTTTCTAATATAAAGTTTAGTACATTTATGGCAATACACTTTCTTAATCTCCATGGGCGTAAAAAAGAAATTCAAACAAGGCAACAAAACTTTCACGCTCACATTTTGATACTTTCAGTTTTAATTTATTATTAATCACGTTTTTCATACAAATTTAAAAGTTACAATATTCCATCCTACCTTAGAATCGATGCCTATGGTTTTGCTGCATTTCTCGCAGTTGTTTGCGAAAACAGATTCGTAACAGGTCACACAATAGGGGTGGTCGTCACGAAGAACATAGCGTTGTCCTGTTAAACTTTCGTCGCATTGCCAACAGCAGAAGTGTTGTCCATGCCAATCCTTGTTCATGGCCTTGGTGTACTCGCCACTGAAAATAAGCTGGAAAAAAGTTCGACATTAAAAACCGCATCTCGAGATGTTGTTTAACAAAAAAGAATTTTCCAAATGCAATTCTTCATAATTATTTAAGTTCAAAACGACGCAAAAATGTAATTTAAAAGATCAGTACCTTTTATGAAATCGGGGTACGTGTTGGCCATAATATCAAGTTAGAATATCCTAAAGTAATATTTGATTTTAAATTAAAACTTGATATAGTGCACTAAAATCTTCGCCCCTATTCCAACACGTACCCCTTATTATCGGACACCCCATTGGTGGTGCGTTCGATTTCGGTAATCGTAACATTCCCATCGCCACTTTCTCGTCGTTTAGTAGTTTTCTTCACTTTACGCGTTTTCTTCTCGGTGATTGTAAAATTCGAATGAACATCAACGTCTGCCATTTTGACACAAACTGTTCAAACTCCAGAACAAGACTGAATTGTGTTAGATGGGTAAAAGAGTAAAGCATTCGGAGGGTATTTTTAGCAAATGATATGGAACGTAGTGCCGCGTGCAATATGTTATAACGTTCGAATTTGAGATGGACCTCGTCGAAATCGGCAAAAATATACCAATTTTTGCGAAATTGAATTAAAAGTCTCTCGATCTCATCGTCATCGCCGTGTTCGAGTAGCTTGCATCTAATATAGATCGGTTTGATACTATGAGTAATACAAGAGAAACATAACAATATCGGTCTCCAAGAGAAAAATTACAAATTTTAAGAACATTTGGCAAACATTTTTAAATACACAAAACAATACAATCGAGTGCAGAGTATTTAGTGATCCATTAAACATCTAAAATCTTTAAGCAAACTTTTAAAATAAAGAAGTTAAATGTATTTTCTCTTGTATATTTAAATTTCGATTTCTTAATCACAAAACACTTAATTTACGTAAGTAACTCTATTATTAAATAGCAATTCTCCATAATCTTTTCCACGGGAAAACAGCCTCTTATCCAAAAAATTGAGTTATTTTGGTTTCCGCTTAAAATTAACTCCGAACATTTCATTCTAATGGTAATCAATTTTCTAATAACATTTTTTGGCTATCGGCATAAATCGCTTTTTAATTCTTTTTTACGTCAATCTAACTGATAAATGTTGACTCGTTACTTGAAAATTCGTGATGCACGTCGATAGCGTTAATCGTCGACATTTCAAAGAATTTTGGCAGAACAAAATTGAAGGTGTCAGTCACTACCAGTTAAGAAATCAGAAAAGTGTCAACATATCACTGATAAGTGCGAAAACCAGCAATTACAGTTGTTGAAAACTGAAAATACAACTTTCGTATAAACTGCATTTTTAAAATAAATTATTATTCGAAAAATTTAATAATTGGAGCTAATACTGGACAATATAACCATCGCAAGTTGCTCGGAGCAATCAAGAAAGTAGGAGATGACCTTCCGAGAAAAGACCATGTTGCGATAATAACGAGCAGATATCTGCATGATTCGATCTACCAAGTTACTCGGTAATGAATGGAGAACAAATTATGAGCAGCTGCCCGGTACTTTCATTATTTACATGAGTTATGTGGTCTAGCGGAACTAAACCTGCATCATTTATTATAAAAACAGATATTCGATTTATTAATATCGTGTGGCCTAACAAAATATATTTTAATATCCCATATTTCACTATGTAGATTTTCAAGCAGGAACGGACTTTTAAAAAAAGTCACCTTGAAATTAAAATTTCAAACTTTAGAGTTACATTGTATTATTTGTCTTAAGGCTGGTATTTTCCAGTTTATTTCATTCTTTTGTTTTCTGCTACTACAGAAACGGTTATTTAGGTTAGGTTGGGTTAGGTTTGGTTAGATTTAGGTTAGATTAATTTCGTTTATTCTACTTTACATCGATTCCAAAGAATTATTCAAATTAATTTCGCAATAAAAAGATGCAAGTGTAGAAGTGCTCACATTCGAAAAAATATAATAAGATAATCCCTAGGTTGGATTCGGAACAATGCCTGTGGATGTAGTAAATCAAAAATAATTGGTCATTCCAAAAGCCATGATTGGTGAATAATTTTTGCATACCAATAATGATTGAGAAAACCCAGAGGCTACAGAGTACCACAAGTAATTTTGAAGCAGTAATGTATTCTTCATCGGATGCCTAAGACAATACATACTTAAAAATTTGATCACGGTCTTATTCACGCTATCACCACAATAAAGGATTTGAAATTACCGAAAACAGTTACAATAAGAACAACGCGATGCCAGAAAGCTTTGAGCACCTGTTGTATCGAAAAATGAGTCAACCACAAAATTATTATACAAAACCACCTACAATCCGCACGCGAACAAAATATCTTCTTCCAAACAGCATGATATTTAATTTCAAATTTCTGTCAAAAACAAGGAATTTGTTTACATCAAAATCTACAAATAATCGTTAGTGACAGGATCGTGACAAGCCAAAAAATAGCAGCATTGTTTTGGTGAATTTTTACTCCAGCTATTTTTACTTGGATAATATGTAGATCACTAGTCCAAATTAAATTAAAAATAAAAATTAAATGGATCTGTATTGAATGTTAATTAAACAATAAATTGAATTGATCACTTTGTATCAATGAAAATGTAATAAGACTAAGCTTTCAAGTTCATAAAGCGTCCCCGAGGATATGCGTTAATTATACGTCCAGCCTTCGCGATTTTATTTTAACTACATATATATTGAAAGTTCAATGTCGATCAAATTAGAAACCAAATCTACTACAATTAGCTTTATAAAATGTCGTATAAGCTCGCGAAGAACATTTATTATTTTCCGTATAATAAATTTAAAATATTTTTGTAATATCAAATAATGAGAACGACGACTGAAAATTAGTTCAAGCAAATTGAAAATCACTTCGCTATTGAATGCCTTGTCAATAGGCATAATAAATTACAAGTATTATCGGTTTTCTAAAAACCTTTAAATTACAAGCATTTGCCATTGGCAGATTGCCTTCGTTATTTTAAACTCCCATATACAAAAAGTAGAATTCTAAGAAATGCTAAGCTAGAGAAATTTTAAAAATCTAGAACAAGTGGTCCTTATGGTCCAATTTACCCAAAAAGCACTCGATGCTGAATTCTCGGCTTCACTCAACGAATCTTCTTCGTATACCGCATTATCGTTCCCAATACACACTGGTCCTTTTGCAACTTGCGAGTCCACATTTCTTAAATTGGTTCTGTCATCCAAATTTGCTGATAAGTCTAAAGAATCGATACAGAAAGTTTTTGGATTTTGTTGATTCGGCCGAACTAATTTCGGATTTTGAGCTTCTAATAGATGTAGGCCTGCAATATCACTTAGGTAATTGTTATTTAACAAACAGGAGTGCACTTGGACGTCTTCGGCTGATAAATTTTCGCGTTTCCAATCGTAGTGGTACTCAAAACTCGGAAGTACTTTCGAACTATCCAAATTATAATGAGAACATCCTTCATCTTCGTCCGACGACACCACTTTTTTGTTTACATCCCACGATTTTTCGCGTAAATAAGTATTTAGTTCGTTTAACCGATTAAAAGGAAGACGATGCGTCCAATAATTATTACTAACTATGTGTTGGTTTAGGTCATTAAACCTGAGAGATTGAAAATTGACGGCTTTCGATTTACTTAAAGGAGAAAAAACCCGATAAGGACTACGTCTTTTGGATTTCAGCTTGCTTCTTTTGGCTTTCTTTAAAAATCGTTTCGATTTCTTATTGTCTCTAAAACTCCTCCTGAAATTATCTGAATTTTCGATTGAGCTATCATCGGTGTCGATGAAGTCGTCGCTATCTGGCAATTCATCTTCAGTATCGTTTACAATTGGACAGCTCGAGTCTGTATCGACGCAAGTTACTTTTTTGGATTCCACAACAGCTTCGGCCTCCTCCTCCAATTTTTGATTATCCTGAATGATTTTTAAAATTCTCTGCCGCTCCTTCAGCAAACTAATTTCATACAAACGATCGTATTTTCGAATCAAAGGAGAGAGGTCGCTATCCAAAGCGACGTTTTGAGTATTTCGTCGAAAATTTGAGTAGACGCTTAAAAGTTCGACAACGCCAACACAAACAACTAAAATAGATAAAAGGAGCCCCATCTCGAAGTAAATGTTGCTCCTTTATTGTATCAGTAGGTAATCCAAAGTGACACACAATTTTATGCAAGACAATTATTTAGGTAAACTCACGCGCGTTCGGTAAAATTATTCGTTCGTTTGGATACGCCATTATTATTAAATTTAACGGTTGAGTAATTTTGTTATTATTTTGAATTTAAAGGTACGTGTCGTTAGTATATCGAACGGAAAAACAAACTGATGGAAATTATCACTGCCAATACTTTCGGCCGGGGTTCGGATTTAAATAAGTCGTTACTTAATCGCAAATTACAATGATAAAAACCAATTAATCAAATTAACCAAATAAAAAAGGTAATAAAAAATAGTAATTTTTAAATATTAAAATTAATAACAATCCATCGATAATAAAATTTTCACTTTTCGCCCGACCAACTTTTCAATGTCAGGTGCGGGTGGGTTTCATGCCAATTTTCAAAATCGATAAACAAAAGCGACAATTAAAATATTATTAAAACGGTAGTTTTAAAAAATTATTTTCAACAATAATTTTTAAACCGGGCCACATTATATTTTAAGATCCATAAAGTTTGCCAAAAATTTATTACATAAATAAAAATTAACATTTCGTTTATCGATGATGCTGACTTAATCTAATCATTATTATTTGGCACGCAGCCAATGACACGCAGCCAATGAAGAATAAAGAAACGATTTTATAATTTGGTTTTCATTATTAAATAATTGTTTGAAGAGGTTTCCATTTGAAACGTGCAATAAATTTGGGAGAATTTCCATTTCAGTCCGTCTAGTGATGACGATTGCTTTCATCCAACTTATGTTATAGCTCTTTTTTTATAAATACCAAAATATATCTCAATCAAGTTTCCGAAACGAAACGATTTTCATTATTACGCAAGATGTTATTGGTAACAAATCTAAAAATATTTAAATTGTTTAAAGCAGATGCAAAAATTACTTCACAAAAGTTTCTTGCATTATCAGAAATTAAGTGCCAAAATCAGATTAATTTTAAATCGCACTTAATCAACGACAATAAAACTTAATTAAAAAATTTCTTGGAATTCAAGGTAAAATTGTGTCTACACTTCAATGACCTACTATTATTGTAAGAATAAGAAAAACCGACTTTTACAAAATAATAAATTGTTTGTCCATTGTAGAACATTAAAAATATTCTCGTGAGTAATTCAAATTTAAAAAAAAAATTGCTCTATTGGAAACTGAGAGTTATAAATTGAAAATACGAGCATCAGGGTAATAAATTTTCTCCAACATTTATTAAATTAAAAGTTGAAACGTCATTAAGATTAGTCTACAACAATTTTTCAAAATTATCGTTAATCATGGTGTCGTGATTTTAGAGCACTTCTTAATTTATGAAGAGTAGTTTAATCAACAGTCATCATCATTTTTCAAGCGTATAATTTCCATATTTTTCAGAAAACGACCGAGAAAAACCTAATAAATCACCACTAATGCAGTCGAGCCTAGAAAACGAAACCTTAATAAAACTACCCCTGTGCTAAAATTAGACGTGAAGGAAACTTGCTATCGTTTTACTTCAATTTAATCATTGTGGGTTACGGATGTTCGATGACTACAACCAACCTCTTAATTGATTTGATTAAACGTGAAGCCACATCAATTAACTTTCCAATAGTTCGTTTATTTGAAAATTACTTTTACACTACGGTATTGCTTTTCTTATTTGCTTGATAAATGTTTGAATATATGCAGACGACATGGTGATATTTGCAAATACATAGAAAAAAAGAAAGAAATACAAGAAATAATATCCAGAATAGCAACAAGTCAACATAGCAAATTCGTGAAAGCAATATTCTGGGATTGTCCTCCCAGAACATTTTTCTCCGATTACATTCTCGAGTGAGGTATCTTGACATGACATTTTAACGAATCCGAGAGCTGGATTCTGAGCTGTCTCAGAGTGAACAGATGCACCCCTCGTGCTCAATGTTGAACGCATGATACGTTACTCTTGGAAAGACAGCTCAATTCATTACAAAATATCCACAAACATTTTTTCCCAACATTTAGTTGTGATACCAAAGTGCTGCATTGTATGCCTGCAAATGGAAGTACTTTTTCAAAATATTACGCGACGAGGAAGCTCGACAAAAACTGTCCAATTCTTATGAACAGTGCAGTCAATGTGCTCTAATTTTCGCCCACACTTTCACGAACATTCTCTACATTATTTGGTGTGCGAACAGGTAGTAAAGACACGTGCAGACCTTGGCCTATCCTTAACTGAACCAAGCTATTCAAACTTCATCACTTGAGCACGATTTTTTTCCTAGCGTTATTCTGATGAATGATCGTTTTAGAGAAATCAAAATAACATAATTATGCACACGTTCAATTTCTTCGTTACTATGGAAAATTGGGAAGATAACGTCAATATTGACGTCATTGACTTGTGATGTAATCAGAAGTCCTTGATGTGTTGTAACACGAGAAAGTCCAAAATAACTCCTGACTCTTCAGCATCAACAATGATCGGCTCGATGGTGATGCTCTGTTCACTTATCGAGCCTAGTAATTTGAAGTCGCGTGCGAACAGGTATCATTTTTGCTCCATAACTCCATATTTCGAAAAACATTAGGCCAATTCAAATCATTTAACAAAATTACAAATCTCGGCATACCTACTTACGACAATCATAATTACGACATAATTACGACATAATTACGACAATCAGCTTGTTGCTCAGTTAAATCAAATCTTGTTTCTTCGCTCGCTACGACTTAATAAAGTATTATAAAGCATTCTACCGCAAAGACCACATTGTGGTTTTCTCGGCAAAAACACTTTGTATATTCCCGCACCTATAAGTTCAATATGCAGGAAATACATATTAGGAGCCTTGACACCTGATTAGATCTTTGGAACTGTAAATTAATATTTCGATATCGCCCACCCCCGATTAAGACTAACCGGTATACCATATTAATTTTTTTTCAGTACTCAAACTTTCGTAAAATAAAATGTTCTGGGTTTATAGTTTTAAAATAATTAATACGGAAAAAATTTCTCGATGCTTAAAATGGAACAAATATTTCTATAGTGGTTTTGTAGTATCTTCCTGTTGTAAAAAACAAGATCGACAACTGCCCTATATGGTCATCAAACCAGTTAGAAATTTATATAGAATTAGTCATCTAGCACAGATCAAAATTCTATTAAACCAACGTTCTTTCAATAATACCACACGCACCGGTAATAAAATGCAAAGAATTTTGTTTGGCCAAATAATAATAGCAGAGTAACCATGCCTCTTGGGAAAATTGTAAAGAAAACGTTGACCGTTTGAAATACTTTCTAAATATATTTTATAAAATAATATCTGGTTGATTCATAATAATTATTTTTGAAAAATTCGTGGGATATAAATCCAAAAATAAGATCGTATTGATTATTTAATTTAATTAATGAGAATGCAATCAGAGTGGCAGATGCAAGAGCGTCGTGCTGCGAGAGCAGCTCTAGGTGCAATGGAAAGCGTCACAGAATGCAACCCGAGCAGCCGAGCCTTGTTTGGCCACCACTGATTTTTACTACACCCAACTGTAGATTTTACTTTGGTCGAATGAAAAATGTGCAATATTCGTTTGAACTACTTCAGTGCCGTGTGCAATTTCAAATTCAACATGTAACTTAAAATTAGAAAACATTCGAATCGACAATAATGAATCAATTCATTAACAAAAAAACCCATAAAAATTCGGCGTCTCGAAAGATCCATAAGACGTCATTGAAAAACTATAAATTTGAAATTTTATAAAAATGGAATTCTCGATCGCACGATGCCGTCGGCTGCGCTGCAGTTTCGTGTGCATCACTGGCAAGACTAAAATAAATCCCATACTTGTCCATCACAAAAACTTTCCAAGTATATGATAAAATAAAAGAACGAAATAATTCCATGAAAAAATAAGAAATTGTAAAGAATAAAATAAAAATATATAATAGATTTATTATTATGTGTGGTGAAGTGATTCACACGGCACTACGTCGGTCGTACACTGAGAGAAAAGAGCTGGTAAATTGAACGAATTTTAAATGTTGAATTTTTTCTTGTTGAATTAATCAAAATATCGTTGAATGAATCCATTTTTCGTTGTTACAAGAAATTAAAAAATGTTTATTCAATATATTAATTTTGTTAAATAAGTTTTAGTTGATTTAAAGTTTATTATGGGTTCAAATAAGCTTCTACGTTATTATCATTGAATTAACAAAATAGTTGGATTGGAAGAAAACAAATAAAATTCTTGAAGGAAACTATTATTTTGTCTTGCTGTAGCATTTTAATTATGTCATTTCAACGCAAAATTTGATTAAACCAAAAATTTTAAACGGATAACTAAACATAAAAAAAGTTTCAAAAATATACTTATAATGCATTTTGTTATTATGTAGAAATATTTAATGCAATTATGCAAGTTTATTATTAGAGGTGTATTCATCTCGAATGTATTGCAGTTGGATTCATTCGGTCAGTTGTTAGCTTAAAGTGCGTTTCAAAATGGATAGTGCAGTTATTAATTTTTTAAAAGTTAATAACTTTGAAGAATATTTAAATATTTTCAGAGGTAAGTGATATAATCGGTTTCTATTTTTATTATTACAAACACCACCAGCAACAACAGTATTTTGTACATACATTTTCTTCGCTTTTCCATACAATGCGTACTAATAGATGCATACGTAATAGGGTAACTTGCACGGGTATTCCCCTTACTTGCAGAAATTTACTGAAAATTGTGATACCTTTAAAATTAAATTTAATTAAAAACCTATTACCCACTCCAATTTAAGTTATAAAATTTATAATTAAAAATACTTTCAACGGACAAAATTTTTCTTTCTGTTTGCTTTAAGTCGCAATAGCAATAATATATTTTACATAATTTCTTCCAAGTGCTCTAGGTTAATAAATGTGATGATAAGAATAACAAACTGATAAGCCAACATTCTTATTTCTTACCACTAGATTTCGAAGCTTTTATAATTTATATTATTCTAATGAAAGCTCGGCAATCGAATTGTATTTGCATTTATAATTTTGTTTTTAATTTTTGAATTATTTCTAATATTTTATATACTTAGAAAACGAAATAGATGCAGAAGCATTACAAGAATTATCTTATAATGGTTTAAAAGATTTAATAGCCAAGGTGGGACCAAGGGAGAAATTTTTTAAAAAAATGTTGGAATGGCAAGCTGAAAACCGCTTACAAACTAATGTAGTACGTACAAAAGCTTTTACATAAACGTGAAAATTTACTTTTTTTTAATAATTTAGGTACAAAATCAACAGAAACTTAGTGATGCCGACGTAGACTCTAATAATAAATCAATTATGCTATCAAGTGATGATAGTTTATCATCAACTTCTACTGAGGAACATGTTCAGGTTGATAAATACTTCGTTGATTCGATATAAATCGTCGGCATACAAGTAAAAGTGACCAACTGCAAAATTGCCGAAAATGAGATAATTGAATAATTGCCAATGAATAACCAATGCGGTTACAAGAAAAAATTTCTGTATTTATTAAAAATTAAATTAATAAGTTATAGAGATGATAAAATTGACTATTCAATGTTATTAATATATAGGCGAAGTTAAGCCAAAAACTGCTCTCCTGTAAAACTCGATTTTTGCAGTTAGTCACTTTTACTTGTATGCCGACGAAATATTTGTAAAATAGATACAAAAGCTTTAAAACATTATTTTTAGGATGTTGTTCTAGTCCCTGATTTGGAACTGCAAAAGGAAATTGAAGCAGCTCTTAAATCATCGATGAAGCATTACGCGTTTTCTGGTGAAGAAAACATAAAAAAAGCATTCTCGACATCATATCATTTAGATATGCAGCAATTCTTAGAAAATACTTATCAAGGAAAGTTTATTTTAACAACTTACAAAAGGGAAAAATGTCTCACCAGAAAAGCAAGAAATATTTTAGTTGATCTATTAGTAAATGCATTACTTTCTATGACAGAGTAAGTTTTTTTATATTAATTCATGTTCGGTAATTTTTATTGGTATTAGAACTTTCAATATTTGCAACATTTTTAGGAAAATTTCGACAGTAGATTTTGAAAATTTTTCAAGAAAAATATGCGAGTTATTCCCGACTGAGTCACAATACACATACTACGTTCCTCGTGTTCCGCTACGCGAATCGGTAAAGAACAAAGCTCTTAACGCCAAAGGAAAATTAATTGACAAATACAGAAATTTGAAAAGATTGTACAAAAAGTATGAACCCACTACTTCAAGAACCCAAGGTGATGACGACGAATTCATATCTAGTGATATGAAAGAGAGTCAACTATGGTTAAAAAATTGGTCCGAACCTTGGGATTTAGTTAAGACACATTGGGAAAATTCTTTTAATATTAGACGACAGAGCCAAGTTGTAAATATTCATGATTTTTTAGAAGAATGGCCGAATTTAAGAAAACAAATGGCAATTGAACTGGTAATGTACATGAATCTAGTTATTATCGAATAGCTAATTGAAGTTATAATTTGTTTTAAGGTTGAAATAGATTTCACACGATTATTTAAAAATAATAATCAAAATATTTCTTTATTTTCCAATTGGGATAATTTCTTTTCAAAATTATTAAATTTAAAAAGCATTGAACATGAACTACTGCAACAGTATTTATCTATAGATTTAAAGAATGAAAGTGAGTGTATAAATAGTGTACTTCACATTATTTATTATTGTAATGAAAATTGTATTTGCAGATAGCAAAAGGTCCATGGAAATAATGCTGCTACCTTTATTGTTTCCACCAAAAGGTAGAACCAAAAAGGGAAAACCAAGTATTGCAGAATGCACTGAAAGCATTATATCCCATGTTAAAGTAAGTATGGGTAACAATTTTTAATACAAATATAAATCATAACGTATTTATTATATATAAAACATATATTATGTACTTATTATCAGTGGTGCAACTAGTCAAAATAAAATTTAAAATTTTATTTTAAATAAATAAAAAAAAATAAAATTTTTAAAAAAGCGCCTACTTCGTAACTGGTATTGTTTTTTTAATACACAGGCAGCTTAGAAATTGATTAAAAAGCGCCGCTAAAAATTGAATAGGTGAGGTGTATGCGCCACAAGTTGCGCCCCTGAATATTATTCAATTATATAGTATGTTGTTGCTGGTTATTTGTTATATTTTTCTTTTAAAATAGCAAATAAATTTATTCTGAATATTATTTTAGATACCCGGTGATATAGAAACGTTTATAAAAAACAAAATTCAAACTAGTGAAAACAGCAAGATACAACCATACATGATTGTCACCGGCCCACATATTACCAATATAACATCATCTTATGTTATAGTTGAAGATAATATTTACACCTGTAAAAGTGTTATGCAAGGACTCGACTTCATGTTTAAAGTGTTTCACGTATTTTTAGCCGAATATCCAGCCGAATCGGAACACATTTGGTATCTAATTCAACATTCGGTGTATGGTATTAATACCAAGTGGGATAAGAAAATCCCTTACGTGTTTGCTTTAGCAAATGAACTTCGCTGTTAGTTTGTAAAGGTAGCAATTTTTTAAAATTTTTATTTGTCTTAATTTTATTTCGTATTTTTATATTTTTATATTTATATTTTTAATTTTATTGTATATAATAATTTTATGTAATTATTCCTTCTTTTGTTCATTGTTCTTTATTTTTAATTTGGTAGAAAGATGATTCTCTGTCCTTTTTGTAAATATAAATCCAAAACGGTAAAACAATTTTCTATTCATTTTAAATTAAGACATCGATACAATTTATCGAATATCTTTTGTAAGCAAAGGAAATGTACTAGAATTTTTACGAACGTATATTCATATAGAAAACACTTAATTTTGAAACATTTAAATAATGACAATGGAAAAAATGTAAAGAAAACAGAAAATTTAACAAATAATTACATTAATGAAAACAATGAACCTACAACAAGCAACTGTGGAAGCTGTAATATAAATCGCAACCAAGAGGGTGGGGTTTCAAATGTAGATTTTCTTAAAGCTTCTGGTTTTCGATCCAGATCAAAAAATGATTTACTACAGGACTTTTCAAATAGTTTAAATTGTTCTACAGTGTCACTTGCTTCAAAACTCTATAGTAATTATTCTTTGGCTAGATCTACAGTGCAGGAAATTATTACTGAAATAGAGAATTTGTATAATGAACCATTAGATATATTTGAGGAAATAATTTTATCCGAGGATAGTAAAGATCAAGAATTAATTAAAAATATGCTTTCGTTATTAAAAAACCCGTTTAAAGAATTAAAAACAGAATATTTGCGTTTCAAATTTTTTAAAAATTCAAATTTTTTTATTCCAGTTGAAAGCCTACACGTGGGTGAAAAAATAGTGGATAAAAAAATAGATAATCAAGTAGTACTGCATTCGATAGAAACTCATGTTCAATATGTGCCTATAAAAAAAACTTTAAAATTGTTTTTAGAAATTCCTAATATTTATAAAGACATACAAGATTATGTTGTAAAATTGTGTAATCGCGTAGAAATTCGTAATGTTATGCAAGGTGAATTATGGCACGATATTAAATATAATGTAAAAAAAAATATTTTACCTTTATATTTGTATTTTGATGATTTCGAAGTAGGTAATCCACTTGGTAGTCATGCCGGTAAAAACAAAATTGGAGCTTTATACTTTAGTTTAGCTTGCCTTCCACCAGAATGCTCAGCGCAACTTGATAATATATTTTTAGCATTATTACATTATTCGGAAAACAGAAAAGTTTTTGGAAATGCTTCGGTATTTAAAAAAGCCATTGAAGATTTGCAAGATTTGTTCGAAAATGGAATTACAATTGTCACAAATGAAGGTCCCCAACAGATTTATTTCATTGTCATTTCAGTGCTAGGAGACAATCTTGGAATTCATTCTTTAATGGGTTTTAATGAAAGTTTTGCAAGTAACAATTATTGCCAGTTTTGTTTATCCGATAAAAACAGTTGCCGTGTTCAAGTGACAGAAAATTTAAATTTATTAAGAAATATTGACAATTACCAAAGAGATTTGGTAAATTTTAATAATGGCATTAAAGAGGAATGCATATGGAATAATCTTCCACGTTTCCATGTAACAAATAATTTATCGTGCGATGTTATGCATGACATTCATGAGGGTGTATCGCGTTACGATTTGGGCGAAATACTCTATCAATATGTGTTTATCAAAAAATACTTTACTTTAGATATTTTAAATAATAGAATAAAATATTTTAATTATAATTCCAATGACAACAAGCCACCCCAACTGACCAAACATCGTCTAAGCAATAAATCCATCATTATCTCGGCTTCGGAGATGAAAACTTTAACGTCTTATTTAGGATTGATTATCGGAGATTTAATTCCTCAAGATTGTGAATATTGGCAGTTGTATATATTACTTTGTAAAATAATAGAAATAGTTGATAGTAAAACTGTCACCTTCCAAGAGTCTTATTTACTTCAGAACATTATAAGTGAACATCATGAATTATACATTGAAAAATTCGGATATCTAAAACCTAAACATCATTTCTTGGTACATTATCCAAGATTAATGAGAATGTTTGGTCCTTTATCAAACACTTCTTCTATAAGATATGAAGCTCGACATAGACAATTTAAATCAGCTGCTAATGTTATCGCATCAAGGAAAAATATTCCTTATTCATTAGCTGTTAAAAATCAGCTTTCGTTTTGTAATCGAGTTTTATCAAAAAAAGGGCTATTTAAAACAATAGATTATGGACCACAAAATGTGGCACTTACTGTAGAAGAAAATTTAAACTTTGCTTTATTTAAAAATAAATTTCCCAAAAAGACAGAGAGTTGTTTTTCAACAGATTGGGTAGAAATTAATGGTGTAAAATATTCATATAATTTAGTTGTACTTCTAAAGTTTTTCGATTTTTTACCATGTTTCGGAAAAATATCTTTAATTGTTGTATCCGAAGAAAATGTTTTTTTTATATGTAAAAATTTATCTACTATAAAACTCAATGTTCATTATAATGCATACGAAGTGAACGACGATCATAACGATGACATTGTTTGTGTGGATTATAATGAACTTCAAGTTTTTCAAACGCATGTTATACATATTATGCCAAATGGCTCAAAATATGTAATTTAATATAAAAATTGATTGTATAAGTACTATAAGCTTTTATGTTTTTATAATTATGATTTGTCTATCGAAGTTAATTTATATTATTTATTTAAAAATGTACAATACTTCGTTTTATATTTTCTTTTAATTACTTGGACGACATGTTTCGAATATAGATATTCATCATCAGGAAGTCAAAATTAAAATATTATTTGAAAATTATTATTATAAATTTTACATAAACATGTCATCCAAGTAATTAAAAGAAAATATAAAACGAAGTATTGTACATTTTTAAATAAATAATATTTTTATGTTTTCATTAATAAATTGGTAATTAGGTACAATATTATTTGTTCTTTAATTAAACCATATTATATCCTTCCGATAATATTATTTTTGTATACTAATAATATTATGTATTGCAAAACTTTTAATACTGAATGGATTCCTTTCTAGTGCAAACAGACAAGATTTACATGAACATTTACTAAGAAGTATTTTGTTTAAAATTTACATTAAAGGTAATAGATATTTTATTGCAAATTATGTTTTATTAATATTTAGTATTTCGACTATTGGGTTTAAAAATATAACTATGCATAAATTATGTAGTAGAAATATTTGCAATAAAGTACACTATTATTTTGATGCAGTTTTAAAATTTAATACGTTTTAATATATATGCATGTAAACTTTATTTGTATACACTGAAAGAATCTATACGAAATTTTGAGTTTTTGTAGTGACATATTAATAGTATTGAAGTAAGATTTCCCATATGCATATTTAACACTAAAGTTAGTTCAATCAATAACCTAAACTGTTTCGGTCAAACTATTAATTGATTTATTAAATGCATACAACTGTTAATATGGTACATCTATTTTGTTGGATCAACATTGAACACGCATTGAATTAATATTTCCAACATGTCGATTTAATACCAACTCAAGTTGAATCAAAAACCTAAAATTATTCAAACAATCGCATAATTTAATTAAATGAATTTAAAAAATGGTTGATCCAACATCCCTACTTGGTTAGTTTGGCAAGTGGAACGCTGAATCAACGTTTTTAGTAAGTTAGCTTAACGTAACCCATTGCTTTAGTGTAGTAAATTTTGATTCAATTAACAAAATGAAAACATTCAAGTAAATACTACTCATGTTAAAATAATGCAAAAAAGTTAACATTTTTTTTGCACTAGTTTAATGCACGTTTTGCATTCGCCACCCGTGATGCAAAAAATTTGTTGATTGAATCGTTTATCGTTTGATCAAGCAGTTTTTTTCTCTCAGTGTAGTTAAAAAATTTATAGAATATGTAAAAACCAGCAAATATTTAAATTTGAAAACAAGTGGGATCACCTCACAGTTGGCTCAAATCTTTCAACTTATAACGATTGTAAAATATTTTTAGATTCATTGAGAAAAAGCAAATACTACACTAATAATTTGTGGCCCACCTTTTTAATGAATCGCACAACTTTTTGCACACTTCAGTGCAAAAATGAAAAAATTTTCGACACTTCACTATATTACGAACAAGTACCAAGCTGGTAAAGATAATTATGATGAAGGCAGCATCCTTACTAGTAAACTTCGATATATTTTTAACCCTAACTAAACTATGGTAGTTGGTTTTAAAAATAGAAATAATTATAATTGACACACATAGTCCATATTTCCATGCGCATTTAATGTGAAAGAATAGGAAAAAAAAACAGAAAAAAGGTCATATATAGTGGTTAACCACCAAGAGAATATGATTTTAAAAAAATACGAAACAATATCAATTTGGTATCAATAAGTTAATTTTTTGTGAAGTTAATGGGCGTTTCTTACTGATTAACAACGTCGTTCATTAAAGTCAGGTAATCTCTACTCACTTAATGAAGCTTGAAAAGTGGAAAACCACATAGGTAATTTTAAGAATCTTTAAGTTTGCCAGAAATGCCAGCGTTGGTGTAAAATACTATTACTCGTTGTTGTTTATTTTTGAATAACACTCAATTATTGAATTGATTGTAGTAATGGATTTCACAAAAGCGATTTAAAATTTTAAATTATGATTAATAGTACTCCTACTACAATAGGATCTCGTGCTTCTGTAATATAGAGATAAAGGAATAGCACTCAAAATTTTTTTTAATGAAATTACATTCGTTTAGGGCGTAAATTACAAATATAAACTTTAAAATTTTTAGATCAACCAAGAATTCGAGAAAAAAGGTCCAAAAACGTAATGTGATTATTCGATTGGCTGTTTCTATAAGGTTAGACCAATCCATGGCGTGTCTTTATGTTATACAAGTACTTTTGGGCATAAATTACACTCGAAATCTAAGGTACAAGAAGGCCAAAGCAATCCTAAAGCTAAAACTTCCAAGACAACTGCAATTTTTTGTTTTTTTATTGAAGTAGGCCATTGCAAAGACAACAGCAGCTCGGATGATACACCGGGGATACGCAAGCATTGAACTTGCAAGACGAACCGAAGATGGTTTGCCAATTGTACTCTGGATGTGACAGCGCCTACTCCTCAGGTCCTAACTCAATTTAACAAGTTCTAATTACAATTTCCTAAAAGGTTTAATTTTTTATTCAGTTTAATTCAAATGAGCCCCAAGCATGGCTGTTCTAGCTCGCAAAACTGAAAAGTCAGGTACGCGCGACGTTGGCGTCCACCAAGTCCGGTGTTCACGTTAGGGCCAAGGCTCCTATCTTGAACGCTCAAAAAAGAGCAGCGGTACAAGCATTTTCCCCCGAATCGTTCGCTTAGTTCTTAGTATAACACTTTGATACTGACTAGACAAATGACTAAGTGCAACGGCCCAATGAGGTCGTGATGAATATACAAAGCTAAACATAATAAGCCTGCAAGGAACAATAGAGTACGATTCCGTAGAAAAAACGCATAGACAGGAGGTAAACTGCAAAGCCGTGGTACTCCAGAATCGAAGTAACAATTCAATTAAAAAATGGTAGATCTGGTTACACAGCAAATTTCTAAGCAACTCCACTTATTAAAGACATCCATAAAACTGCTCCAAATTAAAAATTGCGAATCTACAATGAAAAACGAAGTAGGTCAACTCATTTAAAAAATCTGTGAAGTCGCTTGAATGCAAAAATTACGGATCTAAAACAGACGCGGAAATATAATAGAAATAAATATATGATATGATGTTAACTGTTGCACTCCTAGATGGCAATTGTGGCTGACTCCGCCCATTACAACACACTGCTGCACCTTATTACGTCGAGCACACGCACCGTCAAACAGAATGAACAAATCACAAACTTTTATGTACAAAACGAAACCTTAAAATCGATTATTGCCTAAATTAATCTTCCAAAAAAAGTCTTCTGAGGAAAGACGCTGACGAAAAAGATACAAAATCACGTTTTTGAATGCCAAAACTCCATTTTTACGTTCTAATTTGCAGAATTCTCCTTTTTTATTTCTACAATGCACACAAATTAGAATGACATTAATCATAATATTTTAAAGATAATATGGTTAACTATAAACCAAGAGGCAGACGCAGTGTGGGAAGACCCAAAAACACATGAAGGAAGTAGGAAAGGTAGGCCGAATATTTGATGTTGAGTGACGTAACCCACGAATTTGATTAAGTGTGGACGATGATGACGAATTTCAATATTTACGGTTTGATGGTGCACATAATCCACTTACACTAGTTGACTCCATCTCTAAATATGCCATTTCGACCGACAAAGCATGAAACTCATCACTAAATTTTTGTTTTAACTTTTTTCTACTCATGGTTACTCAAAATTCCTAAAAAAATATAACTGACAAAACGTCACTAGAACTATCAAATGACTAACAATCCATTCAAATTTGTTTGAAAAAATTTTGAAAACTATTTGGGAAATATAAATCAAGAAATTGGAATTGTTAAGACTTGAATAATATTGACGCTAATGACGGAGAAAATAGATTTTACTGGACGATTATTCAATATATCAATATACATTTAAAATTGGCAACAAAATGTACATAAAATTCTGCAGTTTCTAGTTACTTATAATTAAAATAAAATAATCGTAAAAAGTATATTACAGAAGATTTTAGAAAATATTAAAAATGTAAATTCCAATCTTGATGGTGTAAACAAGTTTGTAATACAGTGGCACGGTAGGGTCAATTAGGTAGTATGTAGTTTTACCGGTAATTAGCGTTGAGCAAAAAAAGGTTAAAATCGCTTCGTTCGCGAAATCCTAGACCGAAAATTAAAAATGACATCATAACTGCAATTTTGAATACCAATAAAAAAGTTGTTAATATAAAACATTGTATAGCACTATAATTAGGATTTTATAAACCACCTGGCACAAAGAGGCGGCAACCCACATTTCCGCCTACTTACTCATTGTCTACAAAATCGTTATTGACAACTTCACTGACATAATTCGAAAAATTATCATTTGGAAAAGGTTCAATTAGATTGATGAACGAAAAAAGGTATACTCGCCATAAATAAGCTAGGAAATTACTTACTTCATCGCATGCTGCACAGCGGGGTTTCAGCTGTTCTGCATAATGCCTTTCACAGTAAAGCTTTTCGTCGTGAACACAATAAGCAAGATCTACTAAAAGATCATTACATGATGTACATCGAAAGCAATTAGGATGCCATATCTCGGTACCCAAACGGGAAGCGGATACAAAAACTTGCTGTGGAGGAACGATCTTCGAACATTTTGCACAGACATCGTTGTGAGCCGCCAACCTCGCAATTCCCACATCTAATGCTATTTCATTACGGGCACTTACAAAATCCTACAATAAAGAAAAACTTAGTTGATCGTAAAACTGCATTTTTACGTTTAAAAACAAACCTGATAGCTGCTTTTATTTTCTGCTTCAATGAATTTGCAAGCATTAAGGCACAGATCTTGTCTTGGAAGTTGTTTGACCAATCGTTGAGTTCGTGTAGATTCACCTTTCGTACCCAAACGAGGAACGTCCAAGGAAGATAAATTGGAAAAAAATGATTCGACCTGAAAACAGAAAATGTTGCATCCTGTAGGTGTGTTCTTACAAATTATGACTTGTTGTGTTATTTTCAGCAAATATTAAATTTTTGGACAGCGTTGATACATTTATTACTAGGTACATAATAAATTTAACATAAATAATGAACCGCCTGACTTTTGCATTCCTAACAAAATATATCTAATTATATTTTCAGATTTTTATTTTAGAGAGTGCAACGACATTTAACATAATAATCATGTTACACCTTCATGGTTTCAGGACGCGAAAGACGTCGAACTGAAAAACTGAAAATTTTATATTATGCTAATCAAAATTAAAAAATCATTTGTTTAATGTTGCAGTATTTTTACTGTGCACTACCCTGTACGACCGAATTGAAAACTGCGTTGGATTTCACTTTTTATAAAAATTTTGAGTCTAGATTTATTTGCAAGTCAGGCTTATAAAATCACTTACTTGTCGAGCAGAAACCAGTCCGGGGGGTACAAAAGAATATCCCAAGCTTCTAGGATCCAAACCATCACTGCTTGTTGAGTAACCCAAACGGGCTCTCGCTCCATGTTCCACTATTACCTCATGATTGTCTCTGCTGCACTTGCATTTAGTGCAATCCTTTCTGTAACAATAAACAAACGCGTTACACTAGCAGCTAACATAAAAAAAAGTAAAAACTTCAGATTTTCATTTTAATTCCGCACATAAAAGACATAAGAATTTAAAAAATATTTGCAAGTTATTGAACCTCTACAACATGTTGTGTAATTTCTTTATTATCCTTCTAAGAAGTGTATTATACTGGTATGGTAAACCCAGTATCCAAACCACAACTTTTAAAATTCAACAAAAGAATACCTATCTAAAATAAATCTAAAATGGCTTTCTATTAAATCTAATTGGAGTCTCAGCGCGTTCGACAAGTGATATTTAGTTGGAGAAATAGAGATCCATAAAAATGGATAAGTGACTTTTATAAGCCTAAACTTGGAAAACGATTCGAAAAGAAATAACTATTTTAATTTAAAATGAATTTAGAACCGCTATGTTAATATTTAAAAATGCTTTAAATTAACTACCAGATATGCAACCAACATTGCAGGATAGCAGCAGAAGTTGCTTTTAAAACTGAAATTATTTTAAATTCTATTTGGAACAAACACTTCATTAATATTTTTATTATTAATTGTATACAAATTTTTAATTAAGAAGTAGATCTTCAACAATAAATTTAAAAATAAACTTTTGACCTAAAATAATAACAAAATAAGAAAAATTTAGAAAAATAAATTTTTTCACTGCTAATGTGAAAATATATTAAAACCTAATTGTTTTTTCTTTTTGCTATATTGGTCCTAACTAAATTCAATGTATGAACAATTGCGAGATCGAATTGCAAGCCAATAGTTGTTACTTATTGACTAAATGTACCCAAAAAAAAAGTTTAACATGGAATCCGAACCACGACATACATAATTTAGCAGCAACTGGAAATCAAACTTAAGATCACAGATAACAACCATTGCTATTGGTAAATATTAATACTATTTGCATGGTTTGTTATCTAAGCAATGATCCCTACGGTCCAACCAATTGCCCAATGTATACTTAAACCTGAAGCTGTGGATTATGTAATCTGTTACTTCTGAATCACATACCAAATTTGCAGTAATTACTTGTTTCGCTTTTCCAGCATCGTCAGATATATCCTAAAAATTGCAATACTTTTTCATACTCCATATGAATATTACTGAATGGAAATATGAAATTTGCGTTTTTAATAAAATTAATTTGCTTATTTGTTGCATCATTTCAATTTATATTGTACTTTTTGTATAATCTGAATGCAAAAATATTCAAGTAAATTTACAATCTATTAATTTACAATTTATTGAAAAATTATAATCTTATCGTATATCTACTTGTTTTTAAAAAAATCACGAAAATACCGACTTGGTCATTAATTTATACTGTTGCTTTAAAGCAATGTTACTCGTGTACTTGTCAATTTATTGATAACGGGAAAAACTCGATATTTGCCCGTTTGCCAAACGACGCTTTTATCCAGGAAAAATAAAAAGACATTTCTTCTGAAACCATATTACTGTCTAATCCCGAGCGTTTGATGTTTTTTTTTTCTGGCAACATACCTTCATTAGTTCAAAATCCCGTAAATTAAATATGGATAATACAATAAATTAATAATGCTGTGCAATTAACGAATTCGTTATCTATACAAAATTATTCAGTAATTTTATTGCGATAGTGGTTACTGTATTTATATTATGTAACAGTGCCAAGCCCTTTCTATAGATCAAAAATTAGTAGAAAAGTCTCCTCCTGGCCTTACCCTGATTATGCCGATTGCTGCTGAAACTCAACTTCAGTAAAATTTATTTTAACTTTTCTAATTATTGTCGTTAATCGGTAACTGAGAAATAGTATGGCCGTTCATTAAAAATAATTTTTAGAAAACCCCTTTCTCCTGCTATGGTAAAAATAAATTATAAAATAGAATCAATTGGCATTAATTTGGTGTAATTTATTATAACATTCAAGATAAATTATTTTGCATTGCCAATCAATTTATTGTCACGGGTAAGTAAAAAATAAAAATTAATTATCCATTTTATCTAGTACAGTCGTATCGTAAAAACAAGGTATACTATAAAATTTGATACACGTTGTATATTGAGACAAACATTTCTGTATTGATTAATTAATATTTAGTCAACTGTTACAAAAATATCTTGTACCCTATATTAAGCCGTAGATAAAATTTTATCATTATCATACTTCCAGAAATTCACAAAACATTGAACTTTCCATTTGGTTACAATGAAATCACTATATAAAACTAATAAAACAGGTGTATACTAAAATTCTATGTTATAGTAATTTTTAAAATAGACAACTATGGGTCTTTATTAACAACCCCCTGCATAAGTTCAATTATGCCGAGGTTATCAAAAAAATTACTGTACAGAGTTCCATAAACCATATTGCACATTTGTTCATCAATTTGTTTAAAATGGCCAATCACAATTTTTATGACGATTGGTTTATCAATTTTATTACCTTGACCTAGATGTATTCTAAAATTATAGTTTTAACTACTGGGTAAGTATAACTAATTCAATTTTTAAATATTTCACACGTAAAGAATTGTCTTTGACCTACAAGTCCGTCGATAGAAATTTAGCTTGTGAAACTAATCCCAAGGATCAAAAACTCACCGTAAAATCAAAATTCGTTACTTCAAGATTTAAATAATCTGTACAGGATTTCGAGTGAACTGGAGAACCAGGATTTGGTTGCTCGGCCTTCAGCCTCTCGGATAAAAGCAATTCTAGCTTAATATGCGATTTTTATACAGCTTTTCATGATGTGTAGAGATGTATTCAAATCTAAACGAGTTATACGGGCTAAACGCGTCGCCCCTTTGGTTTACAGTAATTGAATAATAAAATTTCGATCGATAAAACTAAAATAAACAATTACATACATAATATTATTATGTGTTTACAAATCAATTAGAATAAATAATCAGTTGCTTTTGGCTACCTACATAAAAATTAAATCTGCATCAAAGTCAAAATAAAGTCAAAAAATTATAATCAAAATAATTAAAATCAGAATTGTGTACGATAAAAATAAGAAGTAACATTTTCGCGTGATTTCTGTACTACATTAGGCCTATTTTACAACGCAAAACTCGTAAAATGGCGTCAAAATAAACACGCATCAAAAGTTCGATGTTAATAAAGAAAAGTTTAATGCACCGTGAAATGGTGTCGGCTTTTATTGCTAAAAATGTTTCAAATAAGCAAACAAAATAACGAAATCTTACTTTAGAAACATATGGGTTGGAATATAATTAATAGATAAAAAAATTTTATGCGCTACGTTAACTTCGACGTTGGTATTTAAAAATCGATCTAAATTCCAATTTAACGGCAGTTTCAACTTTCAAGTAAAAAAGTTGAAGTTCAAGCTATTGCTGAACTGTGTGATATTTCTCAGCCATGGTCATCATATGGGCTGTTGCAAGGAAATGGCAAACCACCGAGGTGCAATCTGCCTAAGGTCTACTAAAACTCAATCTTGTTATATTGGCGAGAAAATACTATACCGATTAGCGGAAAAATAAATTTGAATCGCTAATAGGAGAGAAAAATATTAACGCCAGTAAAACTTGGCGGCATATGAAAAATTTTAAATAAAGTTTGAAATACTAATAATTTGTTCTATTATAATGTAATAAACATCAGTAATGTGGATTATGTTAGGAAAAACACACAAACAGATTTCTTTCAAATCAGAAAAATTAGTTTGTTTAGAATTACGAAGTAAAGTAGATAATCAGCCGTTTTCGAAAAATTGAGGGTAAAAGTTTTAGTTACCGCACCGTTTATCTCTTTAAATTCGAAAGGACCATGTGTAATGCTCGTGGTTTCCTTTCTTTCGAATCGATTTATTTATCAATTAAATTTATTATTTAAATTTGAGCTAAAATCTTTTAGAAAATATAGGTCTTCTTGTTATAATTAGAAGAGTTTCAACATATTTCTTCAAAAATTAAAACATTAAAAACTCTCGAAAATAGTCTTAAGCTGAGGGAAGTGTATACTTTAATTTTTAATCCTCAATATTTTTTTGCATTTTGTGTCCACTTGTATGGTGTAACAAAACCTTCTCGACATCAAAACTAAATTGAACCTTGTGAAAAGTATCTTATGAAAATTCAAAAAAATTTTATTGCGGTAAGCAATGTCATAGATGTCATAAATTTGGACATACACTATAAAACTGCACTTTACTCATGAAATGTGCCAATTGTCCTAGAAATAGTTTATTTGAATCGTTTACCACGGTACCCAGCCAAATATAATCCAAAACCATCTGCACCTCTCTACAACAAGAGTTACTCTCACTCACAAGCAGATTATGAAAATTTCCCCAAGAGTTTCCAGCATTTTTGGATACATACTGGGAACCACATCACACTTATTTTCGAAGCAACTTAATCGAATTTACAATTCTTGAATCCTCTTTAAATTAAGAAAAATTTATATTCACGCCAGTGCGTGGAAAAGTAACTCTGGTTTAAATAAAATTTATTCGTAATTCGTTTCGTGTGAACTTCCGAAAGTGAAAATCTCTGTTTGATTTAAAATATTCAATTCGAGTTAACTTGAAAGTGATTCTTTGCGTTTTCAACTTGAAAGCTCACCGAATATTCATCGAATGACATACATACGTTCTCGTTTTGGCTTTTTCCCTTTTGTGGAAAAGACAAAATTGAACCCTAACACTTTATTTACACTTGTATCTTGTGGCGAAACGTAGTAATAAATTCATTTGCTAAATAAGAAAGAATGAATCATTCAAGGTATTTGCTAAATAAATTTAGAACAGAAAACGAGGACCCCAATTGAATCAACGGATTCTCCTATGAACGTTAAATGCGACTACTGGTGTCTTTGTATTAAAATTCGATTTACTCAATTTCAATGAGAGTTCAGAAGACTAACCAAGCAAGCATTAACCTTCTCCGCAAAACGTTAACTTGATTAACTTGACCAACAAATTGATGTAACCTTATTAAAAACTTCAATTAGAATTTAATATTTGCACAATTAAGTTAACTAATTTTGTTAGCATTAAAATTTTATTATCTCATAAAGCAATTGTTTTATGTGCTGTGTTGTTTACTTGTGGCGAAGCTTTAAAAAACTAATTAACCGAGACAATCGTGAGTCAAATTGCTGATTTGATCATCTTTCTGAGAATACGGCGTCCAGGATCGGTTGGATAAAAAATTTTGTGTTTCGGTACCGTGGACTAACGGAATGAGGTTTAATTAGATAATGGAATTTTAATGAAACGACGTTGACATAAGTATTAGCTATAAATTGAATGGTGGACGAGCGCCAAAATATAAAAAATCGTAGGCTTGATCAGTCAGTCAATTTTTCATCTGGTATGCTTGTGATTCGCACTACACTGTTTACGTTAGTGTCACGTCAATTCGAAGCATAATGTGAGGATGAAAGCTTTATTTAACTATATTTACTAAACCAATAATTAAAATAAAATTTATTATGTGATCTGTAAGCTATTTTTTTCGAACCATGAACGAGCGTATCGAAAATAGAAAAACATAATTAGAAAACAAATATGCACGTGCATATTTTTAGATAAATTACCAAAAAGATGACAAACTTTATTAGAGTGCGAAATCAATTATCTCAATTGTGATTAATTAGAGCACGTACGTACCTTCAGAAAAACACATAAAACTGTAATATTACAAAAAAAATTATAATCTAATCTGAGTTACTACACGAGAAGATAACGCAAATGAGACGAACCTTGCAGTTTTAAAATCTATTTGGTCGAAAATCTTACTGTACAGCTGAAGTACCCGAACGCACGCTAAATTAAGTCCCAAGAGGGAAAAGTCTTCGTGGTACAGTTTATTTTCCGAAATCATTATTAATTTAGAAAACACATCACAATACGTCCGTCGTCACAACATAAATACTACAACACTAATTTGTGGAAGTCGAAATATCGCCAACGAAACGGAAACTGATAGTGATAAAACAACCACAAACTTCGGCCATTGAAGCTTGACAAACACTTCAAAGTCCAAAATAACAATGCAGAAAGCTCCTCGCTTAACGAGAGTAAACAAATTTTAAAATTGGCGCCTGTGAAGAATGGTGATGCGAGCGACAGAAACACATCGCGTAAAATGAAAGAGTTATATCAGCAAATAAGTGTTGAAGAGCGTGCGCGACGCTCCTTAGAAAGACGCTACAACACTACAGAAGACGTCAAAGACGACAGGAGGAAAACATAAAATTCGAGTAATAAATCAAATTCAACTAATACATTACATTAATTAGCGGTTCTAAACGAACCTACAGCAGAACTACTTGAGCTAAAAATATCATTTCCACGTCTATTATCAAGTTTGTAATGTAAGTGGCTCATTTGCGAGGAGTTTTATGAAACGACGTCAACAAATAGGTAGAGGTAGTAGTTCAGCGTCGCGAGAAAAAGACAGGGAGCGACTGCAGCTCATGTTCACTATTTATATATTAATAAATCCCTCATCTTCACCTTGAATCTTAAATCGGATAACAACGCATCTCGTTTGGAAATGTCACGTTTAACAAGGGAAAAGGGACAATAAAATTATGCCCATCAAATAGCCCAACAATCACGTCATATTTTGAGATTTATCGTCAAGTGGGGTGCGATTTCGCTGTCGTCTTTTGCCGATAAACTTTCTACAACACTTTTTTTCTAAAATTTTGTAATCCAATGCGCAGTGATAAAATTCTTAATGCGAAACGCTTAATCGATAAAAGGCAACAAGTACATAAATTAATTAATAATAAATCCTTAATAAGAAATAATAATGGTTAATCAAATCAACTTTTTACCAATTAAGAATACAAATCGATATTTTAAAAATCTTACAAGAGTCTTACTTGTGGGAACACAAAACAACTGTTGCTTGCTATAGTTTTCAACTTATTTTTAGAAGGCAATTGAGTCCATTTGTAAGCCAAAATGTTCTGGTGATTAGCTCATTACTGGGCAATAAAATGTCGATTTTTAAATATTTAATTTAACATGATAAAAAAACTTTAATGCACTCGCAATTGCTCATTCGATTCGCACAGAATTTATATCATCTTATTTACACTGTTAAAATACCTTTATAGTAGTCACGTTCGGATTACTCATTTGATCGATAATAAATCAATACCCCAAGTGTTGAATTCTGAAAAGAATTACGTATTGATATTTATCTACTTACTGCAAATAAAAATAAGATAAACGTCGCAAAACAAACCATAACTTGCCAAAAATTGGAAGTTTACAAATTGATGATTTAAATAAAGTGGAAAAGTTCATTAGAGAGGTCCATGGGGGTCGACTTAGTTTCCACGCACAGGTCAAAACCACAACTTCGAAAAAGTCTTTTGGGAAATTTTAATGTACAACCAACTATTGCTTTTGGAAAAACCTATATCGCCCAATTAAAGCGTCAGATCTCGAGAGAATATTCCGTTATTATACTTCAAGTTTTTCGTTTTAGGAAAATGAAAAAAAAAGTTAATTAAAGAGCATCTTATTCAAGAAGCTAGGGATCTTGCCGTTTAATATGCAAAGTTATTGTCGACGGTTATATTTATTAATTTTAAGTTTAATTAGTTTGCGATAGTTTTTATGTCTCTTTAATAACGAAGTGACTTTCAAAATTATCCCCTGTACATGATCAGACTCGCAAATCTTTACTGTCTTTTTCGCTGCTTAAAAATTGTATGCGCAACAGGTGACTTTCAAAATCAAATAAAAGGTGTTCCAATTAAACTCTCCTTCACATTATGAAAAGTAAATGTAATTAGAACACTTGGCAATTTAAAAATAGTTGAATATCACAACAATGCGTTGGTACCCAAGATTGGTACCTATTAAGTAATTATCTGAAGTGAGAATCTTTAAAAATATACAGCTTACAGCATAATTATCTCGTGATGCATTCTCAACTTTTCACTTGCATTTTAGTGCTTGCTATTTTTAGAAGTTAGGAGTTCTTTTTAGATTTTTTATTTTTACCCTTTTGTTCTATGCTAATGACATTTCTTGAAGTTGAATTTTGATTATTTTTTTATTTCACGTCAAAGAGTTTTTCCGACAATGTTGTTTACATAGTGGACCGAAGATTGGACAAACTTGCAAAGCTGATAAACCTGCTAGAAAATTTTTAGAAGCTACACAGGCTACAGAAATAAACAGATCGAAATATTTATCCGGCCTAAACAATTCACTTTCACTTAACATCTTTAAGAATTCGTTGTTGCCCAAGAGCATGCTAAAAAATAATTTGTTTGGAAAATGTTGTTTCTTGACAATTTTTGATAAATTCAGTAGTTTTTAGTTTGTAGACCAAAAATATAAATAGTTCAAATTTGTATCAGTTTTTTCCAGCTTTGGAACTGTTAGCCGGAAGAATTTTCCTAAATTCACCTTATTACTACTTTGAGAGTCGCCCATTTGGATCAAATTCACTGCACATAGCTATTTCCTTTATTTTATACTTCGTTGGTAGTAATTTGGCAACTTATTATGACTTACTAATGTAACGCATAGTGAGCGATCAGGAGATTAAAATGTAAAAACCCACACTCATTGTACACTATACTATTTTATTTATAAATTTGTAGTCAACTGGAAAATCCTGATTGTTTTCTGATGGTAATCAGTAATCACTAACCAGCTAAATTATATCTTCTATACGTAATTTTTCATTTTTAAATTTTAAAATTTCACCCCCTCACGCTCAACTTTAAAATCTTAAATATTACTCTAACTTTTCTTGACATCTTCTGATGCAAAATAAAAATTAAAAAGACCGATTTGCTTTTGAGATATTACAATAATGTTTAATGTTTTTTAGTAAGTTTAATAATTCGCATGATTCGTCAGAAAATATTATTTAAAATATAAAATAACTTATTTTGTTAGGTAGATGAGTGAGTTATCAAGTTGTTACAAAATATTTTTTACGAAAACAATTCAATCTTTTATTCTAAATATTTTCATATGACAAGAAATATTACAATTAATATTAAACATTATTAAATATACCTCTTTACCACATTTGACCGGTTAGGTAAATCGAGGGAGAAATCGCTGGTGAACCAGTGTACCAGTAAAGGAAAATCTGCGGAAATTTGAGAAAATCTTAGGAAATCTCTAAAAATCTTAGTACCTAAATCCGAGGAAATTTCGGAAATTCAAAAACTTTGAGATAATCTCAAAAATACTACAGATAGCGTTTCTTTTTGCCTTTTCAAGTTTTTCGAAAAGAAATCTTAAGGCAATCCTGGAGGGAATCCGGAAAAATCTTTCAAAAACCTCGAATAAAAGCAAATCTAGTATACAAAAATTTGCCTCTCGGAATAACAATTTTGATTGTTTTTCACTAACGATAAATGATATCCCAATATTGATATTGAAAATTAGAACTACGAGAAGATAATAACTAAACATAGTGAAAAACAGAGTACCTACTAACAGTTAACAAATTTATTGTAAATCTTAAAAAAAAATTTTTTTTAAAGCGCAGTTAGCATATCTGTTCCATTATGCCATATCTACGGTTCTAACATGTAAATTAATACCAATATTTTTTATGAGGAAAATACTCTATAACGAAGCTGGGCCTATTAGTTATTTAAAAAAATGAAACACTTTCAAGAAACACTAATACACTGTGAGAAAAAGATTTGTCGCTCTAACAGAGCTATTAGTAGCTATAGCCTCAACTGCAAAACTTCGTTTTGCTGCTATAACAAATTTTTTGTTGCTGCAACAAATTTTCTGCTGCCATAACTAAGTTGTTTTCTATTCAGTAAAAATAAATTAGTTGATTTAACAAATTTTCTTATTCTGCACAGAAAAAAACTTTGTTATGGCAGCAGAAAACTTGTTACAGCAACGAAAAACTCTGTTGAGGCTATAAGCTACTAATAGCTCTGTTAGTTTTACAACTAAATTAATTTTTAGAAGGTTTAATAAAACCTAAAAATTTACATAATTCATATAATAGAGACTTTCATTTAGTTCAGGTATCACGAAGATAAAAATAAAAATTATTAGATTCAGTCATCTGTGACGAGACGTCTTCATGTAAAATTAGCAGTGTGTGTAAGCTGATTGCCCATATAAAATTATTTATACTTTAATTTACTATTCAGAAATTAATAAGTAATGACCAAGTAGGCTGCAAATTATGTACATACTCTAAATTAATTTAAACATCAAATTCCACCATCCATAACCCATTTTGTAGTCGATAAGTTTTAAATTTCGAAGCTAATTTAAAAGCCCACAAAAAATATGAAAATATAATTAATACATAAATATCAATTTTAATAAAAAAATGTCATATATTTTATAGACAAATAAAATTTATTGAAACACCCAATTATCATAAAATATGTAAATTATTAATAAATTAAAAATTAACGCAATAAAATTAGATTTATTTTCATTAGCTTTCAACAGCAGTTAATCCACAGGCTTACATTTAATGATAACAGCATAAAAGCAGACCCCGATCAGTAATAATTTAGTTTCGGGATAAATCCTTTGAGGGGTCCAGGCTTAAAAAAATTTACATAAATAATCTTTTCCTCCAAATGTTAAAAAAACTAACATTCAGATAAATATTATAACGTTCCCGTTAGGACAGATGAAATGTTGTGCTTACTATTAACATATTAAGGACAACATTTCACCTTAACTTAACGTGCACGTCATATTTAACATTTTCGATACATAGTTATAGTAAAACTATAAACACACACAAGACTGGCACTGTTATAAGCCGGGACGTCTGAGTGGTATGGAATAACCCCCCCCGGTAATGGTCATCAACATCACTTTTACACTAATTTTAAACTGTTACATCCCGAAGATCTTGGAGTAACCCCTAGAATACCCCACCAAAGGCAATTTAGTGCTTGATGCACTTTTTGTGATTATACAGATAATTTGGCCAATCCTGTCCAGCTTGGTTACATCAATTGATTTAGTGACTGCAGCGATCGTGAATCAATAAAACCAGTTCGAACTAAAATAAATAACGATCTTCGAGTGCGTTAATAATTCGGAAACGTTTTGTTATGAAATATTATGTTTATTGGAACCTTTCCAACTAACATTACCCTAGAACTGTCTTTTCAGCATGATTGCTTTATTACAGAAAGTGAAAACCTGACTATCCTACAAAGATACTAAAAGCTTTCCTTTGGTAAAATATACACAAGTGACTAGGTAAATATTATCATTAGGCATCAAACGACAACTATCGCTCATTTCGTATCCAGTGGCATATGATAGTAACCAAAAAATTTCAACTCCTCTCTAAATAGTTTTAGATGCCATGTAATTAAAATAACAACAAAACTAATTGCAACACTTGAAAATACTATACTCCCGGTATATCAATATTTATACCATTACTAAGGCCAGCGGCGTCACCAGAAAGTGGGCTCGGGTTCACCAAAAATTTAAGACACTGGTAACATGTAATTTTGGCCCATCTCAGGTAAGTTAGACCCACCCCATGTCCATCCACAGCAAAAAGTCTTGCAACGCCGCTGTTTTGAACACTCAAAAAAATTGTATTTCAAAATTTCGACTTCTATAGGTAACTAGATACTATTTAGGTGTAACTTTTACACTTGGTGTAAACTTTTCTATACTACAGGTTGTAATTAAGTAATTATTAGTTAATACTTTCCAAAGTTCAATTTTCTATGTACCTATAGTGTAATTGGTGTAATTGCAAATAATTACCAATAATTAAAAAATTCTATCACACAAATTAATGGCTGTAAGATTTATAAATAAAAGAAACAAAGCATCTAAGGCGATATCGCTTCATTAACTTAAATAACAATAGTGGTGAGTGAAAAACCATGAAAATCGACGAAGCGATGGTAAAATAGTACCTCAATTATATGATTTACAAAATTAAATAAATGTCACGTGAACGTTGTTGCAAATTATTGTAGGTTGTTTATTATTAAATTATGTGCAGTCAAAACTTATAAATAGTTCATCATAAAATCAAATTTGCAAAATATGCAGATCATTTTGTACAGCACGTTCACCCAAGGCAAATGGATCTATCGATCAAAATTTATGTATACGAACGCATGAATGTCGTAAATAAGAAATTTTCCGCTTTCTACAATATTAAAGTGTTCTGTTTACCTATTTATTACATAAAAATAATAATTAAATATTATTGTCCCAACAAAAACCTTGCAAAATAAAAATTAATATGGTTAAATTTAGCAGGAAGTGTTTCCCATTTCTCTAGCCAACAAATTTGTTTAAAAGGGCAGCCCGATGCAAACTAAAGCAAACAAAAATTGGAAACTTCGAAGTTTGTCAGACTGGAAGTTGCTAAAAGGCTTTATTAACCTAGTTACCCTAAAATAATATTGTTAAGAACTACTAACAGCCGATTAGACACAGCAAAATGTCAAAACTTAACCTTTCTTTGACAGCGAATTTACCTAATGGACGAACATTTAATGTATCCAATCAGAACATGAAAGCGCGATGAAATTTATTATCACCTGACATTCAAGCTTTATTACACACTAAACAAGCTAAAAGAGAACGGAAACGTTTTATATTTAATTTTTGTAAAGAAACATCGGGAGAAAAGCTTTTAAGGCACGATAACGAGCATCAATCAAATCAGTGTCACCAAAATAGAACGTCGTTTGATTTAAAGTTCGATAAAGAAAATATTAAACAAAAACATTTTATCGCCAAACCCTTAAAGCTGCATTCACAAAGAAATCAGCTGCATTGTATTGTAAGAGCTCGCAGAACCAATCAGATTAGATTATCATCTCAAGTTCATTTATTTGATTGGTTCTTGCACAAACGACGATATGTAAATACAGTTTTTTAGTAGAAAAATTCCAATCGAGATATAAACCATTTCCTAATTACCAGCACGCGCTCGTAATTTTTAATTTTAACAGATTTACAGTCAAAATTTCAGCACGTATCATCGAAAATAATCACAGAAAGTCGTTACCGGCAAAATTAGTTTACTAAGAAAACACATTTCTTAATTTTATTTGAATTATTATCATCACTTGGCTCTCAAAATTACGAATGATATTTACTTTCCTTATTAATTTATTGATTACAAAAATAAACCTTTTTCATGAAAAGTATGGTTTTATGCCGTAATCGTTTAATTTCCGCAACGATAATTACACCACGCCCATTAATATGTAGTATAGATTATCAAACACTTTCAAGTTCAAACAATAAATTGATAATTAGTCTGAAATTTGAACAAAATCATTTTAAGATAAAAACTGGTATGAGTATAAATTAACCACGCGGTACCACTCTTGCCAAAAATGTTAATCAATGCCCCCCCCCCCTTAATTTCATTTTTGCTATTTAAATTTTTAAACCCCTTATAAGAATAGATTTTTGTAGCTAATTCTGGAGTGGCCAAGTGATTTGTGTTGCAGCCTGCGAAACACACCTAAACAAAAACATTGTACGAGAGGGGTAATTTAAAAGAAGATATTTTTAGCAATGAGTTAATGTGAATCAACTAAAAAGCTTCAAATCTAAAAGGAATTCACATCACCTACACGCAACCTGTGTTTAATACATTTCGAGCCATTAAGGTGTCCTGTTTAATTAAATTTGTAAATAAAAGTGTTTTTTAATGGTACAATTTATTTGGCAAGATTGTTACTTTTAACTTCTTTTTTTAAATTCTTTTATTGTCTAATTATTGACATTTACTCAACCATCAATGTCAAATTAGTAAAAATAACCAAGTACGTATACGTGTACATACAACACGCCTTCACAAAATTTAGCTTCAACATCCTGTTTCGATTTAAAAATCACCTACACGATAATGATTTCAATTCGAGAAATAATCATCGCGAGTGCTTCTTAATCCTTTTTAGGAATAATTATTATGCAAGACGTAAAAATGATTAGCAGGTGTGAAAAATCGATTGCATTACCTATCAAAAATTTTTATTTACATAAGAATGCGATAAATAGTAAAAATAAGTCTTACCTCCAGGGATGGGAGCTATATCCAATTTTGCATGCATTGCACGAAAGACAAGGTTGACCTTCATCGATTTCCTTTACTTGCACGCCCTGAAAAAAATTGTTTATACAAATTTTTGATAAAGTTAAACCACTTATTAATAATAATTAATGTCGAGTTCCAATTATTGGTTTATTTGCATTTGGTTAGTATGCAAATGCATGTAATATGTTCAATACAGATTTTTTTAACCAACAAAATACTCGATTATTAGCAAAAGAACGGATTTATACGCTCTAAAAATTACAAAATAACTAGTACATTAAAAATAATAATATTACAGGAAAGTGACGTTTTTCGCACCTAGTGCGGAAAGTAACATTTTCCGCACCGAGTGAAAAAAAGCGTTTAAAAATTTTTTGTTTTTTATTATTTAATTTATACCACTGCAGCAAACTAGATATTATATCAAATAAGAATCAAAATATTTTGATCCAAGATTATAATTTTCCTGCTTCGTCGTTCGGCCAAATGCATAAGCTTGTATTTGTACACCTTGATCAATTTACGACATATTATACTTGTATTAAATGTGGACTAAATTGAACTTGTAATAATTTAACGTTGTTTAATTAAATTCAAGCGATTATTATTCCAATTGAGTTAAAATTTTATGACATACAGCTAAATGAGTAAACATATTAATGTGGCAGCTTGGTAAGAATAATAATTTAAAAATTAAATTCTGAATTGTCAAGAAAAATTAAACCATAACGACTTTAAATATCAATTGCTTTAAATTCAATAATAAAAACAATTTATTAAGAAATAGCATTCTACACGACATATTACATAACATGTGATATAACCACCGATTAATTCGGTTCTTACAATATACCAGCCATCAGTGGTGGAACCCAAAAATGAGTTTTATTTAAAATAAATAAATACTACGAAGTGCATATAAATCCGGTTTCTAGTTATTAGTCACGCTAAAAAGTTAACCACAAAAACTAATCATCGGAAACCTGTTAATTAAATTGAAATCGAATTTTTATAGTAAACCAGCTAATGATATTTTAAAAAGCTATAACGATTTTAATAAGTACAGAATACAGAATATATGAATAATTAAACCAGTAGTGTCTTATCTAAATTGATATCAAAATTTAAATGACGGAAAAGAAATTAAAGCAAATTTTAAAACCGTCATATCATCCTAGTGCTGGGCGTGTGCTTTACATATTATTATAGTTTAATATATTTTTAAAATATCAGTACTAAACAGTGTGTAACAATAAATTAGAGTACTTAGAAGGTCAGACAACCATACGGAAGGGGGATCGCTAACATACGTCAACACCATAGGTATTCGGCCTTTGGCCTCACTTAGAGAAATCACAACCATTGGTGTAGGTCATAATTCTTCATAGCTGTGATAACACCACTAAGATAAGATATTTGAACTAATCACAAATAATAATTTAATATCGTTTGCCTTTGACTTATTTCTTCAAAATTGGCAACCAGAAAAAGATCCCCTGCGAAAGCTTATGCTGTGCCTTTCACTACAAGAGCAATGATTACAGTATTTTGAAATTATAAATGTATAATTGTTGTAGATTATCTACCAAAAGAGGCTACAATTATCGCCAATCGTTCTGATCCAATTGCAGGGCTATTATATTATCAATCTATAATCAAAAAGAAATCCCATGTAATACCGAGACCTTAATCAATGTACATATCTGCTATAAATACCGTTTTAAGTAAAGGGTTATTCAACAAAAGGTTTCATTTTAATCTATTTTATATTAGAAAAACGACTGAATTATTGGAAAAGTATCGGCATTTATTATCTGTAAAATGTCCTCCTAGGCTAATCGTTTGGAAAAATTTTCCATGACTTTTCTCACCAATTTTCTTTAAATTTGGAATTGATATTCACAATAATTACGCGTTGTTGGATCATGTAGCTACGTCAAAAAGAAATGAAAATATTGTTGACTACAAAAGACTTTTAAATTAGATTACTAATAAAATTAATTATAATATATTCATTCGGAGAGACTACCGATCTATTGGCTATTTATAACCATCGGAGATGAAATTTCTATGAAAGGTAACACTGAAAGCATTCAATATCCTACACGACAAAATAAATTTATATTTTTGAAATAAGTTTGCGTACTAGAAAATTTTATATCGGTATTTATGCAATAGGTTCATATATATTTACTTATTGATAGTAAATTACGTTTTTAATTCCTTTATGATCCAATCTGTTGTGCGAAATATTATTTTTACTGCACCAATTGCATTGCATATCTTTCGTTCTGGTAATGGTCATAAAATAGGAGGTGAGGTATATTTTCGTTGTGGTACCAAAATATTCCCTTGGAGTGGTTTAAATCTATCACATCTGACACTTCTTATTGTGTTCTATTTAGGCTTGAACTATTATTTTAAAATTTTTGCAAGTCGTGAAGACCTAAATATTAACTTCCAAATTGCATTCAAACGACTAGCTGGTCATCAGTATAATGCATAAAATATATTATGTAAAAGTTACTTTTCAATAATATATCACTTTAATATTCAATAATGTCTGAAATACTGGTGAATGCGTAATTACGATTGAAAATAATGGATTCTACTACATAGAAACCTACTTTGCTGGTTGCATTGTGTCATTTGAAATAATTACCATTATACATGGATGGTAATATTAAACATAGATTATTCTAAAATAATTAGTGCGAATAATTTTGATATTATATTTTTCCAAAATGTCGTTTATATTTTTTGTAATGGTTAAAATGCGAATTTAGTAATTTAAGCAATGAGGGGGAAAAGAAACAGATTACTGAAAGAGTGGATAGAAAAACTAAAAAAAAAAAAAAATAGGTAAACTTTAAAATTACTTGAATAAGAAATTGTTGAGTTTCAATCCAAATTTTTGTTTAGAAATATTCAAAATTATCCTCGTCGTCATTTTAAAAATTTGACAATCCACATTCAAAGTTATAATTTCACGGTCCTATAAAATAAGAAGTCTGTTCGTCATCTCTTCCTATCTCTTCGTTTGTTAAGAAAAAATTTAGGTAATTTTAGACATTCGCCTACAATCCTATTTTAAATTTTGAATTTTAAAATCATAAAAAAAAACTGGAAAAAACGTTGTAATTTTTATACCGTCGTCAACGTCGTCACATTGAGACTTCTGAATTTTTAAGACTTCTGTATCAATTTAATTTTAAACAATGAAATCACGAAAGCGTTGGTTAGAAACAAGACAAAAATGATAAAAAAAGAGTAGAAAAAGAAGAAGTAATAATTAAAAATATATTTTTTTCTGGAAGCACTCACGTACAGTGTCTTGGCGAAAATCTTGCTCAAGGTGGTTCCGGTTGATATTTCATTTAATAATTCATTATAAAAATTTTGAAATATAACACTAACTGTTTTATTTATACCATACCTAATCAATAAATAAGTCTTTATTAACATTTGTCATTATTGTATTTCCCACCTTGAACACAATTTTTCTCACTTGACCAAAAAAATTACAATGGTGTAACCAACACCGAAGTAAACAGATACATCTTATTAAGTAACAAGGTACTTTATGTCCTCGATAACAATGAAAACCAACTTGCACAACAACTATGTATGTACCATAAGTATTATTTTAATTACACGGGAATTCTAATATTTCAATCACAATTAAAACAAACAAATTTAAACAAAAGCAGACGAAAGTATGTAGGGAAACCGGGGTCTTAGACTGTTTCTGTGGTTTGGAGAAAACGCAAAATCAACAATACCACCTTAAAAATAATCCAGGGTCACAGGCACATCTCCCAAATCCGGTTTAAACAATCAACAAGGTTTAAATGCTAAAATCAATCTCTGGTTTGTTCGTTTGATATTTCTTTGTTTTTTACCTAACTAATTTCTGGTTAAAATAATTTCAATTATAAGTTTTTCCTTTGATAAAAAAATGTTGAAATACAAAAATAAAATAAATGCACGAATCTAATACTTCCTGCGACAATTTTGATGTAACTTGAGGAAAAAACGATAGTTAACCACATTCTAGATAAAATTTGATAATAAATGTTGAAAGTACTCGAAGAAAATAGTCGAAAAAAATTACAACTTATAATTTGATTTATTATCTAATCTTCGTATTTTCGGGAAAATAGAAGGAAAAAAATGAAAATTAATAGAACACGAATTCATTTTTTATTGTCGTCAGGTTGAAAAAAATATTTTTGATCAATCTTATTATTGGAAGACCATTCTTTTCACACTGCGATGCAACCTTTATTAAATACGAACAGGCACAATATACAAACAAATGTAATTGGTTGATAGCGATACTCAACAGGTTATTTTTAATAAAATTTTTAACAAATGTGCACAAAATTGTATTATCGGTCATTTTCATTTACACTTTTGCTTTGTTCGTTTCTATTCAAACGCTCATCATGTTGAAATCCATGCCAAGCTCTAGTTGTGATCTTACTAATCATGCAAGCGTAATTAAAGTGAGTATTTTTTTTACTTAATTGACTGAAAATTCTAAACCCACTCGTAATCCTCTTTTTGCAGAAATCCAAACCAACAGTTAAGGAAGTGATAAAGCATCCTTTAGAAAGTGGTTGGACCTTATGGTATTATGTTAACGATAGAAATAACACTTGGGAAAGAAATTTGAAAAAAATTTACTCTTTCAAAACCGTGGAAGATTTCTGGTGGTAAGGATTTGGTACTCCAAAATTCACCACAAAAAAATTAATTTTTTTAGCTTATACCACCACATCAAGAGGCCAAGCGATTTAAGGCAAGGGTGTGATTATTCAATCTTCAGGCAAGGAGTAAAGCCCATGTGGGAAGACGAAGCAAATAAAAAAGGAGGCAGGTGGTTAATCAACCTGGATAGGCAACAACGTGGAATTGATTTGGACGTGTATTGGTTAGAACTTGTAAGTTTCCTTATTTATATGTTATGCATCTAATACAAACTACATAATTTTTTTTTTCAGTTACTGCTGTTAATTGGTGGAACAGTATCGAACTCGAGCCATTTGTGTGGAGTCACTGTGAATATTCGAGGAAAGGGCGATAAAATAGGTAACAATATGTTCCATTTTTATCTTTCCCATTGCAAATATAAATACAATTTCAGGATTGTGGACTTCCGACGCTAACGACAACACAGCTGTTATGGAAGTTGGACAAAAGATAAAAGAAGCATTAAAACTTTTACCGAACGCAATGATTGGCTATCAAGTCCACAAAGATATCATGGAACTGGCTCTACCAGCTATGAATTACGCTTATACAGTATAATTTGACTTTCATAGTGAAGGCGTAATTATTTCCATTTAATTGTTTGAAAGTGTAGACTCTTTTTCAGTTTTTCATTGATGCCCTAATTGATGCTTTATTTACTTCTTGGATTCTTCTTAACTATTTACGAATGTTTTGATTATTTAAAAAAAAAATTGTTCTTGTAGAAATTGCTTAATTTTGTACTTTCTTTTATACCAATAAATCGTATTTACACTAAATTGACCTTTTCTTCTTGAACAATTAGCCCCCCTACTTGTAACTGCAATCTTATTTTCCAATGCTCTTCACGGTTTTTCCACTCAAGATAAAAATTGTGCCACCTGTAACTTTTTTGTAAAAAAAAAAATTTATGCTCTACAAAATAGTCTATTTGCACTTTTGCTCTATCTTGATCAGTTATCCCGAGAGAGTTTGAAAGCAGCGGAACTTAAATTTTTGTTAATTTCTTGTTAAAAATATGTAAAATTCCTCCCTACAAAATTGACATTTTTTCACATTATCTCGGCAATTAAATCTCTATAATTTGGTTATTACTAAACATAATATGTGAAATCTAGACTTTTATTGAATTAATAATATAATTATTATAGTTTTAATTCTAAAAATTGTAAAAAGAAAGAAAAAATAATTCGATAGACGTTCTGGATTAAATAATTTCAGCTTTCTATAAATTATTATTATTAGTGACACAGTTTGCGTTTTTAAATAAATAGTAAAGTTTATTTTATATTATATACTTATGTATGTTAGTTTATAAAAATTAATTATGTTAATGATAAAAAGATAAAGCTATAAAATACTAATAAAAGCAGCAGACTGGATTGGAAATAAGTAGGAAAATAATTTAATTTATAGTTTACTTATCGATGCTTAGATTATTTGCAATTGACATTATAATTATCACTAAATCCTTGCAAATAAGCATAAAAGGCCAACAAATGCATAAACGCATCACAATGAGTTAAATATAATAAAAAAAACATTAAATCGCGAAAATAATGAAGCTAATAATAGAATATGTATGTACTACACAAAAAAGATTTTAACAAAAATACGGAACGAATTTTTATGGATAACTTAGCAAAAAAATTTTTAATTCATTATAATAACGAGTTAGTCATATAAAGCTGAAAATTTGTGTAATATAAACATTTATTTTGTCTGGGACTTAAAAAATTATGCAAAGTGCGAAAAATGTTGAATACATTATAATACACATTAAAGCAAAAACAGTAATAGTCCGGTCATTGGAAACTTTTTGCTTAAATCCTTTAGGTTTTTATCCTAATTGATTAATTAATTAAACTAGATTAATCCTAGAATAATCCTAGTTGGAATTATTTTTATACACCAATTTTAAGGGTAGAGTGTAGGGTAAATGGCTTGATTTTTGTCTAATTCAAATAATAAAGGATTTCTAATGACAAAAATCATTGCGTTTTCGAATGTTGAAACTAAATGTTTCAGAAATTCGGGGTTACCAAACTCTTTATTCAATCAAAGTGGCTAAAACCTGAGTTAACACAGGGTTAACTTCATAGTAGCCACTTTGATTAGACCCAAGTTAACCCTAGGTTAACTCAAATGTATGAAACTCAGTGCAAACCTTACTTTTGTTTATATTCTCTAGGAGCATCGTTAGTGGTCTCCGAGTTCTTCGTGGTGGTCTATTTTCCATCTACAGCAACGAGATGGTCCAGTAATTTTCAGCCTTCACGAAATTATTTATGCCAGTCGAAGACGCTTGCTCTTAATTATATTATTGTAGCTAGTAATAATTGCTTTTGGAGTGGTGGTGCATGCAAAAAGCAAAATCAAACGTAACATCCGTGTTTTGTGTTATCTCTTTTTTCACTTAATTATTTAAATTCCTTATTTTTTTTATTGTTTTTTTGGTACCAACTCAACAAGTTTTGAGGAATGCAGAGAAATAAACGAGCTTGGTTTTATTGCCACAAATAATTTGGCATGCAAATGTAAAAAAGATGAAATTATTAGAAGATAAACGTACGAATGGCATTTGATTAGAAAAAATGAAGTCACGAGGCGATAAATATAAATTTTAGTCGGCCTGAAAGAAATTAACCATTAAAATAAGTACTCGTTCCAAATTTGTTTGAATATCTTAATTATATACAACTTGTTTTCTGCCATAAATATAAGACTGTTTAGTAAACACAATAAATTTAATATAATAATTTATATTTTTTGGCAATAGCTTCTGTGTCGTACAAGAACAAGGCACGTTCCATTTAATTATTAACCGAAAAAAACAATTAAGTAAATTGGTAAACAAGTATTTTCTAAACTACCGAGCTATTCCCGACAATGAACATGATTCCAATCATCAGGATGTGCCACTGTTATCTATTTTGCGACTGCATGTTTATATAATTTTAAACCAACATTTAAATTGTTTTATTATTTAACTTCCACACTTAAAAATTTATTTTCTATTACTTTTACAATTTCACCGTTGGAATTTATCATTAGCCAAGAATTCTGCCCACAACCAAGACGAACAATTAGAATGGATGTAGGTATTAAAATGTCAATAAATTTGGAATTACCATACGGTTAGAAAAATCCATCCAAATTTGGTATAATAAGTGATGTAAAAGGCTCGCCGAGATTATTAAGCGAGAAAATATGGACCAAAATATGAATAAAAAATTCTTTTTCAATGACCAGGTTGCAAAAGAAAGCATACAAAAATACAAAATCCAAGTGCATTGGATGCAAATTAAGAATAAAATAGCATATGGTGAACGAGTTGTGTTAAAACGTTACTCAACATGATTTAAATGACGTCACAATGCATTACCATACACGGTCAACTCGGATGAAACTAACCAAACCACCATTCGATTGAATTGAATACATAAAATGTAAAAGTCATATTTAAATAACAAAAAATATATATCAGCCCAGCTAGGTCGAGTTACTTGTATAATAAATTCGTCATTTAAATTTCTACGAGATGTGGTCAACACCAAAATTATGTATCAAGATCGTTCGGATATAAGTTATACAATTTTCAATCTATAGTACTGATGTACCATTGTAAAGTTGTCAAGGTATGGGTCAGTGAATTTATTGCTAGCCAGGAAGTAAAATTGGTGAAAAATTTAAAAAAACCAGTCCGATTATAATCTTACCTTCACTAGATACTACTCAATAAAAAAGTTTGTTCTATTTAATTTGCAAATGAATCAAAAAAAAATTGGAAACAGAATAAATCTGGATTGTAAAATAAAATATAAATTAATTGGAACACTTTATATTGTCGAGACAGGCCTATTGGTTGGAATCGAATATACGATACAAATTTATAGAGGAAGAATATAGTAATAGCAAAACACAAGAAAATTGCAGAACGTTAACAATCAATAAACTTCAGGGTAAAGCCTGCCTTCACGCCATTGCGTGTTTAATAATATACATCGGGAACATACATACGTATTACAGAATAAAACAGAAAAACAAACTTAATAAAATTAAATTGCAAAAGAACTTTTAAATCCATAAATTATAAGCGCATGAGTAAAGCATGTTTATATGGAGGCATTTCTGTCATGTCTAGAAGGAAACTACACTTTGCAATACACTTATTTTCCAGTCTTTTTTCTTTTAATTTATGCAAAATTTTCAAAATAGTTTACAAAATTTCGGTTAGCCCAGTTTACTCCGAGTATATTAGGAAAATCAGCGTTCGTAAGTTTTTGCTTTCCATTGTAACAGATCAAGCCCTATTCAGATCGAGTTAAGCGCTAATCACTTTAAAATACTCTTATATAATTTTTATTTTGATTTTTGTCGGAAGCGTGACCCTGATCTAAAATTTCAAAATTTGAATTTATTTTTCAACAACTTGGTAACTCTTGAATGTATCTTCCAGCTAATGGGAAACCAAAAATAAATCGTAGGAAGGTAAGTCTCTCGCGTGAGAAACTTCTTTATGATATATTGAAGGGATCATATTAAATATTAACTTAATTAGAATATAATGTTTTATTCGGCGACGTAGAGAAGGGTTTTGCCACCCGGGACGGCCGGTCCCTGAATTTGGCGCCCCCCTACTTGGCAAGTCAATTATTCTACCCAAATTTTGCGCACAACACATGACCCATCAAATTATTTAGTATAAAAAATATTCTTGCCTTCATTTGTGCAAATCTGTCGATAACACTATCAAAATTTATTTTTTTAAAGAAAAAATGCCTCCTCTAAAAAGTGCGTTCGGATCGACCCCCCCCCCCCCGGTCTCGTAAAACTTACATTTTAAGAATAAGAGTTTATTGGAAGCGTGAGTAATTTTATTATCGAATTGGAGAGTTATGTCCATTTTTGGAACGTTTTTGAAGAAATTTGGAAGCATGAGAAAATTAAAGAGAGCAAAGATACCATCTTTGGTATCAACCTCAAACAAAGAAATGCGGTATTTTAAAAATAAGTGTAGTGACTATATTTATGTTCTAAAGAGAATATTACCGACAAAGTGTACCTTACCAGGCGTTAACAACTTGAGTGAATTTTATTGATATTGAACTGTTTAATCAAAAACAAATAAAAATTACCGAATGTTTAAAAAAATAGTGTTTTATGCTTTGGATTATTACTACTTGAACAATAAATACGTAAATGCATAAACGTACCTTAAGGGGACCAAACCCTTTAGCATTTTCAAAAAACCGATATTTTTTTACTCTTATATTCCAAAAGTATAATATATTAAGAGTATACTGGTATAAGGAAAAATTGAAAAATTAAATATTTACGGAGTTATCGCAAATAGTCGAGAACGCCTGGATCTGCATACTATAAACTTTACATAATAATAAACCAAAGATGTTTTAATTTTAATATAAAAATATCTTGAAACTGCATTTTCAAAAACTGCTCGTACTGTAACTCAAAAAGTTATTGATCGATTTTGCTCAAATTTTAAGAGGCTCCTGTCTATATTATTATCGAAAGGATAAACCTAAAATTTTAAAGATTTCGCGTAAATAAATTACTTTTTTGAGGTAAAAATTGTTGAAAAAATAGTCGAAAATTTGACCATTTAGTTAAACAGCAAAGTTCATTTTTGATTATATACTTTTTTATAATTTTATAGGTTCATCCTACCCGTCAACATGTATATAATCGAAAACAAATTTGTTTATTTGTATCAGATCAACAGAAAAAAAATGATAAATGCAGCACTGCCATTTTGTTAAAAAATATTTAAAAAAAATTTTTTTTTCTATACTTTAATACTATTACAAAATGATGTTAAAACTTCAAAATGATGTGATTATTTTTTCACCTGTAAAAATATTCCCAAAGAATGACTTATTGCCGGGCGTCTAAAGGATTTGGTCCCCCCCTTAAGAGTCTGCTGTTGCACCATAGCTTGGTCGGGAGTTGACTCTTTTTCTTCATTTCGAATATTTAAACATTCTAAATTACTTTCTACTTGCTGTACTTGTTTTTTCTGCAAATAGTACGATTTTAAAGATTGTTCGAGTACATTAAAAATTACGCAATACAGTAAACAAAAAAATTGCTACATAAATACTTACAGATCTATCTCTTTGCAAGTTTTGAATATTGAATTTTCTTCGTTTTTTTGTGGGTGCCATGTTTTACAATTTTACGAAATGTAAACAATAGGGAGCAAGAATAAAATTTATAAATATTCCAACGGTTGATTTTCCAGTTTTATACACTTAAAAATAAAGATGCACTTTTAATAATACACACTAAGAAAAAACACTAACGGAACGAACGCAACCAAATTGTTTTGAAGTTTCGTGGTGAATTTCAGCGCCAACCAATGATAATGTCGCGCCGTGTTCGTAAACACGAATGCTACCGAGAAATGTCGAGTTTTCTTTTATACAACTACCTGCGTCCCTGCGTGCACATTGAAACCATAAAACACGTGTGAAGCCAACAACGCACTGAAACCATCAACCACCAAGCTGCTAGGGACCCAGCAAAAAAGAAACAAGCAAACAATCCATCGCAAAACAAGCGTCGTGTGAGGTTGTAGCAATATCCTTAGAAAACTTTTAATAAGACATTTTATCAGATCACGGTTTTCCGTGATTTATGCTTTCCATTTTAACGGATCAAGCCTATTCTGATAGAGTTGTATTGTATATTGGAAGCGCTAATCACTATGCAATACTCTTATCTTCATTTTGATTTTTGTCGGAAGTGTGACCCTGATCTAAAATTTGAATTTACTTTTCAACAACTTGGTAACTCTTGAATGTATCTTTCAGCTAATGGTAAACCAGAACCAGAGATAAATATTTACTCTCACGTGAGAGACTTCTTCTTTGTGATATATTAAAGGTGCATATCCCCGCCAATTTTTTTACATTTGCTTTTGACAACCCTAGTTGTTCAACGCAGTTTCTCAAATCTTGAATCCACCTCGAATGGCGAGTCACAAGGTAAATTCTTGTAGTACACCAGATTACTATTTATAAGATTTTGAAAAATCGAATTTTTGTTTTCTGCACATTTTTCAAGTTTAGACCTTGAAGAATATATCCTCGAAGAAAAATTTTACAATTCCAGTAATTTATGTAGTTACAGCTATTTTAGTGACGCACTGTAAACCCTTCAAACCGGAGCATATGGGGTGTCATAACCATGACCATTTGAGCTATAAATTATATAGATGTACAATATAGGTCGACCCAAAACACTTGAAAATCGTAAATATTTTGGAGTTTACTTTTCATTTTTCAACATGGTTGACATGATATCTCAAGTTCTATTCGCCCGATTTACTTAAAATTTCGTGTCGACCTTCAGTGTATATCTATCAGTGTTAACACTTTCTTCGAACGCTTTTTTAAGGGTAACAAAATGGGCTAAAGAGATTTTAAATATCTAAGTTAGTTTCCGAGCTATAATATAAAGTTGTGTTTTTTTAAACAGAAACCATAGTTGAATATGATATTTTTGATTGGCGTTTTTATCCTCTTTTCAATGATATAATGATATGTTGTGTCCATTATTTCGGTTTCATCCCATTTTATTTAAAATGTAATAAAAATAAATAATATCAATAAAAAAAATAAAAATAAATGTTTTTTTTATCATTCATCATATCATTTAAATGATGACATGCAATGAGCCTTTTAACGTCTTGCTTAGGACGATGACTAATAGAATAATAGTATAGATCGATACCAAACAGAAACCAAGATTTTGGTCAAAATTGGTCAAAAAATTGTCGAATGAAAACGTTGATAATCACAAGTTCCTCGAAGTTGGGTAACAAACTGAACCAAAATGGCACAAAAGTTGGTCGCCAAAATTTGTAACGGCTTTTACGTTTATTTATTAGTACCGCTAGTTCAGGCGGCGGCGGCTAGCTTACGCGGAGATGAGTAAAAATCTCAAAAATATATTCCTCAAACTTTTATAATGGATGTAAAAATGTTTCTGGGGTCAGGCAAGTTACCCCGTGACGATTCAGCGCTCAGTCAGATTTGTCGCAATCACCGTTTACATATCAGTTAGTGTTTATAATAAAAGCTAAAACGCTATTTTAAAAATATTGAATGCCTTGAATATAAGAATTTGCCAGTAGTGCAAGATTTTTCTGGAAATCAAATTACTCAGCAATTAACACAAGGTCAAAAAGCTCGCAAGAAGCATCAACTAGGTCAACAATGATTCTAAAAGGAAGCAGAAAGTTTACCAATAAATAGTATAATAACTTAAATCTACTATAAGCATAAAAAACTGATTTTCAATACTCAAAATTATATTTTGAAAATTGTCGGGTACGATTATTCAAACACTAAAAAAGAAATAAAAGTGCACTTTGCGAATTCGAACAGACAATTCAATGCTATTGTAGATATTATCGAATAAAACAATTTAAAATTAGAAGACAAAATTTATTTTTACGCGACTCTCACGAGATTTTCACAAATTTCCTCCTAGATTTTGAAGCACATCTACGGTAATTTTAAGTTTTCCTCAGATTTCGCTTCACTTGTATACCAGATTTCCTCCCCTCGGGAGCACCTCATTGTACTTCTCGCGTCAGCCGCCATTGCACAGGTACATGTTATTCTTCATCACATTTTTTTTATCTTTCATCAGCATACAAATATTAGTCTCTGAAACTCGGGGCGGTGGAGGATCTGGAATACCCCCAGTATTTTTGTAATTTTGTTAAAAAGAAAAACTGTATTTATTAAACCTGTAACTTCTGAACCACTTATCTAACTTCCGCAAGATACATTCTTTCCAAGTCTATAACCTTTTACTGGATTTTAACCAACTTAGTCCAACCAATCTGGATTCGATAATTTTAGTATCCACGAAAAACTTAATATTCTTCAATATTCTGCTATGGAAGGCGGCGCCCATTATAGTTGTGATATTGCTTACAAAAATAGTAACAATTAAAATGTTTCTCCACGGCTGAGGATACCCTTCACTTGATATTATCTCTTTAATTATTGTTCAAAATACACTAATAAATTAAGCGCTTTTAAAAAGAATATGAATTACCTTATTAATTAAAAAATCGCCTACAAATAAGCTAGAGAGCAGCCGACTTGTTATTAAATCTCGTTAAGAATTTAAAATTTTGCTTTTGAAGCGTATCTCTTAATTGCCACTAGGTTTTAAAGCGAATTTATTATTGTATATACGGAGCGATTAAAATGTAAATATTGATCAGACCGCTACACGATTATCATGTATCCAAGAAAGTATTTAGATCAGAATATTATAGATGTTAAAAACTCAAAAGCCAAAAAACGCTTTCGAGGATAATGCAAGTATGAAAAATTCAGAAATTTTTCTTCCTGAAATTAAATCGTAAAGTAGTAAATCCCTTTAAATTGAAAATGTAAGCCCTCCCTGCAGACTCTCACTCGAGAAAAAGTTAATAAGCGATAATAATTTTCTGTGATAAGAGGTAATGAAAAGCAATCAGTTATTATAAACAAACAAAATTATGTAAATAGTGAAACAGTGGCAGAACCTCACGTAGGGCTTCATCCCACCCAAAAATTTGTTCTGGATGTCCATATTAGGGCACAATTTATTGAAGCAAGTTGATATATTGGTAATCGATTTCCACTGGAATATTAAGTACAGTAAGTAAATATTAAATACTACTTCAAAAATCAATTAGTGTTTAACAATTATTAATGAATCAATCTATACATACTCTCGTTCGTTTAATAGAAGGTTAAGCACCAATTACTTAATTATGAATATATAACACATTTGTATAAAATTTACATTCTCTAGCTTTAAATGAGTTTAGTTATATTGACCTCTACTGCATAATTCTTTATCTTGTTCTAACGTAAGCCAAGATACCTTTTGGATAGTAACGATATTATAAATTTGATACAAAGTTATCGACCTTTTCTAGACACTGTCCGCCTGTATCGCGTTTCTAGCACAATTAATTCGGTATTGTTTTAAAATGTGCAACAATAACAAGTTATATAAATTTAATTCGGATTATTTCCGATTTCTTTTGAGAGGGGGGGGGAGAAGGAATTTTTATTACAGAACCGATTGTTATAATTAAAAATACACACACACACATAAGGTGTTTTACAATATTATAATAATTAATAGATCCACCCACATTAAAGTGTAGGTAAATAATTATTGCAAAACAAAAAATTGTTACTCCTGCTGATTATCCATGCTTTCTTTAATCATACTTTTATATAGAAATGATATCATTTGGTGCATGTAAATAAAAATATTTATTCCATGCTTTAGTCGCGACTAATTTATATTCAATTTCTCGACATGGTTCATAAAGGCCGATCCTACATTATTTCCTCTTTTTACTTCCTTTTCGAATTTGAAAATTTTTATTCGTACCTTTTTCAAAATTCTGAAGAACAGTTAATTAGGAGATCGCGAAGACCGGTTTGGAAGATTTTTAATTAATAAAATAAACCTGAATCTAAAAATAAGCTTCCTAAAAAAACTTTCGTTTTCGTTTACATAAATTGAATTTGATTTTAGTTCGACGTCCCGCAATACCGGTCTTGGAATTTTTTCCAAGACACAAAAAAGTGTCGCTAATGATTTCTGTACTAATAAAATTAAAAAAGTAAAATAAATGTCTTACCTCGACCGAAAAATATTCTTTTGGTGTTCTTTTGCAACTCATGTTTTTATTGTTTCAACATAAATTACATCAAACAGGCACTCGACACGAAAAGCAACAAAACAATAAAGCGGTAACGACAAACATTGTTAGTGATTAATTAAAAAAACTTAACATTTTAAGTTATGAAAAATTCAAATAAAAATTTATAGGTTAGAATAAACGAAAAACGTAACCTACCACACACCACTCACGCACCAAAACAACTAAATCTCAAATATCCATTCGCTCGCGGTTACCGATCAGTGCTTCACATTCACCAATATTAAAATAATAAAAGTTACCAAGCGAGACAATTAAAACCGCGAACTTTAAAGAGGCGCTCACGACGATTACTATTAATTAAAATTGACCCTTCGACTTATCGGCCTTAATTAATTTGCGATATGATAAATGGGAGGGGCTTGAGTAAACACTGCTATTTAAGTATGTACGAGCTTTCGTTTGTTTTGCGCGACTGATTCAAAAAAAAAAAAACACAATCAATGCAATTGTTTCAGAAGCGCAATTTTTAAACTTTTAATTTTTCCAGTTTTAATAAAATACATTCATCTTTCACAGAATTTATCAGGATAAGCAATAAAATAATTGGCAGGCCACAAAAATTTCTAGATTGAAGACTTATTTTGCACTTTGGTGTCTTCCAAATCTGTCGTTTGAAAGTTGAAGATTGAAGAAGTTTACATCTGGGTCACCTGGTGCCGACATCGGATTGGTTGCACTGTCCAAGATAGGCAAAAATTAATTATTGCATTTTAATAATACAAAAATCATAAAGAAAAAACAACTATTTACTTCTGAAAGCATTACTTGTTAAATGGTCTAAACCCATAATATTACAATCGTAATTTTTACAATACAATACACTTAAAAATTTATTACAACAATTCAAAAATAATAAAGTTAAAGTAAAATTAATAATAAATGAGTTATATAATTTGGTAATTAACCACATTTTGATGTCAACCAACTTCTATTTTCATTTTTATATGCAATTAACTTCACATTCAATATAACTTAATTGATACAACAACATTCGGAATGACAAAAATTACATTCACGCATTTTAAATTCTAATTTAACTATAAGTAGCAGTTTTGTTTAATTAATTTAAACACAAAATACCATTCACTCAGATTTATCACTCGAATTCAATCGTTTCATTGATTTGAGTGCTTTTTCTCGCAATTTTTTTTCGTCTTCAACTACAACTTCTAAGTCACTATTATCAGAATCGTCGGTGGTTACCTTCTTTCGTTTGTGTTTTTTATGCTTCTTCGAATGCTTCTTTCTCTTCTTGTGTTTCTTATCTTTCTTGCGTTTCTTTGTATCTACTTCTTCATCCAAATCGCTGGCCGATTTACTAGTTTTGGTTTTCTTATGCTTTTTCTTTTTGCTTACCTCTTCCTCGCTTTCCGACGAGCTGTCCTTCTTACGTTTTTTTACCTTTTCCGTTTTGCTTGATTTTTCCACATCCGAATCAGCGTCCGAACTGTCGTCACGTTTTTTACCCTTCTTCTCAACTCGAGGTTCGTCACTGTCACTTGAATTATCTTTACGAGACTTTTTGATCTTTTCTACCTCCGAACTTGCAGATCGTACGCGTTTTTTCTTATATTTTCTGTCATCTTCCGAATCGCTACTAACATGTTTTTTCCTCCTTGTCTTCTCTTCGCTACTGTCTCTTTTAGACTTTTTAGTTTCCTTTTTATTCGAAACTTCAGCATCGCGACTCTCTTTCTTAGAGCGAGGAGGCTCCACGTCGCTTTCACTGCTACTCGATTCGTTACGTTTCTTAATTCGTTTTTTAGTCCGAACCTTCCTACGACTTTCTTTCTCCCTAACCACCTCACTATCCGAACTACTCGATTCAGTTTCAGTCTCGCTCTTTTTCTTAACGACCTTCTTACTTTTCACTTCGCTCTTATCGGACTTTTCCTTCACCGATTCCTTAGTCGACTTTTTAATTTCTTCTTTTGAGGAGCTAGGTTTATCGTCTTTAGGAGGAAATTCGTTAGCCTTAATGAAAGGCGAGGGAGTACGAGACAAGCTTCTAGAATATCGTGGTGGTCCGTAAGGTGGAATAGGTCGTTCACCACTTCGGCTACGAGATTTAGATTTCTTTTTGTCCTTAACTTTTGTCAATTCGTTTGAAACGTCAGCACTCGCACTCGATTTACGTTTTTCTTCCACCTTCTCCACCTTACGTTCACTCTTACGATTATCATCCGACTTAGGAACAACCTCAACACTTTTACTCGAAGATAAATCAACTTTTTTAATTTCTTGCTTTTTATTAACTGCGAGTTTTTGGTCTCGCGAACTGTCCCGAACTTCTCTATGTTCGTTCTTATTACGGATTGGGCTTGAGCTGGGTTTAGCAGGCCTGTCTCTGGATCTCGGTAGAATGGGTGATTTGCGGCGAATGCTGACTCTGTCTTTCGATGTCCTCCTCTTGGATCTTGATCTTCTGTCCTTCGAACGAGATCTGCGAACGTCCCGAGCTGGTCTTACAAAGTTTCTGTCCCTGCTGCGACTGCGCCGAATAGTTCGTCTAAACAAAAAAAAATTTTTATTTAAATAAATTTTTCCTTCAACATTTTTTGATTTAATTTTGAATTTGATCATTGCTGTTTACATTGTCCAGTTTTAAACACCCTGCTTTTTTTCCGGGAAAACCCTGCGTTTTATTTTTAACTCCTAAAATATCAACATGTATTGTGTACCCTCAATCGATAATTCAAAAGAGTAAATTAATTTTGTTATCCTTGTTTTATGATTGTAGAAAAGACAATTTATTATGTAAATTTTTGTGACGTTCTAGAAATAAAAATCCCGAATTATTCAATATAGTACTGGACATTTTTCATAAAAACTATAACTTAAAAAGACTAATAGATATCAAAACTCAGTTTAATTGGTATATTCCCCACCGATGGTTGAAAAATACGAAAACTATTGTCATCTATATCTCGGAAACGGTGGGACAAAATAAAACAATGAATAGAAGTTTTATTTTGTAAATTTTATTATCTACATTTTTGTTTCTATATATTTTTTTACTTGGTCCCACCGTTTTCGAGATCTAGATGACAATAGTTTTTGCATTTTTCAACCATCGGTGGAAAGTGGTGCCGTCCATAAACAATGTACTTTAAATTAAAAATACTTGATTAATGGGAACTATATCTGTTATTCATTAACATAGCAAACTTAAATCATTAAATTCATTTGCTATCATTCCAAATTTAGTCCAGTCATTACGTAATGAAAGAGGGGTCTACATGGAGATGACTTGGAAATGAAATTCTCTTTGCTTAAGTTTTCTACAACAGAAATCACAAAATAATAAATTATCCGTTTCCTGTATATCCTTGACCCAAAATAGATAAAATCAAAATGAAAGTAGATAAAATTCTTCATAAAAATAGTCCTAGTCCATTTAGTTCAAGGGTTCCCAACCTGGGGGTAATTACCCCCGCGGGGGTAAAAGTAAAGATATTTATATTTGCTTGTATGGTTTGTATTAATAATATTTAAGCGGGTGGGGGTAATTTCAATTTTCCTAACAGGTCACAGGGACAACAGTATTGAAAAGATTGGGAACCACTGATCTAGTTTCTAAGCTATAGCTTTTCAAAGATCCCGATTTCTGAATAACAAAACCGTTGTGGAATTTTATACAACAAAGTACATTAATTTCATTTCCGACTTATTTCCATACAAAAGTACCTAATGAGAATGACTAATAGTAAAATTTGATATTTAATACAAAATTTGACAAACTCTTTCAAATGTAAAAAAAAGTTTTACGTTACAAATCAAATAGAATGGTTATTTACATAAATATTAAGTAAGATTTACTGCAATTGTAAGTAATTTTATCTGTACATACTATTAAAGAAAGAATAATTGTTACATGCATTAAGCAAGAATTGGTAAACCTAACTGAAGTAACAAAATCTCTCAAAAACGTCAAGCAATTAAAATTTATAATATACAATAATAATTTTCATTTATTAAACGAATTTATTTGTATATTTTATTATTTATTTTCTCCATCAGGTAAGTTAATAAGAGTTGTCAGTCATTTTTAGAAAATATATAAGCCAATTCGTTTAATAATTAATCAAAAATAGCTTGTAAAATGAACTTATAAAATAAATATAATCAAATTATTGTAATTATTTTATCATTGTCGTTGTAAGTTTTGTTCAATGCTATATTGATTAATTCGTTGCTAACGTCATTCTATAAAGTTATGCTTATTCATTTCTAACAACATAAACATTATGACAAAAACTATCATACGAAGTGAAGGAAATATTATTTCAATTTAGTAATCATTAGTTTCCAATATCCTTAAAACTTTTATGAGCTAGGATTGCCATAACTAATGGAAACTTTTCTATTTTCTGGAAGTCGATACATAATTATCTTTTCATATCACAAAAAATTTGATTATCTTTTTTTTAAACTCTTGAAAGGATTGATTTTACTCATATCCCTTTGATTCACAGTTTTTACACACATCGCATTGCTACTACTTTACCTTATCCTACCCCGAAATAAAATGATACTCTAATTAATTGCATTTTCACAGTTACAATATTTGCAGTTGTGCAATATGTAGTATCTATTGCCAATTATTCATACTACACAATCATTATTTTAATGTAAATTTAAAATTAAAGTTGGTCTTCTTTCAAACATTGTCTTGCGTTGTAAAATTTATACGGCAGGAAACATATGAGTCATTCCACCAAATAAAATCATTTTTTACGGGGCGACCCTCGCGGATTAAGTTCAAAATTTGTAGACATGTTCTCTATAATCAGAAAAAAATTCTGTGAAAGTTTTAGCCCTTAATATGCAGCGGTTTCGGAGTTATGATTTTTTTAAATTTTAGAATAAAATTTTTTCAACTTTTTCATCAATTGTTTTGGCGAGGAAAACTTCTCAGCTTTCGAATAAAAATAACCAATTTATCATAAACTCATCAATAGACCCTTAAATATCCAATTAAAGTGGAAAAATCGATTTTTTTCGGTGTGCGGCGCAAGATACTTCAAATTTGACTTTTTTTTCTTAAAGCTGAGAGTTTTTTCTACAAAATATATTGCTTTTGCGATGTGCATATTTTTTGTTTTATTACAATTAAATTAAACGTAAATTCTTTACAATGAATATACTTTTATTTTTGAAGATTTTTCAGATATTGATACAGTTTTGATAAAAGCATATCCAATTTTATCCTTTATCGGCAAAAGTGTGCAATGACTGTGTGCCCTTAACCGTTTTTGATGAAGAATATCGTACGTCTAACACATTTTTTTTTGTTCAAAAAATCATCATTCGTTATAAAAGTGAAATCAACGCCTGTAAAATTCTTGATTTCTCTTCTTAACAAGAACAGCAAATTTTTTCTTTAGAAAAGTAATCAATTGTTCTTGAAATAAATAAATCGAAACTGTGTCATGTTAAAGGCAATCTGAGATACCAACTAAGCTAAAATGCGTAATAGTATTATTTTCGTTATAATAAACCACAATTATTGGAAATATAGTAGCTTGGTCATTATTGAAGCCTTGGGAAGCTTCTTGCACAACGAATGCATAGTTTTCTGCAAAGTCAAAAACCACCGCAAATTCATCACTTTTCAAATTTAGATGACATGTTTTCTAAACCAACTTTCTGAGAGACTATCCGACAGATGGAGAAAACCTCAAGATAGAGTGAAATGCTGGCTAAGGGCGCGAATAGCGTTTGCCATTATACGTGCATCTAGTATGTGCATACGAGGCGCTAGAATGAAATGGAGACCTAGTGAAGAATTACTAGGTTTTGACGATGGAGCAGCTTTGCCTCTCGGCTGCAATTAATCTTTAATGTTATAAAGTGTTTAATATTTTGTTAAATTTGTATTTATAACTAATTTTTATTAGTTAAATTATATTGTATATTTAAATATTAAAAGATTACCTGACCTATTTTATTATATGCAAAAATACATTCTATGTCCTGTAGTATAAAATTTTAATGGTATTCGATACTCTATTAAGCTTTTATTTGTATTTATATTTTTAAGTATTATGTACGTCTTACGTACATTGTGAACAAATTTCTCGGAAGATAATGCAATTACTCCACCGTTTTCAATTATTTTGAACAAAAAAAAAGTCGCATTAGTTCAAGTAATAATAAACAATACCCCAAAAATATTACACATACCATTCTTATTAAAAGAAAATTGACTTACATTTACCAATCTAAAGGCATTTCCTCCAGCTATCAATTGACTTTCAATAAAGGGAAATATAAATCCTGATGGTTGCCGAGGTTTATATTACCTTCTAGGAGTATTAATAGCACTTACAAACAGTGTTGCTTATTATATTATTCCTACTTCCGAAAAAGGTGGCAATTCATCAGTTTAATGCAATAATTTACTTAAAAAACATTGAAAAGTTATTATTTATCATCAGAATAATTAGAATTTTGTTTTCCTTAATTTTCACTTTTAGGCTATCATAGAAATTAAACCTTTGTTTTGTTTTTCATCTAACAGCTGCAATTTTTCAGCAAATCATCAATAAAAATTTTTTTAATGTTTTTTAAAAAATGTCAATCAAATTGCTTTGTGACAAAATGGCAAAACCAAAATTTTTACCTATCTCTACTTCGTCGCCTGCTTATACTACGTCGACGTCTGCTGGGACTACGCCTGCTCCTGCTTCTACGATTTCGTCTCCTGCTGTTACTTCTTCTCCTACTTTGACTCCGTTTTCTGCTGTAACTGCGCCTTCTTCGACTCAAGCTTCTTCTTCTGGATACACTTCGATTAGGCCGTCTGCGTGTTATGCTGTACCTATTTCTGGATGGACTCCTCCTTCGTCTGCTGATACTCCTTCGACCTCTCGAAACGCTACGTCTGAGATAAATGTAACATTAAAATTGTTAAAATAACAATAAAAATAAGCTTACTTTCTTGAAGTGCTCCTCTTTGAATAGCTACGATTACGCGATGCACTCCTCTTGTGTTTAATATTCCTGTCGACGCTCTTCTTACGCTTCGGTGACCTAGATAAAGATTTGTGTTTCTTACTTTTATCGTTATCCACATCACTGTCAGAAGTATCCTTGTTTGATCTGTAGTGCCGTTTCTTCTGAACACTGTTTTCTTTCTTCCTTATCTCAAAGTCGCTTTTTGATCCTGATGACGAGCGCGATCGTTTCTTATTTGCTTCTTTGGAATGCGAACGCGCGCCACGTTCTTTAGAAACAGATTTTGATTTATGAGAACGACTGGATGATCGAAGTTTTGATTTGGACCTGGACCTGCTAAGCGACTTGGATCTGGAGCGTGACTTGCTGCGAGAACGTGAAGCAGACCTGGAGCGTGAACTTGAATGTGCCTTCTTTGCATTGCTACCAGACATGGACATCAACTTGGCTTGCAGTTTAGAAACAGTTTGTTGTGGCACATCACTTGATTTAACAAATTTAAATTAGTTACGTAAAATGTTAATCCAAATGAAAATAACTTAGAAATATAAAATGTATTGAAATGACAGTGACTGGTCTATGGTTCTCTTATTTTAAAAATTCCCTACAAAGATGAGAAAATCGGAGAGGGTAAGTTCAACCTACCCAGTTCAAGAAATTTAATAAGGCCATGGAGAAACTGGTTTCTTATTATTTTCAACCCTCAAAAGAATATTAGCGTTGTGAATTATAATTAGTAGAAAATAAAATTTCTTGAAGACTGAACGTTGAAAGTATTAAAAATTTCAATGCTTACCTGGATTTTGAAGTGATTCCAACATCCGATTGTCCCAAGCTAGAAATTCCATTCTTTTCGGAATCTTCATTTCGTTTCTCTGTCCTTCCATTGGTATTATTAACATCAGTTTCTTCTTTAGCATCATTCAAAGACTTAGTCTTATCCTTGGATTTAGAACGTGTCCTCGATCTTTTGTCCTTTGCTCGATCGCCATCCCTACCCCTGTTATTTCGTGACTTTTCAGGTGAACGACGCCTCTGTCTAGATCTGGATCGAGATCTTCTGGACCTAGAACGATCCCTGTCTCTATCTTTGTACTTCTTTTCTTTATCTGACTTTTCTCGTTCCTTCTCTCTTTCTTTTTCCCTATCATCTCTTTCCTTCTTTAAAGCCAGTTCTTCCTTCTTTATGCGTAACATAGAATCTGGAACACCAGCTGGATTTTCTTGAGCTGATATAAGAAGTTTCCAAAGCTCTCCCATGAAAACCCTGGCGTTCTTACCTTGCAAGAAACCTGTCAGATTAATTTGAATTTTTTTAGGATCCGGATATTGCTGAAAAACAATTATAGGTTAATAAATAAATGCAGCTTTAATAATTGAAATTGTGAACTAACTTTTTCGTCAAGTTGATTGTAAACAAAATCGACCACGACGTCGTCATCGATCTTTAAAATTTCGGTTATTTTATCCGATATCCAAGGTCTCATAACGTCCAGCTTGACTTTAGACATGTCAACTCTTTGACTCAAGCAATCGCTGAAAACCATCTCTTTCATAAACTTTTTTTCTTTGTCAGCAAACCGATTGTCCTGTTCTGTATTGGTGCCCTAAAAATTAAACTTCTTAATTTATTGAAAAAATTATGAACTCAAGAGGTTAATAATCTAAGAAAAAATGACACCACACATCTCGTCTATTTTTAACCTCGAACCAATTTTACTTATAAATACTTACGGTGTACATCATCGTTAAGTTAGAATTATTATTTTCAATGTAATTTAAAAGAACACAATAAAGCGCATCGTTAAAGAAATCAACTCTTCACTCGACGCCGGTATTCAGACTTATGCAAAAATCCAATATACAACTGCAGAAATTACGGCACTATTACATAATCGTAAACTACTTTTATGTTACAATCACAATATAAATCGACTAATATCCAGTTATATCAAATTTCAGGCGATATTCGAAATATTTTTGCCAATGATTACAAAATGGCAAACATGGCGTGGCTTCAAAATATACTAAAACGCTCTGCAATACCAACATAAAAGCAATATCTTTACCCGGCCGAAAAACTTAGGTTAAAAATCTCAGATAAATTGGAAATTTATACGAAAAAGCATTAAACCGAGGGAATTGCTAAATTAAGCATTTTCACGAAAGTAAAACCATTTCTTTTAGAATAGAAATAAATAATTTCATATTATGATAATATACAGAGCAATATCAAAAAACTGTACAGTGACTCAAGAATGTATTCGTACACTCCTAGTCCTAGTTATTAGCATTGTAAATTATATCTTTTGCTTTTGTGTCATATAAAAATCACATTTAAAGCGATTTTTTGAATTAATCAAATTTAAAAATTGATTTAAATTTTTACATACAAACAGGTGATTTAGCCCATTTTGTTGAATGAACGTGTGTTCGACGTAAATAGTTGCGGCAATGTGTTTGGAAGTATCTATTGATTACGTAAGGACGATTTTTTAAAATTTTTAACTCCCCCCTTCTCCAAGTAAGGTTTTGGCACGGATTTTAAAATCCGTGGGTTTTGGTAAACTCTCCTCTGCCCTCAGTGTCGTACCTAGGGTGGAACGGTCGGTCGACCGGGCACAAAGAGAACACAAAGCAGTGAACGGTACTTTTTTAAATATAAAAAGCTAAAAAAAGGTTGATGATTAACGCTGTAAGAAAAAAATTACGTCATCGGGGGACGTAATATGTTTCTTTTGCTCCGGGAAAAAAACATTGCCTAGTTACGGCACTGTCTATACTTACGTAAGGATTGAAATTTAAAACCAGGCCCGTAACCAAGGGGGGCAACTCCCCCCCCCCTCGAAATGTAAAAAACACAACGTTTGTTTGTATAATAATAAAAACTCCCGGAATGGGATCTCCCGAAAATGTTACTTTTTACAAAAGCATTTTTATGAGTGCTCCCCCCGAAATGAAATCCTGGCTACGGGCCTGTTTAAAACCCTCCCTTCTACCACCACCGCAAAAAATTTTTGATATGATGTTCTTCGATAATATTTATAATATAAAGACTAGCGTTGGCGAGGTTTATAAAATTGGAACAGACAACAAAGTTAAAAACCCTGAAAGGAAGCAAAAGAACACTTTATTCTGTTTATTCTATTTTTATTCTGTTTATTTCATGGATTAGTAACGTAAAAAGTAATTTCAATAACCCAAACTGGAAAAAGGTAAAACCTCACGTAAGGAACCCTTGTTCCTCCCCCCATGAAGATTCATAAGGTTTATCAATACCCCATTCGCCCCTAGAAGCCTTACGAAAGTAACCCTGACAATATTTGCTATAATTTTTTATAATAATATTATATAATTTTTATAAATAAATTATTGAAATTTTGTCAGAATAATGGACAGTCCCTTTTAACGGGCGGATCCGGCCGCAGTTGTCTTGTAGCTTTGCAACTGTTAAGGGAGCGTTCATAAACTACGTGGTTTGGCCAAGGGGGGGGAGGGGTTAGGTAGAAAGCTACGCAGGGCTACGTGAGGGTACGGGGGGATTATAGTCAAGCTACGTAGTTTTCTTTATTTATTATGAAAGCAATTTTCAGAATATAAGCGACAACATAATATGGATATTTATTTCCGTATTTGGATTTTTTTTATTTATATTTTATATAGGTGCGCTATTTGTTTTAAAAACAAATATCGGTGTTATTCATTTTTTATACCAAATAATTTTTAAATAGTTTTGTTAACAGAAAACATAACATGTCTTCTGGACTTTATAGGAAAAAAAAACTACGTTCCATCTAGGGGGGGGGTAAGGTTATCAAGGTGAAAGCTACGTTAAGCTACATGATGGGAGGGAGGGGTTCTAAAGAGGTCAAAATCAAACTACGTGGTTTATGAACGCTCCCTAATAATACGTTAAAATTTTATTTTAATTTATTAATTTTTTAATTTAATTTATAATTTTCTAGTTAGGGCGGTCTACAGGGATGGTTTTGCCAACAGAGTAATCTCTAATTTGCCATTTGAAGATAGTAACGTACAAATTGCCAAATTATATACCAAAAATATATTTTAGACCGTATCGTAGCAACAGCTGCTATTTCGAGAATTAATTTTAAATCTCGGATTAATCCGTGACTATTAAAAATGCCAGTGGCGTAGCCAGGAATTTAGTTCGGGGGGGGGGGGAGAACGAGCGAAGTGAGTCTTGTAATAGTGTCGCAGACGAAAAATTTTCAAATTTTTAAAGTCAAACGCTTAATAGAAAGTTACAAAATTACAATAAAAATATTATTTCGGGGGGGGGGGCCTCCTGGCTACGTCTCTGAAAAATGCTATTCTTACGCGAACAGCCAATCGAATAATCAATCGCATTTGGTTTTTTACCTGAAAGTTTAAACGATCCATTTTACGTTCTCAGCTGCCATAATAAATTAATTGCAAAATTTTTAAATTCGTGAGCCCGGATTGCGGGCTATTATTTCCCAAATTTTGTTTATATTATTAATTTTTTCTTTCAATTTTTTAATCTAAAAAAGTAAAAAAAATGTAAAGAAGATTATAAATTGTAAATTATTAAGAATAGACTCTGATTTATAAGATGTGCTTCTAGAAAATTCTGCAAAATTAATTTTTAGTTTAGTTTGTTCACGAAGGATGTAGATTATGTAGAATAAAATATTTTATTTAATTGGAAGTGCGGGCAAATATCCAGGACCGGCTCTGACGACAGAACTTGGTTGTGTATTCATAAAAATTTATTTTTCTTATATTTTATTTTAAAATAAAATTTTTTTTAATTTTAATTTTAAAATTATAAAATTTTATTTTAAAATATAATCTACTAAAAATGCAAATTTATAAAAGTTTGGGGTGGAAGGGGCTGTCAAAACATTATTATTTATTAAGTTTTAACTTTTAACTTCTAATATGTATATGCACATTTTATGAAATTTGATAGCCCTGCTCGTGCATTGGCAGTTAAAAATTAGTAGAGGAACTAAAAGTTTCTAGCTCACTTTTTAACCAAAACCTAAATTTGAAAACACAAAAATCTTGAAAAATTAAAATTTTTTAAAAAATATTTTTATTAAAAATTTAAATTTAAAACGTAGGTACCATTTAATAAAGGTGATTGATCAAGTGATATTGTAGTTATCCTGCTGGTTTTTATTGATAATACCTAATTAAAATAAATTAATGCAATTTATATAACGAACTGTAATTTGTTTAAAATATGTAATCAATTTTTAATTATATGAATATATTAAAAAGTGTTTATCTACTGTTTTACTACATACCAAAGAAGGAAAAGTTATTAATTATGTTACAAAGTACACCTTTATGGACGCAATAACGGAAGACTGTAAAATGACATTAACTGCAGTTTTTATAATAATTTTATTAAATTAATAAATAAAACAGTAAAAAAAAATTAAAAATAAAATCCTACCTATATTACAATAATTTATTATGTTAAAGAATGCATGATCAGTTTTTTCATGACCACGACAGTATTCCAATCACTTTTTTGGAAAAGAAAATCTTTGAAATTGTCTATAGTCTTGGTATAGATGTCATAGCGCTAGCTTCAACATTTGACTGCGAAGCATATTTTGGTCTACACACACAACCACTTTCAACCAACACATAATCTTGCCCGGTTAATGTTACAGGTCCTAATGGAATCACTAAAAATAAGTAAGGTACGTAAGTCTGAGTGCACTCTCCTCGAACCACATCGCATTCTGAACTTTCGCAAACCTAAAAATTAAAAAAGTTTATGGAGCTAATAATTTCGATTTGCAAATTTTGTTCTCACTTCAAATACAACTTGTTGCAATAAATCGGGGAACTTTTGGACAATGGTCACGGGCTGACCAGAAGTAAGAGACACACCGTACATTGGCGCTGTTGTGTTGTAACGAGTTTTACATAATCTTGATGGTGTCGAGGAACACGAAGGCGTTGAAGAATTAATATCTGTCGCTCGTGCTGAAAATGATAAAAACCAATTAGTCGTTCAATTCAACTTGAAAAAATCTGATTAGCAAGTTTTTTTCCATTATCCGCTGGGAAATTCTTATAAAAAATAAGTTTTAAATAACTGTAATTATACAGAACAAGTTTACGTTTTATAGGTACTATGTGGTATTTAAAAGATACCAAGATTGGACAACAGTAAAATAACCTTAATATTACCGTAACATGACACACTTTGAGTCAATAACTGTGACTAATGAATAGGCAGAGGTACCCTACATTTGTGCAATACTCTTCTTGTAGATATCGATAATACAATTTTTTAAAAATTCAAAAGTTATCTAACCTGTTCTCGACATGGTTGGACCGCTGTCCATGCCCAAGCCATGCTCGTGAGCTGCCAAGAGAGCTTTTCGCGTGTGGAAAGGATCGATGGTTCTTTTCGCCCTTCCAGTTCTCGAGTTTGTCATCCATAGATTTGAGCTCCTAAATGATCTGGTTATTGCTGCTCTAAAATGCAAAAATTTCAATTGAAAAAATTATACAACAATGCTTTCTATGGTCCAAGCAGTATTTTTCAGGAATATTTAGGTTTCAAAAAAAATGTTCTTGTACATCATAAAAGGTTAAATTGAAAAAATAAAACTGGTAAAACCATCAAGTAAATTACATACGACCCGTACATAGCACGTTCTTGTGTGATTTGTTTATTTTCTTTTATTACTCTTTCTTTCAGCAAGTTTATACTGTTTTTACGTTATCTAATTAGTTTCGCCATTATGAAAATAAAAGTAGTTACTTTGTCAATTATTCGCTTTTTAGCGTTTTTCCTCTAATACCATCAACTTCGTAACAGACAATAGTTAAGACTAGAAGCGGACATTCAACTTTTTTCATAATTTTTTGTTCTAATTTTGTAATTAACGCTTCTTGTCAGTTATTTGTTGCTTCTTCAGAATTTTTGTAAACAATATACCCACTACTGTTATACTTAATTAACATATAATTTAATAATGCAGTTAAGACTATATAATTATGATAGGAAGAAGAAGAGAACAATAGCAAAATAAAAATTAACTGTTACTGTTACAATTTGCAAAAATATTTATCTACAATATAATTATTATGGCAGTCCATCAGAAAATTAAAAAAAAATTACTTACGAAGGATAAGGTAAATTGTTGGGACCTACACAATCTGAAGAATCGGACAGTGCGTCACCCCATAAATATTTTAAACCTGCTCCTCCTTCACATTTTGTCGTTACTTTGGCTGATGTGTACGTAATTATTGTAAATAAAATTGTGGTAATCTGAAAAAAAAAAAAAATTAGTTAGGATTTTTTCTGAAAATCAAGACAAAATTTTTGAAAAAATTAAATTAAAATAAAATTTTTTATTATAAAAACAACATAAAACAACAATTATTTATTTTATATCTATAATCTTCACGCAATTATTAAAGAGCTTTGTAATCAGTTTCCGCATCGTGGAACTTTCAACTAACATCCACTTAGATGTAGTTAAAAAATCACGTGTAATAAATAATATAAAATATATAAAACAGTAACGAAAGGGAGCTTTTAAAATTAAAAGTAAATCTACAACGTGGAAAATTTAATACTTCGTTACATGCGGAACGAAAATGAAAATTGAAAGTACAAAAATTCTTTAATTAATAAGGAATATAGATTACGTTTAAAGTGTTTGATTAAAGATTGACCCATCTTTTATTTTATCAATAAATAATTTAATTGAATCTCCGGTTTAGTTTGTTGCTACCTGAGTTTTAATTTCTTTCAATTTTTCTTTTTGAATTTATTTTCAAACTTACAAAAACATTAAATAATTACTATATAATTTCCACAAAAAACTAAAACCAGTTATTAGTTTAAATTTAAAAAAAATGACAATAATCATGGACGTCCATTGGGGGGGGGGGTCAAAGAAGGCAGCTGCTTCCCTCTGGCTCTTGCCTTAATTTTTAAATTTAAATTTTGTGAAGAAGGTTATTACCGAGTTCGCGAAGGAACCACGAAATTTGAAATATGTCTTTTCTGCAAATAAAGAACATTAAAAATTTTTAGTGTTGAATTTTTTTATAATAAATTTTTTTTTTGATTTTGCCCCTCCTTGAAAAAGATCCTATGAACTCCCATGACAATAATTGATATTTTTGCATCCGTTAATTTTTTGCTGAAAAAAATCGTCTGGTAAAATACCACTTTCCAACCTTGTTTAGTAAATAACTATTGTTCTTACCCACATTATTTTGAGAATCTGTAGTTGTCTTTTGTCTATGCTATATCATCCATTTCACTAGGATTTTGTATTTCCGGACATTTTGCTATCGAGGCATTTCGCTACCAAATTTTCCTACCTCTCCTGATTTATTACAATTTTTTAAATTTATGCGTAAAGTTCTGAAATATTTAAGTTTAAGTTATTTACAGGACCGGGCCGTCTAGAGAAAATCGGAGCCCGGGGGTAGTAATCTACGGGCCCCTCTCCATGTTGTAACTTGTTTGTCATAACTTTTTTCCCGGATTTTGATTAAAATTCCGGGCCCGGGGAAATCGCCCCCCCTTTAGGGGTCTGGTTATTTATTTACTTTGGGTGGTCGGTCGCACACCCAAACATACAAAATTTACATAGAAAAAAATATTTGTTTTCCACGTGTAAAGATATTATGCAACATTTAGAATTTTTTTTTATTATGGCTAGAAATACAACAATATAATTTTAAATAATATTATAAAAAAAATATTGCTTTGACTTTTTCCAGTATATACTTAATTCAGGAAAGGTGAACTAAGAACTATACTTCAGAGTTGTCAACAGTGGCGGATCCAGGGGAGGGTCATTGCGGTCATTGAATCCATAATTGTGGCTAAATAAAGGCTTCTCTAAAGTGTAAAGAGTGTTTATATTTAATTTAATATTTAAATTAAAAAAAAAACTGATAATATCCATGAAAATCCTAACTTTTCACATAACGACCGCGCATATTTATTCAGGCCTAATAAATATCCACTACCTGTGACCCCCCCATTGCCAAAGGTCTAGATCCGCGCATGGTTGTCAACCGATATTTAGAAATCGTCAACTGTTATTTTTCATTCGTCAATATTCAAAAAACGTCAAATGTAAATGAGAAAAATCATTTGTGTCATTTGACGTTTCTGTTAGATTCAATAATAGACTAATGTAAATTTCATTTGACGATTTCTGACTGTCAGTATAAAAATCTGAATTACAGTTAACGATTTCTAATTGCTGGTAACCTTTTCTTTAACAGAGACTGTTCTCTGCAAAGAAAAATTATATTAATCTGTCAAAGTAACTAGATGGCAATTGTTTTTGAAAAAACAAAGTTCAATTTTTGAAAAACTTAATTTAAAATTTAATTTTAATATTTTTTGGGGGCATTCAAGTATTACTTAAGCAAACTTTCAGTGATTTCTCCCCCAAATGATAACATGTAAGAATTTTTTCAAAACTTTTATCAAATATCAAAATTTAAAAAAACAAGTTATTTTTTTAAGATTCAATTACTAGCGTTTTAATAAAATCAGAAAATTAAGAATCATTTATCGTCCACGGACTCCGTATTCAAGTTTCTATGTCATTAATAATTGGAAGATAATCTTCACAAGCCGGGTTTAGATTATTAATAACATCTTCAATTAGCCTTTCGACTAAACTGATTTTATTTAAATAATAAATATTATTTTGACAACATTTTCATTATTTTATCAGATTCATAATATCCCCTCTCTCACTCTCTTGGTCAGCAAAAGTAAGAAGAATTAAACCCGCGCCACCTTTCTGCGGTAGATATTATTAAGTACCTATGTCTGCTTAACGGCCCCCTTAGCAATAATTAAAAAAATAAAATATTAAATATTACATGTTTTAAATACTAAATTAAAAAAATAAGTTATTCGATTGATATAACATGTATTTTTCATTATAATTCGTTGTATAATGGGAAGCAGTAATTTAAAATATCTTATGTTAATTTCCTATGTTTAGGTGTGCGGCCGGCCATGCAGTACATAGTTTTTCTTTTATTTTTGAACGTTTTCGTGAATTAACTTTAACATTAAATTCTTTATTTATGTATTTAAATACAATTTGTTATATTCTATTATGATTTATGAATAACTTTAAAAAAACATTTAAAAATATTTGACAAAAAAACCGTGAAGAATATGAAGTAAAAACATCAAGTGAGAGAAAAATTAATTAATATACCGGGTGCTGAATGAGTTAGCTGAACATAGGAATTTAACATGTAAAAACTTATTAATGTAAATTCCTGCTTCCCTATTATTTTAAAAAATGAAAAAATAAAAGACACAAAAATAATGCAGAAATATAAACTACGAATGATAATTCTTTTACTTTTACTTAAAGAGGCAAAATATGCTTTTAAAATTGTTAAAATTTTCATTGATCAGACTGGCCATTAAATAAATTTAATTTATTCATGGAGTATCGCCTATATTCTCTTATCAGGCCCGTAGCCAAGGGGGGGCACCTAGGGGCACGTGCCCCCCCCCCCCCGAATTGTTAATAAAACAACATTTGTTTGTAATAATAAAAATCCCCGGACGGGAATCTCTCGAAAATGTTACTTTTTACAAAAGACTTTTTATGAGTGCACCCCCGAAATGAAATCCTGGCTACGGGTCTGTCTCTTATCTATAACAGAGGTGGCCAGCCTGCGGCTCTTTGAAGAATTATTAGTGGCTCTCGATAAATGTACCCGAGTTCCCTTTTCATTTTTGTGCTATTATATTTAAAAAAAATTATTATTGTTCCGTATGTGCTTCAAAATGTCTTTTAAATTTTTCGGCTGGCAAAAATTTCAAATTTTAAAAAATGGCTATCAAGAAGCTTGGCCTGCCCTGTTCTATAAATTACCTTGGAAACTGATATGGCCATTCTGATAAATGAAAATTTTAACGATTTCAAAAGCAATTTTTGACCTCTTAGGATCCCTTAGAGATCGTTTTTTTATTTTTCCTTTCCTGTTTTTTTTCTGACCCAAAGTCTTAATTTCCCTGATTTTTCAGGTTTTATTTTACAGTTTAAAATTCCCTGATGTTTTCTGCCGAAATTTGTATAATTAAAAATTTCCTGATTTTTCAGGGATATTTCAGACCCTGTATTATTGTTATCATTATTTTTTTAACAAATGCTTTAATTCAATTCTTTTTCTTCTTCTTCATCAGCCTTTCAGTCCACTACTGGACTATCAGCCTCTTTCTCTTTCGAGAAAGGTTCGGACATAGACCTCACGGCTACTTAACCCGGGTTGGGAATGCCTGTAACCCTGTTTTTAATAGCTGACAGCGGCAATTGTCAACCCAGGGGGACCGCCGGCTTTACGTGACGACCATGAATCAGCAGTTGTGCGGCTAACTTACTATTGGCGGCTGGCTAATGATCGTCTCCATTAATTCAATCGATTAGCCGCAAATATGAAATAGCGCTATTTTGCCGTATTTTATATTTTCTAATTATTGTATTTTATTTTCCGAAAAAATATTCACGATTTCATGTTCTTTTATTTTCTCAAATTATTTGTAATCCAGCTTCGTTCCTATTTGGTAAATTAATTTTTCTAAAAATGTTAAATACCATTACGTTTTCGTTAAGTTTTTTATTAAAATTTATATTTCTATTGAAATAATTAGTTTTCTCTTTGTAAAAAAAAATTATTTTCAATTGTAACTTATCTAGATACATTTTAAACTTCTACAAGCAGTGTCCGTTCTTCATAATATGGTCAAATACTTTTCTTCGATTATCCGATTTAAAACTCATAATTTTCAAAAAATAAACTTAGGAACTGCGATTACACAAGTTCCAATTTGTTTTATTCTAGAATTTAATTTGATAATTAGATTAATTAGATTAACTTAAAATTCCTAAAAATTGTATTGCAAATAAAATTACAATTATAATTTTTAAAAAAGAACATAAAATAGCAAAATTCATTTAAAATTCTTCATTTGTTTTTAATTTTTATTTAATAATGAAAATGAAAAAAACCTATATCAGATTAAATTTTAAAAATTTGACCTGTAGAATTAAATTAAGAATTAAATGCAGAAAAATTAAAAGAGGTTCATTTTGCAATTTTTGCGTTTGTTTGGAAAAGCAGTAATCAGTACTCAAAATTTACTTCAAATCAAAAATTCCAAAATACCTATTTAAAATTTAAAATTTTCTTTATTATAAATTAAAGAAAAACTTTAAAATTCCTAAAAATACGTATAGCTTAAAAAATTAAAAAAAAAAATTACTGAAATTGCAAAATCCAAAAAGTAGCCTAAACAAGTGACATTGATTCAAACTTTTGAGACCGAAATTTATGTACAAGTCTGCATTACCTGGGACTTACACAGAAAAAAAAGACGACTTGTGTTACTCTTTGCTGAGTGCTGATGAGTGATGATATTTTATAATTAATTTTTCAAGATTGGAATTTCTTCGTTAGAATTTCATTACCGGCCAGGAGTATACTTATTAATAAATATGTATTATTTGTAGTTAGCTCTGTTTCTCGCTCATTTGTTCCACTTGATAAATAATTATTTGTTGTTATTATTATGTTATTTCTTCACTTTCTGCTTTACTTTCAAAGGATTCGTATATTTATATTTTTGATTAATTGCTATAAAAACGTTTCCATTCAGCTCCATTATGTTTTTGTTTTATTTTATTATTTTCCTCTCTTTTGTTCGTTGATGGAACTTATGATTCAGAATCTTCAACCCAAGATGTCTTCTTCGTTTTAGCTTTGATTCATTGTACAAAGTCTTCTTTGTGTTTCAATGGTTCAAAACCAGGATTTTGGCTTCTCTTTTTTTAGTTTATGGAGTATAATCCAAACCTTGTTGACAGTCTCATCTTTGTGTGTGATTCACCAAATTTCATGGCATTTTTGTTAAAATAATTTTGGACCATCAATCCATAATTAGTACATCTGCTTATCATCTTTGTAACTAATCAAAGAGATCTTCATTTAATTGTGCAGTTGATATCCTCTCTGGAAAGGCTTCTGCTTACTATGAAGCATCATAGAAACAGTAAAATTCAATCTAAATTCGAAAAGCATGCGGAAACGAAAAAGTTGAAACTAAGAAGCAATTTAATTAAATCGTAATAAAAAGTATACCTAACCAAATTAGCCACCTTATTATATTTAATTGTAAATTATTTTAATCTAAAAATAGTTTTCATTTCAATATGTAGGTAATTAGGTAAGTACATTTAACAATTTGTGTTTGTTAATTTAACGACTTCCTAACTACTTGCTTCTTCGTTACTTTCTTGTAATACTGATAAAAAGACAGTTCTCATTATTCCATTTTTCTATTAATTTTAATAGTTTAATTTTCTTTTTTGTGATTTTATGTGACATTAAAATTTCATACCACTTAAATTGCATTCGTGTTTTGTTTAAATTACACAGTAACTTAACTAACCCGACATTAATTTCTATACCTATTATTTGAATTAACAAAAAAGTGAATCCATTTAATTAACAGCCAGTTTGAAGACGAAACTTGCAAATTAAAGCTAATAGGCATTCTGATTTTACCGACATAATTTGTTTAACGATGGAAGGCAATTCCCTATTACTAAATGGAAAGGTAATTGTTGGTCTTAGAACTCTAATGAGATCACTTTTTTTTTGAAGTTATGACAAAAAATAATAAGGTTGTGTTGAATTTAAATAATTTGCTGTCGGTTTGAGAAGCAAAAAATTTTATCATTTTTCTCAGTGTAATACATACATACATATTATATGGAAACATGGTTTTTTGAGCTAACAACAATATTTATACATTTTTAGGTGCTGACTAAGAGTTCTTAAAAGGAAAATTCAACAAAATCGATAAAATTTGGTATTTATCAATCGCCTATTTTCTATCGTCACCGTTATGTCTGTGTGACTGATGAGTACTTAACTGTAGTATTGTTCCCAGGAACGGTTCAATGGGCAACCATGAGAGATAACAAAGCAAGCAAATGGGGAAGATTTCAGCGACATAGATATTGTGAGTCTCGTGATGCAATGTACCGTTTTCTCAAGTTATGACACTAATGGAAACTTCTATTACGTGATTATAATACTGAAAGCTTTTGATATGTCTTGGATGATCTCGAGAGATGATGAGACGAAGAAAGGGAAATTCCATCAATTTTTGGTATTTGAACACCGCGAAACTAACGTTTGGCCCACATTTTTACCAACTTTTCGCAAAATCATCCAATCAATAACAAGATTGATCCACATTAAACTGGTTCAACTTACTGAACGCACCTCGTACATCATAACTCCAGACTTAAATTTTGCTATGTTTAAACAAAACTTATTCGTTTAGTACCTGCATGAATTTTACTCACCTGTACACCTAAGTATAGATTTAAGATAAACGATCATGATCATTGACCCCGGTATAACTGTACATGGTATTAATGCAGGTGTTTATAAGTCAAATGTTTCAAATTTGTTCGTAAATGCAACAACAATAAAATTATACCTTAGAAACTAATTTAAAAAAATACCCAGCGAAATACTTACAGCCACCAAACAAGAGTAGTTCTTATCCATTTCTATGATATTTTTTTAAGAGTTTATATAAATTAACTAATAACTTGGAGTTTATCACTTTATTAAGATCATCACAGCGAAATTTTCAAAATTATTTACATCACCGAATTTGATTGGATCGAATTGATTAGTGACGCAAATGAGTAGATAACAGTTCTTTGAAATCCAAATTGGAATTCGAACAGGTAGGTTAGACACCGAAGTGTGCCACAAGACTAACTTCAAAGTCAAACCTCGTTTTTGAACTTGATGAAAGAATACTAATGTATTCTTGGAAGGAGGAAGACTCATCCACCACAAACAGGTAATGTGGAGGGAGACTGCGTTATATAATGTGTGGTTTATTAAGAACAAAGTGTAAAAAAGTTCGTTTACAAAATTGGCTTTTCGCGATCTGGGCTTCATCAAAAATGTCACAGCTTGGACAAAAATTGAATTTAGTGGAACGCTGATCAATCAAAATTCTGTATAACTGAATAACAGTATTTATTTCGTAATTTAATTAAAATTTAAGTTTCTTCGATATTCTTACACAATGGAATTATTAAAACGGGATTAAATTCTTCAAATTACTATAAATAATTTTTAACTTAATTCTCAAAGTAGCCCAAAATCAGGTCCATTCTCACGAGAAACCTGCATTTTATTTTAAAATTTTTTTTTTGATGTATTCTACTGTGAAATCGGAACAATAAAAGAAAACAACTCCATTACCTACATATAGCACAATTTACCTCAATTTGGGTGCACTCTCCAATTCAAAACTCGATCTACATACATCTCAAATTGCAAAACTAATTTTTAGTATTATTTTAATAATTGGCGTGTATTTTTTAAATTACATATTAAAGCATAACCGTCGTGCTAATAATATTTGAATGTTTTGATTAGTTTTTGAATTGGGCTTGCTCGAATTATTTCATATTTCTAGTTTTTTTCTATTCGGATGCATTCTTCGTCATTCATCAAACTCCTGACGTTACCTGGCTGGCACCAAAACGATTTTCTTATTAAAATTTTAGCTTTCAAATTATATCGATGCAAATTAAATAATTTTATTGTAAAAATTTTTAATTTCTTGTTTTCCCGCCAACTAGTTAAGGTGGCAGCAACTAGGTGGGGAATACTGGTTTCTCGCGGTCAAGATATTTTTGCTATAAAAATTTGGTGTTTTGAGATTTTATAAATAAATGCGAGATTTGAGTTGACGTGATTTAATTTTAATTTAAACATTTGGACAGAATTGAAATTATATTCGGAAGCAATGTAATGATTTTGGATGATTGATATGACAAATAGTTGAAATTGATTTGAAAAATGATTTATATTGGAATTAGGCTTTAAAAAGGATAATAAATTAATTAGCAAAATTATAAATTTAAAATTTTGAAAGTCGTAGATATCTCCGAATAGATTTGTTACTGCTTCACAGTAGCGTAGCCAGTAGGGCTACCCCCCCCAAAATTATCTTTGTATTGTAATTTTCTAACTTTCTATTAAGCGTTTGACCTTGAAAATTTAAAAAAATTTTGTCTGCGATGCTGTTACAAGACTCGCTTCGCTCCTAGACCCTCCCCCCAAACTAAATTCCTGGCTACGCCACTGCTGCTGCATGTACCGCGACTTATGTATATCAGCTTGATTTACACTTCAATTTATATTAAAAGTTTCTTAAACTTAAATTATGGATTTGCGTGAAGATTTTTGAAATGGCATTTAGATATTTTTGGCACTCCAAAAACCAATTATTGAAAATTTTTTGTAAGATTTCAAAACTAGCCCCATACAAAAAAGTAGAAAAATTTTAGGGCCCAAATCTTCTGACAAAAATACGTACACCACATCTCCTTTTCCTTCCTTCCAACATTTCCTTACATCTCCTCACACCTCCCCCATATCTTCTTTGAGATAAAAATTCTTAAAATTTGACTTTATAATTATGATTTTGAATTGAATTAAAAGAATTACTACTTCCAGTTTACTCTCCATCGTTTGGAAAAAAGTCATCTACAGTTTTGTTATTTTATTCGACGGTTTATTAATTAATCTTGAATAATATTATACTTTACTAACAACTACACTGATAAAAATAATGTGTATACCATGAGGTTTTAAAATTTAAATTTTGTTTGTATAAACTTATCTCTTATCACTGACGCGCATGAGTGGATTAATGAGAATCTAAAAATAATCTGCCTCCCCTCCTATAAGCATTTCTTAAATACGTCACTGCTAACAAGAGAACAGGTGGAAGCATATAAACTACGTAGTAATATAAAGAATATAAACAGTAATATAAACAATATGGGCGCCCTAGGGGTGGAACTACTGGGGTGCCGTCGCGTGGGTGCGCCGCATACGGGCACCCGGCTAAAAAAGCCTGCGGTTTTGCTGCAACTTCCCCCAATCTATCTTTTAAAAATAAATTAATTATGAATAAATCGTACACAGTTAAAAATGTTTGTTTGACTGAAGCAAATTTAGTTGAAATATTGAAAAAAAGTTGAAAAAAAATTTGATTTGATTTAATTTTATTTTGATTTAAAATAAATGTTTTATTTGAAGTATTAAACAATTATTAAATTTAAACAAAATATGTTTAATTTAAACAAATTTTGAAAAAAAAAATTTTTTTGAAATAACGAATTCAGTTTGTTTGACAGAAATAATTTTGTTTAAATCGAAACCAAATTTCATTCTATTGAATAAAATTATTCAAACAAAACGTTTTTACTGTGTAAGCACAATAAAAGCAGTTGAGGCCTAATTTATTTATTAATCAAATTATCTGATATTCTAAATTCTTTTTAAAAATTTATTCATTGCACCGAATATTTTAATATTCTCCTCAAACTACATAAACATAAGCAACCATCAGGTCCGTAGTTAGACATTGGCCATGGGGGGGGGGGGGTTATGGAATAATAAATATTTTGTTGGGCTTCTAATTTTACTAAAGAAACTAAATATTTATTATATCTTACTACAAATGTTGCAATTTTAAAAAAGTTCATGTAAAAGTTATAAAACCATATGGGCGGTTAAGCTTAAGCACCCTTTGTTTTTCTTGGTTACAAATGACCTGCAGCTTTTATTACTTATCCTTAATCCTTTGTACATTTTTTCAGTTTCGAGATAAATTATTGTTTACCTATTTATTTCGTTTTGGCGCACACATTGGAAACATATTTCTTAAATGTGGTAATTATTTAAAATTACTAAATTCAGGGGAGATAGTGGTGTAAACCCCCAAAATCGCCCCCTTGTATACGGCACTGGCAACCATACAAAAAAGCTTTCAATTTTCCAAACCTTCCAATTTTATTACTCAGGGCCTGAAAATTTAGACAGACTGAAAAATTATGGCAGGCTCAAGGTAGGCTGAAATTGTCTAAAAAAAAGGTTTAAATCCTAAAAGTGGAACTAAGCTTTTTTTTTTTAAATAATAATAAAAAGTAAATATAAAAAAAGTTGCAATCGTCGGTTTTCTGCTCATTAAACTTTTTCAGAAGTAGGTAGTACGTCTAAATCCAATGATTTTGCACAAATTTTTTCATAATGCAATAAGCGTTAAATTAGACATTCGTTTTTGTTCACCACTATAATCTCTTACGGTGATGCAAGTTGGATCCCAAAGTTTGCAAATATGTAACTTTATCCAAATCAATTATTTCTTCTTCTGCACTGCAATTAGGAGTGCGTCGTTTTCAATAAATCTCCTTTTCATTTCACTCAAAATAACACAGTGGCGTATCCAGGGGGGAGGCTCTTTAGGAGAACTAAATATTTAATTTAGTTTTAAATCAAAACAGAAAAAAAGTTGGCCCTGGCCCACGGCCAGGACAGGCTTAAAATTTTCTAGGGCAGGCTCAGCCTGCCCTAGCCTACCCCTGGCTACGGGCCTGTTATTACTTATAATTTGACTTATTATGATTCGTCAAGCTCATAAAGGGCGGCATGGGCGTACCCAGCTTTTGGCCTAGGGGGGAATAGGGGGAAATCAGGAATTTTCTGTTGATAAATAATTATCCTGGCATAGGCACATAATTAACCAGCTAAATGTATGGGAAACAGGAAGGATCCAGGGAGGGGCAGCTGCCCCTCCTTGCCCTCCCCTGGGTACGCCCATGAAGGGCGGTCATAAAGGAGTGACCATAGGGGCCATGGCCCCTCTCCAAACCCAGATATTACAGAATTTTATATGAATGTCCTTACAAATTCCTATATTATATTTTTCCATATTTTTTAATAATTAGAAAATTAACACAGCTTCTGTGTGGGCCTGGTGGAAAGTCTTGAACCCGGTTTAAAATGTAAAATTAGAAATATCAAATGAACATAAGATTTGTTTACTTTAAAATCTCAAAAAATAATAAATATCATATTTACGTAAAATCTGGAAGGCGCCATATAAATTTTCTGCTCAAACTAAGTAAAAATATTTAGAAATTGGGGAAATTTAAGGAAAATATAAAGAAATTTTAAAAAATACAAAAATTAGATCTGCGGTTTTCCCCTCGAAAAGTTTATCAAAATTCGTAAAAATTTTAAATAACTCTTTTATTAGTTTATTCGACATTTTGTGATGCGTAGAGTTGCATTCTTGAATATCATCAACAATTGCAATAATAGCACATTTTAAACTTCATTTTTATAGAAAAAATCAGTGGCGTAACTAGGGGGAGGGGGGCGGTGGGGGCGTGCCGCCCCGGGCGGCACATATTTATGGGGGCGGCAGATTGCGGTATGTAAAAATTGTGGGTTTGAAAAAATCTAGAGCATGTTGAATGTTTGTTTACGAACACCTCGATGACCTTTTTTTCTTCTCTCTTTTTTTAAATATAAGTAAAATTCTTTTGGTAGGGGGCGACAAAATATCAGACCGCCCCAGGCGGCAAAAGCTCTAGGTACGCCACTGGAAAAAATAAAAAATGGCTATTTATGCATAATATTTTACAAATATCAATTTTAGTTACCTAAAAGCTTAAATTTATTCCCAATTAAAAATTAAGAACTTACTATTTTAAAATTCAAATAAAAACTATTCAAATCAGTCGAATCATTTTTTTAGGTATGCTACGTAAAGAATATTTCTGAAAATCTGATTTCTACATAACAGAGTAGTTGTACAACAAAAATGTGTGTTAATTAGATTAATAGCGTAACTAAAACCAAAAAACTAACTTTAAGGGGGGGGGGAGGGGGGGGAATATATGTCTTATATTTATTTTCATACCTGTGAGGAAATACTAAAAATGATGCTTCTGCTTTCACTTCCCAAAAACTTCCAACAATTTAGTTACTTCTAATCTTGGTGCACTCCAATTTCTATAACTCTCTGGTTCGGGATATATCAGAAATTTCCCGGTGGCCCTCCACAAAATAATAAAATGGGCCTTGGGTTCTGTCTGAAAGAAAGTGTTTAGTTTATTAAACAATGGGTTGCCTTATTAAATTACCTGCCAATAATATAAAAAAAATTCCTTTTTTTTTAGAAAAATGCAATAATAGGCAAATATTAAAAAAATATGAAAAAATAAAATAAATTTATAAATTCATAATTTTTTGTTTTTATTGAAAAGATTAAATATAATTGGATGTGGGGATAAAACTCGAACCAATGCCGCAAGTAAGGCTGAAATATAATAAATTAGTAATAAGTTCAATATAATGACAATTAAAACCAAAAATTTATTTTTGGAAAATGTGTTATTGATATTTATAGAAAAGTTTAAATTTCTATTTTCATTATATATTTTATATACTTATCTATTGCAATTATTATTATTAATAATAAATTATTAGGTACATTTTTATTCATTTCAACATAAAATTTATTATAAGAAAATCAAAAATATGATAAAAATAAGTAAAAATTTATCATAATATTTTTTTTATTAACATAATATTTCAACATTCGTCGCCTTCCCTCCCACCTCCCACGTGGCATAAAATCGACCAACGTCGTAAATAGTTTAGTTTTTCCAATGAAAGTAATTTAATATCAATAGATAAAAATAAATTCAAACCATCAAATTTTCAAATAATCAATATTATTACCGCTATTTTTTTGAAGTTTTGATTGGATAATGCTGACCGGTTTTACAACGCGCACGGTAGTTGTCAGCTACCAACACAAAATAAAAAATTACCGATTCACGGTATGTGGTATGGGATAGCAGGCTGCCTATTCAGATAACATCGTGTAGTTTTCATTTAAAGACTAACCTCACTCTTTTCGAAATGGCGCTTAAAGTTGACCAAGTGGAATATGCGCTCGTGCATCAATTTTTATTAAAATTGGATCAAGGTTTGGCCAATACGTTCCAAAAGAAATGTAAACCGGTAAGTAATTTATAAAATTATTATATTTTAATAATCGCGAGTTACACTACGCGTGCACACCACGTGGTTTCCAATGTAAGGCTAACTTCTTGTATTCCTTTCAGGGTGTCTTAAGCAAAGGTGCTCCGTTATTATCCGATGCTGTATTACATTTTATAAACACAAACGAAAATGCCAAAAAAATAAAATTTGTTGGCGATTCAGATGATAGTGAAAGCAGCGAAGCCGAAACTAAGGCAATAAAACAAAACGGAGTGTGCAAGCCCCAACAAAAGAAATCTCCCGTTAAAGCAGCTGCAAAGAAAGACGACAGTTCATCTGAAGAAGATAGTGATGATATACAAAAAACGCAATCAAAATTCACACCACAAAAGAAAGTTGTTGCACCAGTGAAAGCTGCTCCGAAACCAGCCAGTGATTCAGAGGAATCGTCATCCGAAGACGAAGCACCTGCAAAAAAACCTGTTGCAGTGAAACCTACTCCAGTAAAACCTCAATCAAAGAAAGAAGAGAGCTCAGACGAATCTTCAGATGAGGAAGCGCCTGCAAAACCTACAGTAAAAGTTACTCCAGCAAAACCAACCCCGAAGAAGGCTGCAAGCAGTTCAGAAGAATCGTCTTCTGAAGATGAAGCGCCCCAAAAGAAAGCTGTTCCTGTTAAAACGACGCCAGTGGTTAAAGTTGCACCCAAAAAAGCTGCCAGCAGTTCGGAAGAATCCGATAGTGAAGATGAAGCACCTGCAAAGAAAGTTCCTGCAAAACCAGTAGCTCAACCTGCCAAGAAAGCCAAAAGCAGTTCAGAAGAATCTTCGTCGGAAGAAGAGGCAAAACCTGCCAAAAAACCAGTAGCGAAACCTGTGCAGAAGAAGGCTAAAAGCAGTTCTGAGGAGTCCGATAGTGAAGACGAACCACCTGCAAAGAAAACAAAAGCGCCTGTACAGCCTGCAAAGAAAGCAAGCAGTTCTGACGATAGCTCTGACGAAGAAGCTGCCCCAGTGAAAAAACCTGTTGTAGCTGCTAAAAAAGCGGCCAAGAAAGAAAGTAGTTCTGAAGACAGCACCGAAGATGAATCACCTAAGGTGACCTCCACTCCAGCTCCTAAGAAGGTGAGACTAAACTTGAAAAAAAAATTATTTATGTTTTGACTTTTTTGATTTTTAGGCTAAGAAAGAATCTTCTGAGGAAGAAGATAGCGACGAAGATGAAAAACCCGCAAAAGGAAAGAAACGCAAAGCAGATGATACAGCCGATGCTCCAGTAGCAAAGAAAAACAATTACAGTAATTTTGTGAAAGCTGGAGAATCTATGAATGGAAGTCAGGTATGAATTGTAACATTTTTACAAAATAATAATTTTGTACAATGAATATTTGTCCTGCATTTCGTGATTTATTTTGTATTATGTGGTCAATTTAATGTAAATTAAGACAAGTTCGCGTTTTCTTTTGCACTAGAATTGCAATAAATAAATACATTATAGATTAAATTTGTCTGTAACTTTTGTCGCTGCAAAGCTAAGTTAGAAAATTTATAAATGCATTTACGATACTGCTTACTTCATTGAACAAAAGAAATGTTTTTACTGGCAAACTTAAGTAGTATAAATTTTAATATGAAATTATTACAGAATGATGGAGAAAATGGAGAGGAATCCCAAGGCAGAAACAGTTTCGGTGGCCGTGGTGGGCGAGGAAGAGGAGGTTTCAGAGGAAACCGTAACAGTTTTAACAATAGCGGTAATGAAAATGGAGATGGTGGCTTCAGAGGACGCAATAGTTATGGTGGCGGTGGAGGAGGACGCGGAGGTGGTGGCTTCAGAGGTGGCCGAGGAGGCGGTGGTTTCAGAGGTGGCGATCGTGGAAGAGGAGGTGGTGGTTTTAGAGGAGGCGATCGCGGAAGAGGAGGTGGTGATCGTGGTAGAGGCGGCCGAGGCGGATTTAGAAAATCTTTCGATAATAACGATGGTGGATTTAGAGGTGGTCATCGTAACAGTGGTGGTGATTTTAACAAAAGTTTTGATCAACCTAAACCAGCGAATACAAAAATTACGTTTGATTAATGTAATATAGGTTTTTTTAATTCTAAGGAGATAGAGAAGCTTGAATGTCGATTTTTTTTGTTTAAAATTTGATTTGAGTGGGGACCTGACCACAAAGATGTGGTTCTTACTTACGATTTGACATATTTTAATAAATTACATCATGTTTTACCTAATTTTGGTTACTTTATATTCTTGCAAGCATATATGCTTTTCAATGGATTTCTGGTTAGTTCGTAAGATAATAGTTCTAAGATTAAAAATCTGTGATTTTGTCTAAATGAATAGCGTGCATATATTCAAACCAAGAGAACCCTAACTAAGGCAGTGGTTTTCTCATTTAATAATTAATATTGTTTTTGATGTGTTTTGTAAAATTTTGTTGAATTAGATTAATTAAATTTCATACCTGTTTTTTAATTTTAATAATTACAAACGTACTATTTGGACTAATATCATTATTATCCATGTTCGAGTTATGCCCAAGGTTTAATTATCCCTTTTGTGCATGGTAACAATCGTTGCTACCAGCATAAAATTCTCATATTGGAAAGTTGGCGGTTGCCTGACATGCTGGTGATCAGTGCAGATTTATCGAGCACTAAACCCTGCTTTCCGATTGAGAACTGAACTGAATATATTGCTATGAAATTTAGCAGTGTTCTGGTTTTTCAAATATTTTTTAAATTATAAAGTGTAACATCGATTTTAAAAAAATGGGTGACGACTCCAGTGTTTTTTGTCATGCCCCATCAACATTAAAAAATTTCTGATGTATCCCATTTAACAAATATATAATATTTAGTATGCAGAAATTAGTTTTACTTCTAATTTCCCTGCTGCGGCTAAGCCCCGTGTTGGGAATCGACTCAAACCAAATAATTATTGGCTGTTACAAATTTCGACATGCTTTCATTCGAAACCATGCACAAATATGAAATATTGAACATCAATAAAAGATTCAAATGCCACTTAGATAACGTAGACTTTTATTTTAAAAAACCTACATTTACTACTTGGTGTCTCTCCTGCTTTATGTTCATTAATTTGTGCTTTTAGTTCAGTCAATGAGGGCAAAAATAGGGTATTACCTCTGAATTCTTTCCTAAAGCATTAATTTTGATGAAATTTTGGGAATAGGCTCTACTTACTTCCCACTTCAAAGTCTACCCTATGCCGATATATGCTCATAGTTTTTTAGGGGTGAAAACTACCCCTTATTGCCAAAATTGAAAAAAACTTGTTATAACATAAATCAAAGTAATTTTTAGTTTAGTTAGGTTCGATACACAATAAACTCGACTAAATAAAAATTTATTTCTTTATTATTTTTTCTCACTTTAATCGATTTAATTTCTTTTGATAATTTTAATAACAAAATATTAAAAATAATGATAATAAAAATTGGCTTTAAAAAAGCGATTCTGTTATATTGCATGCGTGATTCGACGTTCTTATTTACAGATCAGGCGAGAGTCGACCTTCCTAACACCACTGATTACAATTACAAGAAATTCATTTAAATATTCCAGAGTGGACATAATCAAACATATAAAAAATGCATTGGTTAGTCGGAACTCCGCTCTTTCTCGTTATTAATGGCAATTTTTTCATATTCTCACAAATAAAGATATGAATCGCGCCGTAAGTGTTAAATTTTTAGTTTCAATAAGGAATTTTTTTAAATTGTTGGCCACAGCATAAAACATTCATGTCTCTCCATATCTTTTCATAGTAATAGCGCAGTTTCAAAATTGATTTTAAGCCCTTTAAGTTTATTTTTTCAATATGTATTTTGAAACAACAAAAATGTGCCGTTTGCTTTACTGATTTAAATAACGTCAACTTGTTTTTGGGGTAATTTTTTCCCTACACCCCCCCCCCCCCGCCCCTGTACAGGACGAATTCTTGACGACCAACGGAATTTTGTTATTTCGGTATTAAGGAACAAATTAAAATAGGTTCCAGCTTTTAACTCCCATGGGCCAACAGAAATAATTTCCAGACGACTTTTGGTGGTCCGTGGACTCTACTATTATAATTTTTGAGTTATACGAAGAAAAAGGCAGATTTTTCAGAAAATCGAAAAATGCGCTCTATACTTGGATCGTATTTTATTCAAAAAGTATGAATTTTAAACCAAAAAAATTTCAAGTAAATCGATGCTTTAGGATAGAATTCGGAAACTCATTAACTGGACTACTTCTAACGGAAAAAAAACGGAACAGGTCATCTTTGTTAATTTTTATCACTACCGAAACTCGCATTTAATTGCGATCTTATCTGGACAAGTTTTACTAAGTTTGGTCGAAGTTTGGGATGCACAAATTAAATCTAAACATTTTTAGTAAACTGATGGTCACTCGTAATGGAGTCATCATGATTCTCTCAACACTACATAAAATATTAAATTAAAATATTGGTTGGAAGTTGAACCAATAATCTTAAATAGTAATCTAATCAATCGTTGTATTTCAAGAAAACATTAAAAACAAAAGGAAGCAAACACAATTAATTTAAGAGATTTCTATGAACATTAAAAAAAGAAGCTAAGAAAGGAAAGGTGGAATGAGAATGGTTTCTAAATTAATATAATGTATAGTTATTAACAAATGAAACAGTAAGATTTTCAATATTTTTAACTTAACAAGATTATGATAATATTTCACTTTGGTTTCTAAATTAGTCACCTATGCAAGTGCAATACACTAATATTACTTAATTCCCGTAAGCTGTTGGGAACAACTTCCATTGCATTCAGACATCCGACAATAAACTTGCCAGATTTTAGTTAAGAATTTTGAAATTAATATTTTTTATATCTTGAAATTTACAAAAAATAACAGGTACATTTCAAAATAACTTGAAGAATGTTACCATCGATGGTACAAAGTAGCAGATTTCTTATAATTTCGAAGAAAAGTTTTCCTTAAAACATATAAAAAATTTGGAAGATATTTTATTTAAAATAGAATTAGTAAAAAAGAAATTTCTAAATTTCAAGCATGTTAACTTAGAATAAAATTGTGGAGCATGGGAAAGGATTATACTCCTCTCATACCTCCCCAAGGTATGATTTTCATACATTTTCAGGTAATATTTCATTTTGATTTTCAAAGATTCCTACGAAATTTCAAAGATTTTCAATGATTGCCAAGGAATTCCAGGGAATTCTAAATAAGCGTGCACAAAATTTTCGAGACATTTACTCGTCAAATTTTCTTATTTACAAGAATAAAAATAAAATATTCCTGTAAGAATTTACCACAGAACAATAATTATTTTTCAAATTTTATATTAAGAAACAACAAATACTATTAATATCAGACATTTTATTTCGTCAATTTTGCACCATAAAGGCGTACGACTTATATTTAAACAATTACAGCCAATCAATAAATCAGCCAAAACAAACCTTTCGTTTCAAATTTACGAAAATATTTTCTCTCCAGAAGCACAAAGTCATATTTTGCATATTAAGTGAAGAAGAATTTTTCTGCAAAAGGTAATCAATGAAACTAGGTAATTAAAACATTTAAATTAGTTTATCCTACCTTTTAAAAAACAAATTAAATGTATATACAAATAGGAATCAATTACTATTTAATCATCAAACTTGAATGAGTTTACCGAATAAGGATCTATTTTACCACCAAGGTAATTACCACGTTTCTTTTTTGTTTTTTCGTGTTTAAATCCTTTGCCCTTTGTATTTTTCAAGTCATGATACGCTTTCTCTCCATAAGAACCCCAAGCATTTGGCTAATAAAAAAGAATTATTTTAATACAATATGATATAATATTGTTGATAAATACCTTTGCAGCAAATGAATTACTTTGCAGTCCGGGATCCACTTCGACTTTGCTGTCGTCAACTCTACGATATGGTGCATTTGGCTAAATATTAATAAATGTATTTAAAAAACGTTTAGAACAATTTAAGGAAAACTCACGTAAGAAGGACCTGCTTTTTGATATGGATTCTTCATTGTTTGACCACCAAAGCTTTTATTTCCTCTATTGTTGAATTTATTATTTTTTCTATTAATGTTACTGTTAATGACTCCTTCTGAAAAACTTTTACTTTGCTTAATAACAACCTCTTCGTTTTCACCTTCTTCGCTGGAACTTTCACTTTCCGTCACAGCATTATTATTCGATTTAGGTTTACTTTCGTTACCATCAGTTTTAGTTTTGGAATAATGCAATGCTACATCATCTAATGTTGGTGAATTTTCAACCAAAATTGCCTGAGAAAAAAAAAATAAATGAAAATCACATGGTGTCGGCATGGCCACGTTTATAATGTAATGATGATATTTACTTACCGCTTTACTTTTCTTTTTAAATTTCTTGGCTAAACTTGGATCTATTTTAGTTAAATATTGATATACAAGAGCCGCTGAAATTTTATCCACATTTTTAGCCATTTCGAATACTAAAATTAGGTTAGATTTCGGTATAAAACAGTATAAAACAAATGCTTGGAAAATGGAACTAAATACTATTCCAAGGGTTGCCAACACTACGTCATTACCCACGATGTCACTACCAATTTTTTGAAATAAAGAAATAAAATAAATTTGTTTTGCGTGGCAGATTTTATACGAAATTTTATATTATAATAAAATTAAATAATATAAAAAAAATAAAAGAACAAAAGCGGAACTTATATTCGCGGCAGGACTGAAATGAAAATGATATCCCTTCCCGCGCGGAACTGAGTCAGTGTCCGTCCCGCGGGACAAATAACTTCGTCTTCAGGACAAGATGGGATTTCTCAGAACCCGCATTCTTCTCTGGTATAAGAACTTATTGTAAAGTCAATTTGAATACTTGTTTACCAGAAAAACGCTGATGTGGTTTGTTTAAATTTTGTATTAAAATTTAAATAAAGTTTATAAATGTATAAAAATAGAAAATATTATGCAAACATCAAAGATTTTGCTTTTGTTTCCTTCATTTCAGATTTTTATATTCATTTACAGTTATATGATTTGCAATGAGTGTACGACCATGATTTTCACGATGTTGATTACTTTTGCAATCACTTGCAGTAATGGTAGTAATAAGTATCATCCTAATCTGAACGATTTCCGTGACCATTTCTACTACCTCCTTGACCACCGCGGCCTCCCTGACCAGCCCTGCCGTCCTCACCATCTTGACCATCGCGGCCAGTGCTCTCGTCCGAACTAGTTCCACCACCACCTCCTCCAAGCCCACCTCGACCTCCCTGGCCACCATGACCTCCTTGGCCACCACGACCTCCGTAGCCCGCATTACCATCTTGGCCATCGCGACTAGTTCTTTTGTCCGAACTAGTTCTACCACCACCTCCTCCTCCATGTCCACCTCGACCTCCCTGACCACCATGACCTCCTTGGCCACCTCGACCTCCATGGCCCGCAATACCATCTTGGCCGTCGTGACCACTTCTTTCGTCCGAACTACTTCTACCACCTCCTCCTCCCTGGCCACCATGACCTCCCTGGCCACCATGACCTCCTTGGCCACCGCGACCTCCGTGGCCCGCACTACCATCTTGGCCATCGTGAACACTTCTTTCTTCCGAACTAGTTCTACCACCACCACCATGACCTCCATGGCCTGCACTGCCATCTTGGCCATCGCGATCAGTTCTGTCGTCCGAATTAGTTCTACCCCCACCACCTCCTCCATGACCACCACGACCTCCCTGTCCCTCACTACCATCTTGACCATCGCGACTAGTTCTACCACCACCACCTCCTCCACCACCACCATTTCCTCCATCACCACCTCGGCCTCCCTGACCACCACGACCACCCTGACCTGCACTACTACCTTGACTATCGTAACCACCATTCTGACTATATCTACCGCTACCACCTCCATGACCACCGTGGCCTCCTTGACCAACACCACCGTCTTCGCCATCACGGCCTCGTTGACCTCCCATATTCGCACTGTCGATTGGACCATTGTGATTAGTACTCCCATTTAAACTATTTCTACCACCGCCACCTCTACCTCCCTGCCCACCACGACTTCCTTGGCCCCAGCTTCCGTCTTGACCATCGCGACCTCCTCGATTAGAATCTTCTTGACCACCGTTTCCGTTATTATTATAGTTACCATTTTGACTCATAATTTTGTTATTGTATTTTCTTCACTCTGCAAATAAAAGGATAATTACATTTTTAATTTGTCGTTTACACCACAAGTTTAAACATAATATGTTAAATAATATCTTTTACTATTTTTCCTAAAGCCTAGTGTCCACTTGAGACAGAAAGTCTCGAGACTCCTATATAAACCATGTCAATACCTAAGTCTCGGAAACTAATACTGAGACTAGTATTAGCATGGGTTTATATACGAGTCTCGAAACTTTCTGTCTCAAGTAAACACTAGCCTTAAGACTCTATAAGCTCCATCGATTGGTAAAACACTCTAGGATTATCAACTCTAGGTTCGGCATTTAGATACCATTGCTACTTAAACCAGAGTGAAGAATGCTTGTAATCCTGATTTTAAAAGTTGATGGTGGAAATTAACCACTACAGACTAGCAGTGTGGTGTAAAGCTAAAATCGATGAGCTACAGAGCAAGAAACCGCGGTTCAATGCCCGGTCGAGACAACTACACTGCTGTGATGTAAAGTTTAAGTTCAATTTAGGGGCTATGCAACGCATAGTATCTGGCAAGGTTAGCACCCCACTAGAATATTATTCAAGTGCTTGATACATTAATGGTAATAATAGGACAAAGTCCTAAGAACAGAAAGAAGGTGGCATTCATCAACCCAAGAAGAATGCTAGCTTTATGTGCCCTCCATAACACAGAAACGGCTATATGACAGTTTTAGATTCTCCCCAAATTTAAACCAAAAACCTTAGTCAGCAGTTGTTCGGTAAATTTACTAAGTTCAAAATCAATTAATATCGTATCAATTTAATTCATGTATTTCAGAAACTAAATATGTACTGCACTGGTTAAAAGTATTCTTAAAAACAAATTATAATCTGCAGATTATGTTGTCATGGTTAAAAGATTGTGTTTAATTCCTGTTCATCTATTGTTTCTTATTGGACCAACTGTCAACTACATTCAATACCGAAACTAAATACAGTTGCTTGCAAAAGAACTAGGGACACTCCTATGTTAGCAATGTAAATAGTACCTTTTGAAGCTGTTTTGGTCATATGAAAATTGATTTTACAGCAAAATTTTTCCTAGAATTTTTGTTGTAAATTTCATTCCCTTTATTTTTATACATTTTTCTATTTTGTAGTACCGTTTCTGAGTGACAACTTCAAAAAGACTTTATAAAATACAAAATATAATATTTATCATCTGTATCTCAAAAATGGCTAAAAACGGTTTACATAAAAATCGATTTTTATATAAAAAAGTTTCAAAAAAAGGTACAATTTACATTGTTAATATTATAGGAGTGTCCAAGTTCTTTTAAGAGTACCTGTATGTCCTTTGTCCTTATGTATCTTATTTTCAAAATTACTTATTCTACCGAAAAAAATTATTTGAAATATTATTTTTCTAACATTGGAGCAGACAAACTGTTTTTGTGATATGTGAATTTCTCTGATTTTTAATTTTAGAACCATTTTCTTATAAGAACTAACCATCAAACCATAATGCACTTAAATGAAAAGCATCAGCTTCTTTTGATGACATTTACAAATTGACGACTATTATTCCAAGTGACATTATTTCGCTGAAAATAATAATTACGTTGACATTTGTAAAATAGGTCAACAGGGCAACAATACAGTCCACAAGTGGTGCGTCCTCAATTCAAAACCTCAGTTAAGGATTACAAATTAATGACCTACATTTTCTCCCGCTTTTATACAGTGAGAGGAAAAGCATCACCTGACTCCCAGGAATGTAATAAATACATTTTCAGTAAAATAATGTTATGAGACATACATGTTTTATTATTCATTTTACTTGGTTGCCTAAATTTGGTCTACAGAACAGCTAAGCGTAAATCAAATCATGTAAAATGGTGTAATTGCCAAAAATTAAACTTTGTGCCTTCTGCCAAAACAACGATGATATTAAGAGATGTTGCCAATTTTTAAACGAATAGTTACTTCCTAATAACAAATTAGATATTAATTCTATAATATTTATTGTAATATATGCTAATAAAAACAATTGGTGCGTTAAACCAAAATGCAGTTGACACCAAAGTACAAAATCATCGAAACACAATTTATACACAAACTTTTATCTAAATTAACTCGCACTTCCCTTTGTACACTCTCACACTGATCACAATAAGTTACTATAAGTAATTCAAACTATTTTTTGGTAGTAGGCATTTTATAGTTCGGTGTGTATATGTTTAGAACCTAACTCGGGCGTATGTAGAAAAATTCCTTCACTACTTTGCCAATGCACGGCGGCACTTGAAGAATGCACACCAACAATTTCCATTTGTCCATTTATGGGTCTTCCAAAAGTACGTCCCGATGCTGCTAAGTATTGGTCGGTATCAACATGTTTAAACATAACTGGATCGTCCCTTGTCCAATAATCGCCTAGCAATAAAATTTTAAAAGATTTGTAGAAATAAAAATAGAAAACTCTCACCTGTACAAACAACAACCCAATGATCTCCAGTATCTCCCACACCATTTTCACCATAACAACTGATTTCTTGATTGGACGACAAGGGACTTGAAAAGAAATGCGAATGCAAATTCTTTCCAGTAGGTAAATGTTCCATTCTTACTACAGCACCACATTTTATAAGTTCACCTCTCGAATATGCCTTTTCTGTAGATGCTTTAATCACCCAATGACTGTTAACATCCTCATGCAGTTCGGTACCAGTTACAGACTGTTGACCACTACCTGTGCCGTACTTAACGTCATGGGAATGTAACCGAACGCGATAATCAGTATTTAATAATTTCATAACCGAGCCATACGTAACGAATCTTTGTCGAGCACCTAAAAATAAAAAAAATTATTGTTTTATAAGTTTAAAGCCACGCAATTTGAATAAGCCAATCAGAAAACGCCACAGTAAAGGTTATAGTAAATTACTAAAATTCTAAATTAAAATTGTATTTGTGAGTTTAATTATTTCAAGCAATTTACCTGATGTTTCATATGCACACTGTAGTAATAAAATTACCAAAGAATTATAAATAAATTGAGAATACGTGGTCATTTTATAAGTTTCAAATTACACCTCACAGCCCTCGCAGTCAAATGTCATAATAAAATCGGCACCGCGATTACAGCGCCGAGTTTGACGAATGCGGAACTAAAAAAGCAGTGGTGGAGCAACCGAATTTTTATGATAAATATATATACAGAGTGTACCTAAATATTGTTACTTCGGTTTAAATAAATAATATGTATATAAATTTTATCATGCATTCTACCCGTTTTAATTCTTTTTTAGAATGTTGCTGGACGAAGTCCAAGAGCCTACATCAAAATACTTCAGGTATAAGCAAAGCGTTTTATTTTTAATAAGACCCAGGGTGAAGTCGAGTATTCAGCTAGTATATAATGAGTAAACTCGAACCTTTAAATTTTCAAATTTTTTTTTAATACTACTGTGGCGACCCGTCATCTGGAATAATTTTACTTTTTAAGCCCCGTACATAATCGTATAATCCTATAATCCTGAACATTAAAATACTATATATAGAAAATTTCGAATAAATTAATAAATTAATAACAATCCACATTACCATTACTGTTCAAGTAAACGAAATTGTGTTCTTCCTTTTGAAAAAATGGATACTAAGTATTTGAAGCAGCGAGGTCAAAACCATCACAAAAATAAGGCACGTTATAAGAACAAGGCCAAAGTTGTAACTAAACCAACAAGTTTAAATACAAAAAGTTTAGACGAAGAACTTCACGAATCAAATTCAGCAGGAATTAAAAATAATTGGGATCGTTACGAAGAACCGAATGAAAATGAAGTAACAGATGACTCGACAAATTTTTCCATTTTGGCTCAAGCACCCGTGTCGCACAGTGGATATTTTCAGTTTAAAAGTCAAAAAGATGTGCAATCTCAATGCGATCTTGAGCAATTTCAGTCAAATGACATGTTTTCTCTGAATTTGAATTTACTTTCGTTGTGTTTAGAAACGATTCCATTTAACGATAGATGTAACATTGATGAAGATTTTTTGGAGAAAGCTGATGTACAAGAGTTCGAGAACAACGCTCGAGAATGCTTGAGACAATATGAAAAAATTTATACGCCGTTGAATACAAATAGTGAACCATTGCAAGTTGCTGAGGTCACTCCACCAGAAGATTTGGATGGGCACGAGAACTTACTAAAAGAAATTGATGACCAATTTAATCTTGACGCAAACAGCGAAACTGTTCTGTCGAAAACTGTACAAGAGACCGGAAAGAATGACGATGATTTGGAGCAGTGGTTAGATGACTTTTTAGACGACTGATTCTGTAGAAATATATAAATTAATAATAATATAATTTCTTGAAATAAATTAATGTTTTTAATAAAATTGGTTTTGGTTTTGGATAGAAGATCAAGGAACAACAGAATATGGGCCCAAGTAAAGAAGATATGAAGTGTGAAGATGTCGTTGAAGACAACTTATTGGTAGTCTTAATATTAAACCCAATTTAAAATTCAAAAACTGTACTTTAATTTTAAATTATTTTAATTTGTAAAAATTACAATTTTGGTGAGTTTTATTTCAGGACCCCCGTTGTTCTGGGCCTTGTGCAGTTACACTTGCTGATTTATAAAAATAAATTGTATTATAAATGGATAAAAATTTCAATTAACTTACCCAAACAAAATATGAGGTTGCGAGACTTTAGATATACAAAAAATACTCTAATATTTACACCAACTGCTTTATCTAAAGTGTCTGGAGATGTTCTAGCTAATATGGATGCTTCAAAACTAACGCTCACTACCTTTTTAGACTACAGCAAAGCCTTTGATGTCATCAACCATGATCTGCTTAAGGCCAAACTGAAATATTACGGCTGCAGCAACTCGGCATTAAAACTACTATCAGATTATCTTACAAACCGCACACTCCTTGGACCTCTATTATTCATAATTTTTACTGCAGATCTTCCAAAAATCCTACACGTTTTTTGCATCTTCCACATGTATGCTGATGACAACCAGATATACATATCGGGCTCACCACATGACATAAATAATATTATTGATGACATGAACTATGTTTTGGCATTGGTTCAACGCTGGTCTCTCTGCAATATGGGTTACTTCTAAATCCCACCAAAACTTTTTCGATGTGTCGGGGCAGTCCGCATCACTGCTCAATAGTAGCGAAAACCAAACGTATCCATGCTCAAGTAAATGGTGGTTTAGTCGAGTGTTGCACCAAAGTTAGGAATCTCGGAATAATATGGGATAGCCATTTGTCCTTTGCTGCTCGTGTCAATAAGATCACCAATACGGGTTATTTTAAACTCAACACTCTACAGATACAAGAACATCTTGCCATCCCAGGTAAAATGACGATTAATTGAAAGTCTAGTTCTATGTCATGGTGATTACTGCATCACCGTGTACTATGGCTGTTACAGGGTTGCCACAAGATCTAAGCGAAAAATAAGTGAAATAAGTGTATAAATTTTCAAAAAAGTGAAGAAAAGTGTATAAAAATTTTGAAAAAAGTGACAAAAAGTGAAAAAATATTTTAATTTTTTAATGAAGCAGACATATTTGTAGCAACATTTGTTAAAGCCCAAATTATTTCAGCAATTCGAGCTTGTTTATCAGCATCCGGTAGAATAAAACGTAAATTTGAAGAATCTTTGCTACTGAAATCAAGTGTTGCTTGATTATGTAACTTGACTTTAACTTGGGATATGTGTTTCGTGGAGCTTGCATGTTGGGTAACAGCTTGAAACCCTTTCGATTGGCAACTAATTTCGACAGAGCATAAATTACAATATAAAATATTTTCATTTCTTTTAATTCCCCATCTTGGCCATCTACAAATTTTATCACCATTAGCATCAACTCTTTTTAACCAATTATCATTAATTTTAATATTTTGAGACATTTTCGTAAATATTTTCAGATTCTTTGTACGTTATATTATAACTCCTCAATTTCAACTTTAACTATAATTTAACAACAAACTTTCAAATACTTGTTTGTTTTATTTATATAATTTAATTTAATTACCAATAAAAAAAACTATAAAAAGATACCAACAAAAATTTTAAATTTAATGTTTATGTCGCTGCCTCCCCCCGAATGTTTAATGAACTTTTAGTCGAAAAACTAAAAAGTGAAAATAAAAAATTATTTTAAGCCAAAAAAAATAAATTTTTTTAAGCAAAATCGTAAAAAAGTGAATTTAAAAAAAAAAAGTGAAGAAAAGTGTATGATTTTGAAAAAAGTGAATAAAAGTGAAAAAAGTGTATCTGTGGCAACCCTGCTGTTAGAGAAAAAACAAAACAATTTTTTTATTCATCAATAATTTAATTTTAAAACGAATCTAAAATTTAGAAACTTTGTAAAATCAATTCTTTAGTCATTCCGGTGTACGGAAGCATTCAAACACCAAAAAGTTGAAATTGAGTAGAGAGCAATCTATAAATAATTTAACTACACAATATGTTTCCAAAAGTTACTACACATAACATCAAATCTTTCGACGAACGTCTTGTGCTTGACGTAATAAAAAGTAAAATGCTATTGATATAATTTTATTAACATTCTGCAACTACAGAAAAATAACCCAGAATTTGTGGTAAGAAACTTACAATTATTTAAAAAATATTGAAAATAAATCAGCAGCGAGTGCAGATTTATATAATTGTTAGGAAATAATTTTGTTAAAGGCGTTTTTGGCACCTCGACATGGTAACATTAGCAAATGAAATTATGCAAAAAAAATTAAAAGAAAATAGTGACCGATGTTCAACAATACATTGGAATTATGCATTTTAAATTGCAACAATTAAAATGCTCAAAAATACTTTCACACATAATTTGAGCTACGTAGAGTTCGGCACACACAAAATTTACATAATAAAAATTTAAACCTATTAACTTATGCTACTTCATATTTCAGTCTTACCACACTTGTATAAATTGCCAAACATCGGTTCGAAGGGGTGATTTTATTATTTAAACAGACAAACCTATCATGGCACGCTTACATGATTCAAAGACTAGCAAACAAAACATACACTTCGGAATAACTCACTTACTCTATGGAAATAAAATCAAGGAAATGATTCTTACATTCTATGATTAGAGATACTAAATGGGGCACTTTATTTGTTAAGTCAGTTCTTTGTTTCGATTGGATAAAACAAGCAGAAGGTTCCATTTGGAAGTCAATAATAATCAATGAAGTGATGTATTACATAAAATATTGTAAAATTTTAAAATCAACATTTGTAAGCAACCGAAATAAAATTAATTAATATATCTTTTGGAATATGAAATTTATAATAAACAATTAAAACAGTCACACGTCTTCTTACATCCTAATACAAAATATCATACAGCCTAAAATGCACATACAAATCACAAAAAAAAATAAACCGACGCATAAATAATAAAATTTAACAAAAACTTGATAAATAAAAGCTCAGAAATGATTAAGAGTTCGGTTCATTTTCATGTGGCTTGCAAATACAATATCACACATACAGGAATTTAATAATTATAACTTTGCATTATAATTATTATTTTTTATTAACATTGAGAAGGCTTGCAATTTATCATTTTGAAAAAGAATTTATTTTCTTAAAACTTGAACATTAACAACTTAAGGTTGAGTTCATTTTTGGCAACTATTGAAGCCTTCTCAAATCACAGATAGCTTCGTTATTCTTACATTATTATTACTATCGTACCATCAATCAGATTGACAATAATTATCTGATCTTACACGTACATCATCCACGCAAGGCACACATGGCCTCACAAAAACGTTCAAAAAAATACCATTCACAAAAGTATAATAGTTTCAAAAAACTTCCTGAGTACAACATTTACATTACAATGCAAAATACAAATGGAATTCTTTTAAATTGCTTCCAAACTTCGGTATGTCTTAATTTTTCTTCAGAGCAAAAAACGAATTTCATATATTTTTGGTGAACAATAAAAAAGAAAGACTCAATTAGGATAAAATCTGGAAAATAACAATTTCTAAAATAAAAAATATAAAACATACTGAGGCCTGGAACCTAGAAAAATCTTAAATATACTTATAAAATATAAAGTTTTCAATGAAATTTAATATAGTCAAGTATAAACTACACATTACAAAATTCGATATGTGACATGCGAATAATTTTTTTTTAGTCAGTTATGAAAAATCTAACAAACGAAATGGAGAAAACCGGCCCAAAAGAAATTGCATAGTTTCACATTTTCAGTCTTGATATACTCGTTATTTTTTAATATATTTTTTCAGCATACAGACGATATCACTCACGTAAACAAGCGTCCCGTATGCGGTTATCACGGAAACACTCACGAACACACTCATTGGTCCTCGTCTGAAGAAGTCATACACATGCACTCGGCACCCCATAACCGAAAAAGGAGGGACGGTACCATGTCATTTATCAAGCAGCCAAAAAATTATATCTTTCTCAATCAGAAATTTTTTTTAACTTTATTTTTTACTTAAATTACCTACTCGTAAATTAATGAAATTGGTATCTTCAGTGGTCGAGAAAAATTCAATTTTTTAGCTTACATAAAAACAAACCTAGTCAGCCAAGAAACAAAACCAAAAGAAGAATAATTTAATATGTATTATGTAGCTCTAAAATGGGTATTTTTGTGGTTGTCCAATGCTGCATGTCTTGGATGTTGCCAGCTGTAATAAATCTGAAACAAAATTGCAATTTTATAAATTTTCATTTGCCAAAACAAAAGTTATTAGGCAAGTTTTCCACCCACCAAGGTAAACCATTCGCCGAATTATGGAACATTTCTTTTTGACGTTAAACCTATTTTTGTATATAGTAAAAGCTGTTGTATCTGGTATTGGATGAAATTTTATATTACATACTAATGAATAAAGAAGCAATCACAGTTTACACTGACAATTTTCTGTATGATTTCACATGATAGCTTGGTCGAAGACCTCGAGTGTGCAGTTCTCCTTTCACCTTTTCTCGGTTGTATATTGGCCTGTCTCATACAGTGGACCTACATATCGGGACGTATTTGTTTATTGTGTTAATGTTGTGTTGTCTTAAATTTAGATAAATTTAATTTAAACCAAGTACACTCCAGATGACCGCAGTTCATTTACCCTTCTGGTTTAAAAAGTTGTTGGCTAATTATCTTTAATGGTCATGTAATGACAAGTTTATAATTAAGGATCCTATAATCAGGCCTCCCACAACAAACTTTCCAGATTTTAGTTGGGAATTTTTGAACGTTAGAAATTTTTGGAACTTTATTTATACAATTAAGTTATATAAATAAGTAAAAAACATTTTAAAAAAGTAACTTGGAATTTACCAAAAATAATAGGTGCATTTCCAAATACCAACTTCAAAAAGTGTAAAAACAATATCTTCGATTTTTTCGATCAGTTAACATTGACAGGGTTCCCACTGAATTTTCTGGAAAAAATTCTCCGACTTTTCCAGGTTTTCCCTGGCCGAAAATTAAAATTCTCCCGCACCTTTTGATAAATCGGAAGATAAAATGATAACGTTAGACCCGAGAAAATACATTATAAAAATAAATAAATTTATTTTATAATTTTACAAAAAAAATTAAATTTTCTTCCTTAAACTTTCAATTTTCGAATTTTTTTCCAGATTTCACTTAAAAAAAAATCTTAATTTTAAAATAAATTAAATTTAAAAATTTTATTTTTTTCCTGACTGAATATTTAATTTCCATAACTTGGAGCTAAAAATAAAAACTTCCCTGACTTTTCCCTGAAAAAATAAAAAAATCTGGAATTCCCTGACTTTTCCAGACGAGTGGGAACCCTGATTGATGTTACTACTCGGAGATTATTTATTTTTTTCTATAAATCTATGTAAAATTATTATTATCTTGTTTAAAATTATCAATAAACATTATTCATAATAATATAGGGATTACGTTCAGCAAAATATTGAAATTTAAATATGTACTTCTTTTTTGCAGTTGTAATGAAACTAATGTTTTATTTTAAATCTGGTAAGACATATTTCATGTGATTCTGCACATCTCCAGAAGAAATACATATTTAAAATTTTAAAAATTATTCCAATACAATATCAGCTATAAATTGTTGACAAATTTCTGCACTCAGACAACAATCATCAGCTGTTCGGTTAAACTATTCTTCTTTGGGTGCCTATGTTTTGGATGTTGGCTATCATCTTGGCCATTTAACCCAAGATGACGTACCAAGGAATTTAAGTAATGAGTTGGTTTCCTGTTACCTTCTGGTCTATTTTGGGCATTTAGATCACAGCGGTGTATTCAATGCAACCAGGATTTAAACTGCAATTACTCATAATTATCAAATAATATAAACAGTTTTTTAATAGGAACTTGATCCCTTGAACAAACAATGTTTACAAATAATTAAATCTCGAGAAATGGCCCAGTCAATTGAATCAATAGAAATTCTTAATCTATGCCAACAAGCAGGCCACGTTACAGGAGCTCAGAGCCAAATAGAGCCTATTTCTCTTGGGCCGGAGAAATAGCGACCATTTGCGGCAAAATATGTGGCAGTCATCAAAAATTGAGTCCAACAAATTGACTGCTGCAAACGTTCCAAACAAAATGGAATTCCATTCATAAATGTTTTGATAATACTTCAAGCTAACAATAACAATTTTGGGATCTCAATTAGTTTGCATTTTATTAAAAAAAAGTCTCAAATCCTTAATGAAAATTCCTACATTATATATTAAAAATCAAGTTTAGAACAAGTTGGAGGTCTGTATAATCCTGGTGGTTTAGTAATTCCCATTCTATAATTTTTGGGTTCAAAATCTGATAATCCGGATAAAATAGCTTTTACTGTGCAAGATGTGTTATCCCATACAAATTGGCGCATTTTTATAGGGGTCACTAATACATTGGTGAGTGGTATACCACAAGTTTTTGGCAAAAACATGATGAAAATAAAGCAAATATTACATACTTGGAGAAATGGATTACACACAACATTCCAGATGCACTCTACAAATTCACCGATTTGATTTTAAACAACAACTGTAATTCATTTTCTAACGTTGTAGACAATAAATTTAAGTCATGCAAAATTACGTCGACTAATAAAATTATAAACAATTATTAAAGAAAAGATTTTTATTTTTTGTATTGTAAAATGTCGTCAAAAATGTTTCAATTAAATTAGTTTTAAAAGTGTGATTCATAAAATAATCAATAATAAAACTTAAAATTAAGCTTACAGAAATTTATTGCAACAATTCATATATACAGGGTATTATCGAGATCCATCTTTCAGGCTAAATAATTAAAATAAAATAACTTACCAGCTAGCAACAGCGGCCGTAGTAGTTCTAAGTTTACGCAATTCTTTAGTGGCCCATGTGGCTAACGTTTTGGTATGACTGATTCTACTTCGACGACCTTGAGCTAGCATGTCATTAATAGATTCAAGATCCAGCATAGCTAACATCGGGCTACCAAAAGCAGAGCAAAGATCGCCTACCAACCCGGCAGCTACAGCGACATTTGAATCTGAACGCTCGTGATCTTGAGCAACCACAGTAATAAAATGAACAATAAACGGAATGTGAGGTTGCAATAACATAACATCAGGATGTGGAGTCTGTCCATCTCCTTTCAATCCTTGTATAATGCCAGTGTATGCATCTAAGACGCCTTCACGTAATTCGTTCAAGTAATCAATCATGTCAAAATCATTTCGATCAACTTGCGCTTGAGAAGCTTGAGCTAAAGTTTGTAAAACAATGTTAAGATATTTTTTAAACTCAGCCCCAATGCTCAATACGATATCTCCAAATACAGAAAGGATTTGAGGTTTCACACTGCGATGAACTGACGTGTCACTAAGGTTTTCCAATAAAAGAGTCATAATGTCGTCACAATAGGGCAGAGCTTTAAGTTTCAGTGCTCTAAATATATCACCTGTGAGGCCTACTGCGGTACCACACACTTGATACTCTTGGTGATTTTTCAATCCAATGTATAAAAATGGCTTGAAAGCATCCATATATTTTAAGAAATTATCTCCAAGAACTTCCACCAAAGTGGACACAGCCATGAGAGCATCTTCTTGAACTCCACCATTTTTGCATGAGTTGGAATTAAACATGCTCAATAGTGCTCCCATTATTGTGTCCGAAATTTTTGGTGCATCTTCTGGGGTAACTTTGCGTAACACTGATTGTAAAGTTCCACAAAGAAGAGATTGTAAGTCATTATATTGTGAACGATCACTGTGACTCGCAATATGGGATTCCATTTGAAGAACCTACGAATAAAAAAATATGTAAAAATGCCTATATGTTTTGAAAAATAATTACCTGCTGAAGACGCTCTAAAATGACCATTGTGGTTTTTTGGACAGTCACGTAACAATCTTTAGGTGAGTTCTTAACCATTTCCATCAGAGCTTCGTAGGCTGCAGGCCTGAGGTTGGCATGTGCACCATCAGGTCTGTGAGTTGTTTCCAATAATCTTTCAACAATAAATTCAAAGTATTGTGATAAGCAATAAGTGTCTGGTTGTCCAGTTTCTTCGTTGAGCGTTGCGGCTTCATAGGCGGCCTCCGCCAATCCAGTAAATGCCCAGCAAACATTGGCCGCGACACGAGCTTCTGCTTTTAAACCAGTTACCAAGCTCTCCAATAATGGTTTAAGAAACGTTTCATTTATGGCTGCTTCAGGTATTATTTCACAAATACGACCAAATGTCCATGCTGCAGTGTCTCGAACAATAACACTTGAATCGTACATTAAATTGATCAAAGTAGGCATAGCTTGTTCGACTAATGGTTTAAGGGTAGGAGATTCTAATCCACCCAATATAGAACCAAAAGCCATTAGTGACGCATCTCTAAATCGCCAATCTTCAGATTTTATGTTCACTTTAATAAAAGGTAAAACATGTGGAACAATCTCATCCTCACAGCACGTAGCTAAAAGCATTAAGCAAACGCCGGCTGCTTTACATGGATTCCAATCATCTTCGTCATCCAATTCCTCTTGTTTGGTTAATTTTTGCATCAATACTGGAACAATAAATTGCAATGCTCCTTTTGCATAATGTCTCGATACTCTTGCGGGCGGCCTACCCGCTTCGGCAGCTTCTGTGTCTTCTATTGCCAAGTCAACTTCTTCGTCACTTACATTAGACCAAAACTCAATACCTTGCAATGCTACGGCATCATTGTCTGCTTTCATAGCTTCCAAAGTGATAGGGAACAGGGCCTGAGCCATGTATGGTTCCATGTATTGATAATAAAGCGACAAGATTTTGACTAAACATTGTAACGCAGCAACTTTAATTTGAGTGTCTTGCGATTGGGTTGCTTCACAAACAACTTCCATTATGTAATTACGCTCGGTTTCCTGATCAAAATTAGCTCGGGTAAACTCTAACGAATTTAACAAAGCCTGTGTTGCAGCCAATCGAACGTGATTACTAGGCTCGGCATTTCTCATTCCAAATATAATGGCAGTTAAAATTCTATTTGATTGGGTCACCAATACTTCCGAGTCGATTTCCTGACAAATATAGCCAATTGCTTCCAATGTCGACTCTTTTTGCATTTCTGTAGAATTTTCCTGCAAGACGTTGTTTACCATCGATTCTACTAAATCGGGCCATTGTCCTTGTGGCAATTCTGCTACTGCTACGTATGCAACACATTGAGCCGCCGAAGAAGGTCGACTTGTTTCTGTTCCCAATGCTCCCAGAATCTGCAACACAGATGATAAATCAGAAACTTATTATTGAATTTTTGGCTAACAAAATGCTAGAAATCTGGATAACTTAAATTTATCAAATAAGCTTTGGAATATTTTCAAAAACGTACTTTTGAAGACAATGCATTGCAGTTTCAAGGTATTTCAAAACTGAAGGAAATAAACTTGAAAATAAAATTTTAAGCCATCTGGTATCATGTGGTAAACACATAGTCGATTTAAGACTTAGCAAGAAATAAATTCATTTTTTAATCATATTTTTAAAAATATCTAAAAGCAAATAAGTTAATTTTTAGTATGCATCTTGTTGTTTCCCATATATTGCAAGTCGAGGGGTAAATCACCGGGGAGATTTGGTGTACATGAGGCAAGAAATCAAAAGATCTAATGGACGCCCATGATAAACAAGAATATGAATTATATACAGAGAACTTGAAATGCATCATCATTACGGTTGGTACTGCAAATTACAATTAAGAATACTATTCAGTATACAGGATGTCCCAGAACTCAACATCAATTATGTACATCAAAATAAAAAAAAAAAAACAATTGGAGGTTTGATAGGCCAGCTAATGATCGATCAGAATATCAAATATGATCTTAGTAAAGTCTTAAAAATTCGAAAATAAAAAAAAATTAATTCATGAGTCGAATAAAAACAATTTCTTTTTCAAAATTATGACAATGGTTTTATTTTAATCTGTGGAGGTGTGGGGAGATGCGAGAAGATATGAGAGAGATGTGAGGAAATGTTGGGAGGTTTTGAGGAAAAGGAGATGTGGTGTACGTATTTTTGTCAGGAGATTTACCCCCCGTTGCAAGTCTACCAATACAAATTTTATTTCAGTTACAATTTTATATATTTTTTCTTCAATCGTAAATTTAGAATTTTCTTATAACTGCAGATTGATTAATATGTATTTAATGTTTCTTCACAGTGTTTGGCAAAAAATATTAATTTTTAAAAAACGGGAGAAGCCCCATTCCGTTAATTAACAACTAAATCAAATCCTCCACCTTTTAGGAGCTTTTTTTATAACTTTTGTTCCGATTAAACATAGGTAGGTACTAAGTTTCTTTTTAAACATAAAAATAATTTTGCAATTTAATTAATAATACTTTTACGATGAGCGGCAGTAAAGTAAAATAATTTCTTTTACAAAAAAGGAAATCTTTCGTTTCAATTTTTTCCTTTTAGATAATTTAGAGCTGGACCCATAAATAATTATTGTTGCAATATCTATGAAAGTAAACGTTTGGTTGAGTCATACAAAAATATTTGTTAATTAATTTTGTCAATGTTGAAATAATTATGTTAAATTATACAAATTTTAAGATTTCGCAAAATACTTATACTGGCTCATAATTTGATAACAAATATTGATAACTCAAATATGCTTTTGTAGCTTACCTAGATTAAAAAAAAAGGGTTCAAGACATATTTATTATTATTTTTTAATAATCCTTGTGAGCTTATATTTACTCAATTTTGTAATAAAGAAGAATGCAAGTGCAATAGGAGCATATATTTCCTCAATTTTGCAATAAATAAGAATATAAGTGCAATACTTAATTTACTGAGTACCAATTGATTAGTTATCATAATTAATAGTTGTTTATTTTATCATCATAATATACTAAAAATGTTTATCTTAATTAAATAGTGCAATAAAAGCTCACAAATTTCAGAGCTTCCCACAATTAAAATTATTTTACTTTAGTACTTAAACAATAAAACTCCAACTATAATCCAAGTTATCTTGAGCTTTCTCAGGCACTTAAGTTTGGGGTAAAAACACATTGGTTGAATTTAAACAACCACTGTAGCTAACCAATCAGAATAATTATATAAGATTTCAAATCTGTTGCTATGATAGCCTGATTATGTTCGCTGTAACTGAAAATTATGATGATAAGTTAAAACAATTTGAATTAATAGTTGATTTAGTTTACATCAAAACACGATTCTCAAGGCCGCAAGACTATTTAAAACAATAAAAACGATTGTGTGCTCTCCAAGCTGATGTAACCTCAAAATCAAAAAAAAGTTGATGACCTCTAAACCAATAGGGGTCATTTACAAAAATATTTTTTTAAAATGAAATGTAAATTTTCATCTTTGAAAATTTGAAGTTATCCAAACCAAAGCCAACAAGTGATGTACACATCAAAAGGTTGTTAAAATTATAAAATTTATATAACACAACTTACATTCTTTTTAATATACGTTCGAATTGGTTCGGGAAAGGAAAGCCACCTCTGTTGGTAAGACACTTTAAGATTTTGATCTTTCGACGTGAGATGATTTTTAAGTTGCAGGCCGGCAGCCATCCGAGCAACAGGACTATTTCCTCCATGTCTTAATATTTCTGATAGTGTTTTGATAAATTCAGGCAAATTACTGTTGGCAGCTTGTTCAAGGAAACTCGAAGCCTGTTCTAGTTCAGTTTTGTCTAAAATGGCAAAAAGTTAAAATTAAATTATATACAAATAGAGGTTATAGAAATAGTGACGTAAGTTAATGACAAATTTTAGATTAATCACAAACTTTAGGTAAGTGGTTTGCAGAATTGAAAAAAGAGGAAGATGTGTTTTCTTAATTTTATAGTTACTTACCGGGAGAAACGGTTTTTTCTAGGATTTGTATAAGTTGCATTGTTTCTGGATGCATTTTGATTTGTTGATTGTGCTTAAATTAACGTTTAAATGCCGATTACACTTTAAGTTTTGATGTGAAACCGGCACTCCACATGTAAGACTATCAAACCTTGTTAAGCAGGAAGATGTATTCCTACGCCGATTGTGGTGACAATAGCACACTATCCCCAAGTACTTGACGTATAATTTAACCACTACGTTTATCACAAATTGTATAAGATACGAAGTTAATACTGGAATATTGAAATATTTTACAATTACAACGCAAAACGCACACGATATTACAAATAACGATATCAAAGATGGGTACTATTTCCGCTAGCGAGTGATGACTTGTTAGATGTCGCTTGACCGTTAAACTTTAAGCGCAAAAGTTCCTATTGGCTGCATTCCACTAACCAAATTTGTGAATTTCAAATTTTTTTTAAACTTTGACATTTTAGATATTTCTTAAATTGGTAATTTAAAAAGATTAATTGCATCTTAAGATAAGATTAATCTAAATAAAATCAACATACAGTAAATAAAATATTTATGTCATAGATTTCGATATTATTTTAATTTTTAAACAAAACAGATTTCCTATAATTTCATTGCAGTTTTAGCTAACCAACGTAAGATGTCAAGACCATTGCAAATTTAAAATTAAACGTATTTTGATAAAAGCACTTTTTTATTTTTAAAGAAACCAGTGTCGTACCCACAAAGAAGCATGACGGGGGCGACATTTTCCTCCCCCCCAATGCTTCTTTGAGATATTAAAAAAAAAAGATTTTTTTTTACAACAAAGATTTATTTCAAAACTTATTTAGTTTTTGGCGATACAAAATAATGACTTAAATAAAAAAAACCACAGGGGATGAGAGGGGGATCCCCTTATTTTTTGTCTTGAGAGGGGAATCCCTTTATTTTTTTGTCTAAGTACGTTGTTAAAACCAATCAGAAAATTTTACTTTTATGTTTTTTAGTGCAGGAAAGTTTTAATAAATTTTTATAAAGCAACAAAAACCAATCTGTCATTTTGGCTACTTTTGATATTGTAGTACCGGTGAATAAAAATTGCTTTTTTTTTTTTAAATGCTACTGATTTCCAACAAAATATAGGCTATTACTGATGGTTTTACCAACCGCTGATTTGTCTACTTTTCGGTAAATTTACTAATATTTGAATAACAAAAATATATTAAAATTTGGAAAACCAAATTTTAACATTTTATCGACTGTTCTATGATAATAAAGAAGAGAAAAACTAAAAAGTTTTTATAAGCCTTCAGTCGAGATGACCTATCATATTAGATAAGGTACTACCTTTCAAATATCCAGCCACTGTTTTTATTGAAATAAAAATTTTTATATCCACTTGTTTGGCGTCAATAAAAACAGTGGCTGGATATTTGAAAGGTAGTACCTTATCTAATATGATAGGTCATCTCGACTGAAGGCTTATAAAAACTTTTTAGTTTTTCTCTTCTTTATTACTAATATTTGTCAATCGCCCAGGATAATCAGAGGGAGAGGCTCCTGTTCCCGGATTTTTCCCTGAAATTAGGTCTAATAAGCTACCTATAGTAACAATCTTAATTTTTCTCTATTACGATGTATATAAATTATGCCTATGCTACTTTATTCAGTGAATAATTATATTTGTGAATTTTTGTTATAAATATCAAATACCTTTTTAAATAAATAAAAATTGCACATCGCGGAGACTGCAAGACAACAGAAAGAAAGCGTTAGCAACAGTGGCGTAGCCAGGAATTTAGTTCGAGGGAAGGGGCCATAAGCGAAGTGAGTCTCCTAATAGCGTCGCAGTCAAAAATTTTTCAAATTTTCAAGGTCAAACGCTTAATAGAAAATTACAATAAAAAATTATTTTGGGGGGTCCGGGCCCCCTGAGCCCCCCTAGCTACGCCATTGGTTAGCAATGAGGATGGTATATAGCAGGGGTTCCCAACGTTTTCTTGGTCAGGGACCACTTTGACATAGTTTTTTTCGGCAGGGACCACTATTTAGTTATTAATTAACTAAATTTTAGTGTAGTAAAAAAAAAAAAAAAAAAAGCTCTTCTGAACGCTCTCCTGTGCTGTGTGTGCACGGCGCGGCGACCGACGGCTCACCGAATTTAGCGGGCGCGCCCGCTAAAGAATTCATTCGCGGACCATATTTTGGCTTCTGCGGACCACTGGTGGTCCACGGACCACTGGTTGGGAACCAGTGGTATATAGAGACGCTGTTTTTTCACTGTCTCGCACTCCTCGTAAGACTGAACAAAATCAACTAAAGTTGATCATTTTGTTTGTTTGCGATAGATATTTTACATTTGTTAATACATTTTTTTATTATTTTCTTATTCCAAGTATTCAGGCTCCTCGAGATAAAATCGGATCCGGGGGTAGTAACCCACGAGCCATCATCCTCTTCTGTTCGATAACAGTGATTACTTCGTGTCAGATAATAAAAATTTGACTTAAGGGAAAAGGGTCTGAGGTACAAACAAAGAAGCATATTTTTGTGATTTTTTTTACAGAGTACTTATTTGTTAATATTTTTAAAATTTTTTACATTATTAAGCATTATTTTAAGAAAATTCTGCTAAATTTCCCATAAAAAAAATTGCAAAATAAGCCAGTGGTAGTGGTGAGAACTGAGTCTAGTCGCGCAGCCAGGAATTTGTTAAAGGGGAGGTTAAGGCATGCGAGCGAAGCGAACTGTACCAATGGCGCGCGCCACTGGCGAAAATTTGGTCATCTTATTTTCGAGTATAATAATTGTGTTGCCACTTTTACCTACCTTAAATTGAAGTGGTAATTAAAAAAGAAGAGTGTTTGAGGGGGACTATAGCCCTCTAGCTCCCCTCTTTTGGCTGCGTCACTGACTGAGCCACATAAAAAAAAGATTCCATGCGGTAGTCAGGATAACTCATGGTTGCTTCATCTGAAATCAAAAAACCAAAAATATTTCTTTAGTACCTACCTACATATAAGTTTATCTTGGATTTGAACGAAGGAATAACAAAATATTAATTTTTTACTTTTTGGTCAAGGTGCAATCAAAAAATTGTGATTTTTGCCAAAAACTGCTCTTTTTGTTTAATTAAAAACTAAGTTGTAATTGAAATAAAAAAAATCCTTCGTTCAAATCTTGAATTTGGATTCAACGACTCTTGTCGGGCCAGTTTATTCTTATATTAATATGTTTGTACACTGTAAAAAAAGGTGTGTTGTCTCAACATAGCTTTTAGTAGCTATTGCTTCAACAGAGTTTTATTGCTGCTGGAACAAATTTTCTGCGGTCAGAACAAAGTTTTTTCTAAATTGAGAAAAAGAAAATTTGTTAAATCAATTAATCGTTTTTTCTGAATGGAAAAGACTTTGTAATATATAATAATAAAATTTGTTGTAGCTACTAAAAGCTTTGTTAGAACGATAAATCCTATTTCAAAATGCTAATCAGCTATAGAATAGCACATTTGTTTAGCTATTAATTATAATCCAAATTGTAGCGGTCTAAACAACGCCTGCATTTCAAGCACCGGTGTACCAGGTGATACGTCTTACACCCGAATATAATCTGGAAATTACTTTTTTTAAGATTCTTCTTTCCCATAAATATAAAAAATTATTTTATTTTTATATTTTTATTTATTTAAATATTAAAAAATTATTTTAATTTAATGAAATACATGAATTATATATTGATGAAATTTAAATGAGAAATTAATGAAAATATGTGAAATGCGATAATTATTACTGCAACGGCAATAATGATAAATAAAGATTTGATATTTAAATTTACAATTGATTAAACGCTGGCGCCCAAACTTCCGGCGCCTTAATTATTGGCGCTCAAACTGCGACACCCAAAAATCTACACAGCAATCTATTTTATGCTATAAAGCAACGGCCACACTTTTCCAGCCGATTAAAAAAAGTAAACATTAATTGGCTAAATAAAATTTTCTTTTAAATATTTTTAGACTTTTTTTTTAAATAGAGATATGAAGACCAAAAAATTATAATTAAAAAAAAACAATAAAATATTTTTGTGCAAAACTTTGCAACAGACAACTTAACAGTTAACCGATATTCAAGAAAAATTATCGATTATTAATTACAAATATTGGGTAACAACTACTAATTAGTACCTAGTTTATATGCGTGTTTCGTGTTATGTAAATTTGTAAAGATTTAACAAATTTTATTAAATATTTCCATATAATGCTGCAACAATATTTTTTTTAGTTTTATTTTAAAGATGTGTGCCAATAAAATGTCAATAGGTGAAGAACCCAAGTAATTAACGATTACTATTTCTATTTTTTAGATTTTATCGATGCATTAAGTATATTTTCAGTCCTACGTGCCGATATAAAATTGTACTAGTATTTTAAGTGCTCAATTTTAATTTACCTACCTGAGGTATTTAAAAATACATTTTCATGCAGAAAATTAATTATCTATTAATTGAATATGCGGGCATCAGTTTAATATAGAAAATATGGCAAACGCTGTAGGATTCATTACAGTTATCCCATACTATCTTAATATTTTTTCGCCGCCGTAAATTATTAGTATAAACGCCGATTAAGCTTACACATTTTTATCTTGCTGTCACACTTTAACGGAAAACCCGTTAAATTTAAAACTTACACTGATAAAAAAAGTTTTAATTAAAAACAAAAAATTATAGGAAGCAAAAAGTAAAAAAAAATTTACCGTGGATTTATGGGAAAATAATCGGAATTTCATAGAAATGTTTGAAGAAATTTTGAAAATTTTTTGTGAAATTTTAAGCATTTTGTGGCAATTGAGAGGAATTTTAAGAAATATTTTGGAATATGATGTACTTTATATTGAATGGAATGAAAACTGTAAAAACTGTTTTTTTTAAATTAAAATACTTTTTATACGTATAATAGAAACGTAAAACGTAAAAATAATAAATTAAACGTTAAAAAGTATAATATGTATTAAAATTAAATCAAGTTTTAACATAAAATAATTAATTCAAATCCCATTTATGCTACATAAATTAACACAACAACATAATAATTAAGAAAAGAAATTATAAAATTAACCAGCAATTAAAAGACACATAAGTTTCAATCTACTTAAATGCCATTCTTATGCAATTGTTCAACAACTACATAATCAAGGAAATTTAAAGTAAATTGAAATCTATGTATTCATCCACATAATGTTTCATTATACTTTAACTTTTCTTAATCATACAGCTGCGCTAATTTACGTAACGTTAATTGGATGGAAATGGTATATAATTTTTTTAAAATTAAGTTGGGCTAATTTACGTAGCACTAATTGAATTAAAATAGCATTTTAGCTTAATTTTTTTAAATTTTGAATTAAAAAATTTAAAACACGATTTAATTTATTTAAGGTCGTCCAATAAGCGATCTACTTATTTATGTTGAATAATGCAAGAAATAATTTTGTAAGTAAATATATGTAATTCAACTAAAAATAACTAGAACAACATAAGACAGCAAATTTTTAAAATTCCAAAGTTTAATTTATTAATTAATGTAAAATCAACTGTATATTTGTTAAAATATAGTAAATTTTAATTGAATTTAGTTTTGATTACTTCAACTCTTCAATTTTGTCGTGCTTAAATCTATTTGTGAGTGAAAAAGTTGAAGCAAATACTTATATTTAAAAGTTTTTAAATATAAAGGAATCAAAATTTATTATATTACTTCAAGTGAGATCTAGAGAATATTTTTAAGATTATAATACTACTGCAGATATATGGCTATGTATTCTAGTCGAAAAGCAAAAGTTGAACAAAAAGAAATTTTTCCGTTTAAATCTCGAGTATTAGCATTCGCTCTAACTTTATTTATACCACCCAATCTTATATGTATAGCTGCTTTTTCAGTTTTTATTATTTTATGTTTAATAATGATAATGATATTGATAATGTTAATGACAATAATAATGATAATAACAATGATAACGGTAATTCTAATAATACTACTGTCGATAATGATATTAATAATAACAATAATAGTACTGATAATGACAATATCAATAATGACAATGATATTGGCAATAATGATGATAATGATAATGATAATGGTAACGATAATAGCAATAATGATAGTCATAATGATAGTGACAATGATAGTCATAATGATAGTGACAATGATAATAATAATATTAAAAACATAACTACTTTTTAATTAATTTTTATTAAAATATGCGCAACACTTAAATTTATTTTTGTTTTAATTTTTAAAATAACTTACTTCCCTTTTATTATTTTTTATTTTGTAAGTAGATACTTTGATTTGACTGTATGTTTACTTAATATTTAATTTTTTTTATTAATATATTGTATAATTACAATCACCAATTTTTATTTATTAAAATCTAATTACCAAATAGTAATTACTAATTAGGTAAGTCAAAGTAATTTATGTGTCAAGATCCAAGATTAAAAATCTTATTGCTCTCTCCGCTTAGTATCTTACATAATTATACATATATTTTACCCTACAAAAGTACAAAAAGTACCTACTACTGAGGTGCATTTCGCCAGCCCCCCCCCCCCATTTCGAATTTTGGATGCAAAATAGTCTAAATCGTTTGTACCTCGTTTGTACCTGTTTGTACCTTCCTTCTTTTCGTTTGTACCCATTTTGTTTTTCAGATATTTCTAAATATCTAAAATGGGCATTTCCCCAGCCCCCCCATTTTGAATTTTTGATCCAAAATAGTCTAAATTGTTTGTATCTGTTTTTACCTTCCTTATTTTCGTTTGTACCAGTTTTGTTTTTGAAATATTTAAAATTTTCTAATAATGACATTCTGCTAAACCCCCCCCCCCCAAATTTTTAATTTTGGTTATAAGATAGTTTTAATGGGTTTAAATAAGAGAATAATCTTTTTGCACTTAATCCCTTAATCCCAAATTAAACAAATTTAATTTTGGGTTGGCAAATAAACTTATATTATTTTCAACTTCTTACCTCTGACTGTTTTTCAAAAACAGTCAGTTTTTTTTTGATGATTTTGGTGTCAATCGTTAGAGCATCGTTAGAGCCTAACCCATGTATTCATAAAAATACTTAAAGAGTGTTGTAACCTGTAAGTATATTATTACTTATTTTTTAAAAATATAAGAGTCGAGCAGGGGGGGGGGAATTTATGTTTTTTAAAATTACATCAGGTTACCTTATACAAGGGTATATATAAGGAATTGACAATTTATAGCTATTGTTGACTGTCTTACCACTTTAGGCGAATAAGATACTACTTCTAAACATTATTGTACATTTTTTCTTCAAATAATAATTTTGCGCATTATATGAAACCTATTAAGAAGGCGTCTTTAGCCAAGTTAAACTGTAAGTTTTACCCCCCCCCCCCAAGTTAGGTTTTTCCACTCCCCTGCCTAACCTGATGTAATTTAAAAAAAATTAAATTGTCGGATTATGTCGCCACAGTTTTTTTTACCACATCAGTACATAACTTTACCCCCCCCTCCCAGCACTTATATTTGTCAAACATAAATTACTTCAAATAAGCTCACAAGGGAGTCTCCATTAATTACGTAAGGACGATTTCATGTTTTGACTGCCTCCCAAGTAAACGTACGTAAGCTTTTTCCACCCCCCTACCTAACCTGATGTAATTTAAAAAAAATTTAATTTTTCCCCTCTCCTCGGCCCTTATATTTTTAAAAAATAAGTAATAATATATTTACAGGTAAACGTAAAAATTGAAATTAAATTTTATTTATATAGATAAAAGCTAATAAAGAAAATTTATTACATAAAAAAGTTAATACAAAAATTTTAAATCAAAGATTAAGAATTAAAAAAAATTAAGATTTAACGCATGTTGCTCGGAGTTTGGACGAAAATTTCAACTATCCATATCTTGGTAAAAAATTAAGTTAAATTAATCTTGCTGACTGAAGCTCATTCAGGCTCAAAGGAAGCTCTATCGATTGACATCAATTTTATACATAAATTCAAAACGGGAACAAAAATTGTTAAACATGTCTACAGCCCCCCCCCAGTTGTTTTTTGCGAATAACTTCGCGACCTATGAGGCTCACTCGAAAATAATAGAAGCTCATTTAGGCTCTAACGATGCTCTAACGATTGACACCAAAATCATCAAAAAATTCGAAACTGGGGGGCCGCTGACATGTACCTTACATAGTAACTTCATATACCCTGTGTTTTTGAAAAACAGTCAGAGGTAAGAAGTTGAAAATAATATAAATTTATTTGCCAACTCAAAATTAAATTTGTTTATTTTGGGATTAAGGGATTAAGTGAAAAAAGATTATTCTCTTATTTAAGCCCATTAAAACTATCTTATAACCAAAATTAAAAATTCGGGGGGGGGGGGTAGCAGAATGTCATTATTAAAAAATTTGAAATATTTCAAAAACAAAACTGGTACAAATGAAAATAAGGAAGGTACAAACAGGTACAAACGAGGTACAAACGATTTAGACAATTTTGGATCAAAAATTCAAAATGGGGGGGGGGGACTGGGGAAATGCCCATTTTAGATATTTCGAAATATCTAAAAAACAAAATGGGCTGGCGAAATGCACCTCTACTACTGGGAAAACTGAAATTTTGCGCAGACTTTATATAAATATAGCTTTGGTATTCCATCCAGCAATGTTTAGCTATCCAGAAAATCAGCGCAAAACTACTGGTACTAATTGATAATAATATGATAATAATTATTATATTTAATTAGCATTCCGTTCTAAGTTTGACAATCGAAAGACATTACAGCCAAATTACTTTGACGTTTAAAAAATTAATTTAAATAAAAAAAATTAAATTAAAAAACGCGATTTTTTTTAATTAAAATATTTTCTTTAATCTATTTTAAACATTCCTATACTTAACTGCATTACAAGTTTCTTTTTGATTTAATCACGATCGGTGGTGAATAAACATGGTTTTTAACATTGCGAGCTGGCCTATCAAACAATTATTAATCTAAATTTTGCTGATTGTTTTTATGTAAATGAGTTACTTCTTTTAAATTAGCAGTACATGAAATATTGGCGGCAATTAATTAAATAAACAAAAAATTAATTTATTTTTTCCAATTGTTTTAATATCAGTTTTAATAAATTCTACAGTTTGAAAGTACGTATTATCTAGCATTACCTATGATTAATAGCACTAATTATTATTATTGTTCAATTTTCAATTATCTTATGTAATAACAGATATGCCCACCTATTAATTAAAAATAAAAAATAAAACTATCAATTACATTCGTCTACAACTTAAAGTGAACATTTACAATATTGAATCGGTAATTTGTTGATTAATTCTTTTTGAATGTCGTTTTAGAGCTTTCTTAATTCTGGCAAATGGAGGTTTGGAAAACTGAAATAAAAATAATTTGGAAATGGTAGAAAATATTTAAAAAATTTCCACATTGCAAGAAATAGCGAAAATTGTAATGGAAACAATCCAACATAATAATTAATTGTTATAATAAGCAATTTGTAAAATTGCCATTTTACTAGTCATTAGTATGTACTTTAATTATAGAATAACGTAATTTAGTTACGTCTTACGTGTGAGTGTAATAAAAACAAATAATTTTCTTCAGACAGCTATACAAAATTTAAATATTTATATACAAATATTTAAATATACACTTCTATATTTTCAGACTTTAGTGGGATAAGTTTGCCTAGGTCAGTTCGAATTATTTTTACGTCGAGTCGTCTGGACGTTGAAAACGTGTCCTAGGTCGTTGCCATGTTGATACAATTTTGTATCTTTTTGGAAAAGTTCTAGTTTGTATTTAAAAATAGAAATTTAATGGGGCGAAGTTATTTTGCCGAGTATTTAGGCGTAGAATAATAGATTTATAAAAATTCTTGTTATGTTACTTCATCTATTATTGTCTCAAACGTACAAGTAGATTAAACGAGTAAATTAATTTAATAGTTTACTTGCATTTGAAGTTTTTAAAAACTAAATGCAATGTAAAAATCTATAGTAAGCAGTTCTATAAAATAATAAATAAATTTAAAAATAATAGATATATTTTAGCACTTCCGGTATTTATAGAAGTGACGTGATATTTTCAATAGCAACACAATAATATATTATATCGTCATGGTTTTGGCAGAAGTCACTAAGTCCAAAATTATCAATTGCTTGTTTGAAAGTTCAAAGTGAAATGATAAACGATACATCTGTAGCAAAATTATTGTAGGCAAAGTAATATTACAATATTAACCATGTAATTTTATTGAATAAATAATTTATCATTTCATTTTAAACTTTCAGATTCTTCTACTGAAAAATTGACAATTTGTAGTAATTATAAAAATAAAATAGATTGAATCGAATACTTTATTTTGTCAGTATTATATTTATCTGATGAGAGAAACACGTGCCATGGTTTAAATTTAAATTATTTTATTCTTACTATAAATTCATTAGAAAAGTTTAATTTTCTTCAGTCAATTTTAGTTAATTAATTTTAAGTAATAATTAAAAAAATTTATTCTAGAGCTTATGTTTGTGTCAGTATCAAAATCAGTGTAAATGTTCACAGGTTTAAAATAATGTAAATTTTAATTATGTTATAATAATATATATTATGTATAATGTATTGTGGTGTTTCCAAAATCCCCATTGGATTTTTTATATTTTACTTTGTAAATTCTGTAAACCTATAAATTTTTAATTTTTTTAAACAACCCTAGGAGATGGTACCAAGTTTTAATTTTTACGATAACTGGAAGATAACCGAATGCATTTCATCTAAAATAACGACGATTTAATTTTTTTTACATGAAAAGGCGGAACTAAAGGTTTGAAATTTGTAGTTACTAATTATAACACTGCTATCCATTTTCAAAAAATTTTTAATAAATGTAGTACTAATAACAATGGAGATATTAATTTTTCAAATAAATTTATGAATAACTTTTACATAATAAAGAAATAAGTGATAGATACTGCATTTCTGGCCATCCTGAGTACCGCACACAAGTTATTAACTTTTAATTGTGTAATGTTTCAGCAACCGATTCACCAAAATTATTTAAATGAATATGCATTAATATAAATTCGAGAACTTTTATGATTCAAATAAATTTGACATAGAGTTATTAAAAATAAAATTGGAAAATTAAATATAAATAAAATTGGACTTCTTTTACCATATAAAAAATATATAAATCCAAAATCCCCTTTTTTAATTTTGCGTTTTAAAAATTTATTTTGTTAAATTTGAATTTTTGTTTGGTTGTTTCTTTTAAATTTGAATTTGGTTTCTTAAATATTTTGTGATTTGTAAATATTTTAAGTGATTTTTCGCACCAATTCGCGGAGTGGTTGTTTTTTAAGGAGAGTCAACGTAATTTTGAATTTTGAGTGTCCTGTTGAGATTTTTTATTGATTAATTATATTGTGAATAAAAATTTTTGATTTGTTGTGAGTAAATTTTTTATTAATTTGGATGATTTTAAAAGGAAGTTGGATAAGTGAGTGATTTCAAGGCAGCATAATATAAGTATTATGATGCATGTGTTGTCGTTAGGCACATTTAGCGAGCCGATACAGACACAACGCATAAAATAGTTTAGAAGAAATTTCTTCTTAAGAAATTAATATCTTCGATGTTAAATTATTATTTTATATTTTGAGAGCTACGGATCATCTCATTAATTGGCCTTTATGTGGGGCAAAACTAACATTTGAACTTACTGCGTAGACCCTGAGAAATTTATAAAATTAAATATTTATTAAAATTTACTGAATAATGGAGAAACAACAAAGTTTTGAAGAGACTGATAGTCCACCATTCATCCCCGTAGCAAACAGTATCATAGTCGACACTAAAAAAAATCCTATGATGGAAGAGATGAGACAATTTAATAAAACAATGGAAAATATGTCAAATATAAGAGAAGAAAACAAAAAAAATATAAGTGACCTAAACGAAAACATGGACATAAACTATGAAAAAATAAATAATAAAATAGATAAAATGGAGCAAAATTGGAAAAAATCGGAATCAAAATTACAAGACAAAGTTAACAAGCCCGACGCCGATATTAAAGAATTAAAAAACAAAATAATTAACAAAGATGAATCGGCTAATGACAATTCGGAAAGGATTAAAAATGTGAAGGAAGAAAAGGAAGAAATTATCATTAATAATAAAGAAGATCAGCAACAACAAGACACGGTCATCTCAATATAATATGTATATGGCGACCGATCGAGTTCTTTGAAAATAATTTGAAAATAATTCATTATTGTATTTTGTTGAAAAATTAAATTTACAAATTTTGGAATAAATATTAAGAAATTTTCCTATTTAGAGCAACTCTGATATTATTACTAAAAATATCACGCAGCAATATATTGTTCTGTTCCAAAATTGTTTTTGTCGGAATTTAAAATTTTATAATTTAATTGTGATTATTTTAAATGACCAAATAGTTTTAATTTAATAAGTAATTATAAATTGGAAGTTGTTTTTGATTGTTTTTGAGAAATTTAATTTTATTTTGTAGTTATTCCATAATTTTGTAAATACTTTGAATGTGGTTAAATTAGCCCCACAAAATAATTGATGTTGGTACGAAAATTGATTAATTTGCTTTTTGCCAAGTGCGTCGACCGGAGTGGTCGCATTTACGGAAGATATCCGTAAAATTTTGTAATTTGCATCTCAAGTTGGAGATTTTTCGATATTTTGCTTAATAAACAAGTTTATTTAATGTAAGTGGATTTTATTTGATGCTTTGAGTTATTTTTGTCCCCAATTGGAAGAGTTTTGAAGAAAAAGTTTTTGAAAGTTTTGGATAAGTATAAATTGGATTAATAATTAATTAATATGAGCGAAGCGTATGGTCATTATCACGCACATTTTGTATTTATGAGTAGAACTGCGATAATAAAATTTAATTTTCAATTTAAAAATTAAGATTTACAATAAAAATTCATTGCAGTATAAACTTCCAACCGATAAATTTGTCAAAAAATTTGGAAGCTTTGGGAGGTTACCGTAACGCGACAGAAAAGCCGCACATGCGACTGCCGAACATATGCGATCTGTCTCAACTCTTTCTGTATTTTCTTAGGTAACGTTTTTCCAATTGGTTCATTTTATATTCTAATTCTTTATCAACCTTTCATTCTATTCCTGGACTATCGGCCTTTTTCTCTTCCGAAAAATGCATTAAGACCCCACGGCTGCTTAAACTGGGTTGAGAAATGCCTATAACCCTGTTTTTAATCAATTTTTTTAAATTAAGAATTTAATTAAAATTAATTAATTAAAGAAAATTAAAATTAGTGGTCTTTTGCCAATGCGTTACTCATAATTAGAGTACGGACTTTTAAGCATAAAAAATCTTGAAAATAGCGCTTAAAATAGCACAAAAAATTGTCATTATATGCATAAAAATATGCATTAAACTTTAACATAATAATTAATAAGCACTTAAAAAAAGTAAAAAAAAAAATTTTTGAAATTTTATTTCAATTAAAAAATTTTTTTTTTTTGATTCGAAGTAAAAACTTTTTTAATAACATTTTGTTGAAAAATAACACAATAAAAAAAAAGGCGTTCTACCTCGACACTATGGTAATTGGGGCGTTCTTAAATTTCACACTTAGGTTTTGTGGTAGTTCAAGCTTCATTTTTTCTTCACTAAAATTTCCATTGAAAATACCTAAGTTTTCATTATACCTCCTATTATATCGTAGATCATTAAATATCAATATCATTAAAAGTTTTGAAGCCACTATTTGCCGTCTTTTTATTTGTTTATAAACCCAAAACGTTTTGTCTCTACTAAACATTAAATTTACAGTAAGCAAAATAGAAATAAATGTAAGTATTAATTTATGTATCTACTGCAATTTTTGTTAATTTATCGAAAATGTGCTAAAATAAGCACCAAAAATGCTTAAAACTAAATTTAAGCATAAAAGTATCAAAATAAGCATATAAGCATCAAAAAAATAGCGCCAAATGACTTATTTTTATCAGATTCATGGACATTATATCAATTACACTTCTGCCATCAATATTTCTGTATAGCAAAATTTCTAGAAATCCGTACTCTACTCATAATAAATGTCTTTCGGTTCAAGAAGAACCGAAAGAAGTTTGAATTTAATTTTTTAAAACATTCTTGATATTATAATATAAAAATAACATGAAAACCAATCTTGTTTTACTAATTAGATGTGAAAATATGAAGTTTTGGTCGGAAGAAAAGTCTCTGAATATTGTGCTTGATGTAAATAATATACTATGTACGTCATGTGTATGTATCTCTCAAAGTGAGATTCTGGATGGTTAAGCTACTGCTTAGAACGGAAAATGGATAAACTAGGATTGTTGAAGTTAACACTTGATAGCTCTTTTTTTAAAACAAAAGATGACTTTCAAAATAATATCTTAATTATTGCTGTAATAATATTCCACACATTTAAAAAAAACTTGGAAATAATCTAACGCTTCAAGCCTCACTTGGCAGATGATAGCGACAAAATGTTTTTGAAGCAATCTCTCAAGATGCCAAAATCTTAAAAACGTAAGTAATAGCAAAATTTTATAGATAACATTAAAACGAAGCAAATAAACTAATGTCTAAAATATCGATTAATTTAGTAAATAATCGATTTTATTAAAATTTGATTTTTACATAAAAGTCAGTGATTGACGTAAATAGATACAGCCGAGTGTTTTAGTGTCAACCGCAGTTGACTTTTAGTCGTGCAGCTGCTAACATCATTTAAAAAATTATTTTTTGTCTATTAAAATTTAATTTAATTAAGAATTAAATATTTAATTATATAATTAATAAAAATAATAATAATATTAAATAATTAAATAATTAAAAAATTATTTAAATTATTTTTTGACTACAATTTTTACAGAATTGACTAGATAGTCAGATCTAGATGACAGATAGTCAGACTAGATAACGTGATACGAAGTGACACAAAATCGTGAGAAAGGATTATTCAACTTATTTAAAATTATTGGATGAAATTATTATAAGAAAATTGATGTTAACTTTCAATATGCTGGTAATACCAAAAAAAAAGATATAATAACGCGAAAATATATTATGAACATCAAAGACTATTATTTATTAACTAATAAAATTTAATATTCTAATCTCTACACACTAATAAATAGTGTAAACTTTAAACAAGCTAGATTGAAACGCGTTATACATTTTTCATCGCATATAACCATAAATTATACTTCATCAAACCATTATCAACAAATTGAAGTAGACGAATATGCGATGATATAAACAGCAGCTACGTAATACTAAATTTTTCTCAAAGAAAATTATACCCACTACGCAAAATTTATGATATATGGCATAAAGAACTTCAATAATTTCCTAACTGCCAATAATTTTATTATTATGTAGTGTGCGATCGTAACCGAGTGCCCAAAGCCAATTGAATTTTAAAATAATTTCACCTTAATAAGTTGTTCTTGCAGATATAAAATAGACCAAACTAGAAAAATATATATTTCAATTAGACGTAAATGAAAAAAATTGAAGCTAAAGATTATTTAATATATTATCGTAGGTGTATGTAATAGATATCTCATAAATTGTAACTTGTTGTGTAATTATTTTATAATTAGTAAATAAATTGATTTTATTATTATAAATATTCAGATATCCACTCTAATGTTTTTAACTACGCTGTTAAAATTTATAGCCAAATTGGCAATTTTAATTCAATATATTAACATAGTTTTGTAATAATTGATAATATAAAATACACATAATAATAAATAACGCCAGATATTTAATTGGTAAATAAGTGGATCGATGTAAATAATTTATAAATAATAATAATTAAATTTTTATTACATTCTAATTTGTTGCATCTGTATTATTAGTTATTTTTTTAAGAAAAAAAAATTAACGACTTAAAAAATGAAAGGGGCACCGAGTTAGCGCCAATTTCTTTTAAAATCACATAAAAATGATTTTTGCCTTATTCGAGATATTCGAAACGGTTTTATTTTAAATTAACGCACGCTACGTCTGAATACCTGGCTACAAATAAAATAAAGTACCAATACATTGTAACAACGGTGTAAACAACACAGGTTTTCAAATTAAATTACCTAGCGTAGTTGTGTTATTATCTTTCACATTAACACAAAAGAAAAAAAATTGTAATTGTTGCTAATCACGGACAATGACTATCGTACATTTCATTATGTGTATTATTGAGAAATTACTTATATGGAAATCTTCATTTCTTGTACAAATAAATCGATTACAATACAATTTTACACGATATTACGGTCAACTCAATTTGCACGTATTGCAATAATAATTATTCTGATTGGCTTAACCAAAAGCCAATATTGCAGGTAATTAAAAGATAAATAAAACTGCGGTATCATCATTGATTGTATATGGTTACGTGGAGTAATTTTCTGAATTTCCACGATCATGCAACGCATGCTTCCTTGGTAACCAATGATATTGTAAACGTTACTCCCCACTAACCCTAAAATTTCTGTCAATCATAGAGCTGGGCGTTTTATTGTTAAATATAATATTACGAGAATATTATTTCACAATAATAATTATTATTTACATAATAACGGAAATATATTTAATTGCATTTATCATTATAATTTTGTTTCGAGATCCCAACAGCTCATTACACTTTGCCAAATTGGGAATAGGATAGATGCATACATTTGCACTAATCAGGAAATGAACTGAATTTCTTTCTTCAGTTTTCGTGCTTTTCTTGCTTTTACAACCCTTCGGTTTAGAAAAAAAATAATAAAAATTAAAAACCGCACAACCTACACACATTTTTAATTCTCAAAAGCTTGACGAATCGGATATAATATTAATAGAATAATTAAAAAGCTCGATGTAACGTGCGGTTTGAGTGCGGTTTTGTAATTTGTAACTAGGCTTTAGTCAGGTGCTCTGAAATGATATTGACAAATGATTTGAATAATTAATTATTGCATGCTATGTTGTCTATTCAGGTTGTCATCAAGTCAAACACGAAACAATCCATTATGTTTCATATTCTTATAATTTGTGTTTAAATTAATTATACACTTACGTTAAACAAGATAAATGAAACAATATGTAAGATACGCCAACCTGATGGGTAGTTACGAGGCAGATCGGTAAAATTTACAATCCAGTCTAACAAAATTATGTGAAAATTATTTTAAAGCCGATCCATAATTTTCCTAATTGAAATGTCACATTGAATCTGTTTTAGGAAACCTTAAATTTGTTTTCTTCGGCAGTAAGTTAAGCATTGTCTTCTTTTTAATCAGAAAGCTTTTTAGCCAATTATCATAAACTTTGTTCTCTTCTGCCTTTAAGGTACAATAAGGTTGCGAGAACAATTTCAAACCATAAATTAGAAACTTTCACTTTAATTTACGATAACAATTTCTAGCTGTTTGTAGTGCAATCCTGCGATGCTAATTTTTATGCAAACTCTTTGATTCGTATACTATTATAATTATTACTTCTTCTTGTAACGTTTCATTTTTAGCGAATAGTATTTTAAATAAGAGTTACAGACATAATTTTTAATTGGACGCACGACTCCAAGTAATATCTTTATTTTTTAGAATTGGGTTTGAAGTTCATCAAAAATTGAACCAAAAATTATAAATAAGCAAAAAATTACAGTTTTCGAGATTTTTTCAGTTCACCTGATGCAAAAGTGGTCTACAGATAAGTGAAACCTGATTCAATTATTTGTAAATCTATTTAGGAAGTAACTCGGTAGTTATAAAAGTAAGCTTTCAAACTTGATTTCTTTTGACCATTTTTTGCTATTTATTAAATTTTTACACACAGCTTAATTTTAATGGATATTGGAGGCAATGTTAAAAGTGTAGAAAATAAAATTTTATGTACAGTAGAATCCGCTTAATGTGATCACTTTGGGCCAAGAACATTTTGATAGCATTAACCGACTGATAACAATAAGCAAATTTTAGAAAAAAACGTATTTCAGAAACGAAAAATTAGAGAATCTTAATTTACAGTGATTTTCGATAATTTCCACCTTCTGTTTTACCTAGAGATCTTTCGCTTTTTCGCCAACATCGTAAGAAAAGCAAGAATAAACTAAACTTATAAATTAAAATGCATAAAGCAAAGTCCTCTTTTAGCAAAATAAAAATAGAAACACCCCCATGAAACGGGAAACTTCATTAGCTTTTGTATAGAAATTAAAATGAGTGACGTATTTTGTAAAAATAGTATAAAATTTCAATTAAAAATTAGAAAAAGATACTTAGAAAAAGAGATTATTGTGTTGGTAATTCCTTTGAAAGTGATAATAATAATCGGCTTTTTGATCACATTATCCGGTGGTTTTTGTATGTAAACTAATTAAAGCGGCTGGTTCCCATTTCCCAGTCAAAATGATCACAATAACCGACTGATAATATTATCTGTGATTAGTGATCACATTAAGCGGATTCTATTGTATAAAAACAAATAACATAAATTACAAGGGAGTTGAATAACTTTCAAAATATGGTTTTTCAAAATACTGTCACATTGAAGTACACAATTGAAGAAATTCAATTATTTATATGATGTGACATCACTAGAGTACGGATTTCTAGAAATTTTGCTATACAGAAATATTGATAGCAGAAGTGTAATTGATATAATGTCCATGAATCTGATAAAAATAAGTCATTTGGCGCTATTTTTTTTATGCTTATATGCTTATTTTGATACTTTTATGCTTAAATTTAGTTTTAAGCTTTTTTGGTGCTTATTTTAGCACATTTTTTCGACAAATTAAAAAAATTTTTGCTTACTGTAAATTTAATGTTTAGTAGACAAAACGTTTTGGGTTTATAAACAAATGAAAAGACGGCAAATAGTAGCTTCAAAACTTAATGATATTGATATTTAATGATCTACGATATAATAGGAGGTATAATGAAAACTTGAGTATTTTCAATGGAAAATTTAGTAAAGAAATGAAGCTTGAACTACCACAAAACCTTAGTGTGAAATTTAAGAACGCCCCAATTACCATAGTGTCGAAGTAGAACGCAGTTTTTCCAGATTTAAACATGTCTTAAATGAAAAATGATAGTCGTAATAAAATTTTAATCGAAAATTTAGAGAAACTTTTTAATAATTGCAATTTTTAGAAATGATGTAGAGTAACTATTTTATTGTTACTTTTTATAACTACTTTTCAAAAAAATTTTATTAAAAAAGTCTACCCCGAATCAAAAAAAAAAACTTTTTTTTAATTTAAATAAAATTTCAAATTTTTCTTTTTTACTTCTTTTAAGTGCTTATTAATTATTATGTTAAAGTTTAATGCATATTTTTTTGCATAGAATGGCAATTTTTTGTGCTATTTTAAGCGCTATTTTCAAGATTTTTTATGCTTAAAAGTCCGTACTCTAGACATCACCATTTTTTTTTGAATTTTTAAAAATTTAATTTTCTGAAAATAGTTTTTTTTATTTACAAAAATTCAAAAAATAGCTAAAAAGATTTATAGTTGATTGAGTCTGGTATCACTTATTTGTACACCACTTTGGAGTCAGATAAGAGATAAACAGAAAAAACTCGATCAAAAATTTAAAACTTTGATTTTTAGGCAAAAATCAATAAAAATCAATGTTCTATGAAGGGCTATAACTCTGAAACTAGTTAGACCAGAACAATACTTTTTTTATACTTGCACTCTGAATTTTATCAATTTTAGTTTTGGTATAACCTATTTTGGGTTAAGGATATACAGGAAATGGCCAGTTTAAGATTTTGCAATTTTTGGGATCTTTTTTGACAAATTTTCCACTATTCCAATTAGAATTAGTTATAAGAAACTTAACGTCTGTTTTGTGATACTAATGCCCGTACTAATGTCCGTACTTATAGTCACGGATCAATCCGAGACTCAAAATGATCCTAGAATTTTCCAATGAGATTACTGGAATTTAGACCGTATCGTAGCAACAGTTGTTATTTCGAGAATTGATCTCGATTCTCGGTTCAATCCATGACTATAAGTACGGGCATAAGGTAAAAGGTTTATACAAAAAAAAATATTTGCCAATTTTTTCCACGCACAAGTAGTGCTTAATGACTGAACTATTAACGAACATCACTTTTTAAAAAATTGCAAGTCGTAAATGTAGTAAATAGATAATAACAATATAGCAACAATAATAACAAAAATATTGGTTATTTTAACAATGTATCGTAAAACAATTTACGAACTTACCTACATAAAATAATCTATAAAATAATTTCTTTAACTGAAAAATTAAAAACTGAAAAATTAACTCTCTGATTAAATAATAAAAATTTAAATTTACTCATAAGCTTTCATAAGCATAAAGTTTTAACGAGGATTTATTAAATTATCTGACGATAGTAATAATCCATTGCTGAAAGGTTATCCATAAAGAAATTTTTATTTTTATTGTTTATTTAGCTATATAATTATTAAATTTTAATTAAACATTAATTTCTCCGGCTAATAATTTATATATTTAGAAAATTATTCTTGAGGTGTAAATTTAAAATATAGAGTGCAATGTTTTCTCTAGAATTTTAATGGCAAAATAAAATGATTTTTCAAGAAAACCTATAGGCTCAAAAGGCAACAAAGAAAATAATTCTTTAGATTTACACGGATATTACACCCCGACTAGAAATTTTTTAAGACTCAAATGCGGCTCGGTTTGCCCTAAGACCACATCCGGCTGACTCCACGTTAAGGCCGGATCCGGCAACAATCAGGTTCAGTTATGACTGCCCGATACAGCTTGCTACATTTTAACCGGACCAGAACACATACTTACTATAATCATATGATCCGGTTCTGAGTATGTTAGGGTAAGCCGGATCAAATTTCTAGTCCGGATACTGGTTTTTACAAAATTAACAAACACAATTTTGTAAATATTCTTCTTCTTGGTTGCTCCTTTTTCATTTCAAATTTCTTAAAATATTTCGAGTTTAATGCAAAAGAGCTACCCAATTAGCTATAAACCGTTTCTTAAGACATTAAATAAATTGGCTAATAATATCTGCTAATATTACATAATTTTACTGCATTAGCAGACGCTGCACATAGGAAATTTTTGTTTATTTTACCGTTGATAAGCAACAATAAATTATAATTAACTTGACACGTTTACAGTAAAAACCCCGAAGCACTAAAAATTTTTATGGTTTTTACAAAATAATGAAATATGTGCCGGATTCTTAATTACACCGCTTTTGTTGTTAAAATCGCTTGCCGATGAAACGATGATAAAAAACTAAAAATAATTAAACATATCTAATATTTAGAAATTATATGGTAAAAAATTTTAAAAATAAATTTATTTTAGTATGCATTTTAATGACTGTAAATAATCTACAATTAACTTTTGTATATATTGCAGAAAATTTAGTATAAAGTAAATAATATAGCTATTATTAGCTTTTTACATGAAATTTTTTGAGTTTATAGAAAGTAAACGTTCAATCGAGGTAATTAATTTTGTAATCAAAATTGCATATTTGTTTAATTAACTAATGATTTAAAAATTTTGCTTCTAATATTTTATATAGGTATGCAGATTTATTATATTCATATAAATAACTATTTAGACAACACAATTAATTATATAAGTCGATTAATATCAATTGATTTATTTATTTATATATTAACAAATATACTGTCCTATTATACAAACGAATAAATATATTATATTAGTATATAATATAAAATAAAACACAAGCAAATATCAATAAGCCCACAAAACGTGGTGTTATTGCTATCTGCATGTACTCAAATAAATCCAATTGACATTGCCATTGCGAGTTTTTTAAATAAAATATTTTATTTATTAATATTAACCCTTTAATACAATGGATTTTAAACTTCAGTTGTCTTTGGTTTTTATTCCAACAGATAATTTTGAAGAAATATGTCTAACCGGCTATTTTAATAAAATTGAAGAAATAAGGGATATAACCCCACGCACTTCCTGATTTAATAAATCCATTCATTCAGAATATACAGCTATATTTTGACCTCCTACAGTAATACAATAGCTAAAAATAAACCAAGAAGATTAATAAAAAATATTTTAAAAACAAAATAAGAATTTATAAAAAAATGCCGACATCAATTTGTAATTAATTGGACGTTCACATAATTCACCTGCACAGTTAATTTCAACATTTTTATGTCGACTAAGAATACTTTTCTTTAGGCAAGATTATATAAAATTCTTTTGAGATAAATAGACCGTCATTTTTGCATTTTTCCTTAATTTAGTAAATTTTATTATAATTAACTATTGCATAATAATCCATAATTTTACTTGCATTTTCAATCTTTTGGACCCATAAATCAGCAAGTGATGAAACTGAGATTATAATAATATTATATGGTAATTTAATTTCCATTTATTTTGCTGTTTATGGTAAATCGAGTTTTTTGTCAGAAATCCAACTTAGTATCAATAACAAGTTTAATTAATTATAATTTAATAAAAATTATTAAATTTTAATAATAATAATTAATTTATGTAATTAAGTTTCCATAACATTATCAGTTTTAAACATATAGAAGAAAAACTATAAACATTATTTTTATAGAAGCTTAAGTTGAGTATACCACCCAATGGAAAATTTTTAAAAAATCTCAGCAATCTTACTTCACATTATGATTTTAAAATTAATTAATTAATTAAATAATAAAAATTGAATTATTATTACTTTAGATCTGAATAAAGCACAATTTTTTTAAATCAAAATAAATCGAAAGTAATTAGCAACTTGTTATGCAATAAATGTATATTTAAAAGCATCATTTTATTGTTTTCAATTAAAATATTGCTTTATTGGCATAAATTTTCATGCATAAAATTAGCATCTTTTAGCCGACACTGCGGTTGAATTAGCGGAACGTACATTGTATATACTTACATATTTGCACCTATGTACATCGAGTCACCCAGACATATTTATTTTAATTATTTGAAAAAAAAAATTAGTTCAATCAGCAGCTCATTTTAATTTCACGCACGTTTGATAAGTTAGAACAAGTTTTATAATCTATTCCCTATTAACTTAAGTTTTTTCTAGTCGATTTTTTAATAACCAGATTCTAATTTTACATTAAGGACCAAGGTTCATACCAAGTCACTGTCGGGTACAATTAATTTTGAAAGAGGATACAAAAAATTGATGGATAACTGGACGCCTAAAAAAGAAAACGAGATAAACAAAAGCTAAGAAGGAAAGCTAATATTATTTTACAATTTGGTGGTTTTAGGGGCGAGGGGGGGGGAGGTTGAAGTTTTTCTATTCATTTATTTACTTCTTCTTTTTATTTTTTTATATTTTTTTCTTTTATTCTTTAAAAGAGGATTTCATTAAATAAACATTGCTCACCTTTTCCATTTCCAAGCGACTTTTCCATTTTTCAGTAATTTTATTGATATATTAACTGAATAAAATATTTTGTGCACGGATCAGTTTATCTTTACTTCCGGGCCAAGCCGGGTATCCAGCTGGTATTTTTATAAAAATTTAAAAATATAATTTATTAAACCTAATTAAAATGGCCTTTATTTCCAGCTTTATAGCCGGCAACGAGCGGCACTAAAGAGTCATCTATCATTTTTTTGGCTTTAAAAACAATTGCGTAAAGTGAACTTTTTGTATTATTATTGGAACTGTTAAAGTATTAGCCAATACCACTGGATATTTGTAGTAACAAATATTCCGACACGAAATCTTACGAAAGATTTCTCGCATTGTAAAAATAATTGTGTATAATAACTTTTTGTAGAAATAAATTGATACGATTTTATTTTTATTGCATAAGTAATATCAATTTTCTTTTAACATTGAGAAGGCGTGGTACGATAATGTATTCATTTGAAATCGTAATTTTCCTGTCACGATTACCTTTTATACTTTATCTGACAGATATTATCGTGTATCGAGTTGCTACTGGCTGCTATAAGATTTTAAATTTGGATTGTTTTAACTTAGAGCAGATGCAATTTACAGTTACTATACATATACGATATTATAATTTATGTAGATGAACTGAATAAGCGTCGGTAGGGAAAACAATTTAAAATTTATGTAATATAAAATATAAGAACTGATTTGTCAAATAATTAATATTAATTTTGCAATAATTTTATTATCAAAAATAACAGTACAAAAAGTCTGTCATCTCGGGAGTGTGCAGCACGAGAACCCCAAATATGGTTTTCAGTTTGCCCAATATTCACGTTAACCTCTTTTTTTTTAAATTTTGCTTTACCTTTAGATATATTTGATTTTAACAGATTATATTTAACGGGTTTGGTAAAATTACAGTCATTACATAAGTAAGTACATACTATATAACTAAAAGAATGTAAGTAAACTTAAGCACTTACAATTTTTCAATTACTTTCCTATAATTTCCTAGCACAGAAAAAAAATAATAGTAATAATTTGCATTATGCAAATGTTAGTATCGATAAAGTAAAATAATTTTACTGAAAACCATGTAATATAATTTATAATATAAAATTGATAAACACAGAATGCAGAAAATCGACAATTTTGCAATAAGCTGAATCGAAAGTATTCAAAAGTAGGCTACGTGCATCGCGAATATTTTAAATAGCCAACATTTATAAACCGTCAAAAATTAATAACACTTTTAAAATTCAAATTGAAATTAACACAAATTCTGCAACAAAATTCATATCTTGATGAAAATGACATGACAGACCCGCGTGTTATGTCAAATCTTATATTTCGTTATGAATGTGTTAATCTGTAAGATGAAATAAACGAGTCATCATTAACTGATCATTAATTTAAACATTTCACTGCATTACGAAGTATGAAATTTTTGAATTAATCGGATTAAAAACGATTGTCGGCTGCTTATAGTAAATACAAGGAGAAAATTACCTAAAACCATTGTTTTACATGTGTAATCTTATGATTAACCAGTTGATTTTATAAATTACATGTTTATTTATTTTTTTACTAATAAATGAATAAAACAGCTCTTTTGTTACGGTTTCTATTTAAAACGGAACCTTGCTTGCGTTCGCAAACTTCTACTCTAAATATTTATTTATTTATAATTTTTTTCTAGTATTGAAACCTAGAAAGATCATGTCAATATAATTTATGAGTATTTAAACTTTTGCACTTAAAAAAAAATAATTATTATAAGTTAGAAACACGCATAGCTTTGCAGACATACACGACTTATGCAATACTATTTACGGTTTAACAGCGTGCGATACAGCTTAACAAGTACAGGTATTAATTATTATAGAAAATTAATAATTAGTACTGATCAGCAGAGCGGCGTAGTGGAAAACCTAAAAATCTACAAACAAGAAAGTAATCGTGTGTTCTGTGTTCGAATTCCACATGCGATGCTTGTCTTAGCTTTTAACAACAATTAATTGCGAATTTTTAATTATAGAAATTATAGAAAACTATAAAAGTGGAAGTAAACTATAGTATATAACATAAAACAGAACGAAAGTATCTAAAAAGTACTAAAATCAACTCGAGAAAAATAAATAGAACATTTTCATAAGTTAAACTTTTAATAATATCTTCTACTTGAGCCTTTTCTGTCCTCTGCAGGACAATCTGTGTTTTTCTCTTCAAAAAAAGAAAGGTTTTTGAGCATTTAAACTCCACGGTTGCTTAATCCCGATTGGAGAATGCCTGTAACCCTGTTTTTAATAGTTGATGGCGGCAATCATCAACCCAGGGGGACCGCCGGCTTAACGTGCCCTCCGAAGCACGGAGACGGTCATATGAATAATAATAATAAATTATAATTAATTATTATTATAATTAAATTAATAATTATTAATAATTTGTTATTAACAAATACGTTTTTGTAGTAGTTATAGGCGTTGTTCATTTTGAAATACATTTGTTTGACTCTTGTCACCGTCGTAGCATAACAACTATTTAAGGGACAGAAGAAGCTTACGTTTATTTATTTTTTTATAAAAAAATGGAATTATGAGGGGTGTAAAAGTAAAACATATAACAGTTAAATTTATTATAAATATCTAGAACCTATAGAATACCACAATTTTAAAGCTGAGAAAAAATCAGGGACGACTCGTGCCTGGGGAAAAAATGATAATAAATTATTTTCTATTCTCGAATCTCTATACTACGTGCATTGCATACTGATACTCTTGCTTTAATTTCTTATATAGTTTTACTGATATGAAAGTTTCCTCTGCTACAACTTTAATTTTCAAATGTAAATGTTACAAATTTTATTTTCAAATCAATTATAGGTAATTAATCTCATCTTCTAAACTTTAACTTTAGTTGTCCAATCTCAAAATCTCAAATTCAAAATTAATTATCCGAAAAAATTCAAATCAAACTTTTTATTAAAATTATTTGAATAATTCTGAAATCAAATAAGCAAATTATTCAAGCAAAATAATTACTCTTTATTCTCAAAAATATAAAAACTCAATTCATAGGCATAAACTTTGTTTAACCGTTTAATAGCCTGGTTTCTACCACTGGTTGAGGCAAAGTCAACTAATTCGGGGCAAAACCAAATCTTTACAATATTACTTAATAAAAATGTTCTTAAACCAAAATATTAAATTGAATTAAAAATTATTAAATCCAAAGCAAGTAGGGTAAGGTTGCAAAAGTCGCACCTCTTAAATATTAGGCGTAATAATTCCGGCAAAACGAGTTATTCCCTGGTCAACCATATCGTTTTAGGGTCTAGGACGAGTACCTCGTTTTGCCGGAAGGGGCGCAGTTGGTGTGATATTATGCCTAATATTTAAGAGGTACGACTTAAGCGGTGGTACGACTTTGGCAACCTTACCCTACACAAAATTACAAATTTGATAAATTTAAGGCAGTCCATTAAGTGACATTTGGCAGCTTTATTAAAGGATGGGAACCTTTTGCCGTCATCGGCTGTTTTGCTGTCGGAAATTTTGAATTAAAATTTTTAATGTTAAAATGAGTATCCGGAGTACTTTTTTCAAAGGTGGGAAGCAAACTACAGTTTTTCAAAATACAATAAAGAATAAAACGTAAAATAGAAATAGATAAAAAGTTAAATTTTTGGTTAGAAACTCATAAGCTCAAAAATTCATTTTCTTTTATGAACACAATAATCACAAGACTGGGTGTTTCAAACTGGTGAGTCTGTAATTTTGTTTTTGTTGTTTGATTTCTGATTTGAAACCTACAAGCTCAATAACACATTTTTTTACCCACAATTTCTAGTGTACATTCCATACCCCCCCAGACCCACCAGTTTGAAAATGGGTGAACGTAAACTGGGTCAATTGTAAACTGGGCCAAATTTAAAAAATGAGAGTAGTAAACTGAGCCAAAGACAAATTTAAGGTAAAAAAGGGGTGCGGGCAGGGTGTGCCGGTGTGAATTCTTTTTTTAAATTATTTCAAAAAATATCAGAAACTAACTGTAACCTACCGATGGATCTACATCTTCGCGCTTGATCTACCTTTTTGCGTATATTTTTATGGTGGATCCGTGTATTGCCATGGTTGTCTTTGTCAAAACGGCTCGGATCCCCTCCGCTCCGGGCGCTCCGAGCCGTTTCGACAAAGACTAGACCCATTAAAAATATCCCCGAAGGCTGAAGGAATTCACTAAAGGTGAAACTCATTTCAGGGTAGATCCGACAGTGCGGGGTGCGAATGGAAACCACCCTAAAAACAAGTTTTGCATATGTAAAATATAATAATTAGTGTCAGGGATTTGTTGGCATTTAATTACAAAAACCGCAGAACTATTGTTTATGGTGGATCGGTGTATTGCCATGGTTGTCTTTGTTAAAACTTGAATTTGACAAAGACTAAACAAAAAATAAAAATAAAAATAAAATTTATATAAATTCGATATCGAATAACGTGTAACGATATGCTGACGTGTATCGGTTTTTGATTTTCAAACCCCATACTACAATTTTTTAATCAATAATTTTTGCTTTTGGCCCAGTTTACCACTTTCAGGTAGTTTTTTTGGCCCAATTTACATTACCCCTTTAAAACCTAGTTTTGTGTGCGTATTGTGTGTATATTGTGTGCGGTTATTGAAATTTCATTAAGAATTTTTATTTTAATTTGGAAATATTCAGCGATGCGATTTCCATGACTGCTTCTGTACATTACATTATAATACATTAAAATTTAAAAAGTGAAAGATTAATTAAACAAGAAAATTTGCATTATTTTTATTGTTGAACCAAAATAAGTTCATTTCTGTTGTATAATCAAGTATTCGAATTTCTTTTAAAGATTTTTACCTGTATTTATTATTTATTGTTGTTTTGTATTACATTTGCTGCCGAACTAGAACCAACATTTATTTTTTATTTGTTACATTGCATATATTTGCAATAAAAATTAAAAAAATTTATCAGATAGAGCAGTGGTTCCCAATTAGTTTTGGCCACGGAACCCTTAGCCGATGTAAAAAAAACCCCAAGCAGATTTCATTATTATTAAAAAAAAGATCAAAAAGTTTTGCATTTAAAGGTTGCTTGTGTATGCACTCTCTCGTTTAATTAAAACGGATTATATAAGCATACAGGGTACTCAAAATATAAAAAAAGTTAAAACGGCAAAATTTATTTTTACGCCATTTTGAAATTCTTTTTGGCGGAACCCTTGGATATTTTCGCGGAACCCTATTTGGGAACCCCTGAGATAGAAGATAAGATATTACTTTTATTTTGAATTCTTAATATTGGTATCTTCAAAATGAAAATATTTGCGTTAAATGTACCGATTTATAATAAACAATACCAACATCAAAAATTTTTATAAATTATAACCATTGCGTACTTTAACAAATTTGCTATTCAAGACAAGAGTTTGAAAGCAAAATCTTGATAGTTCTTAAAAACAATTAAAACCATTAATGCATATGAATTTAATATTTTGAAATCTTTGTAAAGAAACCACAGACAACAAAATCTATAATAAAATATAAAAATTTCGGTGTTAAGTGATCGCTATTTTTACTGGTAAATTTACTTATACGCTCACCTAAGCATATAATTAATCAGAAAGTTTCTGCCTTTTCAAGTTTGATTTCTGCTATGAAATACTTAAAAATGTTTGTAATTGATTTTGGTACAGAGGTATTTCTCTTGTTCAAAACTTATTCTAAAATTATCAAAAATGCATTTGGATGCCAAATTTTATTTTTTGGGGGAATTACCAAAGCAGAAAATAATTCAAAAAGAAACGGAAAAAATTAAATTTAATTGCCAGGTAATTATAATTTATAAAAAGTAAAACACATATGCAAAAAATTAGAAATGCTCCTGTTGAAGCTATTACATTATATGGATAGAGGATAGTTAACTGTAATTGGGTTTTTATAAACTAATACATATAGTTATACCTTTTAATTTTTAGCAACTACTGCTATTAGGATAATCCGATATGCGGATGTGGAATTTAAATCGACCAATGGTTGCTTCCATTATAGCCAGTATATCACTGATGGGCTAGGCAATAATTTTCTAAAAACTCTAATTTGGTAGATAATTAATCGAATTTTTTTTAAAAACCGCTATTAGAATTTATTTAAAACGTGCAGAACATTTTTCAAAATTAAATTAAGGATACATTTTTTAATTAACATACTTTTTTTAAAAGGTCCGCCTACAGGAAAAAGCGTAAGATAAAACTTGTTTAAATTAACAAAAATACACAAGAGCACTTAAGATCACAGAATTTATATTTTGCGAAATCGTGAGATAATGAATGCTATAAAATTTCTAAGCTTTTCAGTTTACTTTCTGTACCATAATTGTCCATCTAAGTATAATCAGTAGTCACGATGCTAACTACATGTGAACAGCTGACACATAATTTTTCACACCTTCCTTAAACACCTACAATTAATTAATTTATAACTTCAACTATAAATTTAATAAATGAAATTATTTAATCGATATGTTCGTTAAGTAAGCGGCTACTTTATTTTGTATGATCGGCCAAATTAAGCAAGTCGGGAATTCGTCTAAAAACTCGTTCTTTTAGTCTGTAGGTAAAACCGGAACCATTAATTCGAAAGCAACAATTGACTTAAATAAAGCAATCTGATAGCTTTATATTGCTATTGTATGGCAATTTCTATTTTTTTGGTTTTATGCGATACGTCGGCCAATCGATAGAAAATCAATAAATACAAATCTCCTATTGTTTTCAAGGCACGATTTGCCATAGTAAGTTTGTATGTATTTAGTCCTGGCGATCGCATAAATTTTGATATCATGGAATTTTCTGAGCAACTTACGTGTTTTGGTCGTGTTAGAAATTTTAAGCAAAATTATTGGACGCGGTTTTCAAAATGGATAAAGCTACAATGTTTCAAATTACCCTAACGAAAAAAAGGCCATTAAAGTAATATAACATGATGACTATAAAAGCGCTACTTTGTCCAATGAAGTTTTCTAAGTAAATGCGTAAAAATTTACATGCCATTATACATAAATTACACACAGCATATTTTAGAATTCCACGCGTGTACATTTAACGTTAATTTTCTTATCTTGAACAAAGTATCTGCAAATTATTTCCTGTTTTTAACGTAATAATAGTGCAATGCGATGATATTAATTAGGCGTATTAATTTTTATGTTATAACGTATAAAGGAAGACAACCATGGTAAATTCCAATAATTACGAAGATGCGTGCAACATCATGTAATAAGTGAAAACAATTTAGTACAAACATGTTTGACTTATTTAAAAACATTTTATTGATTATGTGATACATAAATCAGACGTCTCATTAGGCTGCTAAATGGACGAAACAGTTAATTGCTTATTATAAAAAAATAAACGAGAACAGCGCAAACCCATATTGTTGCATGTGACAATAATTTTTAAAAAATTTTAGGCCTATTTATTTTAAATTAATTTTAAAACGTAAATCACACAAGTAATTAACATAATCCCGAAGAAGTTTTGAAAGACGTTTTTAGCACAAGGTTTCATAATAAGCCCCAAGAAATTTGAAATTACTATGATTATTTGCTTGTATTAAAAGTAAACGATTTTTTTGTAAAATTGAAAGTTTATAAATGAAGCTTTTATTTTTAATCAAAACCAATTTTAATTTTAAATTAATTGCATAATTATTTGCAAATTGTTAAACATGTTGTGTTACATCATTTGACCAATTTTTCGGCGATATATTGTCATTGTCAACAAAAATTAGTTTTTTTACTTACTGACCAAGTGTAAACAAGAATTTACAATTTAACGTGGAAATCAAACCACGATTGCCTGCCGATTGGTCAAGATTTAATTTGGGTAAATTACATTAGTCGACAGTAGAGGCAACTATCAAAGAGTAAATTCGTTAAGTGGATATTCATTACTGTTCTTGTAGAATTAAACTAAAATAAATAAAATTTCAAACGCTAATAATAATTATTCCTATCATAAAAAAGGTTCCTTTTATAATTACTGGTTGTTATATCATCAATTATGACAAAGATATAACTCATATTACATAATTGATTTTATAATTAGAAAATAAAGAGAATACAAATTAATCAAACATATCAGCATTATTAGCATTAATAGTTTGTAATTTATGTAATTCGTATATGTGAGTTTAGAATTTTGAAATTGTATTGGGCTTATAGAGAATTAATGGTACAAAAAACAGCTGACAAATGTGCGATTTTTAATGAAATGACATTTTGCATGTAATACAGTCATTAAATCTGATAGATTTTTTCATTAAAATAATCTTAAGTATTTTTGATTTACAAATGTAAATATGCATGAACATTATTAGAAGCGTGTGATTAATTGTCTTAAACGAGTCCTGCTCTGTTGGATACCTATTTTTCGCATTACTTTATGTCCACACAAGTTAAATGTGATTGCGAATTTTCAATAGGTAGTGAAAGTTTTTATTGCTTTTAAATTATTTGTAGTTTTTTTTCTATAATTTTAAGTTTCGGAACTGAATATCACTTTCGGTGATCTCAAGTAGCACTGCGAATTGGTGTTCCCCATGGTTCCACTTAAAAAACAAATTTACATTCTGCAATTTTACAATATTTTTTACAGTTTTCTATATTTTTTAATTTAACAGTAATTAGCTTCTGTTATAAAAATATGATTACATTGTGTAGATACTATTATTTAAAATTGAATAATATTCCAATAAATTCAAATTTTACAATATCATCAACTTAGGATATTGTGAAAAACCTTTGCAGTAGCGGCTGGTAGCGGCGGTTTTATTTGAAATAAAAAATTAAATAGTGTAGTTTTTGATAAAAAAATCGGTTTCTTTTGAATAATTAAAATTAGAAGCAGCAGCTTGATAATTTAAAGATAAGAAAATAAATGGTAAAATTTGATGGAATATTGGAATCATAATTTGAAATTAATTTTAATTGTAAAATTTGTAATATTTAAAATTTAAAATTAAAGAAACCATGATTCAAAGTTTGATTCTTCGACGGATGACAGAACATTTTTCATTTTATAATATTGTATAGAATATTAGCTGGAAATCGAGCATTTTATGGCATCCAGAAACTATTAAAAACCAAAATTATAAAAAAATGGACAAAAATTATAATGTATAGGACACTAACAAGACCAGTAGTGGAGTACGGAACCGAAGTAATGTGCCTAACAAAAACGGAAGAAGAAAAACTGAAAAGTTTTGAAAGAAAAATAATGAAAAAAATTCACGGTTTGATCAAGATTGATGACGAACATTTTAATAGGAGAACGAACAAGGAAATAGAGAATGAGTTGGAAGAAGAAACCATAGTGAGGCACATCAAAGCAATGAGAATTGGATGGTTAGGACACGTGTTGAGAGCCCAAGAATCAAGAGTGATTAGCAGAATAATGAGATGGAAGCCCGATGGGGAGAGAACGAGAGAAAGACCGAGAACAAAATAGAAATAAGAAGTGAGAAATGATTTGGAAGCTATGGGAGTAGAAAACTGGAGAGAGAGAAGTCAGAATAGGAAGAGATGGAGAAAAATAACAGAAGAAGCGAAAATAATTTATAATGAGAGGATTACAGAATAAGTAATTATGGGGATTAATCCACCCCAGAAAGTGGCTTTTGAAAGCACCAAATGGTACGGCAATATTCCAAAAGGAATGGAACGCCGAAGAAGAAGAAGAATATTGTAAAAGTTTAAATCATTACATGTTAGAAAAATTAATTAATAGAGGAACTTACTGTTTGATTAGATCGAAAGTAAGCAAATCAGTTGGATTTTGATAATTTTACAAGAATATCACATGTCACATGTTAGTAACAATAAACAATATTGATATTTATTATAGTGGTAATGAGGCCGAAATTAGATTCAATCGCGTGAGACTTAACACTTACGTTTAACGCAAAAATTTACAACAAATTATATTGCTTTAACACATCAGCAACTCGGTCCAGTTATTGAGATGTGACGGAAACCAGACAGTTGATAACTTCATTATTTGAAAATGCCAAGATTTAATATTTCCTTTCAATGCAATATTTACAGGTCTAACAGTGGTCTGCCAAGCTTCTCGAGGACGGGAATGCATTTTGCCCGAATGAAATATTTTTCTTATGATTTAATTAAAAAATTTTTAAAGTTAATGTAAATCATTATAATTCTATAATATTTATTAATTCTATAATATAATTCTATAATAAAAAAGATTTCTTTATTGTTGTAATAATGGATGACGTAGAGCTCCCTTTGCCCTGTCTTTGGCAAGCCACTGCAGATATTGTAATTCTTCTTTTTTAATTTTTTAAGAAACTAAAGTAAACAGTATACTAATAAATAACTCTAAAAATCAAAAACAACACCGCACAATCGGTTTTGCTAATACAGCATCTTCAATAATTACACAGGTCTACAAAAAAAGCATTTCTTTTTGTTGACCTGATTTTTTCATTGAAAATGAAGATTAAGAACGTCAAAGTTATGAATATAACGAAAATTGGCCAATATTGGCTCTAGTTTTTATGTTATTGTAATATACGAGGTATGTTCAAAATATATTGGAAATATTTGCATTTCGCACGGTGTAAGTTACTAAATAAGATAAAAATTTTTTTCTAAGTTGATACAACTATGAGTAAAGCTGGATTTATAGTTGGACGGACTGTAAACGTAGACGCACTGCAAAAAGATCATCTGTAGAATTTATATACTTTTGTTTATAAATTAACGTAAGCGCAAACGGAAACGGACTGGAACGAAAGGGATGACCAACTTTCATCTTTTACAGTGCGTTTCTTACGTCCGGCCAATCAAAGAAAGAATTCTGTGTGATGTTAGTGTCAAAATTTATTGTGTATAATTTGTATGGCTGATTCATAAATTTGTTGGTTATATCAAATGTCATTCAAAAGTTCCGTTCCGTCGATTTATAACTGTAACAATATTTTACAGTACGTTTGTTATATTCCAGTGCGTCTACGTTTGCAGTCCGTCAAACTATAAATCCAGCTTACCGCATATGTCAATTTTTAGCCATATTCGTTGTACAGTTTTTGTGTTGAGCAAATTATTGTTTGTTGCATAATTTTAAAAATCCGCAAATTGCAGAATTCATTTTTGTTTTAAAAATGTTATTTGCATTATATTCTGAATTAAAAATTAATTTAAAAGTGTAATGAAGTATAAAAAATGTTGACTAGATTTTTGACAAACAAACATTTTCAAGAAATCGGTGCAGATTTGAGCATATGCAAATATGCAAACACATCAATTAGCGATAAAAACGTTACAAAACCAAAGAAACGGTTTTTTGTAAATTGCCGAAGCACTATTAGAGAAGTCGCAAAAGAAGTTGGAATCTCAATTGGGTCATGTGATGCAATTTTTAAGGCTAATTTGGATTTGAAACAAGGGGCAACCAAACATGTTAAATTTTATACAAAAACTGAATTGCAAAATCATCTCTCAAGAATCGTTAACCAAAGTTCCTGAAGATCCAAACTTTTTCAAAAGCATCATAACCAGGGGCGGCCATATTTCTAGTTTCTGGGGAGGCCGAAATACTTTCCAAAATCTTGAAAAACATTTATACCTATAGGTACTTAGTAAGGACATTAGTTTGAAACACGGTAATATGTTAGTTTGGAGGAGGCCATGGCCCTCATGCCCCCCCCTTATGACCTCCCTTGAACATAACACTTTTTCATTTTTTGTTAGTGCCTAAGGTAGGGGTGACCTACTTTTATATGAATAAAATCTGGGAAATGCTGAAAAGTTTTAAAAATCTTGGAGCAAATATGAGCATAAAAATTCATTTTCTCCATAGTCATCTTGAAAATTTCCCCGAAAACTTAGGAGATTACAGCGAGGAACATGGAGAACGCTTTCACCGAGATTTAAGAGTGATGGAGGAACGATATCAAGGTCTATGGGATAGTCACATGATGGCAGATTACTGCTGGACTCTACAAAGACATGATACTCAAAAATCTCATAAAAAAACAATCTTTCAAAAAAGTTTCTGAATTTTTTATATTTTTAAAATTTTTTTTGAATAAATTGAGTATAATCAAAGCCTTTAATAGTGTTTTCTTGATAAACTTTTCATATTACAGAAACAAATCGAATTTTTCATTGAAATAATGCATTTTTGAGTCAAATATATATAAAAATATCAAAAAAATAAATAACTAGAGCCAATTTGGAAAAAATATTGCTATCTACCCTTAGTGTTTTTCACATAAAATCTTTCAAAAATTAATCAAAAATCTAGGGTAACAAAACCACTGTCGACCAGTGTTATGTAACAATTTACAAAATAGTTCTTCTTATGTACCTTATTGTAAATTGTGTTTTAAATTTATTATTTGCGATTAACCTTTTTTTCAAATTATTATTTAATTATTTAATTATTTAATAGAAGTAAATTAATCAGTACTGATCGTTACAAATCATTAAAATTGTACCCGAATTAAAGAAAATTTGTAACTAATTCAATAATTTGACTTAAAAACTCGTCTATATATCGAGCTTAATTAAATAGTTTATCCAACGATAAGAAACTTGCCAGTACCGTTTTGTATTTTTCAAATTCTAAAACTCAGAAACGAATTTTGTCTCACATAAATACAGTATCCTTATTATGTAGCTACATAACAATCCACAAGGTATCTAAAGACATCGTGAGACACTATTGAGATATGGTCACCGAGTCCTGATAATCTTAACGAATAAAAAAACCCACAACGCTTTAGTACAACATGAATAAAATTATTACTATTTGTAGGTCTCAATTATAATGATAGATTTATTACTAATTTATTATAAGTCTTATTAATTAATTTTATTTATTAAATATGCGTGTCTGGGAGTAACTTGCTATAATATAGCAACAAAGGCCACATCTTGTCGGTTAAGCAGCAAATATTACCACCGCTTTCAGATGATCAAATCTTTGTATCGATAAAGTAGCTTAATTATATTACTATTTGTTGCAATTTATTTTTTATCAAAGATCTTTTAGTCATAACTTACCAAAAATTAAACTATAAAAGTCCAATATTAAAATTCAGATATTAAATTTTATCAAATTTAAATTACGCGGTCAAATTGACGGTCTAAAAGAGAACTAACAACACGACAGTACCAATGGCTTGGCGTCATTGTTGGACGAATATCAGAGCTAACAATTTCTCTAATTGCGGATTGTACGGAATATTTAAGTTCAGCTCTGAGCTAAACATTATTCTCGTGCGGATAATTAAAAAAAATTATGTTTATTTATTAATAACATAATAATTATGCACAATTGCTTCCTCAATAATAATTTTTGTATTTTTAGATTTTCTGTATTTTATTTTATTATTATATTTTCCACATTGTAATCATAACAATTTTGAATTCCAGGTGCACTTCCGACTGACTTTGAGAGAGCCTATGTACCTACCGTAATTGAATAAATATCATAACACATAAACTTCAGCTTTTATTTGTTTATGTAAGGAAATATAATTTATAATAATTTTTAATGAGGGTTATGCAGAATTTATTGATCTTGCCATGTATCGTGCATAAATCGTGGTGTCTAATATTTTACTTATAATATACGAGTAGTAGTACTGATGGATAAAAATTATAATGATTTGTTAGTGATGAAGTTTTATAATGGTCGTGTCGTGTTTGAAACAATAAATTTTCCTAAAGAAGAACACCCAATTACAAAATAGCTCAGTTTTTTTTCATATATTTGCAAGTTATAAATTTTGTTCAGTCGTTTTTTTTTAATTTCTGATTATCTTTTTTCTCAACAAAAGTTATTTCCAGATAATGCATGGAACAGTCAAATCAGCGTCTTACTGATACTTATTGAAAGATTGCAGCATCAGGTAACGCATGAGCTGACTTAAATTTTTGTTCTTTGCTCTGATTTTGAAATTTTGAAAAAGGGGGGCTAGCGCGAATTTTTGTTTTGCGATTTAGGCGGCTATAATGTTAAACTTAGAACTTTAATTTTTAATAATACAAACAATACAAATTGAATACAACATAATACTATAAAAAAAATTTAAAAATTTTTGAAAAAGGGGGCCAGCGCAAAAATGATTTTTTACGATTTTCAACTTTATGCTTCGCGATATGAAAAAAATTTTTACAATACAATCTAATACAAGTGAATACATCACAATACAATAAAAAAATTTTAGTTTTTGAAAAAAGAGGGAGCTAACTTCATGCACTTTAAAATTTCTTTTAAACAAAAAATTATAAAATTTAATTTTGTCTATTATGTGTATCTACCTATTTAAGAAATAACTAATTATATTATACTTAATATAATTAAAAAATTAAAACTAAAGATTTAATTCTTTAAATTAATTTTAACTTAAAAAATGTGATATTTCATTCAGGGAGGAATAATGCTATAAAGCATTTTTCTTATAAGATATTGAAATTCATTTTTTTAACAATAATTAATGGCTATTTTAAATAATTGAAATACATTTAAATTATAAAAATGCATTGTAAAGATCCGTAATATTGTAATACTGGATTGCAGTTCGTGACAAAGAATCAGACGCTAAGCTATATAAATAAGAATTATTTTATAATAATTTACATACTTTACTCTGCACACCTTTAAATATTATAAATTATTATGATTGTTATAATGCGTTTTTATTTCATTAAAAGGAAATATTGCCCTCTTGTTTAGTATTCTCCAAGAAAACTTGTAACCATTAATCAAAATTATCCGCAATTAATTCAAGAGTAAGTGCAATTTTGCTTTTTTTAAATGTGACCTTAAATTTAAATATTTTTCAAATGATACATTAGAATTTATTAAGGTAATTAGTTAAAATTTAATGAAATTAAGTAAAGGCTGCGTGGCAACATTCGTATTTCGCTATCAAATGGAACTCATCGGGAAGGTATGTCAACCTAATTGATCGAATAAATAAATTAAACAGCGGAAAATTAACGACTTGAAGTTTCGTTATACATAGTACTATGTACATGTGGAAGTACACCGTAGTAATTTTTACATAAAATCGTAAATTAATCAAGGATTTCATTGTAATTATTGCACAATATTAATACGAGAATGCTTTTAAGTTGTAAGAAAACATAAATTTTAAAAAGTTTATATTTTATGGAGTCAATTATTTTATAATAATTTACGATACACTTGCATTGCTTTATGCGATTGTGTTTAACGTAATTTCTTTTGAGTTGGTCGGTTATATTCAACAAATTTTGTTGTACTTTATTGCTGTATTGTATTAATAAATTGCATTATTATGTTACATTATACAAAACGTTCCGTAATTAAAACAGCTTTAATTTATTTCAGACAAATTTCATTAACACTTCGATAGTAGACTGACGTTAACCGTTACAATGGATTTCAAGTTTTTTTTATTTTGTTTCATTTTTTCAAAAAGCAATTTTTATGAATTTTCAAAAAAGCATTTTTTGCAATTTTGACCCTGGTCGTTACGATGGAACTTGAGCTAAATATTAAATAAAATCGTCTGTCAAGATGTACAAAAATCACTTAAATTGAGTTCTTCAAGGTTTAATAGTGTCTTATAGATTTAACTATCGCAATTATTGTCGAGTTTTGATAGATAAATTAAAAGTGTCGGGAATGTGTAATTTTTCTAAACATAAAATGTTGCATAATTTGTTAGTAATTATGCATCAAATTGGTAATTTAATTTTAATTATCTTTAAAAAGTGATTAATGATAATGAAAAAATAATTTTACTTATTAAATTATCAGCCGAGCCAAACAATTGCAATAAATTACATAATTATTAAATCTAATTAATTTTAGTAAAAATCTTATAATAATAATGGTAGCGAAATTACAAACAGTAAACATTACCATAAATGCTTATTGATTTTGTACAATCATTTTTTGTTGTAAGCTAATTTGATAAAAAGTAATAAGTTCAATAGTTTCGGTACGTATATGGAAGCAATTATAATTTATTGCCTGATTTTATTGCACTAAGCATGATCAAAGTAATCGGTTCTGCTATGGTGGTCTTTCTCCTACATACATGAAATAAATTTTATGTAATGTAAACAGTGGTTTACCTTCTGTACAACAACGGGTAGTTTACTATTAGTTTAATAGTAGGGGGCCCATTTGTATTGCAGTAGTTTCAATAAGTTTTTTTTAATTGGTAGCGATCAATCACACAATAATAATTTTTCAATAATTGAATTAGCCTGAGCTACGGGAGATGAAAATGGTTACACGAAATTATTTAGAAAATTACAAAAAATTATTATGCATATTATATCTGTAGTAGCAATTTTGACATGATGTATGAAGAGTGTGCCAGTTAAGTATTCATTAATTTAATCAACAAAGTAAACAAAAAATTATTTATTTATCGACAGAAGTATCAAGCGAGATTTATAGTTTATGTCTGACGCTAAGTAAATTTCCTACATTTTAATTTAGTTCACAGATCAACTTTTTTAAGCATTTTATAGCTAAAAATTCGATTTTGGAAACAAATATTTTTTTTTAAAATACCTACAATGACAATTAATTATCCCACATTTGCTTATTAAGTAAACCGACCTTAATATTTCATTTAAAATATTAAAAATTGTATTAATATTCGACATTCTAATTCATTTATGTAAATTTAAGTATGCAAAATAATTGTAGCAAAAAATGTATTGGCCAATTTATTTTAAATTGATATTTAAGATGCAATCACAAATTAAAATTAATCATCCAAAAGATTAGAATTATTTATTTTCCACGTAGGTTGTATTTAAAGGAATCCAATTTAATAGTTATGATTAATTTACCTAAAAAAAGGTTATTAAGGCTTTATCTGAAGATCGTATAATAATTATTGTAAAATTCCCCTTTATCACCATTTGTAAACAATTTTTAAATCGACTTCAAAGGCGCTTTAAATGCTGTAATAAAGATTACTTGTTATAATTTTAAATTGATCGCAACGATTAGATAATTTTTTACGTTAATTGTTCAATAAATTTGTGCCATAAGTAATAATTAACCACTGTTTGGACATAATAAAAAAGATGAATAGAACTTCGTGATGGAAGGGTTGACCGAGACACCAGGAAGTGAAGATCGTGACCTAACACAAATAAAGGTGTGAGAAATTCCAAGACAGAACTTAAATTCTTGATAAATCGTCTTTATTAAAGCCATTTTCATTAAATTTCTCTAATAGAAAATTTATAAACGTGACAGCCTAAAAAAATTTTATATTACGCAAGGTACCTTAAGTGTCCATTAACGTCCACACCATCGCATCGATAGGAATAAATTTCTTCCTTTAAAGGAATCCTCTTCAAAAGTTTTTGTTTCGAGTAGGGTAATTTGTATTTCATGATAATTTCTGTTTATAAATGTAAATTTTTGTCAGGTGAGAAATTAGGAGTGCCATTTTTGGAATTATTACACAAAAGCACGCAGTGAATTTTAATTGGTACCAATGAGAAAAATACATTTTTTAGATATTCGGAATATTGCGGTACGGATAGCCTTGAATACTTTTACGTTTAATTTGTCATTTAATAAATCAAATTAACAATTAATTATGCACTTATAAACTTTTTAAAATTTAAATTATTTTTATGACATCTAAAATACACATTTATTAAATTTTTTGCTAAAATTCGTGTGTTTTTAAATCTGTGCGAAGAATAATAAAAATTATTACGGTTTTATTAAAACACTTTATTCTGTTAAAAGTTATTCTTTCCAACACCTGCGTTGGTTATTGCTATAAATCAATAAGTTAACATTTTTCAAGTTAGTGTTTACAGTTTGATATCCTTGCATATTTCTGAGAGCATTGCAGTAATACAAGTGAATTTATTAGCAACTTAGAAAAGTAGGCACATTCTACGTAGTATATACAAAATTTGAATCTAAATAAAAAAAAAGGTTTTTGGTCATTTCAAAATCTGGTATAGTTAGCTTTAGATTGCTTAAACTATCATTTAACTATAATAAATTAGGCTTTTAATAATTTGGAAGGTTTATACAATTTTTATAATGACTTTTTGATAAATGGTCATGATGAAAAGATATGCAATTTCATTGTGAATTTTATTGGAAAACCTTGTTGTTAACTAAAAATACTAATATAATACCGTATAATACACATATACAGTAGCAGTCATGGAAATTGCTGAATATTTCCGAATTAAAATAACAATTCCCAATGAAATTTCAATAACCGTACAAAATATAAATACAATACGCACACAAAGCTAGGTTTTTCAGACCGGGGCTTTTCAGCAGGTTTTTCAGCACACCAGTGTTTGTATGCAAAAAAGTGTTAGTGAGCTTATAAGTTTCAAACTTATAAGTTTCGAACTTATAAGCTAAATAAAAAAAAATCTAATTATTAAAAATCTAAGATTTCTGATTTGAAATTCAATAACACATTTTCTTTTTTTGAACACAATCACTAATGTACTGGGGGCATTCCATACCCCCCGGATTAAAAAACCTATAGCTTTGTGATTGTGAGCAAAAAAGAAAATGTATTTTTGAGCTTACGAGTTTCAAATCAAAAATCTAACTTTATATCTATTTCTATTTTATTTTCTATTCTTCATTATTAAGAATGTAGGTAAATATACTTAGAAATATATTATAAAATTTTTACATAATAATAATTTTGGAAATACTAAAATGAATTTCAATGAACTTTAGGTGATTGATTGAAATTGATTTGTTTCAAATAACATTTGTGTAATTTATCTTTTTATATTTAAAAAAAATTTTTAAATTGGATAATATCTAATGTTTGTAGTTATATGCCTGATGTTGCCAGAAATGATTTGAGTCTCTTAAGAAAATTTCTACAATTTTCACAGGTCTTGATACCCTTCTGTTTACAATTTCCTGCCATTTAGTATAAAAGACTTAAGTCACAAAATGTAGTTTATAGATGTAGTTAAAGAAGAAACAAAGCCCCAAGTCCAAATGGAAAATTTCCAAACAGAGATGATGAATGACTTGTAATCTCTCAAAGTTACACAATAGAATATGGCCGATGTTTGTAATAATTGGATCAAAGAATTTGAGACCTACCTAATTGCAACTGGAAAGGACGAAGGTTTCTCAGATCTAGAAAAGAATGCAATCTTATTAAATCAACTTGGTTCAGAAGTAAAAATGCATATCTTCAGAAGCTTTAACGTAAAAATTAAAGACATCAAATATGATCCACTTTCCGACCACTTCACGCCCAAGAAAAATTTGGAAATCGAAAGATACAATTTTTTTAGTAGACGACAGAAGACCGGAGAATCGATTAACAGTTATGTTACTGATTTGATCAACTTAAGTTTAACTTGTGAACTAGGAATTTTACGGGAAGATATAGTTAAAAGCTTTTTCATTAGCGGTCTACACCAAGGCAACTCTGGTATTACACAAAGACTATGGAATTCTGCAAGTAAAGATCTAGAAAAAGCAATTGAGATCGCAAAGTCGATGGAAAACTCAAGAAACTTTCAGAAAAAATTCTGCGAGGAACAAATGGTAGCAACTGATTTATTTCAGTATGAATACTATTACAATGAAGATAATCAATTGTGAAAAAGTTAGTACTGGACTTCCCAAAGATTTTGCTGCTGATTTTGGAATTGGAAAGAAATCCCGGAGTATTATGTTACTAAATCAGAAAATGAAACAAAAATAGACTAAGTAGCAGAAAATGTTAATGAAACTATAAATGATAGTAAAGTTGAAAAAGTGATAGAAAGAAATGAAAAAGTAAAACAAGTAAAATCAGGGGGTTTGGGGAGATATAATTTGTGTGTAATGTTTGGGTGTTAAAAACAAATTTTTTAATTATTCCGACAATGAAACCTCTACTTTTCTTGTATTAATTGTTTTTGAAAATTTAATAGGAACGAATTTGTTTAAATCTAATTTATAGATTTAATCATTGATCATCTAATCAATAATTCTACTACATTGAGAATTTCCTGAGTATTACGCTGAGTACTTCTTAGAATTTCTTTCTGGCTATATATAAAAATAGTTAAATAATAAATTATTACAATATTTATTTTAATTGGAACTATTCAATTTGCCTTGTTTTTGATTATTTTCAACTGAAAACTGGCGATTCAAAGTAATAATAAAATTAAATCAGACTTTAGACGCTGGACAAGGTAGGTAAGTTCATGACGCTTTTTTCAGAATTCAGGATATTGTATAAATCCAAGTCATTCTATCCGTCGTTCCTTGTGTAACTCACCTCATATAGCTTCATTCATATAAAAAATTTAAAAAAATTTCTGACTTTAAGTCGCACAGTCTGGGCAAAGGAGAAAATAATCTAAACTGGACTATCGGCAAACTTTTTCTCTCTGAAATTCAAAAATGCGATACGATTGATTGAGCGAGGATGTGCTCAATGAAGTATAAAGGTGAAAGTAAAATTTTAAGAAGATAACGAGTGTGATAAAAAAAACTAGAAGTTAAACAGAAGCTGAAACGCAAGTAAGTGTGACACAGAATAAAAAATAAAACAAATATACCAACTCGTTAATTATAAAATAAAAAGAAAAAAATGGACATAATTATTAATATTGAAAATTATAGAATTTAATGAAAAGTAATATGTTTAAGATATACTACAACTATGGCTATAACGAATTACGTTCCATTTTTATTTGATAGAAAATATTATTTAAAACAAAAAAATAAATTGACTATGTATTTAAATTAATTACAAAACAAGTGCATTATAATGTATATAATTAATTTAAATAATTATTATTTAAAGCTTGATTTTCTAATTATCAGAAAATTAAATATAAAAAATTATATTAAAATAAAATATCATATCAAAATGATGCTCAGCGTGGGGTTGTAAAACGCAAAATTAATTAGTCTATTCTGATGATAACTGATGATGAAATGATAACCGAAGAGGTTTAATTAAATAATATATAAAGTTCATCTAGTAAATAAAATCAATCAATAAAATTACTTTAAGTGAATGGTACCAACTAATAACAAATTTTTAGTATTAATTTCAAAATTATTGTGATTTTGCCGAAATAGTACAAAATGATAATAAAATCACATTGTTATCAAAAGTATTGTAACGAAAATTAAAACTTTTATTTAATTTCAAAAGAGCTAAAGATGTATTTACAGGTAAAGTTAATGATAACAGAATAAACACTACACTAATATTAACACTAATACTAAATTACACTAATACAAATAATTAGCAATTAGTCAATATTTATTTAAACTATAGCACTATATTTATATAACACTCGGTATCACTATTACACTTTATTTATGTTGACACTTGCAAGTCTAAACTCGAATTGTCCGTCGCAGGAAATGATTCTGTATTTACAGTGGCTCCAACAATTATTAATACACCCCTATGTTAACCATGTAAATTGCACATTTTGAAACCGTTTTTTGACATATAAAACTCGCTTTTACAGCAAAACTTTTCAGATATTTTTTATTGCAAATTTTAATCTCTTCAGTTTTGTTCCTATACATTTTTTTATTTTCTTTCGCCGTTTACGAGTTACAGCAACTTAAAGAAAACTAAGTAAAAAAGTTAATAAAATTAACATTGCTCTTATGGGAGTTTTTTACAGAGTTTTCTTCAAGTCGCTGTAACTCGTAAACGGCGAAAGAAAATAAAAAAATGTATAGAAACAAAACTGAAGAGATTAAAATTTGCAATAAAAAATATCTGAAAAGTTTTGCTGTAAAAGCGAGTTTTATATGTCAAAAAACGGTTTCAAAATGTGCAATTTACATGGTTAACATAGGGGTGTATTAATAATTGTTGGAGCCACTGTATATCTAAATGCATCTTACTAGAAACTTCCATAAACTTCCAGAAACTTCTATTAATTTCTATATACTTCTGGAAGTATCTAGACTGCAGAATAAGCAATATTTGGATGACAAACAATGTTATTATGTATGACTCATCATTACATGACATCATACATTAGTCATCACATAGAATTAGCTCTATTTCGTAACAGTATTTAAGTACCTAAAAAACAAAGTTTATTGTAAACACTTATACTTCATTGGATACATGATCTATTAAATTAAATAGCCCTGGAAAAAATATTACAACACATGCAGATATAAATCAATTGATCAACAATTTTGTAATACAATTTCAAACGTTTGTTTATTCGACGATCATTATTTTTTCAAAATTTTATGTAATTTCATTTCACATTATACTGCGGTGTAACCTCTTTTGGCAGAAACGACTAACTTCCTTGATTAATAAATGTGAAATTCCACCGACAAGAATAATAAATAATAATTAACGAGTCTTTCGTGATGGTTCAATAGCCATAGACTCCAGCTAAAAAAAATAGAAGCACTTCATGTTTTTTCTAAAACACACCAGATGATGTCTTGCAAAAACAATAAGTAATGAAATAAAACTGAAGAAGACTGGAGAAAAACAAATTTGGTACAAAATTGAAAATAAGCGACAGGAACGCAATTACCAAGCGCATCGGTAAACCAAAATCTGTCTAACGAAAATTAATGATTCAATGTAAAGAAACTAAATCTATTATTATAGCACCTTAAATTTAATAAAATAATTAATTTAAAATCAGTAATATTAATTAATCATCTTAGAACTATACACAAAATTCAATTAGGTTTCTTAAAGGTCACAATGTGCCCTGTAATTTATTAAAACAATATTTACGCAACACCTGCAAAAATTTTACTTATTTTAAACTTTTTGTTTACTTTCTAACGTTAATGCCAGTAATAAAAGTAACAATAAAGATAATGCAGATTGTAGAAAAACTGGGTAATAATGAAGCTATAGCAATAAAAAACAAATTTTTATAATTAAGACAACCGAAGATTATAAGGCTTTAGAGTTATAGTTTCGCAATTAAGTTTTTCAAAAAATTGTGCATTTATCGTGGAAGTAAATAGTGAAAGGTTTATATCTCAGGGGGGATGGTTAGGTCAAAGGTTACATAATGTAACCCAGCCCAGTTTATGGATCACGTTTAAATATCAGGATAGTAAAATGTGTTGTAGTGTTGATTAGATTATAATAACTTTTTTTAACGTCATAATCTTCCCAAACTATAATTATCAATTTAAATTTTTGTATGTGAAAATATTGTAAACTGTATGTAATGACAGTTATTTTTAGTAATAAATTTTCTTACATTATTTATCAACGTAAAATTTTACATTTAAAACCTGTATTTTGTAAGATATGAAAAATCGAGGTTTCAAGTTATTTAATTATGTTAATTTTGCGTTATTAACTTTATTTTTAATTGTAAAGCTGTATAGTTTGATAAATTTAACATCTGAAAACTTATAATTATTCTAATTATGCATGTACTTAAAAAATTTCAACGATTACGTACTTTTCAGGCAATCATATTGTCTGTTTCGATCAAAGTGAATGTATCTCTGTAATTTAAACTTTTTTTGTTATATTTTTAAAGAAAATTATTTTGATGTAACCGTACTACATTTACGAAATTTACGGCCTAATTACGAATGGGTTGAAAAAAACATAATCGACCCCGACCATTCTTTGCAGTCGCAGTACAGCCAGCAACTTGTGTTCCAAATACAGATAATCAAAGGTTCGGCCAAACGGAATTAATGACTCAAAATTAAAAATTGTAGTTGTCCTCAAAAAGAAGACAAAATGAGTAATCAGCTAACATGCGAAAATGTTAATATAATAATTTTTGAAATAAATTAGCATAAAATGAATATTTTAATGCGCATGTAATTAAAATTGTAACTCATGATGTAAAGTAAAAAATATTTAAATTATAAACTATGGTACTGCTAGAATTATTAAATCATTTCAAATTAAAAATATGCATAGATATTCATTTCGCAGATCTTATGGTTATTGAAAATTGCCAATTGTAATGAAAGTTTGAACCTCCCATTTTGTTATATGACAATAGGATGCTTTGTAAGTCTCCTACATATTTTAGTTTATTGTTTATTTTTTATTTTATAATATAAAGCTATTCAATCAAATAAATTCTAAAATAGACAATGGAGAGTGTACATTTTATGCTAATATCTTTTCTACGGCTAAATAGCAAACGAAATAACAATATTGCGAGCTTTTCAAATTTTCAGTGGTCAAACAGAAGTTTTTATCGACTCATATGATGTATCATTAAATTAAAAAATATACCAACATCAAACTTCGCCTAAAAATATATTAAAAAACGCACCAGTAATAATAATTATTCCTTTTCCTACTGAAAAAGTAAACTCTAATACTACCAATTAAAAATTTTAAAAAATAAGAAATTTTTAAAATCAGGTAAACTTGAAAATGATTTGATTAAAAGTAGTGCAAGAATTTGCACATGGGACTGTAACTGATTGTCTTCGGCTCATGCTCTGAGGGGCTGCAGGACCCGAAATTGGATGTCTTTAAGGTAAATAATTAATTTAAATTTTAAAAAAATTAAGTCTATAGAAAACATTCGTGAGAAACAATAAGCTGGAAGCTAAAAGAAGCTCCAAAATTTAAATTCTGAATTGCTGTGCGAAACGCAATCATCGGTGGTCAGAACAAACCACTACTGCGGTTACATTCTCTTGTAAAATGAGAATAAGGTAATCCACCCGAAGAAATGTTTTAATTAATTTAATTTTGTTTATAACAAATTAATTTATCTTAAATAATTAAATAATTTGTGTAAGATATGCAATAGGCCTTGAGGTAAACTCAAATTATTTCCGTTAATCAAGGTAATTCGAATTATTTTTCATAATAATAATTATTAAAGTTTTCAATTAACTGAACGTTTTTTTCTGCATTATTTTATTGAATTACATTTGTATACCTATTCTAAATCATTTACATAAAATTTATTGCTACTTATTGTATAAATGAATATAAAACGTAATAAATCGCACTAATTAAAACAAGAATGTAGCATAATTAGTACCTATGCAGTCTATTTTGTATAAATATAAAAAGATTTGTAATAATTGTTATATTAACAAAAATTGCAGTTACACTTTAATTACATATAATAAAATTATTTAATTATAGTGAACTATCTATTTTTAAACGCAAAAATTAGTTTTAGTAACTTTTTTAGGCATGGCGCCTACATAGATATTTACTATGCTTTTCTTTTGCAACTTTAGGAACAAATAGGTTCAGAATAGTATACTACTTAGGTAATTAATTGATTTTTTAAATTTTAGAGCATTCTACGTAAACCCGAGTGTACATTATGTCACTTTTGCAGGAGCGACAGGCCGGAAATAAATTATATTTTTGTTGAAGGTTTCATTAGTATGCGTATGCTTTTGATCGAAAGCTTAGATTAGATTTGTCAAAGTGGCACATATATCAGATACAATATCGACATGTGAATAAAATAAAAATAAAAACTCCTTTCGATTGTATATTATATGTACTTAGATACAGGTGTACTTGGCCGAAGTAAAATTAATTAATTCATTATCATTGTAAAATCCACATTATGAACTTCTCAATTTTTAAATCAAGAATTGCTTTTTATACAGCGCAATGCAACCTGTCTATGTAATTACTAGAAAATGATAAGCAAAAGTAGAATTATTTCCTTTAAGACTATCTTGTAATTGATTTATAATTCACGCACTATTTAATCGTGTGATACGGGTTTTATAATAAATCATACAAACCATAATTTTTAGAGCGAAAGGATTCGAACTGGTAACCAGTTGCACTACGAGGAAATCTGCATACCAAGGACTTACGACAAAAGGAATTAACAGAAGTATTAAGTCGGTTACAGGTTTCTTCCGTGTATAAACTACCAAACAGCATTCTTGTAGTATAGGATCTGCGAAATTTACATAAATAAGATACCCGTTCGGAAACAAGATTACAACTCATATTGTGGAGAATACAATGCAAATTATTACTCATAATATGAAAATCCTGTAGTAATGAGTATAGTACATTTATAACACTACAGGATAATCCTGGCCCATGTTGGAGTAAATGTTTTGTTATTTTATAGTCACACCAAGTTGAATTAAATTTTTATTTTAACATGATATATTTTGTAAAATTATAATTACTAAAAAGGTCTTTTATCGTAGGTAAGTAACCTCGCAAGAACGGCTAATATTTGACAGGCTTAACAATACAATCGCGGCAGTGAAACAATTAATACAGCAAAATCAATTTGGATTTTGTGTAGAGCACTGAACTATACATCAAATTCTCTGTTCAGTGAAACACATCATGCTGTGTTCGAACAAAAGCAAAAATAATTTACAAAATGTTGCTTGTGAACGGCGATACGGTTTTAGTTCACTTACCTAATTGATTTATATATTATAGTATTTAAAGAAAAAAAGTTTTGAAATTAAGATTGAATGTCTATGTTCAAACGGAAGTCACATAAGTGCTCTATTATTACAAAATGCACTCTACCTTTGGTTTCTTCAACAGTAATATCCCAAATTTTGATGTTTTTAGTGAAAATATCAGCATAGAAAATATGCTGAAAGAATTTGCCACGTAAGAAAATCACGAGTGATTTAAGAACAGACAAAATTACAAAAAAAAAAGATTAGGTGAATAAATCGCTCACCCTACGCTATTGACAAAACATCCCTAAAGGCCGCCCCCAACTCGAAAATTATGAATCTAGAAAAACAGAGGATCTCTTAACCCCAGAAATCTAGAATAACACGAATCTGTTTTTGAGTTAAAGTTTTGATAAATAATTATTGATGTACAATATAAAATAAATTTAGAGTATGATGTTAACGGCAACTGCGGCCGGTTCCACCTAAAATTGATTATTTTTTAAATTAATCGAAGAGATTCCGTTGTTTTCTTCACTTCTTCTACTTTTAGACTAGGATTTCTCCTGTGTGCCTTGCTTGACCTGGCTGTCTTCTTTCGAAGAGGAGCCGAAGTTACTATTATTCTGTGAGCATATTAATTGTTTTACATCTGAGGTAGCTTGCTGGGCTCGTCTCAGATGTGCCCGTAACCCTGGATTTCTGTTGATGAGGGCAAATCATCAACCCAGGGGGACCGCCGGCTTTACGTGTCCTCCGAAGCACGGATATGATTATAAGAAATTTTAAACTCTTAGTGTCAGCAGGTATTCAGCTGACATTCTAGGCTAATAACCGTTTCCCGTTTCTTTTTCAAATACGTAATATTCGGGTGTAAAGAGCCTTGTTGTTTTTACCAAGTGCATAGGCTCAAAGTCATTTGAGATCCGTAATTTTCACTTTCGAGCGGTCTTCAGGAATGCGAAAACCCATTGTCTCATTCACGTCAACTTTTGTTAATTTATTATTCTGGGTGACCGACCTTACACCCGATCGTAGGGAAGATTAAGATTAGGAATGGAAGTGGAGAGCAGGCTGAAGCTTGCGTGCATATATCGAGCCCATTGGTGTACCGACAGTTGGCCTTGCGACAGTTGGCCCTGAGGCAACTCGCCTCGGAAAACTGGTCTTGGCGACAACTGGCCTTGGCGACAAGTGGCCCTGGCGACAACTGACCCTATCGACAACTGGCCCTTGAAACATATTATTGTGCTTCTTGCAACATTTTATTGCAGACAAATTTGTACCGGAAATATTTTTTCAACTTTATAGTATTCACTTCAAATTTACGCCTGGTATTAATCCAGTGGGTTTGTATTGTCTCCTCACGAATAAGAATAGAACAACGTATAATCGCCTACTTCCAGATGCAAATCCGCAAGAAATGTTGCTGGATTTTGAACTGCTTCAATGGCGGCTTTTGCTGCAGCTTTTCCAGAAGCCATTATTACTAGTTGCTATTTCCATTTATGCCAAAGCGTCATAAGAAAAGTTCAGATACTTGGAATGACAGAAGAGTATGACACTAACGACGTCTTCCGTGAGAGCATTTGTAGTCTGTCTGCTCTTGCTTATGTTCCTGCCCTTGAGGTAACTGCTGATTTCGATATTCTTGTCGAGTCCATACCTATTCACGAGCATATGGATGAACTCTTGATATATCTTGAACATACGTATATTCGAGGTAGACGCCGACATACCGATGCGCATTTTTCAATTGATTCGTGGAACCAGCATGAAGCACCTATTGACGGAATTACACGAACGACAAACATTGTTGAAGGATGGCACTTCGGTCTGTAGACACTATTCCAGTGTCATCATCTAAATTGGAAATTTTTAGGTCTTCATAAAGACAGCGAGATGCACGTAGCATCATTGTAGCCAGCAGCATCATTCGCGGTACCTTCTTACTTGTCGCCAGGGCTACTTCTTGTCGTCAAGGCCAGTTGTCCGAGGCGAGTTGTCGCAGGGCCACATGTCACCATTCCCATTTCCATTTAATCAAATTCCCATTTTATTTTCGTACGATCGAAACCACAGCCGTGGATTGGTGTGATCGCTGGTTCAGTTATAGAGGGGAAATTCTGGGTTCTTTTTAGCTTTTTAATTTCTAAGCTTCTTAGCTCAGTCTTCCAGTGTGCATCAACACATTGTGGTCCTAACATAAGAGATAGTATAATGGGCTCGATGAAATGGTGACATGTGGCCCTGCGACAACTCGCCTCGGACAATTGGCCTTGACGACAACCGCTTATGTTAGGACCACAATGTGTTGATGCACACCGGAAGACTAAGCTAAGAAATTAAGAAGCTTAGAAATTAAAAAGCTAAGAAGAACCCAGAATTTCCCCTCTGTAACTCAACCGGCGATTACACCAATCAACGGTTGTGGTTCCGATCGTAGGAAAATAAAATGGGAATTTGATTAAATGAAAATGGTATCAATTTCAAGATTTTTTTCCGCGTTTAAATATATCCAACATTGATATTTGTGTTCTTTAATTATTGTTAAAAATTTAATAATAAAATGAAAATATAGCATTTTCAAAAGAAATTTGCAACAAAATTGCAACAAAGTTACTAAATAATTTTTAAAAACCTTAATTTTCAATTTATTATTAAGTTTTTAGTAATAATAATTGAAGAACACAATATCGGATATAAGGCATCTTTAGAAGTAGAAAAAAATTTTTGTTTAAATATTAATAATAATTAAAAAAAAATTAATATCTTATGTTATTTCCCCATGATCAGATATAACATCGGTTACCCAGTATTTGTCGTTTAGCTATAAGATTTCTACGAATAATTTTAAAAACTCTAATTTACATAATAAACAATAAATTTATGTAAAAAAGCACTTATATCACAAAAAGTAGTATCTAAATGGGCGAAGCTTATTTTACGAAAACGCACTCTTTTCAATGTAAGCATTTGTTTACCTTTCGTGAATGGTACATTTAATTGCAATAACATTTAAATTTTTTGAATTTTAGTTACGCTATAAAGCGGAAAAATGTGGTTCCATGAGTGGTCATCATAGCTACACTAACTACTTGAGCAAATCAGTGTTTCAATGAAGACGTAATTCACATCATAAAATAAATTTTCAAGATCTGAAAAATGGATGTAGTTATACAAGGTCAGAAATCAAAACCAGTGAATTCACTTGGGTAAAAAAACATACTACATAGTTATAAAATTTTACATATTCTAAAATATTAAATTTGCAACTCGAAGCTAACGACAATACCTTTCATTTGAGACAAAGTTTGTGTAAAAACATTTTCCGAAATGTGATTTTTTAAAAGGATTTTGTGATCTTTCACTTTCTTTTTTATAAAAGTGAAGCTTCAATGCTTTTTTTGCGATTTGCTTGAAAAGTAAATAATATTAAATGAAAATTTGAAAGATAATTTAATTATATTGTTATGCTATGTGAAGTGGCCTTTATTTTTTTATTTTAAAAATTTGGAAAATTTAAAATTAATGAGCAATTTTATTACTTTTGTTTTCTTTATTTTGTAATATTTTTAGTTTGAGAAAAAAATGTTTTTTTATTTAGGTTTACTAAGGGCCAATTTCATAATAAAAGTTATCAGGGCATTAAAATTTAAAGGCGACTTAAAACAAAACTAATGCATTTTATTGGTCTATTTTGTCTTAAGTCGCCTTTTAAATTTTAATGCCTTGTTAACTTTTATTATGAAATTGGCCCTAAATGGTAATAATTAATTCATTAATTGTTTTATTATGGTAAAATTAATTAAATTAAATTACTATATTATAAGTGGCGATATTACAAATAAAAAATTAAATTTGATCTAACTAAATTAAAAAAGGAAGATAAGTTTGATATATAATTTAAGTTTGGTTTGCAATAAAAATATCGAGAATTTTAATGTATTATTTTTGGATTGGTAAAATAAATAAATTATTAATTAGAAAGAAAATATCTCAGCAAAATGTAATACTATTTGATTTTATTCAAATTTATATTTGTTATTAAAAATGTACATTTTTCAGAAAATCGAACATATTTATTTAGTTTTTTAAATTATTGTCCTTCAAAGACATTTCGTTTTTGCTAAATTTAAGATTTAGTATTTTTATGGTAAATAATACGAATCAACATGGTCGTAGGCTTGTAGTGCAAATTAATGTGAAATTGCTATGTTGCACTTGTAGATTCGACTCCTAGAATAGTATACCGAAATAGTATATTATTTTACCATTAGTAAATGTTCAACTTTATGTGACGAGTCCGACAATTACGCCAAGTAAAAGTACGCGGGAGTAAAAGTTATATTAATTAAATTTAATACTAAATTATCTGTAATCGGTTAAATCTGGCATATCTGAAATCGGTCTAGGGTTTGTCTCTTCTTCTGTAAAGTCGTATCTAAAATATTTTTACTGACCTAAGAAAATTGGGAGGCAATGAAAATTTCCACAATTTTTATCTGATTCGCTATTAATAGCATTAATATTACCAGATTTAATCTATTCAGATTGGGTAAGATTTCCACTAACTTATAATTTGACTACATTTTTATATTTGTTTTTGTATTGAAAGAAAGCTTCTCATTGTATTAGAGCTGGAAGCGCTTTCTACCTACATAATATGTATATTTTCTAACGAAAAACTTAGTTGATGCTAAACTTAGTTTAGATAAAACAAGATTAGAAAATCCAATAACGTTTTTTGACTTTAAATGCAACACAAGTTTTCCGACTAGTATTATCTCAAAATGCGGAGGCGATAGTAGTGGGTTGATGGTGTAATTGAAATCAACGCACAAGAAGTAAACGGTAATAAATTTGTTACTAATGGGTTTAAACAGCTTCAATTTAATTTAAAATTTAAAATTTGAATTGAAAAACTCCAAAAAGATAAGCAATTTATTCTGGAAGGTAAATAAAATTTTTACCATAAATTTAAAAAAATTAATTTACCACATGGACATAATGTTTGCTAAATGCAAATACAAACCATAAAATTATCTAAATCAAAAAGTAAATTTTCTCCAGGTAATTAGGTAATGTAAAAATCATTAATTTAATAAACTTATTAATATTTTTCTAAAATGTATTTCCAATCTAAACTGGAGCATAAAATTAAAATAATTATGTATAAGAACGCCCTGTACAAAAAATTAATAAAACAGAATGAAGAAGTTGTTTAACTTTATGCTTGTTTTAAGTTAATTAATAACCGAAGAACAAATTAATAGTAATTATAGAAGTTTTATTATCTGCAGACCTACATGTTAATGGATTAAAATTAAAGGCTTCCTCTTACGGCTCGACTTCTTAGTGCTGGAAAACAGCATGTCTTTTTACTGTACATAGACAGATGTAATTTAGTTTATCTTATAAGGTAAAGATAAAAAGGCTAATACTTCGGTTAACTTGCAATTTAACATTTGTGTATACTTAAATATAATAATTTAAAAGCGTTTACGTGCAGGTAGGGCCTATATAGTTTCAAATACTATCAGGTCAAAAGGTAGAATTATGGCTAAATATTCGCGTGAGAATAAAATACCACCATTAAATAAATATTTAAAAATCCATCTGGTAATTGATTGCTCACTGCCTATAGGTATCTCACAATGCAGTGTAATATAGAGAACAGCAATTTAAAGCAGATAAAATAAACTATTGAAGGTTAATTAATTACAGGTTCTTTTTTGTAATTTACCGATTTGGAAGTTATTTAAAAAATAATAAAGATAAATTACATTAAAACCCACATCTTGAAATGAATGCAATCTTTAGCAGAGAAGCTCCAAAGATCAAACACGTTTGTTAAAATATGGCAAATTAGGTTGAATCATAACTTCTTTTAAGTTTACAACACACTTTATTTTGAGTTATTTTGATCGTGTTTCAGCTTATACAACATAACTCCGTTGGTGTAAATTAATTTGTCAAAGAATATCGTGCATTGAGCGATGCTATCTTGTAAATCATTAAACTAACTTATAACTTTATTAACTAAACTTTAGTAATATCAAATTATAAAACACGATAAATGTTCATTTTTTTCTTTAAGCATTGCATAACTTGTGTTGAAAATTTTCTAGATGCTTCAGATTGATTATACTTAATTGTGGTAAGACGTGGGCCAATAATTGTACATACAAGTCCGCGGTGCATAATTAAATAGAAACTTAATTAAATTATCTGATTCATTTCAATTTAACTAATAGATTTACTTAACAAGCTTTTCGTCTTGTAGGCGGTTAAATGTTTAAAAAACTAATATGGCAAAAGAAACAGCATGTTCGATCTACAATAATTAGTTAAGACGAAGATAAATATTTTGAAGGTGTAGCATATTAAATTAATAACTGTGTCGAAAGTTACATAACCGAAATAATAACTGCATCATAACTCCTGTTCCGTATATTTTTGTAAGCATTTGCTATTTTTTTTTCCTGAAAATTAAATTTTTGCAATATCAAAATACAAATTGAATAATATCAATCTTAATTTATTGCCTGATGATGCCATAGCCCGGCGAAAACGTTAGCAAAATTTTTACCTACACTATTTTATTACTAAAGAATGTAATGTATACTTCTGTCGTTCTAAAATATTGATATGGTTAAGTAAAAAAAGACCGTGAAAATTTTTAATATTGTTCCAACGTGGGACACGTGCGGTACGCGATAATATCCTTAATTAATTATTTTAATGTTTTATAAATTATGCTAATTTTATTACCTACTGTTTTACATGCGCTAGGTATATCCAAATATATTTCAAATGAATCATACCAGGTGAAATATTATTAATATTTAAATTAATTATTATTAATTAAAACTATTTATTTTTTGTATTTTATGATATAGAGCTTTGGACAAATGTATTAACACAGCTTTAAAATTTCGTTATTTTTACTATACACGATTCCATCGAAATTCATAATATTGGCTTCTATTTCGCCTAGTTTTAATTTTTATTCTACTGACCCATCACCTCCCCTTCGGGTTGCAAACTTTTTAAAATTTGCGTGCTTTTCATCCCAATTTCTGAAAAACATTACATTTACCTCAAGTTTCATAAATAGCTATTCTGCATTTCCGTACGTAAAAAAAACTTACTATTTCACCTTTTATTTTCAGGGACTAAAGTGTCACTTCTTATCGTTGAGGAGAGTAAAGTAAAAATAATCAAGGTATTATTGCCACAGTAACCAATGTCAAAGAAATAAATGTTACTTTTACCTTTTTAATTTGCATAATATTATTGATGCTTATTTAAAATTTAATTTAAAATTTTTGTAAAATAGTGAGTAGGTATACAGGGTTGTGATTGCGTTTTCTAATTTTTCAGAATATTTTCAAAATTTAAACTGAAAAATTTTTTTTTCAGATTATTTAAATCAGTTTCATTGCGATGTTGTAAATTTTTGTTGTTTTGTTTATTTGCTTGAGTTTGTAGTATATTATTAACAACATATTTGTCAGAATGAAGTTACGCAACTTTGCTTTAATGTCTAATTTCTGAAAAACGCTCAGCATTGACACACTACTAAAACAATTATTTATTTTATTAAAATTTAATTAAACACTAATTAATAATTAATAATTGTTATTATTTTATTAGTTGTTATTACTTTATTAGTTGTTATTACTTTATTAGTTGTTATTATTTTAAGTTCATTTTAATATGTTGTTTAACTATGTTAATTAAGTGTTCGTAATTTGATAATTGTTAATACATATAAATTCATTCATTAAACACTTATATTAATTTTATATTCAAAAAATGAAGTTCTTACATTCGCTTTCTTATGAAGAAAATGATAACGAGAGAAATCTTTAGCGCGATAAGAAGGAGGAGACGGAAGGACGAGAAGGAAATGAAAATTTGATAGTTTTGATTAAGAATAAATAATCGATGGTAGTTATAAACTCATTTTGATGATTCGATATTATAATAATTGTAAATATTATTAATATCCAAAAAATTAAAAATTTAGAACCAAAAAAATGGCGATGAACAAATTAGAATTAGATATGAAGATACCTACTTTAAAATCCTATTTTGATAATTAATTGGAAGACACTAAAACGAAAGTCACCAACACCTGCGACAAACAGCTGAAAATTACAGTGGCAAATAAATCAGTGGCGGTTGGCATAGCTGGCAGACAGGATGGGAAATAATAATATAAAATTTAATCATTAATTGGGATTTTCTCTTAGTCGTATGCATTTTGAAAAAAGTGTCGTGGCTTAAAAGCTTTTTTTGGGATCTGCCAGTTAATCGACCCCACGAGTTGAGCTTCGATTTTTGCACTATTGGAAAGAGGACAATTTTATGAGTATTTTAAAACAAAAAATTTTACGGATTATCCATTAGTTTTCGAGAAAACGGCATTTGAAAATCAAAATTTTACATGCATTTTAGATAGGGAATTTAACTAACACTTTTACAGATAGACGTAGCACTTGTATTCAGTTGTTGACCACCGTTTTTAGGGTGGATTCTCGATTTCCTTGGTTGCCCCCCCTTCGCGAGGGGCGCTACGCACCGTTTTGTCGAGCGCTGACTCGCTAAAAACATCCCCCTAAATAGCTCCAAGTCGCCAAAGGTGCTACTCGAAAGGGGTGAAACTCGTTTTTAATTATTATCCTTTTTTTTATTTTTTAATTTGTTGCATAATGTTACCTAATATAATGAGTGCCGTTACAAGCAAGGGGTTCAACACGCACGATGTGTAGTCGACAGAGTAACAATCGCGTCTGATATCAGAACACACGTACCGGCAATAGAACTTTCGTGTGTGCAATCCTTATGGAGAAGTACATGCAAAATTTTGATTTTCAAATACCGTTTTCACGAAAACTAGTATCTGAAAATGCTTAGAAAATTGTCCTCTTTCCAATAGTGTAAAAGTCAAAGCCCAACTCGTGGGGTCGATTAACTGACAGTAACCGCTTTTTTGACCAAGTATGTACACAGAAGCGAAACTACCGGCGACTTTAAAACTTATCGACTAAGCGACTTTAAAAAATATCTTTCTGTAGATTTGGCTGAATTTTGGATATGTTGTAGTTCTCATTATTCTGAACAAATGTTTTAATAGGCACAACTTGATCCTATGTACAGTTTCCGAGTTACAAGTCTTTAAAGGTCCAGATTTAACATGTATTTTTATTATTTTCTACCAGGGCCTACCTATTAATTAGTTGGTAATGTAAATAATACAGAAAATAAAAAATAAAAATACATGTTTAATCTAGACCTCTAAGGACTTGTAACTCGGAAACTGTACATAGGATCAAGTTGTGCCCATTGAAACATTTGTTCAGAATGATGAGAACTACAACATATCCAAAAATCAGCCAAATCTACAGAAAGACATTTTCCCATAAGAATGCTGTGGCGCCTTTAATTTTAAAATTGAAAATTTGGCGCCCCCTAACTAGCTCGCGCCCGCGCCCGTGGTGGGCGCCTCTCTCGCCACGCCCTAGTTCCGGCCCTGTATGCACATACATCTGAATGGTTTACCATTGTCTTCCAAGGGAAGAAGATCAGAAAAAAATTTTTATTCTGCCGGAATAATCGTCAACTCCCAATCGTCTTCACTTGAGAATTTATTTAATTAGGATTAGTCGATTGATAATTTTATTTTTAAAAATGCTGAATATAGTATCCTAAAATAATTGGTAATCTAATGTAGTTATTGCGTGATATTTACATTTAACATTGTCAATAATTTAGAATTATTTATGATTGGAGCTGTGTCTCCAAGTCATATTTAATATTGCTTTGAATATAAACATTTATCCGGTCGCAAACCTGAAATAAACTTTGAAATTACACTGAAATTTTAAAAATTCACGTTTTAAATTAAAGCTAAATCATAAAGTTGTATGTCTCATACAAATAAATTAATGAAAGAAAATAATGAATTTAATGCAAAATTTATAAAAATTGTAATATTGTAAATATTAGAAAAAATAAACTTCTACTGCTTTTTTTGAAAGTTACAGAATTTTATTTAAAACCTTTTATTTTTCAAAAATTTTGTTGTTTTCAAACAGATATTTCAGATTTTTACTTTAATTTGATTATATATTAGCAGAACTGTTGTGCCACTACCCGGTTGTTAGTGGCAATCGGAAAATAATATTTATTTTGCGAGAAAAATTTTATTAAATTTTTAATGGCCGAATTTACTACGATATAATTGGATATAACTGATATAACGTTATAGCTAGTATAACTTTCCGACTATTGTAAAACTGGCTCTAAGTCAACAATTCTAAACCAAAAAAATATTGCAAAAATCTCGAGAAAAGCATTTAAAATATAACAAAATTATAATTACAGAATTTTGTAGAGCATAAAATTTTCTACCAAAAAGTCGCAGGTATAGTATTTTATATATTTATCTCTAGCTTATAAATACTTGTTAGTCGTTAGAGATGTTTAAAAATGGGACATTCTTTATTGCATTCACTGCAGATTATACGTAATTAACAATTTAATTTTAATGTGATAGATTGCATTAAACAGTGGTGAAAACTTATAGCTTGAGCTAAATTCTTCCGATCCTTAAAAATTTATTTTTCAAAAAATTGTAATTTTGAGATCTATAAATAAAAAAAAATATTTAATTTTAACATAATTCTTACACCGATTTTCGGAAAATATTCAGCTAACATAATATTATGTTCTTAGAATTTTTTAAATATACTGTCTTTTCAATTTTCATCGTAGAGGCACCTATTGGCATTAATATTTTTCAAATTAGCCAATCGATATTAATTAAATACTGTAGAATTATTAATTATAATATCTAATAAATAATAATCTGATGTTCATCAATTTTTAAGTCATTTTTGGCATATAAATAAAAATTAGGAAATTAAGTACTCACATGCATAACCCGATGTACTTTTCGTTTTACATAATCATAGCATTTTTTTGAGGCATAAATTTCGTAAATTTTTTTTTTGTTAAATTATATTGAAGAAATTCAGAACATAGAAGTGCATGCACGAAAGTCATGAAAGTCGTGCCACGAGGTTCTAAATGCTCTAATCAGGTGAGTGATTGTGTACAGTAAATAGGTTGTTTCATTTGTTGGCTGCAAAACTCACCTGTCTTTCAGCATACTATTTATAATTATTCATTCAGTTAATGTGGACAAACGAGCAAAACAAATAGGTAGACACTCATCATGTTGTTACGACAAACTTCGAGGTGATTCATTTTTTTTTCACTAATTTTATGCTGCACCACGAAAACTTTATTTATAAAGCAAAAAAAATATAACTATCCATTTAATTGGGTGGGTGCTCGTTTAAAAAAATAATAAAAAGGTAAAGAACCTGAAACTTTGGATTAAAAAAAAACCTCTGGTGTTGGTATGTTGATATAATTAAATCAAACAATCGATGGGGGCCGCAACAAGTAAAAGGAAAGATGTGTATTAAAAACACTAAAGTTAACACAGATTTATCATAAGAGTTGATGGTGATTGATTGCTCAAAAATTAAATACAAATCTCACGTTACTTAAAAAAGACACAACAAAAGTTGCTAAAAGACTATAAGGTAAAAAGTGGGTTAATGTTTAAACCAGTCGAGTTATTTGTAATTTGCACATTTACGACTACATTTCGTTAAAAGCTCTCATTAATTGCAATTAAAAAGTTAAAAAGAATTTATTTCTTAATTTTATTTTTATTTTTATTTTCATCAAAAAAGAAGTACAAAGTAAATGACAGTTTAATCAAATCGATTGTTTCAGTTAAGTGGCCTATTATGAAAAATTAAGTTTTTCAATAATAACTGCATCGATGTGTATTATTAAATTAATAACATAAACTGCAAATTTCGAAATCGTGGAATATTTGGATGTTTCGTGCACTTATAATCCTTGATGTGAAAAAAGTAAAAGGGTTGCGATTTCATGCTGCGTATTAGCGGAAATTTTAAAACGAAAAGGGCAGCAGATGACCATCGAACGATTAATCGTGCTAACTATTAAAACTATTCCATTCATTAATAAAAATCATCGAGTGCATATTTAAACAAAATTAATTCGTTACGTGAAGTCTTAAAAAAAGTAATAAACGTCTGACTGGTAATTAATAGCTTCAAAATTTAATGAATAAAAATCTCAACTGATCAAGTAATAATTCAATATTGGTTATAATAATTTCTCTTTATGTTATCGTTATTAATATAAAATATAATACTGTTAGGATTACAAATATGTATATTATAAATGTTTTATTTATACAAAAAGCATTATTATTTATACATTTCAACATTCTTAAGGTTATTAGTTTTTAATTAATTTGTTAATTATATCACTACGAATAACTTTATATTAACAATTATTACAATTAACAATTAATTGGCTTTGGAAATATGATATATGGCTGTTTAAGACTAGGCGTACGCTACAGGAGAGTGCGCAGCTCAACTTTTTATTTATACATTTTCTTTCCATATAATAATAATAGTATATTACATGCCGAGGTGGAAAATGCTTCATTACAGCCGAGCGCTAGATTAGTTGACTGAGGCGCGAAGCGCCGAAGTCAACTATAAGCGCGACGCTGGAATGAAGCTTGACACCGAGGTATGTATACTATTTTATTCACAATCAGATGGTAAATAACAAATAATTAAAATTTGTATTAAATTATACGCTGCTTTTCACTTTATTTCATTTTTGAAAAGACAAAATAGTTTATCAAGTTGGTATAAAAAATAAGCAAATTGCTGTTTATGTCAAACAAAATGATGGTAAATATTTGAAATTGTACTTTAATTATTCGGGCTAAATTAACAATATTGTTATAAAACTTACATTTTTAAAGTAACTAAAATAAAATTAGATTAGTTAGCTTGCACTAAATTTGCACTTGACATTTGACATAATCTTAATTAATTTGACGCACATTATTTGTTAGTTTCTTTTCTTGCCATCATGCGACTTTGCAGGTCGGGAAGTGATCACTTCCCGACCTGAGGTAGGTTGGGAAGTAAAACAAAATAGCTCTGATTGGTTGGCAAGTGAAAGTAAACAATAAACTGCTTCCCAACTTTTTAAAAATCAGGAATGCATCGATTACTAACCGATTGTGAATAAAAATTATTATTGTATTAGATACACGGAAATTATAATTTTCTCAAAATTTTTGACCACTTAATTTTCTTTTGAAGTAGTCCATTGATCGAAGTATCCAAAGAGGACAGTTTGTTATTTCGGTCGAATTTTATCCGCTCCTGACTGGATAAGTGGGCATTTTACTCCTACCGAATGCAGGCATATAGAACCATGTCGTTATCATACTTGGGCCAAAATCAGATAATTGAATTTACAATGCATTTATTAAAAATAATGCTATTCTTTGTTATTTCAAGTACCCGGTTATTTACATTTCCATTATGCTGAATGCTGAACATAATTTAACAACAAAATAAATACTAATGTGCAAAACCAGGAATATAAAATATATTTTATGTTAGTCATTTCCTTTTTTTTATTATTTTTGACGATTGTCATTCTGCTTGGTAATATAAGTGGTCGATGACCAATAGAAGTTGTATTATAACAAAAAATCATTTTTAGTGTACAACCTAAATAAGTACCTTATTAAAATGAGAAATTTTAGTTGGTTACTACTGTTATTGATATATCTGTTTCACGATAACTTATGCGACGATTTTCTATCGAAGGTAACTTAACTTAGCTTTTTCAATATAGTGACCTAAATTATGAAAACTAAAATTTTAGTTTCATCGGCAGAAATTCATGATACGAGATGAACGAATTGAATTAATGCGGTTTGATAAAACTTACTATGATATTTTTGATATCAAACTATATAAATAAAATCGTACTACAACAGCCATTAACAGTACTATGAGACCTAAAGTAGATATGCAAGATAAAGTAGAGGTAAAACTTATTTAAAAAAAAATATTGTTGCGTAAATATGTACAATACAAATGATTTTTTTTTAAATTTTTAAGTTAAAAGTAATTCTTCATAACTGCATAATTATTAATTTAACACAAAATTATATTTAAGACGACTACGTTTTAAGCGGGTTTTAATTTATTGTTTTAGATGCTTGTGCAATTTTATAAGTTTCTAAGTAATGAATATCGTCATTTTCCAATACGATACCAAGTTAATTTAAAGAAATCTATTGATACAAATATGGGAGGATTAAGAAAAATTCTAAATTGCGGAAACTTTTCTACTTATCTTAAAAAGGCATTTATAATCTTTATTAATACATAACAAAAATTTAATATTTTAAATTTTGTATTTGCAGGACACCACTTACTGTTATTGCAATTTAATTACTGATGCTACTCATTTCCCTCCGCTTATTCCTAACGGCATTTATAGGGTTAATGCGGAATTTCTGTATTTAGATCAATCAACCGCACTAATATATTATTATCTTGAAATATATACACCTATAGCATATCCAAAAAAGTAACAATATTATATATTATAATAATAAATATAATAATATTAGGGGGAGCTAAATCCCCCATCCTATATTATTCTGTCCACAAAGTGTATTTGAGATTAAATAAAATACGTATTTATAATATATCTTGTATTTTTTATAATAAGGTATAAATAAATAGGCAGATTAAAATCTATAAAAAATAAATTTATGAAAATGTAAATTTGGTACTGCACGGCAAAGGCTATTGTTTTCGAATATTTCTATAACTACATATCTTATCTACTATTAATTATATAATTTATAATTTTATAGTAATAAAATATTTTATTTTTAATTATTGAAATTTTTTATATGCTTTTCTCTCTCTTAGAAGATTAAAACACAAACGTAAAAAAGTTATAGCAGAAATAAAAAGCGCCTTAAATTCCAAGTTACAAAATTTCACATGTGACAAAAGTCACATTTAATATTTTTCTGATGTTTAAACTGACTTGGTTGTACTAATCAGGAAATTTGTGATGTTTACTAAACTAAGAAGATTTTATAAAACATTACAAATAGGAAATTATAATGACGCGAGCTAAATTTCCGGTTTAAATTTAAATAAAATAATGAAAATATTAATTAGATTATATTATTTAAAAAAATTTTAATTTAACAATAACCCCATAAAAAATAAAAATATTGTTGATTAAAACAGGAAAAATGTTTGTAATCTAATGCATAGAGTTTTATTGCATTTTTCTTTTTTGTTGAGAAAGTGTTGTAGTTTGTATTGTGTAAATTGTACAATTCCAATGCCAAGAATAAAAAGATTAATTATTAATTTAATTTGCTAATGTTTCAGTTGATACTAACTCTATTATTAAGGTTCTGAGTATTTCAGAAATTTACGAAAAATTGTTACGAAATTTTAACTTTTTTTATTTAAAAATTATATCTTATAGCAATAAAATATTTTTCTATTATAAAATTGCCATTAAAATAATCTAAGGTAACTCTCCGGTGCAAATTTTATTATAGTATTACAAAAAATATAAATTACATTTGCTTTTCAACAATATAAATAGTCTGTGGTGTTCAAAAATAGAAACATTACATAATATATACTATTTAATCTGATTTGCTTGTTGTCTACTGATGAAAACAATTTTACTTTATTTATATTATTATAATTTTTACAAATTGTAAATATTAAATTTTTTTATTTAAAAAATCGAATTGTTATTAATTTTAATATTTAATTACACTTAGAGTAAAATTAGCAGAAAGAAATCTCAAAAAAAATTTAATTCTTTTAGTTTGCCATTGCCTACCGAAATAAGGCTTTATTCTGCCAGGACTTTAATCGGGGATTTTGGCGTAACGGTCAACGCACGATAAATTTCTCTCTATTGAGTTTAGCCATAAATCACCACTGTATCGTTATCTTGATTGTTGATACAAAATTGTTGTAAGCAAAATATCATAATTATCCGTAAAAACTTAACTATTTAAGATTTTTCGACACAAAATTAGGCCAACTACCTCTAATTAAATGCAAAAAAACATCATGCAAGCAGAAAACTATAATAATATAAATTATAATATTTTATTTTCTTAGTTGTTTATAATCATGGTAATTATTATTATATGTATTGTTTAGACGCGTGTATTATTACTATTTTTTAATTTGAAATATCATTAACGTTGTTTATAATATGATGAACTTTTTAGGTCATAACTTATGATATCATAACAACACGCAAATAAGCCATAAACAATAAAATTATAAATCGAAAATTCACGCATATAAGATATTTATTATTATATGTTATATTATTATATTATGATATTATATTATTATATGGCACCGAAAGTCACAAATTTAGTTAGATATTCACAAAATTACAAAAAAATTATCTTGCGTATAATATAAAAGTGAACCCAATAAAAAAATTTTTTAAGCATCTCAGGATGTTAAGGTTTATTCAAGGACATTATTACGTAAAAAACTCTATTTTTATAAAAAATGAACATTTTACTAATGAGATTAATATAAAAATATTATATAAAAAATTAATGAAACTTGAAAATGAAAATTGAAAGAATCCTTTATAATAAAGAATAATTTATAGAAAAATAGTAATTGAAATGGTTACTATTGTAAAATAATAACTCACAAGTGAAAAAAATTAAATTACCCAAAGAAGCATAAATAGTAAAATGTAAAAAATGGTATTTTAGTTATTTGGTATACAATTTTTTCCATAATGATAATGAGACGAACATTTCCATTATGCTAAACATAATCCAACATAATATAAAATACTGATGATCAAAAAGAAGGAACATAAAATATTTTATCTAATATTTTTTTTATTATCTTTGAGGAACAATATTTGGGAAATTGGTAACATAAGTGACAGATGATCATTAAATATTGTCCGTGAGTTTTTTTCACATTTCAAACCTGGTGTTTGAAACTGTTCCAAGTATATCCTACATTAACTAAGCAAAATGAGAGATTTTAGTTTATTATTTGTATTGATATATCTGTTTCAAAATTTTTCATGCAATGATATTTTGTCGAAGGTAACTTCTCTTTTTTATTAATAGATATAGTAATATAATATAGTGAGTGACATTTCAGTTTCATCAACACAAATTCAAAATACGAAATGAGCGAATGGAAGTAATACATTTTAATAAAACTTACTATCATATGTTTAAAATAAATGCATTTAAATACAATCGTACTACAGTAGCTCACAATGGTACAATCAGACCTAAAATAGATCTGGAGGATAAAATAGAGGTAAAACTTATTTGATGCAAGGTTATCAATCAAAAAGTTAATAATGGGTTAAATAGCAATAAGAATTATATCTGAATAGATATGAAAATGGGACATAAACCAAGAATATGTACCTAGGCTACAATGAAAGACAATTCTATTGCATATTAACAAGAAATCATGTCATTACAAGACAAGAGATTTTGTTTTCACTTTATTAGTTATTTGCATTATTTTCTTTTTCAAAAAATTTTCAAAAAATTAAATTTTCAAAAATTTGAATTTTTAGAGTAATGCGCGCTCTACAGCACTCCAAACTTTTTTAAATTTCAGAACAGCTTTGATTGCTGTAGAAACAAAGTTATTACTATTAGATGACAAATTATCAATTTATTTCGAAATTGTATTTAAAAAGATAAAATTAGGACTGAAATAATATTATTTTAGATACTTGCACAATCAAAAAAGTTTCTGAGTAATGAATATCGACCATTTCCAATGCAATTCGAAGTTAATTTTAAAAATGCTTTTGAAACAAACATGATAGGATTGAGTGAAATGCAGAAATGTGGAAATTTTTCGTATTATTTTAAAAAGGCATTTATAATCTTTACTAATGTGTGACAAATTTAATATTTCAAATTTTTTATTTACAGGACACCACTTATTATTTTTGTAATTTTATTACTGATGAAACTCATTTCCCTCCACTTATTCCTAATGGTATTTATAGGATCGATTTAGAAATACTGCATTTAGATAAAGTAGTCGCACTTTTGTATTATTATCTTGAAATATATACACCTATGGCATACCCCAAAAAATAATCCGTGCGTGTTCGATATTGACTGCGTAACAATTATTTTTATAATTTTTCTGTAGGTAAAGGGAACTAGCTTTTAGTCTTGTTCAATTTTGTATCCGACCGTTTGACACAGACTGTATAGTGTTATATGACTTAACCAACCAGTCAGCTACAAAATTAAATAAATTCTTGCACAAGAGTGTTTTTCATTTTTATCATATTGTAATTACTTAATATATGATCATTATCTACAAATAAATTTATTACAAAAAATTACAATAATATTTAAATGTAGCTTGGCACGCTTGCTATTCAAACCAGTGCAGTGTACGATTGTTATTATTGGTTTTGTCGCTGCGTACATTAACACTGGTTCGAAAAGCTGAAATTAACTGTTAGTATCATAAATTATCAAAAATATTTTAAATTTAAAAATTGTATAAAAATATAAAAAAATTTAATTTTTGTGATTTATTTTTATTGTATAACTATTAATAATTATTCATGTTAATTCAAGGGGTAAACCAAGGTCAAAAATTGTGTACACCAGACTTCCTACTACTTCGGACTTCCCAAACTTCCCCGGACTTCTCCAGAGTCAATTTCACTTTAGTTAGATTTTTGGGATATCTTCTATGCGATATGCTAGCATATCGCTTATGCTATTCAATATGCTAGCAGATATCCCAAAAATCTAACTAACGACAAATCGCCACAAGCTAAAATTACAATTTTTTAAAATAATTTAAGCGCCCCCTTTCTACTCGGCACCCCTAGGTATTGTTATTATTATTTTTTTTTTAATTATAATTTTGCGATAACTTCAATTCTGTAAAGTGCACTGTTACGAAAAATGTTAGTTAGAAATGTTAGTAACAGGTATGTATGTAATTATTTACAGAATACCAATTTATAACATTTATGTAATCTTACAGCGTAACATAACCATTATAGAGTGTTTTGAGTTAGAGAATCGCACTAATTAGTGAAGTTGGCCTTCCATTTTCATTATTTTAATATAAAAAATTATAGAATCGTTAGGTCTTGAAAGGTTACCCGGTTTCAACGTTAGGTCGCTTCTGGTTTTAAAAAAATTATTACCTTTTCATAAAATTTTTAATTTTGATTTTTGAAAATAAAAAAAGTTTAATTTTTTGGAGACTGACGTTGGTCCGATTAATCGGACTCAAGTGGCCATTCTAAACTCCAAACTTTTAATCTCGCTTTCCAATTGGATGGGAGTCTTAAATACTTCACTATCCTCTTGCTCGGCATTAACAGGTACAATTAACAAAATGTTTTGCTAATTTTTATTTTGTTATTTATTTTAATCTAGCTTTGTTGACGGTTTGGCGCTTAGCAATGTGATTTATTGAAAGTTTAACAAATTAACCAACTTTCAAGCAATGGAAACCTATCGAGACTAGATATTTTCGATACAAGTTAGGAAAACTAAGATTTTTCCATTCAAGGCAAAGCCAAAAATTAAAAAAAATGGTTTTCCACGAGTATCGAACCAAATTTTTTTATAATTATGTTTCAAAAAGAACCAATAACATATTTTTTATACATAATTCGGAATGAATTTATTAAAATATAATTTAGAATTTCATAATTTTAAATTTAAATTTTTATATTTTACGGTTGGTAGCTCATTGGTTGCCTACCGTACTTTTTGGTTATTTGAAGTACTATAGTTGGATTTTTTTAAGAATAATATAAAAATTTATACTAAACCGATGACCGCAAAACATTAACCAATGAAATTGGTTTGAAATTGGATGTGAACAAAGCGTAAAATTTGATAGTATAAAACTGCCTAATTTTAAACCAATTTCATTGGTTATTTATTTCGATGTCATCGGCTTACTATAAATTTTTATATTATTCTTAAAAATATCAATTATAGTATACCGCATATTTCCCCCGCATACTTTACTTACTTTTACAAGTGTAAAAGTACATACTTACTCAAAAAGTATGTAAAAAGTATTACATTCTTACACAAAAGTACTATTTTTCTATACGACTGTCATAGAATACAAGCATTCTGGTTTAATTTTTAATTACAGAATGTCCATATTCTTATACTTGTTATAGAATGGTTTTCATTCTAACACTCCTTATAAATTGTAGTTTTCCTATTAATTTAATGACACCCGGTTTTTTATCAGTTAACTATCTTCACAGTCGTATAGAAAGTATAGTCTGGAACACGTTTGGAATGGCTATTCCGCACTCGTGGACCGTCACCCTCGCCTAAGGGCTTGGGCGACAAACTTTCTACTCGTGCAGAATATGCCTAATTCCAAACTTGTTGCATAATATACTATTCCACACTATTGGAATAGTGCACTAGTGCGGAAAAGTAGTACTTTTCCACACTTTTTAATGTCACAAAGTAACACTTTTTGAAACATAATTAGAAAAACAAAATTAGTTATTTGCAATTTTTTACTTCTGAACGTAAAAAAACTTTTCTTACCTAACTACAGTTCGTGCATTTTAAGAAAAATGCATTTTTTCACAGTTTCAAACTATTCATTATCTACATCATTGGAGAGAAAATTTTACTAACCTGAGTTTCTTATAAATCCATGAAGTGGGCCCTACCTACAATAATAAAGAAAATTTTTTGTTAGTTATCATTGCAGATGAAAACGGTTTTCTTCAAATTACCTTTATCACTGTAGTCCTTTTTGCCTTATTCCTAGAAGCCAGGATAGCTTCTTCGTTGTTCCTTGCAATAAACTTAAGTCATTCAGGAACCCGAACACTATCACATTGTTTTTCACTTAAGTATTAAAAATAAAATTGTTCTCAATTATTAAGAAAGCTTTGATCAATATTCTTCACGATAATTCAAACTCGAAACACCACACTCTCGTTCGCGGAAAACTGAACATTTTTCCGAATTTTCTACATACGCTTACTTTTAAGCTGAATACATGCACTAGATTTTTGCGGAATGTGATTTTTGTTTTGATTGGTTAAATTTCAATAAAAGGATCAAATTTTACTAATCAAACAAAAATTGCATTCCGAAAATCGCTAGTGCGTGTATTCTGCTTAAGACCTTACAAACGAATGACTGATATGAGTCCGTACGGGGCACTGCGTCATAATTCGTACATAACATTTTTTTTTGTTTCCTGTTTGCAATTTTAATCGAATTTTGTCAATAAGTTTCCCACTCTTTCGTCCGTCGTGCATTTTTGTAATCTTCTTTATCAAATTAACAAAATAAAATATAATTCAAACTGGTAAAAATCGTACAGGTATTTTGTCATTTTTGATATTTTTGTGGAGATAAAATTTTTTAATAGCGTAAAACTTCTTCCGTAAAACCTTTAGCGTATATAAAAATAGCGTAAAACCTTTCAAGACCTAACGATTCTATATTTTTTTATATCAAAATGATGAAGATGGGATGCCAACTTCACAAAGATTTACAGATCATCAAATTTAGTATCCATTTAAAATAACAGTGACAAATTCAGGGCCGGATTATCCAATAGGCAAACTAAGTAGCTGCCTAGGGGAGCCGAGTAGTAAAGGAGCACTTAAAGTATGTTTTTTAAAAAATTGTAATTTTAGCTTGTTTTTGATTAGTCTAACTCTAATTCTTAAAAATTTTTTTAATTTTGTGATAGTTTTATACTCCTCAGTTTATTTGACTTTAGTTAGATTTTTAGGATATCTGATATTTGAATAGCAGATGCTATTGATATACTAGCATATCGAGATATTCCAAAAATCGAACTAAAGTGAAATTGACTCAGGAGTATACAACTATCACAAAATATAGGTAAATAATCGAGGGGTAAACCACGGTCAAAAATTGTGTACACCAGACTTCTTAGTACTTCGGACATCCCAAATTTCCCCGGACTTCCCCAGGCTTCCTCGGATTTTCCCAGACTTCCCACAAGTTGTACACCATACTTCCCGTGAGATTTACCCCTCGACATTTTTAGTCTTATTTAATTTTGTATCCGACGGGTTTGATATAGGCTGTAGTGTTATATGACTTAAATAATATAACTATAAAATCAAGTTAAAACCAAAGGAAACATAATTAAATTAAATTTGGTAGCGGCTACATAGGTATTTATGGTCAGGTTATCTTGTTTGAAGTGATTTCCATTTTATGTTGAAAAATTGGCACATTTTGTTTTGGTGCATTTGCATGGTAGAATGCACGACCAGCAGTGTGGCGTAAAGATTACACCGGCCGACTGGGAAGCGGGTGACCGCGGTTCAAATCCTGGTCGAGTCGAATACGCTGCTGTGATCTAAAGCCCAAGATTGATCTGTGGGCTGTGCAGAAGGGAGGGGGACCCCCACTGCATCCATACTTTGTCCCAAGAGAGCAATATGATATAATATAACAATTGTTTATCATGAATGTTGCCACGATGCCCGGATTCGGGCGTACCGAACAAGAAGAAGAGAAGCATGGTAGATAACCTGTCGTAATAAGCTCTGAGGTACATGTTTCTGTTTATTTTAGTTTAATTAGTGTCGAACGTTTGAACTTCCTTTGAGCCTCAATGAGCTTTCACTCTCGTCGTTTGAACCTCAATCTTCGTGGATTTATTCGCGAATCCTTTGTGAGGGGGGGGGGCTGTAAACATGTTTTTCTATTTTGTGTCTTTCTCAAAATTTTTGCGTAATTTTAGTATCAATGGATAGAGCTTCGTTTGAGCTTCAATGAACTTCTATATTCATCATTGTAATTTAATATTTCTTTACAGATGTAGGTGTTATAAATATTATGCATCACCGAGCAAGTTGCTCGTGAAAACCTTTAATTTTAATTTTGTACACAACTTTTTATTGAGTTTGTAAACAAATGAATTAAGAAAGAGTATTTTCCATATTAGGTACACATTATTTTTGGATGCAAAGCGCCGAAGTAAGCCAATTATGTTAATAATTTGCGTGAATAATTGTAAGTCATTATACATAATGTTAAAGTAATTACCATATCTTCTGTGACACAAAAGTGAGTTGACCAGCTCTAAAAAAGAGTAAAATGCGCTATAACACGAAAACAGGAAGCTATACAATGTATGTACAATATTTATGTTTGTATAAATTTTATTTTATCCATTTTCTATCATTTTTCTTGTGTTATTTTTATCATGATAATCATTAAGTATTGTTTAGATACCTTTATTTCCTTTTAGTTTAAAATAATATTACGTTGTAAAATACAATATAATGACCGTTTTTTGGTATACAATGTGAACCAAAATGTACAAATTTAATCATTCTGATGTTGAAATGTGTTGCAGGTGCATTTTAAATTCTTGTATTAAAATGATGAACTTTAATTGGATACTTTTATTGTTCGTCATTGTTAAAGATACCTCGTGCGATGATCTTTTGGCCAAGACAGCTCAACTTTTTTTTTGTAAACTGATAATTGCAATTAATTAAATTGTAGTTTCGTCAAAATGCCTATAAAATAAAAGATGTTCGAATGCAACTGATAAATTACAATGAAAGTTATTTTTATTTTCTTAAATTTAAACCATTTAAATTCAATCGTACCACAACAGCCCACAATTGGACTTATAGATGTAAAGTTGAAATGCAAGACAAAATAGAGGTAACTTAGGTCACAAATTTACACAGATATCAGATACACCAAACAGCGGTCCACCTCAGTAGCCAAAGGCTCTCATAAGGGACGACCCCTTTAAAAACGCCTACTAAGTCAATTCAGTCCAGACCCGGAGTAAACGGCAAAGCCGTGGTATCCAGATATCTAAGCACTAGATTAGATTAGATAGAAGAGAAGTTGAATATCAGAACATGAACAGGAATATCAGAACATGAACAGTCAGAAACATTATAAGAAAATAAATGTAGTAATAATAATATAATTTTAAATAAAATATCAAATTATCTAACAGATATTTACTTTCTAAGAATAGAATTTTAATTAGAAATTCACAGCATTTTCATAAGTAAAGTACATTAATCGATAATAATCGTTCAGGCAAGAAAAACTAACAAAATAAAAATAAATATTAAAAAAAAAATATCTTCCATGTTTCTATATTAAATAATTCTTTTCAAAATTTGCAAGTATCTACCTATATATAATTTAAATATAAATGATATAAAATATAAATTATACCCGGTATAAATTTTAACAAATTAATTTATATATGTTCAATATAATGTGGTGGGGGTTTTTCTTCGATGTAAATAGTGGACTGTATGAATGTTTTTAATATAATATTTTTATTCAACACAATAATTACTTCACATTAATTTATTGCCGATCGTGGGATATTCAAATGCACTCTCGTGCGTTACCTTTATTGTACTCTTACATTATTTTTTATAATACGCTGTACCTGCAATAATGGCGCATGCGAAAATGATTGTTTATATCAACTTAGTATTTTTCATAAATATTGTTGAAATCTAAACATAATGTAATAAATACAACATAAAAATAAAATAGTTTTCTGCTATAAGATTAATCGCTCTAATCTAAGCTTTTCCGGTGTAAACTTTAATAAAATAATACAAAAAGTATAATTTTTATTTTCTTTAAAATATACTCGTATCACAATCATAATCTAGTAAATAGGTACCTATATTGTATGTGGTGATCACTGATCAAAAATAGCAATATATATTTTGTATGATTTGTTTTTTTTGTACCGATGCAATGTAGGCACACAATTTTATTTAATTTTAAGTTAGAAATTGAAAGATTATTATTAGGTTAATCTATTAAAAAAAGAAAAACATATAGGAACTCTATCTGTATGTTTTTAAAAATTTAAATTATTTCAATTTTAAAAATACAAAAGCAATTAAAATTAATTTCCCTAAGGTACGTAGTTTAAATCCGGAGAGAGTCTAAAACTCTCATATGAGCGTTTCCATGCTTCGGAGGGCAAGTGATTATTGCCGCTATCCACTATTAAAAACAGAGTTTCAAGAATTACCCAAGGGGGCGGGGGTTCTCATAAAAACCTTTAGTAAAAAGTAACATTTTCTGGGATTCCCCTTTCAGGAATTTTTATTATTACAAACAAATGTTGTTTTGAAAATTTTGGGGGGAGGGGGAGGAACGTGCCCCTAGGTGCCCCCCTGGTTTCAGGCCCCCAAAATAGGAAGGTATATTATGTCATTTATAAATATCATGATTATTATTGTGTAGTGTTTAGATGCAATGATAATTTCATTTCATATAATCATTAATATTATAGAAAATAAATTTCAAGTAGATTTTGTGGATATTAGTGTGTATTTGTAAAATGCAAGATTTAACAGAACTAAACAAATCGTTAAAACAATAAGTTTTAACAGTAAAGTAAAGAAATACAACACGTAGAAAAATTGTTACTATAAAAACCAAAAAGACATTAATTACCACTTGACAGGTTCGTATTAAAAATATTTAAAAATGAAATATTTCCATAAAAGAATTAAACATTAAAAATTAAAATGAGTATTACGATATAAGGCCCTATTTCACTGTTTTTGCAGATCTTCAGTCGTACCTAACTCTAAATTGAATGAAAAATTTAAAAAAATATTTAGAAAAACAAGATAATATTTGAACCAAATTTAACAATTAATGACTAAAATATTCAAAATAATGACGATGACTTAGCAATAACCAAAAATAAAAATAAGTGATAACCATGATTATTATCAATACTAGCTATATTATATCTAGATCAAAATTTCAAAATTTGGTTAGTTTGATCTTGAAAATTACTGTAAGTGCATTTAAACTATTTTATTCAAATGAGAAGTATTAATTGAATACTTTTACTGTTGTTATTATTTATTGCTTAAGATAACTTGTGCGTAAAAACTTACATAATGCTCTAGCATTATTTGTCAAAGCCAAAATTTTTAAGAGCAAAAAAAAAAGTCATCGAGATGTTCGTAAACAAACATTCGACATCCTCTAGCTTTTTTCAAATCCCCAATTTTTACATACCGCAATCTGCCGCCCTCTAAATATGTGCCGCCCGGGGCGGTCCGCACCCCCCGCCCCCCCCTAGTTACGCCACTGCATGATCTCATTATTTAATTAAAAATAATTATTTGTAAATTTGGAGTTAAAGCGTAAATTTGAGAAAACGTGTTAATTTAGTAATTTTTAAAAGAACATTTAAGGAGAAGTCATATAGGTACTATTGGAAGATTGAAAGGGTTTAGAAGTAATTAGATTAGAAAAACTATAATTACCTGGTACATTAACATTGATGGTAAGAATTTGCGCCAACCCCAACTTTTAACAATTCCCGCACAAAATTAAGTTGACATAATCAAAAATATAATACTAGATTACAAAAACAGGAAGTTATGTTGTTTATAAATAGTATAGTTATTATTATACGTACCAAATTTTATAGACACACATACATTGTTCGATTTCAAATATCATTAACGTTATTACAGATATTATGATGACCATTTTTAGCTATATTATGTGGACCAAAATCCCCGAATATGATTAGTCTAGTGTTGAAAATTGTAGCAAACGTATATAAATTATTTCCTTAGAATGAGAAGTATGAATTGGATATATTTATTGTTAGTCGTTATTGTTAAAGATATGTCATGCGATGATCTTCTGTCAAAAGTATAGCTAACATTTTCGTTTGAATTTTAGCACACAATTGCAATAAATTACGTTTTAGTTTCGTCAACATGGTTATAAAATAAAAGATGTTCGAATTCAGCTGATAAATTACAATGAAAATTATTATTATTTTTTTAATGTAAAACCATTTAAGTTCAATCGAACCATTACAGCTCACAATTGGACCTTCAGATGCAAAGTTGAAATGCAAGACAAAATTGAGGTACCTTTAATAGTTATTTACCTAAAAGTCAGGAAAATGATACATTACTGAGGAGGAGTAATGTTGAAATACGAGGCACTTTGTGCCGAGTATTTTAAAGCTTCGAGTAAAGTGAGACATTTTCCTGACAAGTATGGTATTAAATTTTACTGAAAATTTTAAAAAATCGAAATTTTAAAACATTAATTGAACAACATTTTTAAAATGAGCAAAATTCAAGTGTGTCAATTTGTTGACTGCATAGTTACCATACATAGTTACTGTCAAAACAATAATAAGTAATAAAGAAAAAAACGACGTCTTTTGTATTTTGTTACAATTACTAATTATTACCGGACTAGTCATTAAAATCCAATTTCCCTGCGCGTAAATTAGCAAGGAACTGTTAATTTGATGACGATTTTCGGTAAAGTAAATTGAATTAACCTTGAAAATAATCATAAGATCCATAAGTTTTGATTAAGTTTTAGTAATTTTTAGGTAATTGTACAACTGTATAAGTTTATGAGTAACGAATATCGACACTTTCCAGCACGATATCAGGTGAATTTATATAAAGCTTTTGAAACAAACGCTATAGGACTACAAGATGCGGCAAAATGCGGAAATTCCACATCTCCTTATATTCATAAGGTTAGTAACTTCCTTCTCTAATTTCTTTATACAAATTGTGATGTTTACAGGATGTCACTTACCATGTGTGCAACTTTGCGATCGACGAAAGTCGCTTTCCTCCACTTTTCCCCAATGGCAGATATAAATCTGATATAGAATTTATGTATTTAGATAAAAAAATAGCACTTCTCCATTTTTACAGTGAGGTATATACACCTATAAAATACTCCAAAAAGTAACAGAAAAACTTGATTGTGTGAAACATATTATTTTTTTTATGAATTAATTTTACTTTAGGGATATAGAGTTTGTTTTTATTTGTTTTTAGTTAGGGTGTGTGAAAGCATTGACAGTTAATTTTAATGCAATATATTAAAAAAATCAATAAGAAATCATATTCTCAAATTACTAAAATGACTTAATATAACCGTGGGTAGTTGTAAAATATTTTTCAGGTATTTAATAAGTAAACTAGCAATTTAAAAAACTAAATATAAATATTTCTCTAATATATTTTATTTAAATTCAAGTATTATTATTAATCTTTGTCAAACCCATGAGTTATACAAAATAAAGAGTCAAAGTATTAAAGAACCAAAGCTGTGAGTTCCCTCGACATGCCAGGCAAGATAAATAAAAACCCAAGCCAGCAATCTGATAATTTATGCTTCTACGATTCAGGAAAAAAGAAGAAAATACGTTTAATTCAGAGAACATTAGATAAAACAAAAATATTGAACATTTAAATTAGTTATTTTTTTTTATACATTTTTTTGATGAGCGAAAAATAATTTTTTTCAATCAATAATTAAGCTAATTAAATTAAAGAAAGAAGATATATAGGAAATCTACATATTTTATTGTTTATAAAATTTACAATAAATCAATAAACAGACTTTGTAATTTTACAATATCTACTCTGAGTAGACAACATAAGAAACTATGAATTTCTAAAATTAAAAGGGTAATTTTGGCTATTATATTTCCCTAGACACGAAACTTCTTGTTAATCAAGACTGTTAATTTAAATATTTTACATTGCATTTTTTGATTTTTTAAGTACCAGCTACTTAAATTTTAAACACAAGTTATTGACGTTTATTCCACCAAACTTGTAATTTATTTATATGGTTTATAAAAATATATTGCTTTTATTTCTTAATCTATCAAACCATATAAAGTAATTGCATAATATTGTTAAAGTAGCTTAAGCTGAAATGCCCGAAGAAGAAATGTATGTAGCTTAATTAATGACATGCCATGACAGCCAATGCGTGTGTTACTGCAAAAGGCGATATAACTAATTATTAACATTTTCTAATCGTTTACTATATTATAGTACTTTATATTTTTGTTCTATATGTAATACAGGGTATCACAATAAGAGTGCCGGTTTTAATGTTGTACGTAGAAATAAAATTCCTTATTTATTCAAAACCGGCTAATATTTTAATTTCTGTATCCAAGTACACGATTCTATACAAAGGATCTCTTTGGAGGTAACTGACACAGCATTCTTTTGTCAAAATTAAAAAAAATTATAAAATTACTGTAAAAGCTGTAAACCCCGCGATATGGCACCGATAGTCACAGAGAAATGCAGAGGGACACAGAGAGACACAGAGAAACACTACAGTGCACTTCAAATGGTATGAGTACCATGTGTGCAAGAAAACAGAACCCCTTCAAGCTTTAAATCTTCAAAAACAGTCAAAATTTTAAAAAGATATTTATTTTCTAATTCTGAGTTTGTATCACTTTGTATCTATTTTGCTCGCATTTTTTCTTGTACATACCGGGAAATGTCGATACTTGTTCCTTTTTTCTAAATAAAAATCTAATTTCTACCAGTAACCAAAAGTATATGATTTAAAAATGATGCTCTACAGAATTTTTTCTTAAGTTTTCAAGTTAACTTTTATACTGACAGTAAAATTTGGAGCTGTGGTGGTACGATTACAATTTATAACATTTCGTTTTTAAAATGTTTTCACGTAGTACGTGTACATAGAGAACTTATTGTTAAACATAGTCTGCAATCCTCCGGAATGTAATACGCGCTTTATATTGAAAAAAGTTCTCTTGATAAATTACCAGTTACAACTGATGTTAATTCGCCTGGACTCGAACCGAACATCTCGGACTGGCAGTCAACACACTTACAGTGCTGTCACAATCATGGTAACGTAACGGAGTTGACTTAACCTTGAAGAAATTCTCCAATCTAAAGCCATCTTTCCGACGATCTACCAATCAAATGCGAGCTTTCGTTAACATTACGTTAACATTAACACTATTCTGACAGGGCAGTTAATCGCTAGACAGCTGTATTCATAAAAATATAGAATAGACTTAAAACACTCTCTAAACCCATTTTAGGGTAAACGTCAAAAAACACTATTCATAAACGTATTTTAGCTTAACAAACCTTCGCTAACAGTATTTTAACTTGACATTATTTAAAAATGGATGGTGCCTTCTTTAAACCAATTTTAAACCAATTTTAAGGAAAGTTGAGACTCGATTATAAAAAATGAAGACACATTTAGTTGTTGCTACAACCTTCTAAATAGAAATATTCAAAATATTCAAAGATACAAAATGTAAAACCAGGTGGCGTGTCGCCACAAATTTTATACAGGAGTTGCCTTCCCGTGCTATACATACAATAAAACAACTTTTAGGTTATACTTTAGTTCACTTATTAAGTTAGTAGTTCATATAATTCGAAGACACCCACTCAATTACACCAAATTCACTAGAATCGGTATTTTGACACCATTCTAGTTAAAATAGGTTTAGAAACCGTTTATGAATGAACAAAAGTTTAAACGCTCTCTAAGTCTTAAAACACGTTCTAACTAAAATAGGTTTAGAGAGCGTTTTACAAAATTTTTATGAATACAGTTATTCGAATAATTTAACAAACTATCGATAGTTAAAGTGAAGACCAACTATCGAATAATTCGATAGTTTTTATTCGATAGTCCCATCTCTAGCTGTAACTGTCTGATATCAATAACTATATAATTATATAGCTTCCCAATTATTTACAAATTATAAACTACTTTGGACAAAATTTCGTCGTCCCAGCAGATTTCATTTAAAAAAAAGGGGGAAGAGAAAAATCACATTCGAACCGGGTACCTTATTGTAAGTAGTTATTCAGCTAATATACTAGGCCAGGGGTGGCCAAACTTCTCAATAGTCCGAGCCATTTTTCAAAATTTGAAATTTTTCGTGAGCCGAAAAATTTAAAAGACGTTTTGAAACACATACGGAACGATAATAATTTTTAAAAATATAATAGCATATAAATGAAAAGGAAACTCGGGTACATTTATCGAGAGCCACACATAATAATCCCTCAAAAAGCCGCATGTGGCTTGCGGGCCGCAGGTTAGCCACCCCTGTACTAGGCTAACAACCGTCACTGATAGACCAGTAAAGGTAGAAACAAACTGGCCAACAAAATGTTGGCAACATGTTTATATTGGTGTTGTTAACATGTACCCCAGTAACTATAGCAACTAGTTGATGGATACTCATCAACATCGGTCGGCATGACATAAAGAAATTTGTTACATGTTGCTTGTATCTATGTTTTCTATTTCACATGGAAAACATTGCTTAGTTTATACGGTGTTGTCAACAAGTAGTGTCACTAGTGAGAGTTTTTATTACAATCTAACTTCACCTAGTAGATGTAGATTGTGTGAACCAGCAGCAGCCTTCAGTTCCATTGTTACTTCAAAACTGAGCTTAGCAGGTGGTTTAGGTTTAGATACGCAACACTGTTGAAAACATGTATGCGGATACAAGTTGCTATGCCCAAGTGCTGCCAACATCCATCAACATGTTGCCAACGTTTTGTTGCCCGGTTTGTTCTTATCTTAATAGATACATTTTTAACTAAACGCCGCGCCGCCGCATGTCTCGCAAGCACCACAAAAGAAGTGACATGTTTGTTTAATTAATTAATTAATTCATTTTTTTTTTTAGTTTTTTTTTAGTAAGTTGAGTTACTATATTTTTCAATTGTACGCTAGAAAAAGCATTTGATAACATTTATAAATTACGTGGTTGTCGATACCTTGTAAAATAACGTGTTTATGTAATAAATTTATACAATAATTAAGGGCAGGCTGCCTGTCTCCTCTATATTTAATTAATATAATAAAAATTAAGTGGAGTTGAGTAGGTGGCAAGAGAAAATGTTCAAAAACCTGCTACTAATAACATCGATTAAACTTTGCGGGGGTCCAACCAATAGTTCCAACACATTTTGTTGTTCTTCGAAAATTAAAATTTCACCATTTTTGATTTATTAATATGAAAAGAATTAAAAATTGCAGAACTTTGCAAATACTATGATTATTAAAACTCCTATTAAATTTCACCAAAACTTGATTGATAACCACTTTCCCTAAATTTCCTACATTTTCCAATTCAACTTGAATTATCTATTCGTCTTCTTCTTTTTCAAGAAGACTTATTTATTGAATTACATAAATCATATATAAATTGCTTTGGAAAGGATTTATTAACATATCACGAAAAACTGCAATTATTTAGGCGCCATAAAATTAGTATCCACTGAAGCGAGAAAGAAGCAAAAAATTAATTTATTGCAATAATTTTTTGAATAAAACGTTAAATTAAGTTTTTCGAACGAATTTGAATACGTAACTGTGTTTAACGTGTAGCAATTAGGAAAGAGATTCAAAAACTGTCTGATAGGACAGGCGAGGTCCTGTGCATCACGACTTTTAACTTGTGAGAACTCGCACCGAGTTGAAATTACACATTTAATCATCATTGCTTCTCTTTCCATCAATTGATTCCAAATAATTGCCTTAAGTGAGACAAATATATTATAACTTGTTATATAAACTATTGTGATGCAAAATAAAATTCACTGGACCATGACCAATATGCAAGTCTTTACCTATGTATTCGTGCATTACTGCAACAGACAGTGATTATGTGCAATTATGATTTTTTGTATCTGAATGGTCAATGAAAGTATTAATAGGATAATTTTATGCACTCGATTAATAGCGTAGGTATATAAAAATATTTACAGTTTATTTATTAACAATTCCAAGTACTACAAATTATGTATTTTTAGGTTGTCTTATTTTTTTTTAATACGTTTTTTCCATTCTATTTGTGTAGTTATACTAATATTAACAGTTGAAGTTTCAACTTCACACTTTGCTGGCTACTTATATGTAATATAGTTTTTGACAAAATTTGCGACCTGCCCCGAGGCGATAATTAGAATTTCGTTAATTGAATAATTCCATATTTGTTAATAATTACAAGGAAATAAATAACTTAGGATGTAGCAAAAAATTCTAAATTTGATAGAAGATGAATATCTGACGGAACTAACGTAAACACTTCACATTATTTTGTAAATACATTTTTTAGCTGTAATGAGACTACAATTACGTATTTTACAAGTAAGCACTTCAAGCTTATTGATTGACGTTTTATTTGAAAAAATCACACTTAATGTAGCACTGGATTGATAAAAAGTTGCAGTTGGTGACCTTAAATGTCCGATCAAGGTAGAGTTGCTAAAACGGTGGTTTATTACTGCTTTTAAATTTAGTTATTTCATGTAAAACTTCAAATATATAGGATATTATTGGCCTTCGGCAAAAATTTTGCAAGACTGCGGGATTGGCATTATATTTTTGAAAATAAAAAAAAACATTGAAACAAAATGCATATTATGAAATTGTATTTATTTTATAATATAAGAGGACATTTGTTTTATGGAAAAAAAAGTTTTAAAAAATTATTTTTATTACAAATTCTACTTGGATTTAATATTTGTCGCATGGATTTTATATTTCTCACCAGAATATTGTAATATGTGCAAAACAACCCTGATCACGTGTTGGATACACTGCTGTGATCTTAAGCTCATTATTGATTTGTGGGCTATGGGAAAGGTAATGGGGAAATCAATATCAATAATCCCTCTTAATCATCTTGGCTTCGATCAAGTTAATTACAATAAACATAGTGTACGGCACTCAAAAACGACGTCATTACATCCACGTGTATAGTGCATACAAATAGCTTCTATCATCAGTTGCGCTTGTAAAATTGAAAACAAATACCAATTGTTAAATTAACAAATTTTGAATAACTTTTAAATAATAAATACATAAATAATTTGTATTATTAATTTAATTTAGTAGAATTAGTTGCATTGAAAAGATTTAATTTAAAGAAAAATACCTCCGATGTTCAATAAATAAAATTTAAATATAAAAACAGGCGTATGCAAAGGTATAACTAAAATGTTATTTATTTTCTACAATAATAGGTATAATAGAAACTAGTTAGAGTTAACGCTGAGAGTTAAGGCTTTCTGTCTTTTTAACGGTTTCCACGTTACCAATTCAAATTTGTATATTTTTTGCTGACGATGATTACATTAGATTATTTAACCATATTTTTACTGCATTTATTATTTATTTTTACAGCGCAGTAATTAGTCGCAGAAATATTAATTTTTATATATTGATCGTTTTTTTTTTAGCAAAAATAGTATTTTTTATAGCATTTTTATAGTATAGTCAACAGATTAAATTGTGTTAGCATTGAACATTTTTTAAGTGGCATTTACGAATTAAATTTGTTGCAGTTTTAATTTATTTTTATAGCATTTAAATTGCACTCGATTTTTATCTTAAAATTTGAATTTATATGTATTACATAGCTAGATGAAATCTTAACGATATCTTCATCTTCCAGTCATGTTTCATCTACTGCTGGACTTAAATTTCCTTTAAACAAGCAGGACATAAAAACCAAAGCAAATAAATCAAGTTTGCAACAGTAAATCACATTCGTCAGCTGATTTATAAAAATTTCTCAAAAATTATCTAATTGTTTTTTGCACTGGAGAAGTTTTATTCAGTTATTTTTGGTGAAAATACAGTATCACATTTTAATTAATTATGACCTATTTTTTCTGCTTTATATTATAATTTCCAATATAAATTTTCTTTGCGTCTTGTTAGAAACTGGCGGTTTTAGCAAACTTACAGTTTTGCTTGTGCATTATAAGTTGCTGACATTGAATTACTGAAATACTGCTAGTTTTATGCAAAATCTTTCTAACCTATAATAAACGGTATTCCTTTTTTGCATAATTCTAGGTTTTTTTACTTGCTCTTTAACTTAATTGCCGGAGTAATTCCAGCAATTTGTCATAATTCGTAAATACACTGTAATAAAATACGAAATTTTTTTGAATTACTCCATTAATTTAAATTTTGTTATTTTTTTGTGCTAATTTATCAATGTGGGATTGCTTCTGATCAATGTCAATCCAGGCTATAAATATTGAAGCTACGTCAGATCTAGAGAAAGCCAGTAGAAAAATACTTTTCAGCAGGAATTTTGAGAATCGAGAGATCCTGAAAGTCAGTCAAAAATATTAAGGCAAAGTGTTAAGTTTACTAATGTATTAATTTGAAAAATGTTTAAACAAAATTTCAGCGAAACAATAATTTAAGTTTGAATTTCGGCGTTTACACTTTTATTAATTTTCTGTTATAATAAGCTAATTTTTCAGTTCATTATTATTTTAAACTAAAATAAAAATATACATAGACAATAGACATCAAAAATAAAAGGGGACTTTAGGAAAGCAATTTCTAATCTAAGAGAAAGAATCTTAGATGTTTGTTTTTGTATTGTTTGTTTTTAAGTAGATGCAATAAATTAATTTAAAAAGTGCATTTTCTCAGAAAATTTCCAATTTAATAAAAAAAAAAACTATTAAAATTCATAATATCGCTCATGCTTACTTAATTTTATAAAAAGGTGGGCCAAACTTACCATAAACTTCAAGTGTCATAATAACTTACTGAAATAATTTATGCGACAATTTATTGTTTAAACTATCAAATTGTTTGGCAATTGTTATTTTTGTAACACGTTTATTAATTTGCGGTTTTCTGTATGCTTTCAAGTTTTCTTGCGTTTGCCTATCTAAAGTATCCCTCGAGATTTTTGTTGGACGTGGTAAAATCGCAATAATGAAATCTGCTCAGTCACCGTGTGCACTTTCAACATCCATTTGCGCTACAAAATAGTGTACTTTAGTCCTTTAGTTTATTATTGAACCAATCGAAGAAGCATTGTAATCAAAAAAAATAATATGTCAAATTAAAATCTGCCTGAAATAAATCAAATTAAACAATAATTTTTAATTAAATTTAACTAAAACTTTAATCCTAGACTTTTCTAGATATCTGGATAAATTATTCTTATGCATCAAGAATAATGGTATTTTTAAAATATCGTGAATATTAAATCAATGATGGGACAAAATTACTCGAGCAATCGTAACGTAATATCAATTACGTGTTATAGTTTTTTCTAACTTTGATTTATCAATTCGAACACAATATATCTATGGTTTTGCCAGTTATGCCATTAATGAATAAGTTACTGAGGCCATCGAAAAGACCTCCTGTATCCATTCTTGGCTATATTTATGTGTGTTATTAATATACTAATTTTATTTATAATAATCATCGTAAGTGTTAAAATTTGTAGGTGTTATAATATTTAGAGTCCATTAACAACCGGATAAACATTAAATTTAAATTTTATTATAATGCAATCGAGTAATAATTTAAAAATTCCATATTATGAATTTCTTTTGATTTATATTACACATACACATACTTAATATGTAGGTTTCTATTACATTTTTTAAAATTATTCTTTATATCAACGCAATTGTAACGGTTTAATTGGATTAATTAAGAAACTTTATTTATAGAGGAGCATAAGCCGATATTGTTAATAAATCAATATTAATAAAACTAATTAATTAACATTCCATACAATTACAGATACATCATAAATTTATTGTGCAAATATGTAATATTGATTTAATTTACACACTAAATAATTAACGAGTTGCTATAAATAAGACGCGCGTCGATATTACAGTAAGTTGACACAAACATCTTTATAAACGATATAAATTCAATGATTTTATTGTTTGTTCTAACAATCACGGTTGTTAACAAGTGACATAGAGTAAATCACGATTTTTTAAATAAATTTCATGATTTGATCGCCCGCTGGGCAAAAGCGCCGCAGTAACGCGGAGGTAAACGTGGTTAAATCAAGGACTAGGCGATACAAATCTATAAAGGTTTCATTTTTCAAAAATACCAATAAAATCCTTTACCGAGAAGTCCATGTTCGTTTAATTACAAAATGTTAGAATTAAAAGAGGAGTGCAAACGGACTTGTTAAGCAACCGACTTCCCAAAGACCTTCAAAGTTGTAAGGATAAAGAAGGAAGCTTCACGACAGAAACGATTAAGCTACTATTATTTCGAAGGTCGGAGTCTTGCATAAATTTAAAAAATAAAAAGCGGTAATTTATTTAATTTGAACAAACGTTTAACTATTTTGCATTTTAGCTTTAGAAAATAAAAGTAAACTGAGAGAAGGTAAAATAGCTTGTTACGTTAAGTAATTGTTTTGCATCTGCTTGGCCAATGATCCTTTACGTTGCTTTTGACGCATTCTGTATATATCCGTTACTTTGCATCGCCGGAAGCTGTTTCATATAAAAGTATTGTTAAGCAAAGTAAGATTATACAACAAAATTATTACACTCAAACATAGAAAAATAGTTGCCCAGACACTAGTCAAAAGACGCCCAAGTTTTTTTATTGGCAAACTTTTATGACAAAATTATATTTTGTGCGTCATTCTTTAATCGAGAATTTATGCTGTGATTTATGCAGTTACTGTAAAATTTATAATTTTTTGTTGTATTATTTATTCATTGCTATAATGAAAAACTTTATGGTTATAACACGACAACAAGTAATTTAATAATAAAATAGATTTACTGAGCAATAAAACCACAAATAAAATTTAACTTGACTCTAAAAACAATAAAATATTATTAAATACTTATAATATTTAACTACCATATAATGGATGTACTTTTCCAATCAGGCGTAGTCTTAAGGGTGTTGAAGATCGTAAATTGAGTTTTCTCTTCCTTCGAGAGAAAAGTTACGCCGTATCCTACCAGGAAAATTCCTTTCAAGTTTTTGTCTTCAAGTAAACTAAAAAATTAAATCATCGGCGGATAAAAGGTACGATCGAGTAAAAACATTCAATGCAACAAAGTGTGCAACAGTCTGTTTCTGCAAGGATATACTTTTTAATTCACCGATACTATTGACTTTGCACTAAGGGACCTGCAGCGTATACATTTTTTTTCAGTTGTCAGATTTATCAAAAGATAGATGCTCCTTTCACAAAAGATGTCCAAAGAGTAATATAAAGCAGCACTCCCAGTTTAGAACATACATAATGTCCAGATGATTTAGCCATCATATAACCCGCGAAGTTCTACTGTACTACCCATAGTTTCCAGTTCACTCCGAAAAGATTTTTCACCATCTGGCAAAGATTAACCTGTAATGGTCTTATTTATATCGACTGAAACTTTTGTATAAATTATGTCACCAAAACTCCCTAAATTGACTCTGCGCCGCACGAGCACGATTAAAATTTATTAACTATTATATGGGCCTATAATGGACGCTCATTAAACCAGTTAACTCAGGGAGTTATTCTGTAACTCATAAAGGAGCTTTACAAAAAGGATTCCGTTTTGAAAAGGATATGTAACGGATAAACTTATTCTGTAACTGTAATAAATTGATTCTTTAACCCTGTTAAAAATCCTCCATAAACAACAGGAAACATTCAAAACAACGCTTACAAGAGGAATAGGAACTCATAACTAGAATTTATTTACGTAAAGAGTATTATTTTGAGGTAAGGTAAACTGAACCAAAAATATACCTAAAAGTGATAAACTGGGCCAAAGAAAAATGTCACTAAGATTTTATAAATAGTAAAGTAGGTGCCAAAGGCAAATTTTACTAAAATTTTGGAAATGGCAAACTAAGCCAAAGATAAAGAGACTTTTAAATCTGGAATTTTTCAGTTGAAGCCGCATCAAAGATGTTTTTAATGAGCGAAGAGACTCAAAGATTCTGACTTTCTAGATCTCGTCTTCCTAAATTTGCAATTTTTGAGCAGGAGCCGCTTTAAGAATTTTTTTAACGAGTATTATTAATTATTAAAATAATAATTTACAGTTATTTAGGTTCCACAGTTAATTTTTGATATTTGTTTCGAAATAATACCAAAAAAAAAATTCACACAGAAGTACGCCCTGGATTTCATAGTTTTACTTAAAAGTGCCTTTGGCCCAGTTTATCATTTTCTAAATTTGGCTTAGTTTACCATTGGCCCAGTTTACCGTCTTCTTGTTTTCTTGCCTATAGATGCATAAGCTAACGTGACCATTTTTATTTTTACTCAAAACTTTATCGGAATTACAATTGGGAAGATTGGAGTCAATTGAAATAAAAAAATTAATATCTTTGCGAATTTTCTATATATCATTTTAAAATTGATTGATATTAATATATTTAGGAAAATGACGCAGTTACTGCGAACTACAAACAAAAATTTAATTTATAGAAAAATCATTTCATAGCAAATAAGAAATTCGTATCATTTAACCCCGTACCCAGGGAAAATTAAAACAGCAGAATTGAAACAGGTTATGTAAAACGATTCTATAAAAGATAAAAACTGCAATAAAATGATATTTTGCTAAACAAACTTATAGTTTCCGTAAATATTAAATAATATACTATATAATATAAATACATATAATAATTTTTAAATATAAAAAATATTAAAAAATCGTAAATATTTGAATTTTTCATGCATTAAAATCAATTAAAAATCGTCTATCGTTGAACTTGAACTAAAAACGGGACAATTCTGGATTCTGAAACTTTGCTCAGGGACACCGGGACGGAGTACCAACAAAAGGGACAGTCCCGTTCAAAACAGGACGTATGGTCACATTATGCTGCATTGCCCATAGATCGAATTTGGACTTTAGATCACAGCAGTGTAGTCGACGCAACCAAGCACTGAATCGCGATAGGCTTTACGCCATACTTCTGGTCTGTTTTAAAAGTCTTTTTTCGTTTAAAAAAAATTTTTTTTTTAAATGTTCTGCATTAAAAAATTGAAAAGAAATATTTCATTAATTTTAAAAACATTCTTTCTGCTGACAAAAAATGTTGCTGCATATTATGATAATATGTAGATATTGTTATAATTAATAGAGACCGAAAAAAATATGTTTCAATTAAACTGTTTTAACATTTTTGGTGCAGGATGGAACTCATGCAATGTGTTTTAATTTAAAAAAAACTCAATTTTTACTTTAAAGGATTTGGAAAATCCTTCGTTAAAGCAGTCTAACAGCGCCTTAGGCGAATGCACTAATAATAATATTAGTTGTACTTTGCCGGCAAAAGTAAAAGTTTAAAAATGCATTACAAAATTTGCGTTTTCGGTTTAAAAAATATCTCGAAAAGTAGCCATTTGGTTATTCACATAGTATAATTACTTGCAATGAAAAACGTCTAGTTTACTGTTAACTTTACTAGACACTGAAAATGAATAAAATTAATAAATTTGCTGAAATAAAAGCAAAAAATAGTACAATTACAATAATAATAATTACCACTGCAATTTCTCATACTTAACACTAAAGCTTTTGATTATTTATAGTGTAAATCAGTGTTTCCCAAATGTCTCGAACTTGCGGACCCCCAAAATTAGACACTAGTATCATGGGGACCCCTAGAAAAAATTTCGTTACAAAAATAAAAATTAAAAATTAAAAAATTTACAAAATTTATTAAAAAACATGTAAAAAAATTTTTTTCTCTTTATGCAGGGGTCCGCGGACCTCAATTTGGAAAACACTGGTATAAATGATTCACTGCTTTTTTAAAAAACTGTTAAATTACCTACAAACTAGATTCTAATTTATTGTTTTCTTTTGAAAACTTGACTTGTTGTAGTCTAGCTACTTGTATACCTATTTTATGTAATACTTGTGAGCGAGTAACAAGAGAAATTTTTGTATATTAGTTTTCTTTTTAAGAAATTTTTGAGATATTTTGCGGATTTCCTCTTAGATTAAAAAATCGTAAATATTTGAATTTTTCATGCATTAAAATCAATTAAAAATCGTCTATCGTTGAACTTGAACTAAAAACGGGACAATTCTGGATCCTGAAACTTTGCTCAGGGACACCGGGACGGAGTACAAAAAAAAGGGACAGTCCCGTTCAAAACAGGACGTATGGGCACATGACGGCGCAACTCTGAGTTGGAAAATTTTTTTGTTCTTATTCAGTTCTTTTGTCCAATAAGGACCCGGATTGACGAACTCGCTTCCCAAATTGATCCACAAACTGCGTTGATGGCACTCTATTTCTATCGAATTTATTTTGTAGATTTTTTACATGTTTGAGTTGAAGACTCAGATCTTTGGAAGAAAGTTTTTAATATTACCAAATTTTCTTCAAGCGTCCAGTGACGCATTTCGTAAATTTCTAACCTGCTTGAACTAATAATTTGTCATAAATGTCAAATTGGCCATATTATTCGAAATAACGGGGGTTCAAATTCCAAATTTTACATGGCCCACCCGTTATTATAATATAGTATTACTAAGATCTTCTAATTTTTTAAGATTTCCTTAGATTTCCTCGGTTTTCTTAAGATTTTCATTTACTTATACATCAGATTTTTTCAGCGATTCTTTTTTGCCATGACTTAAAGGTGCGGATTTACTGCAATGCAATTTTAGATATAATATTTAGAAGATAACTCTATCTCAATTGACGTTTTTTTTTGAGATAGCGGTCATGCGGTTGTTTCATTTATTAATATTTTAACAAGTTTAAAAAAGTTGACAAAATTTATTTTATTGATTTTTAAATTGTGGTTTTTAAAGAGTACTGATGCTGTTAGTTAGTTCCGCATACTTGGATGTACCCTCCGGGGCCGACTGTTGGTATTGTTTGTTGAATGCTTTTTTATTGCAGCCGTGCAAATGAACAAAATATAAGTTTGCAACTAGATCAAATAATATTAGAGTGTTATTTAGCCCTTTTTTAATTTATTGATTTATTATTAGACGATAACGTAATTATTAAGAAATATTAGTGTAACTATACATTCAGGCCTATTATGTATCACAAACGTTATTATAACAGTGACAGTTATGAAATAAAAAATTGATGAACCGTGTTTTGATCCGAAAATAGAAATATTACGTTCTCTTTCTGACACATGTGAGCTATAATAATGTTTCTCGCTTTACGCTATTTTGAAACTTGATTATAACATAAAGGTTGACCGTTATTTTTAAAGGTTGTGATACATAATAGACCTGATTATATGGTTTGGTTTGGGCTTTGTAGATCTCCAAATGAGTGAATATAGTGGAACTGATCTGATGTACAATACAATAAATTGGTATGGTACATTTTATTAAATTGGTATATAAAAGGAGTTAACTCAAGTTTTCTTTAAGTTAACTAATCAGAGTGTGGTTTCAGAAGGACATAAAGAGACCGAGTTTTGTAAGTAATTTAACTAAAGTATTTAATTTGCTGTTGATTTTCTAATTTTTGAATACTCTTAATTACAATCCTCTTAATTACAAATATTTTTCAAAATGTTTCGTTATTTTCAAATTTTTTAAATATTTACTAAATTTGATTTTTATCTTCAGAATGTTTTCCATTTACCTTGCAAATATTAAAATTCAAATTTCAATTAATCATCCTTTTCAAATTACTAAATTTCACTTGAATTCTTCTTCAATATGATTCTCAATTATTTATTGATATAATAAAACTAATTTTCTAATTTATTGTCATCTACTTGTATTATAATTTTTTATCAGAATTATAAAAATCACTGTTGAGAGGCTCGACCTCTTTCGCATTTTTAAAAATCAAAATGAATATAATCAAATATCCAAATTAAAGGCAATTTTAAAAGCAAGGGTAAAATATGTCGACGAAGTTTTCTGTTGGCGATGCGTTTTACCAGAGTTGGTGTGAGGGGGGGGGGGACGTGTCTACCTTGTTTTCATAACTTTCCGAATATAACCTTATGACTAACTTGTATAGTATAATGTATAGAATGTAGTTGTTGTATAAATCATGTTATTTTAATAGATATTTCAATTTTATATTATTATTGTTATCATCAGCATCACCACGGTATAATATTATATCATATAAAATTGGTATATCCTCTTAGGTTTGCCGCTGGGATTTATAAATATTTAGTAATATCCGCGTGCATTTTATTAAACCACTAAAAGTAGTTAGTTTCACGATTAATTGCAAAAAATATGATTAAGTTCCTTTTGACTGTTAAGCATTGCAACGCAACAATAAGTTTAATACTGCACACTTTTGATAGTTTAGTGAGAGTGGATATTATAAGCAGTTGTTCAAAACACAATACCAAGAAATAAAGATTAATTTTGTAACCATTAATACATGTCAATTATGTTATGAGGTTATAGTATAAAATATTTTTAACAATACATAAACGTATCTATTTAGTGAATGACATTGTTTAAAACGAACATTTACTGACAGCATCCTTGTATATTAAATTTTATAAACGAGATCGTGATATTAGATCACTTTTTAAAAGCTATGATAAATGCACTCAAATTTTATCAACAGCATTAAACAGGATTTTCCTGCATGCTTGTACTATAAGAATGTATCCCACATTATTACAACATTGATAATAACAAATTGGTGATAGAAATTTGTATTTAATGTGCAACGAAGTAACTGAATGTGATTAGCATATTCCTACAATTAATTGTAAATTTTATATTAATTTATAATAAATACATATATGTCAATCTTAATAATAATTATTATTCGTATTCTCTAATTTCATCAAGTAGAATTCAAATAAACAATTTTATATTTAATATATTTAAATTGATGCAATTGGTAAACACCATCATATTTCTTGAATAAAATATACAACCTACCCTAACAATTGCTCTGAATTTCTCTAGATGGTAAAACATCAAATGTTGCGATATTCTTCATGGTTTCAATAAACAGAAACAAAGTATAGGTGACGAAAAATTCAATGAAGTAGACAACAGTGCTTATCATAAACACTCCATCAAACCACCTGTTATAAAAAAGTGTGAGCCATTAAAAATGGCTTGACATCTCATTTGGACAAGATTTAGCATTGGGTATAGCAGATTTACACGACGGTAGTCGATGTAAGCGACAATATTAAATAATTTTATTATCTGCATTAAATATTCACTGCTTGTAAAATATTTGCAAATTTATTTACTACTTAATAATTAATTTCATCTTGGAGAATTTCTGTCTAATATAAATAAGTAAACAGAAATTATTCTACGCCCACTCAATTCGCATTAAATCAACATGAAAAATTAACTTCTCGACATAAAATTAATATTAATACAATTCCATTTCAAAAATAATGTCGATATTGATGTTTCGAAGGTAATGTCCAGATTTGTGGTTTGCATAAATGTCTTAAAATTTATACCGGCTGCCATTTGAAATAATAAGTGTTAGGAACCCTTAAAATTATTAATGGAGTTGTTAACATTAATTATATAATTATATCACGAAGATTTTGGTGTATAAATCAAATTTTTTTGAATTTTTAATTATTTAGAAAATTTTTAATTTATTTTAATTGTTGAATTCTTTCTTTTAAGTAGTTGATTACCTTGATAGTTTGAAAAATAGCTTTATTTATATTGTAATTTTAAATTTACAGTTAACTGCCATATTATTTATGATCTAGAATTAAATATTTAAATTATCTAAGTAATAGCCGTTTCGGTTCATCCTTTTTAATAGTTTTATGATTATTATAGCACTGAGATGACGATATTTATAAGCTTTATTGTAAGTCATGGTATCTATATAAGTGCATTCCAATTTTATAATACGTAGATCATGTAGAAATTTATAAACAAGGAAATTAATAATAGTCGATCTCGCAACTTGCTCGGAGTTTAGTCAAATTCCTATGATTTAAAATAGTTATTATTATAATATATGCCTATTGTTTAAAATTGAATGAAACATTCGATGCATACAATCCAACAAGCACTTAGAATTCTTTCCGTAATAGAATTTATTAATGAAACAAAGGTACAAGTGCTAGCGGCAATAAACGTTTTTGATGTGAATGCTCATCAATGATCATAAGTGTCGACTTTTGTAAGAAAATTTTTATTGTGTTCAATTTGTATTAATATTTTGTTAAGAACAACTTATTAAGTTCATCCTCTGCACCATATATTTCTATTGTTGCGAAAGAAATTTCCTATTGTTAAAACCACTCCTGTATCAAGCTGTGTATAAAATAATGCAAAAAATTGTTTCTATTAGTATATTACAATATAATAAGGTGTATCAATAGTAAATGGGACTGGTGTGCTAACAAAAAGATGATATTGCAAGATTTCTTTACACCATATCACTGAAATCAATTTCATATTTTAGCAGTCTGTGCTTTTGCTGCGTGCTAGACATAAAAAATTTTGAAATTTATATAATATGAAATACGTGGCCGATAATATTGAAAAGTTGCGGTTTATTTATTTAGAAAATAATTTGATTGAAAAACTGGTTAACTATTTGAATTCTTCAATATTCAAGTACCTACCGAGAATATTCTAGTAAATGCCTTAAAATGAAATATATTTCTTGATATTTATGAAATCAATAATGCACTTAAGAGATATTTATATATTACTAAACCGTAGATAAAGGAAGAAGTAAAAAAAACCTAGAAGCTTTAAGATCATTTAGAAAATTTAGCAAAAAGTAATGTAATATCACACCGGTTTGGATTACAAGATTGAGATTCCAATTATTTTTATGTATTTTATAGTAGTACATCGATAAATGGTCAAAGCTCTAGTTACCAAGGACAGAAATTGCGTGTAAAATAGACGAAAGAATGCAAACAGAAGCGTTCCGGTTTTGAAGGCTTAATCGAGCACGGCTTCCAGAGACGCGGAATCGACAATTGGCCAAAAGAAGCACAATTGCAGAAATAATAGCGACTACCGACTTAAATTGGGGTTGAAATTTGTTCAATTCTTGGTTAACTCTCACTTTCGAAAAATGCATATACATATGGTAAATGATTTGATTTGAATTATTGAAACAAATAATTTGGACTTTGGTAGAAATAGAAATAGACATTTAAAGAGCAACTCTATTCCAAGTAAGCAAGTAACTGTGGAAGCCAGTCGAATGTTCAAGTAATGCTTCAAGTACATATATAACTGCAAGTTTTATAAAAAATCGATGTTACTAATGAATTGGTTGAAAACTATTATAAGTATAAAAAGCTATTAAAGAGTTTGGTAGCTTTAGGTTTTATATAGCGGCAACAGAAACGTTTTCACCAGCAACTTAAATCAGTTAAGGTAATGATTATAGAATAATTAGTTTTTCAACTTTTATTTGTACACTAAATTTTTACGCACTTAATTAAATATAGAAGAAAGAAGCTACTACCCTAAAATTTATAACCCATATAACATGTATAATGAATTATCCGCATACAATAATAATAAATTACTATTACACTTAACTGTCAGTCGTCCAAAAAATTAAAAACATGACGTACCTATATTTTAACTAATTGTAATTAAATAGTAGAAACTATTTGCACAGGTGGCATTATTTGCAAATTGTGGCAATAATTTATTAATTGTGTTGTGTTGTAGATATTATGTTGTATGTTGTATATATATTCTTTTACATACTTGTATTTTGAAGTGCATTTGAAATAATTAACAAGTAGGTAATATATTTACATATTATATTCATATTCAATTAATTATTATATAAATATAATATACCTACGGTAATAATTCTGATTAATATTATAATATGTAAAGCCTTGCTCAAAAGGTACTATTCAAAAGCAGTTGTTAAGAAAGCTGTTAAAAATTAATCTCAAAATAACCATGGCACAGCCTTTCTAATTTTTTTGTGATGTGAAAAATATATGGTTTTTTGCATTTGAACTCGTTAATAGTTAAGTTTCCAAGTAGGTTGTTTGCAGATCTCGGTTATAATAAAAATAATTAAATTTAAATTTATAATTTGCCAAGGCAGCAGTTTTTTACCTTTTAGCGAAAAATTTTGAATTCATTATAATTTGTAATAAATAAAATAAAATAAAAAATATCGTCACTCTCTGCCGCAATACCTCCAATCACCAGCACACCAAATTTTGTCCGGAGATACGATGACATAATGTTCATTTTTGTTTTCTATTGTGGTAGCCTTAACAAAGATATCGGTAGCCCTGGCAAAGATATCTATATGTATCACCCCTACCCTAAATCTATCTATAAAAGTTTTTTTAACAAAATCTAAAATGAAAAAAATTTTTTATTTTTGTACGCCACTGAATTTTTTCCAAAATTTTTATATACGTCACATAATACCGTAAGAAGTCACAAATAAAATTTCTCCAAGATTGGTACAACAAATTTTTTCGGTCATCTAGCGGAGTTTTCGAAAATAAATTTTTGTAAATTACTGACTGCCGATTTACTGATTCTGAAAACATTTGCGAAAAAATTTAACAAACAGCCTAAACTTGGTCGCTACCTAGTGGCAGAACCTTTTACTTATAAAGTAACGTTCCGTCAGTCCGTACGACGATATTATAAAATATATCCCACCAAACCACCTATTTTTGTATTCTAAAATAAATTGTTAAAAGCCCTAAACTCAACTCTTATGCTGCACTCGGTATACAAATCAACATTAACCTAATTTTGACACATATGTCACAAAATTATGACGTTTATTAAAATTTTGAATATATTGTTTTATTTTTGCCAGCCATCTGACAAATTCTCACAAAAAATATATAAATTAAGATTTCAGTTAATATTTTCTATAATTTTTCTGACCTGCCCCGCCCTGTTACAATTGGCTCGGTTTGTTTTCTCACCAATACTTATACTTTCAAAGCTCCATCGACACACCAAATTTTAGCTGAATCGGTTAAACATTTCCGGAGATACGACGACATTTTCATTTTTTTTTATTTATTTTATTGTGGTGGCCCTGGTGAAGATTTCTCTGGCAAAACCTTATTTTCACCATTCCAGCCCACGAGGCATACGTCCAATAAGTTTGATTGCAATCGACGTAGAAATGCCGGAGAAAATCGATCGACAAAAACTTTTTTCATGTTTTTGCCAAAAAAGTTAATTTTATTTTTTTCATGTTGCATTAGTGATTTCTATCGAAGGATTACATATGCTCTCATATCCATTAAGATCAATGTACCTACGTACCAAATTTGGGTAAGATCCCTTCAGCATTTCTTGAGTTATTCACTCTTAAAGTTTCAACTTTGACAACTTGTGATTTTTGACAGACGACAGATAGAAGATTAATTTTACCTATTCTGGATAAAGCCTTTTAAGGCCTTTAAAATAACATATCGCAAGACAAAATATTTTTTAAAAATCCCGTATTATTTTCTTGTGGTGGCACTCCTGATTGATAGATCGCGACGAAAACCTTATTTTCACCTTTCCACCGTGAACCCTACCACCATACTAAATTTGGTCGTAATTGGTTGGATGGTTCGGAAGCAAATCGATCGACAAAATTTGACGACCGACCGACCGACAGACAGACAGACAGACAGACAGACCGACACAGAAATTTTTATTTTACTTTTTGCAGATCTTTACGTTTCTGAACACGGTGATCTCGAAAATGCAAAAAAAAAAAGTTGAAATTTTTTTTCGATTACCATACCTCCAATTTTTTTTTAAAATTGATTGGAGGTAAAAATATAATCTCAGAACGATTTTTTCTGAATCATTTTTTGTTTGTAACGATTAGTAGCTACTAATTTATTTTAGTAACATATCCTAACTTGACGTTTTCAAAAAATCTTGACGTTTTCATAAATGGAATGCCCTTAATATTTCGTAGTCTTTAAGAAAGCAAAGGAAGCATAATATCATAAAAAAATAAGAAAAGCGGTGCCATGGTCATTTTAAGAAAATTTTTAACGGTTTTCATAGCAGGTGCTTTTGAAAATTGCTTAATACTTTTAAGCATAGGACTTATATGTAGGTTGTTTCAGAAACACCGTCATATAACTCCATTGTTTATTGTCCGATTGAAATTAAATTAGATTTGTTAAAGAATATTTACCATTGAATTCAGAAAAATATAATATACATAATGTACATACAAGAATAAATAAATAATTAATTCCTGAAGTTGTAACCACAATTACTTGTATTTGTATGAAAGAAGTCTCCTACACGGTAAAAAATCCGGTGTAAAATTTCACCTTTTCAGGTGTTTATATAGGTCCACCTTTTTCAGTGTTAAATTAACCACTGCATCGTTTGGTAAACATTTACCACTCGTAAAATTGATATATCTACGATTCTTTTTGTAAATTTATAAACGGCAAATTTTACCAAACCGCTCGTGGTAGAAAAATCTCAGATTTACCAATATCAGTGTAAAATTTAACACCAAGTAATTTTACACGGTAAGTTTGGTGAATCTATTTCAACGATTTTTAATAGTGTAAGTTAGCTGAAAATATTTTTGTTTCAAAGTCACTCTTGAATTTCACCTAGAAATTTTATTATACATAGTACAAAAACTGAAATTTAATTTTAGTATAATAAACATAATTGGTTTATTATTGTTTTACTTATACTAACTTATATTATGGTGTAATTTAGAATAGCTAGGTCAGGCGGCCTAATGAAAAACAAATTAATAGGTTGAAATATTGTTAATGTTTTCTTCTAACAAGTTTGTTAATGTTTTTTTAAACAAACTTTTAATATAAATGGATAGGGGTAAGAACCAAAATTAAATAATTTTTTTCAAATTTTTCAAAATTCTACTCTAACCATTTGCAAATTGTTGTAGTATAAATAATATTATAGCATGTTGTATTTCAGTGATACACAAAAAGTGTTACACAAAACGTTAAAGAGAAATATGTGGGAAACTTGGAAAGTCATGGATATCCAGGAATTGAATATATAATGTGAACAAATTTAGAAATTTGAAATCCATAAAGAGAGAAACCTTGAAACCGGAAAGAGAAAAATTGAAATTTCTAAAATAATAATAAATTTTGAAAACCAAAAAAGAAAAATTGTACCTGATTATTTGAAAATATCGAAAATAAAAATAATTATTTGTACAACAAGTAATGACAAGTGCCATTTTTCGGTACTAAGCGTGAGATTTTCTATCGAAGCTTTAGCCAAAAAGTACGCCGTGCTGCACATTGTTACAAAATACACATATTTCATCATTATTTTATTAACTGATGCGGACAGGGTCATCATTTTGCTAAAATGACATGGTGGATGGAAATCAACTAGTGTAGCAGAGGGGTATCTTCAAGATTCAATAATTGCAAGTAGGTTTTGAAATACTCGGCAATACTGAAATAACCTATGGAAATAGCTGTACTTCAGTTGAAAAAAAAAACGCAGAAAGCTGCCGGCGACGATTTAGTAACCTCCGTTTGTTCAAATAAGGCTGTGAATATGTATAAGAAATAAAAAAACTCTGTTACTTGAACGCGCATGTGCAAAAAGTAAAACGCACTAGTGCGTAAAAAATGACTTTTTCACACTAGTGCGTGAAAAACTTATTTTACCTTATTCAAACGAATGTCGAAAAGATATACTTTTCAAACCATTAGTAGAAAGAGAATTTTAAATGAAACAGTTTAGTAACATCAAAAGGTTAATTGTCAAAAATGTAAAATAGCACTACAAAAAAATGATTTAAAAAAACAGTAACTGGAAATTTTAAAATTAATATTAAAAAGAAATACTTAAAACGAAAAAAACTGCGTACCAATAAAAATTTTGTAATTAAAGTTTGGTATAAAAACGTAAAAAATAAAAAATCAGGATTTATTCAATCAATGGTTAAAAGGATGAAAGTAAAAAGGTTAACAAAATTAAAGTTTCTTTCAGTTAAAAATTTAAATCTAGATTGAATCTATTGTTGAAGTAGAAGAAGATATTTCATCGTAAAGGTAGAGATAATTTGGATGTTTGGATTCTAATAATTTTGGAAATTTCAAATGAAAATTTATATTTCATAGGTACTAGTTATTTAGAAATAAACGCTGTTAATTTTAAATTTGATTTAATTATTATTTTTTGTGAAAATCTGGAAATTATCGATAATTTAGTTTTATCTTGAAATTTGACGATTTTGGGAAGATAGATGCTGTGTATTTTGTTGAGAAGTCGACTTGAGCATAAAAGTGAATTAATTTTGATTTTGCAATTTTATTATTTTTAATTATTTTTTATAATATCTAGGTAATAAGTTCTAATCCAATTTAAGAAGAATTGAAATAAAATTTAGTATCTATTTTGGAATCTAATTTTAGAACAATATTTGTATTCGAATTTAATATTTGTAAGGTCGAAACTTTTGGAGAGTTTTTGAAAAGTACCTATCGTATAATTGGAGTTGTACCACAGAAATATATTACAATTATCTACTCCTAAATTTGGGGTTGTAACCGGTTTTCAACTTCACAATTTTTACTTTCGAATAGATTTACTTTAACAAATCAGCAATTAATGAATTACAATTTAAAAACAATTAATAAATATAGAGTTCTTTCATGAACATCTTTTTATTAAGTGTATATAAATAATATTTTTAGACATATTAGGTCAAGAATGATGGATAAACTAACAAAACAGCTCTACTTTCTTTTTCAATCGGGATATAAAATTTTTAAATAATTCTATTCGTTTGTTTGGAATTATAAAATCTTAAAATCATTATTACGTGTTATTGTTTCGAAAAGGGAACGACACGAACGGAAGAATATGAAAAAAAAATAGTACCAACAATAGGATGCCTTAACGTACTTCCTTATTCTCATTTTGCAGTTATTTCCTCGCAGCCTCGCTATTATTTCCCCTTGTAAAACAAAAAATGTTCAGGTAGCATAACAAAAACTTTCTATAATCAAACCGGATATTGGTTATTATATAAAATTCTTGAAATAAAAAAATAATCTAATTGTCATTACTCGATGGATGAGTAGCAAAGTAGACATAAATAGAAGACCAAGGTTAAAAAATCAATAATAGAAGTGAATTGTAATTACCGTTTCATTGAGAAAATAAAATTTTAGCAATTCATTTGAGTCTTCTAAAAATATAAATTAGGTGCATCTAACAAAATTTAAAATCAATTTTTGACCATTATTTTTCAAGCTTTAAATTTTGCAAATTAAGTCCAAGGTTTGTGGTTTCATCAACATAATTTTCGTTTAGCTAATTGCGCTTCGGGTATTAAAATAAATTGAATAGACTCTAATTACTATTTTGAAATATTGATTTTTTTGTTAATAAATCCTTATATGGTGAAGTTTCACGTTAGTCCAAAAGATTATAACGGAAATTTAAGCTAGTGTTACAAAAATGCGATTTTTTTTTATAATCTCTGTTTTAATTTATTGCATAATTGCTACTAAATACGTTAAGTCCTTTTATAAACCTTGATCTAACAATTTTAATCATCTTCCTTGATTGTGATTCATTTTTTAAGTAGAAGGTTGTCTTGCACATTAATCTTCTAGACGCACTGCTATTACAAACATTGCATTATGCACTTTACAATTATTCTGATCGTAAATTGCTTTATTTCGCAAAAGTTAAAAGCTTGAAATTCCAGAAAATATTCATCTGATGCATTATAGATTAGAAAGCAAATAATCGACTATGTTACTGTTAAAAAAATTTTAATTATAATTTTTTTTAATAATGGCATTTAATTTATATTATATATTATTATAATATGTAAGCGATTGATTAAAAATATTGTGTGTTTTAAATATATTCATTGTATGTTACCTATCCTAACAATTTTGACAACAATTGGATTGTACAACAAATGAAAATACGTGAGTCCGAGTATGTAAATTTTATATTCATCGAACAAAAGTGCAATTACATCATTATGCAATTTATGATTGTTATTAATAGCATCACTTAGTGTTTTAAATTGTGAATTCAAGTTTTATTTAAAAACCAAGCCCTTTCTAGACAAGTTTAATATCAAACATCACATTTTTTTTTTAAGTTGGGTACCGGTTCCACAGTTTATCACAGGAAGTGCAAAAAATTTTAACGTTTGATGTCGAAGATAAAAAACTGCAAAATCAAAACTCATGTTTATTTATGGAACGGCACCATTTTAATATTATTTACTCTCCCTTCTCCAGTCAATTATAAATAATTGGAATTTCGAATATCGGCATTTTTTCTTGTTTCAAATTTTGCCATACAAAATTATTCAATTTATATGCACCAATGGTTACCACCAATTTGTACAAAATTTATGGAAAATTTATCAGCTGTTATAATGTGGTAATTTGTTTATAAGTGGTAAATTAAACTTAATTACATTGTAGAATTTTTTGACACGATGTATGGCAATTTAATTAATTTTGCAACTAAATTTATGTAAATTTTTGTTATATAAATAACTTAATTTAAGTGTTATCTATTCCAAAAACTCGTAATTATTTTTCGACATAAAATGTATAGTTATGTTTAAAAAATTTGAAATTTATAAAAATACATAATTTAAGATTTTATAGCTTTTTAATTGGTTTGAAAAATGTATAATATTAAAATTGAAAAAATGCTGGATTATCATACAAAACGATGTTAATTTATTTGATTAAGTTAGCTATATCGTTATTTTTCAATATATAAATAATAAATGCTTCTACTTAATAATTTTATTTCCAAATAAGTTTTTATTTGAGCTCAGCAATACCTACACGCGGAACTTCTAAAGCCCCCTTATAATATACAATTTAATTTATTGCTGCTTATAAAAACCTTGAATTAATGAAATTTAAAATAATTTTACAAAAATAAATTTCAAGTTGAAAATGTATGTAGGTAGATAAAGAAATTTGCAGTGTAAAGGGAGGAAAATTTAAATATTATCAAAAAAATAAATATATTGGGTACTCTTTTACAGATCTCTAAAATTTTACAATGCGAATTATAGTAATTGAGTGTATTTTAAAATTTTTATCGATTATCGGCCTACATTCTATAATGGGAAATAAACGCCGCGAAGTCACGGAAACAAAGTTAATTAAATTGTTGCTCAAATTATTTTTATTTTGCTGATTTAAAAATGCGTGCTTACTTTTGTACCATTAAATAATTATTATGTAAGACTACATATTATAAAAGGTATTTCAACTGTAAACAAACTTTCAGTATTGTTTCACCAAAAAGTAAGCGATTTTCTTACATTTTCCTGCCCAAGTAAACTTCTTGCTTAACTCGGTTTTAACCGAGTCAAATAATTTTCTGTATGAAATAAAATGAAAATTCAAATGAGTAACAGTAATGTTGATATTAGCTAATTAAATTGCATTTCGAAACACTTTTTGTTTGGTTGAATTTTATCTACTCCCAAATTCGACAGTATTAAAGTGTTGGGGATATATGGACATTATGAAGACCCATAAGGTTTATTACAGATTTGCAGAGGAAATTATCAGAAAAGCACCATTAATGTTGTTCTTCAAGAATATACCTACTTAAAATAAAACAACGAAAAAGTTCAATATAAAAAAAATAAAATTTTCACTACATGTACGTACATATATGTATATGAAAAGCAATCAAGTCGATCAATCAATTTTAATTAACAAAATATTTGTATATCAAAAATCTTGACAATATACACAACTGATGTTTTGTTAATAACTTAAGTTTTAATTTTAAATATTTTCGAAAATATTCTAAACATGTTTTAATGCTATTTCATTATTATAAAAAGGGTGGTACTTAGTACTACTAGTTTACGTTATTAATGACTTAAGAAATTGACTTGACAAGTAATATTTAACATAATTTATTTAAATCTTCATTTTATTTAATTTGCTGCTTGGCAGAGCAAAAATTTCATTTTTTTCATTCATGAAAACCTTTTTACCAGCAATTACTTTATTAATTAGAGATTGTAATGCTGATGGTATTCAGAATTATCATTATTTAACGACAAAAAAATTAATGTGTATCTAAATTGCGAAATACTTAATTGAAAGTAATAAATCAATCAATCATTGGTATTTTGTTTTTCTGAAAAATTTTCAGGATTCATTTTACAAACTAGATCAATCAGTTTCAATCAAAAACATTATAATTTTACTTGATAGATAATATGGCGTAACTAATCGTTTCCCCTTCCAGAATACAAAATAATGTGGCCTAGTTAGCAGTAAGGAATCGGAAAATTAGTCAAATGCTTCTTCGTGTAACGACTTTTTTTGCCTATACCAAAATATTCCTTTGTGAAGTCTCCACCACTTACAATCAATTGTGTACATTACAATGCACGTCATTTGGTAGTTTGAATTTTTTTTTAAATTACGCAAAAATTTGCCTAATCCAAAAAATAATTAATTGAATTATTAAAAAAAATTTTCAAATCTTTATTTGCGTGTGTGTACAAACGTAACTGAAATTTTTAGTTCGCTGCAATAAAAAATGTATTCGAACAAAATTGTTTATACTCGTAATACTTGAAGAGTTTTGATATTGTGGTTTACCCGATATACAAGATATGTTTTCAGTATTATCACGGTTTGTTTAAATTAAATTTGATCAATTAGACTAATAAATTAAATATTAGAAAATAGGCATAGAAATTATTGATAAACTAAGAAAAGAGTTTAAAACTTAGCTGGTTAATAAATCAACAGAAAGTGTTATTTGTGTTAGTATAAAACACAGTTTTCTGTTATTTATATCAGTAAACCTTAAAATTACAAACAACACTAAAACGCAGTGATGGAAACAGATAGAACGAATAAAATAGTATAATTAATTTTTTGCAAAAAATAAGACTTAGAAAATAATATCAAGCTGTATGAATAATTAAGATTATCGAAAAGGACTAAATCTAAATGAGCCTTGTAACTACAGTAAAAATTTGTATTCTGTAATAAATTACGTTTTATAAATATTAAAATTTACCTTACTTTATCTGATACTACTGCTGAAACAAATTAATATTAAAGTAAAAAAAAGAAATTTATCTGCGTGTTTTATTTTGGATGTTAGCATATGTGATAATATTTGTAAAAAGTTTCAATCTTTTACATATTATAATAAAATTATATATTATAATTTCATAGTTTACATTATTATTAGACCAAAACTATTCAATTAAACATAAGTTATTCGAAACACATGATATCACCGTGCAGCAAACTATAATCAACCAATTACATAGTTATTAATTAATTAATTAAATATTATATTAATTTTATTATAACATTGAAAACCATTTAAATTTTTTACACAAACTTATCAACAATTTTTATTTATAAACATAGCTTAGTGAAAGCAGAATCAGTTTTTCCAAAATTTTTCTTAAAGGAGATTTTTAAGTTTTCACTTAAAAATGAAAAAATTTCTATTTTTAAAAATTATGTTGTTAACGGTTGTAGGTAATCATTTATTCACTGTTTTTATTTTTAGTTTTCCACTGTAGGTAAAAAAGACTGAACTTCTAAGTTTATTTTTTGAAAATATTCGAACAAGTAGCTATTCAAAGAAATGCATCAAACAACTGCCGTTTTTCAGTTTTCCTACATACTGTTAATGATTTTATTTTGTTTATATTTTTCCAATATTTAGTATTATTAAATCAAGTATTTCAGAAATGCAAGAATACTGCAGAGCATAATATAATAAATGTAATGCACTACGAAAGCTTTTTGCCCCAAGCTGAAAGCTAGGGTATCTAGTAATTGGTAACTGTCAACGCAAATTAAAATAATTTATCTATTTCTGTATTTCTATGATTTTATATCTTTTTATTGCTTCTATTAAATTATTACTTTCAGATGCCTGCGTATTTCCATATTTGGTATTATCTTGCTTACCACTTCAACATAATATAACTTCACATTTTCTTGTATACTTTGTATCAATTGCTTGTGTTTGTTAATTTACAACTACTCCACAATATAATATATCATGATATATGATTAGGATATATAAATTACTCATTTTCTTTATGCACCAATTCTGTTAGAATGTTTTTCATTAAAACTAAGTAAATAAGGAGTTACATATTTCTACTTCTGCAGAACATTGATTTTGATAAATTAAATTGAAATTCTTATTAAATTTTTTGATGCAAAATGATAAATGGCTGTATTTTATTTCTTATCTAATTTTAATTGTTTTGAGACAAAAAAATTTTTGATTTTGAAAAATGCAGGTTTTCTAAACTAAAAAATATATTGTCACATTTTTCATATTTAATAGTACCACTTGAAATAATTTATAATAAGTATCTACTATTATTTTTGTTTTTATTGCCAAAAGAATGTAAATTTTTCATTTTATACAATAAGCTTAATATTTATGAATCCAAAATATAAAAAACTAAATTTTGCAATTATACCTTGTATATACAACCAATTGAACCATTTGCTTTCTGATTCCACTTTTTAACTTTTTCCATATACCTGTTTTATTTACAAGAACAATCGTCTTGCAAGCGATTACATAAATATAAATAGGAATTGTGCACAGTTCAAGTTTTTATGTTTGTATTGTTTATCAGTTTAGATACAAAATATCTTTGTACAAAAAATTAACCATCGAATGTGATACCAAAAAAACAAGCTTTATTTAAAAAGAAATTAATAAACTGAAGCCATTTAAAAAGTAAAAAAACAACCTTGTCGGCATTTGAGTAGGTCTGCTATAATACGCAGGACATTTATTAATATTAAAACACTTCGCAGCGATAAATTAACTCTTTAATATTTAAAGTTTGCATTTTTTGGGTACAACATGATTTATTTCAAAGAAAAAAGCATAGATTGTAAAAATTGAGTGTCAAAATTAATAAAATTGTTTGGCATCAACACCTTGATATACTGTAATGATCGATAATTTATTTATACTTGAATATGGTTAAAATGAAACTATAAAACAAAGCTCATCCATATTAAAACAAAGTTAATTATGCAAAAAAATTTATAATGAAATAACCAAACTGTACATTACAGATAATAATTATTCAAATTCCTTCTTAATATTTATTTTATTACCTCCATAAAATTTATTATGTAAAAACTTGTAGCATTGCAAAGTGTTTGTTTTACGATTATTATTAGAAAAACGAGTCTGTAGTAGAATATGTTAGATTTTCGACGTATTGAACTATACATTTATTGGTTGCTGCAAAATTTTGAAAGGAAGGAAACTGAATAAGAAAGACTGCGCCAATGCATTTTCAAGATGGGCAAAAAGTAGACTACTAAATCTTTGTTTATTACTTTCTAGTGCATATTATTAAATTTTATGGCGAGCAATAAATATTAGAATATCGTTTAAAGCGATGAACAAAGGAAGTAATTATTCTATAAAGCAGGTTAATCATTTTATCGAATCGTGGACGTGATATTCTCATCATCGGATCAGTTTTTATGACGCGAATGTGGATCTTTCGCTAGATATTATGGTGATGATTCAGGTGTTATATTCAAAAGCAATTTAATTTTGAGGATATAAAAAGTCCAGCTTTGTTAACGACGAAAAATCTCGCTAACCCGTTTGGCAACTCGATATTACTTTTTTGTAATTTTGCAGAAAAGAGGTTTTGCGACCGATTTGGTATCAACTTGTTTAAATTTCAATAAAACGAAGCAATTGTGCAGCAAATGAAAATTACACTTATCCTGGAAGGTTGAGATAATAATTATTAATGGAAATATTATCATAATACAATCTGGTGCTTTTCACTATTGAATGGTAATTTTAAACTTGAACCAATTTACAAGTTAATTAATTTAAAATTTTAAGCAATAATAATAATTGCAAATTGAAGGCGTGCATATTAATGTCTTGTAGGCGTACATAATCTACTGGAATTTAGTTCACAAATATAATATATCATTTCTTAGTTATATTGTTCTTGTATATTTTATTAGTGTTCACATGTATTTTTTAAATTTTGGCATTACATGATTTAGTTGTAATGGGACAACTATATTGATAAATAGTGTCAATAACCTCAATAAATTGTAATAAAATAAAACAATACAATAAGATATTTTTTCAATATATAACTGAACTATTTGTAATGACGTAATGTAGCGGCACTTCTAGTATTATAAATAAACGATGGCGGGTGTCCTTGATGACCACAGTCAAGTTATGTATTTTATGTGAATTAAATTAAAAAGAAAAACATAAACCCATTCACCAGTGACCTAACAACTCGCTTTTACGCGATTATTTTACATAAAGAATACCTATACAGACAGAATAAAAAAGAAGATACATCTGCTGGAAAGAATTTACATTTTTATAGTTATAGCTTTTCTATATGCTTTATTGTTTTTCTTTTCAACTTTTAAGTGTTCGTAATCAAGCAAGAATTTTTGTGTTAATGGATTTTACCAACCGCAAATATATTTTATTTTTTATCCTTAAAAATAATAATAAAATGTTAGATAACGTTCATAGAATTACAAATTGTTTTATAGTATCCTTAATCAGAATTTAGAAGGATTAACTATACAACCACGTTTTGTTCGTTCGGTTCACGACATCAACTTTAAATTAATGCTTACGTTACGCATTGTATGCAAAAATTAGCCAATATTTACAGTATCATTCTTATTAATTAAATAATTATATATAGATTATAAAATTAGTTGCAATTATATTTTCACTACTACATAATTAATATAGAATATAATAATTAGCACTGATTTGCTAATACTATTTCTATTCTCTCAACTTTCCGATGGTATTTTTATTGAAAACATATTGCCTTCAATTCAATTTAATTTTTACAGTGTAAAAGGTAATAGCGAAGAGGGTGGGAAGGAATTCAGGAGCAGTTTTTGATGTAATTATTTCAAATTTTGTCGATTTTTTTATCCAATCGTAGGCAGATTTATTCAAAGACACATTTCTATTTCTTTCAGAACTTCAACCTGAAGCGCTTAAAAGCAATGAGTAGCCGAAACACCGACGCAGCTCTCCCACAGTAAAATATTAAATCATTATTACATTATTAAAATCTACGTATGTACAAAATACACAGGTAGAATTACAATTTGACCGCATATTACTATAATATGGAAGATAGATGCCTTTATTGATCATTCAGGTTTGGTTGGACTAAATTGGAATGATCGTTTATAAAACGCAATTACAAGTTTCTAAAATATTAAATTGCTTTGCTCAAATTTATATGGAGTGTATCTAAAGAAGGTAAATTACAGTTTTAAAAGTTGCAAATTCAATAACACAGTTTTTTTGGAACTCATTCTCTGGTTTACTGGGGTAGTATCCCATACCCTCACATCTCCGGTTTCAAACAAAAACGCTCTGTATGCATATAATATGAATAAATTTATTAAATAGAATTAAGATTAGGATTTCAATCTTTCAGTAGAAATATATCTATAAGTCGTGAAAGTATCCATTGAAAGATCTGAAAAACTCCCCATGGGGTAAATATCGTTTTCAAATATTGCGCCAGTACAGGAATTTTGAATTCCTGTAAATGGTTAAATAATATAAAAGGATTTTCCCGAGGTCCCGCGCTTAAAGGGGCCCCGCGCTTTCATATTTCTAACAATATATTATTAAAAAAATAATTATTTCATTAAATAAATTGATAAAATTTTGTTCATGTATCATTTCTTCCTTTTTGGGAAGGGGCCTCGCATATAATATTTTCCTGAGGCCCCGCAAAACCCACAGCCGACCCTGGGTGTTTCAATAAGAGCCCTTGATTTGATGTTTTTCCTTTCTTTTCCCATTTTTACAGTAAGTTCTAATAATAATCACCCGTCGTTCTTTCCAGGGCCGGTCCTGGCGGAGGGCAAACGCAGGATTTTTGGCTTATTTCTGTAAGTATTAATTTATTTTTTGGAAAATTGTGAAATTTCAATTTTTGAGAAAGAGAATAAATATGCGGTCTTTCAAATAATTCACCAATTTCGTATTGTCATGATTTTTTTAAAACTCTGACAGGCCTCATCTGTTGTCACCTGTTGTGGTATTCAACATAAAATACCACAACAGAATAGATGTTATTTTGAGCTGACGTCAAGCCCAGAAAAAAAATGATTAAAAATGGTAAAATTTTATTTATATGTTTTACAAATACAACATTTTGCTAGTTTGAACTAAACATTTTTTTTTAGTTGTATCCCAGGAAGGATAAAAACCGTATTCCAACTATTTGCCTTTGGCAAATAACACAAAACCACCGTGGTGACCTGTCACGAAATCCTTTCTTGAAATGAAGTAGTCTGTAAAATCCATCTTTGGCAGAAACGTACCGCAACCGAACCAAATCAACATTTTTGAGGGAGGAACAGTCTTGGAATTATCAACTCTTGGTTCTTTATATCACACAAATGAACTGTTTTTTAAAGCTTTTTAAAAGATTGCTGTTGATTTCTAACAGTATAATTAATTGCCCATGGGTAAGTTCCTGATTCTGGGTTTTAATGCACAAGAGATTTGATTTTGATGATGTGATATAGAGTATTTCATTAATAAAAACAAAAACAATTAATTATCACCAAGTAAGATCTAAATTTTTTAGATGACGTACCAATGGGCAATCCATTGATTGGCCTAAAATGTCAACAATTTTACTATTGTTCTCGAGTGTCATACCCGCTTATCTAACGTTGGATATCAACTTGGTAGAAGCCACCTGAAGAAGATGACCAATTAGCGAAATAGGGTAATATTGCATTGCCTTCCTTATTTTGACAGATCGCTACACTGTTGTAGTTGTTTCATTAATCAAGTTGATATACAGAACAGGAACAACGGACGACATATTTCTAGACACGAAAAATAGCTGTATTTCAAAATTTGATCTACTTTAAAACATACTTTTACCACTCCAATAAATGAAATAAAAATAACAAACCGACAAAAGTTATACAATAGATCCGTAGTGAAATGAAATTTATTGTTTGGCCAATTAATATATTTTTAAACAAAAACCTTCTAGATAAATTCACGTAAAAACCGGTATGTTAACGAATTGAGATAGAAAGAGATTAAAAGTGTAGACATATCATTGATTAAAATCGCATCAAAGTCAATTACACGTTTTAGACTAGTTGTTCCCAATAATTTAAACAAGTTTATGGCAGAATCCTTGAAGGTTTATCGTACAATCAAAAATCTCGCCACAGTCGGTATTGTATTTTGTAGCAATGTTTGTGGCCAAATTATCCAAACACAGCCATCGCTAAAATTTAGAATTATCAATTTTGATACATAGGCGGACCCTGAATTTATTGTGTGCTCGAGAAACCCTATTTTATATACTTCGTGAAGGTAACTCTAAAAAAATTTGATGTCCCCTCAGGCCCGCCACTGATAGTGTGCTACTTTCTATCGAATATCTAATGCTATTGTTGAGTAGGTGGAATGACTTGAGCAACTTTTTTTATTTCTGCAATTTAATAAATACACAGAAGGAACCAAGAGCAATATTATTTCAAATGAGAACACTTGTGTTAAGTTTCAAGTGTCCACGCGTGACCAAGTACCCCGCAAATTGGTTAATTTAAAATAAATGACAATGTAACGTAGTGTACCATCATCACAAATCAGGATGCATCAATATTTGGGCGTTGTTTTAAAAACTAGCAATTCAAGTTTCTAAAGTAAAATCTTATCAAAAAGAAAGTCATCTTCGTTCCACTGTATTTTTTTTTCATTTCTCGTGCCAATAAAAAAATAAAGTTAATTAGTGGCCACTAAATGTTGTCATCTGCCAATTAAATTGGTTCTTTTCTTCATGCTACATTTTGCAACACAAAGTTTGTGGTGGTATGAAATTGCGTATTACTTTTATCCTTCTTAAAAAAATTAAAAGTTGATAAAAGTTAAGAGGTCCTCCACAACCCATTTGCTCATTGACGCTTAAAAATTGCTGGTCGTGTCGGGTTACTCGCTTACTTGAACGTTGACGTCTCTCGGACATATACACTTAAGTTTATCAGCTTGACTGCGTTATCGATTTAATAAAAATTGAAATATTACTTAAGTTTTAGATAAATTGCATCAATTATTGTCAATTTACATAATTAATTTTGCCTTTTACAGTTTGACAAACAAAAGTTGTTTTAGTTCAGTCAATACATCTTTCAATCAAAAACATACTGGGTTGTGCGAAAACTATGCGTATAATAAAAATTAAATGCAAAGTTGTGCACGTAGAAGTTGTAGAATTCTTTTTTCCTCTTATAAATAATTAATTACGATAATGCTAACTTTTTATCTCTTATTTATCGAGTAAGTTATGAAAAAAAATTCTTTTAATTAGATAAATCGCTATAAATCGAGCGATTAATCGTTTCCGCATTTATGTAGTAATGATTTAATAAAACGTAAATTTGAGTGATCAAATTTCACCATAGGATAGCCCATAATTGTAATAACGAGTTCATAATTATGGAACGTGTGTGGTCAGTTCAATTATCCTTATTTTAAAGCGTTCAGCATAATGGGTAGACAAAATTGCATTGGAAACTTAACTTGTTTTTGAATAATCTTAGTCTCGAATCAATAAGCCTGAAGGAATTTTAAAACAGGAACATTTTTAGCCTTGCGTTTACGTTATTATGTAGTTAATTTAAGCACACGTTTGGGTGTTTTCTGAATTTAATTATCTCGACAAATTTTAAAAATATGTACAAACCCTTGCGCAAGCATCCAGATTTTTCTTTTCCAATCAATATAGCTATAATTTCTTAAATAAATGGTTTGTGCTGTACCCATCGTATAGTGCATTGCAATAATTTATGATTAATTTCAAACTAACTCGCGCACACAATTGCTGTAATTATTGTCGGGAACCAATACAAAGAAAATTTACTATAAATTATGTTTACATGCATCTTCAATTTTATATTTGTTACATCATTACTGTAACTATACAGAACGAATTATGTAAAGGCTTCCTTCGTAGCTTTCTTTTCACTATATTTGTATTTTTTTTTCAATCATTCTGCCTTACAACGATTGTAATTTAGATTCTAGTTTGATAAATTTGATGCAATTTGCTGTTTCATTGCTAATATGAGATGAAGTGATAAGGTTTCTTATGTAAGTCAAACTTTTGTTAAAAGCCCCCTCAATTAAGTTTTATCATTCAAAACGTAAGCACAATTTTCGCATTAATAACTGGAGCTTTATTTAAAACAAACACAGTGACCCAAAAAAAACATGTTAAGTTTTGTTGTTTTCATTTTCAATCAGCGATTCTATCATTGTTTGTCCGATAAACTTGAACTACCTAACTGTAATAATTTATTAAGCAATAAAAACTACAAAATGACATAACGCGTTAGTGGTATCAAATTTTATATTCGTAATTAATTTGGTATTATGATTTATATCCTAATAATTTTTTGCGAAAATTTGGGTCATTTGAAATTTATATTAATAGTTTGCGATTTTTGAACAATAGTAATAAAAAAATGTTGTAAATATAAAACAAAAAAAATTTATAGTGTTATATTATTAATTAATTGCATGTAAAAATTATTAAACATTTTAGTTTTAAATTAATCAAGGCTTTGTTTTGCACACATAAAAAGTTACGCATAGCTATGCTTTATTTATTGTAAATTTTAAACGTTCCTGAGCTAAATTAAACAACTTTCAAAATCCATTTGTTAAATGAGCATGGTCAGTGATCGAAAACAATATAAAAGTGTAATTTTGGTAACAATTAAATTTTAATTTTGTTATAATCAAATTCTCTATTGCAAAAGTGTTCTAAATTGACCACGAAAATTTTTATTAGCCTTGATCTTATTGCTTCACTTGTTATGTCGAAATTTATCTCCTGTAATTAGGAAAATTAAATTTTTAAACGCTTTCTTCCTTCAGTTTGCTTCAATCCATTTCCGGATGTAGACCTCTTCAAGCCTTTCCATCTTTCCGGTACAGAATAGATAAATGACAAATTTTCTACTAAGTAAATATAATAAAATAGTAATTTTAGTTTTCGTGGACCTCTCTTCACACCTTCAAGCCTCTCTTCAATTTCTTCTAGATCTTCCTCATTTGTTTACCATACCAGCAGTTTTTTGCATTTATTATTTCTTACCCGATTCATTTAATATTAATATTCTAAACAAATATTTAATATTTTCACTTATTTGAATTTTATTTGTCACTGGGGCAATTCAAAATGGTCAAATATTTTTACTGCCAGAAAATCGACGCATTGCCTAAAAAATACCTTACAAAGTACTTTCTCGTGGTATTTCCAGAAAATAAGTTTTGCCGTGATACGATTGTCCAGTTAGCTATTGATTTATCTCTTAAATATCGAAAAAATCTGTTGCATTAAAATCAAAAAATAGTACTAGCAGCTCGAAGATACAAGTCACCACGAAGAAGAAATATAGACTGACCGAGGAAGAGATGGATGCCGAAACAGACAACATAGCCTAATCCATAAAACAAAGAAGAACTTCATACCGTCGCGTCGTCTTGACACTGAAATTATTAACCACACGTTCCTTATTTCCTCCATAGAGAATTTACGTTCTTCAACATTATCATAATGGGTGGCTGTAGTTTTCCGAGATCAGTTAACTTAAACCAATCTTTCAATAAAAAAAGCTTCTGATTCAACGTCTCTTTAAATTAATTATGATCTACAATTTAAATCTCAATCAACTCATCAAGCTCATAATTTACAGTCGTAAATCACTTACACCACTTACAGCCTACAGTGGTAAATATAAAATATCTCTCTTCTATTGGTAATTAGGATCAGGTAGTTTTATCCTCAAGAATACAGATTACTATGCCACAAAAAAATTGTGTAGCACTTTCCAAAAGCTTCACAAATTTACAGCAGGTGACCATAGAAGTAGATGACGTTGATTCAATTTATACACTGATTGAGATTTCTGCCAATGATCAGTGGCATGAGCTTTAGAAAAAATTGTTTTTCCATTGGATAACAGATGTAATGCCGACCGATAGAGGCTGATAGAGAATATAATTACTGAAGATATGATGCAGTTTTCTATTAACAACAATGTAATATCTGGATGTTGGATGTACCAAGCACATCATCACAACTTTATCTTTGATACAGTGCTCAAGAGAAAACATCTACATAAATTGGTGCGTTTCGGTACTAGAAGAAAGTTACTGCAATGGTTATTCTTATTTTTTAGTGTTCCCTCGCGAGGCCTTTGATTTTAGTAGTGTTTCTCAAGGATCTCTGCTTGGTCCACTGTAATTTCTTAAATGCTATGCAGAACTATCACCCGTGATCTTATTCTTGATTTGGTCATCGACCAAAGTTCCTTTAAGATTAATAATTTTTGACTTACAGCTGAACAACTTCGATATTTACTGTCTAACTACATCTGCCATTTTTGGTATAAAAACAGCCAGTCAAATACCTCTATTGAGTTCTCAGCCTTTTTTGCGTATTTTTCTTAATAATTCTCAAATTTTAATGTTTATATTCAAAAATGTTTTTATTGAAAATTTTTTTAATTTGTGAACCGGGTTAACGTAGGGACTACTCCCTGTATAGTATGTTACCGCCGTGAACGCTTGAAATTGAAAGAAACGCATCGAGAGCGCGGAAATCATCAATTTTAACTTATAATAAACAATCAAGATATTTTCAAAGAAGAAATTCCGACTATCAAGAGACTTGCGCGATCCATAAAAGTTAAAATTGCAAAACAATATTATATTTAATTTTTAATTTTTTTTTGTTGGTTTAACTGTTATTTAATAACAAAAACCAGCCGAAAATAGAAAAGTGCTTTTAAAGTAGCTAAATTTCATTGCACGTCTAAAGGTACTACTCGTCGTCTTCTACCACATCTATTTAGATGTCAAAAAAGTTTTTTATCAAATCAAATTTCAAAAAAATATTTGACTTCTTTATCACGCGAGTAGCATTGAATTTATCACTTTTTATAATATATATCATTTATAAATGAGATGACCCGTAAGCCTCATTGCTTGCAAGCAAGAGACACCTAATAATAAATAAAAAAATATCCAAATCCAAAATTTTATAATTGCGTCCAAACTTTTTATCCAATCCAAAAACGACCAAATAAAATCCTAAGCAATAAAAATTTTTAAACTTTCATTCAAACAAATCAAGCCAAATCTCAACCATCAGAGACTCAAAATTCACTTTTATAAATTTTAATACTTGGTCGAGGATCGAACCTGCGACTATTCTATGCAAAGTTAGCATTCAATTCATTACTCTGTCGGAACACGACAATATACAGTTATACTTGAAATTTAAACCTCTATTTTAACCAATTATTGTGTTAAAAATATTTTTATTATCTGTTTTATAAGTAAAAACTGTCGTTTCCGCTCTCGACAAAGTTTTTAACTTTTGAGCGGCTACAACTCCGAAAGTATAAACCTAAGAAAAATAATATATTAACCATTTTTGTAGAAGAATGTATTACCTTTAAGTTTGTATACAACTACTTTTACCCTATTTCAAAAATAAAGAAATTAATATCGAAAACAGTTCCTTTGTACCTTTGTCGTGCTACTATAACTTGCTGTCTTCAGGGGAAGCTGAAAATTTGCTATCTGTTTGATTATACTCTAATCTAATGCTGAATCTTTTCTTAAAAAATCGACTACGATACTTTTTAGAAATATTTAAATTATATCATTGTGGGAAAAATGAATTTCAAAAGTTTCGTTAAAAATATTTTAGAATCCGAAAATTCCTATTTGATTTACATTACAGAACTAGTCGTGTCTTATCAATTTAAAATACCACTTAGTTTTTTGAGGTAATATATTACTCCGAACGCTGCTAAATTAAATAGACATGTAGATTTATTCGCCCAATGTAACACAAAATTCTTTAGTTACCATACAAATTTTTATCTGTTAATAAATTTTATTTTACATACAACATATTTGTAACTGGACGGGAACCGATAAGTTATTGCTTATTGATGATAAGGGAGTAGTCCAAACATGCGCTTACCACCAGCAGGTTTTTTGGTGTTTAAATTTCAAAACCAATATTGTAACTGGTTAGGATATTTTAAGTGCACCATGTATTTAAAAATGTAAGAACTATACAATAATTATTGTTCTAAATTACATTCGGATCATATCATAATATTTTGGATTTCTTCAATGATGCGGTATGTAATAAATTAAGAATTTTTGGATGAAAATCAAATTTACGCGGGTTGCTTGAAGATTTATTGTCCACCCACATATCTAACAATGAGAGTCCCATTTGACCACTTACATAAAATGTTAAAAGGAAATTTATTGCAGGTGACGACTTGAATGCAAAGCACTCACAATGCGGTTCAAGATTCCATAATTGCTTCCATTATCAAAATGATGATTAAGTCGTCATATTTATTTAACTACTTATTTAATAATGTGGTAATGAGTTGCACCAAATATGCTAACCATAATTAGAACTTTGGCGTATTTCGCAAATATTTACAAAATAAAAATGTTTCCTCTCGCGCTAATGGTATGCTGGATTAATTCAAATCATTCAAGATTGAAGTAACCATATATCATATACTCGAACTTATACATATAGGTTCGTGACGTTACGAAATATGAATTCTTGTTGAAATTGCAAATGTCATATTTTCCAATTAACGTGTGAGTTGATTAGGAGTTATAATTTAAGTACATGATGTTTGTAATATTGTTGAGATGTTCAAATTTCGTGATATTGCTAATCTATCGGTTCACGAACACGTAAGTGTAGGTATGAAGTACCATGCGTTTTATGTTTAACGGGGCAGTCCGCTTATAAGTTTAAAAAAATTTTAATGTTGTGTCTGTTTGATGAAATGGTGGATTTATTAAAGCCGACCGCAGACTAATCACACTAAACGATCGTTTCAAAATTATCTTGCATTTCATAAGGTTGTGGTTTACGATCAATAGAAATTGAAGACTGCAATAAGTACAGTAATAAAGGTAGCAATCCAAAATCGATTTATCAAAGACTTCAAAACTTACAATGTATATTATCAAGCTTTGTAAGATATTTTATACAAAAATATGACTTTCAAGCTACACCGCTCAAATTTAAAGCTCAAGAATGTTGTACCATTCCAGATCAAACTAGATGACTGTTTGAAAATTGACCACCCCATAGGTGTGATTCTATTTTTGGAAACTGGAGACTGTCTAGAGGAATTAAAATCAAAATAAAAATAATGTTTGGACTTAGTATTTAAAAATATGGTAAAATTAAAAATTTAAGTAGCATAAAAAAATGTACGGAAGATGAAAATGATATGAGAAAGTTCAGACGATGAGGAAAGACAAACCAGGTCGGAAAGAGAAGTTGCTGCACCTTATGTAATCTTAAATAATTTTTTGTTCATATTACACGCTACTAATTTAGATGATGGTATACATGTTTGTAAATATAAATGTACACATAAAAAAATTACAACTTGAGGCTAATTGCGAGCAGAGCACTTATGTTGCAGAACTTGCGAGGCAAATTAAAGTAAATATTTGCTTTTTGTACACGAATTGTGCACGCCGTGATTATTACAAATAATTGTGCGAATACATTGAAAACTTTCGATACGAATTATCAATACCAGAAAATGCACGATTTAACAATTGGACGAGTGACTTGCTAAAATAATAATTATTGAATCGATTAGACAAGTGGCTGGACGTGTGAGTTAAGCTAGTAATCAAATATCTAATTACCTATTCTTAAGATGCATAATACAAGAACCATTTCCATAACTCAAGCTAATCTAGATATCATTTTGAAAAAATGCATTATGTCTTCATGACGGCATCATTTGCATTTAATTCTAATTAATTCTCAAAGATTCATGATTTTAATTTCGATTCGTGTATACGAGACTTCAATAAGTTACTTAATCTGATTGAATGATTCCATTTTTTCTATTTTAATTATAATCAACTGTTCGATTTTGGTTAAAAATTTTGCAATTTGGCTAAATGTTAAAATATGCAACACCGAAACGTCATTATCAAAATTAATGTATGTAAATAAAATTCCAGTAGTGTATTGGTTACTTATATTAAAAAAATTTCATATTTGATTTAAAATAGAAAACTGGTCGGTCATCTTATCAATTTAAAGTACCACTTAATTTTTTGAGGTAATATATTACACCGAATGTTGCTAAATTAAATAAACATGTGGATTTATTAACCCAATATGACACCAAATTCTTTAGTTACGATACAAAATTTTATCTGTTCATAAATTTTATTTTACATACACAAAATTTGTAACGAACAGGCAAAACGATAAGGGAATCTGTCTTCCTGAACACGCGCTAACTTACAGGAGCTTTGCTGCTTGTCAAATTTCAAGGCCAAGTAAAATATTATACCAAATATTAAAAATAACATAAAAATTATGTTGGTAACGCCGCAAAAGTTGGTATCGATTCCTGGTATTGCAAATAATAAGTTATGGTGTCCAGTGTTACCGTGATTTAAATTTGGTTATAATCAGCTTGGTAAATATAGCACGTGCATTTGATACCCCATTGTCTGGAGTGGTTTTTATTTTGTAAATTAAATTAAATAAAATGTCAAGCAAAAAGAAAAGAAGGATAAATGAAGATCTCAACCTCGATGAAGCTGATAGCCCAAGTGAACCACAACCGGCTACATCTTCAACTCCAACAACACCAACCACCTCAGCAGCTGTAACTTTACCAGAATCTGATAGTTCAAGTGATCCACAACCGGCTACATCTTCAACTCCAACAACACCAACCACCACAGCAGCTGTAACTTTACAAGAATCTGATAGCCCAAGTGATCCACAACCGGCAACATCTTCAACTCCAACAACACTAACCTCCACAGCAGATGTAACATCAGCAGAACCGACTCCATCAACATCGAACCCACGTGAATCAGCGGATACAACATCTGCAGCTGCTACAACATCTGCAGACACTTCAACATCTGCAGCCGCAGGTGAAATAGCTGGTACATCTGATTCATCTGAAAATGAAGAGATGGATACGGCAAACGATGAGCAACCACTCCCAAGGTGGAATCCTAATGATCCCGAAGGTATATATGGCGATATCGAAGATTGGGGAATGAGATATCAAATCAACCATGCTGCCATAGAATTTTTAATGGAAATCATGAGAAGTCACGGTTTTGGAGCACCGGAATAAACTGTATAATTTAATTTGTGTTTATTAATTAATTTTATTGCTACTATGTCTGTCTCAACTCATCTTCCAAATATTTGAATGCGCATGTTTTAAATTTATGTTGTAGTTTACTTCAAATTAGATTAAAATTTAATGAAACCTAAACATTTTCTTATTTATTTCTTTTTGTAAATTGTTTGTACCTGGCATATGTTTGTTTATTCGCATCGCTAAATATATCAAACATCGTCGATGAAGATCAAATGACACCAGAAAGAGATAACTTTTCAAGATTTTGTTAAGCATAAATTTCCAATAACATGCGAATAAAATAATGAAAATTCGTTATTTAAATTCGGCAATATTGCTTTCTAAAAAATTAATTTCATAAATAACCAATAGCGAATCCACTATCGATTAATCCAAAAAAATTTGAATTTTAAATGAAAGTGTAAAATATTAGAAGTTCATAAATCACCAATAAGAATGCATTTAGGTAGGAAATTTTTCAATGCGAATTTATAAATTATGTAAACAACATACTTTTAAAACTAAAATAGTTTTTTTTATGTGTGCACAATAAATTGAATATATAATTCTGAAATTTTAAGTTTTTAAGAAAATTATAATAATTTCACCATTTAAATGCAGTTTCGCAAAATTTTATTTTAATTCTGTACAAAATTAGATAAAATTACATAAATCAAGACATTGATATAACTGAACAAATCCTGATTGTATGTACTTGGATAAAATATGGGTAGATAACATTGCACAAAAACTTCCTTTTCGGTTAAGATGTAAAATAGCATCGAGGTGAAAGAGGATGCAACCAGGAAACGCAGAGTTCCTTCTGGAATTTTACAGATCTACGGCATTGAACTATCACTTCATAGATTTGACAAGACGTTTGATGAACGTTAGCTACCTTATCGACAATGCCATCATTCCTCCAATTTATTTAACAAGTTTGAGCTTGTAATCTTAATTATAGGTAACCCTAACCGATTGCCAAAATAGATCGGTTCTTTCTAATTTGGAATTAAGACATAGTGAATTTAAATGGGACGGTAAGTAATAGCATACAACAATTACCTACATTTAATCCTCAACAACTTGCGATTACCTCTTTCATCTTGCCGATCATGTTTCTTATGCAGCTTCTCATTTCTTGACTTTGATTAACGTCCTTATTATTAACATCCGATGTATTATTTCACGCTCCTGCACCGATATTTGCAGAAGCAATTACGTGCTTAATGATGCACTTGGTATTTTTTTTATACTGTTTATCAGCGTACGTATTCGTCCAAATAAAATAAAATAAACAAAATTTTGAATATTTTATCAAGGAATGCTGTAATAATTTCACAAAAACAGTAATAAGTTAGCAATAACCATCGGCATAAGCAGGGAAATCTTTATGACCAGTTTAGTATAAGGACTGAAAATAACGGTGATTTTATGTAATATTTCAAGAAGATCAAAAAATATAATTTTCTAAAATATATTACTAGCCAGCTCGTCCTGACAAGATAAACGTTAAATTATTTTAATGTCGAGCTATAATATAAAAACTGGTCAAGATAATGAAGTGCAAAATTTAAGAAAATTTGGTAATCAACGCAGCTATTAAGTCAACATTGCTGGCAGTACAATGTTCTTGTTTGATTTCTGCAATCGGCAAATAAAATAAAAATTTAACAATCTCGTTTAAACTTTTTTTTTTTGAGACTGTTATGGAAGCTGTTTTAGTGTAATTACTATTATTTAGTACGCAACAATAATTGCAAAATTATCATTAATTAATTATGAGCTTTTAACAATGTAATGTATATTATAGCTTAATCTGAAGATCTGCAAAACCGACTTAAAATATTAGTATTAGATTAGTAGAACTTGAAAGGTCTGATATTAGTATTAAAAAAATAAGAAAAGGAAGAAAAATACTAAGGAAAAAACAATTTTTCCATCAGAGTGTGATGATTTGTTTATTAATTTATTCTAATTATCACAGGTTGGTTAAAACTAATATTTATATGTTGCATAAAATATTTGTTGAATAAATATTATTTACTTTAAATAGATTTTACTTTGCTTTCATACTGTTCGTAATTGTGTCATGTGCAAAGTCTACACCAGGTTACTTTTATGTTATATAATAACGTTTATGAGATGCGACATTAAGCCGTCATTTTAACGTCATAATCGATTGAATTAAAATGATCTAAATATAAATTTAAGATTTATTTTTTAATTTATTATCTATATAGACTACGTTTACTGGATTGATTTATCTATAAGGAATTTTGATTAAATTTGGGTTAATTGCGTCATTTTTAATGTTAAATTAAACGGTTTTATTTCATCGATTACTTTCGAGGTTGCATTTGATGGTTTTTATGGTTCAGTTTTGTCGTTTTATTTAATATATCCGCAATTATTAAAATTAAATACATTAAACGTCTGTGAACTCGTGAAAAAGAAATAATTAAAAATGCACAAGATATAAAAATAAAATATTATTATAAATAAATTTTCAAATTTTCTTAAAAAAAAAAAATTCTGGGACATTGGGGACTACAACCTTGTATATTAAATGCTCCGTACTAAAATTGTCAAATTTGATGTTCTGTCAGTAATATACAACTTATATTCATTTATATTTATTTTCTTTTGCAAAAGTACAGATTTCTTTTAATATCTTTTGTCAAAAAAATGCCAATTTTTACATTATATAGAGATTCAATACCCCAGATCAAAAACTATCCCACCATCCTGTAGTGTTTAAGTTTTAATGTGTATTGTTAATAACAACTAAGTTCTTCTGAGTATTCTTAATTGCATGTTTTGTAATGGAGTACACAAACCTCGATAATGAATGCACAAGTACAATAAAAGCTTTAACGATTGCATTAATACCACGATCATAACGGAAAATCGGTAGCACAATAAAGAAAATTGGATTAAAATTATATTACAATGTCGAAGAAATTTTCTAAAACAGTTATAATTTATACGGTTGGTTTACCCAACAATCTGATGAACAAATTGCACATTAGATGAAGATTACACATGACGTGATAGCCAAGTGATTTAAAAATGAATAAAATAATTGGAATAATGAAATCGACGTGTTAAAAATATTAATTATCTTAAAGATCATAGACTTTACATGAGTAATGTTACTCTTCAAGAACGGATAAAAATATTCAACGTTCGTGTTGAGATCGAAACGATAATTGTAATACCCAACGCCTAAGTTATTTTATATATCTGGCTAATACATGTTATATAAGACAAATAGCATATTTAATAGGATTTATTGTTTTTGTGTTTAAAATATTTTAAAGATTCTCTCTCGACTATAATAAAGTTCCCACAGTGCAATTTCCTTTAGATATATCTTTTACAACACCATAAAAGTTGTATTATAATAATACTGCGGTTCGTGCTTTGCATTGCTTTATTTAGGAAGTTATTACAACACACTTAGTATAGTACAATTCTTTGTTTATTATCAAGTAATTCGTTTGACCCACTGATAAATATCTTGTTTATTAGACAAGATTTCTTCCTATGTAACTTTTAGTGTATCGCTTGATTGATTATTGGATGATATACCCAGTACCTATTGCATAAATATCTTCATTTTGCAATAAAAAAAAAAGGAATTTATATTAAATTTCAACAAAAGTTAGGAAACCGCTTCTATGTTTTCAATGTATGTCTGTCTGCCTGTATGTGGGTTCGTGAATCAGAGAATTAGAGTAGTCAAGCTGCTGTTCTTGAGTAGGTGAGTTTAAGTATGCAATTTAATATCTGTGCATGCTGATGTTGTTTACAATAATCTTAAATTATTGGTAAATAAATAAGACAAACGCTATATTTACTATATCGTGCATTGCGTGTGATGCAGTTCAACGTAATTTTGTGCGCGTGCAAATATTTTTCTGATAATCTGCATTGCTTCTTTTTTCCATAATATACTTCGCCTTGCATACATAATTTTTAAAACAAAATTATTTTTCATACTTTCTACTGGCGAAGTTGTTAATTAAATAATAACAAGAAGAAATGGTTAGGACGTACAGTCTTAAAATTATGAGATTTTAATTACCCATAAATTAAAATATATATACAATGCATAACTACTTTGAATGCTGAAACTTATTAAAATTGATTACTTGAAATATTTTAACTAAATGAACGTAATTTAAAAAATAATATCTGACAAGAACATGATTACAACATAAAATGCATAGTTTCTTATATCCCAAAATGCCACAGTTTAGTTCTTTGGAAAAATCTTGCAACCAAAAACATTAAGCAGTTTATATATTAAATTTTTACTCAATACCTCTCAACTCAAGACCATGGCAAAAATCTAACTAAAGGAAGTGATTGTTCCTTTACTATGCAAATGAGGCTTGGAGGCACAAATTAAAGCGCCGACCGAAGGCGAACACTTCAATCGTCTTTGAGCAAAAAGTTATTTTACACTAAACGCACACATGCTATTTTTTCCGAAAAAGGCAAAAAAAGGATAAAAATTTACCTTGATTTTCCATACCAAAGCGTATTATTATGTTTAACATATTAAATCTTGTAAATCGTTTCTAAGGCCAATCGAATAATAATATTGATATTTAATTTTATTATGCATCATTTATTGATAAATATTATTATTAGCAATTATATTAATAATAATACTTTTATAAATATTCATGTAAGATTTGCAAATAAAATGTGACATAAAGCAATTTGCAGATAGGTATATAACGGGAATTTTACACCAAGTATTGGAAAGAACCAAGCTTAAAATATTTAAATTATTAAATTTTGCAATATTGGAAAACAATATTTAACTGATATTGGCTGAAGATCGGCAGACAATATTGGTTGTAAATATTGGCCGAATATTACACCAAGCTATAACCATTCTATAACCAGTTGCAATACTAATTTCTTATAAATTATGGTTTTTCAATATTGCACCGATATTTGATATAATATATTGCGTCCAATATTGCGCTAACATTCTGTGCTACATGGAGTGCGATGTTTTTAATGTTTTGAGCTACTGAAAGTTTCTGAGTCTTTCACGATAAATTGTTTTTGAGTTTAATTTATGCCAAAATTTAATGATCTCATATCGTTTTTAGGCCGTTTTCACCCGAAATTTCAAATAATGGTTCATATATTTTAATGTTTATATTTGTAATTTGAGCTCTAAACTACCATAATACCAATAGTAAATTTTTAATTTCGTGGGTAGACTTAATGGGTTGTTTAGCCATTAGAATTAATGGGTAAAGCCAAATAGTTTATAATGTTGCATGCACAGCATACATACACAGAAATTTAAAAAATAAGATCGTAAGATTCATATTTTGCTTGTACTCTGAAAAGATGTAATTTAATTCCACGTTCCTATTCCACCCCCATTATTAAACGGCCTAGTTTTGAGCGCTTAATTGTTAATTTAAGAATTATGGTTTTAGAATGGGAATCAATCAACTATTTTAAGATATCGTTTACCGTGTAATTTTTAATTGCAATATTAATGTTTTATGACTGCCATTTAATACTACACTTGAACGACCAGGAATGTTCCGTATATGCCGAAAAACCTATAAATTAGTAGTTCACATTAATTTTTAATCATAACTTTAATAACTATAAATTACAATAATAAAATTATAAGCACACTTTTATTAACCACCTTAAATTTCTGATACCGTTTACTGTATATAAAAAAATTGGCACCTGAAATTGTATGTCCAGTATAATTACATTTAAGTCAGATATGATCAAACGATTAAAATTATATTATACAAATTACATAACATGTAAGCGGCATGTAATTATTTAAACACTTTCGCATGCTGAAAAAAATTTAATTTGTTGTAAAAATATTATTATTTCATTGTTACCGAATAACAACTAACAATTTGCGGTACTAACTTTTGATAATGTCTAAATTAATGTTTAGGTACAATTTTAAATAATGTTCGTTGCATAAATTACTGTTTTCAATATTTAAATTGAAAACTCGAAGCAATTTATCGTGATTTGTTGTAAATAACTTTGTGTTTGGTGGACTTGTATGGTTCCTTTATTTATATTTAAATTGGTAGTTGTCCAAACATTTCTTTTGTGTAAACCGGATAAAAAACTCCAACATTTTTTTCTAATTTATAAAGGAGTCCATACAATGGTTCCTAATAAAGCCAATACGAAAACTATAAAATAAAATGTCTAATTATGAATAATTATAGTAATTAATTGAAAAAAAATGCCTTGAAAGTCTTTACAAAATGTAAATTGCATTTAACGAATTCGCTAGCATTTAAATTATTACTATTTATACATTTTCCACTTTGAAAAAAGTTAAACTAATAAATAATAATATTAACAGTTTGGTAATTTAATCAAATTACCTCCGAAGCAAGCTGTTATTATTAATCAAAGGATAATGACCTATCCTATTTGAATTTAAAAACGTCGATTATTGTTTGATAGAAAAAAAATAAACACATAAACAGCACGATTCTAAATATAGATAATTATTTCATTTTTGCCATATGAAAAACATCCTGAATTTGGTTTAATGGTGTATTTATTTAGAAAATCGTTAGAATATCTCAAGAATTTTTTGTACCTAATATTTTGTGTCATTTTAAATACACAATTTTTTATACAACAATAAAAGTAAAAAATAATTGAGATAAATTAACAATATATTTAAATTAACAAAATTATTTTACCTGAAACCTGACTGATAAATTTAAGAGCATCTGAGTATTATAAATACACTAACGTAAGAAATGAAGATATTAACAAACTAAACATAAATAATCCATAAATAATAATGGGAATTTAAATTTTCAAATTATAGTTAATTATTTTTGTGTGTAAAATGAACCGCAAAATGAGTTGCAAAACTTTAATTTTGTAAATTAAATGCAATTAATTTAATATAGCGCAAATCCAATCCAAATATATGTGGGTGCAAAAAAACAATAGTAGCCTGTATATAAGGTCGACTGTTACTAAATGTTAAATAATTGCGACCTACCAGTTATCTTCTTCCTCTTTTTGGATCAAGATATAATCAGTTGGTTCAATAATTATTTTTTTTTAATTTTTCAAAATTAATTAAAAAAATTTTACCTCCAATTAAAATCTTCTGTTTTCAAAGTTTTATTTTACCTTTTCTTGAATAGCAAAACTCTCCCATCAATAGATTTTATTTTTTCGAAATCGATTTAATCACTTAAAAATAAAAATAAAAATTGCCAATCACCCTGTATAATGCAAAATGCCTATTAACTACATTTTATGCTTAATTGACCTTTCTTAATGGATAAATAATTACCTTAGCTTTGGTGAAGTGAATTAAGAAGATACCTACTCTGAATCCGGACGTACTTCTACTTTAAGTAAACAGTATGGGATTTCGTATTAAGGGGACCCGGTACCCCATTCGGGTGATATAAATATTCAATTTTATAATCGCGAAAAAATTGCAGTTGTAAAAATCTAAAAATTTGCAAAACGGCTTTAATTTCTTTAGAACTATTTATTATCAGATGTCACGAAGTTTCAATATGCAGTGATAAATTCAAACAGAGATATTAACCGGCAAAGTCAAAAAAGTACCCGGTACCCCTAATAATTTATTTATTTGTTTATTTATTTACTTACTTTCGGGAACATAAGGATTAATCAAAATGCCGTTTAAGGTACTTGATAAATTTCCAATAAAGTATATAAATCTATAAATTTTTTCGGTTTATAATTTTTTCGCCACTGACCATTTCGCCGTCGGCCATTTAACCGTTGTCAAATATTTTATTTAATATTTTAATCAGCATTTGTGAGAGTAATAATCATCCATAGGACTTTTTTAAAAGGTGGAAGCAAACTCAATTTTTTTAAATAAACTGCGTTATTTAATAAAATTATTCCCAGGCTGGATTTCAAAATTATTGTCCATAAAACTTTTTAAATTTTATAATTTAATTAATATTTAAATTTTAATAAAAAATATTAATGTTTAAAAGAGCTTATCATTAGGGATATGAGTTAGAAGCATTAAATGCTTATTTTGAGTGCAGGCACGTAAAAATATTTTCAACTTGAACATGTTTTAGGATTTTCCGAGTTGGTTATGTTAATTGTATTCATATGCATATTTTGATTTTAAATGCTTATTTTAGTGATGTATTACATAAAATCCCTAATTTACTTACATTTTAAATATTTACTAAATTGCTAAATATAATTTTTGTTTATGAATTTTAAAATAGCGGTTTGGGAGTTTTAGAATTAATTATGGTTGAGCATGCGTTTGATACCTTCAAACCGTTACCATTTTCCGCAGGAACAACGCTAATGTTATATAATCAAAATATTACTTATTACTTAATTAAATACAGGGTGACCCAAAAAAAATGATAACAAAGTTTAATCGGTCCTAACACAAAAGTTTTTTGTTGTTGGTATTTTGTTTTAGCACACTGAGATTGCCAGTTAAAAATACTACATGTATGGTAAACTGTCAAATTTTGTTATGTGTTTTAGTACTTATTTTATAGATGTCTAATCAAAGAGAAAAAATTTTAGTGTTATATCAACAGGGAATGCGCAATTGTGACATCGCGCGAAGGCTCGGCATAGCGGCACCAAATGTCAGCCGAACAATCAAACAAATTGAGAAGCGTGGCCATACCGGACGTCATCCAGGAAGCGGAAGAAAGCGAACAGTCAACACGCCGAGGGTCCGTCAGATCATCAAGAAACGACTCCTGCGAAATTCCAGGGTCTCAATGAGAAAAATTGCCCGTGAGATCGGTGTTTCACGTGAATCAGCTCGTCGAATAGCTAAGGAGCACCTTAAGGTCAAGCCTTATAAGCTTCAAAAAGTTCAACTGTTGACCGATGGTAACAAGCTCGTGCGACTTCAAAGATGTCGTCAGCTCCTTCGTCGCGCCGCTTCTTTATCGTGGAATTGGATTGTGTTCACAGATGAGAAGCTTTTTACCATCGAGCAAGCGCACAACCGTCAAAATGACCGGATTTGGTCTGTTAATGCTCCAGGTACTTCTGCTGTCATAGAGCACCGTCAATATCCACAGTCTGTGATGGTTTGGGCCGGAATTTGCTCAACTGGAAAAACCCCCTTGGTTTTTGTGGATCGGGGTGTGAAAATTAACCAAGAGGTTTACCGACGCGACATTCTCGAAGCCGTCCTCCTTCCATGGGCTCATCAACATTTCGGCAATGCGAATTGGACGTTTCAACAAGATTCTGCTCCAGCGCATAGGGCAAAAGCCACTCAAAATTGGTGCAAAACTCATTTCCCGGATTTCATCACATCCACGGAATGGCCCCTCTACTCGCCAGATCTCAATCCGATGGATTACAGCGTGTGGTCAATTTTGGAGGCAAAAGCCTGTGGGACACCCCACAAAAGTTTGGAGGCGTTAAAGCAATCGTTGTGCCGTGAGTGGGATCGAATATCTATAGAAGAGCTTCGGCGCATAGCTTTAAATTTTCGGAAGCGTTTGACGATGTGTATAGCAGTAGAAGGCGGCCATTTTGAAACTACTTAATTATTTTTCTCAACAATAATGTTAGTTTTTATTATTTGTTGTGACAAAGTTTTTCTTCGGTTTAATAAAGGTTTTATGATAAAAAGTTTTGTTATCATTTTTTTTGGGTCACCCTGTATATATTTATATAATATGTGTTTATTTATTTTAAATAAGCAAATTAAATTGTTTTACAATAAAATACAAAAATTAAAATATAATTGAATTTTATTTCAATCAAAATCGATCCAGTGTTATCAATAATACTGTCAATTATTATTCCATCAGAAGTATTTTTTTTTAAATCTGTGTTTAAATATTCTCCAGTGTATCTTGTGACGTTAAAAGATTATTTTCCGTGTACACATAAATTTTAATATGTAACAGTCGTCGAATCCACCGGAAAATTTGAAAAAGTCATTGTTTGCAATATTAATTTGTATTTTAAAAAATAAAAATTAAATCAATATTTTTGTGTGTAGGTATTATCTTTTTATTTTTAAAGCTAATTATTTATTTTTAATTTTAGAATAAAAATTGTAATTTTCTAAAGCTGCTATTATTTCACTGCAGCCATCGTCAAACACTAACTAAAATTTAAACTAATGTACGTATAGTTAATTTACTCTTCTTCTTCATCATCCTTTTTTTTTAAATAGTTGACGGCGACAATCGTCAACCCAAGAGGACCGCCGGCTTTACGTGCTTTCCGAAGCACGGAGACGGTCATATGAAAGTTTTTAGCTTTCCCTGGATTCGAACCGAGTATCTTACAATCAGCAGCAGCAGTAAGCTAATGATCATCTCAGTTAATTTATTATTTAAACCAAATTTGCAATCCAACATTTTTATTCATATTTTGAACTTTTTTGGGCATATTTTGAACTTTTTTGGGCATATTTTGAAGTATTTTAATGTTTAAAATCAGATTCCTATTTATCATAGTATGTAGAATGACAATCAGGGACAGTCCTATGAGAAGGGTGAGAGAAAGGGGCCTGCTGCCTATATACCGTATTCCTTTAAAAACTAAAAAAGCTAAAAATCGGCAAATTGAAGACTATTCCCCAAAAATGTTTGGGTTAGGCCGTCTTTGAAATATTAATATCTTTAATGTTGGTTATAACTTGTAGACGTTATTTATTTTCCATCCTGAATTTTAACGCTATTCGTCTACGTTTATAATTCTGCTTTTCTATTAGTTTATTCAATATTAAAAATTGTTGTATTGGCTAATGCGTGGTGTATGTATGTATAATTATTTAATTTATTACGTATCTGTTCAAATAAATAATAATAATAATTTTGATATTTTTTCTCCAAATGCATGCAGACTTTGTCTTAGCAAGAGCTTATTATGTGTATGTTTTACATATTGCAACAATTATAATAAGGCTCCATCACAGACAAGATGATTAAAGGTAATAAATTAGGAAAACTGTCGATCAGGAAAACTGTGGGTGAGTCAGTTGCAATCTATCAATTTAAAGCTAATTTATTCAAATTTATTTATCAATCCATTGTGATTAATATTGCAGCAATAATCAAGAAATTTATTTTGCCCAGTTTTGTTTCCGTATTCTTTAATAAATATTTTTTATTTGTAAAAAAAAATCGAAACTAATCAGACTTTTAGTTTTTAGCTTACACTAGTATATAAGTTTAATGCAAAAATAAAGTTTTCCCAGCAAGTAAATCATATCTGTAAAAATAAAATGTAAAATATTGCATAATTCAATAAATAATCGGCAGTAAGTATAAAATAATTACATTGAAAGTTTTCACAGTGAAAACCTGGTTGACGAATGAGATATAACGTTACACAATTGTATATCGATAAATTATAGAAGTTATAAATAAAATTTGCGTAATAATTTAATAAAATTTGTACTAGATTAGAAAACCATGCTTTTGTGTAGGACAGTTTGTCGATATAATTTAATTTGCATTTCAATTAAGGTTTGTATGCTAACCCATCGTTTGAGTCACTCGGAGCATAATTTATTTTAAAAGAATGGAAATTCGCGCCACAATGAAAATCGTTAAAATCAATTTTAGACAATTAATTTAAAAATCTTAAGTGCAGCAGGAATAGTGGTATTTATTATGTAAATAAAAATTGCCTAGCTTTTTTTTATAATAATATACAATTGATTATATATTAATAGAAACATTTCCATGCTAAATATTGTTGATTTACTTACATAAACATATCATTAGAATGCGATTTGTATCAAAAGCAACTGTTTTAAATTTAATAAACTATTATTAAAATTACAATCTGGTCATTTATCAATAATAAAAATTTAGGCAATTTAAAAATATTTCCTTGAGGTATAAACTGCACAGACTGTCGCCTTTTATAGAGTTGTGATAAAAAATGTAAGTGTATAATTTACATTTTAATTTTGTTCTTGTTAAATAGATACTGAAAAATGATAAAAAATGCCAATATATTATGAATCAAAAAATTATTTTTATACGCCCAAGAAGATAAATATCGACACTTCTGAATGAATGGGTGACATAACGACATAGCGTATCTATGTTAAATTAAACACAGTGTGTTGTAACAAAATTGTAACACACATTTTTATTTATTTAATTATTGAAACCTGAAATTAAATAATTTAAATATATTATTTATTGCTATTTGGTCAAGTTTATTCTAATTTAATTTGTTATCTTTATTAAGTGTAACACTTGGCAAAACTGCTGTTGACCACCCAACCGCACTGTCACACTCACCAACCCCTCTACTACAACTACGTTTATTAAAATTGCACTTGTATTTAGCATTTTATATTTGCGCTAAAAATACATCAATTTACTGGTTAATCATAGCGTAAATGAATAGCTTTAGGGTACTTGGTTTTTGCATTACAGATAATACGATGGTATAGCATATTAAACCAGTGGTATTCACTCCATGTTTATTATAAGGTGATCATTACATTGTAGAAATTGTATACAAAAATCTAATCATAACATGCCAAACCTTATCTACAACTGGGAAGGTTCGTAATTTAACATCACGACCACACTGGCGACTTCAACACAAGAGTAACCAATTTTTTCTGCGCTGTTTCTCTGATGTGCAGATTGAGAAACACTGATAACTACAAAGATATAATGACAATATGTAAATTACCGTTAGGCGGTACTTTGATGATCGTTGCCAGTGACACTTTTCATTAACATAAAATATTCATAGAAAATAATAGGAATAAATAAAAATCTACACAGAAATCTGATGATAATAATACCATAGAACCTGAATATTTGCAAATGCACGCTGGAAACCATAGAAAACATGAACTTTATGTAACATTTTAAGAACATTACTTCTTCAACAACTTCAAACTAACCATTGCTTGCGACACTAATGATATATAAACTCTTTTCCTTATCTCTAATGCGGCAAACATTTCGCACGGATGCGAAGAGCTATGGCCTAGAATTTTAATGCAAACGGCAGGATAATATTTTTGTCGAATGTAAATTTGAATCTGTTGTCCTATAGAAGTGTACGTTTAACTAATAAATACCAATTTCGTCTGCATTTTCTGCATTACAATTTTGCTCTAAGCTTTCACAATAAATTATTGTACTACATCACCTACCAAGTTTTTCTGCGAGAAAATTTTCTCGGTCGCAAAGTTATTATTTAATAATGGTTTCAGCCAAGCATTTATTATTATTTTTTTTTTCCTTATAACATTAAGTTTTATTATAGTAAATTATACAGTTTAGCTTAACGTCTTCTGTATTTTAAGAAATCGTCATTTTGTATTACGATAAATTCTTCCCGATAACTAAAAATTCCACTTAAAATGACTACCGATTAGGTTAAAATTCTAATCTGAAGAAATAATTTACAATCTTAAAAAAATTATAAATGTTCGGCATTATAAATTTTAAAAAATTAACTAATACGGCCGCGTAACTGGTAACATGTTGACATTATCTGCCTTTTATATTGGAGGTATTAGTCAGGTTTTTAACCAAATTGCTTTACCTATAAGGTATTCGCTTTTTGCTTTGTCGAACGTTAAATAGCTTCTATTTTTATACATATCAAAGTCAATTAATTAACAAAAAAATATAATGAACATTTATCAAATATTCATTTAAGATCTCTGTGTGAGATTATGAAATACTGATTGGCATATCAAATAATTCAATGCAAAAAATTAATAATCGTGTCCTTTGTCGTCGTTTAAATATTCAGAAAAGCCGGAAAAATAAAATTTTGCGATTGTCGATAAACTTAAACTTTTTTGCTGCCAAATGCATAAAACAAATTGGTTGTCTAGTAAAGTTTAAATTTTATCCTAGCGATAAAAACAAAATTCCCACAGTTGATTAATGAACAACTAAACGTAATTATAAATTAATGAGGGCGTCACTTGATTTAATATCAACATACTTTGCATATTATAAAAACATAAAAGGAAGTAAATACTGAAATGAAAAACACGTTAACATAAATTAACTTGGCGTTATCTACAAAAACAAATATTAAATTATTAAAAAGCTATTAAGAGATTAGTACTGTTACAGAAAAAAGGTGGTAGCACTATATTATGCAAAAGACGTCGACATGCTAGTAATAATTAAAAATCGTGTAGTCAACTTTAATATGCATTGCTCCATTGGTTAAAGAAGCGCCAGTTAAATAAGCCGTAAGAAATATTGCATTTTTACAACATTACAAACACACCCAGACTTAAAAGACAGTTTTAACCTCGTGTTGCCTCAAGACCAATATTTAGAAATCTCATGTATGTGGTCCGTGAGTTAAACTTGGAATTTCAACACTGTCACTAGACCAGATATCACATCAAACCACTATACTACTCGGAGTGATGAAAAGCAGATTTTAAAATGTTACCATCCTAAATTACTTGCATATTTTTTTTTCATTTATAGAAAATTTATGGTGATTTCCTAAAGAGGTTTTCATTAACCTTTACTCGAAGATATTTACAAAAATGTTACTGCATTCGATAGAAAACACTAAGACTCGATAAACTTCTGATATCGATTCATTTAGAAAATAATTTTTCTCGTAAGAAACAAATTTATTTTAAAGTGGATATCGTTAATTTTAGCCAAATTTTTACGTAAAATAATGCAAAAGTTTATTTTTATATTTGTAATTTACGCCTCCAACTAATATGATTTAAAAAAAAAATTTAATTCGCATAAATGCTTTAAATTATAAGAATCCATTAATCGGTATACCGATTATTATAAAAGAAATTACTTGGGTAAATTACCGAGTTAGACCGGTATCAAAAATAAAATTAAAAAACGAAAATATTCCAAGTTCAAATGGTTTATTTTTACGTTTGTAGCAATTTAAGTGCTGTTTAAATTTTTTACAAAATTTAAAAATTAATAAAATTATTTGTGTATTCCTTTAAAATTAACATTAACTCTTATTTGTTCATTTGAATTATTTAAAAATTTAAATTTCTTGAGTTCTTTTAATTTCAAATATTTTTAAAATGCATTTAAAATGAATCAAATTAACGTCAGATCCTTACAAAGATATGCTACTATTACCTACTATCATTTTGAAATATTTATTTGATGTGAAAGAAATTTCTACGTAGAAAAAAAAAATGACGTGAAGAAATGAAAAGAGAGAAACAAGTTTCATTACTATCAGGAAAATTATTTTACGCTTTTAGAGTTTCGGCCTTTGATGGTGAGGGTGGATTCGCCTGTTGCCGTACTGTGCCCGGTTTCGTACATCAAAAGATATAAAATTAAATAATAGTAAAACCGTAAAGCTAAAGTTTGAAACACAATATGCCTATTTTCCGCTACTTTTACGATTCATATGTTGGTTTGCAAATTTTAAGATTTATTTTTTAAATTTTAGTAGTAGGTACACATAATTATTGTTTTATTTTTGTAATAAATACAAAAGTATAAAATTTAAGATTTTAAACGTCAAGCATATAATTTCTGTTAACTGAAATTGCCCGAAATAATTCTCTAGCCCGAGAAATTACTCTAATAAACCAAGTAGGATTCGAGATTATTTTTTTCATCGAACAGAAGTTAAATAATTTGTATAATATATAAAAATTACAGTTCTAATTGATTTCCTAATTTTGTGCTTCAAAGCATGATTGAATGGAAAGCGAGATGGAAACTTACGGTACATTGATTTTCAACAAATTTTATATCCCTAAACCCTAGACTATAACTAATGCGTGTCAAGTCGTCTACGGCAGCGATTCTCAACTTGGGGGTCGCGACCCCCTTGGGGGTCGCAGATCTATTTTAAAGGGTCGCAGAAAATTTAGCAATTTCTTTCCAAAATTTGTTTTGAATTTCAATTGGAAATTAGTAACCCGAATTAAAATTCTTAAATTATACAAAGTTAGTGAAACTGTAAACGCTCCCCACCCTTTTGCTTTATGTTAGATAACGTCGACTGTAACCTGAAAACCATTAGCAAAGAGTTACTTTGTTGTTTGCTAATAGAAACACGAACTACAGCGGAAGAAATTTTTACTGCCATTAAATAATTACTTTGTGGAAAAAGCGTTTTTGCTGCAAAAATTGAGACGCTGCTATGACAGGAAACGGGAAGACCAATGGACTTGTGAGCCGTTTAAAAAAATCGCCAATAAAAACATAATTACAACACACTGTTTCATCCATCGACTACAACTTGCTGATAAAGATGTGGGCGAGAATTTGATAGAAATTTTAGATCAGTGTGTGATAGTCTTCAACTATATTTCTGTAAGTGCTCTTCACACTCGACTCTTTTCTATTTTTTTTAGTGAGGTGGATGCCGCTCATACTCATTTATTGTTACATTCAAATGTACGTTGGCTTTATCGAGGAAAAGTGCTTTCCAGATTAATTGAGCTACAAACTAAAATTGAAATTTTTTTGAAAGATCAAAATTCACTGTTAGCTCACTATTTTGAACCTGACATGTGGGTGGCAAAAGTGTCGTATCTTTGCCGATATATTTGGACTACTCATGCCCGTACTAATGCCCATACTAATAGTGATGGATTGATCCGAGATTCAAGATAGCAACTGTTGCTACGATACGGTCTAAATTTTAGTAATCTCATTGGTAAATTCTAGGATTATCTTAAGTCTCGGATTGATCCGTGGCTATTAGTACGGGCATAATAGTCACGGATCAATCCGAGACTCAAGATAATCCTGGAATTTACCAATGAGATTACTGGAATTTAGACCGTATCGTAGCAACAGCTGCTATTTCGAAAATTGATTTTGAATCTCGTATCAATCCATGACTATTATGTATCGTATCGAGATCAATTCTCAAAATAACAGCTGTTGCTACGATATGGTCTAAATTCCAGTAATCTGATTGGTAAATTCTAGGATTATTTTGAGTCTCGGATTGATCTGTGACTATTAGTACGGGCATCAATGATTTCAATTTAAGCATGCAAGGGTTTGAAAACAATTTATTTTCGTTCACAAGCAAAATAGAAGCTTTTTAAAAAAAGAAACATTTTTGGATAGTACACGTAGAGAAGAAGGAACTGATTATGTTTCCATCGCTTTATAATTTAACGGATGAAAATAAATTGACGGAAACCCAACATGATATATTATAATGTGTTGCGAAGCGAACATTTAGAGAAACTAAGAACTAAATTTTACGATTATTTTTCAACTGATAATAATATTCCAACAGATAACATGCAGGTTGACAACCCCTTCCTTAAAAACAATTCGAAAATGCAATTCGAAAATTTCGAAAATTTTTGGTTTTATGCATAACTAAAAACAAAGCAAGAAATCGACTTGAAGAGGAACCTGCACCTAGGATTTCCCTTGCTTAAACAATTGAATATAGAATTGATAAACTCATATCAAAACATCAAAATCAAGGAATTTGATTACTGACATTTGATTACTGAATTTGATTACTGACATTGTTGGGGTCGCAGAAAATAAGCAAGAAAATTTAGGGGTCTCGTCGTAAAAAGGTTGAGAACCGCTGGTCTACGGTTCAAAAAGTGGCATTTTGCCGCCGAAATTTGAACTTAAAATTAAATTTTTACAAAGATATATGAGTAATATATTATTTTCATAGATATCATGTAATGAAAATGGTAAATATAACGCGTTTAAAGTATGTTTTCTTCTTTTCCTCTATAGAATGATTTTATGATTTTACGTTTAACTTTGAGATTGATTTTTTGTGAAGTGAGTGATAAAGATAGAAACTTGTGGTTCGCGCCATTCGAAAGAGCGTCTTTTTTCCTATAAAAATCACCAAAAAAGTGAAAATTGATTTTTCCGACGTAAGGACCCTTTTCATAGTCCAGGTCACATTTCATATAGTAAATTATGTCGTGTTAAAATTTCTATTCTAAAAAATCTTAAATATAAGAAAAATATATTTAATTAAATTACAATATAATATTGATTAGCAAGAGTTACTACTTCTTGTAGAGCCATCTTGGCTCTAGGATTTAGGCTTTAGCCTTCTTGGCTTTAGGCTTGGCTTAGCTTGGTTGATCGTTTTGAAAAATGCAATTTGAACAATTTTAAATGAATTAATTTTGTGGTTGTGAATGAAACTTATGCATAATATGATTTTTCTTTCTCTGAAATTTGATACTCAGGTACTGAGTTGTCGATGTATATAAAACTGTGAAACCCACTAGAAAAAATTATGTAAAACATTACTACGAATATAAATAAGATCACAAATTTACGAAACGCGAAAACCACAAACATCTTATCTTTCAAATTACATAGTATGTAGGATTCGCTAAACTTTATTATTGCTAACGATTCAATCTTGAGGTTTTAAGTAATTTGCATATTTGCTTTCATGTGGGCATGGAAACATTAAAATATTATGTTAACTTTTCTACAAGTTATTGGCATTCACATAATAACTGATTTCAAGTTAACGGTTTATTTACGAACCTTGTTGATATACATACATACATTTTTTGCATACAAATTGCATTGCTACCTGATTTTCTGTTCTATTCTGCTGTGTATTTATTACTACTGCGAAATCTTGTATTTTATTTTTTTGTGATAGATACTATAATATAAGGTCCAATAATATAATTATTGTTAGTAAACCATTGAATTTAATAGTACATATGTATATAATAAATAATATAAATCAACTTTAATTGGAATAATAAGAGGCTCACATTCTCGAATCCTGGAACGCAAATCTATGCTTGCATATAATTTTTGCATTCAAATTATGCTGTTAATATTATATAAAAAATATATAAGAATAATTCTTTTGCCAAAATAAAATGCAATCTCGACGTTTCTTTGTTTCGTCTTCTTTATTGACCATGATCAAGACGCAAGCAGTCATTATCCATATCAATCAACAAGCAATTATATTATAGCTAGGCTAATATCAGTATTCACAAAACTTTTAACGAACCATTAAATTTAACGAATGATTTAATTATTAAAAAATAAAATAATATGTTACACGGAAAAAACTAAATGTTAATATTTAGTAAGATTTCTACTAATTTTTAATGTTTTAAATAATAACCCGGAACCTGCCTCGGAATTTGTTACTTATTATGAAGTAAAAAGTGAAAAAATATATCGCTGATTCCATAAAATATATTACATTGAAAGAGAAAAAAATACAGAGTCAAGCTACAAATTTTAATGTTTCAAACACTAAAAATCTTCAGAATCTACCTTTAAAATTTCGTAGTTTCAAACAATAAAAATTATCAATTCTATCGGTAAAATATTTATTTATAAAAATACAGTAATTACCGTTTACTATTGCACTTTTTAAAGGTTAATAAAGTATTTTTTCATTTCTGTGAACATGATAAAAAGTAATTTGTCAACTAAAATAAATAAATAATACATTAGAAATTTTTTACTAATTTTTATTTAAGAAAATAATATCTACATATTATAACCTATTAATTATAGATGGATGTTTTTCAGAATAATAAAAAATTTATACTAAACCGATGACATCTGAATACGCTTTGTTTACATCTAATTTCAAACCAATTTCATTGGTTAATTAATATGTTGCGGTCATCGGTTTAGTATTATGCATTTTTATATTATTCTTAAAAAACCCAACTATAATCTTACCTTTTCCATAAAATAAAAAAAAATTATAATAAACAAACATTAATGATGATAACATAACTTACTTTTAGTAACTAATAAACATTGAGGTAATGAATTTTTCAACCGCTTTTACCAATAGTTTATAATATAATGATTTCCATTACATTGCTAAGGCACTTTGGAACTTTTACATATAAATGAGATTTTAAAAAATACACAAAATAAAGTATAAAAATTAAAACTAGGTAAGAAATAAAATATAAAAGTAATAATAAAAGTAGAGTTAGTTTTTAAGATCAAAATCAATACTGAGCTCACCGATTAAAGATTTTACCGAAGTTGGAATCAGTTGGCTGGGTTGAATTCCTAATTTGAAAACAGCCTGTTCAATGAAGATCTAGGCTGATTTTGCTTCCGGAGAGTACTGTGTATATAAAGCGTAGTAAGTTTTAAATGCAGCTTCTACGGCTCGGGCACTAGATTCAAAATCACTTCATTAATAATATATGAAACCAAATGATATTGTTTAAACATCCAACGATTACTGGCCGTGGTTGGAGTGATAGGTTATAGGTGACCAAAGTGTTTTGCAATTGATTTCAACTTACTGAATCATCATTAGCTGTCTGTGGAATTAAAAATTATGAATTAGTTGATTTTAAATAAAAAAATATGTACTTAAATATAAAATTTTTTTTATTGGGCTAAATTTCACCACTTCGCGATTTTAAATGTGCAAATATTTCCAAATTATGATTGAACCAACCTTAACATTGAAAATAAATCCCCACGCGCTTCAGGTTTAGTAGAGTTATTCCACCCTTTTTTTTTCTCTTTTAGATTTCTTAGCCCTTTTTCTACTTTTGGAACTGCTTATGACGATTTTGTTAGTAATATATTTAGGCTTTGGAAAAGCGGCCGATAGAAGCAAAAAGATTGCTAAATCTAAAGCATATATATTAAATAATTTTCATTATTAGGTCAACAATTAATATTAAATTAATTTATTGCAATAAATAATATATTTTTTCAAACTTACCATCTGTAAGAAATTCTGGCTCCGACGGTTTTCTGGGACCACTAAATAAAAATATGAGCTGCTTTTGAACTACAGGCCAAGTTTTCTTAAATGCATCTTTTTTTTCCGGAAATTTCAAGTTAAAATCATGTTCAAGCTGTTAAAATAAATGCAATAATTATTATCAAACATATTATACAAATAAAATAAATAAATCAAACTTACCAATTCATATCCAAAAATTTGTTTCCAATTAATTTGTTTACGTTTTCTTAGATTGAGTAAAGTTCCGGGAAGTACCGCCGAAGCTAAATTTACTCTGACTAGCTGGTACTGCCATTAGAGAAATTTTCCGATCGCATTGAGTTAATTTACAAAAGAATATTAATTTGTTTTAGTATAAATAATTAATATTTTAGACATTACTTACCTATCCTGTTAATTCTTCTTAAAGATAACCATTTTTTACTAAACTGGAGACACTTTATGGCGCGACGTTCTTGTAAAATGCATGCAATTATTAAACTATATGAGTCTCAGCTCATTATTTGCGGAGGAAGGGATGGAGAATCATGTTTCAAACTGTTTCAAACATGAAAAATTATAATGTATATAATAAAATTGATGAGTTCGAAATATACTTTTTACAGTTTGAAGATAATAAAAAGTATAAAGAGAATTTAGTTGTGTATATAAAACTTATACTATTTCATTTAGTAAATTTTCATGGAGCTCATTAGTAATATTTAATCATTTTTTAAATATTAAATACAATTTAGAATTTATTACTTAACATTGAAAAAGTTTTATTTAATATTCCTTTTATATAAAATATAAGATCTGCAGATGTAAATTTTTTTATATGTAATCTATTAAAAAATGTAGTTTGACATAAAATTTTATATTTTGCTATATTTAGATTTTTTAGCTTTCAGATCACAAATTTTTACTTTTTAAACAATAAATATTGAAGTTTTACTTATTAATTATTATAATGTCACTTTTTTAACAAGCACATTGTAATTTTTCAATTTTATAATACTACTTTTTTGCATATAAACTCAAAAATCCAGCGTTCAAATAATAATTATTGTAAATTAATTGTTAAAACAACGATATTATTGTTCAAAATTGTAATAGTTCGTGTCATGTCAACTATTTATTAAACATTAATCTTTATTTAGTATAATTCAGTTTTTTCCGTGTATCACTATTTGAAGAATTTTTAAATTAAAATTAATAATATTTAATAAAAACTGATTGCCGATAAATTTGTTATGATTGTATAAATATACTTTTTGCACTAGGTGTATTACATACATATAATGTTTTTATCTCATTTAGCACTATTTTCCCTACTCAATTAAGTTTTAATTAATATGACATTGTGGATTAGTCGTTATCGTTTAATTAAAACATTTTTGTCAAGTTGATCTTGTATAATATAATTTATTAATAATAAAAACTTATTAAACTACACTCTTACATATTATAATAATCATATTTGTGTAAGAATTTATGTATATTACTATATAAGATAACTTCTGCCCGTTTTCTTCACCTTGAGAATCTATCGGATACGAATCCGTCCGAAAAATTAATCAAATAACCAATCAGACAACAGAAATTCAAAATTTGATTGGTAACTTGAGTAATTTGTCCAGAGGATGCGTATCCGATAGATATCTCAAGGTGAAGGAAATGAGCATGAAATTTAGACTTATGGTAAACCCTACAGCGATGGTGTTGCAATTATTAAATACTATCATTGCCGCCATTTGCAAACGAATTGATTACCGGTCGTTGCCGGTAACGACAACTATAATTATAATTCAGTAGTTTTTTACGGACCAATCATAAACGTGGACTTACAACTTACCGTAGAATCTGAACCACGGCACAAATAATTTGGAAGCAAGTGAGAATTGAGCATGCAACAATTCATTAAACCAATACATGCACAAATATCCAGTATCATCGACAGAATTACTAATTAATTTATTGCAAGTATTGAAGGTTTTCCTAGACATCAACTTCCTGCATTTAATTAATTAAGAGATTTTTTTGCAATGTCGTATGCTTCTGTTTTGTCCAAAGTCGTCGCCTTTTATAAGGTTTACAACTTCCCACTCTAACTTTTTTACCTAACATAAACTTGACTTCCACCTGTGCTTTAGGTACTTATAAATAAAATTATAAAAAGTTTGTAACTGCAATAACGCCAATCAACATTGCGATTCGAGTAAATTGATTTGTTATTAATTAACTAGATCAATTAATACAAATTAATGTAAAAATCCTCACCTGGCAATTAGATTATAATTTATTAGATTTTCAGGTCGATTAATCCAAACTTTTATTGCAAAATAAGTGCATAAAATTTGTTCCAAATTTTTGAAATTAATATTCTGGTCAGCTTTAAATTGGAAAGCCAACGCAAGTTTATTTAACTCTTAAAACTAGTAATTAAAATTGTTAACATACATAATATATTTTGGTAGGTAGTACTTTTCTTATTTGCACAATGCAGACCATAATTATTACAGAAATTTCAAAATTCAAAAAACCAATTATTTAAATTTAAAGTTATTGATTTGATTATCCTATATAATTATTATCCGATTTGCAAGTGCAATTTCCTCATTAAAATGGGCCTGCTGCCCACATAATGTGCATTACTTTATTAATCTGAAAAAGTGAAAATTATTTATTTTGTAAACATAACTTCTAGGTTATATAATAATATATTATTTGATTGCTAATATTCTAAGCATATATTTGCATAGCACAGGACACCCAAGATTTAACTTTTGCGAAATCGTCACAACTGCTTTAGAATTATACGAGGGCCGTTCAAGATTTATTTAAAAATCGTTAAGCGTTAGGTAATTAAGTTTTTATTATTACAAGTTTATAGTTAATTTTTCATAATTAACACCTCTTTGCTATATTAATTGTAAGCATTAAACAATACATAGTAATTGTGATTAATGAGATAATAATAAAGTACGGGTAAACAAGTTGAGCTGCTTTAATAATAATTTTGATCGATGTTCATCAATTATTATTAAAACCTGATTTTTAAATAGGTTAGAATTAGAATTATTCTAATTACTTAGACAATGAAATATTGTGGTATAAATTAACGTTTCAATCCCAACATTTTTATGCAAAAAATATAATGGCAAGTTTGACTGGCCGAACAATAAGGCAACTTGAATTACATAATTTTTTTAACAGTGTAAATTTTTTTTTATTGAATAAATTAGTTCGGCAAGAATTGCGTATACGCGCACTAATAAAATAATAATAGACAGCTTTTGTCGTAACTTAATACAGCAGTAATTTATTAACGTCAAAAAGTGGTAGACAATTAATTTTTTGGTAGCCGTAGTACTTTAAACTTAATTCTTACATAAAATAGTTTAATAATAGAGCGGTATCTAATAATTTTATGTAATTAGTTTTGGTGAGTGTAGTGGGTGGAAGTAGCATTTTACGTTGTGGGATTTATGGATTTAAGCACATAAACTTGAAATTTATTATGGACTTTTCTTTTGTATGTTAATAATTATTAGTAGCAATAAGTAGTTAATTTATTGGACAACTAATTTAAATATTCCATATTTTTAATGGATTTGCCAATCGCGTATTAGCTTCATTTTTGAAAAGAAGTTTGGTAATCTGTTTTTGCGCAGGATAATGCAAGTCCTTCGTGAATTCGCATGAGCAGTCACTACTCAATGAGATGTAAACTTCGCAGCAAATTTTTTAATTTTTTAAATAAATGATGGTTCCATTATGCTAATTATGTGATTAATTAGTTGTCTTATCAAGGCGATTGTGCGATTTTGCAATTAGTTTCGATAAATACTTTTAAAGTCTGCTATTATGAGAAATAAATTTTTTATTATTATTAAATTTGCAAATTTGCTTCAATTAGCAATGAATGCACTTTTTATTTAAGAAAACTGTCAAGATATAGGAGTGTCTACACTGTTAATTATTGTATGTATTATTTATACCTACTTTATTATTTCTAAGTCATTCGTTAATTTATTGATCAAATATAAATTATTTTGATAAACACAAAATGAAATTAAATATTTGAGTGCAAATCACTTTTTTAGAATTAAACCAATTAAACTGTATTACTTATCTAAATTTTGGATTTATGCAGTTGGTATTGTTGAACCGGTTTTTAAATTTCTATATTATAACTTTTACGGACTAAAAATAAAAGTTGTCCAATCCATATGCACGAAAGTGTATGTGTGACAAGTATCCCTTTCTGAATTTAAAATTTTCAATGCCACCGTCTACACTTAATTACATATGTTTTATAATTACCAACTTATTCCGCTTACATTATAATTTTATTCCAGTAGCTAATTTGCAATATAATAATAGATTTTAAGTAAAGCCACTGGCAGAATAACGAAATATAAGAAAAAATGGAGCAATATTGACCATTTAATCACATATAGAATACATGTTACATACTACATTACAACTTAATGCTTAAAATTTGTGTTATTACAGTTCTGATTTTTAATGTAGATTGGGTTGGTAGCCTACGCATAGAAGTATTACCGTATCCGTATATCATAAACAAAAACTAAACAATCTACAGAACTAATTTTTGATTTCTAGAAATAATAAATGCTATTAATTTGATTATCAAATACATGCAGCTAAATGAAACTCGTCTTTTTTTTCTTTATAACAAATACGAATTTTTTACTATATGTCGTTTAAATATAAGCAAGCACACACATCATATCTAATCGTTTAGCGAGAGCTTTACTCGATTTAAAGAAATTAAGAATTAAAAAAAAAATTAAATTTATTTATTGATGATTGAAGCCCGTAGATTCAATCGCTGATTTTTTGACGAGCATGTGGGAGAGACTCTTAATTGATATAGAATACAAAGATACAGCAATCATTACGTTAATCGTATTCAATATATTTTACTATCAAGTTTCTATATCACCAAGACATAAAAATTTACAACTCCATAATTTTAAGAATTATATAATTAATTATAGTATTACTTTGTGTTAGTAGCAGAGCAGCCGTAAATTGCAGTACTACAGCCTATTAAATTTAAAATATCGAAACCACTGCGAATGAGATGCATAACAAATTTATAATTAGAAAGCTCAAGTTAATTTTAAAAGAGTAATATAAAATTTTATATCGATTATGGCTTAATAAAAATGTAATTTTTAAAATGTAACCGTTACATATAACTACTTTATTTACCGATTAGTAATTAAGAATTAATAATTAAGCTCGAGGGAATTGTTGAAGTATTGCACTGCTTATTATGCATTATAAAAATTTGATATCAGTTTTAAATTACTATTTAATTAATACTTCGGTAATTATACTAGAGGTTTTTATACGATAATATACTGAAAAAATTGTATGGAGACTGAATTTTCCTTCACTTGATATTTATTTCCAGAATATTTTTTTGTCGTACCATGTATTTTACAATCTACATTTATAAACGGCGTGTAGTTGTAACCATTTAGAATTTTTTTAATTTAGAGAAATCTCTGTTTTTTAGTTAAACGCGGAATGTTTTTCAATCAAACTGACTGAAATTGAAAGTCACCCTTCTTTAAATGTTATATCTATATAATTAATATATTAGTTAAGCTAGAACGTCATGTCTATTTAGATTTAGATTGCAAGGAAGTATTAGTAAAAATTGTGCTTAAATATTTTAATAATGCTTACTTCTCAACTAATTATTATTTACACACAAATTGCACTAACGTAAAATTTATGAAATTTATGATCTGACTGATTTAAAAAAATATCCGCCTATCTGTGCGATGTGCACTTATGTATTATGTAGATTAGAAGATCAATTACAGAAGTTAAGTTGTGTATTATATAATTTCAGGGATTTTCTCATGCAATACTGCCGTCATAAGGAAGAAGGCATGCCAACACTTTTGATAGTTTTAAGTAAATCGCAAAAAAACTAATCGCACATCGATCAAAAATGTGTATTTTTCTATGTAGACAAGCAAAATAGTAATTACGTTTGTAGGTGTTTTTTTGTAGATATCAATGTAAAACGGCAGAAGGATGCAAGTACGAAGCTGTTGCATTTTTAATTTGTTTTTAAATTATTTCTAAGGAATTTATATCATTTTATTTATACTGGTGAGATTAGTAACAAATCATTGTAGATTATCAAATTAAATTTCCTAAATTTTGAAAGTTTCAGGAAAAATATTTTAATAAAAAAAAAATACTTAATACTGCCTTTCCATTGGGAACACAGTATTTAATATATACTGGATGCAATGCAAAAAGGCAGTAAGTAACAATTGCAAAACAAAGAGAACAGTACAATAAAGAAAGACAGTAATTTTCAAAAATTAGTTATTGGTTTTATATTATTGGTTTTATTTAAAATTTAAAAAACTCTTGCAAAGTTTTATATGAAAAACTCAATTTAAAAAATAAATGTACTGATTGCTTCTTCCTTATGACATATGATCAATATTAGATAACAAATTCTAGTTCTAGGCAATATATAGATGCAGTATTGTTATGAATAAATTATACAAATATTGGTATAATTCTGATTACCAATATTGGCTCCCATGCCTCAAGTCACAATATTCGTTAACATATAGTACAGGTACAACTACCAAGTACTAAAGATATTGTGCAAATACATTGATTAACAATTATGGTGCAATAAAGTATGTGTATTGATGCAATGATTTTGCTGATAACTACAGCAAAAGCTGGTAAAAATCAATCAAATCGTTAAAGTTAATAAAAATTAATAGTCAAATAATAGAATAAAAAAAAATATTAAGAAAATTCTTTTGAAGAAATACACACTTCTCGCATAAATTATTTATTTTAGAGCTAACCGGTTTCGTGAAACTAATTCACCGGTTCCGGTAATAACTGGGCTAACCGCAGTGCAGGCTTAGGCCCGTGAGGCCCGGGCCTAGGGCGGCAAAATTCTAAGGGCGTCTAAACTTTAGAGGCGAGAAAATTTTAGAAGTTGAAAATTTAAAGAAAATTTTAAATTTGATTTGGCTTAGCTTTGCTGTGAATGTACGAACAAATTTCTACGACCGCGATGGTGTTGCAGTCGACAAGTTCCATTGACATTGACAAGTTCCAACAATAATGGAATAATATTATTTATTGCGATATTTTGGGTCCGTTACTTTGCCCCCTTGACAGTTTTTTCACAAACCAACATTGAAACTAAATTAACGCTAGCCCCCTCAGTTAATATTTTAGATTTAGATCAACAGCTAGCTCCCTAATCTATATACACGCAAATATCAGAGCTAGCATCATTTTCAGTCGGTTGATGTTTTCTTGAAAGCAAGAAAAACAAAATTGATGTGATTGTGACTGATTGTGACTGTATGATAACAACATGATTAAAATATCACTTAGCGACCACAAGATAACATTTTATGGTACATTTTAACGGCCGCCAGTCAATGTCAATAAAATAAACGTCAAAATGAATATTTTTTTAAATTTAATTTAAAAACGATTACATTAATAAATTATTACTTTGATGATAATATGAATAGATGATTGCAAAAGTTAGCTTTTGAAGCAATTTCAACGATTTCTTCCATTATAGTAGATGTACTAGGTCACTCCGGCGATCAAGAATTTTTAAAAAATTTTCTAAGTCCACAACACTGAGAACTGCGCATGCACCAATTCCGCGCAATAAAAAGTATCATATATTTTAATTATGAGGGTTATTAATTATCCACTAATTATATAAAATACATAAGATTATATTTTAACTGAGATGGTTATTAATTTATAATTATTTAATTACATTACGTATTATTTAAAATAAGTTATTATCCGTCTTATATAAAATATACTGTTTTTAAAATTAAAATTTCATTATAATTATTTTGATCGCCTACGGGTGTAGACATTAGTGACATTCCATTATTGTAAAATTGCAGTCAAAATCAATTAGTATCGTTTCTACTTTCTATTATATGTATCATAAGGTATACCTCATTATGTAAATACCGTTTCTAAAATTGTTTTTAATATTTAAATCAATTAAAAATCATTCACAAAAACTATCCCGCACTAATTAGGTATCTAGTATTCATATATAATGTATTGAAATTTGGATAATTTACATCACTTCATTTTACTAGTACCAACGGTAACTTGTTTTTTACAATTTAATTGCAAGAAAAATTAAAATGGAGAATAAAGCGGGTTTGAAAACTTTGAAGCGTGCTGCTGAAGCAATTGAACCAAGTAAGTTTTACTTATAATAAATTACTTTTTAAATAAACGGGTTAGGGTTAGGTTATCGTCCATAGAAACTAACCTATGGACGATAACCTAACCCTCAACAGTATAAAAAATTTTTTTTAATATTATGATTTACATTAATTTTACATTATTTTTATAGATTGTACTTCAAATAAAAAAACCATGAAAACGATGCGATCACTGAAGATCATTTACGAGACTAAGTACGCATTAAACAAATCCGAGTCCAAATTTATATCTGTTGGGATTGATGTAGAAAATTGGATACCAATTCTTAGAATCATTGGATCAAATGGAGTCGGTATCCATATATCTGGTGAGGACTGGGAAATCCTTACGAATGATATAAATACAACCAAGATTGACCACTTTTTTAAAAATGGTCATATGGAGTCTATAGAAATGAATGGTAGCGGATTGACAGTAACGGGCCGACAATTTAATAAGATAAACATACTTACATTTAAAAATATTGAAAATTTTTATATATCCATGGCAGAAATTTCGGTAAGAAGATTGTTCGAAATTTCATCATTAGTCAACTTAAGGAAGGCTGAAATTGAAGAGCTTGAGATAAGAGATCACTATACGGACGTACTATTTGCTTGTATTCAATTAGGAGGAGATGCTTTCCAGAATTTCAAGGATGTTGCAAGATCTCTAGGACAATATCGTGGTATAAATTTATATTGTATGACAGAACTATTTTATATGTATCCCGAAACAATCATAGAAAATTTATCTGAGTTAGTTGTTGATAAATTATAGTATTATGTAATATAATAATAATAATAAATATTTTAAGAACGATGTTAGTTTAATTCAAAATTCCATCAATCTTCACTACACCCACTTTAAGATATAAATTAGTAAGTTTATATCTACTTTATCATTACTATTTTGGAAAGCAGCTGATGCATACATCAAAATGCATTCGACTATAATAATTTTTTCATTAGTTCTAATTTTAAATAATACTTTATACGTATCACCATCTACAAGCACGGAAAATATTGAGATGAATAGTTTGGATAATCTTAATGGAACACTATGCTTTAAGTGCCCTCCGATGGAATATATAAAAAATATAAATGAGTCAACCTTCTTCTACCGCTTAACTGAAACGCAAATATTTTTATTTTGCATGTTACGATTTATTAACAGCAACTCAACCGGAGAATCCATATGTAAATTAATACTGGCGAACGAAAATTTATTTACTGAAGAGTTTTTACACAACGATAATTGGACGTCTACAAGCATGGCTCAAGTTTTACCGCCCTCTATTTTATCATTATTGATAATTATATATTACTTGCATTATTATTATTATAGAAAAAATAAAACAGAATTATTATTATAGATAGAAATAAAAAAAATTTTTAAATCTTGATTTGTTTATTTATTTCGATTACAAAAAAAAGTTACAAAATAAAAAAATCTTTTATACAAAGGTAACCAATCCGGAAATTGGATCATACTCATAAACAGAATCATGTAAAATTAATACATATGCAGAGGTGTCAGCAGGAAAATTCACATTGCTTTCTATTTCCAATTTTAAACTTAATACAGGTTCGTGAACCATTTCGTTTTGCTTTGAAACATCTAAAACAAAAATCGGTCCTTGACCGAACTGCTTAAAATCTAATAATGGTTCACAAAACTGCTTATTTAAAAACTTCTTTTGAAATGATACATAATCATTATAGGCCAACACGTATCTACATTTAGAAAAATCATTATTTCTTTTCTCGTATGGACTCCGATTCTGATTAATGAAAGCTGTAACGTCTGATATTCCACACTGTGAGAAAGTACTTGCATCAGAAGCTTGATTGTTTCGTTTACCCGTTTGAAATGCAATAAAAATCCATCGAGGTCTTCGGGACCCTACAGAATTTTGAACAGCCCAAATTGCTAAGTTAGATGTGGTAGGTAGAGAAGGATACTGATATAGACTTCTTCCATGAAAACCAATTTTTACTATTTTTTGTTGTTTTAAGCGATTATATATTTCCAATTTTGCAGAATCGCTAGGGGTAATATGTGGTACACGCCAGTTAATTTTTGAAATTTTTATTGTTACAGCGGTTTCACCATTATAACAATCGGTATCAGAATTCGAACGAATTAAAATCAGTTCTTGACGCATGTTTATAATATCACGTGTATAATCACATGCAAACCCTAATATATGATTTAATGGTATTACGGCACTAAAGGTCCTCTCAGTTGTGTTGAATATTTGAGATTCTTCATCTAAAACGTACCATCCGGCAGAGCCCAAACCTTTTGATTCTATAGGAGTGTAGCGACATTGACCATAAATTGATGTCGCTATACCGGGTGTTCTACAACTATCAATCACAACATCACCAAGTTGATAACGTATTTCCTCAAATAAAAATAGCGGATCGTTGAGTTTAAAAGTCTGTGTAGGATCTGTAGGTGTAACTATTCCTTCAATATAAATCTTACTATCATAAGTGGCAGTGATCAAATCCCCCTTCTCAATAATAAGTCTGACCTCATCAGAGTTAGCGAATGCGTTCACAGTATAAGGATGGTATGTATGAGTGGAATTATCTATTACTAAGTCTGAATAAGATACGTCAGCGAATATATTTCGAAGGGCATGCTCGTCCTGCATTATTATAATATTTATTTATTACGCGATATCCCAAACTTTCCAAAAATCTTATCTGAATAGATGTGAGTACTTTAACATTCGAAGGTGTAATGTCCATTAAAGTATTACCAGCATTATTTATACTGTTATTGAGGTTTAACCCCATCCTGTTTTAACTCTAAGCGTATAGTTAAAGATTCGTTACCAAAATCTACTGCTTCACCGAACTGATCCAATAACCTTAGGGTGATGTTATGAACAGTATTTACGGTAACAGGTAAATATATAATGTTTGTAGGTTCTCTGCATAATCTATATCCGGGTTCCACCGATAGGTCAAATTCAAATATTGTATGCGCTAGATTATTATTACGAAATGCTCCTGCAGTTATATTACAATCCACGTGGATGTTTGTGGCCTTCATAATTTGAACATTTAAATCAGATTCATGCTTAACACCTGATTTTAATTTCTTTTTAGAAAAACCTAGCATACGACCTATATTATCTGGCTTTGTAAAATCAATTTCGAAATGTGAAAATATTTCACATTTTAATGTATTATTATTAGCCCATAAGTTGAATCCGTCACTCAAGATAGATTTCAGATAACCATTTAATTCGTTTATTTCGTAAGCACCCGATGGTATGGTGATGACTTTTTCATTATAATAAAACTTGTTATTTCCATCATAGATATTTCTTATGGAATTACAACCGTAGAAACCTATTAACCCTAAGACGTGGTCAATTTTAGGATTTAATTGAATTGGGGGAAAGTAATCCACACTAAGTGAATTACCCACACCCGTCAGAGTAAACGTCTGGCTCATTATTAAAGATTTTTATTGATGACCAAGTATTTATTCATTTTTATACAAAAATTTTAAGCATAAATGACCACATATAATGGTATTAAATTTTTGTTCACGTACATAATTATATTTTATTTTACAATTGTTAAAGTATTTAATAACTTCTTGAGGAGGTCTCAGATTACCAAAACTATCATAATATATAACATTATTATATTTCTTCTTATATGCAACCCAATGAGTGCCATGCCCACTCATAACATCCAAGTTTATTACACCACATTCGAAAAGTTTTGGAGTAGAGGGTAAGGTATCTCTCATGAAGATGCCTCGGAAATTAGGAATATTGATGGTATATTTTCTTAAATCCACATCGGTTAGAGCTCTCCGAGGCAACCCATTTAGTTTTTTGAATACGGTTTTAAAAATAACGCACTACCGTTTTTGTATGGCTTCAAATATAAAGCTTCACCTTTTTTACCCATTGCGATGGCCTCCATCATTTTGTTATGCCGACCGCTTTCTTCAAGTTGTTGTTTTGCCTCCTTAGCATTATTAATAGCTTTAGCTATTCCACTAGCGCCACCTGCTAATGCTCCAGCTGCACTAAGACCGGCAAAGAGTGGTATCAAAAATGGTAGAATTCCACCCTGTTTAGGTACGGGGATTATTCGAGGTATTTTAATATTACGTTTACCCCCTATTTTTTTAACTGTACGTTTAGCCGCTATTAAAGCGTTTTTAATAATATTATTATTACATTTAGATTTTTCAAGTTCCTGAGATATATTTTTTAAAAGTCCTTTTCCAAGTATTATTTTACGCTTGTTTCCATATCCCATACCAAGCTTTCTTTTAGCTTTCATCGTATTTAGCACCGTCCACGCTGCAGCTTTCTCTCCCAGCTTGGCGTCCTTAGACTTAACTCGTCCCCACGCGCTCTCTTCTAATTCACGATCGGCTTGATGTCTATCTTGTAAGTCTTTACGTTGTGAATATGCGATATCATGCTTTTTACAAGCCGAATCTAAAGGATTGATTCCCGGATCACCTCTAGCTAAACGTTTTTGTAATTTAGTTCCTGGACCGCAATATTGATAACCAGGTATATGAAGCTCTACTGGTAATTTATTTATTATGGTGTTAACCAAACCTTCACCTCGGTGGGTAAGCATTTAATGAGATAGTTGTTGACTATTTTGTAGGTATTTATATAAGCTTGAACGTATATTTAATTTATTATATTCCGAGATGAGGTTTATTAAACAACGTGAAACTCTTCCAGTTAACAATCATGACCTTAAAAAAAGTTATTCAAGAAAACATGGTGCTTTATTACCTGATTCAATTAGATGTATTATAGCAGGCAGTTCAGGATGTGGTAAAACAAATACGCTCATCAGCCTTATAGAAGAACCTAATGGTTTGAAATTTAAAAACGTATATATCTTTTCAAAATCTCTACATCAGCCCAAATATGAATACTTAAAAAAAGTTCTCGAACCTATAAAGGGATTAGGATACTTTACTTTTTCACAACATGAAGATGTTATACCTGTAAGTGAGGCAAAACCTCATTCAATTATGGTGTTTGATGACGTCGTTACTGATAAGAGTGCTAGTGTTCGAGATTATTTCTGTATGGGTAGGCATAATTTAATCGATTCCTTCTATCTCAGTCAAACTTATTCAAAAATACCTAAACAGTTAATACGTGATAATTCAAACTTAATTATACTATTTAAACAAGATGTTTTGAATTTAAAGCATGTGCATGATGACCACATCGGAACCGATTTATCATTTAATCAATTTAAAACGATGTGTGCCGAATGTTGGAAGGAACCTCACGGTTTTATCGTGATAGATACTGAGTCTGATATAAATAATGGTAGATATAGGAAAGGATTTGATTCGTATATAAGTCTTGAGTGAATAGTACGTGCCTTACATAACTTGTAACCGCTTCGTGACGTATACATATATCTTAATAAGTTGCATAATTATTATTATTATAATGGACACCGATGAGATTGAATTAACTAAAAAAATTATTAGAGCGCGTAAATCTGTAAAACGTAAATACCTTGAATTACAACGTGGTCAAGTAGCTATTCAAAGAATTTCGGAAGAGAAATATAAACCTATTATGGATCCTATTAAAGAACTAACAGCCTTAAAGAAAAAATCCAAACATTTAAAAGTTGAGGAAAATCCTCACATACCAAAATTTGCAATTAATTCTTCACATATACCTATTATAAAAAAGACTATCAAAGGTTCTAAAAGCGAGCAGGAGGACACCATAAGTAGCTCAAGTGATCAAGATGAAGAAGATGATGACGAATCTGTTATGAATAAAAATATCAAACGTCCTAAAAGTGAGCAGAAAGATGTCACGAGTAAAACATATGATCAGGATGATGATGATGCTAGTGATGAATATAATGAAGCTGCTAGCACAAGCATTATTGAACGATTACATACTCGATATACTGATATGGCTATACATGATACCAAAAATTTGATGGATCATCTGTATGGAGTTTATTTTGATCCTGATACAGCGGTTTGGAAGATTGGAAACGCTGAAATTAACTTTGATCAAAATTCGGATAATTTTAATATTAATAATAAAGTATATGACGGTACTGAGGGATTATACGAATTAATATTTAAAAAATCTCCTAAAAATTATACTAATAATGATTTACAACAATATAAGCAAATTTTAATACAGACCAATGCTTATAAAAGGGGGTATTATCATAAAAATCCAATACTTGGTACTCGCGATGCCAAGTATACGAAAATAATAAAGGGTTTATTTAGCAAGAGTGGTGGGGATTTAGTGCTTAAGCATAAGTTGTTAAATGATAATAAAATTGACTACACTTATTGGGATAACCCTTCGGAACTCGTGGACCGGCTCATGCTACTACATGCATCTCAACAGGCTGGAAATAATAGTCATGATAATGAAATTATCAGTATCTTGGAAGAGCTAGTAGAGGCAAAAATTATAATATAAATATAAAGTTTTTCTAGTTTTAGTACCCAGTTTAAAAATGAATATTGATGTATTCGGTCGCAGTAAAATACATCCAAAAGAGGGTCCCAAGGGTGAAAAGGGTATCGGATTTAAACTTACTAAAAATCGTGACTATGACATGCAAAGTAAAAGAATAACAAATTTAGCAAGCGGGGTTGAAGAATTCGATGCTGTTAATAAACAATATGTGGATACAATAGTACTGTATATTCAGTCTCTAAAACAACGTATTGATACTATCGAGAGAAAATCTGAAAATACTTCTGAGGATGTAAAAAAATTTGATCAATGGGTGTTGGAGCATAATACTACCGAAGCTGCAAGAGAAGATGTTTTTGATAAATATCAACAGTCTATTGAGAGAGATTTAAAAGAATTTAAAAATGCTTGCAATACTAGACTGAATGGTTTTAAGAAGACAATTGATCAAACAATTGGTTTTAGGAGTATAGTTGATAGTTATATCGGGCAATAACGCATGAAATACATAACATTTCTCTAAATAATGTCGAAACGTGCAATTGTAGACGAAATTCATAGAAGTGCTAGAAAAAACTTTCCCCGTAGAAGTGTAATAATTAGAGGTTTTGACGATCTCTGGCAGGCAGATTTAGCCGAATTTATACCTTATTCCAAATATAATAGTGGTTATAAATATATTCTATTAGTTATCGATTGTTATTCTAAATTTTTATGGACATACCCCCTAAAATCAAAAACTGGTATAGAAGTCACGAATGCAATGACTTCAATTCTTACGAATGGAAGAAAACCCAAAAATTTACAAACCGATGAAGGAAAAGAGTTTTATAATAAAAATTTTGCCGAGGTTATGAAAAGTAATAAGATAAATCATTACTCCACATTTAGTATTAAAAAAGCTTCAATTGTTGAGCGCGTCATACGAACATTAAAAAATATGTTATACAAAGAGTTTAGTTATCGAGCTGAATATAAATGGGTTGATATATTAGCTTCAGTTACTGCTGATTATAATCATCATAAACATAGAACGATTAAGATGCGTCCTTGTGATGTTAAAGTCTCCACGAAGTTAGAAGTCTACAATATAAATAAAAAAATTGGAAAAATAAAATTTAAAAATGGTGATTTTGTGCGAATATCGAAGTATAAATCTGTCTTCGATAAAGGTTACAACGCAAATTGGACTGCAGAATTGTTTAAAATTGTTCGGGTTAATTTAGGAAGTCCTACGACTTACAACATTGAAGATCTTAATGGAAATCCTATTAAAGGCATGTTTTATACGGAGGAGCTTCAAACTACTGCTTACCCAGATACTTTTCTAATTGAAAAAGTGTTACGTAAACGAGGTGATCAGCTATATGTTAAGTGGATGGGTTATCAAAAACCTACATGGATATCTAAATACTCAATTATTCAATAATTATATGAGATTTTGAATAAAATATAATAATTATAATAAAAATAATAATAATAAAACTTGTACTAAATTTTTGTATTTATTTTTTTAATTTATAATGACCCCATGCTAAGGTATCCATAGTATGAGGGAGTACACATCTCTTATCATCGTTTGAACTTAAAGCTATTTTGGTTTGACTAATACTATATACAGTATGGTTCACAGATCTAATACTATTTTGATTCCTTAAAAATTAAGGGTCCATATGTTTTATATTAATAATTACACCTGTTCTGATACGACTCTTAAAGGCTGACTGGACATCTTCCCATTTAATTCGATCACATCGACACTTCCCGTTATTTACTATAGAGCCTCCACCCTTACGTAAATTCTTCATATGTGTAATATAGCCTTCAATAAAATAAAAATTATTTTAAAAAAATGTATAAATAATAATTAAATAAGATTCTTACCTTTGATCAATCTTAGATGATTTTCAATTTTTCTTCTGCTGCCAATACTTAATTCGATAACGTTCAGAGCTGAATTTAATAATCTTATATTTTTAAATCCCAATTTAACCCATTTTTCTACCTCATCAGGATTCCTTAATAATTCCAAATACGTGTCTTTCATAATTTTAGCCATTGCACTTGATATTTTAGTAGGTGAAGACATTTTTTAAATATTCCGATCACTACTTGTTATACTAATTATGCATGTATACCGAACTACAATGTTTATTGAGATGTGATTCAACTTATATATGGTAAAGAATGCGAGTCAATTACACTTTGCTTTCTACTATAGTTATTATAATACCCTTAATTATAATGACTCGAAACACTTTCGAATATTATTTTAAGCTATACAAAATTATTCAAAATTATTCTCTAATGGTTTTTTCTAAATTTTGTATCATAGTAAAATTTAAATTATTCCTTCACATGTTAGAAAAAAATGAAATCTGTTAACAATTAAATCATATTAGTATAATTTTTATTTTGTATTATCTAACATCATATCACTTTATATAATAAGTGATTTTTTATTGCAATTATTAAAAATACCTACGATAAGCGGCATTATTTAATTTTAAATGAGTCTACATATTATTATACTAATTAGGTAGTCATTAAAGAGAAACGCATTCCAGCTCTAATTACCATACTTAGAAAAATTTATCACATTCCATGACTTAGAAAATTTTTTTAAAATTCTTGATCGCCGGAGTGACCTAGTACATCTACTCATTATTTACTTAAATTGTGCAATTTTTATTAGCTAAATGTCATAGTGGAAAAAATATAAAAGGAAATCTTCTACAGTCGAACATAAAAATGTATGTTATTTGCACATAATTAGGCTTTTTGGACTCAGCCTATTTATTGGCTCGGCATAAACTGGCATAAACTCGGCTTCGTCCGATAAAGACCTAAATTATGTACTCGTGACATAAATAGCTATTATTGGTTCATTTTAAGAAATTTATAATTACTAAAAAGAAATTTATATTTAGATTAATACACCTCAAAATAAAATACAATACAGTCTCGAAACAGTGAACAACGAAAATCCTGTTTATTTTTTTAATATTAAATCCGAATTTATATCTTATTTTTTCTTTTTTATAGCATAACGAAGAATGAAGAAAATAAATTTTTATAGCATAAAAAAAAAGAAAAAATTAAATTCGGAATAAATATTTAAAAAACAAATGTGATTTTCGCTATTCACTGTATAGAGACGTGATGTATTTTTAATATTTGTATACAGTAGCGGCAATTATACCCGAATTAAAACAATAGATTTCTAAATATTATATTACCTATTCTTAATTAATAAAGAATAAAAAATAGAATAGAAATAAATCAAAAGTTAAATTTTTGGTTTATATGTACATAATACAAAATAAATTTTCTTTTTTGAATACGATCTAAAAGCTAGGTTTTTAAACCGGGGGGTCTCCAGCATATTAGTGATTGTTTCCAAAAAAAGAAAGTGTGCACTCTAAGAAATGGGGGTAATTTTACCGGTGGAACTTTACCCACAAGAGTAAAATTAAACTGTAAAATTCCAGGTTTTGGAACAATTACCCTGTTCAACTGAGTAAATTTACCCTAAAATGATGGTAATTTCATTTTTACTCTAAAACAATGTAATATTACTCTGAAAATAGGGTAAATTCGTAAATTTACCCTGAAAAATGGTGGTAATAAAGTTGCCCCCATTTAACAGGGGAAATTTTATAATTTTTATTATATGGGTTTTATTTATTTTATTTATTATTATATTTTTATTATAGGGGTTATTAGTAAATATAATTTACAACATTCTTGCGAAAATTACCCAGTTTATAAGAGTGAATTTATCTTAAAATTAGTGGAACAAAACATAGTCGACAATTTTAGGTAGATTCACCCTTATAAACCGGGTAATTTTCACTAGAATGTTGTAAATGATATTTACTAAGAACTTATAGTAAATTTCCCCTATTAAATGGAGGCAACTTTAGTACCACCATTTTTCAGGGTAAATTTACCCTATTTTCAGAGTAATATTACATTGTTTTAGAGTAAAAAATGAAATTACCTTAATTTTAGGGTAAATTTACTCAGTTGAACAGGGTAATTTTCAGATCTAAAATTAAACCTGGAATTTTACAGTTTAATTTTACTCTTATTAAGTGGGTAAAGTTCCACCGGTAAAATTACCCCCATTTTTAGAGTGTGTTATTGAATTTCAAATCAGAAATCTTCAATTTTTAGAAATTAGATTTCCGGTTTAAAACGGCCCGGTTCAATAACACTGTTTTGCGCACAATCTCTGGTGTACCCCCACCCCTCCCGGTTTGTGAGCGTATTGTGTTTATATTGTGTACTGTTATTAAAATTTCATTCGGAATTGTTATTTTAATTCGGAAATATTCAGCGATGCAATTTCCATGACTGTTACTGCATTATGTAAATGTTTTATTTATAATAATTACTATCAAGCAAACAGGGCACTATATCGGACAGGGCATAGGGCGCAAACGATCCTAAATCCGCCACTGGCTAACCGGTTAGCCCTAAAATAAATAATTTATGTGAAAAGTGTGTATTTCTTCCAAATAATTTCTTTAATACTATTATATTACTTACAAACACTGCCTGATATATTAATTATTTAAATAATAGAATGACCGATGTAATTTAGTTTAGTTATTTACAAATTGTAAAATTGTATGTACTTTTGAATTTTAAATGCTACCTTTACAGGTTGAAAAATGCAAAAAATTTTTTCCGTAAATTTATTGAAGTAACAGATATGTCTGGAAAACCAAAACCAGAATATTAACTTTGTCGTTAATCTGGAGTACAGCAAACTGCAACCTAAAAAAACGTTTAAGACTTTGTGCAAGATTGATCTGTCAAGATTACAGTTTTTCCTCACGTGTCAGTTACGTAGCCAACAACTTAGACATCAGTCGAAACAGTTGAAAAGTGGCTAAACTCAGACTGTCATTTATTTGATTTTCGTCAAGCTGATAGAAGCATACTCTAATACTGTTAATAGTGAATAAATTATCTAACATCGAAAGTTCATATAGAAACAATTTTTTAAAAATTTCAAATCAAATAAACAAATTTCATTTTAATTTGCTAACTAATTTTAGGAATTTTACCTTCAATTACCCGAGAGAGAGAGAGAGAAAGTAGATAAATCCTTTTATACAATAAATTATTATTTTGCCTAAATCCACAAGAAATAATAACCTAAACTAAATAGTAAATAAAACTGGATTCATCTGTGATGTCATTATTTACGTCGTATGAGAAGCAATAAATTTGTAATTGCCTAAGTTTCAAAATTTAAAAAATTGCAAAACTAACGATTTTAACAAAAGAACTTACCTTTGTGTTGATGTATATCTAGTAGTCGAGAAGTCGGGATCAAGTCCAACCACCCTCCAAATTTCGTTCTGAAATATTATATAAAATGTTAATAACAATTTGATCAGTTTAAACTTTCAATTTGAAATTTTTACCTTCGACACTTCCTTCGGGAATTAAGACTGCTGAATTACCACCGACACCACCGCACTTCACTTTTATAGTTATCGCGCATTTGTAAATAATCTAAATTTCGCTTTAAAATTACGATGGAATTGATTGTATAAAAATAAAAGAGTTCTAAATCCCTGAAAATGATCATACGTAAAACGTTGTATGCATCTATCACGACCGCACTTCACTTTATGTTCAAAAATGACCGAACACAATAAACTAATAAGTTATTAGTTAATCCACAATGACGCTGTCATTGCAAAGCAAAACAAAGCCCGATGCGTTTTTGTTTCGTACATCGCACTACATGTATGCGAATTGTTTGCTTTTCCTTGTGTTTTAACATCAAGAATATCTTCAACGTTTAAACAATTTTCGTAAAACACAACATTAAAACCGACAAATTTTTGAATTTTCGTAAATCACAAGACTACATAAAACCAACAAATTTTTGATTTTTGTGTGAGCCGAATCGTCACTAACCAACGCCACTAAAATACTGACTCATTCGGCGTTGCAAGTTTAAACACGATCTTCATTTGTTTTTCGTATAATAAAGTTGACGTATTTGTTCACCAAATAAAAAATATTTAAATTCGTAAATTACAAACTATTTATAAAGTAATGCGTGGCAATAGAAAAATCATAAAACACCATTTTAATTAAAAAAATGTATTTTGATACAAATGCATCCCACTTTTAAAAATAATTTTTTTTATTTATAATTTAACAAATTTGAAGAATAGCTCCACGCCAATATTGTTTAAAACGCAGTAAATAATTTACTTTGCATTTACTAAAGATAATATTTCAAAAGATATTTTAAATAATTATAATATGAAAATCTATGCGTGGGGTGCAAAAGCATTCTGCTTGCTTAGGTAAGGATTTGAATTTTAAAATTTTTTTTTAGTTTTAAATTTGGGCCTCCCTAACATAAAATGTATAAAATTTAGACACCACGATTGCTTAACTGGATTGGAAAACTAGGCTTTATTATTAATAGTGGAAATCTTAGGGCCTGCCGACTTTACTTGCCATCCGAACCACGAAGACGGTCATAGGAAACCTCGGTCTCTCCATAGATCAAACAATAAGCCAGATTAGCGTCAGTGGTATCTTAACAACACAATAAATTCTTAGCAATCTGACTTGTGTCTTATTTTTCAGCCTTTTCAGTTATCAATTTATTTTGAAATCTCTGGACTTCTTTAGAAATCTCTGGAATTTTTTGGAAAACCCTGGAAGTTTTTGGAAATTATTGGAATTCTTGGGAAATCTCTAGAATTGTTTGGAAATTACTGAAGTTCTTGGAAAATCAGTAAAATTCCTTTGGAATGGCTATGGAGAGCTATAAGAAGGGTGTATAGCGTACGGTTGAGGAATCGCAAACGAATGGCAATCCGTTGAATTTAGAAATTCTCTGAGAAAAAAACAAAAGAAAAGATTGAAAAAAAAAATGGTTTCATTCGCACCCGGCGTAACATGGACTAGCTGCACGGCTTTCAGTGACTTAGCAAACATCCGACCGACAGTAGTCAGAGCGGGACCTGGCAGCATAATTTGTGAAGAAGAAGGCAGTGTATCCACTATCATTATATCAAATTTTAATTGTGAAAAACTGCTTTAAAGGTATTTACTAAATTAAATGAAAGCCATAAACAAGCATTTAAAAAATAAATAGTCTGCGATCCTGACTCCCCCCAATCTACACACATGACCTTGCAGGTGCATATTACATAAGCTCAAATATACCGAAACTTTTTATTGAAGGCGAAATTTTGTACTATATCCTTTCTAAATCTGGACCCACCTTGTTGAGTAGAAATTGAGGAACAAATGATTACTTAAACTCGCAAAGAAAGTGCGGAAAGATGAAATGAAATTTTTCAGTTTTTATTTTTGATTTATTTGTTTTGATTACGAAATTGATATCTACAAAAACATATTTCGCAAGTAAACTGGCAATGTATTATTTTTTCTTTAGCACGTTATAAATAAAATTTTAAGTTTTAAGATAAAAACATTATAATAACATTTAATTTGCGGATCTTTTAATTAAGGTTTTTTAAAAAACCTAAAAGCGATCGAAATTAATGTTTTCAAATCTGCATGAATATCAATTTTGGAGTTTAAATCACCAAAAGCAGTTGAAAAACTTGTTTTGCATGTAAATTTATAAGTTAAGCCGTTGTATAAAAATAATGATAATGAAATAATAACATTGGCTATAAAATCAAAAATTTATTGCAAAATAAATTTTTAATATTCCGAATATCTACTGCGGCATGCTAATATATCGTAAATTATATTACTTTGTGGGTTTTCAATTTTTATGTCATAATTTAATAAAGTATAGGTGATCGTTGTGCACAAAAACAAAACAATATTTGAGTCATAAAAATAACTTAAAAAAGTACACTGAAAAAAAAAACGAATAAATAATTAAATATCAAAAAAAATTGTAATTTATTGTTAGTTACGACCGGTATGTTTGTATTTTTAAACAATATTGCATTGTTTTGAAGGTGATCGTCTGAAGTTTCCGAAACCAGTTATTTTTCAGTATGTTACTACAATAAGGTAATACAATAAAATCGCTTGTCTTTGGTACCGATCGGAATGAAACTCAAATCACGAAAAGTATGTAATTTTATCGAGATCTAAAATTTAATAAAACCAAATGCGATATCTAAATAGATAAGGTAGATTTAAACAGGTAATTTCTAGCTACCCATAGTTATGTGATAATAATAAACTTGTCTGAAATCTGAACAATTTATCTGGAAATTTCTTTTACATAACATAGATATAAATATAAAAGGCACAAATCATCGACTTAGATTCGATTTCTTTGTTGCATTGTGGTTTACATTATTTTTTGTGTAGGACAAAACTAAGCGGATCTAGATCACCAGAGTGATATTATACAATAAGAGCATTAATGCTGAATTCATCAATAGATTTTTCTTTAAAAGGTCACTCAACAAACAGGTAAATTATTATGCACCACGTTCTAGTTTTTAAAATATTTATCTGCTAATACTTGGATAATGGGTTCGATTGAAATTAAAAGTTTTCATAACTATAATATATATGTATAATACAACAGCGCAGCGTTTAAAAGTTTCCAACTAAAAAACAGCCAACACCTTATTTTTAATTATGCCAATTATGGATTGTATAAGACACATTTTTTTTATTTGATATAAACAACGACATAAATTTTGGACAATGGACATATAATAACGTAGTTTTTGAAAGCTGAACTTATATAAAAAGCGTAACCAGATTCTTTTATTGCTTTAAATTGGCAACACATTACTTAGCCAATGTCAAGGAAGTATTTATATTATGTTGTTTATTAGTGTATTTTATAGGAAGTCATGATTAACTAAAATATTTTGTTTTATTAAAATCTTATCTATCGATTTACGCAAGGAATTTTCTGAAAATCCACCTAGAATACAGTGTGCATAAACTAACCCGAATTTTTTCCAGTGTAGGATTGCTTTTCTTTTCATTGTTATATAATAATAATTAGCATTTTTTCACAGTTATCGATAAATTATTTCTAGCAGGTGTTACCAATAGTGGAACTTTTCGGAATGGATTGTTATATCTAAATTATATCAGCATTTCACAAAGTATCTAGTGAAATTTTGATTATTTCTCGTGATAGTTAAAGGCGTGGTTAAGATGTTGATACGGTTACATTTCATTAAGTATATGCTGTGCTTTTATAGTCTTAACGAAACATCAAAAACTCGAACAACATATTTTATATCGATATGCGATCATTTGAATCGAGACCGAGACCAAGAAAATAATGTAATAAAGAATGTTTACAGGTAAACTTGCATCATCTATCATATTATATCATAAATAGTATTCACCCGGTATTGTTCGAATTCGAAAGCAAACATTGTACTTCTGATGTCAATCATTAGAAACATCGTCTTAATGTTTCTTGGTGCTACAAAATTTGTAGGTAGATAATTTTAACTTGTTACTAATGATCTCTTCAGATTTTATTGTCAAATATTAGTTTAGTCAAAAATTGGCATTTGAAAAAAAAATTTATTGAAAAATAATCTCGATGAATTGATTGGTGAAGGATTAATGTGTAATAGTAATTTACAATCATGTAACGCCGGTACTAAATTGAAGATTTAAGCACCGCAGGAAACAAAAGTAAAACAACAAAGAAATAACACCTACTGACTGTTACATGAAGAATAATTTTAGTTAATGAAAAAAATATACAATTGGATATACTTTAAAGAAGATACACCAAAATTTTAATTGCCAGGTAAATACTGACAAAAAATTAAATTTGGCAAACAGCTTTAGCAATCAACTAGTATCTTCTGCAATTCTTTGAGACACTCGCCCGTATGCTACACAATCACTTTTATGGCTCTAAAATTGCTTTTCCCTCGCCAGGTTCTTTACCCCAGGAACTTTACAGGTTCTTCACCGCCACAAGCCAGAATATCGTTTTTAAAAATTTATATTTGCAGTGGTGCTGAACGTAAGCTGCACTGGTACTGTACTGTACAAAATATTTTTGTTCTCCTAACAAAAACGCATTTGCTCGTCCAACACAAAATTAGTTACTTCAACTAATATTTTTGTTTTCAAACCAACAGTTTTTGTTATAATAGCAAAATAACTTTTTCGAATAATTTTAAGTAATAACTAACATATTTGTTGTTATAGCTATAAATACTTGCTACATCGATAAATAATTTTTCTAAGTGTGGACATTAACAACAAATATCATTTGGCGGTTAAATTCGGCACAATTTAAACTCGGTAACCCGATGACCCAATCTGAATCTGACCTTGTAGCACAGTCTTCGTGGTCCGGTAGTATTTTAAAAACTAGTTACCACCTCAAAATGGCTTGCATTGAAAACCTCCGGATTTAAGATATTCTAACAACAAAGTCGCGTTTACTAGAAACAATTCGGTTTAAATTTAGCTAATCATAATATTCCAATAAAACCCAATAATCTTGTTAATGAGACTGCAACTCTTAATATTCACTTATAAAAACCGGTATCTAAAGGACACCACCTCCATGTTTGTAGACACAAACCAATAAGATTATAAAATTATTTAATTAAAAAATTAATAAGATAGTTCCCATAGTCCATAGTCCACAGAGCGACGTTAAATTTGAGAGCACAGTATCGTACGTTCACTCCTTAGCCTAGTAGTAAAACTTAATTATTAAGGTTTAAATGTCTAAAACTCGGTCAAAGTTAACCCGGGATAATTCAGTTTTAGGCGTTCTGATTGGATAAACAACAAGTTTACCCTGAATTAACTTTGATTTAAGCTTTATAAAACGAACATATTTTAAAGCTTTTTAAATACTTGAGAAAGCGTTTACCTTTTTAGTCTCCTGTAGTCTAAAAATTGTTTTTGTTCTTTCGACAAAACGTACTTCTGTCAGCAAAAAATATTTTGCTGGCCTAACACAAAACTAGTTGCTTCAACTAATATTTTTAACATGGAACATGTTTTTGCGGTCGTTATCTGCCAAAAATCAACAGGAAAATCGACACCAAAAAATAATGTTAAAGTTGGCAATAAGTATTATCTGCGCTTAATCCGGATTAATGAATTAAGTCGAGGTTTTCTTTACACTTAAACTAGAAATGTAGCTGTATAGAAGGGCGCCAGTATAGAAGCCTTAGAACTGCGGTCATCCGAGTTCTGCGAGTATCAGCGGTTCCCAAATTCTAAATTCAAAAAAAACCAAAAAGTTCCGCCAAAAAGAATTTCAAAATGGCGTAAAAATAAATTTCGCCGTTTTAACCTTTTTTTATATTTTGAGTACCCTGTATGCTTATATAATCCGTTTAATTAAATGAATTGAATGAGAGAGTGCACACACAAGCAACCTTTAAATGCAAAACTTGATGACCTCGTTTTTTTTTAATAATAATAATGAAATCTGCTTGGGGTTCCGCCAAAATTTTTACATCAGCCAAGGGTTCCGCGGCCAAAACTAATTGGGAATAAAACCGTTGCCCTATATAATAATAAAATTTATCTGTTAATCCGTTTTAGGCTTCTATACAAAGTAGAGCAAGAAGCTTTGTGTTCTGGTCCCGTATCTGTCCGCGTGTTTCAAATTTAAGAACTTATGAGCTTAACAAACTAGAATTTGAAACATACGGACGGACGCACTTGTAAAATTTTTTATAAATACTATTGGAAGCGTTTTCTGTGTTTCATAATAATTTCACTCCAATCTTAATACATAAAATCCCAGCACTCTGCTGCTCCTAGCTGCTGCTAGTATGTCATTTTTTGGTGAAAAAAGAAACAATCTGATTGGTCGGTTTTTTTACCAACCAAAAAATATATTAAACCACCACGGTACTCCCCCTGAGACGAGTTGCACATCAATCGAGTTTCCAACCAATCGGGTCTAGATGCCCGTCCGTGGACGGGCTTTTTGCTAGTAAATAGTATAAAAAAACAAAAGTACGTTTTATATTTTATGTTTGTCTACAATCCCTAAATCTAGACTGTCGGATTAGCAGCATATCCGTTTATCCATTTAGCCATTGATTATTTTAACCGTTCATCCGAAATTATTTTACCAACCACCTTAAAAGGATTATTCGATAATTCGACAGTTGCATGGGGTTTTTATTGAAAAATTCAAATTTCACCAGAAGCATAGTAATGTAGAAGCCTAAGAACTACGGTAATCCGAGTTGCACCTTGTTTGTTTTTGTTTTTATCTGTTGATCCGTCGATTTGCTGATTCATTAATACTGTCGCAAGTCTGTTAGGAAGACTGAGAAAGGTGTTTGGTAGCAAAAAACATGTTCCAACTAACATACAGTAGTTGGAGACTGAAATAGAAGAAACCCGGGGGTCCAGGGGGCAGAGGCCCCCTGGGTAAGGCGCGAAGCGCCGAGTTTATGTTTTTAACACTCAGCAGCAAAATAAATTTTGTGTTGATTTTAAGTAAACTACATTTTTGTTCTTATAGAAAAATCACTGCTATACCTATATATATCATTTTTCTGAGTGTAGTTAGGCTATAACTTAGCTTAGCTACAAAAAGCTCTTCGATTTTAACTTTTTTTTTTAATTTGAATACGCTACTCAGGCTGCGAACCTGAGCCTTTTAGGGCATTCTAGTGTATGTTCTACTATAAAATTCCTTTCCCAATTTTATTTTGATTTTAAGTTTCCAAAAAAAGTTTTTTTTATCTCAAAAAGAGATGAAGCGACTAATTAAAGTGCCGTAACGGGCAACCGGCCTAAAGCCTGACGAAAAAAATGCTTCCTTAATAAGTGGTCCGATACAAAACCAGGCAGAAGCTGAAAAAACTTTCCAATCGGGTCTTCCACAAGATTGATGCTAAGTTTATCCTTTATTACCGGTAGACAATAATTATCACAAAACCAGAATAGATTATTGTTTATATCTTTCACCACAAAGTTATCGGAACATATTGAACAACAATAAAATTTAAGTAGAATCATATAATGGAATTACTCAATTAAGTAAGAATACTCTATCTGCTGTCCTTAAAGAGAAACTACCAATAAAATGAAGTTTAAAAGAAATCCACACTGAACAAAATCGTTCGATAATAATGGGCAATCATAACTGAATTTTACGGAAATCATAATTAAAAATCAAGCAGTATTACAACTCAATATTCACATTTAAACCTTAATGGACTTTATCGGCTGTAATTCAAAAATTTGTTGAATTTGTTCATAAATTTTGCAATTCAGCTATAATCGGTTGAAAGTCTAAAAACAAAAAATATACAACTTACCAATTAATTAAATCAAATACTCTGATTCCTGCAACCAGTGGTGTGTTATGTGTTCCTTCTTATGTAAATTTTGAAACAATTTGTTTTGCTTAATTTTATTACTCTTCTATCTTACCAAAACTTGTGCTAATCGTAGGGTTTCACTTGAAAGGTTAATTTTCAATTAATAATAATTAATTTATTAAAAAGTAACTGCAAGAGTGAGAACTATGTGAGGAGAAATTTGTAAATCCGGATAACCATTTTGAAAACAATAAAAATGGAATTGCCGCAATAAATCACATAAAGAAGCTAACTCTAAATTTATTATCCTATAATGAATCTCATATTTTATAGCTAAATCGGAAGCAATTTATGTAATTACTTCACATTCATGATGAATAACGATTATACACTCAGAAAATCAAAATTTTTTTTGCACTGAAATTTTATTTCTCTTAATTATTTTGAGTTTGAATTGGAAAATAGTTTTATTTAACTGAACGATGAACAAGGCGATAATTCACATTCGTGTAGAGCATTTATGTATTAAATTCCATATTTGTAAAATGATAAACCAACATCTTGTCTAACAACAATTATAATCACCTCTCAATTATGGCTATAACAAGATTAGTATCCATCATAAATTACTTAGGTGTGTGTAAATTAAAAGGTATCCCGGCTGGTAACAAACATTTACTATATTATTTCTGTTAAAAATTTTCGAATTTATAGTCTCACAGCTGTAAAAAAACAGATCGTAAATTAAAGAAAAAGAGCGAAAACAACTTCTAAGCTTTACATTATAAGTAAACAGAAATGGTTCTTATTTTATTTCAATTATTTCTTTCGTTGCGGGGTGCAAGAGGAAGGAAAAGAGCAAATCGCACATACATATATGATTTTTTTTCCTGATTCAAGCGGTATATTCAAACAGAGCTCGTTAATCTTAACGAAATCAAACGCTCCCACAACCACGCATGTGGTAATTATAAAAGGAAGATAAAATAAATAATAACTCAACAAATCAAAGATAAGGATGAGCGCTGCCTTCTCCATTCAAAAAATGCAATTTGTGGAGTGATGGATTAACCATCCGCTTCTTGCACTAAACTAATAACTTTTACTTGTCAAGTACATAATATAACTTGTAGATTTTAATGATTCTATAACTTTCTGACACCCCACAGCAGGTTATAATGCGATTATTGCTTGTAAAACAAGCTTCTGAGAGAAGAGCACTGTCGCCTTCCTTTATTTTGGTTTTAGAAACCTCTAAAATCCAAAGATATTTATTACCACGGTTAGAATTAATTAAAATTTTGAAATCATATGGCAAATCGAAGTATCTAGGAGGATTTAGAAAATCAGCGTAGGTTACTCGGAATGCAAATAATATTGAAGCATTAAGATTTTACCTGTCGATAATATGAAAATTGCATTACCTTCATGCTGTTCTACATTATTTGTAGTTTTGTAGTTTGCTGAACAGTTATAGTTTGTTACATTTCATATAACAGTATCGTTATTAAAATTTATTTAACTGTCTATAAAAGCAAATTGAAAAACCTGTCAAAGGCAATGCTGGAAGCCATCAAAATCGGTAAAACCGTGAGAAGGTAGTGAAATCTGCCATGGTGCGTTAATGATCTGTTAAGTCTTTTTGAGTACTTAAGTATTCCACACTTTACATGTAACGTAATACAAGATTGTAAACAACCTTAGTAATCTGTGTTTCCGTGCAGTGAGTTTTTTAGTTTCACCACACACGAAGTCCCCATTGTATTCGGTAATGGTAAACTCACGAACTATTTAATTCTATCCTATGTCTAATGGTTAATTTAATGTATTTTAACCACATCTTGTCTTTAAAGTACAGTAGAAATTAATATTATGTTACCGTTAATTAGACACATTGGTCGACCTCCAAAACTGCAAAGGGTTACGCCGAATTATCATCGAGTCCATACCTTACCATCAGTTTCGTTATACGGAAGGAACAACCAGTTATATTTACGCGGTACTTTTTCAAAACTTTTTTGTTAACCCAAAATGTAATACCTTCTTCTAAACTTAATACTTATACAAGATCCGTCTTAAAGTATAACCGTTACCCGGAAAAAAAAATTAAAAATTGCGTATTGTTTATGTTTAAATTGAAATGACAGTAATTTAATACGTCATTAAAAAACTCGAGCAAAGATAAATATCAAAATACAGGACAAAAAAATATTTGCACTTGATGAGGAAGAAGTAGATTTTGTATCAAAATTTGTATACGTTCCATTTGTCAAATTAATTTATATCAATTTATAAGTACTGTCATCTCAAATACCAGTAAAAGTACGTAACATCTTTATAGTACAAGAAAGCGCATCTATTAAGAAATTAAAAAATAACGAATCAATTTAAATTAAAAATACAAAACCGAAAAGAAAAAACCTAATTTAATTGTTAACAATGAACACAAGAAAAGAGTTCATGAAGTTATACGACGACGATTCTATAGAGTTGAGAAAGCTACTTTCACTAATACATCTATGAGATAATCTACGTTCAAATAGAATTCTTCGTGAACTATGGATGGAATAGTCGTCTATGCCAAACCCACAAATGGAAAAGTGTTTGTTACCTACTAAGTGACGGGGAATCATTGTAAGTCGTTCATTTTGCAACACAATTATTAATAAATTAATTTGTTTCGGTTATTCTTGCACAATTGATGCAGGTACAAATAAAAATTATTGAAATTATCGATATAACCGATTATTAAATTTTACCTTCCCAATCCATGCTCCAGATAGTACAGATTTGTTATTCTCAAACTTTATAGAGCAATTGCTTTTTCACAAATTGGTAAAAAATTGGTAAAAAATTTCCATGATGTTACAGCTCAAAAATTGGGTGTGCGACAATTTTCTGCAAAAACCCTTCTAAATTGTTTTAGTAAATTTATTCTGAACTTTACGACCTCACTGTATAATTCTGATATTTCTGCACCTAATCTATAAGAATTATCATAAAAAAGTGTTTATAATCAAAGATGTCCACGTGCAGTTTATTATAAAGTTCATCTAATATTTGCATTTATATTGACACTAAAGCGATTTAATGACAAATCACGTAAGAATAGTTTATTGAGATTTTAAGAGATTACATTAAGCAACAAAACCAATTTGATCTGGTATGTGTAAAAATTCAAATAATGGAAGAATCTAAGATAAATAATAGAAGAATTAAATTGCTTTCTCTCCTAATTTGAAAAGGACGATTTATATATAAAATCAAGTTACAATAACTCCCATGACCTGGGTTACTACTACTTTAAGTAATACTGTATGATGTTATCGTTTTTAGAACAGGTACTAAGCACGATGTTCTAGCTTTATTGTACCATAATCGTATATCTTCATCTTCAATACATCCTTTACTTTCATCCTTAACGACAGTCAATACCATTATACTTTTGTGTTTGGTTTGACTTTTCCGACTTTGTTATGTTGTTACATACCTTTCTTGATTTAACAATTCCTTATTATATTAAGAAATAATGCAATGACCATGTCGGTATTTTACAATCCTCGTAGAACTAAATTTCTCGGTCGAAAAATCGGACAATTTAAAAATACCACAGTATAATGGAAATTAGGATTTTTATAGCTACAACAAAATTAAAAATCCATTTGAGTTAGCATATCTTTCAATTTCTTTATCATCCGGAATATTTAATAGTACCTACCTTAAGTAAAATTTAAAACAAGTTGATGATTGAACTCTAAAATAAATTAAGAATTTCAAGCTAAATTATATTTTTCCTTGAAAATAAAACTTCAACAAACCAAGTTCCAATTAATTATATCTTGAAGGAATATAAGCTGACAAACAAAATCTTAATTACGAAAATAATGAATCCGCACAACGAATCTTTGCAAAACAAAAATTATTTCAATAATTTTCATATTTCTTATTATTGGGTTTTTACCTATTTTTAGACCATAATTTTTTTGTTAATCTTTGTTTGCTTCACTATTAATTAACTCGCAGTTTTGAAAAATAGTTGCAATAATCCCATGATGGTTCAACGAAAATTCAATAATATATTCCTATTAAAAAGAATAAATTGTTTATTAATAAACTCAATTACATATTTTTTGCGTACAATCTCTGGTGTACTGGAGGGTATTCCATACCCCCCAGACCCCCCGGTTTGAAAACCTATAGCTTCGTGTGCGTATTGTGTTTATATTGTGTGCGATTATTAAAATTTCATTGAGAATTGTTATTTTAATTCAGAAATAATTACCGATCCATTTTCCATGACTGTTACTGTACAGGGTGGTTCAAATTCAAATGTTCTTATGGGGAATTTAGTAACTATATAAGATATGGAAAAATGGATGGCGCATCCTAGATCTTTTTTTTTTTGAGAAAAGCTTAATGACGAAAACCAGAAATCGATATTTTTTTTCGTTTTCGAGTTAAGGCCAAAATGTCGATATCTCGGTTGTTTGTATAGTTATAAAAACAATATTTACACCTTCTTCAGACACTTTTTTAAGGCGATTGGATTGGCTGGATTTTAAATATCTTCATTTATTTCCGAGTTATAACACAAAGTTGTGTTTTTTTTAATGAAAACCATAGTCTTAACTCGCGCCCGGGGCACAATACCTTTTTAGCGCCCCTTCCCCCATTCGAAAACCATATAATATTATATGTAAGACATACTAATTTTAAAATTATTTTAAAATTTTAAATGTATTTTCCAAGAATCAATTATAATAAAAATAAAAATTATCCAGTAATTTTTTGTTTTGCGGACCAGTTGACGCCACTTTCTGAGTAGCGCTCGGGGCATGATGACCCCCCCGCTTGCTATCCCTCGCTACGCCACTGACCATAGTTGGCTATGACATATTTAAATAAAGTTTTTATTTTTTGATAAAATATGTTTTTATTGTTTGTCGATTGCTGATGAATAAAAAAAATAACTATTCACATTTTCCTGGATGAAAAAATCCACCTAAAATGTCTTTGTGATTTAAATTTCCTGTTTAATTTTTCACAATAGTAATTTTACAACAATGTTCAATTTTACAGAATCAGATGATAGTTGTACGATGTTGTTGAAAAACTTCGTTAAAAATTTTACCAATTGTAAGTAATTTTACATTTAGAATTTGATTGATGCCGCCCCGTTGATTATTTTTCAGTTCAGTCTATTGAAATTTGGCTAACATAAAATATCAACTATTTACACCAATTCAAACTTGAGCAATCTAAAAATGACTTAAATTAAGATGCTTTATGCATTCAAAACAAGAAATCAATAGAAATTTTACAATAAAAATTTAAAGGAAAATTAAACAATCAGATGACATGTGAAACGCATCGCTCAGATTCAAGAGTACAATTAAAGAACCTATAATAAGTCAAATATTAAAACTAAATTGGTTTTTGAAGAAAAACATTTAATAGATTAAGTAAATAATTTTTAAAATTAAGTTGTTTTATTCAAATTTAAGTATTGAAACGGAAAAGAATTTAAATAAAAATTTTACAATAAATTATTGCCAATAATTATAGAAATTATAATTTTTATAATCAATTGGTATCTATTTGATTTTGGGATGATCGGTACTTACATTGCTATATGTGAAATCCTTCATCAACTTAATTTTTCGTAACGACTTACTAGGTTCTTTGATTGTAGGAGAAGACCAACGCAAGAAACTTTGTAGTATAGAAATACTATGTACTTAACAAGTGAGTATATAATGCTTGTGCTAGAGCTGAAAAAACTGAACAAAATTTTCGGTGCTGTATACAGCAGTCAAATCAATTTTATTTCTATTTATTTGATAAAATTTTTAAAAACACGCATACGATTAATTATTTATATGTAGATATTCCACATAATTCAACAATTGAATAATTCAAAATTCAGCAAATTAACAAAATTACAAATATGTATTTGTATCAACATTGACATTAACATTAATATTATTTTGACAAGTATGTTGTTTTGAGTAGGCAATTTTTGTATTGGATGCGTACGTACATGGTGCGTCAATCAAAATATATTACAAAAAACTCGAAAGATGTGTACGCATTTTTCAACGTTAAACTTGTTTAAGTAAATTGACCACCTCCTAAGGTAAGCCCAGCTGGATCGAACTTATTCCAAGTTGTTAAGCTGAAGACAGCCACAAGCTTAAAGTATTTTTCACACTTATTTTTTTTTATACTTACTGTAAATCGATGGATTTAAAATTTATAATTTTTAAAAATACATCATGCTAAATATCATACAATTTACTTGATATTTTTATATATTTAATTTTATTTCTGTTCTTTACATTTTACTTATTGTAAACAATGCAAGGCATGAGAAAATGTATTAATATTTATTTTTGGTATAATATCAATTTAGGTTCAGTAACCACGTTAATTTACAAAATTTTTATGTTGAATTGTCTTACGTGTGAATTCAGAAATTTCAATTTTTACAACCTAAAGGTTCAACGAAATTTTAACTTGTTGATTCGATCAGAGTAACCAAAACCATATTGAGTTTTCGTGATTAACTATGATCCGAGGTTGATATTCTGTTACGTAACTTCCCCTGAAAGGTATTATCTCTAGAGAGTTTTTCATACCTCCCCAGACATCACGGTGCGTACTGCCACAACATTTTTCCTAAACGTAAAATCTACGTAAAAACGTTTCAGGAAAACGGGGATTATCTACTAACAGCAGCCTGCTAATTGAGATACTTACAGTAGCAGTCATGAAAATTGCATTGCTGAATATTTCCGAATTAAAATAACAGTTCCCAATGAAATTTTAATAACCGTACACAATATATACACAAAATACACACAATAGGTTTTTCAAAATGGGGGATTGGGTATGGAATACCCTCCGAGATTATACGCAAAAAAATGTTATGAAACTTATAAGTTTCAAACCTCAAATCTAATTTCTAAAACTCGAAGATTTCTGATTTGAAATTCAATAAGACATTTTCTAATTTTGAACACAATCACTAATGTGGTGGGGGTATTCCATAAAAAAAATGTATTTTTGAGCTTATGAGTTTTAAACCAAAAATTTAACTTTTTATCTATTTCTATTCTATTTTCTATTTTTTATTATTTAGAATATAGATAATATACTTAGAAATCTATTTTTTTAATTCAGGAATAATTCCCAATGCTATTTCCATGACTGCTACTGTATATATACTGAAGTGAATTTTTTAGAATCGAAATGTTCTCCAGATAATAAATTTATATTTTCTATATTTATTATATTAAATAAAATTTATAAATTTAATAAAATGAAAATTTAAACAAAATGATACCGGCATACAGCTTATTATCAATAATTTCTTTATTCCTCTATTAATACATATAATTAAATAAAATATTTTCCAGAATTTTCATCATAAACCAATTAAGTTTCTTTTATAATTTCACTCCTTTTCCAATATAAATTTTTCCACTGTTTTACTTTGCCACCTGTTGCTTCCGTTTAAATTTTTTTACCCAAATCCACCCAATTCTTCTCAAAATTATTAAATTCAACTTATGAATTTTTATTTTCGTTCGTGGAGTTTTAATTATTAGATGATCATTGTTTTTAGTAAGCCCCAGGATTCCGTTTGAAAAGTGCTGCTTTTTCCCTAATGAACAAGAAATATCTTTAATCGCCAAATTGGACTTCTTGTACGTAAGTGATACTATTTATTAATATTGCTCTTTTCATTGAAGCGCAATACGGAGTGCCTTGGGGGAGTATAAGAGGTCCTTTATTGTTCGATCATTTAATTATTAAAAGAAACCTTGAATATATCACTTCGTTGATCAAAAACGCATTATCGTTTTGGTTTATACAATATAATAAACTAAACAAATAATAAACAAACGTTATATAATAGTAACTTTATTTTTAGAAATTTAGAATGAAATATTGCAAAATTATAAGTTGATGTGCTTGCATTAGAATGTTATCTTAAAAAACTGCCAAACTAACCAGTTAGAAACAAATTTATTATTAACATTATAATTTTACAAGCAGATTTAATAACCATAAATAAACTGTTTTGTAACTTTATGTATTTATTAATAAAAAAACTTTAAGTGCGAATTTAAAACAAAATGGACTTTAAAATTATTGTTATTGTTGTAGAAAGCTGCACAAAGTTTTTGATTTAAAAACCATTAACGCTCGCCTGGATAATAACTCACAAATTATTGTATACTTCACAAATTTATCAATATTTTTATTTTTTATATAACCGGTCTTATTTAACATAATATGTTAATGTGCAAAATCAAAACATCGAAGCATCTCTGGGAGTAAAAAAAAATTGATTATGATTTTACAGTTTAATAATTGCATAACAAGTAAAATGTATTAATTAACAACAACATAGTTAATCATTTTGTTGCAAGACATGTTAATATTTTATGCAATTACCGACAACATTCACCACCCAAAAGAAGTTATCCACACAAATTGTATCCGGCTCTAAGGATAAACACGCGCGTGCATGTCAGATTAATATATAAAATAAATAAACTCAATTAAACACAAAACCGCTCTTAATAAAATAAAATTTCTTAAAATAAAACTCGTCACCGTAAATAAATAAAAAGGGAAGAAAAAAAAGTTAGCGACACACAAAGTGATGAAACAAGTTATGGGATCAACTCAATCAAGTTCCCTTCACGGATTTAATTTCTTGATATGGTCAAGCTTTCAAGTTTATTTACTGTAACAAGTAGTTCGAATCTGTAAATATTTTATTGCCAGCAATAGAAAGCTGAACAATTGAAAATTTCTTAATTTAAATCGTGGTTTTTAATATTGGCCATTCGTCTTCGTGAATTACATGTGTTTGCAAAAGGAACCGAACATAATCATGTTTTACTTGTTAATAAGTTACATGCAAAGTTTCTATTCTCGTCTTGCACGAGAGTATCCCACGCGTTTGATTGCGTGAGTAATAGTCAATTTTTTTATCATTGTTAACTGCCAATCAATCACATTCAAACCAACATCGAGCACGTAAAACGTCAACGTCACTATGCTATGGTTAATTAATAATGCACCGTTGCATCTACAAATATAACCATTATTTTTTGGGTTGAGCAAAAAGTGCATTTACGCCCATTTTATGTATTTTTATTGTTGTTTTAATTAAATAAACTTTATACTTTCTACGTTCGGAAAGGATGGTTTTGTTGTCACGTTTTGATTAAGCTTATTTTCGATTTTCCCATTTAAAAATATTTTGTTTAAGACGAGAGGAATATTTTTAAACGATTAAAAATAAAATACAAACGAGAGAAAGGAAATCTATTTGTTTCCTTCTGCGTCAGAACGCCCCTGCTAAAATATCTTATTCTATAATTAAATCGTCATAATATACACACCCCGTATATAAATCCCACACAATGTAAGTTTCCACGATAACAAAACGCTCATTGGCTGCTTGTGGCACAATCTCACGTGCTCGTTTATCCACTTTTGTCACGTGATATGTGCAAAACAAAAACTTTACTATTAATACAAACAATAAAATAATTCAAAAATATGGTGATTGACACGAAAAAAATAGAATTAAGTAATAATATATTAAATTTCGGAAAATTATTGAAATCCAAAGATAGCAAAAATATCTTTTATATTGTTATGCACATGACGCTGCAACTTTTATTTCTAATTTCCAGTGAAATAAAATATTTACAAAATTGAAACCAACATCGTATCATATTTTACCATTTTAATTTTAACTAATCACGGCCCTAGAAGCCTAAAGCAATGCAGTCCTAAGCGTAACTTAAAACTGTGAGTTGACAGTAAGTTGAAAATTCAATAAAATGGAGGAAGTAAAAGCCAATTCCATATAGTTTTATAAATAATATTTGTTCAAGTTCATTAGCTCATAATTTTGCATTTTTAAAATCATAGAGATCATGACCTGTTCCGGAATACTTCATTGTTAAAAATTATCCTGACTGACTTAGAAAGGAGTACAACTCATGTTTTGATTTGAATGTTTGAAATTTCAAACCTAATAACTTTGTTGAAAAATGCCACGGCTATTTTTTAAGTAAAATAATGGGTCTACTAACTAAATATTCTATTCAAAAATATCCTGCCGAATATATCATTGTTATATTTTAAAACCCTTAAGAATAGTTTGAAATGTGATTTGGAAATTTTGTATTTTTTTGTAAACATTTTGTTTTGAAGTTTGTAAAAATTTTGAATTTTGGGTTTTACCGCACTTTGTGTGAGAGCTGGCACCGACTAGAGAATGAACAAGCGGCTTGGAAGAAGATGGCCTCAGGAAGCGGAAAGTAAAATTTTGGTAAGTTTTTTTTGAGAGCTTGTTTTTGAAAAGTTTATTTAAAAATAAATTTAATTGGTTATTGAGTTTAGAATTTTGATTGATTTAAAGTAGACAAAATTTGGGGGTATTTTAATACGATAATTTTAACTACTTATTGATATTTTGGAAAGTGGATAAATTGGAGATTGAGAAGAATTTAATTTTGAAATATTAATTAAAATTCGTTCGATTGGGAAAGTCATAATTTTTAGTATTTTGGCGGAAGGCGTCCTAAATAAAATTGATATTGTCTATATTCCGTGGAGTTATCATATTAATTTTCCGTTCATTTTGTGCATAGAATTTTGGTTAGCATGGGTTTAATTGAGAGTTGTATTTATTTATGGAGAAGCCAATTCGGTAGCTAATAAAAAAACATTACATATACAGGGTGTTCCAAAACTCAACGTTTTGGGATTTATTTTTGTTTATTTTCGAGATATTAGCACTTTTATAAATTTCGGGAAAATCGACACCTTAAATCAGTTTTTCGAGTTCAGAGAAACGAAATTTCATATTCTAAGTTTCTAATTGTGACTACACAAGCCTTAATAACGCTGATATTGATCACAGACTAAAATTAAACTATATTAATGCCACACCTTGAGAAAAAAAAATGTTTCTGCCAAACTAAAAACTTCGACTCTTCATACCGTAAAAAAACTATACCAAACTAACCTGGCAAGTTATTTTAAAAGATTGCTCGTGTAGTATAGTTTACATAATGGGTATAACATTTGCTATGTTTTACTTCATAAAAAAAGATATTGCTATTTTACTGCAAAAGAAGCTCACGGTGAAATTATTTCAATAATCAGGAAATCACATGAAAACTATTTTTAAATTTAGTATAGTAACAGTTTTGATTTAAAACTAAACAGAACAAAAATAGAGCTCATAGAATTTGTTCAAAATGTTTGCAACCAAGTCGAATGCAGGCGCGGCATATTTTTAAAAATGATCTTTTTATCCGTCTTGCACTCCCAGCGACAATTATTAATATAAAATGGGACCAAGACGGCCGATCCATCTCTCTGAATAAACCTCGTCCAAATAATTTCAAACTCTTCGCGCATAATGAGCTGGACAGCCATCATTTTGTAGCCGCATTGTTTTGCGTGTAGCCAAAGGCACATCTTCCAAAAGATTTGGCAGTTCATTCTCTAAAAAATCGTAATAAATTTCCCCGTTTAAATTTTCAGGTAATTCAAAAGGGCCAATTACTTGGCCGTTCAAAATGCCGGTCCATAAATTTACTTTGAAGCGACATTGTGACTTATCTTCTCGCATTGAATGTGGGTTTTTAAGTGCATATTTATGAAGATTATGCATGTTCATAAAGGCGTCTCTTTTGAATGTGTTTTCATCTGTCCATGAAACTTGATCTAGGAACTCTGGGTCTTCCCTATGTTTCTGCAGCATTTTTTGGCAAAATTGGACACGTTTTACATAGTCACCTGGAAGCAACGTTTGCACACGTTGCACATGATATGGGTGGTACTGATACCGTCGTGTAATTCTATTTACATATGATTTCAATATCCCTGTAGGGCTTTCAATTGATCGCGCCGATATAGTCGAATCATTTTCATCTTGTAGAACTTCTTCACATGGGCGTACCCAGGGGAGGGGGCAGGGAGGGGCAGCTTCCCCTCCCTGGATCCTACCTAATACCTGTAATAAATGTAATAAATGCACATTTCTATTTATGTTGAATTATTTATCAACAGAAAATTCCTGATTCCCCCTAGGCCAAAAGCTGGGTACGCCCATGCTTCTTCATCATAATTCATACTTGGTCTTGATGATACAGAGCGATTGTGAAGCATCCTACCTTTCGCATATGCTCGGTGAATATTTATGAATACACGATAATCAGGATATCTTAATGCAAATCAGCAAATCATTTCTTTAAATCAAAATATTGAAAAGGTGAATTTTCAGTTTGTGATCTGTCAATAGATACATAATAGATACATCTCCCGCAATCAGGCTCGGATTGGGCCGACGGACGAATTACCGAGTGAAACTCGATGGACCGCTCCAAGTTGAGCCGGTGAGGCAAACAAATATCGCACGAAACAAAACTCGGAACGGGAAAGTCCCCAATCCGACTCTGCCTGCTTTTATTTGGATTTGGAGTTTCGGAAGTATAAATAACGTTAACGCCTTCGATTGCTCTTGAATGGAAGTTCATCACTCCTCCACCTAACAGAGAATCGTTGGGCGCAGGAACAACCAAAAGTAATTCTGCAAGTTTCTTAAATCCCGAATGGCCATTTGTACCCCTATACATGGCGCTCACGTAATTATTATTAACCTGAATTAAATTTTAATCGGTGCTGCACGGAAAATGGAAAAAATATTATAAAAACGTTACTGTTGACGACGTCGACGGTGGACTATCGCTGCCCCACAAGGTCATCTGACATTCTCGGTTTCCAAATTCCAAATTGAAACTTCGTTATTTCTGCTGTAGAAGCAACACCTTCAGTTTAGAATATATAACATGCAGATGGCAAACCAATAAGCATGGAACATTGTGTTTTACTGTGCTACCGGTTTTAAGATCACTCAGAAGAGCTTTCTCATAATCTGGCACACGTTAAACCGATGGTTACCATGATTTTTATGTCTTCACTGGTATATCCAGAATTTTAATTTGACAGGGGCTTGACCTAGCTGAAGGTAAACATTAAATACTTTAATTTTTTTGCCTTTGGAGCTTTTGGAGGGCTTTTGGAGGGCTTTGGGCCCTCCAACGACAAAAGAAAACAAGAAATCCTTAAGCTAACGAGACCAAGCTGAGGAAGACAGCAGGACTATTTACAGGACACTGCTGTCTAAACCGCCACCTCAAAATTATTGGGGTAGTAGAAGATCTTACATGCAGGAAATGAACAGAGAATGAATTTGTCTTAATCTGTATTTTAATTAAATATTAAACAACGAATACAGTAAGAGGCAATAAATTATTTTTTAAATTTCCCAAAATTAAAGTGGTTCAAGGTACAAGGATGTTCAAGGTGTAAGGATTTCCGCTACATGCCGTTTTCTAATGAACATGATTGCTCTATTCTATTTCATGTTCACCACGTATGTCTGGAAATTAAAAATTGTGTAGTGGGTGTGGTTAAGTTCAACGTATCCACCTGTATGCAAATTGAAAGATTCATCGACGCATAAAATAAAAGGAAATTTCCGCTAATCGAGAAAATTATTTTCGCAATCTAAGCGTAGATGCATTAATAAAAAATCATTTCTGCCTCCCACATTTAAACGTGGATGTCAAATCGTAGCCGTACTATACTATTAACTTCAAACGTTCTTTAAATAAAAAATTAATTTGCTAGAAAAAAGCGTTAATTAAAAATAAATTAATTAATTTAATTATTATAATCGATTTCCCAATTTGACCTTAAATAAAAAAACTTACTTATGAAGTTTATTCGTATGTGATTGAAATATTTCTGTCACCTGTTTTACAAATCGTTAAGTTTATAAATACTAAATTCAAGAACGGTTAATTAAATTAATGAACGGAAACTAAAATCGCATTTAAAGTTATTGAAAATTATAATTAGATTACCTATGATATCCTTTAAAAAATTAAACCTTACAAAATGAAGCCATTAAAATGTTGAAGCTTAATTTTTCATTTAAAAAAAACAATATAACTTTGACTAAAATTCTTGCATGTCAGAAGTATATTAAAAAAATTAGTTAGCATTGCAACTCAAAACCTCCTAATGACTCCTATAGCTGCAAGCATTAAAATCATTTTAGTTCGTTTGCGTCTCTATAATGGAGATTACGAAATCGTGGGATAAAAAATTTAATTTTTTTAACAAGTTACAATTTTGACTGATAGGTGACGCTTCTTTCTAATTTTAAATAAACAAGCGAAATATTGTTATGTTATTAATCGTTTCGTTGTTCTTTACTTCACAATTCACGATTATGTTGTTTTTTCCGACAAGAAAATAATATTTGGTATTGTGAATTATGTAATATTACATTAAATTCCCATATTAATTAATAAATTACGACTTCTATAATGACTCATTTATTAAACATCTGTTAACCAAACACTTCCTCATCATAAAAACTCAAGTCTCTTCTTACATTATCATGAAAGATGGTGCACATAAAACATTATACGATGAAATTAAAATCCTAACTTTTGCAATGATGACTTCTAATTACTTCGAAACTAATAGAGGTAATACAATTTTATTGTATGCAATTGAAAATGTAAATTTCCTTACTTCTTGCAGTAATACATACATTCTGTATGGCACGAGCATATTTTTAACGATGAATTAACTGCAATTCAGGCGCGGCACGTTTTAAAGGGCTTCCGGGGGCGCGCATCTACTTGTGAAAACGCTCGATGTTATTCTGAACTAATTTATCGGATTCCTTTTATGCCAATTAGTACTCTGATTTGGAATCACGTTTGCTGGAATTTCAAATACCCATGTAATAGTTGGTAGCGGACGCACTTAGAAGAAACTATTACATTACTTCATACTCTCTGTAATTATTTCATTGCGATTGTGCTCATTTGCATCGAATTAATTATGTTTCTTTAGTTTATTTATATTTCACGATGTTAATATACCTATTATAGTTTAATAAATTAAAGTTTGCAGTAATCTAAGTATGGCAAACAATGGTACGATAGTTTTTGCAAGTTGGTACTGGTTAATAAAATCATAAAATAATTAATGAGTTGAAAATGTATGCATGGTGTCAAGTAGAAAAACTTTTTCCGGAAGTTTTTCCGTCTTAACAGACATTGTGTGGGTCGTAATTATTGTTTTAGCAAGAGTATGGAAGTATTGCGGTTCGTAGGTATCTATGGAAGGAAAACGACAGTAAACCGTAAATAAAACTGGAACTTGATAGCAGATTATACCTACCACGGAAATTTATGTATATTGCTGATTTATTGTCACGATCATTCATAAAGACAGCCGTGAAGGATGATCCGGAAATGAAAAAAGTAGTTCGTTCGCAATATAGTTCGAATTGCCAATTAGTAATGGAAGGTAGCTTGAGTTGAAAAATAACTATTATTTACATAGTACATTTAAGGATTCCATCTTGAATTAATGTAAGAAATTTTATAACTAAGAATGGATAATGAAATGAAACTGCAACAAATGAAAAAGCATGAGATTTCTGGCACTGAGAACTTCTGGAAAATTTCAATAACTGGAATGTTAGCGAATTTTGATGGAAAAATTTGAAAACCCTCTCTTCCAAAAAATGAAGATATAATAATCTGTATCCTGAAAAATATCCATTTTGAAAACTTTCCGTTTGTTGTGATTTACAGTACATATTTTGTATTACAATCAACCAAAATGCATATTGATTTTCTGCGTTATATTATTACTAGAAGGTTTACTAATTTTTCTTTTTAGTTTTTGCAGACAAAGAGTCTGGGGGAGTATACCCCCTAGAATTGGTAACTACGAGGAAATAACTCTTTATTTCTATTTCTTATTCGATTTATTATTATTATATTAAATCATTCGTTATTTTGGTGCAAACACCAAGCCTCATTTGTTTATTTGGTTTTAGGCTCTAAAGAATGTGGATTTACCACAAGTTTTATTTGGAGCAAATGTACTTTTTGTGGTAAATCTGTAATTGACAAACATTTGTCATTTGTTTCAAGTGCGATCTTGTGCTAGCAGTTAGTCTTTCATTACTCTGTGGCAGTCGTAGATTCGATTCCGAATCAAATCCACCTGATTTTACCGCTGCATTTCCTCCACAAGGTGCTAACGGCATCTTTGAGGTACAAAATAAATCATAAATGTCTGAATGCTAATCAGCTCTGAGCCTACTAAACCTACAGCGGTTCTCAATATATATCTGTTCTGCTACTGCCCAGTAACTTGTCATATGTTAAATTGATAGTTTATCTATTTTTAGTTTAGATTGCATTTTGATTGGTTCAATGCCAATGAATTTAAAGCAATTTAAATTTAAGTGTTGAGTTGTTAGATCTCAATCGTCAGTTCGTTCCCCGGCCAAATATACTGGGTTTTTTTCTCACTTTTCTCTCAAAATAAAAAAACTCAAAAAATCAAACAAAAATGTTGGTTGTTAATTTACTTATGGGCGTAGTATTTAAAATACCGAACATCATTTTTCTCTATTACTTTTAGAAATCGGTTTCTTTCTACTTCCTTTATTAATTTTATCTCCCGCCCAAATTTTGTTTTATAAAATACGCATAAAATTTATATTAAATTAAATTTTCCACTATCAAAATTTATGTTTTTGCGTAATGACGTTATAAACTTTTTTTTAAATGGCAACCCTACTTTTTTGACATTATTACTCAAAAAGCAAATAATGATTTTTTTCCCAAATTTCACTCACATTCAGAAGATCACTGTATATTGACCCGGAAGTGATAAATTACGCAAATCAGTCGATAGATTAAGTTTAAGATAAACACTCTATATTTTATTTCGCCTTTGTAAATACGCCCCTTCTGGCAAAACACGAAGAGCCGCCACTGAATGCAACTAAAATAAACTGAAAAGCACATTTTTGTTCCAAGGTCTATGAAAAACAATATACATAACTTTTTATATTAATTTTTAAACCAATTTAATAAATCTATGTTCATTGGCCTAGTTATGCAAATGAAACGTATCACGATGTTTAATAATCGTTCCATACGAAGATTTAGCTCCAGGTCAAAAATTTTACTGAAACTTTCATTAAAAGATAAACACCTTAAAATAACTAATCGTAATTTTGTTTATATACTAATATAAGTTTTTGTATGTAACACAGTACTCCTATTGCTAAAGTAAACGTACTTACCCAAGGGTATTTATGTTTCTTCAAAAAGCTGTCTAGCTGTAATATTTTTATAAACAATTTTTGTTGTCAAATTGTTTTGTAAGACTTAAATTAAGTACATAAAAGTATTGGGTAATGCATAAATACAATTTGGTAAATAAGAGAGAAATTTTAGTGCTATATGTAGAGCACGTTTAGTGCCTAATTAAACTTTCTTAATGTTTTGGCGATATTGTGGAAAAAAATTTTAGAAAACTAAAAGTTTGTAATTGAAATGTTAACTTTCTTAAGTGGCTAAAAGAGCCCAAATATAAATTAAACTCGAAATTTGAGAACAGGGGGAGATTTTAATTAACAGTGGGTATTGCACAAGGATTAATTGCAGTAATGATGCCCAAATTCAGATAAACGTGACTAATTTATTTGTTTGTTTATTTGGTGCAATGTTAAGGAAGTGTAAAAAATGTAAGCGCATATTCCATTTTAATTCCATAAAATAAGTCGGCGAATTGTGTTTTCTTTCATATGCAAATTTCACTACATTACTCCTTAACTACTCATTTCCACCTACCAGCTTAAGATTTAAAGATTAATGCCTCCAGTCCATGTACATACAATATTTTAGATTTAAGTGCTTTGGTTTAAAGTCTGCAATAATAAGTTGTTGTACTTATACGACACACTTTTCCTTCTTTTTAATATAATGTCTTTATTTATAATATATTACAGGGAAATTCAGTATAATTAAGTAATTTTATAAGAAATTTATTTTCCAAAACAAAAAGACTAAAGCCTTTTTTCACACAGCCAAAAAAAATTTTCAATTTTTTTTTCACTTTTAGGTAGGAAATTATTATATGTAAGGCAGCGCCACCTTAATGTATGTACCTGTTCATGCAGAAAACACTGATATAAAATGTAGAAAGATGACTCTGTCGGAGAGCATTTTTCATCGATTTACGTAGTTTTTATATCACCCATCGCTGGCCTCTTATAAATATGCCGGAGGTAATAATTTTATTTGCTAATTTGGATTATTGAAATGTGTTTTGCTTATCAGGCTTAATTACCGTGTAATTTCTTATCGTCCGTCCATATATCCAAATATGTTTATTCCAGATTTAGTTGACTTGCACTATAAAGATCACGCAGATAATCGAAAACAAATTTGGACATTACCCGATACTCACCGAATAACTGTACAGCTTGACTGATAATGATGATGAATGTGACTCTATTTCCAAAAAAAAAACAGCAAGAACGTTACTCTATAAATTTAATTTAGTTCCTGTTTTGTACACTTTAATCTTTGCTTCATCGATTGAAATTAATAAGATAGTTATGACCATTTTGTTTTTCTGTTTATACATGGAAATTGAGAAATTAGTTGATAAACAACCTTGTTTTAAACACCACTTTGCGTGTTGGTGGGCGGAAATCATCGTCTAATTTACTGTTTTCCACCGATCATCCTGCAATTCTCTCACCAAGACATGGTCTAACTAAATTGCTTCTTTATGAAATACATAATGATAGTTGTCATCCTGGTATTCGGACTTAGAGCAACAACAAAATTTTTGAATAAATCTAACTACTCCTGTAATGAGTATTCCAGCAGTTTTTTGCATTGCTCAAGTTAAGCCTGGAGAGGACCTATGAAAATATTAAATACTTTTATAATACAAGGTACAGAGCTAATACAAAATATATTTAATAACATCTGTATCATTTTATATTATGTGTAATTATCATAGCCATAATATGCATTTGATAAGTACAAATCATCTAAAATAAACTGAAATCTGAAATCCCAAGCTTTTTTATATAACTAAATTTTCTTGCCTGGAGAGTGTTCCATACCCCCAGATCCCTCGGTCAAGGATCTCATAATTATTCTAGATTGAACCTGATGGGTGACAGTAAACTGGGCCAATAATAAACCAAATTTTAAAAGTGGTAAACTGGGCCAAAGGTAAATTTCAGGCTAATAAAGAAGAAAATTTAACGAATTTATGGGTGCCGCTACAACGTACGGTCTATATACAAGTTTCTGCTATGTGCGGTCTACCACAAAATTTAACCGCCCTTGCAGTGGCTCCGGTCTTCCCCCTCCCCCCTGTTTACTAATATTTAACTAAAAATATAATTTTCAACCCATCTGTTCATTCAATTAATTACCCGGGAGCTGTTGGTCAATCCTTACCAAGATTAGATGTCTTTTACGGAGCCGGATAATTGAACGCGTCCGGTTGACCGCGGCCATTTGAACGCAGAGACGTTTGAACGCAAGGACGTTTGAATGTGAGGACGTTTGAACGCGAGAAATTAAATGCAATTGCACCCTGCTTCCTTAAAAAAAATTACAGCCTTAAGTCCACATCGAGGGAAATCTACTCCATTCCTAGTAGCACACTTTATCGAGTAGGACCGGTTTTGACTTCGCGAGAGACGTTCCTCGCCGTTTTGACTAACGCAACCTGGCCAATCAAGGATCCACCCTAAAAGCAAGTTAAATAATTAAAAATAACAGAACAGAACACTCATGTGGAATTTGTAGTGTAAATTACACTATTTTCGGTGAGAGAAGTACACGCCTGTTTATCGCGCGAAGACGAAAAAGAATTTCTTCATTAGATAGAGTAACTGCTGAAATTCAAGATAGATTCCAGCAGCTTCAGAAATTCGCCGAAAAATATGCCTTCCTAAGGTCTTCAATAATATTGGGCGTCGATGATGAGGAATGCAACCCGACTAAGCTCCTCAACTCCTCAAGATATTGACAGAGAAGAGTTTAAGTTTGAGTGCGTGCGTCTACGGGCTATCGTAGCTACAAAAAAACCTTTTTTTGCCAAAATTGGGGAAGCGAAAAATTTAAGTTTTGCCCCGGGTACCATAAATCCACGCTACGCTACTGAGTGTAATTCCTATATAAAATGTATGTAAAATTTTGATTTTTAAATGCCGTTTTCTCGAAAACTAATGGATAAACCTCAAAAATGTATCTACATAAAATGCTCAGAAAATTGTCCTCTTTCTAATAGTGCAAAGGTTAAAGCTCTACTCGTGATATGGATTAACTGACAGATCCCAAATTTTATAATAAAAAAAATTAAAGACTAAAAGTTTTTTATTTTCTTTATTTTCAGAAAAGGCAAATTTAAAATTCCGTGGTTCCTTCGCAAACTCAGTAATAACTTTCTCCACAAATTTTAAATTAATTAAACTTTTTAAAAATTTAAGGCAAGAGCCAGGAGGCCCCCTTGCACCCCTCTCTCCAATAGACTTTTAACTAATAATTCTAGTGATTCTAGTAAACATTTGTTATGTAAAAAATAAAATTTAGAAATAAGCTTATAATTTGTTGAATTTCTTTTTTGATTTAATTTATTACATTACAAATGATAATTTAGCAAACTGGAAGAATTGACTTTTTAAATTTAATTATCACTTGTAAAGCCATCATAAAGCGACCAATAGAGTAGCAAAATGCGTTTTTTTTTCAATTGTGACAACACTATTTTATGATTGATAATTTGAGACCAACAAGTTTTATAATATTTTTAATGCAAATTAAAATTAAGTTAGTAAATTAAGTAAGTTAAGATAAAGTTTTGTAATCAATTTAATAAATAATTTAGTCGTAAACACAAAATTTAATCTTTATTTTAATTTAAAAATGAGTCTCATACGTACTTTATTTCACCGACTAAGCTAAGAAAAATATAAGAGGAATAAGTTTTTACATTGTTTTTAAATAATTTTATATAAATTTGTTGGAGCAGGAAAAATACACGTCAATATGTAGATTTTAGATGATTTTCTAAGGGAGAAAATACACTGCGGTTAAAATTCCCGAAAAAAAAACTCCAATAACAATCTTTAACTAAAATCTTGGTCTAAATTGTTGTATCTCCACGCAATAATCTTTTAAGAAAATTAAAAAATATATAAGGAAAAGGCAGCTGTTGAGAATTTTCTCCTATCACACCTATCACCTTGCAAGCGGTCTATGTGTTTATATTTATTTCTTAACTAATAAATTCAATAAATATTGTAAACCCCACCTGTTATTCTATTTTTGTTAATGCTTCAGTCCTGCAACAATGCATCGAATCTTTTTTTATTTTGCTAGGACGGCGACGTTGTTCCTGGTAAAAATTGAACAATTTTTGCTACACAGAACTAATTTATTTACTAAACTTTCAAACATACTTTTTTAAATATTACTCTAATTAATAATAATTAATGCTTTAATTTCGAAATTTTGACAATTTTGGATAGTAATTGTCGAAAATTAGTTAAAAAAGTAAATTTGCTATAAATTGCAAATTTCGATTTTGATTAATCAAAAATTTTAAATTTTTTAATCTAAATTCATCCGCAATCCGCTTTTATTTGCAAAAAACGAAAGTTTGTAACATTTATTCTTATCCACGGATTTTGGGTAACTAATTTTGTTTCCAGATGAAAAGTAAATGGTTAACAGCGTTCGCGCAATGCTTCATTTGGTTATGCGATTTCCGTCAAAGGTAATTTATTTTATTCTTTTATTCGGTTAAGGTTATTTTTCACGGAAAATAAAAACAGGATGGAGAACTTAGCTGGCATGGAGCATGTCGAAGTTGAAAATGTTTACACGTAATCGCAAAACCTTATGATGTTAATGCATATAATTGTAAAATTAAAGTTTTTGAACCTCCAGGAAATAGTTATTCAACCGACCACGAACACCGATATCTAATATTAGCAGAAAAAATAAAATTCTTGTTTGAATTAAACGTTTTTATAGAAAAAACTGTCAACTGAAAGAGAATGACATTCGTTCAAGTTATTTTTAATTATCTGCAACTCATATTCGCATTGAATGAAAAGCATACGATAATGTCATAGACAGAAAATTCTAATATTTTTAATGTTCTAATGTTCAGAAATAACTTGAAACACGTTTTCAAATCTTACTTTTAGTACGTATGTCACTAACAAAACGTTAGGTATAATATTATTTAATTTTAATTGAATTTCTTCCTATTGTTATTATTGCAACTCGGGACCCTTATATAGGAATTGTAGGTTGTTAAAAATAAGTTTGAAATTTTTCGGAAAAAAAAAATTCTTTTAAACCCGCGATTAAATCGGGATTACAATAAATTGAATACATAAACGTTCTCTTATTAAAATGCAATTCATTAAATATTCAGCTTGAGGATTTATAATAATTAGATATTATAATAAGTTAATTCTACAATAATTTTCCTTATACGTACGATGCTATAACGTTTAAATTACAATACGTGCAAATATAAGTAATAAATCTAAACCTTTCCAGAATATTATAAAAAAGTGCGATTGCTTTTATAATTTGTAAATGTAAATAAATTAAAATTTTGACCATCGGTTCAAAACTAACGTAACATTATTGGCTTTAGGCTGAAAAATCATCGTATAATTATTATAAAATTTTTGACAAGATTTAAATGCCAGAAATGAAGCTTGATCATGTTTGATCATTTAATTGTAATGACTTTCTGGTGTCGTGAGCAGACACACGGAACAAACGAAGCCTTTATAATTTACATACTGCGAATAATATTTCTAAAGTCACTGTACGTTACAACACTACAAAATTTATCTCTCACACTTTGTTTATAAATCTCTGTACACGTTTATTTGTTATTCTTGGATTCTTGATACAATTGGAAGATTACGAAGTTCAAAGGTTTCCAAACATTATTAAACTGCATTACTTGATTTATTTTCTGCACAACTCAAAAACAACCAATTTTCTTTACAGATTGTAACTTACTATTACTTTTTTTCCACCTGCTTAACAATTACCGTCAACTTCAATTACTTATTCAAATGTTAGGTAATGGTAATTGCAATTAAATGCGATAAAGGTGGAGCAGAAATCGCAATCAAGTTGATAGGTTTTCTAATAAAATTAAAATTTATGCTAAATTTATTATTATTATTATTATAACAAAGTAATCGACTATTTAATTGTGTTTATTTGGGAAGTTGTTTTAAATTAAATTTTAAAAAAATTAGTTGAGTTTGTAATGGTAATAATGTGTAGGTAGCAGCGCTAAGGGCATATTGTGCGTTATTACATTTTAAATTATTTGAAAATAAACCTTACAATTTTTAATAAAACAATAACTTGAAAATATTAGATTTTAACATCAGGAAATAATGAAATAAAAATTCCATACAAGTCAATAATAATTGTTTACGAGTTACCGCACATCAGTTCCAGTGTCCAAAAATTAATTTAGTTATAAAATTTCATGCTATAAAATTCATCGTTGGTTTCAAAAAATAAGTAGATAGTCATCATTTGCCATTTACGAAAAACGTTTTTTCGTTCTGCTACTACGCGTCAAAAAATGCGTTTAGTAGTTCGTATTGTTCATTCATGTACATTCAATACCACAATATGAAATTTTAAACAAAAGCTTATGGTATTTAAATTTAACCTCGTACAGGCAGTAGCAGATCTGTGTTTCTTTCGGGCTCGAAGCTAAATATGTTATATTATTTTTTTGTAAATTATTACATAATGCAGTTATATTCTGTACAGTACCGTGCAAATAAGCGACATGGTCCTAGCAAAAATTTATAAAATATATATTATTCTCAGTCGGAATGGTAGGTGATCCCTAAATAAAGTCTGTTGCCCTCTTGTTCCCAAAGCAGTTTGTTGTTTGCGGCCCAACTATTCATCAATGTGGATGCCCAATTTTCATATAAAATTCACGATTATTGTAGAAAATACAAATGGGAATTGAGAATGAGAAACTCAGAGAATTCAAGAAATAATCTAATAAAAAATATTTAATTCAGCGATGGATCAGGTCTTCTCTTGAACGGATTTGTCCACAAATACAATTGTAAGTACTAGGACAATACGAATCCGCACGTGTTTCCGGAGGATTATACACAATTTCCTCAAAAGGTCAATCTGTAGGCTGATATTCTTAGAAATTACATTATCAGGTCAATTTTCTTATATTAAAATCTATTAGAAATTGAAATTGCTTCACCCTAAACTTCGCCTAAGAATCTTCAAGAGCTGAAATGTAGAATGCCCTAAAGTGATAAACGGATTAATTCAAAATTCATTCCAGAAAACAAAATCTCTCCGGTATTTTGTAAGCCAAATTAAATATTAGTTTTAAAAAGATTAAAAATAAATAACTTTTTGTTATTGTTTTTTATTATTAAATGTATTTAATAAGATAAAACTTTAAAATATAACAAGTTAAATAAACTTCAATAATTGGAAATTCAATTTGAGCTTTCAGCGATGGTAATCGCCTTTACCATCGCGATTACCATCGCTGAAAGCTCAAATTGAATTTCCAATTATTGAAGTTTATTTAACTTGTTATATTTTAAAGTTTTATCTTATTATTATTTTCACAAGTTAATAATTTATATTTAAATTAAATGTATTTATTAAAAAGGTTTTTCAGTTGCATCAATTTCGTGTTGCATTTAATTTATATTAAGAAATTTATCTTCTAGACTAGACTATTCTTCCTTCTTCTATGTTTCTCGATAGTGAATTCTCCAACTCGGGTCAAGAGTGCGTTGATTTGTTTGCCAAGCAATTCTCCACCGTTTATTGTGAAGATGACGATAATGATGTTCATTATGATGCGATTGATGGGATCAGCTGCGACAGTTTGAACGTGACAATTACTGATGTTTTTGATGCAATCGGAAGCCTACCCGATAGTCTTAGTTCTGGACCCGATGGTATTCCTTCCTTTTTTATTAAGAAGTGTCAATATTCTCTCTCGACTCCCATTTATAATATATTTTTATTATCGTTAACTACTGGTCAGTTTCCTAGTATTTGGAAAAGAAGCTTCGTAACTCCTATTTTTAAGAAAGGCAATCGCTGCGATATCAAGAATTATAGAGGTATTTCTATTCAATCGACCATTCCTAAATTACTGGATAAATTGGTTGCAACTCAACTTCTGTCTGCTAGTAAAGATCACATAATAGCCGAACAACATGGCTTTTTTCCAGGCCGTTCGACTACTACAAACTTGTTATCGTTTGTATCGGATGTAGTTGAATCATTTGAAAATCGCATGCATGTGGACGCTGTTTACACTGATTTTTCAAAGGCGTTTGATCGTGTACACCATAAAGCTCTCCTGTCGAAACTATCCTCTCTAGGTTTTAGTACGTTGGTAGTTAAGTGGATTCGTAGCTACCTAGTTGGTAGGGAGCAAAAGGTACGGATTAAGAATTTTATCTCAATTGATATCTCTGTATCGTCTGGAGTTCCGCAAGGTTCCCATTGTGGTCCGATTCTATTTCTCATATTTATCAATGATATAGGTAAATTTATCAAACACTGTTTGTATCTCCTGTTTGCAGATGATCTTAAAATTTACAAATCAATCAAGTCTATTTCAGACTGCTGGTTAGTACAGGTAGATCTTGATAACCTTCATCGGTGGTGCCAACATAACAAACTATATTTAAATTTCGATAAGTGCTCGGTAATCTCATACTCCAAACTTAGTGTTGACGAATTTGATTACAATATTGATGGTAATGTACTCAATCGTGTGATTGAGATCGATGATTTAGGTGTTCGACTTGATAGTGGCTTAACATTCAAGAATCACATTGCAAAAATTTGTGGTAATGCCTTACGCACCTTAGGTTTTATTCGTAGACAAAGCAGGCATTTTTCTGCTGAAACAGTTAAAACGCTGTACTTTTCTCTTGTAAGGTCCCAATTAGAATACGCTTCATGTATATGGTCTCCGTTTTACCAAGTCGACATCGACAGACTTGCTGCAGTTGAACGAAAGTTCCTTAAATACGTTCACTTTAAGTGGGGACGTACTCTGGAGGAATTCAACAGTTCAAGTTGCCTCGTTGCTTGTAATACGAAATCATTAGAATATAGACGCAAAATCGCAGACTTATGTTTTACCTTTCGTTTGATTAATGGAAAGGTAGACTGCCCACGTTTGTTGAATTATTTCGTACCGTATATATCTTCACACGATACTAGACACAAGAATGCCTTTGCCACTGATGTGCACCCGACTAATTATGGCCTTCATAGTCCTATTCCAAGAATAATTCGGTTAGTCAACAGACTTAATGGACAGGAATGGTTTGATCTGCATCAAACATCATTGACTAAGTTCAAGAAGGACATCATGTGGAACATGGATGTAACGTTTTGTAACTAGGTCCGATAGTTATAGTTAGCCGTTGCTATATGATGGTGCTTTTTTGTAATTATTGTGTAGTAATTTCGCTTTGTATATGTTTTTGTTTAATATTTAAATTGGTGTATCCGTAGATATAAATAAATAAATAAATAAATAAATAAATTCTTCTGATTGTTCTGTTAATTGGATTTCCAAAGTAAAAAAGCATTATTTTGATGGTCTAAATTAACGTCAAAAGTACTTTTCAAAAAATTGCTTTTTTGAAAATTCAGTTATTTCATTTCTTGAAATATGGAGTTATTTAGATTTATTTGCAATCAATAAAGTACTAAGTGCCAACAGGTAGTTACATATTTACATTAAGAAGCAATAAATGACAGTAAATTTGGAATTAATGTATTTCTAAATCAATTAGCCCACGGGCAAAAATATTTCAAAATTTATGATTCATCTTCACAATTCAAAATTAAGCTTTTTAATTTAGAATATCAGAAACTGCAACGTTGAGATTAGAGGCAATTCTCATTACTGAACAAGTACTTACCACAGCACAGGTTCTTTACATTATGCTAAATTTTGAAACGTAGTTTAACTTGACAAGAATCAAATTGCTGAATTGGATTGACAGCATACAATTTATTATGTAACATCGCAGGGAATCGCGACCGATATTTTTTTTTCTTTCTTTACCAATTCCATCTACCCATTCCTGCAGATTGAAAATATTTAAAAATTGTGTTCTTTGACCTCAAAAATATTATTTATAAATTCTACAAAACTGCAAAATAAATATACAAGTTGAATTGTCTTATGAATAATAATATGCTAAAGTTAGACCTCATAAAATTTAAAAATTTTAAATTTGCTTTTTTATACAACTTTTGGAAAGCATTGTCATAATAAATTAAATATATATTAAGTACATTAATGGATGGGGGGGGGTAAAATTTTAAAATTAACAGGTAAATTAAACGATTAAATCATTTTTTTTGCATAAGCTGCTTTCAGCAATATATTATTGCTTTTCTCGTGTGTATTTAATTTGTAAACGATAGTGTTCAGGAACAGCTATGCAGATTTAAAACGCATTGTCATATTTGATACCATCTATGTAGATATCGTATCAGTGATCTTGAAATAATAAATCTTCAGTCTTGATCTTGGATCTTGTAGCATGATGTTGAGTCTTGATATAATGATGTTGATTGCAGTTTAATATAAAAGTCTTAATGAACACGAATTAAAGAACAACTTACCATTTAATATCGCAATCATTGTGTTATATCTAATAATCATTAACAATGAAAAAGAAGAATAATCTCAAACCTTAGACCACTTGTGTCTATCGAAGTTGATTACCTTTCAATTCAATTGCAAGTCATAGCTTCTACCGATATATATGTATGTACTGGCGTGTTACAAAATTCTATTTGATTTTGAATTTTGTGCATTTTTAAAATTTTGTCAATATTTTATTTTTACTGATTTTTTAATTTGTTCATTTTCCCACCATTATGTGGTGTAGAAAATGTTGCTTTTGCTTTTGGAAGAGCCGCCATAATGGTTGGAACCAAAGTGGTCTCTTTGAGAATTTTAATTTTTGAGATTTAAGTTTAAATTGTATTTTACTTAAACAAAGTGTTAATTTCGAGTGAGTAATTTTTAATTTCCTTAAAACTTGGAATTTTCGTAAATTTTGGACAAATTTCAAATATTTTAGATTTGTATCAAGATTGGAAATTTGATATTGATAGAAAATTTATAATTAGTTAATTGTGAAATTGATGAAATTAAAAATTAAAAAGTTGAGGGCTTCTAAATTTAAAAACGATATTGTCGTTTTCTTTTTTTGGTTTTGCACTTTTGATGTTAAAAGTTTGTTTTAAAATTAATTTTGAATTGGATTTTAAATTGATTCACATTTATTTTTGAATTAAGAACTATTATTGCTAATTAATCAGCAATACTGATTTATAGTATTGAGTATAGTATACAGGGTGCAAAATCGTAAAATAGCCAATCTATTATTGTCCAAAACGATAAACGATGTAAAAACACTTGAAATACAAAACCTAGAGTTGGGCAATAAAAAGTCAACATTTTTAAAAAATTTTCAAAATTACCTGTTTGACAAAATATTTAAGTTTCGATTTTTTATACAGGAAATACCTACCTGTTCGAAGGGGTAAGACTTAACTCCATTCTGTTGACGGTCCGTGTGATCTACGGGACTACCTCAAACGTTTTGTTGTTTTTAACCACCAGTACTCTTCTGAGACTTACATAATAAAGATTTAAATTTTTTTATGAGAGTGCAATTCACTTTACCAGGGAATCAGTCGCATATTTTGATTCTTGTACATGTTTATGCAATTTTTTGGGGTTTTACTTACGACATTATAATTTTAATTTAAAAATAAATGTAACCGTAAATGTTTGTATAAATAGATAATGATCTGAAATTACACAAAGTATTATGTTAAAATGTAATAATAATAATTACATAAATTTATGTAAGACTAATTAAAAATTATATAAAAAAATACGTCAAGCACCCTCTATGACGACTGTAGTGCGGCTAAATAAGTATTATTATATGATGAAACATAATCACATGTTTGGTAAAAGTTACATAAAAATAAAGCTTTTATTCTATTTTCCTAAAAATCTATTTACTTTTGTAGGTACCAATTAAACTTATAATACGAAGTTTGCATAACTTTATCTGTACCGCAGCCACTTTTGAATGATGGAAAAGCCTTGAAAACACGCGGTGAGCTAAATATGAATCAACGTGGGGGTGTAGAAATAAATCAATCCCTGCAGGTTGCCCAGGTGAAGTACGCGAAACGTGAATGTGGTCTAATCTAATATAGCTCTAAAGCTTTACCGAAAGTTTACATTGGGACGGTAATATTTACGAGAAAATTTAAGAATGAAGCTGAATCAAAAGTTTAATTCATATAAATACCGGCCCACTAGGTACTTGTGGAAATTCGCCTACGCAAAGATGTTCGTATTATATTCAAACCTTTAATATTTCGAGCGTAAAATTTATGATTTAATTTTCCATTAAACAATTTTTATAATTTGTGTACATGCAGTAGAGGATTTGGGGGTAATTTTATTAGAGTATTGATGATTTTTATTAACCTCCATGACCATGACATTTTCTAATAAGCCGCTTTTTATGCTCGCGCACTAATTTTTGCGTACGCCACTGATCCTATGATACTGTGATCACATAATTAGCAATTTACTTCTAAATAAAGTGTTTTACTAAATACCATAATTAGTACGATTTGTAAAATTATTTACTACTAAAAATAGTATTAAACAAAAATAAATAAATCTTTGTACGTCATGAAAGAATGTTGTAACTGAAAACATGAATGAAAAACTTTGAATGTAGATACTTGTAATTTTTAAATTATAAATAAAATAATTAAAACAATAATTAGATGGTAATTTTTATTCTTATAATTATCTACCTATTAACCAATTATGTTTCAATGCAATTATATGTAATTACAATCGGGCAATCCAACTGCGATAAATAATTAAAAATAAGTACATTTTCAATTTCAGTTCAACCCTTGCGTTTATTGTATTTTGTTCCGGTACTGAATTTTACCAAAAATATTAATTAGAATTAATTATAGTTTTATTTTTGAACCTGTGTTATGACGAAAGTGATAATTAAGGGTTGGATTCTATTTATTACATTTAAAAAAAAACGTTTTATTGATGAATGCCCAAATATTTTTCGCCGGCAGTAAAGTAAAAAAATTGTTTTCGCAAAATAATGGCTCTTTAAAGTACGCTTTTTGTCTTGAATCCTGTGGTTTCTCGACAACATTCGAACACTATTGCTTAATAAGTAAAGTACCTACCTACGAGACCAATAAATTAAACAATAAATTATTAACTCTAGAGGAAATACCTACAAACCGCAATATTTTACGGTTTTCCCATCACGCATCATTGTATTACAGAGAATTGTTGCACAAAAAGTAAGGTTGGTACCTACTCATACAATAATTAACAGCTATTACTATCACTATTACAGAGCAAAAATTTAATCAGAATATTGTAACCATTCATAATAATGATGTCAATTATTTCTATTAAAATTCGAAAAAGTAAATGTTTTTTCTCCCATTTTTCACTGGAGAGGGAGGTTATCCGCCGCTACCCCTATCCTGGATTTACTACTTCGCTGAATCGATAATAATTTAAATGAAATTTGATTATTCCTATAATTATAAAAAATTAATTATTTTTAAATGGACGGTAAATTCTAAGAAAGGGTTAATGAAAAGTAATTACAGATCTAAATAATTCATAAAATTAATGTAGAGCAGCTGCTGAACTCAAAATAAATTCTTACTGGAAATATTTTGATAAATGCAATAACCAACGTCTATGGACTCCATTTAAAAGCATAATTAATCATATTTATCGTTTAGGGGCTACAAAATATATTCGAAAGAAAATAAACCGCAGAAATGTTGAAAACCTTTTCAAAATCTTGAAACTTAATATGGAAATGCATAATCTACCAATAAGACTTGTTTTTTGATTATTAATTACAAATTTTCGCTCGAGCAAATACAATAATTTATCATAATCAGATCTTTCCGCATAAGTCGATATTGATATTGCAACTGATGCTTGCATTAAGCACGGAGCAGGTGTTTTTAATTTTACATAATTTTTTTTCTCTGAGATTCCAAGAGGTTTAAACCATAGTGATATTCTGGGTTTGAGAACTCTCATAATTTTTATAATATTTTACAAACAAGGTAATTTAAATTTGAAGATACATATTATTCATATTTCTTAGTTCCCGGCTGTAGATCATACCGGTGTAGCCGACGCGACCGTGCATAGAAGCGTGGTTTCCCGCTTCATCGCTTTCGATTGTCTGCGTTACACCGCACTGCTGGCAGGTTCCCAAAACCGAAAAAATATAATTTTGAAAATTATGCAGACCTGTAGATTTTAAGCAATTCTTTAAAATTAGAGAAAATTGTTGAATTGAGTTTGAACTTAATTCTCCGCTAAAAAAATTTTAATGCTACTTTAAATTCCTTTAGGTAATAATCGGCCATTACTGGATAAAAGTCTTGATTGATTTCTAAACTCTCAATTAATTAAAACACTAAAAAAAATGGTTTGGTTTCAGAATCAAATTGAAAGTTGGTTTGGAGCAATGAAGGAGTTAAAGGAACGTTTTCTATATTTCAAACTATTTCTAATAACTGCTGTAATGAACCAGTTTACAGCAATCATCCTATGAGACCACACACAATATGTAGCTTATTAATTATTACAGAGAATAAATGATATGCCATTAAATGGTTTTTTGTCATATACTTGTATGCATGCAATTATAAATAATAATGCAAATTGCAGTTCGATTTAATGTTTGCCACTTTGATGCCAGAATGCATTACATGCAACACGAAAATCTTATTTTATATGAAAGTTAAAGACTTTTTGTAGTTGAACTCCTGAAGATATCCGTGAGCGCGAAACTCGTAGTTCTTCAAAGTCAAGTAGAAGTTCTACTTTAATTATTATTTTTCACATGAAATTAGAATTATTATTTTTCACATGCATGGCTGAAAACTAATCTTTTCTAATGAAGCTCATTTTCCACATGTCGTCGAGGAGAAGCCGATGCATCCACAACGAGTGACTGTTTGGTGCGGTTTTTGGCATGGCGGCATCATAGGCCCAATTTTCTTCGAAAATGAGCAAGGATTATGATGTTACTGTCAATGGCAAGCTTTACCGTGTCATGGTCAGCGAATTTTTGTTTCCAAAAGCTGAAGAAGATGACATGGACGACGTATGGTTTCAATAGGATGGCACTATGTGCCACACAGCCAACGTTACAATCGATTTTTTGCTCACTGTGTTTCTCATTGCCGAAACTCTTTGGCCGCCTCGCAGCTGCGATTTGACTCCATTAGACTACTTCCTTTGAAGCGCCGTGAAAGATTAGTGTTACGCAAACAATCCCGAGTCCATTGAGGCCTTAAAACTGGAAATCGACGCTGTGGTTCACTAGATAGAGGCCCAAACAATCGAAAATGTAGTGAAAAATTGGGTAAATCGAATGAGGTACTGTAAAACAAGTCTTGGAAGCCATTTGAACAATTTTGTGTTTCATTCATAAATTCCAATGATGGGCCTTACCAGCATAATCAAAATTTTGGAAAAATGTCTACTAGTACTTTTTTAAATCGAAATTAAATTCCAAATTTTGCATGGCCCACCCTGTACATAAGTATGTAATCTTCTGGAAATACTTTTTGTTTCAAAAATTCAATAATTAAACCGAGAGCGTCGTCGTGGCGTTTACCAACCCTAGAATTATATAAATAGCGTGGGAAGTTTCAGAATTTGCTCGCTCTGAATTCAATTAACTATTAATATAAATTTTTATCAATATTTATAGCTTTTAAGAGAAAAGTATTTTAAAAAATTGAAAATCTGTAACATTTCGTAATTTTTATTCAAATCTTTTAATCTTACGTAGCTACTAAACATATAAAAATGTTTTATAATAAAAAAATTCTTTATTTTCTATCCTTGTTTTTTTATCCTTCAACTTTTGACGAGTATTTCAGCCTATTTGTAGATGCTGACTTACACCATTCTAGTTCCAACGCAAGTACCTTCCTCTTTAATGAAGGGTTAATTATTGTGGTTAAAAGCTTTCTACTCATATAAACAGAAGTTTGTATAGTCAGAGAGAAAACTGTTACCAATCAAAATTGCGAATAGCAGCATCCTACTCTTGTGACAAATTACTACTATCTCGTTTCCAAAAATTTAAATATAACAAATTGATATCAAAGAAACTATAAATTTTATGGTTTTAACTTGTTTATTGAGAAAGTATTGCGTGTTTTACAAGATAAATTTAAAAATATGTCAACAACATCAGTTTGTCTGAACAACATCATCTTCAGCGGTGGAACTACTGGGGTACGGTGGATGCGCCGCGCACGGACCCCGGTTAAGGCACGGAATTATTGCATTTGTGAGGCAAAGCGCTAATGAAGTCGATTTGGGCTTATTGTAAAATCAACCTTTAATGTAACTTTGTTATTTGTTTTTTTTTAATTTTCTCAACTGTTTGTTACGCCACTGATCATATTCAACAATAATCCAAAATTATCATAAGCAGTTATTTTAATATCTTAAAGTGAGATAATTTTAAATTAAAAAAAAATTCGTTACAAATTTATATTTTCGATTGTGGTAGAGGAGGTTAGTTTTTACTGACCGTTAACAATTGATCGCGCTAACTACTAGACCAGTGGCCGTTTATAAAATAATGCATTTTTTGTGTATTTTACTTTCGACTATTTTTATAAATTTTTCTGCTGTTGGTTGATAAAATGTTTCCGCACTAAAACACCAATCAGCCAGTCCGCCCTGTATATGCTCTCACCAACAGCGTTGGTTGCTAGAAATCAATATTGCTAACCATGCAGTATAATATATAATTAAATGTTGTTCTTATTAAGTTGACATAATTTCTAAACAAATATACAAAGTCTTGTATTATTTTCTATAATATATTTGATTATTACCAATTCCGCAAAAGATATGTCGGAATACTAAAAGGTATATATAATGTATATATTGCCTTAAGCACCGAGTGGTTATTTCACAAAACTATATCGTACCTATTATAAGTATACAGTGACGTAGCCACAAATTACTTAAAAAATCATTGTGGGATTTTATTATTGGATTCTCGAAAACATTTTAATAAAAAATTGTAGAATAAAAGTAATCCGCTTAAAACTCTCTTTGATGTATAAAAATTATAAATTTAGATCTTCTTCAAGTTAAATTGTTACAAAATAAAATAAGATGAAAAAAAAATTATAAATTATTTCCTATCGAAAAATCTTCTCTTATTCAATAAAGAGGGTCAGTTTGGAAACGAATGTTAAAAAGCTGCATTTATATTATTTAAGAAATCGATGGTAACTACAGAACAAGTTTGTTTATTAGGTCCATCTTTAATATATCGATTTTTATATTCATAAATAATTTATGAAAACTATTTGATATTTGCATAAAACAAGTCGCGAACTAAAACTATTTTTGTACCACCATAACTTATTTGATCATATCTTGGAGGGTTACAATAGAGATTTATAAATTACCAGGTGACATATAAGCATACGCAAGAAAATCGATGAAAAAGTTTGCACGGTGTAAGTACGGTGTAGGTACGGTGGTAGTTAACCCTTCGGAGGGGAGAGAAATTAAATTTACGTCACAACCGTGAAGTCACAACGGTGATGTAGCAATGTGGGTGGAAGAGCAAAGGGGGCTCTATACAGTAGCGCTATAACGGTCGATAGGCGTGACGTCATCACTGCGGTTATGACGTAAGAAGGATCGCGAAGCAAGTTTTATAATAGACGAGTTGAGGCAGGATTTTATTATACTTGCTGGCAGAGTTACGGTGTGCAGTCGCGTGTTCTTTCTTCGGTACTGTTAACCACCGTAGATCGCTAACATGGTGTAAAGTTACCAACAACCGGTCCTATTTAACAAAAAATAATAAGGTGCTTATTTTGTTTTAAAAATTAATTAACTCCTCCTAAATCGGTTGCACACTTTTTCGATTTTTACGGTTGCGGACAGTGACTTATTAACGTCTTAAGACGAAGGACTCGTTTAAAAGTGAAAATAATAACCTGAGGACTTGTAAAACGTTCGGTGGATTTTAACCGCGTGTCGAAAAATTTGAAAAATTTTTTCAAACTTTTTGCTTCATGAATGAGGACTTTGTTTGATTTCGTCGTGGATTCGCCTTCTCAAGATCCGGAAGGCGCGCGCTCTATAACCACCACTCCGGAGCTTGCCGAGTTCCAGGAGTCACCAGGTGACTTATTGTGCCTCTGCTTCGTAGACTGAATGTTTTATGTGCCAATCACAAGATATTTGTCTTCTTTGACTGTGTTATTTTATGTTAGAATTGCTTTGAAATTTCGACAAAAAAATGTTCGAAATAGTCAATTTTGAAGTTCCTGGTTTGTTTTAGTATGTCCAATCACCATTTTGTGTCTCATATTGTTTTGCATGAAATTAAGACCTTAATTAGTTTTCAATTGTGCTCCACCTGTTAGCATAAGACACGTCCCTAGAAGACCCTTTATGTTGTAAGATGCCATCCATGCGACATGCGATCCGGTCCGTCGCCGAGCAGATACGGCCTGCAACGTTATAGAACACAAAACACCGATCCAAACAACAATACCACCAATTACAACTATCTGAGAAATAAGTGTACGTAAATTTATAAATTTGCCACAATACGCTAACGCTTTCTTACTAACTCAAAAAAACCACCCCCCCAATACTCGCCTTTTTCAATATACGCTGCACGTCAAAACAATTTTGGCGGCAAATTTTGGTAATTGATAATTTTGTTCTACTTAATATATGTGTCGGTGGGTCAACCCCTGGGTGCTGGTGGTTTTTCGTTATGCAACATTTTAGTGAAAATTTATTACAAAAAAATGTAGTGTCAAATAAACTTGTATTATAATTTATTGGTTTTGTCAATAGCCTCATAAATTGCCGAAATATATTTTTATATAATATTTTTGTAATAAAAATTTCCGTTTCTGCATTACCGTTTTTGCAAATCGATTTCGGTTTCTCACATTCTAAGATAATCGATTTTGGTGTTCACACGCTCGAAAAAAAATTATGCAAATTTTTGCAAGTTAATTTTATTACTATCATTAAAATTCGAAACGTTGAATTTACGACCGCGAAGTGCAACTTATTAATTTAAATTATTTGGTGCAGTTATTTTAGTTTTGCGCGACAAAAAGTTTTTGAAAATCCAACAGCCCAAGTCGTAACGTTCGTAAAATTATTATTATCGCATAATTACATAAATATTAAAATTTAAATTTAATTAACTGTCGCAATCGGAAAGTGAAGACTCGACTTTCTATAATTGTGTCGTCCATTTTGTGTGGGGTTTTCTATTCGTTCTGATTTATTCCAATGGGTGTAATAATTCTTATTGTTTTTAATTGTTAATTTGAATTATTGGTTGTTCTTTTTTAAAAAATGTCATCTGTAGGATGCATTCTTTGTTGGGCAAATTAAAACACTTTCTCGAGGAGAGAAAAATGTTAACCATTGTTTCCTAAATTACCTTTTAATTTTACAACTTTTGTTACGTCTTCTAATCTTTCTTCGTGTCGAACCCAATTGTATAACCATTACATTTTTGCTTATCACTTCTAATTTGCATTATTCAAAATCATCAATCTCGTCTTATTAAAATATTTTAATTGGCTAATTTATAATCAATTTTGAGATAATAATTTTATTTGCCATGTAAATTGGTTTACACGTTCAAATTCGTTTCATGTAAAATTTACGTAATTTAATCGGTCCATGAAAATTCATCAATTTTCAAATTATTTATATTACTATTATGTATATTTCTTCTTCATTTTTCTTAATCGGATCTTCCATAAAATAATTCAAAATGTTTGCAATTAAAATAATTAAGTAATTAATAAACCAATAAACTGGAAATTATGTTACAGTTACAACTACTAATTGTAATTGATTTTATTATTAAAGCACAAGTTAGAGCTCAGTCAATCAATAAATTGATTGCATTCTTCAAAAATTTGAATAATGCTACAATCAGCATTCAATTTACAATAATACTAATCTGCGCCTCGACAGTTTCCACTTGGTTTTCTTATGTTGGCACATATTGAAGCCATTTTCTTTCATCGATCCAAATTAACATATCGCTCACGATACTACTATATATAACAGCGTCTCAGGCTTTCATTGAGGATGTTTACTCAAACATAAAGCTTGAATGTTCCCGCTATACCCAAACTAATAATTAAAAATAATAATTCTTGAGGAAATTAGGTCAGCAGGTAAAAATTTTGAAAAAAAATTCTAAAATATTACTTTGCACTTCGCTGGTATTGAATCCGTAAATCCTGCTCTGTAAGGTTAAAATACCAATTGCTCGGCCATCCGCCCACCTATTTTCGAAAATATATCAAAAATATTTTGATACCGCACCAACTAATTGGTTGAAATTAAATACTTGATGAAAGAATGCCAAAATTGAAAACAAACCTATTATACTAATAATACTATTGATTTACCAAATGTATTTTTAACGTAAACTCTCAATTTTTTTAAAAACTTAAAAATAAATAAAATAAAATGTCAGTTAATATCCTAAAACTTTAGAAAAAGTCTTAAATATTTGAACCATTTATAGAATAGAATAATTTAAAAAGCTTTCAAGAAAAACATTTAATAAAAATTATTTTATTCCGTTTACACCATAAAACAATTGCTTAAATCAGTACAAAAGGCTAAAAATTCAAAAGCGCAGTATCAAAAGCGCAGTAGCGACATCTATTTTTGACAAAATTTGCGTTTTTTGTTAAAAATTTAAAAAAGAACAGGCAAATCCCTTGGGGCAAATTATTGTTTTGCAATTTTATTTTATTTTTCAATTATTTAACAAATTTGCTTGTTATTTATTTCCTACCGGTTTCGCTTTATGGCATCATCAGGGTGTGTAAAATAAATAGCTTGTAAAATGAACCATTAAAAAGTATAAATAGTTGTTGGGGAAATACGGAGGGGACAAAGTAAATAAATAGAAATGTCATAGTATTCCTGAAATCCAGTTTAACAAAATGCATGAATAGGAAATAACCCTATAAGTTTTAATTACATAATATAGTATTACGTAAGTAAACTTCATTATAGTTTTGAAAACATCATCTAGTTTTAATTGGAATTTCTAGCTTATAATATAATGCAATTTAAATTGCAAAAATTGAAAAAATAAATTAAAGTTCGGTACTTACATTGCTTAATTTATTGCTTACTTCTTACAGAAAAACTGAAGGATCCTTAAGTTTTTTTTGTGTATAATATATTGAGATTTTTTAAATTTGACATTATACCTTTCAATTTAAAAACCCACGTAAAAAAGATATCTCTACACTGTTAAAAATCAGTATAAATAGCCAGTATTTTATAATGTAAATTTACATGGCAAATCTGATGTGTAAATCATATAACTCGACAGAGATTTATGAGGGGTTAATTAATTAGGAACTCTTGTGTGCAGTCACTCCAAGAATTACAGTTTAAAAATTAAATAGCAAGACAAATTTTTAAGTACTAACGTAAAAATGACGTTTTCTTCCTAACATATAAAACCGAACGTTTTTTCTTCTACTTTTGCTATTTATAAAGCAATTAGCGGAGTAGCTAATTATTGAATTTATAAATTTTGTCATTAAAACGATGAAATTTGTTCATTGGAGTAAAAATGATTATTATTTTGAATCGACATATTCTGACCGGGGGTCTGGGGGATATCTTGCATAGCGATCATATATAGATTCTTATATAGCGCCGTTTTGTGAAGTTTTCATCTCAAATGTCTATTTCTTGCTGAATAAAAATATAACAATGAAATATTTGCTTTTGTAAAACATCTAAGATGACATAATACATTATTTTACGTTACTAAATGACTTCTCTAAATTTAGAATCAAATTCTTTTCTTTATTTGAAGAATATTATTTTATTTTTGATGTATTCAATATTTCAATATATTACTAAGCAATGGATTTTTCTTTACATACCATAATACTCGTATCTCGACTTTCTACTGAAGATGGACCGAATTACCAAAATCATGTGCATATAAAATAAAAATTAATTGAACGGAAATATTTCGACGAAAACTACAAATCGTTATAATTTTTCAAAAAAAAAATGTTATGCAAAATAAAATTAAAATTATTCAAATAAAAAAATCAGTTTTTTATTGAACTCGTAATCTATTTAAATTAAACATAACGGTGCCGGTGTTGGTATAAAATTTGCATAATTTCGTCTATTAGTTAATATTTTTTAAATATGTTAATTGATACCATATGAATAATTTTACTTTTTATTGATTTTTTGTAGATCACAAACTTTATCGATTTTAGATTTATAGCAATTTAATATTTTAGAGTAAAATTCTAAATTAAATTTTGAAATTTTGGTGTTACGGAAAGGATTGCATAACCTTAGAAGTAGACATTGAAGATAATTTATTATTTTTGGTGTTAATTGCATCTTCACCGAGTTAACACCAATTTCGATAATTAATCAATTGTGGAGTTAAGGTTTTCTTCTTGTAATTACAAATAGCTTTAATTTCTAACAATCTTAACATGAATTACGTGTTATTTATTACCTGCAATTTAACAAAGTGCATTTAAGGAATATCGTTAATTATTTACTTAGAGTGACTCGATAAAAGACCAGATCTGACTACTTTGAAAAGTTTTTATTATATGGAAATTAATATCAGAGTACCTGTAGCTGTATTACCTAAAGTAATAATGTAAGAATAATAAATAATTGCCAAGATTTTGTACTTACGGTTGCTCTAAATTATACATAATTGACGTAGACTTTGAGAACCTTTCGCTTTTAAATAATGTAATATTATTCACACTTGTGTACTAAACTCACAATTATTTACATTAGGTATATATTTTGAAATCTAAAAACAGCAATTAGACGAAGAGGTACAACGCCAATCAATACTTTTCTTTTTATATTAAGTACTTAAATTGAATTAAGCAACTTAGAGAAATTACTTCGTCAGAACTGTTATTTTTAACATAAGGAAAATTACAATGCGAAAAGCACGTGGTATTGGCTATTAAAAAACGCACGTGTTTTCCCAACGTGTGACCATAGCAAAATCACTGCCAAGAAAATTCAAAACTACACGTAGTATTTGCATGCAGCATGACTTTAATAGAATAATTTTCCTAAAAATTCTTCACCTTTTCACGCACCACATTTTGCGTTTGCACTAGGGACAACTTCTCCTATGCTTTTTTTTTAATCAACAAGCATGGTCGAATCAACGAAATGTCATGTAACCGAAAGCAGTTTCAGGTTACCAATAACACGAACTTGAAAATCAAAAAAAAATTAATTTGATTTTGACAAATATTAGATTTACTTTGGCTTCGAGATTCTCGAATGAGTAAATCCAGCGTCCCGCAAAAAAATCGCAACCTTTTTATTTGCCGAGCAAAAAATTATGGTTTTTTGCAATTTGTTCAATGAACCAGGCAAAATGAAGGACCTTTACATATTGAAAGAGATTATAAAATACAAAAACGTGAGCTAATGTGGTTGTGACGTAACAAGTCGATATGAATAGCGCGTCGCGACGCTCAGTACCTAATGACCCATGATGTAATACCGACGTCATTACTCACGCCCATGCGGTTTATGACGTCACGAGAACCTCATCGATTTATTACGTTATAAATAAGCTATCTCCTTTTTACAAAGCAACAAAATTCGACGATCTCTCTTTAATATTGCGCCAGCGTCGAGGTCAACCAAAAAGTTTTGAGCTAGTTTTACACTTTCATCGAAACCGTGTGGGCTGCATTCTAATCTTCAGCTGATTTTCAAAATTTTCAATACTGTAAATTTCTCCCAAAAAGTGTCGCGACTTTGAAAGTTAAAATTAATCGTAATTTGGAGATTTTGGTTCGCGAAGCCTTTAAAGGTTGCCCTTGACCGAATTCGTACTTAGGTATGTACCCTTTAAAATTGATTTAAACTTTTAGATTGCACTTGAACGCCAAATTTTCTTTTTGGTTTCACCAAGTAGGTGTGAATTGATAACAAATTTTTATCAAATTTATTTATAAATAAATGCGAAAAAAACATGCTTCGGGAAAATTTGTTTTATAAAAAGGAAGTTTGCTTGACATTCGTAATCTTACTGTTTTCCACCCCTCGGGGTTAAAAATAGATTACCTTATTACCGGTAATAAAAATAGAATTGAAGAGATACAAAATAATTGTTGATTTCGAGAATTGATTTTGCTGATTAGGTGAACATTAAATTAATTAATTTATCTTGACGTTTTTGGGCGAAAGCAAACTCAATCAAGAAGATCTTATTTAAACAAAAATTAACCCGCTGAAATTTTTCAGTATACAGGATGTTTTTAAATGTGTTCCATTAATTCTGAAATTAGTTAGTAAAATCCGGGTGGATCGACCGATGACTTTACATGCCTTCCGAAGCTCGGAGACGGACATAAGAAAGTTATTTGTTTTTGGCAAAATACAGGAAACAAGTATTATGAGTTGCTCTTAACTGTTATGACCTACATTTATTACTATTTTTTAAAAAATATTTTAATATCATAATATTATAAGAAATTGCTCGATAAAAATTTTCGCACACCTGGTAGATATAGGTTATTGATTTTTATATTTCAAAATAGAACATAATTTATAAAATATTTTGGTTTCTTAGTGATTTTATTTGCGTAATTTAAAATTAATTCATATTAAAACGATTGATTACTTGAGAGTGATTTATATGTCGTAATGATATGTATTTTGCCATTATCTTATTCTGTAAGCTTTGAAGTATGTTGCAATTTATAATTCATTTGCAACAAAGTAAAACTTTCTTGTTATTTAAATTAGTTATTGATATTTTATTCATCAATCCTAACAATTAAGTGTATCTACTAATATAATATTCGATATTAAATAAAATAAATTGTGATTATGCATTGAGGCAAGCAGTCACATCAATTACATTGGCAAGGTTTGTTATGCTCTCCATTTGCAAAATTAAATGTGATTTAAAATATGAATATAGAAATTATTAATATCAGCAGCAAACGATTTTCAGTTGTCGTAAACAGAATTAGTTTCAGTATACCAATTTTCGTTAAGTAAATAATTGATGATAAAATTATATATTTGTTGTCGTAACAAATATATTTGTAGCTATTGAGTTTTTTGTTGCCACAACAAAGATTGTTTTGGCTTATAAAAGATATTGGTTTGAATGAATTAATTTGGAGAAAAAAAAGTATTTTATTATTGTTTATGCCAGTTTTTGTTAAAAGGACAAATGGATTTTTTTCATCTTCTTGTATATTGTGTGATACCTCTTTTCAACTGTTAAAGTGTTGAAAATGACTAAGGAAATTGGAAATTGGAAATCAAAAATATTTTCACGATATTTCTCAATTGCAGATTCCCCGATTTGAAGTATTACTACCTATGTATTTGACCCCTTACACTGAAAAAAAAATAAATCATACTCATGAAACTAATTTGAATATGAGAAAAAATTGAATATTATAAACATTTTTTTAAACCCAAATTAAAGATCCACTGTATGAAATCGGAGTAGAATAGTAAATTTTTCCTTTCTTATAAGATCTTATAGCTTTAAAATCATCGATTTTTTAATGTTAATGGTTCCGTGATTATTTAAAGAGCGTGAAATTAGCTTCAAAGTAGATTCCAACCCATTATTGTTTAAAATTTTCGGTTTTTAAGTTATGAATTAAATTTAGTAAAGGACAGTATTATGACCTTTAATTCCAGTTTGGACCCCGGGGAAAATCTTCCGTTGGAATATTGCCTACGTGTATAGTTCTCTCATGAACTCAATACGAAATAAAGTAAATCCCATATCCCCTAGGCAAGGTGCAAAAACAAGTTTGCTGTGAGGGCGAATTTATTTTTCTGAGTGTAATACAAAGCGATATACTTCAATTGAACCATTGGCGCCTACGAAAACTCGCTGAAAGCGGAAGATATTATATCCTAAAATAAATTTGAAAAATTTTAAAGTAATTTTAACTTATTTGTGTAGGTGATGTGCTTATGTACGATTTCGGTTATTAAATTTGAAATGCTATATTGTAGCGCTATAACTTATTATAAGTTACAACAAAGATTCGATAGAAATTATCTTAATTTTTGCTGTGGATTTTGATTCGAGAGAAGCTTATTTTTCCATGAATGTAATTAATTTACCCAAGTTATACGTCTCAGTCACGAGATTAATTAATTTAATTAAGTTTTTCTATAAATTGAATTTGTCTCAAATTTCGAAACTTTAGCAATGTTTATTTTTAGATCACTAAGAAGCTTTTTGTTGCGGCCATCTACGTTGCGAGTTCGAAACACTTTCGTCGAAGCCGCAAATATTTGATAACATTGAGGAGTTATTACGTAATTATTTTAATTAACCTGAAAGTCTCGTTCATTATCTTCTTATAATAATCGATATGGTAAATTATACGCTAATAGCATATAATGAAAATTAAAATAAATATGACGGATTGGTAATTTGTTATGGTTTTTCTTTTAGTACTACAAACGCCCACGTATCTCGATAATGCGGTTAAACTAAAGACTTGTTTACATATCATAATATTCAAATAATTGTGTATTAAACTGTGTCTCATAGTGAAAACTTTATGATAAATAATAGGCTTGGCTTCCACACCACGAACATTTAGTTGTGGGTGGACAAAATGCATTAATATCTGACAATTTTTTATAAATTTTAAGTTGTCAACTTTGATTGTCGTCTAAAAAAGTGTCACACATTATAATCATGGGTGTAAAATTGCCTCTGAGTTTTTCAATTCGAATCGCACTTTTGTACGTTCATGCAAGTTATAAGGACAAAAGACGTTTATAATTATGGTTTCATTTCCTTTGTCTTTGATTTATGGTGCGAACTAAAGAATGAAAAATGATTGTGACTACTTGGCGCAATTACTTTTAAAGCATTTTACTGACTCATACTTAGCCTAGTTTTCCCGGATCTTTGTCTTTTATTATCTTAATAAATGGTTCTGTGTAGTGTATGCGTGAGTATTGCGTAAAGCCTTCGACACATAAAACCGACGACGACGTTCAATAACCATAGTATTTTATAACATGTACACCGAGAAAAAAATTGTATTAGTAATTAACTTTTTTCCATGGCACAAAAAAGCCAATAATGTAATAATAAATAATTAATTACAAATTTTAATTACCATCGGAACGATTATTGCCTCTATTATTCATAACAAACATTTTCAATGCGGTTTATTTATTCTGTTACGTTAAATAAACATAACTAAATTTTAAAAGTGTGCTTAAGGATATAACTTCGGTTAAGTAGCGACAAGAAAATCCCAATATTTATTTATGTAGTTTGTTTTCTTTAAACTACCAGCAACAACAAAAAATTAAACAATTTATTTTTATTTGCACTTGAACGAGAAAACAAAATCGGTGAAAATAAAGCTTTCACTTTAAACGAAAAACTCGGCCTACGCAAAGAAGACTTTTCATTGATCAGCTACGTCAGGCATATTATAAACTGTTAAAGCTTTAATGACGCGAGGATCGTCATGGAAGCTTTCGTGACGTTATCAGCCCGGCTGATGATCGATGGGGCGCTCAATATCGTGACGCCGACGCTTTTTCTAAAAAAGCTTGTCTTAGCATCTGATGAACGTCACGCTTGAAACATTATTTTTTAAATATACATAATAAGAATATTTTAATAGTTTTCCTTATGGTGAGAATTACCACTTATAAAAAGATATGTGGTGAAAGTTTATAATCTGCAGAAGGAAATTTTGTGTGATCGAAAATAGGGGACACCTAACGAAACGATTATGTGAAATTGAACACACCATAAAGCTACGTGAACAATTAGAAATCACAGACACTGAGGAGATTTTATCTCGTATAGATTGAGAAAGCCATAAACACCCCGTTAATTATACCCACAATAACCGCCTTATGACGCAACCGCAATTAACAGGTAACTAAATTAAGCAACCGCTGGAATATTATCAACAAGTAATTAAAAGTTGATAAAACAAGTTTAATTGAAAACGGAGATTTAAAAAAATTCGTTGAGGTTCTCTAGGCGCGATTGATCCATTATTCGGAATGATACAAATACATCGACATAATGGAAACACCCACGCCATATTGGAGCTGAATCCGGTGGAGCTGTGGGCGGCAGAAAGCATGTAAGAAGAGCTCAATGATAACTTTTACCGTTTTACACGGAAGGGAAATTTATCATGGAAAACCACAGGAAGAGAAAAATATTTAGACATTTCAAAATTACTTAGCAAATGAAATTACCTAGTTGCATATTAAAAAGTCATAAAAAAAAGGCAGGGAAAGGTGCACATAAAATAGACAATACTTTATAAAATACAAGCGTTAACTGAAGAAAATATATAATTGTCGACAATAAATGTCAAGCATGGTGTAAGTTCTTACAAGTGATTGAGTTTTTGAAATCGTAAAACTGCCTCTTCGTCTAATCTAATGGAATGAACACCCAACAAACTTTAAAAGCTGCTGTGCGGTCTTTATTTACAACTCGAGCGATAATCGTAAAATGTACATATGTACTTACGAACATGACAATTGTGTATGTACATCACGCACTTTTCCTTTTATACTCGCCACATTAAAACATAACATAGCCAGCCGTGCGACGTTATGTACATTTAAACTGCAAAATGTTTAAGAAACAAGCAAATTTATGTGATCTAAAACATAATATAAGATGTTAACTCGAATTTAAAAAAAGTTTGAGATTTACTATGTTAAATTATTTAAATATATACACACCGGCTACTTATTTACTTATTTGTATAAAAATTTAGCTTATTATGGGTATTCTAATTAAAATTATTAATCGAATCCACTTCTTATCCTGTTGAAAAAAAAACAGTGTAATTTCGATAAAATCTCGAGCTTTAACGACTTATGATTTAATAAGTTTCATAATTATCCAATTAGTTTAGTTTAAGATAAGAACAACGTGGTTTATATACATAAATACCATCGGTTTCGTGAATCTTAAATATTTTTATTATCGGTAACGTCATTAAAGGCACATCCCAGGGACAACAGCCGATTTGTCTCTCTATTATAATATATGTAGATTTTAAAGTAAAAAAATATATTAAATTTATTGTGCAGAAGCGACACAGGTGACGACAATTCCATTAACAATCTTCATCGGCCATAGCTTTGCAAAAACTATTTTTATTGACCAGCTACCCATTTTAAAGGCAAATGCTGCGCACTTATAAGTGGCTATATGCTTTCGCCGTTGTCTGTTGGGTTCACATTTTGCAAATCACAGTTGGTTTTTTGCAATATACCTAAAACTAGGTCAACGGGTAAACAAATAGCCACAGCAAACTATACCTGGGGGGTATTCCATACCCCCCAGACCCCCCGGTCTTGAAATTAATTCAAAGATACGAATCTTATTTAGACAAAAATTTTATATTATCCAAGTTTACATTTTTTTTGCAAACTCTTATCTTTTAATTAATTTTAAATAAAACATTTATAAAAAAAGCACCCATTCCGGATATAAAACCAATCCATATCAAATATAATGTGGAAGGCAGATACAAAACATCAAAATAAATTCATATCACCGTGATTATCAAACTTGAAATCTTTTTTGAATAAATTTAAGATTAAAAATAAAATAATTTAAAAAATTAAAATAAATTTAAAATTAAGTATCTATACAAATATATTAAATAAAATATTGCGTAATTTAATAGTATATGCTATATTTTTTGCACCTTTCTCTGTTGTTTTTCAATATACCTACTACGACTAAACTGAAGCTCATGAAATTTTTTATTCGGATAAAAACTTCAATTTTTTATAAATTTCTTTTGTTTAATTTCCTTCTTTTGTTTAATTTTGAAATCTGTTGATTTTAGACAACAAAAAGTTCCGATTTAATTTTCAGACAATTTCTTTCTCTTTAAAAAGTACTAAACCATTTATACTAAAAAAATTCGTATTTTTTGGTAGTATATAAATTAAGAAAATTATAAATATACACACTGTAGTATATAAGATTAACAATTTATTGGTATTGGGGGACTGAATACTGAAGAATTCTATCCATGGAATACCGTCCAGGCAAGACGATTCTCCGGCATTAAAATATTTAACTGGAAAAATAACTCCAATTTACTAAGGCGACGACGCTGTTTATATGAAAATAAATACTTGTTTAACCCGAGATATACTGGTACAGTGCGTCAAACTAAGTTTCCTCGCCGCGCCGTAACTAAACGTGCAAACAGGCATGATATGCAGTAATGCTACTGTCGATCACAAATAACTAAATTTATAATGTGAATAATCAATACCTAATAAATTCATGACTAACAGAAGAAAACATGTCCACAACGTGTTTAACAAAACCGTAGCAGCCGTAATCACCATCTACGATTGCTTGCACTGCATTTGAAGTGATTTAAAGGAGCGGTAGTACTGCAAACTGTACTGCTTACATTATGAAAGCATTATTAAATTGACTAGAATCGATTTCTCATTAGTATGATTTTTGATCCAACAGCGTTTCCAAAATTTTGATTTAAGCCCTTCAGAATTAATATTTTTGGGTTTAAAGACCTTAATTTATTATTTGAAATACTTCGAGCTTGCACTGAGAAAAATTATTTGTTGCTCTAACAGAGCTATTAGTAGCTATAGCCTCAACTGAGTGTTTTTTGTTGATATAACAATTTTTTTGTTCCTGCAACAAATTTTCTGCTGCCATAATAAAGTTGTTTTCTATTCAGTAAAAAAATTTGTTGAGTTAACAAATTTTCTTATTGTGCATAGAAAAAACTTTGTTATCACAACAGAAAACTTGTTGCAGCAACGAAAAATTCTATTGAAGCTATAGCTACTGAAAGGTTTGTTAGAGCAACAAATCCTTTTTCACAGTGTGTAAACTGCCGAATTCCTATGTATAGTATCATATAATGAGGTGTACGAGATCCAAGGAGGAAATCGCTGAGGAAATCTGGTGTACAAGTAAAGGGTTATCTTAGTAAATCTAAAAAAACCATAGGAAATCCAAGGAAATCCGAGGCAATGTAGGAAATTTTAGGAAATCTTGGAAATTCTTGGAAGATCTCAATCCAAGTGAATCTTAGGAATATTGTAGATGATCCTTTTCTTACTTTTTCAACTTTCTAAGGTAATCTTACAGCAATCCAAAGGGAAACCAAAAGAAATTTTGCTTGTAATTTGCAAAAAAATTTGAATTGAACCCGAGATTCAAAATTAATTCTCGAAATAGCAGCTGTTGCTACGATACGGTCTAAATTCCAGTAATCTCATTGGTAAATCCTAGGATTATCTTGAATCTCGGATTAATCCGTGACTACGTAATACGGGCATTAGTGACTCGATGCTGTCCCGAACCCGGTGCTAGAGACAAGAACCGCAAAAGATGACTTTTAACAGGCAGCAAAATTATCAAACAAATTTAGAAAATATTATGTAATATAAAAAATTAATACTTATTATAAAAAAAGAAGAACCTGAGGTCAATTTGGGACTTGGTCGAGTAATGATTTATATAGCTCTTTTTTGCTCAATCTGCACTTTTTCTAGCTATGTTAGCACCCTACTAAGAGTCTTGGCATACATTTGAAAATAATACGACCTCATTCTAAAATAAGCGGAAGAAGAATAAGAATATAATATAATAAATTATAATAACAAAAGCTTAATTTTTTGGTGCAGTAAAGTGTTTCTTTTAATTTATTACTTCAGTGGTGGCGCTTGAGGATGGGCTTCCGTGATTTTTTTCTATAGCAATAAAATACAAAAGAGCGACATCAGACCGACAATATCTAAATGCATTGAACGAATGACAATAACGCAAAGATGATATCTAAGCTCTTGTTGTCTGGTAGGGTGCCTCCGTTGTTGTAGGGCCTGAAGCATTAGCTTCTATGTAGATCCACCGTTAGATATAAGACTAGAAAGAAACCAAATGAATTATTGGTATGAGGAAGTTAAAAAATATATTAATAATTTTTTTCAATTTTTACCTCGATATTTATCCGACTTGATCTGCATAATATGCATAAGGTAAACTTGGTTTAAAATCAGTTGAATTGATCGAGCTCAACTATTTGATGAATATCATCGTCAAGATCGTTGCGCATGATTTATAAAGAACGTTTCTGTTATTTCAAAATACACAAAACATAATAAGTGCACGAAGGGTGTAATTTATAAGGTGTTTTTGCCATTTTAAATCTTCATTATGTAAAATACAAATGTAACGATGTGTTCTGAAATCGTTCCCTCTCATTTACAGTTTAACTATATGTTATGGTACAACATGTTTTTGTATTTCAAGCGAAAACATGCAATTTTAGTTTTTTTCGTTTAACTATAAAAATTTAAACTTGAATAAATACAAATAGTATTTCACAAGCTCATTTATCAAGTCGTTTTCTCACGAACGAATTTTTAAATTCGCCACGAGCAAAGGAACATAATATTTTGGACCATGGGTTCTCATCGCTAAAGAATCCGGAAAAAACGGTCCAATTATTGATTATAAGCTGCAGTAAATTACTACTGCATTTTAATTATCACTTCGGCAAAGTTAATGGCATTTTAGTCCCACGATGCACCCAAACTCATTTGTTTATGAGTGCTATAAATTAAAAAGAAGTTTGATCTAATTTACATTTCCTTGCTAATATTAAATTAAGCTCAAGGATAAAAAAAATGTTGTATAATAATATGTACCATAAATTATGGGTATCATAATAATTTTGAAAGATGTTGTAATTCATTATAATTTCGAGTGTTGATAGACTCCTTCAGTTGACTTAGATCGTTCTAAATTTAAATTGATTTAATGTGATGGAAGTCCCATTACCGCAGGTGCTTCCGAAATTTATACCAAATAATCCCGCAAATTTCTTCGTTTAATTACTGCAGGGTTACGCATTTTATTATTTGAGTGCTACAGTTTTGACAGATGTTGAGTTACAAAATAATAAAAGAAACATTGCAAAACAAATTTGCACATTTGGGTACCATAAAGACGAACGTACATATTTTTTATAAATTGATATCACTTTAGCAGACTGTTACGTAATTTCATGTGAAGTGGATATAAATTTTGCATATTCAAATTTTTATGTTTCCGCGCCTATAAAAACCAGTGGTGGAACCCACGTTGGCGACAGGGGGTAGAAATATTAAAAATAAATCACAACGGAAAAGAGAAGTTGGGTAATTTAAAGTAATTACGGTTAATTTCGGATTAGCACCCACGACATCCGCACAGAAGCCGTTTATGCGATAAATTAATTTTTTAATAATTAATTAACGGTGATTAATAGCTCTAAAAGTAACAGTAAGTAATCTAATATAGAATGAAGTATAAGCCGATGTAATTAATTGGAAATTAATATAATCAATTTCTTAGGTTTCGAGTAAAAATCGTAATATAATTTTATGCAAATTAATTATAATGTTTAAGGTGTCGCTAAATCAAGTATAAATCATTTAGCAAAATTTGAAGAATTTCTCAAGTGTTAAGTTTAATCTCCATACGAGTTTTCCTTGATAACGGTGCTTTTTATGTTTTCACCGGGGGTTCAAAAAGGAGTTGCGAATTTCCCTTTTAATTAAGATTCCAATTTGCTGTTGAAGTGATAATAATTTAATAATTCAATTAATTATGTTTTGAAAATTGTAATTGTGATCGTAATTACCCTGTTACTTTAGTTGCATTATTCATGTAAAATAAGATATTTCTTACAAACAACGCCATGCATAAATTTAATATGAATTCAAGTTTTTAGATTCCTTATTAAATTATACTACGTTTTCAAGACCACATAAATTATAAGTAAACGATAATAAATGTAGGTATATTACATATCTTTCATGCATTTTACTCATGAAATGTATAACACACAGATCATAGAATTAGCCAAGGCATAAAAAGCTTTATCCAATTACAATTATTATATCGGTTTCATTTTGTAAACTGACTTCTTGGCGTTCGTAAAATATAATATTTCTATCTATGGTCATAATAACGGTAACAATTTTGCATAATTGTCAAGAAATCACAATTATGTAATTTTGAAATGAGTTTTTAATGTAAACATCCTACAAAAAAATTGAAAACAGATAATTAGCAATACATAATTATAAAATTTTAAGTGGGACAGAATGTAACCAGATAACCTCGGTCTAATCTTCGGTGAAATTTAGTAACCGGCACAATAAAATCATCAAGTTTAATTATTTTACAATTTTGTAATAACAATTATTTATAATTATTAATTTAATTATTCAGTTTAACTAATTGCAGTGTGAATAATTTTCCCAGGATCCTCTTTTAAATTTTTTAAACTTGCTTCTCACTTTACATTTGTTCCACTTTCGCAAAATACTTGATCGCTTTTTTCAGTAAAGTATTCATCATGGGTTTTTTTCCAGGGAGGGAGACAAAATCGGAGTTTACAGAAGAAATTTAACCAATCCTTTAAATATTTCGAAATCTATCAAATCGGAAAAAATAAAATATGACCGAATTATGCTTTTCCCATCTTCGGATTACTTTGGACAAACCAAAGTATTTACCTAAATTTATGTTACATTTTATTCGCGGTTATTCCCTCCTAAATCGTTTTCTTTAGAAATAAATTAAATTAATTAATTAAAGTGAAAAATATAAGTGTTGGATATTTTCAGTCGCAAAAAATACTTTTCAGAATCAAATTAAAATTTTGTTTTACCCTAACATTATAATGGAAAATTTATACAAATAATTAATATTATATATTACATCGGCATTTCCCAAACTGTGTTTTACGAAATCAGCTCCAAATCACCGCAGAATTTGTAAAGGCCCCTGGAATTTTTGCATATTTTTAATAATTTTATTTAAATTCCTTCATTTCTTCATACGCAATTTTGAGTCTTTTATTTTGCGTCGATATAATAGTTCTCAATGGTTTTTAAAAGAATGAAGAGAAATATGGTACTGATAATCATAAGTGCAACTAAATTGGAGGGGGGGGGGGTAAAATATGTAATAAAAACAATTTTTAATTTTTTTAAGTATTTCCTCACTGAACCTCCAGTTGCTCCTATGATAATAATACACTAAATGCATAGCTACTTGAATGAATAAAACTGATTATGAATCAAAAAATTTGCACGACTCGAAAAGAAAATTTTTAAACTTACCTATTTGCAATTTTACTAATACATTTTATTAAATTTGAAATATTTTAATTAAATTTATAATATTATACGATATATGGGCAGGGCTTTCGCCTTCGAATGTATTTCCAAAGTTATTCACAATATGAAGACAAGTTACATTCCTTCAGGAATAATTTCTTCGGCGATATTTGGAAAGAGCATTAAAAACTAAATATTAAATTTAACTTGAAATTAAATAAACGAAAATTATACTATAATGTATTGGTCTAAGTAGATTCCACATGGCCAGAAAAAAAAAGAATAAAAAATTCTTTTCTGAAATAAAAAGAAAAAATTAAAAAGTATATTTGTGACGGAATAAATCCGCTTGTATCTACAATTTATTATAAAAGTTCTTGAGATTTGCTGAAACTTCGAAGAATTTTCTAAGGAATTTCTTTCACTTTTGCAATGGAATTCTGTAAAAATAAGATAATCAAATTCTGGAAAACAGAAAAAAAATTTTTAGGCTGAATTACCACCCATTTCCGGAATTGCATGCTTGTTTGATCCAAACCAAAAAGGTTTAGAATTATTCTCAAATTAAAAATTAAATTTTTATGTTTATTATATTCTTAATAATAAAGAATAGAAAATAGAATAGAAATAGATAAAAAATACCTCCCAGCAGATCAGTGATAGTGTTTTTAAAAAAAATGTCTTATTGAATTTCAACTCAAAAATCTTAGATTTGAGATTTTTAGAAGTTAGATTTCTGATTTGAAACGCATCAGCTCAATAACACTTTTTTGGTGTACTGGGGGGTATTCCATACCCCCCAGACTCCCCGGTATAAAAACTTAGCCTTGTGTGCGTATTGTGTGCAGTTATTGAATTTTCATTGGGAAATGTTATTTTAATTAGTTTCCTGATTTTTTAATGTGGAGTAAATGTGTAATTCTACCTGTATTACAAAAAACGTATTATGCAGGATTGGCGAAGATTTTAATGTAATTAAAATTTAATATTCTGTTTTGATGATATGCTACGTTATCGTCATCATTACAAAATTTTGTAAGGCTCCTAATAATTGAAATATAGTTAATTAGCAAAAAATAAAGTGCAGAGTGCAAGGTTCCTATTTAATACAATTAAATCATTAATCAAACATATAAGCTGTAATTCTTTGAAACCGGGGGGTCTGGGGGGTATGGAATACCCTCCAGTACACCAGAAATTGTATTCTAAAGAAAAACTGTTAACTTTTGGTTTAAAATCTAACTTTAAGCCGGTCCCAGACCTTACTTAATCCAAGTAATTTTGATCTGGTAATTTCGGTATGATCGAAGTAACAGGGCGTGTGCAAATAAAATAAAATAAATAAAAATATTAAACTTAACGAAGAAATGTGGGGGTCATAATGTAATTATCTGTATTAATAAATATTATTCAGTATAATATTAAAAAAGAAACCTTATTTAAGATTTAATGCAAACAGAGGTCGAAGTAAAAATTCTAACGAACCGGAATTATATTTTTAAAAACTCGTTAGTCAATTCATGCGCGTCGATAATTAGATGACGAAGCATTAGGTCGAGATAGTTTAATTTAAATTTCTAATTCACTGAAGTTATTATTTTTTGTAAAATTTGCATTACACACGCTATATTTACATCTTTCTCTTAGATCTCTTACCAAATCTAGCGAAGCTTTATGATAATAATCACCAAAGCGCCGCGGTAGCTTTGTATGCTTTGTTTTATGTATTAAATACGGTTTCATATACAATATAGCGCTATTTTATCGGTTTTCGAGTTTTTAGTGGCCAATAGTTTAAATAACAACTAAAATTTAATATAAAAATTATATAACCCCTTCCTGAAATTTGTTGTTAAAATTTTTTAAATTAGTAAGATACTATTACAGCAGAGCGGAAGTAAGCAATTCGTCCTAGAGAGTTCAACAAATTTTCCCCATTTAATTTGCAAAGGAGAAAAAAGAGGAAAATCCATCAGCGTAACAATCATAGTTCGATGAAGAATGCTAATTGTATATTATAAGGAGTATAATTTAAAAAAATGTTAAGATGATCGTTAAAAATTTTTCAAACAAGTTTGGCCTGACAAAATGCATTAGATAACAACCATGAATATAAATAAATTTGTAATCGATCAACAGCACTGCAAGGTTTCCATTAAATTTTAGCCAATTAACTTTTTATTATAATTAATTAAAGTACATTTTATTATTAAGAAGTAATTTTAATCCAATACTCAATGTCGATATTTACATGTCGGTTATTGTAAGTAGGTAGTTTGCAAATTTCTAAATTTACATTTATGCTAAAGATGTTCAAATATCAAACTGCAACAAACTTAGGCATTGATACTTAATTAGGTAGAAATTTCTAGTTTCGTATAAATGTCAATTTGTGACTTGGACAAGAGTGGCAGGTATTACAAACCCGAATGCACCAAATAATAATTTCGTTGTGGTCTTGTAAAACCTTGAATAGATGCAAATTATGCCTTCCAGATAACCAACTTAAATTGGTCGCTAAGGAAACAAATTGCAAATTAATCAATACATCAATTTTGCAAATTTCTGTGATTATTTCGTATGCAACATTATGACAACGTGCAATTATTATTTGATCTGGCTTTCATTACTTTAATCAACCTCACGTTAGCTCTGCCCACACAAAATCCAAGTGTTGCCGATAATTTCGTTTTTAATTGTACCGCAAAAATTTGTGTTTCTCAATTTACCTGAAACGCGCCTGAAAATTTGGTTGCCCCGCAACTTTCTTTTTATATTGACAGTTTCTCGTCCAAATCACCTGCTGCAGATACAAGAACGATAATTAGTTTGGATAATCATGAACAAGCAAATTCCGCTAGTGTACCTACACATAATTAGTCCCAAGTTTTTTTTCAATTTTTTGCATACTTTAATTAATCAAACTACGTCGATTAATTAATTAGCAGAATAGTTTCGAATGTAAATTTTGACTTGTCCAGACCACAAGTTGGTGGAATAACAATTCAACTTGCTTCCTGGATAAATATTTAAATATTTAATCCTACTTAACAGTAAATTCTCCGTTGTAAAAAAAAGTCGAAATTATTTCGGTTTTGCAAAAACGTGCATATTTTTAAGTTTTAATTGGGAAAATATTGTGCGATAAAAAATACTATGTAGATTAGATTTTTTAAATAATTAAAAATAACAAAAAATATTAAGGTCATATTTTTAACATTTTTCCAGATCGATTTACTTTCGAATTAATATATTACGATGCGTAATAAATGTTGCGAATTATTGTTTCAAAAATCGCTTAATTGAAATTTATATTTACATGAAATTGTATAATATAATTTGACTGATATGGCTTTCTGCTACACGATCGAATCTAAAAGTCCTTATTTGGTACGTGATCAATCCATATAAACTTAATAACTTCTTTGTTCTTGATAACTTACACAGGTTTAATAAAATCTCATTATTTTATACACATTTCTTATTGATTTTAATAGACGTTTCACCATTAAGAAATTATAAAATAGTCACGAAACGGCAACTTTAATTTAGAAAAATTAAATAACATGTTGATACCATTTACTATCTGATGTAGTCGGAAATGTTGCAACTTTTGTTATGGTAAAATTACAACTTTTGTTATTATATCACATCCCGATGCTACGAATTTCAGTTTATGAAAATCGCCAAAGTGGGAAAGTCTGCTTTCTTCAATTAAATTTTCCCCTTTGATTCCAATTTCTGATTTCTGTTTAAAATTTATGCTCTTAAGTATTTCAAAAATTTGCATTGCAAATAAACAAAAATGGCAAAAAATCTAGAATATTTGTATTAAATAAGAACAAAAATGGGCATTTTTTGCTATTTTTAAGGACTTCGAAATCCGGGCTCTGATAATTAGCATTAATAGTGTATTGTTTTATAAGAAAATTTTGGATTCAGTAGAGTTCACCGAATTTCCTTTGGAATTGTTTTAAGATTTCCTTTCGAAAAAGTTGATAGAACAAAAACAGAAGGCGCATATACCTGTAGTATTCCTAATATTTCCTAATTTTTTAAGTTTGCTCAAATTTTTCCGGTATTTCTAGGATTTTCCTTCACTTGTACAGCAGATTTCCACAGCGATTCCTTCTTATTCGGTTGTGACAGGGTCAATGATATTGATGAATATTCACCTTTTTGCTTCTTTTGGTCCGCTTTTCACTATTGTGTACTGGAAGAGCATTGCATACTCTCAGACCTCCCGGGTTTATAATAATAGTTAATATGGGTACTTTTTTTTTGGTTATTCCCCAAGTAACATTTTGTGCTGAAAAACTTTATCAGCTAATTATTTGCTGCCATTGCGATCTGTCAGCTTTAAATTCATCTGATTTTCAGCGTTACTGGCGCTGAAAAAAAGCGGCAGCTTAAAATTCAACTGGCTTTCAGCGTCAGTAAAACAGCTGAATTTTTAGCTGCCGCTTTTCTGAGTCAGCTTAAGTAGAAGCATAAAGTAGAAGCTGAATCAGCGCTGAATATTAACTGATTCAGTTACTAGTGAGCTGCTAATTTTCAGTAACGTCTGATAGTTTTTATAATTCTAATAGTCAGCGCTAAATATTAGCTGATTCAGCAGTTTGCATGCTGACGCAGCGCATTTTCAGCTGGTTTTCAGCCGTCAAATTAGCAATTCAGCTTCTGACGTTACAGAAAATCAGCAGCTGACTCAGCTAATTAGCTGAATTTTATGCTGACACAGCGTGCTTGCAGTTGATATTCAGCATAAAAGGATACTTGCAGGCTTTATTGATTCAGTTCCAAGGGAATTAAAATCTATAGCCTCAACATATTTTTCTAATTTGGGAATCATTGATATACTACATTAGAACCGTAGCTTTGGAAACCGTAGGTTTGGGGGATATGGATACAGAGGCGGATCAAGAGGATATTGCGGCCCAAGCTGAACCAAAATTTGCGCTCCCCCTTGATAGGGGGGAGGGCAAATGATGTGCAGCACATTCTACAAAAAAAAAATTAGTGGCAGTTCCAGGGTAATAAATTTTAAAATGATAACAAAGCACACCACGTTTGCTATAAAATAAGCAAATGTAAATAGGAACTGTGTGACGTATGTAAATCCAGCAACTTGCGCCGCTTGGAATGCGTGATTAGTCGCGTTTGTGTGTGTGTGTGTCTTGCACAATCGAAAACTATAGAAGTATGTGTCGGCGCCGGCGGATCAATTTCATGTCGACTCGACGTACATAAACCGCTGCGTGTTAATACACACATTGCTCATTATTTCAAGTTCTCCAACTTGCGGAGATATTTTTAAAATGCAACCTATTCTTGAGATTTTTAGAATTTTATAATATAAAATATCATCAAATAATTTTAAAAATAAGTGTAATAAATTTTGCGCCCCTGTATTTCTGGCGCCCGAAGCGCTAGCTTCTTTCGCTTCTTGGTTAATCCGCCTCTGTATGGATACAATACACAATAGCGAAAAATGAATGAAAAGAAGCCTTTATAGCAATATGTACAGTGCCGCACCTGAAAAATTAAAATGACCATTTGGAAATATCTAGATCTAAGTTATAATATACAAAAAGCAAAGAAAATTACTACAATTTTTCAAATTATTAAACGCAGGGGGGGACAAGGGGAGCTTACACAAATCTACTGTATTTGTAGTTTTAGTTTAGCTTAAATTTGTTTGGTGAATTACAGATGTTTCAATTCACTCAGTTATAATTTGGCGACGAATAGTGCCGAGTATTATTTAGTCAAAATGTCCGATTTAAATCCGGGTGGTATAGCACGGTAAACCACCGAAGAAATTTGTTTATAAGTTTTATTATTTCAATCTTTCAGAAGCCAAAAGTTAGCATTTCCAACTGGCATAGAACAAGGAAGAATGGAAGGCAACTGGAGAGGCTTATGTTCAGGAGTGGACGAAAAAATACCCCCTAAAGACTTTGTGACAATTTGTCTCTTTCATAAGGCGGACTCTGCCATTGTTAATATGCAGATCTTTCAGGAAAAATGGAAAAATGTTTTTCTTTCGCTAACACGACACAAATTTAATATGCGAGTGAAGAACTAAAATTCTTGCGGAAGAGCAAATATTCTAAAATCGACAGAGAAATAGTGAAAGAGTCGGCAAAAAATGCAGTAGAAAATATTTAAGCTGCAATGAAAATAAATGAGTTGCCTAGTGATAAGTAGTGAAAAGCAGTTGGAAGCCCCGGAGCGATTGGGCTAATCTCTCGAGAAAGACAACCACAACATTGCTGCTTTCAAAAGTAAAGAAGAATTTTTTGTATTACTATTTCGTCAATACATGGGATATACCGGTAGGTAGCTTCAAACGGGTTATGATAAAGACGTGCTATCACATAGATTAAACGACGACATATCCAACACAACAACCGAATCTAAAAAAAACTGTTTCGACATACTAAAATGACAATTGTTTGGCTTTTAATCTCGATTACCTTACCACTTTAATTGCTTCCTCTTAAATGGGTATATATCGCGTCCTGCAATCTCAACTTGAAAATAAGCAGTAAATGGCTCGTAAAATTTTCCAATGTTTTTATTAAAAATAAATGTCCCATAAAAATTAACATACGTAAGTTCGTCGAGGTTGTCGATACAAAATTTGGCATTGTTTACTTCCATATTTTAGACGAGTGTCCTTATTGTGAACGATTTATATATTGTATTGACTATGTAGTATGTAGGTCTCCACATTGATTGCAAAACCGGTATCATCTAGAATTCTAGAAGACGCGCCTCTGGAGATTACATTATTCGTACACCTCCGCAGGTGCCTTATAGTAAATTTCCTGCATAAAATTTCACATCGAACATTCAGCGTTTCTCAAACTTTTTCGCCACTTTCGATTTTAAACGATAAATAAATAAGTGCCAATTTTAAAATTTATTAGACAATTTTTAATAAACCACAATGAAAATTGCAGGATTGTGCAATTCGGACAACAGAGTATATATACAACATTTAATTGAATTTATTATGCAACGCTTTTAAATTGAATGATGTTTCAAATAGATTAAGATGTGTTTGCTAATTTATATCGCAATCCTTTTCTAAATAATACTAAATTTCTATTTATAATCGAACCGGTATGTATTACTTAGAGTAATAAATCATAGCAGATAATCACAAGTCTTCGTTTGATCGGATATCAAAATGGAACACCTCTTTGTTGAACCTAATAATTCTGTTACGCTTTTGTACACGCACACTCATGTGTGTGCAATTTTACACGTTTCAAGCGAACAATAAATGTAATCTCGCAAATTTACATAAATTTGTAAACACCGTTTAATTAAATTATAGTTTAATTTTATGCTTTCAATGCTTACACTATAATTAAATAATTTGTTAATTACTCCGTGAATCTTTCATATAATTAAGTAATTGCTTTTTAAATTAGATACTTACATTTCAAATTAGTGTTCCATACAAAAAAAGTCGCACATTTGTACAATTTTTGTTCGGAGACTTCGACGTGCGGTAAAGCTACAAACCCACTTATTTTAATTAAGCGGATTTTTAAGGATAATAAAGATAAGAGAAAGTGTTTTATAAGATAAAAGCTTTATCAATTTAAATGCATCCTACTAAATTATTTTCAAGGTAATTTTGAAAACGAAACCAGTTTTTAATTATTGTGTTTTTTTTAATATTATACAAAATTTTCAAGGATCAAGACTTTTGTGAATTACTTTATTATAACTGCAAGTTTGAAAACCTTGATCAATCTTCGGCCGAAATTATCGCGAATATTTTTATTCAAGGATTATGCAAAATTATTGTATATTAAATGATGTTACACGCGGCGCTCTTTCTAATTATTATACCTTTTTTTATGAATGAAACCTTTGTTTACATTTTCCTCGACGATTTTTTACACCGCAAAATAATTGTGTCGCGGTTGATTACTTTTTGAAATTTCATAACTTTACACCGATTCATTAAACACGATCAGTATTATAGTTTTCATTTTTAATAAAATAACCTATAAAGAAAATTACCGTGTTGTAGGGCATAATTTATCCGTACATATTTACTTTTACAATAATTTATTAAGCAATTTTTTACGTAGTATACTATTTACATCGAATTGCGATGTTTAAAAGTTCATTCGGAATTATTAACCGGTGACGAATCGGTAGCGTAGAATCGGCGGAGTCGCCCACACGCAATAATTATGACACTTTTTTTATAGCATTTCTTGCTTTTACCGTAATTTATAAAATCAATAAAAAATATTTTTTATACAATTTATTGTGTTCTTGAATTAATTGTAATTCATGGATGTTTTATTTAAAATATCTTCCATGTTTTGATGGTTTTTTGCCGCTTACGTAAGAATCGCTGCTAAATTTAAATATTTTTCCAATTATTTGCGCTCAACAATACTAAATGAGAATTAACACAATAAATTTGAAAACGGTGTTTTATGTTATCAATAAAAAGCAGCAAAATTTACGATAACTTGAATTAAATGTTAAAACGAGTTATAATATATTGAGATTTTTCGAGTTTTTAAATCGCGAAACCTGTACTGGCAATTTACATTTCTTCGTGCATTTAAATTTATTAAAATGGAATAAATATATTTTCAAAAATATCTTAGAACTTTGTGTTGTTGGTATGGTATTTGCCTATTGGAATGCGAAGACCCGATTGCAGTTGTACTTACCTATGCATCTCTTGCATTCATCGAAAGTCCTACCTATACAAAGATGGGCATGATTTATGAGATTTGCTGTTTATGTTAATCTAAAATTATAAATTATTATTTGGAGTGTGGATAGAAAGCGCAATGCCTTTGTTTTCTATCGCTCGACTTGCATGTAGTACGTATCAGCGCAAGTAACTAGCTATTTGCAATTCCTGCTTACGATGTTGGTAATTCATACTATACATTTTTTTCAAGTCCGTATTTATTACAATTAATTAATAATTATTGTTAAATTAATTTACTACAAAAAAGGGTATTATTATTATTATTATTAATACCTGCTATGTACTATTTAGTTCCTGGATTCGTGTAATGATCATAAATTATTATTATTATTAGTACCGTTTAACAAACTTTTTCTTAGATGCTTTTTTAATTCGTGATTGAATAAATAACATAATTGCTATATAAATCAGCAAAATTACCTACATTATTGTAAGCTTTCTTGAAAGTTGTTGCCACAATAAGGAAAACAATTTTTAAGTTTTATTTTGGAAAACTTTCGGGAAACTTCACTATTTTTACCATTAGTTATTCTTACAACTTGTATTTTATTTACCTACTTTCTAGACGCTTCTAACTGCTACTATATTACACAATTTGCCCGAAGCTAAAAATGGCAATTTATATTACCAGCGCTTGTTGATCTGTCTAGAAAATTAAATAAAACTATGGGATGCGGGGATATCAAAAAGCACCTTAAGCGAGAAAGCTTCGTGTTCAGCTATCGATATTAAAATTAATTCAGTTAGCAGTGGTGATGCCGTATAGAAAAGTGTTTTGCTTCTCACAATAAGTGTGTCAATGGTTAACAAAATACAATGCTTTTTAAACGGTTTTTTTGGTAGTGCAGTAGCCTCGTAAGAACCCATTAATGCTATTTTTATGTCTTTTTGTACTATGTGGTCCGGAAAAATGTAATAATACTTTTGCCCCTTCTTGGAAAAATTTTCCGTCGACGCCCCTGACTTGTAGTCCTTCAGATCAGATGAGAATCCAAAAAACTGAAGAATTTGTTGTTACTCTGGAAGAAAATTGAAAGAATTTCTGAAAATTTTATTGAAAACTAAGAATTTAAGAAGGTATTTGTGTCCATTATGAGAAGGCGAATCCAAAGCAGTCATTCAATTTTAGGTTTTGGGAAAGCAAAAACCAAAATTTTTTTTCAAAACAGTAAAGGGGTAAAGCTGTCTATTTTAATTATCTTCAGAAAAATCGCTACAAAAATGTAAGCAAACGATAAAATCAAAATTGTAATAAATACCTGTGTATCAACTTAACTCAGCAGAAATTAAATTATTGAAAAGTAAAAAATAAATTGCATGATTGATGTTTACATTACAACTGAAAATTAAAATGCTCGGATCTACTGAAGCATAGCAGATATGAACTGTAGACTTACTTATTATAATGTAAGTAGATATTTAAAAATTCAATAAAAAAAAGATCCCCCTAAAAAATATTAAACTCTCTATATATTTTTCTAAAATTTGATTTTGAGTAAGTTTTCACAAAATAATATAATATTTTAATAACAAATTAATAAATTTTATGCTAAATTTTGCTGCAGAAATGAAATTTGATGCTAAAATAATTTTTTACTTTTTCTATCGAAGTACAAAATTAAATAATCAGATTGTTTTGTTCTGTAGGTATTATTTATTATATTTAAATAGTCTTTTTCAGGATCAGGAACAAAAAATTTAAAACCTGAAATTCAGTAGGTGCGCATGTAAGGATTAACGAGATATTTTCTTTTAAAGAAAATTTTACAGCTCTTACGATTACAATTTGAAATTTGGACTTCGTCTTGATTGCGTTTGTATCAGAATTTCGGCTTAAAATTATTTCTCAACTTTTACTTTAGAAATGCAACAATGATCTACGGTCACTTAATAATTTATTCCAAAAATTTAAATAAATACACAGATACGTTATTTCCAAATTATAGATAAAAATTGCAAATTAATTTTCTTGCACAAATTTGCCGATGTGTAATCTATCACACCTTAGTGCATTTAGTAAAATTATTTAAATTTTAACATTTTATTTACGCAGGTGATTGAACCAACTGGAGTTTGTCTTAAATATAAACTTAGATTAAAAAGACTTGGTTTAAACCGCTCTTACATAAAAACATCTCGTATTAATTAAAATTTTAATAATTTTAATAAATTAAAGTATAACCTACTTATGTCCGGCTAAATGACGAAATTTAGCAAGTTTTACATCATAATCGAACCTGCTATTTTTTCTAACTTTTCTTTTCGAAAAAAATAATATGGGATAAATAATTTATCGGTTTTCAATACTAATGTGACAATCTAGAATTAAAATGAATTGCGATAATTAAAGCTATGTACTATGTATTGATTTATTGTTTCGCAGAGATACAATTTTCCTACTCAAAATAGTACTTTTCGAAATTTATTTCTTCCAGACACGGAACTGCTTTTGAAAAAAAGTTAGTTACCATAACGTGATGATTAATTCAGTTGTATTGAGTTACCTATTTTTGGCACAAATTTTTCCACGTTATGCAAAACTGTTTTTAAGGAAACAATAATACACTGCTGCGGTTAGTTAAAAAACAATAAATTTTTCTTGTAACACATTTATAATTTTGCAACAAATTTAACACTATTTTTAGCATCTAAACCGGTTATAACACAAAGTTATAAATTTTTATGACCAACTTAGAATTGATAAAGATGTAATTACAAACGCAATGTAATCTCCGTTGCTGCATTTTTAGCCTCTGGCTCCGAAGAGTGAAAGTTACTACGCTCCTATATAAATAGGAGTACAGTACATCTTGAGAATTTTTTCTGCAATTTATATTTAGAAATTTGGAAATAAGGAATCTAAATCCATCGACCAGACCATCGAACGTGATTTTTTTCCGAATCGACAACTCTTGTTGCATGTTAATTTGCCAAGGCTATCCTGGATTTTTAACGATCATCAATTTTTGGCATTATTTTGCAAACCATGTTCTTGGGAGGCACAAGAAACGTCGTCGCACAAACTGGACTTGTCGAGCGCAAACATTAAATCAGGATTGGGTTCAATAAAATACCTTGATCGAGTATTATATGTAACACATTTTAACTAATTGTTGTTTGCATTAGAAAACAAAGTGGTAGCATAAACAAATGTGTGGGTGTAGTTATAGATAAGTAATTTGTAAAGATTGATTAATATAACCGTCAAAATAATTTATGATCTTTTCTAGAAGAATTTGTAATTTATATCACTTAATCGCGTGACAATAATATTGATATGAACTACAAACAGTTAATATTGCATTCTTGTGTCGTGCCTCGATGAACAATATCTATGCAAATGAAGATAGGCGTGTGTAATAATAAAATTTTTTGAAGTTTGTGCTGCAATCTTCGTTGCCCGTCCGTTCGCTTTGTGCAATTTTTGAATTTTCGCTCCGGACGGAATTCGTGCTTTATATTTTATTATTGCTCGAATTTTTACGAAAATCTACATTCTAAATCAATTTATAGACTAGAGGCAGGCAAGCACCTTCCTATTATTAAAATTTACATTGTTATTTGAATTGCACGATTTATGCAACTTTCTATTGTATTAAAACAAAATAATCACCTAAGAGCGAACATAACGCGATTGTTAAAACTCTAAAATCGATTTTTTCGTGTTACTTAACGTCTTAATCTACTAAAAGTTGGAAACTTTTCGATAAATCAAAAATTACGTCACCGACAGCGACCGTAGGTATATGGAAGAAAGTGGGTGCTAATTGCTTCAAAATTTAATTATTTTGGCGATATACTACACAAAAATGAAGTTGCAAATTTTATTTATGATTCAGTTTTTATATTCTCAACCATAAGTTTATTAAAATATAACTGCATTCTCACTCTTTTTATACCAGTTAACGTAATACCGTTAGTGACTTCCACGGTAGATCAAGACACAAACCCGGAGTCTATTCAAACGCCTGCTCCGCAAGGTCATTCCATATTTATAATTGAATCAGAATTGCGACTGTTTATAAAATTAAAAACTGTTTATGTCATTAATTTAATTCGTTTAGTCATTCCAAGTTAATCACCAATAATTTACAAGATTGTGGTATACATTGTCATGTCGATGCTTTGTTACAGCAGTTTTGGCCAAATTTGTATATCGTGATTGCATTTCTCGAAATCATCTATCCACTTATCAGGCACGATATTTATAATTATTATGGGATTATAACCACACCTATAGATTATCGACCTCTGTTGTATTAGTACTACTCTGTTATATCGATTTTTTTCTAATATAAAAACATAATTACTATGAATTAACTTGTCGGAAAGTTCTTATTTGTTACCAATCTAATTAATATAAAAGCTATATAGGCGCAAAAACTTGATAAATTGGAGATTATCAAAAAATAACGTTAATTATTATAAATAGAATATTGCGATTGTAAAACACGCAAGTTTGACTTGTTAACCTTTAAGCCAATGAATATATTTCCACAATTCTCTAAAACCTTACAATATTTCAATTATCGTTTGCCATAAGCGCCCAATAAAAATTATAAAACTAGAAATAAACCGATTTGCCTTGAAATTGACTAATTATTATCACACGAAATCTGCCAATTTTAATTTTGTTCTTGTGGTTTGGATTTCACGTTAAACTGTGTTTGTCGTTCGACGTTTCATCGTTTTCCAAAAAAAAAAATTAAAAGAATATAAATTTTGAAAATAAAAGTCTTGGCCATTGGCCAATGGTGTAGAGGCTGTGGAGAAGACAATAAATTTGATCAATGTATTATTTTTACTTGGGCATTTTGTAATTATTTTATGAATGAGTCTATAAGCCAATTGAAATCAAAAATTATTTTGATAATTGCGTACAATTTTAATGCAGCACCATTCGTGTCAAAAATTTAGCTCCATCCTTTGAAAAGATGAGACTGACCTGTTCATGGGCACAGCATACATGGCAGTGGCGTGTGTTATTATTTGACGGAACTGTCTTATAAATATAACAGAGTTTACGTTTTTCTTTTGGTAATTTTAGTTTTTAAACAAAAATACATTAACTGCTGTTAAATTTTCTTTAAAATTTTTCAATTAAAATATGAATTCTTGTTATTTTACTGTTTATTGATAATTTTAAACTTTTCTTGTAGCTTTTTTTGTAATGTTATCTTCTTAATACATAAAATCCCAGCACTCTGCTGCTCCGGCTCCGGCTCCTCCAGCGTGTCATTTTTTGGCGAAAAAAGAAATAATTTGATTGGTCGACTTTTTTTACCAACCGAAAAATATATTGAAGTACCGACGACGGTACTCCCCCTGGGACGAGTTGCACATCAATCGAGTTTCCAACCAATCGGGTCTAGATGCCCGTCCGTGGAACGGCTTTTTGCTAGTAATACATAAAATCCCAGTACGCTGCTGCTGCTGCTCCTTCTCCAGCGTGTCATTTTTTGGAGAAAAGGAAACACTCTGATTGGTCGAATTTTTTTACCAACCGAAAAATATATTAAACCACTGCCGGTACTCCCCCTAGGACGAGTTGCACATCAATCGAATTTCCAACCAATCAGGTCTAGATGCCCGTCCATGGACGGGCTTTCCAGCTAGTTACTTTTATAATAATATTATTAATTTATATTAATATTTACGCAAAAGTTGTAACGAATGTTTTAAATCTAATAATAAAGTCGCCAAAAACGGTTTTGCATTTAGTGAGAAAGGAATTTAGCTATACAAAGTTTTCCTTCGATTATAAATTTTCACAGCGTAGCGAAACAAAGGTTGGTCATTTTTTTCATAAATGGAAGCTGTAATAATCACAGATTATGTGCTTAAGTCAACTAAACGTTAAAAATTGCAAACAATAATCTGCGTACCTTGCAATGCAATAAGTTGCTTTTCTACGTCCTTACTGCCCTGTCAGAATAGTGTTAATGTTAACGTAATGTTAACAAAAGCTCGCATTTGATTGGTAGATTGGAGCACCTGTTAACATTACGTTAACATTAACTCTATTCTGACAGGGCAGTTAAGCTAAAATCTTTAAAAACTTAGCTTAAGGAGAGGTTATCTTCAAGAGGCATGAAAAATGCATAAATTTCGGGAAAAAAATTTTTTTTATTATAAAATAAATACTTAGTTTTTAATGTATGTTATTCTTCTGTTAATTGACAGTAAATTTAAATTTTATTTATAAAAAAAAATCAAAAATGGCGGCTTAAGCTCCCGTGAAAGAAAGCCGTATGCAGGGCGCTCTACAGCCTTGCCGCCGGTTCATCTTAATTAAACATGGTTAGAAAATTAATACAATAGACTAAATTTGAGGGGCCTTATCGGTTTTAGCTTTTTGAAGAAAACCCTGCAAAGTAAAATGGCAGTCGTTTGAAAAAAATAACAATTTTTTTCTGCTTCTTTCTAAATCAATTTTTGACAAAAATCTTTTCATCGGGCCACAAATTGAGTTTCCTTTCAATTGAACATAAATTCATGTAAATCGATTGATCCGTTGAAGCTGTAGAGTGCCCCGCGCACTGATAAATGTAGTTTCTAGATAAACGCGTTTGAAGTTACATATTATTTAACTGCCGGCAAACGGCGCGGTGGACGGTTCCATTCAACAGGCTGTAAATTCCAAAATACTTTAAATATTAAAATATTCTTTTACCAACTTATTGTAAACACTTTGAAGGTGCAAATTCCGTAAACAAAAAAAAATCGAAATTTTCATCGTTGTGAACGATAACCTGGCCTTAAGCTGATATTTCAAAACTTATCCTCGCAGTCTTAAATTTAGGTGTAAATCCGGGGGGTTTCAGGAGCATGGATACCCTCGAACGCATTCATTACTTTTGATTTACTTTCCAAATTTCAAAAATTATTCAGTTTACAATGTTGGATTAGACTTGTATTAAAACGTGTAAACACAGATTTTGAACTTAATTATCAGAAAAACCACCTCAATCGCTGACTACAAATATAAATTACTGTCTAATCCTGGGATCGGCAACCTATGACCCGCGAGTCATCGAGTGACCCATTTACTAATTTCACTTGGCACTTTTTACTTTACACTTAATTACCTTTAATATTCACATTGTGGTTGATTTTGACCCGCAGCCGAAAAAGGTTGCCGACCCCTGGTCTAATCATATAAAGTATAGAAAGTCTTTTTTTCTTCATTTTCTTGTTACTTATATAAATTCGCATCTTAAGTCACGTCTCACGTGCATACTCCATTATGAAACTTAGGTGTAAATCCGGGGGGTCTGGGGGGTATGGAATACCCTCCAGTGCACTCTTTGATTTTTATTCACGTGGAGAAACTGAGTAGTTATTTACTTACCATGAAATACTCTCCAGACTCCCCGGTTAATTAGGGCGAACAGCCAACTGAAGCACCGACTATAAGACGAGGGTGGTCCAATACTGACCCAAAACTAAATTTTTTTTTATTTATTATACAGCCAGGATTTAGTGCATTCGCTCTCGATAATAATAAATTATAATTCACTTGAAATTTAGTCCAATGGAGAATTGCCTCTTGGTTGATTATTGTTTAGCTTAGATTAAGTTGGGTCAGGTCTATCAGTCTTTTATGTAACTTTACTAATGAATAATATAAACTATATTGTACGCAGAGACGTATTTACCTAAGGACTATGAGAGCCATGGCCCGAGGCGGAAGGCTTCGAGGGGCGGTGCCAAGCCATGCTTCGCGCTCTGCTTGGGGCGCCTTTTATTAATCAGAATTAATTTAAAAAATTAATTTTAGCTTTTCTTTAATTAATTTACGGAGCGGCAAACCTTGTAGACCCAGGGCGCCAAATTTTAAAATACGTCTCTGAGGATGAAAAAGCTCGTTTTTTAAAGTTTTAATTTGTCAGGAAGAAAATAATTAGGAAATTAAAATTTCCGGGAGTCAGAACATCAGGCACCGTCACAACCAATTGAAATTTTCCAAAGCGGATTGTTTTTCAGGATTCAGAGTATATGACCATTTTCAAAGAATCTAACTCCATTATTTTTCTCAAAAAAACAGTTAATCACACTTAGTCACTTTTAATAAAAATGTGTCCTCTAGAACATTGGGGACTTATTATTAATAAAAATTTGTGTTTAAAGAAATCACTGTTAATGTTAGGATTTTAACAATAACTAAACAAAAAACTAAAATATTTAAATTTGTTTGTGACAGGGTAGGACTTAAAATATTTAAAAATATAAAAAAATAAAATATTGCATTTTAGGGGTGCAGCTGAATATTTTCTATACCTCAAGTTGAATTAACAGTTACAAAATCGTACCTGGTTTAACTCTGAATATCTCTACATGCGAAAAAATTAAATTAAAATACTTTCATAAAATCAAAAAACTTTGGTTAATCCACCGAAGTAATAAAATTAATTCTGTTATGTTTGATTGTTATGGTAGCGTGGTACCGCTTGAATCTTGACCATAAACCACAATATAATTTAAATTTAATGCTTAGACTGTAAATAAGTGTAAAAGGTAAAATCCTTTCAGTTCGTATTATTATTCAAAATTTGGCTACGATTTCTTTTGACTTTTTATTGTTTTTATAAAAAAACACCCGACTCGCATCGTCGCCATTCGTTAAAAATATGCACACAAATTGATTCATTTTCATTATCGATAAAGCCGCTCTGAACTTTTACTAAAATAGGCCTTGCTTTCTTTATTTTTAATGTACTTTGAAGATTTGCCGCACTTTTACTTTTGCACTTTTAATCTTCAAACTCGCACCTTGAATTTTTCCTTTTTGTAAAGAATAAATTCAAAATTAATCAGTACGAAGGTGTAGGGTCGTTACTTTTTTATGTTTTTCTTTCTTTCTTCCAAGCAGGAAAGGATAATCAGATTTTTTATTTTTTATAATAACAAGGTTCGCAACTTAAGAGCTCTTCAGGAACAATAAAAGCACTGTAAGATAGTTAGGTGTTGTGAGCTCACCCCAAGCTCTTACCTGGATTAATAAATATTATTAGGTCGAAAACCGGATTCCGCAGTAGAATACAAAGAGACACTCTTTCTTCGCATGTATCACCTTCTAAAATATCTGATCGGAGCCCATATGCTGATGTGATATAAAATTAGTGGAATGCATCACTGGTTCATTAAAAGATAGTGAAGTCACAAACACCTACGCTAAATATTAATAATAATAATAACAATGCAAATGTTAGTTCAAACAATATACAAATTTAGAACTTTTAAAATATGACTGCATATTATACTTTAAAAGCAATTTGGAATAAAGCAGACTTCTTGTGATCAAAACAGTTTTTTTAATAAAAATTTTATAATATGAAATAATAAGGTCAATCCACGAATTCAATTACTTTCTCTCGATTATGTTGACCGCCGACACTAAAAACTTAAATTTTACACCAACACAGAGCGGTCTTAATATTATATGTTAAAAAATCTTAAGTGTGATTAACAAGCTCGTTTCGATAAATCAAGTCGCATGCTAATTTAAATAATCGAACAGATGCGGCTTAGATTTTTTTAACCTGATAGAAATTTATAGTACAACCCTGTTCGGAACTTCGCTAAATGACCATATAAACATGGTTAATTTATTGAAACGTATTTCTCTTACTTATTTAACGTCTGCTTGCGTTACCTAAGAAGTCGAGTGATAATTAATAGCTACGATTGTGAGGGCTCCATCATTATGTCTCGGAAGAAAGTCAATTTCCATACCGCATCTTCATCTTAGTATTCACAGTCAATTACATAACAACAGTAAAATTGTTGTTTTTGTAATTACAAGCTCGCTGCAATTTTTTGCATTCCGAAACTGCTCCAAGCGATTCCAATAATAAAAATAATGTAAAGTGTGAAAAAGAACAAAAATATTCTAAGTGCAACATTTCTTGCCAAGCATTTCAAGATCGTTTATTGTTCTTTGTTCCGGATTATTTGCATAACAAACATAAGATTTATATGTTAATTTTACTTATGATGCAGTTCACTCACACCTTGTGTATTCTCGTAAAAAATTAAAAGCCCGAGGATGATAGCGCAATTTTCTATTTTATGGGTCATTTACATTTTTTAATTATAAAATTGTCCTATTATTAAATGCTTTTTAGCTATTTTTTAAACAAACAATCTCTTTTATGTAATATTTAATTGCAAAAATATCATTTGCATTATGTATTTTGAATTTTTAATCGGAGACTTCAACGCTAGATAACCAAACAAACCTTTTCGTGGTACATTTTTTATTATACGAATTAAAATATTTCCAAGTGCCCGGGACTTTTAAATTGCCATCCTAAGAACGGCCTTGAACCTCGGAATATTATAACATTTTTTAATTAATTTTTTGTACACAATTAATTACTGCATTTTTAATTACACTCAAGTTGAATGCTTTTTTGGATATCCAAAACTGCGTACATTGAAGTTTATAATTACGTGAGTTTTATAAATTGTGCGATAAAGTGAAGTAAAAGTAAATTGCGTAATCAATCGTAATAAAGATTACCAAAAAATAAAATCGCCAAACTTTCACCATTACCCGCAATGTAAATTCAGCAAAATTTGAAGCAACGCGCATTTTAACAATTATTTTCCCGGAAATTTCCTTGCTAATCAAAATTCAATTTGGAGTGTAATAAGAGCCACTAATAAAAAGTTAGCAATCTGTTTTTCTAAATATATCTAAAGCCCTAGTTAATCAAGTATACATATAGGCTGTACGGCCCTATTGAAAGCATTTCGTTACGGGCCATAACTTTGTGTTCATACCGGCCTGATTACTACGGGGGCTTTAAATATCACTGACTTCAGGTCTCATGGGACCTCGGAAGTATATCATATCTAATATGCGCTGTCTATTTATTAGTTTTGCAAACAACGTGTATATAAAGTAAGGGGATGATGTCCGCCACTTTATTAGTCAATTGTTACTCTTGTGATGAACATTTCGCGATTCGCTTCGGTATCGTAGTAATCCATTTCCTTCGTTCATGGAATCGGTTAAACTTGTGATGAATTAAAAATAATTGCAATCAGAAATACCGCACAGCCGATTAAAATTCTGACGAATTAGACACACGTCGGTAATATTGTAGATCGTAACAGTTTTTTAATTTGAGTTTTACAAGTGCTAAATAATCGGTGCCCTCACTCACTTACATACTAACAATTCCCAACTTTTTCCTGTAATGTCAATCGTTAAACCATGCTTGCTACTGCCTTTAACGGTATGTTAATTGCCGAATCGTGTCGAACTTCATTTAATATTTTTTTTTTAATTTTCAGGTACAGTTCTAATACAGGGTGAAGTATCCAGTACCCCCCTGGTGGCCGCGAGCGCGCAGCCTTCTGCTCCAAATAGTCCCCAATCAAGTATGCTTTTGCTTCAGACACAGGCAAGTATTTTTTTAATAAAATTCTAAATTAGTTCCGTTTATTCTAATTTACTAAACTCAAAGAAACCAATTCGAATTAAAAATGTACATTTTGTGCATTAATTAATTAATTTGTTGGTTTGCATTTTAAGTATCAAATAGTAGTGGACTTGAATATTAATGGTAACTTCAAAGCAATTCAAATCGATATATTAACTGCTAAGATGACGTTTTAAACAATTTATCTTTTTTACAAAACCTTGAAATTAATCGAAAAATTAAGAATGTTAAGGATTTTCAAACGCAGTTAGTTTTTTTGCCCAACGAAAAACTTTGAAATTGGGTCTCGAGAGATGATAATTTCTAGTTCTGAATAAATTTGAATAAACACTTTCGTAATTTTTAAATCAATAGATATTTAAAATGTTAGTGCATTTTATAACTCCATCTACCTGTTTGTTAATCACTTAACTATAAATACTAATCGGTATAGTGCAAGATACTAATTGAGGTTCGTTTTATTTGCAAAGAAATTGCATAAATAAAATAAATAGCGGAAACGTTTTTCTTTATTTCGCAAATCAAGTCTGAGAGAATATTATAGGTAAGTCGCTTGGGGGCAAGGGGGAGACTTGCATTATAGAACCGGAATGGTAGTATTCAACTACTAGGTCATTGGGAAATCTAAGATTCTTTAAATACAGCTAAACTGTATGAGGAATAAACTCAACTCTCAATATTTTTTAGATTTTTCGATATTATTTAATAAGGGTTTGTATTGATTTACCTCTCCATTTTGCTGCACTACTTAATTTAAATTTAAAAAAAATTGTGTTCGCATCGACCTACTACCAAGTGAAGCACAGCGTCATAGGAATTTCCTGATAGAAATTGCTCAAGTCTCTGCTGTAGGAAAAAGCTGCAAATTGCTGAATATTATCCCTTGTGATAATTATTGAGCTATAGTCCAAAAGTGTCATTGGTTCAAGGACGCTCAAGAATTGAGTGAAGGGGAATTACCGGAAAAATCATGTGCAAGCCAGGGAAAATCTGAGTTCACATAAGAAAATTCAGAGGAACGCTATCGATTTATCTTTAAAAAATGTATATGAAGCGCGGACAAGTAGGTATTCGTTTTTTTTTTTTTTTTTTTTTTTTCCGCAGCAGCGATCTACTGAGCAGAGAAGGAAAACCTCAAAGGAATTTTTATGTGAAAGTTGTAGGATCTGCAATGGAATTAATTTCGGGAATTGCGAAAGACTTGTTATGGATTTGGAGACAATAAAAGGAATTGATGTACAAGATTTTAGTCTGCGGTTTATTCTTCAGGAAATCCGGAAAAGAATGTCTGAAACTAAGATGAAAGTGACGTGGCGCTGAACAAATGATAAAGAAAAGACGAAATGTTGGTATTGTTTCGCATACCAATTAGTTACCATTCTCTAATATTTTACAAAATTTAAAAGATTTTTTTGGTTTTTAGTGGCAGGATGTGTTGCTCTGACCACCGCGCGCTTTCGACCGATATAGTGATCAAATAAACACTAAAAATATATCATGTTATACATCACTGGAAAGAAAATTTAATTTTCTACAGATTACATTTCTATGTATTTTTCTCTAAAACTACGAATATGCAAATTATAAGTAAAAAATTTTAAAAAATTGCAGTTTTAAGTGTGAAGCAATCTTCGGGGTTCGGTGGGTTATAATAATTTGTTACTAACAGATGACATTATGCAAGTTTGATCTTCATATTAATTTTGTGGAATCGAATTTTAACTGGACTTGTTTGTAGTCTATGGCAAACCATCAAGGTATTAACCACATAAATGCAGTGGCGTAACTAGCGGTGTTCCATGTGCTCGATTGAACAAGGCCCGGGCATTAATAGGTCCGGTTCCATCACAACAACAAAAATATTATTTAATGTTAAGTGTGAGACTGCTATTTTTTTTTAAATGTGGGGGCTCAGGACACAGGCCCATGGCTACCTGGTTACGCCACTGCATGAATAGTATTACAAGAATCACAACGGGCGAGTCACAAGCCAAATTTTTGCAGGCTCGATTTCCATTTTCGGGAGTTTTGACAGATTTTTTTGGATTTCCGCTTGGATTTTTATTGGTTTCTCTTCGAAAAAGTTGAAAAAGCCAAAAAACAGGTTTTTGAATTTTTTAAGATTTTCCAAAATTTCCCGGATTTTCTTGGATTTTTATCTTTAGATTTTTCTTCACTTGTACATACCAGATTTCCCCTGCAACTTCTCTCTGAATGAATCATAAAAGTGTCATGAAATAGTAATTTAAAGTTTTAATCAGTTTATAAAATGCAATTTAATTGCAACAGACTTGATTCAAGTCCCCCTTTTCAAGGGGGCCTACTTTTTTCACTTTCTCGTGAATTCGCCACTTTTTTATATCTTTTTTAATAATTAATTTAATAAATAAAAATAATAAAATTTAATAATCAATAAAATACATAATTAATTTTTAATATCGGGATATTAATGATTCTACACTAAACATGCAGCATAATCGTTCAACTTTGAATATAGGCTTCTTTCTTATAGAAAAAGGTTTCAGCGTTGAAACCTACAGCTGCTGAAACCGGAGTGGGGAATGTTTGTAACCTTGCTTTTATTAGTTTATGGTGGCAATCAGCAATAGAGAAGGACCGCCGGCTTTACGAGCCCTCCGAAGCATGAAGACGGTCAAAAGATAATTTTAGACTCTTACCGGATTCGAACCATGTTTAATTCGGTTAACTTACTAAGCTAATGGCGTCGACGTAATTCGACGTAAAAATCAATATATACCTTTTGTTTTTCATGATATTTTGACGAAGGATTGGAGGCGGTTCTGATTTCAAGTCAAATTGAAATCGATAACAAAATAATTGTGAATTTTATACAGTAGTAGTTATGGAAATTGCATCGCTGAACATTTCCGAAATAAAATACCAATTCCCAATGAACTTTCAATAACCGTACACAATATAAACACGATACGCACACAAAGCTGTTTTTCAAACCGGGGGGTCTGGGGGGTATGGAATACCCTCCAGTGCACCAGAGATGGTGCGCAAAAAAGTGTTATTGAGCTTACAAGTTTCAAATCGGAAATCTAATTTCTAAAGTAACACATTTATATGTTAGACCCCCCAGACCCCCCGGTTTGATAAACCTAGCTTTGTGATTGTGTTCAAAAAGAAAATGTATTTTTGAACTTTTAAGTTTAAAACCAAAAATATATTTCTATTCTATTTTATACTCCGTATTATTAAGAATATATGTAATATTCTTAGAAATCTATTTTTTAATTCGGGAATAATTCCCAATGCAATTTTCATGACCGCTCCTGTATACAAGATGTCATTGCGACCGATTTACTTTCCTTATAGGTTGTCTTAGAAGGAAGTATTTCAGTACACTTTTACTTAATCTTTTAATTTCTACCTTCAAATGGCCATAGCACCAATATTACTGCATTTTTATAGAACGTAAAATTAGCTCCAAACTAGATTTTAATATTGTGTAATCTAAAATCAACGGTTTCTAAGTTTTGGATTAAATTATGTAAGAGAAAACACGCTAAACCTTCAATGCCACGGTGTGAATCCCCCGTCGAAATATTAACTCCTCTGGTGAGCTTAAGATAAACGACAGTACTAATTAAGCGATAAAACTTCTGCTCGGATGGGTAGGGGGGAGTCTGGAAGTTTAGAATATTATAGGGTATAGGGGGTGAAGAGGGGGGGGGTTAATTTTTATATTAAAATATTAGTCGTCGATTTACAATTTTTTCTTTTAAAATATTTTATATTTTCAAATTTTAATTATTTTTCGTAATTACCTCTGTTTTCTAAAAACTCGAACTGCCAAAGTCAAATTTGAATTTTGTATAGTTTTGCTCGACCGGTTGAGATGTTCCGAGTATTCTAAGCTTTGGTATTAAGTTGCTTTATGTTATGAAAGTTTTAAAAAGCTTTTGTTGGGATGAATTAATAAATAAACGAGGGAAAATTGTCACGATTGCCGTTCTCATCTCTGGTATAGTGTATAGTACCATATGTTATTTAAGGATATCAAGTTACCGTTATCACGATCTACCATCGATATTGTAAAGTTGACAAGAACCGTGACTTATAGCTGCAAGTTTCGCACTCTTTCAGACCATGCGACTATAAAATATAAGCCAACCTAAAGTATTTAATATTTCATGTCTATGACATTTGTTTAATTAATAATTTAAAGTAGGTAGGTAATGGTCGATCGAAAGTCGGCGTTACACTTAGCGACTTGGCAATATTTATAAGCTTAAAAACGAATCGTGATTTTCAGCTTATAAGAAAAAAATTTTAATCGAAAAAGCTTAATTAAATTCTTAATGCTTTGTGCTGTAGAAATTGCAGTTTACTATATAACAAAGAAGAAAAGACAGCTTTTTATAGTAGGCGCCGGACAACCGTGAGAACTAATTGTTTGAAAAAAAAAGTTTTAAATTATTAATGACCATGATGGTCAATTGCTTGCATTCTTTTCCGATTCTTTTATTGCCAGTGCAAAACTTTTATTAATGTTTTTTATTGAGCAATGTAGAAGCTGTAACCATAAAAAAATTTGCACTTAGTGAACACTAAAATTTTAAACAAATAAATAAATACAACTAAATTTTAGAAAGGTGCTAAACAATTTTATAATTACATAAAAGACGTCATTTAATAAATTTGTTATGTAAAAAAAAAAGCAAAAGAATTCTAATCAAGGCTGACAATATAACGTGACAAGAGATCCTAATTATTTCTCTTCTCTTATTTATTATTATTGTGGGCACTTATATCGTTCTTACGAAATTTTAAAATTAAATTTACAACTTAATCTTTTTACTAACTTTAATTTTTTTACGGTTGCGCGGGAGAATCCGGAAGAAAGTCTGCACGGTTTTTGTCGTGGAGTCGAAAAAATATTGACGAATGTTCTTCGAGAATGGAATGTGGAGCATCGAGAGTATGTACAATAGAAATAATGGCTGATGGGGATCGCAATTTCACGAGCTACAATTTCAGATTAAATTAACAACTCACTTCAGGAAATGAAGTGATGAGACTTCTCACCTTTTACCAGTTAAAATTTAAATAAAATCGTGCGTTGAACGTCGAGCCCGAAGAAACTTGAACAATTTCTGCCGGAGCGAAATAACAGCGGGTATGGGGGAATCACACCGAATATTTTTAATTTTATTCGAAAATAATTATTATAAACCGTTGCGATCGGTTCGAGAATGCCGTAATCTGTTGATCGGCTGTTGGTTATTGATGGTTTTATGAATAAACGGTAGCTTAATTACAAGTTAAATTTCCAATTAAACAAATGAAATTTAAAGCAGAGAACTAAATTAACGCTTGTGTCAGATCAATTTAAATTGATCGAATCTATTAGTAACTACTGTTATATATAGAGTGTAAACAGAGCAATCCATCTGATGCATGATTCAAGTATCTGAAGGCTGTTGCAAATAAAATGCATTCCGTACTACTTGTTCGTTTATATACCTACTTGTAATTATATTATTTAGTTGGACAGGTGATTAATTTACACGTTATTTTCAAGTTTTATGTATATTACCATTAATAATAAATTTATCGGGCATTAACGGCCAACGCAAAAGCGTTCAATCAACAATAATTGCCCACTTGGATTACACAAATCGGAATTGATTCGAGAGTGAATTTGTCGAATACATGTAGGCACGCGTAATACCATTGGGGAAAACAATAGGTTCCATATTAGGCGTCGAGACGTCTCCTTGGAAACGACGCATGGATATTCTACCACCAATGACAATAAGTTAAAGTCACGCCTTTTTTCTAGTTGCAATCCCTCTACTCTTAGCAAAGAAGTAGGTGAAATGATATCAGTCAATATTTTAGTTGTAGATAGAAGTGCGGTAAAGCTAGACAATCGCCAGTTCCGCTAGAGGTAAAATACACAAATCGCTACCGTTTAATTTTAGTTCGCTACTATTGATACTAATTATACTGTGCACGAAGCTATTATTTAAATATCGAGGACAATTAATCTCATCATCCTTTAATAATGTGCATTTTATTTTATTGCAGACTCCATTTGGCTCAAGCAGTTTTGCGGATCTGCTAACCGCACCGTTTTCGGACGATCCTAGTGCCGTTTTACCTCCAGAAGAGTTAGATCCTTTCTCAGAAGTGACCTTACATTCTCAACCTCCCTCACCAGCACCGTTACCTAGTTTTCAAGAAACATACTCAGTGCGCTACAGTGCTCCATATAAAATGGAGGAAGAATGTTTTAACGTTTCCTATCATCACCATCAACATGGACAATTAGCCACGACCTCCTCTCATCATTACGAATATCAGCAACATCATCAATACGCAACCACGCCATACTACCCTCCTCCTCCGAGTTGCAGCGCGAGCGGATTTGAAAGCCTTATCTCACATGAATCTTATTCCCTTCCACCTTACCAAACAACCACTGCCGAAATGCAAGTCAGTACTGCCTTAAGTCCACGTCACAGGCGAGCATCGCTTCCCTTGCAGCGTTCCGAATCCACCAGCAGTAGCGAAAGTCCAAAATTGCGATTGGCAGGACCGGGACCGTCGGCTTCATCTTCCGCCGCTAGTTCGCCAGGCGGCAGCAACGACATGCCTTCTTCTAAAATCCTAGCACCTCCTTCTCCTTCCCAATTATGTGCAGTCTGCGGCGATACTGCGGCGTGTCAGCATTACGGCGTACGTACCTGCGAAGGATGCAAAGGTTTTTTTAAACGAACAGTTCAAAAGGGCTCCAAATATGTGTGTTTAGCCGACAAAGCTTGTCCCGTAGACAAAAGAAGAAGAAACCGTTGTCAGTTTTGCAGATTTCAAAAATGTTTAGTCGTTGGAATGGTGAAGGAAGTCGTGCGAACCGATTCGCTGAAAGGAAGAAGAGGCCGTTTACCTTCGAAACCTAAATCTCCTCAAGAATCGCCACCGAGTCCTCCCGTCTCTCTAATAACAGCTCTAGTTCGTGCACACGTAGATACAACTCCAGATCTTGCAAATTTAGATTACTCACAATATTGCGAGCAAGGTTCCATAGAACCTGCCCTATCGGAAGCCGAAAAGATTCAGCAATTTTATACTCTTCTTACGACTTCGGTTGACGTCATACGTAATTTTGCTGAAAAAATTCCTGGCTACCAAGAGCTGCTGTGTCGAGAAGATAAAGAATTACTTTTTCAATCGGCTTCTTTAGAATTGTTTGTATTGAGACTTGCATACAGAACCCACGCGAACGATACGAAACTAACGTTTTGTAATGGAGTTGTTTTGGATAAACAACAATGTCAGAGATCGTTTGGCGATTGGCTTAATGCCATTATGGAATTTAGTAATAGCCTACATTCGATGGAAATCGATATATCTGCATTTGCTTGTCTTTGTGCCCTCACTTTAATTACAGGTAAGATTTTTTTTAATTAGCTTCTAAGGTTTATTTTTAAAACTTGACCGCCGGATATAAGAAATCCAAAAAACCGGCGCAAAAATTGAATTTACTATTTTAAATCTTAAATTATAGTTTATTTACACGCGCGATCACTTCTAATTAAAATCCAGTAATTTTTTTATTAAATCCACCATATCAAAACACTAATTACACCTTCGAAATATTAATTTGGCATTTAATATTAAAACGAATTTATTTCAAACACGCGATAGACGCACAAGCTCTGGAATAAAATACGTTATTTTCGTGTCGAACTTGTCTGATTACATGAAAATCGACTGCTCGAATTAATAAAATAGAAGTTAATTTTGTTTACTTCGTGTAATAGAAATAATATTTTTACTTGCCGAATTTGAATCGGTGGCGGCGATGAGGATCCCCCCTTCCCAGCTATAAAATGAAATGACATCGAAACAACAATAAATTTACTGATACGGCTAATTAGGAAAATACATCATTTATTTCTACGTTAATTCGGAAAGTTCTTTGTAAATCCCCCTTTTGCACCGCGAGGAGTGGGGACCATATCTCCACCAATGCCATAAAAATAATTTACCTCCCGTGATATTTCCTTGACTTTTCTTGAAACTTTTACTCAAAAAAAATAAATCGCTGTAGGTTTGGTAATATTATAGAAATACTTTTCTTGCATAAAAATACAGTATTTTAGTTTCGTAGAACCTCGTACCAATAAATGCATAAAAACTTAGGTCATCAACTGGTACATACATAATTAAACAATAATTTTATAAAATGTTCATAAATATAAAAACTTGGTTTTTATGCTTGCGGAATTTGTAGTAGTGGAAGTTTTTTATTTTCTTAAATAGAATTCACGTTTAACCATGTAGCACCGGTGGCTCATAGTTTACTATAAATGCGGGGTCAACGTCTAATAAAGTAATAATACATCGCTCTCTAAATATCATAAGCGATTTCAATTTTTCTTCTCCAGAAGTTTTTTTTCTCCCTTACCGGAGGGTTTGTGGGAACTTAACTAAGCACATATCATGTAAATTAACGTTAAATTTAATACGTGTATTCGTTGAAATATAAAAACACGTTAATTCGAACGACAATCTAACGTTGCATTAACGTTTATAATACGTAATAATATGCTTAGTTATAATCTCAACCTTCACGCCTTAAAGGATATTAATGGGAGACTGGTGAATGTTCCGTACTTCTTCCCCCAGACACTCCGGTGCATATCGCCACTAAATATACATGCATTTATTTTGGTAAATCAATTACAAAAGATACACATAAACCAAAGGCCTGTGGTGTATGGAATACTCTCAGCGAGAAGTCAGTTACAAGTCAACGTTTGAACGCTAGATTTCCTTTTACGAGATTTAAAAAAGTTTTCCCGGGTTTTTTCCTGGATTTCCTTAAGATTTCTTTTTGAAAAACTTCAAAATGCAAAAATTTCATCTGTCAGGGCCAGTTGTATAACAGAAGAACAGCGAGTTGATTCTGGGTTAACTCTACCTAGTATTCTTTGTATTTCTTAATTTTCTAGAATTTCTTAAGATTTCCTTGGATGCCCTAAGGAATCTGTTACAGTACTACTTTCCCGTTACTAGATTTTAGTAGTCAATCATAATTAAAGCTTCATGCGGGCTCGCATCCGCTAAAAGACCCTATAAGATTTCCTGAGATTTCTTCAGATTTACCTTCACTTGTACACCAGATTTTCCCAGCGATTTCTCTCTCTCTCACCAGTATCTCAATAACTCCGTTCTAAACAGAAACTTTTCTACGGTTATACCCATCGTCCACTTCACTGTCCACTTCACACCATGAACTGAAGGTGTAAAATTATTTACTAATAATCTAATCGCTATTTTCAGGAGAGTGACCAAAATATGTTCATTTGCATGTTCAGTTTGCAAATTTGTCTCTAATAATTATTATATGTACCTATAATATCTTCCAAAATAAAAAATAGATAAAATGTAATTTGAATAGAGATGGACATAAAATGGTACCGCGTATATGCAGTTTTACTTCCAAGACAGGGCCCTTTCAAAATAAAAAATATAAAATGTAACCTGAAGAAATTTGCAAAACAAAACAAATGTGTTCACAACTTAAACATTTAGATATCTGAATATAAATTGCCAAAAAATGGTAACCTGAATATAGATGACTCGAAAGTGCATGTGTTTATTCAGATTACATATTTTTCTAAGCGAATACCGCCAAGTATCATTTTCGGTGTGATAAAATGTACTGGAAATGACACTTTCGGTAAAATATATTTTTCTGACCTGACAATAATAATAATTATTATATCGAATTAAAATTTAATATTTTGTTTTGGGAGGGCATCGCCGCCTTGTCGCCCTGCCACTGCTATACATTATTTTTATAATTATCAGTTCATGGCATCAAGTCCGATTAAAGCTGTGTGTAACCTCAAGATTACTTGTAAATTAAATTAGTTCTTTACTTATCGCATTTCTGATTGGTAAATTCTGTTTGTTAATTTAAAATAATTGGGAGGTTACGAAAGAGTGACGAAATTTGCGGCCTTCAGGCCGCACAATCTAGGCAATCGAGTTATTAGAGAAAAATTAGTATTGTAAAATTCGTATATTTTAAATGGTCTCCATTCTCCTTTAGCAAGCCTTCTCCTTTGAAGATCCATTATGCTGCCAAATAGTTTTTTTTTAATATTCCCTGTTTTAATCTTCCTTGTTCAAATATTAGATTGCTATGCAGTATAACTCTGCAAATCAAAACACACAATAGAAATTCTTTTCTATTGACACCACCACAAATGCCCGAAATTTGAAAAATAATTTGATGTTTTAAAATGTATTTAATGTCGATTTTTAAGCTACATCCAAAGGACTTCAATTTTTTGTACAAATGAAAAGCTTTTGGTTTGCCAAAAGTTTGATCCACTCAACATCTTAAAGTTTCAAAGAGGATGCAAATTATGTAAAAAGGTAGAAATTTTGTTTTAATTTTGTTTTAATCTTCTAACCAAAAATTTCGTAGAATCTTTAACGCTCTATCGTAGCTCTAATTTCTTTTCTCTCAAAATTAAATAGTTTTGCTGGTGCAAAATTTCGTAACTGTGTAATTAATTCCTGGTACTAGCGGAATTTTCTGTTGTAAAGATTTTTCTTCTTTTCTGACATTTTGTGTAAGGCTTTGGCCGTATTCTTCTGCACGTAATTGATGAAGCAATAAAACTCGTGAAGTGCTGATAAGTTAATCGACTTGAAAGATCTACATAAACATTTTTTAATAACAATTCAACTTTCACTTATGGAAACTCAAGTTTCGCCATAACTTATTTTTGGACTAACCCATGCATGAACCAGCATACAGTTTTCTCCGAAATCATTTTTTGCATGAAAATGAAAATTTCTTAGATTTGCGATTGAAAATAGGGTTTTCTATTTAAAAAGAAATGACCTTTAATTTATATACTTCAAGAGAACCGTGACATTTATAGATAAAAGAAAGTTTGCGCGACAATTTTCCGCATTCGAAATAATTTCCTTTTGGGATTTTCGTAAGCGTTGTCTATTTTTAAATAATAAATAATAATTGTCGTCGCGAGTAAATTATTTTGCACACGTGATAGTTCTAATATAGGGTGCGGCAAATATTGCGATATGTTTGTTTTGTAATAAAATTAATTGAAAAATTATTTTTTCCAGAACGCCATGGTCTTAAAGAGCCGCAACGCATAGAACAGCTGCAGATGAAAATAATATCGTCATTACGTGATCATGTAACTTATAATGCAGAAGCCCAACGAAAGTCCCACTACTTTAGTCGTTTATTAGGAAAACTTCCAGAATTACGATCACTAAGTGTTCAAGGACTGCAAAGAATTTTCTATCTTAAACTTGAGGATCTCGTTCCGGCACCGCCCCTGATAGAAAATATGTTCATTGCAAGTCTGCCATTTTAGGGAAAAGAAATGAAATGAAGATCTTTCGCGCGTGATAAAAATGTTATATGTGATTTATTATAAATATAAGTTTTTAGTTACAAAAGTTTACTAATTATTGTTTAAGCCGCTTAAAATTTTGCTAACCCAGTAAGTTTAATTGGACTTAAACTTATTGAGTGCAGATTTCAATGTTTTATCACTAAAATTATATTATACGGTGCACTTATATGTTGTACGTCTACGTTTAATAAAATCTGTAGGAATTTTCTGATATCTCAATGTTTAACGTACACAAACAACCACTTAAAAGTTTGCTATATCCATTTTTACGCAGTTTTACACTTTTCCAATTACCTTTTTACATAACTTACTAAAAATATTAAGTTAAGTAGGTAAGGTTTACAAATAATAAAAGTAATAAATTTTTAGTAGCCGCTTTGAGCTTGGTAAAATGTTGTTGTCGAGTCTAAAGCGGGGGTGCCCAAACGTTTTAAGTTCAAACGCGGTACGCCAAAAATTTGTTTGGGCACACCTGATCTAAAGCAATAACTTAGGTACGCAACAGTTAACCAATAAAAGCTAACTAAATTTATTTGTAAATACTATTAAGAAAACGTACCTGCTTATATTTTTTTTTATATCTGGATCGACCATCTGAAAAATGGATATTTTATTTATTATTATTTCTACTAACAATAGTGTAGATGTAACACAATCGATAATGGCAGAAAAAGACAGTGCCGAAATGTCATTTATAACATATTTGTTTTTGTAAATTGTAAATAATTTTGATCAAACTTTTGATACTAACTCGGCATATTATTTTTTTTAGAATTTGAAAATTTTTCAAAGATGACTGAATTTTGATTGAAAATTGTTTCCTAATTTATCAGTATTTGAAATTTATAAATGGCATGGTTAATATAATAATAATTTAAATTGTGAATAAAATAGAATGTGAGATTTTAACAAATTGGATCCAATAAGTGTCGAATAAGAATTTTATGTTACCACTGCACAGCCGTGTGGAAAAATTATATAATATTATTATATATTTATATGCGATCATCACTAGTCATGGCACTGTAAATAATAAGAAATATTTTATTTACCACTGTTTATATATAAAATGAAGAAATATATTTTTAATAGGTGATGTAAAAATTACTAATGTACTTGTATGTATATCTAAAGTTACCTAAAGAAGGTTACCTTAAAAATGTATAATTGTTATAATTATTATTTTATATTTACAAACTTTATTTTTTACAATGTTAATGTTATTCGATGAGAAAAACAAAATGATGACTTTCTTGTGCCATTTCATATCGTCTTGGTTATTTCATATCAACAATTGCCTTGGAACGAAACTATGGACTGACTGATAGTTACCTGATTGGAATGATAAATAAAAAAAGTTAATTTAAAACAAAACGTAAAATTAAACTAAATTTTACTCTCGCTATCGCCTATCCACACCGTCCGTCTAATTTCCAAAAAAAAAATTACTTTATTTACTTACCTCAAACAATACAATTAAAAAATAACAAGAAACAACAAACAATAACACAGTTTACCTACCAGTAACAAAGGAAATTGAAGAAGGGGCATTGAAAACTGTTTCTACTCTTGAGAGCGCTTTTCGTAATTTTTCAAGTAGAAACTCTTTTTAATACCGGGACACGATCGTTCAATTTCCCAATATTTTCGTATCGACAGAGAGCCATATTTAGATTAGCTACTACATGCTAAAATATGTTAAGGAAATGCTTTAAGATAGAAAAACATAGTTAAAAAGAATTTGTAAATAAAATGCTATTTGCAATTTTTTATTAGTAAATGGTTCGGGCATACGGGAGCCTTGCAATATTACTGTACCTACTTAATTTTGTATCTACTCAAAAATTTTTACTAAGCAAGAATTTTTTAAAAGGAAAGCCAAAATTGTTTCACGCTATCTTAGATTATAATGTCGAATTTGTACGTACTTAATTATCGTATAATTTTTTATAAAAGCTATAAAATAAGTTAATTTTTTTTTAATTTAACGTCTACTTGCCATGTAATGCCAGTTTGTGTTATATTTTGATATTGCAAATGTAAGTTTTTAAAATTTTTTTTTAAAAGCTTTAGTTTAAATTATTTAGTTTAGAGTTACCCATAAAATACCTAAGTATTGCAATATTTATGTATAAAATAATGTGAATCTGTAGAATATTATTATATAATCATATCTGTATGAAAGTTTTATATATTTACTTGTATATTATATATATTTTTTGTTTTCAATATTAGATATGCTATAAAAAGTTTCATTTTATTATTTAACGTTGGATATTAATTTGTTATATTATTATTATAAAGAATTTGTTTATAATTCAAACAATAATTTAGAATAATATATATGTTGTATTTTATATTTGTTTCATTTATTTTGTCACTTCGTATTAAAACGAGTGCATTGTATCAGACTAATTTCAATAAAAACGTAAATTTGGGATTTTATCAGTTTCACTTTTTATTAACTTCACCTTTGTTCTGGGGCAAACTAAAAGGGGGAAAAATCAACAAAATTTTATTTTACTATTAATAAATAAAAAATCAGGAAAATTTAAGAAATGATTGTACATGTGGATCTGATTATTATGCCTTGCAGAATTTTAATCTAAAATAAAAAATCTCCCTGATACTAATTGATTCATAAATTAAAATGAAAAAAATTGTAAATAGTTCGTAGCTTTTGTGATAATATAAAAACATAATGAACTGAAAATAAATGAAAAGATAATCTCAAGAATAAAACGGGTTTAGATGTTCAATTCGCGTTCGTATCAAATAAATTCAACTATTCGATCAGCCGAAATGAATGTAAACCCAGCTTGAATACAAAACGTGTAAGTTATTAGATGTCTTATGTGATCTTATGTCAGGAATTCAAGCTAAAATCTGAGATAAAACTCGACAGCTTTAATTAGTAGTTTATGATATAGCCATTAAAATTTCCGATGTACCAGATACAATCGTAACTAAATAACAAAAGTGAACTTGATTACCGTGAAGACGACGAAATTATATTATATTTCCTCTTGGTCTGTCCTCAATAATTGAAGTATGCATAATATAATACTGATCACTTCGTTACCAAGCCCAAATCAATCAACATGAATCAGTACGATACAAAATCTTGGGTATTTGTAACACAAAATCTTTCGCTATCAGGACGAAAAGCTTTCAATATCTATTTAATTTTTTAATTTGAAATAAGTCGATGACGAAATGACAAAACGGCCGACGGCGAAATGGCGACGGCGAAATATTATAGATCGTCTATTATAATTATGTCAAACTCATTTAAATACAAGGTGTCCCGGTGACCATGCAGAACTTTTGAGGTGGTGATAAATGACACTTTTATAAGATAAATTTTCAAATAAAATTTTTGTTTAAGTCCAAACCCTTGAGAGGTACCTTCCTTTAATGCAATTCTTTGTATTTCTGATTTCAAACTGCTATAGCTCCGATATTATTAATTTTTTAAGCTTAATAGATTAGAACTTTTTTAAATATCATTTCCTTATCTACAAATTAGGTTATAACCCTTTATCGTCTAGAATCAACGGATTTCGAGTTATAAATTAAATTAAAAGAAAAAAGAGTTAAAAAAATTCAGGTTTTATTTTTTTTACTTTTCTTGCGAACCCCGTATCTCTTAAACGAAACGTCTTAAAAAATAACTAATCACTGAAACCGGATAGGGAATTTAACGGGCTATAACTTTGGTTAAATAATTTTTTTTGGGAAACCAACCGTTTTCACAGAAATTCTGAAAATAATGAATAAGGTGTAGGTAAAAAAAAATTTTCACAAAATTTATTTTAATAAATTTTCAAAATAGGCTCTCTTGTTTTCAGCACACAGAAGTGCTCTTTTGAAAACGTGTTGCACTGTTTTTTTTATAATGGCGCTTTCTTCGTTAAGTTCTGTCATAGATACCTATTATTATCTGTATTTTTACCATTAATTTATTTCTTTTTACCTACATCTTGTTTATTATTTTCAGAATTTCTGTGAAAACGGTTAGTTTTCCCAAAAAATTTATTTGACCAAAGTTGTACCCCGTTAAATTCCCTATCCGGTTTAGGTCATTAGTTTTTTTCTAACACCTTTCGTTTAAAAGATACGGAGTTAGCAAGAAAAGTCAAAAAAAATAAATCCTGAATTTTTTTAACATTTTTTCCCTTAATTGAATTTATAACTCGAAATCCGTTGATTCTAGACGACAAAGGGTTCTAACCTAATTTGTAGATAAGCGAATAGGCTTTAAAAAAGTTCTAATCCATTAAGCTTAAAAAATGTATAGTATCGGAACTATAGCCGTTCGAAATCAAAAATTCAAAAAATTGCATTAAAAGAAGGTACCCCCTCACCCAAGGGTTTGAATTTGCACAAAAATTTTATTTAAAAATTTGTTTTAGAAAAGTGTCCTTGATCACCACCTCAAAGGTTCTCTACGATCACGGGGACACCCTGTATGTAACTTGCAAATTTGCCAATTTTTATTTATTAAAAAGCTCATAAAGGAATGTAATTTTTGGAAAAACATTAAAAAATAATCAAAATTTAATTTCACCAATTTTAAAACGCTTTCAAACATATAGACATGTTGTTATCGATTATTTTAAAAAAAATTCCTAAGATAATAGAACCAACTTAATTTTAAGATTGTTTTGTCCTGGGCATCTTAGAAAAAATGTATAATTATTTTATCAATATACGAAGGTGGTATGAAAAGTTCTCGGCCTAATAATGATGGAAACTTTTTTTTGACGTGAAATATGTTTTACTTATCAACATAATCTCCTGAAACTTATCTATAGCTTCTATACATTTATTTCAAAGTTTTTCCAATAATTGAATATCATCATTAAAGTAAGATTCCACGGTTTTTTTGATAGCCCTCTAAGACCGGTTGGGTACAACTCGGCGCCGGCCAACTCGGGACCGGCCAACTCGGCACCGGGGCAACTGGGCCCCGGGCCAACTAGGCGCCAACCGACTCAGCGCCAAGCTAACTCGGTGCCATGCCAACTCGGCACCAGGTAACTTTTCTAAATATTTTTGGTATAAATAAATGATGATTTAAATTAAATATAAATTATTTATTAAATTAAATATTTGAAAAAAATAAATTAAATGATTTAAATCATAGTTATGCGCTATTCCGAATATAAATGTAATTATATTTCGGTTTTCGTAATCTGTACATGTAACCAGTTTCAAAATTCGTTTATCGCACTCCCTATATTTTTTAAAGTTTCTCGGAGGGTTTCTATGTAGAAATCTCTAATATAGAACCTCTTCCTATTATGTAGTTATCCTCAAACCAATGTAAAAGTGGTCTAAGCTCATCAGATAATACATCTTCCAAACGTCTTCCGTCTTCCAAAGCATCAACCGCCTCTTTAACGATTCGTTATTCACGATATTACGATGCGAACCGTAACGATTCGTCAAATGCAATAGCCCAATATGCTTTATCATGCAATATCATCTTTTTTTGCTAAAAAATGAAAAAAACATCCGTGTATGGCAACATCTGGTCTCCATCCCATCATCTCCATGTCCATCTCCATCATGGCCCTGAACGCTGCTACTTCGTAATCACAAGCAATCACTCTTGGCTTTGATCATATCAACAGTTGATTATAAGTGACGCGTTCTCTATTCACCAAGAGCACATACAAAACCGGATGAACTCCACCAAATTGTTCAGGTAAAATTATATAAATTTGAGAAAACAATGCAGGTGTTGACTTGAATGTTCCATCTACATAGCATTGTCTGGATTATGTCCTACATGGGTGGAATTGCGTAACCTAATCGTTAGCTACTAATTTCAAAAAAATAAAAGATTTTGATACAAAACTAGAGAAATACTGAATAAGTAAACCATAATTCTGTAATGTAAAATAAAGTAGTTTCGGTCAATCATTAAATTGAAATTAGATTAAATTTAACTAAAAATTAAATTTCCACCCAACAAAAAATTCACATTAAATTATTGACTGACAAGTCTTCATACTACCCAACTTACGTACCATACAAACTAACAAAGAGCATCTGATGCCTCAAGGACACCCGACCAAATCAAGTCGTGAGTAGACCGTTTTATATAGTACTACATTTTGATCCTCGATATGTATTCTTATGCTGAAGACGTTGCTTCTGGGGTAGCCTCACGTTACAAATATCTGTCTATCTTTCTATCTAAATACATAGTAGATCACATGTCCAAAAACCAGTTGACTATACTTTTTTGATGCAATAAAAGTAGTCAATTGTACAGTTTAGCTCTCCAAAAACAGCAACGTTGTGGTTAAAAATTAGATTTCAAAATTTAAATTATAATTCAATAAATAAACTAAAATTTGCGGAGGATCTTTATTTAACTTCTTTAAATTTAAAAAAATTAGTTGTCTTTGTAAAACTTTTAACTCTGATATTTACTGCCGAAACTTTTTGTTTGCCAAATTTATTGACGAAACAGGTAAACTTAATATATAATAACGATTAAATCGTTATTATAAAAACCTTTTCTTAATTATTATTTTACATGAAAATTATGTTCGGTCAATTTTTTTCTGAAAACTTATTTACTAAATTTAAACTTAAATGCAGAGCCGGTTCTCAGAAAACAACTTTCCACAGTACCTAATGACAAACTGAAACCACCAGACAGTAACAAATTCTCTGGGTATTAACTTTTCTGAAGCTGGTATTAATTTTTACTACTACAGTAACAACAAACCACTTTATAGTGTACCTAAATGTGATTTGCTGAAAAAACAAAAAAAACCTCTTTGGGGTAAAATTACGATTCCATGACTTTTTCTTTTAAATAAACAATCAAACTAATTAGCTGAAATTAATCGCGAAAAACTAAAACTAGACCAATAACAATTTAATGTATTTTGGAAAACATTTTTGTGTAGGGCATGCGAGATCTTGAACATTTTTGGAAATGAAGATCGCAAGTCAAAATAATGGTGTGTAAAAGTTGAAAATTTGTAGCAAAATTCGTGGCAAGCTCATGAATATTACTAAGAAATTTATCAACAGATACGCCTGTCATAGCATTCAATTTTTCAAAATCGTAAGATCGGCAGAATATATCATTATCCTTTATAAACAGGGTGTAACCAAGCATTGCAATTTTTTGGAAGAAATTCATGTTTTCGAAAATCTCCCAACTTCTGAGATCGGTTATAAACAACTGGGAAGCGTAATTCGAAATGATTTGAATAATCGCTTTAATAAATAAAGGACTGATGTTTAAACTATCTGGTTTTTGACAGTTCAACTTTTCGGAATCATTAATAATGGAAGAGAAGTCCAAGTCGCGATTGTTGTCCATGTTATACAGGTTTATATTTAGAGAAAGGGCAATATTCTCGTCTTCTGTATACCAGCATCGATCTATGTCGTCGAGTCGTACTGCATTCTCCAGTATTCTGTGATTATAACCCACGTTAGGCCTGAAAATAAACACTAAATTAGAATTGATTAGAAAATAGTTTTTATGTATAGTCTAATTAGAAGAATCGTTCCGGAAACCCCCAAAAGAGAAGATCTCATATTACGTGATGCTGATTCCTGTGACGTGACGAAAATCCCCCCACCCCTATTCGGAATTTCAATGACTTGCAGGCGGAAAAATTTCAGTAAATTATAAGAAACCAGCTGGAAAGGCCGTCCACGGACGGGCATTTAGACCCGATTGGTTGGAAACTCGATTGATAGACAAATCGTCCATGGGGGAGTACCGGCGGTGGCTTAATATATTTTTCGGTTAGTAAAAAAAAAGTCGACCAAACAGAGTGCTTTTAGGTTACCAAAAAATGACACGCTGGAGCAGCAGCATGCTGGGATTTTATGTATTAAAATTTCAACTTTTGAGAACATTTCTAAATCAGTCCCATAAGTCTGCTCCAGCACAATCAGCCTGTTTTTTCTTCGAGAAAGATTTTAGTATTTAGGCAGGGTCGGAGTGGCAAATTTTTTCGCCCCGAGTTTTGTTTTGTACCGGTCCACCTAGAAAGCTAACCGAGAGAGTGGGGAATTTATTTAAAGGATGTGAAAGTTGAAATTAAAGGATTTTACCAAGAGAGTGGGCACCTGAGGAATTTATTGTTTTAAGAAATTTTTTTGACATTTCACAATGCATATACCTATGTATACGTGTCATAAAAATTTTTGTAAGAGGCCGAAATTAAAAAATCATTCAATTTTGAGATCAGGAAAGGTAGGAAATGCAAACTCGCTAAAAAAATTTCGATAGTATTTACGAAAAATTCAACAGGATTTCTATTGTTTTCATTTCTTTGTGTGCAAAATGAAGTTTTTAAATAAAATTTGTAGAGAAAAAAAATTTTTTAAACCAAATGAGGTTGAGACTAACTCTTCAGATTTTAATAAGCTCTATAAGCCTTGGTTAGGTGCCTTCACGCTGACTTAAGCTTGAATGAAAAACAACTTAGTTAGTAGATAAAAACGTATAATGGAAATTGCTGTGGAAATCTGATATACAAGTGAAGAAAATTTCAGGAAATGCAAGGAAATTTTACAAAATAGTAAATATAAGAAACCCTAAGAAATCCAAAGAAATCCCCTGAGTATTTCCTATTGTAAATTTTTATTTTCCAATTTTTGTTTTGCCACTTTTCACTCCCTCCATGACAATTGTCTGAATCCTCCACTAATATCCACAGGAGAGATTAAGGAAGAATTTCCTTCCAAGTGGAATCAATTACTTTCTATGACTTTGCTTATGGTATTTATCAAGGGGTAAATATCCAGTAAAATTTCTGTACACAAGACTCGGAATTCCAAAGAATTCCAACGATTTCCAAGGAATTCCAAAGATTTCCAAGACTTCCAATGCTTTCCAAAGAATTCCAAAGCTTTCCTAAGAATTCTAAAGAATTCCAAGAATTCTAAGGATTTCCAACGAATTCCAATGATTTCCAAGAATTTCAAGGATTTCCAAAGAGTTCCACAGAATTCCAATGATTTCTAAAGAATTTCAGGGAAATCCAAGAGGCTGTCCATTAATTACGTAAGGGTATAGGGGGGGGGGTATAAGAAATCTTACGGGCCTTTATGTGGGGGAGGGAGGGGGTCCAACGCAGTCCTTACGTAAAGTTTTTAAACCATTTTGTTAAATTAAATTTAAAATTTAAAAATATTCAAAATTTAAAAATACTCAAAACTTAAAAAACAGGTTTTTAAATTGTAGATGTACATACCAATAGTAAAAAATGATTAATAATTTTTAATAAAAAAATTGACCTCCCCCCCCTAACCCTAATAAAAAGGAATAGGGGGTCAATTTATTTTTTTTTATAATCCTTACGCAAGATGTGGGAGGGAGGTTGCCACAATCTTACGTGCCCTTACAAAGGGGGGGAGGGGGTCGAAAATTACAAAAATCGTCCTTACGTAATTAATGGACGGCCCCCAAGGAATTCCAACGATTTCCAACAATTGCAGGGATTTTCAAAGAATTCCATTGATTTCCAAGAATTCCAAATATTTCCAAAGAATTCCCGGGTTTTCCAAAGAATTTCTTTGATTTCCAAAAATTCCAGTAATTTTCAAAGATTTCCAGGGATTTCCAAAGATTTCCGCTAATTTCCAAGGAATTCCAAGGATTTCCAAAGAATTCCAAGGATTTCCAAAGAATTCCAAGGATTTCCAAGCATGGGCGCACCCAGGGGAGAGCAGGGAGGGGCAGCTGCCCCTCCCTGAATCTTTCCTGTTTCCCACACATTTAGCTGGTTAATTATGTGCCTATGCCAGGATAATTATTTATCAACAGAAAATTCCTGATTTGCCCCCCCCCCCTAGGCCAAAAGCTGGGTACGCCCATGTTTCCCAGGTATTCCAATGATTTCCAAGAGAATTCCAAACGAGTGCACACAAAATTTTTGGATATTTACCCCTTGGTATTTATTTATTACTGCCTACCAGTGGCGGCTCGTGTCGTAGAAATATGCAAGTTGCAAATTTCACAGATACAAATAATTATTAATAGGTTAGTACAGCTTCTTATGAGCTTGATGTGGTGAGGCTAGGCGAAGTAATACGCGATACTGAGGGGTTTGGAAGCTACGGAACACCTCCTAAAATAAATGGTAGTTCAAGAGCACTTTTCCGAATGTTTTTATAAAGAAATAAGTTTCAAATACTCTCTATTTTGCTGAAGCCAACCTCTCCAAATTCAGACCACGGAGCCGCCGCTGCTGTCTACTGATTTAATGGAAAAAATGCAAAGATTTTTTCTCATACCGTATCTGTTTAATAAGTGACCAAGTAAATCTAATTTTTAGTGATTTCTTGGTTACTTTCTAGCACTAACTGAAAGTTTAACTAGAGGTGAAAAAAGGGTTACTGTCACGAAAATGGTACCATAAATTCAACTTTTACCTATATACCATTGGAAAGAGGACAATTTTCTGAGTATTAAAAAAAAATTTGCGGAATATCCATTAGTAAAAAACGGCATTTTAAAATCAAAATTTTCCATGCATTTTACATAGGGATATCTATGAGTTTTCTATCATCGGTACGTGTACTTTAATATTATAGTCTTATAGTCTTTGGCGTCAGGTGCACATCACTGCGATGTAACCTTACTAGTAACCGCAGTACGAATTTTGATTTTTAAATGCCGTTTTCTCGAAAACTAATGGATATTAAGCAAAAAAAAATTTTTTTTAATACTCAGAAAATTGTCCTCTTTCCAATGGTGTATAGGAAAAAGTTGAATTCGTGGTCCCATTTTCGTGACAGTTCCCGAAAATGTTGGCTCTACTATTTGCGTTATTTCTTATTTTTAATTTTGTGAATACTTTCACCTACAAGTCATATTATAAATATTTTTTATTTTTTTTTCAAGGCTATAGCAACAAAAGAAATATCGCACGTATGTATTTATTTATATAAACATTGAAACATTCAACGTTATTTTCTTGATAATCAATTCAATCAAATGATAATAATCAATTTAATGAAATACAACTATCTCGGAACTTTTAGCATTTGATCAGGAAAAAAATTTAAGTTTGAAAATTGACTTAAATGATCTTCGATCATTACTGAACAACATACTAAAATTCCCAAGACACCACCGCTAGTGTCATTGTTTTTTTTTTTATTAAAACTTAACAGAAAGTTAAGTAAATCAACAATTTCTATTTTGAGAAATGGGTATTGAATATTGTTAATATTTCTTTGTTAATTGTCAACTTAAACCTGCACGTTCGTGCGCATGCACGTATAGTCAGTCGAGTGTTGTGACTTCACGCGCAAGCATCATTTTTGTATTTACATGTTATTCTTACATTAAACCATTTATTACTACGCAACGTTTCTCTTTTATTTACACCACAAAACATTAAAATTCAGTTATTTTAATAGGTTATGGGCCCAGTGAACGCGGAAAGTAAATAAAAGAACTAAAGTGAAACGCGGTGAATCAGTTTTACACGTGGTAAAAATGGCCGACAGGATTGAAATGGGTTCCATAAACAAGTTCGATGGAAAGAACTACCAGCAATGGAAATTTCAAATGAAGTGCGCTCTACGTGCAAAAAGTTGTTACGAGGTCGCAGTTGGAGAGTCCATAAAGCCAAACTCCGGAGAACGAAAACAGATTGATCTTTGGAACAAGACGGACGCCCTGGCCATGTTCACCTTGACGTCGGCAATGGAGCTTGCGCAGATAACACTGGTAGAAAACTGTAACAGCGCAAAAGAAATCATGGATCGCTTGGACACCATCTACCAGCAAAAATCAGAAATGAATAAGATGATGCACCAAGAACGTTTTCATCAGTATCGAATGGATCCAAATGATGGCGTTGCATTACATGTTGCGAAAGTTGAAAACCTAGCTAAACAAGTAAGAGAAGCAGGTGACGTTGTTAGTGACGTGGCAGTGATGACTAAGATGTTGAGCTCGTTACCAGAAAAGTTCCGAGGAGTAAGACAAGCTTGGTTATCAGTAAGCGAGGAACGTCAAACAATACAAAATCTAACTGCAAGGTTGTTAGACGAAGAATCAAATTTAACTGCAGTAGAACAAGTCGACAACGCGTTTTCAGCACAGGTAAAGCTGAAAACAACGACAAATGGAAATTCCAAAAATTGGAAAAATAAGATCACTTGCTACAACTGCCAGAAGAAAGGGCATTTTGCAAGAGATTGCTCCAATCCAAAGAAAATGAGAAAACAAAAAGGTGTCAAACCGGATGAAAATGGACCACAAGGCAATGTATCGGCTTTCACAACAGAAGACAATTTTGTCAATGTGACGGAGTCCAGTGATGACGTATGGACGCTAGATAGTGGTGCATCGGGACATATGAGTTTCAAACGCGAATTTTTCCATACATTCGAAGAAAACAAAAACGAGATCTTAGTCACTTTAGGAAACAATAAAACCCTTGAAGTAAAAGGAAAAGGAACGATTAAAATTCGGAAGCTGTTGAACGATGAGTGGCATGACGCGACAATAACGAACGTGTTGTACGTTCCTGACTTAAGAAAGAATCTTTTTTCAGAAGGTGTACTTACTACGAAAGGAATGAAAATTGTAAAGGAAAATAAAGATGCCTACATTTACAACAAAGAAAAATTAGAAGCCCATGCAATTCGCAAGAACAACAATTTATATCAAATGGAATTTAAAACCGTAAGCAATTACGAAGTGAATATTGTAACCGACGAGGACAAGATAATGCAGTGGCACGAACGCCTTGCACATATCAACTTTAAATTAATAAAAGAAATGATTACAAATGGTGTAATCCCAGATATAAATTTGAAGAACGTGGACAAAACAATGTGCGAATCTTGTTTATATGGCAAACAGCATCGAATGACCTTTGAGAACGTCAGACGAAACACTACACCAGGTGAGATAATATATAGTGACGTGTGCGGACCATTTTCTACGACCTCAGTAAACGGCTCAAATTACTTTGTACTCTTTAAAGACGACCACTCGGGTTATCGCGTAGTATTTTTTATCAAACATAAATCAGATGTGCTCGATTGTTTTAAACGGTTTATAAAAATGTGCAAAACAAAATTCGAAAATTCGGTAAAATGTTTACACGTTGACAACGGAACGGAGTTTATCAACGCAAATTTTCGTGAATTTCTTTATACAGAAGGAATCGATCTGGAAAGAACCGCACCGTATACACCGGAACAAAATGGCAAAGCCGAAAGAGAAATGAGAACGATCGTAGAATCAGCAAGATCAATGTTATATGGAAAAGATATGCCAATGAATCTATGGGCGGAAGCCGTGAATACATCAGTCTATATATTAAACAGAACGCCTAACAGTAAAACAAAGATAAGTCCTTATGAATTATGGACAGGTAAGAAACCATCATTGAATCATGTAAAAATTTTTGGAAGCGATGCATACATGCATATTCCAAAACAAAAAAGAACCAAACTGGATTCAAAGAGCAAGAAGTTGATAATGGTAGGATATGATGGAAATTCCACAAACTACCGACTTTACGACCCCAAGACAAAACAGATAAGTATATCGAGAGATGTCATCTTCAATGAATACACAGAAAATGATACCAAAGAGGGGAACAACGCGGTGAAAGTAAACCACGAAACAAGTGACATTGAAGACGAACCAATCGAAATACACGACGGAAATGAACAACAAAACCCAAGAGCTTCGTATAATTTCAGACAAAGAGAAAATATTCGAAAACCAGCAAGATACGACGATCTTGAAGCGAATTATGTTGAGGTCGACGTACCCGAAACGTACCAAGAAGCACTGGAAGGTAAAGATTCGGAAAAATGGAAAGAATCCATTGACGAAGAGCTCAAAGCGTTACAGAAGAACGAAACGTGGGATTTAGTTGAGAAACCAGCAGACAAAAACATAATCGACAACAAATGGGTGTTTAAAGTAAAACGATCGACGAATGGAAACATATCTCGCTACAAATCAAGACTTTGTGCAAGAGGTTTCAAGCAAATAAAGGGGTTAGATTATGAAGAAACTTTTTCTCCAACAATCAGATATGACACCATAAGAGTTTTACTAGCTTTGGCAGCAAAACACGACATGGAAATTCAACAATTCGATGTGAAAACAGCCTTTCTCAACGGAGAACTGGAAGAAGAAATTTTCATGCAACCACCTCTAGGTTTAGATGTCGAAGAAGGAAAAGTATGTAGACTCAAGAGGGCTCTGTACGGGCTAAAGCAATCGAGCCGAATTTGGAACAAGCGGTTCAATGACTTTCTCGAACAATTTGACTTTAAACAGTGTAATGCGGATAAATGTGTTTACGTAAGTGAAGCAAATAAAATAAAAACATATGTGATAATTTTTGTTGATGACGGACTCATCTTAAGTAAAGATAAAAATGCAGTTGAAAACTTAATTTCAAAACTAGGAAATGTTTTCGAAATTACGGTTAGTTTAGATCCAAATTATTTTGTGGGACTAGAAATAACACGAAATCGCGAAGATAAAACGGTGTTTATTCATCAAAAGAATTACGTGAAACAAATCATAAAACGATTCAACCTTGATGACGCGAAGCCATTAAATACGCCAGCCGACTGTAATGTGAAACTGTCCTACCCCAAGGAAAACAAGCAGATGCAATTCCCTTATCGAGAAATCGTGGGCGCATTAATGTTCCTTGCAATCGTAAGTAGGCCAGACATAATCTACTCTGTATGTTTATTAAGCAGATTCCTGAATAACCCGGACACATCGCATTGGAATGCAGCGAAACGTGTAGTACGTTATTTGAAGGGAAGCGAAGATCTTGGAATAAAATACAGATCAGACGACCATGATGGAAAATTAATTGGATTTTCCGACGCAGATTTTGCCAGCGATGAGGCAACAAGAAAATCAACCTCCGGTTACATTTTCAAATTATGTGGTGGAGCAGTAACTTGGACCAGTGAACGTCAAAAAACTGTCTCCTTGTCTACAACAGAAAGTGAATACGTGGGGGCCGCAAATGCAACAAAAGAACTGATATGGTTACGAAATCTCCTTCAAGAACTAGGTGAAAATGAAGAAAAATCGACTACTTTGTGCGTGGACAATCAAAGCGCGATAAAACTTATACGAAATCCGGAATTTCATAAACGTACTAAGCATATCGATGTAAAGTACCATTTTATACGCGAAAAATATGAGGAAGGGATCATAAATATTTTATATGTACCTTCCAAGCTCCAATTAGCGGACATAACAACAAAAGCACTTAATGCGCGACAATTTAACGAATTGAAGTTTAAATTCGGAATGCGCGATTTGAACGAAAACAATAATTAAAAATGTATTGTTTATGAATTTTTTTTTTTTTTGTATGTTAAGCTAAACATTTATGTAATATTTTGAATATTATTTTTGGGTTAGTTAACAATTTGTGGGACTATTGAATATTGTTAATATTTCTTTGTTAATTGTCAACTTAAACCTGCACGTTCGTGCGCATGCACGTATAGTCAGTCGAGTGTTGTGACTTCACGCGCAAGCATCATTTTTGTATTTACATGTTATTCTTACATTAAACCGTTTATTACTACGCAACGTTTCTCTTTTATTTACACCACAAAACATTAAAATTCAGTTATTTTAATAATGGGAATTCGAATGAATGGAATGTGGAAATTTATTCACCATGGGGAATAAAAAAAGTGAAATTGTAGAGAATTAAATTATCTTTTTGCTGATATTTGCCATTTTTTGTAGAATCCTTACTTTTTCAATAGCAAAATGCTAAATTCAGCAATTTTTATATATATTTAAGCTAATTTTCAATTTACAATATGTTTAGCTGCATTATACCAAAATTTTTGGGTTCTTTGGAGTTATAGCATTAATTTCAGTAAAATTTGAAGATCATTTAAGCTAATTTTCAGATTTACAATATTTTATTCTGGGGTTGGGAAAAATTTCACAAACAAAATTGCCAATATTTTGAATATTTTATTGTTAGATATTATGTAATCCATTAAAAGCAACTTCATCGAAACTGGACATACGATAATAATATCATTTGTTTATATTACAAAGCAGTCCAGAATGTAAACAGAAATTATCGTCCAAGTGTGTAAGTATCAAATTTCAATGCAAAATTTGATAAGAAAGCGATGAATCAAACTTGAATTATAAAACAATGAATAAAAGAATAGATTAAAAAATTGGTTTCTACATAAATCTTATCCATTAACCAAAAGAATACCTCGAGTTTAGATGAAATTAGTACAAATTTGCAACGTCAATTCAATTTTCAATTTTGGAGAGAAGAATTTCGCTGTCAAGTTTTGTAGGTTATGCCCAACCAGAACCGGTCAAAAAAGGCATTTTTGAAATTGTAAGGCGAACTTTTTATATAATAAAAGAAACATCCTCCATTTGGGGACTTGAAAATTATAAAAGAAAAACTTACTTGTAGGTATGATAAATGTATTTCTTTATTTTCAACGCGAATGTCTTAATGTTGTTAATAAATTTAATACATTCTAAATCAATCATCGTTATTTGGCAACCTCTTCGCATCATGACTTATTAAATAAGACAAGAAAATCCAATTAAATTGAAAATATCTCCAAAATTAAAATTCTTGGAATCGCAAAAACATGTAGTGTACAACACAACTGCGTGAGTATCTATGAAAGGTATAAACTCTCGCAAGTACTACCTTTTGATAAGGAATGAATTTTCACTAAGCAAGGCCACTAGAAGAAATTAATCATATGAGCGTTGACGGTAGAAAAAAATGTCGTAGGAGGGGATCCGAATATTAACGAGGAAATGCATAGGGAAAGCTAACTTACTCTTCGGCCAATTCTTGGATAATATTAAACAAAATCAAAACCATTATTGCTTTATAAATTTTTCGGACGCTCACTATAAATTTCCAAAGAATTTACTTTTCTTTATAATCCACTTTACCTGCAAATATTTGGATGCAACTTAAATTTTAATAAACATAATTTAACCCACCGTAATACTTTTAACGATAAACAAAATCTCCAAAATTCACCAAACCACAACGTCTGACACTTCTGGATTACACGCGCATATTTTTGCGCATTTCCTGTACGAAACATAACCTAACTGTTTTGTTTTGTGATATTAAATAAACATGATGATGTGTAAATTATTATTTATTCATGTGTCCACTGAAAGCGTAATACCAACTGAACTATTTACAACTGTGTAGGCAGAGGTTACATTCATTTCCAAGTTACCAACTTCCACGGATTAACTTTAAAGCACCGAAAATTAAAATTATAAAATTTAATTAAAACTGCCCGATATTTTTTCAGGTGCATTGAACTTGATTTACATCGCTGTACCTTTTAATTTTAAAATAAAATTAAATATATATATAATCAAATTCTCATTTTACCCGAAGGTATTGAGATGGTTTGTTCTTCTCTTAATTTTCCTGGTTTACAAAGTTGCGCCATTTCGTTCTTTCCTTGGATGATTCGCATGCCTCTCTCCAATTTGTTCCTCTTTCAACCAACATCCGTCCAATTTTATCGTTCCACGTTTTGGGTGGTCGGCATCTACAACGTCAACCAGATGCTTGTGCCAACCATATTTTTTTTACTGGCATATCTTTTGTTTTATTCGCATTTATTCTTAAATTTTTACTTCTCAATGTTGTGTTCCAAATATTTACGTTATACTGTAAACTGTAGGTCTTCTTCATTACCTGCTAACACCGCACCAAGTCTTCAACGAAAGCCAGTTCCGAGATATCAATTATTTTCATGTTTCTGTATCCGAAGTTTAATTTTCTTGTTGTTTCCTTTGTTTCTTTAATTATCTCATTCATTGAGGCTATAAATGATCCTGGGCTTAACACTCCTCCCTGCCTTAGACCCTCAATCGTTACGAACTCTTCTGATGTTAAATTTCCCGTTCTTACAAAATTTATGTTTTTTCTATAAATACTCTGGATTGCTTGTATCAGATTCTTCCTAACTTTGCGTTTTTCTAATATTTTCCATAATATGTCGAGTTGGTTCTAATATATCTCTCAGTTTCGTTTCCAGAATTGTTTCGTACACTTTAATTGCTACGCAGAGTAGTGATATGCCTCTGTAATTTCCGCATTCTCGATTATCTCCTTTCTTGTATATCGGCATAATCACTGCAACTTCCCAGTCTTTTGGTATTCATTTTTCTTTCTATGCCAAATTAAATATTTTGTGCAATGCCATTAATCTCTATTCTCCCATGTACTCGTATTTCAAAAGTTCTGGTTTTATGTTGCCATATCCCGCCGCTTTTTCTAGTTTTATTCTCTTCACTGCGCTTGTAGTTTCACTTAACGTAATTTCCATGTAATATTTCAATTACCTGCATGTAATTAAAAAAAATTAAAATTAAATTAAATACAACCATAAAACCAAAAATTGCCACATTCCTCTTCTAGCCAAAAGTATTGTATTAAAATTATTAAGAACAGAAGCTAGTAGAGCTAATTCAAATTTTAATTTATATTTCTGGAATAAATTTAACAGTAGTATAGAGAATTAAGTAGCGAATAAGTTCATATTTTTTTAAAATTTTTCCAAGAGGAAGTTCATTACGAAAATCGCCCCTAAATAATAAAATTGTTTATGAAAAAATAAAAATAAATATAGCTTCAAAATAATATTTTAATAAAACCTGTAGGCATGGGCGTACCCAGGGGAGAGCAGGGAGGGGCACCCGCCCCTCCCTGGATCCTTTCTGTTTCCCATATATTTAGCTGGTTAATTATGTGCCTATGCCAGGATAATTATTTATCAACAGAAAATTCCTAATTTGCCCCCCCCCCTAGGCCAAAAGCTGGGTACGCCCATGCCTGTAGGATAAATAAAACCTAAAATATATTATGTAATAATGTGTACTACATATTATATTAAATCTATTGTAATTTAAGTATATAATATCATATCATACATACATAATACCTATATTATATAGTACCTATCTAATATATAAAAATGAATATTTTTTTGTTTGTTCGTATGTTATGCACTTAGACCCTTTAACCCATTTGAACAAAACGTGGCGCACTTACTCAGTAAGACCTGGGGAAGGTCATAGGGCAAGAAAAATTGAATTTTATTATACGCGGAAAAAAAATCTTATTTTTGGGCAGGACAACGTCTGCCGGGTCAGCTAATATATAATAAAATGTATATTATTATAATATTAAATAATTAAATTATTAGCTTTTAACAATAAAATAATACAAATCTTATAATAAAGCTAAATAAACAATAAAATGCAAAATATTTTTCAAGCTTTCGAGAATTTGTGTTCTCTTTATCAAGAATATATTTCAATGTATTTTGCATTTTATTGTTTATTTAGCTTTACTATAAGATTTGTATTATTATATTATTATAATATATAGTACATATTATATGTGATATATTCTTCCAATATAGTAGAATATGTATGTACTTAATATGTGTTAATATAATATTATCGCATAGTACAAATTCTACTTATATTTAGGATATATTCTATAACAGCTACTATCAGAGATATAATAGTAGCTACAATAGAGCTATATACAGTTATAATATTATAACGTTTATCTTGTAAAATTTATATTGTTTACAAAATTTCTATTATCTATATAAATGCTGTAATAATTTATATATTATATAATAAGCTATATATATTTATAATATATTATATTCTATTATATTATATAATACTGATATTTAAACTTTCAGACCTAACAGCCATAACTTACCTATGTGCTAACTTATTGATAAAAATTAAAACTTCAGTATTTAACATATATTACAATATGACCCATTCTTCAAAATTTGCAATTTGAAGCCTTCGTTAAAAATAAATTAAGTAAATGCAGATAAAATTAATTATAATATGTATCTTCTTAAACATATAATTATAGGGTCCGGATTATATGCAAAAAAAAGATTGATCATATTATATGCACTAACATATTGTGTATACAGTAAAAATAGTATATAAAAATATGCTCTAAAATATGCAGTAAAATTCAAAATATGCTAAAAGAAAGTTGTGTAGTTTTCCTTCCCCTTATATTCTTTTTTCAAAAAAAATTGCATTGTTTTAAAGAAGCTTTATGCGAATTTTTAAATTTTAGGTATGGTTTATCCTTAAAATTATTAAGGGATCGCGGCAAGAAAACCATAATGTGATTCTTTAAAAAAAGTATTTTGGCGTTGGTTCTTCCCTGCAACATAAAATGCTTTTTTCAAAAAAATTTGATGACGTTAAAGATGCTTTCTGCAGGTTTTAAAGGTTTGGAAGATGGCCCACCCCCAAAAATATTAAGTCATTGCTTCGAAAAAATTATAGGTGATAAAAGGAAGTATTTTTTATATAAAAATTTAAAAATTTCATTTTTTATCTAATTTTTAAAGGGCGATTACACCCTTTATACCCGCGTCACAGCAGCTAAATAATTAGGGGTCTCTTATTTTTTAATGCTTTACCACATATCTAAAAATGATTCAAATCGGTGAGAGACACCGCCGGACACCGGGGATCCTTTGCTAGTGAGAAACAGCGCTACCATCAGTGATGCTGGATTTTTCGAATCTTTAAAATTCGAAAAGTGGCATAAATAATGCACAAAATATGAATATGAAAACAGCAGTACCTCGTAAGTCCTATTTTGAAAAATTTAGTGTTTTTGTATTATTGTATTTTTGTTACCGATATACGAAAATTTACAACAATGACTCTTTTATATCTAACACCAAAAAAAAGAAAAATTCAAAATGCATATATTCCGGACTCTACATAAAATAGAGGTACTTCGAAGAATAGGTACCTACCCACCAAAAATATTGCCAAAACTACATAGTATAAAATAATGTCAAATAGTTATAAAAACATTTCTAATCAAAGTGAAATATTATGATAATATTTCACTTTGATTATAATTTCATTTGTTAATAACTATACATTATAAAAACATTTCTTTCACATATCTTTAAAAATATTTTATGTAACGTGTGTAAATATAATACAGCTTCTGAGAGTTTTTAACATGATAATTTAAGATATAATAATGCCATTTAATAATAATCTCAAGATGCATGTAAATCATAGAAATCTTCTAAAAATTGTAATGTTCTTAAATTTAATTATTCCAGCCAAAATCCAATAATAAATTATTTTCAATCAAAATATCATATCTTTTATCGTCTTTGTATTTATCACAAAACAATTTTAACCTTCCAAGTGGCGATGATATGAATAAGCAAACCCAGTAAACACAAAACTCCATGGGATGTTATGCGACTTCCTATTTTGATCCCACGTATAACATCTTTTTGTGCCATCTATTAGTTGTTGCATAGCGGTTAATCACATAACGTCATATCTAAAACTTCTAGAAGATGTTTATGAGATGTTAGTTGTATTAGTGGAAGTTCTATGTTACATCTTATAGTGCTCCTTAAAAGTCGGACATAAGAGTAGACAGGGACGTCCCAGAGAAGTTAACAGGCACTAGATCAGAACATCACACTTCCCGACGAGCAAACTATGTTACATCTCTATAACAGGTTTGTGTTTACTGGGAATGTAAAGCAATGCTTAGGGGCCCGAGACCATAAGGGGCCCTAGTACTGTCATAGATAAGGAAAAGTTTTAACAAGAAAATGGGGAGTCGAACCTACTTTCCCCATAAAATGGCAATCAAAAGTTAAAAATATTTTGATGAATTAGCTTCTGATTTCCATTTTCATAATCCGTTAAAATTAAAATTAATGTATTTTATTTTACATTAGACATTGTAACACAACACCTTGAGATTTGTTTTGAGAGTTTTCGAAAATTAAAATAAAATTTTGAATTCTTAGAACCTAGAATCATTTTAAAGATGAAAGTAATCGAAGCAGTTCAATGCTGTGATTTGCTTCAAAAAAAATATTGTGATGTTCTCAATAATAATCTCGCCATTCAGTTCAAAATTAATACTTTGTGTTTTTAGGGACCTGATTTGTATATTTGCTTACGGGCCCTAGCTACTCTTGCACCGCTACAGCTTTCAAATATCAAAATTTCAATTTAAATTAATTATCTTCTCCAAAATACTAAATTTCACTTTCATTATTCTTCAACTTGATTGTCAATTATTTATTAATATAATAAAACTAATTTTTAAATTACTTTAGCCCCCCAGTATAAAATAAAAGATCAACAATAATCTAAAAAATTTTTATTAATTTATTTTTTATTTCAATTTAATTTCCTTATTTCTAACATGAGGTATATTTTATAAATTTTTAAAAAATTTTCTTAGAATTCAAAATAATCACTTCAAATTTTTGAAAGCGTGAAGCAATGATGAAACTTTTTTAGATTACGAAACACAAACTAAAATTTTTTTGGATATTACATTATGTGATACCACAAAAGTTTCAAAAAAAGGATAAAAAGAAATAATATATTTCATGATGAACTGTCTAAAGATACATTGTTGCATATTTATTGCCGATTATTATGGAGAGCCGATTTACAGATTTCTTAAATGTAGATCGAAAATTCTCCTGTTTAGAAAACATTGTAGTTTCACAAGCAAGTATTAATTATTTAACGGACTTCCATGTTTTCTACTCACGAAATTTGAAATCAGATATATAGAGTATAGATATATAGCAGAGTATAAATCATTTATTAACTTTGCAACTTTGAATGTTGCAATTTTTTTGACTATTTTCTTAAGTTTAGGTGTGAATAGTGCTTCAACCAAAAGAACGCTGAAGCTCATTAAAACTTATGCCAAACAACCATGACTAAGAACAAGCTTAACAGCTTACCATTAATTTCAGTAGAGTTCAGCTATGTTAAAAATATGATTTCATGTTAAAACACTGAAAACAAAAACATCAAAAGTCAAGAACAGAAACACAAAAACACTGACACCAAAAATGCCGATAATAAAAATGTTGTAATGCAAACCTCTAGTTTCTAGAATTTATTCTAATTTCTTCATCTCTGAAGGTTTTTATAAACGTCGGCCGAATATCAGAAATACAACATCCAAAACATAGAATTCTCTATTTCATGTAAGTGCTACTGCGGTAAAATTGTAAACAATTATCAATAAAATAAATTTTGAGAAGTTCTTAGCAAATTTGAATCCAAAAATGTGAATTTATAAAATTACAAAAGTAAGGAACCTGTGAGGATGGCCTAGGAATCTGGCCTTTTTTTCAAAGAACACTCCAACATTTGAAAGTCCAGTCCAATCTAAAGTCTTCTTAAACTGCATAATAATTATGCCGAGCCCAAGTAAACCGAAAAACATATCCAAAGCACTATGTCTGCATAAAAAATATATTCCAAAATTTTTTAACACAAATTTAAATCAACAATAAAGCTTACAGAAATTGACGTTGGTCAATAATATAACAGCACTCAAAAACCATTTCTGATTTATTTTCTAGAAGATACAAAAATATATAAAATAAAATTAAGGCGAAAACACCATATCTGAAGTTTCCATCTCACTTTCCATTGCTATTGTAGCAGGGATAGGTTCAGCTATTCTTCCTCTACGTGCAGAAATCTCCCTTAGTAAAAGTTTACCTCGTTCTTTCGTCTGCAAAATAAAATATTTTTAAACAGTTGCCTTTTATAAAAAATTTAAAAGCCAGCTAACCTCATCGTGCTCGACACACTTGGTTGAATATCGGTGAGCTAGATCCAAATTTCCTTCCTCTAAATTATATTGGGCCAAATAATGATAAGCATTATAAAATTCTTCTTCTGCATCAAATCCACAACTTCTAAACTGATCTTCTCTTTTAACAAATTCTAAATATGCAGAAGCTGCATTGCCCCGGTCATTGAGTTTATGATAAAGCTTGGCTAACTTAATTAAAGCGTTGCCTTCCGAATCACCAATCAGCATGGCTTTGTAAAAGCATTTACATGCATTTGTATCTTTATTCAACTTCTCGTAAGTTTCGCCAAGTGCTATTATCATGCGACTATCGTTTGGACGTAACAATTGGGCCTGCTTGTAATATGTTAAAGAATAAAACGGCATTTTTAAAATTTCGTAGGTTTGGCCTAAGCCATACCACGCTCTATAATCGCGTCGATTCACTTCTACAAATAATATGTTAAAAGAAGAAAAGTTAAGTTTTAAAGCCTCACCTATCGCTTTTCGATAACTGTGAATGGCAGCCGGAGTATTCTTTATTTCCATAAATTCGTGGCCCATCAACGTCCAAGCTGATAAATATTGTGGATTTAACTTTAATGCTCTTTGAAAATAAAGGACAGCCTTTTGATGTTCTGAACGTAGACTGTAATAGTTGCCTAAATACAAAAACAATAAATGTATTTTCAAATTTAGTTGTTTATGAATTTGAAAAACTTACCAATGACACAACAGGTCTCCACCCTGAACTTATCAATTTCAACGGCATCGTGAGCTAAAGCAGCTAATTCCACTTTCATTTCTTTAACATACAATAAATTGGAGTACGTATCCAGATTATCCAACCGGTAAGGATCGATCGTAAGCAAATGTTTAAAAGTATTTATTGCTTTTTCTAAATCTGCAAAAAGATGTGATAAAAAGTTTGAAATTAAATTTATTTATTATTTTAATATAATATTACCCCTACGATTGTGGTAAGTGATGGCCATTTGTGCCATAATGTAAGGACTTTTATCGAATCCTTGATCTGACAAATTCTGATACATGCGTAATGATTCTTCGTTACTTAACTGTTCGAGAAAAACTTGGGCTAAGAAAAACCTTCGAATCCAATGATCAGGCAGATCTAATCTGTTCAAGAATACACGATCGGGTATCAATAAAGCAAGTTCTTGCCATGCGCCCCAAAAAAATGGTTTTTGAGTAATACATTCTATAAGTTTTCCTATTGCTAATTTATTTAAACCCAACTTTTTTAAAACAACACCAAACAAATACGAACAATAAGCGTCCATTCGACCCGATATACTGAGATCTCGTAATTTCACACACAACCATTTCATATTTTCGTCTTTAGTAGGATCGGGTGGGCAATCATCATCTGTCATACAATCCAACTTCTTCTTTTCGATCGACAAATACTTCGAGTACAAATTTAAAAATATGCATTTCAAGTCTTCAGAATCCTCTGTAAAAAAGGTACATCGATCATATTCTTTCAAATCGAGATAGGATTTCGCTATATAATAAGCTTCGTTGTCGTAATTGGGCTCGAAAGTTGGATACTCTTCGGGACTTAATTTGATGTGTGAAATTGAATAATTTATTTCTGAAAGCCACTTTACTGTGTGCGATAAACCTCGCTCGGAACATTCCTTAATTCCAATAATTAAATCACGTTTTACTTGCTTAAAATCAATCGGTGGAATAGGTTTTAACTTCATTGTGAGGTTATGTTAAAATAATCACCAGAACAACAAAAACCACAAAAACCGCATCTCAAAACAAAAAAGCAGAAATTCTTCGTACCAACAGGACTAAAAATAAAGTTTTGGTCCCTGTATATCAACAGGGACGGATTAGCCATATGGACAAAGCAAAAAAATTATTCAGATTTTTTATGTAAATTTGCTAGTATTTGTAAAATTAAATAAAAATTCAAACGAGGAGAAGTTACAAGGCAAATTTTCGTATACTAGATTTCCTTTTACAAGGTTTTTGAAAGATTTTCCCAAATTTCCTCTTCGATTTCGTCAAGATTACCTTTCGAGAGTTAAGAAGTAAAAAAAAGTTCGTAAAATTTCTTTTGATTTCTTGAGTAGTACGTTAAGTGCTCCCACGATTTAAAAAAATTTCCTGGAAACTTTATGGAAGATGATAGATCAATCTATTAATTATAAAATTTTTTTGAGTATCATTCAAAAATGCGCGTAAAAATTCTAAAAATGCCAAATGTGATTGAGTGAATTTGATTGAGGGCATGGAATTTTCCCGCCCATAGCTTGTTTTTATTTTATACAAGTACTTTTGGGCATAAGTTGCACTCGAAAATGACGGATCTAGAAAATTGGAATTTCAAGTCCAAGTTTTCTCCTGTGAATCCATAAACGTAGTCGTACGAAAATCTGGATTATAACCCCAGCGGAAAATATACCGGAAGAGAGCGCAATGGAAAATTAAAGTAACTTTTTGCTTCAAGTTGAAATGGGTGGCTCTGAAAACTTGAGAAAACCCTTTTGATTCAATTTGCTGCGTAATCTTGTCGGCTTTGTCAGTGTACGCCACTGAAAAATCAATTTTTAAATTTAATTAAAAATCGACATTTTGAAGAAGTGGTTCGTGTTAAGAAGCGTCTAGTAAAACGGCAAATTAAAATTCGCTATTTTAGAAGGATTGAAAACGTTTAAACCATCACTTCCAAAAATTGAAATTTTATTTACGTTTCAATTTCGAGTTCGATTCGTGCGCCATTTTTTAATCAAAAAAGAGCAGCTGTTTCGTATTTAATCCAAAAATTCGCTAAAATAATCGTTTTAATTGAATTTGTTAATATTAAATGAGTGAAAATGATGTTTAACGCGGTCGAAATTGTGGAAAATTGAATAACCGCAAGTTTGGTTCGATTTATAAATTTTTTCAATAAAACAAGAACGCCATTTTTTAAATCGAAGTTGTAACGGAACAAGAGACACAAATCGTACCAGCCAATCTATCAATTCCGACATTTTTAACCTATTTTTTGCGTCTAAAAAGCGGAAACGCGTGCAGATTATAGAATAAAGTTGATATAAATATCGAGATTAAATAAACTCCATTATGACGTTATACGCCTGGGTAAGTTTTACGTGCGAGGTGGAAGTATAATTGTGCGGCGTTGGGAAAAATCTTTGTTCTTTGTGTATGCCGCAGGGTGACGATAATGAAATTTTTCGTTTTTGTTTAGGGTACCAACAGTCGCGGTGAATTGGGAGCGGGTTTCAAATCGGAACAAGAAGTGGAGCCAATAGTGGTTCCGTTAGAAAATTCCGGATTGAAGGCCGAAAATATTGTCGAAATTTGCGGCGGAGCTGGTCATACCTTAATTCTGGATAGTAATGGCCATGTTTACAGTTGCGGATGGAACTCGAAAGGTCAGTTGGGAGGCTCCGATGATTCTCTCAAGTTTCAGTTAATCGATATTCTGAAAGGATTTCATATTGTACAAATAGCAAGTGGATTTGACTTCAGTGCTGCCATATCCGAATGTGAAAAACTTTTTGTTTGGGGTAATAATGCATACACTCAGTTAGGACTCAGTAAAAGTATAACGTGCACGAGTATACCGTCTCGTTTACAAGTATCGCTTAAAATGGCCAAAGGTTTTAAGAAAATAAGTTGCGGCTTGCGCCACATGGCCGTAATAACTAACGAAAATTGTTTGTTGGTGGCCGGTACTGGTAAGCAGGGTCGATTGGGACTGGGCAATAATTATGACGACGATAATTATTTAAGCATATCTAAAGTTCCTGACGTGGATTCTATTAAATCGGTAGCTTGTGGTGAACAGCACACCGTGGCTCTGAAAACTGATGGTACTGTTTTGTCATGGGGTGACAATAAATACGGTCAATTGGGATTAGATTTGGAAACTAAACACTCTTTGGTGCCAGGCACCGTTATAAATGATAGTAGTATCGAACAAGTTTATGCCGGCTGGAGTCACAATGCGGCTTTAACCGACAAAGGTGAAGTTTATATTTGGGGTAGAAATAGTTACGGGCAATTGGGATCTCAAAAGACTGGCGATTATCATATACCCGAAAAGATTCCGCTATTGAAAGACGTACAACAGATGAGTTTGGGCTCCGAGCATAATTTAGCTTTGACTAAAGATGGTAAACTATTTTCTTGGGGTTGGAACGAGCATGGTAATTGTGGTACTGGCAACACTAAGGATGTTTTAAAGCCAAAGCAAATTTTAGTTAAAAATAAAGTCAGGTTAGCTGCAGCTTGCACAGGTCATTCATTTGCCGTTGTAGTATAAAATTGTCTTATCATTTGTAAATAATGTTCATATTTTGATTAATTATGATTGATGAGTATTTTTATAATGAAATATTAATTGCATGTGTGTATTATGTATTTTTATAATTATATCGAGCAAAGTAGTAGATTGTATTTTTTTCATACTCCAAATTACCCTCCGATTTTGTCTTCGAAACCTAAAACGTTCAGCAGGAAATTTATTGTTCTACTCGAGTAAATAGACCTCTTATCCTTCGAGAAATTTAAAAAAACACTTCTTAATTTTACATAGGGCTTTAAGTAAATAATAAAATGTTAACCAGATTCAAAAGTTTTAAGTTTCATTTCTTATGCAGAGTACATATCTGAGCATTTTTACGTACAAAAATGCTCGGATGTGTACGTAGTGTTAATAGTTTTTAATAGTGGAAAATCACAATCTACTTGCATATAGTTGTAAATTTACAATGGAGCGGAACAGAATCTGCTCACAGTAAAGACCATAACCCATTGTTAAATTAAACCTTCAGTTTCAAAACATTTGATGTTTAATATTCTTCTCTCCGAGCAGATCTTGCTTCACTCCATTGTATAAATCAGGGTTATAACCAATAAAGTGCAAGGAGCCAGGATGAAAGGAACTGATAAAAAAATACTTTTTAAGACTAAAATTAAGCATTTAACGCTGAAATTGGATTTTGAAGCGATTTATACTAAAATAATGTGAACCAATATTAAGGAAATATTTTTATGACGATTTGTTTAATTTTGAAAAATAAATGCATACGACATATATGTGATTTATTAACTTAACCTAGACTATATACTAGGGGGGGGGACTTGAAATTTTCACAATCGATTAACTGAAACAATTAATCACACGCTTGAAACCTCGATTAATATATAAAGAGATCAAGTTCGTACATGGCTATTTTCACAAAAATTACTGATTTTAATTTTTAATGGAACTTGGTTCTATATAAATGCTAGATTTTTCAGAAAGATAATTTCAGTGATAGTGCAATCACTGGAGACAAATTTAAATTGGAACCCAGCAATAATAGCAGACCAGGTGAATTTTTGGATTTAAGGGTAAAAAGCTTTATTGACTGGGCTAAGACTAGATTATTGACAATTTCCGAATTAGTGTTTGCCTCTTGAGAAGCTTTGCTAGTGACTCTGAAGAGCTGCACTGCACTAATTATCATTCAATGCAATCACTTGGCCAGATGAATTGAATTTAGCTGAGATTCCGAAATAAGTATATTGTAAAGATGTGTACTACTATGTTCCACATCTACACAAATAATAATAATGAAATGACTTTAGGTCTTCTTCGGTACCCGCCGCTAATGATTTAAAAATCATTATTTTTTGAGACGCCAATGACTTAAAAAAAGTACTAGCTTACGATCACTTTGCTGAAGCCAGGATGACGTATTGAGGAATTTAATTAATGGGGTGGTTTCCTGTTACCTTACCCATAGCCCATAGATCTATCTTGGACTTGAGATCACAGCGAGTACCCTTTGTAAGCTTTGCTGCTGGAATCCAATTCGGTTACTCTAACGAAAACAAAGCAATTCGATTCATTACTTCAATCCTCCCAGGTTTCTTATTCAAGCATTCAAGTATATTCGTGTTTCTTCAATCCACTTTACAATACAAAGCAAAGTGTGACCCTCAACAGTTTAAAAGTTCATAAGACAATATCGACGTTGAACGTCATACAAATTGTATTGATTTTAAGGGCTCGTAGTACGTTTTTCATTGTCCATTCCTGAACAGTTACTCTTTTTCTTTTTGATAAAAGTTGCAGTACTAAGGCTCCACGGCTATTTAAACTGAATTGTTTTCCGGAGTGTTGTAGCACTGAATTTTAATTTTTGCTGAATGGTCTATCAGGAGTCGAACCTCGTAGTTTCACCTAAGGAATTGATTGCTCTACCACTAGACTACCCGCACATGCAAAAAAGAGAAAAATGCTTTTAAAAAAGATCAGTTTTGTTTCAAAACAAATCGCTTTAATTCAAAATAACCTTTTACTCAGTGATAGTATCAATGACAAAAATGACTTGGATTGCCTGTTTTTGTATGCAGGGGAAGCATGCAAGTTTAATTTCCGTTCTCGAGCATAAAAGTAACTCGACCATTTGCTTACAGGCAAATGCCCATTTTTTGCTCTCTGAACTATAAAATAATAATTATAGATTATTAAATAGTAAAAGCCACCTGTTTACTTGTATTTTTAAGATCATATTATGTCAGATAGGGTTTGTAACTGCTTGGTTGTAGGTAAATATCACACTAACTCTTTGGAAGCGAAGAGATGGTTGCAATTGCAAGATAGTGCTATATTTCAAAGAAGAATATCAATAGATGAAGATTAATACTGACAAAATTCCTCTTAGCAGGCCATTGGCGCTAAGAAAAACATTTTAATATATTAATATTTTAACAAAACTAAATAAATCCTATATTAAAATATTTAAATTCTAGCCGTTATAAATATAACGAATACTGACGTTGAAGGATCTGAGGAGTATGAAGTACCCCCCAGTAGCTCAGTAATTGTGTTCAAAAGAAAAACTTTTAATTCTCTAATTATATTAGAGAATATATAATATATAATTATATTATATATTATAATACTCGATTTCTTTACCCTGAGATATCTCAAGGTAATGGGGCATAAGCAAAATTAATAACTAATAAAATCAGGATAAAATAATAATAATTATAGAAGTTTTTATATTTGATAAGAATATCACCTAATTTCTTTTTTCAATTATTTTCTACAACAGAAAATTATCTACTAAATTAATAAATGCATTTTTGTTACAAGAGTTATTTTGAAATTGACTTATTAAAAGAGCTGCAATCTCTCAAAGAAGCATCTCCGAACGCAAAACGTTTTTTTCTATTTATAACCATAACTAGGATTTTTGCCATTTCTGCACCCTTAATATTGTGCCTAACGCGTTGTCATGACAACCACCTTTCAACAAGTCTGTTTGTATTGTTCCCATATCCATGACTACGTTAAAAATGCTGAGCTCTTTTCGTATGAGAAATATTTTCTGGTAATTTTGCCAAAAATTAATTGAAAACATTTATATATTTAATACATTTTTTTTCTAGTGAAGAAGAGGCAAAATTTACCCAGGACAGGATAATATCGACAGAAAAGTGTTTTGCCGAATTTTGTCACATTTTCGCACAATATTCGCGTAAAGTGGCAAGAGTGCGAGACAAGGGAGACACGTTGGCAAAAACGATCACGGAATACGCCGAATTAGAAGATATTGATAAATCTTTGGCATTGGGGTTAACCAATTTTGCCAACACTCTAACTACGATTAGTGATTACGGGGACTTAAGGGTTCAAAGTATCGATAAGAATGTCATCAAACAATTTTCAAAATATGAAAACATTTGTAAACATGCGAAGGAGGAAGTTAAACAGATATTTAGCGCCAGAGATAAGGAATTAAATAGGAAGAAACAATTAGACCGAATCCGAGAGAGAAATCCCAGAAATAGACAACAAATTGTAAGTTTTCCGCATCTATACACCTTAACAAGTGAAGTTGATATCGTTTCCTCGACAGATTCAAGCCGAAACTGAATTGGTTAAAGCAACAGCAGAAGTTGCAAAAACGATCCATAATTTGGAAGAAAAAATAACAGCATTTGAAAGACAAAAGTTGCATGATATGAAAGAGATTTTGCTTGATTTTGTATCATCTGAATTGGGTTATCATGCAAAGGCACTGGAGCAGCTCACGATCGCCTACCAAGATATTAAATCGATAAATGAGGAAGCCGATCTGCAGGTTACTCTCTTTTTATTTTGGTTTTGCTAGAAGTATTTTACCGTATTTTTATAACAGGCCTTTCAGTTAATTAGGGAAAATAAGGAATTGGTAAAATCATCTTAGTTAAAAGCGTGGTTCAGTGCTATACCGATAATGGGTATAGCACTGGACAGTGCCTTTAACAATTGCATAATTTTAGATTTTTATATTTGTGTTTACAGGATTTTAAAAAATCATTAAGGTCTTCCGAATTAGCTTTAACATCAAAGGATAGAAATATCCAATCGCCTTTCAAAATATCACAATCTCTGGGTGCAATAAATACATTGGGAAAGCAGGAGCGTTCACCTGGTATAACGACCAACAGGAGAGTGAAACTCTCTAAAAGTGCAGAAGATTTGGATACTGTAGATGCAGATTCCACCGAATCCGATAGTTTGCAAGAAACTTCATCAGAACATACTTCGGAAAAATCAAATGAAAAGCCGTCGCCATTTATCGCAAAAAAATATTTAAAATAAAACTTGCTTTGTACTAAATTACGTTATTTATGTAAGGGATACGATAGCATTAAATTGACTTACAAATACATATCGTTTTTTTCAACACACACAACTTTTATAACTTAAAATAAAAGTAATCGTAACTGAACATTTTTGATATTTGAAAAACTGGAATATGTTCACCATTCAACTTATTTCTCGGATCCTTCCACACCAGCTTGAGTCATAAGATCACCTATATTTTTTTCTAGATCATCAATTCTGTTCCCCATTTCGTCAATTCTGGATAATATTTGATCGGACATGTTTTGGAATTTATCCTGAATACCCTGGAGCAAATTTTGGACCTACAAGAAAGCAGCATAAAAGTAACTGAACTTTGCTACCAATTTCCATTAAAAATCATTGAATTTGTGTTAATTTGATTTTCATAATTTAAATTCGAATAATCATGATTAGCAAAAGTGAGGTTAGGCAGGAAGAACTTACGTATTGGGTTAATTCCTGTACATTTTTAGGATCGTTTGTACTAACTGTTGAGTAACTTTCATTATCGTTGGCCATTTCGACTTTTTCGTCGACCATTTTCACACAGAAGTTTCGCTACTTTTTGGTTACGCTCGAAGATCAACAACTAACGAAAATGACAACTGGTCGACTTGTTGTTTACTTTTTGCTACCAAATTGTTTGGTCGAACTTTGGCTCTGCGACGTCCTAGCACTAAAGTTACGTGTTTTCCAATGAAAATTGATACTTTAATTACAGGAAATCTTGTTTACTCAAAATTTAAAAAATATCCAGTGTAGTACCAGTTTTTTTTTCTACAAGGTACATTAATGTACTGCGTGGAAAAACTTGATAATTTCCTTAAATCTTTTCGTTTTATTATCTAATAACAAAATTTTAAATCCTGGGGTGGGGGGGGATTTAGCGAAATGTCATTATTAGAAATTTTGAAATAATTCAAAAACAAAACTGGTACAAGCGAAAATAAGGAAGGTACAAACAGGTACAAACGATTAGATTATTTTGGATCCAAAATTCGAAATGGGGGGGAGGCTGGCGAAATGCGCCTGATTATTTCACTGCCTTTGGAAAATTATTCAGAACATCAGCTTTCAGTTTTTTGAAAATAGAAAATGAAAATTTTCTTGGTACCAAATTTTAGATTTATTTTATTACTTTATTTAACTTTATTTTACCTTTATTTAATTACTGATTACAAAAATATTGCGTGTTTACAATTTTATTTTAATTTTCTTAACTAATAAGATGCAATTGGCACTACAATTTAACAGCATGTAAAAAATTATAATCAGTAAACTACAAATTGTACCAACTTTCAAAGTATCGATCATAATGTTGATGCAACCTGTTAAAATATTGGATAACAAGAAGAAAAATAAGCCGTTACCGTTAATAGCATCAAATATGAAAGGAACAATTGGTACATTCTTGTCTTGGGAAAAAATATAATTAAGTAATAACTCGCCAAAATAAAATAAACTAACCATAAAAATGCCAAGAAACATAATCCAAATACAGTATCCTGAATTGGCCAGTCGCCTGGAAACACCAAAATTTTTCTCCAATATTAAACTGGAGTATAATAAAAATGCGGAAATTAAGCACAACTTAAAAAATGTCTTCCATTTCAGCACGTTATTTTTAACACTAAGAAATTTTCCAAAACTGACGCTTAAATAATACAAAGCCACGTAGCCAAGCGATGAAACGATACCTTCACGATTTGCATTCAGAAAATTATTTCGAGGTGCATTACTGAAAACATAACGGGCTAACCCTAACTGCAGAAAAACTTCGTGCGCCAAAAGAATAGAAATCCCACTAAAAATAGCGTTCTCGACTGGAATAAAATTAAAAATTAGGGACGTAAATATTTTGGTAACGGCTAATGTTATAAAAAAATTCCAATGAACTCCATATTCCGAAATTGGCACATGATAATCAATTTCTTTCGTAATTAAAATACGGACTCCACCCAATAACAGCAACGGTGCTACACTTTTTAAAGTTTTAGCAATGGAGTTTTTGTATCCACGTAACTCTGGAGCAACCAGTCCATTCGAAAAAATAAATAAACCTACACCCACGTCCATTAAGCTGTAACCGTAAGTTTTGGTTTTAGCAAAAGTCCGGGGAAATATTCTAAAATCGACGGCTAAAATTCCAATCACCGAAATTAAATTTATGGTCGATCTACCAAGCGTAATAAAATTACACTTTGATTTATCGACAGACATTTTGGAGTTATCGACTGTGTTTCCATACTTGGCCAAAATGCAGAAAGTTATGCTCACTACGATTAAGGTAAAAAATATATCTCTGATATGTTCGGCACCTATTGTTACAATGACGATTATCGGTACAACAATCAAGAAAAATTCGACAACAAATCTAAATGTAAGTCTTTTGTGCCAATTTTTTAAAAATAATTTAACCATAATACTGCTTATAAGGACTAAAAAGAACGCAGGTACTATCACGCTAAAAGTTTCTAATGCGGTGGTTCCACTGGAATGCATAAAACTTTCTCTCTTCTTGTTTCTCATTTTGAATTTGCCGCCTAAAATAACCAATTTTTTAGGTTAAAATCGAAAACCTTTTTATTACAAAATTATAATCTTACGTTAAATAATTCGCATTTGTATGCTAGAAAATCGGGAAATCGACTAGGGTTTTCGCTCTATTGATTAAAAAACCATTAATGCTGTTGTTCCGGAATCTCTTCAAAATTGAAGATATTCACATTTTTAAATCTGTTCCTGTAGTTAAAATGTTCCATTATTCAGTGAAAGAGCTCAGCACAAAATTAAAAACAACTTTCAAAAAAGTAGTCAGCGTTCAAAATTAAAACCTTGTTCACACGGGATCAATTTGGTGGATTGGGCTAAAGAGCTACTCCGGGGCGAAACCGACACTTAAACAAGATTACTATATTATATTAACTTGGAAACGAAATCGAAAAAGTGATAAGAATAAATTATTGAAATCTCGTTTATTCGTGAATCGTGATAAGCTAATAATCGAATCTTTATATCAGTCAGTGGCGTAACAGTATGGAGGGGTCGCCGGCGCAAAATTACTCCTAATTTTTTTTCTTACAACAATATTACAAATTATTTTTTGGAATGTAGGTAGTAATAATTATTATTTTTTTACTAATGGCCACTGAAATATTCTTCTTTTCTTTAAACAACGTTTTCTTAAAAAATTGGTTATTTTTCTTGCCAATCCAATTTTGGAGTTGTGTGAATTTGTGTCAAATCCAGCTTTGTCTTGATCTAGTTTATTTAAATCGTCGATGTAGTCGGTAGAATATGATCCGGATAATTGGTGTGGATTGTCGATTGGATCCCAAGATGACAGTGGTACCAAACATTCGTCTTCTATATTTATGGCAGATTTGGAAGGAAACACAAGTGTGGCTAGGTTTACTAAAGACGGACTTTCTCCTAAATGAGTTCCATCACCTGGAATTGCTTCATCATTTAAGTTCCATTTGTTCTCCTTAGGCTTATTATGCATCCCCCTTTGTCGCACTCGGATAACTGTAATTTCAGAATCTGTAGGTTTGATATTGAATATTGTTGGATCTCCGGAATAGTTTAACAAATCGCCTTCGCTAATCCACATCGCAACTCCATCCAACCTCGATTGTTTGTCTTCGCTGAAAATGTCTGTTGCAGATTCAGAAAATACACTTCTACATAATATAACATCACGAGAAACTATACATTTCAAATCAAAGTTTAGTTTTTCCAGATCCATCTGATCGTTAGCTATGTTTTGCATATTTTTTTCGTAGTAAACCCCCTTTTCTGTTGATGTCGTTTCCTTATTACTAAAATTTTGAGTTACAATATTAGAGTTATGAAAATAAGTCAATTACTGTCATTGTCGTCAGATATATCATTTATGTCATTTTTATAAAAAAAAAAAGTGTTTTGTTTGCTGACAGCATGAGATTCTTCATAAACTCAGGATGTTATATTATAATATATTTGGTATATTTATTATAAATCGATTCTAAAAAAGTCTCTGAAGAAATCTGGTGTACAAGTGAAGGATTTCAGTTTTTTTTTTCAAATTTTCATTTGCTAAAAATATTACATGACATTTTTCCTATATCGTATCCTACCCTTTGATGATCCTTTTTTAACCCTATATCCTAAATAATTCAATTCAAATCAATTATCTCTCATTTCTATTTTAAAGCACAGTTAATTAGATATTTCCAAAAACCGAGTTCCAAGTAGCCCATAAAGGAGGTGAAGAACAGAGGTAAATAATCCAAATTTTAAAAATAATAACAACTTGGTTTTTATATTAAAAAATAATTAATACTGCTACATTATCGTAAAAATTTGTCTCTTACAATAAATTGTACATCAAACACGACCACAATGAAATACTTAGAGTTCGTCATGAAATTCAGGCTGACTACCAACATTTTCCATTAATTTTTTAAATTCTCGATGATTCTTCACATAAGTTGCTATTTTTTTCACTAACCTTAAGAATTCTTTAACATCAAAGGAATAATTAGTAAATTTTGCATGAGCTCCACCGTCAGGATGTGAACCCTAACAAAAAAAAATTAAATTGCATTTTCAAACCATCACCAATTTTTTTTCAATTTCTCACCTGATCTTCTTGCACTAATTTAGATGAATTTTCCCAAGTTTGATATTTTAAACCTCTCAACCTGGCCAAATCCATATAACAATTTTCGTCCTCGCAGTTATACCTAAAAGTATTACAATTTAAAAATCATCCAACACTACAATGAATCATAGTACAATTCAAATACGCCAGCCCAGTCGGGTAAAAACAACAAGTGAGTTAATCCGGCTCCATGCATCCCAATAAAAACATCGGAATTTCGAGTAATTTCTAGCTGCTCCTTAAAATCAACGTTTCTGTTATAGACAACCCTTTGTACATCGTAATCGTCATTCTCGATTAGTGCATCAACTAATTCGTTCTCATTTAAAATTTTCCTATACTTTGTGTCTCTAGACAACAATGTCACTTTAATTCGTTTATTCCAACGCTTATGAAACGGTATTTGTAATCGGTGCAAAATGTGTTGCGAAAACGCTCGAAATAATCCACTATTTTCACAGCCATAAATTATCGGTGTATTATAATACAATCCAAATATCATTCGAGGTAATAAAGGAAACACGACGTTTTTAAAGCACACGTTTTTCCCTTTGAAAGTTTTCAAATCCCAAATAGGATGAACGGTAAATGCTTCCCAAGCTGCATTAAAATACGAATAGTAGGTGAAAGATTCCCATATCAAAATGTGAACGTCCGTAGAAAATGCATCCGAATGTGTCGAATTGAGATGTAAAGACATGTATAGGTTGAAAAAATCACAAAAATGGTGATACATGTTTACAGCTAAAAGTATTAAAATATACAAATTATAAATTTGTGAAAATTATTATAAAATAAAGAAACTAATGAGCTAAGCAAAAATAAATTTTCATTAAATAAATGAAATTTCAACCAATGCATAGTTTTTTATTTTACCCCTTTAAGTAAAGAGGGTGTTTAAGCGAATAAGCGTGTAGTGAAAGTTCTGTATTTGCAACTGCATTTTTTTTGTTTTTGAACTTTAATTTGGCGAAGAACCGATGTCCGATATAGAACAAGGTAAGGGCTATATTATATATGGGGCATTCCACGCCAAATTGGGCACCATTTAGCTTTTGCATCTCGGATTTTACTGAAAATTTTTTTTCTTTTAGTTCTAGTTGAGCCTAGTCTCCATTATTGTTTTTAGCTTTTTTTATCAAGTCATTCAAGAGAAATAAATTTTTGAAAAATGACGGAAAATTACATTACTTTTCTTTAAAATGCTCATAACTACGTCAATAATTGGGCAAATGACACTTTTTTTTCAAAACTTTTGTTTTTAAATCTACTTTCCATAAAAAATATCAAAAATTATTTTAAAACGGTATTACTAATAGATTTTCAAGTTTCAAATATAAATAGTCATTTTTAACAATGTATGTGCAGTTTAATTTTTTTCAATTTTTTTTGTAAAAAACTGTTACCAATTTAACAAATTTTAAGCCTAGTCTCACCGTGGGTAAATGATGGGATCTATATTTTTTCGAATTTTTAATTTTTTTTTAATTATTTTGTTTTAAAACGAATTTTTCATAAAAAAAATATTCATCAGATTTCGTTGAAGATTTTTGTGAAAATATAGAGAGTCTTTTACCACACTCTTATGTTGCTAAAAAACAAGCAAACTACTTAAGAATGCTGAAGGAATCGTTAAAAGAAAACGAGTATATTGTAATTTGTGATTTCGCCGAAAATTATGCTTTTGTGATTCAAAACGCCGCACCTGGATTTCACTGGAATAACAATCAGGCTACTATTTATCCAGTTGTAATTTATTACAAAAAAATGTCTATCTCATGAAGCAGTTACTATTCATGGATTTACAAGAATGATTACTAGTTTTATTAAAGAAGTGTCCAATGATGCTAAAAAAGTTATTTACTTCTCCGACGGAGCACCTCAACAATTTAAAAATTACAAAAATTTTGTAAATCTTATTTATCATGAAGAAGACTTTGGGGTAAGCGCTGAATGGCATTATTTTGCAACAGCTCATGGCAAAGGACCTTGTGATGGAGTAGGAGGGACCATCAAAAGAATGGCAGCACGAGCAAGTCTTCAGGTGCCGTTTGATAAGCAAATTTCAACTCCTCAGCAGTTATATCACTGGGCGGTCAATCCAAATAGTTTACCAAATATTTATGTTCAATTTTTATCTAACGACGATTACATTCAAGCTAAGGAATTACTAGAGACAAGATATTATATAAAAGCAAAGACAATATCAGGGACGCAAAAATACCATTGTGTGATTCCAGACGGAAAAGAAACTTTGAGATTTAAAGAATTCTCATCATCTATTGAATCTCATATCTGTAAAATTTTCAAACGTGTAAGAAAATAAATGCTGTTTGATCACAATAACTTTACCGAACATAATTTATATAGTATTTTATTTTGTCTATATCTTTTCCCTTAATTTTTTCTATTTTTCAGTATTTTTTGATTTTCGCGAAAAGGCATTGAATTAAGAGATTTAAAATTTTCAGGATCTTAGTATTTTATGGGTACCTACATATCCCCAAATTTTCATGTAGGTCACCGAAAATGTAATATTCTTGTGAAACTATACTCTCACTGATCTCATCATTACGAAATAATTCCAATGTTATTATGATTGCTTAGCTTATTAATTTTACTTTCCAGAAAGAAAAAAATTTCATACATACATGCATCAATTTTCAAAATATATGTAGGTTTTTCGATGACAACATCACAATCCCCGTCAAAAATTGGCCTTCCATTTAATTTGGTGAAATAACGCAACTCGGGTCCCCAACTTTGTAAAGGACTGATGTGATCCAATTCTGTGTCCAATTTTTCTTTGTGAAAATTACAATAACCACCTAAAAAAAATTAAATAATTTTCTGTACCTTAAAGAAATGTAAACCTTATACCAATTTCTCCTTCTTTCAAAATGTCCATTTTGTACCGCAACGGTTCTTCTCTACCAATTAAGGAAGTAAAATTGATCATAATATTTCGGCCTCGACAAAACCTCAAGTGTTCTGTGCACTCCAAAGAGCTGTCGTGCTGGAATAAAGGTTCACACAAAAGTTTCATCTCCCTTAATTGCTGCTTAATGTAACCAAAGTCGGCCTGCGTGTAAAATGTGTTTATTTGATCGAATTTAGTATTTACCCAACCTTTATGATCGCCAGGGCATGCCGGTATCGAGAACTGTTTGTTCCAATCGCAATTATGTTCGTAACCCCAACATTTACTCTGATTTAGGTGATTCTTCAATGTGCAATTATCGTCGTTCATACATTTCTCTGCCACTTTTGGAAAGGCGTTCAAGTAATAAGGTAAATGTTCATCAGGTAAGTTGACTTCGTTAAATTCTTCACCAAAAACTAAATTAAATGATAGGAACCAAACAAGATGAGTTAACATGTTTGAATTTCAAAATTTTACGTTATACGCATTACAATAAAGTTAAAAAAAACCATCTGGCTTCGAGGATACTATCCATTTTTGTAATAAAAAATTAGAAAGTTAGGTTAGGTAGGCGGAAAATATACATTTCAAATTATGACAACTAACGCGACCTCGACCTTGTAATCAAGGATTTATGAATTGTTGTGATTTTGATAGTACTTTGGGATGGTGGGGGGTCTGCCAGTACTGGGTCTGATAAAATTGGCAAAAATAATGTTTTAACAACTTTTTCAAGGAATTCTTGCATCATTTTTCTTAGAATAAAACAGAGATGGACTTAGATGTACGACGTGGATGACCTATTTTGCTCCCCCCCCCCAATATCATCTCTTTAAAAATTTTTGAAGAACATGTAAAAGGCCCATGCTAATTTATTCGGATTTTCCACTCATCGTTAACCAGTTCACCACTGGAATTTAGCGGCGCAGTCTGTAATCCGGGCCTGTCTCATAAATAACAACAAAATAATTTACCAGCATGACGATCACATTTTAGTTATAATTTTGATAACAAAAATTATAATAATTTCATTCGTCGACCATTATTGCAATCATTACAAGGGGAAAGTGAAAATGGATTCGATTCTGACGCATTGCTGACCATATCAGCTGTTAACTTGACATTTCCATTTCATATGACAGTTTGTTTGTGATCGGTGCTCCTTTAGGTTATTTTTGAAAATTTTCGGTTTTCGCGTTTTAATAGTATGTGATTTTTCTACCAACAGTACAAAAGTGAATCATTGAAGTTTTACAATGAATTTGAACGGATCGATCGATGCAAATAGCGGCGATGACGAAACCGCAACTTCACCTTTTCTGGTGGACGATAATTGCAGCATTTTAGATAATTTTTTGTTATTAAAGTCGTCTCGTCCATTGGAAGGCGACGAGGATACGCGATCGGAACTTAAATTTGATGATGGTAAGTTGTTGATCTTTAAACACTGTAAATTTCTATTTAATTATCGCAACTCCATTTAGTTGTCGAAACCGAAGAAGAAACGGAGAAACGACTTAGAATTGAAGAAGCTTTAAAAAATAAAAAAACGAAACTTGAGACTTGGCAAGCTTTATCGAGAGAAAAGTACGGCTTAGTAAACGACGATTTGAGGCGGAAAATTTGGCCTCTTTTATTATCTGTCGATCCCGATCCTTCTGAAAAAGCACCCTTGTTAGCCGAATTAACACATCATAGTGAATATAATCAAGTAGTTTTGGACGTAAATAGGTCGCTTAAACGTTTCCCGCCTGGTTTGTTTTTAAAAGTCTTATTTCTAATTTATTATTATAAAGCAAACTTTTTTAGGCATTCCTTATAAACAAAGATTGGCATTACAAGATCAGCTAACTGTTTTAATTTTAAGAGTTATTATGAAATATCCTCATCTTCGATACTACCAAGTAAGACATTCTCGAGTACTTTCAGGAAAACGTAATAATAATTTTGATGATTTACTAGGGCTATCACGATGTGGCCATAACGTTTTTATTAGTCGTTGGAGAAGCAATTTCTTTTAGAATAATGGAGAGATTAAGTACGGATCACTTGCATGAATGCATGGAAGCAACGATGGAACAAACCTCATTTCGATTAAGTTATATTTATCCCATATTACAACGCGAAGATAAGGAGCTATTCCAGATTATGGAAACGTGAGTTTTAAAATTTTATTATTAAGTTGAAACGTAAATTGAAATAATTAATTTGTATTTCTGCGAGAATAAACAATCTAGTTCCTGAAGTAATCCAACCACCGATTATGTAGGCACCAGTTTAATTAATTACTTAATTTGTGTGCAGATAGTGTAAACATGAAGGTTGCCTTAAAATTTATGTTACAAAATTCATTAGACCGAAAAATGAGTTTACTTAAAGTAAAATCTTACATGTACATAGAAATGTGGGTATCATGGTACCAGCTCATATTATCATTCTTTTATCCATGCCAACTAGAACATAATATCTTGAATGCTTGATAAAAATATTGATAACAGAATCATTGAATTATTATTGAATTTTAAAATAACTAAGATCCATAATCCAATTCTGTTACTTAAAAAGTTAACGAATATTACAGAATTTCAGGACATATCCAGGAAAAGCTAAACTAATTCGTTCTAAGACGAATTTTCCATTTCAACTAGCATTTCTTCAAAAAATTTCACACAGCTATTTTAGTATGAGGTTCCCAAATTTGATTAACAAATTGCAGTAGTATTTGTTCCACAATGGTTTCAATAATTCGACATTTAAATTACCATATTTCTGAGATGATGATAATCATAAAGGTTTTTAGTGGGAGAGATTATGCTCGCACTTGATAATTTACTATACATTTTGATTGTTGTTGATTGGTTTTGAACATTTCAAGTTAATACAAATGGAAAAACAAAAAGTTATCAGCTTATCTAATTTGTACCACCTACCACCTCTGCATGTAATTAGCTGGAAACCACCTCATACTTTTGCAATAAAAAACATTTTTTCTACATTAAACCCTTTGTAGAAATTTTTTAAATTTCTACCTTTAAATCTGTAGCACCTAAATCATTGATTTTTTGGTGTAAATTGTTAAGTGATTTTTAAAAAGCTTAAATTCATCTATAAATTATATTTTTTTCTAAAATTATATTGTCTCACCCTAAAATCAATGGCTTTCGAGTGATTAAAATTAAGTAAAAAATGTTCAAAACTGTAAAAGGATTTTCTGAAGTAGAAAACAGAAGAAATGCTTTTTTTTAAATCAATTTGTTTAAATATATATTTGTGTAATATACTGACATCAATAAACAAATAAATAAAAATAATATTGTCTTAAAACGTGAAAATTGTGATAATTACAATAAAATTTTCCCCTGATGGAGTGGTGGAAGATCTAGGAGCATCCCTATGACATTAGAGTTAAGTCATTGCTCTCATGATAAATAAACATGTATAAAATAAACGCATCAAGGCTCATCAGCAGTTTGAACAGATAAGGATAAGAATTTATAGAAAATGTGGAAATTTTTAGATATCTAAAATGGGAAGTACATATTGGAATATAAAGTCAGTTTTATTATTAAATTTTCTGGAATATTCAATGTCACATTGTATATGGGTCATTCCACCAAATAAAATCATTTTTGCGAGGCGACCCTCGCGGATTATGTTCAAAATTTGTGGACATGTTCTCTATAATAAGAAAAAAATTCTCTGAAAGTTTTAGCCCTTAATATGCAGCGGTTTCGGAGTTATGATTTTTTGAAATTTTAGAAAAAATTTTTTTTCAACATTTTCATTACTTTTTTTTGGCGAGGAAAACTTTTTTATTTAAATTAATGTAAAACTGTATCTTGTGGGAAAAATTCTCAGCTTTCGAATAAAAATATCTATTTTATCCTAAACTTATCAATAGACCCTTAAATATCCAATTAAAGTGGAAAAATCGATTTTTTTTTGTGTGCGGCGCATGATACCTCAAATTTGACTTTTTTTTCTTAAAGCTGAGAGTTTTTTCTACAAAATATATTGTTTTTGCGATGTGCATATTTTTCGTTTTATTACAATTAAATTAAACGTAAATTTTTTACAATGAAAATACTTTTATTTTTGAAGATTTTTCAGATATTGATACAGTTTTGATAAAAGCATATCCAATTTCATCCTTTATCGGCAAAAAAGTGTGCAATGACTGTGTACCCTTAACCGTTTTTGAAGAAGAATAACAGATTTTTTACTGTGTAGTATCATTTTCGTTATAATAAACCACCATTGGAAATATGGTAGCTTGGTCATTATTCCAGTGGAAGCCTTGGGCAGCTTCTTGCACAACGAATGCATAGTCTTCTGCAAAGTCAAAATGCACCGCAAATTCACCACTTTTAAAATTTATTTTGTATTAGAGAAAAACCGACTTTAAATTTTTGCTATATTTGCTATGTTTTAAAAGTTTATTATCATACCCTGATGATGTTTTACTTCTCAGATGGAGCACCACAGCAATTTAAGAACAAAAAAGCATTTACTAATTTATGTTATCATTATGCTGACTTTGGAATCAACGCTGAGTGGCATTTTTTTGCAACTACCCATGGCAAAGGACCATGCGACAGGCTTGCAGGTTTAGTAAAACGACATGCTGCTAGAGCTTCATTACAAATGGAAAATAAAAAACATAATATACTGACTCCACAAGATTTGCATTCATGGGGAATCAAGAATTTTAAAGGCGTTGATTTTACTTTTATAACGAATGATGATTATTTGAACAAAAAAAATGTGTTAGACATATGATATTCTTCATCAAAAACGGTTAAGGCGTTAAGGGTACACATTCATTGCACACTTTTGCCGATAAAGGATGAAATTGGCCCCAACTCGAAAATGTTAGATCATGTAGCAGGAATTCATTCATGCATGTTGGTGGTAGACAGATTACGGATAAGATCCCCTCATTTAACCGAATTACAACTCTACTCCATTATGTAATAATTTTTCCCTTATGTTTTGTTTATCAGAGATGATAAACTTATACTATGTAAATAATTATATTATTACACATTAATTTTATTATGACTGTAGGTTTTTTTATATAATCACGAAAATGGAAGATACTATTTCTTATGTTAGGAAAGTTTTTCAGAATGAGATAATGTTATGTTTGAATAAGATTATTTAATTAATATTTAACCTGGATCTTTCAAACAGCAAATGTATGCACTATCTCGATACTCCAAACTGGTCAGGACTATACTAGGATTGTTTAATAAGCAATAATTTTTATTTTATATTATATCTTTTTATTTTGCTTTTAGGGCTATGGTAGGTACAATGTTTGCCCTTCCGTGGTATTTAACATGGTTTGGTCATTCATTGAACCAATATCGAGATGTTGTCCGGTTGTACGATTATTTCTTGGCTTCACCTCCATTAATGCCTATATATGCAGCCACTTCTATGGTGATAGAAAGAAGAGAAGAGGTACTCGAAGTGGGATGCGACATGGCAAGCATCCATTGCTTATTAACTACGATTCCCGATAACCTCGACTTCGAGTCGATACTAGAACGAGCTAACAGATTGTACCAAAAATATCCTCCCAATAAAATTGAAAAGGATGTCCAATCACGAGTTAAAAAAGAGTATGTATTATTTTGTATATTAAAAAAGCTTGCCGCTTTTTTTACATTTTTAAAAACAATGTTTGTGTCCCCGTTTATGTTTAAAATGTATAAACGTCGAAAACAAAAACAAATGTGATGCTGCCTTCTTTCTTTTGCTTGCTATAAGTATAGTGATGTGACGTGAGCTAGTATGCAAGATATTAAAGTGTAAAGACTGTTGACATTAATGTAATTCTAGTCAGTAATTTATTTTTGTACAAAAACTTGTTATGAAAAATTTAAAGCTAGGAATGCTTCGCTGCTTTAAACTTCTGTTTCCTCTGTGACTTAATAAATACCTATTTTATGTTGTAAAATATTTTATTTTCCTTTTGTATGCACTTTGCTTTTAGTCTTAAGGTAGTTTTGATATGCTTATCTGCTAAATCCCACGTTTTGCTTTTATCACAAATTACTTTTTACTATGTAGAAAAATCGATTAATCTTAATTAAACTAGGTTAATCACTTTCTGCTACACATCAAGAGTTAAATTTTATTATCGATTGTTTTTAGTAATTGATAACAAAAATCAATGCCGAGTTGGTCAAGTAATTTTTGTTAAAAACCAATAAGTTACAATGTCTGATCAAAAAGTCCTAAATAAATAATCGGTGGGGTTTTTATGTAATCTAAAATTTGTAGAAGAAGGTTATCACTTCAACTTTGGGTGTTGATAACATTTTAATACGTAAATATTTTAGTTATTCCAATGTTTTATTTACTGACCCATGAAATTACGTCTATAGAATGTTTTGCAATATTTTTAATTGTAATACAAGATGAGTTTGAAATTTAATTGATGACCAATTTAATGAGCTTATACTTGACGATGCCAATTATTTAGAATTTTTTGATCCATGCTTACCTACTCTTATCGATGCACTTATTTATGTGTTAAGACTTATTAACCAATTTTATGTTTAGAATGTATCAACGAAAGAAAGATGAACTGAGAATGAGAAGAAAATTAAATAAAAACCTGCCAGTTTGGGTAAAAATGACTCACTGCTTGCCCGATTGGTTACTGATCCATTATCAAAACAAGTACGGGCTGCTATTTGTTACTGCCACATTTTTAGTAGGCCTATATGCTTACTTAAAAGCAACCGAAACAGGTTACAGCTTATTCAAGTAAGTAAACTTAGTTTTACAATTTGCTTACCAGCAGAGACCACTGATTTCATTTTTAGAAATGGATCTTGGCCCATGTGACAAATACCCCTGTTGATACCATCGAAAAAATTCATTCACGACAGATTTTACCATTCTTTTTAACCTGTTTTTTTTAAATACAAAAATGTTTATTTTATTGTTTATGTGTACATTGATGAAATGCATTTATTAAGTTTTAAATAATTTAAGATTGTATATATTATTTATTATTTTTATATTATTAAGCTGTAAATTGCCTAGAGCTCATGTTGTGTAAAAAGGTATTCAAAATTTAGCGCATCTACATAATCATTTTTGAGAGGAAAAAATTGTAGCAAATTGTTTTAAGTTTGCCTCTTTGAAATACTCTGCACCTTTGTTAAATGTGACAAATACTATTTTTGAATTGTAAAGTGTAGTTGGAAACATATTTAATCGAATAAAGGGTTCACTTTTAAAAGACTTATTTTATTCTTAAAATTAAAATTATCACATTTAAAATTCGAATAATACAAATAACATTTTTAAATTCAATGCTAATTGATAGGGTCAGTCTTAAACCTAAAACAATAAAAATTCTTGCATACATTTAACTAAACAATCCTGCATTAAACCATGTTTATTAAATTGGCTATGTAGTTTAAGACAGTTTTATGACTTAAAATTCCTGTGTGATCGACTGCAGGGACAGGTACTACTTTAATGGGTTGATTTTGTAAATTTCCCCAATTTTGACAACCTTCCAATGAGCGTCTATTAACAGTGCCATCACCATCTCCATTTATAAGCACTGGATATCCGTCCAACCAAGTTCCAGGTTTGTAAAAGAGCCTTTCCACAGTGGGTACACCTGTACCGTACAAACAATGAACTGCAACACCCGGTGCAGTCATATTAATTCTATATGGATCTGTATCCAATTTCATATCCCAACCGTCAGGGAAATGAATGTCCCTAAAATTAAAGTTTAGTTAAAATTATTTTTTCATTTTCTGTGCTATGGATTACATGAAATAATCGCGTATATTACTCAAGGAGTAATTCTTTCTGTCAGTCTGGACTAAGACTTCATCTTGCTTCCAGTAATAAGGTGATGGGAGCAGCCACGCCAAACTTGGTGAAGATATCTGTTCTGGTCTCATTGTGCTTTCACTTAATGCGTACGATCCTAAATCGTCACCTAAAAAATGTTTAATTATTTTTTTGATTTTTAAAAATTAAGAACAATGTCAATAAAAGTAATGTATGGAGGAAGTAATTGCAAATTTTACTACTTAAAATACAATACAAGTAATCAATTTATAATGAAAATTTCGAAAGAAGAATTTGTTTGTTATGATTTATTGCAGGTTTATCTTATCAGAATTTAAATTCTTTTTTGCATTAATTTTTTCAAGAGAGGTATAATTATACCCACTTTATTTTATTTTGGTTTACGTAATATAATATATTTTAAACAGGACTTATGCAAAACATTGTCTATGGGAGAGTAACATAAATAATAAAATAAATCAGCATGGGAATAGAAAATTGGATAACAATATACGAGTGGAAATTTTCCAAGATTGCATAAATTGATATAATTTTATATAACAAAATTAATATTAATGATTTTGTTAATTTTGGTTAAACGGATTCAAAAATATTTTATAATTATCTTGTTTATTAAAAATTTATAAAATTTGCATTAACAATTTAAATTTTAAGGAAACAAAGTGGATTAACTTTGGGTTTTATCTGGGCAAATATATCTTGAAAAAGATTTAAATTTAGAATCTGAAACGGCAACCATAATGCAATGGTTGCATGGGTCATAGATGTTTATATAGAAGGCTAGATAACTAACTCCAGCGCAAAAGTGAAGCCTGCATTTTGGTGTCTACCATATGTAGGTTTGGCAAAAATTGTAAACACGACAGTGTTTGTTGTTGCAATCGCGTGTTATTTTTATTTAAAAATGAAAATTAAATGAATTACAATGATTTTAATATTAAATTCCTGCTTGAATAACCTAGTGTTATGTATTTATTATCGTTTTGCAATAGTTTTGCCTAACTTGCAAATGGCCGTTTGATTGTTCTTGAGGCTTCACTTCTATTACATTGCAGGTATTGGGAGTCAGGTATCTAGCCTTCTATATAAACATCTATGGCATGGGTAGATGACTTAACCGCTTAGCAGTTTGTGAGCAGTTTTTCTTAAAATTTTGACCCCTCCCTCCCCCTTGGTGAGATTTGGTAAGATGTAGCGGGACCCCCTCCACCTCACGTGAGATTTATTCTATAATTTTTAAATAATTAAATTTATTTACATTACAATTAAATTTAAATACAAAATGTTATTTGTTATAATAATGAATCTTGAATTAATTTTTTTTAAATGAATTAAAAAGTTGACGTGAGATTTCCATTGACCCCCCTCCCTTTAAATGAGATTTTGTCGAACCCCGCCGCCCCCATTTTGTGTTCACGTAATTAATGGACGTCCCCTTATCGAGTTTCAGAACATTCCAAAAGATAAAATAATCGTATTTTAGCGCAATTCTTTAAACCCTTTTTTCTTCAAATGTTAAAAAAGCATTAACGTAAAAAGCGTAGCTGTATATCCTCACTCTCTATCAAAAATAGTGATTGAAGATCAATGCTTTTTCATAGCTTTTGATTTTTTTAGCTTTTAGATTTGATTCGACTGATTTTTGCAAAATTACAGTTCATATTCAAGGGGTAAATATCCAGTAAAATTTCTGTACACAAGACTCGGAATTCCAAAGATTTCCAGGGATTTCCAACAAATTACCATGATTTCCAAGGAATTCCAATGATTTCCAAAGGAATTCCAAATGAGTGTATACAAAATTTTCGGAATATTTACCCCTTTGTCATATTGTAACTGAACTAGGATCCTTAGTACTTTTTGCTAAAAGCTTTTTAAGCGACGTTGAACAGGAATGCAAAGGCAGACTGGAATATTTTTCACCAATACTGGTCTATTTTAAAAGACACAGTCGTGCTCGGCCCCAATGGTATACCGGCCTAATTCATTTTAAAAATTAGTAGATCACTGGGTACAGGATTCACGTTAAAGTGGACAGTTAATTATTATTCAAGACTTTGAACTTACGTAATTTATTTGTTTATCCGTAAATAAAATTATATCAGTAATACTGTAGTTATTGAACAGAAATCTCATAATGTTATCTTTTGTTGCCAGGACAATTTAAAAAGGGGTCATTTATTACGTCACGCTAATAATTAGTTTGGATTTTCTAAATAATTTTATAAGAAAAAAACATGTTTCAAAATAAAATAAACGGAAAAAACAACTATTATTTAATCCATTTCGCCAATAAAAATATCGCAATTTATAAACAAATTTTTTTAAATATTTTGTAGTATAAATTACTTTGTAACTTTCATTGCGAAATGAAAAAAATATAAATACAGTACACAGATTCGTCCTACTAGAAATTTTAAGACTTAAAGCAACCAGTTTATTGATTCAAATAACTTGAAAATTTTTCAAAAAATTGCCCGAGGTAAAAAGAATTAATTTTTTAAACAAATCTTGTGATTTCATAACTATACGATTATTGGATATGTATTTAAATAAATAATATTAAAATTTTCGATACAGATATGTAGAATATAAACAATAAATTCCTGCATATTATACTGTAAACAACCAGAAATAGCAATAATCATTATAGTAAATATAATTTGTATTATTAAATATTATTATTATTAAACTAGCTGGAAAGCCCGTCCACGGACGGGCATCTAGACCCGAATGGTTGGAAACTCGATTGATGTGCAACTCGTTCCAGGGGGAGTACCGTCGTCGGTACTTTAATATATTTTTTGGTTGGTAAAAAATGACACGCTGGAGCAGCAGCAGCGGGCTGGGATTTTATGTATTAAGATATAATTTGATGATAATAATGGTAAATGAGTAATACTAATTGTATGTAAGTACGACTTCTGCCCTACTAAAAGATGGATGGAATAATTTGATAAACATGAAATAATTTTTGATCTTTAAAAATTTAAAAGCAAAAATTCTTACCTATAGCATACACCTTGATGGATTTTACGGAACCACCCCATACTCCTGCCAAACTGACCATCGACTTGATGTATTTATTTTTCCATTGTTGGGTTTGCAAACTGAAAAAGTGAAGACTCATGGGTCCACCCATAGAATGAACAAGAAGAATAACCGAAGTGTTAGCATTTTGCGTGTAAGTTTCTTCCACTAGCTGTTTCAAGTTAACAAAAAACTCTTGATTTTCATCTGAAAAATAAAATTACCAAGTTGTTCATGCGGTTCGATAAGAATTCGAAGTAAATTATCAAAAATTTGTCAAGTAATTTTAAATATTTTTAAAATTAGATAACAAAAAGATCGAGGTCAAATAATTAATGATGATGAATAAGCTGAAAATTTCAACCGCGCCAAATTTTTTAAAACGGTTTCGCAGTTGCGCAGAAATCCAAAAAACAAATTTGACTAATTTTGAAAATTAGAACAAAATGTTCGATTAAAATATGTAAACGTACTCGGAGCTCGACGAAAATCATAAGGTGCACCCCTTAACGAATGGTTTCTTACGTATCCCAAACTAACCAATAAATTTCCTATGTCTTTAAAATAAGCACCACTTGAAGCATGGCTTGGATCCAGCCATTCCACCGTTTCAGATTCACCAAAACCGGGCACCCTTATATCCACACCGGGCGAATTGTAAGTTTTTCGCGTCACATTGTTATAAATTAACCTGACGTTGTCTATCCAACAATCGATAATAAACGGTGCCAACAGTTCTAAATTTAACCAAATGTTAAAGTAACTTGTGGTCGTTTTATCACAAATGTAATGAACCACTTGCGTTTTATTTAATTTTGCTTCCAATTGTGCCCCACCGTCACCTGGTATCAAAATTACCGGATTCAACGATGCACAAATCGGAGAAAATAAAAGAAAAGCTAAACACAACACTTTAAAATAATAGTCCATTTTCATGCTATCACACGTGATGAAAATATAACAATTAAATTTTTTGTTACAACTCAACGTAACATGACTACAATTAATTATAAATGGGTAAATAAGTAGGGAACATCAGCAAAAAATAAACAACCATTACGCACGCGCGCCAGTTTAAATATAAATAAAGCGGGGCAATTCGATTGCAAAAATTCTTTTATACAGGTCCGGAGCCAGGCCAATTACTTTGGTAGGCTACCAACTGCATTAAAATTGACTACGAATTTTTCGATTATTTCAAAATAAAACAGAAGAAGATTATTTCAAATTTCTTACATAATATAATTTCTACATCCGCATAGCTACAGTTTAAGAGATAGGAGCGGATGACCGGAGTTTAATTATTGGTTTTAGCCAATGGCGTAACAAAAACTTTGTCCGTCCCTGTCTAGGTCTCCCAAAATTTAGTCCACTGATTTTTAACTGACCTTATCAAAGATTAAAGGTTTCAAAGGTCACAGAACAGATCCGGCTAGCAAACGATTATCTTCTAAGCAACCATAATTACTATAATTAACTTTTTACCAGGTTAGAGTTTAGAGTGAGCTCACAACCCGAAACTATCTTTTTGCTATCTAAAATTTTAAGTTTTCAAAAAATCAAGCTTCTTGTTGGTAAATTCTATATTTAGGCATACAACGAAATGGTAAATAATTCTCTAGTCCGGTACTGATTTTGACAATGAAATTGCTTTTCAAAATTATGAAATTTTTGAGACATCATACGAGAGGACAAAGTTTGTCGCTCAATTAAACTTATATTATCAGACCATGTTATTGACTTGACGCGATAATATTTACGATGTGCATATAATAAATATTTCTCAACAAAGCAATAACGTAATATTGTAGTTTTTTGTATTTTATAAAATTACAACTATAAACGTCAATAATAATGATAATATTGTTGTATTAATTCGTTATTGAAGTATTGCGTAAATAGAATAGAATAAAGATGAATATCATTGCAGCGGCGCATTTTGAAAAAATCAGCAAACGAACGGGTCAGGACATTTCGGCGCCGCCGTTTTGGTGTCGGACTTTTAAGCGCCGGATTTTTGGACGCCAGGACGTTTGGGCGCGCGCCGTTTGGGCACTGGACTTTTGGGCACCGATAAAAAAAATTATTTCAAATTTAAAAATATTTCAATTTTTGTTTTTTCCTGACATTGGCGCTAAACATTTTAAATTCCCTGACCTTCCCTGACAAGTTTTAAATTCCCTGACTTTTCCAGGTATTTCATACAAGTGGGAACCCTGTATCATCATTCATATTTTATAGATATAAAGAAGAGGGGGAGGCGGGGTAAAAATTAATTTTTAAACCTCACGTTTAAATTAAAATAAAAATAAATAAATATTAAATAAAAAAAATAAATTAGCGGTACAATAGTAGATACATTGTCTTATTCGGATTAAAAGTGAAACTTTGTTTGACAAGCACGTCAAAAAAAGACACTTAACTATATTTTATTTAAAAAAATAAAAAATGAGTTTGTCTAAAAGAAGACGTGCGAATAGTTCGAGTTCTGAAAGTGTTGATATAGTGCCGAAGAAGCTAGACTACAAGATTTGAATGAAAGGGACAAATTTTCCGAACGATTAAAAAAGAAAAATTAGACGAAAATTAGAAATATCGCTCACCCGTCCGATAGTAAGGCCTTCGCCGAAGCTGCTAAGAGGTTAAAATTGGAGAGCGAAGATAAGGAGCGACTGATACCAAAGTTACGTGTCGAATCGAAAGGGAAGTATTTAGAGAAGCGAAAGGAAGATAAGCTTGCGGAACTTAAAGATGCTATTCAAGATCAAGATGACGAGTACTTGTTTAAAGAAGAAACATTGACAGCTAAAGAACTCAAGGAACGAGATTATAATAAGAAGAATTTGCTTAAATTAGCCGAAGAACATGAAAAAGCTATAAAGAATTGGAAAATATTCATCGCTATATTATATGCCTCAAGACTTGGGCAAAAGTGCTAAGACAGATTATATTGAAGTTGATAAACTAGAAAATATGCCACATTCCGAACAACAAAAATGGCTTCGGCCAAGTTTTCATTTAGTTCAAAACAAGAAAAAAAAGACGAATATGAACAGCTTATGGAAGATGAAATTGAGTTTATTCAAGCTGTACGATTACCAGGTAATTTTAGTTCTGATCACAGCAGCGTATTCGACTCAACCAGGATTTGAACCGCGGTCATCCGCTTCCCAGTCGGCCGGTGTAGGCTTTACGCCACACTGCTGGTCTATTTTATTTGGTTTAGTAAATGACATTGCACGATTTAGGCCCGATTTAAAGTTATTAATATCCAGTGCCACTTTAGACGCTCAGAAGTTTTCAGAATTTTTCGATGATGCACCTATATTTTCCAGTGGATATTTTTTATACTAAAACACCTGAGGAAAATTATGTAGATGCCTGCGTGGTTACAATATTAGTACAAATTCATACAACACAACCCCTGGGTGACTATTTGGTATTTTTAACCGGGCAAGACGATATCGAAGAGTCAGTGCCGGTTTTAGCAATGCCGGCACCCTGGGCGAAATCTCTACAGCGCCCCCCTCGCCGATGGGCAAAATTTTTTCATTAGGGATTTACTTCTACTATAATCCAATAAATGTACCATAATTGTCGACTTTTAAAAGCTAGACTGAGCTGAAATGAAAAGTAAACGCAAAAATATTTTTACGATTTTTAAGTGTTTTGGATTGACCTATATTTGTACATTTATATAATTTATAGCTGAAATAGTCTGAATTATAGCATTGTTCCATATGCGCCAGCTTGAAGAGTTTACAGTGCGTCACTAAAATAGCTATAACTAAAATTACTGAAATTTTAAAATTTTCTCTAGAGGATATATTCTTCAATGTCTAAACTTTAAGAATATGCAGAAAACAAAAAAATCGATATTTTCAAATTTCTAGACTAAAACACTGCCTCAATTCCCGATCTGGCTGGATCCAAGGGCTGGACTGGGTCTCATAGGGTATTTCAAAGCATTTATAGGTTACCACCAATTTTACTTTCGTCAAAGAGACGAAAGTTAAATTGATTTCGTGTAATGTTTACCATCTTCAGATTTAAAATTAGATTATGTTTGCATAAAATTTTTCTAAAAGCTTCTCAAAAACGTCCGAGCATTTTCGAAGTTAGCACGTTGGCACCCTTTACAAAATTCTCCCATTAAAAAGCTAGATCCGCCACTGGAGAGTTTGTTAAATTATTGCAAACACACGAGACGCCACTGCTTGTAATTCAGACTGTCAACTTGTTGTCAACTGCCACTCAAGTTTTTAAATTTTATAATGGAAATTCAAGAAAAACTTCAAAATGGTAAGCTAAAGTAAATTGGCCCAATTGCGAATTTAATGAGGAACTAGACGACCGTCATGCTTGCTTTAAACCACACGTATTTTTATTTTCCTTTCATAGCAAGGCAAAAAAGAAGAGTTGTTCCTGCTCAAGCATGAAAATCTATTTTGAAATTTGATCAATTTAATAAAGTCCAATTTCTCATTATGATTTCGTAGCTTTAAATACAACAAAGTAGGTACTTTTATAAGTAGACTTTTTTTGTAGATCCAAATTTTGAATTTGTTGACGTAAGTGATAATTCATCGGAATTAGAAGTTACACAATTACTAGCAGAAAATTTAGAAAGTGGTAAGTAAAAAGGCTATTAATCATATTTTTGACTGTAATTTACCACTTCTCTCTACTGCAGGACTAAAAAATGCTAAACATTTTGCAAACCTTCCTGCATTATTGGGAATTGACAAAATTTTGTAAAAATAGCATGCAAAATTGTAAGTTGGCCTAGATTTCTTTCCAGATAACACGTTCATATGGAAGAGAACTCCCATCCTGCTGCTTTTAAAAGAATATGAAAAGCGAAAGGAAAAGTTTAGAAATGGTTCTGTGAAGAAAAAAATACTGTGGAATGAAATTAAGAAAGAATTTGAGACACATGGATTCATCATTGGTACCGAAGGTTTGGATAAAAAATTTAGAAATATGAAAATGACGTTTTTGAAGATCCGCGATAGCAACAGAAAGACAAACACTAAAGGTGATGACGTTTCGTGGGAATATTACAAAGCGTTTTCTAAAATATTTGAAGGTGAAAAATCTTTCGGAAGATCGGGTGTACACAAGAGTATAACAATAATGGGTGAAAATGGTATGACCATGAAGTTAGATACGCTGGAAAAAATTGAAACATCTCCAATGAAGAATGTCGATATGGTGATAGATTCAGACAGCCCAGATTTTGGTGCTTACACAACACCAAAAAATCCTAAACGAAAGTACAACGATTTTTGTGAAGAGATGTTAAAAATAGAAGAAGAAAAGTTGCAAGAAGCAAAGCGGTTATCAGAGGTACTGGAGGAATTGGTGAAACTTCAAAGGGAACGAAACGTTATATTTGCAAAAGGTTTTAAAATTAAGTCATGATTAAGTTTTATTGTGTTTCAGACGTTTATTGTAATATAATTTTAAGTACCTGCCCACGTGTAATTTCCATTAAATTAATTTTAATAGTTTCAAACTTATTTTAAGAGCCTTTCATGGTTTCATGCAGTGGCCAAATCAATTCCTGGTAGTTTTTGTTATTTACTAAATATTGTTTGAAATAAATAAACTTTTTAGTTTTTTAGAAAAAAATTTAAATATGATGGATATTTTCTTGCAATTTAAATTAAGTATACTTTGAAATGTAATTTTTTCTTATATTCTTTAGGCATTTTTATATTATTTGATTATTCATTTAGGAAATCATAAACCTCAAGATCCTAAAGTAATTAAGCATTTTTTGTTTTAATCTTGGAATTATTATTATAATAACAATTTATGCCCTGTTCATGGGTGTGCTGTACTTTCCGATTTTATTTTGTCTGTAACATTCACGAACAAACTCATGTTATGAGAATTAAATCTGCAGATTTGTATAGGTCATTTTTGAAAAAAAACTAAAGTTTTTGGGCTGAAAAATTCAAAATTAACCGATCCTTGTAGGGCATAGGATGGTGAAAATGATGACAAAATTTATATTTACCGTCTATTTTATTTGCAGAAACATGGTGTATTTTAGTTTTTAAAAGAATGAGTGCATTTTTCAAATACGTAAGACTAATTTATGCAAGAAAACTGTTTTCTTTTTTACAATAGCAGATTTGCACCCTACAGATAAATCAAAATTGAATAAAGAAATGAAAAAATATTGAAGCAGAAAGTTTCACATGTATAAAAAAAGAGAACTGTTTAAAATGATATATATAAGAATAATGCTTTTTTTCTCAGCCGAAACCAAAATATTAAGAATTTTTCTGGAAGGATATACTTTAATCATCAGGAACTTTAATATTTTTATTGTAAAATATTGAATTACCCCCCCCCTCTCTATGAGCTTTTGATGAAGAGCTGGATACGCTTTTGTTTCAATTAACTTAATACCAGAGGAAAATTGGTTGCTTGGAGCATTGATTGAGCCAATCAATACTTGGAGCGACTCTTCTCATTTATGCAAACCAAATAGAATTTTGGTTTATATTTCAATTTGTCTATCAAATCAGATTATAATCATTTTACAATACTAAAGATGTATAAGCCATCTATGTTGTGGTGGTCGAACTAAATTTGGTGCCATTGGGACCGACGACGAGGGTGAATGCTAACGGCCATACCGTGTGTTGAAGAATACAAATCTGATCAAAAAACTTGGGCCTTTTTTTTATCAATTGGGATAATCACGTAAGTACATTACTTTATTTTTATTTAAACTTGTAAATCGTTAATTTAAACCAAAGAAACCGTATCCGTTGAGAGTGGCGCATAGCATGTTTTATGGCTATATTCCGGCGTTGCCACTTACCTTACTTTGTGGTCTGGTATCCCAGATTGGGCCAATGGTAATTAATGCGATTTTCTGTTTACTGACGCTTGATGAACGAAATCCTCCAACATCCAGATGTTGTAACTGTAAATAAATTCCGGTATTATTCTTCATTAATTTCCACTTATGAAAGGATCATAATTAGACGTAATATGCAAAATTCGTTTTTGTTATATAGACAGTCGATAATTTTATAATATTAATTAATAAATGTTATATGACAAAATGGGCCGCGTTACTATATTAATAGAGTTATATAGGAAAATGTCCAGTGGCGTCGCCAGATTTTTTGGACCGGATGGGTCAAATATGAAAAATCGGTTATATATTATTTTTTATTGATTACTAAGGCCGAAGCACAAGTCGGACTATTATATTATGAGCCCTGGTCCACATTATGGTCACGCCGCTAAAAATGTGTAATTCAAATACGGATATCCACTCAAAAATAATGTAATAAAATTATTTAGTTGTTTTCAATTCAAAAATTTATTTTCTTTTGAAATAATTTTACATTTAAATGAGATGTCACAAAATTTCAAAGTGATATCTCGTATAAATTCAAAGTTTTGTGCAAAAATTATACTGGGGGGTCCCAAAAGACTCCACGTGCCGACCCGAAGGTTAAAATTTATTGCAAGATCAGATTAAACATTGGTATCAAGCAAGGAAATGGGTTTCCTAACATTACATTAAAAAACATTTCCTGGACCATATTTGTTGCAGCAGAAAGTACACTGTCGACTTGCCCACACTGTGCGTTTAAAAACACATATTACCCGTGTACATGGTGAATTTTCAAGGAACTCGATATTAAACAAGCCTGTTTTGAGTACGATTCTTATATTAATGAAGAGGAGATCTCTTTTTTAGAGAGATCGAAAAAGTACAGAATTTCATAAGCAATAGTTAGGAGAATACCTCGTGGAGCTCGTAAATCAGTTTCCAGAAAATTGACCAAGATCATTGAAAGGTGTGTATCAAGTAGCAACATTAATAACTGGCAGGAATTGTTTTATTTTTCTTATTCAGTACTGCATGTGACCAACGAGAAAGATCGGGGTAAAAAAAATAACGTTAAAAGGAAATCATATTATTTTTTCCGCAGTAGGTTGACTGTTGACTCTATGGGCCCTGCTTTGTTCGGTCTTACTATTAACTCTATCGTAAGATTAATAAAATCGAGTTTGAATATTTGGTACGTCAACGATAGACCGTTAGGAGGACAATCCGATGAAGTTTTAAAGGATTTTGATCTTTTAATACAAAAATTTGATGAAATAGGTTTGAAAATCAATCCGACCAAATGTGAAATGTTTTTCTTTCCATCATTGTCCGTAACAAAACAAAACGACATTATCTGTCATCTTAATAATATTATTCCAGGATTTCGTATTGTTTCTCATGATAATCTTTTTCTTTTGGGTGCTACTGTATTTGAGGAATCAATGAAATCCCTTTTTGAAGAGAAAATTAATAAAATACAATTTTTCATTGAACAATTGCAAAATATTCAACCACACACAACATTTTATTTTTTACGCCACTGTTTCCTGATTCCACGCCTAACTTATTTTTTAAGATGTAGTCTTATCTGGAAGAAAAAACCACTGTTATTTGAGATGGCCAAATATATTAGAAATGGTATAGAAAAAAAATTATTAATGTGCAATTGGATGATGGTGACTTGTGGCAACTTGCTAGCCTTCCAATTAATTTTGGTGGAATAGGTATTCGTCGTGTTTCTGACATAGCTCTGCCCGCCTTTCTGTCTTCGTCTCATGGTAGTTATGATCTCATCGGTAAAATTCTTTCTCCGACACTTCTCAATGTCTTTGAAATCAACTATATGTGTGGAGCTGTAAAGGCAGAGTAGTTGAGATAACCCAAACTTGAAAAACATTCATGCAAATATTTGCAAAAGAGCTCCGAAATTGATCGCGCACGAATTCTAGCGACATCGCAATTTGAAGCTGGAGCATGGCTTCAGGCATTTCCATCACCTAATCTTGGTACTCTTTTAGACAAGACCGTCCTGCCAAGATGGCTTATCGTGCCAGAAAAGTGCCGGGCGAATCTCGAATCACAACGGCCTCAATAACATTATTAAAAGGTCTCTAACATCTAGTAATATCCCAACTGTATTGGAGTCGCCGGGCATGTCACGCGACGACGGAAAGCGGAAAAAATGTTGTTCAATTAATGTTTTAAAATTTCGATTTTTTACGATTTTCGGTAAAATTTAATATCATACTTGTCAGAAAAATGTCTCATTTTACTGGGAGCTTTAAAATACTCGGCACAGAGTGCCTCGTATTTCAACATTGCTCCTCGTCAGTAATGTATTATTTTCCTGACTTTTAGGTAAATAACTATTATTTACTGTATTTATTAGATTGAGGCGATTGTAAGTTCCACGGCGGGTAAATTTTTTTTAATCATACATATGAGACTTTTAAAGCCTCCTGCGGTTAAACTATTAAAGATAAATATACATTACTAAATACAAAACTGATGTCTTATGGACAGTTTTGCTAAAAATTTAATTTCCCACAACATTGATTTTATGAATTTTATCATATTTGTTATGGTTATCTTAGCGTTTCAAGTGTAATAAAATAAAAATTGCTAAAAAGTCCGATACCCAATCTTTTAATTAAAGATTAAAATTGTAATAATTAAAAAAAGTATTGTTATAAAATTTACACCTTTTTGGTAATCTAAATTTACATGAATTTTTTACATTGTTCATCAGGGATATTCCATGCCAAATGTCCAAATCATTTTTTGATTTTTTAATTTAATTTTCCTATTTCTTGTGTGTTAGTATCTACTAACGAGAGAAGTTTTCATAATTTTTCTAAATTATAAATTTGTAAAAATAGTGGCCTTTACAATTTCAAATGGCCATAATTCAGCAAAGTTATAGTGGCACAGGGGGATTGCCGACTTGACGTGTCTTCCGAAGCATGAAGATAATATAATTTATATATTTTGGTTTATATTTTTTAATATTTAATTAACATATTTTATGCTGCATATATATCTTATCAATTTATCTTATCATTGTCGTTTGAAGTGCTCAAGCTCACACAAAATATCTTCTGTAAAATGATTATAATTATTATATACTTTATTAGTACTCAAGTAATTCAATTGTGAGACCCAGCTTAATTTAAGTTAAATTTATTCCATCATTTTTATATTTCATTCTAATTAATTCGTATAATTAAAAATTAAAAATATTTTTTTATTTTGCAGTTCGTCAGAAATGGAAAGAAACACAAAATTTTGTAACGGCGGAGCAGCTTTCAGAGGACGCGGAAGAAATTTTGTCACAGAAAGAGCTATAGGTATTAATCGTAATAGTAATGATAATAGCCTAGAATCAAGTTGGGCCACTCCACAGAATGAAGATTGCTTACAGGATAGTTGGGACACTCCGCAGAATCAAGATTGCTTACAAGATAGTTGGGCCAATTACGAAGATTATGAAAGTAATGGATACAATGAAGAGAATGGCACGGAAAATTTTGGGGGCAGTTGGAGTGCGAACGAGAATGATTATAAACGTGAAGAATATTATAACGAACAAAATGAATGTAATGACGTTTATAATCGAGTGGAAGATCAACAGTGCAGTTTCGACAATGCTTGGAATGATGAAGAAAGTAACAATTATATTAATGAAAGTCAAGCGGGAGACGATAAAAAAAGAGATGGTGTTAGAAGAAAAAGGGACGATAATGCAGGAGAAGATGGTGAAAATAATGACGACGGAAAGGAATTACCGAAGAAAGTTGAATTTTACATTCCCCCTGAACTTGGTAATGAGGAAAGCGAAGTTTTTAGTTCAGGAATAACTACCGGAATAAATTTTGAAAAATTTGACGATATAAAAGTTGAAATGAACGGCGATAATCTTCCAAGCGTGATATCGTCATTTGAAGACGTAAATTTAAGACCTATACTCATGAATAATATTAGGAAATCGAATTATACCAAACCTACCCCTATTCAAAGATATGCTCTTTCCACTGTGATGGCTGAACGTGATCTTATGGCGTGTGCACAAACTGGTTCGGGAAAAACTGCCGCTTTTCTTCTTCCTATCATCAATAATATTTTAGAAAACCCAACCCATTTGATTGTGGATGCAGAACATGTAGAGCCACATGCCATAATTGTATCCCCTACACGTGAGTTGGCAATTCAAATTTACCAAGAAGCTCGTAAATTTTCGTTCGATACCGATATCAAAGTTTCTCTTGTATATGGAGGAGCATCCACTGGTCACCAACGAAGAAGTATCGATAGGGGTTGCCACATTATGATTGCCACACCGGGCCGACTGTTGGATTTTGTAAAACGAGGATGGGTTACGTTTTCTTCTATTAAATTTGTGGTATTAGATGAAGCTGATCGAATGTTGAGTATGGGATTTTTACCTTCAATGCAAGAAATGTTTGAGCACCCTACCATGGTTCCCATTGGACAGCGAAGAACTCTAATGTTTTCTGCCACTTTCCCACAAGAAGTTCAAAACTTGGCTGCACAATTTCTACAAGACTATGTATTTGTAACTGTTGGTATTATTGGAAGCGCTTCGTCGGATGTCGAACAAATTTTTCTTAAAGTTGCACAATTTGAAAAGCGTCCTAAATTATTGGAAATATTAAATAACCACGGAACACCTGGAACATTGATTTTTGTAGAAACAAAACGGAATGCCGATTTCTTAGCTATATATTTAAGCGAGCAAAATTTTAAGATCAACAGCATCCATGGGGACAGAAGTCAGCGCGAAAGAGAAGAGGCCATACGTGATTTCAAGATTGGTAAATGTGATATTCTTGTAGCGACTTCCGTAGCCGCTCGAGGATTGGATATACAAAACGTTAGGCACGTAATTAACTTTGATTTACCCGTTTCGGAAATTGAAGAGTACATTCATCGTATTGGTCGCACGGGTCGTATTGGAAATAAAGGCATGGCCACTAGTTTTTACGATGAGAATACAAATTCTCGCAATGCCGAAACTTATGCGAGAATTTTAGAACAGGCAGAACAGACTGTTCCTGATTGGTTGCGATCGAATGGTGAAAGAAAAGATTATAATCGTACCAAGCCCTCATTTGGTGGTCGCGATATAAGACATAACAATAGGCAGCCAATGCAACAACAAGAAGAAGAGATGTGGTGAAAATTTTACTGTAGTATTTTTAAATTGTTGAATATTATTGTTATTACAATAAATAAAAAATAATTTTAATAAACAGTGAGATTAAAAGCCAGTTAGATTTTGGTTGAACGTTGAAATTAGAGATTCAGGAAACTTGTATTTTTAAAATTAAAAAAATATATATTTTTCACTTTTTTTTTGAATTAAATAATTTGAAATAATGATTCCAAAATATTTTTGGTTGTGGACACGACAAGATGATAAGTAATAACTAATAAGACAATATGATATTTGAAAAAAGTTTAACAAATCTACATTTGATAAGTTATTTAAAAATTGAGGCATGGTGTGAGTTTGCTAAAAGATAACGCCAATACGAATTTTTAAATTTTAATTTATACCGTGGTGCACGTAATATTATAGTTTTAAATTAATTTTTGGGTAAGCAATTCAAAGTTGCATTTCAAGATTTAGTTAATATTAATTTTTAGGTGTTCCTACTCTTACAAAATGGGTCTTGATTGGCAAAAAAGAGTTTTGGATTTGAGCAAAGTGTTAAAACCAGATCCTATAACGAAAGATAAGGTGTTGGAGATTGTTAGGAACTATGAGGAGAAAAGTAAAGTTAATAAAGTACAATTGGAACTTATGCTGAACTTACGGATAGAAAATCACGATCAATTTGTGGCTCTTCACAATAATGCATTGGCCTGTTCGCTGGATTCCCTTATGTATGCAGTACAAGAAAATTTGATAGAGGTAGTCCAAGTATTGTTAAAACAGAATGCGACTTTGATAAACTTCCTAGATTCTCATGGAACCACACCTATTCATTTTGCTTTAAAACTTGGTCATGAAGATATTGCAGAACTCCTAATAAATCAACCAGCAAATTTCGACATAACTGATGGCGATGGAAACACTGTACTCCATTCAGCGGCCAAAGCTAAACTACATAAAATTTTTGTAAATCTAATGCTGCGGTATGGAGAGAAGAAAATATTTGTGAAAAATATGCTTGGTGATAATTGTCTTCATGTGGCACTACAGAGCGGAAGTAACGAAATTATCAGTTATATTTTTAAAGAGGTACAAAATATAGATTACAAAATTCTCGGCTTTAATGGCAATACTTATCTACATTACGCTGCTATCGGAAATTGCAACGAAAGTATACTAAAACATCTTATTTCAAAAACATCAAATATAAATTGTACAAATTTACTTAAATGTACCCCCCTGCACGAAGCCCTTTTGAATGGTAGCAAACAAGCTGCTCGTATATTGTTTGATCATGGATCAGATATAACTTTGGTCGGAATATATAACGAAAATTGCTACCATTTTGCCGCCCGCGGTAATTGTCATACAATGATTGATGCACTAGCAGCAATAAAAAAGAATATTAATAAAAAATCAAATTTGGGCGTAACAGCATTACACGTGGCACTAGCAGAATCGAAAGTAGTGACAATAGAGAAACTTATAGAGAACGATGCAAAATTAGACATCATTGATACGAAAGGCAATTCCATATTTCATTATATAGCTAAAAGGGATTTGTTAGAGTTGAAAAAATACTTGGATACGAAATCACCTTTATTAGATCAACAAAATATATCTGGTTTTACTCCGCTACATCTTGCGGTTAAAAATAACTCCTATTTAGTTTTCAAATTCTTGATTGGAAACGAGGTCAACGCCGATAAATATTGTTGGAAGATGAAAAATACATCACTTCATACTGCAGCTATTGTTGGGAATTGGTGTTACGTTTATGCACTACTTATAAATGGAGCAAATCCAGATGCCACAAACGAAGATGGAAATACGCCGATTCAACTCGCATTGCTGCACAATAATCTAGATTGCGTCGAGATTTTACTTTTATACGCAGATAATATCCACGAGCATTTTTGCAAAGAAGGACATGGGGTCATGCATTATGCTACGAAGTATCCACCAGAAATTATTACCAAAATAATTAATGCTAATAATCTTTGCAGTTTGGATACTGTTAATAAAATTACAAAAAACACATTATACCATTCAGCAATAGAATATAAAAATTTAGAAATGATCGAGTTTCTCGTTAGTCAAAGTGTACCGCAGGAGGCTAACATAGAAAAAGTTATTCCATTACATTTAGCAGGAGAGCTTGGCGATGTTAAAATTTTTAAAACACTCGCAGGTCAACTCGATGGTGAAGATATGAAATTAAAAGATAGCAAGGGAAAATCCGTATTAGATTATATTATTTCTTCAGGAAATAAAGAGATATTTGATCATTTAAAAGACCGGCTGACACATATGGCTGAACCGCTAGATTTGAGCAAACTGAAAGATAAGCAAAATGCATTGCATTATGCTGTTAAGAGAGGCCGGGTAGATGTAATGCATACCCTATTAAGTGATGAGAAACTTGACGAGGTAATTAACACTTTAGATGAAGATGGTTTTGCTCCATTACATTATGCGGTGCAGTTTGGAAATTTGAAAGCAGTCGAATGTCTCATCGGTTTCGGTTCCAATAAAGATGTACTTTCTCATAGCGAACTTAAAACACCTCTTCACGTAGCAGTAATTAATAATAAAATTGAAATTGTAAAATATTTGGTTGAAATAGGTGTAAATATTAACGCACAATGTTCTCGGGGTTATGCAGCAATCCACTTTGCAGTCGTGTACGGGCACGAAGACATTTTAATCTATCTTATTCAAAAGCACGCTAGCACTAAGGTAAATACCTACGATAAAAAGCACAGTCCTTTAATACTGGCTACAATATTAAATCGAGTCAATATGATGAAATACCTCATGGAATGCGATAAAGATATGCACAGAGTAGCTGGTTTTATCAAAGCGATTTTACCCACGGTGGCATTAAGTGCAGGAAGTCACGATGCTTTAGAATATATTAATAATTACGAAGGACCAAATTATGATGTTATTAAAATGTTGTCAAAAGATGTTGAAGAAATATTGTAATTGTAAATTGCTTTTGTAGTTAATTTCCAGTAAACTAATAATTTTGTACTAAAAATTGCTAGAATAAATAATTTTCTAATAATCTGAACAAGTAAGGTTCGTTAATCCATTCACGACCGCCACTGCAAAGGATGAATTCCTTCCCCATGAATGGAAAAATTTTGAATATCAAGTCCAATGTCAACTTACTTCATTGTGATCACCGGAACCAGGCATCTCCAAAGAACAAGACCATTTTGCTTCCTGTTAAGCAAATAACTAATAAACCAACAAACTTTTGCTTGCATTAATACCTACTACAAACGTCAAATTTAATTGTCATAACCATAAAAATACGAAAATCACTAACGTTGCTACGCAACTAAAAATTTGTTAATAGTCACAGTATAATATACAAAATACCACGACTACATAATAATAATCCTTGCAATAAAAGGTCGTTTGAGCTTGTATGGACAGCTTTAAATAAAATGTGCTGTGGATGACGTTTACTGAAAATTAACCTCAAACTGCCAACAATTTCAAACTTTCACCATCTTTTGGAATTCGATTCAATCAGCAGTTGATCACGTTACTCATCTTCTTCTCGTGCTTGCGGAATTCCTTAGCAAACTTGGGTTAAAGGTCGATTTTGTACCGGTAAGTCCTTTACGTTAAACTTCCGTCATTGCAACTGCTTTTATTCAGAATAAAGTAATAATTTTAATTTATACACAACGCGAGTCCATATGTTTTGCAATTTTAGGTAATATTTCATCATGAATAACAAATTGACTGCTAAAGAAATTCGTACGATTTTTTTGGATTTCTTCAAACAGAAACAGCACGATTATGTTCATTCTTCGTCCACGATACCTCTGGATGACCCCACTTTGCTCTTCACAAATGCTGGGATGAATCAATTTAAACCCATTTTTTTGGGCACGGTTGATCCCAAAGGCGATTTGGCCAAGCTCACGAGAGCCGTTAATACTCAGAAATGTATTAGAGCTGGCGGTAAGCACAACGATTTAGATGATGTAGGAAAAGACGTTTACCATCACACTTTCTTTGAAATGATGGGTAATTGGTCGTTTGGCGATTATTTCAAGAAAGAAATTTGTACGTGGGCATGGGAATTGCTAACTCAAGTGTTGCATTTACCTGCAGAACGGTTATACGTAACTTACTTTGGCGGTGACGAGGGACAAGGTTTAGAACCCGATTTAGAGTGTCGTCAAATTTGGTTAAATTTAGGAGTTAAAGAGGCCCACGTTTTGCCTGGTAACATGAAAGATAATTTCTGGGAAATGGGCGAAACTGGGCCCTGTGGTCCTTGTTCCGAGCTACATTTTGATAGGATTGGAAATAGGTCAGTCCCAGAACTCGTTAATCAGGACGATCCTGATGTTTTGGAAATTTGGAATCTTGTTTTTATACAATTTAATCGAGAAAGTGATAGCAGCTTAAAGGCTTTGCCCAAGAAGCATATCGATTGTGGTCTTGGTTTTGAGAGATTGGTTTCTGTTATACAAGAAAAGCGCTCTAATTATGATACCGATTTATTTTTGCCGTTATTTGATGCCATACAAAAAGGAACAGGTAGCTTAATTGTTGATGTTTTTTATTTTCATTACCTAAACTGGGTTTTTTTGTAATAGGTGCACCTGCTTATCGAGGCCGGGTTGGTAACGATGATTCTGACGGAATTGACATGGCTTATAGGGTTTTAGCAGATCATGCTCGTACAATTACTATTGCTTTGTCGGATGGCGGTAATCCTGACAACACCGGTCGTGGTTATGTGCTCAGAAGAATTCTCAGAAGAGCAATTCGTTATGCAACCGAAAAACTTAATGCCAAACCCGGATTTTTTGCCACTTTGGTTAATACTGTGGTGGAAATTTTAGGAGATACTTTTCCAGAGGTACGGAAAGATCCACTAAGAATTATGGATATCATCAACGAAGAAGAGGAGCAATTTTTAAAAACTTTATCAAGGGGAAGAAATTTACTTAACCGGACTATTGCTAAGTTGGGAGATTCGACAGTTTTACCAGGAGACGTTGCTTGGAAATTATACGATACCTATGGTTTTCCAGTGGATCTCACCCAGTTGATGGCAGAAGAAAAGAACCTTACCATTAATATGGATGCTTATGAAGAATCTAAAAAACAGGCGCAGCTGATTTCACAGGTGAGTTTTAAGAATTTATCAAGGATTACAATCTTTCTCGAATTCAAAGTTGAGTTTAGGACTATTATTTTGAATTGAGATCATTTACAATACTATGTTTGCAAAATAGAAGTTAACAAATTGATACAAAGACCAAATCCAAAAATTTACAAAAATATTTTGTGTTTAGGGCCGTGGTGCAGGTGTGGAAGACACAGTAAATTTGGATGTTCATTCAATTACAGAACTTCAAAATCAAGGTGTTCCACCAACTAACGACAGCTTCAAGTACAATTATTCTGCCGGAAGTGGTTTAAGTGAAGAATATAGTTTTCCATCAACTCAAGCTACAGTTATTGCTTTAAGATATAACAAACAGTTTGTTGATGAAATAACAATTGGTCAAGAATGTGGAGTGCTGTTGGATAGCACCAGTTTTTATGCAGAACAAGGTGGACAAATTTACGATGAAGGATTCTTTGCAAAAGTAGATGATGAAAGTGTCGAATTTTCTGTTAAAAATGTTCAAGTACGTGGTGGTTATGTTATTCACATTGGAACAATTACTGAAGGTGTGCTACGAAAGGGAGATAAAGTAAATTTACATTTGGATACTTCCCGAAGACGACTGGTGATGAACAATCACACCGGAACTCACGTTCTAAATTACGCATTGAGGAAGGTTGTTGGAAACGATGCAGAGCAAAAGGGATCGCTTGTAGCTCCAGACAAGTTACGCTTTGATTTTAGCAATAAAGGTTAGTAATTTTTATAAAATAATTTTTGTGTAATATCCCACTTTGTTACAGGAGGTATGTCTGCACAGCAGGTTAAAGAAGCAGAAACGCATGCAAAAGAATTGATCAACAAAAATGGCCAGGTTTATGCAAAAGAATCAACTTTGGGTGTTGCTAAAACAATCAACGGTTTAAGAGCTGTGTTTGATGAAGTTTATCCTGATCCAGTGCGAGTTGTTGCTATCGGCGTGCCTGTCGAAAACTTAGAATCCGATCCTTTTGGACCTGCTGGTTTGGAAACTTCCATCGAATTTTGTGGGGGTACCCATTTGAAATATGCAGGTCATATTGGCGATTTTGTTATAGCCAGTGAAGATGCTATCGCTAAAGGAATTCGACGAATTGTTGCTCTCACCGGTCCGGAAGCTACTAAAGCTTTGAAACGAACAGAGTTGTTAGAAAATCGACTCAATGATATTAAGTCCATTATTGATGAGGACAAAAATGGTGAAAAATCGAAAGATAATGTGAAACAAATTGTTGAATTCACCGAAGAAGTTTCTCAGGCTGTTATTCCATATTGGAAGAAGGAAGAAATTCGAAACACTTTGAAAAATCTCAAAAAGTCTTTAGACGACAAAGAACGTGCTAATAAAGCTGCCATTGCTTCTAAAGTTGTCGAAGAAGCTAAGTTACTAATAGAAAGTAACCTTAATGTTCCCGTTCTGGTGAACCAGTTCCAAGCGTACTCGAACACTAAGGCTTTAGATTCTGCACTTAAACAATTAAGAACTTTAAGCCCAAACACTGCTGCAATGTTTGTCAGTGTAGATCCAGATGTCAAAAAAATATTTTTGCTTACATATGTACCTAAGGATGCTATTGCAAAAGGTTTAAAAGCTATCGATTGGGTTTCATCGGTTAGTTCATTAATTAATGGTAAAGGTGGCGGAAAAGATGAAAATGCCCAAGCTTCTGGAACCAATATTGAAAATATTAACGAAGTTTTAGCGACTGCAAAGAATTTTGCAAATGGAAAACTTTCTTTACAATGAAAACGATCACTTGGTACGGGTTGTGAAAATTAATTTAAAACTTCAATATGTAAGGCATTCTGTTTTTTACGATAATTTTTATTGCTTTGATAATTTTTTTATACGTTAACAAAGTTTTCAATAAAAATTTTCTATGAATTACTTAAGCTTTTTAATTCAATATTAACTTTCTTGGTCTGTTACATAAATAACTTGTGATTTATGAACCAAAAAAATATTAAAAACTGTTGAATCAGTAAGACAGTTGTATAGAAACCTAGAAACTGCGGTCATCTGGGTTCCACCTAGCTTTTAAAATTATAATGTACAGGGACTTACAAAAGTTTTTCCCCAGTTCTGTTAGCAATGTAAATAGTACTTTTGAAGAATTTTTTTGACTCAAAAATCGCTTTTACAGCAGTATTTTTCTCTTTATCTATTTTATTGCTCTGTTCCCGACTTACAGTGACTTAAAAAATATTGTCATCTGTATCTCAGAAATGGTGCGACAAAATATAAAAATGTATATGAACAAAAATGTAGGGAATGGAATTTACAAGAAAAAATGCGTATATATTTTTCTGCTTTGTTGTACCGTTCCTGAGCTACAGACGACAGTCTTTTGGAAAAAATGTCTGATAAGTATTGCTGTAAAATCGATTTTTATATGACAAAAATCATTTTCAAAAAGTATATTTTACATTGAAAATTGTGCGAAAACTTTTGGAGTCACCCCCCCCCCCTCTTCAGAGAAACTTGTTTATTTTATGTTTCTGCCGCTTGTTTGTGGACTTTTCATCAAATGTCATTTTGTAGTTCAAGTAATCTTGGTCGCAGCAAATGACCTACGTTTAACCTCAAATATTTCTAAACAAACAATGTTTCCATTTAAAAATGTTTAAGTCAATTTTTAGAATATACAACGCTTGCAGTGGAGTTGCAAAGTATTCTAATGTAGTGGCACAGCCTTTAAGAAGTAAAAAACCGAAATCAACAAGGGGAACTGTAAGTAGTGCTAACCTTCAATATATTTCGAAAACTTTTAATTTGGTAAAAATAGGCGAAGACGTTTATCGATGAAATACGTGTTCGAGTTACTGGAGGAAATGGTGGCGATGGATGTGCTTCCTTTCTGCAGTTGTGGTGTAACGAAAACGCTGGGCCTGACGGAGGCGATGGTGGTAACGGTGGTCACGTTATTTTGAGAGCTAATCCCAATATTAAAGATTTATGTAATCTCAATTCGGTAATCCAAGGTAAAAATGGAGAGAAGGGGTCAACGAGAGATTGCATTGGGAAAAGTGCAGAACACACAATTATTGATGTTCCTGTCGGAACGGTGATAAAAAGTAGCAGTGGAAAAGTTGTCGGTGATTTAAATCGAGAAAGTTTATTGTTTGTTGCTGCACGTGGGGGAGCTGGTGGTAAGGGTAACCATTTCTTTGTTAACGATATAGAACAAGCTCCCACTATTTGTGAATTTGGAGCCGAAGGCGAAGAAAATGAATACATCATAGAAATTCGTTCAATGGCACACATCGGATTGGTTTGTATTTATTTAATTTTTTAGTAGTATTAACTCCTGAGTTGTCAGTATTTGAATAACTAATAATATTCTCTTTATTATTTGGTATTATCTGAAATACTTGAAATATTATATTTTTATAAAATGCATTTTGTAGATTGGACTACCTAATGCAGGTAAAAGTACACTTTTAAGGGCAATAACACGTGCACGTCCAAAAGTTGCATCATATCCATTTACGACTTTAAAACCTCATGTAGGAATGTTGCAGTATAACGATTATGAACAAATTGCCAGTAAGATGAGACTTAAACTAAGTGTAAAATGTCATTAAAACGATTTGTTTTTAGTTGCAGATTTGCCAGGATTAATTCCGGATTCACATAAAAATAGAGGGCTTGGAATACAGTTTTTAAAACATGCTGAACGTTGCATGGGTTTGCTGTACATTTTAGACATGTCCTTGGAAGAACCTTGGTCACATTTAGAAACATTGCAATATGAGCTATCTCAGTTTAACGCGAGTTTAGCACAAAAACCACAATTGATCATTGCCAACAAGATGGATATCGAACAGTCCTTGAAAAATTTGGAGCTGTTAAAGAGAAAAACTGACTTGAAAATTTTACCAGTTAGTGCTAAATTAGGTACCAATTTAAGCGATTTGTTGCATGAACTTAGAATAATTTATGATAACAGTAAGAAGGATCAAGATCCTGAATTAGATTAGTTAATGTATTTTATGCAGATACCTATGTACATAAATGAAAATAAAGTTTTTTTAATATGTATTTTTTAAAAGTCTTGATTTTGCTTATGTGGAGCTTTACGTTTACGAAAATTAAAATTAGGCTGAAAATTCAGCTTGTTTTATAAGTAAACTTTGGTTTAATTATTGGCTCCGACTCCGCGAGTGCCTCGAATCTGAAGCAGCATCGCACCAATAATGGGAACTGTTTGATGAATATTTAAATTTTCGGCTGTGTTTATTATTAACGCAATGATAACAATTTAAACAAATATTATCCATTTGAAATTTGACCTTTGTTTGGTACCAATTCCTCAGAGTGCGAAACCCTGAACTGTGTGGTTTAAAAATGCAATTAGCGATTTACGTTATATTTTTTTTTGGTTACAATAAATGATATTAATTATAACAATTTTACCAATTAATTTATGTTTAAAGAAATAAGTAAATGGTTCTTTATATGGGTCACAAAATTTGCTAATAAAAGAAGTTATTTTTATATGTATCGGCAGATTTTGACTGCTTGCTTGTTTTTTATTATATTTTTATTATTTTTAAAGTATGTACATTTAAAGCAGTGGCTTTAACAGCTGGATACTTATAGCTATTTTTTACTCGCAATTTTTTTTGACTTAAAAATGTGAATGAAACGGTACCTATGCTGCAGCCTATGCCCACGCACCACAAAAAAGGGAATTTTAAAATTTGTGGCCGGACTTTGCATGCTACTTCCTCGGGTATCTTCCTAACCAGTGGCGGATCCAGGAAACAACCATGGGGGGGGGCGACAACATAAAAAAATTAAATAAAAAAAAATAAAAAGTAGTATAATAGCAATATCAAAAATAATTTCATATTAATATATTGTCTGAAATTAAATACAAATAAAAGAAATATAGATTCAAAAAACGCAAACTGAAGAAAAAGCACTTCTGTTTGCTTTAAATTATGAAAAGCAATGACAAAGAAGAATATTGTTACCTAAAAACATTCTTTCAGGAATTAGGGAAAACAACATAAATTTAAGGTTTTCCAAAATTGCAACAAGCTTATACAATTTACCTTATAGAAGCCTCAGATTAGGCAGCTTCCGGAAGTTCGGCTTTAAATTCTTTGAAGTACTAAATTTAGTTTTAGTAAAAAAATAGATATTTAAAAATACAATACCGTAGTTTTGTCATTTTGTTGTAAGGCTATCATTTAAAAAAGGAATTTAAAAAAATACAATATACTTTTGTATTTCGTAAATTCTTAAAATAGTTTTAGGAATTTGTAACAAGTCATCAGAATTTTGGTATCCAGTCATTTGGCCGACACTCATTTGGCCGACATTCATTCGGCCAACAATTATTTTGCAGCAATCATTTATACCAATATTTCAAGTATTATGTAAGACATTTTTTTAACTTTTAGACTTCCTCCATAGTCCATACTATAATAAGAAAAAATAAGAAAATGTATTCTCCCCTCCACCCACAATAATCGTACGTAAGATTAATTGTTACCCAATGACGAGCTAAATGGAATCGGGTTAAAAGAATTTTCGGTATATACATATTAACGTTAAAAGTAAAATTAAAAAAATTTATTTATTGTCCAAAAAATAAAATGTCGGCCAAATGAGTGTCGGCCAAAAACTGGTCGGCCAAATGACAGTGATGCAGAATTTTTTGGTGTAAAAATTCATGTTTTTTAGAGCTCTAAGGGAGGGCTATCGCCCTCACCTGTTTCTAACTACGGACGCGTTCCATCTCATCAGATAGAAGACATTTGGATTATTGTTGCTTAGCTGAAATATTGCAATTGAAAACTTTTGAATGTTATTTTCTCAGAAACGGTTGCTTATAGCACCGAAAAAAGCAAGTGTTCGCTTAATTTTAGTACTCTTTTAACCTACCACAGCTTGTCTTAATTTAGAGACTTACATTTGAAATGTTCTTCTTGTTAGCTATAAATTCTATTTCTATATTTGAGTCCTAGTACTAAAAGTATTGTAATGAAACAATAGAGGCTAATTGTATTTGATGGTTTATTTGTGAGACTTATTATACATTATGATTCTTATACTATGATAACCTTGGTGCTTGCTGTTACAAATCTGTCTACTAGGCTGCTGACTTGCCATTGCCGTGATTTCCTGTGAGCACAGTTCTAGTTCTGACTTGCAAGTGTTAACCCTCGGTCAGGCGTGATCTCGAAAACTACCGAGATCGGGCGCAGTGTGCCTGAGAGGCTCACTTTTAAACTGTCGATAAAATGCGTTCCAATCAATTTAGCGCGACAAACAAAATTCCTTATCTTTGTTGGGATGTATTTGAAGAAAATAAAATTTCATATTCTCCAAAACACTTCTAATGCCCGTACTTATAGTCACGGATCAATCCGAGACTCAAAATGATCCTAGAATTTACCAATGAGATTACTGGAATTTAGACCGTATCGTAGCAACAGCTGTTATTTCGAGAATTGATCTCGATTCTCGGTTCAATCCATGACTATAATGGCCGTACTCAGCCCCGTAGCCAAATTGAATGATTAGGACAGGCTTGCAGTAGGCTCACGAAAAAGTCCAATTAAGAGCTTCTTTATTTTAAAAATAAAAAGTATACACATTAAAAAAGTTGTAAACCTCGGTTTTTCTCATCATTAAATTTGTGCAGAACTAAGTCTAAATCCAATGCTTTTGTACGAATTTTTTCATACGCAATAAGCGTTAAATTGGACATTCGTTGGTGGCACATAGAAAGTCGCTGTGGACGGTTGATTCTTGTTAACACAGAGAAGGTGGACTCGCAGGTAGCAGTACTACATCCAAAAGTTCGGGCAGTTGCTAATAATTTATAAGTATCGGCGAATGCTACTCGTTGCTGAAAAATTATCTCAAATACTGTGATATTTGGATTTTCCTTCTTTTGGGTTTCAATAAATCTATTCACCACTATAATTTCTTCCGGTGATGGAAGTTGGATCCCTAAAGTTTGCAAATATTTGACTTTTTCCAAATTAATAATTTCTTCTTCGGCACTGGAAACTGCAATTAGGAGTGCATTATTTTCCGTAAATCTTCTGTTTATTTCACTCAAAATGACATCAAGAGTTTCATAAAAGATTGCCTTGAAATTTTGGTCAACATCTGATCTTTCACCAATTAGATCATATACCAAATATTGCTCCAGCGTTGTGTTTCGTATCCTTCGTCTTTTGCTGGGAGGTTCTTCTTCATCAACATTTAAATCAAAAAATCAGTGTCAATTTTGGTACCAATTTCTTGATAAACATCATCGTTTCTGTAAGAGTTCAGAGAATTCACTACCGAGGTCATGACAACTACCGCATCTTTCAAACTCGCTTCGTGAGCCTGAAGTAATTTATCAGCAGGCTGAATGGTTTCTAAAATTTTTTTCATCAAAACCATGCAAAATCGAAACTCTTTGGATTGAACAATTTTTAACATCCCAATACTTTTTACAACGTAATCACCATCTACATCTCTGCTTTTCGACACTTTTTCCAGTGCCTGGATTATTTGCACATAATTGTTGTAAATTATGCGAGTAACATCCAAATGACCACTCCAACGTTGCTCCAAAAGACGACATAACGCATTCCCATCGTAGAACTTCGAAATACTTCCTTTTTTCAAAAACATATATAGCATAGAGCATTGATCGAAATATTGCCTAATATTTGATATTTCTTTTATGGCTTTTACAAGTACCAGGTGCAATCTATGATCGGCAAGAAAGTAATTGTGCAATAACTAGTGATTAGCGATAGTCCAATAGTAGTGAGGGAAGACACTCCTGACTATGAACAGACCAATAGAAAGAGACGTTACCCAAGTACAGATTTAATTAAAAAAAATTTAAATCAAAACAGAAAAAAGATGGCTCCGGCCTGCGGCCAGGGCAGGCTTAAACTTTTCTAGGGCAGGCTCAGCCTGCCCTGGCGTACCCCTGGCTACGGGGCTGGCCGTACTTATGCCCGTGCTTATAGTCATGGATTGAACCGAGAATCGAGATCAATTCTCGAAATAACAGCTGTTGCTTAGATAAGGTCTAAATTCCAGTAATCTCATTGGTAAATTCTAGGATCATTTTGAGTCTTGGATTGATCCGTGACTATAAGTACGGGCATTATAGTCATGGATTGAACCGAGAATCGAGATCAATTCTCGAAATAACAGCTGTTGCTACGATACAGTTTAAATTCCAGTAATCTCATTGGTAAATTCTAGAATCATTTTGAGTCTCGGATTGATCCGTGACTATAAGTACGGGCATAAAACACCTACAGTTAATACTTACAAAATAAAGCGTATGACATCTTGTAATAATTTAATAATTGCATCTTATTTACAAGAAACAATTTTTTTTCAAATTTCTTTTGTTATGATTCGTTTCTAAGGACTTCTGGGCATCATAATTGCTTATTACAAATCAAAATTTTAGTTAGTATTACTGATAAAAAAACTGTTTAACTAGACATGATGATATGCGACGTTACAAAATAAAGCGTACCTACAGTTACTCACATAAATATTCGGACACTCCTATGTTAACAATGTTAATTTGACGTTTTCAAAACGTTTTTTCTAATGTAAAAATCGCTTACAGCAAAATTTTGTAAACATTTTTTGTTGGAAATTTCATTGCCTAAAATTTTGTTTATATACATTTTTCCATTTTGTTGCACCGTTTCCGACTGACAGCGACTTAAACAAGACTCGGTAAAATCCAAAAAATATTGTCATCTATATCTCGGAAACGGTGCATCATAATAAAAATATGAATAGGAAATTTTTTCTTGTAAATTTCATTCTCTACAGTTTTGTTTATATACATTTTTCTATTTGGTCGCACCGTTTCCGAGATATAGACGATAATATTTTTTGGATTTTACCGAGTCTTGTTTAAGTCGCTGTCAGTCGGAAACGGTGCAAAAAAATAGAAAAATGTATATAAATAAAATTTAAGGCAATGAAATTTCCAACAAAAAATGTCTACAAAATTTTGCTGTAAAAACGATTTTTATATAAAAAAAAAGTCTTGAAAACGTCCAATTAACATTGTTAACATAGGAGTGTCCGAATAATATTTATGTGAGTAACTGTACATACATCTAAGAAATAATATAAATAGATTGAATTACATAGCGCAGATATAATCGTATTTATTATTGCACATTTTATTTAGATTAGTTATTTGGTACGTGATTTATGAAAAACGTAAATTATTTCGGAAAATTACCTAAGTTTTTGAGAAAATAAATTCAAAAATGGTTCATACAAGCTATTTCTATCAGAATGATCATTATGAAATCAGTTTTTAAAGGGAAATCATTACGCCAAATTGAAAAATTTGCTGATAAAATATATTTCACTATACATAATTTTTTTAAATATTAATAAATAGGTAAACTATATAATAGAACCCTTCACAATAAACCTGGTTGTTGGCTTAAAATATTACTAAAGGCAAAAGATTTAACAGAACTAAACAAAACATTAAAACAATAAAATTTTAACAGTAAAGTAAAGATATGCATACGTAGAAAAATTGTCACTATAAAAACCAAAAAGACATTAATTACCACTTGACAGGTTCAGATTAAAAATATTTAAAATGAAATATTCCCATAAAGAATTAAACTTTAAAAAATAGAAAGAGTTATACGATATAAGGCCCTATTTCACGGTTATTGCCAATCTTGAAGATTAAAGATTAGGGATTGAAGATTAAAGATTTAGAGATTGAAGATTAAAGATTGAAGATTAGAGATTGAAGATTGAAGATTAGAGATTGAAGATTAAAGATTGAAGATTAAAGATTGAAGATTAAAGATTGAAGGTTAAAGATTGAAGATTTGAGATTGAAGACTGAAGATTAGAGATTGAAGATTGAAGATTAGAGATTAAAGATTGAAGATTAGAGATTGAAGATTAAAGATTGAAGATTACATTAGAGATTAGAGATTGAAGATTAAAGATTAGAGATTTAAGATTAAAGATTAGGGATTGAAGATTAAAGATTAGAGATTTAAGGTTAGAGAATTAGAGATTAGAAAATTAGAAATTAAAGATTTGAGTATTTGAGATTAAAGTATTTTTATTTCAATTGACTCCAATCTTCCCTAATTTTTACCAGATCAAGTCCCGTTTCGAGTAAAAATAAAAAAGTGAGTACTTTACCCCAGTAATTGCAAAAAAAAATTATTCAAGCAAATTAGTATGTTTTGCTTGTTTTATTTACAATAATTGCTTTTCTTGTAATCATCAGGTTATTTTTATCTAACAAATCAATAAATCTTCAAGCTTCGAAATTAATATTTTGTTGACACCTTTTATTTTTTATGGTGTAAGTTAAGTTATGTCACTGTGTACATAAATTGTGTGAATAAAAATCAACAATGTAAATAATAGAATAAAATTGTCAACCACTATATAAATATTTTGATGAAGGTAAAAAGCAGAGGTCAAAATTTTTAATTTTAAAATATTGCAATTTTCACACATAGAGCAATTTCTTCTCTAACTCTAGAGATAGGGCGATATAGTGTATTTGTTTAATTGGTCGCTCGGTTCGACTTAATGTTTAATTAAAATATAAATACTTAAGTAAATAATGTCATTTGCTTTGATTGTAGCAATATTGGAGTTGTTCTTAACAAGAGACTTTCCAACAAGAAACCTCGTTCTCATAGAAACTTTGAACATTCAATTAGCTTGCATAATATGTTGTTTCCAATAAAAATTTCTCATTCTACAATCCGATACCTATGTTTATTTCTCAACTTATATAATTTTTTAAAATTGTATGTATGCATTTCATACTATGCACACGCGTAGATAATTTCGATATACTTGTACGTTTAATTTTCCATTGTTATATTATTTTATTGTATAATTGCGTAACGAAGATAAATGCAACAGCCGAAGGATCAACCTTGACTTAATTTTTTACGCTTAAAAATATTGATCAATGTTGTTTTCGTTGTTTAAAACTAAAATCGATATGTAACTTTTTTTGAATTTAAATTTGATAATTAATTTTTCGCCAGTTCCAATTACACGTGCTTGCATTACTTATTACCCAATAAGTAATTTATCATAAAATATAATAAAAAAATTTCCAGCAGCTTGTATTTTCGAAATGCATTTGGAATTATTTAAAAAATTATCGATAAAGTTATATAACATCGAGAAATATGAACGCGTTGGGGATTTGTGATGTAATTAACACAAGCAATATTATAATGAAGAAGTGTTCTGCTGTAACTAATTAACTTTCAATTAAGTGTCTTAATTAAACATATGCAGGTAAGTGCAGCTTTTCGGAAAATTAGTTTTCATTACAGTGATTATTTTGCAAGTCCAACCTGGTTTGCCTTTGTTAAGACACAAAATCAAGGACTTCTGGCAGATGAAAGTTTATATAAAGAAGTAAAAAATTTAAATAGACGTCGAGTAGTTTAATTTGTTTTGACTGGTTTTACACTTCAAGTTAGTGTTAGTGCACTTCTATTGCATAATTACGATGGAGTTAAAGTTCTGGATTATTTTTTCTACTTTGCTTATAATAAATTCCTATTGTTTAATTCGTAAGTAATTTTTAATATAATTTTTTTAAAATTATTTCAAGAATTCAAAAGAAAAAATTTTATCTCAAAATATATTCATGTTTTTTTCCTATTAATAAAATTCGTAATTTCTTCATATTTAAATTTTGTTTCTAGTTTATTTGATTTTTAATGCAATACCAGAAGTAATAAATTATTGAAGAATTTGAAAATACAAAAACCAGAAATTAAATTTTATAATTTATATTGTTTTGTTTTTTTCCGAATCTCATAGAAGTTTTCAATTACAATTGAATATTTTTTGTTTAAAATTTGATACAAAACCGGGTGAAGCCGCATATTTTTTATAGTAGTATTATTTAAAAATATTTTTTGAATTCTGCGAGATATCAAAATTACTAAAAAATATTAGATAATTTTTGTAATATCTGCCTCGAAAACGAACACGAAAAAATTTAAATCTGGTAATTTTTGATATTATAATTAATTATTAAAAAATGTTTAACTGAAGGAAACAAAAACTGAGTGTCGGCCAGTTTCGGATTACTAAATCATCATCAAGACATAGGTATTGTCAATGATAAAGTAGCATTATTCCAAGAAATATTTTTGAATAAAAGCCAGTGTACATTATACAGACATTTTATTGTCTGAAATCAATGGTTATATTTTATACATATAACAAATTAAGTAAAAAATGCAATATTTTAATTTTTGTTTTTTTTTTCAAAAGTCTACTGTATCCTTTGATATTTCCTTTAGGCTTCTATATATTATGTTCTGGTCCCGTGTCCGTCCGTCCTACCGTCCGCAGGTTTCAAATTATAATTCGTTAAGCTGATAACAGTTCTTCAAAGTTCATCCTTTATATAAAATTTGTGATTTGCCAACTACAAAAAAACATTTTTTTATTTATTATTCTTCTTCTAGAGTAAAATTATATTATAATTCTGTGTCTATATTCTAATCTATATTTTTCAAGTTGAACCAGAAAGAAAAAGAACTGCGGTCATCCGAATTCCACCTTGTTTGAATAAAATATTTAATAGGCTACAACTTATTGAGTCTAATAAACTATTTTGAAAAATGTATCCATTTATATTATTCACAAAATTATAAAATAGTATATTTTTTAATGAGTGTATAATGAAGGCCATATTACACGAGAATTGTTTACAACACGAGCGAACGCAGCGAGCGAGTTTTGTAATTATTCTCGTGTAATATGGCTCATTATACACGAATTGAATACTATTCTTTATCTACGACTGTTAAACAATAACTAAGACTGCATTATCTAATTATTTAAGTGTAACGTTGTATCGTGTTTATTAATTTTCAACTATCGATTCAAGTTGCCATTTGTCATTTATAAGGAAAAGAAATAAAAATTGCCAACAGCCGTGGATAATGAACAGGAGCCGTGTATAATGAATCCATTATCTAAATATAAATTATTAACTTGTGAGAATAATAATAAGATAAAACTTTAAAATATAACAAGTTAAATAAACTTCAATAATTGGAAATTCTATTGAGCTTTAATTAGCAATTGAGCTTTAATTAGCTTTGTTATATTTTAAAGTTTTATCTTATTTGAATCCATTATCTACTGTAGAATATGAATATGAGAATATGTCATATAATGACAATAGTGTCATTATATGTGTAACCATGAATACATAACTTGGCTCATATTCTACAGTGGATAATGAATTCATTATCCACGGCTCCTGTTCATTATCCACGGCTGTTGGCAATTTTTATTTCTTTTCCTTATAAATGACAAATTGCAATTTGATTCGATAGTTGAAAATTAATAATTACGATACAACTTAAAGTTAAAAAAAATAGATAATGCAGTCTTAGTTATTGTTTAACAGTCGTATAGATAAAGAATCTTATTTAATTTGTGTATAGTGGGCCATATTACACGAGAATAATTACAAAACTCGCTCACTGCGTTCGCTTGTGTTGTAAACAATTCTCGTGTAATATGGCCTTCATTATACAGTCATTAAATAATATACTATTATATTACACTGAATCATTATTTGTCTTTTATACCTTGACAACAAGATAATATTAAATAGGCTATAATGCCTTAGGGCGTATAAATCATAAATGCCCGCTTATTATGCCCTCTCATTTGCAATTATATAATATAATTCAAAATATACCATTTTATTGTTTACAATTTTATTTAAAATTAAAAGTACAACTTGCAAATGAAGATCCACTAATTGAACAATTAAAAATTAAACAAAAAATTAAATTTAGCAATTATCAAATTCAAAATTTATAAAATTTTTAAATAACTATTATATTAAAATGAAGTTGGAAAATATTATGAATCTATTTATTTCTTTGTACTGTACAAATAAATTGACTTTGCTGAAAATTTGACTCAAGTTGAAAAGCTAAATTTTCTACCCGAAAAGAGGCCTTAAATATTTTTTATAAAATGTTGCGTTTAAAAGATTTATGTAAAAATAAAATAATTCGATTTTTTCAATACTAAATACAGTGAAACTCGATTGGTGTGGAATTCGATTGATATTCAACTTCCGAGGTTGATCTTCTGATATACGGGTGACGGTAAACTAGGCAAATGTCAGTTTTTTTTGTCAATTTATGGGTGCCGCTACAGTGTGTGGTCTATATACAAGTTTATGTTCTATGTAAAAAAAATAAAAATGTAAAAACTGTAAAAAATGGGGATAATTTTACCCACTTAAAATAAAAGTAAAATTAAACTGTAAAATTTCAGGTTTAATTTTAGATCTGAAAATTACCCTGTTGAAAAGAGTCAATTTACCCTAAAACTAAGGTAATTTCATGCTTTACTCTAAAAAAATGTACTAATATTACTCTGAAAATACCTTAATAGTATTAATTTAGAGTAAATTTACCTTAAAAACTGCTGGTAATAAAGTTTCCTCCATTTAATAGGGGAAATTTACTAAGTTACTTATTAGTAAATATCATTTACAACATTTTTGTGAAAATTACCCGGTTTATAAGAGTGAATTTACCTTAAAAATAGTGGATTAAAAAAATAGTCGATAATTTTTAAGGTAGATTCACTCCTATAAACCGGGTAATTTTCACAAGAATGTTGTAAATGATATTTACTAATAACTTAGTAAATTTCCCCTATTAAATGGAGGCAACTTTATTACCACCAGTTTTTAGGGTAAATTTACTCTTTTGAACAGAGTAATTTTCAGATCTAAAATGAAACCTGGAAATTTACAGTTTAATTTTACTCTTATTAAGTGGGTAAAATTTCACCGAAAAAATTACTCCCATTTTTTACAGTGTACGTCACTAATATTAAACCAAGAATATAATTTCCAAGGCATTCGTTATTGCTTCATTTAATTTACTACCCGAGAGCTGTTAGTTAATCCTGACCACAATTAGATGTCTAGATGTTACTCCGCTCCGGTCTCTTTCCAATCCAGGCGCTCCGGGTTGCTTTGACAAACGCCGTACTCACTAAAATATTCCCCTAAACCGCTCCTACTCGGAAAGTGTGCTACCAGGAAGGAGGTGGATCTCCCTCGATGTGAACTCAACGCTGTGATATTCACGATTTTATTATTAAATTAATTACACAATATAATTTATAGCCCAGTTTACCTTACCCATGTTATACAACTGGGCCTTATTAGCGTTACAGACTATAAATAGCGTTGCCGAATTAAACGTGGCTGACGTTTTTTTTGCATTTTTGTGGATTTCTTCCAACAAATTACGAAAATACACCATTTTGGAATTTTTGTAAAATCTCTATTTACATTTATACAGGCACTCAGAATTTTTTGAATTCAAAATTGAGATTGGAATCTATATTTAATCTTTACAGCGTTTGAAAGACATGCACGAGAAAAATAAGTAGAGTGGCGTCTGACATAATTTCGTTTTGTTCATTTTCAATCTATTTATATATTCTTGTTCTTCAAGTGCTATACACTATGCAGTGCGTAGGCGATCATTTGGCTGAAGCCAAGATGACGTACTAGGGAATTTAATTAATGGGGTGGTTTCCCATTTGGTATATATTTTCAAAATATTTGAAATTAAATTTAATATTTATTTGGAACGGTTTTGAAAATTAGGATCGGATTTTTGAATTTTTTTTGCCTTTTTATGCTTTGCCAAAAAAGAACTACGACTGATATCACAATTATTGTAATTTGAGGGAGAATTATAAGTGCACTGAACATACCATAAAAATTTAAGCAAAACCAATCCAGTAGTTTTCGAGAAATTTTGCTAGACAATTTTAAAAATGTAGGTAGTTTTAAGAAAAACGCGCTTGAAAGTTGAAGTACGCATTACACAGAGAAAATTTTGATTTACCATTAATTTGCTATATACCTGGTTTATATTATACATTTTTCTCTGCCTCTTAGAAGTCCTGCAGAGCTGCTTTATTCTCTCTCTGCTAGTTTTTTCAATTTTCTGAACTTGTCACACGGTACTACCCCCCCTAAACAAAAATATTGTATTTGTATATATCTCTTGTATCGCTTCTACATATTTTTTTATTCATTTTTATTCGATATTTTGTCGATTGGCGTACGTTCAAAAATATAAAAAAAGTTTTCGGGAGTATTACACATATTTACGATGTTGTCAATAATTACAATTTTTGTTCTTGCATCAAAATCATTGAAATAGCGGGGGGGGGGTGGAGAAGTTGTTAGGTAATTTTAGATCATCAGATATAAATGTTTCTTTGTGGGCCTGATGTAAAATTATGATTAATTTTTTTTCTGATAAAATAAAGTAATTCTTTCTCTCTCTGACTTTCTAAATAATTTTTGAGAGTTTGAATTTTAAAATATTGACATAAATGTCTGCATGGTTTTAAAAACCGGTGGTCAAAATTTTTAAGTTTTAAAAGGACTGAAATTTAGCCCCCCTCAAGCTGAAAAATAGTGTAAATTTTAAATAATTCAGATTCTTCTCTTTTTGACTGTGAAAGTTGAATAATAATTTATTAGAAAAGGTATGATCGAAAATAAAAAATAGTTGAAGTAGATTTTATATACAATCTCTTTAAACTTCCGGTCATATTTAATTGCCTCTGCCTAAAAACCAATGGCATATTGTATATTCATTTTGATATTATTCCCACTTGGTCTCTTTTGGTATGAAAGCTTAGAATCTTTTCCAGTTTTAGTGAGAAATTGAAATTTACGTTGCTCCTCCAATCATTAAAAACATCCCTATAACAGCCAGAACTTGAAATTTATGGATCTTTTAAAAGACGAGATTTTTCAGTTATTTCATTCATTAAAAACATTCCTGTAATATTTAAAGTCAGCTTTAATGGGGATTTTGGACACTGGACGTGAATATGGACGTGAATGAAAATCAAAATTCCTGTAATAGTCATTTAATTCAATTATTCAAAATCCCACGGGATATCCTATGCCAACCTAGTTGGGAATTTTTGATTATAATTTATTGTCCAGAACTTCATGATTTAGAATGTATTGGTTAGTTACCCATGCGGAGATGTAGTGACGACTACTTTTTATTTTAATCGAATAAAACCTGACTATCACTAAATTAATATTACTTTAAAAAAATCTTAGTTTAGTATTCTCTGAATTTTTTAAGCTATAAACATTTTTTTAATTTCAGCTGATTATATTAAGGTTTGTTCACGTAAGGATCCTGATTTACCAGGATGTATTCAAAATTCAATAGAATCATTAAGACCACGAATGATATCAGGAATTCCCGAACTGGAAGTACCGTCTTTGGAACCTTTCAATTTGGACACTTTGATAATCGAGAGCGTTTCAGGAGCTTCGAGTATTGCAACAAATTTAACAGATTTAAAGATAAATGGAGCTTCGACTTACAAAATTATAAAAATTGTGTAAGCTTTCTTTTATTCATTGTTCAAGGCTTCAAGAAGTTTCTTTATATTTCCTGTTTTATCAAACAATTATTTTAGTCCGAAATTTACGAAAAATGGATTTAATTTTGGATTTGATGTTAATGTGCCCCACATTGATTTAACTGGAAATTACAAAATGGACACCAAAATATTATTTTTACAATTAACCGGAGAAGGTCCATTCAGTGCTAACATAAGTAAGTATTGCAGATTGTCTTATTCAATAATCGATTGAGAATATTTTACATAAATTTACATTAATCACAATCAAGTTGTTTAACCTTTCTTGAAATTCAAAATTTCTCCATTACGTCTGTAGTTTCTTCAGACTTGCCTTTTTTAAGTAATATGTCTATTTTGGTTACCTATTGTGATGTAATTTTTAAAATTTACAAATTTCTAGCCGACTATCATTTCGTCTGCACAATGAAAGGAAATAAGATTCAAAAAGAAGGAATAAATTATTTAGAATTTGATCCAATGAAGTGCGAACTTGGCGTTGGGAAAGTTTACCTATATTTAGAAAATCTCTTTAATGGAAATCCAATCCTTGGCCAAGCAACAAACGCCGTAATAAACGAAAATTCTGATATTTTCTTTGAAGAAATTAAACCTAATTTAGTGCATGCGATTGCAAAGACTTTTACTAACATAGCTAATAAGATAACACTGGCATTTAAATATGAAGAACTGTTTCCTTAATGTGATAATGTTAATATTTACTTTTTTTATTTAAATCTGAATAAATTTATATTTTGTATAATAAACTTTGTAGATAAAACTTTGTTTTCTTAATTAATTTGAATTTCTATGAGTTATTATAGCTTCATCGATCATACTTATTTTTGGAAATACAAACAAAAAATATGTGATATCATTTCTTTTTCTGAATTTCCTAAATCTATTACGAAGTGCGGTATTGGATATGATCGGGGCTAGACTGCGCATTTTGCAATTTTTAAAAGCTTAAATTTTTTTTTAAATAATAATTTTAATTTTTTAAATTTTTAATATAAAAAATAATACTATTTTGGAATAAATAGTAAATAAAATTTGATTTTTAAGTATTTTTGAAATATTAATTCGAAAAATTTAAAGTTTTTGGTTTTCTTGCTAATAGATATATTTTTTGAATTTTAAAAATTAATTTTTATCTGATAAAGTATTTCCAACAAGTGGACGCAAATTACAGGAAATTAATAAATACATAAACAATTACAATGCAATAATTATAACAACATAAAATTAAAATAAAAACGGATGTTGAATGTAGATATTATGTATGTAGGTATGTCCTATTAATTCCAGTTATTAAAAACATAGTTAAGCGGTAACTATTATGTTAATTACTATCTTTTCTTTTTCTACCTATTGACGCAACAGTCAATTTAAACGAACGACTACTTGGTCTGCAGTCACTTGTGATAATCCTCATACCATCCTGCTTCATTAATTTTATATATTGTTTGAGATATCACGAACAGGTGAATGCGCCTTATTGGTGATAAGTGGAGCCGCTGGATCGGATCAGTGATTCGGGCTATTTTCCTATGAAAATAAAGTAAAAAATCGATATTTTCCCAATGAAGGTTTTCTTACCAATCATGTTTAGCTTAGAATTTAGCTGGGTGGGTATTAAAATTACTTTTCTAGACTTCTATTGTTTTATTTAAAAAAAAAAATTAATTTCAATTTAGAAGAAGGCCGAATTACCTTCTAGCTTCCGCAGCAATATAGAGTTAGCTTACACGAAGATTAAGTGTTCCACACCAATACGATAAAAGTACTATCTTTACTTTGGATGTAATCCAATTAATCTTATTGTGATATTTTTATTAGTTTGCTATTTTTTGTTTGTATTTACTGCTTACAGAAGTTACTGTTTATGTTCTTTGAGAAAAATTAACTGAAGAGTAGTAAGGTATAAACTATATACCGGTACTTTTATTATTATAAGTAAATAATAATAAAATAATTGATAGTAGGCTAATCAAACTTGGGCTTCAGGAGGTAAGAGAACAAGATGGAGAGATAATGTAATGTCAAATTCGGAAACAATGAGATTACAATACCACGAAGCACTAAACCTGATGACAAATAGGGAGGTAGTATTATGAAGGACAATTTATTGTAAAGTCAGCCAAGACCCACCCGGGGTTGTAACGCTGCGAAAGAAAAAGAAAATTTTTTTTTAGCATTATTATATAAAATTAATATATAGCATTGTTGGAGCGTTTGAAGAATGAAATTTGGAAAAAACGGCCCTATTTCAAGAAAAAAATTTTTTTTGTTTCGCCAAGACAATGAACCGTGTCACAAGTCGATAAAAACGATGGTCAAATTGCTCAATGAATTGAGCTATGAAATGCTTCCCCAGTCAGCGTATTTTCGAGATTTAGCTTCCAGCGACTATTTCCTGTTTGGAGACCTCAAGAAAATGCTCGCTGGAAAGAAATTTAGAACCAATGAAAAAGTAGTCGCCGAAACAGAGACATATTTTGAGACTAAAGGGTAATGTAAACTGGGCCAAAAAACTACCTGAAAGTGGTAAACTGGGCTAAAGACAAATTTGTCTAAAATTTTAAAAGTGGTAAACTGGGCCGAAAGCAAATTTTACTAAAATCTTGAAAATGGTAAATGGTATCGTTATACGTTATTCGATATCGAATTTAAATGTTATTATCTCTTTTGGCAACTCCGCCACTGTTATCGTTAGTTTTTGCTATTTTCAAAAAGTGAACACCGAAAATAAATTAGAAAGGACAGAAACTTTGATATTAAAATCTTGCGTGTATATGCAACCATGCAGTACTCCATGTATAAATTGCAGATAATTAATTTAAAATGACAATTCTACAAGAATTCTGAAAATAATAAAAAACAATAAACTAAAAGAAGCAACTTGAGCAGATAAAAGAACGGTGGATTTTTTTAGAGAAATATAATATTGTAATTGAACAAAATAAAGCAATTACTGTGTAATTTTTACTATTTGCCCTTACTACACAGTAAAAACGTTTTGTTTAAATTTAATAAACAATTTTGTTTGCATAATTTTACTCCACAGAAACAAATTTTGTTTTGATTTTAATAAAATTTTATTTTTTAAAATTAAAAAAAAAATAAACTTTTTCTTTTAGGCAACTAAAAACTCTCAAAAATATTTTTTATTGGGGTTAACAAACACTTTAGTTCCGTATAATAACAGAATTTTTTGTTTGAATCAACCAAGCATTTTTAACTGTGTGTAGCCACCGAAATTCAATTTTATGTTATAAAGGGTTTTCCATTAAAGACGCCTAGATTTTAACAAATCAATGCGGCTATGTTTTTGAAGCTGCATATGTCAAACTTGGTGTTTTTATTCAATGATAATTGACAAATCATCATGCCAAGCTACAGCGTCGAGGAACGCATGCAAATCATAAAATTTTATTATCAAAATAGATGTTCTATTTCCCCGATTTCGGAAAAAAAATCTTGTTTAGCGACGAGGCCCATTTTTGGATGAACGGGTACGTCAATAAGCAAAATTGCCGGATTTGAAGCCGTGCCAATCCATACAAGGTTCACCAAATGGCGATGTAATCGCAGAAAGTCACTGTCTGGTGTGGATTTTGGGCTGGCGGCATCATCGGTCCGTACTTCTTTGAAAACGACGATGGCGTTGCCATCACTATCAACGGAAAGCGCTACCGATCGATATTAACTGATTTTTTTTGGGCCAAATTGGAAGATATGGATGTGCACGACATGTGGTTCCAACAGGACGGTGCTACGTGCCACACAGCTAATGCCACAATAGAACTTCTGACGCAGCGGTTTAGTGACAAGGTTATCTCACGCAGAGGCGACGTGAATTGGCCACCGAGATCGTGCGATTTGACCCCGTTAGACTTTTTCTTGTGGGGTTTTATTAAGTCCAGTCTATGGTCCCAGGTCTATGCCAATAAGCCGCAAACCACCGATGCCCTAAAAACCAACATCAGCCATGTCATCGCCCAAATTCAGCCTGATTTGTGCGCAAGAGTAATCGAAAATTTCACCTCTTGGGTGCGCGCCACCAAGCGGAGCCGCGGCGCCCATTTGAACGACGTTATTTTTCACACATAATGTCATTGATAGGCCTTTCTAATAAAAATAAAAATTCGTAGATATCTCACATACAACTTGCTTTATTCAATTTTAAAATCTAGGCGTCCTTAATGGAAAACCCTTTATTAATCAATATTTTTAAAATTTGATAATTGGAAATCAATATTGCACCAATATCGGAAAATGTTCACATCTAAATATTGACCCAATATTGATTTTGAATATTGGACCGTTTTTCAATATTGGGTCAATATTGGAATATCATTTTGCACCAATATTGGTTTTTATTTTTTTAATTTTATTTGTTCACATATTTATGTTTTTAATATTGGATCAATATTGCGCCAATATTTGTTCTACAAGGGAAAGAGACATATTAAGCAAGTGCCACTATGATAGTGGCTAGCCACTATAATTTTTATTTTGTTAGAAATTAGTATCTCAACTTAAGAAATTGACTTTTTCTAAAGTTGGTGGTCGCAAGGTAGTCATTACATAATAATTTTTGTCATTTGATAGTTAACAATGCCAAAGACATTTAATTTTTAAATTTGTTCTGCAAAAAATGATAAACTTTGAAAGCTTTTACGTAAAACTATATGAGTTTTTTTAAGACTATCCGGGGATTTACAGATAATTGAGTTTAGTTTTTCTTAATTGAAAAATCTACAAAAACCAACAATATTATATTGGCTAACTATCTCGTATCCAGTATAAATCACTATACTGAGCGATGAATAGCAGCAATTTTGGATGTGTAATATTTGACTTTAAAATGTCAATTCTCGTGTCCCCATTTTAAAAACTCAAGAACCATGAAACCAAACAACATCGTTAACTTCGTAGTGCTCTTGTGGTTGTCGAATAAATACTTATGTTATGAATGAATTGATGTACTAACCAAATCTTGCTTCATGCAGTGGTGTAGCGAAATCTGCAATGCGGGAAGGGCAGCATGCACCTTGTAATAGAAATTTTGTACCGTTTAAGAAAAAGTGTTAAAAACAATAAAAAAGTCAAAATTGGTCAAAATTATAGGGGAAGGCTGGGAGATATTCCATTCTCAAAGCTTAAAGATTAAAGCGAATAAAGACAATTAAATTTTTTTTTTAAATTTTAGAATAAGTAGGTAGCAGTTTCTTAACATAAGAACATTAATTACAAAAATAATAGGTACATTTCGGTAACCAAACTACTATTTACGTTTTGGAGTAATTATAATTTTACGGTATTTTGGTATGATTACCCAATAATTTAATCTGTATTCGTTGTTTTTACTTCTTGTTATTGTTTTCTATACAATTTTTTAAATTAAATTTATTATGTGTAACTTTGTTTTAATTTCTTTCACCTTTTAATCTTTTCTTTTAATCAAACAATAAGTTGAGTATTTCTCTTTTAAGTCTCATCTTTATGTGAACGCCGCGCCTGAGTAATTGTTAAATATATATGTATATTTTTCCTATTCTTAAATTTTTTTTATATAATTTAATTTTTTTCAATGTACTATCAAGCAATTTAAACAATGTGGAATATAAAAAAACCTTGTGGAAAATTACATCACTTGAGTAATTTCATCCCTACATTAGGGGGCAACCTAGTGGCCACTAATTTTAGGGGTAGGAAAATTTAAAAAGGAATTTTTACAGTAATAGTTATTTCATCTTAAAAAGTAGCTATAGAAAAATCAATACATAACTTATTCAACTAAAGATACTCTTTTTGATGGTAATTGTTTTTCGAATATTGTAGCTTTCATACAATTTATATACCCAGTGCCGGATTAACCATAAGGCAGAAAAGGCACCTGCCTAGGGGCCCCGCAGGTTTTAGGGGCCCCGTGAAAACGGAAAATTTTTTTTTTAATTACGGCCCTGTGGATTTTATTAATATTATTTTATTATTTATTGTTACCAACAACAAAATTTTCCTCTATATAAGAAAGGAAATAATTAAATAAGAAATAGTCAGAAGAGCAATTCTAATTAGAGAAATCATTATTACAAACAGCCAACGATTATATTATATTTAGTAATAGTAATAACTACTCACACGTAGCTACAAACCCAAAATGAAACGGTACCAAAGCGGCGCAGAAAAAAAAAAGAAAGCAAGATAAATTAATGAAACTTGATTTAGAAAAAAAAAATATGCCTAGTCTATATCAACTTGTGTTTACTCGTAAGCCAGCAGAAGACCATCTTGAGCCCTCATCAAGTACCTCTAGTGAAGTTATGGTGTTGGACCTTCCAGAGCAGATAATAGAAAACGAGGATACGGTTCAATTACCGATTGCAGCTGAAACGGAAACAAATGTTCTTTTAGAATATTTAAACAAAGATAGTCTGGAACCTGAATATCAAAATGACATTGGGTTATGGCGAAACATCACCAATGAAGTGCAAAATTTTTGGTGTAATAGAGATCCTGTGGAATGTCAACACTTTGATGACAGTGACGACTTTTTAGTTTCAACTAGGCAGTATGAGGAGGGTGCAAGAAAATGTACTCGTTCAATGATTTTTCGAAAACATGTAAGCGGTAAACAAATCAAGAGCGAACGGCTCATGTATTCTCCGTCTACAGGAAATGTGTACTGTTTCCCGTGCATCCTGTTTGGTTGATCACATAGTACAGTCCAATCTCAATTTTTAGAAGGGTTTTGTGATTGGAAAAATGCCTCGAATCGAATGAAAATGCACGAGAATAGTGAAACGCACAGGAAATGTTTACATACATTAATCAGTAGACGACGCACACATGGTCGAATTAACAGGGCTTTGGATATTCAAATCAATGAAGAACAAGAATACTGGACTAATGTTCTCCAAAGGGTGGTATCGGTAATTAAATTTTTCGCATCACGTGGATTAGCTTTTCGTGGTGATACAGAACTCCTTGGATCTCAACATAATGGTAATTTCTTGGGAATTTTAGAATTAATCGCGGAGTATGACCCTTTTTTAAAGTCTCATTTGGCCAAATATGGCAATGAAGGCCGAGGATGACCCTCTTATTTGTCTTCCACAATTTGCGAAGAAATAATCTAAATAATGGGAAATAAGGTTTTGAAAGTTATTATTAAAGAAATCCAGGATGCCAAGTACTTTTCTCTAAGTGTAGATTCAACGCCAGATATATCCCACAATGACCAACTGACTATAGTATTAAGATATGTCAGAGTATCAGACGGTGAAGTAGTAGAACGTTTTCTCACATTTATTCGAATAATCAGCCACACTGGAGAAGAGCTTGCTAAGACTATCTTGACCTATTTAAACCAATGTGGAATTGAAATTAAAGATTTAAGAGGACAGTCTTATGACAATGCGGCAAACATGTCAGGACGTTACAATCGTCTTCAAGCTCATATCACCAAGATAAACCAACTTGCTCACTACATTCCATGTGCAGCACACTCGCTCAATTTAGTAGGGGTGAATGCCGTAAAAAGCTGCGAAGGCGCGATCTCATTCTTCGGGTTAGTGCAAGAAATATATAATTTTTTTTCAGCATCAACTCACCGATGGGCACTTATGCTCGACTATCTTCAGAACAACGATGACGAACATCAAAATGGATCTAAACTGGTTTTAAAAAGATTGACTGACACACGCTGGAGTGCAAGAGCCGATGCGACTAAGGCTTTATCTCAAAGCTACAGCAGCTTTCAGAAGGCACTACAAGCTATTTCTGAAGATAAAAATCAGACGAAAGAAACAATTTACGAAGCCTTTTGATGTCTTATAAGATGTCTTATAAAAGGCTTCTCAAAGAAGGAAAACATCATTATGACAATATTTTGGTCTGTAATTTTAGATCGTATTAATGTGGTCAGCAAATCCCTACAAAACGAAACAATCGAACTTCAGACAGCCATAAATCTTCTGAAATCACTCTTTGACTTTTTAACAGCACAAAGAGAAATGTTTGACGATTACGAAAGAATGGCAAATATGAAAACAGATGCGCAGTATAATAGTGATGAGAGCAGTCGTGTGCGTGCAAGAAAAAGACATTTTGACGATGGTGATGGAGAAGAGGTTGTGCTTCGTGGAAGAGAAAAATTTAAGATTGAAACTTACCTACCAATTCTAGATACATTACATGCAGAACTGTTTCGTCGTATGGAAGCATATAATAATGTTTATTCTCTATTTGGATTCCTTACCGAGTTCCCATTGAAGACAGACAATGAAATTAAAGAGGCTGCTCAAAAATTTAGAGAGAATTATCCACAAGACATAGAGCCCGAGTTTATTGATGAAATGGTTCAATTTAGGTATTTTATATCACAGTTTGACGAATTTAAAGCTTATGAAGCGGTGCCGGCATTGCGATCGTATAAATTGATTTGTGTAAACATGGTAGAATCAACGCCAACGTTCCCAAATGTTATGACAGCGTTAAAAATTTATAGATGTTTGATGATCACAAATGCTACTGGAGAAAGAACTTTTTCAAAATTAAAATTGTTTAAAAATTGTCATCGATCCTCAATGACGCAAGAGCGTCTAAATTCGCTTGCTATTATGACTACTGAGAACGACGTCTTGCAAAAAATTGATTTTAAAGATATTCTTAAAGAGTTTACCTCAAAAAAATTAAGAAGAGTTAATATTTAAAGTTATTTTTTTAAATAAAACATTACAGTTTACTTAAAGTTAATTTTCTTTTTATAGTTTATCAGAATGTGTGTTTTAAAGTAGTAGAAAATATAAAAATATTTAAATATTAATTAATTTCTTTGTTTAAATGAATTAAGAGTTTCAGTGAATTAATTTAATAAGCATTGTTTTATTATTTAAAATTAGTTGGTTAATATTGAAACTGCTTATTTCAATTATTGAGTAGTGAAATTAAAGATATATTATGCAAGTAAAAATTTTCTAGAGGGCCCCGAAAGTTTAACTGCCTAGGGGCCCACAAATGTTTAATCCGGCACTGTAAATATACCTAATTATTATTAATTCGCGCGGTAAATATAAATATGTTTTTATAATATTACAGATATAATATTATTGAGGTGTACCTACCTAATATATTATTATATACATTTTACGTTATTTATAGTAAATGTAGTGTAGTATGAGGGTTCATTACTACATATTATGTGGTATTTATTATGGTACATTAGATACTTTACTATTTAGTTGAAATATAAATTGTAATGCTAATTATCAATTTAGCTTCTAATTTTTTTAATGACTGTTAAAAATTACTCATTGTAACGATTATTATTATATTCAAAGCGGTTATTACATCATAGAGCTTAAAAGAAGCTTTTTTTCATTAACGTAAAATACAAAAAAGAAAAATCACTTTCACGTGATTTAAAAAGCAAATTTTACACTAACTCACAAACTTGCAGGTATCATTTTACTGAAGCGTAACTTAATATTCATAATTTACTTTCTTATAAACATTTTATCAGTTAGTATAATATGATTTATAATTTGATATTATATTTCCTCTATATTTAATATTGTAAATTGTTAAAAATCACATTTGTTGCAAATAAACAATTTAATAATAATAAAAATTTGAATAAAGAAACTACGCTAATGACTGTAATAAACAATGGTGTATTTTTTATTATTATTCGTGTGATGACAAATTTTTAATTATAACATACAAATTATTTCCTTACAATTCTATAGTTTATTTATTGGTGCGTTTAACTTTTTTAAGTTTTAAAATTATAATGTGAAAGCATTTTTGTAAGTATTCTTAATTGTTTAACATTATGTTAATATAATAAATAACTATCTATTTAAAGCAAATATAGTACAGGTAAATATTGCACGATAGATAATAGGTAATTTATTGTTGAGTGGGTGTTCAATGGAATATTCATTATTTGCACTTTAGAAAATTATAAGATATAAAGATTATTGCAATTTCTCTGTCTTTATTTAAAATATTCTCGAACAATATTAAATATTTTGTTTTCGGTCTACTGCCAAGATTCCATGTTATATAATCAGACGTTAGAAATTTTTATAATTTTTGTCAAAACTTTGATATATTAATTTCACATCATTAATTATTACAATAATACTGTGAAACACCTAAATGCAATTTATAACTTTAGTTTTACAAAGCTTTTGTATAAAAAAAAAGAAGTTGAAATTAACACACTAATTAAGTTTTTGTCATCACATGCAATGTTTCGGTATTGTGTGTAAATATCAGTTTGTCCCCGAAAAGGTATTAAAAAAATTTGGAAAATTTGACTTTTGAGAATTTTTGAAATAAAAAAAAATTCAAGAAATATAAAAATATTAATACTTAATAATTTATTATTAATTTCAATTAGAACTTTGGATGAAAATGCTGATAAACTGGGTAAATTTTTGAATTTGAATTATATATTTTTCTATTTTTTACATAAAAAATTTGCAGTGTTTTTCAAAATATGGATTAATTATTTTATATTTTAATCCGGAGTCAATACCATATAATAAAATATAAAAAATGTTAATAAATTATATATTAAACTAATGATCGAATGTGAAGTTATTTCAGTTTATTGCAATTAATTTTATAATTAAACTTACTAATTTGTAAACAAATGTTAATGATGTACCTATCAACTTAGAAATTTAAAAAAATACACTATTTTTTAGTAAATTATTATTTATTTTAATATTTGATCGAATTTTCACAAATAAAAAATCTTTGATTTTTATTTAAAATTTTAAAACATTGTAACGTAATTACAATGCGTAATTACAAAATTGATTTACATATAAAAGCAAATTGTTATGTAAATATTTATTTTTGTTCAAGGTTGATTAGCAGTATGCAAATTTTTAATAGAGATCTTACAAGAATTTGATCGATTTCTTGAGTTTAAAAGATATATTATAACCGAGAAAGCTTTTTGATTTTAAAAACATATTATAATCTTCTTATCCATTAAAAAAATACAAAAAAAATTGTTAAGTTAAATACATTATATAATAAAATAAACAAATTTTAATATTTTAATAAAAAATTATGCCTCTATTTACATACTTACACATATGTAATTGCTTTTAATGGCAGTGCGTGCTACAATTTATTGTTGACGACTATTTTCTCTTATTAAACAATAACAAAAATTACAAAAAATTATAAAATTAAATTTTTTAAGTAACAATGCTTTTAGAAACTCAAAGAATTGATTGCTAAAGAATTATTATTAGGATTTAAGGACGCGTAGGTACATATATACTAAAGCCAAATATGGAATACCGAAGAATTCTAAAACAATTTTAGTTGTAATCCTTGTTAACCAATATTTTTTATAAAAATGGTAAAATATAATGTGCTTGAAGTTAGCCCCGCCATTTTTAAAATGAATATTGTGCCGGGCTGTGCCCGATGTGTGCACGCTGTGCCGTATTTTTTTATTTTATTTATTTTGGATTTTATAGAGATTGCTTATTTTGCAGTAGAAGTTAGACCTGCCATTTTTGATTTTTTTTTAAATTAAAATTGCATTGGATTCTACGTGTGCCGTTCTGTGCCGTAAATCAAAAAGTTTTATTTTGATAAATAAAATATTTTTGGGCCAAAAACTATTTTATCGATAGAAGTTAGCCCCACCATTTTTGAATTTTTGTAAAACTAAAATTGTATTGCATTCTATATTAATTAAATTCCCTAGTACGTTATCTTGGCTCAGTCAAGTTCGATCGCCAATGCCCATTGAAGGTAGGGCATATAAACAAGAAAAATATTGTATTCTAATCGACATGTGCTGTTGTGTACAATTACACCTGCCAACACAAATTTTTTCATCGAAGAACCTTGCAATAGTTCACATTGGAGTGGTATATCTTACAACTTAATGCCCGATAACAGTTTTTATCTGATTGCAGTTAGTAGGCTTTATTTGGTTTGGTTTGGTTTATTTGGACCTTCCGTTCCGGGCCATTTTAACAAACGCCATACTTGCTAAAAATATTTCTCTCGAGTCTAGACCGGTCCTACTCGGCAAAGTGTGCCGAGTATTTTATTAACAAAATAAAATTTTACAAAATACGGCACAGCGTGGCACATCGGGCACAGCCCGGAACAATATTCATTTTTTAAATTTTCAAAAATGGCGGGGCTAATTTCACGCACATTAAAAATGTAATAAAAATTAGGTAACATACTTAAGATATTTATATTTAAAGAATCATTATTCTCGTAGTCAGGGAGCACACAGAAGGAACTTGCCCCCTTCATGAAATCAGTTCTATATCTGTGAGGGACGTTTCTGAATTTGACGAAGAGTTAATAATTTTATTAGACATTTATTTGTCCAAAACTTTTGAAAAACTTGATTGAATTAATTTTTACAAATACTTCTTCCTCTATTTTTTAAAATAAACAAATTTTTATAGAATTTCGATAGAAATTTTGTCGGTTTTTTTACCACAATTATCCAAAGAGATAGGGGCTGAATCCATATGAATCAGTCAAAGTGAAGTAAAAGTAAGTAGGAAACTTTACTATTTAGGTTTATCTCTTGAGCTATTCAATTTTTATTCAATTTTTCATGACGGTCATTAGCTCAGTAAGTTAGCCGAACAATAGCGAACTAAGGTACCATGGAGATTCGTGGTTTCGTTCGTTTCTCTGGGTTGTTGATTGTTTACCATTAACTGTTAAAACAAGGTTACATGCATTCCCAGGTACGGAACTAGTCCTTTAGACTGAGTAGGTCAAAGCTGGGTTTTTATATTTGGGGGGGGGGGGGGCAAGGGAGCAAGGCAATACTCATGTAAGTAATTTGAAAAATTTACTCATCTAGTGCAAAAAGCTTCTTCTACTATGTCACCACTTTTGATAAGTCTAGTCTGAAATAATATTCCTCAATCCGGTTTAAGCGGCTTTGGGGTCTAAATGCTGAAAACAGAGAAAGAAGCCAATAATTGTTCTACAGTTGCCAAAAAAGATGAATTATTATGATATAAATTTCTCGTTATCTCTAACCAAATAGATATTATTATAGAAATAATATTGTTTCCATGGAAGTAATCTTTTGGTGAAGAATAATAGGAGCATGATAAATTGGGTCTTAGTAATGCATTACTTGGGCGGGTTTTGGGTTTATTTACTTCTGAAGAGAAACAGAATGTACTTATCAACAGTTTGGTTTTTTTTATGCAACAACCGAATTCATGAGATGTATCCACAATCTGAAACCACAAAATAGGATTGAATCACAGAAATGTACTAAAGTACTTTAGTGCCGCCAGAGCCTGTCGTATAAGTAAAGTTATGAAGTTAACATTAATTAAATAAATATAATAAATTTATTACTTCTTAACGTTTGATAAAAAAAATCATATTTTACTCAATGTGAGTTTTTATGAAGGATTGTCCTTAATTGTACCACCACAAAAAGTTCCACTTTAGCGCCGTAAAAACAAAGAACTGATATATTATTGCTTAACATTTTTTAGATTTTTATTTTATTTTGTATAGCAAAATAACTATAAGTACAACTAAAACAACATAAAAGTTGTTACATAATAAATAACAAACAACAAAAAAAAAACAAGAAGTGCACAGAAAGATCCATTTATCACCCATCGCATACGAGATTTTGTGTTTGAGTTTTTTAATAAAGTTAAAATTTAATTATTTACTGTATTTTGTTTCAATATTTTTAATTTAATCGAATAATTAAGTCATGCAATGTAAAATAGTGTTATAGGTTGTCATTATTCGTTTGATTTGTGTATTTTCTTAGAAACTGTATAAACTGATCATAACTAAGTCCTTTGTTCTTAGATATCGCTTGGTTTTTCCGAAAAATAAATCCTTATATTAAAGATCTTTGTTACAAGAGAAGTTATTGTTATTTATACAAAAGCAGTACTTATAACGTATAAGGTAAGCAGTATTTAATTGCATTTTAAACTTGAGAAAATAATAAAGGAATTAGCAGAAATAGCGGAAAGAAAAGTTTGAAAATTCAGGACTGGCTTCTTCAAAAATTTCGATCCGGCACGTCCCTGTGTATTGGATTCGACTAGAGATCAAAATCTTTATTTCTTGTTCACACTGCTGCTCTCAAATGGAATTGTTATTTGAATTAAAGTTTTTAAATTAAATAAATTAAAAATTAAATAAATTTAAAAATTTTCAAGTTAAGAAAAAAATTAAATAATTTTTTTCTTCTATGAGAAGCAAAATTCGTTATTGCACCCTTATTTCACGGGCCAAAGAAACTCTGTTCCACCTACAGAGAGAAAATTTTTTTTTATAATTTTATAAGTTAAATTTTGCCCCAGGAGCAAAGTGTATTTGCTGAATCAGCAAACAATATACTATTATTGTATATTTAATTTAACCTTGCTGCTCTTAATGTATAACATACTATTTTTAGATTAATCACTATTACTCCATTGAAGTTAGTGTTTTCACTGTCTGTTACTGTTATACGAGTATAATACTTACGTTTTTTGTTTATGTAATTTTTGCTAAAATCCTTACCTTGTCTTTTCTTGCGGAAAATATTTCTGACTACGAAATATAGCTTTTGAAGATATACTAAAGTACACTTCAGTGTAAAGTATTTAGTAGTAAAGTACCTTAGTGCCTATACGATAAAGTAAAGGTATTTTTAATTAAATTTAATAATTATTTTTTTATTTTTGCCAAAAAAATATATAAGTATTTATTATCAAAATTGTAAGATTGACGAACGATTTATACAAAAATATATTTTTTAAATCAAATAAAAAATTAAAAAAGCTTTAGTCTGAAACGGTTTCAGAGTTAAAGTTTCAGGCTTTATAATAAGAACAAAATATTGTTTTAAAAGTAGTATATTTAAAAATTTAATTAACACATAAATATTGAGAAATACAGTCTGGTTGCAATAGAACTGATGGTTATAATCTTCTCCAAATTTTTATTCATCAATTTTCTCTTAATTTATTTTGTTGTTTTTTTAATTATTATTAAGCTTCGGTTGTTTCAATTTTTATTAATTTTATTAATTTCCCCATCATTTTACTTATATTTTCCATTATTTTTAATTTTTGAAAAAATATCAGTACTTTTCATTTCTCTTCTTTAATCTAATAAATAAATAAATAAAATTATTTAATAATCTATTTTGTATAAATAAATATTGAAAAATTTTAATTTAACTAACATAGTTTACTTCATTCTTTATATGGAATTACCGAATTACAGTAGATTAAGATGTGTTAATTAGTTAATTTGTTATTATTATTACACAATTTTCAGGGAGAAATTTTTTGTGCAACGCATTTGTAGAAGCAGTTCTCCAACAATCACAAATTTCACTTTAATTTCGACAAACTCTCAATTTTCTGTAAAATACCAGAATTTTTCAAAACGATATTTTAGAGAGTTATATACAGTAGGAAAGAAAAATTTTGTATTGTTTAAATCGATCTGAAGGTGTACCTATTACGGAAGGTCAAGTTCAGTGTTAGGGTCAACACAAGAATATAATGTTATCAACTCGTATTTTTAAACATTATTTACTGTAATTATTAAAATTAGAAATTTTTTTGTTATAAAATTAACAAAGGAAGACCATTATTATTTAATCTTTCATTCAAGTGTCAAAAATAACTTTCTTGACCATTTTCAGACAATGCGTTGTTTATACAGGAAAAGGATTTGATATCATCGCAGCAATTAAAAGTAAATATTTAATTATTTCATTAAAAGTAAACTTAAAATTTAAACAGTTACTCGACTCTCCCACAAAAAACTGGACGGGGAAGTGGAAAACTATATAAATAACGAATGAGAAATTCCCTTTTCATTTTGAATTTTACAATAAAGTGCAAGTGAAGTGATTACTTCGTTTTTATAAATAATTAAATCATGGCGATCGTAAGATTGGTAAGACTTTTTAATTATACCGAAAATAATAATTAATTAGTTATTTATTATTTTTAAATACTATATTATATAGCAAGCAATATTTAAATTAATTTTTTTAGTATTTTGTTGTTATTTATTATATCCCTTGCAGATTGGTAATTTCTGAACAATGCAATTAGCATGCAAAATATTTTAAATCGACCTTGTCTTTTTTTAATAGTCAACAGTAATTAATTAGGAATTGTTTAAGGTAGAAACTAGGAAGAATCCTTAAGGCTAAAAAAGTTAATTACATTTACGGGTATAATTTACATACACTTATAACTTTTTTATTACCCACTACAATTCATGTTTATTATTTCCATATAAAATTGCCCGTTGATGCATAAACAGTGGCAATTTTGCTAATAGCTTTCTAATAAACTTAAAAAAATTTAAATTTTTTTGATTAGTTTGTAGTGAAACCAGGGCACTTTTACCAAAATAAGACTATCGGTTGGAAAAACTGTAATTAATAGACGCGACTGTAGTAATTATCGTTTTTTAATTGGAGAATTATAGGTATTGATAATTAATCTAAATTAGGAACGACATAATTATAATTTTTAATTATTGTGTTATAAGTATCATATTTTCAATAACTTCGGCTTGTCTGTTTATCTAATTTGTGAAGAGATAGAAAATACACAACAAATTATATGGAAAATCGCAATTGCTACACTTTATGCGTAACTACTTTTTTAACGAGAAAGTAAATATTTTATTTACATTTTATAATTAGTAAAATAAAAATTAGAGTGTTGAAGTTCTTATCGACCATTATTTATGAACTTTCTTTTACAAATTTTACTGATTTGTTTCCTTCCGGTTCTGCCAATTATTCATACTTAATTATTATGTAATTATTGTAATATGAAGTCTAAAGCGTATCATTAAGTTACTTTATATCAATGTGATTTGCATGTGGAAGTTGTAATTATTTAATGTAAATCAGAATTCATTATTACACTTAAAAATCTGCAAATATTTGACAAACCTTCAAAAGTTTTTTTGTCTAATCTTCCGGATGTTTTATTTATTATATATCAGTAATACATAGTATCTAATTAAATTTTTTTATTTGAACTAAAATTTAAACTTGAAAAATTATTTTTTGTTCAACTCGATTTTTTTGCTTTTGTGCTATGTTTAATAGCAAATTGGGTTCATTTCAATAGAATACATTTATTTTTACCAATTTTTTTATAATAAATAAAAAAATTTATTTCCCGACGGTTGGTAATTAATGTTAGCCAATGGTAAGTCAGGAATATATATTGTCATGACGTCACATGGGAGATTCCCCTATTTGTTGAAAAATGCAGATCCCTGCCTTACCAACTGCCGGGAAAATAAATTTAAACCCTGAACATGACAGTGCACTAACTTTTATTTAAACATCAATTCATTGTGTTGTTTATGCGTTACCGGAAGTATTTTGTATTAAGTCGGTTGAAAACAAAAAAAGATATTAATTATACTAATAAAAATATTTAGTTTACACGCAACAGTGTGATTTCCTTATGTTTGACCGGAAATTCGGTATCTGCTATTATACGCTAGCTACAGAATCTTAATGTTAACAAAATGTTTGCGTATCTTTCCATCGACCGTTACCATGTTACCGGCAGTATTGCAAAAAATTTACGACAACTTTCCGGAAAATTCAACAAAATTTGAATAGCAATTATCTGTAAACATGTGAAACCGATTGGACTGTAACGTTTTTCAACCCAAAAAAATAATAAAGAAATATAGAAATTTTTCTTCTTAATTTGGGCATAGCCAAAGATACCTTGCCAAAAGAATTTAACAAATGGGTAGTTTTCTTTTCAATTTTCTGCAGCTCTCAGAAAATTGGACTTTATATCGAATATATAGGGATTGAATCTTAGTTTTGCGATTCTAACCTGTTGGTCCGCAAGCTAGTCGTGTTCTCTGGAATGAATTTTTAAATTAGAAACCGTTCTCAAGTTCTCTAAATGACGCTTAAATGTAATTTAATTAAATTAAAATGGATTCTCACTCGGTGGTCTATACACATTTAATACTTGGACTTACTTAAAAAATTATCATTTTATTATACGAAATCTGAGAACGTATTGCAATCGTGTTGAAAAAAAAGTTGAGATTTTGATAAATTTAGACATTTTGGGGTCCCAGAAGCGGAAAATCATCATTTCCAAAAAATGTCTGTATGTATGTAGTCAAATTTTGTGTGCGGTCAACCTCAAAAAGTAATAGAAATTCTTTAAAAAAATTTCGTATTTAGTACTACATGAATATTGAGACTTGAGCTGATTAGATTTTGGTTAAAATCGGTATACGGAAACGCAAAGAAAATAATATTTTGCAAATTAAAAAAAAAATTTTTTTCTTATTTTTAAAATTTAATTTTTAATTATATTCTCCTCCAAAACAATAATAAAAAAGTATTAATCAATAATCGTGTAAATATCCTATTTTCGTTTATATATCTAGTTTTTACAAATTAAAAAAAAAATTTTTTTTATTTTTAAAATTTTATTTTTTTATTATAATTGTTCTTCTCCAAAATAATAATTTAAAAAAAATATTTTTTAACTTAATATTATTTAAAAGTATTATAAATAGGAAACAGTTTTTTACCACCTAAACGAATTATTTTCAAAATTGTGAATTTCATCAAAAAAATTATTCAATGCAACATTTTCGTTTCGCAAGCATTCCCTCCTGTGAACGGAATAACACTCGGATAAATGCATTATATTACCACAACACATTGTATACGAACGCCCTGTTCCGCGAATAGAGCGTTCACATATGCTGCAGGCAAAATTTGGGATTTCTTTTTCATTATTATGTACCCTGCTGGCCTCATCTTCATCATCATCAAGGTCATCAGAATCGGTACCATTACATACAGATTTGATATATTGGAAAGGCATCCGATCATTTGGGCATGTTTTAGATTTTTTTGCCCATTGTTCTAGACATTTTTTACAGAAAATATGTTTAGGACAGGCATCTGGCGATGCAAGTTTTTGACCCTCAAATTTTTTCAAGCAAATTGAACAATTTGCAATTTCTGGAGAAGAATTCATATTAAATAAGGTTTCTTTCTTGGTTAACTAAATTTAATTATTTCTCAGAATTTTTTTACTTATATATTAATTATTTTTAAGATTATTGGCTTATCAGATTATAGCAATTCTATTTTAATCCCTTAAGCCTGTGATTAATATACATAATATGCAATTCCATTGTAAAAGAAAGTCGTGATTTCGTAAACGGTGTTCATAACGATTCAAACAAAGATTGATGTTGTCTTTTACTAATTTCAGTAAAATCAGTGTATCAGTCTCAGCGAAAGCCCGTCGTAAGAATTAAGTCGTAACTGAGTTTTTTTATTTTTATTAAAGAAATAATAAAAAAAATTTTCTTCTAGATTCAACCAAATTCAAGTAAAACATCTGTTTTGAAAAATCTTAATTTAAATAATAAAATTTAATAATCAATAATCAAATTTAATAATAAAAAAAATTCCGTGTAAACATCTGGTATTGTTACCCATTTTCCGCTTAATGACAATTTGGCAATTATCAAGCCTGGATTATCTAAACCAAAAACTTGCACCTTACAGTAGTTCCTTTGGTGTTTCTCTGACACAACTTTTGGAAAACTTCAGGGGTTCCCCCCGAATCTTAAAAAAAGGATTTGCCTTAAATTCGGGTGGAGCAGGATTATTCTTATTTTTTCCAATCACGTCGTCTTCCTTCCAACCATATTTCTTCAACTGCATCAGTCCAAAATATCGGACGGGAAAATTTTTATAATCTTCCAAAGTTGGATCCTTCCTTGGATCCGCCATACGATAGGATAGCCAATCGGGGCAATTTTGAGTTAACTGTGGTAAGAATTCCTTGGCATCTGTTTTATCTTTAGTTAATTCTGATTCGGGTTTTCTTTCGTTTTCAATCTTAAGCGTACTTTTGGTTGCAAAGTTTTGAAATTTATTTGTCTGTTTCATAGAAATAGCCGCAGACGATTCAACTTTTACAACTGGTTTATCTATTGTTTTTTCCACTTGGGTTTCCAAACTGGGTATTTTACTGAAATCGAAACAAAGTTTCTTCGATTTCTCCATTTTCTTTTTCACAAAACAATTTCAATATATGTAGGTGCAAATATTACATATTACCAACTAAAATATATTGAATTATCAGCTTAGATATTTTGTTTTTAATAATTTTTTTTATTATTATTTAATATTTATTTTTAATTTTGGGAGACTAGTCCTTTCCAGCTCTTTAACCCCCGTTGTGTTTATAAAATTGTGTAAATTACATCAGTCATACTGCAAAAATTAGTACAAAACCTGTTTACTGACGGCTTTTTTGAATTTTTTTAAAGTAATAGGTAGGTTGCAGTGAACCACCACTACGCACCACCATTGACTACTAAAATTATCTTAATACATAAAATCCCAGCACGCTCCTGCTGCTCCAGCGTGTCATTTTTTGGAGAAAAGGAAACACTCTGATTGGTCGAATTTTTTTACCAACCGAAAAAAATATTTTCCCCCTGGGACGAGTTGCACATCAATCGAGTTTCCAACCAATCGGGTCTAGATGCACGTCCGTGGACGGGCTTTCCAGCTAGTCACTAAATATAATTTATTACAAATGCAGTATTTTGTCTATCATAATGTATTGGGAAGATGCGATCTCAACGAAAAACTGATAGCATTAGCAAGCCTTGATAATGAGTAATTTCATAAAGAAGTAAATTGAAATAAAATTTTTTGAATTTTTTTTTTATTTATTATATTCATTTTTATTTAACCAAAATATTTTATTTCAATTAAATGGTTGTCTTGATTCAAAGAAAGGCCTTTTAACTGTGCATATTGTTAAACAATTAAGAATAAAATATGTCGAATTGTTCATTATTATGTTTATGTTTCGGAATAAGTCCGAAACGTGTCGGTCGTTAAGGCTTTCTGAATTTAATAATTTTTTTTTTTCTATTTTTTCATTCGTTATTGGTTCCTAATACCGTCCTGACTACCGTTGGCCTGCTACGATTTTGTATTTTGAAATTTATCCTTAGACCTCTATCTCAACAATTAATTTCTTATTTTTGTTCATTATTATATCTGAAGATTTGACCAAAATGCTTATTTCATTGCGCTTCTCATGCACATATGGTGGGCGCCACCAAAATAATAAAACGCAAAATAAAAAAAAAATTCATAATAATTACAACTTAGCACAATAACGTAGATGTAGCCTCTAGTCTGTAAAACATTCTTAAAAGGTTTCACTAAGGTTTCCAATTAAAAAAAAATCCAATATTTTAATTTTTTGCTCTACTTATTACAGTTGATTGATTCTCCCACATCTTCTGTATCTCGTTTATGGTTGTTGAACATTTAACTTTTGCTATAGCCTTCGGCTTATTATACCCAGTCTTCCGTAGTAATTTGTGGTCATGGTTTCGGATTGCTTTTGTCGTTTTGTCGCGTGTTTATATTAATTTTTTTTTTAAATGAAAAGTGAATTGAGATTTATTTGTCTGTTTGACACACGAGTCTCGTATATTATGATTAACATTTATATAGAATATTTAATGACCATCCACGAAAAATCTCATTGAAAAGAAAAGAAATTATATGTAATTTATGAAAAGTTTCGTTGAATACAATTAGATTTTCAAAAATGCAAGGTGAAATGAATTTTGTTAAAACTAAGATTGTTTTCAATACACTTTCACTTTTATAAAAATACTTCAAAATGTATTTCTTACATTGAATGTTATAAGGAAGAATTGTAATAATCCAGTTTTATTATACGCTTTCTCCGTGTAACAATAATTGATTATTGTTTATCTTTAATTTGTATTGTAGTTCAAAAATGTGTCTATTGAAAGTTGAAATCGAATTAGCACCTTTGTTTTAAATACAATGTGCATAAGAATTAACTCACGAATGATTTCTTTTTAGATTGTGACGTGTACCATCCTAGGGCTGACAGCATCTCAAAACATTAAAACGCCGTTATCAAAAAATTTTGATTCCGACTACATTCAGAACCAACAGTTACCTCTTTTATCACAACCCTCCGATATTCCATCATATTTACCCATAAATTTAGATCTTTCCAAAGAAGAATCGGAATTGGAAATTTTAAGAGCGCCATCCCAAGATTATTTGGAAGCACCTTATTCCGTTCCATCGAGAGAACTCCAAGCTCCTTCCGTAGAAGCGTGGAATCCTAACAACGACCCCAAATATTACTACGAATTACCTGCTCTGTTAACCAAACAAGATACACCAACAAATATTTATCCCAAAAAATTCAGCAAGGATTTGTACGAAAAACAAAAACCTTTATCGAGTAAACCAAAGCAAGAAATTGTTTTAATTCCAATTTCGGAAGAAGAAGTTGAAGCAAAAGAAAAAAACGTGGGGAAAGTTTTATTAAACTTAGCTAAAATTCAAAACCAGAAAAAGCTTCAGTCTGAAAAGGTACAATACTCTAAACCTATAACTAATGACCAAGAACCTCAAACTTCTGACTTTTCTAATGGCTTTGACTCGCAAGGAACTAACGGGTTTTCTTCTGCTAACATACACTTAGCTCCTCCTGCTCCACACACTAGGCAGGAATTTCAAATGCATGGTTTTGATGGTCCTCATAGCTATAAATGGGGTTACGATACTGGCAAAGGGTAACTTTACTCTTCTTTTCTTTTCATTGCTTACTTTTCTTATTTAAAACTTGTTTGTATAATAATTAACACGAGAAATCTAACTTAACATTTAAAGACTACTTTCACTGCACTTTTATGCACTTTTTCTTCTTTTTTATGTTCGAACAAATTCTTTTTATTTCTGTAAAATTAATCGTGCCTTTTAAAAGGTAAGCTTTGTTAAATTATCTTTTTGCATATATTATTAATAGGTATTTTATTGCATCGTAATTAAATAAATCACAAAATTTAACCTTGGCTTGAGATAAAATAAAGCGTAGATTTTCTAAATTACAATTTTGCTCACGACTAACGTAACATATAATTTTCTAATAAGGAATAATAACTTTAATAAACTAGGAAAACATTAATAAAATTCTTTTCGCGTACTAATCGACCTTCCGCTTTTTTTTTTATTTACCTAAAGTTAAAACAAACCAAACAAAATTAACTTAAAAATAATTTTTGCAAAAGTACTTAGGGGAAAGTGCCTTAAAATGACATACTGTCTTTTTAATCAATTTATTTGGTTCTTTTCTCTTATTATTCAAAACAAAAATAAAATGCAAAATAAACTATAATTAACGGCATAAATTTAACCGCCGGTTTAGTCCGTTTCAAATTTTTATAATTTAAAAAATATTTCAATAGAAACAAAAAGTTGTACTCGTATAAAATGACATACTATGTCATTTTACCAAAAAGATGTTAAAATTTTGTTTTCTGATATTTTAAAAAAATTAATTTTATTTTAATAATGTTTTTAGACACAATAGACAATTCCGTTACGAAGAACGTGATAAGCATGGAATTGTAAAAGGTCATTATGGATATTATGATAAGCATGGAAAACTCCGCATGGTTCATTATGATGCTCATCCTCATGAAGGTTTTCACGCCGATGGAAATTTCGGCAACCATTGATAACAGTTAAAATCATCTTAACAATAATTGTACAACTTTTAACTAGAAATAAATTAACAAAATTCTTAAATTATTGCAAAACAAAGATTTTGCTTAAAATAGTTTCCTAAATAATATCCATCATAATTTTAATGTTTTAATTTTTTTAATGTGATTTATGTTTGTTTGTATTTTTTGTTATAGTTGTGTTGTTTTATTAAATAAAAAAAAATAAATAAATTTGTCTTGATTAGGTATCATCAAATAAATAGAAAGCTCACATTAAAGAAACCGAATTTATTAAAAAGAAATTTTGTAATTATAGAAAATTTTTATTACTTTATGTTTTCTTCAATATCGTTTAGTAAACTAGAAGCCCCTATACGAAACAAGTTAGAATTAATCCATTCATCTCCCAAAGTTAATTTCATCAAATGTAACCATGATAAAGCATCGGCGCTAGTTTTTATGCCGCCTGCAGGTTTAAAACCAACCTGAAATTCAAATTATTAGAAAAATTTATATCTTGAAATAAATCATCTCACTTTAACTCCGGTTGCTTTATGATGTTCTGCAATAGCTTTGCACATGACAATTCCCATTGGCAAAACAGCATTTACAGTTTCTTTACCTGTGGACGTTTTTATAAAATCAGATCCTGCTAAAATAGCTATTTTGGAAGCAATGTACACCTAAAATTATTAGTTTAAAAAATTGAACATGAAACCACCAACATAATGTTACATTATTCCAAGTTTCCAAATCTCCAGTCGCCAAAATCGTTTTCATCAATATGTTTTTACCGCAACACCGTTTCATTTCTTTTATTTCGTTGTACAATTGCTCCCATTGCTTGGTTAAAACGAAGGTACGGTTTATAACCACGTCAATTTCGGTTGTGCCTTGACTAATTGCATATTCAATTTCTTTTAACTTCAGTTCAAGCGGCAATTGACCACTGGGAAAACCAGCGGCGACTGAAATATTAATACACACACTTCAGACAATTTATTTTACAAAAATTTAATTGGAATAATTTTGGTATTCTACACCTTACCTGATGCTACCTTAATTTGTGAAGGATAATAATTTCCCAATGAATCAATAGCATCTTTTACTCGAACAGGGTAAACACACACTGCTGCACAGTGAATTTTACCCTGGGTTACATTTTCCAAAGGTGAAATTGCCTTAAAAAAATTTATTAATATTTTTTGAACCCGAATTAGCACTATGCGCGAGTGCGCCACTGGAAATATACAAATTACCGTACCTTTTTGCATAAGTTTTTAATAGTTTCAGGAGTATCATTTCCTGCCAAACTGGTCAAGTCGACAAATTTAACTATTTCTACCAGGATATCTTTGTTGAACTGTGAACATTTTGAAAGAATTTGTTCTCTTATACAGTCAAGTTCTTTAGCTTCAATATTAACAGATTTTATCCAATTGAAATCTAAAAAAATGTTAGTAAGCGATTGTCGAGTATAAAAAAGCAGTTCACCTGGCGCAGTGGTAGTCATAATTATTACAAAAATATTATTTAAAATTATTTCTAAGCTCACTTGCCGAGCTGACTGTAAAAAAGGGGTCAAATTCGGATAAGATAAACTAAAGTTACTGATATTAATTAGGGACCGGATTTATATGCATCTGAATAACTTGAATTTTTATTATGCGCATTAGTGTTCAGGCCTCAGATAAAAAACTTTCCAGATTTTACTTTGGAAATTAAGAATTTTCGAAACTTTATTTATACAATAAAGTAAAAAAAAAATCATAAATAATTGGAATTATTAGCTCTTGAAAATTTATATAAATATAGTATCAGTAATGAGCTAAAATAAACTATAAATCAATAAACTAATATTTTCGAGCTTTCGAGAGTGGATACTCTCTTTTTCATTATTAATATATCTTGAAAAAGAGAGTATCCACTCTCGAAAGCTCGAAAATATTAGTTTATTGATTTATAGTTTATTTTAGCTCATTACTGATACTATATTTATATAAAAAAAAAATCATAACGAAATATGTATTAAATCGGTAGAATTTCCTTTTTTTCAATTTTTTGATATTAATACTAATATATCGAAATTTACAAAAAAAATAACAAGTGCATTTACAAATAACTGTAAAAATGTTACTGTTAAATGTCAAACTGATATCTTCAGGGGTTTCTTATAATTTCAAAAAAGGTTTGTTTCAGTAACTATTATAAAACACTTTGGAAATAGTCTTCCTAAAATTAAAATAGAAGAGGCTTTTAAATTTCAGTAATGTTAATTTCGAGTAAAATCGAGGGGCTAGGGGCTCATGACATATTTTATTACGGCCCCTCCCGCAACCCAACTCAACTCAAAATAAATAATTATTATTTACAAAAAATTGCATCGAAGGAAAATCAGCAAATATTGATATTATCTACTATTCGGGGAGGTTGAGTCAAAATGTGCTTTTAGGGGAGGGAGGTTTAGCACTTCAAACCAAATTTAAAAATATCAATATTTACAATAAAAATTATTCAAATACAAAATCAGCTAGAAAATTTTGAGACGTTTCTGTAGACAGTCATCAATCATTAGCAATATATAAATAGTAATAATTACAAAAATCTAAATAAGCCAAGATTCTATCTGGACAAAGATGTCTTATTTCATCTTTCTAAAAACACGAAGTAAATTATTTCTTCTGGTTAACCCTTAATCTATATTCATTTGCTAACACAATGCTTTCCCTGCTTGCACGAATAAACAAGTGAATAAATGGATATGGTAAAACCAATTAGGCATACAATGTAAACCTTGAAGAAACCAGGAAATGGTTAAAAGGATTTATAAAAACCTTACATATAAAAAATAATGTACTAACAGAAACTTACATTAAATTTATTACAACAAGATAAATTACTCTGTAGGTGCACTTCTGCCAACAACCTTCGGCATTTTTTTATTTGTGGAATCTTCAATTTCTTTAGGTTTATAATAATGTGGGGCAACTTCGACTAGCCATTTACTTTCTATCTCAATTACTTGACGCATAAATTCTTTGGTGGTTAACACAAGTTCATGGTAAAGAAGCCACCTTCGAGGAGGAACGTCATCAAAAAGAGAACTCTGAGGATGTATGATTACCGATTGATTTTGTTTGGCAGTTTTATAAGATCCTTCTTTCGTTAACCTTGCAATATGGTAAAAGTAGCCAGATGTTATTGCTTTACGTATATGCACAGTTTCAGTTATATTTGAAACCATGTCAATTTCAACACGCTGCATCAATCCCACCAATTGTTCTCTTACATCACGTGCTCTTCGCATGGAACGATACTGTATAAAGTTTTCATAACACCACTGTGTCGAGTAATCGGTGTCCCCCCACTGATTATACACATTAAGGAGGGTAAGGTGATCTCCTTGCGGATGATGGAAGTTCTTTCGTGCGTTATCGGCATGTATAGTTTTATCCTTTGGTCTATAAAATATTGCACTATTTACAGAGAGCATAGCCGCAATCGTCACAATTTCCTCAGAACATTTATATTTTTCAGAAGCCAACAACATTTTAGCCATCATCGGGTCGACAGGAAATTCTGCCATTCGTCTTCCAGTTTTTGTAAGTTCTCCGTGATGATTTAGCGCCCCCAATGCATATAACTGTTCTAAAGCCAAAACTAAGGTTTGGTGAGGTGGTGGATCTAAGAAATCAAAATTAACCAAATCGTTAATTCCCAAAGCTTTCAACATCAAAACAACATTTCCCAAATTTATCCGTTGAATTTCAGGTATTGTATTATCAGGCATTTCGTGTTTGTAAGACCATGCCGTATATAATCGAAAACATTTGCCGGGAGCAACGCGTCCAGCCCTTCCAGCTCTTTGATTGGCCGATGCTTTAGATATCGGATCCTTTTGTAAAGTCTCCATACCAGATCGCGAATTGAAGTGGTTTTGTTTAGCATAACCAGGATCGATTACATATATTATATTGTCAATTGTTAACGAAGTTTCGGCGATGTTTGTAGCTAGGACAACCTTGCGTGCTCCCGGTGGAGTAGGCATGAAAATTTTTGCTTGCATGTCGCTGGGTAAGTTAGCATAAATTGGCAAAATTAAAAGTTCGCCTACTTTTGAACCCAATCGACGCATTCGATCTTGTAATAATTCGTGACACTCTTCGATATCGTCTTGACCAGTTAAAAATACCAAACAGTCACCCAGGGGTTGCGTCGTATGAATTTGTAATACTGTAACCACGCAGGCATCTACATAATTTTCCTCAGGTGCTTTAGTATAAAAAATATCAACTGGAAACCTTCGGCCTGGAATGCGAAATATGGGTGCATCATCGAAAAATTCTGAAAACTTCTGAGCGTCTAAAGTGGCACTGGATATTAATAACTTTAAATCGGGCCTAAATCGCGCAATGTCTTTTACTAAACCAAATAAAATGTCTGTATGAAGCGTTCGTTCGTGAGCTTCATCGATAATAATCACACTGTAAGATTGTAAATCTGGTTCCGAAAGGAACTCACGATGTAACGTACCATCCGTCATGTACTTTATTATGGTGCGTTCTGAAGTACAGTCTTCAAACCGAATGCAATAACCTACTTCATTTCCCAACTTAACTCCCATTTCTTGTGCAACTCGAGCTGCAACCGACATAGCAGCAACACGCCTAGGCTGTGTGCAACCAATCTTTTTGTTATTTTCCGTAAATCCAGACTCTTTTAAATATTGCGGTATTTGAGTTGTTTTACCAGAACCGGTTTCACCCTCTACAATTAAAACTTGATTTTCCCTGATGGCCTGAACGAGATCATCACGAAATGGAAATATTGGTAAACTTCTTCTGGTTTCTTCCAATGTTAATTTCCTTCTTTGGGATTTTGATAGCTCGGGTTCCTTTTTAACTTTGTCAACACCTGAAAAACACTTTGTTAGCTTTTTAAAAGAGGATTTTACCCTAAAATTACCTGGTAATCGTACAGCTTGAATAAACTCAATTTCATCTTCCATAAGCAGTTCATATTCGTCTTTTCTTTCTTGTTTTGAACCAAACGAAAACTTGGCCGAAGCCATCTGTTCTTGTTCCCATTTTTTTTGTTCGGAATGTGGCATATTTTCCAGTTCATCAACTTCAATATAATCCGCCTTGGCACCTTTGCCCAAGTCTTGAGGCATGTGATAGCGGTGAACATTTTCCAATTCCCTAGCTTTTTCATGTTCTTCGGCTAATTTAAGCAAAGTCTTCTTATAATCTCGTTCCTTCAGTTCTTTAGCTGTCAATGTTTCTTCTTCAAACAAGTACTCGTCATCTTGAATATCATCTTTAAGTTCCGCAAGCTTATCTTCCTTTCGTTTCTCTAAATACTTCCTTCTCGATTCGACACGTAACTTTGGTATCAGTCGCTCCTTATCTTCGCTCTCCAATTTTAACCTTTTCGCAGCTTCGGCAAAAGCCTTACTATCGGACGGGTGAGCGATATTTCTAATTTTCGTCTCATCTTTCTTTTTTAATCGTTCGGAAAATTCGTCCCTTTCTTTCAAATCTTGTAGTCTGGCTTCTTCGGCACTATCCACACTTTCGGAACTCGAACTATTCGCACGTCTTCTTTTAGACGAACTCATATTTTATTTGAAATAAAATAGTTATTTCCTAAAACGTATAACTGAAACGCCAAGCAAACGTTTGACTTAAGTTAGGTTAATTTCTCAATTCTGAACATTTGGTATATATATTTGATACACTTGATTGGTACTACATATTCCGAATTATTTTTTCAGATTAGTGGGGATGTGATTGTTAATAAAAATTAATATTATTTGTTGATCCTAGGAAGGAAGGATAACTTAACCTAAAAATTTTCAAGGTGAAGGTAGTGAAGGAGGGTAGTCATGTGCGCACAGATTATTTTGCTCAGGGGGTTTGGTAGTTCTTTTACCACATCCGTACTTGGGTACGTCAGGACCTAGTCAGGACCGTATTCCCCAACTATTAGTGCTAAGGGGCTGTTCACAAATTACGTAACGCAATTTTTGACGTTTTTTAACCCCCTCCCCCCCCATTGTAACAGATCATAACAAATTCCGTTATGTAACTGTTATGCACCGTAACAAATCGTAACAAATTGTCAATCCCCCCCCCCCTAAGGCCGTTATGTAATTTGTGAACAGCCCCTAACATGAATATTTCTTTTCTTGTTTCAAACTATTTCTCTTGTAACATAAAAATAGTAATCACAAAATGATAAAAATAAAAAGGGAGTAAGTAACAGCGGTAAACAAAGCAAGTAGTGGGGTTTCAAACGATAAATAATCTGAAGTGAAAAACCTGTACATTTCAAAAAGTAAAAAAGACTTAAAAAAAGACTAACGAATCACGAATCAACCTTAGCTGTTGTTCAACTTCAAATCTCAAATTTATCACATTACAGACGATAAATCTAACTTCCACTACGCCACTGAAACTTTTTGAGTTTATCTTTTGAGGTTATATTTTTGATGAATTATCAAATTTTCTTTTCGAATTTTAAACTGTACCAAAATGGCAACGCAAACTTTATTACGAGTCACACAGTTGGACGCAATTCATTTAGATAACGAAATTTACAATTCTCTAGTAAAATCATTTAGAGAATGTTCGCAGTACTTACCGGTAAGTTATTATTGTCGAAAGTTTACTTAACAAACTAACAATGATATTTTTTTAGCCTGGGTTTACCGCAAAGTACGAGCCCGAAATTTTCCTATTAATAAAATTGTTCCTTCTGAAATATTCAATTATGGAAAGTGGTTCGACATTTGGACAAAAGTTGTTGGCAATTAAATATAAAGAGATGTCAAAGTCGAAGAAGATTTTGTATTTAATTTTGTCAAATTTAGGTTATCTTAAGGATAGATTGGAAGCGTCATCTATTTCTGCAAATACGCTTAATGTTATAAAACGATGGGAATCTTTAATTGCGATATGTTCCTTTATTAATTTGACCATATTTTTACAGCATGGCAAAATGCCTCTTTTAGTGCAACGTATTTTAGGATTAGAACAAGTGTATTCGCATAACGTACATCGTCACTCTGGCTCGAAGTATATGACTAGAGAACTTTTATGGAATGGCTTCATAGTAAATATTGACAATAATTTAAATGTTGTAATTTATTTAAATGATATAATTTTTAGGAAGTTTTGGTGTATATGTTACCTTTAGTGAATTATCATAAAATTAAAAGGGTTGCATATAATTTAAATCCCTTCACTAAGAAGTTAAAATTTGCAACTTGCAGCGAGAGAGTTTTGAATGCACAAACGACTTGTGCTCATTGTAAATTGGCTCCGATTATACCACATCATATGGGCTGTTCACATATTTTTTGTTTTACATGTTTAAAGGTAAATTGTTTGTTATATTATTTTGTTTGCATTAAATTGGCTGTTTTTAGAGCAATCAAGTAGCAGATTCAAATTACGAGTGTCCAATTTGTGAATTTAGTTCTGGTAAACCTACGTGTGAAAAGGTGATTGTTAAATTTTAAATTGTATTACCTATCAGAAAAGCATTGTGATTTTGATTTTCTACCTATTAAGATGTTTTGCAAATTTTAATAAGATTTTGATATTAAAAATTGTTCTTGTTACTGTTCTATAATTTTCTTTGTACTGGCCTACCTGGAATATTAAAAATGTGGAGGTTGGAGATTTAATTTACTTTAAATGAGAAATCTGAAATTATACAACTTTACCGAAGGGGTAGTCATCTGAGAAGTTTGTTGTCTCAGCTGAAGAATTTGTTACTCTCTTGAAAGAAATATTTTTGGCATTTTCAAGACATTTATTTGTGTTGTACAATTTTTGTAAGAGGTTTTCACATAGTAAAACTATGTAAGCCAGTGTTTAGGGGTCCGCGAACCCACGGTATAATAATAATTTAATTAATAATTTTTTTAAATTTTTTAATTTTTATTTTTGTAACGAAATTCTTTCTGGGGGGTCCCCATGATACTAGTGTCTAATTTTGGGGGTCTGCAAGTTTGAGACATTTGGGAAACACTGATGTAAGCTATAATAAGGCCATCGGAATTTTTCGTGGAATTGACGAAAAATTAAAAAACTTTCTGATGAATTTTTGTGGTGTTATGGTGTTATTACAATTTTGTAGAAATTGAGAGGAATACTTTGCAAGATGAGATATTTAAATGAAATTTTTATGGAAAAGAATTTTTGTTCTCCAAATTAAGTCTTGGTTAAGTCTTCAGATTTTCCAAAGCTTTAACATGCGGACGTCTCTGGACGTGGGATCGTGCTGGCTTGAGTCCGAAATCCAAATGCAGAAGAAAATAAAAACAGACACAATTTGTTCGGTTACTGTAGCGTTTTTCAAAATGTGGGGCGCGTCCCCATAGGGGGGCTTGATAACACTAAATGGGGGAACAAACAAATCGAAAAGAAAAAAATTATTTAATTTACTGAAAGAAAAATAAAAAAAAAATTGTATGAGAAGGGACGCGATGAAAATTAAGTTGAGTCGTAAATACTAAATGGTTGAAAAATGCCGGGTTAGCTGATAAAAATGCGAGAGAGAATCGCTGATGAAATTTGCAAAAAAACTTAGAAAATCTTAAAAATACTGCAGATCAGTGATTCCCAAAGTGGTCCCTACGAACCCCAGAGAGACACGGGATCATTCAGAGGGTCTGTGGAAAATTAAAATTGATTTGGTTACATAGGTTGCATAAAATAGTGCAAGTAATCTTTTTCGAAAATCTTTAAGCAGCACAACCAAAAAACCAAGTAGATCGTATTTAAAAGAGGAAAATGAAAGAAAAAAATGCCATTAAAATAGTTTTAGTTTTAAAATACTCGATTTCCGAGCTAGTCTGAAATTCTGAATCTGCCTTCAAATCTGATCGAGCGTAAAATGTCATTTTTGCGCACTAGGGCGGAAAGTAGTTTAGCGCCTCTCATACATTTATGTGTTTCTTTTTCAAAAAATTTCGCGACTTCAAAAATGTCAACATCGTGTGGCGTGCAAGCCAAGTTTTCAAAATCGCTTAGTATTTTACAAGTTGGTAATAAATATTAATTTCGATTATTAAGTATATTTACTACACTACACATTTTTGGTTCAAACATTTCAGAAATTATTTGAATTTTTCTTTCGTTTGGACAAAAATCGTTGTATGTGCTTTCAGATTAAAGTGAGGTTTTGACCGTTGTTATGTAGTAGTCCTTGATTAAAACGACCACTTTACGCTCTTGGTGCATAAATAACTATTAAGGATCTCGGAATCTCTATGGTGAAGGTTAAAATCCGGTAACTCGTAACTAAATAGATTTCTTTTTAATTGAAATTGTTACTCTTGGTACCAATCTCCCCATGACCCCATGTGTAATAAATGTTTTATGGATTTTGATGAAACTTTTCTGAAATAATTGCTTTATTTCGTAATACAAGATCAATTTGCAATTCTAAAAACAATAAATTATTACCATCAATAAAATAGAAATAATTTCAAATATCAACTGTGAAAGTGACAGATAAAATAGAATTATTTTGATTGTGCATAGAAAATCGAAAAGTAAATTCCGCAAAACCAAAATTAATATGGAGAACTTTATGACTGCGGGGTTTGCTTAAAATTTGTTAAATTCGCGCTGCTATACATTGGTAATTGATTTGACGAAAATATGTATTGAAATCTTTTTATAGACAATTTAATTATTTTTAATTTTAGGAAATTTAGGATTAGGAGTCATAGTTAGATCATTGTTTAGATATATATAAACAATGGTTAGATGTAGGATGAAAAGAAAACGAGTAAATACCAGATTCCGTCACTAATTTACAAAATTAATGGTAGTTTCCTCCCTCGCAGGTCACATTTTGATAAATCACATTATTTATAAATTTTGACCGACCTTTAACCAAATTTATGACAATAAAAAAATTTTATTTTAAATTTTAAAAACATAAAAATCCAAAAAATTTTTTCTGCAAAAATTGAAAGTTGCTCTTCTCAAAAACCAACTCTTTGAGAGTTTTGGATGCAATATTTACGATTTACGATAGGAAAATAATATTGATTTATTTTCAAATATTAATTTTTGAAATGATATAATCATGTAGTTGATTGAATTCGCATCAAATTATTCAGTTACTCCAAAATTGTGGCAATTTAAGATAATTGCGAAATAACGTTATTTTAAAAAATTCGGTGTAATTTTTGGGAAGATTCTTTTCTCTCTTACGTGAAACACCTTACTTCTTAACCGCTCAGACACCGCAGCCCTTATTAATGAATATTTACCCGATTTTTATGGCAGTAAATTTGGTAGAACCGTAAAAACGCTATTGGAAAACAGCTTTTTTAATTTTTACCTGAACGAAATAAAAAGAGAATAAATCATAAATACTTACCGAAAAAGATTTCAAAGTGAACATTTTTCCGAATTTTCTCCATACGATTATTTAGAGGCCTTACAAACGAATGACTGATATAATGAGTCCGTACGGGGCTCCGCGTCATAATTCTTATTATATACCTAACTTTTTTTTGTTTCCTGTTTGCAATTTTAATCGATTTTTGTCTATGAAGTTCCCCACTCTGGGCCGGCAGTCGGGCATTTTTGTAATCTTCATTTTCAAATTAGCAAAATAAAATATAATTTAAACTGGTAAAAATCGTACAGGTATTTTGTCAGTTTTGACATTTTTGTGCAGATAAAATTTTCGAACAGTGTAAATCTTCTCATTTGCCGCAACTTTTTGTAAATTTTGAGAAAATCTTAGATCGGTTTCATTATTTTTGTTTTGCGCTTTTTATTAGTTTTTCTAATGTCAATTTTAGAGACTTAATTTTTTTTCGATTGCCACTTGTAACACAAAAATTAAATTTTAACTTTATTTACACCAATACGAAAATAAACAACTTACGTTATTATTGACAATATAAACCAAAGTTTCATAATCACCGACCTTAAAGGTCCAAAAACCACGCAACTTTTAAAAATATGTCTTCTTTTTCCTATAGTTTCTATTTATTTCTATTTCTATTTACAATTGCGACCTCTGACGTCGGAAATATGCTACGAGTTCCATTCTGTGAAGTTTGGACCTGTCTGTGGAAAAGTGAAAAAATAATATGAACCTATTGTGTTTTATTGTAATTTATAGACAGTATATGAAAAGAAGACATTTTTTTATAAGTTGCGTGGTTTTTGGAACTTTTAAGTCGATGATTATGAAACTTTGGTTTGTATTGTTATATTGTCAATAATAACGTAAGTTTTTTAATTTCTTATCAGTGTAAATATTTAATAGGAATATTTAATTTTTGCGTTACAAGTGGCAATCGAAAAAACATTTTAGTTTCTAAAATTGGCATTTGAAAACTAATCAAAAGTGCAAAACAAAATTATGAAACCGATCTGGAATTTTCAAAAAATTTATCAAAAGTTGCGAAAATTTGTCAGCAAATGAGAAGTTTTACGCTATTAAAAAATTTTATCTCCACAAAAATGTCAAAAATGACAAAATACCTGGACGATTTTTACCAGTTTTAATTATATTTTATTTTATTTTGTTAATTTGAAAACGAAGATTACAAAAATGCACGACGAACGAAAGAGTGGGAACTTATAGACAAAATTCGATTAAAATTGCAAACAGGAAACAAAAAAAAAGTTATATGACCAATTATGACGCGATGCCTCGTACGGACTCATATCAGTCATTCGTTTGTAAGGCCTTAAGCTGAATACACGCACTGGCGATTTTCGGAATGCGATTTTTGTTTTGATTAGTAAAATTTGAACCTTTTATTGAAATTTAACCAATCAAAACAAAAATCGCATTCCGCAAAACGCTAGTGCATGTATTCAGCTTAAAAGTAATCGTATGGAGAAAATTCGGAAAAATGTTCAGTTTTCCGCGAACAAGAGTGTGGTGTTTCGAGTTCGAATTATCATAAATAATCTTGATGAAAGCTTTCTTAATAATCGAGAACAATTTTCTTTTTAATACTTAAGTGAAAAAAAAGTGATAGTGTTCGGGTTCGTGAATAACTTAAGTTTATTGGAAGGAACAACGAAGAAGCTATCCTGGCTTCTAGGAAAAAGGCGAAAGGACTACAGTGATAAAGGTAATTTGCAGAAAACCGTTTTCATCTGCAATGATAACTAACAAAAAATTTTCTTTATTATTGTAGGTAGGGCCCACTTTATGGATTTATAAGAAACTCAGGTTAGTAAAATTTTCCCTCCAGTGATGTAGCCAGTGAATAGTTTGAAATTGTGAAAAATTGCATTTTTCTTTAAATGCACGAACTGCAGTTAGGTAAGAAAAGTTTTTTTAAGTTCTGAAGTAAAAAATTGCAAATAACTAATTTTGTTTTTTTAATTATGTTTCAAAAAGCGTTACTTTGTGATATTAAAAAGAGTGGAAAAGTACTACTTTTCCGCAGTAGTGCACTATTCCAATAGTGCGGAAAAATAGTACTGTTGTGTAAGCTTGTATATACTTTTGCACTTGTAAAAGTAAGTAAACTTTACTTAAATTACATTTTTTCACGAATGAAAAAAATTCAAATTTTATAATTAAACACAAAAACTTTTTCAAATTTTACTTTTAATGGGCAACCTGACAAAATCTTATGAGGTTATCTTCCACTGCTCTCACATCCGATTTCCAGTTTTTCTTTATCATACATATTTAATAAATTTTAAAACTTTCACGTTTTTAAAATTCTTTCTTACGTGCAATTAATAAAAATTCCCTCAAATTACTATTTAATTTTATTTATTAATTAAATAAATTCTAAAAAAATAAAATTTTTTTTTGAAACTTTGACTCTTGAAATTCCTCTTGTGGGAACCTGTCCGAGGAACTAAAAAAATTTTCAAAATTTTAAAATTTTTGAAATGAAGACTGTTTCACATTATCATAATATTTATTATAGCGATATACTGGTGTTGGGTACTTTCAGACGTGGAAAAAATTTCTTCTGATTGATACCATCTTAAAATCTTATTTGTTACAAAAAGTCCCCATCAGCACCTTTATCATGAAATTTCAAATTTGTAAAATTTTAAAGGATTTAATAAATACCTTACAAATTGATTTTAATTTTTATGCTCCAGACTTTAAAAATCCATGTATATTTTGTTTAGCTTATTTTTCTGAGCTTTTGGATAGGATATTAGGACTTCCTACTTCCTTTCGTGTTATACGAAGAACTATATTTTATCTTATTAGTACTACGTAATTATCTGATCTTTTCTTGCAGATGTTATCACATCACATCTTTTCCACTTCCTATTTCTAAATTAATAAACATCCTGAGCTGAACTGTTAATAGTTTAAAATCAATTTGCATAATAGGAAATGATTGCGGTGATAAATAAATTTATATATAGTATAAGTTATCTAGATCACTTTCTAGTATCTATTACGTGTTCATTAATCGTATATGCGATAATTTACTTTCACTTATGTAGAGCAATCGTTAAATTTGTCCGCCCTGTATCATGAAGTTATTAGCGAAAAACATCTGCGTTTTGTATGTAGTACCTACTGCAGTACGTAGGTACGCGTTAATTATTATTAATTTTTTTTTAAATAAAAGTTTCAAGTCTACCAAAGTAGGTTGCACACCTTTTTGGTCCATAACTATACTAATTTATTATACATAAATTACATAATTCATATTGTCACATTTTGTTATTTATTTATTAATTGTTGTCCTTGACAAGATCTGTTTTGTTGACCGAACTGAATATAAATTGCAAAAAAATGAGGGCTTAGGGACAGGAAAAAAATTTTTGTTTGGGGCTGTAGGACCAGAGCTTGGAGAATAAATTGTAAAAAATATTAAAATAAATTTATTATTAAATTAAATTAAAATTATGTACAAAAATATATTTTTTATTCTATTAAACAATTGTTTGTTGATGAATAATGGATTGGACAGGTATCGATACTTACAAGAATATTTTTATAAAATATCTGGTTAGATGAGAATGTCAATGTTGGTGATGAGCTTGTGATTGATTATTATTTAGGTAACTTAACTAAATTAATGGACCTTCAAGATTGAACTTTTAGGCATGAGTGTTTTGTTTTGAATTGGTAACTTTGGCGTGGAAACCTGTATCCCAATCTGCGGTGTATTGTACTGTGCGGACGTTTCCGTCAGGTTCCACAAGGGAATAGTGTCCTTGTACCACATCGCCATCACGTTGTTCCTTTTGTTCTTTAATATCACCAGAATGAGGATCGTTGACTCCATATTCGAAAACGTATTTAGGATGAGCATCCTGAAATAATGAAAAATTGAAAAAACAGAAACTACACATCACGACATTGACATTTTTCCATTTATTTAAAAGAAAATTCCTTGCTAGGAATTTCTTATCAAATAGCAATTTTTAATTATTACTCGCAATTAATTTATTTAATCAGCCAATAAATTCCATTAAACCTCACTTGTTATGCCGTATAAATCTTGAGTACCAATTTATAAAAGTAGTCTTACATTTTCTAGTAATTATTATTAATAAAACCTGTCTGTAAACTTTCATAACACAACCGTTTTCTGTACTTACACGAGTCATTACAATTTAATTGTATCTTCTAATCCTAAAATATCTTCATTATCGAACAATCAATTAGATTGTGTTAAGCCCATATTATATGACAGGATCAGGTAACTGTTGATATTTGCAATCTTAACGTTCAAGTTTTCAATTAATTTTGCATAACACAAACTGAACAGGTTTTTTTAATGTAAGTACTTTATTTGTTCAACAATTTACGTAAATTCAGTACTTTCATTAAAATTTTACTTGATGTGATATCGCAGCACACCTCCTAATAAGACAACTCTCGGTTATAATTAAAGCTTTTGATTGAATTGTTTCAAAAACATTTTATGTAAACGAAATCGTGTAAATGTCTTTCATACGATAAGGCATGTCATAATTTTTACGTAATTTACGAATATACTTACATAGTATCCGTCTTGTTTAACAGCTATGGGCTTGACGATGGCAGCTGCATTTGTCTTAATAACATGACCGGTGCTTACATAACCAGAATGTGCTGGCCCGCTTATCACCGACGATGAAACTGCAGGCGCCGACGAATATTTTACTACAGGAGCAGCTTGAACGTAGTTTAGAGTTGGTTTAGAAACGGACGAGTAGGAGGCTCCTGAAGAATAGGACCCTGCGTTGCCGTAGGATGCATGACCGGAAGAAGCGATGTAGTTTGAAGATGCCACAGGAGCAACTGCAATTTTCAAAGCGGGAGCTGCAACTGAAACCAAAGCAGGAGAATGGACGGACGAGTAAGAGCTTCCGCTTGAATAAGCTCCCGAGTTCAATTGAGATGAATGTTGAAGGTTCAACGACGCCGCTGGAGCAGATTGAGTGTAGTATGTGGGTACTGCAACTTTAGCAACTACGGGGGCTGAAACTACAGAAGCGTAAGAAGCACCACCGCCGTATGCGGAATGGCCTAAGTTGGAAGATTTATAATTGGTTGAGACGTATTGTGCGGGAACGGCAACTTTAGCTATAGCAGGGGCAGAAACGAGAGAAGAATAAGATGCAGCACCAGCGTATGCGGAATGACCCGAGTTGGAAGCTCCGTAATTAGACGAAACGTATTGTGTAGGAACAGCTACCTTAGCTACGGAGGGGACAGAAACGAGAGACGCATAAGAAGCACCGCCAGCGTATGCGGAATGACCCAAGTTTGAAGCTTCATAATTGGATGAGACGTATTGTGTAGGAAGAGCTACTTTAGCTACAGAAACTTTGGATACAGCAGGTGCAGCAACGGAATAAGCAAGACTGGGAGCAGAATAAGATGAGTATGAATTGTCGGAAGCGTAAGAAGAATGTCCCAAGTTGGACGTTTGATAGTTAGCTGTGACGAGAGGAGCTGATACAGCAACTTTGGAAACTAAAGGTGCCGAAATGGCTACTTTAGATACCAAAGGAGCGGAATAAGCTGAAAGGCCTACACCGGAAGAATAGGAAGCACCGTGAGTTGCTACCGGAGCAGAATAAGTGGAAACTAAAGCAGGAGAAGATAATTTGTAAAGTGCTGGAGAGGTGGCATAAGCTTTGTCTTGGGAATAGTCTGATGAGTACGAAGCTGAAGAGTGTTGATTGGCAGAGTATCCTTGAGCGGAATATCCTCCCGAAGAATACAAAGCAGGAGACGAATAAGTGGAGACTAATGAAGGAGAAGAAAGTGATAGTTTAGTCACTGCTTCGTTTACAGCATAATTTTTTTCAGGAGCATAAACCACCCCTGGAGAAACGGCATTATATTCAACTGCTTGCTGTTTAACACCTCCGGAGTAAGATAAATAAGAAGGTAGCGAACTTTGGCTGTGGCTGGATAATATTGTTTGTCGTGCTGATGGCTGATAACCTAGCGCAAGTGCTTTAGCATCTCCACAGTTGTGAACAAGATCGGGATCTTCTAGTGCTTTCACTGCTAGTACGCTAGCAACGAAGCACAAAGTTATCTAAAAACAAAATAAAAAAGTAAAAATTTTTGAATTAACAAAGTTTTAATTTGTATCAAATTGCTTTAAACAGCTCTTTCACGCTACTCATCAATTAATTTATTATTAAGTAATTCGATATGATAACTAGGGATAATTTTCAATTTGCAAAATTAAAAACACCTAAACAAATCATCAATTGAAAAACCATAATTCACAAATTTAATTTTAATTTTTATGAAGTTCCCAGTGATTTACAGAAAATTGTTAATTTTTGAGGCTTTTGTTGCATTTTCTTGGTGGCACTTTTTTTTTTGAAAAATAAAAAACACAATTTTTGATTTTAAATTACAAATATTCGTAAAAATTTAAGAGGTTTCAAAAAAGGTGATTTTTTAATTATTACGAATTACATAATTTTAATTGCTTTAAAATTTATGCACAAACACTTTTTATTTTCGACCCTACACTCGTTATTCACAAAATTTATCGGCACTTAACTTACCAATTTTACTGTCATTGTGTATAAAGAAAGAGCGACCAAAAGTCGCAAATGTGTTAACTAAACTACTGGCGCTTTAAGGATGGCGTTGGTTTATATAGGAAAATCATTGATCCAGATCTGATAGCTCGTGTCCAGTGCATCTGACCAATTTTATTTTATTTTTTTAAATTACTTTCACTTATACTTTGGCGCGTTAAAAATTTACTTGGTCAACTTTAAATGTACATAATATCAACTTTAACATACCTAGAGAAAGGTAAGATGTAAGGGTAGGAGTACGAAATAATCGACACTAAAATTCAAAAATTTAATTTTTCATCAAAATTGAATTTTTAGTTTTAAATTTTTGCTTTAAAATTGTGTACATTGCTGGTTTAATTAATTTTATTTCGCACGTTTACATGAAAAATAATAAAATCATTTTTTATATTTAAGTTTAATAATAATTAATAATTAAATTTTATTAAAAATTATTTTGAAATATAGCTTTGTTCTAATTCCAGCTTTATTTTATGCCGTTTTAGAAATTATCAAGGTAAATAATATTAAACGGTCAAGATTTAGGGTAATCCCCGCAATAGGGAAATTTACTACAAAATTGTATTTTGTAATAATTTTGAAACTTGGGATTCCCTATCACAGCAGATTGTTGATTAATTTTATGTTACTTTATTATTACAGGTATAAAGTTAATTTGCAAAGTTATTCAAATAGATTTTCTTTCATAGTTTGCGTTACTCGTTAAACGATCAGACGTGATTTTTATTGAAAATAATTGCATAAAAAGTAAAGTACTATATTAAATTATCACAAAAAATAGGTTAATTGAAAAGTCGAATGAGTAGACAATTTAATTTTTACGTAAATGCATACTGGCAGCGAAATACTAAAAGTAGCATATTAAATGGTTTTGACTTGACAGATATGTTACGTACATTGAAATAATGACCATAATTGACTTTGCGATTTGGAGTTCCAATTTGCGATAATATCGATCTATAATGCAATTAAACAAAATCTATTGTAAATATTAATACATTCGTTTCTTAGCAGGTCATATTGGTTGGTGATAGGTGTTTTCAATGAAACATTGAAAGCTTTTAAAAATTTTTGCAACTGTAATTTAAAAACTTTTGTTCGAAAAAAGGTTGGCAAAACATCCGAATCCTTTATGCAATGTGGTCGTGCCTGTGTGCTTGGAAATTTTTTAACATTTAGGTAGGTACCAAAAATTTTACATAATTACTTAACACCTTTTTATGAATCTATACTGTGCTATCGGATCTCATAAAGAGAAAGGCTTCCTCTTAAAAGAAGAAATAGGAAGTTATCAGAAAAGCGACTTTTTATTGGAAAACAGAAAATTACTATCAATTTTGATAATCGAAGTTTTGTATGGAATTGATGCTGTCGCCTTACTAGGCGTGTACCAGGTTAATTAATCCCTTTTCAATAACATTGGTAGATAAACAAAAGTAATGAAAAGTGCAAGTCTTCTTATAAAAAAAGTTGTTAGAAAGTAAATACAAACTCTTTTGTTGTGTACAGTGTTGAATAATTTTGAAACTTACCTTAGCAAAAAGAAATAATTAAAACTATCATGTGAAATTAAAAAATAGAAAAACTCTTTAATTTTATTAAAAAACCTTATAAACCTTATTATGTGATGGTAATATTTTGAAAACCTCCGTATAGCCACACTTATTTATTGAGATGAATTGGATTTATTGACGAATAAAAAGTGATTTTTTATTTAAAAAGTTTATTTATTTGGTTTAAGATTATTAGATTCCATTTTGAAAGGATAAACAATAATTTGGATTTGGACCTTAATAATAATTATTTTGAATGGTAATGGTAATTTAACAATTTATTTTTAATTTGCAATTTGTTCGAATAAAATTTTGGAATTTATAAGGAAATACAAGTATCTTAGGAGCAAACCTTGCCTATTGGACAAACAAAATTCAAAGTGAGTTTTTATTCCAAGAACGGTTTTCCCCATTTTCGGGATAAAACGTTCCTTTAGTCCCTTGGCGAATAATGTATTATTTCTCTTAGTTTAAAGTTATTTTTTATTAAGGAACTGGAAAGAGGGGGGCCGGAGGTAATTCTACTTTATTTATACTTATTTTGGGTATTCAAACCAACCGACAAATTTAGAAATCTGCCTACCCGAATTTTAGGTTTTTCTCATGGCAAACCAAAGAATTAAAAAAAAAAATTGCATTTCAAAGTTAGTTCCACCCAAAAATATCTAATGATCGAACTATTGCTGCATTACAAGTTTTAAAAAGTTACCTAATTAAAATGATCAAATGCAGGTCATGTTCTCGATGCACTGTCAATGTCTGAAGATCAGGTCATTGTAAGTTACCGATCATTGCCACAGATTATACTACGTTGAAGAAGAGTAAGCCTTTCATCAATGAAATTAAAGAAGCTCAAGTATTCACGATTATTCAATGATATTACACAACGATGTTAGCAGTTGAAGATTTACCATATTGATGCCAGCTTGCATAACTTTATATATTATTTGTTCAAAAATTATACACACTTCATTTAATTTATTACAATGTTCTGCATGGCTTCCCTAAGAACGACCTTGTCTGGGAATTTACCTAGGTCAAGTTTGTACATGCATAACTTTAAGATTTATTGGTTCTGCATCGTTGAAATTAAGTTTAAAGTTAAATCGGAGAGTTACTAGAGCGTTACAATAGTAAATTTTAGCATACTTTTAAAATTTTGCGTTAATGAAGTTATTATATTTATTAAAATTTAAATTTTTGTTGCATTTCTTACTAGGTATGAACAGCAGAAATATAAGAGTCTTGCGGAGAGTAAAACAAGAATTCCTACCCCCCATTTATTTATGGGAGTTTATATATTATTTTTATTATATAAAAATATTCTCTTGTTATCAGAGGCGTATTACGCAAGCCTTTAATATTTTGCGCCCTTATCCTCGACTTTAGAGTTTACCATTTTTTTTATTAGAATAATTTATAGAGAAAAGGAAGCTGTCTCCTAAAATTTTGCGCCACAATCCCGGGCTTCATGGGCTTATGCGATAATACGGCTCGCTATGTAAATTAGGATTTATTTTGAAAATGTATTAAACTGGATCCAGTTTCATTGTTGAATATTTTTTAATTATTTCTCTATTTATTATTTATCAGTGCCTATTAGGCGCGTATATTTTATATACCGAAACTACACTGTAAATTTCTAAATATTCCGTTCATAAAAAATCAACACGTAATATGTATCTAGTACATATATGATTCACCAATTTAGTAACGGCAAATGGGGCAAATCAATGCCGTACCGTTAATGTACATAAATGATACATCATTACAGTAACGGCAAAAGCGGTACTAAATCAATAATACCTGTGACGGAAATATCTGTACTGTATATGTACACAATTGATACCTTAAAACAGTAACGGAAAATTGGGCAACTCAATACAGTACCGTTACGAAAATATCTGTACCGTATATGTACATAAACAATACCTTAAAACAGTAACGGAAAATTGGGCAAATTAATGCAGTACCGTTATGTAAATATCGGTACCGTATATGTACATTTTTGACGGCTTCGTGCTGCTTGGGGAATGCCCGGGCAGTTTTTTGCTATTTTTCATTTTAGAAGTAGTACAATTAATTAAAATTTCAAATGTCATGTTATAGTAACTAAACTAACAATACACCAATAGTATAAAAATCAGAAGGACGGTCCATCAGTCTGTCCGTTCGGATGTTTCAAATTTAAGAACTATTTCTATAGTTTAAATACGGCTTCTTACTATACCTTGTATAGAAGCCTAAAACTATACTGGAATAGTTATAGGAATAGAATAGGAATTCTTGTTATACTTTGTATAAAAGCCTAAACTCATACCTAACTCATAGCTCATGCTCATTTTCTCTTTTGAACACAATCACAAAGCTAGACTTTTCAAATCGGGGGGGTCTGGGGGGTATGGAATACCGCCCAGCACATCAGCGATTGTGTTCAAAAAAAGAAAATGTGTTATTAAATTTTAAATCAGAAATCTTAGATTTAAGATTTTTAGAAGTTAGATGTCTGGTTTGAAACCAATAAGCTCATCAATAACATATTTTTTTGCCCACCATCTATGGTGTGCGGTTATTGCAATTTCATGGGGAATTGTTATTTTAATTCGGAAATAATTACCGATGCAATTTCCATGACTGAGACTGAATACTTACGCCTTTGTTCTTATAATTTCTCGTTCAAATGATAAATCATGACGTTTAATATTGTTATTGATTTAAGAAAAGATGAAACGGAAGTTGAGAACAAGTGTTAGTTTGGGGATTGAGAAAATTGTAAAATTAGATTAGAATTAATAATTAAATTGGTTTGTGGTGGAAAATTTATAAAATATTTAATTTGGAAAAATCAGGGAAAGACAAATTTGATTGATATGATATCGACGTTTCCATTTATGCAATTTTAAAGAATTTTTTTGATTAAATACTACTTAATAAAAAATACATATCACAGCAATATTTAAGATTATAATATATAAAGTTGTTTATTATTTATATATGGATTTATTTGGAAAATACAAAATTATTTTTGTTTAGTTATCTTTTTATACTTTTCTTTCATATTATTCTTTAATCAACAAATTTTCGCACTTGTGAAAACGAATTTTAAAATGAAGCCAACTCAACCCCATCATTTGGGTTATACAGGATAAAAAATTACTTTTTTATATCTCTCTGTTGAGTTACAGTGTGAAAAGTGGCACCAATTCAAATGGTCATTTTTAAAAGTGAGAAAAATATTAATTTAGAAACCCCGAATTGTCTTGGAATAATAATGCATAGGCAGATACATATTGGCTACTCCAGAATGAAACATTGTGCAATGTTTTTTGATTAATTTCTAGAAATAACTTATACACAAACCACATAAAACTGTCCATGAAAAATAAAATAAAATTACTGATCGCATTAGTATAGTATAAGCATCTTGTTTGAATGAATTCATCGAGAAAAGCTTTAGTTTTGTGCATCGACTACTAAGCAGATATTCTTTGGTCAAGCGTGAGTAGAACAAGAACTTTATTCTGAACGTCCTGCCTTGGCAGGATGGCAGGCAATGGCAAACCATCGAAAATCGAGAAAATCCACCGTGGGTTGTGGTACTGTTTTACACTAGAAAAAAGATAAATCAAAAATTCATCATTCTTCCGCCGATAAACAAAATTCATAATATTGAAGTAAAAATTGTTGTATTAATGAATTTTGTTCATCAGCCCAAAAATAATAAAAAAATTAATGAAAAAATGAAATGAAAAAAATTCATCATTTTTCCACCGATGGACAAAATGCAGAATATTGATGAAAAATTTATAATATTGATGAAAAATTCATAATATTGAAGAAAAAATCATTGCATTAATGAAATTTGTTCATCAGAAGAAAAATGATGAATTTTTCATCTATGTGATAAACCATTGTTTTCAGTGTAGGTATGTATAAATAAATATTAAAATATTTTTTCCACAATTTTGTGGGAAATATCTTCTTTTGTTTTTTTAGTATACGATATGCACGGTACAATAAGTTATTTTTGTTTAGAGAAATTTGTTATATGTAGCTGTATAGCTTCTGTGATGTATTGATATAAGGACAAACTTGTGTCTTATTTAAAAATTGTTGATTATCAGTTTAAAATTTCAAAATCCTTACTTTACACTTTTATTGAAATTCTACAGTGAAAAATTATTATTTACCAATTTGTAATTTCCCAGAGAATTAGAACCGGTTAGGTTTTTTATTCTTCAATTTTTCTTTAAATTTTTCTATTCTTCAAATAATAATTATTTTAATACAACATTAATTATATTTACACATATTTTATTTTTAGGAAAGAAAAAATTAAAAAGTTGAAAAACTTATTTAATTATTGGCAACAAAAAATAGCTCAATTTAATTAAGCAATTCCGATTTAACGTTCACGTAAGTTATTTCTAAGATTTGACAGCATTTATATTAATTAGTTCAAATTTAATTCAGAACTCGTATTTGTTATTATTGCTTTAATACAATAATCTTACACGTTCAAAATTTTGCAATTTATTACGAAGCACTATAATTATTAAATGTAAGTAATTGTAATTTGCGTACCTGCATCTTTAATCAATGCTTGCAGTAATAAATCTAATTAACTTGGCTTATTCACTGTTTACTTTCTCCTGTATCCCAACAAATTATTTAATTTGCCAGTAACAAGATTACCTACTGTTTGTTGTTAAAAAACAACAAAAAAAGCCAAAAATTCAATTTTAAGGATCAACCGCACCCACACTAATTAAAAAATTTTATTTTACATAGGAAGCGATGCATTAAAATTTTTAAACTACTTTATTATGTAATGTACTTGATGGTGTAAATCAAGAAATTTTTGTTCTATATTATGATTTTTCAATCATAAATTTTATACATTCAGATTAATGAAGTAATTTGCAATTCAAATTTGTAAATATTTTTGTTATATAAATTGAAATTTTCTATCAGTGCTTTTTTAAACGCAAAAATTTTGCTTAACCGGTTGTGATTTATATCACAAAATAAAAATTAAGTATTATTTTTTCCTCAGTGTAAAAATAGGTGAGCACTCCAGAACAGTGTCTTGGCTTATTTATTTTCTTCTGCAATAAATTTATATTTTATTTGTTATTCTATTCAGTAATATTTACAATAATAGGTACGCGAGGTATAACATTTAGAATAGATTTATTATCATATTAATGTAACAAATACAAGCAGTCGATACAAGTTAAGATAAAATAAAGTTATTTGTATTAAACAAATTGTAATTTTATGCATTAGTAAACAAAATACCTTCAATTTACTTTTATAATAAATAGGTCATACATAAGACATGTTTCAATCAGATTACACAATAATTAATTGGCTTTTTTTCGACAAGAGAAGAATTATAAAAATTTTAACACTCGGAGTTAATCAGCGGTGTTATAATTGACTTTCGACAACTAAAATGATTTATTTCTTGAATTGCTGATTGTTTAACAGATTTCGCTTATTTAAAAAAATATTTATCTATTCGTATCGGCGTTCCAAGTGAGTCTATTTATTACACTTGCAGTTACCAGTTTCTAAAGCCCACGTTATTTAAACCGCGATTTAACATCGACCTGGCTTAGAAAGTTTCTGGAATGACCATTTTAAGTTAAACACCTTTTTCAAAAAATTTAAAAATTAATTGTAAGTTATTTATACACCTAACGTATACATATGCGATTACGAAATTTGTACCATTTTTTGTCATTTAAATTTTACTCTACATTTGATTTAGGAATTTACGAACAAAAAATTAATGAGAACAATAGACTTAACCAGTTAATTAAATCATTACTTAATTATTATAATCGTTTTACATTAGGGTATGGTAAAAACATCTAATTAACTTTTACTTGCATGCTTGTTATGTTACTTATCAAATACATTTTTGGAACATTACTGAAAGTGTCACAAACTTGCGTAATTATCCTTAATTAAAATATGTGGGGTGCTCCCAATTTCAGATTTTTGATAACGAATTTAAAGAACTCAGACATTTAAATGTCTCGTTAATTAAATAAGTACGGATTTAAAAAATCGATGGGGCACTCGAGCGTGGTAAATAATAGGTAACTGTCATCAATCTTAAATATAATGGAAGTGAATTGTACATACTTTTATTAAATTAGCACATTCATATTTTGCACGCTTAAATGAGAACAATTCAGTGTTGTCACTTTAATTTTGATAATATCAATTAAAATTAAATTATTACGAGAGATACGAAGGTTTTGTTGTATAGTTCGACTAATCTTACGAAATCGAACACAACGTGACTGATAATAATTATTATGAAAAGTTTTTTAAATTTAGAAAAAATTTAGGAAAGAAAAAAATATAAGAAAAATGTGCATTGATGTTGTTTTGAGCTAGTGCGAGTTTCAATCTTTCTATAATTTTTTTTATTGGAGTTTTTCAAAAATCAATCCGATCTTTTTGTAATTATAAAATTTTTGATTTATTACAATAATAATTTATTCTAATTTTCATTATACTAACGACACTTAATTATTTCACTATCTCTCTCTCCCTTTAAATAAGCTTTAGCATCCTTCACTCTCACAAAAAATCTTTAAAAATGTACCATATCAACACTAAAATCAAACGTAATTTACTGTTGTTGAAAATGTTGAAAACTGCGAATTAGAACAGGTTTTTTTTAATAAAAGCAATTAACTCAAAACAAAAACTGTAAAACACATTAATTCTGAATTTATATTTTTGGGTAATTAGTATGTTCTCATATTGTGATATAGCAACACACTAAAATTTTTATCACTAGTCCGTGATTTAAAGTTTCAAATTGTGTTAATTTTAAAAGCGCGCAATGAAAAATATAATTTTGATTTGTTTATTCGCGTTTTTTTCTTTCAAGTATCTGGTGTAATACAGAAATTCTTTCAAAGGTAATTTTTAACTCGACAATAATTTGACATATTTTTACTCTTACATTTCAAAATATGTAATTTCGAGATAAGTACGTAATAAGTAATAAGGTTTTTTAAATATCTACATTTTAATTGTTAGAATATTGTCTAAGAAGTAACAATAATCATATCTAAATATTGACAACTGGGCCAGCATTGGCCCGACGGTGCTTATCGCTTGGCCAACTATTGGCAGCACTACAGGGACAACATTGGCTCAACTCTGCAATGATTACCTTTGTCCTACGGTTGGCGCGACCAGCGTTTGTGCAACTTTGGCTCCCAGTATACTGGCCCGATACTGACCCGACCCTGAACCGGCCATATTGTATGTCAAAGCTTAAACTGATTTCCAGCAAAGCAACGGCAAACATTCAGAAAAAGAAACTTTGTTAAATCGATTAATCTTTTTTCTGAATAGAAAAAACTTTCCCTATTTTTTTAAATTTTTGGTTTTTTGTTTATTTGTGTCTAAATTAATTAAAAAAACACTATAAACACACGTTAAAAGACACATTGCATTGGTATACTCAGGTATACTTGATGGAGTAGTTACAATTGCTGTCGTATGGTGGCGTTTGGTTAATGTAAAATCCCTTATAGAGAAAACAGTAGAAAAGTAAAAGCAAAAAAAGACCCAGTTGAGGCTATAGCTGCTAAATGCTCTGAATAAATCTTTTTTCATAGTGTATAATAAAATTTGTTTTTAGTTCCATCAAAATGGATACAAAATTAAAGATGTTCGAATCCAATTAATAGATTACGATCACGATTTTTACGATTTTTTGGAAGTTAAAGCATTTAAATACAATCGTACCACTACGGCTCACAATATGACCTTGAGGGTAAAAGAAATTGATCCGAAAGATGACATCGAGGTAAGAAAGTCTAAGTAAAATAAAACCGCTGAAGGAATATACTACCTATGTGTTAGCTTCGTTGGTTTGAAAGTTCGAAAAGCTGCTTTCGAAACGCAACTAGGCAGTCGGTAAAAATTCAGTCTTGAGAAATTTACTTTGAAAGACCTTTGTGTAGGCGAAATGTGAGGGTGGTCGCTAAAATAAAACACTTGTTTTGTTGCACTATATTTATTGACCGAAAAATGGGTGTTTTAGTATTGCTGCAATCACTGAATCTTTTTGTCATAGATACTCGTACGTGTAATTCGAATGACTGCAGGTTGAACACAAATAACTGCTACAATTTCTAAGAAGTTTTTACCTTCGTTAGGAAAATGGAGTGAACGATACGATAGAGCGGTATGAATAGCTCGAGTACTTGGTTGCTACTACTGGTGGTGCGATAAAGATTGACATGCGTGCAATACAATTTCAGGGATGAAATATAACAGGGGCGTACTAAGTAAAAGAAAAGAATAATTGGCGGCAATTTTGAACAATGTAAACATTATAAATAAAACATATTGCAATTCTAAACACTATGTGTAGAAAGACTCCTACGCCTAGTCTAGTGAAAAAAGGTCGGAATTTCAATCAAAAAACAAAAAACTAGAATTTTATGTAAAAATATACTTTGTAGGTATAAGCAATTCATGCAGATTTAACCGAAGGATAAATTACATTTTCAAATGTAATGTTAAATTACAGCAAAAAAATTGCTAGCGCCGCCCTCCGAAGTCTTCCACCAAATGAAAAAATCAAAGAAAATAAAAAAAATGATATTTTAAAATCATGAAATTCATAACTCTTTCTCTTTACTATACGCATGTCTTCTAAATTCTAAACACGAACTCACTGATCAAATACCTAACATCAGAACAGAACACTTCAATTATAAATTGTATGATATTTTTAGGGAGTTATACAAGCTTATAAGTTTTTGAGTAACGAGTATCGACACTTTCCTATACGTTTTCAAGTCAATTTAAACAAATGTTTTAAAGCAAACGTTATAGGTGCTCAAGATATAATAAAATGTGGCAACCTTACAAGTTTGTACTTCTATAAGGTAGTAGTATTCTTTATAATTTATTATAATCAAAATATATTTAAGGTTTTTTAATTACAGGATATTATATACCACGTATGCAACTTTGTTGTCGACGAAAAGTTCCTTCCTCCACTCATTCCTAATGGAAGATATAAAGTTGATGGAATCTTGTTGTATTTTAATAGACAGATAGCGAGGTTTCATGGGTTTGGCGAAATATATACACCAATAGAATATCCAAAATAATAAATTTTTGTAATAAGTATTATAGTATATCAATCGGGTGTGGTTCGGTTTGGAAAGGCCAAATGAAAGGCCTATGTCAATATACAGTTTTTGTTAATGTGTTTTAGATTTTGTTGATGTTGTACTTAGTTAGTGTAGTATGAATCACATAAAAAAATAATCTGTATTTTATTAAAAAGCACAATAAAATTACTTTCTTTAATCGATGGATATGTACTTTAGGCGAGTGGTATTAATCATATCAACGGTTAATGAAAAATTTCTAGTTTAAATTTATAGAAAATTTAAGAAAAAATTTTAAATTGTAGAAAACCCCAAAAAATTGCGCACACACTTTTTAGAACTAAAAGGATTTTAATTTATCACAAATAAAATACATTGCAATCATTGAAAATGATTTCACCATACTATGGTATCATCGGGCAACGAACTAAAAAAAATAAAAATGAGAGAGAATTCGTTTAAATATCGTTCTAGATAGTTGAAACAAGTAGTATTTTTGAAAAGGAAATTTTTAGAAAGTGATTTAATACGGTAGAGATAAAAAAGAATAATAAAAATAAGTGCAAGTACTACTATGAGGACGTTCCACTTACAGCCCACGACGACCGCGGCTTGGTCGTGTCATTTAGCGTTTCACTTATACAATTTCGCCCACGGCGACCACGGTCGTTTAGTGTAGTGGAACGGTTTTTGGGTACGTTCCACTTACAGCCCACGACGCCCACGGTCGACCACGGGCGACTTTTAAGCGTTCCACCTAAAGCCGCGGTCCTTGCGGTCGAGCTCAAAACATCATCAATGACGTCACCGATTGCTAGTCCACCACGACCACGAAGCCCCACTGTAAAAGGTGGGTTGCCGTGATCGTGAAAGTTTTTTCGCGCACAAATTTGAAAGTTTAAGAATGGATTCCAAAAAAATTGCATTTTATAATGCCGATAGTGAAAATTATTTATAAAATTAAAATATATAAATATATTATTCTTTAGTTAACTTGTGAAGTTATTTCCCATAACTTGTTATAAAATAATGTTGTTTTTTTTTCATAAAAATATTTTCATTTTCATAGCAATATGCAAAAGTAAACTTGTACTTGCTCTGTTCTAACTGTTCATCATAATAATTTGTGCAAAACTTGTAAGGTTACCAACATCAAGATTTACATTTTAAAATTTGAATATAAAAATTCAAAATTACGTTAGCCCGCCCGCAAAGATCAAAAGTGGAACGCTAAATGACACGACCAAGCCGCGGTCGTCGTGGGCTGTAAGTGGAACGTACCCTATAGGTTAAACCAAGTGAGAGGGGGGCAGGCGGAAGGATAATTTGTAAAAACAAAAAAAGGAGAGATTAATTATTACCTTTCCATATTCATTTTATTGGGGAGGAGGGATTTAATAATTATAAGTTTTTCAAAAATCAATCCGATCTTTTTTAATTATTCCTGAGAATAAAATTTTTAATTTATTACAATATAATTTATTCTAATTTTCATTTTATTAACAACACTTATATTATTTCACTATCTCTGTTCCCTATCTTTAAATAAGCTGTAGGATCCTTCATTGTCACAAAAAATCTTCAAAAATCCACCATATCAACACTATAATCAAACGTGATTTCCTGTTTTTCAAAATGTTAAATACTAAAATTAGATTAGATTTTATATATAAAAGCAATTAACTCAAATAAAAACTGTAAAAAAACGGTAAATTTTGAGTTTAATTTTATTTTATTTTTCAATTGTGTAACAATTGGGTAATTAGTATGTTCTCAGATTCTGATATAACCGAACACTAAAATTTTCATTGCTAGGCTGTGGTTTAAAAGTTCAAATTGTGTTGATATTAAAAGCGCGTAATGAAAAATATAATTTTGATTTGCTTCTTCGCGTTTTTTGTTCCAAGTATTTGGTGTAATAAAGAAATTCTTTCAAAGGTCGGTATAGTAATTAACTCCACCATAATTTGATATAATTTAACTTTTTTTTTGAAAAAAAGTTATATTTTGATATTTAATATTTCAAAATATGTAATTTATATTATATTGTAATTAGTACTAAAATGCAGCAGTTTTACGTAGTTTGGAAAACATGATTATTTTCAATAAAAAAAGACCCAGTTGAGGCTGTAGCTACTAAAAGCTCTGCTAGGCGACAAATATTTTTTCTTAGTGTATAATAAATTAATTTTTAGTTCCATCAAAATGGATACAAACTTAAAGATGTTCGAATCCAATTAATAGATTACGATCATGATTATTACGATTTTTTGGAATTTAAACCATTTAAATACAATCGCACTACTACGGCTCACAATATGACTTTGAGGGTAAAAGAAATTGACCCTAAAGATGACATTGAGGTAAGAAAGTTTAAGTAAAATGAATCGGCTAAAAAAATACTACCTATGTGTTGTAAGACTCCTTACGCCTAGTATAGTGAAACCTGCATAAGTCGAACGCTTGAAATGTCGGAATTTTAATGAAAAAACTGAAAACTTGAATTTTATGCAAAAAAATATATTTTTTTATACTAAGTGATTCATGCAGCTTTAACCGAGAGATAAATTACTTGAAAAAATAAGATACGACCGAATAAGGTAATCATAGGTCATACTGATTACATTAAAGATTACAGATTACTAACGATTAAAATATTACAGGAGAATACCAAAAAATACAGGGATCGCAAAGATTACTATCTCATTACTAGTCACCCGTAAAAATTAAATTGAGGTGTTCGTAACGTTTCCGATATCTTGACTTTTTCCAAAACCCAAGAGAAGCTTTGGTAAGTTTGTGTATTGTGAGTAATAGAGACCCAGTCTGATGACTCAACTAAAATTTTAAGGTTCGCTTGTTTTCTTATAAAAATCTTTGTAGTAACAAGTAATTTAAAAAATTACTGGTAATCTTTGTAGTCGCTAGTATAAGTTTTATAATCCCAAGTAATCTTTGTAATCATTTGTAAATTTTGTAATCAATGGTAATCTTTGCAATCACTAGTAATTCTGCGGTAATTCTCTGAATTTAATGCATTCTTCAGTAATATTACGTAATCTCTAATTTAATTAGTGTAATCTGTAATTACCGTCATTGGTCGTACTAATTTTTCTAGGCGCAAGTACAGTAACGGTCATGGAAATTGCATGGGGAATCATTCTCGAATTACAAAAAGAGATTTGTAATATGTATATTATATTCTTAATGGGGGTATGGAATACCCCCCAGCACATCAGTGATTGTGTTAAAAAAAGAAAATGTAGTGTTGCATTTTAAATCAGATATCTCCGAGTTAAGAATTTTAGAAGTTAGATGGCTGGTTTGAAACCAAAAAGCTCAATAACACCTTTTTTTTTGGATCACAAAGTGTGGTGTACTGGAGGGTATTCCATACTCCCAGATTTGAAAACCTAGCTTTGTTTTAATTTTGCTTTCATTGAAATTTCATTCGAAATTGTTACTTTAATTAGAAAATAATTACCGATGCAATTTCCAAAAAAATTTAATTCAAATACTATTTCTAAATACGAACTAATTAATCAAATAACACTGCAGTTAAAATATTTTACGATATTTTTAGCTACTTGTACAAGCTTATAAGTTTTTGAGTAACGAGTATCGACACTTTCCTATACGTTTTCAAGCCAATTTAAACAAATGTTTCGAGGCAAACATTATTGGTTTTCGAAATATGTTAAAATGTGGTAATCTTACAGGTTTTTACTTCTACAAGGTAGTAGTATTGTGAATGATTCATTACAGTTAATCAAACTACATTTAAGGTATTTTAATTACAGGATATCACATATCATGTATGCAATTTTGTTGTCGACGAAACGTTCCTTCCTCCACTCATTCCTAATGGAAGATATAAAGTTGATGCAATGATGTTGTATTTTAATAGACAGATAGCAAGGTTTCATGGGTTTGCTGAAATATATACACCAACAGAATTTCCAAAATAATAAATTTTTGTAATAGTATTCAATATAAATAGTAGACGTCACGGAACTTCAAATCTCGTCATAATTGAAAACCATTGTTATGAATTATGACGAGACTTGAAGTTCCGTGACGATTACTTTATCAATATCAATAAAATATATATACAGCCTATATCGATTATATACAGTTTTTCTTAGTGTGGTTTTGGTACTTAGGTAGTATATAGTATCTAATAAAAATAATCTATATTTTATTAAAAAAACACAATAAAATTACTCATTGTAATTGATCCATACGTGCTTTAGGTGAATGGTATTAATCATATTAATGGTTAATAGAAAATTTATGATTCAAATTTATAGAAAATTTTATAAAACATTTCTAATTATAGAAAACTCAAAAAAATTTGCACACACTTTTTAGAACTAAAATGATTTTAAGTTATCACTGGAGTCCGGCATTATATGCACCGGGACCTTGATATCTTGTATGCCGCATATAATTTATGCCATATAAAATATCTTATGTTAATGTATAATATGTTTGCCACATACAAGATATCGGGGTCCCAGTGCATATAATTCCGGACTATAAAATACACTGTAATACAGTACTGTAATACAAAGATCACTTTTTAAAGTTTTTTTTTGAATAACTCGAAAACCGTGGCGTCCAGCAAAAATGTGTTCCTATACAAAATTAAACTACATAAAATTTTCTACAAAAAGGTAGATAATAATGAATTTTTCTCTAGGATAAATAGTTCGCGAGACACAGGGTATGGTAAAATCGCTGATTATTAAAAATAGTGATTTTAAGGCATATAATTAATATTAATTTAACGTTATTTGAAGTAGGTTCAGACCGAATATTATAATTATGTATATATTACGGTCAATGATGACAACTCGGACATTGACGTCAATGGCCGGACAATGACGTCAATGCCCTGCTTTAAGTGGGCATTGACGTCAACGCCAGGTCAATAACGTCAATGCGATGTTGACATTTAAAATTTCATATGTGGTTTTTACATCATTGTCCGGGCAATGACGTCATTGCCCAATACAGAGCGGGCGATGATGATACTATTCTTTTTTTTTTTATTTGATTTAGTATTGGTTCAGCTTATACATGCTATACACAATACTTATAACAAAATTACAGGTTTACATTTACATTAACTAATAATTCAATTTTTTTATTTTTACGGTAAGGAATGCTGTGTGGCAAAACTGTTATCAATTTAGTTGGCGGTTTAATTTTCTATTTAATTGTATTTATGTATTTATTATGTATTAAATGTATTTAATGTGCTTTTGTAGTTAGTAGTAGTTATTAAGAGATTGGAGATACTTAAGAGATTATTAAGAAGAGTTATTAAGAGAAAAGTTAATTTTGTTGAAAAAGATTAGTGATACTACCAAAGAAAACGAGATTACTCTTAGACAAGCTGCAGCTCAAAGCAGTGTTTTAGGGTCAAGCGTTGCCACTGCAAGGGTGGATGTAAAAACAATAAATGTGTATGTCGCGCCAGCAAACAAATTTGCAATTCGGAATGCCATGGATCACTCTCATGCCAGAATAAAAATGCTTAATTTAAAAAATTTAATTTAATTATTTTTTTAATTTATTATTATTTTTTAAATTTTTGTTAATTTTTATTATTTATTTTAATAAATGATTATAATACATTAGAATACAATACATGTAACACACATTCGTAAGTGTCACTTGCCAGTTGACTGTCTTGCTGTTCCTTATAGTATTTATTCTATATATCATCATTGTCCAATCTCTTTTGGTCAATAACGTCATTGACCGGCCAAAGACGTAAATATTACAATCAGATGAAAACATTTACATCATTGTCCACCCCTAACGACAATGACGTCAACGCCCGATTTACATCATTGACCGTAACATATACATAATATGTACATAATTAACATCTCTTAGATGTTGTACATATTATCCACAATTATTACAATTTAAAATTATACAAATATACAAATTTGTACAAATACAAAAAAAACAGGATCCGAGGATCCGAGGCTATGTAAATACGTACGTCGTCGCGGGATACCCGTTTTTGCTCAGGTGTACTGATTGGACAATTCGAAATTTATCATTTGTGTTTAGCTGCTTATCCGTTTCATTTAAAAATTATTTTGTCTCCGTAATGATAATCACATTATTCCATCTTTTTCGTTAGACTTTATTAAATTAGGGTGTACCCTGTACTTTACATCACAGACACTTTTTGTTGCATATTTTTATAAAATTTTTAAACATGCTACTGATTTTATAAACATTTTCACGTTAAAAATATGTGTACAAATACAAATTATGTTAATATCATTAACATATTATTGTATACAACATATTGCTCATAAATCTTTATCCGGTGTTGTCCATCCCCATTTTGCCGTGACACCAGGAAATCTCCCCACTTGAAAAACTCACTCTAAAAACTCCTCTAATGACGAGCTGATGGCGGTTGCTCCAGGGAACTTTGGTTGCTTTGCTAGAACAAAATCAGTTATTCCTCTTCCTAGCGTCAGGTCACCTGAGTCTTAAAGAGAGCGCATTAGAGTCTGCTCTATGGTCATGTCTAATCAAACTCTTGCCCAACGTGAAGCGGTTCGATTTATGGTGAAATAACCCTTATATGCAAAATCCTTGAACTCATGTGACTACTTTTCAATGCTAGAATGCATTGCACGTAAAGATGTGCACATTTTGCATATTGAAAATTACCGCTTGCATGGAAGAATGGTATCATGATCTGAACACAAACCAAGTGGCCAAATCCAATCACCACGCTGCTCAGAAGCTAGAAATTTCTTCATCAATAATAAACTATGTTAAACTATACTGCACCCATAAAGCAAAGGTAGGTCTGTTCTTCAAACATCTTCAAACATTAGTCCGTAGTGTGCGACAACCAGTGACGTAGCCAGGAATTTATTTTGGGGGGGGGGGGCACGAACAAAGTGAGTCTCGTAATTTAACAATAAATAATAAATAAATCGTAAATGATTTCGAGTCGACGAAAATTTTTCAAATTTTCAAGGTCAAACGCTTAATAAATAGTTAGAAAATTACAATAAAAAAATTATTTCGGGGGGAGGGGGCTGGCTACGCAACTGACGACAACTGCCAGGACACTTGTACAAATAGCGCATCGTTTCTCAATCTCTAAGAGGGGCATGACGATGCTGATTCAATTGTTGATTTTTGAAATGCACAAATTCAACATAAGATGTCTTTAATAAGAAATAAAGATTTTCTGTTAGTTCTAAGCTCATATTAAACATTTATTTTCTTATCATTAAAACACTATTTTTAAAAATCCTCGATTTTTCCACCCCCTGTATCTCACAAATTATTCACCTTAGAGAAAAAATAAATAAAATTATTGTTGTAGAAAAATTATATTAGTATGATTTTTTTGTTAAAAGCCGAGGTTTTTGAGTTATTTAAGGAAAACATGTAAAAGTGACATTTGAAGCCAATCCCACCCCCCGCCCATCACCCACCAGTCAGGAGTTTTAGTATGTTGTTCATAGCAGTCATAGCACTCCCCTCTACGAATATACAAAAATTTGCGACTACACGAATTATTTCCCCTATTCGACCTTCTTTGGTCTTCGTTGACTGGACTAAAAATAATAAATAAAAACAGGTGAAGTTAAATTATTGGATAACATTATTCCTGCTTTTGCCAGCAGTGTATTGTTTCAAATTGTTTTGTTTCAAAAATAATTATTTTTAACATTTCAAGGAAAAAGATGTTTTATACTGTAAAAATGTACTTTTTGTGGTTCGTTTATAATTGCGGAAATCTCCCACTCAGCTAAACTCACTCATCAATCCTACAAACTTGATTGGCAAACGCTTCATATTTCGACCTTTCACTGATAATAAATATGAAAATCTTGCAAAAGAGAAATTGATATTCCATAAAAAAATAATAAAAGACAATGAAAATAGTTTGCATGTTTTATATGAATTCGAAAAATTTCTCTTAAGGTTGTATAGGAGATACAATCGGAGACAAAAGAAGGTTTAATTTGAATTTCACAAATATTGGCCTTCTGCATGTAGTAACATACATAAGAACATACAACAAGAACATAAACAATACACAAAGTTATAAAAATGTATTTAGAAAGCTTTTTTCTTTTAAATCGGTTTACTTTACTGAAATTACAAATATTTAGTAGTTTTTATTAGAAATAAACTTTATTAATTAGAAAAAATTGACATTTGTTATTAAAATATCGATATAAACCGAAATATACATGATATTTATAATACCAATAAGTTTTAAATATTCTTAAGGTCTTTTTAATGTTGATATTTCTATGTAGGTACCTTATATTTATTAATTTTGAAGATTTGAACATAACAACGCTGTATCGCTTGTAGCCTATAATTAACTTTTCGAGAACGTGGTAGTAATAAGTATCTTCTATTTTCATAACATATAGAAGCTCTAAATACAAAAAATTTAGAAAAACTCAGACTTCTATTCCCTAATGTTGTTTTTTAGAAAATAGTTTTTACATTAAAAAATTTCTGAAAATTTTGCTTTCGACTTTTATTTTAAGCAAAATAATTTTCATGAATTTTAAAAAAAAGTGGACTTTTGACAATGAGAACTTGACTTTATTTTAATAATTCTCTGTTGAAAATTACCAAAATCAAAAACGGAAAGATTTAGATTTAGATATCTATATCTCATTATTTCACATAGAACAACTTGAAAAATAATGCCATATGCAATGTTTGTAGTTCATATTATATAAATGGGTAATTAGTGAGATAGATCGCATCTTTGTTAACATAAAAATATAATTATAATATAACCACAAGTACTCTGTATATTTTCATCACTCCTCTGTCGTCTAAGCCAGATTTCAAATTGTTTAATTTTGAAAGTGTGTAATGAAAGACATCATTTGGATATTTTCATGGGTACTCCTTGTTCAAGGTATCTATTGTAATGATCAAATTCTATCGAAGGTAGGTTATAATTTAAACATAATTTGCACTCTTAGCGCAAAATTGCACATTTCAATTATTACAAATAAATTGATTTTTAGTTCCATCAAAATGGATATAAACTTAAAGATGTTCGAATCCAGTTAATTGAGTACGATCACGATTTTTACGAATTTTTTGAATTTAAAGTATTTAAATACAATCGTACTACTACGGCTCACAATGTAACCCTTAGGGTAAAAGAAACTGATCCTAAAGAGGATATTGAGGTAAGTGATTTTTTAATAAAACTAATCAAATACAGGGATACTAGGTATTGCTATGGCAATAATGTAAATTTTATGTTTCGAAAACTAATTTTTTATTTTATAAAAATCAATTTTACAGCAACATTTTTCAGATATTTTTTGTTGAAATTTTATTTCCTTCAGTTTTGTTTCTATACATTTTTCTATTTTGACACATCGTTTTTGAGTGACAGCGACTTTAGAAAGCCTCTGTAATAAATTTAATAATACTCCCTTATGTAACGTTAATTTTATTAAAAATTTTACAGTCTTTTTCAAGTCGCTGTCACTAAAAACGGTGAGACAAACTAGAAAAATGACTTGAAAAATGAAAAGAGAACTTGACTTATGTGTATTTTAATAAATTTTTCAGTTTTAAAATTTTTAAATTTAGCACAAATACTTTTAATAATATACGTTATAATATGCGAAAAACCGAATAAACAGAAATTACAGATATTTTAAGACATTTTCGAAATGAAAAATTTAAGTTGCAGTAATAAATATTTTAATATTAAAAGAGAAGATAAAAATTAATGGAAAGAAAAAAAAAAGAATATTTTAAAATTGCGAAAATCAAAACCCATTTTTATACTAATTTTGTGATTTTGTTCAAATATCAAGCTCATTGATCAAATAATATCAATTATAATTAGTATATTATTTTCAGGGAGTTGTACAAGTTTATAAGTTTTTAAGTAACGAGTATCGACACTTTCCTATACGTTTTCAACTCAATTTAGCCAAATGTTTTAAAGCAAACGTTATTGGTTTGCAAGATATAATAAAATGTGGTAACCTTACAAGTTTTTACTTCTATAAGGTAGTAGTATTGTTAATGATTCATTATAATCAAAATACAGTTAAGGTTTTTTAATTACAGGATGTTACATACCATATATGCAATTTTGTTGTCGACGAATCGTTCCTTCCTCCACTCATTCCTAATGGAAGATATAAAGTTGATGCAATGATGTTTTATTTTAATAGACAAGTAGCGAGGTTTTATGGGTTTGGCGAAGCATATACACCAATAGAATATCCAAAGAATTAAATTTTTATAATAATTCTGTAATACTAAAACATTCAGGTGTGTCCAAAACTATTGTCGTAATATTTTCAGCCAATTTTACATTGTAAAATATTGTTTTTGAAACGGGTTGCAAAATCGCGCACTTAAATGTGTTTTATATTTTTTATTTTATTTAAGTTGAACTTACTTATGTTGTGTGTGTATCACATTATAGAAATAAATTGCATTTTATTAATAAAAAAACAACAGACTTTTTTATTATATCAAATTATTCGCCAAATTATTTAAAATATAATAATTACATTTTACATTAAAAAAAATCATATTTTTTGAATTATATAATTTGACAAAATTTGCACTCCTAGGGTAAAATTATTATAGTAATATTTTAAAATATGTAATTAATTACTCAAAATCCATGTTTTACCCTCATTTTTACACATAATCTATAAATAATAAATTAAAAAATTTTTGGTAAGTTTGTGGACATATTAATTTTTAACAATTTATTGATATTATAATGTAGATACATAAAATAAGAGATTTATTAGTTTATTATAACAATTTTAAACTAAATTTTTTCAAAAATGTTTTGATGAACGTCTGACCAATTTTCTTAATTAAATTTTAAAATTTAATAACTTAACTCTGAAATGAGACTTAAAGTATCCTGAAAAATTTGTAAAAGAGCGATCTTGAACAAAAATTCATTTTAAAAAATTTAATTTTGTAAATTTGTATAACGTTGCCAGATTGTATATGAAGTAAGCTGCATGATAATAGAATCAGGTAAATTTTTAATAACAAATTATATGTAAGAATTTACATAATCTTTAATGCAACACGCGTGATCGCATTTTTATTGTCCAGTATTGATTTTTTAGTTAAATGATCATTAAATTATACTGACACCTTCGATTAAATCGATATGCTCGAGGGTTCAATTTAGCATAATAATATATTGAAACATAAAAATTCCAAATTGCTGCAAAATTGACCCAGTAGGCGATGTTACTTGCATTATTTTACATTGTAATTTTTTTCTAAGATCATCTTAATACATAAAATCCCAGCCCGCTGCTGCTGCTCCTGCTGCTCCAGCGTGTCATTTTTTACCGACGGCGGTACTCCCCCTGGGACGAGTTGCACATCAACCGAGTTTCCAACCAATCGGGTCTAGGTGCCCGTCCGTGGACGGGCTTTCCAGCTAGTATGTTATAATATATAAATAAGTAGGCCATTTAGGTTAATAATAATAATTAATGATGCATTTTTTAAAAATGTATTGAACTGGTTTTGTTATTAATTGTAGAAGGAATAATTTTAGATATTTGTTACTAATAAAAGTTAGGAAGTACAAGCTTTCTTACATAAGTATATAAACTGCAGTCAGGTACGAAAAGACCACTAAATTAAATTACATATAAATATGGTGATTATTGATAGAAAAATGTGTTTCGTTATGCTTCTATCCATTTTCATCAAAAATTCGATAATAATTTTGATAAAAACTACTTTGACCGTGGGACAGATCGTAAACTTTTATCAAAGCAATCTTTTTTTGCCAACCAAAACCTAAAATTTTTCATGAAAAATTTGACCATGGGACAGGGGCATAACCAATAGATATTATTTTAAGAATTTTTAGGTATTTTCTATCCATAAACACCATTTAATTAATTTAGTGGTCTAATAATTTTTATGCCATAAAATACTATATTTTTTATATAGTATTTTATATACTCACCCGCTGAAACGGGAATTTGATGGTCACCAGGTTAGAATAGTAATATATCAAATTATCAAATTTAGGTTCTTTTTTTTATAAAGAATATGCAAAGTTTTACCTCCTTGCACCATGATTGGAGGTTGTCCACGCTTTTTTGCAGTTTTTCCGTCAACTCTTTTCTGTTTCCTGCTTTTATAATTTTTGCGAGGTCGTCCGCATAAGCCCTTGTTCAATCGGGGTTGTCGTCATTTTCTTCTTCTTGATCCAGGTATTCGTCCAGTAGTGTGTTCCACAGGGTCGGTCCTAGAACCGATCCCTGGGGACAGCCCTTTTTTAGCTTAGGCAGGGAGGAGGAAATCTCGTACGAGACACCATATGATGGTAGTGTCAGACTTTCACTGACTAAAACCTCCCCCCTATCCCCGACTTTATGATCACGAGAATCGTGGTATCTTCTGTGTGATGTTTCTGATGTCGCCGTTTGTAGATGTTATTTTTGCATTTGGTGATTGGAAGTTGTGCTTTGGTCCTATTTGGTTTCCTATCCCTGGCATCCAAATAGGGCACGGCAGGCCTCCAATATGTGTCAGTGACACAAGCTCCTCGGTACTGCTTCGTGCTTCGTTTCCCTCTTCGAAGGTTGTTTTCACATCTGGTAGATGGGAGTTGTGCTTTGGCCCTGGTTGCTTTCCCATCCCTGGTATCCGAATAGGGCACGGCAGGCTGCCATGGAGGCCGAAATGTTTTCGGCCCGGCTCATATGTGGCCTTGGCACGCCCACGCTCCGTCCGCCCATTCAGGTATTCCTGCAGTGGCCGTGACACAGACTCCTTGGTGTTTTGGGGGCTGTTGCCATGCCTGCTGATCTTATGGACGCCTCTGCAGTTATTCCTGCAATGTCTCGACCTTGGTCGGAAAGACGTCCTTGGCTTCGGCTGCCCGCTCAATCCTCTTCTTTCTCCGTCTTTCGGGAAAGTTCCAGTTGTCTCCGTTGAGTTATTATGCATCTGCTGCTTCCGCTTCTGGTGTGTAGATGAACTGTGCGGGACCCCCAGCCGGTTCCCATCCCTTGCATTCGGGCAGGGTATCTCGGCAGTGTCCACCAAGGGCGCGAGTTGCGAGCTCAGCCCTACTGCGGGGACTCCTGGCCGGTTCCTATTCCTTGCGCTCGATCGGGATATTCTCGGCGGTGTCCGCGACACAATTTCCACATTTCCGCTGCCTCTTGCGTGGCCTTTGCAGGGCATGTCGGCCTCTCGAGTTGGTCTTGCAGACTTCTCTCCTCCACCGGGGTTGGTTACCCGATCCCAGAGAGTCCTCCACAAGTTAGCAGGGACCACCACGAGAAGGTGGAAGAAAGGGGTTCAAAAGTCCTAAAATTCGTGTGACGTACTTTATGGATGGCCCCTAAAGTAAAACATAGCAAATGTTATACCCTTTTGTAAACTACACTAGATGAGCAATCTTTTAAAATAACTTGCCAGGTGAGTTTGGTATAGTTCTTTTACGGTATGAAGAGTAGAATAAAAAGTGCGAATAAAAAAATTTTACTCGGGAGTTTGGCAAAAACATTTTTTTTTCTCAAGGTGTGGCATTATTAGTTTAATTTTAGTCTGTGATCAATGGACGCAACGAAATAAACAAATGGACTAAATTATCTGCTGAAAGCATAGGCATAGATATTAAACGTGTTAAAATCACGAATCATTCAAATCGTGTCAGCGCTGCAATGTACGTAGTATATGTCCTCTGCTTTAAAATGGGCCTAAAACAATTGCCATACTGTAATAAAAATTAGCATAAACAATATTATTTGATGAAACCTTTTCATCACTTAGTATACAAAATGTCTCCTGTGTTGGTTTGACAGTACTGCGCTCTGTCAGTTTTGAAAGTTGTGGCATATTTTATAACCAAAATCTGTATTTAGTGCCATTACAACCAAAGTAATGATTTGAAGAAATTAATTTTTTAAATATTTTTATTTATTTATTAACACTAACGGTTTCTACACTATTACCAGAATACAATAATCAAACATTAAATGATAGTATAAAACAAAATATACCAATAAATGCACCACAACCCAAGACTAATCCGAATCGAAATATGCCACTAGCTCTCTTTTAAAATTACTTGCACTCCCGTGAAAAAATGTCTAATTCTTTGTTTTACACAAACTCTCAAAGAAAATTGGACAAATTTATAATTTTCATATAATAAATATATTTTTAACTTAATGATTGTCCATAAACTGTATTTCAGAAAAAATTAAGATGGCATTTGGTAAAGGTCTAGGTTGAGGTGCCAACAAAGTCATAGTTTGCCGTTCTATATCCATGTTGGTTATGCAAACAAATCCTGCAATGCTGGATAAAAGTATACTTTCGTCATCCCTGGCAAAACTCACGGCAAACAGATGATGTAACATGCCATTATTCGGTGTTAAGGGTACAACCTTTGTCGAGTGATCCTCTGCCTTCATACCCAGAGGTAAACAAGAGTCGGGTAACGCAGGTGCACCAATTTTAACGATTTTTACATCTGACCATTTAACATCAAAAGGATGAGGGTAAAGGGAATTCTTTAATGTACCATAAAAATATTCACGAATTCTTTGATCTCTAGCTTCCGATCTAACGCTTTGGGATTGTTCAACTACTCCGCCACTCTTAGAAGTAAAGACAACTTTCACATCACGTGGAACATCTTGAACCAATTCGTTGTACAATCGTTCGCTATCCAAAACCAAAATCACATTAACTTCAAAGGCTTTCACAGCTTTAATTAAATTTCTATATCCGTCACCTTTAATCCATCCACAAGTATTAATAATAACACCAGACATTTTCACTTTTTTGTTGGCTTCGAGCCTTTCTTTAGCACTATTTGCCAAGTCTTGGATTAATAAATTATACAAAGTAATATTTTCTCAGGGTGTTTTGTGTCCAAAGTGATACACCATAGGAACTTCTTGTGAAAAGCCATCGTCCAATGAAGAAGGTCTCTCAATAAGTAACGCACCAATGGTTCCGGGTATTGAAATCTGTCCTTGCCCAACATCTAGGTCAACAAAAAGAGGCCGCTTTCCCATACGAACAGCATAATTTAAAAGTATTCTTGAAAGCGTAGATTTACCTACATCGCAAGGACTCACTATCATTACAATAGGACCTCTTTCTTAACTTTTGTCACCTTTAGATCTCATGTCTTCTAATGCTCCATGGCAGTTACAATAGAATACCATCGGCGTTTCAGGAGCCACATAAATAACATCCGTTTTTCCATTCACTTCAAGAGTACATCCTTTCCAGGTGTAGACGGCAATTTTGGCCCCCGCTGTAAAATCATACGATTTTTCCTTCACCAATTCCGTACCAAACACTTCTGTGAAGCCGGCTTTTAATGTCAAAATAACTTTTTCGCCTTTTGATTCTACCTCAAATCGTAACTCCGAATCTGGTTCTAATTTAAATACCTGCGAAGTTCTCTTTTCTTCGTTAACCATATTGATTCACAAATAATAACAATAAAATAAGGTTTAAACAGAAATGGTCAGATTTTTTTGGTTATGATAACGTGAATGAAATTTAATCAGTTATGCCCGTACTTATAGTCATGGATATAACCAACCGAGTGCATTTAATATAACGATGAACCGAGAATCGAGATCAATTCTCGAAATAACAGCTGTTGCTACGACACGGTCTAAATTCCAGTAATCTCATTGGTAAATTCTAGGATCATTTTGAGTCTCGGATTGATCCGTGACTATAAGTACGACATTAGTTGTAGTTGATTATGTAGTTACAATCAGCCCGTTTATATAATATAGTAACTAATAAAAAAACTTGTAAGGTTGGTAATAAATATTTTTTATTTTTCAATCATTTGTTTTAGTAGTTTCTATGATTTTTAGATGTTTTTCAATTCATACTGTGCAAATCCTAATTACAATTCGTTTAATTATTAGTAACTTATAGACTATGTTCTGCAATTGCACAGTGGATATTCCCTCGTATACCAGAATATTCTCAGATTATACCTTAACATCTACAAATCATAGATACCACTAAGATAAACGATTGAAAAATTAAAAAATATTCGTTACCAACCTTACAAGGTTTTTTTATTAGTTACTATATAAACGGGGGAGATATAAACGGACTACATAATCAACTACAACTAATTGATTAAAAATATTTAAAAAGTTAACTTCTTAAAATCCTTACTTTGGTTTTAATGGCACTAAATACAGATTTAGGTTAGAAAATATGCAACAACTTTCAAAACTGACAGAGCGCAGTGCTGTCAAACCAACTCAGAAGGCACTTTGTATACTAATAAGTGATGAAAAAGTATTATCAAATAATATTGTTTATGCTAATTTTTATTACATTACGGCGATTGTTTTAGGGGAATTTTAAAGAATTTAAAAAAATACTACATTGTGACCTTGAAGGACGGGTTCATCAAAGTATAATAAGATTTGGATCTAAAATATATCGATGGAAATTTGATTTTATTTAATGTAGTATATCTGGCATTCAAACTGCTTAATTTTGCTTTGTGCAATGTAAGTACATAGTACTAATTCGAGTACAATAGAAAAATCTTGTAATTGCAATTACTAGGTTCTTCGATTGGATGCTATACATTTAAAATGTAATTTTTCAATTTTTAGAAAATGGGCAAGTATTACCACGTCTCGTTTGGTGAAAAGAAAAGTGACGAATGACTACAGTTGTTACAGAAGGATTTAATTTAATATTTCCAAGTATTAATATTTCTCAAAATGTGTGTGAAAAAACGATTTGCAAGTTATACAATTACCCAAGGCAAAAATCAATTATCAATTTGTTATTTGGAAATGCAGTGGTTAAACAATGTCTCCAGTTTGTAAAAAGAAAAAATTTATCAAATTACATGCAGTAAACGAAGGGAAGAAATTTGATATTTTAGGAAACTTATCGAGAGAAATTGCTTTTATGGTTTTAATTAGTCTATCGCGGAAAGATATAGATATTGCGCTTAAGTGCTGTAAAAAATAGCGTGAAAATATGAATTTATAGAAACAATTTACCATCGTTTTCTTTGTATTGGCAAAGACGCTACTGGTATAGCCGTATGTTTTAATACAATGTTGAAAATAAGGAGTACCTCCCCGTTCCAATTAGGTTAAGCAAACCAAGAAATGATCTTACAAACTTTCTTACAATTTTACAAATGTACAAACTTTTTAACAAATCAAATTAGAGTTAAATTGTTCAACTTGACAATTAAAGCCGTCAATGGAAACAGACGAAGTAGAATAGAGGAGCAATGGGCCGATTTCTTCGCCCAACAGTTTGTTTTCGTTCACCGGGACATCTGTCAAAAAATTGCTGCGCTGGAATCAAGGCGATGAGGAAGCAAAATGGGCGGAAAAGGAGGTCGACAGCTTGGTGAAGAAGTTGAAAAAACGCAAAGGTGCCATCAAAGAACTGGAACGGGCTGGAAACTGGAATCTGGTTTTGGTACCGAGACATAACGATTTTGTACCGGGTCATTCCATGCTGCCATTTCAACAGCTCGTAGAACCCAGCATGCCGCAAACCGTTACTTACTCTCAAAACGGTTTTACCGGTTTAAATCCCGGTTAGAACTATTGAACACCAATAGTGTAATCATGTCATCATTATCCACCAATGGCTGGAGCGCTGTTTATGTCACCCCAAAGAGTTGTGTCATCCCGATAATTTACTAGACCCTTTACTCTCTCATTCTCAGGCTCAAAGATTACTACACATGATTTGTTATCCCGAGGTCAGTGCAACGATAGACGAATTAGATCAGAAGAGCATGATTAGTCGTATATTGGAGGTTCGTATTTTAATCTTTTAAATTCAAGAATTTAGAGCAGTGGACGTTGCGCATGTCTTGGCTAGACTTACAGTAGATGTTTAAACAATTTAATACCAATTCGGCCGAATTAAAAACGGTGACAATTGCATTTAACAGTAAATATTTATTTATCAATTTTACAATGAACAATGTAAACAAATCGCAATTAAAACTGTGGTGATAACTCAACGACTGACCGAAGTAACTTAATAGCGTTAAAATGATGAGCCTTTTATACGAGAAGCGGCCCCTGAAGAAGCCTAGAATAGGACCCCCGGATGTTTATCTACAAGAACCTAAGCAAAAAGAAGACGAATTAACGAGCATCAATGTTAAGCATGGCTTTCCCGGTATGGCACACCTCACCGACGAGTTTGGGTCGGCCAGGAATTGTAACGTTTCCGTCAGCAAGGTTTGTGCAAATTTTATTTTTACTTAATACTTAGTCTAGACGTATTTGCGATTTTAGATTGGTGCGTATTTTAACGCGATAATAGCTAGAAAGGAGGAATTGAGTACCCTACCCGATTCGGGGCGTAAACGACAGCAAATCAATCCCAAAGATAATTTTTGGCCGGCAACAATTCAGACCAAAAATGCTATTGAAGCTTGGTTTAAGGATTTAGCTGGAACTAAACCACTTATAAATTTATCTAAAAAAGCGCCCAATTTTAACAAAAAGGAAGAAATTTTATGATGTTGTGCGAGTATCAGGTACCAATGTTGAGAGCGGCTTGGTTTATCAAGCTCAGTTCGGCTTACACTGTTGCTGTGTCGGAGGCGAAAATCAGAAAGAGGCAAATGCCAAATCCAGCTACAGGTAAGCAAGTTGTTTTATAATTTGTTCAGTTCTTTCGAATGATACTCAGTGTATTAACCAAATGATCATTAAACTTGATGTTAAGGTGGTCCTGATTTGGGGTCTGAATTAATGGATTGCTTCAAATAATTGGCAAAGCATGTAGTAATAATTTTTTCAACTATGTATCTCAATGTGCAAGGAGATAACAACCCTAAAACTATAATTAGCAGAAAATGAACAATTTTGGAATTAATCCACTCCCCAAATAAGAACCACCCTAATAGAAATGACCACTATTTCCCTGAAACAATAAATTTCATTTGTAAAATAGAGTGGACTGGAACCTTAGTCAAATTTTTAAAAGATCTAATACCAAAGTTGATTGAACATTACACTCAACTGGATAAGGCCAGCACTACTACGCCTGTTCCGCCAGCCAACTCGGAAGCAGATCAAAAACTAGCCTTGAAGCAATGGGCTTATTGCATTCGTCTCCTGAAGTACATGTACGAAGAAGGTAAACTCACTTTTGCTCACCACAACTACTAAAAAATCTTAACTAAAATATTTTAGGTTTTTTGTATCGGCAAGAGTTTTTGAATTGGATTTTAGAGTGTTTGAAGAAGTCACGTTTGATGAATCCAATCGATGATGGAATTTTAAGAATTTATCTTCCCCTTACTATGCAATATTTATCAGAATTTGTGCAATCTGAGCTGTTGTCGAAACGTTTAGCTTTGTTTGCGTGCAGGAAACTTGGTCACATGTTAAATAATGTAGCCGATACTAACGTGATAACATCTCCTCAGAGCGAATTAATCAAAGTGGAACCGAAAGAAGGTGAAAAAGAAAAGAAGGAAGGCAGTACTACGAATCCTTTACAAAGTGCTTTGGTAGAATATCAAAACTGTCCTCACCATCGAGATTTAGGTAAATATTTTTGTGCCATTTTAAAATAATACTTCTAACATTTAACTTGTTCTTTCCTAGTTCTACAACTGACGACGATTATACAGGTAGTAACTTTGGAATGTACCACTTCAGTTGTTTGGTGTGGTTCTGGTGTTGGGTCCAGTTGGTATGGATCCCCACTTGATTTTCTGCCTGTTTTACCGGCTACTTTACCTATGCCGACGCGAATTGACTCTAACACATATCGAAAACAATTGAAGCAAGTTGAAAATAAAATTAGAGAACGAAGTAAAAAAGCTGAAGGTCGTTGGTGCAGCGATAAGTAGCAAGCTTGTACGGCCGGTGTAACTACTACTTGTGTGCTGGCTGCTTTGGACTCTCTAGATAGACATCGGTTTGATCGAATGAATTCCACCAACTCTTTGGATACTCTTTACACTAAAGTAAATTTGCTCGTATATTTTAACATTTTCTGACGTTTTTTTAAAAGGTGTTCAGTGGTGCAATTGATCAAGAAAATGCAGTCGTAAAGCTTCTTTGTGAATGGGCCGTCTCACCTGAAAGAACTGGCGAACACAGAGCTTTAGCCGTGGCAGCTCTGCTAGATAGGCGTCAATCAGATTTGTCTTCAAACAACGAACAAGATGCGACTGCTGGTGACGATAAAGATTCAAACAGTTCAGTTCCTGGTGGACCCCCAATGTTTCAATCTCTTTTCATGAAATTAACGCAGTACAGCATCAGAAGAAGCTCAAAAAATTTAATTTTAGAAAAAAACTGCGTTCACAAATTTGGTTCATCTTTTTTCTGAATTAATCAGACGTGACGTGTTTTCCCACGACGCTTACATGTGCACCCTAATTTCTCGGGGCGATTTTTTGGGACACGCAAATTTGTTCACAACAATGGGTCTTGGAGCGCTGTTTATGTCACCCCGAAGAGTTGTGTCATCCCGATAATTTACTAGACCCTTTACTCTCTCATTCTCAGGCTCAAAGATTACTACACATGATTTGTTATCCCGAGGTTAGCGCGACGATAGACGAATTAGATCAGAAGAGCATGATTAGTCGTATATTGGAGGTTCGTTGACGTATTACGGTGTTTCTTCTATTTTAATCTTTTAAATTCAAGAATTTAGAGCAGTGGACGTTGCGCATGTCTTGGCTAGACTTATAGTTGATGTTTAAACAATTTAATACCAATTCGGCCGAATTAAACCAATGGTTGGATACCGTTGCCAAAGCAACTATAGACGTTTTTCAACTCAACACAACTGCAAGTCCTCACAGTGATGAGAAAAAGTAAGTCGAAACTTTCGGGTTTTTTGAAATCTTATGGATTTTATTTTCTAGGACAAAACAACAAGGTTCAATTTGGTTGGTTGCACCATTGGTTTCTAAACTTCCCAGTGCTGTTCAAGGTCGCGTTTTGAAAGTCGCTGCTCAAGTTTTGGAGAGTAATGGTTGGTGTCGGGAGCAAAAGAACAAACAACGTTCCAGTTCAGAAAATCAGTACCTGTTCAGTCACCAACCATTTTTGAGTTTAGTTTTGACTTGCCTCAAAGGTCAAGAAGAAGGTCAGCGGGAAGGTTTGCTTTCTTCACTACACTCCCAGTTGTCCCAAGTAAGTTAACCAATTTTTAGTTCTTAAACGGCAAAAATGACTGCTTTTAGTTGGCTACTTTGGCAAAGGAAGGAAACTTGATCGATATTTGCTATAACGAACGAACTTTAGATGATCTGCAACTTCGATTTTCTTTGGTTGGTGGCGTTTTTGAAGCTATACAGCGCAGCACAGGGGCCTTAACCGATAGGTCTTTTTTGTTGGTGCATCTGGTTACTAACGGGTTAATTGACTTTCACACACACAGTGATCTGTTCACCACGGTCATAGATATGCTGGCAACTTTAATACACTCTGCTTTAGCATCAGACAGTCAGGTAAATTACTCTTTCTTTCTATTTTAATATTTACAATTGAAATTTCTGTTTTTTTTAGGACGAGGGTCGTAAAATGTATCAAAATTTGATGAAGAAATTAAGAAAGGAAGTGGGAGAGAAGCAAAAGGCATCTTTACAACACATCAGACAACTTTTACCCCTACCGAGGAAAGTGACCGAAGTAATCGCAGTCGAAGCAGTTGGATGCTTGACCGACAGTAAAGGAAATAAAATCAGCTTTGACAGCATCGATAAAAAGCATGGTTTACAAGTAAGTTTGTCATAGAAAAACGGACAGTTGGTAATTTGAAATTTTAGGTTACCGATCGCCAAAAAGTAAGCAGTTGGGATTTACTAGAAGGAATGAAAAATCCAGCTCCTTTGTCGTGGGCGTGGTTTGGAGCTGTGCGTTTAGAACGTAGACCTTTGGCATGTGAAGAAACACATCGATTGCTGAGATACCACACACATAATTTACAGAGGCCTGCGTCTTATTATCTGGAAGCGCCACCCTTACCACCCAAAGATCTCGAACCGTTGCCCGATAAGCCAGTAAGTAATGTATGTGTTGCCCATTTTTTTAATTTATTTTTTTAAAACAATTCTGGTATTATTGAAAATAATATTAAAACATCGTGATAGGTTGATACACCATCATCTGTGGATCAGAGTCCTCGTGGATTAAGCAAAGGGCGGGGTAAAGGTACACGTCGTCCTAGAAAGTCAAAGGTTATTGCAAACCAAATCGGGGGTGGTGCAATGGCGATGGGTCAATCAACAATTAGTCAGCCCGGTATGCAAATCAAGGGGTGCAAGGGGCTAATTCGCAAGTTCCATCTCACATGGGAGCTTATAATGAAGGCGCTAATGGGATGCAACAAGGTCAGCAGTACCCAACCAATGCAGGACAACAACAGTGGTACAATCAACAACAATCACAACAGCAACAACAACCGCAAGCTTATTATCCTCAACAAATGGCAAATGGTAGGTCGTATGCTTTAATAACTTTTAAATGTTACAAAAAAAGTTTAGTTAACCGGTTTGAAAGATCGCAACATGTTAATCAATCCAAGCAAGCTTTGTCCCTTATGTTGAAACAAAGGCACCCGTTAAATCACATCATGGGACCTGCAGGACAAACGCCTGTACCACCTGGTCCGCAAATGCCAAATTACGCTCCTGCTATGCAAAGACAGTTTCCAAGACAACCAATTCGTCAACAAAATCTCGCAGCTATGCAGTCGAACCAAGCAATGTTCCAACAACAACAGCAGCAGCAATACGGAAATATGCCAAACAACATGGCGCAATAATACAGCAATTATGGTGGCAATCCTGGCGGCATGATGCAAGCTGGAATGTAGAATAATCCACAAATGATGCAGGCACAACAACAAGGTAACATGTTTGCAGGCCAGCAACAAGGTTTTGGACAACCGAAACCTTCTCAACCTGACCTAGAGGTATGGCACAACACCAAGCCAGACCTCAATATATGCAACAGGTACCAAATGTAACGATGAACACCAACATGAACACGATGAACGCCATGGGCGCTGCGCAAGGTGGTCCCGCACCGCCGTACTCCAGAAACGCCGGACAAACCATGCAAGGTGCACAGCAAACGCAATTCCAACAGCAACGCATGCGACAACAAATGTTAGCTTTGCAACAACAACAGCAGCAGCAGCAGCAGCAACAACAACAACAAAACGTTTCCCTTGGTACTCAGCCCTCTCCTGCCCTAGTTGCTCAATTACAAAGACAAATGAATTTCAATGCTTACCAACACCAACCTCCACCTTACAATATGGGTTAAATATTTTTTAATGATTTATTCGGACTTGGACGGGTCGTAAAAGTATTTGTTTATTTATTTTTAGGAGGAACTTCTAGCATTCGCGATGTATCCTAGAATACATCATCCCTTTTATTTTTATTTAAAATCTTTTTATATTACAAATTATGAAGTCTAACAGAAACAATTTCTGCTCTTTTTTAAAATGCAAACTTTTAGACTGCCGCAAAATTTCTAAAATGAAATTTTATGCTTTGGCAATTTAATAGCCTGGAATGGTGTTGGTTACCCATAAATTTGTTCACCAAGTGCCTACCACATTTTTGGCGATATGCTTAAGTATTTTGTGATGTTTAGAAACTTACAACTACATAGAAATGTAATTGTTGTCGAGACTTACATATTTGCTAGTTTGATCAGTATTATAAGCCTGCTAGCTAAAGCCACAACGGCATTTAAAAATTAAATCTTTCCTCTTTATAATTATTAGGAAATTTGGTTCAACTTGTGCCAGTTTTCAATAATTATTATAAGCCAAAATTTATTGTTTCTGTTGGATTTCTTTTTTGAAATTTTTTTATTTTAGTTATAGGATTATTATAATTATTTGATTTTTATGATATTAAGAAAATACAAAACATAATTGTAACAATTTTTTAATTTAATCCTATAAGGGTTTTCTCTTTTAATAGTTATTTTGCTGGGAAATCATCATAAAAGTTTTCGGTAATGTGTACCGTATAATTGAATTAAAAACTTTACTAGACCCTTTACTCTCTCATTCTCAGGCTCAAAGATTACTACACATGATTTGTTATCCCGAGGTCAGTGCAACGATAGACGAATTAGATCAGAAGAGCACGATTAGTCGTATATTGGAGGTTCGTTGACGTATAGCTCTTGTGTTCTTTCTATTTTAATCTTTTAAATTCAAGAATTTAGAGCAGTGGACGTTGCGCATGTCTTGGTTAGACTTACAGTTGATGTTTAAACAATTTAATACCAATTCGGCTGAATTAAACCAATGGTTGGATAGGGTTGCCAAAGCGGCTATAGACGTTTTTCAACTCAACACAACTGCAAGTCCTCACAGTGATGAGAAAAAGTAAGTCGAAACTTTTGGGTTTTTCGAAATCTTATGGGTTTTATTTTCTAAGACAAAGCAGCAAGGTTCAATTTGGTTGGTTGCACCACTGGTTTCAAAACTTCCCAGTGCTGTTCAAGGTCGCGTTTTGAAAGTCGCTGCTCAAGTGTTGAAGAGTAATGGTTGGTGTCGGGAACAAAAGAACAAGCAACGTTCGAGTTCAGAAAATCAGTACCTGTTCAGTCATCAACCATTTTTGAGTTTAGTTTTGACTTGCCTCAAAGGTCAAGAAGATGGTCAGAGGGAAGGTTTGCTTTCCTCACTACACTCCCAGTTGTCCCAAGTAAGTTAACCAATTTTTAGTTCTTAAACGCCTAAAGTGACTGCTTTTAGTTGGTTACTTTGGCAAAGGAAGGAAACTTGATCGATATTTGCGTTATTCGCAGGAGCTTTAACCGATTGGTCTCTTTTGTTGGTTCATTTGGTTACTAACGGGTTAATTGACCTTCACACACACGGTGACCTGTTTACCACGGTCATAGATATGCTGACAACTTTAATATACTCTGCTTTATTTTAATATTTACAATTGAAATTTCTATGTGTTTTTAGGACGAGGGTCGTAAAATGTATCAAAATTTGATGAAGAAATTAAAAAAGAAAGTGGGAGAGAAGCAAAACGCATCTTTACAACACATCAGACAACTTTTACTTCTACCAAGGCTAGTGACCGAAGCAATCGCAGTCGAAGCAGTTGGATGCTTGACCGACAGTCAAGCCAAGTACACGCTAAGAAAAATTCCGTCTGTACTTTTGGAAGGTTTTCGGTGTTCCACATGTGTTTCTCGAGTAGTTCTCAGGAAAATGTACCGGCAAAAACATTCAAAACAGTCTCAAGGTATGATTAAATTTTGCCTTTAGTTTTTTTTATATTTAGTAGTATTTTAGACTTTTGTATTTTATATTTGTTTTTGTAATTCTTAATTAATCTGTTTTCAGTATTCACAGAATATGAATTATCAACAAAAAGCAATTACACATACAGTTACCCATGGAGAAGAAGATCTCGTCAAGTTACTAGGGTTTCATTGCTGGTAACAACACAATTAATTGTAGTACCCCTTGTAATGTTATGGAATTATCTGTGGTAATATGTAGTAGGATATTTTGTTAAATGTAAAAAAATCACATTATACGAGGGCTGACAATAAAGTAAGGTCTCCAATTTTTTTTTTCATAGAAAATGACATTTATTTACAAAAAGCGATACACCGTTGGAAAGGCCAAGGTCTTGGCTACTTTTCTACATAATCGCCATTTTTTTCCAACACCTTGCGCATCCGCACGATGAACTTGTCTATGCCGGCAGAATACCACTCTCCGTCCGACGAAGCTTTTCCAGGGTCTCACAGTACCTTGCTGCATTGATATAGTGAACATTCGTGAACATTAGTGCGCCCGGAATTGAACTCGCGGCTCCACTTACGCACGTTTTTTATGTCCATACACTTTTCCCCGTAAACTTCAACTAGTTGACGATGGATTTCAATAGGTGTCACCTTTTTCGCACTCAAAAAACGTATTACAGAACGCAATTCGCACTTGGACGCTGACGCGAGTGGTACCTCCATCGTTGACGGCTGCTCAGCCAAGACTGAGCGGTCGGGGAAGCCTCACCCAGCAGCAAAGTGGTAGTGGGGGAACCAAGGAACACGGCGGTGTTGCCAGATTTCGCCTAGCGCGTAATCCGGCGAAGTTGCAGCGTTGGAGACCTTACTTTATTGTCAGCCCTCGTAAATAAATTATACCTTAGACCTAAGAATCAAAATAAAAAGGTTAAACAAAGGACGTTGAACAAATTTATTGAAGTTTTACTTTTCTGGATTTCATTAATTCTATATCAATTTTGACATAAACTTTAATTTGCATGTCTATCTCAGCGTCAATAAATTTATAAAGAGATGGAAAGCTGTGAGTGGGTGGGATAACTGTGGAAAGATGATTCACATGCGTTTGTAGTTTGAAACATATTCGAAGTACTTGATGCCCAAATTGTGGGTGCGAATAGAGACTTCTTGTGTATGTGAATGTACAAAAAATTCACCAACAAAGGAAGGCCACCACTGAGATGGGAAAAAAGAAATTGTAGATACTTGTCTTTATATTATCCGTAGTGGAGAAACATACAGAGAACAAGTAGTCTACAGGCACAGTGAAAATAAAAATTAAAAGTAAAAATAATTTAATTTATTAAATTAATTTAAAGATACCAGCAAGATAAAATGCTATCGTTGTGGCGCTTGATAATATGGTCAGTCGATGGAAAATAAAATTAATGTGAATTGAATTATTGCAAATAATTCTTTTAACTGCTGCAAGTAACAAAAGCGAAATATAAATAAGGTGTAAAAAAAGGAAAGATGTCTCCTAAAAATCAGTCCACTGGACCAACACTTACCAAAACTTTTCTTTAACGAAGAAACACACTCATTTCACTCCTTTCGAGCTAGAGTCCCCAACTTAACTAAAAATTAAACCACACCACGCGCGCAACGCAGTCTAATCAGCTCAGATAACAGAAGCGCCGCGTTGTGAAAGGCAACAGGAATACATAGGCACACATAAAAACAAAGTTAATAAAATTTGATACAAACGTTGTTGAAAAAAACTGATAAACTTGCAATAACTTATGCAAATAATCATTTTTAAATAATCACGAATCTCCATCAATTGAGAAAATTCAAAAATTTACTTAATGGCCGATATTATTTATTCAACTTGTTTTTGGGGTAATTTTTACAATTTTCCCTTTAAAGCCCTTTTGGCACAAGAGGAATTTTTGACGACCAAAGGCATTTTGTTACTTAGGGATTAAGGAACAAATTAAAAAAGGTTAAAGCTTTTAACTACGAAGTTCCAACAGAAATCACAATTTGATACCTGGAGAACTCTACTATTATACATACAGGGAGAAGTGTAAAATAATTATAAATCAGCGGATATATACTTTGCTGCAAAATCGACAAATTTAAAACTAAAGTTGTTTATTCGAAAGAACAAGTTTGACGAGTAAGAAATTGTCTCCCCCCCGCAAGGATAACTTGTATTTAATCTCTGAAGCCCTCCCTGATAAAAATGTTTTCGACGAGGTTTTAAAATTTAAATAAATTTATACTAATTAAAAAATAGTATATTATACAGGCCATACTAAGACCTTACTCTCCTATGCTGAATCCCATTGAGTATATATGGTCGAAAATCAAGGCAGAAGCAAAAAGTCCAAGCAAAGAAGATATACCTAATAGGAACAAGAAGCGGTTACTGTCAGTTAACTTATCCCACGAATCGGGCCGCGATTTTTTTTCAATTGGAAAGAGGACAATTTTCTGAGCATTTTGAGACCGCACTTGGGGCAGGATTATCCAGTAGTTTTCAAGAAAACGGCATTTGAAAATCAAAATTTTACATGCAATTTTACATAGGGAATTGATTCACTCCCGAGTTCTATTGACGGTGCGTGCGTTCTGATATAGTCTTAGTTTTGGCAGTCAGACGCGATTGTGATACCGTGCGGTACACATCGAGCGTGGCTAACGAGTTTCACCTCTAACGAGTTTCACCCTTTTCGAGTTGCACCTTTGGCGAGGTTGTGCGACCTAGAGGGATGTTTTTAGCGAGTCAGCGTTCGACTTGGCCGACCCCCACTTTGGCGAGTGACCCTTCTTGTTCCTATTAGGTTTATAGTCTTTGGTCCAAGGGCCTAATCTTACGGAACAAAAATTAGCCTATTTAGAGGAAATAATAGATTGGGCAAAGGACACCTTAACTGGAGGAGATGGTGCTCGTGCTACACAACACTGCACAACGCATCACGCAAGAGCGTTAGTAATGGAAGATTCAAAAGTCGGTCGCTAAAAATGTGATTTAAGAATGACTGTCAACAATTTATGCTGTATTTGTTATATAATACCAATAAATAAATAAAATTAAGATATTGCTTTTATGTATTGTGATGATTATTGATGAAATTGTTAAAAATTGTAAATTAAATATAATTTTAAATAAAAACTCAAATCTTCTCCGAGTCACCCAAGTTTTATACATGAGACTCTTCTTTATTAATTAAACCACTTTTTACACGTGTGTGAATTTAGCTCCGCACTTTTTATAAAAGTAATTTTTGAAAGTTGTTCCAGGTTTGTTCTATATTGTTCCAAAATATTTTTTCGCGATTTAAAAAAATAACGCGAAAAATCGCAAAAAAACCCTTTTTCAAGTTAGCCCCGCACTTTTAAAAAATTAATTTTTTATTGTTGTTCTTGGTTGTTCTGGGTTAGTTCTATATTAATCCAGAAAATTATTTTCATATATTCAAAAATAAAGTCGTGGGAGCGCGAGGAACATTTGTGACCAGCTCCGCACTTTTAAAAAAATTAATTTTTGGAAGTTGTTGTTCTGGGCTTGTTTTATATTGTTCCAAAATATTTTTTCTATAATTGAAATATTAACATAAAATTAATAAAACACCAACAGATGGCGCTACATTCTTTTATTTTTCAAAAATCTAACACAAGTGGTATTACTCTATTGAAAGGCCGTTGATTGGCCGAATCACAAATCAAATGTATGACTTTTATTTTATTATTTTATCGGCCAATTAACGGCCTTTCAATAGAGTGTTACTACTTGTTGCTAGATTTTTGAAAAATAAATGTAGCGCCATCTGTTAGTATTTTATTAAATGAAATAAATATTCCTAATTGGAAAAATTGTTTTTCATGGTTTTTCGAGTTAATATTTCAGATATCAAAAAAATATTTTGGAACAATATTAAACAAACCCAGAACAACCTGGAACAACTTCCAAAAATTAATTTTTTTAAAAAGTGCGGGGCTGGTCACAAATGTTTCTCGCGCTCTCACGACTTTATTTTTGCATAATATATGAAAATGATTTTCTGGAACAATATAGAACTAATTCAGAACAACCTGGAACAACAAAAAAAAGTAATTTTTTTTTAAAGTGCGGGGCTAACTCGCGTTAATATTTTGCGTTAATATTTTAATTCGCAAAAAAATATTTTGGAACAATATAGAACAAACCTGAAAAACTTTCAAAAATTAATTTTTTTAAAAGGGGCTATATTTATATTGTAAATACGGGGTGGAGTAAATAATAAAAGCAATATCAAAGTGTTGCCAACTTTATAATAATTATAATTTATAATTTTATATACATATAAAAATACATTTCAATTATTAAAAATTAAAAATTGTTTATTTAGTTAATCTAAAAGTTTGTGAGTAATTAGTTAAAATTAAAGAAGCAATTATGTTAAAATTCAAGATGGACAACTCTCGAAAATGCACGATATGTGAAAATTACTCATTACTTAAATATGCCAAATTTAAGGAAGCATAATATAAGAAATCTTCATCCAGATGAAAGTATACTCTAGCACTGCGATGCTATGGAAATCCTAACAAATAAATTTTTATAAGTGCAATCTGTTATTAACAATCTGTGTTGGTCGCCAAACGTAAGTATAGTTTTGTAAGGGTGAATGTAAACTGGGCCAATTGTAAACTGAGCCAAATTTAAAATATAGTAAACTGGGCCAAAGACAAATTTAAGGTAAAAAAAGGGGTGCAGGCAGGGTATGGCGGTGTGAATTTTTTCTTTATAATTTCACAAAAATTTCAGAAACTAACTGTAACCTATCGATGGATCTACATGGATCTTCTCGCGCATATTTTTTATGGATCCGTGTATTGCCATGGTCGTCTTTGCCAAATTTGATTCTGCGCTACCCTGCGCTCCGGTGCCCTTTGCTCCGGGCGTTCCGAGCCGTTTTGACAAAGACTAAACCCCTCAAAATTATCTCCCCAAAGGTGGAACTCAAAAAATGTGAAACTCGTTTCAGGGTGGATTCGAAAGTGCAGGGTGCCAAGGGAATCACCCTAAAAGCAAGCATTGAAGATGCACTTCAATCTACTAAGGTAAAGCAAATATAGGGTGTCCTATTGAATGAGCATGTACGATTTTCATCCGTTGCATTAATTTATAATTTAATTTTAGCATTAAACTTTAAAAATTATGGAGAACTTTACATTTTAAATCGTAGGTATTGCATAGAATCAAGGAAACATGATTAGACGTATGAAAGGTGAGAAGTTCTTTTGGACAGTAAATGGCGCAAGTTGGCATCTGCTATGGGAAAGACAATATAAGGTACAATAGCCATGATTAATGCCGCAACGGATTTGTTGGAACATGTAGGCAATAACCATAATGCTCAACTTATTAGGAACGATTTTTATAAAACAAGGGAAGCAATTTTACCAGATACTAGTGTTAATGACTGGATCGAAGTTGTCAACAACCTATTATCGGATGGGTATGTTTCATATTATTTTAATAATTTTTAATTGTATTTTTTGTTGGTCCACGGGAAGTTTACCTAATTTATTTTTTGTGCTTTTTTAAGGTTTCTACAATTATTTAAGGACAAAGATAATCCACCCTATTACAAGTATAAGGATGGTTTGCAAAATGCTGAAGCTAAAGATTTAGAGTTGGACGAGAAAGTTGTTTATACGATTATCGAAAATGCTGGCAGCAAAGGAACTTGGATAAGAGACATTCGATTCAAGTCGAACTTGAATCCTACAATACTCACTAAAGTCTTAAAAAGTTTAGAAACAAAGAAACATAATGCTCAACTTATGTATTAGGAACGATTTTTATAAAACAATTTGTGAAGACAAAATTCATACTCAGGGTAATTCTCTACTCAACTTTTTTTAATTCAAAAATAAATTATTTTTTTGCAGATCTTGGTGGTACCGCTAAAAGTGTTGATTTTGTCTCGAGGATAATCAACTTATTAGGAACGACTTTTATAAAACAAGGGAAGCAATTTTACCAGATACTATAGTGTTAATGACTGGATCGAAGTTGTCAACAACCTATTATCGGATGGGTATGTTTCATATAATTTTTAATTGTATTTTTTGTTGGTCCACGGTAAGTTTACCTAATTTATTTTTTGTGCTTTTTTAAGGTTTCTACAATTATTTAAGGACAAAAATAATCGACCCTATTACAAGAATAAGGATTGTTTGCAAAATGCTGAAGCTAAAGATTTAGAGTTGGACGAGAAAGTTGTTTATACGATTATCGAAAATGCTGGCAGCAAAGGAATTTGGATAAGAGACATTCGCTTCAAGTCGAACTTGAATCCTACAATACTCACTAAAGTCTTAAAAAGTTTAGAAACAAAGAAACATAATGCTCAACTTATGTATTAAGAACGATTTTTATAAAACAATTTGTGAAGACAAAATTCATACTCAGGGTAATTCTCTACTCAACTTTTTTTAATTCAAAAATAAATTATTTTTTTGCAGATCTTGGTGGTACCGCTAAAAGTGTTGATTTTGTCTCGAGGATAATCAACTTATTAGGAACGACTTTTATAAAACAAGGGAAGCAATTTTACCAGATACTATAGTGTTAATGACTGGATCGAAGTTGTCAACAACCTATTATCGGATGGGTATGTTTCATATAATTTTTAATTGTATTTTTTGTTGGTCCACGGGAAGTTTACCTAATTTATTTTTTATGCTTTTTTAAGGTTTCTACAATTATTTAAGGACAAAAATAATCGACCCTATTACAAGAATAAGGATTGTTTGCAAAATGCTGAAGCTAAAGATTTAGAGTTGGACGAGAAAGTTGTTTATACGATTATCGAAGATGCTGGCAGCAAAGGAATTTGGATAAGAGACATTCGATTCAAGTCGAACTTGAATCCTACAATACTCACTAAAGTCTTAAAAAGTTTAGAAACAAAGAAACGTATAAAAGCTGTTAAATCGGTTGCTGTAAGTACTTAGTAAAATTTAAAAACTTGGTGTTATTCTAATTTTATTTCTAGGCAAGTAAGAAAAAAGTTTATATGCTGTACAATTTGGAACCCGATACCTTGATGACTGGAGGTGTCTGGTATCAAGATCAAGATTTTGATGAGGATTTTGTGAATACTTTGAATCATGATTCCGGAGTTATTAATGTACCATTATCTATTTCGGATATGGAAAGCATTTTATATACTTTTGTGCTAGACAACAAAGCAGAAAGAACTAAAAATAGTCAAATTGAATTTTTGTATAAAATATCTGCGCGTTTTTTGACACCACCAGAAATAGTAAAAACTCCTTGTGGTAGTTGTTCTGTTAGATCTAAATGTGGTAAAGTTGGTTCTATCACTCCAAAAACTTGCGTGTACTTGGACGAATGGTTAGAAAGATAAACTAGTTATGTAGTTATGTTACAAATCAAACCAAAATTGGTTCAAGTTCCATACATCTTAATATTTGACAAAATTGTAGCCGACTATAATTTTCAAATATGGTGGATCATATATTTATAATTTACGAATATGAAAGAATGCAAATATAGGTAGTACAGTTGATTGTTTATATTGTTTATGTTAAATTAATGTAACTAAGAGAAATTAGTTTAAATTATTGATGAAGAGTAATATTTTTTTTGCAGATTTTGGTGGTACCGCTAAAAGTGTTACATGTAGGCAATAACCATAATGCTCAACTTATTAGGAACGATTTTTATAAAACAAGGGAAGCAATTTTACCAGATACTATAGTGTTAATGACTGGATCGAAGTTCTCAACAACCTATTATCGGATGGGTATGTTTCATATTATTTTAATAATTTTCAATTGTATTTTTTGTTGGTCCACGGGAAGTTTACCTAATTTATTTTTTGTGCTTTTTTAAGATTTCTACAATTATTTAAGGACAAAGATAATCGACCCTAATTACAAGTATAAGGATGGTTTGCAAAAAGCTAAAGCTAAAGATTTAGAGTTGGACGAGAAAGTTGTTTATACGATTATCGAAGATGCTGGCAGCAAACTTGCGTGTACTTGGACGAATGGTTAGAAATATAAACTAGTTATGTAGTTATGTTACAAATCAAACCAAAAATGGTTCAAGTTCCATACATCTTAATATTTGACAAAATTGTGGCCGACTATAATTTTCAAATATGGTGGGTCATATATTTACAATTTACGAATAAGAAAGAAACGCAAATATAGGTAGTACAGTAAGTTGATTGTTTATATTGTTTATGTTAAATTAATGTAACTAAGAGAAATTAGTTTAAATTATTGATGAAGAGTAATATTTTTTTGCAGATCTTGGTGGTACCGCTAAAAGTGTTGATTTTGTCTCGAGAGGATAATCGATCACATTGTTCTTTACTTCCAAGCATTTTACTGTAAACCCAATTTTTATGTTAAATTAATTGAAACAACCATTAATTATAGTTTAGAAATTGAAAATAAAAAATTTGGATTATGGTTACCACGGATTTTAGTGTTTGTATTTAACAATAAATTATTGCAAGATGTACTTCAATCTACTAAGGTAAAGCAAATATAGGGTGTCCTATTGAATTTAAAGGTTTTTTAATTACAGGATGTTGCATACCATGTATGCAATTTTGTGGTCGACGAAGCGTTCCTTCCTCCACTCATTCCTAATGATAGATATAAAGTTGATGCAATGATGTTTTATTTTAATAGACAAGTAGCGAGGTTTTATGGGTTTGGCGAAGCATATACACCAATAGAATATCAAAAAAATTAAATTTTTATAATAATTTTTTAATACTAGAACATTCAGGTGTGTCCAAAAATATTGTCGTAATATTTTCAGCAAATTTTACATTGTAAAATATTGTTTTTGAAACGGGTTGCAAAATCGCGCACTTAAATGTATTTTATATTTTTTATTTTATTTAAGTTGAACTTAAATAAACTTATGTTGTGTGTGTATCACATTATAGAAATAAATTGCATTTTATTAATAGAAAAACAACAGAATTTTTTATTATATCAAAAGTTAATGCATGTTTTGTAGAAGTAGTCCTGGTTTTTGTCCTTTTACCAGTATTCGCAAAATTATTTAAAATATAATAATTACTTTTTACATAAAAAAAATCATATTTTTTGAATTATATAATTTGACAAAATTTGCACTCCTAGCGTAAAATTATAGTAATATTTTAAAATATGTAATTAATTACTCAAAACCCATGTTTTACCTTCAGATTACACATAATATAAATAATAAATTAAAAAATTTTTGGTAAGTTTGTGGACATATTAATTTTTAACAATTTACTGATATTACAATGTAGATACATAAAATAAAAGATTTATTAGTTTATTATAACAATAATTTTAAACCAATTTTCTTAATTAAATTTTGAAGCTTAATAACTTAACTCTGAAATGAGACTTAAAGTATCCTGAAAAATTTGTAAAAGAGCGATCTTGAACAAAAATTTCTTTTAAAAAAAATTAATTTTGCAAATTTGTATAACGTTGCCAGATTGAATATGAAGTATGCTGCATGATAATAGAAGCAGGTAAAATTTAAATAACAAATTAAATGTAAGAATTTACATAATCTTTAATGCAACACGCGTGATCGCATTTTTATTGTCCAGTATTGATTTTTTAAGTTAAATGATCATTAAATTATACTGACACCTTCGATTAAATCGATATGCTTGGGGGTTCAATTTAGCATAATAATATATTGAAACATAAAAATTCCAAATTGCTGCAAAATTGGCCCAGTAGGCGATGTTACTTGCATAATTTTACATTGTAATTTTTTTCTAAGATCATATGTTATAAATATAAGTAGGCCATTTAGGTTAATAATAATAATTAATGATGCATTTTTTAAAAATGTATTGAACTGGTTTTGTTATTAATTGTAAAAGGAATAATTTTAGATATTTGTTACTAATAAAAGTTAGGAAGTACAAGTTTTATTACATAAGTATATAAACTGCAGTCAGGAACGAAAAGACCACTAAATTAAATTACGTATAAATATGGTGATTATTGATAGAAAAATGTGTTTCGTTATGCTTCTATCCATTTTCATCAAAAATTCGATAATAATTTTGATAAAAACTACTTTGATCGTGGGACAGATCGTAAACTTTTATCAAAGCAATCTTTTTTTGTCAACCAAAAAACAAAATTTTTCATGAAAAATTTGACCATGGGACAGGGGCATAACCAATAGATATTATTTTAAGAATTTTTAGGTATTTTTCTATCCATAAGCACCATTTAATTAATTTAGTGGTCTAATAATTTTTATGCCATAAAATACTATATTTTCTTTAAATTTCCTTTTAGCATTTTAAAATAAAAAGGAATTTTGACTTAAAAATTATTAATTTATTGATTGAATTATTAGAAAAGTGACAGAAAATAAAAATACTATAAATTTTTATTTTTTTTCTGTTCTTTATAGACTTATTATTGTTATTATAAATATTACTTTAAAAATATGTAAGTTTTTACTTCAGGTAAATGTTCCCCCGTTTAAACTGTAATGGTTAGCATTTAGCATTTTGATTGCCTAATTTCATCAATAAAGATAATAAAAAAATGATTTATTGTCTTTTTTTTACTGAAGTGAAAAGTAGACAATAACATGTTGTTTTTTATTATCATTATGATTTTTTACATCACGGCCAACCAAACTGATTCATACGACCAGATAAAAGTTAAATTATAAGAGTAATTTATTATTGTTTAATTTTTAAAATATATTATAACATTGTATTGAAAAACATTATTTTGATGTTGTAATTTCTTTCAAAAGCAGTTCTTAATTTCAAAATAATTTGCCACATTTGTACCTCTAGACTGTGACATTTTAAAAGACGTTATTAAGATAACCCCGTTTTTAAGTGCTTTTAAAGCTGTGATCCTAGGAACAAGCGCTTTAAAAGCCTATACAAATAATATGTTGTATACATAATTAAGATATATGTTTTTCTCATTTACTAATGATCTAAAATCTGGTGTACAAGTGCATGAAGAAATCTGAGGAAATCGGAAGAAACTTTAACAAAATTATAGATGAGCTTCTTTAACTTTTTCAAAAATTTTCATTAAATCAAAGCATTTTTCAAAAAATCCGAAGGCAATCCAGGAAGAAACCCAAGAAAAATGTTTTTTAATTTTGTAAAAGGAAACCTAGTGAACAAAAACTTGTCTTGTAGCTCCGCCTTTTTATAATATAAAAAAATCCGCCCTAAATTAATATAACTTCAAGAATTTATATTGCGTAGGTATACCGTAAACATAAGTAAGTGTACATAGAATTATCTGCGCATTTGCCTTAAAATTGTAGATGAAAAATAAAAAATTTGTTTGGAATTTAAATTTAGAAAAATTTGGAATTTGAGATTGTTGATGTAGCTGTGAATTTGTCGAAAGAGTTTGAAAAATTAAAAAAAATTTATGACCAAAAATTATAATAATTTGTTTTATTTAATTATTGAAGAAATTGTGGTTTAATTTTGGAAATACAATAGCAGTCATGAAAAGTGCATCGCTAAATATTTCCGAATTAAAATAACTAGGTTTTTCAAACCGGAGGATCTGGAGGTATAGAATACCCCCAGTACACCATATTTGTAAAAATCTAAGAATTCTGATTTAAAATTCAAGAACACATTTACTTTTTTTGAACATACCCCTAGACCCCCTCTCCCCGGTTTGAGAAACCTAGCTTTGTGTTTTGTGATTGTGTTCAAAAAATAAAATGTACTTTTGAACTTGTGATTTTCAAACCAAAAATATAACATTTTATCTATTTCTATTTTACTTTCTATTCTTTATTATTAAGAAAATAGGTAATATACTTTAGAAATCTATTTTTTTAAATAATAATTATTAAAAATAATTATTAAGATACATATTTACATAAAATTTAATTTTATATGTAGGGTAGTGTTCCCGGGTATGAGACAGCACCAGTTATGAGATAATCAATTATTTTCATTATGCAATGTCTATATAACCGATCTAATTACTGGCATATATTTCATTTGTCACGGGTCAATTTTTGTGCTAACACTGAAATCAATCGACGCATTGCTTGTATCAAGTGCAAACATTGTATTCGATATTGCACTGGTAAACCTTTTTTTGATCTTTTTCAAAGCGTTATTTTTTCGAGTGAATAAATCGAAAAAGGTAAGTGTAATGCATTAGCATTTAGTGTTTTACTTCTATCTTGTAATCCCATTAAAAAAAAAAGAAAGAAAAAATAGAAACATTTTTGTTCGTCATTCTCAAAATAGTGTCAAATCCGGGTATGAACACAGCATGTCACCGGGTATGAGACCCTTTTTATTCGAACCCTAATGAAATACAACAAACTGTCAAATAATATCGTCATTTGTGTCAGCATAAGGTGTTTATACAGGGTGATCCTTTAATAATGGAAAAAAATTCAAGTTTTAATTATCGGACTTAAACAGTGGCGTACCCTATTTTCTCTTATTAAAATATTAAATAAAATGCATCCGGAGTTGCTCCTGGATTAAATAAGCGAAATGTAATGACACAAAAATCAGCTTATATTACTAGCATTTAACCTGCCAACAGGGCCGATTTATCCATTAGGCCAGAAAGGCAGCTGCCTAGGGCGGCAGTCTTTTAGGGGGCGGCAAAAATACTAATTAATTCTAATAAAAAATGTAAGATATTGTAAATAGAAGCTTGATTGTAAATTGTACTTGTTTACTGTTTAAGTAAATAAATTTGTTATTTTGCTAATAAATATTATGCTGTTGTAATAAGTTCAAATTTTAATTTGAAAACACGAGAAACAAATACATTGAAGAAATAAACGTACAAATGCACTCCGGAGAAGAAAGTAACAATATTGAAGAGGATTGGATGAGAATAAAAAATTTTAATTTGAACTTATGGGGCGGCAAAAATGAATATGCCTAAGGCCTAATATGCCTGTATCTCGGTAACGAAACATTTCCGGACAAACATTAATAGGAAAGTTTTTGTTTATTTTTAATCAAAGAATCTGTTTTTAATTTCTTTGCAATATTTTTCAATATAGAACACCACTTATTCGGTGTTTTGATAGAATTTTTTGGTATTTATTTTCGTTTTTGCCATGTCAACTCCAAAAAAAGAAAAGGAACACCAACAAAAGGATTCTAATGCGCTGCTTCAAGTCGAAAGCTTTAAAAATTAATAAATTTAATAGGTTTTCACTTTATATTTTATACTTTTTAATGGATTTTTCTAGATGTCTCATACCTGGGTACAAATTTTTTTCTTGCCAAAAATTCTACCCTCAACAAATTGGCATAAAATTTTACGTGTTAATGCAATCCAAAAACTTTCTTATGAGAAAAGATGCGTATTTTCAAAAAAAAAAAAAAAATATGAGGTAGGTACAGTGTGTTAACAATATTTTAATAATTTTACAGGTAGTGAACTACCTGTTTGTAACTACGTTCAATTATGCGATGTGGAATTGGTTGTCTACGTATACATGGATGTAATATGTTCGAATAAAATTATTACATGTTGCTATAATACACCAATAAAACTTATATTGTATGTGGGTATAGTACATACAGTGATCAGCAAAGCTATTCATAAAAAGTGCATTATTTACTACTAAAACCAGGCACGGAACTAGCCCTGTTAGACTAAGTGGGCCGAAGCCGGGCCCAGTTATTTTTAAGGGGGCCAAAAAGACCTAGAATGTTTTTTAAAAAAGCTTTAAAAAAAAGGTAATGCAATAATGCGATTATCTTAAAAATGCGTATGTAAAATATTTTAAACTTAATTAGTCAGAAATAAATCACGAAATTATTGGAACTAAATTCTTTATTTGTCAGGGTGGGCACAAGGGTGGGCCAGCACAACTTATAGGTGGGCCATGGCCCACCCTGGCCCCCCCGTAGTTACGTGCCTGACTAAAACTAATATAATTCCAATTATTCCTAAAATCTGTATCTATATTTATGGATGTCGTATTACGAATGATGACATTGATTACTTTTCATTTGGTTTTGAAAAAAAATATTTTAATTAGACATTTCTTAGTAGATACTAACATAAAATTGTAAATGAACTGTTACTTTAAGATATACGATTAAAAAAACTCTAACAGAAATTAGGATGACCATTTTCGATGATTTTAAAAATCAAAATTGTATTGTAACGTGTGTGCCATTGTGTGCTTTAAATCATAAAAACATTTGTTGGGTCAAAAACTACAGATTACTAATAAATAAGTAAATTACTAATAAATTTAGTGATTCTGCTTCAAGATTTTATTAATTAAATATTTAGAAGATTATTTATTTTATCTCATTATCCGATTATTCACCTGGTCACTAAGAAAGGGCAAAAAGGAAAGTAAAAAGTAAAGAGTAATCCTACCCGTAAATTGCGCCAAAAAATTTTAAGGTTGACCCTAAATTTAATCAAAAAATAAATAAAAATAAACGAGTTTCACATTTTCCAAGTTCCACCTTTGGCGAGTTCTTTCGGTCTTAAAGGATATTTTTAATTAGTTTAGTCTTTGGCAAAACGGCTCGGAGCGCCCGGAGTGGAGGGTAACGCAGAGTCGAATTTGACAAAGACAACCATAGCAATACACGAATCCACCATAAAAAACATGTGTTTTTGTAAAACCACGAATTCATTTACTGTTATAAAACGATTTTATTTTAAATATCATACATCACAAATTTTTTGTGTATAAAAATAATTTGATAATTGAGATTATAAATTTATTTGATAATTTTGTACAGATTTTTTAATTGTATTACTACTTAAGCTACCCCAACAACCGTTGGCGCAATTTACTAGTTGTCCTTAAGCAACCGGCCATGAAAAGATTGACCGCTGGCTCAATTTACATAATATGTACGTCCAAGGAAAGTATGTATTTTTTAGGGCTTTTTAATAATATTTTTTGAAGTAGTATTTTAACTAATTATAGTGAAAAACTGTTTATACCTAAAAATATTCAATTTTTTAACATAAAATTCGATGATTAACGACATACATCGAGTACAATCCAAATCAATTAAAATTTGTGGAATTGTCGAATATAGCGAGACTAACTTTTATCGATAAAATAGTTTTTGGCCCCAAAAAATTTTATTTATATTTAAATTATATTTTATATTTATATTTATATTTTAATTATATTTAAATTATATTTATCAAAATAAAAGTTTATGAATTACGGCACAGAACGTCACACGTCGAGTAGAATCCTCGAAAACGGCGGGACTAACGTCTACCCCAAAATATAAGCAATCTATAAAATCACAAAAAAAAAAATTACGGCACAACGTAACACACATTGGAAGCACAATTCGACACAATATTCCGGTACTAACTTAACGCACATTCTAATTCTGTAAAATAGAGCATTGTAGTAAAATTGATTGATAAAATTACCAGAGCCGGAACTAGAATATGATGCGTCTATAGCGACTTTGAAGCTTATATTTTGAAACAGTATATAACAGCGCAGGCAAATTTTTTAAAAATTTCAAGGTCAAGCGCGCTATTGTAAAGTTAGAAAATCGCGATACAAAAAGATTTTCTCAAAAAAATAGGTTTAATGAAGCAAATTTATTTAAAAAATATATTCAACGACTAAGCACGCAGCAGCAGGTAGTTGATCTACGCGTGGTAAAGGCCACAGGTATCCTGATAATCTATTATTATATTTTGGGATTTTTTCTCACGCTTTATTTCGGAGGGGGTTTGGACCCCCAAAACCTTTCCTCTGATACGGCCCTTACACCAGGATCGTAAATTTATTATAACTGAAAAAATTACGTTTCATAGGATTTTTTCCTTTTTTGAACTAAAGGGTAAGTAGGAAGATATTTATAAAAAAAACATTAAACCGAAACATTTTTTCTTCAATTAACGAATAAGTAAAATATAGTAGAACTCAATAAATAAAATCTTTTGTAATAATTATTATGTTATTATTAATAATTCCTTTCTTAAATTTTGTTATTAAGCCCCTCGAGGTAATTTATAAATTAGGAAAGTGTCTTTTATTTTATATATATTTTTTAAATTTAATTTTAAAATTGAAAATTTGGCCCCCCCTAACTAGCTCGCGCCCGTGGCGGGCGTCTCTCTCGCCACGCCTTAGTACCGGCCCTGAAAATTACATTGTATTTTGGAAAAGTAAATTATTTATAGAAATTTTGTCGGAAAAGAGTTATTTGTATTCACGATAATGCTTTGTTTTACTAAAATATTTATTATTTCGGTTCAAGATGGCACTAAAAGAAAAACACTTTGGTCTTTATTTTATTGAAAAGGGAAGGAAAGAATCTACAAAAGAGTTTATATGGTAAAATACCATCAGGTAAAAGTTTTCGATGTAAAATGATCGGTTAGTATTAATTACATTTTCGGGTTAATTTACATAAAAAAATGTACTTTTATTAGGCTATTTCATAATAATGTTAAATTTTACTGAATTACAATGTGTAAATTTACCCCTCAAATTGGTGGTTGTTTTGTTGTCACTATGTCGTCACCAATTTACTTAAACTGAAACTTTTGTTTCTTTAGTAATTTTATATTTTACATATTTATACTCTTATTTAGCGGGTAATTTTCACGGTTTCAATTTAAGCAGTACATATTTTTTTAGATTGCAATATCAATTCAAAAGCTTTAAAAAAAATTGCATTTTTTTGCAATTTTGCAAAATGCAAAAAATTGCATTTTCGAGAAACACGCAGTTTTTGTTTTGTTTTTCGAATGGAAGATTTATTAATGAGAACTTCCTGATGTTTAACCCGGAGGCGATGGTTTGAATAATGATCCTTTTCTCTACAATCTTATCATTATAATCTTCTATGACAATAATATTGTTTTTAATTTGTCATTTTTACACCGAGGGGTAAACCGCAGATCAGAATCTGGTATACCAATTCCTACTAATTATTCTTTTCTCTCTCTCCCACCAACATCGTTCGTGGAATAAAAGTTACAAAATAATAAACCAACAAATTTTTAATTTCTAAATAATAAAAAATGGTACAAACATCGTATAGGTAACTAAGCGTCATGATTCATGATTAATGATTATGAAACGAGAAGGTACATTTAGTAATGACTATGAACAGGAACGGGAGCATAATGGACGGCCTTTTGAACAGTTTGTGGATGACCGGCGTGTCCAGATCTGATAACTTGAGCATTGAAACCATTTTTGTCATCGGCTGTATATTTTACAGTACGAATGGTACCATCGGCTTCGTGAAGAGAGTATTCTCCATGGACAACATCACCATCACGTACTTCTTGTTGGCTCTTTTGATCTCCGGTGTGAGCATCAGCAACTCCGTACTTGAATTCGTATTTTGGATGTGCCTATAAAAAATAAAATGTTTTGTAATATTTAACTTGAAGGAAGTAATTTTGAAAACTTACGTGGTAGTCGACAACGTGTTCATGACCAGAAGAAATTGCAACAGCTGGAGCGTGAACAGCTACGGGCGCTGAGTGATAAGTGCTTACAAGTGGGACGTGTTGTACATGTTGACCTAAGCCTAGCGATTCTCCACCTCCTAATTGACTTCCGTGATTTGAAGAGTAAGAGTACGAAGATGCTTCATGTCCATGTCCTTGACCCTTAATAAGGCAAGGTACAATAGCGAGAAGAACGAAACAACCCTAAAATAAAATATTATTTAGTATTACCGATACAATGCAATTTCAAAATATTTAAAAAAATTACTTTTGAAATCATGTTTGTAAGTTAGTGTAGTAGTAACTTGAAGATCAAATACTGCAATGATAACTTGAACCACGGAGGGGTCTTTTATATTAAAATTAATACAATTACTTTCTTAAGCGTTATGTAAAATTATGTAATTAGTTGTCAATTACTAATCATAATTTAGGTATGCAGTTTTTTCTAGCAGAATAGAAATATTTTAGTAAGGTGTAACGTATCGAGTGCCGAAACCTAATTTAAATTTGAACTCAATTATAGAAAGGCTTTTTGTCATAATACCTACACATTGGTACTTGCATATCTGTAACAAGCACACATTTTTAAAATATATTTTGCAATTAAATTTAGGCAATACCAATTTGATTAGATTACTTTCAATTTCGTTAATAATATTGATTCATTTGCATAAGTGAATTACGATGGTAGTTAGATTATTAAAAAAAATTTTTAATTAAATTTTATTTTGAATTAAAGGTTTTGATGCATTTTAATAATATTAAGGTTGACTGATGGTAAAATAAAAAATACATACAATTGCACGCATAATGTTCTTCGAGAATATAAAACAAGTATGATAATTTATTTTAGACGGTCAAAATCAATAACCAACTTAATTTAAAAATTAATTAAAATAATTGAAAAAAAAACAACAAAAAATATGATCTAATTATAACAAATTTTAGCAAGTCATGATGATAACAAGATCACTATCAGATTGTTTTAGTCGAGGAGCTGCAAGATGTTTAATAGAGCAGATAAAAATATTAATTGGTTAATTATTGATCTATAGGTTTACGAGGATTTTTTTATTATGGCACAATTTTTTGTAAAAAATACAATATCTGATGTTAAAATTAAAAAAAAAAAAAATTAAATTTACAGAAAAATTACAAAATAAAATTTCAGTGTATCTCTTAATTCGTTGAACAATAAACGAATGCAGATTTTTATTTATAATAAATACTGATATTATCTAAACATTAATTTTGTCAATTTTTAATTTAACCTAATTAATTTTTGATCAATTTCATATTTTGGGTAAAAATCAATTTTATTTGTAGAGAAGGTATTTAGGCATATAATACTTAAAAGTACTATAGTACTTAATCGGGAGTTAAACCTACGATTACATATACGATTACGAATATAAACACAATAGTTACGCATACAAAGCTAGGTTTTCAAACCGGGGGGTCTGGGGGGTATGGAATACCCTCCAGTACACCAGAGATTGTGAGCAAAAAAAGTGTTATTGAGTTTCTGGGTTTCAAACCAGAGATCTAATTTCTAAAATTCTAAATTCTAAGATTTGTGATTTGAAATTCAATAACACATTTTCTTTTTTTGAAAACAATCACTGATGTTCTGGAAGAAGAAAGTGTATTTATGTTCTTTCGGTTAAATCCAGATTCCCTGGTTAATTTACGAATTAATTTGTTACCACGTAGGTTCGGGCGAACCATCGCCGAGTTGACCAGTCACGGAATTAACCGTCGTCGAGTTGGCTATCGCCGAATTGGCCGTCGCCGAGTTGACGCGTCGCCGAGCTGACCGGTCGCTGTGGTGACCGTCGCTGAGTTGACATCGCCGATTTGACCGGGTCCGGTGACATACACATTCTTAATCTGGTGGGGTAATGTAAATTGCGCTCCAAAATATCGTCGGGTTGTTGGTAAAAGTGACCAACTAACATTAGTTTGTCACATAGTTGGTCACTTTTACCAACAACCCGACGATATGTGAATTGCGCTCCAAGCAAAAAGGTTGACATAATCCAAAATGTAAATTGTATACTAATAGAAATGGAACATTTTTTGTAAATATTACCAAATTATGCCTTTAATTAGGCATGTCTTTTATTAGACATAATACAGGGCCGGAGCTAGTCTTTTGATTAGGGTTATTTAAATTTAAAAACGATTTTAACGAAAAACATTTTTACATGTATTTCTCCATAAGAATTGCACACACGAGTATTCTATTGACCGTACGTGTGCTTTGATATAGTCTTAGTGTTAACGTTCCGACGGGATTGTAGCTCGGTCGGATACACATCGTGCGTGTTGAACTCCTTGCTTGCAACCGCACTCATTATAATATTACGCAACATTATGTAACATTATGTATTTGTGCATTTTAGGCTAATTTCTTATAAATTATATTAAAATCAAATAATTTTTTTAAAACAAATTTAAAATAGGCTTATAATTAAAAACAAGTTTCACCCCTTTCGAGTAGCACCTTTGGCGAGTTGGAGGTATCTAGGGGGATGTCAACCTGTCAGGGTTTTCATACCTGAGAAGGGAAAGTTAAGTACCGAACAGGAGCTAGGGGCTCAATATGACACCATCTGGTATACAGATGGTTCCAAAACGGAAATTAGCACTGAACCAGGAATTAGTGGTTGAAGAACGGGATATGCGTTTATCATAAACCTGGGCTTCCACGCAGCTGTCTTTCAGGCAGAAATAACTGCAATAACAGCCTGTGTAGAGGATATGAGGACATCTTAACCGATAACCATGCAGCACTAAAAGCCCTGGAACAAGTGGAAACACAATCCAAGGTTGTAAAACACTGCCTTGATGTGCTGGTGGTACTGGCACAACAAATCAACTTAACGCTGAGCTGGGTGCCAGGACACACTGGAATAAAAGGCAACGAAACAGCAGATGCCTTATAGCCAAAGCAGCTGAAAACGACATTTAGTAGGACCAGACCAACTTGCGGGATAGCTTATATGACAGCAAAGAGGACTATCAACTAACTACTAAACAAACAACATCTCGCGTATTGGAAAGGCTTTCTGGGACTACAATAATTGCGGATGTTTATTGGGAGTCCCTCCAATGACAGGTTAAAACATGAACAGCTGAGGAAGGCAGTAGTACTATTTACAGAACACCGCTTTTAACAAGACCCCTCAACATTATTGGGGTTGTAGAAGACCATATTCTATGTGTATGTCCAGCTCTAGCCTTGATGAAGCTAAAGACACCTAGGTTACCAAAAAATGACACGCTGGAGCCGGAGCAGGAGCAGGAGCAGCAGAGTGCTGGGATTTTATGTATTAAGATTATCTAAATAAATTTTTCAATTTTGCATTTTTTATATTTAACTTCTTACTATTACCAAATATTAGGCCCATTGTAAATATTTTCAGGTGCAGTTTTTCTTTTCCAATTTTCAAAATGTATTACTCCTATTATTTTAGAAATTCCCATTTTTTTCTCCAGCTTTTACAATTTTCAATTTTTTTTATATTGTTATCAATTTATTCTCAATTTTAAGTCCTGACCTGTTGAAAGCAATAAATTAATGTTGTCTTTTTTGTGTTATTTGGAAAACTAACTGCGGAAAACTATACTGCGTTGGAAAAAAAGCCAAGAAAAAAAGGTGGAAAGATAAGCAATGGAGTTTAAAATTACTCAGGTGATAATCTTTAATATTTGTTAGACAAAATTAACATTCCGTTAAGGTGCTACATTAATTATTTTGTATCGAAAAAAAAACATTAATGTAATTGTAAAAAAGTTGTACCTACATACACTTTAATGATAAAGAAAGTTTTAAATTATACGCTTTATTTTTGCATTAGTTATGTCACCAATTTTTTTTAGTCTATTAATTTCTAACGACGTATATGGATACTGAATTACTTTGTATTTAATGCTTTAATTTAACTTCAATAGGGCAAATGCACGACTCAAAATTTTTCAGATTATCTTGAATAGGAAAGCAATTAAAAAATTAATATTAATTATTATACCAACCGTGAAAATTTTACAGCAGTGTAAGTTTGTAATTAATTAACAACTTAAAATTATAGTTTTGCTACAAAGTTATAGTAATAATTAAATATTTATAGTTTACTTTATCTATTTTAAATCCTCTCTTAGAGCGTTTTAGTGTAAAATTTTTCTACAATAAAAAAAAAATAAATTCATATTATTAAAAAAAATTATTCAGAAGGTTTTCCACCCGTAATTTAACCCACCCTTAATAATGCAATAGTTTTGTTATGCCATAAGTAATTGTTACCAAATACATTGTAAGTTCTATTTAAAAAATTTGGACAACAATATTTTATTTCATCAGGTCGGAAAGCAAATCGGGAAGTAAGTCGCGGCTCATAAAATTAGGCATTTAAAATATTCTAATTACCATGCTTAGTTGTTTAAATGAGCTAATTTAATTTCAAAATTCGTTAGTTTTCGCTTGCTTAAAACTAAAGCGCAATCACCTGCTTTGATTGGCCGAGCTACACTGTTTTCCTTCAAAATTGATTTGATTATCTATTTAAATCTAAAATTGTAAACTAGCTAAAAAGTCTAAAGCTTAACCGCACCAAGTAGACCACTGGTATTCATAGGCAGATAAGAAGCCTAATAAAATAAAAAATTTTATGCTTACATATTATTTATTTTATAAAAATAAATATAATTTATACAAGGAAAGGTGTCTAAAAACAGACTATAATACAATAACAATTAACATAACATGAGGTATCGATGAAATGAGCAAGAATGAAGACGTACAAAGTAAGAGTTAATTAGTAATGACTTAAGCCTCCATGATGGATTGGAACGGCCTTGTGAACTACAGCGGGATGAGAAGCATGACCAGATTTGATGACTTGAGCGTTGAATCCATTTTTGTGATCAGCGGTGTATTTTACAGTACGGATGGTACCATCGGCTTCATGAAGAGAGTATTCTCCTTTAACTACATCACCATCACGAACTTCGTGTTGGCTCTTGATATCTCCGGTGTGAGAGTCAGAAACTCCATAGTTGAATTCGTATTTTGGATGAGCCTAAAGTACATTGGTGAATTATAAAATTTACGACAATTAAAGGGTTTTACTTACATAATAGTCAACGTGTTGTTCATGTCCATGAGAAGCTAAGATTGGAGCGTGGTGAACAGCGTGGTGAACGATAGGGGCGGCATGTACAATTGGTGCATGAACAATTGGAGCTGCGTGAACAATGGGGGCGGCATGGACGGTGTGTAAAGCATGACCACCATGTCCTAAGGACACCGAAGAATATGAAGATCCACCATGACCATGTCCCAAGCTGGAGTAACCGTAGTGTTGTCCATTGGCTGCAAAGACGGCCAAACTGGCAAGAACGATAACCTGAAAAGATACAAATTAAAAAACGCGATAATTTGAAAATCCGTAATTGTAATTACTTTAGCGAACATTTTTGTTTGTACAAATTTGTTATACTACTGTAAGAATGAAGTATTAGTGTGTAATGAGTGTCTGGTAAATTGCCAGCTCTTTTATACTAAAACTGTAACGATCACTTTGATTAGGTAACACTAGTTGCAGCACGCGTTTTATGTCGCATAGGAACCCGGAAGGCATATATATGAATTTACATTTTTCTAATTAAGACAAAATATAGGAATTATTAAAAACGCAATGTGACCTAGTTTTTGGTTTCAATAGCAAATTTTATTGTTATCTTAAATATCGGTTTTACACAACGCGATGAAATGTAGGTATGTTGAAGAAACGAAACGGTTAATTAAGAAAAAGAATTTTACGTAAAAATTTGTTTTAATTGGTGTAATTGCTTAATTTAGGGCGCCTAAAATACAATACAATATAAATAATAATTTTACCAAGTTTAAAGCTCACATAATAATATTTGTAAGAATTTATAATTTATTGAAATTACATAATTGAATGAAATAGGTGTAGGTATATTTTTTAATTACTCATGTTTTTATATAATAAAATTCTACAATGACATAAAGTGGAGCTCATTAATTAGTGCAAATTGTTTTGCTTATTTATAAATTTCTCGTTCTTTGATAAGTATTATACGTATTTATATGTGTTTAAACTCATAAAATACGTTTTTAAGGCTCTTAGCACTTAGCTTTTATTAAATTAGGTTTAATGTGATCTTGAAGACATCACTACATAATATAACTTGTTTAGGTGCAGTGATTCCTATGATGGCAGGATGGGACAATGTCTAGGAAAAAGTAGATCAACTTGCTTGCAAGAAATTTAAAGCAATATTTATGTTTTCAATAGCGTAAGTTAGAATGTAATTTGCTAAAAATGTGGCTTAGTATCCTGGTTACACCCTTTAGACGGCTTGATCGCATTGGTTAAAAAATTAATAAAATTTATAATAAATTAATATTAATAATATTGAGTTTGAATCTTACATCCTCACATTATATGTGAGGATATTTTCGAAAATAGTACGCAAAGTGACCCTAGAAATTTAAATATTTTCTAATGAAATTATAGAAAGAGAGTGCAGGGGCGGCTGGACAACATCTTAGCGGCCCGGGAAATAATATTTGTTGGCCCGTTTTTAATTTCCGGATATGGCTAAAATATACATTTACAGGGTGTTACGCATTTTTCACATAAAATTAAATAGAGGATAGGTTTATTACAGATTTTTGAATTAGATTATATTTATTATCAAAAAAACATTTTTATAGTTAAAAATGCCGGACTCCCAGTCAAGTACATATATGTATATGGAAACATACAACAAAAGAAAAGCTAAAATTTAGCTAAATGTTACGACGTTTTTCAGTTTGACTGTTATTTTAGCCAACCCTATATAATGACAAACGAAGAACTTCTTTTAGAAAAGAATATTTTACAAAATCTAATTTTAAGTATAATAAATTATTTAAGAACCCCAATTTTGTAGTTGCGCCATTGAGATGGCTCCCCAATGACGCAATGCGCACAACAGAACCAAATTGAAACTCTTTAAGCCCGTATTAATAGTCGCAGATCAATCCGAAATTCAAGATTCAAGATTAATTCTCGAAATAGCTACGATGCAATATAAATTCCAGGAATCTTATTGGTAAATCCTAGGATTATTTTGAATCTAGGATTAATCCGTGACAATTAATACGGGCATTACTATCATATATTTAAATTATTGTATCATGGTACTTACATCTTTCTTTTTCAGTCAAAAATTGAATTTGTCCCTCTGATTTCATAAAATTGAATAGTAAGCAATCCACAGCAATCCTCTGAGTCTTTTATGGACAGCACTCCTTTTCTAGCCAAATAATAAGTTTTTCGCGGTATACAAATTGTATTCTTAATACTTCACATCTAGACATTATATGTGGGGCAGTTTTACATCTGTAATGCCAATGACCTTTTTGTTTTTTGGAAATTAAAAAATTAATTGTAACTATTTTCAATTTTTTAATAATAATTCATAATATAGCAATGCATAGAAGAAACCAAAAACCCAATCACATTTAGATTATTATGGAATTACACGTAAAAAAAATATATCAACAATGTTGGCTGAAAAAACTATACTACTTATTATTTTGAAAACTGAAAGTTGCATTATTTTCAGTATTAACTCTATAATATAATGCAAAGCTTGGATTTTCTAAAGAACTGGTATCACGATCGTAAATTTTAAATAGACGACATGAAAATTCCTTTTAAAAAAAAAATTAAAAATATGATTTCACACATAAAAAATCAAAAAACAGCAAATAAAAAACTTAATAACAAAAACTTTTACTAACGCGGTGTGACCTGTGGGACATTTAGGGAATACAAACAACTTTGCACGTTCGTAGCTTCGCAAATACTTAAAACTTAACTAAAATATATTTTTTGCAGGTATGAACCCTGTTTAGGGCCAATTTCATAATGAGTTTTAAAGGAAGATTTAAATTTAAAGCCGACTTTAAGACAAAATAAACCAATCAAAATGATGACTTTGGCTTTAAAACCAGCTTTAAATTTAAACTCATTATGAAATTGGCCCTTAGTGACTACTTTTTTTTTAAAAGATGGTGGTTACATTTTTTTATTGGTCCATTTAAAATTTACATACATCTAAAATATCAACTGTTCCTTAAAAGACCTAGAGGTAAAACGCAGGGTTAATTACCACAAAATAAACAAAACATAAAAGTTTGAGAGTTATTTATGTGCAGTCGGAAGAAGAAATATTTAAACTAAATTTTTTGCTGATTAATTATATAGACAAATAATAGTTTAAAATACAGAAAAAAATGTACAAAAATTTGTTAAGAAAATGAAAAATTCATTTCGCTTCTTTATTTTCGGTAAGTACATGTTTATGATGAACATAGGTTGGCCCTGCGGGTCTCTGTACAGCCGGCCCACCGGGAAATTTTCCGGTTTGTCTTATGGCCCATCCGCCCCTGAGTGAGAGCTTAAATTACATATTATTATATAAATTTCGGACAAAAAAGCAAAAAAAACCTAATGCGATAATTTTATTGGCTGTTTTGCTAAGGTTAGCCCCGTCCATGACGTGTCTTTTTGGTATACAAGTGGTTTTTTGGCATAACTTGTACATTATCATCAAAGCTTTTCTAGCCAAAATCATATTAAAATTTTTTAGTAAAAAGATTGGATCTAAACGACAGCTTTAAAAAAAATAACAAAAATTGAAGATTGTGTGTTCCTAGGTCCACTCTTTGACAATAATATCCCTGAAGAGCGCCAGAACTAAGAAAATACGTATTTAGAAAAACTGGATTTCTCATTCATTAAAACATCATTAAAGTCATCAGAATTGAAAATTATATTCATTATAATATAAAAAGAATATTAATTATAATTAATATTTTTATAATCGAAAGCCCACACAATTATTAAAAACATCCATGAAACCACTCGAACTCAAAAATCATTGTTTTAGAAAGACTGGAATCTGTTTTTACGTTAAAATTTGGCTACCTATAGTTAGCACAATCCAATTTTAAATAAAATTATGATAAGTTGTTAGCAGTTGCACGGCTAGACGACAACTATAACCGGCTCTGCACCCAAAAACATATAATGCTGTACCTATTTTCATTGAGCGCACATACGGCAAACAAAATGGGCAACATTTTTGCCACTATTTTTGAAACTGAAATTTTATAAATTTTAATTTAAATTAAAATAACTAATTATCAACTGAAGTTTTATTGTGAAGTCAAAGTAAAACTGCAACTTACAGTTTAGTGATCTTGGAAATTCTTCTTCTTATAAAATGAAAGAAAAAGAAGAAGAAGAAGAAGAACAACAACTGAAGTTTTATTGTGAAGTCGAAGTAAAATTGCAATTTACAGTAGCGGTCATGGAAATTGCATTGGGAATTATTCCCAAATTAAAAAAATAGATTTTTAAAGTATATTACCTATATTTTTAATAAAAAAGAATAGAAAATAGAACAAAAATAAAAAAAAAAGTTAGATTTTTGGTATAAAACTCGTAAGTTCAAAAATACATTTTCTTTTTTGTAAGGTAGGTTTTTTAAACGGGGGAGGGAATATTGAATATCCCCAGCACATCAGTGATTGTGTTAAAAAAATGTGTTATTGAATTTCAAATCAGAAATCTTAGATTTTTAGAAATTAGATTTCCGGTTTGAAACTTATAAGTTCAATAACCCTTTTTTGCTCACAATCTCTGGTATACTGGAGGGTATTTCATACCCCCCAGACCCCCCGGTTTAAAAAACCTAGATTCGTGTGCGTATTGTGTTTATAATTGTGTACGATTGTTTAAATTTCATTGGGAATAGCTATTTTAATTCGGAAATATTCAGCGATGTACTTTCCATGACTGCTACTGTATTTCTATTTATTGCGGCATAATTTTATTTGGGTTAATTTATTTATTTCAAACAGTATAGAATTGCATTTTTGTGTTTTAACTGAATTTACCCGGCAGATATGTAGATGCAGAGCCGGAACTAGGGTATGATGCGCCCGAGGTGACTTTGAAACTTGCGCCCCTCGCGGGGGGTCCGGTCTCAATACCTAGCACCGCAGGCAAAATTTTTTGAAATTTTCAAGGTCAAGCGCTCTATTGTAAAGTTAGAAAATCGCGATTCAAAAATATTTTCTCAAAAAATAGGTTTAATGAAGCAAATTTATTTAAAAAATATATTAAAGGACTAAGCACGCAGCAGCAGGTAGCAGCTAGGATTTTATCTGAAGCTTTATTTTGTAGAGAGTTTGGACCTCCAAAACCTCCCCTCAGATTGATACGGCCCTGCCTACCAGGACCGTAAATCGCGGGGGGAATTTATTAAAACTTAAAAAATGATGTTTCATAGGATTTTTTTCTTTTTTTTTGATATCGTAAGGTTATTAATAAGATTTTTTGTAATAATTTATTATTAAGTTATTTTTAATAATTCGTTTTTTAAACATACAATTGAAATTTTGTTATTAAGCCCTTCGAGGTAATTTATAAATTAGGAAAGTGTCTTTTATTTTATATACCTTTTTTAAATTTAATTTTAAAATTAAAAATTTGGCGCCCCCCAACTAAGGGCGCTTCTTTTGCTACGCCCTAGCTCCGGCCCTGGATAGATGTCAGTTTTGGAACTATGTTATTTTATTTTTGTTACTAGTGCTTAAGTTTTAAACTTAGTACTGGCATTATCAGGTCGTTATATGCAGTAGTGCATCGTGGTTTTTATTTAAAGAACCTAATTATACAGTATAATTTGAAGTTATACCACCCATCCCGATTTTTTAAATTTCAAAAAATTAATTTGGATTAAGTTCTCATGTTTCAAAATTTGCTTTTTTACTTTTTAAAAATTTTAATAGTTTAATAGTCCTGAATGTAAGCTAAGCCTCTCTTGCCTCCTGACGAGCCGCCGCTGGTTATATGTGTATTTATTTGAACTGTTTTCTATTTTTGTTAATATGCTAAAACGACACTTTCATTCTTAATAGTTTTAATTGAAATATCTAACGCATAATAATATAACATTATACTTTTACATTAACCGAGATGAAGCTTGAGATTTAGAAAACATTAATATGCTCTCAGAACTGATGAGTTAAATTTCCAAGTTAGTTAACTTATTTTCACTGTAGTTATATCGTGCATTTTTTGTTTTATACTTTTAACCAAGCTTGCTTTCTGTTTTAATCGATAGAGCGACTCTTGCAATTTTGAGAAAATCAGATAAAGAAAGAGTAATTCACGAATCCCGAGAATAGCAATAAATATAATTATTATGTACTACTGATTGCGTTTTTTGTTTGATTGAATTGACCCTTGGAGAATTTCAATTTGTTAAATTTAAAATTATTTGTTTATTAATGTTAAGCCTTCAACTTATCATTAGCTTTACTTGTTTGCTATGTGCGCATTTTATATGTCGCAATCTTTCTATTTACTTATTTTTACAAAATAACTTGAAACCATAAAATTAATTTCTATTATTCAAATTTTTGTACAGCAGCTTTTTCGATGTCAACAAATTTTAATAAAAATTAATAAATGGAATAATTAAATAAAAAAATTAATAATTAGGTATACATTTTAATAACAATAAAAATTAATAAATAAATAACAGAATGTGATTTATACAAACAAGAGGTAACAGTTTTACTATGAAACAATTTTATATCCTAAAACCACATGTTTTACCAACGTCCTTTAATATAACGAACCAATTTGTGTGGTTTTACTGAATGTGGATGAACTGCATGACCCGATTTACTTACATGTGCGTTGAAACCATGTTTGTGATCGGCGTAATATTTTACGGTACGGATCGTACCATCAGGGTCATGAAGAGAATATTCACCTTTAACTACATCACCATCTCGAATTTCGTGTTGGCTTTTGTGATCACCGGTGTGCTCATCAGCTACCGAATACTTAAATTCATACTTTGGATGCGCCTGCAATATTTAATTGAATCAAATAACAATTAAATAATTTTGATCAACTTACATGAGGTTCTTCATGATAATGATGCCCATGAGAATGGGATAGTCCACTGTGAAGACTTTTGTAGGACGGTAATCCGCTGTAGTGTTTCACAGATTTGCCCAACGAAAATGAAGTGTAGGATGAACCACCATCAATTTCCTGATGGTCATTTCCAAAATCGAAATGATCATACTGTGCACTAACATAGGCAATGCCAAAAATAACAGCAAAACCTAGTACCTAAAACACAAAATATTCAATTACACTACATAAACACTTAAACACATCCGCTATAACCTACTTTTAAAATCATGATGAGGAGCTTGATTTGTGAAAACGAAAGACTTAGAAACTGAGAGTAACGAAGATTTGAGATCCTCTTATATACCAATTTTCTCTTTTAATATGCAAAAGACGCACGCACATGTCACTAATTTGTATTTTTTTTTGAGAAAAAAAAAGAAGATCATATTTGAATTTTATTATCGTTTTACGATTATTTTATTATTATTTATTCTTCTTAAGCAATTTGAGTTAAATAATTTTGGATTTTTGCGCGTAATCTGAATATTACGGTTTGATATCCAATTTTTGGTCACTTTCGTTATAGCGTCGATTAATTAATATGGATATTAGTGAAAGTTATTATTAAAAGTAAAATTTTTGGAATACCTAATCCAATTTTGTGTATATATCATTGTTTTACAAAAAACACTAATATAAGTTGGTGTAAGTTTAGCCAATAAAATGTGAATTGAAAATGCATTGAAACATTTACGTAATTTAGTATTTACACTTTGAATTTTAATTTTTTTGTATTTTTGTAAGATAGTATAGGAATCTTGAAAACTAATTTTAGAATAATATCTACCTACCCATAATAAAAAGTAAGGCAATCGAACACTCTTTATTCAAATTAGCTTTCTATTGCGACTAAAATTGCATTTTTAAGTTGAAATTGGTATCAAAATTTATTGCCGAGTCTTCCATGTGATTGAAGAGAGATTTTTATCTGATCCATTTCATTTATAATTATTCTCGTAAAAAAGTAATTTCATAATTAACGTAATTTACTGTCGATTTCATCTAAGAATAGTAATAGTTCCACAGCTTTTTTAAAATTTTCTAAATATTTTTTTTTTGAAATCAATCATTTTTATTAATAATTATTAACTATGTTTGAATTTTCCTTTTTCTTTTTGATTTTATCTTTTACATTCTAAAAATTTTTAACTGCCTTAGCCTATAAATAATGCAATTGATCTAATTTTTCATTTTTACTTATTGCATATTTGATTTGAAAGCTTTTCTATGTCAACTTAATTAAAATTCTTGTTCATTTGCGATATTATTCAAGCGAGAAACTTTATTTTGTTGCATTTCAAAAAGATATCGCACAACTACCTGATAGTGAATTTATCAACTAATTTTAGATGCAATTTAGAAATTACTCGTTTGGATTTCTGAATCTACAAGTTCAACTTTCATCCAGAAAGATCTATGTAAGGTGAAATAATTTATCAATTTTCTTTCCTCTAAAATTATATTACCCAGTTCAGTGGTGTAACTACCGGTGTCCCATGTGCTCGATTAAACAAGGGCCCGAGCATTAAAAGGCAAGTTTGACTCTAGAGCACAGGCCCATAGCTGTATTGCTACGCCACTGACCCAGTTACAGCGGATCGGAAATATTCTGACTATCGAAAGCAAAGATTGGTACATCTACACGTATAAACGTATAGACAGACTTAAATAATTATTAAATAGTATATTGAACTGCATTTAAGGATGGAAAACTAATTTTTATAAATTTTCTACAGCACAACCACAAGCAGCAGGTGAGGCGCAATGCTCGGTCTACTATGTTCTCAAATTGAATATTAAAACATATTAATTTCTTCCGTGGTATGGCTTAACAACTACTCATAAAAGTGGGTCATATTGTACCAATTCTAAAATTTTACACAAATCACATTCTATCTACCGAGTCGAAACAGCTAATGACCATGAAGAATTTATAAAATTTTGATTTTGAAGCCACCGTTGTATGGATCAAGTTTATTAGATATTATCTATTATTAGTTTCTAAGGATGCAAAAGAAACACATGGTCGACCAAGGTATATTTGGTTATTTTTTAGTTTTGTATTTTGTAAACGAATTATGACACAGAAGGCTTCCAAAGATAAAATTTGAAGAATCAATACATGATTTCGTAATTTGTGAGGTGATTTGTTTTATTTGTTGATGATTTTGTAGTTATTTTCTTTCTTCGCCTAAGTAACATTTTCGGCCTGGGAAATTTTTGGCAAGAATCTGTCAGGGAAAATTTCACCTCTACTTGTAACAGTTTTTATTTTCACAGGATTGTTACAAGTCATATTACATAATTTGGCCCATTTTAGAGGTGGCGGCTAGAAATCTGTCACAGGAAATCATTTCCATGTACAAAAAATTAATTATAATTCATTCGAAAAAAAAATAATAATAAATAAATAAAAATAAATAAAATTCAATAATCAAAAAATTTAATTTCATCTTTAGTAATTTTTTTCGAATATTTATTTCTGTGCTCTATTGTGGAGTTTCATAATCATAAATAACACTAATTTTGTAAATTTATATTTCTTAAAGAATGGATTAATTGCCATTTTGCATTTTTATCGAACTTGTATTATTGACCGTAAACTCAAAACATTTTATTTAAATAAAATAAATAATAATTTATAAATGATAATTGATCTTTTATAAATTACAGTTTTATAAAAAACAGTAACCTGATTTGTGAAGTCGAATTGCTTGAAATAAAATTGCCAAGGTGGAAAAACGTTGAAAAACTGTCGTGTTTCATTTGTTAGAATACTTAGTGTTGTGGTGGAACTAGGAAAGAACAAGAAGAGTTTGTAAAAGGTTTTTAACTACCAAATCAAAGATATTTTATGTAAAAATTATTTTACAAAATTAATTTAACTGAAATAAAGTTAAAGTATTGCATAAATAGTTTAGTCAGCAATTAATCTTAGTAGAAACAAATAAAATTGTCAGACGACGTTTCGGGTTCTATAATGACCCATTTTTAAGGATACAAAAACAATACAAAATAAGATAAAATTACAAATTAAAAATTAAAAAAAAACAAGTAAAGTAAAGAGAGAAAATTACAAAAGAAAAAACTACCAAAGAAAATACATAAATAAAAGAAAATTTTAAAAAACTTTAGACCGCTAACTCAACCATTTATCAAATATTTTATTAACGGAAGGTCAACTATTAATTGAATGTTAAAGTTGGAATATATTATGCAAATTTAGGCAAAAATACAAAATTAAATATATTTTAACACTGGAAAATTATGCAAAGAAATTGGAAAATAGGTAAAAGTAGAAGTTATTAAGAAGAATAAAAAGGACTATTATAGTTAGTAGAAGATGTGCTTATTGAAACACAAGACGTCCAGGAAAGCAAAAACTTTTACAGAAGCTGTAAAGGTGGATCCAGACACTGCGAGGCTGAAGCGCGCGGCAGCCTCGGGATACAAGCCTCGCGCTGTGTGGACCATGTTTCCTGCGAGGCTGCCGCGCGCGGCACGCTTCGCGCTGTGTGGACGGTGATTTTCTTATAGGAATTTCATTAAGTAGACATGTGTCGAGCGAGGCAAAGCTGCCTCGCTAGCCACATCGGAATGGTCTAGCCCATGTTTACAGTAACGGAGATACAAAACGGAGCTGCCTCGCTGCGAGCCAAATTTTGTCGGTCGACTCAAAGAAAAGACTACGTACAAAAGTGGTCGAGTAAATAAACAAAGTTTCCAAACAGGATAAAGTTAACATTACTGTCATACTTGGGTATTTAATTGAAGATATATTGCCATTAAGTGTTCAATTTTAGGTGTTATTTATTACATAATTTATGACCATGTGCATTTCAAATTTTAAAACTTTTAAAATTTTAGCCTAACTTGTCATTGTCTATACACGTCATGTTTATACATATTAGTTTAAAAATAGGAATATGTTGTTATTTTCCAGCAAACAATTGTTTTCTTTTTTTTATTGATTAATTAGTAGGTAATCGGCAAATAAAAATGCAAAATTGTAAAAGAACATCGCAAACTAACTAAATTGATAATAAAATAAATACATAATTAGTTACTTTTAGGTAATCATTATAAAATTGATTAGTACTACAATTATTTAATTACAGAAAGAATGAATGTTATGATAAAATTTTCATAGATGTAAAAAAAACATTATGCAAGTTGTAGGTAGGTAATTATTATTAGTTTATCGACTTCGTGTAGTAATTATTTTTCGAACTTATAAATCAGAAATAATAAACGTCAGGTAAGTGCTATGATATTCACAACAATAACACCAATATATCTTTTACTAACGTTTTCACGCTACTTAAAGAATAAGTGTAACTGGTAATATTTTTGAAATAAATAAGAAAGGTTTATCCGTGAACTTATTTATTCTTTCTTAGAAAAAATTTTTAATTATTTCTTTAAAAGATTGGATTTATAACTTCCATGCTCCGTTTACACGGTATTTATATACTCAGATGCCATGATAAGATGTCAACTAACTGGAGATGCATTCTACAGAGGCAACTACGCAATCGCAGGGGATACATTTGAAGCAGCCTTGAAAATTCTGGCTCGCGCTAGCTGAGACACAATTGGTCCACACTGAGCGAGGCACCTGCCTCGCGCAGCAGCCGCGCGCGGCAGCCTCGCAGTGTCTGGATCCAGCTTAAGATAGTTTTAAAGTAGACGTACGTAACCTTATGAGATTAACGGTGTCGAGAATAACGGATATCGACTCCGTGACAGTCTATAGCCCGATTTCTTCACCTTTAAATTATCTATCGGATAACGAATCCGCCCGACAAATTAATCAAGTAATCAATCAAAATTTTTATTTGTTCTTTTAAATTTGAATTGCGGTAGTCGGATTCGTTATCCGATATACATCGCAAGGCAAAGAAATCGGGCATAAATAGAACTAGACTAAAACGAAACCTTTACGTTACGAAGGAATGCGTAAGCCAGACCCGTAGTCAGAATTTCATTTCGGGGGGGACACTTGTAAAAAGCCTTTAGAGTAAAAGGTAACATTTTCGGAGGTTCCCCTTTCGGGAATTTTTATTATTACAAGTAAATGTTTTTATTTAATATTTCAAGGGGGGGCGTGTTCCAGGTGCTCCCCCGCCCCTTTTGGCTACGGGCCTGGTAGGCGATATACCTTGCTGCAATAATTCGAAAGGATTTTTAGTGAGTGAAAATCCCACATTACCACCTAGTACAGGCTGGTCGCGCCTTTAAAAGATTTTTATTTTTCCAGTGCTAATTAAAAAAAAAGTTGAAAACAGTTTTTTTAAATAATTTTTTTAAATACTTGCAGCACTTCCTCTTAGATAAATCAAATGTTTATTTTTTCATCTTTACTTGAAATGTTTTCTTTTTTCATCTTGACTTGAAATGTTTTCTTTCTTTAGAATATTTTTAATTTTATACTTGTGCTTAATTCTGTTTATATTTAAATATTCACATTTAGTTAAATTAATTTTGTAATAAAACTTTTTTGAAGTTATTTGGTCCAGATTGTAAGTTTGTAACTATTCATTTTTAATAATTGTTCGAGCGCCCATTTGCCCCTTGCTCCGTGCCGCTAATAGAAGGATTGCTTTGACGCGCCACTTCTATTTCTGTGGGCACTCGCTAGAATTAAACTAATCTTGGGTTGGAGTTGTTAGAACGCAGTTGTAAATTAGCAAGTCCATCTGGGGAATACAACTACGCGACCGTTATTGTTAAAGTAAGCCTAGTTGAGAATGTAGAATCCAGGATTGAAGATTTTTTAACCTGTTGACGCCATTGAGTCAATATTCGATCAAACACAATCGAGAATTTTTCCATCCGATTCAATAATTGCGAGTGTAAGAATCGCAAGTTATTGTCTCTTGTCATTTGCAGTTGTTTTATTCAGGGCAGAAGCAAATTCTTTCTTTCTTACAGATCCACGCTCTTTTTGCTATTCCATTTATCATAGAGCTAGTTTATACAACAGGGGCTTTACCACTGAATTTATTCAATACTGGGGAACACCTATCCTAGATGTGGTGAAAAAAAATCGGTTCCAGATTTTTTTTAGAAAAGATAAATTTCATTATAAGTTAAACTGTAATATTCCTGAAAATTTATAGTGATTTAGAAAAATTTAAAAAACGCGATTGATTTTCCTTGCATCATGCAACTAGAAAACGTTCTATATAAACTGTTATAATTTTATTGAAAAATTTTAAATTCAGGTTCCGATGGTTTTCAGGAATGTTTACCACTAAAGTGAAACAAATTCACCCCAACATCTGTTATTTTCTTACATCTGTGGTTTAGATGGAATATTTTTATTAAGAAAAATAATAAAAAATGTAATATGCAGGGTATCTCCGGATATATTTAAATAACTTAGGTGGTGATAGAGAACACTTTTCTAAGAAATATTTTTAAAACAAATTTTTTTCTAAATTTAAGCCCTCGAGAATTAGGCCTCCTTAAAGCATTTTTTTTATTTCCACCTTCACGTGGCCATGATCCAGAAAATATTGATTTTTCGGTGAAAATGGATTAGTGCTTTTTTAAAGAACGTGAAATAATCTACAGACTAGATTTAAACTTATTATTGTCTAAACTCAACGGATTTTGAGTTATAAATTAAAGTTGATAAAAAAATGTTGAAAAGTTAGAGTTTTTTTATTTTGGTGTTTTTCTAAACCCTTTTAAAGGTTAAAATATTTTAAACAAAATATTTTGCAAAAATTCTGACCCCCCATTTTGGATAGGAAAATTAAAAAACTACAACTTCTGTCTAATAAATATTTTTGAAAACCCAACCCTTTCACCGAAAATCAGAAAATAATTAACAAGGCAGCTATAAAACAAAAAATTAATTTAATTACTGGTGATGATGAACGTTACAATTTATGTCTTAGCAGCATTTTGCTAAAATTCTTGTAGAAAATGTTATACAATTGTTTCGTAACAATTCAGTGTTGTGCAAAGAATATTCTATCAATAAGTTTCAAGTTCTGGTTTTCACAAACAAACTCAATTTCCTTCGCAGTCTAGCTACATTGCTGATATAAAATGGAGAAACTACCAATAAATCTGGTTATGATCCGCTTGAGTAAAGTCGAAAAGCTGTGATTTTCATGTATAGTATCTATCTCTATTTTATGAGGCGAAAGGCCGAACTATATCAATTTATACTAGGACACTAGGAGTTAAGAAAACCGAAACGGAACTACTTTCGATTTTATTTACAGCGGTGTACATATTTCATATTTTTATTTTTGTCGTTGAATGAACCACCACTTTCTTTTGGTCTTGGTCTTGAACCTTAGGTCAATCAAGCTTGAAGTTATATGTACATACTTCAAGTGGAAAGAAATTCTTAAGCTCCTGCGATATGACCAAATTTCTCCGCTATGCTTTAATAAACTCAATGATAAAAATCATTTAAAACGCAATAATTTCTCCAACTGTTCCTGTTTGTTTCCTATTCCTAATTTTAAACAAATTCTTTTGAGCGAGTGTCTTTATAACTCTATAAAAATTCTTTTCCCGACTCCACCCTGGCTGTGCAGCTCCAATAAAATTTGTTTTATTTGTATTGATAACGTTTATTTAATAAAAAATATAATTACATAATATGAGGTACAATAAAAACAATATGAGGTGATGAACATGATGTTGTATGATAATGAATGGACAATATTATAATGAATGAATCGATGACATGTAAAACAAGGTAATTAACAATAATATGGCGTAATTTGATGTACAACAATTATTTTAATATCCTCCGTATTTACCATGTTCTTGGGCAGCGGGATGCGAGGCGTGTCCAGAACGGATGACTTGGGCGTTGAAACCATTTTTGTGATCGGCGGTGTATTTTACGGTACGAATGGTACCATCGGGTTCAACTAAGGAATATTCTCCTTTTACGACATCTCCATCGCGACTTTCAGATTGGCTTTTGTGGTCACCAGTTTTGTGGTCTTCAACTCCATATTTGAATTCGTATTTTGGGTGAGCCTAAATTGAAATTGTGATGATGTTATATTTAAGGTTGCAACCACAAAATATTACTTACATGATAATCAATAATTTTTTCGTGTTGAATTTCTTGGTGTCCATGTAAGCCACCAAGACTGTAACCACCTTCAAGTCCACCGTGCCCTAAATTAAGATTTGTGTATGATGAACCACCATGTTCTTCCAAAAGTGCTTGGCAGCTAACAACTACAATAACTAATACTGCAAGAACCTGCAAAAACAAAATACATGAAATTAATATGAAACAACCGAAAACCAACTGTACTACATACTTTGCTGTACATTTTGAATGTATGTATGTATTGACTGGATTGTGATAGTTTGAAATGCTGTGTGATACTGATTTGTAACTAAATCGTGTGCACTTTTATATTATGCAAGTAAACACATTCACTTAAAATAAGAAAACTTTATTAGACTAATTACGTTATTAATTAAACAAAAATAAATATGACTTGTTTGAAAGTGCTGGACATGTATGAAAATTTGATGTTAAAACTGGAACGAGTGTCAACGACAATTACTGCCACGCAATTTCCTAGCGTGTTTACATAATTTAACAAAAAACAAATTTACATTCCAATTTATTACGAGTTTTGATTCGTACTACAATAAGCTTAGGCAATTAAAAAATCAATTAGATCGATTTGTATCGATAAAAAATTCAGAATTTGGTAAGCTTTTCATGCAGCGGAGAGGTTTACCGAAACAAGCGAATAAAAAATTAGAAACTCATAATTCAAGCATTCCTAAGACATAGATTAGAATTTTATTAATTTATCGCTTAGTAATATTGCAGATAACAACTTTTTTGGATAATAGAAACATTTTTGCAATGCCTTGATAAGTTTCATTTTGTTGAGATTTTTCAAGATCTCACTTGTGACGAAAGATGTATTGTATTGCTTATACATAGAAGTTCTTCTGATAAGAAGTTACGCATTTTCGAAATACAACTTTCAAACTTTTGTTTCACAAAATCAATTAAAAATAGAAAATTACAATGTTAATTTATTAACAAATATGAATAATAATATGATTAGGTATAGATTTTATTAATTCCTGTTTTCAGACCATTCCTGCGTGTTATAGACATTACAATTTACGATTGCTTAAGAACTTCCTATTTACAATGATAATATATTACATTCTATTAGTGAAAATTTCATGCACATGAACATGTAGGTACGCATAAGTTTTCGAACTTAATTTAATTAATTATTGTTTATGTTTATTTTTTCAATCTTTGTACATTAATTTTAACACCCAAGTCGGAAGTACTGGAATTTAACTCAGTTTAATAGAATGCAAGATATTAATTTTTGTAATTTGTATCAATTATTTTGTATGATGTAGGAGAAACTGTAACAATTTTTTTGAATAACTCGAAGTATTGGTATTATATAAAAGGAAATTGCAATCATTATTAAACTCAGTCTCACTTTAAACATTGCGTGTTCATATTTAAAATATTTCATTGCTAATAACCTTACTACTCTTAATTTCAAAAGGTAGTCAAATTTCAATTTCAATGCAGACCTTTTTTTACAACATGAAGTGAAAAATTATTTAATCAATTTATTTTATCTTTTTATACGAAAATTTCTCACATTTTATGGTTTACGAGCACAATAATAATTTGTTAATAATTGCATTTAAAACTAATTTAATTAATTTTGTCAGAATTTGATTCCCATAATTAAGTAAAATTCGGTAACAATAATATATCATACTTCACAAAATTTGATTTATGTGTTTTTTAGATAAGATTTCCGGAAGAAAATTTTTAATTACTAGGACGTAAAATTATTCAAATATATAATTTTTAAAAATGTATTTTGGAATATAAATATCGGTATGTATTTTATTTATTGGGAAAAAAAGAGAAACAATTGAACCAATAAAGATTTTCTTCAATTTAAAACCAAGACCTAGAAGTATCTATTGTTAAAATTAAAACAAATGTTAATAGGTAAATATAAATATAAAAGTTTAATAAATGAAATAATTAATGATAGTTTAGCAAAATAGTATAAAGCGGATTATATTACTGAAAGATTAGATAAATTTAAGCACAAATTGTTAAATAAGTATGGGAATAAGTGTAATGTACGCCATATACGCTACGGTCTACCGGAGATGTTACCTGTGCAGTTTTGCCTGCGCAGGTCGGTAGCCTGAATGGGGACGGTACCGGTGCGGTCTTCAGTTCTTTTCGCGATTACATCTTTGGCAGACTTTAAAAATTATTCATGTTTCTTCTTTTCCTTTCTTAACATTGCTTCTCAAATTATTTTTTTTTCGCATCTGGCTCAATTTTTTTCAATTTTTCTGTAAGCAATTAATAAGCAGCTTTTCTTTTGTCTCAATCATGGTACTCTTTGCTTTTGACTTGTCAAAGACATGGATGAGTTCTATGTATATATTTCTATAAAATCTTCAAGCACTTTTTTAGTTAAATCTGGTGGCGCCATTTTCGCGTGTTGATTTACATGGCAATATGATGCGAACGATTCGACGACCGTCCAGGACAAACACTAGAAAACATCTGGTAGGCGATCGGAGTACATGCACACACACACAGGTATACCGTACGGTGTCGATAAAAAATATTGATTTGCAAATTTGCTCCGGTCGCCTGTACATCTTAAAAAAACTGCACAGTTCCTTTGCCATAAATGCTCCGGTCTACCTGCGCAGGCAAACCTGCACAGGCAGACCTATCCGGTAAACCGTAGCGTGAGTGGCCAGCATTAGAGTTCGGTAACTGCTTCATTAGCATGCAAAAGTATACTTTCGGTGCATGTCTATTTTACTTTCGGTGCATGTTTCGCTGGTGATGTATTAAAAATTTATATTTTGGAAAGGACCTGTCTTGGATGAAAAATCGCATACGAAACTCGCTGCAAAATAGATCCATTCCACTTGCTATGTTCTTTCTGATATATGCATACTCCGTAATGGATGTCTTTCGCTAGCTCGTACGTAAATAGCTATAAAGTTTGAATAAAATTGAAAAAATTAAAAAAGTTATTTTAAACAATGAAGTGAAAATATTAGTAATAAGTAGATACTTAATTTGTTTTCAAAGTCAATATTTTTATAAATTGACTTGGACTTCTGAAAATCAAAAAGTTTAAATTAAAGTTGGACTTAGAAAAGTTGTAAGGAAAAATGCAATCGAGCTTTTGATTTGAAAAGTGTTACTTTTGTATTAGATATCAGGAAAATTACTTCAAATTTCACCAATTCTTTATTTGGATGGGTAATTTAGATCAGTGTTTTTTAATTAAATATTTAATCAGTGACCTTCCTTTGCACTTAAAAATTTCAAAGGACTCTCAGAAAAATAGATATGTGTATAGAAAATCATGCAAATTGATTGAAAAAAAAATTGATCCGTTATCAATTTTTTTGCGACCTTCCAAATAGTTTTTGCGATTTTCTTGTCCCCGAGGATCACTGATGCAGATAGTATTACATCCTATACTGTCATAATTTTTCGAGGGGGAAATCTCTGGGGAAATTTGGTGTACAAGAGACGGGAAATCTTAGGAAATTTCAGGCAATCTTAGAAATTTTAGGCAATCTTAGGAAATCCAAGGAAATCCGAAGAAATCTCGGGCAATCTTAGGTAGAATTTGGTGTACAAAAGACGGGAAATCTTAGGAAATTTTAGGCAATTTTAGGAAAATCTCAGGCAATCTCAAGCAATTTTAGGAAATCTCGGGCAATCTTAGGTATAATCTAGGCAATCTAGGAAATCCCAGGCAATCTTAGGAAATCTGAGAAAATTTCGGGGACATCTGAGACAATCCCGGGAAATCCGAGGGAAATTCAACCTACCTAATTAAAGGTTAATGAAGCGAAATCCAAGGAAATCTTAGGAAATCCAAGGAAATTTTAGGTAATCCTAGGAAATCTTAAGCAATTCAAGGAAATCTTAACAAATGTTAGGAAATCTAAGGAAATCTTTGGCAATTCAAGGAAATCTTAGGCAATCAAAGGAAATCTTAGGCAATCCAAGGAAAATTTAGGAAATCCCAAGAAATTTTAGGAAATCCAAGGAAATTTCATAAAAAGAAATCTGGTGTACAAAAATTTGGTCTGAGAATTCCCCTTCGTAATTTTTATTAGTTAAAAAATGGGGAATATTTTGTTTTCTTTTTTATAATTTGTATTTTTGCGCCAATTATTTTGGCGCTATTGCTGCGAGCGGGGAAAACAAGACTTTACTTCGCGTGGAATGGTTGAGCAACAAAGTAGAAAGAAAAAACCGATTCAATAATACAGTATAGAATCTGCTTAATGTGATCACTTTGGGCCAAGAACATTTTGATAACATTAACCGACTAATAACAATAAGCGTATTTTAGAAAAAACGAATTTAGAAACGAAAAATTAGAGAATCTTAATTTACAGAAATTTTCGGTAATTTCCACCTGTTGTTTTACTGAGAGATCGTTTCGCTTTTTTGGCGATGTCGCAAGAAAAGCAAGAATAAACTAAACTTAAATAAAAATTCATAAAGCAAAGTGCGCATTTAACAAAATAAAAATAGAAACACGCCATGAAACGGAAAACTTCATTGGTTTTTGTATAGAAATTAAAACGAGTGACATATTTTGTAAAGATACATATAAAATTTCAATGACAAATCAGAAAAAGACACTTAAAATAAGAGGTTATTGTGTTGGAAATTCCTTGATAGTGATTATAATAAGCGGCTTTTTGATTACATTATCCGGTGATATTTGTATGTAAACTAATTAAAGCGGCCTGTTCCCAGTCAAAATGATCACAATAACCGACTGATATCATTATCCGTGATCACATTAAGCGGATTCTACTGTATATTGTTTAACTAAGAATTCCAATAAGTTTTAAATAAAAAGTAGATATTTGTGAAGAGTAGTGTTTGATTATTAAGTGGAAGCTGATTAGAAATAAAACAAAAGCTGTAAAATAAAAATAAAAAGTAATGTAGCAAAATTGTAATAAATTATGAAATTTAAAATTCAAAATTGGAAAATACAAAAAAGTTCAAAATAATAAAATTATAAATCACAGATCATTCAAGGTTATCAGTAAAATTTGCGATGTAGATGCCCGGTTTCACATAGGCTAATTAAAATTTAAATTTAAGGGTTTTCAACAATGAAAATTTATTGTTGCAACATTGTTGAAAATCATTAATCATAGATTAAATTTTAATTAGCTTTTGTGATTTAAATATAAACAAAGAAATTGAATTGAAAAAATAATAGCAATGTATACCCAAGCAGCACAAAGCCGTCAAAAATGTACATATACGGTACCGATATTTACATAACGGTACGGCATTGATTTGCCTAGTTTTCCGTTACTGCTTTAAGGTATCAATTATGTACATATACGGTACAGATATTTCCGTAACGGGTATTATTGATTTACTACCGCTTTTGCCGTTACTGTAATGATGTATCATTTATGTACATTTACGGCACAGTAATATTCGTAACGATACGGCATTGATTTGCCCCATTTGCCGTTACTAAATAAGCGAATCATATATATACATATTACGTGTTGATTTTTTTTGAACGGAATATTTAAAAATTTACCGTGTAGTTTCGGTACATAAAATATACGTGCCTAATCGGCACTGATATTTTAAAATTTTAATAAATTTTTAAGCCGGAAAACTGGAAAAGGCGTCGTTCGCAACTCATAGGCTACCTGGAACTTTGTCAAAAATACAGCTTCCTAAAACAGCAAGTTAAGACGGCAATTCCGGAGTACAAAAACACTAACTAAGGCAAGATGCTGATGAACCCCTCCTTCCAGAATCTCTCAGCATGCGAGTTTGTGAAAAAGAATCCCGAAAAAAGAAATTAAGCATCCTCCCTAAACGGACTGCACGGCGTAGCCCTCAGCTCTCTCGAAGAAGCGGAGGCACTAGCTGACAGTCTGGATACTCCTGACACTCCTGACCTTGCTGGAAGGATCGAGGCGAAAGTCGAGGAGTGGCTGGGAAAGAAGACCCACCAATAGAAAGTATCTCCCCGAGTACAATAGATCATCTAGTAAATAATGATTTCTATATTTACATCGGTTCAGTTATTATCAAAAATTAAAATTATGGTTAGTATGCAGTAAAAAGATTTTCAAAAATTATTCCCCTATATTGAACAAAATATACAGCAATATATTCCAATGGCCCGTATGCCTCTAAATTATTAAAAATATAATATTAAATTATTTAATATTAAAAAAATATAATATTTTTAAGAGAATGTTTTTTGCAGTAGACTTTCAATTGTTTTGAATATGAGATTCTTCTTGATAACAAATCCAAATTAATTTTAATTTACAAAACTCTTATAAATTTATTATATTATAATCGCAATGGCAATGCTAAAATGTGGGCGATAACGGGAGACCACACGTCGCTATCGTATCGACCTTTACGTTACCTTTCAATTTTAATTTTATAAACTTATTCTAAAACCAATGCAATTCAATTTTTTTTATATCCATACTAACTATATTCTTTTTAAAAATAAAATCCAAACTATTATTTATCATCTAATTAATTATTTAAAAAAAAAAGTAATTTTTAAAACTTTACAAATTCTTCCATAAATCATCCAATTATGACGAAAATATCTAAAATTAATAACAAAAATTTACTCACTCAATTAAAACTATTTATTCGCAAAAATCATTCAAAAATCTCAAAATAGAGATGCAATATATAAGTTTTCCGGGACATCCCCTAAAACACGACTACTTTGGTCTACGCAGACGGCAAAAGGAAAGTTATTAAAAATATTCGAATATTTACAAATAATTAAATTTAAATTCACAAAATAATCAAAAAAATGTCAAATTTACAATAAAATAAAATTTAAAATTCAAAATAAAAAAAAAGATTTTGGAACACGACAATATATGGTGCTTAAAGTCAAATTACGTAGCATAAGTAGTCTATATTTCAGGCGCCTCTATTTATTACTAATGTGCCTAACATTAATATAACTATTCAACCAAAATTTAAAAAAAATGTTAATACGAAAAGCACCCTAATGACCATTCTTGTACAAATAGTTAATAATAAATTTTCTATCGGATTTTTCTGCTTTATAATATCATCTATAATACCTATCAGGCTAGATTGCCTGTGAATGGAATGTGAATGCTCGAGGTAATAAAGATGCTTTAGATTACAATTTTAAATATTTATTCTGAAAAAAAAAATAAAACTTTGGTTTATCGATCTAGAGTAGTACCTCACTAATGGTTTTGTTGTTGTAAAACTGATTACCCTGTAGAAATATTTGAATCGTTGTAGTTTTTCCGGGTTAGGTAATTAGTAGTTCCGGATCCAAAATTCAGTTTCAGTGTCAAAAAACGTAGAAAAGAATTTGGATTTGTTGGAATCGCTGAATTTCTTCAACAAAAGTTTGGTAGATGCAGCTTACATAATTAAAACATGTTAAAGAAAATAAATTAATTATTCAAATCTAAAAATAAAAATATCTAAAAGAAATTACTTGAAGATCGGCCACTTATAATAATATTTGTGAGCTATGCCTGTGAAATACTAGCTTTTTCTTGGTAAAACTAAATTTTGGTATTTATCGTGCCAAATTCTTTCGCCAGTGTTGACAAAATTTAAAAATAGCAAGTTGCATTTATAATTGCTCTAATTAATTTTATTTATTAAAATAATTTAATAATTTTATAAAAAATGTTAAAAATGCAATTATTGTAAAAACAAAAAAAAAGATTACTTAATATACATAGGACATATTTATATATTTCCTGTTGTTTGAGAAAATTATTTTAAAATAATAAATTTAATTATAATTAACACATTCAATTTATAACAATTTTTTCAAAATTGGTTTAATTAAAAAAAAATTATTTGTATGGCATATCATATTTTTATTATTTAATTATTTATTATAAGAAGTAATCAAGTAATTTTTGTAATAAATTAATTAAAATATAAGAAACTACAATATTATATAATTTAAATTAAAATAAATATGAATTTTATTATCATGATATTTTAAAAAACTGCGTTAGTTTCCAATTTTTTCAATTTCATCAAAATTATCGATATCGAGGTATTTAATTTTTCTGTTGAAGTGCTTTTCAATATCTTTACATATTTCCATAGTTGTGGCAGAATCAACTAAATTAATTGCAATTCCTTTTTTACCAAATCGTCCTGTTCTACCAATTCTGTGAAGGTAAGTTTCACAATTTGCTTTACCATCCGCGCCTACTGGAAAATCGTAATTGATTACTATAGTTACTTGTTCAACATCTATTCCTCTTGCAAGCACATCTGTGGCAATCAAAACTTTCTCTTCGCTATTTCGGAAACGATCAAGCACTGAAATTCGTTGTTGAATACTCAGTTCTCCAGTTAGAACAGCAACAGCGTGTCCATCTTGTGACATTTTACCAGCCAACCAATTAGCTGCCTGACGAGTATGACAAAAGATGATTGCTTGACCAACACTCACTATGCCATAAATGTTACTAACGGCTTCATATTTTTTATCTTGATCCAAACACTTAACGTAATACTGATCGATATTTTCCAGACTTTCCTCTTCTCTTTTCAACTGCATAATCATAGGATTTTTAACAATAATTTCTGCAAATGCCATTACTTCGGGATCATAGGTAGCAGAAAAGAACATCATTTGGCAGGATTCATTTAAACACTTATGGATACGGATACATTGGTCTTGATGTCCTTGTGTAGATATCATGACGTCTGCTTCATCTAACACAAAAACGGTTATCATGTTTAAATCGAAGGACCGATATTTGTGAGCCCAATCTAACACTTTACCAGGGGTACCAATTAAAATATGTTCGGTAAGATTCCTACCTCGGGGCAATTCTTCTCCACGAACTACATATTTAAATGTAATATCTGGGCAAAACTTGGCCATGCGCATAGCGACTTCTCCAGTTTGAATTGCAAGCTCGTATGTAGGCGATAAACATAAAACTTGGGGATAATGTTTATCAGTATCGACTCGACTTAACATAGCCAATACAAATGCTGCAGTTTTTCCAGTACCAGATTGCGATTGAGCAATTAAATTTTGTGGAGGATCAGCTAGTAAAGGAGGTAGTGCAGTCCCTTGTATTTTTGACGGAGCGTAGAAACCCATTTCGTAAACTCCTTTCAGTAAATTTGGTGCTAAATGAAGATCTTTGAAAGATTTAACAGAACTTAAAAGTGAAGTGGGGTCCGATCTTTGAATTTCAATGATGTTCTTATTTTCAACTAATCCTTTGCGTATCATTTTATGAAACAAACTTATCTCGGCGAGGTTACATTTTTCTCCACCATCTTTTGTACCTATATTTTCGCCAGCGGATTTATTTGTTCGTATGGAACTCGGCGTTGCCAATTTATTCAATTCCATATTATTAGACTTAATATTTATATTATTCACCTGGTTAGTTAACTCTTGATTTTCTTCGTAACGGTTCCAATAATTACTATTCGACGATATTTTTGAAAAGCAGTAGATAATTATTCTAAATGTTTTTTATTTATAAAAATATCACGTTTACATTTAATAAATTATTTCTGAACATTAAATTACTTTGTCGTAAATATTTAAAATTGAATATTTATTTTAAACCTTCAATCTTTTAAAGTTTTAATCTTTCAGGATAACAAATCTAACAGCTTACAATTAAAATCTATTGCACCATATTTAATATTTGTGAATATAAAATTAGTATAATTAAAAAAATATATGTATTCATGTTATTCAATAGATTGACTTTTCAAAAAAAAAAAAATTCTTGACAGAATTTCTTAGCTCGGCCTTCCGGTGTGCATCAATACAACACAAAAATGAAAAAAAAAGTTTTCAGGAAAGTAATAAGAAAATTAAAACTTACTTTTACTAAATTAAAAAAAAAATCATCGGTAATTTTTAAACAAAACTCTTGAAAGTATTTTGTACTGTGTGTTATCAAAATCTGCATGTCATGTTCTATATAGCAATCCGGATTACAAAAATTATGATAATAAATGGTATTAATTATGCAGGCGTTTTGAACCAAAAAAGTTGAAAGCGGAGAGGTTGACCACGACCTAATTTGAGAAACAAAATTCTCTCAATTGGCACGAAATGCTTAAAATTTCACAAAATTCACCAGGAAAACTCTTTATTGTGATAATGGATAGAGATTAAATTTTCTTTTAATTGCGATTTTATTTTATTCTACGTTATGTTTTCCAGAATTTCTATAAAATTTATTTTTCATATTAGACGCCTAGCTGAATTTGCATGTATCGATCTAGAATTCAATTTTTTGAATATGAACCTAATTTTTTAAATATTAAATTTCGCACTTTAATTACCAATTAACATCTGTTTTCGTAAGTTTTTAGCCGGTTTAAATAATTGGTACAAGTTTCATTAAATAAATTAACTTTATGATCTCCAGATGACAATTTACAAGATTTAGTAATGTACCAGTTAATCAACCCTCGAATTTAAGCTCTCTATAATGGTTAACACGTCAAGCCACTTCTGTGGTCTAAGTAAATTTAATAAACTGTAACATTTTACAATACCGGAGGTATACTTATTGTATTTGCATTAGAAGGTGATATTGTAATTTACATTCGATATAATTAGGTCAGTAGTTAAAAGGCGCCAAAAATCCAATAGTAGGTGGTTGCGACCAATCTTGTATTGGAGGAAGCAAAATAGCTTGTACGTACTTGTTTCACGTTAACTCACGTTTGTCGTAATATACTTTCAAATTATGCTTTGTATACATAATAGCAGTGGAGTAAGGTTAATTTTTTTAAATCATTATGGTGAACGTTTTGCGGCTAAGATCAGTATAAAAGCTTCTTATTTTCAGTTCAAAAATCAGTATCGTTCTGTAACTTACAGTGTAAATACATCAATATGTTCTCAAAGGTGTGTTCTTGTGTTTAATTAAGTGGTTGCTAATTCTTAATTTTAGTGGTGCAATAAATTGATTTTACTACCCTTTCGATCATATTTTAATTTCAATTTTATAAATTCAGTAAATTAATATAATTATTTTTCATTCTTTAGATTGTATCTCTCTGCGCTTTAGTCGCATACGCCCAAGCTGGTTTAATCTCAGCTGGACATGGTTATGCCGCTCCAGTAGCTTACGCCGCAGCTCCCGTTGCCCACCAAGCTGTTGATTATTACGTAAGTGAAAAAAACAATGTAAAAAACAAAGTGTTCAATTGATATTTTGATTATAGGCACATCCCAAATACGAATTCAACTACGGAGTTGCTGATGGTCACACCGGTGATCAAAAAAGCCAACACGAAGTCCGCGATGGTGATGTAGTCAAAGGATCTTACTCTCTCCACGAAGCCGATGGCACCATCCGTACCGTTCACTACACCGCCGATGACCACAACGGTTTCAACGCAGTAGTTTCCCGATCTGGTCATGCAGCTCATCCCCAAACCGTTCAAGTAGCTCCAGCTAAAATCATCGCTGCCGCTCCCGCTATCGCTGTAGGACACGCCGGTCTTGGAGCCGTAGGTTACGGACATGCCGGACTTGGAGCTGTAGGTTACGGACATGCTGGACTTGGAGCTGTATCTTATGGTCATGCTGGTCTTGGACATTTAGGCGGACATTATTAAATCTAGTGATATTTCGACTCTTCCTCCTTCCATCTTCAAATCTACGATGCTATTGTAAATATATTTCTTCATGCTCTCATCGAACCAATACGTTTCCTCACATAAAAAGTATATAATATATTATGCAATTGATGTATTTATTTTTATAAAATAAATGTATTTTCTTAATGTTTTATTGTTTAAAGTTGTTTAACACAATTTCAATTTGTTCTAAAATCAAAATCAGTGGAAAAAATTGATATAAATCCATGTTGATAATTTAAACCAATCTGCTTGAGTTACAGTTTATTGCCCACCCAATCTTAATAAAATATCAGGTTTCATAATATATATTGAAAATATCAAATGGTTGACTCGATTTTTTTTTATCTTGTTTAGTTTGTTTATCTTGTTTTCAAGTTTATCTTGATTTCAAGAAAAAAACAACAATCTTTGAAATACAATTCTCATTTTTTTATATACTTTTACAGTTTTGTCATATGCCAAAATTATCTTGTTCACTCTAAAGTTCATCTGAGCATGGGTATAGACAGATATCTCTAGAAGTGATATTACCCAAATATTTGTAACTCGAGTAACCCTTTGTTATAATCAAAATAATCAAAAATAAGTGAAATTGATCATCAATATCTCTGTATTTGTCTTTATACATACAATTTTAAATTTGGTGTGATATTAAATTTATTGCCTAACTTCATCGGACCTTTTCATGGACTTCTGTACATCGACAGTAATAAAAAATAATCAATTAACTTTTAACGGACCGATTGGGATCTATGTAAACTCCAAAGAGTAAATATGTAGGCTTCCGTCCAATATTCAAAACTTAAAATTGAGAAAGTTTTTATAAACAATTATGAGTTGGAGTCTACATGGACTCCGGTCTCTCCATTAAAAGTTAAGGCCAGTAATAAGTAGAATACTTAAGCATTAGTAAAAAAAAAAGTTGTGATGATTCCTTAGATCAGCCGACATTTGAATAAATACGGGCTATCGATAGCAGTGGATCAGGTCTTGGCCATAAAAACCAATATAAAAATCATAGCTTTATGCTAAGAAGTAGTGTAGGTGTGATGCAACCTTCTACTGTTAAGATTACTTTGTCATGATCTCTTGTAATTAACATTAAAAAGTACGAGGTTGAACTAGCAGTAACGAGGTACCTACTAATGCTTGTAGTCGATGCTTGACTTCAGTAAATCTTGAGCACAGCTTAAGTACGAAATTATATATTTCGATTGGTCGATTTCGTACTTACTTTCGACTTTCTAAGTCGGACTTAAGGTTGACTATTAGTATATTGGCATGAAAAGACCAGGATCCTAAGCATTACTTATCTCAGCCGGAGTTCCCAAGGATGCATCTTAGAACCCAAGCTTTGAACAAACTTAAACTCTGGTAAACTCCCAACAAAAGTACGGCGACTTTCTTCACGCGATCTCATGATTGCGTCGCATGTCACAGAAAAATAAAATGGTTAAATCTTCCGAATAAACGTCTCAAAATGTTTGGCACCCAAATCTGCTGGAGCAGTATCTCCAAATATTTGGAGATACTTTAGAGGTGCAGTAGTAAGTCTCCAACCCTTTTTCATTAGATCTACTACTTGCGTTAGGCCTATCCTGACGTACGCGACTACTGCTTGGGGTTACGCGGCCGATGTTTACATGAACAAAATCCGCACAATCGAAAGCATAGTCTTACGATGAGCAATGAAGGGCCTCAATGTACGCCACAAACGCCAGGATTTAGGAAGATTCCAACATGGAACCTATCAGCGGGATTATCCGTCACGTCGCGGATAAATTTTACGACGATCTGGCCGACTCGGAAAACCTTCGGATCCAAGGGCTTGGTAACACCCAAACCAACGATTATAGTAGGTTCAAGAGTCCCAAATCGATCCTGAATCATTTTTTTTGAATTCAGGTAATGTCAAGGATTTGTTTCTGTTTACGATATCAATAAATATTTATTTGAGCTACTAGGGTTGTAGGAAAATTATTAAAGCACAACATTGCGAGAAAATCAAATGTCTTCACTCTTTGCTTTCACAGAAAAGCCACGCGAATGGCATAAATAAAAAATTCCTTTATTGGCTTTTCTTGAAAAATTCTTCTAAGGTGGATTAATTAACAACCTATTCCATACATTGAGTTAACCTTTAAAAAAATTGAAAAAATTTGGAAGGCTGTTATTGATATTATTTGTTGAAATAAGCAGATAAGAACTATGTGTCAACATATTACTACTTAGATTTTCAGCGGATATTCAATTATACCAACGAACTACCATTTCACAATTTTGCTGTAGTAATTTCATGTTAAGGTGTGGTATCCGGTAAGCTTCATTCATGTTTACTTCAAAATCGACTCGACTAATCAATTTCCAATTTCGAAATTATATTGAAATTATAGTTTCTCAGAGCAACTCATAAATTTTATTAGTGTACTTGTCTTAATTATGTTGCATACTACTTGGAAGGGCAAAACTAATTTTTTCAGTAGTTTTTAAACAACTAGGTATAATATTGATTTTCTAAAAACTCCTCGTCAATGCACATGTGACAGTCAAATTAAATACAAAACAAGATAATATTAAGAAAATACATTTATTTTATAAAAATAAATACATCAATTGCACATATTATATACTTTTTATAGGAGGAAACGTATTTGATCGTAGGAAGCATGAAGAAATATATACAATAATGTTGTAGGTTTGAAGATTGAAGTAGAAAAGTTGAAATATCACTAGATTTAATAATGTCCACCTAAATGTCCAAGACCAGCATGACCATAAGATACAGCTCCAAGACCAGCATGACCATAAGATACGGCTCCAAGTCCAGCATGTCCGTAACCTACAGCTCCAAGTCCGGCATGTCCGTAACCTACGGCTCCAAGACCGGCGTGTCCTACAGCGATAGCGGGAGCGGCAGCGATGATTTTAGCTGGAGCTACTTGAACGGTTTGGGGATGAGCTGCATGGCCAGATCGGGAAACTACTGCGTTGAAACCGTTGTGGTCATCGGCGGTGTAGTGAACGGTACGGATGGTGCCATCGGCTTCGTGGAGAGAGTAAGATCCTTTGACTACATCACCATCGCGGACTTCGTGTTGGCTTTTTTGATCACCGGTGTGACCATCGGCAACTCCGTAGTTGAATTCGTATTTGGGATGTGCCTTTAATCAAAATTTCAATTGAACACTTTGTTTTTTACATTGGTTTTTACACTTACGTAATAATCAACAGCTTGGTGGGCAACGGGAGCTGCGGCGTAAGCTACTGGAGCGGCATAACCATGTCCAGCTGAGATTAAACCAGCTTGGGCGTATGCGACTAAAGCGCAGAGGGATACAATCTAAAGAATGAAAAGTAATTATATTAATTTACTGAATTTATAAAATTGAAATTAAAATTAATTTATTTCAAAAATGATCGAAAGGGTAGTAAAATAAATTTATTTGCACCACTAAAATTAAGAATTGACAACCACTTAATTAAACACAAGAACACACCTTTGAGAACATATTGATGTATTTACACTGTAAGTTACAGAACGATACTGATTTTGGAACTGAAAATGGAAGCTTTTATAGTAATCTTAGCCACAAAACGTTCACCATAATTGTTTAAAAAAAAATAACCTTACTCCACTGCTATTATGTATACAAAGCGTAATTTGAAAGTACATTACGACAAACGTGAGTTAACGTGAAGCAAGTATAGGCTATTTTGTTTCCTCCAATGCAAAAATGTTCACAACCACCTACTATTGGATTTTTGGCGCCTTTTAACTACTGACCTAATTATATTGCATGTAAATTACTATATCACCTTCTAATGCAAACACAATTAAATATAAAAAAATTTATTGTAGTTTAGTATTAGAGAGGTACGGAATAATACACGAGCAGTTTTTATGGTTCAGTAATTTTTTAGCATGAGAGTAATGTTACATGTTACAAAATATTATTATAATTATTTAATAATGATTTATTCTTTTGCAATTGTTATATAGGTTAACGGACTAGGATTTAAGTTACTTGTTATTTCATATTTGAAGTTGCAAATTAAGAACTTGTACATATGTCCGAGTTACATACACCGCCTTGTAATGCTAAGAAAACAAAATAAACCTGATTGAACAACGAGTAAACATTTCGTGTTAATTAAATCATTAGTTATTTTGTTAATTTAATCTCTTCTTTTTTTTGCTTTAGTTAAATTTTATATTGTTAGATTTAAAGTATCTACCGATAAATTATTATTAGTGTATACTATAATGAGACTTACGTACAAGGGTACCTAAATACTTTGGATGTGGAAATGTAGGATTGACGTAAATGTTTATAAGATTCCAAAATGTCAAATTAATTATTTTTTTTGTGTTTGTTGTTAATGAACTTGGGCTCTATTTCGATTTTTGCAATTTTAATAGCAGCATACAAAAACTGTAAAAGTTAAACCAAGAGCACAGTATAATTTAATACAAAAAATTACAAAATATTATAAATTTTTTTTGTTATTAATACTTACGTCGTGTTGATCATGGTGTTAGTAATAAGGAATCATGAATGAAGAATGAATTGCAAGCTTGATGATCTGCAAGAATAAATTTTAAAACAATTATTGTTAAATTTTTCTAACAAAAATTTTAATTTTGAATTTTCTATAAATTTTATGCAGGCGCTCGATGTACTTTCAAAATTTATTCGAAAAAATTGTAGGGTTTCCTCATTTGTGATATATGAAAAGATGTGAAACTGAAAACCTGAAAGAATATTGTGATGTTTTGATAAAAGATTTGAATTTGTTTCTTTATTACTCAGCGACAAAATTACTCAATTTCAAGAAATGTATTCCATACAAAATAGTTCATGCATAATTAGAGCGGCCTTAGCCTATTAATTAATTTAATTGATAATGACATATTTGACATTTTCCCAAATTTAGAATTAGAGTTTAGGATATTTGCAACTTTTGCTTATCGGAATATCGATTGCTGAGAGGTCGTTTTATGTTCTACGTCGACACAATAACACAATCCAAAATATTCACATTAATACTTTAATCAGTGAGAAAGAACAGTAAAAATAGCTATGAATAATTTCGGGAAGAAATATACACTTCTTGCAAAAAATTATGTCTAATCTAAATAACATCTAAGTTAAAAATTGCCATCAAATCGCCCGGGTCACTGTTTAAAACTGGATAACTTTTATAATTTTCAATTTCAATGTTGTTCATTATAATTATAATAATTATGTATATTTTAATTTAATGCACAACTTAAGTCAGGAAAAAATATTAAATTGAAATATTATATTCCTGTAGCGTAAAAATGGAGGAATAAAATAGCTATTTGTATACTTATTGCATTTTGACGTCATTAGGCATTAGACGTATAGGTAATAATTTAATATGTTAAACACTGTTTTACGGTTAATATTTTTTAAATGCAATTTGTGAATAATTTTGAAGTAATTAAGGTAATTATTGTCTTTGTATACTTATTTTGTTGTGTTTTCTAACTCTAGAATAATTATAGTACAATTTTTGACAGGGTGCAAAAGCAAGTGTTTGTTTAATTTTTGGGTATCCCGTCAAAACGACGCGGGAATTTGGACGCGCGACAATTGGACGCGGTCATTCGGACGCGCGACAATTGGACGCATGTAACAATTGGACGCATGCGACAATTTAGGGTACGACAATTGGACGCGCGTCGATTCGACGCATGCGCTAGTTGGCACATACAACAATTGCACACATGCAATAATTTGACATTTATATAATATATTATCCCCCGTATTTAATTGGTGCTGCTCATCCCAATATCTGGAAATTTATTAAAACTGCAGAAAGAAGATAGTGCTAATCAACTGATAACAGAACAATATATCGCAGGAGATATCCCAGTACGCAAAAAAGTGTATAGATATACTGCAGAGAGAATTCAAGTAATTGTCGATGATTATGCGAACAGGCTACTGCCGGATTACTTACGAGGAATTGCGTACAACTTTCAGCTGCAGATTTAAAATCACTATGATTCGTTTTTTTATGTATTATTAAAATGTTATAAAATTTGATAAAAAATGTATTGTTTACATTACAAAAAATTGCTTCTTGTAGTTTATTTATTATGAATAAATCTTATATCCATTATATTAATGTCAAATTACTGCATATGCGCAATTGTCGTACCCGAAATTGTCGCATGCGTCCAATTGACACTCGTCCAAATATCCGCGTCCAATTGTCGTACCCTAAATTATCGAATGCGTCCAATTGACGCGCGTCCAATTGTCGCGCGTCCAAATTCCCTCGTAGTTTTGACGTGGAACCAATTTTCGTGCTCTAAAGTTACACTAGAGCGGATCTCTCGTAAAACAATTTTTTAAGAACATTTATATATAACAACAGTAAAAACTTGATTAACGTGATTACCAAAAAATACAAATTTAATATTATTGAAAAAAAAAATTAAAAATTAAACTGTTAAAAATTAAAGTTTCTTCGTATTCGGACAGTCAATTATTTAATTAATTAATCATTTAAGATTTCTATGCAATAGAGCATTTTAACTCTGTAAGCACAGACCAGGTGTTCTTAACTGAATATCATTTTATGGAAAATGTATCTCTTTCTCTTTTTATTTTTATTTCTTGGGGAAAATAGCTTTAGAACAGCCGAGAACAATTTATAGAGGAAAATTTGGGGATGGGACAACTCGCCGCGGCCGACTTGCCGCCAGTCATCTCGCCGCCGGCCAACTCGGCAACTGTTAGCGGCCGATTTCGCCACCATCAATAAAAATGGCTTTTGCATTTTTAATATTTTAATCATGAAAATAATATACTGCATTATAACAAATTATTACGTGTACATACTTGCCGGGTTAAAAGGGGTTTTTGCTTTAAAATACTACATTAGGTACCTTAAATTTAAGTACGGTTCAATTAAATAAAAATACACCGATAAATAAATAAATAAAAATAAACGAGTTTCACCTTTTTCTAGTTCCACCTTGGGCGAGTTCTTTCGGTCTTCGGCGATATTTTTAATTAGTTTAGCAGAGTCGAATTTGACAAAGACAACAATGGCAATACACGGATCCACTGAAAAAAACACATTTTCATTTGTTTGTTTAAAGATTAACAGATTAACAGGTAGATTAACTAAATTAATAATTTAGGAGAGACATCTGTGGAGAACATGGGCCGGCGCGGCGGGCAGCTGGCCGGCGACGAGTCGGCTCGCGGCGAGTCGGCCGCGGCGAGTTGTCCTAGACCGGGAAAAATTTACCTTACGGGGGGGAGTCCACCCTCTTTAGTGTCCCACACAACTATTGTATGTCTTTATAATTATTGCTAATTATTGCTAATTATAGTGGATAAGTCATTGTAATCACAATTTTTATTGTGATAAATTTTATCAATTTTAAATTTAAAGAAAATTCTATTTTCCAATGTGGCGTTAGCGATAATTTAAACAATTATTAATTAATCTCGCTGAAATTTTATACATATTTTCAGTGTGAACTAGGGCCCGGGCCCCAGAGGGGCCCGATGGCCCTTTTACCACAATTTCATATTCATTCAATCGTTCAATCAATTGTCAATAAGCAATGAACGACTATCCAACAGCAAAGAAAACGTCCGTGTGTCTGTGTTTAATCTATCATTGGACATTATTATATCGCAAGTTGAAAATCGATTAAAAGGGTTAAACAGCGTAGTACAAAGATAAAAAGTACTTTTTCCTTCGGTCCTGAGAGATCACTCTGATGCTGATTTGGTACTCCTGTCTGAAAACCTGATAAAGTTTCTATTTCACAGAAGTATTATTGTTCAGGCGCATTTACAAAAAATAAATTAATGAAGACATTTCGAATAACTTGGAGAGATTAGTTTTTTGCGATCAAATGATTTCGAGTTCACTTACAGAAATGGTGTAGGGGGCACGCTGTGACTCGCTTGCACCAGGGCCAGGATTTGACTTGCTACATCACTTCATATTTTACTAGCAATATTACTTTTTACTTGAACCTAAAATTTATAAAAGTTATTTAAAAACAATTCAATTCAAAATTAATAAAAAAAAATACAGTACAAAATATTTAAATAATTAAATTATTAGCCTTTGAAAATATATATTAATAAAATTATCAAAAGGGAGCTAAGGTAAATAAATAAAATACTTTAAATTCGAGCTTTGGAGAATGTAATTTTCTCTTTATCAAGAAATGAAGTTAATAAAAATACCTTTTTATTATATTATTATTATTTTTATTAACTTCATTTCTTCAGAAAGAGAAAATTACATTCTCGAAAGCTTGAATTTAAAGTACTTTATTGATTTACCTTAGCTCCCTTTTGATAATTTTATTAATATAAAATATTTAAATACATATTTTGGTTCCTCCATTGTGTTTGTTGAGTTTCTTAGATCATATATAATATATAAGATCTAAGTTGAGTTTATAGTCCTGCAGAGCACTTACATATGAAATTCCAAAAATTATTTTTTATTAGTTGTTATGAAGAAGAATTTATAACTTTAAAAGAAAATTAGAAGTTTGATGTGGGAAATTTAGAAACAATTTATTTTTTGCATTTTATTATTTTGTTAATTTTTATAAAGCCTTTAATCGGGAAAACTTGGTTTAACTTGTTTCTTAGTATTTTATCAAGTTCAAATTGCTTTTTTGCCGACTAGGCCGCAAAAGTGCCATTTTAATGCTTGCCAACTGTTCGCAAAATTTTAATGTGAATTGCATTTATTTAAAAATAAAATAATTTATTTCAGATTAAAAATTTAAAACTCAAAATATGTATTATGGTGATTTCCTTTGCTGATTTGGAATTATATTCATTTTTATTTATAAGTTATAATATGCTTTCTTTGCAAAAATTCCATAAAACACAAGAACTGATTTCACGAATTTATAGCCGTGTTTAATCGTGTGCATTCAATTACGTCTATTTATTAAATCATAATTAAAATAACAAAATTAAATTTTACCAATTCTTTTCTATTTTTGTAATTAACAATAATTATTATAAAATGAAAATAATTATAATATGATTTTGGTTACAAAACTTTTGTAAGAAACCTTAGACAACCGCTCCAATTTTAAAGCTGTTGCTAATAGAATCAGATTCCTTCAATTTATTTAATTAAAAAATTGGAACAAAAACAATTGAAAAACATTTTTATTTTTTAAATTTAAAAAAATCTCCAACTAATTAAAGTAAATACATAATGTTATATAAAAATATGTAATTTTGAAATTAAAGTAGAAGAAAATAACTCCAAAAAATAAATTTTCAGTCATTTTGTTTTCAAAGAAATTGAAAAAACCGAATGTTCACAATTAAACCGAGTGTAAAATAATTGAAAAAATCGATACAAGTATTTTATTAATATTTATTAATATATTCGCTATAATATTTACAGTTTATTTTTTATTTTTATTTGTGATTTATAGTAAATCTTATCACGAAAATGAAAAGTTTCAATAATTTCCCATTTTAAAGCCGAGTACATTTTTATGACAGCTACTGTATGTTCAATTAAGTATCCACATAAAACGTGTGCCGAAGTTACCCTAAGATGGAATTTCAATATTTTCACAATGTTGTTAGGTATACAACCTTTACAATACGTGCATGTATACTTAATGCAAATTATATCTCCTTGAAAATGAAAAGTGATCTTCAAATTTATCTGAATGCCATAGTTTGCAATCGTGTTCGAAAATAATTGGTTAATAAGTCGTGTTTTTTTTATTTCCGTGCAGTTGCTAAATCTATAAAACGGAATTGTTTCTCATTTTAACAATACTTGGTAGTTAGCTTCAGTAATAATTAAATTTTAATACCTAATTATATGTTTTTTTAAATTTAAAAATGATTAATTTTTCTGCTACACGTTTTCAGGAAACATGACTGTAATACCAAATAATTTTTTTGATTTGCTAGATTATATTTAAAGAATGAATTAAGTCGTGATGTATTTAACAAAAGCCTTCAAATTTGAAAGTCGGACTTTATTGCAGATAAAAAAAATTTAGTTTCAACATTCAATCATGTCCAAAGAATTAGATTCAGTATTTTTGTTTTGCAGCAGTAGTAAGCTCTTATGTGGCTGCTGAGAATTGCGTGAAATTATGAGAATATTCGTTAAGGTTAATAAACAAATAAATAATATAAAAGTTTTAAAGTATTTTGTTTAATTCCCACATTAAAATTTAAATTTTGTTGCTTTTTGCAATTTTGTTTCTTAAGATTTTATTATGAGTAAAAACTAAATATTTGAAATGTGTATTTCAATCCGTTTGGTTGGGAAATTCTCTTGCATTTTAGGCATTATTTTGGATATTCCAGAAATTAAAAAGTCCTTTACTGTAAAACTACTAGCAATTTAAGTTCAGCTTAATAAAGCCGCAAGTTATTAATAAAATCATATTATCAATAGCAAAAATCTACTGTGTTTCTATTGCAATATCGCCGTAAGTGTCTTCTATTTGTATAATATATAAGTGTGAAATAAAAATTTACTTCGATTGTGTAATAAGATATAATAAGATATACAGGGTTGTCCACGGAAAAAGTTTAAAAAAATTTAGAACTCCATTGATTTTTAGTTTATAATTATTTATTAATATACAGAAATAAAGGTACAAGTATGCCATTTTGAATTGTCTATGTGCGGAAAATTAGTTTGCATAAACGGAGAACATTTTCACGATTACACATTTTAAACTCTTTTTGGAAAATTTGATTTAATTCTTCTCAGTATTTCTACACATCTACTTTAAGATAACCCCACAGATAAAAAGGTGGCTAGTTTTCCTGTGGAAAATCATGTACTAAGCGATCTATTTCTAGATCACATCTATTAATTACTGTCATATTATGGTCAATCTCGTCAAAAACTATACGACCGATTACAATATTTAAAATCATAAATCATATTGCTATTTTATGATCAGTGTTCATCAAAGTGCTGTACTGTAATCTTCAGATATCCAAGTTATTCGACATTTCTATACATCACATTAATGATTTTTTCATTTATTTTATTTCCATGATAAATGCTATTTTATGATCAGTGTTCATCAAAATGATGATGCAGGATTCATTAAATAATTTACTTATTGAATGATTCTGTACATCACTTCGATGAAACTCACATCAACTGTACTGGCAAAAGTTTATAAATGCGAATTCATTACATTGATATACAGTTCATAAAACATCAAATTTGGTTGTTTTTTAACATCATATTGATGATTTTTTCATTACCATGAAGAATTTTATTTGATGATCGACGTTCATCAATATGACGTACTAAATTTTTTTCAGTGTACTCATTGTGGAAAGTCACGCGGAAAATAAAAAACCACAAAAACAAATCAACCGATTAGAACCAATGATGGAAACTGGGCTCAAAATGATCTGGAAAAAGCCAAAACCTTTGCCAAACATCTTGCTCAAGTGTGTATGATATTTAGTGAGGAATCTTGGACTGTGGTGTTAATAAAACAATTGGTATTAGATGGACCATCATGAATGATGGACGCGATTAATGAACATAATAAATTTAATCTTGCTCAAGTCTTTCAACCCCTTCCAAGAGAAATTCCTATCGAAGAAGAATACCCTCTCCCACGACTACTTGAAGCCCCTTATCAAATGAATCTGCCAATTGCAAAATTCAAAATGAAGGAAATCAAAAACGTTATCTTCAAAAAAATTAACCCAAAAAGGCTCCTGGATATGACCTAATAACAAGAAAAAAGAGAAATTATTTTTAAATTATTTAGAATAATTTTTAATGCAATTTTCCGATATAGGTATTTTCTAGCTCAGTGGAAAGTGGCACAGGTGATCATGATTCAGAAGCCAGGAAAAGATCCAACCGAAACTTTATCATATAGACCCATTAGTCTGCTGCCAATCCTTTCGAAGACATTTGAAAAATTGTTTCTGTAGAGACTAAAACCGATTCTTGAAAAGGAAAATCTTATCCCGGATCGTCAATTTGGTTTTCGGCAGGGTCATGAAACGGTGGAACAAGTGCACCGGGTTGCGAAGAAGATCAGAACGGACCTAGAATCGGGGAGATACTGCTCTGCTGGATTTCTTGACATCATGATTGATGACATGATTGATATATAAAATCAAAAAACTCAAATGTCATCCTTTTAGTCGTTTGTTCCCTGAAAAAAAAATGATTCTTCATATTTACGAAATATTTGTTATTTTTGAGTCGATGAACAAAATTCGTTATATTAATGAAAAATTCGTAGTATTCATGAAAAAAATCATTGCATTTATGAATTTGTTCATAAATATAACGAATTTTGATCATTGGCTCAAAACTAAATGTATTTTTCGTTAAAAAAATAAAAATTTTTTTCAGTGTTGGTATCTTACCTAACCAACAAATATTTTTTAATCAAATATGGAGAAGCTTATACCAACTTGGATTCCATTTTATCAGGAGTGCCTCAGGGAAGTATTCTTGGGCCTATACTGTATCTATTATTCACATCAGACATATTATGTTGATATGTAGAATAGTTATATGGTAAAATTAAAAATCATGCAAATTGTCCATTGACGTTAGAAGGTTTGCAAATACTCTATCATTTGTTCAATTAGATTCATAAAAACACGGTTTTAAAACCAAACCTTAAACTAAGCAAAGCTAATCTGAATTTATAATTTTAGAAGTATTACCAATAAACCGGGTATACCAAAATTAACTACAAATGAGATTATCTAACTCATCATAATCTCTCAATCCTTTTAGCTAAGTTAAAATGATCCAATCAGAGGTAGATATCCAAGAACTGGCAAGTCTTTTTGTTTATATGAAATAAAATGGTAAAAATGGTATTAAATATGGGTAAAAATGAAATGTTTATTATTTAGACTTAATTTATACTTCTAAATTGACTTGTAAAAATTTCTTAAAGTACAAAAGAGCTATGCTTAGCTTAAGCTGCTATTATAAAACTGGCATTTAAAGAGTATAAAAACAAAAATCCAAGGTGTCAATCCGGGGGGTCTGGGGGGTATGGAATACCCTCCAGTGCATTCAGTCTGAATTAAGCCAAAACTAAGAAATTATTCTTTTGATTCTTCAGTCATAAAGAATTCGATCAACTCGAAAGAAAAAATTCAAAACATAAACAAAAATTCGGAAATTAAAAAAATAAAATTTGAAATTAATTTTGGTGATAATTGCGTACAATAGGTAGTACAGTAGCACTTACGTTGAGAAGAGAGCTCCATCCTTTGAGAAGAGAAGGCCATCCTGTTTGTAACCCAGCAACGCATTCGTGACAGTGACGTGTGTCATTATTTGACGCAATTATCTTAACAAATATAACATAACCTCGCGTTTTTCTTTGGTAATTTTAGTTTTTAAACAAAAATGCATTGTTGCTTTGAAGCAAGTGCACTCGAGCTGAAGCTCTCGTGCGTTGCTAAGCAAAAATACATTTTTGTTTGCAAACTAAAATTTCCAATTAAAACACGAGGTCTTGTTATATTACTACTGAAAATTTCCTTCTGAGAATTTTGGTAATATCCTTTTTGTTGGATTACTTTTCCATGTTTAACAGATAGTAATAAAGGTTGTATAACTTATTTGGTGCTTAACTCTTCAACTTCAGTTTTAACTCTAATTCGAGCCAAAAACTTAGAAATCAAAAAGTTACTACAATTCATAATGGTTGCAAATTCATAGTTGTGTAATTTGTCAATATCAGCCTGATTATATAGATCAAATGTTACGATATGTTGTATACATGGTTTATACTGTAAAAATCTATGTGGTTTGAAGGAAGGGCTTATAGGTGTCAGCTGCCAATTAAGAAAGGTATTATACGTGTCTCGTGCATTATCTAATATGAAATCATGGTAATTGATCATATTGCTATTATGTTGTGTTAGAATATTAAAAAGAGTTTAGTGTACAACCCCTTTGAATAAAAATGGCAGTAAACTTTCTATTTCTCTTGTTGTATCCCTTTACATTGGTCTTTTAACTGCCCACTTAGATTTTTGCAAGATTACGAATATTTGGAAAATTAAAAAGTTTGTTGCAATATTACGGTTCATTAAGGATTATGCTAGCCTTGTATTAATTTTTTATCGCAATATTTGATAGTAGTTTTATTTGGAACGTTAATGGTGTCATTATTGCGAGTGTTAATCTAGAGTATAACGTTAATGAAATCTCGAAGTCATTGCTAAATACGTAACTGATTTAATTAAAATTGATAACTATGGAGATTAAAAACGTTCTACCTAGAAAGTGTGTGGGAAACTACTTTTATTTAATTTAAAATTAGCATGTAGGTTTATTCAAAAAAAAAGTGCAGTGAATGCATTAATATTGACATTATTTGACCCTTCGATAGAAATTAAATAAAATTGTACCTATAACCAGAAGATGTAATTTTTAATAATTTTTATTAAAAATTCATATTTAGCAATTTAATGTTTCCGCATGAAGAGTTAACGAAAGTTTTTATGGTTTTGACATTGCAGCGATTCTTATTTTACCTATAGACGTTCACGGTCAAGTGTTTTAATTTGTACGTTTATTAGCCTTGATCGCTACTAGAAGATTAAATTGAAAAGTCAACTTTAACGAACTTCCAATTACCTATTAATCATTTCAATAATTGCTAATTTTAACTTTTTTTTGTTCCAAATATGCAAATCAGTCAGAAATATTTTTTTTGGTATTTCATATCTTGTCAAGAACAATCAATTAAAATTAATTAGACCTTTTTAATTAAACACAACGTAGAAGTGAATTAAATACTATGGTTAATAATGCAGCTATGTAAAAAATTTCAGTTTCAAAAGTTATTAATTAAGGATATTATTCATAATTCATTTTCGTAATGCATTTGAAGTAGGAATTCCTCAGTGTCTTTATGCGGAACGATTTCATCTTTTGCTTAACATTGGAAATTATTGCAATATTGACTTTATCAAGGACCCAAGGCTGGAAGTCATTATATGGAAATATTATTCAATTAAGTTTTTCTTCCTTTTCTAGGATTTTCGACAGTTTGAATTGGAATGAAAACATGGTATTTTTCATTTTAGACAGTTGATGATAGCGTTGCTCTACATAATTACTTTGTTCAAAATAAAAAAAAAACATTATTGAAATATTTTTCAATAATTTGTGTCGAAGACCTTGCTTAGCTTAATCGACCGTATTAGTTTCTCACGATTAAAAAATTGAAGGAGGAACTTAGTAGGTGTGTATCTCCTAGAAATGAAATTTTTAGAAGAGAGTGTGATTGATGATTAAAGTGGGGTCAACAATGAAGTATATTAATGGAAAATGAGTTATCAATCTTTAAATCACTTTAGTGCCATGAAAACTCTTGAAGACTAATATTAGCTAAATTAGGTGATTGCCGTATTGTTTTAAATTTTGCACGTTTTTTGAAAATAAATTATTACTGAATAAATTTATTTCCAAAAAAATTTATATTTTTGGGCTTTCCGCGAAGGTTATCGCTTTGTCAAACTTTATTTATAAATATTCACATGGAAACCGAAGTATATTGTTTATACTAAATGAGGAGACCCGTATTTTTTCCATATTCCAAAAAAAAATCCTGACTGGAAAAGTCATTCTTAAAAATTACAGCCGGCACGGCATATCAAACTAGAGGCCCGTAGAAAAAACCGAAGCTACAATAATTTTACTACAACTTCAAAAATACAATTTTTTATCAAACGAAAAACGCGAAAGGTTTCGGAATCTAATTTTAGAAAAATTTAGTCGTTATAACGAGACGAGTTTGACATGCCTGCTGTACAGCATAAGAAAAATTACTAACAATTCTGGAATTTTATAACTTTTGATTTTTTCCCTCTTAATAGAACATCGCACTGGATTTTTAAAATCATAAATATCAAAAAATTTTGAAAAAAACCGTAAATATTATAACTTTTCTCAAAAACATTAATAGTAATTTTCATCAAAAAACTTGGTCGTTTTAAAATTTAATATGTTCTAGGAAAATACTTCCACTATGTGCTCTTCAAATTTCATTGTCGATTTATTTTTACTTTTGAAGTAAATAATTTTTTAAATTTCGTAATTTTGCGAAACCTTGTGTTAAACCGAAAGCACGAAAGATTTTTTTCAGAAAAATTCCAATATTTTTGGTTTTTTATAATTTTTTGGATTTTCATCTTTTAGAATATGAAGTGCAATGTTCCAAGTAAGAAAAAGAAAGATTAACTGAAAAATACTACATACTATACACCGAATTTTTGAGAATAACATTATTCATTTCGAAATCTTAAAATGCCGCTGACGTTAGCATGATGTGTTGATCTTCCAAAAGAGAAGTTTCAATTATTATTAAATTTCAAAAATATAATTTGATTAATGTCAACTCTAAACAAGATAATTTCATACCCCCCAGTCCCCCAGTGCCAAGAATAGAAGTTGTTGGTGAATGTTTCGCCATTGATTATTTTCAGATAGGAATCTTTCACTATCACAGCAGTAGCTACTAATAGAGGGTTTCTTAGCAGAAGAAAGATAGCTAAAATTAAGTTTTTTGAAAACAATTTTTAATATCAAGTAAAAAATCAGAATAAGAAATGTAAGCATAAGAGAAGAGCTACGTATAATAATACTAAAAAATAACTCGAGGAAGCTGAAGCTGAAACTGAAATTATTGATACACATAAATGAAACTGTGAACTGTACATGGCTAGCAAGAGTCTTGGTTCAGAATAGAGATGGATGACTAAAGTGGAAATGAAATAACATAGTGCAGACAGCCTTGAGCAGGAAAGAAAAACATAGAAAGAGTCGAAAGATAAAGCAAGAAACAAAAAAGTAGAAGAGATTTGCAGAAGGCTAAATTATATTATAGTAACCTCGACACCTACGGCTGCGGCTGTATGAAGACCAGATTATATACTACAAAAGTAATAGTTATTTATATTGTATTTTTTTATATACGTCTTGTATTGCAAAAGCGGAGGTGTTCTTATGAATCTAATTGAACAAATGATAGGGTATTTGAAAACCTTCTAACGTCAATTGCGCTAGTTAAATTAAATAACATTTATTAATTTATTATGTTAGCGACTAAAAATGTATTATGATGCAAAGGTATAAATTATTAAAAGATTACTTATAGTGTGATATATATCTATGTATGTCAATTGCTAAAATTAAATCTTATTATTGAATATGAAAAACGCAACTGATGAAAGAAGCTATTTTTATGCACCAAACTTGAATATAGTGATTTGCACAAAAAAAAAGAAAAAGATCAAGTTGAAAAAAATATATGCAAGTAACCTAATGTCACCATCAAGTTAGAAATACTAACTTCAAGTAAAAAATAACAAATTTACGTTGCACAGATTTTATTCTGGTAATAAATATAAAATCCAAGTATCTACTTAGTAAATATTAAATCCACATGACAAATATATTAATTTTTTTTTAAAACAATATAAAAATTCAGGACTTACGTCATCCGTAAAGGTAGCCATTTATATCAACCTCAGATCAGAGTTAACTAAGAGTTAACTCAATCTTTAACTTCTGTTGGCTCCTGAATTAAATAACTCTGATCCTAGTTAGATATAAAACTCGGTGCAATCTACATGTCGTATTATTGGACCCTTTGACCATCGGTGCAGTCTACAATTGCCCTACACAACAACAGAGTTGCCATTAAGAGCCGATGCAAGGTACGGCAATGACAACGCCCTTTCCTCTTATATTTTCTCCTAAAAAACTCGAAATGTATAAAAATGCACCCCACCCCCCTTCATGAACTTTGGGTTGATCCCCAAAAAATAAATATTTAATTTTTTTTAATTTCGTATAAGGTCCCAGCGTTCTCTAAAGGAGGATTTCGATGCTCTATAAATTTCAACATTGATTTACTATTACTCTTCTGGAGATTACAAGAATATTGTTTCAGCCATTTATTCATATAAAAAATAATAAATAAAATATTCAATAATAACAATAAAAAATAATAGGTTTCCACTTAATTGTAATTTATAATTTCCTTGACCTTCGTTTAAAAATTTCCTGTCAAAAATTGTTCAATTTTAAATTTCCTAATTTTCTTCCGGTCATTAGCTTAGTAAATTAGATAAAGAACTCCTAACTATAAGGTAGGTTATTCGGTTCAAATCCGGGAAGTGTCTAAAACTCTCATATGACCGTCTCCGTGCTTCGGAGGGCACGTAAAGCAGGTGTAGCCGGAAATTTTAACCCCCTTTTATTTTACCCGGTAAAAATTCTTTAGTGAAATTTTACCCTCGGTAAAAATTCCCTAGCGAAAGTTTACCCCCGGTAAATATTTCCTAGGAAAAGTTTACCCCCGGTAAAAATGATTAGGGGGTAAAATTTCACTAGGGAATTTTTACTGGGGGGGGGTAAAATTTCATTGGGGTAAATATTTCCGGTTACACCGGCGGTCCCCCTGAGTTGATAATTGCCGCCATCAACTACTAAAAAGAGGGTTACAGACATTCCCCAATCCAGATTAAGCAGCCGTGGGGTCTAAATGCTGAAATCTTTCTCTAGAGTCTAGAGAAAGAGGCAGATTGTTCTACAGTGGACAGAAAAGGATGAAGAAGAAGAATTTTCTTCCACCTAAAAATGTATTTATTTCGATTATTTACTTAGAAGAATTGGTTTGTTTTTATTAATTTTCAGGAAAAATTTATTTATTTTGAATATTTTCTTGGATTTCTTTAAAATACAGAACCTGTTAAGTTCGACGAAAAAATTCTTTCAAAGGAAGATTTGTTTATTTTCATTATTTGACAGCAGAAAAATTACCAAAGCGTTAAGTGACTTATTTGTTTCATCTTGTAAAAATAAAAATACAGAAATACCACTACAATTTGCTTTAGAAATGTATAAAAGTTATTTTACCGTCATAATACTACGGTGTTATGTTAAAAACTTATCAGCGAGCGTGACCACATTTTAGGAAACAAAAAAAGTTATCTAGGAATTACGACGCCAGGGCCTACTAGGACTCAACTGTCATTCGTTTGTTTAAAGCCGCTAAGTAATGTCGTATGGAGAAAATTCAGAAACATTTTCGGTAAGTATTTGATTTATTCTTTTCGGTGGAATTTTGAATAACATTTTGTGCAGATAAAAAATTTACCACAGTGTAAATCTTTACATTTGCTGACACATTTTCGCAAATTTTGCGAAAATGCCCGATCGGCTTCACTATTTTTGTTCTGCGATTTTGCAAATGCCAATTTTAGACATTTAATTTTTTAGGTTTGCGGTTTTGCCACCTGTGCCGTAAGGTAAACATATACTACGAGTTCAACTTCTGTCAAGCCTCGACCTGCTCAAGAAGCGTTGGTTCTTTTGTGGATAAATAATAAGGTGGATAATGTGGAAGGACGTTTTTGTGAAATAATGAGCAGTGTTATTGTTATTAAGTTTGTTTGTACAAGTTTCTGTTTGTGCTGATCAGGAAAATTCCAAAGTATTCCAGAACTAAAGTAAGTCTTCAAATTTTTCTGCACACAAAAGAAAATTCATGAAGAAGTCATCCAAAAGGAAATTTCCTCTTCACGAGTTTTGTTTTGTGTTTAACTTGATTTTATATTTTACCATGCAAATACTACAACAAAGCTTTTGCAAAAGTGTCAATTATTTAATATAGCGAAGTATAGCAATACTGTCAAATATTGCTTAGGTATTTTTTCTTTTTCGATGCTTTGTCGTCAAGATACAAATTTTGGGTTCTACAGAGTATTAACAAAATATTGTTGGAGAAGCCAAATGTGGGCAAAAACAAAAAGTTATTGTCTTTATTCGTGTTTCTACTGAGTTTATTTTTTGAATTAAATTTTAGAAAATTAAACATACGTAGTTGATTTTATGAATAATCCAATGTAAAACAAAACAAATCTTATTAAATTGAGCTTATTAGTTTTCAAATTTCAAAGTGTTATGACTCATGATAATATCTATTTCTGTTTACGAATATTCCACAATATTTTACAATCTTTCCTTCCCCTCATAATTAGTAACGCTTTTGGGCCACTTAAACAAATAAAACTTAAACATTTTCAAGTTTTTGATGTTTTTAATAATTTGTTTAAGGGAGGAATTATTCCCGCGTCGACACAACGAATCAACATTTATGCCCGGTTTCACAAAGGTTAATTAAAATTTAATCTACGATTAAGGGTTTTTAACAATGAAAATTTATTGGACATTTTGGAAAATCATTAATCATAGATTAAATTTTAATTATAGCCTTTGTGAAACCGGACAGTAAAAAGTAGTTCGAGTCAACTAATCAGATATTTATGACTAGCGCTTAGCACTAGCATCAAGCTAGCGCCGCCACTTTTGAAAAACTTAAAAAAAATTATATGGGAATTTCTAGCTAATTTGTGGCTAATTAGTTGCCGCAATCACGAATTTATCGCTCTTACCGTTCGCGAATTACAGCCGTTTGAGAGGTGGCGGCGCTAGCTTGACATCAAGCCAGCTCCGCCACCACTAAAAACTTACTAAAACCAAAAAATAATAATATGGAAATTTGGGGCTAATTTGTGGCCAATTAGTTGCCGCAATCGCAAATTTATCGCTCCTACCGTTCGCGAATTACAGACGTTTGAGAGGTGGCGGCGCTAGCTTGACATCAAGCCAGCGTCGCCACCACTGAAAAATTACTAAATCTAAAAAATAATTATATGGGAATTTGTGGCTAATTTGTGGCTAATCAGTTGCCGCAATCGCGAATTTGTTGCTGTCACCGTTCGGAAATTACAGCCGCTTGAGAGGTAGCGGCGTTAGCTTGACATCAAGCCAGCGTCGACACCACTAAAAACTTACTAAAAGCAAATAAAAGTAAATAGGAATTTGTGGCTAGTTTGTAGCTAATTAGTTAGCCACAGTTATTAGTTAGCTTGTTAGCAATTAGCTACAATGACGCGCTAATTATTCTGAATGCTAGCTCGTAGGCAGTCAATTTTATAACCAACTTTAAAGTTATCTATACGAGTAGTTGCTGTTTAAGCTAATTATGCAAATATTGTGTTTGTAAACTTTGTAAACGCATGAGAGGCGTGGATGACGTGTGGTTTAGAATACCAACTGTATTTTGCTTAACCTAACGCTGAAGTCCTGAAGTTGAATAAGAGTTGAATAATAACAGAAAAGTAAAAGGTTTTTATTTCCCATAGTCCAATTCCCGATAATTATTTTTAAATTTTATTCAAAGTATTTTGTGCCACTCTGTATTCCTTTGTTGAAAACCTGGTACAAAAGCCAACCCTGTTTCCTTCAAAAATAAATTGTCCACGAAACTATAAAATCATAAAAACAAAAATTGTTATAACAAAGAAGTTACAAAAATATTCCAGGGCTTTGAGGGGGGGGGTACTTTTTCATAATTTCCGGCAACTTGCAAAATTTCTAGGTAATTTACAAACGTAAGCTACTATGTGAGTAGTCGTGAGTCGTAAGCTACTATGCAAATTCACTAGTACCATCAGATGGGGTTATATGGGACACTTTTTTTAAAATTCTTAATTAATTAATTCTATTGATAACATATTTAATTTTTGCTCATACACTTCAATAAAGGTTTACATAAGGTATTATAAACTTTGGCTATTTTCAAATTTTTCTAAAGAGTTTATACTACATACTTTTTACAAAATTGTTAATGTCCCAAATTGCATTGACATTGGAGTAAAATGGGACACGTTTAATTTTCCCTTATTTTAACCGTATTGGCTGTGGAATTGTTAAAATTAATCGCATTAGTATAACCTTTATGGAACACAATTTATATTTATTTTATAGATATTTTGGTAAAATTTGGAGTTTTTACAGGTGTATTAAATAAAATCGCTCTTGAATTAAAAACCTTTTATTAAAAATATGTTTTATTCTAATTTAACATCTTTGCAAATGTATCTTCCACTATGTACTATTGTTGGATTAGGAAGCACATTTAAAATTTGCTGTTCCGTGATTACATTAATGTCTTCGACAGTTGGAAAACAAAAGGGAGCACCCAATCTTCTCCTTTTATAAATTCGTGGCATGCTGTCCCATAAAAACACAATTTTTAATAAATATTCACATATCATAATAACAAAAATTCTTTTTTTAAAATTAAGTGGCAAAACCATTGTTGAGGTTATAAACACAGAATTATTAAAGAAAACAAACTATAAAATGCACAATTACCTGTGTGTAGATGAAACAACTCCGAGGTTATTCTTAACGCAAATTTGTTTCTCGCTTAGTTTAATTTTTTAATAAAAAACGCTTTCACAATTGACACAGTGCAACCTTCCAAATAACTTGTTGACATGTGATGGCAGCAGAGCATTTTTGTTTACAGTGTTAGTATTCGTGGATGTATGTTTATTGGCGGTTGTTTTAAAAATCTACAGGTTGTCCCATAAAACCCCTCTTGTCCCATAAAACCCCATCTGACGGTACTTTAGGCAATCTGCAAAATAGCTACGGTGTTTCAGGAAATTTGCAAATTGTCTATATTGTTAGTTAATGTGCTTTTTGAGTATGTCACAGACTAATATTGACTAGGAAATATAAAGAACGATATTTTAAATAGATAATTTTAAAAGAAATACTTATTAAAACATAGCTCGGTGAACATTTTTATGTAAGAATAAAAACTATAAACCTACAAATATTAGGTTACGAGTACTTATTTTTACATGAATTAGCGAAGTGAGCGATTATTACACATTATTCTATTTTTAAGGCATTTGCATGATTTATTTATGCACTTCTTTGTACAATTACATTTCAACATTCCCTGACCACCTGTAGAAGAAACAGTTGCCACCGCCACACGAAGACTAATTTCGTTGGCAGCTACATCTTCTGCATATATGTATAAAGTTTAGCGTCACCGGCTCAAATTTATTTCGACTGTAGCATTTTTGAAGAACTCCTGCTTTAGTGTCTATTTTATAAAACCTCTCTTCTTAGCCAAGAACTACATACAACTAACATATTCCTTGGATCTGTACGACCCCTGTCGAAAGACGGAATGGGTATGATTACATTATCGTCAGTGGTGCAGCTTTTTAATCTTTTTTCAGAATTTTCAAGCATTTCATTACTTGAAGATCTTGACAAAATTTTGTCTTATTCCTCTCAACATTTATATTCCGGCTTCTCATTCAACGCAAACAAACTATTATATTGTTGATACTTTCGCTGCATTTAGTTTAGTGAAAATGATGTTTGCAGTCAGCACAGTTTTGTTCAGTCTCACAAGTAGATTTACAAATAGTTCACACTTGTTTGTTTAAAACTTCAAAATTGCAATCGCAATTGCAAATATAAATATATCTTTGCATTATTTATTGCAAATATCGCACAATGTCTAGGCAATGTGAGGTATATGAATAACTAACAATAATATAGACAATTTTCAAATTGCCTAAAATACCGTAGCCATTTTGTAGATTTCCTAAAATACCAGTAAATTTGCATAGTAGCTTACAAATTAGTCGGTTTGTAGATTTCCTAAGAATTCTGCAAATTTCCGGATTTTGCTCATTGCCGGTAACATATACACACTAACGGCAAAAGTTGCAAAATGTTGTTAGCTACTATAATCAAAAATATAATTATATTATACAAAAATGTACGAATTTAGCGTGTCAATTGTATTCTCTGTATTGTATTGTTTTCTAAATTTGAAGTTAACAAAGTAAACCATGAGTCATGGTTGGAGTCGTGGTCAACATTAAAAATCCAATGAAAAGTCCAATACAAATAGACACCGTCCTCTTCTTAAAAAATCTAATGTAAAGTCCAATGAAAAATTAAACGGATGTAGTCCAATGTAAAATCGAGTAATGTAAACCCGAAAATTTTTACATTGGACTAAATTGAATACAAAATCTAATAATGAGTTCTTAAGGAGATGGACTGGAAATCTATTAGGTTTAACCTACATAGGTTGAAATCCTGTCCATGCTTTGCACAACAAATAAGCCATTGCATTATTATTTACAACCACGTTTACAAAATATTTAATCGATACAAGAATTAACTAATTTTTTCATTTCAGTTCTGACAACATGGGTGGGTGAACGCGAAATTCGTATTCCGCGAACGGGAGTGTGATGTGTCGAGTTCGAATTATCGTAAAGAAGCTTGATGGAAGCTTTCTTAATAATAATCGGGAATAATTTTGTTTTAATACTTCAGTGAAAATGCGATCAACATTAAATTAAAAATTTATTCGAAATCGTTAAAGAAAATGTGCAAGTGTTCGGGTTTGTGAGTGACTTAAGTTTTATTGGAAGGAACAATGAAGAATCTATCGTGGTTACTAGGAATAAGGCAAAAGGACTACAGTGATAAAGGTAATTCAACAAAAACTTTTCTCATCTGCAATGTAACTAACAAAAAATTTCCTTTATTATTGTAGGTAGGGTCCACTTCGTGGGTTTGGCAGCAAGTCAGGTTAGTACATTTTTCTCTTCAGTGATGTAGCCAGTGAATAGTGTAAAATTGTGAAAAAATGCATTTTTCTTTAAATGCACAAACTGCAGTTGGGTAAGAAAAGTTATTATTTATTATTATAAATAAAGAGCAGAGGTACAATAGTACTTATATTGCTGAAAGGCAGTACATTAAAAAAAAGTTTACGTCGTGAAGTAAAAAATTGCAAATAACTAATTTTTTTTCTCCCTAGATTTTCATTGCTTGAAAGTTGGTTAATTCGTTAAGCTTTCAATAAATTTACAAATTAAGCCTGTAAATGCCCAACAGGCGAATAATGAAATATTTATAGGACTCACATTAAATTGGGAAGCGGTCTCCGAAAGGAAATAAAACTTTGAAGTTCAGAATGGCCACTTGAGTCCGGTTTATCGGACCAACGTCAGTCTCCAAAAAATCAAATTTTTTTTTATATCAAAATGATAAGGATGCCAAGAAAGGATCTGCCCCTGGCGCACTTTTTAGAGGCGGCACGTTTTTTAAAAAAAGTAAATTTTGGTAGTGTTATTGACAGATTTGCACAAATGAAGGTAAGAAACATTAATTTGTAGTAAAATAATTAAATAAAATATAAAACAAATAATTATTTCTTCTTTTCTACTATTATTAGAATTTTTCATTATTTTTGTATTAGATAATTTGATGGGGCATGTGTTGTGCGCAAAATTTGCAATAAAAAAATTTGTAGGGAATAGTACCCTAACCGGGCAGATAGGGGTAATGAAAGCAATCGGTAATGAAAAAAGTTAACCTGTTAAGTTTGACCTTATTTTTCATTTTCTTTCCAATATTAATTGATTACTGTCTCAAAGTAATCTTTACTTTCAAATTAACAAAATAAAATATAATTCAAAATTGGTAACTGGCTCTTAAACCTTATTAAAAACGCTGCGTTTGACCGCTGCCCTGATAATTTTAAATACCGAAATATTTGTAGAAAAAAAAAGCAAATACTTAATGATAATACGATATATTTTTATGATTTCATGAAGTATGAAAATAGTTCGAGCTTGACATACATATATTAAAATATAAAATTACATATTTACAATACATAAGTACTTAAGCGGTAGAAAAGATCTGAGAACACAAGAGTCACGAGTCATGATGATTTGGTATGAGAGTTCAGCTTCCATCTCTTATGTAATCAAATTGTAAACCATGGAATAAAATAAATAATTGTTTGCAAAAAGTTAACAATAAGTTAGTTGAAAGCTGAACTACGAGTGATCGATGTTAGTAATACACGTTAAAATAATTTTATGAATATTTACACGTAGTATCGTAACGTAACGTACCGTTTCATAAAACAATAATTCTGACTAATACAGCACGAACAGTTTTCAGTTTTGATTTGAAAACCGTATTTTGTAGTTTTTTGGAATAATCAACAATGTATTACTAAACGTTTTAAATGAAAAAGTTATCCTTTATATGCGTAGCCTCCCAAACCGTGGCCTAAGGCAAGAGCGGGAGCACCGTAACCATGAGCAGCATATGCAGGAGCGGCGTAAGCTGGAGCGGCATATGCTGGAGCTGCGTATGCTGGAGCTGCATATGCTGGGGCTGCGTAACTTGCGTACGCTGGAGCTGAGATAATAGCTTTTGCGGGTGCTGCATAAGCTATTGGAGCTGAAATGATAGTTTTTGCTGGAGCGGCATAAGCAATTGGAGCTGCCACGACTGCCTTAGCAATGGTTTGTGGGTGTACTGCGTGTCCGGTTTTGGTAACAACTGCATTGAAACCATTGTGATCATCGGCAGTGTAGTGAACTGTGCGAATGGTACCATCGGGTTCGTTTACAGAGTACGATCCTTTCACAACATCGCCGTCACGTACTTCATGTTGAGCTTTTTGATCTCCTGTGTGAGCGTCAGCTACACCATAGTTGAATTCGTATTTTGGATAGGCCTGTAAGCAAAAAGTTAATATTTAAAAAAAAAATAAAAAAAAACTTTCATTTTCAATTTGAAAAATTCTTTTTCAATAATTCAATAATTTTAAAGAAATTAAATTAAATTTTCACAAGAATTTATCTCGTTATTATACGATTTCGAAACATTAACAAGAGTGAAACTAATTTGCAAACTCATCTACCAGATGCTCTTGAATACTTAAAAAGAAAGTTGATGATGTTATTCGCTTTTGCAGACTTCGGTGTCAAGTGTAAGTACAAGGACAAAGCTAGACTGCGTTAGAAAATAATATGTAAATCATAAACAACTTATGTCATTTATGTAAACGAAGATTTGTTTTAATAATTTGTGACATAAAACTTTTGAATTGATATTATGATAAAATGAGGTGAAGCCTGAAGCGGTTTCCAAAACTATACTATAAAACTAGTAGTGCAATGTGATAGCCTGGTTCGTGAGCCGATTAAACTTCAGTTTTTGGAAATTACTGAATTTGGGGATGCAAAAAACCATAATTTTTACTCACAACATAATCGATGGCAGGTGCGGCTTTCACATAGGTTGGAGCAGCAATTGGAGCTTTAATATAGGCTGGAGCGGCGATTGGAGCGTAACTTAAAGCAGGTGCGCTTACTAATGCAGGTCCATGGGCAATGGATGAGTAAGCTGGTCCTCCAATTAATCCAGCGTTTGCTGTTGCCACTAAAGTGACTAATGAAATTATCTGAAAATAATTAAAATTTTTATAAGAAACCAGTGTTGATAATCCTAAGATGCTGTTACCTTAGCGAACATTGTGTTCTACACTTTACTATGAGATATCGAATTAAACTGATTAGCCAACGGAGTAAGTGATCTTTTATAGTAATACTTGAGACATAAACCCCGTCCATTCGCCCATTTAAATAAAAAAATGGTGAAATACTACACTTCGGTGGAGAGAAAGAAAAAAATCGATCACGAAAGTATCTACCACTTTGTACAATAAAATCAAGGTTAGTTGTACTACTACTGGATGCAGGAGTAATATTGTAAGTGCAATAGGATGCATGAGGTAACAGAACGACTGATTTAGTATTATTACCTAATGGGTGTGTTCAATAGCACAAGAAAATGAATGAACGCTTGTTGAAACAAAAAAAAATTGTAATTTTGAAAGAACAACTTGAGCAGTCCAATGACAGTGTCATCAATTTATCAAAAAAAAAGAATAACAACGAAAATTACACTAAATTTTCTAATCTGATGCAATAATTGACCACTTTTGCTAGTTACACAAAAATTTTTTTCTAGTGTGCGTAGCTATCCTAACGACCTGATCACGCAATAATTAAATTAAACCTTAGAAAGGAAATGATTTAACAGTGTAATTTAAAATTATGAATTATGTGTGCAATTTAAAGCTATAAGCATTAGCCCGCCCTTTGTTTATAGGTTTACTTGACCTTGAAATCAAAATACACGAAAGTGATACCTATCTAATTTGCAATAAATGAGGAATAGATGAAGCTGCGCTCTATTGCCATAAAGAAATTTGGATAAAAGTGAAAAGTGGATTATTATTTTGCAGACTTATCATTAAATTATTTCAGTTACTTCTAGTAATGATTATAAACTATTCTTTTGGGTAGGTAGTCACGAATTTTTTGTGAAAATAATTTGGGCTTCATAGAAAAACCCTTAGGCTAGTCTTGCACTTAGGTCAGGATTTAGGCTTTAGGGGTTTCTCGTTAACGTGATTTTGGAAAGTTGAAATTTTTGTTTTCCAAATTTTCTGCCAAATTCTAATACTTGATCTGAACCTGTTGATATTAAGCATTTGTTTAGAAAAATTATAAATTAAAAATCATTGCAATCTGCCGCCGTCAGGACCTATCTTACCTAAGTATTGAATTTCTGTAGAAGCGCTTATGTACGTATTTATCGGGTCAGGACAATTGGGCGCCGCCTTTAGACGCCGGCGTTTGGGCACTAGACTTTTGGGCGCTGGTATAAATATTATTTCAAATTTTAAAATATTTCAATTGAAAATATTTCCTTGACAAAATTTTTGTTTTTTCCTGACATTGGCGCTAAAAATGTTAAATTCCCAGACTTTCCATGACTTTTCTTAATAAGTTTTAAATTCCCTAACTTTTCCCCCTAACTTTTTCAGGTATTCCATACAAGTGGGAACCCTGTATTATCATTTATATTTCACTAGCAGAAAGCCCGTCCAACCCGATTGGTTGGAAACTCGATTGATGTGCAACTCATCCTAGGGGGAGTACCGGGAGTGGTTTAATAAATTTTTCGGTAGGTAACAAAAATTTGACCAACCAGATTGTTTCTTTTTTCATCAAAAAATGACACGCTGGAGCAGGAGCAGGAGCCGGAGCAGCAGAGTTCTGGGATTTTATATATTAAGATAAACATAAAGAAAAGGGGGGGGGGGTTAAATATTAATGTTTAAATCTCACGTGATTAAAGGGCGACCCCTAAGATGAGAGGGGTACAAAAAATGACCAATTATTAGGGGTGCAAAAAGTTATTTATATCACCTAAGAGGCCGTCCATTAATTACGTATGGTTTTTTGAGAAGGGGGAGGTATGGGAAATCTTACGGACCCTTAACTTCCGGACGGAGTCGACGTATTTATTTAAGTTCCTTAAAATATTTTTTAAGATTTATTTACCTATAGTATATTATTATAGTTCATATTTTATAAAAATAAGAGGTGGAGAGAGGGGTGGCTAACATTTTTTTTAATTAATAACAAATTAAAAATTAGAATTATTTGAAGCTATGGAAATCAACATAATATATTAAAATACTGGTCCTCTCTACTAAACAGTCGATCCGACCCTAATAGTTCGCGCCAAAAAGTTCCAGTGCCCAAACGGCGGCGCCCAAATGTCACGTACCGCGTATTTATGAGCGTGCGGTGCATGCGGTTCGTGCGTCGGAGTTTGATATAAACTAACCTAAACGCTTCTACAGAAATTCAATACTTCAACTTGCTTGCGGTACGTGCAGTGCAATCAATCTAAAGATCTTTTAGGAAGTTTCTTATGTTATAAATTTTGCTTTAAACAATTCATTAGTTGTTCTATTGCCGCTAAGGCTGCATTAATATTTCTTCTAGGTGCTTACGTAGATTTTCCGATTTGATCAGTGTCGGCCAGAAGTAAAATAAAACAATTTAATTTTTTTGTTTCGAGTTTATATTTAACTCTTTCACCAGACTGTAATAAAATTTAATTATAAACTAGATTGCGAGATTAGTATAACTGAATTATAAAATAATATCAATCACTATCTTCATCGACATTATTATTTCTTCATTTTATATTTTAATGATTTTTATTTTAAATTAATTAAATATAAAAATATCTGCATAATAAACAAAACACAATTTTAACAAATTTGTATAGCCCAGTGCTTGGCTCATATAAAGAAACGTAACATTTCCCCCTATAATATACTGAATGATAGCTACTAGAACTTCTCTGCTTACATTAAAAATAAAATTTTGTAAATTTTCAATTATTATTAATCATTAAATTTAATCATTTATGTAAGGTTTTGTTATTGGATTTATAAAATAACATAATATGCATACTAAGGTTACCAGACGTCCCGATTTGGTCGGGACAGTCCTTACTTTTACACTGCTGTCCCGATTTTCTTTTCATGTAAGTCGGGATACAAAAATGTCCCGATTTTTAGATTTTCTGAAAAGTAAAAATATTTACTTTTTAAAACTTCCAACTTATTAATTTACTAAATTTAAGCACTTTTGCACATTGTGTGACTGGCGCTTGCCTACGTTCGTTGCTTGCAACTGTATACGTCTATATTATTTTTTATAGAGCTGATAAGAAAAGCATTGCCAGGGATGATATACGTTTGCGTTTGTTTTGTTCCTCAGTCTTGGAACTTGCCTACTTAAACACATTTTTAATTGAAGAGTGGAGCGAAACATCAAAATATGGGAACATTTATGTATAGGTATTGAAAAAAAAATGTGTCCACCCATTTAAAAACCTGAAAATTCGACGCCTTTGTAACAATTTTGTTAATTTATAACTTTTGATTTAAACGTTGATAACCTTTAAAAATCAAAAATTTGCGTCTGCAAGCAGTTTGATTTTTACCCCCCCCCCCTAATCTTTTCCTGTGTATGTCCTGATTTCATACTTTTAAAATATGGTAACCTTAATGAATACGCAATACAAAATACATACTGGGTGACCGACCTTTCATCCCAACATACCGGGTGATGAATGATGAGTTAGCCGAACATAGGAATTTAACATGTAAACACTTATTTATGCAAATTCCTGCCTCCCTAATTATTTAGAGAAAAAATGAAAGACGCAAAAATAATGCAAAAATATATACTACGAATGATATGAGCTCATCAAGCTTTTACTTAAGAGATCAAAAATTGCTTTTAAAATCGTTAAAACTTTTATTTATCACACTGGCCATGTCTGTTTCTAAGGTAATTTATAGAAATTACATTGAATTTATTTCATGGCCAGTCTGAAAAATGAAAATTTGAACAATTTCAAAATCATTTTTTGTCTCTTTAAGTAAAAGCTAGATCAAATCTAATACTCTTATCATTCATAGTTTATTTATATTTCTGCATTATTTTTGTGTCTTTCGCTTTTTTCCAAAATAATTAAGGAAGCAGGAATTTGCATAAATAAGTTTTTACATGTTAAATTCCTATATTCGGCTAACTCATTTAGCACCCGGTATAAGAAATTAAAAATAAAAAATTAATTTTTTTTTAAATTCCTGCTTCCCATTATATAACAGATCAGAACGACATAAGAATAAGAAGGGATTTTTTTTCTGAGTCTGAAAATGTCTTACACTTGATATTTTGTTCTTTATTTATTGCTCAAATCTTAATACATAAAATGCCAGCTCGCTGCTGCTCCTGCTGCTACGGCATATCATTTTTTGGTAACCTAAACACACTCTGATTGGGCAAATTTTTTTTACCAACCGAAAAATACATATATTAAAGTATCGACGACGATACTCCCCCTGGGACGAGTTGCACATCAATCGAGTTTCTAACTAATCGGGTCTAGATACCCGTTCGTGGACGGGCTTTCTGCTAGTTCAATAATAAAATGAAAATATAGCGCTTTTAAAAATTTATAGGAGCCTGGCCTGTATGTAATTGACATTCTTTGCTATTGTTTGCATTTAAATTTAAACCACACCACTCAAGTTTTTTTAAAAGCGCTATATTTTAATGTTATTATTGAATTTTGAACAATAATTAAAGAAGAAAAAATAGCAAATGTTCAGTATTATCTTTAGATGCGAAAAGAATTTTTTTAAATTCATTGATACCTTTCTAATTCTTATCCGTTATTACAGAAAGCAGGAATTTAAAAATATAAATTTTCCTTGTTATTTCCCTATGTTTGGATGTATGGTCGGTCACCCGGTATAAGATCCTGCGGTATAAATAAAGGGTACCGCGGGAGTAGAGGGAGTATTTCAGGAAATTAACTATGCGTTAAAATTGAAAATTTTAAATACATACTAAAATACAAACTTGCAAACTGCAAGCCTCAAATAATTAATAAAAATAACATATTTCATCAAAAATTAATTTTTAAAATTAACAAAAATTGCTATTTTTCACATTTTAATTTTATTTGTTTTCTAGTACTTCTTCGTTATTTTAGATGTTTATTAAATATTATGACGACATGTTTTGTATGAATAATCATACATTTTCAAGTCTTTGAAATTGAGTGAATTTTAAATTACTTTAATGTTTAGTTTTGAAATGTTTTTTTGAAAAACGTGTTTTTCACGTTTTCACGTGTTTTCTACGTGTTTATCAAAAAAAAACACTTCAAAACTAAAAATTAAATTAATTTAAAATTCACTCAATTTCAAAGACTTGAAAATGTATGATTAATTCATACGAAACATGTCATAATATTTAATAAACATCTAAAATAACGAAGAAGTACTTTATTAGAAAAATTACATTCAACTTCGTAAAAATAAGCAACTTAATTATTTTAATTTTTGACAGAATAAAATTTCGATAATAAAATCTTTAAATTTGATCTTTTTTTCAATTTAAGTATTTATATAAATTCGTGGCTAATGCTCATTATCCAAATTCATGTCATGATATAGCAATTCAATCAGTTGCATTAAAAACTCATCAATTGAAGCTCTTCAAATCTTTAGTTAATCAAATTCAAAATCCTTCCGACTTTGCTCAGGTTTTCTCGTTTTCATATAACTCATGTTCAATTATGGTTTTTCTGTTAACTATTATGTTTTCTTATTTTTTTTATATATTTAAATGCCATTGTTTTGTTTACCAAATGTTTAGATTCAACTTTCCATTTCGTCTTTTGATTTTTAAGAAACTATACAACAGTAATATTTTGATTTTCTTCATACCTAACTCATTTTCCGACATTTTATACTTTTCAAACATCACGTCAGGAATTCTTCACTTAAGGGTAAAACCACCGTAAATATTTCAGAAAATCAATTTTGTTTTCATTGGCTTAAAAGATACTATGAACCTTATGGTTCAATAAAATTATTACCCGAAATAAGGTGACCGGACACTTCGCTCCTGGACATTTCGCACCCGGACAGTTTGCACCCGGACATTTCGCTCCCGGACATTTCGCTACCGGGGACATTTTGCTACCTGATTTCGTTACTACTTGTAGCAAATTATTCATTATTTGAATTATTTTTATTATTTAAATTTTTTTCTTTTTTCAATTCAGCCACCCCTTGCTAGTAGCACCTATTCGAGTTTTAGGTTAACATTTCTTAAAAAATAACGAATAATAATATGCAAAAAGTGGTATCAAAAACAACAGGGGTCAGGTCCGTATTCAGTACTATTTGGTTTAGCAAAATGGCAAATTTTATTTTAATAGTAAAATTAAATAAAACAAAATTAAGTTATAAAAATTTAACAACAATTAAAATAATTTAAAAAATGTTTATTTTGTACCCTATCGGAAGATGCTATAATTGTTGCAAATGGAGGCAAATGTCAGTTCTGCTTTTACACATGTGAAGTAAACAGATAATTTAATAATTTAATCTTAATAAAAAATTAAGACATTAAATAAACACAATCCAAAAGCAGAACTAAAGTATTTCACTCATAAAAACAATTACAATTAATTTTTTATTAGTTATAATTTTGTTTTATTTAATTATTTTATAAATGAAATAAAATTTACCATTTTGCTAAACCAAATGGTACTGATTACGGATCTGACCCCTGTTGTTTTTGATACCACTTTCTGCTATTTGCATTATTATTCGTTATTTTCGCTTGCTTTCCCCTGTGCCTTATATTTTATTTTGTTTTATTTTAAATTTAGTAATAGCTTTTAATTTCTTCTTCTTTACTTCTTGACTACCTAGATGCTTCTATTCTCAAAATACAATAAATTACTTTCTTTTCCTAGATGACCAACCGCTATGCAAAATGTAAGCGATCAACTTGAATTTAATTTTTGTTGCTTTCGTTCGACATCCTGCTGGTATTGAATCCGTATATTAGATAAAAAAAACTTGCGAACAAGCAACTATTTGATTTCCAGAACGATTGCAAATTAATTTTATAATGAAATCATTATAATACAATGGAATATTGTTAACTTAACGCCTAAAGGTTCTCAGACATTAATCATACCAGGCATGACGAAGTGTGAGCATTATCGTACCATCTTGATTATATGCAAAAGCGCAGTGAACACATCGATAGAGTCATGTTCCTGAAAAGTAATGGTTAAGCAATTGTTAAATATAATATGAACTTCTTTGGTTTGCAAATTGTAGTCCTATGATATTTGCCCCGAAAATAATGGTTCCGATTATCGATAAATTTGCGAAACGTGACGAATGTAATATAAAAATAAATAAATAAGACAAATACGAAATACAATAAAGGCAATAATGCATTTAAAATAAAATTGTGAAAGTGTGGCAATTTGAACTGTATTGTATAATCATTATGCACATTACCACGCCCGTTTCAGAATGCTCGACTTTGACAATCCCTGCATACAATAAGAGTAATGTACTTATCTAAACACACTTTATTGTAACATTTATTATATAAACTCGTAATTTTATTTGAAAATGTATGGTGTTAGGTTTATTGCAAAATTTAAACCCATAAAAATATCAAAAAAAAAAAAAATTAAACTAGCATCGAATCAGGTGTGATTATGCAAGCGCGGTGCATAAGGAAATCAGATAGGTATCAATTTTCTTAATATAATTTTAACATCAAACATTATTTCATGGGCAATTTAAAACGTAAAATTTGTAATTTCTTTTCATCGCCGTCGTTAAAAACATTAAAATTATGTAAATATACATTAAATTGAATAAACAACTTTCAATCAAAATTTATTGCGATTGGATAAGTGAACTTCTCGGTAATAAACAACTTTTATATGCAATTCTACTAATCAAATTTCGTGTATTACTAAATGTCACTACTCATTTCTCCATTATACTCCAGATTCCAGTTTTTTACCATTGCTGTTATGCTGGAAATATCTAAAGCGAATCCGGAAATATTTGCTAATCTGGGCACTAAAATTAAAAATGAACTAAAAAATGTACTAAAAAAGATTAATCATATAAGTGGATGTGTAATATTACACAGCTATAATTAATCAAAATTATTATCAGTTTGGGTTCAATAATCTGAGAGAACTACTAATAGCAATTTTGCAATCAAATTATGTGGGTTTTGCCATAAATAGCATTTTTATATAAAATTGTATTGTGGAAACTGACACGCCCTACATTTTTACTACCACTGTTGTAAGATATGCGACGAAAGACCTGAACTACATAGACCACAGAAAGTGAATGTTTTTGCTCTAGAATTTCAATTTACATGATGTATTTTTATTATTTTAAAAACATTTAAGAGTTCTTGTGTCACTAAAATGCAGTACCTGTCGATATCTCTAGCTTACATTTACTTTTATGACCAAAAGATCTCCTGGCCATTTTCAACAAATCAACCAAGAAGACTCCACTGTTGTAAGGATTCATCCGGCCAAATTAATAATGGATTGGGAACAAAACGCAGGTTCCTTTGCCGCACCTTGTATAATTTGTAATTTTCTATTTTATTATCTATAATTAAGTTATTACAAAATTTGTAGGTACTTGGTAATTTGAAGGTATTTCAAAAGAAACTGAAAATGGAAATTTAAGAGAGAATTGAGAAACATTAATCATTTCTTAGTAGTTCTGCATAATTTTTTCCAATATATTTGATTTGAATAAATCGGAGAAGGTAATCGAATTCCCGCAATTAACATGCGATAGTATAACAATAATCGGGAATATTGGAATACAAAATATTGAAAATTGACGGGAGGTTTTTTGGAAATAATAATATTTGAGATGAACAATACATTTTTATTTAGGAATTTCATTTTGTCCATGGGAGAGTTGTGGAAATTTTACGGAGGCCAAATCAAATCCAAAATCGTTGTTCACACCTTTTTCTTTTGCATCCGAGTCTTGCATCTAGAAAAAGGAAGTAGTGTTGCATATAATTTTTCAACACACAAAAGAATTTGCTCTATGCAATTAATTGTAAGGTAATTAACTCCTTCCTTCACTTTTGAACTTTATCTAATTTATCTAGTCTTTCCTTTTGGCGTGGCCTCATTATAATGCCACAGAAAAAGAAATGAGAGTCTATGAGCAGTTCACTGACTCACTCTCCCCGCATTTCATGCAAGGTCGTTCTTAAAAACATTATCTCAATTGCAATTATCGATACTTTTATTTTGTATTAATTGTGTGATTGTTACATAAAACGTTTCATATCCTTAAGCGTTTTTTTTTTAACTTGGCGTTTTAGGAGCACTTAAACTATAATATAATTTATGTATATATTAAATTAATTAAAATCTTATAGTAATACTTAGAGAATTGTAACGGTAAAGTGTGTACTATAATTTGTTATAAAATCAAGAATCAAGGTTAACTTTAATATGAAATTAAACGTAAATAAATGATTTAGTTACAGTAATTTTGTGGAATTACCAATCATGATTAATATTATGGGTAATGGTAATTCTTGATATTTTGTTTTTTTGTAAAAGGCTCAACATGTAAACAATTCGCAATGTTCCTGATTGGCGATCACCAGTTAAAATTCGTTGGTTTGTTATTTGTTAACAGAAAATAAAAATAAATAAAGAAAAAAAATGTATAAATATTAATAACAAAAATAGCTATAGAAATAATTTATTTAAAAACAACGAATAAACTAATACAAATATTTTAAGTCAAGTTTAGTGCAATTAAAGTAATTTGGTTTTATGTAATTTATTTATAAAATCCTATAAAAATTTAAATAATCGCTAGTGTACCTCCATCAAGAAAGTCAAAATGTTTACAAAAAAATGTACCTATAAAATATGTGACCATACTGGGTTGCGACCAATTTTAGGGGTAAAAGTATTTAAAAGTATAATTTTCATCAAATAAAATTGTATTTTGTAGCGAAGAATTAAATTATACACAAAAACAAATTTTAGATTAAAAAAAGTTTTTTTGTTTGTGATAATACTTCGTTTTAATACAATACTATTATTTATTAATTACTTCGAAATCCGGTTAAATACGTCCGTTAAATTTTATCCCTTAAATCCCTTTTATTAAATTTTTGTAAGAAAATTTTGACCGTGGGACAGGAGTATAAGCAATCATGCTTTTAAAAATTGTATGTAGGACATTTTGCTATCAATTTAATTTAGTGGTCTTATAATTTTTCTGTGTTAATATCGATGGAAATCTGACAAAACAGCGTAAGCGCCAAAAATTCAAAAATCGGGTTTTCTTATATTCTTATAGTTTAGCGTAAGCGGCATTTACTGGTGTAAACCACGTATGCGTAAAACATTTACTTTTCATGTTATTTACGTTTAAAACATCCGTAAGCGCCAAATGTCGAAAATGTGCATGCCAGTTTGATTCAATTCATATACTTAACCGTCGTTCCACCTGTGAAAAGTGCTACAGCTCTTTTGTGTTATTTGCCAATGTACGTAATACAATGCATGAATTTATGCATGGTATTTATATAAAAACTCTTATTCTTCAATGTTGTCTATTTATTATTACAAATTCTATCATATAAACGTCGTAAAACGCATAATCAAAGTCTTGTCGCTTACGCGTTTGAAATTTCTCAATTTTCATTCACGTATACTCCACATTTAAATGCAAACTAGAATAACTTGAAAATGCGTTTTTTATCAATATTCCTTGTTAATATTTATTTGATTATGCTAGGAATTATCAAAAATAGCACGATTTTATTCTAAAAGTAATTGTTTACGTTATAATAATGGCAATATTCCTGATTAAATATTCATTCAAGTTGGAGGTTACGTTTGTCTTTCTTTTTTTTTACAGTTTTTCAAGATGAATAGCTCACGATTGGAAAAGTATTTCATCTCCAAAAACAATACATACTACACATGATAAGAATATAGTCAAAATAAGTGATATTCAAACCATTAAATTTGAAAAACTAGCACCGCAAGTTGAGGTAAAAAAAACTTACAATAATGATGAACCATTTGCGGAAATAGACCTTCAATTAAAAAATTGTGTACAAAATGTGAAGTGCATCTACGAAAGAGAACTGCCAATAAATAAACTTAGATTAGATAATTTACTTGAATTGTGTAGAAATTATACAATAAAACCTCAGTATCACCATGAATATCAAAGTTTAAAAAGCAATAGCAATGTGGCGGATGTTCTAGCTGCTAGTGATATTGAAGATGAAGATGACGATTAGTTCCTATTGCGTTTGTGATACGTTCCTATTTTTTTGTTGGAGAGTTTAAGGCTTTGCAATGTTTTTGTGACCAACAAAAATATTTCTTTATTTTTTGTTTGAGATAATTCGAATATATTTTTTATTTATTTTTATATAGTTATATTTACTATTAATGTATTTAGTCAAACAAAAATTGTTGATTTATTTTCTTTATGAAATTATTTTAGAATAATGTTTTATTTATTTTTGTATTTTATATATATTTAATTAATATTTGGAATTAGTGGTTTTAACTTATTTTTATATTTGTTTTATTTTTGTAATTGAGAATAAAATATTTTATTTATTTTGACATTATTAATTTTTAAATTTTTATATTTTTGTAATTTTTGAAAATCAATATAATTATTGTTAGTTTCGTCCATTCATAATTGTTTATTGTTTGATAAATATGTTATAATTCAATTACTTACAAAAAACTATGCTTTTACGTAAACACCTTTTCTTTAAAAATCCTTAAAAACAAGAAAAACGTAATCTCCACCTAAGTGCCACTTTGAACAAGTTTATGCAGAAAAGAAAAACGTAAGTGCCATCTAAATACGGCTTAAGCGACATTAAAAATTTCAAAAAACCGTAAACACCACCCAAGTGCCAGTAATAATGGTTTACTTTATAATAAAAATATTTATTATTATTCTAAAAATTATAAATTCCCAACTAAATACAAAAATGAAAACCGCTTATTGGTATTACTATTATATTACGAATAAATCAGATTTTTGTGTTTCCTGTAAAATATGTTAAATGTCGGTTACGCTGTTTTGTCAGATCTTCATCGATATACTGTTACTATTCCTGAAAAATTTGGTACATCATAATTATCATAAAATTCGCAATTTTTGTCCCAATAAACAAAATTCATCATATTGATGAAACATTCGTAGATATACAGTAGCGGTCATGGAAATTGCTTTAGGAATTATTTCTCAATGAAAAAATGTATTTCTAATGCTCGGTTTCACAAAGGCTTATTAAAACTTAATCAATGATTAAGGGTTTTTAACAATGAAAATTCATTTCATTTAAAAAATTAACATAATTAAAGAAAGAGCGGCAGACACATGCACCGAATAATCGACTTCCTAGCCATCACATCATGTGTTTCTGACTCCTTAGTCTTATTTATTATATACTTGATGTAATCATTTAATTATGTGCACAATTACAGCTACTGGTTCCACACCTCATGTGGGAAATTTTATATACGTCACTACACAAAATGAGAACCGCGCCGACGTGCTAATTTCGAGGACACCTCAATCAAAGTTTAGATAAAAATAAATTTCACATTTTGTGAAATTGAACCATTACAGTTCTAAAAGGACCTAATCCAGTTTTCTGTAATAACTCAAAAACAATAAAACGTTCATCGTAAAAATATGATTTTATCGGAAAACATAACGAAAGCGAGGCTTACCGAGTGTCCGCTTGGCAGCCAAAACAAAGCATTCCTAGTCAGCTCACAAATCGACTAATAATGTAAAATCGACTGGTAATGTGTTTTTATTAATGGTCGATTCTGTTACTTCAGCATGTCAACTCATTTATATTATAAAAAAATGCTATTATAAAAATTTGACCAACCTGGGGTTCGAACTGGCGATCTCCAAACGATTTAATTATGATTCAATCACTTAATACATTTTGCCATAGAAGGTTGCTCTAATGACATTGTTTTAATTTATCTCATCTGTCACGATTTGTAATTTAAACAATATTTTTTTATATTTGATATAATAGATAATTTTATGTTTTCCGATAAAAAAGTATACTCACCTCTCCTCGAAATATGATCCGCTACTGGGCTTACAGCTTTAAAAAGCTCGCTACGCTCACTTTTCAATATGGCTGCGTGCTCAGTAACGGATCGTTTTCGATGCTTGGCCAGTAATACACTATTGTTTTATATTTTTCACTTTACAGCTATTAGAAAAAATTTGGATCTAGTGCTTTTTAAATAAATTGAACTGTTGTTCAAATTTTGAATGAACGTAAAAATCCAGTTTACGCCAATGAGTTTTGCTGACGTAAAGGTTTTATCTTTCGATATTGACACCTTGATTTTAAGTAATCTCAGTCCTGATAAGATTATAGGAAAAATAAATAGTTCTCAATATTAATATAAATTTCATATAATTACAATTATTATTATTAAGATCTATAAATTTTTTTCGATACCTATAATAGTGATTTTATATTACGTATGGAGTATTTTTTACTATTAAAATTGAAATTGATAGTGATATTATGTTTTATGAGGTTTGATTTTTGAATAATGGAGGCGCGAAATTTAAAATTCAAATTCCAGTATTACATCATTACAAGACAGCCAAGTTCTATAACAAAAAACCGACTAGACAAAGTTCGATGAATATTATTTTATTAAAATAGTTTTTGAATAAACCGAAAGTAGGCAACCTTTGAATCGACTTAATACCGAGTGTAGCAGAACCATTTGTTGAAATAAATATTTTTTTATGCGGTAAGATAAAACTTTTAATTTGATTTTAGTAAATAAATTAAGAACTGTAAAAACTTAAATTTAAATATATTTAGTATACGACTAAACCGGTATCGAATTAACATAACTGCTAATAAGAACCATACGAAAACCACTTTAATGTTCATTGTTTAAAGTTCAACTTCGATATTCTGAAGGTTTTCATTAACGTAAGTAATAATATTGATAATAATTACAGTTATGAGTATTAAGTATTATTTTCTTATGTTATTGAGTTGACGGAGTATCTAACATCAGTATGGATTATACTAAACCGACATCATTTTGGATATTAAGCCCGCAGTGTTATAAAGAATATTTTACAAAATGTAATATTTTGGATGGTGAGTTTCTGGTTACACGTTTATTTGATTGTTCTTTTTTAATTTAACCTTTGTTTCAGTTCAGTGTTTTAAATCAACATTAAGCAAATGTTTGGGATATGGTATCATTGTTGGTTCATCTTTAGTGAAAGTTCCACAAATTTTAAAATTGTACAAAAACAAGAGTGGTGAAGGAATTAGTGTACCCAGTGTCACCTTAGATTTAACTGCTATTAACGTTTACATGTCATACAGTTTTATTAAAGGGTTTCCGTTTTCGTCCTGGGGAGATAAAGTATTTTTAGCTCTTCAGAACGCCATTATTGCAGTTCAAGTTTTGCATTACAACGGCGATAGCCTTTTTGCATTAGGATATCTTGTAGGATATATTATTATCACTTCAGTTTTTGTTTCTGGCATTGTTCCAATTAAAGTATTGTGGGCCCTACAGGGTCTCAATATTCCAATTTTATTAACGGGAAAATTAATGCAAGCTTTTGAAAATTATAAAAATGGACATACTGGTCAGCTGTCTGCGGCAACAACACTTTTATTGTTTGCTGGAACATTATCTAGAATTTTTACATCTATTCAAGAAACTGGTGACTTTATGGCAATTATTACTTATATAGCGGCAAGTTTGGGCAACAGCATAATTGTGATGCAACTATTTTATTATTGGAATGTAAATATTAAGAAGAAAACCAAGTGAATGAATGGCCTTTGTTTGGGTACGGATAACTTTGTGAAAATACTGATTATTATATTATTGCCATTATTTATATTATAAAGAAAATAAACAATTTATTGTTGTGGAAAATAGATAAATTATTTAAAAAATGTTTTAACAGCAGCTTCGGCCTTTAGAAATAATATAAAACAAAATGTATAATCGTTATTATTGCTTTCAAAACATACAACAAAGTATAGTATAATAGTAATTATTAACTTAAACAAAATTTATAGATCATTAATCTTTATTACAAATTTGTATATCGTACTTTATTGCTTACTGGGTGCAAAGGTCTTAAACTCAAACAACCGAAATAATATAATATGGTAAATTTATATTTTTAAGATTCCTGCTTTTTTCATTTAATATTTTTCCGCTTTGTAGATACCTAAAACCTTGAAATTTTTCATTATCAAAGTAATCAAAACTAATTGGTGTTACAATGAAAAAGTATTCATAGTAATCTTGCATTACAAGAAATTATGTGATTTTTTCATTTTTTCAAAATTCATACTATGATATAGCTTTAGGAGCTTGGCAAAGGACGCTTAGCCTCCATTGAAAATTTAGACTAATATTAAATTATCAGAATTTCCAAAAATGTAATAAGTGAATTTTTGATCGAAAAAAACTGGGGTGGATCACGCTATACTTTATGATTTGCCTCCTCAAATAAAAAAGCACAAGCCCCCACTGCTTACTGATGGAATCAAAATACCAATTAATCTTCAAAATCAAAATCGGCTATCTCCAAACCAAATAGCACAAACCACATAAGAATACACAACATCACCGAACAACATCACTTTTGCTTTCAAATTAAATCATAATAAACAACAAAAGTTTTACTAATACAAGTTAACAAATAATAATAACAACATATTTATATTAAATAAAAAATCCACTCATCCAATAATTAATCTTCCATGTACTTAACGGTTTTGGTATATTTCACATATTCTCGATTATTTGATTTCGGATGCAATCTGGTAAATTTAGATTTTTGCATAGTAATTTGTTGGTGATTTTCAAATTGTTTGTTACTCATAACTAAGGATAATAAATTATTGACGTATTGATCTTGACCATGATTATTTTTATTGATAGAATATTGCGCTCTGCTACTTCCATCATGGTTTCTTAAATCTGGCAACACTACGAATTCATATGGAAACTTGTGTGCTGTTTCCGATACTTTAGATGGAGATGATGTAACAGGTTGAAAATTTTCATCCTCCGATTCTTGGCTTTTTCCATATCTGTACATAGGATAAAAATGTTTCTGCTGATCGGGACGATTAATTTTATTTAAATCAATCGGAATTACTTTTTGATTTGGTTCAAATGAACTTAAATCTTGTAGAAAACTGATAGCGTATGATGGAGTTTTGCTCGTGGTTTTGTATTGATTTTCAGTATCGCTGGTGAACTTCGTGTTTTCATCATTTGATGCCGAAGATAAAGTAAGGGGTTGAAAATAATTGTGTTGATTTTCTTGAGAATTTTGAGCATCTCCATATCGGTATTGGTACAAAGGAAGAAAGTCATTTTTCTCGGGATTATTTATTCCTTGGTTGGGTTCGAATAAAATTGAATGCATTGGAAAGCTCGATAAATTTTCACTCTTTTGGTTTTGCTGTTTTATAGCACTATCATCGACCAATGCTGCAGAGCTATAAATATTTTTGTATTGAGTTTCATAGAGAGGTTCCTGGTTGTACATTTTTGGAAAGGTGAGTGGTTCCGCAACAATCTCATTCCATTTCTCGAATACAGGTTTCTCATCAAATTGGTCTTTTGAAATATTATCTTCAGTTTTTACCGGTTCAACGTCTAGTATTACAGATTTGGCTTTTGTTGGCTCACTATTGGATACGTAAGCTGTGCTGAATGGTTTATCATCAATTTGATCAAATTGTATTTTTGAGTGACTTAATATATCCTTCTGAACATCTTTATGTGTAGGACTACTATGCTTTACCACTGCCTTAAAACCATTTTTATCGTCAGCTGTATATTCTACAGTTCGTATGGATCCATCAGCTTCAACCAGTGAATAACTTCCATTTACGACATTGCCTTCCTTCTTCTCCCATTGATTTTTTTTATCGCCAGTATGGTGGTCGTTTACACCATAACTGAAGCTGTAACCGTGTGGTTTCTAAACAGAAATTGATTTAATATGCAGCTAAAATGCATGAATAATAAATTATATAATTTTTTTAGAAACAAAATGAATTAATCAATGCATTTTTTGTAAAAATACTAGTAAATCTCAAAAGTTTGTTCTTATATGCAGTTACATGAATAAATTTAATATCAATATGGCCAAGTTTCTAGTCAAATTCGACTGGATTGTATCTTATCATTAAAAACATTAAATTTTATAAAAATCAATAAATTCATCGAAAGTATTAATTTTTATTTATTGTGAAAGCTGATCGACTGTCGCGATTAAAAAAGAACTATTTCAATGTTAATTAAAATACTATGCATCGTATAAATGCATAAAATTATTTAGTATTATGCTGTTATTATCCATTGCATACATAATAGGAATATTATATAAAATTATATTTAACTAATGGATTATAAATTATTAGATTATATCTGAAAAGATATTCCTGATTTATAATAAAATTCGTGAGAATATTTTAATTAGAAAAATTGAAATAATTATTGGAGAGGTATAGGGAAATCAGTGGATTTCGTCGGGGAACAGAATTATAAAAATTATTCCTCCAAGAAGGCTTCATGCTGCCAATAATCTGGTTGTTCTAGACTAGGTAATGATAACGTATAATAAATATTGATTTTTGTATTTTTATGAATAATATATTGACAAATTAGCTTACGTTTTCCTGTAGATCTGGTGCTAAATTTTCAGTTTGGCTTTTTCCTGCTACTTTTAGGAGTAATAGCAAACATAATGAGAAATTCTAAAAAAAAAGATTGTGTTATTAAATATTACACATTCATTTAAAAAAATGGAAAAAGGATATTAGGCTAAATTATTTAAGCGGCCTCCAATAATGCCGATGTCTAATGTATTTTAAAACGAAAATTTAATTTGCCTAATTAAATTAAATTTTATTTTAGAAAAAGTTATCAAAATTTATACATCCAGCGAGAAAACAATAAAAAAATATGAGTAATAATAAAATTACCAAAATACCTTGTATAGTTGCATTTTGTACTACTTTCGACAACCTACTGATGTCAGGATGAATCTTGACTGATTATTTATAATAATATCTTTTACATCCCTTCCTTTTAAAATATCACTGCATCTTCTAATGTAGAACCATGTAGTTGTTTCTAAAAATTTAATTAATTTTTTCTAAAAAACTTAATGTTTTCACAGATGTTAAAAACAAGAGTTTTATAATTTTTGAAGCTTTTTAAATATTTTATTATTAGAATAATTTTACTTAGGTAATTTATAAGATACTTAAAAGTACATAAATATTAGCAAAAAAATATTAGGTGCGACTAAAATGTATATCTAATTAACTACTTATGTATACACTACAACTGCAATGAAGCAATAAATATTCAGTTGTTGATTGCATGAAAATACAATAAGATTTTATTTGCAACTTTATATTTTTGCTATTTGGTGCGACCATAGCTAAATCCTGAAAATTTAAGGTCATACCCTCATTAAAGGATCTTCCATAAAGAATGTTCTCAATTTTTTACGATTTTTTTACCTTCATTTTTCTCCTTGTTACAGTTAGTCACAATTTTTGGTCTCGGATCTTTTCCACAACGGTCACAAATGAAAGATCTTTTGATATTCCTAAAATCGGATTACAAATGAATGGAAAAGAGGATTTTAGAAAAACTTAAGAAAATCCGAAAAATGACGATAACATGCTTTTTCGGAAAGAAAATTAACTATACGGTAGGATTTTTTGAACTCTGTATAATTTAAGTATAAAAGCTTTAACATATTAATTTCACAGATTTAACTCCTGTTGGAAAGCGAGTTGCAAGTTTGAAATGATTTAAATAAATATTTTAGCAAAAAAATGTTATTGGAAAATTATTTATACTTTCACGTTTTCCATTGCGTTAGGTTAAACAACAAAAATATTATTAATTTATTTTATACAGAAAAATAAATATTTTATAGAACTGAATTATTTTTTCATTTATAAAAAAAAACGTTTTCTGCCATAGTTCGATATAACAAATCAACTTATTTGAAGAAGAGGGTAATACAGGAGAGGTACTGAAGCAGAATTTTCTGAAGAATTTTCCGTAGCTTTTTATTTCCACTGTCATTACAAAATGTTGATTCTTGATTATTCCTTCCAGTACTAATCGAGTTATACTTGACGTAAAGTTATCTCAAGGTGAAGAAATAGAGCATAATTTGTATACAAATGTTTTTCTTAGAGAAGCTTTTAATTTTACTTTTTATTTAATTAATTTAAAATTTGTATGTACAAAGTACGGGGTGTCTCAATTTCGATGCCTTTTATAGGAAAATCGATAACTATAGGAGATATCAAAAAATGGATGACCTATCGAACGGGCCGAGTTATAATATCAACACCCCTAACAAAGAAGGACGTAACTCACTTTTACCTATTTTTCAGTAGAGCGATTTGAAAGTTTCGCTCTACTAAAAATTAAATAAAGGTGAGTTACGTCCTTCTTCGTCGGGGTGTCGATATAAAGTTGTGTTTTTTTAAATATAAACCATAGTTTGAATATCGTTTTTATTTTTTTTTTTATGATATATTATAATGTGAGGTCCATTATTTCGTTTTTATCCCATTTTATTCAAAAATGCAATAAAAATTTCTCTAAACGTGTAATTTGGACAGATGAAGCCTCCGAAAAAATTTCTTAGATTTGTTTATATTTATTATTATAAAATTGCTCACGATTAGGACTAGCGGTACTAATAAATAAAACGTAAAAGCCGTTACAAATTTTGGCGCCCAACTTTTGTGCCATTATGGTTCAGTTTGTTACCCAACTTTGAGGAACTTGTGATAATCAACGTTTTCATTCGACAATATTTTGACCAATTTTGACAGAAATTTTGGATTTCTGTTTGGTCTTTGGTGCCGATTTATTCTATTATTCTAAGTATTTTAGTCATCGTCCTAAGCAAGACGTTAAAAGGCCTATTCTACCCTGCTAAACGAAAGTGCAGTATGTACAAAAACAGTCATTCTGAGATATTCGACTTTTAAAATTTAACTTTAGCCAAGAGTTTACGGTCAAATGGCGTTGTGAAACACGTTTATTTCAACTAATTGTGGGATTTTTGTTTTTTTATTTATTAAAAAAATGTAGTAACATGCTCGTAGTTAACATATATACCAATAACTCATTTTGGTAATTTTTGCACATACGGTACTTTTGCTTAGCAAGGCAGTATTACTAAAACTCGAGAACGATAGCGAATTCCGGTTTTGGCCATTGAGCTTTTCTCAAAAAACAATCGAGAATGTGCCATCCATTTTTCGATATTTTCTAGTTACCAATTTCCTCATAAGCGGTATCGAAATTGTGAGTTTGTTATTCCAAGTATCACAGTATTTATTGTAAATCGAGGGGTAAATCTCCTGACAAAAATACGTACATCAAATCTCCTTTTCCTCAAAATCTCCCCACATCTCCTCACTCTCCCCACATCTCCTCACATCTCCTCACATCTCCTCACATCTCCTCACATCTCCCTACATCTCCCCACATCTCCCTCACATCTCCTAAATATTCCCTCACATTTCTCGACATTTTTTTTCTGAAATCTCCTACATCTCCCCGACATCTCCCCTACACCTCCCTCACATCTCCTCTATATTTTCCACATCTCCCCGCATCTCCTCCACATCTCCTCACATCTCCCCGACATCTCCCACATATCCCCACATTTCCCCACATCTCCTCACATCTCCCCACATCTCCCTCACATCTCCCCACATCTCCTCACATCTCCCTCACATTTCCTACCCCATGTACAGCAAATCATCATCATAACAAATGTAAGATATTTGCACTCAAACTCAAACAAACGGCAGACCAGTCATAATAATTTATTATATTAGAGCACTATATTTTTCTATAAATTGGAATAAAAGACAATGTTTCTAGGTACAAATTAAATTACAACAAAACAACAATAATTTTTACTAAAACAAGTTAACAAATATTAATATACCTATAAATAATTTAAATAGGAAATCTTTTCGTTCGATTAATTTTACACGTACGTAACAGTTTTAGCATATTTTAAATATTCTGGATTGCCGGATGATCTTGGATGCAACCTCCCAAATTTAGAACTTTGTGCAGTAACTTGTGAGTGTCTTCCTAATTGTTGGTTAATAATTAAAGATGGTAAATTATTAAAGTATTGATTTTGTCCATAATTATTTCTAATAATTGGATATTGCGGTATAACACTTCTGCCATAGTTTCTTACATTTGGAGTTGCTACATTTTCATAATATGGAGATTTGTATCCATTTCCCAATAGTTGAGATGTACTATCAGATGATGTAATAGGTCGGAAATTAGCGTAATCCGATTTTTGACTTTCGTCATATTTGTACGAAGGATAAAAATGTTTCTGTTGATTAGGATTTAAATTGTTTTCCACGAAATTAGTTTTACTCACTTCAATTATTGGAGTAATTTGTTGGGTTGGTTTAAGTGAACTTAAATCTTGGAGATGATTTACAGTATGTAATGGCTTTATTATTTTATATTGATTTTCAGTACCGCTGGTGTATTGCAATTCGTTTGCAGCACTTGAAGCTGATGATGAAGTATAAGGAGCAGAATTATATGTCACTTCCAAGCGTTTATTTGAGCGTTGGCTTCTTGTAGATTGCATCTCAGGTTGAGAATATGTGTTTTGATATTTTTGAGAATCTCGTGTATCTCTATGTTGGTATTGATACACAGGATAAATATATTGTTGTTGATTGAAATTTAAAGCTGTTTCTCCGGGATTAATTATTTCTTTACTTGGAAGGCTTGTGGTATACAATGGATTTTCTTTATTTATGTTGTGTTCAACATTCGATGCTGCAGTTAAAATATATGGCGCAGTACTGTAAACATTTAGATTTGGAGTTTGACTGGAAAGTTCTTGTTGGTAAATTGTTCGGAACGGTTGTGGTTTCGAAATAATTGGACTCCATTTATCAATTACATCAGATGTATCTTTGTATTGGTTTTTTATTGGTTGAACTTCTAGTATTGTTGGATTTGTGTCTGTTAGTTGACTACTTGTGCTAATTGGATGAACATCAATATGATCTAATTGTATTTTGGAGGGAACTAACGAGTTCTTCTGTATTTCATTATGTACTGGACGACTGTATTTTACTACTGCCTTAAAACCATTTTTATCATCAGCTGTATATTCTACTGTTCTTATGGACCCATCAGGTTCAGCCACTGAATAACTTCCAGTCACAACACCACCTTCTTTTTTTTCCCATTGACTTTTGTTATCACCAGTATGAACATCGTTTACTCCATAACTGAATGTATAATCTCGTGGTTTCTAAAAAGAAATTATTATAATGTACAGGTTTTTCTAAACAAATTTGGAAAGAAGTTTGCAAAATTTTTAAGATTATAAATAAATTTAGTTATTGTTTCTGTTTTTAGTTTAGAGCTTTTAGTAAATTAAAAAAAGTTTTGTAATAAAAATGTATGATCCTCGTATATAAATGCATCGAAAGTATTAATTTTTAATTCCTGTGAAAGCTGATGTGTTGCCGAGATTTCATTAAAATAATAATGGATATTATACGGGGCGAGGCATCTGAGAAGTTCATTTTCGAAAACAGTTGGTCGTAGAAAGCTTGAATAAAAATTTTTGTTGCAAAATCTTTAATGAAGAATCAAATACCAAAATATTTAGAAGCTACCAAATTGACAAATTAACTTACATCGTCCTGAAGGTCTGGTGTGTGACTTTCAGATTTCACCCTCAGAGCTAGTAGTAAAATTATAGTAAAATTCTGAAAAAAAGTTTCTTAATTATAATAATATACATGCGTAGTATTACTAGATATAACATTTTAATATATAAAATGTATCCAATTAATCATTTAATTATTATCAAAGTTAATGAGGAATGTCAAGATTTAATTTTACCTTGTGAACTTGCATTTTAAAATTTCGAAATGCACTTCGCACTGCTTTCAAGAACTTACTGTTAGCAAAACGAATCTTCATCAATAATTTATATTAACATCTTTATGATATCCCTTCCTTCTAGAATGTAAATGCATCTTCTAAATTTAAAATAAAATAGCTATTTTTATAAAATTTATGTATTTATTCCGATAAAACTGAATGTTTACATATATTTATGAATGAAGCTTATTAATTTTGAAAATTTAAAATGACAGATTTACTCAAAAAAGCAATAGAAATGTTTTTATTATTATAATTTAACAAAAATTAAACAATAAAAAATAATAAAAATTAATTTAAACAAGTAAATAAAAATTTACTTTTCAAAATAAAAAGCAAAAATTAGGTGCAGTAAAAATGTATTTATAATATCTTAGTTTTACTGTTTTTACACATCTACAAGGGGCATCTATAGAAGCGCTTTTATGGTGAGGGGGCAAAATTTAAAAAAATTAGTTATAAAACAAATAATATTAGAAGAAATTATTATTATTTCAATAAAATATTAATGAACGGAAATATATATATAAATTATGTAGTAATTATCGGTTGCTACTTTTTTGTAGTTTTTTAAAATTGAAACACAAGCCAAAAGCCAGGGAGACGCTAGCTGCTTTCTTGCCCCCATCCCCTAATATAGACGTCCATGCACTATCTACACTATACTATACGTTAAATAGAATAATTCTTTCCTGTGTACTATTCAGAAGGAAAAACAGAATTGTTGCTTACATTAAGATAATAATAATTATAATAATAGTTATTTAAGGAACTTGTTTTGAAATCACTTACTTTAAATTATCTTTCAAATTCAGTTTAATCTAGTATAGTAAAATTTTGAATACATAATTTTTGAATATCACAAAAAATAACGGCAGAAATTTGCAGTAATGGGTAGTTTTTTGCCTGTTGAACTTCCACAGCAGTCTGATGTTAGCTACCCCGAAGCCAAATGTCAGCCTATAATTTATTATAATTGTAAGGTTTGTAGTACAATAGATTTATTTAGATAAAAGCTACCTACTCGGCTTCGCCCGGAGTTTTACTTAAAATAAAATTTATTTTTTTTTATTTATTTATTTTTTTAATTAAAATTTTATTAAATTAATTTTAAAAAAATAAATTTAATGTAATTAAAATGTGCTAACTTTGGTTCAAAAATCAGTCAAAGAACTTAGGAGCATAAACAAACAAACACACAAACATTCCCTTTAGGTATATTATACAGATTTCGTGCGAATAGACACTTACTTACCTCTTTGGAAATAAATATTTTTTTTCTATGATGTTATATTATTGTGAATTCCGGCACATGCTTTGATTTTGGCGCTGACTGCGCTGCTGTGATCTAAAGTCCAAGTTCAATCGAAAGGCTATGCATAAAGTCAAATTGGCACCCTTATACTAGAATAATATTTAAGTCCTCACAGAACCATGAGAGCTAAAGTGTCAACTTGGTGCATTAATGGTAATAACAGGACAAAGTCCTAAATTAACTTAAAGAAAAAGAAACTTTGGTTTCTAATAATCGGTGAGATAAGCTAAAATCGTAATCAGACAACGTTCATAGAGAAGGGAGTAATTTAATATTTTACCATGAAAGTACATTTTTCAAAATTTTTGCGATTTAATGCGGTTAATCTATTTTTCAATTTATGAATAGTCATAGGGGGTAGTTACCTTCTACTTTTTACTAATTTTAATCCTGATTTTAGAGCAATTTTGAATTTTATTATTTTGTTGTAATTTTTATAGGCATATTTTAAATTCTAAAAACATTAGTACGTATTATAAAATTGTTTTTTAAATATTCCAAAATAGCGTCATTACCAAGTCTAAAATCTTGATATTTAAAAAAAAATAATTTTGTCTGCTCTATTGCACCAAATAATTTATTTTTAAATAGCAGCGAAAGCAATTAACAAGTAAAAATCAATAAATCAGTACTGAAATAATAATAAATTTATTGTATCATCACAAAAATATTGCACATAGTTTTTAACAATATCAAATCCAATTGGTGCATCTTTATCGTGCAAAAATGTATCATAATACTGCAATTACTGGATTTTCCACAACATTGCATGGAAAACAATACTATCAGGTACATATTAAATTACGATAAGCAACAACAACATTTTTCAAACAAAAACTTAACCATAACAAATTAACAAATAATAATAAATAAATATTCTAATGCCATAATCTCTTCCTTCAATTAATTATAATTAATCATCTATGTATTTTATGGTTTTGGCATATTTCACGTATCCACGATTGTTGGATTTCGGATTCAACCTTGTAACTTCCGCTTTCTGTACATTAACCTGTTGGTGATTTCCTAATTTTTGATTAAGAATTAAAGATAATATATTGTTTGCGTATTCATCCCGACCATAATTATTTTTATTAACCGTATATTTCGGTTTATTACTTGTTCCAAAATGTCTTAAACCAGGAGTCATTACTGGCTTTTTAGGGGATTTGTATGTCGTTCCCGATAACTTGGTCGCAGATTTAGCTCCTGTAGACTGAATCATAGGTTGAAAATCAGTTTCGGCAGATTCTCGAGTTTCTCCATACTGGAACGAAGGATAAAAATGTTCTTGTTGATTGGAGTTTAAATTAATCTCAATGGGATTGACTTTAGTCACATCAATTGGAATCATTTGTTGGCTTTGTTCAAACAAACTTAAATCAAGTGGAAGACTTGTAGTATATGATGGCTTTTTGCTTTTCTTGATTTTGTATTGTTTAACACCGCCCCTACTGTATTTTATGTCGCTTTCATCACTTGATAGTGACGTGGAAATATAAGGCTCGGAATAAACTTGTTGAGTTTGTGTTTCTTTGGGATGCTCCTGTTTGTGAATTGTTTTGAACGAATATGTGTTTACAATTGGACTCGATTCACTGAATTCATATTTATCTTCATATTGGTCCTTAAAAATAGTGTAATCGGTTTTAATTTGTTGAGGTTCTACTGAGTACTTTGTTTTTAAGGGTTGACTACTTAACGTATAATCTACGCTAATTGGATGATCGTTTTGAACATTCACATGACTTAATTGAATTTTGGAGTGACCTGATGAATCGTACTGTACTGGGTGGTGTGCAGGACCACTATTTTTTACTACTGCATTAAAACCATGTTCTTTGTCAGCTGTATATTCCACTGTTCTTATGGATCCGTCAGCTTCGACCACTGAATAACTTCCACTCACAACGTCGCCTTCCTTTTTTTCCCATTGATTTTTCACATCACCAGTGTGGATATCTTTTACGCCATAACTGAAGCTGTAGTCTTGAGGTTTCTAAAAAATTATATATTTTAAAATATTATTGTTAAAGAGAAACTATTTTTAAAATTTACACATAATTGTTTATTTAAATAAAATATTTTACTAACAGAAGAAAATTAATAGATTAAATTTCTTCCAAATAATGGGTAATATTTCGAGATAGTTGCTCATTGTTCAAACTATCATTTAAAGTAGGAAAACAACAAAACAGATGGATTGTAAAAGTCTTTACGGTTAAAGGAATTGCATGTGATACAAATAATAAAATGCATTGAAAGGCATCGATTTCTATCGATTGCGAAAGTTGATCTGTTGACCCGATTTAATTAATGTACTACTAGTAATTTTAAAAATAGACACATAAATAAACAAATAATAATGTTGAATGAAAACTCATAGAATGACCTTTAAATTAATTAAATTAAAAAATATTAAAAAGTCGAATAAATAATATTTTCAAAAATATTTTGTAATGTTTGGGCAAAATTACAAACCCTATAAGATGCGAATTTCTTCAGGGTTTTAAAAAATTAGATTAAAATCAGAATTATAATATCCGCACTTTCAGAAAATTCGATGTAAATATTTAGCCCATTTACTATAATTTTTATTGTAAATTTAATTAGCTTGCTCACCCTAATTAAATCTCATTGATTACTTTATAATCTCACGGCAGTGAATCACAAACAAACTTGGGATTTAAAAAAAGTTCGAATAAACTACTGCGACTGTTATTTCTGCAATTCAGTGTAAATGAACGCAATTATTATGCTAATTAAAGAAATTAAAATTAGCATTTACAATTATTATTATTATTATAATATTAATAATTTATACAATATGCATAGGATTAAATATTTGTTTTAGTAATGATAATAAAAATATTATGTAGTGAAAGTATCAGCTGGGACCCGAGACAGATACAAACTGATTTTTATGTTCAGTGTGATTTGAATATTGAATTGAGTAATACCCAAGACAAAAAATTTTCACTTTTTTCTAAATATGGACAAATTATGTAAAAGTTTTGTTATCAAATATTAATTCAATTAAAAAATAGTTAAAGATAAAATAGAAACGTATATTAGGCCCTAAAGCTGATTTTTATCTAGCACATTTTAATTTAATTTAATTACCTTATTAATTGCATTTCGCTATTAAGTCAACTTGGCTTTCGTTAAGTTGTTTCCCCCCAACCTCCTATTTAATTAATTTTATTTTTACTGCAATACATTTATAGAATTCAGAAATTAATTAATTTTATAAAACATCCATCCATATAAGAAATGACCACAAGACACATGTTTAGTGTTATAATTATGAAAATACTGGAGTACTACTTGCAGTATATAGAGCGTGGCGATTTTTGTATTTAGGTACTCAAAGATCGTTACATAATTTAAATCATTTGTTACATAATTCCTTACATGGGATTATGTAGTAACGTAAATTATCTTGATATTAGTGTAAGTAATATAGACAAATTAACTTACGTAGTCGTGGGCCGGCGCATAATTACCCAAATTGTGACTGTTTCCTGATGCTGTCAGGGCTAGTAGTAAAAATATTGTCAACTCCTAAAACAAAACTAGATTTAACACCAAAATTTTATTTTAAAAATTACTACACCACGTTGAACTTAAAAGAAACCAAAATGTGTAGTAGTAGCCTTCAAGTTACTCTTACATCCGCTGAGACAAAGCTCTGATTAAAGAAAGTCGCGAATAAATCCTACCTTGCAAACTTGCATTTTAAAACTTATCAATACACTTCGCACTGCTTTCACCAACTTACTGTTGGCTGGATGAATCTTTAACCATCATTTATAACATCTTTATCAAATCCCTTCCATCAAGAATATCAATTCATCTTCTAACGTTACAATCATCCAGGTATTTGTATTACATATTAGAAATCAATTGAATTATTTATATAATTAAGTTAATTCTCACGCAGATGCTAAAAAATAACTTATAAATCAATTTTGCAATTTCAAGAAAAAAGTAGTAGTTTAGGCAGTTTGTAGTTTAGTCAATAGATCGTAGAATGCCTACCTGAATAAATTTTGAATTTTCGACCTTGTTTTTATAAATAATTCAATGTTAAGGCTATGGCCAAGGTCACCAAGTTGATGAATTGAAGAATAAAAAAATTCGACATTACTGTGCTTTACAATTTCTAAGTCACACCTTGTATATTTCCAAAGTAAAAAATAATATGTAAATATATTTTATGATCAGTTATAAGTTGAATATGAATATATTTGTTAAAGATTTGTAACTTTCGATTTTCCAGCAGGAAATTTTTTAAGGATTTACAAGAAATATTTAGTTTCCTACAAAAAAAATGGAAACATGCGCTTTAAATACCGAATTAGTTTTACCATTAAAATTTTAAAAAATCACCCAATAATTAATACTTAGGAGTTTATTTCCTCTAAAGAATTGTGTAATTATTATATGTTTTCTTTCACTAAAACTCAAAAAAGTGGAAAGTTACCCAAAAAATAAGAGGAATTACATATTATTTCTCTTTATTTTCTAGATTTTCAGAATAAAAATTTTCTATTTTATTTTGCGTAGGTGCACCTAATTTTAAATTATTTATTTTTTACTAATTTTTACTAGCATTTCAGAAACTCAGTAGAACGGCTATGATGGCCCGGGCACACTTTTGATCAAAACATGATGTAATCTTGTAACTTTCAAATTCTGCGGTACAATTTCAGGAGTTACACCATGCAGTTTTAAGTTAAATTTTGTTTTCTATTTAGTAAATAGGTAAAAAACTTTATACAAAAGATTGAATTTTTGTTCATTAATTATTTGAATGTCGATTTTTGTGTGTTACGTTAGCTCGATGTGATCGCATTGAAATCTAATAATTTTACCCGTGGTTTCCACTAGCGGCAGGTAGAGAATTCTTTCCATGTTTAGGGTAGATATTCGTTGTTGATTGGAAATTTTACTGGAAAAATTAATCTGTTAGTCATATCAGTATTTTAGAAAACTCCTAAAAATTGGACACACAATTTTTGAAACTAAAATATTTTTAATTTATCACAAACATGGTTTAGAGTTATTAACATGTGAAAATATTGCAAGAGTTTAAAATAAAAAAAGAGTAAAGCATTTTAAGCCTTTACGTTAACACAAATAAAATACACTGTAGGCAGCCTGATAAGTCCCTGAATATTGAGACACGGAAACATTTTTTTGGCCAAATTCGGTTTAATTTCTCAATATACTTTCCTTTTAGGTCGATACAACGAGTGCAACGATTTTCAAAGCTTTTTTTTACAGTCAGAATAGTAGTCGATCAGAAGTTCCTCAAAATAGGCCTCAGTTTCAGCTATGAGCTCCTCATTTGAGTAAAAACGAAATTCAAAAATGAAATTTTGATAGACGCCATTTAAAGGATGAAGCTTGTCAAAAATGCTTCAAATTAGTGAATACCGTGAATACTATAATGTCATCTTAGAATTTTCAGGGACTTATCAGGCTGCCTAAGTAGTATAATTATTTAAAAGTCCTTTTACTGAGTTTTCTAAAATATTGATATGGTTAATATCAAGTTACACTACCCAAATGTATTTATTGATTAATGTATTAAACTAAAAAATTTTTTTATTAACGTACTAGAAACAAGACAATATTTAAATGTCTGTTTTTAAAATCTGCAGACGGTGCACAAATTAAGACAAGCAAGCAATAAATTTTGTGGTATACCGCAGTTTTTTATTATTAGCTTTTAACTTTTTTAGCTTTTACGAGATTTTATAAAAATTTAGCGAAACTCAAAACTTTATTTGATTTTAGTGAACGATAAAGAAAATTTTAAAGAAACGGTAATTTAAATTTGAAAAATGAAAATTCGTTATCGGCTAGCACAGTTTGTCAGAATTATTAGTCAAAGACCCCTTAATTAGTTGTGTATTTAATTGTGTAATCGCTTTGACTTGCGTATTCTTTAGCATTTTCGTCAAAATTAATTTAAAAAAACAACTAATTAAGGGGTTTTTGACTAATAATTCTGACCAACTGTGCTAGCTGATAACGAATTTTCGAATCTACGTCAATTCCTCGCGAGGAATTGAGGGTACACGAGTCAAAGCTAGTACATTTTACACAATATAAATCTTAAGAAAAATTGAATTAATTTTATTACTAATTTTTATATTATAGTCAGAATGTTTGAAATCTGGAAAAGAAAATCTCTTTGTATCAAATTTAATAATCATCAATACTTAAATCAAAGCAAAACAAGCAAAATAAAAAAAGACTACAAAAAAATGTAAACAAATAAGTATAAATATTTTCTTTTGTAATTAATTTTTTGAATGGGAAGGGGGTTGGAAAAAGCTTATGTCCAAAATGCCTGTCTATACATTATTTACGTCCTAGTAAAGGATCCTAAAGAATAAAACACATGCAATCTCTTCGGAGGAAAAAAGAAAAAATATTTGCTTTTTCTAACAGAATAGACGCCAACATTAAATGTAAATAAATAACAAACAATAAAATAGTATTTAGGGTAACACAAAATTAATTAATTTAATAATGCGGTAGCAGTCATGCAAATTGCATCGGTAATTATTTCCGAATTAAAATAACAATTCGCAATGAAATTTCAATAACCGCATACAATATAAACACAATACTTATACCAAGCTATAGGACTTGAAACCAGGGGGTTTGGGGGGTGTGGAATACCCTCCAAAACGGGTGCCGGAAAATTGCTCGAAAACAATTGCTCGAAGGAAAATTGCTCGAATTTATTAATCTTTTTGATTAAAATTTTAAATTTTTAAAATTTAAATTGAAAAAATTAAAGTTACAAAATTTATAAAAATTTAAAATCATCAGTCAGTTTGGAATGTAGTGAGTTCGAAACAAAAAAATATTTTAATATTAAAATCAGTGGCTACACGGAAAACCACCTTAGCTCCTTAAAATCGATTATTTTGAGGACACCTGGATTGGTCGCCTAAATCGAAGACAACGGCGTCCACCTCGCTTTCCTTTCAGTTTGTGGAATTGTTACCAAGGTATTCTTGAAGGTGAACCAAAAACCAACAACAGCGCTGAAGGTTGGCATAGAGGCTTCCAGGAGTTACTTTCGGCGGATCACCCTAGCATTTGGAAATTTGTAGATACTATTAAACGGCAACAAAGCCTTACAGAATTAAATATGGAACAATTTTTGTCTGGCGTTGAACCTCCAGTAGGTAGCCATAAATATCGCGATTGTACGGCAAGAATTCTTCGCATAGTGCAAAATTTCGAATACAATGTAGATGTTACAGGATATATTAAGTTTCTAACTTTCGTTTTTAAATTCGAGCAATTTTCCTTCGAGCAATTGCTATTCGAGCAATTAATTTTTCGAGGAACTTTTTTTCGAGCAATTGTTTTCGAGCAATTTTCACCAAACCCTCCAGTACACCAGAGATTGTGAAAAAAAATGTGTTATTGAGCTTATGGGTTGCAAACCAGAAATCTAACTTCTAAAATTTTAATGAAAATCTAAGATTTCTGATTTGTAATTAAATAACACATTTTCGTTTTTTGAACAATGACTGCTGTGCTGGAGGTATTCAATACCCCCCAGATCACCGGTTTGAAAAAGGAAAATGTATTTTTGAGCTTATAATATTTCTACTCTATTTTTCAGTTTTTGTTATTAAGAATAATATAATATAATATAATATAATATACTTAGAAATCAATTATTTTAATTCGGGATTAATTTCTAATGCAATTTCCATGACCGCTACTGTAAATAGTTATTAAGACTAGAAAAATTCGTATTGTTGCAGCAAAAACTTTTATTGAAGCTAAAGCTAGCAAAACAGTGTTTGTAGCTACAGCGAAATGTCTGTGAGAGAGACAAATAAATTATTATAATATATTACGAAAATTTAGAAAAAAGTAAATTTTTCCTTGAGGAATTTAGCGGAACCAGCTGTCGAAACATAATAAAAAAAATTTACAATCGGAAGATTATTTTTTAATGGTTGATTAAAAATTTTATTGCAATATTCAAATTAATGCAGCTTTGTCGCAGCGAAACCCAGACAACCATATAAAAACCTGAATTGCTAGGAAATCACAGTGCCATTAAAACTCGATTTACTTATAATTTATTGCATTTATGTATTTCCTTGGGATAATTAATATTTTTACAACAGTAAAAGTTTAATTTTCTTACCATATGTCATATTGTCATGCAAACTACAATGAAAGATGTGGTATTATGAAAGTGAAACAAGAATATACACATCAATCATGCGTAATATAATTCCAAGATATAACAATACAATTTTTTTTGTAAATTTTTTTTATTTTGGTTCAAGTCGAGTGCGAAATTTTGTAATTTAAAATTGAGTTTTACATAATTTTACTGTACCTACTCCACAATTTCAGTATTGAAATTAAATTATGCGAGTTTATTGCTGAGCGTTGAAAGTAATTTAATTTAATATCGCATGTGATTTATTAGCATCACGTTTTAACAGTAATGTTAATTATTATATTACAATAAAATTTAATAACCATTATATTAAATACACAATACAATTATTACTAAATGATGCACTATTTGCTGAAATTCTATCATTTTCGTGACAATTTGAAAGTTATTAGAATTTTATGTAAATATGTAAAATTATGTCTTGAAAATCAAAATTTCGCTAATCAAAAACTGACCAATGCATGTAAATATATAATTTAAATTAAAATGATATATGCTAAACAACCGAAAGTGAAACTCCTATTGGTCTTATAATATGTAATAGAGAACAGTTTAATTATAACAATTTCGATATTAAGCAATCATTAGAAATTATGTACCTATAATTAAATATAGATTTAGGCATAAAAATTCTGAAATTAAAATTTTGTGACGCAAAAACCATATTGATTTTAGAAAATGGAATGTCGTTGAACTTCGGTTAGAAATTAAGCACGTTATTGTTGTGATTCATTATCAATTCAACTTTTACTGGTTTTCAAATTATAATAATATCTTTATTTTAGAGGAAACTCGATAATTGTGTAAGCGATTTTTTTCCAATTCCACTGCAACAATGTGTTCAGAGTATCTGAGATTTAAATCTTTCAAAGGATTTTTTTTTGTATATTATATTTTGAACTAAAAAAAGTTGTTTCAATATATTATTATTTTATGTGTAATTAGCAATGAAATAATAATTCTTATTCATAACAATTATTTCAAACGTGTCTAATCCAAACTTGAAAGATCGACTGTCATAAGTTTTCTCCTGTAAATTGGGTCACAACATTTGCTTTAATTTTTTTCCTGTAATTGGTTAATTGCAAGGTAAACTAATAAAAATTATTCTTCTGCAAATTTCTAGAAAAACAAGAAAGTTTCTAAAGTAAAAACCATTTGGATTAAGTAATTAATTATTAATCTTAATAATAATAATAATTTTGTTCTATTAATTTTATGCGGGTGTAATATGCTTCCTTTTTTTTAGTATTTTATATTTAGAGAAAATAACATAATTAGATTGAGAATTTAAAAAAAAATTATATATTTTCAACTCTTGCTATTAAAAGATTGGTGAAACTAAAAATGCTGATGTTCAGAACATTGGATTTATCAGTAAAAATTAAAAAATAAAATAGTCGTTCATGCTTATTTGAGAAACAACAAAGTTGCAAAATTATATTTTAAAATTAAAAATGTCGGTTGTGCCCATCATCAATTTTGGTTATCTTTTTAAGGATAACAGGATAACCTTATAATTTTTAAAAAAGTAATATTTGTAATAATTTAATTATGTACTTGAATCAGCGGCTTCTAGTGAATAATATTTCAAGCTATCAAACTTTCAAGTAAGTTTCGATTCATAAGTAGTAGGTAGTAGTATAGTTTTCAAGAGAAACAGAAATCCACATCAATTTTACAGTGGATGAATATTGTAGTGGAATCCTATTATTTGTTGTCGAGATCATTTCTCTTTAAACAATGTAATACTATAAAATTTTAATAGATGTCGCTAGTTATTTTGAAGTACTATAAATATCAAGTATTTTTTAAACAATTTCTGTTCTCAAAATTTTTGAAAAAAAAATATTTTTTTTTGCTCAAGTGAGCAACAGTAAATATGTAGTTGTTAATTTTTTTGCTGCTTGATGAAATAAACTAAAGTAAGTAAAAATAATTATATTATTTTATTTATTTCAAATTTAACGTAAATTTTATTATATTATTTTAGGAGAACTTCTTAAACATTGACTTTGATATTAAATTAAACCTACTTATAAAAAGATTTAGCACACAGCATATTATTTCTATGCGAGTTTCTTCATTAACTCTTGAGGTGCTGCTTTTGAGTTTTTTGAAAAATGCAATCCCGATTCTTTACTTCTAAAGTTCTAAATTAAGTTTTGTTGTTGCTTCTTATAATTATAATTAATGAGCCTGGATTTCGATGACTTTAAAAATGGGAAAACATTCTCTTTTTTTTCTTAATCATTACATACAGGTTTCAGTTACAAAAATTCTTGCCTGGAAAAATTTTTTGTTACTATATAAAAAATTGGTGAATTTTAAATGAGCTTACCATTTCTATTTGTGTTATTTTGCAATAAAATTTTTTTAAATTTTTAATAATTAATATTTTTTGCCATTTTCATATGGTAAACAAAATCCGGGTGCTGGTTATGATATAATCTTGGATAAATATAAAGCAGTTATTACTTCATTATACAATCGTGACTTAATTTAAATTGATTTTTATTAAATTTTTACGAAAATCCCAATTTGATGGGAGATAATACAGTTAATGTAAATAAAAGATCTCAAATCTCAATCTCGAACAAAGAAAACTATTAAGAAATTATTGTTCAATTCTGAGTAAATTGTTACGCCTACAATAATTTATAACAAAAATTAAGCAATAAATTGTGCAGGTTTGAAACACGACTGACTTTGTGCAAAATTATAATTATTTTTAATTTTTATTTATTATATTAGTTAATCTAATTTTTATTTAAGTAAATAGTTTTAATGTTTTAAATCTCTAATCAGTAGTTGTCGTGTTTCAAATTCCACGTTAAATGGTTCCACATGTATTATAGCATTTTAATTATATAATAATTAGGGTTAATTGGTAGAACAATATTACTATGCAAGGTGATACTTTAATTAATTAGAAATAAATAGTTGATGGTGTTCGCCTCTCTGTCAATTAAGCACACGATTTAATTATTTCTTTCAAATAATTACTTTTTTAATTAGGTACCAAAAATAATACTATTTTTAACTTAAATAATAATATCTGTACAAGTGTTGTAAATTGTGGTAAGTTTAATTTTTTTGACAAAATCGGCATAAAGAAATAAAAATTAATACTACTGTAATTTAACATTAAAAATAAATTGACGATTCATTTATGTACGACCGTTTAAATACCTCTGGCTTACCTGTAATGGTAATTTAAAATAAATGAATCAGTTTTACTAATTTGCTAATTTTCTTTTGTATCATCATCTGTAATTGTAGCCTTGTATTAATTCTGTACTTTATTTTCAGACCAGATTAGTATTACAATAATTACAGTGTAACTCGCCAATGTCATTCCTTTGTATTTTTAAAGGACGCATTATGGTAAGCACTATGAAATTAACCATATATAAGTTGTTCACCTATAAAAATTAACTTATTTATCAAAATTAAATTTAGCGGAACTGAGTGGGTACCACTGCTTTTATAAAAAAAATTAATTTTTTTTAGAAATATATTACAACAATTTGTAATTTATAGATAGAGTCAACGATTAATTTAGTAATTTAAATAATTCTATTTTAATTTTAATTGAAAATGTAAAAAAGATTAATTTAAATTACCAACAACTGTTGTTGACATTACCATGTATAGGTTTCTCGATCATTTTTTAAGCCTGCTTTAATTGAATTTTTTAAATCTACTTTCACAACAATGAAATGGAATTACAATTTTTTTATGGTCTTGTTTATTAAAAATACAATAAATATTAAATATTACAAATTTAGTATATACTTCTATGTGGATATCGCTTTATTCCATTTAGTAAGTCAGATGTAATTAGACTTACAGGATGGCGAAGTTTAATTGGATGTCGGTAATGCTTCGGGTAACGCAAATGTCCCATAATTTGTTTTCCTGTAATATTAATTATTATAAAAATTAAATTTTTATTAAAGAAAAAGTACAACATTATTATTTCTACGGTATAACTCGCCCTATTTTTATATCTATAGCGCATATGAAATATTAATTATTATTGTGTATATTCAATTATTATAGCAATTAAAAAAATACATTATTTATAGCTATCAATGACATATATTTCATAATATAATTGCATGAAACTGAACGAAATAATATAATTTTAAAATACCTCCAGGTGGTCGATATGTTACAACAGCATGAAAACCCCCATTGCCTTTAACTTCGTATCCCACAATTCGGACTCTTCCATCGGAATCCAAAAAGCTATATCCCCCTTTGACAAAATTTCCATTACGTTCTTCCCAGTGATGACTGACCACTTTAGCTGCATCTACTGCATATCCAAATGAGTAATTCATCTAATAAACAATTTTACATGATAAATTAGTTAGTTCAAATTTCAGAGGTATATGGAGGTAACACAGGTATATTGGAATAAAAATAGACGACATCAGCTACCATTTAATTTAAAGGACTTGATGTACCCTGTTAACGGGCTGAATACTAAAAGAACAACAGATCAGCGATGGACCAAGCAAATACTACAATAGAAGTGCTGAAAACTTGCTGCAAAAGTTGACAAGCTGAAGGAAGGCCTATATCTAGCAGTGGACCCGTTTGACTGGTTGATGATGATTAAAATTTCATTGATTTGGATTTTAAATAAAATTTAATATTTTATATTTTTTATATTTTTTTCGACGTGAAATGTATCTGACCCAATATTTTTTACAAAGAAATAGGTAATTGCAGGAAGCATTTATATTCAAATAAAATGCAATTACATAAATACAGATTATCTGACAAGTAGTAATACAATTAATTTTATAATAATAAAAATTACTTGAACAAATACAATTATTATTATTCATATTATACTTACATCACTGTATGGCGTGCAAACACAGCTCCATCGCATAGTTAAGACAAACGACAATAATAAGAAAATCTGAAAATAAAAAAAAAAGTAAACAAATGGACAATTGTGAATTCGTCTGTAGCATTAAAAAAATAGGTCAGGTTAAAAATTTTTGATTTTTGATTTTTTATGAAAACAATATTCTACTTTTTGATTTATAGAAAGTTTCAGGATTTGTTTTTCACAGCGGATTACGACACAATCATTGATAAATTTTGTAACTGCAGAAATGGATCAAACGATGCAATCGCATTCACGACCTAGATAATTAAGTAAACTTTTATTTGCGGTTAATTGATAATATTGCCACTTTAAAGGTACAATATAGAAATTAATTAACCAGATAAATTAAAATTATTGGCAATTAGTCGAGCCTTCTTAAGTGTTGATTATGCAACAAAGATCAATTGAGAGGTTATTATTAATTTTTTTTTATTTAAATGAAATCAAGTTCATTATTTATTCTCTGACGACACTGACATAGTATTTACTTATTAAGAAAAATGATTAACGGCATTCCTTGATGGAAATAAATATATTGTGGTTACTTATAAGATGTCAACGCATCGGTGAAAGTATAATGAGGCAGAATTACACAGCACGTATGTAGCTGCCAACTTGTCACGTTTCTGTAAACTTATGAATTATAGAATTAATCCGAATAACGCGAATTTCTAAAGGGAAGTCACGATGCAAATAAATATGATTTATGAAATAATTTATTGCAATATTCTGATATTTACTTTAACAGATATTAACAAAGATCTCGTTGCAGCCTCTGCCAATCCTATTACATTACTTAATTGAGTGCATTTGTAAGTAATTAGACAAAAATAATTTATATTATTAATATTATTTTAAAGAGAATACCACACATTACAATGCCAATCTGTCTATTAAGATTTACGCCATTTTATTTGTTATTATAAATAACTTCAAGGAGAAAATATAATATTTTTATATTTTATTAAAATTAATATATTTTCCGAAAATTAATTATATTGCAATGATACTAAAGCATCTTTCTTTGGTGGAGTTTTCGCTAGAGAACAAATCTTGCTTATGAACATTGGTAAATGAAAATATTTTAAAATTTTTTTAATTGTATTTTTAGCCTTGAAGATTGCCAATAATTTTCGTGATTTACCCCACAGCTAAAATAAGTTAGTGCAATAGTCAAGGTGATAGGTCAACTATAGCATACTTTTATTATTTAAATTTATTTTTATATTTTTTGAATCAAGTTAACAACGACGAAAATTATTATTATTCTAAATAGTAAATTAATTATTAGGTACGTGACACTGCTATTATTTTAGTTTTTACATTTTCACATACATAAAATTACAAACTAAATATTATATTATTGTTTGTCATCTTTTTTTAGTCAGAGTAATTTAAAATTTAAAAATTTAAATAATTATTCCGTTTGAGCTTTTATAAAATTTTGGGTTTTTGTTTCTACTTTTTCATTTACGTAACTAAATCAACAAAAACTCGTGACAAAATAATCTACAAAAAGTGTTTTAACTGAAATTACGTAGTATAGGTACATATATAAACATATTACCTAACGTCGAGTAGCGTTTTAATTATTCAGACGGTTTTAAAGAGCATGCGAACCCAACAAGAAGATGCGGAAATCTAATTTGTGACTATTTGTTGATAATCGTTTACGTTTTCCAATATGACACTCTCCCGAATTAATATTAATGACTAGTACTATAATCTAAAAAGAACAAGTTAATATTATAATTATTATTAATTTTATGAATTTTTTGCAGTGTAACTTTTTATATTAATTAATAATATTCTTTAAATTATTTTCTCCTTGTATTGCGTCTTTAATTCATTATGTTGTATTTTCTAAATTATTTATCAACTTTTTGTTTATTTTTTTAAATTTAATATTTAAAATTTTAATTTTCTAATAATGTAATTTTGATCATGTACCTTGTAATACATTTTGTTTTTGTTTGATAATCTTCTACCTTATTTTGTTTTGTATAGTTATTTCTTAAATTATTATTTAAATTAGAATGCATATGTAGATGTTTTTACATTTATGCTACGTACAAATTATTTTCAAATTATTATTTTTTATTTTAATTGTTTATTTTATCGTTCTTAATAAAACGATACCATACCCATTCTATGGTGGTATAGTATCACATTTGCAATAATGCTGCCTTTTTCTGCAACATTTCTAATTAATTATTGAATTAAATCCAGCAATTTCTACAAAATTTTAATCGAACTAATCTGAGTCAGAAAGTTTAAATCCTCGTTTGTAGAACATTTTTGGCAAAAATGTTTTTTATCTACAGTTAGCTAGCGCTAGATCAACCGCCATGAAGGAATTATAAAAATTATAAAAATTTCTTCCAATGCACATAAAAAACACGACATTACCCCCCCCCCCTACCAATATAAGTGTACAATCTTGCAAGATTTTTTTACATTTTACTAATTCCTATTGGTCAAATGTAAACTTAGTGTACTCTCTATCTTAGGCTGATAATATACAGAGCACACTAAGTTTATATTTCACCAATAGGAATTAGTAAAATGTAAAATAATCTTGCAAGTTGCAGCCAGTACTGCAAGTTTGAATATTCGATTCACAGCCCTAATTCATTCCAATCATTCAAAAAATCTTCATTTTTGTGTTTTTCATTTTCCAACATTTTCAAAATTATTGTATAGAATAATATTTTTCATTTTAATGCTCTTTATTGTATTCATTAACTTGAATAAAAATACGATTTTCAGTTTCAGTATTCTTTTAAAAGTTGGGCGGATATTTATATGCTTTGTTCTTATTTGGTCCTTAAATTTTTTGATTTTATTAAAATTGTTTTGTTCCACACTTTGACTCTGTTCATCCACATTTCTTAAATTTCTTTTGATTATTTGTTAAATTTAGTTATTGTCTCACTCTTGTATTTTATTACTTATATGTTTGTTTGGTTTTTGGGTTTATTCTGCAAGTTCCTTTTTAATGATTTCTAATTTTTCTTTTTTTTTATAAATTTTCTTATTAACAATAAATTTTTTAATTTTTTTGCAATTATTAGGTTTTTTATTTATTTCTCCACATTTCTTCGGCATCTTCATTTTCTCTACCTTTTTTGCAAGTTTTCTATTTGTTCATTATCCTGCGTATAATTTTTTTTAGGTATAATTTTTTCTCCGTCTTTGTTTATTTTGCGTTGCTCATTTTGAATTATTACTTTTTGTTTTCTTTCCATCCTTTTCCTTCCAGCATCGATAAATTTTTTTCCACAAAAATCAATTATTAAATTATTTGTGTTCATATCAAATTTTTGAAAATTTTTTTCATTTTCACTAGCTTTGATCTATACTTCCTAGTGATGCCGTCAAGAGCAATCAAGACAAGAATTGGGAAGTCTTGATTTTGTCTTGAAAGTCTTGAATTCTTAAAATTTCTGCATCAACCCATATATTTAAGTGTTAACTAATGAAATTTCGCGTGATTTGAATTAGACGTGTTACCAAGTAGCCCTCTCGCTCTTTGTACACGTGGTAATCTAATCACAAATCTCATAAAAAAGTTATTAAATCTTTAGATATTCCAGGGCAGCATCGGCCCATAATCGTAATAAACGATTCCCTGAAAGAACTGAACATGAAAGAAGAGAACAAGACAAAACAGAACACTGAAATAAAAGAACATTGACAAAAGAGAACTCTGAAAAATGAGAACATAAAAATTTTTTTAAATATAAATTTTATTTTAATTTAATTTAAAAACAAATAAAATTACAAATAGATGTAAATTACTGTAAGTTTGCCATCCATCGCAAGAACCTCAGCTTATCATCATAATTTTCATACTCTTGAACAACGGATGCCACTTGATTTCCAAGGTTCTCAAACTTCTTCTTTCTTACTTCTGGACGACCAGTTTGTGCATTGGTTAGCAATAATCTTTGACAAGCAATGTCTTGTTTTAATCCATCCAAGAAATTCCATATACCGGGATGGCTGCAGTGGAAGATGGAGCTCAAAGCGTTAATATAATATCAAAAAAATCCATTGCGATGACATTTGTTCTAATAGACGTTTTCTATTGTTAATTATTGAAAATATACTGAAGCCGAACTTAAACAAGTAGTGCATTATTTAGATTAAAAAAGTTTTTGTTTTTATTTTTCAGAGTTCTCTTTTATCAATGCTTTTTTATTTCAGTGTTCTATGTCTTCAGAGTTCTGTTTTATCAATGTTTTGTTTTTTATGGGTCTGATTTTTCACCGTTCTGTTTCTTTATTGTTCTGTTCTTTCATGTCCTGTTTTTTCATATTCTGTCTTTCATGTTCTGTTCTGTCCGGTTACCTAATAAACAATATAGAGAAAAGATCAAGACTCTTGATAGCGTCTCTTGATCTTTTCTTGAAAATTCAAGACAAGATAAACGTCGAATCTTGTCTTGAAATTTCAAGATTTTCAAGACAAGAGCCTTGATAGTCTTGATCTCGACGGCATCACTAATCCTTCCCAAGGCCAAAGCCTGCAATGTCAAATTTTTAGGACTATTTATTGATTCTATTAATACTAATACATTTTCTGTAGATGAAATTAATACATAGGTGAATAGGAATCCGGAATACAATTTCGTAGAAAATTAAGTTACTTATAAAAAAAAGTTATTGTCAGCTCTCATATTTGTTTTTAAAAAATATTTAGGTGTGGGAAACCTTCAAAGGTGCTCATTGTGACATTTTAGTTGTTATATTATTTAATATTCACGACTTTGAATGTCTTTCAGTTCTAATCTATTGAAGATAAATAATGTGATATAATATTACAATGCTGTAAATATTCGTTTGTCAAGAGTTTAATTGGCAAAACATTGTCTATTAGATGAAACATTCCATTGAATTTATTGCGATACAGTATTTTGGGTGAAAAGTCATAAATCTTTGTAATTTTTCCAAACTATTCACAATAAAAATTGGATCCTTGAACCATTTTTAATCAACCAAATTTTTATCGCCAAAATTTTTTAATTTGCGAATTATAAGATAATGGTTTTGTAGGATACAAATTGACATGAATTTTAATTGTTTAATTAATTAAATGGAAAATTTTTCTTTCAACTGTAAAGTTTGTAGGTAAAAGTTTAACTTTTCAAAAGCCAAGTTTGCATTTTAAATTTGTAAATAAGTAAATATTATTTTTATGAAATTTGCTTGTTCTTTTTATAGATAATTATTTAATTAATTATAGATAGCTCTATAGATTGGTGAAAAATTCAAATACGTAAATAAAGTACATAGGGACGTAACCGCAGACCAAAATTTTGTAAACCAATTTTTTTTTTTTCAATTCCTGAAATTACTTTAACTCTCTTCTCGAGGGTTTGCCGTTTGCCCCACGCCTTCGGAAAAATTTAAATATGTGCAATATTAATCAAGTGTGTTTTCGCAAAAAAAAAATGTCATGGTGTGAAGAGTTTTATAATAAAAAAAAGGACATTTTTTATTATTATTGTCAGTGATTGGAAAAATGGAAGAAAATGAGTTCTTCAATTAAGAGGATGACGGGACAGTTCGATAACACTCTTAAATTGTTACATTAGATTCTGAAATATTTAAAATTAATTTCTTAATTTTTTTATTAAATTTTTTCTGCAATTGATATTTCTTAATTAATTTTCCGTTTATACCAACATATTTATATGTTGTATTTCTAACTTCTTTTAGTAACAAAGTGGTAGCAAAGTATCCTAGTAGCAAGAAGTTCTAGAACCAATAATTGAAATAGCGGAAGGAACATTTCAAGACAAATGAAATATAATTTTTAGAAAATCTTTCAGCTTAAATTTGAAAATTTAATCATGAAAAGTATTGAATTGCGATTTCACATATATAAGAGAACTCTTGAAGCATTCCTTTGCTTGTGCTGACCAAGGAAGCAGTTTCACTTCTCAGGAACAAAAAGGACACCACAATAAAATTTCCAGCAATTTAATAATAAAAATCAATAATATATTATCGGAGAACTAAAACGCAGATGGTCATTAGCCTAAAGTTAGCCGAACATGTACTGATTCTAAATGTACTCGGTTCAAAAACTTTTATATGAACGTCTTCGTGCTGCGGAGGGCACGTAGAGCCGGCGGTCCCCCTGGGTTGACGATTGCCGCCGTCAACTATAAAAAACAGGGTTACAGGCATTCCCCAACCCGGTTTAAGAAAAAGAGAAAGAGACCGATAGTCCAGGAGTGGACTGAAAGGCTGATGAAGAAGAAGAAGAACTACAGGAATATGGAGATGGTCATCAGCTCAGTAAGTTAGCCGAATAACTGCTGACACTGATATACTTGGTTCAAATCCGGAAAGAATTCCTACATTTTCTTGACCATTTTCGTGCTTTGTAGGATACCAAAGTCGTCGGTCTAATAGGTTAATGATTGTCACCATCACCCAGGCATTCCAAAATCTGATTTCAGTAGCTGTGGGATTTGTATGAAGGGAAATTGTCGTATGATGACAAAAATGAAAATTTCTAAACCAAAGTTGAAGGCCAAAAATATTTTGTAATAGCTAAAATTACCTTGTGGCAGCAAAATATGGATAAGCTCTTTCTACTAAACCATTTGTTGCTATTACGAAAAAGCTGTGGTTTAATGTTTTATTTTTCAGATCGCAGATGACACGAGAGGCAATGTGAAGCACAAATTTGTCTCCGTCGGGAAATGCACTATGTTGCATTTCCAGATTCCCAATGAGATGATTTTATTAGAAAAAAAGTGGATTTAGGGAAAAAGTCCTAGATTGCGATCTTCCTTTTCAATTTTTAATTTTTAATTTTGCGTTTTTATATAGGTAAGGCCGTAAATATAATATCGTCGTTCATACTGCAATAGGACGTAAGTCAAAAAAGTAGAATTTTCAGGAGAAAACTAACGATTTAAAATTTTGTTAAAAACTGATGAATTAGGTTTTATTTTTTTTCCTTTTCTTGGATATAATTTGGATACTTTGCCATCTTAATCTCAAATAGCATTTTTGTTCACATAGGTCCTATTGCAGTATCAACGACGATATACAACTTTTTTGATACTCTTTTGGTGTGCCGTAAAGTACACAATCTAGAACTTCATCCAATTTAGTTTTTTACTTGGATGGAATATTAGCAAAAATCCTTTCCAATGGTCAATTTTTGTAAAAGTAAGATATTTTCATAGAGAAATTGAATGTAAGTACATATATTTATGCATTGATTCGTTCTGTATGTTTAAAAGTGTTGAAAGTTCATTTTGTTAATAAAAATCAATATCGGCCTAGAGCAAGTTGCAAATTATTTTTTAAGTTAATTACTTATATGCTCAGTAATTTCGCAACAATAGCAATTTAAAGTTTTCGACATTCCGTTTTCAAAAATTTATAAACTAATCACATAATATTATATCCAAACTTCTTGACATTTTATTACTTAATAATACATAATATACCTTCTAATGCCGCACTTCCTAAACCATTCATTCAAATAAAATAATTTAGGGCTCCATATGAGTATAATCAAAGCAAGAAAGGAACATCTATCTTTAACATTGGAACCGATAAACCTTGCACTTTCAATCAGTAGATCATTTCTTAAAAGTTGAAACAGAAAATTATACATGAAATTACATTTTTAATTACATTTTTAAAGTCATACTTTGTAATTATCTACTCATGTGGATATCATGAAATTTAAACTTAAGAAAGAATAAATTTAAAATTAAATTGGATGTACTGATTTCGTAATTAAGTGCAAAACAAAGACTCTATGGGGGCTCTTCGTGTAGTAATGGTTTTGTCTAGTCAATCTTTGTGAAATGATTATTAAAAATATGTCAAATTATGCGATCTAATTGGAGTATCTTGTTGGGAAAAAAGCGAAAAAAATATTGTACTTACCAATCTTAAAACTGACGTTAACAAATGCATATCAACAAAATGTTCTTATTCTCACACAATCATGCTTAACTTTGAAGAACTAGAGACAAGAAGAATCTTAATACAGAATTTTGCAGAAATAATAGCTGGAAGAGAAGGGACGATTTTGCAATGTACACACGATACATTGCAATTTGTAACCTTAAGACAATGTGCTCTAGTTATCCAAACGTGGGTGTTATCATCGATACGATGTGCATTGATCCTATTATTGATGCAATATTATGCATAGCTTCACTTATTTGTACAACAAGGTTGTAATTATTTTAAATTGCTGTTTATTACTTGTAAATTTTAATAATCAGAATGCAAAATATATAAGACACATCTTTATTACGTACTTACTTAATCTATCATAATAATTATTGCGAAATTTGAAAGTACAGACTTTTTATTGATCGTAAAATAATCTTCGATGATAGTAAGATGGGCAAGGTAATTGCTTGAATAATTAACACCCATAAATCTAAATACAATGTTAGATGTACCTCACATATTTTGGAATTCTATTTTACTCACCCAAAAATTCACAGTCCACACATACATATTTTGTTCAGAATTCAATGTTATCTGTTGAGCTGCTTAGGTTAATCAAAATTTGAATAATGCAAAATAATTGGGTAATTTTAAACTTAACTCGGCTTTTCTTTTGCAACCGAAGGTGCTACTTGATTGAGCAGTGTAAATAGTCACGTTTTGTCCTGAAGCCCGCAAGTTTCATACAGGTTGACGTGGTAATTCATAACTGTTACATTCACCACAGCATTTTTCTCCAATTTGAGACTATTTCGTGATTTTTGTCCAATATCAACTTTCAACTATCAGCTTCTGGTTTTTCTACAGTACGTGACGTTTCTAAGGAATTGTTTCAAAATTATAGAAAGAAACTTAACGTTACGGTACTGTTTGTAGTCCTTTTTTTCAACGGCATTTCAAATGGAAATAATAATAATCAATCTCTTGTAGTCTGAATGTGCAATTACAATAGAAAACATAAATAATAATTAAAGTTATGTTTACAATACAAGAAGTTTGATTTTCATAATTATTCCATTGTCATGAACAAGGTTATACATTGTGTGATACAAAGTATTTCAGGAATGTAATATGTCTTTCATGTATTATTTATTTTTTAATTGGCTTCCATAACTTGGCTATAATCTGTCTTAGAGGATAATAAGCTATATAATCGATAAAAAAAGATATTATGAGTTACTAACTCAATGGCGAACCTTTTTTTGATTAATTATTCAATGTGTGTTTGTTTACAAAATACATTTGAAGTAAAACATACATAAATATACTCAATACAAGGCGAAACAAAATTGCTTAGGTTTACTAGAGATAGCGCTGGCCCCCCCTTTTTTTTCCTAAATTTAATATCAACTGCGTAAATCGCAAAAGCGAAATTTTGCTTTAGTTCAAAATTTTAAAATTTATTTTGTAATCACAAAAAGTGAACTCCTGAATGTAATATTACCAGTGTCTAGCGCGCAATAAAGTTTAGCACTGGTCTTCTTTTTCAAATATTTTAAAAACAAAATTGTAGGAATAAAAACTCGGAAAAACAAAGAAACGTAAATGTTTATCTTGATTGGAATTTTATCAAAAATATAAGAAAAAAAACTGGGTATTGGTTTATTGCAAAATGGCAATATATCTCCTTGATATTAAATTTAGGACTTTAATTTTTCATAATACAAACAATACTAATTAAATACAACTCAATACAAAAAAAAACTTTTCAAAATTTTTTGTTTCAAAATTTTTGTTTCTCGATTTACGCAGCTAATATTAAACTTAGAACTTAAATTTTTAATAATAGAAACAATACAAATTGAATACACCACAATACAATAAAAAAAGTTTTTTATTTTGAAAAGGGGAGGCTAGCGCGAATTTTTGTTTCCTGATTTACCCGGCTAATATTAAACTTTGGACTTTAATTTTTAATAATATAAGCAATACAAATTTAATACAACATATAATACAAAAAAATTTTTCAAATTTTTTAAAAAGGGGGGCCAGCGCAAGAAATGGTTTTTCGCGATTTTCAACTTTATGCTTCGCAAAATAATTGAAGTGATTGTGATTGCGGGATTTTCTTCCATTCCGAGGGCCTTCCGATGAGCACCAACACGTTGTGGATTTATGAATTGGTTCTATATTTACATTAGTCGGAACCTCTCTGACCAATTGGCAGAATGTCAGGTCAAAATTAAAAAAAAAATTAATAGCTATTAAAGCAATATAGAAGTTAAACAGTGCCAATGCACAATATATTGTAGAAGATAAAAAAAATGATTTTCCTGCTATATCGCAGTCGTAAGTATTCGGCTACTCTGTAATAACAAAATTCATGATGAATTTTTAAGGCACACCAACCTAAATTAAATAGTTAATTAAATTTTTTTAACATTTAACCTGATGTAATAAAAAGTATAATTTCGTTAATACAAATTAGTGAACTTAAATGTCAAACCGACCGGTCTACATTAAATAATATTGACAATTTATTGTAATATTTATTACTTATTGATACTATAATGGCGCATATGACCTACCCAAAATTATAATAATTACCCTTGTAGATTATTACTTGGACGAAATTTTAATAACCAATCCAATCGCATATGGTAAATAAAATCGTCTGCTGTCGAGTATCTAATATAGAATTTTTTTAAATTATATTGATTTTCTTAACAAAGATTGACAAACAAATTCGTTTTAACTGTCTATCATTCTTAAAAAACGGAGCTGGACTCTTGGGCGCCAGGACTTTTGGGCGCCAGGACGTTTAAGGGCCCGGAAGATGGGGCGCCGCCATTTGGACACCAGGACATTTGGAATATAAATATTTTCCACAAGAAAAGTATAATATTTCTGTTCCACGCAAATCGGTATTTGCATTACCAGAAAGCGTTCATGGCTTAATAAAATTTAAATTTTAAAATATTTTAAAATAAAAAAACGTCGTGCGAAGGAAAAATGAATGCGACAGAGGTCGTGCGAAAGAAAATAGCATATATTTAAAAAGAGGGGTTATACCCCCCTCCCCGAATATTCAATTTTTTCATATTTTCAAATATATCAAAGCCTTTATAACATAATAAAACATTGGATTACTGTCAGTTAAGCGTCCCCACGAGTTTCGCTTTGATTTTTTTACTATTAGAAAGAGGACAATTTTCTGAGCATTTTGAGACCGCACATTGCTACGGATTATCCATTAGTTTTCGAGACAACGGCATTTGAAAATCAAAATTTTACATGCATTTTAGATAAGGAATTCATTAGCACGAAAGTTCTATTGACGGTGCGTGCGTTCTGATAGCCGTCAGACGAGATTGTGACACCGTCGAGAACACATCGAGCGTGGCTTACTTGCACCCCTTACGAGTTTCATCCCTTTCGAGTAGCACCTTTGGAGAGTTAGGGATATCTAGGGGGATGTTTTTAGCGAGTCAGCGTTTGTCACAACGGCGCGTAGCGCCCGGAGCGGAGGGTAGCGGAGCGTCGGTTTTGACGAACGCAACCAAGGCATTTGAGATTCTAACCTAAAAACGAGTTCTGCGTTTATTTTTTAAATTATTGCATAATGTTGTGTAATATAATGGGTGCGGTTACAAGCAAGGGGTTCAATATGCACGATGTGACTATGTCACAATCGCGTCTAACTGCTAACACTAAGACTATATCAGAACGCACGCACCGTCAATAGAACTTTCGTGTTAATGAATTCCCTATCTAAAATGCATGTAAAATTTTGATTTTCAAATGCCGTTTTCTCGAAAACTAATGAATAATCCGCAAAATTTTTTTTTTAATACACTCAAAAAATTGTCCCCTTTCCTATAGTGCAGCTGTCGAAGCATTTCTCGTGGGGACGATTGAATGACAGATCCCAAACATTGTACTGTATTACTTTTCCAAATTCAACAACAATTAGAATTTTTGTATTAAATTATATTAATACTAATATTATAGTATTATTGTATAATTATTGATAAAATTTACTAATTTTATCTAGATTAAACGTCCGGCGCCCAATCGTCCAGCGCCCGATATATTAGAACAAAAAATTTCATAACCGCTGTAGGTAATTAAAAAGTAATGAAGAAATAATATGAGAAAATAGAAACTACAAAAATTAACAGCAGATAGCGTAGTTAACGATTACTTGCAGTCCGGCAGCCTTGCTGTCCGAGGGGCCGAAGTAAAGATTTTACTCATCATAAAACTATATTCCAAATTCCATCCAATATTTAAAAAAATTTTCTCTATATGAAATCCATCTTCTTGCGATACCAAAGGTCCTCGCAAAAATTATTTAGCCCATATCAAATTTATGAACAGCTACGCACAGTCACAACTATCGAAAGTAGAGTGTCATCGACAAAACATCAAGCCAGTAAAATGATATCTTTGGTGGTTTACCAAACTTGAACTCGAAGTACCACATCTCTGCTAAATGCATGACATTTTATTTAAGAAGATACCTCTGAGCAAAGAGTCATAAAAACTTTATTAATTTACAATTTTATGCAAAATTTATGAACATTACAAAAACACAGCAATATTACATATCATAAATTTGAAATTAAATTACTCTAATAATTACCAAAATATTTCATTGAGTTTACTTTTCTACTTTTCTTCTTTTTTATTATTCTTTCGCTATAAAGTATAAGAGCATATCCAGAAAAAAATTAATCAAACCCTAGCTAGGTAGTAAGGTTGCCAAAGTCGTACCACCGCATAAGTCGTACCTCTTAAATATTAGGCGTAATATCACACCAACTGAGCCCCTTTCGGCAAAACGAGTTACTCCCTGCTCAACCATATTGTTTTAGGGTCTAGGACGAGTAATTCGTTTTGCCGGAAGGGGCGCAGTTGGTGTGATATTACGTCTAATATTTAAGAGGTACGACTTAAGCGGTGGTACGACTTTGGCAACCTTACCCTACACTCCTTACCTTGGCGAATAGAAGTATTAGTAGTCACCAATTCAGACTATAATAATTATTATAATTTCTCATAAAGCATTTTTTTGTATTTTTATATTTTTTCTACGTTCATCCAGATCCCATTTTTAACGGCAAAAAAGAATTCCTTTTTGTCTTTTTCAAGAGGAACAGTTGTTTTGGGGTTTAAAATGAACTTGAAATTTTTTAACAAAACTGTTAGCCCAACTTTCACTTTGAGTAAACCAAGACGTTTCCCTATAAATTAAAAGTTAGATTTTGTCTTTTTAGAAATAAAAACCATTACCAATGCACATACGTGGACCATATCCAAAGGGTATATAAGCAGTTGGATGAACTTTGGATTTATTATGTGGTGAAAAACGTTCTGGATCAAATTTATTAGGATTAGGAAAATACTCAGGATCGTTTTGAATTTGCATTACTGGAAAATAGACTTGTGATCCTTTTCTGATCAATAAATTTGTTTCAGGCATTATCCAATCTTTGGTGCATTCCCTCGTTAAAAACGGTAAAGACGGGTACTTTCGAATGGTTTCTAAAAGTAATTCAATTAATTCAATATAATTGCCGAAGGGTAAACACCTGGAGAGGATGAGCAGAAAAAGTACGAAGATGTAGGTGTATACCGGGTGTTTGCCCCTCGATAATTTCTTGTTTACCATGAATACACATATCCAAAAACGATATTTCCATTAAATTGTCATAGGAAATGTGCCCATTGTATTTTTCTAAAACAGATTGAATTTCTTTTCTTAGCCTTTCTTGAAGTTCTGGATTTTGTACTAATTCGAATAAACAAAACGTAATTACTGATGAGGATGTGTCTGAACCAGCCGCAAATAATATAAATGTTTGGGCAGATATCTCATCTGTACTCAATAATTTTTCACTTCCATTCAATTCGTTTCCTTTCAAGTCCAAACTGTCACTATTTTCAATGTTGATGTTGTTCCTCAGCTGAATTAGCAGTTGCATCAAGTCATTTCTAACTACGTTATTTTTTTCTCTAAATTCAACTGTTTGCTTGGTAAAGTTTAAATAAAATTCGAGAACTTCCTTACGGCTAAATCGTATTCCCAATCTTTTAAATAGAGCCGGATTAAGGATAGAAATAAAATATTTTACGCTTTGCAATAAACCGGATCCTTGAGTTTGGATAATTTTAATAAATTCGTTTTCTTTATTTAATAAAGTATCGCACTCCACACCAAAAAGAGAGGTTCCGATGATATCGACAATAAACTTAGTCGCCATATCCTTCACATTAACAACTTCCGAATTTTTGCAAGCTTCTTCTAGAACCTTTATCAAATTATCACTTTTTGATACGAAAATATCGAACATCATTTTTAATTTGGCTGCCGACATGGCCGGAGTTAAAATGCTTTTCATATTTTTCCATTCTTCGCCTTTAAGTGCCACTAAATGTGCCGATAACGGATCGTTTTCTCTATCCATATACGTGGGTTGATCGGTAAAGTGAGAAAAATCCTTTACACAAATTTGGTGGACTAAATTTGGATCCAGTATCACCAAGACCGGTTTTACCAAAAAGTAATAGCCTGCGAATTTGTATCCTTTAGGTTTAAGTTCTTGATACGTCTGTTCAAATATATCCACCATTGCAATTTTTCCGAATATTATGTCTTTTAAATTTCCCAAAAAAAAGTTTGGTGGCAGCGTTTGCACATTTTTTCTTTTCCAAAATTCAAAGATCCACTTATAATATATCACTAATAATGAGGAAGTAATTGCCAGTACTGTAAAAATAGCAGTAACTTCCATGATGAAGTTAAAAATATACTAAAGTATATAGTTTATTTTATTATCAAGTTTTAACATTGGAAATAAATATAGTAAAGCGTTATATAATTTTATCGTATTTTTAAAATTAAATATATCTTTTAGTATTAAGTAATAATAAGTAGATAACTAACAATAAAAAATATAATATATTCATTTAGTTTATAGCGTTCAGTGTATCGAGTGTTGTTTATCAGTGTATGCACTATGTTCTCTCCAGTGCTAGACAACAAACATTGTCGTCATCTCTTTTATATGCGTTGTTATATGCGTTTTATTATACTTGAGCAAGGTTTTCTTCAATTTAACCTTATTAAAAACTGAACCTACTGTTTAGAAATGATTTTGACACAACACAAACAATGTTTGACACAACAAATGGTTTAACCCTTAACTGCCACTGTGGGGTCAGTTTGACCCCAGCCGTAATCAAGTCTAGTTTAACACTTTTACTGGACAAAATTCGTACTTGTGAAGCCATCTGTCGTTAGTTTAAAAATCAAAATCATTATTTTGGAATCATTAGTTAAACATTGGCAATGGTGTAAAGTAGCCGTCAAGTACGTAAAGTAGCACCCGATGAAAAAAAATTTTTTTACTGTTCTAGTTTTGTTGTGAAGAAGAAAAAGGTTTATTATTTGTGAAAATGGTAATATTTTGCATATTTTTACGTATTATAATAATTCTTTCTAACAACTATTATTTTTCATTAATGTATCTGGGTTGTCGTCTAAAAGAGTTCTTAACAATTATTAGAAAATTTTTAGTAAGTCGAAAAAGTCAATAGGCGCTTCTCAAAATAATTTTTTAACGATAGGGTATGAAACGCCCCAGTGTTGCAGTTAAGGGTTAAAATTATAAATAAAAAATGGGTGCAGATTATTATTTTGTGTCAAAGCACTTTTGACGTCAAACTATCCAATTTTTGTTCATAAAAATGTATTATTTATATTTTTTCAACATTCAACCAGATCCCGTTTTTAATAGCAAAAAAGAATTCGTTTTTCTTTTTTTCAAGTGGTACTGTTGTTTTGGGACTTAAAGTAAATTTGAAATTTTTCAATAAAATTGCTAACCCAACCTTTACTTTTAGCAAACCAAGACGCTTCCCTAAAATCATAAAATTAAATTATGTATTTACGAAAATCAAAATACCTTACCGATGCATATGCGTGGACCATCTCCAAAAGGTAAATAAGCATTTGGAGGTATTTTAGATTTATTTTCAGACGAAAATCTTTCTGGATCAAATTGTTCGGGATTTGGAAAATACTCAGGATCATTTTGGATTTGCAGTACTGGAATGTAGACTTGTGATCCTGCTTTGATCAATAAATTTGTTCCAGGCATTATCCAATCTTTGGTACACTGTCTTGTTAAAAATGGTAAAGACGGGTACATTCGGATGGTTTCTAAAAAAAACTCAATTAATTTAATATAATTTCTTATAGCACTTTCTTACCTTTAATACACATATCCAAAAATGGCATTTCCATTAAGTTATCATATGAAATTTCTCCGTTGTGTTTTGCTGATACACGATTGATTTCTTTTCTTAACTTATCTTGAAGTTCGGGATTCCGTACTAACTCAAATAAACAAAGCGTAATTGCTGACGAAGAAGTTTCTGAACCAGCAGCAAAAAATATGAACATATGCGCAGCAATTTCGTCTGTAGTCAATAACTTTTTACCTCCATTCCTTTGGGTTCCTTGTAAGTCCAGACTATCATTATTTTCAATGTCAATATTGTTCCTTAGCTGAATTAACAATTGCATTAAGTCGTTCCTAACTACATTATTTTTTTCCCTATATTCAACCGTTTGCTTGGTAATGTTTAAATAAAATTCCAAAACATCTGGTTTGTTCAACCGTATACCCAATCTTGATAATAGAGTAGGATATAAGAAGGATAGTAGTAATTTTGAGCTTTGAACTAACCCATCTCTTTGCAATTTTATGATTTCGGTGAATTTATTGTCTTTATTGAATAAAGTATCACATTCTATACCGAAAAAACAAGATCCGATGATATCGACGATAAAATTACTGGTCACATTTTTCATATTAATTGCTTCCGAAGTTTTACAAGCTTCTTCTAAACAAATTTTCAAATTGTTGCCTTTAGATATGATAATGTCAAACATCATTTTTAATTTGTTTGATGACATCGCCGGAGTTACAATATTTCGCATGTTTTTCCATTCCGTGCCTTTAAGCGCCAATAAATGTGCAGTTATAGGTTCGTTCTCTTTGTCCATGTGAAAAGGATGATCGGTAAAATGAGAGAAATCTTTTACAAAAATTTGTTCGACTAAATTTGGATCCAATATTACTAAAACCGGTTTTATCAAAAAATAATAACCTGCATACTTGTATCCTTTCGATTTTAATTCCTGATAAGTCTTCTCAAAAATATCCACTATAGCAATTTTTCCAAAGACGATGTTGCTTAAGTTGCCAAAGAAAAAGTTTGGTGGTAGCGTTTGCACATTTCTTCTTTTCCAGAACTCAAATATCCACTTATAGTAAATCACTAGCAACGATGCTGTTAACGAAATTACGGTAAAAATAGTAGAAACTTCCATGGTGCAGTTAAAAATGTACTAAATTTAGTAGCAGTACGTAACTTTATTGTGTAGTTATTATTTATAATGTTATGTAGCTACTTTTAATAAGGAGATATGGCATTTTTATCTATAATGACCTGAAGTTATTATTAATCTCAAGTGATATATTTTAAATAACTAATATTATCTAATAATACAAGTTTGAGAAAATTGCAACTCATGTGATTACGCTTCACTGAATTGCTACAATATAGTCTGTTGAGTAGTAGCGCCAATCGAGAATGATTTTCTTTATATCTTCTGCCATAGTTGTATGTGTAATTTTTTTATCGATATGCTCACCAAACTGCTATTATTCAGAATATCAGAATTATATTTTATCCAATTTGTCCAATTTTATCCCAACCTTCAGAATACAATGAAATTCAAACATTTTTTACTTTTGTACAGCGATTTCCTGTCCCAAAATTGTACCAATAAATAAGAAACAATTTATATTTCAGTTCCGGAAGCAACCAAGAGCAGATAAAACTACTTAGTAGTTATTGGAGTGAAAAAAAACTAACGAATAAAATTCTCTTTAAAAATTGCTTTAAAAAATATAATATTTTCTGTTTTATTAATTTAAGTAGATAAAAATACATTCACATAATATATGCAATAAAATAATCATTTTTCATTAAGTTACGTTGATATTCGTTCCACATTCAACCAAATCCCATTTTTAATAGCAAAAAAGAATTCCTTTTTCTCTTTTTCAAGAGGTACAATTGTTTTAGAGTTTAAAGTAAATTTGAAATTACTTAATAAAACTGTTAACCCAACCTTCACTTTTAGTAACCCAAGCCGCTTCCCTAGAAGTTTCAAGTTAAATTAGTACGTAATATTTAGAAAAATCATAAAATCTTACCAATGCATATGCGTGGACCGTCTCCAAAAGGTAAATAAGCGTTTGGAGGTATTTTAGATTTATTTTCAGGCGAAAATCTTTCTGGATCAAATTGCTCGGGATTTGGAAAATACTCCGGATCGTTTTGAATTTGCAATACTGGTATGGAAACTTGTGTCCCCTTTTTGATCAATAAATCGGTTCCAGGCATTGTCCAATCTTTGGTACATTCCCTCGTTAAAAATGGTAAACTCGGATACTTTCGGATGGTTTCTAAAAACAACTCAGTTTATTTAATACAATTTCTTCTAGCACTTAACACTGCTTTACCATTAATGCACATATCCAAATAGGGCATTTCCATTAAGTTGTCATATGAAATTTCTCCGTTGTATTTTTTTAAGACATCATTAATTTCTTTACTTAGTTTTTCTTGCAGTTTTGGATTTTGAACCAATTCAAATAAACAAAATGTAATTGCCGACGAAGACGTTTCCGAACCAGCCCCAAAAAATATAAACATCTCCGCGGCGATTTCATCGGTAGTCAATAATTTTTTACCTTCTTTCAATCCGTTTCCATTTAAATCCATACTATTCTTCTGGTCAATGTTAATGTTATTTCGGAGCTGAATTAGCAATTGCATCAAGTCATTTCTAACCACATTGTTTTTCTCTCGATATTCAACTGTTTGCCTGGTGATGTTTAAATAAAATTCTACAACTTGCTTTTGGCTCAGTTGTATACCTAATGTTTTCAAAATTGTCGGGTTTAGAAAAGAAATTAAAATTTTTAAATTTTGCAATAAACCAGATCTATTGTACTTCAACATTTCAGTAAATTCGTTGCCTTTATTTAATAGAGAATCACATTCAAACCCAAAGAAACATGTTCCGATGATATCGACGATAAAGCTGCTAGTCACTTCCTTCATATTAATAGCTTCCGAATTTTTACAAGCTTCTTCTAAAGCGGTTTTCAAATTATTGCCTTTAGATATGAAGATATCAAACATCATTTTTAATTTGTTTGAAGTCAACGCTGGAGTTAAAATATTTCTCATGTTTTTCCATTGTGTGCCTTTAAGTGCCAATAAATGTGCACTGAGAGGATCGTTCTCTTTGTCGACGTGCGCGGGATGATCGATAAAATGAGGAAAGTCTTTTACAAAAATTTGCCCGACTAAATTTGGATCCAATATCACTAAAACAGGTTTCATCAAAAAGTAGTAACCTGCATATTTGTATCCTTTCGATTTAAATTCTCGGTATGTCTTCTCGAAAATATCGACCATAGGAACTTTTCCAAAAATTACGTTGCTTAAATTGCCCACGAAAAAGTTTGGTGGTAGTGTTTGCACATTTTTTCTCTTCCAAAACTCGAAGATCCATTTGTAGTAAATCACTAACAATGATGCTGTTATCGAAAGTACGGTAAAAATAGTAAAAGCTTCCATGATGCACTTAAGAATGTACTAGTAGTTACTTTGGTAGTTGACAATTATTCACTTTGTTATATAGTTAAATTCTAAGTGATAATTACTTATCTTAAGTGACATGCAATTATTAATCTGAAGTGATACTTTTATAAGTTCATAATAATATTATTATCAATTATATTAATTAACAATATTTTTTTGAAAAATAGCAACTCATTCAGACATGAACATGTAGTATGTGGGGAGTTTTATGATATAAATTACTAATTAAAATTTTTTTTTTATAATTTAAGTAATGATATGGCAAAATTTAATGAAAACAATTACACGCAAAAGTATAATTTATTATTGATTTGTAATCCATCGTTTAAAATTACTTTGATATTTTAATTTGTTTTGCTACGAGTAGTGATTAGGTACTTCATATCTAATATTTTCAATAACAATTATTACAAAAGTTATTAATTTATTTGAAGTGTCAATTTACGCTTATAATCATAATATAATTATGAAGCTCTAGGAAGCAGAAAATACTAGAATATTTCAGAATAGGCCTAGGTGTTTCTTTCGCAAAGGCGTAGCTCGAGAAAAAGCAGACAAATTAAATTAAAAAACAAACATTTTTATAGAATCAAACTGGATCAGATTAATCAATAAATTTGTTAACATTTTTCAAAAATGTATAAAAAGAATTGGTAACCTGCGGAGAAGAGAGAGCTCCCAGAGATCGGAAAACCCAATACCGATCTATGGTGGAAATCTGCAGAGCTGACGCGAGAATGAAAGCTTGTAGTGAGATGTTTGCTATGTCATCAAAAGTTAGGGAAAGAAAACCTTTACGAAAAATTACATATTTCTTTAAGTTTGGGGGGTTATTCTAAAAAAGTATAATCGCTAAAAATCATAAAATTAAGGCGGTATTCTACTCTAGAAATTTGAAAACATCAACATTTGTTTTTATATTTCCGAAGTTTAGACATTCAAGAATATGCCCTTAAAAGGATTTTTCAAAATTCCGATTATTTAACGAGAGAAACAAATGAACAATAAACGGTAAAAAACTTCGGAGAATGAGCATTTTGAAGTCGAGGAAGGTTCATTTTAAGGAACTGGAATCGCCGATTAAAAATATGTAAGTTTACCGTACCATTCTATAAGTAAAATTGCCGGTATCCTTGACTCAAAACTTTAAACGCGTTTTTTTTTTCGAAACAACGTTTTTCAAGCTGACGTGTACGATATCTCAAGTTCTACTGAAATTTATTTCAAATTTGGTGTAAACATTCTTTATAGATCCCTCTATTACATGAACCTAACTAAAGTTGAAAATTTTGAGTTTTATTATATTTAAAAAATTTGGAATCGTTATAAAAAACCTGCAAAATAAATTGTTTTAAATCGGCCGCCATTTTGTCTAAAAATGTGTTTTGATTAGTCCAAGGGTCGTACAAAAGAACCCGTTGGATTTTTGTTTCAGATGACCAGAAGGAATGAAACCTTGCACGCTAGGACACTGTCTTTTTTTGGACCTCCCACTTTGCCAGCTTATAACTTTTGAATTTTGAATATTTTTTTTCGTTTACATTTTTATGAATTCTTAAAATAAACATAATATGATAAAAAAATGAAGAGTAAAAATATGCTTTATTTTATTTTTACAGAGCTCGAAAAAGTGCCCGAAATTCGTGCCTGTAGAGTAGAATACACCCTTAAGCCTAGGAATAAGCCAGACGGAAATCAAAATTTACGACAAAAGCAAAGAAATGGGAATATGATAATGAGAACTTGGAATATTTAAGGTATAAAAAAATATTAAACAAATGAAAAGTATTAATAAAGATAAGTAGAAAAATATTACATAAGAAGTGCAAATGACCCTAAATATAAAAAAGAGAAGTGGCGTTTGGGATGCGAGAAATGGTCAGATCTGTAGAAAACGCAAATATGAAATGTTGTGTTCCAAAATCTCATTTTGAATTTTAAGTTTCGAAAGATTTGAAATTTCAATTTAACTATTCCTAACTAATTTATGAATTTTTGATTTTTTTATGGAAAGATTTTGATTTTAACTGTAATTTAAACTTTGTTTTTAAATTTTATTATGATGACCAAACAAGAAATTTGAATTATTTTATAAAACTTTGATTTAAGATTATTGCTTCTGAATTTTATTTAATTAATTTTGCAATTATGAATGAATGTTGAATTTGAATTTTATTTTTATTTCGTAAATTTTATTTTGATTTGTTTGTAAATAATTTGTTTATCAAATTTTGATTTTGTAAATAATTTGGATAACTTTGTAAATATTTAAATTTTGTTAATTTTCGCGTAAATAAAAATAGAGGTTGGTGGCGAAAAATTAAAGAACTACGCTTTTCGTCCGGTGACTGACCCCGAATGCGGACGTAAAGCCAAAAATCGCTAATTTTTTGATAATTTCGATGAAGATCTGACAAAACAGCGTAACCGACATTTAACATATTTTACAGGAAACACAAAAATCTGATTTATTCGTAATATAATAGTAATACCAATAAGCGGTTTTCATTTTTGTATTTAGTTGGGAATTTATAATTTTTAGAATAATAATAAATATTTTTATTATAAAGTAAACCATTATTACTGGCACTTGGGTGGTGTTTACGGTTTTTTGAAATTTTTAATGTCGCTTAAGCCGTATTTAGATGGCACTTACGTTTTTCTTTTCTGCATAAACTTGTTCAAAGTGGCACTTAGGTGGAGATTACGTTTTTCTTGTTTTTAAGGATTTTTAAAGAAAAGGTGTTTACGTAAAAGCATAGTTTTTTGTAAGTAATTGAATTATAACATATTTATCAAACAATAAACAATTATGAATGTACGAAACTAACAATAATTATATTGATTTTCAAAAATTACAAAAATATAAAAATTTAAAAATGAATAATGTCAAAATAAATAAAATATTTTATTCTCAATTACAAAAATAAAACAAATATAAAAATAAGTTAAAACCACTAATTCCAAATATTAATTAAATATATATAAAATACAAAAATAAATAAAACATTATTCTAAAATAATTTCATAAAGAAAATAAATCAACAATTTTTGTTTGACTAAATACATTAATAGTAAATATAACTATATAAAAATAAATAAAAAATATATTCGAATTATCTCAAACAAAAAATAAAGAAATATTTTTGTTGGTCACAAAAACATTGCAAAGTCTTAAACTCTCCAACAAAAAAATAGGAACGTATCACAAACGCAATAGGAACTAATCGTCATCTTCATCTTCAATATCACTAGCAGCTAGAACATCCGCCACATTGCTATTGCGTTTTAAACTTTGATATTCATGGTGATACTGAGGTTTTATTGTATAATTTCTACACAATTCAAGTAAATTATCTAATCTAAGTTTATTTATTGGCAGTTCTCTTTCGTAGATGCACTTCACATTTTGTACACAATTTTTTAATTGAAGGTCTATTTCCGCAAATGGTTCATCATTATTGTAAGTTTTTTTTACCTCAACTTGCGGTGCTAGTTTTTCAAATTTAATGGTTTTAATATCACTTATTTTGACTATATTCTTATAATGTGTAGTATGTATTGTTTTTTTGATGAAATACTTTTCCAATCGTGAGCTATTCATCTTGAAAAACTGTAAAAAAAAAGAAAGACCAACGTAACCTCCAACTTGAATGAATATTTAATCAGGGATATTGCCATTATTATAACGTAAACAATTACTTTTAGAATAAAATCGTGCTATTTTTGATAATTCCTAGCATAATCAAATAAATATTAACAAGGAATATTGATAAAAAACGCATTTTCAAGTTATTCTAGTTTGCATTTAAATGTGGAGTATACGTGAATGAAAATTGAGAAATTTCAAACGCGTAAGCGACAAGACTTTGATTATGCGTTTTACGACGTTTATATGATAGAATTTGTAATAATAAATAGACAACATTGAAGAATAAGAGTTTTTATATAAATACCATGCATAAATTCATGCATTGTATTACGTACATTGGCAAATAACACAAAAGAGCTGTAGCACTTTTCACAGGTGGAACGACGGTTAAGTATATGAATTGAATCAAACTGGGATGCGCATTTTTGACATTTGGCGCTTACGGATGTTTTAAACGTAAATAACATGAAAAGTAAATGTTTTACGCATACGTGGTTTACACCAGTAAATGCCTCTTACGCTAAACTATAAGAATATAAGAAAACCCGATTTTTAAATTTTTGGCGCTTACGCTGTTTTGTCAGATTTCCATCGATTTGTGTTTCTAATTTAGAATTTGTTTCAAGTCTTGTGCTTTTAGATTTAATTAATACTATGGAAGGTCAACTATATTCACACAATTTTAATTAATACTGATTAGTATTTTATGGAATGATTTGGATTTTGTGCGCCGAGTCAACCGCCGAGTCCCCCACCGCCGAGTCAAAACGTAAAAATCATCCGGGAAACCTAGATTTTGTTTCCAACTTCCCATCCTTTGAAACCTGCACACTATTAACAACTTTGTTACAGGGCCGACCGAGACGACGTAAAACTAAAGAAGCCGACCGAGACGTCGTTAAACTAAAAAAGAAACCGACCGAGAACTAAAAAAGATTAACCACAATAATGCACCATTTGGAAGATTAGATACCATTTTAATTTGAAATTTTGTCGAATATTTGTATTAGTATTTTCCAGCAAATTAAAGATGAGCCAAGAACTAGCAATGGTGGACGCAATAATGGCGGAATTTGCGAAGAAACCGTGGAGGCACCGCCCCAAAAGAGAAAAAGGGAGACAAATCCGACAAAGTAAGTCCAGCCTGACCTGGCTTCCGGAACTACCCAGTAGCTGCAGACGAGAACCCTTCGTTAGAAGGGTCAAATTAGTCGCTCTACAAATTAGGAGGAAGTTTGGGTAATTTTTGAAGAATTTAAATAACAATTCAGAAGTGATAATTTGGTTAAAAACTGTTTAATTGGAAATTAAAAGAAATTGCATAATTTAGCAAATAAAAATTAAGTTGCATTCTCTAAGTTGGATAATTTATAAAAATTTAAATTAAAATTATAAAAATTTTAATATTTAAAAGTTAAATTCAAGCGGAATAGCAAGGCACGTGGTTCACTTACCCTGCAAATTTTGCTCAACACTGAAATTGGATGGCGTTATACAAAAATTATTTAAATTGAGGTTTTTTGTTAATTTGGAAAATTTTTAAGATTTAAAAATTGGATGAGTGATTAAAATTAAGATTGAAGTTAATAAGTTGAAGTCTCATGTTCATGAAAATGTGTGGCCCGAAAGCAAATTAAGAATTTTCTTGTACATTAAATTAATTTTAAAATTAAGGGGATAGGGTCTTAACAGTATTTATCTAATTTTTTAAACAATTTGTCAAAGACATATTTTTCCATTTTCAAGTTTATTTAAAAAAATTTTTTTCTGATACAGAAATACAATTATAGCAATAATTTAAAAGAAGTTGCGACATAAACTCTAGACAGAGTCTATTAACAAGAAGGAAATTAATTCCATATTTGACTTATGTTAGATTAGGTTAATTTATGTTGCTTTATGTTACTTTCCATTTCAGGCAAAAGAGATCCGTTTTTTTTTACGATTTTAAACTACAAGGAGCGAAATGAACGCATAGATTATATTTTTTAATAATAGTTATTTGCAATAAAAAGTTCACCAAGATTATAAATTTGTTTAAAAAATATATATTGTATTCTAAACATCAAGTTAATTACCCAATTAAAAAATGCATAAATAATGTATGGAAATTGTGCAATTTTTATTGTCAAATTGTAAAGCTTTCTTTAATTCATGATTTCGGCTAATTTTCGTGACCAAATTTGCAATACCATTCGTGTACATTCAAGTAACATTTAAAATGTTTACGTAATATTAACAACCGGTACCCATGTGTATAGTATTAATTATACGTACTTATGTGCATAGGTACGTATACTCGAGGAAACTTAAAAATTAATGATTATTAAAGCTTTTAAAATTAATCCTTTGTATCTCTGCTTAAAATCCGCTTCCAAAGTGCAAACCCAAAATGGTAACATAATTAATTATATTATTTATCTACCCAATAAGGACTTTCAGTATGTTTGTGTTTTGTGACAGAGTACCCAATTTAGAATAAAGCTGCGACAAAGCTGTGAAAAGGCCATTTAAGCACGAACTGATTGATTACCATTGTTTTTTAAAAATAATAATTCTTTTGTGTGCTGTCTCACAAATGCAAAAATTTCGTATCAAAGAAAATTCCACTTCTAATCTGGATAATTTAAAAAAATGCAAAAAGGTAAAAAGGAAAAAATAGGAAAAGCATTTGGATTAGATTCTTTTATTTTCTGGATTTCTAAAAACTGTAATGGTATGCACTATATGGATTCAAAATTGTGAACTATATTTTTCGTATTACTAAAAACAAAATTTACAGAATAAATTTTAAAAAAATTACCTTGGGAATTTGGGATGTTCACAACCATTAAAATTAAGAGATAGCATGTTAAAAATTAAATGATTGTAACAAGGAACAGCCCAACCATTGAAAAAATGTAGCAATTTGTATAAATAGATCAATTGCTGCTCTTGAACAACTTTTTTACGCTTTCTTGGCTGGTGATTTTTATACCTACCTACTATTTATTAAACGTTTGAAGGTGAAGGATGTTTACATAATTAATTTTGTGGTGTGTAATTCAGGCAAATAAAAATATTAAGCAACACCTTGATTTTTGATTTTGCCTTAGGTTATGGAAGTTCGAAATCGATACAACTTCCTTGTTATTAACAATAACGAATAACTTAAACCAAAAGTATGTGTAACAAAAAATTTATTTACATTGTAATATATTGATTGAGTTACAACTCAGTTTTCAACACTTCAATTATTACAAACTAATACATTCAGGAAGAAAAGTGCATAATATTATAGTACGCATTCCATTAGTAAATGATGTTTAATGGATTATGCTGGCTGTAATTTATGGGCATGACCTATTTGCAATATTTACATATAAATTTTGCTTTACTATGTACATATAATATGTCACCCTTGGCCTTCTTAGACCGCACAAAGATAAAGCAGTTTGTTTCAAAATTTAATTTCATAATATTGTCTTTCCTGCTTAATAAACTGGCAGAAATTTGGTGTTTTGGATTATCCAAATAAATTTTATATATGATGTTATCTTTTAATTTAAAAAAAAAATAGCTTTAATTTTAAAGCCAGCTTTAAGATCAAACTGATGATTTGTATTGGTCTGTTTTGTCTTAAAGCTGGCTTTAAAATTTAAGATTTATTATAAAACTGGCCCTTAGAATAAAAAGCCTTTATTTAATTGACAGAGCAGTCAAAATAATATATATTTGGTAATATTACGAAAATTATGTTGCAACTAAAATTATATTATCAGTAAGAAATATAAAAAAAACGCGTAAAATATTTTTTGTCATTGTAGATTTTGTCATTGTTTTGTCATTTGTCATGTTTTGTCATTGTCATTGTAGGTAACGAAAACAATTTTTAATTTTTAAATCAATATTTTTAAAGGTTTATTTTTGTAAATACAAAAAATTTTTGAATCAAATAGTTTTTAATTTAATAAAAATAAAAATATTAATGTTTTTCTAAATCTTTCTATTTTAATACTAAGTTTAGTTTTGTAGGATTTCTTTGCAAATAAAAGATTCTTTTAATTTTTTAATTTATAATTAACACGACATGTTTCACATGAATATGGTGTATCTTCAGTTGTCTAAGTTTATTAAATATGTTTTTTGAAATTATATTTGAAAGGAAATTTTAAATTGTTTTTTTAAGTTGAAGTATTTTTTATTTTACTTTTTATTTTAGTCTAAATCTTAAGTTTAATTTCCTTTAAGTTTTTCAATTTCAATCATTTGTAAGTAATAACTTTTATAAATATTAAAACAATATCTTGCATATGGAGCACATAAATAAATTCATAATAATGTGTTTTAATATTTTATTTGTATTTTAAAATTAAAAATTGCTTATTGGAAATTTTTAATCTTGGCCAAAATCTTGTATGAACAGCTTTAAAAACATACTGGAAAACTCCAACTAACAATGTTTCAAATGAAGAATTTTATTTAATTTTTGATATTTATTATTTATTTACTTTTATCTTTTACTTTTAATTTATTGTTTTTACTTGTTCTCACTTTATTTTGTAAATATGGCAAATTTTAAACTTTGGAACCCAATTCGTTATGGCTTTATCAAATTTTTATACACCAGATTTTCTTTTATGAGATTTTTTTGGATTTCCCTGGATCTACCCGGATAGCCTAAAATTTTCTCAGATTTCCTCCATTTTCGGGATTTCTTCAGATTCCTAAGAAAAAAAAAGTTGAAAAAGTAAAAAAGAAAGATTGTCAGTAGTATTCCTAAGATTTTCTTCTCTTTTCTTGAATTTTCTCATTTTGTCCTTCAAGAACTCAATATTTTAACGAGAAATTTATAAGATTGTAAACAAAAATGTATTCTTGCTCAGTAGCGGATTTAACAGCGGTCACACCAGGCATGTCCCAGCGGGCTATAAAATCTAAAAAGTGGTCCGCAGCGGCGAAATGCCAGAATAAATAGATGTTTTTTGAGATATTTTTGAATTTTTTTAGATTTACCCGGACAACCTAAAATTTTCTCAGATTTTCTAAATTTCCGAGATTCCTTCATAGTCATAGTGCTGCAAAACATAAAATCCTGGTAAGGGATTTTTCAATTGGATTATGTTAGTGGATGGCCCCAAAGTGTAAAACCTGGTTTTTGGCCTCGGATAGCATTCACGTCAGCCGCCATCTTGAAAAACGGTGCCCGGACGATAAAAATAGTAATTACATTTTTGGTAAGAAATTAAACTACCTATCATTTTTATTTGAAGATTTTTTCTCGAAAGTTAATACTTTTCAAGATATAGTTAGTTGAAAAATTCAAAATGTGTTCTGTAAGTTCAATTGTTATAATATTTTTTTTTAAACTGCTACTGTCAACGAGAAATTTAACAAAAACTACATTTTAAATTTTTCACCTGACTATACGACACCCCCAACGAAGAAGGACGTAACTCGAGTTACGGCCAATTTTAGTTACGAGCATTTCTATAATCAGGGAAAAAAGGGCTTTTTTTTGGTAAAAAAAATATGTTTTTACGACCAATAATCTCAGAGATACCTAGTGGAACATGGTTGTATCTCAACTTTTTTTTCTTATTCAGCTGTAATATGGACGGTATTCGAGTTACTGCTTTTTCCAGTTTAGGATTTTGATAATATTGCTCGTAATATAGTGGTAACTTGAGTTACGTCTAAGTTATATTTTGTTTTATTTTGTTGTAATTGATATATTATTCTGTATATTTTATTAATTCCAAATTTTTGAATTTAAAATATTTATTTTACAAGTTTCAATGCAAAAAAATTTTCTGTTTTAATGCAGGTAATATTAAAAATAGTATGTGTGGCGCGGGGTGAAACGCGATTTCAGACGAAGGTGATGCCAGCCCTCGCTTCACTCGGGCAGGCAAATTTCACCCGCATCCTCGTCTGAAATCGCTTTGTTTCACCCCTTGCCAAACAATATACTATTGTTACACCATTTTACCATCTATTAATATACAAATATTAATAATTTTAACAGGAAGAAGGTTGTATCTCTGAGATACGACCTTCTTCTACGGGATTATTAGATTTTACCTCAGGTTGTAACTTATAGAATTATAGTTCTAGGCTGAATAAATAGATAAAAATATAGAAAATAAAGCAGACAACCATTTAAAAGGTGTTCCCGTTTAAAATATTTTTTTCGCGCTTAAAATAATACTTCTAGAATTTTTCAAACTTTCAATTCACTCTCCTGGAAAATAGGCAAAAATGAGTTACGTCCTTCTTCGTTGGGGGTGTCGATTATCTTGAAAAATATTGACTTTCGAGAAAAATCTTCAAACAAAAATGATAGGAAGTTTAATTTCTTCCAAAAAACCCGGTTTTACACTTAGGGGCCATCCAGTAACATAATCCAATTGAAAAATCCCTTACCAGGATTTTATGTTTTGCAAATACACCTGGCGCCTGGACTATCAGATTTTCTTGAATTTCCTTGAATTTTCTAAGATTATTTGGATTTCATATGATTTCCTTTCACTTGCATACCAAATTTACCTAGCGGTTTTCCCATCGACAAAAACCCACGTTTTAATGAGAAATTTAAGATTATAAACAAAAATGTAATCTTGTGCAGTGGCGGATTTAACAGCAGTCGCACCAGGCGCGAGCCCGGCGTTTCTAAAATCTAAAAAGGGGCCCACTGCGGTGAAATGCAAAAATAAATAGGCGTTGAAACCTAAAAATGGTTTATTCGGTGTAGTTGAGTCTATGAATAATAATAGAAAGGCTCAATAGTTCCTTTTGCGTCCGGGGCCTCAACGGTACCTAAATCTTTTTTTTTCAAAATTTTTTTTTCAGAACCATAATAAATTTTTTGTTTAAAAACTAAAATTACCGAAAGAAACGTGACGTTATATTATATTTGCTAAGATAATAAATTGCAAGTCACTGGCACAATGGTGTTGCTGTGTTAACAGGATAGTTTCCTGTTTTCAAAATATGGATCTCTCTTTTTAACACATGAGTTACTGTACTTAAATTGTACGCAATTATCAATAATTTAAAAATGTAAAATATACAGAATGTAGTCAAATTTATGAATACGTTGTAGTCTATATAAAGGTAGTCGTAATCTAATCTAAAGTGAGAGTGTGTTATAATATTAAATTAATGGAAAGTGGTCTAAAACTCAAATTTAATTATTCGTTCAATTGCATCTTGGGTATTTCTGATAAAATATTTAATAATAAGTTTATGAACACAAAAAATTCAAGATTATTGATTAAAACTCATGTGGTAGACTGCAGACCGATTGTAAAAAAACTTTGTAGCAGCAGAATGTAAGTAAATTATGGATTAAAATTATCAGAATATTGAAAATCTAAGGGACAATTTCAAAATAAAAGTTAACAGGGTATTAAAATTTAAAAGACGACTTAAGACAAAACAGACCAATAATAATCATTAATTTTGTTTTAAATCGCCTATTAAATTTTAATGCCCTTTTAACTTTCGGTTCGAATCCGGGGAGAGTCAAACACCTTCATATGACCGTCTCCGTGTTTCGGAGGGCACGTAAAGTCGGCGGTCCCCCTGGGTTGACGATTGCCGCCGTCAACTATTAAAAACAGGGTTACGGGCATTAGTCCAAGAGTGGAATGAGAAAGAGGCTCATGAAGAAGAGAAGAAGAAGATGACAATATCCCAATAAAGAAAATAATTCGGGACTACAGAGAAAGAAAAGAAAAAAAATGTTTATTTTATGAATTACATTAACTCTGTAAAATTGTAATACAAACAGAACGGCGCGACCTTACATAGGGAACTCTGCAAAAACAATAAAAACACAAATGCAATTGAAAAAGTTAACTTAACTACTGTTTAACGTTGATGAAGATAACTTAAAAACACATAAGTAGTACCAATAACATTGAAATTACCATAAAGTTAAAAAAATATAATAAAGGAACCTACCTTGAGGTGGCAACGATATAAAGAAAATTATTATACTATGAAACAATTGATATTCCAGTTGTTGAATTACATTATAATCTGCTAGATAAAAATATACCTAAATATAAACTACATATATTATTTTATATAAACATATTTCTGTTACATATAAATATGTAATATTCCATTATATTTTTTTTCTTCTTCCAAGTCACGCAAAGTAACCAAACTTATGGTGATACATAGTATCTACAAAGTATTGAGACCACAAAATGCCCCTGTTGATCGGAAGGCCAAATTAAGAGACTCCATGAAAACTGAGCTTCGAACCCGGAATTTCCGCCTGTAACTTAATCAAAGGTCAAACATCGCCATAAATAAACAGTAAATTAATTTTTTTAAAACTGTATTTAAATAACACGATTGACTTATGTACATTTTTTGGTATCATACAACGTAAATATGACACTTAAATTGCATTAGGGGTGGCATTGAATATATTTTTTGCAAAAAATACACTGCGATCAAAAAACATTGAATATGTTCGATCCAGTCGAATCACTTTCTTTTTGTAGGTATATGTCTCTAAATTTTTCCAGTATTTTTTTAAACACATTCAATTTTTTTCAATCTCCTTGTACTTAAAACGCACTAAAACTTCAAACAATATTGGCACTGGAAACACATTTTTAAAAACTTAATAGTTTGTATTTTGAGCATGGTGGTAATTATACTTCACGTCGTTCGAGGAGTACACCGAATTTTCTTGTAAATGTCGGTCATCTTGGTATGGAATTTGTTGTGGTATGTAGTATCTAAGTCCCGAAGAATACACAATTCCGATTTGTGGAACTTGTTTGTTTGGTTGATTCCATTGTTGATCGTATTGCTGATTCACGTAGGGCTCCATGATTGGTTGGAATAATTGTTCTGGGTTAGGTAACTGACGTAATTTATCTAATTCGTATTCCTGTACGGTGAAAAATTGAGGTCCTCGGTAATCATAACCAACTGCACGAGCTTGGGCTCTTTTAAGTTCGTAGAACTTATTCGAATTGCCCAAATATTTTTGATCTTGAGCCGTGCCTAACACTAAATTGGGGTTGGGTTTAAATGATAGCACGTTTTTACGGTAAACTGAAGGAGACAGAGGTCTGTAAGTTGATGGATTTGGAACGTCGTCGTATTCTTCGTGAACAGGTGCAGGAGCTCTTCGTTCGTTGATTGGTGGTATATAAGTTGTTGTACTAATGGGTGGAACGATTGGACCTTGTTTTGTACCAAAAGATACCATGATTGGTTTGGAAGCTGTTAATGAAACCAGTGAGAAAACTATCTGAAAAAAATAATTTAAATTAATAATGTGATATATGAAATGTATAATAATTTGCGGTTAATTTCAAATAATGTTATTAGTTGAATGCAATTGTGAACAAATAATGTTATTTAATATAAATAGTTCAAGTAAACCAAATATCATCTTGCCTTTTAATAAGCCAGAGAATGTACTTCCTAGATTGTTCACTTTTTCCATTCGACATAATAATATACAATTACCGATTAGTATAGAAAAATGGTACAATCTCGATATTGCCTATTTGGAATAGCAAATTAACACCTTTTGTGTGATATTTGGTTAATTCGCTAATTAATTAGTAATAAAAAGAATTAGCACAGATAATCGTGTGAACAAATCTTTAACATTTAATTTACAAAATAATGTTGAATACAGTTAGTAACTGTAACTATTAGTAAGTGGAAACACATATAATAGTAGCTATTTGTAATTAAAAGTAATTATTATATTCATATACAGTAGGTAGTGAAAGTGATAATAAAATTTTCAGTTTTACGATGACAAATAAATTCTACACAATGTCGTTTTACTGTAGATTAGATTGTACAATTTCAAAGATGTAACATAAATTTACATACATTTACATTTATTTGCATTTTCGTGATTAAAAAATAATAAATTAAGAAAAAATTATCATATGTAATTTATTGTTATGCAAAATTGTTAACACACTTATTAAAATGATTGCAAATTGAGTAAACATTTTGTAATGCATTTAATTGATCTAAAATATGCGACAAACGTTTTGCTAAATCATTCGGTCACCTAGTGATAAGTGACTCTCTCTCTTCCAAAATGAACTAACGCCAATAAAAAGTTAGCTATTTGGGTTTAACAAACTGTTTGGTTTCATATTTTTGACATCGTACAGGTAGCTAAAATCAGTTCAAGTATTCAAAAATTATTTAGTATTCCTTTGATTACTTCTACAATATAAACGTACTTTTAATAACAAAAACGTGACGCCATGCTGGAAGTTCTCTTGAATACAAATTAACTACGAAAGTAAAAATACCACTCAACGATTATTCCTAATTTCCACTGAAAATATTAAACCATTGTGGAGTAAACATTTGCACAAAAACATGTTTTTGAATTTTTGAAATCTTAAAATTAGGTTATATGCTTAGCGAATGCTGCCCAAAGCCAAGATGACTTTTTCGGTTAACCAATATTAATTAGGAGTTCAAAGTATTCAAAATACGAAAATTGACAAAATAAAGTTACAATTTGGATTTTTAACAAAAGAATTAAATTTGCATATAAATGATGATAACTACAACTATATAAATGCAATAAACTATCATCATCGAAGCATGCAACTGAAATTACTTCAACATTCTTTGTATTTCATTGCTGAGAATTTGGCTCATGGGCCATAGATGGGAAAACTTCTTTTAAAACTAAAAAGGTATTGATTGTTTTAAAAGCGGTTTCATAAATAAAAAGAATCTGAGCAGCTCTCAATAACTAATAGTAATAAGGCTATAACATCTTTTTACGTAAGTAGCTAATATACTAAATAATTTATTTTTACAAATATTGAAATATTTGTTGGGGGGAGCAGATTTTTGAAAAAATGTAAATATTAGTGTATCAGTTTTATTTTAAGTTTAGTTTTTAGTTAAGTTTAATTCAAATTCAAAATCAAAAAATATAAGCAAGCTGGTTTCTTAAATTTCCTATTGTTTTCCAAAATTCTCAATTATTAAAATAAATATCATTTATTATATTATTTAAAACAAATTAAAAAATTGAACAAAATTTATTTTTGTATGAAAATATATTATTTATTAAAAGCTTATATCTTCGCCTGCATACATAATAGGTAAATTAACATGTAACACGCATACTTGATAAGTAGACAATAATACACCTAGTTTTTATAATCTCACGTTTCCCCTTTTGAGATTTAATATACCCACGCAAAGTATATGAACAAAAAAAATATAGAAAATAAAATTTACAAAAACAATCCTATTCATTTTTTTATTTTTTCCCACAGTGTCCGAGATATACACGACAATATTTTTCGTATTTTACCGAGTCTTGTTTAAGCCGCTGTCAGTCAGAAACGGCGCAACAAAATAAAAGAACGTATATAAACAAAATTTAAAGCAATGAAATTTGCAACAAAAAACGTCGAATAAGTTTTGCTGTAAAATGGATTTTTATATGCCAAAAATCGGATTTAAAACCGGCAATTTGCATTTCTAACATAGGAGCGTCCGGATTTCATTATAAGGCACTGTATGTAGATAATACAAGGTGGAACTCGCTTTTGCGACAGTTCTTAGGCTTCTATACATCTACTTTTTCGGTAGGTTAAATTATTTGGGCTTTATTTTATTCCAATTTTTAATGCGTTAATCTTTTAATTAGGTAGATTTTTTTACTATATAAGGAAAACGCTAACATTTTAATATTTTTTTTTTATTTCGACCTTTATAGGTAAATATTTGCAATTTACAAACCACAAATAAAACACAATTCATAATGAAATATTAAAATACCCGAAACACGTACCGAATACCGTATTAGAAACACGTAAAATACCTACTCTAAAAATACAAAATAAGAATATCGGATTAAAAAATATATATGTAAATAATCTGAATAATTAATACCAATCTAAAAATATTCTATATGAAGTAAAATTGTTTTAAGAACGTGCGTTCTGATTGGTTTTGAATTATGCGGACAGACGGACAGACGGACAGACGGACACGGAGCTAGATCATAAGGCTTCTTCCTATACGTTGTATAGAAGCCTAAAAATGAAAATAATCATATTTTTAAGACGAAAATGTAGTCAGTGAGATCAACTAGCTACATACATGCGGAACGGAATTTAGAGTTGATAATCTTTTTTTGTTTTCAATCTGGCTCTGTTCTTTGAATGCAAATATTTTAATTACATATAATTGTAATTTTACACCCTCCCCCCGAAAACCCTCCATCATAATCGGGGGTTCAATTTCTAACACCAAAATACGAGGATGAAATCGTTAAAGAAATCTGGTAGACAAGGGAAGGAAAATCTGAGAAAATCTGGAAAAATTCGAAAAAATCTTTGAGAGTCTGAGAAAATCCAAAGATAATCAAGAAAATCTAAAATTTAGATCATAGAAATATTAGGAAATAAAAAATTCTTAAGTATTTTAATGTGCGTGAAGTTAGTCCCACCATTTTTGAAAATTTGAAACCTGTATATTGTGACGGGCTGTGCCAAATGTTTTTTTATTTTATTTTATTTTTTGTTTTGGACTTTATAGAAATTGCTTATTTTGGGGTAAAAATTAGCCCCGCCGTTTTCGATTTTTTTTACAATCAAATTTGTAGTGGATTCTACTCGACGTGTGCCGTTGTGTGCCGTAAATCAAAAATTTTTATTTTGATAACTGATAAGTAACATTTTTTATGGTCAAAAACTATTTTATCGATAGAAGTTAGCCCGCCATTTCTGATTTTTTTAAAAATCATTAAATTAAAGTAAGCCATTAAATTTTAAGCTGAAAAAGTAACACAGAGTTTTTTAAGTAACACATTATAATTAATTGAGATGAATCAATAAACAATCAGAGCCGGATTAAGGATGTGCGATGCCCGTGGTAACTTTTTTGGGGGCCTCTTCGCCTTGCATGTTTTAACAAAATGCGCGGCAGGCAAAAATCTTTGATTTCATAAAAGATAATTTTGAAAATAATGTTTCTGATTGATGTAACCTACTAATGGTTACATGAGAAGGCGAGACTAATGGGGTCAAAATAAAATTAAATTTGTTAAAATTGTTAATTCCATTCATATTATTATCAGTTTTGTCGATTTTTTAATATTGTTTACAATTAATTTTAATAAATTTATTTTAATCTAAGCTATAACTTTGGCAATTTAAATTTTGTTCCTTCAATTGTTTCGAGGCCCCTAGAAATTTGGAAGCCCTGGGCTGCAGCCCCATTAGCCCCACCCTTTATCCGGCTCTGTAAACAATAGCTATTACATATACACAAAGTGCAACGTAGTGATATGGTGTCTAACGTAAAAAGTCAATATAAAGTGAAACTTGGTTACCACAACTAGACAAAATTAATTTTGCATGCTTTGTAATGGTAGAAATTAAATTTTAATTATAACAAAAAAAAGGTCTTTAAGCTGAAAACAAAATAATTTCTGAATAATAAAGTATGTATGTATAATATGCAAACCATTTGATAAAACTTTTAGATAAGGGGTTGTTTTTAAAAAACCTTTGCTGTCAGGACCGTATTCGGGATTTCTTTTCGGGGGGGGGAGTACTCGTAAAAAGCTTTTTGTAAAAAGTAACATTTTCGGGGGTTCCCCTTTCGAGAATTTTTATTTTATTTTATTACAAACAAATGTTTCTTTTAAACGTTTCGGGAGAAAGGAGTTCAAGTGGCCCCAGGTGCCTCTTTGGCTACGAGCCAGTTTGCTGTTGTTGAAAATAAAAATTTGTTTCTTGCTACATTTTTTATGCGGTCATTTAAAAAATTAAAAAGCATATTTCAGGTGGAATAACAAAGAGTAAAAATTTGTCATTTCAAAATTAGTCGATAACATTATTATTGGAAAACTAAAATCGGTGAAAAATTGAATTAGATATAAAACTATGTATTTTTATAAAAATTGTGCTTCTAACCGCGAAGGCTAGGGGCTAGCTTAGGTTATGTCTAATTGCAACAGATTATTATGACCACAAGAGGAATTTACTCATTTAGCTCTACCTGCACAAAATCGTTAAGTTTTACCCAAAACCCTACTTGGAGTTATATATTGCTGTTTTCTTACATATGGGATTAGTGGCAACCGTTTTGTTTGAAGTGCAGTTTACATCTGGCATAATTGGCGACCTCTTTACTCGGAGGGCAGTTTACATTTTATGGTCAAGTTTGTAGGGCAATTTATAATTCCCCTTAACATTTATTTAAGAATAATATTCTTAATATTTAATAATTAAATATTCCCGGACCAATAGTCCAGGGACCAATCGTCCGAGGATCAATCGTCCACTTTATCAATCGTCCGGGGACCAATCGTCCGGGGACCAATCGTCCGGGGACCAATCGTCCGGGGACCAATCGTCCGGGACCAATCGTCCGAGGACCAAACGTCCGGATACCCGTTTGCATATTTTTTTGACTATTTGCATTGGTTTATGGAAGAACAAATATAATTATAACAATAATAACATTACCTAGATGTTTCTCTAGTGTCACGTTTTGCAATACCCTGACAAGAAAACCTGGAAACTGTCTAAACGATGCAAAACCGGAAATAGTATAATAATATATTATATAAACTGAAAACTATTACACGACCACAACATTGTACTAATTCCCATGCATCGACTTTGACTGATACAATCAATCGGCTTCGCTCCATTTGAAGTGTACGGAGAAATTAACAAAATATTAAGAAAAGCTCGTAAACCATAAGTGCAAACGCATAATCATGTTATTGTTAATTTTTGAACTTTCTCTTAAAATACCTATAGGAATCGCTATAGACCTGAAAAAGCAATAAATAATTTATCTAAAATTATTACTTAGCTAATTACACTATACATTTTTTACATGTAAATTATTTATAGAAAGCGTTAGAACAATAGATATATTTATTGCAAGTTCTAAGACCATTTCAATCTCTCTATTTCTCTAAAATCTACGACAATTTCCTAGAAGAGTAATTAAGCAGTTCGACCATGCATTGTTATACTTATTTTGTGTTAAACAGTCAATTTTAATTACGTGTACACTGAACTAAACTTTGCCTTGATGATATAACTTTTGTAATTGTTAATATTTATTGTTTAGGTGATGCTTAGATAGAAGATGACTTTACTTCCGTGTTCGTCGTTACGTAAAACAAAATGTTAATGTAGGAGGATTTTCAATTTTACGCTGCTTAATTGCAATACAAAACCGTGTTGCTAATTTTTCCTAAATTAAAAGTTACTTAATTTTTGGAGAATTTTTATTAATCCGGCTGACCAAGATTATCGCTTTTTAAATTTCATATTTATTGCTGACAGCTGAAAGTAATGAAAGATAAAATTGCAGTGCAATATTTTTAAATTACCATGTAAGATGTAGGTACATTTGGCCGCTTTTATAAGCGGATTATATTCTTGTAGACATTTCGGAATTTTATTTATTAAATTGCAAGTATTTCCTGATTTCAAAATAAATAATTATGTAGTATTATAATAATTATATAAATTATTAAATGAATATAATAATTAGATTATTCCAAAATAATGCTGCCATCACACCAACAATACAACTAAAAATTGATTTCAATACCATTCGAATGAATTAAATAAGTTATATACAGGGTGGTCACAAGCGTTCTGGTTTTCCAGAATCGCCCAGGGGTGTTATTTTGAATTTATTGATTTTGGACAATCTGATAATTAATTTTTTTTTTTAATTTTATTACAAGCCTTGTAATTTTTGGGTAGGTACAAAATCAATCGAAAAAGTAGTTAGCATTTTGAGACCTGTTTGTCAGCAGCACTATAAAAGCAAAGAAAGTCTGTCGACAAAACATGTTATAACATACATAATGTATTATTATATCTTAAGGCCACCGAATTTATGTCCATTGTTATTAAGTAGGCACTATAACCCGCATTGTCCTTTAACATTTTGACAGATATTGATCTTCTAATCTTAATTTGGCAATATCGTTACAATAAACCTACTGGTAGGTGCTTATGTAATTTATTTTATTTAGCATATTTAAATATGTGTTACCGTTTTTCATGACATAATTAAATCATAATAAAAAAAGTAGTTCACCAAACAAAGAAATATCAAATTAAAGTTGTAAATAAACAATGCGGCTCAAACACCCGAACGAGTTTTTAAAACTTATTTAAATTTATTCGTAATCAACAAAGTTAAATGGTCTCGTAGATGAATACATTTTCAAAGAAACGGTTGCACCCATTAGACTATGGGCAAATGGGTATGTTATTACGGACATAAATTATTTATGATACAAAATGGATAGCAATTTATTATAATAGCCAATATGAAGTACATACCAAATAATTAGTAATTAAACTTTCGCTGGATACTTGGCAAAATATCACAAATACAAATAAATATTTAAATTCGAAAGCCACGTTTGGCGTTGATGAAGAAATAAACAACCCAGTTCTGGTAACAAAAATTCAATAAGAGAACAATAAGTGTAAATAACGCAATTTATTAATCGGCTAGCCCACAAATTTGCTAACGACACTTAAGAAAGTTTTGTAAACAAAGATATGGAAGGTTCAATTCGGTTTTCAGATGCTTTCTTATAAATTACGATACAGGGAAACGAAAATGTCGCTTGATTTATAATGTAACAACGCAGAAGAGAAATTCGATCTTAAAAATCTTAGTCTTCCAACTTTTTGAGCCTACATTCAAAGGATTAGTATGGATAATCTCTATAATCCAAAAAATAAATTTTCTATATAAGGGAATTAATTAAAATTTAATTTAGAAAAAAAAACTTCAAAACAAACCATGGCAGATTATTTGGCTTCGATTTATGGCACAGAAAAAGATAAAGTGAACTGCTCGTTCTACTATAAAATTGGTGCATGTCAGCATGGCGATCGTTGTTCTAGAATTCACAGCAAACCAACTTTTTCGCAAACAGTTTTATTGAAAAATTTGTATGTTAATCCCCAAAATTCTACTAAATCCGCAGACGGTAGCCATTTGGTTGTGCCAGTAACTAATGAAGAAATGCAAGACCACTTCGACAACTTTTATGAAGACATTTTCGTGGAGTGTGAAGAAAAGTATGGAGAAATCGAGGAAATGCACGTATGCGATAATTTGGGAGATCATTTGGTTGGAAACGTGTACATCAAGTTCAGACGCGAAGAAGATGCGGAGCGTGCTGTAAACAGCATTAATAATAGATGGTTCGGTGGGCGTCCAATACATGGAGAGTTGAGTCCGGTTACGGATTTTCGCGATTCCTGTTGTCGTCAATACGAAAACGGCGAATGTACCCGTGCTGGGTTTTGTAATTTTATGCACTTAAAATCCATCTCCAGATCGTTAAGAAATTTGTTATTTTCAAACAGAAGGTCCAGTTTTCGAAATAGGAACTTTCGGTCCAGATCTCGCTCTCCCAGAACACGTAGTCGTACTCCCAGTAGACGTAGTCGTTCTCCCAGAAGACGTAGTCGTTCTCCACGCCACAAACGCAATAGAAGACATTAAAAATTTAATAATTTTTGTAATAATAAATTGGTAATTTCTATTTTAGATCATTTTGTATCGTTCACGATGTTTTGGTTCACTGAACAAATAATCGTTACGTAACGGAATCTCTAAGTAGATCTACATCAAAATAACAATAAAACAAAAAATTGTAAGTACCTATGCACTTTCAAAATTGTTATTTAATTTTAATAGTCAGTAATTGCTGTTGATGCCATTATACAACCTTAAAAATGATCATTGTAATTATTATTGTTACCTTCAGAAAAAAATGCAACGTCAATCAATGTTTTCAAAGTTTAACTGTCCAAGTCTCGAAGTAAGTAATCAAACTTGTATTCATCTTTTTTTTTCATTGACTTTTATTTGCGTATTGATTGAAGATGCTATAATAGTGAAAGTGAATGGTTACATTGCTATATAATAAATAAATTTTTTATTCACATTCTAATAACAGTGTGGTTTCCTATTTTAGTAATTGATATTTAATCGTGATCTAGATTGTGTATGACAATGAAGTGCTTCAGAAATCAAATTCAATTGGTCCAAAATATAATTTTATTAATAATAAATTATGCCATAATAAAATGTCAAATTGAAAAAAAATTTTAATTAGCGTTTACATAAATTTTTTTTTATCAAAATGATGCCCCCATCCCCCAAACATCTAGCGCCCCACGTTGATTGCCAAATTACTCTCTAGAGTTACTACTGCAATTTAATACAAAATATTAAAAATAATTGTTATTATTATCGGTTGAAAATTCATTAAATATTACAAAATTTAGTGTAATTTCAAATTACTAACAATCAAACCGGTATTCTAATCTAATTAAATAACAAGTAAATAAAAAAAAATTAATAAAAATTAGAAAACTCGCACTATTTCAAGGTCAAGTTTTCTAGGTCAACAATAATCAAGCGTCTCGACAGCAAAAAATTGAAAGTAATTTACTGTTTACAGTTTTATTACATAAAAAAAATTAGTTGCCTATTATTTAACGGCTTAGATGATTTTTTTTCGATTATTTCATCAAATTTGCCTATGGTTAGTATGAGTTTGGTAACATTTAAAGCACACGTTTACATAAATGTCACTTTACATAACACTTTTGAAATATTTGAACATTTTTTTAGTTACACATCGTTTTACGAATTCACACCGGTTAACCTTCAAAGTTGATACAGTTTTTTTAATGCTATTTGAAATCTCAAAATTTTAGTTTGTTTTTAAATTCAAAATTAAGGTTAACAACTCAAAACAAAAATCATCAAAATTTTAATTAAATTACGCATCCATCAATAATTTATTATTAGAAGTACGCATCTACTTCTTTAAATTTACACAGAAAAATTTTATTTTTCATTATTTCATTAAATAAATATTATATCCAAAAATTCAAACTTATTTATTATTTAAAAAAAATATTACTACATTTTTTATATGTTACTACATTTCCTGAAAATAATTTATTTCATAATTTAAATTAATTTATCAACAACTTAATTTTGCAAAATTAAAATAAGTAAATATTTATTTTACCCCACCCTATCATGACTTAAGTAACCAAAGGTTAGGTCGCCCCACGTAGATGGTGTGAAATTATGTTTAATTGAGGTGCAAAGATACATAAATCGTCATAAGTAGAATACAAAAATACAAATCATTATCGCTTTATTATGAAAACAGTTCTTATATTTTTTTATATTAATAAATTAAAATTAATTAGCATTAATGCATGGCTGCAGATCTATTACTATTCAAAATTTTCCACGCCCATTAAGGCAGCAGCTTTACGACGTATTTAGTTTGAAAATCAAAATTTATGATTTTTGAAAATTTCGAAAAACTCTCCAAGTATAAATTGAATATGAAAATAATTGAATAATTAGAATACATTTAAAGTGTAGTGTTAAGCGCGTATTACATTATCACATTTTGGTCACATTTTCGTTCAACTTTCTTGTCAAATGTTTGACGAAAAGTTGAACCAAAGTTTGATGAAAATTTTTGGGTGGGGATATGTTTGTGGTGAAACTGGCAACTAAACCTAGAAATACTTCACGCAATTTGTGTAGCCAACCTTTGTAACCAACTAAAAAAAATTAGAATTAAAATTTTAAAAACATTCTCAATATTTTTATTATGAGTAGGTTAAAAAGGAAATTAAAAAAGATTGCAAAGGTATTTCAAGTAGTGGAAGCTTACATGGAAGCTTACCATTTATATACTAGTAACTCGAATAATAATTTAGGTTGGCACAAGCGTAGCTTTGCAGCAATGCGCATGATTATTCAAAAGTTTGATGGAAAAGTTGAACAAAAGTGTGACACGCGCTACTTTTTGTTTGACCAAAGTTTGACAGAAGTTTGACGAAAATGTGATAATGTAATACAGCTTAATTTTTTTCGTCAAACATTTGACAAGAAAGTTGAACGAAAATGTGACCAAAATGTGATAATGTAATACACGCTTTAGGGGAAGAAAAAAAATTCTGAAAAAAAAATTGGCACCTACCACTGAAAAGATATAAAGCAACTCCATTTTTATGTGATAGCACCGTTTAAAAAATTAAAAAAATATAACAAATCACAACAAATCACATATAAATCATATAGCCATATAAAGGACACAAGAATGCGTGTGCATCGCTATAAGTTATCAAATAAACTAAACTTGCTATACTAGCAGCTTCATTATTCCGCAATATTCTCGTTTTTACAATCGTTCAATTCGTTTTTCAAGCGGATTGTTTATGTTTTTACAAGCATTATTGTAAACTTGTAAACGTTAATGCTATTCTTTAATATTATGTAATCAGAACACGCTTAGTTACATGTTCATACCTTGAAGATGCGCCAGTAATGTGCAACCATTTGCGTACGTGCAAATCATGCTGAGCTGTAATTAAAATGTATAATCGTTAAAGTTTAAAAGTGAGAACCTTTAATTTGAGGTTCATGAAATTAATCAATAATTAATTTCGAAAACATGTTTTTTGATGATTTACTAAAGTCGCCTTTGAATTTTGAAAGCTTTTTGGGGCATAGTAGAAGTTTATGTACACCTGCTTGCTACCTACCATTGCAGAATATAATAAAGTTTACCATATTTATTTTTTATAATTATATTTTTGTAATATTTTTCAATTACGAATATTATACTAATTATCTAAATTATATTATTATTTTTAAATAATAATTAAAATTATATACCTAAATAACTTTGATAGTAATTTCTTTAAACAATAGTTTTTTAAAAAATTAATAATAAGTAAAAGGGATGAACGGCAGACGCGTGTTCTGACTCATTAGGCGTCATCATTCCTGATGGTTTCATGGTAAATGAGATAATAATTGATGTACAGTTACGTTTTTTCATGTGAATACAGTATTGATGACGACGACTAATGAGTCAGAAGCTTACGCCGTCTGGTGTGTTTATCGTTCATTTTTATAAATAAACTTGAGACTTTAAATTATTGCACAATTAATAAACGCCGCAAACCATTTATCTGAACAAAACTACCGCAACAATAAATTATGTAGTGTCATTTAAAATCATTTGAAGTAATAAATCAATAAACTACAAGAAATATTATTTTATTTTTTTTATTTATATAATACTTATTATAAATATATATTATTATAAAACAAAAATAAAGTTTGAATTATTTTTTAAAGTAAAAATACACCAATCGGATAGTACGACTCCCCCTCTGGTTGATAAAAGTGATTACTTCGTGTCAGATAATAAAACATTTGTCTAACAAAAAATAAAAATGTTTCCCGGATTTCAAGATTTCGATTGAAATCCGGGCCTGCTCAGAAACACCTGGCCCGTACTCGTACTCCAGTACACAGCGCTCGAACATGCGCAGGAGGTGTACAGCTTCTTGTACAATTAACTGTCAAGTTTAATACAGTACAGTCATTAGAACTATTACTTTTTATTATTAAGTTTAGGGCGACGCGTTTCGACCTCAAACGGTCATCTTCGGAACCAGTGTCAACAATGTAAAAATGTGTATATTGTGTAAAAAAGTATATTAATTTATTGTTTATTTACACTTTGTTACTTGCAACTTTTGCGCTGGCTTTAGATTAGGGTTGCCATCCGTCCCGGTACACCGGGACATGTCCCCGTTTTGGAACTCCTGTCCCGGTCGCCCCGGTGATCTACAAAATGTCCCGGTATTGAAGTATATTTCAGTTTTCAATTCTTTTTTAAAATTATATTTGAAAAAATTCGCAATTAAATTCGATGACGATTAATTATTGTTGGATATGTTTGAAAACTGATTAGAATAATATAACAATAAACTGCAATAATTAAGAAAAAATTACCGTCATCGTTACTTATTTGTAGGCATAAGATTTCTTTACACTTGTGTCAATAATATATTGTGCACCTGAAGAAAAATAAATAAAAATTCTAATTCTAACATCTCATACATTAGGTTTGGAATCGCTGGGACAGATTCCTTTCACTTTTGGATAACTACAATAAATCCATTTTCCAGAAAAAACTATATGGATCAGTTCGTAATTTTGCAGTTTCTAATAATTTATTGTAGTTTCTAATAATTGAGTTTAAATTGACAGTAAAATAAATTGAGATTTAAAAAAGATTTTATGTTAAAGAAGAAGTAGTGGAACAATTTAAGAAACCTATAGAGTTAATTTTATTAATTGCCAATTTTATTTAAAAATGATATTTGAGAACATAAATTCTTAGTTGATAAGGACTGCGTAATCAAGAGGTATCACATTTTATTTGGAAAATATTTAAGATAAAATTGAAATTTAAAATTAATTAAATTAAATAATTTTTGAATAATTTTGAGATGCGTCTCCGAATAATTTAGATTGTATAAAATATCATAGCAATATGTAAGATTTTGTAATAATTAATTAATAATTTTTATTACTTAATTAATTTAATTGGCAAAAAAGAAATACTGCAGAAAGAGGAATAAAACGGTTGTCACAGATGGGCATTGTTTTAAATTAAAAACATAATTTAAAAGTAATAATTGGATTATGTGAGAAGGTGCTTTTAAATTAGAAAATGATTAAGGAAATTATAAAATTTATAAAATCAGCCCAGCACAGTTGTATTGTGGAGCGTAATGACCATAGCTGTTAAAAACGCTTAATACAATAATAATAATAATAATAATAAATTAAAAAATTTAATAGATCAAAATTGGTGAAAAATTATTGAATTTAAGAAAATATCAGAGCAATATAATATCTTGAAAATTTTTTTTTATTTCCTGTTTAACTTACCTTAATGAAGAAATTCACATAATAACTTTTACAGCTTTAAAGTTGGATTTATAGTTAAAATAATTAAATGAAATAACTTTTTTTAAATTTAATATTTATTGCATCACTTGATAGTTTCATACAATGGTAAATAAATGAATCGTTTTTAGGAATGTATAAAAACGGATACCTATACGATCTCCATTGTCAAGTCAATCTAAATAACAGTTTTTTCTTTTTCGTAACCCTGACTTCTTGTAAATTAGCCAAACCTGTGCAAGTTTACCTCGACTAGCGATAACACTAAACCACCACTGGCACCCGAACCAAGTGATAATATATCAAGAGAATTACTAATTACTATAAAATTATTTCGTTGTTAATTTAATTTGCAATTTATTAATTTATTTTATTTGATTAGCAGTTTCTATATAAGTACATTCATAGGACGTTACTTTGACTTTTTATTTATATTTTTATTTTATTACTTTGTATTCTAATAATAGAAACATTTTTATAATGTTTTATTAATAACTTGAACGGAATAATTTTTAAATAAACTTAAAATTTATATTTTAAAAATTAAAACACAATTAAGGAAAGAGCGGCAGACACTCACTGCTTTCTTCGACTATCAAGCCATCATACCACGTATGTGTTTCTGACTCATTAGTCAGTTACTGTTAACAGTGACTGTTAAAAAACACTGTGCACACAATTAAGTGTTTTTCAACGAAGTATGCGGCACTGATGACGACTAATAAGTCAGAAACACATACGTGGTATGATGGCTTGATAGTCGAAGAAAGCAGTGTGTGTCTGCCGCTCTTTCCTTAATTGTGTTTTAATTTTTAAATTTTGAAATTTATACTAGCAATAGATTGCGAGAACTTTTATCTTTATTTATATTTTAGTTTATTTTGCAAATTTGCAAAATTTATGATAAATAATTTATTTAATTTATTACTTTTAAATGTATATTTATGTTGAGGTGCCCCATGCAGCCCAATTTTTGTTTCTAATATTTTAGTTCTTTATTTTGAACATATACAGGGTGTTCCAAATCTCAACGTCATTCTTTGGAGGACTGATAGACCAGTTCATGACTGACCAGGATATCAAAATATGACCTAAGTCAAAAATCGTTAGTTTTTGAGATATTAACACTTTTATGAATTTTGTGTGAAAACAGTTTTTCGAGTGCCACATGTACGAAATTCCATATTTTTAGATTATAATTTTGGGTACGCAACCCTGAATGGCCCTGATATTAATCACAGATTAAAGTGAAACTATTAGTACCATAATTTTAGGAAAAAAAGTATTTTTCCCGGCATATAAATTAATTCTTTTTATTCGCAAACTTCTACTCTTCATACTGTAAAATTTTAATATTTTAAAAAATTGCTAGTGTAATTTTTAAAATGGTATAACGTTTGCTATGTTTTACTTAAAAAAATTGCTATTTTACTGCAAAAAGGAACATAGTGAAATTATTTCATTAATTAAGAATTCAAATGAAAGCACTTATTGTTAAAGTTATTAAAATGACCGGTATTTATTTAAAACTAAATAAAAAATAATTTAAATATAATAAATTATAATAATAAAAAAATTAAATAAAAAAAATTTAAATCGATAGTAGTTTTTAAGGTCATATTAGATTTTCCGGTCAGTCATGAGCTAACCTATCAGTCCTCCAAGGGATGACGTTGTTGAGTTTTGGGACTCCCTGTATATAAATCTAATTACTAGTACTATTTACAGAAATTATCACATATTCCATTCCATCCTTAGTGAACTCCTACAACTGAACATCAACTAATCTGAACTGCAGAGGAAATGAAGAAAATTGGTATGGATATAATACATTAAATAATATGTATAATACTATATATCAATGCATCAAAATAGAATATGTGAAAGTAAAAATAATGTATTGCATAGTTAATAGACAAATGAATATTCAATTTGTTTTGTCCAAGAAATACGTTTGTATTTAAATAAGTCACACCAATTCGTGAATTATTTAATTTTTTTGGAGCTGCAACTGTTTAAATTATGCTGTATGTGAATAATGATTTGCCATTATGTATGTCTGCACACTTATATAACCAAATGATTTAAAAGCTTTTTATAAAGTAGTTTATAATAACTCTTTTCAGCCTGCCACTATAGAAGATTCACAGTTAATTACTTTCTTCCATCCTAACTTTCAATTGTGGCTCCGAGGATTTAAAATCGTTCCTATTTATAAAAACGTTAAGTTCAAGAAAATATAATTAATTATATATAATAAAATTGATTTGCTATCTGCTAATTATGCAATACAGCAGTATTATAGCAGTATATAATAATATGTACTTTTCTACAAATTTACAACCATACTAATTAATTACCTTATACTAATAATTACCAACAATTATATTACCCAAATATTACATATCAAGATAGTATCGTGTGAAAAAACGACAATATAGTTACTTATTTACTTAAATTTATTGCCAGGAACTTTTTGTTATCGTACTTAATGATAAAGCAAAAAGCACCATGCTAAGATGCGTGTTATTGTGCACAGACTTTTTAGTAATTTTATTAATGGCACTTCTTTGTTTTATGTGTATTGTATTGTTGTAAGAAATTTATATAAACAAAAATCATTTTAAGAAACTACTAATTAGTACTAACACAATTGGTGTCTCCAATAATTACAATTTTGAGTTGGGTGACGGAGTTTTTTATAATTTTGCCAAAAAAATTAAAATAACAATAAATAAATTACAGTACGTTTAAATGTAATAATAATATATAAAAAAATTACAAAACCTAAAACAGTACAATAAAATTTAGACAGAATGCACAGAAAAAGTTGGCGTGAACATCATTCCAAGTATGAAATATAAATAACGTAATTTTATTTAAAATTGCATTACGGAATATTTTGCTGTGCTGAAATAGTTTACCGGTACGATTCTGAATATTTGATAAAAGTAAGAAATAGTAGTTGTGAGTTATTTTGAGAAAACGATATTTCATTATTTCCCGTACTAATTCCCGCACTAATGCCCGTACTAATAGTCACGGATCAATCCGAGACTCAAAATAATCCTAGAATTTACCAATGCGATTACTGGAATTTAGACCGTATCGTAGCAACTGCTGCTATTTCGAGAATTGATCTTGAATCTCGGATCAATCCATGACTATTCATCTATAATCTAAGGTTCAAGATTAACTCTCGAAATAGTAGCTGTTGCTATGATTCGGTCTAAATTCCAGTAATCTTATTGATAAATCCTAGGATTATTTTGAATCTTGGATTAATCCGTGACTGTTAGTTCGGGAATTAGTGTTTTATCACGCATAATCATATCATTTTGTGGTGCATTAGGATATTACATTTAGCCAAAATTGTAAGAAGATGCTTTTTAGGTTTACGCTTTATTGGGGATCTCCTTACACATTTTTGCTTCTGTTAAAAATCTCGTTCTCCATTTGGTAGTTTTCCCAATTTTCTCTTGCGTTAGATTCTGTACTGTCGTATCTAGATCTATTTCTCACCTTGATCAAGGTTACACTGGGTCTATTTAGAATAAAATGAAAATCCCTTAGGTTACATGATTAGTACCTGCTGAAATGGGTAAAGGAACTTGTGCACTGTAACTAAAAATAATAAAATATAGATTTTTTTTAGAAAAAAACAATTTTATTTATAAAATTTTTAAGGAAGTAAAAATTCATCCACAAAAATACTGGTCTCCAGTACCGGCCTGAAAAACTATGAATATTTATACAATACAATTTTCGCAAATATATTGATTTGACAGCTCTGATAGGTTTGCACAAACCTCGTGAACGCAACTCTTACAGTTTCCACATTGAATCCAATCCTCTTCACGAGATTCAAGGCAGACAGGGCAAATTATATCTTTCTGAGAACTCTGATATTTTTATTTATTTTTTTTGCTTTTCCTGATGAGGTCTTTTCCTAAAACTAAACCTTTTTCTTTCTTGCTGACATCTTTTCCTGAAACCAAATTCTTGCCTTTCTTACAGACATTTTATCTTGAAAGCAAAGTCTTGCTTCTCTTAGCTGATTCAACACTCATATTTGCTCTTTTTCCTTATAACGTCTTTTGATATGGAGAAATTGTGTATATTTCACTTCTTTCAGCTTTTCAACGTCATGCAGTAGCTCTTCTTTTCGAAGCATCAAGAATTGGTACAACTCTGCAATTATTGTTTTAATATTTTCAGCAGATTGATCAGTGGCAGCGGTAGTTTGGGACTCAGACCGTTCAAAAGTTGTAATTTGAAATAAAATAACATTATCAGATTGAGATTAGGATTATTGAAAAGTTTCAGTATGAGATTCAAGAGGTTGAGGAGCAGGGGAGCTGTAATTTGTAGCTTGTGAGAAGTCGCATTTGTCAGTTTGTCTGAAAGTTTGCTTTCGGAAGTTACCATTGAAGGTGTCACTTGTAGCTGTTGAGAAGTCAAATTTTTCAGTTCTGGTTGCTCAGAAGTTGAAGTTGTAAATTTTGAAAGTTTAAAAACATTTTGATTAGAGGTGGGTATCAGTGCAACAAAAACCATTAACGCCAGTATCAATTCAAGAAACTCGATTAAAAGCAGAAGCAACAAACTCATCAATTTCGTACTTCGTGATTCTTATACCAGAGTTTGATTTCATCCACAAACCACATGCATCATTGTAAACAGATTTAAAAAGCCTCTTAAAAGTTCGGTCAAGTGGCTATAACTTGTGGGTTGTATGAGGTGGGGTGCTTAAATTTGGATATGAATTTTTATGGCAAACTCAATGACATTCAAATTTTTATGACTGCCGTGTCCATTAAGAATTAATCGAACTGGGTTCCGTTCTGTAGGATTTGAATTTTTAGTGAGGTGAAGTATGCATTCCAAAAATAATTCAGAATTCATCCAGCCACTGGGCTGCGCTTCACCAATACTCTCATTTGTAGCATTTATCATAAGCCTCTCGTTCATACGAGACCGTGGGAATACGAAGAATGGTGGTACAAATTGACCTCCAGCGCTCATTGTAAACAACACAGTCACATATTTTCCACGTTCTGCAGAAGTGAGTTTTCCAATTTTTTTTTGTTTTTAGTACTTAGTTAAAACTTGAGCATGTCAATAATAATTCGCTATGTTTTGTCATAAATGAATAATAATAGTTCTTTCCAGCAGATATCTTGTCTTTAGTGAATTGGTGAGGTAATTTCAACTTTTCGGCTAAGCGAGGTGAAGAAATTCTTACCTGTTTAAAAGCATTAGTATATTTGACAAGTCCATAACATGTTCTGCCAATATTTCTTCGTGTTCAGGTGAGAAAGTATTTTGAAAACAATTCATAACTGGCTTCATGGAATACCTCATCTTCTTTATTCAGCATCTATGCATACACATACCAGGTATGTGCTAAAACCTGCGTAGACCGGATGAAAAAGAGGAAGTTCTTGATGGAAAGGGTTAAGGTTGTTGCAAGTGTAGGGATGTGACTAAATGGATAATAATGGTTGCAAGTATTGCCTGCTGTTGCAAAACATTTAGGTTTTATTCGTTTGTGGTAATGGAATGATCGGACCATCTACTACAGTAGCGGTCGTGGAAATTACATTGGGAATTATTCCCGAATTAAAAAAATAGTTTTTTAAGTATATTACCGATATTCTTAATAATAAAGAATAGAAAATAGACAAATAGTTAAATTTTTGGTTTGAAACTCATAAGCTCAAAAATACATTTTCTTTAACACAAACACAAAAGCTAAGTTCTTAAAACCGGGGGGTCTGGGGGGTATGGAATACCCCCCAGCACATTAGTGATTGTGTTCAAAAAAAGAAAAAGAAAATCTTAGATTTTTAGAAATTATATTTCCGGTTTAAAACTTATAAGTTCAATAACACGTTTTTGCACACCATCTCTGGTGTACTGGAGGGTATTCCATACCTCCCGATCCCCCGGTTTGAAAAACTTAGCTTTGTGTCTGTATTGTGTTTTTATTATGCACGGTGTACGGTTATTGGAATTTCATTGGGAATTGTTATTTTAATTCGGAAATACATATTTGTACATAATTGTTGAAAATTGGATGCAAGTGGCGCAAGATAGAAAAATTTGGATAAATAAAAAAAAACCTATGTCCAACAGTGGAGACAATTGGCAGATTGATGATGATGATGGTGATTGGAAGTAGCCAATATCCAGAGTTATTTAGGTTATCAAGTGGTTATCTAGGTTAGCACTGTTAGCAGGTGTTCTTTGAATTGCACAAAAATATTTTTGCAGCATAAATTAATGCGATACATGGTGCTTGCATGCATTACTGCATTTAGCAGTCTTGCTAAATGCATTTTTAAAATGCAATACTATTCGGAGTAATTTCAAAACACAGTAAAACTTTGTAGTCCATGTATTTACTTGCTATCTGTATGTATAATATAAGCTGAAAAGATTGCTTCAACAGTAGCTTTAAATAGCTTGGTGCCAGAAAACTATTATTAATAGATGTTAGTTATATAGCTATTATATTGAAATTGATCCTCTGGTAAAATAGAAGTAATAGCTAGCTGCCTGTCCGCTAATAAATAGCTATTGAAATTCGTAGCTGCTATTTAGCTGAAAATGCTCATAGTGCTATTTTTTGATAGATCACACGACCTAAATTCACAATATAAGTCGTTTTACTCTGTTAATCTTTAACGTTGAGTATATTTTTAACACCCGACGCAAAAAAAGAGGTGTTATTTAATTAGTATTTATCAAATATAGTACATTTTAAATACTGAAGTATTAAAATATCAAAACTTTACAGAATGCGAAGTTACCAAATACTTCTAAGTATTTCAAATGCGTCGATAAATAATTACACAGATATATGTCGATAGATTAACATTAATGATGAATAATAGTTGTATGTACAAGATATTTATCTCGTTGAAGATAAATTAGGATATAAGTCTTTGGTATGAATTGCAAGAGCAAATATTTTTAATAATGAAATGTATATATTCATACATAAGTTATTTTTCTGGGTTGGAAAAAAAAGGTTAACATGCACTACATTTTTTACATTTTTTCTGCATTTTTCAGTTAAGTTTTACTGTTTTATGACAGTTGTCTGATTTATTACTTAATACTCGGTACTTATAATATGTTAATTATTATTGCATGCAATAACAAAATTATGACTTCAATTCAAGTTGCACAAGCTCTCAAATAAATAATCGTTAACTAATAGAGCAATGCACATTAAGAAATTTATTGATTTTTTTAATTATCAAAATACAAAATACCCCAAAAAATTCAAAAGGAAATTATTTGTTCATCAGTCGAGAAAATTCTAGTGACTATCTCCCTCTGACGTCATAACTGACCTGTCCACCAATCACCAGATTTCATTTCAAAAATGTAGTCCAATAAGATTTCAATTTAGCGAACATTTAAGTTGTCTAGTGAAATCCACCAATCACGAGTAATATGCACGAATTACCGATCATTTTCGATAATTTTTCATCCTTACTTTATTTACAATAAAAATAATCGTGACACTATTATAATAATAACGAATGGTAACTAGGCATTTGAAAGATTTAATAAACAAAGTCATAGCCGACACTCTTTTTATATTAATATAAAACAAATTAATGTAATTTAAAACGAAGCAAATTAATCGTCGGGAGATAGTCATGAGAATTTCCCTTTTGCACAGAATATTATCTTATCATTTGTTCTCTTACATATTTTCGATCGCAATCGGCCCTTCTCTGCGAGTCGGGCCGATTGTTATCAAAAATATGTAATCGAACGAAATGATCGATAATATTCTATGCACATGGGAAATTATATATGAGAGTTGATCTGGCAGCCTACATACCAGCATATTTATGTATAATGCTAATCTTAAAGGTTGGAATACCTGAGCAATAATATTACGATTACTAAATTATAATAAATATTTAATAAATAATATCAAGTAAAAATAGCAAAAACAGAAAAAAGTTAAAAATTAAAAGAAAATGGATCGAGAGAATAACTTTTTACAAATGGCTGAATGAGATAATTTTTATCGAAATATAAATTAACAACAATACTGATCACGTGACATAATCATCAAAAGGTAATAATTATGAAGAATTTTTAAAATTTTCAAATGATTATTAATTTTTATTAGACTCTCACATATTTGTGGTGTTACAGTTGGGTGGGGGAACAATACCAACCACCTAACAAATAAATTAATGTACATAATTTTTTTTTAATTTACATAAATAATTTTGAAAATGGTTTAGTAATAAGAGTATAAAATTAGTTAATGTTGATTTAAAAATTTTCTAACTATACGACAAGTTGCCAAAACAGTTGCTTTTTGAATATTTTCAAATAATTTTGATGTTAAATCTGAACTTAATAAATGTCTCTCCATATTACACGATACTACACCAGTAGCAGATATTACTATTGGCACAATTTTGACCTTTTTGAGACTCCATACAGCCGTCATTTCCATTGCCAAATCCTCATATTTACGTATTTTTTCTTTTTCGGTGGATAATACGTTTTTAGACAGGGGCACTGCAACATCAATAAGAATTGCAGATTTGTCATCTTTATTTATAATAACAATGTCAGGCCTATTGTGATTGATATGTCGATCTGTTAAAATTGATCTGTCCCAGTAAAGGGTTGTATGATTGTTTTCCAAAACAGGTTCCGGCATGTATTTATAATAAGGGTTAACATTGACCAATAAGCTAAATTTAAGTGCGATCTGTTGATGTAGAATCTTACATACTAAATTATGCCTATAAAGATATTCAGTGGGCGCTAGTTCTGAACTATTATTAGTTATTAATTATTATTGTGTATATAATTATTATAATATATACAATATGTAAAAGCTTTGTGGTGGTTTTGAGTTGAGAGCAGAAATCGACGAATTTCAAAAAGGGAGTTGTGCAAAATACAGAAAAGATTTTATTTAATTTAAATTTAAATTCCAAGTTTGATCTATGGGATTAGCTCCCTATTAGAATATTATTCAAGTAGAGCGATGAGTGCCAAGTGTAAACTTGGTACACAGTAAAAAGTATTTCGTTAAATTAACAAAAAATGTTGTCAGAGCAGGTCCACTACAACTTTTTTGTTATATTAGCAAATTTTATTATTATACTAACATAAATAATACTTACAAAATATAATAATTTGAATCATAATTTGAGGTTTGAAGTTGTTATTCTGCGTAATAAATTTGCTAATATAACAAAAAAGTTGTAGTGGACCTGCTCTGACAACATTTTTTGTTGATTTAACGAAATACTTTTTACTGTGTACATTAATATTGGTATAAAGAGACCAACTAACAGATCTCAAAAAAGTTGAAGAAGAAAAAGAAAAAGATTTTATTTGGAGAACGATATATAAAAACAAGATGTCAATGTATCGCCCTACTAAAAACTGATTTATTATTATAAAGTGATATTAATTTATTTTTTATTTATAAGATATTAAATATTAATATTAAAACTGATATACTATTATGTATTAGTACTTCATAAATAGATTGAAAAGCTTCAGATGACAATAATGTTCATTCCTGAAATGAACTTCTTTCATGAAATGAAATTCATTCCTGAAATATATTATTGAACCAATAATTTCGCTAATAGTCTCATTGAAAAACACAAAAAAAGCACAAAATAATCGGTCATACAAATTTTATAATAAATCTCTTTCTGCACCATTAATGTAATGTATCTACTATTATTATTATTAGTGGTATAATTGATCATCCCTTATCTATTTTATGAATGTGTGTAATGGTAATATTATGTCTATTATTAAATTTAAATGTTGTATCTTAATTCACTTTCATAATTTTTTATTATGGTAATTTATAATCAAATTGTGCTTAAAAATATGTCAGTGTTATTTTGCCACACCCTATAAACATCTCAATTTGATACTATTACAATTTATTTTTAATCTATATAGACCATGTCAATGGTAACTTTTAGTGAATATACTATATAATTATTATATTATGTTTGCTATGCTAAATTTGGTAATAATGTACAGTGTAGGTCAACAGTTTAGTGATAGAAAAATATCAATTTTTATTACTTTATTATTATTATTTATAAAAAGTATAACAGTTCAATACATAAAATTTTTTTAATTATCTACAAGATTATGTTATATCGTCTCGTCTTAGCAACAAACTTACAAAACAACAAGAAAATCGAAACACATTAATTGATAATGTTGTTGAACATTATTTTGTACATAAAATACTCACCTATGCTACTTAATAAATAAAACACAAGCATTTTGTACAACATTTTAATAGTGTCCGTAACCAGCATTGATATCGTAATTGGGATAGTAGTTGGCATCTAATCCACCATATCCTCCAGCTGCATATTCCTGTTCGTAATCTCCATAGTATCCTTTTTGGTGTTCGCCTAAAACATTTCAAAAATAACAAAATTAGCAAAGCCTTTTAAAGATTACAGTAAATTATTCAAAAGTTTGCCTATATGTATCACGCCTAAAATTGGTTACCACATTTCGATCAAATGTCAAGATCAATCATTATGTGCTCTGCTTAATTCCTATAATAATAATCTACATACTACGTTGTATTATAACATAATTCACGAAAGGTTCCACCCTGATCCAAAAAAGCTGATATCTTACAGAATTAAGTTGACACTTCAGTGGACACCAATAATTTATTATTGACAAAAAGTCAAGGTATAAAAAACCAAAGATCGTGGTTATACATAAGTTCTGTATTTTATTTTTCCTGTAATATTCTTTAATATAAATATTTGCATAACCTGCCCTTTCATTTTTTTTGAAAATTGATACTAACTATAATAAACACGGAATATTTTACAGCATGATTTAGCCTTCCCAAACCCAACTGTGGTATAATCTTAATTGATAAACAAATCATAAAAAATCCATTATTTTTTAATTTATTTATAACATGAAGGACGTACAGAAGTGTATAAAATGCAAGGAAGAATTTCTGTTACTATAAAATTCAGATTTTCTGCATTTTTTTCTGGTAACGCAAAAACTGGAATTAAAAAAATTAAACGCCAAACACTTACTCTTGAAATGTCGATATTTTAATAATAACATACTGCATTATTGGGTTCGACTTGGGGAAATATCACAAAACACGTTTTTAATCCGGATGGCATTTAAACGAATAGGCTCAATCTCATTATTTAAATATGAAATAATTAAAATCAGTTTTTATTAACTAAATATGTGTGTTTGATGTGTTGAATTGAGCGTGTACTGTCTGATTTGATCAATTTTGAACAAAAATTGTACAAAATCCCAGTAATTAAGAACCTACGGCATCGAGGACATTATAACCAAAATTATTATATTTTCCTCTATTATTTTTTCGAAATTTTTTTTTCTCCAAAGTATAAACTTTCATACATACCTAAATTGTAATAAGGTTGCACTTGCACTTGTTTTACGAGAGGTGCCGCTATGATAGGAGTGTGTACTAACTGTGGTACCGACTTGATTACAGGTACAATCTTCCTCAAGACAGGTGGAGCTATTGGTACGTGTTTTACAATAGGTACAGGATGTGAAGGTGCTAAAGGTGCAGATTTGTGAACCACTGCATTAAATCCGTGAATGGGATCCGCTGTGTAATCCACTGTCCGGATTGAACCATCGGGTTCGACAAGCGAATATTGCCCTTTTACCACATCTCCTTCGCGGCTTTCATGTTGACTTTTCACATCACCCGTGTGTAAATCTGTCACACCATATTTGAAATGATATTTGGCTGGAGCCTAAAATGAAAAGAGTTATTTATGGAATTCAAAACTTCCACAAACTTACATGGTAATCCACAACATGTGCAGGAGCATAATTGGTTATTCCGGCATATCCTGGTACTCCAGCTACAGTATGAATAGCTATAACTAAGCTTAATGCTATAATCTGAAACAATAAATTAATTTAATAATTTTTATTCAAGAAAAGCAGTTAATTGGATTTAGAAATCCAATATTTATGGAATAAAGAATTTTTGCTTTAAATTTAGATTAATCATCCGGCTACACAAGCATGTTATGTAGTCGAGTTCGTATAAGTATAGATCAATTATAAGTTTTTAAGCTCGAATACTTTTAAATGAGAAACGTTCTAGTCGCTTCAGCGGTTTTTCTTCAGTAAAAATAAAATCATTACTAATTAAAATCATCTCTAAAGCTGCCCATTGATTATAAAAAAGTTATCGTTAAATGCAAACTGTTCATTTAAATATTGGTAGTATTTTATAATATTATTAATATAGTACACTAATTTGCTGCCGTAAGACAAAATTGTTATACATAATATTGATCTGCAAAACTGCTGTTAATTACTGTAAAGCAAAATCCAAGAGGTAAATACCGCTGAAAATTAATATACACAGAACTCGGAATTTCAAAGTTTTCCAAAAAATACTATAAAATTTCCAAAATATTTTGATCTTCAGATAAAAAAAAACAGATAATTTGGCTAATTTCAGCCTAAATTTCAGGCTAATTGGTCAGACGGTGACCAATTTTGTGTCCTTAATGAGTTTAGATTTATATTACTATTGATTTGAATTTTGATAGTTTTGCAAAAAGTGTGATTTATTTTTTTTTAAGATAGTGATTTAATTTTTGACTTGAGAGATTTTAGTTTTGAAAGTCGAAGCTTTCACTGAGTGAATTTAATACTGCTACATGATGTGCCGCAACTTATCAGTTTTTCCGATTAATTTATTAAAGTTAAATTTTGGATTGGTCCTAAGATTTTTGAAATCGCATGTAGATATTTTTTGTATTTCAAAAACCACTTAATTTCGGTAATTCGTTATAAAAATTAAAAACTAGTCCGGTAGAGAAGCAGAAAATTTTTAAGTACTGAATTTTTGAGGTATATTATATGTAGTTTTGGATAATTTTAGAATTTAATTCAATTTATTTTAATAAATAGGAAACACTACATTGTTTACATCCTATGCTAAAGGCTGAAAGAGTTATCTATATGTTATATCTTTGAGTCATGTCAAGCTTTGGATATATGTTGTGAAGAAAGCATCTTCTTTCTATCTTGGACAGATAATAAAAAAAGGTAAAAAATGTATTTTGCTTATTTGAATTTTTTTTATTCTTTTGTATTTTATCCAAAAATAAAACAGTATTATCACTGAAAATGAAAAAATCAGATTGCTAAGACGAAATCCCAAAAATTCAGCATTTTTATTGGTGGTTTTAAAAAAAAGTTTATTAATAAGGAAATAAGAGTTTTCAAATATTAGATCTGAGAGTAAGTCAGTATTAATTTTGCATAATTATTAATTATTACTGTGTTAAAACAAAAATAATGTGAAGATAATGAAGAAAATGTGATATTCAATAAACAGCTTACAACTATAACGAAAAATACTTTTCTCCGACTTCAAAGAGATGAGGATAAGCTATCGACCACTTAAAACAGGTGGCTTTTGACTGACAAAATAAATCTTAATAAAAATTGCCAACTCTGCAGGTTGAGGGTAAAATTTTTTTTAAAACAGTTTTTTTGTTTCTTTATAGTTAACTTGTTTCAAAAATTCAAAAATCAAAACTTACAGGTGTACCTAGTATAAAAGTAATTTTGATTTTGCTAATTCTTTAATGGGGTGTATGGGGAAACGCTATAGAGGTACTACCCTTCATCGTGTCGGTCACGCTAAGTGTCTCAGACATGAGGTGGACATCGATGACTGGTCCTCATAGGGTTTCCCAGCGCTCACTTATGGCTCCTCGTGCCACACCCTGGAAACTGCATTGACCTGCAGGCTAAACTAAGTGAGCGTAACCAGATATGGTGAAAATAGGGCAATATTTTGTTCTAAAGACAGATGAACTTATATTTTAAAGTCAATGGCATATAATCAGGCAGGCAAGGGGAAACCACCTGATTATTCTCCCATAAACGTATCGACGATGATGATGAGCAAATGTAAGAATAGTGTTTTGCCATGCAATCCGGCTAGCGCCCGACCCTGGAATGGGTTCGGACCAACTGGTGTGAAATTGGATACCGGCCATGCCACGGTAGAATACTGGATCGAAACTAAAACTGCAAGAGGACTGTTTCAAACCGGCAAACTGCATTTCCTGGAAAAAGATAAAAAGAGGGAATATGGGGAATTCGAAAGTCATAAACACTGCGTGTACTTCTCCAGTGCGGAAGACGGTCAATGCAAGGATGTGGCAATACTCATTGAGAAACAACTAAAAGAGTATTTAGAAAGCTACAAACGAATATACGAAAGAATTATGACACTAACACTATACGCTAGACCTATGAAACTTCACGTAATACATACATACTTCCCTACAACAATTGCGACAGAAGAGGAAGTCGAGGAGATATATGGGATGACTTTAACGCTAAAGTTGGATCTACTAAAATGGACAACCATATTTGTGACACAATTATTGGTAAATATGGAAGTGGAGAAAGAAATGAATGAGGCGAGAGACTCATACAGTTCGGAAACACAAATAACCAGATTGGCTACATTCTAATTAACAGAAAATAGAGAAGTTCCTTTAAAAACGTGTAAACCAAATTGAGCGCGGAGTGTGGATCTGACCATTGCCTGCTGAACGGAGATTTCACAATTAAGCTATGCAAAATTAAAAATAGAAAGAAAAACAAGAAGACTGTGTATCTCCAATCCATGAGAATTTCCACATAATCAGTCTATCAAAACACATTCTTAAGAGAGAGAGACGATTGTAACAGATTCTAGAGCAGTACGGAAAAATGGATAAATGAGGCAGCCCGGAACTGTTCGAAATCGGTAGTCAAATAAAAGAAGAAACATTAGGTGACAGATCAGACGCTGCAAATGATGGAAGAAATTAGAATAAATCGGGCAACTTATATAGATCCAAAAGATATAGCAATAAAAATTCAACAAGTTAGCAGGAATATTAAAAGAGAGTCACGAATACAAAGAATATACTATGTGCAGAAATAGAATAGCATGCAGTACAAAATAACACTCGAGACTTGTATAAAAAAGTAAGATACCTATCTCTGAAATTCAAGCCAAAAACTCAAATTCAAAGTTCGAAGCTCTATAGCAATGATGATGTATCATCGAATGATCGAGAAAATGAGGAAAGACACTACAAACTGAAACCAACAATCCTAACGAGCGAAGTAAAAAAGGCCATCTTACTTAGAAATAAAAAAACACCTGGTCTGGATGACATCACGGCAAAGATAATAAAAGCAATGGGTGAAATGGGAAAAAGAATTACCAACTTACAATATGCAAATGATACAATCAGAGTTGCGACAGAAGAAGAGGAAATGCGGACAATCCATGACACGGCTTACACAAGAGAACAAAATATTTGGTCTGAAAATAAGCAAAAATAAAACAAAAATAATGATCATAGATAGGGCAAACAACAACCTACCACAAGTACAAAGAGTGGCAAATTTCGAGATAGTCAATAGCTTTCAATATCTAGAATCAAGGATACTCAAAAAAATATGGACAAATCGATCCATAACAGTTAACACCAAACTTAAATTAAAGCGATCCTTGATCGTTCCCATCAGAACCATGGATCCTTCATAAAGAAGGATATCCGCTTTTGAAATGTGGTGCTATAGAAGTTTGTTCCGCATGCCTTGGACAGCGCGCTGCACCAATGCATCCACAATAGAAGAGTCGGAAATCACATCCAAGCTACCCCAAATAAGAGAGAGAGAGAGAGAATTTATTAATTAGTGCATCTCAGGAATCAAGAGAAATGTTTTTGTATTTTGCTAAAGCAAAGGGCTAATTTTTCATCTAATCTAAAAAAAACCTATGAAAAAGGGAGAGATTACCCAGCAATGGAAGAAAATGTAAGAGGGCTTTTGCTTTTCTTACTCAGATACTTTTCCACTTACGGATTTTTAGTTGTATTCCAAAAGTTTATTTTAATTTCCCAGTATAAAGCAATGGAGAGGTTACGGAAGGGAGAAGTGACAAAGCAAATTTTTGTACATTAAATATCTTTTTACAAAATTTTTGAAAGATATCTTCAGATTTTCTTTACAACAAATTTAATTACGGAAAAAACTTAACAAAATTAAATTAAAAATTATAATTAAAAATTTTTTTAAAAATACGGGAAAGTGACAGATCAGTGTGTCATTTAGGCCGCACAACCTAGGCAATCCACTAATACAATATTTTTTAAAGTAGTACTATTTAGTTACTCTTTTACAAGGCAACTGTTGCGTTTTTTATTTTTTTTTGAAGAGTTTGTTTTGAACACTGACCTAGGACAAACAAGTAAATTTCTACCAATCTTACTAGTGGAAGAACAGACGTTGTTGGGTGCTCTGAACTTAAAAATCTTCTAGCAGTGAACTGATATGCGAACTCGAAACGTAAGTTATACTGGACTCGTGTTTTATTATAACGCACAGTCTTAATAATTAGTAAAATTTTGCTTTCATAGAAGCCGTAGTAAAATTAAGCAAACCAAACATGAAAAACCAAGGCATAGAAATTAAGAGAAAAAAATAAAAAAAATTATTTCAATAATAAATTCTTGAAAAAATAATACAACGAAAAATTCTCAAAATAAAAATATCAAGATTATCTACAGTCTACATAGATGATACATACATGAGGAAGACCTCCAATTGCAAAAAAAGCTGAATAGATAGCCTTTTCAATATTTTCGGTATTCTGTAATCATTCAAGAGTTTTCGTGGTATAGTGTAAGATAATAAATAAGATAAAAAAATTGTAGTAAATCAGTTTAGCGCACTTCCTTCCGAATTCAATGCATAAATCCTTTCTATTATTCATTGTTCTTCTAAAAATTAATATTACATGCCATTTACTACAGAGCATGAGAACATTGAATTTTAATAAATTCTGAAAGCTGTTAAATAGTGCAATGCGTAAAACTAATATGCAGGAAATAAAAATTTTTTTAAGAAAGTTATTGGGGTTGTTTATGACATAGTTTCTGATATAAATTATGTCACCTCATGTAATAGAAACTATATCATTTTCTAATTTTTCATGTGTTAGCTTTAACAAGTTTCACTGCTAAGCTTTCGAAAAAGTAAAATTATTTATTTAGTTTATATGTGATTATTATTATCTCTTTGGAATTGAAATTTACATAATTGTATAACATGCTATCATCACCACCGTTGCATTATCTATTTATTGAATTTATAACGATCACCTGATGGTATAATTATCGGATTCAATTAAATGTAAAGAATTCACAGAGAAAGTATTGGTCAACAATAATTAAAAGATAATAAATTTTTATTAATTATGTGAACTCAAATTAATTGTGAGTTTTTATTAGATTGAAAAATGTATTATTGGGTCATATCCTTGCATTGTTTGATAATTGAGATAAATTTACCTAAATATTACGCTTGGATTTGATAATGGTATATTATTAATTGTTATATAAAGTTTTCCTAATTATGTTATGTCTTCAATTAACATCTTTTGATATCTTAAGAAAGAAATATTAACTATGAGATAATTTAATTGATAAATTAGGTAATTCAAAATATATACCCAGAAGATGTAATCCTTAAATTTAAAAGCTCAACAAAGTGGTTTATAGTGGAAAACGTAAACAACGCAAAAAATATGAAGATATTTAGATTGCCATTTAATATCTGCTTTTGGTATTTGGACTCAATTAACCAAAATACAAGAAACTTCCCTAATAATTTATTGTTTGAATTAATCGTTTGGATTTTTACTTTTCTTTTTTTAGAAGATAAAATTGCACGAAATTTTAATTTCTAAAAACTGTTAAATGCTAAATAACATAAAATATACAGAAAATCACTGAAAATCTCATAACATTTATTAACACCAAAACTATCTGTATAACATCCTTTGAAGGATAAAATTATAATAAATATCAAATATCATCTGATTAAGGGAAGATTCCATCTGCTAACTTAGCCCAGGCAAAACCGCTTAAAAAAATTATACTGAAGCGTTGGTTCCAATGTTGATTATTTTTACTTTTGTTTTAATTTGATAAAATTTGAATTACCTACAATAAAAATTAAAAGAAAAGACTAACCTTGGTATTACACATTTTAAATCCAAAGAATGTAGACGATAAAGTATATAACAACAACCACTGATGACTGAAATTTTCTTCCCATCCTACTTACTATTTATAAATATCTCCCAAATAACAAATTTGCATTGTACCCCTCTTTAATTATGCAACATCGTCGTTTTCCAAGGACGCACCACTTCTTGAGAATCTAACAATTTCCAAACCATGTTTACTCTTTCAAGCCTAATTAGTATACCAGTACATATTTTACTATTGTACTACAATTTAAATATTTTCGTATGCAAATTTGTAATAATATAGAATTATACATTTAAACAAAAAGAATAATAAAAAATTTTTATTGCAGAACTCAAATTAGTATTTTTTCTACAAGAGTTTCATCAACTTAACCTTCTTAATAAGCACCTACTTACAACTCGTATATGCAATTTTGAAATGCGGATGCACTGAACCCGCAAAACTGCGCATTTTCCCAAAGAAAATGCCCACACTGCACTTGGTACAAATTTTGAAATATCCCACAATAACAACATTAAAGCTCGTTTAAGTCGAGGAAATGCAAAAATTCAATTTACTTTCACTAATTAAAACACGTACGGTACCAATTTCTTTTTACCCAAATCACAGAAAAAGTAAATGCACGTATTTTAATTTTTTAATTACACAGTAAATTTGTAAACGTTAGTGCCGAGAATTACTTATTAGAAAGTTTAATATGCAACAATTTTAAATTGAAAATTGAACGAACTAACGAAATAATCGGAAATTAATAAAAATTAAGTAACATAAAAAATATTTAAATATTTTAACATACGCTTTGTGCGTTTTGTAACTTTGGTTTTTCATATTATTTAGTAAACATATCGGAATTGACGTTAAAAAAATATTTCCTACGCGGAAGTTGTTAAAAAGATGTAAATAAACTAGTAACAAATGTAAACCAATGCGTATCTTGGCCAAATTTTATGCAAATAAAATTTAAATTGATTAAAATTGGTACATCAGGTTATTAGCAAAGTATCACAAAGACGTATTTTTTTCAACCTGTGTTGATTCATTTTTAACAAATAAGTTATCTTCTTCTTACATCACAGCTTCACATCATTATCTGATTATGAGATTATGTTCTGTTAGAACATACAACTAAAATGAAATCCAATTCAAATTACATTCTTTTCAATTAATTTTACTTACTTTTTAATTATTTTTTTTTTAATTTTATAGATGTAGAGCAAAAAATTCAAAAAGTAATTTATAGAAAACTTCACGAAATCATGCTAACCTAATCCAAACCTAACCGAAGCTTAACCTAATCTAAACTAACCTAACCCAAATCTGTAACCTATTATTATTATCGCTGAACTGGTGTGAATTTGGTGCGGAGTTTCTTCATCCTCCTTACATTTCCTACATGTAGAGTCTTCTACAACCCCAATAATTTTTTATGTGTCTGTTTAAACAGCAGTGTCCTGTAAATATTCCTACTGCCTTCTTCAGCTGTGGTCTGCTTAGCTGAAGGATTTCATGTTTTAACCTGGAAGGCCTTTCCAATACGCGAGATGTTGTTTGTTTAGTAGTTCTTTATAGTCCCCTTTGCGGTCAGATAAGCTATCCCTCAAATTGGTTCTGGTCCTACTAAAATCTGCAATCTTACAGAACTTCTTTTATATCATCGACAAAATCAGTCTCTTCAAATTTAGCTATTAAATTTTTAATTGTTATCTTTGAATTGAAATAAGTAGTTTTTAATACAAAAAAAATTTATTAACCCGCTCTTCAATAGCTACGCTTCAACCGTGAAAGATAGCATGGCTGTTTTATGTATAAAATTTCTTTTTTTTTTACTTCTCAGTTAAAATTTCTTCTACTTTCAGATAGCTAGTACAATGAACAAACAATATGAAGCTTGATTCATATTTTAAAAAATTAGATTTTTTGTAAATTATAAAAATATAAACATAAAAAATAAATAAAACAAGGTGGAACTCGCTTTTGCGACAGTTCTTAGGCTTCTATACATCTACTTTTTCGGTAGGTTAAATTATTTGGGCTTTATTTTATTCCAATTTTTAATGCCTTAATCTTTTAATTAGGTAGATTTTTTTACTATATAAGGAAAACGCTAACATTTTAATATTTTTTTTTTATTTCGACCTTTATAGGTAAATATTTGCAATTTACAAACCACAAATAAAACACAATTCATAATGAAATATTAAAATACCCGAAACACGTACCGAATACCGTATTAGAAACACGTAAAATACCTACTCTAAAAATACAAAATAAGAATATCGGATTAAAAAATATATATGTAAATAATCTGAATAATTAATACCAATCTAAAAATATTCTATATGAAGTAAAATTGTTTTAAGAACGTGCGTTCTGATTGGTTTTGAATTATGCGGACAGACGGACAGACGGACACGGAGCTAGATCATAAGGCTTCTTCCTATACGTTGTATAGAAGCCTAAAACTGAAGTTGAAGACTCAGGCTTCAACGTTAAACAATATTTTGACAGTTCTCGTAGATGATGAATAAATAACCCACTCATAAATACAATGCTTACAGATTTACAAAAACAACAGTTGGTGAATGTTGAAAAACATACTCATTCAATGATGAAATAGCAAGAGGTAAATATCCCGAAAATTTTGTGTACACTCGTTTGGAATTCCCTTGGAAATCATTGGAATTCTTTAGAAATCGTTGGAATTCATTGGAAATCCTTGGAATTTCTTGGAAATCTCTGGTATTCCTTGGAAATCACTGAAATTTGTTGTAAATTCGTAAAATTCTTAGAAATCGTTGGAATTCTGTGGAAATCACTGGAAATCTTTGGAAATCCTTAGAAATCTCTGTAATTTCTTAGAAATCTCTGGAATTATTTGGAAATCGCTGGAATTCTTTAGATGACACTTTGATTTGAACTCATTGGAATTCCTTGGAAATCACTGGAATTCTGTGGAATTCTTTGGAAATCCTTGGAATTCTTGGAAATCATTAGAATTCGTTGAAAATCCCTGGAATTCTTGGAAATCATTGGAATTCCTTGGAAATTACTGGAATTCTTGGAAATCGGTGGAATTGGTTGAAAATACCTGGAATTGTTGGAATTCTTTGGAAGTCTTTAGAATTTTTAGGAATTCTTTGGAATTCTTTGGAAATCCCTGGAAATCATTGGAAGTCTTGGAAATCTTTGGAATTCCTTGGAAATCGTTGGAATTCTTGGAAATTTTTGAAAGTCCGAGTCTTGTGTACAGAAATTTTACTGGATATTTATCCCTTGTTAAATAATGAACTTATAGTCTTATACCTTGACACATTTCGTCACTTTCTTTATGGCACATTTCAATCGTCCGGGGATCAAACGTCCTAGAGTCGTCCGCTGGATCAATCGTCCGCTGGATCAATCGTCCGGGGACCAATCGTCCAAGGACCAAACGTCCGGATACCGTTAGGATTACTGTTATCGGGAGGTGAATTATATTGAGTGTAAATATATACATCGTACTTTCGTACTGCCGTTTGGCAATATCACATTAAATATTTCAGCTGACTGTTACTTACTACTGGTACTGGCGATACTGTATTAATGCCCGCTACTGGGACACCGTCATTTAGACGACGGTCAATTAGGCGATGTCAAATAAGCGGCAGTCAATTGGACACCGACTTTTTTAGGCAACAGGTTTATTAGGCAACCGATCAAATAGGCAACTGTAAATTAGACGAATTTAACAAATTAGCCGACGGGAAATTCTGTACATCTTTTGGTTACTGTCACATAATTGATCACACGAAGTGAACATTTTTTTTAGACTATTGGAAACAAGGTGGAACTCGCTTTTGCGACAGTTCTTAGGCTTCTATACATCTACTTTTTCGGTAGGTTAAATTATTTGGGCTTTATTTTATTCCAATTTTTAATGCGTTAATCTTTTAATTAGGTAGATTTTTTTACTATATAAGGAAAACGCTAACATTTTAATATTTTTTTTTTATTTCGACCTTTAACACGTACCGAATACCGTATTAGAAACACGTAAAATACCTACTCTAAAAATACAAAATAAGAATATCGGATTAAAAAATATATATGTAAATAATCTGAATAATTAATACCAATCTAAAAATATTCTATATGAAGTAAAATTGTTTTAAGAACGTGCGTTCTGATTGGTTTTGAATTATGCGGACAGACGGACAGACGGACAGACGGACAGACGGACACGGAGCTAGATCATAAGGCTTCTTCCTATACGTTGTATAGAAGCCTAAAAGGACTATTTTATAAGCATTTAAACAAAAATTCAAGCTGGATTATCCTTTATAGTTTTCCCGAAAACAGCATTAAGCCTAGTGTCCACTTGAGACAGAAAGTCTCGAAACTCCCATATAAACTATGCTAATACCTAAGTCTCTGAGACTAATACTGAGACTAGTATTAGCATGGGTTTAATATATACGAGTCTCGAGACTTTATAAATAGTCTTTATAAATACATACAATTTTACATACATTTTAGATACGGATTAATCCACGATTTCTACACAAGTATTCTGTCGCCTGTCCGTGTGCTCAAATATACTATTAAAAATAGCCGTCAGATGCGATTGTTATTCTGTTGAGTACACATCGTGCGCGTAGAGCTCCTTGCTAGTTAACGCTCACTTTACTCCAAGTTCGGTAAAGTTCAGTTTATTGTGTGCTATAGGCAACACTCACAATCACTCTAATATGAGTTTCACCTCTTTTTTTCGCCGTTTTGACGAAAGCAACAACGACAAATCGTTTGTCTAATTGAAATAACAACTGTGTACATTTTTGTGGCCCAGAAGCGGAAGCGGAAGTGTCTACACTGGGAATGCAACCGTACGGTTGTCGAGTTGCAGCCTACATGAAGTCGTGGATATGCTCCGACAGGTGCTCCGTAAGTCGTAATTTGTATTCCTCCCTTCTATTGCAAATGTCTTTGTTTTCACTTTGCTTTTTAAGATTAACATTGTCATTTATCGTCGTTTATTTAACCGGTCGCCTAATTGGGGTTGCCTAATTGTTGTCGCTTAATTGACCGTCGCCTAAATATCGTGTACCGCCTACTACTCCCATTTATTGTATAATATTACCACTTACTGCCTAATACTGTTACTTACTGCCGGACACTGTTACTTACTATCCAATACTGTAACAGCTAACAGAGATATTTACTGCCGATACTGCCTAAATACTGTCATACACTGCTGATACTTCCCTGTACTGCTAATAGTGCCATTTACTGCTGATACTGCTATTTGTATGTACATCACGTGGAATGATAATATTATTTACTAGAAGTGATCTGATAACTTTGAGAAAATTGCCTTTTAGTATTTAAACTGTTTTTAAATGTTTAATAAATATTTTAAGGAATTCTGAGATTAAAATATAAAAATATCATGGAATTAAACCCGAAGCTTCGGTGTAATCATATAAATTCATAATAAATAGTAGAATGCAATCTTGAAATTAAAATTTATATTTAAAAAATTTCTTCAGCAAATCATTATTACTGATTTGGCTTAAAGCAGTAAATGTATACCAACCGATACCTAATCTTGTTGAATACTGCCTAATATTCCCATTTACCGACGGATACTGCCGTTTAGTGCCTAATATTACCACTTACTGCTTGTATTGACGTTTACTGCATATTTTATCTTTTTCTGCTCAAATTATCAATTACTGTCTAATTCAGCTCATTATTGCTTAATACTACGTGATACTGACAGCTACAAACATTTACTTCCACTTACCTACTATTGATACTGACTATACTATACTGCTTAGTGTACACAATACTGCCGCATTGATTTGCCCCCTGGCTGTTGCTGTTAATTAGTAATAGCTATTAATAAGGGAGCGTTCATAAACTACGTGGTTTGGCCAAGGGGGGGGGGAGGGGTTAGGTAGAATGCTACGCAGGGCTACGTGAGGGTACGGGGGGAGTTATAGTCAAGCTACGTAGTTTTCTTCATTTATTATGAAAGCAATTTGCAGAATATAAGCGACAACATAATATGGATATTTATTTCCGTATTTGGATTTTTTTTATTATTTATGTCACTATTATACGACTAGGCGAAAAAATAATTTTAATTTTGTATTATTAAAGTGAATATTAGCGCATCTTTAATTCTAGTGTTCTTTAAAGTGTCACTTCAAGTTTCAAACAATTGATGTGAAATGACCCTGTACAATAATCTTTACGAGGCTTATCGGAAATGTTTTTCCAACGAGTTTTCAAAAGCCAAAATCCAAAATGATGTTAATGAGTTACATGATGGGAGGGAGGGGTTCTAAAGAGGTCAAAATCAAACTACGTGGTTTATGAACGCTCCCTAACTTCCAAATTATGATTCAAGAAATCGCTAAGACAATGTGAATGACAATATGCATTGCCGAAAAATTTGCTTAATTAATTATCTTAGTAAACAAACGTTGCTTATCGTAAAACAAACCTTTATTTCTTAATTCGGTAATTTTTATTTAAAAAAAACATACTTATTAATAATAATGTAGCTGTTATTACTATTAAATTAATTGTTCCGTAAATTAAGTAATAAAGTTTTCCCACAGTTTGTGACGCAAATTAGGTAAATGCAAAAGTTCTAAGAGCAACCTTAAAAATATTTTAGCAATAGGAATAAAATCTCAAAATTATTTTAATTTAGACATTTAAAGTCTCCAGACTATTGGATTTGAGGAAGCTTGTATACCTCCCTGAAGAACTATAAAAATATCGAAATGCAATCTTGCAGTTTAATACAAAGATGATTTTTAGACATTGGTGTTTTATCAATTGCCCAGACTTCCAAGCAATTATTTTTAAAACCACAACATGAAGATTGGTTTTCGAATTCCGGTGTTTGGAATAGAAATTCGAACCATGAATTTCCACTCTGGCTTTGTCCACCAGTGATAACACCAAGCCACTGCTGTGGTCTTTGAGCAGGGTCGTATTTGCAATCGAGAGTCATCTGCAATAATAATTTGCATACTGTGCTTGATATGCTGGCATATTGTACATATCGATATAATTATTGCTTAATGCAAATTGTGGTAATTAATTTCAGTTAAATGTCCGGTGTTTATGTGTTCACGGTGTTTTCACATAGAGGTTTATTTAAATATTAAAGACAATGAAATATTGCAATATTTTTTACATTAACCAAGGTTTTTTTTCACAACTTCTTTCGATACTACACGAGATTACAATAGCAACTGGAGATACAATCAGAACATACTCGACTCGCCACGGTTTTCAAAATACACATTGAATTTTAAAATTTTACATTTCATTGACGACAAAAATAAGTTATATAATTAACAAAAAGATTAACAAGTTTTTTGCAAGACATTTAAAATGTCATTAAACTATAATATTATTTATAAATTATATAATATCAAAAAATTGTTATTACAAATTACGTGTATGTCACAATGAAATGGCGATGTTAATTGTAACAGACTGCAAGTAAGGCAGGATATAACCAAAAGTGTGAGAATTGTGTTAAGTGTATGGTAGAAAATTACAGCTTTTAGTTCCATCCTATAGTAATTATTTATGCAAATTTTTACCATTATTTATAGAATTTTTGTAATATTTAATAGATTGGAATATTAATACTTAAAGAACGATTTCTATGGCATTGTAGTCAAGCATTCAACTCGCGCTGGTATCGGTTGGATAGCGTTAACCCCTACAAGGATGAATTAAAATTAAATAAAATTATTATTAAATTAATTTATTTTATTATTTCCTGAAAGCTTTAAAACAATTTTTAATGATCTTTTCTTGCGATGCTTCTCATAGATAACGACGGCCTCTCCATTCAAAGCAGATGCAAGGGTGTTACATATCGGTAACTTCGTATCATAAATTAATAATTACTGACAACATCCTCCCCTTGAATTTTCCTTCTTATTATCACTAGCCATATTTACAGATCCATAACCACGTGTCTTCAGAATGCTTTGAGGTTTTGGGGCACCACATTGACCGTTAGAACAATTACCTGCTCCGCAACATCCACCACTTCTGCTGGTTCCACCAGTACTCAAAGAATCAGCTCCAGAAGAGCAACTAGTTCCACATCCTCCAGAGTTACCATCCGACGATGATCTACATTTTCCACCGGCAGGGCAATTAGCTCCACAAGGCTGGTTTTTTTCTTCTTCTTCATCTGGATCAGGTGGTGCAGCACCTTGACCAACTTTTTTATACTTGTATAAGGAATTTCCTGCTTTATCTTTAAAAAGTATCGCTTTTTCCTTTGGAATCATCTGAAACCGTGTAATGATCTGTTTTCCAAAACAAGAAACTCGAACATACATGTTAATGTCGCCTATGTATTGTCCTGAAGAGTTGTTTATTTTAAAATTACTCCTTAACATTTCAGCGGGTGGAACAGGACAATTATCAGGTGCAGAAGACGTTTTAACAGACCTTATCAACTTTTTAAATATAGTTCCCACCGGTACAAGAGAAGTTCCTACGGTTACCTTTTCACCTTGATGTGTTTTCTTGAATATATCTACGTTAATGTCAAATTTCTGCAGAGTTTCTTGTACTTGTTCGGGTGTTAAAGAAAACAAACACGATTTTCCAGTTTTTAATTTTTCCTTTTCTTTATCATATTGCGATTTAGGAGAGAAGTCTTCTTCGCATATACTTAGCGGCAAGTTGTCTAAAAATTGAACGGAGACACAAGTGCTCGTGTTATCATCCACGGGATATAAGATCATACTTGGATCAATATCTACTCGGGCTACTAAAAATTCTATCAGGAATAAATTGTCGGTTTGTATTTCTTCCATGTTTTAATTTTTTTTAAATGATGATGACTGTATTTATATCTTATGAATGAAAATGATATACACACAAAATTTTGAGTTTATGACATTCTTTGCAATTAATTTAGATTTTCAATCTGACTGATACTAAAAATTGTATTACCATGGTAACGATTTATTAGAATAAATAATAATGTAGAGAGTTTATAAAACATGAAGTTAGCGATCGGGTCCATTTGGACGCCGCCGTTTGGGCTCCGGACGTTTGGGTGCCAACAATTCGGTTCTAAAATGTTATATTTCATAATAATTATGATCTTGGTTGCAATTATACAAATTTAATATTTAAAAAGTTCAATAGTGTTTTCTGAAATTTCTACTGGCGCTATATGTTATATCGTAACTATGCAGAACTATTCAAATATTATTAATAGTCAAACCATTTCAATTTATATAGCATAAATGTACCTACCTAACTATTAGAACATAAATCTTTTATAATATCATTTATTTGTTTATTTAAATTTATTTAAAAAGATTTATTAATTAATTTATTTATTAATCAGTAGCTGAATTGATTATACAGTTCGACCACACTAAGAAAAGCTCTGAAGGGGCGTGGCTGGCGTTGGTGTATTTAAATATGTACACTCAAAAAAAAATTAAAGTGCATTCTAACCTAAAAAAGTACCTAGATACTTACCAAATAATTTTTAATTAAATTGATTTATTAAATATAGCTATATGAAGATTTGTCCTAAAAAGAATACTTTTCTCTAAACAATGAAGCTGAATAAGGCAATGACAAAGGCAATAAATATGAATAACACGAAAATGAACAAGACAAAATAACCAGCACAATGACATTTGACACACATTGATTTGTAACTTTTATAACAGAATGTACTTGAGAAATAACTCGATGTTCATTAGTTCATTCAATTTTTTATCAAATTAGTTGACATATTTTCCGGGGTTATTCTTAGCTTGGTGGCACTGTAGCTAATTCTTAATCTAGGGAAATAGTTTCTGGTTGGAATATGTAAATATAACGAAAAGTATAAACGTCCGGCGCCCAAAAGTCCCGGCGCCCAAACGTCCCGACGCCCAAACGGCGCACATAGGTCGATTTGACCGATTTAGGCGGCCAAAATTATTTGACGGTTTATTAAGGTACGGTAGTAGATTTTAAATAAAAATACACAGTTTTTTGTCATTAACAATACATATTTATTGAAAAAAAAATTAAAAATTAAATATTAAATCATTCATCATCCTCATTTGGTTGAGCAGGTACGAAAAGATCAAATGTCTCGGGAGAAAATGACTTAATTGATGTTTTTTTGGGTCTTTTCATACTGCTCATTAGCGGATCCGAGTTTAATAGTAATCTATTATAGATGTCCTCATTGCATAATTCTCTAGAAAATTTTCTAGCGTAATTCTGACGATAAGAACGAAAATGCTTATTTCGGGCTTCAGCTGCTTCTTCTGAAAGTTGTCCTATGGGCAGGAGGGCATTTTCTATGATGGCCCCACCATGGATCAGGACTTTATGCATGGTTGGAGTCATTGGGTGCCATCCATACAACTCAACATATAACTTTGCCGTCTCTAAAGTATATTGATCGTACTTGACAACATTTATATTGTATCCACTTGAAATTGCTTCTAAAATTATTTTCAACCTGTAAATAAGTTCAAAGCTGATTCCAGTAATGTCAGCTGCTAATTCCGGATTTTCAAAAAAACGTCTACTGGTGTTGCCATCATTTGTGTTACCAAAATTAGATTTTGGCATATCCACCAAGAGACCTGTTTCGAGTCGAAACCTTTCTTGAATTGCTCGTTTTCTGTTTGCTTCTATGTTTTTTTCTTCCTGTGTTTTAACTTTTCGATATTTTCTTATTTCCAATTTATATGCCAAATGAAGGATACTTTCAAATATCCGAATTCGTGCATGTAGCACGGAAATCCCAAACTCCAAAGTTTGTAAGTTAACTTCATTTTTTTTTGTCAAATCGTTAAATTCTTTAGACGTAGCACCACATATGTAGCACTTGCTTGTTGATGTTGTGTCGGTTGCTGCATTGCAGACTTTACCGTCAACCATGGTCAATTTAAAAATGTGGTTAAAACGGAATTTTTCACCCCTTAGGTCCACTTCTGTGATGGCAAGTGACTTTACACCGTCTTCAACGTAATTGATTTCTTCTTTGGTGACATCTTTTGATTCTTTCACAAATCTAAATCTTATTGGGCGACAATATCGTGGAGAAGACGGAGTGGGGTTTTGCCAAACAACTTTTTTTTTTGATCCAGCCACAATTTTTAAGGGCACAAAAGAACTTATAAATATATTTGCGTCTGATTCAGCATCGTTGCAAAACTTCTGCTTAAATTGTGCTTGCTGTGAACCGTCACAACCCCATTTGCAAATTATTTGCAAAGAATTCCTTTCAGCCTCGTTAAGGGTTAATAAGACTTCTTCCAGGTAAAGTGATAAGCGCCTAACGGTAAGATCTATTAGGCACTGTAAATCGCTTTCAACCCTAGTAGCGGTAACACGTATTGTTTCTTTGGGAGGATAACAATCCTGTTTCGCTTTTAACAATAAATCGTAGCACGGGTAAAAGTTTTTATTTGTCGCTCGTATTATTTCATATTGTCGTTTTGTTAAATCTGCTTCTACAAACATTAAAAGCGCTTGGTGAGGGGTCAGTGGAACAGCATCTTTCTTTGTTTCGGAAAGCCGTTCTTTGCATTTATTTGCACTTGTAGGAGAATTTGTGATATCTTTTAGGACTTTTGACGCATTTCTTTTTCCATCTTTTTGTAAAATTACTTGGGCAGCATGAATTATTACTTCTTCTTCCACAACAGAACGAACTTCTTCCGTCTTTCTCCTCTTACTTCTCTCGCTCGATTCACTAAATGATTTGCGGGGTCGACCTGGGCGATTTGGCGTCAATGTAGGTATTTCAAATGTACCATCTAACCAAGAATCATTGTTTTTCAAAAATATTTTTTTTATATTATTTGCTTTAGACCATCTTTGCTTTATGTTGCTTTTGAAATAAGAAAATTTATGCTTCAGAAGCTTTTTATTCTCTTCCGTGTCACCATAACTCGAGAGAAGATCATTTTCTAAAAATTCGAGTTTTTCATTAATAGATGGCAGATTTTGCTCGTGTAACTTCTCAAACAGATGTCTACGAGTCACTACTTTTAAACCCGATGTGCCCGATGAGCCTAAAGTAAATAAGAGGCAACATTTAGAAAAAAAGAACAAAAAATATATATTTTTATAAATTGCGAAAAAAATTTTTGAAATGAATTATTTTAAAAAACTGTGCAAACCTGTGGCCAAATTTTAGAATGATATTAGCTAAAGGTTCAAATTAATTAATCATAAAAAAATTACGGTCGGGACGGACAGGGATACACAACAAAACTACGATTTAAAACTAAAGTTACACCAAAAAAATATATGCTAGCAAGTCTATTTTTAAGGACCTAGAAATATGTTAAATAAAAACAAATTTTGACAAAATATATAATTATCGGTTAGCTGCTTACCTGAAATACTAGAATCCATATATAAATTTTTAAAAAAACTGATTTTCATAAATAAATATTTACTTTGAAAACTTTCTTTAAACTAAGAGCACCAAGATTAGATATGTACACCAACGCAAATCTAATTGCGGCTACCTGTAGCACCACTCTAGGGGTGCAATACAAGGGGTATTGAGAGGTTGACATTGTTCCTGGAACTATCTGCCAGGGCAGGTAATAATTTGTTTTGTTGCAGGGTATACTTTTGCAAATTCACTTATGGCCGCCTAAATCGAGCAAATCGACCTATGTGCGGCGGCTCCCAAATATCACGTACCGGCTAGCGAAAATTGCATTGAAAAGTTTACCATTTGCCATTTGCACGCGCCATGTACCTTTCAGAAGTAATTTGCAGTTCTTGAGAGCAGTTCTTGAGAAGAGAGATGTTTTAAAAAACATTCTTAAGATTGAAGTTTTGATAATACTTGGATATGTGATTTTAACTAAATGTGAAAGATATTTGGACCTACAAAAATTAACATAGCAAAATCAAACAGTCAGTTATGCAACCCTCATTAGCATGTGTTAATGGAAGTTGCCTTATTTATTCTACGTTTCAAATTTTTTAGAACAATCTTTTAGTGCAGGCTCTCTCTGTAGGTTGTCTACGTATTATTTACGGATTTCTTCAAAATCTCTTTTTACCGGTATTCGGAAGTACAGGGTGATGTTAATTAAAACAAAAAGTTTTCAGAGAATTATGATAATTTTTTTTATTATGATAGAAGGATCTTGACAATAATTATGTGCGAAACAAAATATCGGCCAAATGCTCGACATGAGGTTCAATGTCGTTAATGTGCCAAATTATCTCATCCTTTAGCATTGAATTGCTCCTGGCTTATTGATGTACTTTATTTCTTTTAAATATCCCCAATGTAAGAAGTCCAGCGGTCTCAAATCAAATGATCTTTTGAATTTTGAATTTCTCGCGCAAAAGAGCCATTGTTTCGTTGGCTGTGTGGCAAGTGGCACAGTCCTGTTGGAACCACATATTGCCCAGATCCATATCCTTAATTTCTGATGACAAAAAATGCGTTATTATTTTGCGATAGCAAACACCATTTACGGTAACTGCTTGGCCGCCCGATGACGCCTCCAGCCCATAAACCGCACCAAACGGTGACCCTTTGTGAATGCATCGGCTTTTCAACAATCAATCTTAGATTCTCATTGACCCAAATGCAGCAATTCTGTTTTGAAAAAATTCTGATTATGCAGACCAAAAAATCACGAAGTGCACGAAATGCATTTTGATTTGAACGCCCATTTTCAGAAAAGGCTTCATCAATCTTACAATGGTGTACCTCTACATGACTGAATTTGTCAAAGACTGAAACAACAACGAAATGTCAAATAAAATTGTCAAAAATAAGTTGAGGTTAAGGTGAGATTTTTATTATTGTTGACGTTGATAAGCTGTTCAAAACGATATTAATCAGAGAAGTTTTAAGTTAGCCAGTTTAATCACAAAGGACTTGAACACAAATGTGGTTATGATAGTACAACCGATTTTTTCTTAGAATTTCATAAAAATATCCTATTTTGGAAATTTGGAAAACATAAATTTCTTTTTATTATTAAAAATATTTTTAAAAAAGACGGAACACTTGTCCCCTTTAAAAAAAATATAAACTAATAATTGTTGTAAATTGATATTTAATTTAGCATTTTGATTTTTTTACTTTCCCCCCCCCCCCCCCCCGAAATTTTACTTATGGACGTCGATGCTTACTTTCTCTACACTGATAAAATAAACTACTATTATGTCAAATAATTATTTAAACTTTGTCGATTGTATTGATTGTATTGCGCACGCGTACAGTAACACGCATGTGAAAAGCTATATTGACTAATCTATGTAGGCTCTTTTCAAAATCGACATAAAAGTTTTATAATTCTAATTGTGCAAATTATTTTATGGGCCTATGGTCGTCCAGTGAACGATGATGTTTAGTGAACGTCCTATTTTTGTCCAAATCTGTGCCACCTGCTGGACGTCCATCGGATACCTACAGTCGTAGTGCAAACGTTCATTGGACTTTCTGTCTGTCCAGAATCGAGGTTCCATGGACGTTCATTGTTTGTCTATGTACGTATTGTCTGGGAGGGAAATAAAATAGTTAATCAAGTGCATAAAGAATCAATTTTTTGAATTAAATGTAAAGTCGTTAACTTATTTTTAACCTGCTTAAGCAATTTCTTGTGGAAAGTCCGACAAAACAAATAGAAAATTTTAATTATTTTTCATGGCAAGCTGCAAAGTGAAGGAACAATTCCAGTCTAGTTCGTTCATTACAAAAAAATTCATAAATTCTTTATTAATTGCTTTTATAAAAAATTTATAAACTGACTGAATTTCGATCAATGAACCTGGGTGCATTGTTACTATGATCATTTTTTTTTGGTGCAAGACTAAAGAGAAGCTGAAAAATTAATTATTACAGAATACTGCATCATGACAGAAGCAAGCACGAAAAGCAAAGCCCCAAAAAAACAGCCATAGAAGACTAACATGAAAAAGGGTAGCAATAAACTTTTTTCAAAGCGGTTATCCATCTAAACATTGCTTATTTATGAATTTAAACAGAACATTTGAATGTTTGATTGTAAAGGTAAATAATTAAATACATATTCGTCAAGTATTGAATTAATTTATTTAATAATAATAATTCATTTGTGGTAATTTGTTGCAAGTCATCGATTAATGCGGATTTGACTTGTAATACATAAATAATGGAAAATGTTATACGAAATTCGAACATTTCACGTGTAAAGAAAAACAAATTATAAATTAATAACAATTTTATTCGATCACTTCATAATATAATAGTATATACAGGGTAGGTAAGTGTGATATAATTTAAATTTATAATACTGAAATTTTAATTTAAATAACTGATTTCTTATTTGTGTTACATATTATTATTTGGTTCCTAAAATTTAAATATTTTCAATAATCACCTACATATCCAGGACGGTAAACTCCAGGATTTACATATCCAAGAGAAGGAGACGAGTGCACTGTTGGGCCAATTTTTTTAACAACTGCATTGAATCCATTCACGTCATCGGCAGCATAATCCACCACACGAACAGAACCATCGGGTTCCACTAAAGAATATTGACCTTTCACTACATCACCATCGCGAACTTCACTTTGACTTTTTTGGTCACCAGTATGAGGATCGGATACTCCATAATTGTATGCATATTTAGGATAAGCCTATAAATTATTAGAAAAATTATGATAAAAGATATAAAATAAAAATTTTTTTTACTTACGTGGTGATCACCTCCGTGACCATATCCGTAACCAACTGGGGCTGCAATAGGGACAGCTTTAACAATTCCTTCACCATAATCACTCTCTCCTGAATAAGCTGGATAAGCAGAATATGCAGGATATGCAGAATATACGGGATACGAAGCATAGCCAGGATTTGCATATCCCACGTACGCTTGATTAGCACCATATCCTAAGTAACCAGGATTTCCATGTCCATAGTATGCAGATCCGTACGGTGTTCCGTAACTATTTAAACCGCCATTTGCATAACTGTAAGCAGGAAGAATGCTAGCTTCCGCTGCAACGACGATAACAACAACAAATAGGAACTGAAACAGAAAAAAGAAAATTAAATTGAAATTTAGCAAAATTATTAAAACAACAAAGGCTACTTAATTGGCATCTCTTAAACAATATAATTAAGTAGTTAATTAATTGTAATTATACATTTAAACAATCTTGTGTTTAAGTTAAAACCTTCGGAAAACACGAAGGCTGCATATTAACAAAATTATTCCAAATCTCAAAAAACTTAAATAATTTAGCATTTAATTATCCAAATTTTACTCAAAAACTCCGTAATCTATTTCGTGTGGTTTAAGTTCGCGAAGAAAATTTGTCGTCTATTTTAAGCGTTTATTGGGCTAAACGAAAGTGAAAAAAGTGCGAAAGATTTACTTAAATATTGACAATTTCACTTACCCGGCAGGATATCATTGTTAAATAATAATTATTATTATTGTAAATATGAACTTGTGATACTGAGTTGATACTGAGCTCCTAACTCAACTGGGACTATTTATACTTAAACATTTTTCTTACACTTCAATGTACTTCAAGGTTTAACCTTATATTTTTTAAGTTTGGGCCTACTTATCTATTTATTGCAGAATATTTCTTATTGATTTTACACAATGTTGGTGGTAAGTTTTTTAAGTAATTTTTAAATTGGAATGCCAATTCAAACCAATATCTCAAATATACAAGATTAATTTATAAACTTTGCAAGTGTAGTTTCCAAATTAAAATTCTTCTTTAGCTTATAAAATTTATTGTTTTGGTTTTTAAAAAAATTTTTTTTCCCTAGTTTCATACTAGGAATATTTTGGACCGTTGGGTTGTTAATAATTTGTGCCTTTTATTTATTTCTGTTTTCTGGCGAGTAAATAAGATTGGATTTAACCCATCTAGAAGATCAAGCTCTTCTTCAGTAGAAAATTCTGAGTTTATTCTAGACTTGCAATATTTATAGTTGGGATAGTTATATTGTGTAGGTTAATCACCCTTTTTCAAAAATTTAAAATTTTTGTATTGGAAAAATATTTTCATTTTCCCATTGTACCCTTGAACATTTGACTATTAAAATTAATATAATATGAATAGGTCATATTAAATCAATATAATTTTTTAATATCTTTAGATTCCTTAATTATATACTTATTTCATTTATTATTTATTTACATAAACTACGAGTAATTATATATTTAAGGTTAAATGTTACTAAAATAACCGAAGCATTTCTTTGCAAATACCTACATTTCTTAACCCATTTGTGGTTAATTTCGACATCAAAATGCGTTTTTATTCAGTCAATGTTATTTGTTCATTAACATATAAAGAAACTAAAAAATACCAATAATAATCGAAAGCAAAGAAATTTGGATATGCGATTAGCTGCAAAAAGCAATAAATATAATATCTTATATTGCTTTATGGTGTTTTCTGCGCTGTCTTCTAAAGATCTGAAGACTCTTTTAGAGATCACATAATGATGTAAACATAATTATTTTTGCCTGAAGATAGAGAGAAGTATGATATTTTTACCATCTCAAAATAATAAATTGCAAATCCAAATTTTTGGAAATCAAAATATTTAAATATGTAAAAATGAAATAATCCAAACATCTTCCTGGTTAGAAACTAGAGAAAGGCAATCGTATTGGGTTTAACGTTTAACATTAAACTATTTTGCAAAAGTAAGTTGCGCGTCAATGTCGTCTACAAAACATCGCTCAACTGTAACAAACATTTATGCTCCATTGCACAACTACTTAAACACTCCAATACTTCCTCGCTGAGCTGAGTAATACCCAAATTGAACTATCCAGCGCACGCAGTTTACTGAAGCCAATTTGGTTCGAACCTTGCTCATCCGGTGTATGTTTATTTCGTTCCAGACAATTCGATTTAAAATAAATTTGATCTGCTAGTATTTTATTTAATTATAACACTTTTCAGGTTGAATGTGGAGTTCAAACCAAGGTTCGTGCATATATTTGTACATCATGAAAATGTACCCTCTTTAATATACCACCTTCAAGATTCAATGGCATCCTGCCGTTTTTTTTTTATTCTTCTAATATTCTAATCCAATAGTGAATCTTAAAGAGGTATAATTAATTCAAATCCTATCAAGTCATAAGTTTCTAACATAGATTTTTCTTGTCAGTATAAAGAATATCTAGAAATAATTCCAACAACCTTTCAAAACAGTTCTTTAAAATTTGTCTAATATGTGCATTTAGAGGTGCTCGTAGACCCTAGATAGGATATGCGGAGAACAGCATTAAATTCACCATCCTTTCGTTGTTAGACCAACTGGTTTTAGCAACCATTGACGAGGGAATGTTGTGAAACAATTTTTGACCTAGACTATTAAGGGGGTATTCTAGTCTAGAGCAAGGCCGCTTTTCGGCTTAGGTACACTAGGCACATGCTTAGGGCGCAGTATATTTAGGAGCGCAAAAAATTGGAGGACGAAAAAAGAGAAAAAATTAAAATTACTGCGAACGTACCGCCGCCTACCAAGTTATATGCGTTGTGTTTGTGGATGTGTTTGTGACAACAAACAACGGTACTATTTGTTGTCTCAACAACAACAATAAATACACAACGGTACTGTTTGTTGTCTCCCTCCAACTCGCACGCTGGAAAATTCCTAGGCTGAAACTTTTGCATTGCAACTAGCTAACGTGTCTGAGCCCAGCTATGAAAAAAATCGGAAAAAGAAATTTTTTTTCAGATGAGAAAAGAGACCCAGATTTTGAGAGAATAACGCCAAGAGAGAGATTTCGAGCTGGAGTTTTCTTACCAATTATTAACCTCTCAACACAAGATTTCAGATATTCAGAAACCTTTATGACAAGGAGCAAGAAGATGTGACAAAACCGGCGAAATACTTGGCTCAAAGCTACCCAAAAGCCATCGTTGAAGAACAGTTTGTACAACAATGTCAACATTTCAAAATGTATTATGAAAGTGGAAAAAATAACATCAACAAGAGGAATCTTTCCTACATCAAGAAAAGCAAGTTGAAAAGTACCTTTTCAAATTTAGAAGTCGCAATGAGAATTTACTTAACTCTTCCTGTAGCAAACTGTATAGCAGAAAGAAGCTTTTCTGTCCTTAAGGCAGTAAAGACTGAAATGAAAAAGACTGACTGAAAAATTACTATGGAAAATGAAAAGCTTGTGGATGTTCTATGCACTCAAAATGATATTATGATATTACAAAAGTATGGGTGAGTGGTCCGTGATGCCGTAAGGTAAGAAAGAGTGGCCAAACCATGCCACTATCCTTTTCTTACGGCTACCAGTTGTCAGTCCGGGACACCATCAAGGTGGTGGATAATGGAAAGACTGTCCAAAGAGCACTCTCCAAAGAAAAGGAACAAAGTATGGGAGTTAAAGGAAAATCCTTCCCGAACCAAAATTGGCAAGATAACAACTGAAAGAGAGGGTGCTCTGAAAATAGTGGAGGCGGGGGCAGAACCATTTGAAGTGCCTAGGGCGCCTGGGAGGTTAAAAACGGCCTTAGTCTAAAAGCACGAATTTCGGGTGCTTTTTCGAACGCTGTAAAAATAAAACAAAGAATATTTTTACTATTCATTTTTTTATCATTTGTTTATTGATACTTGCAGAATTCATAAAAATTTAAAAGAAAAAAAATTTTTTAATTCAAGAAGTTATAAGCTGACAAAGTGGGAGGTCCAAAAAAAGACAGTGTTCTGGCGTGCAAGGTGTCAATCTTTCTGGTCATCTGAAACAAAAAAATCTAACGGATTCTTAATTAGTAAAGTTGTTGTTATGGTATGACCCTTGGACAAGTAAAAAAATTTTTTTTAGATAAAATGACTGCATTTTTAAAATAAAAATTTTTTGTAACTTTTTTATAACGTTTCTTAATTTTTTTTGAATAGTAAAATTTAAAATGTTCAACTTTAGTTAGATTCGTGTCATAGAACAATATATAACGAATGTTCACACCAAGTTTGAAATAAATCGGTTCAGTAGAACTTGAGATATCGTGCATGTCAGCTTGAAAAATGTTATTTCGAAAAAAACGCGTTTAAAGTTTTGAGTCAAGATAACGGCAATTTTACTCATAGAATAGTAATATTTTTAATCGGCGATTCCTGCTCCATACAACTCCAAAGTTCTTTCGTGAAGACGAGCAGATTGTCTCCTCGAAACTAACTTGAAATGTTAATATAATAAGATTTTATGAGGGAATTTATCCGCAGGTAGTCGGGCAGCGCCTACCGTCGATTATTTATTTGTTTCGGTCGTACCAGATTAGATACCGCGTCACTAAAATGGCTATAACTTCTAACTCGTTAAATAATTGTAATTTTGAAAAATTCTTTTAAGGGCATATTCTTGAACAACTTCAGAAATATATAAAAGAAAACTTTCAATTTTTTCAAATTTCTAGACTAGAATACCGCCTTAAGCAAAGGGCGTCTTGGCCTATAATAGCATGAGCCTATTTATTTACAGTAAAAATGTCAAAAAAACCCTAGAAAGGTTGCTTTCCGTGTATTTGTACTACCAAGCTTCAGTATCACTAGCTGCAATCTATTAAAAGTAATAGCTGTCAAATTAAAATCTGACATGTGACAAGCTAGTGGCAGAATAGTATTAATTTAATTAGTAATTTACAAATTATTAAATAAGTATTTATAAAAATATTGCCGTGAAATCTTGGAAAGAGTCGGAAAATAAAATAATAATTCTATCAACCTCGATCCAAATTTCCGCACGTTTGAGCAGTGAAACTCTTAAATTCAAATCAAAAATTAACCTAACCCAAATCCAAATTCAAATTAAAATCCCATAAAAATGGGATCGTTAACTTTGAAAGATAAATCAACCATACACAAACGCTATCAAATTTAAATTTTTAACTTAATAACAAATTTATCATTCAATTAATTATAATTTTGCAAATTAAATTCCATATTTTTAAATACATATTCAATTATTATCAAAAAATAATATAAATCATACAAAATTCAATTAGTAGCATCCAAAAATATTCAAACTTACAAATAATCTAAAATTATGTCCAAAGAGACAAATACCATTCCAAAAATTATTATACAAAAATAAATTTGATTCGCCAAAATGCAAAAGCTTAACTCAAATTGCAAAATAATTTAGAAGGGCGACTCTCTCCTTAACCGCTTCCGGCTGGAATTTTTGGCAAAATGGCACGTCTTTTCCCACGTTATCTCACCTTAACTTATTGCCGAGAAGACAAGAAAGACTCAAAATTATTTACAAAAATACGTAACAATTAAAATATTTACAAAATCATCAAATTTTACAAAACCAAATATCAAAATAAATAATAAAAAATAAAATAAAAATTTTAATTAACTTTATTAATTTTGAAAATTACGCCTGTGCCCTCTATTTTGAAATAATTCTGCTATTCTCTCACTTAAAAAATAATATTCATTTTATGTTTTGCTAATTACTGTGTAATAAAAATTAAATTATGCTTTTGTTATCAAGTATCACAAAAATAATCAATCGTAACAACAAAATAATTTAAATTTAAAAAACAATGTATGATACTACAAATTTTTAAATATACAATCCTCAATAGCTTTGTTTCTTCAGTACTCCAAACCGATTTGAAATTGTCAGGCGCACGCGCAAATAGCATTTTATCTTTCTCATTGTAATCTGCGCTTGCGCCTGACAGTTTCATAATAGTTTGCAGTATTGACGAAACTAAGCTAAAGTTTTTCAAGTCAATTATTGGATGTGATAACTTTAGATTGTTGTAATAACTGCTGATTCTAAGGTACTCGGTTCAAATCCGGGGAGAGTCTAAAACTTTCATATGACCGTCTTCGTGCTTCGGAGGGCACGTAAAGCCGGCGGTCCCCCTGGGTTGACGATTGCCGCCGTCAACTATTAAAAACAGGGTTACAGGCATTCCCCAACCCGGTTTAAACAGTCGTTGGGTTTAAATGTCCGAACCTTTCTTGAAAGAGAAAGAGGCCGATAGTTCAGGAGTGGACTGAAAGGCTGATGAAGAAGATCAGGTATAAGATGTAAATTGTTGGTATATTAACTCGGAATAAATAAGTAGATACAGGGACGTGCACAAGGGGGGGGAGCCCCCCCCCCCAATATTTTAGGAAGTTGGCAAAGTCAGTTAATAGTTGGCTAAGTTGGCAAAAGCTGCTAAACCAAAAATAGGTTTGAATAAATTTTATCAACCCAAATCAATTAAATTAATAAAAAATGTTATAAAATAAAAAATTAAAAAATTTTAATGTCGGCACTTTTAATATAAGAAAAAAAATTCAAAAAAAAATTCATAAAAATATCTGCTAGTAGGCAAGATAAAGTTTTCCCCCAACGGCAACGGTAAAGGGCCATTTATTTGAGGCAAGTTGGTAAGTGATTTAGTTGGTAAGTGAAACAGAGACAAGAGTCTATTCTACTTGTAACTTACCAACTGAATTTTCACTTAATAAACCGTTTACACGTTACAATTAAGTTAAATTCAACTTAAAATAGAATAGAATCCAGTCTATTTTTCGATTTAGTTAAATTTAATTTAATTGACAACTTAATTGTAACGTGTAAACGGTTTATTAACTGAAAATTAAGTTGGTAAGTTGTTAAGTTGGTAAGTAGAATAGAATCTAGCAAAGAGTATGTATATACTCTTTGAATCTAGTCTATGTTTCACTGGTTTCACTTACCAACTAAATCACTTACCAACTTGCCTCGTGTAAACTGGCCTTAAACCACGTTTTTGAAAATAAAATATGTCATTGCATTTAACATTTCCTGAATAATTACAGGATTTTTACTAGTCTTTTTGACAAAATAAAAAAAAGTGAAAAAACCTTTCAAAAAAGAAATTGCCAAAAAGTTGGCAATTTTTATTTATTCGGTTGGCAAATTGAAGATTGCTCCCCCCTCAAAAAAGTTGGCTGGGCACGTCCCTGAGTAGATACTTGACCGTTTTACTAAAAGATTTTAAATTAGCTTCAAAAATACTCTAAATAAATTATTTTCAATCAAACCTTTTACTTGTAATGCTAACAAACAAATATTTGTTGATTTATTCAATAGATTACTAAGGTAAACACATTATATTTTGATACATACCCCATACAGCACCGTAAGATTAGAAAAAGATATAGCTCAATAAATTATTCTCTACACAAAAAGAAATTGGTCAGTACATTCTCTAATTTTCAAGAAAACCAATTGATTTTGATTTAATTATAACATTGTTGACTAAAGAATTGCATTACTTGTCACATTATTTACAGAATGAAGAACAAAAGAAGAGAATGTACCGCTCTAGAATAAACATTCGCGTAGTGTAATTTAGATTGGTTATTAATACTGCTTTCTAAAAAATACATATTATGATTTACTCTTAAGAAGTTTTATCGTTTTTCCTATAATTCCATCTTTCCTCTCTCAGATTTCATATTCTTGTTTCAAAAAATTTTCAAAATCTTCATTTTTCAGATTTTCATCAATTTTTTAACTTTTTTTATGAGTTTAAGATTTATTGTTTACAGTAATTTATTATTTTGTATTACCTCCAATCAATTTAAAAAAAAATTGGAGGTATGGTAATCGAAAAAAAAATTTCAACTTTTTTTTTTGCATTTTCGAGATCACCGTGTTCAGAAACGTAAAGATCTGCAAAAAGTAAAATAAAAATTTCTGTGTCGGTCTGTCTGTCGGTCTATCTGTCGGTCGTCAAATTTTGTCGATCGATTTGCTTCCGAACCATCCAACCAATTACGACCAAATTTGGTATGGTGGTAGTGTTCACGGTGGAAAGGTGAAAATAAGGTTTTGGTCGCGATCTATCAATCAGGAGTGCCACCACAAGAAAATAATACGGGATTTTAAAAAAATATTTTGTCTTGCGATATGTTATTTTAAAGGCCTTAAAAGGCTTTATCCAGAATAGGTAAAATTAATCTTCTATCTGTCGTCTGTCAAAAATCACAAGTTGTCAAAGTTGAAACTTTAAGAGTGAATAACTCAAGAAATGCTGAAGGGATCTTACCCAAATTTGGTACGTAGGTACATTGATCCTAATGGATATGAGAGCATATGTAATCCTTCGATATAAATCAGTAATGCAACATGAAAAAAATAAAATTAACTTTTTTGGCAAAAACATGAAAAAAGTTTTTGTCGATCGATTTTCTCCGGCATTTCTGCGTCGATTGCAATCAAACTTATTGGACGTATGCCTCGTGGGCTGGAATGGTGAAAATAAGGTTTTACCAGAGAAATCTTCACCAGGGCCACCACAATAAAATAAATAAAAAAAAATGAAAATGTCGTCGTATCTCCGGAAATGTTTAACCGATTCAGCTAAAATTTGGTGTGTCGATGGAGCTTTGAAAGTATAAGTATTGGTGAAAAAACAAACCGAGCCAATTGTAACAGGGCGGGGCAGGTCAGAAAAATTATAGAAAATATTAACTGAAATCTTAATTTATATATTTTTTGTGAGAATTTGTCAGATGGCTGGCAAAAATAAAACAATATATTCAAAATTTTAATAAACGTCATAATTTTGTGACATGTGTCAAAATTAGGTTAATGTTGATTTGTATACCGAGTGCAGCATAAGAATTGAGTTTAGGGCTTGTAACAATTAATTTTAGAATACAAAAATAGGTGGTTCGGTGGGAAATATTTTACAATATCGTCGTACGGACTGACGGAACGTTACTTTATAAGTAAAAGGTTCTGCCACTAGGTAGCGACCAAGTTTAGGCTGTTTGTTAAATTTTTTCGCAAATGTTTTCAGAATCAGTAAATCGACAGTCAGTAATTTACAAAAATTTATTTTCGAAAAATCCGCTAGATGACCGAAAAAATTTGTTGTACCAATCTTGGAGAAATTTTATTTGTGACTTCTTACGGTATTATGTGACGTATATAAAAATTTTGGAAAAAATTCAGTGGCGTACAAAAATAAAAAATTTTTTTCATTTTGGATTTTGTTAAATAAACTTTTATAGGTATTTAGAGTAGGGGGTGATACATATAGATATCTTTGCCAGGGCTACCGATATCTTTGTTAAGGCTACCACAATAGAAAACAAAAATGAACATTATGTCATCGTATCTCCGGACAAAATTTGGTGTGCTGGTGATTGGAGGTATTGCGGCAGAGAGTGACGACATTTTTTTATGAGTTTAAGATTTATTGTTTACAGTAATTTATTATTTTGTATTTTGTAATTGTGATCGGGAAAACCCACAGAAATTGGTTTATTTGCCAGCGAAGTGAGTTGCATTAAGGCAGTGTTCTAATCTAGAGCCTTAAATTTTAGGTGTTTTTTCGAGCTCGATAAAAAAGAAACAAACAATATTTTTACCATTAATTTTTTTACAACATATTTATTGATATTTTGACAATCTACAAACAAAATTTTGAACAAAAAAAATTTAAATTAAGCGACTTATCAGCTAATAAAGTTGAGTATAAAATAAAAGTGGGGTGTGCTGGTTGTCACGATTGCAACCCTTCTAATCGTCTGAAATAAAATTACAAAAATGATTGATTATTAGTAAGAATGTCGTTATGGCTCCTACTAAAAAGAAAACTGAAGAAAATTTTTTCGCAAAACGGTAGCTGTCTGAAAACAAAAACAGTTTTTGGCCCGGTTTTTCCATAATTTTTCATTTTTTGAAATAGTTAGCAAAGTAATTTTGATACAAAAGTGGTAGGGGCGATAGGCAGATATATATTGAAGGTTGGTACAAAATTTAAAGTAACTCGGTCAAACAAAACTTGAGATATCATGTCAACCAGGTTAAAAAATATAGTTTTCTAATAAACGCGTTTAAAGTTTTGAGTAAAAGTTTCAAATAGTTACAAAAATAATTTTGTTATAAAAGTGGTAGGGGCGATAGATAGACATACACTGAAGGTCGACACCAAATTTGAAGTACATCGGGTGAATAGAACTTGAGATATCATGTCAACCATATTGAAAAATGTAGTTTTGTAATAAACTTGTACCTTAATCGTAGACTTTTAAAAGCTAAACTGAGCTTAAATGAAAAGTAAACACAAAAATGTTTACAATTTTTAAGTGTTTTGGGTTAACCTATATTTTTGGATTTATATAGTTCATAGCTGAAATGGTCACCTATCAGGCATTGCCCCATGCATAAGCTTCGGCTTGAATAGGGTTTACAGTACATCACTAAAATAGCTATAACTACATAAATTACTGGAATTTTAAAATTTTCTCGCGAGGATATATTTTTCAATGTCTAAACTTTAATAATGTGCAGAAAAACAAAAAGTCGATTTTTTCAAAATTCTAGACTAGAACACTGCCTTAAAATTATTGATCACATTATTGACTTTGGGACATTATTTTGTGCCAGAGCTTTTTCTATTCAGATTAACAATTATTTCTTGATTGTTAAATTAAACTGGGAAATTGTTTTTTTATGTTTGAAAAGTTTCTTTTCGACAAAGTTATTAGATCTTCTTATTAGACCATTAAGACTTAATACCTTCAGTTTGGTGGCTTTTTTACTTGGCGAAGTTAATTGTTTTTATTGATAATTTATTAAAAAACATTTTTCGTATATTTTTGTTTTGTTGTTGTTTTATTAGATTGGAGCACTGGAGTAGCATATTTAAAATACAATTGGACAGAAAGACGACTATGGGAAGAGAGGCAAGCGACTCGCTAGCTTCCGTGACAGTACGCCACTGAAGGTAGAGGTAGCATTATTTGTCGTTATAATCAGTTGCAATGCTAATTATCTCATTTTAGTTTTATATTAAAATTTATGGTTATTACACATAATTTTAATAGAAAGCGGAAATTTTAAGATTATTCATAATTCTTAGATTTTTAAATATTTTCCGGTTCTTTTAACATTGCATTTTTTAAGCAACAAATGCATTATTTTATAATAACAGAAGGAGATTTAAAAAATTAAGTACGTTGTGTTGTAATTTTGTGGTAATGATGTTATCTCTCATATCACAATAATTCAATTATTAATTTTTTGAAAATGCTCAAACTTCTATTTTCTTCTCTGCTCAAAATTCTAAATATTTTTCAAAATCAACAATTTAAATTTTTTTACAATACAATTTTTATATTTAAATCCATTAATTTTTTCGTTTTCTTTTTCAGCATCGAGATCGCTTTTAAGAATTAACTTTTTTTTGGATCGCATAGTAATTACTACCTTTAGACAAAATTATTACTATATGATAAATGTAACAGGTTTCAGCGATATTTTACAAGTCGGTGAGGTGAAGATAATGAATGATTATATGAAAACGCCGATTAAAGGATTAATAACACGTTTCAGTTGAAAACTAAAAATTTAGATTTAAATTCACCACATTTACTATTTAGTGTATCCAAAATTCCAAAAAGAAATTACTTAGTTATATGGCCTTATATGGAAGCCCTATAAGAAAAACCTGAGCAGTGGCGGTTACCACAGTGAGTATAAAGGGCGTTGCCCTCCCATAATAATATTAAATTTTAATTAAATATTTTTGTTGCCACCACACATAAGTATTGAAAATCTATATCAACAAACATAATGGTAAAAATTTATTAACAAAAAAACATGTAACAAATTAATAAAAATATTACAAAATTTAAATAACAAGAGGAAACAAGAAACAAGATAACAATAAAATACGAAAATAAAAACCGACTAGAAAATGAAATTTTCTATTTTAGTAATTCGTAAACGTTATCCGTTCATAAACAACTAATAATAAATAAACTTAATAAATAACTTTTAGGCACGTTACTGGTCATAATGAACTTGGTGTTCCAAATCTTCGTGCTGTTTAACTGGAGCCGTTTTGTGTACAACAGCGTTGAATCCGTTATGTTTATCGGCAGTGTAATCCACAGTTCTGATGGAACCGTCAGGTTCCACCACGGAGTATTGTCCTTTTACGACATCCCCATCGCGACTTTCGTGTTGGCTTTTAACGTCTCCGGTGTGAAAATCGTTTACGCCGTATTTGAAAGAGTATTTGGGGTAAGCCTGAAAAAATGAGATAACTAGAGTAAAATACATAATAAGTGAAACAATGGGTAATAAATTAAAAATTCAATGAAAGTGATATTACCAAAATGGAAATTAATATGTGAATGTAAATTCGATCTCGTCGTGTAAAAGTTATTTACATAAAACATGACTTAATATGCTGTGAAAAAGTAACAGTAAAATTTGCATAATTATTCTGAGTTCATTGATACCGTTTATTTGATGTTACTATAAATAATTGATTAAAGAAATTGGAATAATTAATTCTGGTAATCCTATAATAGACGATTACGTATATTGTGGATTCCTAATAATCTGAAGTAAAGCTTTACGCCAGCCGATGATTTTGGCTGAAAGTGGTATTGTGCCTGAGTCGAAAACGATATCTCGGAAATTCAAAGTATCTACTCAAACAGAGTGACCCCACTTTAGAGTAAGACAAATGACATTATGGCCAAACTGAAAACAAAAACCTGATATTTTGAAAAATTATGTAACTATGGTAATGACATACTAAACAATTTAAAAATAAGCAAGAAAACATGCGTCGCTTGCGTAATTTCTAGACTAAAACCACGACCTTACCACTTTCTATTATTTATATTTCAAGTCCAGAACAAATTGTTGTTGAACGTGCATGATAGCCATAATTAAGTTATGATATTTAATGTGCGGAAAAAAAGTAACAAAAGTAGTTAATTGTTAATTTGCAGTTGTTAATTTTCTTGTTTATATGCTTTTCAAGTGAATAATAAACCCAGCATGTAAAATGGAAACTTCGTATCCATATTATGAGTGAAATCACAAGTAGAGATTTCTATTTTCGTTTTATGTATACCAAGCAGATGTAGACTCCTTGATTGTGCAATTATTGTTTTCTATTGGTTTTTTATCAAATTCTTTCTGTTTTTTTTTAAATTTATCTTGATAAGCGGTACGAATGTTAATAACTAAAAATACTTATCGTACATAATAATCTTCGTGATGGTGTCCTTCTTCCAACTCGTAAGCTTTTTCTTCAAGACCAGCATCGTTATGGCCAGCTTGCAGTAAAGCGTGTCCTTGCAATGCAGCTTGATGGCCATCGTAGTGTCCTAAACTATCATCTGCTTCCTCTTGGTAATGAATTATTTTTGGATACGAATATACTAATCCTACTAACGCCAGACATATTCCCAAGACCTAAAATTTTAAACAATGTAATAAATTATCCGTGGTCGGAAAATCAAAACGATCTAAAAATAAAGTAAACTGATTTACCTTCATTGAGTTCATTGTAAAAATCTGCTTCGAAATATGTCCAATCTACACAATTACTTTTCACTACTGATGAAGTTTATGAAGTGCCATTAAGTGAAATTACGGATGGTTTATATATGCTTTCTTCTTCTTCAGCAGTAGAGAGGTAATAATATCGCACTCCACATTTCAGAAAGAGACGGAATCGGGCGATGAGATTGTGAGAGTGAATATTTACTTCAATAACTAAATTCATTCGTGCTATTATTGTTATTATCATAATCATTAATTCTCAATAATTATGTTTTATTGCTAATTGCACGCGTAACGCATTCTTATTGTGAATTCTTGAACCATAGCTACTGAACCACGATACACACGATATATTACGAAAGTTTAAATTCAAGACACGCTTAATAAATACATTTCGACCTAATTTGATAATTAATATAATTACTAATTTTTAATTGTTACAGATAAAACTGTTAACATTAATACGTCAATTATTGATCCCTTGAAACGGCAATAATGTTTTTCACTGCAAGCAAGATGATGATGATGATGATAATAATTAATAAAAAGAGTAGCCAAAATGTTTGGTGCTCAAACGACGGCGTCTACGAGGCGGCGCGGCGCCCAAAGCCCTTCGACTGGGCTTGGGAAATCCATCTGTACCAAGTCAATCTTCTCGGTTTTCTTAGAATATTAAACAATAATGCTGAAAAGACAAATAACGGAATAAGTACAACGATATTTATGTATATCTAGGGTAGGAAAAAAAATTGGGCAAAGAAAAATCAGACCGACAAGATAACCAAAAGGAACGAAAACGCTTTTTCAATATTTTTAGACTATAAACTATTGGGCGGAAAATGTATACTGTCTGTCCTAACATAACATAAAATAAAATTCTAAAAATTTTTAAAAATTACCTAAAGAACAAATTAATATTGATTAATTAAAGACCGTGGTGAATGATGAAGACTCCAGATACTGTAGCTAATGATATTAATGACTTCATTTCCAAATTTTTGAAAATATTTTCTTTTTCATATTGCGACATTTTTGGCAAAACTAAAACTCAAAAATCACCAAGACATTCTTTTTTATACATAGTATATGTACCAGAGAAGAAAAACAGATTGAAAATAATATATTGCAAATATAATAGCATAGGCATATTATTTTTTAAGTATGATTGATTAGCTACTTTTTTATTTAAATTTATTTAGTGGACTTATGATTTACATACACTTAACAGCATAAATAGCAAAAAATAAGTAATTAAATTAATTATTCTACTGTGCAAAACTTTTCTAAGTGCAGAAAAGTAAGTTAAAAGTTTACGCCCAAACCTGCTCTTGACCTTCTTTACGGCAATATTAAGTCTTAACATGGAGCGGAACTGAAACAATACCTTTACGGGTAAGCAACGCTAAAGTGGAAAAGTTTATTACCACATTCTTTTCAACTTTGATAAAAACTAAATTGAAAATTTGTTCTTATCAAAATCTCATTACATTTTTCATAAATATTTTTCTTCGAAGGTCATTTTCAAGTTTTTCCATAAAAACATTTGTTTCGACCTAAATATTTTCCTTAGAAGTACTTCAGATTAATTTTTGAAGTTATTTAGTGTCTGATAGACTTCGAGTGTTCCTTACCTCTAATCGATATGTTTAGTAGAAGCAAAACAGATGCAAATATGATAATATAAAAATTAATAAATTTATGTACTGAAGATTAATCTTTTTGCATTTTTTTTGTTATAAGAGTCATAATAATATTTTTTTAAATAAATTTTTCTTTATATTATAATAATTATTATTATTAAATCAAGAAAAGTTTTATTTGGAAAAAATAAACTTTTCTCTTGGTCAGTAATTGCCGATCTTCCTCACCTTCCCTTATTCATTAATTTTCCAGACTTACCACAAAGTTTTCTACGTGTGCTCCTAATAAAACAAGTTTATTATATGTTTAACATTTAATTTAGTAAATTTTGTAATCTTTCTTTTTTAATTTGCAATTTTTTTGAATTATTCTGGTTTTCCCGCCGATTAGTTGATTTTGCGTCAGTTGGGGGGAAAACCAGCTATTTTGCCGCTAAGATAACCAATTTTGTGTCTCTTAATTTTGTTTTATATTGAGATTTTGAGTTTTTGGTATTTCTGCGAATAAAAGTAAATTGATTTATTTGAGTAAGTAATTTTTATTATTTTAGGAATTTTAAATTGACCCATCTTGAATAAAATTGGAGATTTTGAGTATTTGGATAATGAGTGATTTGATAAAATTTTGAAGATTCGCGAGATTAAATTCAATATTTGGATTTTGGATTATTAGAAAATTATAATTGGTTAGTTGATAAAGTTGGTAAAGTAAGTAAAAAAAAAATTTGTAAAATTAAATTTGAAATTGAAGGCATCGCATGGTAAGTTTTATATTCATCGTAACTGAGCCAATTTTTTATCTGGTGATTTTGCTTTTCCAGGTACATATATTGAAAGTTATTAAAATTAAAATTTAGAATTTGAATTTTCCAACTCTTATCATCTGTAGTAAAGTATATTCAAAAGTAATACAGCAAGAGAGAAGACTCAAAAAACAACAGAAAAATTAAATAACATCAAAAACGAAGCCAAGACTGCGACACAAATTTGAAATTATAGAAAGTGGATGAAATGTAGAAACAATGTCAAGCGGAAAATTTCGGTTTTGTCATAGGAAGAGGTTTTAATCGATAAAAATCCTTTACTACCTATTCATCCCAGGCGACAATTCGTCGCAGTGACAATTTGTCGCAGTAGAGAATTCGTCATATGAAACGATTTGATCGCCACTAAATTCGCCAAATGTAACTGAGAGTTGCCAAAATGTCGGTGACCGGACAAAACAGAACATGAAAGAACAGAAAATGAAAAAATAGAACACTGAAATAAAAGAACATTGACGAAAGAGAACTTTGAAAAATGAGAACAAAATAGTATATTAAGAAACTAGTTTCATAAGGCACGTTTTTATCGCACGCATCTGTTTAGAAAACGACCCGCGTATTTTTATTTTTTGTTAAGACTTTGTCAAAATCAAATTTTGACAAACACAGCCATGGCAATGCACGGATCCACCATAAAAAATAGTTCTGCGGTTTTTATAATTAAATGCCAACAAATCCCTGACACTAATTATATTTTACAAATGCAAAACTTGTTTTTAGGGTGGATTTCTTTCGCACCCCGCACTGTCGGATCCACCCTGAAACAAGTTTCACCCTTTTTCGAGTTCCACCTTTGGCGAGTTTTTTCAGCCTTCAGTCTTTGTCTTTGTCGGAGCACCCGGAGCGGAAGAAACCGGAGCGCAGGGTAGCGCAGAGTCGAATTTGACAAAGACAACCATGGCAATACACGGATCCACCATAAAAAATAGTCTGCGCTACCCTGCGCTATATTTTTTATTTTATTTTTTATTGTTGATAACAATGTTGATAATTGCAAATTTTTGCAAATATTTTTGAGAGGTTTACTACCAGTTACAAGTTGCTCATAATAAATGTTCCTATTTTTAGGTTGGCCGAAGATGATCAATAAAAGGCTTTAAACGAGATTTAAATTCTTGATTGTACGATAACATAAGAAACTTCTGGGTGGAAAAATAAAAATAATTCGAAATTTATTATTAACTCGTTAATTTTTTAATTTTTACGGTGACGGCGAAACAGCGACAACAAAACGACAAAGTGTCAACGGTAAAATGGTAAATGATATCTAAATGATATATTGCGCACTTTCTGATATTTAAAAAAAATTTTCCCCATGATCACTAATTTTTTTTGTAAAACTACATAATGACGTCATAATACAAGGATATTTTATTATTATATTTTAATTTTAAACGTGAGGGTAAGATCTTATAGTTATTAATTGACTAACCATCTAATGATAAATTTTTACTAAATAATTCAACCCAGGAACTTAATTAATTTAGGCTTTACTTTTTGAATTTATATTCAAAAAATTTTATATGTTTTTCTAAACAAATCTGGAATATCAAAAATAAATGTTTTTCTTGTTGCTAGAGTTATTTTTGGCTTTAGTCAAACTTAAAGTGGTTTTTTCGCCCGTTTTTTCACAGTTTAAAATAAATTATTATATTATAATTAAACAATATCAATTCTTTATATTAATCGACTAGTAATTAAGCCCATTCTTTGCTTTCCGATCAAAATATCGTTAATCCATTCACGACCAGCTTTAATATGGTTCGTCCCCATGCCCCATGAAGAAAGCAAACATTGCGTCTGGGAACTAGGAAAAACTTTTTATGATAAAATATCACCGCGATCAGATGTCAGTATAAGATATCTATAATATCCACTGCATTCTACATTCTCTAGTAAGTCATCTTGCTGTTTGTTTTCAGCCGAATATTTTTTTATTCTCTGTTTGTAAAGAAAACTAAGCTGTAAAACTTGTGCAATATTTGTCATAACACCTGCGAAGCTTTATTTTTCTCTCTTCCGCATAAAACAAGCTTACAAAATTAATAATTAAGATTTATGGAAGAAAGCATTCCTAAATGTCAGAACAAGTAGGTATAAAGGCAGATCGGTTTACTCATGTTTAACATATGGTTACCGGAATAACTTTAGAAAACCTAATCTCATCCAGCCACACTACTCGTTTAACCGCCTTTCTCAATTTAAATGCTTTTGATTTAATTAATTAATTTTTAATTACATTAACGCCTAGACGTAAATAGCTATCTTACGTAACAACTTTTATTTCAGGGTACCTATTTTTCGTAATAATTAATAATAAAATACAAATCTATTTGCGTCACATTATTAAGAAACCACATAAACATATCCATAAATATTATATTCCCTTGATAAAAAACGGAATACAAAACTCTATTTGCCTAATTGATATTAAAATCACACGATATACATACGAATGTTTGGAAAGTATTTTTTATCATAATTTAATTACTTACTCTCACTTTCAAACGAAATCAACAAATTTTAAACTTGAAAGGAAAATTAATTTATTCAAGCATGTTGTAGAAAAAATTGGGGTGTGAAATATGTCTCATTAATTAGTAGGTATACAGTATTAAAATTAATTGTAAATTCGCGAAGTAGAGCAACACCTGATTAACTATGTTTTTCTTTAGATGAGCCACACGAAGAAATTTAATTGAAAAGAACTAATAAGAATTGGTTCAAGGATTCAGTTTTCAAATTTCGTAAAATTTAGAGCCACCGAAAATTTGCATAACGACTTTCCAACAAATGCCAAACTTTCGATTTTTGTAAATTTTGGTACTTAAATTCCAACAGAAGTTTAATGAGAAAACTATTACGCTTATTTCTTTTCATTGTGCAAATAAATTGGGCGTATAAATCGTTATCGTTTACTACGATCTGCACTTCTCAAGCTGCCTTTCTAACTTCACCACCACAACAGCCACAACGAGAAATTAATCTCCTTGCAGAGTGACAACAACAGAAAACAACTGTGAGTTCCCACGTCTCGTTTTAAGTGAAATCATTGAAAATAGTGAACTCAAAATCCGTGGAAATAGTGAAAGTGCACGGCACTAACCATTTAAATGAAAAAATTTATTTAATTCGCCAGACGGTCAAAAAAATGGTCACAAAATTTTATTTTAATCATTGGTTTAATGTTGCTAATAATAATTAAAATAATTTATTTTCAATCCAATCAAAATTAGTGCATAATTATCATAAATGATCTATTAAGTGTTGGTTTTGAAAGTCGCATTTTACTGAGCGAGTTGATGAACTCAAAAGTGCCAAAGGCGAGTCGCGTAAGCCTGCGTAAAAAGAATTTTCAAAAATTAAATAAGAACTTTCGAATCCTTGACCCAAAAAAATTTTTATTTCTAAAGCCCGTATGACACTATCAAACTTGGGTTAAATTTTTGATAAATTTGATAGTGTCATACGGCCTTTAGTTAGGAAAAATAAAATACTGGGTGTACCGCTACTGAAAGATATAATAGATCTCCAACGGCAAAAAGACCTAATGTACACGGTTGTTAAAAACTCGAACTTTATTTTAAATGCGTGCGCTACTGCAATATTTCCAACTACAACCCTTAATTTATTATACTGACACTGTCAAACTAATAAATGGAGAAATGTGACAACCTAAATTTACATCGTGCAAACTTCAAAGTATTTTTTTCAGTTATTAATGGATAGTGATAAATATTTAATAAGAAACTATAGTTGTGAAATTTGTAATAAAAAATTTTATCACTTGGCACTTATTTACGGATGCCAGTATGGGCACTTTTTTTGTCAAAAATGTTACAACGAGAAATATTATTCCAGTAATTCTGGCAAGATCACTTTTTGATTAAAAACTAATTTAATGCTTTATTAGACCGATCTTCTCGATGTCCTCACAAACGGTGTAAATCAACCCTTTCCAGAATGGATGATGCGGAAAAATACAATAACAGTAACAAAATGTTTATTAAACCCGCAGAAATAGCTGCAAATGCTTTTCAACTTAGTGCAAGGAACAGCCTATCGACGATGGCACAAAATTCTTTTAGCAATTTAAGTTATGCATCCATGTCAAGAAAGTAGGATTGGGAGTTGTTTAATTCGATTTTTCAAAAAATAATATTTTCAGGCCGATACGTTGCCCATATCCAGGTTGTCAAAAAACTGTAACTGCAGCATCTTTTGAAACCCACTTTAAATTTGAACACAAGTACGTAGCCTATGTTACCACTAAATTTGACACCAAAACTGGATTGGAGTTTAATCCTTACGTTATCAAGCACGATCAAAAATTGTGTATGGTCCTGTTAAATTTATTTCAAAAGAGAGAAAAGCTAACACTGTACGTTCACTTGACATTTTACGTATTTCGTCTATTTTCAGAAAATTTTTTCAGACACCCCGGAGCAGAACTTCGTATGGAATCATCAATAAAACCATTGATGCTAGTATTGGGGACTCGGATAGCAAATTACCAGATTTTCGAAGATGAAAGTGCTTTCTACGAATGTACAGACAGTTTTGTGGAAAATTTAAATCAACCTGTCGATAAAGTTATGTTATGGGTGGCATGCAATGTTCCCACTAAATTTAAATACACCATAGCAGTTTCGACACCCTGCAGAACCATTCGATTAAAGTACTATGGTATAATTTCTCAAATTTGCGAAGATGCTGTAGAATTATGCAAAAATGGAAGAGGTTTAATATTGAATCAGTCCCATCTGGTTGGGATGACAAATAATGGGAAGGATTCCATTATTTTAGATATCGTTCTGCATGATGAAGATGGAAATGAAATGAATGGATCACGACTGCAATCAGCTTAATTACTGTTTTAAAATATCTATCACTAATAAAATTAGGTTTTTAAGTACCTACGTATACTTCTTACTAGTTTCCTTACTTCCACTACTTTTTTATTTAAAAAATTATTGCTGAATACAATCTTCAAAATTAAATTAAATTAAGGGTAGGTACATAATATAATATATGCTGGCAGTTGACGCAAAATTAAAAATAAAGAGCTCAATCCAACCCACACTATTGAGATCAAGAAAAGTTATTCAAGTAAACTTACAAAATAAAAGCAAAATCGTCGTCAAAGTAATTATTGCTCTTAGAATTAACTTTTTGATTTAATGGAATTTCATTGTAACCATTTTTGGATAAAATGTATTCAATTTTTTCCTTTTCACTTTGTTCGTCAAATGGCCTTAAGCGCTGATCCTGGATTTGCTTCTTGTAGAAATTTAAAGATTTTATTGCATCGGTCATTTCTTGGGAAAAACTATGAGAAGCTTTATTGGTATCCAAATTCTTAAAACTGTCTTCAACGCGGGCTCTAAAAGTTTCTCGTTTGTTACAAAATACAACCAAAAGAAAAAATTTACCTGTATCCATTCTCATCGGCTACGTAATGTACCATGTGTATGTTTCCACTTAATTCAACATATCCGTAGCTTCCAATTACGGTCCCATTTGGATATCGTTTTTCTGTTCTAAATTGAATGTTATCCGTTTCCAAGTCTTCGATTTCATATCCAAAGGAGTATACTCGATTGTTTATGTAGTCTTGACTGTTGTATGACCAATTTGGTGCAATACTGTTTGGGTAGAATGGTGCTCCAAGTATATTGTGGAAAAGTAGGTTTAAGAGCCATAGTGGTTCTAGCAGATACACCTAAATAACAGAATTATACAGAAATTTTGGATTTGACAACATAAAAAGATTACAAAAAGATTATGACCGTCTGCTTTTTTAAAAAAATGTTCATTAATGTCCGTACTAATAGTCACGGATCAATCCGAGACTCGAAATAATCCTAGAATTTACCAATGAGATTACTGGAATTTAGACCGTATCAACAACTGTTATTTTGAGAATTATTCTCGATACTCGGATTAATCCATGACTATTATTATGCCCGTACTAAATAGTCACAGATTAATCCGAGATTCAAGATAATCCTAGGATTTACCAATGACATTACTGGAATTTAGACCGTATCGTAGCAACAGCTGCTATTTCGAGAATTAATCTTGAATCTCGGATTAATCCGTGACTAAATCACTAACTTAGAGATGGCTAGTGTATACAATCGAAAAACCCAGTAAGTTGAGTTACTAAATATTGAGCATATACCATAATGCTTTGCCTACTCCGTAATATTTACAAAAATATGTTCAGAAGAGAAATTTACCAAATTCCAGAAAACAGTTGTTATATTTTAAAAGGATTTTTGGGAAGAAAACCATTTTGTTATTAAATAGAATATGTTGTAATTAAACTGTACGTGCTTTTCTCTGCGGGAAAATAGGTTTCCTGTATATAATTTCAAAGAATATAATATATTGCCGTTTTCTTTTATCAGGTTAATCTAAGCTTGATAGAGATGTAAAAAGTTGTATTGATAGGAAAAACGGTTTAGGGTTTTTATTTGAGTTTATTGAAGTGATAATGCTGTTTCGGTAGATGGAAAATTTGATGTTGAATTCTGAAGTCAAAGCTCTGAGTTTTCATATTTTGAACAAAATTTAGTATTACATCAAAATTTTGTGATTTAAAGAAATTTCTAAGATAATCGTTGTGCAATAGAAAATTTAACATATTACCAAAATGAGAATATTTAATAAATCAAAAAAGTAAAAAGGCTACGATACTGTGATGCGGAATCAGAAAATTCCCACTCCAACCCGCGCGGGACGGGATATCAGTTCAGTCCAGCGTAGAGTATTGGTCTCGCGTTTGATTAATTTTATCCTTGCGGAATAACGGATCACATTGTCTCATTGCATGGTCGGTTACGGAGTTACCCTAATTTTAAGAAATTTATTTGGAATTGCGCATAAAATAATAGAAATACAAAGGAAAATTTTTTGATATAGAATCAATTTAAAAATTATTTCGGGTGCCCGGAAAGGCGTCTTTTCGTACGAAATTTGTTAAAAATTGTTATCTACACCGGGAAGATCGTATAAGTACAAAAATATGCTGTTTATAAAATTTGTATATGAATAAATTAAATAAATTTCTAACCCTGATTATGAAAATCGAATAAACAGTTTTTTAGGCGAGATAATAAAACATATTATTGCTAATAGTTTTTCACTGACTTATTCTGACATCCAAGTTTGCTCAAAAATATTATGCAGTTTTAAAAAAATTTCTACACGTAAAAACAGAATATCTATCTTGTAAGTTGCATAATATTTTTAAAATAAATTATATTCTTAGCAATAATTGCATTATTATTATATTACTGTTTCGTGGTCATTAAACATTTTATTATTATTTAAATTTCTGTAATACTCACATAAGGTTTAGTTGAAACGATTACCATGATTGTTCTTTTTTCGTATAAAATACCAATTTATTGTTGCTACCATTAGCAAACTAGTAAAATTTTTAAACAAATACCAGTTGCGTAGACATTAATAATTTATTTGTGCACAAAAAACTCCAGCTTGCAACAGACAAGAAGAGGTAGAAGACTGGAGACTTCTGAATTGCAAATAACAAGATAAAAAGGAATTCGATACAACGTGAATCCATAATTTTTATCTTCTAAAACTGGACATACAGCGTTTATAGTAATAAGCACATCCGTTAGTTTTCCTACAGTTGTTTCGCAGTTTAATATCACCAATTGTTTGAATATTATTATTGTTATTAAATTAAAATTTCAATTTGATTAATTAACTAATTGGACAAATTAATTAAGTTTTAATAATACAGCCTGGTTTTTTGCTACTTCAAAATGTTTTATTTAATGGTTATTAATGTACTCAAAAGGTTATTCAAGTTCTTTGAATTTATTATCCCAATATTTACATATAATCGTTAATTAAACAAAATTTAAACCATCACATCCATCGCATTCCATCTAACGTATCTTGAACATAATAATAATTTAAGCTTCACTTCTTGTAGAATGTTCACCTGAATGTTTGCTCGATTACTTTGCGTAGGTGTTTTCATTTTGAAACTTAAAACAACTTCTTTCTTCAAAATTTTGAAAATTAAACCTCCTTATCCTTTCGAAATATTTTAAAATATTCGCATCTTCAAATAAATTGGATTGGCTACATTCGGCTTTTTAATTAGTTCATATAATAATAAATTATTACGTTCAATTAATTCTTGTTATAATCAAGTTGTTCGAGTATACATATAATTTTATTAAAAGCCACGTCTGCACTTTTGTATAATTTATTAATTATTCAAAGGCCAGGTGAAACGAAACTTGTAAATTAATTTCATCTTTACCACAAATTTTGAAATGCCAATTGAAATAGTGTATTTTAGATGAAATTTCTAACAACTCCAAGGAACATTTTCCAAAAATTTTCAAGTGGTGCTATGTCTTTGTTCATATTTTAATTAAATTAATTGAAGATGTTAAGGCAGATGAATTTTTAGCAAATTGCAAGAAATCGGAGAGGTGTATAAACCTTGCATAGGGAGCACCCCGATGTTCTAAGATCCTATTCTTAAACTCACACGACCGGAGTTAGACAATTGAACGCAGACGATTGAACGCGGCCGGTTGAACGCAGAGACGTTTTTTTTCATATTGCAGTTTCTATATAAATGAAAAAGTTCAACAGAAAAAAATCACAGTGTTGAGTCCACGTTGAGGGAGATCCACCCCCTTCCTAGTAGCTCATTTTGCCGAGTAGGACCAGTCTAGAGGAATATTTTTAGCGAGTATAGCGTTTCTCAAAACGGCCTGGAGCATCCGCAGCGAAGGGGACCAAAGCGGAGAATCGATTTTGACAAATGCAGCCACGGCAAATCTCGGATCCACCCTAAAATCTAAACACTACGAGTATAAGGTATATAGCAGTTATCTTATTTTACAAAAGTCGTCCTTACGTAATCTATGGACGCTTCCTTACCACAGTAGTTCGAATTATCGCCCCCCCCCCTTCTAATAACAAATTTTAAGTGTTAATTTTGAAGTCAGGGCTCAGGGGTAATGGAGAATTGATGCACTTACAAACTTGTTAAAATATTCCATATTAATCCATGTTAAACTGTCGTGCAACAACATTCTTATATTTAAATATAATAAGGAGGGTGCAATTGAATCTAATTTTCGCGCTCATACGTCACTGCGTTCAAACGCCTCTGCGTTCAAACGGCCGAGTTCAACCGGCCGGGTTCAAATGTCCTAGACCGCACACGACCGTACTCACACACGCAAGTACGTCACTTTCGAACACAAGGTCAAAACGTAATGATCCTTATGCGAATCAAGTCAAAAGAGTTCGAGCACAGGTCTCCTGGGGTGGTACTGTATGATCCCGGATTAAGACTACTTGATGCCCTAAGCAATCCATGCCTGTGGAACCCTTATCTATAAGTAAAACTAGTATCGGTTTAAAAAAAAACAACACAGCGTCAGCGGGGCAGAAGTGGTGATTGGCTAATCGCAAATCGGGAGCATTTGAATTTCAGAATGCTGCACACGAGACACGATGCACGAGCGAGCGAGTAAGCAGGAGCGGGGTTATGACTTATAGCGAAGTGTCCTAGATACGTTTCGTTTGTATGTTTTTTTTTTAGTCACATTAAGTTGGTCGATCGCTTTTCACCATATATTGTGGTAGATCGCCGGTACTGTAAGTCGATTCTAGGACACTTCGCTCCGGGACATTTCGCACCCGGACATTTTGCACCCGGACACTTCGCTACCAGGACATTTCGCTACCGGGACATTTCGCTACTAGGACATTTCGCACCCGGACATTTCGCACCCGGGGACATTTCGCTACCTGATTTCGCTACCACTTTTAGCATATTTGGATATTTAGCATTATTGGAATTATTGTTTTGTTTAAAAAATTTTTTTTTTCAATTTAGCCACTTTGCTAGTAGCACCTATTTGAGTTCTGGGTTAACATTTATTAAAAAACAATGAATGTAATATGCAAAAAGTGGTTTCAAATCAACACGGGTCAGGTCCGTATTCAGTACCAAAACAAAATTAAGTAATAAAATATTTAAATTAACAACAATTAAAATTATTTTAAAAATATTTATTTGAAATAACTAATAATTTTTTAAATTATGTTAAATTTAAATTTAACATAAATTAAATTTATTAATTGCTAATATTTTATTACCTAATTTTGTTTTTGTACTGAATACGGACCTGACCCCTGTTGATTTGAAACCACTTTTTACATATAACAAAATGTTTTATTTTATTTAAATTTATAATTTTTAAAATACAAACATTTGTTTGTAATAATAAAAACTCCCGAAAGGAGAACTCCCGAAAATATTACTTTTTATAAAAGCTCTTATTACAAATGCCCCCCCCCCCCTCCGAAATAAAATCCTGGCTACGGGCCTGGCTATAATAAATTAGCAGTTAATTGTGGGCGATCGCGCTTAATAAAACAAGCACTGCAACTTTTTATGTGAAATTGTGAAGTGCACGTACCGTCAACAGAATTAATAAAAGTGACGATGTGTAACAGGCACGCTATACCTAGGGTCAAACAAACTTTAACATATCAATACGGCCGTATTTAATAATTTTAAAAAGTAAAGCTTACAGAAGTCGCAAGAGTTAGTGGATTTCCGATCTATCGTAAGATAGATACTTCTTTCAGGATATGTTGATGAGTAACGTGGAACAACTGCTAGATCAAAATCCCCAGCCAAAAACATACATGCAGACAGTTATCCACCATTGCATGGACTACGTAAGTTATGTAAGTTAAGTAAGTTAGTGTAAGTGTAATTACAAGTAATATAAAGTAAGTTTTATTTTTTTAATTAAAAAAATGAAAAATAGATATTTCAAATTTGATTATTTCGAAATTTTAAGGAAATATTAATGCAGATCCTCTGCTTCAGGCCCGTAGGCAGGAGTTCATTTTGGGGCGGGGGCACTCGTAAAAAAAAATTTTGTAAAAAGTAATATTTTCGGGGTTCCCCTTTCGGGAATTTTTATTATTACAAATGTTTTTTAACATTTGGGGGGGGGGGGCATGAGCGCCCCTGGCTACGAGCCTGCTCTATTTATTCGCTTTATTTTAATGTCGTCTTTCAAACTAAAATTAATTTTTTAATTTTTATTTGAGTTCGTGGCACATGTACCTTACACATTACAATTGGGTTGACAAAATTACCTATATATATGATCGATTTTAGGAAAAAACTCTGTCCTCTATTTATTATAAATTAGGTTTTTAGAGACGGTCACTAGCGTAGTAAGTTATTCGAACAGCTGCTGACTCTAAGGTACTTGGTTCAAATCAGGGAAGGGTCTAAAATTTTCATATGACCGTCTCCGTGCTTCGGAGGGCACGTAAAGCCGGCGGTCCCCCTGGGTTGATGATTGCCGCCGTCAACTATTAAAAACGGGGTTACAGGCATTTCCCAACCCGGTTTAAGCAACCGTGGGATCTTAATGCCCGCACCTTTCTCGAAAGAGAAAAGCTGATGATGAGGTTCACAAAAATTATTAACTTGAAAATTGATTAGATTGCAGAAAAAAATTCAGAAACAGGCTGGAAGTTTACTACTTAGCTTGAATTAGAATTAGAAATCACTTACAAAATAAAAATCTGCAATCTGCTGCTATTAGAGAATCCGAGCCTATAGCTTTTAGAAATGAAGCACAAGTAGAAGTGATAATGGTAATAACTAATAATAATGATGATAATAAGATAAATAAACATAAATGGAAAATATTCACTTTAAACCTCTAAACGACTTCACGAACAATCACAAATATATTATCTGCAAATCCTTTTCGGCTATGTTTCTATTTTTTCAGAGAGAAAAACAGTTCAAAGTCGCACCCAGACGTAAAATTAAAGATTACAATTTCAAATGTTTATTCATATGTATAAAGAATTTGGGCCAACTTATATATTATCCGAATTTGCTTTTTTTGAGAAAAACTTTCAATTTTTTCAAAAAAATTGCATTATTTTGGTTCTTCTGAAATTTTTTTAGATTTTATATTTTTCAAAATCAAGTAAGATATTCGGTGGCGTAGCGAGCTTAACTCGCGCCCGGGGCACAATACTTTTTTAGCCCCCCCCCCCCATTCGAAAATCATAATTTAAAATATATTTTCTAGAAATCAATTATAATAAAAATAAAAAGTATCCAGCAATTTTTTGTTTTGCGGACCATTTGGCGCCCCTTTGTGAGTAGCACCCGGGGCATGATGCCCCCCTTGCCGTCCACTCGCCACGCCACTGACGATGTTCCATCTAAGAATAAAAAATCAATCCACTATACACCAAAATTCTGAGATTATTTCAAAATCTTAACATTCCACTATGGAGCGTGAACCTTTTTTAAAGTGGAAAAAAAACGGGGTTTCTTATTTTGTATAAATACCAACAGATTAAATGCTTTGAACATGGTACGATTGAGATACACAGATAAAGGACAGAAACCATTAAACTACCAGTTTCAATTTTTAATTTCAATTTCAAAGAAAATTGAGCAGATTAAAACTTCCACTTTTAATTTCAATATTGCAAGGTGAAATTAAAAGTTCAAAATCACGTATAATCCAGTTGCAAGACCGCAAAAATTTCCCTAATCCAAAATTTTCGTATCCCTGATTTTGGCTTAAATCTAAAGTAAATCTGAATAAACAACCTTATTTGAAATTTCCGTACTGGCATAACTCCACAAATTCTTCAAAATACAGAAAACAATCAAAAATAAATTCATTTATTAATCCATTTTGTTACAATTAACTCAACAAAATCATCTACAGTATCACACTTCTCTTTACAGCTTTCCAATCCACATTTAAATTTGAAATAATATCTCACTCGTTTGTTGTCTGTTAAAGACATTATTTTATCCAAATGTTTTTCATTTAAAAATCCACTATTTTCTTTCATAACATTTATAACGACCTGGAGGAATTTTTTCAGATCAGATTGACTTAACCATGAGGCTTCATTTTTGTTAATAATGGAAGTCAGAATAATGTAAACTTGATTCAAATTCACACCTTGTACATTTTTTAAATCCGCGGTAATTGCCAGTAAAATATCAATTAAGGGCGATAGCAAAGCTTCGTCTTTACAGTTTAAGTTAGTCACTATTTCAGTTAACCACGACAGTAAGCCGTGTCTACTGCACAGTATATTTCTGCCAATTTTTAAATTGCAAGCCCTGTGAAGGATATCCAAAATCCTGATTTTTGTATTCAAACCAGCAACACAACTTGAAAATAACTCCATTATTAATTTAAAAGTCATTGCATGTAAGGCAACAGAAAAATCTTCTTCAGTTCTTAGACCATCACGAATCACTTCCAATATAAAAGTCCGAACTTCCTTGTAGTTGACGTCAGAAAAATGCAAAAATGTGTATAATTCGGGGATTGAATTTAACAAAAGTGTTCCTCTTATTCCCAAATATTGTGTTAGGGGTATGTACATAACGTGGCTGGGTTGAAATAGAATAAGAGCCATTCTAGCCCAAAATATTGCGGCGAAATTATTTAACTTAGCATTACCTAACGCGGAGTAGCTCTGGCATAATGATTCGATAAAACGAATCCACAAGAAATTATTTTTTTTGTCACCTTTAGCTTCAATTTCGTGACTAAAACGGTAAAGTATGTGGCACGCAAGTTTTCTTGTTCTTTCGTCATTACTACTGAGAGCAACAATTGTCATGCTAAGACCACCACACGGTATAAATTTATGCGGAACTGTCTCGTTTTCAGGAGATAACAAGAAATTAAAAAGTGTGAAGACGAACGTTAGGTCATAGACATCTTTGTGAGAGTTTTCAAACACGTTATTTTTTTTAGCTATCAAAGTCGAGTTGAGCGAGTAATGACAGATCGTGTTGAGCATTCTCTCTTCCTGGATGTTATCCAAAATTTCGCCCATTTTTGGCTGTCTAAATAGCGCTGTTTGTATATCATGTCTTATGGAATAATGCGCAATGGCAGAGTGGCCCCAAATGAAAGGTTTGAAGTCATAGAAATGGGTTTGATTGGATTCTTTTTCATACCTGAATAAAAAAAATTCATCGTAAAAAAGGTAACAAATCAAATTTTAAAAATACTTACATTTGAAACAAAATTAGAATGATCCGGTCGGATGGTTTGATTGTTGCCTCATACGACGCCAGAAGTATGGGCACGTGATTTTTTTGCATAAGAACGCTCCAGCGTTCACACAAATTTAAAAATAAATTTAACACTTCCAATTTTAAATCGCCCTCTTTCTCCAACAATATTTCTAAGAACTCCGAATGCGATGACATCATGTTAAAGAGTAACCTAGCTTCAACTTCTTCAAAATTGACAAACCTGATAAAATTTGTAACCAACTTAATCAAAGGAGCTCTTCCGGATAATCCAAACTTTAGACAAAATTTATAGTACAATTGGAAAGCTTCATTTTCGCGTAAAGATTTAAACGAATTTTCGCTCTTCAATTCTTTATTTAAAATTTCTTCATAAAATCCATTCGAAAGCGCAATTATTTCATCCAATTTTGTGAAATCTTCGTCCGTTTTTGCTTTCTTTTTGAATAAATTGTTCGTCAAATGCGCAATAGTTAAAATGGAATTATTTAAATGTTCGCTGTTGTTGTGGATGGATTTCAAAAAAATTGAAATCAACATTTCCAAGTGGAAAGGTTCGCTGGTTTCGAATTTTTGAATTTTTCGAACAAATGGCAAACAACTTTCTTCCGACATAAATTTAGATATTAAAAATGAAACATCTTTACTGAAAATTGCAAAATAACGTCCGGCTTTTTGAGGTTTTTCTAAACACTTCAAAATTGAAAATTCAAAACTTTGGTAAACCTTCTGAAGCACATCGTCACTGGAAGTAACAGAAACTGTAGCGGAAATTAAAGACAGCATAAGTCCTTTTGTTTTGGTCAGATTATCAATGTTGTCGATGAATAAACTCAGAAAGTCTTGTCTTCTTGTCAGGAGGAAATTCGCAAGTGACGCGTTTTCCTTGCAAAATTCGGTCTTGTGCAAAATGCTTTCAAATAAATCTGAAGAAATCGTTTTTAAACTGTGAGGAAACATTTTTAAATAATCAATTAGTAAATGGGCGAGTAAGCCGGAATCAAAAGAAGAACATTCCTTATTTAAAAGTACCAAAAATTGAGTTATTGGCTCAATTATATCAGCTGGTACTGGATTTGAATTTAGGTATATTTTTAACGTCGTCGTAAGAAGGCGATAATAAAATATCAGAAAGTCTGTGTTGCTTGTATCCAAAACAACTTTGGCACAAATGTTTATAAGATTTACGCACTCATCAGAACCAAGATGGAAGACTTCAAAAATTTTCAAAGCTTGCATGAACCTTTCTCCTACTTTCTTAGGTTTTTTCAACATTGAAGTCAAGCATTTGTACAATTCCATTCTATAAGGTTTCAAAACTTCCACAAGATTTAAGTCTTGAAATTGTTCCACAATTTTTACAAGAAAGTTATTAAAAATATTCTGACCTTCCTTTTCAATAATTGTAGTCTTAAAAATTTTTAAAACATTGGGATTACATAAAATGTTTTTGATTAGGTTGTTCTTATTGGTTCCTTCGGATATTAAAAATGCAACAAATTCTTCCAAGTTCTCCAAATGAGTTTTGGTTGTTTGTGAATTTTGTGTGACATAAAATAGAGCTTGTTGCAGTAAACACGTCAATTGTGCAGAATAATCTTCGGTTTCCTTTAAGTTTTCCAGAAAATCAGAAATCTTTCCCTCTAAAAAGTGTGAACTAAATGTTTGATTTAAAAGCAAACCATTTTCGGGTAAAATCATTAGAGTTTGATCACGACCCCAAGCCTTCACATATTTCACAACGCTTTTTGAAATAAGTTTACTATACTTATCGTTCAAAATTACCTCGGTTATTAATTTTAAATTTGTTTGGGAATGGAATAATCGGATCACCACAGAGTTGAGATATTGTTTAACTTTTTTCGACTTTTCTGTAGTTGTAAGATACTCAAAAGCACCCAACAGTGTAGGAGTCAAAGTTTGATGTCTCACCTCGAATTCGTTCGATACACCGTTCTCTAAATTTTCCAAAATAGTCTCCAACATTTGTGGTTCCTCGTCCATTTCCATGTCGGAAGAAAGTTTTGCCAAGTCATTCAAATATTCAAAAAGGTTTTCTGATGTTTCCTTAACAATTTCAACCAAAACTAATGATAATTCTGAATCGAGAATAGCATCTACCCATACAAAAATTTCTTCCCTGCAGCCGTCAAAATTGCCTGTACTCTCTAATAATGCAACCAAAGTTTCTCTATCACTTAAATTCCGATTTTTGTAGTAGCAATTTAAAAGTAACGTCGTGGCGACCTCAAACAATTTATTTTTGGGAGCAAAAAGTGACGGTTCTAAGTCTACGAAAAGTTTGATAGCTTGAATTTGTATAACTGTTGCATTTTTTTGATCAGAGAGTTCGTTTAAATCTTGTAAGAAAGATTCCAAGTTGATGGTGCCAAAATTTTCCAATAATTGAGGAAAAAGATATTGGTAAATGCTCAACTGTTTCAGAATTAATCCCACATGATCTAGAAGCGTGCACGAACCCACTTCACCTTCAGTTATTTTCCAATCCTTAAAAATCGCTAACGAATTTGGAAAATATTTACATAAATATTCGTTTATTTGATTCTTGAAAGTGTTAAAATCGGTAAAATTCAACCAATTTTTGGCAGCATTCAAATAGTTTTGAATCGAAGTGGTCATGTCGACCAATAAAATTAAAACATTGTGCTTTACCAACAGATCTTCATAGGTAAAGTTATCCAATATCACGGTTTTTAAAATTGGTGTTGGTGCTACTAACGTCTGGATTACTTGAAATAACTGTAAAAAAATTAAACACAATTAAAATGCGTCTGTTGTTATTTCCAAAAATGTAAACACTTTTTGGTGAAAACAGATGCTGTCTAAGTTAGCATAGGAAGTGGTCTGATTATATTATAATTTTATATTTTCTTTTTCATAGCAGTAGTTTTTTCAAAAAACCCAAAGAAAAATTTAATGATTTTTTTAGATCTGTGGAAAGAATATCAATGGCACGTCACGAAAAAAATTTTTAATCTTCCCATTAATTTTTAAAAATAAATTTCCTGACTTTTCAAACTCCGAGAAATTTCAGAAATTATAAATTATGTAAAATTTACTTTAGCTTTTCAAAATTAAAAAAAAAATTTCCCTGACCCACAGTTTTAATTTCCCTTATAAAATTTGTGCAATTTTATCGAGGGGTAAATCTTATGGGAAGTCTGATGTACAACTTGTGGGAAGTCTGAGGGAGTTTGAGGAAGTCTGGAAAGTCCGGTTACGTCTGGAAAGTCCGGGGAATAAGTCTGAGAAAGTCCGGGGAAGTTTGAGAAGTCCGAAGTAGTAGGAAGTCTGGTGTACACAATTTTTGAGTGGTTTACTCCTCGATTATTTACCTATTTTGTGATAGTTGTATACTCCTGAGTCAATTTCACTTTAGTTAGATTTTTGGGATGATTAATGAGAAGTTTTACGCTATTAGAAAATTTTATCTGCACAAAAATGTCAAAAATGACAAAATACCTGTACGATTTTTATCAGTTTGAATTATATTTTATTTTGTTAATTTGAAAATGAAGATTACAAAAATGCACGACGGACAAAAGAGTGGGAAACTTCGATTAAAATTGCAAACAGGAAACAAAAAAAAAGTTACATACGAATTATGACGCGGTGCCCCGTACGGACTCATATCAGTCATTCGCTTGTAAGGTCTTAAGCTGAATACACGCACTAGCGATTTGCAGAATGCGATTTTTGTTTTGATTAGTAAAATTTGAACCTTTTATTGAAATTTAACCAATCAAAACAAAAATCGCATTCCGCAAAATGCTTGTTGTATTCAGCTTAAAAGTAATCGTATAGAGAAAATTCTGAAAAATGTTCAGTTTTCCGCGAACGAGAGTGTAGTGTTTCGAGTTCGAATTATCGTGAAGAATCTTGAAGAAAGCTTTCTTAATAATCGAGAACAATTTTCTTTTTAATACTTAAGTGAAAAAAAATGTGATAATGTTCGGGTTCGTGAATGACTTAAGTTTATTGGAAGGAACAACGAAGAAACTATCCTGGCTTCTAGGAATAAGGCAAAAGGACTACAGTGATAAAGGTAATTTGAAGAAAACCGTTTTCATCTGCAATGATAACTAACAAAAAATTTTCTTTATTATTGTAGGTAGGGCCCACTTCATAGATTTATAAGAAACTCAGGTTAGTAAAATTTTCTCCCCATGATGTAGCCGGTGATAGTTTGAAATTGTGAAAATGCATTTTTCTTTAAATGCACGAACTGCAGTTAGGTAAGAAAAGTTTGTTTACGTTCAGAAGTAAAAAATTGCAAATAACTAATTTTGTTTTTCTAATTATGTTTCAAAAAGCGTTACTATGTGATATTAAAAAGTGTGGAAAAGTACTACTTTTCCGCACTAGTGCACTATTCCAATAGTGCGGAAAAATGGAAATATGCGGTATACTATAATTGGTTTTTTTAAGAATAATATAAAAATTTATAGTAAACTGATGACATCGAAATAATTAACCAATGAAATTGGTTTAAAATTAGACAGTTTCATACTAGCAAATTTTACGCTTTGTTCACATCCAATTTCAAACCAATTTCATTGGTTAATGTTTTGCGGTCATCAATTTAGTATAAATTTTTATATTATACTTTAAAAAATCCAACTATACTACCTCAAATAACTAAACGTACGGTTGGCAACCAATGAGCTACCAACCGTAAAATATAAAAATTTAAATTTAAAATAATGAAATTCTAAAGTAGGTATATTTTAATAAATTCGTTCTGAATTATGTATAAAAAATATGTTATTGGTTCTTTTTGAAACATAATTAGAAAAAATATTGTTCGATATTCGTGGAAAACCATCTTTTTTAATTTTCGGCTTTGCCTTGAATGAAAAAATCTTAGTTTTCCTAACTTGTATCGAAAATATCTATTCTCGATAGGTTTTCATTGCTTGAAAGCTGGTTAATTCGTTAAACTTTCAATAAATCACATTGCCAAGCGCCAAACCGTCAACAAAGCTAGATTAAAATAAATAACAAAATAAAAATTAACAAAACATTTTGTTAATTGTACCTGTTAATGCCTTTTAATAAAGTTAAAGAAAACTAAGTAAAAACTAAAAGTAAAAAAGTTAATAAAATTAACATCGCTCTTATGGGAGTTTTATTAAATTTTTTACAGAGTTTTCTTCAAGTCGCTGTAACTCGCCCAAAAATCTAACTAAAGTGAAATTGACTCAGGAGTATGAAACTATCACAAAATAGGTCCGAGAAAGTCTAAGGAAGTCCGGGGAAGTTTGGGAAGTCCGAAGTAGTAGGAAGTCTGGTGTACACAATTTTTGACAGTGGTTTACCCTTCGAATTTTATATTCCCTGAATTTTCCAAGTATTCCAGGTTTTCTTTCTTAATCTAATTTTACGCTGGCGAAACTATTTCCATTGCTAACTTCAACAAGAAAAACAAAAAAATCTAAAATTGACTCACCTTTTGTAAGCTCAAGTCTTTAACACAAAATTCGATTGTTGTGGGATCTAATTCCTTCACCAAAGCAGATGCAAATTTGATTGCACTTATCCAAGTTGAAGTAGTTCGTGGTTCTAAAAATGGTTTCAACTTATTCCACACAATTTTAACCAAGTCAGGACAAGCTTTGCAAATTTTTCTGGTTAATTCAGATGCATATGAATGTTCCCATGGTTTTTCCATACTATCAAGTACAGAAAGCATGAGATTATTACTGGATTTACTACTCAAGCCAACATTGGGGTCTTTAAAAATTATTCCATGAGTGTGAGAAGTGCACAACACCAAGAGTATATCGTGAACAGCTTCGTTGACTTGAGATTTATGATTCTCGTTCACCTAAGTACAAAAAATATGTATAGTAACAATTATTTCAAACTAAAACTTTTACTTACTTTCATAGTCTGTATTTTATTCTTTTTATCAAATGCAACAGGCCCCTTCCAATTATACAGATTTACAATTTCTTTAATGATCGTGGTATTGAAAATTTTCATTTTATTAGTTTTAGTTACTCGAGAATTCTGCAAAATGTTGTTCTTCAAAGATGCCATAATCATACAAACAATTTCTACAGAATCGTTAAGAGAACCTTTCATAATGGAACTCAATAGTCCCCGTTTGTTAACCGACATCATTAATGTAGGATCTCCATCAACAAGAAATGCTATCACAAAATGGACAAAAGCGTTCCTCACATTTTCTCTCTTCACCTTATGATTACTCATTACTTCTACATTCGGCTGATTAAAATAAACGTTCAACAAAATCTGCTTAGCTAAGTCATTGGACAGAGTCACGATAACCGTTAACAATCTTATAATCAACTTTTTATCTGTCGCACTCGAAGAGAGACTCATCATGTTATTAATTAAAGTCAAATGGGTGTTCAAAAAATATCGACAAGCTCCATCTGCAGCCGACTTATGCTGTGGATATTTAGTAACAATTTCCAATAGTACACATTGTAAAATTTCCACTGTTAAAGATGGTGGAATATCTCCGGTTTCTAACAATTTGAACAATTCCAAACAGTTACCACCACTTTCGAGATAATAAAAGATTGGATCGAAGTTACCGCCTTTGCAAAGTTCCAAAAAGTTTCGTAATGCTAAAGAATAAACAAATTAGAATTATTAGTTATTCAGTCGAAAGTTGTAATTCGAATTTACCAGGTACTTTTTCTTCGGTCAACAACTTTTTTCTAAAATCTTTTCCTACAAACCGTTTAACTTTCTTTTTTGGTGGCCCTTCCTCTTCGTCTTGGTTGACGTTAGGATTATCATCTGTATCCATTGCTTCCATTTTTATATTGAAAAAGTATTCACTAAATAAAAATTAAACAAAATATAACCTCAAAACTTAAACACATGTCAACATGAATCGTGGTCGACTATGGCGGCCTCTATTGATCAGATTTATGTTTTGCGTTCCATAAAACACAGTGCAGCTTCAATAATATGAACCGCGATGTATGAATTTTCATAGCGGAGTGGTAAAGAGTTTTTCAAAATTTTGTTTTAATAAAATTTGGATTAAATTTTGAAAACGAAAAACCTGAAAAAAGTTTTTTTCCGTAAATTATTATTTAAACTTACCATTTCTAAATTTTATCGAAGTTTGAAAATTCAGGAAAAATCTACAATTTTTATTCATGGATAACCAGGAAAAGTTAGAGAGTTTATTTGAAAAATGAGTGAGAACCTGAAATGAGTTTTGTTGAAATGTGTTAACTGTTTATACAAAATGGGAAAACCCTTATTTTTTTTACCCAAAATATAACAGTTTTTCTAAAAAAAATTCAAGTTGTTTTTCTCAAATAACCCCCTTTTTTAAAGAACTTTAATGAGTTTTGAAAGAATTTGTTTTCCAAGTTTCAATATTATGGATTGCTTAATTTTGTTTTTTAGAAAAATTGTAATATTTTTGATCTTTTTGTAAATTTTTGGAACTTTTTTGTAAATTTTTTGATGTTGTACGTAACAGACAAAGATCAATCAAAAAGCTATGAAAATACCAAATTGGTAGGAGTTTTTTATGCTATACACCGAATTATTGAGAACATCGTTATTTATTTCGAAATTTTTAAATTTTGCTGTCGAGCGTCGGGACTTTTTTGAATGTGAGTCTTCATTTTGTGTAAACAACGACATATAAGGGTGTCCCTGTGCCCATGGAGAACCTTTGAGGTGATGATCAAGGACACTTTTCTAAGACAAATTTTGTTAAAAATTTTTGTCCAAGTCCAAATCCTCGGCGGGGGGGGAGGGCGAATTTACCAACAAGCTGAGTAGGCTGCAGCCTAAGGCGGCAGATTTTAGAGGTGGCAAATTTAGGGTAAAATTTTTTGAAATTATACTTTTAATGCCCCAGTAGAGTGAATTCAAAATACATGTTTATGTCAAAGTGAGAGGTAATATTTTTACCTGAATTTAAATAGAATTTTCAAAAATAATGTAGGAACTGACACTTATAGAGGTCGGTAGGGGCGGCAAAATTTAAATAGCCTACTGGCGGCAAATGTGTAAATCAGCCACTGGCCGGTAACTCCCTTTAAAGCAATTTTTGAATTTATGATTTCAAACCGTCATAGCTCCGATATTATTGATTTCTGAAGCTTAATCAATTAGAACTTTTTAAAAGATCATTCGCTCATCTATAAATTAGATAATAACTATTTATCGTCTAAAATCAACAGATTTCGAGTTATTAATTAAATTAAAGGAAAAACTGTTACAAAAATTCAGGTTTTATTTTCTTTACTTTTTTTTGCAAACCCATGTGATGAAAAAAAAAATGATAGCCCAAACCGGATAGGGAATTTAACGGGCTACAACTTTGGTCAAATAAATTTTTTTGGGAAACCAACTGTTTTCACAGAAATTCAGAAAATAATGCACCAGGTGTAGGTAAAAAAAATAAATTAATGAAAAGAATACAAATAGATGTGACAGAACTTAATGAAAAAAGCGTCATTATAAATAATAAAATAATATACCCTGCAACACCTTTTGAAAATATCACGCCTGTGTGCTGAAAATGAGGGAGGCCATTTTGAAAATTTATGAAAATAAATTTTGTGAATTTATTTTTCTTTTACCTACACCTTGTTCATTATTTTCAGAATTTCTGAGAAAACGGTTAGTTTTCCAACAAAATGTATTTGATCAAAGTTGTAGCCCGTTAAATTCTCTATCCAGCTTGGGTTGTCAGTTTTTCTCTCAAAAATTTCGTTTAAGGAATATGGGATTCGTAAGAAAAGTAAAAAGAATAAAACCGGAATTTTTTTAACATTTTTTCCTTTAATTTAATTTATAACTCGAAATCCGTTAATTTTAGACGATAAGGGGTAGCAATCTAATTTGTAGATAAGAAAATTATCTTTAAGAAAGTTTTAATCTATTAAGCTTAAAAAATTAATAATATCGGAACTATGGCTGTTTGAAAGCAGAAATTCGAAAAATTGCTTTAAAGGGAGGTACCTCCCAAGAGTTTGGACTTGGACAAAAATTTTATTTGAAAATTTGTCTTGGAAAAGTGTCCTTTATCACCACCTCTAAGGTTCTCCACGGTCACGGGGACACCCCGTATATTTCAGCTAAAACGAATTCTAGAGTATGAGGTCCATTGGTCCATTAATTAATTAATTAGTAGGTTTAATTAACAAGTATTATAATATAATATCCTAAAGTTTCACAATTAAATTCTTATTAGTTCGTCAATTATTAATAATCCAAAATTTTGGAATTTTATCCTTTTTCGATTAGTTGCAATCAGTGACGTACTTATAGAAAGCGTTATAAGGGCTTGAGCCCTCGTAGCCCTTTCCTATGATCAGAAGTAACTAAATAAATCAAAATATTATTTAAAAAATTTTTATTAAAAAATTAAAATAGGTTTACATTCAACAAAGTTTAAGTCCACAATAATAAATACTACTTCGGTTATGATTATGAGATGTTTGATCCGAAGAAATAAAGATGTAAAATGTAAATTGTAGTATGTAACAAATTTTTGAAGAAAAAGTAGAAATCTTAAATTTTCTATTAAATGTGAAATTATTACGTGTACTACCTATAACGACATAACAAACTTTCTTCTTCCTTATTAAACTAATGATGTGAGTATGTAATCCAAATTTTGATAACTTTAACTTCCGACTAGTTTTGACACATTTCGTATCGCTTATATTAAAAATAAAAAAACTTAAATTTTAATGGTACGAGCTGTAGAGACCATGAGATTCTACTGGAGCGTGGACTGCATGAACTGCATGGACTGGGTGATGAGCGTGTCCTGTTTTGTGTACAACAGCGTTGAATCCACTGTGTCCATCGTCGTAATATTCTACTTTACGGACGGTACCGTCTGGTTCCACCAAGGAATATTCCCCTTTGACGGCATCACCATCGCGTTCTTCGCTTTGTTCTTTGATATCGCCGGTGTGTGTATCCTTCACGCCATAATTGAAGTGGTATTTGGGATGAGCCTAAACAAAAATATATGTATATTAAAATTCCGCAATAACGACATAAAAATGAAAGTGACATGAATTATTCATTAAAAGAGTGTCGTTGAAATAATTAAATAACAGTTGAAGGAAACCACCGGAATTGTATTTGGTATGAAAAGTAGTAACATTTGGCGATGATAAGTCTTGACGTCTTCGAGTTTTCTATAGGAAGTCGTTCTGCTACTTTCTTTAATTATTAACTTAATTTTTATATTTTTACGATTTGAATAATTAAAAATTGTACTAGCCTTTCCAAAATTTACAAAAACAACCGCTTTTTTTTCTCCGAAAAATGTCTTAAATTTGGGAAAAAAATTTATTTTTTGTACTTACAACGGGTTCTTCGTGGATGTGTCCTGAGTGTAAGAGGGCACCGTGAGAATCGTCATAACCAGAATAGTCCAATTGAACGGGAATGCAAGAAACGGCACTAGCCAAAGCTAACACAATGATTACCTAAAAATGTATCGTGAGTTGAAATTTCACATTAAAAATAAAATTTTAACTGAAGTACCTTCATTTTGATCAAGTGTTGTTGAAAATTGTACTGACTACTCTGATTAAACGATGTCATTTATATCAAAAAATTAGGAGATTTTCCCACCACGTGCTTTCTTGCTCCTGATGTAAGCTCACCTAGTAGCGATAATGGTAGGTAATATGTTGATTGACGCAGTTAATTTTAAAGCTTAAAATTTGAAAGTTAACCAGGTCACGTACATTGAAATATATGAAAAATTAAAAAATTAAGGTACATATTCTGTTTTTATTGATCTGAATATTCCGACGCACTGTTACATTACGATCTAAGACCGGTTTAGTCTCATTTAGACATAATCCCAATAAAAACCTAACAATTAATTAGGTGTTAAAAACAAATAATTAAAAGGACAATTGGCGGGGTGCAGTTAGAATTTTTAAATTGGCAAATTAAGCTTTTGACCTAATTTTCTTCAGACTGCATCGCCAAATACGCATTGCAACTGATCTAATTAGATGTGAAAGTCTACGTGGAAGAAGCGATTACGTGATACTATCACATGCATTACAAATCCGGTCTTTGGTGGTGTATTGTATAATATCAACACCTTATGTATTATCGAGTTATTTAGTAAGTAATTAACATTTTGAAATTTATTTCATGTTACCTACGCCTAAATATTTTAAGCATACCAACTGCAGTTATAAGGTTTGTTCTTCAGTAACAACTAATATCACAGTTGTTTTCTAATACAATAATAGAGCTTTAGCTCGAACTCTGCCATAAGAATTATTTTTGAGTTACTCATGATTTTGCTAATAAAAATACAAAAAAAAGTGTATGTGTAAAAAGTTAACCCTTGCGGTACTCCGCAAGGGTTTCCTATATTTAATATTAATATTATAACAAAGTTTTATTTTTCTTGCGAATCCAATAGATACTTAATTTATAGAAATAAATATTTATATTTTTTAAGTAATATTTAAAATAGGAATATTGAATGTGAAAAATATTAATCGACTATATTATAATATGTCTGCCCTAGATACCATATATATTTCCTGCTAATGAATCAACTCCACTTCCTAGGTTTAACTAACTGAAATGTTTCACATCCAAATCAATTATGCAAATTTTGTTTAGAATTCATCACATTTCTTCAATCAAGAAAACGTATTTAAATTGATATCACTGTTACTTTCGATTAATTAATCCAACCAAAACGTGTCTGGTGTGATTTTCCGCATTTTATGCCCAACAAAATTTTGTATAGCGAACTGTATTTTTTTTAAGTTTAATGTCATCAGCTGAGTTGCATAAAATATGTTCTAAAACTTTTACGATAATTTTCGAATCCAAAATTATACAAAAAGTTCTCTCCATTTTGCAATTCAAAGTAGGTAATTCAAAATAAACATCTCATTAAAAAATATTCTTGTATCTTTCAGGAAATGTTTAATATGTGTAACAACATCGTCAGTTTCAAAACTTTTTTTAGAATAAGGTAAACAACCACGTTTTTGTCGTTTTACTATTTCTCTAGTAGTAGATATTATTTAATCATGTCATATCGTAAATGGAACACATTTCTAATGAAAGTGTAGGTCTAGGTGAAAACTTTTACCACCTGCTATAAATACCAGAAGTTTTCTGATAGCTTTTTGAGTTCTAAAAACACATTAATGAACAATCAATCTTAATTTCCATTACTTAATACAAATTTTAAATTATTTTAGCTGAAAGAATTACGTCAAAGAACCTAATTTAAAATTTTCTATATTTCCCTCCGGGAAACAATTATGTGCAAATTACTTGACAATGAACTTCACTCTTTGTGTAAAAATATTTATTGCTTTTGTTGACTTTCTTGCTATGAATAATTTTTCAAATGTAGCCAATGCACAGGTTAATGTGACATAATGAAAATTCTTTAATTTTTTATTTACATAATATAAATGATCCAGTTCTAGTTGGTACGTTTCGCTTTGGGCCTCGACCGAGAATCTCATGTCGATCTTAGTTAATAATATCAGATTACTTTTTTTAATATGAGATTTTTTTAAATATTTACAGTCTAATTTAATAAATTTCAAGATCATCGCTTTGCGAAATACGCATATTATTGACTTTCTGTCTGAGTTTTCTTTTGCAAATGATAAGCTGTAGGTGGTGACCAGACACTTCGCTACTGGATATTTCGCACCCGGACATTTCGCACTTGAGTATTTCGCACTTGAATATTTCGGACTTGAATATTTCGCACTTGAATATTTCGTACCCGGATATTTCGCTACCGGGAACAGCTTGAGAAAACTGTTGGTCAGTCAAAATCTTAGTCAACCCAATTTTCTCTCACTAAATTGCTAATCACGTATTCGTCGAAAAAAAAAAAATTAATCCGGATAAATCAAAGCTTTTGCGACCATTTTGCTCGGGGCGCAATTGACACTTTTTTTATACCTGCCGAATTTGTGCAGTTTATATAGTCCCGATTTTTATACCAATTTTAGCATATTATTATTTATTATCCTTTAATTAATGTTAACCCAGAACTCGAATAGGTGCTACTAGCAAGGAGTGGCTAAATTGAAAAAAATAAAAGTGGCAACGAAATATTTGGAAGCGAAATTTCCTAGTAGCGAATTGTTCCGGTAGCGAAATGTCCGGGTGCGAAACGTCCGGGTGCAAAATGTTCAGTAGCGAAGTGTCCTAGAACAGCTCTAGGTGTAGATAAAACATATAATACTAAATTTGCAGCTGTTCAAAGGGAACATCTGTAGTGAAAAAAATTGGATAAAATATGTTTAGTTGCCTCATTGGATGACTCTAATAACGTACATCTCTCTGGTAAAATGCTTTCCTATACTTAAAATCATAAATAACACCGTGAAACTGTTTTTCCCTCTTTGCCTTATCCTGATGGTCATCCCAAGTGCAAAAAATATTTACCAAGTGCTATTTACACTTGTTTACAAAATATGTTCCATTGTCTGTCTTTCGCGGAGGAATAAGCACGAGATGATTTTTATTTGCTCAGGAATCCAGTCTAACTTCGGTCAAGAACAACTGTATTATTATAAAACTTTCTCGAAAACCTAAGATCCAACATCAGGTGCATTTTTTCAGCCCCCCCCCCCCCCCCAATGTCGAATTTTTGATTAAAAATAGTCTAAATCGTTTGTACCTCGTTGTACCTGCTTGTAGCTTCCTTATTTTCGTTTGTACCCATTTTGTTTTTCATATATTTTGAAATATCTAAAATGGGAATTTCGCCAACACCCCCATTTCAAATTTTTGATCCAAAATAGTTTTAATCGCTTGTACCTCGTTTGTATCTGTTTGTACCTTTCTTATTTTCGTTTGTACCCATTTTGTTTTTAAATTATTTCATAATTTCTAATAATGACATTTCGATAAATCCCCCCCCCCCGGATTTCAAATCACATTATTTAGGTGTAAATCCGACATTATCCATATAATAATTCAAACAGCAAAAGTAAATGTTCTGGGATTTTATTGGGATATTATTGAACAGCAGTAATGCGTATCATTACCAAGTCACTAATACTTGCGCATAAGATACAATTTTATATTTATTAATATATTATATAAAATTTATATTATTTTTAAATATTTAAAAATATAAATAGAAATAGAAATATTTGAGCACTTTTATTCGAAAATGACAACACAATATGGCAAAGTTAAAAATGAGATTGTTGCCCCCTTAAATATTATTTTAGGAAAAAATCCATAAACACATAACTTTTAGTTTTTCACCCCTGCAACTATATTTTTCTAAAATAATTTTATGACGTTGAAAATGCCATATGCAGGTTTTAAAATTTTTGGGAATGGCCCACCCCCGAAAATATTATATAAAAAAACTTCCTTCTGTAATATATAAAAATTCAAAAATTTCATATTTTATTTTAATTTTAAAGGACGATTACACCCCTTAAACCCTCGTCACAAGCTAAAAAATTAGGGGTCTCTTAATTTTTGATGCTCTACCATATATTCAAAAATTATTCAAATCGGTAAGGAACACCGGGGATCCCATATTGCTTGTGAGAAACAGCGCTAACATCAGTAATGCTGGGTTTTCGAATCTTTATAATTTGAAAAGTGGCATAAATAAGCACAAAATACATATTTACATGTAAGACTATCTAATATGCAAATTAAATGCATTTGCATATATTATGCACTTACCGGTACGAATATGAAAAAATAAGCATTATAAAATTTGGTATCGAGGTATTCCCGTGACCAGTATACGAAAATTTACAACAAATATCTATATACAATAAATACCAAAAATTAGATGCAAAATGCATATTATATTCCGGACTCTTGTCATTATGTATCCGGGGGTGGGGGTGCGTAATGTCATTATTATAAACTACTAGCTGGATACCCGGCTTCGCCCGGGGTCTCTTTAAAAATAAAATACTTTGCATTAGTCTACGTACTCGAACTTCAGCAGCTCTAGACGTTGAAGCTCTATTGCGGTTTTGTGAAAGCCGAGCTTCACGTTCTTCCTCTGTTTCAGCAGCTTTAGATGTTGAAGCTCTATTGCGGTTTTGTGAAAACCGAGCTTCACGTTCTTCCTCCGTTTCAGCAGCTCTTTTTTCCCTGAGTTTCTTAGCCTTTGATGATCCAACAGCTGCTTTTTTTGGTGGCATTGAATGTATTTTATCTAAGATGAGTTTAACAATCTAACAAAGTAGTCTCTATGTTCACAGAAACTTTTACATATGTACTGAAAGGGTAATGTCCTATATAGGGAAATTAATTCAATTATCCGTTGATCCGTCGATCTGTTGATCCGTTGAATAGGCACTATTTGCCTGCTTTTGATGACAAGTAATGGCAAGATGAATGGGTTGAATGTCATTTCTGCCTCGTACGGATGCAGGCATACCAAGTTGATAAAGGACATTGTTGTTTTAGAGTTAATTTGGAGTTGCATTTAATATGTCGTCCGAATGCTCCTGATTTGGATCAATAAATTTTGAAAAATACAAATACAGGGTTTGCTACAATTTTGGTTTTTGAAATTTTGCTATTGTCGAGCAACCTGCGGACGCGACGGTACTGTTTGTGTTAGAATCTCGTTAATCTATTCATGGGCGTCAGATAATCCCACATATTTTATTAAAGTTTGTTGAAAGCCGTTCTAAAGTAGCCTATCTTCTTCGCAGCATCGTAATTAGCTTATACACCAAATTTCATAAAGATTGGTCAAGCGGTCTAGGAGTCTATAAGGAACATACATACATACATACATACATACATCCATTTTTATATATATAGATGAAATATTTTAAAAACAAAATTGGTGCAAACAAAAATGGAGACGGTACAAACAAGGTATAAACGATTTAAACTATTTTGGATCAAAAATTCGAAATGAGGAGGGGGGGGGCTGGGGAAATGCACCTTCCAACATCATCCTTAGTCCAGTCAAATTAAAGTAAAAAAATCTGAATAGATGCATTAATTCCAGTAGAGCTCATTATTTTATGTTGTACGGGTTTGCCCGGATTGATTTCCAGTAGTTTTCCAACAAAATTGTTTGTTTTCAAAAAACAGCAAAAAAACAGCAAAAACTTTTTTCAGTTTTTGCCAAATAGTGATTTAAAGGTAAGCGTCTTACAGAAAATGTATGCCATACCTTTTAAAAAAAACATTAAATTTTCTAGTATTTGAGACTAAAAATAATTTTTTTAGCTTCAGTAGTTTCCGAATTACAGCTCTTCAAAAATCAGCAAAATTTTCTAAAATTGGGAAATTTGAGTATTTCAGCCACTTTTCATCTCGTACCTTCTAAATCAAACAGATTGGAAAAGATAGAGTAGTAAGCGTTGTCGGCAACAATTTTAAATATGTAAAATATTAATTAACACAAGAAAAATCACAAAAAAAACACAAAAAATGTTATCCTGCTAATGCTGAGCAAAAAAGCACAAAAAATGGTAAACGATTTCACACGGCTATTCAATCTGTTCCTGACATAGTCTTTGACTAAACCATCGTTTTTGCAATGTTCACAAGAATTACATCTCACCAATGACAACAACAATAGGCACTTGATTGAGTTGCTTAAAAATGATTTCCAAAAAGCTTCTATACATATGAGAATCAGGCAGTTCAAGAGGCAGATGTATTAATCGTCAATACTGCCTTTTCAAAGGCAACGATATGACAGTGTCTTCATAATTGGCGAGGACATAGACCTTCTTGTACTTCTCTACAATGGACTTACAAAAACAATGTGATCTTCCAAAAGTGTGGAAGAGGTCAGGTAACTGATGTTTTTTACTCAGCAAACTCATTTTGCCCCAGCTTTATCAATTGCTGTCCCTTCATGCTATCAGTAGATGTGATTCCACTTCTGCACTTTTTGGATATGGGAAAAACCACTTCTGCTCGCTAGTTTTAAAACATTCCAAGCTTGAACAGAAGGTGACAGCTTTTCTCAATTTTGAAGCTCCATCAGAAGAATTGGAAGATGTGAGAGCATATTTTCTGGTTGTCAAATGCTGTCACAAAGAACAAATTTGATCCACCTCGATTTCTTCAAACTTCTGATGCTACTCAGCTGCACGCCATGCGAACATACCACCAGTTTCAAGCGTTGCTTGGCGTAGATCTATCCATTCAACTGTAGCTGCCATCTACATCTGCCCCCTAAAAGCCAAGAAGGACCCAGTTCCAGATTTGATTTTTCAGAATATTTTCTGCGGTTGCAAAGAAAAACTGCACGAAAGCACATGGGTGCTAAAAAACAGAACTTCAGGGCACAACCATTTGCAAGCATTGCAAGAAGCAGTTGCAATGAGCAGCATTAGAACCGATCATCAAGTAATTGAATCAAATAACTCCAATTAGATTCAAAAGCGAATTCAATTCATTCTTAATTATTCTAAAAAAATCTAAAATATCAAAATGGTATTAAATCTAACAAATACATTTAGTTGATGTAAAGGAAAACTTTGTTATGGCAACAAAAAAAATTGTTGAAGCTGAACAAACTTGACAAACAATCAACTTTGTTATTAAAAATAAGTTCCAAATAATAAGGATAGCAGATTAGAAATAAAATAAGCCGATATTTCAACATCGTAGAATCCTAGCTTACGGTACTGTTTCAAGTTACTGTACCTATGCGAGAAACTGCAAAGATGTGGTTACCTATTTAATAGATTTTTGCTAAGTAACTTGGTTAATTTATTTTTATCAAGTTTCTCCAGGCAATGGTTGATAATACGTATACTGCCAACTTAAAATATTAATTTCGATAAAAGTAAATCAGCAACCTCAATTTAAAGTGCCAAGTGAACATTAGCTAATAAATCATGAACTTGGATAATAACAAAGAAAATATCGAAAATTTAGATGTGGACAACAGCGATGATATTTGCAGTATCTGTCTAGCAAAAATAGCTGTTAATGAGGACATAGGAACTCCTAATTGCTGCGTTCATACTTTCCACAAGGAATGTATTGCAACATGGACAGGAAGTCAGTATCATCCAACTTGCCCGTTAGATCGGCAAAACATAAAAGTTATATTTGTTACAAACGAACTAAATTGTTTTAGTATAAAAGTCGTTAAAGTAATAGGGAAGGTAGATTATGTTAAAGTGTTGACGAAATATATCAGTGTTAAAATGCGCAGCAGAAGGAGCAATAATTTTTTCGATGTAGCTAGGAATCTAACTTCAGTTGTTTCTGAATTTCGAAAATCAATTTTAAAAAGGTATGACAACAGTGATAAATACATCTTTACTTTAGTTGATGCGAATAACGTTTTATCTCGAAACGAAGTTGTCGAACATATATCTGAAATTCTACAAAAGATTGCTACTGTTTTTGGATATGATGCAAATTCTTCAGACGAAGAAGAATGAACTATAAAAAAAAATAAAGTGTAAATTTTCTTCTCATTAATTTTATCACATTAGATCTATATTATGTAGCTTAACATGATTATTCTGTTAGTTGTCAATAAACAATAATTTACGATGTAACTTATCGTAATAAATAAATGTAATACTAATATATAAATTATGTTCTTCTTTGTTTGAACAATTAATAGTCAATAACTACTGTTATGACCTTATTGATTAACGATATGTTTCGTATAATATAATATTACATACCTTTTCAAGTTCTGTGACAAATAAATAAAATGAACATAATGAGTAATATGCAAGGGGGAATCGCTACGGAAATCTGGCCTACAAGGGAAATGTTTGTTGATTGCAATCGATCTTGTGACTTCTTAATCAATCAACTTGTATAATTGTAATTGCTGGTTCAGAATGAGAAAATATAATGCTTTTTGTATGTTTATTTGTAAAAATGTACAAGCATTCGACTTGAGTCGTATTAACTCACTAACTAGGGTGTTTACCCTTAACTCAGAAGTCTTAAATTTTGGCTACGGCATGCGCACAAAGATCACATATTTATGCTAACATTAGATGACTGCAAACAGGAAATATGTGAAGATTCGATGAAATTTGAAGATTCTAGAGAAATTTTTATTTTTTTAGCCTTTCCATAAAGAAATCGTAAAACATTCAAGGAAGAAATCCGGGAAAATCTTTCAACAATCTTATAAAAGGAAATCTAGTCAACTATTGGAGTTAGGGGGAGAGACAAAGGAGTTCTGGCCATCCCTCTTCCAACCAAAAATCGATAGTAATCGAAAGTATTTTACTATTAATATGTATGGTACTTGGAAAAACTACGGGAGAGCTTTCTTTGTTAATTTTAACCTTAGCCACTTCCTTCCACCACCAATTCTGGATGCGCTACTAACCTACTCTACAAAAATTTGTCTTAGGACTCGCTGTCTCGCTAAGATATCGGGTCAGGACATTTGGGCGCCGCCGTTTTGGCTTCAGATTTTTGGGCGCCGGAAATTGGGCTCCGGTAAAAGCGAGTCTTATAATAGCGTCGCAGACGAAAATTTTTCAAATTTTCGAAGTTAATTTTCACGCTTAATAGAAAGTTATAAAATTACAATACAAGAATAATTTGGGGGGGGGGGGCTACGCCACTGCCCTCCACTTTGGAATTTTTAATTTTTTTTTTATTTATTTAAAAGCATCTACTCTCGAAGTGCTGTCGAGTGCTGTAAATTTGGTGAATATACCTCTTTTTGGTATTTCTCCTTAATGAAGCACTTTCGAATTACGCAAAAAAATCTAAATTTCAAAATGGAGTATTATTATAATAATTAGCTGAAAATTCAGCTTTTTTTTAAAAAGCAATTTTATCTAGACCCGATTGGTTGGAAACTTGATTGATGTGCAGCTCGTCCCAGGGGAAGTACCGGCGGTGGTTTAATATATTTTTCGGTTGGTAAAAAAATTCGACCAATCAGAATGTTGCTTTTTCTCCAAAAATGACACGCTGGAGGCACAGCAGCAACAGCAGCAGTGTGCTGGAGTTTTATGTATTAAGATGCCATTCTGGCTTTACGGTGTTGATGTATAGGTACTATTAAGGTATGGGCAAATTTGGAGCGACCCGACCGATTAAATACAAAGCGTTTCAGTGCTGACTAGTTTTGAAGCAAACCCTGTTTTGTGCAGGAGTTATCCTTTTATAATTATCTATTTATTTATTTAATTATTTATTTATAATTAAAAATAATTATAATTATCATCTCAGGTAGTTACGTGGCGAAAAATTTGATGGTACCTATAATTTTGTATAGGCTGCAAACAGAAGAATACAATGTGAACTAGGCATGACTTTTTTATAAACTCACATAATATGAACCAAACGAAAATGAATTTGGAATGGATAGAGTATACTCTCTCCCGTCCAAATACTATGTACTTGAGTACTATAGTACTCAATGATGTCTTAAGTAGAAATTAGCGTAAAAATTTACTGTCCTCAAAACATGATGACATGAAGCAGAAATCTACAATAAATAATATTATGTTTCACTCGGGTGGTAAATAAAAAGTCAAATTTTATTATATTAACTGTGTTATGCCCACACTGGCGTACCTAGAACTTTTGCCGCCCGGGGCGGTCTTAAATTTTGCCGCCTCTACCAAAAACTTTTTATTTAAATTTAAATTTCAAAATTACTAAAATTTTAAACATGGCCAAAAAATAAAAAAAAGAGCAAAAAAAAGGTCATCTAGGTATTCGTAATCAAACATTTAACATGCTATAACTTTTTTCAAACCCAAAATTTTTACATACCGCAAACTGCCGCCCCCCTAAATATGTGCCGCCCGGGGTAGTTCGCTTCCCCCCTAGGTACGCTAGTGTATGCCCATTGTTAATAGTCACGGATTAATCTGAGATTCAAGATTAATTCTCGAAATAGCAGCTGTTGCTATACGATTCGGTCTAAATTCCAGTGATCTCATTGGTACATCCTAGGATTATCTTGAATCTCGGAATAACCCGTGACTTAGTACGGGCATTACCAACTTACATGCTATTATAATACACATATTATACATACATAAACAAAAAGGTAGCTTTAATATTATAACTAATATTAAATATTTAAAAAAATAAAGTTCGCATTAAAATACTCCGCATAATTAACATGGAATTGATTCCACCACAACAAAATGAAAATTTAAATCCGGAAGATGTCAACATTTGTAGCATCTGCTTACAATCATTAAGTGATCATCATGAAATAGGAACTCTTGATTGCTGCATTCATGAGTACCATACCGAATGCATTAGATTTTGGGCGAAATCTAATCCCACGTGTCCTATGGACCGTAAACTGATTCGAAAAATTGTAGTTAAGAACATATCAAATGATTCTCTTAATAGAGATATTGATGTGGTAGGAAAACTTGATTATTTCGCTTATTTCAGCCACGTTACTCTTTTCCATATTTCACGTAGGAATCATGAAAATTATTTTGCCTTTGTTACGGATATTATAGAAACGTTTACTATCTTTAAAAGAGTAATATTAGATATTATTAACAACGATGGTAATTATGCCATTACCTTTGTTGATGAATTTAGTAATGAATTACCGATAGAAACTATTACTTCTCATCTGTACCAAAACGAAAAAAATATTATCGATTCAATCGAACAGAACAATTATGAAATTTTTAGAAGAAGATACCCTAGCTTTTATTAATATCGAGATACTTGGTACCATATGATTGTAATTAAGTATTTTTTATTGATTTTATTTTTAGCTGTACAAATTAATATAAACATGTGTCAGATAATTATGTAAGACAATTTTTTAATTAAATATTTATGAAAACAAAAAGAAAACTTTCACTTCCTAATTTTATAAAGATTTTACTCAAATGTGTTGGTAATATGCGTCATTAATTTAAATAAATTATTGTAGTAGGTACCTTAGAATTTGATAATTCAATAATTAAATCTCCAATAAAATTTATTGATAATAGTTACGTCATGATTTATTATCGCAGAAAGGTGTCTAAAATTGAATTCAGAACACACCTAACAATCTGTTTTGAAATTTTTAAACCACAATATAATTAGTTAAAAATTAGTAATAATAATTATAGCAAATTCATTTTCTTTTATCAAATTAGGTCGGGAAATTTAAAATACAGGATTGTTAATAAATTGTATACTATAATACGCATCAAATCTCGGTTATTGCTATATATTTTATTTGTTCTACGTACTGCTTAGTACGTAGTACTGCGATTGAAGCAGCAGACAAATATAATGACCTAATGCTTGAATAACGTGAAAACTCTTTTGTGCGGGAAATCATTGATTAGTTTAGTTCTAGTTTTTCAGGCCCGTAGCCAGGATTTCATTTCGGAAGCGGCACTCGTAAACAGCCTTTTGTAAAAAGTTTGGGGAGGGAGCAAGTTCCCCCAGGTGGCCCCCCTAATTACAGACCTGTATTTTTTAATACATTTTAAAGTATTAAAAATTTCATTTTAGTTTTCATACATGGAGTGGAAAATAACATAACGAAGGAGCAAATGGCTGGCTCAAAAGTCTGAACTCCATCAGATCGCAAGGGAGATCTACAACAAACTTGATCGCAAATCTCCATCCAATTGTATCGGAAGCCATGACTAATAAAGAACGCCTAAAGATGATGTGGAGAAGTTACGTTGTCAGAAACTACATCAACCTAACAAGATGTTACAGGTGCCAGAGGTTCGGGCACCCCAGTAAATTCTGTAAATTTGTACAATTGTGCATCCACTGCTTTGCTCTGCAAAGCAACCCGGAAAAACTAAGCTGTATAAACTGTACTACAGTGAAGTATCAACAACAACCCCGCAGCATCACTTATAGCAACTGACTCCTATACCTTCATCTCTTAATGGGCCAAGTCCGAAAGACCTCAACCTCTGAAATAGTTCCTGTATAATGACAACAAGATTATCCAGTTAAATCTTCGGAACTGCAAAGCAGCAACTGTGAGCGCTCTTACACTTTGTTAACTTCCAAAATTAAAAATTGATCATTTTTATGGTATGTGGTATACATGGTATAGCATTTGGTATGTAAGCGGTATCTGCCAGATACCGTTTCTATTCCAGTGGATTCAAAAACTGCAAAAACTACTAAATACAAGGCAGAAGATTTCATAAATAAGAATCCACTAGAGTCTTCTTTATAACCCGGAGAGTCTAACCAAACTTGAACATTTTGACAGATTAGAAGATCTGAATTACGTGTGACGTTCTTTTCACTAAAATAACAACATATTTTTGTATTTGAAATTTATTTATTTATTATACCTAATATTTAGACAAATAGTAGAAATCAACTTTTCTATTTTGCCTTCAAAATCTGTAGAATTGTCAATTGTGGTATAATGCGGGTGACCTACCCAAACTGTGGCGGTTTTATTATCTAAGTCTTTTGCTAATTGGACACCTTCAAAGCGACGCGAATGTCCTGGGTTGAATAACAATTTTCGGCACCATTAACTGTAGAAACCATATGGATCACTTGATTGCATCCGTTATCCCTCAAGTCAAAATTATTTAAATTGCACCGCTCCCCTTCCGTTTGATACAAGCTACGCCACTGGCACAAAGTTAGTTTGTGAACGTAAGTAAATTTAATTGTAAATAATCAAAATATAAATTAATAATAAATCAGCAGATCAGTGGATTAACGGGTAACCTGCTCAGCGGATCAATGGCTAACCTGCTCAACGGATCATATGATCAATGTGTTAATAAAGAAGAGAAAAACTAAAAAGTTTTGACTGAATGACTTCAGTCATCTCGACTGAAGGCTTATAAAAACTTTTTAGTTTGTCTCTTCTTTATTATCATAGAACAGTGGATAAAATGTTAAAATTTGGTTTTCCAAATTTTTAATATATTTTTGTTATCAATGTGTTACCTGGGCAACGGATCAACTACTTACCTTCTCAACGGAAAATGCGAGAAAAATTAGTTTACAAATTCTATTTTTTTTTTGCAGTTTTGCTTTAATTGTATTTTGTAATATACAGATTATATAATCGTGGCCCTTACGCATCGTGAGACATTAGAAGACACCTACCGTTCCCCTTCCGTTTGATAGAAGCTACGCCACTGGTACAAAGTTAGTTTGTGAACGTAAGTAGATAAACAACAAGACACTTGACCACTTTTAATTGTAAATAATCAAAATATGAATTAATAATAAATAAGCAGATTAGTGGATCAACGGGCAACCTGCTCAGCGGATCAATGGCTAACCTGCTCAACGGATCAGCGGACCAATGGATTGGCTGCTAATGCTATAGGTGGTCGCATAATAATTATCGGTATTATAACATTTGGAGATATTCTCACCAAATTGGCTGGGAATATATTTTTTTGCGGAAGATATCATTCAGATGATCGAAATTCGAATTTTTAAGAATTGTGGTAACTCGAACATAAGTGCATTTTACCTGATGGACTCCATCATTAAAAATGTAGGACGAGAATACGTGACACACTTTTCCCGTAACATTGACATTTATTTTTGTTCCAGTTTAGATCGTGCTGACGCAGCAATGCGTTCAACTATGGTCAAATTACACCAAACATGGAGCAAACTGATTGCATCGGAAAAGTTGGCAGCCATTGATTCACATATCAGTAATTTACAAGATATAGGACGACACACCGGAGGAGGTAAGAAAAGACCGCTCGAAGACAAATGTGAATCTGAAGCCAAAAAAATTAGACGTGTAGATACGGCTTCGGACTCCTCCTCAGCAGTCAATTCTAGTAAGGTTCCCTCAATGCCCATTCCAACCGAGCCATCGACCGAGGTGCATCCGAATGCCTCTCCAGTCGACGTGCAGGAGTTGTATAAAAAGCTCGTCGATAATGGCTTGGTTCCACCTCCGGCCAATCAAATCGACGAAATATTCGATAAATTAGTCGACGTAGGCCTCATCAAACTAATTGGCATACATCGCCAAAATCGTGAAAAGTGCCTTAACAACAAGGTCAAAGGTCATCCTATATGTTTGGAAGGCATTTAGCTTTTCAAATTTTTCATATTAATTTAAATAATTAATATACATTTTAATAAAAAAAAAATATTGAAAAAACAAGCTGCTAATATCTTAACGCAACCACGATCCAGGGATAACGTGTTGTTTTTCCTGGGTGCCTCACCAGCAACGTGGCGCGTCCATACCGGGTTGCGGATAGGGGAACGACCAAGTTTGGTTTTCCGAATTTGGCCAGCTGCGAATATAAGCAGCTATATAAGCAATAATATAAGCAGCCGCGGACAAGGTGTCAATAATTTCCATCAACCAATATTCTTTGTTTAATTAATATAGTTATTGTAAAATACTACGTTTTTGATAATTTTAAAATAATAATTTACATTTAAATATTGTAAAAGACATTAAAAATAATTTTATTTCAAAACAAAATAATTTATATATGGAATGCCTTTTAGACTTTTCACTTTTTTGCAGCAAAAAACTTTAAAATAAAGAAGTCCTCTTTTATGCTACCCTAAAAATCGAAAAACAGTTTCAATAATGTAAATGGTAAATCCATCTCCTAAATGGATTGTACAATTTGAAATCATTATGTTTTCCTAATACTGTAAAAAAATTAAATGTGGTAAATCTTAAATGGAATTTTTACTTTTTTGGATGAGGATCGCATAAGAATCAAGCGAATAAATTTTACGAAAGAAAAGGACTATATTAACCCCGAAGGAGGTCGACCACTAGTGCACCTGACCGAAATTCTCATATCTGAAGAAATTTGTTTAAGCCATGGAATTTATTGCTCAAGCGGTAGGATTAGTGTGCGTTGGATAGCAAGATCAGATTGGGTTTCTTATACCGCAAAAGTCTTCGAGTTGGTGTTGGTATGTTTGTAAATATATTTTATTGGTAAATAATAAATATTTTATTTGACATTTGATCACAACTTTAGTAATCTAGGTGATCTTGGTATTTCAAATTATTCTGTTTATGCCTAATATTTAGGCAAACAGCAGAAATCAGCTTTTCTATTTTGTCTTCAAAATCTGTCGAATTGTCAATTGTGGTATAATGCGGGTGACCTACCCAAGCTGTGGCGGCTTTATTATCTAAGTCTTTAGCTAATTGGACACCTTCAGAGCGACACGAATGAACTGAGGTTGAATACAAATTTTCGGCACCATTAGCTGTAGAAACCATATGGATCACTTGATTGTATCTGTTATCCCGAAAGTCAAAATTATTTAAATTGCACTGTTTCAATATTTGTTCCCAAATATTATTTGAAACAAACGCAGAAGCGTCCATTGCTCCGCGATCGCAAATTATCAAACAATTGTTATCGTCGGATTGTGCCAGATCAAAAAATGTGTTTTCAATTTGCAGCATCGTCCGCAACAAATTCGTTTGAAATTGATGTATCTGTTTTTCGTTCATTTCGTCAAACTTGATGCCACCACTGAGAAGAACGGAAGCGGTTTCTGGCACACAATAAACTTTCCATCCAAGTTTTTCAAAATACTTGGAAAGACGATTTTGTCCCATAGTTTTACCACCACACGGGCCTCCAGTTAGCACTAGCCTATGAATTTGATTTTTCATTATTATTTAAGTTAAATTAGTTGTGTTTAAAATTCTAAACTTTCTCTTATATAGTTTATTTTTGACATTATTTAAGTGGATTATGGGATTATCCTAAGGATTAAAGTAGTTATAATAAAAATTTTAAATCCTTTTTTTAAAAAGCTCAAACAAGAACTGTCTCTAATTCTATCTGTTTCTCAACCACCCTGATTGGTCAACATTTCTTCATATGCATCACTTGATTGTATCTGTTATCCCGAAAGTCAAAATTATTTAAATTGCACTGTTTCAATATTTGTTCCCAAATATTATTTGAAACAAACGCAGAAGCGTCCATTGCTCTATTGCCGAATTGCTGCAAAAAAGCAAGTCGGACAAATTTATAAAATATAGAATGATAAAATTCTTACCGATAATCACATTCGACTTGCTAAGCACGGCTTGTGCACAAAACACTGGATTCCAAACTACTTCTTAGTGCTTTCTATGGATAAGACAAGAGGATTTGTCACTTAAAATAATTCGGTAGCGAATTATTAACCAGAAATATAAATTCTTCTTTTCAGAAATCTAAAATGGCGACCTCTTCCAAGGTACCAACTTACTCTGCCTGAATTTCTATACTGAGTCCAACAAATATTATTGGACCCACGACGCTGTAATAATTTATGGATTGCAACAGTCTGCAGCAATTCTACTATAGTTAGAGAGAAGACCCTGGAACCAGACATTACCATTAAAGCCATAAAAACCTTTAAAAGTAGGACCAGAAAAGAAGAAGCAATGGCCAATAAACAGCCCTTGTCGAATAATTGAAAGATGACAAGGAACTATATTTGGACCTTATACATGGCATCAGATTATTCCTATTGCGAAGCAAAGGTAACATAGGAAAGGAATACGAAGAACGCCCACTGGAATTACCTATGTAAAATTTTTTTTTAAATTGAATTTTAGTTTATTATATTTGTAATTATATTTTATTGGTAAATAATAAATATTTAATTTGACATTTGATCACAACTTGAGTGATCTTGGTATTTGAAATTAATCTATTTATGCCTAATATTTAGACAAACAGAAGAAATCAACTTTTCTATTTTCCCTTCGAAATCTGTCGAATTGTCAATTGTGGTATAATTCGGGTGACCTATCCAAGCTGTGGCGGCTTTATTATCCAAATCTTTTGCTAATTGGACACCTTCAGAACGACACGAATGACCTGAAGTTGAATAAAAATTTTCGGCACCATTAGCTGTAGATACCATATGGATAACCTGATTGTATCTATTCTCCCTCAAGTCAAAATTGTTTAAATTGATTTCTTTCAATATTTGTTCCCAAATATTATTTGAAACAAACGCAGAAGCGTCCATTGCTCCGCGATCGCAAATTATCAAACAATTTTTATCGTCGGATTGTGCCAGATCAAAAAATGTGTTTTCAATTTGCAGCATCGTCCGCAACAAATTCGTCTGAAATTGATGTATCTGTTTTTCGTTCAATTCGTCAAACTTGATGCCACCACTGAGAAGAACGGAAGCGGTTTCTGGCACACAATAAACTTTCCATCCAAGTTTTTCGAAATACTTGGAAAGACGATTTTGTCCCATAGTTTTACCACCACACGGGCCTCCAGTTAGCACTAGCCTATGAATTTGATTTTTCATTATTATTTAAGTTAAATTAGTTGTGTTTAAAATTCTAAACTTTCTCTTATATAGTTTATTTTTGACATTATTTAAGTGGATTATGGGATTATCCTAAGGATTAAAGTAGTTATAATAAAAATTTTAAATCCTTTTTTTAAAAAGCTCAAACAAGAACTGTCTCTACTTCTATCTGTTTCTCAACCACCCTGATTGGTCAACATTTCTTCATATGCATCACTTGATTGTATCTGTTATCCCGAAAGTCAAAATTATTTAAATTGCACTGTTTCAATATTTGTTCCCAAATATTATTTGAAACAAACGCAGAAGCGTCCATTGCTCTATTGCCGAATTGCTGCAAAAAAGCAAGTCGGACAAATTTATAAAATATAGAATGATAAAATTCTTACCGATAATCACATTCGACTTGCTAAGCACGGCTTGTGCACAAAACACTGGATTCCAAACTACTTCTTAGTGCTTTCTATGGATAAGACAAGAGGATTTGTCACTTAAAATATTTCGGTAGCGAATTAATAACCAGAAATATAAATTCTTCTTTTCAGAAATCTAAAATGGCGACCTCTTCCAAGGTACCAACTATGGAGGGTAGAGGTACCTCTACCCTCCATAGTACCAACTTACGCTGCCTGAATTTCTATACTGAGTCCAACAAATATTATTGGACCCACGACGCAGTGTAACATTGCGAATGCATTTCTTTCTTTGCCAGGTGAAATTTTTGAATTTTAAATGTTACATTTTATACACCTTTTTGAATTTGACTATTTAACGTTGGTATGGACGATAAAGCAATAATTAATTATCACTAGCGCTCGAATAAAAGCAGCTTAATTTCGTTACAACTGCAAAAATTAATAGAAATTGCAACTAATTGAATCAATTGTTTTGGGTTTTATACCGATTTGATAATCTTTTGATTGAATCACTGGCAGGTGCAATTTTTATTATTTATTTTTGTAACTTGAACTCATCGAATTCGTTTTTTTAGTTTGCTAATTTTTATCAGACACCTACGTTTTGCCACCGTGGTGAAGGTTTTTCAACAAGACGAGTCTTTTACATGGTTTTTTTGTTTTGATGCACAATCCAACTTGTACCATTCAACAAGGTAACAAGAAAAACGTTGAAACTAATCCCAACAGTTGGCGGAATTATCGATAGCATTATCAAGGAGTTAATATTTGGTTGTTTTTTTTTTAAAAGAAATTGATATTTTATTCACAATTTTGGGTGACGCCAATTAAGATAAATTTTTTTCTACGTCGTTTGGTAGAGAGACGTGTCACATTTATCAATTGTAGGAGGGGGTTTTTGTAATTCAAATTGTGATTGCAGTTTTCAAAACCAAACCATTTTTGGAGCAGCCGAAATATCTTCGAACCAAGGAAAGCTTTCTGGAAGTCGTGGTTAACTCGAGCTGCTGTATTGCCATTACACCTGGTCAGTTTTAAGGGTGAGTCGTTACAATTTGTGTTGCAATTATTCTCTTTTGCAGGAGATTTATGTGACGGTTGTTGTTTTAAATTTTTATAATACGGTTATTCCGTTAATGGTCGTCACTCAAGAGGGTGGTAAACAAAAATTTTTTTTAAGCTTCTGACACCATCAGTGTCGAGCTTTGTATTTTTTTAAATTTTTTTATTGTCAAGGTGATACCTTCAGTATCCCTTAAAATTTTGTTCACATTTTTAATTTGAAACCACATTAAACCACCAATTATATTTTGTTTATTTAATTTTACGGTTTAATAACAGTTTCTGGCGCCTGGCAATATTTTTCTAGTATCGCTTACCCAAAAAGCCTTTCTCCGTACTGAATAAGCTAGCCGCTGCTTGCACAAGCAGCATTCAGGGAGTGTTAGGGTACACTTGGCGACCAACGTTCGGGTTTCGATACTTGGCTTACCATCTGCCATTAGAATTATACTTCTTTCATTTTATAATTTATTTTGTTTTTAATTAACAATTTTTACAATGACCAATATTAATTATTTAACGGGTGATGAGTTGTCTTGGGAATTACAAGTGCGCAATGTTGCTAGTTTTAATCGTACAGTAGAAGAGCTACGTAAATTTTTAAGAGCCCTTATGGCAAAAGAAAGAGCAAATCCTGCTTTGTTATCTCGTTATACGCTGTACAATTACGATATAGGAACAGAATTAGGAATAGTTGATGCCAAACTTACTAAGTTGGAATCTGATGTATCAACTTTTGTTGAAAAACCTCTCACCACGGAGAGTAAACGGTTGCGCACAAAAATAGATCACATTATTCGGAGAACGGATTACATGCTTAAGTTACATTTAGTTGAGGATGAGCGGGTAAAAGTAGACTCATTATCAGGACGTGCTCTAACACTTTTTGAAACAATAGATGATGTGGAAACAGGTCCACAAATTAGTTTTAATGATATGGTATCGGTACTTGAGCAAAGTACATCAGCACAAGAACCAGCACACATTTCTGAGCAAGCTAACAAGCCTGCTACAGAGTTAACTACTGTTGCAACTAAAGTAACAGCAATAAATACCAGTACACACGATTCGGTGGTTTTTTCAACTTCAGGTCCACGCATGTCTGTACGCGAACAGCCTATTGTAAGTTCAATTGACCCTGCTTCACATTTTGCAAATTCTAGTCCCATCAGAACGGCTAATATAGTAGAAAATCAAACTCATGTACCTGTTTATGTACCAAATCAATATCATATGCCAAGTTCATCGGGAAAGCTGCACAAATGGGGTTTGAAATTTGATGGTAATACTTCCAAGATGGGAGTAGGAGCTTTTTTAGAACGGGTGAATGAGCTACGTGTTTCACGAGGGGTGACAAAACGATCGCTTTGATTTGGTTTAAGTCTATTATTGGCAGTGTTTCATCTTGGGATGAGCTGGTACAGCGGTTCAAATCAGTTTATCTGCCGTTTGATTATGACAAAGAGCTGAAGCGGGAGATACAAGCTCGCAAACAAGGTGCAGAAGAGCCGTGTTTTATTTTTATAGCGGTCATGCAAAATATGATGAGGCGGTTGTCAGTCATTCCTGACGATGAAACACAACTTAGTTTCATTATGCCCAATCTATTGCCGCGTTTTACAAATTCTTTGGCACTAGTAGACGTATTCTCAGTAGAACATTTACAAGGGCTATGTCAAAAGTTGGAAAGAGCTAAGTTTCGGGTGGAAAGATTTAATATGGCGGTTCCGACTACGCAACCTCTTGAGCCAGACCTAGCATATAAGGGTCCATCAAGTAGTAACAGTTCTCCAAATGCGAACTTATCGGCTTTGGCAACTCAATTGAAGTCGCGAACAGTTGTCAATCGCGCGAGAGCAAACACCAAATGTTACAATTGTTCGGCCACGGGTCACACTTACCATACATGTGCAGCAGAGCGTCGTATTTTCTGCTATGTATGCGGAACACATAATGCCACATTTACTACTTGTAGTAAATGTCAAAAAAACTAAAAAGGACAGGCTCAAATCTCCGTCGATTTAGCCCTAGTCCTCAACAGTTGGCGGAACAATCTATAATGTGGGGTCATTGGTTAGAGAAGGTTAAAAATTTTTGCCGTCCTCTTAACACAGCTAATGCGATTTTTACACCTGTTCCGGGAGATAATCGGCCTTATGTAGTTGTTCGCATTCATAACGAATCCATTTTGGCACTTTTGGATTCCGGAGCAAACCAAACCATACTAGGATCACGGGGGTTATCATTGATCAAAAAACTTAAAATAAAAGTACAAAAACCCATCAACACCCCAAGTTTACAAACAGCGGACGGAACCTTACAACCGGTGTTAGGTTTTGTGACCTTGCCTATTACTGTCGACAATGTCACTAAAGATTTGCCTGTCATGATTTCCGACACGATTAGCAATGCTTTAACTTTAGGTACAGATTTCTGTAATATGTTCAAACTCACCGCAAACTTTGCAGATAATAGTTTTTCCATACCTTGCTCAATTGATTCGGTAAAAGTTATTCAATCTCGTGTAGATTTAGACTTTGAACGAGTACAGCAACTGAATTCTGTGATCGAACTATTCAAAGAAATAGGTCCCGACACGTTAGGACGTACACCTTTGGTGGAGCACGTTATTGAGACGGGAGACGCCCGACCGGTAAAGCAAAGATACTATCCACTCTCGCCAGCTATGTTAGCCAAAGTTAATTCGGAGATAGATGAAATGTTACGCTTAGGGGTAATAAGACCTTCCAAAAGCGCTTGGAATAGTCCCATCGTCTTAGTAAAAAAGAAAACCGGCGAACTTCGCTGTTGTTTTGATGGACGTCGGCTTAACGAAGTGACAAAGCGTGACGCTTATCCTTTGCCATACATCAGCCAGATCTTGGATCGCTTAAGAGATGCACGTTATCTGACATCCATAGATTTGCGTAAGGCTTTTTGGCAAATCCCCTTATCGGCTGAATCCTGCGAGAAAACTGCCTTTACCGTTCCGGGTCGTGGTTTATTTGAATTTACTGTTTTGCCTTTTGGTCTTCATAACAGCCCCCAAACGTTGCAACGTCTGATGGACATACTATTCGGTCCAGAGTTTGAAAACGTATTTGTTTATATTGATGATATTATAGTGGCATCTAAGAGCTTTAAAGAACATTTGGCTACTCTAAGAGCGGTTTATAAACGTCTGAAGGATGCGGGCTTAACGGTTAATCTTAAAAAATGCGAATTTTGTCGTCCGTCCTTGACTTATTTAGGCTTCGTAGTTGACGAAAAAGGTCTTAGAACCGACCCAAGTAAGGTCTCTGCAATAGTAGATTATCCGACTCCAAAAAATACTACCGAGATTAAGAGATTTTTAGGTATGGCTGGTTGGTACCGTAGATTTATACCGGGATTTTCCACCATTGCTGCACCGATTTTAAACTTAATTCAAGGTAAAACAAAGGGGCAACGTATTTCTTGGTCTGATGATGCGGAGCATTCTTTCAAATCATTGAAAGATTTATTAGTTACAGCACCTGTGCTTTGTAGTCCGAATTATGATGAGCCTTTCATAATACAAACTGATGCGTCTGATGTAGGATTGGGGGCAATTTTGGTTCAAGGCGAGGGTACGGATGAGCGCGTGGTGGCTTATGCCAGTAGAACTCTCACTAAACAGGAAAGAAACTATAGTGCTATAGAAAAGGAGTGCGCTGCAGTACTATTTGGCGTAGAGAAATATCGAGCTTATGTCGAAGGATCGCGATTTACGGTGGTAACCGACAATCAGGCTTTGCTTTGGTTAAGTAAACTAAACAGCCCTACGGGAAGGTTAGCGCGTTGGAGTGTACGATTGTCACAATATGATTTTGGCATAATACATAGGAAAGGCAAGTTTAATGTCGTGCCTGATGCGTTGTCTAGAGCACCAATACAAATTCATTCAATCACAGTTACTGAGGAAGATTATGATGCTTGGTACCGTAAAATGCTAGATAAAATTAGTTTAAATCCTGACGATCATCCGTCATGGAAAATAGAAGACGGGATTATTTTTAAATATGTACCGAATAAACATAATATCATTTCAAATCTGATTGATTGGAAAATTGTTGTTCCTAGGTCGCGACGTAGAGAAATTTTGCTGGATTGCCATGACAATCCCTTGTCAGGTCATCTGGGTATTCTAAAAACTATGTGTAAGGTTGCAGAAATCTATTACTGGCCTCGTATGAGAACTGATATTGTGCGTTATGTTCGCAAATGCGAGATTTGTTTGGCGAGTAAAGCTTCAAATTTGCTTCGACCTGGATTAATGGGAGCTGAGAAACGAGTACAATTTCCTTTTCAATTATTATCGGTTGATTTAATGGGACCGTTTCCCAAAACCAAAAGGGGTAATTCTTATTTATTAGTTATTTCTGATTGGTTTACTAAATTTGTAGTAGTGCGCCCTTTGAAAAAGGCCACGGCATCTTCGGTAGCGGCGTTCGTCGAAAAAACTTTATTACTGTTTGGGGTTCCGCAAATTGTTATGTGTGACAATGGCACGCAATTTACCAGTTCTATTTTTAAAAACTTGATGTCACAGTATAATGTTCAGAAAACATGGTATAACGCAAATTATCATCCACAAGTAAATCCCGTAGAACGTGTAAATAGAGTTATTGGTACTTGTTTGCGGTCTTTCGTAAAGGATGATCATAGATCTTGAGACACTTACGTTTTTCAGATTGCCCATGCTATACGTAATGCGGTTCACGAAGCTACTGGTCATTCCCCAACGTTGTTGAACTTGGGAAGAATTGTTCCGAGTAGTGGGAATTATTATGGGAAATTGGGAACTTTACAACCCGAAGAAATTACAATTGCTAGCCGTGAACGCGTCATTACTGACAACCAGCAATTGCATGAGATACATAAACAGGTAGAACGTAATTTGCATCGTGCGCATGAACAACATCGAACACAGTATAATTTGCGAAAACGTCAGCTAACTTTTAAGAAGGGAGATACCGTCTGGAAGAGAAATTTCGTTCTCTCTAGCGCTTCTGACCATTTTTCAAAAAAACTTGCTCCCAAGTTTGTTAAGTTCACTGTCACTAAAGTCACGGGTCCGTTGACCTATCGCTTGAAAAATGACCTAGGGAAAGATTTGGGAATCTTTCATATTAAAGATCTAAAAGAGCACCCTGATAACAATGAGGAATGAATGAGGTGTGAATGATGTGTGAGTAAGAAATTTTCTCCTTTCGTATCAAATTTTTTGTTACATGACTTGATTCACTTTTTATTTATTTTGAGTACCAGCTCAATTTTTACTTTATTTTTAAGGTGGTTGATGATTAATCAAACCATTTCATTTTTTGTAGCTGAATTTGTCCAGTTGTATATAGTTAGTTTAATAAGTATTGTATATATTTAGTTGATAAGGTGACGAATTCAGTGTTTTCTTGAAAGATTCATTTCAAATATTAAAAAATGGCCTAAATTATTTATGCCTGATACTTTACAGATTTGAGGAACTGGAAGTTTCCTAGTTTTTTTTTGATTCTCCATTTGGGATATAACTGTTCTTGAAGCAGAACGGAATCAAAACTTAAAATTTTTTTATACTTCGTTTTAGATGTTCAAATTTTTTTTGACAAAATCGGAAGTACTTATACGAATCAAGTCTAGATAAATTTTCTGAAACGCTCACACTGGTATGATTGTGATGTAATTTTTAGTGGGTTCGTGCCTCAGGATAATAGTGTTGTCCAATCTTTTCAGTTTTTTTGTTTGACATTTCATACCAATTTGCTTCACAAATTAGTTATGTTTTAATTTTTTAATTTTACCATTTATTAAAGTCAGTCGGTACATTTTTGCTTTTCGTCATGCCAACCGCAGTCTTTAGGTTCGGGAGGGGAGAGTGTAACATTGCGAATGCATTTCTTTCTTTGCCAGGTGAAATTTTTGAATTTTAAATGTTACATTTTATACACCTTTTTGAATTTGACTATTTAACGTTGGTATGGACGATAAAGCAATAATTGATTATCACTAGCGCTCGAATAAAAGCAGCTTAATTTCGTTACAACTGCAAAAATTAATAGAAATTGCAACTAATTGAATCAATTGTTTTGGGTTTTATACCGATTTGATAATCTTTTGATTGAATCACTAGCAGGTGCAATTTTTATTATTTATTTTTGTAACTTGAACTCATCGAATTCGTTTTTTTAGTTTGCTAATTTTTATCAGACACCTACGTTTTGCCACCGTGGTGAAGGTTTTTCAACAAGACGAGTCTTTTATATGGTTTTTTTGTTTTGATGCACAATCCAACTTGTACCATTCAACAAGGTAACAAGAAAAACGTTGAAACTAATCCCAACAGTTGGCGGAATTATCGATAGCATTATCAAGGAGTTAATATTTGGTTGTTTTTTTTTTAAAGAAATTGATATTTTATTCACAATTTTGGGTGACGCCAATTAAGATAAATTTTTTTCTACGTCGTTTGGTAGAGAGACGTGTCACATTTATCAATTGTAGGAGGGGGTTTTTGTAATTCAAATTGTGATTGCAGTTTTCAAAACCAAACCATTTTTGGAGCAGCCGAAATATCTTCGAACCAAGGAAAGCTTTCTGGAAGTCGTGGTTAACTCGAGCTGCTGTATTGCCATTACACCTGGTCAGTTTTAAGGGTGAGTCGTTACAATTTGTGTTGCAATTATTCTCTTTTGCAGGAGATTTATGTGACGGTTGTTGTTTTAAATTTTTATAATACGGTTATTCCGTTAATGGTCGTCACTCAAGAGGGTGGTAAACAAAAAATTTTTTAAGCTTCTGACACCATCAGTGTCGAGCTTTGTATTTTTTTAAATTTTTTTATTGTCAAGGTGATACCTTCAGTATCTCTTAAAATTTTGTTCACATTTTTAATTTGAAACCACATTAAACCACCAATTATATTTTGTTTATTTAATTTTACGGTTTAATAACAGTTTCTGGCGCCTGGCAATATTTTTCTAGTATCGCTTACCCAAAAAGCCTCTCTCCGTACTGAATAAGCTAGCCGCTGCTTGCACAAGCAGCATTCAGGGAGTGTTAGGGTACAGCAGTAATAATTTATGGATTGCAACAGTCTGCAGCAATTCTACTATAGTTAGAGAGAAAACCCTGGAACCAGACATTACCATTAAAGCCATAAAAACCTTTAAAAGTAGGACCAGAAAAGAAGAAGCAATGGCCAATAAACAGCCCTTGTCGAATAATTGAAAGATGACAAGGAACTATATTTGGACCTTATACATGGCATCAGATTATTCCTATTGCGAAGCAAAGGTAACATAGGAAAGGAATACGAAGAACGCCCACTGGAATTACCTATGTAAAATTTTTTTTTAAATTGAATTTTAGTTTATTATATTTGTAATTATATTTTATTGGTAAATAATAAATATTTAATTTGACATTTGATCACAACTTGAGTGATCTTGGTATTTGAAATTAATCTATTTATGCCTAATATTTAGACAAACAGAAGAAATCAACTTTTCTATTTTCCCATCGAAATCTGTCGAATTGTCAATTGTGGTATAATTCGGGTGACCTATCCAAGCTGTGGCGGCTTTATTATCCAAATCTTTTGCTAATTGGACACCTTCAGAACGACACGAATGACCTGAAGTTGAATAAAAATTTTCGGCACCATTAGCTGTAGAAGCCATATGGATAACCTGATTGTATCTATTCTCCCTCAAGTCAAAATTGTTTAAATTGATTTCTTGCAATATTTGTTCCCAAATATTATTTGAAACAAACGCGGAAGCGTCCATTGCTCCGCGATCGCAAATTATCAAACAATTTTTATCGTCGGATTGTGCCAGATCAAAAAATGTGTTTTCAATTTGCAGCATCGTCCGCAACAAATTCGTTTGAAATTGATGTATCTGTTTTTCGTTCAATTCGTCAAACTTGATGCCACCACTGAGAAGAACGGAAGCGGTTTCTGGCACACAATAAACTTTCCATCCAAGTTTTTCAAAATACTTGGAAAGACGATTTTGTCCCATAGTTTTACCACCACACGGGCCTCCAGTTAGCACTAGCCTATGAATTTGATTTTTCATTATTATTTAAGTTAAATTAGTTGTGTTTAAAATTCTAAACTTTCTCTTATATAGTTTATTTTTGACATTATTTAAGTGGATTATGGGATTATCCTAAGGATTAAAGTAGTTATAATAAAAATTTTAAATCCTTTTTTAAAAAGCTCAAACAAGAACTGTCTCTACTTCTATCTGTTTCTCAACCACCCTGATTGGTCAACATTTCTTACCAACCTAAAAAGTGATTTGATTGGTCTATCGTTTCTACCAACCTAAATCCACTGTATTTACCCACTAAAAACAAAACAGTTTGAATCCAAGGAAAATGATCACAAATTAAGAAGTTAATACAAAATAAAACAATGTTTGTATTACTAGATTTTTTATTATAAACTAAGAACTAACTTTTAGTATTTATATATCACTGGTGAGAAGTTTGAGGTGAATAATGAACGGAAGCTTGAAATCCATTAATGGGGTCTGCTTCATATTTAACTGTTCTTACAGTTCCATCTGACTGCAAAAGGCTATATTCTCCTTTGACATTATCCCCATCACGAGATTCGTGCCTTTGTTGCGAATTACCAGTTTGGGGGTCTTCTACTCCATAAGAATACGCGTAATCCGGTTTCGCCTAAAAACATATAAAAAGATACAAAATTATATTAATAGGAAAACGTTATTGAACAATGTGCTTATTATAGATCTAAAATATTTCCCAATTAAATATTACTCATCACGATTAAATAAAATTGTAATGGGAAGTAACCTTTGAACTTTTAGATTTGAACATAATAAATTTGACTGTTTACAAGTAATTCGACTGAAATATTTTTGTCGTTAAAATAATTTAATTCGACCTAACTCACCACATAATCAATAGTGTGTTTATTAAGATGTGGATTATGTACACTGATTTGATGAACTTGACCGCTTACTGGGCCACTGAATTTGTAAAATGAATATCCGTTTTCTTCTCCGACCACGAAATGGTAGAAGATGCTAAATAGCTGAAAATAATTTTATTTTAATAATTTTGAGATCCACAGTGTTGAAGTTGATAGCCAAAACCTGGCTTCCAATTTTAGAAAATTTTCTCTTCTCAACTCTTGCTTTTTCAGATACTTTGAAATTATCAGTCCTGCATCTCAGATGGTAAACCAAAAAAATAATGATAAAAAATTTTGTTTGTCTCGCATTGTCTTGATAATGATTATTTCTAGCAAGCAAAATTTATTAGTTTATAATCGCTATCCAGTTTCATAAAAATTGTTTACTTTGGAATGTGTAATTTTATAACACAGTAATTTATTACCATAATTATTATTAATGTATTGTTAACATATAATAATATCTAACTAAAAATATCAGCAATCTACTTCATAGTGAACTTAGAACTTCATCTAAATACCATTCAACTTTTAAATTTAAATTAAATAGGTGTTTTTTTCCTGATTTGCTAGGAATATTTACAAAGTGATAAACTAAATAGCTAATCGATTTGCAAATATTAAAGTATAAAAATTTTGATATATTATTATCGCTACTGTATATTATATATGATATACTACAATGGTAAGTACTGTAATATGTATGTGTTTAGGTACTTACAAAAACGAAGGTAATTTTCATTATCAGTCTTGCTCACAAAATTCAAAGAAATACTAAATAATAAATCCGTTAATAATCAATTTATATACTTTAATATTATTATGCAAGTAAATCATCCGAGTAAAAAAATCAATTACTTCATTATTACTAAATTTTAGCTGTGTTTTCTTTTTGTGCAATTTTGTGGGTAAGTGATATATTTTAAATGTTACTCATTATTATTATCTTATTAGAGAAGCAATAACATTTTGGACCATTCACATTGTAACATTTTTATATAAGGTACAGCAAAAATATATTGGTAAATTTAGATTTGTGCTATTTAAATTGGACTTGGATAATGTTAAACCGCAAATTGCTCTACGCATGATTTGGTTTTAATGTAAAATTAGATAATGAGTTATTACTGTTATTTTTTAATTATATAAAATGTATGATATAAAATCTTACAAATTTTTCATGTAACAAAAATATTGAGGACTTTGCCAAGAAATCTCTATTATAATTATTATATATGATATTATGAATTTTTTGACTTGTTAGCCAAAGTCCACACAGATATTGATTCCACCAAGGATTTTAAAATTCTCCGTTTTATATTTCTAGTTTAGTATATTATGAAAAAGTGCTAGAAAATTGCTGACCATCTTGTCCTACTTTTCTAGAAAAAATAATTTTAGAAAATGATCTAAATTAAGCTTTTCAGAAAACTCCTTTACGGGATGATGAGATCTTTCTGATGATGTCGAAGAATATTATTATTTTTTAGGATCCCATAAGTAATACTAATCCTGTTTACTTAAAAATATTCAACTGTACTTTAGTTCCTCCAAAAAATGTCATCTAAGTTCTAAGAGCTGGGAAGGATTTCATTTATTTATTTTTTTTAATCCCCGATCCAGTTTAGACATTGCAAAAAATTTGATTATTTTTATATTTTTATTATTTTCTTAAAATCATATATAATTATTCATATATTAGTTTTCATTTTAAATTTGCAAATAGTGGGTAAATTAAATACAACAAAAATATATCAAAATTGATGGAAGTCACAGATGTGTTTTATAAATTAATTAAGATTTATTTAGTATAATTTAGAGATATTTGACGAGTGACTTTAATTGCCTAATTAATAAATTAAACAAATTTGCACTTTGTTTATTTAAAATTTTTTTTAATTGCAAATTTGTTTTATTTATACTTAGTTAAAATTTTATTTGCAAATGTCTGCTTTCCTCACTTCAAAATATCTTGAAGATACGAATCTATTGGATAAATAAACTAAAACAAATTTTCGATTTGTTGGATAATTGGCTAATTTATCTAACAGTGGCGTATTTAGAGAGGGGCAAAGGGGGCAATCCTCCCCAAGGAAGACTCGGATTGTAGAGATACAATCCGAGTCTTCCAGGGAGAGATCCCTGAGATTGGATATTGTATTGTAAATGTAAATTATAAATAATTTAATATTTATAGTGAAATATATTGTCGTTTCAAAATCCATTTTTTTGAATTTTGGAGTTTTGAGTTTTGATTGTTTTTATTTTTTTAGTATCCGATTTTTGATTTTGTAAATAATTTATTATAATAGTGCGAATATTTTGAATAATTGTTCGCGCCAATAAATTGTAAGTTGGCACGAAAATGTTAATTAAGATGCTTTTGCCAGGTTCGTCAAGGTGGACGGACATTTAACATTTCCATTACCTATAATTTAAAATTTTAAAAACATTAAATTTAAACAATTTAATTTTTGGATTTGTATTTGAAAACTTAGACCCTAGAAAATTTTACTCCATCTGGTATCCCAAAACGTGGAGCTTCCGGATCATTAAACCCACTCTTGAGAGGTCTTGCTTCCGACTTGTTAAGCTGGCTGGCGAAGCAAAGGCCGAAAAGGAAGTTGGATTAAAAAATAAATCTAACGTTCCACGGCAATATTTATTACTATTTTGTTTGTATATACTTATAGCTAGAATTTTTTTAATTTCTGGAACTTGTCAGTCGTTTTACCACTTACGCGCATGAATGGATTAACGAGATTCTAAAAACTTTTTCTTTTTTTTCTCAAAAGCATTTTCTAAATACGCATGCCACTGTACTGACTTATTATTTTAGTAAAATTGATATTTATTTTAATTTTTTTATTTTATTGATTTTGTTTAGAATTTTTGTTCCACAATATGATCTATATTTCTTAGACAATTTTATAAGAACCGAACATTTTGCAGCTGAAAATTTCGCTTCCGAAGATTTTGCTACTAGTACTCCTGAATAAGTATTGTTTCTGAAAGTACTCGGACATTCGTATATTAGCAATTTGTAAATTGTAGTTTTTGAAGACTTTTTACGACTTTTTATGTCATTAATATCGCTTTTACAGCAATTAATACTTAACGGACATTTTTTCTTGAAAATGTTATTCTTTTTATTTTATTTTATACAGGGTGTCCCCGAATACACTTTACATAACTTAGGTGATGATAGAGAACACTTTTCTAAGAAACATTTTTAACAAAAATTTGTTTCTAAATTTAAGCCCTCGAAAATTAGGCTTCTTTTAAGAATTTTTTTAAATTTCCACCTTCACGTGGCCATAGCTCAGAAAATATTGATTTTTTAGTAAAAATGGATAGTAAATTTAACAGACTACAACTTCCGTTTAGTAAAAATTTTTGAAAAACCAATCCCTTTCACGGATAATCAGAAAATTATAAATAATAAAATAACAAAGCAGCTACAAAACACAAAACTAAATTCACAAAATTTAATTTTTTATGTAAAATTTACTTTATTACTTAGGGTTAAATTAGTATATTCAAGCCCGTAGCCAGGATTTTATTTCAGGGGGGGAGGCGCTCATCATTTTCTAAAAGTAACATTTTCAGAGATCCCCTTCCGAGAATGTTTATTATTACAAACAAATGTTGTATTTTTTAACATTGGGGGGGAGGCATGTACCCACTGGTACCCCTCTTGGCTACTGGCCTGAGTACATTATTTAAGTAAGTATTCAAAATGACCACCGTCATTTTCAATACACAGTCGTGACACAATCGTTTTAAAAGATGTTGCAGAGTTTATAATATTTCCTCTTTCGTTACACAGTAAAAAATCTGTTGTCAATTTAACAACAGTTGTTGGATTATACGGGACACAACATCTAGTAGTAATAATACTTAATGAAATTTGATCGTAAGTGCAGGTGTGTTTCATTATATTAACTACGTGATTTTTATAAATCAACATAACTTGAGATATTGTTACTAGAATATACAATCACTTTAACTCCTAGATATGGTGGCCCGTATAATCCAAGAATTGTTGTTAAATTGACAACAAATTTTTTACTGTGTAAGAGCCACTATAGCATTTGTGATTCTCTCCATTACTTCCTCTCTGATGTCGGACTTTCTTCTGCTGCTATACACCAACGCTTTAACAGCCAGGGCCGGCGTTACCATATGTGCGAACGGTGCCTTTGCACAGGGTGGCAGATTTTTGAGGCGGCAAATTTTTGTATTTTCGCATGTGAAATTTTGGATATTATTTTATATCTTTGTTGCTTCTGTTTATTCGGACGCCTGGTTTGTTTTTCCGTCATCTATATAACAGTTCCAACATTTTATTCCTATGAAAGCCATGAAATGACGGCCACGCTCCTTTAAAAAAAATTTTGCCTGCGGCGCACAGGGGGGTAAAATCAAAAGACTTTAAAAACTGGCCTAAATTCAAAAAATCAAATGCTACTTAGACGCGGCGGCGAGCTTTTCTCGTTACCTCTCCCGTTAAGGGCGCCATAGTCTAAAACTCGCACAGGGCGGCAAATTGGCTAGCGCCGGCCCTGTTAACAGCATCCTATAAAAATTAATCAAAAGAATTTAAATCTAGTGATCTTGCTGGCCAATTAATTGTTCCTTCTCTTCCGATTCATTTTTCAGGATATGCTTCATTTAAAACATTATTTTACCAGAAGCCCAAAACGTGCGGGCACACCATCGTGTTGGTACCACATTTTTTGACGTGCTGCTAGTGATACGCTATCTATCAATATTGAAAGCTCATCTTGTAAAAATCGCAAGTATCCAGCAGCTGTTAAGCGTAAGTTTTCTGGCAATTTTGTTATTTTAACAGTAATGTTTTAACATTTTTTAGATATATAATATATAATTAAATTTAATTTATCAGGTGATTCCCCTCTCAAAAAATCAATATTGCTGCCCCTACCTTTGTGAGATCTATATACAATCTTAATATTTGTTATTTATTTTAGAATACCTAGAAAACTACCAGCGCAATTGCCTAAGTAAACGTTGGAAATTAATTGTAATTAAGAATCTAGTTAATAAATAATATATGCTATTTCTGGTAATGAGAAACAGCTATGATACTTACACATACCACAAAAGAATGTCCGAACGTCTGCTATGTTTGAACTTTGAAATCTAACTTTAGTCCAATCCATCTGGATGCAATAAAAGCAAGAATAATAATAATTAGACATAATTTATTTGTATATTGAAAGAATACACAAAATTCGAAATAAAATGTTTTTTAGAAATGAAGTTAAATATTCAAGTCTGATTTGTTGGAGGGGAACGAACAGAGTTTATTTTAATCTACGCATTTAAATTGCAAAAGTTGATTTTTAAAATCAAGTTTAAATTAAATATTCACTAAAATATGAGTTTAGTCAAATTGAAGAAAAATTATTCTTAAAATTTAAAATAAACATATTATATAATTAAAATACAAACAATAAATTAAAGTAAGAAAAACATAGAATCCTTTCAGTCCGAATTAAATAAGCAATTTTTCTCCAAACTCTCAAAAATCTAAAACAACTTTTTAATTATTGAAAAATTAATTTGAAATTTGTATGTTAGATAATATTAATCTTAAACTGTTCGGCTTGGGTGCATGTAGGCCTACTGTAAACCAAATTTTGAACAAAAGTTTCCAAAAATTAGGCATAAAAAAATTTAATTTCCGTCACTAGTGACATAAATAACTATTCTTGAACTGCAGTGGACTGATTTAATACAATGAAAATGCCAAATGCAAAATTGCTACGTGTCACGTGTCCCTGAGATTCGGATAAGATTAAAAATATATAAAATAATAATATCTTCATCATGCACAGATTATTAATAATAATTATTTATAAATTGACAAAATTAAACTACTTCATTAAAAAAACAAGGAAATTTTTTTCAATTTAAAAAATTAAAATAAACAATTTTGTTTTTTTAAAAATGTTAAGAGTCATCGGGCAAAACTCAAAAAATCATTACAAATCTATTATTTTGAATACATAAGACTTTAATTATTGTACTTGAAGTATCGGAATTTCCTAAATTTGCAAAAATTACGTAATTTGATTTCTGCTTATTTTTCACATTGCATAGTGTAAAACAATAATCGGTTCGAGCTAAATCGACGTTTCATTATCATAAATGCAATAACAAAGAGTGCTTTGATTTTATTTCATTGCGTAAATCGATTTAAAAAATAATTATATTGGAAATCAGATTTTCAAAAATTTGAAAGGGAATTTTGACGTTTCTGACGATTTTGTTGGTACCTACTAGTCCAACACCAATGGTGGCGATTCGCGATTGTTGTGTTTCGTTGTAACCATTTAATAATTAAATTTCACTTGAATTTGTGCTTAATTAAATTTGTGTAATTGTTGACATGTGACGTAGAAATTTTAATAATTGAAATCAATAAAGGTAGGTTTTACGGTGTGCGCACAAAAATTATTTTTACTTTTACATTTTGGCCTTTTTTATTATTATACAATAAATAATTAAACCTAAAGCATTGCAAGATTGATAATTTTAGTTAAGTTAGATTTACTCCAATTGATGTGTGATGCACATCCTCGTTGTTATTAAATGTGTAGGTAATTATTCTGTTAATTGGCTCCTCCGTCATAAAACAATTTTAATGTTTCTAAAAGGAAAGAGCGTTTAGTGTTTATTTTTCTTGCTAATTATTTGTGCAAATATTTGATGCTCTTTGTTTCAGGTCGTAATTTAATTGTTTTAAGAAGAAATATCTTGGGGATATACACAAAAACGGTGATGTATTTGTCATGTGGATTCAGAATCAGCAGTAAACATTATGGTTTCTTTCGGATTACGTACAGAGACATTAGTAAACGTTGTACTTCTATCCAATTTTGAACACAAACACATCAAATGGAGAACTTTTAAAGAAGTGCTTGAAAGATAATAGACATATTTTTAGTAGTAATTAATTCCAGTGAAAATTATTTTATTTATTATCGCATTCCGTATTTTAATAATTCAGTGCCATATTTCGTTGAATTAAGAAAAAGTCTATTTTATTATTACCTATAGAAAGTTTTTAACTTTAGTACCTTAATGCAATATAATTATGTGATTGATAATTAATAATTTTCATTTAATCATCATTTATTATTTATTATTCATAAATAATTACCATTTCAACAAAAATAACAATAAAGTAAACCAAAGTCAATAGATTAATAATTATAAAAATTTAATACATAATACTCGTTAGTACGTAATTTTAACAACAAAGTGTATATTGTAAATATGGGTGATTCGTCAATTCCCTTATTGGAATCCGCAACATCTACCAACGGTCGAATATTTCAACCGAGTTTAGGTAGACGTTTACACAATGCCATTCATCGAAAGTGTAACATAAGCTCATCTAGAAAACTTCATTGGATGTGGAAACCGCTCAACATCAGGAAATGTACCTATGCCATCTCAGTACTTTGTTTAATTTCCATATTCTATTTTACTCATTATGTCTTCAACTATCAAATATCGAGGTATGTGAATTTTATTTCATTGCATGCTTCTCTAGCACGCAGCTTCTCCCGTAGAGGCTCTGGTGGTAGTCTTAGCAATCTACATCTCTTACTTCACCAAATTAATTGTTTTTGTTTTGTTTTTGTTTTTAGACCAATAGAAATTATAAATAACATTATCGTTGATTTTCCGTAGTAAGTACATATTCAAATTTTCTTTTTATTCTAATCAAATTAGAATTTTCGAGGGAACTAATTTTAGACTTAATCAAACTTTAATTATAAAATTTAAAACGCCGCGACCTTTCATTTGAAACACTGCAATAACAGTAAGAAGTAAAAAAAAATTAATTGCATTTATTTACTTTCAACAGTTCAGGTGTGAAGTGCATTCAAAGTTGCAGACCTTGAAATTATTTTTAACGATGTTTTTCAATAGATTTCACCGACAATTGCTAATTGACCATTTAGTATTTAAATTTTAATCGTGTGGGGTCATAAAGCGCCCCACGCTTTTTGCCAATTGACTATTTTCAAAGAGCTGTTATGCACTCATAAATAATGCAACTATAAATGTCAATGTCACATACATTAATCTTTCGCCATTGGTGCCCCACGCTCTTTGTCAATTGAATGATAACATTATTTCACTACCAGCTATCATACAGCTTCTGGGATAATAAAAACAGAAGGAAACGAGTGATTTGAAATAATTTTATTTTAATTTTCTAGAAACTGAAATTTTTTTTAATTTTAAATTTAAAGCCGACAGTTCAGAAGGTCCAAAATGTTCTACTTGAAGATTTTCACATTTTCAACCAGTAATTTATTCAGAAAACATCAACTGTATTTCAGATTTATAAATTGATTTTCATCAACATTGAAATACAATGTTTTTATTTTGTAGCACCATTTCCGAGATATAGATGACAAAATTTTAGTATTTCACCGAGTCTTGTTTAAGCCGCTATTAGTCAGAAACTGCGCGAAAAAATAAAAAAATGTATATAAACAAAATTGAAGGCAATGAAATTTTCAACAAAAAAACTCGAATAAGTTTTGCTGTAAAATTGATTTTTATATGCCCAAAAACGGCTTCTAAACCAGCAATTTGCATTGTTATCATAAGAGCGTCCGGATTTCTTTATGAGTCACTGTAGCTAACACCCAAATATTAGAGCTAGCACCATTACAGGTTTTTCAGTTAGTTAATGTCTTCTTGTAAGCAAGAAAAACAAAATTGATGTGATTAGTCATAAAAAATTCATTCATTGTTTTGTTTTAAGAAATTTATTATTTACTTATAAGAAATTTATATTTGGATTAATACACCTCAAAATAAAATACAGTCGAGTCCAGTGGCGGTGCAAGAGTAGCTAGGGCCCGTAAGCAAATATACAAATCGGGCCCCTAAAAAAACAAAATATTAATTTTGAACTGAATGGCGTGATTATTATTGAGAACATCACAATATTTTTTCTGAAGCAAATCACAGCATTGAACTGCTTCGATTTCTTTCATCTTGAAAATGATTCTAGGTTCTAAGAATTCAAAATGTTCTTTTATTTTTCGAAAACTGTCAAAACGAATCTCAAGGCGTTGTATTACAATGTCTAATGTAAAATAAAATACATTAATTTTAGACGAATCATCTGGATTTTGAAAATGGAAATCAGAATCTAATTCATCAAAATAATTTTTAACTTTTGATTGCCGTTTTATGGGGAAAGTAGATTCGACTCGCCATTTTCTTGTTAAAATTTTTCCTTATCTATGGACCCTTATGGTTTTTTTCGTTATTCACTGTTTCGAGACGTATTTTTAATATTCGTATATAAAAATCAGGGCGCTATATCGGACAGGGCCTAGGGCGCAGGCGACCCTAAATCCGCCACTGCTTTAACTGAAATTTAATGTACTGTAAAAGTGGGTCTATCAGAATAAAGCTTTAGTAAATAATTTTTCTGAATTTCTGTTGAAAAAGGGGTAGAACATGTATTTCTTAACTGCTTTTGACAACTGGACTGACTAGAGGCTCTTATCGCCACTGTGTCTATAGACTGTATCAGAACTGGGCTAAACAGTAAATAACCAAATGTGGAATTAACATCTGAAAACATGGCAGAATAATATTTACAATTAATTTAGTATAGTGATGTGGCAGTGCGGTCGCACAATCTAGTTAATATATTAAGCTGTGTGCAATTTTCTCTTTAATGCACCTTGAAGTTTGTCTTGCTGTTAAAGCAGGTTTGATCAAGTCTGCAATTAGTGCCACATTAGTGATTAGGGCTAAAACATGTTTCATTTTAACCAGTATTTTTACACTTTTCACAGTTTTACAATTTTTAATTTTGTAGCTTCTGCTTTGGTTTTCTTAATTGTTGTTAATCTACAATAATTTCAATTTGTTGTGTATTTACCATTTTATCATATTTCTTTTAGTTTAATACATCGAAACACCAGACCAGAACCTAACATACGATGTAGTGTCATAAACGGCCAACGCCTGCCGCAAAATCATGATCATAAAACAGAAGCAAGACTTCGAAGCGATCCTAAAGTTCTTGTGTTTGTTGAAACTGTATATTCGAAATTGGGGAGAGACATCGCAGAACTATTGGTATACACACGAATAAAGTAAGCTAGTGTATTTACGTTTCTTTCAAATCCACTAAACTTATTTTTTTAGATATAAAATAGAAGTGGCCGGTAAGAGCTTACCTGTTCTTACTAATCTCGATAAAGGTCGCTATGGCGTTATTGTCTTTGAAAATTTCAATAAATACTTACAAATGGACAACTGGAACAGAGAACTGTTGGACAAGTACTGTCGTGAATACATGGTTGGCATGGTCGGTTTTATAAACCCAAGTGAAGAAACATTAGTTGGTGCCCAACTTAAAGGTTTTCCTTTGTTCATTCACACAAATTTGAGACTTAAAGACGCCGCTTTAAACGCGGCGTCCCAAATTTTACGATTAACCCGTGCAGGTGAAACTGCTTGGGGAAAGTTACCAGGGGAAGATTGGACAATTTTTCAACCTAACCATTCTACTTACGAATCGCTTGAATGGGCTCATCGTGCCGAAGATTACCCCACAGACAACAACGTAATTAAAACTCCACTACCTACCATTGTACAAGATCACGGATTATATGACAACATACAAAGGGTAATTTTTGGATCCGGTTTAAAATTTTGGCTTCACCGGTTGCTATTTCTCGATGCTTTAAGTTACTTAAGTCACGGTCAACTAAGTTTATCCCTCGAACGTCTTTTCTTGGTTGACATTGACGATATTTTTGTCGGCGAAATTGGAACCAGATTAAAAACGGAGGATGTTAAAGCCATGCTGGAAACGCAAACGCGTGTACAGAGTATGGTTCCGGGATTTAAATTTAATCTTGGATTTTCTGGAAAATATTTTCATCACGGTAACAGTGAAGAAGATAAAGGAGACGATTTAATTTTGGAAAATATTGATAAGTTCATGTGGTTTTCTCATATGTGGAATCACCAACAACCTCATTTATACGATAATTTAACTCAGTTGACCGAAGATATGTCGTTGAATAAAAACTTTGCTAAAGACAAAAAAATTCCAATTGATTCAGGATATTCTGTTTCGCCACATCATTCGGGGGTTTATCCAGTACATGATGGATTATATACCGCCTGGAAGAAGGTGTGGAATATTAGAGTCACATCGACAGAAGAATACCCTCATTTACGGCCAGCCAGGTACTAATAAAATTAGATCGAGTTCGAAATTTTTATTATTTCTTGTAGGTTAAGAAGAGGTTTCATACATAGAAATATTATGGTGTTACCAAGACAAACTTGTGGGTTGTTCACTCATACGATGTTTATACAAAGATATCCAGGTGGAAGAGCAAAATTGGATGAATCTATTCGGGGTGGTGAATTATTTCAAACCATAGTTTATAATCCAGTAAGAAACCTAAAGTTTTCTTACATTTATTTTTTAAACTGCTTTTTCTCATTCAGATCAACATTTTTATGACCCACATGTCGAATTACGGAAACGATCGATTGGCTCTTTATACGTTCGAATCTGTTATTAAATTTTTGCAATGTTGGACAAATATTAGTCTCAAGTCAGCTCCACCTCTTCAGTTGGCAGAAAATTACTTTAAACTTTTTCCCGAAGAAGCCGATCCAGTTTGGGGGGTAAGTTAGAGTGTTTGTAAGAATTCCAAATTTTAACATTTAACTACAGAATCCTTGTGTCGATTTACGCCACCAAAAGATTTGGTCAAAAAATAAATCTTGCGAATCGTTGCCACGATTTTTGGTGATTGGACCACAGAAAACTGGAACTACTGCGCTTTATACATTTTTATCCATACATCCTGCAATTGCTAGTAATTTGCCCAGTCCAGATACATTTGAAGAGATTCAATTTTTCAATGCAAATAATTATTATCGCGGATTGGATTGGTATATGAACTTCTTTCCTGTCGATACTAATTCCACGAATCGGTATTTATTTGAGAAGAGTGCGACTTATTTTGACGGTGAATTGGTGCCCAAACGTGCTCACGCCTTATTACCACAGGCGAAATTGGTAACAATTTTAATTTCGCCTGCTAAACGTGCATATTCGTGGTATCAGCATACAAAATCGCATGGGGATGTAGTTGCTCTCAATTATAGTTTCCACCAAGTCATAACTGCTAATGATTCGGCTCCAAAACAGTTACGTGGTCTGAGAAACAGATGTTTAAATCCAGGCAAATACTCGCAGCACTTGGAAAGGTGGTTGTCTTACTATTCATCCCAACAGTTGCACATTATCGACGGGGAAGTTTTGAAGTCCAATCCAATGGAAGTTATGAATGAAATGCAGAAATTTTTGAAAATTACTCCTATATTTAATTACACCACACACTTAAGGTAAAGTGTAAAAAAACTAATTACACTTGCAACAAAATTTAGTTCTCTTTTTAGGTATGATCCCAAAAAAGGTTTCTACTGCCAAGTAATTCATGGTGATCATACAAAATGTTTAGGACGTAGCAAGGGTCGTCATTATCCACAAATGGAAGAACGGTCTTTGAAATTTCTCCAAAGGTACTACTTAAGTCACAACACAGCCCTAATTAAATTATTAAAACGAATTGGAATGCGAACTATTCCTCAATGGCTTAAGGATGACCTAACTGATACGCCCACGTAGTGTTAGTTACCAGTACCTGTTAGACAAAATCAATAACATATACGATACAGGTACTGTAGAATGACAATATCGTATAACATCATGCAGTGGCTGCTTTGTGTTTTTAACTCTTGATGTTTCAATATCTTCTAATTTTGTTTTACGAAACCTTTAGGTAAAGAGTAATTACTATTTTAATTTTATGTATTAAAATAGTGAACTACTCTACTTATGGTTTTATTACCAAAATTTTCTGCTTAAAAAACTATTTATTGGTAATTTTTATTTTATACATGGTGAATCAAACAGTAGGAACTTTTTCAATAGCTCCATTGTTATTTAAAATGTCAATGAAAATTTATTTATATGTATGCTCCGAAGAGCATGAAGTTATTTATCATTTTTTTAATGGAATATCCTGTATTATTATAAATATTCGACTGTGTTTATAAACATCTATTTATTAATTTTTAATTTATTATTGCTACCAAGCAAATGTTGGATTGTGAACAGTAGTGTAAAATTTATTAATTTGCAAAAATAGCTAATATTTTATAGTAACTTGCAAAAAGAAATTTTTGGCAAATTGGGCAAAAAGTTTGCCTCGGTCGGAGACGAATCCTGAATGCTTTATATTTTGGATTTTTGAATGCTGAAAATCTTCGAAATGTTTAAATAATACCTAATAGCTTTATTTATATTATAGCTCAATTCCTCGAACCAAAATTTGTTATTATTTTTGAGACGATTAGAATTACATACAAAACTCATTCCGATTGGTCAGTTTTCTTACCAATCTAAAGAAATACAATCTAAAGGCCGCCTAACCTAATTATAATTATAAAAAGCTTTACTAAGCAGATAATCTAAAAAGTTTTGATATTTTGACTAATAAAGGAGCTGTGAAACAAGTCCGCACTGTATATTTCAATCTGTGTAGTAAAGGATTACTGTTCTTATAAAACTTGTGCACATTTACAACAAAAATTGTGTGTACATGTTGCATGTTGATTTTTAGTACAAAATGTTAACTATTATGTCAGATTTTATATTTTTTGCAATAATTTTAATAACGAACCTAAGTTTTAAGCCTAAAAACTGACTCATAGACTTAACACTTATGTAATTGTAAATAACACACTTATACATAAAATCCTATGTACTTAATAAAATTATTTTTAAAAAGCTAAAAAATGAGGTCCAGTTTTACGATGCAAACAACTAAAATTTATATTTGCCTAGTACAACCGGTTCTAAATAAATATTTTGATTCATATCTAACATTTAATTTCCGTTTGCTAGAAGTGTAAGAAATTTTAACATATCATTCTAATTTGTTAGCAGTATTTATGTAATTATGGTAGCACGCAGAGTGTTGATATAAATGTTCACATCTGAATGTGTAGATGAGAAGAAAAATTTCGCTGTATTAAATTAGTCGATACAATAGTAGGTACGTCCAAAAAATTTGTGTCGAAAGCTATACAACTGGTTTGATATTTTTTTATTGGAATTTTGCATATCTTTCCGACTGATTACTCCTACATGTATAATATAAATGTGTGATGCCACTTCTACAAAAATTGTGTTTCCAATTTTTGCTTGAATTGTCGACATATAATTTTTGTGCTGTAAGGGGTGAAAACATTAACCAGGTATTGGTTAAATTTTCCACCTTAACTAAAATTCCTATTTTTTAAATACAATCTCGACTTTTTATTTCCAATTAATGTGTTCAGCTAGCAGGGTGTAAATTTTAACAAGTTTATTTTTTTATTACCTAGATTTTCTTTTTAAAATAAAAAAGTATTATAAAATTTGTTTTGAATGTACAAAAAACCTCAATTTGAGAACACCGTTCTCGAGAAGAAACCGAAATTGCCTTTTCAGAAAACAACCTGTACACAATAACTACACTTGGTTGTTAAACTTTACACCATGTAACAATTAACAAAGGAAAATTGGGTTTATTTTTCAAGCAATGCGACTAAAATAACGCCAGCATTTTTGTTTACTATTTTATATTTGTAAACTCTTGTGTATAAAGAAAAAGTTACAAAAAAATTTTGTGTAACAACTAATAGACATCACTAATTATACAAATTAATGTAAATAGATGTTAAAACTATAAATATAATGACAATAAAGTACATTAATGTCGAACCGTGATAATATTTACATCTTAAAATTAAGAAATGACTTATTTTGTCCAGGAAACTTTAGGTATGTCGAAATGTTCGGTTAGTCCGTCCAAATGTTGGTTAAATTTTTCTACCCGTTCCTTGTGAGTCATGGTTGCCTTCTCCAATATTCTTTGAGTTTGCATTTTCTCGCGCATCTTTTGAAAAGATATTTCAGCTTGTGTACGTTTGGATTCCGTTCTCGTCTCTTCCTTGGGTTCTTCGGCTTCCACCGTCCTTGCAACTTGTTCCACCAAATTTTTGTTCTTATTTTTCTTCTTCTTCTTCACCCCTCGTTCACTCTTTAATTTCAGTTTTCCAGTTACAACCTGTTCGTAGGGGTCCATTTTGCCACAATGTAATCAAATTTAAAAACTGCGAAGGTAAACTTGAACGTCAAAATTTCACTTATTTTAGGTTGGAATAATAAAATGGTCTAAACAATACAGCGACATCTATAACGAATAATTTATAGGTTATTTTCTTAATTTTGTGTATTTTGGGATGATATTTGAATTGTAAAAATTATGGTATATGTATCAGTTTATTTGCAGAAAAGTAGGTATTTATATTTTTGTATTGATAAATTTTAAGACTTTCAAATATTTTATACAGGATGTAGCAAAATTTATTGGCAATGCTTTCTCTAATTTTTATGTTTCAGAGGTTATCATCATCGTAGGTAAGATGATGATAGCCAAATGAAAACAAATTTTGGACAAAAGGTAGAAAGCATACAACTTTTGTGGGAATAAAAAGTCTTCTCTTTTGTTTTTATATATTTTTTACAGAAAACAATTATTTTATTCAAACAATTTTTGATACAAAATTATTAATTTACTCCACATTAAATACAAAACAGCTTTTACATTTACAAAATTTCCTTAAGATCTTCTGATAATAATTTAATAATATTATAATTTGGCCCTTCGTAATTCTCAATAAATTCTAAAGCATCGGGATTTCCTATTTGGATTGCTTTATTCTGTAAATCATTGGTTTTATAATCGAATTTAGTATACATGTTCTCGTCGCATTGAATGAGGTATTCCATCAAATTGACTCGGTTTAGTGATGTAGCCAGAAGTAAAGGAGTATGATTGTGTTCATGGGTGCACAGTTTAGTGCTAGCGTGAGCTTGAATAAGATAGATTACAATATCTTCGTACCTATGCACAATTGCAAAGTGAATTGCCGTATAACCCCGTCTATCTCGTGCGTTAATTTTTACACCAATTTGGATTAAGTACTTCACTATTTCCATTTTATTACTACTTACTGCCACGTGAAGAGGTGTTTCATAATTCAGTCTAGTAACTACATCTTTAATGCAACCAAAGCTAACGAGACACTCGACTGCTTCCAAATTCCCAAACTGCACCGCATAATGTAATGGAGCATAACCATCTTCATCCAATTTATCGATTTCCTCTTTGAGAACCTCATTACTTAATAAAGTATGTATCATATCTAGACGGCCCTTTTTCATAGCTCCATGCAAGATATTTTTGTTCTTTAGTTGACTCAAATCTAATGGATTTTGTAAAACTGCTAATCTGTCTTTTAAATTATCAAGCGATTCTTTATTTCCCGAAAAAATAATATGTTCTAATGCAGATCTTCCCGTGTAATCTTCTGCTGCTATATCTTCCATCTCAAGTTGATCTACGAGTGTTTTCAAAATTTTAGCATTACCAGAGATTCCTGCCATGTGCAAAGGAGTAACTCCATAGTAGTTTTTCGTTTGGGGAACATTTTGACTTACAAGAAACTCGATCACTTCTAAATTGTTATTTTGTATTGCCGAATGATACAATGTGTCGTTTGTCTCTTTATTAAGAGTATCAAGCTTGCACTTGTTATTAGCCTCAATTATTTTTTCAATAATATCTAGTGAGCAGTGGGTAGCGTAATGTAGGACTCCGTATCCTTTTTTGCAAATGTGACGGTGGATATTTGTTGCATATAAAAGTAAAATCTCAACGCAAGCCAGATTTTGATGCTTCAATGCCAGTTGAATGGGCGTATTTCCATCTTCATTTCTAACATCTGGATTCGCTCCGTTCAAAAGTAATCCATAAACGTAAGAAAAATTTCCAAGAATAGCTGCAGTATGAAGTGGTGTGTTTCTCGTCTTCCAACAACAACTATCAATGTTTGACCTACTGTGTTCGATAAGAATCAAGAAAACCGGATAAGAGTTATTTTTAATAGAAAGATGTAACGGAGTATATCCGGATATATTTTGCTGACATAACAGAGGCGATGTACTATCTAAATGTTTCATCAGGTCTCTCAAATTCATTTTGGCTATGTAATGAAATATGGAATTACCTTGCAAATCAACAGATTTTAAATCGGCATTTTTCTCTATAAGCTTTTCTATTGTGGTTATTGCCGATTCTGCTAGTGCCACGTGTAGCGGTGTTAAGCCCAAACTTGATTTTGCATTAATACTCGCATTTTCACTTCTTTCGGATAGGAGGTCGATCATTTTATAACAATCACCCTGGGCGGCGAAATGAAAACAGTTTTCGTTATATATTCCAACCAAATTAATATCCGATCCATAATCGCACAATTGACGAGCAACTCTTGTGCTACCATGTAAAAGAGCCTCGTGGAGGGGGGTACGCCCAAACAAATTCACACAATTTATATCGATTGTGTTCGCAATAAGAATATTTAGTACCTTTTCTTCGCAATCTCCCATAGCAGCAAAATGTAAATAAGTATTTTTATTAGAGCCGAGCACTCTATAATCCATATTTCCAAATTGATGAATAAACATGAAAATCTCGTTGCTTCCACTCTTTAGAGCCACATGAATACAATTATCGTTGTGCATATTTTTCGCAAATATTTTCTTCTCGTCGTATCGATGTTTTAGATTTACAAAAATGTTATACAGATTGGATTGGGCGGCTAAATGGAGTAATGTGTTTCTTTCACAATCGTTCAGTTCTAAATTTGCTGGATTTTCTATAAGTAGCTTCGCTATAGCTTCACGGCCAAGTTTCAAGGCAAAATGAATAGGAGTATTTTTGTTAGCATCCAGTTTGTTTCTCAATTCTTCATCCTGTTTCATCAATATATGAACCGTAGTTATTAAATTTTCTTGAATTGCATACATAAGGGACTCCAATGAACAAGTCAATGAATTATTGCTAAGAACCACAAATTGTTCATGACTTTCTACTTGTAAATTTACGGTAAGTTCTAGTTGGGATTGACTAACTTTGCTTTTATTCTTGTAGTGCTCAATAATTTTCGAAACTTCAGTTTTTATTATGGGATTTGGTTCCTTCGTTTGGCATAAATCCGAGAGTACCTTTGTCACATCTAAATCCATTTTGCGAAAGTACGGACACCTAAAAGGTACACAGATTTAAATACGAGCTGTCAAGCTTTTTTACGGGCGGTGTGTACAATAAATTGATACACAACACTATTGTGAATTTTCCCTCGAAATTGAATAAAAGACTTTTTTATTTTTTGAAATTATTTAACTACAAAAATTACATTCTATTTGATATCTTTCAATAAATTATTTTAATTAAATTTTGTTACTTAATTTTTACATTGTTTTCAATAAATTTGAACAGCAAATAAATAATATTTTAATTACTTACCCACTAATTAGCTGAAAATTACAATATTGCACGTACCACGTTAAAAATATTAGTTTTAAAGTTTCAAGTTTGTAGCGGCGTTATCTTTTAGCAAACCCACACCATATCAATTTTTAAATTATCAAATAAAAATTTGTAAATAAAATTATTGTCCTTAAAATTTTTCGGGCAAACTAAATTAATATTTAACGATTTTTTTAATTTTTCATACGGCATCAAATTTTTGCCCAATCCTGAAAAGGAATGTTGCAAATCTGAAAATTGGCTTAAATGAACTTTCAAACATTACTGTACAGGGTGGCTCAATTTCGATGTCTCTAATGGGGAAATCGGGGGGAAATCGGTAACTTATAGAAGACATCAAAAAATTGATGGCGCATCCTCGATCTCTTTTTTTGAGAAAAGCTCAATGGCTCAAGCTCAATGGCAACAGAGCTGAAAGTAATTCAATTAAAAGGTTTGAATAAAGTAATTCAATTACTCAAAAGTAATTCAATTACTTTAATTGAATTGCTTTTGAAATAAACTTAAAGTATTTGGTATTTGAATTACTTTAATAAAGTATTTAAGTATTTGGTAATTGGGTTTCAGATCATTCTTCGGTAATTGAATTACTTTTTCGGTAATTGAATTACTTTCTCGGTAATTAAATTACTTTTGAGTAATTGAATTACTTTTTCGGTAATTGAATTACTTTTGAGTAATTGAATTACCTTTTCGGTAATTGAATTACCTTTTCGGTAATTGAATTACTTTCTCGGTAATTGAATTACTTTTGAGTAATTCAATTCTTTATTCGCTATTTTAAGTTTTTATTGGATCCTTACTAGTTCCTTTCGTGCTTATTATAGTTACAAAGAGGGCGTCCATTAATTACGTGAGGCGATTTTGGTGTGTAAATACGTTAATCTATGTTTGATTGCGTTGGATTTATTTAAAAACTCAGAATATGTCATATTTTAGTAGAGAAACACGTTTTACATAATTTAAATAATTAATTGCTCTCGCGATTTTACATTTTGTTGCAGAAAAAAAAATTACGTTATATTTGCCGAGACCCCCCTCTCTCCCACATAAGATTGGGTGAGATTTAGCTCGACCCCCCCCCAAAAAAAGCCTCTAGTAAATTAATGGACGTCCCCAAACTGATATTCACCTGCCTTTATGTAGAAGGCGCAGATAAGTTTTTTCTATAGGGATAAGAATTTAAATTCTTTGAATTTGCCTATATAAAATATAGGCAAAATTTAGGCACTGGTTTTTCCAAAGCTTTTGCCGCCTGTGCGGTTTTAAAATTTGCCTCTCCCAAAAAAAAAAGATTATTATAAATGAGTGGCTGCGCGGTAAAACCAGCTTACAAGATCAGTATTAATACAGGGTGTCTCAAAAAAACAACTACCACAGTTTTACAATAGATTTGTAAGACAACTAGTACGGTGCAAGTACTATTATGTTTATGTAATATATTCTGCGTTGATGTATGAATAACTTTGAAATTTAAGGCGTGGTTGCTGACTTAATACACCCCTGAATTGTAATTGAATTACTTTCAGTAACTGAATTACTTTTGAGTAATTGAATTACTTTCAGTAATTGAATTACTTTCAGTAATTGAATTACTTTTGAGTAATTGAATTACTTTCAGTAATTGAATTACTTTTGAGTAATTGAATTACTTTCAGTAATTGAATTACTTTTTTTTTATATTGAGTAATTGAATTACTTTTTGGTTACTTTTTAAATATTTCAATTACTTTTACCAAGTATTTGGTAATTGAATTACTTTTTCTTAGTAGAGTAATTTAGTAATTGACATGTCAATTACTTTGAAGAAGATTTGGTATTTGGTATTTCAAGTACTTTCAAATTAGCAAAGTATTTGGTAATTGGTAATTGAACTACTTTTAGTGAGTGCTTTGTGCAGCTCTGAATGGCAATGGTTAAACCACTCTCGGTACTCCCCCTAAGACGAGTTGCACAACCCTGTATTTACTGGGTAAAACAAGTATCTAAGGTGGTTCTTATAATTTATAAAATCACAGCAAATACAATAGACAAGATCTTGTCTATTGTATTTGATCACAGCACGCTGCTGCTCCTGCTCCAGCGTGTCATTTTTTGGTAACCTAAAAGAACTTTGATTGGTCGAATTTTTTTACCAACTGAAAAATATATTAAACCACCGCCGGTACTCCCTCTGAGACGAGTTGCACATCAATCGAGTTTCCAACCAATAGGGTCTAGATGCCCGTCCGTGGACGGGCTTTTTATTAGTCTTCTATAAAGCTGTGGAAGTTGTAGTTTGAGGAACCCTGTATTTGCTGGGTAAAACAAGTATCTAAGGTGGTTCTTATAATTTTTTTTTCAACTTTAATTTTTTAAAGATAAAAGTTTTCGCAATCTTGCCAATATATATTTATTTAGTCGTCATCAGTGCCGCTTTTTAAATTTTAATTTAAAAACATTTAAATTTTTTAATTTAAATTTTAATCAAAAAGATTAATAAATCGAGCAATTGTTTTCGAGTAATTTTCCGCCACCCGTAATAAAATCACGGAGGTACGTCAACAAAAACAAGGTGGAACTCGCTTTTGCGACAGTTCTTAGGCTTCTATACATCTACTTTTTCGGTAGGTTAAATTATTTGGGCTTTATTTTATTCCAATTTTTAATGCGTTAATCTTTTAATTAGGTAGATTTTTTTACTATATAAGGAAAACGCTAACATTTTAATATTTTTTTTTTATTTCGACCTTTATAGGTAAATATTTGCAATTTACAAACCACAAATAAAACACAATTCATAATGAAATATTAAAATACCCGAAACACGTACCGAATACCGTATTAGAAACACGTAAAATACCTACTCTAAAAATACAAAATAAGAATATCGGATTAAAAAATATATATGTAAATAATCTGAATAATTAATACCAATCTAAAAATATTCTATATGAAGTAAAATTGTTTTAAGAACGTGCGTTCTGATTGGTTTTGAATTATGCGGACAGACGGACAGACGGACAGACGGACACGGAGCTAGATCATAAGGCTTCTTCCTATACGTTGTATAGAAGCCTAAAAAGTGCAATTGTAGATCTGCCGATCCAGTGATCTGTTGATCCGTTAATCCGTTGATCTGTTAATCCATTGATGCGTTGATCTACTGATCCGATTAGTACTATATAGGACTTGAAAATGTGTAAGTAAGTACATATAACTAATTTGTAGTTCGAAACGATTTGAAAGTTTTCTAATAAAATTGTACCGATTTCTATTCTTTTCAGTAATGAAAATGTCGCGAGCAACAAAAAGGAAACATTTTATGAAGGAAGCCTTGAAAGACGATTATGGTTTACCAGCACCCAATCAAGAAATTGTGAAAATTGTTCGCAGCTGTGGTAGCAATTTACATGAAGTCATCAATTCAGAAGGCAAAAGTTTTTTAGTTAGCATGCCAACTAAATTTCGCAAGTTTGTGTATATTAAACGCGGGGATTTTATATTGGTAGAAGCAATAGCCGAAGGTAATAAAGTTAAAGCAGAAATGGTGCGTAAATTATCGGACGTGCACATAAAATATTACAAAAGTGACGGTGTTTGGCCTGAAGCGTTCAACAATAATTCTAGCAAGTTGAACACGGAAAAAACTACTAAACCAGTTATTATGTATTTGACTAACTACTTGATCATTCTTTATTCACTAACATACAAGCTACTACAACAACTGACTGACCCAGTCCATCTGCTGCATGAACTGGGGGTATACAAATAATTCAATATCATTAAGTTGGTACTTAACGGTACTTAACGGTACTTAACTAATGGTCTTCAGTTAGGTACACAGGACCGGCCTGCGGCCTGATCGCAGTGGACCCCCCTAATCTAATAAACCATACATTACATTTCTCCCCTTTAAATATTGAAACGTACGGGAGGACGTGAGATTCGACTCGACCTTCTGACCTCGATTGCTGTTGGCGTTGATTGTCTGTTCTGAACTTCCGGTACTTCTTTTGTTGTTGACTGTGGTGGTGCAGTTTCCTGTGTTGGGTCAATGTTCTGTTCTGTCGTAGCGGTTTCCCGACTTCTGCTGTTTTCCGACGACTTTGTTGTCAATTCTTTTTGTAACACATCTACACCCGGTTGATTTTCTATTCTTGATTCTGCTTCTTCTGCTGCCATTTGGTCTCGTTGCCTTTTTTCTTGACTCCGTAGTGGTTCTCTAATATCCGTTCCTACCATTTCTTCTGGTGCACTTCGTAGCATATCTTTGTGTACATGTTTTATGACTCCGTTTATTAAAACCAAATACGTATTGAAACTCATGATTCTAACAATTTTTCCTTTTTCCCATCTTACCGTACTACGATCGTGTTTATTTTTAACAAATACTGTTTCTCCCGTGTTATATAGTTTCGTATTTCTGACTGGTATCACCTTTCCCTTTCTTATAAGGTTGCTGCTGCTTTGACCATTAAACATAGGTTTGATTAGGTCAAACTTTACCCGTGGTTTCATTTTTAGTACATTTTCCGATGGGCAAGTTCCCGTTGCGGTGCTCGGGGTGTTTCGATATGCGAACAAGAAGTGTGCTAACTTTTCTCTCATTTCACTTTCTGATAACCGTTGGACGGTTCGTGGTACTGCTTTTTCTAACGCTTTCTTGACCGTTTGTACCCCTCTCTCCGCTAGACCATTTGATTGTGGGTGATACGGTGGAGACTTGCTTGGTTGTATTCCGTTTGCTTGGCAAAATTTTATAAATTCTTGAGAACTGAAAGGCGGTCCATTGTCCGATACCAATTCCATTGGTAGCCCTACCACCGAAATAATTTCTTTTAATGCTATTATTACTTCCTTCGCTGATGTTCCTTTGTTTAAAAACTTAACTTCGATCCATTTAGATTTACTATCTACCCATATTAGAAAATTATAGTTGAACTTGTGAAACAAATCAATATGAACTCGTTGGAAGTTATTAATTGCACTTGGCCATGAATGTAAAGGTGCATCCGATCTATTATTTTGAGTTTCTTGACACCTACCACATAATGCAATAAATGTTTCGATATCCTCATTCATCCCTGGCCACCAACAGTACGAACGCATCAACATTTTCGTTCTTACCACCCCAATGTGTTGGTCATGAAATGACTCTAGTACCAGCCGACGTATTCCTTCTGGTATGACCACCTTGTTGCACCAAATAAGACAATTTGACTCTACCGATAGCTCTTGTCGCTTTGTGAAATATGGTTTGAATTTTTCATTCTTGATTGATGTTGGCCAACCCTTCCATGTGAATTCTAATACCTTTGCTATAACTTCATCTGTTGTAGATGCCGCTGCTACATCAATGTGACTAAGTGGAGCACTTTCCACTGTATTAAATGAATATAAGGCTTCTGTGACATTAGTGTTGTCCTTTGTTGGTAGTCTAGATAAGGCATCCGCATTTCCAATACTTTTTCCTTTTTTATATTCGATGTTGTACATGTATCCTGATAGAATAATTGCCCACCTTTGAAGGCGATTTGCAGATGTTACCGGTATTCTTGACTTGTTCCCGAAAATGTACTGTAACGGTTGATGATCTGTTACTAAATTAAATTGACGTCCGAACACAAACTTATGGAATTTCTTCACTGCGAACATTATTGCCAAAGCTTCTCGTTCGATTTGGGAGTAACCTTTTTCTGCGTTTGATAGTGTTGAAGAAGCAAACATTATCGGTTTATCTAGCCCATTAACTCGATGACTTAACACTGCTCCCACACCGTATGAACTAGCATCACACGTTACGATTAGTGGTAGTTCAGGATCATAATGTACCAATATTTTATCAGATACTAACAATTCTTTACTTTCCTTAAAGCTTTTACAACATTCCTCCGACCATACAAACGGCACTTCTTTCTTGCACAAGTCATATAATGGTTTTAGTTTAGATGACAACATTGGTATAAACTGTCCGTAGTAATTCAACAGCCCCAAATAGGATTTTACTTGCATTACGTTGTTTGGGTTTGGGGTGTTTTTAATCGCCTGCAACTTATCTTCGCATGGACTTATGCCTGATTCTTGTATTACGTGCCCTAGAAACTGTATTGTCGTTTTGAAAAACTCGCATTTCTTCCTATTAACTTTAATATTGTATTTTTGCAATCGTTGCAACACTTTGGTGACGTTCTTGTGACAATCTTCTAGCGACTTCCCCGAAATAAGTATATCATCTAAATAGCACTTAGTGTTTCGCAATCCCGCTAGTACGGATTCCATAAACGCTTGAAACATACCTGGGGCCGTCTTAATTCCATATGTTAATCTTACGAATCTAAATAAACCTAAATGGGTGTTTATAGTGAGTAGTTCTTTTGACGAATCATCGACTTCCAATTGTTGGTATGCCCCCTTTAAATCCAATACGGTAAAGACTTTGCTTCCACTGAGTGATGCGTAAATATCTGCAGGAATCGGTAACGAACAGCAACTGGTTTCTAAATTTGGGTTTAACGTTCGTTTGAAATCTACGCATATTCTAACTTCCTGGTTATCTTTCTTTGGTACGACCACTATGGGACTTGCCCAGTTACTATGTTCTACTTTAACTAGGATTTTAGCCTGGATTAAACGATTCAGTTCTTCTTCAACTCTCGCTTTTAGCGCGTACGGCATCTCATACGCCCTGTGAAATACTGGTTTTACGTTTTCTTTGAGACTAATGCTGGCTGTGAACCCCTTGATCGGAAGTTCCATGTTTTCATCAAAAACGCTAGGGAAAGCCTTCATTAATTCTCTGCTCAACAATTCATCATTTTTGTTAACGACGATTTGACTAATTCTTTCTGCTTCCGTAATGTGTTCCCTCAACTTTTTCTGCCACCCCGGTTTTATGACGGATAACCAATTTCTTCCTAATAAAGGCGAAAATTTATTCTCGCAATCAATCAGAACTAACGGCAAATCTTTGTACCAATTCTCATTGATACATACGTTAACTCTTGCTTCTCCTATGATCTTAACCATATCACCTGTGACCACTCGAAGTTTAAATTGAACTGGCTTAATTTCACATAACTTTCGTAGTTCCTTAAAATCTTGTATATGTAGTACTGTCCGGCATGCCCCCGTATCGACTTCAAACTCGTATTTGAAGTTTTCTATACACAAATTGATCATTACTGCCGTCTCGCTACGAGCCTTACCTAAGTGTTTTAAATATGACAGAAGTTCTTCCTGTTCTTCACCGACCTTTGCCACGTACCTTGTATTTTTGCATACATATTTTGTGTGCCCTTTCTTCTTACAAATAAAACATTCCCAATCTATGGCCGGACACTTTGTTGGGTCGTGTTTTCTACCACAACGAAAACAACTTTTATTTGACGATGCCCATTGTGACTTTGGTTTACCTTGATTGTCTCTGTGGCTTTGTCTTTTGTTTAATTGATTGACTTGAATTTCACCGCAAATCATTTGTCTTTGATTCTCTGTTGCTTCATCGTTAATCGCGATTTGGCATGCCCTGTTGAACGTTAAGTCTTCCGTTTCCCCAAATAACTTCTTTTGTGTATCTGTATTAACAATGCCACACACTAACCGGTCTCGTAGAGCTTGATCTAAAAATGTTCCGAATTTGCACTCTCTTGCCAGTTCCTTTAACGCTGAGATAAATGATTCTATTTTCTCGCTTCCATCTTGCTTTCGATTATAGAAATTAAACCGCTTTACGAATATACTTGTCACCGACTTGTATTTTTCTTTTAAAACATATACTAACGCCTGGTATGTTTTTCCTTCCGTACGCTCAGGGTATAATTCATTTTTCAACACTTTATAACTTTTTGCACCTATACACGCCAATAGGTACGCTGCTTGCACATCTTCTTTGATCTGATTAGCTATGAAATAAAATCGTAATCTTTCTTCCCATGATTCGAAATCTTCAATTTCTTCATTAAATTCCTGGATTTTAGCCATTTATTCTGTTAGGTACGCTCCGTTTCCCGTCGCCAATATTATGTATTTGACTAACTACTTGATCATTCTTTATTCACTAACATACAAGCTACTACAACAACTGACTGACCCAGTCCATCTGCTGCATGAACTGGGGGTATACAAATAATTCAATATCATTAAGTTGGTACTTAACGGTACTTAACGGTACTTAACTAATGGTCTTCAGTTAGGTACACAGGACCGGCCTGCGGCCTGATCGCAGTGGACCCCCCTAATCTAATAAACCATACATTACACCAGTGATCGACGATGAAGACAGTAACAGTTGTAGTGATAGTGATGACGATATTTTTATTAATCCTAACAGAAGAGCAGCACCCGAGGAGCCTAGCAGTAGTAGCGACAGTGAAGAAAGTGATGACGAGTAGACAAACTTGCACATTTTAAACACTTATTAGAACTTCAACCACACGATTTGAACCTGTTGGTTTATTTATAAATGGATAAAGTCGCAAAAATAAGTGCATTTATAATTTTTTTTAAATAAAATTTATTAAAGTAAACTTTACATGGGCTTTTGATACATTATTTTGTTAATTTTTTTGTACTTTTACGCCGGATTCTTCTTTTTCTTCAATTTTTATAAGACTTATTTTGGGTATAGGACGTACATAGAAAACGGGCAAATTAAAATTTTGTGATTTTTGAATCTGGCTGAAGCAAAAATTATATTCTCACCGTTTGGCATACATCTATCGATACAACTGCTAAAGGGTTTTAAGGATAAATTAAATAAAATAAGGAGAAATTCATATTTTCTTTCAATAATCCTATTTGAAGCAATGGGAAAAGGGAAACTCTACACGTAATTTCTCGTCTCCGACTCCATTTTATGAACCTTAACCGTCCCCCCCCTACCCGCTCTCCTATTGCTTTACTTGCTCTAAGCTAAGTAAAATTTATCGGATGCAAACTGAAATTATTAGATAAACACTTGCATAAAAATAATATTTTTCATCTACGCAAAACTCGAAAAAATATGCTCAAGTTTTCCCCAAAACTATTCAGCAATGGGGTGGTGTAACCCTGCGTTTCTTGAATCTTTATCCTTACTTATAACTTTAATTTTTGAATTATGATATTCGCAAAATTATGAAATCGGCTCAGAAAAATACTATTTATTTATAGCAATAATACAAAATTTTCAACAATTTAAAAACATATAAACTATCAAAATGTCAGCATACATAAAAATTATAAAAGTGTTAACGAATACAAACTTATTAAAATTAAAATATTTACCATCTCTCTTCACTTGGTTGTCGTTTATTATTGTTATGTCTTATATCCCGACCACCAAATGATGGCTTATTGTTACGGTTGTAATTCTTTTTCCCACCACCAGATCGCAACCAATCCGGAACGTTCTGTTCTGCCTGTTCTAAAATTCTTGCATAAGCTTCAGCATTGCGAGAATTTTGCTCGTCATCGAAAAAACTGGTGGCCATGCCTTTATTTCCGATACGACCCGTACGACCAATACGATGTATGTACTCTTCGATTTCTGAAGTGGGTAAATCAAAATTAATTACGTGCCTAACGTTTGGTATATCCAGCCCTCGAGCAGCGACAGAGGTCGCTACAAGAATGTCACATTTTCCAGTCCTGAAGTCACGTATGGCTTCTTCTCTCTCGCGCTGACTTCTATCTCCATGGATGCTATTAATCTTGAAATTTTGCTCGCTTAAATATATAGCTAAGAAATCGGCGTTGCGTTTCGTTTCAACGAAAATCAACGTTCCAGATGTTCCATAATTTTGTAATATTTCCAATAGTTTAGGTCGCTTTTCAATCTGTCCAACTTTAAGAAAAACTTGTTCTACATCCGTAGAAGCACTTCCGATAATACCAACTGTTACAAATATATAGTCTTGCAGAAACTGCGAAGCTAGGGTTTGAACTTCTTGAGGAAAAGTGGCAGAAAACATCAGGGTTCTTCGTTCTCCGGTAGGAATCATGGTAGGGTTTTCGAACATTTCTTGCATTGCAGGTAAAAATCCCATATTCAACATTCTATCTGCTTCATCTAATACGACAAATCTAATGGAAGAAAACGTAACCCATCCTCGTTTCACAAAATCCAACATTCGACCCGGTGTGGCAATTAAAATGTGACAACCCTTGTCGATATTTCTACGTTGATATCCAACAGATGCTCCTCCATATACAAGAGATACTTTGATATCGGAATCGAATGAAAATTTACGAGCTTCTTGATAAATTTGAATTGCTAATTCACGTGTGGGAGATACAATTACGGCTTGTGGCTCTACATGTTCTGCATCTACAATTAAATCGGTTGGGTGTTCTAAAAGGTTGTTAATAATAGGAAGAAGAAAAGCAGCAGTTTTTCCCGATCCGGTTTGTGCACATGCCATAAGATCACGTCCGGCCATCACAATGGAAAGAGCATATCTTTGAATAGGGGTAGGTTTGGTATAAGTCGACTTCTTAATGTTATTCATAAGTATGGGTCGTAAATTTGTGTCTTCAAATGACGATATTATCTTTGGAAGATTATCACCGTTAATTTCAACTTTTATGTCGTCAAATTTTTCAAAATTTATTCCGGAAGTTATTCCCGAGCTAAAAACGTCACTTTCTTCGTTTCCAAGTTCAGGAGGAATGTAAAATTCAATTTTCTTTGGTGCTTCGCCTTCTTCGCCGTTATTTTCATCACCTCCTGCATTATTTTCTCTTGTATTATCATCTCTTCCGTTATCATCTCTTCTATTATCATTTCTTCTATTATCATTTCTTCTATTATCATCTCTTCTATTATCATCTCTTCTATTATCATCTCTTCTGTTATCATCTCTTCTGTTATCATCTCTTCTGTTATCATTTCTTCTATTACCATCATTTCTTCTATTACCATCTCTTCCATTATCATCTCTTCTCTTATTACCATAATCTTGATTATAATTTCCTCCTTGATTTCCATAACTATCAGCATCGTTTTCATAGTTACTTTCTGCATCATTCCAACCACTGTCAATAGTGTCACATGAATTGTTTTTTTGGTCATCAAATCTATTATAATCGTCATTGCCACATTTATTATTATAATACCCATCGTCATTCGTACCCCAGCTGCTACCTAAATCTTCCGTACCATGCCCTGAGGAGGAGCCCCAACTTGATGCTTCACTATTATTATCGTTGTTGACACGGTTATTTCTTGTTATGTCTCTGGGTTCTCCTCTTCCCCTGAAAGATTGTCCACCATCAGTGAATTTTCTATTTGCTGCCATTTTGAGTAACTGCAAGATAAAAATATATTTGTAATTATTTCAATGAATTAATTAAAAAATTTAAATAAAAATATATTTTAATTTTTAAATAGCAATTTTATTAAGCGCTTATCAATTAAATGATTTTCGATAAAAAATATCACACAAACCACACGTGAATATTGTAAGCATTACATGTACATAATAATAATACGCTGAATTAAGAAAAGTATTAATTAACTTTGAACTTACCTGTATTTATATATTCTATCAACTTCTGAACTTTCACCTTTATTTATTATCGATTGTAAATTTTTTAAAATTTTCTTTTTAAAGTCAAAAATTCACTTGACTATATCGGAATATGCATTTGGTTTGGAAGATAAATTTAAATACCAATTTTAAAAATAAAAATTATAAATTAACACTAAATAAGAAACTAGTATTCAATGTCCATTAATTTATTGAGAAGATTTTTAATTTTTATATTTTTTTACTTTTTAGAATGATTTGTGTTTTACTTATTGAGCCAATTTCACGCACTAGTGCGGAAAGTAATATACTTTCAACACCGGTGTTGACGGTAATTTTGCTGCGCTTTTATTTTTTTTTAATTGAAAAAACTGACGTTTGTTGACATTAACTGTAAGAAAAATGTTGACAGTTTACAGATGTGATTATAAATCTCGGCTGGCGCTTCGATGTGCAAGTATTGCGCGCGTTTGATAATAACTTACTTTCTACACTGATCACATAAACTACTATTAAATGCGTATTAAATATTTAAATTCCAACAAAAATTTATTATACAAAATTTCTGGGTTAATTTGAAATTAAAAATGACTTATTTTATTTATAGAAATAGGAACTGAATTATCAAACAATTTATTTGAAAATAAGGATTTTTCAATTTTTTAATAAATCGATTTATTAAAATTCACGAAAATTCCTTTAATTAAGAACAGAAAATGATAAATAAAATAATAATTAAGTAAATAATACAAAATAATGTTCCAAAAATGATTTTAAAAATAGTAAATTTTGATTTAAATTATTCTTACTTATCTTAACAGTTCAAATACAAATATTTTCATTTTTTTAAGTTTTTGTTAAAATTCATGTTCACCCTATATAATATAAAGTTGCTAATGAGGTTAACCGACATACTTTGACATAACCTGAAATAAATTGTTGTTTGGTTTGGTGACAGTTGTGTCAGTTAATACAATTTGATTATTTTAACAGTTTATAAACTTACTAAAATACAATGCCTTATGCTAATCAACCTTCGGTTCACATCACCGAACTAACGGACGAAAATGTAAAGTTTTACATCGAAGACACCGAATTGAGGTAACAAACTAAAGTTGACTCGAGTTTTAATTTTTATTAAGTTGTTTTTTTAAATAGTGTTGCTAATAGCTTACGTAGAGTATTTATTGCTGAAACTCCAACTTTGGCAATTGATTGGGTTAAGTTAGAAGCAAATTCAACCGTTCTGTGCGATGAGTTTCTCGCTCATCGTATTGGTTTAATACCGCTGATTTCTGACGAAGTCGTGCAGCGGCTGCAGTATCCTAGGGTTTGTTGATTAATTCTAAGTTTGCCACAGAATTTAATTTTCTTTTGTAGGATTGCATTTGTACTGATTTTTGTCAGGAGTGCAGTGTTGAATTTACTTTAGATGTTAAGTGTACAGATGATGCAACTAGGCATGTCACAACTGCTGATCTCAAATCTAGTGACCCTCGTGTTTTACCAGCTACGTCAAAACATCGTGACGACGACTCCACCGAGTATGGAGAAACTGACGAAATATTGATTGTCAAGTTACGTAAAGGGCAGGAACTTAAGCTGCGAGCTTATGCAAAAAAGGGTAATGCAGTTTCAAACAAAATGATTCTCACTAATAAATCTTTTAAATTTCTGATAGGTTTCGGAAAGGAACATGCCAAGTGGAATCCAACAGCTGGTGTATGTTTCGAATATGATCCAGATAATGCTATGAGACATACACTCTTTCCAAAACCTGATGAATGGCCCAAGAGCGAATACACAGAATTAGATGACGATCAATGTAAGAAATTAAAAATTGGTTTTTGTGTGACTAAAAATTTTTTTTAGATGAACTTTTGTACAATTGGGAGTTAAAACCAAATAAGTTCTTTTTTAATGTGGAATCCTGCGGGTCTCTAAAACCGGAAAATATTGTTACAATGGGAGTTGCAATGCTGAAAGAAAAATTATCAAACTTACAAACTCAACTCAGTCACGAATTACAAACAGACGCTCTTGCTATTTAAGTTAACGACATTTGATTATTAATTTAGAAATTAAGTACTATTTTTTAAAGGAAATATAATTTGCAACTGGAGTAATATATTTTATTTGTAAAATTACCCCCCCCCCTTTAATTCTTTAGTGGTGGTACGCTACTGAGTATTTATTTTTACGATTTATTTTCATGCTTTCTAACCTAACAATTGTCTACTGATCATCACTTTTAATTTTAGTTCGTCGTTTAGTGTAACATTTCAAATGCGTTTTATTATTGACATATTTATAAATTTAATATTAAGGATGCTACAAATATTTTCCTTTAGTAAAAAAACTTTATCGAATACTTTGAGTATCAACATTAAGAACAACGTTGGAAATACTCTGTCGGTGGAATTGGATCCAAAATGGGATATAAAGAATGTGAAAGAAGTTGTGGCTCCTCGTTTGGGATTACAACCTGAAGAAGTTAAAATTATATTCGCAGGAAAAGAGTTGAGTAACGATACAAAAATTGCAGTAAGTAAATTGTGAATGTGTGCACTTGTGTTGGTTAAAATTTTAATTAAAGAAGTTTCTTAAAAAGTGTGAAAGAAATCAATGGTTTTTCATTCTGATCAATTTTTCAGATATTTCTTTTCTGCTGTGATGTAGGTTTTTGGGTCATTTATTTTCTATGAGCCGATTGCCTGTGTTCTTTTTAAGGGCTATCTCTCAGAATATTGCAATTTGGTAAAAACTTAGCGATAAATTTTTTAACGGTACAACTACTTCATTTAAACCAAAATGTTTACGGTGTTGGGCCTATTTTTTTGGCCTACGAATTACTTTGAAATTTGAGACGTCTTTAAAAATCGCAGCACTTTAGATGACAAATGTAAGCCTTTTCCTACTACTACTAAGCAATCTCGTGTTTCTTTTTGAGCTTTTGCTGTTTTTCTCCAGCCTGCTTCACACACTCGAATAAGTCGGCAGACTTGGCTTGAAAGTATATCGAATGAAGAAGCCTGTTTTTTGCTGGCACCTTCACACAAGCTTTTACCTCAAACTCTGACTTACGGTACACAAACACATGCAATAACAAATTATGTAGACTGTTTAAGTCAAAACTGCCGACTTGCTCGAGTATGTGTAGCAGAGGCAGGCTTAATACTGAATTGCAATATTATGAAATATACCATTAACAAAATATTTTCAATTACAGTAGAGCTTCGCTTTGGTCATTTGGTCAATCGACCTCATAAAATATGATATCCCATTTATATGTAGCCCTCGATTATAAAGACTGGGCTTGCAATTAATAAAACATATAAACGAGACTCGACTCTATTAACAACAACTAATTCGGAAATTTAGATTTTTTATTAAAATGTGCTTTACATTAAGCTCGCAGTAGATAATATATAAAGCTAAAAGTTTATGTCTCGAATAGCTTTTGAGTTATTTTGTTTAAAAAGAACACATGTGTCATGCCTGAAATGAAATAAAATAATAGAAGTGAAAATGGAGCAAGGCAAGACGAGGTAATTTAGGTTTTCTGAAATCAAGAACATAATAAATGTATAAACAATCTTTTGAATATACGAGTAAGTCGTCCTATCCGGATCTTTTTCGTTATGTGTCTACCATTGACTCACATGAATAAATTCACGAGATTTCATCTAATATGATCCATAATATTTCAGTTGGGATGGCCTTCAGATTAGATACCCTGTCTTTCTAAAACAGTAATTTTCGATTTCAGTCTCGTTTTAAGGATGTTTTACCAAGTGCATGGGCTTGGAGATCAACTTACCGTGAAAACTCCTCACTTCAAGTTCTGTGGGGCTCGACGGAGGAATCACTGAGAAAATCTAGTGTACAAATGATGGGATTTTGTAGGAATAAATCAATAGGAAAATTATAAGTATCATAGGATCAGCTTTTTTTTCTATTTAGCTTGTACAATTTTTATGAATAGAAATCTTAAGGCAATCCAAGAAAAAATCTTTTAAGAAGATTCATGAAGGGTAAATGGGAGGCATTTGGGGAGGGTGTAAATAAATATATTCTGATAAGAATTTAGGTGTTTTTCAAATTCAACACAATTTAGTTGGTTGTTGATGGATTATAAAAGGGGGGGAAATTAATCTTTATACTATGGAGTTATCCGTTCTTGTGTTATCTAGTGATTTCTATATTAAAATTTCTCTCATTAATGTATTATTGCGCGGCAGTGGTTGACAGATAAAGGATAAGATTTCGGTAAGCATTTTGAAATTATTTGGAAATGAACTTGCCTTTGTTTTTATAAATTGCAAGGTAAAAAGGCTTTTACTTGAATCTCTTGATATGCAATATACTATTTAAATAAAAATTAATTTTTAAATTAATTAATGGAGCATTATTTCCCGCCACTTGCAATGGGCTATTAAATCATTGATTTCAACTAAAAATGTTAATATAACCTCAAAATTAGTGCACTAGCGTCGCATTCGGTTAGCATTCTTACGGTAAAATTATTTTTAAAGTTTTAAGATTTTACTTAATAACAATACGATTCAATTTCATTATAACAACGTTAATGCCTAATTAACTAATTTATTGGTCTTTGAATAATGGGAGACTTAAAAACAAAATCAATACATTGCATTTCAACTACAATTAACTAATGGAGTTATTAACCGAAAATACTGGGCCATTAGAACTACAAATGTAAATAATATCGTAATAACAGAATTGTTTAGTGTCATATTTGACATGTTTTACTTTATTTTGTTTTAAATTTAGGTTAACTTTAATGTAACATTAAATATTTAATGGATAAAAATCGATACATTAACTAAAACCTTAATTAAAAATTAGTCATTTATTAAAAATCATTTATAAAAATTATACTCTTATTTATTTTAATTTTATTAAATTTAATTTTGAAATCTGCACTAAAAAGTTGCAATGGATAAAAAAAGAATTCGTGGTACTAACTTTACCAAGGAAGACGAACTCTTATTATTAAATGAAATCGAAGCATTAAAACACGTTGTCGAGAACAAACACACCGATAAAATTCACACAATTGAAAAGGTACGTACGTATATTAAACATTATTACGGTAATAAAATATCGTGGAAAAGTTACTTTTACTTGTTATGACTTGAAATTTTAGAATGAAGCTTGGAGTGTAATTACTAGCAAATTTAATGCCATTGCTTCAGTTGCACGATCGCAAGAGAACTTGAGGATCAAGTACGACAATCTTAAAATTAGGGCCAGAAAATTTGCTGCTTCTGAGCAAAAATACCCGAAGCCACCTGTAGTTCCAAGTAATGAGGATCCTGTCTTAAACGCAGTATTAAGAATTATTGTAAATTCCAAAACTGCGGTTGGTCTTTCAAACGGAATTGAAAATGCAGAGTCTCAAGTGAGGGACTTTTATTTTATTGATAACCTTGTACTTTATACCTGTATATTCTGTTTTAGAGCAAAGAGAGGTGGGAATCGGGAGGAGATTCAAGGTCGCCTACAGTAAGCTTATTATAAATTATGATAAGTAACTATTATTTTTTTCGTATCTTATTTCAGCCAGAAGAAATCTTTAATTACGACGTTAACCAGTCCTTACTATTTCTAGGAGTACCTCAAGTAGGAATTATGTTCATTTAAATTGTAATGTAATTTTTGAAATTTTTTCAGAATTCACTTCTCAGCATTCCTTCAACATCATCCGAGATAAAAATAGAACCTCCCTCATCACCCGAAGAAGCACTAGGTGATCTTTTAGAAAAAGAACAAATTTTATGTAATGAAGAAGAAAACCCTTTGCAGGGTAAAGAAGAAATAATTTTGCAAGATAAAGAAGAGAGACCTTATAAATCCCGAAAGGCAGTTGTTTAATTTTTTGATCAGATTTTTAGTTTATTAATTGGATTTTTTTTATAGAAATGGGTCATGCACACTCCTAAAAGATTAAAGGTACCTCTATCTGATAAATTTAGGAAAAGCACTCTAGTAAATCCCTTACAAGAGGAATATTACAAAAAGAAAATACTGTATCTGGAAGAGGAAACAAAAAGAAGCGTTCTCCAACAACAAGAACTTATCTTAAAACTGAAAACCGAAGAAGAAATTCATAAACGGAAAATAATTTTATTAGATTTAGAGATAGAATTAAAAGAAAAAGAATTGTTAAAATAAACATGTGAGACCTAATAATACGGTTTTATTTTGAAAGTATTTTGGTTTTAATTGAGTTACCGTTTTGTTTTTTGATTTGAGTTTTACTTGTTGAACTACAAAACTTTATTATTTGGAAGGTGATCTGGTCTTTACCAGGTGATAAGTTGGGGCAGCAATGCCTTACGAATTAAAAAGTCGATATTTAGTTATTCTTGTTACGATTAATATAAACAACAAAAATAAAACCGAATTTTGCAAAATACAATTTTTAGCTTTTGGGCAAGCATAAAGTACCTCGTCTTGATTGCCACCCCACTTTTGTTTGCTGATGTATTTGATCAATTTAACCTGATGAACTTCTACCTGATCTGTATAATGAAATTTTTTTTGTTTATCTAGGAATGTGATTTAGGAGAGCAAAGTATTTTGCATGCAATAAAAAGAGTCAAACAAACAGTTAGTTTACCTAAAAGCAATGTCGATGTTATTGAAGAATCTTCCGAGGGTTTGGGATCCCCACCATTGTGCAATACCTTACACGATTTATCTCTAACTGAAGCCGATGAGGAAGCATTGAAAGAACCTAAAGCTCATTTTTATGTATTTTGTCCTACTTGCAAAGCTTTAAAGACTGGAAAACTGAGAGTCAGGTGCCACTTTTGCAAGAGTGGTGCTTTGACAGTCCATTCTGACCCACAAAGTTGGAATGATATTTTAGAACCCAAGCAGATTACAGGGTCCTGTGAAAATGATCCAGAAGCATGTGAAAACGTAAGATTACAAACACCTGAGATATAGCTTGGTCCCTGATATGTGGACCAGTGTGCAACCGAGTACCAACGATCAAGCTAACTCTTAGTAGAGCTAGAGCATAATTTTACCTTAATTTCAATATTTTTCCAGATTTTAAACAATGCGGAACCTATATTTGCTGAATTTTATTTTAAATGTTCCGAACACATTTCTTTAGGCGAGAGTGATTGTGCAGTACCTTTATATTTAATTAGGCCAAATTTAAGAAATATCCTTTGCTTAGCTTGTGGAGATATTGGGTAAAATTAGTGTAATATAATATAAAATTTTCTTGGTATTACCAATTTTTTTTAGTGATTTAGTTTTTGTATTTCCTTGCACCGAAGGCCATGTAACATGTTTGGATTGTTTTCGAGAGTACTGTACATCCAGATTGCGAGATCGACAATTCATTCAGCATCCTGATTATGGTTACACTTTATCTTGTCCTGTGCGATGTGATAACTCTTTCATTACCGAAATACATCATTTCAAATTACTCACAGAAGATCAAGTAATACTTTTTTAAAGTAATTTTATTCTCCGTGAAGCTAACAAGTTGTGTGTTGCAGTACAATCAGTATCAAAGATTTGGTACCGAAGAGTTTGTCTTACAAGCTGGTGGAGTATTGTGTCCACGCCCCGATTGCGGAATGGGAATTCTTGCCGATCCCGAATGCACGAAAATTACTTGTTTGCATGGCTGTGGGGTAAGTCACCAAAAGGAAACTATATTTACTGATGGCTGTTGGTTTTAGTATGTTTTTTGTCGCCTTTGCTTACAAGGCTATCACATAGGTGAGTGTTTGGTACAAAATGAGGAAAGTTTTGACTCGAGCGAGTGTGGTTATAACATTGATGCTAGTCGAGTTGCCGATGCTCGTTGGGATGAAGCTTCAAAATTTGCCATTAAAGTTCTCACCAAACCATGTCCAAAATGTAGAACAGCAACCGAACGAGATGGTAATTACATTTATGCACTTTATCAAGAGCATTCCAACATAATTTAATTTTAGGTGGTTGCATGCACATGGTTTGCACCAAACCTGGTTGTGGCTTTCATTGGTGTTGGGTTTGTCAAACCGGATGGACTAGAGGATGCATGGGAAGCCATTGGTTTGGCTAATAGGTACTTTATTTTACTATAAATTTTTCAATTAAATAAATTTTTAAAAATGTATTCAGAATTTCTACATTTATTAAACCTTAATGTACCTTCACTAATGGGTAATGCCAGGTTTTCAATTTCTTTTTAAAGGGTTTTTACCAATAGATACTCTGTTTTACATCATTCTTGTTGATACCTACACTTTTTGTAGACTTTTTTGACACGTAAAAATCGCTTTTACAGCAATACGTATTCAACATTTTTTGTTGCAAAATTCCTTCCCTTAATTTTGGTTATATACATTTTTCTATTTCGTAGCACCGTTTTCGAGTTACAATAACTTACAAAAGATTCCGTAAAATACAAAAAATATTGTCATCTATATCTCAAAAACGGCACAACCACATAGAAAAATTAATCAGCATTTTTTTCTTGTAAATTTCATTCCTTGCATTTTTGTCCACAGATACAGATGACCAGGCCCGTAGCCAGGGGGGGCACCTGGGGGCACGTCCCCCCCCCCCGAAATGTTAAAAGAAACAACAATTGTTTGTAATAATAAAAATTCCCGGAAGGGGATCCGTCGAAAATGTTACTTTTTACGAAAGGTTTTTATGAGTCCCCCCCCCCCGAAATGAAATCCTGGCTACGGGCCTGCAGATGACAATATTTTTTGTATTTTACAAAGTCTTTTTAATGTCAATGTACAGTGGCGTAGCCAGGAATTTAGTTTGGGGGGGGCACGAGCAAAGCGAGTCTTGTAATAGCGTGCAATTTTTTTAAATTTTCAAGGTCAAACGCTTAATAAAAAGTTAGAAAATTACAATACAAAAATACGCCACTGTCAATGTAACTTAGAAATGCTGCAAAGAAATAGAAAAATTTATATAAACAAAAATGAAGGGAACGAAATTTGCAATAAAAAATGTTGAGTAAGTATTGATGTAAAAGCGATTTTTATGTTAAAAAAAAGTCTTCAAAAGGTACAATTCAAATTGCTAACATTGAACTGTGCCATTCATTTTCTGAGCCAGTGTATATAATAATTACAAGATGTTCCCTACTAGAGAATAGCCAAGCACCTTCAAATTTGGGTGGATCTGGGATTCTGATCCATCCTGGTGTAGGGCAAGGCAGAAAGTTTTGAAGGAAACCCAAAGACATATTTTATAAATAATTTGTCACAACTTTAATTATCCATAAAAAATTTATTTAGTACTAATAAATTTTAAAAAATTTTCTACTCGGCTTTCTTCTTAATAATACTGACATTCCAGTAATAAAACAATTGTATCACAATTACAGTGTTGGCAAAACTAGAAGCTACATAAGTCATAATCGACATGAAATCTCCAGTTTCTTGAATCGAAGTGAAAATTCTGGCTAGAGAACCGGCAAATAACATAAGCAGGGTAACTGCCGATAATTGTCCAGTATTTCCATTTTTATAATTGACAAAAGCTTGCATCAACTTTCCTGTCAACAGAATGGGAATATTGACGCCTTGCAAAGTCCACAAGAAATCGACTGGGGTAATACCACTGGTTAAAATAAAAGTAATTGCGATATACCCCAAAAGAAATGCTATTGCTTTTAAGGTTTCTCCGTTATAATACAAAACTTGAACGGCAATAAATGCAGTCTGTACAGCTAAAAAAGCTGTGTCCCCCCAGGCAGTGAACGGAAACCCCTTGACAAAACTATAGGACATGTAAATGGTAATGGCAGTTAAATCTAGGGAAACGCTAGACACACTAATACCTTCGCCACTCTTATTTTTGTACAACTTCAAAATTTGCGGCACTTTTACTAGCAGTGAACCGAGAATTATTCCTAATCCTAAGCATCGACTCAACGTAGCCTTAAAACATGGAACTAAAACATAAATAAGTTAAAATTTTGTACGTAGAGGAAATATTCTGAAACTTACCATCCAAAAAATTAAAATCTAAAAAGTACTCGTCATAACATTTTGGACTCAGGATCAATAAAGTTGCTTGTTTAAAATATTCCATTTTGTTTACTTATTACCGTCGAAATTTCAAACAAACATACAAAAAAAATTAACTTGCGCTTACACGTTAGCAACGCTTTTCATAATTTTAAGGTTGAACTTTAATCAATGTAATCAGCCGAAAACTATAGATATTTCATTTTGTCAAGTTGGTCGCTGGATGTACAGGTTTAAAGCAAAGCTGACACTGGTTACCGATTATTAGGATGTTTAAAAAAAATAATTTAAATAAAATTCGAAAATTTACCACCTCAGGATTAGATGAAACGTCTCTTTTTTGGCAAAACGTACTCCCCCCTCTTCAATTATGGAAACTTAGTGCGGTTTTTTAATATTTAACATCTTGTGTCCGTCTGTCTTTAGATTTGAGTATAACCGATTAAATATTTGATCTAATTAGTTTGTTTGGCTCAGAGTATAACAAAAGCCCGACACGATTATAGGAAATACCCGTTAAACGTCAAACGTCACTTTGACAGTTTCTTAAAACTGCAGCAAATTTTATTATTCCAAGAAGCAACAAAATTTGAACCTTATGTACGATCAAAATAAATATTGTTATTGCAAAAAAAATATTTATTTGTTTTAACCAGCGATGTAAGTTATGCGAAGCACAATAAACCCTAAACAATCGGTTACGGCTACAAAAGGATTACATTTGTTCTTATTTTAATGTTAACTAACCTTCAATTTCTTCATGACCATAAGTGGCCATAATGATGCAAAAATAGTGATATCCTTCTTGCTTACAAAAATAATTACGGAGCTTCTTCAGTTGAAATAGTAGTGCTGTTTTTAAACGCAGACAATGGCAACAATAAAAAGATCGTGGAAATTGCGTAAGTTTGCTTTTATTTACTTATTTTTGTTATAACCCAATTTATGATTTTTTTTCATTTTTTAGAGGAGTTCGTGGCTCATAATTCCAACGTGAATTGTCTGGCGTTGGGACACAAGTCAGGACGTGTTATGGTAACCGGGGGTGATGACAAAAAAGTGAATCTATGGGCTGTAGGGAAGCAGAGTTGCTTTATGAGTTTGAGCGGTCACACTACCCCCATCGAGTGTGTGCAATTTAATCACGTGGAGGAGCTTGTTTGTGCTGGTTCTCGTGCTGGTGCCATCAAAGTTTGGGATCTAGAAGCGTGTAAGCTTGTGAGAACTTTAACTGGCCATCGGGATAGTATTAAATGTGTGGACTTTCATCCTTACGGTGATTTTTTAATTTCTGGTGGAAACGATTGCTCTATTAGGGCGTGGGACAGTCGTAAAAAGGGATGCTTATCAACTTTACCAGGACATACGGCTACAATTAACAGTGTTAAATTTAGTCCCGATGGTCAGTGGATTGCGTCGGGCAGTGATGATGGTAGAATTAAAATTTGGGACTTGAGGATCGGGCGCGTCTTAAAAGAATTCACAGATCATATGAGTTCCATTACTTGTGTAGAATTTCATCCTCACGAGTTTCTGTTAGCCACTGGAAGTACCGATAGGTCAGTGAATTTTTTCGATTTAGAAAATTTTAATTTAGTGTCTTCTGAACAAAATGTGGGTTCGGTTAGGTCCTTATGGTTTAATCCCGATGGGGAATGTTTGTTTACCGGTGTTAGAGATTATCTTAAAGTGATTGGTTGGGAACCTAATAGATTATACGATACAGTGCCTGTCAGTTGGGGAAAAATTTGTGATATTTCGACAACTCAATCTCAATTGGTAAGTAATTATTTCTATTTATTTGCTTGTTTTATGTGAACACAGTTTGGTTTTTATAAAATCTTTTTGCTTTGTTACTTGAACCTTTGGTTATTAAGTAAAATACTGCGTCATAATTCATTTTCCTTTAGGATTAAGTTCAAACGCGGATTTTGCTAGTTTTATATTCCTCTAAATTTGTTCAGTATCTAAGAATTCTTGCAAATGTTACATTGATCTCAAGCGAAATTCTCAATCAAAGTGGTCCGTAGGAGGCATTCAAAAGTGTACAGTCTAATCGGCCAACTACCTGGGTAGCTTGGTGTGGTGGTTACTTGTTGGTATTCTATGAAAATGTTTTGTCTAGAAATCTTTAGCATCAAAGTGATTTTTAATTAATTTGGGAGGGCTGGAGAGATATCAAGATGTATTGTTTTGTAAGTTGAAACTCAGATTGGTTGAAAAGTTTGGTTTGTATTCTTTATTAAACTCTTGGTCTCGTAGTCTATTTCCATAGTTTTTTCAGGTTCGTCACTATATTATGTCTCTTATCATTAGTTTTTCCCAGATTATGGTATTCTGATAATTCAGTTATCTGGTGATCTTAGATATGGATATGGCTTACGTTTCTGCACTATATCTGGATTTTTCTCGAGTTTTATTCATTTCTGATTTGATATAATTTCGCATAATGCCATAATTGGATTGTAGTAGTTGGGATCTTGGTGATCTTGGTTCAGCTAAATTTGGTATCCGAAGGAGAAGTTCTTCTTTCTTGTTATTCAGCTGAAATTTTGTCTGATCTTTTATTTGATTATCATATTAGAATATTGTATCTAAACATCTTTAGTTTGAATCTTTATTACGTATGATTATTAAGTTTGATTCCATTTTCATTAGATTGAATGTCTTGTTTGAAATTTATGTTTAGGTTCCACTTGTATAACATTTTAATTATGCTGTAATTGGAATTAAGTCGTTAAGCAATTATTATGCAAGGTGACAATAAATAAATAAATACATAAATAAATTACTTCTTCCAAACATTAATTTCATTTTAATTAGCCATTGAAAGAAATCTAACATATTAGTAGTTTTTTTTTGATTTACTAATGAATGAAATTGTGCAATTGCTTTATGATCTTGTGTGATAACCTAATGATAAAACAGCTTTCAATACACTTCCAAATTTAGTTTAACAATCTTGGCATGCATTTTAGATTTGATTACTATAACAATGGTGAAATTTCAATGTTTTACATTGTTATGTGTTGGTATGTCGCAATGAAAATACGTGTATGAAAATGTACCACAATGATAATTAAAACGAAATAAATAAAGATGCATTGTATTATTTCAGAAAAACGGGAGACCTTCATAATTATTAAGTTTAATTAAAACGTGCAAAACTTGCGAAATATTCACTCGAAGATACATAATTATATTATAATATAAAGCATTCAAGTTCACAGGAATTACATTTTTTCCAGATTTTACAGATTGCAATAATTTAGATATAAAAAAGTCTTATATAATTTCAAAGTTTCTATAATAATTTAATTTATATTTAATATTAAAATACTTTTAAAATTTGCGTAAACTTGGTGCTGGTTTGGTTGTCTAAGTGTAAGGGGTTATTTGGAAGGTTTATTGATCGAAAACAGGGCGATTCAGGACATCCAAGTTGACAAAAATTGCGTATTATTCAAATCAAGTTTCTACTTGTTAGAATTCACATATATTTGCTAATCAACTAGGTAATCATACTTTATAGGTGAAATTTATATACTGTTGGAGATATAATCCACTGTTTCTGAAACAAAGTTAATATACCACCATAATACACAATAAAAAAATTTTTAATAAAACAATAATATTATTTTTAAGTTATCAACTTAAATAAAGTATGTAAATTTAAACCAAATAGTAATTTTTTTCAATAATTTTTTGACTTAAAAAATATGATGTTGTGCTGCAAGATACAAATGTATTGGAGATTAATCAAGTAACCAATCAGAAATTTAAATTCAATTATAATATGTCTAATAGATTTGTATCCTGCAGATATCTCGAGGTGAAGAAAATGGGTATTCAAATTTTTTTTCAGAAAATAACTCTAATATCACTTTTGGTTAACTTAATTGATTTTCAAGTAAAACAATAGCAGGCGGCTTTAATTTACCAAAGTTTACCAAACATCACGATAAAGAAAAATTTTTCCATTCCATCACATACCAAGGTAATATGAACATTCGACTAGAAAACATGATGTACAACATTACCTTGGCACATAAGACAAGCAACCAACTCGTCAACATCATGAGTAATGCAAAAGAAAGAAAACCCCTTATGGAAAAAATTGGAGTATATCAAGTATTGTACAAAGAATGCTTAGCTACATATATCGGGAGACAGAAAGATAAATAAATATCGGTATCCGAAAACGCGAAAGCAACAAAGGGACACACCAGCATCTGCTCTAGGAGGAATCTACGTCATTTCATCGCGAGCGACAATTTATCGCGGGCAACAATCCATCGGGTGCCATAATGGCGTAAAATAATTCATCGCGACGGACACGGAGCGAGATCATAAAGTTTTTCTCTATATTTTGTACAATAACTTAAATGGTATCCCAAACGCAAACTTTTATTATCTTACATTAAGAACTCATTTCTCTAATTATTGGTTTGTTTGTTTATAAAATACAGTTATGCCCGTACTAATAGTCACGGATCAATCCGAGACTTAAAATAATCCTAGAATTTACCAATGAGATTACTGGAATTTAAACCGTATCGTAGCAACAGCTGTTATTTCGAGAATTGATCTTATGCCCATACAATAGTCATGGATTGATCCGAGATTCAAGATCAAATCTCGAAATAGTAGCTGTTGCTGCGATAGGTCTAAATTCCAGTAATCTCATTGGTAAATTCTAGGATTATCTTGAGTCTTGGATTGATCCGTGACTATTATAGTACGGGCATAATAGTCATGGATTGATCCGAGATTCAAGATCAATTCTCAAAATAGCAGTTGTTGCTACGATACAATCTAAATTTCAGTAATCTCATTAGAAAATTCTAAGATTATCTTGAGTCTTGGATTATTGATCCGTGACTATATTAGTACTGGCATAATAGTGATAGATTGATCCGAGATTCAAGATCAATTCTCGAAATTGCAGCTGTTGCTACGATACGATCTAAATTCCAGTAATATCATTGGTAAATTCTAGGATTATCTTGAGTCTCGGATTGATCCATGCCCGTAATGTACGAGCATTAGTCACAAAAACAAAGATTTATTTTGGATCTAATTATTTATTTATCTGGATTAAGATATCCAGAAAAATATATTTAGTTATTTATGCGCTACAAATGTTTCGTAAGCTATGCTCACATTTGCAAGCGCTGTTTACGAATATCGCAAAGAAATATGTATCAATGTAATATTATAAACAGCATAATTATAGTTTTCCGGAATTCCATTTTAGTATTTTTGTGACTACCTGGATTATTTAATCTTGCATTCTGTAACAACATGACGCACGCGATGAATTATTTTACGCGATGAATTAACGGTATACCCTCCAGAATGGTCACCGTCTAAACATACAGGAGACTCACCTCTTCTACAATCACCAAAAAGGATAACATTAAAATACCAAATTTAGACATAACATTTTGTAAAATTAACGCATTTTTATAAATATCTATGTATATCTTCGGGTAACATGGCTGTAATATCTTCAGAACATTGCACTGTGTTGAATAATTTCCAAAACAAATTCTTATACAGCGAATAATGTAATATTTTTATTACATTTTTCCTGATTAGCGATTACTGTAATTACTCCGTTTTATTCAAATGTTTAGTGCTCAAGAACCAAATTTCTGTTCACATTAATTGCGATTTGTTTATTTTTACCCATATATATTTTTATCATTGCTTACAGGTGGGAGCATCATTCCATTCGACAAATGTTATGGTACATGTGGTAGATTTGAAAAAAGTACAACCATTTGGTGGTCCTACGGCAGATTTGCCGAGCCCATTTGCTCATAATCAGAGTATTAGAAAAAGCTTTTCAAAGGCTGAAAGCCCTATGACTTTACGACCTAAAACTACATTAGACGTTAAAACTATTGAAGAGAGCACTTCTGGAACTGACCCAGAAGAAGAATCTTCAGCTGATATTAAAAATCTCAAAGACTATAATGACATATTCCGAGCTAGACAATCACGTAAGTAGCAACTTTTTGTCACTTGTATTTATTTCATTCTTTATTTATTTTTATTAATCTTCAGTGGTAAGAACGCCTCCATTAGAACCGGAACCTTTCCTAGAGCCAGTGAAAGACAGTTTAGGTAAGTTTTTTTTATTTAGCCGTTTTCAATGTGCTTTATTTTATTTTGGAATATTATAGATCCTACTGAACCACAAATATTGGGCGATTCATCATTAGAAACTTCATTTGAAGCACTTTCCTTAGACAACGACATAAATTATCGCCAAAAATCGCCAAATTTGCTCAACTCATCATCATATTGTAGATCAAAATCAAATTTAGATCAAGTTTACTCCAACCACTTAACCACAGATCACGAAATTACACTTCCTAATTTAATTAAGACAAAAACTACTCAATTTAATAAATACAATTTGCAAAGGCAGAGCAGTTGCAAGGACGTTCCCGAGAGATTACCAGAGACTGATAATATAAAACACAGTGTGTCAGATGCTGCTTTAAGTAAAAGTGCGCGAAATAACTCGAGAAAAAGTTCATTTTCCAAATCGAATCGTAATTCTAGTGTTCCTAATGTATCTCGTATTCCTACAACTGCGCGTCCTATCGAAAAACCTAGCTCAATTAAATCATTTTCCTTAATCACTTCGATAGAAGATGAGTACTTAAGTTCTGAATCTCTGAAACTTTCTCCCGAAGAAAAAACTAAATTTGAATATGTTCCATCAATTGTTGATAGGCCAGTCGGCTTAGATTTGGACGATTTTCTACCGGTAAGTTGCACTTTTTTATATGTTTGCATTTTCAAAAAACTGTATTGTTTAAACTTGCAAAAATTTGACTTGCATGACCATTAGTAAGCCCAGAAAATATTTGACTTGATTTGAGATTGTCATTTTAAATTGTTTACCTATTTTTCCGAATTTTGTAGGCTTAGATTAAACAGGAACAGAACTACTACAGAAACTAAATTAAAGTTAATTAATTAAAGTTAAAGAAAATTATGATGATTATTGATAGAAAAATGTTCTACTTACAACTTTTAAAATTATCATTGATTATGCCCTTTCCCCACGGTCAAAATTTTATTCAAAAAACTTGTTAATAATTTTGATGGAAGCCGTGAAATTTTGGCCATGAAATAGGTCGTAAACTTTCATCAAAACGACCTATCATGGTAAAATCGGTTTTTATCAAATTTTGACCGTGGGACAGAGGCATAACCAATGATATTTTAAAAATTATATGTAGCATATTTTTCTTCAATAAGCACCATATGTAAATTAATTGCAGCCGGCACTGACCATAAGCGTTAATAGTAAAGTTCTAGGGGAAGCAGTACGATAACCAAGATTTTAAAAATTCCCTAATGAAGAAAAAATGGTAGTTTATGGGATGACGTAAATTACAAATTTGAACATTAAATTTTGTGGATTATTCAGAAATACTTGAGCCGCTCCAAATTTAAAATTACAGATCTAGAAAGATTCGGATTTTTGTTTTTAATTTAAATTAAATTTATAATGTTAGTAACACATAACACTGCTTGAAATTAACTGCAGCCGGCTCTGCATATTAAAACATCATACTGTCCTGTTTACGTCGAGCTCACGTACCGTTAACAGAATGAACAAAACACCGTCGTTTTTGTGAAAAATTGAAACTTTAAAGTCGAATATTTCGAAAATTAGATAAAAATTATCTACCAGAACATTACTGTTTAAATTACTGTTTATGCGTATTTTTTTTTATAACTAAATTGATTCAGTAATAATCAAAATGACAAATTGATTTTTATTTTTTTTTCTTATAGAAAAGATATCAACCTTCTGGAATTGACAAGCAGTCACCAGATATGTCGGAGTCGGAAGTTTTAGGTGTGATAATGAAAGGACACGATCCATTAATGGCTGTGGCAGAGACAAGAAAGCGTTGCTTGAAAATGTTTATTGCGCAAATGAAATCGAAAGATTTCAAATCCGCTATTGAATCTGCAACAATTTCATACGATTTAGGAGTTATTGTAGATATACTAGGAATTATTAATAACAAATTGTGAGTATTACATTTTTATCCTAAAACTTGTACTAATTTTTCTGTGAACAATTCTAGTTCTCTCTGGAGTTTGCACGTTTGTGTTCTAATTTTACCCAAATTAGAGGAGCTACTCCAAAGCAAATTCGAAACGTAAGTACAACTTTATTTAATTTTATTTTTTATATTGAAACACACCGAATTGTTTTGCAATTTTTGGAGTTTAAAGTCAAAAAATAATTTTTAAAACAGGTAATGATTTGCTTCCGCTAAGGTATTTTTACCTCTTACCAGCTGACGTTTCCTTAAACAAATTACAAGTTGGACCATTCTTTCAGTTTCTGCGTTACGGGCCCCGGGCAAACACGAACGCATAATTTTATATAATTTTTTTTAATTATTTAAGTCACGTTAGGTAGGCACATGTGGCACTCTGAAGAGACAAAATTTTGCAATTTTAAAATCAGAAAACCGTTTTGTTTTTCCGCTTCGTCGATTGCTTAATGTAAGTTTAAGGGAAGTAAATTTTAATTTGGTATAATGATAGTTTACTGTGACGTGTCCAACAGTTTAATTAATAACTACAAATTATTTTTTTAAATTACAAGTTGAACAGGAAATTATCGTCAATTAAATTTGACTTCAGAACACGGTAGGGTTGTCAGTTTTAAAGGGTTGTTTTTATTTTTAAATAATAAATTACGAAATTTTTTGATTTATTTACAGCGGTTTCGAGCTGTTTGAGTATCATCAGTATTTTGTGCATAATGGCTGCGTTTTTATATTTTCGGTTATATTTCTGTACGATGGGGAGGTTAGGTTTATTATGAGACGTGGAAAGCAATTATTGTAAATTTGTAGGATAATTAGCGCGCCTTGGAAACTACAAAGAGTCCTTAAAGGGCAGCTGCTGCGTGTGAGGCCCTAGATAAATGGGAATCCCGTAGGGTTCTCGTTAGCATACGCTATTTTTTATCGTCCTATTATAAAGTGACAAACTCATCGACGTACAATGCAAAATATGAAAAGTGTCGGGTTGCTCACATCAAAACACTTAATATACGAAGTTGACATGGAGACCTCTTCAAAAATTTAAATATGATGTCGCTGAATGGGTTATTGCAGATCGAAATGTTATGCAAACAAATACGAAATAGCAGTTAACATGAATAATTTAATGTAATAAATAAATCGGTAATATAAAATGTGTACGTTTTCTCACAGATATAACAAAAGGGTTGGTCGTGTCGAATTGCAAATGCTTCGATTTGATACCGGACCCGGAACGAACGCGTGCCATTTCACGACAATGAATATCTAATGCACTGACCATGTAAATGCATATTTATTTCGTAACCATTTAAATTTTTATAACACTGCCCCGCGATATACTCCCAAAATTATGTTTCAGTCGTAACAACTTTTTGATTTTTTTATTTACTGCTTTAAATATGGAAATAAATCAATGATCGAAGCCACTGGAAGCAATTTGAATATTTTGGACGTGTCGTTTTACAAAGAAATCGAACAATAAGTAATATGCGCGAACTCGACCCCATAAATTATGAACACGTTTGTAGCGAAAACTGAAGCCCCATACGAGAACAGTAACTGCCGAAACGAAATAAAAGGGTTTTTAAATTAGTTAAGCGGGATTTAATTTAAATTGAAAATTTGTTTGTCGAAATGTTACGATTCGAAACGTAATATCAATAGTGGTTTATATTTGCGTGCCATAGAATAACCCAGCAAGTCGAGTTATTTAAAAATCCCCCAAATCTCATTTAGATAGGGCATTCATATGCATTGTAAAAGTTAAATAAAATATTAAACTTGGGAACTGAGCATTGCACAATTTTTGCAACCACCCATAAATACAATGCCCTATCGAATGCGGTTTTATGATATAATAATTTTTTTTTTCAGTTACATGACAGTTGCGTGCAATTCTCTCAAGCTGATATTGAAGAATTTTGGGCCGGTTATCAAGACAACGATGCAATCGCCGGTAGGTAGTTTTGGAGTGGATTTATCGCGCGAAGAAAGGTACAACAAATCTCTGAAATGTTACGATCATTTATGTTTTATAAGAACAATTTTACTAAAAAAGCAAGCTATGGCTGGCGCATTAGGGAATAATTTTAGAGAAATTCACGATATATTACAACATTTGTTTGACTGACGAAGTTTTAAATATCGAACGAAAAAGTATAATAAAAAATTGGCTTTCAATTACTTTAGGAATTTTTAGTCACTTTTCATGTAAGTAGTTTTTTTAACATAACAATTTAAATAAATATCATGTCATCCATTAGCACAAGTATTTTTACAAGTATTGTAAGGATCAAGTCCGTCCAAAATTTTTTCAAAAATATTAAGTAAGTGTATATGGTACACAATGGTACATGTAATGTATGCACATAATAAATTATAATATAACTCTATCTGGTAGTGCCACAATTAGTAGTAATTAATTACAAATGAACCTCAACACAAAATAGTAACAATAATAATAATAATTTACAAAATGGGTCTGTTTTATTAATTTAATTTATACGGCCGCTACTTAATTATTAAAGACTTATTAATTTTATTAAAAAAATGGAAAAATAATTATAATTTGAAATTAATTATTTATTTTATATTTACATCTTTTAATTTTTAGTTTGTGTTTATTTTATATTTTGTTTTGATTAATAATTCTAATACTGCCCCTGTACAATGTGACAATTAGTTTTTATTCTTGCCCATATATTTAAATTGTGCCATTTCATTCTAATAAGAATTGAAAACAAAATGAATATCAATAGTTACATTTAAAATGGGATTTTAATTGAACTTTTATATAATTACACAGTAAACTGTATAATATTGTAATAATTTTTTATAAAAAAATAAATAACATTTTTTATTTTTGAACTTTTCCTATGACCTTTTATGCTAAGCATGCCGCATTACAATAATTTTATTACTTAAACAAACCGCAAAAGTAATTTTTAATTTTAAATACTGAAGTCTTTTATGAACATTAAATCTCGTTCCGGAGTTATGGCGAATTTTTGGACATTTATTTAAATGTCAACCTGTGGTTGACTTTTACTGTTGTGTTTTATTCCTGTGGTCACTGAAATGCATAATCAAGTTTTGCGTTTGCAACAGTTTGTTGTGCTTGGAAACTAAAAAGTAAGTTACTTTGATTTTCGTCGAACGGCAAAAACAACCCTTAACATTTTCAATAAGGGTTAGCTATCTTTTAATCTAAAAAAGATAACGCTCTAATAGCGTTTTATTTTCGAACGATGATACATCAATTTTTGGCAAAATAAAAAAGTGATTGATTGGTAACGCGCACTTGATTATCAAAGGATTATCGCACATTATAATTATTTTTACCCTTCTGCTATTCTGATATGGTGGACGATTTTTGTTATGTTAAACGATGACACGGTACATACACACGCCTTACAACACCACGTGTACGTAACAACGTGGCTGAAGTTGTACACGAACTCATAATCATAATCGCAAATATTACAGTCGACCAGATGAATAGTGGTCAAATAATAAAAATTAATTTTTTTTTGTTTTTAGCTTATATTTATGCAATTAACTTTACTAAAAATACGCACATGTGTATATTTATATTAGTTATAAACAAATATAATACAAACGTTTTATTTATTACTATAAAAGACTATACATAACTACTTGATATTTACTAACGCTTTATGCAAAATTTTATCCATATTATTGAAAACGATATTTAACCAAATTTACTTCATAATAACCATAATTACCCTTAACAAGAAGTAGTCTAAATACCATTAATAAGTAATAACTTCTGAAATTACAACTGATGAAAAACCATTATAAAGCTGGATAAACTACGTAATAATGCATAGAAGCCGCAATTGACCATGTCCCCTCCCAAATTTTTGTCTCAATTATCTTAGTGACGGTGCACACCAGTGTTCCACATTTGATAATTAAATTCAGAGTATAAAGGTCATAACCGCTCAATAATATCTGGAGAAACCAGTTCAAAACATTGTAGAGGGCGGAGCTGATCTTGTACCCTCTCAAATTTTTGTCTGAATTATCTTAGTGACGGTGCACACATGTGTTCCAAAATTCATAATTAAATTCAGAATATAAAGGTCATAACCGCTCAATAATATCTGGAGAAACCAGATCAAAACATTGTAGAGGGCGCAGCTGACCTTGTACCCTCTCAAATTTTTGTCTGAATTATTTTAGTGACGGTGCACACTAGTGTTCCAAATTTCATAATTAAATTCAGAATATAAAGGTCATAACCGCTCAATAATATCTGGAGAAACCAGATCAAAACATTGTAGAGGGCGCAACTGATCTTGTACCCTCTCAAATTTTTGTCTGAATTATCTTAGTGACGTTGCCCACATGTGTTCCAAATTTCATAATTAAATTCAGAGTATAAAGGTCATAACCGCTCAATAATATCTGGAGAAACCAGATCAAAACATTGTAGAGGGCGCAGCTGACCTTGTACCCTCTCAAATTTTTATCTGAATTATCTTAGTGACGGTGCACACATATATTCCAAATTTCATAATTAAATTCAGAATATAAAGGTCATAGCCGCCCAATAATATCTTTAGAAACCAGATCAAAACTTTGTAGAGGGCGCAGCTGACCTTGTACCCTCTCAAATTTTTGTCTGAATTATTTTAGTGACGGTGCACACTAGTGTTCCAAATTTCATAATTAAATTCAGAGTATAAAGGTCATAACCGCCCAATAATATCTGGAGAAACCAGATCAAAACATTGTAGAGGGTGCAGCTGACCTTGTACCCTCTCAAATTTTTGTCTTAATAATTTTAGTGACGGTGCACACATGTGTTCCAAATTTCCTAATTAAATTCAGAGTATAAAGGTCATAACCGCCCAATAATATCTGCAGAAACCAGATCAAAACATTGTAGAGGGCGCAGCTGACCTTGTACCCTCTCAAATTTTTGTCTGAATTATTTTAGTGACGGTGCACACTAGTGTTCCAAATTTCATAATTAAATTCAGAGTATAAAGGTCATAACCGCCCAATAATATCTGGAGAAACCAGATCAAAACATTGTAGAGGGCGCAGCTGACCTTGTACCCACTCAAATTTTTGTCTTAATTATTTTAGTGACACATGTGTTCCAAATTTCATAATTAAATTCAGAGTATAAAGGTCATAACCGCCCAATAATATCTGGAGAAACCAGATCAAAACATTGTAGAGGGCGCAGCTGACCTTGTACCCTCTCAAATTTTTGTCTGAATTATTTTATTGACGGTGCACAGTAGTGTTCCAAATTTCATAATTAAATTCAGAGTATAAAGGTCATAACCGCCCAATAATATCTGGAGAAACCAGATCAAAACATTGTAGAGGGCGCAGCTGACCTTGTACCCTCTCAAATTTTTGTCTTAATTATTTTAGTGACGGTGCACACATGTGTTCCAAATTTCACAATTAAATTCAGAGTATAAAGGTCATAACCGCCCAATAATATCTGGAGAAACCAGATCAAAACATTGTAGAGGGCGCAGCTGACCTTGTACCCTCTCAAATTTTTGTCTGAATTATTTTAGTGACGGTGCACACTAGTGTTCCAAATTTCATAATTAAATTCAGAGTATAAAGATCATAACCGCCCAATAATATCTGGAGAAACCAGATCAAAACATTGTAGAGGGCGCAACTGATCTTGTACCCTCTCAAATTTTTGTCTGAATTATCTTAGTGACGTTGCCCACATGTGTTCCAAATTTCATAATTAAATTCAGAGTATAAAGGTCATAACCGCTCAATAATATCTGGAGAAACAAGATCAAAACATTGTAGGCACCTTATCTTGTACCCTTTCAAATTTTTGTCTGAATTATTTTAGTGACGGTGCACACATGTGTTCCAAATTCCTATATAAAATTGATAATACAGGCCAGTAGCTAAGCGGGGCACCAGTGGGCACGTGACCCCTCCCCGAAATGTTCAAAAGAAGAAAAAAAGTTTCAAATAAAAATTTTGAATATCTTAAATTAAAAACGTTGGAACTCGCTTTTGCGACAGTTCTTAGGCTTCTAGACATCTTTCTAGAATTTTCTTAAATTTGAAACATGCGGACAGACACGGAGCCAGAACATAAGGCTCCTTTCTATACGATGTATAAAAGCCTAATAGGTAGAAACATATTCAAGTGGAAAGAAAGTTTTTTCCCACTTAATTTTATTTTCCGTAATTTATTTTTATTTATCAAGTCGTCTTATTGGCTTCGTGCACAACATAGGGTGGCGACGCCACGCGCCGGTTTTTGAACTTTGCTTGCAAAAGTAATTGCTGACATTTATTAGCCAATAGGTCGACCCTACTTATCCCATTTTTACCTTAGAGCCATGTAATTAATTTAATAATTAAACAATATTACAGTAAACACAATAAATGTTAAGAATAAAGCACAAACTTTATTTATAGTATAGCATTTACGAAATTTCCCAAATTTTTTAATAATTTTTTTTCAGGTTAGTATTTGTTTTATAACATTAAAATAAATTTAGTTTGCGCTATTAGGTTAGTAAGCAAAATCAAATATACCGACAACTTTTGCCTACAAAAAATACAGCAACTCAACATTTAGTGATGTTAAACCATCTTTTTTTGAAGAAGAAGAAGATTTAAGTGTAGAGAAGATACCCGGCAATTCTTGAAACAGAATTCGATTTCTGGAATCAAAAATTGTTAGACGTGAACGATTTGCAAAGAATCCATTTCTTCCATAATCCATAAAGTCAGAACTTTATTATAAAATATTTGCAATATTACCAGTGACTACAGCAACATTCTTACAAAGATAGCCGCTGAGGCACAATACTTTACTAACTCCAAACGCCTTCTAAGTTGACTACAAGACCAAGAGTTAAGTATACGACCGTGCCGTGGTATCCTATCTAATAGTACTAAATAGTCAAACAAGCCAAGTACAGAGTTACGAATTGGGAAAATGCATAGAACCCGGTTCTGTTAAGTTTTTGCTCCAGATATTATTTGACCTTTATGATCTTTATATTTTGAATTTAATTATGAAATTTGGAACACATGTGTGCACCGTCACTAAGATAATTCAGATAAAAATTTGAGAGGGTACAAGATCAGTTGCGCCCTCTACAATGTTATGATCTGGTTTCTCCAGATATTATTGAGCGGTTATGACCTCTATACTCTGAATTTATGTATGAAATTTGGAACACATGTGTGCACCATCACTAAGATAATTCAGACAAAAATTTGAGAGGGTACAAGATCAGCTGCGCCCTCTACAATGTTTTGATCTGGTTTCTCCAGATATTATTGAGCGGTTATGACCTTTATACTCTGAATTTATGTATGAAATTTGGAACACATGTGTGCACCATCACTAAGATAATTCAGATAAAAATTTGAGAGGGTACAAGATCAGCTGCGCCCTCTACAATGTTTTGATCTGGTTTCTCCAGATATTATTGAGCGGTTATGACCTTTATACTCTGAATTTAATTATGAAATTTGGAACACATGTGTGCACCGTCACTAAAGTAATTCAGACAAAAATTTGAAAGGGTACAAGATCAGCTGCGCCCTCTACAATGTTTTGATCTGATTTCTCCAGATATTATTGGGCGGTTATGACCTTTATACTCTGAATTTCATTATGAAATTTGGAACACATGTGGGCACCGTCACTAAGATAATTCAGACAAAAATTTGAGAGGGTACAAGATCAGCTGCGCCCTCTACAATGGTTTGATCTGGTTTCTCCAGATATTATTGGGCGGTTATGACCTTTATACTCTGAATTTCATTATGAAATTTGGAACACATGTGGGCACCGTCACTAAGATAATTCAAACAAAAATTTGAGAGGGTACAAGATCAGCTGCGCCCTCTACAATGTTTTGATCTGATTTCTCCAGATATTATTGGGCGGTTATGACCTTTATACTCTGAATTTCATTATGAAATTTGGAACACATGTGTGCACCGTCACTAAGATAATTCAGACAAAAATTTGAGAGGGTACAAGATCAGCTGCGCCCTCTACAATGGTTTGATCTGGTTTCTCCAGATATTATTGGGCGGTTATGACCTTTATATTCTGAATTTAATTATGAAATTTGGAACACTAGTGTGCACCGTCACTAAAATAATTCAGACAAAAATTTGAGAGGGTACAAGATCAGCTGCGCCCTCTACAATGTTTTTATCTGGTTTCTCCAGATATTATTGGGCGGTTACGACCTTTATACTCTGAATTTAATTATGAAATTTGGAACACATGTGTGCACCGTCACTGAAATAATTCAGACAAAAATTTGAGAGGGTACAAGATCAGCTGCGCCCTCTACAATGGTTTGATCTGGTTTCTCCAGATATTATTGGGCGGTTATGACCTTTATATTCTGAATTTAATTATGAAATTTGGAACACTAGTGTGCACCGTCACTAAAGTAATTCAGACAAAAATTTGAAAGGGTACAAGATCAGCTGCGCCCTCTACAATGTTTTGATCTGGTTGCTCCAGATATTATTGGGCGGTTATGACCTTTATATTCTGAATTTAATTATGAAATTTGGAACACTAGTGTGCACCGTCACTAAAATAATTCAGACAAAAATTTGAGAGGGTACAAGATCAGCTGCGCCCTCTACAATGTTTTTATCTGGTTTCTCCAGATATTATTGGGCGGTTACGACCTTTATACTCTGAATTTAATTATGAAATTTGGAACACATGTGTGCACCGTCACTGAAATAATTCAGACAAAAATTTGAGTGGGTACAAGATCAGCTGCGCCCTCTACAATGGTTTGATCTGGTTTCTCCAGATATTATTGGGCGGTTATGACCTTTATACTCTGAATTTCATTATGAAATTTGGAACACATGTGTGCACCGTCACTAAGATAATTCAGACAAAAATTTGAGAGGGTACAAGATCAGCTGCGCCCTCTACAATGTTTTTATCTTGTTTCTCCAGATATTATTGGGCGGTTACGACCTTTATACTCTGAATTTAATTATGAAATTTGGAACACATGTGTGCACCGTCACTAAAATAATTCAGACAAAAATTTGAGAGGGTACAAGATCAGCTGCGCCCTCTACAATGGTTTGATCTGGTTTCTCCAGATATTATTGGGCGGTTATGACCTTTATACTCTGAATTTCATTATGAAATTTGGAACACATGTGTGCACCGTCACTAAGATAATTCAGACAAAAATTTGAGAGGGTACAAGATCAGCTGCGCCCTCTACAATGTTTTTATCTTGTTTCTCCAGATATTATTGGGCGGTTACGACCTTTATACTCTGAATTTAATTATGAAATTTGGAACACATGTGTGCACCGTCACTAAAATAATTCAGACAAAAATTTGAAAGGGTACAAGATCAGCTGCGCCCTCTACAATGTTTTGATCTGGTTGCTCCAGATATTATTGGGCGGTTATGACCTTTATATTCTGAATTTAATTATGAAATTTGGAACACATGTGTGCACCGTCACTAAGATAATTCAGACAAAAATTTGAGAGGGTACAAGATCAGATGCGCCCTCTACAATGTTTTGATCTGGTTTCTCCAGATATTATTGGGCGGTTATGACCTTGATACTCGGAATTTAATTATGAAACTTGGAACACTAGTGTGCACCGTCACTAAAATAATTCAGACAAAAATTTGAGAAGGGACATGGTCAATTGCGGCTTCTATGCATTATTACGTAATTTATCCAGCTTTATAATGGTTTTTCATCAGTTGTAATTTCAGAAGTTATTACTTATTAATGGTATTTAGACTACTTCTTGTTAAGGGTAATTATGGTTATTATGAAGTAAATTTGGGTAAATATCGTTTTCAATAATATGGATAAAATTTTGCATATAGCGTTAGTAAATATCAAGTAGTTATGTATAGTCTTTTATAGTAATAAATAAAACATTTGTATTATATTTGTTTATAACTAATATAAATATACACATGTGCGTATTTTTAGTAAAGTTAATTGCATAAATATAAGCTGAAAACAAAAAAAAATTAATTTTTATTATTTGACCACTATTCATCTGGTCGACTGTAATATTTGCGATTATGATTATGAGTTCGTGTACAACTTCAGCCACGTTACGTAACAACTAAGAATTTGTGCTGATAACGTAAAAAAGCGTACACAACCGTTGATTAATGAATTCGAGGGAAAATACCCCTCTTTATTTTCTAAAATTCACGAAATCAAATTAAATCATTTAGTTCCTCTCAAACTTGATTTTGCTCTTCCGAAAAAAATAAAACTGGGTGAAGATGTCTACCAGTTGATCTTGGGTAACATAAATTGGTTAAATTTATGTACTTGGTTCAGATTTTATGATTTAAAATTTACATTAAAATTTGCGGAACCACTTCACCCATCACCCTCCTATATCTACATTCTAAAATACATTTGGAAGGTAAATGCATATTACAAAGCTGATGGATATAAAAAATGTTAAATTTAGATTTATAGCCATTATAGTTCGCATATGAAAGATAAAAAATTAAATACCATGAAATATTGCAACAACTAAGATAAAGCTCAGTGTTAACCTTATATTATTTGATTATTTACTTAAATCGAAACGAGAACTACCCTAGAAACCTTTGTACCCTTTCTAAAGGGTTACATAAAGTAGAAAAGCAAACAATATTTGGAACCATGCAGCCGCACATTTAAATATCTTAATTCTGTGTCAATGATAAAATGCTTTTTGTCTAACACTTTCATTAAATTTGATATAATGCAATTAATCGATAATCTTATCGACAAGTAGTGGAGAATTCGTTGAGATTGTGTTCAATGAAACAAAATAGTATTGATATAATGTATAGTTTTTAGTAATGTTCAAAATAGTATTGCCCACCGTTCCGGTTTTCATCTACCATCAAGGATAAAAATGCAAAGAGAAATGAAAATATTGAAAAATTTTCAACGGACCTTGGTAATGAGTCCATACAAGTCCCGAAACGTCGGATAATATTATATTGTATCATTCAACAAATTCTATTATGGAGGGTCAACTATTTTCAAACTATTTTAATTCAATTTTCTCTTTAATTTATAATTTTGCATATCATTTGGTGTGCAACAGCAGGTGCGTGGTAAAGTATAAATTAAATTAAGACGTCGATTAATATTACGCAGCTACTCATAATCTTTTAGTCAGATTTTAAATAAAGCCTATTTATGAAAGGGTAGCCTATATGCAGATGAATAATCTAAATAACCCTACGTTATAAATTCTATTGTTACAGAGTTATTCGTAATTAAATCAAGTCAACGAGTAGCAATGTGGTCACGTTCTTTTCAAAAATCGTAAAAAATTGCATGGTCTATTTATTACTTAAAGCGACTCGTTCGTATGCGTTAGAGCTCAAAAACCTCTCGTGGAGAAGTGCAAAATCGTGAAAAATTGCGAAATAAAATACAGATTGCAAAAATTCTATTTCTTCACTTTAAAATCAAATAAAAAGTTATATACAATCCTTATGTAAAACCTGCCTGCGTCAATCGATTTATCTCGCCAAACTGCATAAGAAACCACCAAAAATGTTTCGATTTAAGACTTTCAATTTAAGACTTTCAATTTTTGGGGTGAAAAAACACCAAAGGAGTTAACCTTACGTTTTTTTCAAAAATCGCCAAAAATTTAGATGGTCTTTTTTTGATCATAACCGACGTGATTTGATGCGGGGAGTTAGAAAAACGCGTTTAGGTTTGGGGGAAAGGCTCGTAAGCGGTTCAAAATCACGATCAAATTTTGTCAACTTTAATGACGCATAAATCCTAAAATATCATACTTAGGTAAAATCTGCCTGCGTCAGTCGATTTATCTCGCCAAACTGCATAAGAAACCGCCAAAAATGTGTCGATTTAAGACTTTCAATTTTTGGGGTGAAAAAACACCAAAGGGGTTAACCTTACGTTTTTTTCAAAAATCGCCAAAAATTTAGATGGTCTTTTTCTGATCATAACCGACGTGATTTGATGCGGGGAGTTAGAAAAACGCGTTTAGGTTTGGGGGAAAGGCTCGTAAGCGGTTCAAAATCACGATCAAATTTTGTCAATTTTAATGACGCATAAATCCTAAAATATCATACTTAGGTAAGATCTGCCTGCGTCAGTCGATTTATCTCGCCAAACTGCATAAGAAACCGCCAAAAAATGTGTCGATTTAAGACTTTCAATTTTTGGGGTGAAAAAACACCAAAGGGGTTAACCTTACGTTTTTTTCAAAAATCGCCAAAAATTTAGATGGTCTTTTTCTGATCATAACCGACGTGATTTGATGCGGGTTGTTCTAAAAAGGCGTTTAGGTTTGGGGGAAAGGCTCGTAAGCGGTTAAAAATCACGATCAAATTTTGTCAACTTTAATGACGCATAAATCCTAAAATATCATACTTAGGTAAAATCTGCCTGCGTCAGTCGATTTATATCGCCAAACTGCATAAGAAACCGCCAAAAAATGTGTCGATTTAAGACTTTCAATTTTTGGGGTGAAAAAACACCAAAGGGGTTAACCTTACGTTTTTTTCAAAAATCGCCAAAAATTTAGATGGTCTTTTTTTGATCATAACCGACGTGATTTGATGCGGGGAGTTCGAAAAACGCGTTTAGGTTTGGGGGAAAGGCTCGTAAGCGGTTCAAAATCACGATCAAATTTTGTCAACTTTAATGACGCATAAATCCTAAAATATCATACTTAGGTTAAATCTGCCTGCGTCAGTCGATTTATCTCGCCAAACTGCATAAGAAACCGCCAAAAAATGTGTCGATTTAAGACTTTCAATTTGTGGGGTGAAAAATCACCAAAGGGGTTAACCTTACGTTTTTTTCAAAAATCGCCAAATATTTAGATGGTCTTTTTTTGATCATAACCGACGTGATTTGATGCGGGGAGTTCGAAAAACGCGTTTAGGTTTGGGGGAAAGGCTCGTAAGCAGTTCAAAATCACGATCAAATTTTGTCAACTTTAATGACTCATAAATCCTAAAATATCATACTTAGGTTAAATCTGCCTGCGTCAGTCGATTTATCTCGCCAAACTGCATAAGAAACCGCCAAAAAATGTGTCGATTTAAGACTTTCAATTTTTGGGTTGAAAAACCACCAAAGGGGTTAACCTTACGTTTTTTTCAAAAATCGCCAAAAATTTAGATGGTCTTTTTTTGATCATAACCGACGTGATTTGATGCGGGGAGTTCGAAAAACGCGTTTAGGTTTGGGGGAAAGGCTTCTAAGCGGTTCAAAATCACGATCAAATTTTGTCAACTTTAATGACGCATAAATCCTAAAATATCATACTTAGGTAAGATCTGCCTGCGTCAGTCGATTTATCTCGCCAAACTGCATAAGAAACCGCCAAAAAATGTGTCGATTTAAGACTTTCAATTTTTGGGGTGAAAAAACACCAAAGGGGTTAACCTTACGTTTTTTTCAAAAATCGCCAAAAATTTAGATGGTCTTTTTCTGATCATAACCGACGTGATTTGATGCGGGTTGTTCTAAAAAGGCGTTTAGGTTTGGGGGAAAGGCTCGTAAGCGGTTAAAAATCACGATCAAATTTTGTCAACTTTAATGACGCATAAATCCTAAAATATCATACTTAGGTAAAATCTGCCTGCGTCAGTCGATTTATATCGCCAAACTGCATAAGAAACCGCCAAAAAATGTGTCGATTTAAGACTTTCAATTTTTGGGGTGAAAAAACACCAAAGGGGTTAACCTTACGTTTTTTTCAAAAATCGCCAAAAATTTAGATGGTCTTTTTTTGATCATAACCGACGTGATTTGATGCGGGGAGTTCGAAAAACGCGTTTAGGTTTGGGGGAAAGGCTCGTAAGCGGTTCAAAATCACGATCAAATTTTGTCAACTTTAATGACGCATAAATCCTAAAATATCATACTTAGGTTAAATCTGCCTGCGTCAGTCGATTTATCTCGCCAAACTGCATAAGAAACCGCCAAAAAATGTGTCGATTTAAGACTTTCAATTTGTGGGGTGAAAAATCACCAAAGGGGTTAACCTTACGTTTTTTTCAAAAATCGCCAAATATTTAGATGGTCTTTTTTTGATCATAACCGACGTGATTTGATGCGGGGAGTTCGAAAAACGCGTTTAGGTTTGGGGGAAAGGCTCGTAAGCAGTTCAAAATCACGATCAAATTTTGTCAACTTTAATGACTCATAAATCCTAAAATATCATACTTAGGTTAAATCTGCCTGCGTCAGTCGATTTATCTCGCCAAACTGCATAAGAAACCGCCAAAAAATGTGTCGATTTAAGACTTTCAATTTTTGGGTTGAAAAACCACCAAAGGGGTTAACCTTACGTTTTTTTCAAAAATCGCCAAAAATTTAGATGGTCTTTTTTTGATCATAACCGACGTGATTTGATGCGGGGAGTTCGAAAAACGCGTTTAGGTTTGGGGGAAAGGCTTCTAAGCGGTTCAAAATCACGATCAAATTTTGTCAACTTTAATGACGCATAAATCCTAAAATATCATACTTAGGTAAAATCTGCCTGCGTCAGTCGATTTATCTCGCCAAACTGCATAAAACCGCCAAAAAATGTGTCGATTTAAGACTTTCAATTTTTGGGGTGAAAAAACACCAAAGGGGTTAACCTTACGTCTTTTTCAAAAATCGCCAAATATTTAGATGGTCTTTTTTTTAACATAACCGACGTGATTTGATGCGGGGAGTTCGAAAAACGCGTTTAGGTTTGGGGGAAAGGCTCGTAAGCGGTTCAAAATCACGATCAAATTTTGTCAACTTTAATGACGCATAAATCCTAAAATATCATACTTAGGTAAAATCTGCCTGCGTCAGTCGATTTATCTCGCCAAACTGCATAAGAAACCGCCAAAAAATGTGTCGATTTAAGACTTTCAATTTTTGGGGTGAAAAAACACCAAAGGGGTTAACCTTACGTTTTTTTCAAAAATCGCCAAAAATTTAGATGGTCTTTTTTTGATCATAACCAACGTGATTTGATGCGGGGAGTATGAAAAACGCGTTTAGGTTTGGGGGAAAGGCTCGTAAGCGATTCAAAATCACGATCAAATTTTGTCAACTTTAATGACGCATAAATCCTAAAATATCATACTTAGGTAAAATCTGCCTGCGTCAGTCGATTTATCTCGCCAAACTGCATAAGAAACCGCCAAAAAATGTGTCGATTTAAGACTTTCAATTTTTGGGGTGAAAAAAAACCAAAGGGGTTAAACCTTACGTTTTTTTCAAAAATCGCCAAATATTTAGATGGTCTTTTTTTGATCATAACCGACGTGATTTGATGCGGGGAGTTCGAAAAACGCGTTTAGGTTTGGGGGAAAGGCTCGTAAGCGGTTCAAAATCACGATCAAATTTTGTCAACTTTAATGACGCATAAATCCTAAAATATCATACTTAGGTTAAATCTGCCTGCGTCAGTCGATTTATCTCGCCAAACTGCATAAGAAACCGCCAAAAAATGTGTCGATTTAAGACTTTCAATTTTTGGGGTGAAAAAACACCAAAGGGGTTAACCTTACGTTTTTTTCAAAAATCGCCAAAAATTTAGATGGTCTTTTTTTGATCATAACCGACGTGATTTGATGCGGGGAGTTTGAAAAACGCGTTTAGGTTTTGGGGAAGGCTCGTAAGCGGTTCAAAATCACGATCAAATTTTGTCAACTTTAATGACGCATATATCCTAAAATATCATACTTAGGTAAAATCTGCCTGCGTCAGTCGATTTATCTCGCCAAACTGCATAAGAAACCGCCAAAAAATGTGTCGATTTAAGATTTTCAATTTTTGGGGTGAAAAAACACCAAAGGGGTTAACCTTACGTTTTTTTCAAAAATCGCCAAAAATTTAGATGGTATTTTTTTGATCATAACCGACGTGATTTGATGCGGGGAGTTCGAAAAACGCGTTTAGGTTTGGGAGAAAGGCTCGTAAGCGGTTCAAAATCACGATCAAATTTTGTCAACTTTAATGACGCATAAATCCTAAAATATCATACTTAGGTTAAATCTGAATGCGTCAGTCGATTTATCTCGCCAAACTGCATAAGAAACCGCCAAAAAATGTGTCGATTTAAGACTTTCAATTTTTGGGGTGAAAAAACACCAAAGGGGTTACCTTACGTTTTTTTCAAAAATCGCCAAAAATTTAGATGGTCTTTTTTTGGTCATAACCCACGTGATTTGATGCGGGGAGTTTGAAAAACGCGTTTAGGTTTGGGGGAAGGCTCGTAAGCGGTTCAAAATCACGATCAAATTTTGTCAACTTTAATGACGCATATATCCTAAAATATCATACTTAGGTAAAATCTGCCTGCGTCAGTCGATTTATCTCGCCAAACTGCATAAGAAACCGCCAAAAAATGTGTCGATTTAAGATTTTCAATTTTTGGGGTGAAAAAACACCAAAGGGGTTAACCTTACGTTTTTTTCAAAAATCGCCAAATATTTAGATGGTCTTTTTTTGATCATAACCGACGTGATTTGATGCGGGGAGTTCGAAAAACGCGTTTAGGTTTGGGGAAAAGGCTCGTAAGCGGTTCAAAATCACGATCAAATTTTGTCAACTTTAATGACGCATAAATTCTAAAATATCATACTTAGGTAAAATCTGCCTGCGTCAGTCGATTTATCTCGCCAAACTGCATAAGAAACCGCCAAAAAATGTGTCGATTTAAGACTTTCAAATTTTGGGGTGAAAAAACACCAAAGGGGTTAACCTTACGTGTTTTTCAAAAATCGCCAAAAATTTAGATGGTCTTTTTTTGATCATAACCGACGTGATTTGATGCGGGGAGTTCGAGAAACGCGTTTAGGTTTGGGGGAAAGGCTCGTAAGCGGTTCAAAATCACGATCAGATTTTGTCAACTTTAATGACGCATAAATCCCAAAATATCATACTTAGGTAAAATCTGCCTGCGTCAGTCGATTTATCTCGCCAAACTGCATAAGAAACCGCCAAAAAATGTGTCGATTTAAGACTTTCAATTTTTGGGGTGAAAAAACACCAAAGGGGTTACCTTACGTTTTTTTCAAAAATCGCCAAAAATTTAGATGGTCTTTTTTTGGTCATAACCCACGTGATTTGATGCGGGGAGTTTGAAAAACGCGTTTAGGTTTGGGGGAAGGCTCGTAAGCGGTTCAAAATCACGATCAAATTTTGTCAACTTTAATGACGCATATATCCTAAAATATCATACTTAGGTAAAATCTGCCTGCGTCAGTCGATTTATCTCGCCAAACTGCATAAGAAACCGCCAAAAAATGTGTCGATTTAAGATTTTCAATTTTTGGGGTGAAAAAACACCAAAGGGGTTAACCTTACGTTTTTTTCAAAAATCGCCAAATATTTAGATGGTCTTTTTTTGATCATAACCGACGTGATTTGATGCGGGGAGTTCGAAAAACGCGTTTAGGTTTGGGGAAAAGGCTCGTAAGCGGTCAAAATCACGATCAAATTTTGTCAACTTTAATGACGCATAAATTCTAAAATATCATACTTAGGTAAAATCTGCCTGCGTCAGTCGATTTATCTCGCCAAACTGCATAAGAAACCGCCAAAAAATGTGTCGATTTAAGACTTTCAAATTTTGGGGTGAAAAAACACCAAAGGGGTTAACCTTACGTGTTTTTCAAAAATCGCCAAAAATTTAGATGGTCTTTTTTTGATCATAACCGACGTGATTTGATGCGGGGAGTTCGAGAAACGCGTTTAGGTTTGGGGGAAAGGCTCGTAAGCGGTTCAAAATCACGATCAGATTTTGTCAACTTTAATGACGCATAAATCCTAAAATATCATACTTAGGTAAAATCTGCCTGCGTCAGTCGATTTATCTCGCCAAACTGCATAAGAAACCGCCAAAAAATGTGTCGATTTAAGACTTTCAATTTTTGGGGTGAAAAAACACCAAAGGGGTTAACCTTACGTTTTTTTCAAAAATCGCCAAAAATTTAGATGGTCTTTTTTTGATCATAACCGACGTGATTTGATGCGGGGAGTTTGAAAAACGCGTTTAGGTTTGGGGGAAAGGCTCGTAAGCGGTTCAAAATCACGATCAAATTTTGTCAACTTTAATGACGCATATATCCTAAAATATCATACTTAGGTAAAATCTGCCTGCGTCAGTCGATTTATCTCGCCAAACTGCATAAGAAACCGCCAAAAAATGTGTCGATTTAAGACTTTCAATTTTTGGGGTGAAAAAACACCAAAGGGGTTAACCTTACGTTTTTTTCAAAAATCGCCAAAAATTTAGATGGTATTTTTTTGATCATAACCGACGTGATTTGATGCGGGGAGTTCGAAAAACGCGTTTAGGTTTGGGAGAAAGGCTCGTAAGCGGTTCAAAATCACGATCAAATTTTGTCAACTTTAATGACGCATAAATCCTAAAATATCATACTTAGGTTAAATCTGAATGCGTCAGTCGATTTATCTCGCCAAACTGCATAAGAAACCGCCAAAAAATGTGTCGATTTAAGACTTTCAATACGTTTTTTTCAAAAATCGCCAAAAATTTAGATGGTCTTTTTTTGATCATAACCGACGTGATTTGATGCGGGGAGTTTGAAAAACGCGTTTAGGTTTGGGGGAAAGGCTCGTAAGCGGTTCAAAATCACGATCAAATTTTGTCAATTTTAATGACGCATAAATCCTAAAATATCATACTTAGGTAAGATCTGCCTGCGTCAGTCGATTTATCTCGCCAAACTGCATAAGAAACCGCCAAAAAATGTGTCGATTTAAGACTTTCAATTTTTGGGGTGAAAAAACACCAAAGGGGTTAACCTTACGTTTTTTTCAAAAATCGCCAAAAATTTAGATGGTGTTTTTTTGATCATAACCGACGTGATTTGATGCGGGGAGTTCGAAAAACGCGTTTAGGTTTGGGGGAAAGGCTCGTAAGCGGTTCAAAATCACGATCAAATTTTGTCAACTTTAATGACGCATAAATCCTAAAATATCATACTTAGGTTAAATCTGCCTGCGTCAGTCGATTTATCTCGCCAAACTGCATAAGAAACCGCCAAAAAATGTGTCGATTTAAGACTTTCAATTTGTGGGGTGAAAAATCACCAAAGGGGTTAACCTTACGTTTTTTTCAAAAATCGCCAAATATTTAGATGGTCTTTTTTTGATCATAACCGACGTGATTTGATGCGGGGAGTTCGAAAAACGCGTTTAGGTTTGGGGGAAAGGCTCGTAAGCAGTTCAAAATCACGATCAAATTTTGTCAACTTTAATGACGCATAAATCCTAAAATATCATACTTAGGTAAAATCTGCCTGCGTCAGTCGATTTATCTCGCCAAACTGCATAAAACCGCCAAAAAATGTGTCGATTTAAGACTTTCAATTTTTGGGGTGAAAAAACACCAAAGGGGTTAACCTTACGTCTTTTTCAAAAATCGCCAAATATTTAGATGGTCTTTTTTTTAACATAACCGACGTGATTTGATGCGGGGAGTTCGAAAAACGCGTTTAGGTTTGGGGGAAAGGCTCGTAAGCGGTTCAAAATCACGATCAAATTTTGTCAACTTTAATGACGCATAAATCCTAAAATATCATACTTAGGTAAAATCTGCCTGCGTCAGTCGATTTATCTCGCCAAACTGCATAAGAAACCGCCAAAAAATGTGTCGATTTAAGACTTTCAATTTTTGGGGTGAAAAAACACCAAAGGGGTTAACCTTACGTTTTTTTCAAAAATCGCCAAAAATTTAGATGGTCTTTTTTTGATCATAACCAACGTGATTTGATGCGGGGAGTATGAAAAACGCGTTTAGGTTTGGGGGAAAGGCTCGTAAGCGATTCAAAATCACGATCAAATTTTGTCAACTTTAATGACGCATAAATCCTAAAATATCATACTTAGGTAAAATCTGCCTGCGTCAGTCGATTTATCTCGCCAAACTGCATAAGAAACCGCCAAAAAATGTGTCGATTTAAGACTTTCAATTTTTGGGGTGAAAAAAAACCAAAGGGGTTAAACCTTACGTTTTTTTCAAAAATCGCCAAATATTTAGATGGTCCTTTTTTTGATCATAACCGACGTGATTTGATGCGGGGAGTTCGAAAAACGCGTTTAGGTTTGGGGGAAAGGCTCGTAAGCGGTTCAAAATCACGATCAAATTTTGTCAACTTTAATGACGCATAAATCCTAAAATATCATACTTAGGTTAAATCTGCCTGCGTCAGTCGATTTATCTCGCCAAACTGCATAAGAAACCGCCAAAAAATGTGTCGATTTAAGACTTTCAATTTTTGGGGTGAAAAAACACCAAAGGGGTTAACCTTACGTTTTTTTCAAAAATCGCCAAAAATTTAGATGGTCTTTTTTTGATCATAACCGACGTGATTTGATGCGGGGAGTTTGAAAAACGCGTTTAGGTTTGGGGGAAGGCTCGTAAGCGGTTCAAAATCACGATCAAATTTTGTCAACTTTAATGACGCATATATCCTAAAATATCATACTTAGGTAAAATCTGCCTGCGTCAGTCGATTTATCTCGCCAAACTGCATAAGAAACCGCCAAAAAATGTGTCGATTTAAGATTTTCAATTTTTGGGGTGAAAAAACACCAAAGGGGTTAACCTTACGTTTTTTTCAAAAATCGCCAAAAATTTAGATGGTATTTTTTTGATCATAACCGACGTGATTTGATGCGGGGAGTTCGAAAAACGCGTTTAGGTTTGGGAGAAAGGCTCGTAAGCGGTTCAAAATCACGATCAAATTTTGTCAACTTTAATGACGCATAAATCCTAAAATATCATACTTAGGTTAAATCTGAATGCGTCAGTCGATTTATCTCGCCAAACTGCATAAGAAACCGCCAAAAAATGTGTCGATTTAAGACTTTCAATTTTTGGGGTGAAAAAACACCAAAGGGGTTACCTTACGTTTTTTTCAAAAATCGCCAAAAATTTAGATGGTCTTTTTTTGGTCATAACCCACGTGATTTGATGCGGGGAGTTTGAAAAACGCGTTTAGGTTTGGGGGAAGGCTCGTAAGCGGTTCAAAATCACGATCAAATTTTGTCAACTTTAATGACGCATAAATCCTAAAATATCATACTTAGGTAAAATCTGCCTGCGTCAGTCGATTTATCTCGCCAAACTGCATAAGAAACCGCCAAAAAATGTGTCGATTTAAGACTTTCAATTTTTGGGGTGAAAAAACACCAAAGGGGTTAACCTTACGTTTTTTTTAAAAATCGCCAAAAATTTAGATGGTATTTTTTTGATCATAACCGACGTGATTTGATGCGGGGAGTTCGAAAAACGCGTTTAGGTTTGGGAGAAAGGCTCGTAAGCGGTTCAAAATCACGATCAAATTTTGTCAACTTTAATGACGCATAAATCCTAAAATATCATACTTAGGTTAAATCTGAATGCGTCAGTCGATTTATCTCGCCAAACTGCATAAGAAACCGCCAAAAAATGTGTCGATTTAAGACTTTCAATTTTTGGGGTGAAAAAACATCAAAGGGGTTACCTTACGTTTTTTTCAAAAATCGCCAAAAATTTAGATGGTCTTTTTTTGATCATAACCCACGTGATTTGATGCGGGGAGTTTGAAAAACGCGTTTAGGTTTGGGGGAAGGCTCGTAAGCGGTTCAAAATCACGATCAAATTTTGTCAACTTTAATGACGCATATATCCTAAAATATCATACTTAGGTAAAATCTGCCTGCGTCAGTCGATTTATCTCGCCAAACTGCATAAGAAACCGCCAAAAAATGTGTCGATTTAAGACTTTCAATACGTTTTTTTCAAAAATCGCCAAAAATTTAGATGGTCTTTTTTTGATCATAACCGACGTGATTTGATGCGGGGAGTTTGAAAAACGCGTTTAGGTTTGGGGGAAAGGCTCGTAAGCGGTTCAAAATCACGATCAAATTTTGTCAATTTTAATGACGCATAAATCCTAAAATATCATACTTAGGTAAGATCTGCCTGCGTCAGTCGATTTATCTCGCCAAACTGCATAAGAAACCGCCAAAAAATGTGTCGATTTAAGACTTTCAATTTTTGGGGTGAAAAAACACCAAAGGGGTTAACCTTACGTTTTTTTCAAAAATCGCCAAAAATTTAGATGGTGTTTTTTTGATCATAACCGACGTGATTTGATGCGGGGAGTTCGAAAAACGCGTTTAGGTTTGGGGGAAAGGCTCGTAAGCGGTTCAAAATCACGATCAAATTTTGTCAACTTTAATGACGCATAAATCCTAAAATATCATACTTAGGTTAAATCTGCCTGCGTCAGTCGATTTATCTCGCCAAACTGCATAAGAAACCGCCAAAAAATGTGTCGATTTAAGACTTTCAATTTGTGGGGTGAAAAATCACCAAAGGGGTTAACCTTACGTTTTTTTCAAAAATCGCCAAATATTTAGATGGTCTTTTTTTGATCATAACCGACGTGATTTGATGCGGGGAGTTCGAAAAACGCGTTTAGGTTTGGGGGAAAGGCTCGTAAGCAGTTCAAAATCACGATCAAATTTTGTCAACTTTAATGACTCATAAATCCTAAAATATCATACTTAGGTTAAATCTGCCTGCGTCAGTCGATTTATCTCGCCAAACTGCATAAGAAACCGCCAAAAAATGTGTCGATTTAAGACTTTCAATTTTTGGGTTGAAAAACCACCAAAGGGGTTAACCTTACGTTTTTTTCAAAAATCGCCAAAAATTTAGATGGTCTTTTTTTGATCATAACCGACGTGATTTGATGCGGGGAGTTCGAAAAACGCGTTTAGGTTTGGGGGAAAGGCTTCTAAGCGGTTCAAAATCACGATCAAATTTTGTCAACTTTAATGACGCATAAATCCTAAAATATCATACTTAGGTAAAATCTGCCTGCGTCAGTCGATTTATCTCGCCAAACTGCATAAAACCGCCAAAAAATGTGTCGATTTAAGACTTTCAATTTTTGGGGTGAAAAAACACCAAAGGGGTTAACCTTACGTCTTTTTCAAAAATCGCCAAATATTTAGATGGTCTTTTTTTTAACATAACCGACGTGATTTGATGCGGGGAGTTCGAAAAACGCGTTTAGGTTTGGGGGAAAGGCTCGTAAGCGGTTCAAAATCACGATCAAATTTTGTCAACTTTAATGACGCATAAATCCTAAAATATCATACTTAGGTAAAATCTGCCTGCGTCAGTCGATTTATCTCGCCAAACTGCATAAGAAACCGCCAAAAAATGTGTCGATTTAAGACTTTCAATTTTTGGGGTGAAAAAACACCAAAGGGGTTAACCTTACGTTTTTTTCAAAAATCGCCAAAAATTTAGATGGTCTTTTTTTGATCATAACCAACGTGATTTGATGCGGGGAGTATGAAAAACGCGTTTAGGTTTGGGGGAAAGGCTCGTAAGCGATTCAAAATCACGATCAAATTTTGTCAACTTTAATGACGCATAAATCCTAAAATATCATACTTAGGTAAAATCTGCCTGCGTCAGTCGATTTATCTCGCCAAACTGCATAAGAAACCGCCAAAAAATGTGTCGATTTAAGACTTTCAATTTTTGGGGTGAAAAAAAACCAAAGGGGTTAAACCTTACGTTTTTTTCAAAAATCGCCAAATATTTAGATGGTCTTTTTTTGATCATAACCGACGTGATTTGATGCGGGGAGTTCGAAAAACGCGTTTAGGTTTGGGGGAAAGGCTCGTAAGCGGTTCAAAATCACGATCAAATTTTGTCAACTTTAATGACGCATAAATCCTAAAATATCATACTTAGGTTAAATCTGCCTGCGTCAGTCGATTTATCTCGCCAAACTGCATAAGAAACCGCCAAAAAATGTGTCGATTTAAGACTTTCAATTTTTGGGGTGAAAAAACACCAAAGGGGTTAACCTTACGTTTTTTTCAAAAATCGCCAAAAATTTAGATGGTCTTTTTTTGATCATAACCGACGTGATTTGATGCGGGGAGTTTGAAAAACGCGTTTAGGTTTGGGGGAAGGCTCGTAAGCGGTTCAAAATCACGATCAAATTTTGTCAACTTTAATGACGCATATATCCTAAAATATCATACTTAGGTAAAATCTGCCTGCGTCAGTCGATTTATCTCGCCAAACTGCATAAGAAACCGCCAAAAAATGTGTCGATTTAAGACTTTCAATTTTTGGGGTGAAAAAACACCAAAGGGGTTAACCTTACGTTTTTTTCAAAAATCGCCAAAAATTTAGATGGTATTTTTTTGATCATAACCGACGTGATTTGATGCGGGGAGTTCGAAAAACGCGTTTAGGTTTGGGAGAAAGGCTCGTAAGCGGTTCAAAATCACGATCAAATTTTGTCAACTTTAATGACGCATAAATCCTAAAATATCATACTTAGGTTAAATCTGAATGCGTCAGTCGATTTATCTCGTCAAACTGCATAAGAAACCGCCAAAAAATGTGTCGATTTAAGACTTTCAATTTTTGGGGTGAAAAAACACCAAAGGGGTTACCTTACGTTTTTTTCAAAAATCGCCAAAAATTTAGATGGTCTTTTTTTGGTCATAACCCACGTGATTTGATGCGGGGAGTTTGAAAAACGCGTTTAGGTTTGGGGGAAGGCTCGTAAGCGGTTCAAAATCACGATCAAATTTTGTCAACTTTAATGACGCATAAATCCTAAAATATCATACTTAGGTAAAATCTGCCTGCGTCAGTCGATTTATCTCGCCAAACTGCATAAGAAACCGCCAAAAAATGTGTCGATTTAAGACTTTCAATTTTTGGGGTGAAAAAACACCAAAGGGGTTAACCTTACGTTTTTTTCAAAAATCGCCAAAAATTTAGATGGTCTTTTTTTGATCATAACCGACGTGATTTGATGCGGGGAGTTTGAAAAACGCGTTTAGGTTTGGGGGAAAGGCTCGTAAGCGGTTCAAAATCACGATCAAATTTTGTCAACTTTAATGACGCATATATCCTAAAATATCATACTTAGGTAAAATCTGCCTGCGTCAGTCGATTTATCTCGCCAAACTGCATAAGAAACCGCCAAAAAATGTGTCGATTTAAGACTTTCAATTTTTGGGGTGAAAAAACACCAAAGGGGTTAACCTTACGTTTTTTTCAAAAATCGCCAAAAATTTAGATGGTATTTTTTTGATCATAACCGACGTGATTTGATGCGGGGAGTTCGAAAAACGCGTTTAGGTTTGGGAGAAAGGCTCGTAAGCGGTTCAAAATCACGATCAAATTTTGTCAACTTTAATGACGCATAAATCCTAAAATATCATACTTAGGTTAAATCTGAATGCGTCAGTCGATTTATCTCGCCAAACTGCATAAGAAACCGCCAAAAAATGTGTCGATTTAAGACTTTCAATACGTTTTTTTCAAAAATCGCCAAAAATTTAGATGGTCTTTTTTTGATCATAACCGACGTGATTTGATGCGGGGAGTTTGAAAAACGCGTTTAGGTTTGGGGGAAAGGCTCGTAAGCGGTTCAAAATCACGATCAAATTTTGTCAATTTTAATGACGCATAAATCCTAAAATATCATACTTAGGTAAGATCTGCCTGCGTCAGTCGATTTATCTCGCCAAACTGCATAAGAAACCGCCAAAAAATGTGTCGATTTAAGACTTTCAATTTTTGGGGTGAAAAAACACCAAAGGGGTTAACCTTACGTTTTTTTCAAAAATCGCCAAAAATTTAGATGGTGTTTTTTTGATCATAACCGACGTGATTTGATGCGGGGAGTTCGAAAAACGCGTTTAGGTTTGGGGGAAAGGCTCGTAAGCGGTTCAAAATCACGATCAAATTTTGTCAACTTTAATGACGCATAAATCCTAAAATATCATACTTAGGTTAAATCTGCCTGCGTCAGTCGATTTATCTCGCCAAACTGCATAAGAAACCGCCAAAAAATGTGTCGATTTAAGACTTTCAATTTGTGGGGTGAAAAATCACCAAAGGGGTTAACCTTACGTTTTTTTCAAAAATCGCCAAATATTTAGATGGTCTTTTTTTGATCATAACCGACGTGATTTGATGCGGGGAGTTCGAAAAACGCGTTTAGGTTTGGGGGAAAGGCTCGTAAGCAGTTCAAAATCACGATCAAATTTTGTCAACTTTAATGACGCATAAATCCTAAAATATCATACTTAGGTAAAATCTGCCTGCGTCAGTCGATTTATCTCGCCAAACTGCATAAAACCGCCAAAAAATGTGTCGATTTAAGACTTTCAATTTTTGGGGTGAAAAAACACCAAAGGGGTTAACCTTACGTCTTTTTCAAAAATCGCCAAATATTTAGATGGTCTTTTTTTTAACATAACCGACGTGATTTGATGCGGGGAGTTCGAAAAACGCGTTTAGGTTTGGGGGAAAGGCTCGTAAGCGGTTCAAAATCACGATCAAATTTTGTCAACTTTAATGACGCATAAATCCTAAAATATCATACTTAGGTAAAATCTGCCTGCGTCAGTCGATTTATCTCGCCAAACTGCATAAGAAACCGCCAAAAAATGTGTCGATTTAAGACTTTCAATTTTTGGGGTGAAAAAACACCAAAGGGGTTAACCTTACGTTTTTTTCAAAAATCGCCAAAAATTTAGATGGTCTTTTTTTGATCATAACCAACGTGATTTGATGCGGGGAGTATGAAAAACGCGTTTAGGTTTGGGGGAAAGGCTCGTAAGCGATTCAAAATCACGATCAAATTTTGTCAACTTTAATGACGCATAAATCCTAAAATATCATACTTAGGTAAAATCTGCCTGCGTCAGTCGATTTATCTCGCCAAACTGCATAAGAAACCGCCAAAAAATGTGTCGATTTAAGACTTTCAATTTTTGGGGTGAAAAAAAACCAAAGGGGTTAAACCTTACGTTTTTTTCAAAAATCGCCAAATATTTAGATGGTCTTTTTTTGATCATAACCGACGTGATTTGATGCGGGGAGTTCGAAAAACGCGTTTAGGTTTGGGGGAAAGGCTCGTAAGCGGTTCAAAATCACGATCAAATTTTGTCAACTTTAATGACGCATAAATCCTAAAATATCATACTTAGGTTAAATCTGCCTGCGTCAGTCGATTTATCTCGCCAAACTGCATAAGAAACCGCCAAAAAATGTGTCGATTTAAGACTTTCAATTTTTGGGGTGAAAAAACACCAAAGGGGTTAACCTTACGTTTTTTTCAAAAATCGCCAAAAATTTAGATGGTCTTTTTTTGATCATAACCGACGTGATTTGATGCGGGGAGTTTGAAAAACGCGTTTAGGTTTGGGGGAAGGCTCGTAAGCGGTTCAAAATCACGATCAAATTTTGTCAACTTTAATGACGCATATATCCTAAAATATCATACTTAGGTAAAATCTGCCTGCGTCAGTCGATTTATCTCGCCAAACTGCATAAGAAACCGCCAAAAAATGTGTCGATTTAAGATTTTCAATTTTTGGGGTGAAAAAACACCAAAGGGGTTAACCTTACGTTTTTTTCAAAAATCGCCAAAAATTTAGATGGTATTTTTTTGATCATAACCGACGTGATTTGATGCGGGGAGTTCGAAAAACGCGTTTAGGTTTGGGAGAAAGGCTCGTAAGCGGTTCAAAATCACGATCAAATTTTGTCAACTTTAATGACGCATAAATCCTAAAATATCATACTTAGGTTAAATCTGAATGCGTCAGTCGATTTATCTCGCCAAACTGCATAAGAAACCGCCAAAAAATGTGTCGATTTAAGACTTTCAATTTTTGGGGTGAAAAAACACCAAAGGGGTTACCTTACGTTTTTTTCAAAAATCGCCAAAAATTTAGATGGTCTTTTTTTGGTCATAACCCACGTGATTTGATGCGGGGAGTTTGAAAAACGCGTTTAGGTTTGGGGGAAGGCTCGTAAGCGGTTCAAAATCACGATCAAATTTTGTCAACTTTAATGACGCATAAATCCTAAAATATCATACTTAGGTAAAATCTGCCTGCGTCAGTCGATTTATCTCGCCAAACTGCATAAGAAACCGCCAAAAAATGTGTCGATTTAAGACTTTCAATTTTTGGGGTGAAAAAACACCAAAGGGGTTAACCTTACGTTTTTTTTAAAAATCGCCAAAAATTTAGATGGTATTTTTTTGATCATAACCGACGTGATTTGATGCGGGGAGTTCGAAAAACGCGTTTAGGTTTGGGAGAAAGGCTCGTAAGCGGTTCAAAATCACGATCAAATTTTGTCAACTTTAATGACGCATAAATCCTAAAATATCATACTTAGGTTAAATCTGAATGCGTCAGTCGATTTATCTCGCCAAACTGCATAAGAAACCGCCAAAAAATGTGTCGATTTAAGACTTTCAATTTTTGGGGTGAAAAAACATCAAAGGGGTTACCTTACGTTTTTTTCAAAAATCGCCAAAAATTTAGATGGTCTTTTTTTGATCATAACCCACGTGATTTGATGCGGGGAGTTTGAAAAACGCGTTTAGGTTTGGGGGAAGGCTCGTAAGCGGTTCAAAATCACGATCAAATTTTGTCAACTTTAATGACGCATATATCCTAAAATATCATACTTAGGTAAAATCTGCCTGCGTCAGTCGATTTATCTCGCCAAACTGCATAAGAAACCGCCAAAAAATGTGTCGATTTAAGACTTTCAATACGTTTTTTTCAAAAATCGCCAAAAATTTAGATGGTCTTTTTTTGATCATAACCGACGTGATTTGATGCGGGGAGTTTGAAAAACGCGTTTAGGTTTGGGGGAAAGGCTCGTAAGCGGTTCAAAATCACGATCAAATTTTGTCAATTTTAATGACGCATAAATCCTAAAATATCATACTTAGGTAAGATCTGCCTGCGTCAGTCGATTTATCTCGCCAAACTGCATAAGAAACCGCCAAAAAATGTGTCGATTTAAGACTTTCAATTTTTGGGGTGAAAAAACACCAAAGGGGTTAACCTTACGTTTTTTTCAAAAATCGCCAAAAATTTAGATGGTGTTTTTTTGATCATAACCGACGTGATTTGATGCGGGGAGTTCGAAAAACGCGTTTAGGTTTGGGGGAAAGGCTCGTAAGCGGTTCAAAATCACGATCAAATTTTGTCAACTTTAATGACGCATAAATCCTAAAATATCATACTTAGGTTAAATCTGCCTGCGTCAGTCGATTTATCTCGCCAAACTGCATAAGAAACCGCCAAAAAATGTGTCGATTTAAGACTTTCAATTTGTGGGGTGAAAAATCACCAAAGGGGTTAACCTTACGTTTTTTTCAAAAATCGCCAAATATTTAGATGGTCTTTTTTTGATCATAACCGACGTGATTTGATGCGGGGAGTTCGAAAAACGCGTTTAGGTTTGGGGGAAAGGCTCGTAAGCAGTTCAAAATCACGATCAAATTTTGTCAACTTTAATGACTCATAAATCCTAAAATATCATACTTAGGTTAAATCTGCCTGCGTCAGTCGATTTATCTCGCCAAACTGCATAAGAAACCGCCAAAAAATGTGTCGATTTAAGACTTTCAATTTTTGGGTTGAAAAACCACCAAAGGGGTTAACCTTACGTTTTTTTCAAAAATCGCCAAAAATTTAGATGGTCTTTTTTTGATCATAACCGACGTGATTTGATGCGGGGAGTTCGAAAAACGCGTTTAGGTTTGGGGGAAAGGCTTCTAAGCGGTTCAAAATCACGATCAAATTTTGTCAACTTTAATGACGCATAAATCCTAAAATATCATACTTAGGTAAAATCTGCCTGCGTCAGTCGATTTATCTCGCCAAACTGCATAAAACCGCCAAAAAATGTGTCGATTTAAGACTTTCAATTTTTGGGGTGAAAAAACACCAAAGGGGTTAACCTTACGTCTTTTTCAAAAATCGCCAAATATTTAGATGGTCTTTTTTTTAACATAACCGACGTGATTTGATGCGGGGAGTTCGAAAAACGCGTTTAGGTTTGGGGGAAAGGCTCGTAAGCGGTTCAAAATCACGATCAAATTTTGTCAACTTTAATGACGCATAAATCCTAAAATATCATACTTAGGTAAAATCTGCCTGCGTCAGTCGATTTATCTCGCCAAACTGCATAAGAAACCGCCAAAAAATGTGTCGATTTAAGACTTTCAATTTTTGGGGTGAAAAAACACCAAAGGGGTTAACCTTACGTTTTTTTCAAAAATCGCCAAAAATTTAGATGGTCTTTTTTTGATCATAACCAACGTGATTTGATGCGGGGAGTATGAAAAACGCGTTTAGGTTTGGGGGAAAGGCTCGTAAGCGATTCAAAATCACGATCAAATTTTGTCAACTTTAATGACGCATAAATCCTAAAATATCATACTTAGGTAAAATCTGCCTGCGTCAGTCGATTTATCTCGCCAAACTGCATAAGAAACCGCCAAAAAATGTGTCGATTTAAGACTTTCAATTTTTGGGGTGAAAAAAAACCAAAGGGGTTAAACCTTACGTTTTTTTCAAAAATCGCCAAATATTTAGATGGTCTTTTTTTGATCATAACCGACGTGATTTGATGCGGGGAGTTCGAAAAACGCGTTTAGGTTTGGGGGAAAGGCTCGTAAGCGGTTCAAAATCACGATCAAATTTTGTCAACTTTAATGACGCATAAATCCTAAAATATCATACTTAGGTTAAATCTGCCTGCGTCAGTCGATTTATCTCGCCAAACTGCATAAGAAACCGCCAAAAAATGTGTCGATTTAAGACTTTCAATTTTTGGGGTGAAAAAACACCAAAGGGGTTAACCTTACGTTTTTTTCAAAAATCGCCAAAAATTTAGATGGTCTTTTTTTGATCATAACCGACGTGATTTGATGCGGGGAGTTTGAAAAACGCGTTTAGGTTTGGGGGAAGGCTCGTAAGCGGTTCAAAATCACGATCAAATTTTGTCAACTTTAATGACGCATATATCCTAAAATATCATACTTAGGTAAAATCTGCCTGCGTCAGTCGATTTATCTCGCCAAACTGCATAAGAAACCGCCAAAAAATGTGTCGATTTAAGACTTTCAATTTTTGGGGTGAAAAAACACCAAAGGGGTTAACCTTACGTTTTTTTCAAAAATCGCCAAAAATTTAGATGGTATTTTTTTGATCATAACCGACGTGATTTGATGCGGGGAGTTCGAAAAACGCGTTTAGGTTTGGGAGAAAGGCTCGTAAGCGGTTCAAAATCACGATCAAATTTTGTCAACTTTAATGACGCATAAATCCTAAAATATCATACTTAGGTTAAATCTGAATGCGTCAGTCGATTTATCTCGTCAAACTGCATAAGAAACCGCCAAAAAATGTGTCGATTTAAGACTTTCAATTTTTGGGGTGAAAAAACACCAAAGGGGTTACCTTACGTTTTTTTCAAAAATCGCCAAAAATTTAGATGGTCTTTTTTTGGTCATAACCCACGTGATTTGATGCGGGGAGTTTGAAAAACGCGTTTAGGTTTGGGGGAAGGCTCGTAAGCGGTTCAAAATCACGATCAAATTTTGTCAACTTTAATGACGCATAAATCCTAAAATATCATACTTAGGTAAAATCTGCCTGCGTCAGTCGATTTATCTCGCCAAACTGCATAAGAAACCGCCAAAAAATGTGTCGATTTAAGACTTTCAATTTTTGGGGTGAAAAAACACCAAAGGGGTTAACCTTACGTTTTTTTTAAAAATCGCCAAAAATTTAGATGGTATTTTTTTGATCATAACCGACGTGATTTGATGCGGGGAGTTCGAAAAACGCGTTTAGGTTTGGGAGAAAGGCTCGTAAGCGGTTCAAAATCACGATCAAATTTTGTCAACTTTAATGACGCATAAATCCTAAAATATCATACTTAGGTTAAATCTGAATGCGTCAGTCGATTTATCTCGCCAAACTGCATAAGAAACCGCCAAAAAATGTGTCGATTTAAGACTTTCAATTTTTGGGGTGAAAAAACATCAAAGGGGTTACCTTACGTTTTTTTCAAAAATCGCCAAAAATTTAGATGGTCTTTTTTTGATCATAACCCACGTGATTTGATGCGGGGAGTTTGAAAAACGCGTTTAGGTTTGGGGGAAGGCTCGTAAGCGGTTCAAAATCACGATCAAATTTTGTCAACTTTAATGACGCATATATCCTAAAATATCATACTTAGGTAAAATCTGCCTGCGTCAGTCGATTTATCTCGCCAAACTGCATAAGAAACCGCCAAAAAATGTGTCGATTTAAGATTTTCAATTTTTGGGGTGAAAAAACACCAAAGGGGTTAACCTTACGTTTTTTTCAAAAATCGCCAAATATTTAGATGGTCTTTTTTTGATCATAACCGACGTGATTTGATGCGGGGAGTTCGAAAAACGCGTTTAGGTTTGGGGAAAAGGCTCGTAAGCGGTTCAAAATCACGATTAAATTTTGTCAACTTTAATGACGCATAAATCCTAAAATATCATACTTAGGTAAAATCTGCCTGCGTCAGTCGATTTATCTCGCCAAACTGCATAAGAAACCGCCAAAAAATGTGTCGATTTAAGACTTTCAATTTTTGGGGTGAAAAAAAACCAAAGGGGTTAAACCTTACGTTTTTTTCAAAAATCGCCAAATATTTAGATGGTCTTTTTTTGATCATAACCGACGTGATTTGATGCGTGGAGTTCGAAAAACGCGTTTAGGTTTGGGGGAAAGGCTCGTAAGCGGTTCAAAATCACGATCAAATTTTGTCAACTTTAATGACGCATAAATCTTAAAATATCATACTTAGGTAAAATCTGCCTGCGTCAGTCGATTTATCTCGCCAAACTGCATAAAAAACCGCCAAAAAATGTGTCGATTTAAGACTTTCAATTTTTGGGGTGAAAAAACACCAAAGGGGTTAACCTAACGTTTTTTTCAAAAAACGCCAAAAATTTAGATGGTCTTTTTTTGATCATAACCGACGTGATTTGATGCGGGGAGTTCAAAAAACGCGTTTAGGTTTGGGGGAAAGGCTCGTAAGCGGTTCAAAATCACGATCAAATTTTGTCTACTTTAATGACGCATAAATCCTAAAATATCATACTTAGGTAAAATCTGCCTGCGTCAGTCGATTTATCTCGCCAAACTGCATAAGAAACCGCCAAAAAATGTGTCGATTTAAGACTTTCAATTTTCGGGGTGAAAAAACACCAAAATGGTTAACCTTACGTTTTTTTCACAAATCGCCAAATATTTAGATGGTCTTTTTTTGATCATAACCGACGTGATTTGATGCGGGGAGTTCGAAAAACGCGTTTAGGTTTGGGGGAAAGGCTCGTAAGCGGTTCAAAATCACGATCAAATTTTGTCAACTTTAATGACGCATATATCCTAAAATATCATACTTAGGTAAAATCTGGCTGCGTCAGTCGATTTATCTCGCCAAACTGCATAAGAAACCGCCAAAAAATGTGTCGATTCAAGACTTTCAATTTTTGGGGTGAAGAAACACCAAAGGGGTTAACCTTACGTTTTTTTCAAAAATCGCCAAATATTTAGATGGTCTTTTTTTGATCATAACCGACGTGATTTGATGCGGGGAGTTCGAAAAACGCGTTTAGGTTTGGGGGAAAGGCTCGTAAGCGGTTCAAAATCACGATCAAATTTTCTCAACTTTAATGACGCATAAATCCTAAAATATCATACTTAGGTAAAATCTGCCTGCGTCAGTCGATTTATCTCGCCAAACTGCATAAGAAACCGCCAAAAAATGTGTCGATTTAAGACTTTCAATTTTTGGGGTGAAAAAACACCAAAGGGGTTAACCTTACGTTTTTTTCAAAAATCGCCAAAAATTTAGATGGTATTTTTTTGATCATAACCGACGTGATTTGATGCGGGGAGTTCGAAAAACGCGTTTAGGTTTGGGAGAAAGGCTCGTAAGCGGTTCAAAATCACGATCAAATTTTGTCAACTTTAATGACGCATAAATCCTAAAATATCATACTTAGGTTAAATCTGAATGCGTCAGTCGATTTATCTCGCCAAACTGCATAAGAAACCGCCAAAAAATGTGTCGATTTAAGACTTTCAATTTTTGGGGTGAAAAAACACCAAAGGGGTTAACCTTACGTTTTTTTCAAAAATCGCCAAATATTTAGATGGTCTTTTTTTGATCATAACCGACGTGATTTGATGCGGGGAGTTCGAAAAACGCGTTTAGGTTTGGGAGAAAGGCTCGTAAGCGGTTCAAAATCACGATCAAATTTTGTCAACTTTAATGACGCATAAATCCTAAAATATCATACTTAGGTTAAATCTGAATGCGTCAGTCGATTTATCTCGCCAAACTGCATAAGAAACCGCCAAAAAATGTGTCGATTTAAGACTTTCAATTTTTGGGGTGAAAAAACACCAAAGGGGTTAACCTTACGTTTTTTTCAAAAATCGCCAAAAATTTAGATGGTCTTTTTTTGATCATAACCCACGTGATTTGATGCGGGGAGTTTGAAAAACGCGTTTAGGTTTGGGGGAAGGCTCGTAAGCGGTTCAAAATCACGATCAAATTTTGTCAACTTTAATGACGCATATATCCTAAAATATCATACTTAGGTAAAATCTGCCTGCGTCAGTCGATTTATCTCGCCAAACTGCATAAGAAACCGCCAAAAAATGTGTCGATTTAAGATTTTCAATTTTTGGGGTGAAAAAACACCAAAGGGGTTAACCTTACGTTTTTTTCAAAAATCGCCAAATATTTAGATGGTCTTTTTTTGATCATAACCGACGTGATTTGATGCGGGGAGTTCGAAAAACGCGTTTAGGTTTGGGGAAAAGGCTCGTAAGCGGTTCAAAATCACGATTAAATTTTGTCAACTTTAATGACGCATAAATCCTAAAATATCATACTTAGGTAAAATCTGCCTGCGTCAGTCGATTTATCTCGCCAAACTGCATAAGAAACCGCCAAAAAATGTGTCGATTTAAGACTTTCAATTTTTGGGGTGAAAAAAAACCAAAGGGGTTAAACCTTACGTTTTTTTCAAAAATCGCCAAATATTTAGATGGTCTTTTTTTGATCATAACCGACGTGATTTGATGCGTGGAGTTCGAAAAACGCGTTTAGGTTTGGGGGAAAGGCTCGTAAGCGGTTCAAAATCACGATCAAATTTTGTCAACTTTAATGACGCATAAATCTTAAAATATCATACTTAGGTAAAATCTGCCTGCGTCAGTCGATTTATCTCGCCAAACTGCATAAAAAACCGCCAAAAAATGTGTCGATTTAAGACTTTCAATTTTTGGGGTGAAAAAACACCAAAGGGGTTAACCTAACGTTTTTTTCAAAAAACGCCAAAAATTTAGATGGTCTTTTTTTGATCATAACCGACGTGATTTGATGCGGGGAGTTCAAAAAACGCGTTTAGGTTTGGGGGAAAGGCTCGTAAGCGGTTCAAAATCACGATCAAATTTTGTCTACTTTAATGACGCATAAATCCTAAAATATCATACTTAGGTAAAATCTGCCTGCGTCAGTCGATTTATCTCGCCAAACTGCATAAGAAACCGCCAAAAAATGTGTCGATTTAAGACTTTCAATTTTCGGGGTGAAAAAACACCAAAATGGTTAACCTTACGTTTTTTTCACAAATCGCCAAATATTTAGATGGTCTTTTTTTGATCATAACCGACGTGATTTGATGCGGGGAGTTCGAAAAACGCGTTTAGGTTTGGGGGAAAGGCTCGTAAGCGGTTCAAAATCACGATCAAATTTTGTCAACTTTAATGAATCATATATCCTAAAATATCATACTTAGGTAAAATCTGGCTGCGTCAGTCGATTTATCTCGCCAAACTGCATAAGAAACCGCCAAAAAATGTGTCGATTCAAGACTTTCAATTTTTGGGGTGAAGAAACACCAAAGGGGTTAACCTTACGTTTTTTTCAAAAATCGCCAAATATTTAGATGGTCTTTTTTTGATCATAACCGACGTGATTTGATGCGGGGAGTTCGAAAAACGCGTTTAGGTTTGGGGGAAAGGCTCGTAAGCGGTTCAAAATCACGATCAAATTTTCTCAACTTTAATGACGCATAAATCCTAAAATATCATACTTAGGTAAAATCTGCCTGCGTCAGTCGATTTATCTCGCCAAACTGCATAAGAAACCGCCAAAAAATGTGTCGATTTAAGACTTTCAATTTTTGGGGTGAAAAAACACCAAAGGGGTTAACCTTACGTTTTTTTCAAAAATCGCCAAAAATTTAGATGGTATTTTTTTGATCATAACCGACGTGATTTGATGCGGGGAGTTCGAAAAACGCGTTTAGGTTTGGGAGAAAGGCTCGTAAGCGGTTCAAAATCACGATCAAATTTTGTCAACTTTAATGACGCATAAATCCTAAAATATCATACTTAGGTTAAATCTGAATGCGTCAGTCGATTTATCTCGCCAAACTGCATAAGAAACCGCCAAAAAATGTGTCGATTTAAGACTTTCAATTTTTGGGGTGAAAAAACACCAAAGGGGTTAACCTTACGTTTTTTTCAAAAATCGCCAAATATTTAGATGGTCTTTTTTTGATCATAACCGACGTGATTTGATGCGGGGAGTTCGAAAAACGCGTTTAGGTTTGGGGAAAAGGCTCGTAAGCGGTTCAAAATCACGATCAAATTTTGTCAACTTTAGTGACGCATAAATCCTAAAATATCATACTTAGGTAAAATCTGCCTGCGTCAGTCGATTTATCTCGCCAAACTGCATAAGAAACCGCCAAAAAATGTGTCGATTTAAGATTTTCAATTTTTGGGGTGAAAAAACACCAAAGGGGTTAACCTAACGTTTTTTTCAAAAAACGCCAAAAATTTAGATGGTCTTTTTTTGATCATAACCGACGTGATTTGATGCGGGGAGTTCAAAAAACGCGTTTAGGTTTGGGGGAAAGGCTCGTAAGCGGTTCAAAATCACGATCAAATTTTGTCTACTTTAATGACGCATAAATCCTAAAATATCATACTTAGGTAAAATCTGCCTGCGTCAGTCGATTTATCTCGCCAAACTGCATAAGAAACCGCCAAAAAATGTGTCGATTTAAGACTTTCAATTTTCGGGGTGAAAAAACACCAAAATGGTTAACCTTACGTTTTTTTCACAAATCGCCAAATATTTAGATGGTCTTTTTTTGATCATAACCGACGTGATTTGATGCGGGGAGTTCGAAAAACGCGTTTAGGTTTGGGGGAAAGGCTCGTAAGCGGTTCAAAATCACGATCAAATTTTGTCAACTTTAATGACGCATATATCCTAAAATATCATACTTAGGTAAAATCTGGCTGCGTCAGTCGATTTATCTCGCCAAACTGCATAAGAAACCGCCAAAAAATGTGTCGATTCAAGACTTTCAATTTTTGGGGTGAAGAAACACCAAAGGGGTTAACCTTACGTTTTTTTCAAAAATCGCCAAATATTTAGATGGTCTTTTTTTGATCATAACCGACGTGATTTGATGCGGGGAGTTCGAAAAACGCGTTTAGGTTTGGGGGAAAGGCTCGTAAGCGGTTCAAAATCACGATCAAATTTTCTCAACTTTAATGACGCATAAATCCTAAAATATCATACTTAGGTAAAATCTGCCTGCGTCAGTCGATTTATCTCGCCAAACTGCATAAGAAACCGCCAAAAAATGTGTCGATTTAAGACTTTCAATTTTTGGGGTGAAAAAACACCAAAGGGGTTAACCTTACGTTTTTTTCAAAAATCGCCAAAAATTTAGATGGTATTTTTTTGATCATAACCGACGTGATTTGATGCGGGGAGTTCGAAAAACGCGTTTAGGTTTGGGAGAAAGGCTCGTAAGCGGTTCAAAATCACGATCAAATTTTGTCAACTTTAATGACGCATAAATCCTAAAATATCATACTTAGGTTAAATCTGAATGCGTCAGTCGATTTATCTCGCCAAACTGCATAAGAAACCGCCAAAAAATGTGTCGATTTAAGACTTTCAATTTTTGGGGTGAAAAAACACCAAAGGGGTTAACCTTACGTTTTTTTCAAAAATCGCCAAATATTTAGATGGTCTTTTTTTGATCATAACCGACGTGATTTGATGCGGGGAGTTCGAAAAACGCGTTTAGGTTTGGGGAAAAGGCTCGTAAGCGGTTCAAAATCACGATCAAATTTTGTCAACTTTAGTGACGCATAAATCCTAAAATATCATACTTAGGTAAAATCTGCCTGCGTCAGTCGATTTATCTCGCCAAACTGCATAAGAAACCGCCAAAAAATGTGTCGATTTAAGATTTTCAATTTTTGGGGTGAAAAAACACCAAAGGGGTTAACCTTACGTTTTTTTCAAAAAACGCCAAAAATTTAGATGGTCTTTTTTTGATCATAACCGACGTGATTTGATGCGGGGAGTTCAAAAAACGCGTTTAGGTTTGGGGGAAAGGCTCGTAAGCGGTTCAAAATCACGATCAAATTTTGTCTACTTTAATGACGCATAAATCTTAAAATATCATACTTAGGTAAAATCTGCCTGCGTCAGTCGATTTATCTCGCCAAACTGCATAAAAAACCGCCAAAAAATGTGTCGATTTAAGACTTTCAATTTTTGGGGTGAAAAAACACCAAAGGGGTTAACCTTACGTTTTTTTCAAAAAACGCCAAAAATTTAGATGGTCTTTTTTTGATCATAACCGACGTGATTTGATGCGGGGAGTTCAAAAAACGCGTTTAGGTTTGGGGGAAAGGCTCGTAAGCGGTTCAAAATCACGATCAAATTTTGTCTACTTTAATGACGCATAAATCCTAAAATATCATACTTAGGTAAAATCTGCCTGCGTCAGTCGATTTATCTCGCCAAACTGCATAAGAAACCGCCAAAAAATGTGTCGATTTAAGATTTTCAATTTTTGGGGTGAAAAAACACCAAAGGGGTTAACCTTACGTTTTTTTCAAAAATCGCCAAAAATTTAGATGTTCTTTTTTTGATCATAACCGACGTGATTTGATGCGGGGAGTTCGAAAAGCGCGTTTAGGTTTGGGGGAAAGGCTCGTAAGCGGTTCAAAATCACGATCAAATTTTGTCAACTTTAATGACGCATAAATCCTAAAATATCATACTTAGGTTAAATCTGCCTGCGTCAGTCGATTTATCTCGCCAAACTGCATAAGAAACCGCCAAAAAATGTGTCGATTTAAGACTTTCAATTTTTGGGGTGAAAAAACACCAAAGGGGTTAACCTTACGCTTTTTTCAAAAATCGCCAAATATTTAGATGGTCTTTTTTTGATCATAACCGACGTGATTTGATGCGGGGAGTTCGAAAAACGCGTTTAGGTTTGGGGGAAAGGCTCGTAAGCGGTTCAAAATCACGATCAAATTTTGTCAACTTTAATGACGCATAAATCCTAAAATATCATACTTAGGTAAAATCTGCCTGCGTCAGTCGATTTATCTCGCCAAACTGCATAAGAAACCGCCAAAAAATGTGTCGATTTAAGACTTTCAATTTTTGGGGAGAAAAAACACCAAAGGGGTTAACCTTACGTTTTTTTCAAAAATCGCCAAAAATTTAGATGGTCTTTTTTTGATCATAACCGACGTGATTTGATGCGGGGAGTTCGAAAAACGCGTTTAGGTTTGGGAGAAAGGCTCGTAAGCGGTTCAAAATCACGATCAAATTTTGTCTACTTTAATGACGCATAAATCCTAAAATATCATACTTAGGTAAAATCTGCCTGCGTCAGTCGATTTATCTCGCCAAACTGCATAAGAAACCGCCAAAAAATGTGTCGATTTAAGACTTTCAATTTTTGGGGTGAAAAAACACCAAAGGGGTTAACCTTACGTTTTTTTCAAAAATCGCCAAAAATTTAGATGGTCTTTTTTTGATCATAACCGACGTGATTTGATGCGGGGAGTTCGAAAAACGCGTTTAGGTTTGGGGGAAAGGCTCGTAAGCGGTTCAAAATCACGATCAAATTTTGTCAACTTTAATGACGCATAAATCCGAAAATATCATACTTAGGTAAAATCTGCCTGCGTCAGTCGATTTATCTCGCCAAGCTGCATAAGAAACCGCCAAAAAATGTGTCGATTTAAGACTTTCAATTTTTGGGGTGAAAAAACACCAAAGGGGTTAACCTTACGTTTTTTTCAAAAATCGCGTAAAATTTAGATGGTCTTTTTTTGATCATAACCGACGTGATTTGATGCGGGGAGTTCGAAAAAATCCTAAAATATCATACTTACGGCAAATCTGCCTGCGTCAGTCGATTTATCTCGCCAAACTGCATAAGAAACCGCCAAAAAATGTGTCGATTTAAGACTTTCAATTTTTGGGGTGAAAAAACACCAAAGGGGTTAACCTTACGTTTTTTTCAAAAATCGCCAAAAATTTAAATGGTCTTTTTTTGATCATAACCGACGTGATTTGATGCGGGGAGTTCGAAAAACGCGTTTAGGTTTGGGGGAAAGGCTCGTAAGCTGTTCAAAATCACGATCAAATTTTGTCAACTTTAATGACGCATAAATCCTAAAATATCATACTTAAGTAAAATCTGCTTGCGTCAGTCGATTTATCTCGCCAAACTGCATAAGAAACCGCCAAAAAATGTGTCGATTTAAGATTTTCAATTTTTGGGGTGAAAAAACACCAAAGGGGTTAACCTTACGTTTTTTTCAAAAATCGCCAAATATTTAGATGGTCTTTTTTTGATCATAACCGACGTGATTTGATGCGGGGAGTTCGAAAAACGCGTTTAGGTTTGGGGGAAAGGCTCGTAAGCGGTTCAAAATCACGATCAAATTTTGTCTACTTTAATGACGCATAAATCCTAAAATATCATACTTAGGTAAAATCTGCCTGCGTCAGTCGATTTATCTCGCCAAACTGCATAAGAAACCGCCAAAAAATGTGTCGATTCAAGACTTTCAATTTTTGGGGTGAAAAAACACCAAAGGGGTTAACCTTACGTTTTTTTCAAAAATCGCCAAATATTTAGATGGTCTTTTTTTGATCATAACCGACGTGATTTGATGCGGGGAGTTCGAAAAACGCGTTTAGGTTTGGGGGAAAGGCTCGTAAGCGGTTCAAAATCACGATCAAATTTTGTCAACTTTAATGACGCATAAATCCTAAAATATCATACTTAGGTAAAATCTGACTGCGTCAGTCGATTTATCTCGCCAAACTGCATAAGAAACCGCCAAAAAATGTGTCGATTTAAGACTTTCAATTTTTGGGGTGAAAAAACACACAAAGGGGTTAACCTTACGTTTTTTTCAAAAATCGCCAAAAATTTAGATGGTCTTTTTTTGATCATAACCGACGTGATTTGATGCGGGGAGTTCGAAAAACGCGTTTAGGTTTGGGGAAAAGGCTTGTAAGCGGTTCAAAATCACGATCAAATTTTGTCAACTTTAATGACGCATAAATCCTAAAATATCATACTTAGGTAAAATCTGACTGCGTCAGTCGATTTATCTCGCCAAACTGCATAAGAAACCGCCAAAAAATGTGTCGATTTAAGACTTTCAATTTTTGGGGTGAAAAAACACCAAAGGGGTTAACCTTACGCTTTTTTCAAAAGTCGCCAAATATTTAGATGGTCTTTTTTTGATCATAACCGACGTGATTTGATGCGGGGAGTTCGAAAAACGCGTTTAGGTTTGGGGGAAAGGCTCGTAAGCGGTTCAAAATCACGATCAAATTTTGTCAACTTTAATGACGCATAAATCCTAAAATATCATACTTAGGTAAAATCTGCCTGCGTCAGTCGATTTATCTCGCCAAACTGCATAAGAAACCGCCAAAAAATGTGTCGATTTAAGACTTTCAATTTTTGGGGTGAAAAAACACCAAAGGGGTTAACCTTACGTTTTTTTCAAAAATCGCCAAAAATTTAGATGGTCCTTTTTGATCATAACCGACGTGATTTGATGCGGGGAGTTCGAATAATGCGTTTAGGTTTGGGGGAAAGGCTCGTAAGCGGTTCAAAATCACGATCAAATTTTGTCTACTTTAATGACGCATAAATCCTAAAATATCATACTTAGGTAAAATCTGCCTGCGTCAGTCGATTTATCTCGCCAAACTGCATAAGAAACCGCCAAAAAATGTGTCGATTTAAGACTTTCAATTTTTGGGGTGAAAAAACACCAAAGGGGTTAACCTTACGTTTTTTTCAAAAATCGCCAAAAATTTAGATGGTATTTTTTTGATCATAACCGACGTGATTTGATGCGGGGAGTTCGAAAAACGCGTTTAGGTTTGGGAGAAAGGCTCGTAAGCGGTTCAAAATCACGATCAAATTTTGTCAACTTTAATGACGCATAAATCCTAAAATATCATACTTAGGTTAAATCTGAATGCGTCAGTCGATTTATCTCGCCAAACTGCATAAGAAACCGCCAAAAAATGTGTCGATTTAAGACTTTCAATTTTTGGGGTGAAAAAACACCAAAGGGGTTAACCTTACGTTTTTTTCAAAAATCGCCAAATATTTAGATGGTCTTTTTTTGATCATAACCGACGTGATTTGATGCGGGGAGTTCGAAAAACGCGTTTAGGTTTGGGGAAAAGGCTCGTAAGCGGTTCAAAATCACGATCAAATTTTGTCAACTTTAGTGACGCATAAATCCTAAAATATCATACTTAGGTAAAATCTGCCTGCGTCAGTCGATTTATCTCGCCAAACTGCATAAGAAACCGCCAAAAAATGTGTCGATTTAAGATTTTCAATTTTTGGGGTGAAAAAACACCAAAGGGGTTAACCTAACGTTTTTTTCAAAAAACGCCAAAAATTTAGATGGTCTTTTTTTGATCATAACCGACGTGATTTGATGCGGGGAGTTCAAAAAACGCGTTTAGGTTTGGGGGAAAGGCTCGTAAGCGGTTCAAAATCACGATCAAATTTTGTCTACTTTAATGACGCATAAATCCTAAAATATCATACTTAGGTAAAATCTGCCTGCGTCAGTCGATTTATCTCGCCAAACTGCATAAGAAACCGCCAAAAAATGTGTCGATTTAAGACTTTCAATTTTCGGGGTGAAAAAACACCAAAATGGTTAACCTTACGTTTTTTTCACAAATCGCCAAATATTTAGATGGTCTTTTTTTGATCATAACCGACGTGATTTGATGCGGGGAGTTCGAAAAACGCGTTTAGGTTTGGGGGAAAGGCTCGTAAGCGGTTCAAAATCACGATCAAATTTTGTCAACTTTAATGACGCATATATCCTAAAATATCATACTTAGGTAAAATCTGGCTGCGTCAGTCGATTTATCTCGCCAAACTGCATAAGAAACCGCCAAAAAATGTGTCGATTCAAGACTTTCAATTTTTGGGGTGAAGAAACACCAAAGGGGTTAACCTTACGTTTTTTTCAAAAATCGCCAAATATTTAGATGGTCTTTTTTTGATCATAACCGACGTGATTTGATGCGGGGAGTTCGAAAAACGCGTTTAGGTTTGGGGGAAAGGCTCGTAAGCGGTTCAAAATCACGATCAAATTTTCTCAACTTTAATGACGCATAAATCCTAAAATATCATACTTAGGTAAAATCTGCCTGCGTCAGTCGATTTATCTCGCCAAACTGCATAAGAAACCGCCAAAAAATGTGTCGATTTAAGACTTTCAATTTTTGGGGTGAAAAAACACCAAAGGGGTTAACCTTACGTTTTTTTCAAAAATCGCCAAAAATTTAGATGGTATTTTTTTGATCATAACCGACGTGATTTGATGCGGGGAGTTCGAAAAACGCGTTTAGGTTTGGGAGAAAGGCTCGTAAGCGGTTCAAAATCACGATCAAATTTTGTCAACTTTAATGACGCATAAATCCTAAAATATCATACTTAGGTTAAATCTGAATGCGTCAGTCGATTTATCTCGCCAAACTGCATAAGAAACCGCCAAAAAATGTGTCGATTTAAGACTTTCAATTTTTGGGGTGAAAAAACACCAAAGGGGTTAACCTTACGTTTTTTTCAAAAATCGCCAAATATTTAGATGGTCTTTTTTTGATCATAACCGACGTGATTTGATGCGGGGAGTTCGAAAAACGCGTTTAGGTTTGGGGAAAAGGCTCGTAAGCGGTTCAAAATCACGATCAAATTTTGTCAACTTTAGTGACGCATAAATCCTAAAATATCATACTTAGGTAAAATCTGCCTGCGTCAGTCGATTTATCTCGCCAAACTGCATAAGAAACCGCCAAAAAATGTGTCGATTTAAGATTTTCAATTTTTGGGGTGAAAAAACACCAAAGGGGTTAACCTTACGTTTTTTTCAAAAAACGCCAAAAATTTAGATGGTCTTTTTTTGATCATAACCGACGTGATTTGATGCGGGGAGTTCAAAAAACGCGTTTAGGTTTGGGGGAAAGGCTCGTAAGCGGTTCAAAATCACGATCAAATTTTGTCTACTTTAATGACGCATAAATCTTAAAATATCATACTTAGGTAAAATCTGCCTGCGTCAGTCGATTTATCTCGCCAAACTGCATACAAAACCGCCAAAAAATGTGTCGATTTAAGACTTTCAATTTTTGGGGTGAAAAAACACCAAAGGGGTTAACCTTACGTTTTTTTCAAAAAACGCCAAAAATTTAGATGGTCTTTTTTTGATCATAACCGACGTGATTTGATGCGGGGAGTTCAAAAAACGCGTTTAGGTTTGGGGGAAAGGCTCGTAAGCGGTTCAAAATCACGATCAAATTTTGTCTACTTTAATGACGCATAAATCCTAAAATATCATACTTAGGTAAAATCTGCCTGCGTCAGTCGATTTATCTCGCCAAACTGCATAAGAAACCGCCAAAAAATGTGTCGATTTAAGATTTTCAATTTTTGGGGTGAAAAAACACCAAAGGGGTTAACCTTACGTTTTTTTCAAAAATCGCCAAAAATTTAGATGTTCTTTTTTTGATCATAACCGACGTGATTTGATGCGGGGAGTTCGAAAAGCGCGTTTAGGTTTGGGGGAAAGGCTCGTAAGCGGTTCAAAATCACGATCAAATTTTGTCAACTTTAATGACGCATAAATCCTAAAATATCATACTTAGGTTAAATCTGCCTGCGTCAGTCGATTTATCTCGCCAAACTGCATAAGAAACCGCCAAAAAATGTGTCGATTTAAGACTTTCAATTTTTGGGGTGAAAAAACACCAAAGGGGTTAACCTTACGCTTTTTTCAAAAATCGCCAAATATTTAGATGGTCTTTTTTTGATCATAACCGACGTGATTTGATGCGGGGAGTTCGAAAAACGCGTTTAGGTTTGGGGGAAAGGCTCGTAAGCGGTTCAAAATCACGATCAAATTTTGTCAACTTTAATGACGCATAAATCCTAAAATATCATACTTAGGTAAAATCTGCCTGCGTCAGTCGATTTATCTCGCCAAACTGCATAAGAAACCGCCAAAAAATGTGTCGATTTAAGACTTTCAATTTTTGGGGAGAAAAAACACCAAAGGGGTTAACCTTACGTTTTTTTCAAAAATCGCCAAAAATTTAGATGGTCTTTTTTTGATCATAACCGACGTGATTTGATGCGGGGAGTTCGAAAAACGCGTTTAGGTTTGGGAGAAAGGCTCGTAAGCGGTTCAAAATCACGATCAAATTTTGTCTACTTTAATGACGCATAAATCCTAAAATATCATACTTAGGTAAAATCTGCCTGCGTCAGTCGATTTATCTCGCCAAACTGCATAAGAAACCGCCAAAAAATGTGTCGATTTAAGACTTTCAATTTTTGGGGTGAAAAAACACCAAAGGGGTTAACCTTACGTTTTTTTCAAAAATCGCCAAAAATTTAGATGGTCTTTTTTTGATCATAACCGACGTGATTTGATGCGGGGAGTTCGAAAAACGCGTTTAGGTTTGGGGGAAAGGCTCGTAAGCGGTTCAAAATCACGATCAAATTTTGTCAACTTTAATGACGCATAAATCCGAAAATATCATACTTAGGTAAAATCTGCCTGCGTCAGTCGATTTATCTCGCCAAGCTGCATAAGAAACCGCCAAAAAATGTGTCGATTTAAGACTTTCAATTTTTGGGGTGAAAAAACACCAAAGGGGTTAACCTTACGTTTTTTTCAAAAATCGCGTAAAATTTAGATGGTCTTTTTTTGATCATAACCGACGTGATTTGATGCGGGGAGTTCGAAAAAATCCTAAAATATCATACTTACGGCAAATCTGCCTGCGTCAGTCGATTTATCTCGCCAAACTGCATAAGAAACCGCCAAAAAATGTGTCGATTTAAGACTTTCAATTTTTGGGGTGAAAAAACACCAAAGGGGTTAACCTTACGTTTTTTTCAAAAATCGCCAAAAATTTAAATGGTCTTTTTTTGATCATAACCGACGTGATTTGATGCGGGGAGTTCGAAAAACGCGTTTAGGTTTGGGGAAAAGGCTTGTAAGCGGTTCAAAATCACGATCAAATTTTGTCAACTTTAATGACGCATAAATCCTAAAATATCATACTTAGGTAAAATCTGACTGCGTCAGTCGATTTATCTCGCCAAACTGCATAAGAAACCGCCAAAAAATGTGTCGATTTAAGACTTTCAATTTTTGGGGTGAAAAAACACCAAAGGGGTTAACCTTACGCTTTTTTCAAAAGTCGCCAAATATTTAGATGGTCTTTTTTTGATCATAACCGACGTGATTTGATGCGGGGAGTTCGAAAAACGCGTTTAGGTTTGGGGGAAAGGCTCGTAAGCGGTTCAAAATCACGATCAAATTTTGTCAACTTTAATGACGCATAAATCCTAAAATATCATACTTAGGTAAAATCTGCCTGCGTCAGTCGATTTATCTCGCCAAACTGCATAAGAAACCGCCAAAAAATGTGTCGATTTAAGACTTTCAATTTTTGGGGTGAAAAAACACCAAAGGGGTTAACCTTACGTTTTTTTCAAAAATCGTCAAAAATTTAAATGGTTTTTTTTGATCCTAACCGACGTGATTTGATGCGGGGAGTTCGAAAAACGCGGTATTGATGCGGGAAAACGCTCGTAAGAGGTTTAAAATTACTTTCAAATATTTCCAACTTTAAAGACGCATAAATCCTAAAATATCATACTTACGGCAAATCTGCCTGCGTCAGTCGATTTATCTCGCCAAACTGCATAAGAAACCGCCAAAAAATGTGTCGATTTAAGACTTTCAATTTTTGGGGTGAAAAAACACCAAAGGGGTTAACCTTACGTTTTTTTCAAAAATCGCCAAAAATTTAGATGGTCTTTTTTTGATCATAACCGACGTGATTTGATGAGGGGAGTTCGAAAAACGCGTTTAGGTTTGGGGGAAAGGCTCGTAAGCGGTTAAAAATCACGATCAAATTTTGTCAACTTTAATGACGCATAAATCCTAAATTATCATACTTAGGTAAAATCTGCCTGCGTCAGTCGATTTATCTCGCCAAACTGCATAAGAAACCGCCAAAAAATGTGTCGATTTAAGACTTTCAATTTTTGGGGTGAAAGAACACCAAAGGGGTTAACCTTACGTTTTTTTCACAAATCGCCAAATATTTAGATGGTCTTTTTTTGATCATAACCGACGTGATTTGATGCGGGGAGTTCGAAAAACGCGTTTAGGTTTGGGGAAAGGCTCGTAAGCGGTTCAAAATCACGATCAAATTTTGTCAACTTTAATGACGCATAAATCCTAAAATATCATACTTAGGTAAAATCTGCTTGCGTCAGTCGATTTATCTCGCCAAACTGCATAAGAAACCGCCAAAAAATGTGTCGATATAAGACTTTCAATTTTTGGGGTGAAAGAACACCAAAGGGGTTAACCTTACGTTTTTTTCAAAAATCGCCAAAAATTTAGATGGTCTTTTTTTGATCATAACCGACGTGATTTGATGCGGGGAGTTCGAAAAACGCGTTTAGGTTTGGGGGAAAGGCTCGTAAGCGGTTCAAAATCACGATCAAATTTTGTCAACTTTAATGACGCATAAATCCTAAAATATACTTAGGTAAAATCTGCCTGCGTCAGTGGATTTATCTCGCCAAACTGCATAAGAAACCGCCAAAAAATGTGTCGATTTAAGACTTTCAATTTTTGGGGTGAAAAAACACCAAAGGGGTTAACCTTACGTTTTTTTCAAAAATCGCCAAAAATTTAGATGGTCTTTTTTTGATCATAACCGACGTGATTTGATGCGGGGAGTTCGAAAAACGCGTTTAGGTTTGGGGGAAAGGCTCCTAAGCGGTTCAAAATCACGATCAAATTTTGTCTACTTTAATGACGCATAAATCCTAAAATATCATACTTAGGTAAAATCTGCCTGCGTCAGTCGATTTATCTCGCCAAACTGCATAAGAAACCGCTAAATAATGTGTCGATTTAAGACTTTCAATTTTTGGGGTGAAAAAACATCAAAGGGGTTAACCTTAAGTTTTTTTCAAAAATCGCCAAATATTTAGATGGTCTTTTTTTGATCATAACCGACGTGATTTGATGCGGGGAGTTCGAAAAACGCGTTTAGGTTTGGGGGAAAGGCTCGTAAGCGGTTCAAAATCACGATCAAATTTTGTCAACTTTAATGACGCATAAATCCTAAAATATCATACCTAGGTAAAATCTGCCTGCGTCAGTCGATTTATCTCGCCAAACTGCATAAGAAACCGCCAAAAAATGTGTCGATTTAAGACCTTCAATTTTTGGGGTGAAAGAACACCAAAGGGGTTAACGTTACGTTTTTTTCAAAAATCGCCAAATATTTAGATGGTCTTTTTTTGATCATAACCGACGTGATTTGATGCGGGGAGTTCGAAAAACGCGTTTAGGTTTGGGGGAAAGGCTCGTAAGCGGTTCAAAATCACGATCAAATTTTGTCTACTTTAATGACGCATAAATCCTAAAATATCATACTTAGGTAAAATCTGCCTGCGTCAGTCGATTTATCTCGCCAAACTGCATAAGAAACCGCCAAAAAATGTGTCGATTTAAGACTTTCAATTTTTGGGGTGAAAAAACACCAAAAAAACCTTACGTTTTTTTCAAAAATCGCCAAAAATTTAGATGGTCTTTTTTTGATCATAACCGACGTGATTTGATGCGGGGAGTTCGAAAAACGCGGTATTGATGCGGGAAAACGCTCGTAAGAGGTTTAAAATTACTTTCAAATATTTCCAACTTTAAAGACGCATAAATCCTAAAATATCATACTTACGGCAAATCTGCCTGCGTCAGTCGATTTATCTCGCCAAACTGCATAAGAAACCGCCAAAAAATGTGTCGATTTAAGACTTTCAATTTTTGGGGTGAAAGAACACCAAAGGGGTTAACCTTACGTTTTTTTCAAAAATCGCCAAATATTTAGATGGTCTTTTTTTGATCATAACCGACGTGATTTGATGCGGGGAGTTCGAAAAACGCGTTTAGGTTTGGGGGAAAGGCTCGTAAGCGGTTCAAAATCACGATCAAATTTTGTCAACTTTAATGACGCATTAATCCTAAAATATCATACTTAGGTAAAATCTGCCTGCGTCAGTCGATTTATCTCGCCAAACTGCATAAGAAACCGCCAAAAAATGTGTCGATTTAAGACTTTCAATTTTTGGGGTGAAAAAACACCAAAGGGGTTAACCTTACGTTTTTTTCAAAAATCGCTTAAAATTTAGATGGTCTTTTTTTGATCATAACCGACGTGATTTGATGCGGGGAGTTCGAAAAACGCGTTTAGGTTTAGGGGAAAGGCTCGTAAGCGGTTCAAAATCACGATCAAATTTTGTCAACTTTAATGACGCATAAATCCTAAAATATCATACTTAGGTAAAATCTGCCTGCGTCAGTCGATTTATCTCGCCAAACTGCATAAGAAACCGCCAAAAAATGTGTCGATTTAAGACTTTCAATTTTTGGGGTGAAAAAACACCTAAGGGGTTAACCATACGTTTTTTTCAAAAATCGCCAAAAATTTAGTTGCTCTTTTTTTGATCATAACGGACGTGATTTGATGCGGGGAGTTTGAAAAACGCGTTTAGGTTTGGGGGAAAGGCTCGTAAGTGGTTCAAAATCAGGATCAAATTTTGTCAACTTTAATGACACATAAATCCTAAAATATCATACTTAGGTAAAATCTGCCTGCGTCAGTCGATTTATCTCGCCAAACTGCATAAGAAACCGCCAAAAAATGTGTCGATTTAAGGCTTTCAATTTTTGGGGTGAAAAAACACCAAAGGGGTTAACCTTACGTTTTTTTTAAAAATCGCCAAAAATTTAGATGGTCTTTTTTTGATCATAACGGACGTGATTTGATGCGGGGAGTTTGAAAAACGCGTTTAGGTTTGGGGGAAAGGCTCGTAAGTGGTTCAAAATCACGATCAAATTTTGTCAACTTTAATGACACATAAATTCTAAAATATCATACTTAAGCGTGTATTACATTATCACATTTTGGTCACATTTTCGTTCAACTTTCTTGTCAAATGTTTGACGAAAAAAATTAAGCTGTATTACATTATCACATTTTCGACAAACTTCTGTCAAACTTTGGTCAAACAAAAAGTAGCGCGTGTCACACTTTCGTTCAACTTTTCCATCAAACTTTTGAATAATCATGCGCATTGCTGCAAAGCTACGCTTGTGCCAACCTAAATTATTATTCGAGTTACTAGTATATAAATGGTAAGCTTCCATGTAAGTTTCCACTACTTGAAATACCTTTGCAATCTTTTTTAATTTCCTTTTTAACCTACTCATAATAAAAATATTGAGAATGTTTTTAAAATTTTAATTCTAATTTTCTTTAGTTGGTTACAAAGGTTGGCTACACAAATTGCGTGAAGTATTTCTAGGTTTAGTTGCCAGTTTCACCACAAACATATCCCCACCCAAAAATTTTCATCAAACTTTGGTTAAACTTTTCGTCAAACATTTGACAAGAAAGTTGAACGAAAATGTGATAATGTAATACGCGCTTTAGGTAAAATCTGCCTGCGTCAGTCGATTTATCTCGCCAAACTGCATAAGAAACCGCCAAAAAATGTGTCGCTTTAAGACTTTCAATTTTTGGGGTGAAAAAACACCAAAGGGGTTAACCTTACGTTCATTCAAAAATCTCCAAAAATTTAGATGGTCTTTCTTTCATCATAACCGACGTGATTTGATGCGGGGAGTTCCAAAAACGCGTTTAGGTTTGGGGGAAAGGCTCGTAAGCGGTTAAAAATCACGATCAAATTTTGTCAACTTTAATGACGCATAAATCCTAAAATATCATACTTAGGTAAAATCTTACGTTTTTTTCAAAAATCGCCAAAAACTTAGATGTTCTTTTTTTGATCATAACCGACGTGATTTGATGCGGGGAGTTCGAAAAACGCGTTTAGGTTTGGGGGAAAGGCTCGTAAGCGGTTAAAAATCACGATCAAATTTTGTCAACTTTAATGACGCATAAATCCTAAAATATCATACTTAGGTAAAATCTGCCTGCGTCAGTCGATTTATCTCGCCAAACTGCATAAGAAACCGCCAAAAAATGTGTCGATTTAAGACTATCAATTTTTGGGGTGAAAAAACACCAAAGGGGTTAACCTTACATTTATTTCAAAAATCGCCAAAAATTGAGATGGTTTTTTTTTTATCATAACCGACGTGATTTGATGCGGGGAGTTCAAAAAACGCGTTTAGGTTTGGGGGAAAGGCTCGTAAGCGGTTAAAATTCACGATCAAATTTTGTCAACTTTAATGACGCATAAATCCTAAAATATCATACTTAGGTTAAATCTGCCTGCGTCAGTCGATTTATCTCGCCAAACTGCATAAGAAACCGCCAAAAAATGTGTCGATTAAAAACTTTCAGTTTTTGGGGTGAAAAAACACCAAAGGGGTTAACCTTACTTTTTTTTCAAAAATCGCCAAACATTTAGATGGTCTTTTTTTGATCATAACCGACGTGATTTGATGCGGTGAGTTCGAAAAACGCGTTTAGGTTTGCGGGAAAAGCTCGTAAGCGGTTAAAAATCACGATCAAATTTTGTCAACTTTAATGACGCATAAATCCTAAAATATCATACTTAGGTAAAATCTGCCTGCGTCAGTCGATTTATCTCGCCAAACTGCATAAGAAACCGCCAAAAAATGTGTCGATTTAAGACTTTCAATTTTTGGGGTGAATAAACACCAAAGGGGTTAACCTTAAATTTTTTTCAAAAATCGCCAAAAATTTAGATGTTCTTTTTTTGATCATAACCGACGTGATTTGATGCGGGGAGTTCAAAAAACGCGTTTAGGTTTGGGGGAAAGACTCGTAAGCGGTTAAAATTCACGATCAAATTTTGTCAACTTTAATGACGCATAAATCCTAAAATATCATACTTAGGTAAAATCCGCCTGCGTCAGTCGATTTATCTCGCCAAACTGCATAAGAAACCGCCAAAAAATGTGTCGATTAAAAACTTTCAATTTTTGGGGTGAAAAACCACCAAAGGGGTTAACCTTACTTTTTTTTCAAAAATCGCCAAACATTTAGATGGTCTTTTTTTGATCATAACCGACGTGATTTGATGCGGAGAGTTCGAAAAACGCGTTTAGGTTTAGGGGAAAAGCTCGTAAGCGGTTAAAAATCACGATCAAATTTTGTCAACTTTAATGACGCATAAATCCTAAAATATCATACTTAGGTAAAATCTGCCTGCGTCAGTCGATTTATCTCGCCATACTGCATAAGAAACCGCCAAAAAATGTGTCGATTTAAGACTTTCAATTTTTGCTGTGAAAAAACTCAAAAGGGGTTAAACCTTACGTTTTTTTCAAAAATCGCTAAAAATTTTGATGTTCTTATTTTTATTATAACCGAAGTGATTTGATGCGGGGAGTTCGAAAAACGCGTTTAGGTTTGGGGGAAAGGCTCGTAAGCGGTTAAAAATCACGATCAAATTTTGTCAACTTTAATGACGCATAAATCCTAAAATATCATACTTAGGTAAAATCTGCCTGCGTCAGTCGATTTATCTCGCCAAACTGCATAAGAAACCGCCAAAAAATGTGTCGATTTAAGACTTTCAATTTTTGGGGTGAAAAAACATCAAAGGGGTTAGCCTTAAATTTTTTTCAAAATCGCCAAAAAATTTAGATGTTCTTTTTTGATCATAACCGACGTGATTTGATGCGGGGAGTTCAAAAAACGCGTTTAGGTTTGGGGGAAAGACTCGTAAGCGGTTAAAATTCACGATCAAATTTTGTCAACTTTAATGACGCATAAATCCTAAAATATCATAGTTAGGTAAAATCCGCCTGCGTCAGTCGATTTATCTCGCCAAACTGCATAAGAAACCGCCAAAAAATGTGTCGATTAAAAACTTTCAATTTTTGGGGTGAAAAACCACCAAAGGGGTTAACCTTACGTTTTTTTCAAAAATCGCCAAAATTTAGATGGTCTTTTTTTGATCATAACCGACGTGATTTGATGCGGGGAGTTCGAAAAACGCGTTTAGGTTTGGGGGAAAAGCTCGTAAGCGGTTAAAAATCACGATCAAATTTTGTCAACTTTAATGACGCATAAATCCTAAAATATCATATTTAGGTAAAATCTGCCTGCGTCAGTCGATTTATCTCGCCATACTGCATAAGAAACCGCCAAAAGTGTGTCGATTAAAAACTTTCAATTTTTGGGGTGAAAAAACACCAAAGGGGTTAACCTTACATTTATTTCAAAAATTGCCAAAAATTGAGATGGTCTTTTTTTGATCATAACCGACGTGATTTGATGCGGGGAGTTCAAAAAACGCGTTTAGGTTTGGGGGAAAGGCTCGTAAGCGGTTAAAATTCACGATCAAATTTTGTCAACTTTAATGACGCATAAATCCTAAAATATCATACTTAGGTTAAATCTGCCTGCGTCAGTCGATTTATCTCGCCAAACTGCATAAGAAACCGCCAAAAAATGTGTCGATTTAAGACTTTCAATTTTTGGGGTGAAAAAACACCAAAGGGGTTAACCTTACGTTTTTTTCAAAAATGTCTAAAAATTTAGATGGTCTTTTTTTCATCATAACCGACGTGATTTGATGCGGGGAGTTCGAAAAACGCGTTTAGGTTTGGATGAAAGGCTCGTAAGCGGTTCAAAATCACGAGCAAATTTTGTCAACTTTAATGACGCATAAATCCTGAAATATCATACTTATGTCAAATCTGCCTGCGTCAGTCGATTTATCTCGCCAAACTGCATAAGAAACCGCCAAAAAATGTGTCGATTTAAGACTTTCAATTTTTGGGGTGAAAAAACACCAAAGGGGTTAACCTTAAATTTTTTTCAAAAATCGCCAAAAATTTAGATGTTCTTTTTTTGATCATAACCGACGTGATTTGATGCGGGGAGTTCAAAAAACGCGTTTAGGTTTGGGGGAAAGACTCGTAAGCGGTTAAAATTCACGATCAAATTTTGTCAACTTTAATGACGCATAAATCCTAAAATATCATACTTAGGTAAAATCCGCCTGCGTCAGTCGATTTATCTCGCCAAACTGCATAAGAAACCGCCAAAAACTGTGTCGATTAAAGACTTTCAATTTTTGGGGTGAAAAAACACCAAAGGGGTTAACCATACGTTTTTTTCAAAAATCGCCAAAAATTTAGATGGTCTTTTTTTGATCATAACGGACGTGATTTGATGCGGGGAGTTTGAAAAACGCGTTTAGGTTTGGGGGAAAGGCTCGTAAGTGGTTCAAAATCACGATCAAATTTTGTCAACTTTAATGACACATAAATCCTAAAATATCATACTTAAGTAAAATCTGCCTGCGTCAGTCGATTTATCTCGCCAAACTGCATAAGAAACCGCCAAAAAATGTGTCGATTTAAGACTTTCAATTTTTGGGGTGAAAAAACACCAAAGGGGTTAACCTTACGTTTTTTTCAAAAATCGCCAAAAATTTAGATGGTCTTTTTTTGATCATAACCGACGTGATTTGATGCGGGAAGTTCGAAAAACGCGTTTAAGTTTGGGGGAAAGGCTCGTAAGCGGTTCAAAATCACGATCAAATTTTGTCAACTTTAATGACGCATAAATCCTAAAATATCATACTTAGGTAAAATCTGCCTGCGTCAGTCGATTTATCTCGCCAAACTGCATAAGAAACCGCCAAAAAATGTGTCGATTTAAGACTTTCAATTTTTGGGGTGAAAAAACATCAAAGGGGTTAACCTTAAATTTTTTTCAAAAATCGCCAAAAATTTAGATGTTCTTTTTTTGATCATAACCGACGTGATTTGATGCGGGGAGTTCAAAAAACGCGTTTAGGTTTGGGGGAAAGACTCGTAAGCGGTTAAAATTCACGATCAAATTTTGTCAACTTTAATGACGCATAAATCCTAAAATATCATAGTTAGGTAAAATCCGCCTGCGTCAGTCGATTTATCTCGCCAAACTGCATAAGAAACCGCCAAAAAATGTGTCGATTAAAAACTTTCAATTTTTGGGGTGAAAAACCACCAAATGGGTTAACCTTACGTTTTTTTCAAAAATCGCCAAAATTTAGATGGTCTTTTTTTGATCATAACCGTCGTGATTTGATGCGGGGAGTTCGAAAAACGCGTTTAGGTTTGGGGGAAAAGTTCGTAAGCGGTTAAAAATCACGATCAAATTTAGTCAACTTTAATGACGCATAAATCCTAAAATATCATACTTAGGTAAAATCTGCCTGCGTCAGTCGATTTATCTCGCCAAACTGCATAAGAAACCGCCAAAAAATGTGTCGATTTAAGACTTTCTATTTTTGGGGTGAAAAAACACAAAAGGGGTTAAACCTTACGTTTTTTTCAAAAATCGCCAAAAATTTTGATGTATTTATTTTGATCATAACCGAAGTGATTTGATGCGGGGAGTTCGAAAAACGCGTTTAGGTTTGGGGGAAAGGCTCGTAAGCGGTTAAAAATCACGATCAAATTTTGTCAACTTTAAAGACGCATAAATCCTAAAATATCATACTTAGGTTAAATCTGCCTGCGTCAGTCGATTTATCTCGCCAAACTGCATAAGAAACAGCCAAAAAATGTGTCGATTAAAAACTTTCAATTTTTGGGGTGAAAAAACACCAAAGGGTGAGTTCGAAAAACGCGTTTAGGTTTGGGGGAAAGGCACCTTACATTTATTTCAAAAATCGCCAAAAATTGAGATGGTCTTTTTTTGATCATAACCGACGTGATTTGATGCGGGGAGTTCAAAAAACGCGTTTAGGTTTGGGGGAAAGGCTCGTAAGCGGTTAAAATTCACGATCAAATTTTGTCAACTTTAATGACGCATAAATCCTAAAATATCATACTTAGGTAAAATCTTACGTTTTTTTCAAAAATCGCCAAAAATTTAGATGTTCTTTTTTTGATCATAACCGACGTGATTTGATGCGGGGAGTTCGAAAAACGCGTTTAGGTTTGGGGGAAAGGCTCGTAAGCGGTTCAAAATCACGATCAAATTTTGTCAACTTTAATGAAGCATAAATCCTAAAATATCATACTTAGGTAAAACCTTACGTTTTTTTCAAAAATCGCCAAAAATTTAGATGGTCTTTTTTTGATCATAACCGACGTGATTTGATGCGGGGAGTTTGAAAAACGCGTTTAAGTTTGGGGGAAGGGCTCGTAAGCGGTTCAAAATCACGATCAAATTTTGTCAACTTTAATGATGCATAAATCCTAAAATATCATACTTAGGTAAAATCTGCCTGCGTCAGTCGATTTTTCTCGCCAAACTGCATAAGAAACCGCCAAAAAATGTGTCGATTTAAGACTTTCAATTTTTGGGGTGTAAAAACACCAAAGGGGTTAACCTTACGTTTTTTTCAAAAATTGCCAAAAATTTAGATGGTCTTTTTTTCATCATAACCGACGTGATTTGATGCGGGGAGTTGGAAAAACGCGTTTAAGTTTGGTGGAAAGGCTCGTAAGCGGTTCAAAATCACGATCAAATTTTGTCAACTTTAATGACGCATAAATCCTAAAATATCATACTTAGGTAAAATCTGCCTGCGTCAGTCGATTTATCTCGCCAAACTGCATAAGAAACCGCCAAAAAATGTGTCGATTTAAGACTTTCAATTTTTGGGGTGAAAAAACACCAAAGGGGTTAACCTTACGTTTTTTTCAAAAATCGCCAAAAATTTAGATGGTTTTTTTTTTATCATAACCGATGTGATTTGATGCGGGGAGTTGGAAAAACGCGTTTAAGTTTGGGGAAAGGGCTCGTAAGCGGTTCAAAATCACGATCAAATTTTGTCAACTTTAATGATGCATAAATCCTAAAATATCATACTTAGGTAAAATCTGCCTGCGTTAGTCGATTTATCTCGCCAAACTGCATAAGAAACCGCCAAAAAATGATTCGATTTAAGACTTTCAATTTTTGTTGTCAAAAAACACCCAAGGGGTTGCACTTACGTTTTTTTCAAAAATCACAAAAAATTTAGATGGTCTTTTTTTTATCTAAACGGACGTGTTTTGTTGCGAGGAGTTCGAAAAACGCGTTTTCGTTTGGGGGAAACGCTCTTAAGCGGTTCAAAATTACGATCAAATTTTTTCAAGTTTAAACACGCATATATCCTAAAATATCATACTTACGTAAAATCTGCCTGCGTCAGTCGATTTATCTCGCCAAAATGCATAAGAAACCGCCAAAAAATGATTCAATTTAAGACTTTCAATTTTTGGGGTCGAAAAACACCAAAGGGGTTAACCTTAGGTTTTTTTCAAAAATCGTCATAAAATATCATACTTACGTAAAATATGCCAGCGTCAATCGATTTATCTCGTCAAACTGCATAACAAAACGCCAAAAAATGCTTGGATTTAAAACTTTCAATTTATGGGGTCAAAAAACACCAAAAGATCAACTTTTCGTTTTTTTCAAAAATCATCAAAAGTTTTAAATGTTTTTTTTATGACTTAGCCCGACGCTTTCGTATGCGCAGAGCTCAAAAAAGGGTCATGGACATCGCGGAAAAGTGCAGAACCTTGATAAATTTCGAAATAAAGCACAGATTGCAAATATTCCGTTTCTTGACTTTAATGTGAAATGAAAAGTGAACTTTCCTAATTATACCTACGGGAAATCTGACTGCGGCATTCGAATTTTCTTGTCCACTTTCGTCAAAAACCATGAAAAAATTTGGAGATATTCAACTTTAATTTTTTGAGGTCAAAGGGTAGCAAAGTGGTTAACAGTTTCGCAAGAAAAGTAAGAAAATGAAACATGAATGAATTGAAATGAAAAATTACTAATGTGATATTTAAACAATAAAAACTATAAATAAAAAATTTGAACTATTAAAAATAGGAGATGCTTTCCGTATCACAGTGATAAATATAAATCCAAAATTTCAAAAAAATCCCTTTAGCCCTTTTTTGAAATGACGATGAATAACCCTAAGCGCAACGCAAAATCCCAGCCTTAATGTACGTTATAACTCAAAATCTGTTGATTCCAGACGATACTGGGTTATAACCTAAGTTGTAGATAAGCGAATTATTTTTAAAAATGTTCTAATTTATTAAGCCAAAAAATTAGTAATATCTGAAATTTAGAAATTAGCTTTAAAGTTAGGTATCCTCCAGAGGTTTGGACTAGATCAAAAATTTTATTTGAAAAGATGTCTTAGAAAAATGTTTTTATCGCCACCTCAAAGCTTCTCCACGGTCACGGGAATACCCTGTACATACAAAAGTTTTGGGAGAATTAGCTCGTGTTTGGGTTTGAATCCAAGATCACAAATTTAGTTTATGCGAAAAAGTGTAGTCTTCTAAACTCTCTTGATTTAAAAAAAAAACTTGATGAATTAGATTGGTTGTATAAAAGTATCTTTTAATTTAACAAAATCGGTGACAAGGCTTGTCCAAATTGTTATTTAAAATCCAACTGTTAAATCCTATTATATTAAATTCACAAGTGTTAAAACGTGTTCGCCAAGATATATCGCACGATAATATTAAAATTGTTAATTTATTTTAGGAGAGTTACTGTACGTAGGGGTTAAAGTTATATAACAATAGGGTTGTGATATGCAAAATACACTTGTCGTTAATTTTAGATAATAAAATAAGGCGTGACATGTTAATTATTCACCGATCGAGCGATTTACATAAATTTTTGAACCTACTTTGCATATTTTGCAACATTCGCTCTGGTTAATCTCCAGTGTAATAAATTTTCAAGGTAAATTAACTTTAGTAATAATTATTTTGAAAAATATTAAGTGTTAGAACTAATTAAAACTTTTCTACAATGGCTAATTCTATAGAAGCCAAGTTTCTTACATAATCAGCTAAGCATGAAATAATTGTGATCGCCTCGTCATATCGAATCGCTCATGATTAACGACGTGAAACGAAACGTAATCCTTGATCAAGTCCAGACCACACCTGATCCATAAGATCCTTGTGCATCACCAGTCAACTGTTATATTCGAATGGGGTTGATTTCTCCTAAAAAAAATCATCTTTTTTTATATCTCGTTAATGTCAATTTAATTATGTCATTAAAACTTGATTTTGTAACGGAGAAGTCGCTTAAAAGCAGACAACGAATATTTGATGCGTATGATAGGGCACTGTAAAACATTCATGAATGTGTAATAGAAAATGTTCACTCTTCACTTACACGTGCCCACCCAGGGAGATGACACGTGTAGGATTTAAATTAATCCTAGGTTAATTGACAACGACCAGAGGAAATTTTTATTACACTGTAGTATTTGGAAGCGAAAAACTTTTCGTCGTCTTTTCAATTATCGTTTATCCGAAATTAGATTGTTAGAACAAAAACAAAAAAATTGATAAGTGATGAAACTTCATGCTTCGTGAGATCTGGAGGCCGTTATTGGAGCATGTAATTCTGGGTTTAAGCTGTACGTTTTCTTGAGAATGAAAAACTTCAACTCGAGAAGTGGGATGTCTATTTTACAATTCGATTCAAAGTTTGTTTGGTAACATGTCATAATCATATAATCACCTAATTGTGCCATTGAAATGTAAGAAATAAAGCACACACGGGGGGTTTACGTATCCGGCTTAAGATTAAATTTAATAAAGAGCCATAACGTAATTTTTTTATTTCGATCACGTTACACCTTTGATGCTTCAATTTTGTTCAAAATTAAAAAGGCCGTTTTATAAATTTATTTTATAAAAATTAAGTATTGCACTAGGAACGCAACTAATTGCTGGTAGGTATACAATAGAAACAGTGAGCCCACCTTGGGGCCGTAATAATGTTACGTTACAACATAATAAATATAATGTGATTTTTCCAAAACATTAACCTTCCACAATGACTTGAAAGGGTTACTGCCCTTTTTGTTAAATCGTAAAATTTAAAATCACTCAAATAGAATAAAATGTATTGAAGTGCATTAAATTTAATTATCGAATTTCAACCCTTGTAACATCATTTGACATGGAATGGAATTAAAAATGGGCTAAAACTGCTACATCTAAAAGCTGTGAACTTTTCTTCCCGTTCTCACCCTTTTCTCAGCAAGTGCCACTTTACGTTGGCATAGTAACGCAATTTCAAAATGGCAGGTTTTCAGTTATTGATTAAACGAAAGAATGGACGAATGGAAGCTTAGACAGAAAAGTTTTGGGAAAGTAATTGTAAAATCTTTAGATTTTCGCAAATTGCAAAACAAGTCACTTACTTATCTTTATTTTCCGAAAAAACTTAATTCGGACTAATTTGTACTTTTTCGACTTGAAATTAATATTTTTGCAAAACTTCGAGCAATTTTTTAACAATGGAGACAAATATACCTAAGTGAAAATTAATAGGTAATTATCTATTTTTAGTTAATGGTTTTTGAAAATAAAATGTTTTGACACTTTTCTCTGGGGACAAATGTCAAGTATAAATCTCACACTAATGGTTTGTTTCTAACGGATGCGATAATTCATTAACAATACTTATCTTCTTCCTATATAGATATGTTAAGTAGGTAAAAATTCATGAGAACAAAAATTCGATAAAAACTTCACGTTTTCCTCCGATTTGGTGAAAAGTATAATTTGGTCAAAATTGTTTTATCTGGAAAGAAATAAATTTTATAACACAATGGGGTGTGACACGTACGTTAATAATTTTAGAGATTTGCGAAAGGGTGAAATAATGCTCGGCATTGTATTCCACAGAGACATACTTTTTATTTCAAATAAACTAATTATATACAACTACACCATATAATATCGATACAATTCGAAAACGGCGTGGAACAAATTTTTTTATTAAGATATTTTAACATTAAAGGACGAATTACGATAAAACGACTATATTTCTATATCATATTAATTTTACAAAATTAAATTTTGATGAAATACAAAGACGGAAAATCGAAAAATTTAATTTTGGAAATTCATTGAGCAAGAATAATTAAAATTTTTACGACAACGAAAAATCTTAAACAATTATGAATATCACATTAATATTGGTTTTGAAATTCTAAATCCGATGTTAGTTGTGATGACCATGGTTTAAATCATTCTTCTTTCTGCCCTGAAAAATAAAAAATTACAATAATCCATCTACTTATGGAGGAAAAAGTTCTATGCCAAGTGTCAATTTCTGTTTGTATTTTTGTTTACCTTTAGTCGTGATCTTTCTTTCTCTTTTTGTCGGCAAAAGGTATTTTCGATTCATTGAAAAATTTAGACAACTTTAAACATATCAATTTCGGCGCTGCGTTAGTTCAAATCGAAAATGTGTTTGAACTTTTAACTGTCTTAAAAGCAAAATTCGTTTGTTCAACTGGGGTGCTTTTTAAAAAAGTGCCATTCAGAGTTTTGTGAACGTGTCAGTACTTAGTGACATGTACAGTAGCAAAGAAGGGAGTCGCTTTCAAAGGGACACTAGTGATTTTACCTGGCCCTTTGTGTGACAAATGCCAAACATATACCTAAAATGTTCAACAATCATATGAAGGTATAAATATCACATTGCACTTTTGTTAACAATACTTAAAGACGACATCGTATCGTACACATTAACTTAAATATCTTATTTAATTTATAAATTTGCTTTCATGGGGGATGGAATTCCGTTTCAAGAATGATTTAACAGTTTCCTTACTTCAATTAATTTTTTTTCACTTTGCTTTATCATTTCATTTTATCAAAGCTATAATTTTTTTTACAAAATAATTTGCCGATAAAATTTCTTATTTATAAGCAAAGCGTTTCTTTTTTATTTAGTCAAAATCAAAATTTTCAGATTTGAGAAACTCATGAGCATTTTTAAAATATGTTCATGTTTAGGAAATTACAAAATAGTTTTTTTATAACTATATTTTTATTATTATATTAAATATACTAAAATTCACCGGACCTAGGTGGTAAGAGGGCTATAAAAGGGCACAAAGTAAGCCTTAGCCTAAAAGTGGTTATGTACAAAAATGAAACTAATAAAATTTCGTACAAGAAAGTACTTTATTATTTTTTGCATATATGTTACAGATATCGAGGTCTATATACTCGTAAAATTGCCAAAATTTCAAAAAACTTGAAATTATTCAATATTTTATCTTAAATTAAAAATAACTATTATAGTTATATTATAATGGATAATTACTATACTTAAATTGCATTTAACAAAATATTTCCGTAACTATGTTTTGATTTTTTTATAGCCCATTAATTGCCATAATTTATAACCTACGAAAATCTACTTTTTCATGAAAATACGCATATTTTTTAAATTGTTGTAAGCAATGATCTGAATTCATTAAGGGGTTACCCTAATGTGAGCTAGTGAAAATCAATGTGAACTTTGAAAATTAATTTCGGGAAAACTACAAATGTGATTTTTGCAATTTTTTGATATTTATTTATAAATATCTTTCTTAGTTTACATATAAAATTTTATTAAAAAATAATTGTATTTGCAGGAGTTACGCGGATTTACGTATAACTTTGTTTCTCGTGCAAGATCGAATGGTGTAGGTGATTTTGGCAATTGGGGCAATCCGACAAAAATGAAAAAAAATTTTTTGTTAATTACATTGTATTGGCTATGGTGTGACGAGGAATTTTCCTGATATTCTTTTCATTTGTAAAAAATTTTTTTTGTAGTTTATAGTTATAAAAAAATGCATATTTTCTACTCAATTTCTTAAATAAAAAATTAACGGAAAAGAATTTCAACAAAATCCTTTGTCACGCCGAAACTACTATTTCTTTGAATATGTGTTCCAAATTTCAAGTCAATTCATCCAGTACAGACTGAAAAATCACCTACACCGTTTTAAAAAAATATGTAGTTCCGAGCAAATCGGTTTGAAAAGTTTACTTTAATTCTGCAATTCCTGCACCATACAATTGAACTTCCTCGCTTTGAAAATCTGATTAAAGCTCTATGACTAAAAAAATACTACGAATATCGGCATGAAATTTTTACACATTATTCTTAAGATGTTGAACAATTTTTTAAAACAAAAAAATTTATTTCGATTTTTATGAAATGTCACATTAGGGTTATCCCTTAGGCGTTTCCGCCCAGTCCGAGCCTGTTTTCCAAGTTTTCCGCATCTAAATACGTCGATTTAAGTAATAAAATGATTCAAGAAATTTTGAAAGATTTTTTAAAAAAGCGCAAGGATTTACGTTAAGAGTTAAATTAAACCTTTTCGTACTTTTCGACTCCAAAAATTAGAAGTTTGAAATCTGTAATTTTTTTCAGTTTCTAACTTATTTCAAAAACAAAATTCAAATGGCGCCCGCAGGTTTCATGTAAGTATCTATAATATCTCTCTTAATGTCATATTTAAAATTTGAACCCTTTTTTTAATTAATACTGACCATTTTCGAGAATTAAACAAAAAACTGTTAACCAAGACCTTCTTTGTGCCCCTTTGTACACCTCTCACCTTTTAGGTCCTGAAACTTTTGGTACTATATTTACCTCCTAACTAGTCTAAACACAGAATTGGAATCTTTATTTTAATTAGATCTTCGTTTTGAGTGTTAATGATTACCAGGACTATAATTTGCGAAATAAGCATTAAATCAAAACTAAAAGAATAATTCACTTTTATTCCTTTCTAAATCTATTAATTTTTACCTTCAATCAAAAAAAAAATTTTTGTTCGGAGAAAGGTACCTAATCGAAAAAAAATTTTTTTATTTTTTTTACATTTTCGAGATCACCGTGTTCAGAAACGTAAAGATCTGCAAAAAATAAAAGAAAATTTTCTGTGTCGGTCGGTCGTCAAATTTTGTCCCTCGATTTATTCCGGAACCGTCCAACCAATCACATCCAAATTTGGTATAATAGTAGGGTTTATGGTAGAAAGGTGAAAATACGGTTTTCGTCGCAATCAATCAATCAGAAGTGCCACTACAAGAAAATAACACAAGATTTTTAAGAAGGATTTTGTCTTGTGATAGGTTATTTTAAAGACCTTGAAAAAATTTATCCAGAATAGGTGAAATTAACTTTCTATCTGTCATCTGTCGAAAATTACAAGCTGCCAAAGTTGAAACTTAAAGAGTGAATAACTCATGAAGTACTGAAGGAATCTCAACCTAATTTTGTATGTAGGAACATTGCTCCCACAGAACTTGACAGCTATAGAACCATTTGATAAAAATCAAGAATCCAATAATAAGCTAATATAATAATGATAATAAGCTAAGTGAAACGATAGTAAAATACAAAATTATTCGAGCTTTCGAGAAGGGATGTTCTCTTTTTTCAAGATATAATTTATCAAACTATATTTCAAAAGCTAATAATTTAATTATTTAAAATATTTTAGTTTCAAAAAGTTATAAATGCATTTTTTGATTATTCAAAAATATTGATGGATTTAGAACAAAATTTTTACAAAAAGATCAGAATATAAATCAAAATTAAAACAAAATTTTGGGTATTTAAATTAATTTTGAGTCTCGGTGTTGAAAAATGAAAAAAAATGGAAGAAATGAAATGTTTTTAAATTAAAACATATTTCGTACCTTCATGAGTAGGTATATGGAATAAATATCTTGATAATTTCTATTTTTTATAATAATTTGGTGTGATACATTTACCCAAACCAAAATATTTAGTGAAAGTCAAAAATCGGGCACCTTGTAGATTAAAAGTGCGAATTTACAATTATTTTACTGAAGAAAAAATATAACAACGTAATTTCCAGAATAGCTAAACTGTTCATATTATAAGAAACTAATTAATAGTCCGGTCTGGTACATATTAAAAATCAACAATAAAATTCTCGGTACAGCCGAGAATAAATCGAGGTGTTTTCTTATAATATCTACAATTATTTTAACTGTTTACATTAAGTTTTATGTTTGCGTACCATTTAATTATTGTGTTTTCAAGAATTTTCTTGTAAATAGACCATGACCATGAACATAGATTACTATTATGACCACAGTTGTACTTGCACCACAACTTTTTTTTATTCTTATAAAAATTGTGATCTTTTCAAATTATGAGTTTGATTTAAAAAAATAATTTCGTACAAATTAGCCAAATTTAATTTATAATTTGTAGTTGAAAAATTAATTAACATTAGTACTTTTACTGCCAGTAATAAGTTGAAACAAAGTAGTACCATTGTTTATATATATAAACAATGGTAGTACTTTAGCGCCGACGAAGACAAAGCACTTGAGTGCGTCGTTACTGACAGTAAAGTAAAACAATTGCTTTCACACAAAATCAAATTTGAGATTTAATTAAATATCGTTTTCCGAAAAACTAATTATTAGAACTGTAAATCCATAGCATATCGGTGATATTCCGAGATTGAGCCTAGAATTTCCAATCTCTAACTCGACCATAGCTATACATCCATCTACTGCTGTGGTTAAAAATAAAATGTAAAATAATGTAAATGTAAGTTTTTCTTCAAATTTGTTAATAAAAAACTCAATAAGCACCGTCATGCACAAACCAAAATTTTTTGCCCCCCTCCCATCACATCCCCGTTAAAATGTTTAAAAACCATATAATAGAATTTCATCTTTTTCATTCGACCAATCAAATCATAACAAAGAAAATAATAAATAAAACAAAATAATATAGAAACATAATTTAATAACATAGGTAGGTACACTTACATACACAAAATTAATTAGTATTTAAAAAATAGTTAACATATAATTAAAATTAATTAAAAAATTTACTAAAATAACCAAACAAAAAATTGTTAATTTAAAACAAGGATACTGATTGAATATTTTATCGATGGTCCATTATCAACAACTGCGTTGATGTACATATTAATACATGCATGAAGGGTTGATGTAAAATTTGCATAGACTACAAGCGCTTTAGTTGCGCTTTTTAACAGAACAAAAAGTTAGGGCTTATAGGACAGTTAGTAAGTTATTTTGTACATATATTAAGTTGTAAACAGATGTCTCAAATTATATACGAAACTAATTTGCAATCGTCACCTTATTCAAATGTATTTTAATTTATAAAATTATAAATCATTCGTTGGTAATTTGTTAATCGATTCAAAAATTTACGCTTTCGCATAATTGCAATTTTATTACTAATTCCGAATGTCGATGTGATTTGACAATATGACACACCATTACGGTGTGATCTCTTTGCAAATATTGACCGAAAGCTTATCGGCGATGTGAGTGTGCGAGAACACACAGTTGTTCCGATCGATTTCGAAAATCTTACCATTTTAGGTATTTGTTTGGTTATGTATAGCGTAAAAATTGGCACATTGCACTAATGAATTTGTATTTTTGTAATAAATTAGTTGGTGCTAGGGTGGAGTTAAAGGAAGGCCTACTTGCAGGGGTAATCCGTGTCTTGGGGGTCCGTGACAACGTGAAGAAACGGGTCCACCGTGGTGTCCATGATGAGCTCCGTGCAAACTATTGGCCATTCTTAACTGAAACAAAAAAAATTATTAGCTCCACATTAGATGTCACGATCGGATAATCCTGACAGTAACATTTATATTGGGTTTTCAATACGTAAGCTAGACATAAAACGGATTGATTTAACGTCAACCGGCTAATAACGAAAATAAGCTTTCAATGCCGGAGTGTGAATTGCAAAATTTAGGGACAAATAGAAAAACAAGAAGAAGAACTTCTTTGGATAAGGATTGAAAAGATGCAATTACTTGGCGATGTTCATTCCCATGCAAAAAAAAGGTATTGCAATTTTCTTTAACAATGAGAGCATTTTAGAAACCCGCCTTCACAAAACTGATGATCCATCTATTTTGAATGACTGAACTTTAAAATCTCTTAATAGCACCTTACAATTTGTCGAGATCAAAAAGTTTGTTGTAAATTATTGATGAGTTCCAGGTATGCGTTTACAGTATATATTACACAAATCAAGTGATGTATTGTGAAAAGTTTTAAGAAAACAAGAAAAAATGTTGTGTGTACGCACTTGAATTCAGGTAGCATCAGTTCCGGTCCCTAATTTTCATGTTTTACGGTTCATATACGCACAAAAACGATATTAACTGTTGAAGATAACATTTTACACGGATTAAATTTCAAATAGCTTATCAAGATGCAATATTGTCACAGTATCAATGATCTAATCCTATTGAGGAATAACGACAAGGATAACATGAACAGGCGGCTTTCTATTATACAAACTTTTTTATAGGATGTCGTTTTCTTTTAAGAAGGATACTTTAGAATCTTTCAGTTATTTTAATGGAGGGTTTACATAAACAATTATGGCGCTTTGATTCACTTTTTCGTCGTGTTGCAGCGGCATCTTTTTGAGATTATAGAGATTATAGCAAAGTTAAGTAAACAATAAATAAGGGTCCACATTTTTTTGCATCTGTTCCGCTTCCTTAATTTTGACAATCGATCAGTAAAAATCCAATTTTAATGATCATCAAATTATGGCACTGCAATTACCAGCAAATATAAATTTTAAGTTATTATAAATAGAAAGGACGCACGTAATAATGAAAGTGTTCGATACGCACAAAAAGTTCAGATGATTTTTTGTTGTAGAATACAAAACAAGCGAGAGATCACTAACAAGCGTCGAGGGTGGTAAAGATCGAGGGCGCGACCCTCGTAAATTAAAGGGCGCCCTCGCAATTCTAGACGCTACCGTCCGTATGGGTCAATCACTTTTAAAACCTCCCTTTACTAAAGGAAACAATGCCTTTACTGCCAACAAACCTTTTTTACAGCAGTTATTAGTCTAATAATAGTCCCTGCGAGGAAGCTTCTATTAAAATTTAGAGATATATGCCCTTTGATGTTGCTGACGATGGAGTAATCAAAAATAGTTTAATAGTTTACTACCTACATTTTAAATAATTTCTTCATCATTTAGCTGGATTACCGAAAATCTTTAAAAAGAAACGTTTGCCAGAAAAATATTGTCGTCTGTGCAGTAATCCTAGCCCGATGTCTGTTTTAACTGGTCTTTGATGCACCCTTCAAAATAATAAGCTTAAAGGCTCTGTAGGATTTATTCCAAATTTAATTCGTGACAAAGCATTAATTAAAATGATCTGTGTATTACTACAAGTACTAGAAAAGCTAACCGACCCTATATCAACTACCAAAAATTTGAAGGATCTTATTTGAATATTTTCCACGCACTCAAATAGTAGTTTTTGTGAAATTATTGTGAATCGCAAAATTATATAGTTATACTTAAAACAGAGCCATGGGTGATTTTTTGAAAATTTGCATTTATATCACATCAAAACAAAATCAAAGGAATTGTAACGAATTCCTGGGAATTTTTGGAATGACTGTACACAAGTTTTCCTAACCCATTAACCCTTCGCATTATTTTTTCAAAAATTGGAGAATATAATATCTGCTAGCAAAATAAGTGGGCTGTGACCTTACCCTAAGCTATTCCCTTGATCATGGTATATAATTATAAAGAAGAAGATAAAAATTGCTTGTTTTGCTTATTAATTGCACGAAACAATTTTTTTTTTAATACACAGCCCAGCAGTCTTTGTGAATATTGGCATATTGGACGGATTTTAATGCATTCATGTGGTCAATTCGCTTCTGGTTGAGTATTTGCCAACTTTGATCAAAATATAGAATAAAAATTCCTTCCAAGGTGGGACAGGTATTTCCTCCGCAGCATTTTTATTTTGTTTTCACCTTCAAAATATTTGACCTTGATTGACGATATTTAAAAAAACCTTTAATGGGCAAAAAGACCCCACAACGACAAGGATTTTGAAGTTATTCTTAAAACGTAAATTTTTGGTATAAAATCATAATTTTTATTTTTCATTTTAAGTGGTTTGCTGGCTACTAAGAGTCCCACTAAGTATTAAGCCCACGAAACCCGACGGCTTCATATTCTCTCACAAGCACATAGACGGTCATAAGAAAATTAGTCTCTCTCCTGATTAAAATCAGGTGCTTGAGCGTTAACAGTTGATTGCGCTAACTACTGGAACACCGATTGTCTGATTTAAAAGAATAAAAAAAGTGATTTGCTTAAAAAAGTAAAAAAAATACAAAAACTTACAAGAAAAAAGTCATTGATGGATCCAGGTTTATTGAGGTCTAAAACTAAATTATATTAAAGGATTCCTTAAGATCTGTGCCCGAGATGTAACGAATAATCTTAAAAAAATAATGTTTCCCAAACACTAATTTTTATTTAAGCCAAAATGTAAGCAAATCATTAATCAACTAGCAAAAAGCCCGTCCACGGACGGGCACCTAGACCCGATTGGTTGGAAACTCGATTAATGTGCAACTCGTCCCAGGGGGAGTACCGTCGTCGGTACTTTAATATATTTTTCGGTTGGTAAAAAAATTCGACCAATCAGATTGTTTCTTTTTTCACCAAAAAATGACACGCTGGAGGAGGAGCCGGAGCCGGAGCCGGAGCAGCAGAGTGCTGGGATTTTATGTATTAAGATAGCCAAGGGGTAAATATCCAGTAAAATTTCTGTACACAAGATTCGGAATTCCATAGATTTCCAAGACTTCCAATGATTTTCAAGACTTCCAATGATTTTCAACGATTTCCAAAGAATTCCAACAATTTCTAAGAAATTCCAATAAATTCAAATCAAAGTGAAATCTAAAGAATTGCAGTGATTTCCAACGATTTCCAAGAATTCGGGGGATTTCCAAATATTTCTAGTATGATTTCCAATGAATGCCCCCGACTTTTCTTTATGGAAGAAGTTTTTGTATGGCTTGTGATATTATTTAGAGTTGCGGGTTTGTGTATTTCAAAGCATTCAATTTTTGTACAAAACAAATTCAATTTATTTACAAAAAATGTTTACCACTTGGAGCATCCACTTGACTTTAGCCGCCACTGGTTAAATGTCTATTTCAAAAATTTTAAATTATTCTGTGCAAGCTTCTTGTAATACACAGAAGCTGTGACATCAACAAAATTTCCCAAGAAAATCTGATTCTTTCACTAATGCCACCATGGGAAATTGGGAATTTGCAGAAATGGTCGATTAATAAGACATGAAACGCTACACGAAAGAACAACGCGTACTTTTTAAAAAATTATGCCGGAAATGCAGTTATGATGTTTTTTAAAGTTTATTTAAAGCGTTTTCAAACAAAACAAAAAACTAACAGCACAAAAAACAGCACAAGAAAATGGAACGTGTGAGAATTGACCGGAGGAAAATTTTTTGTTGAAATAATTCCTGAAGGCAATTCTAAGTCCGTTCTCTGTGTGCTCCAATGTACGAATATAACCCAAATTTTGAAATTGTGGTTTGCCCTTATTGTAATTTTTACAGTTTTTTGCTTTCAAGTCCCACTCCAAGCAAGATCTGCGTTTTGATTGGTTTTTTATATTACAAGTTCGTTTCTCTCTCGCGAGACTTTGCTTATGTCTGTCAGGGCAAATCATAAACATGATGATACCCCACCAAAAAAGTATTTTAAAAATATATAAAGTATTTTTATATAAATTCGAAAATTTATCCCCCCCCCCCTTTCTGATCTTACGTAATATTAATTATTACTCAAAAAGAAGCCAGGTCGAGTCGAGTCAAAAGAATTTTCGGTATCTATTAATGTTAAAAGTGAAATTAATGAAGATATTATGTTTAATTTACTTTAATATAAATTTGCACAATATAACAATTTGTTTAAAAAAAAAACAAGTCTATTCATTACTAGCTGACCATGGACTCCGAAGCTAGTCAGGAATGCTACTGGGATATCCCTGTCTTGTCTTCATTAAATTAAAAAAATTAAATCTTATGTAAGAAATTGTAATGACCACCCTTTCCAAATAAAAAAAATAAGATGACAGCTTTTCTGTCTTTTCAAAAATAATTAATTCTCAGGCGATTGGAAATAAGCCAAAATATATATTAGAAACATTTCTAGAATTTATTCTGTGAGTTTAGATTGGCCATACAGCATTTGAACACCTTCCGTATACTTTCCTTTAACGACAACGTTTTTAAAATTTTATATGGTATAATTTTTAATTTTTTGCACGATTCTGCGCCTGACAGTTTCAAAATGGTTTGAACTGCTGCAAAAACAAACTTCTTAGTCACTCAAATGCTAATCAGATTACGCATAAAACAAACATCTTTCTAATCGTTTTTTCCGAACCGAGGTTCGGATCCCACGTTAAATAAAAGGTTTGAAAATTATATAGTCCTAAAAGATGGTAGATCACCACACTTATGTCAAGAGCCTAATCAATTAGCCTTACTAATCACATCCAATAAAATTAAGAAATCCACGGTTATGGCATTTGGTCTCTTGAATAATAAAAATATTCACGTCATTCGGCATCCTTTTGAATACAATTAAACTTTTTAAGTTATAACTTGTCAAAACGTCAATAATGATCAATAATTTTGAAAATAACTGGCACTTAACTTCCTACATATTGTTATCAACAAAGAAGTCAGACGTATATAGGGCTCCATTGTGTATAAAATACTGACCGGTGTATTGAAGCTTTTGTGTACTTGTTTGCCCAAGCAGGATGCAGAATTGGTGAAAATATAACTAATAATATAATACTGCAATCGAACAGATGATTTATTAAGGGGTAGTCTTGATTGAATTGTTAAACGATAGTCCATTCAAAAATTGAGAGGCATGATACGTAATATTATAATATTTAGACATTTAGGGAAATGAAAATTTATGATTTCGAATCGCTCAACTGGAAAAGTGTTAACGAACTTACTAAAAGTTATACATGAACGAGCAAGAATTTTTTTTTAGAAAACACGATTTTGGAACTAATCGATTAAAACGTGCGAGAACTTTCAAATGTATTTCAAAAATTTTTTAATTATCCGGTGCAATAAAATCAACTCTGCGAGGGAAGCTTTATTGAATTCGTAGATATATTTTGATTTCAATTAAATTATTTTATTGGATCGACCCCTTGGAATGCTTTATCAAGCCCTCGGAGCTTACAGAAATGCGTTTCAATTTACAATAATTGGAAGGGTTATAAATGTACCCCCATAAATGTTTTAAAATAAAAAATGTTTACAATAATAATTAAAGGTAATTTAAAAAGTTGCGAATCAATTTTGAATTGAAATGTAAAAAATGAAAGCTGGATCAAAAATTTGTATTGAATTGTTCCCCCTTATTAGATACACCTAGGGGGGTCTCTACGTGATGTAAGATTCCCCACTCCCTCATCAGCTTCTAGTTCCGTAAACAATATTGCTCTCTGCAGGGAGACATATTGACATTTGAAAAGGTGCCGAAGTGAAAAATCAAAAAGGGGCCTCATATTTGTGTTTATGATGCTCCCTACGGTGATTCGAGTTTGGGCACGTTTTGTTACAGTATTTTATGCTGTTAGCATATGTCTGACCTGGCTGTCTGAATAATAAGCTTTACTATTGTTGATAATTCTAACTGACATAAGTTGTTGAAAATTTTATAGCATTATTATAACATAAACATCTTGAAGCTACAAATATAAAGCTGAATGTTTGCTAAACTTTCGGAACATTAACATACCTTGAAAATTAATAATTCCATTATCTGTTCAGGTGCTTTCTTGGGAAAACGAGAACTTCTCAAATATATAAGTTCCAACAAAAGAAACAACCTGAGATGTTTTCATATCATCTAAATATCTAACACCGATTCCGATAAGAATAAAAATGGGTCCATTCTTAGCCGAAATGAATCTTAAATATCAATATCCATGAACAGGTGAATTGGAAGCGGATTAAAGGACTTTAAAGTTTCAAATGAGATCTACACCGTATTGCTCTTTATATTGAATAAAATCTGCGTGGGAGACGACATGACGAATAAACAGATTTATAACAATGAACTTGATGCTTGGGGCGAAATCGTTGTAAATGGGAGTAAATCTGAAAGGTTATTCGTACATGTTTGTTTTGCCATCAGCAATTTTTCGCTCGGACGCTTTCAGTACCTAACTACAAGTAGAGGGACCGTAACTAGCAATTTACCGTCGTTATGCTTTGTGATGGTGGAGGATGTTGATTTATCATTAAAGCGAGACTTAAAACGCAATTCAAAAAAATTACCTCTAAATCCTGATCGGGTCTGTCTTGTGAACGATATCCCCGTTGTTTGTCTTCAAATTCTCTTAATCTTTGGTTGTAGCGTTCGATTTGTTCTCTAAGGATGGCATCTTCGGCGGCCGCGCGATCTTCGCAATATTCTAAACATCCAACGCCGTCGAGACGTTCCAAATCTAGCCATCCTCTCCACCTGACGCAAACTCCATTCATAATTAACGAAGACTTGATGTGAATCTGAAAAAAATAGATTGGTAAATAAAGATTCAAAATTCTTGACATTCTTGAAAAAAAGGAAAATAGAGCTGAAGTGACGGTTCCAGGAATAAACAAGAATCTTTTTACAAAGCACTTTTGCTGCAAACTTGACTTTAGAATAGCACCAAATAAATCTTATAGCTTTCGATGACATTTTCTACAACCTACTTTTGACTTACGTATAAGTGAACCTTTTCATTGTTAGCAGATGCAGTCAGACGTGAAACAGGTAGTTTTATAAAAATAAAAATCCGAAACTAAAATTATTGTAATAAACTTTTAAACAATGGATGAATAATGGACAACACGCTTAATAAAAGATTTATAATCTGGATCATTTATTTAAAATGGGCTACGTCAAAAAATGACCCTTGTTAATGAGCGTAAGGTATACCCTTTTAATAGGGGTAGTTTTACTTAGACAAAAGGGAGATTTAAATGCTACGCATTTATAAGGTGACATGTGTAAATACAATGCTAACAACTGGTTCTTTTAAGAAATTTTTAATATTTTTTATCCTAATGAAATATGGTGCGAATTAATTTTGTTATAAAAACGTATTATAGTATGTGTGAATGTAACTTCAGGACCGGACTCGAGAAAGCTACTACAGTTATTTTGTGTTTTTTTCCAATCGAAAAATTTCATGCCTTGGGATTTCAATCAAGAAAAATTACAGTAATCATCGTAAAAGCAATTTGGTTTCAATATTGTACGTGAAGCTATTCTTTATACCAATAAAAACTTTTTGGTTCCAATTGAGTTCCTTCTTTTAACGGAACGATTTATATCGCAAGAAATTTTTATTACAAAACTAGTTAAAATTAAATTAACGAACCTCGCTTTAACACTAGCAAAGGGTTAAATTTGTAAAGTCATTTCGAAATCGGTGATTTTTGTGCAGTCATCAAATCAAAATTAGGTTACCACACCTCTAATGCATATTTAATTTGATAAAAATATTGTAATGATGTAATTTTGGTGTGATCATTCTAAATTAGTAACAAATTTCCGACACTCCATTAATAATTTCTTTAATATTATTATTAAATTTTGCATGCAAGTAAAAGGGAATTTCCAATTGCGATTTTAATATTCGCTATACGTGAAAATAGGATTGAAAACCTTGAACGTGTCGTCAACACACAAAAAATATGTGTAAATATATTTTACCTGTTTGAATTAATAATTACAAAACACGAAAACGTATACCCAGACCCAAAAATCGTATTAGTATAATTTTTTTTCCTTTTTAAATAAATATTTTTTAAATCGTAAAAATGATGATGATGGATGTTGGACAAAAAACTGATGATGTAACAAAAATTGACCCTTTTTTCGGGAAAAATTAATAAATTAAACATCAATAACTTTATTAATTCCGATAGAATAACAAACAGCGTGAGTTGAATATGGCAATGTTCCCCGCGGGGTTAGCATTGCCCAAAAGGACCAATATCAACCCTTGTCTCAAACCAGATGTTCGGCAAAAAACTTGATAATGACATAATTTTCGCACGCCTTTTTCTATATAAATGTTACAATAGTTAAAAAGGGTTTGAAAGAAACGAGTCAAGTTGAAAAGTGCCCCATACTGTGTTTGACTTGCCCATTTGACCATTGTTTCTGGCCCCATTAACCCCCTAAGTAAACCGATTTAAATATTTTTCAAATCGAAAAAAATTGACAAATTATTAATAAATCTCTGAATCTCCGGATGCGCGGCACATAATAGGAAACGGACAGGTAAAGCGGCACATTCAACACCCCTTTAGCTTAACAGATGTCCAACAGCGGTCATTGGTTGGTCAATGAAGAATAGGTGAGTTTTTGATTTATACATTACGCCTACTTTATTCACTGGACAGTAAAAATTTTGAATATTAATAGGCCAGTCTTATTTCTCAGTACAACCCATGCTTACGTGCACTTTGAAAAGGGTTGCCGCCCTGTATTATAAAATCGCAACACAAAATAAACTGGTTATAAAAATGAAATTTTACAACCCCGAAAAAAATTTCAGGTACTTACCCTGGTACTCAAATTTGGGTCAAATCACAGCTAGAAAGTGTACCAAACGTCATAAAACTATATTTACAGAAAATTTAAGAACTGCAATTAAGTTGCAAGGGATAGTTAATTTTGAAACCGTCCGGGTTTAAGTTTATTACAATGAAAGGATGCGCCCGTCATAACCATGACAGTAAATAACCATATCTGTCCATCGGACTACTTTACGATCAATTTTATTGTTTAATTTGTTAAAATGTGGACCTTTTAAAACTAACACAAACGAAAGGACAATTAAGAAAATTCGTTACACCAGCTATAACAAGGGTAAAAAATTGTTAATAAGGGAGGTTTTAAATTAGGATAAAAGCTGGGTATACAAAAATATTAAATTTTGATGAACTGATTATACGGTTTTTTCCGACAACAAAGTGAAAATTAACTTTAAAAAAAAAATTTATAAGCAAAAATTAAATAAATTTTTAGAAATTTCATTTCTACCGAATTATATGGTAAAAAATGGGAAAGCCTATGCTTTTGTCACTGTTTCTTCTATAATCGAAAAACTGGCAAAGCCAAAAAATCGTTGTACTAATTTGTGTCTCGTGCTAATTATCTATAACAATCAAATTATCACTTCCTGACACATATAATTTCAAACAGATGTATGGAAACAGATACATCGAAAACTACACCCCTGAAGTATAATATTGCGTATCGAATACCAAAGCTCAACGAGGCAGAAATAACCTAAACTGACGTACTACTTTTGCTTGTTACACCCAGTAAAAATTACAGACCACCCGTACTTGGAGTGCAGATCACTCTTATGTATGGGAAGAATAAAGAAAAAGTTGTAATTGGTTTACATTCGCTGATTTCAATATTTGTATGCAAAAAGACGTGAAAAATTGAATTTGTATGCATAAACTCGTACATGTTGAGTACTCATCCTGAAGCTTTTCATTGTATTTATGATGAGTTCTACTTTTGGATTAGGAGTTATAGAAAATAAAATTAAACGAGCCAAATGTTCTGGTAGAAAAAATAATGGAACGTTATTTTGGTTATTGATATAATGAAGGGAACCGGAAAACCACCAGGAATTATTATTATAATATCTGACCGCAAAAGTGATATCGTGCTTTATCGAATACTCAACCTGGATATGAAATGTCAAGCTATTGTGACAATTTCTTCGTAACAAATTGTACGCAATAAGTTTCCAAACGATGGGGCGATTTGAAATTAGAAAAAGTGTACGAACTTGTTAACTACATATAAGTTTATTGCATTCGAGTAGTGGGATGACAAATTGAAGTTATATTAAACGAGAACATCCTGTACATCCCTCTGTCTGATTGATGATCCATCCAGGTGATACATTGGCGTTACTAATCGAAACATTAAAGGGTTGTAACTGGAGGGAAAACTTTTCTAAATTAATTTTTTGGACAAAGAAGAACAACATTTTAAATAAACTCTGTAATGACAAGATAAACCACTGATTATTTAGACAAAGCTGAAATGTAATTATACTGTAAATTTGTGCTCTACTAAAGGCGCCTGACTGTAATAAAATGTTTAACAGTTATTTATAAAGACAGGGTATGGCAGACTTATAATAAACATAGGTTTATGATACACAAACTAAGCTTTGAAGAACCGCACTTTATAGACGCCATTACTTGGACCATCCATCCAGACAAAGACGTCGTGACCCGTGGGTATATGCACAACAGTTGGAAACTTAAATAATAAAACGTTATTTTTTTCAAAAACAACATATGGCTGGAAACAACCAATCATAATTTGCATTAACGTAAAATTTAAGTGTCAGTCTGATTTTTTGAAAAAAAACTTCCACACAGATACCCAACAGTTTTTTCTTCTTTTTTTTTAACTTAGAAAATTGGTTGATCTACGTTAAAAGTGGATTGGTAGTGAGAATTTTTCAAAACAAATTTTCAAAATGCTTTTGTAATTTGTTTTAAAAATTTTAAAATTCTTAAAATCAATCACAGAGTACACAAATTTTCTGATTTGCGGATTTACTACTAATGAAGTATTACTTTACTGCCGCTCGTCCCTGATGACAATAAAAATAATTTTATTTAGTTTAGTAATTATTTGCTGCTTGAAAAAAAAATGTTTTATTTGGAGCAAATGCACTTTTTGTAGCTCGTCTGTAATATCGTAGAACTTCATTATTTCCGCTCCGCAACTCGCTGAACAAAAAGTCCAACATTTGCCCTTAATAAAACAGTATACTATTTCATCCTATGAATTATAATTTACAACGATAATATTGTTAATAACAGTGACATTTTAATTAATGCTGTTTCCATTAATTTATTAAATCAAAACTGCACAACATTTTTTGTGATATCTTTTCTTGAAACTATCGTCTGAACAAATTATAAACTTGACAAATTTTTTTTCCCGCATGGTTGAGCAGATTTCATGCAACAAAAACTTATGTACAACGAAAAAAATTAGCTAAACTCACGTTTTCTCTAGACAATTTTAGCTTTTAAATATAATCTATTGTTTTATTAAAAGTAAAAGTAAATGATCCTGTTTGTTGGATCGATGGACGCGCTGAGTGAAACGAAAGGAGTGCGATAATTAGAAACGAAAAAAAAAATACATTTGCTCTGAACAAAATATGTTATTTTCCTTGAAAACGTAAGAAATAATTAATAATTAAGTAAGAAAAAATTAAAAAAAAAAATAAGAAATAAGAAATAGTATCACTAAAGTGATACTTTAGCACCGACGAAGGTTAAAATTAGTTTAGTGCCGCTTGTCGCCGACTTCACAGTGAAACTGTAAATTGGACATTTAAATGACATAAAATCAAATTTTTGTACTACATTGTTTTTAGAAAAATAATATAATATTGTTATATTATAAGCTAAATGCTTGATTTTTGCGGTGAATTTGTAGAATCCACAAGCGAGCTACAAAATGTACATTGGCTCTGAATATAACATAATATTTTTCTAAAAACATAAAATCGTAATTATTAAGTAGCATTACTTTTTATATCGTTTTCAAAAAAATATATTTTTCCGGTGTGTACTTCCTCCACATTACAATGAGTTTGTTCTAAACGAGTGAAATATTCCTATTTAATGTAGTCAACTAGTCATTCACAAAACATGCACATAAATTATTATGCTATAGGTAATTTATTAATATGTTCAAAAATAATTCACTTTACTCTATGAACTGAAAGTGTAAAGTTGTAACTACTTATGCCCTATAAAAATATTAGTCCGAGTTGGTATTAATAATAATAATTATGTATTTATTCAAAATTTAATAATTAATTAATATTATATTTAGGAAAATCAGCGCTCCAATGGAAAATTGTAAATAATTTTGTTTTCCTTTGAAATTTTCTTGTTTTCGAAATAATTAAAATATTCGTTGAGGTGCGAGTGGAAACACGCCGGTTTTCTGCATTTCAAATTTTAAAACCAAAATAGTTTAATTTAAATCCAAAATAGAAGTAAAGCTTAGTGTATATTTTTTAGAAAAGTTTTGAAATATTTAGAAAAGCAAACTAAATTTTCAGTTTCTAATCAATTTCAATTATTTCAATATCTAACAATAATTTCTACGAAAATGAAGCGATTTTAATTTTTTTGAATATATGCTAATGCTAATTTCTATGCAGTTACCAATCCAAGTTCTAAAAAGTTTATTTTGAAAATTTAAAAACACTTGATTTAATGCCACGAACAAAATTTCTAATGTCCTTGTCCCACGATCAAAATTTTTTAACAATATTTTTTTTTGACCATGGGGCAGGGCAAAACAATGTTGGAACTTTTGACCGTGGAGCAGGGGCATAATAAGGAAGAAAATCGCTAGCTCTCAACATTATCCTGCGTTCTGCACAACTCCAAATTATTCATACATATAACTTTCAACTTGTTAACCCCTAGCTAATAAAATTTTTGTTTTTCTTGTCTAATGCTCATTTGGCAGCTGCTGAACATTCTTAAAAGATAATAGAACAGCACGAGTCGGGGAGGTTCTTCCTCATAAGGAAAAACATCTTCCATGACAAATTCCCTTGAAATTCTCTTTCCTGAAAGATTTAGGTCGCTCTAAATATGTTATCCTCATTTAGGTGAATGATTAATGATTGAAGATTAAAATGTGCGTATTCAAAATATTTACCAAATTTAACGAACATTGTGAAAGCTTTTTCGAGTTTATTCGTGCTGAAAATTTTCTATTGGAAAGCACAATATACTACGTAATCTTGTTAGCAATTTTTATGGTAAACGATCACGTTTATAAAATTTACAAACATTTGGTACCACACACAGAGCAGGAACAATTATTATTATTTAGAAATGGTAAAAGTATTGGAAGCTTTTAAAACAAAAGCGTCACGCCGAGCGTCGTGTGCCGTCTGTTAGACAATGCAAGTATAGTAAAAAATAATGAACCCCTTTCTTGCTATTGAAAATAAAACTTTTTAATTGACGTGAAAATGAATCTTGCTGACGGTCCCAGTGCTAACTAGCACGCGTTCGCATTGTGGGAGTAAAAATGATAAAGAAAGCTCGCTTATTGTTTTTATATAATGACATAATAGGTGATTTGCTTTTTGTTCCTAATTGAAGAAGTCGTGTTGAGTTAAAACGTCGTTATTTATTATAATAACTCCTAATTAAACCGAAAATTATAATAGCAACGTCGCAACACATAATTTGGATGCGGCAAGTAACCTACAGCCTCAAGCACAAAAGTAACAAAATATTTTGAGAAGTTATTCGACTTTTGACTTTAAAGCTAGTTTTAATTTATATCCCGAGGCAGGGCTTTTGTCGCCAGTTGTACAGCGAGAACAGACCAATTTATTTTTAAAGGGGCTGTAAATCTTCCGCTAGCATTGTTCTAAGACAAGGCATGAACCCGAGACCCGTGCTTACACAAAAATCTAAAAGATTAGCACATTCAAACGCAAAGATTACACATATTTAGAGCCATTAGAGCTCTAAATTTTTGAAAAGAAAATTTTATTTGTCCAAGAGCACCAAAATATTCAAATTTGCCGTTATCGTTTTTTTATAACCATTCGGGCAACTTTACAGTTATCCAAATGGTTATCAAGCAATAAAATAATCTTTTCGCCGGCTTTGAACTTACAATTATTTGGGCAACAAAGTAATTGTTATCCCTCATGGTTTACAAGGTTTTGCTACCTGAATGGTTTACTTCAAAGTGTGAACAATTGTATTTGGATACTGTAAACTAACTTTTATTAGGAGAAAGTTGTTGAAAGAAGTTGCCGCAGTGAAATTCACCAAATTTGCTTACTTTTGGGGTGGAAGCTTTCAATTCTGAAATTTGCTTCAGTTCTCAGTTGTTGTGTCAAAATTACATACTCGTTTAAAACACACCTAAACTAAAACCGGAAACTGGCCATTTGACCATTTGTTTAGAGAATGGCCAATTTGCACAATGCGTGCAACATCCTTTATACCAATGCTTATTTGTAAGCTTAACGACCGTGTCGTTAACGTGGCATGCTAGGGGTATATTACGTTATACTAAAGACGTTTATTTACTGTACAGCTAATAAAATCTCGGCTGATGATGAATAAAAAAAACTTTAATTGTCGAATTGCTTCATTTAGCCTCCACAACTAAAGTGAATATTTTTATGTATTATCAAAAATTATATGGTATCTGCACGCTATATTCAATACAGACCCTTTTGAAAAGAAGGTTTCATAACAGCAAATAATTTTTTACGGATAAGTAGATAATGAACAGGTTAATTACCAGAATACAAAAGACGTGTGCTTAGCGGTAAAATAACACAAGGAAAAGAAAACTTAAGAAGTACACCCATATGGTGTTCGCGTGGCAGACGATCTACTCACAACACGCAAAGGTTTCCACAGCAAATTTTAATAAAACTTAATTACCATTTCGAACATAAGGCAAACATTACTACCTTAAAATTTAAACTGATTTTCTAGGAGCTTTAAAAGCTCAATTTGACTGCTGTAAAAGCTATGGTAATAAAAATTCTAAAGTAAACTTAAACTGACAACATAAATAAAATCAGTAAGCTATACACTAACAAACGCTTACAATGGCGCCTGTCGGCGGATCAATATAAGCGTCGCGACGCCATTGGACGCCGCAAAGTGGTACAATCCGCCATTTTAGTCCAAGTATTAAAGAGTAAATATTGCAATTATTATAGTAAAAACTTAACTGAATTTTTATTATATCGATTAAAACAGAATATTATATAAAGCGATTAAGAGAAGACATTTAACAAAAATTACCTTTCCGGGTTCCTTATCAAAATCGCATTCTCTGTTTTGCATATAGGAGGAATTTGTTGGCGGCGTAAAAACGAGTTGCAAATTTGTACCGGTTGCTATAAATGCAATTTCCGTGTGGCCTTCTCTGCATGCGTTTTGAAAACGGACTTGACGTTCTTCCTGCGGTCTATCTCTGTATCCTGTGTATCGTACCTAAAACAAAAATTTTTTTAGATTATATTATTATGGATTATTAATCCAAAGGTATCTCAAATATGAACAGTTGGGTAATTGTTTTGCAATATTAGCATTAAAGTATGGAATACCCCCAGCCCGATATAATCGTTTTACTATAGTAGAAATATTGTTTGGATTTGAAAAAAATTCTTTTAACCACATAAATATTATACAAATACTGTAAAGGTTCTTTTGAAAATTGAAAGATATCTTAACTCAAATAATTCAAATGAATTAATTAACTACTGTTTAGAAATTTGGGTTGTGGCCCCAAAACCTAATTCTATTACATCGATTTTTGAAGTTTCACAATTGAATGGCATAAAGTTAGAAAAAGAAAAATAATTTTTATATTTTCTGCAAAACTAATTTTTTGTAAAAAATTTCTCAAAGCTTACGGCCGCTGAAAGGAGTTGCCCGATAATTAAATTATTACCACTCCAGGTATGTCCAGACATTCTTCCAAAAACGGTCTCAAACTTTTGGGTCTCAAATTAAAATTTTAAGAGAATTAAAAAATTAAATCTTTATTTTGATAAATCAATTATGCCCGCTCTTCCCATCCTAAAACTGAAAAAATAGAAAACTTTTATTTTGTAGTTTTGGGTAATTTTAAGTAAAATGTCCTGTGAAAAGTCCTTTCTTCTATAGAACAAGTGTAACTTTTAAATTTAATTTATAAAGTAATTTTTTTAAAAATTCTTTTAAAATCCCAATTATGAAGGCATTTTTGGAAGCAATGGAGATTCCTTTGTCTACTCAAATATTCCCGAATTATTTGTAAGCTAACAAAGTAGTGACTTATACTGATCATATTTTTTCATCTCACATGCAGAGTACCCAGGTGGAATTTTTTCAAATAACTCAAAGTGGAAGCATACAATATACAATACAATACCTCTGAAAAATTCACTAAAATTGAATTTGAGAAAAGTTTTAAGCATTTAGATTTTGAGACAATCGTATAGTAATTAGTGCAATTAACAGCTAATAAGTATTAAGAGAGAAAAGGGTTTGAGGTACAAGCAAAGAAGCATTATTTGTGATTTTTACGATAAGTACGTTATTTTAAATTATTTACATTTTTAAGCATTATATTAAGAATATTCTGCTAAATTTTTTTAGCTAAAAATTTCTGCTAAACAAATATTGCAAAATAAGCCAGTGGCAGTAGTGAGAACTGAGTCACATAAAAAAAAAGTTCCATGCGGTAGTCAGGATAACTCATGGTTGCTTCATCTGAAATCAAAAAACCAAAAATATTTCTTTAGGACATAAGTTTATCTTGGATTTGAACAAAGGATTTTTTATTTCAATTACAATTTAGTTTTTAATTAAACAAAAAGAGCAGTTTTTGGCAACAATCGCAGTTTTTTGATTGCATCTTTACCAAAAAGTAAAAAATTAATATTTTGTTAATTCCTTCGTTTAAATCCAAGATAAACTTATGTATATAGGTACTAAAGAAATTTTTTGGTTTTTTGATTTCAGATGAAGCAACTATAAGTTATCCTGATTCCTGCATGGAACCCTTTTTTTATGTGACTTAGTTCTCACCACTACCACTGGCTTAATTTGCCAATATTTTTCAACGAAAATTTAGCAGAGTATTCTTAATATAATAATCTAAATAATTTACAAAATATTAACAAATAAGGTATTCTGCAAAAAAAAATCACAAAAATATGCTTCTTTGTTTGTACCTCAGACGCTTTTCCGCCCTTAAGCTAAAGTTCAGAATCCTGGGAAAAACTAACATTAAACTGTCTGTATCAAATACGGTATTATAACTTAGGCCGGATATCATTATTCTTCTAACAATTTCCTCATTTTCTGTTATTTTTAAAGGTAACAGGTAACTCTTTGAGCCATTCAATTTCCAAAAGAGATATAGAAATTAGCGAAAATATGATCCTTATATGAAATATCTTTTCACATTAAAGATTAAAAAATAAAATAAACTTAAATCGGAAAATCTATTGCAATGCGATGAGTCAATTTTTGCACTCAATCTAAATATTTCCAAAGGTATATTTTCTTTTTTGTAGACTATTCTTTCGCTTTCAAACCGTCTTCTGGTTGATTATAAATTACCGTATAATTTAATACATTGTAAAACTTGACTGGAGTTCTGGAAAATTTGAAAAAAATTATCCATGGTTAATTTTATGAATCCTATTAATTTTTTTTTTCACTAAAAAATTCACATTTTTAGTGTAGGTAAAGGAAATCAATTTTCAGTAACCATCAATTAACATTGAAAAAATTAATTGAAAAATTAAGAGGAGAAATATTGTTATTCGTATCGAGTCATTTATTATTTGTATAATTAATTTAGTAAATAATTTATTTAACATTTTTTTGGAATTTTTGAGAGGTTTCTTTATATAATTTTTATATTTAAAATTTAAAGAAAAATATACAGATAACTGTAAAATGCTCAGTGCTATTGCAACAAAAAATATAATACTGCATTTATTCAATAAATAAAATAATTACTTAAAATTTTAAGCTCCTCAAAAAAAAACGTAAAATTGCTATTTTTCTACAAAACAACATATTTTTATTTTTAAAATTTAAAAAAAAAACAATTTTAACAGTTAAGTGATTTTGAAAAACTGTAACACGTAATGAAAATATGCAGAATTTTGAATTATCCTGCAGGATATCATAAATATATAAAAAAGTTTTTCAAAACAAAAATTTTCATTGTTTATTCAGGTATAATTTCCAAGCTAGAAATTGTTTCTGCTCTTTTGTGCGGAAAAACTCATTATTTACATTTTCATTTGGTGAAATAATATGTTAATAACATGTTACTTTTGTAAATTTCCATGTGCTTAAAAAATTTAACCATTTCTTGTACAAAATGTAAAGCAATTTAGTGCATTTTAAGCCGTTATCTTCATATATTTTTGCAAATACCTGTCGGTTTCTTTTCAAAATCATGGTGCGAATCAACCACTGATCTTGAAACTTTCAGTATCATAAATGGGACCCCCAAGCCCCAAATAACAATAATAGTCAATAATATATCAAATAATGATTTATTTAACTAAATCAACCAAGATCAATTGCCGCAAAAATTAAAAAATTTCAAAAAAATGACTACCCCCTTCTTAGCCTGCGCTCTTCAAATGTTTTCCAGAAAAATTCAAAAAGAAAGGTACAATTTTCAAATAATTTTATCTAAAGACATTTGATGTGATTGTATAGGTCAGCCATTCTTCGTTGTGGGAAAAATGTAAGAAATATTTTGCACCTCAGATCTATGACCTTCCATTGTAATACGATACCTTTTTTGGAATCATTGATAGAATACCAAAAAAAGTCAACGATGTAAATATAAATAATGGATCAGCGTAAATCATTGCTTATGCAAAACCCACTTAAAACTATTTTCCCCATGCTCAGGCTTTTCCTAATAGGTTAATGAGAGCTAAATTAAATAACAAGTTAGATCTGCATTTTGTTAACAACATTAAACAACAAAAAGTGAGGCTCAAGAAAGGATGCTATTTGTTGTAAACAACTAAGTAATTATTGACATTAATTTAAAATGTGTTATTTACAAGTTGGAGCAAAAAAGAAGGTTAATATAATGCGTGTTATAAAAATGAGAGTGAAAAGTTTTACTTTTATGAACTGTCCAATTGTCGATACTTAACAATCGATAGCAATTAACAAATTAAGTCGGAAGTAAAAAATTCAATTAACCTGTTTGTAAGATTATTAAGAATTAATTTGAGCGATGAGAGTGATGAAGTAACCTATGTTCCATGAATTCAAGCCCGAGGCAAGCTTGGGCTGACTAACACCGGACACGAGTCACATTCTTTGCCACTGTTTCATTATTCCTTTCTCTAATGTATGGTTTTCTATGTAAAAAACTAAATATGTTATTGATTAAAGTTATCATCATGCCATTACACTTGTTAGTGTCTGTCTAAATTTTATGACTCATCGCGTCCCAAGAAACGAGACGCCCGCCAAAGTGTTTATTATGATTAAACTACTAAACAAATTAGTTTTACTTATTATGTAGTCCAATAATGTCTAATTTACGTAAACAAATTATACGAAATTTAAAATTAAAAATTTAATTTTTGTTAGGTTTTTCCATGACTCAATTAAGGAAAGTACTTAGTAATTGAGTCATATTTTTTACGAAATTATAATTCTAATCACAATTATTATAAACATAATATAAAATTCCAAAAATGTATTATTGTTAACTTATAACTTAAAAGAAGCTTACTTCGCTTTCCCTACTTAATCTTCTGAAAAGCTCATCGGTTTCGAATTTTCCCTTTTGATCCGGCACAACCCGGGGCATTTTGAAAATAAATCTTGGTTTTGGTTGTTCGTATAAACCGATTGATTCGAAGGGTAACATCCCTGCAAGTGCTGAAGCAGGATCGTTCATTGATTGCATAACAAATAAAAAAAAAGTTTTTTTTGAGCACCGTAGAAATTTTCAACGTGGAAAACCGATTTTTCAGACATACACACTACGAACGACAGGTTAAAAATCGACGAGTGAAATTAACCTCTCCTCACGACAGTCGAAGTTATACTAAACAGCAGTTCTGGGATGCTGGGTCTGGGGGCTTTTCGAAAGCTCTCCCCCAATGAAGGAGGAGCTTAAACTGAATTTTAGCCAATCCTACTGAAATATATTTCAAATAATCCCTAACTGTATGGTGTCCTATCAAAAGTGTACTACTTACATAACCGGTGTGTATACATTTAAAATGATATGGTGAACCTATGAAAAGTAAGTAGGCATTATTGTTGAGATTTGTTTTGTAACAGCTTTTTGAAATAAAAAATAACATCTGCTTAAAAAGTTTAATCTACCTACGTTTTGAGAACACAGTTTAATGGACTGAATTTTAAAGAATGCGGAAAACCTTTTCTTTGTTTGCAAATTCTACAAATTTTTGAGACTCCCATAAAATTTTAATTTTATTGGTAGGAAACGAATGCTTTTTTTATTTAACCATATCAGTATTTTAGAACAGGCAAAAAATGCAGTACACACTTTTTAGAATTATATACAATTCATACAAAATTTTGCTGTATTTTATTCGGAAAAACTGTGTGCATTTTAGTTCTAGAATGTGTATAGTGTATTTCTTGGTTATTCGAAAATTATGGTCAAATAAAGTCTGTTTTGAAAATCAGTACTACAACATAAAATATGTTTTGATTAAAAGAAAAAAGTGCATGAGCATAGCAAAAACTTTTGTTGTAGCGGCAAAAAATCTTCTAAAGACTATAATCAACTAAAACAATTTTTGTCACGGCCGCAACAAATCATTCTTCTGAATGTAAGGAACTGATAAAACCAGAGTTCAAAATTTTATAAATGGTTTTCCTCTTACATGCGATACATAACTGATCAATATCCTCAATATGACTCTCTCTCTTTTCTTCTTTCACTTTGACATAATCCAGAAAGTCTGAAATAAAGTGATATTATTAAAATTTCTCAATGATTACCCTAAAACAATTAGCTAAAAATTCAGCGATGGCTTGGTATAGGCGCCAACAAAAGGCTTATAAAGAAATTAAATTTATATTTTGAAAAATGTCCCTAAGTTTTCGATATCAAGCTTGGGTGGAAAGATGGCTTTTGTTGAAGAAAATCCCAAAGTGCTGATTTGACTGTATTCTATACAAAAAATTGATATTAAAAAAATATTAATGTTAGCTGCTACACTGTGAAAAACGAATGTCTATAGAGAGCTATAGTCTCAACAGAGTATTTTCGCTGCCATAACAAAGCTTTTTCTATTCAGAATAAGAAAATTTGTTAAACCAACTAATCTTTTTTTGAAAATTTGTTCTAGCAGAAAAAAAATTGTTGTAGCAGCAGAAAAACTCAGTTGATGCTATAATTACTAATAGCTCTGTTTAGAGCGATTGATCCATTTTCACAGTGTACCCAGTTTTCGAAAAATTTCAATTTAAAGATACAACTGCAGGAATTTTGTGGTTTTTTAAAAATAACGTACAAATTTATAAGCGTGGTTAATTATCACTCAGTTTTTCAAGCTCAAATTAATAAATCAGTCCAAATTGTGGTTTTACAAATTAGAGAAATAATTTTCTGTGGTAGGTATACGCTTAACGAGCATAGGTAAATATTACCTGCGTTATGCGAGTTGTGTGTGGCCGATTTCTCAGAGGGTTTCTAAATAAATAAAAAGATTCCTAATTAGTTTAGTAAATAATAAAGCCTGATTTTTGCATAAAGATTATGTATAAGTAGAAGATTAGTAAAAAAATTCAGCAACGTGAAATCAAATTTTTGCTTAATATTTTGTTCCCTTTTTTTGAAAATATTTGCATTTTAATTTAATCATCAGTATGATAATAATATACCATTCCATTTCTAGCGTTAGGATAATAATTAAATTATAATAAAAAGTACCCATAGGCATTAGTGCTTATTTCTATGACGGATATATAGAAATCAAAGTCATTGTTGCAAAGCAAATCATAAAACGAAAAAAAAAGATGTAACTTTTTTCATAAAATTTACACTTTTCAAGTATAATCGCAATAGATATATAATATACCTACAGTGGCTCCAACAATTATTAATACACCCCTATGTTAACCATGTAAATTGCACATTTTGAAACCGTTTTTTGACATATAATACTCGCTTTTACAGCAAAACTTTTCAGATATTTTTAATTGCAAATTTTAATCTCTTCAGTTTTGTTTCTATACATTTTTTTATTTTCTTTCGCCGTTTACGAGTTACAGCGACTTAAAGAAAACTAAGTAAAAAAGTTAATAAAATTAACATTGCTCTTATGGGAGTATTTTACAGAGTTTTCTTCAAGTCGCTGTAACTTGTAAACGGCGAAAGAAAATAAAAAAATGTATAGAAACAAAACTGAAGAGATTAAAATTTGCAATAAAAAATATCTGAAAAGTTTTGCTGTAAAAGCGAGTATTATATGTCAAAAAACGGTTTCAAAATGTGCAATTTACATGGTTAACATAGGGGTGTATTAATAATTGTTGGAGCCACTGTATAGTCTAGCGTGGGCTCGAAACTGCAGAAAGTGCGTATAATAGCACATTTTAATAAAAAAAGAATAAAGGTATTTCATAAACGGTTACACAAAAAATGTATTAGAAAAACCTTAATGAAGAATCAAACATTTACAAAAAGAAAATAATGTTAACTTGGCGCTAAACCTGCGTTCGGGAATGAAAAACTTCAAATAATAAAATGACTTATAAATTTCAAGTTTGCATTAAAAAGCCGCTTTAGCAAATTAATTGTAATATTGCAAAAGGAAACAGAATAAAAAGTAATTTGATAAAAATGTATTTAGTTATTGTTTAAAAGAATAGGAATAGGATGATGTGATTGGAAGAATAAGAAGATGAATTTAAAAAAATTATGAACAAAATCAAAAGTAATAAATAAATATTCAAATGAACAAAAAATATTAAATAAATTAAAAATTAACAAAATTATACCGTCAACGGGGGGTAACTTTGGCCCAAGTTTTGCGTTTTTTTTCCATTAATTGCGTTAAATTACACGATATACCAAACTTACATCCAATTTTCTGGTGTTATCGAACTCTGCTAACTTCAGAGGACAAATGGACTGAAAATTAAAGCTGAGAACTTTTTTTTATAGTTTTTTATGATTTTTTAAAAATTTGGGTCAATCTTACCCTCAATTGGGGTAACATTGTCCCAAATTAAAAATGTCATAAAAATCAAGCCTAATATTATTTTGGGACAATATTATCCCATTCATAATCATGGTATAGTAAAGCAACATCTGTACCAAGGTTAAATTAGGGTCAAAGTTACCCCAGTTGACGGTATAATAAAAATTTTAAAATTATTGAAAAAAAGTAGTAATATAGTTATGTTCATATAAATAATGCATTGCAAAGAACAAAATTATATAAAAATAATAATAATAAAACAGATTAATCCGTAAAAATCAAAGTAAAATATAAACTGTAAAATATTAGTTAATATAGCGGAGGAAGCATGGAAAATGGCCTTTACACCAATCAGGCTCATTTTTTTAAAGGTTCCTCTCCAAAGCTATAACATATTCGAATATTATTCAATTTGCACAATAATATTTTCGGAGAAAATAATTCTTTACTAAACTTCGAAAAAAATTTTTTTCTAAGAAACTATCAATATCTAGGATCAATTATTTTGGAAAATGTAATGGTGTTTCAACAAGAGGAACTTCAAAAAATATAATGAGCCAAATCAGTGTAAAGGCCATTTCTCTGCTTACCCGGCTATAGTCTTTAAAAATTATTTAAAATTTTATAACATTAAATTAGTATAAAATTTATAAAATTAAGCAACCCTTATAGTATAAATTACAATATATACTTCAAAAAAGTAACCCTCTAACTGCCAGTCTACGATTACACTTCTACTTGCCAGAGCTAATCTGTAGTGTGTACGGAGCAGAATTTAGTTTTTTTAGTACTACTTTTCCGCACTAGGTAAGTACTTTTAGGTACTACTACTAGGTAAGGAAAGTAGTACTTTTCCGCACACTTTTGAATGTCACAAAGTGACACTTTTTGAAACATAATTAGAACAATTTTTCCGGGCTTTTTGAGGTATAAATTAAACCTGTATAATTTTTTTTATGAAATTAAGAGAAAGAAACTTTTATTCTATCAATCTTTAAGGCCGATACAGTCATTCAAATATTCAATTGTTGATGCCCATTGCTTTAGATTGCCCGTAGTCAGAGATTTTTCTTTAACGGAGAGATAAAAATCACCGTCATCCAAAAAATCCTACCAAACTTTAATTCAATTAAGATCTACAGTTATACAGGAGCTAGGCTTACAGTGACCAAACTGTAAAATTTGGGTTTACTTTTACCCATGAAAAGTAAAATTCAATTTTAAAAAGTAGTGCAATTTTATGTTTTACCCATAATGTACCCATAATGAAGAAGGTGACCACGACTTGAAGACGGAAATTTATCTGAAACTTTTTTTTACAGGGCAGGAGTTAGGAAAAAATGCGGTTTTTGAGATAACTGACTTGAGATTTTTTCAAAAAAATTGCAATATTTTTAAACATTTTGGAAATTTTTAGGATTTTAAAATTTTTCAAAATCGAGTATGATATTTCATGTAAAAATCAATTCAAAAGCAACAAAATTACCAAATTGGCGTCGGTTTTACATGTTATACACTAAATTTTTTAATTCTATAAATTCTAAATTTTGAGCACAAGATAAGTTTTTTATTTTTAAAACTTCTGTTTATGTTTTTTCCCTATTTTTCATTAAACTTCTACATCTGTAACATATTCTAATATCATGTAATTCGCAATAATGGTTATTAATGGTTCTTTTCCAAAAATATCGACATTTCTAAACTATTAATATTTGCTGAGATCTAATGTTACTTAGAAAGGACGTTCTGATAAAAATGCCAAATTAATGCAAAAGACATTTCCCCCAGATTACCCGGCTATAGCCTTTGCTTACTGGGTATTTTATAAAAAAAATATTTTTAAATCTCATTATAATGTATAAATATATAAAATATAGTATAAATTATAAAAAGAAGCGCACATTATCTATTATTAGTATAGGCCCAAAAAATTTTTTTAGACATTTGTTGCAAATTTTACAGGGTGTCCTGGGGCTAATTTCCGATTTTCGAGTGAATTAATTCAAAATGAGATTGCGCGACAATTTTCGGTGAGCGCGCATGTCGAAGACCATGTTTTGGGAAATCAAAATCACGAAATCAGTTAGTATGGAACGTTTCATGGGTGAAGACCGTGCTCTCTGCATAAAAGCGTATTACAAAAATGGCAATTTTCCTATTACTGCCCGAAGATTTTATTCGGCGCATCATGATTTATACGAAACACTAATCATGCTCTTTCAAAGAAATTGATAAAAAAACACGAAAAACCACTACATTCTTCGAAAGTCACGGTTTGGACTTCCTTAGGAGTGAATGCAATAATCGGTCCATACTTTTTTGAGTATTTTGAGTATTTCACTTGAAAATCGGAAATTTTCCACAGGATACCCTGTATTTCCTTTAATTTTGTTTCCATACAGTTTCCCTTTCTGTCGCACCGTTTTTGAGTGACAGCGAATATCTTTCAATTTTCGAAAATGAATGTTAAATTAAATTTTTTACAGAGCCTTTTTAAAATCGCTGTCACTCAAAAACGGTGCAACAAAATAGAAAAATATATAAGAACAAAAATGAAGAGAATAAAATTTTCAACAAAAAATGTCTGAACATTTTTGCTGTAAAATTTATTTTTATATGACATAAAAAGTCTTCAAAAGGTAAAATTTACATTACTAACATATAGGAGTATACATATCTGTGTAAATTGCCCAAATAAAAATGTTTCCAATATAAAATGGTTGGTTCCTTTCCCCTGAATAAATATATCAAAAGAAAAATATAATTATCATAATCTACTGCTCGGTTTATGTCTTTTGTGTACCATCGAAATTTATGCTAATTTTAATAACAGAATAATAATTATTATCTCTCTAAATAAAATTATTTTGTAATATTTCATTTTTAACCCCTTGATAAATTTTAGGGGTTAAGTATACACCCTGTGTAAAAAATATTATTTTAATTAATTTTTGTTTTTTGATAAAAATGTGTTGACTTTTATTTTTTTTGCATAAAAAAATATCACAAATGGCATAGTGTCATAGGTTTTTTAAGTCGGGGTAGCGGAAGATGAGGGGTTGAGTTCTATAATAGCGCAAAGAAAAGTACGCAGTCTAGTCTGCCCTTTCTTCTTTTATATTTCTTCGATATTTATTTGTGCAGTTCGCTTGAATTTTAAGGCTGATCGTTTCTAAATGTCCACTCTGTAGATAAAAGAATCAGTATTTGTTTGGTCTACTACATAAATTTACATTATCTTAAATTATTTGAATCTCTTTTCAACGGCGTCAACTATTTGAATATTGGTTGCTGTGCTGTGATACTTGAACTCCTTGTTCCATATATTCAGTTCTTAGTAATTATACGCAGTACTCATATAAAAATATGGAAACACATATTATTATGTCATAGTGTTGTTTTTATAATATTTATTGATCTTCGTTGGTACTATACTATCTACCAACAATGGTGAAAATACGGTCTAAAGGATTACTGCTACGGTTTAAGTTTATACTTTTGGTTGTATTCTGTTGGGTAAGTTTTTTCTTGCTTTGCTAATTTATTTTAATTAAATAAGTTTAATATCTTTATTCGATTATATTACTGGTTTGTAATTAATTCGATTTATAAAATGTAATTTCAAGGTCATAATAACTATTTTATATTTACACTGAAGAAATTCTTTAGAATAATTTAATATAAATAATAAAAATAAAATCTGTCGTGGTTGAACGAAATAACATGTAAAATATTATTTAAATAATTATACAATGAAAAAAGTAAACATAAAAATAAATAGATATCTGGTGGGGTCAAGGCTTCCTTACAAACTACTATTTTCGATTTAATTCTGCAGAAGAAGTTATCGGCGTTTTTCCAATCAGAAAATGATGTTAAAAAAATAAAATTAAGAGAGCAATCTAAAACAGGTCAATCCAAGATGGCCAAAAGAAATTTAGTACTTTTGTGTTAGCAATTAATCGCACTAAGCACTACTAAAACGATTTAGCTAATAATTTACCTTAATTTTTTACTGTAAAAGTTTGTTTACGCAGTTTACAAACTAGGTATTACTAAATACATGAATTTATTAATATATAAATTAATTAGTTGCTTTTGGTTTTCAGTTAATACCATCTCAATTATGCTACGAAATAGACGAATATGTGAGTTTAGATGATATAATTGTTGACGAAACACATCGGGTGGAAAGAGGTTAGTAGCATTGGAAAAACTTTTTTGTAATTTTTTAGTTGTTTACCAAGCCAATATTTTTTTCAAAATACAATTTTAAATTTCATCAGGCTAGGGTAGGCCCGTTGAAAGAAAACATAGCAATATATTTTAATATTTTCAGAAATTATGAAATTGAAAACTATGTAAATAAATTTTAGACGTACCAGATTATCAGTATCCAATTCTAAAATCTCTAAATGAAAATGAAGATCTAAATACTGTTTGCATAACAGATTTTTGTGAAAATGTAGAAGGTTATCCATTAGACGGTGTAAATAAAGCAATTAAAAATTTAACCGATACCGTATATGCAGGATTGCAAGGAGATTTTATTGAATTAGGTAATAAATTGGGTTCTGAAGAAGAAGAATTAACATCGCTATGTAAGTCGAGTCCGCTCTCTATGTATCCCCAGAAAGGAAATAATACAAACAATAAAGAGGTATTTATTATAAATGTACCTCATAAAAAGCAAAAAGTTCAAGCTTGGATATGTAGGTAAGGTTTTAGTAAAATATATCTTAATTTTATTTTAATTTTCTCGTTTTTCGAAAAGCGAAGATAATAAGGCCGGACAATGTGGGACTGCTTCATTTCCAATAGGCTACACCAGTGATTGTATACAAAAATATGATCTAATTAATTTGTTGGTATATACCAACGACGGAGGTTCAGATGTAGCAGAATTTAATTCTTTTAAAGTTCCATCATGCTGTATATGTTCTTTTAAGAAAACTAGTAGATAATACTATCAATGATTTCAATAGTACAAACTATATTAAATATTGTATACAGAAGTTATTGTGGATTTAATTTTAAAATGCCGATGTCGTGCTGCGGATTTTAATTTGCAACAAGTATAATATTACGATTTCCCATTAAATATAGATTTGCTCCGATAATAAGTGTAATTCCGTTAATAAATGGCAACTAACCCAAATCTGATATTTATTAATTATTATTATTGCTCTTCTTCTTTCCAAGTACCACGCCAGCAAATTCACCTTCCACTTCCAAAAGCAAAGCAACTCATTTTCTTCGATTGTTAGATGCATTGTGGAGATTGAGAATATCGATTATTTCTATTTTTGAGCCCAAAATTCGTTTTCCTCCTATATCCTTATTTTTATAGACTAAAAGTTAGCATTTTATTTTTAGAATAAATTTTTATTTTTTAAAATTTTTGAGAAATACGTTAGTTTGCTGTTTTAATACAAGCATTGCTCATTAAGACACAATAAATATAACCAGCAAGTATAAAATTATATACGTAAGAAGGCAGAGGCTCTTCACTAAGACATTTACGACAGTAATTACGACAACAGTACGACAAAAGAAAATGTGCACAAGCAAAGCATCCAGCGGCTGCCATGACGTATTGATCGTCTATTGTATAACCAGCTCCAGCTAGAGCTGCAACTTCAATTAATACCACTAAATCAAGCACATTCTGATTTAAAAGCTCTAAAAATAGCAGCACTTCCGTAAGAACTCCAACCATTGCAAATACATAGGCAGCTTCCTCGCTGTAAATGTTATTCTTCAACCAAACTTCAGTTACAAAAAATGGCAAAGCACAACTTGGTATTAAGGTCACCGAAAATGCGTGTAACGAAGCAGCAGTTTCGTTACAAGTTTCATCAATAACTAAAATAATTCGATTAATAATTTGTTCTTCAATTATTACCTACGAACATGAAGAAGTTATTAGTCCTATAACAGCGTAAGTTGTAGCAGCTATCAGTGCAGCGTAATGGAATTGGTCATCGATGTCCCAATTGTAAGAGTAAGCAATACTTCCAGTGGTTACTATTGTTAAGATAATGTTAGAGAGTATCACACAAGATCCCATTTCAAAAACTTTAAATTTACACAAACACAAGAATTTAGAATTTCAATTTTGACAATTATGAATTTTGTTTCCCAATGTCAATCAAAATTTGAGTACCTACTGGTAGATCAATATTTTTAATGGATGACTAATGAATTATTTCATGAAAATGCCGTTTGAACCGAAATAAAACTATACATAAATAAATAAATGAACCATTAAGTATATAAATGCAAATATTTGAAAATTGTAGGGGCTTGGTTTTTAGTGCATGGGTGCTGTTTGTACTAAATTTCCATTGTAATGCAAATTCCCTATTATACAGCTTTGCTATCTATTATTATGATATCATCACAATGATATGTCAAGCACGGAACACCACTTACATTATTTATTTAGAATATCCCTTTTTCGTTTCTCCAGTATTATTGGCTCAAACATAAGCACCAATGAAAGTTTTCGGAGGGTTCCAAATTTTAACGTACTTATCAGTAATTCTATAGGATTAAGATCTAAAATTTACAACATTATTTTCAATTGGGGTGCAATTTCCGTATATCAAAGTAAAAAACGAATTTGAAAAAATAAAATCCGAATTCAAAATTTTTCATTTATTTTCAACAATCAGTTACTTTTTGTCTAGATAATAAGGCACACAAACTAAACCCAGTTAGACAGTAATTGAAAGTATCGTCCAATTTCAAACGAGCATCTGATGATAAATTTTGACGGCACCCAAAATAACCCATGATAAATAATAAAGAACAACACATAGAATATAAATCCGCATGTATAAGGCTTAATACCAATAAGGCTAAAACATTGATCCCGACAATCACATCAAAGCTTTCGTCATCTATTCCAATAAAAAGCTCTGTTAAAGCTAAAGCAATTCCTAAATATAAATGCACGTAGGATAAATTATCAGACACAATTTCGTATTTTTTCCAAATATCAACCATCAAGCAAGGCAATGCAATTGAAGCTATCAAAAACATTATAACGCTTTCGATTTTATCCAAGTTTTTAATTTCGGGAAATTCTAAAATGTAATATTTAATTTTTAATTTACATTATCACATAAATAAAGAAAGCGACTTTACGATATTGAATTCCAGTTGATAATGCATAAAGACCCGAAAGTGAAAAGTTTATGTTTAAAACTTCACTGGGACAGATTAATTCCAAGTTTTTTTTGATGCAATATATCGAAGTTGAAAACAGGAGTATTTGTGAAAAAATTAAAGAATAATAATTTGACGTTGTCATTTTTTTTAGTGATACCAACTAATTTTTTAGTTCATTTGAAATATAAAAAACATAATTTTGTTTTGTGCCATAACAAAAATAAAATTTATTGAATCAATTAATTTTGTGATTATGTAAAATTTGTTGAGGCAACAAATGGTTTTTTACATGTACAAACGAAAATATTACTTAATGACGGTTTTAAGTAAGTTAAAGCTCAAATGTGAAAATTTTTACTTCTAGATAATTTTCAAGAAAATATTTTTGTTTCTTCAGCACTCCAAACTGTTTCGAAACCGTCAGGCGCAAGCTCATATTAAATTTGCAAACTAAAATGGCATTAGCGTTTGCGTCTGTCAGCTTCCAAACGATTTGTAGTGCTGAAAAAACAAAGCTACTTAATAACAAATGAAGTTATTGTTTAAGTGGTAATTAATCTAACAAGTAGGTACCTTACATTATATCTGAAGGCGAAAAACTGATCAAAAGTAATAGTCTTAAATCCTTTATTCTTAGAAAAATCAAACCAGCAAATCAAACCATTCAACCTTATTTGTAAAAGCTAACAACTAAATAGTAATTATTGCAGTAGTGGACTGAGGTGTAGAGAAGTTGAGATTCAGCGACGGCGCCAGCATTTTCGTACTGGGCAGGGGCACACAAAATTTATAAATAAATAAAAGAAATGTCCTACTTTCACTCTCTTACTTTCACTTTCATCATCGTTTGTATATGCAAAGGCATTGGAAAAATGTAAAAACTCTTCACGAGACTTCATTTTCGTCAACACTGTATACTCTTTTTTATTTTTCACAATATGTAGTTGTAAGCTGACAACCTTTCCACTAACGCCGTTATTTAAAGACTAAACTAAGTTATTAAATCAGCTTGCTATTATAAGCGTAAAAATACACATCGCAAATCGTGTGTACTCGTATTACGTATATTACAAAAACTTAGCTGTTTTTATGCCTTATGTCTAATAAACTACTATTCAGAAAACAAAAAGAACTATAGTCGATCACCTATATGTCTAATGTAGGTGGCGCATCGAATGCAAAACCACATTTACAAAAGGAAACGTCATTAAAAAATTAAAATGGAAGGTGTTACGTGTGTTGCCTAATTTAAGAATGTTCGCAAGTTAACGTAATACTTTTAGAAAACGTATTTTTATAGATTTATTTCAATTTTAATGCAATTTTGATAAAAATTAATTATTTAGTTTTAAATTATTTGATCATATTTCATGAAATAGTAAAAATCTGAAAGAGGTCGGATTTAAAAAAATACTTCCGCAAGTCTGAAAAGTTGGAATACACTTACTATACAGTACAGTCTCGGTAATCCGAACAAAAGAAAAAAAAACTCGGTAGTCCGCACAAATAGTGCATTTGCTAGCAAATAGAACATTTTCTATAGTCCGAAAATTTCATTACTTGTGTTCGGATTATAAACTATTTGTGCGGACTACTGAGTTTTTCTTCGTTCGTTCGGATTAGAGTGTTCGGATTACCGGGACTGTACTGTATATATCTTCCAAGCATTCCATTAGATCTGGCGCAAAAGATTCCGTTCTTCGCTCTTATGCCCATGGAATTAATTCAACACAATGTATTTTTTTAACAAGAAAAACTAATGTTTTTTAGACTAAGGTCAGATTTTGATTGTTTTCATTTTGTTTGGTTGTTTAAACGTATTCCGTTTTTGAGTCATGGAATGGAATAAAAATCTATTCAAAAACATTTTATTTTTGGTTTAATTGTTTTGCTTTTTCATTTCGTATTCATATTTAAAAAAGTCAAATAAGGTCAACGGCAGGCGCAAATTTTGGTTCAGCTTGGGACGCAATATACTCGTGATACGCCTCTGATGATTTCACTTTAAGGTAAGTTCTGCTTGTTTTGCAGAAACGTTGCGGATGATAGCATTGATAAAAACCACGAAATTAAACAAAAATGGTAAGATATTTTCGGATTACTACACAAACTTCTTTTAAATTTCCTAAACTTTTGGTGGGTACTTCAATCAACAAGGTGGACACGTGCCCAACCTGCCTTCTCTGCCGCCATCGCTGGTGAGATTACACCCCAAGATTTTCAATTAATTTTGAAAACCGAACCTTTTACTGACTTTATAAAAATGCTGCAAAGAAATTGTCAAAAATTTCTTGACAATTAAATTACCTCGATGGTTTGCCATTGTCTTCCGAGGAAAATGGTCGCAATAAAGTTCTTATTCCAGCCAGATTTTTTCTAAGGAGCTTCACCAACATCACGCAGTGTGTTTCATAAATTACTTTCTTGATTTTATTTAAAAAAATAAAGAAAGCTCGTGGCGACCGATAAACCGCCATAAAAATAAAAATAAATTGTGTTTATTTTTTAAAATTTTATATGTATGTACAGGCTCCGTTCAAAACAGGATAGCTACATAGAGTGTTCATTAAATCACCATCCTAGACTTTTACAGTGTTATAGAGAATTATATGTGACGAATAAGCTCATAATATGCTTTTCGAAATTATTCCAGGGGAAAGATATCCGAAAAATTACATCTAAGAAATAAAATTGCTTATAAAAAATATAATGTTTTTTCTCGTTAGATGCTGCAAAATGCAGTAAGCGTGCAAATTGAAGCAACGTAATGAAGCAAATTCCATTTTGAATCAAAAATCCAAGTCCAAAATCCAAAAGTTCAAGTTCTGACATGTGGAAGCGCCATTCGCATCAAGGCATGAAATATCGCCGGTTTACAACCAAATACTACAATATTTTATCAAGTCTAAATAAATATAAACTTGACGCAGGAGCTAAAAGACGTATTGATACATCCTCCCGCAGAAGCAAAATATGAGAAATTAAAAACAAAAATTATGAAAAGATTGGCCGTATCGCAGAAAAATAGACAATTGCCCTATTAGAGGACGAACAAATCGGTAACAGAAACCTGTTCCAATTTTTAAGACACTTACAAAGCCGAGGAGGTACGGCAGTGACCAGTGACTAAAGAGTTAATTAAAACGATATAGACCCCAGAGCCGGATTTAGCTAGTCTAGCGCCCCAGGCTAATAGGTGCCTTTACACACACAGGTTTGACCCGCGTTCCAACCCGGAGACCAGACCTGTGTGTATCAGTAGCGGATTCAGGGGGAGGGTCATGGGGGTCATGACCCAAGTTTCATCTTCATCGCCCGCGGCGCATTTCGCATTTATTCAGGCCTATTGAATATCCACTACCTGTGACCCCCTCCCCGTTGCCAAAAGTCTAGATCCGCGCCTGGTGTGTGTGTAAAGATCCCAGACGTAACTTATGCCGCGCGGCATGTTATATACGATACTGGAACATTCCTATTCATTCGTCCCCACTAAGTCGGAAAAAGCTGTCTTAATGAAGACGTAACCTACGTGAATGTAATCGACTGCTCCAAATATTACATATTATATTACATTCTTTCGAAAGACCCACTCTCGAGCTTAGCACTGTAATTAGATACATATGCCCATACTAATAGTCACGGATCAATCCGAGACTCAAAATAATCCTAGAATTTACCAATGAAATTACTGGAATTTAGACCTATCTAAATTCCAGTAATCTCATTGTTATTATGTCCGTACTAATAGTTATGGATTGATCCGAGATTCAAGATCAATTCTCGAAATAGCAGCTGTTGCTGCGATACGGTCTAAATTCCAGTAATCTCATTGGTAAATTCTAGGATTATCTTGAGTCTCGGATTGATCCGTGACTATTAGTACGGCCATAAATGTAATATATTTTATTTTTGCTGAACATAAACGCGGAAATGCATGGCGGCTTGCGCCTTTTATATTTTGACGCCGTAGGCGCACGGTGGGCTGAAATGAACCGGTAATGAACTTAGGAGATTAAAAAAAAATAACATTTTTTTTTCAAATATAAAATATTGTGTTGGACTCTTCTATTAAATATAATAAATTATTGTTATGACAGTCTTTCAAATAACTCCGTATTTTCGGAGTTATTAATTTTCAAAATATTTTTTGTATGGAGAAAGATATAAAAAAATTAAAAACTCTGAATTCTCAAATTTTCTCAACGAACTGCCTTTATATTATGTATACAACATATTTTTATCCTATTTTTACACCTATGCTCGTGCTTCGATATTTCTCGATTTAGTCGTAATTTCAACTTATGTTCTTTATTTTACCCCACCATAGAGGTTAAGAACTATGCCCGATTTTTTTTTATAGTGGTGTCCCCTTATAGGCCTAATCCACGTTTTAACCCAGCCCAATTAAAATTGTTCAGATTCAAAAGTATTCACACTTATAAATTCAAAATTTTCCCTTTCGTCGTCATCAAATGCCTGTTCAATAATAAATAAGCTTTGTGCTTCTTCTAACAATGGTTTATATTTTCTGCGGAGTTTGTGACGTGTTGCTGAAATGCATGGGGACAGAACTTGTCAACATATTGTTCAAAATGTCTTCGTTTGTGGCTTTTCTGCTGCATTTCTTCGAATGATGTTGGGGGTACATGCGGAAGTCTTTATTTCTGACTTCGGCTGTTTCTTCAGATAACTGTCCAATTAGTATAAGGCCAAAATTTTCAATAATAGCTGCACCATGCACAAAAACTTTATGGACACTTGAAGGCATATAATACCAGCCTTATAAGCCTCAAATACAAATTCATGGTGGCTTCAGCATATTCTTAAAAGTTGACTACGTCAATGCGGTTACCTGACGAAATTGATTCTAAAATGACGGAAAATCGCTTGATCAGGTGCTTACTCACACCAGTTATCTCAGCAGTCATGTTTGGGTCGGCGAAAAATCTTCTGGCGGTATTTCCATCATTGGTTGAACCCAGGGCCGATTTATCCATTAGGTAAGAAAGGCAGCTGCCTAGGGCGGCAGTCTTTTAGGGGGCGGCAAAACCACTAATTAATTCTAACAAAAAATGTAACATAAATAGAAACTTGATTGTAAATTGTACTTATTTTAAAATCATATTACATTGTGTAGAAAACAAATAATTTTTAAGTGCCGCATAGATGCAAGAGAGTAAAGAATAAAAATAAACAAAGAACAAAAAACTGTCTACTGTTTAAGTAAATAAATTTGTTCGCAGAGTTTATATTTATTTTGCTAATAAATATTATGCTGTTATAATAAGTTCAAATTTTAATATTAAGGAGACGGCAAAAAAATATGCCTAGGGTACTCACATGCCTTAACGCGGCCCTGGTTGAACCCCGACCTTGTTTGACAACATCAATTAATATTATTTCTCTACATATATAAAATTAAAATAGTAGCTATATCTCAGAAAGTATAAGTTTTAAAAAAAAAACTTAAAAAATTAAAAAAGTGTTAAATAATCCCTAGATACCAAAAATATACATTATAGCTCTTAAGTCCAAACCTTGTGATTCCAGCCCACTGTGAGGCGGTCGCCTGTTGTGCCTACTGGTAAATCCGGCCCTGATGGACACGACAACTTCCAGCACACCTGCAACCATCTCTTATAACCCAAACCGAAAAGACAAAAATTAGAATCTTAAGATTTTTCTATAAACCAGTGTATGTTTCGTTGACTGGATTATACAAAATTTTCTTTTAGCTTTTAGTGAGTTCGTTACAGTCAAAGGCCGCCATGGGCTATGACCCCTTCCTAACCAACGTATTATCGTATTTTAAACGAATGTCCTTACTAAATACCTACTTGTATATTATTCAATATTTTAGTTATTTTTAAAAATGCTCCCACCCAACCAGAAATTAGAAAAATTACCGACCCTAGCTACAGCACATCGCTGTCCTAATCAATATTCTTTTAAAAATCTTAAAGTGGTATTTAAAAAGTTAAAAATTTAGCAAAATCACTTTTTATACTAGCCGATTTTTGATTACTCACTTGCAATGATTTTATTCAAATTCATTTAAAAAAAAACTGATATCGTCATCATCTATTTTTCGAAATAAATTATAATGCATTTACTGTTTACTACAAGGTCAAATGTATTTTATCTCAAAATAATTTTGCTAAGTACGAAAAGATGAAATTAAAGACCCTTTAACATTAATAAAATTATATTGTAAAATTTATATTATATTTGTAAAAGTTGAACACAATAAGTTAGAAGTTATTCGATATAAAAAATATATATACGAGTATAATATAGGAAGTATAAAATCAACCGACAATTTTGAGATTGAGATTACAAAGTAGTCGATGTGATAATGTGGCACTCAGTTACTTCAATTTAAAAATTATGACACCTGAACCTGAACAGCTCGTAGAGTAAAAAAGCAGAAAAACATTAGCGAGTAATTGTACAAATCTAAAATAGGCAAATTTTCAAAGTCAACCGTTCCTTCTCTTACACAAAAATGATCAAAAGCAAATGTTATGGCGCATGCCAGTCCCCAATAATTTTCATGCAAAACTGAAATGACTCCCAAAGTAACTGCATTTATCGCAATTAAGAGATCGTTCAGATCACCAGACGAGTTGTTAAATATTTCCATAACAACTGGAAAAGCACTAGCTATTGCTGGTATGTATGCAATTTCTGGCTGGTAACTGTTATTCAATAAGGCTTGAGTAACAACGAACGGAAAAGCGCATACGCTTTGAAGAAAAGATGTAAAATGATATGGTTGTTGCAACTTATTTCCATAATCTTCGCTTCCTAAAATTACAACATTAACAAAAGGGTACAAATTTAAGTATTCAAACGTGCCCCAATAAAAGGCTCCCAAAATAGAATTGCTGATTATAATCATGTAGGTTCCGCATGGAAATTTAAACTCTGCGCCACCGTGGCCGTACATAGCCAAGCAATAAATTCCAGTACCGGCTAAAAGAATATGAGAAAACGCCGTAGAATATCTGTGGCTCATTTTAAACTTTTAAATTTATAATTCAAAACTATTCTAAAATAAAATGACAAGACCTGATGTTGTCAAATTTTGAGTGGTTATGTTTTGGTTTACAAACCATTATTTGTAGGTTATGTTAAACGTCAGTGGTGTTTGTGCCATGCGATTTTAGGATTCAATAGTTAGATTAATTATTTAATTATGACGAAAATTAATGGAATGTTGACTTACGATAATAAAGTTATATTGGCCCCTATGGTTAGGGTGGGTACTTTACCCATGCGGCTGTTGGCTTTAGACTACGGTGCTGATATTGTGTACTCGGAAGAACTGATAGATTGGAAGTTTATGAGATCGCTACGACGCGTGAACGATGTCTTGGGGACGGTGGATTTTATTGATAAGTCAGATGGTAGCGTAATCTTTAGAACTTGCGATAAGGAGAAGAGTAAAGTTGTGGTTCAACTGGGAACTTGCGATCATTTGAGAGCCTTAGAGGTAGCTAAAATGATGTAAGTAGCTTCATCGTTTTTATCTTTTTTAAGTTTACTCGATATTTACTTTTAGTGAAAACGACGTTGCAGGGATCGACATTAACATGGGCTGTCCAAAAGAGTTTTCTCTAAAAGGTGGAATGGGAGCTGCACTTTTAAGACAACCAGAAAAAGCTAAATTAATTTTGTCTACTTTGGTAAAAAATATTAAAATTCCTATTAGTTGTAAGATTCGAGTTTTTGCTAATATCGAAGATACGCTTAATTTAGTAAAGGAGTTGACGAGTACCGGAATTTCTGCAATTGCTGTACATGGAAGAACGAAAGATGAAAGACCACAACATTTGAATAGAAACGAAACTATCAAAATGATTGCCCAAAATATCTCAATTCCAGTTATTGCAAAGTAAGTCAGGTTTGCAGTTAACTTTTTACTTCAACAAGTTTATAATTTTATTTTCAAGTGGTGGATCGAGAGAAATCGATAAATACTCGGATATTAAAAAGTTTAAAGAGGAATGTGGGAGTTCCAGTGTGATGCTGGCACGTATTGCCCAAGGAAATTGTTCCATTTTTAGACCGCAAGGTTTGAAGCAATTGGACGATGTAATTGTAGACTATTTGAAATATTGTGTGGATTACGATAACACACCAACTAATACAAAATATGGAGTGCAAAATATGCTAAAGGAATTGCAAGAAACACCAAGAGGGAAAAAGTTTTTGGAATGCCAAACTATGGAACAAATTTGGTAAGTAAACATGTAAACAAAAAAGAAATTAAATTATTAGTTCTACCATTTTCATCTTAGTTCGATATGGAATCTTGGGAAATATTGCAGAAGTAAAGAATTAGAATATCAGTCGAAAGGAAACATAGGAAGAAGGCAGATCCAACCAGATATGTTTAATCCTGACCCTAAACGAATAAAATTAGATTTCGATGAAGATGTAGTCGAAATAAAATGTTCTTTTATAAGAGCAAATTATACAGACGCAGAATTACCTAAAACTAAGCTAATAGCCCTGTGTCATAAAAATAAATATCACAAACCCTTGTATGTAACAATAAATCAAGACAAATTGTTTAGGTCTGTCCTTACTTTTAATGACAAAAAATATAGTTCCACTTATTGGTAAGTTTTAAATTTGTATAAAAACATTTAATATTTTTAAATTCAACAGGGAAAGAAATAAGCGTTTTGCCGAACAAGGAGCTGCTTTGGTGTGTTTGCATTCTTTGGGTATGGTGGACGAGCAAACGTTAATTGACAATGGAAGTATTTTGAGATAATATTTTTACAATCCGTGTGCGAATCTTTTACTGAAGAGTTAAAAATATTTTGTTAAAATTGAAAACCCTTCCCAATATTCCAATTATAAGAAGAAATATTTAATTTTATGTAAAATAATTTGTATATACTACCTATTTTATGTAAAAAAAAAGATTTTGATTTTAACAATAAAAGAAAATTGATTTAGTCCAGAATTGCATTTATAAATTTTTTTATTCCACTATTCCGTATGCGCACCATGTTATTTAGACTATTTATATTATATAACCATTCTGATGCAAATATAAAATGGTTACAGCAGAAGTAAACCAGGACCATAAATATATCTAACTTTTATTTACCTCAGTATGTAGATTGATACCACAGCAATGAACAAAGTACGGATTTCTCAGCTTGGCGCTACAGCAAAACATCGACACCCGGTGGATATTACCAACCAATATTGCCATTGTAAATTATACACAACAGATTAAAAATTAACCAAACAGATACTAATTTGGTGTTATGATTTTAGTAACTACAACATTTAAATTAATTAAATGTGCGTGTATGGGTACCATTAGATCTTTAAATTTCTGTAAATGTCAAGATTACATAACCTCAAATTTTAAGCTATCAGCTGACAAAATAAACACAAATTAGTCATAAGAAAGTGAAATTTGATATTATTAATTTATTACGATTGAATTTTTAAATTGGATAAACTCTGGTATTTACGTTTACAAATTTTATGATGTTGGATGAACAGAGTGTCGATTATTCGGTTAAATACCAACAGTTGCTGTTTGATCTCAAGATTACAGTTGAAGGATTATTAGCCGGAGGAGTTGTAAATGTCTGGTCTATTTATGGTGGCCTAAACAGATTATTCAACGCAATCGAAAAGATATTTAAACATGGTTGCAAGTCTGTCTGTGAAGATGTAGGTTACTTGTCATTTTATCAGATTTACATTCCGAGTTTTTGTAATTCATTTTTATTAATTTAAGGGCACGTCAGCTTATTGGAAATTTATACAAGGGATTGATTGGCTGCAACCAAACAATAACAAATTTTCCTTGGCTTTGGACAGCGAATTCAAATCGTACTTACCGCAAAGTCTAAAATCAGACAAAGCTTCAATTTGGTTATACCGCAGTATCGAATGCCATTCGCTGTCACAAAAATTATCTTGGCTGTTATCCGACAAATCACATTTACATTCCTGTTACCAACAACAAGCATTTTTATGTCAAGAAAAGTATGCCGAAGCAATTTTAATTTGTTTGCAAGCAGTAGAACTAAACCAACCAAGTTTAGTAACCGACATTAATCCAAATTTATTTGTTACGAAAACAAACGTAAAGGAATACCACAAGATACACCGAAGGTGTGCTTCTAATCCCGATAATTTACCAAAAAATCTAGGCCACCACAGAAACAGGTCGTTACATAATTTAAAACTATTTAATTCGCAAACAGAAAAGACAAAGATTATTCACGGTAAGTTCAAGTCGTGGAACAGCTTACCGGACTTATCTGGTAAGCAAAAAGTCACTGAAAGTATTAGCAGAACTGCACCAGCAACTCCTGTCCATACTCGACATGCAGCTGCAAAGAAAACGTCCGAATCTCAAAAGATTGATATTCCTGTTAAGAAAAAAGTAAAACATGTTATTATCAATAATCAAGACATAATCGAGCACACTCCACATATGATCGATTCTCATTTTCCCAGTGCCTTATATGATGAAAATTTATCAATCAGGTCGATGCCGGGTTCAACTAAATCATCCATGCACACAATAAATTTAGGGAAATCTGTGCCAGATTATAGTTTCATTAGTGCCTTATCTGGAGAGAAAGATTATAAAAGGAAACCTAAACAGACTTTCATAGAAGGTGGAGGCCGAGGGGTTCTACCTATGGCGACAGGGTATGTTACAGACACATCATCTGCATGTCACTACTTACTCTCAATTTTCATTTTCAATTTTTCAAAAATTGTTCATTATGATTATAGATATTTTCCTCGTCCAACCAAAGGGCAAACTTTGGTTTCGTTTTTGACAGCAAGTCAGTTTGCCCGAGGGAATGCAGAATTGGATAGAGAAAACGCACACTTTAGTATTTCTGAAGCTATAATATCAGCAATAGAACAAATGAATTGTTCTAAGCATCTAAAATTAGCAGAAGATATCGTAGAAGAAAGTGACGAAGAAATAATGGATTTGAAACAACGAATTCGTTTAAGAAGGCGTCAGAAACTTGAAGAAAGGCAAAATTTGTCGTCGAAAAAAATTGAAGATAGTAAGTTAGATTTGTTTATAAATGGGAGTGTCCCACTTTTAAACTTTTTGTAGGAGATGCTACTAGTCCTTATTCGATTTCTCCAAAAAGTCAATCTGAAAGTTTTTCGTCTGAAGATGTTGACGATTTAGAAATTGATGAAGCCTCAAATTTAATTGATCATCGTGGTCTTTCTATGTCTATGGCTTCATTGTACTCAGATGCAGATCTCTTTAGAAAACCTCGAGGAGCACCCGACGGTGCATCTGATATTTTATCAGCTGAAAGTGTGGCTTTGTCTTTAATCAGTCGATTTAATGAAAAACGCCTACCCAGGTTGATCATTGTCGCCTCTAAAATTATAAATTTTTAACTTGCTTATTTCAGGGCATCCGATTTAGAATGGTTAGTGTCTGAAGAAGATGCACCTCAGGCTTTGTTACCGTTGCCTAAAAGTTGGCCAATAAATCCAGACGATTTGGGTGAATCAACAATTACACTTCTAAGGGGAACTCATGAGTGGGCACCGCCACGACCTCAAATAATTTTTACTTTACCTAAAAGACCTGAGTAAGTTGACTAAGTTTTTGTAAATTGTTTTTCATATTTTAATTATATCTTCAGTCGGAAGATTTTAATGGAAAAACAAAACTACCGGTGTGCTGGATGTGGAATGAGAGTTGCAATCCAGTATGCATCAAAATTTCGATACTGCAATTACTTGGGCCGCTATTTTTGCACCGGGTGTCATACCAACCAAGTGGCCGTTATACCAGCACGAGTTATACAAAAATGGGACTTTACAAGGTAAGATTTAAAAAAGTCAATTTTATTATTTTTGAGCTTTTAATTTCTAGATATGCGGTATCAACATTTTCATATCGATTGCTGGAACAAATGTTTGTGGACCCATTATTTCGAATATTTGAGTTGAACAAGGATATTGTAAAGAGATCAAAAAATTTGGAAAGATGTAGGAAATATAAAATTGGCCTGTATTACATGAAAGATTTTATTTATACGTGCAGATTTGCAAAAACGTAAGTTTATAATTTTTATGCTACATAAAACTAGCCAATTTCTTTTCAGTGTGCAAGATTTATTAGAGTTGGAAAATTCCTACATTATTAGCGATCCGGATGTTTACTCAATGAAGGACTTGATTAGTATACGTAGTGGAGAAATGAAAGTCAAATTAAGCGGTTTGGTGAATGATTGCTGCACACATATTTATGAGTGTGAGTTGTGTTTAGCAAGAGGTTTTGTTTGTTTGGTTTGCCGATCAGATGAAATTGTTTTTCCATGGCAATTAAAAAGTGTAAGACGGTGTCACAAGTGTGGATCGTGTTATCATGCAGCATGTTGGAATGTAAAAGAATCTCCATGTATTAAATGCCAAAGAATTGATCGAAGGAAGCAGAATTAAATTTTATATTATTGTTATAAAAAATAGATGGACTTATTTTTTAAGTAAAATAAAAAATGTTAACATTCATTTATATTTATTCTACACCCAAAAAAAAATATGTGTTTCGTCCAACAAATAATATAAATAAGTATTTGGGGAGAAAACTAATCGATTTTAATAAGATTTATTATTACGTATTGATTTGTTGCAAAAGATTGCTTTACATTAATAAATTTCTAAAAGGTATAGAAAAATTATCTATATTAAAATAATGGTAATACAATTCAAGTTTTATAGTATGAGCTCAAAATGAATACAATAATATTAATAAAACAAGTAAAATATAGAGTATTATAGAAACAAAGTTGTTTATGTTAAAATATCGCAGTATACAAATTAAAAAAATTCACAATGTTTCTACTTCTCTCAGATTTTTTAAAAATATGTAAAAGAATTAACTAAAAGTTGAAATATATAAAACGTTTGTGTTCTTAATGTAAAATCTAATGCCATGTCATTATGATGTCATATTAAAAAACCTGTAAAAATCACCACTGCATTATTTTAAATCTTCACTTTTGATCAACGGTGTTTTTGCCACTTCGAAAAATATTTTGTGTGAATATTTGTTACGAACTGTCATTAATTGTTCTCTAGGTTTACGTTCAAGGCCACTGTTAAGCAAATGAACCGTCGACAGAAATTCTTCTAGTTTGTATCCTATAAAGGCGTTTTTATAATTTAATTGCATTTTTTCAAGCTCAAAACAAATTGCAAAAAGATGTATCACTTACCACTGTAAAATTCAAGAGTCGAGTTCCATCCTCCAATATGTTTCATTTGTAGAGCCAAATATAAGGCGGCCGCCGCTAATTTCGAGTCTGGAATCTTGATGGTTAAATATTCCATCAGCGAAAACTCTAAAATATATCTGGCAAGTGTTAATACTGGCATGGTGACTTTGGCACACTGAAACGAATTTTAAAACGGTTATTATTTGTTTTTGGAAAGCAATTAAAATATACTTACACGTGCATATCGTCTCAAAAATCTGTAACTGATAGGAATGCCAAGATCAAATTTACATATTTTTAATATATTAATCTCCATTCTTAAAAATTCCTTGCGATTATATGCGCCATCACAAATGTAAAGAAAATCATCCACAAGTGGAGGAAGTCGTTCGTCGTATTTACTAGCAATAAACATGCTAGATGCCCCCACCAATTGTAAAGTTTCCTTACTAACAATCACTTTGCTCAAATACATATCGACAAGCTTAACGCCCAAATAAAGCGTTTCGTGATTGAGTTCAAAACTTTCTTGAATTTCCACCATCCAATCTACAAGCAACGATCGCATCCAACGTGTCAAACACACTTGATTGTCCATGTAATCTTTGATTTCAAAACTAAGCTAAAAGATGAAATGGTTACATTCAAAATATCTTTCATAATTTAGCAACTTACTTCTCTTTGTTTTAAGTAATTGAAAATATCCATGGTATAGTGGGAAACTTGAAAAACATCATCCCAGTGTTCTTTATCAAAATCATCTACTCCTTCAGGTACTTCATGATTTCCTAAATTAAGTTGTTGTTCGAGTTGTTGAGCAACCAAGCTTACATTACTAGGCTTATTGGAAATAGATTGCCTTCTTGATGGTTCCAATACAGAGGTAGCTCTAAAATTAGAGTAGACATTTGTTAAATTGACAAAACCTCGTTTAATTAAAAAGAATTCAATGCTTGGGTTAAATAAAACTAATAATCAATCTGCAATGCCCACCTATCTATGGTTTTCTTTGACTGATAGCAATTATCATTATAAGGATTATTACTTCTAAAACTAAATCGTCTTTTAACTCTCTGAAATTTTTCTTGCATATTAGAGCACCATGTAGTAAACTGAGAACCGGTCATTTTTTACTCCAAAATCTAACTATTTTTGTTTACAAAACATTAACGAAAATTTAACCCCAAAGATTAGTTATCAAGATTTATATATTTATTTAAATCACATAGTGTCATTAATGAGAAAATAGGCAATTAGTAAAGTACCATAAATACTTAACTCTACTCTACTTAATTACCCATCTTAAAATATTTTAAAGCCACCATGATTTATATATATTATGTATATAGTATATTGCCAACTTTCAAGTTTATTTGAAGTCAATGAAATAAGAGTGAGAAACCTGTCGCAAAAGCTGGCATTAGGTGTGTTTGGTATGCTGCACCAGTGTCCAGTATAGCGGCCCAGTTTTTAAAAAGCTGATTTGCTTTGATAACAAAATTTTGATACAAATTTCAAATAATTTTATTAGCGAAAGAAAGCAATTTTTAAAACAGTGGGCTAGTGTACACTACATTGAATGATCTCTTGGAAAGACAAAATAACAATTATTGTGCAACTTAGTTCGTGACCTTACTTGTATATTATAGAAACATAAAAATTGCGAAGAAGTTCTGAAAAAGCTGTTTGGCCTTTGAAAGTAAGTAAATTTTATTAAGTATCCAATTTTTTTGCTTGAAAAGAGAAAGCCAATTAGAAATAAAATAACAATTTGATACAAAGACTATTGGCGATTCAAATTTATTTTCACATCACTTGATAAGGTTTTCTAGACAATGCACTCCAGAATCTCAGTTATACAATCACGCACATCATGATTGATGGGCACATAATAAGAAAAACTAGAATCTGTTATAGCTAAAAGTTATTCTTTCAAAAACAAATGCGTTATAAAATTACTCATTATACTTTTTCACTTAATGTCCCAATCCTAAAATCTCGTTAGATAGTTGCATTGCATTGTAAAGCCTAGTGTCCACTTGAGACAGAAAGTCTCGAGACTCCTATATAAACCATGCTAATACCTCTAAGTCTCTGAGACTAATACTAAGACTAGCATTAGCATGGGTTTATATACGAGTCTCGAGACTTTCTGTCTCAAGTGAACACTAGCCTTAAGACTTGCCAATAACTTGAAAAACTCTTAAGGAGTTACATGGGTTTCACGGCTTCAAAATATCGAATTTTCTTTATTGTCTTATTAACCCAATACCCGCCAATATCCCATTTTTGGAATTTTTACAGATATCAGTAATGTTACAGTCAAAATCATGTATCCTGAAGACTAGTGACCTGTATTAGATGTGGAACTATTGATATTCACCAACAAATGGACTCGATGAGCATTCAACTCTTTACAGGAAATTTTACCAACCTGGTAATTTCACAGAAAGCGTCATTAAAATTTCGATGCATTTTTCTAATGGTATCAGATATTTTTTGTTTCGTACTCAGCTATAAATTTATGAACACGATGTATGTATATGCCTCGATATGTATCTAAATATGTAATAAAAATGTTCAGATGAATGTGTAAAATTAATCAGTTTTTGCTTCTATTTTCAACCTGTCCCAAAAAGGGGCCGGTTTTTTCTCAAAATCCTTGAGAAATTTTTCAAACAAAACTTTTTTCTAAATTCATAATAATCACTTTTCTGATGGAATTTCGAAAATTTTCCTCGCCTGTGAATTGCGGTGGGTATTGGGTTAATTGACATTGCAGCTGCAGTAGGTTCTTTACTTTATGGCTTTGGAGTCGACGATTCAATGCAAGTTAAAAACAAATTTTATTTTCCAATTTTATTGTCACTCAAAACTTGAAACGGTTCTTTTTGGAAACTGTGTTTTCAAAGTCGGTTGTCAAAATTTCTCGAGAACTACTCAACCGATTTTGATAAAATTTTACACAGGTCTTCGAGATACAATTCACAAGGACTTGGCAAATCACAAGGATTTTTGTTTTTTTCAATTGCAACTATTTAAAAATAAAAAAAAGTGGGGCAAAAATTTGCATTTTTTTGTAAAAGGGTTTACCAAAAATCCAATTTTCACTGTCTTTTCTTTTCCTTTATCCAAGTTCTAGTTTATGGTCTAACTAAAACACATATTTTTTTTTCACTTCATATGATATTATCATGAGTTCTGCTGTCAACGCGGACGCTCCATTTTTCCTAAGGGTCACTGGAAATGACGTCGCAATGGCTTAGTTTTAAATATTATTCTACGAAAATTTCAGAAATTTTTCATCAAATGTGTATGTTAAGACAATAAAAAGTTTGACTAAAATATTTTAATTTTTATATAGAAAAAACATTGTTTAAAATAAGCCGCTTTTTCGTCGAGTAAACCCATGTAACCCCTTAAAGTGAAATAGAAAAAAGAAATGTGAAAACAGTAGGCTAAAATTTCACCATTTAAGATTTGCAATTAGGTGAAAAACTCGAACAACTAATCTAGTAGCCACATGTCAACTTTGCAGCGTGACCATCATAAATAGAGGTTGTAATATATTATTATTTGATGAAAGAAGTATAAACTGAGCAAAATTGAACTTGCACCTATCGTTACATTACGGCCAATATTCTTTCACAGCACCACTTCCTAAGAAATCAAAAGTTAATAGTGATACGAGGGGTAAATCACGGGGGAGATTTGGTGTACATGAGGCAAGAAATGCGTGGCAGATGTGAGGATATGTGAGATGTGAGGGAAATGTGGGGTAGATGTGAGAGAGGTGTAGGTGAGATGTCAGGGAGATGTAGGAGATATCGGAACCATATCAAATCAAAGCAAAAATTAATATAGTATTTAAAAAAAATTATTTTAAAATAAATATATAATATTTTTTACCTATTGCAACATTATTTTGTATCAAAATTATATTAAAAATGAATAAAGGATAATATTTTGTTGGAAATATATTTACAACAACTATCATTGGAGACAATTTAAGCATACTCTTCTGGCGAGCAAAAGAAGTCACGATGTCTTGTCTTGTCAAAAGAAGAAAAGATGTCAAGATACTATTCTCGGTTAAAGCCTTCTATGTATAAAAAAACATGGGCGTTTATGAGAGGGGGGAGGCTCAAAGGGGGCAGCTGCCCCCTCCCCCCGGTTCTTGCCTTAAATTTTAATTAATTTAAATTTAGTGAAGAAAGTTATTAATAAGTTCACGAAGGAACCACAGAATTTGAAATTTGTCTTTCTGCAAATAAAGAAAATTACAAATTTTTAGTGTAATTTTTTTTATAATAAAAAATGTTTTCTATTTTGTCCCACCCCTGAAAAAGATCGTATAGACGCCCATGATTAACAAAAATATCATCATCATCATCATCTGCATGTATTAGACTATATTGTCCGTTACGTCACTCTTGGTCGTCCCATCTTTTCTTGGGTCGGCCCACATTCCGCTTTCCTCTGGGAGGAAAGCGGAATTATATTTATACAAAAATATAATTTATACAAAGAGCTCAAAATATATCATCATTATGGTTGGTACTGCAAATTACAATTAAGAATACTATACAGGATGTCCCAGAACTCAACGTCATCCCTTGGAGGGTTGATAGGCCAGCTAATGATCGACCAGAATATCAAATATATGACCTTAGTAAGAAATCGTTTTTAAAATTTTTACATTTACAATACACATTTTTCCATGGATAAACCGAATAAAAAAAATTAATTCTTGAGTCGAACAAAAACGAATTTTTTTCTAAATTATGGCACTAATAGTTTAATTTTAATCTGTGATCAATAGCAGGGCTATATAGCATCTGAGAAAAAACGAGATTTGGTGTATATGAGGCAAGAAATGTGTGAGAGATGTGGGGAGATTTTGAGGAAAAGGAGATGTGGTGTACGTATTTTTGCCAGGAGATTTATCCCTCGTAGTGATATTTCTAATAGGGACACCAAAAAAAAACCAATTTTTTATTTATGCCCGTACTAATAGTCACGGATCAATCCGAGACTCAAAATGATCCTAGAATTTACCAATGAGATTACTGGAATTTAGACCGTATCGTAGCAACAGCTGTTATTTCGAGAATTGATCTCGATTCTCGGTTCAATTCATGACTATAAGGGCCAGTTGTATAACAGAAGATCAACCTCGGATCAGAGTTAAACCAGGATCAACTTACTGTTGATCCAATCGGAGTGCTCGAAATCAAAGTTAACTCTGATCCAAGGTTGATCTTATGTTATACAACTGACCCTTAGTACGGGCATTAGAGTAGTTTCCATATTAATGTGTCCAACACTGTATATTAACTGCTGGCTTGGATGCTTTTTACCAATTTTTGCGTGAAGAATTCACAAAATGAACCCCGCAATCCATTTTTGAATTTATATCATTGATAGTAAATACACCACAATACACAAAATTATAGAAAAATAATTTCTAAGAATTTTACACAATTCCAAGTTTTAATTTTCCCGAGTTTCGCTTAAAAAGCAGATATTTTAAATTCCCTGCATAATTAACGAAGATTAATGTAATGTAAACAGTGTAATTTATGACCAAGATTTACTTATTCAATTGATATCCCTGTCCGGTAGCAATTCAAGAAGAATTGCGGTAGAGAAAATAAAATTTACAACTTGGAACTCAAACCCCCAGAAACCAGGAATGAAAAATTTGCTTGGCAACAGTTTTCACATAGCAAGCTTCAAGCTTAATTTTCTTAGTGATGTCTGTTTATATTGCTTTGAAAATAAAAATATTTGTCCATTTAATTTTGGTTTCATCATGCCTAAATCGCAGTGTTAAGGTTCTCCTCGCAAGTATCAATATAATTTACTTATTTGAATAAAATTTAAATTTTTCTGAATTACAACCAAAAAATTGTACTAACTACTTATAATAAAAATAAAAGAAACCACCAAAGCCTGTGCTTTGGGCCAGGACCTGTGTCCTTATTGAAATTTTAGTAAAAATTTAAAAAATCAAGTTAAGAATTTTGTTATAGCAAAGCAAATTCAAAATCAAGAAAAAGTGGATAAATTTATGAATGGTAGGCTTTTAATTAACCTTTAATTATTTAGTCTTACATGAAATTTAAAATGTAAGCTACAATAATTGTTTTGTAATACTGAAATAAATAAATAAAGAAGGAATTTATAATTAGATAAATAAATAGAAACTTACTCGAAGGCAGTTGTGTACAGAGATTCTTCAGATTTTTCAAATTCGTTACTGAGGCGTGTCTTAATTTTTGAAGTTTCTTTAAGTGGTTCCTTAAGCTTAACGGCAGTAGTGATGTTAGTTTCAACATTTCTAATTGAGTAGCGCGTTTGTACTTTTGAGACTATAGGAGCGGCAGTAAGTCTAACATTCTCATTTACTTTGGCTTTAACTGCAGTCTTAACACTCGGTAATTGCTTGAGCTGAGCGGTTACTTTCTTGATGGCTTTGCTCTTATCTTCTACATTCCTATGTGAATTTGCATTTGATATATCACCAAGTGCCGATCGCTTGGTCGCAGTGTCTTTCACTGGTGAAGCATCCGCCTTACGTTTAACTCTCGCCTGTTTGGGTGCATTATCATTTACGGCTTTGCTTCTGGCTCGAAGTATTGTAGCACGATTAGTTGTTGTTAAAGGTGGAACCACACTAGATCTAGTATTTCTTATTGGAGCCATGTATTTAGATTCTTAAACTAAAAAATTAATAAAAGCGATCGTTAATGAATGATCTAGTTTCAACTTGAAATTAAAAAACCGCTTTAAATAACCTCTTAAAGTTCGCAAAATTTTACCGCCTAAAGTGCAATCACCTACTGCCACATCACGTTCAATATTTGCAAATTTAACGGAAAATTGGCTAAATCGAAGCCGTAATTACAATCCTAGATAATTTTAAACATATCTAGGGTCCTATTACTGAACAAAATTCCATATTTAAAAAACGACCGTTATCAAACGAGGTTACAAACACCCATGCAATTTATTAAATCACCAATTCATGGATTTCCAAATACGAAAATTATTAAACAAACATTAAATACAAATATCTACCTTTTACCTTGTTTGGTAGACGTACTTTTAAAATAATAAAATGACAAATCACAACTTTTGAGTTCGTTGATCTTCACTTGGGTATCTGGCCTTTTGATCATCGATTGTTTTCAAACGAAAAGTCTGTTAAAATTCGTATAGCGCACAGGCCAATCAGGAAGGGCGAGTAACTGTTCCATCTCTCGGTTTGTATTCAAACCAGTTTACCGCGTAGACAGAATTCTAAATTTAACTGCCAAATTATGTTTATTTCAAAGTTGATTCGTCGGTAATTTAAATCGGATAACTGTTAAGAAGTTGTTATTTTTTAATTTTGATAGACAAATGTAACTGATTGGTTTAAAATTTAATTTGAAATAAATATGTACCCCGAACTCCGCTCCTGAATAAACGTCAGTTAACACATGTTGCGGTTGGCAATCACCTGTGTTTATGTCAAATTTCAAGTTATTGTAATCAACAGTAGAATTTGGTCAATTACAAAGTTTATTTTCAGTTTATGGTTTAATTTGTTGTTATTGAAAAAATGTCGCGTAAAATTTTGATTATTAAATATACTGCAGATAACAATAATTTCTGTTATCTTTCGTTGCAAAACTATAATTCTTTTAAAGAAGGGGTAAATAAGAGAGTTTCTTTAATATATTATTTTAATCGAACAATTATTTAGGTTTTGAAAGTACGGCGAAATGATGACACAGAATTTTATTTTACTTCTCGAGGAATTAGCACTCTGAATAATGATCAAATTGGTATAAATTGTTTGCAAGCTCGAGCTTTAGGATTACAAGAAAACGAAAACGTAATGGTTATTCGAGTTGCTAATGTGCCAAGTATTAGAGAATTAACTATTTCACCTTGTACGGTCGATGACTATGACATGGTGGTAAGTATTATAACTAAAGTTTGTCGATCAAAAATTCAAAATTATGGAATATAATAATAGCTACATTGTTCTACTAAGGAAAACGTACGATCTATAAAATTTTGAGATGTTCACATTCGATTCTAATAAACTAAAGAAGTATTACTAGGACTGTAATGTAGACATATTTTTACCAATTTATCTATTGCGATACTATAATAGTACTTTCTGCTTGATAAGGATATAGAAGAAGGATTAGAATATCCAAGTATATACATTGGATTTTTTCTCGTGTAGCAATACAGACCTAAGAGGTACCTATATAATATGCAATAACTATCGTTACCATTAATTAAAATAAGAAACTAGAGCAACCCTCCGGAACAGAAATTAAAAAAATGTAGTTGCAGAAATGCCAAATTCATTTCTTTCTGTGAAATGTTTATTAATGATTAGCTACTACTTTTTATTGTTATCGTTGAACCATTTGGTATAATGTGAAGGTAATGTGACTACACCGATTGTAGTGCTTATATTCTAGCCGCTAAGTGCTACTTCAATTCAACGTATTTCAACAATGCTCAGTTGACCTGAAGACAAGCTTTGAAAAACCTACCAGATATATCTTACTCTTGGACTTTGGAAATACGGTATCCCATTGCTTTTAGCTTTATGCTACAGTTTCATACACACCATAAACCTTTTCTATCAGATTTTCAAGTACTTCATGGGGCTCTCCACTCTTGATCTGATATATAAATTAGTGCTAATTTTGCTTTGAAGTTTCTTTGATTGTAAAAAACTGATGTAAACTTTTCTTTTTGCTTAACCGTTTTTGCATTTTCACTCCAAATATAGCCTACAATAAATATTTTTTAATTTAATTACTGTTTAGCTTCAATTTTATGATTATTATTAAGATTTTATTACTGGTAAAAATATTGTTACCATACATGAAGGCTGAAGATATGTTTGGACGAGTAACTTTTTGTTTTATTAAGTGTTTTAAAATTAAATAGTAAACAACATTGCAAAGTTACCCAGAAAAAGTTCAATAGATTTTTGTTGAAATATAGAAAAACTTTTTTCAACTAATAGACTTATTTATAAAACTCGTAAATTTGAATAATAATTACCATCTTTCTTTGAATTTCTAGCAATTCAAAATTTATGGGTTTACACAGTGATTCTTTCCAAATAAATAATATTTGTCGGCCCTTTTTTAATTACTGGATATGCCTAAAATATGCATTTACAGGGTGTTACGCATTTTTCCTTTAAAATTAATTTTTTGAATCAAATTACATTTACTATCCAAAAAACATTCTTTTATGTTTAGAAATTAATAACCCACAGTACAGAGTACAGACCCTCTCCTTGTTAGACATGCTTTCAGCCACCGGCCCTGTGGACCTCTGAACAACCGGCTCACCGGGAAAGGACCCCGTACCGTTCTTATGGGAAAATGTCTTTCTGTAGATTTGGCTGAATTTAGGATATGTTGTAGTTCTCATCATTCTGAACAAATGCTGCAATGGGCGCAACTTGATCCTATATACAGTTTCCGAGTTACAAGTCTTTAAAGGTCCAGATTTAGCATGTATTTTTATTATTTTCTACCAGGGCCTACCTATTAATTCGTTGGTAATGTAAATAATTCAGAAAATAAATAAAAATACATGTTAAATCTGGACCTTTAAGAACTTGTAACTCGGAAACTGTACATAGGATCAAGTTGTGCCCATTGAAACATTTGTTCAGAATGATGAGAACTACAACATATCCAAAAATCAGCCAAATCTACAGAAAGACATTTTCTCATAAGAATGGTGCGGGGTCCTTTCCCGGTTCGTCTTATGGCCCATCCGCCCCTGATTCTTTCTTTTCATAAAACACGTTTTGATCAGTTTTGATCACGTGGTTGTTTTGATCAGTTTTTGAACCACGATATCATGGTTTTGATACATTTACTCAATACCTTGTAGAGTGGGGATAAAATATTGAGCAGATTGAGCATTCAACGCTGCGCCTCACACAAATAATAGTTTATTATACCCAGTGCTGGATTAAGCCAGTGGAGCTCGTAGCAAATGTTATCAAGGGGCTTTCTTGCTTTGATTTAAGATAAAAAATAAATCGCAACTTATTTTATTTCAGTTCAGATACAAATATAAAAATATATTACACACATACTTTTCTCGATTTAAAGTGAGCGAATTTACAGATAACGCTAATCAAATTAATTTCTCTAAGTAAATTGCATTCAACATTCAAAGTATTTAGGCAAGCTTGTCTCATCCAGAGCCGTTCTTAGCAAATGCGAGGCCTGGAGCAAAACATTTTTGCGAGGCCTTTTTTAACAATGATTACCGGAGGGTATGGAATACCCCCCACCCCAAGGGGAGAGGGGGGTCCGGGGGCCCTCACCCGGAAATTTTTGCAAAATTATACTTGCAAAGTCGTCATTTCAAGCACTTTGACGAAGAAGAAGTTTAATCTCTTACATTCTGAAAAGGGGGGTTTAAGTACAAAACTCCCATGTCGGGTTGGTATAGTTTATCAACTTAGACTCGCCTTATGTGAACTGTACTTTTCTCGCTTTCATTCCAGCGAAGTCGTCAACAATCTCATCAAAATTAATTTTGGCTATCGTGTCAGATTCAATTGATAACGTTGCCAAGGATGATAGCCTTTCTTGACCCATGGACGATCTTAAATATGTTTTGATAAATTTCAAGCGGGAAAAACTCCTTTCTGAGCTTTCCACAGTAATAGGTATAGTAAGTAAAATTCTATACGCAATGAATGCGTTGGGAAATAAGTTTTCATTCAACCCAAACTTGTACTTATTTTTTAGCAACGCGAGGCCTTTCTCAGTGCGAGGCCTGGAGCGGCTGCTCCACTCGCTCCACCCTAAGGACGGCTCTGGTCCCATCATGTTTCTTAACTCTTTTTACCTCCAATCAATTTTTAAAAAAAATTGGAGGTATGGTAATCGAAAAAAAATTTCAACTTTTTTTTTTTGCATTTTCGAGATCACCGTGTTCAGAAACGTAAAGATCTGCAAAAAGTAAAATAAAAATTTCTGTGTCGGTCTGTCTGTCGGTCTGTCGGTCGTCAAATTTTGTCGATCGATTTGCTTCCGAACCATCCAACCAATTACGACCAAATTTGGTATGGTGGTAGGGTTCACGGTGGAAAGGTGAAAATAAGGTTTTCGTCGCGATCTATCAATCAGAAGTGCCACCACAAGAAAATAATACTGGATTTTTAAAAAATATTTTGTGTTGCGATATGTTATTTTAAAGGCCTTAAAAGGCTTTATCCAGAATAGGTAAAATTAATCTTCTATCTGTCGTCTGTCAAAAATCACAAGTTGTCAAAGTTGAAACTTTAAGAGTGAATAACTCAAGAAATGCTGAAGGGATCTTACCCAAATTTGGTACGTAGGTACATTGATCCTAATGGATATGAGAGCATATGTAATCCTTCGATAGAAATCACTAATGCAACATGAAAAAATATCGTCACTCTCTGCCGCAATACCTCCAATCACCAGCACACCAAATTTTGTCCGGAGATACGATGACATAATGTTCATTTTTGTTTTCTATTGTGGTAGCCTTAACAAAGATATCGGTAGCCCTGGCAAAGATATCTATATGTATCACCCCTACCCTAAATCTATCTATAAAAGTTTTTTTAACAAAATCTAAATGAAAAAAATTTTTTATTTTTGTACGCCACTGAATTTTTTCCAAAATTTTTATATACGTCACATAATACCGTAAGAAGTCACAAATAAAATTTCTCCAAGATTGGCACAACAAATTTTTTCGGTCATCTAGCGGATTTTTCGAAAATAAATTTTTGTAAATTACTGACTGCCGATTTACTGATTCTGAAAACATTTGCGAAAAAGTTTAACAAACAGCCTAAACTTGGTCGCTACCTAGTGGCAGAACCTTTTACTTATAAAGTAACGTTCCGTCAGTCCGTACGACGATATTATAAAATATTTCCCACCAAACCACCTATTTTTGTATTCTAAAATAAATTGTTAAAAGCCCTCAACTCAACTCTTATGCTGCACTCGGTATACAAATCAACATTAACCTAATTTTGACACATATGTCACAAAATTATGACGTTTATTAAAATTTTGAATATATTGTTTTATTTTTGCCACCCATCTGACAAATTCTCACAAAAAATATATAAATTAAGATTTCAGTTAATATTTTCTATAATTTTTCTGACCTGCCCCGCCCTGTTACAATTGGCTCGGTTTGTTTTCTCACCAATACTTATACTTTCAAAGCTCCATCGACACACCAAATTTTAGCTGAATCGGTTAAACATTTCCGGAGATACGACGACATTTTCATTTTTTTAAATTTATTTTATTGTGGTGGCCCTGGTGAAGATTTCTCTGGCAAAACCTTATTTTCACCATTCCAGCCCACGAGGCATACGTCCAATAAGTTTGATTGCAATCGACGTAGAAATGCCGGAGAAAATCGATCGACAAAAACTTTTTTCATGTTTTTGCCAAAAAAGTTAATTTTATTTTTTTCATGTTGCATTAGTGATTTCTATCGAAGGATTACATATGCTCTCATATCCATTAGGATCAATGTACCTACGTACCAAATTTGGGTAAGATCCCTTCAGCATTTCTTGAGTTATTCACTCTTAAAGTTTCAACTTTGACAACTTGTGATTTTTGACAGACGACAGATAGAAGATTAATTTTACCTATTCTGGATAAAGCCTTTTAAGGCCTTTAAAATAACATATCGCAAGACAAAATATTTTTTAAAAATCCCGTATTATTTTCTTGTGGTGGCACTCCTGATTGATAGATCGCGACGAAAACCTTATTTTCACCTTTCCACCGTGAACCCTACCACCATACCAAATTTGGTCGTAATTGGTTGGATGGCTCGGAAGCAAATCGATCGACAAAATTTGACGACAGACAGACAGACAGACAGACCGACAGACAGACCGACACAGAAATTTTTATTTTACTTTTTGCAGATCTTTACGTTTCTGAACACGGTGATCTCAAAAATGCAAAAAAAAAAAGTTGAAATTTTTTTTCGATTACCATACCTCCAATTTTTTTTTAAAATTGATTGGAGGTAAAAATAAAATTAACTTTTTTGGCAAAAACATGAAAAAAGTTTTTGTCGATCGATTTTCTCCGGCATTTCTACGTCGATTGCAATCAAACTTATTGGACGTATGCCTCGTGGGCTGGAATGGTGAAAATAAGGTTTTGCCAGAGAAATCTTCACCAGGGCCACCACAATAAAATAAATAAAAAAAATGAAAATGTCGTCGTATCTCCGGAAATGTTTAACCGATTCAGCTAAAATTTGGTGTGTCGATGGAGCTTTGAAAGTATAAGTATTGGTGAGAAAACAAACCGAGCCAATTGTAACAGGGCGGGGCAGGTCAGAAAAATTATAGAAAATATTAACTGAAATCTTAATTTATATATTTTTTGTGAGAATTTGTCAGATAGCTGGCAAAAATAAAACAATATATTCAAAATTTTAATAAACGTCATAATTTTGTGACATATGTGTCAAAATTAGGTTAATGTTGATTTGTATACCGAGTGCAGCATAAGAATTGAGTTTAGGGCTTGTAACAATTAATTTTAGAATACAAAAATAGGTGGTTCGGTGGGAAATATTTTATAATATCGTCGTACGGACTGACGGAACGTTACTTTATAAGTAAAAGGTTCTGCCCCTAGGTAGCGACCAAGTTTAGGCTGTTTGTTAAATTTTTTCGCAAATGTTTTCAGAATCAGTAAATCGGCAGTCAGTAATTTACAAAAATTTATTTTCGAAAAATCCGCTAGATGACCGAAAAAATTTGTTGTACCAATCTTGGAGAAATTTTATTTGTGACTTCTTACGATATTATGTGACGTATATAAAAATTTTGGAAAAAATTCAGTGGCGTACAAAAATAAAAATTTTTTTTCATTTTGGATTTTGTTAAATAAACTTTTATAGGTAGATTTAGGGTAGGGGGTGATACATATAGATATCTTTGCCAGGGCTACCGATATCTTTGTTAAGGCTACCACAATAGAAAACAAAAATGAACATTATGTCATCGTATCTCCGGACAAAATTTGGTGTGCTGGTGATTGGAGGTATTGCGGCAGAAATTGACGATATTTTTTTTATACCCTTTGATGTTGGAAATTATGAGGCAATCAATACTTTCATCACTATTCCGAAATGCAAGACCTCATTCTGCTAAAAACTGAATGCGCTAGTTGCGTAGCTCAAGTGGCGCAGCCCTGCCGGCCAAATTGAACGTCTCTGGGATGCCCGAGCGTAAATCTTAGTTTAATAAAACTATGGAGATGGCTTTTCGTACGATTATCTGAGTTACGCAACTAGCGTATACTGAAATTATTCGCTCTACAAGTGAATATCAATACATTATTTGTTTGGTCTCAATTTGGTTTACAACTTGAGAATTGTCGCCTTGTTTTTGCAAACTAACAACGAAATTATCACTTTCTTAATTTTTTTTTTAACAAATTATTCGCTTGTTTTCAATCGCCGAATTCTTCTTTCGTACACCGCAACGAACAGATTAAATAAGTAACTTTTGAAACAAAACCGAAAAGCTGTCTTTTAATTTCTGAATAACACAGCGAATCTCTAACGTGTGTTAGAGAATTCTAACGAATTCTAACAGAATCGTGGTTTATATTCTTTATCGTATATGTTTTTAAGACAAGAATGTTGCACTTTGCTACTTCCTTTTGCAATCCAATAATTTTGATTGAAGTTGCTCGGCCATTGCTGCTGTTTGTGCTGTTTGTTCGACTCAAACTAGTAGCAACAGTAGTTTAGAGTAGTACTTTATTTTTACTGAAATTACTATTGAGATTTCAAAATGCATTTTGAATTTTATTATAATAATTGAATTTTATACACGACGATATAATTTAATTATCGATTCGTGAAAAATATAATTCACTCGCGACTTTGTCGCTCACGAATTAACACTTTCCGCTAGCCGATAAAATACAAATTTATCGTCTAGTGTAAAAAGTAACTATTTTATTTTGTACTGTGACATAAGACAACCTTTTAACAAAACATATTTTTAGAATATATTTGCTTCAAAGCTAGAGTACACAATTTTAAATCAAATACGTGTAGTAAATATAAATCAAAAATTTGTAATTTTTGTATCAGACTCGATACACATGTCCGTTAATGTTGGTATGTAAATTATAAAATGTTTGTTTGATTCCGAATCAAAAATATTTTTTACAGATTCTGTGGACCCCGTTAGTCCAGGTTTGTTGGACAACTTTACTAATTTATGTGTTGCGTATCCTCAAAGTAATAACGATACGAATTCAAAGGTACAGAAGTCAACTTTGTCTAATACGAACAGAAATGCTTTGGATAATAATTCTCCTGAAGAAGACGACGAGATAGTTAAAAGCAATATTTTTGATGTATTCGAAAATGCTATGGATAATACTTCTGAAAAAGAAGACAAGAACATTTTGAAATATTTCGAATCAAATTCGTCTTCAACTTTTCGTTTATATACAATTGAAGAGTTACACATTGGTGGCAATTTAAAGATTTTTCACCACTTTACTGTTTTTGTGAACGAAAAATATTTCGATGAAATCGATGATGAGAGCGACGTTTATACTTTGAAATGTATTATACCTTCACTGGATCATAACGAAGAAGGAAATAATTTTGAAACCAAAGAAGTCACTGTTCGTGTGTGTGTTTTGAAGGATTGCTCAGATTACTTGAATTTTCCTACACTCTACGTTCATCAATGCATTTTTGATAATTTTAATGTGAAGATTGGGGCAAAAGCAATTTTAAAGAGGGTCCGAAGAGTAAATTCAAGAGTTAACACCATTGAAATTATCACTAATAATAATAATCAAAAAACTGCAGTAGAAAATTTGAAGAGATATTTAAGTCTATCCGAAAAAGAAAAGCTGATTTTGAACAGCGACGTTGTTTTAAAATTTAATACTGATTTTGTGTGTTCTTTGAAATTTTCTCCTTCAACTTCAACCTATTGTGTGGTTAATCCAGACTTTGTGCGAAATTGCAATTTTTTAGTCACATCTGGATGTATTGAAGACGTAACGCCTGCAAATAAGACTATTGAACCAAGCTATTGTGAAGATGTTGCTAATTTTGGTAAAATCATTCGAGATACCATATCTGGCATCCAGGCTTCCCTAAGTGATCTACATTGTAATCCATACAGTGTTATGTTTACCGGTAAGTGTTTTTTTATACTAGAAAAATATTAGTTCCGCTCAGTATAGGAAGTGAGCGATAGTATAGGAATCGCTTCATTTTTAAAGTGTAGCTCTAATCGCTCCAACTGCATATCTACATACATAGAGTTGCTTGTCCTTATGAGCAAGTCTTATTCAGCCATAAGTACAAGCAAGGATTTGAATAGTCTTCTAGTCTTATAAGGTGGATTTTGTAATTTTTACGTGCTAAGTTGACGTCTAGACTAGAAAAAAAATATAATAGAAACGGCTAGCCAACCGAAGTTGCTTATTTAGTAATAAAATTTTAAGTTTCGTCCATATTACGAATTTTAATACGCGATTAATTACTTTAGGAAAATCTGGTAGTGGAAAATCGTCTCTTATTGAAATGATCAAGACCAGATTATGTAAATCTCCGTTTTACGTTTATTCCGAATTATTGTCGTGCAAAAATTTGAAAGGTAAAAGTTTGGACTCTTTACAGAAGCAATTGGAAAGTCGAATTGAAAAATTAATATTTTACCAACCGTCGGTTCTTATTCTCGACGATCTTCAAGTTATTTGCGAAGCTACTAATCCAGGAGAAACGGTATCTACCGAATCCTTACTATTTGAAAGGTTAGCGTTAACTTTTCTTTAAATTCAAAATTTTAATACTTAAAAATAATTTTAGGGTTAGCGAAATGTTTGCAAATTTATACGAAAGCTTAATTAAATGTCACAAAATTGCGATAATTGGTACAACCGAATCATTATCGAAATTAAATCAACACGTTTATTCTTCGCGTGGTCAACACTTGTTTAAAAGTGTGGTCAAAATCGAACCGCTGACGAAGGTAGTAATTAAAGAAATTCATATCGTAATCTCTTAATTTTTATTAAATTTTAGACTGATAGGTTCAAAGCGTTAACACATCTCTTCGGCGAAAGGTGTGTTTTAGACTCCGACGTTAATACCGATAATATTTGTTTAAAATCTGAAGGATTTGTTATGCAAGATTTGGTAGACTTTGCGGATAAGGCCGCTTTTGAATGTATTAAAGAGGGGAAAGAAAAAGTTACAAATGCACATTGCGAATTATCCTTAACGAGCACTACGGATTTATCACTTAAAGACGTTAATTTGCATTCTCCGGGCGAGAAAGATTTTTCCGATATTGGAGGCTTAGAAAATGCTAAAAAAGAACTCATAGAATCTATGATGTGGCCACTACAAGTAAGTATATCCGTGTGTTTTAGGAAATTTTGAAAACTACGTTAATTTATTTTAGTTTCCCAATATGTTTGATGGCTCTCCGTTGCGTATTCAATCTGGATTGCTGTTGTATGGCCCTCCGGGTACGGGAAAGACAGTTTTAGCTGCTGCAGCTGCAAAACAGTGCGGCCTTCGTTTGATATCAGTGAAAGGTCCCGAGTTGCTTTCCAAATTTATTGGAGCAAGTGAACAATCCGTCAGAGATGTTTTCGAAAAAGCTCAAAGCGCAAAACCGTGTATACTATTTTTTGATGAGTTTGATAGTTTGGCGCCGAGGCGTGGACACGACAGTACAGGTGTCACGGATCGCGTCGTGAATCAGATTTTAACACAATTGGATGGGGTGGAAAGTCTAAATGGGGTTTGCGTTTTAGCAGCCACTTCAAAGCCCGAACTTCTCGATCCCGCTTTATTGCGGCCTGGAAGGCTCGACAAACAAATATTCTGTCCTCTGCCAGATAAGGCGAGTTTTCTTGTATTTATTTACTACGGCTTTAATTAACGTTTGTTTTAATAGGACGATCGCTTTAAAATTTTAAAAGCGATATCGAAAAAATTTACATTTACGCCCGAAGTGGATTTGTTGGACATTGCAAATAAAACCGTAGGTTTTACAGGCGCGGATTTGCAGGCTGTTTTGCGGACCGCTCAATTGTCTGCCTGCGATTTCCTTTTGGAAAAATTTGATCAGGTGAGTTGTGTACTACGATATATATATATTTTTTTGTATTATTACATGGAGTTAATTATAAGCAGTGAGTCTAAATTAGTACTTGGTGCTATCTTAGTGGTAGATTTTCTTAATAGGACTAACTAATGACTTTGGTAATTATTACATTAATAGATGCCACCCCTAGACGCCTTATTTTGATTGAAGTAACTGCAGTAGATTACAATGTATCCGTGATCTGAAATGCTTTTTACTTAACTAATCAAGAGAAGCCTACAAACTTTCAATTAATTTCCTTTGAATATTGGAACTCTGCTTTTGATTGTACATAGTTAGGTCGCATTTAATTCATATATTCTCATTAATATAGTAATAATGGCAGGTTATATAGGGGATGCTTTTATTTAATTCAAATAGCAATGAAGCAATGAATTTGTTTTGGTTTAATTTATAATTTATATTAAGTGGCTTCAATTTCTAAGTAAGTGTGATTTGTTTGTGATATTTTATATTATATAATTTTATAGAATAAGTCGTTCCAAGCAATTGAAATTAATGAAAATCACGTGGATGAAGCATTAAAAAGTACCCGGCCTTCTGTTAGTAGAGACCAACAAAAAGTATATAATAATATGTAAGTAACGAAACATTCGGTAAATTAATTAAACTTCTAATAATTAATTATTTCAGTTATAGCAAATTTCAACAAAGGAGTATTGGCATCGAATCGACTCCGCAAAGAACAACTTTAGCTTAGATTTTGCATTCATATACTTTTGTACCTACTATTTATTTTTAATAAAGTAATTATTTTTTATTATTTGTTATGTTTCATTTATCTTAATAATACCTTTTATTTGTATCCTATTATATTGAAGTACATCATTATTTACTTTACCTTTTCAATTTCTCCAATTCAATTATTACTTGTCCATTGCTTTCTTTTCATTACAAAGCCATATTTGATGGAAAAACATTGACTCATTAAAAAAAATAGCATTTTCTACAAATTGAAATTTATAAAAATTACCGTCTGAAAATTTCTTGCAAATATCGATTTTGTCTCAATTATAATTGACGATTTGAAAGGTCCGATGTCTTTGAGGAACTTTTAATTACAAAACTGCAATATAGGCATCGTTTTAAATGCAATTTGATTTATATACATTTGTATTTTCCGCAATGTAGTTTTGAATATAGGTATATCAAATAAAATATAAAAGATACGTATACAGAACACCCTTTGCGTGTACGCACGAGTGCGCCCTAAAGAGCGCATAAAATTATATGGTTTTGCCATTTCATACTTTATATTCACTTACATAACGATTACTTTGAATATAAATAAATTATTCTACTGTAATAAGTATTTTAGATTTAAATTAAGAAAATCTGCCAGATATTGCATAAGTGTTGAGTAAAATTTACTTTTCTAAACATCTATTTAGTTACATAACTGTAAAATTTTGAGCTTTTCTAAACGAAAAATGGATTAAAATCGTAATTTTTGAATTTGTAATTTTCTTTGAAGTTGTTTTAAATCGCAACTTCAGAAGGAACTTTTCAGAGAACTGGTACTTAATAAACAGGACAAATAAATTTTCAAGTACCCATTTGCTCGTTTAGGGTACCGGTGGCTGATTACTTATCTAATATCCAAACACTTCGCGGTTCTTCCTCGAGTATACGTATTCCAAAAATATCGAACTGCAAGGACCTTATATCTATTTTCACAATTATTAAAATTATATTTTAAATTTGTCTGCGTTTCAGACGTTAATCGGTGTTAATCATAAAATTTTAATTAAGAGTTTCGAAACAAAATTAGTAAATCATATTCGAAGATAATTAAATCATAAGTAATTATGGTAAAGCTAAGGTATTACTAAATAGACTTTAACTCTGTAATTTGAGCTAAATATGAAGCGTAAATAATAATATTCTGGCAGCGTATTAAAATTATTCAACCGCGTAGAATTACAATCACGGCAGAAAAATAGAAAAACGCGTCACAACTCTATCAAAATTAGTGAAGATTGGCATAAAATATCAACAGACCTCTCTCATTTGCAAGATATATTACAAATCTTTACAAACACTTAGATGGCTTTTTAAATATTTATATTTACATAGAATATTTTTACATTCTTGTTATTTCACGTTTTAAAGGATTATGTGCGAAATTTACCCAACAATAAAATTAAAAAAAAAAAGAAATAATATAAAAATAAATAATCAATATATTGGTGGTTCATCTAGTAAAATTAAAATAAAACTAATAAACAAAATAGTCGAAGCCGGGGTTGTTCGTTGAATTTTCTGACCTATAAATGAACATCAAACACATACATATACATAATGAGCAATTAAAGCTAGTGCTAAGTTGAAGATTTACCGCTATTACACAAGAAAAAACTTCAACTTAATAAAATGTAATTCTTTCTAAGAGTGGATTCGGTACAAATTTCGAGTTGGAAATCTTTGAGGAAGAAAATTCAACAGAGGTTGAATTTAACTAACTTATAAATATCGGCAGGCTCACCTATTGATACTACTGGATACATACTATTTTTTTTATCTGGCCCCATCAAAATCGGTAGCATGATTTCGTGTTCAAAAGCTTCAAAAAGCTTGCAATCCTGGGAGAAAGTCTAAAACAGAAAACGTACAAAATACTTTATGTACAAATAAAATCAACTTACGATTGTCTTTTAAAAACGGGTTAAGGTGTGATTCCTTAGCTGCGGCTGGGGCCGTGCGACTACAGTCACAATGACTACTCTCCAGGCTTTCTTATGGGAGTCGCAAGCAATAGTCGCATGCGACGATCGTTTTCTAAGGAAACACTCCCATAAGAATGCATGGAGAGCAGTCATTGCGACTGTAGTCCCAGCCACAGCTAAAGAGTCACACCTTTAGTGAAACTTCAAATTAAATTCATTTTTACCATAGTCTCAGATGAAAAAGACAGATTTGCATTTGCAACATTATTAAGTTTGAAACTTAGGGCAAATATTAACTTCTTATTAGATCATTAGACAGGGTAAATAATATCGGCTCAATATTTTAACCTTGCGGAATTTTGTTTTATTTCTTAGTTGAAATTCATTGTTTCTCAAATACATAATCTAAAGTCTACGTTTTGTATGCATTGACTTTGGGATTTATAAAGCAGGACTACGAGGAATGTAGTGTTTAAACTTTTGCAAAAATCTGCCATAATTCACAATATAAAAAACGATATGACAATTTTTCAGATCGTCAAAAGCCCTTGCTACTGTTGGCAAGTGGCGACTGACGAGTATCTTTTTGTCTACACTGGAAATAATGGTTAATCATATTGGTGAAAAATTAATCATTTTTGGCTCAAAATTCACCAATACAATGATTTTTTAATTAATACTATAAATTTTTCATCGATATGTGAACTATGTTCATCGGCGCTAAAACGACGAATTGTTTGTGTATCTGTTCCTTCAAAGGAATTCAAATTGGGCCCAATCAAGCTTTCCCTCTATCCCTATCAGCTGTTTATATATCCTTAGATATATCAATTCAATTATTAATAATTTATAGTTGGATGCCAGCCTTTTCTGTCATATACTCTTCTTTAGCGCTGAGGTTACATATGGAGGACCGGTATCCGGAAGATTGATCCAGCGGACGATTGATCCTCGGACGATTATGGTCCGGAATATTTAATTATTAAATATTAAAAATATCAAATATTTTGGGGAATTATAAATTGCCCTCCAAACTTGACCATAAAATGTAAACTGCCCTCCGAGCAAAAAGGTCGCCACTTCGCCAGTAATCCCAGATGTAGACTGCCCTTCAAGCAAAAAGGTTGCAACTGCCCTCTAAACCACCTGAGGCTTAATTTATTAATCCTATAAATCCCAACACTAATACTAATTAAAAATAAAGATTTGATTCAGAACAGAAAAAAATCACAGCGTTTAGGCAAGGGAGATCCACCCCCTTTCTGGTAGCACACTTTGCCGAGTAGGACCGGTCTAGAGGAATATTTTTAGCGAGTATGGTGTTTGTCAAAACGGCCTGGAGCGGAGGGGACCCGAGCAGAGGGTGCGGATGTTCGGTTTTGACAAATGCAGCCACGGCAAATCTCGGATGCACTCTAAAATCTAGACATACATATATAGGGTATATATGTATAATTTTTAATTCAGATAAAGAACCCCCCCCGGATTTATATTTTGAAATACCAACTAAAAAATTTGTTAAATAAATGACTAAGTATCGTCCGGGGATCAATCGTCCGCTGGGTCTATCGTCCGTTGGGTTAATCGTCCGGGGCCAAACGTCCGGGATCAATCGTCGGGGGACCGAACATCCCAGATTGGAGGACCTACAGATTGATTCCGAACGACAATAATTCTTAAAGAAGGGTATTTAGGCATGTAAACTTCACCGTCGGTCGCCCACATAGGCTTGGGAAATTGTGTGCGGTTGTTTGCAACTTAGTTTTTAAAATTTATTACCTATACAGAGAAAAAATTTTAATCCAAATCCATCGCGCATCACTTTTGAAGTAAATTTTACCACAAATTCAGCAAAATTTACTTCAACTGCAGTAATATTTACTTCAAATTGATGTAAGATTGCGTTGGACTTCAATTTGAAGTAAAAATTACTTCAAAGCACCAACAATTTTTCTCTGTGTAGTTTTATTAGGAATCGAACCTGGTAACTTCGCCTCTGTAGTGTAGCGCTTTACCACTACGGACACTAAAGTTTTCCTTACAGAATCAATAATCTTGAGAAATTTAAAAAATGTAACAGCTTAAATGAGTTCATACCTTAAAAGTAACTACTTTTAATCTTAAAGTTCATTTTATTTTTATATTTTATCATTTTATTTATATATTGTACCTATTACAAAATACCACCTCATGGATATCCACCACAAAAATTCCTTTAAAAATTTAAAATGATTTTTAAAATTTGAAATATTATTTTAAAATATATCATTATTTAGCGAATAGGGCGAATCCATGGGGAAGATAGAGGGGGAGCTTTCCCTTTCAATACTTTTGGCTACAGTAACTTTATAGAGACAGTGGCGACAAACGATGTCCGACTTTTGATTGGCTACAATGTTTTTGCTTATTATATAGCTTAACGCAGAATAAAAATTAATTTTTTTACGTTATTGGTGTATTTTATTAACATGGGAAATGAAAAATCTTTTAATTTAAAGCATAATATGCCATGCTAGAGCATATATTTTTTGCTTGAATTTGCAACATGCTGGGCCGAATAAGGAGATTTTGCAACATCCTGACCGAATTAGGGGCTCGTGTCGTCACTGTCTCTATAAAGTCACTGTACCTTTGGCAGTTGGCAAGAGTTGGTAAATCTACCGAAAATTTGGCAAATTCGCAGAACAGTTGGCAAATCCATCAGTTGTCACAAATCACTTACATACATGTGTTGTTGGAAATCAACAGCATTTCTTTAAAAAAGAGGAAGAAAAGAGTGAAGTGTAAAAATGTTGGCAAATTTAGGACTGTTTCCCGCTCAAAAAAGTCGCTTCGGTTTGTCCCTGACCAACATGCAAAATGCCAAAAAAAAAACTGTATATAGCCCAGTTTCTAGTATGACTCAGTGAAAAGATCAATTTTTACATGACTTTAGGTGACTTCTACACCAAGATTATGGAAAATAAATATAATGCTATCGTGGACTTTTTTTTACGAAAAACTTATTTCCTGAGAAGTATACATGCGTGAACCTAGCACCGCATTTCTTGCAAAAATAATTTTTAAAGGTTGTTCCAGATTGTTCTATATTTTGTTCTACTAATATTATTCCAAAAGATTTTTTCGATTAAAAATGATAATTGAAAACAAAACCCAAAAAATTGTTTTTCGAATTAGCCCCCTACTTTTAAAAATTCAATTTTTTATTTTAGTTTATTCCATGTTTGTTGTATATTTTACCAGAAAATCATATTCATAAATGATAAATTGAAGTCCGAAGAAGGATAGCAACATTTAAACCAGCATTCGCAGTCTCGAAAAATTTATTATTTATTATTTAAATTTATTATTTTGATGTTCCAGATTGTTTAAAATTTGTTCTACTCGTATGTTGTTCCAAATTATTTTTTAGAGATTGAAAAAATTACGCGAAAAAATTTAGAAGAAAGAAAGTAGTTTCAGACGGAATGGATTTTTGAATTTTTATTTTGCAGATTACTTCTGCTTAAAAGGGCCATTTTAAAGGGCGGTTTACACGGGGAAAGTTGGTAAGTGATTTAGTTAAATTTAACTTAATTGACAACTTAGTTGTAACGTGTAAACGGTTTATTAAGTGAAAATTAAGTTGGTAAGTTACAAGTAGAATAGAATCCAGTCTATTTTTCGATTTAGTTAAGAACTAAATCACTTATCAACTTGCCTCGTGTAAACGGCTCTTTAGTCGAAACTTTTTTATAAACCTCAGTCACCAATCAGTATTTACCCGAATTAAAAATCCGAAATCTGCTGTCAAAATATTTAAAAATTTTTAATTGCTCAATAGATTCTCGTAGTAAATTTACTATATCGGGTGACCGACCTCACACCCGATCATAGGGAAAAACATGGGAAATTGAACATTTTAATTTTTAAATTTATAAAAGATTTTTTTTCCGGATCTAAAGGTACCAACACTTGATATTTTGTTCTTCAGTTATTGTTAAAAACTCAATAATAAAATGAAAAACAATAACTTTATCTAAAATATCAAGTTTTGGGCATCTTTAAACGCAAAAAAGAAATATTATTGAAATCCGTTATAATGGAAAGCAGGAATTAGAAAAAAATCAATTTACCATGTTATTTCCCTATGATTGGCTGTAAGGTCGGTCACCCGGTATAATTTTATAATTGGAAAACATTCGAAGAACGGACTTAACCTTTAGTTGTTAATATAACAACTAGGGTTTATAATTTACAATTTGAGGCAGGACATCGGGAAATTTTCCGGTGTGCCGCCGGGCTATTTTCGGCTAGGCTAGAAGAGCTTTTAAAATTGTTATTTTCATGATACCGTAATAATTAAAAGCAGATTGCTTTATAATAGGATTAAAAGGCGTAGTGTGACATTGTGATTTTCATTATTTTACTAAAGCCGAAACTGTTTAGCTTTAGGTGGACAGTAGTTTAGCAAGTTTAATTGAGCACGAGATGGCTTATAATGGAAAATAGCTTTGCCTTCCAGATCATTTTGCTGATATATTGGAGCCATGGGATATTGATAAACATTATTATGACTTTGTCAACAAAATTATAATCAAAATTGTTATTATTACTAAGAAATTAAACACGCGAATGAATTTGAACATTTTTGAACACAATAATTAAATTTACAATATTTATTCGATGGCCACTAAAGCGATTTCAAGAAAGGTGAAAAATGATTGACGAATGTTGATAGTCTGCTTTTTAAAGTGAAATAATATAAATCTTTTCCATTAAAACGCAAATTTATAAAATTGAATTATTAAAGGTTTCTCGCTTCAGAATTGCATTTCGACCAAAACAACCGTGAAACAACGTAGGAGGTGAGAAATTGTTTCGTCGCTCCTTAAATTGTTTCATGCAGACGATTAGAACTCGGCCATCTGTAATGTAATATTGTTATCTTGAAAATTGCAGTTGATGGAAACGTTTATATATTTTATAATTTTAATTTAAATTTTGAGTATAGATAGGTACGTACTTTTAAATTAAATTGCGTATGCGAAAAATATTTTATTTGCTTTCCATGCAAGGTTTTTGTCATTTTTCTTTTTTATATAAAACAATATTACCTCCATACCTGAAATAACGTACCGGTACAGTCGAAAAGTTGGAAATAGCTCGGGAACAGTGTTTCTTGTCAAATGTTTATTATAAAATTTGTTTTGTAGCTCAAATTCAAATTCACAAATTTTTAAATTTAATTAAAAGGAAAAGAAAAATATAAAATGATAAAAGTTAAAATTAAGTAAAAAGCTTTAATTTATGTACATAAAAACGACAATTTTAAAGAAAAAATGTGAGCACATCTACTGAAACTTTTTAAGATAAACTGATTATGAAGAGAAAACTTAGTTATACGAAAATTAAGTAAAAATGTACAAAAGTTTTATGTTCTTGTGTATACTTTTTAAGAACGTTTAGACTATATTTTCCAGTGATTCCGCAAATGTGTGCTCCCGAAGTGAATAAATTTGTAATTTTATTGTTATGTTCGAGTAAACGAATAAAATCACAATAAAAAATTGTTTATCGATAGAAACCACGAGCAACTTTTACGATTGTAATAAACTAAACCGAAAATGCTTAAATTTATATTATTACGTTTATGCAACAGTTTTAGGGCCACTTTCTACAAATACAATTAGCCTAAAAATGCTCTATTGAAAAAAATGTAAGCGACAATTGCTCTATTTTCAGACGCCGGCTTCAATACCACCTAATTCTACGTCTGTAATTCTCGCATCTTTATTGAGATTTAAAGGAAAAAATCTTTTATTCGTTAAGTTTATAAAACGGTTAAAAGTTTGATGAATGGCAACGTAACTAACGTGATGAATATTCATGTCTTTAAAACTCGAGTTTTAAGATTAAAAAATATAGAATGGGTTTTCAATTGATATTATGTACCTTTTTTGATGTAACGACGATAAGTCTCGTTTTATATTAAAATTCCGTTATTAATGCAATTTCCCATAAAACTAATTAATACAATAATGGCGCATCTCGAGTTATTACGCGCTATGATTAGCCGTATAGGCAACTCATGTTACGCGCTAGGGGTTTCACCGTTGAGATTAGGTATACAACGTCCATATCGGTTAAGCAAATAAAAAGGCTATCTACTGTTTTTTCGTTTTCAATTTTCATGTAATTTATGAGATCATTAGGTAAAGTATTTGTAAACGTATTTTATTTTTCGGGTAAAATAAATGTGAGCTTTTGTGAAAAAATGAATTGAACATAAAAGTAAATAGCTCATTTGTAAAGAGTAACATTATAATGTTTATGTGTAGAGTTTCATAAGTTAGCACCCTCTTTATGTAGCGCTAATTTCGCTAGTGTCTGTGCGCTATCTTCATAAACTGCAAAGAGCTTGCAATTTATAGCGGGCCGCGCACGTGCGAGAGATAGCGATAAAGTATACAGCCTTGCCACCCCTGATAACGCCCAGTATAATAGGATTTACTGTACGTAACATAATGGTCCATTCTGCGTCGTTTTCTTATTCTTTCTTGAGATAAAATGTTCAAATACTCGCGATATCTAGTTATCAGTGTCGCCGCAGCGAAGCTCCGGAAATGAACGAACCTGTATGATAACAGCTCTGCGCTGTGACTTCACAATGAAAATATAATGTTATCTTTTAAGTTTTTATGCCTTTTGTATTTCTTTCGGTGCCTTTTGTTTAACACAATTCGACGCTGATTGTTAATTCAATTGCGGCGTTATCAATAAATGGATTTGTTCGACTTCTCCTGCAAATTCGTTAACGACGTTCCGCTTTATTTAATTCACAATAGCCTAATCATAACTTGACAAAACTTCATAGTGGGTATACCCAGGCTTTTACTAATTTATTACTTTTCGTTTAATAGTAAGTTTTTTCTACAATCTTCATAAATTCAAAAAACTTAATTAAGTTTGCTTGCACTAATAATTCTTTTCTCCCGGTGTAAGTACATGTCAATATGTTCGGAATGCCGTTAATATGTATACTATTAGTTGTCAGTTGTCAAACCTACAGATTCACTTTTTTGTGAAAACAATTGTTTTACTTTACAGCCGCCAGTCATGGCTTTGCTTAACTTTTACCTCCTGTCGGTGACAGGAGTGACAAGTAAATATAATAATTTATTTTTGCGTTTGAAGAAATTATAGTATGCTTTTATGAGGCAAAAGTACTTTTTGTGGTACATCCGTCATCGTTACATGAAATTTTCGCTCCTACAAAAAGTGTTACTTTTGCTCCATGTGAAACAGTATACTATTTTACTTACTATAACACAGTTTACTATTACTATACGGTTACTTTCATCGAGCAGACCTTTGTTGGCTGCTAGTAAATCAACCCAATCGCTTTACGTGGATTCCGAACCATGGAGAGGCTGTGTGCCGATTAACGCGCCATTTGGACGCAGGATTGGAGGATTGCTTACTCACACACAAATAAATTTTCCGCATAGCTCGATGCTCGTAACTGGGATCCCCAGTCACCAGGTGAATCCAGTAGCGTACTAACCATGCTGTCTCTCTGATTGTAAAATCCGCTACTCTACAAACTATTTACGTCGAGTACCTGTACAGTCAACAGAATGGGATAAACACCAACTCTTATATCTAATTATTTCCTAAATTAATCGTTATTAGAAGTTTGCTTATAGTTTATTCGTTTCATCACTGGCGTACCTAGAGCTTTTGCCGCCCGCGGCCGTCTAAAATTTTGCCGCCCCCTACCAAAAAAATTTTATTTAAATTTAAATTTCAAAATTACTAAAATTTTAAACATGGCCAAAAAAAAAGGTCATAAGGTCATTCGTAATCAACATTTAACATGCTATAGCTTTTTTCAAACCCAAAATTTGTACATACCGCAAACTGCCGCCCCCCTAAATATGTACGCCTTCCCCTAGGTACGCTAGTGCGTTTCACGCATCTACCACATGTCGCTTGAATAAAGAATATAAAACTTTTTGCATCAAGTTTTGATTGCTCTAATGTAGAATTTTCTTTATCTTTCTTTTTCACATCCGAAAGAAAGGCTGGCAGTTGGTGCTTAAGGATGTATAGGAGGTACAATCGGAAACAAAAGTAGTTAAATTCGAAATTCACGAATATTGGTCTTCTACGTGTAAGTAGATGTAGAAAAGTTATTTTTATTTCAGTTGTAAATCGGTTCGTTTTACTAAAACTACGAATATTTAATTTATTTTACCAAATATCTTGCGAGTCACCTAACAAATAAAATAATTTCTTAGTTTTTATTAGTGATCATAATTATTTATTAGTAAAAATTGATATTTGTTAATGAAACATCGATAAAAACCGAGAAATACATGATATTTCTAATGCGAGCAAGTTTTAATTATTAAGGTCCTATTTAACATAGAATCTATTATTATTTTTGGAGATTTAAAGGTGACAACACTGTATTGGTTGTAGCTTATAATTAATTTCCCAAGAACGGGGATTTAAACCGTGACGAAATTTTGCATCACGGCATATTATTTATAGCATAGCATATTCAAAATGAATATTTTGATGAAATATTCTTCTATTTTCAAAACTATAACTACAAAAAATTTGGAAAACTCAGATTTTTTTTGAGATATTTTTAAAGTTAATATTATATTCGATAAAATGTTATTTTTCATAAAGTGGTTTTTATTACTAAGATTTTTTATGTGACAAGTATTTTATTGTTTTACGCCTTGTGATTTTCCTAAGAACCGAGTTTTAAGCAAAGCCATATATATGTGATTTTAACGAATCTTCACAAAGTCAGTGTCAAATTAAAACCGCAAGAACTATTACTATTATACTGAACGCAGTGAATTGATTGATTGTAATGAGCACATAGAGTAAGAATCTCCACAAAATATCTTAAATTAAAAAAAAATGTAGGGTTTTGAGAGAAACGACTTAAAAATTGCAATATTTTTGTTTTTTTCGGAAAATTTTTGGATTTTTATATTTAAAAAAAAATCAAATCCGATGTGCTACGTAATATAAAAAAAAGTCAACCCGAATGCTACAAAATACCAAATTTTGTTTTTATTAAATGCCTAATAAGGTAATAAAAACATTATATTTAATGACGACCACAAACGAACACGAAGCAAGTGCCTAGAGTTATTTACAGAAATAGATTTTGTCATTATCTCTGTTAAAGGTAAAACTATAGTACCAAGTATTCCAAATATAATATTAATATTATCTATGGTCAGGGCCGATTTATCCATTAGGCAAGAAAGGCAGCTGCCTAGGGCGGCAGTCTTTTGGGGGGCGGCAAAAATGCTAATTAATTCTAATAAAAAATGTAACATAAATAGAAACTTGATTGTAAATTGTATTTATTTAAAAATCATATTTCATTATGTAGAAAACAAACAAGTTTTAAGTGCCGCAAAGTAATGCAAGAGAATAAAGAATAAAAATAAACGAAGAACAAAAAATGTCTACTGTTTAAGTAAATAAATTTGTTCGCTAATAAATATTATGCTGTTATAAATTATTTATAATAAGTTCAAATTTTAATTTTAAGGGGGCGGCAAAAAAAATATGCCTAGGGTACTCACATGCCTTAACGCGGCCCTGTCTATGGTTATTTGTAAAATATAAATTTAAAGCTTTTATTCTGTTTTTCCCATTAATTTAAATCGGTATTTTATTTTTTTTTTTATAAAAATTTGTCAAACTGAAATTAAATAAACTAAATATTTATCTGTTTATTGTACAAACAAATTAAAAACTTAATTTCGCATAACAATGATATAAAATTGAAACCTCAAATTACTTTTACACGATTAAAACAGGCAATTGTTGACGTAAAAATGTGATTAAATTTAGATCAATTACATTGGCGTGCTTTGATTGTCGAGATTAATTCATGTTTACAGACTTGAAATCGAGAACGATTAAGCGAGTTTACAATTATTCGATTCTGAAGTAATAGAAGGAAAAATATACAATTCAAAATTATAATTTCCATTTTTCTTTCATAAAGAACATTTTTTCAAGATAAATGTTTAATTTTGGTTTCATCAAAAAGAGATATCGATAAGATACCCTTTGTGATATAAAATAATTTTGTCACTCCCTTGTCATCATTGCACACAAAGCTTCAGGCTTACCCTTACATCCCATTATGGGGAGAGGATTGAAAATAAAATTGAAAAGCTTATAAGCAATTCGGTAATTATGTCGACATTCTTGTTTTAATTTCCATTAACCACACATCGATTTGTTTTATAACGGATATCTGTTTAGCGCAGATTTTTTTAATTTCCAAGTTTCTGGGGAAATATATGGAAATATTTTTTGAATATTATTATTGTCGGAAACAACTTTAAAGCGTGTCTGTATTACATGAATATGTATAGATGTATGTGTCCTTTCAACTGTCAATTGATGTATTTTCCTCCACTCGCTCACGGTGGATCACGTGCAAATTCTCGTCTTTGTATCTTGATTGAGCTAGCACGTGACAAGAATGGAAGCTTTATGGTTTTCCAACTATCAATTTAATCTTGTATTCATATTTCGTTTTATCAGAATGAGCAAAATGAAAGTATAAATACAAGCATTGAAAAAGTTGCCCACCGCCATTAAAACTAATCAAAAAAGGTGGTAATATTGATACGATTTATTGCAAACAATTTCATTTTCGAAAATTAATTTGTTATATTCATAATAATATAGATTGAAGATGTTCCCTGGGAGGGTCTTTTACGACTCTGGATCTGGTTCAAAACAAGAGAGGATGCAGGATAGTACCAATTAGATACTGTTATACAATTTTATCCTATTCTTACACAATATAATACGAGTATAACGCTGCTGTCAATTACACCATATTTCTTTTTTACTTTATTTTATCAATTTAATAAATTTGTTGTATTCCTAAGTAAAATTTGTTATGTACAATAAATTTTACAATGGATGTTGCTAGATTGTACTCATCTCGGCGTACACATATTGGTTTTGACAGAATGGGTTCTTTCGTTATTGTAAAGAGATTTTCCACGAGTTCTATAGTATTATGCTAAAGCATTCAGTCGTTAACACACATACAATAGATTTATTTTGATATTTTCGTAATGTATTGATAAGAATGTGATATCAAACAAATAAACGCTGTTTGGGTACGCATTCGCCTTGAAAATTTTTCAAAAGGGCTTTTAAAAAGAGATTATGTCGTATTTGTTATGCTTAATAATTAAGCAGTTGTGCCAAACTCCTAGTAAGAGACTGTGACTAATAAATCATTGCTGGGTGAAAATCATTTCAATTTTTTATTTACTTCAATTATTGTGCTGTTTTTAGGTTTTGGAATTCAATTTATAAAATTAATAAAAGAGACTGGATTGTACAAATAAGTGGAAACATTTTTCCATAAAATTAATTAAAATTTGACTTCACGCATGATTTGTTAATTTTGTAAAGTATTTCCACATTTTGTCTAGTTCAATCGCGATTTACCCCGTGATTAATTTTACACATTGAATTCTAAAACCTGAAATCAGAGAAAAAAATTGAAACAATTTTAAAAAATTTAATTGTTTTGTTTAGATACATAAGGAACAAAATAGTCAAAGACCTTAACATCTGCTATTAAAAAGTTTTTAATTAAAATTTGCCCTCACACAGAAAAAAAATTACTTGGTTCAAATAAGTATACCACTCGAATCAAGAAATTCTCTGTTTTCAATGGGCACATGAAAATATTTTCTTGCTGTAAGAAAAAATATTCTTGATTCAGATTTCTTAGATCACATAAATATATTATTAAATTAAAGAATGATATTTTTAAACCTAGTAGCTACAAATTTATTTTATTTAAATAAAGAACATTTTTAAATTAAGCAGTTCTTAAGATAACATAAAAAATGTTATCTTTGCGCAAGCTTTTAGTCTCAATAATTACGTAATTAAGTTACTTCGATTAAGAATATATTTATATTCATGTATCTAGAAAACAGTGTTTTTCATTCCAAAGAAATTTTCTTGAATTTAAATAATATTTAAAGTAAAACATAATTTTTGTGGAAGACAACTGATATTTTTACTACAAGCATATTTTATTGCGTAAAGAAATTATATTTTTAAATGAAATAAATAATTTCAAGAATATATTTATTCTTTATTTAAGAAAACCTTTTTTCCGTGCATCTTTGACTATGGTTAAAAAATTCCTTGGATAGTAACTGAAATTGGGTAACTTGGGTAAATTTCTTGACCAAGAAATTTACAATTTTTCAAGAAACAATTTCAACTGAAAAAAACAATTTCAGCTGAAATTTGTTAATTTTGAAGGATAAACCACGACCACAAATCGTAAAAGCTAATTGTTCAGCTGAAATTGTTTTTTTGTTTCAATTTTTAGGTAGGTATTTGCTGAAAATGAAAAACTCTAAACATTGTACTCGTATAAATACGCATTAAACCGCAAAGCCGTTTTTAACCTCCCCGGCGCCCTAGGCACTTCAAATTGTTCCGCCCTCGCCTCCACTATTTCCAGAGCACCCCTCCTTCAGTTCTTACCTTGCCAATTTTGGTTCGGGATGGATTTTCCCTTTGTACTTTGTACAGAGTACCTTGTTCCCTTTCTTTGTTTGTACTCTTTGGAAAGTCTTTCCATTATTTTCCCGGATTTTCCGGGACATTAGTGTCCCGGACTGGTAACTGGCAGCCGTAAGGAAAGGATAGTGGCATGGTTTGAACACTCTTGTTCATTTCTTACCGTACAGCATCAGGGACCACCCACTCACACTTTTGTAAATTAATACAGTAAATTAATGAAATCGTTTGCAATTACAGTATAGACTACAGAGCACCTATACATTATTGTATGAACTGTTTTCAACTTATTAATTATCATCTTTTTCATCGCTTATCACTTTACTATCTTTTACGTTTAGACATCCTTATTCTTTGTCGAGTCACTGTCATTGTACTTGTACAACAAAGGTTTTCTTCGAGCTTTGATCATTGCAAAATCATTAATAACATCATTGTAATCAATTTCCATTGTAATATCATTTTGAGTGCATAGCAACATCAAACTGTTATAAGTTTTTCATTTTCCATAGTAGATCTCATTTTAGTCTCGACTCTTTTAAGGGCAGAAAAGCTTCTTTCTGCTGTACAGTTTGTCACAGGAAGTCAAGTAAATTCTCATTGCGTCGTCTAAATTTGGGAAGGTATTTACGTTCGGTGGAATTTTAATTTTTTCTCTTTTTTCGTCGTCCAATTTTTTGAGCCCCAAATCTTTTGCGCCCTAGGCATGGGCCTAGCGTGCCTATTAAGTGGAAAAACGGCCCTGATTAAACCTCTACATTATCTGAAATATAACTTGATTTATTTAATTAAAAATTTGTTTCTTCTTAAAATAAAGCAAAAATCATGTACATTTTACATAATAATAACAATATTACATAATAATAACGATATTACATAATAATATTGTCGTCATATGGAAGAAGTCAGTAATTTGACGCAAAATTGATATTTTATATAAATAAAAAATGTTTAATTTTATTCATATGGATATTTAAGGGACTGCTAATGCTAACAAAGGAAGTACAATTTTGTCTATCTCCATGGGCGCCCATTGGTAAAATGGCAGGGAGACAAAATAAAAAAATCTTCAAAATGCGAAATAAAATGAAATTAAATAATTATCAATTTACAAAAATTAGTAATTCATATTATTTTTCAAAGAGGGGGGGGCATGTTAGGCGATGACGATTAGCCGATGACGATTAGGCGACGTCAAATAGGCGATGGTCAATTGGACGCCGTGTTTTTAGGCGACGGGATTATTAGGCGACCGCAACTAGGCGACGGTACAAATTAGGCAACAGCAAAATCGGAAAATTTTTCTAATTAAAAAATTAATTAGTATAATATTTAATTACAAAATTTAATTTATTTAATAAATAGATACTATATTATATACTCAATCCATGATATTTTTGTACGATAAACCGCGAAGATATTCTATAACGTTTTGTGAATGAGATAATGAGATAATTGACAAGACAATGAATAATCAGTGAGATTACACGAAAAAATTTCTGAATTTATTAAATATTAAATTAATAAGTTATAGAGATGGTAAAATTGAAACTGCTCTCCTGTAAAACCTGATTTTTGCAGTTAGTCACTTTTACTTGTATGCCGACGAAGTATTATGTACTGCTTTATCACATAAATAGACAATTACAGATAAGCCGCAAAAAGTACAATAGATTGTAAATATTTATTGTTTAATAATTGTTTGAGTGTCCCTTTTGCCCTCTGCTCCGTGCCGCTAATGGAGAGATCGACGCGCCATAGAATATGCCGTGGACATACGCGTGAATTAGGGCAGTCTTGGGTTAAGTTTTGGAGAATGCGGATGTGAATTGCAAGTTCAAGTGGGAATGCAACTGCGCAGCGTTTTTTTTTGGTTTTTTGGGTTTAATTGGGGGATATAATATGTTTAACCTGTTGTGACATAATATACCATCAACACAATCGAGAATTTTACCATCCGAGTCTTCGACGTACACCGAGTGCTAGTGTTCATAGTGTGCTGTGTTTTGTCAGCCTCTTCTGTTCAGTCATCTGCCGATCGGTAGATCCAATCCAATAAAACACATTGTTTTTTCAGAAAACGTGAAATACAAGCATTTAATTAACATTCCTCTTATTTTAGCGCCTAGGCCCTAAAGTACTTTACTGCCACTCGTCATTACTTTGTTATAAAGCAATTGCGTTCAAGAAAAGTTACTTTTTAACTTGGATAAATATTTCTGATTCGCTAAAGCTTATTTTAAAAACAAAATCGAATGATATTAAATGTGCGGTAGCGAAAGATTTTGAGAAGAATAACTTGTAGAAGCAAGATTGTTGCTATGCGTTGGCAGAAAAGATCAAACTGAGAAATATAAGTTAACAATTAGCATATTAAATAAGAATTGAGAGTGCGAGTATTAGAATGAGAAAAGATTAGAAAAAAATCTAATAAAATAACGAGGTATGGATAAACTGGTGCTTCTTCAATATTGTGCAATGGATTTAGGGAATTCCAGGGAAGGATAATCTAAATAGATAATTTAGCGATAAGCATAATATGAAAGATATGAATTTAAAGTTTATAAATTGATTTATTAAATAAATCTTATTAAATAAATCAAAAAACTTTGGCTGAAGCTAAGATAATAATAATAATTCCCACAGGGAATCCACTATAATAAACAAGGCAACATTTGCCATATTCTCATTCTAATCGCAATGTATTGTCTAAAGTACGAGGAAAGGAAACTACATTCATCAGGTCATAAAAAATAATTTAACTACTAAGGAATGTAATAAATTCCTAAAACTGTAGGCTGTCGACTTCATGTTTCCAGACTCCGGAGTCCAATCTTTTAAAAAATGGACCTACAATACCGCACACCCTGAAAAAGAAATCTGTTGCAAAATATCACGTTATCGTGAATTGCAAATAAAAACGCAGAAACAAAGAAATACACTGACTTTCTGCTTTATATAAATACTAAAAGGTAAGGTGGCCTGTATGTATAATCGGCGATTGAGGTGGTTGTCCGGCCTCTAGCAACCAGGATGTCTGACAGATAATTAAAAAGATCTCGCGTGATTAAAAAAATATTTAAAATAAAATTTCTTGTTTTTGTAACAAGTAAACTATTTTTAATTTAAAAAAGCCAACAAATTAACTGAATAAACATTTTAATTATCGTGATATTTTGTTTAGACTGGTTTAGACTTTAAGATGTGATTGAGAAATTTACTTTAGAAATAAACGTAATTTTGTAATAATTATGCAGCTCTGTCAATCCCATAAGTTTATAAGAACATACCGAGTGTGACAAGTAAATGGTTGCGGTATGAAATATACATTTATATTTTTCTTATTTACTTACTTAGCTTTTTAGCTTCTAATAAAAATTCTGTTTGTCTTATCTAGAAAATAGCAGTTAATCAGCCAAAAGGAAATATCTTGTTTTCCTTTAGTTAACTACCAGCAAAACTAGAATGACTTAATTACAAAGTCATTTAACTTAGGCAATTTGTAACAATTAAAAAGTTTTCCACTGTTAGCATCCGTTATAGAAAGTGTACATAAAGTTTACATATGTTAATTATAAGTTTGCCTTGTTGGGAAATGCAACTAAATTGCGTCTTAAATCAACCATAAATTACGAGACTTAAACAACTGGAATACTTTGCTACATAATCTTAAATTTTAATTAATAATGAAGTTCTTGTTGGGGAATTTAATATAACGTGGTTAAATTACTTAAAAATGCTAATTACACATCATCCGACTCGGGCTGGTCTGGGAATTATCTCGCACGAGTAATTGGAAATTAAATATATTATAAAATTCAATCAGGGATATAGAGCAATATTTTTATTATAAACAAGTTAAAATTTTTGATCAAGTATATCGTTTACGTGTAAGTTTTCCCTATTAAATTTTCTAAGTTGTCTTAACGACCCGACGCTATGATCTACATATTTAAGGGTATTTTAATTATCTACTTCATAATTACATTAAACCGTTTAATATTGTACAATTTTCTTGTTCAATTTCCCATTTATTTTAGCAGTTTGATACTCAAAACTCGGGTGCATTTAATAATAATATAGATATCTTGAAGCATTTTTGATAAAAAGTTGTTCTTAGTGAAATTGTTATCTATTTAATGTCGAAAAGGCAAAATTCAATTTAAGAAAAGTTGAAAAATTCATTATATTTCTCTGTTACGACATTATCTGTTGGCACAATACAACATGAATGCATATCTGACATTCAAAGGGTTACAAGAAAAGCGGAAATCAGCAAAAAAATTTAACAAAGAGAACGTCGCTTGTAGAATAGAGTAACGCAATAAGAGTAGCTGAGTGGTCTTTAGGGCGCATTCATTGCCAATACAGACCAATTTTTACACAATACTGGAGAATCATGTCTACTTTACTGGACTTACTTCAATGCAAGATATTTTTCACAATTTGGTTATCTACACGACGGGACTAAATTTTAGAAAATATCTATTTTGTGTAAATGCCTAAGCCAATAAAGATTTTATATAAGGGCGACTGGACGAAGAGTAATTTTTCAAATTTATGTGTGGCAATATGTTTAAATTAATTTTTGGTGTAATTAAGTAGAAATACCGGTCGATAATTAATTAGATGTTTTTTGATTATACAAATTTATAAAAAGACATGCACAGTTGTTGTAGTCACATATTTTGCATTTCAGTTTGTAACGATCTTTCTCCCTCTCATTATTTGTGCATATGGAAAGAATATTAGTAGGAGAATTATGAAAATACTCAAGTAATTGCAGTAATGGTTTCTGCGATTGTTATAATAAATTATATAATTATGTCTCACATGGTGTACATACCGATAATGATGTAGTATAGGTTCTAAAAATTTTTTTATGAAACTTGTTATTTGCATCAAGAAAATTTCTAGAACAAATAGGAGCTAAGATATTTCAGTTTCCGTGTACTTTTGCATGCAAAAAATTCTGCAAAAAAAACTACTAACATGTTAGACTGATGATGCACAAAACAAAGCTAACCTAATTGTGAACTATTTTATTTCAATTTTTTTATTTTATTAAAATATCAGAAATGAAGTATCTCCTACGATTAGAAATATTTATATGAATTGAAAACAGAATTGAGCTAATAAATAAAATATAATAAATTAATAATTAATATTTTGACCCTATTACGTCAACCGAATAATTAAAATTTAAACCAGTTTTGCGAAATTAACCATAATTAACCAATATTAGTATAAAACTTCTTAATTTTAAACCAATTTCATTGGTTAATTATTTCGATGTTATCAGTTTACTATAAATTTTTATATTATTCTTTAAAAAAACCAATTATAGTATACCGCATATTTCCCCCGCATACTTTACTTACTTTTACAAGTGAAAAAGTATAATACTTACACAAAAAGTATGTAAAAAGTATTACATGCTTACACAAAAGTACTATTTTTCCGCACTATTGGAATAGTGTACTAGTGCGGAAAAGTAGTACTTTTCCACACTTTTAATATCACAAAGTAACATTTTTTTGAGACATAATTAGAAATTTGTTATTTGCAATTTTTTACTTCTGAACGTAAAAAAACTTTTCTTACCTAACTGCAGTTCGTGCATTTAAAGAAAAATGCATTTTTTCACAATTTCAAACTATTCACTGGCTACATCACTGAAGCGAAAAATTTACTAACCTGACTTGCTGGAAAATCCATGAAGTGGGCCCTACCTATACAATAATAAAGAAAATTTTTTGTTAGTTAATATTGCAGATGAAAACGGTTTTATTCAAATTACCTTTATCACTGTAGTCCTTTTGCCTTATTCCTAGTGACCAGAATAGCTTCTTCGTTGTTCCTTCCAATAAACATAAGTCACTCACAAACCCGAACACTTTCACATTTTGTTTCACTTATGTATTAAAAAGAAAATTGTTCTCGATTATTAAGAAAGCTTTCGTCAAGATTCTTCAAGATAATTCGAACTCGAACCACCACACTCTCGTTCGCGGAAAACTGAATATTTTTCCGAATTTTCTCCATACGATTACTTTTAAGCTGAATACATGCACTAGCGTTTTGGGGAATGCGATTTTTGTTTTGATTGGTTAAATTTCAATAAAAGGTTGAAGTTTTACTAATCAAAACAAAAGTCGCATTCCGCAAATTGCTAGTGCGTGTATTCAGTTTAAGGCCTTACAAACGAATGACTGATATGAGCCCGTACGGGGCACCGCGTAATAATTCGCATATCACTTTTTTTGTTTCCTGTTTGCAATTTTAATCGATTTTTGTCTATGAAGTTCCCCACTCTGGGCCGGCAGTCGGGCATTTTTGTAATCTTCATTTTCAAATTAGCAAAATAAAATATAATTCAAACTGGTAGAAATCGTACAGGTATTTTGTCATTTTTGTGCAGATAAAATTTTCAAATAGCGTAAAACTTCTCATTTGCTGACAAATTTTCGCAGCTTTTGGTAAATTTTTTGAAAATTCTAGATCGGTTTCATAATTTTTGTTTTGCGCTTTTGATTAGTTTTCAAATGCCAATTTTAGAAACTTATGTTGGTTGTTTCGATTGTCACTTGTAACGCAAAAATTAAATATTGCTATTAAATATTTACACCGATAAGAAATTAAAAAACTTACGTTATTATTGACAATATAACAATACAAACCAAAGTTTCATAATCACCGGCTTAAAAGTTCCAAAAACCACGCAACTTATAAAAAAATGTCTTCTTTTCATATACTGTCTATAAATTACAATAAAACACAATAGGTACATATTATTTTTCCACTTTTCCACAGACAGGTCAAAACTTGACAGAAATGGAACTCGTAGCATATTTCCGAAGTCAGAGGTCGCAATTGTAAAAAGAAATAAATAGAAACTATAGGAAAAAGAAGACATATTTTTAAAAGTTGCGTGGTTTTTGGATCTTTAAGGTCGGTGATTATGAAACTTTGGTTTATATTGTCAATAATAACGTAAGTTGTTTATTTTCGTATTGGTGTAAATAGTTAAAATTTAATTTTTGTGTTACAGGTGGCAATCAAAAAATAAGTGTCTAAAACTGGCATTAGAAAACTAATAAAAAGCGCAAAACAAAAATAATGAAACCGATCTAGGATTTTCTCAAAATTTACAAAAAGTTGCGGCAAATGAGAAGATTTATACTGTTCAAAAATTGTATCTGCACAAAACTGTCAAAATTGTCAAAAATGACAAAATACCTGTACGATTTTTACCAATTTGAATTATATTTTACTTTGCTAATTTGAAAATGAAGATTACAAAAATGCCCGACTGCCGGCCCCAGAGTGGGGAACTTCATCGACAAAAATCGATTAAAATTGCAAACAGGAAACAAAAAAAAAGTTATATACGAATAATGACGCGGTGCCTCGTACGGGCTCATATCAGTCATTCGTTTGTAAGGCCGTAAGCTGAATACACGCACCAGCGATTTGCGCAATGTGATTTTGGTTTTGATTAGTAAAATTTCAACCTTTTATTGACATTTAACCAATCAAAAGAAAAATCGCATTTCGCAAAACGCTAGTGCATGTATTCAGCTTAAAAGCAATCGTGTGGAGAAAATTCGGAAAAATGTTCAGTTTTGCGCGAACGAGAGTGTGGTGTTTCGAGTTCAAATTATCGTGATGCTTGATGAAAGCTTTCTTAATAATCGAGAAATATTTTCTTTTTAATACTTAAGTGAAACAAAATGCGAAAGTGTTCGGGTTTGTGAGTGACTTATGTTTATTGGAAGGAACAACGAAGAAGCTATCCTGGCCACTAGGAATAAGGCAAAAGGACTACAGTGATAAAGGTAATTTGAAGAAAACCGTTTTCATCTGCAATGATAACTAACAAAAAATTTTCTTTATTATTGTATAGATAGGGCCCACTTCATGGATTTTCCAGCAAGTCAGGTTAGTAAATTTTTCTCCCCAGTGATATAGCTAGTGAATAGTTTGAAATTGTGAAAAAATGCATTTTTCTTAAAATTCACGAAGTGCAGTTAGGTAAGAAAGGGATTTCCACGTTCTGAAGTAAAAAACTGCAAATAACCTTAGATCATAGATCTAAACAAATAACTAATTTTGTTTCTCCGTAGGTTTTTATTGCTTAAAAGTTGGTTAATTTGTTAAGCTTTCAATAAATCACATTGTCAAGCCGTGAACAGGATAGATTTAAATATATCCCAAAATAAAAATTAACAAAACATTTCGTTAATTATACCTATTAATGCCGAGCAGGCGAATAGTGAAGTATTTAGAACTCAGATCTAGTTGGGAAGTAGTCCTAGAAAGGGACTAAAACTATGGAGTTCAGAATAGCCACTTGAGTCCGGTTAACCGGATCAACGTCAGTCTCCAAAAAATCAAACATTTTTTCTTTTCAAGAAGCAAAATCAAAAATCTTTCAAAAAGGTAATATTTTTTTTAAACCAGAAGCGACCTAACGTTAAAATCGAGTAACCTTTCAAGACCTAACGATTCTATATTTTTTATATATAAATGATGAAGATGGAATGCCAACTTCACAAAGATTTACAGATCATCAAATTTAGTATTCATTTAAAATAACAGTGACAAATTCAGGGCCGGATTATCCAACAGGCAAACTAAGTAGCTTAGGGGCGCCGAGTAGTAAAGGGGCGCTTAAAGTATATTTTTTAAAAAATTGTAATTTTAGCTTGTTTTTGATTAGTCTAACTCTAATTCTTAAAAAGTTAATTTTTTAATTTTGTGATAGTTTTATACTCCTCAGTTTATTAGGCTTTTGTTAGATTTTTAGGATATCTGATATCTGAATAGCAGATGCTATTGACATACTAGCATATCGAATAGCAGATATCCAAAAAATCTAACTAAAGTGAAATTGACTCAGGAGTATACAACTATCACAAAATAGATAAATAATAATCGAGGGGTAAACCACGGTCAAAAATTGTGTACACCAGACTTCCTACTACTTCGGACTTCCTCAGACTTCCGAGACTTCTTCAGACTTTCCCGGACTTCCCAGACTTCCTCACACTTCCCACAAGTTGTACACCAGACTTCCCGTGAGATTTACCCCTCGCCTTTTTCTAATGGTCTTTAGGAAAAAGTTAAATTCATGAGCCCATTTAACTGACAGTAACCAGCAATTGTTTTACTTTAGTGCTGATGGCGGTCGGCACTAAAAGTTCTTTATGATGTGATGCGGTATGTTAATCTTGTCTTCTAAGTTAAGTTTTATTTGGAACAAATGTTTTTGTGGTTCGGCAATATCTCTACAGGCCAGAAAAATTTGACTTTTCATTATTCAATAAACAAATTTTAAGATGAAAATTTTATGACAGCAATTATTACACAGTTTAATTCTATAAGGAGAAAATATTGAAATGCAAATGAAATCTGACAGAAATTGATAGGTTTAAAACGATTTTACAAAAATATTTCTATTAGTTCCAGTGTAAGAGTAATAAAATGGCGGGAAACACTGAAGAATATTAGAGTCGACTATCTTTTCGTAATCTATTTGCTTTAAATCCGATATTGCCTGCATAAGTATGCATTTTACTCCTACTTATTGTCAGCAAAAGTGAAGATTTATACTTCTGCTATCGTAAGGAAGAAGGCAGTAAGTTTTTCTGAAATTTAGTTTTTTATATTTTTGGAATCAGCAGAAATATGTATAGGCGTACTTACATTTTGAAAATTTTTTTAACTAAAGTCAATATGAAAATTTGGTCAACCGCAAAAATTCAGGGATTTTCGTAGTAAGACAGGCAAAGTAAAAAGGTAGCAACTTTCATAAGTTACTGCCTTTTCAGTAATATGTATGTATAATCTGTATTGGCATTGTTTTCATATGAGAAGTTTGGAAATTTGATAATAATTTTTGAATATTAATTTTCCAAATGCAGAAGGTTTTGTTACGTTTATGGCAACAAATTCTAATTAAATTTGCTAATTCTGTTATACCCAATGTTGAATAAATTAAAAATAAAGAAAGTTGATAAAATTAAAATTAATGTCATTCTTATTTTATTTTGTTTAAATTAATTAGTTTGTTAATTTAAAATATTTGAGATTATAATTTTTTCAATTTTTGCTTTAATGTATAAAAAGAAATTAAAAACTGGAAAAGTTGAATTCAGAAACCTCTTTAAACAGAAGAGAAGTTTAATTCAAAAATGTTTTTATTAATCTTTTGTGCGTATTGCAAAATTGATTGTTTAGAAACAGAATTTTGTTTAAAAGCAAATTGGCACTAATTTGGTTTAAATTAAAAAATTGATTAGTTCATTTAAAGTGTATTTTATCCGTGTTCATAACATGAAAAATTTTTATTACATGATTTTGTTTACTTTCAGAATGAAGTACTTGTAGATGCTTCAACTAAAATAAGCATTTATTTCCCCCTTCGATACTTGGCTCTTATTGTGTTCTGAAAGCAATTTTCACTTAGTTATACCTACTTTTGTTTCTATTTTCCACTCGAATTGTTCTACAAGAGCTCTTGTATTCACATTAAACGATCGATAAAACATTTCGCTATAAAATTAAAATGTAATTGTTCATTAATTTTTTTTCATTATTTCACAATAATTGAGGATTAAGGAAAAATTGTGATTCACCGATGGTTTTGTTGCGTAAATATATTTATTCGTAAAATGCATTTGTATCAATATCCGCACCCTAAAATTTAATCTAAAATTCTAAAATTCAAAAACATACATATATGGATATTTATTTTATAATATATATCATTGTTGATATCATAAAATACATATTTTCTCATATAGTCGCGTCTTTCTATTTAGATAAACAGTCGACCTTCATGAAAATATGATCGTCTTTTGGTCAGCGTCAGGAAATACAAGATTGTTATCAAATAACGTAGTGTCAAAGCTGGACCACGAGATTTACTTTATTTACTCGCTTCTTTACTTTATTTTAGCCATTTGTTGTCTGATAAAATAAAGTGCACGAAGAAACGACTTTTTCAACTTGAAAAGTCTCTCGACTCGGCCTAAATATTTTTCTCAATAGTACGTGGTCAAATTTTTCGGCAGGGTTCTTTTATATATTTTTCTATAAAAAAACTACAACTTGGAAAGAACAAAAATTTAATTATCGTTGTTTACTAAATAACAATACAACTAAACATCGTCTAGAAATTAATTAACAGACTACGATGAACATCAATTACAGATAAAGAAGTCAATTTAAAAAATTAGCTATGCTACAGCTTCTTACCCGAAACTTTATACCTCCTATAATCCTAAAATTATTAACAATTTGAATGCAACATTAAAGTTTATTCTATAATAATTGCACTGTGCCACTTTAAAAACCGTTATTGCACTTTAAGTTTTGCACAATTTAATTAACACGAATTATTCCCGTCGTTATTTTCGTCTTTGGGTGAAGTTATTACGGAAGTTGATGTCGACGATGCAGAAGAAGTTACTAAATTTGAGATGTCGTTCCACCAAGATAGGTTCAACCTTTCAGGAAGAACCGGAAGTGGTTTTCATATAACGTGTGTTGGAACCGGCGGTAGTTCACTTCTGATTTCGTCGCTTTTCATTATTAAGCAGACGGGTCTCTTGATGGATTCTGGACTTGGTGTTCTTCGCGGAAACGTCGGAGGACAAATATTGCAAGGATTATTTAAACTAGCAGAAAGATTACTAAGAGGCCAATTAATGCTGTGCGAATATAACGGACTGCTGTTGTATAACATTGCAAGTTCCGCTGCTATTTTTGTTTCGTCTGGATGCCTAAATGGATATAAGTACGGCAGAGGTGGAAACATCGATCTGGGAATTTTTAGATGTTCGTGATCGGAGCTTAACATGGATGGAAAACCGGCGGAAGTTGATACCGGCGGCAACATCGCTCTATGCAAGGACGCACTATCAAGAGTTGGAGAAACTAAAGAGGACATCGAATATCCAAACTTGGGTTCTTTTTTAATTAGTGGCTTCGGCTTCCTTCGTGGACGATACTTGTAATCTGGGTGTTCTTTCATATGTAAGGCCCTGCAATAAAATTAAATTTAAATATGCAAATTAATTTGTAAATAGTTGTAATTACAATTGGTAATAGTAGCAAATTTGAATTGTTTAAAATAGATAGAGTACAATATTATCTATGCCAACATATTCATTCGAGTACAAAAGATAATGTGTCCATTGTAAGGACACATTCAACGCCTCCCGTGATCCTATTCATAGGGAGATTGTCTCGATTTGAGCTCCGTCACCAATCCCGTCAAATACAATAAACCCTTTCACGCGCTACCACCCTTTGTTCTAACAGAGCCGTTCGAGTATTTACTCTTACTCTCGAAAATATCTACCACGATTCTAATACTTTATAGTCGATTGGGGATTGGATCGTTAAATTTTTAATCGAATTGATTCGTTTTTAACGTTTTAATTCTGAATGAAAAATTTAAATTACGTAAGTTTGAATGGCCATTTATGTTAACACCGAAAGAAAAATAAAATTAATAAAAGCTGTTATTGAAAATCATAAAAATACAGGTAAAGTTAAGAGATAGGATATCTAAAAATTGTTATGAAAGACGTATTTATCCAAACAAATATCTATTATATTGTAAAATTATCCCAAGATATTTTTGTATTTACACTTCGATAACTGTGGAATTGAGATCTATTTTATAAAATTTCATATCACAAAGCCAACAATGATATTTATCTATAGGTAGACACATAAGGTAACGTTTTCAATTCACCAAATATAATAAGATTATCAATGGTTATTTTAACTTCGTACTTATATCAACATCAAAATATAATATTATGTATTATCTTTTTTCAGATAAAAAAATCGACATTTTATAATAAGAGGCGTATTTTTACTTGAAACGTTTATGCAGGATAACGAGACAGTGTACGTACAGAGAACTTTTAATATTGCAGATGCTTGAATTCCGGCAAATTTTTATAAAACGCAAATTTTTGAATGTATTATACATTGTATGTTATCTACGACACCTTTTATCATAATAAGTTATTTCGTTGTATTATAAGTCAACGTAAAGAAATGGCGACTGGCGGTTGTCCTGTAAACACCGGATATTTGTATATGCCCTTTATCTTTCATTGTGTCTTGTTCCCTTTTATGACCAATTTTTTTTTCAAAATTTACTATCACATTATAAGGCAAAACAAAGCCACTTTTATTTTATGTTTAGTGCTCTAAATGTTTGGTTTATACCTCTATATCTGGTTCTCAAAAGAGCTTAATCTTACATTTTAAATATTGAATAAAATTAACAGCCTCTTGTACAAAAACTGAAGTAAAAACTAAGCAGTTTATTATATATTGAAATTTTCCATATTTTAAATCACATCAAGGACAAGAAGTATCGCCACAAAAATGTCTTTCAAGAACGATTTATATATAGGCAAATTCAAAAAAATTACTGTATAAATAATATTATTTTAAATAAAATAAATCAAATAAAATAGTTTTATTCAGCGGATTCGTATTCCATTAAAAGTTGTTCAATATTTTGAAGAACATCCATTACAAAAAATGTACCGATCTAATATTAGCGCTTTTACTTTTTTTCTGAATTATAGAAAATTGGAATAATATGACGAAAATCAAATATTTTCCTTTATTGAATTTGTATATTAATGTAATTATTTTTTAGTCACTGTTGAATGTTTCTTTATCTTAATTTAGGACTTCGTCATGTTTTTACCATTAATGACCAAGTTACACATGGCACTCATGGTTCTGTGAGCAATTGAATAATATTTTTGTAGGGTGTCAATCTTACTAGATACATAGCCCATAGAGCCATAGATCGAACTTGGACTTGAGATCACAGCAGTGTAGTTGGAGTGACCAAGAGAGAATCTAGAGAAATTCCTATCAACTATGACAGATGTCACAGGTAAACCTTCCGGATCTGACGATTGGTGTACTTGGCAAATTTTTGTCACTAAATTTGTGGATATTTGCCACGTTATGAAAATACGCCTACTTGTAGAAATGTTCGGCACTAGCATTTCTTGCCAGTTCCCAAAACATTTGCAAGTTCTCAATATCAATCAGTTGGTTCCGCTCATGTCACAGTGAGTATTAAGAGAGTTTCTGCGTTAAACGTTAATTATGGTGTTATTAATGTGGAGCAACTTTTACGAATTAAGTCATTTAACGGAATTTTTGAAGTTATCAAAAATTAAACAAGAGTTCACAATTTTATAGTACAATTACCACAACAGTCATATCGCTATTACTCAGCAATAATTATTCTCTTTTCAAATATCGCACGCTCTATTATAACTATCCATAGGTGATCAAGGTTGGCATAACATGCCTATCAGTTTGCAAAAATACCAAAGTTGGTAGACTTGATTATATTAATCGCATAATCGCTATTGAGGTAATACCAACCACAAGGCTCACATCTGACATATTCCACTTTTGTGTTGTCTATAAAGCCCGCATCAGACGATGCTTGTTTTGCTGATTGCTGCTGGATTGCTTGCTGGTTTCTCTGCTGGTTTTCTCTTGTGGTTTCTATGCGCACGCAGGTAGCAACAGTTACCGACACACAGTAACACTCGTGTTTATGAACACAATGCGACTTTATCATTGATTAGCGCTGAAACCCATCACGAAAACCAGCGCAGCAAAAATAGCACCGGTTCTATCACGAAAATCCAGCACGAGAACCAGCAAGCAAGCCAGCAGTGACGTCATATTCTATGCGCAGCCAGCACGCGCCAGCCAGCAAGGCTCCCAGCAAGCAATCCATCAGCAAAATAAGCATCGTCTAAGGCGGGCTTAAGATTATACAGTTCGTTTTTAAACTTCAGAAAAAGCCGTTATTATAAAAATATTTATAAATATTAAATAGTCAATCATTTAAAGACCTCTAGGTTTCTAATGAACTACTTAATATCACTTGGATACTCGTTACAATGTCTATTACTTTTCTTTGTGAAAAATACAGTTTTACACCCTTGAGGCACATTCTTACTTAGCAACAGGGCCGGCGCTAGCCAATTTGCCGCCCTGTGCAAGTTTTAGACTATGACGAGGTGACGAGAAAAACTCGCCGCCGCGGCTAAGTAGCATTTGATTTTTTAAATTTTAGCCAGCTTTTAAAGTCAAAAACCCCACTGTGCGCCGCAGACGAAATTTTTTTTAAAGGAGCGTGGCCGTCATTCCGTGGCTTTCATAGGAATAAAATGTTGGAACTGTTGGATAGATGATGGAAAAACAAACGTGTCGTCCGAATAAACAGAAGCAACAAAGATACAAATTAATATCCAAAATTTCACATGCGAAAATACAAAAATTTGCCGCCCCAAAAATCTGCCGCCCTGTGCAAAAGGCACCGTTCGAACATATGGGAACGCCGGCCCTGCTTAGCAAGTTTACTTGACCGACTATAGCTGATTAACCCGCCGTCGGACTGGCGAGGCCTGTTAAGGCTCACTCGTATGGTATACCACATGTATACAATGCGTATTTAGGTGATATTGTGATAGGAGCGAAGCCTAACAGGCCTCACCCGTCTGACAAAAGGTTAAAAAAGTTGAATACATTTATATTGAAACAATCGAATTAACTTTATCGAAACAAAACTTAGTTGTTAATCAACTATAATCGATCAACTAAACTTGATTCCTGAGAACGTGCTTTACCAGTAACATGTGATTTTATAGTCATCCTAGGGGGGCTCTGCTCCCCTGACCACCTTCGGTGGCCCACCCCCGAGGACCGCATTTCAAACAAACAAGATTTTGACTTTGACAAACACATCTAGATATTTTTAAGTGACAAAGAGAACATTAAAACATTATGGTTTATTATTTTAAAGATAGATTTTTAAAGATAAATTGGGGCTAATTTAAACTAATTTTTGTGAAAATATGTTTGCTTCTTTTAATTGTTTGACTTTTAAAATTAAATACTGTACTTGTCGCCAACACCGTCTTTAACTGCTTGGCGGTAATACATTATTGAAATTCATTCGAATTCTTTTTCCGAAGCAACGGAATGAAAACAATAAATTAATGTTCATTTTAATTAATTAAACAAAAAGAAAAGAAAGAAAAAATATTGAACTATCAACTGGTTTTAATGGAAAGGTAGCCTTAAACATAATTTGCAAAAACTCAAAATTGTGTGGATAAGGAAAAAAATAAAATTAGTTTAAAATTGGTATTTCAACCTATAAGGTGATCCATTTGTATAATTTTGTTAGTATTTTTTAAATTTTCTGTTCAAAAGTTTTCAACAAAATAATAAGATTTTGTTATAGTGTGAAGTGAGTAAATAATACTTCCAGATTAAGTTGAAGGATCATTGATACAGTTTTATATTTTATCGGAAATTATATCTAAAAACTTAATTTTGATACTTCTAAATGTTTTTAAATCATAGGTCATTCATCACCAGTATTCCGAAAATATTTTAAATAACTTGTCTTCTATTTCAAAAATTGTAATTATCAAAAATACAATAAATTAATTACATTCGAATACGCATTCAACAAGGGAATTATATTTTTATATTCTGTTTATTTACGATTTTTTGATAACGGACGATCAATGATTTTGAGTACCCACTCAAAAGAATTGAATGAAGCCTTTTTTTGCATATCTAATGGAAATTTTCATATGAATTGCACTAAACTGAAATATAATTTGTCGTGGTCTCGCGGTTTTCCGCTAAGTGAGTAATTAGAATAAATAAAACATAAAGGGTGGTGGTGTGTGTATGTATAAAATACTGCATGGCATTTCCCACGCTTATTGTAGGGTTGATAATATAACATAAAGCGCTCATCTCAATAAACAGAGATTTAAAGTGATTCACTACAAAGCAGGTCGTCTGTTTTACAAAAGATAACAGAATAGCGAGTGAGAATGTACCTTGTGCGGGGTTGTTATAAGGAACGAGATGCGGATTAGTTAGCACATATTAATAAAGTCATAATGCTGTATTAGGGGCAGCACTTTATCTGGATTAACACTAAACAACGTTTTCTATGAAATTTCGTTTATGGTTTAAATATTTATTGTTCTCAATTTACATTTTGGTTGTTTTATTTGTGTAAGCAATACTATTTTCCATTTAGATAAAAATATCATTCTTGTAGTAATGATCAACATCGTCATTATTCTATTGTAATCTAAACAATAAGAATTGATAACACCGATTTCTTTTTAAATTCTAAACTGAACTATCGGCATTAAAGATTAATTTATTGTAATGAGCGCTTCGAAGAAAAAATATAAATAATACTACTCAGAGCCGGCCCTGACTATTGGTTATATCTCTTTTTGAATTTTGTCAGTCCATAAATAGTAATTATTCTAAAATTTATTTTAATGAAATTCAATTGTTGAACATTAATAAATCTGATAAAATCGGATAAAATCAATCGTCTTAATTTGATAGTTGGTATTATCCCAATTTTAGGATTATTACAAAAACAAATAAATACATCGATATAGTACAACAGCCTGATTATAGGTCAGCTTTCTAAAATTTAAATGCGAACGCTTTTCACCCAAATTTGCTTACATTTATATTTGTCTATATTTTAAATTAAAATTTAAAACTATGCCTACAAAATTTTCTTGCTACTCAAGCAAGCAAGTGAATATGACTTTTATTAAATTAAAATTATGAAAAAAATTGGTAAAAATTAATACTGTTGCTTAAAAATTGAAGCTGTTTCCACGAAAGATGAAACTGGCGTCAGAACTATCTGAATGAAATATTGGATGATAGGTTGAGTTAGCGGTCTTAATAAAAAAAATAAAATTGTCCGACGCGCGAGGGTCCGGTTTTTTTAATGACCTATTTATTTGTTTTTATTAAGACTGCTAACTCAACCAATCAGTCAATAGTTTATTCAAATAGTTCTGACGTCAGCTTCATCTTTCGTGGGAACAACTATAGACGAATAAGTAGGTACAAATTTTTAAAATAAAATCATTTGGAAGTAAAGGCAGGGTGTAAAATAGTTACAAATTTAAACTCTAGAACGCTAACCGCTAAACTAACTTGCTGTATGTCGTCTAATTTTATCAATTAATATACATATAAAAAATTGTGATCTAATAGGCCGCATTATGTAGCTTGAATTAAATATTTTTAATATTCTTATTAATACGTCATTTTGGTTCTATTTTCATTTAAAAAGCACCCATATATTGTAAAATACCCACGATAGGAGGTCAACAAAATATTACTATAATCTATTTCTGGGGATAATTTGACTTATCTAAATTAGCATTATTTACTGCTCTATGTAAACTACATTAATAGTTTAAGTCTAATGTTAATTACAATTGACAATTACTAGAGAACAACAGGCAATTATTTTAGAAAAGATTGGAAATAAAATATTGATATTATCCAACGTTAGCACTTGAAATCTTAGCGCTTGCCATTTATTCATAAACAGTTTGTACGTCAGATAAGTTTTTGAAAATTTTAAATATAAAATACCTAAAATACATAATTGTGTCTTAAATTCAACGAATTTTATTCATGCTTTATAATTAAGATAAGGTAATCTAAGGTTTTATTTAAATTATTGCTTCGTGATTTTCTTGATATTTTCTAAAAAGTACGTTTTGAAGTAAATTCCAATGGTATCTAAAGCAATCGAACCTATGATCAGTGTCGCTATAAAATATTTTAAATTTCTTAAAACTAAAGCTGCAATGAACAATTTACAGTTTTCTCTCGCATATTGTTTAAATATTTACTACCCTTATCCATCGAGATAGCCGTCTGCCGACTTCGATTTTCTAGTCAGGAAACACCCACTATATATTTACCTCACAAAATTTTGTGATGCCTAAAATGGATAAGGTCAAATGTCACTAGCTCCCCGTCTATATTATGTATTTAATAGCAGAAACATTAGGATTAGAAGTGGAGAGCAGGCCAAAGCTTGCATGCACTCAGGCACATTTTGGGCGCACCGAAAGGCCGAGCTAAGAAATTCCGTCAAGTCCGAGATTCGAACCCAGAATTTCCGCTCTGTAACTCAACCATCGATCCCACCTATCCACGACTGTGGCTTAGCGGAAACATTATTTTGAATGTCTTCACTTAAAAGGCAAAGGCATACCACCAAGATAATTTGATAAGAGAAATTTTCTCAATGTATGTAAAAATACTTCAAATACAAGAGAAGTCAAGGGGGCTACACAGGACTGGAGAGACCCGAAGTTATGATTTTTACCATTTGCCATTGTCTTCTGAGTGAAAACGGTCAGAATAAAGTTTTTAATTTCTTCCGAAATCAAAATGTTCGGTTTAGCAGTCAACATCTTTACCCGCCAGACCATAATTATCCTCATTAGACAAAAAAATATATAATAAAAAGTCGAAATAAAATGTTCTGCAATTAGACCACAATTGCTTTTATGTATGTAAAATTGAGAAATAATAGTGACAACACAAGGAAGATCATCTTCCCTTTAAAAATCTAAAGATTTTTGCCTTCTTCCTGGTACAATTTTAGCTTCGAAATTTTAAAATAGCTTCCATTATTTCAATGTAATTATCAAAACTTCTTTTTTATTTTAAAATCAATAATTATTTAAAAAATAGTACATTGTCTTATTTGGATTAAAAGTGAAACTTGGTTTGATAAGCAAATTTTGCAATTGTCAATCAAAGACACTTTTAATCCAACGGCGTAGCGAGGGGCTTTGGCGCCCGGGAGTTCCCTAAATTTGGCGTCCCCAAAAAAAGGTCAACGGTATGTTTTTCTTCATTTGATTATGATCTTACAAGAAGTTTATTTTTCTCGCCTTCATTGGCGCAAATTCGTCAATTACACTATCAAAATATATTTCGTTCGTTACTTCATGTTCGATAGATAATATTGCAAGATTTCGTAATCTTAATGACCCCATTGTTGATCTTAAATAATTTTTAATTAATAATGCAAAATTCAAAATTTAAATTAATTCAAACATTTTCCAAAGACATATGCCCGTACTTATAGTCATGGATTGAACCGAGAATCGAGATCAATTCTCGAAATAACAGCTGTTGCTACGATACGGTCTCAATTCCAGTAATTTCATTGGTAAATTCTAGGATCATTTTGAGTCTCGGATTGATCCGTGACTATAAGTATACGGGCATAAGAGAATGTTGAAGCTTCAGCTGCTTGACTTCGAGTTCAAACAACTTCTTCAGTAACATATGTACATGTTCGTGGTAGATTTATTTAAATAAAATATTTAAAATACTAATTTCAAAACATTATTTGATGTAATATTGGAAAAGTCACTTTGACATTTTTAAAAATGGTGTAATTTCCAAGAGTGCTTTCTCTATATTATTTGAATTAGCAATAACCCGAGAACGGCGCTAGATATCAAAACACTGAGCAAAACATTTTTTCCCTTGCCACGTGCACATCCCCCGTTAATTATTGGTAGGAAGGCTTATGCAAAAATTCAGAACGATCGGGCACAAAAAATACTATTCATTCACTTTTAGATCTAGCGCAAAAAATATTTTTATGCCCATACTAATAGTCACGGATTAATCCGAGATTCAAGATAATCCTAGGATTTACCAATGAGATTATTGGAATTTAGACCGTATCGTAGCAACAGCTGCTATTTCGAGAATTAATCTTGAATCTCGGATTAATCCGTGACTATTAGTACGGACATAAGTTCGCGTAAAAAAAGTGTTGCTTAGCAATGTTCGCATTTTTATATTAATAACAAAAACGTCAAATTTTAGTTGAGGTAATGCTATTAAAAATGTACTGCTTTTACGGTAGGAGAAAAAAGTATTTTAACAGAATCAAACTACCGTTTTACCACAAATTTATATTTTTAGATAAATTGCTTATTATATCCTCTAATTTTATCATTTACGTATTAAAAATTAATAATATTGATAAATTAAATTTTTTTTCGAAAACCCGTCAATCCTACGATTTACCCCAAAATTTTATTAAGTAATTTCTGCGCAAAAATATGTTATTTAATTATAATAAAGCAATTATTATCTGCATTACGACAGGCTCCGCACCAAAAATGCCATAACGAATTTTATTAATTATTATATCTTTTAATTGGTCATAAAATTAATTTCATTTCAAAAACTCATAAAAAAAATTTTAAAATTATTATATCATTCTAATTTCGGAGTGCGAAAAAATATGGATAATCTTATATTGTTTTACTCAAACACATATTCAAAAATTACCTAAATCAGTGAAGAATCCCTCCTTAGTAAATAATTTATGTCTTCTCATACTTTCAGAAATGAACAAAATTTAAGTTCGTTTTTAGAATATCGCATAAAATGAAAATTTCAATTTGCGAAACTCTAAATTATAATAATTTATTGTAATTTAATTAATATCAATATAAGATATTGTTATAATATGTCAAAATGGCATGGTTTTCATAAGCGAATCATAGCGATATATATAAGAAAAACATCCTTATCTGAATTTAAAAATAAAATCTAAAGCGTTAAACGCAGTTTTTTCCAATAATTTCAAAGTAAGTTATCTTTTTAATGGCTTTCGGGTGCTTTTGATAGCTTTCCAATTTTTTTACTTATCGAATTACAATATCATTCTGAAGTTAGAACGCCCGTTATATACAAAATGAATGCCTTGGCATCGCAGGATGAATCTATAATTAACGTTGTACTTTAATCCTTTTTTTAAATATTTCTATTCAAGCTTTTTGAGAAGAATTAAATTGAATTTTAACTTTAATTTAATTTACATCAACCACCAACTGTTGAACATCTATAGTTTTATTAGGTTTGTATTAACCAGGGCCTATCAAGGTAACGGTCAACCGGTCAAACCATTTGTTTACAACTAAAATAATTCACTAATTTTTAGATATTAATTTTAAAAAATATTTCAATAATATCTACGTTAAGAAAAAGAAAAAAATGTTGATCAGATAAATTTATATCAAATATTTGATGTAGATAAATATTCTATTCCGGCTTAGTGCCGATGGACTTTTTAGAAAATTTTTATTGATACTTGAAATTTTATTTACATCTATCCTTTGAGGATGTTATTTCCTTCTCTTATTCAATATACCATGCAGCATTAGAACCAGGTGTTATTGTGGACGTTAATTAAATACATACTGCTTAACGTGAATTCCAAACCACGGAAGTGTAATATATTATAGTTTTGAGAAAATATCAAACTACATTTGAAAAAATGTAGTTCTCAAACTTACAACAGACACAAATTTTTGTATTAATTTAATAATTGAAATTGAAACAAACTCTCAAGAAATTGATGTAAAGCTACTGGAAGTAAAAAATACACTCAATACGGTTTTCACTGACAGTCTACATATATAATAGTCTCTAATAATAGTTTATTATTATATTTTTCTCGAAAAACAAATTTCTGTAAAGAAAACACTTAAATTTATTGTATGTACCTATTTAGTGCAAGTTTTAATTCCTTTTATATTGTCTTCTATCCGGATAACATCCTTGATACGAATGTACATAATATAATGGGATTTTCAAACAAATTAAGAGGGACAATTTGCAAAAACTTCCTCTTAAAAATTTATTAAAAATATTTAAGCACATATTTGAGTAATTTCATATAAAATACGACATTTACAAATAATTATCATTGGATTTAATTTGATATCAATTGAATTAGAAAACTGATGGTGGGAAAATTTTTAAAACTTGTTTCGCACGACCGATTTGTTCTATTGGAACATTTAAAATATTTTGATTACTAACGAAACATAAATTTTTGTCAAAATATGCAGTTATCGCGAGACGACACTTAATACAATAACAACATGATAAAACATTTATCAACATTAGAAAGAATTGGTTAAAAATTTATTCACGTAAATATTTGTTATAGTAATTCAATTGGGTAACGTAGCAACATCGTGAGAAAATTTAATTTACCTTAATCGTTTAGCTTCATCAATGAACGGTCGCTTTTCAGTTTCGCTGAGCAATTTCCATTCAGCACCTAACCGTTTCGAAATTTCTGAATTGTGCATTTTTGGATTTTCTTGAGCCATTTTTCTTCGTTGTCCTCGAGACCAGACCATGAAGGCATTCATGGGTCTCTTAATGTGATCTTGTGATTGTTGTTGACCACTATGAATTGACTTCGGTGAAGACATTGTGAACACAATTTTATTGCAACTGATTTAATTAAACTTCACAATTACTGCATGCTTGTAATTAAAAGTGAACATTCACGTAAAGTACAAATTTTATAGTATTAAATTTGTTAACAATGGTTGGTTTATCAACTATCTCGTGGTTGTTGTTGAAGTGAACTGACTTTAAGTTAGAAAATTCAAGTGTACTTCCCGGAGTTTGTTGGTTTAAGGGTGGCGGGACTTCATATCGAAGGCGGGAGGATGCGCGAGATGTTACGGATCTGCACAAATCTGTATCGCTTTATTTGTACACCAAATGAGTTTATTTAGGGGCTATAGTTTAGGGGTTGATTATGGTTACAAAATCCACACCAATTAATTTCATAACGAATACCTTTCCTGAAAATTCATTTTCGAGTACGTGTTTACTTGTTTCTTTTTTAAGTTTTTACAATTTTTGATCCTTACTATTCAACATTCAATAAAAAAACATTATATCAATTAAATATTTTGTATTGTATACAACAATATTTTTTTAAAAGTTTTCTGAGCCTTTCCACCCACAAATTTTCTGGTCGAGGATTCCAAAATATGTTACTAAATACGCAGTCGAGTTTACCACATCTTCCTGGCCTTTTGACATATCATCTGGATTAGCTTAGGATAAATTTCTTGACACTTGTTGCTGAATCTGGCGCCATGCGCCCCCATGTTCATGTCGATTGTCCTAACTCCGCCTATTCTTGTTTCATTGGTGCCTGTATCTTCTAATCAAGACGTGATTTCTTATGATACTTTCAAGAAAAAATACTTTCTTTGTTTTAAGTATGCAGTAAAAAACCGTAGTCGACTTTCAGATAAAAATGAAAAAATTTCGACTTGAAAATTGATACTGTAAACACTGTTGTGTGTCATCATCAGTGATGAAAGTTTTAATTTATTGTAACATTTTGTAATTTATCTAGTTTTCAGTATGATTATATTTATTACACTAATATCATTAATTCATTAGTCACTCAGTCCGGTGGTACTGTTAGCAAGTAGACTTATATAATATGTAATATTTTAATTTATTATTCTTATAGAATAAAATGTAAAAATTACGTTAAATTTGTGCATTTTATATACAACCCTGATAGAATAACTTTTTCATAATTTTATAGTAGAAATATTCTATAAATTAATGCATGATATAGGGTGCCAATATTTGAAATAAAAAAAATGAATTAACTAATTTTAGATAAATATTGTATTTAAATTTAAATTAAATTGTTGTAATATGAAGAAAAAAGAAAAAAATACTTCGACAACTTATTTGCTTCTTGAAATGAATAAACGAAATGAAGAGAATTTTAATTAATTTACCTCAAGTTTGCTATAATTTAATCAAAGTAATTATTTGTTTCAGCAAACCGATTTATTAAAATTATCTCATTTAAAACATAAATGATAAAAATCATTAAAAAAAATGCGTTTTATTAAATCATCTAATTTTCATGTAATTTTCTTTATGATGTAGTTATTGTTTAAAACTTAAAATCTGCCAATTTGTGATTCTTTTTTTTATATAGGTATAGAAGTTAGGAAGTACAATACAAATAACAGCGATTTTGACCTAATTTGCATGGGTTACCTCTTACTTAGCACAATTCGTCATCAGAATTAAATTTACGAATTCCAAAATTTATTGATAATTTGTTATATTTTACAAATTTAATAAAAACATTAACCGTTCAGATACATAGTGGTGTTAGCATATACCTAAACGGTGTATCTACTTTCAAATTTCGAAAATCAATTTTCTAAATTTTTTATTTCGGTATGTGTGAGTGACTGTGAGTCTTGTAATAGCGTCGCAGCCAAAAATTTTTCAAATTTTCAAGGTCAAACGCTTTATAGAAAGTTAGAAAATTACAATAAAAAAATTATTCCGGGGGGGGGGCGAGCTTGCCCCTGGCTACGCCACTGACAAACTGACTAGCTCTGACTGACAAGACAAAATTTAGATTTATTTATTTTTCTCTTTTTTTGACTTCCCTATTCTGCTATCCTTGAATACAGGTTTCCCACACTCTCTAGATTTCAGCATTTAAGTCCCACATTTCTGAAACCGGATTGAGAAATGTACCTGCAACCTCAGGTTTTATTGTTTTAAGCACAATTATTAATCGAGAGGGAAGTTGGTTTTACGTGACCTGCGAAGCACAGAAATTATGAAATTTGAACCGGGTAACTTTTAATATTAACAGTTGATCGCGCTTATTACTAGGACAATGACTGTCTTAATAAGGGCCGGCGCTAGCCAATTTGCCGTCCTGTGCAAATTTAAGACCTGCCCTTAACGGACAAGATAACGGGTATAGCTCGCCGGCGCGGCTATACCGCTATCTAGTGAATTCTAGTGAATTACTTAACTGCTGGATAGATGATAGAAAAACAAACGGGGTGTCCGAATAAACAAAAGCAACAAAGATATATAAGGAAAATAAAATGACTTATTAAAAATGACATTTAATAAAAATATCTAAACTTTCACATGCGAAGAAAACGAAAATTTGCAGCTCAAAAAATCTGCCACCAGTGCAAAGGTACCGTTTGCACATTATGGTAACGCCGGCACTGGTTTTAAATAATTTATTTGATAAATTAAAAAAATCGATGTGTATTCTTTGATTTTATGGTTTTATTTCAGTTATTTGTTTTTGATTTAGTTTAAACGTCATTGAGATAAACCCAGCAGATTCATAATCAAAAAGTTCCCGGCCCAATTAGACTATAAATGACGTCAAAGTTGATTATCTCAGAATCTGCATATCTGATCGCATATTCATATAAGTCATTGGAAAAATGACACTTTTATCTAAAAAACCAAATGTAAAATCATTAGATTCGGCTCATGCAGTTGTGAAAATCTGCTGTTTAAAGATGGAACTAATAAATAAAAAATTTGTTACATTTTGCAATTTCTCTTCGATCAAGGAAAAGACGCCGCGCAGGCACGTGAAAAAATTTGTGCTGTTTATGGTCCAGATGCTCTATCGAAAATAGGACCAAAATAATAATGGTTTGCGCGTTTTCGTTCTGGAAATTTTGATGTCAAAGATGCAACACATTCTGGTGGGCCATTCATTGAAAAAGTTGAGGAAATTCTAGAAATTGTGAAACAAAACAGTCATTTAAAAGCACTGTAGAGATCACCAACAGTCTAAACATCAATTGCCAAACAGTTGCAAACCATTTGAAAACATCTGAATTCAAAAAGAAGATCGATATTTGGTTGGCACATGATTTGATGCATAAAAATTTGCTCGACCGAGTTTCCATCTGCGAATCGTTGCTGAAACGTAATGAACTCGAACCATTTTTGAAGCGAATGGTTACTGGAGATGAAAAATGGATTACACACGACAACGACAAAGCCGGGACTCACCAATTGAAAGATGATGCTGTCTTTTTGGTGGGATTGGAAAGGTATTTCCTATTATGCGCTGTTGAAAGAACTTCCACAGAAGTTTTGTTGTGATGGAATAATGGTTTTGCCCCAAAAGTGGCAAAAAGTTTCCGAACAAAATGGAGCATATTAGGTTTAAATAAAGAATTTTGAAACATAAAAATTTATGGTTTGAAAAACTATCTAATTTGGCCGGGAACTTTTTAGCACACCTAATATATTTTTTTTCTGAGAGAGTAAAAGGATCTAATCTAATAAAATCAATCACATGCATACAAATGAACTATCTTTGAAATCAAAATGAATATGGCTGCTGCAGTTGTAGACCGGGGGACTGGGAGGTATGGAATGCTCCCCAGTACACATCTAAATGCGTTCAAACAAAAAAACTTGTAGGGCAATTCAAACCCGAGCTTAAATGTTTTATGTTTTAAATATAAAGTTATCACTCCAGAACATCTTTATTTTAACGAAAAAATTATTAAAATATTTGGCAGAAACAATGGAGACTACAAAAACGCTTCAAGTTGAATTCTAGTATCGAATTGTCCTTTACTCGCCAAACGTGTATTTGCTGACCTCAGGTGAGCGTCATAAAGCTAAATAAAGATATTTGCACTAATTAAATACTGTTGGCTACAAAATTTAATCTGGCATCTTTATTGGGACAGTGTCATAAAAAATAATTCACAGCTACAATTTCTTTGAATATTTGTGTGCAAACTGCGAAATTGAAAATCGACAAAACTTTAACTGATAATATTGAAGCGTATTTACTTTAAGAAGAATATGATTTGTGCAATATAGTGGAACTGCTAGCCATATGAAAGGGGACAATGGTAAATTGCCCGGAGCAATGTTTTAGCTAAACAGTAAACGTTATTGAAAAAGAAGAATACGACAAACAACAGAAAATACCAATAATGCATAGGCGCCTGTCTAACGTCAACGATCGTGCGGGTGTCAATAACAAACACCCCGAAGAAATTCATTTTGGAATGAAATAAATATAAAACTTTTATTTTCTTACGCATTCTTTGTAAAAAATATAATAATGGGTAAGGTACATATATTATTTATCTCAGTATTAGTCGAGTTTTTCTGTGATGAAGCAAAAACTCGAATACAATGTTTAACATATTTTTTCTTGTTTGATAACAAAAGCAATGAATATGAAATAAGAGATATATTTTATAAAGGGTCAAAAGGCTTCCCCTAAATAACGATAGGTATATGGTAGCGATGCATATATAGGAGATTCACCCTTTACCATCCTTTGCGATTAAATAGACATTCAACATACAATGGCAGTTGATTGGTGAGACAATTGACGGTTTTTCGATGTCAATTTATTTTTGTATCTCGTACAATACAGTAGGCTGTGACAAACATTGCAACCCCGTTTCGCCAATTTAGAACCATTCAATTGAACTAACACGAGTGGAATTTTGATTTGTGATTATTTATCATAAATTTCGAGTTATTGCTTTTGTAGCAAATCAAAATCATCAATTGTATTTTTTACTGCGCCAATAAATTTATGTGTATAGGTGTCGCTTAAATTGTATCGATATACCAAAATAATCCGTTATTGTTCCGAGTTATAATTTCAATTTTTTTAAAATATCGCCAGCACTCGAATTAACACGATTTTTAACTAGAAAATATAAAATGCGAAATAATGATCACGTTTTCTTGTAATGAATACCGAAACAAACCTTCTAATTTTGAATTGTCTTGGTATTTAGCTCTTGTTGAAACAATAATACGGAATACAGAAATAAAGCAAATAATTTTTAAGCTGCTAATATTAAATAATCTATTCAATCAAGTCTTATTGTTTAAATCTTACATAGAAGTTTTTCACGTTGTTTAAATTTTCTAATAATTCTATTATGGAAATTTTCAAAGAATCACAGATCCAGTTATTTCTCACTACTACGACAAATTCTATGAGAAGGTGCACAATTTTAAAAGTTTATTAAGCCATTTGGTAAGTTTATTATTTTCGATTAAACTAATAATAATTCGACAAAATTGATATCGCCCGATATCGAGGCGGATGAGGTGAAATAATATTTTGAAAGTATAATTCGACATTTAAATACAGAAATTTGCAAATTAAATTCTATGTACATATTTTAAGAAAATATCAAATTTATATGAAAAATATAACCATATTTCTTTTCTGAGGTCGCCTCAATTTTTTCCAATACCACTTGAATGGTTTCCTTTGAAAGCACAAACTTGGCAAAATCTTGATAAAGCATTCTATAAGTGAGAATGGCGCAAGAATAATATCGTAAACTTTACAAATCCCATTTGGAATTGTGACTTTTATGTTTCTTGAAAGCGGATTTGGACTCTTTGCTTCTTTTTGTCCTCTAACTCGCCCCCTTTTTAATGACACAATGCACGTACCAGTCTGTTGTAATTGTTATCTTATTCATTAAAATTAAAATTTAAGACAATCTATGTGCTTTTGTCATTTTATTCTTACAACTCTAATGATTTGTAAAATTTCGGAAGCTTAATAGTTGTTTAGAGTTATTCGAAAATATTTAAAATCTGACATGAATAAGTAAAGAAATAATATAAGCATAGAGCAAATGTAATGTTTACTGAAGAAGCGGCGGCGTACTCGATTTATTCAGTCTGTCAATAAATTCGCGTATTTAGGATTTGTGTGCAGTGTGTAAAAGCGACGTTCGCAGTTTGACTAAATCCTTTCAAATGGTATATTGGATCCTCAATAGATGCGACTGATGTGAATGTGTGAATCTTTATAAGGATGCGGTGGGTAGCATTTATGCTCACACCATTCACCCTATAACCAACCCCACATATTTACTTAACAAATCAGTTGAAATTCTACGGTTTACTTATTTGTATTTTAACAAATTTTTTAATTTTATATTTTTTTGCCATTGTTTCTTTTATATTATTTTATTCTAACTTTATGAATTTCAAATTTATTGAGAGTTATTCAATTATTGGGCTAATCCGATTGGGTACTAAGGAGAATTACACTTTGACCTCACATTTTCAAAAAAATCAAGTCATTTGATACGACTCAAATATACATAAATTTATAAAATAATTCGAAAATTTTGTAGTAATTTAATCACAAGTTGATAAAACAATCATAGAATTCCGTCACGATTTAAAAATACCTGCAAAGCGTGGTTGCAAGATAGTATTTAAAAAATAAAAATTTGAAATCAAAACCGTAGTCGGTTTTCTGCCTTTTTTCTGTATTCTGTCATAACAATGAAATGTAATAATTATAATAATTACTAACTTTTTTTAGAAAACTAAAAATTGTCATTTATTTATCGCAATTAGATATAAAGTTTATATAATGAAGTCAACATGCGATAACAGGAATTACGATGCTTTTATGGTTCAACGAGCAGTCACGAAAACATCAGCTCTTAATTTTTTGAAAACGGCTGTTCGGGAAATTATAAAAAAACTAGTGGTTTAGTTAATTTTAGTGTTCTTTCAGCCCGTAAGGGTCTCTTCTAATCTCAGAGTTTCAGTAGGAAGGTTCTTTTTGTGAGCGATCTTGAAAAAACTTTCTATAATATTCCTTTTGCAATATTCCAATATTCCATTTTTAAAATGCACCAAGTTAATATCGACTTTTACTCATACTTAAATACGAAAACAAAAAAAAATTGCGTAAAAAAATTTCAATTAACTGGTTTGCATTTTTTAATAATAGAATATTAACCAAAATTAAACAAAACGTTACAATATTAGAATTTTAACAGTAAACTGAAGAATACTATACATAGAAAAATAGAACGAATTTTATAGTAATGCTACTGATGCTACATTGACGTCATTTTAAGATTATTATCGGTCTTTGGTTGCATTTCACGAAAAATAAAAAAAAAGAATTAACCCAAAAAATGTAAAATATTTGAAAAACGATTGAAATAGTGAAAATCAATAAAGAAATTATTTATACTTTTTAAAAACAGCCCTGAAGAAGCTATACCGGAACTCAAAAATTATTGATCTGAAAAGACGCAGAATAACGTATTATTAAAGCCATCCCTGAAGCTACCTGAACTTAAAAATCACGGTCTATAATGGTAGGAATCTATTTTTCACTTAAATTCAGTTATGTTAATTAACAAGCTCGACTTAAAAATAAAGTTAAGATATTATGATGTTAGCAGTATAGTAGCTAAAGTCAACTGCCATGGATCCCACCCATTAAAATTTATAATTAAAAATTCTTTATTAAAAACAAATAAATGCTGCCCGCCTTCGATGTACGTACGGCCCGCGAGCGAATGAATAGAAATGGCAAAAAATAAAAACTAAACTCAATTTATCAAAATTAAATGTTTTTTAAAATTTCATTAAATTATTTTTATTTACAGCGGCCCGCCTATAGCTTATAATCTGCTCGAGTGGCCCCTAGGCCGAAAAGTCTGTGCAACAAAACAACTGGTCTCTTTTACTAGTTCTCTGGTCTCTTAATATTTCAATTTTTTCTTTTACCAGTATATATTTTATTTTCGGAATACAAGAGAAAAAAAAATCGGTTTCTTGAATATTCTAAAGGGTTTGGTCCCCTTAATTGTATTTGAAAATAAAATGCTACACCTATTTACGTCGAGCACACGTATTGTCAACAGAATGAGCAAAATATCAACTTTTATGTATAAAATCAAAATTATAAAATCGACTATTTCGAAAATGAAAGGAAAAATTTAGATTGATCAATAATTTAATCTTTTAATTTTAATATCATATATCAAATTCTACAAAATTTTTATCTATAAAACTTATGAGCCCACATTGCGTGTTACACCCAATCCAAATGTGTTCTAGACGAGTTGATACAGCGTCTGCAAGAAAGTGGATTGGAAAGTCGAGGTTTGACTCACAGAAATTATTCCTTTTTTTTTCAGTAAGATACGATATTGAATATACTATATTCTGCTACCCTAATGACAGCATATTTTCCAATGAAATAAAAAGAGCAAAACCTCGACATAATTGATTCTAAACAGCTTAAAAACTAGAGTTTCAATAAAGTAATAATTAAAATTTATAAATTCTTAAGTTGTGCAATAATATTAATTCTAAGTTTTTAAAAATATGCAGGTTATATAGGTACAGTATATAACATAAGGAATGCATTCCTGCTACTCATTTAAGATCATCATTCAAAATTCCAAGAGATACATTATGCCCCAGGACTATATTGTATTCGGAAAGATTTAAACATACTTAAGAAAAAACTATAATTGTGGTGAATAGAATCTATCCATCTGAGGACTTTGTACCAACTCGACTAGTAAACCTTTAGAGTTCTTTTGCATAAACTATCTGTTTATTTTAGCATTTAGCATTTAGCAGTTTATAGCTTGTCTAAATCCTAGAGGTACTCTTGAGAAGTTCTCGTCGTAAGTCAATTAGATCGTGTTGTTTATATAACTGAAAATCCAACGAAAAAATCACTTACCGAAACATTGCGGTATATGTTCTTTGAGTCGCAATCGATATTTGTACCCATAGAGAACAACAACAAGGAAACAAGAGTTTCAACAACAGCATAAAAGAACAACACTTTATTGTCAATTGCACTCTGAAAATGAATTTTTCGCTCTAAAGACGCGTCTCCACTTAGGCGGTTTTTGCTGGCGGCTTAAGCCGGACGGCTAGTTATGTATGCAGGGCCGATTTATCCATTAGGCAAGAAAGGCAGCTGCCTAGGGCGGCAGTCTTTTAGGGGCAAAAAAAATTCTAATTAATTCTAATAAAAAATGTAATATAAATTGAAACTTGATTGTAAATTGTACTTAGGTATTTAAAAATCATATTACATTATGTAGAAAACATAAACAATTTAAGTGCTGCATAGTAATGCAAGAAAGTAAAGAATAAAAATAAACGAAGAACAAAAAACTGTCTACTGTTTAAGTAAATAAATTTGTTCTCAGAGTTTATACTTATTTTGCTAATAAATATTATGCTGTTATAATAAGTTCAAATTTTAATTTTAAGGGGGCGGCAAAAATAATATGCCTAGGGTACTCTCATGCTTTAACGCGGCCCTGTATGTATGTTTAACATTGCCTACACACCTCCCCCACTAAAGCCGCCGGAAAAAACCGCCTAAATGGAGACGCGTCTTAACAGAGCTTGAGTTTGTTTTGCTGTTACAACAACTTATCTGCTGCAACAACAAAGTTTCTTCTATTCAGGAAAGACGATTAGTTGATTTAATAAATTTTCTTCTTATGAATAGAAAAATGTTTGTTATGACAGTAGAAAATTTCTTGCAGCAGCGAAAAAAAGCTATGTTAGAGTGACAAACCCATTTCCACAGTGTGGTAAAAACAATTGGTACCACAGCAAAAATTTATTAACAGCGAAAAATTTTCGTTTTTTCTTATTAATTTTCAACTTACAATTAATCGGTATTTGTTTATAATCTTGTTGATATGTTAACTAAGATGTTAATTTCAATAACAAATGCTAATTAATACTGCAAAATAAACAATTGTTGAAAATTCAAATAAAATTATGTCCAAAAAATTAGATCATTTTTGAACCTACTAATTGCTAAAAAATTTTTTTCGCTTCCTTTATTCTAAATTATTTATAACTTGATAACGGGCGTTAGAGACTAGACAGACTTACAGAGCCTTTAGTATGAGTTTTTAAAAACACTAAAGCTATTTTAATTTCTAATTTTGTTTACTTTATATAAAAGTGGAGAACTTTATAGACAGTAATCGATTAAAATTGCAAAAGAATACGAAAAAAGGTCAAACTTAACAAGTTAATATTTTTATTACTGTTTGTTTCCTTTATTAAAAGCAATAAAATTCTTGTGGTAGTCGATTGGAAAAGGTCGTCGAAAATCGACATAAAAAATGTATTTTTTTTTAAACTCGCTTTCAACGTTGTCTGTTCGACACAAATTTTGCAATCGATTTTAAATTAACTTCCTAACAAGCTAGAGATTTGAAATTATAAATATAGCTCAGAACTGCATGACAATGAAATATTTGTAAATAAAATACAGTCAACTCTTAATAGCCCTAAACGATACCCATTTCCGGGCGTATAAAAGAATGGTTCGGATACATGTAAGGTTGAAATAGATATCAAAAAATAGTCTGTTATTAATCGATTAAAGGCCAATTACATAATAAAACTTAACAGGGTATTAAAATTTAAAAGACGACTTAAGACAAAGCAGACCAATAAAAATCATCAGTTTGGTTTTAAGTCGCATTTTAAATTTTAATGCCCTGTTAATTTAATTTCGCAACAAATAATTTCTATATTGAGTTTTTGACTTGTTTAAGCATTTGCGGCGACAAAAAGTATGATCACACTGTAATAAATTATGTATATAAAATTTTATTCAAATTAAATATCTACACTGAAAAAAAATGGTTAGTCATATTTACGAAATATTTATCATTTTTGAGTCGATGAACAAAATTCGTTATACTGATGAAAAATTCGTAGTATTCATGAAAAAATTCATTATATTTATGAATTTTTTCGTTAATAAAATGAATAATTTTTTCAGTGTATTTACTAAAAGAACCGCCTGTTACTGAATTATTTCTATTATCTAGACATAAGTAATTAAATATTAAGGATTGCAAAGTTTAATTGGTAATATTGTTTACCAAGTATACCTATATACGAGTATTATACCATTATAAAGTAGGCCTCCCATCTTCATCATTTTGATATAAAAAAATATGGAATCGTTAGGTCTTGAAAGGTCATCCGGTTTTAACATTTTTAGTTCGCTTCTAGTTTCTAAAAAAAATTAATTACATTTTCGAAAAATTTTCGATTTTGATTTTTGACAAGAAAGAAGTTTGAATTTTTGAAGACTGACGTTGGTCCGATAAACCGGATTCAAGTGGCCATTCTGAACTCCATAGTTGTAGTCCCTTTCACCGGGGACTTTCCTTACTGGATGTGAATCCAGTTACATATAAATATAAAATATAATTAGAACGTATAAAAACTTTTCTTACTTAACTGCAGTTCGTGCATTTAAAGAAAAATGCATTTTTTCACAATTTCAAACTATTCACGGCTACATCACTGACTGGAGGGAAAATTTTACTAACCTGAGATTGCCGCTATATCATTCGAAGTGGGCCCTACCTACAATAATAAAGAAAAATTTTTGTTAGTTATCATTAATTACAGATGAGAACGGTTTTTGCCAAATTACCTTTATCACTGTAGTCCTTTCGCCTTATTCCTGGTGGCCAGGATAGCTTCTTCATTGTTCCTTCCAATAAAATTGAGTCACTCACAAACCAGAACACTTACACATTTTTTTTCACTTCAGTATTAAAACAAAATTATTCTCGATTATTAAGAAAACTTCCATCAACCTTCTTCGCGTTATTAAACACGAGTCGAATTCGACTCGACGAAAAATACGAATTTCGCGTTCACGCACCAATGTCACCGGACCTAAAATGAAAAAATTAGTTAATCCTTGTTTTGATAACTACTTTCTAAATGTTGATTTGTGGAGTTGACCTGAGACTGATTCTTCCCGTAAATAAATTATTGAAAAGAGCAAATACTTTAAAATGTTAAAAAGTGATCTAAAGTCGTTACTAATTATGGGGGGGAGGGAACGATTGTAAAATATTGTGCAATATTCGTAAACGGAAATAGATTTATCACGAGTTATAAGACCTTGAAATTTTAAAACCAAAATAATAATAAGCTCGCGATCTAATAAGATTTGTTTTGCTTTACATTGCATTATTCATAAAATCAACTACAAATGTTTAATTTTTTAAAATTTAAATCAAAAAATAAACTCTGTAGGAACATCAAGGAAGACAATGACTTTTTGTTTTTGCACACATTTGGCTTTTCCAACAATATTTAGTTGATTAATAGTCTGGAGAACCCAAAATTTTCATCTTGGCGACAAAGCACGAAAAGGAAAAAACACCTAAGCTGTCACTTTTGTAAATAACACAAAACAAAACTCATGAGGAGGAAATTTTCTTTTGGATGATTTCTTCATAAATTTTCTTTTGTGTGTTCAAGTAAAAATTCAAAGACTTATTTAAAAAAAAAACGAATTTGCACCAATGAGAAATTAAAATACTTACGTTATTATTGAATATTCTGGAAGAACTGGACTGTTCATTACATTGCATAGAGACGACTTTGAATTGCTCTTCAATTGTTTCAAAGGTGACGCTAGACAGGTCGAGACTTGAAAACTACCTCGTATTATACATTATGACATCATTATATTTTTGTCATTCTTTTTTGTTTCCTAAAAGGTACGCTATACCCCGATCAGCTTTTAACATAATAAATTATGCTATTTCTAAAATCCAAACCAATACACGTGATGAGCATTGATGACGTCACATTAGGCCAGTATTTAAACACCAAGTGAACATGTGATTATAAAGTGACACATAACATAAACTGTCAATGCAGCATACAACACTGTACATACAAGTTAATGTAAACAAACTTATAAAATTAAAAATCACTATACAATCGTAATTCACATAACACATAAAATAATTTGGTGTTAAATTGGAATTTCATTTTTATATGGAGACCCAAGAAAATAATCATAATAAATAAATTCTTCCAAGAAAATAATCAAAATAAGCAAAATTTTTGGTGGAAGAAAATTAAGAAATTTAAAATTGTACAAATTTTGTCAGGGAATTTTTAAACGAATGTCAGGGAAATTAAAATCTTGGGTCAAGGGAAATTTTTGAAAATTTGAAAAACAAAATAAATGTTAAATATTACGATTTTTATTTACGGTAATTTTTTCTGAAAATTTTAAATGGAAACCTATTATTTTTTATTATTATTATTTATTAATTATTTTTTATATGAATAAAATACGAAACAATGTTCTTGTAATCTGTGCAAGAGAACTTATAGTAAATCAATGTTGAAATTGAGACAGAATCTAAATCCTCTTTTAGAGAACGCTGGACCTTATATAGGAAGTATAAAAAAGAAGTTAAATACCTAATTATTTTTGGAGATCAACCCAAAGTTCAAGCAAATTAAATGTATCGGCCCTTGATGGCAACTTTGCTGTTGTTTAGTAAACTTACTTGTTTCGCGTAACTGCCACCAGTTTCACACTTTTCAAGTAACGAAAAAATTGGTATGGTACAACAATCTTAGACTGTGAAAAAGGATTTGTCGCCCTAACAAAACTTTTAGTAGCTAAAGAGTAAAAAGTATATTGTTAAATTAACAGAAATATGTTGTCCCAGCAGGTCCACTACAATTTTTTGTTATATTAGCAAATTTATTATGCAGAATAACAACTCCTAGAATACAAATTATTAACTTATTATATTTTCTAAGTATTTATGTTACTAATAAAATTTGTTAATATCACAAAAAATTATTTAACAACTTTTAGTTTTTCGTTTTTCCTTTTAGTTTTCGAGTTTTTCGTTGCTGCAACAAGTTTTCTGCTGCCATAACAAAGTTTTTTCTACTCAGAATAAAAAAATTTGTTATAACAGCAAAAAAAACTCAGTTGAGGCTATAGCTACTAATAGCTCTGTTAGAGCAACAAATCATTTTTCTCGGTGTACTGTTTCACGTAACTGCCTAACTATACGGCCTTTCCCAATCGACTGCCACAAGAATTTTATTGTTTTTAGTAATGAACACAACCATACAGTAATAAAAAAGTTAAACTGTCAAGTTTGACCTTTTTTCGCATTTTTTTGCAATTTTGCAGTCATTCATTTTTATAATCTCCACTTTCAAATTAACAAAATAAAATATAATTCAAACTGGTAAAAATCGTACAGGGAGAGGGGAATTTTTGGGAAATTTCTTTAAAACAACGCAGACAAATCTAAGCTGAATTTTCTCTTAAAGGAAATTCAAGAAAAATATCGAATTGCTTTGAATGATTTTTTCTGTCGATGTTGACGTTTTGGATGTTTTGCAATGGTATTTTCACCCATTTGACCTTTGACAGTTTTGATTAATTGTATTGTTCTTGCTCTTTCAATAATCGTTGCGCTTTCCATAGTTCCGCAACGCCAAAATGGTTCAGGTAAATACCAAGCACGGAGACCCGAAAGATAATAATCGACTCATGTTTTTATAGAACCAAATTACAATTTCTGTACGTTTAACTGATCTGAATCAAGTGAACGATGGGAAATTTTGGAATATCATGCAAATCTGGAATATCCTGTATAAAATAAAGTCGGTAATTTTTTATTAAGTTAATATTGCAGTTACCTATTTGTTATTCAATACAAATATTAATATTTTCTCTCTTATACAACAATCTTAAGAAAATTTTATGCGAAAAGTAGTTTGCGTTTCAATATTATAATTTATTTCTCTAACGCTTTTTAGCCAAACTAAAATCAATCTTTCCAAAATAGACAACTGAAACGAATTTAGCAATCCTACAACATACAAACTGAAAATTATAAAGGGAAGCAAGTAGAGTGTAGCTAGTTTCCAAATGATGGCGCTGATAGAATCGATATTGGATTTATACTTCAAAAAGCTCAAGTGGAACTGTAAGTGGAAGCTTTAGCAACTAATGTAACATAATTATTATCTTACATAATAATAAATTATATTGCTAAGTAAAGAAAATAGCAATTCTTAACATTACTTGTTTTGGGGTAATAATAAACTTTTAAACATTTGATGAAATTTTTGCAAAAAATAACAATAAATTGTCGATGTAAAAAAGTGCAATACAGTAAAAAGGAAAACTACACAAATATTTTAGAAAATTGTAAACTTATGTAGGTCTGCTTGTTGAGGTTGTGATTAAGTCTAAACTTTTATAAAGAAGCTGATGATAATTTAATTAATTCTGAGCGTGGATGAATTTGTAAAGAAAAAAAAACGGAATAACTCGACACCCAATTAAAATTTTACCTCACGAGTTACGACACGAACGAAATACAATCGCATGAAGTACAAAGCACACAATTAAAACAAAAAGCAATATGAACAAAAAGCTGTGCTTGCCAGGATCCCTAGTTAATCATTAAAATGGCGTCTACTGTTTTCCCATGTGTTTTTATTGTGTTGTAAATTAAAACAGCGAGTACAATGGGCTTCCGTGCGGGGTCGCGTCTCGCGAACGTGTGCAAGCTTGCGATTGCTGGCTGAATACGACGAACCAATACCCATGAGAGGATACTTTTGAAAGCTTTATTTACAGTTTAGCATTAACTTTAGTGATTCATTCGATTGTAAATGTGCCACTGTTCTTTATTTACATATATTTTCAATTTCATAATGCACTGCCCAATCGCTATTTAGATTCCTCAATTTAAAACATTAAAATCCCAACAAATATCATAGTCTCGTTCATCTTTTCAATCCGCTTTACCCATTAGCTATTAAAATACGAGTGTGGAATAGGTAATTGCGGAATAGCGAGAAAAAAAACTTGGAAATAATCTTACATAATTTCCTTGGTGCGATTTTCCAAACTAACAGATGGATAAAAAAATAAAAATATTTTGTTTTTCCTTAGAGCTTCCAAGTGTTATGCAGTTATGGGAACTACAAAAATGCGTTACTATTTTGATTTTCTTCCATGTGAGAATTTTAATGCCATCTGCATAGCTGGTAAAAGACCGGTTGACCTAATAAATTAAAAAATTGTTGGTGGAATGTAGTTATACTAATCCCCTTCCACTTTTATTTTATGAATCATCCAAGAGGCGGGTCGTTACATAACTTGGAAAAACAACACACGCCTGCAGTATGGCGGAATTATGTATTTTGATAGAAGATGCTATCTTAAAATAACATGTGATTACCATTATCAACTGTCAATTTAAAATTTGATTCCAAAAACCATCCAATTAATGTGTCATTAATTTTTCATTTGGAAAATACTAAAATGTTCCAATATTTTCAACTTATTGAGTGTCACTGTATTCATTGTGTGAAAAATAATAAAAGAAATTTTTTTAATCGCACCTGAACAAATAACGATACTGGCTTATTTATTATATCCAGACAATGCTATGCTACTTCGACTTGTACCTCTACTCTTTATTGTTTATCTTCCATCGAAATAATTTTAATATGACTGCCCCTATTTTTATAAGCAAAGTGTGTGATGCTTTGAATTTTAATAAAGGGCTGTTGTTGATATTCATTCCCCACTTGTCTTTTAATTTCTCACATCTATTGATAATTTAAAAAATCCCATTGTATTTTACGACATTTTATATCAGCAATGTTGATTTAACTAAAAGCAAATTAAAGCATTAAAAATAAACAGAATCTGAAAGATTAAAGTTTTCTTGAAGAAGCACAGCTATTTTTTCTCGTCGTTTCTTGATACTATTTACTTATACAAAAACTGGTCAGTAAAGAACAACTTTAGGGCCGCCTAAAATATAAGATGCTTTTTGTAAAGTTTGCTTTAGATTTCGAAATAAGGAGGCTAATCTATCATTTTTGGCGGTAAATTAGTAACATTGCTTAATTATACCAATTATATTTTTTAATCTAGTTGTGTTAAGTTGATAAACTTAAGGAGCTTCATATAATTAAGGTGGATACATATAAACTGTAATTACTTATGATTAAAGCAAAAACATGAACATAGTTGAAATGTCAACCTCACTTTGTATAAAAGCTAATTGCCACTTGAAATTTCTAATGAGACACGCCGGATGTTATAAGAGGTTGAGGTACTTCTTATGCAATATATACTACATATAAATACTTATACATTAACTTAACTTGCTTAATGCTTAAACTTATGTTTACACTTGGCTGATTAACAAAAGTTATTTTGCAATTTGCAATAAAGTAATTTTAAATTTACAGCGACTTTGCATTCAGTAATTTTTTAGAAATTAATATTATCTCTGAAGTATTCAAGTAATAATCGAAATAACGAGATGTGTTAGTCATAACTTTTTATTTATAATTTCTTTAAATTAAAGCAATTTAAATCTTATAGGCACCTAAGATTATTCAAAAGGAAGTAATTTATATCTCGTATTAAGACATCTATTACGCAGAGGCTCGACGGTGCTGTACAGGGAGGCGAACATATTTTGGGTAAAAAAAAAATAATTTTAATAATTCTTGAGATAAATTAAACATCTAAATTTAATAATTAATTTTTGTTTGGATGAATTAGTAGTTTATGCTTCTTAATAACATTGATTTGAATTCGTCAAGCGCAATTGATGAAAGAAGCTACGTATTAAATAAAACCTATGAATTGCCCAAGTTCAAAAATTATTTTTCTGCGTGTAGCAACAATATTTTATTTTATTTAAAAAAATCATGAAGATTAACACACTTTTTATTGAATATTCCAAAATAGCAAAATCGGTTCACAAGCAACTTACCCCAAAAGAAGTTTAAACTTTTGTTAACAAAGCCCGTCCACCATTATAAAAGGTGGATATATTTACAGTGTATATTCAGAAAAAAAGAATTTACATTACAGAAAAGAGCTATTCGCATGGAAATTCAAATTCTATGCAGTATTGTCGACTGTCGATAAAATATAAGATGACAACAATGGATTTTAGTTAGGAACCTCGTTCGAAACGCTTGCTACTATTTGATGTATCGAGAATGGGGTATACAGATTCGAATTTACTATATGCTAACGATACAGGATGTCCGGTTGTTGTATCTTAGCAAATGCGAATAAATAAACCATTAACTTTACAAATTTGTTTTTTTTTATTTCATCAACTTGACTTGATTTATTGTTTACATTCTATTTAACAATTTTACTATTTTCGGCTTAAACATTGAAAATTAATTAATAATAATAATAATTAGATTGATGTGTTTAGATAACGATCGCATAAATTATTTAAAACATAAAATGATTAGGCTTACACTCCTCGTTAATTGGTTTAGATGGTGGCCTTTTTAATTTTGTTAAAAAAGCATTTAAATGCTCTAGAAATGTAATGCAGATGTGATTAGCTTGATATTAAAAGCACCCTTCTTGAAGTCAACACGCATGGTCGAGCCCAAAGCTCTAATAGCAGCAAACATATTGCTTAATTCCACGCTAGTTGCTACTGTGAATACCCCAACGAATGCGAATGAGCCCCACAAGTACCCGCTAATAGTACGTCACCCTATTACTTCGTACTTACACGATAGTGATTTATTATGGTTATACAAAAAAATGTTTTCCAGTTGTATGATTGTCGCGTACTTGATATGATTTAGTTATTTATACAAAAAAGTTATTTGGTGTTTCGATTTGTTCATTCACTTTGGGTCATAAATTTTCGATCCATTCAATGCTCTTCATGAAACATGGGAATCGCAAAAAGTGGATCCACTTTTTATTATATATGAAAAGTGCTATAATATACAGCTTTTAACAAAGCTATTTGACAAAATAACAATTATTTCAATATTTTACAGAAAAAAAAAGGTGAAAAAGGTAATATTCATTATTTTATACGGTTTATACAAAAATATAAAAGGACGTCATTCCATTATTTTGATTTGTCACCAATTGACCCAATTTATGAATTTTTTTTTGACCAGGGAGTTTTTGCTATCCACCTGAAAGTCCAATTAGAAAAGGTGAAAATTTTACACACTGATTTTCTTTTTTTTTAAATTATTATCAAAAATTATTACTTTTACTGCAGTTATCAGGTATAATAGCCTAATTATGAAGCAAAAAGTATTTATTATCAACGAAAAACTAGAAATCACCTGGTCCAAAATAGTACCTCATAGCAACCCCATGCCAACAGGAACGAGTAAAAATCTAAACAAATTGGGTAGTCTTCTAGCAAGTACACATAATACCAAAATTTTTATATTTTGTATGGGGTTTTTGTTAGGTTGCAATTTAAAATACTATAAAAATCCCAAAATAGGCTACGCAGAAAAATATAGCTCTTTCTGTCCGCAAACAAAGAGATAGATTGCTTCATTTGAAAAAAAATTTATAAATTTAAAAAGTGACCAGTGCATAGTATATTCAAAACATAGGCTTGAAACAATCTATTGCTGTATTGGCAATTGACGACAATAGACGAACGTTATGTATTGGTTAGCCTTTTAAAACCAGTAATACTGCAGTTATTGTTGAGTAGTTGCGTATATCTGCAAGTTCTTCAGGAAATGATGAACAGCGTTTGCTATTAATCGTTAATTGATCCCAGAGTATTAAACCATAGCACCAATCTGGGTCTGAGCTTTGGCAATAACTATTGGTATCTGGCAAAGAAATTAAAGAGAAGAAAACTAGAAAACAGTTTAGGAACAAGGAAATGATAACCGAAAAGTAGATGCGCTGAAACTCATATTGACCAACTTTAAAAGAAATTTACCATCAGTTTTGCCCATGATTTGAACATAAAAGAGATTCATGAGAAAACTATATGCAATAAAATAATCATCTAAATAAATTTGCAATTTAAATTCAAAGGGATGTAAAAGCTAAAAACAAAATCGACATTTGCAGAAAAAATCTAAAAGCCTGCTTTGCAGTTAGCCTAGCTTTACTCCATTCTGCTGGTATGGGTTATTTTCCTTCTGAAGTATACAGCAGTGTGGCTGGATATAGACTTCGTATAGATCACCCAGTTCCATCTGTTCATTCACAAACAACAAATTACCCAGGTTCTCGATTACTTTCTCAATCTCAAAAGCTTCTACTAGAATGAGCTTAGATAGACTTAGAGGAAATTAACAGATTTTTGCTGCAGCGCTGCAAAGCGTAGATTTTTTATGCCTAAATGTCTTGTGCTAATCTTCCTGCACGTCTGTCTAATATAGACGACGGTGCAGTTTTCGCAGAAATTACGCAGAAAAAAGAAAAACCCATTTTCCTCTAAAACAGGTGTTATGTTCCTTGTGTTGTTTTTCCTTTATACAAATCTTGTCTTACTCGACTCTTGAAAGCTTAATTTTGACTTGTCCTGCAAGAGTCTTGACTTGCACAATATGAAACCTTTTCCATATTACTTTATCCATAAGAAGTCTGAGAATTGAGAGTGCAGAAAAAAAGTTGAGATTTTGATGAATTTAGACATTTTGGGGTCCCAAAAGCGGAAAATCATAATTTACAAAAAATGTCTGTATGTACTTTGTATATATTGAGATGGCCTGTATAGCTTTCAAAATATAAAATAATGAAATAATATCGAAGATATTGATTTCTTAAAATGTAAATTATTGTATTGGCAAGCATCGGCTTGCCAAATATGTGAAGCAACACCACATGCCTTGTACTTAATATATTATCCTGTTTTCAAATCACCCCACTATCCAACTTCGGTCAAAATAATCCAAATTAATAAAAATTTTAATCACAGCAAATCAAAACGTTTATTCACAAAATATTCAATATACAATCTCAAAATTCAAAATAACGGATGCCCTTCGTAAAAAGCGACCACCCCGATTAAAAAAAAGGCTAAAAAGCCTAGTTACAACAAATTTCATCAAACTTTTGGTGTGAACAATCATTTAAAATATTTACAAATCACAAAATATTTACAAAACTAAATTCAAATTTAAAAGCAACCAAAAGAAAAATTCAATTTCGACAAAATAAATTTTTAAAATCCGAAATAAAAAAAAAGGATTTTGGAAAATTATCAAATGGTCAAATTATTTTTGCACTCTACCTCAAGAAGTAATAGCAATTTTTTTAACAAAATTTCGTATTTAGTACATAAATATTGAAACTTACAGCTGATTAGAGTTTGATTCAAATTGGTACACGGAAATGCAAAAAAAATAATATTTTGTAAATTAAAAAAATAATTTTTTCGTAATTTTTAAAATTAAATTTTTTTATTATATTCTTCTCCAAAATAAGAATAAAAAAGTATTAATTAATAATCGTGTAAATATCCTAGTTTTGTTTACATAGTTTTTACAAATTAAAAAAAAAATGTTTTTTAAATTGTTTTTACAAAAAGTCTTTTTTTAAATTTATTGTTATTTAAAAGTACGATAATAGATATTTTCGATATAAATTAGGAAAACCAACATTTTTCCATTCAAGGCGAAGGTTTACGATTGAGGCCGAAGATTCCGCACTAGGGCGGAAAAGTAGTACTTTTCCGCACACTTTTGAATATCACAAAGTGACACTTTTTGAAACATAATTAGAAAAAGTTATGGGTATGGCCACATCTGAGTATTTTTATTACTTTTATCATCTTTTCCAAATATTTCTAGTCCTACCCTGTCAATGAGAAATATACACTACAAGTTAGTATTATAATCACACTTGGAAAAAAATTGATTGTATTAAAACTACAATTTTTATAAAATAATATTATGTTTGCATATTTATTGACTATTTTGCATAAAATTAGTAAACAAGTATATCAAAATAACACTTCAACGTCTAAACCCGTAGTTCTTAAACTTTTTCGAGTCTGGGCGCTCTTTTTGGACTAAAGTTCTGGTTCTACTTAATAGCTCTAATTTGGTATTTGAAAATTGATTTTTATTCAACGTTTTAGTACAGTGGTGAGTTCCAAAATATGTGGTTAATAATTGAACTTAAACCAACTGACCAGCGTTAAGGGGGAAAATCCATCTAACGTTAGAGTTAAAAAATAATTTAATGCATAAATCACTAGCAAGACATTTCAAAAATATGTTCCTGAAGTTTCAAACCGAAATGCTATATTTTGTTTTAGATTTTATTCATCTGGCTGAATACAGTGACGGTGATATGAATAAGCAAATATAAGCAATTCTTAGGGGCTCGGCTCCATAAGGGGCCCTACTGTCCATAGATAAGGAAAAGGTTTAACAAGAAAATGCGGAGTCGAACCTACTTTCCCCATAAAACGGCAATCAAAAGTTAAAAAATATTTTGATGAATTAGTTTCTGATTTTCATTTTCAAAATCCAGATGATTCGTTTAAAATTATAGTTATTAATTATATAAGGGGATTAACAAGCCTCTAATCCACGAGAAAAAATGGGCACTGGAGACGCAGCCGAGAGTAACATTTTTTTGAGATTTGCTTCAGAAAAAATATTGCGATGTTCTCAATAATCTCGCCATTCAGTTCAAAATTAATACTTTGTTTTTTAGGGTTTGTAAGGTACTCGATTTGTATATTTGCTTACGGGCCTTAGCTACTCTTGCAACGCCACTGGCTGAATATATCGAAATATTTTTTATTACGGTTAGATCACTAGTAAAACAGCTCAAAACCATGTTTTCTAGCTTACACATAAAATTATAAGTTAAAATACCCATTTTTAAACCTACATGCTATTTTTTTTTAAATTTTCTCTGATAATAAAGATATACAGTAGAGTAGCTCAAAAAAGGGTTAAAAGGATTGAAAACAGCTTCAGGTAGGTTAACAAAGCTATAAAAAGCAGAGGGTTTACTATAATGAGCAAAAATAGAATAATAGCTTAAAACTACTGTAAGTGTAAAAAAAATTATTATTTTTCTTACTGGAAACTTTTAAGTTGAATTTACTCGAAATTACATTTTGAAAATTTTGCAGGCACGATTACTCAAAAACTAGAAAAGCAACCAAAGTGCTAAAAAACAGCTAAATTAATCAAAAAACGTAAGAAATTTCTTAATAATTTCTATTTTATCTTAATAAATTAGTAGTTACCATAGTAAATTAATAAATACTATTTGATAAAATGTGTCAAGCGCAACTGATGATAGAAGCTAATTTTTATTCACAAAACACAGAAAGCTGTGACATCAGTACAATTTTGTTAATTAATTACTTAATGTGTTTTTGGTGCTATGACGTTTAATATTTCATTTTCTTATAAATTATTTAAACGAAAAATAAAAATTTTCAAGTTGCATAATTTAGTAAATTGCTCAGATTTTCTTTTATTTAATTTTAACTTTATATAATTACAAGCAAACTTCAAAGTTAATAATTTTATCATATTTAATATAAAAAAGTTTTGAAGCGTTTGTAATCGAGTCAAGTCGGTGCTCATTAAAATTATTTTAAAGGAATACTTGAACGTTAAATTATAAAAGAAGATAATAATCAAATACAAAAGAACACTCGAAATTTTAAAATAAACCTAATTTTAATGTAATTCTTTTGTAGTGTCTTTTATATTAAACACAATTTACTTTGTAACAAGTTAATATTACGTTATTTATATATAATCAAATGTCAAGTTTAAAAGAGACACCTGAATGACGTTAAATCGACAACACACAGTAATTTATTTTTGTTTCAATAGCACAGATAAGAATAAGTTAGGTCGTTAACTAAAAAAATTTAACAGTAGTTGTACCGCCTTCTATTCACTCAGAAATCCTAACTAACCACCACTCATCGGATTTAATTGAATCTACTGTTACGATTAAAATATTGTTGCACACTTTCAATATTCATATAAAAGATTTTACCACACCGAACCCTCGATATTTTAGTTCACTTTGAATTCTTTTCATTGTTAGTTTATCGAGTTATCGCCCCCTATATTATTCCGGGTGTCTAAACAAAACTCTGATTTGTATGGGGATGTTTAGCTTTTCATTTCGCATTACTTTTAATTTCACCTAAATATTTTCTTAATGACGGTCCAGCCTCTCCGAACTCATCTTCGACGAACAATATCGTAAATAGTTTCCACCATATGGATGCTAACATTTGGTCAACTCTGTACTACGCGGCGATCTCGAGAAACGCTTAAAGCAAAATCTATTAAAATTACACTTATTTTCCATTTGAAAAGAATATGAGAAGCTCGGTAGCAACAACAGAAACAATAAACCACACACTGAGATCAATTCTAGATCAATTGATTCCAAAATCACCGCCGTTGGATGACTCTACACACCATCATTGTCTGCAGTAATTGTTGCCTCTGGAGTAGTTGCCGAAAACTCCAGGTGGTAAAAGCCACTTTACACGAGCAAACAATATTAAAATTAACGGATTTATAAATGTAACACTTCCTACACTCCCATTAAGTCAATTTAAATTAAGATTGCATTAAATTTTAATTTAATAAAAATTCTTCGAGTATGCACGATATCTTCTTATGAAATACTAAAATTATAGCATCAATTTGGAATAAAAGTAACCCAAAAATAAATTGTACGCAGCTGGTATCCAATAATGACTTTGCGATTGTCGAATATCAACGTGTGAGTCAGGTGACTTGGCATTTTTTAAATTTAGGCATGAAAAAATAATAAGGTTTTAAATTATTTTGTTTATTACTTACATTAATTTCTTTCGGTTCCAGACAAAATTGCAAATAAGATATCAATACCTTCAAGATGGTTCCTCATTTTTTACTATAATGGATTCCTAGCTTACGGATCTGCCAAATTTCACAGTTACCGATTCCTAAATTGATTATATCCGTTTGTCAGATCACCCTGCTAACCTTACTTATGCCAGTGTCAAAGTTATGTGCAGTTTTTATTATTATGCGTTCTATGGTGTGCCAGCTGAAGAAAAAAAAGAGGAGTGTAAGTTTTCCAAGTATGATTTTAAATTTAAACTCGCTTTCAACTTTTAGATACTCGACAAGCACAACTTACCAGAAGGAAAGTTAACTACAAGTGCAATTTTGGGATATATTCTGATCCTCTTTTCTATGGTAACGAAAGTGCCACAAATTATCAAAATATATCAGAATAAGTCTGCGGAAGGTTTGAATTTATTCAGTGTTACACTAGACTTATTTTCGATTACGATTGCTATGGCATACAATTATGTGAAAGAATATCCGTTTTCTTCTTGGGGTGAAACAGCATTTTTATCTTTTCAAACGATGATTATCGGCGCCCAAATTTTATTTTACGAATCGAAGTTACTATTAACTGCGTGCTACGTTACAACCTATTCGTTGTTATGTTATATATTTATGAGTGGTAATGTGCCTATTTCGGTAGTAACGACTTTACAAAGTATCAATATTCTGATATTTCTTACATCCAGGTGTTTGCAAATTAGGACTAACTACAAAAATGGAAGTACAGGGCAAATGTCTGCAATTACTCCTACTATGTGCCTTTTAGGTTCGTTGGTTCGCATTTATACGTCACACGAAGAAACTGGTGATACAGTTGGCATTCTTTCGCATACACTGGGAGCAATCGCCAATTCTATAATTTTTGGTCAACTGCTGTATTATTGGAATGTAAGTGATAAAAGTGATAAAAGTGATTGAAAAATATTCGGGTATTTACCAATAATTTTTATTTGTACCATAATTTTAACAAAAGAACCGATCTGTATATAAAAAAAAATGTTTTATTAAATGTAAATGGAATCAGATTTTGTTATTATTGCGATTGAACAAGTCTTCATACAAATAGTTTCTGTCATCAATTGCGTTTATTAAATAAATGAAACAATTCAAAATAACATTGAAATTGACATTTTTTGAGTAACTTATCTGCATGTAACACTAATATAAATGTAAGTCCAGAGCTAATCCAAGGCAGCCCAAATCTAATAAATTTTTTTAGCTCCGTTTTCAGTTTCCGATGTCGAGTTATTTTCCTGTTTAAATTTTCAAGTTTTATTGTTCAAGTTTTAACTTATGATTGGCTACAAAAAGCTAATGGCTAAAGCTAGTAGCTAAAGTTAGTAGCTAATCATAAATTAAATCTTCCTGAGGATCTGCATCCAATCCGTATGAAACGGTTTTTAAAAATTTTTCAGTGTCTGCAAAAATAAGAATAAAACACAAAAACAAACTGGAACAAACTGAAAAACAAAATGTGAGTCCAAAGCTAATTCAAACCAGTCCAAACCCAATAAACTTTTTTTATCTCTGTTTTCAGTTTTCGATGTCGAGTTATTTTTCTTGTTTACATTTTAAAATTTTGTTGTTCAAGTTTTAACTTATGATTGGCTACAAAAAACTAATGGCTAAAGCTAGTAGCTAAAGTTAGTAGCTAATCAAAAGTTAAAACTTCCTGAGGATCTGCATCCGCTCCGTATGAAAGGGTTTTTAAAATTTTTTCAGTGTCTGCAAAAATAAGAATAAAACAAACTGGAATAAAATTGATCGTCGTTTGTAGAATTCATTTTTATGTCGAAAACCTGTTGACTACTGGTATCGCAACCCCTACCATGGAAAACTTCCGATTTTTAATTTATCGTATTATCGTATGAACGTTGGTGATTTTGCTGGAGAAAGAACTGGCAGAGAGCACACAAAAAGTTAGTTACTGCACTGCTTTTGCTGATTGAAGCCCAAGTCTTGCAAGATATCATTGTAATATAGAACCAATTCTTAAATCTACAGCATATTGCTGCTTACGGGAATACCGAACTGAGCAATCATAATTATGTAGCCCTCCTCGATTCAAACTCAGCATTCAGTACTGAATCAGCGGTCACATCAAGATATGACACTGTTGCAGTGTAGCAATTAATGTGTACCAAAATCCAACATTTGGATTTTTCCATTTTACTTTGTACATTTTTATTTTGTTTTGAATTTGTAACTACTATTTGAATTTTTATTGGTTTTCTCGTCAATTAGCAATTAGCTGAGTTTGAATTAGCTAGGTCAAAAAATCAGGTTTTTTGCCGCAAAAATGGCGACAGGAGTAGTCGTTTGTGTTTGAGATTTTGTTTGGTGAAAATAAATCGTTATGATTTTTGTGAGTAGGATTCTTGATTAAGTTTTGGAATTATTAGTTTTTAGTTTGTTCCAAGTTTGGACAAAATTTAGATTATTTTTCAATTGGACTGAAATTGAATCATTAATTTTAATATTGGAAATATTAACTGATTAACTGCATTAGTTTTAACTGTAAAAATTATTGAATTGAAAATTAAAATTATAGGTATCAGGACCAATTTCGACAGTAGCGCGTGCGGTATAAGTTATCAATTCGATTTGCGTTTAATTTCATTTATATTGGAAAATGAATTTTGGACTTCAATTAATTTTGGATTGTTTAAGATTTTCGGTCATTTAAAACGAGTCTCAATGCTCACACGTGCAATAATCTAGTTCTAAGGCTAAGATGATTTTTATTTTATTTTCCACCTTCAGGTTACACCGCTATAAAATGGCAGTAAAGCCCCTCTTAGCTTTCCCTGGGACCCTGGGCACTCTACCAGTACAGGATTTACGCTTAGGCCCGTGAGGCCCGGGCATCGAGAGGCAAAATTCTATGGGCGCCTAAACTTTAGAGGCGAGAAAATTTTAGAAGTTGTGAAATTAAAAAAAAATAAAAATTTTAAATTTGATTTGGTTCTTAGCTTTGCTACGAATTTATGATCAAATTTCTAAGACAGTTGGCGCTGCAGTCGATAAGGTCCATCGACATTCGGTAGTTCCAACAATAATATTGTTGAAACATTATTTATTGTAATATTTTGGGTCCATTACTTTGACCCCCTCCCCCTATTTAAAATATCTGGCCAAAAACCTAGTTCTCAAATCAATGGAACTAGCAACGGCTAGCACCAGTAACGCTAACCCCCCAGTTAATATTTTGGCCGCCACAATTTAGCTGTCTAATCTATTACAACTCAAATATTAGAGCTAGTGTCATTTTCAGTCGCTTGATGTTTTCTTGAAAGAAAGAAAAACAAAATTGATGTGACTATAGTAATAAAAAATTCACTTATTGTTCCGTTTTAAGAAATTTATTATTACTAAAAAAAATTATATTTGGGTTAATAAACCTCAAAATAAAATACAGCAGAGTCTCAAAACAGAGAACAGCAAAAATCATGTGTTTTTTAATACTAAATCGAAATTTTATTTTATTTTTTTTATAGCATAACAAAGAATAAAGATTTTTATGGCATCAAAAGGGAGAAAAAAAATTAAATTCGGAATTAATATTTAGAAACCAAACATGATTTTTGCTGTTTTATTTTGAATATTCGTATACAGTAGTGGTCATGGAAATTGCGGTAGGAATTATCCCCGAATTAAAACAATAGATTTCTCAGTATAAATTACCTATATTCTTAATAACAAAGAATAAAAAATAGAATAGAAATAGATAAAAGATACAATTTTTGGTTTAAAACTCATAAGCTCAAAAATACATTTTCTATTTTGCACATAATCACAAAGCTAGGCTTTGCTTTCTACTGTAGTATTGTGTGTATAAAACATTAATATTCAGTTTTTATTAACAATGTACCAAAGGCATGCAATGTTTTCGATAATTTTGAGACTGTCCGGTTTGATAGTTTTGTAAAACATCCAGCATGAATTCTGGACATTGCCAAAATTTTGCAAATGGCAATGTGCGGGAGTCTGTGACAATTGCAATAATTCATGTAATAATCATAATTAATTTAGATTTCTAATATAAGCGAACCCAATAAATTACCAAAAATATACTCCATATTATATTGAAATGACTCCTATGCCTCAAAATATAAAATATTTAATTTTTAAAGAAAATATTAATTCACCTGAGGGTCATTCATTGTTATGTAACATGAGACTCTCCTTGATAACAAATCCAAATTAATTTTAATTTTCAAAAATTTTGCAAATATTATAATTGTAATGGCAATGCTAAGATGTGGACGATAACAGACCACACGTCACTATCCACTTTGCTTTATGTCAGCTTCAAAACTTTAACTTTCATAATTTTAACGAATTTACCATAGGTACCATTAAAATTTCATTTTTCAATTTATCCAATTTAATCAAAATCAATTTCCAATTAATCAAATTCTCTTCCAAAATTCAAACTTCTAAAATTTCAAAAAAAATCTCTTCAAAGACTCGTCAAATACGGGCGAAAATTTCCAAAATATATATAAAAATCTTTTACTCACGTTTCACGTAATCAAAACTATTTATTTCGTTAAACTCAAAAAAATCTCAAACCTGAGACGCAAATTACAAATTTAATTATTACGGAGACTTCCGCAAACAATTTTTACAATTAATTAAATTTAAATTAACAAAGTAATCAAAAATATTTTCAAATTTGCAATAAAATAAAAAAAAAACGATGATTTTGGAACACAGTATATATTCCATATACGCAAATATGTTTTGAATGTATAAAATCCGAAAAATATTTATTTATAAAACGAAAATTGTTAAACGATTTTTTTGAAAAATTCTGGGATTCAGAAATCGAGATCATTACATCCAGATCGACGGGCAAGCCACAAGGCAAATTTTTGTACACTAAATTTCTTTTTAAGAGATTCTCGAAGGATTTCCTTCTGGATTGCCTTAAGATTGTCTTAAAACACTTTTTTTAGATTTCCTAAGATGTTTTTGGATTTTTTTGGATATTTCTTAAAGTACTTTAAGATTACCATGAATTTCTTTGGTTTTTTTCAGATTTTTCTCAACTTGTACACTAGATTTCTCCAGCGATACATCCAGAGTATACATATAGAAGTTTTACTGCTAGACTTAACCATCAGTTAATTATTTATTGATATTTAATTATTTATTAAGTTAACAAGTTAAGTTTAATAACCCTGTCCCAAATTTTCTGAAAAGATTTAGCTTATAGTTCATTGTCATTAACCTAGGTCATATTCAGAATATGGTAGGTATTCTAATATTCTGTGGGTATAAGGAATGTTATTGCCATATTACTTCTACTGTAGTTATATTATGGCGTATATCAGGTTTAACATCAAAGTATGTAACAAATAATGTGTAATTTTATTAAACAAAATTAAATACGAAATGGTGGGTGCAATAGCATCAATAAAGAGATGCTGGTTTTTACTGGTGGTGAAGTTGTGCGTGCAGTACAAATTATAAAAATAGCAAATGTTGGGAATGAATGCCATACTTTAATTAATTGTACTTATTTTTAATTATAATTTTGCAAGTCAGGCTGAAACAATTATAATTATGTCGCACACAACTCTGTATAATGTATTGTTTGAGAAAATACAATACTAGCGTTCCACAAAGCTAGCAGATATAGCATTGCTCTATACGCGAATATAAGCGAACAATCGACGCAAGTCTAAAACTTTTAACGATGTATTGCATTAATAACTTGTTTGAGCACCTAACGATCAATATATAACAATATGGCAACCTGCAATTTCAATGCACGATACTGAAATCATTAGCAAACAACGGCAAACAAAAGTTTCTTATTGTAATTATTATGACATAATAAATTTGTTTTGAAAATAAAGTTTATGGTTGAAAATTAAGAAGAAAGCAATTATCGAATAAAGTCAATTTTGATTTGTTATAGCTGACGTAAATTCTAGTTAACTTGACCCTTGATAAAAGAATCGAATCCTTATCCAAAATCTTAAACTAAATCACAAAGTCTGTCGTTGAAAAGGCTTCGGGACACGATTTCAAAAGAATAACTGATTGTCAACGTATAAAGAAGACTGAGTTCACAACAACAAGCTAGTGGATCTATATTGAAAGTATCAGATATAAATCTGATCAGTCTTATTTTAATAAACCGACCTTTCGCTATAAGGGATAAATCTTTTATAAAAAGACTAAATCCATTTCTTGTAGCCGGATCGCTTTCAGATGAGATTGACCAGTGAATAAAAGCTCCATTTGTAATGAACTTGAGCTTACAAAGCTATATAGACTGTATACAACAAGTGCAACATATAAAGCAACAAGATTTTTCATTATTTGTGTACTTTGTGTATTTGTCAACAGTTTTAATTAAAATACGACATAATTACGATTCGCGATTTTTTGTTTACGAATGTCTTACGGATCGGGATGCGAACTTGGGATTTTTCATTGCCTCGCGACTCTATTTTTCTTATTATGTACGTTTTCCTGAAATCTTTGTTCTGGATCCAATAGAATTCATTGTCGTGGGAGTTGTAAAATAGTATAGGAAGTATTAAAGTGCTTTGAAAAGGATGAAATTTTATTATGCGCAATAAAACTTTTGTTTACTGTTTGTAACAATAATTACAAAGTTTAATAATAAAATTTTGAACACAATAAGGACGAAATTGATGTTTTAAGAGAAAGTAAAAGAAAAACAACAATAAGCAAATTTTCTTATGTAGTACGAATAAAAAACGGCTTTGTGATGTAAGAACGCCGTCGCCCGCCTTTTAGACATTGGCGGACAAACATAAAAAGCTCCAACTTAAGCTCCTACGCTACACATATGCTTTTGATGCAAATATATTTTATTTCAATGGCATTAGAGCTTTAAGTTATCCAAAGAAAATGCGCATAATACGTTGTCAAATAGGAAATACTTTATTGAAAAATCTTCACCCTCTTTCCGAATTTTCAAGTATTAAATTAAACAGATTACGTAGTATATACCGAATTACTGGGTGAATATTAAATTAAAAAATTATATCGTATCAAATGCCTACCATCGAAAGTTGAAAAAATCAATTATTAATTAAGTATGCAGTGATTCAATAACAAAATATTATTATTGAAAAAAATGTTTACTTTAGGTGTCTATTCAATCGATATTAAAACACTTTCTCCAAATTTGTTACGCTGTCAGTTAAAATGATTAATAGACAATTTAATAGTTCATTATGCCTTTATAATCAAAAGTGTTAGTTTTGTGTAATATAAAAATAAACATTTCTCTTTTATATTACTTATTTTGTGTCATGAATTTTATCATAATTCATTCGATTAAGAAATAAATTATCCATTGTGCATATGTGTAATAATTTAAATATTGTGAAGGTATTTGTTTTCATTTATCCGATTACTGTTGAACCATTATTTACAATTATTATACCGACTTACCTTTTTAAGCTACCACACATAAAACTCCTTTCATTTTTTTCTAAACGACTGAACTCCAAATAAGCGAGACCTTACAAGGAACGAGGATTACATATTAAAATTTTGTTTTCGTCCAATGTAAAATTTACAATTTGTTAAAATATCTACTTACCCATTAAATCAATTGTTCAGGTGCCGTTTTGTGGTAAAATAATGCTAATAATTTTTATTCGGAGCAAATGTATAGGTTTTGTGGTTAATCTGTAATTGTCAGACTTTTCGGCTGTAAACTCGTAACAAACATCAGTTTAAAACCTCTATTTAGTTGTCGAAAAAAAAAATAAATAAAAAACAAAACAGGCGGGATTTTGAAATATTATGTTTATTATGGGTTTCTGGATAAAGTACAAATTCCATTTTAGAACTGAATTTCAGATATGGAAACTTTCCAAAATTCTAGCCTCTCGTACATAATCTAGTGAAATACATGAAGGACTTGGTATTTGTAAAAACTTTCTAACAAATTCCCAGTAGAGATTAGATTATAACTAATTATTTATTCGAATCATCAAAATTTACTGCCATTGACTGCCAGGACCACACTGGACTCCAGGCAAGAAAACAAATTCTCGGTTGAGCAGTGTGTTTTAGAGGTTTTTATAAATTTTTATAAAATTTTACCATTTACCAATTAAATGGTACGCCATTATCGTTTCATCGAACGCGTATTTTGTAAAAAAAATTACACCGGAAATGCAGTTACGATTAATGGTGTACGTTACCCCAATATGATAATGAGTTTTTGTGCCCCCAAAAAAAGGATAGGTCAAGTTACTTTTCAGATTACTATCACAATTTTATTTACTTTTCTACATCAATACCAATCGCAAAAATCAACCTATAAATTATTTTCAGATTTTTGAAAGTTTTGTGAAGTTTATTTTGATAATAATTTTGAATAAATAGTTTTGACCTTGAAATAGGTCGTTCTGTCACGTCGTTACATCAACATGTTAATCAAAATTTTGATCGTAGGACAGGGCATAAGGTAAGTCTGAAAGTTAGAGAGTACGCAATTTAAACTATCTACAGGCCGGGGGGTCTCCGAATATAAAATTTACATTAAAAGCAATTTGAATGGATTTTTGCGGACAATTACTTTATAATTTGCTTTATGATTAATAAAATTTTTAACTCAAATATTGCATGCAAATTATTTGATCGTTCAACACATATTTCAAATTATTATATCAGACAAGGGAATATCTGGAGTATAGCAAAAGACAGTGGGACATTTTACCATCACCATTTCGCCGTCGCCCTTTTTGTCAAATTTACCGTGACCTACTTTGCCATCGGAATTTTAGTATTTAATTTTTTACGGTGAAAATAAGTATACGGAGTATTTTTTTTCAAGAGGTAGGATGTAAACGACATTTTTTTAATGTTATATTAAGGTTTCTAGGTGCCATATTTGTTATTTACAAACAAACATAATTTTTTGCTGAATCAATTAATTTATTTGTTAAATCTAATAATATTTTGTTACTTAAGTGGAATTATTTCCTTTCTTTCATGAAATTAAGCTAGATCCGCTCTCGACTTGTGCCAGAGTTATGTTATAAATTTATAGATTTTTTGGTTTAGGTGTTGATTAGACTATTGACTTTTTTATTTATCCATGGAGCTCCACATTGTAGTATTCTAAAGCAATTCCAATTTTAGAAGTTGTTAATATATTCATCGATTTTTTTTTTTTATTATATTCTGTACTACGAAAGAGAACTACAAAATTGTATAGTTCTTTTAAAATTATACTAGCAGATGCAATATAAAATAACTTCTTAGGCAAGTGCTTGTTTCCTTCTGATTTAGTATGTTTTCTCTAGCACAGTAAATAAGGTGTTAAATTCAGCGACGGACCCAATCAAACTTTTTGAGGGAGGGGAAGTTAATCCTCAGTGTGCCAACTGCTATAATTAACGTTTGCCAACTGTTTTTTCTACAACCAATCCACCAATGATTTTGCTTACATTGCTAGTTTTCCAACTTTCAGTATTTTTACCAAATGCCTGAAATATTGGGAGAAGTAGTTATCCCCTCTATAGATTCATTCGTGGTTCAACCAGATTACTTAGGTACTTGATGTTTTTACAGTTTTGTATTTTAACGTGTACTTTCCAGCTACGATAGTGCGTTTTTGAATTTGTGAATGATTTACCGATAATCACCTATTTTTAATTTGTTGGTTTATAACTCCTGCCTATAACCCCCACCGTCGTAGGTACGGTCCTGCTGCCGTACCTATGAGCGGTGCCTTAAGGTACGTTTTGCTAGAAACAGTAGCAGCACGCAGCAGTGCATTTACGGCTGGCGTCAGTTGCAAGTGCAATACGTAATGAGAGCTGCTGCGCTTCGATTGTATCGTCTAGCAAGCCACATAACAGAATTTACATATAAGCAGTTCTGCGGTACTGCAAGGGCAGTCGCTTGCAAAACGTACCTTTAGGCGCAATCTATGTTATTGCACTTCAGTAAAACTGAATAAAAAAAATTAATTAAAATAAATATTAATTCTTTTAAAATGGTAAACAGCGAGCACTTCTGGAATATCAGTTAAAACTTCAAAATGACGTAAAACTCACTTTACTTCGTCACTTTTGTTACGGGATACGGGGTAATAGAAAATATTCCAACGTACAATCGAAGAACCTAGTAAGTTAAGTTAAAAAAAAATTAAGTTAAGTTAAAACTCGACTTCCTAGGTTCTTTCATTTATACAGCGTTCATCTTCAATCTTAAAAATATTTAAAAACTTCAAAATTGCATTAAATTCACTTTATTTTATCCCCATTTGAAATTATACGAATAAAAACAGCAACAAATTTAATTTCTCGATCAAATCGAATTCTATTTGAAATTTGTAATAACTTTACATAGCGCATCTTACAGTAAGACTACATGACCTAGTTGTGATGTATAATAATGGATAATATGTTTTATAAATATGCATCAAATTGATCATTGCCTAATGAGTATAGGAACTAAATTTAATATCAATTAAACTGTACAAAGACATAAAAGACATATGGATCACATTTTTTTAATACAAATGCTGAAACAAAATTTTCAAAATCACTAAAAATTTTACACTTTAAACATAACAATAAAATATTAATGTTTATTTACATTTGTACATTTAAATTATTGTGTAGTAATTATATCAAAAATTAAATTAAAGTTAACGTACTTATGTACATTTATATACATAAAGTTTAAATTAGAAACGACATTAAAGCATATTCAAAATTTATCTAATCTATCAGGTCAAAATATCACTGTTAAAGGTCGCCGAAATTCTCCTGTTGGACCTTGTGTCGAATATTGTCCTGGATATTGCGCCATCGGTATGAGACTCGATGAAAGTGGTCCGCTCTGCTGCATCATACTGGCCGGGTAGTATCCTGCCAAGCCGCCGGGGGAAGCACCTGCGGAAGATGTGGTCGTGGAGCTGGAGGAAGACGCACCGTCTTGACGTTCGGAGATATTTGGTTTTTGATCAGGAGAATCGGACGATTTGGGAGATGGAACGCCGGGCAATGGAGCGGACGATTCTGAATACATTTTGCTTATGTCTAAAGGATAATGCCTAGTTGAATCTGGATTATATTTGCCGTCCATGTACATCTTGGACGATTCGAAATAAGCTTTAGTTAATGCGGAAGAATCTAAATAACTTCTCTCCAAATAATTTTTCGAGGAAGAATCCATGTACTTCGGATCGGAGTACATCGACATGGCTAAACTTGTCGGTGGCATGTAAGGTGATCGATACTTGTCCGCTTCCAGGGAGTACTTCATGGCTTCCATTTGACTAACAACCTGGAAATAATAAAAATAAATATTATTAATGCTGGAATTTCGAGTTAACTCGATTGTAATTTATGTACGGGAGGTCGAAAAAATTTTTACGATCAATTTATTGATTAAGACGGTACAATTTCTAAAAAAAGTAGCTACTACAGAAGTCACTTGTAGAAATAAACCTTAATTTTGATTGCCTATATAACCTACAAACGCGACTTTTAAAATATAAACCCAATAGTTTATAATGGAATAACTTTTACATGTGGAAGTTATTAATTGGTATTCATAGACTCAGCATTCCTGTATCCACATGATAGCCTACAAATCAATGCTTGTTTTTGTTACAAAAGAACTAGTTAGGTACCAAACCAGTCACAAACACACACCGCTAATCCTGATTTAATAATCTTTGTCGTGGCTTCAGTGACAAGCTCGCGGTTCCAATCACTACCAAACCAGCTACGACTTCTTTCACACCCTCGCCTTCACCTTATTTGAATAACAACTACGAGATAAATTGTTCTATAAGATATTTACATATTATGATTTAACGTCGATTGTGCAAGAAGTTTGGTTTATAGGATCGCTTTATCCTAAAAATTGGAAAGCCAACTTTTAATTTTGAGTTTTAAAAAGAAATTAAACAATGGAATCGTTTATCACGTTTGGTAATTCAAAGAATTCACATACGGAGTGTTTATAAAATATGCACAAGAAATAAAATGATTACGCGTAACGCAGACGTTTGTTTAAATCGTTAAAGCACATTGTGTGGTATGATATATTGTCACTTTTGTCCTGCAAGGTGCTGCTATCCACGGATACAAAAGCATAACATATTACACCGGTTCTTTGTATATCTAGACAAGGGATTTTGAACCATCTTTACTCTTTTACTTTTATTTCATTTGAATTCCGCAATCATTTTCAGCAATTTCCAACGCCTAACCGGTCGAAAAATTTCCGCCATTCTTACATCATAGCCTTAAATGGCTATGGAACGTAATTGATTTTTTAAAAGTTCCAAAATAGACAGCCTGTCAGTTGGGTTTCTAAATCAAAACAAGGCAGCTTTTAATTGTACCGCTTTGATGAAATTTTTTCCATCAAATTTAATCGATAAAGCTTAAGTACAGGGCATCAAAAACACAATTTAGCACCTGGTAGGTAACATATCGTCCATGCCTAATGGCCAGTTTCACGACTGATCACCGTCGCATGACTTTGCATAATACTGCTTAAAAAACTGGTGCAAAATTTCTCACACTTCGTTAAGTACAACAAACGTAAATTACTCGTGCTATGTAAGGTAAGAACAACTAAGTAATCAATTTGTTACCCATTGTTTAACAAGTTGAGAAGTTTTTGTGACTGGAAAGATTTCGTCATTCCTACCATGATTGATTATTATTTTTATTAAACTTGAACTTTTGGTAACCTTAGCTTAGCAATAATCGAAATCGAGAATTTTATTCCTAATGGTGTAGTAGAAGGAAAATGGCAGTTTTACCTGTGGTGGACCTGCTGATAATCCCGACATGGACTGTTGGGCTGCCGCCGCTGCCGCTAACGAAGCAGCGCTAATGGATCCGTAAGCTGCTGAAGGATTATAGTACGAAGCCATAGATTGACCCATGGATCCCATTCCTGCAACATAAAAGGTTATTTAGAAAAATTCGCAGATAACTTAATAATATGTAATGTGAAATGCAAATCGAATCCATTAATTGAAGAAAAAAATGTTCGTCCTAATCGGTTGGGTAATAAATTAACGATTTGATTGAACGGTAATCAAAAATGATTGAAAATAAATGATTAGTCCGCTAAAAAATAGAGTCATCATTTTTAACTTGTAAGTAATCCTAATCACACACGTAAAATATAAAATTATAAGGTGCACATCTGTCACAAATATTTCTGTCTTCGCCGTTGCTATAATATTATAAATCACTATGTACACCAATCTTTTCCTGTCAAATCGATCCGTTAAATGAGATATGATTGACACATAAATATGTAGTCTCATATGATCTAAGTGAGACCGTATTGACGAATTAAGCTGCAGAACCTCTTATTGTTAAGTACATCTTGAGAAGCGGAAAGCTTCTAAGCAGATACATTAATAGCCCACACTCTTGACAGTAATTCTACCATTTAGCGGAGACGTGAAAATTGTATTCCAAATATTCAAGGTTAACTATGTCTAGTTTTTTTTATTCAGAGGTTATTGGATTTGAAGTCACACCGTGTTTCTACAATTTTATTACACCTCAAGAATTCAGACAAAAAGTCAATTACCGAGCTATTAATAACATAATGAGATGAAAGGAAAGGTATTAATTTTTTGATTATCACTTAAGATTTTTTCAGACCCCAAAAGGATATTTGCGTGTTTTCAGCGCAATAAATTATTTTGAGTTTTGTATAATAAATCGGTTTTAACATGGATGGCAAACGAAACATTATTTTGTAAAAGTTTACTGCATTACTCCATTGTTACGTTACAACGATTCCGACTTAATAAATTAAACACGCAAGTTTTAATCATGAAATATTACATTGCAAAATTAGCTCGGTCGTTTAATTAATTTATATCGGGTGTTTCGCCCGCCGCGCCGCGCCGGCTTTCCTATCTGATCATCTGCAAAATTGGGAACGCGGCTTTTTGGTTGTCATCTGCTTTTCGATTGGAATATTTAGCATCCGATCCGAATCCAAAAGACTTGGGTAAAATTTAAGAATACCGGAACGAATGAATGGTGAAGACATAACACGCAGCTATATTTTATCGGAACATGGTAAAACTAGAGATATCTCGGACTCCTATAGTGTTATCGATCCATAAAGTAACCAAAGTGTGTTCGATACTTCACCTAGAGCTTGCACTCGTTTTTCAATAATTAAAAAAATGTTTTGGTGCCCTTCATTTCTGCGAAACCGCAATTTATTTCTTGATCCGAAACATAAAAGTCCAAAATGCTTTAAGAGGTGCGCTAAATTTATACGAAGCAATTTATTAACTGTTTCAAATTTTACAATAACAATATAGCTATCTTTGCAAAATGTCAAAGCAGGTGTTTAATTCGCCAACAAGGAGTGATTGGTTGACCCCCCAGGAGGTGCCCCGGGGGGTATTTAAAGTCGTAATTCGAAATCTTTAACTTTTTATATCGTACCTGCCTGCTAAGCGGCATTTTGATATTTCCAATTTATGAAAACAAAAAGTTTCATTTTTACAATAAATAACGCGAGTTATTTATAAACAGGATGTAAGTCACTAATCAGGCTTACGCCGTTTATATTGTTGTATTAAAAACTAAATATCATCCTCCAACTGTCAACCCCCATATATGGCACTGCTTCAAGGTGCAACTTGTTCACCATTTTTATTATGTTCATTTGAATACGCCAAACTAGAATTTGGTTTAAAAATTCTTTAAATGGTAGCAGAACACTTGACTATGCATGGAAATTGGGCATAAATATTATTGACGTATTACGTAATGGTAGCCGGAAACGTTAAGTCGAAATGAAGCAAGTTTTATTGTCATTCGGGTTCATAAAAATTTATAGAAATTCCAAAAATTTTTAATTAAACGCGTCGGGCCGGTTTGCCGCTCGCTAGGAATAATCCAAGCATTTGGAATGGAATTTTAAGCATGCGTGTAAAAAGCGGGGGTCCTATCATATCTTCACGGGATTCTGATGCTAACCGCGACTACCCAGGATCTCACACCTCCGACCAGGTGTTACACGCTCGAGTGAACTTGATCCAGAAATAATCCTTGTCAAAAAAGTCTCATGGTGCTCACAAGAATGTATTTGATGACAAACGTTAAGTTCAAATTAGACAGAAACAAAATTACGAAAGCCTTAAATATAGTTGATTGACCATTTAAACTTGCATACGTTTTGAAAGAATGATGCAAGATCATCCTTTATTATTATACAAAATAATAAGTAACATAAAGAGTGAAGATTATTAAAATTTTTTTATGTTTATTCCAAGTCACGTTTTAAACTGTTACAATAAATTAAATGAAAACAAATATTAAATGGAAGCAAAATTAAATCGATTGTGTGTTCCCTATTTAGAATTAAATATTTATAAATTTTCAGTCTGATCTACTTTCCCAAAGAATACGGATAAATCCGGTCGCTACCTGGGATATTATAAGAAAACAGACAAAATCGAATTTCAATGGTATTGATTGAAAAGCACAAAGCTCAAATTGTATTCTTTCCATTATTGTTATTCTTATTCAAAATAAAGATTGCGGAACCCAACTGTCAAAAGACTTGACAATACAAAGAGCACCTGGTCGATGCCAAATAATTAATGCAATTGTACATTGAACAATTTTAATCAGAACTAACGGGTAAATTTGATTCCGAACAGGTACTAGTATTGTTCGAATTTATAAACACGTTTCGGAATTAATTTAGCAATAAAATGTTTCTCCTTTGCATATCTAATTTCGGGCAAAAAATTATATATAAATTATACAAATTAATGCTTTTAACTAAATATGGTCGATAATTTTGATGTTCGCTAAATTCCTTTTACACCACTAATGAATACGGACAGATTAACATAAATTAATATTGTATAACATAATGTAGACATTAATATTCATTTGGTTTTATTTTTATTTCTCACATGGTTTTACTACAACCGAGTGCTATCTACCTGGTGAGAATAGTTTTGCCCACGAAAACTCGAGAGCGGTCTGGCCACCTTTCGGTTCGAAAGTGAAATTTTTGCCATTTTACCACTCGGCCAAATTAGTTACAAGTTAAAAATTTCAAGAATTTACACTCCAGCCCAAGTTATTAATTTTCATTCCCCTTGACTTATTGCCTTAACTTTGCGGTTAAATCTTAATTTTCGACTTCAATTGATTGTTAATTTTGAGAAAGCAGCGGCAGAGCCGAATCATATAATCAACATTCATTTTATATTTTTATCTTCAATACCTAACGAAATAACTGTTTCTTTTCTTGAAACTGCAAAACGTTAGAAAGCTGTCAATTAAAATAACATTGTATTTGATTGCATGAAAGATTGATGGACCTACTTGAATTTGCATCACCGACTGTCCCAATCAAGATTTCTTTACAAATGATGTGTTAATAAAATTATAATTAATGAAAAAAAAAACAACAAACCTGCTCGTAAGGCGTCCATCGGCACGGAAGGGTATGGAATCGAGTAAGGGTATCCTTCTTTACGCAAAGTTTTCGGTTTCCTCCTTGGCCGATATTTGTAATCGGGATGTTCCTGCATGTGAAGCGTACGCAGCCGTTTAGCTTCATCAATAAACGGTCGTTTTTGTTCTTCTCCGAGTAATTTCCATTCGGAACCTGAAAGAAATTCAAAGCTCGTAAATTTTGCGAAAGAAAAGAAATTGGACAGAAATTTGACACCCATTAAAAGTTTTCACACCTGGCCGGGTAAAATCTTAAACTAGCATTTAGCTATACTTTTTGTGGAGCTTTTGCTTTTGTATCGCACAATGGATATTTAAGGCACGTTCCAAACATAATAATATAACAGATAATAGTTACAAAAAGCTATAATATTTTCCTATAGATTTGAAGTTCAAACTGTCCTTTTATTTGCTACAAACAGTCTGAATGAGACAAAAGCAGCAGCGATGTCTCCTTAGTTGGCATTGTTCAGGTTTATTGTCAGCAGAATAGATACTTCAAGTTACATCATTTCAAAGAGATTGTCTGTGATTGCTTTATCTTAATGCAAACCACAATAAATGCTGGGCGGATCTTATCATATCATATTCTTCGCCAAGTATTGACAATCGAAAAATAAACTAATAAACCCAAATTGTTCACTCGAAACCACTTGCTTTGACGAAAAAAAAATATTATACAGAAAATCAGAAACGGAATACCTAGTTTTTGGGAACAATTATTTTGTCAACGATTGCATGATAAAAATACTGCAGCAACATTATGGAAGAAGGCATTAAATTATCTTACATTCAAAATGGGTATCTCCAAGTGAACAATGAAGGCCCATCAAAGCTTGTAATTAATTCTTATCTCGCTTCAAGAGACACAAAAGCTGCAGTAGCGCTTTACAAAGTTCGAGACACAAAATGACAAAACACAGAACAAAAACCAGTGTAATGTAATACAGCTTTGCTATTGGGTGAGCCAATCGCTCGTTTCATTGTTCATCCAATAAGAGAACAGGTGCTTATATTTACAACAATGTCATAAATTTATAAAATAAAAATCAATATTTTAATAGCGGCTTCTCTAATCCCTATTATTTCAGTAATGAACCATGCATACTCGGAATGCAGATTTAACCAACTTAGCATTGTTGTTCGTCGTATCCATTATGCAAAAATTGTCTTCTGAAAGCAGTTAAAATTGAATTTCACAAGAAGTTACTTATCTCTTAATTCAGGTCTAATCGGCTTAATGGTTTTTTTCAAAAGACGAAATATTCAAAATTTCCCAAAATTTACAGAAAAACAAAAAATACAATGCAGGTCAGTTGTTGTTATGCATTTGAAAAGGAAAGTAACAAATTTAAATCTAATTGAGGCAACAATAAATTGTATATTTTCTGAATACAAAAAGCCTTGTCTGCACGAATAATAATCAGTCAGTTGAAAATCCTTATTTGATGGAGTGAATTTAATAAACTAGATATGAATTTTAAAACTTTATAAAAATGAAACTTTTGCATATGAAAAGGGTTTGTATCGCTATTCTGCAAACGTCATATTTTAAATAGAATTCCTCCCTAAATGGCATATCATAACACATTGTGTGCTGTGTTTATATACCCAAAGCGGCCATATGCATTATTCATATTTATATTCAGATCATCGAGTAGAGAGACCCTGATCGACAAGTGACAGTTTACAGCTGCTGTTTCACAGTACTTTGCTCATTGGAGTGTTTTGATATCCACCTCGTGGGTACGAACTTGCATACCATCTTGACTATATAGCTGTCACTTCGTGTTGGTCAATCTCAAACCAGTATTTCCATATAAAAGACCCCGATGGAGTGTTTTAAACTAATTCAAACTGCTACTACCTCTCTTATGCATTTACAAGTAAACGAAAACGAACTTACCCAGTCTTTTTGATATTTCAGAATTGTGCATTTTCGGATTTTCTTGTGCGATTTTTCTTCTTTGCAGTCGCGACCAAACCATGAACGCGTTCATTGGCCTCTTGATATGATCCTCTTGATGTTTTTTAGAAACGTGAGGCGAGGAAAGACTTTGAGCCAGCGACGCTCCGCCAAGAGATGCCATCCTCGACAATCCCTCTGCTGCACTAAATCCGTTGTCACACATTGCCGAACTACTTCTAGAAACAGAAAAATACGAATTTATTTAAATAAGAAAATACATAAAAACGTTATATGCAAAATTGTATTTTCAATAAGAACGAAAACAAATTCGTCTTCTTTCTTTACATAAGCTGCAATCCGAAACCAAAAATTTATTAATTTCAATTTATGTGCATTCAAATTTATTTAAACAAAAATATTATATTAGGTCAAGGTTTCAAGTAGATCATGTGCTAATAATAAGTCATGTCTGCATTTGTAAATAAATTTTGAACAAATATTTGGTTTTGATTTTTCAGTTTGTTCATTTAATTATAGCACCAAATTAAGTTTTTCGACAATAACAACTCGACGAATAAAAAATTTGTGTTGGTAAGACTATAATAAAAATTTAAATAATTAAATTAATTGGTGAACAATAGAGACGCAATTTAAAAGCATTACAATTTAAGATATGTTAATTTAAATTGTAAAACAAAAACTGTAGGTATACATAAATGTTTATAAAATTGCAAATAAACTTATTCATGTTTGGCACAGGTCTTTGTACAGATTTTAATGAATATGGATTTGACCCGACGTCATGTTTTATTCACTAGGTTTATCATTTAATTTAACAGCAATCATTTCAGCATACTTCAAAAATTAGTGAAATTGAGCCTTAAAATTTAATTCATCTTGTGGTTTTAATTGTAACTTCACGAAAAATATGTTAAAAGATAGAGTACTAATGAAGTCATCATAAGAACATAATGAAAATATCTTGATATCATCATAATAACCCGTCGGCAATTTTAATTCAATATGCATGTTCAACCTTTATTTGCTCAGTTTAAAATTAAATTCAATTACTAAATCGGTTTTATGCTTTAAGGTCGTATTTGATTAAATTTGGGATTGAGATACAAAAGATGTACTACAACAAGAAGTATATCTTTCGAAATTGAAATATAGAAAATTTTTCACACCAATGAAGAACAGAAGAAATTATTGTTATTGTACCGTTATAGTTGCTACCACTGTTATGTAGTCAAACTATTTTAACATTACATTTTTCCATAAATTAAATATAAAAAAAATCAGTACTTATTTTCAGATATTTGCATATTTAAAGGCCATTGCAGCAAGTAAATTTTTGGATTTTCTAAATATTTAAAATATTAATTCAAAATCTTAAATTATATGGATGCAATCGGCCCTTAGCCCTTACTGGAATAATCTGTAAATTTGAAACGATGGTTTCCCAAAAATGTTGCATATAGCAACAGCAATATAACGGTAAGTGACCGGCGAGAAACAGAATATCAGCATGGCTGTGCATTTCACATCCAATAATTAATTAGATCCAACAAATTTTTTTTTTTTTTCAATTTTTATGATGCCTTCTGACTGTTTTATAGGAATGTAAAGTCTCTGTTATAACCGCTACATAATGGTGCCGCTTTAAAAATAGGTCAAATTTTCAAATTTATCCAAAAATATGATATTAATTCCCTGTATTTTGACTCGTTTGCCTTTGCGGTTTCAAGAGTGATATTCATTTTAACATTTTAATGATTCTTGTTATAACATTGTCTAGCATTTGTAATTAATATTTCAGGTATAGAAAACGAAATCAAGATTCTTCTAATCCCATTATCGTCTGAATCATCCAAAAGGATTTGAATACAAATATAAAATAAATATTCTCACCACGTATATAATTGAAAGTTACGAATATGAAAATATATAATAATATTTAAATTTGCTGCAGTTAATTATTATAGAAAGAATAGGAGAAACTTCACGTTATGGACTTAACATATTAATATTTTTATATTATAATTAGTATGCTACCTACATACTTATATAATAAATTCTATTAACAGTTGGCAAATATTATTAAAATACAGATTCCCTGTTTTTATTATTTAATACTTAATAAATTTATAAACAGGGACCACGTGTTTTTTTGTATTTCTTCATTTAAGTAATTATATAGCAATACAATAAAAAATCCGAAAATAATGAATCGTCAACACTTACCTCTCTAACTAAACAAAACACTGACGTAACTATACTTAAAAGCTTCGAAAGGATTAAAAATATTCCTGAAAATACCCAAGGACGTTTTTATACGGTTGGTATACTGTAAGTTTAAATTATGCAAAATTCAAAACTAACAAGCTGAAAACATGCGCAGTAAAATTTTAAAAGTATTTGAAAACTCTTTATCTATTGACCATTCACAAAGACCATGCCCCCCCCCTTTATATGAGCTTTAAAGTCTGTTTTCATAGAGCGGGAAAAATAATCCAGTAAACTTTAGAGCTTTTCGTTGTTATTAAATTAATGCGAATATTTTACTCTCCGCAAAAAATATAAATACTTATTAGCTAATAGTCAATCTCATTTTTAAGTCTTAAAAATAAACAAATATATTTTGAAAAAAAATTATGATGATAAATTCATAGCAGTTAATGGTAGCTAGTAGAAAACTAAGGCAATTTTAGCAGAATTTATACTTTTCAAGTTCAAAATCTTTTTTTTTCAAAATTTAAAATTTCTTTTCAGAATAATTGAATTATAATATTACATAAATTATCAGTATAGTATTAAGCTAGTTACGTGCATCTGCGATTTGCAAAATGCGATTTTTGTTGCGATTTGATTTTGATAGGTTAAATTTCAATAAATGGTTCAAATTTGACCAATCAAAACAAAAATCACATTCCGCAAATCGTAAGTGCATGTAACTAACTTTAGTTGTTCAGTCTTTCGCCTTGTCCACAAAACTTCAATTTTTAAGTACATATTTATATTAAAAATATTATTATATTTATATTTATAAAATTATATTTTTATTATTATTTACTGATTTAAGCAATATTATTTTAAATCGATCAACGGTTTTTTGACGAGTAGTAGAGAACCAATGAGCATTAAGAACACGGCAATTGCTTCAGAAACACCTGGTGTTAGTGATTTGATTGGCAGAAATTTGATAATTGCACTAGTACAATACATTGTCACGTTTTCTATTGGTTAAAATAAGAAACAAAAATGCTCTACCAACACAATAATTTATAAAAAAATACTGAAATTGATTGAAATGCCATATGCAAAAATGAGTTACGAAATATTTATAAAATACTTGTGACAAGGTAAATAATAATATTTAATAATAATAGCTGTAATAACTGTAAGAACTAATAGCTGAAAATAGCTGACTCAGTATTCGTTAAGACATATGTATATTCGGGAAATTCGAGCTCTTGTTATATTAAAAATGGCAATATAATTTTTAAATATTTCACTCTAAATTTACAGTTTTAATTTGTAAGTTTACAAGACAAATCTGTGTAAAGCTTTGAATTCAGTTGAAATACAATAATTTATCTGTAAATTAAAAACCAAGTGATCGCTTATTACGCACTGCATAGTGTATGTGGCTTGAAGAAGAAGAATATTAAAATTGTAAACTTTTAGTGGTTTTCAATAAGCAATGCTGTAAAGTAGCTTTTCGGCTTAAATGTTCAATTGGGGGGGGGGGGGGTTCTAGTTTTAAAAGAAACCTTAATTTAAAAACGGCTTAAAAGATTAATTTAAACACACACTGAGAAAAATGATTTGTTGCTCTAACAGAGCTATTAGTAGCCATAGCCGCAACTGAGCTTTTTGCTGTTATAACAAATATTTTGTTACTGCAACAAATTTTCTGCTGCTATAACAAAGTTGTTTTAACTAATTTTCTTATTCTGAATAGTAAAAACTTGGTTATGGCACTAGAAAACTTGTTTCAGCAACGAAAAACTCTGTTGAGTTTAGTATTGTTAGGGCGACAAATCCTTTTTCACAGTGTAAGTGCCAGTCAAAATCCCAGTTTAATAAAATTATATATTTTTTATAATAAATTGAAAGGCACAGTATTATTATTTAAAAGAAAACTCTGTCTAAAACACTATAATATAATTATTATTATATTAAAAACTACCAAAAATGTAGGGTTGCACCACCTACATTTAAAATTTATGTTTTTAAAATCTTATTTGAATCAATAAGCAACCGAAATCAGAAAAACATTTTAAATATCTGTGAGGCAAGCGGGAATAAGTAATATTTATGTCAAGCTTATTTCCAAAGCGAACCATCTGAAGAAGACAGAAAAGCTGCCGTCAACAGTTATGAATTAATTTGAATTTTATTGCATTTATCTTAGTCAGTTAATTTAATAATTGGATTACACAAATTTCATACGAGGACTGATTCATAAATTATTTAAAATATAAATAATTCATTGTTTTTTAAATACTACACATTTTAATGATTCTCTGGATAGTATCCATAGCAGTATTTTGTGTATACAATAACAAAACTATATAATACACAAATACAATTTTTAGGTATAAATTTACAACATCGATATTTTCAATATCCAGTTTCTCTACTTAAAACACGAATCTATCTATTATCTTAGTCATCAGTCTGATCCCACGAGTGCCCGAGTGTGACACAATCCAAATTTTCTATTTTATTAATAAGTAATTACCAAAATAATAGTAAGGAAATACTACGGAATGAACACTTGAGTTCTTGTGGGACAGACTATAATGTATTCGTTTTTCGGGGGGGGGGGGGGGGTAAAAAATACTATTTACTTAAAATTAAAATTATTTCATTACAATGAGTGATTCTATATTTAAAAGAAGGTTTAAGTTTAAAATCCATGAAAAAGTTTTTGGAAATTGTTTTCTCGATTTTGCACATCAAACGTTGTAATCATATATCCTGGTTTTGGTTTTCTAACTACAAAAATAATATCAAGTACCAATTAGTGTAGCAAAAAATGTTTTTGAAATACAGTATTCCTTATAAGCTTCACATAATTTTTGTAAAATGTACACCTGATGATATCCCTAAAGTTTGTATTTTTGGGTTTAACTTTTATTGTATTAGCAAGTTATACGAGTGATCGTTGGAGTACAACAGTTCTAATTTTTCTGTGCATTTTATCATCATTGCATCATAAAAAGATGCTAAAAATAATGCACAAATATTTGACTCTCTCAAATGTAAGCAGTAAAAGTTTTATGTTCATTTTATTAGAAGATATTTCTTCTCAGATTCTTCAGAAGGATATTAACCTTCTTCTCTGCTAACTGCTATGTACCTTTGCTTAGCGCCGAGATCGCGTATGGAAAACCGGCAGTTTTATCGTTAAATTTTAAAGAAAAATAGTGAGACTCCACGGTTGCCGACTTGGTTTGGGAAATTGTGTTCCTACAGTTGTTTGCAATCTTTGTTTTAGTAAAAGTCGATCCTGATAATTTCACCTGGGTAAATTTTTGCTCTACCACTGGGATAACCGAACACTCTATTAGAGATTCCATTCTAATGCGATTTTATTTCTTGCCCTGCCGACTGCACGTTGCTATGATAAAAAACCTGAAGAATCTAATCGTCTGGATTAAGTAGATATTAGAAAATAAATGTGGTTGCTAATATTCCCCCAAACAAGATTATAAGCAATTAATCTTTTGCTATTGAAGTTTATATCTCGCATTTGCTATATTACAGATTTGTCAGATCAGAAACCTGGGGTTATAATTATGGTGCTGGATTCACAGCTGTGATCTAAAGTCTCAAGTCAAACATTAAACTGTGGCTATGAAAAAATAAACAGAGAATCATCATTCCATTGATATTTTCCAAATTTCCACCAAGATACCGAATTTCAGCCAAATTGGCCAAACTGTTTTGCACGCAAGAGAAGATTCTGGATTGTAGAAAAACAGTGCTCATAAGAGAACAAAGCATTTTTACAGCACAGAAGGCTGTGGGGGCGGTCATTAAATATTTGTAAAAAAAAAGAAATTTATGTTTCATTACTACCTGCTCTCAGTATTGGAGAACATTTACCATGTGCTTTCTCTCTAGATGTTCAAAATTGAAATTTAACTATTATAATAATTATGCACACATTTTCACTGTACGAAAGTAAGGACAATTATACCTACTAAGTACATAACATATTAAAAATATAATTTAGTCAAAAATTTAGCTAACTTTCAATTAATTATGTACACGTTTTTAAAATAGGAACTTGATTTGGCCAGTCATCCTGACAGCTACACATATACCATTTAAAGACGTACGTGTGCACTTTAGGAAAGTTGTCGGTTACAGTTGGAAATACTGTTAAATTTTTAAGAAGCATCGGTAGTTTAATTTGAACTTGTAATCGAATTTTTTTACAATCGTTTCTATGCTGCATCATTTTGAATGAAGCAAAAATGATCTGCCAGCAAGTTTTGGAATTGCGATGTCTTGGGGCAATTAACAATTGGACAGTTGTGACCGTACATGTTTTAAAATTCCAAGAATACTTAAGTAAACAATACCATGGAAATTTGCAGTCGCCATCTGCAAAGTCTTTCTGGTGCAATAAAACAATGTGCACAATGGTTTTTGTAAATCGGCATTCTGTGTGACCATGCTTGGTTTTCCAGGTTTGTTAAAGGTACTTCTTGACTTTTATTCCAAAGAGAAAGAATTAATAAATCTGTTCAGGTAATCTTCAGGGGTTAAACCCTATCTTAAAAATAGAGGTCGTAAAGCAATTTGAGAATGTAAAGATTGATTTTACAATCCTTTACAAGGTAATTGCCCAGTATTTTCTTTCAGAAGAGGCATTAAATATTATTATGAACCTAACTGTAAGGGATTATTTGTGAGTCATAAAACATCGGATTTGCATTTAGTGCAGCAATGGTCAAATATGCTGCTTTCAAAAGTTACAAGATTCTAAAATGGTTAACAATGTTTATTGTCACGTGCGGTAGCAATATATTTTGCATATAAAAATAAGTCTCGAGTCTAGCAGATACCTATGTATATGCTAATTGGTGATGAGCCGCGGCCGATGATGTTAAAAACTGTTTAAACTCAAAATAATCGGATTTATTGGCCAAGATCCAATTTTAAATTCATTTGTTATTAAAATAACACCCGAAACTTCTAAAAACCAAAATGTTTGTGTCCTTATGATCTATATATAATCAAATACCATTTTGATATTTTTGGATGTTATTGTGCGAAAAACTATTTGTATGTCTAAATTCAAGCAATCAAAATTTTTGAGAAATTCAGAAGTAGAAAGTATATTGAATGGGTAATTAGGGATGAGGCTGATCAAGCTAAATTACTCTTATTTTGGAAAAGAAAAATTTGCGAAATTTTGAAAAATAATAAAACTACCTTATGTAATGGCCTGTAGCGGCCTGTCGGTATAGATCCAGATTACTAGCCGTTCTTGTAAAGTCTAACTATCACAACACCACTGATCACAATAACAAAAAAATAATTACTATTGAAGCCTATTCATAAGTAACAATCACGATGTACGTGTTTACCACTATAAAGCACAAGTCTCTTTGGTTGCTGAACGGTTTCTAAAAGCACTATGAGCAAGCATGCGCTTGTCCGGAGCTTTCAGAACAACCAATGAAAACATTGGGAGGAGTTTGATATATTATCAACACAGGTTATGGTTAGAATCTTTCAATGGATCCGCCTCTGTATTGTCATGTTAATTTTTGTCTCTCATTCTTTTATACAGGTGTTTTTGAATTGAATAGCAGTAGTTTATTTTTCTTCATTTATATTCACGTATGCATAAGAAATGGAAGAGTAGGAAAAACATTTTCCCTAATAGAATTAGCATCATTTTATTATATCATTATAGGATTAGTACTAACCTTTAAAATAAGGTAGTCAGTTAGTAATAACTCATAGTAGAGGTACTTATCTATAATAAACAACAAATAATAACATAGCTTTTGATTTTGAATTAGTATAATTATTTACTAACAATAAATTAATCATGTATAAGTAAATCTATGCTTTCCTAATATATTAATTATTTTTTAAACTTATGCGCACCTTGTGATCGGTTAATTGTTCCTGTAAATTATTGTTATAAAATAGGTAAAGATTTATTTGCTTTTATATACTATTGAATATTTTGACTTAATTAAAATTTACAACGTTGCACCAATTCAAAACTATTACATACTATATTATACATTTTAATATTGTAATATTATACATAAAATATGTATATTACATATACACATGCATACTTTAATAATACACCTACATAAATAGTAATATTACTAATATTACCTATTAATAAATATATTACTAAGTACCTAGGTATTATTGGTAATATTTTATACATATTATTATATTAATCTATTATGGAAAGTATACTATATCCTAGATACCTATACTTTTATTTTAAAATTAAAATTTTTTGATATAATAATAAATTATAAAATATTATAAACAATAAAGAGAGTTACGGTTACTAAACAGAGAACCAAGAACTTGATTCTAACCGTCCTCCTTCAGCAGGCAATAAAAAAAAATTAAAAATAATTTTAGTAGTTACAAACTTATAGCTGGATTGCTATCAATATTATATGGTACTATATAGATAGTACTTGTAATTTGCTGCCAATATAATTATAATATTACATTTTCTGAAATTGGTAAGTGCATAATTACCTATATAATACACTAATATTAATAATTATTAATTGAAGTACTTGAGCGAAACTAAACATTGAACAAGGCTATTGCAACGACGGTATAATCACATCAAAAGTTCGTTTTGTACTTTTTTCTTGTATAACCGCTTTTATCCGGTCGGATATAAATTCTCTCTAATCTATGCGTCGCTAGATTCAAGAGTAGGCATGATTCAGGGGCGGGAAAGCCCCTAGGAACATGAAAGAAATTATGTAAAACATTGATCGTTGACGATTCAATTACCGGTTCACCAATAATCTGAAAAATTTAATATTGAAAAAAAACTTGTGTAAATAGAGATTTAGTCATAATATTTAATAAAAAAACGGCTTCAAGATCAAGTTTAATTGGAATAATAGACAGCATATTTTTTGTAGATAGGAAGCTTTGCTGTAACAAAAATAAAGCGCAGGGTTTTTTATATAGGGTAAAAAAATGTTCAAAAATGTAATGTAATATTATTAATATAATTGCTCTATATAATACAATAATAAATACAATAAATGACACCTGAGCATAGGAACTAGCAGGGCCGTTTAGAGAAAATCGGGGGCCGGAGATAGTTACCTACGCCCCCCCCCCATGTTGTAACTTATTTGTTGTAATTTTGTTCTGGATTTTAAGATTTCGATTTTAAACTCCGATCATGGGGGATTATCCTCGACCCCCCTCCCCCACCTCGTCGGGCATGGAAACTAGTAATGCAATTTGGTACCCCATTCCGCACGATTTTAACACGCTTTTATTAGCTTCACAAAAAGCGTGGAGCGCTTTTTCAAAATTAATTAAAAGAGACATAACCAAAAAGGGGAAAAAGGGGAAAAAACAGGGGACGTTACAATTTTGTTTTTTGTAATTTTTCTATTGTCACGCCACCTGTCGACGACACAATTTTTGTTAAAACTAGATAAAACTTTTATCGAAACTTTGAATAGTAGTGTCGATAGGAAATTGTCACATAGCTAACCATGCACTGTCATCTAAAGTAAACGTGCATGCAAAATTTCAGCTCAATCGGAAAATTGAAGTGGGTCAAATTTAACTTCCAAGATTTTCTTACATAGTTAGTTAGTTAGTTAGTTAGTTAGTTAGTTATTTAGTTTGTTAGTTAGTTAGTTTCAAGTGAAGCTAATAAAAGCGTGTTAAAAACGCACATTAACTTAGAAGAATGCACATCTGATTCATAATAAATTTCCGTAGATTAAATAAATACGAAATTTTTGAAGTCATAAAATGCATTGCAATAGTACCGAAAATTGCTTTGTTTTACATTGTAACTTACAAATAATAAATAATAAACGTCAGAAGTATTTTTAAATGATTTCAAAACTGTTGCCTCTTTTGGGGTTTTCTCATATGACTTTAACAATTAAAAATAGGACAAAAATTATTTAATTTTTGAGTCATATTACAAGAAGCCTTTCAATATATGTGACCTGAACTACAAAAAGGGACCTTATGTCGGAAAAATCAATTTTCACCTTTTTGGTGATTTTTATAGAAAAAACGACTCTCTTTTGAGTTTTGAATGGTGCAAACCACAAGTTTCTATCTTCGTCATTCCTTTCACAAATCAATCTCAAAGTTGAACGTAAAATCACTAAAATCATGAAAACATGAAAAATCATCAACACTTTTTACTACAATAAATTGTAACTTTCTATTTTTATTAATTACCTTGCAAAATCGATATCAAAAATGAACATGATGGCATAAAAATTATAGAAAAATAATAGAAATAAAAAATCAAAAATTATTACTTTTTTTGATAAATTCTACTTCTCGCCACGTTTTTTCTTCCATGGAACCACTTCGTTTGTTGCTTTCCTTTTCTATTCTGACCTTCCAGACTGCGTTTCTTCCTTTGTAGTGGCTTCCTTCGATCCTGAATCAATTTTCTTACTTTGTTTCTTATCGTCAGCCTTTTCCTTCTGGTTCTTTGATTGGGATTCTTTAGAATTTCTTCTTTCTTCTTTCGAGTAATCTTTTCTTTTGGTAATGGACCGCGGGGAATGCAGAAGTGTAACTATAGTTGACTTTAAATCTTTAAACGCGTTTTACTGGGAAACTAGTTTTTCCGACGTCAGGTCCATTTTCGTAGTCCAGGTCACATATTATTATGTATAATATTTTAAAATCTAGTAAAAATGTTTTTGAAAATTAATTTTAGGCAATTTATCTATCAACAATTTCAAAACTTTATTATTTAAATAATAATTAATAACAATTAAATGTTATTATTATTTATTTAATATTATTTAAAAAAAATAATTATATTTCAATTGAAGCTATAATAATTAATTTTCTGAATTATGAATAATATGCGACACTTCTACAGTCGTATCGATACTGCCTACGTACAATTTAATAAAAAAGAAAGGGGTAAAAGTTCTTAGAAAACATCTTTTTATATTTAATATAATGCTCTTATAATTATAAATATAATTTATTAAGTACTTACAGGATTTTTGTTATAATTTTTTTAAGTAAAAAGGACTACCCTTAAACTCTCAAGTCACCTCTTAGTTGTTATATCTAATGCACAACATAGTACATTAAAAATATTCCTTGCTATAAAATTTTTATTAATTAAATGAAACTTATCTAATTTGAATTTATAATTCGTAATAATTATTCTTAAAATTAATAATTGCAAAACTTGTAATAATTATAATATCAAAACTATGTAAAATAGTTTAATTAGTCTGCGATATATGAATTCATATATTTCAAATTAAGGATTTTCATCAGGCAAACCTGAATAATTAATAAGATTGTTTCTCTTCTCATAGGGGATTGGATTACAAAAATCGCAAAAAAAAGAGTAATTTATTTTTCATTTTTTTAATTACTTACTTATTTCTTTTATTAATTTTTATAATTTTTTTTCACTTAATTCTCATTGTTTTTTTATTATTTTTGAAATTCACTGATAGCTTGAAAAAGAGGTATGAGATAATTCGAAACAGGCGAAACCGAGTAACATTTCTAGTGTCTTCACCATAATCGGCTAATATTTAATATGTAGATACACATACATATATCTCGATTTTGAAAAAATATTATGCAACTAATTTCATATTTTTGTAGTGTCGCGTCGGTCGTCCCGAAATTTTAACGGCTGTGTTTTACCGCCGAGAAGTTGAAACGACCCGATAAAGAGGGATTAAAGTCTGTTGCAGCTTTTTGAATTGGAGCAATTTTAATAAACACTTTATTTGTTACCCGTTTTCGTTACCTTTATTTTTGTAAATTAAAATATCAATTAACTTGGGCACCTTTATTTTAAGTTTAAACGTATTACACACAATTTCTTGAGTAGGTCCTTCAGGATAGTAGATATAAGTATCCATATTATTAAAGACTATGAGATATAAACATATGTGGACGATATATTCATCAATACATATTATTGTTTGGGGGTTGTAAAGCGTGCCTTCAACTGTTACATTACTAACCCCGACCACTGCTACCATTATCATCATAATACGCATTACAGGGTAATTATTAAATCTGAATTCATACTATGCTAATATCTACACACCCTACATTTATGGTGGAGTGCTACAAATACAGCAAAGGGGCCTAAGCAAAGTCGTTATTTATAGAAGAATAAAAAGATTATTGCAGTTTTATTATTCATATTTGTATTGTTTGCACTATTTGCTTAATGCTCGCTTAGATACTTATTTAGAATATGAATGAAGATAAATTTTCTTTTACAACGTGTGCCATTTCGGCTACAAACTTAAGTACTCCTTATTGATTTGTCACGTTATAAAAAGTTAGTATTGGTTATTTCTTTCCATAATACAAATTTTATTAAATACAAAGAGGTTCTAAATTTTTACGACGAGGACAATTGTAAAATTTTAAAAGAACCGTTTATTTTGTTCGTCGACGTCCCCGAGCTAAGAACCTAGCTAAAATTAGCACTGCTGTGAGAAAAATTAATTCTTAAAACACTTCATTCAAACCACCTCAGTAGAACAAAAATTCTTTGGCGTCGCGTTGTCTGCAAGAGTTGTCGGTATTTCCTAAATAATATTTTCTATGCCTCTCCAGGTGCTATTGATTGGACACCTGCGACAGAACAATTGACTCATGTTGCTAGGAAACCTACCATTGCACGCTAAATCTGAGGATTTGACAAATCTGCATGCGTCGAGGACTTTGAACTCGATGCCGCTGAAAGATTTTCGTCATAAAGCATTTCTTTTCATAGCAAGGATTTTCTCAACTGCTCTTCTTCTTTTGAATGTACAAAGGGGGTTATTAAATTGTACTTTTCAGAAGTCTGAATATTCAACGTGAACAACCAATATACAATACGAAAAGCTTTTAAATTAAGATAGAATTTTATTTGAATGAAACGCTTTGTTACAAAGTATCACTTCCATATTAAGTTTTTTTCACAAAGATATACATATAACTTTTACAAAAAAATAAAAACCTAATAAGCATAATTTTCAATAGACTCTTATGTGTGACGGTTTGCTCAATAACCCTTGTTTTTCACAATTTCCAGCTTATTTACTGCTTCAATAGACATAATCTCCTATTACTGGTTCTGCCATTATTTCGATCCTTCAATGGAAGGATTATCATACACGAATTAACAAAATCTCGTAATCATTAGCACCTATCTTGATGACTAGTCGACAGATGTTCGATAATAATTATTGCACAATATACCTACATATTAAGTTGTTTGGTCCAATTGAAACAGTAGAATTTCAACAAAAACATCGAAATTTGTTAAATAAAATTGTGGGTACGGATGGTTTAACATCACACAAATATGAATTGGGTATTTTGAAGTTCTCCGTAAATCAGTGGACAAACGTAAGGATGTTAGCTAACATTCCGAGTGGTATAACCCTAATATACAATGGGATAAAATATATAGGCTTCCTTGAGATTCTTTATGTCCGGACATTGTGAGTGCGAATGGGTGACACAGTTCAGTTGCTGTGAAAAGATTCCCCACATTAGCATGGGTTAACTGAGATGGCCAAGAGCTTTACAAGCAAAGAGAACCTTTTATGTTATTTAACCTATTCTTTACTTCCTATTTAATCGATATTCGAACACGTTTTGACGTTGATCGGTTTTGTTATGCAAATTTAATAACACTTTTTACATTTTCTACAAATTTCCCAATACATACTTAAAATGGAATTGAAAATCGTTGATGTCTATCGGAAGAGATTGGAATTACTTATTTTAGATTCGAGTATTAACTGCTTATCACGGCAATAGATCTGAACTAGGGTCAGTTTTCAGATGTGCAAATAGAAATCGAAATCCAATACGGGGGCTAACACAATACTGTCTTATATATTTTTTTTACGAATCTTCGTTAAGTTTTTTTTACCACAATTGGAACAAGTTTAGTCCCTTGATCTTTAAATTGCTTATCAGATCAGACAATAATGGAGAAGTAATCTTTTAAACCTGAAGGGTGCTTTGAAGTCTAATCAAAAATACGTACTTGATCGACATGTGGACAAAAGAAGTGATACACGAAGTTCTTATTGGCATTTTGAGAATTGCAGGTTAATAGGATTTCACACGCATTGAACAAATTTATTGAACTTTTGTACTAGAATTAGGAAAACTTGAGTTATTTTGCAGACATTTCTCTATATATTCCGTCGTTGCTTCTGCTCTTAATTTATTAAAATCGAAGCTGCAGTACCTGAAACTTTACCTGCAAAAACTGCACAATGGATTAATTGCCGTCATTGTTCAGAGCAGATGATGGATGCGAAGAAATTAAATCACAAGTATCCACTAATTTTTGAAGGGAAGATATTATAACGCAAAAGTTAACTTTTGAGTCTCTGGTATAGTGGCGTTCCGCAAGGTGTTGTGTTGTGGCCCGTTACACAAACTTTAAAAGCCTCGATTTTGTTGAAATCGGCTTCAAGAACCGGTTACATCAACAAAATTCATTGCAAATGTTATTTTTAAATTAAAAGTGAGTACCTACTTGTCAATTTGTGGTAGCGTTTAACCGTTAGCTGGATCTTCAAACACGACAATCTGTTTGTTTTGCAAAATTTTCTACCTAACACCGAAAAGTAAATTTTCTAACGTATTTAATTTGAAGCGGGGATACCGGATCTGATCGGAATAAAATTTACAGTTTCCTTCAGAGCTTAAAATTTTATACAAGATTTGTTAGAAAAATTAACATAAATTTTGAAAATACGTTAAGATTTGAATTCAGCCGTAGCATTCAGTCCAGTTAACAATGGCAGATATTTAAATCAAAAATAATCAAAAAATCAGTTGACTGAAAACGAACAAAATTATAATTTTAAAATGTTCATTCTGCAATGTAATCGATACTTTATTTGTTAAATTTTCATAGTTACATTTAAATGGAGCGAACACACATGTTCTGCATTAGAATACATGAATAACTGATGAATAAAAAGTCAAATTTAAAGGATATCTAATTCACATTAGAGGAGAAATGCGTATATTTGCACACGCCCCTAAGTGATTTTGTATTTTAAAAGAAATATAAATGGCATGCGTGTTTCGAATCACAATTCAATTCTTGGTAAATCGAATAGTGTTATGTTAATTTTTGATTTGTTATACATTTTACATTGATGTTGTACTCTACAAGGTCGTTTATGGGAATCAAATCTTATAAATCATAACCGTGGATAGGGTTAGGTGCCCTGAATGAATACAGAATCTGGATCGCGACCCATTTTTTTACCAATACTTTTGTATTTTTAACCCTTCACGGTTATGTCTCTATATCGACATTTTATAACAATGGATTTTTTTTATGCTTGTGCACAATTCATGACTAAATTTTTTTCATTAAAAAGTTCTGAAGGTTCTGGGCGTACATTTTTAATGTACGATTTATTTCTATTGTACTTTTTTTAGAAAGATTTTAAATGTGGTGTTAATGGGTGAATTGAGATGTTGCGAAAATACGTTAGATGGTTTTCTAGATTAAAACGGCATGTAATAAATTTTAAGTTTGTTAGGGGCCTCAAATATAATTTATTAAATTTTTTAAATATCACAAAATCCTGGCTATGATACATTGCACAGATATAATATCAGTTATTAATAATATAAATTATTTTTCGACAAAATCATTCTTCTATATTATTTTATTTTAATTTTAATTATTTTACTTTTCTTCTTTCTAAATTGCAACTTTATTTTTCAAGATTCTTTATAAACTTTATAACACACAAAAGTAGAAATTCGCTAACTTAGTTACTTAAATAGCTGTTTATGTTACTAGTGAAAAATACACTTAATGAATTTATGCAAATTATCATTGAAGACCACGGTTGTAGATTGACAAACTCAGACAGAAATACAGAGAAGAGGCAATGGGTGCAATTACTCCTCTCTGAATCAAGTGAAACCAAAGTACTCTATCAATTTTTTTTTGTTTAAGACAAATTTTCTGGATAATAAGTAAATTCAAATAGTAATTACCACCCTCGAAGCGAAATCCTGTAACTGCACATAGACCAAGTACTCATTAGCTATACCATGGTACTTTTAAAATCTCAATAGATGCACGAACTAAATTTATAATATAATAGGTATCTAAGTATTAAGGTAGCTATCAAAATCCAAAAATTAAAACAAAATTATTACTGGTTTGACCTGTGCAGTGCTGGATCAATACTCTGCTCTGCTCTGCTCCCTGTGCCAAAATTTTGATTCTAATTCTTAAAATAAAACTTCAGTAGGCTAAAGAAATGTTGAAGGAAGTAGCTTTGAGCCCAAATATAAAAAACAGTAAAATTGCCATATTTACTAAATATATACTTGCCCCTTAAATTAGTTTTTAAAAGGGGGAGGGCTGCTTACAAAATTAAGTTTTGATACCTATCAAGTACAAAATTTGTCATTTAAAAAAACATAAATAACCTAATTTGATAATAGCATCCTACACCACAAATTGACAGATCTAATCAAAATTTACGTGAAAAATTCATCATTAGAACAATTAAAAATTAATATAAAAAGCCTTTGAATATATTATAATGAATACTACTATTAGAAAATCGTTGAGTAATAGATACCTATTATTCAATGATTTTTATAAAAATTGTTAAACAATTACTTTATTCATAAATATTACTACAAATCGGTAGTAAAAGTAATATGAGCTACTTTGAACTAGATTATTTGATTCCCGACAATACAAGACAAAATCAGCTTAAATATTATTAAAAAATACCTAGTTAGAGGGGGAGGAGCATGACCTCTGCGATCTAAATACTTGTTAGTTGTTACTAAACTTACTGGTTGCATTTTGTATCGCTCGGTACGTGAAAAGCCAGCATTGGTGTTCTTGAGATGACGATGAATTAACAGAGCATTCTTTTTCGAATATAGTGTTGTAAAATAAGTAGTAAACTGAGTCCTAATTAAATTGATTCTGGTACATAATTTTGTAAGTTACAACTCCTTACCACTTGCTTTAATTGTTTTTTCATTTTGCTACAAAGGGAAGATTTATTTAATTCTTTTGTATTCGGAAAACTCTTATAACGTAAGATTAACTTTTGTTAAAGCTTGTAACAAATTTTAAAATGCAATCTTTTTATTGAAAGATAAGTCTCAACTACAACATTGTATAACTATGAAGTCAGACGAAAAGAAGAGGTAAACCTAGAAAAGTTGAAAAAATGAGGTGCAGGAGGACTTTGGGTTAAAGGATTGAAAAGAGTACGCTGCTAACAGTAAAAAATGGAATACGGTGACAAATAAAACCATATGGGCCTGCTGATTATTGGTCGGCCTGACTTACACCCGCAGGGCCGGCGCTAGCCAATTTGCTGCCCTGTGCGAGTTTTAGACTATGACGCCCTTAACAGGCGAGCTAACGGGAAAAGCTCGCCTCCGCGGCTAAGTAGCATTTGATTTTTTGAATTTAGGCCAGCTTTTAAAGTCAAAAACCCCACTGTGCTCCGCAAGCGAATTTTTTTTTAAAGGAGCGTGGCCGTCATTTCATGACTTTCATAGAAATAAAATATTGGAACTGTTGGATAGATGATGGAAAAACAAACGGGGCGTCCAAATAAACAGAAGGAACAAAGATATAAAATAATATCCAAAATTTCATATGCGAAAATACGAAAAATTGCCGCTCCAAAAGTCTGCCGCCTTGTGCAAAGGCACAGTTTGTACATATGGTAACGCCGGTGTAACCGGGAATATTTACCCCAGTGAAATTTTACCCCCCGGTAAAAATTCCCTAGTGAAATTTTACCCCCTAATCACTTTTTACTGGAGGTAAAATTTCCCTAGAGAATTTTTACCGGGGGGTAAAAAAGTTTAAAATAACCTCAGAGAATTTTTACCCCCTTAATACATTTTATAGGTAAATCAGTATTTGTATTAGTGCTTATGTATCAAATTTGATTATATTTTATTCCGAGATGCTAAAATATATTTTCTTCAGATTTTGGAAGAATAAAAATAAATAAAATAGGATAATTTATTATTTAAATAGTAAAAGTAATAGTAATACATGGTGGGGCGGGGGTACCACCCACATTTCAAAAAGTCGCAGTGGAGGAATGGGGGTTCCAGAGCGGCGGGGTGGTATTGTTTGGAAGGGTGTGTGATGTAGTTTTCACACGCCACCATGCCCAGGTCCACCTGGAAAAGGTGGCTGGACAAAATCACCCTATACAGGGACCGTACGTCATAGAGAAAATTCTGAGCAATGGCAACTGCATTTTACGGTCGAAAGTGGGAAAGTCTTTGAAAAAGGGGTATCCGACCAGTAATTTAAAACATTACCACGACAACGAATCTCAAGAAAAAAATGGCGAAAATGAAGAACATGAATCATCTGTTGAAGAAATTAATTGGATAACAGAAAAATCAAAATTTCGTTTCTGTCCCATAAATAACATTTGGCAAAAACGACTTTGTGAGAAGCTTAGACTTTCATTTGACAAGAATTTCGACTTTGCGAAAACAAAAAATTCGTTGCTCTATTCACCTCACACAGTTACAGACGTCAAGACAGACGATAACTGTTTTTTTAGATGCATATCTTTATGCATTACCGGAAGTGAAAATCAGCACAAGGAAGTACGAAAGCTAATTACCGAATTTATGAAAACTCGAAAACAAGAAGTTGATCTGTTTTCTGGTGTTAAGAATTACATGAATATGACAAAAATAGACGAAAATGCAATTTGGGATACAGATGTTGAGATGCTTTTCACTGCAGCACTCATAGGAACCGATATATTCGTTTACTCAAATGTCAAAAAATCCTGCAATGCTCAATGAACAAAAATATAGTTACAAAAATCGGGCAATATATTTGAACCATAAAAATTCGAATAATTTTGAAGTAGTAGTTTCGGTAAAAAAAAGTGTATAAGAAAATGTAAGTTTTAAATAAATTTTGTGTTAAACTTTTAAATTATCCTATTTAATTCTTCCAATATCTGAGGAAGATATTTTAGCATTTCGCAGTAAAATATTATGGAATCTGATACATAAACAGATATAAAAATTCTTATTTACTTATAAAATTTCTTAAGGGGGTAAAAATTCACTAAGAATATTGTGAGCTTTTTTACTAGGGAATTTTTACTTGGGGGTAAAATAAAAGGGGGTTAAAATTCCCAGCTACACCGGCCCTGTACACCCGTATTAATAGTCACGGATTAATCCGAGATTCAAGATAATCCTAGGATTTACTAGGATCGGAAGTATATTACAGCAGAAATAACAGATAATTTTAGTTAATTTAAAATATATTTTAAATAAGAATTCACAGGAAGAACCTAGTGTTTTATATTATAAAACCTCTAAGTAGGAATAAAAATATTGATTTTTCCTTTTGCGTCACAAAAAATCTCCTACGCGACGTCACAAAAGTTTTTTTTATTTATCTACAATTGGCTGCAAAATAAATTTTAATCCAAAATTTTTAAAGAAAATGTAGAGTAGATACATTAAAATGTCGACAAACAAGTATACACTTGGTATAGACTTGATTTTTTAGATGATTTTCTGGATCTCGGAAAGGGCAAACAAAAACACGGTGACGGTGGAATCATAAATAAACATAGTTGCATTTAGGGGGGATCTCCAGATAATTTCATGTTTGCATCCAAGGCTTGCATTTCACTTTTTTAAACTTTACTTTTAATGTTCAGCTGATCCCCAACTTTAATTGATATTTATATATCAATATATTATATTTTAATTATTATTTTGATAAATTAAAGCGGTTCTTTGATACTTGATTAGTCTTATTTGTTTATTAATGGTGTTTTCATCAAGATCGGAATTCTTCTCATTTAGCCAAGTCTGCACCTGCGTGTTATAAAAATATCATTTCTTAGTGAATCTATGAATATTTTCGACTCTTTTCTAAATTTAAAAATTTTCTTATAAGTAATATTGCTTTTATAAATGTCCATTATAAGTAGAGTAAATATAGAATGTGATAGCCCTTCTCTTTTCTGCTTTTCCATTTAATTTTCAAAATTTGGCAATTTTGCTAAAATTTTAAAGTACCCTAACTGACCAACAAAAAAAGCAAACAACTTTAATATAGTGAAAAATTGTAAAAACTTTCAAGAATGGCTTTAGACATCTGTGACCGACATTACTACAACGTTATTTTTAAAAATAATCTTTGTTGTGAGATTTTTAAGGGCGATTTTACTTTACAATACACTCTTTGTTGTGAGGGTGGTTTTCAGGGAGGAAATCGAATTTTTCAAGCCCACTTCCACAAGCATAATACCTTTATTACAAATAATGTGCACAATGTATCTGTATATGTATAGCTTTCACAACAAAATAATACAATTTTCGTGGAATAAAAAAATTACTACTACTGTATATATACGAAAGAATACAATTTTTTATTAACGTTTCCCTCAATATCGCATTGTTAATTCGTGCATTTAAAAACAATTTTTGTTAATAAAAAACAAGGGTGTATTAAAAAACCATATTTTACAAATCGATGATATCATTTGGTTTTAATTGAATTTTGGTTTACACTTGTACCTAGTCGAGTGTCGATTACAGAGTAATGTTAGTTTTGGACAGCAATTAAAACGCCTCAAATTGATTAAGTGAGCGCCGCTGCAATTCGATACCGCGTCGTGACGCCGATCAAACAAAGACGCCCTCAACTACTCCAACAACGTAAGGTCGCATTACAATTAAATCCGGTTATGTTAATTTCAAACTTTCAAACTATTGATTTTATTTCATCACATAAAATAAAATACAAAATTAAATTCGTTTGCCAAAAGTAAACTAAAAATTTGTTAACCACAAGTGTATGACATTCTTATTACACGATTCAATAAAGCGTCGGGCATCACCCCCAATTTTAACTCGAGAACCTCTTGAAGCTACGGGGATTTAAATCGCTTTCGCCTGATTTTTGATTGGATTTATTTTTAATTACGACTTATGTGTTTGGTAAATTTGTCATCCTCTTAAGTGTTGATTCAAAGGGTGTGTTTTGGAAAGTTTTCCTTTTTTAATTTTTGAAATCTGGATACGTGCTATAAATGTTGGCAGCCCATTCTTTAAGGTTACATTTGGAATTGTGTCCTGTTAACTAGTGGGTAATGGATGAATCTACCTGCGAACACCTACAACTGGTATACGCTGAAATTTCAGGAAAAACATCAAATCCTATCCAAGTCTTTATTTTCGTACTTCCTTCTCAACAAAACAGTGAATGGGCTTAACACTGGCGTACAAAAGAACAAAACCTTTCGGCATTCGTAACGCGTGTATATTTTAGCGAATCTTTTGTTAAATCCTGAATAGAATAAAACTGTACAGTAGATTCAATACTTTGAATAGCCAATATAATACATTGTCATATGGTCTTTTCGCCAATGACAATACATTTGTGTGTGGCATTAGAGAATAGGGTATTACTTCAACAATACGGTCATGCTTCGAATATCTTGGACTCAAATGCCCTCATTCGTAAAGGTAACATTCCGGTGCTGTACTGTCCGCTCGTTCCGCATAAAAGACGACGTAAGAGTAACGATTACATTTACATGAATTTTACGTTCGATTATAGCTTTTTTTTCAAATGTTCAGTTGTACTAATCCAATGAATAAAAGCCAAATCAATTACTTGCAATCCGAAACTCGATGTCTAATTTTTTGTAACTTACACATTGAACGTTCACTTTTTATCAAAATATTGGGAAACTACTAGGAAGCCTTGTCATTGTTCAAAGTACTATTTAAAGTTACCAAATATTGACATTTGAAAATAAAAAAGTTGCTATAGGCTGCTATTTAAAAGAAAAACCGATGATAATCTCATGCCTATAAAAGGTAACTACTACTATAAATAGCAGAGCGTACAAGTGTGTTTAATTATTTCATATTGCTATGATCAAATACACTAACGTATGTCAGAATGTACAATGTTCAACTTCTAGTTAAATATATTTTTTCCCTGTCTAATGTCCACTATCGTGGACATTATTTTTAACAATTAACAATTCATAACAATTCCTCGAAAAATTAATTGCTCGAATACCAATTGCTCGAATAACAATTGGTCGAAGGAAAATTGCTCGAATTTTAATTTAATTTTATTTTTTTTAAAAGAATTTTAATTTTTAATTTAAAAAAAAAAGTTAGAAACTTTATTTATACAAAAAATACATTTATACATTTAATATCCAATGTTGTGAGCAAGACTGCGAATATATCCTGTAACATCTACATTGTATTCGAAATTTTGCACTATGCGAAAAATTCTTGCCGTACAATCGCGATATTTACGGCTACCTACTGGAGGTTCAACGCCAGACAAAAATTGTTCCATATTTAATTATGTAAGGCTTTGTTGCCGTTTAATAGTATCTACAAATTTCCAAATGCTAGGGTGATCCGCCGAAAGTAACTCCTGGAAGCCTCTATGCCAACCTTCAGCGCTGTTGTTGGTTTTTGGTTCACCTTCAAGAATACCTTGGTAACAATTCCACAAACTTCAAGGAAAGCGAGGTGGACGCCGTTGTTTTCGATTTAGGCGACCAATCCAGGTGTCCTCAAAATAATCAATTTTAAGGAGCTAAGGTGGTTTTCCGTGTAGCCACTGATTTTAATAATAAAATATTTTGTTGTTTCGAACGCACTACATTCCAAACTGACTGATGATTTTAAATTTTTATAAATTTTGTAACTTTAATTTTTTCAATTTAAATTTTAAAAATTTAATCAAAAATATTAATAAATTCGAGCAATTGCTATTCGAGCAACTGGCTTTCGAGGAATTGTTCATTCGAGGAATTTTTTTTCGAGTAATTGTTTTCGAGCAATTTTCCTTCGAGCAATTGTTTTTGAGCAATTTTCCGGCACCCATTTCCAAGACCGCTACTGTATATGAAGAGTACACGGGAATAACGATTAGGGTCCAATTTTGTTGAAAATGAACTATTAATGCTATTCGATAGATGGTAATGAAAGGTATCTTCTAGTAAAAATATATAAAAAAAGATGATTTAAGTCCAGTGTAAAAACCCATATTTTTAAAATCATTTGTTAACGATCTTACGAGGCTCTAAATCTTGAAGTTCAATTTACGCAAAATATACAGTTTGTGACTCTGATCGTTATTCCCGTGTACTCTTCATATTTATTTTGTATCTCCAATATTTAAGCCGTAATCCGACGTTGAATAGCAAAATTATTTATATTTATGCTGTCAATTTACCTTGTTTGTTTTTCTACACTCTAAATTCGGTAAATAGTATATTCATGGGCGCCCGAAGGGGGGTGCCAGTACGGTCTATTGCCCCCACTGGGAATTTGAATAGAAAAGTAAAAAAGAATTCTTATCATAAAACAAAATCATTTACATTTCCTTTTATAATTAACAATTATAACATTATAAACAAAGACATTAAATTTAATACTCTCACTTTTAATGTTGATAATGATAAGATACCTAAGCATTATAATATACATACATATTATATAGCAGGCCCGTAGCCAGGATTTCATTTCGGGGAGGGCACTCATAAAAAGCCTTTTGTAAAAAAGTAACATTTTCGTGGGATCCCCTTCCGGGAATTTTTATTATTACAAACAAATGTGGTATTTTAAACATTTTGGGGGGGGGGACGTGCCCCCAGGTACGTCTCGCTACGCTCACTTTTTAATATAGCTGCGCGCCCAGTAACGGATCATTTTCTATGCTTGGCCAGCAATATACTATTATAGAAAGACGGTAATAATTTGAAAAATTACTATTCTCAATATAAATTTATATTTTATATTTATTATACCAGAAATGGACATTAGAAATTATTTTAAAAAACCAAAACTGGATTTACCAAATGCCACTACATCTTTTTCTCCCAGCCAAGAACTTTTGAAAGAATTTTCGACTTTCTCAGACTCGACTACGTCAAATTCAAACCATGAGGAATTGCGAGAATATGAACATGATCAACTTGAGGAAGAAGTTGATTTGGAACTTGATGTAGGACGCTATGTGGACCTAACAAAACAACAGAATGAAAAAAAATTGTTTCATAGGATTAATAGCATAAGAACATAATTAAATTTAAGGACATAATTAAATTTGGAAATTGCATATATAGTTGCCCCCACTAAAATTTATGTCTTCGGGCGCCTATGAGTATATTCTATAACAAGTTTAGAATTAGCCATATTTCGCCTAAGCAAAAAGTTTGTCAACCGAGTCGAAAGACGAGGGCGACGTTTCATGAGTGAGGAATAGCCATTTCAAACGTGTTTAAGACTATACTTTCTATACTACTTACTACTAAGGTTGTAGGTTGTATAACGTATAAGTTTTGACAGTAATTACAAAACAGGTGATAATATTTTGTTGTTCAATGTTTAAAAATTGTTGTAACGGTAATCATTATTTTTCAAAAAGGCAAACCAAAAATTTCTGAATTGTTGGAGACTTCTAGTACGAGTGGCATTCAATGGCTTTAATTTGTAAAAATTAAACTAAAATTTAGTAAATTACAACTTTTATGTCAAAAGAACTGATTATAAATATTCATGAAAATCTTAAATTTTCACATACTTGCTTCTAGGACAATAAAAAAAATCGTCTGCGGCGCATTTCGCTGACTCGGTTTAACGACCGCGCATATTTATTCAGGCAAATGAATATCCACTAACTGTGACCCCCCTTTGCCAAAAGTCTAGATCCGCGCCTGTTACCGATTATACTGATTTGTTTTTGCCGAAATAAATGTTGTTGTTTTTGCTGAAAGATGTTGTTTTGTATGCAAAATGATAAGACCTAATTTTTTTCATCTCAAAAAAGGTTAGACGCCCGATTATGTAGTTAATTCTGCATTATCATTATGCAGTTGTATTTTTAAGATGATAATTTTATAAAATATAAAAAATTATTATTTCTGAAATTAAGTCAATATTGAAATTTTTGGAGTACGTATAGGATAAGTATCTCCCAAAAATATATTAATTTTTTAAAAAGAAGTAGAATGTGTTTTTGAGAAAAACGACTTTAAAATTTTAAAGAAAAATGCAATATTTTAGATATTTGAAAAAATTGTTAGGATTTTTATGTTTCGTAAATTAATTATGTTTGTACGTTGAATTTTTAAGAACAATTTTACTTATTTTGATATCTTAAAATGCCGCTATCGAGCGTCAGAACAGTTTTTGGGGTTGAAAAAATACGAGTTTACTTATTTATTTTGTATAATAATCTACATATTTAAGCGAAATCGAATTCTGGAACATGGAACATGATTCTGTCTGCATGATTTGAAATGGATCTCATCTAATTTTTATTGCAAACCAAACTGAAAGCCATCAGTTTAGCCTTACGTGAGAGCAGAAGCAGAGCAATGCCTAATTTAAATATTGACAACTATTATACTCACATTCTTCATAAAATTTTTGTTTTGCTATAATATATTTTCTTTAAATTATGTTTTTATTTTTCCAAATTTTTTTTTATTACTTAAATTTTAAATAATTAATAATATTAATTTTGCTACCAAGTGAGTGAGATCTCCTTGTTCTCTTTCCCACATCAAGGGCACCTACCAAAACCTTTACTGCATGAAAAATAAAATTGAAACATCGAAAAAATAAAATTAATTTCCTTAAAATCCTAAAAATCAAATGCAATTACCAAATCTACCTTATACAGATTGGAAGGAACGTAGAAAACCAGTTATCAAAATACAGAGCTGTGTATTAAAATAAATTGTCCCTAGCAATTAAGCAATACCTATCTATTAAAGTAATAGTTCAAACTACAATATTTTCCAATTCGATAATAAATTTTGTATTCTTTTATTTGAATAGAACAAACGTGCAACTGTAAAAGAACAAAAACAACAACAGAAGTTAATTTATCCCATTAAAACAACTATTTATGCGTTTATTAATATGACAATTTTAACACTTATTTGTTAAATCGGTCTTTATGTGCTTATTAATTGCAATTAAGCAATATAACGGGAAAACTTTTCTTTTGTGAACACCGACAATTAAAAAATACAATATAAGCGTTTACGTTAATGGTTTTCTCTAACATTTTGGGCCAATAAGTTTGGACGAAAATGAAATTTTGAAATCGTGCCCTTTAAATTCAACTACAAAAATAAAGTATTACGTACATTATGTATGGATAATAGTATAAAAATATTTTATTTATGATTTATTACTTCGAGCTTAATCGAGAATATTTTTCAAATTTATACATTTCAATCAAACGAACCCGTCGTAAACAATGATTAGTAGAAAAAACCACTCTCAGCCATGGTCAATAATAGCAGCTTCATTGACCACCCATTCATCGTTAATGTACTTTAAATGATGCACCTGCCCAGAAATAATAAATAGATTGAAATATTCATGAATCTTTGGTTTCGTTTTATTTAATTTGTTAAATCGGAATGTATAATTTATTATGTTTATTGTGAAAGCAACAAAGCCATTATTATTTGTTAATAAAATTAAGTCGAATAAAAGAAAATGGAGAATGTGCTAATTGTACGTTGAGTATTTGTAATTAAAGTAAGAACAAATAATAAACCACGTTCATTCATCAAACATTGCACATCAAAACCACTCAGATTAATCAAAATCTCAACCAGAAACGTGTCTACAAAACACACTTCATATAATCGTTTTACCAACACATCATCAGCAAGAAGACAACAAAATACATCTCTTGATGATTTCACAACACCCCAGTCTTGAATTCATTTCTTGTTTACCCTTCTCATTCAAATAAATCCACTTGCTTATAGCTCTTGTGTAGTAAAAATCCCTATTATCGCTTTGCAGGTCCTTTATAAATGTAAATAGCAATGCGAGTGCAAATATTGCAGCGAATGCGATTGACATACGCCCTAAAGACGGTCATTAGCACGCGGAACCCTGCAGAGATTCAAACCACACAAATATATAATTTCTATTGCATATATTTTTATAACATTTCAATCACGAAAGTAAATATGCCCTTCAACTCTTTCCAATCGCAGATCTTCGGAGTTCAAAAATTTGGTATCAAGATGTATACTACAGATACCACTTTATGGCCAATTTTATTGTCGAAACGTGAAAGCAAAATAGACATAATAATAAAGTGAAAATAGTCAAAAATTAAAAATTTTTTTTGTCGGTTTAGTTTAGAGAAATTTGAAAATGCAGAAGATTTAACGTTTTACAAGAATTGGGATGTAATAAAAGGGCGTACAATATACACAATCAAACAATTGAACAATAAGCTTGTTTAAGTACAAAAAGGTATAATAAACTGTATGGTGTAATAAAACAGAAATACTGCAATAAAATAAAAATAGTTGTTTACAAAAAATCACACCCTAAAATGTGACCGAAAACGAGGGGCCAAGCTGTCTAGATGAAACTGCCGGTCTTTTCTCACAGATATTCATAACTTGAAATTATTATACGGTTATTGTCCTTGTGGTTCCGGATAGAAGGTTCACTTTAGTATATGAGAGAACTCGATCGATCATAACTAATGTGACATGACAGTAAGCATAGGTACTTTGTCTATTGTAATCTGCCTATTGTTGTAAAATGTAGCTAATATTCTTTTAGTTTCGATTTTTTTTTGGGTTAAATTTATGACGATTGTTCCTGCACAACGGCAGTCATACAAATCACATTTCCGTCACTCGTAATTGTAAAAACTGAAGTTACACTAATTAACTTTTTCATTAACATTAACTTCAGTTTATCTTTTTTTTTAACGGCAGAAATAGTACCTATAGTAAGAATTTCAAACATTAAGAATATATAGAACAGGTTTTACAAAAAATTTGTTGTATAACAATAGAACACATTCCACATTCTAATTTATACCTATTCAAATTGCTTGGTCATACTGCCTTATAGCTTAATTTTCAATATTTAGATTGTTTCAAATTTTTAAGTAATAATGCTGAAGTAATATACTAAACACGCGACCTGTTCCCAGTTTAAATAGTAATAGGTAATATAAATTTAACAAACGTTTGAATGATGAATGCTATTTTACCTACTGCTTGTATACATATTAGGATATACAGGCAGTAGAATCTTACAAGATTCCATAAGATGAAGGACTTCTAGCGCAAGGTCGATATTATTATTGGTTGAAAAAGGTATATCCTTGCAACAAAATTTTTATTACAAGGATATTCATTTTTTAAGCAAAAATTATAGGACTTCGTCAAAAAAGTACAATTTTTAAATATACTCACCGAGAAAAAAAATTGGTAATAGTAACAAACTTTTTATTAGAAATGGTACCAACAAAGTTTTTTTTGCTACTATAACTAAATGTTTTGTAATACGAACTAATTCATTTGTTAAATCAAATATTATTTGAATGCTGATGTCGTATTTTCTCTGAGTGTTTGATAATATGTATAATCATACGCATTGTACTTGAATAATCATAAGTCACAGTAAATATAGTCAATCAATTTTAAAATTTTTCTTCGGAGAGCTGAAAATTGGTTTACAGTTATGATTTAATTTTCTGAATAGATTATTCCGAAGTAAGCCCCTTTTTAAGTAAAAATGTGTGTAAAGATCTTTTGGTTAATGAATTCGTTATATTCATAATTTCTTTTTCGCAAGTTTTCTACAAAATTGTATGCCAAGATTTGAATGTAGGATTTACTTAAATAACCGCCTACTTAACATTTTCCACTAGATAGGCCTAATAGATACGAAAGATAAAAGTAAAAATTGCACATTTATTGTTCAGTGCCTCTCGATTTTGAGCAAATGTACTTTTTGAGGTTTTTCTATAATTATCAGATTACTTCCCAGTGACGGATCAATTTTGAAAATAACAAAGTAAAAGTTTTCTCTCACCGAAGTAATAAATGCTCTATTATTTACGGTTTTGCTAAGACGTAATTCAATTTTTGTCTGTGGAAGTAAAATAGGTAAAAAAAAATATTTTACATTCTCAATCTTTGCCTATTTTTCTAATTTTCCTGCAAATTTTTACTCACTCGAGCATTAGCTATTGAAAAGTTTATCATTTTGATGAGATGCGCTAGCGAGTATTTCATATCTCTCTCCATGTTCTTCATAGCTCCATCCATTTCCATCTAAGGTAGACCAGAAAATCTAGGCCGAGTGGTCAATGCATAACAAAATTATATTATGTATGTGTTAAGCTCATTGGCCTAACAGAATTCTAAATTAAATCTACTTTGTGCATTTGATTTATATCAAATTTATTAATTTAATTAAAATTACGAATAGAAATAATTAAAAATTTAAAAAACAAAATAGTCAGACTAATAGTGACTTCGGCTCCTCTTCGATAGAAGCCTGATCCTCGAAGTCAAAGCAAACAGGAGCAATCCTCGCTTTAAAGTAGAAGAAGAAGAGAAGAAAGGTTTTTGAAAATAAAAAATAGAAAATTTATTTAATTTATTTATATCAAATATTTAATTAATCTTAACTAATTAATTATTTAAATTAAATATTCTTTATTTAAAATAATTCTAACGGTAACCCATAGTCAACCTCGCAGGTAACATTAAAAATATCAGTTTCCATTCCAAATCTGGATTTTCCTCTTGTAAATATATAACTTCAAAACAAATCTGATTCAAGAACTAACCACTCAGACAGTCGACGGTCAAGTGTCGGCAGCAACAACAAGGTAAGTCATCAATCAGCATAGATGCCGTAAATAGTATAGTTAAAGACAAGAAGTACAGTAACATCAAAAAAGTTAATAGATTAGTTATCAAGCGATTCTTGATTGTGAACTATTACTTCCAATTAGAATAGAAATCAGCAACGCCGAAACTATGATATGATGCGCCCGTGACGACTTTGAAACTTGCGCTCCTACCGGGGGTGGGGGGTCTGGGGGTAACCTCCAGCATATAGCGCTGCAGGCAAATTTTTTTGAAATTTTCAAGGTTCAAGCGCTTGCTCCATTGTAAAGTTAGAAAATCGCGATACAAAAATATTTTCTCAGAAAATGGGCTTAATAGAACACATTTATTTAAAAAATATATTCAAGGTCTAAGGACGCAGCAGCAGGTAGTTGATCTACGCGTGGTAAAGGCCACAGGTATCCTGCTAATCTTTTATTATATTTTATATTCTGTGATTTTATCTCACGCTTTATTTCAGAAGAGGTTTGGACCACCAAAGCCTTTCCTCAGATACGGCCCTGTCCACCAGGACCGTAAATCACGGGGGGAATTTATTAAATCTGAAAAAATGGTGTTTCATAGGATTTTTTTCCATCTTTGAACTAAAGGGACTAAAGGACTAAACCAAAACATTTTTTCTTCAATTGACAAATAAATAAAGTATAGTAGAACCCAATAATAAAATCTTTTGTAATAATTATTATGTTATTATTAATAATGCCTTTCTTAAACATAAAATTGAAATTTTGTTATTAAGTCTCTCGAGGTAATTTATAAATTAGGAAAGTAACTAGCTCCTCTCTTGTCACGCCCTAGTTCCGGCCCTGAAAATCAGAAAAACGTCGATGAATAGCAAAAATCGTTATTGTCAAAATGTTTGCTTAATGTTATTTTCGAATCGCATTTTCGTATTTTGCAAAATAAAATTAAGATACACTTTACACTCACAAACAGATTCACACCCAATATAAGTATGTTCAATACTTTAAAGTGAATTTATTTCTTTTTTTGGAGAAAGGAGAATTTTTAATTTTTCTAATTAATGCGAAATAAAAAAGCTGTATAAAGGTAACAGGCGATTATAGCCTAATGACACGGCTATATTATGAATTTTCAACTCGGTTATCTAGAAATTCCAGTTAAGAAATCGCAAAAGAGAGAGGTAAGAGAAAAAAGAGATCATATATGGAAAGAACTACAGTAGCGGTCATGGAAATTGCATTGGGAATTATTCCCAAATTAAAAAAATAAATTTCTAAATATATTACCTATATATTATTAATAATTAAGATAAAGAATAGAAAATAGAATAAAGATAGATAAAAAGTTTGATTTTGGTTTGAAACTCATAAGCTCAAAAATACATTTTCTTTTTTGAACACAATCACAAAGCTAGGTTTTTCAACCGGGGGGACTGGGGGGTATGGAATACCCCCCACCACATTAATGATTGTGAACAAAAAAAATAATGTGTTATTGAGTTTCAAATTAGAAATCCTAGATTTTTAGAAATTAGATTTCCGGTATAAAACTTATAAGCTCAATAACACTTTTTGCGCACAAGCTTTGGTGCACTGGAGGGTATTCCACACCCCCCAGACCCCCCGGTTTGGAAAACCTAGCTTTGTGTGCGTATTGTGTTTATATTGTGTACGGTTATTTAAATTTCATTTGGAATTGTTATTTTCATTCCAATTTCCATGACTGCTACTGTACATCACAAACCTCAAAATATTACTAGCAGTGTACCTCGCGAATTGTCGTACGCAGGAGGTACAAAGGAGCTAAATAGAATAGTCAAGGATGCCATCGAGAAGATTGTTATATCGCTAGATAGTAGAGGAAGAAAAAGCTGGCAATCAAAGTAGACTAGTTACAGGCTGATTAAAGGCATGGGAAAGAAATGCAAAAAAATTGACAGGCGAATTTGTCTGCTTTGCAAAGGACATTTTAATAAAAAAGCTAACATCCACCATAAAATTATGGATAACTAGAACCTACGGAGAACTAAATTAGCCCCTCATCCAAGCGCTAACCGGACTTGAGGGCTTTAACAATAAATTATTTGTTGAAAACTGTTTTTCTTCTAAAAGGAGACAGTTTTTGGTTGCAAAAATTGAGTTGATATAAGATAAGATATCGAAGAAAAGACAAAAACAATATTGATACCTCAAAATATGGTGTAATATGGGTAAAAAGAAAAGGAAGATGATAGAGAACCGAAAACTAATGGCAATTAGTTTTTTTATTAAATAAACAATAAAAAAATTAATGCAATGTAATCAAGTTGAAATAAAAAATAATCGTTGGTCCTGGTTGCTTGTTAAAATATATGGATTTCAAAGTAACATAGTATAATTTATTATTACAAAGGAAACGTGCCGATCTTAAAGGCAAGCGACATAATAATTATTATTAAGGATCTTTTAGCAATAAAATCTACTTCAATTTTGAAAGGTTAAATTTAAAGATATGGGAATTATGTATGTGAAATATATTTTTCTTAAAGTGAAACAAATTTTAAAATTTTGAAACAAACCAAATCCAATTTTTATATTTAAAATTCATGTTTACCCGTTTGAAATAAATTATAAAATTTTAGGGGTTGACATTGATAGGTCAATTCGCGATCTATTGGAATTTATTGGTTTAGGATCATATTATTTGAGACTGTTTATTGAGACTGTATAAATAATATTAAATTATTTTTGTTATTATTCTTGAAGGAATAAATGAGGTAGGTAAGTAGGCTTAAATTATTTTTTACTCATTAAATTTATATTTTTATAAATTATTATTAGTCAAATTGTTATTCTTCTTCTTCTTCTAATAAAAAATTATATTATTTATAATTTTACTGTTTTATCTGATGTTTGATGAAGCTTTTGTTAAAAAATAGTGGTTTAGCCGATCGAAAGAGTTTTGGTAGGTATTTTTAAATAAAAGTCAGAGTATAATAGTTTTACAATGGAGTGAGGCATAAAAAAGAGAAAGAAATGCTTAAAATATTTCCTAGACATAGTGGCGACCCGCGTCCACTTCAGTAGCACAACACCTGAGAATTCCTAAGAACCACCTAGCGAGAGTTACACCCTCAAACCAAGCCTTAGTGTAAGTGCATATAAACAACTATTTCAAACCAGTTTTGCATTTTAATATTAAATCGAATTTAAAAAATAACGTAGTAAGTTAGTTATTAATGTGACTATTGTGTACATTTAGCGTGAAAACTAATTTGAGTTGGGTAAAATATTAAGAATAGTAAAACTTTTTTAGGTAAGTTTAGGCAAACCCTTTTCCGCAACCCTTTTCATTTTGTTAAATCAAGTCGACAATAGAAACTCCCTAACTGTGAACAATCATAATGAAGCAAATCGAATTGGCACAAACATTCTCAGCGGCGTATAAGGGAATTCGCTGGTAAAATTCACTACTTCAGGTTCTGAACTTCTAACATTAAATCAAATATAAATATCACAGCGTGATTTCAAAGCAAGCTGTGATTTTTGACACCGGCATTTTTATTAAAAATTTTTCCAAACACATTTTAAACCACAAGAGAATTATTCACCTCTGCCATAATTTTTATGTCGTCACTCGTTTAATTTTATTCCAAATCAATTTTCTTGGCGTATGTAAGAAAATCGTAGCAATTTTAAAAGTGGACTTTCGAATGAGTTATTTACAATGGGTTTAATGCGGATGGACATTTATAGCTTTTGCTTGACGCGGCAAATCTCGAATTTGCTTTCTTTTGTTGGTCCTTTGTCAGGATAAATCCGTAACTGTTGGCATTTATAACGATTGGCTTATCGTACCTACACAACTTTTATGTAGAAAAAAATTAATTTTTGTATGTTTTCAAAGTGTACGTTTTAATTACCAGTTAAAAAACTACTTAAGTGCCCCTTAACATGGAAATGAAGATTTGTCAACTCACGCATCGTTCAATTAATCTACCACTTCTTTCCTGCTGATTGCTTCCATTATTTACACACGACATTATTCGTTTATACGCCTATTCAGGCATAATTTATCAAAAATGATCTTTATACTCTCTTATAACATGTCTAAAAAATAATAAATGAGAAACACACAAAATTCATGAATGAACTTTTAAAATTTTAAATGTATAGAATATTTTAGGCATTTTGGAAGGAAAGCTCATTTGTAAACCTACCTGTGCTGTAAAAAATGCTCATAGGGGGTGTCACGCTAAAATACAATAGGGTCCGGTCTAACTTTACCAGACACACCGGCGCCGAATAGAACCTTCTGTATAGAAATAACTGACCCATCTCAGACTGCTTGGCACCCCAACCATCGCTCATAGCTGATGTAATAAAGAAATTTGACTTTTATTTTATAAATTACACCAATAAAAATATATTATAAAAAATTTGAAATATTTAGTCTAATTTTTTAGGTAAATAATAATATGCAATAAAAAAAACTCAGTCGAGCTTTTCCTAATAATAGTAGTTTGAGGTTCGAAACTAATTCGCATAATTTTTGTAGAATACATTAAGTTTTATTTGTTGATTATGTAAGTGTCAACATTTATTTATGATTTATTTAAATTGTGTATTGTGTGATTGGACAAAAATCGACAAGTTTGTAACAGAACATTTTTATAATTTATTCACTTCACTTTTATGAAAAATCACATTTTTCGGTATTGCTACTTAAAATATACTTTCTTTTGTAAAACTTTTTGGTAATATTTTAACAGCTGTCTACCTACGCTTTACGCTACATCGTTGGAACGATTTTACATAAGAATAAATCATTTCCTATATGTATTAACAACATAAAAATACATTTGTAGCATTCTTTCTATTTTTAAATATAAAAATTATTTAGATTTATTGTAATTGAATGCAAATCTCATATTTGCAATAAGTGATTTATTAGCAAATTATTTACATTTTATAGAAATTATACTGAATAGTTCACCCATTTTTAAATTGATTAATTTCTAGTTTGTTTACTTTGCGAAAAAGGAAGATTTATTTTTGACCACCAAAAAGTGTTTGTTGTCGACTATTTTGTAGTACTACAAAGCAGTTAAAAAAATATCTACGGCTACTGTAAAATTCGAAGGTGTAGCTTATGTTTATGTAATGGCATAACGAAAGTAAAGTGCCCATTCTGGACTTGTGAGTCAATGTAACTCTTATGGAATGTAAATTGAACAGCTCTTATCTTGGTAGTAGCAATACTTGACTAATAAAGCATTGTTATTTCAGTAACATAATCACCATTGCTACATTATAAATACCAACTTAACATATATGGGTTTTTGATAAATTATTCAAGCTGGGTGAGTTATTGAAACCGTACAATAAACAAACATGACTTATTTTTATTGTAATCACCTAATTGAAATAATAAACAAAGGTTTGGGCCAGACTTCATTATATTGCTATAACAATTCTCATTTCAGCAATGTCGAGCTTTCCACATTGAGGTTATGTTAACCGTAAACCCATCCAACAATATATTTTAGCGTAAGAAGCGTATAGTGGAAGAAAGTATAAAAAATCCGACAATGTCGTACAAGATTAAGAACCACGAACTTAACAGAGAAGAATTACATTTATGTATGAATAGAGGTCTCTTACAACCTGTGACAAAATAGTGAATGGAATGGTTCTTGATCTTGTGTAAAAAGAATAGAGTGTAACATATAGAAATTTGAAAAAGAACATTCTGTATCAATGGTGTGTTTAAATGGAATGCTATAGCAGGTAGAGAACGCATTGAGGACATATTTTGTTTTCTGTGAAAACTGACCACACCTTTTATATATATTTCGGAGTAATTCTTTCACACGTTTTAAGGGTTTCCGGTTTTTTGTTATTGAATTCTTTAATAACAACATTGTTAGTACGAATTGTTTTGCTTATACATGCCGATCTTCAACTTTTTTAGGTAGCAGCTTTCTGTATTGGTTGGTGTAATAATTACTTACCTGTTTGGTTTAGAAAAGACGATCCGTAAATTTGTTTACGTTTTTAATTATTTCCTCTGGTGCAGAAATTGTTCAAACACCTTTTCTAAATGTGTAGGTGATTTCACCTTGCGATCAAAGCAATAAATTGATTTTATAATCATTAGTCATTGTATAAATTAATAAATACTGTAGATGTAAGTTATCCAGGTGGCTTTTAGAATATAAAGACAGTTGACATTAAGGCGTTTCCAACATCCATTTCAAACAAAAAACATACAATTACATAACAATAGACCATCTACGCCTACTAACACTGGATAGTGATGTTCCTTAACACGGTTTCGAGATAGCATCAGAGCTATCTAAGATCTTCACTTTAAAGACATCGCCGAAATGAACACCTGAGACTTAAAGTATGCAGGCAGCGAAAGAGTCGGTGGATGTAAAGAAAAAATTTATCAGATTCGTTTAAAGTCAATCTAGCCATTGTGTACTTTAGATTGATAGACAGAAATTTTAATTTCGATTTAAGATTGAATGTCCATTTAGCACGCTACTAAAAAACTACAACTACCACACGTTTCATGGTTATTAAGCGAAATATAAATCTAGTTTTTATAAATAAGTTCCAATAACAATTTTGGATACTGTCCATCAATACACTACAAGATATTCTGTTTGATTAATAGTATACCTCTAATTGTATATCAATGGGCTTTCGAAAATTTAACATTTAAAAAATTTGCCCCCTTTACAAAATATGTAATTATTGTACAAATATTTATGGTTTTATTGCAGCAGGTGAGATTTGGTCATAAAGTTGCATCGAAAACTGGCAAGCCTTTTCTTATGCTTGTAATATTAATATTTATTATAACTCGTTTTGATCTCCAAGGGGGATCTTTTAGTGCTACTGCCTCTTCTTTACCCCGCCGATGTTCTACAAGAATTTCACGTATGGAAATTATCATTTAATTTATCACATATTATTCTATTGTACCATTTACATAAAGGTGTTAATTTTATTTATTTGTTGTATTCATTACTTAAATTACCCAAAAGTTTAATTTTATTATTACAATTTAATGTTAAATAAAAAACTTGAGCATTGCCGAAACATAAACTATTTTCTAACAATAAGTAAAATAAATTAATTTGCAGTGAGCTATTTAATTATACCGCATTTTGACATCAAACGGCTTTATTTACACTGTATACGTGTAGCTAACCCACGAGAGTGAAGCCCAAGTTGTAAGTTCTGTACACCCAGGTTTAAGTTTAAAATCATATCAAATTCCAAAATCTGTTAATCGATTCCTGTCTTTCCTTTTTCACGAGTTGAAGGTTAAGAAAATAATGATTTCGGATTTGATTGGCAGCAGATAGATATCGTATGACTTAATATACAGGAAATATAATATATATTTGGGAATAGATACTTTTTTTTTGCGAAAAAAGCTAAGCTTAGTGTCTGAACTCATGCATAATCAAGATTAATTTTTGATTAACAATAAGTATTAATATAGTCAAGTGTTATTGCATTAAATGCATTATGATGGTATACTATGGTACAATGAGAATCTATTACACTGTAAACTACATACTATGATGATATGACACCTACTGAAGACTAATTACTGATTTATTGAATAGTCAAAACATACTTTTTTTTAAATTCAAATTATAATTATTTAAAATTTTTTAACAATTATTAGTCAGTAATAATTAATTATTATAATATTATTATATTAACTATTATTATATTCATAATTTTTTTAACAATCTTAAATATCTACGAGATAAATATTTTATTTTTTTTACAAATAATAAATAAGAAATGTAATAAGTGCAAAATTTATTTTAAATTATAAGTACAAAAAAAGTAATTTACCATCAACGCTATATTATGCATATACATATGTAGTATATTATGCATTGTTGAGACAAATTATTATAGACCATCAACAATAAACATATTCAACCTTTTTGAGATATAAAAAAAGGATTGTATTGTATCAGAGCTGTGGTAGTTATAATTATTATTATTTGAATGTATCGAGTTTTACCTGAAGGTACCCTAATACACTGGGTCTGTAGCATAGTTAATCGCGGTTCGAAAATTTTCAACTGCTGGCTATTTATGACCAATTAATCCTACAATTAATACTTGCAGTTAAATGATTTAATTTTCTTTCACGGTAATTTTTAAGAAAATATTGAAAATGTGTCTTCGATCGGGTGATACTGTAAGTTACAGTGGAAAGTGTTCCAATATTGATCAGCAGGCAATATCAAGAAAAATTTGATTCTAAATAGGTGCTCGCACTTTTTATCGTCGAGCTAAACCTTATGAAATCACAAGTTTCAGGTGCTTGTGATTTTTAGCAACACAGAGCTAAATTGTTTGTATCTTTAGTGTTTACTTATAGTTATTAATAGCTTTTTGAAAATGCACACCCTAGAAATGCAGTGACGGATCGTGATTTATTTTTTTCTAAGAGAGTACAAAGTTTTACAAAACTTACCGCAATTCGTATTTATATCACAATTATAATTATAATAAACATCTATAAATACATTATTTCATAAGAGCACTACTTGATGTACTACACTGAGAAAAAGGATTTGTCGCCCTATAACAGAGCTATTAGTAGCTTATAGCCTTAACAGAGTTTTTCGTTGTTATAACATGTTTTCAGCTGTCGTTTTTTTTTCTAGTTTTTTTTCTATGCAGAATAATAAAATGTGTTAAATGAACTAATCCTTTTTACTGAATAGAAAACAACTTAGTTATGGCAGCAGAAAATTTGTCGCAGCAACAAAAAATTTGTTAGAGCAGCAAAACAAAACTTAGTTGAGGCTATAGCTACAAATAGCTCTGTTAGAGCGACAAATATTTTTTCTCAGCGTAAACATGTTTTAGTACGACTTTGGTTGTACATAAACAATATTATGTATCAACTAGCAAAATGATATAAAAAATATAATGATCGTTTCGACTACGCGACGCTAAACTTGAAGAACATATGCGAAAGATTATTTTATTACAAATTTTAAAGCAAGATAGAAAATGAATGCTTGTGAAAAAAGTAATGACAAAATGGTTTTTAAAAATTATTTAAAAAAAGAAGAAAAACAAACGAAATACAGGAGAGAAATAAAAACATGCGTAAGAAATGATTTAGCATTACCTGAAAATTTGTTTTCAAATAAAATAAACACTGAAGCTCAAAGATATTGTTTATAATTTATCGAAAATTTTTAATTTGTTTTTATTCTTACTGCAATGTAGGGAATTTATATTCAAAACTAAATTTATTTAAAAACCCTAATACAGTCAATCCTCCTATACCGCGGTTAGTTTGAACCGTGTTATATGGAAACCGCGTTAGAAGAACCCTGGAATTAGCATTAATATGTACAGCATAATATGGAAACTGCACAGCAATTGGGTTGGCAGTCCAACGAAACACCAGTTAATTCAACATGGCCACATGTTAACAGCACAATGGAATTTTAACATTGTATTTTGTCAAAGTATGTAAGCCACAATACAAATGGTATATAAGAACCATTAGTACGGCGTTTTTCATAGGATTCTTCTGGCACAAAACAGTATTATATCGAAACCTCTAAAAATAGGAGGGAGTGCTGTAAAAATTGAATTGCTTTATATTGAAAATGTTTACTTTGCCAATAACCATGTAATACTAGAATACTACACACGAACAATAGGTTACGCTGGTATCTGGACTGGCTTCTGGGTTCGAGACTCGTTGGTTGGCTTTCAACAGCATTTGTGAACTGATATTGCAAACGTTGAAGTTATAATCTTGATTGACTGATTGATTGTACATCTCCATGTAGCACACAATGTTGGCGCAATATTGCCCCAATATTGCGTCAATATTGGAAAGTTGGCGCAATATTTCAAGGTTCGGCCAATATCGGTCCAATATTGTTCTACAATATCGTGCCGATATTGGAAATCAATATTGCACCTATATTGGCAATATGTAGGTGCAATATTGCGCTAATATTGATGACCAATATTGCCTACCAATGTTCAGCCAATATTGATTCAATATTGATGTTCAATATTGCACCGATATTGGAATTCAATATTAAAATATTTTTTCGGTATTTTTAAGAATGTATTTTAAATAATTTACCTAAATTACAAAAAAAGTTCTGTTATTGGGATACAAAATGTTATGTAATGTTGCTGGTACGTGCAGCAAGCTATTCCAGTGACGTGCGCATTGCAATCCTTTGTATTATAAATTATACAATATAGGGTTGGCACAAGGCCGGGCAATTGTTATTTAACGTTTTGTATCTCGGACTACAAAATTTAAATTACAGGTAATATTTTCGGTTTCTTCGACTTCAAAAGTTTCTGTTTTTTACTATGGTTTGTAATTAAAGAAATATTTTAAAGAATTTATGAAGAATGCAAAACTTTATATGAAAATAATAAAAATATTCGTGTACAATATTAATATGTGTAAAAATATTGCGCCAATATTGTTTTTAAATATTGGGCCAATATAGAAAAATTTAAATATTGGACCGATATTGATTTTCAATATTACACCAATATTGCGCCAATATTTGTTCTACATGGGCCGTTGTCGCGATACGAAATTGTCAACAATAATGTCAGGAGTTTCTTACTGTTGGTAAGATGTAAATGTATTTCTAAAATATATATGTTTTGTTCACTGAATTTTGATATAATTGTGATGTAATATTATGATACAAAATAATGTACTTAATAGAAAAGAGCATGGTGCCCCTGTCTTCAAGACAAACTGTCACTGAAAAAATATATTAGTTATGTTTATGTAAAGAACTTCAGAATATCAATACTTATAGTCGGTATAACAGCAATTCAAATTTATACAGTAGCGGTCATGGAAATTGCATTGGGAATTATTTCCAATGCCCAATTAAAAAAATAGATTTCTTATTATATTCTTAACAATAAAGAATAGAAAATAGAACAAAAATAGATAAAAAGTTCAATTTTGGTTTAATATATAATTTATAGCTGAAGAGGTCACCTATTAGGCATTGCCCCATATGCTCCGGCTTCAATGGTTTACAGTACGTCACTAAAATAGCTATAACTACATAAATTACTGGAATTTTAAAATTTTCACTCGAAGATATAATTTTCAATGTCTAAACTTTAAGAATATGTAGAAAACAAAAAATGGATCTTTTCAAAATTCTAGACTAGAACACTGCCTTAATATTAAAAATTACCGATTAATTGCCAATTTATACTGCAATTTGTTTTTCTAATTAATATAACTTTATTTCAGATATAATTAACAAAATAAAATAGTTTATTTTGTTTGTCACTGTCACCGTATTTAACTTTTTCTTCTTGGACGCAGTATATTTTTGAAACAAAAATTGCTTATGCCATTTTAAGCTGTAAAATGTAAAGAATTATATAATAAAATTATTTATAAAAATTAAGTAGAATATTCTTGAAGTTGGATGGCACAGTGGTATCTACTGTATTAAAAGTAATACATATTATATACTAATACCTGAGTTTTCGAATACAGCCATACACATTCTATTGTAAAGTTTATTTTAATTACATTTGATTTTAGTGTGATACAATCTAACTAACGTTGCGTCGGTTACTTTGATCTTGCAATAGGTTATTATTTGTAAAGTTCTTATTTTGTCTAGTTGTTTGACTTTTGAATACATTTCTTGTCATTTGTTTTGTTAAGGTTCTTTTATAGAGACACTTCAACGTGCGCTCTAGAACGTCACGTTCCGATCTAAGCAATAAGAAAGACGAAAACCGCATTTAAAAGTCTTTCTTTCCATCTTTCCAAATGCTTAAGGTTGGTTTATATAGAACGCCAATTCAATATTCTCATTGGTGGATCTACATAAACCAACCTTTAGATTGAAAAGTAGAATGTTTGTTATATTAGAATGAAAGAGTTTTTATATTCAAAAATTTGCATCATCGCCAATTGTGGTTTGCAGAAAGCTAGTATTATTGTGTAGATAATCGACGGGGACCCTTTATGCCATTATATCAAAATACCTCTATTAATAATGCAAAATACTTACTTAACAGTTGTAGTTTTACTTAATTTCTGCTATTGATCACATTATTGATTTTATGATCATTTTACGACAAGATAATATTATTATATTGGGGTTTAATTTTGTATGTAAATACTTAATAAAAATTTAAATGCAATTATGCATATCAGCTTCTTCAATACGGAACCCTTTGCATCATTAATTTCTATTTGCATCACTGAGCACAACTTGCCATCAATTAAATTGTATCGTAGAGTAACCACTATAATTTGTCTTATTTTAAAAAATTATTAAATTAAAACCGTGACCAATATTTTAGATAAACACGATCCATCTTCCGAGTACGATACACATTTCGTCGGGGTATCAGTGTGCACCCCAAATTAGTGATGGCACATTAACTCTACAGAATCTATGGTCTTGCAAACACCATCATCTGCTTTTATTCCATATACCCAACTTATGGGTTTCATAGAGACCAATTTAAACCAATAAGGAGTTGCATAGATGTCCGAACGAATTATGTATAAAATAACGTCCTATATGTTAACTGCATATGGCTCAAAATTATTACGCTAAACTTGCCAAGATGTGGAAACCCGACAAACGTTATTCGACACTGCACCCTATGTTCTCAATGCATAAGATTTAATTTGCTTTTAAAGGGATGCTGTTTGTTGGCCGGATTTTATAGTATCTATTGAGCGTGTTTTATTTTATTGTTGGTGTTTGTTGTGAACTTTTGTTAGGTTAGCAATGTGCAAGTAGTGTCTATTGTTGGGTATTTATTTTAGTAAGCCTGTAACGTATTCATGAGAATTTTTTTCAGGGATTAACGCTTGTTGTAATCCATCTTTTCAATAAGAATAATGTGCCGTATATTTTAAATTTACTCTGATATTTGACCCCAAATTAAATTGCTTTATAATTAAATTATTCACGTGATATCCTATACACACTAACTGAATAGTACGAGTCAAGTTATTTTTAATTTTTTCATCAAAATACTGTTAATTTAAATATTTTATTCAATTCACAATAATGGAATATGTTTCATTGTGAATTAAAATTTTTGCTTTTATTTCGTATAGTTACCCCTTTGATTCAGAGTAATGTGATTAATAGAATATGAATGTGAATTGATTAAGCGAGACAAGGTCTATACAACTAAACTCGAGTGTGATTCAATCATAACTTGTCATTTTTTGGCACCCTTTGTGTGTGGCCAAGCGAAACGACCGCTTAAATTTTAAGTGCCTATATTACATAGTAAATAAATTTTATTTTAATATTATTAATTATTACAAAAAATTATGAATGTTTTCCAAAATATTTCTTCAGTACAATCTCAAACGTATGCCTTTTAACCACAATAAAGTTATAAAATTAATATATTTTTAAAATTTTAATAGAATGGCAAATACTAACGAAAAAAGTGAGAAACAAAATTTTCTTTGCAAAGTGTATATAAGCTGTTGGGCATTCGTTCTAAAATACTAAATTTTTTAAAACAATAATTCATCTTTTATATAAAAAAATTGCATAATATTTGAAAAAATTATAAATCATATCAGTGACCCATTTTGGTAAAAATTTACATTTTTACTTTGCAAATACAAATTTCCTTAATTATAAATTCGCGGAATTTGCATTGATAACTGTTTGAATTAATTATTTAATTTGAATTCTTAGATATTTAAAAATTTTTGTGCCTATCAAATGAATTCAATTCAAATAATTATATGGAATTATGGGAAATGGAAAAATTTGCAATTCTTTAGATTAGAAAATGTATTATTTATTAATTATCAAAGCAGGTAAGTTTAAAAGCTATTAAAGAAAATAAGCAATTGTATCATGATTTTGTTAATAAAAAAAATAATAATTAATTAAATAAAATCCATTTTTGGAGAAAACATTTTTTGAAGAGTGTATAACCAACAAGATAATGATTCGTAGACTTTCATTTCGAAATATTGTGAAAGTTTCTAGTAGCAGAAACTTGTTACCATGACACCAAATTCAGCAAGTAATAATTCAAGTAGTTTTCCTGGATTATTGCTCTGTATTTCACCTAGAATAGAATAATACATTTATTTATAAACATATAATGCTTTGGTTTTTAAACCCAAATCCATTATTTATAAATTATATCTACATTTGATAAAAACTACAGGCTTTAAAAAAATATGGCATTGCATTAGAGTTTTGAGTTTGAATTTTAAATAAATTACAATTTTAAAGTATGTAGTTTAAAATTTTGGTGGTCACAAATGTTAATTATAAAATGTTTTATTATACCGGTTATATTTGAAGTATAAATATCTAAAGGCCGAATAAAAAAAAATCAGTAACAATTTGTTCAAAATGAAATGTTTAGTGCTGTTTCTAAGCGTATTATGCGTAGTATCGGTTTTTTCAGTTGAAAATGCTGATAAACCTACTGAGAAACAACAATTAAACCAAATATATCGACAACATAAAGAGCAGCAACAATCACTTCATGCAAAACATCAACTGGAACAGCAACAATTACATAAAACACAGCAACAAGAACAGGAACAACTGCAGAAGAAACAGCAAATCGAGCTTCAAGTATTTCAAAAGCAGCAATTGCAGTTACAACAAGAAATACTTACACAACAGCAGCAAATATTAAATCAACAACATCAACAGCTGAAAGATCAGGAACAGCAAATGCAACAGCAAGAGCAGCAACAGCAACAATCTGAACAAGGAGGAGGAGCTGGAAGTGAAACATCAGGACCAGGAACAGGTGGGCTAAATTAAAAACTATTATATTATATAAACTTCGGATTTCTGTTTTCAAACTCTTTCTACATAGAAATTTGACATCATTATAACTGTTATGATCGCTTATTCAACCTGAAAAAAATGTTTTGGTATCAATAGAATCATAAAATTATTGTGAATCGTATCGTATCAAAAATTTAAATTTTTGAATTTTATTTCCAATAATAAATTCTGATTTTAATCCACAAAATCGTTAAAACCATTGTTAATATTTTTAAATTTTTTTAAATTTTAGGTGCATTTTGCCAAATGGGAAAATTAAATATGGTTACGTACGCTGCGAGTTGTTTCGATACTTGCTCTACAATTCAAGTCAACTTTGCTAATTGTCCAAATGGTAAAGTCTGCTGTTCAACAGTTGATGCTATAACTAAAATTGTATTTGGAAAAACGAGAAATATTTAATATTTGTTATCAAATGATTAATTTACACAACCTGCTTTATTTAAATAAAAATAATTTCAATTCTTTGATGTTTACTGGCGATTATAACAATTAGTACTTTTTTTCAAAACCTATAATTAGTTTTATTTTTAATATAAATTCTCCATACAATATCGCACAAATTAATACAGAAAACGTTAACAGTGAGATACCTTTCAATTCTCTCATAGTCATTGTAATAAAATTATTTTAGTTTACTTGTTATAAATAGAAAGCGTGAGCCCTTACTGTAAGTTTTAAAGCGGTGTGTTTTTGTTCCCTAGATTAAATTAAATCTGGCCATTGTAATGATAAAATGTGTTTTGCGCCATTGTGGTTATTGTAGTTGGTTCAACCCTGGTCTTTATCCTTTATCAGCTCTACATATGTGTGTCCTTTGTTTTGTCCACTAAACATTATATAAAGTATACAAAAAACTCAGTATTAATTATTTTTATGAAAGGTGAAGTAAGTCCCGAAAAAATAAATTTCTATTTTATTGTTTTTTTCTTAAACAGGACATTGCGGTTTTTATGGAATAGTGGCGCCCATATTTTAAAAGTTTCCAAGTATTTACAGCGACGAGTCACAATAAAGCTCTTTGAAAGTGCATTAGGGCAATAAATTTTTAGGTATTATATAGTTATTACTTATTACAATTTAAAATTTCAAAAGATTATCTTTATGTTATCGTCTAATGGCTAGGTTCATAATAAGAAGTCAAATATAAGCTCTTGCAGCAATTAAACAATACCGTATCCTGTTGGACAATTGTGTTGTCCATCCAGCGCCTTGTTGCAGTATTTTTGTGATCAAAATAAAACCACTATAATAATACAATGAAAAATATTTAATTAGAGTTGTAAGCATTTTTAACAAATAACAAAAATAATCAGATGATTAAATTAAATTGAATTAAAATTTTTATATCTAATGATAATGAATTCAGACAGTGAACAATACGTACTTATGTATTTTTCCAGAAAAAATTACTTCACCTATTGATACAACAAACAATACACGAACACCATACGCTTATGTATACAAAAATGCCAATTCAGTTTTGGGAAAATCCATTATATCCAAAATTATTATTGGAATCATCCGAGTTTACATCCTGCTTTCATCCTGTTAAAAATTATTATCCCATATTTTTTTAGGTAGTTTTACTCGCAACTTGCTCGGAGTTCTTTTGAAAAATTAAAATATTTGAAATATTATTGAATTTACTAGGTAATGATATATAATTTTTTTTAATGAAAGCAAACTTAAGGAGCTTAACTAGACAAGGTACATGTATTATGTAAAGGGTTGTAATAAATAAAGTAAACCACAAACATATAATTTTATCAGATCTTATCAAAAAAAGTGCTTACAACATAGAATGGCCCTTACAAATTACTTTAGTGTGTCAATACAATTGTAACCTAATCGTTCGATCGCACATTTAACTTTCATTGTTGGAATACACAATGAGTGTTTGCCAACCAACGCTGCACAGCTGGTCTTAATATAGGGTATTTAAAGGTTTTCACCCTTATGGTATAGTATGGTATGAGTCAATGAATGTGGCATTACATAAATAGCGTATGTCGACGACAAATCGGCCATGAATCGATAGATCCTGGTAATAGATAACATTTCACACACTCTTAAATTTAACCGCCAAGATTTGCTTTGTGACCAAATAATTTCACAGAGGGTTATTAATTAAGTTTTCCATTATTTATTAGGCATTAAGTACTGTGTGAATGATTCAAACGCAATAATGCCGAGCAGTAAAGAATCAATAATTTATCAAACTATTTGTTGCGTGTATAAAAATGGTGTCCAGATTTTATTATTAATTACTTTTTTGGTTTATTATCAATTAGTGACCATGATGTGTTATTTTTAATAGTTTGTGCATTGTTTAGACATGAACAGCTTCACGTGGAGCTTTTGATTGCTACCGTTTTGCTTTTTAGTTTTGCATGGTGCCGCACAAAACTATAAACTATTTTCAATATAATATCATGACACAGCTACATTTTTAAGCACGACTATTAAATTTTTTTAATTAATAACAATATTTCTATTCAATAAATTTGTTATCATTTAAAGTTAATTTATTTTAAATTGAATTTTAATTAGCGGATATAAAAAATTTTAATATTTTATTACCAGATAGTCGTAATAATTAAAAGTATTAATATGTAATTATTAATTATGTAAATGGAAAGAAATATTGAACACCGTGTAATTGAAAATTAAAAATTTTCTATGTAAAATTTGCAGTATTTTGACAATTTTAACCATCTGTGGTTGACAACTTTAGAAGCTGGCGAAGCGTGCCTAATTTTGGGTATAGCTTAATTATCCCAAAAACTGCACATTTAATTTATAATGTAAGTACAAAATAGACTTTTAAAACTTTCTATGTTTACAATCGGTTGTAAACCATTGTCATTTTACAGTGGGTAGACGTTTCAAGACATTTTGAAATTGAACAGATTTTTATTGCCCTTACTTATTATTTTTGTTGAGCAAACTTCAAGTTGCGAACAAATTTTAAAACCTTTATAGATGAATTCGGCCGCTCCAAACCACCTTATTGTTACTTTTTTTTCGGTGTAACGAGATTTTTTTTATGGGAAAATCTGTCTAAACAAATCATAAATATGGCGCAATGTGCAACCGAACCTTGAGATATAGCTTAGTGATGCTTCTCGATCGATTCCGTAATTAGTCAGTTTAATCAGCAATTTTAAACGTTTAGATAAATGTTCATCAAATGAATTTGGGATTTTTATTTAGTATAAAAAATTTCCTCTATGGAAAACGTAAAAATTTTTCTATAGAAAGTGTCATCGAGTTATTAGAGTTTAGTATGTAATTCTATTTAAACTACCTAGAACACGGAATACAATTTGAAAAAATCAAAATTTTCTGTTGAAATTTTGGATATCACATAATATAGTATTTCTTGAGCATCGACAAACGGCAAAATAAATCTTTTTTTGTTTTAGTAACAAAAGTGTACCCTTTTGCTCCAAGGGAGAAAAATCTAAACATCAAAATTAATTTTATTTGTTTGAGCGTTTTTTTTAGTAATTTTTGATAGAAATGTATGAGGTAATAGTACGAAAATTCGTATTTGTATTAAAATTATTTAAATTAATATATTATTAACAACAGCGGCGTAACTAGCGGTGTTCCATGTGTTCGACCAAACAAGTGATCGGGTGTTAAAGGGCCCGGTTCTGTCACGAACAAAAAAAATAAAATATTTTATCTACATAATATAAAGTTAAGTGTAAGACTTCCAATAAAAAAAATTGGGGACCCAGGACACAGGCCCATGGCTGCATGGTTTAAGTTTAAGAACTGATTAAGAACAAAAACAAAGCCTTTAAAAATAAAATTTTCTTTAAAATTGGCTGTAAGCTATTGTAATATATCTAAAAAATACTCAAGTCATGAATACAATACAAAATTATATTGTGTCTTAAAATAGTCTAATTTTAAGTGTCTTAAAATTACATGTACATACTACATATTTTTTATATGTTGTCGTGTTCTAAAATTTTCAATTAATAATTAGATTAATTTTTGTGAATTTAATATTTTTATTTTTATTGTAAAATTTTATAAATTTTGAAATTTCTGGTTTTCCGGCTGAAGAGTTGACTTCGCGCCAAATAGGAAGAGAAACCAGGTTTTCAACCGACAAAATGACCGCCTACGCGGTTGAACGAAGTGATATCCGTAATTTTGATTTGAAATTTATAGTTTTGAGAAATAAAAATAACTTATTTTTGCGTGAGTATACCTACTCTTGTTTCAATTATCTAACATAATTTTCAATGAAATTGGCGTTCTTTTTATGAGATTGGTATTTACTAATAAATTAAATTTGAAATAGAGACAGAATAGAATTTCAGAATATTTATAAATAATTAAAGTTTTAAAATAAGGAAGAAATCAATTTGATACCGCTGCATATTTTAGATTAATCTATTAAATTTAATGTTCCCATTTAAAGAAATTTATTTAAAACATAATTTAAATTTGGAATTTGATTTATAGGAAAAATAAATGAAAATTGGTATTTTAAATACTTGCCCAAAATCCATTTATAGTGAAATTAGTGCAGTAGAATCTCGATTATCTGGGCAAGCCGGGACCGAGCCTTCGCCGGATAATCAATATCACGGATTATCCAAAGACCTCATTTTTATTTTAAAAATAACAGTTTTAATATTTATACACAAAACGTGCATTGAACAATAATATGTAGAGTACATACTACGTAAAAATAATTTTTTTGTTTTTGAGCTTCGTAACTTTTACATTTTATAATCTCCTTAATTTTTCTAAGCTGAAGTACATGAATGTCATCAGTTCCAGACTGTTCTTCATAATATTGGATAAGTACATTTACTGCAACCCCTGCTCAGGCCCGTAGCCAGGGGGTGGCAAGGTCGGGCAACGCCCGACCTTTTAAGGATTTTGCCCGACCTTTTAAAATAAAAATATGCAACAATAAATTAAAAGAAAATTTCCCCATTCATTCCACGTTGGTCCTTTTTGTATAAAATTTTTTTAAATTATAAGTCGGCATATGCTTTCAAATGAAATTCCTAGAATTAAAAAATCATCACAGTACCTACCAACATACACCTACAAGCGACCTATGAGCAGAGCCGTATTATCGCATAAGCCCATGAAGCCCGGGCTTGTGGCGCAAAATTTCAGGGGTGCAAAATTTCAGAAGACAGCTTCCTTTTCTCTATAAATTATTCTAATAAAAAAAAGTGGTCAACTGTAAAGTCGACGATGAGGGCGCAAAATATTAAAGGCTTGCAGCGTCAAACTTACCTAATACGGCTCTGTCTATAAGAGTTACGATTTCTCAGTGGCCATCAAAGTTATAGATGAACTTTCCTTTGCATAAGCGTTTATTTTGTATTTTTCCCTTGTGCGCTACTACGATAAGGTAAAATGAATATTATCGTAATCAAAATGCTATTTTTATGCTTGCGCGCGATTATGCAATAATACGGAAATAATAAATTTTATAACTTTTCTTAAATCGCGTTGACCTTGAAATTTCAGGAAATTTTCGTCTGCAGCGCGAAAAATTGCCCAATCTTACTATCCCTTTGCCCTATCTTCACTTTCGGTCTGGCTACGGGCCTGCCCCTGCTTCTCGATGACTTATTTTGATGACACAAATATTCTCATCGTCATCACTACTTTTGTCAGAACTTTCTGCAGAGGGCTGGTTATCTAAACAATCGTCATCTATAATCTGATACCTTTGGATTGACTTGGGGATTCCCCGAGACCAACGTCTGCACGGTTCATTCAGCGTTCATGTACCAACCTCTGGCCGTCAGCCAAGGATAATCCGCGCACAGATGATCAATTTAAAATGCCGCACGGAAAATCCGCCGCCGGGCGAAAATTGATTTCTGGAAAAGTAATTTTAAAAATTTAGGAAGATAGTGATATTTCTCTGAGAGTCGGTATTATTTTTTGTCTTGATCTAGATATAACCACGATATCATCAGCATACGCTATTATTTGCCATTCCTTCGTTGATATCGTTGCTCCAGTAAAACCAAATACATTAAATTCAAGAGAAATAACCACACACGATGGATGACCTAAAAACTAGAAGCTACACGTTTGAAGAAGTAGAGAAGTTCAAGTATCTGGATGTAGAACTAAACAAAAACAACGAAAGATTGCCAGATATAAATGAGAAGATTCAAGCTGGCTGGAGAGCATACGATTACTGGACCAAAGAAGATTGATGAAAACGAATATAGAATAAGAATAAATGCAGAAATAACCCAAATACTGAGAAGCGAAGTTAACCGTAAAATTCATAAAGGCACAAAGAATTAGATGGCTTGGTCATGTGATAAGAAAAGAGCCAGTCAATGTTTTAAGACCAATCATATACTGGATGCCGGGTGAGACGGGGAATAGAGGAAGATCAAGAGCTGGATGGCTGGATAAGGTAATAAATTGCCTTAAAACCATGGGCGTGATGGAATGGAAGAAAAAATGCGAAAACAGAGCAGCATGGAGAGAGACAGTAACGAAACCAAAACGCTCACAAAAATCTAGATTATCGAAGAAGAGAAGATGAGAAGTGATTTTCCTCGTAAAACAAATCGTAAGGACTTCTCGAAGTAGGAATATTCCCACAAGGAATGGATACCTGATTCATTATTATTATTAGTAATATTGCTATGACTTGTGCTGGGCAATTTTCGCTTGATTTTTATAAAGTTTGCACATTGTTTAAAAACTGCAGGATTTGTTGACATGCGTTGGTATAACTAGCTATACTTAGGTTCTTTAACTCATTTATTAATTTATAAAGAATTATATTGAATGAATTTTATGAATTATAAAATTATTTATAAAATTGAATGGAAATGGTGATTTGACAGTAGTTATAATTGGAAATTTAATTAAGGTCTTGTATGAGTGAAAGATGGAACTGTAGATGGTATTCATGTGAGCACAAATGTGGTATTTAAGATTAATTCTCTGCTACGCTAAAAATAATTTTTAAATTGAATTCAAATGAATTAAAATTTAAAAGTTGGAATCTGTGGCTACCTTAATGTGTGTGAATTAAATTTTAATGAAAACTTTCAAAAATCTTGAGAGGAAATGTTGAATTAGAGAAAAGTTAATCGGTGCATTCATAATCATAAAGTTAAGTTTAGTTATAAATTTAATGGAAAAACAGTTAGGAAAAATATATGATTTGAAGGAAATCGTGAAAATTTTAAAACAATGTATTGGAAAAATTTAGCGAGTCAAAATGAATTTCTTACCAAATTAAAAAAAAATAAAAAAACCAAAACCTAGGAGCTATTTAAAAAACAAATGCTTCAAAATCGGAGAGTAAAATTCCATATTGAGAAGAAGCAGAACAAAATGTGGGAAATCGTAGAAAAAATGAAATAACATATATAGTGAAAAATTTTTAAATAAGATGCACCAGAAAAATATAACAAAATATGAAAAAAAGAAATTAGAAAAAATTAAAAATAAGAAAATTATAAGACAGCTTCAAGAAAAATATAGGAATTAAATTCAAAAATTTTTTTAGTATAATGTTAATAATGGAAAAAGAAAAATCAGATTTGGTAAAATGAAAATTTAGATTTAAATAAAAAATAAAATATTTTTAAAATTGAAAATCTGGATTAGTTGACTGAATATCAAAAAATATCGAAACGAAATGGTGATACTTATTATCTCCAGTTTCTGCATAGCAAATTTTTAAATAAATTAACAGCAGATGTGATACAAATGATTATTTTAGATCAAACATCTAAAAGAAGATGAATCTAATTTTGATATTATACTGCATATTAATATTTTGAATAGTCTTAGTTGTTGAAACAGATTTGAGTTATTAATCATAATTCAATTTTAAGAGTTATATTCGCTAACAGTAAACTATTGTCACAGAAAGCTTTTTGGTTCCGAACACTGACCCTTCAGAATGCCTACAATAAACACGTTTACGAGTCGTATATTCACTTTTTCCTTCAGTCTGCTGAAAGGAGACTGTAATATGTCTCCAATAAAACTTACCGCCAAAATCATAAATAAGTAATGTTTGCGTATTACGGATTTCCAAGTATTTTGGTTTTTCTACATTTTTACCTCTCATAAATTTTCATATTTTATTGTCACTAATATTGCCCTAAAATATATGGCGTCCAATGGTATAAAACTTATCTACAAAGGATGTCGATGCACATAAAAGTGTTTCTTTAAAAAATTAATTGGGAAAAACAGAAATAATTAAAATTGAAGCTTTTAAAGCTTCGCATTGTGCTTGTTAATTACTGAATGTGGAAGTCGGTGTCTTGCCTCGACACCAATTAATTAATAAAGAAAGTCAAATACCTTACACCTACCTTATAAATTTCAAAGTAATATACCATATTAATTAGATAAATATTTATTCAAACTTTGAATCATTGAATAAATTGCTGTATTCACTTTGTAAGTTAGGGTTTAAATATAATTTTCTATACAGTACCACTGATGTAATTGCTAGCCTGTTTTATACAATGGATTGTGTAATGTTCTCATTTAACAAACAATAACATCATAATTAGAAAATGGCCGCCGTTCAGCTCGCCGGCCATAATTACTAAGACTTTGCGGTAATTAAGTAATTTGTTTTTACTTTTGACTTTGAACTTTTTCTATCAAGCTTTCTTTTCACCTTCATTTCCCTCTTTAATTAACGAGTTAATTTAACAAGTCAAATATGCCTCTAAGTTTTTTTGGGCACTTTGAAGTACCCACGGTGAAGTTTACATTTTGAGACCTTTAAAATTAAATTATCGAAAACGCACCGTAGGAAAATGTAATTAACTCGAACATCCAAACTGAAATTTTAAAAAAATTTCTATTCATTGCATTGTTTCGCCGTTGTTTTTAACGTAGTAGATTGGTGCATCTGAATGCTTGATGACTTGTCAAATTTGACCAATTTCAAAGCCATTGTGATTTCTTTGTCCTGAAAATGAAAAGACTTCATTTGGCTCTTGCGAGCAATACAAAAGTCAAACATTCCATTCCACTATCTCGAGTTCGATTTAATTGAAGTTTGGCTACTGTACAAAGATTGTGATCGACGAAGCACCTTTTTGATTTTCAATCATTTTTCTTATAAATCATTCGGATGCAATTCTTTTTACCATTGTAGCGTTATACCTAATAACTGTTATTAAGTGTTTTAAAATCGGATATTTTGACATATAAATTACAGTTCAAGAATACAGTTTTTCTTGGGTACCTGCAGCAAACAAATATAAATTTTGGTCGGCATCAAAATTTTAATTTGACAGTTTTTTTTTATTCGAAGAACCACCAAGTTTATATTTTAATATTATGTTATCTAATGAATGAAAGTCTAATTTACAAAATCGCTGATATCGACATCAACGTAACTGCTTATTTAGATAAAAGTGTAGTTGATTGGTAAACCAGGGCAGGTTTGCTAACTAATTTCCTGCTACCAATTCTGTTGATAATCATGCTATTAATCTTGGAGCACGTCAATGTAGCGTTTTGTTGGGTTTTATTTAAAACATACACATTTAAAAAACCGGCGATAGCGAGTGACAAGCAATAGATTGAGTTTTTTTTTACAAAAATTCCGTAAACAGAGAGTTTTTGAGCATTCCATCCAATTTGCTGTATGTACGAGAAAATTAACGTTTCTTCAAAATTACGTTTTGTTAATAGATTACATACTTTATGTTATTATGTTTTCATAACTCATTATTTTAGTATGCACTTTGAGCATTGTGTCTTAATTATTATTGTCGAGTTCACATGCAATGTCATACAAGGCGGTTACATAAATCGCAAATGTTATACCATTCGCGAGGCTGTAAAGCTTCAACTTGACCACAAATACTTGACTATTTCTTATTACTTTAACTATATTTTTTACAATGTTTTATGATGAAGCCATCGAGCAGTAAAGAAGTGACGCATTAAAATGAATTATCTGTTGTTTATGTTGCAAAATAATTTTAATTAATTAATTCTGAAAGACAAATTGCAAATTTTAAAATATTTTATATTATTTAATATTAGACATATCGCAGCCATTATTTGGGGTTGCTGATATATTATTGTCATCAAGCGCGTAGGGCAATAATGGCTTGTACAATCTCACCGACAGCTAATATTGTACAGAAGATTAATTTAATACAAAGAACATGATATAAGCATGAAAGCTGGCATGTAGGAATATCATTAATAATTTTCCAAATACTTTACTGCATCAGCATACGGCTCAAATTTTTTAAATCATTTTTTTGATATATTCAATTATCTTTAGTATTTCTGAATTATTTGTAATAAGAAATTATTTGTTTTCCAAATCCGCAGCTTCAGATAAATATGGTAAAAAATTAAAACAAAATACCAAGTAATTTAGTTATTTCCCAACAACAAATAAGATTGGAAAATTATAGAAGTCCTGAATTCCTGAGTCCTGGGCAGCTCTTGAAATGTTAATTAATTAGAGTATTATTTATTTTTATACAGTGCAACCAATGTTGATGCACACATTTTATTTACATCTTTTGTCTTGTATTTGTTTAGTTTTTGTATTTGATAATAATAGCACATTAAAAAAAAACCTAAATAAGTTTCTCTACTGTGCTAAAATATGGGTTTTGTTTGCTTTAATGTAACTCTTAATTGATTATGGATAGATGTGGAAACGATTGTTTCTAAACCCTCAACAGAAAGAAATTGCTTATACGGCGCAAAACACAATGTTAAATTATTCATTTTTTTCAAATTTCAAATTTTTATTATTTTTTTAATTTATTCAGAGAACCCATGGGTTCCAATACCTATTGCTGATACTTCTTACGACTTTAATCTCCTCGTTGATCTTCCTTTATGTCGATTTTCCATCGAGTTTCATAGAATCATCATCTTCGATCTTCATTGCTATTTTTCATCGGTTGAGTCATTACTTCGCGATGCCTATAATTGGATAATTTTAATTTATAATTAAGAGTCTCTGGCTTGCAGAAAAATGAGACTTACGGGTCATCTCAATATGTAACTCTGTTTCTGGATTGTATTTTCGTTCTTATTTCAGTTCTTCGGCAGTTTTCATCAGCGGCTCGTCAGAGAAGGCAAGGAAAGCTTAGCCTCTTCTGAAATTCTGGAATAATAAACATTTAAATTGGTAAGCAATTAAAAAATGAATTTTCGATTGTGAGGTCTATGGAAAGTTTAACACTTGTTTCAAAACACATATTCTTCTTCTTCTTCCTTTCAAGGTTTAGGCATTGCTGCCTGTTCCGACTTCACAAGTCTCGCCATCGTTTTCTAGGGCGTCCAATGTCCCTATTGCCTCTTGGATTGTAAGAGAGCATTTGTTTTGGAATTCTTTTGTTTTCCATTCTATGTAGGTGTCCTCTCCAATTTTCTCTATATTCTGAGATTTTTTCATTGACAGAGAAGATTTGTAATTCGGACCGAATGTCCTCGTTTCTTATTCGGTCCAGTCTTGTGCATCCTTTGGTTCTTCTCAAGAACTGCATCTCCGCCGCCTGTAGTTTTGATTCTTCCTGTTTGGAGGGGACCCATGCTTCGCAGCCATATGTTAGGACTGGTATTGCCATTGTTTTGTAAAATTTTATTCTTGTTTCTTTTCGGGTTAGATTGTTCAAGTTTCTATGTATCGTTCCGCATATATGCTGGAACCTATTTATTTTGTTGGGTATGTCATTGTCTCGGTCGAAGCTTACGTCGCATCCTAAAAAGTTGAAGTGAGATATTTGTTCTACGGGTTGGTCTTCTATAACAATTTTACTTCTGACTATCTCTTTTCCTTTAAACGCCATAACCTTTGTCTTTTCCTTCGATATTTTTTAATCATATTTGATACACAGTTCTTGCAGAGCAAAAATCGCTTTCTGGAGATCGTTTTCTGTCTCTTATATTATTACAAGGTCGTCTGCGAATAATAGGCAATTGATAAATGTATCTCGTTGGATTTGTATTCCTACATTAATTTGTTCTTTCCACTCTCTTATCATGTCATCGAGATATATTGTCATGTTCAAAAGTGATTAATTAATTTGATAAAAATAATTGTTTAATTTTTGTAAATATTTTGTGTTGTAAATAATTTTAATCGTCCTGTATCATATTTTTAATTGTTAATTATTTTAAGTTGGTATTATTTATTGTTAAGTTTGTAAATTGAAAAATGTGTAGAGGGAGCTTATGATGGCGGACAGCCAAGCGAGCGGACGTGTTTTTGTCCGTTCTAATTCGATTTAAGTTTTTTTAAGTTAATTTAATTAAAGTTTGAGTTTAAGTTTTTAAAAGAAATGTTTTATTTAATCAAGAGTCTCATGTGATAAAAAAATGGGTGGCCCGACGAAGAAGATTTAAGTTTTTATTTTAAAGTTCCATTTATTTATAATTTTTACAAGCGGGTCATCACATTTAATTGACGCCGCAACGTGTGGGGCTCGAAATAAACTTGCAATTTAGACCCTGAGATATATTTTTTTAAGCAATAAGATAGCTGCAACAAAAGTGTGTATGAATTCGAAGCAACAAATGTGGAGAACAACAAATGTGGCGAACAAGAAATGTGACTTGAGCAAATGTGGCCAACAAACAAAAGGTGTTCGACAAACCGAAGATGTTTGATTTTTAATTTTATCAAATAAATTGGAATCGTTTTCAACAATTAAAATTAATTCTTTAAAACAATAAAATAAACAATATTTGACGAAACACAATGGCAGAAGATCGGTTAATGCAATTTCTCCAAAACTTTAGAGCAGACATGAATAAAAAATTTGATGAAATTAGAACGAACATGAATAAAATTAGCGCAGACATAAATAAAAAATTGGACGAAACTAGAGAAGACATAAAAGCAGAAATAAGATCATTAAAGACGGAAAACGCCACACAAAACGAGGAAATAATCAAAAACAGAACAGAATTAAATGAAGATTTCAACCAACAATATGATAAAACTAATAATGAAATGGATTCTATGGAGGAAGATTTTGACAAAGAACAAAGTGAAAATTTGGATTTAGTTGAGAAAAATTTTGATTCTGGAAATAAAAATTTAATTGAAAATGAAAATTTGAAAGGTGAGAAAAGTGGACAGTTGGAATTTAAAAGATTAGTCAAATATGGAATAAACAGAGATGTGCAGGTGACGAAGAGGATAAGAGATAGACATGAAAAAGAGGTGAATTCCTGGAGGAGGAAGTTAATTGGACCACGTGCCTACGGACGTGAAAGCGGAAAACTTAAGAGAAGAAGCAGGGAAGAAATTGTAATAGCAGTTGAGGGAGAAATATGGTCACATCTCAAAGACATTGGGAGACTGGGCCGCTGGAAATACAAGTGGTGAGGTGTTTTTATTTTCTATTAATGATTTAATAAACAATTAAATTAAATTATTTATGATAAATTGCGTGAACATGGATTTTGATAAACATTTGGTGTTAAAATAAGGTTTAATTTTGTACGTAAGGAATTTATTTAAAAATATGGTTTATGGTATTAACATTTAGAAGTGCAACGTTATTATTTATCTATGGTAAAATTTAAAATTATTTTATATTCTTTTATTTTTGATAAAAATTGATTTACGCGTAAAATAAAAACAAATTTAAAACTGATTAAAATTGATAATAAATTAACTGACAATTAAAAAAATAAATTGTATTCCAAAATAAATAAAATTAGGATGATGTAAAAACACTAGCAATAAACAAAAATTTAAGATCGTGATTTGAGTAAAAACATGGAACGAGTGAAAATTTAGGCAAGGATCATTAAAATAAAGATTTTTAATTAAAGTTGATAATTTTGATAATTAATATTACTGTTTGGAATTTGAAATGAAGATTTAAGGGTTTTAGATTTAAAGGTTGATGATGTAAGTAATTTGATAATTGATATTGTATTGATGATGTATTTTGAGAGTATTTGAGATTTTGAAACGGGGGTAGTTATTTTGAAGAAAACAGTAGCCATTTATTAAAGAAAAAGTAAATTTTGATAAAGAAATTATAAAAAAATTTTGAATTGCCGACATGAAACAAGTCACATGTGAAAATTAAATTGTATTTTGAGAAACGTTATTGCTAAACATCGAGAAAAAGTTTTTCTATTTAAAACTATTATTTTGGAAGAAAATTTAAAACTGAATGTAAACAATTATAAATTAGATTTGCTAGGAATTAATTGGTTTCAAAAAAAAAAAAATTTTACATATTTTATTTTATAAAGGGATTGTTATCAGATAAAATTATTGTAATTATGAATTAATTGTGTAAATATTTTGATTGATTTTTTTATTTTGAAAATTTTGTAATTTGTAAATGTGAGATGAATTTGGTAAATTTTGTGTTGATTTGTAAATATTTGAGGATTTTATTATTTTGTAAATTTGTGTAAATATTGTAGTGAGTTATAAAAATTTTGAAAAATTTAGTTTGGCGTGATTTTGAACAAGCCAGTGTAAACTTTCATCAGAAAATTTATATTTTCTATCCTAAAGTTTAGGGGGTTAAATGTCATGTTCAAAAGTGATTAATTAATTTGATAAAAATAATTGTTTAATTTTTGTAAATATTTTGTGTTGTAAATAATTTTAATCGTCCTGTATCATATTTTTAATTGTTAATTATTTTAAGTTGGTATTATTTATTGTTAAGTTTGTAAATTGAAAAATGTGTAGAGGGAGCTTATGATGGCGGACAGCCAAGCGAGCGGACGTGTTTTTGTCCGTTCTAATTCGATTTAAGTTTTTTTAAGTTAATTTAATTAAAGTTTGAGTTTAAGTTTTTAAAAGAAATGTTTTATTTAATCAAGAGTCTCATGTGATAAAAAAATGGGTGGCCCGACGAAGAAGATTTAAGTTTTTATTTTAAAGTTCCATTTATTTATAATTTTTACAAGCGGGTCATCACAATATATTAAACAGCGTAGGTGACAGACCACATCCTTGTCGTAAGCCTTTGTTGGTTGTGATTTTATTTATTATAGAGAGCCCTGTGTTTATTTCTATCGTGGTATCTTTATATATGCTTCTGATGACTGAAATTAAATGTTCGGGATATCCTCTTTTTTGCAGTATTTCAATGAGCTTTCTTCAGTTGATGTTATCTAAGGCTTTTGTAAGGTCTACAAATGCTAGATGTGTCTCGAGATTAAACTCTCTTCGTCTTTCTATTATCTGTTTCATTACGAAAACATTGTCGCTGCATGATCGACCTTTTCTAAAACCACTTTGTTCCTCAGATATTAAGGCTTCTGTTGCATTCTGCAATCGTTTGTTTATAATCTTAGCATTTATCATGTATGCGCTATCGAGAAGGCTTATTCCACGGTAGTTTTGGCAGTTCTTCCTATCTCCTTTCTTGAATATTGATATCACTTGGGTTTTTTTCCATTCTGCTGGTATTTCCGATTTATGCCAGCATTCATTTATCAAGTGCAATAATCTGAGTTTAAAGAATAGTCCTCCATATTTGAATAGTTCATTATTGAGACCGTCGTCGGGGCCAGGCGCTTTTCTGTTTTTGATTTGTTTTATACAAGCTTCTAATTCTTGGATAGTGATGGAGTCCCCTTCATAGTTATCGTTGGGTCTATTTCTATTCAATTGTACGGATTTGTCGCTCTTGTCTTGCCATAGGTTACTGTAATGCTTTATCCATTCTTCTTCTCGAATTACATGTATATGTGCAGTATCTTTTTCTGTTCTGTTTAGGTGTTTCATCATTTTGTATGCAATCTGTTGTCTACCGTGGATGTCCTGTTCTATATTATTTATAAACTTTTCCCAGGAGTCCCTATGTGCCTAAAACACATATTCAAAAAGTAAAATGCAGCTACCGGAGAAGCAGAACCCTCAGCCTCACATGAACGGCTATGCTTTATATTACGTTACACAGTGGTTTTGGTTTCTCTACTTCTTTTTTCAAGTAATGCTATTAGTACTTTCGAAGAATACCATTTGGTTAACTTTTTAGTCGATTTTCCAAACTTTTTTCAACTGACAAAGATATTGAAGGGTGGAACTCCCTCTTTTACCCACATGGGTTTGTCTCTGTTTACCAGTATACTTTATAATTAGCTTCCTAGAAAGACAAAGCCACGATCCGCCACTGGTCATTTTTGTTGTTTATCTGCACACCAAGACAATTTAAGTGACACACTTTTTCACATATAAAATTGTTAATTCGTACTTTTTTCCTATCGTCGTTCTTTTCTTCTCCGTATCCCTTATATTTCATCTTGTCTTGGTTTATAATTAGTTCCGTTTTCTTCGCTGAAGTTTTTATAAACTTGAGTAAATCTAGAGGCAATCACGACTTCGTCCGCGTATACTATTGTATGTGCTTTTTTTTTATATAATTGTATTTTGCATTCCCAACCCCAACAGAACAATATCAAACTTTATTTAACTGTTAAAGTATTAACACTGTTAGTACAGAGTATTTCCCTGTTTCCCTATCTTTATAGTAACCGAAGATTGTCAAAGATTGAAATTTTCAATAAATCGGGATTTCTACTTCTTTCATGGTTTCCACCAATTTATGTCCTTATACCTTACTGAAGGCTTGTTTAACGTCTTATAAGACTTTAGTTTGTGTACACCTATGTCATATTCTTAAGTTTCTTACCAATTTTCTTGATGACATGCAGCGCATCAACCGTTGAGTTTGAAAATTTTCTCAACCCTTTCGTTTGCAAATCCTAAAAGCTAAAATCTAAAACTTTAACAGCTGTATTCATAAAAATTTAGAATAGACTTAAAACAATCTCTAAACCTATTTTAGCGTAAACGTCAAAATTGCAAATTTAATTTTAGCACAGACAGACAGAATATATTGAGTACAACTAAAGCCATCGATAGTAGTTTTTTTTTATAAACTTTTCATATTACAAAATCAAACCGAATTTTTTATCTAAATATTGCTCTTTTGAGTTATCAGTTCGGCTGAAAAGTTCGTATCGTTTTGAAGAAAAAAACATTTTTTGGTAAAATTCAATTTTTTTTGTTGCATTCGAGGGCGATACACCGATTATAGCAATCTTCCAATATTTCGATACCATTTTTGTAGTACGATGTGTCTTTAGCTTCAAAAAAGGCCTCTGTTTCGGCGATTACTTCTTCATTGCTTCTAAATTTCTTTCCAGCGAGCATTCTCTTGAGGTCTCCAAACAGAAAATAGTCGCTGGGGCCAAATCTGGAAAATACGCTGGGTGGGGAAGCAATTCAGTGCCCAATTCATTTAGTTTGACCATCGTTTTTATCGACTTGTGACACGGTGCATTGTCTTGGTGGAATAAAATTTTTTTTTCTTGAAATGAGGCCGTTTTTTCCAAATTTCATCCTTCAAATGCTCCAGCAATGCTATATAATAGTCGCTGTTGATTGTTTTTCCCTTTTCAAGATAATCGATGAACAATATACCATGGGCATCCCAAAATACTGGCGCCATAACCTTGCCAGCCGACTGTTGTGTTTTTCCTCGCTTTGAATTGGGCTCATCGCGTGCAGTCCACTCAGCTGACTTCCTATTGGATTCTGGAGTGTGGTGATAGAGCCATGTTTCATCCATTGTTACATATCGACGTAAAAATTCGGTTTTATTGCGGTGGAACAGCTCCAAACACAGCTTCGAATCATCAACACGTTGTTGCTTTTGATTGACATTAAGCTCAAGCGGCACCCACTTTGCACAGAGCTTTTGCATGCCCAAATATTCAAGCACGATATGTCCAAAACGTTCCTTTGATATCTTTAAAGTCTCAGTTATCTCGATCAACGTCACTTTACCGTCATCCAAAATTTTCTGGTGGATTTTTTTGATGTTTTTGTCTGTAACAGCCTCTTTTGAACGTCCACAGCGCTCATCACCTTTGATGCTCAATTATACGGAATTTAACAAACCACTTACGAATGGTTGCTTCCGATGGAGCAAAGTCCGGATAACACTTATCAAGCCAAATTTATGTTCCAGCATAATTTTTTCCCATTAAAAAACAGTGTTTCATTAACACACGAAGTTCTTTTTTATCCATTTTATTTCCAATAACAAAAGTTACTTTACTCAAAATGCTATAACTCACGAACCAATCGACATATCGCTGTCAAATTATGACACGTATCGTTTAAAGGTTAGTTCTCACTGAAAATCATATTATGAAAAATTTTCTAGTGGCGCCCTCTCTTAGAAACGATACGAACTTTTCAGCCGACCTAATAATTATGTTACGGAAAAAAGACGTAACCGGAAAATGTGTACATTTATCGATAAATAATGTGTTGTAGTTAGCACTTAAATTATTACAAGTCCGAACTTGGGTACTTAATGTAGTTAATTTCCTATTTTATATTTATAATATTTTTGTCAATGAATGGATGAGATTGAACCCCTCCCCGAGCCTAGAGGCCTTAGGCTAGATTACATTATTTTTCTATAGTCATAATTTTACTTGTACGCAAATTCATTATATTTATTAATTCAACTTTTTGTTATTTGTAATATAATTTATGAATTCTCGCAGCTTTTAATAAATAAAGTTTGCATTGTAGTAAACTCAAGAGTAAAATTTGATTTTGAACGAGGGTTAAATTCCAATTTATTACGATATTAAAATCTACCGAAGGATAACAACTCAAATTTACTTATACATTGTGGAGTCACAAAGTGTAAATGTGTAAACATAATGATACATAAAGCATGTAATTTTACATAATACGTTATGGTATGAGTTAGACAGATGATGTAAGGCTACGGTACTTATCGACGGTCACAAATTAACACCTGTAGTAGTGAAAATTTGCAAATAGGTAATTTCGTTTAGTATATCATAAGTATACACTGATTGCAGGATAATAAGATAATAAATACACCGAGATTCTATTTTTCAATCGAGCGATTCAATAAGATAAGTCTTCCCCACATGAAGAAAATATTGTGGTACATGGGATAAATTTTGTTTATTGCTGTATTTTATTAAATAACAATTTACATTTCGTTTAGTACTACGTTGAGAAAAAAGCGTAATAAGTAGACACGTTTGGTAAACAAATTAGTTTTATTTAAATAATTTTTTAGTACTCTATTAATACGAGTAGGATATTGTTGGAACAGTGGCGTCTAGGTTTTACAAACACATGAAAGTGACAATATTTAATATTCAAATTTTTTTGTGAACTACACTGCAAAATCGAATTAATCGAGGTTAAGAAACTTGAAAATAATAATTTTGAAAGTCGAAAATGTAATTGTTAGCAATATACCAATTGTTTCTAACAGTCCCCCCCCCCCAACAGGATAAAATACAGAAAGCTTCTGTGTAACCAAAAATCACTTTATATGTAAAGCAAACCAAAGATGTCTAGCAGCTAATGTGTAAACAATGTTTAACACAAACCCTATTATTACCTAAATAACTAGTCGATACAGAGCTACTTCACACTTCGACCCTTACTAATACAGTGGTCAAAACACATTCCTACAACCCCTGAAGGAACGGTCAACTAATTATTTTGGAACTTGTCCTTCCACACTGCCTCTATTATGAGTAATCTATTTAGTTTAATTCCCTTATAAATTTACTCCATTTCGAAGCAAAGCTATTCAGAAAACCATGTTTGCAATCATTTTGACCATCACATAAAGTGGCATATTTCACAATTGGATGAAAGAACAAAATTAGCAATTAAGTGCCAGCATAAATAAGTCGCTGAAAGCAAATTACATGCACAACTTTTAAAGCCGTCAGGGGTATTTTATTATCTATTGCTTAAATGCATTTATGATTATTATACTGTCACATAAATATTTGGTTAAATCGTTAAGACGTAAGTAATCACAAGGAGAAACAGTATTTGGAGTTTCAGACACAGTCATCTTCACTCCAATTTATGCGACGTGTATGCTTTCAATTTCGATATAATAACATTCTGTCGCTTTTGTACCGATAATTGTGTGTTAGTGTGAGATAAATTTGGTAACAAAACACGTCTGATCACAATGCAGATTTTAGTGAAATAATAAGATGCTAGTTACAGCTTCTAGAATGGCGGCAACTTGTCAGTTTGGCTGAGAAAACAACCCTTGCGATTGTCTCCATCTAGTTATACTGTAATGTATATTATTATATAAATTCTATTTACATTATTCACAAATTTGATGATATTATAATAATGAAGTAAATTAATTTTTATATAAAAAAAAACTAACAAACAATACTGTTTAAATTTGAAGCTTTCAACGATAAATCAAAGACCAAATTTGAGTTCCTAAAACAGATATACGTATGAAAGAATTCTTATTTTACGATTGTCCATAACTTTTATTTTATACTTCTTTGGACTATCTATATAGTATTGCTGTGATCGACAATTGTCTAAACAAGTTAACTTGTGAACTTTGGTTTATTAAGATGAACACCTAAGTGAGATCGTAAAACTGTTCTCGGTAACCCCAGGTAGGATATAATTTTGAAGTCAAATTTGCGTGCTAAAGCTTTTGACATTTTTATATCGTAGGGGTTATGGCACTTAAATAGATTACACAGGTAATGATCGAATTGAAAGGACGCGATTGAAATAAATTTCTCGTTTTATTTCTTTGTCTGATGAGTAAAGATATCAAGTAAACTTTTTGGGAAGGAAGAATTTTGCTTAAACCTTACCAATTTAATTTACAATTTTTGTATGACACGTTGTATAAAAAGATAAATTGAATGCAAATTCCATCAAGACCAAATTAAATTATAAATCATAAAAAGCTCTACCCTAGAATAACTTGACAATAGCTAAATGTAATTACATTTTATTAAACCCATACGTTGTACACTCATTATTATTAAGCTGGCTACAAGAGCTCTTCGAGTTCAGTGAAACGTCAAAAATTAATTGCCGGCTGCATTGATTAAAGATTTTTTAATTATGAAAGAATCAAATAATGCAAAGGTACTTGCTTGTTTCTTGAATCGATAACAAAAAATATTTGAATTTAATTTTAATAGCAAAGAATAAGCTAAAACTGCGTATTGTTTCAGGTAGTTTTTTGTTATATCCAAACTACTTGTGGATAATCGTCAAACAAATTTTGAATAATGTAAGCAGTGTACAGCAGTTACTCGGCATTCATTTGGCTCTTGAATACGCAGAAGGGGGAAAAGATACATCAAGTATGATACTGTTCAGGAATATACGGGGTTCTCACAATTTGAAATGCCACAAGGAACCCTACTTTAACATTACTGTAGTAACAGTATCCCCCCTCCATTATTTTTGCAATTAAATAAAAAAAGTTTTTTTTTAATCAATTATTGAGTAGAAAGGATAAAACACTTATATTTCATTGAGTAAAGTCAGAAATTTAAAACGGTTTTAATAACTTACTCTTTAATACTGTCACCTAAGTACTGCTGATACCGATACTGTCACTTATTACTGTTGATTAAATGCCAATTACTATTATTTACTGCCGGTACTGCTAATAACGCCATTGATCGTCTAATACTCTTCTGAATTAGCTGGTACTTCCGACACAAGTGATGTTAGAAGATAGAGACCCAATGAACCTGATATAGATGTCGGTAAAAATTAAGGAATTTGCTAAGAAAAACATATATAAATGAGCTTTCCTGTTTTTAGCTTTTTCGATTTAATAATAAATAAATATATTGCGATGTAATGGGGGGCTAAAATTTTTAAATTTCATAAGCTTTCCAAGAAAGTGTCTCACCACCAGCAATCCATCTTTTCTGATCATAAGACTTGTTAATTTTAAAAATTCCAATAATCAAATTAAAATTCAATTTTTAAAACGAATTCGAAATTATTATAATAAAATTTTATAAAACAAATATCCAAATTTAATGGAAATTTTAAAATGTGTTGATGTGATGATTTGATTTTAAATTAATCCAAATCAATGTAATTAAAAATTTTACTAATCTAAATTAAATACTTATTTCCAAATTAAACAAATTATCACATTTACCATCCAATCAAATAAATCTCCTTCAAAAATCAATCCTCTAATAAAGAGGGCCGGATTATTCAATCGGCAAACTAGGCAATTGCCTAGAGGCGCCGAGAAGCAAAGGGGAGCTTAAATTATTAAAAAAGTTGTGATTTTAGCTTGTTTTTGATTAATCTAACTCTTATTCGTAAAAAAATAATTATTTGATAGTTTTATACTCCTAAGTCTATTTCACTTTAGTTAGATTTTTGGGATATCTGCTAATATATCGAATAGCATAATGCGATTACATAAGTATCTATGTATACTATTTATTTATGATCACATAAATATTCCCAAAAATCTAACTAAAGTGAAATCGACTCAGGAGTATAAAACTATCACAAAACACTTAAATAATTTTACAAAAAATTGATGCTTCAAGTTTCTATAATTTCAGTTTGTACTTTTTAATAGGTATTTTATAACACATTCTTAATGCAAGATTGATATTAAAAGGTCGTAAAAGGTTGTGTAGAAAATAGGAAAATCGTAGCCCCCCCTCTTCCATCAAATGATAAGACGTAATAATTTTTTCAAAACTTTTACTAAACGTTAAAATTAAACTTTAAAAAAGCAAAAATTTTTTAATATTAAAGTCGATACTAGGATTGTAATAAAATCATAAAATTAAGAAACATTAATTTTTCACAACTCAGTATCCAAGTTACTATACATCTTTAACAATACCCCCCCCGGCTGTCTTTGAACGTCACCGTATTTTTCAAATATCCTTAGTACTAACCCGTCAAAACATGGTAATTACTAATTAATGATATTTTAGTGTCATTTAAATAATATTTTTCTATATACAGTATCCCAAATCTCAAGTCATCCTTTGAAGGAGTGATCAGACAGCTCATGACTAGGGCTGGACGATAATCAAAATTTGATATCGAATTTAAGTACTGAGAAATATCGAAAATAAGTCAAAAACTATCGATAACTTCGATTAATCGATATTTGTCAATAATTATCGAAATATCGATAATTATTATCGAAATATAATTAATTATCGAAATAATACTCGTTTTCTTAGAAAACTGACAGCTTCTCGAAAATTGAGAACTGGATGTCTGAAAAGTGTGTCTTACAATTTAGAGCTATTAAAGTCATATTAATTAGGGTCATAATTTGAAAATTATGTCATTATTAAAAATAATGATTTTATTATAGAAATAATTCGATAAATATTGATAGCTGTCAAAATATCGATGACTATCGGAATATCGATAACTATCGGAATATCGATATATCGATAATTATCGCTACATCGATTAATCGATATTTCAAAAATAATATATCGTTTTTTGATTTATCGATAAATATCGATATTTATCGATTAATCGATAAAAATTCCCAGCCCAGACTCATAAACTAATTTTGTTTTTATTTGCAAACTTCAACTCTTCATACTGTAAAATAAATGTACCAAACTAACTTGGCAAGTTATTTTAAAGAATTGCTCATCTAGTGTAGTTTTCAAAAAAATTTTTACGGGAAATTATTTTAAAAATGCAAATGAAAACAATTTTTAAAGTTATTAAAGTGAGAGGTATTTATTTAAAACTAACTAAAACACAAATAAAAAATTAAATAAAGAAAATTAAAACGATATTTTACTAAGGTCATATTTGATTTTCTGGTCAGTCATGAGCTGGCCTATCAGCCCTCCAAAGGATGACGTTGAGTTCTGGGACACCCTATAAAATTACGCATTTTTTTTACTTAACGGTTAAAATTCTATTATTTTAGTGTTTTGTTTAGTTTTCTCAGATATCATAATAATTTTCAGCTGGTACTGAAGATTTCCCGGATCCTGACAGAAAATTTTGACATTTCGGTGAATAATATTTCGGCAAAAGTCCACTCTAAACAGTAGCAGAAAATCCAAAATTAGGTTTTCATTCAAAATAATGAATGATTAAACTATCTGTGAAGTTGAAAGCGGTATAAAGTTTAATCAAGCCATCAATTTTACTTTATTTAAATGTACGTACGTATTTAAATTTATTGTATGGTATTGTATAGCTCGCTGTTTATTTGTATAATGGACTAGAGATATTTGTGTCGATACAAGAAATGGTGTTATTTTCATTTCCCTAGTAGGAATAGAATTTTTACAATAGCGATCGATGCATTTAGGGCGACTTACAATGGACAACAATCGATTGCCTGCCTGATAAATACGAGTTCATTACTCGATTACGTTGCCAAACACCAAAAATGCATACCAAATAGTAAAAATGTAAAAAATACTATTTGGTTACCTCCATTTATTTGTAAATATATCGGAGTTTATTTTACTTTCTCAAGTTACATTGTATGTTTTGAAATGAAATTTATGAGAAATAGAATAAAAAATAACGCAAACCACTAAACTAGAATATTATAAAAATGAATAACAAAACTTTAAAATCCAAATATTTGCTATTTTGTTATCAATTTTATTCTAATCATTTCTTTTTCGTTGTAAGTGAGATTCAAGTTTATTCAATTTCTATACGGGTGATTACTTATTTGTTAAATACAAGTTCTGTTCCTTCAATGCTCAAATTATTTAAATAATTTCTTTCCTGAAAAGTTCCTAATCGAGAATAAAAAATCTGGATATTTTTATCCTTGGACTTAAGTCCAAGCTTTTTTACTATAATCATATTATAATATTACTTTGGGTTCAGAAAATACAAAAGGGAAATATAATAAAAAAAACTATAAGTTTAAATTTGGTATAAAATTTTCTACCTTCCGAATAAATTTTAGAAAGTAAATTTAAAATATTAAGTTAAATGTAAACAATGCATCAATAAAAGCATAACTTTTTACTTTACTTATTCAATAGTAGCTTTTATAAATTGCCATTAATTTCTTAATTACAGTAGTCACTAAATTTTATGTACAATACCACAAAGAAATTTAATTAAAGGGTTTTCTTTCATGAAACAAACTTTATTTTTGAAGACAATACTATTTGATAGAAAGGGTGCCTTTTTGATATAATTTCAATTCTTTACAACGACACTACTTTGCTCAAGAAAAGTTTTTCCTTAACAAAAGTCAAATTCTTCAAGTATAAAATTTTAAAGCATTTTCAAAGTTTTATTTCATTTTAATTTGAACAGAAATCGAAAATAGGTGTAGAAAAACAACAGATGTAACACAGGCAGTGCAAATGGTAAAATATAATAGCAGCCTAGGAGTAAGGTAATAACGGACCGTTCACTTGTGTCATGTCTATAGGTGAAATCACCGTAACCCATGAGCTGATCATCGTGACAGAAGGATAGAAGTTTATTGATCCATTAAAATCAAAAATATTTTGGTAGCAATTTATTGCTCACAAATGTCAGAATGATTATAATATCAATAAATTTTATTAAAGCAATAAAAGTTCAAAATTTTCAAGTTTTAGATTATCGTTTTCTATTGGACTTTTTCACAGAAGAATACATACACCTCAAAACGTTCAACACACACTGACCGGATTTATCTTACGTTACAAAGGCGGAGACAAAAACTAGGGTAGCAGAAGATCGTTTGTTACGATTGTTCATTGGTGTAAAATACCCCTCTATAGTCTTTATATTTGGTAAAAATTACCTTTTTAGAAAAATTGCACATTAAAATTATAATTACGAAATAAATGTTTCCGTTCTCTTTCAGAACCAATTAAATTGATTTTTTTTATCCGTCGAAAAATTGTTGTAATCATTTGAAAATATCATAATAATACACTACTTGAAGTTGACTAATAATCATTTGTGTCGTTGAAAAGCAACACCTTGAAAATATACAAATGCACTCTTGGGGTAGCAGAGAATAGTTAACACACCCACTAACCAAATTGGACCCCCTGTGGTTATTGATAAAACCCTGCGCATCAATGGCATCTCCGCCCATGTAGTTTTAGTAATTTACATTTTAATTTGCTTGCTTCTAGTTTTTTGTTTCACGAGAATGCAAATTAGGATTAGCAAATTGTTTTGTTAAGACAACTTGATTGTATTTAGTCGTCTTAAGTTGTGAAAAAAGCGTGTATAACACTCGTAATTAATTTTCTTGTACATTAAACGTGTTCCTTAATGAATTGCCCCATCAATCTAAATTTCCATAGCGTATATAAGCGTTGGACAAGCTGCTGGGCACGGACAGTAACTTATTGTAGTCATATTGTGACAATGACATTGTTAACTGCATAACGGTCACAAAGCTCTTTTGTTTTGCCTCAGTTTGGGTTCATTGTCAAAGGGTAGTTTGTGACAAAAGGTACAGTTACACTAAGTAGCAATTATATTAGATTTTGCACAATATGTATTTATTTTTTTGCACTTCATAATCTCAATTTGCCAAAGAAACGACGAAATGTAATTAAAGAAATCTTGTCATAATGACCCAGTTTTCGAGTAGGTACACTAAATCTATAATTGAAGAAAACGTAGGCAAGCCATTTCCTCAGTGCGGGTAACTTGCGCGGCGCTACAAATAAACTACAAAAATAGGTCTTTGTGTGGTTTGAATTTACAAAGCAATTGAAAAGATTTTCAATATATACAACAGTATGGCGTTTTCTGTATGTTGCAGATATTTGAGTACTGAATACAAGTGAAAAGCCGGCGATTCAGTATTGTGATGAAAATTTACACTTGTGCACTCTAAGTCACGTGGTTATGTCAGAAACGCGTTGTTAACTCGGGAAGTTTTATCCACTTTCGATTGAATTTAATTCTTTCTTTGCCTACCCTATTCATGAACAGCAAAAATGTTGAAATACATTATTAGATTTTAAAAGCTTACTTGACATATATGTACATAAAAAAGTTTCAATATTATACCTACCAGAAAATAATATTTCCTTCAATTTTCTTTGTTGTTTCCAAAAAATTTATTTTTACCTAAATCAAGATTAAATGGAAAAAAACATGTTACCAGAGGAAACTTTAATTACATCAAGATAAATAATTCAAAAATATCATTAAGTGAATCCAAAGGTTATAGAAGCCTTTCTGAAAGTTGACCAAATTTGCCCACGATGATCAATTTCACCATATATCTTCTTATTGAATTTTAATTTGCAGGAATTCTGAGTTCGAATGTCAATTAATATAACGTTATTTCAACGTAAGATCAAAACGTTGTCAATTTAATAAAATATTACGAAAATTTTATCATATCAACATATAGTTAGAACCTCATGTATTCATGTGACGTCATGTGACGTCAAAATTCAATTTTCTCTTTCAATTTATTGACGAAAATTGAAATTGAATTGAAAAACAAGGTGATTTTTGGAGTAGAGTTTATTGGATTGGAAATTGATTTGGATAAAAAAAGAAGAATAAATTTAATATTTGAAAATTTTATTATGTTAGTTGGTGAATATAAAACTAAATTTTGAAGGAAAATGGAAAAAAACGATAGCGAGGCGTGCGGTGTGGCGTTTTCGCACACATTTGGCGTTCCAGTTTAGCGTTGGAAATTTATTTTCAAGTTACAAATTTATAACTGGATGTACTTTATTAAAATTTAGAATATTAAAATTTGGAAAATGGATTATACAATTAAAATTGGAATTTGATTGTAGAAAAATTTTACTTAATTCAGTCTCATACTCAAGCACCGTGCGGCGGTAAATTGGCTTGGGATAGGCACGATATTTTTTTGTAATTTACAGCCCCCCCCCCCAAATTTTAAATTATTACAAATACACTATTTATTACATTTTTACGGACTCATAATTACGGAATCATAATAAATAAAATCTAAATAATTTTATTTTGAGAATAATAAATTCCTTATCCAACTTACTGCACAGTGAGCAATGCGACTCTTCAAAATTTTATATTAAAAAATGCTCTTTATTTAAAAGCCTTTTACTATCAAAATTATTATTTTATTGTCCTAGAAGCACGTATGTGAAAAATTAGGATTTTCATGGATATTATCAGTTTTTTCTTAATTTCAATATTAAATTAAATAATATAAACACTTTTTACACTTTAGAGAAGCTTTTATTTAGCCACAATTATGGATTCAAGGGGGGACATGACCCCCATGACCCTCCCCCTGGATCCGCCACTGAACCCCACGAGATGAGCGTAGCCATCTACATACTGCCGTATTTAATGTATTTATCTTCAAATTCAATTTCCAATTCTATTAGTTTTACAATATTAACTATACTTTATTCTTCAATAGGCAATATTACCTTCTCATCAATCTCCAATTCATTTAATTATTGAAAAACCATATGGGACAAATTTTCAAAAATTACTAAAATTATTTACGTAAAAATTAAAAACATTTTTATTGTCAAAATATCAAATATTAACATTCAGAAACAAATTGGGTCTCGACCGTTTAGGGAGGGCACAGAAACCACGTGCCTTGGTCAAGGGCGGAAGGATTTGGTGGTAAGGGAAGCTAGAGTCAAGTTACCTAATTTTTCATTTATTTTACTTAGCACAAAGCACAATGAAATCAATTTGCTGAATAAGTGACAACATGTAGATATTTATTTCCATACTTTAATTACTTGGCACGTTTGAACCAGTGGCGTAGCGTGGGGGGGAACAAGAGGAGCAATGCTCCGGGCGTGACGTCTGGGGGGCGGCAGGGAACAGCCGTGCTGATGGATAGAATATGGCGCAAAATACTTAAAATAGAAGAAAAGCTTCTCTAAATTAAAAACTATTTAAAAACTGTAATTTTGGAAAATTTAGATATAATTTTAGGAAAACGTTAAGATTAACAAATTTAGGTATTTTGGCATTCTAAAACAATGTACCAATCAACATTGACGAATGTATTCCAGAGCTTGCATTACACAAATCATGCGGAATAAAATGTAATTTAATTATTTTAATTTTAATAATAAATTAATATCAATTAACAAATTAATTTAAAAAAACTTTTTTTGCAAAAATTGGGGAGCGGCAAATTTAAGGTTTGCCCCGGGTGCCATAAATCCACGCTACGCCACTCTTCTGGACTTAATAGAAAGAAAACTACGTTTCATCCAAGAAAAGGGTGGGGCTCATGGTAAAAGCTATGTTAATCTAAATCAAGCCAGTAACCTGAGGGCACGAGCTCCTCCCCCCTCTTCAGAAATGTAAAAGAAAATTTTAAAATAAATTTGAATATCGAAAATAAATTTAGTATCTAGATATATTTTACAGTGGAAAAAATTTTTTTCCAATATCAGAACCTTATTAAAATTTTTTGCAATATTACCAGTGATTAAAACAAATAAAAATTTTTTTAATAAATTTTATTGGTGAAGAACGGTTAAATGGTCTAGCGCTCATGAATATTCATAAGGATACTGATTCCAATATTATAATAAATAATTTTTCCAATAAGAAAGAAAGGCGTTTAGAGTTTATATTATTAAGAAAAGTAGCGAACGAATAACTTTTTTATGTAATGTTTGTTTCAAAGAAAAATAAATTAAATAATAAGCAACCAATGAGATAATTTTACAAAAAATTAAAAAAAAGCTATTTAAAAATATTTGTTTGTAATAATAAAAATTCCCCGAAGGGGAACCCCCGAAAATATTACATTTTACAAAAGGTTTTTACAGTGCCCCCTTCCCCAAAATAAAATCCTGGATATGGGTCTGGGCTACGTGAAGTTAAGGAGGAATTCTAAATAGGTTTTTTACAAGGACATCTACTTTTGGTTTCCTATTTACATCTGATACATCAAATATACCAATATTTCTAATTTTTAAATTAATTAACTGTTAATTCAAACTCAGGTAATAGAGTAATTAAATTCACACACAATGTCTACTTTTAGTTAAAAAGTTCTTAAACATGTTCAAGATCGCCACTAAAATATTTAGTAGTCTACTAAGGATAGTAACCTTTTAAACCAAAAAATTCAATATATTTACAAAATTTATAAAATAAAACACAAAATTTACAAAATCAAATTTCAAATTAATATCTAATATAAATGAAGGCCGATATTTAATAAAAATATAAGTAAATTTACTAACTTAAAAAGAAATTATAATATTAACCACAACCAGTGGCGGACTGACCGCGGTGCTGGGGTGCGTTTGCACCCCGAGATTTTCAATAGATCTTAAAAATTGGGCTTTAATTTTTCTTTTTAAAATTCGCACACTTTTTCTAAAAACCCCTACAAAATGTTTATTTGTAAAATAATAATAATTTTTAATTATTGTACTCTATAATTTCAGTGGCACTTGGTGTAAACTTAAAGTACTAGTATACTATAGGTACAATTACGAATTAATCTACGAAGACAAAGCCAGAATATAATGAAAAGACCAAACAAACTTTGGTACATACAATACTGAGCTTTAAGTTAAAATTTTTATTTGTGATAGAGCAAAATAAAATTTTAAACTCTGCGAAGACACCGTATATTTTATATCCCTATCTTATAGTTGATGTGTCACTAAAAATCAATTTCCACATCATTTCCAACTCGTCGGTAGCTGTCACTCTTTCAAATGCAGATGTATATCGTTGTACCACGACACACTTACACCGTGGGTGTGTATTGAGATGTCCACAATGGCATAGCATTGTCAAGCCTCAAACCGCCTGCGATATCGCTATATTTCATTGTTACAAACTCTCGTTATTGAAATATAAATTGGTTCTTCAAAAAATTTAAAACGAACAGAGTGTTACAACAAAATAAATTGGCATCTCTTTTATATTTCAGTGTTAGTTACCCACCCAAATTTGAAATTGTCACATTTCACATTTGGTTGATTTTCTTTATCGGATCCTTATCACTGTAATGAAAAATTTCAACTATGAACGCTTTTCTAATCAAGTAAAGCGGTTTTTTTTGCACATATTTATATAAATAATATTATACTTTTCGAAACATTTCAAGTTAAATTAAATTGTTTATTTGACTCACGATGCAGTTAATTGGCAGGTATCAGCGAAAATCTTTGGGAACAGCTTAAGCTTTCTTTGAAGTTTATTCGTGAAAAGTATTTATTAGTTTCTCCAAGATTTATGCCGTAGAGAAACTAATAATAATTGCCTGAAAGATATTGGAAATGAATAATGATCTTTATCAATTAGATTGATGTATTCTCCATGGACAAGATGGCGAGGTGGGCGTGCTTGAACAACAACCAGTAACAGAAGACGCCTTCAGCATGCATGCTTAAGAATAACTTGTAAGTTTTGTTGCAGTTGAAAAATGATAGAAAATCTATTTCAAGAAATTTCATAAATATGAATGAGATAATTCAAAATTTGCTATAGAAACGCAAACAAAATTGAAAATGTACTTTTGTGAAATTTCACAATGCTCTGAAAATGGCTATAATAAACTCTTAATTTAAAGTCGTCCTTTACAATTTTTGACATAAAGTAACATTTTTCTACTTTCTTTAAGCCAAAACTTGGAAAACCACACATAATTCACAAATGCAGCAAAGCAAAATGAAAAAATAACCTTGCAAAATCAATCACAACTTAAAATTTGAAGTGCACTTAAAGTTAAGTGGTAACCGTTTCCAAACTGTACTTTGTTTCCATCTGGAACTGTAAAGCCAATTCACGATTTAATTATTTTTAGAACCAACCTCGTACCATATCTTAATGTGCATAGTCGTATCGGCTTCGTTATGAATTACTAAATGCTTTCGCTTAATTTTTTAAGGGTGTTCTCTTTATTGTAGAGCAGTAGCCCTTATGTATACTGACCCTATCTTGATACGCACTTGAGTCAAGTGCACTGTGAGAACTCGATAGCCCTAACCACTTCTTAATTATTTTTAACTCTTCTCACAATCCGTTAATAAATTTTTTTAAATTTAAATACAAAGTTCGAAATTTTTTTTAAAAATTTGCGTTAGCTTTTACTTTTAGTTTTATTTTTCTACTTAAAAATGATGAAATGGATCGTTAGTTTACATTGTAGTCTACACGAGTCATTAGCGTTCATTGTAGAAATATCGAGAAGATTTCTTGCATGCGTTGAAGAGTTAATGATTAATTATTTTTTATGATTTTGTAATCCTTTTATAATCAATTAAATTTTGCATGAATGGTGCTCTAATGTTGGCGTGTCTAGAGTTGTTTGTTCATGCCGACACAATTGAATAGCTACTAATGGTAGCTCTTGTTGGTTTTTTAAATAGCATTATTATTGATAAGAAAAATATTTAAAGATATTGTAAAAAAATTACTACATTAACCAAGCAAAGATGCATTATAATTTTGGAAAAGATTTTGAGAAGAAAGATTCGTGTCATTTCCTGAAAAGCAATTACATTTAAATTCTAAAAACTTGAAAACTAGGAATCCATTACCAATATCTGCATTATTTTTGGAGTCTTTCCAACGCCAACTTACATAATGAAAGCGGCGATGACGTCGACAATAGCTCCGTCGAGACACTTCCACAAAAGCTTTCGATGTTTGCATTTGACAGATATAAAAAGAAGGTGCATTTCGATAAAATATAAAACACATCATAATACAATGCTGCAAAAATTTTAAATCCGTTTTCAATATTCATAAAATATTTGACAAGTCGGTCACTATTTCGAAATTCGTCGAAGCAAAAAATAAAATAGCTACAGCGAGGGCACAATAATTTTCAAAAACTTTTTAAATAGACAGGAGTAATGAAAAAGATTTAAATGTAGGATTTTATTTTTTACAAAAAAATATAATAAGCTTTATATTCCGCTTGGTTGCAAATCCACTTAGAGTTCTTTTTGTGAAAAAGTTAGACATAATAGATGACCGGCACAAACAAATCGCCAAACGTACCGCCCTTTTATAATACTGCTAATAGCCACCGGAAACGGGTGGCGCTGGTGTACGTTGAGAACGTCGCGGCGCGGCCATTTAGATGAGTTCCGGCGGTACCGGAAACATTAGCCGTTTGTTGTAGGTTATGTTACCCCATTAATCATATCTTATTTTCAGACATAATGCTTCTTTGTTGTCAATATTATTATTGATATTCTTGTTTGCCATTTCTGTTCCACTTCGGTGTTATAAATGGTATTTGTGCACTAAAATGAAGATATTTCTCTTTTAATGTTTGGAACTGAATAACAGTTTATATAAAAGTTTCCTTAATAAATAGTTTCAGGTTTTTATAGTTATGAAATATTTATATCATGGGTTAACTAATTCGGCGAGTTTAACCTAAAATAACTTGGACAACAGCAGATCATTATTATCTTCTTTATTTTTTGTAATTTATTATATTTTTGTACTTACTTCCAAGATTATTTAAAAATTTATACCACATTATATCAGCATAATTTTAAGTATCGGATAATAGTTTGTAATTTTGCTATTAGGAAATAATGTTGTGTTCTGAATATTAACATTACTAAAAATATTTACTAAATTTTGGTAGAAATAATAAATATTTGTTTAGTACCTATATTTTAATAAAATAATTTGTAAAAAGTGTTTGGTTCTTTGAATAACTCTGCTAATGTCACTCATAAAAAAGAAAGTTATTACTATAATTTTTCGGGTGGTCACTCACTCACTGTAGTTGGGAATACCACTCGTGCTGTGCATTCGTTCTATTCAAGTCTACAATAATGAGTCATGATTACTATTCCAAAAATAATTTCAGACATAACTCTGACTATTAATGGTATTACACATATAAATATTCTTTTATACCAATTATCTTTTCATAAATGGTTTTTCGCCATTGTAAGCCCAAAAATAAAGGTTTCCCGTAAATACAAGAAACACATTAAACGCCACTAGATATTTTTATACAATTTAAAAAGCAATTTTATATTGTTTTTTATTGATTTAAAAATCAAAATGTGCCCGTGACGCACACAGGAACGATTTACTGGCAATTTGTCTGGATCACGGGCGACCGTTATATTTACTCAGGAAATTATCTTTCGACGCGGGCGATTTCTAATATATGTATTGAAATTCTAAATTTTTACTTTAAAAAAATCCGATCATTTTTTTAACAAAAATTCGAAATTAATGTGTGCATTAAGGCCTTAAGGGGTTGTGCCTACTTAGGACTTAGGAGGTCGATAAAATGCGACTACTTCTTTTTTTTTTCTGGAAAAGTGGGCATATATTATTGCACAACAATTTTATTTAATTAAAAGTAGCTTTATTTTAGAAATACAATGTATTTTTCTTGAACAAAAATATTAAAAATAACCAAGTTACAGCCTATTATGTTCGACAACCCTATTTTTAAGAAGCATTTTGCGGTGGACGAGATATTTCAAAAACTAATGTATAAATCTATTTGAAATTTGGTATACTACTTGTTTAAGATATCAATTTCTTGTTCTTAACGGAAGGATTTTTTATTTAAATGCATATTTTTTATTTTATGGTTGAAAAGTGTCGCTTTTTTATGAAAATCAATATTTTAACTTTGAACAGCTGCCGTTTTGTCAAAATTAAATTTTTACGAAAATTCCTCCGTTAAGGACTAGATAAACTTACGTGTTTACTATATCTTTATGACATTTTGATTTTAGATAAACTGAGTCCGCATTGAATTGCCTACCGCAAAATGCTTTTTAAGGGGGAAAAAAGGTCTGAGAGAGATACAAACAAAGAAGCATATTTCTGTGATTTTTTTTGCAGAGTATCTTATTTGTAAATATTTTTTAAATTTTTTACATTATTAAGCATTATATTAAGAATATTATGCTAAATTTTCGTTAAAAAATATTACAAAATAAGCCAGTGGTAGTGGCGAGAACTGAGTCACATCAAAAAAATAAGGTTCCATGCGGTAGTCAGGATTCAGGATAACTCATGGTTGCTTCAACTAAAATCAAAGAACCAAAAATATTTCTTTAGTACATAAGTTTATCTTGGATGTGAAGAAAGAATTTTTTTTTATTTCAATTACAACTTAGTTTTTAATTTAATTTAATTTAATTTAAGTTATTATTTTAATTTAAGTAAAAAATCAGTTTTTTGATTGCACCTTTACCAAGAAGTAAAAAATTAATATTTTGTTAATTCCTACGTTCAAATCCAAGATAAACTAAGGTACTAAAGAAATATTTTTGGTTTTTTGATTTCAGATGAAGCAATCATGAGTTATATTGACTACCGCATGAAACCTTTTTTTATGTGACTCAGTTCTCACCAATCTGACTTATTTTGCTCAATTTTTTAATGAAAATTTAGCAGAACAATTTTAATATAATACTTACTTAATAATATAAAAATTTTTTAAAATATTAACAAATAAGGTGCTTTGCAAAAAAAATCACAAAAATATGCTTAGTTGTTTGTACCTCAGACCCTTTTCCCTTCTTAAAAATAGGGTTGTCGAACATAGGCTGTAATTAGGTTGTTTTTTAATATTTTTCTACAAAAAAAATAGATTGTATTTCTAAAATAAAGCTACTTTTAATAAAAAAAAATTGTTGTGCCCAATATGCCCCATCCAAGGACAAGTGTGCATATATCCCAAAGATATAATATGCCCACTTTTTCAGAAAAAAATAAGAAATTGTTGCATTTTATCGACCTCGTAAGTGGGCATGACCCCTTAAATTTGTAATTACTTATTTTCCTAGAACCAACTTTACAGTGGCGGCAATATGAAACGCACGGTCTTAAAAATTTAAGTAATTGGTATTATTTTCATATATATTGTATTAAAATTGAACTAATACTTATATGTTTCAATTGACTAACCAAAATATATACAAAAATTACAAATTCGATAATATAATATATATATAACCACTTAAATTCACCCCTGTAATAAATAGCACGTTTTTCAGGTATATTTTTGCACATCAATAAAAACAAAAATTTCAGTTAAAAATATAATTTAAGTAACAATTATGTTGTATATAGTTTACTAATCGATAATTATTTTATTAATATGTGGTTAGCCCTCATCGTGCCTTTATGGCATCCTGTAAACGACGAGGAATTGATTGCACTAACCGTTCCAGGTAGTCGCCCTTTATATTATTGTCCGATACAAATTTTAATGCCTGTATTAACTCGGGTACACTTTTTGGAGAATTTTGAACCACGTGCCGTTACATTATTGCCCAAAAATTCTCAATGGGATTCAAATCTGGGCTATTCCGTGACCAATCGATTACATAAATTGCATTATTAATAAAATAATTAGCTACCTGTATCAAATTGAAGAGCAATCAATTGGATATTTTTGCATAATTTGATACTTAAATGTATTAAAATCAATGCCCGATTAAAAAATTTTGAAAAAAAAAATTAGTTACCACGGTACTACTTACTAATTTTGCAGTACGACAAGGTGCGTTATCTTGCTGAAAAATGCATTCATCATTTTCCGCGTATAAATTGAATACCGATGGTTGTAAACTAGTTTTTAATATACCAAAAATTTTTTTAGCGTTTACAGAACCTTGTAAAATTTTTTGGTATATTAAAAACTAGTTTACAACCATCGGTATTCAATTTATACGCGGAAAATGATGAATGCATTTTTCAGCAAGATAACGCACCTTGTCGTACTGCAAAATTAGTAAGTAGTACCGTGGTAACTAATTTTTTTTTTCAAAATTTTTTAATCGGGCATTGATTTTAATACATTTAAGTATCAAATTATGCAAAAATATCCAATTGATTGCTCTTCAATTTGATACAGGTAGCTAATTATTTTATTAATAATGCAATTTATGTAATCGATTGGTCACGGAATAGCCCAGATTTGAATCCCATTGAGAATTTTTGGGCAATAATGTAACGGCACGTGGTTCAAAATTCTCCAAAAAGTGTACCCGAGTTAATACAGGCATTAAAATTTGTATCGGACAATAATATAAAGGGCGACTACCTGGAACGGTTAGTGCAATCAATTCCTCGTCGTTTACAGGATGCCATAAAGGCACGATGAGGGCTAACCACATATTAATAAAATAATTATCGATTAGTAAACTATATACAACATAATTGTTACTTAAATTATATTTTTAACTGAAATTTTTGTTTTTATTGATGTGCAAAAATATACCTGAAAAACGTGCTATTTATTACAGGGGTGAATTTAAGTGGTTATATATATATTATATTATCGAATTTGTAATTTTTGTATATATTTTGGTTAGTCAATTGAAACATATAAGTATTAGTTCAATTTTAATACAATATATATGAAAATAATACCAATTACTTAAATTTTTAAGACCGTGCGTTTCATATTGCCGCCACTGTATAATGAGTTTTAAGGGAAGCTTTAAATTTAAAGCCGACTTTAAGACAAAATAGACCAATCAAAACGGTCACTTTGGCTTTAATACAGGCTTTAAATTTAAATCATCCTTTAAAACTCATTGAAATATGCATATGTTGAATGCAATTATGTTAAACACAAGCTTATGTCAAATTTCAAAACTGAAAACCAAGTACTATTTACAATTTTTATTTATTTTATCAGCACAAGCTAACGAATTATTTTTATTTTCAATAAAATATCAAATGTTAACGTTAGCCAATCAACTATTTTAATAAGGTGATAAAGTATGTCGTTGTTATCATCGAACCATGTCCAAATAAGTTTTTGCCAGAGCTTGCGCTATTTTATGATAAATTTCTTTTCTCAAAACCATCTTTTTTCTTTTTTTAAAAAATTATATGTAGATAAGTTTGCATAATTGATTTCTTGTATGATTTTTCGCATTTAATCTCATTTTGATAACAAATATAACTTTTATTAACAAATCACAGCTTTTTAACACAATTATTATTCTCTTGGTTTTAGAAAGTTAAAAAACCAATTCTTACCTGGTTACCTAGACATCAAAAGAATTTCCTTGCTTAACTATGAAATATAGCATTTTTTTCAAGTCAATCTAAGTCAGCGTTCGTCGCCCATACTTGACTCCGTGTGTGTCTGATTTTCTGACTAGTCATGCGAAAAAGTAATACGCAGAAATGTAGAATACCTGAAATATAACATTGATTTAAAATATAGTAAAAGTTGGTTACCCAAGCTGTGGCAATAAATTGTAGATTGTGATTATTGCTGGGCTGAGAATTAAAATCCATTTAGGGAGCTCGCGTGGTTGTGATAAATTTTTTGTATTTTTGAGTATTCTCTTTAGTAATTTTTTATCAAAGAAGATATTAAATAATAACTTTACCTTTAAATAACTTGAACCAGTTAGTTGACTTCTCATTTTGTAAAATTATTAATTGATGTTAATCGATAAATAATAAATAGATTAGGACGAAATGTTGAACGTTGGTACGACGTGTACATTTGCCGGCGAGACTATTATGAATGTAATAAAGTAAGAAATGTTTTTTTTTAAATTATGTTTTAAAAAGTGTCACTTTGTGACATTCAAAAGTGTGCGGAAAAGTAGTCCTTTTCTGCCCTAGTGCGGAAAAGTAATACTTTTTATTTTAAACTACCTTTTTCCATTCTTCTTCTTCCTCGCCTTGAATGGAAAAATGTTAGTTTTCCTAACTTGTATCAAAAATGTCTATTTTACTATATCTGCACTCTTGCGACAAAAAATTTTGTTGATTTGTGAATTTGTCTAAAAAGCAAAAAACTATTTCCAATTAAGCAAGAAACATAAGAAACAGACAAACCTTAGCTGTCAGACAGAAAATTTTGTTTTATATTTAATAGAATAAGATTTAGAGACACTATTCATTGTAATAACTGAAAAATCTTGCTTGTTTCCAAGAAGTTTGCTTATTTTGAATTATTTTCAGCTATAAGGTATACGATTACTTTGTTTACAGACGTGGATTACAAAAATTATTAGAAAATTAGGGTAGAATACCTATATTGAAAGTTTTTATTGATAAACAAATAAATTCAAAATATTTAAATAATTTTGTTTATGTTCCGAATTTGAGTTTACCTTTTTTCAAAATTAACAAAACCGCATTTATGATTTTTACATGATTTATGATTTTTATTTTTGATTTTTATATTACCTTGAAAACACAATATAGTGCGATTGTAAATAGTTAAAATTTGATTAAAAATATTTTTGAAAATTTTGCAATGCAGGAATTTTCAGAATAAATTTTAAGATTCCGATCAGTATCCATTAACCTAATATATTTACGAGCACCAAGCAAACCCCCCTCCCCCTTAAAACAAAACTGTGAACAAATAATTTTTATAACATGAAATTTAATTTAATAATTTAATAAATTGAAACTTAGGTAGGTATACGAAATAAGTATTAAAAAATGTGGCATAAGTTCAGCCCCTGCTAAAGCCTATCCTGAAATTTTTAACAGCTGTCTATCTAAATGTTTTCTTTATACTGCATTGGTGAAAAACAAGATTACGTACTATTTCCTATCATAAAAACGCTTCACATACAATTATTGAATTATTAAGTAATAGTATGTTATATGACAAGGGAAGAAAATAGGTTATTACTCGCGAGTGTACATAATTTGTCACACATAAGGTTAGTAGTAATCATTATTAAGTATTAAATAACAAAACAATACATAAGTACATAGATACAAAATAATAACTAAATAATAACTTTACGTGGCTTTTTGATGATGACGTCACTAATTAACGCGGATTATAACGGATATGTGCAGATTATCAGCTCACACGTAAAACGTGATCGTGTAAGTCGACAAATTTATTTCTATACTAACTTTTTTTTGTTTTCCAAATATTTCTGTAACAAAGATTATTAAAATAAATAATTAATAAGATGATATTCAAATTAAATTTTTAACCGAATATTAATTTGAATTTCAATATTTAAGAAAGTGTCGTATTAAATATTATAGAAAAGTTATTTTAATAATAGAAAATTTAAAAAAACCATAATTTTCCGTAATTTTCTAGATGATAGATAAGCAAGATGAATACAACAACATTCTTTTCAGAAAATAGCAGCCACAGTTCCTTTCTTTTTGAAAATCTCTAGAGAATACGAGCACACGACAATGGATCTTTTCTATCACAAGCTCGCTGTTGTATGACTTTTACATTTCTTCATGGTTCTGAAAGAACAAAGCTCATTCTAGATTCTTTTGAATTATTCAGTTCTAATATTTTACAAATAATAGTATTTTTGTTGCATACGAACGTCACTGAATATTTACCATTATATGGTTTTTACATAACAAAAACACTAACTTGGAAAACGATTGCTATTCAGTAAAATATTTTGCAATTAAAAACAACTTACATAATTAACTCTTAATAAATTGGATTAGTTACTAATAAAATGAAATTCAATTCATAAAAAGTAAATTCGTCGTAAAAAGTTTTATATTTTAGATACCCATCGAGTTTCTACCTCCATTAGATGAACACAATGAAGCTTTTATCTGGATTAGCACAAGACTCTTGGGATGTTTCTGCCTGTTACTATTTGTTTATCATTTTCTAACCATTTCACTGCTACTTCTATATTTATTTCAAAATATATTTTCCTTTTCTAATACATTAATTAATTTTCAATGAAGATGATTAATATAAATTTTAAAGTTACTTTTCCGAAAACAAATCAAACGAGGACTACGCACGCAATTTAGTTATTAATTAAAACTTCTTCGAGAGGATTTTTCAAGTTATAAAGCTATCAACTTTCACACGCCACAATATTTATTATATTTATTTTTTAATAACAAAAAGTAGGTTAATGTTTTTATTATAAGCCTTTATAAACAAAAATTGGCATGCGGTGAACAACTATTTTGGGGTAGTTAATTTTCAAACTGCATAAAGCTATAAAAGAAGCCATAAAATTATTATATTGCCTTAATCAAGACGCAAATATTTTCTCTTGTGAAGTGTTTAATGTTTTGTTTATTTAATTCACCCTTACAATTGAACATAATAAAACGTAATGGCTGTTTATTAAGACATAAAACTACAATTAATTAATTCATTTTGTAGAAAATAATTAAAAAAGTTTGTACTGCATTATTATTATCTTTTTCCAACAAATAAATTCTTTGCCATTTCAAATTTGAACTTGCTTAACCGGTCGTTACAACTGCGAACTTAACTGTATTTAGTGTAGTATACCTTAACGGCGATTTATTCTCCAGTCGGTTATGCATTGTAGTCAAATTTTTGCTGGTTCCAAAAACCGTTCCAATTAACTTTTCCAGAAAAAACCAATCTTCTAAAATTTTTCAAGGCTGACTTTAAAAATCTAACTCTAAAAATACAAAAATTCCAAGTAAATATAATAATCGTTTTTGGTATACCAAAATTCAAAATCCCTATCGTCCACTTATTTTTCTTGGTCATCCAATTTAAAATTTGCAAATATAAAATGGGAAAGTTGAATTGAAAGATAACTTTGACCATATACTTCGCGTAATGAATTTTGTGATACCTTCAAAATTCAATGTTTGGATATTACAAACTTTTATCCAATTAATTATAATTTTACACATCCATATCTTATTTTCCATCTCTTTATTTTTCCAATTTAAATTAATTATTAAAAATCAAATTGCAGTAAAATATCCAATTCTCTCCAAAATATGGAACAATTTTCCAATCAAAATTAATCATACCACTGATTCAAATAAAAATCTCTAATTTACTCCCAAAATTATAATTCAAACTCAGAGACAAAGTTGGATAAATGCGGACATCTCGGCGGCAAGAGCCTTGGTTTCCCTACATAGTTGGTCTAACTCTAAATTCAAAAATATTTATAATAAAAATAAAAAATTTTTAAAAGAAAAATAGAAAATTCATCAATTAAAATTCAAATCATTAAGAGAAAAGTTGATACAAGGTTTTGTAATATAATAACGCAGAGGTGCATTAAGATAGAAATCACTCATTTAGCCACAAAGTCCTTCAGATAACCCAGAATATATTCCATAATGGCACTTGCACTGTACTGGTTGTTTCACAAATCCATTGTACAGCGTACAGTCGTGATAGGTCACGTCGTTTGAGACACTCTGTACAGTAAGATGATTTTTCTACTTTCTTGTCGTCAGTAACATGAATATTAGGAAAATCTGGCAAGACATCACGGTGTATTTGATCAACAATCAAACCCAAAATAAAATTCAGTATATTTATAAATTAGGAGTATAACCGGAAGGTCAATTTGGCAATTTTGCAATACAGATTTTCTATAAAAAAACATTTTTAATACTTGGTTTTCTTTTATTTAATCCAAACTTTTGAATAAATGAATATCTAAATTTTTTGATTTTGAGTTTTCTTGAAAGTATTTTGGTTTTTAATAAATTGTTAATTTTGATTTTTAAACAGGCAAAACTTAGCTGCCTAAAAACATCAAGCCAAACAAAAGTTTTAGTTGTAAATTTAATTTTTGAAAACTAGGGTAATTATTCACAGAGAAAAATACGTGTTACTAATCCACATAATTGTGTAACTTTTCTACACAACTGTTTAACTTTTTTGCACAATTGTGTAGCTTTTCTGCACAATTGTGTGAATTATTAACACATATTTCTCTCTGTGTTGTACACCAGGAGCGTAGAAATTCCATCTATTTCTTTGGGGGTAATTTGGGGTGACATTAATTAAACTTTCAAAAAATATTCTAATTTTATCATTTATAATTGTTCCATAAAATTGAAAATGCATTATTTGTATAGTTCTTTGCTACTCCTCAACTTTGTTTTGTTACTACAACTTTTGCTTTGCGTTCATGCACAATTATAATTACATAGTTATAGTTATAAGTTGGCAATTTTAGTATAAATTCTTCAGTTTAAAAACACTTTTTGGTAAAGATTAATTTAATTACTTACTAATCGTAATAACGTTCCAAATGATCCTCCAAATTGTAATCCGGCATCTATCGTATATGCACATAGAAACTTAGTTAGTTGCATAAATCAGTCTTGGCCGGATTTTCACTTGTTGGTTAGGGAGGTCTCAAATAAAAACATTAACTACGTGATGTTTGAGTACAAATAATTACTGCAAGTGTACAAATTTTCAAAAATGTAGCAATTTATTTCTTTCACAATCATTTTTCGGGCTACTTTCACTGGCCTACAAGTATATAATGCTGCTAAAACTTAGTTGCTATTATGAATATATTGTTGAAAGTTCAGGAACAGTTATTTTAATTTGATTAATGAATAAAAGTTACTTTATGAAAATTTTATTTAATCAAAAGTTTGGCAAATCTAATCAAGTTGATTACTCAAAAATAAATTTTTTTTTAATTTAAAAATTACTTGGTTATTATTTTATAATTTTATATTATTATTTTTAATAATAAAATGATATTTAAAAATTATATAAAAGAAAAAACTTTTGTACATAATAGCTGTTGCAAAAGCAATTTTTATGAATAGTAATTAAAAAAAAACATTTTTGAAAGGTGCATGAAAAATTATGACCTTTTCCACAGGAAACCGTTGTGGACGAGTTCCACAATAAATAAAAAAAATGTCAAATGGCAAAGAAAATCTTAAGTTAGATTTTCATAAATTTTTGTTTTTTTAAAAATTGATTACATTGAGGGAAGAGTTTATTTTTAAATAAAAATAGGTTTATTAAATTTTATGATAATAAATTATTTATTTAAAAGTAGTAAAATAGAAAAAAAAATTGGAAAATTGTGTGCATCACCAGTGTCGTTATTAGCACTAATAAATACTAAATAATATAAGTAGATAAGTAACATACATAATTTAAGTAACATAATAATTTAATAACCAAATTTAAAAATTACAAATAAATAGATAATGTGAATACTTTAAATTTGGGGAATAAAAATGTTTTAATTTGGAGAGTAATATTTATGGTTTTATTTAGATTAATAAATATTCAAAGCTAATTTGGGTGGAAAAGAAAAAGATTTGGAGTTTATCTAGAAATTAATTTAATTGATAAATTTAGATTTTCAAATTTTCCAGTTCCAATTTTCTAAAGAAAGTAATTTTACAGTTAAGAAAGCTACAATCCATTAGTCCTTTTTTTTATAGCAGAACACATATTGGTACACAATCTGCCACAAAACAGACTATTTCACCTTACTAATTTTTAATTAAATGTGAATATCGTAATCAAAGGTACATTTGGTAGCCATATTGCGCAATTACAGATCAGATATAGTAGAAACTGTAAGGTGGTGACGTGTTATATGCCATTTATTGTCGGTAAATATTTCTTATAATTAAATTAATATCATTTATGAGATGTTAATTTGGATTCCTTACTTTAAAAAGTATAACTCAATTTAATAATAAATACATTTTCTTAGAAATACACAAATATCAAATAATTAATTATCTGATTCTAATTAAACAAAGCCTTGGTTTTTAATAATAATTTCCGCTCTTTCCTAAACAGAATTATTATTTCTACCTCTGAATAATATTTTTTTATTTTTATTTATAATACTACTTATCTTATAATTTATATAATATTACTTTACTATTTTAGTTTAAGGTGTAAAATGGTTGGTTATGTATAGCATAATTAATTAATATATCACAGACTCCCTAGTGGAGTTAAACTATTATATTGTACGAATGTCAGTAAATTGTTACATTGGGAGCAAAAATAATTGTTAAATTCAAATCAGAACAGTTTGATACTGACGATCTCTTGCTTTAACAGTTTTTTTGAAACAACATTACTGATAAGACTCCCCCCCCCCCCAGGTCGCCTTGTTAAAGAATCTGTACATGATGCGCGATTTATTTTGTTAAATATGAACTTTTTACCTTTTCGGAGAAAATACACCTGCATGTTGGTGGAGGCCTAAGATTTGGAATACCTTTTAAATTTTTACAAAATTAAATTTTAAAAAGATGTTATATATATTTAGTGATGAAGTGGGCAAAATTAAAGTTTGATCACACATCTCTCCCTATTATATAGCAAACTAATAGTCGTTGCTGCGTAACATCTAAGTTTGAAAATTCAACTATACTCCTTTACAATAGTGACACCCTCTCAAGCTTTATAAGTTTGATTGAGCTGTCTACAATTTAAATTATATCGTCATATTATGAAACTTTTGAATTTCTTACGATTTTCCAAATTGTTTACGAATTTATAGTCTATAATAATTTTAAATACATTAAAGGATGCAAAGTTTAATTTGAAATTTAAAGCTTATAAACATTTAGTGATGATAATGAAGAGAGCTTCAGTAAATAGTAGGGGTCCTAGAATACTCGTAAAACTTTGTAATCAAAATAATGCGCGAAGTTGAGCATAAACTGGTAATTGGAAAGGTTTATCAAGTTTATGCAAATTGTGTTGTAAGTGTGAATAATCAATGTTTTTAATATTTTAAAATCGAACTGTTAAAAGGATTCATTTTAATTATTGTAATATAGTCATATTTCCTGTTGGTTATAATAAAAAAGTTTTGCAATAAGAAAAGTTTGTAAAAGTACCTATGGGTTGTTAACAATGGGCCATATCAAATCGTTGAAATTAATCGAGTTTATAAAACGCAAAGTAATTTTAGTTTCAATCAATCACAAATACATCGATTGACAAAGAAGGTTCTTGATTAGGCGGACCTGCATCGAGCAGGACCGGTACAGGGGAAGTAGATCTATTGTTAACCTATAGATTCCCGATTTTAATCAAGGGTGCCTCTTCTCCGTGATATGTGGAATTAAATGTCATTCAGACGATATTGTACTCTTCACAAACAGCGTATGTGCAGGGTCAATGCAGTTAGCTTTGGATCTTTTATTGTTTCGTTTCAGCTTGATTAAAACCAACTTTTTAGTTTATTTGATGCTTTTTTAATCATTAAAATTCGTTCGTATCGGTAAGATAATTAAAATGAAATAAAGTTTCCCGAAAACTGCTTTCAATTTATTTTACACTTATGTAGTATGTGGAAAACGCTTACCAACAACTCAACCGTTCTGTTTTCTTACTGCAATTTTGGATTCGTTATAAGTACGATCAAACTATTAACGTCAGAATATAATCTTTCGGTGATTGAGTAAATAGTGACAACACCGATGTGATAATAGTGAGTCCAACAAATATTCGCTTCGAAACTAAGCAATTTTTATTAAATATTAATCTGGCTAAGCGCAACAGCGTGTCACAAAACTTAATACGTGCATTAATATGTCACCAGAAGCGCGAAATCAATTTATTTCCACCTTTCAACTTGAAATCGTATTATCATTTTAGATTTCAACACGAATTTATCATGTAAATGAATGTGTATGACGTTTACTCGGTTAAGATTGTAGGGAAGATGTGTATGCTCGTATAAAATTAATTTCATCAATTTCATATGGGTACCAAAATTCACTGCTTTTTATTAATATTTATAAATCGTATAAAGGAGTGAAGAAAAAAGTACTTTCGCATGATGCGAATATCGCTAATATTTAATTACTGTTAAAATTTTAAATTGAGTTGGACGAATTAATGATGTACTATAGGTACATGATGTATTTAATTTGTTACATGACAACCAATTGCATCGAAAGCAAGGTAGATTGAAAAAGTTTATCTGCTATGGCTTCTATAATTACAAAACGAAATGATTTATTTACAGAGCGATTTAATCTGTAACTATTCTTCACTAAATCATCAATTACCTGAAAGGTTTCTAATTTAATGTTTGAAATTGAAACTTGTGTCATATAATATTATATAAAAAAATCAATTAGAAAATTTAATTTACTTTTAAAATTGGTTCCATTTCATCCGGACGTAAAATGTTTTCCGCGGTCAATGCGAAAGAAATATTTTCAAAATTTACTCGAACCAAATTGTTAGGCGTTGAAGAGGCGAAACGCGTTTTTATGATTTAAATCGACCGTCACCTTCGGTTTGCAAATTTTGGGTAATTATAATCAAATTTTTAGGTGTGGTTTCGTAACACTTAATGGGAAAATAATTTCCGGATCATATTATCATTTACGCTATTGTTGTATAATGTTGAACTACAATGCACACAATTGCATGTTTGTCTTCATTGTTTCTATTATACATATTGAGTATACAAATCGAACTATTGATAGCTGAGAGGGTGGAATTACTAACATAGATTAACTAACTATTCTACAAATGATACACCTATTAACTATGCAAATTAATTATTATTATAGGAGACACTTGACGATCAATTTATTACAACTAAATAACAATAAAGTTACATGTTTTTGAAATAACAAGGCATGTTCGTCGATGAAATTTCGCTACATGCTGAAGCGTATATTGATGCGGCTCTTATGAGAGCCCTATGCTGAAGACTTCCGGCAAGAGAAGTGTAAGAAGGTAACGACAATTTTTCATTTTCCAACACTCTTTCGTGTGGTATCACTTTATCGTAACGCGAAACGTGCGGTTCCACCATTTGATTAATATGTTCATCTTGGTTATACTTATAATTATTCAAACTTTCTGGACAAGTTTCATATTTTAGAGGATGACACATTTTTGAACTCATTTCCGTTAGCACCGGCAGTGGAGGAGGATAGGCAGAATAATTTTCTAAAGTTTTAAGCGTTAAATCTTCGAAAACAAATAAAATTTCACACTAACCTGAAATTGTAGGCAAGGTTCCGTAAAACGCACGATTTAACGCCTGTTTTATGGGATCGTATGGCATCATATTTGGATACAAAAGTTTTCCACTATTTTTGTCATCTTTTTCAATTTTTGGTTTTCTTCTAGGTTTGTACTTATATCCCGGGTGATCTATAATGTGTTGATTTCTTAACCGTTTAGCTTCGTCAATAAAAGGTCTCTTTTCCACTTCGGACAAAAGTTTCCATTCTGCTCCTAGCAGTTTCGAAATTTCCGAGTTGTGAAGTCTTGGATAACTGTGCGATATGTGCTTTCTTCTTATACGTGACCACACCATAAAAGCGTTCATGGGTCTTTTAATGTGGGACGATTCTGTAGACATTTGCTTCTCTAATAGTTGCTTATAGTAGTGAATATTGAAATAAACTGACCCATTCAAATAAACTCATTGTGCTTAACGCTGCATAAACACTGATTCTAATCTCTTCATTCAATTGACAGTATATTGTATTGTAAAAGGTGTGTTGTCACTGGGTTAAAAAATTGAAATGCTTTTATTTAAATTTAAAATAAAATGTTTTGTTTGAGTGAACCTGTAAATTATGTTAGTAACATATAAATTATTTTATCATTAGAAGGTCTTAACTAAAAATTGTTCTCATCTCTTTTGTTATAAATAATTATACATGTATATAATTATTGTTATTTTTATGTCGGATACTGAAAAAAATACTTGTATTTTATTATTAATGGCACTTCAATAATTTTGAATAGATTCTGAAAGCGATATAAAAAATAAATAATACCTTTTACGGTTATGTATAAAGTTTTGCAATTTACAAGTTAAATTACAAAGTATAACTTGATATTATTTATTATTGTATATTCAATAATTAGCTTCACATTAAATAATCTAATTTTATTCCTAACTGGTATTTAAATACATGTTAGGGATTACAGTAATTTTAAATAATTTTATCAGCTTCTAGTCCTAAATAATAAATATTACAATTACACAACATATTACAATAATTTTTCTTCGTCGATGCAAATTTATAAGAGCAAAACATTTCAATAACAATATATATAAAACTTTAAATTGCTTGTTAACTCGTTTAAGAAATAATTCTTTATTATAATTTTTTTACTTTAAAAAATGTATTTTTTGAGGTCTACATCAGTCAGAAAACGTAAATATTGTACGATGCCACGCCTTGATTCACCTTATTTTTTTTTTCAATTCAATTCATCTTTAAGATTATCAAAGAGTTGTATCTATTATATTCAGTATTTTTCGAATAACTACTGTGATATTTGGGAAAACAATGTTGCTTTTAAGATTAATAAAAATTGAAAATTAAGAAATAATTTAATTTTTTGTTTTAGCTGTCTAGTTTATTATTTTCTGATGTTCTGTGAAAGGGATTGGTTTTTCAAAAATTTTTACTGAACAGAAGTTATAGTCCGATACATTTCCCGTCAGAATTTTTGTAAAATGTCTCGTTTAGAAGATACAGAGTTCTGAAAAAAAACAAAAAAGAAGCTCTAACTTTTCAACATATTTTTACTTACTTTAATTTATAACTCGGAAACCGTTGAATTTAGACAAAAAAAGGTTTAAATTTAGTTTGTAGATTATTTCACTCTCTTTAAAAAAGTACTAGTAAGTTTTTACCGAAAAATCAATAGTTTCTGGGCTAGGGCCTGGTAAAGGTAGAAATTTAAAAAAATGCTTTAGAAAAAATATTTTGTTAAAAATGTTTCTTAGAAAAGTGTCCTCTATCACCACCCAAGTTATGTAAAGTGTATCCGGGGACACCCTGTATTATGGAGTCATACAATACAATACCTCAGAATTAATCCATGGTATCTCAAGATGTTTAAATTGATTACAGCTACGACATAACTACAAATATTGAAAAACTTTGAATCCCCTTTGCCTTTTTTTTCCAATAAATCAAAATACCATCTACAAAAGTCCTTACGATCCTTAAAGTTTATTTTCTACGCTAGATCCATCACAAACATTCATAATCCAGAATCTTAACTTTATCCATATTTACTATGATTATTAGGTAATAACCATAATTTTATTTGAAAAATGTGATATTTTGATGAGCAAGTCATTTTCAAACAACCACAGTCGATATGCGACTTTAATTAAAATTGGTGGTAAACTAAATTAAAGTTAACAAATTTTAATTTTCTACCTACATAATATATTTGAGTAGTAAAAAGCAAAGCAAAGAACAAAAAATAATTTCTTTTTATTTTTAATCCAAAATTTTATTTATTCGATAGAAAATTATGAAAAAACTCCTGAAGATTATAAATAATGAAATAATGCGTTTATGTGAATTTCTTCATAATTTTTCAGTCGATCTTAAAAAATTTTAAGAAACTTTTCATGTCCAAGTTTGTATTAAAGTTGTTAATTCTCCACTTGAATTTTCTCACAGTTACAACAAATTGTTATACCTAGTTAATTATCTCAGACTTTTTTGGAAAAATGCGCATAGTCAAAAGGATAAAAACTAGAATTTATAATTTATTCTTAATTGCATTATCTGTATATTTTTTGTAATACTCGGAATAAATTTAAAATAAATGCAAAACACATTTTGGTTATTATTATTATTATTATAATATTTCCTTTATTTCGGATCTCACATATAGTGGTAATTAGCATAAGTTGGGGGATTTAGCTCCAACCATCTTATTCTTTACAGTGTGTTTCACCTAATTACATTATTTTTCGATACATTTTTCACATAAGCTAATTTTGAACAATTATTATAAAAGTTACTTAAATCTACTACTAAATAATTAGAATTTTAAATTGTTTAGTACATTTTTAATGTTGAGAATTTAAAAATTTTCTGACAATATGGCACGTTTCCAAAATAACAGCTTTTTGAATTTCTGGGTATAATTTTGAAGATAGATCTAACTTTAACAAATGGGTTTTAAACTTGGAAGATACCACACCAGTAGCCGATATCACTATCGGTATTATTACTATTTTATTGAGACCCCATACACTCATCATTTCCATTGCTAGTGCCTCGTACTTATGGATTTTTTCTCCTTCGGTGGTTATGATATTTTTAGACAGAGGCACAGCAACATCAATGATGACTGCATTTTGGTCTCGTTTTCGTATCAAGACAATGTCAGGCCTATTATGACTAATTGTTCGATCCGTTAATATAGTCCTGTCCCAATAGAGTAGAGAAAAATCGTCTTCAAGTACAGGGTCAGGTACGTAGTCATAATAGGGTCTAAAATTGTCAAGCAAGTTAAGTTTTTTACCAAGCTGCTGGTGTAATATCTTGCAAACTTGGTTGTGTCTTCGGAGATAGTCAGTAGGAGCCAAGAATGAGCATCCTCCTATAATATGCTCTATGGTTTCATTGGGGACACCACACTTTCGGCACCGATCTGCAACATCGAGATTCATTATGTGCTTCTTGTAATTGCTAGTGGCAATTACACCATCTTGAATCGCACACATGAATCCTTCAGTTTCAAAGTGTAGTAATCCCCGCTTCAACCATTCTACTGACATTTCTCTGTCAATTCCTTCGGAGTCCAAAATTGTCGGATATTTACCGTGAAGCACCTTATTCTTCCAATTAATTTCTAATTCAAATTTTTCTTCACAATTAAGATTTTGATTTTTTAAATTCAAACCACTAAAATTTTTATCTAAACTTATAATTTCGCGAATTAAAGGAATGTTAATCGAATAAAAATAATCACGCAATAATTTAGTTATAGATTTACAAGAATTAAATAAATTTATTAAACCGCGTCCTCCTTTTTTTCTCTTAATATACAACCTTTCCACTGCAGATTTCGGATGTAAATATCTATATTTATATAAAATTTTTCTTGTTAAGGTGTCCAAGGCATTTAGATCTGTATTCGACCATTTTAGAACTCCGAAAGAATATGATAAGACTGGAACCGCCCAAGAGTTAATAGCCGAGATCATATTCCGAGACGTCAATTTACTTTTCATTAAAATTTTTAATTTTTGCATGTATTTTTGCCTAAAATCTTTTTTTAAAAGTGTATGGTCCAGAACAAAATTTTGCTGCATTCCCAAATATTTATACAACTGATGCGGTAATAGTTTGGGAATTTCGTTTAATACATCAAATTTAGAAATTGGTGTACCCCTATGAATGTCAATTTTTGCACACTTTTCAAATCCAAATTCCATGCAAATGTCAGTACTAAATAATTTTGTAGTTTTTATTAAGTTAAAAAGTTGATCTTCGTTCCTAGAATCGATCAACGACATTTTGCTCTGTCTGATTTAAACTTGAGAATTTTTCGGATACTGCCAAATGAAACTTTCTTCGCCAACCTGGTAATGGACTTTCGTCACAATTGTTGATTTCATAAAATGTGCGCATTATTTCTTCGTTCATTTTTTTGGTCCATTTAATGCGCTTGCGAATCTTCCCTTGAGCGGTCCTCTCATTATTGATCATCAATGATCCAGAAGACAAGCTACTATTAATATTTTCAACTGGTAATGTTGGATTCGCCATTTCATTAGACAGTTCATGTGCAAGTAAATTAGTGGAATCTGCCAACACTAATTCACTACCCCGATTTATATTGCGCATCGGAATGTTTGCGCCAACATTTCTACTTGCGCTATTTTCCATTATATATGTTTAAACTGAATACCCATTTAATCAAAATAATTAATTATGATTAAAAAAGGATATTAATGAGGAAAATTTAATACGCGTCAAGTCTGACTTTGACAAATTATTATTATTATTATTATTATTATTATTATTATTACTCATAACTTCTAGCACGAAATAACACGAAATCACAAATAACGATAAACTACATTTTGAACACCATTTTTGGTCCGACCGAAAAATATTGTAAAATATAAATTATTCTGTAATGAAAATTTAAAATAAATTCGTGAAAGAAAAGCGCAATTTATTAATTAAAACCTTCAAGATTATTTTCATAATTTTCTGTTATTTAAAAAAATCATAACTAAAAAACAGATTTTAGAACAAAAAAATTGTTTTTGCTGGATAATAAAATTGTATACCGCTGTTATTTTGTCTTGATAGAGCCTTTATATACCTACATAAAATACTAAAATTTTATCAAAATCGATTGAGCCGTTCCTGTGTAAAATTTAATTTTCTATTTTTCTGAAATGGCGATTAAATATTTCCCGGGGGCAGTTTCACCATATACAAAACTAGGTATATACCCAACAAAAAATCTCTGTGAGATCTGTAAGAAAGAATATATGTCGCCCTATTAAAGTTTTAGCAGATATATGTAGCTACGCAGCCTTAACAAAGTTTTTTGCTACTTATTACAACAAATTTTATGCTAACATAATTTTTTCTGTGCAAAAAAAATATTATTTGTGGAATCAAAAAAATTTATTTTAATGAAAAATCTGTATACAAATAAGCTCGAGCGCTTTTTTTTACTTTTATGCTATGGACGCTTTGGAGAAACCTCACGCTTCTTCCGGCATTACTACATAAAAACTCTTGATTTTAAAAATTGGTATAAAAATGGCTATTATATTCAATTTGTGCATACAGAAAATGGTTATCTGTTGGTCACAAAATATTCCATTTAATATTATTATAAACGTTAGCAAATAAAAAATATATAATTATTGAAATCACTAATTAATACCATAACAGTCTGTTATATAATATTGTTACCAATTGAGCAATTTATTTCAGGCTGTTAATTAACTGAAACAATGTTATAAAAAATTTTATTATGGTTGATGTCTGGTGAAAAGGAATTATTGAAACTGATTATTTAAACAAGTGACACAACAGTTAATTATGTCGGAAAATGTTTGTGTCTAAGACAAAGGTAAATGTGAAATTCGATTCAATAAATACCGTAATCTAACCTACAATGAGGTCTAACTGAATTCTGAATAACTGCTGTTAACACAACATTGTAAAGTTATAATAAAAAGGAGCGTATAGATCAAAATATTCGCAATGTACTTGGATGGGTGACTGCAAATTGACTGAATCGCTGCTCCCATATTAATCCGCACATATAAGCATGGTAGGAATAGGGTAAAAATCTTTCTTGAAAAAGGCTTACACCCAGCAGTAATGGAAAAACTACTGGGTGGTTAAAAGAAAATCTGGTCGCCAGGGTAGAACAATCAAATATAAACAAAAATAAAATATGTTGCCACTAATTTCTAATTTAAGTTGATTTGCAAAAGCTTATAAGTTGTTTGTCATGAAATTATATGTTTGTTAATCACCACAGCATTTTTGGGAGTTCCCATATGTAAGATGAATCAGAATGATGTGCCGATTATTCGGGATTGTTCATCCTAGTAAATAATCCTTAAATGTATTTTCAAATTAAGAAGCAAAATATGTAGTATAAACGTTAATGTGTTTCTTGGCAATATTTTTTATTTGTGATTGGTTTATCGACTTGTTTCTAAATTATTTCATATAATTATACCTTCTATGTATGTCTACTGCATTTCTCTTAACCTGGACCATAATGTACTAACCAGATATTGGCTTAATATATGTATAGTCTGTGACATCCTATCACCCTATTTTCCTCATGATTATATTATTGTTCATTCAGCTATGAGAACTGCGGCGGATTTCACACCGACTTCACCCGCTAATTACCAATTTAGAGTATCGCAGGTGCATTGTGAATATTTTATACAAAATTAATTATAAAATTTTATTGTTGCACAAAAAATTTGTATTACTTTATTTCTTTCTGTTCATCGAATAGTATAAATGAGTATGATTTGTTGCTGTATTTACATTTTCGAGATGTGCAAATTATTTGGAAAGAAAACAGATGTCTTATACGATGCATTTATTTACCTACGTACATGTCGTATGAAAGTATGTAAATGTATGCCTGAAGGAATACGATAAGAAGATTTTCCATGAATTCATTAAAGGTGGATTTCTTTACAATATCCTTAATAAAGGCAAATTACAAAAAGCTTGTGTATCGACAACTGTATTTAAATTTTCTTATTACGAAACCAATTATTAATGAACGTAGTTCATAACAAAATCATTATGCGATACTCAAACGCTTCCTTTTTTGCATTGTATCACCTGAGTGGAAGATTACATCCAGGTGGAGCTTACTGAGAGATATCGCCATTGTGCGCAGATAAAACAATTATTGTGGCGGAAATCTTCTTCCCTTCGAGGATTGGCCACGCTCAACGCACAATCATAATAGTTTCACTTTTCCCTGTAACTCATACACCGAATATCTATCCACTTGAAATCTCTTGTTATGATCAAGTATGGAATTTAATATGCTTTTAATAATAAACTGCACTTTGCTTTAACTAATATTTTCTACCTGAACGCATTTGTCATAGAATACTTATTGAATTTAAAAATTTAAATTTTTGAGATACCTCAAAGTAGGCAAACTAAGAAAGATATAATTTTTCATAACCTGACAGTCACATTGACATGTATTAAAGCATGAATCCTTTCTAAATAAAAGTACAAGTCGATTTGACCAGCAGCTGCGAAAATTCTATTTGGTTCATTTTTTACAAATTGTAATAATCAGTCACCAAATATTGTGTTTAATAATTGCATAAAATAAATGAAAACAAATTTCATAAGTTTTCCAAAGTAAAACTTTGTGTGCCAAAGTAAAAAAAGCCCTTAATTAATTATATTTTTATTATAATTAAATTCGCTTTAAATTTACCTAAGTAAAAGTAAAAGAAATAAATAAAAGAAATATTTACAGTGAAATCTATTTATCAATAATTTTTCAAAAAGGCAATTTTTGAATATTTGACAATTATATTCAATGTTTGATTTTTTTAAACAGAATTAAAATATTTGTGAGGTATGAATGTGTTCAGCAAGTTTTACAAAACTGAATTTTATATTATATTTTGAATTAATCATTTAATTTTTGCCAGTGAAAACATCCTATATAAGATTGATTTGGACAAATAAAAGATTTTTCTTATTTTTCTTTTAATATAATTGATTTCTTAAATATCGTCTTCCTACTTGTTGCCATTGTGCAAAAATACCAAACAACTTAGTTTTCGAAAGAACGGTAAGTTTCGAAAATAATTTTACTGCTCATTTAATTTAAGTTATAGGTAGTTAAAAAAATTTATTTATATTTTTATAAATTTTATTTACTACAAGCAAAATTACTTACGAATATTGGTATAATTTATTTTAATTAAATATGCTTTAAAATAAATTATAACGTAATAATTTTATTTTATTATATAATCATATGATAATGTCATTATAATATTTATATGGATATATTCTTGCAATCTAATTTTTTTTAATAGTAAATAAGGCCATTAATTTTACGTGGTGAAAGTTGATAATAGCCATATCATGTTTTAGAATAACTAAAATGCATTAAACACTTCAAACATGCACTTTTCAAAAATTTAGCAAAATTTTAAATTACGTTATGGTTCATACTGTCATATAATGTTGAAATATGTTTGCAAAATTATATTTACAGTGTACTTTATTTGTAGTTATCTTAAAGATAGTACCTTTTGTGTACCAATGTCTCACTCAACAAAATAAGCTTGTTGTTTTGTTGTTTTAGAGTATCATACCATGGGGCCCAGTGGTTGAAGTGGAAAATAGTTACTGGGGGTATGGGTATTAAATTACCCATTTTTATAATAATTAATAATAATTTATTGAAACTGAATAGGTACTTTTATGCTAAATAAGTTAGGGTACATTTCTACAATTTATAAAAGTGGTGGTATGTCATACCCTTGCATACCCCCTCACTTCGACCACTGATGGGGCCTCGATCACAACTTACCTTCATCAGAAACAAATTATTGTAAAAAATTTTTCTAATGTCACCAGGCTCAGGTAGGAAAAAAATAGCTCAAAAACCATTATTATTGGATATCTTTTTTGTCACAGCGTTCGTGCAGGACAAACTGCACTTACTGCCAGTACTGTTGGGTACTGTCTAATAATTGAATTACTGCCTTTACTACCTGATACGTGAACAGTAATATTATGCAAAGGTACATAACATTATCAGTTCACCTATCCGGGTTTTAAGTTAGTAAACAGCAATGTCAGGCAATATCAGATAATTATAATTAGGCAGCAGGGCCGATTTATCCATTAGGCAAGAAAGGCAGCTGCCTAGGGCGGCAGTCTTTTAGGGGCGGCAAAAATACTAATTAATTCTAATAAAAAATGTAATATAAATTGAAACTTGATTGTAAATTGTACTTAGGTATTTAAAAATCAAATGTAGAAAACATAAACAATTTTTAAGTGCCGCATAGTAATGCTAGAAAGTAAAGAATAAAAATAGACGAAGAACAAAAAACTGTCAACTGTTTAAGTAAATAAATTTGTTCTCAGAGTTTATACTTATTTTGCTAATAAATATTATGCTGTTATAATAAGTTCAAATTTTAATTTTAAGGGGGCGGCAAAAATAATATGCCTCGGGTACTCACATGCCTTAACGCGGCCCTGTTAGGCAGTAGTATTAAGTAGTTACTAGGAATATTTGAAATATTGGTATTTTTAAATTTTTGAATTTTTAAAAAAAATAAATACGGCTAATATTGCCATTTATTGACTAATACTAAATTTTGTTGTTTAATACCACCTAACAGTGGCGGATTTAGGGGGGGGCTACAGCTATAGGGGCTTAGGCCAGGGCGACAAAATTCAGGGGCGGCAAATTTAAAAAAAAAATACCAAAAGCACATGTGAAAAACCTAATGGATAAGTATACTATTTAATTAATTGATTAAAATAAAATAAAACGTTTCTTTATTATACTTACGACTTTTCTATTTTTGTTGTTCTAAATTAAATTAAAATAAAATTATAGAAAAAAGTGCGGCAACTATTTTTGTATTATCTTACTTGAATAAACTGTAACAATTTCTCAAACTTTGCGCTTTTTGTTCAACTGTGGGAGGTTCTTTGTTTGACGATTGAGCGACTTATGCCCGTATAGTCATGGATTGATCCGAATATCGAGATCAATTTTCAAAATAACAGCTATTGCTACGATACGGTCTAAATTCCAGTAATCTCATTGGTAAATTCTAAGATTATCTTGAGCCTCGGATTGATTCGTGACTATTATGCTCGTACTAATAGTCACGGATCAATCCGAGACTCAAAATAATCCTAGAATTTACCAATGAGCTTACTGAAAAATAAACCGCATTGGTTGATGCGACATCAGGAAATTCTTGTAAATCTGAATTTAGACTACCAATGACCCTTCTCAAGAATTAGAAAAAAAATTGTTAAATCGCGTTAATGCAATTTTAGGATCCCAAGTTTAAATCGACGAGCTACGAAGAAGAAACCGCGGTTTCGGAATGCCTGGTAGCGCCGACTACACTGCTGTGATCTAAAGTCCAATTTCAATCTATAGGCTATGCATCTAGTTTGATTAGCACCCTACTAGAATATTATACAAGTGGTCACTGAACCATCATTGCCAAGTATAAACTTATTGGTACATTACTGGTATAATAACAGGATGAAGTCCTACATTAAGATAAAGAAGGCTGACGTGACATCAGGAAATTCTTGAAAACCTGAATTTAGACTACCAATGACCTTCCTCAAGGATTAGAAAGAAAAAAAATTGTGGAATCGAGTTAATACAATTTCGAGGATCCCACTTTGTAGCCCGTCAATTCAAGCTTTAAACAATCAACATTGTAAGTTTAATGAATGTCAAATAATATTACTATTAAAGCCAGGGTCGCACTTAGTATAATTGTAAACTTATACATAATATAATTGAATATCTAAAATTGTTTAAATATGTTTTCTCCGCCTTTGTAAACTTGGTTTGGGTAAACATAAACATTTAACTTCAAATTATAAAGTTTAACTGACGGTCGTTCCATGTATAAGTAAATATAATTTTCTTATAGATTTGTATTTCAATAAATAAATGTCATGAAGGTCGAGTTGGTAATTTGATAGAATAGGCTTGTCTTCCCCTATTAATCCGTATTAGAACGATTTTGCTCATGAGACAAAACAGAAGGAAGAATAATGCAGAGTGAAATTAGTTTGACGATTTAGTCCTAATCCTGACTGAACTGTCGGAGCTACCGGTATAACTAAATTTTTTCTTCCCATTTAGGTAGACTAATATAATTGTGCTACTCCCTGTATATTTACAATTGCCGTCATATAGTTCGTTAAGCGCACAAAGCATACTAAGAGATGTAATGTAATCGTCATTGAAGCAGCAGGTCACTGGCACAGTTGGTCCTTGTCCTTCTTAATTTAGAGTTTAGAAACTATGGGTTCATGCAAGTTCTATCTTGAACAAGAAGGAATTACTCGCGATTCGAAATGTGAGATAACGAACTTGACATATCGGTATTCATTACAATAAGTATTATTCACAAAGGTGCAGATGCAGAAATATTCACTTAATAGAAGTTTAAAATTAATAATAAAAATCAAGACTGGCGCATATGGATTTTTTTCTCATCTCCATATGGTCAGTCCTTTCCTAACTTTGGTGTATAAAAATTTTTATATTTTAAATAATTTTTTAACTACCTACTTAACTAGTTTCAGAGCTTCATTTAAAAATAAAATGAATATAAAAAACTTAAAAATAAACAGTTCTCAAGGAAACAATTCCTTATACGTAAATTTTTCTGTAAGCTTATTTGCTATCTCCGTGAAGGTGTCGGCTAAAGATTGCTCTAATGCAGGTTGAATTTCTTGAACAAATAATTCAGAATTTTCATTGAGTATATCATCGGAAGCTTCCCTCAGGATTTTGTCGTTTTCAAATAAATTGTTTAAATGAATGGAACTTTTGCCAATTTCAAGGGTCAACCTCAATCGGTCAAATTTTAAATATTCTTCTCCATTTCGAACAACTTTTGTTCCTTTCATAATCACCTCGCTTTTGTAATCGGCTAAAAAGTTAAATTAAAATTGTGTTTAATTAAAAAACCGCCAACTTACTAAAATTGCCATGAATTAATCCTTGTCCTTTAATATTGAGTAATAAAATTCTCATATCCAAAACGTAATCTCCTGTAAAGTATAGATGTGGTAACCAAATCTTAAAATGAAACTTGTTTTTTTTCAAATTTGGTCTGAAAATAGAACAATTTAGTTAAAGATGCAAAATATAAATTATGCACAATCACTTTTGTTGCAATATCGAAGGCCGACAAGTTGATCAATAGAATATTAAAATTAGAAATCTTACTTTAACTCAGTAACGACGAAACTCGCTGGTCCCCAAACTTGTACGTTTGAAATATTGCAGTTTATTGCAGCTCCCGATGGTCCCCTTTTTAATTTAATTTCGTTCAAGCGTAGTGGTTCGATTGGTGGTACATCCAATTCGGGGATTCCTTTTTTCAATATCGGACGTAAATGATTAACTGAATCATTTATACATTGAGCAAGGTTAGGATCATTGGCACGACAAATATGAATATAATCGGCTAAAATTGAAATAAATACATAGCTTTCCAAAAGTAGGTTAATTGTAATTCATTACTTACGTATCTCTGCTAAGCTAATAATTACAAGACTGATTACTATTGCGCAACTGAAGCAACTTGACACAAAAACTTGTCGATTTTTCATGATTGTAGCACTATTTATTGTCGAAAAAAAATTAACAAATGTTTAAATTCCGGAACGCAGTCTACTGTAAATCCATGAATGGTACAAAATGCTGCAGCGACTACATACACGCAAGTAACTTGCCGATACAACTTCTTTGTTTTATATTCACACAAATTATAAGAACCTTGATACGAAAAGCTATTATTAATTAATTTCAGAGACGGTTAAAGCTGAAGATAACAACTGCTTGAACAAAACACAGGTATCTAAATGATTTGAATCTTAATTTTTTAATTCAATGGTAAATCTTGAGTCATCAATATTGTGATTTTTAATTTTGTCACGATATCTATTAACGACATTAAAATATCAACTATTAAGAAAGAATATTAATTATTAAGTAATGACCTTCGTTGCTGTAAGAATTTTTAAGATTTCATAAAATGGCACTATTAATATGTAAATGGTACAAAAATGAAGTAAATAAATGATATTATAAAGTAATTATTGAAGGCTCCTCGTACATTACACAAAAATGTTTGTAATTAAATAATTAAGGTTAACAAGCTTATTGTTTTTACAACATCCTTGAATTATCGGTTTAATATTTTTGACAAATTTAACTTAACACTAAATATACACACATAAAAATATGAATGTGGTTTCATGATTGTCATGATCTTGAGTAGTAAAAAAATTTATATGCTTGTGACCAACAAAACCTCTTAAAATAACAATCTCGTTTTGTTCTTTTGAAAAACTTATTGCTCGTATTCAATTTTCCCTTAATTGCTTTTTCGAACCAAGTAAAAAGATTAAATTAAGTTTCATTATACAAACAAATACGGAAAGAAACCACCTAACTAATTAGGAAAATTTTGATCTTCGTTATATTCAGGCGATGACATTATTTTACATAAATTTATTTAAAATGTATTATTTACTTTTGTGAATCGAGCTAATATTCCTGAGCAAAAAATTAATGAGCTTTCTCATAGAGAAAATTTAAATTTTTCATAATTGCTTTGAATTTCCTACAATGCATTGTATCTAATTCTGAACAGTTTCAATTCGTGTGTTCGCTGGTTGAGTTACAGATTGAAAATTCTGGATTTGAATTTCTTAACTCCACCTTCCGGTGTATATCATCACGTTGTGGATTTAAGATTTGGTTCTACATTTACATATTATATGTATCTGATAGAACGTCAAGGTCAAAAAAAAAGAAAAAAAGCACTGGAACTTAAACCTGATTTCTTAAGAATGTAAATGATCAGTGGATACAAAGGTATATTCTTACAATAAAACAAATAATGGAGTTTATCAAATAGTTTCGATGATATTATTGATCATCTTCAGGAAAAAGTGTCGTGATATTTAAGAGTTATTTATCTTAAATACAAATGGTGTTTCAAGTAAATCTGGCTAGCGAAATGTATATAATACACGCAATATACTAATATTTACATAAGTAAAAGTGACTAATAATAAATTATTGAAAAGGAAATACAATTTGCCTAGACCGGATATTGTGAGAATTCTAAAATGCAAACCAACAACTGCAATCAATGCAATACGTGCATAAAATATTAAGTTAAATATTATCTTTTCATTAAATTTTCGAATAACTAGATAAGAATTCCTTCTGCACAAAAAAAGAGAGCAATTGAACACAGCATCATTTTAAATATTAGTATAACTTGTTTTAATTATTAGGAATTTAGAAGAAAGAAGAAATGATCGAAGTTAACTGGGGTTTTAAATAAACCCGCGAGTCATGTTCGACTTGTGTTGGTTAAATTTATTGAACTCAAATTTTTTTGATATTCATGTAAAATATTCAAAAACGTTTCGTAAGCCTACTCCAAACTAGTTCACTGACGTAGTAAATTTTTTTTAAATTTCAATTTAAAAACTTTTATGAAATATGCTTGAATTTTTTAAAATAACTTTTTGGAAATTTACGTTTCCAAACCAGTATGACGTAATAATTTGTTTATTTTTTGTATGACGTTTTCCTGTTTTACGTTTTCAACGCGTAAATATGAATATTTTGAATATTTAATTCTTTACCAGTTAGTATACAACAAATGAAAAATAAAAGTAAATTAATTAGTCGAACTTTTTATTAAATATTCTTGCGTAAAATTTAAAAGTGTGACATGTTAATATGCAAAATGTGATGTGAAATTAATATTAGTTTCTACTTATTGCAATGTAACAATACAAATATGAACAATAATGGATTGTGCTGGTAAGTTTTCATACTAATTAACTTGATGGAAATTTATTTTTTATTTATTTTTACGAATTTTTGTTTTTTATATTTTGAAAAAGGATTTCTGCCCTAACAAAATTTTAGTTCTTTGCTGCTACTACAAAAAATTTTATGCTGCCATAACAAAGATTTTTTGTTCAGAATAGAAAATTGTGTTGTTTCAGCTAATATTTTTACACGATTTATTCTGAAGATGATTTAATAAACCAAAAGCATATGTCCCAAAAATAGGATGGTTTTTTTCTCAAAATTAATAAAAATTCTTGAGACATTTTTCAAACAAAACTTTTTTCTTAATTCATATTAATCACTTTTCTGATGGAATTTCGAAAATTTTCCTCGCCTGTGAATTGCGGTGAGTATTGGGTTAAGCTGCTAGAGATACAGGGAAGCTGTTTTTCAGGAACATCCAAGAAAAGCAAATAATAATTTGCTCTTAGTTTTTCATTTGCACATACAATTTGCTTATTTAGCTAACCTTTACAAACTCACAAAATTATAAAATATTTTTGCTTCAGAACAAACGTAACGTTTGAGAGTGGAAATTTAAAAAAATTGGATAAAAAAAATTGATGACAAAAGAACTGTGGTGTTACTAATTTAATTGCGATGAAAACCTTTGGGGAAAGGATCCAACCCCCTCATCTTCCTGCGAGTACGCTACTGAATAAGGATAACTAGGTAAAAAATGTATTAAATTCAATTTCGTTGTATAGTATATGTGTATTTGTGTTTTTGTATCCAATAATATAAAGATTATTTGCATTGCTCAAGAAATTGGATTTTCAATCAATTATCTAACTGATCAGGAAATTTATGTTTTCGTTATTTATAATTCTCATTTATTATAATACTTATAAAATATTCTAAAATTTAATAATCCAAAACTTAATTATATTGTAATACGCTTATAAATTAATTCATAAATTAGATTAATTTAATTTTAATTTAAAAGTTCAATTTTTTGAACAATCAATGATTCGGATATAAGATATCAAAATTACAAATTAAATTTTTATTTGACAAATTTATTTTACAAAAAATTAAACTATTTGCCAGTTTCAATAGTAATTTCCTAATTTCAGTACATTTGGTCGATTTTTTCAGTCAAACAAACACAACTTTAACATCTGATATCGAAAAAAAAAAAAAAATTTCTAAAATAGCATTGTAGCTTCAATGAGTTGCTGCAGTTTAAAAATCAAATAGCGACAAATTCATTTTAGTTTATATTTTACAGTTTTTTTTAAATACCTTCGCTTTGAAAATTAAAATTCGTAAATATAAAATACACTGTGAATAATTAATCAGTAATATCTACTTATTATGTTTATTATTTCCGGGAAAATAAAAAGTAAGTATTATACTTAATAATAACAAATTGATAACTGCGAAAAAAGTGAACAAACCCGAAACTATTAGTCAGTTAAACAAACAATGAACCAAAATTTCATGTAAATTATTTTACGTAATAAACTCTATGCTAATAAATTTTTTGTAAATTTTTTGCTTATTTTCTTCAATAGCTGTTGTGTTAATTTGTACCTATCACTCAAAGCCGATTAAAGGAATTTAATAATTTGTCAATTATACTAAGAATTATTACTTAGTTACTAAATTCTTACGGCTTATATCACGACAAAAATTACTATCTTAAATCTCGAAATTGGCAAAACAGTCATGAGTTTAATTTAAATTAAATTAAATGTACTCGCCAAATAATAAGGAATTGCATCGCTGTTGTTTTAATTCTGTTTGCTAAAGTTTCAACTTTGTACCAAATTTAAACAAAATAACGAAAACAATTAAAATGCAGCATCATTAAAATCCTGCAGAACTTGCCGACATGATTCAATTTGATTGAAATTATAAACCACATGATAATAGATGATGATCTTTCAATCTCCCGCTTTTCTGGGGTTAATTTTGGTATTACGTACAGAGAAGAGATGTAAAAGGGATGCATTTTATTGGGCTATATCTATTGAGGTAATAATAACATCCCAAATATCATAAAACATTTATGACGACTGCAGCAAGTGCAAAATTGCATAATTATGAGTTTATAACGTGTATGCGGTACCGAGGACGGTTAATAAGTCAGAAACACGTTGTCGATCCAAAAATAATAACTCGAAGTCCTTTCTGAAAAACCGCTGAATGTTTTCAAGATCTATTTAAATTTTAAGTTTTTTCATATACGATGTTCTATGTACTTCTAGTTTTTTGTTTATTGTTATTGCAAAAAGAAGTTGACATTTGGTATATTACTTGAGCAAGAATTATTAATAGTATATTTTCGATTTTCCCTTGTTTTTCTTTGTGTAATTTAAATTTTTCTTATTTTTATGTTTCTCGTTGATGGTAATTGTTGATATTCATCAAACTGTGACACACATGTAGACCGTGTGGCCTAATGGATAAGGCGTCGGACTTCGGATCCGAAGATTGCAGGTTCGAGTCCTGTCACGGTCGAAATTCATTTTATATAAATTTTTAAGCCGAATTAAAACAAAAATTGGGCGTTTATTATTAATTTGTCATAGCATTCATTAGACAACAATAAAACATTTATATTTTTAAATATTAAGGTCTTGGCGCCATCTAGGAAACGGTGGCAAAATATTTCATTCATATTTTACTGTAATATAAAGCAAACAGGGGAACACCCAGCAGATACTTGCTGTGGATCGATTTTCTCACTTCTTCTCGCTATGCTTAGCAACTCACAATAAACGTGCGATCCAAGAGATGGCATATGCGTCCTATTTTCATAATTTAAATGTAACTTCGATAATAATAAGTAATTATTATTTAATTTTTATATACCACATATGTATAGGTAAAATTGAATAATAAAATTTAATTATTATTATTTTGTCCTAAGCAAGTTTTGTACAATTTAAAATTGATATTAAATTACATTGCCGCTAGTTAAATAGCAAATTACTAAAGTAATTCTAATATTATATCTTGCCTACGGCGTTATGATTTATAACTAGAACGAGTTTTGGATCTATCGTGATTAATTATTACGTAATTACTTATTGTACCTTAACTAGGTATAAGGTAAGTGTAATATTTGTTATTTGTATTCTATCTAAAACATATTTACTGATAACAAATCTGATATGTAACTACATCTGTTTTTGTATCAAATATATTACTCTTCAATAATGTCTAGTTCCAATAAGATTTGGATGGTCTAAATGTAAAAATAAATCTTTATTATTTATTATTAATAAATTAAATATTATTAAATTCCAATTAGAAATTTATTTTTATATTTTTGATAATTTTCTTTATTTTCTAATCACCACATTTACAACTTATTAAACTATTCTCTATATCACAAAATAATTTTGTATTTTAGTATAAATAATAATTCAAATTCATAGTGTATTTTGGCGATGATCGATAAAGTCACTGCATTTGAATCTGAAAAAATAACAGGTCAATAATATAACCCTTCACAAGATACTAGACATTATTTTTGAGCTAATAAATCTGTGTTTGTATAGGACTAGTATAACATAGACACTACTAATAATATTTTGCTAAAGCTCAACATAATTTATACTAAGGTCTGTATGACACGCAGCAAGTTTCTACACTAAATTGCCGACAAGAAAATTGTTATCAATATTTAAAATTATACAAGTTGTGTATAAGACGCTCCAAATTTTTTCTACAATATTGACTACAAGTTTAAGAATTATAACTTGTTAATTGTTAAGAAAGCAGTTAAACGTCGGACGCAAGCAGTGATAAAAGTTATTTTGCAGATCTGCGCACTGTTGACTATTTTATTTGGAAAACTTGCTACGTGTAATACAGGTCTAAATCATATCTTTTAGCAAAATCAAAATCTATGAACAACATCTAAAGACAAGTTTGAAAGCTATATAGTTACCTGTTATAACAATTATAATGGGATATTTTAAAAGACAAAAATTTGGCGTTGATACAAAAGGCTTATTCATAAATAAATATGACTAATCTACGCTAAAAGACTTTTATAATTATTTCAAAGCGTTTCACTTTTAATCTTGTTTCATCTGAAGCTTATAAATTTTTCTTTGAAAATCAAACACCTTTGTTGACGTGCAGTGACGCTAAAATTTAAATTCTTGTTGACATGATACAGTTTGATTATCCCCAGGATATATTACGAATAACAAATGGTGTAAATGTTGAATTTGCTTAATACTCTAAACAAACTGTAAAGGTTTCATTGACAGATGATGCTCTTTAACAAAAATTTTTATTTCTAGAAGAAATGCTAAAATAATTTACTGTTATGCAATTCTTTCATAAGGAGTGGTAATGTTCAGTGTTATATTAAACATTTTGTGTTTTATTTATTTCCAGAATGTTATAAAAATTTAAATAATCGCTAGCTTTCCATGACTTTATATTTAAATAGTATCTCGCAAAATAAAAACAAACATTCGGGGATTCCCAAACTTTAGTTTCTATTTTATGAAATATACAAACGAGTAAATCAATTTAATTCTACATCTTTACATAAAGGGACATTTTAAGATTTTATAAAACTAGCGAGTTTTTAAATTTTTGTAACATTTTGGAAATAAATGATATGAAATACTTATAAAGTAATTATTAAATTGGTACTAATAGATATTCCTTTAAAAATACGATTTCTTTTTACCAGATTCTCGAAAGTTTTCTTTGGACCTTCTTCTGGATTGCCTTCCAAAAGTGTAGCCAAGGTACGAAAAAAAACTCAATTATGGTGATCATAAGATTTTTTATTTTTCTGCGATTTTTCCGGTTTCCTACATGTTACTATATTTTCCATCTTCCCCTTTGCTGAACTTTCCGTAAATTTTTTTCGATTTCCTCAAAATTTCATCAGATTCTTCTATTATGTACAACAGATTTCCTCAACATTTATCTGTTTTTGCTGTACTTCTGGATGGTAGAAAGTTAAAAATTATTGAAATGCATTCCTATGGGAGAGTTGATATAACTGAATCAATGTTAAGATGGTATGTAGAAGTAAATGCGGGTTTGGACGACGCCTAGCTTGGCAAAATTAAAAAATTGCGCCAAAATTCAACAATATCTATAAAAGTACGTGCAAACTTTTGCTGATTTTTTTATACAATGTTTTCGAGATCCCAGATTTCAGTTTCAGGGTTTATATTTTCAAATTCTCAGTTTTTTCAGGTTTTCAGTTTCAAATTATACTCTTTCCCGTAAATTCTATTATATACATATTCGTGTTCCAAGATATTTTTTTTTAATTTTGAATTTTTAATTTTATTGTATTGTATTGAATTTGAATTTTTATTTTGATTATTTTGTGAATATTGAAGAATTGGGTTGCTTTCCTCCGTAAATTGAATGAGCTATTTGCATGATTTGGATATCTATGGAGGTAGAAATTATTTGCAATTTAAAAAAATTAATTATAATGGTTTATAAAAAAAATTATAAATTTTTTTGAATGAAAAGTTTAAAACGATAAGTATGCAACGTGTCCATATTGCAGTGCACATTTTATTTAACAAGATATTTGAAAAATTACTTGAGTGACAAATTGATTTGAAAATTAGAAAATTGAAGAGATAATTTGGAATCAGAATATTTAAACACGAATCTCATGTTTATAAAAACAAATGGTCCCCAAGCAAATTAATATTTTCTTTAAAAATAATTTATTTTATAATTTAGACCACCGGGACATCTCATTAAGGTCGCATACAACGTGGAGAGCTATTGTAAAAATTTGAACCGACAACAGACTCGGAGATTGAAAAAAAATTTAATTAAAAAGTTATTTGGCGACCAAGCCAAGAAAAATTTACAAAATGGGCGGACAACTAAAGGACGAAACAAAAACCTCTTTAGACGTTTCATGGAAGAAAATGATGGATATAGACATAAAATTAACACAAACACATTAGAAGTAAAAAACGAATTAAGAAACTATAACGAAATAAATATGTCTGAAATAAAAAAAAACAAGGAAATGAAAAAAGAATTAAAAAAGATATTGTAAACAAATTATGTTAAAATATGGAAAAAAAATAGATACAATATGGAACTGAAGCTAGACCAAGATAAGGAGTAAAAAAATAAAATAATGGACATGGATGAAGATAAACAAGAAAGCGAAAATGTCGAAAGTGATCAACTAGAAACTAAAGATTTGCTTGACAAATAAAACAAAAATTTTAAAAATGGTAAGTTGGAAAAAAAAGCAAATTAAAACTTATAAAAAAATTTGATGAAATTGAATTAGAAGATAAAAAGGCTTGTATTTATTTGGTCAGTATTTAAAACTATTTTTGGTTAGTATTTTTAATAAAATGGTCAGTATTTTTAATAAATGGTCAGTATTTTAAATAAATAGTAAGTATTTTAAAAAAATGGTTAGTGATTTAAATAATGTGCATATAAACTGTATATTAATAAAATTATCAAATTGGAGCTAAAGTAAACAAATAGAACAGTTTATATTCAAGCTTTCGAGAATATAATGTTCTCTTTTTTTTGAAAATTTTTTATTTTATTTAATAATTTTATTGATATATAATGTCAAGAGCTAATAATTTAATTATTTCATATTACTGTATACAGGGTGGCGCAAAACAATTGTTATAGTTTGAATGATAAACAACTTTTTTTATTTCAGATCAGTATATCTCTCTCTTATAAATTAATTAAAAAAAATGTTACTGCAACTTCATTATTTATACTGACCAAATAACAAATAATACTGACCGAATTAAAAAATTATACTGACCAAAATAACAAATTATACTGACCAAAATTCGATTTAATACTGACCATTAAATATTTATACTGACCAAAATATTATTATATACTGACCATTAGATACTGACCATTTAATGATAAAAATACTGACCAAATATTTAGTTGCCAGAAAAAAATGGGAAGTCGAAATTGCAAAAGGACAAAATAATTATAAGCAGGATTGACGAAATCAAGAATGGACCGATAGCTTCAGTACAGAGACGAGTATTGGTGAAATTGATTGGATTTGACATTTTAATTAGAATTCTGCGATTTGTACATTGTCATGTTCCAAAATAATTTTTTATTTTAAGATTTTATTTATAGAATTTGAATTGTTATTTTGATTGTGTTTGTAAATTTGAAGATAATTTTTTGTATAAATTTGATAATTTTTAAATATTTTGAATTGTTGTTTGCGGCAAATGTTGGATGTTGCCACGGAAATTTGTTGTAACTAGTTTTTTTGCCGTTCGCGTTAACCGGACTGGTCGTTATTTACGGAGCATCTCCGTAATTGAGAATTGTGAGTCTCTGGTTGAATATTTTGATTATTTTGTTACTAAAAGTTTTGATTTGCCGTGAGTAAATTTTTTTACTATTAATTTGAATTTTATTTGGCTGTATTTGGATGATTTGAATTGGAAGAAAAAGTTTGGAGCATTATAAATTTTGGCTTTGTATTTTTTAATTCCTAATTAGAAGTCTCTGACTTGCAGAAAAATGAGACGTACGGGTCATCTCAATATAGACATCCTCCATCTGAGGTGATAATCTAGTGGAATTCCATCTGGTGGAAATAAATTAATTTCAGATTTTAGACCACAACCGAAATAGCTTCCGTTACAAACCACCGGTTAATTAACCATGGTTGTGAAACGGAACCCAGAAAGAAGCAAAATGTCGTGTTCCAAAATCTTTTTCTTTTAATTTGGAATTTTAAATTTTATTATATTGAATTTGAATTTTTATTTTGATTATTTTGTGAATATTTAAAGAATTGTTCTTTTTTATGATTTTATGCCTAACCATTTTATGTTATCGAATTGGTAAAATTGATAGATAATTTTGCTTTGGCCGAATACGTCGACCAATGAAACCATTCGTTTCCATTAAATTTAAAATTTTACGTTCCTAGTTAGAAATTTATTTAAAAATTTGTGCAATAAAAGTTTGGTTTGCTATGAATAATTTTATTGTTGTTGATTTGGATGTGTTTGTCCGTATTTTGGACCATTACTGGAAAATTTTGGAAATTTTGGTGACAGTAATTTCGAAAGCATAATTAATTGGATTGGTAAATTAAATGGAATAATTGATTTGTATTGATTAACATGCAAAATAAGATTTGAATAAATTGGTTAACTTAATAAAAGTTTAAATTGGAAACGACTCGACGCGAATTGGAGTTCTACCTGGAGATTATCTTGCACATTTTGGTTTAAAATAAAATTGGTTATGCAAAATATTTGGAGTTAATTATAAATTTTAGTGAACATAAAATTGGAAATTGAAGTATTTTTTGGAGTTTGAAAATTTATTAAATATATAAAAGTCTCATGTTCGCAAAAATGAATGCCGCTGGCGAAATAATACTTTCTTAAATATTAATTATTTATAAATTGAGACCATTTGCTGAGAGCTACCTATACTTAAGCATTACATAAAAAACTGAATAATCCTGATTAAAGGATTATTAATTCTCTACAATCATCAATTTTTCCATCGTCTTTCTTTTCGATCGTCATTTTTTTGATTATCTTTATTTTCGATCGTTTGCCTTTCGATCATCTTTCTTTTCAATCGTTTTCTATTTGATTGTCTTTCTGTTTGATCGCCTTTCGTCTAGAATCTAGAATAGATGATGTTTGTTCTTCGGTTAAACTCCGTGAGGCTATCTGAATTACAGTTAGAAGTAATTCTAGTAAATAATTATGGAAATTATGATTATTGGCAAGTAATGAAAATAATTTAAATACATTTCTATGTATCTATTTTAATTTTCTTAGTATTTTAAAATTGAAGCCCGTTAGGAAACGTTATGAAATTGTTTAAAGAAAAGTACGAAAGTAAATTTTTTTTTTTTTAATTGAGCCTTTCATACCAGGATTGCAGTTTTGTTGTATTTATTCTTCTTAATTTAGAACTACGTTCTGTTATTAATATGTGATGTACCAAATTTACACTTGCCATTTATAGTTATTTGAAGACTTGCATATATTCTAGTAGGGTGCTAACCTTGCTAGATGCATAAATGAAATAGAGACTTTAGATCACAACAGTGTAGTCGGCGTGAGCAAGCATTGAACCGCGGTCTCCTGCTTCGCCGCATGTCGATTTAAGCTTTATACCAAACTGTTGATTTCTTCTTGAAAAAATCACATATTGCTTTTGTGAGAAGAGAGGAGATACTTTTCCATCCTCCAAATAAATTTTGTATATTATTTGCAAAACCGATATCGTTCTATAGAGGAAAAACATATTATGTTATTTAAGCAAGCAAATTATATACTTTTTCATATTAGAAGAAGCCGTTGTACATAATCGCTATCAAAGTAGTATTCACAAAATTACAAAATTCACAAAATTCAAAAAATTACTAAATTGGTGCAGAGAACTTGCGATTTGCGACCAATACTTGGTCAATAATTCCAACAACTCAATTTAAAATTCTTATGTACAGAGTACTATACACCATATAAATGCTCCATTAAACAAATGTTTAGTATTGAATCAGACAGTACAAAATTTAATTGCGTACCTAAGTTGACTTTATAGACGGAATAAAATGGAGTTGCACATTTTAATGGAGGAAATTTATACAGAAATAAATATTTGAATTATTGCTAATTGAAGTAATTAATATTTATAAAATAAATAAAATATAGATTTGGTGCGGTGTGATAATTTAATTTTCGTGTATTCAAAAATTTAGTTATAGGTGAATATTAGAGTGAAATAAAATATTTATTTAAAATAATTTCCGATTTTAATTAAAAAGGGTAAGGTAATTTAAAACATAACATTTCAATATGATGGTTAAGTGATATATCATTTAGAAGGTATTATTTGTTTATACAAAATTGGGAAAAGCAGTTGTGAAAAAGTCACAAAATGAAAAATTATACTTTTAAATTAAACCCTCCCAAGTTTGGTGGTAACAATTAATTAACGTTACAAAACGATTATGTTATAAAGCTGCTGTTAGAGAATGTATATAAAAAGAGAACAAAATTAGCATATTAACTTCACGTTTATTTTAAGCAGTTTTTGTCGAATGCGTTATAAATGGTTTAAGTTGATAATTACAAATTAATTAGGGTGTTTCTAGAAATTTAAATTTTCGCTCAACGTGTGAAGCTTGAATGTAAATATTAAAAGGCACATTAAATCTAAATGCTGTGTAATTACATTTACGCTATCGCTCTTGTCTATCACAGTGAAATATGAGCAGAAGCAACCCTCTGGATAAAGCCATGTGATTAATGGAGAGATTCAAATATGGTGCTTCCTACAACACACATATACACATTTTGGTGTACATGTAGAATATTGAACTGATTACGTATATGTTATGGTGAATAACCGTTTTGAATCAATCCAAAGTAGCTAATTCATATTGACATTTATTTACCTATAATAAATCAATACGGAAATGTATTGGACTTTATATCGCATTTTTACCATATTTCATTTGTAATATGGTTATCAATTTCTCTTATTTATGAGCTATTTAATTAAAAACTTTTAAATAAATTTTAAAAATTTATTCAAAACAATCATTAAAACAATATTTTACTATAAAAAAAATATTAATTAAACAAGTAAACGTGGAAAATTGCATCATTCAAAATTTTCTCATGAAATTTGATAATTCTATTAAGTATTTTTGTATTTATCAATTTAAAATATAAGCTTTACACTTAAATAAACTTTTGCGTCACTACAGTAATATTTATGTAAACATTTCTAAACATTTACCTATGCAAACTACATTCCAACCAGTAGCTAAACTTTCCTAAGGTCGAAACAGTTACGACCTACTTAAATTTTAATATAATATGTAATAGCACACAAAGTTGCAGCAATTATTTTGAAAATTACGAATATTTTTTGTTTACTTTCCCAAGTATTGGAACTATTATTCAGTAGAAAAGTTTTAAATTGAAAGATTCTCGAAACTTCCAAGGGTTGAATATATTTATTTACTGCAAACCTATGCAGGAATATTGCATACAGGAGATTACTCAAGTGTATTGCAAATTGTTGAATACAGTTTATGTAAGATATTTGTTAACATTACTGAGTATATTGAAGGAATGCATACAGAGAGCTGTTACTCTAAACATTTTTGATTTGCATCCTCTATAATATTTATAACAAAAAAAAAGGAAGAAGATGTTTCAGAGATTTTTAAATTACAATCTATCACCTTTATGTTTTTATTGTACAGAAGAACCTTAATTAAAATGAGATACAGCCATATCTTTAATAATTTGCCTACAAAATAAAGAAATTAATGTTGCTCTACTGGTTCAATTTTTTGTAGTGTCTCTTGGGATGCTCATTCCGAAAAGAAGAAGAAATATTGAGATTCAATGAAATGTGGATTGCAATTAGTTTAAAAAAAGATACATGGCGCAGACAGTAAAAAACGAAGATATTGAAGATAATTAGTTGTAGTTATTCGAAACAGATCAAATTTTGTCAATTGGTAGGACCCGAGTCCTCTTAAATACTTCAATGTTTCTAGAGGGTTTTCTACCTCGGCAGTTGCTTGTCAAAGAAGATAATTTCTCGACCTTATATGTATTTTTCAACTTTGCTTCATTTTGCTGAATTAAATTGTTACGTTTAATTATTGCAAATATTCTTAACTGACGATGGTGTAATTGCTTAGAAGATACTGAAAATATCTCATCTATTGTATTATCGGTTATTTAATAAATTTTACAGCTCTTTTCAGAAAAATATAAAAACATTTTGAAAGTCTTTCGTTGTTTCATATTTTGTGCTTTTACATTTTATATCGCGCTTTTTATTTTTAAAGTCTCTAAACAATTAACATTAAAACAGAAAAGTTTAATTATGTTTAACAAAGTTTTTCAACAAAATTTCTCAGCTTAATAATTTGTGTACAAATTTAACAATATAAAACCACCACATTTTTATTCATATTTTTATGATATAAGTTTAAAGAAAAACTTAGTCGTGTTAACTTTTTATGATGGGTGTCTATTTTTATTTTAAATTTAGATGCATAAAGCTTGTTATACAATTTTTTACATAAGAAAGTTCTTAGTAACATCTTGTATGAAGAAGCTCACGTCTTAGTTTTCAACCTGAAACTTCACTTGTAATCTTGGGACCTTATCTGACTAACACAAACTTATATTTCTCTGTCTAAAGCCAATTTCCTGTAGATCCTTCTTAAGACAAGTAGTCGAAAAGAGATTGTAAAAAAGCAAGCGAATCTTGATAAATACAGACTGGCCACTGCAATTAACACTATCAGAAAAACGCTGTTCTTACGTACGAACTGAGAAGTCGGGAAATCCATCGAAAATCTATTAAACGTTAACTGTCTAATCATTAATTTTTTCTTTTTGATTATAATTTAAGAGCAACTATTACACAGTATCAGCTGACAACTTAAAAATACGCTGCACTTAATCCTTTGTCATTATATTTTATTTGAAGATTTTATCTTAAATCGTTTTCTCGATACCCAATAATTTTAAGGTTGAAAGAAGGCAATAATGATAAGATTTTTCTTTAAAGAAAATTGCTACCACTATTAAAACTTAATTACTAATTTTTTTTAAGCACTTCAATTAATAATTGTTGGTTTAATCTTAAAAAATACAATTTATCACGATATGCAACACATGAAATAAGACAAGTCTTAATTAAAACTTCAAATTAAGAAAGATAAATTATTATTGTCTAGAATTTAGAATTTTCTTACTCAACGAAAATAAAAAGTAAATTAAGTTTTTTATTTGTTTACTTTAGCAACTTGAAATTGTACATGCAATTTTTTGTCTTTTTATTTCTAGACCACCCTAATTAATGTCCACCATTAAAACAGTGTCGTACTTACAAGTACAAAAGTATATTATACCTCTATGGTCCATTTTGTATTGCTACAAATTTTTAATTAAATCACGAAAAATATAATAAATTTTATTATTTGTGTAACCAATTTTGTTTCTTTAGCAGTTTGTTACATAGCAACCAATTGCTGTTAGTTTAACAGCTAAATATTTGAAACGGCCAGCATCGTTTTTTACAGTTGGCTAAACGAGAAGCATGTAAACTAAAAAATCAACAAGCTTTTTCGACGCTGAAATTAAAGGCTAGCCACTCTTAACAACAACAAAATGACTCAATATTAATTAATAGATGGGTAGTCAATTTTATGAATAATAATTATAGGATTTTGTTAATATTGGATGGAAATTAAATAAATTTTCCTTATTTTCTTTTAGTGCGGCACAAAAACTTGACTATGATTTTAAACAAAATAAATTGACATGTTTGATTTGGTGATTTAATATTTTAAAATATCTACCGGCGGGCTCAATGTATTCAGAATAACATTATTTACGTTGGTATATAAACTGAATATCACTAGCTATTCATAATTTCCGTTCTACATTTTGCGATCGTAGTTGAGTTCCCTATAATTTAAATAGCAAATTTTACTAAACTAACTGTATTTAATTAAATTGGTTACAAAAAAAAAATAAAAATACAAAAATGAAAGTTATACATATTATTCATTTAATGATGTAAAGTTGAAGGGTTTGTTTGTTCTTTATATATTAGTAATTCTAAGGGTGGTGCTTACACGTGCTCTGCTTTCTAAATATTTCTGGCAACAAATTCCGCAAGTATACTACAGAATTGTTAATTCAGAAACGATTTGAAACTTTCAATGAATATCAAAATAAGTGTTAAAGCAAATACCCTTTAATTATCTTTTTTGGTTGAGAATATTTCCAACTAAAAAATATTAAATGAAAATTTATCATCCTCTAATCAAGCTCTGCGAAAGAAAATTAATTTCGGAATCATTAGTTATGTGATATCGGGCATCGAAACCAATTTTTAAAATAATGCCTGTACAAGAGAATTAACTTATCACAATTTAGCCCGCAAGGGAAGACAGCCAAGATAATTATTATAAATTGACATGTAATCAATAGAGGTATATGAAGGTACATAAATTAAAGTGATAAAACCTCAGATTAAAATCACATTTTATAATTGTTAACGAATGATTATCTTTCTCCCGCAGGGTGATGGATCATTGCTAAAACATCATATCCCTGCTTTTGATAATAGCACACTAGGGACGTCCTTCCATTTTCCGATTATTAATGACGATGGCAGAGTGGGAAGTATGTACACAGATTTCTATAGATATTGATTATATACGAATTTGGCATTATTTATTACATCTCAATTTTATTGCAATCGACGCGGCTCCTTAAAAATTTTATGAACGGTTTATTTGCAAAATAATTTTGGCCGACTTCGCTATTCAATTTTTTAAAAATGCTGAAGTGCATAAAAAAGCTTTAAAATTTATTGATCATAATTTCTTAACGGAACTATAAACGATTTTCTATAGGCACAAACAAAATCTAATTCGCCTATCTACATGTTTCAATGTAAAAGATCCATAGAGATACCGGAATTGGTTTATGGTACTCCAGTGTGCTGTCGTGCTCGTAAAATGCTGATTGTTGACTACATAGTGTGCTTTGTAATGACAAATGCTTATTCAACGTTTACAGATTTCCTTTGCTGGAAGAGTTGTTATTAATATTTAATTTGTTTGTTACAATTTTTATTACAAAATTTTATATCAATTGGCATAGAATGGTGTTTAATTCTATTTTTAAAAACTTTAAATAATCTGCATTAAAAGCAGACACGGTTTAGCTGTACGAAATAATTTTGGTGTAACTTTAACGCATGACATGCAAGATATTATTTATTCAAGCTAATTAAACTAGTTTCATATTGTTACCTTGCTATGATGTTCTATAGTGTAGCATCGTACATTTTGCCTCCTGCATTGTTAAATACATTAACGTAAGACATGTTTGAAATTTGAATTATTTCCATTGGGTTAAGTCGAAATAAATTGTGTAGCATTGTGTTGCATTGCACTGCATTGCATGACATTGTATGTAGATGTAGAGGAAGTAAGCCGTAAGAGTTAAGTCGTATTGTAACTCCCACAATTACTTAAAAAAAACAATTAACTTTTAATATATTATTATTGATATTGCATTGCAGTGTATACAATTATATTATATATTGTTGAAATCCATTTTGCACGGTTTGAAATTAACAGGAAATGCCTAAGGTTAATAAACAAAATTAATATTTAAGAAAACCAACAATGTGCTTATTTAAAGCATTGCATCTTAGCATAAATTTCAAAAAAGGAGCTATAAGAAATTTTAATCTCAACAACTAATGATCAAGCAGTTATACTTTAACAAAAAAATAAAAAGCAAAGAGCAGCAATTTATCATCTTAAGTTGTAAATAATGAAGAACATTAATGATAGTTGCAAATTACCACTGTACTAACAGCATTGTGTAATTTATTAATTTTTAATTACATATTCAAGTTTCTCTTGTAAACTGTATAATTGTAAAACGAGAAACTTATTTACTAACAACTTTGTAATTACAATTTATAATTAAAATATATTTTAAATTGTTGAACGCAAAGGCTTAATCTTAATTAATTTGCATTTTAATATAAAAATTCTTGGCGTTACAGTTTTTAACATGGTATTACACGAAAACTAATTTTTAAAACTTTAAATGAAGTGCTTATTTTATTAATATTCAAACGAAGTCAATTTATGCATAAAAAAAGGAAATTGTAATTTATTAGGTTAAATGATAAAAAGGGTTACGCGAAATATTAGTTAATATTGCATTTAGATTTTTTCCAAAGTCCAAAGCTAAATATGTTATGGTGCTCCTTAGTGGCTGTATTCCATAACAATCGTGTTATAAAATTTAATATATTGCAGTAACATAATATTTTATTTTCTTTCAAATAATTATACATCGTTGCGGTATAATCTTACTTATAACATTATTTAAGTATATATGTACTATATTCTTTCGAAATTTAAAAAATATTTTCAAATTTGGTTTGCTTTGATGTACAAAGTACTACTTGTTTTTTCAAGTAGATTTCTTAATGAAGAACGTGGGTAGATGCTATTAACTACCTCTCTGCAAGCAAAATCAAGTTCAATTTTGATATTATACTGAATTTGAATACGCGAATGTAAAATTTTTTTGGATTACTATACTGCACTTGCAGCTGTAAGAATAAATCTAACACAATATTTAACAAAACGTTAAAATAATTGAACACATACTGTAGATATAATAGAAAATTATTATTAATAAGTAAAATATTAATTTACTACTTTAACAGATTAGGACTAAGAATATTTGAAAAATACAACCATTGGAAAAACGAATTACATTATGAGAAATTATAAAATACAAAAATATAATTTTAGAAAAGGATAGTATTGCGTTATAAGGCTCTCTTTACTATTAATTTTCATCTTCGGTTGGATATAACACGAAAAAAAAGGTTTTCTTAAATTATAAAGAATAAATATATTCTTGAAATTATTTATTTCATTTAAAAATATCATTTCTTTACGCAATAAAATATGCTTGTAGTAAAAATATCAGTTGTCTTCCACACAGAATATTTTTTACTTGAAATATTATTTAAATTCAAGAATATTTCATTGGAATGAAGAACACTGTTTGAATATTGATATATTCTTAATCGAAGTAACTTAATTACGTAAACATTTTTTTATAGCTGTCAACAAAGATGCTCAAATGAGACTAAAAGCTTGCGCACAGATAACGGTTTTTATGTTATGTTAAGAACTTTTTAATTCAAAAATGTTCTTTATTTAAATCAAATAATATTGTAACCACTTGGTTTAAAAACATCATTCTTTAATTTCATAATATATTTATGTGATCTAAGAAAACTGAATCAAGAATATTTTTTTCTTACAGCAAGAAAATATTTTCGTGCGGCTATTGAAAACAGAGAATTTCTTAATTCAAGTGGTACTTATTTGAACCAAGTAATTTTTTTTCTGTGAACTAATAAAAGAATAATAAACAAGAAAAGGCAAAAACGAAAACATTGAAAAATAAATAAGTAGTGGAATAATAAGTAGTTGAGTATGCGGTCTAATTAAATAAATCAATTGTCCGACGTTTCAGCAATTACTTGAGCAATTAATTGCTATTTTGAGATCTACTCCAGAGATTAGATTAGGGTTAAGTTGTCCCAACAAAAAATCTAGGTTTTTCTCAAAAACCAAAGATCCAATCTCTGGGAAGCACCATAGTGCTCTTATCTATAAAATCCCATGTATGGATTGCGATGCGGTGTATGTCGGTGAGACAGGCAGGAAACTATGTGTCCGCATAAAAGAGCACGCGAGGGATGTCAAGAACGCTCGTTCCCTTGAATTGGCTGATGGAGAAGGGGGGTACAGGAGTTCTAAAAAACCTATGGCTTTATGCAGACATATGGTGGATCAGAATCATACATTTGACATTCTACACCGGGAAAAGATAGACATGAAGAGAAAAATTAAGGAGTCGATTCACATCTATTCACAGAAATCGTCAATAAAAGACAAAAGAGATCTTGAATACTTTGACGGAGGTTATAAGCGTATCTTGGATATGTTGAATTCAGCATAATTTTTGGTCTTTAGATGGTATAGTAACCCGAATTCCTCTCTTTATGTCCATTTTCATTTTCATTTGTTGTTTTTTGGGTTTGAATTTTTCAATTTAAAATGTTACCAACCTCAAGAAAGTAGTTACTAACTTAAGATGAAAAATTTTTTTTCAATTTTAAGTGACTAATTGTTGGGGTTAGGCGAGTGTTTCGTCTGTTGAAATTTTAAATATGAAGACACCACGTGGTTGTTGAACTTGTCAAGAATAGGGTAACTTGAAATATGGTGGCTCTTCAACCTCCCTCCATTTTTCTCTATTTAGGTTAGTATTCTATTTATAGAGTTTTCAATCTTATTTTTTCTTTTGATGTAATTTTGTAATTTTTAGTTTTTTGGTATCATTGTTCCTTTAAGGTTTTTCAAATTTTTTTACTTATATTTTATTTTTATTGTAGCCTTGAAAAGGGGTCATTAATATGGTACCCGAAACGTTGGACAATTGTCTCATTTGACCGCGTACTCAACTAATTATTAAATAATTTTAGAGATGAGAGATTAGAGATTAAAGATTAGAGATTAAAGTTTACAGATTATAGATTAGAGATTGAAGATTATAGATTGAAGATTAAAGATTAAAGATTGAATATTAGAGACTGAAGATTACAGATTAGTGATTGAAGAGTAAAGATTAAAGAGTAAAGATGAAAGATGAAAGATGAAAGATGAAAGATGAAAGATGAAAGATGAAAGATGAAAGATGAAAGATGAAAGATGAAAGATGAAAGATGAAAGATTAAATATTAAATATTAAATATTAAAGATTAAAGATTAAAGATTAAAGATTAAATATTAAAGATAAAAGATAAAAGATAAAAGATAAAGATTAAAAATTAAAGATTAAAGATTAAAGATTAAAGATTAAAGATTAAAGATTAAAGATTAAAGATTAAAGATTAAAGATTAAAGATTAAAGATTAAAGATTAAAGATTAAAGATTAAAGATTAAAGATTAAAGATTAAAGATTAAAGATTAAAGATTAAAGATTAAAGATTAAAGATTAAAGATTAAAGATTACAGATTACAGATTACAGATTACAGATTAAAGATTAAAATTGAACATTAGAGACTGAAGATTACAGATTAGTGATTGAAGAGTAAAGATTAGAGATTAAAGATTGAAGTTTAGAGATTGAAGATTAGAGTTTAGAAATTGAAGATTAGAGATTTAAGATTTAGAAATTAGAGATTGAAGATCAGAGATTAGAGATTAAAGATTAGAGAATAAAGATTAGAGATTAAAGATTAGAGATTAAAGATTAGAGATTAAAGATTAGAGATTAAAGATTAGAGATTAAAGATTAGAAATTAGAGATTAAATATTAGAGATTTAAGGTTAGAGATTAATTGGAGTTATTCATATAAATTCCGAGTGCGGAGGACGTAATTGGCGGCGAAAAGGAAGATATGGTGCTCCAATAAAGTTATTTGTCAAAATTGTCAAAAGCTCGCCGAGCCAAGTGTACCAGATGACAGCTGATTTAAAACTGAAGAGAATGGGTTAGCCTATATTGATGATCAAAACTGCGTTCAAGATTAACAATAGCAGGAGAGCAATTTTACTGTACCAAACCAACAATAACAAAAAGACCTTAAGATACTTCTTGAAAAGAATTCATATATTCATTGCAAGTTAAAGCAATGAAAAAATCAGTTTATGTATCAATAGATGATGAGGAGAGTCTAAACTTTCTTATGACCGTCTCCATGCTTTGGAGAGTACTTAAAGTCATCGGTCTTCTTCAATTCGGTTTACGCAGCCGTAAGGTCAAAATGCTGCAACTTTTCTCAAAACAGATAAAAGCTGATTCTTTAAAAATATTTACTGAGAGTCTGTTGAAGAATAACATAACACAAAACCTTATTTTGTCCAATTGGGAAATAAAACTAGACTGGAAGTGGCAGCATTCGGAAAGCTTTTGCTTCTTTTTTACATAGTCATTTGTCGCTCAATTTTGAGGATAGGATTCTTTCTCTTACGAGAAGGGATTAAGCACTTTGACCCCCACGACTGCTTAATCCGGGTGTTGGGTGTGAGTTTGGAACTGCAGAAAAAAATAAAAAGTAATAAACATGATTTTCAGATATACATACATACCTATGTAAGAAGATCCAAATGGCATAAGACGCAAACCGTGAGAGCTGCAGCTACATAATAAGTTTTAAATGTAGATTTTATATATTTCAGTAGGTGAGGATATCAATTTTAAATTTAATTACTTGTAATACTTTGTAACAAATCTATCCAAATCGTTCAGATGATGCATGGAAAATTTGCATTTGTGATAAACTCAATGTTAATAAGGATAACCATAAATTATGTAGATTTATTATAATCCATTATATTTCAACTAATGAAATGAATTTGGCCGTGCAAAGGAAATTAAGGATTTTGTGCAAATTTAAACAAACATTTGAAAGAACACTTTTTAATATTTGCATACTTAGCACGTAATTGTGTGATAATGTTGTGGCCAACAACAAGCACCTTTCATGTGTAACGTTGTAAATATCACAGAAAAATTTCGTGATAGCCAAATATTTCATAAGCATACTGAAGAGAAAACGTGCTTCATTTAATTAACCGTTGAACAATATTTCATGCTATTTTTTGTTAAGTACTTTATTATTAAAAATGGAATTGCAAGGCTTAAAAGTTGACGTTTTAAAAATTAATGCAGTATTTAAAGAGGCACAGTCTAAATTTGAAGCCAAATTAAAAATTTTATAATGCCAACATTAATATTGGATCAACAAAATTTTTTTTACATAATACGATGGTTTCAAGTTAAGTTTTAAGAGATTCGTTCCGGAAAGAAAACAAAGCTTTAGCTGGCGGTCGTTATATTTCCACTAATTAAAATATCACGGTATCCCGCACCCGTTGAAAACTTCATGCATTTTCTGATTACATGAATACTCAAAGGGCGAAATTAATTCTATTTTGGAAGCTTTTTGTTTTCGAGTTTGTTGATTTCATTAGCTCTGTCGAATTCATGAATATTAAATAATAAAAAGATTTTAGATTACTTGTTGAAATTGAAGCAACAAATTAAACAATAAAAATATAATAAAAGATTTATTTAAAAAGGAATACATCCGATTCTATTTTTATCTTCATTAATTTTATCAAATTAACTCTGATAAAATATTGATAAAACGTTTATCGCAAAAAATTCCACTTGCTCTTATAATCATCAATTTATTTTGTAACTCTAATGTTTAAACAAACCAAGTTGATCTTTTTTATTTAGGGCCGGTTTAAAGACGTTCCGCATTTATCGCTTCGAGCTACATTTATTGTTAAATTGCAAAATTGAACGATGTGGTAATAAACCTGCCCTCACCAAATAAAACATTAATTTTTCAATTTAATTTTCAAGTTTTCAATTGAACATTTTTTATGAAGTTAAATTAAAAATAATATATAAAATGACGTCATAATTGAATTTTAGTTTTCAATTTAAATTTTAAATTTAGGAATATTTATATTTTAGGTTTTTACAGAAAGGAAGTCTACCATAAATTATTTTTAATTATTCCGTTATCATGCACTGACGGTTTATACCCAAACTTCACAAAATGTAAAGTATAATGTTATTAAAAATTGTAAAACGTGCTTTAGTTGCTGGGCTCAAAAGCTTTAAACAAAAGTATCTGTGGCCGCAAAATAGAGATTTATTAACAACAGTAATTAACAACTGGTGTGAGTTGCTATTTAAAATGTGGTAATGAATCACAATTTTGGAATACTAATAAGTTAGTGCAATGCTAACACACGCCTATTTTACGTTTTATTATATGCTAAACTCGGCGGCAACTACTATTTTAATTTTACTCGTTCCTTAATGGTTTTTTCATACAAATGACGTTTATTTTCCCGACTGAAAAATAAGCCATGTCAGTGCATTCTGTAAAGAAAATGTATAGGTATAAAGGAGACGGAGGCCATAGGGTATAGGATTAAGGGATTACGGCATTGTCAAACGGCATTAGTTTGGATAATAAAGATTGCGGCTCAGTTCCAGTTTCCTGAGTGACGGAGCACAGTTGATCCCAGCATCAAGAACTCAGTATAATGCTGAAGAGGGAAACAATTTACAACAACTGGGAAATAACTAAACTTATCGAACATATTCTTTTTAATTTATTATATTTGTATATAAGTCGTATGTAGTTAGGTATAAACTAATATTTCGTATGTTCGGCAAGAAATTTCACTGCCTCCGTACGGAATGTATAAGCAGCCGTGGGAAGGATGAACCTAACAAATATGTTTTTGTGTTTAGTATACAAACTTTATAATTATATGTTAAGACTTGTTTACCTTGCCAATGGTTTGTGAATTATTGTGGTATGTTCGACCGATATATAACGTTTCTCCAGACCGTGTGCGCCCTCCTTGTACTGCTCCAGCCGGTATCATACCACCTGAACAGGGCACCCATTGAAGCTTTGATTCGCACAAGATCTAAAAAATTTTCAAAATAAATTTCTGATTTTATGAAAATCATTATTTTTAAAAATCACCTCATAATTGGAAACTAAGTGTTCTCTGCTGTTATGAGAAACATACGCTGCTCTTTTAGATGGTATTACTTTACAAGGTAATTGATCGCCTTGAAAATGTGCTCTTCCGATGTAAATTGGACTTCCATCAGTATCTCTTCCTCCTATGACCGCAGTGCACGGAACCGTTGTACTGCAATGAAATTGACGAACCCAAGTGTACCCTAAAAAGTTACAAATAGTTAATATCCTAAATTTATAATAAATATTACTTACCAGCCATTTTAAATAGTACGTACACCCGTCGAACAGTTTCGCGACTGTTGTAAATTTAGTAATTTGATTAGATAACACCCACCGATTTGTATTACTCGATAGTGTTATCAATATCCCGAAGTTGCCAATATAACGATAGATAAATTCATAAAAATTCTCGAACTAAACCAAGTTAAAGTATTCATATAATTCTTGAAAATATTGATAACATTTTTACCAATAGTTTATGATAAATAATGGAATTATAAGAAAGTATATTAAGGCGGTATTCTAGTCTAGAAATTTGAAAAAATTAAATAATCGAAAAATCGGAAATATTTCAAAAATATGCCAATCCTTGAAAAGGATTTTTTTTAATCGGTCGCCATTTTGTTAATATATTTTTTTTTACTTGTCCAATGATCATACCATAGCGACAGCTTTACTAATTAAGAATCCGTTGGATTTTTTGTTTCAGATGAGCAGAAGGATTGAAACCTTGCACGCCAGACACTATCTTTTTTTTGGACCTCTTACTTTACCAGCTTATAACTTCTTGAATTTGTTTTTTTTTTGTTTAAATTTTAATGAATTGTTAAAGTATCAATAAACAAATTATAAAAAAATGGATAATAAAAATATTCTTTGTTTCATTTTTGCAGAGCTCGCAAAAATGCCCAAAATTTGTGCCTCTAGACTAGAATATCCCTTTAAATGACAATTCATTCAAATCAACAACAAAGCTGATATAACAGTTGTTACCAAGAATTGAGGATTTTATCGTTATTATGAACATTCTAAATATAATTTTTAAATTTATTTTTATCTGAGAAAATATTTTCCTGTAGAGATTAGATAGATTTTTAACATATTATTTATAAAAATATGTATTGTCGTGGAACGTAAGATTTTATTATTTTTCAATCCCTCTTCCTTTTTGCCTTTAATATTGCCGGTTAGCTTCTCAAGTCGGAAAGCGAAACTTCTCAGGAGTGGGTTTATTTAATTTGTTTTCAAATTCCCAAATTCTTAATTTTAAATCCAAAAATAAAATTATTAAATTTCATTTAAAACTAAATTTCCGATTTAAAATGGAAACGTAAAATGTGGTGATACGCCCGACCATACGTGTCGCTATCGCAACTGGTTCACGTTGCCCCCAATACAACTATCAATAATTAATTTTTAAAATGATTAATCCGTTCATCAAACGAACGTCGTTTTTCTAAAAAAAATTGATTCTTCAGAATCGTTCAAAAAAATCATCCAAAACTATCCAAAAATTCGTCCAAAACTCGTCCAAATCAAGACAAAACAATTCAAATTATTAAATAAAATTTGTACTCACAAATTCATAAGCATTTATTTAGAATATTAAATAATCTCATATCAGAGACTCAAAATAACACAATTGACGGACCTGGCAAAAAGCTCTTTTCTTCAAAATTTTCGTACCAACCTAAAATTTGTTGGCGCGAACAATCAGAATTCAAATTATTTACAACTAAAATAAATTATTTACAAAATCAAAATACAATTTTAAAAATAAAAGTTAAAATATTCACAAAATCAAAAATTAAATACTAAAACATAAAAACAATCAAAAATTACAACCCCAAAATTCATAATTCATAAAAAAATAGATTTTGTAACACGACAGTATATACCCAGTAGTATCCTTCAGTATACCTTACGATTTATGATTTCTAGTTTAAAAACTGATAAATATCTATTTTTCCTAAATGAAAATAAGTAGCTTTTTACAACAAGTTCCCGGGGGTTACCCCAATAAAAATATTTTTAATAACTTTAAAAGTGTTTTTAATCTAAATTGTTATCGTAATATTGTACATATAATGCAACGTGAATGAAGATTAATGTATCTATATTTAATTATGTGTTATTACTAACTTAATTATAAAATAAGAGAAAAATAAAAAGAAAATATATATTGACCCTATAATTATATTTAAGCTATTTTACGGCCAAGTAAAATAATTAACAGTATAATCCCACAAATTATTTGAAATTATTTTTTTAGTTTATTTTTAAATTATAATCTTCAGGGGATTTGGTGGGTATATTGAATTTATAAGTTTTGTCATCAGAAGATCTACAAATAAATAATTATTTATTTTAAAAAAATTTATATTTATAATAATACAAATCGGTCTCTCTCTGCATGTCGTATGCCTTACAGCAAATTACCATTTTGTTCTTTGGACAATATTTACGTTTAATTTCATTTCAATTTTAAAAATCAATACTGAAAGTCTGTTATATCAGTCATAACGTGACACAACTTATCTATAGTTCAAAATCGAACGCTCTGATTGGCTCTCACCCGCATAGGTGTACTGGTAAGTAAAATCATAAAAATTTGAATATATCCGGATAATTTTATATTTTCAAATGATATACATAATTTGATTAATTATTTACCCAGAGAGAGGTTTTCAAAACAGATGCTAAAATTATTCAAAGAGTAAAAGATTTTTTTTTCCTAAATGGAAGACTACTTTACGTTTTGCGTAAAGCAATACTCAAAGTTAATAAAACAAAAGCTGTTTTTTAACTCTTAATGACCTTGAAATGCAAAGTTTTCTTTACACTGGAAAAAAAGTATAACAATTTTTTACTATATAATAATTGTAGCGCAAAGTACTACCATTTATTAGTAAAATACTGATATGTACGAATTGTAGTAATATTCTATAAAATTCTTTAATTCTCTATTTTACTAAATTTCAGTCATTTTTAATATTGGCACAATTTTTGCATGCTATCGTAGTAAATATTTAAATTTTTGTAGATACTTTTTCAGTGTCCATTAAACCTTTTTTTTTCGAAACACATACTTTTTGGTTTGACGTAAATACCATTATGGAAATGAATAAATAAATATTTTTTTTGCAAAATACTGGTAGCAATATTTGTAACAATTTATAAAACATAGTTTAAATAATTCTCAAATTTAATGATTTATGTACTACTTTTAATAAATCCCAATATTTATTGGAAATTTATACACCAGAAAATTATTAACAACAACATAAAAACAACTACAAATAAGCAGGATAAAAATATAAAAATAAGAAATAAAAAGTTTTTGTTGTTTTATTGCTTTAATAATTAAAAATGTGCTTTTCCACATTTTAAAATCAAAATGTAAAGTTTTTCGACAATTATTAAACACATACTTGAAAGAAGTAATGAAATGAATATCACAAGAAGTGATATCACTTCTCAAGCTAAAATATTCTTCAGCGGCTTAACTTAAAGCTTAGCTTGAAGTTTGGTTAGACCCCATGCTATAAGCTAAGCTTTCTACTGGAATTGAATTGAGCTAATGGGCTTCAAACTAATTTCTCAGTTTCATTATTAGTCTTTAAGCTGGAACACAAGTTCTTGTCAAGCTGATCTGCAACGAAGCTGTTATGCAAATTTAATTAAAAAGACCAACATTAGAAATATTGTAGTATTACATAGGTATGTAAGTTAGAGAAGCTTGCCAACTTGGAAATTTTCATGTCTCTTCAAACTTATGCAATCCTGATACTGTAAAGTAAAACATTTAAATTTTATAACGCAACAGTAATGTACTTCAATTTATCCGATTTGGGGATAGATAAACACATAGTTTATTATAGTATTGATAATTATTACATTTCAATCCAATTTAAACGCAATTACAATTTTTATTCTGAAATAAATAGTTCAGTACAATAACCTGAAACTTAATTTATCAGAAAGTCCCGCTTATTTGTATATAGGACAAGTGCAATAAATCGCTTGAAAAATACATACCGCCCCATTTCTAATGCTCTGCTCTAATACTAATAGCTTGTCTGGTCAGTTTACTGACTATCTGGTTACTTTATAAAGTGCAGCAACATTTTACAGAACCGTGCAAAAATAATAATTAATCAGAACTAAGAAAGATTTCTCACTCACGATCTTTTATTTCACAGTTCTGTCGTGTAAAATGGTTTTGTGGCGTGTTAATTTCACATACTGCAAAAATTATAGCACGGCGTTTTACAAGAATTATTATATAAGATTATATACCTACCATGATGTAGTGTAGGAGTTATGTCTTTTTCTTCGTTGTAGCCACATCAAATAAGAATCTTCACTTTTATGCTTTTAAACTACACAATGGGAGTTACAGTTGTAGGGCACTTCATTTTATAATTAATTTCCTAGTTAATATACAGGAAGGTCTTAATAACTATAGACATAGATATAATTAAAAAATACAAGTTAACAAAAATAAATTAATAGTAGATTGTAAACAAAGACACAAAATAGCTTATTAATCACGAGATTTATATTTTTATGTTTTATTGTGTATTTACTAGCGGATCTTTTAAAACTTACATTGTTTAATATTAATCGCAAGCTGGATAATAGTGTTACAGACGATAATCGGAAGAAGACAAACATTGTGTAATCTTTTTAAACAAGTGGTGCCATAGGCATCCTATTGTTATTGACAAAATACTCAATCGTCAAAAAGTTACTGGGAAACTAGGTAAAACGAAAAACTGAGGATAGATATTGTGAAAGCCCTCCAAGCTAATTCATCGCAAAATCGCTTATCAAGTAGAAACCACAGAAACTCTTACAACAAAAGATAAAATAGAACACGCATAAGAAAGATTTCGTGTAAGTCGAAACGGAAAACCCTCCCAAAATTTCGGGTTTTTTAGAGCAGAATAATTTTTGAAAATCTTTTCCAAGTAAACAAAGTCCCTAGCACTATGTTTTGTCGAATAAAATGACTATTTCATATTCACCAATATAAAATAAGGTTTATTTATTGAATGAACTGCTAATTGCTAATAAGTTATTAGCTCAAAGTTGGTCAAATAAGTACTTAATTGTGGATTTATAACCTTAAAACTTGCAAGGTACATACGTGCATTTTGTGTATTTTCATTTAAAATTATAAATTTTGGTTTTACCATGAATTGATTGACTTTGCACCAACTGGCAGTGGAAACCAGGCGGAAATCCCGAAGAGGAGATTTAAGATACGCAATTCAAAATTAAGGCAGTGTTCTAGTCTAGAATTTTGAAAATATCGATTTTTTGTTTTCTGCATATTCTTAAAGTTTAGACATTGAAGAATATATCCTCGAGAGAAAATTTTAAAATTCCAGTAATTTATGTAGTTATAGCTATTTTAGTGACGCACTGTAAACCCTTCAAGCCGGAGATATGGGGCAATGCAATTTTGGACCAACCTTCAATGTATATCTGCCTATCGTCCCTACCACTTTTGTACTGAAATTATTTTGCTATAACCGTTTTAAAAAATTAAAAATTATGGAAAAAACGGGTCAATAACTACTGTTGTTTGTTTTCAGCCAGCTGTCGCTTCTCGAAAATAGCTATTTACGTACGAGCTAGCGAAAGAGATTCATTACGGAGTATGCATTATATCAAAATGAGTATAGCAAATATATGCTTCTGATAGCATACGAAACGAAATGGATCTCTTTTGGAGCGAGTTTCGTATGCGATTTTTCATCCAAGACAGGTCTAGCACTAGCTAAACATGCACCGAAGGTAAAATAAACATTTACCGAAAGTATACTTTCGGTGCATGCCGGCAAGTTATGTCTAGCGAGAACATGTTTAGTAATACAAGGAAATACTATACTGCAAAGTATCATTTACGATAAGTTAAGATGCGATGTTAGGTGTTATTTTACATTGTCTTGGATGAAAAATTTCTTTCGGCTTTCTTTTTGGTAGGGGCAACAACGACATTTTTACTAATAATAAATATCTTTCGTAATTTTATTTCAGATGACCAGAAGGGTTGCAATCGTGTCAACCAGCACACCGCACATTATTTATTTTATATTCAACTTTACTAGGTAATAAGTTAGCTTAATTTTAATTATTTCTGTTCAAAATAATTTTTTTAGATTACCAAAATATCAATAAATATTTTGTAATAAAATGAATGATAAAATATTGTTTGCTTCTTTTTTATCGAGCTCGAAAACACACCTAAAATTTATAGCTCGACGTCGACGTATTCTTAGCCCTCGGCTACTGCCTAGGGCTAAAAATTACGTCTTATACCAAAAAAGCCTCTTTAGGTCCTAAATACATAAATAACTATTATTTTAAATTAGACATTGCAATAGAAGGCCTTGAAAATCGATTTGAGAGCTTTCGAAAATTAAAAGAAAATTTTGAATTCTTAGAACTTAGAAGCAATTTAATGCTGTGATTTGCTTCAGAAAAAATATTGTTATGTTTTCAATAATAATCTCGTCATTCAGTTTGTTAATGTTGTTTCTATATTAAAAACCAATTTAAATATACATATGAGTGTTAAGGATGTTTTAAATTTGTTGCTACAGAAGTAGAGCATTCTCGAAAGTGATTTTGGTGAGGTTATTACCGCATTCCTTTTTTTTTTAACTCCACCTCTAGCAGTTGCCACAGCAGAGAGGTCTTTTAGCAAATATTTTCGAAATAGTACAAGTCAAAATAGACTACGTGATCTCTCTGTTTTGGCAATTGAGCAAAAGGCAATGTCTGCTATGAATATTCAAGAACTCGTTAAACAATTTGCTAATGTCCGTATTCACCAAAATTACAAATATATATAATTATATAATAATATGGAAATAATAATAAACAATATAGAAATTGCGAAATATTTTCGAATTAAAATAACAATTTCCAATAAAATTTTAGTAACCGTACACAATATATAAACACAATACGCACACAAAACTAGGTTTTTCAAACTAGGCGGTATGGAATACCCTCCAGTACACCAGAGATTGTACGAAAAAAAGTGTTATTGAACTTGTAAGTTTCAAATCGGAAATTTAATTTCTATAAATCTAAAAATCTAAGATCTGATTTGAAATTCAACATTTTCTTTTTTGAACACAATCACTAAGGTGCTGGGGGGTATTCCATATCTCCCAGACCCCCCGGTTTGAGAAACCTAGCTTTGTGATTGTGTTCAAAAGCGAAAATGTATTTTTGAGCTTATGAGTTTAAAACTAAAAATTTCACTTCTTATCTATTTTCTATTCTTTATTATTAACAATATAGGTATATACTTACATAGTTTTGAGATACTGAGCGTCAAAGCTAATTAAGCTGTCACGGATTATATAGGAAAACTTACCCTGGGCGATTGTTGAAAATGATGTAAGGAAGGACGAAGGACTTCGTCCACTACAACTCTGAAAATATCTATGTATATAATCGTAAAAGTAGACTTATCTCAATTTTTAATTTTGTGACTTGATCCACTTTAGCTCTGAACGCCTCATATATTGCTTTAATTAGGAAATAATTTCCAATGCGATTTCTATGACCGCTACTGTATAGGTGGGCAGCAGAGTCTATTTTGCAAATATACACCTACAAAGAATATTCAAATAACAAAAATAAAGATGATCAAGTCAATGAAAAAATATCTAATTGCATCCGAGGTTACCTGCATAACAAGAAGTGAAGAAGAAGAATGTCCAGTATACAAAAAGCGGAGCCGGATATTTCAACACGCGGCCGTTTGAACGCAGAAACGTTTGAACGCAGGGCTGTTTGAACGCAGGGACGTTTACCCGAGAAATTAGATGCAATATTGACCGTCCCTCCTTTATTATGTTTAAATATTATATTTTTGAGTTTCACCTTTGGCGAGTTCTTTCGGTTTAGTTCAGTTTTGGCAAAACGGCTCGGAGCGCCTGGAGCTGAGGGATCCTATTATGGATCCACCATAATAATATTTAGTAATAAGTACACCACTCTTTGGGTATTACTACTTAAGCTACCCCACCAACCGTTGGCGCAATTTACTACTTGTCCTTAAGCTACCGACCAAGAAAATATTGACCGCTGGCGCAGTTTGCATACGTCGTGACCCGGTATAAACTTTGTTTCGTCCTAGAAAGACAATGAAAATATCAATATCCCAGTATGCGAATCGAATATCGATTCGTCGAATAATAATAATTATATTGGATGATTTCTCAAATGAAAGGTTAAATATAATAAAAGGGGAGGTCAATTGCATCTAATTTCTCGCGTTCAAATGTCCTGCGTACAACCTTCCCTGCGTTCAAACGTCCTCGCGGTCAAACGTCTCTGCGTTCAAACGTCTCTGCCTTCAAACGTCTCTGCGTTCAAGCGTCTTTGCGTTCAAACGGCCGCGTTCAAATGGCCGCGTTCTAATGTCCTAGACCGTTCAAAAAGAAGGTACTAAGAACAATATTGAAGTTAAGAAATAATGGAGAACATTCAATTAAAACAAACGCTGAAGTTTTTGTAGAAATGGACGGGAAAGACAATGTAAAATACATACTGCAGTGGAACACTGGAAAAATCCCAGTTTCCCTTTCTGACTTTTTATTTTGTTGCACCGGCTAGCTTAAGAAGTCGGAAGCAATACCTCTCATGAGTAGGTTTATTTAAATTTCTTCTAATTTCTTAATTCTTAATTATTATATCCAAAAATAGAATTAAACTAATTTCCAACAAAATTTCCGATGTAAAAATGAAACGTTAAAATGTGGCGATATGCCGACCATACGTCGCGGCGTCGCTATCGGAACTCGCTCTATGCTGCCTTCTAATTTTAATTTTCAATAATTAATTTTAAACAATTATACCATTTACCAATCTAACGTCGTTTTTTTCCAATAATTGATTCTTCAGAATCGTTCCCAAAAATTCATTTGGGAACTCCAAATGAATTGTTCTCCAAATTAAATCCTCCAAATTAATAATCAAATCCTCATCTAAATTTTCATTTTTCAAATCTAAAATTTCATTTTCTGAAGCAACTATTTTGTGTAGATTTTTATTTTTCATATCCAATTTTTCTTCTAAACTATCATTTCCGACATCCAAATTAGTTTTCATTTTATTTAAGTTTTTATCTTTTAAATTATTGTCCAATATTTGATTTTGTCCTCCAATTATTTTGTTATTTTAATCAATAAGATTTTTATTTTTCACATAAATTAAATTATTGCTTTGCAAATTTATTACTTCTTCAGCCAACTTTTCATTTTCAATTCTGTCCAAATGGTCCTCCTCCAAATTAATTAATTTTTTATCGTTTAAATTTTCAAAATTTCCATTTTCCAAATTTTTCGGATCTTTACTATTTTCAAAACTGTTTTCTTCTTCTTTAACCACGTTTTGTACCTTTGGAATTATGTCTTTTTCTTTTTCTTTATCCAAGTCTCCATCGTTTTCTAAACTAAAATCTTCTTTATGCAAGCTTAAATTTTTATTTTTAATTACTGTATCCATGATTTTTTTTTCCATTTTTTCAAATATTTCTTCCAGTCGGATTTCATATTTTAACCACCTTTTTCTGTTCTCATTTAAACACTCCTCCAGAATTGAATCCAGCTTCCTTTCATCTTCCACAATTTCTTTGACTTCCAAACTTTTATTTCCAGCTTTAAGTACGTTCTCATTTTTTTTATCATCACTTTCATTTAAATTTTCCATTTCATGAATTACCAAAATTTCATCTTCCAAAATATTTAAATAACCAAATTCAAATTAAATTATTTACAAATTTACAAAAACAAATGAGTTAATTACAAATAAACAAAATCGTCACAAAAGGAAATAAAAATATTCAAAATTTGATTTTGAAACATCACAATACAAAGAATAAGATGGTGGGAACACGTAATGGAAGCAGGGGCAGCTCTAGCCTTTACGCCGGCCCGGACAGAAAAGCAAATTGCTGCCCCACTATGGGGTTAATAAGCTTTTTTGTTAACTTTTTCAGTATTTTCGTGGCGTGTCGGGAATTTCATAAGTAATTCAATTTTTCTCAATTTGTCATGTCAACAGCCAAAATGCCGCCCTTTAGATTTGCCGCCCTGGACTGATGTCCGAGTTGTCCGCCCCCTAGAGCGAGCCTTGATGGAAACCAATAATAAGGAAATAATGAATTGCACAATGTAACGGAAACCCAAAGAAGAACGACGTAGAGAAAGACCAAAGTTAAAATGGTGCGATTCGAGAAGACCTTGAAAAAATAAGGAAAGAGAATGGAGATTAAAAGTGATGGACCGCCCGACTTGGTGAAAAATTATTAGAGATGCTAAAATGCATCGAAAACTTTAATTAAATGTAATTATGAGTATTAATCCACTTTAATAAATGGAATTTTTAAGTTGATCGGACAGCTAAATTCTACTATAAAATATAAGTAAATGTAATAAAATCAAATTACGATTAAAATAATTTAAAAAATTAAAAAATTTTATGTTTCATAAAATTTGTATGTCAAACACTTCAATTTCTCATGATTGGCAAACATGAGCATCATCGTCTCATTTATTTGCATGGGTTTTGTAGTAATGAAACAAGTTTTCTGTTTTAAAATTTTGGCAAATGATTCAAATATAACAAACTTTCAGCAAATTAATTTAAGTAATATTACATATTAAAATTATTTCTTGTGCAGTTCTCTTTCTGAGGCCTCCTTGTAAATTATAGTTTTATAAATTTTAAATAAATTTTATACAGAAATATATACATTCGCACGTAGAAGCCCTTCTTTTGGTTATGTTAAAAAACTTTATTATTTATTTAAAAAAATGCAATTAAATGAAAGGGATCCGTTGATTCTTTAAATCCATGTTTTCTGAACATCCGTAACACACCCGTGTCGCCGTAGTTGATACTATTTTATCACTACACAACACTAAATCATGCATTTTATTGCTTTGCCTCTTTTTTTCAGTTACCAATATCAATTTTAATTAGCAACATAAACAAATTGTTAAATTCATTCTCTTTCTTTGTTCTGCATAAAGAGTTAAATTTGAATTTTAAATTGTATTTAAAATTATCTTTCAGATTTTAAAGTTGAACGCAGCAGAAGTAAAAGACTGGAATTTAAAATTTAATTAATATGGATTTTGATCTTTCCCTAAATATAAATCGATGATTTGCACTATTACAATATTATGAATATTTCAAGAAATTGTAATGAACTTAAAAATTTCGCGTACATAGATTTGTGTGGCGTTTAGTATGTATTTGTAAAATTTATTATTTAAACGTTATTTAAACGTAATTTTTACGTTCCGTGTAGTTCTATTAAATATTAAAAGCTAAAGAATCTCTATTTAGCTGATGAAAGTTTGGCGATGAAAGTGTTATATACACTTTCATCGCTTAAATAGCTTAAATAAACCAGTAAATTTTATTTTAAGTAATTTATAGTCCTGGTTGAAAAATTTGAGAAAGTGAATTAAGGGATAATTAAAACGTATTTAATTTTATGGGGCTTCCTTTGGTTTATATTCTGTGCAAGAAAATAGCATTCCTTATAATATTGATTTGGCCTTAGTCTTGCTATCAAAATAAAATGTTTTCTTTTTTTAAGTTTATTTTTATTGAACCAACCAATAAAATCACGAACAAGTCTTTTTACACCGCGAAGTGATTATGTTTGATAACAAATGATGGTACACTGTTTGTTTTTTTTATTTTGGTGTTTCTTTCAGAATACTTTCTTCATTCTGATAATGGATGACGGAACCGGGACAATGATAAAATATCAAATACAATTCCGGAGCCAACAATAAGCAGCACGTTCGTCGAGTTTTTATGCTACATTACCCAGCTCTTTGTTAATATAACAAGGAACTCAAACCTATATGTCATTAACTTCTGTTACTAATTTTCTATTAATTCAATAATGTAATGTGGTAAGAATTAACTTTAAAATAATTTAAAAACTCGGAATGGATGAGTGAATACATATTTACGTCATTGAAAGCAAAGCCTCATTGTCTTAGCGGTTCCAATGTTGACATAGTACATGTAATCCAAGCTCCACACGTACAGGCACTGATTCGAGTCGATAAGCAATTTAAAAGGGATATTTATGAAAATGAAAGTAGGTGGGCGCGAAAATCAGCATTATTATTCCGAGCACGTCAGCAAGGATGCGAACTTGGGTCTAAATTCATAGATACAAACTGTGCCACTCAATATATTCTTGCTATTTGCGAACCTCATTCGTGGAAATCGACTCTTTTAAACTATTTGAACTAAATCAGTTAAACTATGCGGCTCTAAAAGTTCTTCTTACATATTATACCGAGGCTTTACTAGAGCTTACCATATTTTATCGATTTTCAAATTTCTGTAGCAGTAATGAAAACAAAATAAAAATAACTTTTAAAAAGTTAGACAAGTTTAAGTGTTGCTTTAAATGTGACAAACACTTGTGAAAAAGTATGGGTATTAACCACCAACTGTGCCAAAACAAATCCCACTATAATATTAACGCATTTATACGATGATATTTCTCATTAGAAGAGACAGATATGAAAAATGTTATACAATAAAATGCTACCAAATAATGCTTCATCAGTTTAAACATCAAACAACTATCATAACATCTTACACCAGCAGTTTACATTTTATCTCTTCTATTCTGCTAAAGAAATAAAATCAAAAATCAACAAAATTTTTAATTTTTAATTTCTAATAATTTCCTACATTCATTAAACTAAAACTGTTATTTTAACAAAATAGTAATTGTTTTTCAAATGCAAGTGCATTAGGAGCGGAATAGCCACTCCACTAATAATTATTTTAAGGTATGCAACCAATATTACGTCACGTTAGTTTTTAATGCAGTTCAATATTATAGCTATTTTACTGTTACTGGAATTTATGATAAATTAAAATTTAGCTAAAAAGTAACCAATGCATAAATGTGAAATAAAATTATTTATGACGTTTTATTGTAAATTTAATGTGATCACACGCATTGCAGTATATTCTCCATTTTGGAGCGATGCATTTGATAAATATGTATTAGTTGTTGAGGTAAAACGTTATCTACATGCTGCAGCTGTTAATTTTGTAGAGGTATTAATTTATTATTAACCCATACATCTAATTCCAAACTTCTGCTAAGTTTCCTGTACCCTAGCGTGCAATTGCCAACTGAAACTACCTATCTACGTTTTTTAGTTTTGAATTTTCTTAACTAGTACGTGACATTTGCAGCGTATTACTTTTTATTGCTGAAAACAAACGGAAGTAGGTGCAATAGTCATTATTGTATACAAGCTAGAGTAATTTTGCCTCAAGTGTAACAAAACCTATTTAATACATGAAACTATTCTCGGAGATATGAAGTTTAAGACATGAACATTTACAAAGTAATTTCAGTTAAGATGTTTTGGTAATTTGTCTTCCATGAAAAACCAACTAAATTACATAATGAAAGCGAACAAACGCCGGAGTAAGCTCCAAAACCAAATATAAATCAGCAAATTTTTTTAGTACAATTTTGCAATAAATATGCTAGATTACCAGCCCACTAGTTATCACCATGACCAATGCCCTAAATGCGACAAGGGTATCTACTTATTTCCTGAAGGGTCCAAGCACTAAACATCCAGAAGATTATTTGACTGCGGTGTTCCTACGGGAAGCTATACATCCAAAGTGCATAGATTAAGACAAAATAGTACGCAGACCCTCGGCTACACATTGTAGCTAAAATCATATTAAAACTCGTAAATGCGAAGTAACCTGAAAACTGGAATGTCTATTTAATGCAAAAATGGAGAAAGGGCTAATCTAATAAGAACGCAATTTCGAGTTCGGATGCAGTGACGGTGCACAGTACGACTCAGGACAATGGCGTATTCTGCGGCTCCTAAGAATTGAATCAGCGGCTGCTTGATTAAAAACTTCTTCCAACTTTAGAACTTCTTGGCATAGTCCGCTTTAATTGCATCACATCGAGTGTAATTTATAATGTGTTTCTAAAGACCGTGTTTTTCCAAATATGCACAATTTTTTCTAATAATTAATTGGGAAATCTACTGCAGTTTTTGTTTTGTCGGAAAATATACTTTAGCTTTATCTGAACAGAAATTTAATAATTTTGAAAACATGACTACACTTCAATGGTTCTTTTATTAATTCCATTGTAACAAAAATGGATGAAATTGTTTTTAATTGTAACGTTGTAACGTTTTTATAAAATCCCATTTTCTTTTTATAGCTATTGTAAAGCAATTATGAGGAAAAAGGAATTACAAAAGCTTTTTTGTAATAGAAAATCTGATAAGAGTAGTCGCACCTGTTACAGTAGAATTGATGACGTTTAAATGACAAATTGAACAAAAATTAAAACCTACCTTAAAGTTGGAGTTTCTTTTGTGTTTCGAAGTTCCACGTTGTACATAAATTTTCCCTAAGACGAATATACATAATATGAATATGATTTAAATTTAGTTTTTCAACCAAACATTTTTGTAATCCGTTTTAAAATACAGCACTTACCACTTGGAAATGAAATAGCAGTATAAGCTCGTTTTCTAGCTGGTTGTGTAATAATTTAATAATGAAATTAGAATTTTCTGCAGAACTAAATTTTTCTTGGTACATTGGTACAAAACAGCTATTTTTCATGAATCAATTTTCTTTTTTAATAAGTTTCTGTTATTTAAAACTCCAGATTTTATACCCACGTCAAGCTAGCACCCCCACCTTCTCAAAAATTAGAAATATTTATACTATAATTATGGACTAATTATGGACTAATTTTGGACAGCATTCGCGAATTTTGGACTACAACGGTTTGGCAATAAAAGATAAATCTTTGGTGGGGGTGCTGAGTTGACGTCAAGCTAGCACCCCCACCTCGAAAAAATTACATTTTTAAAAAATTAATTATACCATAATTATGGACTAATTATGGACTCATTTTGGACAGCATTCGCGAATTTGGAACAATAACGGTTTCGCGATAAAAGATAAATCTTTGGTGGGGGTGCTGAGTTGACGTCAAGCTAGCACCCCCACCTCGAAAAAATTACTTTTTTTTTTAAATTAAGTATACCATAATTATGGACTAATTATGGACTCATTTTGGACAGCATTCGCGAATTTTGAACAATAACGGTTTTGCGATAAAAGATAAATCTTTGGCGGGACAAATGTTTTTAAATATTTAACAACAATTTAAATACTAACAATTTAATAGATGCATTTATTAAAAAAAATAGTACTTATTCTGAATATAACAGTAAGGCGGGATAAATTTGTTTTTCTTTTCTTACGGTGTTTTGGGCATCTTTACAATCGTCTAATTGCACCCATACTTGCTGGTTTCGCAAACAAAGCGCATAATAGTGGCCAACGGAAGTCAAATCATCATCCAGTGGTGGTTCAAAATGAACTAATCCCATCATTTTATATTCCTTTTCCATAAAGGAATATTTTATCTTTTGAGGAATTCTATTTAATTCGATAAATGGAAGTTTTGATGGATTATTAGAATCATAAATCTCAAAAGCAAGAAAGTATCCTATAATAAAAATAAATAAATAAAAACGAAAAACTAGGAAAAAAATCCGACTAGATTAATCACTTACCAATTTCTGAAACTGTAATAATTTCAGTGCCTGAGCATTTGCTTCGGCAAGGGCACTGTGTTCTTATTAAAATTTCGTTTTCCATGCACAGGGTGTATCAGAAAATGCTCAGAGTCAAAGATACATGTCACTACCCCCCCCCAAATGAATTTTTTATTAAAATTGGTGTCAAACGTTTGAGCTTCCTTAGAGCTTCAATGAGCTTCCGTTCCCGTTGTTTGAACTTCAACGGTCGCGGAGTTATTTGCGAAATCTTTGGGAGAGGAAAGCTGTAGACATAATGTTTTTCTATTTTTGGTACTTTTCAACATTTTTCAGTAATTTTGGTGTCAATCTATAGAGCTTCGTTTGAACTTCAACGAGCTTCTATATTCATCATTATAATGTAATTTTTTTCAAAGTTATTGGTGTTTTAAATTTTATGTACCTCCAAGCAAGTTGCGCGTGAAAATTTTAAATTTTAGTTTGGTAAACAACTTTTCATTTGGATTTGATTTTATTTTGATTTAAAATTAAATATTTATTTGAAGTAATGAACAATAAATTATCATCAATTTTGGGTCCCCTGACTGATGGCTGCTGGTCTTTCAATTAAATACCGCAATTCAAGTTTCTTAGCATTCGAACCAATAAAAACGATTACCTCCCTGTTGAAAAGGAGCATAGGAATATAAAGTCTTGTCAACTCGAATAATAGCAGTAAAAGCTCAATGAATCTTAAACAAAACTTTACCGATTGATCTCGATTGCATAAAGAAAAAGTTACTATAAATTCTCTCTACTCTTTCATATCCCCCCCTTTTCTTCAACCATTTTTAGGAATTTGGGAGGCTCAAACGACGAAAATGAAAGCTCAACTAAAGCTCAAACGTTTAACACCAATTAAAATAAAAAATTCGACTGGGGGGGGCAGCAACATGTAAGTCAGAGTCAAATTTAAAATTTAGCCCCACCAAAGATTTATCTTTTATCGCGAAACCGTTATTGTTCCAAATTCGCGAATGCTGTCCAAAATGAGTCCATAATTAGTCCATAATTATGGTATACTTAATTTAAAAAAAAAAGTAATTTTTTCGAGGTGGGGGTGCTAGCTTGACGTCAACTCAGCACCCCCACCAAAGATTTATCTTTTATCGCGAAACCGTTATTGTTCCAAATTCGCGAAAGCTGTCCAAAATGAGTCCATAATTAGTCCATAATTATGGTATAATTAATTTTTTAAAAATGTAATTTTTTCGAGGTGGGGGTGCTAGCTTGACGTCAACTCAGCACCCCCACCAAAGATTTATCTTTTATTGCCAAACCGTTGTAGTCCAAAATTCGCGAATGCTGTCCAAAATTAGTCCATAATTAGTCCATAATTATAGTATAAACATTTCTAATTTTTGAGAAGGTGGGGGTGCTAGCTTGACGTGGGTAGATTTTATAGCTTTTGAAGAGAAGTTTTCCTGTCCTCTATGATTTTTATAGTTAGTTATTCATAGTTACTTCACAGGATTATGTTATGGGTTAGAGTAGTTTACATATACAACATCTTTGTTAGATCCTTTGCTCTTCTAGTCGTTAATTAATTTTTCCCTTTTAGTAGTTAGTTAGAAATTACAGTCCGCTTTTAGTTAGAATTAGTCTGCACATTATAGCATTTAGGCGTACGTAAGTGAGTGCTTACAACACCGTTTTCCACAAGACCTCATAGTTGATGTTCTTTATTTCACTGATTATACATTATAGTATTGATGAACCATAGTGCACTTATTAGGATTTAATATAGATTTAACTCATACTTGGAATTACTTTTGAAAAACTATTATTTTTGTTCAAACATATTTTTGAAAATTTTGAAAACACAGTTTTTCCGGAGCAATAGAGAAATATTTGATTTAGCCTAGAAATTAAAATGCTCTTATCTAATTTAAGAAGATCTGGTTGCTGTCAAGCACAACAAGATTGCTTCCTTTAAATCCTGTCCTGTCCAATTTTTACACAATTGGAAAATTATTTTGATAATTTTACTACCATTAAATATCAAACCAGAAACGGTGAGATTAACTGGAAAAAAATGAAAAATGTTGTTTCGGCAAAAACAGAATTTAAGTTGTACTTCACCTGAAAATTAATAAACAATAGAGAAAATTAATAAAAAACTTTAATCAATCGGTTGATTAGTTCCAGAGTAATCATGTATAATATACAAATTAGAAAAATGTTATTTCGAAAAACCTTTATAAAATTTAACAGTTCAAGTATCTGTTTATTATTATAACGCTTTTTAAATAAAAACTAGTTAGCTATTTCAAAGCCATAATGAATTCCTTTCCTTCAGATCCTGTTCGTTTTCCTTTTTTTTTTTGACTTTTGCCTCTTTTGAAGTAGTTGATGCTTTCAACTATGCTACCTCGTTAAAATTGTTTAAAAATCTTGTTATCATTGCACCTGGATACTAATAGAAGCAAACTGCAAAAATTGTTATATTAAGCCAAAAACATTCGTCATAACAAAACAGAAAATTCAAGTGACTTTTGAAATTCGAACCCTATAAAATCACTATGACGCAAAAGGCTAACTTGACAATAATTATAATCAAAGGTTGAATTTTAAAAATCTAAAAAATTGAGTCAGCCATTATAATATAATAGTTGTAGTATTTTGATGGTAACATAAAATTTGAATAAAGTTGATTAACTTGATTTTCTGAAACTTTGCCAATTCATAATTTTTATCTTCTCATTCCGATTTCGATTTACTGGAGCAACCTCACAAATTTCTCTATCAAAATATTTCATAAAGCAGTTCTCTGAAATGCAAATAAATTCTGATTTGCTTGTTGCTCCAGTTGGTTACTCTGTTCTCGATATTAATTTTGACAATCTTAATTCCAATTAAAATTTAGGTATTGCAATAAATTTGTTTTAAGTTAATTTACTTATGCGTACGATTTTTAGATTCTAATCTGAATACTTTAGGTATAACAATTGCGTTTTAATCTAAAAATTAAATTTTTTGATCTGTGAAGTAAGAATTAAAATTATATTTTTCAAATGTAAACCCGTAAATGGATGTTATAACACGAGAAATGTTGTTAAATAGGATTACAGAGGCTGCAAACCTAATTCGAAAGTTCATGCTTGGTTGGGTGCAATTTTACTGTTACGTTTAGATTTATATAAATATCGATATATTTTTAAATTTTGAAACGGTTTACGTTGGAAGGATTTGGGTAATAAGATAAAAACATCATAAATTACAATTTGAGTTTGAGTTATGTACATCATTTTTTTAATATAAAACATATAAATACAGTCAGGCTTAATGTAAGCTAATATTGGTCCGAAACATTTGCATGGATTTTTCCGGTATGTTTTCCAAATAAAGAAAAAAGTTAAATATAAAAACTAAAATTAGGATGCATCTGGCATACCACCAGGGTTGCTAAACTGACGCGCAGGTTTTGGCACTTTCCTGCTCCACACTTCTTGCGGTACATCCTGTTAAAAATTAAAACTAATAGTTTCAAAATATCTATCGAATTTAATAAACTTACGTTTGGTGGAGGTTTTAAATTTTCCTTTCGATCAATAGATTTGCTAATTTTTTCAGTAATATATTCCGCATTTGGCAGCGTGTAGAAGAAAAGCACAACCGCAATCTCTTGTAAAAAATTCATTTTGTCTCTTCGTAGGTAGTGAAGTTTAAAATAATATAATTTGATGTACGTTTTACTTTGCTTATATAGAGTTTTTGCGATAACGATTAAATTAATTATCTTTTTATTATTGTTACCTCTATTTAATCCTATATACATACATAGGTACTTCAAGTTGTTATTCCCTTATCTAGCTTATTGAAATCTTTTATCATGTGGATGTTATTTAAAAACACTTAACAATTTAAGCGTAATTAAATTAAAAAATACTTTGAACGACATTGTTTGCCTTTTTAATGTTTTGTAAATGCAATTTTTGTAAAAAAAATATCGATCACTACAGCTGCTGGAAAGTAGGCTGCTGAAAAGTTTACGTACGCAAAAATTATGAAAAATAAATTTGTAAACAAGTTTTCAAATTGCATCATGCTATGGCTGTTATAAAAATTTTAATCAAAATTGTTTTTTAATTTTTAAAAATTTACAATAATTAACAATGTTGTTTATCACGATATATTCAAGGATAACTGACAAAAATAAGTCTATCGCCTGATTGGCGGGTCAATTTGCGTTTTGAAAACAAGCTTTTGTGATAATAGAGATGAAATTAGGACAACTACTGCGTCAAATAGTTTAAAGTAGGGCTTTTCCATTTTCATTTTAGCATTGGTTAACACTAAGATATTTTAGTAAAATTTATTACTAATTTATTGAATTAGTAAAATTAACGACGTTTTCACGTAGGTACATTTTGAGTTACTGTATTGAGTAAATAAAATTGAATAATTTAATTTTATAAGAAAAGATGTAAATTAAATTTTATTAAAATTTGTCTACTCAGTCAGTAATATGCAATTTTTTCAACTCGTGGTTTAAGTACTATTATTAAATAAATTAAATTAATTTTGACTGTGAGTGACCTTATAAGGTTATCTTTTTATTTTAATATTATAAATCTTAAGGTTTTACGTTCTGTATGTACTATTATGTATGAAGCTTCTACTCTGGTTTGATGAAATTTTTGTTCAAGTGTTTTCAGTGGTTTTACTCAATTGTTAAGCTACAACAATTAAAGAGCTACTAATGAAACAGAGAATATATTAGCATTCAAAAAAATAAACCGAGTCAGTGTAATAGTGAAATTTTATCCCTAAAATTGTAAAAAAATTTCACACGCAAATAATTGCAGTTCCACATCATTAGTTGTTCAGATTAGATTAGACTTCTAGACAAAAAACAATAGAACCATAAAATACATACATACAATCCTCTTGAAGTATTATATAAAATGAAAAACGTTAAAAAATGACCAAATGTAGTTAATTCTCTTTGCTTATTGAACTGAATGTAATGAATCCAAAAATTTTCACCTTCTTCCTACTATGTAACAGAGAACCGAAACTTCTTGTTGATGTTTAAATGGATAAATGGAATATAGAGAATTTGAATGCAATCGTACTTCGTACATGAAAGATGTGAAGATGACGTTGACGACGTTGAAACTAGATGATGAAACAGAACATATTGTGATGAATTTTAGACGAAAATTAAAACAAAAAAAATTATTCTAAATCTATAGATCCAAAATATCGCACTGTGAGCAATGATAGTCTTCCAATCCAAGAATTTAAACTAAACAAATTCAAAATAAAGCAAAATAAAGTTTTCCATCCAAATTTGTGTAAATTTTGAGACAACTCCAAATCAAAGAGAATTTATTTTACCTTTTTTTTACAAATAAAATTTACAAATTTTACTCACAAAATCAAAACTCACTTTATTCTTGCAAATACAAAATCCCATACTAAAACGCAAATGTAAATCAAAACTAAAAGCAAAATCACAGCTAAAATTTAAGACATATTTTCTCAAATAGGAGAAACCTGATTCTCTCACTTAGCTGATCCAAACTAAACTAATTGGAGGGAAAACAAGAAACATTCAAACTAGTTCCAAAATTTAGTCAATTTTTTTATTTTTTGTTCCGCATTTGTTTGTTCCGGGTTCAGCAATGCTTCCTCGATCTGCCAAAGCTTCTCTTTCCACTAGGACTGTATTCACATGTTTGCTGTAGAATTCTGCTGTCTTTGCATTTTCTTATATTCCTGGGTGTTTTTCACAAATAAGTCTATGCTTAGTTCTTCTCGTATATGATAATTTTTTATTTTTACCTTTTCTTGTACTCCCTTCAACTGCTCTTAGAAATTTTATTTCTGATGTTTGGATGTTTTGCAGGTCTTTTTTCTCATAACCATATAATATAGTAAGAATGGTTACCATAAACGGTAATAAAATTTTCTATTGAACCTGTATATTCCTTAACCTTTTAAGGACGGGACTGGTCGAAATATCGACCACCGATAGAACGTAAAATATTTATTATTTTTTTACGTAATTTTATATACTGAACAGCCTCAGATCTCATTTCTGCTAGATTTCATGTAAGAGCTAAATAATCGCAAAATAGAACCTAATTAATCTAAAAACCTTGGATATACCAAGTTTGAAGCCAAAAAAGCAAATACAATAAATTTCGAAATATAAATATAATTATTTTAAAATAAAATTCTTAAATGCGATTTTCAAGGTCAAGTATGAGCCCAAAAATGTTTTACAACTTTTTTTTTATTCACGTATGAAATCACATAGGAAAAAAAATTAAATCGGCAAAGTCCATATTTTTAACATTGGATTTTCCGTTGCGGACGGGACTGGTCGATATATTGACCAGCCGATTGGTGCCCAATTCTATGTAGGCACTTGATTGGTTTTATCTACAAACTTTATGAAAAAAAATAGGTCAATTTACACGTAAAATTCCCCGTTCTTATAAAAGGTTAAAGAAGTAAAAATACACTGAAGGTGTCATAAAAATCATTTTTATGTATTTTTCATCTCTTATTAGCTTTGGTAACAATATTATTATTTTTGTTTGGTAGTAATTATTATTTAAAAAATTGTTTATCTTGAAGAATCTTATCATTTAGGATCTTAACTGCTTATGGAGGTATAACATAATTTTGTATTTTTTGAGTTAATCCAGGTTTATTCTAGAACTAAACGTTTCAATCGCTTACTGCCTTAGGGACGTTGTTATGGATTTAACAGCGCGATGAAGATAAATATAACTTAGGTATTGCCCTGAAAACATAGCGAGTAAGAGTAATAAAATGCTGCATGTAAGAAAAACGTATAGTACTTTTTTTTACTTGGAAATTTTTGTGCTCCAAAATGGTTTCGTATGTTAATTTTGTATATAATTTGTTAATTTTTTTGCTAGTTCTTGTAATTTTTTAGAAATTTCTTATACATAACTCCTAATTAAAAATGCTTTAATAAATAGTAGCTTTATATTTCCAGTAATTTTTTTAAACCATAAAAATGCATTGTAATATTTCAATAATTTATTATAAAAGCTGTTCCTCAAAACAAGTACACTTTTGAATATTATAATTATATTTATTCAATTATGATCGACTTATTATACTATCGTAATACCGATACCGGATATCTCAAAATTTTAGGTTTTTTTTGACAATAACTTTTAACACTGTTGCCATATCTCACAGCGTGTTTTGATTAGTTGCGCAAGGAAATCTTTTTCAAAGTAATCTAAAAATTATTATTTAGTATTTTTTTTGTATTCTTTGTTTTCATAATAAATTAAAATATCTAATAATGGTCTTGTGACAGTTTCCTTTCCCCATTTTAAATCCAAAAAGGTTTAATCGTTTGTACCTGTACACAGTAGCAGTCAAGGAAATTGTATCGCTGAATATTTCCGAATTAAAATAACAATTCCCAATGAAATTTCAATAACCGTACACAGTATAAATACAATACGCACACAAAGCAAGGTTTTTTAAACCGGGGGTTCTGGGGGGTATGGAATACCCTCCAGTACACCAGAGATTGTTCGCAAAAAAGTGTTATTTTTTTAAGTTAAAAAGTTGTTATTTTTTTATAAGTTTCAAACCGGAAATCTAATTGTAAAAATTTAAATTTCTGATTTGAAATTCAATAACACATTTTCATTTTTTGAACGCAATCACTAATGTGCTGGGGCCAGACCCCCCGGTTTGGAAAACCTAGCTTTGTGATTGTGTTCAAAAATGAAAATATATTTTTGAGTTTATGAGTTTCAAACCAAAAATTTAACTTTTTATCTATTTCTATATTATAACTATTAGCTATTCTTTAATATTAAGAATATAATTTATTAATATTCTATTTTTTTAATTCGGGAATAATTTTATTCCCAATACAATTTCTATGACCGCTACTGTATATCGTCTTTATTTTTATTTGTTATCAATTTTTGAATTTTTACCTTCATAGTAACATTGCAGATTAAATTAATTAACCAAAGATGCCGTAATTAAATTCGAAGACCTAAGAACCCTTATTATTATAAATCTTGGTTTTCTATTCAAATTAGTTCTGATCGAACTTGTAAAGTTATTTTAAAAATTCTCGCGTAAGTAACTCTTTGGCCATTCTCACCCACATAAGTATTTCTAGTATTTTCCAGTTTCCCTGCCTTAAAAATCCTTTTATTAATAATTATAATAGACTCTGCATAAACAAAACAAGAAATGCATATAATATAGGTACTACGAATAGGCACAAACAATTTATATTACAGTTTTTGACCCAAAGTTAGAATTATTTTTTTCCGAAAGTACGCAACGTCATTATTATATATTTTGAAATAGTTCATAGATAAAATAGGCAGGATTCCTATTTATTTTAAATTTCTAAATATTTCTGAAATTCTAAAATTTATTCAAAATTTACAAAATAATTTGTAAAATAAATTAGTGTAAGAAATATGTATTAATTCTTAATTTCTATTTTCAAATTTAAAATTTTAATTTTTTTTATTTTTGGAAAATACTGATTTTATATTCAAATACTTATTTTGATTATGAATATTTAGATTCTTAAATTTATTTAAATTAGCTCACTCCTCATATCTCGTAATTCGACACCATTAACATCGCTGAGTAATACTGTTTTTGCAGATAATTTTAAGATTTATTTTATTTAATTGCATTTGATTTGGGTTGGGAAAGCGAGAAAAAGAAAGTAAAAGAAAATTGCCCATTTAAAGTTAACAGCCAAGTGATGCATTTTCAAATAACTTCATAAATCTCACTATTGGATTCCAAAATGATATCTTAAAGTATCAAGGGATAAATAAAAATAGGTCGTAGTGATAGTAGGTGTGTTTATCATTATCAAAGCTATGGGAAGCCCATGAAGATATTACTTTGACATTTTTAACGATAACATTTTTGAAAATGCATTTACTATCATTTTTATTTCAGGGTAGATACATATAATTTTGATTTAAAAATTGAAATATTTCTAATACAGAATGGGTATAAAAAATAAAAATATAGAACATACAAACGAGCTACAAGAAATAATAATGGTCTTTCTTCAATAAGACAATATCGAAATAAAGGAAATTTCAAAAATAAAATTTGTACAAACGAAAATAAAAAAGATACAAACAGATACAAATGATTTATATTATTTTCTGTCCAAAACTCGAAATGGGGGAAAGCTTGCGAAATGCCATTAATACACATATTTTGAAATATTTCAAAAACAAAATAAGTATAAACAAAAATAAAGAAAATACCAAGAGATATTACCCTAAAGGAAAAAAAATGTTAAAATATTTTTAATTGAATATATATATATATACATATTATTTCTTTAGGATATTAGGTATTCTGAATAATAGTAATAATTTGTTTTAAATATTAACTTATTGATTTATTAAAATTAACACTCAATATCATTTAAATTACAGACAACGAGTCTGGTTATAATTTCAACTCGGGTTTATAATTTACGAACATCGATAAGGATCTCCTCGATACCTATTTAACAAATTTACAAGTTTCTAAATATATTAGTCGAGTTTAATAATCATAAACAGTAATTTTATTAATTTTCGGAACCATTATGTAAATTAATTCGCTTATAATTGTTTGTCAAATTAGTTTTTAAGTACTTTTTTCATTCATTTAAATTTGTAATAAGATTTTTATTTTTAACTTAATGTAACGTCAATTATGTAAGAGAATAATTAAGCCATACATTGAGTTGACAAATTTAAGACGCCCAATTCTGTTTCAACTTTTTGAAACTCCCAGAAATATAAACAGAAAAATAAGAAATTATCATGATTCTCTCTCATAAATTTTAAGGTAACCTAGCGACCTTATTTCTACTAAAAGTTTACCAATAAAGTGAATTTTTCTCTATTCACGTTCGAAACAAATTGTTTTACCTTTTATAAAAGTTTTTAGTAAAGCAAATTCTTTTAATTATTTACATCAGGGTCCGAGACCTGTTTTATAATAAAAGCGTATTAACTAGTTATAAATAATTATAAGTTACAATTGAAACTTGTAACTTGTAAATTATTTATCACACTTAAAAAAATCGCAGAATGGCCAGGCGTAACGATCAAAGTGTGATCTTGTAAGCGATTTTAATCTTTGAACATCGTATGATTTTCAGATCGTGTTGTTATACTTGGAGAGATTTAGAAATTTGTAAATTTTTCTTTTGGAGATACTTTAGTAAAATTAATTAAGTATCTCGTTTGACAACAGCGGAACGGAAGAGAGCGATTCTTATTATGAAAGTTTGGGAAACTACTTTCCCTCTGAACAGAGCAGTTAATAGTTGTTGTGTAAATGTTAGTATTTGAACAATAAGGATGTATTTTCGTCTTTAAATAAGTCCTTAAAGTTTTGGGCAAGTTGCGAATCAAACTGTGCCATTTACTTTGTTCTGAGGATAATTGTATTTCTACTTGTGAACACGATCCCTTTGACAAGTGACTGAAACTTAATTGCGCTGTTGTACACTAACAACTAATCTATAAAGTGGATGTATAATTTAATTGAAGGTCGACACGTTCCATCGTTACCAAATATAGAGATAAAAGTGACATAACCGATATACGAGAGAACTCTCTGTAAGTTTATATCATAAGGATTAATTATGCTTTCTCACATAAGTTTAACTGTCAGTTCTCGATATAATCTGACGTTTTCAGTCACATAAGATAAAGTGGTCGTTTTTATCTTATTCTCAATGAGCAGAAACGACTTGATTGTAAATGGTAGCGCATAAGTAATATGACAATTTTCAAAGATAATTTGTGCAGTAATTTGTAATTCCTGACAACGGAAAATTCTACTTTAAATCCTTCTCTTTCCTTTTGAAGAATTTAAAAAAATTATTTAGCATATTTAATCATAAATTTTCCTTTAATACTAACTTTGTTATTATTTAACTTAAGTAATTATTTTTAAAATGCAGCAAAAAAATTAATTAAAACTTTTGTTAGTATTTCTTTCAAATTATAGCGTTTTGATTAATTAAATTCGCTTACAGAATACATAATTACTTAAGTTTTACTTTTTTGCAAGCATTTCAAGTCGTTCTACTCGCAAAAAAATTTTATCTTAATTTTATAAGTTTTTTGTAAGCAGCATTGTTCACATTTTATCCTGTTGATAAATTATTTTTATACAAATAGATAACATCGACGATAAGAATTTCTTTTTGCGAAATTAGGAAATACTCCATTTAGTCACGTACTGTTTTAAAAGTTTCCGTAAAACTTCAATATTAAATGAAATCATTGCATTAGCAGCTCTTCTATGAGAGCTGAAACAATCGGAAGTGTTTATTTAAGGAAGTAATTAAAGACCAGTAACTAATGATGACCTGCCTTGATTGTTGTGTGCATTGCACTCCTGTAACTCATAGAATTCTGTGCTATTTTGCCCAAAACTTTGCACAAATATTCTAAGCACGTATTTTGCTGTTATTTACACAGCCAACTGAATGAAGTATTGCTACTTTCTTGACAAACGAAAATATGTAGGCCGTCATGCAAAGAAAATTGCACCTCCATTTATTAGATTATGTTTCTGCTAACGAAATATCTTTCACTTTACAATTTTTAAATTAATTTTCAAGGGAAATAAAAGCTAAGCAAAACCAAATTAGATATTATTACGATAAAATGGCAGGAATAAGCCTTTCATGTCGGTATTGTGTTTAAACATTTTAATTAAAATTTTTTTTGGCATTGATCGTCGTTCATTATTGCGTTGAGGTTTTAACTTCTAAGCCGGATAACTTTGAAATGTTTATGCGCCAGCATTAATTTATACGAAATTATTTATTATACAAATAGCAGCTAGAGCTAATTATTGCAAAATCTGCTCTAATCTTCAAGTAAGTGTTCTTAACTTGTACTACACCAAACTCGGGCATTTGGGCATTTGCCAAATTTAAATTTAAGCTGTCTGCAATTTTCAAAGCAAATAGCATATTGACTTATACAATATTTGCTTGTTCAACTTGATATCAATGGAAAATAAGGCAATTAAAATTTTTGAAATATGTCGAAGAAACACTTGATTAATATTTCTTCCAGATTTTCTTTGATTTCTTCAAATTTTCCTTCAATTGACTACACAAGACTTTTTAATTATAGCGATTTTCCATTATCTGAATATTTGTTGTTTGTAAAATTAATATTAATATAAAGTAATAATATTATTTATTTTTAACCAAGATTGGGTTACGCACCAAATGGATTCCTATTATGCCAAATTATTATTGTGTAATTATCATTTGTTTCCTAAATCACTTTAGTAGAGATTCAAATTATTCTTTTAGAAATTCTAGCCAAGAAGAAATGTTATAATAGTATATTATATCCCTAGGGACTAAATCATACAATATCAAAAAATACTAGAGCCCAGTCAGAGCCAGCACTGTTTTTTCCTGAGAGAAGCCCTGAGGTTTCTGCAATTTTGACTCTACGCAGGTAAAAATATAAAAAAGCAATTGAATATTTTATTACTATAGCAGTAAAATTAAATTTTACAATTCATTTAATCATCAATTAGGACATCGCCTACATGTTCAAGAGTTGTACAGCAAACTTGACCATCTGGGCATTCTCCAAATTTAATTTCGACTAATCTGCAATAATCAAAGCAAGCAGCATACCGAGTAATAATATTTACTTCTCCAATTTGGCAAAAGTGACCTAAAAAAATTATTAATAATTAATATGATAATATGTAAGTAAAAAAAAGTATGTTGAATATTATTATATTACGTAAATTCTATTTTCTTTATTTCTTGCAGATTTTACATTTGAAATATTGATTCAAATTAATAATTTAATTTTTAATATACTTACCAATACCACCACTAGTAGTTTTACGACCAACAATGCTAGTGTCATTATGACTTGGAAAAGCTGAAACTGTACAGATAAGGACTACCAATAGGCATATGTACTTCATCATGTTTGATTTGAACTATTTTGTTACTTCTATTAACTCTTTATATATGTACCTATTCTATTTTGTTATCGCTCTTTATCAAATTTGTTACAGTTTTTGGTAATTCAAATTAAAAAATTTAAATTGATTTACATTTTACCCCGATAATATGTTTAAACACCTATTTTAAAATACACACAACCTATTTTGCAATTCAATTATTAGAAAATCTTCATGTTCATGTATGTAAATTTAAGAAAAGAAGAGGTATTTGTCTCTTGCATCAAAAATTAACTGTACATCGTCGGGCTAGAGTGCAATAACTGAGCCTCGAAGATATAGTAAACATTAACGTCATTGGCCGGCCATTGACGTGATTGCCCGTTAGCGGTGAACAATGATGTAAATAAATTCATCTGATTGTATCTATTATTTACGTCTTTGGCCGGTCAATGACGTTATTGACCGAAACGGATTTGACAATAATGATTTATAGAATAAATACTATAAGGAACAGCAAATTGGCGATTTGAATTAGACAGTCAACTGGCAAGTGATATTTACGTGTATTGCATGCATTGCATGCTAATGCATTATAATCATTTATTAACAAAAATAATAAAAACTAACAAAAATTTAAAAAATAATTAATATAAATTAAAAAATAATCAAATTAAATTTTTTAAATTAATCATTTTTATTCTGGCATGAGAGTGATGTATGGCATTTCGAATTGCAAAATTGCTTGCTGGAGCGACACGCACATTTAGAAAAGAGTAGTTTCATCAACGCACACTCTGTATTGGGCATTAACGTCATTGTCCGGCCATTGACGTTAATGGCCAAGTTGTCATCATTGACCGTAACATAGATATTTAAAAAAATATTTTTTAATGGAATGGAAAAAGCAGAGAGATCTACTTTTTGAGATCCGTATCTGTAGATATCGATCGTATAACCAGATGTTTTTTTTAACGCAAACAACTTATGCGTGAAGCTGATTTTGTGTATAGAGTAAGTCAGTGGGCGGAGCTAACCACATGAAAACATCCAATACTCTATACGCATTGAATTTTTACAATTTTGGGTGCTTTTTATCAACATTTACGAATTATTCATATAATTTACGGCCCCAACTACCAGAATTTCATTAGAAATTTTTGAAATTCCGAGTTTGGGTGATCGTACTTTTCTGTACTCACCTTAACAATCTTTAAAACTTTAGGTGTTTTGTTTGAAATGTATTTAGGGGATTTTCATTAATTTGAAAAGTTAAGAAAAACCAACAATCGATATTATGTAGAACACTAAACATTTTTATTGTCATTCAGTATAATACACGAATATTATAATTTTCTATTTTTGTTTTATTCCGTCAGTAAATCAACTACCTGCTCTGCAGTTGTACAGCAAGTTTGGCCATATGGACAATCGGCAAATGAAAGTTCAACCAAATCACAAGTTTCAAAACAAGCAGCATAATATGTGATAGCATTTAGTGACCCAACTTTGCAGAAACTCCCTAAAAATAAAAAATTTTAAAAATGCTTTGGTTTTTCTTATAAAATATTAACCGAAAGGTCTTATTTTATTTTCCATCTTATCGCCAATAAATTGACACATAAAAATTTAATTTATATGATTCTTACCAAGTCCTTCATTAAAATTAACGCTGCTAACATTTTGATGCGGGAAAGCTAATGCCGAATAGACAAGAACTACCAATAACGCTAAATACTTCATGTTGCTTTTCTGTGGAAAAACTGTTTTAACTGTTTTGTTAGGGATTCATGTGAGACTTTTATATACCTTTAGATTCAAGGGGTTCATGTGCTATCTACCCTATATTTTTATTGTTTAAAATTATAATAAATTGATACTACAATGTAAAACATTGATATTTTAAAATATTCAATTTTAATGACAATTATGGAACGTAAAATGGTCTTATCTACCCAATAGAACGTTTCTATATAGAATTTTGGTGAATATCGGATTAAAAAATCTGATTGATTACAACGTTGTGTTTCAAGTAAATACGATTATTGCGGAATTGTTATACTTTCAAATCAGCAGAGAGTAGAGATTCTGCATTGGAATAACGAATTTTAAGGTATTGCTTAATTCAGCCTTCTTTTTGAGGGACATTCTGTAGACAAAAACATTACTCAATTCTTGGGTTTTTCTTTGAAATGTATATTTTCTTAAATTTTTTATTATTGTAAGAAAATGTGAAAATCTTTCCGGCTAACACTGTAAAGTTATTATAGTCTTCCGTGATTTTATCACAGCTAAAATAAGCTTCCTGTGCATGCTCTCCGTGATGTTATTAAGCACACATTGATAAGTTAGTAACGTAAAATTTTTACTCTGCACTCATGCACTGCTCTAAGTCCCCTGATCAATCTTTTATTAATGGAAAGTTTCTTCTCAACTTGAGTTTATTTCGTACTATCAGTCTACATAAAATATTTTATATATCTACAGAGTATATCATGGAACATTGCATATTACATTTTATCAACTTTGAAGCCGCTTGAATAATAATTGCAAAATATGAAAATCAGTTAAACGTATTAATATTCAGTTTGGCAGGTTGGATAGAGAAGTAGTAGATTTCGTAGCTACTTTGTACTTGATGTAAACCGACTGGCCTACGGCATCAGCATCTCAACTTGAGAAACCTCTTCACATCCAATTCAAGTCTTTTAACTTGAGATAAGCACACACAGCACACAATGAAAAAAATACACAAAACGTCTTCTACTATTTTGTTTTTAAAATAGCGAATGTTCACATTGCGTTTGATTGAATAATATACTTACTTTAAAATTATATTTGTATAAAAATTATAAATTATATCTGGGAAATCCTACTTAAGGCAGAAAATAAAGTAAATAAAAGTAAACTATAAGAAAACTTTAAAGTAATGTCATCATTAGTGGTAATTTTGTGATTCACAATGTGTGGACTCTTAATTTAAAACTTGATCTGAAGTATCACGTTTTAAATGGTTAGCAGTTTTCCATTAAATTCTAACTTCATTTTATAAGCGCTTTTCGTAGACTTAGCCAATAAAAATATTTATTTCTTTTGTAAGATTTCTTCCAGAAAATGCAGATCATGACGTTATCGTCAATATCTTGACATGGCCTCGTTAACTACTATTATAATAGTAAATGTACATTTTATGAATTATTAATTAAGGAACTAAAATGTAAAATAAAAAAAATGCAAATTATGAGATTGTAACCCAAAAAGTATAAAATGATAGGGCTTAACATGTTAGGCATATGATAACGATAATGGGCACAATTCATATATTTTATGTAAATTAGTTTATGTGGTATATATATTGGGTTTGCCCATAGAAAGCTTTGTAGTCTTGTAATAATTAGACAACATGAAGTACATCTGTTTATTATTGGTATTAATTGCAGTTGCAGCTTTAGCTTCAGCTTCTGAAAATGAAAAACCTCATAGTATGTACAAATTATACTTTTCGTATTATTATTTCTAAACTAAGAATTTAATTTTGAATAAATTCTAAATTTTCTTATGAAAAGAAAATTTTGATTATAAATTAATATTATCTGCACAATTTTAAATTTTAATATTTTTTAGTTTCCTTCTGCTCTAAGGATAGCCCACCGCCAATTGCCAAAAATTTTGCTTGTGTAGATTCTTGCAATGGAATTCAAGTAAACGCAGCTGATTGCGGACCAAATAAAGTATGCTGTAGCACAAACCAGGAATTAATCAACTCGTTTTTGAAAGAATGATGTGTCAGAATAATTTGATCTTCTGCAATGAAATTCAATTTAGTTTGTACAATTTATGATTTTATGAGACAGTAATACACATTAGAATAAATATCTGGATTATTTCACTATTTTTTGATTTATTGCGCAGGTAATTTGTTCGTTTTACCACAAAACGTTGTGATTAGTAAGTAATCTAGATCACGCGGATCAGGACATTTGAGCGCCACTTTTTTGGGCGCCACCACTTGCGCGCCGCCGTTTTGGAGCCGGATTTTTGGGGGCCAAGATTTTTGGGGACGGAAATTGGGCGCCGGTAAAATAATGTATTTTAAATTTAAACATATTTCAATTGAAAATATTTCCTTGACAAAATTTTTGTGTTTTCCTGACTTTGGCGCTAAAAATTTTAAATTCCCTGACTTTCCATGACTTTCCCTGACAAGTTTTAAATTCCCTCACTTTTCCAGGTATTCTATACAAGTGGGAACCCTGCATTATCATTCATGTTTTATAAATATAAAGAAAAGATGAGGGATAAAAATTAATTTTGAAACCTCACGTGATGAAACGACGACCCCTAAGATGAGGGGGCACCACAATCTTAAGTACCCTTACGTGGAGATTCTCTCTTATAGATTTAATAAAATACTTCCTCTTACTTAACCTGTAGGAGTTATCGCTATGATTCATATCTTTTAGTATCTGAAAGATACTGTAATAATATAATCCTAAAGATCCCGGCGCCCAAACGGCGGCGCCCAAAATTCCGTCGCCTAAAAATTCCAGTGCCTAAACGGCGGGGTGCCCATATTTGTAATACAAAATAAAACGTTGTTTAAGCAACTAATTCATTTTTAAAGCAAATTAATAATATTTTGTTGTTGATGCCATTTTTTTCCCAGTCCGTGATCTCGGTACGTGACATTTGGCTTGAAAAATTGAAAAAGCTACCACTCGAACTGTTCAGTCATTCAGCTCTCTGAAATAGCTAACATACATAGTGATAAATTTGCCTTCCACCTGATTTGATCATACATTCAACGTATTTTAGTTTTTAGTTTAAGTTTTCCGAAACTGTGAATTAGTTCTCAAAGTTAGCGAACACGTCCTGTAATAAAAATTTAAGTAACATTCTATATTATTTATATTTTAGATTAAAGACACCAAAACAAAAATTATAACATGACCCCGACTCAAAAATTAGCAATCCGAGAAGAGGATTCTGTTAAAGCCGTTATAACCATAAACAAATCAGTTACCAGGTGTACGACAAAAACCACACTCACAAGAAGCATTTCACCAAAATTACAGCTGGCATCAAAAAAATTACTATTTAATGGTTGCCTTTGAGCAAAAATGCCGAAATAATGGGAACTTCGTAAACTTGCTAAAAAAAGAAGAAATAAAAAAGAAAAGAAACGAAGAAAAAAAAATTTAACTGTGCATCAGTATATTTAATATTTAAAAACCATCCCAACAACAACTTCAATAATATTGTTATAGCCTTTTTGACATTTCAAAATTCATAAAGTGACAGGTAACGAACAAATATCTGGCATAGTTTCGATAACAGCAGTTCTATTCAAAGTTTCAATAACATGACTTAAATGCTATCTACAGTGAGTTGCACACAATCTGCATCCAAATAAAATTCTTCAAAATTTTGTTACAACACACCAGGAAAAAAAGTTTTATGAAACTTGCAAAATAAATTTGTTGTTTCATGAAAAATAGTTGTGGCTGTCGCAAAATATTGCGACGACAATAAGAAAAAAAGAAGAAAAAGAATAAGAATAGAAAACATTTGTTAAAAAGAGTTCGAAAAGTACTCAATAAATTTTGAGAACTACTGGATTGATTCCTGGCCGCATCTGATAAACTGCAGGGATGCACTTACATTTTTTATTAAGTTCACAGTATATCTTCTCAACTCTTGCAGTATACTGCATTTAGTACTAACTCTTTAGAGTATATTTCAGGATAGGTGGATAGAATTAGGATAAAAAAATCCTAATTAGAAAAAATGAAAAGAAGGTGATACGAAAGGTTTCGAATTCTCGAAAGCTTGAATATAAAGTGTTTTATTGTTTTACTTTAGCTCATATTTGATAATTTTATTAATATAGAAAGGGAAAAAGTAAAATTAATTAAAATGCAAATAAAACTTATTTTGTTTTTATTATTAAAAACAAAAAAATATATTATTAAAAAAATTATTATTGTTAAGAGTATAATGTCTTTCTACAAATAAATTGAATTCGTAAAAATTCAGAGCATTTCTAAATGAAAGAAATAGCTGGGAGCTGTAGTACTGAGTTTTGAATTATAACTTATGTAATACATTTAATTCAGAAGTTTAGTAACTAATTTAAAAACATTAAAAATTACATTAAACGAATATAATTGATGATATACAGTAGCGGTCATGGAAGTTGCATTGGAAATTAATTATTCCCGAATTAAAAAAATAGATTTCTACATTAATTACATTCTTAATATTAAAAAATATCAAATATAATAGAAATAGATAAAAAGTTAAACTTTTTGTTTGAAACTTATAAGCTCAAAAACATATTTTCATTATTGAACCCAATTTCCAAAGTTAGGTTTCATCAAACCTGGGGGTCTGGGGGGTATGGAATACCCCACAGCACATCAGTCATTGTATTCAAAAAAAGAAAATACGTTACCGAATTTCAAATCAAAAAACTTAGATTTTTAGAAGTTAGATTTCCGGTTTGAAATTTCTAAGCTCAATAACATTGGAAATTATTATTTAAATTCGGAATTAAATACCGATGCAATTTCCATGACTGCTACTGTATATTTTATGTACATATTATATAAAAACACATTACTCGATTCACATATTATAGATGTAATAAATTGCACTTACATAGTCTTAAACAACTATATTATTAGTGCCCACAGAACAGTTTTCAATAGTAATATAACAAGACCTCGTGTTTTAATTGGAAATTTTTGTTTAAAAACTAAAATTACCAAAGAAAAACGCGAGGTTATGTTATATTTGTTAAGATAATTGCGTCAAATAATGACACACGTCACTGCTACGAATGCGTTGCTGGGTTACAAACAGGATGGCCTTCTCTTCTCAAAGGATGGAGCTCTCTTCTCAACGTAAGTGCTACTGTACTACCTATTGTACGCAATTATCATTGAAATTACTTCATTTTGAATTTCATAGTCTTGAGTACGGTCACTCGTTGTTTCACTTAAAAGTGACTAGAACCACATTTGTATTTTAGTTACACTCAACTAAAGTGTTCTACGAAACTATGTAAGGATACTAACAACAAAGGAACTTCAATTGCACATCATAAATCAAGGTCCGCCAGCTTGACAAAAACTTGTAAGTAAATATAAACAATTCTAATTCCAGTTTTATGGAAAAATAGGTAAACCACGAGCCAAAATGTGCAGTCTGTGATACCTCGATATTTGTTTTATTTATATTTTGACGATCGCTGATCGTCCAAATCTGAAGTATTACCACAAGAGTCAAGAGTCAAGTGCCGGTATTATTATAACTGGGTTCTCGTGGTAACCACAGTACCCTTATAATAGGTTAAAATTTGTGTTATCGATGTTAAACCTCCCACGGTGCTCCTCAATCCCACCGTGGTGAACAGCGCTAACAAAGAAAATGACAAAACGAACACTGAAAGGTTAATACATATCATGAGCATAAAATGTACACGAAATCCATATAATATTTGGTGATGCATCCATATACACAAAGTTAAGATTACATCTGAATGAATTAGGGGTGGTCTCAGTGTGCACACTCCGAAGATTTTAACTATTTACAAATTAAATGGTTATGGCTAAAATTTTGAACGAAATACAAATACAAAATAAAAGTAAAACAATACCAAAAAAATACAGTTCGATTTGAGCGGGTATAGTGGCTTGAAAATTTGAATTATTAAACATTTGAATCGAGTCCGTAGGCACTTTCGATGGGACACAACAAACGGTTAAGGGTGATGATTACTTTGAGTGGCACTATTTTGTTAAGTTTATAACCGGTCTCTAACACTGGCTCTGGATGCAAAGTTTGAAAGTCCAAACCAATTTAAAAAATTGTAAATGGTTACTTTAGTTAAATTACAGCGGTGGTTGATGTTGTTTCCACTGCACTGGGGAGACTGATAAAGCTTCTGAGGTCCCTAGACTACCATGACCCGTTCCGAAATTAATATTCCATTTACATGAATCTCGAACCTTCGAGCGGCGCGCTCCTTCTTTTTTGTTGTTGCAATATTCCTTCATTTGAAGTAGTACGAATAATTTTCCAAATACCCAAAACTTTTACCAATCTACCTGAAAACTGCGGAGCTGGTTACCAACAAATCACTAATGGAACTTCAGAATGTCACCCACAAATTTTCGGTGGTGACCGATTTACTGAATTTTTGGATTAAAACTAAAAAGAACTAACAAAACCAATTTGATTTCCGCCGTTAGGCGTGGTGAGATGAACGATCAACTTACAGGTCGTAAGGTTGAAACAAATCTGATGAACACAGTTTGCACAACGTCGAGGGGCGGTTTTGAAGAGTAACGACAAATTTTCTATTAGCTAATGAAAAAGGAGAAATAACAGTTGCCTATTCTTAGGAATTTTGTAACTTAACAATTGAATAAATATTTCGAGCGAGGTCAAGGTTCTTACGGCATCCCACTCGCAGAAATGCAAGTTGGTGAATTCTGTAGAATGTCCTAGAACTATTGTAAGTCGCAAAGGTTTGCGTCTTATTTTTTTTTCTAATTTTAGCAAAGAGTAAATTTCCAGCAACCTTAAGATAAAATTATAAACGTAATGAAATGAAAATATACAGGACGACTTTAATTGTTGAAAATTCACGTTACAATCCGCAATTCTAGCAGTTTTAGTCTACTTCTGACTTCTATTTTAATTATAACTATTTGTACAAGTAATTGTTGCTGGCGGCTCTTCAAGATAAATAAAGAAACTCAACATTTTATGTATTTCCAAAATACATAAATGAATTAAAATCTTTGATATTATATGGGAATCATTTAACTTTAGAGCATTTTTTGTTTAAAAGCCAGTACCTCTAGGCAAGAAAGAAAACAGAAGAGCAAACAAAAGATTAAAAAAACTAATTCCATTAAAGTTTTGTAAAAGCAAAAGAGGATTATTGCTTTCTATAGTACATTTTATCGCTAGTACCTACTTTAACGCTTCTGTTGGTTTTCAGATGAATATTTATTAAAATGTCTAAATTCCCTAATAACTATCATATTTTTTTTAATAACTCAATTTGACACGTACAGTGTTAGAAGTATTACATTTTAATATTATTCTGAATTGTAGTACTTCCGTATGAATTGTAAAAGAATTAATTAAGAATCAATTTCTTTTCGTAATTTAAATTTTTAAAAGCTCAAAAGGTTCTCTTAGGAATTCTTTCACTTTTATAAGATGTTTTATTTAAGGATACCTGGTGCTCAAGTAAATAGATCTCATATGTCACCACAAAACTTATGAATAGTTAAACAAGTACACCTCCACCAAATTGCAGACTAAATGATACAACCTGAGTTGAGCTAAAATATTAAAGTAACAAAACTGCAAGTGTAGAAGGTATTGTAAGTTTACACCTGCGGTCTATTTAGTGATTTATTAACTGGTCTTAACGGTGTTGCTTGCTTGTGTTGACAAAGGGAATGATCTACGAGATAAGTCTATACAACTAGAGGGTCATGAATCAAAGCTTATGTGTACACGGGACAGCAAAGTTGAAGCAAAAACTTTAAGTGGAGCATCAAGACTGTGATTTACAGTAAAATTATTTCGTATAAATTTCGATATTGGTAAAGTTCGTGATTTATTATATTTTACACTAATTAGCCAATAAATTCGTAATTTGCAAGTCATTTTAATATAAATGCGCTATCGACGTGAAACATCCATTTGAAAGTCTAAGACGAGTTGGACTATAACCCAGATGTAGGATTTCAAACTTAGATTTGGTGTTATAAGGATAAACATTGATGAAACGAAATTAGAGGGTAGAAACAACCATCCTACAGAAGACAGTGGGAACGTAAAGTCGGATCAGATTAGGAGGAAGGAACATTACATCATCTATTCGATTGCAACTTCGTTACATAGAACATATCATCAAAGATCCGTTGAAGCGTTCACTAGGGTGAGACAATGCTTCCCCTAATGTCTTTACTTATACGAATGATAAAACATAGACAGAAACTGACATTGTTTAAGCTTAACTTCAATAATCAGCACTGGACTGAGAATGTTGTGGACTCTTAGTGGGCATCCAAGCGAATACGCGCTGATATACATTTCTATACGGACGTTCCCTATTATAATAATATAACAGTTTGAAATTACGGTATAGTTGAATCGTTTTTCCTTATTGTCGTAGGAAAATTATGTCGTACATTATTTAAAACGACTTTATTAAGAGTTTGTTTTTGGCCAACGATGCAAGAACACACTGTGGTTAATTTTTAATAAATTTTAATTATTTGCTTTACAGCGTTAGTACGGGATACATTTTATATACATATATAGAACTCACATCAACATTATTATATTGCCCGTACAATATATTATACGCCGGGGAGATATTAGCACAAATTAGCTCAGCTGTACGTTTCTTACTTTTGTGAACTTACAAGCAAAACATTTTAAATGATACAAACAACGTACAAATATTTTAGGTTTAGCAACTTTGCTTATTGTAGTATAAATTAACCGCCCTCGAATTATAAATCATATCGAGAGATTTTTTAAACTTGTAAGCGACAGGAAAGAATTGCCACAACTCAAATATTTTTAAAAAAGTAAAACATTTTCTTTTTATCCCCCAGAGTGGCCTACTTACTACTAAATAACTGAACGGTGCCTGGCGTCTCACAGCAGGCCGACCCTATTATACAGTTCTGCAGGATATGGTAGTGTGTCATTCGTACAGCTATTATAGTGTATACTATTTTGAAAGTCGCATATGACTTATATGACTAGACGGTGTATTCGTATTTTGATTGCACGTCGTATTTTACTATACACAATTTTCTTCGTTTACGACGTATTTGAGCAAATGTTTATTTAGTGCTCGTTTCTGCATACAAATTTAGTACTATATTACAGAATATAATATTAAATATTTTCCTCGACAAAAAAGCTAAAACTAGTAAAATACTTGTTAATAAAATATTGTAAAATAGAATTCTCATAACCGCTCTTGAAAAATTACGAGGTCTCTTACCAATGGCATTCGAAGACATTAGTCTTCCAATTCTTGGTTTGCACTTTTCTTACTTTGATTTTTAGAATTCTTATTTTCCCGAATACGTAATGGTGTAATATTTTCCACATAAAAATTGCGAAACAAACTTACTCGTATTCATTTTATGTGTTCTCTTATTATTTTATTTGCCTCGCTTACTTTTGTAAAATTCTCCCAAGTGCCTCTGCAAACAGCGATAACGAATTCAAAAAACGAAAAGGTCTAATAATTTTAAATATTCCTTATGTAGCAAGTGGTCAGTATAAACAACCCAACAATCAACGAGTTTGTCATTTTATTTGGCCAATCAAATATCCCTGTCTATTCAGCAAAGCTTCTGATTATATAGACTTATCCGAGTCGATGACTCAGTTGAACAAATTTATGACTGCTCTTAGTTGGTCTCTTTTTGGTTGATTTTACAGAGCATCACGTCTAGGGTCAACGTGGTCAAGTAGCTTTTTTCTTCTTAGTTAAGTCTTTTGTCCCCTCGTAAAAGACAAATGAAGGGATTTTCACTTATTTTATGAACGACGCGTTTCCAATACAAATTTTGTGTTTGCATTAACTTATATAAACATTATTTAGTAATTGTAATCAGAATTTATTAATATGTATTGCAAATACTGGAAGTTGAACTTTATCAATAACTCTACATTTCCATAAACAAAATTAAAATAAATATTTGCATAATATTGGGAATAATATTGTAGTGTACAAACACTAATAAAAATAAATCTAAACTTTTTAAATATTAAAAACTGTTTAATATCCATTTATTTTCTTAATACATTAACTTTCCTGGATACCCGAAAGTATAAGAAGGAAATGGCGTTCTCGAAAGTCTCGAGAACGGTTTCCTCTAAAAAAAAAATAAACAAAAACTAAGAAAAAACATTATTAATTTATTTTCTGGTTACCATTTGAACGTCAACTTGTTATCATCAATCTTTTACGTCGTTTGTTTCTTGTCACTGACCGAAGCTTTAGGTCTCTGCGGTCTTTACTTGCCTAGAAACATGTGACAAGTTTAGTTTTTTGTACAGGTATACTAAAAATTACTTCTCGAAATTAATATTTTTTGTTTTCTTAAAGTGCATTAGAGTGTATTTCTTATCCTTCATCGAATAAGGTAATTAATTGCTTTTGTTCTCTTTATTCCGAGAGTTTTAATAGAAACTTTTAAACTGACTGTCTGTAATCGAAAGGTTGGTAATTCTTTCTCCAGTGCCAATAGAATTGATTTCTGTTGTCAGTTGCACTTACGTTTTTATTTTAAACTTAATGCAACAGTTGTTCAACTCGCACACGGTCCATGTAATCCTACTTCTTAAATAAATATAATACATAAATAACAATATTTTTTGTATAACATTTTTACATTAAAACTTCAGTTTTGAATTGACCGATTTTTCTCTTGATTTAGTGACGAAGAAAATTAGTAAATGGCGTGTTGACATTTAATATACTTGCAGTGAGGGGAAACGATTGATATTTGAAAAATGCAATTTATGATGAAATATGATATTAAATCTAGAAAATTTATTGCGATCAATACACGAGTGTATTGTTTATAAATTTATTTGATATAAAATATAATAATTATTATTCAAATGAATTTTCGCATACTCTACATTGCGGTTGGTTGTTCAGGAATTAGAAACGCTAACCAGGGCTATTTAATAATTCTTGTTTTAAAAAAAGTTTACAAACCCATCAATACCACCATCAACAGTGGTGGCAACCCCGCAAATTACCCGCGAGTCAGACACTGATCCACAAAATCATCAAAGAGAGAACAGTCAATCTAAATTATTGAGCGAGTGATCATATCCAGTCGATCTAAATCCCCTAACAAATACCGGATATGTACTAATTTCAATTTTTTGAAATAAAAAAAATTGTTTAAGAATAAATAATTAAATATAAAAAGTGACGTACAGTCACGGCGATCGACGGTCAAGTAAACATCAGGTCAGTGAAACTAATGCCCGTACTAGTCACGGATTAATCCGAGATTTAAGATTAATTCTCGAATTAGCAGCTGTTGCTACGATACGGTCTTAATTTCAGTAATCTCATTGGTAAAACCTAGGATTATCTTAAATCTCGGATTAATCCGTGACTATTAGTACCGGCATTAATCTTCAATTTCTTCACAATGTTTTAAAAACATTTTTTGAGAGTAAATAAAAATAAAATGAAGAAGTAAATTGTACATTTCAAATGCCCTTGTCCCACAGTCAAAATTTTTATTAATATTTTGATAAAAATCGTTTTGCCCGTGGGACAGGTAGTTTTGATAAAAATTTACTACTTTACTACTTTCTACTATCAAGACATCACATTGTTAATCAAAATTTTGCCAGAAACTAATTGATTGAAAAATAATCTAAAGTAGATTTTAATTTTTATTAATAAATTAATTTGATTTATTTCAGTTACTGTTCAGAAACCGACTAGTAATCTAGTCAGATTTAATTTGAATATATTACATTTAATTAATTTGTTTATGACTTAATTTGATTAATGACTTTATGTTGGATTACCGGTTTTGCTGTTCCAACATCGTCAAATACAATCGGATAAAAGAAAAAGATTATTTTAAAAAAATTAACGGATCAATGAGAATTGCGTGTGAGTACTCATTAAGTAGGCAACAACAACAAAAATTTCTTTAGTCGCATCTGATATTGGTGATATTCCTGTCGGTCGAGACAGTTTTTTTTTAAATGTGAAACAGGATAAATTGATAATTTAAAATATCGTAATTATTAGATATATAAATTGTTTATATACAGATTTATAAAATATCAAAGAGTTGAAATATTTAATTAAATCTACCTATATTATTTATAGAATAATAAAAACATGAAATATCTGAAAATATAAATAAGAATTTCAATATACTTACTATAATTTATTTTAAAAAGTCTTACATTTAAATAATTTTTAATACATTTGTATGGTTTTTTATTTGCTTCTCAGCGAGAGTTAGCCACGCCGAAACAGTGTTTTGGAAACTGCTCTAAAGTTTTATACAGTATTATCGTTTTATTAAGATACTCTCGAGTGCAAGCTTTAAATCTTGTGTGTTCATTTCACTGATACTGAAATAAAAAATAAGTAATGACGATATTGATCATAATAAAACGATGTCAAATAAAATAGAGGATATAATATAATCTAAAAACGCTCTTTGTATGCCAATATCTTGTAGCTGAATTCCGATTGAAGAAGACATTCGCATAAAATATTACCAATACTCAATCGGAAATTGTTTTCTTTTCGAACGAACTACATAAGTTGTAATATATCCGCCAGTTTTACAGAGCATAATAAATGATCAACTCATTCGTAGACGTCTAAGACGTATTTTAGTTCAGTCTATGCTAAATGAATTACCCTTGAATGTAAGAATACATTTTTTTCCCGTCGCAGGAACTTGCCATTTTAGCATAATTATTGGAACTTAAATCGACTTTCTAATATGCATTTAAATTTTATATTCAAACGAGGTGATTTTTAATGGGAAGACAAAATTTCATTATTTTGGTAATTTCATTTATCTGAAGTCTGACCGGCTCAGTTTGATTAGTTTTTCTTTGGAAACTGGAATATGTTTGTCGTTTATGTTTCAGTTGTCAAGTCAGTAAATCGCATAAAAAATTGTATTTAAATCGCTTGATTTAAAGTTTTATAGAAACTTTTTGCATTTATGAACAGGCGAATGGACGAATGAACAGATATGGAGCCAAATCGTAAGGCTTTTCGAAAATGGTCAGTTTATAATTTAAAAAAATAATAGTTATTTGATTTTTCACTGTATATCTTTGGAAAACTTTGATGAAATTGCAATACTTAATTAAATTATTAATATTTCAAATATTACTTAATGTCTTTTACAAAAGAAGAAACCTGGGTCTAACAGGTAGACTATACAATTAATGGCTATTCACAATGGTGTACATGTCTGATGCTATAAAGTCATATTTTATGTTTAATATCATTTTGTACAATTTTTTTAATTTAATTATTGTGGTATTAAACGTGAAGGTCAGTTTAGAACAGCTTTCCATAAAAAAACTTCAGATTTCAATGTAAAAACATGGTGGAATATACACATTAATACATTCATAAATATAAAGTACTGTATAATCACTTTGTTGAATGCTCAATATTTATAAGAATCAAAAAATTATTACAAGTAATTGTATAATAAGAGCGAGTAATAGCAGAAATGATAGGATCAGTCAGTAACTAGAAAATAAAAATTGTAAGTTTCGAGCTGACTTATAGGATAACTAATGGTTTCGATCTCTTCCACGATTTTTACGTAAAGTTGATCTCATCAGATCGAGATTGTCGAATAGAATTTTATAAAGTGAACTTGCTATTTTCCAAAGTCTTCGAAAACTTAACAGCTACCCCACTGTCAAATGAGTAGAAATACTATACAAGTCAAGGAAATCTAACCTTTCCAGCCTATCAGCCTCTGGGAGAGAACAAAAATATTCAATTTTTGATTTATGAATTTAAGGGAATTTAAATTTAAAAAAAGCTGTCATAAGAACGTTATACTATTTTATAGAAGGTTATTTTAGTATACTTTCGCTAAAATTCAAATTTTAAGTTAGTAATATTTAAGAATTGTAAGTTAAGTAAATGTCAAAGTCAATGTTTACATCTACTAATTTTTAAATTAAGGCCTACAAAATACGTATTTGACTTTTGCATTAAAAATTAGTACTGAAGCAGCCCACTAATGAAGAAATCAGAACAGCACTATTAAATATTATTATTTTTTGTACTTTTGTTGGGGTAAAGAGTGTAAGTACGTAAAGACAACAATTTTTTAATTATAACGCAAAACTGTTGTTCAAAACTTCTTTTCAAGAGAAATTGTAAGGAAGCAAATGCAGATAAAGTTTTTTTTTAACTTTTAAGTGGGGTACTTAATGTAGTAGAGGTACACTTTGTAGTGGTAGTTGTTAGCTATTTTGAACAAAATTGTAACATTAAATATTACGAGTCATTTTACAACAATATTTACTACTTCTTTATGTCCTTCGCGTACATATCGAATAAATCTGGGATATTACCACATCATTACCTTATATTTTATTCTATTTTCAAAGTATTCAATGTTACATTTATCACTAGAAGTTCTCGCACATATTACTTAAAGCACACAGCTTTCAATACATTCACCATTTATTATCTCGCATCTTATTCGTTCAATACTTTTCACAATACATGCACTTCCAGCAAACAATCCGACTAGAAAAGCTTTGTATTTCTCGTTACCTACTTACATTTTAAAATATGGCGGCAATAAAACTTCTGTAAATAATTAATCTTGCTAGATTTTAGCTTTACAATCACGTATTGGATACACTTTTTATATTATGTAGCTTGCAAATTAACTCCTTCTGCAATGAACCACGTAACCTCCACTTCAGGTAGTGGAAGCATAAAATTGATTGCCTCGGAAAGTTACAAAGATTTCCAGTCTTTTATAAAAAAAGTTTTTATTCTACTTCAATAGTCATCGAGTTTTTGTAAGATTCAAAATTCCATATAATATTCAAGAGGTGTCGGTTTACCCTGAGTTGTTTGTTTGACAGTGCTAGGTTAACGAAGCGTTCTATCTCATGGGATTTCCTGTTGAAGTTTTAGAATATTTCTCGCTCGAAAAAGTCTGCGTATTAACATTATATTTTTGAACTTAAGGAAACTATCTTATTTACCATTTACATTTATAGGCTTTGAATCATAAGCGATCAATTGCTAAAAACAGAAGTTGATCATAACACAATAACTTAAAATTTGAATTTTTTTATATTAGAATTTTACGTTGTGTAGTCAAAAAAAAATTGAAAAAATAATAAAAATTAAAATGAAATCGACTCAAATAGGTTTTTATTGTAAGTAACTTGGGTAACAATGATGACTATTTCAATAATATGTAAAACAGTACTTTGTTACAGGGGATTTGTAAAATTAATTTGTTATCTAAAAATAACATCCACTGTTATATTAATATAATAAAAGTTAATAGTAACGTAGTAGGAAATTAGGTTTGTAAAGCAGCTAAGTTATTCAAATCTGTTACAAACGTTACCGTAAATCCGCAACTGCCTGTGAGCGTAAAACGATGTCGTTACACTTTATGACAGATGGATTATGGACCTTAGGTTGGAATATGTCATAACCTCCATTAGAAATTCTCCCTTATAATATCAATTCATAAGTTAATTAGTTTATAAAATTCCTAATACACAATTTGCAAATTAACCCCATCAAAAGAAATTAAAATTTATAGCACAATCGAGTTAACTGGTGATTGGATTTTGGTCTGGGCGTATGTAACCAACTGTACAAATATGAAAACAGAATATGAATCATATCAAAGAAAATTTGCGATTTTAATTAATACGCGCCATAGTTGGATTTTCTATGATAATCGCGTTATCGAATTTAATGTTATTTTAATCTTGACTCGCTTTGGATTAAAATGCGGATTGAATTGTTACAAACGCAACGCAAAATAGCTTTATAGACTTAAATAAGTCACGCAAGTTTCCCCATATGGACATTACAAATTGACATAATTTATATCCTGTCCCACCGTCCATTGTCCGGGGAAATCCACTTTCATCCATTATGAAGAAGTGTAATCGACGTGACTTTGCCTTAGGAGAATGTTTTAGTTTTAAGATGCACATTTTGTTCTTGTTCTCTTTCAAATTATCGAGTTTGCAAAAATCAATTTTTCTCACTATTTATTCATAGCCAACTTACGTACCTATTACTTCATTGCTTATGCAAATTATATTTTGAATAATCTATATAGTATTACTCGTAGTATGGCATCGTTTAACAAGCAAACAAAAAATTTACTTTTATCGATTTGTGTAAAGTTTACACGAACGATAGAAACTTTTTAAATGAACCAATATGCAAATAAACACAAATCAAGCATTCAGTTCATCAAAATCGCTTCCGAGACAATTTCCGAAACATTTGCCCATTGCACGTTGTTAATAGCTATACAGTAGAACCCTCGAAATGTGCCACGAATTAGTGTTTAGTTTACTAAAAGATTAACCTTCGAGCATTTTAGTTGAATAATAATAACGTAATCGACTCGCAGCCGACACATTATTTTGTCAGGCTTTCACGTTTTAATTAATATTATCTATTAATTGAATGCAAAATTTATCTGAAACATAAATGTAAAATTTATCCATGGCAATTGTTTTTTTGTGTGTTTATACCAATTACTTGTTTGTTTCCTATGCAAGAACAATCTTATCTGGTTGATCCATCGAAACCAGATCTATTTCAAATAATGAATTTAATTAAACTTCTGTTTTGTTAATTGAAGTTTTGATTCACCAAAAATCAAACATTACTATTCGGCAACTACTCTTTCTCTATCTGTTCCCATGAAATTCGATAGCATTACTTTCTCAATAAAAACAGCTTGAAGTATTGGAGGAAAGTCAAAATAGAGAAAGCACAAAATATTTATTGAAAAAAAATTCAACTTACGATTTTCTCATCAAATCGAATTTCTTTATTTTACTTAGAATATCATCCAGTTTAGTTTTGTTTATATTTATTTAGAAACGAAAGGCAAATAATGTGGTAAAGAAAATATTAATTTTAAACAAATCAGAAATCTTGCCAAACTCAGTGTTAATTTTCCTTTGAAGGTTGGTTGGTATAATAGCTTGCTAGTTTACTTTACCTTTTTCCACGTTAAGACTGGATTAGGGTAGGTCACTCTGCTATAAAAAAATATAAATTAAATTTGTGCTTTTTGAAAAATAATCGCACTAAATGAAATTAGAAAAAGTAAAATCGTTCATCAACTCTTTGTGGGTTTAGATTAGTCAGCATATAATCGGGTAAATACAAAACAAGATAAAACATTTGGAGTTGGTAGAAAAGCCATAAATATCTTTACCAATCGACAGAAATGCTGGACAAAGCGACGTAGGTCAGCATCGTGGCATGGTTGAATAATGAACAACCAACCGCTAATTAAGACTAGTCTACTGGGATACACCGACACCTGCCAATATAGCCTTAGTTAATTTATGTTAGCCAAATTGGTTGTACTATAAATACTGATTACTTCATACACAAATTTGCTTGACACGGGAAAATTAATTAATATTTTATTAATAATTTTTCTTTTTAATTAAAATTTTATCCGAGCTATGATTTTTAAATTTGTTTTGAAAATTTATAGCTGAAATATATTATAGGTAGTGTTCAGTTCAACTAAAATATTTACTGGACTAGGTCAGTTCTATGAAAACTATTTAAATAGGTAAGAAACTGAACGGCTCGCCTTGATTAAATTTTCAAACGCGTATTCATTTATTTATAGGTTTTCTCAAACACTTAAAAATTTGAAATAGTAAATTCTCTGTTTTGCATTATCTCCATTGTATTATTCACAGGAAGACTTATTAAGAACATCAGAATTCAGAATAAAGTAGTAGCTAACATAGTTGAGCTGAAAACGGATGAAATGTTTAAGAACTTACTAAAGCCGGAAATACGTTTTTCTTTATTTTGACTTTTTAGTGTTTATGAAACGTAATGGCTTTTTGAAGTTGCTGTTAAATTCTAATTACGTTGGATGCACGTCTAATTAACATTTTTAAAAATGCATTTTCTTTTAATATACCAGAAGAAACTAACGACTCACTGCGCGGTTTGTGAAATATGTATCGTTTCTCAACATTTTAATTTCAAAAAGCTTGTTTTTCCGTTGCTATAATATAAAAGTCTAGTTAATGATTTAGAGCGTTGCTCGGTGTATTTTAAATACCCTCAACTACGAGTATATAAAATAAATAGATTATTGTTACTGGTCCGCGTTTAAGCAAGAATAGCTTTGATCTTGTATTATAAACTACTTTGTAAACCAACCCCTTGTAGTTCTGTATGATAACGAATGCAAAATTGGGAATAGTAGAGCTACGCGTACACATTTTCACAACACAAAGGCCACTAATGGATTATAAGATATATATAGGTCCTAATGGCATTATCTTAATCACAACATCAACCGCTTTGATTTCTGGTTTTAATTTTCATACTTGTAATTGGCTTGGTAATTGTTTTGTGGCGGAAACATATAGGAATTGACGAGAAATTATTATAGAGATTGTTGCGGAAATGTAAAATGTGTTTAGTGTTCATAAAAAGTACGGATTTCCTCAATTTCGTTTTGTGTTTGAAAATGTTATTTATTGTTTACAGCAAAATCTATAGTGCATTTATTGCATTGATTTCTTTTCAGCGAAATTTTATTATTTTACAATATTGTAGTTTTATGTAGATTGTTGCATCATACGCCAAGTCAGATACAAATTACTAAAACTGGGTTTGATACTCAGTTTTTCAATTACTCACCTTACCCAAGTAACAATTTTAATCTGAGAGATATCTGTAAGATCTCTAGTAGGGAAATTTTACAGGGCCCTGTCTCTGTGACAGGGTGTAAAAGGGCTCTGCGACATAATATGACACAGAGAAAATGGACCCTGTAAACCGTCTGTAGCAAGTTTGTCGCAAAGCTTTTAGAGACCTACTAGGGTACTTGTTAGGTATCTGTTAGGTACCTGTTAGGCACCTGTTAGAGACCAACTAGGTCTCTCTGTTAGAGACCTGCCAGGTCTCTCTGTTAAAGGCCTGCCAGGTCTCTCTGTTGGAGATCTCATTAGAGACCTACCCAAGCCCTCTGCCAGAGACCTACCAGGTCTTTCTGTTAGGGTCCTACCAGGAAGATGTTACAGGTGTTTTACAGAGTTAAATTTTATCATAGGTTACAACTATAAAAAAATATGAAATTTATTCAAAATAATAAATTTTTTTGATATTATATAAATACTTATTTCATTTTTTATATTTCTTGTAATCCACTTGAGTTCGTTAATATTCCGTATGGAACTAATCAAATTCTGGTGATTACAATTTAAATTATTTATCTATGTTTTATTAATTTTGTTTATAATTTTTATTATTTTGTACCTATTATTGGCTAAATTCCATTCTGTCGATACTGCTTCCCTGCTACCTATCTGAAAGAAAGATTTAAATTAAATTTTTTTTTACCCTACCTGGATTCGAACCTATACCGTCATCCATTGATTGCTTCGTAACTTCTTGCTGTAACCACTAACCTACGGACCCTTATACTTATTATATATTATTTTACAATTGGTATCATGATGGTCACATTTTTGTGTATATAAGTGATCTGCTATGAGAATAAATTATTATTATCCAGCAGTTGAAGTAAAAATGGAAAACTATAATTTGAAAAATATTGGTATTAAAAAATCCAAGTGGTCTAATAATGATTTCATAGATGTAATGCGTAAATTTAAAAAAAGTGGTACGTACAAAAGGCGTTTAAATACTATTATGCTACAACGGCGCGATCATGTTTCTGCACAAATTGTTGAATCCCAGTTAACCAATGATACGATTGCATCATCACATAAAAATATAAAACAACAACCAATAGTTGGACAAGAAAGTACACCAATAAGAAACGACCTTGACAGAAATAATGAATCTAATTTATTAGATGACGATGATGGCGGCGACTCGGATGACGATGATAGTGGCAACTCGGATGACGATGATAGCAGCTTTGTCGAAAACTGTTATAGCATTATATTGTTTGCACAACTTTAAAAGACATATTTTGCTATCAAACACTAACACAATCGCAACCCAAACGCAACTGAAACACTAACGTAATCGCAACCAAAACGCAACTAAAACACTAACGAAATATACTAACTAACTATAAACACTAACTTCAATATCAAGCCTTTAATCATCAAGTCTAGATATAATAAAAAAATGTTAATTTTTAACTTCTTAATAATTTAAATTTAAATCTTTTATAAGACTTTTATTAACAATTTTAACCAATAAGAATGACGAAATATTTCATCGTTAACAAAATTCTAGATTCTGATTGGTTAAAATATTATAGTAATAAGCATTATAGTGTTGATACTTATAAACCTACAATACTAATAGCAGGTTTTAAAAATTGTATTTTTTCTACCATTTTTCAATATTGCACTTATTCAGCAATATTTATTTGTCATAATTTTGGTTACGACCCTGTATAAAATATATTAAATATTTTAATTAAAAAAAATTTATTTACTTTGTTTTAATAAAGTAATAAAATTATTATGAAATATCTCGAAACCCATGCTCAAAACTAAGAAAATGCAGATCTATGTAATAAACATATAGGACTATCTTTTTTTAAGACAAGTAGTCGTGTACAACAAGTACACGTGGTTTCTACAGTAAAAATCGTCTTTTTTCTACCAATTTTTAATAATTATTATTATATTTAATTAATTTATTTGTCATATTGAGAAAATTAGAATAAAAAAAAGATAAAATTAAATAATTTAAATTTAATATAAATTTTCAATAAATCTCTAAGATATTTATTAACAATTTTAACCAATCAGAATGAAGAAAAATTTCATCGTTAACAAAATTCTTGATTCTGATTGGCTAAAATATTAAAATAATAATATGTATTATATAGTGTTTATACTACTAATAAACCTATGTAATACTATTAAAATACCAATAGTAGGTATTAAAATTAAATAAATATTTAAATATAATAATTATTATTAAAAATTGATTAAAAAAAAAACGATTTTTACTGTGGAAACCACGTGTAGGATATATATAATACGACTATTGTCTTAAGAAAAGAAAGTCCTACATATTACATTTTTTACATCTGCATTTCTTAGTTTTGAGATATTTCGTAATATATTTTTAATTTAAACAAATTAAATAAATTCTTTTTTATTAAAAAAATTAACATTATTTTATACAAGGGCCGTAACCAAAATTATAAATAAGTGCAATATTAAAAATGGTAAAAAAGTCAATTTTTATAACCTGCAAACGAGTAACCTAGGAAGGCCCAACCGCAGATTTTTTAAAGGCTATGTAAATAAAAATTGTGTGAATATGTAAATAACCTACAACAGAGTACGAAGGACCCTACCAAACATTTTTAAAAAAATCTTTTTAAATAATCCGCAACAGAATACCTAGTAGGGCCCCGGCACTGAATTATTTCAGGGCATTGTAAATAACCTGCAGCAGGGTATCTAGTAGAGCATTATACCACAGATATTTTCAATGCTTTGCTAATTACCTGTAACATAGTACCTTGTAGGGTCCCACCATAGATTTTTTCAAGGCCTTCGAAATAACCAGTAACAGAGTACCTTGCAGGGTTCAACTACAGATTTTTTTCCAAGCTTTTCATATCACCTGCAATAGAGTACCTAGTAGGGTACTGTTACAGATGTTCTCCGGACTTTGCAAATTATCGGAAACAGAGTACCTTGCAGGGTCCTACCCCATATTTTTTTCAAGGCTTTTCAAATAACCTGCAACAGGGTACCTAGTAGGGCCCGGTTACAGATGTTTTCAGGGCTTTGCTAATTACCTGCAACAGGGTAACTTGCAGGGTCCTGCAACAGATATTTATCAAGGCTTTTCAAATAATCTGCAACAGGGTACCTAGTAGGGCCCTGTTACAGATGTTTTCAGGGCTTTGAAAATTACCTGCAACAGGGTAACTTGCAGGGTCCTGCAACAGATTTTTTTCAAGGCTTTTCAAATAACCTGTAACAGAGTACCTAGTAGGGCCCTATCCCCGATTTTTTTCAGGGCCTTGCAAATTACCTGCAACAGAGTACCTCGCAGAGCCCTACCACAGATTTTTTTCAGGGCTTTGCAAATTACCTGGAACAGGGTATCTAGTAGGGCCTTACTACTGATACTTTTCAGGGTTTTGCGAATAATCTGTTATAGACACCTGCAAGGTATCTGTAAGAGGTCTGTCAAAAAAAACCCTGTTATATCCACCTGCTAGAAATTAGCAAGAGCCCTAGCAGGGAAATTTTAATTTGGCCAGGAAAAAATGTTACTTGGGTAGGCAAATCGTTTTTCATAAAATTCAAATGAAAACCTGATAATATGGTTTAGTTCTTCAAGTCATTTTGTGTTGTAGTCACAGGTAACTGACTTTAGTTTTTGTGTAATGAATTTTAATGTTGTGTAGTATTTAACATAGCAAAGGCTCACATAAAATCTGACGAAGCAGAGATGTGTAGAATTTACAATTTTGGCTTTATATTTACTTATGAAATATTATTTGTAGTGGTTCATTTGCTATTCAAATATTTGCAACGATAATTTGTACGTTTCCGAACGATTCGAGTGCGCGAACCTTAGTTTTTGTTCGATATGCTCTTTTATACTGTTATCCAATTTTTTTTCATAGTAATTTCCTGTTTGCCTTGAGGTTAAGCCTTCAGCTTAAAAACCAATGTAAATTGTTAATTATTTGATAAGTTTGTGTATAACACTGCTTTTAAAAATTTTCACTTTCAAGAAAGGTACTTCGTGGTATTTATATCTGTTACAACTCTGTATACTGCATCTATCAATTAATTTATTGAAAAATGTCTTGCGTTCGAGATTTGGGAAAGTCAATGAGTTGTTTACTCAAGTATTTGTTGTTGTTATTTACCTTACCTATATTTGGTAAATCATTTCCTACAAAATTTTGCCTAACTGTTCCAATAATTGGGAACCTATCGTTTTACAATTACTGAAATTATCTTAAAGATTAGTCTAATAAAAATTTTCGTCATCTCAGTAGTTAATGAAATCCGGAACTGGATTTAATTATGATACTCCGATTCATTAATTTTAATATTAAACTAATTATCTTTTGTTATCTGGTTTGGTGATAAAATTACTGAGACTGACCAGGACTCTTGCAAACAGTGAAAGTTTAGCCATTGAGGAACAAAAGACAATTACAAGATAAAATTTTAATAAATTCTAAATAATTGTAATTCGTCAAATCTAGTAAAGAGTCATAAATGTAATTTTACATGATAGTACATAAAGTACTTACTCAGTAATAATCTAGTGAATATCAGTAAGTGCGAAGAGATTGAAAATGATGCAGATCAACAATCAGATAATAAATGAAATACTTTGCAATTTGAAAATTGTACCAAGATAAATTTGAAATTATAAATCACTTACAGAAAATTACAATTATGGAACCACAAGTATAAATTTAATTCAATTTAATACCTGTAAAAATTACTTGGTTTCGTGGCACCACAGACAGAGTCAATAATTCAGTCGAATTACCAAATCGACCTCGGTTGGCCTTAAAATTATTTTCGCAAATTAAAAATCAATTACCAGTAATACATATTTAACAATTAAAACAATTAATAAACAATGTAAACTTACATTTCTACTGCTTCAATTTTTTTATTGCAAAACACATACAATTAAAAAATTCTATTTATTTTTCAGTAAGTCCTTGTGAGAAACACCAAACAATGTTATTCTAGCTTTTTTCCAGGTTAGTGAAAATTTGTATTTGTTACAAATTATATATGTACATTTTAATTTCATAATTTGTCACAATAATGTAACAATTTAATTTTAATTAAAGCACTTGTGCATTGGTATCTGCTGCAAAATAAATTTAAAGTGTAATAAAAAAACACCACCGTTTGATGTGTATTTAAATCTCGATTTAAACTTGGTAAATGTCCACCTTCCTTCCGGTCTTTAACCAGGTCACTACAACGTCAAAAGATAAATTAAACTTGGTTTCGTGTTTTACAATGAAATTTATATATTTAATTTACGTAATGTGGTTTTGATGTTGGTCGCCTTATAAATTAAATACATTCGAAAAAAAGTAAAATTAATTAACTTTTTGTTTACTTATTTAATTAAGAGTATATTCTAATTCCCGAGGAAATTTCGCACAGGTTTGCTACTTTAAGCTTTACATCAAATAATGGATTTTCAATAGATACGTACGGTAAACATGTGTTTCCGAACTATTATGTTCACATTCATGTTATATCGTAAAACTTGATCAAAATGCATTGATTTGTATGAATAATCGAGTGGTTTTGGTCAAATTCAAAACACATAATGTAGTATGTCTCGAAGGTTCAGACTCATCTGAGATCAGACGGCTTACGATCGCATACTTTATTGGCTTCCTCAACATAGTATTTATTATTTCTTTTAAGTTCAACAAATTTTTAAAATATTGTCAGGTGTGCAGTGAAAATCTTCAAACATCAAATACTTTTTACAGCCGGTCGTAAATTTTCATGCAGCGTAATTCAATTTCGAATTAACATTTAAATTAAAATGTAATAATGTTATAAAAATTTATATCACGGTGTTGGTTATACGTTTTGCAATGATACCATTATCAATAAAAGTGGAAACTAGTCATGAAATAGCTACTTAAAGTAATTTATAGTCCACAAGCTACAATAATAACTATGCATTCAACATCTGAGACTGAACGTTTTAGTTATTTATGCAGCAGAACAAGAAATTTTCTAAAATAGGAAGTAATTTAATTTCCGTTCAGCCACGGTTTAGCACTTTACAGGTATTTTAAAGTACAAAATAAAAATGAATTATTTTTTCTCTTTTATACCTCCTTAACTAGGTTTATTTAGGTACTATGCTTTCCACGTTACAATTTTTCCAAGCAGTGCCTTACCAATAAATTATTATTAATGAAAAAATTGTGATAATTTTAATTTTTATTTAAACAACTCGGGGTGCAATTAACAATACAATAAATTAAACAGTGGATAAAATCTTTGGTAGTACAAATTTTTATAATCGTAATTTATTGTTCATCCGATTCCTCCATTGTTTCTGTGCTATGTTGTTGTTCTCGTGTTTTTATTTTATCTATGAATTTAGAACAGGCTTTCTTGTCTTTGATTTGATCTTCAGGACAATTCAGCTGTATTTCTCTGAATAGACAGTAAGTACTCTTAATAGCAGCAGGATTGCAAGAGTCTCTACCGTTTTCGGACGTGACATCTTTGGCTTCATTAAGGCATTTTGGTATTATATCGTCTAAATGCGAAGTTAACCAAGTTTCCTTTAAATTTTCTTCCACATATTTTCTCATTTCAACATCTTTTAATTTTCCCTCATCGTCAACCTGTTGAAATATTTAAATTATTCAAGGATTAAATGTTTTTATTTTTATATCGGTAGTCGAAAGGTCGTCTAATATATATTTTAGACCTTGAACAAAAAAGCATTAGACACTTCCTGTTTATGTTTATGATTTTAATATGTGAGTTACACAAAGCGTAACATGAAATTCAGTCTCGTAATGGATTTTTAAGTACCTAAACATCAAACGTTTAGCACGGTTTCTTCTTCTTCTTCTTCAGATTGCTCTAATATAAAAGAAAATATTTCCAAAACAATTTAGAAAAAAAATTTTATCAAAATAATTCAATAAATTAGAATAAAGACTTTTATGATCTAATGAAAAAAAGCAACAATAAGAAGTATTTTAAAAATCAGTAGAATGAAAATTACATTTAAAATGAAATTTTACTTACCAAATCTCTTTTCTTTGCCAAACACTGTACAAAGCACTAAAAAGATTTATTTAGATTGTTTTAAAATTACTACACTAATTAATTAAAACTTACAGTCATATCTTTCTTACGTCCATTTACTCTTCCGCACTGAAAAGGATCTTGATGTTCGGCTGCCCTGCTGTGGTTATTTTTTGAGTAGACTTGTTGATAGCATTCCTTTTTCGCTTCTTTTTCTAAACTAGGAAAATTTTCCATGAAGTCCGTCTTACAGCATCCTTTAAAGCGGTTGTTACGACATTTGTTGCGATTTCCATTACCATTACCACCGCGATCTCGCCGAACCCTGTAGTGGTCACCATCATCGAAAGATTCTAAAGAATATTCCAAGTTTTCCAATTTTTCCGATAAAATGAGATCTAAAACGAGTTTTTAATAAATTCTTTAAAATATAAACAAAATAATAATTTATTTCTACAAAAATTACTGTTTACGATTGAATTATTTACGGTAAATTAAACAATAAAGGAATGGACTTACTGTAATCAGAATCATGAAAATCGTAACATTTGGTAACAACTGCTATGCTCAAAAGGCTAACTAACAAGTGGAAAACCACAAACTTGCACATGATACACTTGGAGTCTGAATATTCTAAATCCGCCTGATACTTTTATAGCGAATCTCCTACACATGACAATTTAAAACTTCGATTACACCGCACGACAAAATAATTTCACTTTAATTTCACCGTTTGAGTGAAGTAGAACACATCTAGAAGTCATTTAACTACAATATTAAATGGTAATTAAATTTTTTTCTATCAAGTATAACTGTCGTAGTCTCGCAGTGCTTGGATTTTAATTAGAGGTTTAAATTTCGATCTTAATTGGAGTGGCACTAAAATTGTGAGATGTAGTATGCTCTTTTTACAATTTTTAATTATAATAATTGATTGATGGTTCAAATATACTAATTAAAAAAAAATAAAAGTAAAAGAAAGTTACGAGAGTAAAGATTAATATTCATTGAAAAAGATTTCATATATATAGGGGTACCTGTTGCATTCTAGTAATTTTTATCTTAAAAACTACTTAGGTAAATGTTTATGTAATAAATTATGCAAGTAATATTTTAATTTCAAAAAGTTAGTATTGCTACTTTTCATTAAAATATGTAAATTCAAATCTGAGGTTAACCTTAACATGAGAAACCCAGAAAAACGCCGATGCGGCAGAATAACGGAAAATTACGCAGTTAAAATTATTTTTTATATAAATAAAAATGGTTCTAGGTATATAAATTTGAGATTAGAATGTAACTTTTGTTTCTATTGTATTAAAAAAGCATAAATTTTATAAAGTGCAAAATTTATGTTAATCTTGAAGATTACTAGGGGTGAACGCAAACAAGTTTGTAATATCTGCCGCATGTAAAGTTAGAAATCCTCTCATTGTAATTCTCCAGCATCAATATGCATGAGGTATGTCCAATGGACAAACATTGGTCGCTTATTTAATTCAGTAATAAAGTGTTTATTTCAACTTTTGAGTAAAGCTGCTCTGGTTGTGTTCGAAATTTATTTAAACTACTTTGTATAGCATTCAATTCAATAAATTCAGTTAATTTATCTAAAATATTTGAACCAACATGAGGTAGCACGAACAAATACATTCCATTGAGATTTCTGTATTAAAGCTCTTAATTAAAGTGGCAGCAGTTTCCAGCACATATATTAATATTTACTTTAAAATGACTAAATCGAGCTAACTATAGGTGAATTTTCTACGGTGCGGTTACGGCTGACATTGTACCGATCGCGATCGGTAAAGCGGTATCGTCATATAGTGATATATCCTGTGGAGTGTTAGTTCATACCGTAACGTAACATAATCTCGGTATTTTTCAGAGAGAAAAACAAATTTAAAAATTTTTCGAATTAAAAATTAAGATTGAAATAATACGGTTGCCTAAAATTTTATTAAACCAAAAAATAAAGTTAAATATTTTTAAATTTTATTTTACTTCAGATCAGGTTTCAAGCTCCGGCTATTAACACGGGCATAAATGTTATAAATCGAGTAGGTTTTATTGTTTACCTCCTTCCTGTTTTTCTTTACAGTATAGTTACTGTATCCTGCAGCTACCATATACAAGTACTACACGTATTTGTACTAAGTTTTAATTAATAATCTTTGTTAAATAATATAACACTTGCAAAAGTTCCAATTGTATAAATTATTTTGTTAGGGTTAACTTACTCGTACTTGAACCTATGCATAAAATAATAAATAAAGTAAAGTTAATTTTATGAGGTTTAAAAATTTTCAAATATTATCCATATTTAAAATTAAAATTTGTAGTTCTGACTACAACATTATATATACGTACATATAGCAAAACACAAACTTCAACATTATTGTTGCAATTTCTAGTGAAACATTTCCTACTGTGTTTTACAATTAATTGTTGGACAAATTCGTGCAATTACTTCTAGCTCGTCGCTCTTTCTTAGTGAATATACTAAAGGTCTCTGTGGTTCATTTAGTTGTAATTGTCTATAAAGACCATGTTTGTTATTATCAAATATTAAATCGTGATCTCTGCACAGGAAAATAGTTATCAGGATTTGATTACTAATATTTGAATTAATCGCTGTAAAATAATATAAAAATTTGAAGTAGAAAAATTAACTCAAATACAGTAGCGGTCATGGAAAATTGCATTGGGAATTATTCCCGAATTATAAAAATAGGTAGATTTCTGTGTTATATTCTTAATAATAAAGAATAGAAAATAGAATAATAAATATAATTTTTGGTTTGAAACTCACAAGCTTAAAAATACATGTTCTTTCTTTGAACATAATCATAAAGCTAGGTTTTTCCAACCGGGGGGGTTTACCTCCAAGCACATCAGTAATTTTATGTTCAAAAAAATAAAATGTGTTATTGAATTTCAAATCAGAAATCTTAGAGTTTAAAATTTTAAAATTTAGATTTTTAGTTTGAAATCTATAAACTCAATAACACATTTTTTTTGCGCACAATCTCTGGTGTACTGGAGGGTATTCCATACCCCCCAGACCCTCCGGTTTGAAAAAACCTAGCTTTGTGTGCGTATGTTTATATTGTGTGCGGTTATTGAAATTTTATTGAGAATTTCCAGGACTATTACTGTACATGATGCTTTCAAATGTTTTCTTGATTTATGGAAGTATAGAACCATAAAAATATTTATCACACTTTTCTCACCAAATTTTCAAACTGGGTTCAACCTCGCAATAAAATTTAATTTGATTACAGTTATGAGCTCAAAAAAAGCAGCAGTAAAATATATTTGCAAACTTGATATTACTTTGACTGGATTTGAGGCGACTTGACATCTGACATCCTTTTGCTATATTTTTAATATATAATATACCACCAGAGATATATTATCTGAGATATAAGTAATATGTATTTGCAAACTCCAAAATTGCAATATTAAATTTAAAAATCTAACAATCCAATATGGAGTATACATAATTTATAATACTGGTAATATTAACAAGCGGTTTCATGGCTTTTCCAATCAAATATTTCGAAGTAAATGAGTGGTTTTGTTGATAAAAATCAGGACCTAATGGTTTCTCATTCTATACAAGTAGGTATATCGTTTACTATTAATGTCTATTAGTTGGATTGGCATCTAAATATTCTATAATACATAAATATTTAATAAAAACAAGTTAAATAGGAGTGGCTTTCAAAATTAACATTTTTCCTTAAAATTTTGAATTATTAGAAGGAAAAATTATTATCAAAGTATTCTGAAGTCTAGCAAGGACAATTGTAAAATAAATGAAACTTAGTAAATTCTTAAAATAATTACTTGTTGGAAATATTTTCACAAAAGCTGTCGAAACTTGTAGTGCATGGTCCATTTCGACTTACAATATTTAGAGAAATGAATAATGCTCGATGTCAAACACGAAAGTTACACCTTTTTATAAAACAAACTAACACCATTATAAAGTTTCACTAAACTATCGTCCTGGATTCAATTTGAAAGATTTAATAATAGACTAGACGAACTGGGCACCTAGTAATTGTTAGAATAAAAACTTTTAGGTTTTCTTATCTAATTAACAAATTTAGAAAAGTGAGTTGTACTGTCTCGAAATATTAAGATTGGAATCAGAACAAATTTACATAAAACTATTTTGAGGGAATATGTGTTCAGGAGAACATTCTTGTTAACATATTATGTTTTAAAAGTCGTCAAATATGGACTGCCGGAACTCTCTGGAAATTTAATCGAAATTTGGAATTTTACAGATATTCAGAATTTATTGTTTCCCAATCGATTAGGGTTATACAAATTTAAAAAAGTATATAATTACCTATATGAAAAGTAAAAATACGAAAAATAGCAAAAATACTCGCTATACCTTTTATTTAAAATTTGTTTTATTAATAATTTATTATTGTTATTAATTAATTAATTAATAAATTTTCGGATAATTTTTATTAGCTGAATTTTGAATTTTTGTTTGAACTTTCAGAAACGGTAATTAAATGGTAAAGGGCTTTTCAAACCTTTATTTTATGTTGATCTTGTAGCAGCGCTTTTCATCAATGTAATTTGTGTTTTAATTTAATTTTTTTTATGTTTTTCCAAATGTGAAAGTACCATACGCCGATGATACTGTTTTGTCACTTGAAAATCTATAGACTCTGTTAATGCTAACCAACAAGGCAATTCGTCGTAGAAAACTTAATATGAAGTTACAAACATAAAAATAGCAGTGGTTACCGAATTTTTGAAAAACTTAAATAAATTCAAACTTTCTTTTAACTTAAAAATTTCGAATTCCTGTTTTAACACATTTTTATAATGCAAATCCCAAAACTTTCTTGTTTAATAGGATTGAGGTGAGAAGACCGAGCAGGCTACTTCCATTCTTCAAACTTATTAACACAGAAGCATTCTTTCGCCACCGTTTCGTCATATTTTGGATCATTATCTGCTGTAAGATCAATTTTTACAGATTTTTTACTGCGTGGTAACATCATGTCTAAAATATTCCCAAAAATATGCTTGATTTCATCAATTTTGTCTCAAGTTGTAAACAGAGCATTCAGAATGTTTTTTTGAAAATTTTAAACTTTTCAATATATGTTTCCTCGTAAGAAGAGGATTTTTCCAAAACCATTTTTGAGTCTATACGGTTAGTAAGGTTATATATACTAAAACGTACTAAAATATATGCAAATGCTTAAATAACTATAAATGCCAAGTGTAAATTTGGTACATCACAAGGCAATAACAGGACGTAATATTAAATTTAGAAGAAGAAGAGAAGAAGATTAAAGCATCACCTTATTATGACGTTTTACATTATACAACGATACACATTGTGTAGCCAGTCATTACGCAACCAATTATGTACAGTTGAATATTTATTTATAAAGTTAAATAAAATATTTAAAGGTAAAATAATTTTCTTTATAAGTGTTAAGTAGAGAATTATAAACTATCAAATGATACCAAACAAAAAACAGGTCAGAAAAATTTCTTAATTTTATTCCACATTCCAGGATCTTATTGTACACTAACTGGATTCCCTGAAGAACCGAGTTAAGAAATTTCATCCAGTCTGAGAATTTTCATGCTGTAATGCGGTCTGAAATCACACCAAGCCACACTGTTACAACCACATTAAAGAGCCCACATTCAAAGTTTATATAAACTTCAATTCCACCATTTGTTGAACATATAGATTTAATATTTCGTAGTAAAATTCATGAAAGCTCTAAAATATCGACGATTTAAGCAATTTAATTTGACATGCTCAAAAGTGTTCATGTAACAAAAGGATAGCTATATCTCGAAGTTGAAAAATCAATTCATAAAACAACTAAAATAACTTTTTGTATTGTGGTTGAATTAATTTTGATTTGCTTTTATTTTACAAGGTTTAAAAAATACAGCATTTGAAATGTTTGACCGACAGTTTCAATTTGTTTTGTATGGAGAATGTAAGATTATACGTTCCATCCGAAAAAATCAACGACCTGAAAAAAACACTTATTTTGCACAGAATTTAAACATGACGCTTGGAAATTCAGTACAAAACAATGTAAACTTATAATGTGTTGTGCAGGATCACATAAAAAAAGTTTATTGACAAAACATTTGAAAAACTTAAAAATGTTAATTATGGAAAATTAAAAGTTTCACGTCTTTTATGCGAATCTCTGCTCGCTTTAGTTTAGCACTCATTTTTAGTACTTGAAATAGATTAAAATAGGGAGAACATTCTTCGAATACTTTTATAAGTGCTTGGTTGAATTTCCAAAACACCTCTGATAAATCAACACGTAGTTCTAGAAAATCGCCACGCCCCAGTACATAACATCTTCCCGCTTTTCCTTACACAAAAAGCGTAAAACAAATCTTCCAAATTTATTACTTTGTATCAGGTGATTTTTCCAAGCAATTTATGTTGGCAAATTTTACGTAAGTGGTAAAACGTTATTAAATAACTACTGTGTGGATGTATTAATAATTAATTGTTTTGGTTTTTAATAATTTATCTATGTGTTTTCGAAAATACATTTTCACTTCTCAAAATAAATAATTAATAAGTATAAAACGCTCTTAAACACTCTCATAATAATACATTTCAAAAGCATTAGCATCACCCAACTTGTTGGATATTTTTATTAACAAATTTTTCATTTTAATATCTCAAAATTAAATGTGAAGTTGAAATACAACATCGCATATTTCTATTTAAAATACAACACAAAAAATGTACAATAAACGAGATTTGTTCAAGTTTTGAAAATATGTATATGTTATTGTTATAAAAAATTTATAATATTGTATTTATGTTATTATATTTAGTAAATGTTTTATACAAAAGTTAGTTATATAAATATGAAACTGAAAAATTAAAATTCAAAACGATTTGGTTTATTTTAATATCATTGCTATGTAGGAAAATTGATTTACATTATACCCCGAGGTTGATCTTCTATTGATGAAAAATAGTATACTGTATCACACGTTCGTAAAATAGCAAAATTTCATGTAAAATTTTGTATAAAATTTTTAGAGCAACAAGGCAAGATGTAAAAAATTTTATTTCTTAGATTAACATGTTTTATGAAGAATGCTTCTGAAGAATTTTGTAAAAGCAAAATTATAATAATCCGGGTAATTACTAAATATTTAAATCGAAGTGTTGCATAAATTTTGAAATTAGCGTAAATGTACTGTACGCCAAGGGTGCTTTTATACCTACATACATATTGCAACTAACAACCATCAAGAAGTTTAAAAGTAATTACAGAAGCATTATTAGGCACTATTGCTAGAAATTTTCAATTATTTACCGACAAAATTGTCATGGGATTAAAATAAATTTTAATTTGTGAGAGTATAGAGCAAAACAAAAGAAATATGTAAATTAAAACAGAGCAATATAAAAATACTTTTATAAAAAAAGTATAAACCAAGTTTTAAGCTGTAAGCATACAGTAAAATAAGCAACGTAAAAGGAAAATCGGGTAACAAAAACGCGATATAAAACACAAAAAAATTATAAAAAATTTCAACTTCAAAACTAAATTTAGGTTACACTCATTCCATGACTGTAATTAATTATAATTTATATCTAAATTATAAGTATGGCATTAGAAATTTTCTTATTGTTTATGCAGAACCTAGTGCACATAAAGATGCTGTAACTAAGTGTCTCAGAATTAAATAACACAGTTTGCACTTAAACAAAGCTCACAAAACTTTTGAACAATAAACACAAAGACATTTGAATTATTTCGTACTTCTCTTTCTTGCTGAAATTTGTTTTTAAAGCACAACAGTAATCTGCGTTTTAGAGTTACATCTTGATTGTTACTCTTGTAAAACTTTCTTTTTCTATATTTCATTTTGCAATAAAATACGGTTTTGAAAGATAACAACTAACGGCTACACTTTTTAAAATTAAATTATAATTATAATTTACGAGTTTTTTAAAAGAAAATTTAATATGAAGACTTTCTTTTTTATAAAACTTTATTTCTTGTTAATTAAAATTAAAAAATGCAAGTTTCACTTCATTCTCCATGTGCTTTTTAGCATGAGATCTAACAAATTAAGTGCCTTTTAATCATACTAGTATTTATAATTTTTTAAGAAATTGATTTAGATTTGTAAATTTTTCATTTTATATTTAAAAAAATGAATTATATTATGGAACCTTCAATTTCTTTTATTAAGATTCTTTGATCTTTTTATTAAACCGTTTTACTGAAGTAAGTAAACACGAAGTTATTTCATTTCAAGTGATTTTTGTAATACAAATTATTATAGAAAATGATTAAATATTAATAAAAATTATTAAATCAAAGAACGGCTTTATAAATATGTTAAACCTCCTGGTAAAGTAATTTTGAAAATAAAATTTACCATAACACTAATTTCTGAAAGATATTACAGAATTGAAATAAGTACACTAAGCCGATCCTAACTCACTGCTTTTCAAAATTTTACGAATTCAATTAAATAAATTTTAGATGCGCAGAAGAACTTAATCGAATTTTTGATTTGCGGTTTTTTAATTTAATTAAAGTGACTTGACCGCGATTATATTTATTTATTTACGTCAGTCGCTGTTAATGATTGAATTTAGTTAATGAATGCTGATCGGAATTATACTTTAATTTTGGAAAATCTATCACAAGAACAAGTTTATATGCATATTTTTATTTTACAAAATCGCTTCGTAAGACGAAATTAAAATATGTATGAATACCTATTATGAAAAACTAGAAGAAGAAAAATTAAGAAAATCTAGCACCCTCTCTTTCTAACTAAAAAAATAAGTTGAGCTTATCATCTTTGTTTCAAATAATACAGTATTATCTCTTTAACAGAACTTACAGGCTTGTAAAGTGTGGGGTGTGAAATTCTAATTTCCATTTTATCTACACGCACTTTCTAGGTTATTTCTTTTGGTGTATAACAGATCTTATGATACATATGATGCAGTTTGATATTTAAAATAAAAAAAATTGATCGACAAATCAAAATTTCGATTAATCAAATTTGGACTGTAAAAAAGTGGGCCCAGATCGGCTTAGTATATCTACTAATTACAAAAATATGAAAAAAACAATTTTTAAATTTAAGACACAATTTTATATGATATAAAATATATTTTGTAATTATTTATGGTAAGCTAACAAAGACGAAGAAATTTCGGACAATTAGTCGCTTACACCGTCACAGTAAAGTATCATTCACATGGAGATTAGTTATATTGTATTGTACTAAGAGCTTGGAAGAACCAATAAAAGTACTTTGTCACTCTTATTCTTTAATTTGAGTGGTTCTTGAAATCTCACACAATGGAATGCACTCTATGTGAATACAACTTACAGGACAATTTGTTTTCTAGCGATGTCCTGGTATAACAAAATCCTTTGTATCTAAAATTATGTGTATTATATTTTTGAAAAGCATTAATAAAAATTCTTGATTATCTTAAATTACTTATATAGGGTTTTTATCAAGTTTTACTACTCAACCGCAAGTCGATCGAATCAAAATAACGTGATTTCTGAAAAATTAAGAAATTTTTATAAAATAAATTAAATAAAATTGTATTTTATATCGACTTAGAGTAATATCTAGAATTTTGAAAAAATCTTAAATTCAAAATTGTGAAAGTTTAAACAAATTATTCAACGTACGTTATAAATAACAATATCCCAATAGTTTAACTGCCTAGTTTCGTGAACTACTTGTGCCGAATTCTTTACCTATTTTATGATAGTTGTATACTCCTGAGTCAATTTCACTTTAGTTCGATTTTTGGGATATCTGCTATTCGATATGCTAGCATATCAATAGCATCTGCTATTCAGATATCAGATATCCTAAAGAGCTAACTAAAGTCAAATCAACTGAGGAGTATAAAACTATTGCAAAATTAAAAAATTAATTTTTTAAGAACTAGAGTTAGACTAATCAAAACCAAGATAAAATTACAATTTTTTAAAAAACATACTTTAAGCGCCCCTTTACTACTCGGCGCCCCTGGCAGCTGCTTAGTTTGCTTATTGGATAATCCGGCCCTGAATTTGTTACTGTTATTTTAAATAAATACTAAATTTGATGATCTGTAAATCATTGTGAAGTTGGCATCCCATCTTCATCATTTTGATATAAAAAAACATAGAATCGTTATGTCGTGAAAGGTTACTCGGTTTTAACGTTAGGTCGCTTCTGGTTTAAAAAACAAATTATTACCTTTTTAAAAGATTTTTGATTTTGTTTCTTGAAAAGAAAGAAGTTTGATTTTTTAGAGACTGACTCGATCCGGTTCACCGGACTCAAGAGGCTATTCTGACCTCCATAATTTCAGTCCCTTTCTAGGACCATTTCCCAACTAGATCTTAGTCCTAAATACATCACTAGTTGCCTGCTAGGCATTAACAGGTATAATTAACGAAATTTTTTGTTAATTTTTACTTTGGGATATATTTAAATCTATCCTGTTGACGGCTTGACAATGTGATTTATTGAAAGCTTAACGAATTAACCAACTTTCAAGCAATTAAAACCTACGAAGAAGCAAAATTAGTTATTTGCTTAGATCTATGATCTAGGTTATTTGCAGTTTTTTACATCAGAACGTGAAAAAACTTTTCTTACCAAACTGCAGTTCATGCATTTAAATTTTTTTTTAGTTATCATTGCAGATGAAAACGGTTTTCTTCAAATTACCTTTATCACTGTAGTCCTTTTGCCTTATTCCTAGTGGCCAGGATAGCTTCTTAGTTGTTCCTTCCAATAAACATAAGTGACTCACAAACCCGAACACATTCACATTGTGTTTCACTTAAGTATTAAAAAGAAAATTATTCTCGATTATTAAGAAAGCTTCCATCAACCGTCTTTACGATAATTCGAGCTCGACCACTACCTCGCCATGTCGGAATACGAATTTCACGTTCACGCACCAACGTCGTCTGAACTGAAATGAAAAAATTAGTTAATCGTTGTTTTGATTAAATATTTTGTGAACGAGGTTGCAATTAATAATGAAATAATTTATTCGTAATGCAAAAGAAACGCTAATGGATTTAAAGTCCATCTCCTTAACCGCTCGGACACCGCAGCCCTTATTAATGAATATTTACCCGATTTTTCTGGCAGTAAATTTGGTAAAACCGTAAAAACGCTATTAGAAAACAGCTTTTTTAATTTTTACCTGAACGAAATAAAAAGAGAATAAATCATACTTACCGAAAAAGATTTCAAAGTGAACATTTTTCCGAATTTTCTCCATTCGATTATTTTAGAGGCCTTACAAACGAGTGACTGATATAATGAATCCGTACGGGGCCCCGCGTCGTAATTCTTATATAACTTTTCTTTGTTTCCTGTTTTTTTTCCAAGTGGCAATCAAAAAAACATTAAGCTTCTAAAATTGGCATTTGAAAACTAATCAAAAGCACAAAACAAAAATTATGAAACCGATCTGGAATTTTCAAAACATTTTCCAAAAGTTGCGAAAATTTGTCAGAAAATGAGAAGTTTTACGCTATTAGAAAATTTTATTTCCACAAAAATGTCCAAAACTGACAATATACCTGTATGATTTTTACCAGTTTGAATTATATTTTATTTTGTTAATTTGAAAATGAAGATTACAAAAATGCACGACGGACGAAAGAGTGGAAAACTTATAGACAAAATTTGTTTAAAATTGCAAACAGGAAACAAAAAAAAGGTTATATACGAATTATATGACGCGGTGCCCCGTACGGACTCATATCAGTCATTCGTTTGTAAGGCCTTAAGCTGAATACACGCACTAGCGATTTGCGAAACGCAAATTTTATTTTGATTATTAAAATTTGAACCTTTTATTGTAATTTAACCAATCAAAACAAAATTAGCATTCCGCAAAACGCTAGTGCATGTATTCAGCTTTAAAGTAATCGTAAAGAGAAAATTCATAAAAATGTTCAGTTTTCCGCGAACGAGAGTGTGGTGTTTCGAGTTCGAATAATCAAGAACAATTTTCTTTTTAATACTTAAGTGAAAAAAAATGGTGATAGTGTTCGGGTTCGTGAATGACTTAAGTTGTTGGAAGGGGTGACGGTAAACTGCACGAATGACTTAAAGTAACGGTAAAACAAAATGGTAAACTGCACTCCGAGCAAAACAGAGAAATTTTAATTCCTGTGGTAAACTGCACGAATTAGCAGGTAGTGTCGAGGTGCGTAAGCCGCACCCGTCGTAATCCCAAAATTTGTTAGGATTATTGCTTAACTATAAACAAAAATTTAAATAAAATCAAAAATTAGCCCTGCCGTCAGCAGGGCCGTAGTTAGCCTAGATTCCAAAATGCCAAAAATTAACCAAAATGTAGATATGTAGTTCTATTGACGGTTCGTGCGTTCTGATATAGTCTTAGTGTTGGCAGGCAGACGCGATTGTGACATAGCCGGGTGTACATCGAATGTATTACGCAACATTATGCAATAATTTAAAAAATAAACGCAGAACTCGTTTTTAGGTTAGAATCTCGACTGCCTTGGTTGCGTTCGTCAAAACGCTCCGCTACCCTGCGCTTCGGTCCCCTCCGCTCCGGGCGCTACGCGCCGTTTTGACGAACGCTGACTCACTAAAAACATCCCTCTAGGTCGCTCAAATTCGCCAAAGGTGCAAGTCGAAAGGGGTGAAACTCGTAAGGGGTGAAACTCGTTAGCAACGCTCGATGTCTACCCGACCGGCTCACAATCCAACCGGCTCACAATAGAACTCGGGAGCGGATCAATTCCCTATGTAAAATGCATGTAAAATTTTGATTTTCAAATGCCGTTTTCTCGAAAACTACTGGATAATCCGCATCGAAGTGCGGTCCCAAAATGCTCAGAAAAATGTCCTCTTTCTAATAGAAAAAAATCAAAGCCCAATTCGTGCGGGCAGTTAACTGACAGTAACCATTTTTTGTATAACATATTTAAGCAATATTTCATATTATGTATAATAAAATTTCTCAGTTGGTAATGAATTAATTAAAGGATCAAGATTTAACTATAATCTTAATGATAATCCAGTAATTAAAAAGTGCAGCTTACCATTATGCAGGTAATTTTGGGGTGCAACTTACCTGAAAAATGCTCGGAGTGCAGTTTACCACTTTGTAAAATTTCCTGCAGTTTACCTGGAGTGCAGTTTACCACTTACAGGTCGTTTTGGAGTGCAGTTTACCTTACCCCGTTGGAAGCAACAACGAAGAAGCTATCCTAGCTTCTAGGAATAAGGCAAAAGGACTACAGTGATAAAGGTAATTTGAAGAAAACCGTTTTCATCTGCAATGATAACTAACAAAAAATTTTCTATATTATTGTAGGTAGAGCCCACTTTATGGATTTATAAGAAACTCAGGTTAGTAAAATTTTCCCTCCAGTGATGTAGCCAGTGAATAGTTTGAAATTGTGAAAAGATGCATTTTTCTTTAAATGCACGAACTGCTGTTAGGTACTAAAATTTTTTTTACGTTCTGAAGTAAAAAATTGCAAATATCGAATTTTGTTTTCTAATTAAGTTTCAAAAAGTGTTACTTTGTGATATTAAAAAGTGTGGAAAAGTACTACTTTTCCGCACTACTGCACTAAAGCACTATTCTAATTGTGCGGAAAAATAGTACTTTTGTGTAAGCATGTAATACTTTTTGCATACTTTTTGTATAAGTATGTACTTTTACACTTGTAAAAGTAAGTAAATAAAGTATGCGGGGGAAATATGCGGTATACTGTAATTGGTTTGTTTCAGAATAATATAAAAATTTATAGTAAACCAATGACATCGAAATAATTAACCAATGAAATTGGTTTAAAATTAATCAGTTTTATGCTAGCAAATTTTACGCATTGTTCACACCCAATTTCATTGGTTAATGTTTTGCGGTCATCGGTTTAGTATAAATTTTTATATTATACTTAAAAAAATTCAACTCTAATACCTCAAATAACCAAAAGTACGGTTGGCAACCAATGAGGTACCAACCGCAAAATATAAAAATTTAAATTTAAAATTATGAAATTCTAAAGTATATTTTAATAAATTCATTCTGAATTATCTATAAAAAATATGTTATTGGTTCTTTTTGAAACATAACTAGAAAAATATTGTTCGATACTCGTGAAAAACCATTTTTTTAATTTTCGGCTTTTCCTCATTGCAGAGACGGCGTTACCATATGTGCGAACAGTGCCTTTGCACAGGGCGGCAGATTTTTGGCATGGCAAATTTTCGTTTTTTCACATGTGAAATTTTGTATATTTTTATTAAATGTCAACATGATGAAATTACTATAAACTAGTTTCTTTTAATTTAAAAATTTCATCAAAAATGCAATTCAAGTCAGATTTTCTTTTCAAATTTTGGAAGTTGCAATAAAAACTCCATAAAAGAACGATTTCATCAATTAGAAGCTCACATTGCATATTTTTCTTTCCTCTACAACATAAGTGCGTTACAAGATGTCAGCAACTGCTCTTTTGGATAAGTGCAAACATTTGGAAAATATTCTAACTAATCAGGATTGGAAGAACTTTGACGCTTTGCAGTTACAGATAACTCACTATAATTCCTATATGAAAGCTTTCAAATGACGCCCACTCCCCTTTAAAAAAAATTTGCAAAATTTTCCCGTTCCCGTTAAGGGCGGCATAGTCTTAAACTTGGACAGGGCAGCAAATTGGCTAGCGCCGGTCCTGCCTCTGTTTTATTACTATTTTAGTGTCTGTTTCTAATTTAAATTAACACTAGCAGAATTATTGCCCAGGTTTATTATTCAAATTTTAATTTTATACAATAATAATGTTCTCACCTGTCAATTTATATTCACGAACAAATTTGAAAGCGTCTGGTCCGCAATCAATTATTAAGAAGAAAAAATTACCTAGCATGTCTAGTTTTATGAAAATAACTAACCATAAAAGTTATGTTTATTATTGTGTCAAACACAAACTATCATAAAAGTCATCAAGTAAATGTGAATAATTTGGATTATGTGGTTGCATGTTGTGTCATCATTAGGAACGCAATACCCACAAGATTATATTTTATAAGATCAAAATTAGGTTAATTATAAATGTTGCATCTTAAAGGGACAATACTAGGATATTTTTGCAATCACGTTCTCGTCATTTTGTTACATTACATTGATAGTAATTTTTTTTTTTTCATTTTTTCATGCAGCTTTTGAGTTTTGTCTGATTTCATCTGTGCTAAATCCAGTAATGCCATTAGATGATCTACGACAATAAAAGTTTGTTTTCATTGCTATGCGCTAGTTCATGCATTTGAGATGGAATCATGGGTAGGTAATGAATTTGATGTAATTGTAAGCTTTTTGTGCTGATTTTGTGGTGAAATTACATTCATTTCTGTGAAGCGTATCTTTATCGCTACGATGTATATATAGCTAAAATAGTGCCTTTGCAATGGTACTGAAAAGGTTATAAAGGCTATTTTGCTATCACAATTTGGCTCTAAAAATATTAAGATCATGTTGGTTCGTTGTAGGCGCAATCAAGATGTCTTAAAAAATATAATCAAAAAATTTAATTACAAGAAATGTAACATTGAAATCGAACTTTTGTTGAGAGAAGTTTCCTTCAAGCTTTTGTAACCTAAACCAAGCACGACCGCCTGTCACCAACAGCTGACCGTTTAACTCGTTTCTTTCAAGTAAACGTGATAGGAAAGTCTGAGCTTAACGCGAAAAATGATACCCACTTTTTATTCCCGGTTGCTGGTGCGATGTATAATTTTTTTTCTGTATTTTTTCTGACACTCAATTCTTCTGCCAGACAAAATTATTCTCAAACCTGAAATTATATTACTGTAAAATATAGCTTAGTGTTAGTTGTGCAAAGAAAAACGTTTTGATTAAAAGTGTCATAATTTTTTGCGCTTTCAGCTTTCACATCAACTTTAAACTTTATTAATAATAAATCTGACAGGTAATTTTTAAAATTAAAAATAAAAGAATATGTTGAATTTTGTTTATCCAATCTGGCTCAATTTAATTATAATAATCCCAAGCGAAATGATGTTTCTCTCAATCTGTCTATCAATTTGATATCAAAAGTCATTTCACAAGTATTCTCCTGAGGTCAATGCCTTACTTTCTTAATTAGTTAGCGAAGTTTGTTAATTTAGGTTTTAGTTGTCAACATCTCTATTGTTGCTCCTATCCAGTCCCTAGACAAACGCACTTTCTTTAAATATTAAAAATTTTAAATTTCGTGCTTGTATTTTTAAAATTAATTTTGCTAACATACATAATCTCCAAGCGCGACAAATTGTATCATGAATTTGAATTTAAGCTGCTTAAGCTTCCGTTTGATCCAATCGTTGCTAACTGTAATAAATTTATTATGTTCGCCATTTCATCTCATAATTAAACGCAAACGCGTTGGCATCAATTCAAAGTGTAAACAATCAGGGCTATCTAATGTGGGGTTTTCATTGACAAATGTGTGAAATAAGCAGGAAAGTAATACGTAGTTAATATTGACACAAGTGTTTCGTATTATCCAAAATTCTTTTAATTTCCTGTTTAATCATAAATTCAACAAGTCACTAACTTTGCGATACAAAAACATATTCCAAGTTTTTGTGGTTCTTAAAATGTAAATTTCATAAATGAACATTGAAATCGAATAGGTAACGGTTGTTAGCAACAGAAAAGTACATGGGATTCGCAATGTGTTTGAAATCAATCAAGTAGATGTGTCACAAACAGGGACAGGGACGTTCTATAGGAGGACACAATAGAATAAAGTGGTGTTCTCCCTGAACATTATCTACAGACATTTCTTCAAAGAGCATTTTTTTTATTTACTAAACTGTATCGTTTGTTGACATACTTAAATCTAAAAGTTACTCGAGCTATCTACATTTTCAATAATTAAACTTTTTTTTGCCGATTTAATTAAAGTAAGAAATTTTAAAAGAAACTTTTATTTTTGGAACCTTTTGTGTTTGAAGCACAAATAAAATACTCTAACATTTTATTGACTACTAGCGCACCCTTGAGTCTATATGCGGTAGCTTTTGCGTAATTAATTAAAATTAAATATTTGTTTTTCAATTTTTAAATGCAAATTGCCTGGCAGAATCCAATTACCGTATAAAACGATTATCTTGATTTGTCACGATAAATCAGACACATTTGGTTGCACACAATTTTAAGATATCGTTTATGGCATTGTGTGGTGCCACCCTAAAATCAGCTTCGCCATACGCTAACTGCATAGAACCTGATAATTTATCAACATCTATTGTAAACGATCTAAAGCTACACTAAGTAGTAAATCCATTTATATTTCTATTCACCGTAATTCTACGATATTTATCGATATGCGCTTTAAATTATTGGTTCACGAATTGCGGCTTTGGGTTCACAATAGAATTCATTATTTTGATTAAGAAGAAATATTATGATTTATGATGTTCATTTAATACTTTCACTTAACAGATTTCAAGTAATACCTGCTGTACTTTTTTGTGCATTTAGAGAAAATATTTGACATTTATTCGTATTTCACTCGACTTTTTCAATTTTTAGTTTAACTCTAAAAGAATCTAAATATAAGCAATGTTTGGAGATTTTAAGACAGCAAAAGAAAAATTAGACTTTTTTAATTGAATGACTGATCGACAACAATATGCAGTTTTTCTTGTATACATTTGAAAACGTTCCACCTTTTTCTCGTATAAACTATACGAAATATCGAAAAAATGTAAAAAAGATTTTCTCAAGGCGCAGGGGAAGACTAAATTGCGACTTCTCCCTCACTTTAACTTATTCCTACAGAAAAAACTTCAATGACGCTATTCCTTTTGAGATACCCAAAATTAAAAGTACTGTAAAATGCTATCTTGATACGCTCGTTTTCAGGAATTGCTCAAAAACTATTTTACTTCAAAATGACAAATTTTTAATATTATTTTTAAAAAATTAAGTGCATTTACTCTTCAGTTCTTCAGCATTAAAGAATCGTAGAATGAACGGTTTCCTTGTAGATGAATTAGCAGACGAGGAGCGATAGAGTGGCCGCAAGATCATCAAACTTAAAGCCCTTCAAATTTTCTTCTTTGGGGACACATACAGTCAATAATTGTTTACGAGACTGTGCAGGAAAGTATTGAAAATCTTCAACAAATAAAAGTACTACTGGTCCGCTAAAACTGGTCACCATTCCTGCTGACTTTCTGAATCCGAATATAACTTCCGATTTCCCCATCATCCGCCGTTTTCGAGAGGTAGCCCGCTCTTGTTTTTTTTTTTCACTTTTCTATAATAATTTTATGGGCTTGAATTTGATTTGGAGGAGTGACAAGCATTATTTTGGAGCGCCCCGTTTGCCCTTTGCTCCGTGTCGCTCATGAAAGAATTGCTTTGAAGCGCCATTATGAGTACTGCGGGCGCTCGCTAGAATTAAGTTAGTCTTGGATTAAAGTTGATAGTACGTAGGTGTAGATTTGCAAGTCCGTGAAGGAGAGTGCAACTACTCGGCCGATTATTTAGGAAAGTAAAACGTGTCGAAGAATTTAAAGCCGGAGAGGATTATTTTGTGATACACCAACGTGACCCCAGGCCAGTTTTCTTCCTAATTGGGATTTTCAACCTGCGTCGCAGTGGGGTAAGATTGTTTTGTTTTTGAACTGATTTTGGGAAGATCTCCTTTCTCCTAAGGATAATATTGAGACGAGTAGCAGCTATCTTCTCCGCTGAAACTGTCAAATGTGTTGGCAACAACTTCTTGCAGTCATTGTTTTTTTAAATCCACCCTCTTGCCTCCGCATTAAGAGCTGGTTTAAAATTTTGGATTTCATCACAGAAATTGATAATTACTAAAAAAGACCTATTCCAGATGTGGTGAAAATTGCCATTATTCACCGTAGTTGTAATTTTTGTTACATACATAAAACCTTTTACTTTCAGTCGACGTTTCAAACTTATATTGAGCTCTTCATCAGATTACAATAAAGAGATTAATTTTTAAAAATACATTGGTTATAATAACAAATAAAATAACCACATCTTTAAGCCCAGGTTACCAAGAATTGCATAATCGGCATTGTAAACAATCGAAAATCAAATCACGTCATTCAGCATAATATCACTTAACCGCTTACGAAATTAAAATTTTATAAGAAGAAAATGTAAAAATTCAACAACCAAATGTACAATTCAATTAAAATTTACTATATTGTGATGCATCCCAGTGTTAATTTGTATTATCCAATATAAAGTGTTAATTTTTCTTGGGGCTATCCATTTTATTCTAGCAAGAGATCTTAATTATTGTTTTATTATCCAAATCTAAATATTTACAAATTCCTCCAAACTCTCACTACGCAAACTCATTCAAATCATCTAAATCATCCAAATACACACAAGTAAACCCATACAAGAGCCCCCAGAGTTGAACAACGGGGCCAAGCTTGGGCCAAGATTGGGACGCCAAACTTCGGCGTCCCAAGGTTGGCCCAAGACTGGGTAACTCAGCCTCGGCCGTTCCTATGATGAGCCAGTCTTGGGCCAAGACTGGGGAACCAAGCCTCAGCCATCCCTGCCGTTACCTAGCCTTGGGCCAAGTCTGTCTAACCCAGCCTCGGCCAATCATTGAAGTGCCAGGCTTGGGCCAAGTTTGGGGAACCAAGCCTCAGCCATTCCTGCCGTTACCTAGCCTTAGGCCAAGTCTGGCTAACCCAGCTTCGGCCAATCATTGACGTGCCAGGCTTGGGCCAAGTCTGAGAAACCAAGCCTCAGCCACTCCTGCCGTTACCTAGCCTTGGGCCAAGTCTGGCTAACCCAGCTTCGGCCAATCATTGGCGTGCCAGGCGTGGACCAAGACTGGGGAACCAGGCCTCAGCCATTGCTGCCGTTACCTAGCCTTGGGCCGAGTCAGAGTAACCCAGCCTCGGCCAATCATTGATTACTTAAATAAATTATTGATAACTCAAACTTCATTTTATATAAAAAAAAACTCAAATTTAATCTCAAATCGAAAAACGCAAAATTAAGGCAAAATAAGGCGACCACTCCTATTGACGCGCAAACGGCAAGAACTGGTTAATAACAAATCCTCGTGCCACCATAAAACTTTTGGCGCGAACAACCATTCAAACATTTACAGATCACAAAATATTTACAACAAAATTAATTTTAAACTCAAAAACCACAATATTAAAAATTCAAATTCAATAAATAAAATTTCAAAATGCAAAATAAGAAAAGGAATTTTGGAACACGACCGTATAAACCTACGACAAATCTTATTTCAGAAGGCAATGACAAACCGCACTGAGGTATTTGTCAAAAGAACTCTTTTAAAGAAAAAGAAAAGAAATGGCCACTAGCTCTTACATAAGTAAAAAAACTTTGAAAGAAAATAATATTATATTGATATGGTATATAAAACTTCAAGGATATTATCTTAAGGATTTTTATTATTATTGCTATATATTTTTATTATTTGGAGGTGTTTAGATGAGTATGAGTGGGGCAGGAAGCTGAAATACGTATAGGAAATAAGAATCTACGTCAATTCCTTGCGGTCAATTCATCGCGCGACAATTCCTCGCGGTCAATTCATCGCGCGTCAATTAGTCGCCTGCGTCAATTCTTCGCCTGCGTCAATTCATCGCCTGCGTCAATTCATTGCGATGGAGAGACAATATCATATCAGATCTGGAAACACTAGGCTTACAATACCATGAAGCACTAAACTTGATGTTAAATAGAGACGTATGGAGGGCAATTGTAAAGTCAGCCAAGACCCACCCGGAGTTGTAGGCGATGAATTATGTCGCGGGTGATGAATTGACGCACGCGACGAATTGACGCACGCGATGAATTGACGCAGGCGACGAATTGACGCGCGATGAATTGACCGCGAGGAATTGTCGCGCGATGAGTTGACCGCGAGGAATTGACGGTACATCAGGAAAGAAGGTGTAAAAATTGAGAAAAACTCAGAAAAATCCATCATTTTAAACAAATTTTTTACAATTTAAAGTGGCAAACCTCTCAAATTTACTTTCTTGCTACAAATGTTCTTATTTTAGAACTTTTCACTTTTCTAGCTCTGCAAGCTCTTCCCTACGTTGAATAGAAACTTTTGAGTAGAGATTCGATCAGTACTTGACCAAAAATGAAAAACATTTTAAACACTTTTGTTGATGATACTGATAGCCTAAAGAATGTCATCTTGTTGAAAATGAAACTGCTCTTTACTTAGAAGTAAGTTTTGTTAATTTTGTTAATCATGTTCATCATACGCCAGCATCTTCTAATCTCGAATTTAGAAAAAAATATCTTTTACTCTTCTTACTTGCAAAAGTAAAAGTTCTAAAACAAGAAGAAATGCATACCTTCTTAAAGGATTTTGAGAACCAAAAAAAGGGTGAACTGTCAAGTTTATCTGATAGTTAATTTTCGGTTTTTCTAAATTATTGGTACCAACCCATTTTACCTTAGTGACTACTAACTTAGTCACTCCCGGGAAAATATTACAAAAACTAATAAACAAAATTTGACTCGGCTCTCAAAAAGATTTATAAAAACGTTACTTTGACTGTCTTCCCTCGGCAACTCTTTTAAAGAAACAAAAAAGAAAGTGATCTTACGTAAAACGAAGAACTTTGAGAGAGAATATCTTCTAGCATTATTTAAATGGAAAGGGAACATTTTGTCGCTGGAAATTTAGTATTCAATTTTGTTTCAATTTTCCATTAAAATTAAAAAATTAAAAGATTAATTACACAAATAAATATAGTTACGCTGTAAATATAATACAAAACAATAGCAATAAATGAAGTAAACGGTTTTAAAAGAGATTTAAATTCTTAATTGGATAACAGAAGTTAATTTATTCTGGATGCAACAATAAAAATAGTTTCAATTTTATTGTTGCATTATTCCATTGATTTTTAAATAATACTGTAATATTATATATTAATAATAATATAATATAAATAATAATATTCTACCGCATATTAAAAAATGTAGAATTTGCTTCTCATCTCTTAAAAAATTCTAAAGATGCTCATATTAATATTAAAAAATTAAATTCCAATTTTTTCGACAACGAAATGGGTAAAATAATTTTTATTCAAAAAACACAAGAAATAGACGTCGTAAAATGAACGTAAATACACGTACATACATCACTATAATATGCTACCACGTCTACCATTTATGATCGAATATCCAAAAAAAATATTTTGTTAGTTGGTGGCTATTTTAATAATACTCTTTAACCATTTTAGTTCACTATTTTGCATAATGTAGATATTTTTATAAATTCTTAACTAAATACTAAAATATAAAGTAAGCAATTATTTGATACTTCGTAATAATAAATAGATTTCCATACAAAAATGTACTTATAAAATGTTTACTTTTTACTTGTATTTGTTTAAAGCAAATCTTTAGTTTAGTACCCAGGTAGTTAATTCTAAAGTATTTTATATTTATTAATTTATTTGGACTGAAGTGTGCGATGCTTATGAACGAAATAAATGAATTTAAAAGCAAAATGTTATTTTTTTTAATTTTATTCAAATTTAAATATATATAAAATTAGCATTTAATGTAAATATTTTATTTACATTGTAATTTTAAGCGTTTTAAGTAAATGCAGTAAAAATAATGCCATTCAATCCTTGAGGATTAATCTTAATTTCTTCATTTTATGCATGCATGTTTAACTTAGATCTGTTTTCAGAGGGTCAAGTAGTTTAATTCGGAATCCGTACAATTCTGAAAATCGTATTGTTGTATTTAGAACGCATACAAACTCCTTTAATCCAAATATGAAGGGTTACCTGATACCAAGGATCTGTTGCAGAAGTTCCGTTTAATTAAAATTCCTTTATTCTGTTTAGCATAGATGATACATCCTAAATAAGGTCTTAACTTTTAAATAAATTTTCACTCCTTAAGTTTATTTATATGATGAGAATTTCATAAATAATTTATAAATATAAAGAGGTTTCCTGTGTAAAATTTTGCATTATTTATTTATGGACTAACTTCAAGTAAAATTATAAGCCAACTACAATAAATATGCAAGGTATGTAATTATGTTTGTTTTCGGGACTAGGTTTTTGAATTTGCATGCTTAATGTTATCAACATCTTTGATGTACTCATTTATAAGAAAATTAGACCAAGAATAAGCGAGGATTATGTGTAATTTTTTTATGGATATAACTACGTACTTAAAAGCAAAAGTTAGATAACAAGGTTATGTACAAATACTCAAATTAATTTGAATATTCAGCACTAAGCTTTCGAAATGTCTCAAGAGACGAACTTACGCAAACCTTTCATTCTATTTACATTTTCCACGACAAATTAATGCATGCTAATTAAATATCTAGCTGAATAAATTACTGCCAAGTATATCAATTTGAATTAATTTTAAAGAACCCCCATGGTCTTTTTTCAAAATCGTCAAATGATAACTCACTGCGTGCGTGACGTCATTAGATAATTAATTAATTCACATCTTAAAGAACTCGAAAATGTTGGAAGCGTAAAATGATACAGTTAAGCATTGATATGTATTTGAAACGTGAGTTTCAATGTTGAGTTGCACTTATTGATCCTACACACGTCCCTAAAGGTTTTTAAGGGTGTTGGGTAATATGAGGTGGAGCTGACTGTCTCAAGGGTACTTCACTATCACCATCATTCACTCAAGAATGAAAGTAGCCTTTCTCGTAACTTTAAGTTGTAAATAATTTAATTTTCTTACTTTTAATTTTAGATAAATATAGGAAACTCGACATTTTTAAAGAAACGCACAAAAATCTAATTCGACATTTTTTATCGAGGCTATCAAAAATTTTTGGTAATTTTCTTTGTGTTAAGGTGGTATAAAATTAGTTTCTAGTTCGCACAAAGAAACTTTCATCAAACACTTCTAGTTTTCGAGTTCAAACACTGATACCGTTCTTCATTCACGGACAATTGGTATAGATCGAGGGTTGAATACAGATTTGAAATATTGCATTTTGTAAGCACACGTTTTGCGGAGCTCGATAATCTTAAAATTTTAGAAGTTTTTTAATGCTAACATTATTTTTATGAAACGTGGTTAATTATCGACATCTGTTTCAGTGTTCAAAATATAAAAAAAATTTTTGTAATAAAATTATTTTAAACCACTTTACCTTTAACTGTTGACTTTACGATACTTAGTTTTTCCATCTGCTATAATTTTCATTTGCGGTTGAATTGAAAAAATTATATTAATATAATAATTACGTTTGTCAATTATCTAACTAATTTTTTAATTTTGTAGTCATGAGGATTATAAGCAATGTTCAGCACTTTCAGTAGGATGCACAAGTACAAAAATAACTACAGTGGTTCCAGCTCTAGAACAAGTCAAGTAATGTAAATTACAAAATATTTCAAACAAAGAAATTGTCAATGTTAATGTAATTAAAAGTTAAATTAAATTGAAATGTGGAATATATTTATTTACAAAAGTCCAATATTATTATATCGAACTTTCCGTATTCTGGAAAATTACAGCTCTTCTTTGCACTGCCTTAGGGAAAGAATTATTGTAAAACTCGGATGATCAAAATAGTACTTGCAGATTTTTATATTCGATTTATATTGAATGACTTTCCGCACTTCCATTACAATATACTATTGCTTAGCCTACTAAAACATTTTAATTTAACGATAAGCGCATCCTTTATGCTACAAATATTTAAATTAAATGTTATCCGACTCAAAAAGTGTATTTAGAATTTTATCCATATTTTATAAAATTGCCCAAGGGTACTTAAACATTCATCACACAAAACTACGTTCTATTACATATTTTTAAAAATTTTTATTTTATTTATTTAGTATCTATAAGAATTTTTTTTCTGAAACTAATAAAATATGAGTTTCTGGCTGTTACTGTGCTTTATTTTCCAAACATAAAGTAAGTACTTAATTATACGAGTATAGCTTGGAAATTTTGTTGAGATTTTTTAAACACAACGTGATCTAAACAGATACCAGTCTCCATTTTTTTAAATTAATTAAATAACAAAAATATTTTTGTTAATGAGTTGTATTTTTGGAAAAGCAAAAGAAAAATACAGCAACACCAATTTACAAGTGTGGAACATTGTAATATGTGTCTTTGTATGTTTTTACATACAAAGACCTATTATTGCAAGTCACTCGACTCAAAAGTGTCCTTTTTGCACCTATAGTACAATATACTATTTTAACATTTTCAAATACATACATCATTCTTTGTTTATGTAGTTTAATTATTATAATTTGCCTATATATAAATATTTATTGATAAAATGTAATTAATATTGAATCCATTTACTAATTAGGAAAATACACTTGAGAATTATTACGTACGTAAATGTTAAAAGGTTTTTGGAAATTGGTAAATCGTTAACAATTGGCAACCCTTTCTTACCCTGTTATGATGATTACAGAAATGTATGCTATACATTCATGAATGTTTTATAAAAGATTCTGTTTACACACTCTAATAAGGGCCAATAAAGAACAAAAGCGGGATAGGAGCTCTATCGACTAGTGAAAACTACACGAAATACAGAACAATGCGCGTGGCGGCTCAGACAACCGTAAAATATTTAAATTGGACCTGTTATATACATATCTCGTGATACTGATAGCAGAATGAACACCAATATTAAACTGGGGTTTCAAAAAACCAACAGTTATTTAATTATAAATTAAATCTTTCTAATAATTTTAAATCCGAGCCTCGCATTTAAATTTGTGCTTCACAGGTCGTGGTTTTATGCGGTTTTAAGCTATTTCGAAATGTTGCAAAAAAATAGAAAAAACACGTCAACAATTTATTCATCTGTGATGCAGACAAGCGGAAAGTTAATGTGTAATTCATAAATCAATTTACTATGACTAAACAAATATTTAACAGCTGTATGATGCTCTATGCTACCCTTCTGCATACAAGCATGCAAAATTAGATGTTTTAAAAATTTAAATTGTATACACAAACCTTCTGCCAACGACAACCCCATGCACAATCTCAATCATAGAGAATAAAAATTTTTTTAGAATTTTAACATAAAATACTCAAGTAATTCCTGAAATATTTAAATTTTAAATGTCAGTTTAATAATTATTTTATTAAAAGACATTTGGTTATCCTTTATACATAGTATCATTAAATCCTTAAAAAGGACAACATTTTGGTTTTGCGATTATGACGTTTAGGTCAAACTTTTTCTATTCATTTGGTTACTGCGGATAAATTTTTAGACCAAAAGACAAGAAATTGCATTTTGATAATGAGCCATTTATAAAGCTATTAAAACTCAAACTTGTTTGGATATAACAAACACTGCACTCAGATTGACTGACTAAAATTAAACCCCGCTCTATTAAAATCGTCTTGAGCAGTGTTAAAATATCAAAATTTATTATTTATAAAAAAATATTTCGGTGGATAACGAAACAATAATTTTCAAGTGATTAAGTACTACTTAGTTATTCCAGATGATAATACAAAATATTAATATTAACACCATAACTTAACTTAACTAACTTTTGATCTTGTGGTGTCAGTAATTAAAATCTGAGAATGTAAATTTATAACTTAAAAAAATTCGAAGTTGAATATCTACCTACATACCTACATACTAATTTTCAAAAATTTCTTAAATATAATGCAGTGTAGTTGTTATTCGATTGTAGTTTAGTTTACAATAAGATGCATGATGTCAAAGTTCACTTTAGTAATACTAAAACATATATGTAGGTACATAATGACAATATATGTTATGTTAATAGATACAAAATTACCTTTCAACATCAAAGTAAATTTTGGCATTGTACCGACAGCTGCCGCTCAAGTAACACACATTTATATAATATACCATACAGATCTCCTGGCAGCTAGATCATATACACAGTCTTTAGAGCGTGGTTAGGATTTTCAAAATTTAACTTTAACTGTTATTCAGACGACCCGTAATAAAAAAATATAAATAAATTTCCCTACATAATATTTTGTATGGTTTTAACTCTCAATATCATACTAAGGTTAGGCACATGGTAAAAAGTTAATCCTTAAATAAAAGAACAATTTCAAGTTAAAATAAATTTTTTTTCTTTTGATAAAAAATTGAGACACTGAGAATGGAGACATAGTTTTCCATTAAAAGATTTGGACCTGTAACTTGTAACCCCAACCAAGTACAACCATTTCTTCAACACAAAGTGCTGACAACATTTTTGAAGTATTAATTGCCTAAATCAGCCTTGAGCCTGCAAGGCCTGTAACACTTCTTCATCATATACCTATACAATAAGTGGCTGGTAATATGCAGCAGATTGAATTTCAGTTAATTTTAATAAATTTTTGAAAAAAGTTTTTTATTTGAATATTTACATAAGTACTACGGTAATATATTATGTTATTTATCCCATTTCAAATTGGGTATATTATTTTAACATTTGGTTTAACTTTTTATAACTTTTTAATTTTTTTTAATTTAAAACTTATGTACATTACATCCAGTTAAATTATTCCCAATGATAAAACAGAAAATATGGAATACATAATAAATTATGTATTTTCCATATTATTTTTCCAGCTTAAAAATTATACATTTTCAAAATACATACATATAACATTTAATTTTAAATGTCAAAAGTATAATTGTGTAGAAAGCTTTTATAACAATTTTAGATTTGCATATGTGATGAGCTTTAAGAGGCAAAAAATGTAATTTATAAAAAAAATAGTTTAAAATTATTTTTAAATTAAAATATAATAGCAAGCAAAATAGTACTAACCGCACAGTTTTTGCTAAAATGTTAGCACTTACCTAGAGGCACTTTGCCATTGTTCGCATGATGTTAATGCTTAGAGACATCTAAAAGATATCTTTACGATGTTCTCTGACTTCTATGCCCGACATTATTACTATAAAACATTCTATCATAATGTCAGTAATGTGCATGAATATGCTTTTTAAAGCTAAACTGAATATACTTCAAGTTTCAAATTAAATTTTTGTAATGCATCTCACATTTTATGTTTTATTATTTTTACTTGAACAGAACGTTTGCAGCTTTATTTTCCGTATGTCTCTGTAATTTTTTAAATGTTTATTATTTAAATTGCTTCAGGAGTGTATACCCTATAAATACTGTAACTTTACACAACCCCCTTAAGGTACTTGTTTGGTATGCTAATTGTCTCTGAACTTGCTTCTAAGAAACTTTACAGGCCTATTATCGATAATCTATTATCAACATTTAGAAATGTAAAATTATGTAATTAAATGATGCGATTCCTTGCCTCAATAACTTTGTTAATTAATCGATTCTTTATTGCGCATCAACAAATAATTGAGTATTTAATGAAATAAAGCAGTATTGATTTTAGCTAGTTTTCAGACGCTTTGTACATTTTATAGTTTTTTTATTATTTTATTATTTAATTATTAATCCATTACCGAACAGGGCTAGCTTTTTGCGATTGATAATAAATTAATGGAAAATATACAGCAAAGTGCTTTCAAATAGCAAATAAAAAAATAGATTACGTTTAAAAAATACACACGTTCTAACAATTAAACACAGCCTAAATCATAATTTATATAAAAATTTCTTTTACTTGGTTAAGTAATTATACGCTTACGTTCACACTTACTGCACTAAGTAGGTAAGTAATACAAATATGCATTGTAAAATGTTGTTTTCAAACAAAATTTTTATACAATCAATAAAATAATTCGTCGTGGCATTTTTGTGCGGAGAATTTTACCCATATTTTGATGGGCTTTCGAGCATCACAGTCTTTGCAGAAATTTCACTCCGGTGATCCCAACCGATTAAAATTGATCCTGGATCTTAAATGTACTATAGCTATTTTGAAATTTTAATTTTTTTTTCAGCACGTCTCTATACTTCGGAGGGTGCGTAAAGCAGGCAATCATTTTAGGTTTATGATTACCTCCATCAACTATTAAAAACAGAGTTGCAGGCATTTCCCAATCCGGTTTATGCAGCCGTGGGCTTTAAATGCTTAAGCATATCTGGTAAAATAAAGAGATCTACGTTGAAAGTTGACAACAAATAACTAAAAATGAAGAAGAAGTAGTTATGTAAATCCTGGCTAAATACAGATTATGCAGTTTGATTTTCTGTTCCTCATCAACAGAAGCGCACGAGGAGTTTAAGATGGATCGTGTTTACGTGTACACCCTGTATAAGTTCTTATTAATAATATAAGTACCTACTTGAATAAATAAGTTATTTAAATTAATTTTGATGCGTAATACAACATTGCATGTGACCATGATATATGATGGTGGATGGCATTATTATGGAACACTTTGAGTTACTCAAGAAATTTCCTGTTGGAGATTAATCAATTCAATAGTTCATGTTTTTGGTATGTTTAGTGTACTACCCACTTAAACGTTTTCGGAAATGTGAAGTCGTCATCTAGGACGAAGTAATGGAAATTATAGAGAAGCAAATCAATAACATATGTAGTAAAAGCAAAGCTTAAGTGATCAGTTCATAATTTTGTAAATATTTACTACTTATTTAAGTTTATATTTTTTCAACTTTTATCATGAATGTTGTCAGGTGGAAACGAGTGACCTCACTTTGAGTTCTCAACTGTTTACCAATGATATGCAGTTGTCAAAAATTCACTGCTGTTTATAGAAAAATTCTTAAAATTTATATAAATGAAAGTAATGCAAATCAAGTCAATTCTTTGTGTTTTGACTTCATTCTACAAGTTTTCATTATCTTACCGAAAGTAAATAAGCGGAATAGTCACTTGAATATTATCTAACAAATTTTGCAAAACTTCGAAATTTAATCTATTTAAGTAAAACATATTTAAGTAATAATAAATTATGTTTTACAGTAAGAAAACTAATAATATCCGTTACGACCGATTTGACATTTGCATCCATCGGAACTACGAATTTCTATGCTAACATGCAACTTTTCGTACGTGTAAGTTTAAATTTTTATGTTCAGATAGTTTGACTTTCACGCCAAGCTTTCCATCATCAAAACTGATGTCGCATCGTCGCCAAATTTACTTCCGCAGATTTTCACTTTATTGCAGATAAGGCTAAATCTTATTTAGAGGACTTTATTCCAAATCGGTAACTATGCCGGATATTTGCATCCATTAATTCAAATACTGTAGCATGCTAATTAAAATGTCTGAATAAAGAGATTGTAAGTGGGATGGATAAAATAGTCAATTTAAATTGCATTAGAGGTTTTGCAATGGTCTCTAAAAGCTTGTTAAAACATAAAACATGTTAAATAAAGAATGAATCTACTCTGACATAGTTGGAGCAATTGTCTACACTCTACAATAAAAGTCACATTAAGTTGATATTAGAAAAATCCAATTCTAGAATAATAATAATAATAATGTGCATAGCTTTAGAAATCGAAAACGATATAACTGTCAAAGATTTATGATTTATATTTAACAAAATGTGTCTTCCAAATTTCGTTTTCTCCAGGTAATATATCAAAATGCGGAAATATTTAGTCAGATTACCAAATCTAACCACTCGAAATGTCTCGAAAGCCTAATTCAAGACGCAACAACTTACAACTTGAACATCGAGCTTTGTCAATTCCATATTTTCAGCTATGGTATAGAACGAGCATTAGTAGTAATTTAAAATGAAAGTTTTAAATATTCCCTAATCAAAATTTTTCAGAACAAAGTGACTTTTAATGCTCCCTGTATCCATATTAAACTTAAAAATTATAAACGAATCACAAATCCAATTATTAAAATATTGCTGCGATATCACGTCAATGTTACAAATAGTCATGAATGCGATATTACAGTGATATCTGCGTCGATTGAAGCCAAGATTTTTTCAGCAAGACATTTTCAACATCTTAAACTTTCAAATTTTTTATTTATTTATTGTTGTGTATGTGGTAAATATCGAAATATAATTGAAACGTATTTGAAATGTATTTATTTTGTAGTTGAAATAATGTGTGTTTGTTATTACAATATGAACTCTTATATAGTCAATACAGCAAGTATAATGTAATGTTGGTACAACATTACTAATTTGAATAATACTAAATACAGAGCGGATGTAACAATATCTCCTCCCCCATTAGTAATTCCATCGTGTAGACCTTCTTAGGATTGGTTGATTTCTTGTTCTGTTCTTTCCATAACAAACTATCCATAGAAATTGAACCATAATTTTTCTATATTGAAACTGCCTGCCAATTGTAATTATTTGACAGGTATCGAATTGAAATTGAAACAACTACGTGCGGTATTGCCACATTGAAGTTAGATATCTTTCTTTCCAGAACGGACCATCCATTGAAGTTGAAACTGTATTGGTGCCGCCAAAAGTAGTGTTGAATGTTGTATGTCTTTCTTATCTAAACAGACCTTGCATTGAAATTGAAACAACTACGTGCGGTATACATTGAAGTTAGATATCTTTCTTTCCAGAACAAACCATCCATCGAAGTTGAAACTGTATTGGTGCTGCCAAAAGTAGTGTGGACTGTATGTCTTTCTTCTCTTAACAGACCGTATTGAAATTGAAACTATATCGGCACTGCTATTAAGAATAGTGGGGACTGTTCTAGTCTTTCTTCTCTTAACAGATCTAGTATTGAAATTGAAACTATAATTAGTGCTTCTGCCAAGAGTAGGGGAGCCGTAAGTATTTCTTCTCTAAGCACACCAGCGCGTCTTCTTCTTCCCGCTTGCATTTCATTATGCTTTGAGTGATGGGTTTAGCTTTCTTTCGTGAACATTGGCCCATAAACCGCCATATCTTTCCCTTTCGTAAATCTAGCAAACTGGAGTTCTCTTGGTTTTTGTACTTCCACTTAAATCTAGTAATTGGACGTGTATTGAAATCTTCCAGCAACCCCGCATGTTTCGTTCTTCTTACCAGAATTGCATTATGTTTTGGGTGATCGGTATTAGCTTTCTCTTGTAGATGTTGAATGTATATGTGGTACAACCATTTCTTTTTCTTTAACGATTCTATCACTCCGCGGCTTTTCGTATTTTTGCATACTTTAATCCTACACTTCTGACGTTTGCTTTGGTACGTATATTGCCATCTCTTCTTTTTCCGTAATTCTAGCGAACTGAACTTTTCCGGGTTTATGTACTTCCGCCGGAACCTAGCCTTTACTGAATTGAAACATTGCTTCGATTTTGTATTTGTTTTTCTGTATTTGTCATCACTTACATAGTGTACCAATTCTCCCTGAACCTCCTCTACCTCACCTTTCCATGTTGAATCATCATTTTTGTGTTCCTTAGTAGCATCCTCTTCGTAATCAAATTTCACAACTGGATTACTGGTTTCGTAATTACTAGTACTTGACTCCTTTTTACCAATTTCGTCATTAGTAAGTTTTGAATTTTGCATTCTTTGAAGTTCCAGGTAATTCTCTAGCCGTTGCGTGAATAACTCCAGAGTTTCGTTAGCTTCGTCATATGGTTGAAAATATAGCCCATAGACGGATGCAAATTGAACATTGGACAATATTGTTGCCATTTGCTCTCTTAGTTGTTCTAATGTAGTAGCCATTTTTTTTTAAGTCTTGTAACTATGTAATTTGAATCATGTAGGTTCGAATCGTATCGTCGTCGCCAATTTGTTGTGTATGTGGTAAATATCGAAATATAATTGAAACGTATTTGAAATGTATTTATTTTGTAGTTGAAATAATGTGTGTTTGTTATTACAATATGAACTCTTATATAGTCAATACAGCAAGTATAATGTAATGTTGGTACAACATTACTAATTTGAATAATACTAAATACAGAGCGGATGTAACATTTATAATCAAATTAAAATCTTTCTTTATACCCGAAGGTGTAGAGGATTGTTAAATCTACATGTTATATACAACAAATTATTTTATAAAACTGTCTTTGTCAGTTGCGAGATTTCTAGCTTCCTCTCATGTTAGTCCTTTGTCTGCCAATATTCTTTGTATATTGTCGTTCGATGTTTTCATGGGTCTGTCTCGTGATCTTTTTCAACTTGTTCTAGTCCACCCGTCTGCCTCGCTGGCATTTCTTCTCTCATCCTATTGACGTGTCCGAATCATCTGAATTGTTGTCTTTCTTTTACCGTCAGTGATTCGATATTCCACTTATCTCTGATTTATCTCTCTTATGGGCTACCAATTTGCTCTTCGCTCTGGAGTTAATAAGCCAGGTTTCGCAGTATCAGAAGATATATCGTTTTATAGACTGTCAACTTTGTTGTTTTGATATTTTTCTCTTGTTTATGATGGTTCTATTCAGTGCTTGATACATCGTTGCAGCGGATTCCACTCTGTTGTTAATTTCTGCCTCGTAACTTTCCATTGCTTTCAACCATCGCACCGAGATATTTAAATTGTTTGACCTGTTGCACTCTTTCATTTGTTATTCTAATATTATCAGCAGTTCTTTCTTCTTTATCTATCACCATCATCTTTGTCTTTTAGATGTTAATTTTCATATTTCTTGCTTTTAAACTCTTCACCCAGACGTTTACATTGTGTTGCAGTTTTTTCTCATTTCTTGCAAATATTACCAAATCATCTATAAAAGCACATGATCTTTTGTCATGAAATTCATGAAATGAAGCACGTCTTTATTTGGGCCATACACCACTATTATTGTTGTTAGTTGGCTCACCTGTAGAATCACGAGTTAAAGTCTAGAGTCAGTATAGAGTCTGAAATACAAATCTAATTCTTGATACATTTTTTATATTTACCATTGATAATACATCCCACTCCTGCAGCTGCTCTTTCCTTCTCTGGTACACCATTATAAATTAGTATCAACCCATCTCCAATCTCCGTTATACCTTCCCCTTTCATTTTGGTTTCTGTTATTGCCATACTTCCAATTTACATTTAATAAATTCTTCCGCCAGCTCCAATTCTTTGCCGTTTATACTTCTAACGTTCCATGTCGCAATTTTCTATGCAAAAAATCAACAGTCAATTATCCGTTTTTTCGCAATTTTCATCATACTTTCGGGCCGACCATTTGTTGTTCTTAGTTTTTTGCCACCCCGGAGTCTTTGGTATACTTAAAAATTTTCTCCGAGTATTGTTCCCATTCCCAACGCTCACCATTGATAAAAAAACTTTCTGTATCCCACCTTAGCAGCATTTCCCTTTTCCCTTTCTATCTTCGCGATTTTCCTCAGGTTAGTCTGTATCTTTCTCTCCTCTCTAGATAGGTCATCCTCGATATATTTTCTTGTTCCTTTCAGTTTGTTCTTGTTTTTCAGAACTTCCATTTTGTCCTGCCAATTGTTCATTTTCACTATGACAAATGTTTTTGCAGGCCTCGTCTTTATTAATTCAGCTGACTTGAGGTCGACAGATACGACTAATTCTTCATTTAGGAATTTTTCAGCCTCCTGTTTCAGAAGTTTTCGTTCATCTGTACTCCCTTTGTACTTTGTTGGTTTTCCTGTCTTTAGGCTCTAGTAGAATTATTTTTGACTCCAGCGCACCAACGGGTGACTTTAGGATTTTATTTTCGTCTCTTAGCATATTAATTTCCTGTTCATACATCTGTTGGTCTCTTTTAATGTTTTTTACCTCCTTCATTAGCTCTCTCATCAAATTGATTAGTTCCTCCATACCGTCATCTCGCTTGGGTTGATATTTACTTAGGGATCTGATAAGTTTTTTGCTTCTGTTGAATATTTCAAATTCTGCCGTTCGTTTTCTGTTACCTTCCTCGGTGTTCCAATCCTCGCACTGTCGTGTAGCTGTTTATTGCTCATCCCGTAGGAGACTACTATCGGGGTTAACCCCTCGGAAGTTGCAGATCTCCTTCTAAATTTTTGCCGATCTAACCCACTAAAAATATTTTTAAATCTGCGCCTTGCTTTAGGCAGACCACGTTACACCTCGTGCGTCATCTTTATTTATCAGAATTCTAACCTTTTAAAAATGTGTTCTTATTTTTCCAAATTTCGGCCCCTGGTGTCACCTCGGATCGTTCCTTGATTTCGGACACACCGCCTTTTCGTTCACTAATTCACCAAAAAAAAGAAACCTAAATTAACCCAATTTCCTCCAAAATACACTCGTTTTATTTACAGTGTGACCCAGCCGTAATATCGGTACTGATATCGCCACTCGATACACAAGTCATAAATCCAATTATTAAAATATTGCTGCGATATCACGTCAATGTTGCAAATAGTCAGGAATGCGATATTACAGTGATATCTGTGTTGATTGAAGGCAAGATTTTTTCAGCAAGACATTTTCAACATCTGAAACTTTCTAATTTTTTTTTAAATTAATAGATTAAATTACCGATATTATTTACATTTAATTTTCGTTGTAATATAGAATTAATATCATAAAGAAGAGCACAGGCTAAAAAGGGGGGTAGTCATTTTTTTGAAATTTTTTAATTTTTGCGGCAATTGATAACTAATGCAATATTCTATCGTGTAGAAATGTAATATAGGCTAAAAGTTAAGTTAGGCAAAAGATATTGCAGATTAAAGTTTGTCTATACCGGCTAAAAAGGAGGAATGTCCACGCGTACACGCTAAGAAGGTGGAATGTTTCTTATCTATTGAGTCACATTTACACATTATATAAGTAGTATGTTGCTGTGGTATATTGCACTTTTCAGTATGCATTTATTACTATTGCAGTGTTGATTAATAATTATTAATTCAAAATTATTAATAAAAATGAATGCCAGTGATCTTAACGATGTAAACGTTGTTAACGAAGGTCACGGAAAAAACAAGGAAAAGGTATGGCAAACTGACCGATGCGATGTATCCAAAAAACCAAAGCCATGAGATCGGACGATTGTAGGTGCAGACGTCGACGTTGTTTTGAGGTGGTTTCTGAAATATTTTCTGTTGACATGATTTTTAAGTTTTTATAATATTTTTCCAGAATTGCAACCCATAAGTTTCGAAAAATTTCAAGATCTGCAGTGCTTAGTGAAGTTCTGCCTCAGCTCACAAGCTGGTGATGTTTCTTTTTCTTCACTGAAACACAGTAAGAAAAAGGCCAAAGACACTTCTCCTGAGCTATTTTCCAATATATATTGAGAAAAATGCCTAAATTTTTGTATTTTTGTTTTGTAAGCTTCTGTTTTTATAACAAAAAATAAATTTTGATTTCTTTATAGTGTAATAATATTATTTCATAATCTACTAAAATATAATTTTGTTTGTTAAATAATAACATGGCAATAATTTTAATAATGAACTAACTTATTTAGATAAATTTGCTTCTGAAGTGTATGACATTCCCCCTTCTTGCACGTTACAAAAGGTACTCATGTCTGTTTTAGTCCGTTACATAAAATTTAAGAAAACATTTAAAAAAATTCATGGTAGAACTTAAACTACAATTAAATAATCTACTTAATTTTTATACTGATATTAATGGGTGTCACCCAGTTACAAAGCAATGAGGTTTCAAACTTTAAAATTGCGTTCCTGAAAAATTATAAATTTTGACTACCCCCCTTCTTAGCCTGCGCTCTTCAAATATATTTAGACTTTGTTAAAATAATATACCCTCCCTTTAACAAAGCTGACTACGGCAGCTAGCGAACAAAACTAAATTTTATATTGTCTTTGTTCTTAATTTAAGTAAATAATGATAAAGTGCAAAAATTATTTTAACAAAACCGTAACAAACTTTTGGGGAAATTCAAATTTGTTATAATAGTTAATTATTAAAATGTTAAACAGTAAACAAGTGTGATTAAATATTATGTTTAAATATAAAGCAAATATATTGATATTCTAATATATTATATTGTATTGTACCAACTAAATGTTAAGTATCCATGTACAAACTTTTATTTATAAATTTGTATATTTGAAACAACGTTATGTACTTCGAAATAATATATTAATAATTTATTTTAAACATTTCAAACATACAATATTATTTGTATACTAATATGTGTTAAAAATTTGTATTCAATTCCGTTTGTTTAATTTGCAATCATCATTATAATGAAGATATAACACTAATTTGAGAAATTAAACAAAAGCGATAACGAAAAGAATAGACTTCGATTCAATACATTTTAATTTATTTATCTTTTTTTAAATTCGTAATTGAAGGAAATGATTGCGCCACAGCCGAGAATGTATAATCAATTTTTGTGGGCTATAGTTATATTAAATTATCGCTCTAAGAATGGGTTGTTGTAGAGAGGTGTAAATAACAATCATAAAGATATCTATTTATTTCTTAGGAACATTTCTGTCTTGCAATGCAAGAATGTGTGTTAGTATATAAAAATTTAATTTTTATATTACATTGGTTTGATTTGCTTGAATTAAAACACGAAAAAATAATAATGGAAAGGACGAATACATTTATGTTAGCATAAGATTCGTACCGAAGATGAAACCTTATATTAAGAATAAATTGAATACTTGATTCTATTAAAAACTTAAATCGAACATGCACGTTGGAAGTCATACATATATATAAGTACATACTACGAACATAAGTTCAATCATAAAATTTACATTAAAATCTAATTCCCTGATTACAAAACATTGAATCGCGTATTTGCATATAACATAGAAAATCTTCGCTAAGAAAATTTAATTCTGGTGTAAAATTATAATGGTTTATTAAAACTTGGCGAATCAACAAACCTCTCTCTAGCTTATTCCAATTAAACTGGTCTTAATGACCGCAATAACATTATCAAATCCATTAAACGATCTCTATAAATTATCTCGTTAACATTTCGCACAAAAGTTATAACTCAAGATGAACTTTAAAAGAAGTCAACGCCAAACGTATATACATGTTTTTGTTGGAAATATCCGTCAAACCAATCAATTTATTGTACCGGTTCGTTTTCACTGCACTCGTTTATTTTGCTATTGTAAGCCGTAAACACCCTTCTCGAGTGAAATTAAATCCCGATTGAATACAGTAATTATTTTTTATATTCGAATGCGATTACAATTTTTATCGTAATAAAATGTGAGGGGTTATAATCCTATATTTTAACAACTTTACAATTGAAAGTTAAATGTAGTAATTGAACATTCACTGTGTCAAATTAGAACTAAAGGAAAATCGACCTTAATCGTCATTTATTTAAGTTTAAAATTGATAAATGTCTTTTCCCTATGTCGAATTAGGTTAAACTCGATGGGTAAAACTTGTAGGGTTAGATTGTACATAATTCCTTAGGATCTACTCGGAACCCTTGTAAATGAACATAGATTTAACGAAAATTTGCTCTGATACAGTTAGCGCCCTGATATTGATCATTAAGTATGCAAATTTTTATTCCAATTTGATTATCTTTCAAAATTGATTAAATATTATTTACTAATGTTAGCATCCGGTTTTTTGTTTGTGCGACATCAAAAGAAAACTTTTAAATATTTTCACGGGATATTTTACCATGTATATCCGTTGAATACGATATTGTGGACTATCTTCAAACTCACTGCCATTATTGCTTCTCGAGACAATCGGAAACTTAAAATCCGCTACACAATCTAGTCTTCTTTCAGGAAAACAAAACATATAGCAATAGAAAAACTTTCCTTTAACAGAATCATCGAACTATAAGTTTGACCAATAGATTTTCCAATTTTTTTTTTTCTAATAATTAAAAGTGATAATTTGAATAATTGATTGAAATTAGTAAGTAGTGTAATATTTTGTTATCTAGAAATGGATTATGGAAGCGTGTAAATTGAACAATAGTCGTCACTATACGAATCCGAGCACTGTAGCATGTAAACGGATTTGTGTGCATATGCATATTTACAAATCATTTGCAAAACTGCATTATGACAGCAAAATATCCCGCGTTAGTTTGCATTGTTGTATAATATTATCGATGAAATGAAAATAACAGAATTGATTTATCAGTTTCGCTATAATGCTAATCATTCCATTGTTCGGAGTCGACACGTACTTTACCATTTCTTTCATCTTGTCAAAAAGTTTTCTATGTGGTTTTGATGGAAAACTTAATTTTAATATATTAAGAATGCGTAAGGTTCAAATAGGAAATAATACGTAAGTTCTTTAGGGGTTGACGGATGATGTGCCAGATATATATGGTATCGATTCCGGTCGGATGCTTGTTGGGTTTCAGTGGCGGTGGCGGCGCAAGCGTGCCGTCGCGACGCTCAAAGGTCCACGACGGTTACTATCAGCTGCCAGTTCTTCAGTTTCCGTGTGAACTGATTGACCAACTCTATTTCCGCAAATATTCAATCGTAGCATTTCGGCTCACATGGTTAACTTTCGAAAATTGCTTAATTAATACCAAAATATTTTCAAATTTATGCCACTTGCAGTATACCACAACACTAAATTTTAAGCTGAAAATTTATTATTTGTTAATTGTTTTCCAAAATAGCTGTTGAAACAAACTTAAAGACTTTTTGATGTTTTGACACAAATTTGTGCTAATGGTGGACTTGCAAAATACATTTATCATGTGATTTATAACTTAACAAAATTTTGAACTTAACGGTAAGTTGTCCTCTATTACTAAATTATTCTAAAAATTTTGAGGTTATAAAAGCCAACTACAAATAAATTGTTTTATTTTTTCAGAAACATTTGAATGATTCATAATTATTATGTATTTGAAGTAGAGCTTTACTTATCCTTGCGGTATAATTCCTTTTTTTTATTTAAATTTTGTTTGTTACTTTGAACAGATATTTTTTGGAAGCGATTAGTTTGCACTTGTGTTTTTATTGTTAACATTAATTTTTTTGTGTATAATCGCATCCATTCGAAGTAATGGCGCCAAGTACCTACGATAAAAACTTAATTGGCTTTCAGTATATAACATGTAATGAGATTGTATGTGCTTCAAGCACTTTTACAACTGTAATGGGGTGTATTAAAAAAGCAATTTTTCTATATTATGCAAATTTAAATTTAAAATCTATGCTCCTTCTGAATGTATGTATGTACTCGTATAGCAAAAAAGTTTATTACTGGATGTTTTGAAACATTAAATTGTATGGTTATGAATGAACACAAAGAAGATCCACATAAAAAGTTTATAAAAAAAATGCAATTTAGAAGCATTTTTTATATTTCAGACATTTTAAGACACAACAATAAACTGGTGAATGTATATAAAACCTTTAATTTATTACTTCATCTTTTTATTAACTTCTTATAAATATATTCCAATTATTTTCTTCAAGAAAGCCGCCAAATTTAATTTTCTTCGATAAAAACCATACTTGAAAGTATGGAAATTAAATTTCGGTGAGTGGCTGAATTGCCCACCAACAAATGGTTTATAACTTTCTACTTGCGTACTTATATTTGTGTCTTTTTTCGATTAATTTAACTTCTGAAATTTAATAGTAGTTAAACTAAGGTGATTCAGCAACAATTTTCCTGTAAGAAATAGAAGAGATAGAAACAGTGTATACAATGTCGTGACGTCACTGCATACGAGGGTTATCGTGTGCCTTAATTAGTAATCTAATTTGGGTTCATCACTTCATTAATGATCTAACCGAAAATATTATTAATGGATATTTTGAAACTTCATGTCTTCATCTCAAGTTTAATCGTACTTTTTAGTTTATTAAAAAATTATTTACAACATTAGAAAATGTCTGTAAAAAATTATAATGACAATCAGCATCATTTATTTTAAATATAATAAGAGCATACATTGCTTTAGTATTTCCATTAATTACATGTTGCAATGACTTGTAAAATGAATGTGCAGTTGAGTTCTCAATAATTAATTTTCAAGTATTCTATGTACCTACCTCTATGAATACAGTTTTTTTATTAATTAATGAACTTTTGCAGTAGAATCGTAGTTAGTAAAATTCCTGGTTTAGAAATTATTCCTTTGCCACCACTAATTTTATTACTAAAATATGCAATAACCTCTAGAACCAGCTCAACAATTTCAATTGATTATCCAGCTATACATTCAAACAGAATAATAAATAAAACCTTCCTCGTAGCTAACAGATAGGAGAAATAAGTATCAACCTATATTTAACCATGAAATAATTAAAATTCCAACTAATGCATTTTCGTGTGTTGAAAAATCTGGGTTTATTCATATAAAATATTTTTAATGTTAATAAATTATTATATGTATAAAAAGCTATGCTTCAGTAGTGAGTTTCATCTTCGACCAAGTACACTAAATGTCTTTAGACCGTATTTTACTCACAAAGTAATGCGATTATACCTATTGCGAATTTCATATTCAAAATTTGAAAAAATATTGTCAATATCAAAATAGGGACAGAGGGTGAAGGGTTAATGTATATTTAAAACAATAGAGGATAGCATAGTTTTGATCTTATTAGAGCTTCATCGGGCAATCAAAATTAAAGCACTTATCAAGTGCAACGCAAATTTTAAAATAAATTTATCAGATATTTAATATTTTTTAATTTTATTGACTATTTAGCAATTTCCGACAAAAAGAATCTAGTTTGAAAGTTTGCAGCTAGGGCTTTATTATAGCCACAAAGTTATTTTGTGTCAGATGAAGAGGAAAAAAAACTCAACATTGAAAACACCTTTGAATAGCCAACGACAAGAGTGTCTTCGCGATGGTTAATTATTCTCCTTACCCCTCAGTCCGCCCCTGCTTAAAACTCACTTCAAAAACTCTTCTATATCTTATTAAATTTTTTTAATTTTTTTTTTAAATTAATTTTTAATTAAAAAAAAAATTTTTTTTTAATTAAATTTTCAAGAGGTAATAACTAGAAAAAATCAATAAAAATTTTTTTTACAAATACAATTTACCCGCATCCTTGACCGTGGACACCAAGTATAGCATTTTGATGCTAAAAATCAACTAAAAAGCCACTGAATAGCTGTTTGCGGCAGCATAACCTGCTGCGGCAGACAGTTAAATAGCGATTAAATTTCATCCTTTTTGCAGTAATATGGCTAAAATGGCCCACTATTTTTTGGCAAAATTTTATAATTTATAATCGAATTTTAGTATAATATTTACAAGTTTTTTGTTCACATTATAAATTTCGCGGTTTAATATTTAAAATTTTAACATATGACGTCACAAAGCTTTTGCCCTCACTGGGCCTTGTCACACAATGTCACATTGTGTTGGGGTCCCCCCCCTAAACTAAACTAAACTTCACTAGACGTGTGAGGTAATTTATGGATGGCCTCTTACATATAAGTTTGCTTATTTGTCCATAATTATTTACGTTCAATGTTCAATAAATTTACAGAACATTTTATAGAATATAAATTTATAGAATATATAAAAAAAATTGTTATTACGGCCTCCCCCTATTATTAAACTTATCCCAGCGCTATTCGTTTACACCCTTACCCTTATTAAAAACATTTTAGTTCTAAAAAGTGTGGGTAAATTTTTTGGTTTTTTTGTTATTCTTCCAAAATTGAAAATTTTATTCAAAATATTTTGTCCCACTCGATATTCTTTCGTTACAAAAGTGGCACAAACGCGAACCCTGCTTACTTCGCTCAAAAGACTTGTCCACAAAACTGCAACATTATAAAAAACAAAAATTGTGATGAAGAAATTGTGAATGAAATAAAGAAGTTACAATATTACAGGGCGTTCAAGTATTACATAAGCTAATGTTGGGGTGTTGTTACTTTTCATACTTTTGCTGACAAAATGACCGGGGGGATAGATTATTAATCCCTAATTACCAGCAAAATTTCTTTTTACAACTATTTAGCTCCTTATTAGCACGTCATTGCAGTTTGCTGTCAGCAAGCTATTTTTAACGGCCATTTAGCAGCTTATTAGCACGTCATTGCAGTTTTCTGCTAGTAAGCTATTTTTAACAGCTATTTTAGAGTTAATTTGCAGCTATTTTTCTAAATTCATCATAGCTGGCAAAATAGCACTAAATTGCTTATTGCCAGCAAGCAAATAAACAGCTATTGCAATTTTCAGCTGCATTTTAGCTATCAAATTCTACTTGGCACGCAATTTGCCGTTACCGTTATCGATATACAGCCTACATGATGCAAATGTGGTCAAAATTTAGACTTCAAAATTGCAATTTATTCGAGGCAGCCACGGAGCCCATGTGCCCGGAATCATATTCTAGCACTAATGGCATAAAATTATCTTTCATGATAATATGAGTTCTTAACGTTTGTTTAAAATACTTGCAACTATTGAAATACCAATAAAATTCTTAGAAATATAAAATTATTAAAAAGGAATTATTAAATAAATTATTAAAGATCTCTTTATTTTTACAAATTAAATGTCAACGTTTGTAGCTTCCAAACCGAATCCAATAAAAGTGTTGAGATAATATACAGATTAGGTTATCGCCATAATATATACAGGGTGTCCCAAATCTCAACGTCATCCTTTAGAGGACTGCAAAGCTATAGTTCATGAAGATATTAACACTTTTATAAATTTCGTGAAAATCGACACCATAAATCAGTTTTTGGAGTGCCACATGTATAATAATAATATAATAAGAGCAAATTTATTTATATAAATATAGTTCAGCTTACAAAACATAATACAAAAAAAAACAACACTCCTGACAAACCATACAACAATCATTTTTAAAGCACAACAGTCAGTGATATTCTTCATTAGCAATTAATGTCAGTAGTCCTCTCTTAAATCCACAAACTGTGGTGCAGTTTTTCAACTCTTCGTCCAGGTCATTAAACCTTCGTATTCCATCATAAAAAACAGATCTTTTCATCCTATTAGTACGAGACAACGCGACACTGAAATCACGTTTCTGTCGGGTATTACGGCAATGAACATCCGAGACAAACCTCACATGTTGCTATAGGAATTCAGGAACCCTCTTCAATTTAATCTTAAATATAAGAACCAAAGCGCTAAACATCACCCTCTGCTTGACATTCATCAGGTTCAGAGTTGACAACATTACCCCAATTGGGGTGTATCTGTTGCAAGAAAGGATACTTCTCATACATCGATTCTGAATCAACTGTAGCTCCTGAAACCGATAAGCTGACATCCCGAACAAGATGGTAGAGCAATACTCCAGATGTGGAGCGACGATAGATTTATAAAGAAGCAGTCTGGTACAAGTGGACAGATTCCTTCCTATTCTGCTTAGCAGATAAGCCTTCCTGGACATCTTGCTCATAACGTATTCAGCGTGACTGTGAAAGTTTAAATGCTGGTCCAATTTAATGCCTAAATATTTAATTTCACTGGAGTACTCCAGTTTATGATCATTTATAACAATATCCAATCTAGTAAAATCCGAAACATATATTTTTTTTACATATTTTGAAATTATAATTTTTATTAAGCTAACCCTCAGTAGCTAGTTTATTCACAGATTAAAATAGCACTATTAGTGCCATAATCAAAAAAAAAGTTTTTATCCGACTCATGAATTCATTTTTTTCCATTCGCAAACTTCAACTCTTCATACTGTAAAAAATGTACCAAATTATCCTGGCAAGTTATTTTAAAAATTTCCTCATCCAGTGTGGTTTTTAAAATGGCATATCGTTTGCTGTGTTTTACTTAAAAAAAAACATTGCTATTTTATTTCAAAAGGAACTTTAGAGAAATTATTTCAATAATTAAGAATTCAAATGAAACACTTGTAAAAGTTATTAAAGTGACAGGTATTTATTTAAACCTAAATAAACCACAAATAAAAAATAAATAAAAAGTAATTTTAATAATATAATATTATTATAATAATTATAATAATAAAAAAAAAAATTTTTTTAATACATCAGTATTTTACTAAAATCTTATTTGATATTTTTGTCAGTCATGAGCTGGCAGCCTATCAGTCCTTAAAAGGACAATATTGAGTTCTGGGACAACCTGTATACCTGATTTGATTAAATTTATATGTTATATACGAGTAGATACTGATATATTAATTAATTTTACTATGTTTTGTCAATGTTTTCAGTTTTTTCTTACATCGCATTGCATCGCATAATGTAAAATTGATAAGCTTCAACTTACCTTTTAAGGTATTGAATTTTTCATTATCACATTGGATACGTGGTTAAGTAAATTCTTTATTTGAAACAAACATTCCCTAAACACCTCCAGTCTAAAAGTGGACTTCGCACCCATGTAACTTAGGTCATGGAAACTTCTAATAAATATTTTCAACTAAAAAAAAATTACATAAAGATAGATAGCCATATCAACTTTAGTTATTCCGCAAATGTATACTTTTTCTCATCACTTGTCCACTATGGATAACTCTTTACAATACTGCACCTTGTGTGCAGGAGCACCTATAAGCCTGGTATGTACGCATTTATAGATTTACTGTGTAAATGTTATTCTTGCAAAATACTGAAACATTTTAAAATAAACTACCTTTCCAACAACAATCACTTGTTATAAAATTACATCATACTAAAAGCAATTACACTAATTAATTAAGTAAAGAAAGTTGTTGAAAATTTAATAATTATTAATGTATGATTTTTATCCCTCCGAATTTATATTACAATCTCAACATTAAGAGCAAAACGATGTTGCACGTACCCATTATGTGAGAATAAGGTGAACAGGGAGTTGAATTAGATAATGTAGTTTTGTAATTATATCCATATTTATGTCACTTACCAAAAGTCAATTAAGTAATTAAAGTAATGTTTCTTCTAATATTGCAATTTTGCAGCTTTTAACAAGAATTACAAAAATGGGAAATTTTAAAATTTCAAATTAGGTTTAAGCACTAGTTATGCAAGCAATTGATTTGGGAATGCATTACTCAGCTTATAGATTTTGTAATTGCTTCCTAAATTGCACAAAAGCTAACTTGTGAGCTTTAATACCATGAATTAATAAATAATGTAGAAATAGTGCAATTGGCTGGGGAAAACTACATGCGGTAATTTGCAAGAGGGTTGTTTTAAAATTTACTTAGAGCTTAAGCCGAGAGCAAAGATAGATTCCAATTATAATTTTTTTAATTCGTATACACATCAAAATATTAATTTTTTCAAAAAGGTATTATTAGGGTTAAAAAGTGAGGCGGTTTCTTGAAAACAACTAAAAGGTTGTTTTTGACAAAATAAAAATTGAGCTAACTCAACAAAAAAATTTAAATAAAATAAGCGCCTAAATTAATGAAAGTGCGTAAATTCCCGTAGGAATCATTACTAAAGTATCTCTTATAATTTACGAGACGGACTTTATGTAAAATACTCTGTATAATGATAACAAGTTCTGGAGAAGGTTGATTAGCATATTTTACTTGCCTTTAAGGAAACAAAGGGGTGATTTAAGGGTGCTGGTAGATGCAAAATTATATATGTACCACTTATGTACAGTACCATTAGTACACCGAGCGAGAGCAAGCATTATTTTTAAAATATCGAATTGTTACCCATGGATTTTCTTATCTATAATGAAATTTTACTTTTGTTTAACTAATTTTGAAAAACCCCTGAAAGTGCTTACTTACAATATACAACTATGTTTATGTTGTTTCTTTTTTTCGTTATTTGCTTTTATAACTTGCTTTAACGTGTTCTGTAATTACGACAAATAAAACTTTTAAGCATCCAACTTAACTTTAACCCAGTTTGGTTATTGCATGAAAATTGGAAATCTGCGAATGCAGTCGAGGAAATCTAAGCAACGTATAAAAGTAATGTTATCGTTCAAATTGTTTACAAAACTGCGACATTAATTTTTTTAATTAGAAAACATTTTCCATAAAATTAAATTTTCTGCTTAGGGCTTCTTGCTTTTTTCTGTTTTTTATTAAAGATTTTGTCGTTTCTATAACTAAAAAACTTTTTAAGAATACTTCTGAAAAGCAACAATTTTTAACTTAAATATACCACAACAATACTTTTCCAAGAAAATTTTATTTTCGTTTTGAGTTCAACTTGATTTCTTCAAAACCACATGTCACCAAGAAATTTTGCACAAAATTCCAAGTCATTCGCTAAGAACTGATAGAAAAAAGTAAAACGTCTATCAAGTTTTCAATGAAATTCCAAGTTGTTGAGTGTATATTACAAGAATAAAAAATTTTTTTTATTGTTTTATCGATTTTTCAATCTAAAATCTTTTATTGTTTTGTGTTATAAGTACCTACACGAAAGTTGCGTTATTAATATTTAAAATTTACGAGAATATTATAGCTTTTTCGTATAAAAGGAATTTAAAATGTCCTTAATTATAGTTTTATAGTTACATCGTAAATTTTTGAATGCTGATGTAGTGCTTTTTAAATTACTTACAAAACACTGAACAACGCGATCTCCGACCCTACCCAGAACATATTGTACTCTTTCATATAAAGACATGAATATTTGATATCCGTTCATGACCTAGAACGATGAGCTACCATACTTTGTATAAAGGTCTTGTCATTTATGTAAACTTTATAGCCGAATTTATCGGTTGGAAACTACAACTATATAAGTGTTACCAAATTGTTACACAAATAATATCTAATTTTCTTTTGAATGAACTTCCACGCAATCGACAATTTTAAACTTTTGGCAAAGTTCACTATTTTTCATTTTGTAAAATGCAACTGACGTTTTACCGGATAAAAGAGTTTTTTGAAATTTCCAAGTTTCAACTTCATTAATTTAAACTTTTTAACTGCATTTTATAGCAGCTTTTCTTACGGAACCTATTGACTCAAATTGAAAATATATATTAATTATTTCAAAGTTTCTGTGACAACTTTGACCTAGAAACCTTTTTATAGCAACAGTTAAAACATCCATTAAAGTAAACCCAAAAAAGAGACAATATGGCTAATTAACAAAAAAAATTATTATCTACTACATTAATATATGCCGCACCTGAAAAATTCGGTTGCTGCAATGTTCTTGTCATGTGACGTACTAAATTTTTTAAGCGTTGTTCATTTATAAATTATTTATTAATTTAATTAAATTAAATTAAAAATGGTAAATAAAATCATGCGATCAAAAAATCTAATTTCCAGCTATGAAACAAGACAAATAAAAAATGGAAAACTTAAGTTGAAGACTTAAGCTGGAGCGTAACCTTGCTAGATTCATGATATAGTCTCTTGATCAAACTTGGACTTTGAATCATAGCAGTGTATTTTGTATGAGGTATCTCGCTTAAAAAAAATATATAAAATCTTTTTAGAATTTATGGGATTTTGGAATAATAATTTTTACCTGCCAAATTGAGACTGATATTCATGGATTCCAACAAATAACACTCTCGATAAATATTATCGGCAGCTCAAAACTCAATACAAAATAATAATTGTAAAATGGTTTAAAACATGCTGTTTAGTAAATTAATTACGCTTTCTCGCCCCTGTTCCTAAAACGGTGGTTTGCATTTTCGCTTGTATAAATTTAATATACAGTAGCAGTCATGGAAATTGCATCGGTGATTACTTCCGAATTAAAATAACAATTCCTAATGAAATTTCAAAACCGCACACAATATAAACACAATACGTACACAAAGCTAGGTTTTTCAAACCGGGGGGTCTAGGAGGTATGCTTGTGCGATTCAAACCAGATATCTAACTTTTAAATATCTAAAATGGAGGATTTCTGATTTTAAATTCAATAACACATTTTCTTCTTAAGTCTTAAATCGTCTTTTAAATTTTAAAGCCCTGTTAATTTTTATTGTGAAATTGGCCCTAAATACTTTTTAGTTCTTAAATTAAGATAGATTTATAAGCAAAATACACTCTGTATGCATAAAGATCAATAAAACGTTTTCATCTTTAATTAAGCGTGAATTTATTCATCATTTTAATTATTACGAATTATTTATCGCCAGAATGGTTTAGCGAACATAATACCTACCTACTATGTGAAATTTATTATTAGTCTAAAGCATTTCAGAGCAATTTGCGAAGTTTGGTTCTACGTGGTGATATTTTTTGGTAATTTTAAATATTAAAACACACAATATAAAGCGAACACAATTATTGTAAAATACGAAAGTATATTATATAATTATAGGATTTTTATAAGTATACACTTATATACACTTGAATTTTTCCAAATGTGAGTTATATTTTAACGAACTCTTGTCTTTGGAAAGAAAGCAAGAAATTATAAATGATTTTGAAAACTTAAGTTCAAATTTAAAAATTCTAGACAGTGAAAATTTAATTCTCTCATTGCTTTAAAACATCAAAATATTTCAAAATTTTCGGATTGTTTAAAAAATATTAATCCTCATATGGCATTAGTTATTTTACAGCATTTTGGCTTCATTTCACAATTAAATTATTTTTTGTGTACAAGTCCAATATGGAAATTTTCACATTTAATGACTTCAATCGACATTTCAATGAGATTTTATTTGGAAAAATTATTAAATATGAAATTAGAAGACGAGTCGTTCAGACAAGCTCCTTTGCCCATATGGTTTGGTGGTTTAGACATTAGACAAACGGCAGATGTGGCTTTTCCAGCTTTTATTTCTTCTGTATATAGTACAAAAGCACTCATTGGTTCTATCCTTAGTCCATCCTTAACGGATTTTGAGGTCTCGTACTTAAAAGAAGCAGTTATGGCTGGGCAAGCAATATGATCTTTCGAAGTTTTGCCATCTGCAGCAGGTTCTCAGTCAAAATGGGATCTACCTATATCAAAACTTAAGCATTCTTTTTTGCTTAAGAATGCTTCAGATTTCAGATTTTAGCTGTCTCTGAAAAAAAATCCGGGACTTGGCTCGAGGCATACTCTTCTTCTCACCTGGGCACGTTATTAGATAAAGACTCTCTACGCATTTGCGTACGTCTTAGAATAGGATCCACTTTGTGCCACGAACATAGTTGTAATTGCCGCGTTTTAGTGGTTAGGTTCTGTCATCATGGACTTTTGTGCTTGCGCAGTGCAGGCAGATTATCACGACATGCAACACTTAATATCATTATTAAACGCTCTCTTGCAACTGCAAACATTCCTAGCATCCTAGAACCAGTGGGAATTTCGCGAGATGATGGTAAAAGATCTGATGGGGGACCTTGGTGCCCTGGCGGCAAGGAAAAGCTTTGGTTTGGGACGCGACGTGCGTGGACACTCTGACTCCAAGTCACTTGGGAATTGGAATTGGGGAATTGGGGGAATTGAGAGAATTCTCAAATGGCCAGTGCGGCAGCAACAAAAGCAGAAGTATTGAAACATAATAAATATAAATCAATAAAAAACCATTATGATTTCTCTGATTTTGCTGTAGAGACTTTAGACCCTTGGAGTAGCGATGCAAAAGCTTTGATTGCCTGGATCGATTGTCTTCTTATTGATGTATCGGGGGATAGACGCGCTAAGAATTTCTTATTTCAAAGAATTAGTTTGTGCATTTAACGTGGAAATTCAGCTTCGGTGCTAGGGTCGATGCCTACAGAACGAACAATGGACGAATTCTTCCAACTTACCGGATAGTTTGTTATGGAGTACCGACAGTTGGCTCTATCGACAACTGGCCCTTGGACTAAAAAATTTCATGAAAATATATTATTTCGCTTCTTGTAACATTTTATTACAGACAAAGTTGTACCGGAATAAGAACAGAACAACGTATAATCGCCTACTTAGCGAAATTAAAGCTCTTATTTCAGATGCAAATCCGCAAAAAAATTTGCTGGATTTTGAAACTGCTTCAATGGCGGCTTTTGCTGCAGATTTTCCAGAAGCCATTATTACTGGTTGCTAGTTCAAAAAATTCAGCAACTTGGAATGAAAAAAGATTATGACACAAACGACGTCTTCCGTGAGAGCATTCGTAGTTTGGCTGCTCTTGCTTAAGTTCTTGCCCTTGAGGTTACTGCTGCTTTCGATATTCTTGTCGAATCCATGCCTATTCACGAGCATATGTAATAAAAGGTTCCAAGAAGCGAAGTAATATGTTCACTACTGACCTATAAGGCCAGTAGTCCAAAGGCCAGTTATCACCAGGGCCAGTTGTCACTAAGGCCAGTTGTCGCCAGGGCCACTTGTCGTCAAGGCAAGTTTTCCGAAGCGAGTTGTCGCAGGGCCAAGTGGCTCAAGGCCACATGTCACAATTTCTTTGTTATAAATTGTTATTCCTGTTATTGTTAGAATTAGTTTAGATGTATCGTTTAATTCACTTTTTATTGTTTGTTCATTTCAATTTAATTATAATAATAATTACATTGGTCAGAGTAAAAATAATTTTTTAAAAATTATTAGTGCATTTTATTGACATGATAAACGTGAAACCTTTTAATTTCAAGAATATGCCATACCAGAACCTGTATTTCTTAGTCGAATTTGCAACATTCTGAGCCGATTTAGAGGCTTTTGTTGCCACTGTCCCAAATCGAGTAACTGTAGTATAATATACCTACTATTTAACTGATTAAAATTTGTGGAAAATTGAATAAAGAAATTAGTAATTAAGAACTATAAAAGTTGTACCTGAAGCATTGTAGCAATAAGAACAAAAGTTTGAAGTTTTTTATTTAAGCGTATAAACCTGACAATTTCATGTAATATGTAAAATGAGTTTTTCTCTTGCTATTACCGTCATAGTAATTAAAAAATCAATAAAATCCAAATACCCAAGTAAATGTTCACTGCCATTCTGTTATAGGTTTTTCCGGAACTAATGCATTAAATCCAATCAAATCAGAGCTCTAAAGTCTCTTCTAAATTCACCTAATAATTGGTACTTCTTTAGATATATTTAAATTAATAGTATATCCAAAACATAATTTTTTTAAGTAATGCAGCATATTGATTTTGAACATAATATCTTGTAACTTTCTTCTTCTTTTTTTAAGACCAAGATCTTACCAATCTTACATCTGGGATTTTAATGTTTAAGGAACTTTCTAATTTTGATCGACAGAGTTCTTTCTCTTTATTGGAAAGATTTGATGCATTTCTCCGTTTGCAATAATAAATAATTATTTTGATATTTAAATGGGGTAACTTTCGAGCAGTAGGTAGTTCCAATATAGTCTATAGTCCATGGGCAGACATATTAAAGTTGTACCTATGAGAATTCCATCACACCTAACAACTTATATTAATTTTTAAAATTAATATAAAGAATATTCCATTGTTTTGAATATGAAATATTGGTTATAACTAACTGGCATTCTTAATTGCTTTCAAAATACTTTTGCAGATCATGGAATATTTCTGTTCTAACATATAGGTAAATTTTGCATAAAATGTCTATGTTGTACTGCAGAAACTGTCGTTGTTATAGCGACATCGTTTCTCATAAGCGTGTAAGGTTGTATGCACCTACTGGTATTTAAATTTGTTTGCAAAACGATTCAATATGAATATTAAGTTTCATATGTATATATGTAGAACACACACATACGATGCTGATAGGCCATTTGTGAGAAAATGAAACACTCTATACGTCTTTTCTGATGCCCTTAAGTGAGTTGGTATCTACATTTTGCAGTAAACATACCTTAATATGATGGAGTAACAATATAATTTTAATCAATTTTTTTCAGAATTTAAAAAACATTTAAAAGTACATACATGAAATTGACCAGTGCAAGAGTAGTATAATTAAAAAAAAGTTTAATAGAAATTCTATTTATTACTACTTAATGATAAGTTTTCTTTAGGTGTTCACTTAAAATATTATTAAAACGTAAAAATATTTATGTGAAGTGAATAATGCGTTTTAGAAAATTTTGTATTACACGTTTATCACATTTATATCTTAAGATTATCCCTTTTTGGGTTGACCTATTTTACTTTATATTTGATTTGTTTTAGATGTTTCTGGTTTATTGCATTCTGGACTTTCCATTAGGTATACGTAATGCTTTTAGAATTATAAAATTTTCTGCTTTAGAATTTAATTAACAATTTTACTTCTTTAAAAAAACGCAGGTGCTTACCTGTGCTTTGCTGTTAAAAGTATAAATTAAAAAACTGTAAAATAAATAACGTAATTTCTTGTTTAGGTTAAGTAAAACGATATAAATATATAAAATTGATTACACATTTTGTACGAAAATTCAATTTTCCTCGGGAAACCTCTAGCGGAAATGCCGGCTGTTTGTTACCGCTTACATACGCAGCGGTATTAGTCGAATTTTGCTGAATAGAGCTTTTTAAAAAGCTACATATTCCTATAAAAATAACTGCCACTTTTTTCTTGATGCAAACTTATTTGTTGCTTTGTGCCTTTTTCTTTAAGAATACTCATTTTGTTGTGCAATTTGTTACAAGTTAAACGTCGCGTCGCCAGTTTCTTACTTCGTAAAGAATTTAATAATAAAAAAATTTAAATTATAGCGTCTTATAAATTTTAAGTAGTTGGAAAACTAAAGAAGTAACATAAAAACGAAAAAGAAAAACAATGTGTAAATGCTTTAATAAAATAAAATGCTTGTACACAATTGAAATTACACACTAATACAATTTGCTTTACCCTGGGTTTCATTTGCTTTATTTCAGTTACATTTATTTTATTTTTTTTGTTTTAAAGAATTTTGTACGTAAATGTATATGTACCTTTTACATGTTTTACATTTAAACACTGGTCAAATTAAATATTTAATTATTATGGTAAGTATAATATATTTTTTCTGTTTTTATTAAATGAAATTTTTTTTATAAATTTACGAGAATTTAATTTATTTTGCATTATTTGTGGTTCGCCAGCTTTTCTAAATTACGTTCTGTTAGGTAATGGATTTTATTAAATAATTTATGTTCCTACTTTAAAAATGCTTACGTAAAAGAAAAATGTAACAACTTAAAGTATTACCCGAGTTTTTAATTTTAAGGGATTATGTAAAACAGAGTTTATTTATAACTTTGGCAAATACGTTCTAAATTCAATTCTTTAAACTAGAAAAATTTATATTAGTTTTTATGGAATTAATCCAATTAGTAATTAAGCAAAATTGAATTTCTTTTTATATTTAACGTTTCATATTTTTCGAAAAACTTTTATTATCTATAAAGGCAGCACCCTTAATCCAGTTATTGTTACTAATATTCGTTTGACCTAGCATTTACTACTGGCATTTCTTGGAGAAATTTAATTTGAGTCGAGTAAGAAAATATATGTGGAAGTTTGCTAATACAATCGGAAGCCTTATTTTATAGTGCGTCAAATATAAATCATATTTTTTATTTTTCCCTTAAAAGGAAGCGATGCTACCGCAAAATTACCTTTTGTCTGAAATTATCACACGTTTTCATTTACTAAGAAAATCGTGTTAAAGTTTGAAACAATTCCATAATAAACTAGGTCATAAATTGGTAGTTCAAGGTGTAAAAATTTATTTGTTGAAGTTTTAGAACATTTTCACACAATTTATCTACTTAGAGAAAACTATTTGGAACTAAACTGCTCGACCTTATGTCGAAGTGAACTTTTCAATTCTGATTTCTTTTTTCCACTCTTTATTTAGCATTTCGAAGCCTACCGACGTGGAAATTTTACAAAATGACAAAAAATTGTGTAGGTAATAATAATAATTATTATTACAAAATTGAAATCAAAAATAGCAAATTACACTCTGAGATAATTTGAAACTTTTCTGTAAGTAAAAAGAGAAGACTTGCAAAAATTTATTAGGAGATGTAATCAGAAAATTAGATGGCACTTAAGTAATTAAAGTTGCCGTAACTTGATAAAAGGAATCCTTCAGGCTCCACAAGTTGCCAGTATTTTAAAAATTGCTTGCTTTTAAGTGTCTTCAAAAAGTAAAATGTAATTTTATATTAAATTATTGTCTTTTGTAATTAACGCGCTTTAATTACCTGTCGTAACAATAAATTTATAAATTTTGCATATTACTGATAACTTAGTATACTTTCGTCCGTCGCATTAATTTGCAAATACGAAAGTCGTTAAATATTTTTTTAACGCCCTTAACAACTGAATTAAATATTTTAATTACTTGCTCGTAAAAGACTTTTTAGGGTGTAATAATGTTGTTTGAAGTTTTTAATTATCCATGGTAATCGCGTACAGGTTTACTTACTAATTGCGTTTTACTTTCAAAAAGAAAACATTTTTTCACTGTTTATCGTTTTGAGTAAAATATAAAATATTTTTTCATTTCCTCCTTCTGATTTTAATGGAAAATATTTCGGTATTTTTTCATTAAAAAATTACACGAAAATATATACCTTGACACCAAAAGTGAAGTTCGCAAGTTGCGATAAAGGTGTGGTGTTTTGTATAAATTTTTAGATGAGAGTCTGTTATTAAAATTTCTATAGGCAATGCTATAGGGTTACTTTAAATTTAAAAGCTTATCTTTTGAAAGACTTATCTCACACTTAATTAATTTTAAAAATTTAAAGACGGCTTTTATTCTATTATAAGGTAAAAGCTGTTTTAAGACAAGAATTTACGAAAAATATGCAAAATTTAATCAATTTACCCTTTATTTGATCGAAACCACATCGGCCAAAGTAACAAGTGCCTCTTACCCGGGTAACAATATTGTAGTGGCGGAAGAAATCCAAATAAAACAATCTAAAAGTAATTAATTATTTACGACAATATATTTTTTAACAAAGTTTAAACAAAGTGGAATATTAATATAATTCATAACGTAGTATAATGATATAAAGTTAGCTAGCTTTGATATTGAACTCACAGTTCTTGAGAGCGCAAGTCCAAGAAAGTTGTAGGTTTTACAGTTTTTATATCCGGAAAAATCCAATTTTCCAATCCAATCCAAATACAATTTCACGTAACATAATATAATGATATTCAATAGACTTACAAATTAAGATTTGTAATGAATTATGAATTATGTTTACATTGTTCACAACGCCAACGTAGGTATTTAAAATTAAAATTATACGGTGTAACCATCTCTTATGTACACTTTTAACTAATTGTCTCCACATGTTGCGGTTACATTTGTTACATTAAAATAGAACTAAATAGTACTTGTTTATAAATTCAGTAACTGGAACTAGGTTACTTACTACTAACCTATAGCAAAGTTGGGAACAATACAGAAATTTTCTTTGATAATTTTACGTCTTAATTGAACATGTATACTAGTATTTTGCTGGATTTATCCAATTAGGTAATCATTTTAATTTTGTAGGTGGGATAAAACAGACTTGACATGGTAAAAATATTTTTTATTTTGAAATGAGCAAATTTATTACTAAAATTATGAATGCATTAGTGAATATCTGTAATGAACATGATTAAAACAAAGCTTTTGATATAACAAAGCTATTTATACTTTAACACTGTATGCAGGTAAAATGTACAAAGTATTTAAAAACAAATTTACCATCTATCTACACTTAAAAATGTAGGAGTTTAGTTAAATTTAAATATTTTTAAAAGTCAAAAATTGCTTCAGAAAAAATACAAATTGTCTTTAATTTTCAATTAAGAAAATTAGCCCCCCCCCCCTACCAAAAAGAAATCATCAATTCGAAATTTGAAATAATCAATTTATAAATCTTGGGCAATACAATGCTAAAATGAAAAATCAAAGTGGAACTCACTTTTGAGACGGTGCTTAGGCTTCTATACATCTACTTTTTTTTGGTAAACTGAAAATATTTCCTTTTTTCGGAAAAATTATTTTTGTATTGTAATTTTCTAACTAATTAATAGCGACGCTATTAGACAACTTACTTTGCTCGTCCCGTCCCCATAAAGTAACTTCCTAGCTACGCCGCAGTTAATAACAATGATTTACAATTTAAATAAATCTATTCGATTAACGGCTATAAATAATACACAAATAATAAATACGTATACTCCCACTAACTGCTCTATAATCTTATAAATAAAAAATAGCTAATAAAAAATATTTAGTATAAGTAATAATAATAATATCCCTCATTATATTCTTTTATACAGGGGGGGGGGGGGGGGTAACTGAGTTCTGAAGCCAGCCCTGTACAATATGCGCATGCGCGTTGGTCTCAAACTTTTCTATTTAGCTTGTTTTCAACTTTTTACCTCCAATCAATTTTAAAAAAAAATTGGAGGTATGGTAATCGAAAAAAAATTTCAACTTTTTTTTTTTGCATTTTCGAGATCACCGTGTTCAGAAACGTAAAGATCTGCAAAAAGTAAAAAAAAAATTCTGTGTCGGTCTGTCTGTCGGTCTGTCTGTCGGTCTGTCTGTCTGTCTGTCGTCAAATTTTGTCGATCGATTTGCTTCCGAGCCATCCAACCAATTACGACCAAATTTGGTATGGTGGTAGGGTTCACGGTGGAAAGGTGAAAATAAGGTTTTCGTCGCGATCTATCAATCAGGAGTGCCACCACAAGAAAATAATACGGGATTTTTAAAAAATATTTTGTCTTGCGATATGTTATTTTAAAGGCCTTAAAAGGCTTTATCCAGAATAGGTAAAATTAATCTTCTATCTGTCGTCTGTCAAAAATCACAAGTTGTCAAAGTTGAAACTTTAAGAGTGCATAATTCAAGAAATGCTGAAGGGATCTTACCCAAATTTGGTACGTAGGTACCTTGATCCTAATGGATATGTGAGCATATGTAATCCTTCGATAGAAATCAGTAATGCAACATGAAAAAAATAAAATTAACTTTTTTGGCAAAAACATGAAAAAAGTTTTTGTCGATCGATTTTCTCCGGCATTTCTGCGTCGATTGCAATCAAATTTATTGGACGTATGCCTCGTGGGCTGGAATGGTGAAAATAAGGTTTTGCCAGAGAAATCTTCACCAGGGCCACCACAATAAAATAAATAAAAAAAAGTTAAAATGTCGTCGTATCTCCGGAAATGTTTAACCGATTCAGCTAAAATTTGGTGTGTCGATGGAGCTTTGAAAGTATAAGTATTGGTGAGAAAACAAACCGAGCCAATTGTAACAGGGCGGGGCAGGTCAGAAAAATTATAGAAAATATTAACTGAAATCTTAATTTATATATTTTTTGTGAGAATTGGTCAGATGGCTGGCAAAAATAAAACAATATATTCAAAATTTTAATAAACGTCATAATTTTGTGACATATGTGTCAAAATTAGGTTAATGTTGATTTGTATACCGAGTGCAGCATAAGAATTGAGTTTAGGGCTTGTAACAATTAATTTTAGAATACAAAAATAGGTGGTTCGGTGGGAAATATTTTATAATATCGTCGTACGGACTGACGGAACGTTACTTTATAAGTAAAAGGTTCTGCCACTAGGTAGCGACCAAGTTTAGGCTGTTTGTTAAATTTTTTCGCAAATGTTTTCAGAATCAGTAAATCGACAGTCAGTAATTTACAAAAATTTATTTTCGAAAAATCCGCTAGATGACCGAAAAAATTTGTTGTACCAATCTTGGAGAAATTTTATTTGTGACTTCTTACGGTATTATGTGACGTATATAAAAATTTTGGAAAAAATTCAGTGGCGTACAAAAATAAAAAATTTTTTTCATTTTAGATTTTGTTAAAAAAACTTTTATAGATAGATTTAGGGTAGGGGGTGATACATATAGATATCTTTGCCAGGGCTACCGATATCTTTGTTAAGGCTACCACAATAGATAACAAAAATGAACATTATGTCATCGTATCTCCGGACAAAATTTGGTGTGCTGGTGATTGGAGGTATTGCGGCAGAGAGTGACGATATTTTTGTTTTGTACTTTTGGTACAAACGAAAATTTTTGCGGTACAAACAGGTATAAACGAAGTACAAACAATTGCACCTAGTCCGATTTAAATATTTTGAGGTGGGGGTGATGGGGAAATGGAGCTGTTGCATATAGGTGATATGAAAGGGTTATTTATTATTATTGTTGACAGAGGATTAAAATACTGTAAAAAAAACTCCAGTAATAGAAACAAAACTTTGGTTCATTAAATAAGCACCTCCTGAGCGTAAAACAGTAAGCCTCTGAAGAAAGACAAATAATTCTTAAATAAATATTCACGTTTTAACGCAAGAATAGTCATGGAGGTATGGCTAATTTTAAATAACCAAAAAAATTCAAAATTAATATGCAGCAGTTTCACCTGTTTTAAATACACTTCTGCTTGCAAACGCTTTTGTGATACTGATGTAAACATGAAACTGATTAGATCGACTATGTCGAAAATAAATATTGTTTTTACTTTATTTTATACTTTTCTTTTTCACTATAATTGTTTGTTATACTACATTCATATTGTGACTATTTCATTTCTATTATTAATTTTTTTTTAAATTATGACCTCCGGTAATTTAGTGGTTTTCATTTTCCATCGATCTGTTGTATATCGAACTTTATTGTATACCTGCAGCAAATTTATTTTCATAAGCAATAAAAAATAAAAAAAGGAGTGTAGGAGTTCATAGGATTCCAATATTTTTATTCTGTCGCAAAGGTTTTTTGTTGTTTCCTGTTGACCGAATAAAGATAGTCGTCAAAGTAAATTTATAAGCTGATGTAAAAACATAATTTGGTTTATTTTTATAAAAAGTTGGAATATAAGATACGCTAGTTTTCTACATAGTCTACATATTTCGTTAATTTTTAAAAAGTTTTAATTTTGTTTTTCATTTCCTTTTTCACCATTACGTCAGTATTCAACTTTTATACAAGAAGTGGTTTGCATATTTTTATAGCCAAAGGATATCTTACACAATGCATCCACCATCTAGCTGATGTAGAACAATGTCATTTTAAAGTAAAAAAACGTGATATGACAGTGTAATTTCGAATAGCGGATTTAAAAGATCGCCTTAGGGCACGTTATCATCCACGACGCGATTTGTGATTATGCAGATTACTCTGATAGTCGGATAAAAAATCTTGTTTATTTTAGGTATCAAGGCAAATTCCAAAGCGATTGATATTTTAAAATATCGATGTGCTACACTTTTGGTTGTTTTAATTGGAACCGTTTCATTTTGCAAATTAACTCCCACTTTCATTTCAACCTATATTTGTTGGAAAATGAAGTTCAACTTATAATCAGCGAGTCAGCAAAATTGTTTCTGTAGATATCAGTTGATAATGCGACAAGCGTCTGTACTACAATAAAAACATGGCCGCGGGACTTTGGGGTATGATTAATTGCTATTAATTAGATGGGATATCAGGCAAGCTAGAACGACCCTTCCGGCCTACTAAGTTTAGAAATACGTCTTGTCTTTTGGGGCTCATTATTTGAGACTTTGGTTGTAACTCCTTTGAGCTTTAAAATGAAAAATGACAATACATTTTCTCCTTATTGAAGTAACCTTTCTCCTCCCAAGTAATATTTTATATTAAGTTTTTAATCAAAACATATTGATATGAAAACTATGGAATTTTTATGACGTCGTTAAAAATCTTCGATTCCTTTATTATTATTCTCAAAATTCAACTGCTTTTTGCACCAGCTTCGAGCTTTTGTCGTGAATTATTAGCTATCACAAAATTTATAATTTTTTGAATTACGTTCTTGATTCTATCTGCATTAATTAAACTTACCTAAACTTCCAAGTTATCCAAGAAGTAAAATCTGACAATTTTCCGTGATTTTCATTGCACAAAAACAAATTTTAAGTAGAAATTTATGACCGAATGAGAAAGCCTGATTTTGTAATAAATTAATATAAATGAAAGATTAATTTGAAAAAAATTTAATTACAAATTTGGTTTAGGAATTTTTAATAATTTTCGATTTTTGTCGTATCCCACATTAATGTTTTTTGTAGCAACAAATAAAAAAAATTCGTAAGCATGACAATACACCTGGAGAAGCATTCGAGAAAATTTTATTTAATAAAGTGACTGTAGATTTAACAACAAAATGGATTTAATCAAAAGATATTACATTTTACAAGATAAATAATAATCTTTTTATTTCAGGGAGGCAACCGATTTTTGAGAGTTTTTCCTACACAATAACAGGTAAGCTGAACCATGCTAAAAGGCGAAATTATATTATATGAAATTCAATTTAAAGGCATCTCCGATAGGTTGTTTAAATTCCAAGGTGTCATATTGTAATCAAAATGTTCGTGTATGGTAATTAACATGGTGCCAGATCATTAATTAAATTAACTCTTTGAAGTTCGATCACAAGTATTTGCCAATGGTTGAAATGTAACTCGAGATACGAGACATCTCGTCTTGGTCAATTAAATATCTTTCGGATCCTAGTTTCAAAGTTAAAATAATTTTAATTGAAATTACATCTAACTTTTCAATGCAAAATTTCATTTCAGTTGCAATTAGATCCAAATTAAATATGCTTAATGAAACTGAACAATGCCTTATTTTTATCGTCATCTTTCAAAATATTTTTAATTAAAGCTAATAGCACAAAGATAAATTATCGATAAGTATATGTATTATATGTGAATTCAAATTATGTACCAAAAAGTCGTTCTTTCAAATAATTTAAATAAATATTCAAAATGGTTTCGAATTTCCAGAATTATGAACTTGAAAGGATTTGTTATCCAATTAGCACAAAATATTTTTATAGTCAAATTTAAAAATTGTGTATGATCCAAATTAAATTCTATTTAGTTTATTAATTTTGTAGCTGTATGTAATATTTACATAATTATAATAATTTTATTCGCTAATTTAACATAAAAGCAAAGCTTATATTTTGATTAAAATAGATTTAATTAATTAAAATTGCCGTTCTTGCCAAATTGATTTGTAAACGTTGAATTTTTTTATTCAAAATTCTATAATGAAAATTATCTTTTCCAAAAAATCTGGAACCGATTTTTTTCTCACCACACCTGGGTATCCTCAGTATTTAATAAATTTAGTGGTGAAGCCACTAAAAAAGAATGATTAATGGAAAAGCAAAAAGAGCGTGGATCTGTAAGAAAGAAAGAATTTTCTTCTGCGCTGAATAAAACAACAGCAAAGGAATAATAATATATTGGCTCTAATATAAAAATTATTATCAAGTAATAACAACAACTTCCAATGCGCAATTCTGAATACGGCAGCCAAACATAAAAATCAATCACGCCGCGAATAATTCCAATCGACAAGAAAAGGTAGCAAAGCAAAATTTAACTTACCAAGCGCCTGATCAGTTTACAGATATGAAATAGTGACAATAGTATTTCACTACCCCTGCTTCGATTCTTCAGAAATACGAAGAACGACGTGACGATTCCAGCTGCTTGAAGAATGAAGAATCTCGTTAGACGCTGTCGGGAACAAACCACTCGGCACTTGGTGTACGTCGAAGACGGTAGCAGGACTCAAGAGACAATAACTTGCGATTCTTATACTGGCAATTATTGAATCGGATGGAAAAATCCTCGATCGTGTTTGATGGAATATTGACTCAATGGCGTCAATAGGTTAAAAAAATCCCCAATTAGGCACCTGAAGAAACTGGTCTCGGGTCAAATTGATCATTCACTCAATAATCCTCTCTGGATTCTAAATTCTCAACTCGGCTTACTTTAACAATAACGGCCGCGTAGTTGTACTCCCCAACTGGACTTGCAAATTTACAACTGCGTTCTAACAACTCCAACCCAAGACTAACTAATTCCAGCGAGTGTCCACTGCAATAGAAGTGGCGCTTTGAAACGATTCGTCCATTATCGGCACGGGGCAAAGGGAAAATTATTACAATTCTTCGATATTAAAATGTAATTTATAAAAAAATAAAGAATTAAAACTTAACTACACATAGGCAAGTTGTCGCACATACAACATAACAACATAAAATCGAATTAATACCATTGCTGCGCACAAATTAATCTTTTGATTATCGCTATTTATCCAATATTCTATATTTATACTTAGGAAAAGGTAAGTTAAATTTTAATCTAGGATTAAATATTTACATTAATACGAGTATAACAGCACTGCACTTTAATTGTTATAGAATTTTAATCATAGATTAAATTTTAACTTGTGTTTGTAAATCCGGGTGTTATGTCCTCAATAATATAATTTCTCTCAAAATCACAAACTTGCATGCTATAATTAAACGATAGCGGAGTAAATAATAATGAATTGCTTAAATAATTTATATAGTATTACCGCAACTAAAACTCTATACAAATTTATCCTCACTAATTTAATTCCGAAACTATGCCAAAGAATATTTAAGTTTATAAAATTGTCGTATTTATTATAGCTTATTAATTCTACGATGTTTTCTTTTCATAAACTTTATTAAGAGACTTTAGTTACTGATGTGTTCAGGCATAAAAACTTTGAACTCCTCTTGAAAGAGAAGCATTTTCTATCATTTTTATTTTTTCTTCATTGATTGAATTTCTTTTCGACTATATCAACTTATGAAATACCTACTTATTATTGAAGAGTAATTTTGATCTTTCCTTCAATAAACTCAAAAACATAGGAAAGTTTTTTAAATAAATAAGATTCTCTGCCTGCAATATTAAAAATATTGATTAACTCCTTGTTTATTGTATTTTCTATGTTGATTTAAACATAAAAAATTATTTTTTCAATAAACGTTGGATTTAACATAAACTACTATACTTTAGAGTATTATGCTAATGCAATGTGTCATCTCGTGCTGTCGTGTGCACGTCGACGTTTACGGTTTGCTCCGTTGTGCATAAAATAAACTAAAGCTGCCAAATGTAACTACTAGGAAAAAGTACATACACAAAACAAATCGCTACAAAATTCTTTGAACCGATCATGATGATGAAATTATTGAAATTAAATTCCCAAATGTCACAGTACCAAATTGAGTCCGACTGCTAAATGTCCAGTTCCCAAAGCCACTATAGCTAAAGTGGAAAAGCTGATTGTACGTGCAAGTTGCAATTGTAGACAATAATACGCAATGGTTTTTCTTAATTTTCTTTTCAGCTCGGTAACATAACCAGTTTAAATAAATTTCTCGTCTTTAATTAAACTTTTTTGGCTTCTGCAGTTTTTTCGTTATAAAAACTGGTATAAAAATATACGTATCCACTACTGGAAATAAAACAAATTCAGCTTTAATTTTCAGGAAACTGTACTAATTATAATGGCATTGATAGATGTACGTAAGTCACGCTAAAGTTATTGATAATAAGAAAAGCAGCAGTTTTAAGAATTCCATCAACCAACAAAAAACATGAAATATTACTTTTTAATGGCTTTTAATATATTTTTGGAAATAAAAGTGTGTAGTACATCTTTTAATGTTTTATGTTTGAGGTAATTACAAGGCTAGATTCAAATTTATCTCTAGCATAAATGTTTCAAATTTACATACCCTCCGAAGTACAGACAAGGTCGTATGAATGCAAGTTTCTTGTCATTAACGACAAAGTACGTACCCTACGTAATATTTCTGATAAACATGGTTGTGGCAGATTAAAATCTGTTTTATGTATATTTTCTTGCTCCTCTCGGAACAATATGTTCTTGGAACAAAGAGTTTTCTGAAACTTTAAACAAGAAATTTGCTTTCTTGTTTTATAAAGGTAAACCTGGTGGTTTTAGTGCTTTTTCAAATATACTAGTTTATTATTTGGTTTTCCAACCGGTTGGCAATAATGCCCACGGGGCGATGTTGCCTTATTAAGTGCTGATATTTATAGTAGTTATATTTACTTAGATAGTTCAAGTTTCCTGTGTAATTACCATATAACTAAATAGCTTTATTATATACCTACTACTACTACTCGTAGTTTCATTGAATATTCGAAATCAATTTCCTACAATTATTATACAACGGATGAACAATTTCCTTAAGTTTCATTGCAATCGCATATAACTTCTCGTTTTTAATAATAAAATATTTTTATATAAAAATTTGTACCGAAAGAAAAACTTTCGTCGAGTATTTTGTCTAGGGTAAATAAAAAAATCCAAAATAGTTCTAGAATTGCTCACCGAATAGTACCAATCAAAACATTTAAAACTCAATTCATACTCTCTTATATTTAAAAGGTGCAATTAAATTTGGCCACACTGTAATCGTGCGCCCTCTGGTGGTGTAACCTGCCTAAAAATGTAATTTATCAATAGCCTAAGTTTCACATTCCCTAACGAGAATTATGATTCAGTAATGAAACAAGAAGCAATCTTCGTGGATAATCCCCTTTCTACTAGATCATATTTATTAGTCAATTGCCGATTTAATATTTTCTCGTTTAATAGAATTTTGTAATTCGGCAAAGTAATATTTCAATGCACATAAGTTATATAATAACATTTTAACGACCTCTTAGTAAGATTAATAGCACAGAAGTTCTTATTTCTACTAATGAGTGAAAACTTCACCACATGTTGTGTGTGGGGTGCGGTTAACTTCGCTGCTTTCAGAAACCAGCACTGTCAAACACACAAGGTTTGCAATAAATGTACGTAACAAATGAGACCCTGCAGTCCCTATTATTTCATATTTTAGTTACCTAATCTAATTTAAAATTTTTTATTTTCAGTTTGATGAAAACGTCTTCTATTTTTCAACCGCTTTAATGTTTTCGTTGCTGTTAAAGAAACTTTTTACACAATTTTGCTTTTCACTATTACGAAAGATTAAATGTTATGCTTGTTAAGATTAAAATAAATTTTAAATGTAACTATAATTTTAACTTTTATTGAGCGTTTTTAGTACCCTCTGGTATTAAAAGTGTAGTTACTTTGAAAAACTACACAAAATAAAGAGTAAGTTAAATTTATTGCTGACCCTATAATGGTGAAAATCTCTAAGCTATGTTTTCTGAAAAAATACTACACAACCTTTGAAAAAACCTTTTACAAATGAAATGATTTGCAATGACCAAAGTGAAATTTTAAATAATTCAACTTCTAGCGTATAAAATTGGTAAGCTATAAAAAAACGACTTTAAATTTTTTGTTCTTATGCTTCGAATAAATTTGTTCAAAATCTTAAATAATTTTCATGCTGAAAATTTCACAAAGGTTTTTTTTACTTTTTGTACGTAGCATTAGTTTGCAGAGGCTAAAATCTTATAAAGGTAAAGCGCTTTATACAACGAGTAGATCCATCGGATGACTACTTCCATATATCCGATGTGCTGCTGCTTCATAATTCGGCTGAAATCAGTGAAAATGAAAATGTGTTGAATTTTCTTACATTTATTTAATGTAACTTTAATATTAATAGTATAAAAATTTTCTCTCTTAAAGTTACTGTACTCAATTTATTATTTTATAACACTTTTAAATTTTATTTTATAAACTCACAAAACGAACAATTTGCTTTTCAATTTAAATTGCTGTGTTTAACTGGAATATTAAAAACTCTTTATTTGATGTGGATAAAGTCGAACGAAGTGCGACCATTGTTTAGCTTTGTAAGTACAAAAACAAACTTCTTTATTTTCAATATTTCCAATAATTAATTACATTCATCATATTCTCTTGTTTCTTAAATAGCTACATAGGAGTTATTGTTGTAATTATGAAATTTTTAAATTAATGTTTCTGATTATCCTTATTTATATTTTTTTAAATAATTTTTTTCAAATTTAACAAATTGTAATAGTTTTTCAAATAATTGTGCTAAAAAATAAATTTACAGATTTTTCTTTCCGAAATGTAAAAAGAGTCCTTTCAATTTTAAAATAAACAGTATGGTAATCTACGGATCTTATTGTTACTTCAAACTAAAACCGATACATTTCACAATGATTGTAGTAGGAGTAACTTTAGAGTAGTTTTAAATGCTACATTTATATTTTCAAAAGTTGCTTTATCAAGCGTCTCTCCAATATATCGAAGATAAATAATCTTTCTGGGTGCTCTACTACCTTGTGGAACTGAAATAAGCCGACCTTAAGTTTTATTAATAAAGCTAGAATCAAAACAAGCCTATAAAAATTTATTCCTTTCTTCCGATTTTTGCAATGAAACTTAACTACTAAAATTTTTCAAAATTACGTACTATATTGTACAACAATATCGTAGAATCAATCAAAAGTTAAATTGGACTTTTAGTTGTTTCAGAAACAAGCGCTTATTTCTTGTTACATTTTAAAGTAAAATAAAATTCTAAGAAAAACTTAAATGCAATGAAAAATTCATATTTGATTTTTCTTCTTGCTAACTAGGGTCACAATTTGCATTTTTATTATGTTGGCTCCTCACGAATCTCTCGTTTGTTTTCTGCTGTCTTTTGTCTGTTTACAGAGCAATTGACAAATGCCTTTGTAGTCCTTCCCACTTCATTTCACTGGGATTTTATTCTACCTGTTATCCATTTCAATGACCATCCAATTTTGAAGGTTTCACCGATGCTAATTCAAAAAGTCACCAAACCATCACAATGTTGACAAAATTTGTGTAAAGCATATTATGTAAAATAATATTTTAACATAAACCGAAACCATTATTAAATTTTATAGAGTGAAGAAATTGCGAAAGCTCCTCATTTATTAAAATTTAAATGGTTTAATATTTTCGGTTGAGTGAATAAATTTATGAGAGAATGTCGATGAATATCAAATTTACACTAATTGTAGTAGGAACAGAACACGAGTGCTCTTCAATTGCCGTTTACGAATTTCCTTCTAAAACAATTCGCAGGATAATTTTCGTGCATTAACATACATATCATTTCTCTCAACATCAAGAACCATTTTATGTAATTATTTGAACGTTTCTCTTGTCTGCCCCGGATTTACAATTAAACTAACATTTACTCACTAAGCTATACTTTTCGAGGATTACGTCGATAAGTCAAAATAGAAAACTTTGTTACTTCGATTTATAGTTAAGCTTATTTTCTACTTAAAAGTTTAAATTTTTCTTGCGTTTTCAGCTTATAAAAAATAAGACGACTTTATGGAGCATTACGAAAAATTAAAGGAAATTTATAAGATTCTGCAAATAAAAAAATATTTGTTCGTTGTTATATTATAGAAAATGTAAAAATCATAAAATGTACACATAAATCTTCTTCAGGTTCAAAATAAACCAGATAGTGGGTTATATTACAATCTGCAACATAAGAATATTGGCAGCAAGAAAACGCTTAGATTTTGCAATAAATTTGAACCCTTCATTGGTAGTAGTGCTGTAAATATTTTTTTATATTTATTCGTTCGGATCATTCATGTTTTACAATGATCTATTGCAACTTCAATGCTTGAGACGAATCTTGAATAGGATCCGCAATTTGACTCATCCAATATTTTTGGTTTTGTTCTATGGATATAAATTGCTTACTATTTGCCGTTTTTACTTAGTAACACTCGATTTTATTTTAAAATATGTATTTCACGGCACAGAAAGCAATTTTATATAAAATTTAAAGTTTAGTGAAAATAGTGATGGGATATAGCAGGTTTATTATATTTTATGTGGAATGTAGGTCAGACCATCCACATAATTTGACGTTTTTATCTATGGTCTTTCGAAGAAGATATAAAACAAAATAAATATCAACCAAATTAAATGAGATCGTGAATTTGTCCTAGATTACGGTAGTAAATGCAGACAAAATGTTATGTTTTTCTGTCTGATTAGGGTAGAACACAAACATTTACATTATCGTTACTGCGCGACTCACAATAAAGAAGAAATTTAGATTTAAGAAAATAATAAAAACCAAACCCTTACATAGTTCAACTTTTATTCGATTATTATTATAAGGCGACATTATAAGCAATTGCAAAGTAAATTTTAAATAATGAACCAAGGATTGGAAATAAACCTGGATTTAAAGAATATTTTTTATAATTTATCCAAATTTATGTCGGAAAGGGAGACAAACTGGCAGCAATGTTTGGTGAGCAAATATTTTTAACTTAACTTTTCAAAATAAACACAAAATACTAAATCAGGAATTTTATTTAATTAATTTTATTGCTATTGTTAAAATAATAAATATAATATAAAATACGTATATTAATACCAAAAGGTTTTAATGTATTATGTATTAATTTGTCTGTGGTTAAATTTCAAATAGTGCTATGCAGGTTTTTATTGTATATTATATTGATTTTAGTGTAAAAACTATGTACGTCGATCCTAATTAGATAAAATTATTTGCATATTTTGCTTTAATCAGGAGATATTCAAAGCAACGTTATCATAAATTAAAGAAAATCGAACCCTACATTTCAAGAACACTTTGTATATTGTGTTCCATAATCCCCATTGGATTTCATATTTAAGTTTATAAATTTTGTATTTCAATTTGTAAACATTTTCGTTTTCTGGTTTTCTTGCCAATTAGTTAATGGCCGCATGAGAAGCAGAAACTGATTTCATCTCTGAGATTTTGTTTTGTGATTTCCACTTTCAGTTTTGTAGTTTACAAGTAAATGTTAGTTTTCATTTTCAAGTAATTTTTAATTATTTGAATTTTATTTGTCCCAAGTTTGAATATAGTTTAGGTAAATTTGGATATTTTCGGCGCAGAAAATTAATTAAATTGGAAATTGGAAAAATATTAAAGTAGTTTGGATTATCATATTTATTATTGATTTGAATGTTGAATTTAAAATTACAAATTGGAGGATTTATAAGGATTAAAGTTGATACCTTCGCACCTGGGTCGATTTACCTTTTCTGTTTAATTTGAATTAGTATTGGTAAAGAAATGAAATTCATTTTAATGCTAATTCATTTATAGGTAGACCATTTAGGGTTCACAATCAATTATGAGTTATCGATTATTTCATATAATGAAGTCAAGCAAATATTTAACATTTAATGAAATTATTAAATTTGTCAAAAAGTTTCTGAAATAATTTTTAGTAATAAATAAAAAATTGCTCTGCTGGTAAGAGTTGTAAAAAAGACATTTCTGAAAACCCTGTATGGTCGTGTTGATTTGCAGTTTGGTTGGTAAGGGCCTTTCACCCTTCCGTCACTCCTGTGATTTTGGTGTCCACTCTTCGTTTCATCGCTTTTCCGAAGGCTTTCATTAAATAGGTTTCCTTCATGTGCCTTTCAATTTCACTTTTCCGGTTTCCCTAAACACTTGTTGCCCCAAGTTTCGTGAATTCTGTCAAGTATTTTTGTTGCACCCTGTATCGTGGTCTTGCACTCCTCAAACTGTTTGATAAAAATTCTTGCTATTTCAGAAGATTTCCCGCAGTTTTCCGTTAGCAGAGGATCCTAAGGAGCAGAGTCCCTTTGTTTCTGCTCCGGTGTTAGTCTGTCGGGAAGAGAAGTTATATGCTTGGGATATCTGATTTAACGGGAGTAAAGAGTTATCTGAAGGAGAATCCCGAGTCAGATAGGTAATCCGACTCGGATGGAGGGTCTGAGAGATGGAGTTTCTGAAAAATGATTTTGTGGGCCAGGAAGGGGTGGAACAGTTCTGGGGGCGTTTTGCTATACAGTTCAGCAAAACCAGCAGAAGGGTTGCTAACATGAAAGGCTCTAATCTCAGCTTGTTCGTCCCTGTACAGCTCGTATTCCATGATTCTGTGCACCGGTTCATCCAAACGTCCACAGACACAGTCCATCTTCGGCTTTTCCCAGACGTCGGCTTTCTCCAGAGAGAAGTTTAAGAACAAGCTACCGGGAACCTTGGTGCTGTTGAAAATTCTGGGAAAGCTATTATGGCTATTGACGCCAAGATGACGTACCAAAGAAATTTATTAATTAGGAGGTTTTCGTTTGCCTTTCCCATAACTCAAAGGTCTATCTTGAGTTTTTAGATCACAACCAGGTTTTGATGAACTACGGTTACCCACTTCCTATCATATATACAGCATTTTTTGCTATAAATTTTGACTGCCCTATTGACAATTTTCTCACGCAAAGTGAGGTAATATGATCCTTCTTGTTTTTCTAAATCTGTAGCTAATTTTTGCTATTTTCAAACTCGTGGTGTAAAATACTATTATATTTTTTTCAAATGTAAAAATAAATTTTATTTAACTAATAATATAACTTTTTCTGCTCAGATAAGTAAATAGATGGCGGGAGGCACTAAAGTAAAACAATCGCATTTGTCTTGAATTGCATACAGACCACCACATACAGTGCCGGTCATGGAAATTGCTTTGGGAATTATTCCCGAATTAAAACAATTGATTTCTTAGTATATTACCTATATTCTTAATATTAAAGAATAGTAAATAGAATAAAAATAGGTAGATTAAAAGTTAAATTTTTGGTTTGAACCTCATAAGCTCAAAAATGTATTTTCTTTTTTGAACACAATCAAAAAACCAGTTTTTGCAAACCGGGGGGTCTGGGGGCACATTTTTTGCTTGTGTGATTGTGATTGTGTTCAAAAAAAGAAAATGTATTATTGAATTTCAAATCAGATATCTTAGATTTTTTTAGAAACTATATTTCCGATTTGAAACTTATAAATTGAATAATACTTTTCTGCGCACAATCTCTGATGTACTGTAGGGAATTCCATACCCCCCCCCCCCCCCCGACCGTCCGGTTTGAAAAATGTAGCTTTGTGTGCGTATTGTGTTCATATTGTGTACGGTTATTAAAATTTCATTGGGAATTGTATGTATGTACATATTTGGTAATTCAGATATTAAAGCTATCAAATTTTGTAAACAAATGCACAGTAACTACGCTGGAAATTAGATTTTATTAAAAAATATAGAAACATCTTGTAAAACACATAAACGAAATACTGTAAAGCACTTTCAACAATAATGTAAATAAGAAAAATTCAGAAGTAGGAACTCTTCCGAATTTATAGCCTTTTTATATGAATAGCTTTCAATAAACAGTATTTGCCGCTGTAAAATTTTCCAAAATTACATATTAGCCAGTCCGCTCCTGATAATAAAAGAAAACGACTGTAGTTGGGACAGTGCAACATTGTTGGTTTTATCTTATTTGAATTCGTTTGTTCGTTATGCAACTCATTATACTTCACTACACAAACATGGACTAATTTTTACAGCAAAATATTACAATATTCCAAATAATAATTAAATATTCAATTAATTACCAGAGATAATTTATGTACAAGTATTTTATAAATTAATGTTTTGAATTATTTTTATCTGCTCTTGTTTTCATAATTTTGTAAAGCTCGCTTTCGTTTTACCTTATTAAAAAGTTTAAATTACGTGGGTAAGTAAATTTTCATTAAAAGGATTAAAAATTTTAATTGCACATATCTTACTTCTAAAAGAAAATTGTAGTTTTTCCTCTAGTCACATACAAATGTAGCTACTAGAAAAATTATTCGAGCAATTTAACACTGCAAAAAATATGAAAAACAGAGACAGAAAAAACCTTTCAGTAAATCGAATTTTTTCCTTTGCTGGTCTGTTGTCGCACAACTTAAATTTACTTTTCATCAAATTTTTTAAATTACTCTTCGTACTTTTAATTTAAATTTTAAAAGTTAAATAAGGTGACCGATTTTTCAATAACTTGTAACAATTTAAAACTTTTATATTATAATCAAAATTGATACTTTTACGTGCCATTTAAATAAGTTTTTAATTAGTTAAGCAAGAGTTTTTCATGTCATCGCGAAAAAACAACAACGAAGTCTACCGTGCACCATCATCACGTCTAGCCCGCGTCACTAATTTTAATTATTCGTCGGTTTTTAGAATTTTGAAGATAATTTAGATTTACTATAGAAAACTGATTTGATTTTTATTAATTTTCTCAGTCGTTAAAGAAAAGAAAGCCAAGTCTAATTGAAAACTGTAAAAATCAAGCGGATAAAAGTAGAACTGTATAAAGCAGCATTTGTAATGCAACCCGCCCTCTTTAATATACTTTCTAAAGAGCGGATTGCGGGATTGTGTGCCCGTTGGGATTTCGAAGGGCGACATTTTCACTGAAATCCAATAACACGCAAATCGTAAATGTCCCCTTTAAGAATCCGGTGCATAACATGTCTTTACTTTACACTAAACGTACTTCATCTTCTTTTAGATTCTAACATATCAGTTAGAGAATCAAAATTTCGCAGCCCGTCTGGAATAAACTTTAACCTTCAGTTTATTTAATTTGAAAAATTACTCTCTTTTAATAAATTATACAGGCGTAATAACCAATTTGCTCCTTTTGTAATCTACGAAGAAAATTAAAAAACTTTTTTGCTTTCTTGTTGACTGTTACAAGAAAAAGTGCAGCTTAAAAAAACTTCCAGTCGACCATGATTTTCATTTTTAGTTTTTCGAATTTCTATCAGGACACAAAAGAGCTCGTTTGTTATATTCTCAAATATACCTTTGATGCATGATCACATTTCAAATCGCCCATGTCCATCCATTTTCAAAGTTATTGATTTAATTTTCTAGTGTCAATAGAATCAAGCACGGCTTTAAACTCAACCTTTCACAAAAGAACAAAGGTACTACCCTACAATATTTAAACGAAAATAAAATTGTCAGATTTTTTATTCAAAAATTGTGTATAGAATTCCGCATAATATAAAATTTTCGGAAAATGACATTGGATTGTTTATCATTTTGAATGCAACAAGAGAAGAGTTATTATCTCTGACAACGTCAAAGATAAGAGCAATATAAAATATCGAGCACATATAACTTGATAAATCTTATTGTGTAAAGTAAATTAATATATTGTGCTGAAAACCAAAGCCAGAAATCCCCTTTGTTATTAGTTGTCACAAAATAGAAATTTTTCCGATAGCATTTCTCTTATTCGAAAGTTGAAACCTCGGTTTACAACACATAAACGATATTTTAATACTGCAATGTGACCACTCGAATAAATTGAAAATTTACATTTCTACACTCGGAGAAATAATTTTGCAAACATTTTTAATACTTGCATTTAGATTTTTTACAATACGGTAAAATTCTGATAATTACAAAAAATGTAATGCTTGTAGATATTACAATGAAGTAAATGACAATGTAATAATATTTATTTGTAAACTTTGTAATTGATATAATGATAAATATTTTCTGTAAATAATCAAATAAAATGTTCTCAAAATACAGAAATGTATTGCTACTCAAATTACTTTTTCAGAACAATTTATACTAGATTTTGAAGAACGAATTTGAGTTTGTAGGTTTATATAGTAGAGATACATATTATTAATTAGTAACAAAAATATTACATTACCGAAACAAACAATAACTTGTAACAAAAGCTACTGCATTGTAATAATAATTTATTATTAAATAATAATAATTATGATTAGACTTGCCGCATACAAAGCATAACTACGCTACACAAGTAATAATTATATTATTTATTTTAAATTCAATTATTTTATAATATGTGGGTTTGATATATCAAGAGCTCACACTAAAGTTCTAAATCGCATGCAACACAAAAAGAGAATAAAATATCTTTAATCAAATTTTATTTTTTAACTTGAAACCAATTTAGACCAAATTCTTTTATGTCAAAACAAAAAAGTAGCACTTATCTTAATTGAATTATTGTTTGTGAAGGTTTGAATAAGGGTTGATAAGTATACTGACAGATTGAAAAGTTCAAAGTATTTAAAAGCCATACTTAAAATCTATATGCGCCGATAGATTTTTTGACGAGAAAGAGTCCTACCTGCATTGCGCGAGTTTTGAAAAATTAATTTTGATTTTTAATGAAAATCCTAATTGTTTAGACATCTCTTCCTCTTATTCGTACACAAACTTTATACTTTATATTATATACCGCCCGCCAGCCCCTTACATCAACAAGGTGTAATTTTACATTTGCTTTCTCTACATACAGCACACGTATTTCCTTCCAAGTTTCTTTAAATTTAATATGAATTTTGTCGAGTTAAGCTTTTATAATATTGATCTTTGTAACTCGTTTGATCCTGCAACTTGCAATTAACCTAAAAAACTTTTTAACGTTATCTAACAGTTATATTAATCTCTTACTATAATTCACACAAACTTTTATCTTTCCAGTTTTTCGTGAATAAATTTATCAGCAAAGTTAATGTCATTACTTGATTAGGGACTGGAAGAAAAGATCCAGACAAGATTAGAAGCAGGTGAATTCAACCTGTAAAAACTTCATCTCGTGATTCACCTGTCCGATTCTGGCCCTATTACACCTGCTGATGCTGAGCAATTTCGTTTTATTTACTGGTTTGACCGGCTCTTCGGCTGCATGACTCAATGTTTTAGCTTTAATGACGGCTTTCAATGCCATGCTTTGGTCTGTGATTTTTCTTTAATAAGAGCAGGTGTAAGTTAAAGATACAAATAATCAATATAAAAAAAGGCGAAAAAAATATTATGTGCAAGAAAGTAAACAAATTTCATTGGGTTTTTACAACTCGCAGTTTACTATGATAGGTTACACGTTTTTTTGTAGTAACTTTTATTCAATTTTGCATGGGAAGGTGTATTTTATATTATAAAATATTATAATAACAACGGGTAAAAAACAATTTGCATGAAACAAATAAAGAACAAAGTTTGTTTATTTTCAATTTTACAGATGAAATGCAAACTCTGTTGCTGTTTGCCTTTCAGTTGTATTCCCTGCTTTGTAATGAGATAACACAATGCTTCAGCTTGGGAATACTTGAACATTTCTTCAACCTAAAATTGAAAACATCTAAAACGATCTCACTGTTGTGTTATACAAATGCGATTATAGCTTTATCCTTACTTTCCCTATACGCTTACACAAGAAGAAATGTTGTTATTGGTATGAAGTTTGATGTAATATAAAATTAACCAACCATTCTCAAAAATATTTTGTTAAAATGCAATGAAAATATTGGGTTACTCCAACTCAGTGGATTAAATTTTGCTCAAAGTTTACGAAATATTCATAAAGGAAGCTGACCGAAATTTTGCATTTGTGGTTACGATTTCTCCACCACTTTGTTCTTTACAGCAATTGATTGGCAGTTAATATACCTATACTTACTTAGTAGTTGCTAGTTGATATTAAATTTCAACTTTAGGAAAATTGAAAAGCTTTATATTATTTACTATGTAGTATAAAAGTCCAATCAAGAAGTTTTAATACGCTTTTAATTTTCTTAAAGCAAACATTTAACTTCAAGACGATATCCTACAATCTTAATAATTTATTATCTTAACAATTTAAACAAATTATAGATAATAATTCGATTATAAGTGGTCACCATTTCTCATCGATTTATATCTGTCAACAAAGGGAAAAAATAATTATGTTATGAATGAATTTTATTAACTGAAAAGCACAATTATTCCAATTTCAAGTAACTAACTTGAGAAACTTGAGAATATAATGTAAACAGTTTTTCATGATGTTAGTCTTAAGTAGTAAATATTTAAGACTTGAAAAATCTTCTCCAAGTTTTTATTAAAAAAATCTGATATGGCCATCGATATAACTACAAATTAAAATTTAGAAGAAGAAAATAGTCAAAAGTACACTGTTTCGGAAGGAGAGCTCTTCAAAGTTGAGATTTCCAAAATTGACTTAATTAAGTAAAACATTAAAAAGATGTGAAACTATTACTGTAGTCTATTTCCAATGTGTATTTATTTCTCTAAAATTTCGTAACTAGGATTCCATCAGCGACAAAGATGTTTTAAATTTGAAGGTTCTCTCAAATGGTTTTACTAGGATAACAAAATAAATTTAGAAACAATAATACCTTTGAAGGACCGTAGCTTCATTTTTTAAATTTGAAATTTTTCAGATAATAACTTTTCTTACCATTAAGGAGTTCGGAAAGTAAAAATAAGTTAGATTTACAAAAGTTTTAATTTGAGAAACAGGTTTCTCGAATTGATCCACCAGTATCTTAAATTATACTTGCAGCTTTTAAGGATAAAAGCTGAATCATACAGTTTCAAAAAATATATAAAAGCATGCTAATATTAAGTACCACAATATTTTAAATTATATTGTTGATTTTTCTCTTTTGCTTCTTATTATTGTCTGGTTTTCATCAACAATAACGTTTTTATTAATAATAATAAATAAGCAAAAAAAACAGATTTCCTCTTAAATAAATTAATTTAATTAAGTTTTGTTTAAAAATTAATTTTTTTAACCGTCCCCACATTTCATTTGTTTGACTATCTCCTAAATTATTTTTTTATGTCTCAAATATTCTGTAAAAAATAATAAATACAAATATTCAAACAATTTCTTTATAAAACTTTGTAAAAAAATCATAAAATCAATTACAAAATATTAATTGATTAAGATTATGCCAATCGGGATGTTCAGGCTGAAAATTCAGAATTTCAGCCGTGTAACTCAATGAAGCGCTATTACTGTGAATAAAAATGTAACTTTTAAATCAATATTTTTTAATGGTAGATCAATACATGGTTTTAAATTTTTAAATAACAACTAATAAAGTATAAATAAATTAAATACTTTTCTTGGGATATATGCAGTGATGACGACAAAGAGTCTTAACCAGTTTATTAGAAAAAAAATAGCTTCAAAAAAATATTTCAATATTAATTTATTTATTATAACATTATAAGTAACCGCAAGGGAAAATCTTAATAGTATTATTGAAAATATTTAAGTATTTTTCTTTAATGAAAAATGAAGATATACTGGTATCCATGTCACAAGGTTTATAATATCATGTGGGATTAATAATTCTATTGATCACAACTTGATGAACTGGATTTTCAAGTGGGCGGTAGCTGTTTCTGTTTTGAATGTTTGAATTATGTTCTGAATTATGGCACAATACCTATATGTACTTCTATTATAATGGTCAACATTAGGAACATAATTGTTTAATTGAGGTAGGTAGGGGTAAATACAAAACCAGCAGCTTACGAACCAAAATTTAGAACATTTTTATCGTGAAACTTCTCAAAGTTAGTGATCTATTCACTATTATTTGAAATTATTAACTTAAATTTTTTGGTATCTAAAATATGTTCACAGAGTGGTACAATTAAAATAAATCTGAAGCAAAGGCTAAATTAAATAAATTGGTATTTCGAGTCAGTTTTTAGCAATGCTTTAATAATCATTAATTTATAAGTAAAGAAGATTAAATTCTAAAAGCACGCAAATTGCTGGCACGCACTTAGGCGAGGTTATGAAAACATGCACATGGGCGAATTTTTAGAAACACGCTTATGGTATTTGTCTGATAGATGTAAGTTTTTCGTGCATAGAAAACGACGCCATATCAATCTTTGTAAGGTGTGATGACGCCTTCAAATATTTAGTTTCTCCTCAACAAATAAAACTCATGTTACTTGCTTAATTTATTGCTTCTCAACATGAGATGGCTAATGATAAATGTTGGATACTTATTTAGTTTTGTCGGTTAATAAAACTGCTGCCCATTTTTCAAAATAAAATATTATTTTTTTTTATATTTATACAATTTGATAAATGTTTCTGTAGGAAGTCTTGAAAATGCTATTCGTTTATTTGTGATAACATTATTAACATCGGCGGTGCGATGAAGCCATAGACTTGCCGTGAAATTTGCGTGGGAGGATTATAATAATATTTTAAATAATAAAAAAAAAAAAAAGAAAAAAAAATCAAATTTCGAAATAACAAATCATTTATTTACCCAAATTTGAACAAAGCTCAATGTAGTTGTGTATGCTAAATCCATTAGCATACAGGAAGAGCGAAACGAAATGTTTAAAAAAGTAGAAAATTCCAATTTTCGTACAAGTATTTTTATACTGATTTACGATATCTAGAAATGGATGTTGTGATATTTTTGTGTTTACTTCCAAGATCATTTTACTTAGAAAATAAATGAAATAGAATAAATAGATCAAATGTAATAAATACAAGCTGAGAGTGGATTTAGTTCTGATACCATAAACATGATCGTAGGAAACTACAAATCTTAGCAATAAGAGCTCAAGTTAGAAGCTCTTTCGATAATAAAGATTTGAACCAGGGAGACCTGATACGACCCCCAGTGGTATGTGCCATTTAAATTTACAGGCGTATTTACTAAAATATGACTTTGACTAAAGTTTTAAAGTCGTTCGTGTTAATCGAAATAGTTCAGATCGATAGAGCCAGTTTTTCTACCGAATTATTTTTTAATTTAATGCGTTATTTGCTTTTCGGATAAACTTGATGTAGTGGATTGGCAAAAAAAATGTAAAAAAGTCAAATTTTATGTTTTAGTTTACCGACAGTTATCTTAGTGGTTAGAACGTAAAATCTTGCTTTCCGATCGCTCAGTCAGCGCATAGCTATGCTCATGAACGTGTACATTAGCTTTATCCTAAAAGTTACGATCTCCTGGTGAACTTACACTTAGTTCAGTAGTCCAACGATTTCTTCAACTTTTCGTGATAACTTTTAGATTCTGTTTTATGACGTAATTTATTTTGATGGTTGTAGTTTGAGTTAAACGTCGGTCATTTAACCCCTATGGTGGGAATTAGAAGAACTAAATCGGAGTTAGGATGTGAACTCGTATTGCTAATCTTTACTTGTCTTAATCTTTTAAAACCAATTGAATAGATACAAAGAGCACAAAATAATTACATTACTTTTTATTGCGTTAAAATTGCTACTAAATGTAGCCGTCGGGGCTTTGATATTTTTTAAATCGTTTATTGAATTTGGAACGAATATTAACAAGAATTTCTGAGCTGTAATGAAATATCAGTTAGAAACAGGAAACTAATACAATTAGTAATATCCTACCTTCCAGTCTGCCTTGTTATTAGACAGTGGGGCATGGGTCTGGACTAGGATAGGCTAGGATAATGAATCGGGACCGCAGTGTAAGCAAGTCCTTTAGGATTTAAGCGTGAAGATCCAGCATCCGGCAATTAGCATACAATACCTGGAGACTTGCTTACACGCATGAACGGACATTGTACTATTCTAAATGTATATTGCAAGGGACTGTTTTGGTAATTGAGTTGGGAAAGCTTTATTGTTCCTAAAGTTTGCCTTTTAGTTTACCGACAAATGCAAAAGTTGGAACTAATTTATTATTGTCTACTAACTATATGTCACAATTATTATTACTTTTTTATGCAGCAAAACATCTTGACGTTTATTCAAAAATACTGTACTACCAAATTTATATTTTGTTTACTTTTACTTAACAACTAAATTTTCTCATATTATAAAACTTCGTTTAAATTCTATATTTGCAATAAAACAGTAACAAAATTGTAATTGTATAATATGTACTATAATATAACAACGGCACTAGACCACTATAGCATCAAGTTCGACATTGCGATTGGTACTGATATACCGATACTGTCGACCGGCCCTGTCTTGAGTCAGCACTGGACCAGCACTAGAAGCCAAGGTTGTACCAACGCTGACCGCCAACCGTAGGACCCAGGTTGTCATTTCAGCGTTGGCAGCCAGGCATCAAGTACCGCCAGGCCAATGCTGGGTCTAAGCACTGAATCAGTATTGGGAGCCCATGCCCACCCAGCTTTAAAATCAGCACTGAACCAGTACTGGTTTGGTAAGTATGTACTGGTATGGTAGGTATGACTGAGATTATCATTACAGCACAAGACTAATGTTTTTCCGGTAGTACTGCCAATAGTTAGCCAAGCGTCAAGCACCCGTTGGGTCAGTGCTGGCCCCCAGAAAACTGTAGGTACTTTAATATAACCCAATATTTATAGTAAAATCAAAGCAAATTTTAATGTCTACATTTCACGGAAAGAGCTGAAAAAGAAATTTGTCAAATACTTATATGAATAATCAACATTACAACAATCTTCTAAAACGCAAGAATTTTGACTAAATTGGGGGTTGAGAATTTTCTCCAAAATACAGTGGTTCGAATATCGGTAAATCGTTCCCAACACGATTTACTGTACACACGCGATCTCACCGACTTAATAATAACAATATTCTATATTAACGGAATAATAACTCATTTTGTCAAACATTAATACAAAACAAAATAAGAATAAATTATATCTTTAGAACAAGTCTAATAATTGATCATTTGAATTCGTGAAAGAGCTTGCTAAGATGGGAATGGGACTTTTTGGCGCAGCCAGTTAGACGCAGCCGGTCCGCGTAACCAGTCTGGGGCAAAGGAAATTCGGCACTAGGTAAATTCGGCGCAAGGCCGATTCGGAGTAACCCGATTCTTTTATTTTAATTTTTATTTTTCAATTTCATTTTTTTTAAATTAAGGTTTAAAATTCTATGCTTTTAGAAAATAAAAAGAATTTTTTTCGCCCAATCGTCTTGCATTCATTTTGTTTTATAGTAATACAAAGTGGCGCAAAATGAACGTTGTGGTTTGAATTTCTTACAACTTCTTTATTTAAGCAATAATTGTTACATTTGCCGAACTGTCTACACCGAATCGGCTGCGCCAAAAAGACCCAGCTAAGATATCAACTTTCACATTGTTGGCAAGATTCTGCAACCTTGTAGGCGTGTACATCCCACTGCAAGGGGTAAATATCCCGAATATTTTGGGTACACTCGTTTAGAATTACCTTGGAATCATTGGAAAATCATTGGAATTTCTTGGAATTTTTTGGAAATCCTTGGAATTCTTGGAAATCGTTGGAATTCCTTAGAATTCTTTGGAAGTCCTTGGAATTCTTTAGAAATCGTTGAAAATCATTGGAAGTCTTGGAAATCTTTGGAATTCCTTGGAAATCGTTGGAATTCTTGGAAATCTTTGGATTTCCGAGCCTTGTGTACAGAAATTTTACTGGATATTTACCCCTTGTCCCACTGCTTGTCTTATGATATAAAGAACAACCAAGACAAGATATGGGTTTCGAAATGGGCACGGTTAGCTCAAAAATTTGTCGCTTGCAGCAACGAAGGACAACCGATTTTTTTTTTTCAACGGGAAACTTTCAGGAAGGAACTTCCTTCTAATATCTAATCTTGATAATAATCTTTCTGTAATCAAAAAGATAAAATGACCTAAAACCCGTTCTTAAACCCAAAAATATTACCACAATTTGAAAATATGCCAAAAAATGCAAAAAAAATCCTGAATAAATGATGTTGTTTATTTCAATCAAAATGCTGATTGTTGATTAAAATGATTTAGTGAAAAAAGATAATTGGGGTAACAGAATCCGGGAATTGCTTATTATACCTAATATTATATCTCAGGGTAGATGTTAAATAATCGAAAGAAAAATATTCCTTCTAGTAAAACGCTTTGAAATCGATAGAACCTGAATATTTTAAATAAATTTAATTTTAAGTAAATTGATTTTTCTCATGGTTCTGTAGTATTATAAAAAGAAGAAGTAATCTCTTCCTAAGCTATTAAATTGTGTCTAACGGCGCTCTATCAGACTTCTTGTTTTTCTATGTAAATCATTCTATTGACGTCCATGGCGGAGCACTTTAATTTTTCAATAACTTGAACTGAAAGTACCGTCATATCAACGGAAAACGTGACACAAGTTCACGTCAGCAATATGAAGCCATCCAAATCAAGACGACAACGAACCGAATCCCGATAGCTGAGCTATAACTCATATCCGTGACAAACACACTTCCAAACAACTAAAGGACAAACAGCGTCGAGTCACAGTTTCAAACTTTTAATTAAAATTTTAAGGTTGCAAGTGATATTCACGTACGACCGACCGTTTAGTTAGGTCGCTGCCCAACATCCTCTTCAATTTTCCGCGAATTACCAACCGTATTACATTCCTACCAACTTTCAAAAATAAGTTTGACAACAAAGAATGTTCTACTGAAGTAATAATTATAGAGTAAACATGACTTAAAACATCTGCAAGTGAAAATTTAACTAAAAATTAGGTAACATCTAATTGATGTGTGGTACTTTTATTAGGTAAAGAAACTTTGGGAATTTTCAATAATGGGATACCATAACATTACTGAAAACATTTTAGGTAATAATGATAAATCTTTCAGGAGAACTAAATCATATATATTACATAATAAAACATACTTTTAATGTCATCGCCGAATTTAGCTCTCACTAAACCATAGTTTCAGTCATAAGCAATGATTGATCGTCTACGAAGTTGAATATAACTCGAATTAAGTAAGACAACTATTTGAAAATTATATATTTGGCAAATCGCTTCTCTCCTTTTTACTCATGGCGGGCTGGATTTCAGCGAGACTTACGTACTAATAATTAATTGCTGAATAGTTTCGTTGCAAAATCGGATTTACTTGGTTAATTCGAAAACGATGACACATCAAGTTTAGCGATAACATTTTTAATGAATTATAAATTACAATTATTTATGGTAATTGACTTTGCGATTTGCATATCAAAATTAATTAAGGATTACATTAATAATAATAATGTAAATGACTAGTTGCACGTGTAATCCGAATAACACATCCTTAGCGTATGCATTACTTACACTAAAAGCGACTGCCACTGTCACATATCCTTCATATCATTTAATCCAGGCTTCTTGACACATCCCCTATCAACTAGCTTATTGAAAATGATTCCCTCTCGCCTGGGCTGTCTAATGTCAAGTACAAGGATTCCGGAGATGGTTGTGGAAATAAGTGAAAATAACATTTAATATCGCATTAAACTTGTGAATCTTTTCACTCAATCACTTTGAAACCGCTTTATCGAAAAATTCTTTAGCGAGATTTTGAAAATAAATTTTCTTATGAAAGATTTTTTCCTCGATATAATTTAAAAACTCTTGACAGAAAAAGTTATGATTACATAATGGAAATGAATTATGCGGTTGTAATTATATAATTTTACAAAGGCGATACAACTCGTGGAAATTCAAGAATGAAAAACATGGCTTACATATTTATAAGTGAACTTAAATAATCCTTATTGAATGAGATTTCTTTTATACTTCTATCCATTAACGCATCACTTCATCCTTTCTTAGTTTTCGTTCCAGTCAATTCAAGAAGTGGAGACAATTCCACAAAGAACAAAGAGTCACTCATAGTAATAATGTATTTCACAATGTGTAAAATCCCAGTGCCTGTGAGCTCTTACATCCATTATCAAGTCATTACAGAGCGACAAAACATTGTGTCACGGTATGTGATGACATAGTATTATCATTAGCGCTTCTTCCAAGAGCTTTAAAGGGTTTCCTCTTAGAGCACAAAGAGATATAAGGATAAACAGTTTTACGTATAATAACTTTAAGAAAATACAAAACACTTTATTATTTTGAAAATTATTATAAACTACACAACGTCTTTACCTACCTACCCTAATTTCTTTTCAATTAAAACTTTGATCTTTTTACAGGTTCGTAATTCACACCGCACAATAAATTAACCGATGATACTACACGTAAGTATTACTGATATAACTTATTCTTTATTGAAGTTTATAATCTCATCGTAATTTCACAAAAGAATCTGCATTGCTTTTATAAGAATTCCTTATTTATTATACAAATTATTATTATTCGAGGAAAAATAATTAAAATTGTATTTTGTCGAAAGTAATTTGTTTTCTTATACTGAAAATAATCTTGGTACTTAATTTGGAAATTAAATAATATAAGAAATAAGTTTGTTCTTAAATTTTCATAAAATATTTATGTAAAATCCGATGAAGTTCCAAAGAGTAGTGTAGTAAAGGATTCGTCCTTCAATTGCACACAGGATTCTTTGTTGTAATACTGTTACCCCCAGGGTATCTCGCTTATAATAATAAAAGTTACAAATTGTTTTGCAAAATGATATAAAATAAATTGAAATAATGTTGCCTAGTTCAGGAACTACAAACGAAAACGGAAAATTCCAAAATTGTATAATATTATATTTTAGTTTTTTTATTGATTTATCTCAGATCTGAGAAATAATGAAAAATAAATGAAAATCAATATCAAATGACATTGCTCTTATCAAATCAAATAAATAAAGCATCAAAATATCAATTGACGTTAATATATTGCTTTATAAATTTTTGAAAACACTGAATTATTATATGAAAATAAATTAAATTATAAATATCGATGACAACCAGAAGAAAACACAAATTTGATAAAAATAATCAAATAATACGCATCATCTTACTTTCCATGTTATAATGTGTATTATATTATTTGAACTTTTTTTAATAAATGAACATCTGAAGATAGCAAAATACCAAAATACCATTTCCCAAAGCATATCATATTTCAAAATTACAATTATTAATAAAATTATACAAACTTGTTCTTCTTCTCGCCCTTAAACTTCAATATATTACAACCTCTCGGGAATTTAGACTATTGGTTCAAAACATAAAACTTTTAACTGTCAGTGACGTTTCGAGCTTTCATTTTAATCATCATCAGGACTACAATAAAAAGAACATCCTTTAAAACTACAATTTGTTATAACCAATTTAGTAATAAAATTTAGTAATCAACTATAATAATTTTATTTTCGTAAACTTGGTAGTAATATTGGATTTTTATCTTATTTTTGCATGAATTTATAACTTACTTTTTTATAATACAATATTATTATTTAATTAGTGGCTTTTGTGAAATTTACATATTAAATTAACTTAAAACAGAAGTAAGTTGCACAATTATGTTAATGAACTCTTGCATAAATTGGTTTTTCTCCAAACATCAATAAAATTAATTTTATACCGTTTAATTAACAAGGTTTAACTTTTTATCCCAGCTCAGATAGCAAGAATGGTAAAAAAAAGTACTGTACTGCTGTCTGTCACCGCCGCTGCGCTGACAGAAAACAAATGACGTATCTCAGCAATTTATGCATTTAATAATAATATGGCTGAAGTAGTATCAATTCTCACGAAGTATCTAACTGAATACATAACTAATTTTTTTATAACTGGTTATTTATTTAGCTGATCTGACTGTAGCTGTAGTAGTAGAGAAAAAGTAAAATCTTTAAAAAAAAAATTAATTGCAGTATTGTCTCCACAAAGTAGAAACATAGGCAGTATCGGCAGTAAATAGAAGTAAGTAGCAGTAGCAGGTAGTATTAAGCAGTCAGGAGTAATGTTTGGAAATAATTGACAAATAAGCAGTAAATGGCAGTATTGGCAGTAAATGGAAGTATTGGGCAGTAAACGGTAGAATCAGGCAGTATCGGCAATAATAAGAGAGAATATTAAGCACAGTTCTGTGACACTTCGCTACTGGATATTTTGCACCCGGACATTTCGCACCCGAACATTTCGTACCAGGATATTTCGTTACCAGGACATTTCTCTACCGGGACATTTCGCTGCCGGTAGCGAAATGTTCCGGGAGTCCGGAAAACCTACATAAACGAAAACGAATTTAATTCATTGAAGTATTGTCAATAAGTATCAGTAAGTAAAAGTATTCTTTGACTATAACTCTGTAGCTTTAACTGTAAACTGTAAATCTGGAGGATAAAAATTGAGTTTTCAAATCTTTTTAAATGTTATCGATTGGGGATCTTGGGGTAATCCCCAGAAAATTTCTAGCTCGATATAATCTATGGAGTAAAATTGTACTATCCAACTTAAATTTCGCGACTACCCATTGTCCCATTGCTCAATTGAGATGAACACATGAACATTCTTGATGAACTGGAAAATGTTTCGAGTGTAACATTCAAGTTAAAGAATTCCGAAATCTTAAAAGCAAGAAAACCTCTACTTTATTAGTAAACTGATAGCAGTAATACTAATTACTAACTATTAGCAGTAGTAATTCCTACGAGTATTTTATAGCTCCCGAAGCTCTGTCAACAACAGTTTAAACTGCATGTTTCTCTGTTTAAATTTATTCTGGGTATGGGTAACCGTACCATTGTAGTAATTGTTCCTTATTTTGCTTCTTCCAATATCACTAAATTCTGCTTAATAAAGAATAGAAAATAGAATAATAGTAGATAAAAAGTTAAATTTTTGGTTTGAAACTCATAAGCTCAAAATTACATTTTCTTTTTTGAACACAATCACAAAGTTAGGTTTATCAAACCGGGGGGTCTGGGGGGTATGGAATACCCCCCCAGCACATCAGTGATTGTCTTAAAAACATATATTAAAATAACATGTGTTATTTCAAATCAGAAATCTCAGATTTTAGATTTTTAGAACCTAGATTTCTGATTTGAAACGCATAAGCTCAATAACACTTTTTTTACGTACAATCTTCGGTGTACTGGAGGGCATTCCATACCCTCCAGACCCCCCGGTTTGATAAAATCCTATCTTTGTGCGCGTATTGAGTTTATACTGTGTGCGGTTATTGTAATTTCATTGGCAATTGTTATTTTAATTCGGAAGTAATTACCAATGCAATTTCAATGACTACTGCATATATTTTTCTTAAAATAATTTGTCTGGATAATTCGGCTTTTAAGTAGATAATAACCAAATTTTTATTTGAAGTAGTCAAGACCCACTTCCAATCTGTTTAGACCTCTTTGAATGCATATCTAAGTAATCTGGATAGACCTTCTGTTTTGTTTGTGGCACAAAGCTTCTTAAGCATCGTAGTTGTCGCAAAATTTTTCTGTTAGCTCACGAATGAGCTCATTAGCTGTTTAGCTCATGCGAATAACCTTTAATTTAATAATAAATTAATTTAATTATTTGAAGCAATGGGGCTCAAAAGGGTTGTAATTAAGCCCTGTGCTTTACCGAAGTAGCATTTTAAAGCTATTCAATAGCTGACTATTGAAATGACTATGAAATTAGCTATTTGTTAGCTTCAAAATGCAACTTGTGTAGCACTCTACATTTCAAAACTAGAATGTATTAAAAGCTCTAAAGCGCTCTATGTCTGATAGAGTACAATAAGGTTGTAGTTAAGAACTTGTGCTTTGCATAAATTTATGAATACCTTTGTAGCTGCTTTACGGCTCTGCTCAGTTTGAGGTTAAGGCTGTATGCCGGAAGTCAAACGATCTTAGTCAACAAAACATTTTGTTAGAAAACTATTGGAACGATTAGCATTGCGTAAACTGGGTTGTTTGCTACTAATTATTAACGCAATCATAATTATAACGAGCAAACTAAGAATTATTAGTTATGGATGTGTATAATCATGAATTGTTAAACTACCAGTTACTAGCTTTGTTTGCTGTCATCAATATAAGCTGATAACAACTTTGTGTTGTGACAGTATTTGTTTATGCTCGATTATAAATGATCCCTAATCTCATGTTCAGTCAACTTAAAAACATTGTTTAGGGGCATTCAATTTATTATAAATTATGCTATATTATTTAATTTTTTCACAATTCCGATTTTTATCAATTAATGGAATGTGTTAAAAATGTTAATCTTGACTTTACTTAAGGAGTAGGTAATCGATACATTTAGTTAATTAACAACAGAGTTTCTAAATTTGGTTAAGGTTTATGATTATTAATTAATAAACAAAGTGTGCATAAATCTTGAGAAAATGCAGTGTTTGTATTTGAACTTGTGCGGTTTGTACAAGATAAACTGGCAAGTTGATGTGCGTATACAAGGATATAAGCGATATCTCCAGCACGCAGCCATAGAGCTTTTCATCTTAATGCTAACCTAAGTTGTAATAGTACTATAAACAATTCCGTAACAACTTGAATATATGGTGTTAAACGAGATCAAATTTTAACCGCAGTGTTATTTTGCATACTTGAACTTTCACTTATTAATATTATCATTCATCGTTACATTCTATTATTAATTACTGAAGCTGATGGAATCATTTAAAATATCGCAAAGAGGTTAAAAAATACATAATTAAAGTCGATCGAGATTTGACAGTAAATTTTCTTGGAAAAATGCAAATAATTTATCAGAACATTATGTAGCGGTTTTGTCGAAATTTGAAAATTTATAATGCTTTGCTAGACCTTTTTTTTAAATAATAAACTTCTTTTCTCAAACCACAAATGGGTTTTCACAAATTTTCTTCACAATTAATTGTAAGATTTAGGGAAAAACTGAATTATTTATTAACTGGTTGATTATAACTGGCATTTTTACACTTCAGTAATTATTAACGCTTTCTACTCCTAATACGACAAATTCAACCTCCGCCATAGGATAATTCGAATTTTGTATATTTTCATTTTTTAACAGCTTTTCCGAGTTTGCATGATTACAAAATTAATATACTATTTATACCAGAATCAGCGCGATATATTTACCTTTACTTGAACAACATTTAAAATTGTTAATCGAATATTTAAATACCTAGTCTAAATTCCTGCATACGCTGTGAGTGTAATAAACAACAAAATGAATCGTTCAAAGTTTTCAACTACATTTTAAATTTGATGCTGGATAACATTAAAATTTCAAGTGAAATAAAAATTTGTTTTATCGAATTGTTATGTCATTTTAAAAGGATTGTTTTTGCTTGGTTCCAAAGGTAATTTGAAATGCACTAAATTATTTAAAAATCAAATTTCGTTTTTGGTTACATGTAAAACGAATTTCGAAATAGCCAACAACGTATAGCAGCTTCAAGTGCTAAACGAAATTATCCATTAGATAATAATTTTTTTAAAACAAAACTTAATTAAATTTTGTGAAAATTTTAAATGGATAAATTTGTCTTTATTGGAGCTTAATTTGGGTTAGTTAGTGAAGCTTAAAGAAGGATAAATTTACTATACTAGAAATGTCTCACTTTCAATTAGAGCCAGTGTTAGTAAATTTAAATGTTGAATATAAATCTTCGGGAACTACAATTATGTCTTTCTGGCTTCTATTCCTACCTATTCATTATTTATAAAGCTCTAAGCCCTAAGATAAGAAGTGGAATAAATATTCTCTATTTAAATAAGCTTCGGTTTTGTTAAAAAGTTGCTAGTGAACCCATAGATCAAATTTTTTGTTCTGCAAATCTCGAAAATAAATATTTTATAAATTAAGAGATTGTTTAAAAAAATTATTGTTGAATTCTTAATCTAAGGAAGTTTTTGTGATGGTAACATGTGTGACAGCTATTTCTATATTTCATAGCGACCTGCGCTTGTTCCTATGATTGTTTTGCCATCACAACTTTCAAAGCTAGCAAAGTTTTTGCCATTTATCTTGTGAAATTTGATAAATGTAATAATGCGAATAACTCGAGTTAGACATGTGTTTGAAAAAGTAATATTGTGAATAGCGCAAGATTATAACACCAAAAGTAAAATTAATGGTTTTTTTTTCTATTCATCAATATTCGAAAATCTTGTTCTTATAATTTTATAAAGCAGAAACTGTAAGTTAAAGTATAAAAAACCAAAAGGTCAGCTGGTCATTCGTCTTTTTTACTGAATTCATTTGGTTGTTCGGCCTTTCGTCTCATCGAGTCGGAAGAGTATTACCACTCACCATATTAATTTATTTCGTTTATGTTGTTGGTAACCAAACAAAAAACGAATCCTCTTCAGCAACTGAATTTTTCTTTGTTGATTATAATTACCAATTTTACTTGATCCATTCAAAATTTAAAGCTTGACACGTATTTTTATTTTTTATTTATGCCAAAGGACTTTTGAGTTGTAACACATATTTTCTGTAGCAGACCACAAGAGTAGATAAACAGGCATTTCTGAAAATTGGAAAGTATGTTTGATTTATTGTAAAGTAAAAATTATCAAAAATAGTTTATTTTGTATTTTGGATTTTTTATATTATGCCTTTTCATCAAATAATGATAATAATATCATACCAAAAGTCAATAAAGTCAAAAGTCAGATAAGTAGTAGAATCAATAAAATTATAAGACAATTAAAATTAAAACAATTTTTCAAAATAATATTGAAAATAACATTAAAAAATAATTGAAAATCGTGGAAAACGTGAAAATAATTTTAACTAGAAATTCATCGCTTTTTCCGATAAAGAGATATCGTTCTATAACAAGAAATAAAATTACATACAATTTTGAAAAGAAGGTTTGTCGGGTATTATAAACTGTAGTAAATTTTATATAATTTTATTTCACTTCAGAAATCACGGTTTATTCTCTGTATTAAACGTTGAACAATAATTGATTTATTATTATTATTATTATTAGTACCTACTCATCAACCAACTGAATTATTTTAATTGTGACTAATACTAAAAAATAATAATCAGCATCAGTGGTAGATTTTACTTTTTATTTTATTCAACATCTATTCTTAAAAGCATACATTACAAACTTTTTATTATAAAATTTAATTGCTGTTCAAAATTGTATATGGGTCATTTTGTTCAAATTCTCAACAACTTTTGCAACGTTTATTACTGGAAGGTAGCGGTAAACTTTTTTATGCAGGTTTTTTTGATAGCTATTGACCTATTAATTGCTCTATACGAGTAATACGTTGTGCAAAAGTTTCCTTTTTATAACATAGCTTTTAATAGCTGTAGCCTCAACACAATTGTTTTGCTGCTGCAACAAATTTTCTGCTGTCATAACAACGTTTTTTCTATTCATAATAAAAACATTTGTTAAATCAACTAAACTTGATTTTGAATATAAAAAAAATTTGTTATGAGAGCAAAAAATTTGTTGTAGTAGCAAAATAAATTCAGTTGAGGCTATAGCTACTAAAAGCTCTGATAGGGCAACAAATATTTTGTTTTATTAACTCTGTAGCTGCTAAAAAATTTTCTGTAATAAAAATGGGACCCAGCCATATCTGAAAATTGCAATTGTAGCGACTTTATCGAAACAGTAACTCAAACATAATTAGTGTTTGCACTTGGAAGAGCTTTTTGTCTTTAACATATTCAATACAATCACTTGTCTAGATAGTTTGGATTTATTGGTCTAAATTTAATTGCTACTATTTCTTGTTTAGTTCTATAGCTGTAGCAAACAAAATCAATAAGGTTTTAATTACAAACATATAAAATATAGTTTTTTTTTTATAAAATGTGTTTCCGCTTTTAATGTGATTTAATGAATTTTTTACGTATAGATATATTTGTACCATGTGATATCTATCACGTAGCAAATTTTACATCTCTAAATCAATTTCTACTCGTGGAAAACCTAATTTAAAAATTTTATTTTCTGAAAAGCATTTCAAACTAATTAAAAAAAATCATAAATATTCTCTTTTTGAACATTATGTTGTCTACCAAGCGGTCAATTTTTTCAGAATATACTAATATATTCTGTAAATTATAAAATGTTCTAAATAAAAATAAAATTTCATAAAAGAACCAGTTTTAAATTACGTCGCAGTCGAGCACTCATTATATTTTTTTTAAATTGCACTTTTATATCTACTCCATTTGATGAGTTCAGGTTAATTAATTTATATGTAAGTACAAATGTATGCTGAGACAGACAGCATTTTATTTCTACAAAATTAATATAAAACATGAAACTAAGATAAGAAAATTAATTTTATATTTTTTATAATAATTTATTATAAATTAATATTAATAATAAATTGTAACAACTAGCTGTGGCAGGTACGGAAAATGCTGATTATTTTTCTATATTATATTGCTGTTATAAATTGTACAAAATGCAAACGTAAATTTTATTTACACAACACAAACAATATAATAACAATAATTTTTGATTCTAATAAGAAAAGAAAACCTGATTACAAACAAAGTTGAACAGTAATTTAAATAATAAGTAGCTAGTTTTTTTTTAAATTATAGCGTAGCTATTTGTGAATAATAAGTCTGTTATAACTGCTTAAGCATAAGCAAAAAGCAATTAATATAATGATGCTTTATTGCGGCCGGCGCTATATGATGGTACAGCTTTCTGGAAAAGTAAAGCTTAAGTCAACTTGACTTGGTGAAAAATAAAAATCAACAGTTCCTGAGTTCTTGGATATATACATAATTATATGTATAATAAATCATAGTTTAAATATCATTAACCGAAGCTGATAAGGGGTCCGAAACACCGACCTTGGCTGTGCGAGGGTTAAATTTGATTGATCACAAAGGGTATAAGATGCCAATTACAATAATTTTAAAGTAGAAATATCTGAGGGTAAGATAACATTTTGATAGTTACCTAATAAGTTTCCCTTCCTAAATGATCCTGTACTGATAATTATAAATCTGTTTTTTTTAAGAACAATTTTGAGTACACTACATACTTGAACACCAAAGACTTTTATTGTAAATCGTTTGACTGCTTAAACAGATAATCGATATTATGAATAATTTATCATGATAGTTAAAGTTTGCTTTTATTCTGTATGATTAGCAAATCGTAGTTTTGGTGTGCGTGATATCTGTTTAAAGAACTTCGTTAATCTTTCATCTAATCTTCACTTCTTTGTTTATGAATCAGAAGTTATATGATTTTGAGATATCATAAAATAGCTAGGTATTAGTTGTCTTGCAAGTTTTCGCGCAGTCACTATTGATCTGCCCTGCCTAACGTTTTCGTGATTGTCAAGGTTCAGATCTTCATCCAAGAATTTTTAAATTATCCCCTCGTTATTTTGTCAGTTATTGTAGATTGCAAGTGATAATTACCTTTACCACGCATTTCTCACACAAAGATAATAAGAACATTTTTACAGAAAATAAATGTTGTACTACATTATTATTACCTGGTGGATAACTTTTTACTTCGGTAAAACTGTAGTCAATTATGCAAATTTAAGTTTTCTTTATTAATAATGGTTGTAACGTTGAAGTTATAACTAAAACCCAAGTCAATATTATTAAATTAAACTCAGATTACTTCAAGTTTTATTATTCATAAGAAAGTTTTGTAGTTTCAATAACTTTTTATGGTTTGGATATTAAATTGCATTTTAATAATTAACGAAACGTTTTTCTATATAATAAGCAATGTTTAAGGAAAATCAGATAATTTCTGTTCAAAATCGATCATTGCATTTTATCAAACCTCTAATGACGGTTATTGTCCGTCTGTTTATTCTTGACCTGTTCTTATTACCAAATTGATTATGATGGATAGGTATTTTTGTTTGCTTTTGATTTTATGCCTAAAGCTACACACACACCTATAATTTATTATATTTCAGCTGCATGAAAATTGTGATTAATGTGTGAAAATTTTTTAAATCGCCGAATTTTCTTGTTGAAAATAATTTATAGCTCTCTAATTGTGCTGTAAATTGAAAAATTGATTAATTTTTTTTGGTAATATTCTTTTCGCAAAAAAAAACTGTTTCAATTTATTTTGTACCCTCATTTATGTTGTATATTTAGTGCGACTGTATATTATGATGTAATGCGAGAAAAGATAATATTTTGCTTTGTTAGGTTTTTACAGATGATATATTTACGCTCCGGTAAGCATTGTTATAATGAAATTCATACTTGGCAGAGAAATACAAAATTCTTTCTTTGAATTACGAACAAAAAAAATTGAATTTTATCAGTGCGAAAAGGTAAAGAAGGTAACAGCCCGTAGTCTTTCTATCATTATTACGTCTTTCGGTCCGCTTTTATTCGCTCAGATTAACCCGTTCTCGTGGAACTACAGCTTTTCCTTCATTTTCTTACTCTCGCCAAAAGAGACGCATAACGTCTTAATTTAAAATAACCGCGTTAAATAATTTATAATAGCAGGTAACGCTTCTCGTGAGATCCTTCCGTGAATGTTTTGGATATTTTAGTGAAAATTTATAGTAAGCTCAAATTTCTCTACTTGTATTAAACTACAAAAGTGTAAGATTCAAGTTTTCAATTTGTTTGAAATAATTTCGACATTCGATATTCATTTTTAATATGAAAATTTTTTTCATTTCCAGAAAACTGTATACAACAAAATAAATTTTAGAAATAGAAAGAATCGTGTAATATAAGTAAACCATTACTTTCAAGCATTTTAATTTAATTTTTTGTAAGCAATATAAAAAGTTCACTTTATATCAATTAATTAATTGTCAAAGTTGATAATAGTATATTCGTTACTGCATTACTACTCGCGCCCGGGGCACAATACCTTTTTGTCCCCCCCCCCATTTGAAAACCATAATTTAAAATATATTTTCCAGAAATCAATTAAGTATAATAAAAATAAAAATTATCCAGCAATTTTTTGTTTTGCGGATCATTTGGACCATTTGGACCTTTGTGAGTAGCGCCTGGGGCATAATGCCCCCCTTGCCCACCCTCGCTTCGCCACTGACTTATACGCAAGACCGGCAAGATTTTCGTGTGGGCGGAAGAAGTTAAGGCGATAAGTGTGGCCGAACTAATGGCGTTGAATTTTGATGTTTGCTAATATTAAAGCCATCTTAAGATTTTTCGAGATAATTTGAAGAATTTGAAGTCTAAAGAACCTAAAATGGGTGAATATTACGATATTTAGTTGATTAATTTGCATGGAAAGCCGATGGCGATGTTTGGAAAATTAATATTATTCATAAGCACATGGGGTTACTGTCAGTTAACGCGCACCACGAATCAAGCCGCGATTTTTTTTTTCTATTGGAAAGAGGACAATTTTCTGAGCATTTTAAGACCGCACTTCGATATGGATTAGGCTTTAGTTTACATAGGGAATTGATTCACTCCCGAGTTCTATTGACGGTGCGTGCGTTCTGATATAGTGTTGACAGTCAGACGCGATTGTGATACCGTACGGTACACATCGAGCGTGGCTAGTGAGTTTCACCCCTTACGAGTTTCACCCCTTTCGAGTTGCACCTTTGGCGAGTTTGTGGTACTAGAGGGATGTTTTTAGCGAGTCGGCGTTCGTCAAAACGGCGCGTAGCGCCCGGAGCGGAGGGGACCGGAGCGGAGGGTAGCAGAGAGATACCCGGCCGAGACGTGATAAACCAGCATAACCACTCCAGCAGTCAGTCCAAATCTCAAAGCCAGCCCTAACGTGATCGGAGATTAGGTCCTCTAAAGTTTCACCTTTTCTATTGGGGATGTATAGTATAACCCCACGCTTCTCAGTCATACTGTACATGCCCAGGATCCACTTTTGCGGAACTATCCTCCCCACGTTATACTTGCGCTTGGTAATAACGCTCTCGTCGATTTGGACGACGTCCCCTGGGCCACCAACGCGGAGAAGCTCCGCGTCCTGGTTAAGCTGCCATATACACATCTTGCGGAATATCCGGAACAACCTGTACGCTGTGCGCCGTGGCATGCCTACGGTGACAGCGGTTTGGGCTGCGCCGTTGCCCGTTACCCAAAAGTACAACGCGTTCATCACCCACATTGCTCGAACGCGACAGTGGTCTAAAAAGGTGCCCTCGTTCAGCGAGTACATTCGATCCCGACACTTAGGGCACCGAAAGACGTATTTTAGATACTTCTTGGGGCGCCGCAAAAGTGTGCAGAATCGACGACATCGAACGTTAGCACACCTTTTCTCCCACGGTATCAAAGGGGTAATGTAAATTGCGCTCCAAAGTATGTGAATTGCGCTCCAAGCAAAAAGGTTGACATAATCCAAAATGTAAATTGCGCTCCCAACTATTTAACAATGGGTCACCTACTTATACTTACTTATGTTGTTAAGAGGAGATTAAGGTTATTTAAATTTAAGAATAATTACATTAAATAGAAATATACTAATAGAAATGGAACATTTTTCGTAAATGTTACTAAATTATGCCATTAATTAGGCATGTCCTTTATTAGACATACTACAGGGCCGGCGCCAGTCCTTTTGATTAGGGTTATTTAAATTTAAGAACGATTTTATCGAAAAAATAACAATATACTAATAGAAATGGGTCCATTTTTCGTCAATGTTATCAAATTATGTCTTTAATTATACATGTTTTTTATTAGATGTAATACAGAGCCGGAGCCAGTTTTTTTGATTAGGGTTATTTAAATTTAACTACGATTTTATTAAATAGAAATATACTAATAGTAACGGGTCCATTTTAAGTTAATGTTACCAAATTAGGTCTTTAATTAGACATAGTACAGGACAGGGTTAAAACACTTTTTTGTCACCCTCTGTAACCACATAATTTTTTTTTTATTTAATTAATTTTCGGTTGGCATTTAAAATTTTTCATATATAAACAAACCTTTCCTTCTGTAGCAGATAATAAAAATTTATTTAAAACATCGTAGCAGTGCAAACCACGGAAATATTATTTCAAGTTCTAGCGAGATCCTTCAAAATGTCTGAACTTACACCTTCGATTAGTGAACGAGGTAAACCCATTCTAATTTATAAGCAAAATAAATTTCGTATGGAGCGCTTGCTGCGAACAGGCGAACAAAAATGGCGGTGCTGCAACAAGAAATGTAAGGCGTTCATCAAAGTTTTGGGAACACACCCTGATTTGGTAATTACTTTTAGTCAAGAAGAACACACGCATGATCCATGCGAAGAACGGGTTTTACAAAGGCAGCAGTTAACGGTCAAAATGAAAAATAAAGTTATAGAACGACCATCGGAGAAACCTGAAGAAATGGTAAGAAGATGTTTGGACGAACAACCTTCTTCAACCTTATATTTGCAAAAGGACGATCTAAGATATGCCAAACGAAATGCTTACAGCGAAAGGCGTAAAAGTATTGGTACTATTCCAAAAAATATCGAAGAAGTGCACGACAAGATTACACATATGGAAATCAAAACTAGCCGAAATGAAAATTTTCTAATTACAAACGATCCTAATTCTCATCTTATAATATTTTCATGTGCTACAAATTTAAGTGCTTTGGAAAGAGCGGAAGCAATCTATATGGATGGTACATTTGACTACTGTACCAAATATTTCACGCAATTATTTACCATACATGGACTTTTTAATGGTCATTATATACCACTCGTTTTCTGCTTGTTACCGGACAAAAAGCAAATAACTTATGAAAATTGTTTTAAAGAAATATACACTCTTGGTTTTAGCTCCTTCGTCGATAGCAGTTTATGCGAAAAATTACAACTATTCCAAATTAATAGAATTGTAACAGATTTTGAAATAGCAATGAGAAATGCATGCGCAACCCAATGGCCAGCAGCATCGGTGGAAGGTTGCAGGTTTCATCTTGCTCAAGCATGGTATCGTGCTGTTCAAAGGAACGGATTGGCTTCATATTACACGAATGTACATTTTTCTGAAGTGGGAAAATGGTTGCGTTATTGTTTTGGTATGAAATTTTTAAAAGCGGAAGATGTCTTTGAAACATTTAACGATTTACTTGAAATCAAACCGATTAATGCGAATCTTGATAAGTTTTGTGATTATTTATTAACTTATTATGTGGGTAGACAAGCTATGTTTCCTCCGAGAGTATGGGCTAAACCATCGGCGGATTTGATTTATACAACTAACGGTTGCGAATCATTCCATGCCGCATTTAAACTTAATTTTAATAGTCCTCATCCCAATATATACGAATTTTTGCATGCTCTTCAACAAGAGCAAAACAAAGTTTACATTGCTTTAAACAGTACTGCGAAGCCGCCCACACAAAATAGTAATTCCAAAAACAAGCAAAAAAAGATTTGCGAACTATTATTCAAGTACAATAACAAACAAATATCGCGGTTAGATTTTGTCAAGGCAGTCTCATTTTACGGTGCATTTTTTGTTACAGAATAAATTTTTTTTATTAATTGTTTTTTTTTTGTAAAGCTTGTAAATTTTATCTATTTGCTTAATAACTTTCTACAATTTTTTTTAAATTAAGTTCATTATATTAATCTTTTTAAATCTATTCAGATTTATACCGTACTTATAGTTATACCCTACCTAGATTTGCGCAATTTACATTTCAGATTACTGTCGACCTTTTTGCTCGGAGCGCAATCTACACTTTTTTTTTTCTTATACCTGCCAAATTTGCGCAGTTCACATTCACCCCGGTATCAAACGTAAATCCTGCAGGAGTTTTACCCGTTTCAACTATTTACCCTCGAAAAAGTGGATAAAACGACCTAGCGTGGTACGTGCCATCACTCGCGGTAGTCGACAACTGAATGCAACCGCCACGGCCAACAGTAAGACTATATCAGAACGCACGCACCGTCTATAGAACTCTCATGTTAACGAAATCCATATCTAAAATACATGTAAAATTTTGAATTTTTTAATGCCGTTTTCTCGAAAACTAATGGATAATCCATATCAATGTGCAGTCTCAAAATGCTCAGAAAATTGTCCTCTTTCCAATAGAAAAATTTTCGCGACCGAATTTGTGGTGAGCATTGCCTGACAGATCCCTCACATGGAATTGCAACAAATTTAATTTTTACTTACCAGTTGTTGGAGTTTATTTAAAACAGATAATTGGAGCTATTGATGGAATGTTAATCACAAAAATTCACTGGAAATATAATTTAGATTTTTTTTTGTCTTAATTTATTTAAGATATTGCAAAGCCGCTGTCCGAACTTCAACAGATGTGTTATTCATATCAAAACGTCACACGTAATGAAACTTCTTATCACCAACTGCTAACTACCTACAAAACGAAAAATACCTGTGAAGCGATAATTGTGGAAGCCGATAATCATCAGTGGCGTGTCGAACTACACGTAATTTTCGTAATTACTAAAAACTTATTTGTAAAAGACTTTATTCGTTACAAAATTATAATATTAAAATTTTCTTTCTAAACACTCCTACACTACGCAAATTCAATAATCAAATTCAGGTCATACATTTGTCTACCATTATTATATATAATTTGATCGTTGAAAATTGCGACACTATTACACTTAAAATTTTGAATCTATAGGGAGATTTATTGTTCCCATATTATAAAGTGCTAATAAATGAATTTCTTTATTATTTACTTGTTCGACGACATCTGTGCATTTCTGTTATTTCAATCTTTTGTCCCAAAATTGTTCAAATAGGTAAACCAGAACCCGCACTGAGAAGTCTCTACTCTCCCTCTTGGAGAGCCGAAGGGAGAATTGATTATTTGTTACTTGGACAACAATCATGTTTCGTTTGTCAGGCGCACTCTAGCTTAATGAAATGTAAAAAAATTGTATATTTCAGATTTGTTTTTTTTAAATTTGTTTGATTTAAAGTTTTTACAAAACATTGTGCAGTTGACAGCGTAAAAAAAGTAAAATTTCTGTTTAGTTGCTATCCTGTATTATAGTATGTTATTTAAACAATGAGGTGTTTTTTATGAATGAAATGTAATGTAACCATTGTTATACATTTAAAATGTATACCTACTAATGTGTGATATTATGCGAATTAGGTCAAGGATAGGTAATGTTCCGTCAAAAAAAAAATTTAGTACTAAACGCCAAATGATTTATAAGAAAGTTAATATCTACTCCGTAGATTAGCAAACAACATTAGTAGTGACTTCTATTGACACTTTATGGGTAATGGATTGATTCTTTCATAGCAATAAACATATCAGTTTACTTTTTATTTTCTGATAAGCAATAAATCGCTAGAATTGTATCATCATAAAAAAAATTAATGAAAAGTGTCAAAATTTTGTGCGAAGACTTAATTAAATTTAATTGATTGTCAAGTTTAGTAAACACAATAAAATTCAATTTACTTCATAGCAAGCTGTTATTTTTGTTGTAATCTTTAATATTTCTTTTAAAAACAATTTCAATAATAATTTAATTATTTTAAAATGTTATCTTGTTTCCCAAACAAACTTTTAGGTACATAAAAATTAGTGTTACTAAATATTGATATAAAGTGGCGATAAAAAACATACATTATGTAAACAAGTTTTTTAACAAAAAGAGCTGAAATAAAATAATACTTCAGATAATATATGGTCAGGCAGACTATGTAATTTTTAATTCTTAATTGCGGCTGGAGGCCGCCTAACTTTCTAGCGTAATAATCAATGGCAAACAAGCACAAAACAATAAATTGTCAAATACAAATACTATATTGTTATGCAGAAACTGCATTTCACGAAATGCATTATGAACCTACACCAACAATTGCCGAATGATAATCAAAATTTGACAAATTTGCGTTGCTAACATGTTGTAATCTGCCGTAACATTAATTGAAATTTACTTCGGGTACTACAGCAATTACTTTTCTAGTAACCTAGGCAATATTAAAACAAATTTCCTATACTTGTAGAACTTTGGTTTCCGTATTAATGCCACTAGTTGCATTGTTTGTTGAATATTTACAGTTTACATGTTGGTTTTGAGGTTTAGTTAGCAAACGTTTTGTGGTTATTGTGGCATTACATAATACAGTATACTGCAAATAAACTTTGATTGCTATTATTGAATGCTACATTGAAACTTGTCCAACCTCGAAATCTCAAACAACATTTTAAAACCCTTTCCCTTCTATACAAGAAATAACAGAACTTGATACATAAATTTAGTATTGTTGCCTTCTCTCACAAATTCTTTATTTTTTAACTTTGACGATATCCGAGTCAAAAAGTAGCAGAATAATTAGATTGTTGTCAACATCACAAGCGGATTAGAACGATGACACGTTTAATTCTTTAGGACGCTGGCGGAAAAGCACTGACTGTGACGTCACATCAACAAGAAATAAGAAAATTAAGCTTTACCACACTTTTTTCATATAAATGGAAAGTAAGCTTTTTGTAGAAGCTCTAACTGAAAAGTATTATTTATGCTAAATTTTGCATTAGCATTTTTCTTACTGAATTTGACGTTCTCCTTTTTACAAGATAACTGCAGAACTTTTTTAGTTTACCTAAAATAATGAAGGCAAATTAAATTAGATTTAATGTCTTTTAATAACTACCTTAAAATGTTAATAACACGTAAAGTAGGTCAATTGATCTATATTATTCTACATTGTTGAAATCACCAACATTATTTGAAATTTAATATCATTTAAAAATTAACAATCATCAGCAATCTCAAAGCATTCTCTAAGCTGAATATTTAGTTGCTTTTTAAGAATGTTTGTAAGAGTCCCTGCTCGGGCACCAATTTTTTTAGTCAGTTTCTAGTTAAACACATTCTGCAAAAAATTGTAAGGAATATTTACGTTATATCAAAATGTAAGACTAACTTTGGTGGAAAACCTATTCCTCCATCTTTTTCTAAAAGTATCCCTCCTCGGGCGCTAAAATGTAATAAGAATTAATTTTTACATTAAGTTAGCGTAGTTTCACTATTATGAGGGTATTTTTAGTTTTTTCGGGCACCGCTTTTACTAAAACATTAATAAATTACTTTTACAGAAAAGTTAATTTTTAAGTTTGACAGTTGAGTGACATAATTTATTAATGAAGTTATTTTTTTACATTTTTTTTATATTTTATACCTAGCTTACGGTTTGTCTTTAAAAAATTTCGTGAAGCCTGGAGACACTCAAAGAGTTTGCATTTAATTTTTTTGTACTTCGCGTAGTTCGTAATATGTCTGTATTTGTAATTTACATACTTCATACGTGTTGAGTTGTAATATCTTTGGCGAAGAAGTTACTTCTGATTTGATTTGCTTTGTTTTGGGTTCAATTTGTTCTGAATGTCTCGACATGTGATCTTTTAAAAATACTGGTTGGTCTTTTCATATGTGGTGTTGTCAGTTGCGTTTATCGATCGAGCCCCATGATAAGCTAGACACCGCGATTCCGATAAACCTGCAGGGATGATAGTCTGGAATTGAATACACCAGATCCATGCACAAGGCACGCATATGATGTGGTTTTGGTATCGAATTATATCGGTTTAATTTGTTTTCAAAACTTACTTGTTCTCCCTTCTTACCAGAGGAGACATCTTTTGACATGTGACAGTAAACGTCTTCGTTCATTTTAAAGTTACATCTAATGTTTGTAATTATTTTTAAATTATGTTTTACAATATTTGTCTTTTGGTTACAACGGAATGAGTGATATTATAAAAAAATATTTAAACATTCAGTGAATAAACAACTGAAAGTGATAACTTGTCTCATGATCAAGTGCTTATTTGAAAATTCAAGCAAAGCGCTCTTGTAATTAAAGAAAATCGATTAAATATGGACTCAATACGAAACATCCTTGTTTCGACTTATGGTTCAGATATTTTAAATAAAAAGTACTAAAGAATATAATATTATTATGTATGTTACAATTTATCAATTAAATCAATGGCGATTAAGGATTGCCAATAACGGGAGCTAATAAAGTTAACTGTCAATTATCTCATCTGTCAATTAAAACGGATTGTTTTTTGAAAATGTTAAACTGACTATAAATGTTTTAATATAATCTTCAATAGGACAGACGTAATCTGGCTAATAGAATGGCCACATTTATTTTTGAAATCCCCTATTCAATTAAACAATTTCTTTTACGGATATAGCCATATGGATTGCGTGACTGAAGCAGTGGCGTAACTATATTTTTCTATTCTTTTATTATTATGTATTACAAAATTTATAGAGCATTTACTAATTTATCAAAATAAACTATTTTGGGATGGGTCATTAATTAACAAGTAAAAGCTTTCAAAAGCTTTCTTAGCAGTTGTTTCAACAGATATGACGCCTGAACATACGTATATTATGTTCTAAATGTAGTAAAATATAATCAAATATATAAATTATTATTAACGTGTAATATCAAAATTTAAAAGTTAACAAGTTAAGTTAGTAACGTCCGAAAAAAGCAGAAACACATTGCTGAAAACTTATGAAAAACAATTTTATTTATATTATTTACTTAGTTAATTAATTTTAAAAATGGAATGTAAATTTTAAATTATAACTGTTATTAATTGTAGTATCTCTGTTATATGCTAATCTATTCAACCAAAGGCGTCGCAACGCGGTGGGCCTCTGGTAGGCTCTAGCTATTATGACAAACAATGCTTGCCTTTTGCAAGACAAAGCATCAGTTTTTGAAACTTTTTAAAACCACACTTCTTTTTCGATTAAAATTACAAAAATTAAAATAAAACGCATAGGCCCAGTTTTTCAATAGTAAGTTAACTCAAAAATGGTTAACTTAGATTTCTGACCAATCAGGATGGTCATAAACATAGGTTAACCCTTGAATTTGGTTTAATTCGCAATTCAAAAGCTGAACCATAAAAGCAGTTTATAGTTTATCATAATATTTTGTATAGTAAAATTGTATATTTTAATAAAATCTTTTATACAAAACTATAAAATAAAAGAAATAAAACTGAAAAGTGATACGAAATACTTGATATTTTTTAAAGAAATTCAAAATATTGACTAAATAAATAACTGCATCTTAATGTAGATAATGCAATATAATGTCTCTCATTATTATTGGCAATCGCCAATTTTATTTAATTAAAAATAACCAGTATATTTGCTCTACATGAATTTTTATTAATAAATACTTTCAGTTTTTTACTTCAAAAGTGTTTTGCAACTAACTATTTTTTGTAATAACTATAAAATGACTACATAATATCGCAATATCAATATCAAAGACTTGGAAATGAGAAAATTGCAAAAAAGCTTCGAAAAAATTTTGTAAAATTTCATAAAATTTTATTAGAATTTCATATTTAATAAATATTTTTTAATTACTGATAAACTAATCATTTTATAAACTTAATTCTAAAACTTTGAATATTCAAATTATATCAAAGCCGACTGTATTTTAATAAATCAAAAAAGTGTTTACGGCTTCAGCCGAGTGATTTGTCTTTTTTAAGATAGATACTTGGTGCGTCAACAGTTGACGCACCAATAGAAAAATTATATAATATGGATTCAATAAATTTATTAATTGTATTATATTTAGTATAATAATTATAATAATGCATTCGTATTATTCGTCTATAAAATGACGATACTTTCACATCTTAATAGTGACGTATTATAGTCGTTATATACCCTGACGTCAATATCACGTATTATTATGTGCACTTGACGTCGACGACGAAAAATGACCTAAATATGACGTGATAATAACGTGACCTGGTTTGCTGGGTTCCTTCATAAACACAGCCAAAGCTTTTTGTTGGGGGTTGGCCCAAAGCTGCGGATATTGTGATATCCTGTAATTAGCAATGTCAAACCGGCGACATTTTCATCTCATACGAAGGTGGCATCTGCTACTGTTTGGTTCCAAAAGGGTTTGGCTGGTTTTATGAAGAAAGTATCTTGAAAAAGGCAGATCATTCGACTGAAACCATAAACACCACTTGTTTGATTAATAATTCATATATTGTGGTTTTCCAAAATCTTTTCCTTGCTTTTGAATTCTGAAATTTTATTTTACTCTAGATTTGAGGATTTGTTTTTGATTGTTTCGTAAATTTGGATTTTGATTTTGTTGTAAATACTTTTTTGTAATTTGTAAACCTTTGAATAATTTTTCGAGCCAAAAATTTTATGTTGGCACAAACACTTCGCTGTTACCAGGTCCGTCTATAAGGTCGACGGACGCTTTTGCGGAAGATCTTCGTAAAATTAGTATTTGAATCTTTAATTGAGATATTTTATAATTTTTGCGAATAAAAAATTTTAATTTGTGACTACAATTTTCATTATGTTTTGAATTGTTTTTGCCCAATTTGGACAAGTTTCTGGAGAGTTTTTGAACGCAAGTGGAGTTTGGAAGTGACCTTACTTGATTGAATGGTAAATGTGATGATTTGCGTAATTGGGAAAAGGGACAATTAAGTGGATTACCATAATTTTGATATCTTAAATTGGCGAATTGTTAAAAATTAAAGTGGAAGCTACATTGAACCTTTCCAAAGCATTAGAAAATTTGTTTTATAAAATTAGAGTTTTGGATATTAAAATTTAAAAGCAGATTATTGAAATTTGATAAAGACAAGTAGAGCATCATGTTTAAAATAATGGATGGCCCGAAGGAAAAATAAGCATTCCTAATTAATAAAAATTAAAAATTTTAAAATTTAATATCGGGTACATCGTCATGTTACATATTGTCATGTTTTTTTTTTTCTTATATCCCAAATTTTTACACCATCCCAGCCTGGAAAATACAACTCTTTAAGAATGTGTACGGTTAATTTTAATACTTATTACATTTTCAATCATAAAATATAAATCCATCCAAACAAGATAACCTGACCATACGTAGCGGCTATCAAAATCAATTCTTGTTTTTTTTTGGTTTGGCGCCCCATTTGCCCTTTGCTCCGTGCCGCTAATGAAAGAATCGTTTTGAAGCGCCACTTTTATTGCGGCGGGCCCTCGCTAGAATTAGGCAGTCTTGGTTTAGAGTTGATAGTACGTAGGTGTAGATTTGCAAGTCCGTAAGCCGTGTCTAGGAATTAGCATCCGGAGAAGATTATTTGTGATACACCAACGTGACCCGAGGCAAGTTTCTTCAGGTGCCTAATTGGTATTTTTTAGCCTGTTTTGCAATGGGGTAAGATTTTTTTGTTTTTAAATTGATTTTGGGAAAATCGACTGCTTGTCTCCATATGTTTCTCCACTAAGGACAATACAGATGGCTCAAAAACCGACTCCAAAACATCATGTGCTTTCATCTATAAAAATGTAAACGAAAAATATAGATTGCCGGACATCTGCAGCATCTATAACGCTGAACTCTACGCCATCAAAAAAAGCCTTACAACAAACATTTAACGAAAGCGAAAAATCACTTTTTATCTGCTGCGATTCGCAAAGCGCTCTACAAGGAATTAAAACAATATACAACTCCAACCCATATATTAAAGAAATCCATGAAAGACTCTATGAACTACACTATAAAAACTACCAAATATCATTTATATGGATTCCCTCTCACATAGGTATTCATGGAAACGAAGCAGCAGATACCAGTGCCAAAGATGCACAATCCAATACAACACTACAAGAAAATAAATCAACTCGCGAAGATTTAAAACAATACTTCAAAACTCTCATAAGAAGTAAATGGGAAGAAGACTGGAAAAGCCAACCCTTAACAAACAAGCTAAGACAAGTAAAAAATAACACTATTAAAGAACTCCCAACAAATACAAACAGAAAAAACCAAATAATCTATAATAGATTAAGAATGGGCCATACAAATATCACACACCTGCACATTTTCAAAAAAGAAGAGGCGCCATATTGCGAAACTTGCAACGCAATAATAACGCGTGAACATGTGCTAAACTACGCAAAACATCATCTAACCAGGGAACAAGAACAACTACCAAACAACATCAGCGAAGCACTCAGCCAAGAAAATATAACTAAATTAATGAGCTACCTAAAAAAAAACTCATCGGTATACCAAAATATAATAATGTGAGGAGACATCACTTGCTTTGTAGCTAATAGCTTCTTAGTTGATGCACGAGCGGATGATGTCTCTAAAAAATACCAACTTGAAATGTAATATTGTCTCTTTAAAATGAAAAAAAAAAATTTCATTTATATATGACACCTTCAAAATACCTAAAAATTATAATTTTCCCAATCAAACCAAATCCAATTATTATTTCCAAATTTAAATCTTCTCAATCTCTAATTTATCCGTTTTTCAACAATAAAATTTTCATATTAAAATATCCAAATTTTCTCCACCTTGAAACAATCAAAATTCCAAACTCAATAATTAATTAAATTTATTTTACAATAAAACTTTTCAAAAATAACAAAATTTTTAAAACATCTCAGGAAACAAAATTTCTATTTTTCACTTCCGGTGTCCATCTTGGCAACAAGGCCATTTCCACCTCTCACTGCTGCCACCACAACTTTATTGGCGCGACAACCATCAAATTTAAATTAACAACTTTTAAACAGGACATCATATGAAAATTGTTATAAATTTGTAGCAGTCTTGCCACAAGTTAAGATCCGCAAGAGGTCATCATCATCATCTGTACGTGTGAAGACCGCGGTCCGTTAAGTCACTCAAAACTGATCTCGCCAACTCTTCCTGGGACGACCTGCGGATCTTCTTCCTCTGGGTTTGTATTGGTACAGTTTTACTTCCACAAGAGGTAAAGCGAGCTAATATTATCACATTCGGTGATCACAGTCGGTGCTTTAACCAACTACGCGCATGATGATCACCATCAGCCCTTCAGTCGACGACAATCAGCATTCTCTTTCGAGAAAGGTTCGGGCACGAAAACCCCATAGCTGCTTAAACCAGATTGGGGAATGCATGTGATCTTGTTTTTAATAGTTGACCCCAGCAAACATCAACCCAGTGGGACAACCGGCTTTACGTGTTCTCTCAGTAGATGTTCGGCTAACTTACTAAGCTAATGACTGTCTCATGCGCATGATACTCTATATTAAACCCTAGAAATCCCAGGTTCGACCCTCTTATCGGGCGGACTTTTTATATCACATTTAATAGTATAAAAAAATTGACAGATGACGCCACATCTTCTTTATACATAACAGTTGGCGCTAGTAATTTCCTGAATACCTATTTAGATCAAAATATACAATTTAAAGACTAAAATGCAACTGATTAATGTTTTAAAAAATAGTCAAGTTGTGATTACTAGGTAAATTTCAATATTTTTTGTAAAATTACAATTACAGTATCCCTACGACTATGACCGGCTGTATTATTTTATTCAGTTCTTTTATTTCGATTTTCATTGCTTGTTATGTAACCTGTATCTATAGTGGACTCGAGAAAGGTTTGACAAGAATAATTGTAAGAAATGTATCGTCATTTGCAGCAAAAATTTTAATTTTAAATATTATGCTCTATGAACTATGCGAAAAAAAGCAGCAGAATGGTTGCTGTTATAATATATTATCTGCTATATACGAGAATCCCTACGCAAAAATAAATAAAATAGATTATCATGTTAGTATCAGATAGTTAATCTTTATTACCTTTTTGTAGACGTTTACGAAATTCTTCCTGTCTTCATAATAAAGTAAATTTCTCCAATCTGAGTATCAATTCCGGTGTCAGTTCCTATACACCAGAATTTCCCCTTCGGTATTTATCCTCCCTACAAAACTATAACTATCTGCGAAGACTTGTTACGCTAGTTTTTCAAACTATCTTATAATTTTATAGCAGCCATATTTTAGCTTTCCATACGTATTCTCGTCAGTTGTTATAATTTAGCAATTTTAGAATTGCAATTGACTTAGGGGGATACTTTTCAAATTTTCGAAGCTTTAGTTTCTTCAAGCAAAATTATTCGAAGGAGATATTTTAGCTTTGGTCGTTTGGTTCCAATAGGATTACATCTCCCTTCGTGTAATATTTCACCAAAATTGTTCAAGTGATTGGACAAAAAATGTGAAAATGTGAACAGTATTTAGTTTTAAAATTAAATTAAAATTGAAAAATTTAAAAGATCAGTTTATATTCTTACATTTTCATAATAAAATTATTTTATGCAAAACTCCGGTGAAAATGCAAGGTTTTTCTAAATCACATACAAAGAAATGCAAGATATAAAATAAATTTGAAAAATCCCACCTATTTTTAGTGTTTGAATTGTGTGTTGTCTTGTGTATATAGCAAGTATTTTTGAATTTCAAATTACTACTTTTATAAGTTTCTTTTTGCTGATTCCTTAAAAAAGCTTCATATTTCAGCTCGGAGAAGTTTTTCTTACATTATTGTAATATAAAAGATAAACTTTGTTTCTGAAACGCAACTTCATAAAAGAGTTACAATATTGAATTCATAAATGACCATCATTGATAGATAAACAAAAAGAAAGTTTGAAATAAAAGTGCGTTCTCAAAATATGTCGATAAGTTGGGAAAAAATAAATGGAAGTTTTTATTTGCGATATTATAGAAAACATGGTTTATTCATGTAGGGTGATGCACATTGCATTTAATGCATTACTGGACAAAAGATGTGAGACTGAAGCTTTACCCTAACCGTCTAATCCTAACATTTGCAATTGTCGCCGCCTACTTTGCTCAGCGTTCATTTTTATCTTAATCCGGCATAATTCCGGAGCTTTAGGCTAGTCTTATCTGACATTGACTTAATAGCAATATCGTATTGATTTTAGACTTCTTGAATGAAACAAAAGCATTTTGCGTCTCCTTATTAAACCATCAATTGTTATAAAAACGAAAGTTTTCTATTATTTTCACAAATTTTCAACAGCGAATTGTACGCTCCTTGCTGGACGCGTTTAAAAGCTGTCTGAAACTTTTTCTTTCATTGTTATTAAATAAATGTGAAACCATGTGAACATAATGCAAACAGACTGTTGGAAACTCAAGAAGTTTCACCATTGGCTTTTCAGCGTTTTTTTTTGTTATTTTTAATAATTTTTTCCTATTATTTATGCTCTCGTTTTTCTTTGATAACTATCTCATTTTAGTTGTAAAAGAAAATTCGTTTGAAGCTTTAATAAACATTATGTAGGAGTAAAGAAACTTGCCAAATTTTTAATTCTCTCGGTTTGCCTTTGGCATACTGTTCCGGAAATACTAGCATCTGCTATTCGGTTCGCTACCCTGATACAATCACCGCAGCAACTTGTACTAACTTTCAGTTCACTACTTCAAGTAAATGCTTCTTTCATTAAGTTCTAAATTTGATTGGACGTTCAACTACAAGTACATTGCTGAAAGTAAAACTTTTAGACTTTTTACATTAACTGAAAGGCAATTGTCTGAAACTAGTTTAAATGTAATTTCTTTGCCTTTCCGTTCCTAGTTTAATTAGTAAAGAGATTAAAAAATCTCATTTCCACCTTAATAATCACGGGTTAAATTTTCTAATTTAATTACGTTCACGTTAATTCATTACTGTGCGCAGATTTGATTTGCACCTGTTTAACATTATATTCAATAATGGTTTATTCAATTAATGTTATGTCTATACAAGTTTACACAGACGTGTTTTGAAATAACGAGATAGTGAATATCGGGAGGTGACTTTGATTTTCTGTGCTAATTAAATTACACCGCCGCGTCTACTTCAAGAATTCAGCACCTTTTGGGGGCTGCCATAGGCTATTTGGAGTTATTCAATTAAGTAAACGTACCTTACTCTTCTTCATTTTTTAGATATCTTGTTTTACCATCACGCTTAATGTAATTAATTTATTAACTTATTTCTTACATTTTAAAATAATCTCTTGAAGCGTCAAATAAATTCCACCTAACGAACTTTATGTAATTTTAAGCAAAGAATGTATTAAAACTTTTTATGTATGTGGCAAATTTTGGTTACTAACAACGAACGAAGGTTTTTCTAATTTAAATTATTATTAGTGAGAAAACTTCACAGTTACAATGAATTTGGAATGCCCTAATTAAATTTGGCTGCGTAATCCAAACAACTTTTTCAAGTCAAACTTTCAAATTTATTTCAAAGTTTAAAAATTCAAATTTTTAATTAGTTATTCAATTCTGTGCCTTTTTAAATGTATTTATACAAATTTTTTAACATAACAGTCTAATAAGATGATCCGAGATAATAGTACTATAGTTTATTTATTGATAGTTTACAATATCAGTTCTTCGTGTTCAAAGATCACCGCAAGGTCAAAATAAGTAATTTTTGGAATGAAATTTTTTTATTTATACCACACAATATTACTGTATTATTATCATTACTGCTTCTTTTTGTCCTGTGCCCGCCTCAATGTAATTTCTCACCGTTCTCTTCAGATCATCCTTTCAACATGTCACCTTATATGTACATAGGTGATCGTCCCAGATTGCGTTTCTCATATCCAATATTCTCTTTCCATTTCCATTTTAATCTCGTAATTCTATTCCGTATTCTCATTTTTGAATTAAGACTATAACTATTTTTTTTTTATATATAATTCTTTTAATCCGATTCGATCTGGCTTTTCATTAAGAAGGGGGTTAACATATTCTTAGAAGAATAGAATTAGAACTTTAGAATATAGAATTAGAATTACAAATGTAAAACCTAAAAGAAATGACTAGTCAAGGGTTCATGAGGACCCCCTCTATTTTTTGTAAATTAATAATATCCGTACAATTTAAAAAATATCTTTTAAAAAATAGCAGGTGCATTTTCAAACAACTCCAAAAATACTACTATACCTAATTTTGAAGCAAAATCTTCAGAGGTTTTGTGAAAGACTATGAAAAATAAAAATTATAGATGTGCATGTATGTACCTATTATATACCTTTCGTAGGCATATAAGAAACCGCTAAAGATTTAAAAATTTGAAAATTAGCAGCCGTATTTTATTTTGAAAAAATAAAATCTTACGTGAAAACTTCCATCGGATGAGAAAAAATAAGATATCAGCCAACCCCCCCTTTCCCCTAAAAGCGATTATTCTGGCAGCGTCTTTTTGGGTCTGCGCTCTTTTGGGTCTGCGTCTTTTTGGGTCTACGTCCTAACGCTCGCGTCTTTTCGGTCGCGTCCATTTGTCCTAGACCCGCATTAGAGTGTTGGATTTTTATACACTAATAGTGGATTTATTCTCCGACCAGGTATTTTTTCTGACAGTGATTCTCCTTTAAGATGTTCTTAAAATCTTAGAGCAGTTAAATGTTTATAAACTCTCTTGGGGATCGGATAAACAACTTTAGTAGTTTCTAAAATGCTTGAAATAAATTCATACATACAGGGTGACCTAAAAAAATAAAAACAAAACTTTTTATCATAAAAAATTTACTAAACGGAGGAAAAACTTTCTTGCAACAAATATATTGTTGAGAAAAATAATTAACTAGTTTCGAAATCGCCGCCTTCTATACACAACGTCAAGAACGCTTCCGAAAATTTAAGGCTACGCGCCGAAGCTCTTCCATAGATATCCGATTCTACTCACAGCATAACGACTACTTTAACGCCTCCAAACTTTTGTGGGGTGTCCCACAGGTTTTGTCCTCTAAGATTGACCACACGCTGTAATCCATCAGATTGAGATCTGCCGAGTAGAGAAGCCTTTCCGTGGATGTGATGAAACACGGGAAATGAGATTTGCACCAATTTTGAATAACTTTTTGGCCTATGCGCTGGAGCAGAATCTTGTTGAAGGATGACGGCTTCGAGAATATCGCGTCGGTAAACCTCTTGGTTAAATTTCACTCCCTGATCCACAAAAACCGGGGGGGGGTGTTCCACTTGAGCAAATTTCGGCCCAAACCATCACAGACTGTGGATATTGACGGTGCTCTACGGCAGCAGAAGTACCTGGAGCATTAACAGACCAAATCCGATCATTTTGACGGTTGTACGCTTGCTCTATAGTGAAAAGCTTCTCATCTGTAAACACAATCCGATTCCACGATAGAGAAGCGGTGCGATGAAGGAGCTGACGATATCTTTGAAGTCGTACGAGCTTGTTACCATCGGTGAATAGTTGAACTTTTTGAAGCTTATAAGGCTTGACCTTAAGGTGCTCCGTAGCTATTCGGCGAGCCGATTCAAGTGAAACACCGATCTCACGGGAAATTTTTCTCATTGAGACCCTGGAATTTCGCAGGAGTCGTTTCATGATGATCTGACGCATCCTCGGCGTGTTGACTGTTCACTTTCTTCCGCTCTCTGGATGACGTCCGTTATGGCCATGCTTCTCAATTTATTTGATTGTTTGATTGATTCCATGTTGATGTAATCCTAAAATTTTATCTCGTTGATTAGACATCTATAAAATAAGTAATAAAACACATCATAACAAAGTTTGACAGTTCACCATAATGTAGCATTTTTAACTGGCAATCTCAGTGTGCTAAAACAAAATACCAACAACAAAAAACTTTTGTGTTAGGACCGATCAAACTTTGTTATCATTTTTTTTTGGATCACCATGTATAAGAAATTTTATTTAGTAAATGTGAATTCTTGAAATATTACAAGTAATAAATTATGCTTTAAACAAACTATAAACTGCCAATTGCAGAGCTATTATCTAGCCAACTGCATTATTATTTCTTGAAATTTACGAATTATATCGGACTGCATACTCATGTTCAGCATACCGTTCCAGGATTTTCACATGACGTAGATTCATGAATTATACGTTTCATGAACATATAGTATTGTTTGCTTGTTTTGTTACAAGCGTGTGACTGACCGATTTGATAATACAAAAACTATAATTTCAGGTTGACCGGATCACAAAACTGTCTTGATCTTTAAGATCTGAAGTTGTTATTTTGAAATTATGCCTACTAAGGAACAAAATATGCTTCTTGGGATAGGAATAATAAGTTTTTAAATCCGTTCATAGGATAGCAATTAATAGGTAATTATTTTAAAAAAATGCTCAAATAAAAACAAAAAATAATTAGCATCTAATTTGTAAGTACATTTACATTTATAACATCCTGTGCGTGTTTTGTTTATAAAGATTTTATTGAATAATTTTGAAAAAATATTTGTATTTTCAACTACTTATTACAGTTTTGGCTGTAATCTCCAAAAAGACGTGTTACACATTTTGAGTGCAACATTTACTATTTTAAAAGCGTCCTCATGAAAATTTCACGGTAAAACTAAATAATTAAGTAGATTTGAGGAAAAATTAAATAAGAGATAAAAATATCACAAATTTCAGTTATAATAGCAAATAAATTCACATTTAAATGCTACCCAATTGTTTTTGCGCTGTTTTCCATCTACAATTTTAAATTAAAGCAAATTTTATTTTCAAAAACTACGTTTATCGCTGTTCCCTATTAGTTACACAAATACGTGTCGGGGATTAAAAATTTTATCGCAAATGTAGCAAAACAGTTTTACATATTTTATGTGTTAGTTTGCAGATAAGTTTTTACATAAAAGTTATCTTTTGGATTTTGTTGTTGTAATGATAAAAAAAATGCTTACTGGAAGTTTGATTATCAGAAAATGTGTTTTTGTTGATTTTCTTTTAGGAGCAATAAATTTTGATATCTCGTGCACGAGTAATTTATATTAAAGTTTGCAAATTAAAAATTTTGGTAAGTAGAAAAGTAATTTGATTAGCGGATTAATTCGATGTCGGCCTAACTCGTTATCCTTAAATAAGTGCTGTAAATATATATAATTGAAAATAATTAATTGAACCGTATGATATGTGGTTTAAAAATTTGTCAAACCGGGTGGTTTATTTTGTAGGAAAATTTGATATCAGTCGACCAGTACACCTACATAAAGCTAAATAATCATTTGAGTGTATTTAATCAAGTGGGTGACTGGATTTGTAAATGTAATTCGTTTGCTGGTGATTGCATTAAATGTAGCCTGTGATTTGTGTTTGTTATGTGGTGACTAGTTCATTACTAACTGTATTATGTATTTTGTAATTTAATTAGAAATATTGAATCTAGGAATTACACACACGCTTGCAAATTTCCGTCATCCCATTGTGAATCTACTCAAATGCAACCCTTAACGCTTCTTTAGTTTGTAATTCCATTGTTTAAGTTACATACAAAAAACATCATTTTTCTTTGATGGTTCTCCAATAGTGACCTACACATACATATAAATGGAAAACATTAGCAGCGCTGCGATGCCAACATAGAGCACAGTACATACATTCGAACGTAAAAAACGACGTTGATTTGATTTGGTGGAATAGGATTTCAAGTCTACATTGTTGGTTTATTTCGGTTTAAATTTAACTATCGATGTTATCCATTTACCCTGGCAGTTAGTTGGTTTTAGTATGGTCAAAATGCAAAATAAATTTTACAAATTCGGAAGATTGACGTATTTAATTAGAAAAAAAGGCCGCCACACACGCACTGTACGATGAAGAGTTTAGGTACTACATAATATTATTATGTCTACGTCGGTGTACGGCGAGTTATAAATATAAAAAGTTAAAATTGAGGAAGGAAAAATAAAAATCCCTGATATTAAGTACCTACTTTGACTACAAAGTGTTATCTTTACCGCGCATTCTATTGAGGCTATGAAAATTTTTCACTTAAAATTAAAAAATATTCATAGTGCTATTAGTGAAAGATTGTTCTGTAATTTATTACTCTTTGAACTTTAATAAAGAAGTTATCGATTTAAAAAATCTTTCTGGAGAACTTTTATCCGTAGAAGCGTGCATTTTAAAGTACTTGCAGACACAAAAAGCTTCCGCACATGAGTGGTTTTCTCTATATTTCAAAACATCTTACTCATAATAAAACTTTTCAGAACCTTTTAAAAATTATTGTGAGCTCAACTAAAGTAATAATTCACAAACAGCGCAGCTGATTTCCGTTAGTAATATTATAATATACCTTACTACCAAAATTTATTACATATAATTTTTTTATATTGTTCTAATTTTGGTAATAGTAATATTTCATTTTAAATGTCAGCATGAATAAAAACTTTTTTGCAAATGATTTATCGGTTTGCTTGTATATCGTGTGCAACAAATTTCAAATTACACCATAAATTGAAAGTATCAGCAGTTTTACCCACGATATGCTAAGCAATACACCAATTATTGTCTGCCACTAAGAAAAACCTAATTCTAGAAAACCGAATTGACCTAGCTCTTTACTATTACAAACAACCGCCATGTTATAATATAATAAAAATATCACCAACAGGTGAATTTGAACTTACGATGTTCACATGACCAACTGAAAACTTTAAAATTGAAAATTGAGTGGTATTACCACAGCAGTTACATTATGGTTAATAGCGTGTATATCCAGATAGAACAATTTATATAATATAATACTAACACTGCACTTATAGTTAATTTTAATGCTAAAGAAAATTGCAGAACTGAAATAAATTATATTCGACAAAAATTAAAAATTTATTAGTTGCAGGAAAATGTATGATGCATGTTTGCGTTGCTATTTTCTTGAGGAAAATTCTTAAATGAAGCGCTTATTAAATAGTAATCTTGTTGAAATAAGAACGAGAAACTCATTTTTGCTCTAGTGCAATTTTATTTTTATTTTTACTGAATTGGTGAAGTCTCTAAATAGGTCAACGTTCTACCACATTATGAATTTATTAATAAAATAATACCGAATTATTTACGATGATGTGGCTGAAAGTGCCCCGTTTGCATTTCTTAACCAAGCAGTAAATATTTTGAACAAAAATATATTTTTATTTCAAGATTAAGAGTTAGGGCGGCTACTCTGTATATATCAATGGGGATAACATAAATCGTTTGGACATCTGGTCTGCTTGAGCTTCCGGAGGGGCAATATATTAATCAAGAACCCAGCACATTTAGATGCCGCGGCATTCGACCCGTAGGACATTTTGTATTATCATTATGACAGGGTACAAAAATATATTAAATTTTGGTATTACTAGCAAACGTTTTATTAGAAAACTTTTCATATCCTTCGTGGAATATATCAATGGTCTCATATTAAATGCAGTTTATTGCACAATATACTACGATAGTTTGCTTTCGAAGTTAATCTTGTACTTAAAACCAGCTTTATATAAACCTTGACTAGTTTAATAAAACCGCAATAATCGGAAAGCTGTTATCATCAGGAAATCATAAAAAAAAATTGGTAATTCACGATAATTGAAAATGTAATATTTACTTTGAATTTCTTTAAAAAATATACTACTTACCATCATATTAATAGCTCTGTTCTTGCAGCAGTTTGAAATCATGAACCATGAACCACTGAAATTGCGGAAATGACAAAATTATTAACGATTTAAATGCCGGTTTGGAGATTGGATGAAATTGATATTTGGAGCTTATTGAAAGCAAGCAGTTTTTCTAAACCATAGCCAGTTTATATTGAAGGGGTTTCACAGCTATTAAGTATATAAAATAAAATAGTTTTATGAATAACTTGACATAAAATAAATAAAAATTATTGAAAAATGATGGAGATATGAGCCATCAAGTAAATCCCTCTTTTGAAAATCCTTGCTGATGGTGGAATTATTTTCTCTGAAAAAATTAATTTTTTCTTATATAAAAAGGTAATACCTAAGATGTAGCAGAGGGAAATTTTTTTATAAAATTTGTAGAAATAACAGCTGTTTGAAAAAATTTTATGATTTTTAACAAAATTTTGAGTTTTAAAAATTTATAACTAATGAACGTGTCACCCAATTAAAAATATCCTATGCTACATCTTGGATAATATTATGAGGAATATGTGTTTTAAATTTTAACAAAATCGGTTAAGTAGATCTTGAGATATTTTGTCCACCAGTTCGAAATATGTAATATTGAGAAAAACGCAAATGAAAAACAGTACTGCAGTACTGCGCATTTACCGCGCTCACTTCTAATTACTATAAATTCGGAAATTATTTGAATTTTGAAATGGTTAAACGTTTACAATATTCTTAAAAGTATAAATAATATAATATTAAGCCAAAAAAACAAAAATCCAATTTTTTGAAAATCTCAGGGTGGTAAAACCCCTGAAACGAATTTCTCTTCCAACAAGAAATCTAGATCACTTCGGCGATTTGATCTACATAAGTCACAAAAGAATCAAAAACTACAAGCAATCGTTTACATGCGAAATTCGAAAAAGTGGCCTTTGCTTTTAATTTTGATTTTAATTAATTTTAAGTCCCTACCAATTTTGAATTGTGAAAAAGTCCACCTTGGACTTTTGGAGAGAACGGCCACGATTTGCCAAGTTGGAAAATTTTGATGAAAATTAAGAATAAAAATAATATGGAAAATGATATTGCGTAATTTTATTTAATAATTAATAAAGTTAAGATTGAATTACATAAAAATTAAAATCAAAGTAGATAATTAAAAGAAATTTTAATTTGTTGAAATTGTGAGAAGATAACAGCACATTTTATTTTAGAATTTTGTTATTGGATTTTATTTGAAAGTATAGTTATAAATAGGTTTAAATTGTGGAAGAACTTTTGGATCCACCCTAGAATTGTTACAGATATCACAGCCATATTTTTTTAGATTTATTTTGCGTTTCTTCTGATTCGCCTGAAACTCGTCAATTCAAAAATTTCGACAATTCAGGCAAAAAACAATTTAAATTTTTTAAAAACATCTTTTTTTTGAATTTATTAAAATCCATTTAAATTCTTCAGTTCATTGAATGTGGCGATCGAACAAATAAAGTAAATCTCCCATTTTCCACCTGCAGATAAACTAAACAAACTTTGACCCGATTGTCAAGTCGAACCACCCCTATCATTAAAATATGTAACTATTTGGCAATAGTCACCAAATACTTCACATATCTACCCTTGTTTTGTGCTTATTTGATATCATTTTCTCTTCGAGCAATTTTGCCTACTTACCATTTCATAAAATTTGACAGCATTCGAGGGTAGGAAAATAAAATTCGCTTTATATAATATAATATTATGCGAATAAACATTACGGAATGTCATTTAAAAAAATGGTTGATGATGTCTCTACTCAGAAACGCTTAAGCACATACTTATTTTATCTTAAATGCTTGTTAACGACGTACCATTTCCAAAAATATATAGTTTTTAGGGAGTAAATTCATAAATAAAAATTTTACAATATGGAGCAAGGACAAAACTAAATTAATTTACTTTTTGATGTTACTTTGTATTTTTTAAGTTTTTAGAATTTTCTGCAAATATATTTATGTGCATTAATAATCCTCGTTGTTGGTAACATTAATTTTAAATAGTACATTTTATTTGCTTGACGTGACAAATGAATTCCGTCAAAAAAGGATTTCGTGTCGAGAAACAAATTTGCTATTGCAATTAACTAAATTACAGTATTTCAGAAAACGTATTCATTTTTTTAAATGTTAAATAGATTTTTTTGTGTTAAAAATTCCGTATTATGTAGTAACATCCTTTTGTGTTTATCCATTTATGCTACCGAAATTACCAATTTATTACATTATATTTTTAATAAAAAAATGGCATTGTTCTTTTATATCACAACTTTTCTATTACGCAAATAAATTAATTTTTAATTGGATTTTCTTTAAAAATAGAAACAATGTGGTCCACTGAAAATTTTAGCAGATTAGTGCACGCTGTTCTGTAAAAATGTTGGCGTGCCATCGTGGGGTTGAACATATGGCACGTGACTTCACAAAGACAAATTCAAACAAGTTACCAACATAATTGTTTATTTCTCTTGTAATACGATAAATTAAGGGTAATTTCCGAAAATATTAAACACTAACCAACCCAAAACATTATATTTTATTAAACAGGGGTTTGTAGACTGAATTCATAGTCGCGTAAACAAGTGCAATATAAATTAATTTTTTCTAAAAACGCTCGACTGATTTTTTGAAGATCCCAGATGAATTGCGAATTATATTATCGCCGTCTCGAATTGCATCCCCGTGACGCATCCACCCATTACTGACGTCATCGCAGGGGATGATGTAAAAGAAGGTTGAAGTAATTGAATTGCTAAAGCGACTGCTGAAATTACGAACAGAAAATTTTCTTAAAAATTACAACATAACTTTTCATTTAAAAATTCTATTAATCGGTTAAACAATACATTAAATTTAGTATAATGATCACTCGAATGAATTTAAATGAAAGAACAATAATTTGTTTTGAATTTACTTTTTACTTCCGAGAGAATAATTTAGTCAAAATTTATTCAACCGTGGCTGAATCTTTTAGTGCTTTTTTATAGAATATAAAACCTCGTAGTAAATGAACAGAAAATTTAAAATGTACCGAAAGTACAATTTCTTTGATACTAATATTTGCAATACGTTTGTTGAAACGACTCGATTAAAAAAGGAGCTTTATTTAAAAAAAATTATTAGTTAAAATCAACACGTCTTGGCGGATAATATTTATTTAAGCAAAATTTTTGCCTTTCTCTTTGGTAATTGAGTTTGTATTTCTTGTTTAAAAAACTGTTCTAAATCATTTGATCCAGATTTTAATTTTTTAAACAAAAATTAATTATTAAATAAGGATTTGATATTTCAAAATACGCCAGATATTTCGTGACGAATGTACATCTTATGTGTAGTGGAAAACTGGCAGAAGGATTAGCACTACAATAAATTAAGGGCGTAATTTTACCAAAACAAAATTCACTACATTAAATTCTCCGTAATAAATGAAACATCAGAAATATTAAATTGAGATAATTTTGTGATGTTTTATTTTATTTAATTTTTTTATATGTATTTTCAGAGCTAGAGCGGACTAGTTAAATGTGAGATCTGTACCCGGTTGTTTGCATGAATTAATTTATAATTATCATATTAAAACATTTTAACATTTAAGTACCTACTTGGTATATTAACTCATTCGAGCAGTGAATTATTGTTGTTAATTTCTCTATGATTAGATTACTCTGAAGACGTACTTATAGCACAAAACTAGTTCATAATTAAAACAGTTAACTAAATACATGCTATAACAACAAGAATTTATCTTGTACAGCTGAAACTGTTATGAAATTTCCACAATATTTTCTTGAAAATTTCTAAAGAAATCTCGAAGTCTTTGGGTATTAGAAGAACCACTCTGTATATAGATAATTTTGAAGATTTTTAACGCATTAGTTAATATAAACAGAAGCTGAAGACAAATGAAATGCTATTTGTCTTTGTCACATTTTCTATTCTACGGGTAATCATCGTTTAAATAATCAGTTTTCCATGATAATTGAGATTGCTTTGTAGTAAAGCTAATAAATATTGTACATTATGATTTCAACTATATTTTATGCCATTTGAGTTGTAACAGATGTAACGACACTTTTTTCGTTTGAACTTTTAACAAAATCCAATAATATTTTGTTATAATCTCATTTATTTTACAGGTTACCAAAATGTTTGATCAAAAACAAAATTGTTAGGCTTTACAAGTTTGACAGCATAGAAACTTTAAGCATCCGTAACTTATTTAAAAACTGAAAAGGTTAGAAAATCGATATCTGAAAAATTTCTATTCGACAAAGGAAGTGTTACTAATTTTCATATTGTATTTAGTTATTTATAATTTTATTTATAACCTTTTTTTTATTTCAATCCATCACAAATCAATACTTTCATTAAATAAACTAAAATTAGCCAGAAATTGAGTAATTTTTGATTTTTAAATTAATTCTCACAAACTACGCAACTTATTAACTGGCAGTTTACATTTTGGATGTCCTTAAAAGGACGAAATTGTTTACAGCTTCTTGCCTGTAAACAATACGTACTAACAAATTTCCGGACCTCACTTTGAGTGCCACTGATTTAGTGAGTAAAAAATAATTGCAGATGAAACAATGTGCAGAAGTTTTCAGGTCATTAAATAGTTTCATTCCAAGTTCATCTTTTCATTTTCACATTTTCACAGTAATCTTACGTTTTATTGGTGGCTGTAAAATTTTATTATCTATTTTAATTTAAGTTTATACTGTTTTTAGTTTTACAAAATTTTAAGTATAAAGTGTCCTGGCACTTGGAAAACTTTATGTAGTTCCCTTTTACAATTTTGACACGTCGACTATTTGTCTATTGCAATCTTTTAAATGCCGTAATGTAATGTTCTACAAAATGCAATTTCTACCCCATATCTACACATGAATTACTATAATAAAAGTATTATTGAAGCTCCGACGTCCATTTTATCTGGAAATTCAATGTGAGATCCACCAGCATACTTCGAGCTAAAAGCTGCCATAAACATTCACATTTAGGAAAATTCAAGAACTAACACGTACACCTACTTAGAGATAAAAAATTAATGATGCGTTATTTTAATTTATTAGTTCAAAAAAAAGCAACAGACATTTTCCGATCGTACGGGGGGCAACCGAAAAGTAAACGTAAATTTTTAAATATGGTCTTTGGAGTCAAACCAAAATTTGTTTATTATTGAGCTGTCTAAATACGGCGCTCATTATATAAAATCATTTGATACCGCATAATGCTATCCAACCAGGTGCGGTGGATGAAAATACTTGAAAGAAAAGATTGTTTGCTTTCTTATCCCTGAGGTTTTATTGTTTAGTTTGGCAGGTAAAACCTTTCTTTATATATTGAATGGTTTAAGAAAAGCTAATACGACCTGACATTATTTGATATTTCGCATCTGCCGTTTTGTTAACTTCAATATTTGGACTACAACGTTCAAATACTTTTAAAGTTTAATTACCGTGAAATATTGTAATATTGGTAGCAAAAATTTCCCCCTTATTCTGTTATGAATAAACACTCGTCTCGAGATGAAAATATTCCTACCGAATTTAAATGTACGTATAACGTTATTTCCAGGAAGAAGTTAAAATCTTCGGTATTGTCTTGGTAAATAAGAATGCTATTTGCTACTTTAATTCGCTTAAAAAATAAAAAAAAATATTCACTTTAGCTTTAAAGTATAAAAATTGTAGCCGATTTATGTTACCTTAGCAATAATATTTTAGATTTTATTAGCTTCGCAATGTTTTATTACTCTTTCACCAACCGAAGAGTGTTGGGAAAAAGGAGAGTACAAGCTATTATTTTGAAAACCCTAATAAAATGATTTTCATACATCACCGATATGTTCCTTGCCGAAAAAAACAACTCGGCTGAGGGCTGACGAATCGTTTATTTTATTTTTGCACGTTGAAATAATATTTTGATATTATCTAAAAAATAATACACGACGACGCAGATAATAATTAGACTTTAAAATTCATTTCTTAGCGATTTGCCTTTCCATTCGTCTACGGAAATGAAAATTTTAATAAGAATCAACTAAAGCGCTAACGATGAATTTAAAACCTCCACATCATAAACTCCATTGTCTCATTCGGCGTCTGCGGAACATATATTATGCTCTAATAGATTACAAAGCACTTGCTAATTACAAAATACACTTTCAGCGAGACCATTTTATACTCTAGGAGCATCCATTCACGCTTCACGATTCAAGAATTTTTAGCATCTCCTGGATTGAGAATTTTATCGAGCGCATGCTTTTCATTTTTATTAGCTTGTTAGTTTCTGGACAAATTTATCAAATACTTTGTCGCAAAATTTTGAGGTCAAATTTTTTTGCAGCAATTAAACTTGGGTTACTTACACTAATGAAACAAGTTGGGCAAGAAGGCGTTCGTGTTACAAGAACAAGTGACCCCTAATGATGCAACTTGCAGAGTTTTAATTCGGGAAATCAAGCATGCTGTGTGAGGGAGAGAATTACTGCTTCTGTGGTTCTCTATTTAACCAGAAATTTATTGCCGAAAATTAAATGTGTGTTGTTGAATTCGGTTAGAATTCAATGGCTCGTTGGAAAATTTATGAGGTTGTGGTGACTATAAATGAAAAAAAAATTAAATGCGAGAACAGAACTCGGAAAAAATTATCTGACAATATTAAAATTTTGTTCAATTAGATATAAATAGCGGTCAACAAAAATAATACCAACCCCGCAGTATGTGTATCATTGGAGCAAAAATATAATACAAGGGTCAGCGTGTACATAGAGCCATGCAGTGAGTATAAATAAGCTCAGTTTACAAAATGTTTACATAACTTCTGTTTGCTAACACACAACACAATGACACAGGAAGTGTATCATCGGTCCGACTTAAAGGACCTTTTGATGGAACGTATTCTCTGCTCCAATAAATAATTCAAAAGCAAATTATTAAAATCTGCACAAAAGTATCGAAAGTTGCACATTTTAGTATTAAATTCTATTTTTACTTCTAAAAAATTTAATACGGACAAATTACTTTTCAAGTTAGTTAATGAGAAAAATCGAGATACTTTTTGTATCCACATGTGACCAATTCACAACTTCAATATAATTTTGTGTAAAAATATCTCTAGGGTAAAAAGAAAAACACCTTTTGAAAGTTCAAAATTAAATGTGTGTAAAAGGTTAAAAAAGATAAATTGGATTCAGAAAGAAATGGAGCTTTTCATGTTGAAATTTTTTAACTAAAAATAAAACATGCATGATGAAAGTAAAATAATATAATATATTAATGGTGGTAGAAACTTAATTACCAATAGTAATGAGAATGTAAACTCTGATTTAATAATAGGTAGTTATTCCGTTAGATTTAATTAATAATCACCAAGTAGTTAGTCGCTAAAATTAATTACCCAATGTGGTTGCTTTGTATATAAAGTGAAGGTACATACAGCAAATACGTAATAGATGTACTTACTTTAATTAATTAATTTTAACTCATATCTGCAAGAAAAATTTAGCCAATAAAAAAATATTCTCTACACTAAAAATCATAAAATGCGCATTGTAATATTTTAGTTTTCCAGAAAAAAAACTCATTGAATGATTAATTTACTACATCTAATAGTGCTTCTTGCTATCACACTGGCAATGTCAACAGTGATAATTTTGGAAAAATCGCAAAACAATATTTTTGAGCAAAAGAATGGAGTTTTCTATTAGTTATCACTGTATTTTCTTTTATTAAGCCCATCTTAGTCTGATGCACATGAAAAAACTGTCAGATTATTATCGACAGGTTAAACATTAAAATTTAAAAAAATTAAATTTTAAAATAGTTTAAAATAGATCGATCAATTTTGTTCTACTGTATGTGAGTTATTGGCAGATAATAATTATATTGAAACATTAGTGCAAACGTTAACTGAAAGAAAATCTTGTATCAAAGGCCGTCTAGGAATGTTTGGAAATCTAATAGCCCCCCATTAAATTACACTTTAGTTATAATTACCACGTCGGTATATGGTATTAATGTAATAAAAATAGTGTTAGTCGAGAGCAGTGCCATTCAACTTTTATTTGTTAGACATATCAATGATAGTTATGTATTTTAGACTGTCTATCATATTTTAGACTTTAATGATATTAGATGGCATGTAACACAAATTTAATAGTTTTATACATATTATACTGACTTTTTAATATTTACGTAAATTATTTATTTATTTCAAATCGATTACCTTATTTGAAAGCAGGTCAAAAGATAATTCTATAATTATTAAGTTTAGACGATTACTAGTAAAAAATCTATTACAACAGAATTTTTTCTGTATTTGTTCTTTTTTAGAAGCGTTTTTATACAAAATAATAAATTATGTATTCATAAAATCCATATTTTCAAATTACAATATTATTAAATTCCAGTATATGAGACTATATAAGCATAAAATATTTAACATAAAATCAAAATAAAATGGAAAGGTCGATTTAAGCGTCGATTCACAATGAACGTAAAGCATAAGAAATACACAAGACATAAGAAATATAAACGGAAGAAATTTTTTTAAAGAAATTTTTCTCTTATTATTTTTTAACTATTATATAAAAGCTTAAGTATGTAATAATGTTAAAATCTTAAACTGCATAATGTGAAATAGTTTTTGGCGAATATCAGAATTATTCTAGCATTACTCAATTCTCGATTAAACATTTGTTTCTGTTTGTATTTCGTTTGCCGTTGAGAATGGAAAACTCCACTTACTCTAACAAACAATACCAGGAATCTCTAAACAAGAAATTTTTTGTTTTTGCACTGTTCGGAACATAACAAATAATCGTTAAATAAATCATTCGATCAACGTCATATCGCTGTAATGATTAAATCAATTACACCCTCGTACACATTTCATCACAAGGCTCATAATATGACATCACAGAAAGCATTATATTGCAAGGACAAAGCGAAAAGGTTCTAAAGAAATAGGAAATCCCATAATTTATTAAAGATTTCAAATATCATTTAATTACTTGTCAACTCAATCAAATATTTATCAATTTCAATAATACACACATACGTCGATAAGTTCACAGTCGTTTAAGGTGGAACAAAAACTGTAACAAAATTTGATCCTTTACATTGCCATAGCTGAATAAATTACAATTACTTTTAAGATTTTGTAAATATTTGACATTATTTGACAAATTAATAACTAACAGGATGACAAGACGGTGCCAGAACAGATTTGATTTATTCTTGTTTTTTTATTTTTTTTTCTAAATTTTTGCTTTTCTTTTTTCTCTATTGTTACATTCTTTCGCCAATTTGGTTAGGTTACTTACAACTTTTTTCACAAACCAAAGTTGTTGGGAAATAAACCTTTGAAGAGACACCGACACGAGGTTTAATTATTTATGGAGCAGGGTAAATGTTCAATACTTAGTTAGAAGTATTGCTATTGGAATAGCCATGAAAGAATTAGACCTTTTATTCTGAAGGTCTAGGGTCTAGTGGTTTAAACCTTTTCAGCCTACACATTTCAGTTGTACATTTAGCAGTCTCTCTGTTAACTAATTTGGAAGTACGTACTTCAAGATCGTTACGTATGACCTCACCTCATTTGGAACAAATCCGGGAGCATTCACCATATGTATTTCTGAGAACTGTAGATTGGAACCTCTCCAGTATCTCCAGTTGTTAGGGAAAGGCTTGATTAAGGGTTCGGTAGTTCCTTGAATCAATGTACCCACCGTGTAGTCATGACGTCTGTGATGAATATTTGAACTGCTACTTGAACCTTAGCGAAAAGGAAAGAATCAAAACACAAATTCACTTTTATGTTACTTTATTGTAATAATTGAACTTGATTTCAGTTTAACGAGCAACGTTTTAACCTAGAGCTGAGTAGCGTGCAGCCGCTTCGGCCTTTAACAGTGTACTGAAGGTTTGACCGGTAAAGGTTGACATACGTATACGGTAAAAATGCAAGGGATGAACAAAACATATTTACAGGGGTATACAAAATATTCGAAAGGCAACCTATACAGAAAAGTATGACGGGCCCAGGATAGGGCCAGCCCTGGCCCAACCTTGTAGAAGTCTGGGCCAAGCTTGTAAATCAGGCTTGGCCCAGTCTTGGTAAAACTCTGGGATGATAACACGGGCCCAAGCGTGGTTGCCATGATTGGCCCCACGCTTGGTCTCCAGGACTGGGCCATACTAGATTTCCAGGACTGGGCCACGCTTTGTTTTTTACTGGCCCAGGATAGGGCCAGGCCTGGCTCAACTTTGTAGAAGTCTGGGCCAAGCTTGTAAACCAGTCTTGGCCCAGTCTCGGCAAAGAGCTGGGATGATAACACGGGCCCAAGCTTGGTTGCCATGACTGGGTCAAGCTTGGTTGCCAAGACTGCGCCAAGCTACGTTACTAATGCTGGCCCAAGCTTTATTGCCAAGGCTGGTCCCAAGCTGTATTGCTAAGGCTGGGCCAAGCTTGGTTGCCAATGCTGAGCCAAGCTTGGTTGATAATGCTGGCACGACGTTATCATATCATCACCAAGGCTGAACCATTACTGGCTTGCCAAAGCTGGCCCGAGTATATTTGCCAAGACTGGCTCAAGCTTACCTGCAAAGACTGGCCTAAGTATCACTGCACAGACTAATTCACAAGAATTAAAATTTAAAAAAATAATAACTAAACAATTACATTCATAGTAGATTTATTTTTTTTTTACCTGACAAATTATGCAATATTTTAACAGAACTTATAAACTTAAACGCTTAACTTAAACAGAACAGAAAAGTAAGCATGTTTGCGTAACATTATAATCACTATTGGTATAAACTAATAATTATAAAATAAATAATTAAAAAATTAATTTTTTTCATCGCGATGAGCTCTCCCTCCCTCACGATCTTTAGCTCCAGACAGGAAACGGCTCACCAGAGTATCGTTTTATGTAAAGTTGATACTCTAAAACAGAATTTTTAACGCAAAGTTTTTTCAACATAACCTCACCCTGGGGTGATGAGTTATGTAGAGCATTAATGGCATAAGAGTCTTCACAGTTAACATTTTCAATAACATCTTCACTATTGATAAAATCATTATCACTAGTGTCCAAATCACTGCGATTACTATTATCTAAATCATTGTAACATTCTTGTGAACTTACATGGTTCTGAAATACTATAATAAATTATTCTCACTCACGCTGCTTATACCTTTGTTATTTGATTTCTCGTGAACGTCTGTATTATTATTATGATTATTTAAAAGTTATCGAGTTTTATGTAAAGCACGCCCACTCTTTAACTATCTGAAATATGAATCGGTTATAATTGTTATAAAATATGATTCAAATCGAAACTCAATATGATGTAGCACTCGAGAAACAATAAAAGAGCAGTTACTTGCAAAATGGTCGTGGATTTATTGGAAAAGACTTCTTGCGCCAGCGTACAAGTGTAGATGCGCAAGTGCTTGTGAGTTCTCCAGTCTTGGCCCAAGCCTGGAACGCCAATGAATGGCCTAGGCTGGGTTACCCAGACTTGGCCCAAAGCTAGGTAACGGCAGGGATGGCTGAGGCTTGGTTCCCCAGACTTGTTCAACTCTGGGGGCTCTTGTATGGGAATCGGTTTAAGTCTGGCTTTGTAGATCGATACTTTGTTCTGCAGAGAGAACTTAAATTTAGCGTCACTAAGCCAATACATTTTCCGGAATTGCATTTTTAATCGTTTTTTTTTGTCCAAATATGGGTCTGACGTAATCAGAAGATATAAGATTGGCCCCAGGGAACTACCTTGTGGAACCTCAGATTGTATTGGAAATATTCCTGTATATTCTTCTTGGAATTTGACGAAAAGTGTCTATTTAGCTTATTAGAAGGCAGAAATCACAGGAAAGCAGCTTCTTTAGTTTGTACAGAAACCCCCAAATGCCAGACTTGTCAAATACCTGCGACACTTCCAAGAACACCGCTGGGAAGTATTTTTTCTCGTTTAGGTCTTTGTTAATTTCTTCAACAACTCTATGGACTTGTTCTATCATTGAGTGTTGTTTTCTAAACCCAAATTGATGGTCCGGTATTAATTTATTCGTTTTCAACACTGATTTCAATCGTTTCATTAGTAATTTTTTCAGAATATTCGATATTACAAGAAGTAGGCTAATAGGCCTGTAAGACGCAGCCTCTTCTGGGTTCTTTCCTGGTTTAGTTATCATAATCACTTGTGCTACCTTCCATTGTAGTGGGAAGGAGCAAAATCTCAGAACTGCAATTTATTCTGATGGTTTTTACAGGTAGCTTCTTTAAGACTGTACCAGATATTAGATCGTATCCTGGCGCATTTCTATGATCAAGATCTTTTAGTATTTTACTTGAAATTTTTTTATAGGAAAATCTATCTGGAGATGTGCTTCAAGAGAATTGATGATTTTTTTCTCCTCTTCATCGCTTATTTCTGAAGAAAATGGTTAAAAGACCTTTTGCAGGTGTTTCTCAAGTCTTTGTTGAATTCCTTAATTGCAGTATTTTTTTTTCACTTATAAAATATTTTAGTTTTTTTGTTGATTTATTGAGCTTTGCTCTATCAGGAGAAGATCTTTCGGAGTCTACTCTTCTCAACAATCATAATTTTAATATATTAGTTGAACAGGTCTGAATTCTTCACATTTTGGGGTAGCCTCCCAGGCCGCTGTATTGAGATTATTGATTGCTGTTTCTAGTTCTTCCCTGGTTTTACTGCTTGTTCGGTTGTCCAGAATGTTTCTTAATTTGTTCCAATCTGTTTTAGTACTATGGAGAGTTAAACCTTTTTGTTTTTCTATTATCTAGGAGCTCAGAATAACTATTATGGGGCTTTAAGCTTTAAAATCAAAAAATATTAACCAAAAATGTTTGCTAATATTTTTAAATTTAACTCAAAATAATTAAGTTTTAAATTATGTTATCGAGTATCAATATCAATTTAACTTCGAGTTACATTAAACAAGTTATAAAGGATTTCCCCGAAACAACTCGCTTAGTCTAATTTTTGTTAACCACCTCCATATACTAAAGACAACTGAAAATATTTGGTTTAAATGGTGGTATTCTGAAAGTTCAAGTAATCCACAAATCGATTCTAAAACGAATTAAAAGTTAACATTTTACTTGACTCGAAGGAGTTTGTTTAGTGCGCTAATAATGTTTTAAGTTAATAAGAAAGCTAACTGGTCAATTTACTTAATGTTTCATAGAATAAACTAATCTTGCTTATAGCTCATATGAAAATTAATGTAAGTAGTATAAAATGAGCTTTTAAACTGGACGTTAACTGAATTGAAAGAGATCCGGTGAAACTGAAAACGTTTACTTGCTTCTCTATTTTTAAAGAAATAGCATGTAGGGACCTTCTGGGCAACATTAATTTATTGTAATTAACTACAATAGAAATTAACATGATCAAAGGGGTTAATTTTTAACTTTTTGAGTTTCTTATCTTTGGGTTCTATTACTGACATTTCTGTGCAACTCGGTACAATTACAATTGTTGTAAATTTATTGGAAGATAAATTAAGCAAGTACCCGCAGAATGCAATCTTATATGCGGGTTTCTTCAAGAAGCATTAATAAATATCGAGTTATTGATTTTCTAAAATGTACGATGACATGACAATGAAACAGAATTAGTGTCACTTCTTAACAATATAAAAATTTATCGAGTGTTAACGAGTTCTTTTAACTCGATACAAGTTGTCCAACACTTCATTGTATGTTTATCTATAGCTTTCCGTAGTCGGTAGTAATTAGATTATAAGTGGCAACCATTTAGATTGTACAAGTGCTAACTAAAATTTTAATTCTGTTAAAGTTACTCCACCGTTAATTGACTTTTAGTACCTTATCAATGTATTACTCAAACCACGACTACATAATTCATTCTTGATTTAAATTTCAATAATGTTTAGGATAGAAATATTTAAAAATACGAATGCAAAAACAATAAAATCAATTAAAATGCGGTTTCGATAATGCAATATGGAGTTATTTCATGGTTATTACCAATCGTCAGCTACATTTAATTAACTGGTGATAGTGGTAAGAGCAATGGCCAATTAATTAATTTCCAATTGCAATCCAACGCGACATCGTCTTTTAACCGAAGAAAATTCAAACCAAGTTTTTGAATCTTGATTAAATAATATGGTTATACATATATTTAAATCGAATTTTTGCGAAAATTTATTTGTTTACATCCAAGTTATTATTTATAAGTTTGCCAAGTCTTCTCAGCTAATAAGTCTAACAATATAATATTGAAATGGAGCTTTTTAATATATACGAATAGTTTTAGAATACTTTTTTTCAAAACAAAAAGAATAATAGAAAATAGCTAAAAACCTTCAAACAAACGACAGATGAAATTCCGGTTTGACGTCCTGGGGCGGAAGAAGAATCAAAACATGTCTGAAAAACTAGGGTAGCAAGACAACTCTTACATAAAATGCCACTTTACGCTACTTTTTTTTGTAAATGGTACATTTCTGTTTTCGTACACATCTCCAAGTTTTTAAAGAGGAACTGTGTTAAAGCAATTAATACTAATTTCAGTTTTATATTATCGCTGAATTGCATTTTTAATTACATGGCAAAATTGTCATCAATTTCCGATTAAATTTTATCTAAAAGGGGCAACTCTAATTACTACTGTATTGTTTTATTCTGCACTTTTTCTATGGCCGATAAATATAATGAATGTTATCGTTAGACAATTCTTTGTGCTGTGAAAATATAAATTGTTGTTGTCACTAGATAACAATTTGCTGATTTTGTAAAAGCTAAAATAAAATCAATCAATTATTTGCACACAATTAAACACAACCTTCTATTTAGTAAAAGGTTGCTGAATATCTATTTTACTTGCGAAAAGTTAAAGTTAATTAATCTAATTTAGTTCACTTTCTATGAACTTTGCTGTGATGAGCTATTAATTTATTTGAAAAAATCTTTTCATCAGATATTTCAAACTCGACAAACTGTACTAATCTTTTTCTGGCAAAAAAAATTTCTAAATTCCATATAATGCTAAATTTATAATGCTATAAATTAATAATAAAATATAATTTTAAAATCTGTACACTATATCCGTACATTGTGTTAACTAATCGGTTAACTATACAAAATTTGTTGGTGTTTTCCATGCTGAAAGAAGATAAAAAATTTATTTTATAACTAACTATAATTTGATCTAAAGAATGTATTCTGTTAGAACATGAAAATGTTGTTAAAGTTCAAATCGCTGTAAAGCCAAGTAAAAATCTGGACAGATGGCGTATCTTGGCCATGCTCAAGCACAGTGAGTTCAAATTTATTTTGACCACGAAACCTTTTCATAATATTTAAGACTTTGCAAAACCCCTGGAGCTTCAAAAATATATGAAAACAGATTATTTAATATTCTTTAGCTGTTTAGACATATTTATAGAAAAATGTGGTTCAACTACACAATAAGCGAATTCCAAGCAAAAAAGTGTATAAATTATATAATAGAAGTCATGGTAATTGCATCGGTAATTATTTCCGAATTAAAATAACAATTAGCAATGAAATTTCAATAACTGCACACAATATAAGCACAACACGCATACAAAGCTAGGTCTTTAAACCGGGGGGTCTGGGGAAATTGTGCGCAAAACATGTATTATTGAACTTAGGGGTTTCAAACCAGAAATCTAAATTCTGAAATTATAAAATTTAAGATTTTTGATTTTAAATTCAATAACACATTTTCTTATTTTGAACACAATCTCTGGTGTTCTCGAAGGTATTCCATACCCCCCCCCCAGACCCCTCGGTTTGAAAAACCTTGCTTTCAAAATAGAAAATGTATTTTTAACATTTAAACTTTTTATCTATTTCTGTTTTATTTCCCATTCTTTATTATTAAGAATATAACATACTTAGATCTCTGTTTTAATTTGAGAATTATTTTCCAATGCAATTTCCATAACTGCTACTATGTATGTATATTGTTATAATATCAAAATCCTTAACTACCAGGTTAATTAATTTAATTATACCTACAATAACCTACACTAATAATATACCTACTAAATAAATAATTAATTAACTTTGCACCAGAAACTGACTCCTGCCTAATCCAAACTTAGCTAATATTCTACATATGTTTTGAACTTGAGTTGATTGTTTTATCTGAAGATCGTAAAAAATTGGTAATTTTTTTCTCGTCTTCAAGAAGTATTCAATTACTTCTTTTTCTAAAACTCGTTTAAGTGTTCGTTGTAGCTATGAGACTATTGTGTGAAAGTTTGTCTCCCTCAGGATTATATCCAAATCCATTAGTGTAAGCAGTTCATCGTGCTAACTACTAGGGCAACGAACGTTTCAAAAATACGAAATTTAATTACTTTTTTTTATCAAAATTATACTTTATCGAATCGACTTCATATTAACTTAAACTAAATTCAATAAACAAGGTAAAATTTAAATGACGTTCCTAAGGCTATACTTTTCTAGTTTAAAAAGTCAGCTAATAATTTTTGGTCGTCATATAATGACAAAATCAGGCTGCATTAATAAAGTTTTGCAGTTATAGATCCTATAATCCAGTTGACTTAGAGGATATTAACAAAATGCGCATTTCTGTAATATCTGGAGGTTAAATAGGATAATTCGGTTTAATATTCAGTTGTTCAAGTAGTTGATAAATCATAAACAAAAATTTACTGTATACTGAAAATAATAATAAATTAAAGGAAAATAAAAATTAATCAAACAGGTACAAAATTAAACAAAAAATTCTTGAATGATAAAATAATAAGAAAAATTAATATAACACTCAAACACCTGAGACAGTTAGCACGCAATACTCAAATATCTTTGCAGGTCATTAACTGATAAACAGACTGAAATCTGAAATGTATTTTAAGCTCACCTGCTTATTCATTTCATTCTTCAATTCACTTATTGTTTGAAAATTTTGAATTTTATTTTTTATCAATTTGTTACTTATTTAATACTAATTATTATGAGAATTTTATGTGATAAAACTATATCTGTCACATTAATTATGGTTAATTAATTGGTAAAAAATGACACCATTGCTATAAGAGCTGTTCGTGATCCCTAAAATGCAAAATCAGAGCTAAGAAAGAGAAATATGCATGGGCGTACCCAGCTTTTGACCTAGGGGAGGGGGGCAAATCAGGAATTTTCTGTTGATAAATAATTTTCCTGGCATAGGCACATAATTAACCAGCTCAATGTATAGGAAACAGGAAGGATCCAGGGAGGGGCAGCTTCCCCTCCCTGCCCTCTCCTGGGTACGTCCATGGAAATATGTATATTACATAAATCAAGTAAGTAAATGTTTATTAAAACGTTATCTTGTCACTGAAAATTTGAATATAAAGTTATGAAAAAATAATTAATTAATATAAATTAATGCTGTTCCTGTCATCGTCTTAGAGGTTATATAAAATTCACTGCTTTTTATATAGGTTATACTGCACCTCTGATTGGTTGACTATAAATAAACCAACCAATGAAAGATGTACTGCTGTAATATAAAACAATGAAAAAACTCTTTAAAAAATTTAGTCAAAATTTCAAACATTTAATTTAATTTAATATTGTATGATACTTATTATTACACCGTAAAAAATTTAATTTTATTGTTGCTACGCTTGGAGTATTCCAAAAATTTCTGTAAACATTATAATTTTGTAAAATATTAAATTAAAATTATGACAATATTTTCGTAAAAACTCTGTTTGAAACTCAAACAAAGCTCTATTTCTTGCCATTAGTTTCATACAAAAAATTTAAAAAGATGATAGAGAAGGCATGTTAATTTTCCCCCTTCCCTAAAATATAAATGGTTTAAAGATATTGCATGCATGCATTCTGTTGACAGTACGTATGTAATCCCAAAAATTTAATTTATACTTTTCTAATCATTCCATTGCGATTGGACAAAAAATAAAGTCAAAAAAATTTGTTTTATTGAAATTCATTAATAATAATTATTATAGCTAAATCTTAAGTCTCACTTAAGCTATTTATTTTGAAATAATTGTTTTTTTTATAAAATGTTGCTAGAAAAAAGCTTTGTGGGTTTTACTTAGACGATAATAATACTTTTAAAGATACATTATCATGTTTGATATTCAAGTTGTGGTATGGAATCTACAAACACAGTCGATCTGCAGTTAAAGTGGGATTTAAACCATAGAAATGTATACATTTCAATTATTACAAAGCACTGTTTTTGTCAATAAAATATTGACAATATGTTTTTTACGATTAAAGTCTTTCTTTATATTTGTTAAAATTTGCAAATTTTTATGTTGATGAAGTTTCATAACTTGTTATGATTATTTTTAATTCTTTGGGACCGGTTAATTTGCTATTCTTTTATTGGCTCAACAATTTCTGTATTTTCAGTTTTGATATTTTGCCGGCATTTTGAAAACTCGTTAAGGAGTCATTTAACGATGTCAATTGGTTGTAAAATCTGTTTTATCTTATTTTAAATGAGCATACGTGTCAGTATGAAGCAAACCATAACCATTTAAGTCGCTAATAGCGGCCGTGTAGTTAACTTGCTAACTGCCTTTTTTCACGCTTAATATTTTTTTTATAACCAACACGTGTAAAATTGTATCTATTTGCATCAACTATATTCAACAAAATAATCGTTAAATTGTGTAAATTTAAAAAGTTGAATATATTTGATAATATACTAAAGAGCTATTTCGCTTTTTTGTCACAGTTAATTAAAGCGCCATTCAATTTGCGCTATCAAATATTCAGTACAAAGAGAAACTGCGAGTTACATTTTGAATTTATTACAGAGGTAACTAATTAGTTAATGGAATAATCGCTAATTAAATTAATAAATAAATATTTATACCATCGTCGACACATAAAAGTTTCTTTCAAATATCCAGTTAATGAACAATTTAATGCATTTAATTTTATATTAAAATTTAATTTGTTCCTTTAATATCCAAATTAAATATTAATTTAATAAAACTACGTTTTACAACAACTACAGGTAAACGATAATGGTTTAAAATAAAATAATTACTATTAAAATCCTATTCGGTAAAGTCATTTTCATGAACAATTCAAAACAGCTTTATTAATCTTGTTAAAGTATAATACGGTTACTTCTAAATGTTAATCTCTTCCATAAAGAACGGTCCAGTTCAGTTAAGCTACTTTAGAATTTTCTGAAACTCTATTCATATAATAATTTTATGGATATCTCCCCTGAAGCAAATTTGTTTTATCAACGTTTAATATTAAAAGTTTTAAGTTGAGAAATCGATGAACAATCACAAAACCTATTATATGAAAGATGGAATAAAAATGAAAGACATAGAAACATTTTCAAGTCAAGATAAGGGTCGTGGTGAAAAATTTTCAGTCCATTTCCTGCTCTTGCAAAAGCGTTTCATTTCCTGCAGTTTGATTCCTGCGAGAGAAAAATAATTCCCGGTCACGGCAGACAAACCTCGAGTAATTTATCATACATACGAAGATTAACGTTTAAATTAATAGTAATTTATTTTCAATTGTTGAAATTTTAATTGCTTCTGTTGCACTTTCACTGAAAGTAAATTAACTAAGAAAGTCTTAAATTCGTTTATTTTTCTTCGCATTTACACAACCCATCACTTTTTCTTTTTTAATTTAGGATGTAAGTGTTTAGCAACCTGCCACTAACAATCAGGATCCTGTTACATAATTGTAAACGAAAATGGATGTAATTTTCTGTAAATTTCAATTTTTTTTATTGCAGCTTAAGAAGTTCAATTACATTAAACTTTTGGTTTATTTTTTAATTTATTTTATTATATATTAGATATCAAGTTATCTTCCTACACGTTTTCTTGTTTTCAAATTACAAAATGTTTAATTTAAATAATATTAAGAAAAACTCCAAAACACAAAATCTCTTTAAAGCTCCCAAACACTTTCATGTTTTATTTTAATTAAAAATATGCTTTTCTTTTACTTTTTCCGGATTCTAAAATTAGGAACAAATGCAGAGTCTCAAACCAACATGACTTGAATCCCAGACGACACAATATATTTTTCAGTTTATCGTTTGGCTAAACCGGTGCCCCCGCTAAAGCACTGAATAATGAAATAAAATAAAAGCAATAATCGTCTCGGCCTGATATAAGAACATATTTATTTACAAATACATTTCATTATATTCCACCACAATTTTAGAATTGGAAATGTTACAAAAATTAATTAATTTCTGTTTCCTTTAGGCCTACCTCAACAATAGCAAATTGGTTAACATCCTCTTTTCATGTTATATCACGCTGATGTATTTGTTTTTGTGCTTGGTTTAAACAACACGTAAAATATGTGAAGGGTTACAAATTGTAGCTTGACAGTGACGCAGGTTGCGTATTCGCACGCGTTATCCAAGTATATCATCCCTAAATGACAATGTGTTATAAACCTTAATAATTTTTATAAACAATTTCACGGGCAGGAAACAAAATCTCATTTTAATAAAAAAAGAAAAATATGAACTGCAATTCGGTAAGCTTACAAATTTCTTTCTTCAATTTGTAACTAAATGCTATATAAATTTTCGATTGTTACATTTTCAGACCGTTTACGGGCCAGAAATTTTTCAAAAGCAACTTTTTTTGCTACTTCAAATGCGTGGAGGATGTTGAGTGAGTCATTTTTATATATTTCGGTTATATATTCACTTTAGTTTCTATTACCATTTCTCCTTCAAATGGAAGTTTTATTTTCTTCCTTTTACTATTTCCTTGGAAATACAGTTAGTTTTAGGATAAATATATTGGCATTATTTACATATAATCGATGTTCTACATTATAATAAAAACCATAACATTTGTATGATAAAATAAACAATTTTTTATATTTCAAAAGTTTTCGTACCACTTTTTCAGTTCGCATAGATAATTAAATTTTTTTTTTATTGCAGGAAACAGTTGAAGTGCCTTTACAAGTGCAGCACACATCCGGTAATACAAGCGGTGAGTTTAAGCTTTTCTATATTTATTATATACGAATAATATTGACCAGGTTTAAATTGCAATTAAATGCGAATATTATAAAAATAAAAATTAATCTGTATTCGGAATTTGGAACAATAATTTCAATGGTTAATTCCATTTTGATTGTATGTGCAATAATTATCGATAAATTGAACTTTCACAAAGTGCTTCTGTCAAGAGCAATTCAAGCTAAAGTAGCAGTTCTAGAGATCATTAATCAATCGCAACATGCATGTATTATCGCACCCTGGCATGCTGGCAAACACTGACAGTATAATGTAGTCGTCCTTTAATTTACATATGTAGATTTGACTATCCACCGCAAGCCTGTTTATTTTCAATTAAGGGAGACGCTGCCATCTATTTACTAATAATCATGAGCCGCAACCCAAAAAATTTTATTATTATAAAAGCTTAAGATGAAAATATCAAAACTGTTACTGTAAAAATTTGACTTTTCAAACGATATCTCTTAGTTCAGGTTTACTTCCCGGCAGCACCACGTATCACCCCGAAATGCGGTTCGTCGCATATGTTATTAATTTAAAAGGAAGCTTTCAAACTGTGAGATACAAAAAGTACCGTGGAAAGTATTCGGCAGGAGTAAACATATAGCAATGCCAAAATGGGTTTTCAACCTAAACTTTTTGCTTTCTGTTCGGTCAACCGAACACGCTACCTATGGCACAAAGTTATACTACAAGTGCCAATTTTTTAATTAGTATATTGCGAGTAACACAGTCAAACTAAATTAGTTGACCTAAAAATCAATTGATTATTACAAAAACAACGCAGCAGTGAGCAAACGGTTAAAAAAATATGAATTTTTAAATTTTTCAAAAAATATAGTTTATTTCTTGTCGAAGATGACAATTACCATTTAATTAAATTATACGGCAAAATTGATTAGAGCTGATTAGTCTTAATGGCTGCACGTTAGCTTTAATTATCTTATTATTATGAATCTACAACCACAAAAATTGAAAGCTTTCGTGTAGCTAACTGAAAGATCTAAAAGCAAAAGTAAAACTTATCGAAAGACGCATTTCATGATTCATATTTTTGTGAGAAAGTTGTCCATATTCCTTAGAAATAAATTTCCTTGACTTTTATATTTCAGATAACAAGGATTACTTTAGAAACTATGAAACTTTAAGCCAGTCCTGGGATCTAAACTCAAGATGAATTAAAATATCGTAAAACTTACGTATTACGATCATTTACAATTATTGATTCTTTCATTTGAAAATATTCGCATGGCTACAGTATAACACTTGGCCTGATGGACCCCGTATTATTTATGTGGTCGTAAATTCATTTTATTGATGGCCAAATATTTTAGTTGAAGTTGAAATTTAACGGTTTGAAATTTATATCATTCTTAATGATAATTTAATTAAATATAACTTTGATGTTAAGCTTAAACGTTATCAACATTACTATGACGCCTACTAACCGTCAAATTATAACTTTGCAACTAAACTTGTTTGTAAAGTCAAAATTAGTTTTTGAAGTATAAAATAATAATAAACATAAGTAGGAACGAATTAATGTTAAAACATATCGAGAATAAAGCAATTATCGGGTAATCACAATTAGCCAACTGAAAACTAATATCAGATAATACAAACTTGCGAATCAGTTGTGAGTTTTAAGATAGATTTACACCTCACATCAGGTGTAAAAAAATTAAATAAATTTTTAAAAAATAATGCAATGAGGGAAAATATTCACAAACTATATAACTGTAATAAATAAAAATTAATATTTATAAAAATGAAAAACTGACAAACTTTGAAAATTATTGTTTAAAACTCATGATAAAAATTCAAAAAATTACATGTCAAATCGTCAAATTTTAAAAATATATAGAAAATAAATAAGTAAAAAATCAAATTAATGAATTCCATATCAGCAATCCCTGGACCAACGTACAACGCAACATATTGTTAGGTACATTATATTACAACAATGTTAAATGTTGCGTTGTATGCAACAAACTTTTTATTATGCAATTTTCTCTATTGGCTTTCTGCCATTTGCGTTGCACATATAGAAAGCATTATGTACCACATACAGCACAATATAAAAATGCAATATGTAATGTAATATACAAATAGAACAATGCATCTCGAGGCTTTAAATATAATAGAAGCCTGAAAATAAATATAAAATCATTAAGAATGGAAGATTTTCATATTACACAATATTGCAAGTGCATTCAATATTGCCTGCAATTATTTTAAGCTTACAAATGTATTTGTTTTTATAATAATTTGTCTACCAATCACTAATATTGAGATAATACATACATATTTATGTATAGTAAGACTTTCACCAAGTACAAAATTATAGTCATTAAATATTCTTATATAGAAGTAAATTTTCATTAATATTGCAAATTAAAATATTTTAACAAAAAGCTTAACTGAAAACTAAATTTACTGAAATAGTTTTAATACAGAAATTTTATAGAATGACGTTTAAAAATATGGATATTAATAAATTGATAAATTAATGGAAATAAAAAAATATTTTTATTTTCAATGCAGCTACGCAGTCTTATTTAAGAGAAGGTTCAACAAGTTTTAGAATTTTTAGTTGATAATTTTTGCTTTGACGAAGTAAAAATTAAGCAAGGATAGTTGGTGGTGTGAATAAAAATTAGCAAATACTAATCAAGCAATATCTTATTTAAATTCAGCCTTGGTAAGTATTTTTCAAGTTTAAAATTGAATTTGAAATAGATAGGTGATAACTTAAGAAAAATTGCATAGACTGAAAAAATTACACATTATTTTGAGATTTTCAAATAATATTTGACAATAGAGGAGCAAAAATCTTGTCCAAGGCAATCTTTAGTAGATAAATGATATCTTTTAAAGGATAAAAAAATAAAAATGTTTTTACGAAACTATGCTTATTGGTTTGATGAGGCACTGCCTCCCCTGCCTACCCTGACAAGCCGCCACTGGTAAAAACTAAAATAGTGTGATGGTAACAACTAAGTTTCACAAACACAATAAGAATTTTACCAGACCTGGGTACCATATTTAACTACCAAATCATTCGCATAAACTAAAAATTAACTAGGTATTGCGAAAGCTCGAAAGCAAAACCAAATTAGGTATATAATACAATAAAAATTGTATTTTAAGTGTACTACCTACTTCCGATTGCACAAAATGCCAAATTTGAATAAACCTTCTGCCATTTTTATCTTACAGTCCAAACAATAATACGTTAAACCCTTAAAACACTAATTTATTATTTTCAAAAATAAAACATTTTAGCTGAACTGAGTTTTGAACAAATGCGCGCTTATTAATTTTCGTAATTAAATTGTTATTCAGTTTTATATTTTTTTCGCAACTTTTCGTTTGTTTTCTTAAATAAATTTTTACGATGATAAGTAAGATAGCAGATGTGTGGTGGAATTACCGAAAGTAACGAAATTTTACACGAGGGACGAAAATTTATTTTGCGAGTTTTTTCTCTCTGGTAATAAGTTTAAGCAAGCTTCTTAATTCAACAAATGACTTTAAATAAGCGTGTCGTTATAGTGAAGCACGTATAACAAATTGTGTATTAACCGTAGACTCTGGGACTAACGAGTTTGATCGATATGTCAGACCCTTCCTGCTTTTTGATGCGTGAGGTGGAGTAAATAACAATAACGTAAAACTTTCAGGCAAAGACGTACTTATCTAATACACTTCAACGTAAATAAACAAAAAAGAAACAGGACGAATGAAATCAATTTGAAAATCAAACGTAGTTCCTAATAAAAAGTTACTTGATATCAAAAATATGAAAGGTAATGAATTTAAACCTCAAAATGGAATACGTTTTACTTTTTCTCTATGTGGTTTGAATTGGGCAGGTGAACGAATACACACAAAATGATAAAACAATAATATCGAGAAAATTGTATTGTAAATTTTCATCACATGAGTGGTATAAGTAAAATGCTGGAGTATTGATTTCAAAAATTTATACAAAGCATACATTTTTTGACAAATTATTTAAATTTATTTAAAATATATTTTACAATAAAACGAGTGAGAATTATACTTACAAAAAGCATTTCGTAATTTTACAGCAATTTTGAAAGTCATCGTCGGTGAAATAATTTGACGGATAGATCCAGAGATTTGTATATTTTGTATATTCAAAAATAAAAAAAATTGATTACTACTTTGACATTTTTTGCAATGAAACAATGCAAAACTAATACCGAGATTATTTCTTCGTGTGGTCTAAAGGTAACCATAGCATACATCCTGTTTTAAGGCAATTATGCAAGGTTCTACAAAATTTTGAGGTATTTTGATACAAATTTGAAAAATGCTTTATTCGCCTCATAAAACTGTTATAAACGAACCTATAGCTTCCTTTGAATTTGCTTTCAAAAGATATGGAACAAAATCTGCAATTTAAAATGTGTTTCCCAAATTCAGACAAGACGCATAAGGATGTAAGCTTTATTTGCCATATAACTTTTTTCAATAAATTAAACTTACAAAAGTTAGCACCTCAAAGTTGTTATGTTTCCGGCGTTCTTTGTAAGGTACTTTCCCTTTAATGATAAATTACTGCATACCTTCCTGAGGTTGTGTATAAAACGAATTCCTCAACGAACCCAAAACTTTGAAACATTGTAAAAAAGCGCTTACGGTTTTTGTTACTGGAACATAACTACGAAGCTGATAAAATACTTTCTTCCAATAAAAAAAACTGGACAGTGCTGCCATAATAGTTCACTCCTTGTGAAGTTTTTTTGTTTAAATAATTGAGTAATCACTGAAATAATAATAATATGTGCTATTTGCACAATCATTTTTTTACCTCAAGTAATTGGTTATGAAACAAATCTATTTTTGATTATATTATTAAATATTAACTGGAAATTTCCAGATTGAATAACATAAATTGTATGTTTATTGAAATTGAATTAACTTTTAATCGAATGTCGTTTTATAAGTGCATTCTGTTTAAATGAAATCGGTGTACCAATTCAAAAACATTTGTGTTATATATAAAAAAAATTAATTGAAAATTATTTTAAAAGCCATTAACAACAAATTAATTTAACATTTTTCTGTCAAATATGCAATAATTGCAAAAAAATTGCTGGAAACATTTTCTTTATTTAAATAGCACAACCTGATTTCTTTAATCCTGCAAAGGTTGTTCAGCAGTTTGAAAACTTTTTGTTGATTGGGTGATTAAGCAAAACGCAAAATTTAAGTTAATCATTCTCAACTTTTCGACATGGGAAAATTGTAAGAAATTGAATTTAGTTTTTATTGCACCTAAAAGTTTCACGTAATTATTCGGAAGTATATTATAGGTGATTAGTAGATATATCAAAAAATTAGATGAGAGTGGGGACTAATCAGATCTTTATTTGTGTTTTATGAGTAAATCAAAATACAAGTGAAAGCTCCATTAGCTTCCTGTTTTCTAAACTTTATTTTCGATTTCATTTCTTGTTGTTTTTGAAAAATTATTTGCTGTTGTATTGTTTTGTTTGTTTGCTAAATTGTTTTTGATAGTAGGTATATCTCCGTTTATATACTTTTTCTTTCTTGATAATGCTACAACCGCAGGTTCACCACACAATTTCTATTTAACTGGCGCTGTTCGTCAATAAAACTACATAGTATCTACTGCATCTTAATGAAAAATTATTTAAATTCAGAAATTTCAAGGAAAAGGTGTATAGTATTTAGCATGTAAACAAAACTTTAAAATTACTATAAAGTAAAAAAAAACAAAAACAACATTATAATTGCCACTTTTAACTTCGGCTTTTGAAATTAAAAAAATATATACCAAAATACGAAATACGAGTGTGTGATAACGACTGTCAGGTGATATTATTATTACAATTCTGAGGTGTAAGGAGTAGTTAATTTGAGAAAAAGGTGGCAAAGTGTGTAGAGGGCCAAGAGTGCTGTGAGACGAATAGATAGGTAGAAGATCAGTATCAAGAGAGTAGCTTTTTTTAAACAAAAGTTTTGAGAGGTTATATTATCAACAGAGATAAATTATAGCTCAACCGCACAAGTAAAATAAAATACAAATACACCGATTATACAAATAAAAATATAGTCCTACCAAACAAATAAACTAGTCAATAGTGAAATTTTTTGAACTTTTGAATCGAAGCGGTGAAATCGCATCATTTCCTTCCGAGGGGTCGACCCGAGGACTAGTGCGAAGCGTAAACAAAATAAAACGAAGAAGAAAAAAATAACATCCACTAATGCAAGAGCAGAACATCGAAGATAGGCAAAACAGAACAAACAAAGATATTCCTCAGGAGGATTACTCAAAAAGAAGGAGATCTGAAACACAAATAGAAGAGAGTGAACAGAGGGAGCTTTTTAAGAGAAGTAAATTGGTATTACGTTCCCCACCCCATCAAAGTGAAAAACTGCGATCGAAGTCGGAGAGTGAGAACAACGACAAAGTAGAAAACATGGAAGAACTGAGAAAACTAATAATTGGAATGGGTGAGGAGCTCAAACAAGAAATGAAGGAGAATGGCAAAGAATTGAGACGGAACAGAGAAGAAATAGAGGGTATGAAGACGGAGATGAAAGAACACACAGTAGAATTAAAGAAAAACTGCGAGGAGTTGGTGAGAATGAAAGAGGAAATGCGGAGAAGCAATGAAGAGGTGAAGAGTCTTAAAAGTGAAATGATGCAAAAGGAGAGAATGTGGCAAGATGAGAAGGAGCAAATGCTAGAGAGAATTGTCACTCTGGAAGAAAAAAGCGAAAGATTCGAGGCAGAGAGGCGAAAAAATAATATTGTTATTAAGGGATTAAAAGTAGGTAATGAGAATATCAAGAAGGAAATCGACGAATTGATCCAAACAAAATTGGGAGTGGTTGTAGATATTAGAAATGCGTATAAGATCGGAAAAAATGAAAACAAACAGCCACTTCTGGTGCACCTGGAAAAATGGAGCGATAAAAGACTGATATTGGAGAATAAACATAAACTGAAGGGTACGAATATATTTATTGAGAGTGATATGACAGTAGCGGAGAGAAAAATTCAGATTAGAATAAGAGAGAGAGCAAAAGAAGAAAAGGAAAAGGGTAACAAAATTAAGATTGGATATAAAAAACTAACGGTAGACGATAAACTCTACATCTGGGACCTCTCTAAGAATGAATTAACGATAAAAAAAAACTAAGAAAAAACACCGGGAAAGAAAAAATGTTGACAACTGCAAGGAAACGGCTAATGATTACTAAAAATGAATCGACTGGTGAGCGGAGAGAAGAATCGAGAAATGAATGGAAATACGCACAGGCAGATACTGGTGGTGGACACTTGATTTCACGGAATAGAAAGAAAAAACGCAACAGGAACGGATTAAAGATTGGAACATGGAATGTAGGAACACTTTTGAAACCGGGTAGGATAGACGAGGTGACAAAGGAGTTAATTCGATACGGAATAGATGTGGCAGCGTTGCAGGAGATGAGATGGGGAGGACAGGGCGAAATTAGAGAAGAAGATTACTCGGTGTTCTACTCTGGAGATGAGTCTCAAGGTAAAAGAGGTACAGGATTTATAGTAACAAAGAATCTGTTAAACAATGTTATAAACTTTCAACCAATAAATGGAAGACTATCATATTTGAGAATAAAGGCGAAAACAAATTTATTTATTGTAAATGGATACGCACCCACGGAGGACAGTCACAAAACCGAAAAAGAAGAATACTACGAACAACTAGTATCAGTTTGCGAAGCTGCACCCAAACAAGACGTATTGATTGTTGTAGGAGATTTTAACGCACAGATCGGCAAAGAAAACTATGTAAACACAGTTGCAGGAGTACATACAATACATGAGAAAACCAATAACAATGGAGATAGGCTGTGCAATCTAGCGGAAGCAATGAACATGGTTATCTGCAGCACAATTTTTCCACATAAAAAGATACACAAAATAACGTGGGTGTGGCCAGGTGGAAAAAATAATGATGGAAACCAGATTGATCATATTATGGTTTCGCGAAAAGCGAGATCATTGATAACTGATGTGAGGTCGTACAGGGGTGCAAACGTGGATTCAGATCATTATTTGGTAGTGACTAAAATCAAACAAAGGATACTACAATATAAACGTGGTGAACAGCAAAACAAAAAAATAGCGATTGAAGAACTGGACAAAAAGTCGATAAAGGAAAAATATGAGAAAAGAATAAGTGAAGAAATGATCAAGAAGGAAATAAGCGACGATATCGAACAGGAATGGAACAATCTGTTAACTAGCCTGAATGACAGTGCAAAGAAAGACCTTGGTTATAAACAGAAGAAAAAACACAAAAAATGGTTTGACGAAGAATGCATCGCAGTAAGCAACAAAAAGGCAGAGACAAGACTAAACTGGTTAAAAACTGGAAAACAAGAAGATCGAGATATATATAATAGAAGGACAAACGAAGCAAACAAAATATATAGGAGAAAGAAGAATCAATGGACAGAAAAAACAATAGAAGAGATAGAAATGAGTAACAATCACAATAAGTCACGAATGTTTTATCAATTAATGAAAACACAAAAACCAGCTCACAAGATTAACCAAAGAAGCATGAAAAACGAAGATGGAGTGTTGGAACACAACAAAGAAAGAATTGGACAAGTATGGGTGAGACATTTCAGTAGATTGTTAAATAGAGAATATGAGGATGCCAATGAAGTATTAAATATTGAAGTCGAGCAGGAAATAACAGGACCATCTCGTAACGAAATCTTAAAAGCAATAAATAAAGTAAAAAATGGAAAAGCTTCGGGACCGGATGGAATCTGTATAGAATTGGTGAAATACGGAGGAGAGTTACTATGGGAAAGAATGTGTGAGCTTATGAGTCAGATCTGGGAGCAAGAGAGAATGCCCATGGAATGGTCTGAAGGAGAAATAGTTGTACTGAAGAAGAAGGGCAAATCTGACGAATGTAGAAACTACAGAGGCATCACATTGCTCAACGCAGCATATAAGATCCTAACAACATTAATTCATAATCAACTAAATGCACATGCAGTGGGGCTGATAGGAGACTATCAATATGGATTTGTTTCGGGACGATCTACGGTTGACGCAATACACATAGTGAAACAAACGATCGAGAAATTTTACGAACACGATATAACCCTGCACCTCCTTTTTGTGGATTTCCAACAAGCTTTTGATAAGGTGGACAGACAAGAGCTATATAAAGCACTAATCGAAGGCGAGATACCACCAAAGCTGATACGATTGATCAAAATGACAATGAAGAACACAACTGCACGTGTCAGAACGGCGACAGGAACAACCGAAAAATTTGAAACAAACAGTGGAGTAAGACAGGGCGATGCGCTGTCGGCGTCACTTTTTAATATAGTCATAAATAAAATAATAAAGAAAGCCAACACCGAAGGGCTAATAACAAACAAGGAAGGACAAATACTGGCATATGCGGACGATGTGGTAATAATGACAAGATCAATTAAAAAGTTAAACGAACTATTTAGAGCTATCAGGAGAGCAGCATGCACGATGGGACTAGAAGTAAGTGAAGCAAAGACCAAATACATGAAATGTGACAGAAGTGATAACCAAATTGGACAAAATTTGATCATTGATGAATACAGGGTGGAGAGTGTGGAAAGCTTTAATTACTTAGGGGTACTAATACACAGAAAAGGCGAAAGACAGGAGGATATCAGGCGAAGAATAAATGCAGGAAATAGAGCCTACTACGCTAATAAGAACATGTTAATGAGTAAAGAATTAACAAAAAATACCAAGATGAAAATCTACAAAACATTGGTTAGACCTGTGGTATCCTATGCATCGGAAACGCTGTGTATGTCGTCAGATGAGGAAGAACAACTTAGAATCTACGAACGCAGAATTATGAGAAGCATACTAGGACCAAAAAAGGAATGCGATGAAGAACAAAGAGCACTCATGAACCATGAAATCACAAGAATAATGAACGGCGAAGACATTGTGAAGTATATAAAATCACAGCGGTTAAGATGGTTAGGTCACATAATGAGAGCCAACAACTCATCTGCAATCAAGGCAATCACATTGTGGAAGCCCAGTGAGAGCAGACCTCGGGGAAGGCCGAGAATTAGATGGTGGGACCAGGTGGCGAATGATTTAAAAGAAATGAAGATCAATGGTTGGACCGGAATGACTGGTGACAGGCAAAGATGGAGAACCATAGTTATGGAGGCTGTGAACCACCCCAGGTTGTGAACATTCAAGAAAACGAATCAATAAAATCGACAATGGTAAAGCAAGGGAAGAAAACAAACACACACTTGATAATAACATGTAAGATTAAGGGGACTAATCCACCCCATCAAATGGATTTGTAAATCCTTCGGGATAGCAATATTCTACTTAGAATGGAAAGCTGATAATAATAATAATAATACCAAAATAATTCGTTTTTTCTTCGAAAAACCTCTACAGTTAATTATTCATAGTTTTAATAATTATTATTATTATAACTAAATAGTTTTATTCCAGTTGTATCCATACATATTAAAATTTAAGGGTAACGGAAGGGAGGCCTTAGTGCCATTTGGGACAGATCAACAACTTAATTTGTAAATAATACCTTAAATTATAAAAAAAAATTGATATATTATACCGACCCCATAGACTTACTATATATGTGCTTCCCTACTATCTCCATAATAGAAAAGCTCTACCAGTGACACAAAAGTGGCTCCTAATTAATTTTTTCACAGTTTCCTTTAGCAATTAGCATACTTTTTACTCAAATTACACGGATGCTCATAATTCAGACTACTGTATGCAAAATTGCACGGTCACAACAAAATAAGAAATTCATTTGCAAAATGTACAAGCCAAAGTTTGTAATTTACTGTTGACAATTTTATACACTGAACTTTTCAAACGATTGCTGTAGTAAACTTTTAGAAAATAAATTATGATTAATTTTTATTTATTTAATAATTGAAAATGTTAACCTTTTGATAAATTGGAAAAGTAATGTGATATATTGCGGCATCTAGTTTTATTAGAGAGTATATTGGAATTCCGGTGGCGCTTTGAGATGACGACAAACCATTATAAATCATGTCTACACGAATGCTGTGTTCTAAAAACACATGTTTCCGCAAACCACACTATGTAGTGTATTTGGATATCAGAAGCAGTCCTTGTTGACAACTGCTATCGTTTTGCATAATCGTCTCCCGTCTCGGCCATATTTATCTTTTTCCCAAAACCAGAGGTAGCGACGCACTGTTTCGGCTAATTGCTTCAAGATGGTAATAATTTAAACGAGAAAATTTATAACAGAAATAGAAAACGCAATAAGAAAATTAATAACAGTAAAAACTGGGTACATCAGAAAACTTTTAAGGGTTAATTGTAGTCGTGAATACAAATTGTTACATTTCAGCAAATAAAACTAAGTATTATGAGTTTTTCATTATTTTGGGAATGAAGGAAGGCGCAATTAATAAGTTTTGTAAATAAAGCTGTTCTTCGTTTTTCAAATAGAAATAAAAATTGTTTTATCATAAAATGTTCAAGTTTTTGTTTACCAAAGGTTGCTATAAACTTCTGTTAAATGTTTATATTAAAATTTAATTATCTAAGTAAATAATTTTGAAAATTATTGCACAACAGATTAAATTTAAGGTGTATATTTTTGAACAAAGTTAAAGTGTTTCTTATAAAGCACGTAGTTAATTTTGTTTAAAAGCTTCATTAACTTTGCTATTTCATTAATTTACTATCTGTTTTTGGAAATAAAATAATGGAAGCAAAAAAATTTTCTTTATAAATAAAAACGCTTGTTAAGTAATTACCAGGTTTCATTTCAGTCAATTAACAGTGCGGTATTTAATAATTGGTTTAAAGGACATCGTATTTCAAAGTGCCTAATTTGAGAGTGTCCTAATTAAGCAACTTGCGTTGTCGCCCAGCACATCGCTTGCAGATTCAAGGGATGCCTTCTTGAGATTCAGTGAAGAGGTCCTCAAATTTCACGAACAGGTATTAAATTACAAGACGATATTCAACCTGTAGAGAAACTGGAGCTCGCCAAATGTGCATATTCTATGTCTGCAATATGTCGGTTTTATTTGGGCTTAAACATTTAATTTATTGGTTTCCAACTTCTGTAAAAATATAGGTTTGATCATTTTGTTTGTCAAACTGGATTAAGAAAGTAATTTATTTTCGCACTTCTTCAGAATTACTAATATTTAGTAAACTAATGAGTTCCCCTGCAAGGCTAATCTTTATCCGTGAAATATTACACAAATTTATTCTACGAGTCTTAAGTCGGGAAATGGAAAGTTAAAACCTTTTTTATTTTTTTAATAACAAACGACGGCTTTTATTTTTTCACCTAAACGTTAATATTACAATTGAAAGTATACAAACATCCAATTGATCTATATTTTTATCCAATGTTTTGCAACTGAGACGCCATTAATAGTCTACGCGGAAATGGGTCCGGAAATGCTTCGGCGAGGGGTTAAAGCTCTTTCATTTTTTAATATAGATATTAATAGAAAAATGAAAGACGAAAAAACTGAAAAACATTACTTGAACTGCGGGAACATCAAAGGCGGAATTGCATTCTAACGCCCAATTTTTAAATGCTTTAGCCAGTTTAGCAACAACTAGGGAAAGAATTTCAATTCCAAGTTTATAAATTATTTTCATTTCTTTTAAAATTAAATGTCACAAAAACCTTGTGTGTGATATCTATAAAACTTGAATTTCTTAGCAAGCGGTACCGTCATATAGCGGCCGTAATATATTAGTGAGTTGCAATAGAACACCTGAAGTTGGAAATTACTATTTTAATTTGTCAGCAAAGTTATTTAAAAAAATACAGCGCTTGTGCTGGTATGGTCGCTAAACATACATTTTACTAATTTTATGCTGCATTTAATTTTCAAATTCACAACGATTAAATAATTACAACCCTTATGTTGGTTTAGTCTGATGACCTCCGGGAGGCACCTCACAATTGAAAATGTCACCCTTAAATATCTTTGTGTTGATCATGTGCTACAGTTAGTTAACCCTTAAATGTAGAAATTTGATTGTAGTTCTGCATCCACGGGAGATTAATTCTTCAACCCTCCGAGGAAGATAAATTTTTAAAGAAATCATCACAGTTGGAAACTTGAGTGCACATTATTAAAAACAGGAAATTAAAGCTCATAGTTTGCATTCTAAAGACGTCCGCATTGTGAAGGTGAATAACTTTTAAAGCGGGTGCCGGTGGTAGTTTTCGAAATCAAAAAAATATTTAATCCCAAGTGGAAATTGCAAAAGAACAAAGTGCTTAATTAAGGCACCCTTTTGCATATGGCCATCAAAGGGTCAAATTGTAAGTGAATTAGAATTTAAAGTGATGGATCACCCTTCTTGCGGTTTAGATTTAACTCCCTTCAACTTTGTGTTAGCAATAAAGCTTTTAAAGAAACAAAATTGATTTTTCTTTGATGTAGAACAATAACACAGAGTACAGAAAAATCGGGTAAATACCCAACTGTGCAAAAAGGTTTGTGCGCAGAACTTGTAAAAACAAACTATAAAAGCTTATAATGTCATTTTAAGTCCATTAGGTTTTATAACGGTTTTATTAGATTATGTAAACAATTATGGCGAGCTTTCCAAATTGAACCAAGAAAATAAAAGTTAACAGTGGAATGTTCATCACATGCCAATTTATAAGTGCCAAGTATTGAAAATTTTTGCTCACCAAACTGTTGCTGGAAATAAATAACATAAAGCTGTTAATGTGTATTAAATTGTAAATTTCTAACATATCGTTGCAAATTGAAACTGGTCCAAAGAAGAATTTAAATTGACCCATTCCACAGTTTATGTATAATAAAATGTTTAGTAGGTACTAGCGTGCTATGTCATCCAAATGTTTACGACTTGCGCTTTTTTTAGTGGACAAAGCGAATAATTTTATTTCCGTACTGTGTATTTTCCAAAATTTATGGTTTAATGTTCCCTTCTTATTTATCTTCTTTTATTTTCACGCGTACTTCTTTATTAACAAAAAATTGCCTATTACATAAATTATTCGGCAGCTGATAAGTAGTCACACTACGGCTATATAGAATTCCGTTAGGGGTAGAGAAAATTTAATATCACAAAAGAAAATCCAAATCTGCTTAACATTAATTTGAAACTAACATAAAAAACGTAAATTTTATTTAATGAAGTCTTACGTTTTAAATAAACTCTAATGAAGAAAACAGCAAATAAAATTTAGCAACGACTGAGAATATTCTTAACGGGTTTTTATGCCTTCCTTTGGAGTTGTTTTTGTTGAAGATTGAATGAGGCAGCCGCCTAAACGAAATTAGCTTAGGGTGAGTTAATGACTTGCCAAAGAAGGGTCGAACTGGCCCTGGATAGCTAAGATAGGTTTTTAAACTCTCTAAATAATACGCTAATAAGTTTCACTCTTATATTAAAATTTTTTGACTTTTAAAACTTCGAGTTAAATTATGGACGCCTCGTGAACACTTTCAAAATTCTAAAAAGGATATTTTTATTTTTCATGATGTATCGTCGAGAAATTTTATTATTTCATTATCGGATTTTTTAACTTTTTTTGTTCTTAAAAAGCGATGTTGTTTCAAAATCGGAAAACAAAAAAAATAATTTAAACAACGTAAAGGTGTAACACGTTCTATTACATTATGAAGTATTAAGTGGGGCTATTTTTTAAAACCCCCATAATAATGAGATAAGGATCGTCCGAATGGTAATTCTAGCCTTTGTGGTCCACTGTGGTTATAATCACAGACACCCTGAGGGATTCACCTGCTTTTTATACACCTGCTTAAATTTAAACTTCAAGTTTTAATGGTTAATTTTATATCTTAATGTTTGTAAAGTAAGTTTAAATTCCATTAAAATCGGCATTTAGATGTTAAAGAAACTAAGTTTTCGATTGATGATTGATCTAATGTCATCAAATGTATTTGTGGAATGCAATTTAAAATTCCTTTTCCTCATTGCAATCCAATCGTACAAAACGAGTATTTCGTTTCATTCTTGTGGTTGTCGTCGAATATTTGTGTGGTCTTGCAAACCCTGTTTGCAATTTTACTGACGGTTGAGTCTAGTCCAATCAGAACCCAGTCTAGTTGAAACGGATAGGTGACGTGTCTATCACGAACAGATGAGATTCTAGATGAAATCAAGTGTCGAAGTTTTCTCCTATTATTTTTATATCATAATTAAATAAAATTGTTGCCATATTTTGAAATTCTTGAATAATATAAATTTATAAACGACGAATTCCTGTTTCGGAACAAAATATTTTGCCGAATCATTAAGGATTGCTGAGTGATAGGTACGTAGTAATAAATTGAAAGCTTTTGGGGATCTGTTCAACTTTTCTGTTCGCTCAAGTTTACGAATAAGCAAATAACATAATACAGCTGAAATATTCGGATCTGAAAATTTCCCAAATAAATAAGATTTGTTTTACCGAAAATAAATATTAGAAAGTAATTTTATATAAACTGAAATTTTGAAAAAGCGCGGACTTGCCATAAAGACATCAAAAATTTAATTATCCTCCAGAGTTGGTAAGCTAACCTCAGCAAATAGCATGGCTATAAATGTACGAGAACATAACTTACGGCAATTTACACAAAACCAAGAATGCAGAATGAGATGCTGATCCTATTATCCGATTCAACAATATCTCTTAATAGCCTCTGTAATGCAGCCGTTATCAGTAATTAAGGTCATCTTTCACATACCAGAATTGAAATTGCCTTTTAACCCACTTGTCGATTAACAATTTGTTTCAGAATTAAATACATTATTATATGTTACATTGATTACTGTAACTGACAATTTTGACACATCGATTAACAAAGCCAAAAATTAAATTTGACTAAATGAATTGATAAAGCTGCTGAAAACTTTGTTTCGGCGAATAAAATGTAGTATTTTCATTTCTGAACAGCAGGGTTTTAGACAGTAGCTTATCTGTGTTTCAGAAAAAAGTAACTGCAACTCATAAGATAGGTAGATGGGTTTCAAATAGCTTTAAAGTAGCTTAACTTATTTTCATAATTGGATAAGCTATATACCCAGCTAAAGCTGGGTTTATGTACACATTTATGTATTGTATCGTCAGTTTGCTGTTGGAGTCGACACTTTATATGAAAAGCTCTTTAATGGTAAAGGCGGTTAGCCTATGATATCCAGCTTTGAAGTGTAGTATTTTACAGGCTTTGATTTTCAGGTTTTTGCCGTTTATCTAATTGTAGAAAGAAAACAGGCACTAAATAACTTCAATAAAATACAAAATGGCTAAACTGTTTTTTCAAATTCTTAGAATTTTTCAAAAACCAGTAAATTTCGATCCCCTTGTATAATGTGGTAGATACCCTGCATAATCCATGCAGTGTTTAATATATAAGGTTTGAATATTTCAAATACATTTTGCTGACATTTGTGACGTCAGTTTATTTTAATTGTTTAGTATATGTATATTATATTATTTAATTCGCTTTTTAATTAATTTGTAATTTTAATTTGTTTTTATTATCAACAAAATTGAATGGCAATTTTAAAAGTTCGAAAAGTGGAATGATTTTGAGGAACTAACCTGTAGAAATACAATGTAAAAATTATTTTATAATTTTGGTGATGGATAAAATTACAATTGCATGTGGTAACATAACAACATTGTTATTACGTGCAAATTAAGTTCTAAAATTCGCGCTATCCAAGAAGCTTTCAAAACTGACTTAATATTACTATATTTTCTATATTTAAGAAAACTCAGCTTAATGAAAATGCAAAATTTTCATTTAGAGAAATCATTATTTGCTATTTTGAATTTGATTTACCTAATGAAATACTTTGCAGGGAGAATTTTGATTGGGTAAAAAACATTTTAAGTTCAGAAAAACTTGCTTTGAAATGCTTGATAAATTTAGTTTAATGAATAAGCAGTTGGTAAAATAATTAATTGCGTAAGCTGGGATCGAGAATTAAAAATTATTATTAATAATAAATTTCACTGTAGCACTTAATTAACGTAAATGAAATTTAATAAATAAGAAAAGAAAAAAATTTTAATTTAATTATTACAACTAAAGAAAGATTTGTCTTTGTCAACTGTTGATGAATATAAAAAAAATTTATAAAATTCGGCACTTAAAATTTATTGCAGTCTTGAAAATATTAACAAATTTAATATTTAATATCTTCAAGCGAACATTTCTTAAAAGGGGAGAGGATAACTAAATTATTTTTTTTTATAAAAATTGCTTAATTTTTAAAAACCTTTTTAATTATACTATTTACTTTCAACCTTCAATGCTGATTGAAATTGTGAAATTCTCGACATTCTGGTAAGATAATTTTATATTCTGTTAAAAAATAAGTAAAAATAAATGTATTTGTTGCATGAGTCGAGATAATATATAAAAAGTAGTTTAGAAGCTACTGTTAAAAGTAGCTTGAAGCTTCAATTAACTTACAATCAAAAGGTGTAGCTTACAGGTAGTAGTTATCAAAGGCAGCTCATATGTAGCAAAGCTAAATTTTAAAAGTAGCTTATCCTACTCCACGTAACCTATGTTACAGTATTGCAACAGTGAATTACAAGCTGAGTTGTAACTGAAGTTGTAATTGAATTCAGTTAGTTTAAGAAGAAACATAACATATTTTGTGAAAAGACTTATCAGAATCTAACAATCTAAGCCATTCACAATTAAACAGTAACAGTTTTTACACCACTAACTTTTTATATAAAGAATTCTGAAATCAACGCAACAGCAGATTTTTAAATTCTTAAGACATTCCACATAAATAAAATCGTGATCGACTAATAATTTACTTTTTTATACGAATTCACACCTTTACGCTGTTTTTTGTTTCTTTCCGTTTTTGTTATTGATCAAAAGCAAACACGTACATTCTCATTAAAACTTTACACCCAAAAGTTTTCAAAAACCGAAATTTTCAACAAAAATTTATTTCGGTCTTGCAACTTCCTTTCGTTTTTGCAACTCCTCCCAATTTTTTCAAGTTAACTTCAGATGCATGCATCTGATAGCTTATTTGATTAACTTCTTTGATATTTAGTTAAAGTTTCAGTGAACATTTTTGCCTTAGCGTATACCTCATCGCCTCGGTGTTTTCTTTTCGTTTTAAATTTCTTTATTAGTTCCGCAGCAGGTATTTAAAGGATTTTTTACCCATGCACCTGTATAATTTTGTTATTTGGTTTCACTTTCCTTAAGGGATGCAAAACTTGATGGTGCTTTAAACATTTTAAAAATATATCCAACAAATGTTCCTAGACAACTGCATTTCTGTAGCAAATAATTCGGAAATCTTATAGGACAACTTTTGTAATATTATTCTCTCTTCATTGGATCCAATGTAAATAACGGAAGTACCACTTTACCCACCTTATATATATAGACTACTCAACCTGACATTAATGCACTCCATACCTACGTCTTTTATTCAATATATATGTATACACGATACAAAATACTTTTGAATTTAAAGAATTCAATTTCATTTATTTCGTTTATTCAATCTGCTAAGAGATTTCCCGTTTGTATTTTTTAGTACCTGCTAAGAATTTTTGCATTACAAAAAAAAATGATTAAAATTGAAAAAAGTGGATTGTATATTTGTCGATATAGCAGCAGTTAATTTAATTTTGTTTAATTTAAAAGAAAGTGATTAGTTCTAGAATTTAAGTGGAAAATCGATTGATTTGATTGAATATCTGCTACGCAATTGTAATGCAGGATGCATAAGCTCGTAACGTTATTAATACACTCTACGCTCATAATGAAGTTTAGCCTAATTGCAATCTAGCAATTAGCGACTATGTTCAACTACATTGTTTATAATTATAAATTCGTTTTCTTTTTGTTATAACAACTTGTTTGGTTAAATAGGATAACGTATAATATGGGTTAATTACAGTATATTTTAGAAATTGCAGACTTAACCTAATTTTTATTTTCCAAATCTACTGGAGGTCTTCCGGCGCCACTATTAAAGCTTTGACCAAATCTACAAACCCGGTCATTGATACTTTATCGACTTCACAAAAGAAAGTCCTATACGAATGCACAAGTAGGTGTGTCGATTTAGTTAGATATGCTGGAAGTATATATTTAGATGCTACAAACGAATGGTCGAAACCTTTATTCTATTATTTACGCAGTCCCTTTTTAGTGGGCCAAATAGCACACAAATTGCTAACTTAAAAAGAATTAATAATTGAGCATTTCGAGACACCCTAATAGAATTTACCTGTGGAAAAGTAGAGGACCACGATACTGTAATTTAATTTCCCAAGACTTTTGTAAATCACTTCTAATAATTTAGCGGCGGTTTTGTATTTCCCTTTTAAATTGTTTCTTTTAGTTATAGGCTATTTTTAAATAGAAATAAGTAAATAAGAGGGGCTTTACCTCTTATAAGCCTTAATATCAGAAGTTTATTTTTCACAAACTGAAAAACAAATTATACTAAAATTTTGTGCCACATCCGCGAATTTTATATTATCCTATACCGGTTCTGAGTTAAGATCTTCTGAACGGATGCGGTGGTAGATTATGAATATATCCAGTCAGCATCCACACCTTCCTAAATAGGTAACGCGTAAAGCTATATATGAAACACAACTGCAATAAAAAGTTGAATTAATTTTTATATTTTCCAATATTTCTATTTAGAATTTTGAGATCTTACTGATTTCGAGATATTATATTGTATGAAAAATTTTATTTAATAACGATTCGCATAAATAGATTAATGAGATTGTTTACACTATTTGTCTATTCAAAAAAGAATTCAGCTTCAAAAATGTAGAATGTTGGGCGATTTTATAAAAAGGTAATCAAAAATAAAAATGTAAGTAAAATAAGGAAGTTCCCCCATTCTCACAACAAAACTTGGTTACGGTACTGCTCATAATCTCAAAATGTGTGTATTGGAGCCATACAACCTAAGAAATCTAGTAAAAACTTATTTTGTCCTATGCCAAAATTAATCTGATACTAAATCAATAAAATTAACTAAATTAATTGAATTAATTCAGTTTAAGGATTTAAGCAAAAAGCTACCAAACAAAAAATTAATTCAACTGATACCATATTTTTTTTATCATATTTTGAATAATGTTATTTCGTTAACTTAAGTTACTCCACAAATTTAAATTAATATATAATTTTTTTTCGCAGACCCATAATTTTACGCAGGAAAACAAACATTGTTGCTTTTTGTAGAGCATCAAAAGTTTATTGCAAAGGAATTATTCGAAACGTCAAGAAAACATTGATTTCGTTCACAAAATATAAACAATTTTTTTACAACATTATTATTTGTCTTATTATTAATTTATGAAGTACATTCAACTTTGACATAAAATAATACATTAAAAAGCTTTATCATCTAAACAAATAAAAAAATACATTTCTTCAGGTTTTTTCATATAATTTATTTTTTTGTTAAAACAAATTAATTTTTTCAGAACAATATTAAAAGTTTGCTATATCAAGTAAAATTATTAATAATTATTTCAGTTCTTTTAGTACCTATGCGCTAAAATAAAGGTATTATATATAATTTATTTAATTATTAATTATTAAGCTTGCCTTTATAAGACTCTCTTTGGCAATCTTACAAACCCAATAAAAAAATCACAATGAAAAAGTTTATTCGATAATCACAATTAAATTGCCTACTTGGAATTAAATTATTAAAACCATGATTACTTTAATTTTTTGGGTTTTTTGATTTAATATATCAAACAGTAATCTGAGAAATATATTTGAAAAGTACCCAATTAGCATACCTTTTTTTGTTTTTCTATTTAATTATATAGGAATACGCAAATAAAAACTATAAATTTAACGTTTCGTTAACCTCTTCATGTGCCTATTCAGCCTATTTAGTATTAGTTTTAGAATATCCTTTTGAAATATTGCCTCACCGTTTGGTGCTTTCAAAATCCATTTTCTGGAGTGGATTAATCCCCATAATTACTTGTTCTGTGATCCTCTCATAAATTATCATGTTTTTTCGCTTCTTTTTTTATTTTTCTCCATCTCTTCCTATTTTGACTTTTCCTCTTCTCTCTCCATTCTTCGATAGCTTCCAAATCATTTGTCACTTCTTTTTTCCATTTTGCTCTAGGTCTTCTTCTCGTTCTCTCCCCATCGAGCTTCCATCTCATTATTCTGCCAATCACTCTTGATGCTTGGGCTCTTAACACATGTCCTAACCATCCAATTCTCATTGCTTTGATGTGCCTCACTATGGTTTCTTCTTCCAACTCATTCTGTATTTCCTCGTTCGTTCTCCTCTTAAAATGTTCGTAATCAATCTTTATGAAATCGAGTATTTTTCTCATTAGTTTTCATTCAAAAATTTTCAGTTTTTCTTCTTCCGTTTTTGTTAGGCACATTACTTCGTTTCCGTACTCCACTACTGGACTTATTAGTGTACTATACATTTTAATTTTTGTCCATTTTGTCTATTTTGTTTTTTCTGGAATAATAATAATAATAGGCTTTATTGGTGTTTAGTACACAAAAGTGTTTACACACGTCATTTCGGAGAACATAATTAATGTCATGTATGAGTATAAGTAATGTAAAGAAAAAATATAAAGACTTTCCGACTCATTCTTGTAGGAGATCTGTATGGGTACTTTGCATGAACTCTTCCACGCTATAGAAGGCCGATTTTGTGAGGTACTTTTTGGTCGTTCGCTTGAAGTTGTTCTCGTCCAATGCTCTTAATCTGTTTATAATTGTGTCTCCGCATTTGGTTTTCTTCACTATTCTTTCCAATGGAATACTGAAAAGCGTGGCCGATATGGTGTCTCCTTGTCTTACTCCTGCATTTATTATAAATTGTTCCGTTTCTTCTTTTTTGGTTATAATTTCCACTGTTGTTTCTTTCAAAGTCATGCTTATCAGGTTTACTATCTTTTGAGGCATTTTCATATTTTCAATTTCTTGTATTAGTTGATTTCTATATTCACTTTATCAAAGGCCTGTTTGAAATCTATAAAAAGCATTTCCAGCCGCAAGTCAAACTCGTAACATCTTTCCAAGATTTGTGTTATTATAAACAATACATCTGCAGTCGATCTTCCTGCCCTAAATCCTTGTTGATAATCTCCTAGATGTTTTTCAGTACACTCCTGCAAGCGTGTATGTATCATTCCTGACTGTATTTTGTATGACACGTTGAGCAGAGATATTGCCCTGTAGTTCTTTCACTCCGTCACATTTCCCTTACTGTGAATCGGCTCCATTCTAAGGGCATCCTTTCCTTCCTCCATATCTCCAGCATCAATTCGTAAATTCTTTTCCACAATTGTTCTTCTTAATAAGTCTTAATAAGTTCTGTGTCTATATTGTCAGTCGTTTTCGTTTTGGTTAATGTTACTAATATTTCTAGTTATAGCTTCTTCTGGAGTTTCTTTCAGAAGATCCAGAAAGTATTCTTTCCATATGTTTTTTATTTCTTGGTCTTCGATCTTTATATTTCCCTCTTTGTCTTTCATTCCTCTTGGTTTTAGCATGTTACTTTGCTTTTATTTCCGTATTTTTATATAGAACACTTTTGGATCTATTCGATTTTTTTCTATTTCATCAATCATTTTATTCATATTTTGCTGCTTCTACTTTTTACATATCTTCACCGTCTTTCTTATTAGTTTGTTGTATATTTCTTTATCTTCTGTTGTTTGGGACTTGTACAAAATTCGAGTAAATTAAGTTCTATAATTTGTCAAAATTAGCATATAATCCTGGTATAATTTGTGTTTCGAGTTGAGGCAGTGGAGGAGGGCATCGCTGAAAATATGTTCAGGAATAAAATGTAGAAATCCGAATTGCTTTAACGAAAAGAGTATACGGTTCGGATTTAAATTTATTTTCTGTAAATGTATAATTCTTAAACAAACTTTTCGTTATTGCACTTAAAAATTAAGTTGTGAAGGTATACATTAAAAGCGCCAAGTTAAATTTAGTTTTGTAACTATGTTAGCCTATGCGAGCTTTATTTAATTAAAAGTTGGTATAAGTTAGTTATGCATCTAAAGTTAAAGACATGAAATTGAATTTGTCATGTTTACGAACACAACACTATGCAAATCCTCAGGGCACCAACTCCGTAATTATCGTTGTAAGCGCAAGACCTTCTTTAAGCAGGTCAGAATGAGTACTTTAAAGCAAGAATAATTACGGGTCGAGATGGCTAATTCGCTAAATGTTTGGTTGCTTGCTTAATACCAGTCTCTTGTTTGGATGTAGTTAAGTCGAAGAAATTGTGCTGGAATACTAGAAAGGACCTCGTTAACTTTCTTACTGCTTCCTGTCTCCAAAACATAAATAGTTGGAACTAGAAAGCGCTTCAATATCCAATACTTAATAAGGGTTGAAACTTTATATCCAATTATTCAAAGTTTAACTAAGATTTTCTACAAACTAAGTTTCGCACTTAAATTAAATACCGACCTACCATAAACAGGACGATTTTAATAAAAACTTTTAGACAAATGTTTCACTTAAAATAATTTTACATCCAGTTTTGACGCAGTTTGCGTGAGTTAAATTACCTAAATCTTGTTACTTGATAGCAATAAGTCATGAAAAACACATTTAAAACTTCTCACTATTTAAACTAACACCGAACACGCAAGAAACGAATAAAATCATCGTGAGTATAAAATACAGATAAATGTTTAAGGTAAAATCAATTAAAACATCAACATGAAACTAGAAATTAGAAACTTACACACCGCCGTTTCTTTTATTATTTAACTAGACAAGGGACACGATTCCACCTTTATTTATTACCAACATTTCCATATTGATTCCTTCATTAACAATTAAAAAAATATTTCTCGTCCGCACGGAATACGAAGCACCACAAGTACGTAAAATTCAAATGTAGATACCTATTTTTCAAATTATTGAAATAAAATATTAGCTTTAAAAACTTCAAACCCAATTTATTTTCTTGCTGTACGACAACATTTCTTTGGTTTACAAAAACAATAACGAAAACTCGATCCATAACTAAATTGAAATCATTTTGCGAAAGGCTAAAAATAAAGTTCAACAAAAGAAGAACAAAAAGTCGTATTTTCTTGTTTTGTTATATTTTTCCAAGATTTATGTTTTCAATTATTTTTTGTTTAATTAAACGACAAATTTAGTGTTTTCATATTTACATTTATATTGTGTTTATAATAGTCAATTTAAAGTTTAACTGACCTGTTAAAATTTGTATAGGAATCAAAACGATCTAAATGTATTTAGGACAAAATAAATGTTAGCTGTGAAAGCTATAATTAATGCATGCATAGAACCCAGGAATTGTAAATGACTAAACTAAAGTTATTGCGGTTTTGGTCGTCTAAGTTGGAAGTACTAAGTGCATGTGTTTGTATCATTTGCAAGTTTGTTAATCGTAGACATGAATAGGAAATTCTCAACTGTTTAAAGTCAAAACTTGTTTTTGTTATCTCGAACTTGAGTTTACTATCCTATTTTTGAAGGATTCCAACAACCGAACAAGTAAATTTCTGTTTATGTCATAACTGGGAAAGTTTTGGTATAATAGAGAGTGGACCTAGTATGACTGAAAATTGAACTCCTACCAAATGAATAAATTAAATAAACTTTCAACTGTAATTTAAACTATCTTCGAGTAGTATTCACAATGCTTTCTGAACCAACTTTGATGTTTCAAACATTTTTATCTCCAATGGATGTAGTAAATAGAAACTAGAGAATACTGCTCAAATAAATATTTAACTGCGTTAAATTAAACAAATTAATAAAACAATGCACAAAACATATAAACTCTGAACCTGCGCTCTTGGTATAAAGTTACATTGAACACATTTACATTGACACCTAGTATCAACTTCACTTATGAGGATAAACAGCATCAAAGATATAGCTGAAGTTAAAACTCACTTGCCACAAACTTTAAAAGATGCAATTGATACATAATAGATGACAAAAGAAGTCATAAACCCCCTGCTAATAGACTCAGTTTTCACAGTTTTCCAGTCAAATCTCAATAGCCGGTGATTTTATTTTTGAATTATTGATAAATTAAATTCTCGCTGAAGACAACAAAATTAATTTACAAAGTAAAACTTTATAATAACGTAATTTTTAAAAATAAAACAGGATATTTATACTAAAACTTTCAAGTAAAGTAAATTAGTAAGATTAGTAAATATTCCTTACGAACCGTGGTTTGAAAATTTAAAGGCTCAGTAATAAATACAGTATTAAGTAAAAAGATGTCATGATTAGTCAATAACGAAAACTAATTTTATATTTTACAGTGGTAAATTTAAATAAAAATAAATTAAAACTTTTAATTGTCAATTCATATCGATGAGCCGTTCAATTAAAATACTTATCGTTTATTTGATAAAAGTTCTCTAGCTTCGACGAAATAATATAAATATTTTCAATTTCTATTCCTCAAATAATTTTACCTTCTTTTAAGGTTTTCTTCAAAATTTCAAAACCTATTTAACACCTGAGCGAAAATAAAAATGAAATAAATAATTGTAACAAGATGAACATTAAATTCTGTAAAACTTTAAAATACTTTCGACCTTACAGGATGTTCATAATATTATGTCTACCGGAATTACAAGATTTTTACTAACAGGAATAACGAAAGAGCAAAGTCATTGTCACTTAATATCACTCAGAATAACTAAAATCAACTCATAGGATTTAAAATTCAATTGATGTAATTCCAATATTTCCAAGTTTGAAAAGCAGCTTTGAAAAAATCCAATGAAAATTCTTTGATCTGGTCAGGCGATCTTGGTAATATCTAAACGGCAAAAAAAGTCTCGAAACTCAAATTTATGCATTCAAATTATTTAGAAAATATGATTATTAATTTATTAGCTAAACTTAAAACCACACCGCTAAGATTCAAAAGCAGATATTTCGTTTCCGTATATAATACGATCACTGAAAACTTCTGAAATTTAATTTTACAAATTCTCTGTTTGCACGTTTTTCTGTTTCGTATAATAAAATTCATTCTAATTTTATTTTTTATTTTGTTTAAACCATGTGCTTTAAATATTTGTGCCTTTACATAGCAATGTGTATCAGTTTTTTATTTAAAAATACCTAACTTTATCAAACCTTTCAACTGAGAGTTTTTTCTAATTCTATTTTAAACCCGATTACTAACATGCTAAATGGCTTTCGAATTTTTAAAAGTTATATTAAGTCATTTTACGTTGCGGTTTTAAGCGTACGTTTACTAATTAACCAAGAATGGTTATTTTTAATGATGTTAAAAAAAATTTCTTAGAATTATTTACTCAAATATTTATGCTTGACGAGACATCCATTTACCTTTTTCCAGACGAAAGATATTTCTATGAAAAAAAAACATTTTTTAAACTGACAACATTGCCAGTTGCAAATTCCACTGTTGTAATAATTTTAATTTTGCCATCGACTCACTGCCTTTGCTTTTGCATTTTATTTATCCTTTTGGCACATAGGTTTACCGTAAAAATAACATAATTTTTAATGTAAGATATTATCAAATCGCCTAAAACTTTGAATGTTAGTATTTTCAACCAATTTTTATGACATATTTTAGGTCTGAATACAAAGCAGTAAATTTGGAGTAAATTAACTTCCATGATAAAACTGGCTATTGTAAAAGTTTTCCGGTCTTAGAATTTATTTTAATTATTATGTTTGACAAATATTTTCACTGACAATCTCAAGAGATCAATTTTATCTTCGAAATGTTATAAATTTTAATAAAAAATATTTAAGTCCTTTAAAGTTAACAATTTGTTAATTTTGGGAAAATATGTAGGTAGGTACGTTAATAAAGAAAAATTCAAGTTAATTTGTAAATGTACATTAAAGAAGCAGCACGTGGTTAACTTAGATAAACCAATTCTCTTGGTATTTAACAGATTTTAACCGACAAATTTTGCTTGCTACACTTGAAACAAGTTTGAGAACTTTTGAAACAATGGTCTTGATTACTCTTGAATTCCACTGAGAAATATAAAATGGCAACTGCTGCTAAATTAAAAATATTGACCAACTCCAACTTCTGTAAGATGTTTAAAATTTAATTGGTAACTTAGGAGAAAATAATGTAATACAATGTAGCTGTTGCTTATCCATTTAGTTTCGTTTAAAAGTTAATATTGCACAGACACGCAATTAATATTTTATTAAGTAAAAATGCTTTTTCAATTTATAGTTTAACATGAATTATGTTAAGGTTCTAAATAAGGTAGTAAGTTTATTGCCTGGGTAGATTTATATTTACCAACATACCAAGAGAGTTTCTTATTTAAATAAGACGCTTCTTTATACAGGCAGTAGATAATCCGTGCGCATGGAATAGATTTCTCTATAAAAAAAGTTAATGTATTTCACGGCGGGAAGTAACTTGTGCGTTATAAAACTGTAATGTAAACATAATTAAACTTTGACAACTGTAAATTGTTAAAATTTAAATTAAGTAGCTTTGATTTACATCTTGGCTGCGATTTAGTAGATGCTTCCACATTTTATTGAGCTATCTTAAGTGTAGGAAACTGCTGTGGTAGTTTTATTTGTACTTTACTAATTGGAAAAATTACATCTTTATATTTTTAGTATCCACCTGACATACGACCATTTTAGCGTCTAATAGAAATTGAAAATTATTTCCCAATCTTACCAGCTGTACTTATTTAGAACTTTATTAAATAACTATTTTCGTTCATCTTAAAATTAATTTAATTATAATATTTTTTGTGAGGAATTTTGACTTTTACTCAATAAAAATCTATTGTTTAATTTTATTGTGAACCTCATCAGGACTAGATTTTGATTTAAATGTGAAAAATACATTGTAAAAAGATTTTACATAGATAGAAAATACTTGATTAAAAAAAATAAAGTAAGATCACTGATTATAAAAAATATTATTGCGCTACCGTAGTAATCAGTAATCACAATATAAGGTCATGTGTACATCGATGGACTGACTGAAACCTATCCAGTTTCTATGGTTTACCGCCCTTTGAATGTACAAGTAATGGAATATATAAAAAGCAATATAGCAATTTTTTTTAATATTGAGCAATCTGCAGTAGCGGTCATGGAAATTGCATTTGAAATTATTCCCGAATTAAAAATTAGATTTCGATATTATATTCTTAATAATAAAGAATAGAAGTAGATAAAAAGTTTGGTATGAAACTCATACGCTCAAAAATACATTTTTTTAAATACAATCACAAAGCTAGGTTTTTCAAACCGGGGAGTCCCCCATCACATTAGTGATTGCGTTCAAAAAAAGAAAATGTGTTATTGAATTTCAAATCAGAAATCTTAGACTTTTAGAAGTTGGATTTCCGGTTTGAGATTTAAAAGCTCAATAACACTTTTTTGAAAAACTGGTGTACTGGAGGGTATTCCAAACCTCCCAGACCCCCCGGTTTGAAAAACTTAGATTTATATGCGTATTGTGTGCGGTTATTGAAGTTTCATAGGTAACTGTTACTCTATGTAATTTTATATCAATGGTTATTTTATTTCAGTTGTGTGAAAAAGTATGTAAAATTATTTCAATTATATTTTAAACTTTGCAAAAAATCTATACATTTAATGGTAAATCTCTTGCGCTTTCTCCAACTTTTAACTTCCTTTGGAAGCCGTCAACAATTGCTTTAGCATCTTGTTTTAATATAATTCATACAACATCATGTTATTTACATAACTCCCTTTGTTTATGCTGAAATCTAAATTTTGATGTACAATGAAGTTCCATGTACAGTCAAATGTCACTACTTATGTTATGCCTGTACTTCTTAGAGGCATGAGATTATAGTCCATCTATTGTATAGAGTACGGACAAAATGTTTCAAATTTTTTTTCTAAGTTATAGTCCAAATTTCTGGTTTGAATCCGAGTAGAACAAGAACTTTATTTTAAAATTTTTTTTTTTGATACTTGACTTGGTTGGCCGCGCGGCGCCAAGTCGGTTAACGCCAAATTAGAGCGGAGTTGTCTCATCTCGATGTGTGTATTATATGTATGCATCACACTTTGTTTGTCATCATCATCAAACTATTTAATTAATTATTTTATAATAAGTTGTGCAAAAAAATATGATATTAAATACTACTATGCTTTAATTATCTTTATGCTTAAAATTAAACTTTATACCCATACCGTACGGGCTCGGGCTTTTACCCCTGACAACAGCTTATGCTTAGACTCAAAAATACAGTTTGCTATGAAAACCACTACTTAAAAAAATTAAATCAAATCCCCTTACAATTTGAATTTATGTTATACTTACGTATTTCGAATAAAAAAACTAAAAGCAGATTGCTAAAATGAAGTCTTATTTTAGCGAAGCTTCGTTTCAGAATGTTAACTTCTTGTTTATGATAAAACGATCAATTTTTAGTTGTAACCTTAAGGTATATTACAATAATATTTTCTAAAAATAGCATAATAAAATGAATAAATAAATTGGTAGACAAATCTAATTTAAATAAAAATGAGTTTTGATATTATAACATAAAAGTGGGTGTATCTATGAAAATCGTTTTTTCTTACCAATAATTTGAAAACATAATTTAAAGACTTATGAAAAGCTTGAAGCTTGCAAAATATATTTTATCCGGAATGTACGAAGGAAAACTTCAAGGTTTGAAATGCGAAACAATTCTGCTCATTTAACGAAATCTTTATGTACATGGTGTATTCTTACCCTGGACATACTGAATAGTTCAATAGCAATTGAATGCCGAAAATAACATTGAATATTCAATAAATATGGGAATGAATGGTGAATATAGACCACAGCCGTGAGTTGCTGGTAGAACTTGTTGTATTTATGTATAGAGCGGAAACTCCGGGTTCGAATATAAGACTTGATGGAGTTTCTTAGTTCAGTCTTCCGGTGGACTGAAACACTGCAATAATTTGTGTATCTCGTATCTCGACGTGGTTATATTACGAAAAATTGATGTAATTTTCCAATGATGATAGATAACCGGAGATTTATCATTTGAAACGGTGACATAAAAAAGAGAAACCTTTGGCTAATTTTTGAAACAACTTTTAATTATTTTTTCTTTGAGCTGCATTTCACGTACCGTATATTTGTTTAGATATAAAATAAATGGGATATAATTTTTCATACGAAACATTTATGATAAAATCATATATATGGTACGAATTTTTGATTAAACTTTTTATCTACTACCATTTTACGTGATTGATGAGCAAATCTATTTACGATCAATCCTTATGACGTATTTGAGTTTCCACTTAGGAAATCGGATATAGTGAGTGGTAAAAGAGAGAAGTTAAATCCAGAAGTACAACCGATAACGTCAAAGTCTCTATATTGGCATCGCAAATATGCAAAGAATATCTTACAAATAAAACCAAATTCTCACTTTGTATGTTTTTTCTTAAAGCAACTCGACACTGGGGATGTTATTGAGCTTCCTTATGTTGAGTACCTATTTCCAAAGTGGATTGTTTTTCATATATTTTTTCACTCTCCGGATTCGATTGTTTTTAAGTTTTCCAAAACTTAAATCCGATAATGAAAGACAAAGACATTCATAAATCAGTTTTAATCGACGGACCGAATGCGAGAGAGCTTTTTAATTTATAGATTTTCTGGTAAGTTAGCAGATAAGTGGGTTCAATTTATCCAACAATTCTTGTATAAGTAATGCATTGTAAAACGTTTTGTGAATAATGCACTTTCATCCGTGTCTCTTTTTACTTGCTAAGGGCTAACAAAAAACGCCGAAAGCTCTCAAAGCCTACAGCAGTATGACGTGGGTCCAATGTTTGGAAAGGGGTAATACGGCGCAACGTGGTGAAACTTGGGAAATGGTAACAGCGGCAACCTAATTGCGTTGCTTACATACGGCGTAGCGGGTGTGATCTCATGCATAAACAAGGAGATAAGTAGATACGCCGCAGTGTTGCCCATTAGACTTGGAAACGACCCTAGGTCCAGCTACAGTTTGACAGATGTTGCTCTGTTTTACTGGTTTCCTTTACATTACGCGTTGTCCTGTTGTGACTCATTAAATGTAAGTTAAGTTTTAGGGTTGACACTTTAGTAAACTTGCAATTCTCGATTTCTGATATTTCATGAACCCCAAATTGCGATACCAAGTTATTCCATTCTATCATGTTCGGGGTATCAAATAATAATAAGCACACACAATTCGTCACACATTTGCACGCAATTATGTTGGCATTATGGATTTGGGTTTAACTAATCAATAACTGCTATATAATACTGCATCGTGCTTCTTTTTTTATTTTCATTTTAATAGAACTAAAAATGAATTGAGTTATTATTCGATCACCTATGTACCTCGCCAATAGCACTTACATCGAATTTAAACGCAATAAGTGGATTTTTTTTACTTAACCCTTTTTATGGCATAATTTAAATTGTAATGTTATACGATCTCAATCAGCTTCAAGTGTGTAATGCATATTGTACTTAGCTTAGTGCTAGGTTAGCATGGCATTTGTACATTATGCAAATAGAATTTAGCTTCCAAGCAGATGGCGCCAACCCGCATAAAAAGTTGCATGTTCGCTATTAAACACATATCTGTCAAGTTTCTAATAATCGAGGGTCCTAACAACGCAGGGCGGTTAAAATCGTCCTTATATTTTTCATGGTTTGGTTAAAATTACACAATACACTTTTATTCTATTATTGTTTGTCTCATACAACGGTATAATTATAATACACCTCTAGGTGAAATATTAAAACATTTTTGTTGTTTTGTGGTTTTATCAAAATTTTTTTATTTATTGTCGTGTCAATAAAATAAATTTTTAAATTGGATCACATCTGTTCTGTATAATTAAATATTTGAAAAAAGTTAATAACCAGTCATTAACTTATTTGGATAAATTACAATATCTATTATTTGCCACTTCCCCACACATATCCTGTATTATTACAATGAAATTCGAGCTTTTTCATCGAAGTGTGTTTACCAGATTTCATTATTAATCACTCTTTTTTACCAAAGGACAATTTTAAACAATTTAATTTTTTTTTTCATATTAATAAACTACCGTCTGTTGTATATTTATTAAAATATCGTGCAACTTGACAACTACTCGCACAAAAAAATCGGCAAGTTTTATAAACCTTTGTTTTGTTACAGAAGCGATGCACTCTAATGTAGTTTCAACTCACCTTTTTAACTAATTTCACTGGTAAGTACATTTTAGTGTAAATTTTATTTAAACTTGAGTTGTTTATTTTGTGTAAAACTAAAAAATAAAAATTCTTGTCACAAAAGTTTTAAGTAAAAGTAATAAGAAATAACGAGTTTAGCGGTGTTAACAGTATAGTAGCTTTAAAATTCTGTTCGTGCAATGGTTTTTATTTCTCGAAATCTGTAATTTTATTTCTACCATAAAATGAGTTGTTTATAATAATGAAAATGAATTTAGCGACGTGAAGTTTTATACTTTATCGAGCTCACTTTTTGATTTATCTTTTGATTATTTATTCATCCCTTCGTTTGCTTCGCTATTTATTTCGACTTTTGCCTACATATTCATTTAACCAATTCAGTACCCACTCATCGATTATTCAGATACCATTTAGTTATTGAATTTCCAGACTGATATTTAAATTTTTACCTAAGATAAAACATGGGATTTATCAATAATTCTTTTTAATTTACTTTTGTGAAAAAATTCTCAACTCTAAATAATTCTTTTACGAAATATTTCGAATTTCCTTGTAATTTTCCATGACAAGTAAATAATAAAGCTAGGTACGTGTATAATTGATCGACGAATATCAATAACTAAGTATACAGCCATAGAAAGTCATATAGCATCAATATTTAAAAGTACTCGGTATTCTAGGCAGTTTTTCCCCAGAGACAGGGGTGGAGCGGCCCCAAGGCACTTGTGAAATATTGATCATGGTCTCCTTGTTCTGTACGTGTTTGCTACGCCCATGTTTGACTTTGACATGATAATAAACAAAAAAAAAGAATTAATAAGTTGTACGCCTTATTTTTAACTAAAATAAATTAGTTACAAGTTTCGTCGGAATGACAAACCTAAGTAATTAAGAAATGTCGCTCACAGCACTTATAATTAAAAATTTTATAAATTTATTTGTAATTAAGTCATTAAATAAAATTTGTTTACGGTATCAGTATTCTGTAAACGTTTCTACGCCTGCCAAGATCTTAGCTTCTGCAGAGTTTTCCCTGAGGGAGTCAAATAATGCACCCCGTTCTATGTTGGGGTGCATTTTTTATTGCGAACGCAAAAGCTAGTATAAATATTGTCTTAGTGGAGTGCATTTTTCACTTTAGTGGTTGGGCTGGATGCTCTTAGAATTAAAGTATTTCAAACTTAGTGAGTTCGTTTTATTAGTTTCGCACCGTTTAACTAGAAATGAAAATAGTTTGCAGTCTTTATTAGTCTAACTTGCTGCTTAAATGTCCTTATAAACATAACAGCCCTAACAAAAACGAAATAATATCCGTAATTAAGCTTCTCAGCGAATTTAATGTACACATAAGATACTTAAAGAACTAATAAATTAGTACTGGGCGGCATTATCGAGTAAACTTGTCTTGGAAATTTGGTCAGCCAAAGTTAGTTGTGCGACAATTAGGAAGTTGGTAAACTCCATAAACAACTCTTGTTACAAGTTGACATAACCATGCTCAAGGTAGTTGGGGTTTGTTGATATTACTTGGCATCAAAAACAGTAAAACATATAACCCGATATCATGTGCCTTAGCAAAGCTTTGGTCAGTTTTGAAACGACAGCCAAGAAATGATTACAAAAACTTCCAAGATACAGAGACCCAAGCACAAAAGGATTAAATTAAAAAAATTACTCACAGTTGGGCAAGTTAAATTATTATCTACCTTGACAATCAATTAATATAATTATTTAAAACCTAACAATATCAGAAAGAGGAATCAACTTTGAACACTTTTGGAGTTATGGGAAAAAGGAAAATTTTACAATATTTCCACCAGTCATACTGGCCGATATAAATAAAAATTAAAAATGAATGGCAATATTTTAACTTTTATTTTGAAATAAATGGACTGGAGAGGCTCATTTTATGGAAAAATGAACACAAAATATGAACAAAAGCTATTTAAGACCAAAAAAAAATAAAAATAAGAAGAAAGAAAAACTTTAAGGTTTATCCGTGTCATATATTTTTCAGTCTCTAATGCATTAATATAGAAAAATCTTCAAAAGGTACTACTCTAAAATCCCTTTTCTATTTGGTACCGAGTTTCAATTTTGAGTATTACCTCTATATGCCACTCTGATTTTCTTTTATTATGTCTTCTTCCTTATATTTTATATTTTTTATATTATTCTTTTATATTATTATATTTTTTGCTATAAAGTTTATCTCTGCTATTTTTGAGATAAACTCTGATTGCTTATAGATCACCAGCCGATTACTAAAAATTTATGACGAAGAAGCTTTTCGATGTTTTAATAATTTTTAATGAAGAAATCATATCAGTGAAATACTACTTAATTTAAGAAAATTAATTTAAATATATTTAAATTACAAATATTTATAAGTTGACCAAGTGGTATCTACATAATATGTATGTTATGTGTTCTGCATAAATTGCGTTTTCATTGGGTATTTTTAGCTGTTTTATATCTCTGACTAGGTATGGAAAATTAAATAAAAATTGCAAAGCCACTATAAATTTTTTCTTAGTTTAACCCTGTAAAAATCTTTCAAGATCATTAAAATTGTAAAAGTTGTTCCTGTGGTTAGTTCCCGTGTCTTACTGATTTTCTGATGTTAAATGCAGCACTTAACTTACACTCTTCGATGGTGAGGGTCGACTTCGGGGTGTTTGAGTCCTCGTTAACTTGTCAATTAATAACTCACTTTTCGAGTTGGATAGTTTGACTGTTGCATCGAGAATATTTAAGTTATGTTGTTATTTTGCAGGCGGTGTAGAGCAAAACAACAACTGATGCTAGGATTTGCAAACGAATCCTGAAAAAGACTAACTTGGCTAGATCCACTAAATTATAGTTATTTATACGAAAATGCGACTAAATATGATAGATAACAGTAAAATATAAGCGATTAAACTATAGATGAATTTCAATCAAAGTTTCAATTTTTTATATAAGAAACACCTAATTTTTTGAAGTAGGCGAGGCTTAGCTCCATTCTGTTAACAGTGCGTGTAACCTACGTTACTGTGTAAATATAGCGCGGTTTTTTAAAGGCTACAGCTACAGTTAGGAATTAAAACAGTGAAAATCGTGCAATAATTTTATTTTAAATTTAATTTAGTTGATTATAACTAAATTTTACTTAAAAACTTAATCTCGGTCCTTCTTAATCCGCGTTTTGAGGATATCTGTCACATATAAGAATTTTTTTAAGTGAAATGGTTTTACTTAAAATGTGTAATGTCGACACACATATTATATGACGATCGTAATTATTATAAACTAAAAAATAATTGCATTTACCCACTACTAAAAATAAATTCACAAAATTGAATTTTATGATTATTTGTACTATCAAAATTTCATTAGAAAATTCTGAGTATGGCCTATCGGGCCTATCGGCGATGTCAATTCGGTCATCTCGGCGACGGTCATTTCGGCGATCGGTTAACTCGTCGACGTTCATTGTACCTTTTGTATAATTTTCATTGGCTGGCATTTAAATTTGGATAAACTTTCAGGAACTTGCATCTTGCTCAGCTGTTATTCGTCGATGTATATTCTGCTTTAATTTAAATGTTTAAAAATATTAATTACCAAACAATTTCCATTGTGACTTACTCGGCAGAAACGTGCAATTTGTCAGTTTAAACTGACTTCTCGAAGAAAAATCGTACGAGAACTGAATATCAGATTTTAAAAATGCGAGCAAAAGTTATCTGTTAAAATTTTCAATTTACAAAAATGTGAATTTGTTTTGCACTTTTCCAGATACAATCTCTGTTATTAATGTAATTATGTAATGTCAAAAGGATTATCCTTCCATGATGAGCGTCCAAGTTTCTGAAAGAAAATTAATTAGACTGAATTTGCGAATAAATTTTTCTTTGATATAAATTATATATTTTACAATGTGATCGTTTTATTATGTTCCCCCTGTATATTAATTATTTTAAAGCATTTGCGTTAAATGTTGCAGTCACGACAGTTTAGACGTACAAGCAGGGGAACATCGTCGACGTCATTAATAAGATTTGATTTTACTTAGCAGAATCTTGAAACATATTGATTACAACTCTTGTTCACCCTTATACACCAAAATTCAATTTAAAAATAAAGAAATAGTTCGACAATTGAAATAATAATATGGGGTTTTGGATAAGGTTACTGGAATTGTCCGACTTTTTAGTGAAAAAAAGATTTACTTCCTTTTAATCTTTTTACTGCACAGGCACGTCTTATATTTTAGTTCAAACCTACTTTAAACTTTTTTACATATGTGTTTTACTTCAAACTACATTCTTTTCTAGCACCCTCGAGACTAATAATTTTTATTGCGATCTAGGAGATTTTGGTTTACTTTTTATTTTATAGTATACGCATTTTGCATTGCAAATTTCTAAATGTTTAAATAATACAGCACACGAAAGAAATTTACAGACCGTTTCAATTATTAATTTTTGGTTTTGTTTTTCTCCTTTTATTTCGATAATAATATAATAAATTGAAAATAAAGTACATTATAATTTTAACTTGAATAAAATATATAGAGCTTTAAGCTGGCAATTGTAAATGTATTTATACTATGTCGATTGTAAATTCATTATTAATAATTTTATTTATTAAAGTTTGTTACATAAATTTGCATTGCTATTTCCCTAATTGTCAACAAAGCTCTCCATTTATTTATTATGTTAATAAATTTTATGTACCTAATACAAATTTAATTGGAGAACGAAGCATTAAACATATAATACGTACTATATACGGGGTGCTTCGTTTCTAATAAATTTCTCTTTCGTTAAGTTGTTGTTGTTTCTTTTTTACTTTTATCCCACGTAATCTTATAAGGATTGAAAAATTATTGCACTTTGTTCCAGCACTCACGTTTTTGTTAACATTTTTTTCGATAATCTTGGAAAATGATGCTTTAACAAGATAATTACCCGACGACAGACTCAAAATGTACTTGGAAGGATCACACTTATTACAAATGCCCTGTTTTAATTCGGCGATGTTTAAAATTTAAAAATCGATGAAACAACGTTTAGCACTTTGGGTGGTTTACTTAAGTAGAGAAACAAAGGTAATAAGTATCATATTTTGTAATAATTTAAGAAGCTTATGAGTGCTTTATATTATTTAAAAGTTAAACCTTACTTTTATGTTAAATTTTAATCTTAAAAATTAAATTGAGGTCATTAAGTACTTTTAGTAGTAAAAAGTTTACTTTAGTTCTTAAAGTATTTAAAAATTGTTAAATTCTAAGATGTTTGAGGCTTAGCCGGGAAAGAGTTTTAAGGATATTGATTGCCACACTTTTTATAGTAAAGCGAAAATCGATTTAATCTCAAAGCGCGATTAAAATTACCGCACATATACATTTAGGGTAGGTAAGCTATTAAAAGTTAAATTTAAAAGTCTTAAACGCGAAAGGAACTTAAAATCCATCAAGACGTGCGTTATCTAAGGCTGATGCTCGAAGATACGAAACCTGTAATGAAACTGCGAAAGTTCGGGAAGATGGATAGGCCCAATCTAGCGTTACTACGTCATTGGCGGAGGCGGAACAAGAACTCGTACATCATACTACATATATTATAGCTTGAACATTTCCTCAATATACGTATATATATGTTATTTATATCTACAAGTTAAAAAGAGTGGGTCGACATGTGTTCTTGATCGTTGAGATTTTGATATGTGTACTGCCTCTTGCATTCGAATAATTCCTACGTAGAACAAAATACTATATTGTTGCCTTGAATTTTTACCGCACTTTTCGGATGCACGAACAAAATTTATGACAGTTCTTATATCTTGACTTTTGCATTCTTTATTTTCACAAAGTAGCTTTACAGCAAGGAAGGCACACAAGTATGCAGCTTTTAAACGTTCAAATCTCGTACTTTAACTTGTAGGTATCATAAAAATAGATGACATTTGACTGATAGAACATCATATTCACATTTTTATTAGACTGCGATAAATTTAAAAATATATAACATTTTTATATATTTATTACACAAAACTTCTCAAAAACAATTTTTATGTCAAGAAATAAACCTATATTTTTACCGTTTCCATTTCAAGTTGATGCATTAAAACGAGTGTCAGAACGAACGTGAATACTTAATTGCAAATTTTATTTTTAGCAATTATTGTAGAAACCAAAAAAACGAATTACGTTTTGCATCGTAAACAAATACATAAACTATGCAAATACAAAAAGAATTGTCAATTCTATTCTTCTTATTGACATGTAATAAAAAGAAAAGTTTAAATTATATTCCTAAAAAACGTGGAAAGTTTTTATGACAGCATCGTTCATTAATATTGTTGAACTAAAATTAATTTCACAAGTTTTTTTTTATTTCGTGTTCGTTTTAAAAAAATTCTTATCTTGAAAACTGTCGCGTCGCGACGTGTGAAGGACCTCGTACCTTTTTCATATCCAATAAGGAATAACTCATCGTTCGGCTCTTAATTTCTAATAAAAAATAGAACATTCACTTACATGTGATAAAACAGATTGGAACTTTCATTATCGGACCCATTTCATCGACGTGACAATTCTTTCGGCAGTAAAAATATAGGATTATTTAACATTGTTAAATGCCAAAAAAATTCTTATAAATTCCTTCCTTTAAATTAAAGGACAACAAACTCTTCCGTAACCATTCTCCAAGTTGCACCATAATTGTTTAATTTTTTATTATTTTTAAACAGCATTAAACTCTCCCACCTCTATTTGATCTGGAATTTCTCTTTCCAATAATCCTGCCATTGCTTTTTAAGTGAGTTTGCTTTTCCACCTTCAACAGGAAGTAACAAGGATAATGTTTATGTGTTGTCTCATATAGTGGAATTTATATATCACACCACCTTTTTTTTTTTCTTTTTCTTTTTTTTTTGCTTTTCTTTGCAATCCGTCCTTTTAAATGCAGGTAAAAGTATTTTTGAAACCAAAGTCAAACAATAGTCATAAAATTCCCATTTAACTCTTTTGTCCGCAAAATTTAATGAAGCCTGTTGTAAATCCTAGTGCAAAGAATTTAGTATTACTATATAATGTACATCATCACCAAGAAAAACTAGAACCAAAAGGGGTAAATCATTAAATTGTCACTTTCATTAGAAGTATTGTTCGTTGGGAACGACAGACGCATTTAAAATCCTACAATAAAAATATAGTTTTCCATCTGGCATTTGGCAATAAATAATTTAATCACCCCTGGTTTGGAAGGTTGTACATCACATTCAAAAAACAAAAACTGTTTCCGCAAACCTCAGGATGGTTTTTTACTGTACGAAACAAAAATTGAATAATAGAGACAAGTGATTACTTTCCAGTTAAATAATATAGGTGTTGTAATTGACTAATTGTGGCTCCGCTATAATTTACAGTTAATGGGGACAGGAATATAGAATATGCATGTGTACAATATTTAAGGGTGACACCCTAAGCGAAAGGGTAGGAAGTTACAATGTTTTATACATCTTCTCTGGAACGACTACGTTATGTATGTGTTTGCGGCACATCTAACCGCACATGTTACAACGACGTAGTTGAAAATAGACATTTTCACCAGTTTTCTCTTTATCCTTGTTCATTATTTTAAGATATCAAATAAGAACGGAATTAAGAAGCAGAACTATTTAGGTTGTTCTACTTTAAGCAGACAATCGTTACGAGGGGCTCTGCAAATACACTCACTTTAATCTAATATGTACCTGCTAGAGTAATTAATTTTAAAAAATTGGTAAAATAATAATCTGTTACCTACCGAAATGTAAATTTGAATAATTAACGAAAATTGGTTTGTCCTTTTAGTCACAGAAGACAGAATTTTAGTTTGATATTTACCGACGAAAAACTGAAATGCTATGACCCACATATTAAATTACAAAATCAATGTAATAATTTATAATCCAAATAATTGTCACTTGCTATTTAGTCAAATATTAGATTACATCACAATAGAAAATTAAAAATCAATATGATTTAAAACCACTGTTAGTGCAATGGTAATTCGAATAGCATTCCCACATACTCACAGTTTTACTATGCATTATCTTCCAAAGTAGATTCTTTTATTCACCAAATTTGTTTTATTTGGATAATTTTTTTTGTTGTTCTCAAGGCATTCTATCGTCAATCGAAAATCAATGAATCCGAAGACAAGAAAACAACAAAATTATAAATATTCAGAAAACAAGCAATATCTCTGATACTTAAATATCCGGCATCTCGGAGCAAACGTTCAGATTTCTTTCTTAAAGCAAACAGGTAATTAGTCACAAAAGCATTGTATGCATAGTATGCATGCTTTCATGTCTTTAACTTCACAAGTAACTATAATAGATTCCAACAAAAAATTCTACAGATTCCAATGCACAAAACGATTACATTTCGACATGCTTTTTATAGTAAATTAATAGCTAATGCATTTCAAAAAGAGAAAACATTTCGAATTACTAAATTGGTTCATTAATATCTACTAATTTTATTTGTCACTTTACAAAGACAACAATTTTAATGTTGGCATTACGGACATGTATCTCTTTTATCGGTCAGCAAATCGAGTCAGTTAGTCAGGTTCAGTTGACGACCCGGATGCAAAACTTTATCCTTACTTCATATAACATACCAATTTCTTATAATTATATAAACCATGGTAGCTCACACTGCAGCAAATATACTTAGCTTTCTAAAAAAAAATTTTTGATTTAGATATTTTTTGGGATATAGTAATATTTATACAGTTTAAAATGCTTCTGCTATAAATTCTTCAATTTTGTAAATCCATTCGTGTGCGTCAGATTAAACAATCTGATTACGACACTGTTCATCGCACTTATGTACAAAAATTGACTTCAAAACTATGCCTATCAATAATATTACAATTAATTGCAAATAATTTTCAATTAAAGTATTAAATACTTAAATTTAAAAATTTTTGTTGTAATTTTCAATTAGAAGTTATTTTTAATCTACTAGATCGTATTAAGGAAGATAGTTGGGAGTAGATAGGCAGTAAATAGACGGTAAATGGCAATTTCATTGCTGAAATAACCCTTATCATTATATTCCGGGTAGAGCAATGAGAAAAAATGGAACTATAACTTTCTGTTCTCTCGTTGTGTTATTTTGGTAAAAAATAATCTTTTTGTGGTTCGAAAAAATATAGAATTTATGTAATTACTTGCAACGTTCACTGAAGCATCACTCAAATTAACAATTCAGTTTTGTTCATTTTGCATTATAGAAACCCCTTCCGAGCAAAATAATTTTATTGAAATGTCTAAAGAATGGGCAACTAAAATCGACAATAAAAAGACCCTTCGATGTAGTTGAACACACAGAAAGTGTTTTAAGCACCGATTTAAACACCAATTGAAGGTGCCTTTTAGAAGTTCGTATGACAATTTAGAGAATTCATTTTCAATATTATTTTTTTATATCCTAAATTGAAGACCGTCCCCTTACTGTTAATAGAAATTCAATGCGAAACTTTAAACGTTAATTAAAGATTCAGTTTTCTTTATAATTTTCACATTATATTGTATCTGCTTCTTACGAGTAGGTGTGCTATACTTACAAATTTAGTTAATTCTACTAAAACTTTAGTTTTAATGATTAATTTAGGAGATATTTTTCTTTGAACTCCCTAATCTAGGTTTATCTAGGATTACGTGAAAATTTACGATTTATTTTGAGTGTTTACTAAGTATAAGGTAAGCTGGATTTAGTGTACTTCAATTAACTTCTCACGATTTTTTTCCTCAAATTTTAATTCAAAAAAAAAATTTTTTTCTTCTGAACAAAATAATTAAATTTAATTTGTTTGCAATGCTTCACAAATTTTACAGAGATATAAAAAATGGAATCTTAAGAAATCGTTAACAAAAAATTTTACCATATACTTACTGTGGCATATTGGAAAAAACGAATTTTTCGATGTAACCTACATCCGTTGGACTAAATGCATTAAAAGCATTTTCTTTCTTAAGCGGTCCGTATTTTATATCAAAGCTATTGACTCGCGTGCTGCTGCCTTTTGTGCTTTACGATTTTAAAGGAATGCTCTATAGATCTATGACTTGTGCCAGACATATTCAACGCAAAAGAATTTCAAAATGAACTCTTGAAAAAAATAGTTATACAATTGTTGGCCTAAAATCATTGTAATGGTTCGCCATTCCATTCAGCGGAAAGTCTTTTAGTTGACAATATGTTTCTAGGTACATAGCAGTGCATATATTCGAATACATGATTATCATAAATTAACTTTGCAGATAAATGACGAAACACAAGGACCTCTGGTGCTTCAAAGAAAAGTTTCAAAAAAAAATTTCCACCCTTCTAAAGAGAACATAATTATTGTTTGTCACAAAGGGTTCCGCCTTGTTCTTTTTGGACACCGCTAAATAGAAATAATTAAAACAATATTTTTATTGTGTCGACCAGCCTTACAAAAACACAATAGGCATATAATGGTGGCTTGGAATAGGGCACATATTTTATTCAACTGAGATGTCATACAGTTAAATCGATGTGGGGGTTAAAAGTGACTTGCAATAGTTGCAGCTGTCTTATTTTTTTTAACGACGCAACTATTAAAGAAGAACATAATATTTACAGAATCAGATAATTACTTGAAACAACAATTAAGATGATTAGGAATTATTTTAAAACCTAATAATAAAGGACGCAGTTAAAATCTAAATTAACTTTTGTTTCTTAATTCTGATTAATGGCAGAGATAAAATATTTTTGTTTTGTCCAAAAATTATGACCCGTCGCGTCGGGGTCGTCACATTCTTTGAAATTAACAAGTTAGGTCAAAAGTTCGAATCAACATTTCAAACAATTTCGATTAAAACGTTTTCGTAATCAAACATTTTTTAAGTTAATGTATTTAGATGACCCAAGTCTTGTCGAATTGCTTCGACAAATTCGATGAATTTTTAAATAATAATGTATTTACTTACGATTCTGGTTTATTGTGCAATAAGTTACAAATAATTTCGGATTTATTTATTTTAGCTGTTAGCTTTGAGATATGAAGATTTAATAAAAGTTCAAGAGAACGTGAAAAACTAATTTGCTGACTTTTTTCTGTGACATTTCAAACCTTTAGTATTTTACATCAAATTACTTTCATGATATCTTTTAATCTAATTTTCTTTCAGTTTCATTTTTTACGGCACGTTATATAAAATTATTGATTTGAGTAAAAATATTGCTTATAAAAGTTTTTCGTATCTGTTTATGTTTAAAATGAAATCTACAAAGTACATACAAAATAAACAGTTCAAAGTAAATTACACGACTGGTGTTTTTTTAAATGTCTGCAGTATTATTTCACTAACTATATAAGTAGCAATTATTTAGATTGAAACACTTTAAAGCGCCAAGCTTCCGCTGCCCACATTTTTGAACATGGTCCATATCACTCCTTCTGTGTGTAGACGACTGCATTAATTGCAGTTAATAGTTAATTAAAAACGAGATTAGAGTCTGCAATAATTAAGAAATAGTAGCAATAAATATTAATATCCTCACGATATTGTGAAAGAAATGAAATTAATAATAGAAGCTATTTAATATTATTTTGTTGGTATATCCCAATATTACTAAATTTATTAAATCGTATCATATACCACCTGGCATTTTCATTTCCGCAGAAAGATTAAAAACACTAAGTTGCTTGGAAATATCCTAACTTAATTTACTACAAATGAAGTAGAGAAACGCAAATGAAAATTTAGCTAAATATGAAAATTATAATTTATAACCGTTTAGGTAAATTTTGCAGAGATAGAAAATCTAGATTTATTTTTGTTTTATTTGCGAAATTTAGCGCTTTCATTTTCTTTAATACCCAACCTATATATTGTTTTTGTTTCGAAAACATGAAAGTCGAAGTGACTTTTAAGTGGTGTGTTCGTTTTTGAACTTCAACTAATTCCTGTTTACTTCCTAGCTTAAGTTAGTAAAAACATTGCCGGAATGTAAATCTTGTAATTCTATTAAAAGTAAATCGAAAACTTGAACTGGATTGCTTTACTCGAGCACTATAAAATTTGCGTTAATTGGGTTAAACTCGACAAGACAGCAAATGAAATATTGAAATTGCTCGGATATTGAAAACCAGCTTAATATTTTATTGTGTCGATCTATGTTAACAAAACACTTTTTAAATTATTGGGTACTTAATTTTCCTAAATTTATTGTTGATTCAGCAACAGGTAATTCTCTTTCCGGGTTTTAATAATGCTCAAATTTTGATTTCAAACTTTCTTCTATTTCTTGCAATAAAATATTTTGTAATGAAACATTTATGATCGTTTGGTATTTCAAGCTTACCGCACTGAAAGTTTTACCAACTATTACTATCTACTAATTTATTTATCAATAGTTTTTGATGGAAAAATACATCTAATACCCAACTGGAATTTTTGGTATCTCTTTGTTTATGTGATCGAAAAATCTCACTTTGTCCCGCGTGGGTCGGGATACCAATATAGTCCCGCACGGGATCACATATATCCAGGGGAGTATCAGTCTTGCGTTTGATTTATTTTATATTTAAATTAAAGCATAAACATAAATAGTCAAAACTAATACTTCCCACGGGACTTTCCGTCCCGCGCTGGTGAGAGCGAGATTTTTCCAATCCCGCATTCATTTATTATATACCCCACTAATTGTAAATTTTGTAAATATTTAATAGCTTTTTCAGCAAAACTAAATGTACTCTACAGTACTCTGCGCAGTATTCAGGATGCTGCTGGATTTCAGCGTTTGAAACAGCGGGGTCAGTTTGAGAGTATGAGATGAAAATAGTAAAATTTCTAATAAATTTTAATCAATTAATCGCTAACACTTGAACAAAATTACGGTAGACCGGCTTTATCTGATGCCATTTATCAAAATTTGAAGTAAATATAAATTCAAATTAAAACGTCATATTAGATGTCACTAAAAGTACGTAGCAGTCAGGCATATGCATAAACTCTAAAAATAAATGTCGAAGCAAAACAGAAACTATTGTTTTGCAACTTTATTTGTATTAAACAAAGAAACCATCAGGTTCTGTTCAACACCAACCTGTGACCAATATACTATGTCCTAGCTTTTTGCAACCTAACTTGGAGAATTAACTTGTAATTTTTTCTTGTAATTTATCATGGAATTACTGCATCAGTAATAGTCATTAAGTCAATTTCACTCATAAAGTGAAATTATTTGTAGTTAATTAGTTGCGGCATAATTGTGATTGGTTATACAGCGAAGATTAATTTTACGAATTAAAGTATTTAAGATGACCATTATTGACGTAGTGCCCATTACAGATGCAGTTGCCTAACATATTCTTGATATAGAGATAGAGTATTGGACGAGTAACTTACACACAGTTCCGGAACCAGGGCATGGCGAGAGCAAGTTAGGGGGCGCCAAATTTTCAATTTTAAAATTAAATTTTTAAAAATATATAAAATAAAAGGCATTTCTCTAATTTATAAATTACCTCGAGGGGCTTAATAACAAAATTTCAATTTTATATTTAAAAAACGAATTATTAATAATAACATAACAATTATTACAAAAGATCTTATTAATGTTTGTTAATTGTTAACAATACGATTTCAAAATAAAATCCTATGAAACATCATTTTTTCAGTTTTAATAAATTCCCCCCGCGATTTACGCTCCTGGTGAGCAGGCCGTATCTGAGGGGAGGTTTTGGGAGTCCAAACCCGCCACGAAATAAAGCGTGAGATAAAATCCTAGAGGGGAGTTCCTCTTTCCACTGATCGGTCAAGGGTTATCCCATATGACTATTCCTCCGCTGCCGTTGGCAGCTAGACTGGTCCAAATTGTAATATTTTAATTGTTGAGTCTATAAGTAGTTCTTAACATAATAAGATATAATTATTAAATTAATTAAAGAAATTTTTTCACCCTCCACCCTGAAGCAAGTTTCACCTTTGGCGAGTTCTTTCGGTCTTCAGGCATATTTTCAATTAGTTTAGTCTTTATTAAAGCGGCTCGGAGCGCCCGGAGCGGACGGGACCAGAACGCAGAGTAGCGCAGAGTCGAATTTGACAAAGACAACCATGGCAACACACGGATCCACTATAAAAAATAATTCTGCAGTTTTTAAAATTAAATGCCAACAGTAAGCGCCCCGTTGTACTCCTACTAATACTTCACTGCTCTACTTTGACCATTTTGGAGTAGGGGGTTAACTTTCAACCATCGGTGGAATAAGGTGCCATCCATCCTAGAACATAAAATATAATGAAAGATTAGCAGGATACTTGTGACCACTCGTAGATCAACTACCTGCTGCTGCGTGCTTAGTCCTTTAATATATTTTTTAAATAAATTTACTTCATTAAACCTATTTTTTTTTGAGAAAATATTTTTGTATCGCGATTTTCTCACTTAACAAAGAGCGCTTGACCCTGAAAATTTCAGAAATTTACGCCTGTGGCGCTATATGCTGCGGGTTTTTGTCCAGAAGCCCCAGTAGGGGCGCAAGTTTCAAAATCGCCACGGTGGCATCATACCCTAGTTCCGCCTCTGCTTACACATATTCTCCTGTTATCATAAGCAAAAAATACATTATTATTTTATAAAATATTAATTTAGTATGCATTAATTCAACATGACATAGGATACAAGTAAAAAGCCTTTGTCTATTTTAATACAGCACCAGTTAATTATTTATGAGATTTTATTTTAATACCTCAGTAGCACAAAGTGCAGTTTGTAATTTACGTAACGCCGTACAATAATCGGAGGCGGTTAAAAATATCAAACAGAAGAATACAAATAAGTTAATATTTCTGTTTGTCAATATCTATATAGATTATTAAAACCGTAGCATACACTCTTCGTTTTCAGCTTTAGGACTTTATCCGGTTATTACCATTAATGTATCAAATTCTACATTGGCACTCGTAGCAGACCCAAAAGGACGCGGCCAAATAGATGCAAGCCCAAAAAGATGCAAAAAATTAATTTTTTATGAAATTAAATCCGTTCACATCGATCGGGCTACCCTGTCGCGGTGGAGTCGTCTCCCAGTGACGGTGGAGCTTCTCAGTCGAAGTTGAGCGATTTCAGCGATTTTTTTAGCGAGTTTAGCAACCACATCAAATCACGAATTCATCCTTAAAAATATTTCTACGGTTGTCTAATATAAAATAGCTTATAAAATAAATACCTGTTCATTACACGCACCGGCAATAGAATACGCCCGTGTACGTTGAATTCCCCATCTAAAATGCATGTAAAACTGAAATCAAATTGAAAATGGGCTGCCTAACTGGTATATTACAATATAAAAATAATTTTTTTATTAATTTCATAAAAAAGATATTTTTTGAGTTTTTTTGGTCATTTTGGGTCTGCGTCCTTTCGATCGCGTCCTTTCAAAATTTGTATTTCTGAAAGGAAATAAAAATAAAATTTATTCTACACTCGGTAAAAGGTACAACCGCTATGAAGATCAAAATAAAATAAAATAAAAATTATAAATATTTAAAAAAATTGTTATTCTGAAATAAATTTAACAGGTTTAGTTTTCAGCTTTGACATTTCTGCTTCTTACGGATTACACTCCAGATTCGTTATATAATAAAGTGATTTTAGTCTTTTTTATTATTTCCGTTTGAAGTTAAATAAATCCCAATTAATGAATTTTTATTACAATACAGGGTGACCCAGACCACCCGTATCAGTACTTTTTTTCAAAAACGGTAAGTCGTAGAGAGTTGGGCTAAAAAAATTTATTACAAAAGCCCTAATGACGAATCTAATGGTGATATTATTATTTCCGGGAAAAGTTGGCATCCAGAGTAGTTTGCTCCAGAAAGTCCAGAAATCCAGAATTTTAAATGGCACCATATGTCGAAAGTGGTATCGTTGGAAAGCTCTTTAAAAAATAAGCAAGTTTTGTAGGAAAAATTTTTTTATTACTCCCACCCCTTTTAAGTTATATTCGACTTAAGTTATTAAATTTCAATTTCTTATAACGAACTTAATTTTAAAAGTCAGCACTTAAAATCCAGCTACCGCGTTAGAGCAATGTCACAAGTGTCCAAAATGTCTTCCATTTACTTCTAAACACTGTTGAGCTCTTCTGGTCATACTATCAGTGGCTCTAAGTACTTCTTCGGTGTTTAATGATCGACAGGCATTGCAAATTCTGAGCTTCATATCATCTCTCGTTGTCGATTTTTCTGTATAAACAATATCTTTGATCCGACCCCAAAGAAAAAAATATTTCAAGTGCTGACTTTTAAAGTTAAGTTCGCTATAAGAAATTGAAATTTAATAACTTAAGTCGAATATAACTTAAAAGGGGTGGGAGTAATAAAAAAATTTTTCCTACAAAACTTGCTTATTTTTTAAAGAGCTTTCCAACGATACCACTTTCGACATATGGTGCCATTTAAAATTCTGGATTTCTGGACTTACTGGAGCAAACTACTCTGGATGCCGACTTTTCCCGGAAATAATAATATCACCATTAGATTCGTCATTAGGGCTTTTGTAATAAATTTTTTTTGCTCAACTCTCTACGACTTACCGTTTTTGAAAAAAAGTACTGATACGGGTGGTCTGGGTCACCCTGTATAAGTAAATATAATATGTTGTATTAATATTTGAGATTTTTGATCTAATTAAGTTTGCATTTAGAACCAACACCACTGAAATGATAAATTACCACAAAAAATGTAAAACTAATAGACAACTTTAATTGGCTTTCATGAACGGAAACCAATAATCAGACTTCAAAACTGAAATTGAACAAAAACTAAAATTAAAATTGATTTGGTAAAATAGTGTCAGTGCTCAACCTTTTTATTAGAGATGTTTTTAGAAAATTAAATATCAAAATATGTAGGTTGTGAGATTTTTTGTTAAAACGCCCGATTGTAAAAAACTAAAAGTTTGAGCAGGTAAATATGCAAATAAATATACAAAGTTGATATTATTGTAACTTAATAATAAATTATAATTGCACGGTAAAAAATTTATATGAAACGAGAAAAATTCATCCTGATACTAATTTATTCAATATTTCGAATAATTAAGATCCAAAAATAAAATTATTCGGAACCTGAATATTTGCAATAAATTTGCCTAATTGAATTAAAACAATTATGCTTAGAGTACATTTCATTAGGTTTCCTAATCAAGCTGCAGAGACTGGGTAGTTTGAATCTCATAATGTACAGTTTGTACTGAAATATTTATGACGGACGTTCTAATTAACGTTACGTTGTTCACAAATTAAGCAAAGCCACATAATTCTAATTTTTAGACACACATACACTGGACTTGCACATGAAGGATTTAAACTAATTTACACATCGTTGTTGTTTATAACCGGATAACCATGGCAGACGTGTGCACTTGAAGGATTATTAAAATTTCTTTCGTTGCCACAAAAGAAACTTTACGTAATAAAGCAAACATGATTAATTGATTGCCCAATATTCATGTAGTACTTACCTCATTATTGGTTAATCTACAGATTTTACATAAACATGAAGAAGTAATACTTGAAAATTCCAAAACAGTTATTAAAACATTTATCAAATTCTTAATTAAAATCACTGATGTATAATATACTATTGATTGGTTAATTCAGAAATGTTCGTCGTGAAATCCCAACAGTTGTTCAAAATTGACAGGTTAATTGTACGCTATTTCGCCCATTAAGTACATGCGACAGAAATATCTTTAGTAAAATTTTGGTTTATATTTAATTTATAGTGACATGTAGATGTTGAATTGACGAAATTAAATTATAAGGACTAATTGATTGTTTCTGTGTAATCAAATTTGGCTTTCCAATATCAACACCCCGAAATAAGACGTAATTTCATTGAATTTTTGATTTTTCAGCTTATGCGCTGCTTTACTGAAATCGTGCTAAGCAAAATAAATTTAAAATAACGGTTTTGTTCGAATTTTTCATTACGGGGCAATTTTATGTTATCAATAACTTAATTTATTTTCTTACAAGTTGTGTCAGTTCAATATTCTCCTACATTTTTCACATATTCGGTAATGAATTTATTATGGTGTTAGATATAATTCACGAACACCTGAAATCTGATAACCCACTTTGAAACACTTCGTGTTATGAATAATTTATTTACTTTGTGGCAGTATGTAATACTACTTTATTATTTACCGGATAATGGACGAAAGCGTTTCGGAAAATCTTTGTAAAACATGTGCGCTATTAACAACTGTTAAAATAAGCGCAGTGCAATGTGACAATTTGTCGATTCAATTAAAAATCGAATCTGATTTTATATTAATGTGGAAAAATTCGGAATATTCAAAAAGGGAAAATCAATAAACTATTCCGAATTGAAATTTGTAAGCGAATAGTAATTTGATACTTTACAATTTTCCAAGTTGCACTTTTACAAGGTTTGCAGAAGCAACATTCTCATTTCCATATTTATAAAGCTCAGAAGAAATTTTAAAATTTATTCGGTTTTAAAATACCTGCATGTATTTTTGATGCGAGATAATAAAAAGGACAAAATAAAAATGTTATTGTTAAAAATTCTATTTATGTAGTTATTTTATTTTATTGTGCTTTCGTACAACTCACTCTTTCAATATGTTTATTTTACCCTTTCACTGAAGTATGCTTGTTCATGTGTAATCTACTATGTTGTATCAGAAAACGTGCTGTACAAAGCAGGTGTACAGAAAACATCATAATTGTGAGTACAATGGGGGAAAAAAGTACGACAACCGCAATGACCCACCCAAAATTTAAACAAAATTTGGAAAGTTACTACGCCTTATACTCAGGTACAACACCTATTCATTAGAAATTGCTTTCAAATGACTGCTTCATCTATCATCTGCATTTACAATGCCGTATTGAAATGACCATAACGTAGGCTACCCTCGCGATTGGTTTCTATTGAAATTCTGACAACCGAATAAAGAAGTTGCTTTCTGGGATAAAAGAACGTGCTTTAACATAAACTGAACATTGAAAATTTTGATGTCCATTATAGACAATTTGTTCTTGCTAAGTACAACTATGTAGTTAATATGTACTATAATATGTTGTAGACTTTTAGATAAACCGACCGGAAAATATTTATTTAAAGGGATGTTCAGCTTCAAACGTTATCAAGATTCCATTATAAATTTGATGCGCAATCTGTAATATTTTTAATGTATTGACAAGCTTATCATTTTCTGCAACTATTGCTTGCCGCCATAAAAACAAAACGCTTATAAAATGTGATTTATTACTCAAATATCATTTTTTACCACTTTTGTTTTATTTTTATGAAATATTTAATAAATGAAGTGAAGATTCTTTTTAGATTGCTTTCACATTTATGTGCGAAAATGTTCTCGCTAAGATAAGGTAGCTAAAAATTGAATCAATTTTTATGACGATGGTACAAGTGTACATACATAACGTAACTTTCGTATTACATAAATTTATGAGTTCTTTTTACATCGTGATGAAAAAATTAAGGACAAACGATGTTCCTTTCATGCTTTTTGTGTATCTTTCCAGAGAATAGGTCAAACAATAGCCACTTAAATGATGATGCACTTATAAAAGAATGGAAATACTTTTAGAAGTTTCAATTTGGAATTTATAATTCGGGTATCTAATATCGCTCGGTATTATGTTTCACAAGTTTTATCAGATAAACTCGTCTCATTAACGCTTTCGATTAGCCATAACCCTTCGTTAAACACAACAAAACATCAGGTGCTACTTTATGGTGGCTATAATTATTTCGAATTCTTCTGTATAAATTATTTATAGTTTTATTTGTAATAGCGCTCACAACAATTTAAGCCAAGTTAATTTTAATCAAGTCCTACTAGAATACAATAAATTAACTCTAATAAGTAACGACCTATCTAGAATGTGGATGTAAAAAGCACTAAAGAGAAACCAAAATAGAAAGATATATGCGATGCCAAATTTTGGTTAAAATGTAAGAGCTTTTTCTATTGATTGCAATTTATTAGAAATTGGAAACCAGTTCAAGGTTGTATTATGGATAAAAAAAATTAACGTCGCTCCGCAAATAACAGAAATATAGACTTGATTGTATATTAAGGTTTTGGGGAGGAAGTTTTCTTTGTTCCGCAATAACGCGTGTAAGGGTACGCTGGAATAGGGATGTGTGGTGAATTTTAGGCACGCACCTGCTTACCTGCCGCCCCATGTAGAGAATTACAAACTGTACAAGTTTTGAAACCTTGAAAATAAAATTATAAATTAAAATTTATGTTAAAATCTAAAATAAATAAAATATTTAGGCTACCATAGGTGGTTATTTATTTGTTTAAATTATAGTGTTTCGGCATAAATATCCAACATTTTGAAATTATCATTATCAAGCTATACATGTGATGTGACATCATGTCATCACTAATTTAGGTATTTTATGCTTTTGAGATACCGTCACCATTAATTATATTTTTAATAAGTGCATCTCGTTACAGACATGAGTTATTATGTAAAATTTTATTATGTAAATTTAAATGTAATTAGGTAATACAAATTTGGAGCATTTTATTTAAATTTTTTCTAATTGTAATAATTTATTATACCTATAAATAATTATTATCAATGCGCAATAAATTAATTAAGCAGATATTATTTCTGTATTTACTATTTTTAGATAAACTTATAATGCAATGCTAATTATTACAGTTGGCAAAAATAAATTTCCTTTGCAAGGACTTTTTTTACTTAATTAAGATTTAACATAACAATCCTTGTGCGATCACAAAATTATTGAGCAGAAATTTTAAATGGAGTAATTTGACAAGATTTCGGCGAGATAATCTTTTCCTTATGTGCCATGTCCACAATAAACGTTGGCTATCATTCTAGCTGAAGTCAAGATAATTTTGCCAGGGAAATGTAATTAATGGGGTAGTTTCTCGTTGTCTTCCCCCATCGTTTACAGATCGATCGTGGATTTGAAATCAGTAGAAATCAGAAAGCAGCGGTATATCGGCGTATGCTTATGTTTATGTATTTATTGACACCTTAACAATTAATTGTCACAAAACAATTATTAAATTATCTACAGTTTAACGAGGAATTCTAACCACGGCACAACGAGATCCAACGAAAATAGTAGTACTCGTCCTAGATTTATTTTACTTCTGTATTTTCATTGTATAAGATGAGTGCAAATCAGTGCAAATAATTTTGTTGGTATATTTATTTTTATTGTCAAAGTTTATTTCAAATTAATTTATATTTTGCCGTAAAAAATTTAAGAAAAGTTGGATAAATAGAAAGATGAAAGTCAAAAAGAAAGCTGAAAAATAAAACAGATTTAATAAAAAAAAGGTAAGTAATAAAAAAATTAAAAAAGCAAGGTAACAAAAATAAGAAGGAAAATTACAAAACATTGAATTTATAAATCAGAAATCAAAAATCGCCTACCTCTATCTACATTAAAATATGATAATGAATTTTAGTGTAAATTGGGGTAGCTGCAGAAATAATTAATAGTGCAATAGGTGTTAAAAAGGGAGCATACATTTTTAACACTACATGTACAAATAGAATGGATTTTATAAAATTGTTAATGATTCATCTAAAAAGTATGAGTGTAATTGGCGAAACAAAATTAATGATAGTAAAATTGATTTTTGTTGTACAGCTGCTGATTATTTTCCAATCAAATTTTTATAATTTAAATATTTAAACTAATATTTTAAATTGATGATTGACATGAGAATCATATCTATTTATGAGAGCAAATAAAGGAGATCTAAATAAATGTACTACATTACATATATTAAATAGTAAATTATAATGAATTTTGTTATTTTGTTTAAGAATCATGGTATGATGCATGTATTTTAAAATGATTTTGAAATTAATTTGAACATATAAAGTAATTTACTATAGATATTTTTAATTGGAATTAACAATAAATTGGATTAATCCGGTAATTTTGATTCGTAATATTGTTATGTTAATTACAAAATTTCGGAAATTTCGGAATTGTAAAAATCAGAAACAGCTCGAGAATTCTAACATCTCTCCAAAATAAATGGGGATTCATACAGAGTATTTTAATTTTTTAATTTAAATAGCAGTAGGCTAGAAATAATCGTAAAATTCAATTTGTGAAAATTTTCAATTTGTTTTGGCTAAATTTTTAATTTCCCTTTTGTTGGTTTTACAATAAACGCATTTTTTACATATTTTTTTTATTTTATCTAGAAAAGTGTTAATTTACGGGCACCAAAATCGTGAGTGAACAATATTTTCTATAGTAGAATGTCACAGCAGTAGGTATAACTAAACCAAATTACAAATTAAATTATTATTTGACAAAATTTATCTTATAATAGCAATCTCAATAGTAATTTCAGTACAAATAAAGTACTTATTTATCTATGCTCGCTGTTAAAGTGCTACTTAATCGACTCTTGCTGTTAAAGTGCTACTTTATCTACCCTTGCAGTTAAAGTGGCACTTGTTCTACTATTTTGAGTAAAAACTGGAGCTACAACATATGCTACAAGAAAAAGTAATTTTAATTTTTTAATAATACAGAAAATAAAAAAATAAAATATTACAAAAAATTTTATGCTCAATTATATTAAAATAAAGTTATTACCGATATTATAATGACATGATTGAACAAAATCTATCACGTGGTATCATTTATTGAAATTTTAAAAAAATTCTCAATTTTCGCCCTATTTTGGTGAACATAATAAAGATGTAATTATGAAACATACAATTGTACATTTAAAATTTATGAAATTTTTTTTTAGATTTTTTATACCTATTAACCTATTATGAATACACTTTTAATATTAAATTATGAGCAAAGTAATCATTTAAAATTTATAAAGCAATTCATGATTTACAACTAATAAAAAATACATTTTTTTAAAGACGTTTCTAGACTAAACACAATTAAATTGAAATTGTAAATGTATTATATAATTCAGTATAATTTTATTTTATAAACCGGTGAATATATATTAAATAATTTACTTACAAAAAATTTTCGTTATTTGATTTCAAAATATAAATAAAATACTTACTATAAAAGTGTTTTTTTCTAAATTTTATTCCTCATGAGTTGTAAATCATTTCAAACCGCTGCAAAAACAAAGCTTCGGTTATTTGCGTAATTAAAACATATTTCTACAATAATACTCCTAATGGTAGAAATGCATTTCGTAATTTTAAATAAACCTTATAAAAATAAACCTTACTTTTAGAAAGCGTCTTGCTATCATCATTAAATATTAAATAATCTATCTCTAAATAAGATATCATTAAATAAGAGATATAGTTTTGTATTTATCTAAGTCAGGCTATAATTGATCAAAAATCTAGGTCAAAAAGAAAAATATAATTATATTATTTGAGCAAAATAAATTTACTTCTACTGTTTTTCTCATTTTGTTAACCTCGCGACTTCTCATCGATTGGCCAGATTTGTATGAAATTATACGTAGAGTTTTGATCCATGCTGTATCGCTGCTTGTTGAGCGACCTACTTCTAATAGATTTGCTGAAATTCTAGTTTCAAATCTGAAATTTCTGGTTGTGACATTGCAAATGTTTAAATTGATTCTAAAGTTATTACATGTACCTACCATATTATGCTCTGACAGGTTTCAAGCTACAAATTTTTGAAGACCCATCTTCTTCAAAAACAATCAAAATTTGGAAAGCTATCATCAAAACGTAATCGTAAAATGCTCTTTGTCTACAAATTTATCTTATTTTTCATTTTATGTGTTAATGCGAGGTTTTGCTAGGAAAGCATAATATTTAATAATCCCGAGCTTCAAAGAAATTTCAATTCAAGTTTTATAAGAAATTGCATTATTTTTTATTACTTAGAAGCAAAAATGTAAAAACAGAATACAAAAAATTTTAGTTTATTTCTAGTTCTTGTAGTTTAGTATTTTTTTGTGGATACAATAGAAAGTGCGGTTTCTTCGACGGAAAATAGCAGAACAAGGGCCACTTTACCGCAAGAATAAAATAGTAATAGAACAGTACTTTAACAGCAAGAGCAGATAAAATTATTTTTACTTAAATTACTATCAAAACTGCAGAGCATTGTTGATGTATTCTAAAATAAATATTATGAATAATAACTATTTTTTAATTTCCAACTAAAATATAAATTTCAAAATATTTGTGATATGCATCCAGGAAATAATAAAAAATACTACTACAGAGAAAAAGTTTTGTAAATCTTCAATAAAGCTAGAATTGATTTGACCCCAATAAAACTTTTTATAACAACAGTCAACGTTTGTACTAAATAATCCAGAACAAGAAGTAACTGAAACTTAAATTTTAGTTTTACGTATATTGAAGAATATTATGTAATAAATTTAAAGATGCTATGTTCACTTGGACATTATACAACTAAACTTGAAATTTTTTTAAAATTCATCAAAGTTTTTAAAAGCGCTTCATTTTTAGGGATTCTAAAAAGTTTATTTATACATCCAACCGCACTGTCTATCTATAAAAGTTTTCAAAAAATGGTTGAAAAAGAAAAATGGGTAGCTAAACTTTTTAGACGTATCCTCAAAGTGTTTCGATAAAAATTTTTTTAAACAAGAATAACTTAATTTAAACGGATTCTTGTCTTGTAATTGCTTGTTTAAGAAATTATACAACTTTTCAAAGTGTAACTAGATTTTAAATTTTAATGACTTTTATAATACATAGGTAATGCATAAACTTTAACTGCCATTAGCTTTACTAAAGCTTTGTATTAGTTTTATGTTAAATTGAGAGTTATAATAAGAAAAGGTAGATCATGAAGCTTTAACCTTTCTCGAAGAGCTTTTTTGTTTGCTTTGATAATAAGTTTACCATCGTAGAACGTAAACTATTATAATGCATACAAATATTTAATATTCAAATTATTTTATTGCCTTTATAATACCAGTAGTGCAATGGAACCGTTATAGTTTACGTACTTACTCTAACATAATCGTCCTTCGTGGTGTATTAATATTTTTATAGCTGCAGGAGCTAAAATAATACTTTTCATTGATAATAACGCAAAAAAATATAAAAACAAATTTTAAATTATAGTAAAGGTTAACATAACACGACAGAAATAAATTATCTTGCTTTATCGATTTTGATAAACAATTTTTGCAAACAAATTGTTTCAAACAACCGAGAGATTATAAATGTAGCTTTTAAATATTTTCAACATAATTACATTAATGTTTTAAAAAGCTTTTTGCTGTAAGAAACTTTTATGTTTCTTTTTTTTTAAAGATGACCAGCGGTGTGCGCCTGCTGCGTCGATCCAGGGATTCTACACGAGGCGCTATTTCAATGTCTACAGCCTGAACCTCGTTAGGATTTCAATCAATCACCCCATTTATAAGCACCAGGTATGTAAAATTTTAATTTGAAAATGATGACTAATGCATTGTCATTGATTTTTTTGTGCATTTTATATTATTATTGAGCTGCAAGTTAAATATGCATTAAATAAATATAGAATATATGGTATAAATATATGATTGTAATTGCTAATCCCCTCACGTTAAATATTGAAATGTTAGGTGGGTAAACATAATATTCATCTGACCCAGCAATATTGATTTAAAGATAAATAGGTATAGAGCATTGTAAATGAAATCTAAGTAAAACAGAGTATGCCAAAATTGAAATTCGTATATACTCTGCATAGTCCATCTCACTTTTGTTATTATAAAAAAATATTTGAAATGTTTTTTGGAAAATATCGAGGAATTTGTTTGCAATATCTGCACACATTAAATTTTAATTCGAATACTTTTTGTGTGGTTTTGGTATTTTACAATATAAGGGTTTCCTCGTATTTTATAAAAAATAACGTCTAGAACATTATAATAGCGACTGAAGTACTGCGTCTTCTAAAACCCTTAGGGATTTTCCATTAAAAATTTAGAAAAGCCTGAACAAGTGCAATAAATTACAATCGAATATCTTCCAAGTTCAATGATAATGGATGAGATCATCTCACAATATTTAGTACTATCTTCTACCAGCGTTGTCGAGTCAAATTTTGAATCGCTCCAAAAACCAACCAAACGTATTATCTTTTTGGATTATTAAATTATATCGGTTAAATACAAAATATACAATTTCATATTTCATACAAAACTGTGCATCGATAACTTAAAATTCAATCTATTTTCCGATATAAAATTTTTAGTACCACTGTAAAATTGCACATTCATTATTTGTAAATATGTAATATTACCGCCATACTATGCGATTCATTTGAATAATGCAATTTTTTAAAACTATTTAAACATGCAGGAAATAATACATAATATACAGGATACGGCAAAATAGTTGAATATTTTATTATGTACTAGTCTCGGTTATTTATTATTTTACCTCAGTTTGTACGTCCTATTAGAAATTCGAAAAGCCAAAAAAAGGATTAACATGTAAACAGTAGAAAATTCTGTATATTATAACATTTTTAAAATATTCAGTAATATATCAAAAATTTTGTGTTCGCCTTATTGCTTTGAAAACCACAATAATAGCAAAATTGTTAGGAGCCCATTGTGTACCAAACTAAAATAATTCATTCTTCATACAATGGAGAGAAAGACTTGAAAGAGGAAGAAAACGATCGTTTTAAAATCTTCTAATGTATTTGAAATAACTGCAGATAAAACAGAATTTTTACACTTGGTTTGAAATGTGATACATTTAAAAAAAATTATATGCGGTTTGTCAAACCCTCCAGCTATTGTTAAGCGTCAACCTTCTGTCCTTTTATATGAATGCGCCATCCTATGCGAGGATGGTTATAGCAGTTATTGCATTGCACCCGCGCGTCCAATAAAAGTAAATAAATAAACAATTTCTACATCATTTTATAGGAAGTATTGTAAATAAACGATAAAATAAAAATTTCTTTTGTTATTTCTGTTCATTTCGATTTGCATGCAATTAAATTTTTTAAATGCCAATGTACGTAAATATTATCAAAGTTTGTCGCAGCTTTCGTACTAGTACCGGTTTTATTTAATGCTACAAAACACAATTTACTTCCATTCTGAGTAAAATGGCACAGCATTTCGGTCACACGAATTAAGATTTCAAAAGATACACCTGGGAAGTGTCATCTCTTTTTTGTACTTTTAGCGCAGGTAAGTTCTCCTGCAAAAGGACACAAAAGTGATAATGCTGGGTGAGAAGCAGAAAATAAATTACAAACTCAGATTTAAAATTTTAACGCCATGGAAGTGTGATTTCCTGACCATCTTCCAGGTGTACACGTAGATTGCTTTATTGCGGTACCATAAATGAGTATTTCGACAAAAATTTATTGCCGACTCCAAAAAGGCTTGACTTTCTATTTTTTTCAAGTGTCGATAAAAAATTATACAGTTTTACAACTTATGATTGTAAAAAATGTCGATTCCTAAATGCCTACTGGATTACATTTCTCCTGCAGTATTAAACAGTTTTTTTATGAACGTATCGTCGGTAAAGAAAAATTGAGGAAATAGCGCATAATGCAAACGTCTACCTGAAATCGATAAAATATTCTTTTCATTCTCTAACAACTTCCTTGTTGGCAGCAAATATTCTGGGTATGATGAGAAGATCTACGATATCGAAATCTCAATGTATCCAATATAAATAAAATATTGTGGTGGTTCCACGATTATACCGATTGTGGTGATGTTTCTCATGTTGCGATAGTGTCAAGGATAAACATAAAGAATGAATTTCGTTTGCTTGAATTTGGTAGGTATATTCTCGCTTTTTTATGTACCAGCGATACCATTTGTTATTATTTTAAATTGTAAAATTATAAGTCTCTTGGAAAAATATTTTAAATGTCCAAAAAAAAAATTTATTAATTACTGCAAGGGTTAGCTCTAAGCTTGAGAGTTTCTCCTATTATTATGGCTCAAATTAATTATACCGTTTCAAACCACCATCGTCATTTTTTCCTTTAGACTCATTAATCTTAATAAATAAGAAATAATAAAGTGTCCTACATTATCTTGTTTCCTTATCATTTTTTCCATTTAATTGTACACACCTATTAATTATTATTAAAGTGGGTGGTCTTCCCTACGCTGGACTGACAATGAGTGACCGTGATTGTACAGAGTTTCTAATAAATCACCGAGAAAGATTGAAAAGGAAACTGTCGTCGGTCAGTCCACCCGAAACTCAACACAGCATCAGCAATTGAAATCTCTAAAAACAGAACATACCTCGACGGATTCGTCCGGAATTGAACCGGGTAAAGCAATTAAACAAAACAATCACCATTTTTTTTGATCAAACGTTTCGTAGCTGCAGGACGTTTTTCTAATTTTTTCATTTTACTGAAGTTGATGTTTACTTTTAAAATTAAAGCTTACTGTTAATTCTTTTGATGTATTATTCAAACAATTTCATACGAAAGAGAAATCGACTCTGGCGTTTCTTCTTTTGAAAATCTTGAAGAGTAAGTAATAATGAGGGTTTTCTTTGTTAATACTTTTGTTGTTACACAATCATTATGTGGGATACAAATTTAGCAGGGAGGTATTTAAACACGCCTTTGCATTCGTATATTCAACGTTGAATAATTCAAAAGTATTTAAAATTCTACTTCAGTTTTGGTTGCTTTCTTGCACCTTGAAAATTTGTAACGCTATATTTTTGCAAACCGCACACTCTTCTGTCGGTGCAAATAAAAGCCTAAAATTGGTAAGGCATGGTCACGATCGTTACTAATTATACTTTCATCCCTAATACGGTCATTATTTGCTTTTATAAACTACCCTAACTGACCATTCCATTCATAAGGAAACAAAAATTATCTCCGACTGTTTCTATTTGGGACTCATAATAATTATTACACATTGTACATAATATAAAATAGCAATTTATTATTAGTGCTCATGTTAGAGATAAGGAAATGATCCTTGAACATGTTTTGGTATTTAAAAATTAATAAAGCATATCAATAAAATTGTTTTTAATTTCATATCTTCCAAAAAAAAAGTAATATTAACCGTGGGTTGTCGTTTGCCGTCTGGCCCCAAACAATATCTGCACAAAAAATTACTTTAATTGTTTAATATGATTTAGACAATTTAACATGAAAAATTCGTTTAGTTTTGTCTCCTAAGGGTGCAATTTAACAGTAATAATAATTATTAATGCAGATAATAGTTTTTCGTATTAATATGCGGAAGAGTTGGCAATTGAATTATTAGGAGTCGTTTATCAACAAACTAAAGTAAGTTTTAAATTGATTACATTACATCTGCTAACTCTTCTAATAAGCTATACAAAGTTGAACACCCCTTTTAACAACTTTTCAACTTGGCTCAAATTACTTGTAATCGTTTTCACCTTACTTGGATCATCGCTTTATGGGAATAATTAATTTTAGATTGGAAATTTTAAATGATTTTCGATTTTTTGAAGTTAAATTTGTTAATTATATTTGCATAGATGTGGTAATAAAGCTTGGGTCGTAAACTGAATCCCGACAATGCTGAATTACTCTAAAGTAATACAAATTGTTCACCTGCAGCTTTGTGACGTTGTAAAAGGGTATACATCTTGCAGATCTGGATAAGGGGTGAGCGTAAACTAACATAACCTACACGCGCTACCCCAAGCGCCCCATTGGAAATACATTACTATGTAGGGATCTAATCTAACCCCATATCAGATACATTTTGCACCCTTGGGAATGCAGCATTGACTAGTCTACTACAAACACAATTCAATGTCGACGTTGTAGATATGTGCGACACACATTCCTTTTGCGTTTTAAGGTTGAAGTTTCAAAAATTAAATTGTTCTTTAGTTTTCGAAAAAAATTGAATAATATCGTAACTGGTAAACAATATGAACTGGAAGCACTCTTTCAAACACAGCGATTTTCAAAGCTTTTCGATAGAAATAAAGAGAAATTTTATCCTCATTTTTATTCCCGAGTGAAGTTTATTGTTCGTTACAATATGAAACCTCACTCCTACTTTATTATAGTTATTTTTTTTATGTCCAAATATTTTTTGTTTTTCGGTTTCCAGTTGCAACAGTACAGAAGATTCGGAATACTTATACTTATGTATTTTTAAAGTAAACTTTTGTAAGTAGAATGTATGTATGTCAACATGGGATTGAAAATATGAAGTAAGAAGTGTTGAAATATAAATCATAACATGGATAAGAGTATCTTGAAATATCCATAAGGACGTATAGTGTGTTATTCGGTTTGTTTGAATATCCGAAAGCCATTTTTGTTTACAATGAATGTACGTAGTAATATTTTACTAATAGTAAAGATCATTACATAATATCTCTTACCTAATCTGCAATATCGCTTTAGGGATCTTCTTAGAGCACGAAATGTAAACTATTTTCCTATTTGCAATATTCCTGAATATTTGACAATGTAGTAGTTATTTAATAGCTTACAGCTACAGTAGTCTTGTTGTATGTTTTATATTAGTATATTTCAAGTCACGTTGAGCCGATATCCACATTGCGCTTTGTTTATGACGACGTACATAATAATAAACTGCATAAATAAAATAGGAGCGTATTGAGTTACCTGAATTATTATTACATAAACTTTTATTCGATATTTTATATATGATTTTTTCAAAAACCAAACGTGCAGTAACTCTCGACTCAATTTTGGTAAACTATCGATTTGATAAAATTTTCACCAAAGCACGTCCCGATTATTATCTTCATTTGCTGAGCCATAAATTAGGATGACTATCTGTGTTAAAAAAAACTGTCGACAAAATAGATCGACTTAAGAAAACCTGCTCAGTAGAATACCATTACTTTCTGGAAAGGTTAATTTATTATTAATTTTTGAAAAACAATGAACTGCAATTCTAAATAATCAATATGACTGTTACACAGTGTTCAAATCCAAAGTTTAACACAATGGAATCAACATCAACACCAATTGCACGGATTGTGCATTGTTAATAGTAGCTGGATGTTTTTTTAGATGTAACAATTGAAAATAACACAGAACTTCTAATGTACTAATCTGATTCAGGTTCTTTTTGTTTTAAATACATTTCGTATTACTATAACAAGTAGTGTATTCCATCCCATGATCGATTAATATTGTTTTGTATAGCAGATGCAGTTGGATAAAACAAATGGACAACACAAAAATGTTCATAAATAATAAATTTTAATATCAAAACGGATAAATATATAAATAGTTTAATCACATAACCAAATATTTATTTGATTACCTATAGTAAACCCATAAACAGTAATTGAGTTTAACATAAGCATTGCAAATTAAGCTCTTCGGTTTTTTAAAAAGTGTCGATATAAACTTATACGAGTTATTATAGCTATTTACAGTCGTGCTGCAGAAAGTTGAACATTGCGGTTGAGTAAGCGATATATCAGAACTCGCTAATCGCTCGTTCTGATAGCTTACGAAACCGCAATGGAACTTTCTGAGCGAGTCACTGTTATTTAGCTTTACGTTCAAGACAGGTCTTTTCCAAAAAAAAACATAAATTGGTAACAAAAATTATGCTTTAATTTAAAACGCGACATAACGGAAGTAAATAATACTCTTATCTGTTAGCTTGTGATGCAAAATTGCACGTGCACTTCAGTAGCTTTCTAGACATACGATAACTCGAACCCACTATGTACGCCACCATTGCTGCTTATGTCCTTATGTGCAAGAATTTTCCGAACACCGCTGCAAAGTATCATTTTCGAGCGATAAAAACTACCTGATATGCTATACTTTCTATAGTCGTGTACGCAAAATATATTATGACTTGAAAAAATTATATAAAATGTAAAGAAAGAAATTCATTGTATTAAAAAGTTGGAAACTTGAATTCATCAAAATTAAAATGTATCATTATATTTTGTAAAAACTTTTTATTATTTTAAAATTTTTATTTAAATTACTTTACCTCGTAATGAATAATAATTTATGTAATGACTTCTTTTTATCTAACAACATTTATGTTATGATCTACGTGGTTTTTAAAACCATTATTTCTATTTCAATATGTCAATATGCCATAAAATAAAATTAGGAACAAAATTCTTTTAAAGCAATAAATTATATTCCCTAAAACTAATGCCAACAAAGTAACAAAATGAAGAGCTATCATAAACTGGATTGATATCTTTAAATTTTATGGATAAACAAATCACTTCTAAAATATTCAAAAAGCATTAAATTATTTTACATTTATCTCGGGTTTGAATGTATTCGCTAAGCTTTAAAAGTTATTCTTCGCAATTTAATAATTAAAAGTTGAATTCTTCAAAGATTTTAGAATTCCAAAATACGCTCATCGAACCAAGTCTCTTCTTGACGCAATTGCATAAAAATTTATAAACTCTAATAGCTCTAGATAACTCCAATATTAATAAAGAAATAAATAAGTTCTCTCTTATCCGGCACACTTATTTTTCGGTTCCAAGAATACCGGATAATCCAGCTTTTACTGCAATACATTAATTTTGCACGTAGTGCTTACCAGAAAAATGTGTAATTTTCATTATTTGAAAAAAACCGAATTTTAAATATCTCTCCACGATCATTGTCATTTTATTATAAAAATTAAATAATCAAATATAAATTTGCATTAGCTTAAACTCGAAGCTATCAACGTAAAACTAATGATAAATAAGCTCTTTTTTTAATTTTAATTGATTTGAAATGAAATTACGGATTTTCACAAATTTAAATACTTGTACATAATATAATGCAGTTATCCAGGTTGCTTTATTTTTAGATTAAAAATTTATAAATTTACCTTAAGGGGGGCGTCACTAGCGTGGGCGATCACCTCGCACTTTATTTCAGAATAATTAAAAAGAAAGTGGCGGTGCCCTGTTTATAAAAGCTGAACTATTTTTTCTTTGCTACTTACCAAGAATTAATACGCACCATTACTGCTGACGTCACAGTATTGAGGTAGGTCAGCAGTTGTACTAAAACAAACTTTTTTCTTATGGGATTTTACACAGTACAAGTTTTGATTTCATGTTTTAAGTTAATATTTCAACACTAGTACAAGTTTTATACAGTTCAGCTAAGCTTATTTTTAATACATTTTGGTATAATAAAGTTATTTTGAAATTAATTGGTAAATTACTTAATATAATAATTTCAAAATAACTTTATTATACCAAAATGTATTAAAAATAAGCTTAGCTGAACTGTATAAAACTTGTACTAGTGTTGAAATATTAACTTAAAACATGAAATCAAAACTTGTACTGTGTAAAATCCCATAAGAAAAAAGTTTGTTTTAGTACAACTGCTGACCTACCTCAATACTGTGACGTCACAGTAATGGTGCGTATTGAAACTTAGCTAGTTTTATCTTGTTTCTCAAAATAGAAATGCATGGTAATAATAATATTATACCATGTGCTTATTGCAGTGATTATAATATTATACATACTTTACGATGAATTATTATATCAGTTCATAATATTAAAGTTTTATTAATTTTTATAACTCTATATTATGTTTTCCTAATATTGAGTAATTATTAACTTAAAAATAATATTTTTTAACGAATTTTTATTTATACAGTGACTCCAACAATTATTAATACACCCCTATGTTAACCATGTAAATTGCACATTTTGAAACCGTTTTTTAACATATAAAACTCGCTTTTACAGCAAAACTTTTCAGATATTTTTTATTGAAAATTTTAATCTCTTCATTTTAAACAAAATGTAAGGCAATGAAATTTCCAACAAAAAATGTCTACAAAATTTTGCTGTAAAAGCGATTTTTATATAAAAAAAAAGTCTTGAAAACGTCCAATTAACATTGTTAACATAGGAGTGTCCGAATATTTATGTATGTATTGTATTAGAACTTGGATATAAATGGGTACAACACCTCATAATAATAATTTTTATTTTCTTTATAAAAATCTTTTAAAAACCACCAAAAGTAGTCCAAATATGCACAAATATGCAACATTTGTTTAAATATGCACCAAACGTTGAAAATATGCAAAATATGCATTTTGAAAACCGAATTTTTGGATTCACTTTTGCCGAATTCGTCTAGATTTCAAAACGAATTTGTTGGCATATCAATATTAAAAAACATGCAAATGCATAAAATCCGAGCTCTAGTTACAATTAAACAATAATGCATTATGTCCAGAGTCCACCTTGACCATGGGGTATTTACAGTGGCTCCAACAATTATTAATACACCCCTATGTTAACCATGTAAATTGCACATTTTGAAACCGTTTTTTGACATATAAAACTCGCTTTTACAGCAAAACTTTTCAGATATTTTTTATTGAAAATTTTAATCTCTTCGGTTTTGTTTCTATGCATTTTTTTATTTTCTTTCGCCGTTTACGAGTTACAGCAACTTAAAGAAAACTAAGTAAAAAAGTTAATAAAATTAACATTGCTCTTATGGGAGTTTTTTACAGAGTTTTCTTCAAGTCGCTGTAACTCGTAAACGGCGAAAGAAAATAAAAAAATGTATAGAAATAAAACTGAAGAGATTAAAATTTTCAATAAAAAGTATCTGAAAAGTTTTGCTGTAAAAGCGAGTTTCATATGTCAAAAAACGGTTTCAAAATATGCAATTTACATGGTTAACATAGGGATGTATTAATAATTGTTGGAGCCACTGTATCTGTAAATTTAACAGAAATAATTAATTACCTGAATATTGAAAGTTCTTTCTCTTTAAAAGTTCTTTCCCTAAAAACTAGTCGGCCGATAACCGTGTTGTTTTATTTCATCCCCTTCCCTTACACCCGAGAATCTACTAATATTTAATTACCTGTGTTATTGTTTTATCATGTAATTTATTATCTCGCTATGAACACTGACCTGCGCAACATAAAGCTCGCAAGATTTTATCATGTGATGATGTAATGCATCATATTATATTCATCCACATACACAATTAAATTGACTGACTTAGCATAAGAGCATAAGAGCTTGAATTGAACTTCGCAAAAATTTAATAATATTATACAATTTTTATTTCTAATATAAATTTTTGGCGGCTGATTTTTTGTCCGGTATATCAGGGACAAATAAACGTTTGTGAGTGATAGGCGGTGGTTAAAAAATTTTTATTCTTCATAAGCGACTAACAATTTACAGTTTTCAAACATAAAAAGAAATGGATTTCGTACAAAAATTATTTCAAATTATAATAATATCAAAATAATTCACATTTTATTAGCTTTCTGTTAATGATCTTATCTCTTTTTTTTTAATAGCGCCCTTTTACGGGTTCTAATTTTTGATTACCTTCGGATTATGAATATATGGCATCTAACCCTTCATTTTTGAAAGTTTCAGCCTTTAAGCCTGACGTGTCCACAAAAGTCAAAATAATTTCAAGAAAGCACTGTACTATTTATATAGCATAATATTTAATATTATAAAAATAGTATACGGTTGACCTTTGATAACGTATACAGTCGTATGATAACGCCCAATCAGCATACCCTTCCCACACACGTATATTATGAATGATTCTTATTTTACCTGCTAGTATTATGCAATTAGCAAAGTTTAAAACCATTGGTAGCTTTTATAATCAGCGCCGTTGCTGAAGAAATAGACAAACTATTACACAATAAAATTTAATTTTTTTTCTTGTAATACGGCAGATTTCTATCAAATATTTCAAGTAAATTCGCCATAAGAAGAAATATTGTATTATCAATTTATATTTGCTCTAGTTTCTACAAAAATGCATATAATGCTACCAAAATTTTTTTCAAGTTAGATGGAACATGTGTGCTGGATGTGATCTACTTTTTATACTTCTATTTATTAAAGTAATGTTTATAAAAATTATTAAATGGCTACATTTGTGGTTAAAAAAATTGTAAATTTAACAGCAAAATTTTTAATATTTGCGATGTTCTGATCGTAATAAAAACTAGCTAGGGTCCGAGAGCCAACTTTTAGCTTTTAAATGGTTCCAAATTTGGTTTCTAAAAGTTCTTACTTTTTCTTCCTAAGCAAATACAATGACACCATATCGTCCATATATTTAACATAGGCGAAACGCCAACCTTAATAAACTATTTATTAACAAAACAATTTAAAAACAAGCGGATTAATAATACCGAGCTTTTTTTATTCATCAAAATCGTTAAACGGATATTCATCAGGTATAATGCGGTAAAGCAAACTTTACCGCACCGAAACAAAGTTACAATTAACTATGGATAATGTAAAGACCCAGTATGGCCTTGTATTATTTCTAAAATAAAAGCACAATCATTCCAAAAAAATTCCATGCGATAAGCCTATATTAACCCTTTTATATTTAACTTTATAACAACTAAATCAATATTGGTAGGGAACTGGATAACAAAAAATGGTAAAAGCGTTTTTTTTAAATAAATGGTTTACATCGAAACAAACATTATAACTTCATAAATTTAATTACAAAACAAAAGTTTTTCTTTCCTTGTCTTAAAAACATGCAGGCAAGGTTACGTATACATAAATGCTCTTTTATTCGTTCATTTTTTATTATAATTTTCATTGATAGAATATCACTACCAAACCAAACAGGAAAACAGACATGACAATACGGTTTATTTCAATCATTAATTTTATAAATAACTCACAAGATAATATAATTTTAATGATAAATGTCTAGGACAATTTCTTGTTAAAAATTATCGAAAGCAAAACTTATGGGCACATTTGTTGTAATTACACTGAGAAAACTAAGTTGTAAGTAATATAAGAAAAATGTTATAATATAACAGTTGTAGTGTTTGAATAGGGCACAACTACTACACATTATAGGTAATACAACTACAAACTGATAAACCGAAAATATTATCCCCAATCATGTTGTAGTGTTAGAAAATAACACTACAAAGCGTCGTATAGACGAGTACTATGAAGTTATAAATGCAATAACTGCAGGGTTGTATATATGTCAAAACTATGTTGTTGTAAATTGGACTATTTTTAATTATTTGAAATAACATTGCAAATTTAGGTAAATACCACTGTACCCTTTTTTGGCAAAACAATATTAAGTATTTTGTAATAATAATATGTAACGTTATTAAATATTAAATTTAGGCATTAAGCAATAAAATGTTACTGTTTATTAAATAGTAGACTGCGGTGGTAGTAATAAAAGCACTTTCTTTTTGCAATAATATTATATTATAATGTTATATACATACAAAAAACAATAATATATGACAAAAAAATAAATATTATTAATTTTAAAAACATAGTAAAAAATAATACTTAATAATAATTACAAGTACGAAAAGGTTACAACTACCTTACGTATAATTTAATTATGATATACGGTGTAACAATAATTTTTTGAGACATTTTTCTATGATTACACATGGTAACACATAATAATACTTAATAATAAATTAATAAACTTAATTTAATATTGCACAAAAATAAAATCCTTTAAATCACTTAAAATTGCACTAAAAAGTCACGATTAATGTACCTACACCTGAATGTTTTTGGTCCAACAATCCAACAATATGTCTGACTTCAGGGCAGTCGTCGATGAAAACTTTGGGTCATGTTTGGTTTTGATTTTGTATATTTCTTGTTAAATATAAACCCAACACTGCTCACTTTACGATTCTTCATCCATCATAATATGCTCTACAATAATAATACGAATTTAAGGATTAAAACTTTATAAACAAAATTATTAATATTTTAGAAATCGGCAAAACAATAAATTTATCTAAGTAATTTGCAATAAAAAAATTTTAAGTTACCTATATATTCTTAACAACGATTTTGATCATTTAAAAGAATATTTTTGTTCAAAAAACTGTTATTTTCTATTAAAATGGGGACAGACCATTCTATCTTAAAATTTCTTCTTGCGTAAGTAAATTATTTTTAAGTAAAATTACATACTAACCTTTAAATACGTGAATTAGTTGAGCTAAACCCCAAGCTAATAGTTGATCTTCCATAACTCTCAAATAGTAAACACACTATTAACTAACACTAATCAATTTACTTTTAACGTATAAACAAACGTATACGATGCTTATCGTACAACGTAAAGCGATGAAACTGAAATAATTTTTGAAATGACTAAATGCTTTAATGGCTACTATTTGGACATATTATGGCATTTGCCAACTGTACTGTACCTCTTTCTGGAGCCCATCCTGAAGCAATAAAGTATACCCTAAAAATGGCCTGTGCACATAACAAACAATTTTTACAAGATAAAGATGGTTTAAAATTTTTGAAATTAGGAAAACTTAAAGAGATACCGCATTTCGTTTTATTGTAATTCTACCTAACAATAAAATTCAAAAGATTCATAAAATAATTTTTGCATAAGAGATAAGTTTCAGCAGAATTTATAAAACTAACATATTATGCAGATGAATCTTTATTGAAAGCAAAAATTATAAGACCGTTAAATTGTGTGACGATTTCTTTGAATCTCAAAATTTGTCGGTATAATAAGTATTTTGAATAAATCATAACACTATAATAAATATAATTAAGTATCGCATTTTCATTAATATTTTTAAAAGTGTATTCCATATCAACAAACTTGTCTTGGTTTGTATGTTAGTATGTAAATTGACACAAATATACACGCACTTGTACAATATCAATTTTTTAATCATCATTATGTTTTCTGCAAATATAATAATACTTTAGCTATACAACTTCGTTGTTATAAACGGTACATTTTAAGAAGCAAGATGTTTATAATATTATACGTTACCAGCTCGATCAACTTGTAGTGTTTGTATTTACCACTGTAGTCATATTTACCAACTAACTTTTTTACCAGTTTGTAGTTGTAATGTATAACAATGCTAGTTTTTGGTAGTATAGAGATAAATGTCTACGCTTACTACAGATTATATTATTACATAATGAAAAGAACTAAATACTACGTTTTATATTAACAATTTTGCTTATTTTTCTCAGTGTACCAGTGACAGCGTCAGGGGGTGACCAGCCCAATTGCCCACAAAATTGTTATTAGAATATACTTTTCATTTTCTGGGTGCGTATTTCAAAAATATATATTTTTGAGTTTATTTATAAATTTTGTGTGCCCTGTCCACCCCAAATATATTGGACATAATTTAAAAAATTCTGGTGTCGGCACTGCATCTAATCTATTTCGGAAATTTTATTGTTTATTTAAAATTCTACTACTAAATGAGCCGCAGGCGACCAGGTTCATTGATCGTACTGCAATTAGAAATTAATTCTACGCTTAATAATATCCCCATGGCTGTATTAGCTACCACTCAAAATAGACGTTGATAGGAAACATTACACTGTCTTCAATTTGTAAATATTATTCCTTGTAGCCTACAAAATTAATTCTATATTCTCGTATTATATCGTTTTGTTAACAGAAAATATTTAATATCTCAAAAATTGTCTTCTGTTTCTGGCAAGCTATTTTAGCACTGAATGAAATTATTTCCAAAATTATTTGGGTACTACTATACTGCGTGGTCAATCATTAATTTTGAATAATTTTTTTATCGGGCAGCTAAAGGTATATTCGGATAATATTATTTTTTTATATTATTTTCAGTTTATATTATTTTATTGTATGTTGTAGGTTTTTAAAAATTTGAAATCAAGGGACCACATTGTCTACATTTTGTTAATTTTAAACATTTCCTTTAATATATATTTTTTTTATAATTTTTTGTAACAATTATTGCACTATCTTTAATTGTCTACATAAATCCTACCGTTTCTCGCTATATATCATTAACTTTTAACCAACGATTAGATGATTCTTTACCGATGTTTGGCTGACTTTATATATTTAGAAAGGTTCCATCATGAAAACTTTTCTATACTCCATTAGTCAAATATTCTTTATTACTGTAGCTGAAATGTATTGTTTTGTAGTTTATGATAATTTAGTTAAAAAGGCGCTGCATTATTTTATTATCAATATGCAATTTTGAATTTAAAGAAACTATGTAATATATTTCATTTAGTTTCAAAGGTAATTTATTTATATTTATTTTTGCTAGTCTACCAATATTAGGTAATAAACCAATTCATTTCCTTTCAGTTTTCGGATGAAGCATGCGATATATTTTTAATATTACTCCTATAAGTTATGTTATTTTTTCCGTGATTTTTTCTAGATCTGCAGGTCTGTAGGTACCAAATGCTATATTTTATTTTACCGAATTATTATTTTAAAATTGGAATCACGTATTGGAATATTCGAACAACCATTACACTGTATTTAATCTTATTTCAAAACCTTACAAATTATGATAATAAGCTAATAACACAATATGAATTAGAAAATAAATAAAATTTGCATTTAATTATTAATAATTGGTAATTAAAATATTTTAATTTGCATTTTAAAGAAATAATGCACTTTTAACTGCAAGTTGAATTGCATAAATTACAAATTTAAATATAAATTACTTATAATTTACAAGTTCTTTCGATTTTAATAGATCCCTAGCAGAGGCGGATTCAGGAATTTGGTTTTGAGGGAGGTTTTATCAAGGTAAACATTGAATCCTGAATCCATTACTGACTCCTATAAGTGATAATCGTAAAAAATTATATTAATAAATATTATCATTAAAAAATTGTGTAGGTACATTAAACTACATCAACTTTTTAATTTATTCAGAATTAGATTAATACTTTGTACTTGAAGCTTTTTTCCAATTTTTATTATTCAATCACCCTTTTGTTTACTCTTTAGCTCCACTCTAGTGAAGGAGGGGGTGGTATATCAGTTTAAAAAATCATTTTTAAATAAGGAAAGGGAGTAGGGACAGAGACGTAATTTAAAATTTGGCGCCCTGGGCCAAAAAAGTTTGCAGCCCCATAAATTAATTAAAAAAGAGTTAAAATTAATTTTTTAATTCATTCAGAATATAAAAGGCGAATAAAAAAAGATGGCTTGCGCCGCTCCTCGAAGCTTTCTGCCTTAGGTAAATACGTCTCTGAGTAGGGGTTCCTAATCCGGGGAAGTACCAGGAAGTCTGAAAGAATGTCTGAAACAGAAATTTGGTTTTGTGCACTCACTAATACCCGATGTACAATGGTATAATATGTATTTGTTTTTCAATTATTTAGAAGAGTGTTCATTCCTGTTTTGTTGATACCAGGAGGGTAAATTTCAGATCGGATTTCGGGTCTCTTGAAGATTAAACTATAGAGAGGTAAAACTTGTGATCGATAAGCCATTTTTGAATTATATAGTAGATAATCTTTGCAATGAATTAATCGTAGAATTAACAATTGATTATTTTATAATTAACTGATTAAATCTTCAATTATCAAATTAAATAAAATATTCTCGATGTAATAGATATAAATATGCCATCTAAAATATTGAAATAATTTGGAGTAAAAAATTTATGACACGCGATAAGGCTTAAAAATTGGGTAATGGAATTACAATTTAAGTAGGTAGGACTTTTGTATAAATTTAAAGAAGTTAATAGGATTTTTGTGTATTTACCTGAATCAGTGCGAGATGGACAAAAACCAAACAATTTTTTAAACTACCTGTATCTAAAATAAACAAGAAAAATCTTTTATTTCTTTATCACGTTTAATCCATTTCGTTCAGACCCTAAATTTCTTCCTTGACTTGCGGTATATTCTGAAACTTTTACATTTATCCTTCATCCAGCAGGATATTTTCTTCTTTTATTAGTCTGGTTCTTCGATCGGAATTGTTCGTTAGCGACGCCAGCGTTAACTCGGAAAGTTGTGTCGGTAGACTTGCACGGAGTTTGTGTTCGACTGGAACGTCAGTTTGTTTGCAGCGTTCGTTTAGTTCATGCGTATGTAGAGACGTCGCTCGTTCGCGTACAAATTTAAAAATTTATTATGCCTTAAATAGTTTTTTGTGTTTCTTTTTCTCGAAAGGATTAAGTGTTTTCATTTACCACAGCGACAGGGAAAAAATTATTTGATTTCCATCATGGAAAACTTGTTTTCTCTGCACTCTCATCGAAAACAACACGATGTAAGTTTGCATTAATTCCTCGACGTCATCTTATGTATGTGTGGGAATAAGAATATGTTTTTCCATTATATTTATGTTATTGAACAGTACGTGATTATTTAATCGTAGGAAACGAAGGTCGTTTATTTTTGACCCGTTTTACGTTACATCATTGAGCACAAAAAGCAAAGTGCGTATTCTAATGACATACAGCGATATTAATTTAATTAAAAATTTAATTATTCAACTTGTAACAGTTCGATGTTTGTTATGCTAATTCGAAAAAAATTCATTTTAATCGTTCGTGGTTGATGAATTGAAAATAAAAGTAAATCAAACATGAAAGGAATATTTTTTATGAAACTCCCGCTTTAAAAAATAATTTTCAAATTTTCCATTAAAAACGCACTTTCGCAATTATTAAGCAATTTTATTTACCAAAAGAAATAATCCACATTTGAAACTTTAATATTTTTCAAACGGTTTCCGTGTTCTTTGATAAATGCGGTAATTGCTGTTTGATATAAATTGGACTATCGATGTTAAAATGTAATTAACAAATTTATTAATGACATTCGATGATTTTATAACAAGTTTATCGTTGTATCGAGAGAAAATTGCAATTATGAAATAGTGTTGCTATCGTTTTATTTATTTATGATTAATTTATGATCGTAATTAAATTAGAAAAATTCCTATAATGCAATAGTTCACACTTCCTTGGAGAATAAAAATTTTATAGTGCGATAATTAAATTCTTAAGTAATTTACTCTTTAAAATTAGGTCAGTAATTTCGTTGTACGCAATATTTCTTATCGGGAGTACTACCACACTAACTTGGTTATTATGTTCCATTCATCAATGACTCTGGTAATTTTGAAGTTTCTCACTCAAATATTCACTTTATTGAAATAGTTTGCACGATAACATTAAATCTTATTGAAAACCGGATCAAAATTCGAAAATGCGACAAAAATCTTTAGCTCTTCTTTCGTCATTTATAAATGTAACCTTCTTCGGCGGTAAAACCGGGTGTAAACTTTGAAATATTAATTTATTACGGACAGTTTTGCACCAAGAATGGTATTTACAAATGTTAACACATAAGGAAGTAACATGTTTTCGGTTCTTTTGCTAAATTACTTATCGTCCAACGAAAGTGTTATCCTTGAATTTATTAAAAATATCGAAATCCCGTTCTGGCGGGCGCATAATAAAATTAATTTTTAATTATTGTAAATTTGCAACATCAACAAATATAATAATAGGAAGCAGCAACTTTGAAAGGAAAAATTTCTTTATTAATTGGTAATTATCTGCCACGCCTTCTTCTGTTTGCTTACCTGATATGAATGTTAATGAAGTAATTCTAATTTATAATTTAAATTAAAGAAGTCAGTTAAGTTATTAACGCGCGTAAGGGTTGGATTTCCCCCACAAAAGACCAAACGTTTTCAAGGGTGCATCAAATTTTAATTTTTATTTGCCAACGCAAAATTTAAATTTTTAGGAGTTAACTTTTAGTTTGAGTAATTTTTCAAATAATTAAAAAACTTGCAATTTTGGTGTTCAAGCTCCGTTTAATTTAAAAGTTGGTAGGCTCAAACTCCAATGCATTTTTATTAGGTTTTCCGAAATTTTCATCAAAACGAGTCAAATTTGTGTTTCATTAAACTTCACGTTACTTCCAACTGACGTATTGGAAGTTGTAACTTGTAAGTATATGCTCGATGCCTCCAATTTATTTTTCGACAAATCGATCTCGCTGAGAAAAAATGTGTCAACATTTTTCATCAATTTTTCAAATCGTTTATTGATTAAACGACTGTAAAAACTATATTAAAAGTTACAAACTATTGAAAGATTTTCAATTTATATCAAAAGAATAACTTTCTAAACTTTGTTGTCCGATTTCACTCACACTGTGTCAACTTTATTTACTTGCTGATATCACTGGCAACTTTTGTTTTAAAAGTAAAATACCGCAATATCGTAGAGCTTTAAGGGATTTTAGGTATGTGGAAAACAAACATGTTATAAAAGTTTGACAAAAACTTTTAGTAATCCATACTAAAATGTGTAACCTGGGAATTTTGTCAGTCGTTTAAACAACTGCTCATGAGTGAGTTCATTGTGTGATAAACCTTATCATTGTCGATATAACGCTGTTTGTTTTTATTGTTTCTCCTCTCTTATTTTTTTAAATAAATATTTTAAATTGTTGCTCTTTTCGTTACATCTCAAACCACATTATTGGAATTTCTCCTTTGAGACTCCCGAAGTTAATACGAATGCTCTTCTTTCAATCATAAATGCGCTACATCGTAAAAAACTAAGGACCGTCACATTTATAATGGCCTACATTCAATAGTGTAGCGAACATGTTTTAATCAACGTGTTTTTAACGTGTATGTCACGTTGCACAAATAACCAAGTTTTACACGTTATTTCAACCGTACGACAGCATTAAATACACCTTAATTAGACCGACATGTGCTAACTCGAGATATATTTTTTTTCGCACTTTTTACGGTTATTGCAACCTATTTTTTAAATTTTATTGTTTTGCAAAAATATAGCAATAAATTATTCAAGTTGCAATTGCCTTCTAGAGATCCTAGAGACAAAAATTTCTTTTATGGAAGTACTTCATTGACCCCCAAGGCAATAAAGAAATTAATACAGAAAAGGTAAACAAAATAAGTAAACTTATTTCCGTATACGGAACAAGTCAGTGAAAGGGTTAAATGACAGTTCAAGTACAATTTACCAGTACCCATTTTTTATATTATTTGTATGCATAATAATATGTTTTGTAAATAATATTATATAGTATAATAGCATATGTAATTATTATTATAATAATTAAGCATTAATCGTTATAAACTGACATTGCCGTATCTGATAATAGTACATACAGTAAATTGTACCAAACGAAGACGTATTTTGTTTCATTCCCTTTGTTTTTGTTTCTATATATTTTTCTATTTTGTAGCACCGTTTTCGAGATATAGTGCCTTAACAATACTTATCTGTAGAAATTTTAATAAATTAACATTACTCTATGGGAAATTTATTAAATGTTTTCCAGAGAATGAAGGGAATTAATCCTGTAACGAAAAATGTCATGCAAAGATTGCCAACATAGAATTGGATGAATATTTTTGTAAGCCACTGTATGTATGGTACATACAATTTTATGGATATTATAACATATGAGTTTTTAGTATTAGGAAGTAATCATGAAAAAAAAGTAGTTTCATTAGTGGCTACATAAAAAAACTTCATATTTGAATTGATATTCCTTGCTTAGTAACGCACGGAAGTTCTGGTTTGTGTGATTTACTTTCAATACAAAATTGCTATTATTTGAAATTTACACTGAAGTTACTTGAGTTTTTCTATGAAAATTAGTATTCCGGTAATTAAAAGCACATTATTTAGTCACAACTCATTCACTTCAGTTTAATGGAATTATTTGTAATATACGACTGAAGTCATGAATGAAATCTTGTGGTCGCTCTCTATACATTGCGAAATGCGATTTTTTCATCGGTGAAACCGTAGTCTTAAAAGCTAAAATTACCAAGAGCAAAACGTAAGATTATCTAATATTTGTCAAGATTATTTCGTAAAACAATACAGATCAGGAGATGATCACACCAATCAAATTTAAATCGGAAAAATAATATACTGTTTCCTGTTAATGTGATACATTTTTTATGTTGAGTTGTTTTTATCTTCTATATTACTATACTATTTCTCAAAGTTCGTTCTTTTGTTCCTTTATCCCACTAAAAACTGGTTGTATCATATTATGTGCACGCCGAAACACACCCGAGCCAAGCCAGGCACTTCAGCTAGTGCCGAACCAGTCTACCTTTCAGTTGAATTAATCTAAAATTGGTAAAACAGAATTAAATTTCTTTTTCAGATAAGTCACGTATGTACATAGAAATATTTAGGTTAAGATACTTACGGACAGATATTTATCTCGGTATACAATGTTGTAACTTTTCTGTTACAAAAAAATCGAAATAATTTGTTTTGCAAGGAAATCCGAAATATTTCTATGTAAAAATGTAATTTTTGCTTCATATATCGAAAATCCCCTGTTAGATCTTTCAATTTAACTACCGAGTTTTTTAATCCCTAGAGATTTTGAAAGCAGTTTAATTATAAATTTGTAAATAAACTAGAAAGTGGGATTACCTAAATGTTTTTAGTTAAATATTTGGATATATTCTCGTATTTGTATGTCTTATTTACATATTGAGCTGTTACGAAGGTTTTAGCCTGCTAATTTAATTAGATAATACTTGTAAGAACTTACATAAAACGCCCTTATGCGTGCTAAGTGACACCAAAAGTTTGACCATTAAATTAATTATTAACTCGCTAAATTAGAAATTAACATGGACGAGTTGTGGGCTATTCTCAAACTCCAAACTTTTTTCTTTGAGTTTAAATTTGGAATAATTTTCGCAATCTTTTTTGAAATATCTGTTGAATATTGATGTATTGTTATGTTTATATAAATAGACTTAATGATTAAAGTTTACAAACTAAAGCTATCGGCAGTTTGTAACTGGGCAATTCGACGAAGTTTGAACGTTTCAGGCAGAAATCGACAATAAGCTTAGCAAATTGTTCTCAAATATAGCATTTGGATTTATTCACTTTTAATCGAAAAATTGTATACATTGCATCGTAAACATTTTTTTTAATTCTTGTTCCTGTTTATTCAATAATTTGCTAATCAAATTAGTTGTGTGTTTATTTTACTAATTCGGCCATCGAAAAAGCTTTTCAGTGTTTCGTTTATTTGTTTGTATTTTCGTATCGCTTCAATCAAATGTGGAAATTTTCCGATGTTCCAAATTTTAATTATTAATACGTAAAAATATGTCGTGATGCCTGCAAACCACTAAACTATAACAATTATTTTTCCACACAAGAAATTGCAATTTTCATCGTAACTGAAATGTAATTATGACATCTTCGGATGGGGTAAACGGAAAATAAATTAAAATTTAATTTATATTTGTTAAATATAAAACTTGACAATATAAACTTTGCCATTCAGGAAATAAAAAGACTGAAGTGTGGTGTGAGAAGCGTAAATTGCGATTTTATTAAAATTGTCGTTGAAATGCACGATTTTCAATTGCATTTATGAAATTTACACCGACAATGGTAAACGGGAAACAGCTATACGATAATAAAATTTACATTATTAAACGTCAAAAGTTTTAATGAAAACCAAAAATGTGAGATTATGAACTTTTCTATATAAACCTTGTTGAAGCAAATTATTTGTAATCGCTGTTTAATTGCGTGTGTTCAAAAATTATGTTAATTTAAAATTTTTTAATTTTTTTATTTCTTGGTCTGGTGTTAAACTTGTCATTGACATTATTACATTTACATTGTGTTTATGTATTATCATGCAACTTAAGTAAGCAGATAAGACTATAATTTTAAGCTTATCCTACGTCGTTTTTTACCATAGAACGTTCAGGTGGGATTTAGGGATTCCAATTGTTTGTTAATTTGTTATGGATTTACGTAATTAAAATCTTACAAAATATACCTACAGCCGCACCAGTCGAAAATATACAGCGAACTTTTCGTATATTTCAGTCTTACAGAAAATCTCATGAGCGCTTTTTCTTTACAATGAAGGGTTGCGCAAGAATTCAAAAAGATCTCCGATTTCAAATCAAATTTCAGCTGATTTTCAACTTGCAACTGCCAAGCATTGAAATTTTAATACTTGTAAGTCATCCAAGTATCCGAATTTTAAACGCACGAATTTAATCATAATTCAATCGAGTTTTTCATAATTTGTTATTCTACGACAGGTTTACGTTTACTTTATAAATAAATATAGTACATGCATGCATGCAAGTTTGTAAATGTAACACATAGACTGGTATGTGAGTGTCGTTGACATCCGCCATGTTGCGGCATATATGCGGTTTGTTGATTTTTAAATGGTGTAACCTGCAAGTTGAAAGAACTTTGACCATAAGCTTGGGTGCATGCTTGAGATGCAGTTTTAAAAGGTTTCTGTACCAGTCTTTCTATTTTGGAACGACACGTTTCGTTCCTTTGTTTCCACCTTCGTAATAATAAATGTTGCGAAAAATGTTTTACTGCTTTTATCACACGTGACGTAACCACGTACTCACGTACAACTATTTATTTATACATATTGACTAAGAATTTACTTGTGAGTTTATATTTGGATAACTTATCGCAACCTTCGCGAGTTGCTCGGTATCCAGGACGTAACGAAATTGAAACATCCCAACATACCGGATTTTCAAATTACTTCTTCCCAGATGGAAGAGAACTGACCCCACGTGGAAGATTAGTTTTTGATCCAAACATGAACGTTGGCATGATGGAATATAGTGCACGAAAGGTGATCCTCACGTCATTGGGACACTGTGCGTGACTAATGATGCTCATGTCGAGTGTTTGTAGCATTTTCCTCTCCCACATGATGCATAACCACTACACTATGTCATTTTTTAAAAATACTGTAAAAAATAATTTATCACCGTAGGAGAAAATTTATGAACAGGGTATCAAAACGTGATCAACATCTTTTTGACAAAAAACGTTAAAAAGGGTAAATTTATAGCTCTTCTTTTAGATTTTTAAATTTTGATAAGAGTTTCTGAATGCACTTGCGATGTGAAGGAACGAGTCATGCTGAAATTGGATGGTGTAATTCAATTTACATCGGGCCGACTAATAAAATGGAACAAGCAGTCCATTGGGGTCATGCAAACCCCGCACTACTTATTAAGCGTGTAGGCTAACAACTGATACTACTTATCGTTAGTGGCAAGGGGGACCCAGGACCCTGCATCAGTTTAATTGCACGCATGCACTTTTTAGCAAGTTCCCAATTATTTTCCGACATACGAGCAAACAACTAATTAAAATATTCGTTTTATTTTACCGTAATTAGTAGAGTGTTATCTAAATTTTGAGGATTTTTTATATAAAACAATGCCGACAAGTCATTAATTTTTTTACAAGTCATTTAACTTTCTCTAATGATTTTTATGTAGAAGTAATTACTAATTAATTGTATATGGAATGTACTTTTATAAAGGGGAGTCGGCATGTTGTGACTCACAAAAACTTAATCGAATAAGTTATAGATTAGATCTATTATTCGAAATATTCTCTTATCACTCTGTCGTGCAATGGGGAATAAACTTACTAAAAATAATAATAATTAAGAGAGTAAATTTATGAGGAAATGATATTGGAAATCGCATGACATTTGAAAATTCATGAATAAGTGCAATAAATTCCTGACAATACCTAATTGTGGGAAATTGTTTCTAATACAATTGCGATGTAAATTACAATAACTCATTGTCTTTGTTGTGGTTCCGGTTCTTTAATATCAACTCTTGTAGACCATAAACGTAATTGTAAACTAAGCAACTGGATAAACTGCAATTTTACGTCTTGCAAGATTTTGTTCTAGTATCAAGTACGTTTTCTAGTTCATTGACCATGAACATTCTTTGTAATAAACAGATTTCAGTTTTGTATTCAATACGTATACCACGGTATTCTCATCATACATCAGGTAAATTAAATGTCTGAAATTATCTGGTTACCTGAATACATGTTTGGGATACTTGACTTGATTTTATTTGGTACGTGATTTGTATAGCGATTCTTCTTTTCAGGTAGATAATTCCCTACTTTATCCGTCTTTCTAATTTTTTGTGCCTACGCTAATGGACGACGAATCTTAATTACCAATTAAGTACAGCACAACAACCGCTTGTATCACTCCAAGTCTAATAAGAGATAACCAAATAGTACTGCTCACAAATGCTTTAATCTTCTTCCTTCTTATGTAATCGACCACTACATCATTTCCTTTCGAGGAAACTGGATTCTCTTGCTTTGCTTACAGCTAACATTCAGATTACACCAAAAGTAAAATAATTGAAAGTTGAGCGAAATGTTGAATTACACTGAAGCAGTAACCTCAACTAAAACTGACCGCAAAACTGTTGTGAGGTCCTGGAGGACCACCTCCATCTTCTTCCACCTCGAATTTTAGATTTGCAATAAGAGCGGGTTCTGCCCAAATCTAATAGAGACATTTACTTCTAGGACTCGTGAAACATATTATTTACGAAGTTATAAGTTGGTATGTACTGGGGTATGAAAAATATTCACTTGCATTTTAAATCTTGGGATAATTGCATAATTTACTTTGTTTGCACAGGAATAGTCATGTCAAATACACATTTGGTTCGTTTTGGTGTCGTTTATTAAATTACCAGCACATAATTGAAATGTAAGGTAGCTTCTTTAATTCTTAATGCCGTTTTTTTATACCAAGAAGGTTCTTTTACTATTTTATGAATATTTCACATAAATGGTTTTTTGATGATATAAGTTTAGGCAAGAATTAGGTTTGTGTACATTAATACCATTATTGTATTTGATTATAATTTATTATTCATGCATCGTATTATACAGCCGCATTTGGTCGAGCAACAGTTTAGAAAGTTAATGGTAATTAAATATTTTATTATTATAAATAAAGAAGATGAAGAGATAGAAAGACAAAGCACATGGTTAATGTATTCAAAAATTCAGTAAGGTCAAGATTATTTCCTTTTAGATAAAACAAATATTTCGTCTGGAGAACAACTTTGTGCTTGTAGGTACATAATGGTCAAGATTGATTAATATTCATTAGGCATAAGGTCAGTTAGATTCAGAATTTATTCCATTATTATTATTGCGTTTGATAGGTTGTTGAAATTTCAATATTCAATTGAAAGTAAACTCGTTAAAGACATACCCCTGTATAAATTATTATTTTCAGCGGTAAACACTTCAACAATTCTGTTGGCTACGCCCTTATTTATTAATGGCCAATTTTATCTTCCTCCAAAAAAGTATGATTACTCCAAGGAAAAATTGAATTGATCGAAAAATATATAATGAGAGCAAATATGAAATTACCTCACGCATTCCATTATTCTTTTGGTTATTCAAACACGACATTAGTAATTCGTTTTATTTTATCGATACGTTTATCATATTTGCATGATCAACTTAAATTTTATTACTTACTATGATTGCATTACCCGAAAACTATTCATTCATTATATATTTACTTAATAGATAACTGAAATATGATACACCCAAATTTGCAGTCGAGTTTGCGGTTTTAAATTTTGTTTAATTAATTTACTAATTACCACAAAGCTTTTAGTATGAAAATTGTTTGTTCCACAAAAATTGTGCTACCGCAAAGTGAATTAGAAATTTTTTAACTACATTCCACATAATAACGAGCGGTTTCTGGTGCAATTCTGACGAGGGTAATCGAAACCGGTTGTTTTTTAAATAAATTTAGTTTTTGAAACGAAAACGACATGATTTCCGTTTTTTGCGTAGGAATTATTCCAGTTATGGCGAAACAAGTTTCAGTTAGTAACACGCGACAAAATATCCAAGCTTTGTTGGCGTACAGGATTAATTGAGATTGAGCCAGCGGCGACTAACATAATTATTATTATATTATACATAAATGGTAATTCTACCTTATTCTTACTGCAATAATAACAACAATTATGTTTAAAAAAAAATAAGAATGATTTAGTACCTATTCTGTTTCGGGAGGGCGGGCGCTTCATCGTCCTTCTTGTACCAACCGCTACTGGTATGGACTTGGTACTAACTCGAACTTTGCGCATTATGGAAATGATGGTAATTTAAAGTTTATGGAAGGCGAAGGTTATTTTTGTAAGTAAATCAAATTATTATGACCAGACTATATCATCTATTTGTTGCATTTGCGTCAGACTAATTTAATTTCTATTATTTTTAATATTATATTATGCGCACTTGTGAAGTTTTAATGACTATGTGGGTTTTGATCTCAACAAGCATTTTAACTTGACTTTTTTTACAAAATCGGTTTTACATTTTAATTTTAGTAAATTAGCATTTCAAATTATTAAAGTGTACTTTAATCTTGGTAAAAAACAGTTAAGTAACAGAAATTCAGCAAGTTTCGTTAGATTACAATAATTATGAGATTAGAAAGTACTATTTAATTAAGTACTCGATACACTGTAGGTAAATACATGGTCACTTAGTGCTGTTTTTGTACCAGCAACGAAAACATGAAAGCTCATTTAAAAAATCAACATTTTCTAAGTGGTCAACTTCAAAATTCTTCAACAATTTTTAGTATTTTTAATTAAGGTGTGTAATCTGGTTTCACCAGGTGCCATGCGATGTTCCTGATTTGATTCTACTAAAATTTAAAAAATTAAATTACCTAGTGCGATAAATTACTTGGGGCTTTTAATTAAAGGTGCCATAGAGCAAGGTATATAGTGCGAAAGCTCTCTGAATATTGGCCACGGCATGGAAAAATCAATGTGCAACTTTCATTGCCTAGAGATTTTATTAATTTTAAATTCAAAATAGTTATTTTTGCTAAATGAATCCAAAATAGAGCGTCTGTTCTACAATGTTACTCTTTTATAGCAAATCTAAAAATATAAAAATACCAAATAAAGTCAAAAACACATGATGCCTCGTAAAAATTTCTTGATAGATCGAAATCGTACACCGGAAAAATCCTATTGTATTATTTAATAGAATAACTTAGTGGCTGAAACCACAACATGAATTCAACAAATAATGTAGAAACAACTGACTATGAACAAAACGAAATTACCAAATTAAGCTGCAAGGCTTTTAAAGTAAAACCTGTAGTAGCAAATATAATTATAACAATAAATTGAATATAAAATCGTGAGAAGCAAAGAAAATCGAATACAATACAAAGCAGTTACAACCAAAAAAAAATTAATAGAAGCTGGTCTACACAAGAAATTGTATACCCGGGGGTTGTAGTAGTTTTTCGCGTCTCCGTAACATTAAGACATTTACTCAATTCTGGTATTTTAATCGTCATAAGTACAGGAAAGCTGAATACATCAGAAAATCTCGGTTTATAAATGTATTTTCCTGTTCTTAAAATGTAAAGCGATTTAATATCAAAAAGTTTTGCTTCGCTCTGAGGGGGCACATAAAAGATCTATTTCGCGTCACCCTACTTGTAATCTTCCATGTCAATTCCATGTTCAATTCGCAGCACAGCTAATCCAAAATTTCATACATGACGATAGGCTGTATTAATGCCAAAAGAAAACAATTTTTCGAGAAACGTTATCCTAATTTTCGTATAAGCAATAACATCGTATATCTGTTTAAAGAACTTTAATTTAGTCGGTGTTCATCTGAAACAGAAAAATGTGAAAAAAGTACTGCTTTGACGATAGCTCCCTCTTAAGTTTTGGATGTGGATTGTAAGAGAAGTATCTATTTATCCCCTAAAATGTCATACCGGAGGTAGGAAAGCTACAAAATTTGTTGTGTCGTTTATTGGTATTATTAGGTTTTGCCAGGTTCAGCGAAAACCAGCCGAAAAAATTAAGTCGTAGTGCAAGAATTTATCTAATCGATTGTTATACAAAATGTTTTAAGCCAAATCAAATTCTAATTGTTTTGTGATGCAAAATAATGCTAAAAAGTAATTTTTCAGATGTAAAACAGTTTCACGAAACCGAGCATTAATATTTTTAATTTACATAAAAGCTTATCAAAATTGATTAACGTAAAAAACAAAACAATTTTTAATGACTTTGTAGTAATTGGCAGGTTTTCGGGCCAGACATACATTTGATAAGAATGATAGAAATTGCAATCGGCAGTTAGTAACGTATACATTATCATGTAGACCCGTTCAAGATCGAGTCTTGCTCGCTTCGCTCGTTACGACTTAATTAAAAAGTATGCTAGAAATTATAAGTTGGTGTGATTGGCCTTAGCAAAGCTTTTGGTAAAACTGATTTCCATAATGTAATAATTAAAAATAAATTTGGATTTTTTCGCTTCACATTATAGAACTGATTACAGACTGAACACTTTTGCTATAATTGGTCACGATATTTTTTATTATGTATGTATTTACAGAATTAGAAGCTGGTTTAATTTTGGCCACTGACCGTATCAGAATGTTCTATTCTTGTTGTGCAATTTACTCGGCAATTTAAGTGGTAATTGTTTTTATTCGCCCGATCGAATTTAAAAAAAAATTCGTAAAACTTCACTTAACCAATATTTTCTCCGGGGAAAATTAAAATGAAATCATTTAAATTACTGCTATACAATGTCGCTCTCTAGAATAACCAAAAAAATTAAATTAATGATGTTTTACTTGTGATTAATTAATGTAGTAACTTAAGACAAGATAAACTCACTTTGACAAGAATAAAAATTAATTTTAAGTTCCTCTTCTTTTTTGGTTGCTGCAATTTCTTCATTAACTATCCGACTTGATTAAACTAAATTATTTTCTTTTAATAGGAAACGTGTTTTGATTTTCATTTCTTCATAGGGTGGTTCCGATCAGTAAAGTTTGAATGACAAATCGATGTTAATTCGTTTAATGAAATCAAATTAAGTGAGATAAAATCGTCTTGTATACATTTTTGTTAACCTCATTTATCATGTACTTTGTTCACGGACATTTTGAACTTCTCAATCCAGTTTAATTTTAATCCGTTTAGCATAACAGGTATTTTATCTTAAATATAGGCAAGCAACTTTTATTAATGAATATTTTGTTATTGGGATTCGAAATATTTTCACCTTTCTTCCGGTGTTGTCAAAAATGAATGGAGCGAACCAATACTTAATCAATGTCGTCTCATGAATCATTCAAATCGTGAATAATCATAGACAATGCTGTCGTATAAAGGAATTTGTGAAAACGAAACCAAACTTTTTCAGATTTAGTGATGTAATTAAATTTAAGTTTTCTGGAAAAATTGTTTTATTTTTGTTGTTTAAGGAAAAACTTATTACCACCACTGAAAGTTTAATTTTGCCATCAGCAACTTTTATGCTGTAATTGTATTCGTTTTTATTTATAAGGAAAGTTTCGGGAAAACTTTTTCATACAATTAAAACTACGACTTGATAGTTTTTATCCCGGTTAAAATTTCTACGCTTTGTTGAATAAATTTATAAATTTCTTATTGAATCTCCCGACTACCGCCGCGCAGTTATTAATCATTTTTCGATTTTGTAGTAAACTTGAAAATGTACTTTTTTATTTCTTTTTGTTAAAAATACATTTGCAACGAGTTTCGTGTTTACAAAGTGGTAAAAGATAACAGTTAATATTAAACCAATAATAACAAATCACAATACGTCTTGCGGATTACACAATACTCTTCAGTAAAACTAATCTAAGTTTGAAGGAAGTTCTTGAATCAAATAATATCGTTTTCTGATACCTATATACTACTACATGAATACAAACCATAATTCAAATGGAATAATGGAAGTGTTGACGTTTGTATTTGTTACAAACCACCTGAATACACATTCGAAAAAGGAATTTTCAGTTTCGCTGCAGCACTTCCGTCGTTATTTCGTTTTACAAAATTTAACTAATGACGATCCACACGTACGTACGTCCCTTAATGAGGATAAACCAAGGCGATTAGTTTTACTTGCACTAAAACCCTTATGCTTTATGTTGTGTCATCACATACTAAACAATTTTCTCCACAGATAAATGCGTGCAGCGTTCGTTACTTTGAACAGAACGCTTTTTGTGCTTCTTTGTTTTACTAACGAATTGCTCAAGATAAACCCAAACTAGCGTTTGTTAAAACTTTATGGTAATGAAGGAAACGTACCAATATAAATTTTAAAAATAATAAATTCAGACCAAACAACAACAACAACAACAAGAAAAAGAAGTTTTTCTGACTTGGTTTAATGATCGCCGTGTGGGAGAGAGGAAATCGTTAATTTTTGATGCATGCAGGAGTCTTCGGAATTATTAAACATGACAAAATATTTTAATCAAAGTTCCAACACGTAATTTCAGCTGCACGATGTTGAACTGTCGTGAACTTGGGTTTCTACATTATGGGAGTGTTATTTTTTGTGGGTAGAGCAGTGGCTATGGGCGTTGGTGTCGCTTTTATTTCAAATTTTACTTTAATTTATAAATTACATTCTTGATTGCTCAATTGCAAACGTCTGCAATGTACAGACCATTTATAATAAAAATTGAATTATAATGGAGAAGTAAATTAAATTTTTTTATATGGAAAGTGTTTTTCGAACTCGCGATGAGATTAATAAAGTTAATGTATTCTCTCTGTGCCACTTTTTCATCAAAGTACCGAACATTGTAATTTTATCTGGAAGAACCTAATAATTAAGGAGATTACTTGCTACCGAGGACGAAGATAAAAAATTAATTTGTGAAGTGGTTATCGTTTACGGTGTCCGGTACGCCCAAAAAGCTGCAACTCCCGGATAGCAAAATTTCGAACACTTTATTTCATTAGCTATCGAACCTATTACTTTTATGGTCTGTTAAGTGCCAACATGCATCAACGAGCTTAACATTTTCCAAACATCTTTCCTTGTTGATAACGTTTCTAAGCTGTCGTAATCAAATTAATACTGTTTTGAATCATTGAAAAGAATTTAGAATTCGAATAAAAGTTATTCTGCCTTTCTTCTTCACTATTTCATTTTGATGACTACATAAATATTTTTTTTCCAATTTAAGATGCTTTCCATAACGATTTTCCTAAGTAGTTGTTCATATTTATACATAATATAAGAGAATTTTATTCCGAATTTAGAAAAGGTTTCCAAACTAAAAATCAAATAAATTTTCTTAATATCAGCTTTTTCACATTTTCGCGTCATCTGTTGAGATTTGTTATTGCAACGGTGTGTATATTCTTTTCATTTTAAATCTTTTTTCTTTAGATTTTGCGACTGATATCGAATCGGGGCTTAGCTTTAGAAAAATAATTAAAATAATCCGATTTTTTTCATCCCTCGGAAGGTGCCACCAGAGTAATTTTTGTAACCTCAACAAGGTCTGCCGTACGAAATGGCACTGCGGGTTTCTGATTCGGTTATCTTTCACATCGTCTGTCACCTGGATGTGGTTACCAAATTTCCCACCTTCTATTCAAATATTACACTCTTTTATGCTCTCGCAAGGTTTATTTGATGTTCCCATTAGATTACCCACTTGACGTGTCACAAAAATTTTGTCTTTATTTTTATTGAATTAATCCCGTCCCGAGACCACTGGAGCAATATCAAGGTAAATTCTCTTTGAATCATGACTGCAATGTTGATGAACTTATCGCGAACCGGTTTGCGAGATTTTATCAAATTCTTAATTATAAACGGAAATTTTTCTCACGTACAGGTATTATTTCAAGGTTTCTTTAGTTGAATATTACGTGGTCTCTCGTTTTCTAATTTGCACAGTCTGAAGGTCGTACGTAAATTTTGAATTGTACTAATTGAAGCAAAAATTATTTTTTACCTTTTACGCAAAATTCAGTTTTAAATTTTTTATCGGATATTCCTTTTCCGTATTTACCTGTTCAAATAAATCATAGAGATTTATTAATGAAGGTACATAAAGCATAAATACAAAGCAGTCCTAAATAATACAAGAAAAAATGTTTCTGAATAACGAAAAATTTTTAGAAAAGGACTTAAGCCAACATTTCCGCTTTTTTCTTTTCATCCACATTTCTTTTGATATTGCGGACCAAAAAAGATTCGTCAAGTGTAAACACCAGGAAATTATTTTAATTTTTATGAAAGAATTCGATCCAGATAAAAAAAACTGTTCGATATTGAGGTGTATTTCTATGGTCTTCTCATAAAAAGTTCTGTTCCTTTCGTTGTCTTCTCACCTTTAATATATTATTTTCGTTGTGTTATCTCTATTGACATATTGACTTTTCAAACTTCGTTTACCCAGCTTTTTTCTCTTAGGTTTCTGCTGGTCATTGTTCGTTTGAGAGGTTAAATATTGATGGGTTATGTTGACTAAATTCTTCGAGTCTGTTGTAAATGCAAATCGGAGGTTGTATTTTCAAGTTTTCGTTACCTAAATTAACTTCTGTTGGGACACACGTGTGCTGATTGACATAAAATAAATTAGCTGCTTACATAAGTCTCATTTATTTTGCAATATTTACAAAAGAACTAAAATAGAATTTTGCTTACTATCACAAAACCCTGGATAATTTACAATTTTGCCTTAGTAAATCTAACCGTTTTAGGTTATTCATGAAAATATTGACTGCTCGTTCTAATTAATTTTCAACTTTATCTTTTAATTAATAATTAACACAAGTTTGACAGTTGTTCATTGTTAATAGGACTTTTCAAGAAGATTATGATTAATGATAGCTAAACATTTGATAACTAATGATATTTCCTTTAATTTCAGTTAATGACAATTTGTTAACTTGACGTAGTTTTAGGATATGTAATTTTGGAATTATTTTTATTGTTTTTTTTATTACCTCATTTGTGTGATTTATGTGAATTTACGACATAATAAAAATTCTTCGTTTTTTTTTGTTATTAGGAATTACGTTAATTATTTGTTGCGTATATACTACCTATAAAAATTGCAAATATCCGACAGGGGAACCACGTGATTGATTTTTTTGGTAATTTCTATAACAAGCATGGTAAACTGGGGCGAAAAGTTTGTAGGGGAAAGGGATCACAAAATGAGTTGTTTATTGTCTGCATTCTTTATCGATTGTAGGAAAATAAGGCTTAATTAAAATTATTGACAGATATTCACATCACAAACTTCTTTTTTGGACAAATTGGCCAATTTTGCCTAATCTATCGACTGCACGTATGCAATCATGCAGAATCGTTGCAAAGTTCGTCGGGAAAAAACTAATTTGGTTTCTTTGTGAAGTAAAATTGATTTTCCTCATTTTATCGTCCAATATTTTTGGAAGGAAGTGTCGATATTTTAATTAACAACCTTCGCGCATAAGAGCTTATAAAAATTTCTTTGTACGGTGGGCACTTTTCATTTTTCATTGTACTCCTTTTTCGTTTGTTTTCTTTTCATTATTACCCTCTGGAGTGTGCTTCGTGTATACCTAAGGGGTTTTCAATGAATTATTAAAGATTTTTTCATTAAGTATCTTAGTACACGATTGCCATTTTCTGATCCCTTACATCTACAAAAGTTATTTATTAGTTTTTAAAAAGCCCTGGGATGAAAAGTTGGTTCACATAACTTAAATATTTTTATTGGATTGTCAATTTCGTGCCATTTTCTATTACGGCTGGCTAATCAAATTTTTATGCAGGGTAGCTTATCGCATTGAAGGACGTATTACCAAATAATGCTTTGTTGTAAAATTGAAAACATAAAAATATCCTGCATGCACTCTTATCCTATAATATTCGGTCATCGATTGCAAGCGAGGCAACAGCAGTGGTGGCTTTCGATCTCCCCTATTTGAGTTCCACCACCCTATCGTCCCTTATACTACTTGTAGTGTCTATACTCTCTTATCTCACTACTCGCGGTATAATCCGCCATAACTAAAGTATGATTAATATGTATTTCATAGTTCAATATTACCGTCGATGGTTATCTATAGTTTATTGCTATCGGCGTTACACTAGAATTATTACCTTATCGCTTAAGTGTGTGTTTAAAATTACCGTTTTATTTTAGGGCGATTCAGACGTTAGGATAATTCTTCAATTTCTTAATTAAACCCCGCGGGCATTTACATAATAATATCTGTTACAATATTCTTCAATTCATATAATATATATTATATGTAATGTTTGGGCGTTGCCGATGTTTATTCAAACGATCCTTGTAAACCTTGCGGGTAAATGGGGTTTCATTTTAAAATCTTTAATATGTATGTACGTAACGTACCCACTTCCATCATACAATAAGTTAAAATTTTGAGCTTTGAAAAATTCTTGTTGAATAAATTTGCAGAATAAATTTTTAAATTAGTTTTGACTTTTATGCTAAAAGTTATCAAAGTAATCCTAAATGATACTTCTTGTTATTTAACATCTTATGTTTATGCATAACACTAGAATTAGAATACAAGTGCAATAGAACGGGGAAGCTTGAACCGAGCTTTAACTATCATCCTTTCCAATTGTATCCAAAATAGGCCAATTTGAATACGAATAACACATTAATTTTGAATTGTTACGACTTAAATACCGTAATATTTCGTAAGTGCATTTGCTCGCTTTCATTACCAAGTCAATTTTTATTTATCTATGGAAAATTATAGACGAGAGGACTAATTGAAAGAAAAATTGATTTGTTTGTTCCAGTAATGGAAATCGAAAATAAAAATTTACTTTAAGACTCGTATATACCGTTTTTATGGTCTTACGTGGGTAAATGTTTACTGTACCTCTTTTATCACATGTTTACGAGCAAGACAGTTTTATTTTGGATTAAACTTCTATAAACTGTCCGGAATGACACAAGGGAAATTCAGGTTCATGTTTAGGTATGTTTATAATGCGTGTAATTTTGTTATGGAGACAGATAAAGTGGACATTTTCATCTGGAATTTTTATTAAAGTGGACACTAAGCTTGCCCTGGTTTCCTTGTTTTGCCTAAGTTCCCGAAAATGCACGTCCAAAGTTGAAACGCATTTAAGTTATTAAATTTTCCATTGCAAAACACAATTTTTATTATATTTCTTATCTGACCTTTTCAAATATTACTTTTGTGCGCTTATTGTGCAAATAATGTTATCGGGTTTTTTTATTATTATCACTTAAAGCGTTATTCGCTGTAAATTCATTTTAAATATCATTTTTGAGGTAATTAATCCAATATAATAGATGCATCGACGTTGTTAATAACCTCGATATATTGAGACACGTCATGCAGGTATTTTGACGGTTATTTTGAATGAACTTGTCTATTAAATTAGTAAGTAATTGAACTACATGTATAAGCTATTAATAAAATGATAGTCAGAGATTTAATTAAGATTAAATTTTGTATATCTAATTTAATCTGGGCCACACATTTTCTGAATTAAAATGAACGTTTGTAAGTATTAAGATAACATTCGATTTTTCGAACGGCTTTTATATATGTAGGTTAAAAAATTGACACAAAAGAATTGTTTTTCCCAACGAAAAAAAATATGTAATGAATATTCAAAAGTAGCAAAAATTATCGAGTTTGTTTGCGAAGCACTTCTGTGGTGAGAAAGAGCCAATAAAATCGATCGTGATTCCAATTTAAGTTTTATTGTATGCCGTAAGTCTCTTGTAACTAACAAGACAATGATTGCATACTAACGAGTCATTTAAACATATAAAAAGTGAAGAAGAAAAGAAACAATGAATCTGTAAATAAGCTGCAATAATACAATTCGAGTTTTCGAGTAGCTGCTTCTTTTGCCGTGTCCTGTATGTTAATTTTTTTTTTTATTGGAGAACTCAAATTAATAGTAATTTACGAGATCGTTACAATAATGAACAACAAAATGTTTTTTTGGTGTATTTGTTAAGCCTATCGTGTTCACTTATCGGTTTCGTGCTGTAAAAAAAGTAAACGACTCATTTTTGTGTACAATCTTGTGTTGGGTGAGCGTAGAGATATGGCATGCAGGAAATTACTTGTCACATTAGTCCCATAGTCTGCTTTCCACGTCCTAAAGTAAAACGTAAAATGTTGTACACACGGCAGTTCTCATATAATCATACTTGCACGTGCGTGTTTAACGGACACGTGTATATTGCACGCACGTTACCATTAAATGCTTTGCTTCCATTTAGAAAATAGCAAAAATAGTGGATTGTAAACCTTCTACACAATCCAAATTGTACTTATCACGCATTATAACTGCGCCCTTTTCGTCCTAATACAATTTTTCAGTTGTCACTAACCTGAATGCAGTTTTACGTTTGATTTAATAAGCAAATTATGGAACTACGCCCTTTTGTTGAATCGAGTGCTGGTTCAACATCAGAACATTTAACAAATAAAAGGAATCGTCATGCTTCAGTAACGTTAAAAGGGAGAAGTTGATTTTCCGAAACATTTAAATAAATTAATTTTTCTGAAAACTGGGTGTACCTACCCTTAAAATAAATTTAGTAAATTAATTTAAGTAATAAAAAATATAAACTAATTTTTTGATTTTGTTTCAGGTATGTATAGATATTCCGCCCTCGAAGCCGTTTATAGTAAGACCAAATTTAGCATAGTCGCGAACTGAACTGAACTGCATGTGCAGGCTTATATCGATTAAATTGTGAAAAAAAATAAGATAACCATAAATACGAGCATTTATTTGAAATGTTGGATTTGAATGGACGCATTTTGCCATTTGTGTAATTTATAGTTTTAGTACACACCCATCTTGCTTTCAAACAAACCTACAGTTTTCGAACGATGTGCGAGGGATAAATCCGTTAGTGCCATAAATTTCAATTCGAATTTTGCATATTGATGTAATAATTGAAATTTAAAAAGCAATTATGACACTTGCACGAAGCAATGTTTCATTTCTTCATTGGCAATAAATAAGAGTGTAAATGCATGATTCCAGTTGTTCCACGGCCGCAGTAATTATTCCACCTAACGAAATAAGAGGGATAAAAGGAAACACGTAGTAAAATTGTGAAGTACTGCGAGTGTGTGTTAGGGTGTATTGGACCCCAACATAAGGGCATGTAGTTAGTGTTTTGTGCAGATGGTTATCGGTTTTCCTACGTTATACTCTAGGAAATAGCTCTATATTTTACTGTACTAATCTCAAAACGGATTATTTAGTAATGCTCGTGTGAAAACAGTTTTATTCTTTTTGTGCGGAACAATTTTAATGGCTGCTTTCAATAAAGGCCCCAATCATCGTTTACGTTTTCAAAATTAATTATTAATTTTGTGTACACAGGAAGATATTAAATCCACCTGAGCTTATTTTTTTATTAAGTCAATAACGTATTTTACGGACGAAGCTTTTTACAACCAGGGACCTTTCAATGTTTTAGAATATTATAAATCATCCCCATTCTCTGTTGGTACCAATAATAATTAAAAATACGAAAATAAATTGATTTATAAGTAGTGACAAACTTGTGGAATACAGAGACGATAACCCATTATTTTGATTTAATAACCACGCCAATGTATTTTTTATTTTATTCCTCTCGTAAATCCCTACAATATTTTTTAAAGTAGGTATACCATAGAATAATTTATACATTTTTAAACATTGTAATCTTGATATCGCTTTAAAGTAGTTCTAGCATATTTCTTGCCAAATCCTTTAGAATTGGTCTGTAGTGTAGATTCCATTCTATAACACGTTTTAATTTACCATTTTGGTTGAATAACCGTAACCGGCGAACCAGATATCCTCGGTTCATCATCCGGCTAATTGTAACAATCAACATGATTAAATATTTTTTTTTCTTCTTTCATGAAAAATATACTCCGGTCAACTCATAATCTACAACAACAATATGCGTTATAATTTCCATGTCCAATGAATTTTTAAACTTTAATGATTTTTATCCAATCGGATAATTGCCTTGGTAACAGAAATAAATATCTTGATTGAATTTATTTGGTTAGTTTGTAACGCGAAACGAAATTGTCAAAGGATATAAAATATTTACACTTTTGCCTTTCCTTTCAATTTTCGATTTAATTCGCATCTTTTTCAACGTGTCTTACTCGATACACATCTGTTTCCGAATTTTGCAAAAGAGTTTGCGATTTTTCTTGTATTCCATTTAAAAGCAAGTTTTTGTTTTAAAAATTATGGTTAAATTGAATTTCGATTTTATTTCAGCTCGAAATGGCTAACTGAATAGTTCGGTTGAATTGAATAAAAATGTGATTGCTAGTTTTAAAAATTTACGTGCATCATTCAAATTGGAACAGAAAATTGGATTTAACTTTTTTAAATAAAATAAATATTCATAAAAATTTCAAATTTTAAATACTCGTTCGAGTGGAATTTGAATTTGTAATTTGTCTCTTTTCTAGCTGTAATTAATTGGCATTATTTTATTTGAAGTTTTCACAAAGCAAAAATATGTCAATTAGGAAAATAGTGCAGCACAGAAAATTATTCCACTAAATCTCGTTTACTGCATTTCCTCAACTGGTACCAAAGATTTATTTTACACCAAGTGACAACTTAATCGAGAATGCTATTGCAACTACACAATTTAGCAAAGATGCAATTTTTGACATTTTTCGAAATTGTAACTATTAAACATTTTGTTCGCAAAGAAATTTATAGACCAAGACAATGGTAAACTTAACTCGGTAATTTTAATTTAGCCTGTCAAAATTATATCAGTTTTAATAAATTGATATTGGTTGAATTATTGAGGAATTAGTCATCTATCGCAGATAACTGGCTTGATGAACCCGAAGAGATATGATTACTATTTGAAATATAAAAGAAACTGCTCCAGTTACACTATAAATTATTATTAGAAGTACCTAGTTTTGTTTGTTTAGAGCACAATCTTACGTTTTTTAAAAAACTTTAATCTAAATTTTGTTTGCACATCAGTAATTGTGTTCGAAAAAAGAAAATCTGTTATTGAATTTCAAATCAGAAATCTTAGATTAAAGATTTTTTTAAGTTAGATTTCTGGTTGGAAACTCATAAGCTCAATAATACTTTTTTGTGCACAATTTTCGGTGTACTGGAGGGTATTCCATACCTCCCAGACCCCCCGGTTTGAAAAATATAGCTTTGTGTGCGGTTATTGAAATTTCATTGGAAATTGTTATTTTAATTCGGAAGTAATTACCGATGCAATTTCCATGACTGCTATTGTAGTTGCTATCTTTGTGTTTAATCTGAAACTGCAATATTACAGCAACCCTAAGGGCCAGTTGTATAAAGAGCTAACCTGGGATCAACTCACTGTTGATCCAAGCAGAGTGCTCAAAGTCATAGTTAACACTGGTTTAACTCGGATCTGATCTGTAATCTTTCAAAACAAAATATTTTATGGTTTACGGCAATATTTATCGGGAATCAGTAATTTTATAGACTTGATTAAGGATTAAAATTTAAATTTCAACGTCGAAGTGTCGTCGAATTAACGTGATCTTATGTAGAAGTAAAGAGAAATGCGAGGAAACCCATTGGACAATCGTGATTCTATGGAATCCAGAGAAAATTGATTTAGCTCATTTATTTTTGTGATGCAAGTCCGCTGTACAAGTAGGAATGGGAAATTGGAGGAAATCCTAGGAAATTTTGTAACTGTAACGTCGTTTCTCCTCTCTCTTCTGCATTTTGAGCAAACTACGAGTTGTTACTATGCCATTATACGATTCATCTAATTCAATTCACTGATTGATATAAAGTAAAAAATAATTGTGTCACAATAATTCTACACTGCGGTATTATTACAAACAAAATCCTCTTCAGGTGCGACTTGAAGTTTGCCTGAGGTGGCTTTCTCTTGTAAAAATATCAGCAGGTATCATCATTTGATCTTGAATCTGTGATTTGGATTGTTTCTCATTTATCATATTTATCATATTAATTCATCAAGAAAAGTTATAACTACGATGAAAAGTCGACTAACTTCCCAAAATACAAAAAAATTGAACAACCTTCAGTGTTTTTTCTCCCCACTTTTAATTACCTAAATTTTTTATGCATTCAGGAAGTTGAACTTTTTCTAAAAATTAACCTTGCGTCTTAACATTATTTAACTTTTTTGTTACATACGATTGTATCTTTTGTTATTCTGTTAAAAATTTATTAAATTTAATTGCGAGTACTTTTAGCTAAAATAAAACCGTTGGGCTGAATTTTTCTCGTCATTATTTTTATAAAGGAAAGTTACGTAAACATCGAAAAATTTTATGTTTTTATTGGCAGTTTTTAAATGATGTTTTTGTTTTAATATTAATAAGAGCCAAAAATAACCAATTTCGTTTAATTTATTTTTTTTTGTAAAGAAAAACAAAAACTCATCTATTATTTGCAATGGAAATTTAAAATATGTATTTTGTATTATGATTCTTCGTCTTCCAGCCAACTAATATGAGATTGTGTGGGGTTAGGACAAAGCCAAGCTAATTTAAATGCAGATGCACATACCTAGTAATAATACTTGGGGTTTAAGTCTTCCAACCTTACAGTTTGCAGTATAATAATAATAATCCGTACCTCATCAACTGGGTAATCATTTACTGAAACCGGATATGCCATGTAATACGCCCGGTCCCAATGATAAATTCGTTTTCATCAACGTGTGATCGCGTAATTTCTCTTTGTTTTGTACGATTGATTATAACAGAAACAAATGGAATATTGGTTAATTAGTCTTGTTGAAAATTTTGAAGAAACTTTTCCGTCTTGGGAAAGTATGATGTCAACTTAAATGTTGTTTGTTAATGTTAGCCGAAAATGCTACAAACCTTGAAAGTTGGGAAATTTTAGCATTGCGTGACGCAACTGTTCACATTTTTTGTTACGTTATCCTTATCTTTACCCTAGAAGTGTCCTAAAGTCTATAAAATAAATTGAGTCAATTATAGAAAGCTCTTTTGTACAAATTGTCGGTCCTGAAATGTATCAGAAAACTACCAACTTGTTTTAGCTTTCAATTGTTATAGACGCGCGATCTTTCAACTTTAAAAATTGGCTTAAATCAGAAGAGCCTCGTCCTACAAGTATTAATTCTAATATGCTACGTTAAACGTATTGTTTTCAAAAGTAATTTATTTTATGTGACAACTAAATACAATGAATATTTTAATGTATTTAGGGTTGAACTCTCATGTTATTTGCATATAAACGAGCCACCGTCAAAAATAATATCAAAATTTAATGTATTATATTATTCTAGCGCAAATTTTTCTTTTTAATAATGTCAACACATTAAAATAATTGTTTGTTTGACTTTTTCAAATTTTTTAATTTTTAAAGTTAATTCATTTACGACACGCATTAATTTTTGAATTTTTATTTTATAAAACTGGTTCACCTTTCTGTTTTTCTACCAGACATCTATTTTCATCTTCTTGTGGGTTGCAAACTAGTTTTCTAATCTGAGAACAAAATTTATTCGTAAAATCCGAATCAAAACTAAACCAAAATAATTTTTTATAATTAAAATTTTTGAATTTTTGAAAAAATATGTCAAATTAGGATCTGACAATAAGATCTGACAAGATGAATGAAACCAAAGTTGCTAGTATTATTTTCTTTCCGTTTTAAATTTGGTTTCATTAGTCGAAACATTCATTTTTGAATTCATTCATCATTCGATACATAATATTAATACAAAGCAAAGCAAAAAAAAATTTGAATGGTAAAGATGTCTTTTCAAATTCAAGGAATCAAAATCAATTCATTACAAGTAAATGCTTTCTTATTTAAGAGCATCAATGGGACAAAATCATCGGAGTAATCTTACTCTTGCCAATACCGAAAAGGAAATGTTACAAGCAATTGATTTTAACAAAATCATTGAAAACCGGGAAAATTAATACAAATCTAGTTTTATTCAAGTACATCGGAACAATCGGAAGAAACAAGAATATTCGATATTAATGTTACACTACTCAAGTGTACAATATTGGGATCATGAAATACTTCCATAAATTTTCAGCGCACTAGGTGCCATTTTGGGAACTTTTGAGGTATTTTTTCTGTTCTCTCATTGGTCCAGTTCGTTTATTCTTCAATTATCGATAAAGGTCAATTGTTTTCACCCTCCGTAAATAACAAAACGGTATTATAACTTGTAGGCTTTGAAGTTTTTTTTTATTTTAATTTTAGTTTAGTACTATCTTTTTACAATATGAGGGTCGAATCACAGCAAATTTTTGTACACTAAAATTCTGTTTACAAAATTTTTGAGAGATTTTTCCAGTTTTCACCCTAAATTATTTTTAGATTTTTTCTCGAAAAAGTAGAAAAACCAAAAAAAAATGTATCGACAATGTTTCTTATATTCTAAGATTTCCTGTTTCTTAACATTTTTTCAAATTTCCTAAGACTTTCCTTCACTTGAACGAACATCGGATTTCTCCTATACTTTTGATATTGCCATTTACTGCTTATTCGTTCGATTTGTATCCATGTACCGCTGATACTGTCTACTGTACTCAACCGACAGTATTTTTTTTAATTTAATTAAGTAAATTTAATTAATAAGGGATGATCGCACCTTCGTCACTTAAGAATTCAACACACAAACTAATTAAACAATTGTTATTAAATAATTAATCAATCGGCTCTAAATAATGTAGAACTTCTGAATCTTGAAATAATCTAAAAATAAGTATGCGTTTGTTACATTTCTAATAAATAATAAAAATTCAAGTAAGGAAATCCAGTTTTACTTTTTTTTTTAACTTTGTTTGTTTTGGCCGATATAATAGGATTGCTTAATCATCATTAAATTAAGCAATGATGAGTAGTAATAATAAATTAAACATAATAAGTAGAAAGAATTTATAAAAATTACGAAATAATTCAACATTGAAACATTTGAGATTTTCCAGGACTGAAATTTGAAATGGATTTAATAGAGCTTTGAGAGGGATGGGGAGTAAAAATTAGCTAAAAAGTGATAATCGACATCTTGCGACCATTTTGATCTCATTAGATTCATAATAATCACCATAAACAGTGATAAACACAATTAACATTTGAAAAGAAAAATCAATTTTGAAAATACGATGTTTTTCAACTTTCCATGTAAGAAATAAAAATGTATATTCAAATTTGGAGCATACAAATAGCTTCTGTCATTAATTGCGTTTATGTAAATGTTTAGATGTAATTTAATTTTTATAACTACTTTTTCTTCCTATCTTTTCCTTCTGGGATCTGTCTGTATTGACAGACTCATTGTATTTTTGCACTGTAACGTTATGGTAAGGTTCCTATGTTGAATTGTATAGCTATAATATTATGCAACAATACTACATCTCCAAGAAATCTAATTTAACAAACTACCTAACTATTATTACATTAATATTACATTATTGTTGTTTTATACTAAAATACAGCAGGTGTAGGTGAATGCATATGGGAATTATGTTTACCCAAGTTATAATAAATTTACTTTCACGTAAACAAATTTATTTTGTATTTTCTACATTTTTAAAAATAATATTTGAAATAATATTGTATTACTTAATTTTATTAACGAAAACCATAAAAAATTCAATAGAAAACAAAATAATTGGCAATTTTTGTCAGGATTTCCGTTGTATGATATTTTTAAGTTTTGCAAATAAAAATGTAAACGTAATTAGTAACTAATTAAACGCAGCTACGTCATTTGAATAAACAATTTTTTGTCCTTTGGGTGTTCGAATCTTTCAATACTTTAAAAAGCGATAAATTAGTCTATCAAAATTACATTATAACTTTTTTGATTTTGCGGTTTAAAAAAAAATTAGCAAAGTTGATCAACCACAAGAAGTCATCTTTGATAGATAAATCAATCCATTCACTGACCACAAGGTTAATTACCTACACAGAAAAGTATTTGTTTATACAGGATGTTGTCACAGCGTTATAAAAATTTTTGCATTAATTAAACCGATACAAAAGCGTGATTGTATTAATTTAATCTGGAGGCAAGGATTTATCAGTTATTTAATAAATTTCTTATTTATGTAATTGATGAACTTAACACAATGACCATAAATTAATAAAATAAATTCTTTCTGTCAAGAAAAATCGTTAGTTCTCACATTTAATTTATCGAACTAACCAGTTTGCACATAACATTTCTATGCTTTATAACAAATAACTGATCATCTTGACCTTCTTGCTTGTCTATTTTCTCAATAAGGCGCGAGTATTTTATTGTTTTTTTTTCTGACGGTTTATTTAATTGCCAATTTCTTTTTCATTATCTAGCTTTATTGATGGTAATTCTTTAGCAATTTTCAATCTAATTTCTGTAATTTGTTTAGAGAACACATCAGATTTAATTTTTAAAAGTAAATTAATGTAATTTCGAAGAATCCCGAAAAGGGTGAAATTGGAATTGGATGGAATAAATTGGTACTTATTCTAATGTGTCAGCGGTCCTCAATTTTTTAAATATTAAAAATTATACTTATTTCTGCTTTTTTACGTCTTGGGTGCATAAAGTGCATTATCACGACACACGAAATGATCGAACCCTATTTGCGGGTTCATGTAACGGTAATATTACTTCCCACGAGTAATAAAATCGTTTTATTCATTATTGATACAAATGCTTTTTGTTATTGGTTAACTTAGAATTAGATTTGTTAATACTATTGTGTTGGAATTAATTGCTACTAAAGATTATAATCCAGAAATAGATGTTAACTACTGTCGGTCATGCCGTTAAGCTCGTAACCTCAATTTAACGAGGATTTCTGAGTTCACAATAAACGTTTTGAAATTATACAAGTAAAATAGACAGTAACGATTATGATCGTTTTCAGTTTTATTGAAATTATTAGAGAACTAATTTTGGTAATAGTAACTATTAAACTCGTTTAAATTTCGAGGTCAATGGTTAAGTGACAAGTAATAATAAAACAATAGAAGACCATTTCGTGCTGAAAACTTTTTTTATTTGATTTCCCACTGAAAAGCTTTTATAGTAGCAGCAACATCCATCAATGAAGTAACAATCACACATCGAGAGAACTTTTTATTTTCATTTCTAATTCCAAGCTATTGCTTTAGAGAAAACTCGAGTAGATACAATAAGTGAGAATTCATCACTTTGGATCTTTCCAGTATAGGGGAGGAGAGGCCGAAACAAAAAAAAATTTAATTTCAATTTCGGAATAACTACGTGAAGTTTGCACCTACGCACATAGGAAATAACTCGGATTCGCATGGCAGCTGATAACAATAAAAAATCGTGTTTTCAACTTTATTATGATTTTTATTGTAACAAGTAACATAAAGACAGTCGAGTTCTTTTTTTATATAAGAATTCTGCCTATAAAAAAATCTAGAGTTAAACGTGATCTCCATCTTGCATAACCTATTCATATATCCGGGCCGCCTGAGGCGGCTCTAGATTTCCCCAGATAGTGTGCGTATTTTACTTTCAAAAACACAGAACACTTGCGGAGTGCCCTCTTCTTGTTTTCCAATTTACATCGAACCTTTTGTCTTCGCCCAGTTTTTAGTTTATATAGGAATAAGATTGACGTTAGCTTGAAAGCTACAGTCCATTTTTTATCGCCTCGAGGCATTATTATAAACAATATGAAAGTTATTCCGTTATGGCCTTTATCAGCTGGCACTTTTGCTATCTTAAAAAGTGAAGTATATAAATGCGGTTCCGTTATACCTCAGTTTCGTATGTATTTATACAAGAGCTCCACTAAAATCGGTTTTTAGTCGCCGAAATACACTCCAACTACTTGCTGCAGAGATATATGAACTGTTTTTGTACACGAATCCTGGGCGCGTTTCTTAAATTTATTTTGTGTGCTGCGGCTGTTTTATTTTTTATTGCCCTTATTTTTCGTAGCTTAGCGCGCACATAGAATACATTACAATGCATTAATAAAACTATGAGTTATACAAGGAGCAAGATTTAGTCACGTCGATGAAGGATGAGTTTTTTACAACGCCAAATTTCCTATTGCTTTTTAAAGACCTGGCAAGTTTGAAGCTTTGGGAAAGATGATTATTTTTATTTCGAATTTGGGATTATTTTCATCATAATCTTTTTCGTGCGAATGCGCGCATTATATTTAAACGCCGGTTCATGCTTTTATTCTTATTCTAATTTTCATGTGAATGCTACGACGGGGACTACAGACAGTGAGCTATTTCTCAATGCATCCATTTTATAAGGGTTTCTTATTGTATTTTTTTTGATCAATTATCCTAAGTCTGTCGCTGGCTTGGTTTTACTTTTAAACTATTTATCTTATTGGAGCCTCAAAATTTTTTAGTCTGAAATTCTATTGTGGCTTTTTTGTGTTGACAAGCTTATGAAAGCGTCGAATTAATGAGATTTATTTGGAGTTTAAAGTTTTTATGGATTACGCGGGGCCCTCGGTGCGTGAGTGTGGGGATGGCGAGGCGAAAAGAAATAATTGTTCGTTATCGGTATCGTCGTTTTTTCTTATTTGTTCTTCATCGTCCTCAACATCCTCATTATAATTTGGTGGACTAGAAAATCATTATAATTCCAATTTCCTTCAATGTTAGCGGGTGCGTGCCTCCGCAGCAATCTGTGTAATGTCCCCCAGCGGGCCGGTAAGCAGCTTACACGGCCGCCACGATGATTGGCCGGAGACCCCACGCATCCGAACTATTATTTTTCTCTTTTATCCACAGACGCTTAGTGCTATTTGAATGTGTCCCTTGTTGAAAAACTTTTTGGAAGTGTTGAAAGTTCGCTTATATTTCTTTAGAAGATAAAAATTACATCCGGTAGAGATGAGAAATATTATTAATTATAACGACTTTGTTGATAATTTTACAGAGTTTTACAGAGCAATTGTTTCCAACAAAGTTAAGGCAAATTTAACTTTGTTTTCGGAGCGAGACTGGAACAATTTGCATTTTACATTCATTTGTGACATATTACTCACCCTATAGAAGTGGCGAGAAAAGCAGATGAAATACACTTTCAAGCGAGAAAGAATCTGTTCCCAAGATATACTTTATTTTCACTCCATTTCCCGAAATCATTGGTTAATGAGTACGATAATCAAATATGACAAGTATTCACTTTTAAATTGAAGGGGAAGATTCTCTCTTCTCTCATTTGTGCATTAATCACGCATTCAACAAGCTACGACTTAAGCTTTTCTTTATTTGCTCAAAATCGACGAAAGGTTTGATTTTATTATTTCACCTTTTAACGAAATAAACACTCCGGGCGATGCACTTGCTACTTTTCCTGAAGTCGCGAAAGCGAAAAAAATTTTTGATCCAAATTTTCCTTCGACGACAATTTCAGTTGTCGACTTGCACATTTAATATCGTCGTTTTTATGACTCATTTGTTAGATAGTAAAACGGAGAAAATTTGAAAGCAGAAATCTGATAAAAGGAAGCACATTGTAGCAGGGAAACGGAAAACTCTCCACCCCATGCAAAACTATAAAACTCTTTCGAATTAGCCGTTTTATGACAGATTATTGTATTCAATTCTTATAATCATAAATTTCACTTTGACTTTAGTTTTTAATAATCACTTGTAAATAGGCTTTGCAAGCATCAACTTAATGGGCGGGCGTGAAATTTAATTAAATTAAAAGTTTCAGGTGGTAGACACGGGGTAGACATTTCCTTGTTATCTTGAAGAATTAGCGTGCAATAAAATTTAATTTAATCGTATAACGTGACAGAATTTTATTAAATTGTCCTTAAACGGCGGACTTACGACTAACGTAGAAAATTAATTTAAACAAAATCCTACGAGAGATATTGACGTTTTGTTTTTGTTTCAGTGGTTAAGGACCTCCACTGCAATGCTGAAGCTATTCTACTTGGGATTGCTGATATCTTCGGCCCAAGCACTTGGGTGCCCTACTGTGTGTGTATGTAACGACGACACTTACGTGGTGCAATGTGAAAAAGGAAGATTAGACGTCATACCAATCACACTGAACCCGGCCATTCAAAGATTAGTTTTACGAAACAACAAAGTGAAAACTGTGGACGCGGCATTTCAATTTTACAAGGACCTGCAATACGTGGATCTTTCGAGTAATCATTTAGTCAACATTCCCACTAAAAGTTTCGCTTATCAAGAAAAACTGCAGGAACTCCATTTAAACAAGAACAAATTGTCGGCGATTACGAATATAACATTTCAAGGTTTAAAATCGCTAACCGTTTTAAACTTGAGAGAAAATTTTATAGAAGAATTACCTAAGGGTTTATTTTCTGTACTTTCAAAGTTGGAGGAATTAAATCTGGGCCAAAATCGAATATCGAAACTCGATCCTCTAGCATTCGATGGGCTTTCCGCGTTACGAGTTTTATATTTAGACGATAATCAACTAACTTCAGTTCCTACTACGTCGTTTTCGGTCATGGGAAGTTTAGCAGAACTTCACGTTGGACTCAATTCTTTTACGTTTCTTCCTGATAATGCGTTCGAGGGATTAAATAAATTGTCAGTTTTGGATTTAAGTGGCGCTGCATTGTCGGAAATAAGTGATGGTGCTTTCCGGGGTTTAAATACTTTGAGAAATCTTAATTTAGCCGACAACAAGTTGCGAAGAATTCCCACCAAACAATTATCCCTCTTATCGCGTTTGGAAGAGTTAACCATCGGACAAAACGAATTTACAACTATCGAAACACATTCGTTTAGAGGTTTAAGTAACTTACGAAAATTGGACATTACCGGAGCGAATCATTTAGTGCAAATTGATAAAGGAGCTTTTAGCGATAATTTGAATATAGATACGATTATATTAACCAGTAATCGTAGGTTAGAAACTATCGAAGATGGCGCTTTATTTGGTTTACCTAATTTGAAGCATTTAATTTTAAAGGAGAATGCTTTTAAAACGTTTTCCGAATCGTGGTTATCGTGGAATGAATTGAGAATTTTAGAGCTTACCGATAATCCGGTCAAATGTGATTGTCAAATACTCTGGCTTAGTACTTTAATGGCAGTTAAAAATTTATCAACGGTGCATTGCTCGTTTCCAATACCGTTAAAGGAAAGATCTCTGAGGACACTTGGAGCAGACGAATTGGGATGTTCCTTTAGTGACCCAAGTCAGCAAGCTATTTTAGTGACATTGTGCGTAAGTTCCGTTGTACTTTTAGGCATTTTCGGTTTATTATTATTTAAGTATCGCCAACGCGTTCGCGAGGCAGTTAAAGATTACAAGTGGAATAAACGCGCCATAAGCAGAAAGGAACACGAATACCAAAAGACTTTCTCAGACGATGATTACATTATGCGCTCGGCTCATCCGCATAACATTAAACCGATACCTGTGACAGAATTGTAGCTAGAACTGAGCGCGCCACCCTCGGGGGTGTTTTGTGTCGATGGAGGCGAGGGTCGGCGTGCTAGACCTCCTAGAGGTCCAGGGGGCACACTCCCCGTCACGGGATTTACTTATATTGCTGGAGACTCTTGCAGAGCGCATTCCCTCAAAGCATTTAAGAGGGACAATCGTAACGGATTCTCCAGGTATCCAAGTCCTATTGATATTTACTAATATTTACCATTTGGACTCGAGTGTTTTTTAAACTGAGCAATAAATGAATCCATTCCAGTATGTGATTTAACGAAAAATATAGACTGTACAGTAGTGGCTAAGTATATTTTTATCTTGAAAATATAGATCACGTGATTGCATTTTTACTTTTGTTTAAAGAAAAATTATTTATGTTAATTATTGTTTTAATTATTATTTACTTTGTGATCTTAAACGGCATCTTAAAAGTTCTTATGTTATAGAATCATGTGATGTTTAGCTAGGTTACGTTCAGATTGTGATAAAAAAAATGGCTACATGATGATTATAATTTTAAACTTCCAGTTAAGTTCTTAAAATTAGGCAACTTGTAAAATTTTAATATTCCGCTGACTGATATTAGTGTTCATAAATTAATGTAATTTTATTAACTGTACTTAGTTTTATCGTCGAAAACGGGGCGGAAATTTGAAACCAAAAGTTGAAATAATTTGTAATATTCGAATTATACCAATTAAAATTCCGCCCTACCTTCAAAATCGAACTTTTATTTGTAACTTTTCACGTTTAATGTGGTCATTTTATTTGTACTTTACTTAATTATTTGGTAATTAAATATTCAATTACTTTTTTATTGCAAAAACAGAAAGTTACTTTGTTTCGGTTAACGACAAAAATTTTTAATTAAATTTTTATCACTACATATTTGAGTAAAGTACGCACAACTGAAATTTTATCCGGGCAATTTTAAAAAAGATTTTATATTTTCATTAGATTTTGAAAATGTTTAAATCGCTTGTACATAGCTCTCTAAACAATGTTTCTTTATGAATTGTAAATATTTTTCATTTTGTGTATTTATTTTCAAATAATTTAAATGTGAATTGCCAAATACATAAATTTATTAGAATACAACTTGGTTGTGATTGGTTTATTTGCATTGTTTGTGTTCCAAATTGTGTAAGAGAGAATCGTTAGAACAAAGTCAAAAATTTGTAAGTACTACTCTTTATCAGTGTTCCGAATGGAATTTTTTTATTTATTGTATTTGTTCTTAATTACTAAAAGTACAGTGATGTATTGTATTTAACACAATACACTTTTAAGCTAGTCATGTTTAACATAAACGAAATGTGTGAATATCGTATTTTAATTTGTGTATAATATATACATCTAAGTGCATTTGATAATGTAAATAATATAATAGTGTTTTTTGTACATAAACTTTATCGAAACTAATTATTATTACGATTAAATGAAAAATTTAAATCTAAATTTTTGTTTTTTTTTATTAATATTGGTGCTTTTCGTATTTATGTTTTCAGGATGGCTAGGTTTCGTATCCATTTGAAGTTTTCGCTTTTTGTCGTCGGAAATTTAGTATTTAATTTTTTAATGTCAAAATGAGCATCCAGAGTAATTTTTCTAAGAAGCAAAAATAATTTTAAAAATTGGCGTTTTATTATTTATAATAAATTTTATCGTTTTTTATTATTTTATTGGTATTCTTTATTTTGGTTTATTAAAATATTCAATGTGAGGAATTAATGTTGTTTCTAGTTTGGCAGTGAATATAATGCAAAGCAATAAATAAAGCAGATAAAAGGCTTTAAAAGAGGTTTACGTTCTCGATTGTACAACTTACGTGAACTTATTGTGAGTGCAAAAATAAGTATAATTCAAATTTTATTGTTAGATGAATTCATTAATTTTTAATTATAATATATTTTCTTAAAAAAATTTTAACGTAGATCACGGCAACAAAAAACAATTAGATACTACATTTTCGACGGTGAAATGGACTTGTTGCTTTTAATAACGTAGCAAGCTGCCAGCATTTACCGCATCAAACTAAATTTTAAATTGAGATATTACAAAAATAAACTAAAACAGTAACAAAATTGTTGCAGTACAACTTTTATGTTTTCATCAGGCTACGATAAGACTTATAAAAGAAAATTCGGCAATATTTTATAACCAAATAAAATTTCATCGTTTAAATGTTACCAGTATCGTCCACGTTTTAATAATTAATTAGTGAGGTGTAGCCGTATAAAATCAATTACGTACACATAGTACATATTTAGAAAATTTGCAGTTACATTGCAAAACCATTTGAATTTTTTTTTGAAACAACCAACATTGAAAGCACAGAAGAAATCTCAATCAAGAGATTCACTGAAGTAAAGAAAATAAAATATCAAGTTCATAGTTCATATGCCAAAGATGGTTATCAAACAAAGTAAATGTTGACCTCAGCATAACGGTAGCAATCAAACTTCGGATTAAAACAAAAGCGTTGGCATGAAGGCTCAAACCATTAATCATATTTTGATTCGTAAAGAAAACGGTACATCTCCAACAAACAGGTGTTTATAGTAAATCAAGCAATAGAGAAATTTGCTTACATAGCAGATGTAAATCAAAAGCAAAGCCGAAAAAAGTTTTGCCACAATTTATTCACTAGAAGTAATAGCTAATATAGAAAAATATGCTACTAACATGATATTTATTAAAGTTAACTTGATGAAAAAAGCATCCAGCTCTCAAATTTATGTCCTGGTTGTGTGTAATGTATTTGATTCACATCCCGCTAAAATTTACAGAGTATTTTGTTATATTGCTCTGACACGAACATTTCCGAATTAAAATAAGAATTCTTAATTAAATTTCAATAACTCTACACAATACGCACACAGAGCTAGGTTTATCAAACCGGGGGGTCTGGGGGGTATGGAATACCCTCCAGTACACCAGAGATTGTACGCAAAGTGTTATTGAACTTGCAAGTTTACCGCAAATCTAATTTCTAAAATTCTAAGATTTGAATTTCTTAGATTTGAAATTGAATAACACATTTTCTTTGAAAAACATAGCTTTGTGATTGTGTTCTAAAAAGAAAATGTATTTTTGAACTTATGAGTTTCAAACCAAAAATTTAACTTTTTATCTATGTCTATTCTTTATTTTTTTTAATTCGGGAATAATTCCCATGCAATTTCTATGACCGCTACTGTAGATTAAGAGTTCTTATAAAAATTAGTAGAGATTTAACCACAGCCGTGGATTGGTGTGATCGCTGGTTGAGTTATAGAGCGGAAATTCTAGGTTCGAATTTCAGCCTTCCGGTGTGCATCAACACGTTGTGGCCATAACATCGGAGGTAGCATAATGGGCCCCATATGTAGCCTGAGTGCATGCAAGCTTCGGCCTGCCCTCCACTTCCAATCCTAATCCTAGTAGAGATTTTTACAGCTGTATTCATAAAAATATTGTAAAACGCTTTCTAAAACTATTTGAGTTAGAACGTGTTTCAAGACTTAGAGAGCGTTTTAACTTTTGTTCATTCATAAACGGTTTCTAAACCTATTTTAACTAGAATGGTGTTAAAATACCGATTCTAGTGAATTTGGTGTATTTGAGTTGGTGTCTTCGAATTATATGAACTACTAACTGAATAAGTGAACTAAAGTATAACATAAAAGTTGTTGTATTGTATAGCACGGGTAGGCAACTCCTGTATAAAATTTGTGGCGACACGCCACCTGGTGTTACATTTGGTATATTTGAATATTTCTATTTAGAAGAATGTAGCAACAACTAAATGTGTCTTCATTCTTTATATAGAATGTCAACTTTCCTTAAAATAGGTTTAAAATTGGTTTAAAGAAGAGACCATCTATTTTTAAATAATGTCAAGTTAAAATACTGTTAGCGAAGGTTTGTTAAGCTAAAATACGTTTATGAATAGAGTTTTTTGACTTTTACGCTAAAATAGGTTTAGAGAGTGGTTTAAGTCTATTCTAAATTTTTATGAATACAGTTCTTAATTTTAGCAAAAAATGTTGTAGTTGTTTCAACAACTGAGATTTGTTACCATAACAACAAAAGTTATGCTGCTTCAACCAAGGTAGGTAATCTAATCAACTAATTTCAATACTGAAAGAAAAACTTATAGTCAAACAAATGATTTCTTATTTCACCTATGTGTGTTATAATTACCTGATTAGATTAGATTTTAAATACCTTCACCCCAGTTCGTGCCTTCATCATTTGAGGAGGCTGTTCATAAAATACAGATTTTTCGAGATATCTTTCAATTTCCTCAAATATCTTAGGATTTTTAAGATTTCCCAACATTTCCTTGGATTTCCAAAGATTTACTCACATTTTCCCGGAATTTTCTCAGATTTTTCTTCACTTATATACTAGATTTCCTTAGGGATTCTTCCCCTCAGTTCCATTCCAACTTATTTAAATTAAAAAAAAATAATAACTCTGATGATGCTATTTATAGGTATAGAAAAGCGCAAGATTTACAAAAGAGGCTGACACTCAACTTCATCGTTAAAGAGCTACGTTGGATACACAACTAGGAAGTGTCTTCTTCTTGAAGTGTGCGGTTGCCCCGGGAGAAATGCAGAAGGAGACACACAAGGGAGTGCAGAGAGGGTTCAAAGCAGTAAACACCGCTGATTTTATAGACAAAAAGACAAAAAAGCAAAAAGTTTAACAAAAATAAAGGTAGCTTCGTTTAATTTTTGTCAAAAATTTAAGTCGAGGGGGGCCGTAATATGTTATGTTTGCACCGGGGGTATCATTCTTAGTTACGGTACTGATCAGTAGTACAGTTACACTTTATGGCCCATGTGATGGTTACATCATCTATAGGCCGTTCTAGGTCAACGATTTTGCTTCTACTTTTTGAATAAATATTCTAGAAAAAGTTTTCTTATTCTTCAACTGAATTTAAGCCTAAAGGCTTGTTGTTTACCATTAATGTACCAAGTTCATGGTTCTATGAGCAGTTAAATAAAATTCTGGTAAGGTGTTAATCTCACTAGATACATAGCCCATAGATCAAACTTGGACTTTAGATCACAGCAGTTTTCCGCCAGAACCGCGGTTTCCCGCTTTGTAGCTTATCGATTTAACCTTTATCCGCTCGCGCTAGCGGTAGACGGCCGCCCTTTGTAAAACTCAAATAAATTTTAGCCCCACCCTGGCAATAGAGGCAGTAGTATTCTCTAGTTTGGTTGTAAAATTGAAACTGTTTGAATCTACTATAATTCGCGCGAGCTGATGAAGGAATTTGGACCGGTGTAGGCTTTACGCGACACTGCTGGTGTTTTTTTTTGACAAACAATATTTTGATAATAATGTAATTAATAGTCCAGAATTTAAGGGGAAGCTAAGGCACTCTTGCCTCCCCTGACGAGTCACCGCTGCTTTACACATTGTAGGTACTTGATTATTTTTATGGCTAATGCTACATTTCATATTTTTCACTCTTCCATACACTGTGAAAAAAGATTTGTCGCTCTAATAGAGCTATTAGTAACTATAGACTCAACAGAATTTTGTTTTGCTGTTATGACAAATTTTTTGTTGCTACAACAAATTTTCTGTTGCCATATCAAAGTTGTTTTCTATTCAGTAAAAAAGATTAGTTGATTTAACAAATTTTTTTATTCTGAGTAAAGAAAACTTTGTTATGGCCAAAGAAAATTTGTTGCAGCAACGAAAAACTCTGTTGAGGCTATAGCTACTAAAAGTTATGTTAAAGCAAATACATTTTTTTCACAGTGTATAAATATGTATTTTACAATAACATGTAAAGGGACCAAAAGATCTGATGAATAGTTTGATTAATTTCGATTGATTTTAATTTTTCTTTCAGTAAAAAGATAGCATTTTAAACCACCTTGAAGATGGAGCCAAAAGCATAATAGCATTTAAGTTGTTATATATAGGCGTACCGCATGTGGGAGTCCACGTGTTTTCTCTCTATCGGAGAGGAAACTATTCTTTTTACATTTTCTTTCGAGTAGATCACGAGGAACTGAAGATGGATCGTTTTCATATGTGGACCCGGTATAAACTAGAAAAGAACAAGGAAATATATTTTTTTTATCTGGTTTTGAATTAAGCTTGATCGATCAATTCTCCCTCACAAGTCTCGCGAGAATAATTTTTATTTAATTAGTGAATTGATTTTTTACCTTTTTTGACTTTTTGATCCTTTTTACTTTCCGAATTCCATTACTTTTTTTTTAATTTTTCTAATTTATAAGCTTAATATTCTTTATAACTTATAATTAATTAATTATATAGGTCTAGTTTCGCACGGTTATAAAGTAATATTCCATCTAGCGTAGGACTAAACTGATATCTCGATGACAATATCTAAAATTGTTATAGTCTAATACAGCCTTTAGATCGAGAACGGTAGGTGTAGGATTCATAATTTTCATTTTATCGTTAAAATTTGCGTATTATTGCATATTAGCAATTTTTTTTATAGTTAGTAGAAGAGTTTTGATAAAATAAATTTTTAAATTTCAGTAAGTGAGCTTGCTAAGTAGGTCCTTAAAGAGACATATTTATACAAAAATAAAAGTTTGAAAGTATTAAAACTTCTAAAAGTAAATCCAATTTATAAAATTCAAACTTCTGTCACATAATTTTATAAATATTTCAGTTGCGTTATCTTGGTAAGATTTTGCAAATTATCCTGAATAATTTAAATTTTAATTCTCCAGCTAACGAATTCTTCAGATTTTAGAAATAGTATTTTGCTGTTATGTTTAGATAACTTCTGATTAAATACCTGTAATTTAGAAAGGAGTTTATTAAAACGCAGCCGTACTTTATTTTCAGCGTTAAATTATTTATCGATAATTCTGATGAACTTTTGATACAAATTATACGTTAGAATATTTACTTGAATAATTTACTCCTAGACAATTTATGTAAAATAAATATTACGCTTTTCTATGACTTTTCCAATAAATTATAGTTATTTATGGAAACTTGCAATTTTTAATAGCACAGTTGTAGAAAACTTTAAAATAAACTAGAAAAACTCTTTATCAAACAAAACGAGTTTGATTTGGTGAATTTTCTCTATTTTTGCATAAGTTTATTATGCTCCAACCCAGCAAAAATGTTATAATTAAATGAAAAAAAAACTACAATAAAATTAACGGTTTTTTTGTAAAATACTTTATTTGTAATTGTATTTGAAGTAATTCAGGTATAATGTCTGTTTAGAACAGTTGGCAGCTCTATTAATTATATCTAACGGTGAATTACAATATAATCACAATCACAATTAATTACTTTGTATGCAAAAGGTAGCAGTTGGTTCAAATCTGCAAGCCAGAACAACAGAACCAGTAGAAATATTTGAAGAAGTATCCAGTGGGCTAATAATGGTACAGAAAGGACAATAAGAAAGCGTTCCTCTCCCAAACCAATATCATTTTCAATCATTCAATATAATTCAAAAGATGTCTCGAAAAATAATCGATTTCCCATACCCGAGGAGCCTAGTCGGGTAATGCTAATAAAAAAAATTGGATTAAAAAAAAAGATTACTTTTTAAACAAACCTTGTATAATTCTTTAAAGTGTTTTTCGTTTGTAGTCAAAACCTTTTCAGCGGTTTCAATTATTCTATAAAAAATTGTAACTTGAATTTTCATTAGATTTGGTTGCTGTCGACACTATCGACTTCGACACTTCTATAGACCAACTAAATTCGACATTAAAAAATATTTTACATTTGTTATTATCAATTTGAAAAGTCTTTTTGATCAAATCATTTTATAAAAAGCTGGCTTAATGATATAAGAACCAAAATAGCAGAACGAAATTGAGGGTTCGTTGAAAATGAAGAACGTGAGAATTTTAAGAATTATAAAGGCCAGAGTATGAAAAATGTATTAGTTTGGTGAAAATAAAGTGGCTCGAATATGTCGAGTTTAAATTTTTAATATAAATGTATAAATTCATTGTTATAAGTATTATGTACTGTATAAGCCGTTTTAAAAATGAAAATTAATTTCTCAGCTTAAAATTAAATTGATGTCGCTTAAAATATACAAATTCACAATTTTTTCTCAGCCTCTCTTCTTGATAAACAGGGGAATTAATTAAAGTTTAGATACTGAAATGATTTTTTTACTAAAGTTCATCTTTCTATCTTTCGGTCAAATCATAAAAGCCAGTAATGAAATAATGTGATTTGAAAAGTATAACAGAGATTGAGCTTAATTGACTAAAGTTGCTTTTGTGGTATTTAGAGCTAGCAACTGAAATCAAAAACTATTTATTACATCAGTCATGAATTACACTTTTTCAATTATATTATCTAATACCTACTGTTTATTGTATATTAAGGTTTAAAGTGTAATGAATGATAATAAGAGTTCAATTAGTACAATTTGCTTCAGTTCTTGTTCGGTAAAATGTAACGATTTAATCAAACTTCATTAAAATGGAAACAGAAAATTTTCTTTTTTTTAGATTCAATTTCAATTAAGATTGTGTTACAGAAGTCATTTCATTTCTGTGAAAACTGTTTTAGTTCTTCATAAGGTTAGTGTTCCCATAAAATTGTATTGATCAACAGTTTTCGTTAGTTTATCTGCCTGCCCATCTCCTGTATATTGGTTTCCATTATTATCTAACGAGAAGATAATGCAGAGAACTATTTCTGTTTTTCAAGATTCGAATCGAGTGTATTATTTGATGTATAGCTAGCGCGATGTTGTTGACGAAGACGTTTAAATTTTACTTCGTCTTAAATGAAGTGCAGATAAAAAGATGTTACAACGGGGAACCTTTCACTATTATTCTTAAATAAATAAATATAATTTTCACCAACTAAAAAAATTCAATCTTCTTTTATTTTTGTTATATCACCAAAAGAACTAAAAACAAAACGTTATTATTTTATTTTTGAAAAATAAAAGTTTTCAGGGCAATTTATGAAAAATTTCGAGAAATAGCCTTGGCCAAAAGTAAGGAGCCACCCTTAGTTTCATTCAGAATACGGTATCTATTGAAAATATTGACAAAAAACTTACCTAGAATTATGTAAATTCATCTTAATAAAACATATTGCAATATGCACATTCATGAAATAATAGTATGCAATTTTTATTTGCAGGTAAATTTTAAAAGATTTACATCTAATCTCAAGGGGTAAATATCCCGAAAATTTTGTGTACACTTGTTTAGAATTTCCTTGGAAATCATTGGAATTCCTTGGAAATCGTTGGAATTCCTGGGAATTCCTGGGAATTCACTGGAAATCTTTGAAAATCCCAGGAATTTTGGGAAGTCACTGGAATTCTTGGAAATCAAAGGAATTTTTGGAAATCACTGGAATTCTTTGGAAATCCCTGGAATTCTTGGAAAACAATAGAATTCTTTGGAAATCGCTGGAATTCTTGGAAATCGTTGGAATTCTTGGAAATCTTTGGAATTCCTTGGAAATACCTGGAATTCTTTAGATTTCACTTTGATTTGAACTCATTGGAATTTCTTGGAAATCTCAGGAATTCTGTGGAATGCTTTGGAAATCCTTGGAAATTGTTGGAATTCTTTAGAAATTTTTGGAAATCGTTGGAGTTCCTCGGAAATCTTTGGAATTCTTTATAAATCATTGGAAGTCTTGAAAATCAATGAGATTCCTAGGAATTCTTTGGAAATCATTGGAAGTCTCGGAAATCTTTGGAATTCCGAGTCTTGTGTACAGAAATTTTACTGGATATTTACCTCTTGTTTAATCCTATTCTCAGTAATATTTTTAGCCGAAGAGAAAACTACTTGAAATTGCTTACGGCGGTGCATTTTAAAAGTTTTAAAAATTATAGTTGTGCTTTAGAATTTAGCTAGTTAACATGCCAAAAATTTAAAATTTTGTTTAGGACCTATAACATACATTTTTACTAGTGGCTTCTTACTTTTGGCCAAGGCTGAAGCTAAACCATGATATCTACAACACCCGAAATCAAATGTGTTTGACAAATGTTATTCAGCATATCATATGTTTCAGAACATGATGCATTCATGTTCTAGAATTTGGGACAAGTTGAAGGTGAAGGAATTAGTGGTGCACACCAAGAACAGATCATGTAGAAACGACAGTTTGTGCAACGAAAATTAGTTGTTGCTAATTTAATTTAATAATAAACGTTACAATTACATACAAAACTCTGTCTGACCATTTGTCTTTTTATTGTCTCTTACTGTAACTATGTTACCAACCCAAAAAATGGCAATCAATGGAATTCCACAACAATCGAGGTGACCACCAATCGAATTATGTACTATTCGACTTGCACATCAATCGTGTTCCACAGTAAAATATTCATGGGCGCCCGAAGACATAAATTTCAGTTGGGGCAACTATATATGCAATTTCCAAATTTAATTATGTCCTCAAATTTAATTATGTTCTTATGTTATTAATCCTATGAAACAATTTTTTTTCATTCTGTTGTTTTGTTAGGTCCACATAGCGTCCTACATCAAGTTCCAAATCAACTTCTTCCTCAAGTTGATCATGTTCATATTCTCGCAATTCCTCATTGTTTGAATTTGACGTAGTCGAGTCTGAGAAAGTCGAAAAATCTTTCAAAAGTTCTTGGCTGGGAGAAAAAGATGTAGTGGCATTTGGTAAATCCAGTTTTGGTTTTTTAAAATAATTTTTAATGTCCATTTCTGGAATAATAAATATAAAATATAAATTTATATAGAGAAATAGTAATTTTTCAAATTATTACCGTCTTTCTATAAAATAAATTATTTTTATCAACAAATAAATACTGACACTTCACACAAAAACTACAAAATTTTAACACGACTAATTAATAAAGATTATTAAAACACTATATTAATATATTACATTATATTATATTTATCAAAGTGCTGGTCATGTGGCTCCAGATAAATAGTTATTTCTTCTGACTTACACGAGATGAAATCTAATTCCTGGCACATTTTTTACGTAACTGCATATTATTTGTTATATAACAGGCCCGTGGCCAAGGGGGGGTACCTGGGGGCACGTGTCCCCCCCCCAAATGTTTAAAATACCACATTTGTTTGTAATAATAAAAATTCCCGGAAGGGGATCCCACGAAAATGTTACTTTTTTACAAAAGGCTTTTTATGAGTGCCCTCCCCGAAATGAAATCCTGGCTACGGGCTTGCTATATAATATGTATATTATAATGCTTACGTATCTTATCATTATCAACATTAAAAGTGAGAGTATTAAATTTCATGTCTTTGTTTATAATGTTATAATTGTTAATTATAAAAGGAAACTAGCTGGAAAGCCCGTCCACGGACGGGCATCTAGACCCGATTGGTTGGAAACTCAATTGATGTGCAACTCGTCTCAGGGGGAGTACCGTCGTCGGTACTTTAATATATTTTTTGGTTGGTAAAAAATGACACGCCGAAGCAGCAGGAGCAGCAGCGAGCTGGCATTTTATGTATTAAGATGTAAATGGTTTTGTTTTATGATAAGAATTCTTTTTTACCCTTCTATTCAAATTCCCAGTGGGGGCAATAGACCGTACTGGCACCCCCCTTCGGGCGCCCATAAAAATATTATTATTTTACTTATTATACTTGTCGTATACTGAGCTTAGTCGGTAGAATAAAATACACACGAGACTCCTTTTACTACTTTAATGAAGAGCAAATTTTGTGTGGTCAAAATTTTTTTAAAATTTAATTAATTGCAATTTAAAATTTTTTATTAAAACAATTGTAATGTGAAACTATAATTAACCAATCAATGTGAAAATTATCATTAATAAAATAAACAATTATCACAATCCCAGAAAAACACAATCTTAATACATAAAATCCCAGCCCGCTTCTGCTCCTGCTGCTGCTCCTGCTCCAGCGTGTCATTTTTTACCAACCAAAAAATATTAAAGTACCGACGACGGTACTCCCCCTGGGACGAGTTGCACATCAATCGAGTTTCCAACCAATCGGGTCTAGAGGCCCGTCCGTGAACGGGCTTTCCAGCTAGTTGTATATATAATATGTACAATAGCAGTTTTACAAAAAAATAAATAATTTTTTAGGTATTAAATCAAAATTAAATCAAAAAACAATTAAATCAAAAGAATTGAACAAATATTTAAATAAAAAATGTTTAGATTCACTAAATTAATAGTTAAGATCTTACTTCCCAATTGGCTATATCACTGTATCACTAATGTGCAGCTGCTATAAATGATAACTTCGATACGTAATCCTAATATAATCTATAAACAGATTTACATGAATTGAATACAGTTTCCAAATAAATCCTGGAATATAAGGATCATTCACCCATCAATCACAGGTAGGTGAAATTTCCAATACTTTACTCAGCAATCTGTGGTTTTATTTATTGACACTTAAAAAATATGTAAGGTCAACTACTAGTACTAGCGCTTTTCACCCTCAAAGACACAATATGTGCAAAAATACAAATTTAATTATATCACGAAGAAAAAAATTGTGCGGCAAAGCTTATCAAAAATAACTGGCTTTTTGCATATTCGGTTATTTAGCATTGGCTCTGATCCACATTTTTCTCATAAACAACTTAAAATTAAAGATGATATCAAAACCACTACAAATTGGCCAAATTCCTCAATTTAATAAGCAAACTTCGCACTTCAACGTAATTTGAAATTTCCCTCCAAATCGATACACGAAAAATCAAGGGGTAAAAATCCTGAAAATTTTATGTACACTGAATTCTTGGAGATAGTTAGAATTTCTTAGAAATCCCTGGCATTCTTTGGAAATCTTTGGAATTTCTTGGAAATACATGGAATTCCTTGGAAATCTTTGGAAACCCTTGGAATTACATGGAAATCCCTGGAATTCTTTGGAAATCCTTGGAATTCTTTAAATTGCACTTTGATTTGAACTCATTGGAATTCCTTGAAAATCACTGGAATTCTGTGGAATTCTTTGGAAATCCTTGGAATTATTGGAAATCCTTGGAATTCTTGGAAATCGTTGGAATTTTTCGGAATTCCTTGGAAATTGTTGGAATTCTTCGGAATACCTAAGAAATAGTTGGAATTCTTTGGAAGTCTTTGAAAATCGTTGGAAATCATTGGAATTCTTGAAAATCTTTAGAATTCCAAGTCTTGTGTACATAAATTTTACTGGATATTACCTCTTGAAAAATCATGTAAAAATGCCTGGAATTTGGTAAAACAACCTTTTATTATCTGCAAAAGATTCAAATTTTAAAGTTTTATTTGCATTAAATTAACGTAACCCACTTCTGATTAATTAATTTCAAATTACCTACATTAAAAAATTGCAAAGTTACGCGAAAGTTTTATGACGGCCTTCAGGCACTTGGAGAATCGAATTGCATACCAATCAATTCATACCAACCAATTCAAACGCTATTGGGCTAGTTATGAGCAGGCACGGAACTAGCCCTGTTAGACTAAGTGGGCCGAAGCCGGGCCCAGTTATTTTTAAGGGGGCCAAAGACCTAGAATGTTTTTAAAAAAGCAAAAAAAAAGGTAATGTACGTGACTAATAACAAAAAATAATGCCATACTGCGATTATCTTAAAAATGCGTATGTAAAATATTTTAAACTTAATTAGTCAGAAATAAATCACGAAATTATTGAAATGAAATTCTTTATTTTCCAGGGTGGGCACAAGGGTGGGCCAGCACAACTTTTAGGTGGGCCATGGCCCACCCTGGCCCCCCCGTAGTTACGTGCCTGGTTATGAGAGATAAAAAGTTATTTCTCTCTCGTTTGAGTCAATCTCTTTTCTTTTTGGTTTTCTTTGAGTTTTAAGGTCTAAAGTTGCATTTTACTTCCTCAAAACAATTGCAATAATTATTGAAGAATGTGGAAACCTGCGAGGAAAAATTATGAAAATTATGGATGTAGGGATAAATTTAGAAATCAATAGTCAAGTGCTGCCGAAGACCGGATAACTACCTTCTGTGATTACTTCACAGAAATTTTTGAAGTTAAATACTGCTACACTGTAAAAAATTTCCGGGTAAATTTCCTCTTTCCAACAGTGGCCACTTTCCTCCCACCAATTTTAGGGGAAATTTACCCTAAGGTGTACTTAATATTCATATTTTCGGGGTAATTTTACATTTTCTTAAGGTTAAATATGAAATTACATCATTTTTAGACTAAATTTACTCTTAGAAACCGGGTAATTTTCACGGGTAAAAATACACCCAATTTTTACAAGGTAATTTATAGATTACAATCAATAATGCTTTGCGTTACATACTTGAAATTAAAATATTTTTACAATAACGTTATTGGTTTGATACCGTAGAGTGCCCACAATAACATAATTTAAACCTAGTCAAAATTCACTAGTAGGCAGATAGTAAATTCAAATTAGTCTTAAACAGTGCTCTTATTGGCAAATTTCAAATAAAGTCGACGGATTATCGAAAGTCTGATATTTGTAGCTCTTCTCATTCCAAAATTATTTAAAACTGTCGACTATAGGGTACTTTACCTTATATTAGACTGTAGGGTACTCTACTTTAAATTCAAGTATTAGAGCGCAGTCTACAATGCCATCTATCGCTAGTAATAAATTTACTTGAACATTAAGCCGTGTGAAGGCGCTGGCAATAGGTTTTTAAACAGGACAATGTCGCAGTAGTAGACAGATATTTGGCGTAGTTCAGCGAATGTACTCAAGTTTACGTTGTAATCGTTTTTGTCATAAAATAAATAAATTCTGTTTTATCAACAAATTTTAAACATTAAACATTGAAAATGGATGATGTTTTGACAGATACTGTTCCTGCGGACGATTTAAAGGTAAATGCAATTTAAAATAAAATGATTTTACTTAATTTTAGTTAATAATTACTTGAGCTATTGTGAAAATTGTTTACTAAAATATTTTTGTGGCGCAATATTATAATAAAATTATTGTGACGTTTTAACCAAATTGTAATAAATATGACTCAGAAAATATACGACCTTTGAACTAATACAACAGTTTGATTAGATGTTAAATGTTTTAGCGTTTCGAAAAGGTGTACCATGAGCAGCTGTACAAGAACACCGTTACACCGAAAGCTCAATTTGAGTATGCTTGGTGCCTTGTTAGGAGCAAATATCCAGCCGATATAAAAAAAGGCATTGTTTTACTAAGAGAATTATATCAGTCACACGAAGAAGGCCAACGAGATTATTTATATTATCTGGCTATCGGAAATGCAAGGATTAAGGAATACTCCCAGGCTTTACACTTTGTCAGAGCTTTTTTAAGTATTGAACCTGGTAATCAACAAGTTTTATCATTAGAAACGACTATTAAGAAGAAAATGGATAAGGAGGGATTAGTTGGTATGGCTATGGCTGGAGGTGTTGTTTTGGCTGTCGGTGCATTAGTCGGTTTAGGAATGGCTGTAGCAAGCAAAACCAAGTAATTATCAAAGATCTTCGTGCAATAAATTGTGTCATACCAAATATTTATTTATTATTAATTTATATATTTAATAAGAAGGTAAACTAACAATTATTTCTCCGATTGGTTTAATAAAATCACAATTATGCTTGTAAGTTATTTTATATTTATTGTAAATAGTATTTTGCTAATCGTGAAGACTGTAACGAATGTTGAGAGTGTAATGTGAAATCAAGCCTATCAAAAAATAAATAATTTCTCTCATATTCATCATTTAATGTCTTGAAAAATTAATATTGAAACTTGCCTGATTTTTATATAATGCTGATTTCTTATTTATTTAAAAATATTAAATACATTATTAAAAATCATGCAAGCTTGCAAATGTATGAAAGTACATACTCATTAGTTCGTCTATTACAGGGGTCGGAAGTAGGGCATATTCGGAAGCAGCCACATGCGGCTCCTAGCCTAATAAGTGATGTTCTTCATCAAGTGTACTTTTTTAAATTTATACAAAAAATTGGTACATATTATAATTTAAAATAAATATTTATAAATATAAATTTTCTGTAGTTCTATTAGAATTTGTGGCCAATTGAAATTATTCCAAAAGTCAAAATCATAAATCTTACTTTGCATACCAATGCTCACACAATCATGTTATGACTGTTTTTTTACATAGGAAATTCGACCAAATAATGTTGAAGTTATGAACTTGGATGAGATGATAATACAGTTGATCCTTGAACAAAGTTTCTCTTCAGCTTATTAAAGGGTAAGGTGGTGTACTACTTTCAGTAGGGCAATCCACTTGGGAATCAATGTCCTCTTGTTAATTGTCTCACAACACAAATTTATCCCATTTTTCTTTAAATTAAAGATTTCAACCACTTAAAAATTGTTTTACATTTTTTAATTAATTTTTTTTGTATTTATATTGGCATTATTCCAATAAGATTCCAAAAAATCTTCTAAATATTCTTTTTTGAGTGCCCTAACGCTATGCAGTGTATAGGCGATCACTTGACCAACGCCAAGATGACTATCTAAGAAATTTAATTAATGGGTTGATTTCCCATTGCTTCCCCATCATAGCCCACAGATCTATCTTGTGGTTTAGATCACAGCAGAGTATACGACGCGACCAGGATTTGACCGCGGTTACCCGCTTCCCAGTTGGCTTACGGGGGATTGACGCTATACTGCTGGTTCCCAATTAATAAAATGGATAACCAACATCTCTGGAAGAAATCTAAAATGGCCCACATTGAAATCCCCAAGATCGGCAACCCTCCATTTGATTTGTAGAAATTAAATTACTGTTCTGTTTTATCTTTCAAAAAAACCTCTTGAAAAAATTTGTCTGATGTCTTGACGGAGCCAGTAATCAAATCCGAGATTTTCTAATTGTAGCTGTGGTAACCAATTCACTATAATTTTTAAAATTTACATAATTATTTGAAGCGAAATTATAAGGCCGTCTTTCTAATTTTCATTAAGCAAATAAAAGTCCTTAGTTTTATTTTCAAGTCTGCTTGAAAACTAAAGCGATTTTAAAATAATATTACGGTGAAGAAGGAAAAATTAAACGTAAATTTTGAATTTTCGTAAGTAATACCACATCTATCAACTTTAAAATCTTAAATAAAACTAAAAAAATCTTTCCGTGCGCAGTTTTTTTTTAAACTTTACGTATTGTCTGGAAAACTTCCACCTTTGCTTTCATAAATAATAATTATTTTCTTATTGCGGTAGATAAAGTTAAGCTTTCTGATTGACATTTTACATCAAATTTTTCTTCTAACAAACTTGAATTGCAGGAAAAGTTTTTTTGGAAAAAATAATAGTGATTTTCTTCTAGTCCGGCCACTCAAAGGAACTTTATATTGTTTGGAGCTTTTCAACATCTTCTGTTTGAATTCTATGTAGTACGTCTTGGAAACTCCTACTTTCACGGCTTTTAGTGTATTTTCCGTACACCTCTTATCGAACTTTTGAACGCGAAGTGTTTTGCAAAGAAATTATTTATCTGAACTTTTGATTTTGTTCATTAAGATCAATAAACCAGTGTAGATTGATTTTATTTGTGCCCATAAAAATAGTAGGAAATAAGAATGCACACAGGAAAAATATTTAGGCAGAATGCAGCAATATTGTGGAGTAAAAGTCTCCAAATTCTCTCGACTGAACTAGGAACTGTACAGAGCGCCCTGAGATTCTGGACTCTTTTCTGGGTTTCTACAGTCGACTCTTCTAAAGTTAAAATTAAATGCCAGTGCAAGGTTTCAGTACCTTATAGCATAGCATCCAGCTTCTCAAAGATTTTCTACAATGGCCGGTGTAACCGGGAATATTTACCCCAGTGAAATTTTACCCCCTAATCATTTTTTACGGGGGGTAAAATTTCCCTAGAGAATTTTTACCGGGGGGTAAAAAAAGTTCAAAATAACCTCAGTGAATTTTTACCCCTTAAGAAATTTTACAGGTAAATCAGAATTTTTATTACCGTTTATGTATCAAATTCTATTATATTTTATTCTGAGAGGCTAAAATATCTTCCTCAGATTTTGGAAGAATAAAAATAAATAAAATAGGATAATTTATTAGTTAAATAGTAAAAGTATAGAAGTAATAGAAAAATCAAAATTTCGTTTCTGTCCCATAAATAATATTTAGCAAAAACGACTTTGTGAGAAGCTTGGACTTTCATTTGACAAGAATTCCGACTTTGCAAAAACAAGAAATTCGTTGCTCCATTCGCCTCACACTGTTGTAGACGTCAAGGCAGGCGGTAACTGTTTCTTTTAGATGCATATCTTTTTGCATTACCGGAAGTGAAGATCAGCACTGTACGAAAGCTAATTACTGAATTCATGAAAACTCAAAAACAAGAAGTTGATCTGTTTTTCGATGTTGAGAATTACATGAATATCACGAAAATGGACAAAAATGCAATTTGGGCAACATGTAAAATGTTGAGATGCTTTTCACTGCAGCACTCAGAGGAGCCGATATAAATATTCGTTTACTCAAATTTCTAAAAATCCTGCTTGGCTAAGGTTTCCAGGTTCAATATGCACCTTTCCGATGAATCTAATTACAAAAATCTGGCAATATATTTGAACCATAAAAATTCAAATCATTTTAAAGTAGCAGTTTCGGTAAAAGGAAGTGTATAAGAAAATGTAATTTTTAAATAAATTTTGTGTTAAACTTTTAAATTATCCTATTTAATCTTCAAATATCTTAGCATTTCGCAGTAAAATATTATGGAATTTGATACATAAACAGATATAAAAATTCTTATTTGCCTATAAAATTTCTTAAGGGGGTAAAAATTCACTAAGAATATTTTGAGCTTTTTTACCCCCCGGTAAAAGTTCCCTAGTGAAATTTTATCCCCTAATCATTTTTTACTGGGAGTAAAATTTCCGGTTACTGTCAGTTAACTGCCCGCACGAATTGGGCTTTGATTTTTTTTCTATTAGAAAGAGGACAATTTTCTGAGCATTTTGAGGCCGCACTTCGATGCGGACTATCCAGTAGTTTTCGAGAAAACGGCATTTGAAAATCAAAATTTTACATGCATTTTACATAAGGAATTGATCCGCTCCCGAGTTCTATTGACGGTGCGTGCGTTCTGATATAGTCTTAGTGTTGGCAGTCAGACGCGATTGTGACCCGGTCGGGAGAACACCGACCGTTGCTAACGAGTTTCACACCTTACGAGTTTCACCCCTTTCGAGTTGCACCTTTGGCGTGGTGGTGCGACCTAGAGGGATGTTTTAGCGAGTCAGCGTTCCGCTACCCTCCGCTCCGGTCCCCTCCGCTCCGGGCGCTACGCGCCGTTTTGACGAACGCAACCAAGGCACTCGAGATTCTAACCTAAAAATATTTTTTAAATTATTGCATAATGTTGCGTAATACACCCGATGTACATCCGACAATGTTACAATCGCGTCTGACTGCCAACACTAAGACTATATCAGAACGCACGCACCGTCAATAGAACTTTTATGTTAATGATTTCCCTATCTAAAATGCATGTAAAATTTTGATTTTCAAAAGCCGTTTTCTCGAAAACGAATGGATAATCCGCAAAATTTCTTTTTTTATTATACACAGAAAATTGTCCTCTTTCCTATAGTGTAGGTGTCGAGGTCAAATTCTTGCGGGCAGTTCTCTGACAGTTCCCAAATTCTCATAAGAGTTATATTATTTTTATAACATTTTTTACAGTGACTAGGCGCTGTATCTCGAAAACGGTGCGACGATCTAAATAATGTATATAAATAAAAATAAAGAGAATAAAAATTTTAACACAAATATTGAACAAATTTTGCTGTAAAATTTTGCTTATATGAGAAAACATGTTTTCATGTTTTCCTATGTAACATAGGACCGTAGACTTATTTTTTTATTTTTCAAAATTTGGTGCTTTTTAAATCTCGGCACCGAGATATCTTATGAGAAGCCAGGGATCATTGAAACGAATGCACCCTATCTTCTTACGGCTCTGATTTCGACGACGTAAGAAATCAAAAGAATATGAAAATTAAATTTTGTTTTAATAATATAATAATATAATATGTTTATATTTTCCTAGGAAAGTGATTGTCAAATTTTACTCAAGCGCAAATACTGTACACGTTTTGTCTTTTGTTGTCGCCAGGCAAACAAGTAAATTTATACTTCAAAAGTCATTTGATACTAAATAAATCTTAAGGAATTTCAATTTCAAACACGTGCCATGTACTTACTTCATAATATTCTAATATCATTTTGAAACATATAGCGTGTTCTAGAATATGCACTATAATATTTAAAACAATGAAGCAATGCAGCAACGAGAACAATAATGACGTAGCCACATTTTCCTTTTTAATTTTCATAGTTTTCATGCCGACTTCCTAAAGAGTTTAAGATTAAAACAATAAATAATAATTATTGTCTTTGAAATATACGTAATGTAAAATTGCATTCTTATATTATTATATTTTTGTAAAACAGCGAAAACAATATTAAATTGTGTTACGCAACATGCAGTCAACCATTTAGATAGAGAATTTTCATAGCAGACTAATTTGTGTTTTAATTATTGGCTCGTTTCATATTTTTAACCCGTGCTTGAAATTAAAAAAACCTTATTAAACTTCTGTGTCCCATTTCCTAGTGTCAATCCTCTAATGGAAGAAATGATAGCAATTGGTCCGCACGTGTAGCGATAATTATTCTTTTACTTGTTTGCTTACTATTTAAACCCGAGTAGATTATGTAAACTTAAAACGTGCTTTCTTCGAGTTCAGAAAAAATGATCATCAACTTTTAAATGTGAAAAATAATTATCGAAAATGTTTTAATTGTTAAATTTGTGGTTTTTCGAAAAACACCTGATTAAAAATGAAATTTGTAATCTTTTAAATTTTGTGAAAACGGAGAGGTTGCAAAGTAATCGGTTCTGAAAACGACAAACACTATGTGGACATTAAATTAATTAATTGTATTCTTTACGTAAGTTCTTTTATTTTCGTGAGCGAGTGAAACTTAGCGCACAGCAGAATACCCAGTCTAAGCTCCTCCTCTGTTCTATCTGAAAAAGCTTCTTTTAAATGGAAAACAACAGTGTTGATAAAACGACATAGTATTTCGTTTTATATGACGGTATTGGTGTTGACAAAAATAGCATCAATGCTAAAAATCCACTCCAATGCACAGAATATACAATAACTATTATTATATAACACACAATCATTGTTTAGAAATTAACAGACTTCTACTGATGTCTGGCCTGGAACGTGATAATAATATGGATTATTTCGTCCCCTTTGCAGGAAAACTCCTAAAACCTTGTTTTGAAAAAATATTCATTCATCATGGCGATTAAAAGTTAAATTTTTTATTTTTTTTATTAATTTATAATAAATTACATTGGTTCCGTTTTAAATAAAACTTCATCAAATGAGTTTCTATTTCTGATGAAATAAATTGAAACTAATTTTGAAATGAATCCTAAAAATTCAATATTGTAATTAGATCTAGTTTGAAAGTATGTCATTATTTTGTAAACCCCTAGTCGATAAAATGACATAGTTTATAAAATTTTATTTGTTTGTTTCCAAATTAGTTTTCATTATCACCAAAGTTGATTTACAATTTGTTGTTAATACGTTTTCTTCACGGGAATTTGCAAAATTATTTTAATTAAAGAGAGTACAAAAAACAATACTTTACCTTTTAATGCAGAGAAACTTTTATTTCTATAAGAAAAACGGCACACCAAACGAGCGAAATGGAAACGAAAATGTAGATCGAAGACACAGTAGATCAAATTTGTAATAAATTAGTACAAGAAAACAATTTTATATTTTTAATAGCTTTATTTAACTTATTATCAACATTAATCCAGTAATAAACTACACTTAAACGTGAAGTTTTATGTTTCATGAAGAAACACATTTTTTATCACAGCCAGTATATAGCACACATAAATATTATTTCTAGATCTTAACACCACATTTTTGGGGAAATTTTTGAAAATTTGGCTTTTTGAAAAAAAATATAGATTACAGTAGAGAACCACTTTTCGACAAATACGACTCTTTATTGTGTCGTAAAATTGATCAAGTCGAAGTCGGTGGCGTTAGCTAGGTATTGGGTACCAAATAGTGATACATTAGTTCTAAACACACAAAAATTGGAGTGGAAACTCCATATAGCACCAAAAACCTAGTCACTGCATAAAACCAAAATTTTACTTATTCATTTCTAATAATCAACCTACTTAATAGAAAATTACGTTAACATGGTATCAAAAAACTTTTCAGTTAGATTATTAAAATAGACATATGTATATAGTATGAAGGTATTGGCGTGGCACATATTTTTGGTCAGTTGTATTTTTCCAAAAAACAACAGCTTAACAGTTATTATTTATGCTAAATAACTAATAATTTATAGAAGGTACATTAAGTACGACAAAAATTTAAATATTCACTAAACAAATTGGATTTCATAAGTGCAGTTACATTAGGTTATGTACTTATTGGCATAAATTTGCTGTAAATACAACCTCAAACAAGCACTCGAAATTACAGCAAAACTTCTGTCTGCATGTTTTTCTGTTCCCCTGACATAACAACAATTCTTTCTCCTGCATCTCCAAATTCTCATAAAACTGAGAAACCAAAACAAACTTGAACCAATTTTTTCCCAAAAATTTATCAGTAAATGATAATCAAGTTGATCTTTCAATTATATAAACAAGATTTTCGGTATAGAAAATCTAAAAAGCAAAGTATCGTCCCACGTTGTTCTTCATTTTCAATTAGTCACAACGAAGCGGTTGCAGTAAAATTATGTCGCCTCTTCATTACTCGCGATTTGTAAAGATCAGATTTTTGGCACACGACGACCGTACCACCTTGATTTGCGTTTGGTATTACTTTCCCGTTGTTACTTCCGATCAGCGTTCCAATCATTTTCGAGACGGAAAATTTTCTAATTTTTTGATTCGACTGCGCCGATTTGCATTCCACCAAAAGTTGATCGAACGAAGAATAAATTGACGAACTATTTTCTGCTACCGAGACTTCGTTAAATTGACATCCATGCTGGATTGCCACGGTTCTACCTTCGATTTCCTCCACCTGAAACAATAAATAAAATTTTTAAAATTAAATTACAATTTTATTTTTAAACTTTTGAGTAGATCAGAAATTTTTATATAACAAGAAGTTTGATTTTTTTTGTTTTGTTTTAGAAAAGTTGTAGTAGACACATATTTTTCAATAAAGGTTTTAAAATTACGGTTTTAAGTGTAGGAATTTCAAGGATAAGTGGTGTCACTATAAATATTCCGTAAGGAATCACTTTGTATTGGATTTCGTGTCTTTTCAAGACTTGCTTTACGAAAATTAACGTATATATTACACAATAACAAAAATGACCTTAATTTATATGTTGTTTATCTTGAAGCTTTTTGGTTTTAATAAATTTTTTTCCCTTTGCATTACAGGGCGACATTTAAAAACCCTAACAAAGTTTCGCCCTCTACTTTGCGTAGGAGAGTGTTTACATTTTCATATTAGTAATCTAAAATTTTTAGTTTATTTTTATGTGTATAAGGTTTTCAGGTTTCTGAACTTTTCTTTTTATAAAATATTAATTAATTTTCAGCGAAATTTATTAATTATATTGTGCGGTCAATTTTATTTACAAATTTACAACGGTTTATATTTTTTAAAAAAGTTATAATTTTTGAAGTTTTAAAATTACAAAAATTGTAAAAATTAATGAAAACAAGAAATTCCGCTTTATTTTTCGTTGGAGGATTAACAATGGAATTTAAAAATTTATTTAGGACCTCTAAATTTTTATTTCCAAATTATTTTCAAAATAACTTAATACCACTTTCAAGTTTGTTTACTCGAAGAAATCCTCACTATTGCATATTATATTTTAATAATAGACGCGATTATGTTTCCTACTTTTAATTGCGGCGATGTGGATTGTTTAAGGTCGTTTGGTAAACCTTGATCTACTTAATTGATTGGTTATTCGCAAATATTTAAAAATCTGATCTATTATGATTAGCCTAATTTTTAAAGTAATACATACCTCTCTCAGATGTTCTAGATCGGCTTTATTTCCAAGCAGAACGATTGGAATTTGATGTTGGGTTCTAATTTGATGAACTATTTGTAGGAGTTCGATCGCGTGTGCTAAAGTCTTTTTTGAAGTAATATCGTAAACAACAACGCAAGCGTCGGCCCAATAAATTGGTTCTTCAGGAAACATGTTCAAATCACAGCTGCAAACATCTACGATTTCCACTTCCAACGCTGAATTGTTTATTGTAAGAGTTTGGCGATATAGTAAATCTGAAATAAAAATTGTGGTGTCAATAAAACGTTCTTTGTTTACGGAAGTTTTGTGAAATTTTCTGTGTTCAAATTTTGCAATATGTTAACACATGCTGGTGCGTGCGAATTATTTTAACAAAAGATTTTTCACGTTGTTTATATTTACATTAAACTTTCACTCTAAATTGTGGAATTTTCAGAAATATATGGCGCAGTAAAACTGGGTTTTTCAAGAAATCAAACTTTATTTACGATTCTTATAGTACAAAGAAGTATTTGTTGGAGGAATTCAAATTTTTTTCTAAAATTAATTTTGGATAGAGAAATTTCTTGTCTTGTCAACGTCAAATTTTGCAATCGCGCGTTTTCAAAATTTCTATTTGGGTCATTGGAGTAATCCTGGCTTTAATAAATGAACCCATCAAAGCCAATCAAAAGTTACACATTTCGTCGCAGTTCTTTCAACAGTTCGACAAATTTAGGCGCTGGAAAAAATATTTTTTCGACTTTGGCCAAACCACGTGGCAACCTTTAATGCTGTACTATGCGGTTACCTAATAAGGTTTTTTTTGTGCCAGCTGCCAAAATATTTTATACATCCTGTATTTATCTTTGTCGCTGTTTAGCTGAACAATAAAGCGGCGGCGATTAATTTGGCTGTTCTCCCTGACCGATTCGAAATTCGTGATTATGTTGTTACGGAAAATTTTAGTCATTTCCTATTTCAGTGGGTTTATGATCGAAAAAGCGACACTTTCTTGCGTAAATAATTTAGTATTTTTAGTAGTAAAGTAGATGAATGAATTCCAAGCTTGCTAGGCATTTAAATACCTAAATTATATTTAGATCATGCGCCAGACAGATCTTAACATTGTTATTGCATCATTTTTAGCAATTTCGGCTAATGATAAGACTCTTTTATGTGTATAAATTAATGCCAAAGGACGAATACAATCAATGAACCAAAATGACATGACATGTAATTAGTATTGTGGGTTTGCACATTTTCAAAAGTGGCATCAACAGGAAGGTCAGCTATATTCGATTTGGTTTGATCTTCCTGGATGTGCAAAGCAGTTAAACGATGTTTAAGTATTTTAATTAGGGAAGCGGTCAAAAATAAATAGAACATTAGCTATCTCATATGAATCACTTATGTATACAAAAAAAGAATTTCATGTTCTTTCGATAAAAAATTCCGCATTTGCAGTAATATCGCAAAAAGCAATTCTAACATTCTTTGCTTCGGTTAAATTTGAATTTCGAACTTCTCTAACGTATGCCTATTACGAAATGATCAACAAAGAATTTTCGATATAATTTTTGTAATGCGTTTCGCGAGTTCGTTAACCTCCCGATAAATTTATTTTTGTGTAATTTTTTCGTGTTGTTGGCACATTGCTTTGAAAACCACTATTAATTGAAAATACTAAACAATTAAAAATACAACTTCGTTGTACAATAATATAATTTGTAAAAACCCAATCAGCTGTAGGTAAATAAATTTAGGATATTGTCCTTGAGGTTATTTCAACAAAAACTAAAGCTGTACAACAATTTATGAATGTTCAAGATTAAAAAATAGTTGACGCTTTTATGTTTTTCTATTCACGATGCGGTGTTGTTATATAACACCTTTTTATTTAAAAAATTATTCATAGATTATCTATGTAGCTGGGGAAACAAAATTATATCTAGCATTTGAAAAGTGCTTATAAACATTCCAATGTGTTTGACTGGATGGATTCCCTCTGGATATAAGATCATCGCTGGCATTCTTCCAACATACCTGAAGATGTCACAGATTTATCTAAAATAAGCATACCGCAATTGCTAATATTGTGTGTAATTGGTTAATAATTTAATAAAATATATTAAACTTGTTTGTAAATTATTGCCAAAGCGATTTTATTTATATTTGCGTTCATTGTTTTGAAATTTGATTGAAATATGCAATGATTATTACACCCACGCTTCTACAAAACATGCTACGAACATTTGTTTCATATTGCTCTGTAATTTTTAACAAATTAATCCCGACGCGAGGTTGCATTTTCTTGTACGAAACACTCAAATTTTGCTATTTTTCATGCTTTCCTTTTTAGGACTGGTTTAAAATTGTCTCATTAAAAATAAATTAAAGATTAACTCAAAAATTTTTTAATGCTGAGTTAATTTTTGTACTGAAATAAATGTAGGAAAAAAGACAAAATGTAACGCCCTTTTACGTCAGAATGACGCTCAAAATTTAGAACTGATCCAACAAACTATTTAAAATGCGCAAAAATTATTTTAAACTGTCGTTAAGCCACATTGCAATAAAAAGTATTTTCTTTTCTTTAATTTGAAGTTGTCAACCTTAACAGTAGGTAGCAATTTTATTTGTCGAAGCCAAAAAATATTTAACAAAATTTAAAATTCATTTCATTAGAAATTTATTTTCTTTTGTTTGTGTATTTAATCATTCAAGTTTTCATTTTCTTCGGTCTTCTGTGTCTAGACAGTTTTATGTAGAATGTAATGTTTAAGAGCTCTAATTTATAAATATTGTTCTAATTTAAAAAATTTCCTTAAAAGTACACAACAATAAATGAGTATTTCCTAGAACGTGAAATACATATGAAAATAATAAATTACGAAAATTTGTTTGATTTCCACCTGACTCATTGCTTGCAGTTGATCTTAATTTGTAATTTTAAAATTGTTTATACAATTATTCGTATCTGCTATTTTTGAGTTATTAAAAAAAAACATTCAAACTGCTTGTTTTTAGTCGATTTTATGCTTTCTTTTTACAGCCGAATTGGTACCTTGAACTTAAAATTATTTCAGCTTTTTAATTCTTGCATTAAATGTTAATTTTGGAAATATAACAAAATTTTGGAACGCATTACAAGTCCTTGACACACGGCGCATCCTAAATGTTGACGTTGTGCATAATCAGTTTATTGTTGATATATTTTAAGATTGAGTTATTAGTTATGATCCAATTTTAAAAGTAGGTGTATCATGTGGTTTTTGTTAAATATACCATGTTTTTAACAGTGTATTGAGTAAGTAGGTAAAAAAAATTAGTAAAGGTGCTGGCACTGCGTTTTTCTATTCTCGTATCTTTGTTGGATTTGTTTTGAAGAAAGTACTCGGCTTATTTCATAAACCTCTTGGCAAGTTATTTCATTCCCCGATAATTGGCAACGATAGTTTTAAAAGTCATTTTTGTGTTTGTCAAATACAATTGAGGTTGTTATGAATGATTTATTTCTGTGGAAATGTATCCGGTGCTGAACCGCACTAAAATTTTGTTTATTTCTTCCGATTGAAGCGTTTAACAATGCATTGATGCGTACAGGACGTTTGAACGCGGCCCTTACACTACGGCCATTTCGGTTTAAAAATTTAGTTATGGTCAATACGCAACTAATCATTATTTTTCATTAAGACAGGACGTTAAAAGGCCAAGGACATCTTAAATCGTGGTTTTCTTTGAGAATTCATTAAAAAATATTTTTTTAAATTTGCATTTCAATTGATCAAAATAAGGTAATTTAATTTTGATTGATTATAATTTTCATTTTAATTAAATGTAACTTTAATCACAATAATTGCACTTGTGGAGGCTTCTGTAAGATCGAAACATGTGTATGTCGTTGAATTTCTATTGTGTAATAAAGTCTGGCCTATATTCACTTTATTCATAATCAGCTAGTAATCGAACTAAGTATTACTAACTTTTAATAAGTTGGAAAACAAGTTATTATTGCGTTAAACTTTTGCCACTTCCCGACCTGAAAATTTAACTTTATTTCAGCACAATTTGTTTCAGCTTATTGAATGAAAACTTTTTTTCTAAAAAGCAATAAAAATTAATTGTTAATATTGTTAATTACCTACTGGTTATGAAAGCTGATAAAGTTTTCCAGGATGATAATGTAGCATTTTTCATTTTGATAATAAGCAATTAAAAACAAATTGATTGTTCTTTTGAATGTAGTTATCAATCAAACCTGTGAGGTTGTTATTAAGGATCATAATTTTTACGTCAAGGATTTAAAGATTGGAGGATCATTTATAATTTTTTTGGTTGAACTCACTGCTTCAGAGTGAACTTAACTTGTATAGTAAGTTAAGTTAAGACATAAATTAAGATTTTTTGGGGGATTATTGAATGTTTCAAAATTAAAATTTAGCTTTTCTTTTAATTTTAGCTTTTGTAACAAAGCAGCTAGTTTAAAAAGCGAGCAAAATTGAATGTAAATTAAATTTTAAAGATGTGTTATGTGCAGGAACAGCGTATGTAATATAAACTAAAACACCTGAAATTCCAAAATAATGAGATTGTTTTACAAAAATACGTGAACTTGAATGGAGCATAAAAATTGTTTCAAGTTTCTAAACAAACGAGCTACGAAAATAAGCTAACCTTGGAAACTGTATAATCATATTGTGAGGTAAACTGCGTTCTACAGTGGCGGCAATCTAAAATGCCCGGTGCATTTTATTTGCAATATACCTGTTACAATCGGCTTAATTTTAAGGGTGGTAATTTTTTGTAAAATACAATGACATACACTATTATGAGGTAACCCTTCTTAACCATTTTGTGTACAAAATGCATCAGTTTAGTTTAATAAATCTTAGAAATATAAAAAAAATCGTAGGTAGAAAGAATTTAACAGAAACTGAAAAACAGAAAATTTTAGTTATACATGGTGAAAATAGGAGTTTTACCTATATTAGTGAGAAAGTTGGGTATGACAGACATACTGTAAGTAGATTTTTTTTTAAATATGCCATTAGGGCAGTACAAAACCACTTGACAGAGGGAATTCGAAAAGAAAAACAACCAAATCACAAAATCGTAAGCTTTGCAAAATGGCATTGAAAGATCGCTTCAAATCTCGAAGACAATTAAAAAAACAGTTAAAAGATGACCTTGGCGTAAATATTAGCAAAAAAATTTTACGTAATCGTTTAGCTGAATTCAGATTACGCGCTTAGGCTGCTGTCAAGAAACCGCGTTTTTCAAAAAAATCGAAACAAAGACGGTTACAATTTGCCAAAAAATATCAAAATTGGTCGGTATGTGATTGGAAAAGGGTCATCTTCTCAGATGAGTCAAAATTTTTACTCCATGGGTCAGATGGAAAGCAATATGTGCGGCGATTTCAAACCGAGCGCCTATCAGATAAATGCACCATAAAAACAACACGCGGTCGATTTGGAATTATGATATGGGGTTGCTTTTCTCAACGTGGTTTAGGTGAGCTACATATCATAGAAGGGTCTGTAAATGTAAAAAAATACATTAAAATTTTAAAACCCAGTTTGGAGCCATCGGTTTTAAATTTATATGCTGAAAACAAAGAATGGTTTTTTCAGCAAGATAATGCACCTTGACATACCGCGAAAACGGTACGTAATATTTTTGTAAATAATTTTTTTTTTCAAAATGTATTAATCAGGCATTGTTGTGAATACATTTAGCTAACAAATGATTGAAAAATATGAAATTGATTCCTTTTTATTTTACACAGGTATCGAATTATTTTGTTAATAACGGTATCTATACAATTGATTGACCTAACTTAAGTCCCGACTTAAACCCCATTGAGAACTTTTGGGCGGTTATGAAGAGGCATGTAGTTGACAATAGTCCTAAAAGTATACCTGAGTTGAAAAAAAGCGATAAAATTTGTTAGGGATAATCGTAAGCGACGATTACTTGCAGCGGTTAGAACAATCAATGCCACGCCGTTTAAAAGATGTAATAAAGGCCCAATGGAGGTTCAACTAAATATGAATAAATTTTTTTATTAACCAATATATTATTAATCAACACTTGACTACATTAATTATCTACTAAATAATTATTTTACTATAAAATTTATATCAAATTCGAGCGCAAAAATATACCTGAAAACAATGCTAATGAAGTCTTTTGTTAGTTATTTATACTATCTATCATTGAATTTAATAATTTTATATGTATTTATAGTTAGACAATTATATAACATATGAATTAGTTCCATGTTAACAAAATTTGTAAGTAAAAATTAAGAATAACTTAAAATTTTTCAACCGGGCATTTTAGATTGCCGCCACTGTATAATTTCAGGTTAAAAAAAAATGCAAGATTTAACAGAACTAAACAAAACGTTAAAATAATAAATTTTAACAGTAAAGTAAAGAAATACAATACGTAGAAAAATCGTTACTATAAAACCAAAAAGACATTAATTATCACTTGACAAGATTAAAAAAATATTTAAAAATGAAATATTTCCGTAAAAAGATTAAACATTAAAAAAAAATATATACTAATATACCACAAAATCTACTTGAAATTCTTTTTGAGTTTATTTTCTTAAAAAAAAATAGTGAACAATTACCTGTATTACTGCGATATTCTCCAATGAAGCGCCTGGTTAGATATCTTACGGTCAAAGCTGGAAAAAAGAAAAATAAATTAAATTAAATATTTGTTTTTCCTAGATCAAATGCTTTGTCTGCTTCCAAAAGGTTTAAATAAATTTTTGGACACCGTAGTCAATATTATACGTACGATAAATTATTTTTAGAAAAACATTCGACAACTAAATAACATTGCTTTCAACCTGAGAACTTAAATTTTTTTGCGTTGAGTTTTAAATTAGCTTAAATAGGTATGGAAGAACTTCCGTCCACTACAAAAATAGACAAAAATTCCTAAAGTGAAAATTCAAATTTTCCAAATCCACTTCACGAAAACAAAACGTTAAATTAAGATAAGCTTTCCGGACTTACTTAAAAATGCTGCAAGTATTAAATTTGATTTATGCTGAAGTAAAAGTGCAAACCAGACAAATTAATGTCGTACAAGTAGACTCGAAAATTTTTACAAAACACACTTATAGGCGTCGTTTTTATTTCATCAAATGTTAAATTTTGAAATCCAAATATTTTCGGTATATATGTTACTTCCTGGACATCTATAAAAAGTAAGTCAGGAAATGTGGCTTTAAGTGTGCCAAAACACAAATTATGACCTAAAGAAATATCCTCAATTAAATTCAACAATGTCCAAATTATAGAAGTTTTCAAAAAAAAAAAAAAAATTTAAATAGAAAATTTTCAAGGCTCCCCACCCACAGCATTATCGTGGAGCTGTATGAAAAATAGTTTGGCTTCAAAATCTATACGGGGCAAAGGAACGTTGCACCATTTAAGCCTCCTCAATTCATTCAAAAATTTAATTTTTATAAATAGCAGAGGTGAGCGTTTAAAACAAAATAATGAAAATTCTAGGATTTATCATATCGGATGATAAATAATTTAATATAATCTATGGGATTTATTAGAAAATATAAAATTTACTTGAATAACCTTTTATTTAATTTTTATTTATAGCTGTCATCATTTGCACCCTTGAAAATTTATGTCAAATATAAAAGAACGGGGTTTATTTTTTATTTTTAGTTTAATTATTAAGTAGGTAATAAAAAATGATGTTTACATTATGTTTAATAGTGGATCGGAGGTCAAAAATGATTTACAATCCCAAAAAAATAAAAAGAATGTTAGCCAAAAAAATTTTAATCCATTGTGTTGATTAATTTCTTAATAATCCATCCGAAAAGCTTTCTTTGCATTTTCAAATGAACAATAATAAACAATCAAGAATTTCAAACATGAAGTCGCAAAAAATCGTTAGTTCGGCTTTCCTTGATTTTAAAAGTTAATCTAAACAAATCTGAGTGCACCTATGTTGCAAAAATTTCCTTGTTACAGAAGTTCGAAGGAGTCACTGAACGTTTAAGTGGACTATAAAACGGTAATTGCATTTCCCAAATGCTGTGCCGTTTCATCGACAAAGTTTTCAGTAACTTTGCTTTAAAGAAAAGGGGATTACGTTGCGGGTTCTATAAATTTATTGATGTTGGTAAGAGTAACTTCGGGTGCATTAAGGGAACAGATTTGAGTTTTTAAATAAGTGTTGAAAAATGGGAAAATTTAAACTCTCGAAGAGAGAATTGACTTCGGGTACGTAGCACCGTAAGATGATTCATAATTTAACATTCCAAATTTATCAACATAAACGAATCGAGTACACGCGCCACGACTTTGGAATTAAAATTCGCATTCTTCGAATGGAATTTTTTCGGCGATTTTTTCATATTTTACCCGAGTCGATAGATAAAATTTGTTTGATTATTACTCAAAACTAATCAATTCTTTACTTAATAGCAATTATGAAACATAATACACCCGTCTTTTGTCAGAATGTAACGTCGAAAAGATTACAGATAAAAGCTTTTAATAAGGAACTTCTAAGTCTTTGTAGTAATTTAATATAGAGAGATTAAATGGGAGACTTACCTGATTTTCCAACGTTAGATTTTCCAATAACAGCAATACGAACTTTGGACATGTTTTTATCGTCTGTTTTCATTTTCTGAAACAAATAGAAAAACGATTATTACATGTATAATTGACGTGATCATAATTTTGTGGTTAAAATTCAAGTACAAGAGCTTTGCAAATATAATAAACTCAAGTTTATTTCACTTCATAACCCCGTGTTGTTTTCATTATGAAAATCAATAATGGTCTTTTAATTGGTCTGCAGTTTGATTAATCAAATAAGATTGGCGATCACGCCAAAAATTTGAAATTTAAAATTTTTTAAAATAGAACTATACTTTTCAAGTACACTATATTTAAAAATGGCGCCAAGTTTTAATTTATAATGGCAATTTAGGACTGCCAACAAATTGGTATTTAGTCTTAAATCTGTTAAAAATGTTGACAATCCGCTGGTTTATTCGAATTAAATTATGAAAAATGTCGAAGAAATTCTTGCGTTTTAAAAGTTTTTCATGTACGAAATCCTTTTCTGCGAGTAAAATATTTCAAAAATCGCTAGTTTTGAGTAAGAGAAAGCTTAAAGAATTTTGAGAGTTATTAAGGAAACATCCAATAAATTTAGCTTTTTATAAGCTATCACGGTCACGAGGAAACACGGAAATTAAAAAATACTAACATTCTGAAGCTATAAAGAATGGTTACTTTTGAGAAATTTACGATACAACTTAGAAACACTAAAATTCTTATGCACAAAAATATTTTACTCAATTTACTTCTAACAATAAGTAGTTTCGTAATATTTGTAGTTATCTCAAAACAGCGTAAAATACACTGAATGCCAAGATTACTTGCACCCTGCATTGCCAAACCTATAAATCTGAACATTAACACAATTTTGCGATTCCGTGTTAATAAAGTGTACACATGAAATATCTTTCATCACTTTTTTTTGAATAATTTGCCCTTGATTTGGTTTATTTATCATTTTAGTACTTTCTATTTTAAATTCACGATTAATAATTAGCTCTAGGTTGCACGTAATTAACGGTCGTTTGAAGTACATTTTTCTATTTTTGTGATAAGAAGTGAAGATATAGAAATCGTCTACAGGTTGACGAACGCTCAGATTGAAAATAATTGCAAAACAGATGGATTTACAAATTTTGGAAAAGTTTCAAAGAAAATAGTAAACATTAAGCTGATAAATTAACAAAATTCAAAAGAATATGAAACTGAATATTGAAATAAAAGTATTAAAAAGTTATTTACCCAATGTTCAGGTACCACACCTGATCATTTTTTATTTAAAGTGACATCTATTATAATTCCGACACTTGGTATACCTGAGTAAGAAAAATTGATTAGCACAAAATTTTTGACAAATTAAAGTTAACAAGCTAAACATAATTGAATTAACTATTATTAGCTTACATTAATAGGGGATTGCCCTCAGTTGTTTTGAATATTATTCCGTTTGTTTAGTTTGTAATTTTTTTTCATATTTTAATAACATTTTAAAGTTGAAAATAAACAGCATTTATTCGGAGAAAAGTAACTTTTCGTTTTAATAAAAAAACGTAATATTTTGAAAATATTAAATAACTAAATTATGTTTAAAATCCGAATGTTTACTCTGTTTTTTGTAACATAACTTTTCTATCAAAAAAAGTGTTTTCGGCTTCATCCGAAATAAATTATCTTCTTAGGAAACATACTTTTCCAGCTTAGGAAACATATTTTGATTAAATCAAATTACAGGAGATTTTGCTTAATTTTATTTTTCTATTTTTTAATTTCTTTTTTTATCCAAGCTTTTGCTGACAACAAATTGTTCCATTTTGACCTTTTTTCTAGTATTTCCTAAATTTTAAAATATGTTCCATTCTTGAATTGCAGTTTTTCTGTAATATTCCTATGCTACTTTCACAATTCTTATTGTAGTTTTCTTCGTGAAGTCAAATCGTGAAGTCAAATCTGCTTATCAATCCTAGTAACTATAATCTTTGTTTTTGTTTTTTGTAATACTTCAGTTTGATCGGTAACTACAGGTTTTCTTCGGGACAATATTTATGATAAGATTTCATCAGGTTTTTCTATAATTTTCTTAAATTTTACTTTTATCGTATATATTTATTTTAACCTCTGCCATTTTTTAAATTTATTTCTGTTTCGTATACAACAAAAATTTAATTACCAAATTTTCAAAATGTTACCTATTATCATAAAAAAAGATTCTAGGACGATTCGTCCCCTGACGATTCATTCCGACGGATTCATCCTGGACAATATATACCTACAGTAAACGGTTATGGAAATTGCATTGGGAATTATTCCCGAATTAAAAAAATAGATTTCTAAGTTTATTATAATATTCTTATAATAATTTAATAAGAATAGAAAATAGAACAGAAATAGACGAAAAATTTTTGGGTTGAAACTCATATACTCAAAAATACGCTTTCCTTTTTGTATACAATCACAAAGCTAGGTTTTTTAAACCGGGGGGTCTGGGGTGTGGAATACCCCTCAGAACATCAGTGATTGTGTTAAAAAAAGAAAATGTGTTATTAAATTTCAAATCAGATATCTAAGATTTCAGATATTTACAAGCTAGATTTCTAGTTTGAAACAAATAAGCTTAATACCACATTTTTTTTGGGCACAATTTCTGGTGTACTGGAAGGTATTCCATACCCCCAGACCCCCCGGTTTGAAAAATCTAGCTTTTTGTGAGTAATGTATTTATATTGTGTACGGTTATTGATATTTCATTGGGAATTGTTATTTTAATTCTTGAATATTTAGCGATGCTATTTCCATGAGTGGAAATGCGATAAATTCTAAAAAATGAAATATTATGAAACCAGCCATTACAAACTTGAAAATTTAATTTTTTTTTTAAATTATTAATGTAATTGTAAATATTAACAGTCTGTTAGATATCAGACTGTTAAATTTTAAATGGCGAATATGGCCGTAAGGTATTTAAATGTAAATATTTATTTTATAAATTTTGTAACAAAAAATATAAAGCTTTTTTTTTTAACAAAATGTAATATTTAAAATGTAAACATCGCGGATTTCTAAAAGCTTATGAAAAGAAAATAATTAAACAAAGAGAAAAAAATATTGTTTATGAAATTTAGTACTACTAATTCATCTGGATTACACATCAACAGTTGTTTCGTATAACCAAAAGATAAAATTGATAAGATAAATAAAAAAATATTCTGAACTTAAAAAAAAGTCTAAATATGATTTTCTGCGTACATTGGTAACATAATACTTAAACAAAATCGTGTTGCTCGACATGGAAGCGGTAACCTCTGAAAAAGGCTACCTGATGTATTGACAGTCCAAGATTGGTCTTTGTCCGTACACGATTCTAAATTAATCAGCGCTGAGCATTAATTAAAAACCTTGAGCATGTACAATAAAATTACACTTTTCCATACTTGCACAAATATCTATTAAAATTTATCTGAAATAACAAGAAAAATAACAAGCAAAAAATCAATAATGGCTTGAAACTGTAAACAAAGAATGATGATTTAGATGTAATAGTTGTTATTACTGCAAAATTTGATTATACTTAACTGAAAAGAGCCAAGACAATTTTTGCTGAACTTAGACTTTTTCTTTTATTCTTGTAAGGTTAAGGTTATTTAATTTCAAAACGTTATTTTAATTAGGAAAATTACAAAACAATTTTCAATTTAAGTGGCTAATTTAAGTGGAAATAATAAAACCGGGCGAAACCGGGTACGAAAACTAGTGCATTTTATATCTTTAAATTGGTTTAAATTTTGCAGGAATTTTTTTAAATGCAATGGTAACCAAGTCAGTTTCAAAATTTTTCCGAACAAAATTACCGTTTCACCTTTGCAAGTGTCTATAGCATATGTCTTACATAATTTCATCTACAAGTAGTAATTCTTGTTTTTCAGTTCGCAGCTTTATAGCAAATGCAATTAAACAGAAATAAATATTTATCGGGATTTTTTTTATACATCGGCCTGGATTCTATTAAAAATGTTGAAAACAATGGTTGGTTTTTCAAGCAATAAGATTATTCTTGTTACTTACTTGAACTTAGAATAAACAATTCGGTAGCCGAACGACATTTATTTTGCGTAGGTCTTATCAAATCAATTCTTCAACTATTCTTCATCAATTATTTACAGTAAAAAATTTTTGTCTCCTAGAGAGCCACTTTTATAAAATAATAATGGAAATATCATGTCATCCCTTTTAATGCAGTATTAACCGACCTACATTAATAATGATGTCGCGATATGGATTTGTGTTATTGGAAGCTTAACACATTTTCGTGTAATTAAAGGATTACTAATGAATTTCCAAAAGAATAACACGGATATTACTATAAATAGTAATTTAATACCATAATGTTCCATATACATTTATTTTTAGTTGTCAATTCAATTTCCATAATCTGATAAGCATTTACGCAGAAAATGCAATTTATAAATTTCAATTCCGACTGTCTATAAATATGAGATTAATTTAATTTTCTTACGTTACCTTGACTTTCAGATTAGAAAATATGGGTCGAAAAGAATCTGCCGATATACTTAGAGTTTATTAGGTTCAGAAAATTGATTTCGCAATTCAAAAATTACTAACCAATAAGTTTTACAAATTGAAAGTTAAACGAGTTTATTAATAAAAATTCTATTCAGTTTTCTTGAATGTAAATGATTTTATTATTACAAAAGTATTGTTTTACTCAAAATTGTTCGGTACTACATCAGCTGTGAATTTTCCAAATAATTCAATATCGAATATCGTATGTTAATAAACTTTAAAAACTTATATTTAACTTGTTCTTTTAGAGTTACCGAAAATATTGGAAAACAAAGATTTTCGTGGGTGTCAATAAAATACATTAAACTATTGTAGGTGGTTCGACGCTATTAGCACCCACAATAAAATGCAGTTTTGAGAAATAACAACAATGTTTTTCTAATCCTGCTAGATGTTTATATTACATAACGTGACATTTTCACGTTTTGAACTTACAAATTTATTATAAATTACCATTTAACATAAAAAAAGTTTAAAGTTTTATTGCACTTGTTTTGCAAATAGCACAACACTTAAAGATTTTGAACGTGAGTTATGAGGAGAAGAATAAAGCGTCTAAGGAGACGACGCTTAAAACGGCGCCTTTTCACAATCTAAACTGAACTAAACTAAAAATAAATTAGTTGGAATTTATAAAATAACTCGAATAAGATAAGGTAATTTTTTTTACATTAAATCTAAGATAAACAGTATTACTAAAAGGGCAACCGACATCAAATGTTTCGGTTTGCTAAATAAACTTCAACTTGTTAATTATTCCCTGATTCTACTACCTACTTATAACCTTTGCACTTTATTATGCTTGCGGAGCACTCTTATTTGTCTTTCAAAAAGATTTGAAGTTATCTAACTTTTTAATATGCAAATTTCAAAATTTTAATTGGATACCAACACTTTGACATTTTGTTTTTGGACCAACAATTATAATATTTTGGTTTACTATAGACAATAGTAATTTAATTAAAAATAATAAAAACTAATATTCGACTTACATGAATAAAATACGATGAGTTGAAATAGTTGCAGTTTTCACTATAAACAATATCTGGTAACAAATTTTTAAAAACCTAGTCACGTTATATTTTAACTTAGTTTATTTTGATATATACTACTGCCTTCGTCGAAACGAACGAGTCTACTGAATGAATCGGCGTCGCGACGCTTTTGTATATACTAGCGCCGTTGCTATGGTAACTGACCATCTCCCACGATTTTGTTAAGAATCAGCATGTGTCAGGGATAGTGGATACTTCTAGATGATTTTTTTTTATCGGAAATCAAATGATAAGTGACCCATCTGCAATAATTATTATTCCGTTTTAATTGTCTATTCGTTTAATTCGCGTACTTTGCAATCGCCAAGTGAATAGTCCACTAAATTACAAAATACTTAACTCTCGGTGATTTTTCAATTTTAATTTTTATGATTTTTTACATTTTTATAAAAAATGCTAATTTTGAAGTTATATCCTTAACCAAAATATTTTTTACGATGCAATAAAATTTTTACAGATAATAAAACAATTGTAGCTTTAAAAAATATTTTAGTTGAGGTCACATTACACATTTTTTACAATACCTATTCTAACGAGGTTTAAGAGATTAGGTACGTCGGACTCTTTGCAAAAGATGTAATTAGCGAATTTTAGTAATTTAGTGTGACGGGAGACTTACTTTTTACATATAATTGCTAGATTTATAAGAGGCAAAATACATAATCTAAACAGAAAAGGTTTTTATAATAATAACTAAATTATTGTTCTGTTTTAATAATTTTATATATACAGATAATTGGGTTGTACTGCTTAGAGAGATGACCTTTGAACCTTAGGGGTATGGTTCGATTCATTTAAAACTCGAAATATGAAAAAATTAGCTTTGGAAAAAAATTAAAAACGATATATGAGTAAAATAAGCATTTTATTAGGGAAGTTTTCCCTAATAAAAATTCCTAATAGTATTTGACGTCATTAACTGACTTTCAGTAGCAACCAACTATTTTTCTATTTATTTTAATTAATTCTTTTCTAAATGATATCATAAAAATTGAAACAACTTACATCGGAAAATCTTCAAGCAAATATCAGTTGAAGAACGTAAACGTCAAGAAAAAGTTCCTTTTGAAGTTAAATTTTTGGGGGCAAAACTCCCACTCAGTACAAAATATTGCATTATTATTATTGCTACGTATGAAGTGTCAAAATATTAAACCATAATGAAAAATTGACTTTGTTGATAAAATTGACGTGCTCGAGAATTTTATTCAGAATAAATTATTTTTGTAATTTAATTCTGTACTTTAGAAGCTCACTGTGTAATTAAAATATTAGCTATAGCTTTGTAGATTACAAATTTAGTTAAATAATAGTAGGTACTTTATAAATCGAAGAATTTCATTTGAATTATCATTATTTATTAAAATTTTTTTTTTATTTCTAATTTAAATAAAACAAAATAATGTAGGATGTACGATATACAGGATACAGTCTCAACACTCAACGTCAGCGTCGACGTCCAGGGGTTGATAGACCAGCTCACGATTAACCAGAATATTAAATATGACCTTAGTAAAAAATTGTTTTTTAAAAGTTTTATTAATATAATATTTATTATTATATTATTTTTTATTTGTGTTTTCTTTAGTTTTAAATAAATACCTATCACTTTAATAATTTTAATAAATGTTTTCATTTAAATTCCTAATCATTGAAATAATTTCACTATGCTTCTTTTGCAGTAAAATAGCAAAATCTCTTTTTCTAAAGTAAAACATAGCAAACATAGCAAAATCTGAAATCTTAGATTTCCGATTTGAAATTCAATAACACATTTTATCTTCTGTTAAATCACTAAGCTCCACAATATTTCATTGCACCACTCAGTGGTGCAATTTCAATGATTGAAGTAAATTAGATTCAATATCAGCATATTACTTTCAATACAAATAAATTTCTTTCAATGCAAACTAACGCTGTTTTCTGTACGGCGGTAAATAAATTAAGTCGAACAATTTAAGATTTTTTTAAGATTTTTTGTAGAAAATTGGTTTTATTTTTAAATTCAAATTTTTATTTAATAACTGGTGCTATTGTGTGATTAATGAGTTAATTTCATAAAGAATACAGTTTATGGTAGGTTTCATCTACTACAACTAACGATAAGTTAAATATTTGAACAAGAACTCTAATAAATTTATTACCTACATAAATATTAATGAAAATTTGAATTGTTCTGCAATTTTACGAAAATTTTCAGAAATAAAAATATCCATTAAGTTTTCCAACTTGGCAAGCGTATCATGTAACTCTAAGAATTCGGCAATTTTTTGTTGTACAATTCTGCTTATATGTGAAATTTCACTGAAACGTTAGCTGGTTTCGGGAATTATTTACACTAATAAACTAGAAATCACAAATTGTTCAATATCAACCCTACTACTTGTAATCAAATTCGCCCACCATAATACGAGAAAATTTTATCTGCATTGTGCTAGAAAAGAGAGAGAGAACATTTTCAAGCTAACTAGAAATATTTGAATATTAAATCGAAATCAATTTTGTTTAGCTAAGTTTTGAAAAAAATTTATATCTGTAATTATTTAACAATAAATAATTTTTCTTTACAAAAAATGAGATGAATCCTGATATTTCGGGTCATGTAAAGTTCCGAGCATTAAAGACGCATTCCACCTTCATTTAATGATATCACATATTATTGCTCTACAAATTGCTGAAATAATAAAAAAATAATGGATTTTATTAATTTTAAATTGTTAATAATTATAAAACAATAATTAAAACAGTAGCTTCGTCTGAAGTTAACAATATCATTTTAAATAGCGGAGTTCTGTTACGCAGTGGAAATACGTTTTTTTATAATCCGGAGAATAGTAATCGATAAAGTAAATAAATGATTAGAGAATTATTAAATACATTACTGGACCACCTAATCTGTTTATACTGATTATATTAATCGGATATATTTATTGTCAGATGTAAATTTGGCATCTACTACTTGGTATAAATTAAAATTTTACTTCGATTGGCTGAATATAAATGAACCAACCAATAAGAAGTCATACATAATAAAGGCTGTATTCGACTACACAATTTGTACACAATTTTGTTGAGAAACGTATTAAACCGAAATTGAGATTTAAAATATGGAAAACAATTTAGTGGAATTCTTTTTTCTTCTTAAATAGCTGTTTTATTGTTTATTTTCTAAGTATGGGGTTTTTAAAAATTTTATAATTTTATTAATAAATTGAAAATTTAAAATACTCGTATGTAGTTGATGTTACAATATAGGTAAGTTAATGATTTTCCCATAATATTATTTGTTTTCTAAACAGAGAAATTCACATTTTCGTATTTGTTCTTTCTTTTATTTATTATTTTATGTAAACATTATAAATAAGCAAAAATATAAACAAAACAAAAAATATATAAATACAATTATTTATAAGTTTTCTTATACTTTTGTACCAGGTATACTTATTTTCAAAATCATTTAAGTAAACATATAAAATGATAAATGTGGAATATACACTTATTTATACCTATTTATTGCCAAACAAGGAAAGTTTATAATAATATCCTTAATAATATCGTTTGAACTGTGGTTTTTAATGAAATCTTTTATCCAAGTAAGAAATTAGAACCGGAAATACAGGTCCAGATGGAAACAACGAACAGAAAGTGTCCATATCTACACTGGTGGGAGGATAATTTGCAAGTTAGTACAATGAGTACGGATGATGGATGGAAGAAAAGATACCTGTAAACTGGAGAAGAGACAGTGTTATAATTCTATTGATAAAATAGGAATAGCCCTGCTTAACTCCACATAAAAAGGATTATCAGTAGTGATTAGTAGCGCTGCACTACCGAAGCAAAATTGTCAGGTTCGATTCAAGGTATGCAGCAAAAATTAAGAACTAATGTTGCAAATTACCGAAGTAGGCAATACCAACCGTGGGGTTTAAATGCTTAAATATAATTAATAAAAAAATTAAATAAGAAAATTGTCCTCCGCAATCAATGATATACTGTCTTAGGAATAGAGAGGCTTATATTGCTATGTATTTTTCGTATCCCTGGTTTCGGCACCATTTACTGCGATGCTTTTTGTATCTTATCAACCTTATTTAAATAATTTTGAACATTACATTTTACCCCCTAGACTTTAAGATAGAAAAATATAGTTTTTCTGATGAAAATTTACACTGTCTTGTTTAAAATTACACAAAACAAAATTTTTCAAAATTTTTAAAACTCACTACAATATTTATATAAATTTACAAAATAATTAAATCCTCAAATATTTACAAATTAACACAAAGTTTATCAAATTCATTTTATATTTACAAATTACCAAAATTTTTCAAAAAAAAAACAACCAATCAAAATAATTACACAATTAATTAATACATAATTACAATAATTTTCAAATTTTCACCTATATTTACAATCTCAAATTAAATACCTTAAATAAATTCTAACGTAGAAACTAAATTTTACATTTTTATCGCCAAATGTTTATCAAAATCCATATTTTCAAGCAATTTATCACAAAAGATTTAATTTAATTGTTTATTAAATTCTTAATAAGTTGAAAATAAAATCACCTCACCACTTATACTTCCATTCGCTTCCATCGCTTCAAGATGCACCATCTGTGTCCCTCAACTGCTACTACAATTTCTTTTCTGTCCATCCTGAATTCAAACTTTTTTCTTTCACGTCCGTGGGTACGTGGCGTGGTCCAATTAATTTCCGCCTCCAGGAATTTACTTTTCCTTTATGTCCACTTTTTATTTTCTTCATCACCTCCATATGTCCATTTATCTCGTATTTGACCAATTTTTTAAATTTTAACTGTTTATTTTTTTTATTTTTTAAACTTTCATCTTCAACCAATTTCCTACTTTCAAAATCCAAATTTTCTGTTTTTTGTTTAACAACACTCTCGACTTGATCCAAATTTTCTTTAATACCACCAATTTTCAAATTTAAATTTTCATTTTCCTATTCAAAATTTTTATTTTGTTTTTTAATATCCAACATCGAATTTATAAATCGAATTTATCTCTTGTTAATATTCTTGTCCATTTCTATCAGCAACCTCTTTATTTTGTCCATTTTCTTGTTTTTTATTTTAAAATCAATCTAAAGGCCATATCTGGTGTAGTTTTTGTATCTTCGTATCCCTGGTTTTAGTTTTACCATTTAAATGAGATGTTACTTTATATAAATTTTATATTTGGTAACTCCAATTAATAACACTCTTTTTAAAAACTTAAAAATCGAAACTTTAATTAAATTTAATCACACTTTTAATAAATTAATTTTGGAACGGACAAACTCACGTCCGATGCAAAATGCATACATACACATTTTACAATAATCAAACTTAACACAAATACTACCAACTCAACATTATTAACAATTATTTAAAATATACAGGACGACTAAAATTATTTATAACACAAATTTTTTTTACAAAAATTTAACAATAATTATTATCAACCCTTATTTAAATAATTTTGAACACGAGAATATATAATGTACAACGAGTAATTAATTAATTGTTACATCTAAGGATAAAAATCTGATAGATAGATAGATAGATCTATAGATCAAAAGATTAAAAATTAAAAAATAAAATAAGAGATTATCAATTCGGGTTACCCAAGGAATATTTGTAAGAGGAATGTAACATTTTATTTAAAAATTTACATGGAGGCGTTAATGTGGGCAGCAGACGGAAGCTAAAGTGAACATGTTTACACTAAGCTCTCTCCGTGGGTTTTTGTTTTTCATTGACAAATAATATAGTAGTATTTATTTTGCAATTTTAGAATAGTTGTAATGTAAAGATTAAGCAACAGTTGTTATCTGCTACCGGTAAAAACCCAAGAAATTACTAACTTTCTTGCAATCATTTTCGTGTTTCCAAGGGAATCTAAATTGATTCCAAGGTTTTCATGTAAGGAGGGAACAAAAGAGCAATGGGTCTCAGCAGTATTTATTACTGTTGTGCAAGGTGTAAGGGATGCTTTAAATTTGCCATTTCATCTTGTCATATAAAATTTCCAAAATCTTAAGAAAAAATTTAAATAAATTTTGTATTATTAATTAAAAAAATATCAAGTTTTACAGCATAATTATAAAATATTGCAACAGAATATGTGTAGTTCGCAAGGAAAGCGTTTTACCTTCATTATAAAAAATTAAAATACATATAATGTCTATGAACTCAAAAATAATTGTTAGGACTAGACATAGCAATATATAGGACTCAATCAAATTTTTGCTGTTTTTTTGCTAATCATTTTATTGTTATCTACTAATATTTCATAATAATAAATAATTATATTAATAATCCCACTACAAGAGCTTTGAAAGATATCAGTAGCAAATGTCGTTTATGATTTATATTTTTAAAATAAGTCAAAGTAAAGAAGTTGTTTTGCTGTTAAGATCGGTTTTTTTTGTTAAAGTAATTTTTGTTTTGCAATGTTAAAAATTTACTTGTGGGTTTGACGAACTTTTTCGTTAATACATATACTATACATCTTTGCTGAAATCTAACTATTATTGTTATATTATACATTCTAAGCTCTTAAAATTTATTTTAGAATTTCAATTGTGTAGCTCTAGTCTGCGGAATTATGAAAAAAGATAAACCGATGTATTGGATGTACCTAAGAATTTAGGTACAAATTAAACTTCAGTAAACCTGCTATAATTAGATATCAGTAATTTAAAAAGTTAAACGAAATCTGATCCTAAATTAATTAAATACGAGAAAAAAGTTAATGGTTCGTAAAATTGAAAGTTAAAAAACTTTTAGTCTTGATCTAACAATAGGTACTTTCATTATTAACAATAAATTTTTAATACTACTATTAGTTTCAGGTCAACTACAACTGAAAAACTTTTCGAATTTCTAGGAATCAAATTTTGATGATTTTTCATAAAAATTGATTGAAGGTTTTTGGCTAAAACTTTTTGTGATTCTACTGAATGCTCATGTGGTATCGTAAGTGATTAATATTGGATCGTAATACTTAGTTAATCACACTAATTTGTTTGTGACATTGTAATAATAATTTGTGTTTGTCCGTCACGTGTAGCTAACTACAAACTTGGATTAAATTGAAACATAATTTACAACATTATAAACTATTACTGCAAAATTTAAAGCTCCTGGTATAATTTAATTAATCAACAATGTGTCTCTTTTCAATTCATAAATATTTTGAATGCCAACTTTTGTATTTTCAATTATATATACCTCATTGAAATAATATTTGATCAATCTTAAATCTAGGGCAAACTACTTCATTAATGTCAAATTATTTAAATTGTTTGTACGAAGTTGTTGAAGTAGTCAACACTCCGGGAAATAAGATCTAAAAATAATAAGACTCCCAAAATTACAAAATCTTGTTTTGCTCAACAAATTGTTATAAAAATTCAAAAAACTTTCCATTAAATTTTGGGTTATCGTGTCTGAAAGGTTCATTTTTCAAAATTATTTTACCGTTTTTATAAAATACATATTATATTTGTTAATAAATAATATTATAAATAAATAATAATTAGAATTTACTATTTATCTGACACTTTTATTTTTTTTTATTTAATTAATACATTTTTTATTTATGAAAATCACTAAGGGCTCTTTCGCACGGAGCGGATGCGGATGCGAATCCACATGAAGCTATAATTATTATGATTGGCTAACTACTTGATTTGAATAACCAATCATAATTTAAGCTTTATTACCTAATATGAGCTGTCATTAAAATTGATATTGCTTATTCGAAATTTAAGCAGTGTAGAAATCGAAATGCTCTAACCGCCAACCTCAAACCGTGCTGTCAAATAAAAAAAAGTACAATACAAAAATTATAAATACAAAACAACGTAATTTCAGTTTTAAACAGTGTCAATTATTATATTACAGTTAATTGTGAAGAGTCAAAGTATTACTCATTCTTCGATAATATAATAAATAATTAATATTCATTTCAGAAGCCATTCTCTCATCTGATGAGTCAGTGCTATGTAAGAACACATGGCCACAGGTCTCATCTGTGTTTCAGTTTAGTTGTATTGTACACCTGTAGTATCTCATCATGTTCATTTCATAAAAGAGTGTCACCCATGACCCAGTCAGTGAGTTAAGCAAATGCATTTGTTAACTTATTTACTTTAAGCTAAATAACTAAGTTAAATTAGCATTAAGATTTATTTTTGTAGTTTTGAGCAGTTTTACAAGAAATATACTGGTTGTTTAAAAAAAATTTGAAAAATTATGAATAAAAATAACTTAGAAATGTCAAATAAAAAAATAACGAGTAAGTATGTATGCTAAAAATCAAATTTTATGAAAGTGCAATATATGTATATTAATTTAATATAATTTATTGTTATTAGTTTTGGGTTTTAAACTAACAAGAAACATTTAGAACAGACACATTACAACTGACTGTTTTGGACACCCACTTTGAGAATTTTTTATGGCAAGAGATAACATTTTATCGAAAATTCATTTATTTACTTTTATTTTACTTCTATTTATAAATATAAATTAATTTTTTTATGTTGTATTATAATTTTTTTAAAGTTTGTAGTGGCTGGATAATAAGAACAAAATTCGCAAATATTCATCTAGAGCAAAAATCAAAATTTTACCTTAACCGGCTTAGAATACACTAGAGAATACATCATAGAGAATTTAAAAATATTTTATTTTTATGAAAATGAAAAAAAATGTCTATTTTTTAATCCGTTACGCAGGTGTTAGTTCATAATTAACCAAAACAAACCACAATCAAAAATAAAGTAAACTAAAGTAATTAAAATCTAAAATAAATTCTTGTATCGAAAAAGATGCGGGGGAAGGACAAAATCTCTAACATTAAGTGTCTCTTAGTAGTAAAGCTAAGCAGAAGCTGCCACACTTTTTTCAGTGAAAGCTTCGTTGTGATTTGATCTTCGAGGAAAATTGACCTCCGGTAATTTCACCGCTCGGTAATGTGATCCCCTGGTAAATTGATCTCCGGTAATTTCGCCCCCGGTATTTTCAGTCTCGGTATTTTCAGCCTTGGTAATTTCACCGCTTGGTAATTAGACTTTACTAAAATTTTAAAAATGGTAAACTGGACCAAATGCAAATTTAAACCCATGTCTGCGCACAGATTTTCCGTTTCGCACGGATCACTCTTTTATGAGCCATCTCTCTAAAAAATAACATGAACTAACACTAACCTACATAACCGATCCATGCCTTCGCACAGATTTTCAAAACAAAAAAACGAACAAAAAAAATAAATTTCTTTAAATTTAGCTTGCGTAAACATTCATTTCCAAAATTTTAGTAAAATTTGCTTTTGGCCCAGTACACCAATTTCAACATTTTTAGTAAAATTGACATTTGGCCCAGTTTACCACTTTTAGGTATGTTTTGGTCCAGTTTAACTTACCCCAAGATAATTTTCATCTTTTCTGTTTTACTTTCGATTTGATGTTTTTTCCTTCTTTTCCCTTTCGTTCTCCGGGTTTTATTGATTACTCGCGTATTTTCTTGCATTTCTTGCATTCTTAGCTCGTTTCTTCTTCACATTCATTCATTCATTCTATTGTTTTGATGTTCTTATTTTCCAAGAATTTGTACAACAGGTCCGGACTCGCCCTTTTGTAAATTTATTTGAAACAATAAATCGTAATTGCCTAAAATTATCAGGGGTGAAATTACCAGGGACCATATTACCTGGAGATGAAATCACCTGGTGATTAAATTACCGGGGATCTAATTATCAAGGGGTGAAATTACCGGGGACGAAATTACCAGGGGATCTTTTTACCGGGATCAAATTACCAGGGACCAATTTACTGGGGATCAAATTACCGGCTACGCCAAAATAGCCATTACACAGTTCGTCTTCTAATTATATATAATATAAAAATAAATTATCAAAAAAATAGATTAACAACTAACACAAAATATTAGCCATTTTTCTATGGTTCTATGGTGTACCGGTCTAAAACCGACGTTGGTGCTACTAGGGTAACTGAATTTATGAATAATATAATTGCAGTGAAAATTGGAATTTAAAAAAAGTTCAGAGCTTTTTTTTATTCTGCCATCTAATAGATAAATTAGTATTTAACTATCTCTAAGGAAGTACAGGGCGATGTTTCGCAGTGTATGCCTTGGAATCGTCAAAGGCTATAGTAAAAAATCTTGTTTGTAAATTACCTGATTTCAGCTGTCAGATTAGTTACCTGTCACTCATAAAGATGTAATTTTACTAAAGAGCTTTGAATTCGTATGGAAAATATGGATAAATCGTCTAGAAATCGACAAAAGCTTTGAAAACGGGCAACGAACTTCAGAACAAGCAATATACAAGGTACTAGAAGTACGCTTGAGCTCATTAGTAAGAGAAGCAATTAGTTCTAACAGGAGCTTAAGAAAAGATCAATGGAAGGACAAGAACAAGCGAAAATTTGGTATCGGACAATGTCGTAAAATTTTATAAACCGAATTTTATATTATATGTTTTAAAAATTATCAAGTTAAGCAAACAAGGAAATTGAAATGTTGCTTAAAAATTATTTATCCAATCATTTCTTGACTTATAATTAATTTAAAATTTCATTTTTATTAAAACTGCTAAAAGTTACTATTTATTTGTCCCGCGATGAAAATTTAATTAACTTAAAATTAATAAAAGTTTATAGAAAATAATAATCGAAACTGAGATTTGCATAGCAACAAAATTACCTTGATATTAAAGTAATTGATCTATTATTATTCATAATCAATATACAAGCTTTTTCTTTCAAGTTTCCATTTATTTTCTAATAATTTTCTCAGCCAAAAACTAAATTTTTAATTAGAATCAGTTTTCCTTCGTTGCCTAATGCGTATACCTTCACGCGAGATTCTAAACATCGGCTGATTGTCCGGGAAGTCTGTAATGTAATCGCAAAATTAACCTGTCAGTTACAGAATATTTATTTTATTATTCAAAATAACTTGCATTTGATTGTGTCAGTGCTGAAATTTTTATAATTCCGAAGATTATTTAATATCTTTTTGTAACAAATAATAATTAAAGTAAAAAATTGCCAGCGTTTGTTTTAAAAGTAATTATGTTTTTTCAGTAGATTTTCATTCGTAACCTCATATTTGCTGAAATTAATGTATGTTGAGTTAGAATTTTAACCATTCTACCCCTTTATTTGCATACATTAGCGAAAATTTTATTATAGGCGCACATGTATTTTAATTAACCTATCTAGTCTATAAGAGAGTTCGTTGCTCTTTTGGGTGCAAACTTTCCCCAACACCTACTTGGTGAGATTCTATCATAATGGAAAAATATGTGATAAGTTGTTAGGGAAATTTAGCGTGCGTCCCGATGAAACGATTTACCGCTTAATTGTAAAATTTTTGATGTTAGCGAAACTGAAATATTTCTTAAAGTTTTTCAGCTTTTCACTTTTATAAAAAAACCATTTGATTTATCAAGTAAGTGACTATATAGGTATTGCAGTTTTTCAATAAATTTCAACTCTAAAATTGTCTACAATTTGCTTTTGGCTGAAATAACAATTTATTTCTAGATTTATTACGAAACCAATAATTTAAAAATTCAATCATGTAAATAAAAAAATGTTTAAAATTTCATATAGGACCTACATTAAAATTACATTTTTGAATTATTGGGGAATTAAATATTCATAAAATTGAATTTATTCCAATTAAGCCATGCTTTATGAAAGCATAATTAGGATATTTTACCACCTTCGTGTAAAATATTAAGCTACCTCCCCTGGAAAGGTTTTTTCAAATTTAGAGTTTTATTTTTAATTTCCTTCAGTTTTTACTACCTGTAATTTTTATGAAGTAACAAAAGCAAATAAGTATACAAATGAAATTATGAAAATAAAAAAATTACACAAGCAATTATTAGGTGATTAATAATTTAACTTGAAAAAGAGGTTCATAACCTGCCAGTGAACTTTTGGTTTTTCTAATTTTTTAAAATTGAGAAAGTATTTTACCGAGGGGTAAACATTCATGAGGATGTACGGGGGGAGTGCACGAGGATGTAGGTGTACACCAAAAGGGTTGAATGTTTGCCTCTCCGGTAAAACTGAAAATATGGAAGATACGATTACTGAACAACAAGAATCAATTGAAAATGACTTAACTTGCAAGAACTCATCAATATTGTTTATATAGGAGAAGGCTTTAAATTAGAATCACCTAAGGAAGACATTTCAAAAGAAAAAAAAATATTTTTAATCAAAATTCAGATAATATTTAATAAAAATTCTGTTTTCTGTGTGAAACTAAAAAAAAATATTGCTCTAACTCCTATTATAGTCCTATAGTTGCTCAGATACGACAGCCATAGAGCAAACCGAGCAAACATTCATCTTCAAGCATTCAGAAATAATATCTAAAACATTTCCAAGTATGGTGTCGGCTACTCGGAGTATATTGGCTTCTTTACTGCGGAGTTAAGCTCTTTATATATTTTGGTTTTATATAAATTTTAATTTAAATCCTACATATCAAATCTAATTTTAATGATCTACAAGTAAATACTATGTACAAACTAAATAAATATTAAGCCGGATGCCTGCCATATATCTTACATTTCAAAAGTTTTTTCTGCTGAGAATGATTTAAAGACACATAGGAATAATTTTAAATATTAAATAATTACAAAAACACATAATATTTATTTATATGCATTTGGGAACTTTATGATATTTTAACCTTGACATAGAATTTTTAATATATATTGCTTTTGGCCAAAATAAACCAATAAGTATAAAATATTATTATCCAAATATTTTGAAAATTTTCCAAGGATATTCTGAATTTTACTTGACTTACTTATTATAGAATATATATATATATTACCAATAAAAATGTAACAAAAGGAGATAATAAACTCTACCAACCTTAAATAATAATTACATTATTTTATAATGGTCCTGGATGTTCAAACAAATAATATAATACTAAAAAAAATGAGACAAGTTGTTAAAAACGCAGCACACGAAGAAGTCTTACATAATATATATAATTGTATTGAATATTGCAGTTCAGCAAAATCATGTAACTTTCGGAGGTATCGAAAGTAAATTGAACAAGATAACATTTAGAATAGCTTACATAAAGTAAATGCGTCGCACATTTAAATAACAGTTTATTGGAATATTCTAAAATTCTTATGATTTTTGATTTATATAACAATTTGATTCTCCCTATTCAATATATATAAACTAAATTTAATAAAAAGTATCGTTTATTGTTAAACTTACTGATGTACGTACATATAACAAATTTTAATTACTATTAATAAAATATTTTCTACAGTTTATTTATAATTACTAACATTTTTCAGTTCTACTGAATGTTTAAAATGTTAACTGAATTTATTCTATTAATATTAAACTTGTGATTATAAATTGTTTTAAGAAAATTACTAAAAACTTAAAATGATACCATATGAAGCAAATAAGATATCCACTACACTCTATGCCAAGAGTTAATTAGTACTATTTAATTAAATAGAAATAAACTTTAAATTATGAATTTCAAGAAAATAAAAAGACCACTTTTGGCAGGGTAAGAATATTTGGACTAAAAATATTTTCAAAGATACACGTGAAAATTAAATAATTAAAAATTTTGGTAAGGCGATATAAAGCATTATTTGATTAGTATTTTCGATCTTCAATCGCGTATAAGGATTGATTATGACTTAGTGTAAAAAATCAATAATAACTAATCAAAGCGATGTTACGTGCTTTCATGAATTTTTGAAGGATAAATAAATATGAAATTTTTGACTCCACTGCAACCTGTAGAGAGTAGCTTCGAAAAATCAATTTGAAAAAACATTTTTAAAGGTTACCACGTTTTTACATCCAAAGGCTGCGTTTCAATATAATAGAAATAAATTTAAGAATAATAATTAAAAAAATAATAAAAAAGCTGAAAAGTTTTCACGTTTTCACAACTACGAGGCAGGTTCAATATTTTAAGATTTTAAACAACCTAAAACATCCTAAATGTAGTGCTATAAGCGTTATAATGGTAATATAATAGGCATAGAAATTTTGTAATTTTTAAAAATTTTGGTTTGTTGACCTTTTCGCTTCGCTATCAAATTTATTGAAGTCAATAATTATTTGTAATACTTGCAGCTCCATGTCGTGCTCATTTTATTGACATCTTGTCAAGCAAACCATCGAAAATTTCTGCGAGTCGATAACCGAGAAAAAATGGTTTATGTAGGTTTCCCCTCGAACTTGTTCAAAGTAATTACGGAAAAATTAAATTGCTTACTAAATTATTTTGATAGGTTAACTCCGTCATAGTCGTTATCGATGATATTAGTTATTATTTAATAAATTGCGTATAAAAGGTCAACATGAAAAACTGAAATAAAAGCGAACTTCTTAGAAAGTATTCGTAATTAATAATTTTTAGGTTGTTTCCTGAAAATTGCCAAAGAATTTTGTTGAAATTTTCAAAATTATCACCTGAATTATGTGATTTCAAATCTTGGGATAAATTTATTTATTTTGGAATAAATATTCTTAAGACTTAAATTTGCAGTATATCAGAAATTAAACCTCTAAAATCATAAATATCTAGCTCAAAGTCAAAATACGTTTTTTATTTATTACAAAATATTTTAATTATTTACTATATGAATTATTGTAGCTTAAAAAAGATAAACTTGACACGCAAAATTCTAATAGAGCCAATTTGATATAAGACATCATCTTGCACTATTTCTTTCTTGAAAGAAAAATTGGACTAAATTAAGATTGACTTATAACAAAATAATGTTTAATTTTCTATATTGATTGAACGTAACCTCAATTTATGATGTATGTCGAAAAATAGAACAACCAAGTTCAAATCAAAATAACATTAATTATTGCAAAAATATTAAAGATTTTGGTTTAGAGCAATTAGATTAATATGAAATAAATAAATAAATTTTTCTTGTGTTTGCTGAAATGCTAGCGATTATTTAAATTTCTCTAGAATTCTGTAAATAAATGACTTAAATTAGAATTACTTAATTAGCGCTGGTTAATATTGCTCTTACAGACATGAGAATTTTAAGTTTGGTTGTCAAGTAGCTGGAAGTTCCGTCAATTTAATCAAGTTTAACAAGTTGTATTTAAATATTAATTTGGATGCGTAATAAAATCTACATACAGCATTAAATTTCAGCTATTTTAACAACCACTTTTTAGGATTCCGTTTTCATAACAATACAATTATTTATTGCATGCGCTTTATAATTTTGTTTCATTTCGAGCAGCTAAACTCGGATGAATAAAAGTTTAAAAAATATATTGTTAGGTGCTCACCATAATAACTTGGAGTTTAAAGACCTTTTTTTTATTGTAAACAAAAGGTACGCATGGTAAAATGTACAATAGAATAATTTTCGTTTTACGGATTCATTTTAAAATGTTTACATTTTGTGCTTTAAGCTCGTTGACTTACATTGTGATTTCTGAAAATAATAAATTTTCAAGTGATTAAAGTAGTCTGTGTGGGCGATGAAGCAAAGATGAAAAACTAAAGTTGGGTATAGTACTTAATACATAATTAATAATTTTTAACAGAAAAAGTAGCTGTCGTTTTAAAATTTATATGTACATACTACATAGTTACTCTTGTATCATCAAACCATAAGAAAAGTTTAAATATTTAGTTAATTTTCACGACACTACTTATTATGTATTTATTTACAAAAAATATCTCGTTATTACTATTTGTCATATACTAATAATAACTTGATTATTAAATGAGTGAACGGTTTTTCACATAGAAGCAACAAAAAAATACAATAAATTATTGTATAAAATAAGTGATTTTTTTTCGTAAAAAAAACTTTGATTGTTTTCACCTTCACAGTAGGGAAACAATTATAAAACAAAATTTTTTAAAATTTTGTATCTGTCGGAAAAAGAAAAGCTTCAAACAAGCTTTTTAGTTTTCCCACATAGAACTAAATTGAATCCATCATTTCAAAAACAGCATTAGTCAATATTTTTTCAAAATTGCTTTTTTTGTCGCAATTTGATCTTTCACATTATGTAAAAAAACTATGTTAGTAAAATTACGCCAAATATCGAAAATGATGATGTCGTACGCCCATCAATTATCAATCAATATTTGATATCAAGATGCATTTTACCTTACTTAGTTTATTGTTAACTTTGTGAGTGTGTTTACGTTTTCACTATTTGAATACTACAGTAAAACGATTTCAAGTGATTCAGATAATAACAACGAACCAAAAAAATAAGAGAACTTGGTAACCCATTAGACTACAGGAGAAATATTATCAGAAATACAAACTGATGAGATAAGAAAATTTATTGCTTCCTGAATTTTTTAATTCTGTGACTTATGTTGTTTTTGAAATGACCGATTCAGTTACAGTTTGGCTTTAAAATTATTTTGGGGGCAAATAAGTAAGTATTGAAAATTTAGCATTGTATCGTTTTTATTGTACAGGGTGGCTCAATTTCGATGTCTCTTATGGGGAAATCGGCAACTACAGGAGGTAGCAAAAAATGGATGGCGCAGCCTCGATTTCTTTTTTTGAGAAAAGCTCAATGGCCAAACCCGGAATTCGCTATCTTTTCTTGTTCTCGAGTTATAGCCAAAGTTCGATTATTGGACTTTTCGATAAATGAAATTTCCAAAAAAGTGTTAAAACTTTCTGCAGACACTTTTCAAGGGCAACAAATAAAGAATTTGTTTATTTTTACTATTTTCTTGAAATCAATTAAAATGTTCTTTTGCAATAGTTCTTTCAAAAAAATTCCTTAGATTTATTTATTTTTATTATTTTCTTGAAATCAATAAAAATCAATTAAAATTTTTACAAAAATTTTGGATTTTGGACGTAGCGATAGTGGGTAGGAAGTAGACTTCACTTTTTGTCAAACTTTCGTAGAGTCAACTTAATTTCTTAAATTTGGAAATCCTTTAGTTGTCTTAGTTCTACATTTCCATAGAACCAAACATCAGGTAATTCTCCGTTTCGAGTTTTGATAGTTAGTGGTCTACTTCTCTATTTTTTTGTAGGTTCTCCGAAGAGTTATTATGTTTTGGGGTATCCGAACCAGCAAAATTCCAGTTTTGTGTACTCGTATTTTGTTGACAGTCCATCTTCGTCCAAGGTTGGCAAGGTTGGATGGCTCGTTTTCAACCACCTTGCTTGCTAATATTGGAGTTTTCCTGCGTTTATCCAAACATTACCGACTCAAGGAAATTAGAAAGTCGTGTATACTTTAATTTGTTTTACTGCACACGGGCGATTTGGGTTCGGGTTAAGTACTTTGGGTTTACTACGTCAATCATCAAATCATCATTAAGAAGAACAGTAATAAAAATATATAGTTACGGGGGAGTAATTTTTTAACATACCGAATTAAATGCGTTCTCACAGGAGAAATCTTTGTGCAACAAGTGTTTTTTTTTTATAAAATTGATTTTGTATTAGATTAGTGTAAACCAACAGGAAAACTAACTATCTTCGGGTTTGGTAGAGTAATTTGTGTTTCGTCTCACCTCTCACAAATATTTTGCGTATTAATACATTCATTCTCTGTTGGAACTAATTTAATTTGATATTAATAAAACTAGTGTCCTTCCTGACTTGAGGATATTTTTTTAGCTCCATACCTCTCGTTACTATTTAGTCTTGCAGAGTCAGTGGCATCATAAAAATTTTAAGATTCTTTTATTTAGAGTATCACTTCCATTCTCAAGGGGCCAAGGGGGGGAACCTACGACTCACACTCCTTTTAACAGCAGAGCTACCGGCCGGCATTGTGTTGACCGAAGAATTTTTTTTTTGAGATTTTCGGTTAAACTATTATTCTAAGTATTTTAATCATCGTCCTAAGCAAGACGTTAAAAGGCCGATTGCATGTCATCATTTAAAGGAAATGATGAAAAAAAAACATCTATTTTTAATGTCATAAAAATGTTAAAATTTTGATATTCTTTATTTTTTTACATTTTTTAATAAACTGGGATGAAACCGAAATAATGGACCCCATATCATTGCAAAGAGATTAAAACTTTATTCAAAAATATCATATTCGACTAGGGTTTCTAGTTAAAAAAGCACAACTTTATATTATAACGCGGAAACTAACTTAGATATTTAAAAGGTCACTTTTTTGGAAAATTCAAAAACAATCGAGATATCGACATTTATCGACAAGTCCAATAAACATTTGGCTATAACTCGAGGAAAAAAAAGCTACTGAATTTCTGTTTTGGCCATTGAGCTTTTCTTAAAAAAAAGAGATCGAGGATGCTTCATCCAATTTTCGGTATCGCTATAGTTACCGATTTCCCCATAAGAGGCATCGAAATTGAGCCACTCTATACATTACTGAAAACTTAATTATTTTTGTTCCATATTCCAGAAAGTATTATTGATAAATAATTTTATTAGACTTGTATTTACTTCGTGTATAGTAAAACATCCTGCAGACAATTTACTATATTTTGTCGTATAAACGTCTGCCACTTTGGTTTCGTGATCAGTCTTGAAAATAGAAAATTATTAATAACTAGCTGGAAAGCCCGTCCAAGGACGGGCATCTAGACCCGATTGGTTGGAAACTCGATTGATGTGCAACTCGTCCCAGGGGGAGCACCGAGAGTGGTTTAATATATTTTTTGGTTGGTAACAAAAATGCGACCAATCAGATTGTTTCTTTTTTCACCAAAAAATGACACGCTGGAGGAGGAGCAGCAGCGTGCTGGGATTTTATGTATTAAGATTACTATAAAATTATTATAAATATGTGTTTTAACCAATGAGATGACACAGGGCAGGAAGTATTCCAAAACCTTATTGATTAAAACTTGTCTTCTAGGACCTCAGTCGTGGGATCAATAATGGCAAAGATCAATTGTCATGGAGGCCAATTGCCGTAAAGCCAACAATCGTGAAAATCCATAATTGTCGCCGAGGCCAATTGTCCTAGAGCCAATTCAAAAGTTAAATGTTCACAAAAGCCAATTGTTGCCAGAGCCAGTTTCGAGGGCCAGTAGTCGTAGGGCCAACTGTCCAGTAACCCAATAATAGCACAAGCTGCCACCGGTTAAAAGTTGTGTACAAAGCATTACCACCGGCATATTTGTCTGTGGTAATTTAGTCTGTTGGCTACTCTGTACTAAATTTTGCTTTTTCTCTTTTTTCTTTTTTAAAGTTTAGATAAAGCAGCCAAACACAGCCTTACCTGTATGTTAACGCCTCTCCAAACCCAAAGCCACCTTCAAAACGAAGGAGATATAATTATAGTGTATCCATGGTTGTCGAAGAAGGTAGGCTGGTCAATTAGGTTTAATTTAAAAATTTGATCCTGGAAAACACGGATTTACACCCTAATGTTACGTGAAAGTTTTAACATCATAATTATTATATTACTAAGGTAATATTATGATGTTATTACTAAGGTAATATAATAGCTGTTCAGTTCCAGACTAAACCAAAAAGCTGAAAAGCTATTTTTGTTAAATATTATTGGTTAACCTAAATTAAGCCATTAGTAAGCCATCTTAATATTATTAGATACATTTCTATTCGAAACGAGATTGTATACATTAATTGCATGTTAAGTCACAGTTTTCCAATGAGTAGAGCTTATATACGATATAATAAAAGCTGTGGAAAACCGTCGCTTGGGTGACCATAAAAAGTCGGTGCAACCAGAATTTTACTGTGTGCAAAAGCAAAAATCATTTTGTCTTAAGAAAAGTCGTTCAAGGTTGTGCAGCATTGCACAAACCTTAAAAGCAAAATCGGAAATTTTCGTATTTTCATATCCATAACAATTAACCTGTATTTTAGTCCTACTTAGGTACAACATTATCACGTGAAGTAAATTTTCAGAAATCGTGTTTATTGATATTACGATGCTGCTTCGAGATATTAGAAGCTACTTTAAAACGAGGGGGATTTAAAGGTTACTAGGTTCAATAAAATCAGAATTTGTAACTGCACTAACTTATCGGATAAAATTGTATGAATATTAATCATTTTCAATGACATTGCATATTTTCAGAAAACTTTGAAACTACTGTTATGATCATATTTTCACTTCCCCAGTTAATTATAATTTGTTAAAAAATTCAGCTAAAGCTGAGTTTTTTTGAGATGAATTAATAACTTTAATTTTATATTGTATCGCTCTGCATATTATATAAAATTATTTATATTCTACCATTTGTACTTATTCAAAAAAATACAATAAAATTAATTCATACCCCCTGCTGCTTTATTAAACTTTTGGTATTCAACATGTATTGTATCTGGAAAATTTACTAATTAGTTCATCTTACATAATAATTTAAGTAGGTAAATGTAATCCAATAACAACAAATTTTTTTTAACTTTTTAATTGAAAACTGTTCTTAAATTATAGCCTAATTGAGATACTCATAGATCTTTTCTTTTTATTAGATATTGCATTAGAAAAAATAGATTTCTACCTTACAACTTATGTACAGATCTCTCATTTTTAGCAAAAGTAGTAAACAAAAATTTGTCATATCTTATAACCTAATAAATTCTAGCAGCTAGGACTAATCTTTTTTGATAGTAAAATGACAATAAATATGATACCTTTTTACACGTTTGAGTTTGCAGATAAAATAAATATATAAGTGCGTTTAAGTTTAGTTATTAACAAATTTGATTTATGAATGGAAAAATTGAAACGAATTAAATTAAAAATATGCTCAATGTCAGTATAAATACGTTTATACGTATTGAACGAGTAAATAATGGAAATCTTATAAACTCAGTTATTTCAATGTTCTATATCTACCACTTTAAATAACAAAAATAAGCAGAAGTCTTTCAAATTACATTTTTATACATTGTTACAATTTTCGTACATTTTTTATACCCCGCTGAAGAAGAAGATTCAATAAAAATTTTGAAAACTTTATGATTAATCCTAGCAGTAAGAAACAGTTATAAATTGATTGTACAGCTTTTTGGGGTAAAGGCAATGTAGCAATAACAAAATAAATTATTAATATAATTCAAGATGAACTGAGAATCATTTAAATCATTTTGAGTCGGAAAACTTTAAAAATAATTAACAAGTATACATATGCATAAAAACAACAGCGTTTTTATCTTCCTTTAAGCTACATAAAGTAATAAAAATTATATTTACTTGAAATCTACTAACGCAATTCGAATTTTCTGCTTAAACTACATGAGAAACGTTGTATTTTCGGGATCAAAAAGTATTAAATTATTTTGATTTTTTTTTCAAAACTAGTAAAAATTTTAATGTTATTTTTATTACTTAAATGTTCTGCTTAAGGTAACTAAGAAAACGTGGATAAAGCTTCTGATGTCGAGCTTGAAACTTTTTGAGTGAAAAAGTATCAAAGGTGTTTTTCACACTAATAAAAAAATTTTCAAGTTTTTCTTGGTACTTGTTATCTTAATTGGCGACTAATTTTGCTTTTAAGCTTTTTTTGACTAACTTGTGATATTTGACAAAAGTTTCTGACAAAAGTAAAACATGTAAGGAATTACTTAAATTTTGTAGAATTATTTTCAAAAATTGTTTTTGTTTTTAAAAAAGTTTTAAAATTTATGTTATCTTGTTCACGTAACGTTGGATTTAACTACAAAAATTTTATCTAATTTATATTATCAAAAAGTTTTGCGTAGGCATATTTCAAATTAATTTTAATTCCACAGCTACTGAAGAAATTTTCTGCAGCAAATTTCATATAGGGCTTATGAATTCCGTACTCTTTACTTTAACGAATAATTAATACGAAACACGAATATTATGCATAATAATAATAGCTTTTAGATCAAGTAATAACTCGATGCGTTTCAATTTTCATTATTATATTTCCTACAGTCATTAAGTTTACAGTTAAATTAATGTTATAAAAAAATAGAATACACCTGCGCAATAATAAATTTTAAGTTAAAAAAATTTATAGTTATGCGGAAATTTGCAGACTTCAAGCGATGAACATCCACACTCTGTCGATTTCGGAGATATTGGTTGTATATATTTACATAATAATAGTAGCTAACACGAACTCGTTTTCTTGAGCAAGTTTTTCAAATCTATTTTTTTCTAATTGTTAAAGAAAATGTAATTCGCCAATAATTTTAGCTCTAAAAGTTAACGAAGCATTTTGAAAAGCAAAATGATAGCTTGGTGTAACAAAAGCATCTGCTCATTTAGGTCAAGATCAAGTGGATCGTTCCAACATCCCTACATGCACAATAATTATCAATAATTTTAGTCAGGGTTTTGTTTTCTATTATAAAACAATCATCAATTAAAAATTAACCAGCTCTTGTCTCTTAAAATAAAAATTTTCATCTGGAGCTTTTATAAGCTTCACGTTTAAGGCCAAGGCTAAACTCATTACTCCTACATTGTTTAATAAATTGACCGTTTTAGGTGTTGCATTATTAGCACGAAAGCGGTTTAAAAACTAAATTAATTTTAAAAGGTTTTAACAAAAAATTTACATTGTAGACTGAAAATTTAATAAAGAAAGTAGGGTATAAAAGTAATTAAATTTAGGCAAGTTACTGGGTTACTAAGTCACTTTCTTTGTTACATTCTTTAACGTGTGATGAAAAAATGAAAAATTATTACTAAGGCTGAAAACTTTTCTGAAAACGACTTTAGTAATTATAATATTTTATAATTCTATACAGTGTCGGTGTAACTTAATTAGTAAAATTGTAAAATTTTAATAATTTGCGTGGAAGTTTAAACTGTAACACAAAAGGTGATTACAGCCCTCATGTTGCCCTCAAACTGTGTTTGGTTTTTCATACATTAAAGTAAGTTTGGCATGAAAAATTACTATGATTGGTTGAGAAAGAGACTAACCGTACAAATGGCCATCTATGGAACTGTAAGTTTATACTGTGGTGGTATAAGATTTTTGGAAAATCTCTAGATTCAATACTTTAAGTAATTCGTATACTAGCAGTACTCGACGCTGCGCGGTTCGTTCTGATTATGCTTATACTTATTTGTTTCAGTTTCAGTTATTTAAATAATAAAACTGAAATACTATATAGGGTAGAAATGTATGTTATTTTTTATTATTCAGGCAATTTTGAAAACTTTTATCGACACTCGTATGATATTATAATGAGTAGAATACAACACCATAGGCAGTTCACTGACTCATTTGCAATAATTCTCTGATTAGTCTGGTAATTTTCCTATGGTAATAATTACAGTAGTGACAAGTTACGGCAGATAATTACTGACATAATACTATTATGATACACATTTCCTTCTACAATGTATTTTAATAAAAAAAAATTTTTATATTACGTAAACCAGTAAAAGTTTAAGCTTTTAAAATGTTACAACGAGAAACGAATGTTTCGTATTGATTTAATATTCTCAAGTTGTAAAATTCTTTATAATACCATACAAATTTAGAGTATTACGTTATGTTTTGTTATTGCAGTAAAACTGGAAAATTGTAAAGGTTAAAATGCAACTTTACAGTTCCATTGCAGAAATAAATGAAGTTTAGCGTAGAAAAATTACCAAGTTTAGCAAATAAATAAAATTTAATTTGTCTTATAAGCTTTCGCTAATAGCTTAGCCGTTTTCTACAACTTGACTCTCAGGTTCTTTGGAAACTTTTTAAATCTTACCTTACACGTGGTATATTATGTAGTATATTTGTATCAGTTGACGGTCCAGTGGCGGAACTACAACTTTTTGGCCCTCTCGCAAAATAATCAGTTTCGAGAATGTTTTACTCTTTTTATATTGATTTAATTCTAGTTAATTTGATATAAAAAATTATGTTGCATAATTAAATTTATAAAACAATACAGAATTGCAGGAAAAACAGTCATACACAATTTACCTATCACGCTATGTGACAGACTCCTTTAGATATCAAACAAACTTCTACGTAATTAACTATTAGTTTTTAATTAAAAATCTCGTGTTTTACTTGGAATATTTTAAATGGACAATGCTATTCATTTCAATGTACGTATATTAACAGGAAGTGTATACAGGTTCTAGACTAAGAATGCACTACGGAGAGTAGTGCATTACGTTCGTAATATCTCAAAGATGTTGTCGGCACCTTGTTTAACAAAATGTTTTAAACAGAAAGAATGAACCTCTAAATTGACAGGCTACTATGTATTATATAAATAAACATAATAAAAATAAATAGCATTGTCGGTAGACTGACCGTCTAAAGAATGTTTTATACATTCAAAAAATTGTTAACATTACAATTAACAATACAACAGAACTGTAATCAAAAATTGCATTTTTATTCTAAACAAAGAGGTACATTCGTATATTGAAGAAATATTAAATAAGTTTTCGACAGTTTGCGTAGCTAAGCAGATTAATACTTAGATTAATTAAAATAAAAATATTTGGCGATATTGCTACAATAACAATAATATCGACTTCGTATGATTTTAAATAGACTGCATCTTTACTTCAAGGATGCCTTAATGGAAATCTTAGGCGGTAATTAACATTTGTTTATTTTGGTTTAAATGCAATTTTGAGCTAATTTTTATTAATATTAATATCAATTACGTTATTTATGCTTTTGAAACTTAAACTAAACAACTTTTACCTTGTGGAAAATTCTGAATAACACGCTACGAAGATTATTAATTTATTGTTACCATTTCAGTAGTATTTTGCTATTTTTTGCCGATTTAAATTTCTTTTACAATAAAATCACAAAAGCGAGATATTTTCTGTAATTTGTATAAAATTGTTTTCTGTACAGAAAGAAAATGCAAAAAAAAAGTTAACATTTTTTTTCGACTACCATACCTCCATTTTTTTTTAAATTGATTGGAGGTAAAAAAAATGTCATTATTATTAGTACTAAACAAAAAGAAATCGTTAATTAAGAAATTCACTATATTTTATGTATATTTCACTTACTGTTTATTTAGTTATTTATTTGGAGTACTATTTTATAGGGTGAACTGGTGTAGTTCTCGTCGATATTTTACCTCTTTAATTAATTTTTTTTTAATTTGCTAGTGCGAATCTAATCAGATCAGTTTCACGAAAAAATCGTAATTAAGATTGCTGTGGACGAATATAGTTAGGGAGGCTGAAAAGAAAGACCGCGTATTTTGAGATGTAGATTTATTTTTCGAGTCGACTGAAGTTTCAGTGCTTTTAATTTTTGTTACTATAGTAATTTATTTATTTAAAGTAAGATAATGATGTAAAAGTTGTAAATACAAAATATTACATAAAACAAGTAAATCCTGTCTCCCACCCGGACCGGACCTTACAGTTAATTCAGAAAGTAGAGTTAGTTAATAAAGTTTAAAAGGGATAACTCTATTATCTATTAACTCTATTAAGCTGTTATTAAGAAATATCCAAACATTTTAAAAATCGCATTTGTAGTTTTCCCGGAATTAATTTTCAAAGTTCACATTGATTTTCTCTAGCTCACATTAGGGTAACCCCTTAAGTAAGAAATAAATTGTTGCACTTATTTAATTCTTGAATTGAAAGTTCATCTATTATTGGGATTGCTTCTATTTTAGATTGTAAATTTATACCATTTTTTAAAATAAAAGCATTGGGCATTTAGCCGAAACTAGTACGTAGGATTTAATAAAATTACTTGAGGAAAGCGTAATTGTTTTTATTTTAAATAATGACCTCAAGGGGTTCTCCATATATATGATTATACCATTTTCTTCGATTTCTTTTGCCCATTGCACAGCTTATTATCCATTTTTACCATTTTTGACTCCCAGACCGCCTGAAAGCTAATGGTTAGGCAAATCATCGAAGCGGGCTAGCTTCCTAGAGTTGAACACCAAGAAACACTAATAGAATTAATTTAAAGTCGTGGTGGCATACAAGCTTCAAGTACAAAAATATTGTTCCAAAATCCCCATTGTAAATTTATTAACTTTTGCAAATATTTTGAAATTTTTTGTATTTCCAACATTTAATTAGGATTAGAAAGGCAATGTGGAAAAACGAGGATTTTGTCAAAAATGACCACCCGAAACGTTTGAGGAGAAAGTAGCCCATTTTCTATTTTTGAAAATAAGTTTTCATATTTTTGTATTTGGGCGCATTGTTTGTCCCAGATTTAAACAGAATTTTGGATATTTTTGGATGTGATTTATTTAAAGAACTAATCTTTGTTTGGACAACTGTGTAGATTAGATGAATTATTAAATTGGAATATTTATAATTATTTTGCTGTTTATAAATTTGAAGGTGACGTGGAATAATAGGTTATCAGTTTGATTCATTTTCCATTTAATATTTAAAAATTTGTTTAAAATTAAATTAATTTGAATTTAAATAAAAAAAAAAATTAAAAATTGGTTTTTGGAATTTTCGGCGTTTACAATTACAAATTATTTTTGGAGATGTATTTTAGGAGTTTGTTTAAACTTTTGGCACAAAGCTCAATAATTTTGATGCAAGAAGATCTTGTTTTGGAGACCAGCAAGATGTGAAAAGAAGCCTCTTCTTAATGGTGGCTAGGAGTTAAAATACCTCTTACATTCATCAGTTTGAGTTATAATTTAAAAATTTTTGTAACGTAAAAAATATTTGATGATGTCTGTCAACAATTGCGGAGTGCGCGGGCAAAAGGGTATAAGTCAATTTTTGGGCAAAATTTGATTTGGAGAACGCATTACCGTTTCTTATACTTACGACTTCTGTGGCGTATTATAAATGGAATATGTACGTATACAAACTGGAGTGTCACGAGATGAGCAGCTGAATTAGGTTCATGTATGTTTGGGATGAAACTACAGCTTCTCGTGGCTCACAGGAGATTTCATCTTGTATCACACGTCACTTAAGTACAAGGGCTTTGATATCAAAACATATAGTATTGTACAGTGATATGAGCACCGGAACCGGATAAATAGGCTCCGATAAGACGCCGATTGGGCGTCGCCGAAAAGGCACGGCCGTTTAGGCGCTGGCCATACAACAAAAGATTTGGCGCCTAAATTACTCGGCGTCTAAATGACTCGGCGCCTAAATGATTCAGCGCCTAAATGTCCGGCGCCTAAAATATGAATTGGTGCCTATGTGTATGTCTCCTATTTGGTGGCACCTATTTTTTTCAAAACCATTCTGTAGAAAGCACAACTTACAAAGTGGAAATTGGTTTTATACATGCATTGAACCTGAACCTGAAGATGAATAAAATAAAAATAAAAAATAAGAAAAAATTATTTTATCATATGCATTTTTCCTTTTATAATTTAATAAATAAAATTTGTACATGCCTTTAAGTTTTTTACTTTTTCTCATTACATATTTTTAAGTCATGAAAAATCTTGATTACTAAGTCGTAAAAGTCATTTTTTAAGCAGCAAGTTATGAATACATAATTGTTGAAATGCATAGTGGTGTAAGTCATTTTCAACTCTCGATAGTCATACCAAAGGGAAAATATTCTGAATTTTTTTTCTCAGAAGAACTCTGAGGCCTATAACAAATGTTTGATTCGACTCATATAATAATTTCATTCGGGAATTTATTTTAGAGTTTATAATAAACACTTTTGTTTCTCAAATTAAAGTTAATATGACTTACACCACTATGGCTTTAACCCCCTCATATATGACATTATAGTACATGAGTGTATAAAATGATTATTATTAGTCTAACGACTTTGTTAAAAGTAAAAATCAGTTAGTGAAATTTGGTATTAGCATTAGAGCAAATGGGAGTAGAACTTTTAAAATCACGTTTTCTCAAAATACCTGTTTTAGACTTATACCCCTTCGCACGCGCACGCCGCAATTATTCGTAAAAAAATTCAAAACAGTGCATAATGAGCTAAAAACGGTTGGTTACCTTTATGATATTATTATGTATTATTAAATAATTAACTCAGCGGTCATTAACATTCATATTGTACAAAAACATTAAAGGATAAGGAAGTTAAAAAACACCGTATCTATGTCGTAAAAATCAATAATTTGATTGGAAAATTTTTCTGTGTTTTTCAACATCAGATGCCAAAGAATACACGAAATCAATTAATTTACAGCTAATCAATAGAGCTTTTTCCACTCGAAGGAGCATTCCTTTAGTGACCACGGGATGTCTTTGTCTTCCGGACAGCTAACTAAATTGTTAATTTGATATCACGTGTCCACTCGTGATTTCGTTTTAATCTTATTGAGCATCATTTAAAATTATATTTTCGCGATAATTTAAAATTTTAATAAAATCCAATAGGGTGCCGTACAATATAATTACTGTGAAAAACACATTGTGATTAAAATCGGGTTTTCAATTTATATTCATATCGAGAATCGACTTTGACATGATGGCAATGACCTTAGGTCAAAGCACGATGCTTGTATTCATTTGAGACATGACTTACGTCTTTCAGATATATCCTGAAACAGTCTGACGACCTTCGCTGGAGCATCAAATACTGGCAATTTACGCACTTTCGGAATAATTCTTCATTATATTTTAATTGCTTGACAAACATGGAAACTATTTGATGAAGATACATAATGCACGTGTCACCAATCTAATTTCGAAAACGCTTTCAAAACAAAACTTTTATTATGTAATTTTATTATCAACTATTGTATAAGTCATCTTAACATGGTTTATATATAAATATTTAGTTTATTTTATTGCTGAGCAATAACTATCTTTAATTTAAAAAAATGTCCAAATGGGATAAATTATAGTCACTACTTGAGAGTTTGTTTTTCAGTTGGGCATTTTTTGGTAACCACATCGAACATCGATTACCAATTTTTTATTAAATTAAAATTAATTTATATGAGTCAGCTATGCAAGCACAATAACATTAAAAGTATTTTTCATAAAGGAACTCCTAAGGCAAGGTCAATAATGCAAATATTGGGAGTACACATTGCTAAATTTGGCCAAGACTTATCTACATAATATTGTATACCCACACTACTTCAACAACAGATTTTTTGAATTTGTCTTCGCAATAACAAATCATGATTTATATTTTATTGTGCTTGCTTACCTCTCTTTTAATTTTAAATTTTAATTTAATAATAATTTGCACAAGTTCATAATTTATATTATGTTTTATAAATTTTTCAATCTAAAAATAAACTCTGAATTTTTTATGAAATGTTTTCGATTTTAACACACTGCTTGGCACAATATTAAAACGTGACTAGGATTTTTAAAATTTACTGTTAGGGACGGCTTTGTTTAAATTTAAATAGGACGCTTTTATAAACAAAATCGTACAACTAATTAAATATAAATTTACAATATTTACAATAAATGTGTTTCTTGTCGTTAAGACTCAAGGTATAAGTACGTAAAAAATATTTTAACATAACTTACTTAATTAAATATTATTGTTCTATAAATCCAGTCGATTCATGCTTTTCATGTAATTTTAATACTACAAATCCTATTCTAGACTTATTTATATTTACAATCACTTTTTGTTATGGTCTTCTTTGTAATTTGGTTTGAATCCAATGGTATTTAATATCCATTGTCGGCTAATGTGATCGATGGAACTGTACAAAGGAGGATGATGATTTCGCCCACAATTGCCGTGATGAGATAACAAACCGTGTAATTCCCATGTTCCCAGGCTATCCGAAAAACACATTAAGGGTGCTCCTTCGTCGTTCTACAAAAAATAATTAATATTATATAAATATTGCCATAAGAATTGGAAATTAAATAAAACAGAATAAAGAGTGTGTTATTTCTACTTACGTAACATAAACTCTTATCCGAGTCCGTGTATCCTGCACAAATATTATCTGGTGTAATTTGGCCATTATAGTGCTTGGTTGAATTGCACTCATCGGTACGTATTGTGGGAATCGGTAGGTAGTTAAGGTGGAAATGATTGTTTACTTCTAAAATTAAATAATTTAGTCGCCAGTTACACGTGATAGTTTAATCTCACCTCCTGGCTTACTAACACTCCAACTTGCAGTAACGCATAATTGTCGTGGTCCTAAATCCTGATGCGGAAGACATATGGCAGCAACGTGTTGGCGCAAATTAAGGACCTCTTTAAGTTCGAGTAGCACCATATCGTGTTGGTAGAGAAATTGAGAATATTTTAACTGAAAATATTATTTTTTGTCATGTTTTGTTAATGGATATTTCATAAGGGCAGATTTAAATAAATTTCACGTTTTGAGGGTAATCCTTACGTAGGTGTAGGTACGCTTACTTAATTTAAACCGATTTTGCATGTACTCGTATATGGGTAAGCATGACTAATTATACGAAAGTTATACGTATCCCTTTTCACTTACATTATAAGTTTTCTGTATATTTTTTTTATGAAAAAGTGGAACAACGAATAAACTAAAGAGTAGTTGGTCTGAAGTTTACTGTGCTTAAAAACAAATAAAAACTTGGAGAAACTCGGCGCTTCTTGCTAGACACTGAACAGTTTTCGAGAGAGCAGTTTTTGTTTATTCAAGACAAAATAATGCATAAAGTACTATAAAGTTTAAAAAATTTCAATCGATAATTTGATTCTAGACTTTTTCAGTAAAGCTTTTTTTTATCGTTATCACAATTCGCTACGAAAATGTAATTAGAATTCAAGCCGGTCGAAAGAATTAGGTATAGCAACGCAAATCCAAATTAAGTAAAAGTTTGTCAAAAGAATAATAATCTAAGATGCAAATAAATTTATTAATTTGCTACCTAATTTATATAAAAATCCGATTAAAAGTAGCCAAATGGAAAATATCTGAAGTCCTAGCTAGAGCAGGCTGTGGAAGGAGCAAAAGTGAATAATTTGGAGAAGTTTAGTTTTAGTTCTTTTATGGTAATTGTTCTGTACTTGTAAACTCTTTTCTTTTCTTTTATTCCGGCTGTTTGGCGTCTTTTTCTTCGTCTTTTACTTGCACCACAGTTACTTGAACGACAAATGCTTGATAATCAAGAACTTATACAATTTTAACTCCCAACGCTGGTAATGTGTATATTAGACTCTTAATAATAGAGTTCCTTTGAGGCAGAAAAAATAAGAGTTACGAGTAGATGATCATTAATTTTGATATTTTATTTTAATACTTATGATAGGTTTAGCAATCAGCTAAAATTTTAGATTCAAAGTTTCGAGATTTATGTTACAACGGCATCCGCCTACACAATGCACCCACCCATTCATGTCTGTTAAACCAAGCTTTTTACAGCTTTTCTAAATATGGCCCAGAATATAATAGTTAATAGTTTCAATCTATAAGCTTAATAATAGAGCAACTTCGAGCTATCGTGCAAAAACAATAAACTACCAACTCCGCACTTCTCTCTGTAGGTCAGATCAATAAAATTTTTGAAAACATCCATTCAAGTCTTTTTTTTCTATTATCAGTTTTTAAATTTGTGTTATATAATTTCGAAAAAAAAGCTCTTATTTTAATTGAAAAATGAAAAAACTCTAAATGATAATTAAAAAATGTCCACAGACGCCATAAAAACAAAACAAACGGAATTTTTTGTTGGTTTTCGAAGAAATCAAGATTAAGTCACTGAAAGCATATTTTAACAATTTAAGACAATAGGGGGACAACAACTCAACAAATAATGATATAATGAACATGATGAGAACGAACCTTTCAAGTAATAGGGCTTCAACGGTTCAAATGCAATTAAGCACCCAGAGAGTGCTTTTTAAGAGGTGGGAAGCAATTTCAGTGCAATATAATATATTAAATTTTCAAGATTAGCGGACTAATTAAACAATAAAATTCGAATTATTTTCATTGTTGCATCCAAAAATAAATTTATTTATTTTGTATACAATCGAGAATTAAAATCTCTTTAAAGCCACTTAGGGGCTTTATTTACTATTATTTTGTAGTATATTTACTGCCGGACTTGAACTAATATTCATTGCATATTGTTTCAATCATTTTAATTGAATAATTAAACTTAATTTTATTGTGATTCTGAACGTTAGTCTGGCCGTATTTTTTAAATGCTCCTAAAACCTAAATGACTAGGAGATACGATTCTATTAAAATTTTAGTTCCAAAAAGTGTCGAGTATATTTTCTGGAGATTTTTAAATAATTTCATGATGAGTACAACCATTCGCAAGCTAAAAAAACGCAAAACAAAATTTTCAGAGATTAAAAGGCATTGAACTTTTGGTATTTGAATGATCACTGTGGCTTTCGTAAAAATTGTTTTTAAGGGTAAAAAATAACTCAACATTATTAGCTTTCAAGAGTCATTGTTGTTCCAACTCGACATTTAATTTATTAGACACGTAACAGCAGTTAGTTTAGTTTACTGCCGCATAAATGAAATGCTATATCCGGTCTGAAAAGTTTCCTTTCCATTTCAGTGAAATTTAATTTACAGGTTGATTTTGTAGTTTTCCAAGTTAAATTTATTTTGATTGTAATATTATTATTACAACATTTTTAGAAAAATTATGACCGCCAGCTTTAATCATCAATCATGCTTATCTCAATCATACATATACAGTCGTAGGTGCCAAATCTTTCCAGAAGTTTGCGTTCTTAAACATCCATTTCGATGAATTATTGATATAATTTTGTACAAACCTTAGGATTTATTACGATATTCTCGATTACTGCAGTTTGAAGATTAAGATTATCACTGTTGTTTGCATCCCCGGCATACAACATCCATTCGGATGGATCAAGAGATTCCTCGTTGGAGTAAATGCACGAATAGCCAGCCATTACCCATTTTGGAGCAATAACTGTGGCAGTACATCTTCGATTATATTTTTTGTTGAACAGTCGAGCTATGTTAGGCCATTGTGTTTCAGATGCACTGCTTCCTCCAATAATTCGTGCAGACTGATCTAAGGACGAATAACTTCCACACTCTGCAATACATTAAAACCTATATAGTTAGACCTCCAACCCGATTTACTTCTAAAACATACCAAACTCTTGACATAACATGGAAACAATTTGGTCGCACTTATCAGTTTTTTCTAATTGCATCAGTAAAGAACTTTCACTCTCATTATTTAGCTTATAAAATTCTGTGTCGTTGACGTTTGGCGCCACGAACTCCGTCGATAAAGCTCCAGCAAATCCTAAATCTTGACAAACCAAATCGGAATTCACAGGAACCCAAGAATCGGCACAAACATGTAGCCACGTCGTATTTTGCGATAAAATCTAAAACCCAGTAAATTATTTTTTGATTCTACAAATTTAACACAAGTATTTACTTCTAATTTATTTGAGTTTCCGGATTGGTTTCTGTTTTCTTGTAAACGTATGCAGTTCCATTCATCCGAAAAGTCAGGACATTGTTTAACTCCATCGCATCTTTGTTCTAAGGAAATACATCCGCCGCCCAAGCTGCATTTAAATTGTTCGCTGGAGCATTCTGAAAAAAGATGATAATATTCAGGTTGTACGCTAATTGTAAGTAAATAGATCATCTAATTTAGATCCACTTTATATTTAGATTATTGTTTTGCATGCAATAGCGACTGGCAAACGTTCAAATTTAAGTAGGTAAATACCAATTTGATTGTAAATTTTAAATATTAAGTGTGAATTTAATTGTAAGCCCATTTAACTTAAGAGTGCACATTCGCAAGTAATATAAATAGCCATAAAAACATTTTTTACAAAAATACAGTTTTACATACCACATAATTGTTCATCGCCACCGTCCAAGCAGTCGTTTTCGCCGTTACACCTTAAACTGGCTGGTATGCAAGAGCCTTGATCCACACAATGAAATTCGTTGCTTGAGCATGCATGCTTATCGCAATGATTTTCATCTTCTCCGTTAGGGCAGTGATCAAGTCCATCGCATTTCCAGGATAATGGAATACAACGACTACCGTTTCCACAAGAAAATTCATCCAATCGACAGGTCCACGTTTCTGAAAAAATATAAGTTGAATTATTTCAAAGTTAGGTAATGTCTTAAGGGCCAGTTGTATAACATAAGATCAACCTTGGATCAGAGTTAACTTTGATTTCGAGCACTCCGATTGGATCAACAGTAAGTTGATCCTGGTTTAACTCTGATCCGAGGTTGATCTTCTGTTATACAACTGGCCCTAAGAGTGGCAAAATTGAAATTACGGCAAAATCAGGTCATTTGACACCAAAAATTTATTCGAATGATCGCATGCTGATAAATGCAATCTGTTTATTGCTTGGTGTCATCCTGTAGAACGATGATAGTTCAAAGACCTTCTATCGTTGATGGCTTATTTTTTGTTAACAATAATTGTGAAGAATAAGTTGTAACATCCCAATGAACAATTTTAGTTTTAAAACGGTTCTCGAAATATTATCGTGACAAAATTATATAATCTTTGGTTTTATAAGTTGTTCACGGCAACGTTTCTGTTTCTACTATAAACCCCTTAAAGAGCTTAAATGGCGTCGTCTATAAGGTTTTCCGTTACCACTTTTTGGTAGGTTAAGGTTTTGTACAGCATGTAATCGAAACATTACTGTTACAATTATATAACTTCTTATAGACCTTTTATATGCCTTGGGCGTATTTTTAAGTTATGCGCATGTTTATAGTGTACCTTATACAAATTAATAGCTATCTTGCTTGCGCTTATTGTTAGCAATATTTTCTATATTATTCTTTTAAAGTGTTCGTGACAAATTAATGAGTATAGCATTTATTTTTATCTTAACATGAAGTGCTCTTTTATTTCACTTATAGGATGGCGTAATAATAATTTTACTGATGTTAATACAATTTTTTGACATAAAACATAGACAAAATTTTACTACGATTCTTTCTGGCCTGCATAATTTATATTTGTACTTCCAAAAAATTAAAGCGCCACCAAAATATTTATTATTTTTAATTTTTAGTAAATATTTTAATTTTATACGCTTTTAAAAATTATCTGTTTTCTATAAAAATGCATACAGAACAATGCGACAAGTCGATTTTTTAAGTATAATGTATTACTATATTTATGGCATTACATTTTGAGTCTGTTATTGTACATTTTTTTGTATAATAACAACGTGGCGTTTAGACACCCATAAAAAATATGGAGGATGCATTTTAAAGAACCAAAGATTCCACTATAAATTCAATATGTAACTTTACGTTAGGTTATAAATATTCCTAAACTTCTATAGAACTTTTAGTAATATTGTAAATACAAAATACTATTATATAACTGTTTATAGTGGTTAAAGTTACCAGAAGTGTTATTTATGTTCAAATATGATAACGCTCGCCACTACTGATGTCGATTATCACTAATAGTAATCGCCGCCACTGGAAAGGTATTTATATAACATCTCAATTCCCGCGCTAAAAGTTTATAAATGTTTATTTTAACCTAAAATATATATTGCGTTTTGTTACGGTGTTACAGTCAGTGATTTTTACAGTTGTTATTTTGTGAATATTGTGCTGTGTTAATATCGTTAATATTGAGAATCATGTCCTATGACTGAATATTAATTTAGTAACGAAGTAATTAATTATGAATAATACTAATGGTTCTATAGGAGGAACTTTGGCTACAAACTTACAGGTACAAACATACAGTGAATTTTTATTGGGGTATTTTTTAACACTAATACTCGTCAGATTTTATAAAGCTAACTGTCTTTACTATGGAAACAGTAAGGTTTATATTTATCACAGCAAATACTTTTATGTAAACTAAACACTATTGGTTTTATGACTTAGTGACTGTATATTATTATAAAACTAATTATATAACTTCAAGTACTTAGGCTTTTTAGAAATTTTATATAGCTACTATAAAACTTGGAGAGCAATTAGTAATCTTATAAATCTTCTATATAAACTCGTAACATTAATAAAACTTTTATAAAAATTTGCAGTTACTTCTAGTCTTGAAAATTGTTTATTGGGATAAGTCATGTTATCGTCTTCTTTCGTAATTATTGTCTAGGTAATATGTAATTGAAAAATATAAATATACTCAGCATTTGGTTCGGAGAATTGTTCGGCCTGTACTCTCACTCATAAAGGCTGTAATTCTTACAGTGATATTTTGTTATATAATTTACTTCTACTTTATATTTAGTAATTTTTTTAAATCTTATTTTTAAATCTTGGGAGTAAAGTTTGCTTTAGTTTATTGCTACAAACTTAGCTTCTGCGTAAGGAGGTTTGTTAATCTCGCCTCTTTTAAATGAGCCTACTTATAATTTATTACAAACTAATTAAAATTATCCCGCCGTCTGCGCTAAGAAGAAAATTCATTCATCCAATAATTAGTATCTTAAACAGTTTGTTTTTAAGAATATTTTTAAAACTTAAAAATATTTTGAAAAAATCTTCTGAAGTTTCATCAGAAAGTAGATAAAAAGGGTGAGATAGGACATTGACTTTTACTAAGTAAAAAAGCTAACTTAAACCGTACGACAATGAAGTGGGAATATAAAGAATAAAGGGGGCTACAGATGGCGCTGCTGTTTTATACAGTAGCGGTTATGGAAATTGCATTGGAAATTATTCCCGAATAAAAAAAAATAAATTTCTAATTAGTAACAAGGAACAGAAAATGGAACAGAAATAGATAAAAAGTAAAAATTTTTACCAAGCTAGGTTTTTTAAACCGGGGAGTCTGGGAGCATATTAGTGATTATGTTTATATTGTGTGCGGATATTGAAATTTCATTGGAAATCGTTATTTTAATTTGAAAATATTCAGCGATGCTGAATATGATATGATATTAGTATACACCTAATTTAATATTATCCATATCAATTTTATTTAAAAAAACCTTAGAAGCTGAAACAAATGAATTAAAATTAGGGGGTGTTTCAGAGATAAATCAAAATAATTTACATTATCCAAAAAAATTAACAAAGTGGCAAGTGAAGTTACAGAATTGAAGGTGGATGGCATTTTTATGCAATTAAGAATGTAGTTATGAATTATTATGTACAATCTATATTTATGTTGTAAATATGTGTATTAAACCATATATTTAAACACAACAACGTAATCAATTAATCATATAATTAAAAGTAATGCATTATTTATGCCTAAGGTTATTTATTATATCCACACTTTCATTTATTATAAATAAAAAATAAAATTCTTAAGCATCCAATGTATTATTAATTTATTGTTACTCGCTAAATAGTATATTAAACATTAAGGGTAGAAACGCATGATTATTCTCAAGATTAAAATTTAAATCAATTGAGAAAACTAATTAAAAAAATGTAAATCTTAAACTTTACCTTGATATAAGTTTTGAATATTGAATATTTACATACATACAATACAAATTTCCTTTGTAATAAAATCAATTAAATTTTCAGAATTATTTAAATGAGATTTTTTTCATAACTCTCGAAAGAAAAAGAAAAATTGAAGATGCGGGAAAACCGATTTCAAGAAACTGAAGAAAAATTATTAAAAGTCAACTGAAAATTACCATCAACTTTTGTTTTAATATTTTAATCGATCTTGGAACAAAATTATATTATCTACACAAAATAACACATTTTCATTAGAATATTATACAGAAGTTCTACATAAATAGCATAGTGTACGATATAATCTTTGAAATTCAATGAAATTATATCAGTATTTAGTTGTGTTTATTATTTCAAAATTCTGTGAATTGCTAGATAAATATAAACATTTTCTTTATTATTGTGGAAGTGATACTCAATACATAAGATATTTTAATTTAAATTTATGAAAAAGCTTTTTCAATATTTCAAATTCAACATTGATAATCAATTAATTTGGTGTCGTCAACGTAATCAAGCAAAAGCATTCTAATCCATTAGTGACTTTTTTCTTATTAGCAATAAATGATGAATTACCCTATACACATAATATTTATGAGTCTTATTATACAATTTGACAAGTCAATATTCTTGTAAAATTTTCCACACTCGTTACGAGTTTTCAACACGTGCAATAAATATCACGTTAAAAATTTTCTTATTCTATTTGCATGTTTTACTTTAATGCTTTTGCTCCTTATCCACCGTTCTCGAGTACAAATTAAATACAAGGAAATGGGGTTCGATAACTTTTACTTACCGCAGTTTTCTTCGTCGCTTTGATCATTACAATTTGCAATTCTGTCACAAACTAAGTTCCTTTTGAGGCATTGACCGTTGTTGCACTACAAAAGAAAGGTTTATTTGAAAATTTCATTAAGGAAACTTTTTTAATTTTAATTACAAAAGTATTTAAAATACAAATTGAACTGCATGATATTGACATTACAGTAGTAATAGTAGTTAACTTCACTTGGGTTTTCTCACCTGATAATTATCCAAACAATTTTTTTGGGAGCACTCCTCTTCATCCGAAGAATCAGTACAATCGTTAATAGAATCGCACTGATCAGTACTTGGTATGCAGTAACTTCCATCCTTTATGGACGTTCCATTTTTGCATTGGAATTGTCCATTTGCACATCTGGAGAAACCTTGAATTGTGAAACCTTCGTTTACTGGTTTAACATCATCGGTAGGAATAAATGCACTGACATTTTCAATTAGGGTCTTACTGGTGACGCTGTCGGTTTCCTTGTCTGCAACTCTATTTTTGTCTAAAGCAAAAATAGGTTTACTGATAAAATCGGTAGCCAAATAATGGTCGTGTTCAAAATCGTTGTAAGTGGATTTTGTAGCTTTTCCCTCTTCGTTCAAATCATTTATACCTTCTTTGCTTTTTATTAATTTTTTATTGTAGTTATCTTGGTATTTATTTTCGCTAAGCTTATCTTCGTCGCTTATGTTATTAAAATCGTCGTTTGAATTAAGGTGAACGTCGATAGAGTCAAGGTTGTTAAAATATTCGTTTTTAAGCGATCGGTCTTCTTCTTCTTCATCTTCTTCCGGTAAAGGAATGATGGGCAAAATGTTTTCGCTTTCAATCTTAACCGTCGTTGATTTTGGCTGCAGCAGACTTGCTTGCGTAGTCAAATCGTTGGTTTGGTTTTCTTGAACTTCATATTGAAAACTTTCCGTTGTGAATAACATCTCGGGTGCTTTACTAAATGTGGTGGTGGTTTCAGCTGGTCCATTGTTATACATTGCAGTAGTATTATTAACATGACCTTTCCTTTCATAGAACGTGCTAGTTGTTTCTAATGCAATAAGATCTTCCGTACTAGTATTTATGCCTGCAAAGTTCTCACGTACATTCACATTCTCATGAATTACATTTTCTGTTGTTGTATTAACGTCTGATGTAACGCTTAAATTTGTGTGCTTACCATGATCGTTGTTGCCACCATATAAATTAAACAAGTATGCATTACTATGAACGTTGTTTATGATATCGGGACTTAGTGTAGGAAGCTCTTTTTTTACAGATTCGTTAGTTTTATTTTTTTGGAATTCTATGTTCTCGGTTGTAGCAACTAAAGCAGGCTCATCTGAAGAAACTAGTTCGGCCTTTTCTGTAACATTGTCTTGTAATGAATTTACACTTAGCAGTGTGGTATCTGTTGGATTAGGATCATGTGGATTGGTTTTGTTAAGTTGATCGTCATCAAGTCTTGGAGGCACTTCAGTCAAATTCTCTTCAGCTTCTTTGGTAAAATTTTCAGCAGCATACATATGTCGGTCCAATTCCAAAATTTTAGCATGATTGTCGTTTTCAATATCCGGTAAAAATGGAGACATGTCTAAAGGATTAATTGCTTCGGTTATGTCATAATTAATAATAGGTTGGTGTGATTCTTGAGTTGTATGCAAAATAAGATTTTCACTTGATTCGTCTTCATTGTTCAATTGCGTGAAATTGTTAAACAATGGAGCTGTTGACGTCGACTCGTGATGAAAATCAATTGTATGTTCTGCGTCGTTTATTTGCACGAGAACGGAGTGATGAGTTGTATAATTTTTTTTTGATGTCGAACTTGTTTCTGGGGTAATAGTATGTGGATCATAATTTATCATAACTGGAGAACTGCTAATTTGTGAATCATTTAATTTATCGTTATTGTTATAATTTAATTGTACATCGATATTGTTTTCAGAGGAAGTTTGTTTTTCATACTTCACAGTTGTAATTTCATTTAATAGTACTTCCTCGCTATTGTCATTATTAGTAGTAATTTCTTCAAGTCCAATTACGCCAGGCACTGCTTCATTATAATTTCTTTCCATATTAATTTCAACATTTGGTGTTGGAGATGTTTCAGTTACGATTTCCTCACTTACAGTACTTATTTCATCTGCAATTTGACGAGTTTGATTTTTTCTTGTATTGGCTGCTACTTCCAAATGATGCTGATGTACCTTTTTCGCGTTTTGGTTTAGCAATTCTTGAGAAGACAAAACTGGTTGAATTTCACCGGGTGTTGTTTGAGTGACATCACTGATATGAAGATTATCAATAGATGATTCGTTTTCTACTGCCTTAGATGTAGTGATCATTGGATTGGGTTCAAAATCCTTTTCTAATTCTGTAGCAGTTTCAAGTCCTAGTACACCAGGAACTGGTAAAGTTGTCGTAATCATATCCGGTTCTGATTTTTTTGTAGATTCTGCAATAGAATGCAAATTCACTTCGTGATCTTCGGATTCAATTTTGGATTCCGAAGAAGATTCATGCAAAACAACATTCATTTCCGTTTCTGATTTTGGTTGCATCGTCGATTCGGTTATTGTATCAACTTGAGAATGTGATTCGGAATGTGGTTCTGGCTGTGACGTAGTCGTAATTGGTGAAATTAAATCTGATTCCGACTTGAAATTTCTAGATTGTGATAAGTCAGGTTGATTCAGATTAGTTGTTAGTGTTTCTTCGTGCTTTTTTATATATTCTGTACCTGATTCAACATCTGCTAAAAGTGGTATTTGTGATGGCGAAGTTGAATGTGGCGTAGACTCAATTTCTACATTTGAATTTATCGTTGTAGATTCTGTAACCAAATGATGTTCTACTGCAGACAATACATGCGTGTCTAATATGGAATTTGATTCAGAAGTAGGTTCCGGTTTTGTTTTAGGTTCTGGCTCAGAAGTAGGTTCTGGTTCTGATTTAGGTTCTGGTTCCGAAGTGGGTTCTGGTTCTGATTGAGGTTGTGGTTCAGAAGTAGGTTCTGGTTCTGGCTTAGTAGTAGGTTCTGGTTTTGGTTTAACAGTAGGCTCTGGTTCCGGTTTAGCAGTAGGCTCTGGTTCTGGCTCAGAAGTGGGTTCTGATTTAGGTTCTGGGCCGGAAGTAGTTTGTGGACTTAACACAAGTTCTGGATTTAAATTTGTATCTTGTGATTTTGGTTCAGGTTCAGATGTTGGTTCAGGCTGAGCAGTAGGTTCTGGTTCAGATTTTGGTTCAGGCTGAGCAGTAGGCTCTGGTTCAGATTTTGGTTCTGGTTCTGAGGTAGTTTGTACCACTACAAGTTCCGGTTTAAATTTTATTTCGGGTTCAGATGTAGGTTCTGGTTCAGACGCTGGTTCTGGTTCAGACGTAGGTTCTGGTTCAGATTTGGGTTCTGGCTCGGATGTGGGTTCTGGTTCGGATTTGGGTTCTGGCTCAGATGTGGGTTCTGGTTCGGATTTGGGTTCTGGGGTAGGTTGCGTTACTAATACAAGTTCTGGAGTAAAATTTGTTTTTGGTTCCGGTTTAGCTTCAGGTTCAGATGTAGGTTCTGGTTCTGGTTCTGATTTTGGTTCTGGCTCAGATGTAGGTTCTGGTTCTGATTTTGGTTCTGGCTCAGATGTAGGTTCTGGTTCTGATTTTGGTTCAGGTTCAGATGTTGGCTCTGGTTCTGGTTTAGGAGTGGTATTTACTTCTAATATAAGATCTGGATTGAAATTCCGCCCTTCTGATTTAGCTTGTGGTTCAGATGTAGGCTCTGGTTCTGGTTCGGCAGTTACATGTGGTTCTTGTATAAATTGTGGATTAAAAATTGTTTCCTGTTGTAATTTTTGTTCAGGTTCCGGTGTAGGTTCTGATTTAAATTCTGGACTTATTTCAGATGTAGATTCGCTTACATGTACCGTTTTATGTTCACGTTTATGTTCGTAATCTGAAGTTGATTCTTCCAACGGAGATATATTAGATTCTGTTTTAACTGTCTCCAAATTCATATGCGTATAATATCCATTGTCGTTGTCATTAAATTTAGCTTCCCTTGCTGGAGAATAGGTAGATTTAATTTTTGGTTCCATAGTAGTAGTTGGTATATGAGGAACAGCATTATGGTCTGTTAAATGATCAGTATTCGTTTCAAAATCCACATAATCTAATGGTTTTAAATCTTCAGGGGCTGGAACTTCCATAGGAAACCTTTGAGTTATCACATCATCTATAATTCCTGTTTCTGGATGGATTTTAAAAGAATCAATACATTTGTTTTCGTTTACATCAAAGTACTGATATGTCGGACAAGTACATGCAAAATTGACCAGTTGGTAATCAAACAAGCATTCGTGTTCGCAATTATTATTGTCGATTTTGCACATATCAATAATTTTTTTCGCTTCTACTGTATTTTCTCTGATGTGGTATTGGAACAAAAATTGACCACTTTCATCCAAGACATTCTGCAACGTTTGTGCAAGCATTTGTGCATTCATCGGATCTTCTTGGTTGCTTGTTGTAAATTCCCATCCAACACGAAATTTAACCTTTACGCTGCCCTCGCTAAAAATTTGAAGAGTCATTTTTGAGATTCAATGACACAATGGATGGCTTACCTAAATTCCATTACTTTAAGTAGCATTTTAACATCTTTCAGTTCAACTACATTGAAGAGTTGCATTTTTAGTTCGTTTTCGAGTGATTCTGCTAGATCTTTAAATTCTTGACTACTTTTGTTTAACAATTCCGGATGGAACTGCAAGTTGTCGATAACAAAATTGGATTCCAGTGCTCGAGGAACTGAAATTAAAAATTGTATTCAAATGGTGATTAGCTCAAGGTAAATTTTTAGGAGTTCTAGGTTTTTATGAAATTTGTCATATTTGAAAAATTTGAAAGTACGATGTGAGGTGACGTATTATTTACAAAAGTTAAAATATTAAATATCATTTACAATCTAATTTCTTCGTGCACCTCTGCGTACTTAAGAACCGTGACGAGGTATTAATATTAAATAACAAATGTTTCTTGTAGTTTAACCGACTTACATACCTTCTATAAGAGACGTGTCCGTTTTTGGTAATATGCTAGAGACTGTACTAATAGGTGGTCCTGGTGTATGAGGATAATGATCCGTTTTTTTCATATCCGTTGGTGCTAATCCTAAGAAACTTCCCGCAACCTTGACGTCTGATTCATCTTGATTCGAAGAATCTCTGTATTGTTTAGCTTCTTGAACGGGTTGTGCTTCTTTTGTTCCAATAATGCCAACTGAATAGCATAATTATATTAAAAAATGAAAGACATAAAAGAGGTATTAGGATAAGCAATTAAAATTTAATTTAGCACTAAGATTTTTTTGTTCTTTAAAATAATTAATGTCTGGCATGTTAAAATTTGATGGAAAAATAAATCAAAACTTCAAAACACGTTTGAGCGTTAAATTTATATGTGCCTCCATCTACCACCTACATATTAGCTCACGAAATATTGAAAACCTTCACAAAGAATTTCTGTTAGATGAAATATTGATTAACTTCTCAAGTTGCAAAATTAACGACATCTCATGGGTTTTAATCAGAATTAAATTAATAGAATGGCTATACTAATAAGGAAACTTTCAAAATAACAGAATGTTGAAAAAAAAATGTTAGAATATTTTTTTACATGAAGCAATGACCCCTATTTTATATCTTAAAATAAAAATAGCATAAAAAATAAACTACAATAGGTTCCCTCATTATATAAAAGATAACCTTGAAGATTATCTTTTGCCCTTATACAAAGTAAATTGAGAGCTTCCTTCCTCGTTAATGATTTCGACAAGATTTCACTTTTATATCTGAGTTTTCCCCCACGGAAATAAGGGTCCCCCATCTAACAGGTATTGCTTGAAACTGTAACATCAATTAAAGATTAGAGTACGTACCTGCAGCCAAAATGCCAACAATAATTGCGGCTGCAACGAGAAGTAAGAAAACGCTCCAACACACACATCTATGGCGGGATTTTTTCTCTCTCTTGTCTTTCGTCACGTAAAGCTTCTCACCTCTGAAAAAAAAATAAATAAAAAAGTTGGAAATAAAATTTAAAAAAAGTACCTCATGTATTTGCGGTGCTCGTTCACCGGAACAAAGTATTCGTCATAAGGATTACCAATTTCTACTTCCGTTTCCTTCTTAATTGGAATATCTGTAAATCCATTACCGTTTTCGTAAGGTCCAACAATGTCTTTGCCATTAGGTTTTAAGTTAATTAATTCTAAATTAACGGCTTCTACCATTTCGGATTCACCTTTGTTTGGTGTCGCTGACGAATTATTCAAATCGCCATTATTAAAAGGTTTTTTATTGTCGAATGTTGATTTTAGAGCACCATTTGTGACTGGGTGGTTATTTTCATCATCGACGAATGTGGGATTATCCACGCCGGTGATAGATTTCTTCCTCGATCTTGGAGTATCTGTTTTATGAAGACTATGGGTACTACTATACTTTTTACTTAATTCGTCTAGATGATTGTGGTTTTCTAAGCTTTCTTCTATATTTAAATTTGCAGTTGAAAGATAATGGGGTAACGAAGACTTTTCCTTTTTTGTATCGTCGTAGTTTACAGGTAAAGTAACTTCGTTTTTGTAGTAGGTGTTGGCTTCTTTTTTTGGCGATGTTGAATTTTTTACAAATTTGTCTTCGTCGTCGTGTGAAGGATAATCGTGAGGTGAATCGTTGCTGTTAGTAATAGTCATATCTAGCGAACTACAATTTTGACTTAGGGTATTATCTTGCGTCGTGTCACTGCCCCCATAGCTACTGTCAGCATCCATTCTCTAAAAATAAAAAATGATATTAGTTTATTAGATTTTTCACACAAATATTTTAAGAAATGATAGTTAAGAAATCTTTTATTTTCCGAGTCTAATTGCACCAATTTTAAACTTCGGGACGGAATTCAACCCAACAATTATGCTAATTTAACTCGATTTTGAGTTCAGTGGTTTTGTACATAAACAAAGAAATTATTTTAAGTGTCTCGTACACAGGAAAGATGTTTTAATTGGCTGGAAATTAAGTCACCACCATATTACGTGATTATAGAGTTTTTTATGTATCAATCAGAAAAAAAATTCAATTTAAATTTTGTATGCTATAAAATATTAATATTTTAACAGTAAAGTAAGTAAACAACCTGTTGTTATTATGTTTCGAGCAATAGCCTGTAATAGAGAATTACTTTTTTATATTGGAAGACTGTAAATTGTAACGGATTCATGTTTCTGCGAATTTATGAAAGAATTAATGAGCTAAGTACAATTTGAACCTTTCTAAAATGCAATTATTTCATTTAAATTAGAATAATATGGCTATTTCTGGTATTGCAATGGTATTATTATTGTTATTAAGCTGAACTGAAATATAGTTAGGTGATTGATTATTAGTAATCTGTTCCACAAATCAAAAATTAAATTGCAAATTTGTTCACTCCCTTTTAAGTTTCTATTCTGTTGTATTCAATTAACATAACTTACTTAATTTTTATTCCAAGTTCTTTATTTTGCAACTTAATGTATTACTAATGTGATGGGCACATAAAATTTGGTATGTTTTAATGGTAATTGAGATGCTAATTGTTTGATTTTGGATGTTTGGATGTATACCCAAGCAATAAACTCACAGTGTTAATAATTTTTAACAAAATCAATCTGACTCTCTAAATTTACTATTTTCCTTCTGACTCCGAAGAAATTTCTTGTAAAATAACTGGTTACCAATATTAAAATTACGTTTCTAAGCTTCTCAGAATCATCACCATGCAAAGGTGTATGAAAACTATTTAAATATTTGAATTATTGCTGTTCAGTCACCTACGGTTGGTGAAGTTGCTCATTGCAATAATTTACAGGCGTGGATCAAACAATGGAATTTGATGGGTATCGCTAAAGCTAATAACAAAATTACAAATTTATTTAGTTATGCACCTTGTATAATAATTCCTCCTAAGATTGTTGTCAATCCTACGTTAAATATAATTAACGCGTTTTCGATTTTTAGGGAGCGATTGCTTGACATAGTCAAGTCATTCACAATTCAAGTTTAACATTTTTGATAAATAACTGCCGTGGGTACCTACTAGGACTTCTTTCCTCCACGCTTTAATTTCTTTTCAATTAGCAATTTACCAACCAGGTGTAACAAACAAATATATCTTATAAGTCGAAGCCATGCAAGTTGAATTTTTTATACAGGGTTTTCATGAAGCATTTTGTAAGAACTTGCAAAAGACAAAAATAATTTTCGAATAAAAAAAATTGGAATTATTATGTTGAGCTACACATGTTTCTAGCCCATATTGAGCCTTGATAGGCCGACAGTGAAAATTTTAAAGCTCAGGGCTAGCATTATATACCATCTCTGCAATTGCTGGTTTATTATTATTCAAATGAAACATTTGCATTTAAAACGTCGGCGTTCTTTTGAGCTAACCCTGTATAATTTAAAAAAGTTTATGCAAATTTTCAGTGTTAATACTGAAAAATTTGATACTTCTTCAGTAATTTCATAAAAAACATGAGAGAAATCATTATAAAAAGCATGACACTTTTCCAGAGTTATAGCAAAAAATTGCAGTACAATAAAATTTCATGAAACTCAATGAGGTTTAATGTTTAATTGCAGCAACAGCAGTTGTTTATTTGTACAGTCTATCACCACAGATGTTTGGACAGGTTATGTAATTGCAATTTGATACAAGTAAATCATAAAGTAAAAAGTATAAAATAAATTAAATGAATTGCTATTTTATGCTTCCTGAATGTGCAATGGCGGACATCTCTAATTCATTGGTACTTATCGTTAGGAATATCATGGCAGGATTCACTGTAATGGAAACAGTACCACAGTAGATACAAAAAGTACTTTCAGCCCAGAAAAGTAAAATCAAACTGAAAACAGTAGATTAGAGTATTATTGGCTTACAGAAAATTTTTTGGAAAAGAGAGTGAACCTATATAATTTTTTATTAATTTTTTTATTGTTTTCTGTTTTTATTAAATTTATATAATAATATTTATTATTAATACACGAAAGATAGGATAGGTTAGTAATTATTTTTATTTTTTTAATATTTTTATTATTTTATTTTATTTATTAAAATGTAAAGCTATGTGATTGTGGTAAAATGCTATGAAATCCTTTTTAAATTGTTTTAATTTTTAATCTTTAAAATGACTAGAAACTAATCCATTTCTCTTTATTATCATTTACAATAGAATATTCTTTCTTATTTAATCAATGAAAAATAATGAAGTATAAATTTGGCATTGTCAATTATCTACTAACAACAATATTATTATTATGTACATACAATATCATCTTGTCAGTAAATTAGCTCAGTAATTAAATTTTAAAATCGTTAAACACCAAATAAGTTTAACTGAATTAAAAAAAAAATTAAATGATTATTATTATGGTTATTATGCAAGTTTTACAGGTTTCTCACTAACTAAGCAAGGCCAAGTGAATTTTTCTTTTTAATTATTATAATCTTGTGACATTAGTAGGTTTTTAATCAAATTTTATTATTATGTGTGTTAAAATATAGGTCATAGTTAATCGCTCCACCCAAATTAATAACAAGTAACCTTAAATTAAATTAGAACACAACTTGAATTTATTATAATTTATAATAAATTATATCCGAAAATAATTTAGAGATAACAGATTTCAATGCAAGTGTTGTAGGATAGACAATCACTTTTATCTTTTTATATTTTACTGTACGAAAATGATTTTAAAAATATTTATTGCATCCATTATGCAGTACTCTAGTGATAAAAACCACTAACTTTCCAATCTTCACATGATAATCAAGATGTAAAACGTGCATAATTTTTTTGCAAGTTCCACTTGAAATAATGATTATGACATTAATTATCTTCATTTACAAATTTCCCGTTAAAGTTAGCACAAATATTCAAATAATTATTTAATTACATTAATTAGGCGCTGCCATTTACTTGCATTGTCCATGCGATTCTTAAAATATTGGGACACAAACAACTGTTCGAGTGCTACATGGCAAAAAAATGAGGTTATAAATTCTGGCACTCGACCAATAATAACTCTCGATTTTTTACTTCTCTCCAAAAGTGATTTTTTAAGTTTAACTTCATAATTTAGTACAATGAAAGTAAATATTGGACGTTCAATTAATTAAACACTCGTAAAATTTAATAATTTCAATTGTACTATTCGAAATTGTGAAATGAAATTGTATTTAATTCCTTTGTATATATTTATCTGTTTCCTTTATCTAAATTTTGCTCTAATCACAATTCATCTTTTCATTCAAAAAAGTGGATCACGTGTACCTTATTTGGCATTCATCATTCTTCATTCATTAATCGACATTTTTCCAAAATTAATTATGCTTGTATTTGCTTGGTTAATCATACTAATAACTCTAAAGGGAAAATCCTTCAGATGCTTCTTCAACAGAAGAATGACGCGAGGTGTAAATTATACTTATTGACCGTTTTCCCTGAAGTTATTGCTGTTTGATTGCCTTATTTACTCATAAAAGAAATAATTAATTTTATAGCAAATATTTGTAATTAATATTAAATCCTGCTTGGTAAATTCCGAAGAGATGAATAATCAAAAGAAATTAGACTTCTTAGAAAACATCTGATAGACTTCTCTGCAAAATTATGTTAATTAGATGAGGTAGTCTATCTTAACCCATCGCAAAGTTTTTTTATATGACCTTGAAAGCGACTGAGTTGTGAAGAGTTTGCATCACTCTTCTAATCGTGTTAAGTTTAGTGTAATAATTTGCATTTAAATTACTTTTACATAATAGAATACAATTATTTAAATATTTTAAGCTTTCATTTAGCCGGTAGAATACGAAATCGGCAAGCCGGAACTTTGATAGATTTTCAGTTTCGCTTTCGTTCGCCGAACGATGAATTATTACCAAATTTTAAACTACAGAAAATTATCACATGGAATTCAGGACGTAGCCAAGCAAGGGAAAAGCAAAAACTTTCCCAACAAAGCATGTGAAATTATACCAAGTGTTTGGTATAACTGTCTGAAATATAATTTTCAATTGATTTAGTGACTATTCACACATCGTTTTGTGAATGGAGAGTTATTTTTATGTATTACAACAATGGGTACGCAATTCAAAAGCTAAAAGAATTTTCTAATGAAATGACAATTGTAATCTTCTTGTGCCACATTGGGACTGTGATGTAAAGTTAAGCTCAGGTATAAATAACTCATTAATTGTTTTGTACGTTTAGTTTCAAAATTATGGAAAGTTTCTAATGCAGCTTACAGTTAGTTATAAAATGGATATCCTTTTAAATACATCATTCTAAAGAAAAAAGTGAAGACGTTCATTTATTCACCTTGAGAACGTTAAGTCATCATTTAAGCTAAACATTCCAATTAATATTGATCTGTAATTATACAAAAGTACAGTGCACTTAAGTTATTTATAATATGAGAAATAATAACCTAATAATTAAATTGACACTGTTAGTTGTATCCATTACACAATATCGGCAAGCAAATTACCAGTCATGTTCAAGATCTGGAACAAACAGGTGACGATGAAAACATTAATCTAGTTATGATGGTTAAAATTATAAAGCAATTGTACCTATTAATTATTGGCAGGCCAAATATGTTCAAAATTGAAATACTATCAAATAAAATTTTAGCAAAATGTTGAAAGGTAAATTTTCAAAACCAAAGTGTAGAAATAAGAGATGAAGTACCCAAGCAATACTTGGGCAAAGATAGCAGTTAAAAGATGGATAGTATAGTATTAGTTAATTTTCAAAATTATCAATAATAATAATTATTATTATAATTGTAACTCTCCACATTATTAATAGCGATTTATTTCCTACAGGTTAATCTAGTTACAAGAGAATTTAAAATGATGTAATATATATTTACTTACAAATATTTAATAATTATTGTTATTTATGTAATGGTAAAATTATAGTGGAGTATTATCGGAAGTACGTATATATTATGTAATTTAATGCCTATTAATAAAATAAAGCGTTACATTGTATTTGTACTATGTTGGATCTTATATTTTTTTTTAGACAAAACAAGTGGATTGAACTTTTTGCGTTAGTATTTGTCATGAAACAATTTTACAACGAATATACTGAATATACAGTAGCAGGTATGGAAATTGCATCACTGTGTATATTTCCGAATTAAAATAACAATTCCTTATGAAATTTGAATAACCGTACACAATATAAACACAATACGCACACAAAGCTCAGTTTTTCAAACCGGGGGGTCTGGGGGGTATGGAATACCCTCCAGTACACCAGAGATTGTTTGCAAAAAATGTTACTGAACTTACAAGTTTCAAACCGGAAATCTAATTTCTAAAAATGTAAGATTTTTGATGTGAAACTCAATAACACATTTTCTTTTTTTTAACAGAATCACTAATGTGCCCCCAGACCCCCGCCTGGCTTGATAAACCTAGCTTTGTGATTGTGTTCAAAAAAGAAAATGTATTTTTGAGCTGAAGATTTTCAAACCAAAAATTAAATTTTTTACCTATTTCTATTTCTATTCATTTTTTTTATTTTTTACTATTAAGAATATAAGTAATATAGTACTTAGAAATATATTGTTTTAATTTGGGAATAATTCCGATTGCAATTTCCATACTAGAGTGATCCTTATTTGGGGTTTGGATTAATAAATAAGATTAAAATAAAAATTTTGAATTTTATGTGAATGATGTTAATTTTTTCGGGTAGCTAAAACTGGATTAATTTCTCATTAAAAATTTTTGCTAACAAATTATCGAGTCGTATCGTCTGAATTGAAGTTTCATGGTAAATAATGTTAGTGTACTAATTTATTGTTATGCAGTATATTTGACAAATAAATTAATTATAAAAGTGACTATTGCATAAATTTGATTAAAAATCGTTACATTTTATTAAAATAGAAATATAAATACATGAAAAATCTACTGAGACCATAAAAGTATACCAATTATTAATCCTCTGATAATATCGAAAAGTACTCTAAAAACCTTACCGATTACAAAACCCAATTTAAAAAGAACCTTGACTTATGAACCCCATACCAATTTTTATTGGTTTTGACTTATATCATGATTGCAATGGTGTACAAATACAGCGACTATTAAATAATTTCAAATAATTAATTTTCTACGTGACTTCTTACTTCTTGAATTTTTTTCGTCAATCTTTCGGAATTATTAAAATTTTAAATTTATTAATATCTGTTGTATAACAGCTTATTAAAATTAAACTACGAGTGACACAATATGAGGAGTATTGAAAAGGAAGTCTCTTGCTAGAAATCAATTTAAAACGCATTCAAGAATGTATGTTAATTATTCCTTGGTTTATAATTTTTACGCAATTATTTTAAAGTTCACATTTCCACATAGCGGAAATACAAGGTCGTCACATACTATTTGACACTTTTATAAATTATAGAGTTAAAGTCACATCAATAATATTAAGTGAATAAAAATTTAATTAAGAACAGTATAGAAAGTAAAATAATCGTATACCTGTGTAGCAGAGAGGAGGGAGTTAAGTTTTTATATTTTTAATAAACTTACTGTTTTAAGGACTGTAAAACCAGATATCTACTACTAATTTCGCACAATAAGTGAAAATTAGTATTAATGAAGTTGTTTTATATGGAATATTGAATAAAGTATTAAAGATACCATAAATATAAAACTAAAGTAGCTAATATAATCTCAAAATTAAAAGCTATAATTAACATTTATTATTAATGCAAAAAAACTAATAAGACTTATTTGTGATTGTTGTTTTTACAGTTTTTTAAATTTTAATCTACTTCTTCGGTCGTATTAACTACCTTGAAATTAGAGTCCAAATGAGCATATGAATAATAAATTATTATCTATTAATATATTATGTTTTACTAATTTTGTTTGGCAAAATAAAAAATTTCACATTATTTAATTATCGTCATAATAATGTTGATCTACATAATATTTCATGTAAATTATGTAATTATATAAATTCTTAACTTGTGAAAATATGAAGTTAAAACTACAATATAACAAGCTATAATTAAACTAATAAAAGTTAATTCATATTTATCCCTTTTGTCAGAAATTAATTTTTATTTTTTTAAAATTATGTTATTAATTTTAAATATAAATATTTTATTTTTTTTTAGTTATTTTATTAATTTTAAATAAATTTCTGACCAAAGTCTATGCTGAAAGTGCTTTATTATTAGTTTAATTAGCTTGCTGTACTAAAGTTTTAATTTTATTTAAATTTTATTATGGAGAACATATTTTGAAACGAAAAATTTTTAGTTTTTGAGAACAGTTTTTAAATAAATTTGGCAGTTTTTAGTTTGGTAAACAAACTCATCTTTAGAAATAATGTATAAATGACTTCAAGTAATAAAAATTAAAAATTGAGTAAAAATTTTGACGATTGATATTAATGATCTTAAATGTTTAATTGTTAATCTTTAATCTGTAATCTGTGACATGCAATCTGTAATCTGTAATCTGTAATATTTAATCTTTAACCTTTACCCTTTAATCTCTAATCTCTAATCTATAATCTCCAATCTTTAATCTTTAATCTTTAATCTTTAATATTTAATCTTTAATCTTTTATCTTTAATCTTTAATCTTTAATCTTTAATTTTTAATCTTTAATCTTTAATCTTTAATCTTTAATCTTTAATCTTTAATCTTTAATCTTTAATCTTTAATCTTTAATCTTTAATCTTTAATCTTTAATCTTTAATCTTTAATCTTTAATCTTTAATCTTTAATCTTTAATCTTTAATCTTTAATCTTCAATCTTTAATCTTTAATCTTCAATCTTTAATCTTTAATCTTCAATCTTTAACCTTCAATCTTTAATCTTCAATCTTTAATCTTCAATCTTTAATCTACAATTTTTAATCTTCAATTTTTAATATCCAATCTTTAATCTTCAATCTTTAATCTTTAATCTTCAATCTTTAATCTTCAATCTTCAATCTTCAATCTTCAATCTTCAATCTTCAATCTTTAATCTTTAATCTTCAATTTTCAATCTTCAATCTTTAATCTTCAATCTCCTATCTTCAATCTTTAATCTTCATTCTTTAATCTTCAATCTTTTATCTTTAATCTTCAATCTTTAATCTTCAATCTTTAATTTTCAATCTTTAATCTTCAATCTTTAATTTTCAATCTTTAATCTTCAATCATTAATCTTCAATCTTTAATCTTCAATCTTTAATCTGCAATCTTTAATCTTCAATCTCCAATCTTTAATCTTCAATCTTTAATCTTCAATCTTTAATCTTCAATCTTTAATCTTCAATCTTTAATCTTCAATCTTTAATCTTCAATCTTTTAATGGTAGATCCGCACAATGTGTAATTCGGCGAATATCGCTATTCGATAATACAAATTTTTGCTTTTACAGAAAAGATACAGTGAATGTGTCCACGTATGAACGTTCGTAACAGTCACGCATTGAGTGGGAGAAAATATTCGTCAAGAAGCATTCGTGGAGATCCAACATAAGAATATAAGAAGCTATGATAAATTTTTTTTAATTTGAACAAAAGCTGCAAAGTTTTTTTTTTGGAAAAATTCCAAAAAAATACAAATGTGAATATGGAGAACAAAAGAATTTATTAGAAGAAAACACGACAAAAAAAAAAGAAAAATTTATAATTTCTTAACAAAGTTGTTTTAACTTAAATATAAGCAATACGTTGCGGGAAAGGAGAGTGATTTCCATAATGTTACCAGGCTGCATTTTTTAACCTGAGTAAAGGGGTAAAGTTAATAGGTAAGTAAGAAAATGGAGTATTTTCAACCACTGTAAGTCTTCAACTAACGATATCTTTCTGGTTAAATTTCTTCTCTTCTTCCTTTTTCTAAATTTAGGACTATTTTTAGTCTAGTAATTTACGCTCATTTTTTCTAGTTACTCCCAGAAAGGTTACTTAACCAAGTATTCAATGCAGGCAATGCTCTCCGTAATTGCAGGTCAAACAATGTATGTACGGCATATATACAGTATTTGGATAAGTGACCTTGCAGACTTAAATTTTACAGTGATTTGTAATAAATGTTAGGAACATAGATTTAAATCACGGAAGGTGTATTTTTACTTAAATAATTCATGTGTTTTTTGCTTTTTTACAATATTTTGATGTTATATTTTCTTTTTATTTAACGTTATAATATGATTAACATGCTTAAGCCCGATAATTACTGGTTTTGTTGCCGTTTAAATATTACGTTTCAAAAATATTTATTTTTATTGCCTAGATTTGGTTGATAGGTCTATGGGGTTGATCAGAGCATTGAGAAATCAATGTATAAAAATGCTATCTGAGAAATTCCAGGATATTATCATTTTCCTTTGGCTACCATTTACCATAATTAAAATTGATTTATTTGAAGAACTGAATTTTCACTACCAGTAATCTTGTCAGAATTTAATTTGACATATCGTCGTCATACAACGCAAAACCAAAGTTTCGAATAACCAATGTTTGATTCTTCAATTCACCTGTTATCTGTCAAAATTGAACCAATAAAAATGTTGGATGTGAGACTTCATGGCCCAAGCAAAATAAACTGTAGTGAATATTGGTCCACTTTTGAGAGAGTCAATTCACAATTGAATAGTCAAATACAGTTGACTGGGAACTATGGTTTATATAGTTAATAGGTTTTCGTTGTATGGCAACGATATGTTGTATATCTGATTCCTGGAATAATAAATGAATAAAACAATGCAAAGTGCGCAATTTACCGAAGTTAAAAGTAAATCACATCAATTATCATGTAGGCCCGCAAAAGACCTAGGACTGCAATGACAGGTAAGCAGAGGACATCGTCGCAGTAGTATTTAGTATCAGTAACAAAAAAAAAGAACAATTGAAAATTTTGAAAAAATATACCAATAGGGTATATATTTTTATAAATAAATAAAGACAAAATAAAAATAAATAAAAAAGTAGAAACTTGCTCCGGATTTCAGGAATTCGATTGAAATCCTGGCTCTCTGAGAAACTCCGGGCTTCTTCAGAAACTCCGGGCTCGGAGGTAAGATTATGAATAATAAGTTAACCCAGAGAAAAGAATACGAGAAAAGAAAGACAACTACAGACAGGAACGGATTCTTGTTGACTAATTGACTGATATCATAAAAGCTCATAGCGATATCATAAACCAAGTTGTTTTTAGACCACTTTTAATTATCTAGAAACAGTGTTAAAAGTATCACAAAACTGTAAAAAGAATTATCGTAGCGGCATCACATTGATTTCGCCGTAAACGGATCCATTTTTGACATCATCGTGATATCATTTGATGATAAACGCAAGGATATCATACCGATATAAAATTATGACATCACACTTTTAACAAAACTCATGATCATAAATATACGAATTCGCCTAGACACTGACCAAAATTTATATGCTGTTAATTTTATTTCTTTTGGATTTTAATGTCAATTAATTTCAACTTACAGATGCTTATCTTAATTAATAATTGATGGATTTGCTCGTTTGTTCTGTTTTAATTTAAAAACACCTGAGTGTAAAACTTGAAGCCAGTTAATCCGGTATTGTGTAAGACATAATTTTAGTCAATTTGTCAATAAAATTACTATTTTACAGACAAAATAATTTTAAGAAAATTTGGACCTTGAGAATTATATAGGCCCTTTCTCTAAATTTTTAAAATTTATTGGATTTATAATTAAAATTTTGAAAACGATCGTTTTATGCAGCTGTTATAAAATTTATTTAAACATCTATAAAAATTTCTAAAGCTTGACACAATCCAAAGAATTCTAACGAAATCATGTAACAAATGAAATTAACTTGAAATATTAGTAAGATTAGTATAGGTATACCTAATTTTTATTTTAAAATTATTAGCAATCACCTTTTAAACTTTAAACTTTCTTTGACGTGATTTTTTTAACTAGTAACAGTTTAGTTCGTGGGGGTAAACATGAAATTCTAAAAATTATAACAATGGCATATTTGAATACACTTTGCTATAAAAAAGACGTTGAAAATATAATATATGATTAAATCTTTTGTAAAAAAGCGAACAAGTTCACTAACATTCAAAGCGTGGTTTCGTATTCTTACCGTGCGTTGAAGTCTCTGACGCTACTGGCTGTTCGTCTCGCTTGACTTTCAAGGTCTCAACTTCCTTTTCTTTAAAATTTTCCGGTGTTATAATTATATTAGACCACTTCTTGTTTTATACTTTAACGTACTTTTTTTTATAGTCGAATTAGTTTTCGGTGTTTTTAGAACTATAAATTAAGTTGTGTGGCACCGTATGCATTTTTAACTTAACCATTCGTTTACTTTTACTCGATGACGTTCAGTTACAGTCAAAATTGCAATCAAGAATAAGAGTGAAAGTACACACGGGGTATTTTACCTTATATATAGATAACAACATTTCAAACCCGACCGAGATAAAAAGCCAACTCGCGTGCTAACATTTTTAAAATTTTATAAGCAGTAACTTTTTTAATTATATAAACCGACTGCTAATCACTTCTTTTTTTTGCCTTAATTAATCGGAAATTATCTAATTTATTTCATATTACGCTTTTAAATATAGAGAAAGGAAAAGCGGTTATGCAAGGATTAACGTTAAAAAGCAAATCCATCTTCGATAATTAAAAGCCAATTAAAACCTGACCAAATTATTTGAATATTAAGTAATTTGCAAACTATTCATTCATGATTTTATTTATTGTTTCATATTATAGTCTTTGGAAAAGTGTAAAAAAATTTAAACTTTCATTTTGAACTCTTTTGATATAAGGATCGAGATCGATAAAAATATGAGGCCAGTGTGTTACCCGAGGTTATGAAAAATATTAAAGAAATTTCAATGAAGGCTTATCTGCAAACATCAACCCGAATGTGTGCTGTAGTTACTATTTGTACTATCAAATTCGATGGGAATCTGCAATTAATAATAAACATACAAAACGTGAAGTGAAAAGTTATAATAATAGAATTATTTAAACTGTAATTTGAATGAAAGTGTTAAATTTTAAATTGGCGTTTCCTTGAATATCTAAGGTCAAACAATAAATTTTCTGTTAGCAGTAACGATTTTTTTGAAATTGATTTTAGAATGGAGAAAACACCTTGAATGATATAATTTTAAGGGCATTCAAAAATGAACATCTACTTAAACGCGAGTAAACATACCGATGAAATAATTGGGTTAATTAAGTTTCATTCATGCTAAATATTGTATGACCTCCTAAACTTTCATTGCAAACAAGCCGGTAGGGAAGACATACTTTTGGCAATAATTCCGATTTCTTCAATATGCTGCTGCATAAGATGATCGAATTTCGATGCAGCTTTCTTTATTCAATGATAAATTGTGAAACTAAAAGAAATTATTCAACTTCGAGTTTTCAATAAGTAAATTATTCCAAAAGAAATTGTGTAAAAGTTGGAAACAGTTAGTTTATGCCTATACTTACACTTTTACAAAACGTTCACTTGTAAGTCTTTGTTAACCTTAGTTTGTTTAATCTAAGGTCATCTGTGAGTCACTAAACTCAGGTTAGTTTACTACAAAATTGTTACACGTAGCGATTTTTTCATATCATTATGCTTTTACATGCCTATCACCAGCGATCGATCTTGATTTCTTTACACTATAAGGCATTAATGTCGTAATTATTGTATTAGCGTAATTCAAAGTTTATTTTACTTAATAGTTTATTGCGATACATACATAATGTATCATTTACATAATGAACAATGTTGAAGTTATAGAAAATCACTTTTATCAACCCCGACGAAGACTTCTTTATATAAGGTCAATCACTCTTGACAATCAGTAACGTAACGACAAACTTAGTCCTTATAATTTCATGCAAAACAATTAAATATTAACTTCTTTTAAACTTCGTGTTTTACTTAAAAGCTAAAAAAAACTACCATTTATTGCAAAGTAACCCACTTTCACAGTAACAATCTCGGTTCCAATAATATTTAGGACAGGGGATTTCCACATTATTTAGTGGAAGTACTTTTCAATTGTATTGTTTTAGCAACCCTTGAATCTTATTGTTCACTAGAGTACTTGGAATAGGTATGTGCTAAGGATTTTACTAATTAATTTAAATTTTGCAACCTTTTTCTGCAAGGTTTTCTGTGTGCTTCCCAAGAAGCAATCGCCGAGATGTTTTCAATTTTTTCTAGATTTTACCCATGTGCGATATTGAAATTTACATTCACGTTTACAACACTCTGTAAAATAATATGCTGCAGTCAGTTTTTATTATACTTCTTTTACTCTTTCAACGAATCAAAGTTCGCAGTGGACGTAAAACCAATTAAAAAGTTATAAGAACACCGTGAACACGACGTTATAATAATAATACACAAAATATTTGATTGCCTAAAAAACTGCTCTTAAAACTTAAGCTTCACTTAAATCTCATTCCAACCAATGAGCAATCAGTGTTTCACTAAAATAAGGTGGAGCTTAACGATTTAAGGGAAGCTTAACGTTTAAGGGTAGTTGGTGAAAACGGGCATAAATGCTTATTTAAAAAAAAATATTTATGATTAGTAGAAAATGTTAAAGTAGAAGTTTCCCCTGTTAGAAACATATAAAACATATTATTCATAATTATCAATTATTATAAAATCATGTATTTACAATTTTATCCTGAATTTTGATTAAATTTTATTCTTTTGTCGGTTATGAATCGATCCATTTTAATAACCCGAAACGTGTAACCTAAACAAGTACTCGCATAAATTACCAAATTTATAATAAATAAGACAAAATCTTACAAATAATAAAATTTTTATTAATTTGTAGAGGATAATCTTTAGCAAATATAAAAAACACCACAATATTTTGAGATGACCCGAGAGTTCCAAAATATAAAATAATTTATTTTTAAGAAAATCTTCAAATTTTCTTCAGACCACCCATTTTCACTCTTAATTTTTCTAATAATTCAGATAATAATGATTTTGTACAACTCCGTCTAATTTTGCAATTAATAATAAAATTTTATTTCACTTTTCTTTCAATTTTTGCTTTTTAAATTTTAATTCAATGTAATTTAGATTATCTCAAATCCAAACGAATCTTCATATCTTTACTAGTCCTGCTATTAATTAATTAATTACTTGTAAAAATACTTAATAAAACCATCAAAATCTTCAAAAACTTCCAAAATCATCCAAACTCGGACAAATCAATCCAATTAATTAAATAAAATTCCACTTATATCATATCAACTTATTTATTTGCAAAAACTTCTAATATTTTCAAATTTTGAAATTTGGTCGACGCTCACGACAAATAGCAAAGTTATAAACAATTCTACCAATTTCATATTATAATATTTGCATAAAATTAAATTTAAATTTTTAAACAAATAGAACAAAATTTCAAATTAAACAAAATTACTATTTTAAAATTGAAAATTAAAAAAAAATTATTTCGGAACACATTTTAACATAAAAATAAATATATAGTAATATAATGTACTTCTAAACTCTTTCATCAATTTGATTCAAATTATACAAATCCTCTATTTAATTATTAATAATCATATTAATTACGTAATAAATAATGAGTCTTAATCTTTCACTTAAAAAAGTGAATTTCGCATAAAATATTTGTGTGTGCAAGTACTGTTTTATTTTAATAGGTTTAATTGGATTTCATTGAATTTTAAATGCAAGGCAATGCTAATTGTTACAATAGTTTTAGTTTCGTGATTGTTGACTTTCTGTAGAAATGAAAGGAAACAATAACACTATGTATGGATGCATTATTTGTTTCTTTAAAAAACCCAAGAGTAAATATCTGGAAAATGTAGTGTAAACTTTTTTGGAATTCTTTTGGTTGCTGAAAATCCTAGGAAAGCTTGGGAATTTTTTTGGCACTCGCTGAAATTCTTAAGACTTACACTTGTTTGGAATTTTCTTGAATATTAATGGAAATTCCTCGAAACTTTCTGGAAATTTTTTAAATTAATTACAAAATTTTGGGAATCTTTTAAAACTCTGCAAATGCATAAAAGTTTTTGGAATTTTTAATTCTAGGTAAAAAATGTTTTTTAAACATTTAAAATCTTTTTTCTTTAAAGTTTATTTCAAAATTAATCAGGGAAGCAAATAATTAAATATTAACAACGTTAATATTAATAACAAAATTAAAAACTTTTCCATTTTGCCAACATGTAAATTTGGAAATTTTTTAAATTTTCAATATTAATTTATTTAAAAAATAAATTTTGAAAAGTGGGAAGAAATATAAATATCATTGTAAACAATGTTTTCAATTTCATATTATTATTTAAATAATTATTTTAATTCGTCACGACTGTAATTTTTTTTCTGAATTTGCTTTATACCGCAAACCGCAACATCTGTGGTGTGATAATCAATTGCACTTAAATAAAATACCTTTAGACTTAAAGTATTAGAGTTTTCGTTTTGAATTTTGTTAAAAGTATTTTCGATTTGCAATAATTAATCTTTTAAATTAGGCTTACATTTTACTAAGTTGTATATCTCTCCTTTTGCAAAGGTAATCCCATTGATTTTATCTTATTGATCTCATTGATCTAAAATATCAAATCTCTGAGTTCTTGCTTCTTTTATTACTTTACTGTGAGACGTTAACCTCACAACGGTTCGTGGTTGATTGTATTGCAATATTGACTTCGAAATGGTTTCATGCAGGCATTAATCAAATTTACTTTTTAATTGATGTATTCCGGTAAAAAGGGAAAGAACCTGTAAAAGCTTTTACCGATCTCTAAAATAAAAGAGATAAGAAAAACAAATCACGAAGCAAGTGGACTTTCTTAAAAGAAAAATAATGAATTAATTTATGCAGTTTTAAGTATAATTTTACGCAGCCCTGCAGAAAAAATGTTGTATAATATAACGTCCGGAAAATGTCTTAACTCGATTCATCTACTTCTAGACATTGCTGCCTGCAAGCAATGTATCCGCTCAGTGAATATCCACTTTCCGGCCAGTTACGTCAATATCTCTAAAACAGGTGATATTGATATAGAAAACAATAATTTAACATAGTAAATTGGAAAGTAATGTGTTTACGGTCAGTTATCTGCACCAACCACACTTATTTTTCAAACAGGAACAGACTTTGCACAAACCTAACTTTTTGGCTTGTGCCAGCCACAGATATCTGTTGTCGAAGTTCTGAAAAGTTTCCAGCTTTTCAAAATTTTATATTTTTTTATGGAAAATAAAATAATTGTCGACTGCATTATTTTTGTGGTGGAATTAATTGGTGGTATTACCAGATATTGGCAATGCAAATACTAAATGCAATTTTAAGCGGTGAGTAAGCGTGGAAAATACTCTGAAACATTGTTATTGATGTTTGAATCTAATAATCCTATGTTGATTATATAACAAAATTATTTTGTGAATTTTTGCAATATTGTAATGTTCCAGCCGGTTACCCATCCAAACGTTAACCACTACAATGTCCTAACATAAAAATTATTATTGACAAACGTTTTACAAATTCTTGCATTAATTCAAATTTTCTGTCATTTTGAAAGTAATCATGACTTGGCAAATTTGATTTAAGCAAACGTTGATACATTCTGAAGTATTAATCAGCAAATTGAATTATTTCAAAATTTTTTAAGCAAAATAAACAAAATACCACCGAGGGACTTTCTAGCGTAAAGACCAATTTCCAACAAAAAAATTTTTTAAAGAAAGAAATGTCAGATAAAATTGATTTTATAAGTTTTACTAAAGTTAAAGGTCATTTGCAAGACTCATGAAATACCAGAACGCAGATGCATCCATTGACTGTACCGCTTTCTTCTGTCACAGAGTAAGTATTTTGATGACGCACTTCATATTTCTACTAATTTATAGTTATAATTAAAAATGCAAATGTTGTGGTGGCAAAACCAATACTCCTGGTTGCACCCATGCTCTTGAAAATACTGTTAATGCGATGAAAAAATAACAATTCGGTAAAATATAATTTATTTACATAACAAATTTAATTTAATTGAACTCGAAACACAACAAGGCTCAGGAGTAATGTACCTAACTCTGATTGAAGTTCAAAATACACCTTGCAAACAAACCGTGGGAATCCAGTGCTATGGACATAGTACCCTAGGGTTATAAAACTCTTTAAAAGTTACATTCTGAAATTTAAAATTTGGGGATATTTCGATATTTAACTAAGGGTTATCATTTTTGACTGAAATAGGTTGAAGATTAATGGTATAGGCTTGGCATAACATTATCATTATTATAAGATTTCTAAATGTCTTCCATAAAATAATGAATATATTTTGATTGAGGCATAAGTAAATAAAAAATCTGTAAAACTGCACTTTAATGATTTTCTTGCAGTGACATTAACGGTAGCTAATTTGTATTTTATGATTATTAGTATATGTTATTACTATATTTAACTGGTGAAACTCTTCAAGACATTAGAGAGTATATGCACTTCGGCTCTTGAACTAGTAAAAGTGTAAAAGTGTAAAAAACAAAATTAAACATTTCCGTATGCAAGTGCCTATCTAAAATGCGCTTTGAATGCACAGCACCAATTTAATGAGATATAAATGAAAGTAGAATTGGATAATTAAATTTCCAAAAGGAACCAATCCAAGGTAACGTGGTAAGTGAAAGAAAAATTTATGTACAAACCCTCAGTTTGCTCTAAAACACGTATTATTTAAGAATGTGTTTCCAATAATCATCACTTGATGATGATTAATTTTTAATAAATAACAATTTTGAAACCACAGTCTTTTCAAATCGCTTCAATTTAATTGTTATTCGTGATCAATTTTCTTATTAATAGACGTCAAATTATAAATAAATTACAACAAACAGTTGAAATTATCTTAATTATTGTAATTTATAATAATAAAACAATTTTGTTTAAATTATTGGGAAAGCGATGATATTTGCTTCATTAATTTTTTTTATGTAGTATACCTTATACGAATTAATTGTAAGCTGTAAAAATCAATATTGATATTATATAAATAACATAAATTATGTATTAATATGCATATATTATTTTAAATTACATAAAAAATAGGTATATACAATTAAAAATTAATATATTAATATTAATACTCGCTAGGAAGTTCGTTATTTTCACAAAACGAGAATACGACCGTACGTGCGTGAAGTTAACTTACCATTGTGTGAAAAAATAATTTTTTTGTTCTCGATTGTTCTCAATTGTTTCAAAGTTTTTTTGAATTTTGTAAAAAAAAATTAACAAAAAGTTTTTATTCCGGCCGTTCAAATGATGGATAATAATGGTCAGAAACGCGTGTCTGCCGGTCATTCTAGCTTGTGCACAATACCGAATCTAAAACAATTGATTTAATTTTAATTTTTAATTTTAATTATTATAAAGCAAACCCGGATATATTTAATTTACAATTATTTTGCGACTTTTAATTTATTCAATCAAAGTTAATATTTGCTTTTTATAATTTTGAATAAATAAATAAACACTGTAATGCAGAATGACAGGTTGAGGTTATTCAATTATTATGTTTTCATTAAATTTAGTTCATTAAATCACGAATCAAGACTAATTTTAATTCGAAGTTGTCTAGAAGAATTTTATTTGAAGACAACTTACTGTAATTTACAAATGATTTTTTGACCGCTTAAGAAAATAGTCAAAATTTTTATAGGACTTCATTTAAATATTATACCGATAATATTAAATAAACTTAATAAATTTTTTATTTAAAAAATTTAAAAATAATTACTCATTAATTAAAACTCATTTTCATGAAAAATAAAATGTATGTAAGTGAAATTTCTATTTTTAAAATTTAAAGAAATTCAATAGCTCTGTGAATGTGTTCCAAGTTGTGTACCAAACACGTTTGAATGAAAACGTCGAGATGGAAGCAGGAAGTTTTTCTTCGTTGAGGTAGCACACACCTGAATTAAAATAAATTAATCAAGAATGCAATCTAAGAATATTAATGTTGGAAGTTAAACAGCTGGTTCTTGTTACTAAGTACTTTATAAATTTTAAACTAATACGTATTTGTCAACTGGTATTTTTTATACTTTCACCGATAATAAATCGAACAAATAAAATTACTTTTGCCCATACGTTCAATTACTACATGGTGTAAGCTACCTAACAAATTGTAACTTTCTACAAACACAATTATTGTAAATTGTGTTTACTTTTCACCAAAACTCACACCTAATATTGTGTGAATTTTTTAATAAAATAAATTATTATGTAATAAGTAAATTGTTCAGGACGTAATGATACAGGAACAACTCACATGTGAACCAAATTTTATTGAACGTTGTTTCAAGTATAAATAAAGTCATTCATTCACCTTGTTAGAAGTATAATAGCCTTGCTTCAATATAAGGTATGTAGGGTTATGATTGTTTCTATGCAATATTGTTAGTCATTTGCAAAGGTGGAGAGTCTTACCTTTAAAACCTTGCGTTTCTTATATCAAAGTTATGGGAGTGCCTCTGCCATAAGAATGCGAAAAATGTCAACGCAAGATGTGAAATTGCAATACAATAAATTAATTAGAGATCACTCTGTATATCCCGATAAAAAAATAGCAGACGTAAAACTTGAAAATATTGTAAATAAACTCGTTTTTGTATAGGTCAAGGATAACTCTAATTTAGAAAACTACACACATTCGTTAATATATAATGATATTGCATAAGTTCAAGATCCAAATTTTCCTTTCGTTAATGTCGAATTATTTTTATTACCCATGTCACAAAAACTAGGTGACTTTAACAGTTTAACTGTTAAAACACTTAGTTAATAACATATTAAATAAATTGTTAGTTCCTATTTTCTGTAATTCACGTTCTTAATGATTCTTGATGACCATGAGAATAGAGAAAACTTGATTTTTAAAATAAAAACGCAATTTTGAATAATTTTATATTATGCGGGATCGTAAATAGGAATTAAACAAATAAAAGAAAAACCAGAAAGGTCACAAAGTGCAACGAATTATCGAGTGAGCCCAAAAGTATAAATAAAAGTAGAAAGCTCTAGTGTCTATAAAGCAAACATCCAGTCTTTGTTCGATTTGCAAAGCAAAGTTTAAATTTGAATTCCAAAACTTTAAGTTATTGACACCGTGGAAAAATTTTAACTCTGAATTTTAATTTCAAAGAACATAAATATTTATTATATTTCTGTTACTAAATTTAAATCACTTTTTTGCTACTGCAAACAACAATGTTTACAAAGTCTTTGTTTTATTAAGGTTAAATGTTTTCTCACAGTGCAGTATTGATAAAATGAATGCAGATAAAATAAACTTGAAAGTCATAAAGTTTACTTTACTGCGTTAATAATATTTTTTCTGTTTTCTATGTTTTGTTCTCCTTGAAAATTTTATAGATCAACTATAAAAAAAAAATTGGAAATTTTCTGAGTCATAATTTTATGTAGGATTCTATTAACGCATTAACTCCATCGAAGTATCCATTAAGAGCATTTTCTTGATTCATTATATCGTCTTATTGATTTTTAAATAGTAAATAAATTGTAAACGTAACAAATATAAGTTGTTCTGATTGATTGAAAATGCAAACTTTTAAAAAATGATTGATTTTTGATTTTAATTGTTTTGAATACATAATATATAAATGAATGTATTTGTTCTGAAAGGATGGAATGTCTCATTTAACAAATGAAATTAGTAAATTTTTACCATTATATACAAGAAGCTTATAAAAAGTATTATTCCGAGTGGGCAATAATAATAATAATTGTGCATTTAAAATTTAATATTCTGTTCCCATACGAGTAATCAATGTATCGGTAATTATACTATTAGTATCAGTGTAGGATAACAATAAATCATGTACAAATATTTAAAATTGTTGTACGATATATGATCCATGAACTTCAATGATGTTAAATTTTGATGATTATAAATATTTAATTCGAATAAAATTTAAAATACTTCGTCCAGGCGTCCACCAATGGAACACTGTGGTATATACTATTACATAATACGGTATAAGTACATACAATAAAAATTATAATAACTCAACTGAATGATTTTGTCAGTAATGAATTCATTATTTGATATCTGTATTTAATTTAAGCTACTAATATATTGTTGTAAAAATTCCTCAATTTCTTATATAATGTCTAGTATTTGCTATATTATAAAACTTAATGTTATAATATGAATTTTTAATACTGATCAGTTGAATTAACATTAAATAAAATTATTTGCAACATCCGTTTTTTAAAATTCAGAACTGAAAATATTCATATAGCCTGTTACATTATTTACACACTTAATTAAAAATTTACATCAAGTTAATCCTTTCATTAAAGTTAAAACTTAATATACTCGAGCTTATATAAAATATATTATGGCAAAGTAATTAATTTGCGTATTTCTTTCAAATACGATTTTCATACTAACACAAATAATGTTATACCACAGATAACATGTTAAGCTATATCTGTTGAAATATTACAGTAATGCATCAATCAAACAACATTGGTTTAATATTGGCTTTCTTCTGTTGTTGTTTTTTGTTTTTTCAGAAAATTTTGCCAATTTTAAAACAAAATAAGTTATTTCAAAATATTCAAAACAAAATCGGCAAAGGATGTCGAAACTGCCGGACATATTTTTTGAAGATCAAAATTCTTACAATAATTTTATTAACAAATTTTTTGGTGCATGGAAAGTAGATACATAGGTACTAAGTACATAATATAATTTCTATCAATATTATATTTTGTCTCTGCTTTCTCATTAAATTAAGGTACTTTGATTTCTAATTTTTTCGCTTTTTTCTGTAATTATCAACATATTGACTTCATGAAGCCCCTAAGAAATTGTGGGGAAGGGGCGAATTAACTTCCCATCATAAAAAATTATCAATATTTCCTCATCAGCAACATTTTCTCAATTTGGTTTTATCAAGAGTATTGTACGTGGAACCATTCGGTTTTTTATATTCCAATACCATCTAAGATGAACAGTAAGTGCATTTTTTGCTCTTTGAAACTAATTGCAGACGTCAAAATCACGTTTTGATAAATTCATCGCATATATCAATGTAGTCACTTTTTGATAAATTGAAGGAAGATAATTTTTAAATTTTTGAATATTTCTAAATAATAATTTATCACATTTCTTACAAGAATTTATAATTAATTACGAAGTTAAACAAAAAAAAACGAACATATTATTATTATATTGTGTTTCTGTGTAGGTATTAGTCCTTTTTTGTCTAACTTTTTCGTTCCTATAAATTGGGTATTTTTAAGCTTCCGAGATGATTATAGGATGATCAAAATAAAGATGACGATGATGAATAGTGCCTTGTTTCTCTGCAATGTAAACTTTTTCTTATGAAAGACTTCAAATGTTACATTGCCATGTTTAAAGTACCTCAAGCGTTTTTAATTTTTTAATAATCATTTTTCTTTTATCGTTACGCAATAGGTTACTATGCCATTTTCATTTTAATCTTCTCTATAATTATATCAATGGCTGAGCCATATTAGGATTTGGATGATCTTCCGGATTTAAAAGTAATTTTTTTAAATTACTGTGAGATCTGTGTGTAGAAATAATTGCTGAAACCATAGCGCATCCATCATCGTGCAGAAATATTTTCACTGAAATTCTATTTATAACAATTTGCAATTTTGCCCGATACCTACTTGCCATTGGAGGTATTTTGCTAAGTTACCCAAGCCAATGTAGAATTGTAAAATACTAGACATTGAAAATTTTATTAGAGTTTTTTCAAAATCAATTAGAAAAGAAACAACCTCCAATTGATCGTTTGTCAAAGAATGTTGATACATGGACGTGGGTTCATAATCAAAGGACCTTTCATGGGTGTTCACCTTGTATTGTCTGAGATACCTAAATTGCCGTTTTCAAACATTGTTGTTTGGAGTCAACGTTAAACGGCAGGTCCTCCATATTTAACTTCATCTTTGAGAAAAGATATGTGGGCGAGAAGGAGGTTGATATCCAACAATGAGTAATTAATTACTTGTATCCAGAGATACCTCCAAGCTATAAACAGCTGAGAGAGATGGTACAAGCACGCTTCCTCAAACTGAATCTCTAAAACTTATTCATCTTGGTGTATTTGAAAAATTTATTTTTCAAGTATGATTTAATTTCTGATAATATAATAATAATTGATTTGGGAGTTCACTTATTTCGAACATTCTCCATTGTTATACCAATTAAAGCAGGAAAACTAAAGTAACAAATGAAATGGAGTTCAAAAAATTCTGAACCATATTTCTCATTACTTACAAACAATAGCATTTTACAAGGAAGAAGGTGAACGAACCGATTTCATCAGCGTCACGAAAAATCATCTAATTATAATTATCTCAGTAAATTTTATTTTAATTTTAAATTTGAAATTAACATTTGATACCCAAAACTTTTTGGAAAAAAATTCCCAAGATAAGGTGTTTCAAAATTCGCACTTTTCTCAGTCAAGTTTTATGAACAATTGCAATAATGTAAAATGGCAATAAAAGCTTTATTTTGTAGTATAAACAATATTGCAATATTTGATAAAAAAAACAAATTAATATTTTATAGCATTGTTTAAGAAAATAAAAATTACCTAAAAAAATTATTATTCATAATTAACTTAAGGCGTAACGTGTGTGGAGCTTAATCTAGGTAAGTTTATTAGCATACATGCATTCTGTGTTGATAAAGTCCGAAGCTATAAAATATTGCAATTAGGAAGTTGTTTTTTTAATAACAAGCAACGAATAAAAAAATTAACATAAATTAAGGAAGTGTAAAAATAATTTGAATATTATAATTACACGCCGAACAAATTGGTTAATTAAACTTTTTTTAATTCATCAAAATTGCACTCACCAAAACTTTGTTTTAAAATTCCTGTAATTAAGTCACTTGAGTTTTTCACATCAAGAAAGTCAACTTTTCTTTAAAAAATAAAAAATTATTATCTACAAGGTGTATACTGAAAAGCTTTTTGCTAATTACGATAATTTTTTGTATCACCTGTTGCACGAACATTTGAAAATTTCTCAATGCACTTTTTGTGTTTTTGCTGATAGCAAAAAATTTGTGTCACTTTATTGCAGCAGAATTTTTATTAAATCGAAAGGGAAAGTGAATTGAGATTTGAAAACGTTATTAAAATAATTTTACATATTTCGTTTACAGCTATAATCGAAAGTGAATTCAAGTCAAACGTGTAGGAACAAATTATAATATTATATAGATGTGGGTTTGTTTTTAGCTAAGCGAATTTTAACAAATAATTAATCCAAGAAATAATTTTGCAAAGGTAAATCTTGAATGCGACCACGCTCATTGAAAGTAGCTTGAATTAATTAGGTACTTCTTTTCTTTCAGCATATGGAATATGCAGTCGGTGCTAATTTTAATATTTCATTTATTAATTTGATCACCAGAAAAGAAATGTTAAATCCTTTCGAAATTTTTATTATTATGTAACGCTTCGTAATGAATCTTTGAATTTTTTACGCGCCTACTTTGAACAAATAAGGGTTCGTCATTTGTTTTCAATCAGATTCAAATAACAATAGTTCAACAGGTAATACAAAAAAGCACAACTGAAGCATAAAAAACACAATAGGTGAACCGTGAAGATTGCACTCTACAACTATTACGTTGTTTTTATTACCATTAAAATTCATCACAAAATTCACTTTGCACTTTATTTATATTAACAGATTTTTTCAAACTTGGTGGTTGAACGTTGATTATACTTTCGGCTTTTGTTGAGTCTCGTTCACTAACTAACCGCTCTCAGGTAGACGGTTCACCTGTAGAATTATAAGGTGGGGTCTTCACATGCCGGTCACTAAATAAGTTTCACTAATAGTTTTATTAACGAATCCAAGCGAAAAGTTCAATAATTATTGTTATTAACATATTCAAGTTTTTAGGATTCCTTCTAAAATTATCTACAATTATCGAAAAGTTGGAAAGTTTCAAATTTCCCATTCATCCTAGAAACTGTTTTGATTGATGAACTTATTGTTTTGTTTGAATTGAAGAATTGAGGTTACAACAAAAACTTATTATTTTTTAATTTCTGTTTCATTTTTAATTAATTGATTAATTAATAATAATTTCATCCATAAATCAGTATTTATCGTTCGATATTGAACAATAAACTTAATCAATCAAGTTTTTAATTTTTAATTAAATAAAAAAGTTTAATTTTCATATTTACGTACCTCAATTATTTTGCTAATTAATAATAACAAACGAACAATTTGTAGTAATTTTCAGTTTCAAGTTAGCACCTGGTTCCCGGATAGGCAACCCAAACGATTTCAAAACGTAGCTTTCAACTGAATTCGAATTTAAAATTATTTAAATTAATACGCACCTGTATTACAATTTATTTTAATTTCTTCTTACCACTCAATAAACGTAACCACCTTTTCATTTTTTCTAACAGAACTATCACGACAGGTGCATTTGAATGTTAACTGAAGACATTTGATACCTCCTTGCTGTTGTTTGAAAACTTTCCTGCAAAAGTTCGGTTACCAAATTTCAAAACAAGTTCTTGCTATTTTAACAAATACGTGCTAATTGATCTAAATTATAGGGTTGAGTTAAACATGCAACAAATGAGATAACGAGAAATAATGCTATAGTACAGCTTTTTATCGATTGCCCTATATTGTTAAATATACGATAAAAGTTATTTGTTAAGTTGAAGCAAAACAACATACTTGATTATTGTATAGGTAGATACAACTGATAATTGTGGTTGAATGAAGCTTTCTCAACTGAGATGTGAATCGAGGAGAAAATTTGGTGTACAAGCGAAACGAAAACTTGTGGGAATCCAAAGAAATCTTAGGAAATCCAACCGAGTTTTAGGAATGCAGGAAATTTTCAAAATATTCACAGCTTTTTTTTTTACTTTTTTAACTAAAAAAGAATCTTGAAGCAATCTATGAAAATCTTAGGAAATCCGAAAATTTTAGTTAATCTGAGGAAATCTGGGGAAATCCAAAAAAATCTCATGAAAGGAAACGAAAATAAAATAAATTAAATTTATTTTTAGGACCTACAGGACCTATTCTAAATTGCTACATGGAACGTATCAACATCTAAAGAGATTGATGTAATTGATGTGAAGTTTCGCAGGGTTCAATTCTTGGGCAGCTATTGTTCTTACAGGTGAAGTAAGAGATGAGTAATGGCTTATCATCAAATGCAAATGAACATATGTACTTGACTACTTTTATTATTATATTATAATATGCAACATTATTATTATAAACAAATACTATATCATGTACAGTGTTACCTGCCCTTGTAAAATAGAACATAATAATTAACAAATCATTTACAGAAATCAGGACATCTGAAAATGTATTTAATTACGACAGTTCCCTGATAAAATTTTTGCAATAAATTCTTCTTTCTATCTTCTCGATAACTTTAGGCCTAATAAAAATATTGGTCCAGGTAAAAATAAATTTAAAAATTAAAGTTTTTCATATTTCAGTGAAAATGTACTGTAACAAGGATTACCTGTAGGTAACTGAATCTTGTTTATTTGTATTTCAGGATTATTTGGTAATTCTGATTATTATTTTTTTTAAACAAAATAATTATAAATTTATTCCTACAAGTTAAAAACCATTAGTTTATTATTCTACTAATATTAAATAATAGCAATAAAAAGGTAATAATAATAGTAGCTTATGCTATTAGTTCTGAAAGTGCATCATTATCAAATGTTTGCGATATTATGATAATCACTCCAGTTCAATAACGGTATATTGTGCCCCCAGGCGGTGTAATATTGCTCCAAAATATTTTATTCTCAATCTTCTTCTTCTTCTTCAGATGCCTATTCGTCCGAGATGTTTATAATTAATTAATGGGATAGTTTCCTGTTGACTTCCACATTTCCATAATTTGAAAAACCTGAATTTTTTTTAAATGAGTGGCTGTGGTATAGCACCGAGTGGCAAACACCCCACCCTTTTTTCCCTGTTTCCCTGTAGATCTCCCTGTACATCACCTGTACATTCTCCGTACATCATCATGAATGTACACTATAAATTCTCCAGTGTTTACTCCTCGCATAACAAAAAACCGTGTAATGGTACAAAGTTTGCTTTGTAACGCTCTGTCATTTTGTGTTGTCTAAAAATCAATTTTAAGTTAATTTTTGTATATTATATTAATAATTTTTCCTCATTAAAATCATTATCTTTATTTATTTATATACGTCAAAGTTGACCAAAGACGTCATTTTGATTTAATATGGTCAAGAAATTTTACAATCAGCTTTCCAAAGTTTACGGATCTTAACTTTTGTCTGGAAGTAAATTTTATTGAAGATATGGAAACGTGGAATTGTTGGTATTACGTCATTAAACCCGGAAGATGTTTTGATAAAACCTCAAGTAGAATTTTTGTTGTAAGTGTTAATGACCGCCTGGTTCAACAATAGGATTTGAAAGAACAGAACCGGATTTCAGATTTTAATTTTTGGTGTCTGCAACAAAATTAATATTTCCTCCAAAACTCTTTTATCGTTAGATCATACGTTTAGATAATACTATTATCTCGTTGTCTCGTATGCCCATATTATTAGCCTGATGACGGCTTTGTTGATTTGCAGTTTGTTTTGCCTTGCATTATCTGACCCCTACGGTTATGTGGATTAATAAAGCTGTTAGATACAATAATAATTGAAGTTGAGACTGAATTTCTCTAACGCAAGAAGAAATTATTAAACATCATCTAGAGCATCCCTTTCTAGCGATATGCTTGATCTATTCAATATAGGGAATTATTACCAGGGTTAGTCTGGAATAGGAAAGCTATTACAGCATTAGCAAAATTGGGAAGGGTGGTCTAAAACCCCAAAAAAGACAACTTAATATTTTGTCATAATTATTTCTATTTCAAAAACTAAGATCTATTGGTAAGCAAAGATATGCCAAGGGATTTCAAATTTATTTAGGTAAATTGATTTCAAAACAAAAAAATTTAAAAAAATTTATTTGCAACAAGAGTATAAATAAAAGATGTACTTTTCGTTTTCATTAAGTCTGAATTAAACACAGCAAATTGTTATAATAATTATAAAACTATTAAGTAAATCTATGGATAACACTAAAACATTCCTATGAGTTAACAAACACTCAATTAATTGAGCAAAAATCATAAAATATTACTACTTAATAAAATTAAAACTTTATATACAATTAAATTAATTTAATTAGCGAGAAATAAAAATGTAATAGCTTGAATAAAATTTATCGATAACACTTAGTGTTACTCATAATAATAATTTATTTAAGAAACGCCTTTCAAATATGATCCATAAGCATTTCTAAATTCTACTGTTCCATAACTTTGGCTGTACACTCCAAAACCATTTGCATCCCTCTTTGGCCAAGCCTGGCTTTTGTAGCTATTACAGGCGATTAAACTGTTCATTCCTGTTGGTCTACTCTGCTGTATAGAAATGCCATTGCCCACGCTCTTAATACTAAAATTAAGAAAAAAAATCCATTAATATTTTTAAATTAAGTAGTTTAAACAGGATCACACAGCATCAATCTCACTTAAATGTAGAAAATAAGAGTAAGATAAGGTTGCTGTTGTTTTGATGTTTAAAAATAGAATAGTCGTTTTATAAAAAGTAACATAAAACGTGTCGCATTCGATTTTTAGCCTTTTCTTATATTTACCAAACTTTCGGCAATTTTTTTACTTTACCTCATAATGCTTTCACTAGTGCTATGCGTCTGTAATTTTCCACTTGTCGTAATTTCAGTATTGGGCTGCTTTTCTTCTTTAATTTCCACGTAGGCAGTTGGTTTCCCACTGAATATAAGATAAATCAGCATCAAAACTCCAACCGTTGCGTGACAAGCAATAACAAAGAAACAGGCGTTTGGAAAACCGTATTTGTCACACAAAAATCCACTAACGCTTGGTCCAAAAAATGCACCCAAAGCAAACACACTGGTCCACAACCCCGAAACTAAACCAAATGTTTCTAAATTGTTTTCAAACCCATGGGCACTATAAACGTCAAATTATTATTTTGAATTTATCAACATTAATACTACTTACATAGTTGTTCGAAGAGCATCTGTAAATGTTGCCACAAGTTGGGCCGACATTCCAAAACCGTGCAAAACTAATCCCAGTATTGTGACCCATAATGTACTGAAAAATTGTAAAATAATTTAAAAAATTATTTAGTCTACAAGTTACTCACGTTTCAAATGGCAAAAATGGTATAGGCCCAATCAAACAAAAACCAAGTGTCACAAATATGGTTCCAAATACTATTATCACTTTTGGAGACACAATTCCGTCACATAGTTTTCCAAAAATAGGAGCCGTTGCGGCATAAGTGCCACCATTTAATACAAACATTAAACCCAAAATAAAAGGTTGTAATTCAAAATGTCTTAAGTGAGGTTCCAATGTTGCTTGTAAGAAACCAATTGACATACTGGTTACGGTAATACTTATAGCCGCGAGCATTACTCCGGGAATTTTTAATGCTTTAAATATGGAAGCTAAAATAATAAGCCCGTTAGTGTAATATTCCTGAATCAATTTGTTTATTCTTACGTCCTGTTTCTCGATCTTGGGCTACATCGCTATGTTTGGGTAATACAAATGCTGTGAAAATTGCCGCGCAGAAAAGTGTTCCACCCATAACTGCGAAGGGAGTTGTATAACCTCCGATTTGATACAAACCTCCTCCAACGGTCGGTCCCACTATTAATCCTAGCCCAAAAAATGTTTCCACTGTGGCCTTAAATGTACAAAATTTTAAAGTTTTTCTGGAATTCATTTGGATCAGTTGTATTACTTACGAAAGTTGTAGCAACATTATCTGGAAATTCTTGCGCAATTATAGCAAAACTGGCAGTTAAGAATGCTGCATTTCCCATTGCTTCCACTATCCTTATGATAAAGCTCATGGCTAAGAATGGCGCATGCCCATCTAGTTTATCCAACAGGCTAAAGATTGAATAGCAGTAAGTTGGTAAAAATGTTCTTTTATTGATTTTGTAACTTACCCAAATAAGATACAACATATTCCTGTGGTATATATACCGCTATTAAATACTAACTTGATTCCAAGTTTGTTAAGATGTTGTCCATAAATGGGACTTATCACAAAAACCACTAATTCGAAAACTCCAAAAACTAACCCGTATTCTGTTGCTGAACATCCCTTTCCTTCTGCCTGAAAAGAAAAATAAATTAATAAATAAAAAAACGTGAATAAATTGTGAGATAGAATGTTAATCGAAGTGAGAATTCCTTGTTGAATAAAATCCAAACGAGAACATATTTTTATAATTATCATCAAGTAGTTTCACTGATTGTTAATTACTCAGCTATTTCAAATTACTTTCACACAATATTTTATAACAAACGAAGTGTTTAATTATTTATTTAAAAGATACATTAGTTTCAACTGCACTTTGTTAGATTGAAAAACCGTTAACTGTGAAAAACATTCTGTTTGAAAATTTTAATTTCTAGGAATTCTATTTGTGAAAGTTATTAAACCACACAAGACAGTTTGCTTCTGGTTACTTATTGTCGCTATGAAAAAGAATCTGAAATGTAGGAAAAGCTTTATTGCTGTGAAATCGTCTCAAAAGGTTGCAAGGGAACTTCAAGTGAAAAAAAACAACTCACCTTGCAGAGTGGTAGTTTCAGGAAATGATACTAAATTAACTATTTTCAAAGCGTGTAAAACTGAAGTGGAGTTGATTAAACGAAGGACAATCTAAAAAAGTTGAGCTATTTGGTAACAGATCATTGCCCAATGCTCATCTAATTATTTGCCACCTTTTCCTCACAACTTCCACAAAGAATGGCTTGGTGAATGGTCTGGACAACGCCATAACAATGGCCCAATTCTGGGAAACACAATTTAATATAACATTGAGAAATTTGAGAAATTGAGAATTTTTAAAAAAAGGTTCGTTTGGATGAAAACAATACGAATTCGCATTGCTGCTATGCCAAAATTATTAAATCTAGGGAAAAATTTATATATTTTTATTCCCACACTAAATTTTTCAAATTTTGTTAAATTTTCATCTAACAAACAAATTTTTCGTTCTTACACATTTCATTGACTGTATCAAATTTACAAATTCCTAAATTTACAAAATTTTTGGAAGTTATTCGGATTAACTTTTACTCTCCGTTGTGTTATAAAAAGTTTTTTGGAATTTTTTGCATATAGCCTTGAAAGCTTTAAGGGTTGCTGTTTAGAGTGAGTGTTTCAGCGTTTGGATATATAGTTTTTAATTTTCGTATCTTGAACTTGGCCATGGCCTTCTTGCTCTAAATGTTACAAGTTTTGCAGGAATTTGATACACTTTTTATAGTTAAATGATTATACTCTGATAGTTTATAACCTTTTAGACATCAGCAAATAAATTTTATCATTTTTTTTTATTTGCAGCGCATAAATTAATTTATACTACCTAAAAATGATAAATTACTACTTGGCAGTATTCTATGGATTAAGTTGATATTTTTATATTTTGGTATTGATTATGATAAAGTGATACTAATGCAAGATAAATTGCAATTTTAAAATTTGAATCATTGATTCATGAACGAAGCTTATTATACGTTTGAACGAATCCTTCAAGAAATTATTTGGTCAGTGATCTATGCAAAAACAAGTCTTCAAAAATAGCCTTTGTTTCCAACAGAATAGAAGTTCGATAGTTGACATCTAAGTATAATAATGTACTTTGGATCCCCATGTTCCTCCAGGCAAGTAATAAAAATTATCACATTGAAGATAGTGATTGTTGTGACGCCAAAGTTAATTAAGTATTTTAAAAAGATTTGGCGTACACTGAAATTAATCTGATATTTCGGACTACGAAATTACTGTAATGCATTGTTTACATTTTTACATAAAATATTTAAAAAAGAATCATCAAACGAAAATGTTGAAATCCTGATTTGAAACCGGTCGTAACATCGAAAAAGAAATTTTTCTTCTAAAAAAAGCAAAAACAGCCTTTTGTTACCAGTTCCGGCTGGTAACCTTTTTTTCGACTTTGGACTTAAATATTTTTATTCTATGGTTCTTGATATCTAATCGAAATCATTTCTAAACTTTTTTTTTTGCACAATTAAAATTTTTTCTCTAGATCTGCCGTTTGATAATCTATAGGTAGATGATTACCATGACTTATAATTCCAGTTTCAATTATGCCTGACACTTCCAATCATATTAGCAATCTCATTAGGTTTTAAAAATGGAACTCTGTCTGTATGTTTGTATAATTGAATACATAAAGCGAAGAAACTTGATACAAAATAATTATTATTGTTAGTACCTGCTTTTGGAAATTAAAAAATTTTGCCTTTAAGATCCGAAAATAAAGAGTTTGCTCTATTCTTTGTTTCAATAAAAAAATTTTTTTAACTTACTTCTAGGGGATAAAATGGTGCTTGAAGAGAAACACATATGGCGTTACAAAAGTCAGCAATCGAAATTGTAATTAAAGTTAACCACTGTCGTTTTGAAAACTTTAACATTGTCACTTACAGTTAAACTAACTTCGCACTTAACTCACTGAAAAATCTTTTTAACTCTTTTAATTATGTAGCACAATTTGAAAACATTAAAACTTGAATTACCATATTGAGAAGAACCTAAGTCGTACTTCAGTTGAGAGGAAAGTGTTTTTGGATGTCCTTCGATGGTAATTAATTATGCGAGACTAAGTCAGATAATTCAGATAATTTAACCTACAGATAATCCAACTTGGTTATTGGCCTGTAGATATTAAGCGCGAAAGTTAATTTTTAATTTTATCGTTGGATATAATTTGTATGGTGGGAATAGTTCACAGTGTCATAACTACACGCGACTTAATTTGAAAATAAATTTATGATTATATCTTACACATTGAAAACAATAAATTGTAAATATTTCCAAAAATAAAGAAGAATATTTATCAAAAATCAGCTTTTTTCTTTTTAAATAAAAAAGAAAATTTATATTTTTCTAGCAAATTTCAAGGATGGTATTTGTACATATTTATCATTGACGTAAAAACATATGATAAACCTACAAAAAATTTAAACTTGATATTATCCAAAAAATAAACTTTATTCCTGTAAATTATAGTCTAGTTTGGACTGGTCGTATAAGCAGGCTGTAGGATTTCCAAATAATGGGATAAAACTTATTAGAAAAAGTTATAATAAAGACAACAAAAAAAATTGCAGTGATACTTTTCACTGTATTTATTATGATCGGTACTATGAGAACCATCATCAATCGATAATAACTAATACGAAACGGATGTTATGCTATTAAATATAATAACGTATATCATGTTAATGTCAAGTATTAATATCAAAACATAAAATTATTAATAATTTCACTATTTTACAATAATTGTAGTTTTGTTTGATTATTAATTAGTTTGATATGAAACAAAAAATATATTAGACAAGCGTAACATATTAATTTAATCGATAAGAAATCGTGTGGCTTAAATTTATTTAATCCTAAATATATAAAAGCTTATAAATTTTAAAATAATAATATATTATTTTATCAATTCAAGTTTGATGCCATCACGAGCAGCCCCCTGCCCCCAAGTAATAATAAACTAAAAACTATGAATTCGGTCGTTCCTTCCTAACTACAATTAAAATTTTAGTGTACAAATCTAACACTTGGTAACAATATATGATGCAATTTTTAAAAATTTTATTAGTACAGACTAAGATAAGTTTAATCGGTTTTGCATGCTTACACATGTATAGAATTGTATTATTTAATTTCAATTTACTGAAAATATTTTTTGATTGTACAATCAATAGATACGTTGCATTATTCTTACGTAATTGAAATATTTTCCGATGACTTTTCATCATAATAATAGAACAGGTTAAATAAGAACAAGTACAAGGGACTCGGAGAGAATTTTAAAATAAGTCTATTTTAAAATTTTCATCAAATTAGCTGGCAATTTCAAAACACGATAAAATTGTTATGGGTCAGTGCAGAAGCTACTACATAATTTGTATTCGGCAATCAAAATTGCAAATTAAATTTATTTTAAAATTGAAATTATAATGTTGACGCATAAAATAATTTAATATATTGAAAGCAAGTAATTCTTGATTAAATGCCTTAATGGAGCAGATATTATTTTCTGCGCAGCAATCCCATATAAAATAATCTAAACATTTGAAACGATATAATATGAATGATAGACGTGTTTATGGTAGTAAAGGTTAAGACTTTTAACATGCTGTATAATAATTGCTCTAATGGAAAAGAAGAATTGATTAATAATATTCAGAAACTATTTTATAATATTTCAACCTCGTTGAACTTTCGTTACAATTATTGTAATCATTAAATTGCGCATTTAACATTTATGTAAACATTTTTTTTTAAATTAATAATCGATGTGATACTACTACTCTATGAGCTATACTACTGTGTATGAATATTACGTACCATTACCTATGTCACAGAGAAAATAAATGAAAGACCCAACTACTGTTGTTTGATTACCTAATCAATTATTGTTAAATTTGAAATTAATATTTAATTTTAAATACCTAAACATTTTTTGCTTTTTAGTCAAAAATCATTTTTCTGCGTGTAAAAGTGTATTTACATACGTCTGTGTTTATAAATTGTTTTTGACTGCCAAATTGTAATAATCTGAAGTGATATTGTATAAATTACCAATAATTCTTTTATTTTATTTTCTTCAATTTTGAACTTTCTTGTAACCAACAACTGATGTCTCCAGTAGATTAGACAAAAATTAAATTTTTCCGTTTTCGAGATAAATCAATTTTGTTGGGCATCATAAGTTGCCTAACCTTATTACAGTTTATAATAATATTTTATATTATTTCGTTTTAAAAATATTAATAAATATAGTAAGTTATTATTTATATACAATTATTTTAGTAACAATTATGTTATAAATAATAATTATTATACATTTTATTGCATTAAACTCAAAAAGTTTTCAATTCAATAATTTTCATTTTTAAAACAAAAATTCGTGGCTTTTTCATTTTGTATGATTGTTTTTTTTTAAACTGAAATATGTAAAATAGAACTTAAAAATGACAAAACTGATTGAGAACTTCATTTTTTTTAGGATCAGTAAATGATCATAAAAGTTGCGTAAATCTACCATAATCTAAGAAAATTTTCTTGTGCATCTTGCGAAAAAAAAGGTAATTCTGGATATCTGAATTTCTACTTGTTCATTATTTTTTAACTTTTATTTAAAGTACTATTTCTTGATAGCTATGATAAAAAATATTCAATTACTTATACTTATAAATTTATTTATCACAATTGACAATAAAATTTGTGAGCATAAATAAATTAATGACACTTATATTATAGTAATCTGTTTAACTTCACAGCTAAAACTATATTCAAGTCTTCTGGCAAAATGGATCTTTCAGTAAAATGTTCTCTCTAGTGCCACCTTCTGTTAATTTTCCATAGTACGCTTCTAGAAATATAGAAATATACATTGCCATCTTAATTAATATTAAAATTAAAGAATTCACTGCATTAAAAATACTTATCTATATTAGATTTTTTTTCTGTATTTTTCAACTTATACGATTTATGCTCGCTTTCTTTATCTTGAGATATCTATCAGACACGAATCCATTCGACAAATTAATTAAATAACCAATTAAATGTTTGATTTGTTACTTTGAAAATTTAAATTACCTACTATTTTCTGATTGGTTACTTGATTAATTTGTCGAAGAGATTTTTGTATCCGATAGACATCTCGAGGTGAAGAAAACGGGCATTAAATACTAAATATTGTTACATTCTTTTATAACAATTATGAATAAATTTCAATAATTTTATTTATTTATTTATTATGAATAAATTATATAAAAGTTATCTTGTAAGTTTAGCGTATTCTGTAAGAACCCAATGTGAGATTTAGGTGATTTTTTTTTCTTATGTGTGGCAATATAACCGAAATTTACCGAAAATTAATTTTGGTAATATAGTTTATTTGGAATAACAGTTTCGCAAGATTATTAGGTGCTTAACTTATTTTTTCTTTAAAATATGTGCCTAAACCCATTATTGCTTAACACCATCCAATTAATATTGTAACCATAATAATATTAATAAGTTTCAGGCTATCAATTTCAAAAAACATCAACTTGGTCGCAAAAAATAAGATTCAACCAAGGAAATTGTTATAGTAAATAAAAATCCTACGCGGGCGATATTCACAAAATGGTACTTTTTAATGCTGCTCTGCCATTTTAGCAACGCCATTTTAACGCGGTTCAGAAGTGAACACTTATAAGACGCGGACACCAAATTTAATGTTTTTGTTATACATATGTATGATACAATATAATTATGTACAATACAGGCTCCTACATGTGAGATACAGCTCTTAATCCAAAGGTCTACGGTGCAGATTTGCCTCCTCCCTCAGTGCATTTCTTTACATGGATACCACATAGTAGAAGCTTCCAAGCCAGGAGATCCAAAGACGGGAAGAAGTTTTAGAGTTTCTAACAAAAGATCCAAGAGAAGTTCTAACGTTTTAAGGAGGGCAGATTTTTTTAGTGTTTCTTAAGAATTTCTCAAACGTGGGGGCACTCACAAGTCGAGTGTAGATCTTAAACCAACAAGCATAAGGATAAAGAATAGTCCTGAGACTTCAAAGGATTTTTCAATTTGCCAATGCAGATTCTAGGAATTTTGTTCGACGAATTAATGTTAAATTGAACAAAGTATTCAAACAACTGCTATTCGAACAAATGTTGTCGAACAAAATTCCAGATAGGGATAATGCATCATTTCAGTCAATTAGCAGATCGGTTAAAGAGTTGTTGAGCAACAGTGGTGTTAATACCTCAATGTTTACAGCATAAATCATTGGAGTCGATCCAAAAGACTGCAGGTTACTTTCACAAAGTTTTATAATAAACCTATGTATCATAAACCAAGTACGGTTTTCAGATGCTGTAAAACTTTGTATCAATAAAATTTGTTGATGGACTGCCTAATCTAATATAAAAATAAAATTTTGCGTCTTTCTGTGTCTGTGTCTTAATGATCCGCGTCCTTTTAGGGCTGCGTCTTTTGGGTATGCGTTTTTTTTATCTGCATCCTAACGCTTGCGTCCTTTCGGTCGCATCCTAACGTCCGCATCCTTTTGTTCTAGACCGAAATTGGTTTGTTCTAATGCTGAAAATATTTGAAGAAAAATTCTTTGTTTATTTGTTTCCAACCAATCTAAGGCTAAATTGTACCTTTTGAAGTCATATAAGTCATATAAAAATCGCTTTTTACAGCAATATTTGTTAGACATTTTTGGTTGAAAATTTCATTTCCTTCAGTTTTGTTTATATACATTTTTTTACTTCCTCGCACCGTTTCGGACTTACAAGGACTTAAACCAGACTCTGTAAGGTACAAGATATATTGCCAAAGAACAAAGATATTCGGTATTTTTTAAATAAGTGAAATTACTGTAATTAGTGTATGTTCTAAAGAGAAAGTGTATCGTGCGTTATCAACTTTAGAGAATTTTATTGACAATAAAGTGTTTAATCAAATGCAATCAAACATTACCGACTCTTTAAAGAAATAGTGCTTTATGCTTTCGACTTTAACAATAAATATGTAAATGCATAAAAAAATTATTTTCCTGTATCTCGAATTTTCTATAACTCGATTTTTTTTGTCGTACAATGGAGGCTTGATCGTACTTATTTAGTTAAATTAACGCTCAAAAAACTAACGCGTTGTGTTTAATTAAAAAAATTTCAGAATGAAGAAGACCGCAATTTTTCCAATCTCAGTTCTCGTTTCTCAATTTTACCCGAATTGGCAATTTTAATTTTACACTGGAGATAGCTTTCTCCTTCATTTGTTGCAATTCTGCACATCTTCAAAATTGTTTATAGGTGAATAAAAAATAAACATATTCTAAAATATATATTTAGTTGTTTATCAGATATTGTTTTTAATTGTTTTCTACATTATCGGAAATTATTTCGTTAGAGATTTATGGACGCTTCATCTTGAAGTTTTATATATTTTATGGCTCTTTTGCATACATAGACAAATAAAGCAATTCCAACAACTATTGCTTGAGAACTAGCAATGTATACCAATGCATTTCTGAATCCAGTTTTGTCAACTAGAAATCCACCGAGGGTAGGGCCAATAAATGCACCTAGTGAAAATGCACTATGCCAAGTTCCAGATACCAAACCATTGGTTTTTAAATCGTTTACATAACCTTCGGCTCTAAAAATTAGTTATAATAAATTTGTTAACTGGATTTGATACAAGATCATACAGAGTTGATCTATGAATGTCTACAAAACTTCCAATACATTGTGACGCCAATCCAAATCCATGGATAACTAATCCTATTATCACCAGCAGTAAAGTTCTAAAATCTACATATAACAAAATTTACAATTCTTATAATATTCATGACTTACGGTTTAATTGGTATGAAAGAAGCTGGTCCAAGAATAATAAAACTCACAACTTGCAAAAATGTTCCAATAATAATCACAATCTTTACAGTAGCTATTTTATCACATATTCTGCCAATTAAAACAGCAGTGATTACGTATACAATTCGAGGTATAACAAATATCAATCCCAAAATGGAGGGTTTTAGGTGAAACTGCTGAAGAAATGGTTCCAAATTTGCTTGCAAAAATCCAAACGGCAGTGTTGAAATTATGCTAGTTATAACTGTTATCAGCACTCTGGGAATTTTTATAGTACTCAATACTCCATCTAAAATATGAATTTTATTATGGTTAAAGCTTTTTAAATAAATTTTGCAGATTACGTCCAACTTCACTTGCATTATTTGATTCGGTATTGCTGCTTGGCAATAAGAAAGTTGTAAATGATGCCACTAAAAATAATAAAACTCCGTATACAGCAAACGGAAGCATATAACCGCCAATTTCATTTAATACTCCTCCAATTGAAGAACCAAATACAATCCCGAGAGACAAAGTCGTTTCTAGAACTGCCTATTATAATAAATAATTACTATAGGAAGGATAATTATAACTGTGAAAATGTTGTGGAAAATGAACTTGGATGTTTTGAAAAAAAACATTTTTCGGAAAATTATTAATTTATGATTCCAGTATTATTTTGAACTGATTATCTATTTAATTAAATTTTAAATAAATATTAGGATTATATAGAAAACCTTTCGTTTATCATTATATAATTTTTCAGGATGATATCAAAAATGGAAACTATATTTATCTAAACGTATACGTTTTTCTCTTACGGTGATAGTTCCTACATGTTGTGGATATTCTTGTGCAATAACAGCATTTCTAGCTGTAGCAATAAATGCAGAACCCAAAGCTTCAACAGATCTAATCAGCAGGGTAATTCCTATAAATAAAGAATGTCCAGGGAGATAATTCAATAATCTGAAACATAATATTGTTAATTTACTAAGAAAAATTTTAAATTTAATATAAAATTATAAAGTAATTACAAAGTAGTTATTGCATCAAGTCGCAAAATTTGGATGCAGAAACATGAAAAAATAGCATTAACGTTTTCTTACCCAAATAATACACAAGAAATACTTAATACGTAAAGTCCAATAACATATATCAGTTTAATTCCTAATTTATTAAGATATTTTCCTATTAAAGGACTCGCTATAAAAATCACTAATTCTAGTATCGAAAATACCAATCCAATCTCTGTCAATGAACATGATTTTTGCAAAGCCTGTAACGAAATTAAATAGTTTCAGCCATTAGATAGTTTGGTAAACAAGAAAGTACAGAATGTTATTATGTTGTTGGTTTTTCACATATTTTTTTGAAAAAAAAAAAGTTGAACAAGAGTTGATGTAACTACGGGGGGGCCAGGGTGGCCCATGGCCCACCTAAAAGTTGTGCTGGCCCACCCTTGTGCCCACCCTGGCAAATAAAGAATTTCGTTCCAATAATTTCGTGATTTATTTCTGACTAATTAAGTTTAAAATAATTTACATACGCATTTTTAAGATAATCGCAGTATGGCATTATTTTTTGTTATTAGTCACGTACATTACCTTTTTTTTGCTTTTTTAAAAACATTCTAGGTCTTTGGCCCCCTTAAAAATAACTGGGTCCAGCTTCGGCCCACTTAGTCTAACAGGGCTAGTTCCGTGCCTGGGTTAATTAGTATTTTTAGTATTAAACAATTATATTTTTACACATTTGCCTTTAATAATAATTTATATTTTTACTGAAAATCATCTGTCATTTCTATATTATTATGAGGTTGTTACAATACCTGGTTAGAATATTTTTAAAAAATTTGAATAATCGGGAAAAAGCAAAAGCAAATAAGGACTGTTACATAAAGGATTTCTCAATACTTACAATTTTTGGAAAAAATGGGGCTTCTACTGAAAGACATGCTGTTGAAAAAATACTTTCACTGCAAATTATGACTAAAGTTGTCCACTGCTTTCTGTTAAAGTTTAACATTTTATTGTTTTGCCGATGTTGTATTTGTTTTACTAATTTTGTCCAAATTTGTCGTTCATAAATTGTTATTTTATAGTTAGTAAATATTTTTGAAGTAGTAATATTGATATGCTGGATTTATTGTACATAGTACATAATATACCAAGATAAAATATTTGTTATTTTAATTTAAACAACAAAAAAGTTATATTCAACATTCTACAGCGAATGGCAGAATATGCTATCATAATCATTCCAACAACAAATACGCCGACGCGCTACGGTAAGTGTGCCGACAACATTAATTTATGTCTACCGTAAATACGCCGACAAATAATTACGCCGGCAGGTACTTACTCTGACATTAAATTATTGTTTGTCGCCGTAGTTAACAAACGGTAGATACACACTGGTAAGTTTTCTTCTTGTTAACTTAGTTTTAAAAGCTAATGTAGTTATCACTAATTTCAAGTTTTTACTCTAACATTAATAAGCTTCGTGCTATCAGTTTAAAAACAAATCAACTTAGAAACAGACAAGATACTGTAACTGCTCTAAAAACAAATGGATAATCAGATACTATCGATATACTCATTTCTATATCAGGTGACCGATCTTACACCCGATCATAGGAAATTAACAAGAAAAATTATTTTTTTTAATTGCTACTTCCAATTTATAACGGCTAGAAATGCAAAAAAAAAAAACCAAAATATATCCTACAATCAATATTTTATTCTATAATTTTTGTTATAAATACAATAATCAAATTAAAACTTGAGCTTAAAATTTTTTTATCTGCTTTAAGTATTATGAATTTAATTGCCATTGTTTGGCAGCGCAAAGATGTTCTAACGCAGACACGTAAGAGACGACTCTCAGACTAAATGTAGTATTTTTCTTGATAATACAGTATAGTAGTCTCCAACATGGAAACTTTCATGTGTACAGTGCAGTTTAATACCAAATAGATGAAGCATGGATAACATAATCTCACTAATCTACGGTTCTACGGTGCAAAGCTGCTGTAGGATTCCAAGGAAGGCATTTCTTTCCCTATAAGTACATATTAAACATGGAGACCTATAGGTGAATAAAACTATTATAATCTTAATTCACGGGTTACTTGGGTCTAACGGTTTTGTGCATTTTCAGAAGTCATTCCATTGGGGTCTACCGACTCATTATCTTGAAGCTTTACATATTTTATGGCTTTATTACATACATAGATAAGTAAAGCAATTCCCATTATTGCTTGAAAACCGGCGATGTATATTATTGCATTTCTAAACCCAATTTCATCAACAATCAAACCACCGAAAGTAGGTCCAATAAATGCACCCAATGAAAATGCGCTATGCCAAGTTCCAGCTACCAAACCATTGGTTTTCATATCGTTTGCATAACCCTCAGCTCTAGAAGTAGTTATGTGGTTATAACAAATTTATTAAGTGTATACGTATGTGATACGAAACCATACAAAGTCGATCGATGAATATCGACGAATGTTCCAATACTTTGCGATGCCAATCCAAATCCGTGGATAATTAACGCTACCATCACCAAAACCAGAGTTCTAAAATATACAACAAAAATCTACGCTCTTTGTAATGATTGTGACTTACGGTTTAATTGGTATGAATGACGCTGGTCCAAGAATAATAAAACTTAAAACTTGCAAAAATGTTCCAATAATAATCACAATCTTTACTGTAACAATTTTATCGCATATTCTACCAATTAAAACAGCCGCAATTATGAATATCACTCGAGGAATAATAAATATCAATCCCAGAATGGTGGGTTTTAGATGAAATTGTCTAAGAAATGGTTCCAAATTAGATTGCAGAAATCCAAATGTTATTGCTGTAGTTAAGGTAGCTATCACTGTTATCAGTACGCTAGGAATTTTCATAGTACTCAATACTGCATCTGAAATATGAATATTTAAAGTCACAACTTGATAAATAATATTTTGCAAATTACATCCAACTTCACTTGCATTATCTGATTCGTTACTTCCACTGGGCAGCGTAAAAATAATAACTGATGCTATTAAAAATAACAAACTTCCATATACAGCAAACGGAAGTATATAACCACCAATTTCATTTAATACTCCTCCAACTGAAGAACCAATTACGAAACCAAATGATATAGTCATATCAATATGTGCCTATTAAGAATTGGGACCTGTCACAAAATCGATCCCACGAATTGAACTGTAGACTACTGGAAAGAGGACAATTTTCTGAGTATAAAAGGAAATTATTGCGGATTATCCATTAGTTATCCAGAAAACATCCAGAGAAAAAATGCCTGGGTAGAAATCGTAGATTTATCCCGATCTGAAATGCATGTAAAAATTTGATTTTTAAATACCGTCTTCTCGAAAACTGATAGATTATTATCCGTAATAATTTTTCTTTTCAGAAAATTGTTCTCTTTTCAATAGTGCATAGGAAAAATTCAATTCGTGGGAACGATTACGTGACAGTAACCTAAGCATTAATTAAATCTGCAAAAAGAACATTTTCCCGGATCAAGGTAATTTTGGATTAATCAATATTTCGAAATTTCAGATCAATTTTTATTCCAATAAAGTTTTGATTTAAAATATAGCAGAAATAAAAATTATTATGGACTACTTACTATTATAGTTCCAACATTTTGTGGAAATTCTTGTGCAATAATAGCATTTCTAGCCGTAAGAACAAATGCAACTCCTACTGCTTCTATCGATCTAATCAAAAAAGCGATTCCTATAAATAAAGAATGTCCAGGAAGAAAATACAATAATCTGAAAAGTATTATTGTAGTTATTTCAAAAATAAGCGGCTAGACAACTTTAAGGAATTTTAAATTGAATCTAAATATGTAAAATAGGTACAAAGTAATTTATATCAGTTTTGGCACAAGATTTTCGTATTAAGCTCACAAAGTGGAATGGCTATCTTACCCAAATAGTACACAAAAAGTACTTAACATAAAAAGTCCGGTGACATAAACCAGTTTAATTCCCAATTTATTAAGATATTTTCCCATTAAAGGGCTCACTATAAAAATCACCAATTCTAGTATTGAAAACACCAATCCGATCTCTACCAGCGAACATGATTTTTGCATAGCCTGTAATAAAGTTAAAATAGAATTTAGCGATTAGATTAATTGGCTACAAAGAAAATACATAATTTAGCATCGCAACTACAATAAAGCAATTTTTTTAATTACAATAAGAAATCAAAAAGTTTTGTGAAAAATTTCGAAATATAATTTTGAAAAAATTTGAAGTAAAGTTGATTCTATTACCATAAGAAACGTTTTCTTTTTTTATAACAACGTAGTAATATTTAATTGTAATTTCTAAAAACTAAAAATTTTCAAAACCCGAATTAAGTCAAAACCAAAAAATGAATATAGCATTTTTATGTAATTTATAACTTAATACTTACAAGTTTTGGGAAAAATGGGGCTTCAACCGAAATACATGCTGTTGCAACTAAACTCTCAATAGACATTATAGTTAAAGTTATCCACTGCCTTCTGGTGAAGTCTAACATTGTTTTGTTTTACTAATACCAGATTTTTATACTAATTTTGTCTAAATTTCACATGCAGTTGAAAGTATCGTCGTTTATAAATTTGTTACATATCAGTCGGTAAATATTTTATAAGTATTACGTAGTAATATTCAAGATACATTACATTACCGAGACAAAATATAAGTTATCTATATTATTTTAAACAGCCATAAAGTTTGCAATACAGCGTACAATAAAGTTTCCAAAACAGATTCACAATGAATACCATAATGATAAGAACTACGTAAGACAAGAAGTATAAACACAAATAAAATAGCTTAATGAGTATTGAATAATGTTCGAGTTAATCTGATAATATATTACTATATGCAAAAAATCTTTATTTTATTTTTAATTTTTTTTTTTAAAAATAGGATATTATACTTAATATTAATATTGTAAAAAGTAATAATATATATTTTAAGAACAACTGAGCCAAGTTATTATAAAGGCTATAGCCGGGTAAGCATGGGGAAATGGCCCTTACACCGATTTGGCTAATTTTTTTTTTAGATATTCCTTTCAAAGCACTATTAAATTTTCCAAAATATTAGATCCCAAATGTTGATAGTTTCTTAGAAAAAAATTATTTTCGAAATTTAGAAAAGAATTTTTTTCTCAGAAAGTATTATTGCAAATTGAATGATTTTGGAATATGTTATAGAGGTACTTAAGACCTATAAGTGGTAATTTTTTTATGGTATTAGCTCCACATCAAATAGAAAAAAAACGGGAAAAAAGTTTTCAAAAATTAAAAAAATTAAATTTTGGCCGTACAACAATCACCAAATTTTTGTCAAATATTCCTTTTATATGCCCTTACAACATATATTAATTTCAAAATTTTACGAAGGGTATAACATATTGATATTTATAAAAGTTCTTACCTAGATGCACCGGACAGCATCGATTGTCGTAATAATAATTTAAAAAAGAAATAGAAAATACCATTTAATTATAATTATATAACTAATTATTTAAGTAACTAATGGTTATCACTATCGCCTTTAATGATTTTCACTGATATGTTTGTATTTTTAAATTAGTTCATTAGGATTTCAGCAGGTTTTATTATTTTTGCACAATATCTTGCATAGCATAAATAATATCAACAATCACCAAATTATGTATCTCCTACAAGTATATAGGAGATACTGTAAAAAGTAATGATATGATTTTCTCGAGATATGCGTGAATTTAGTGAAGTTAGTGAATTTGCAAATATTGCCGTTTTTGTAGAAAAGATATTATTACAGCAGTATTTGTATTAATAAATAAAATACAATTTCACAAACGTGCTATTGTGAACTTTTATAAATATCAATGTGTTATTATAATACTGTTCTTAAAATTTTAAAATAAACTAATACATATATGGTATATGAGCATATGTAAGGAATATTTGACAAAAATTTGGTGGTTGTTGATATTATTTATGCTATGCAAGATATTGTGAAAAAATAATAGAACCTGCTGAAATTCTAACGGACTAATTTAAAAATTCAAACATATCAGAGAATATCATTAAAGGCGATAGTGATAACCATTAGTTACTTAAATGATTAGTTATATAATTGCAATTAAATGGTATTTTCTATTTCTTTATTATGATTATTACGACAATCGATGCTGGCCGGTGCATCTAGGTAAGAACTTTTATAAATATCAATATGTTATACCCTTCGTAAAATTTTGAAATTAATATATGTTATAAGGGCATATAAAAGGAATATTTGACAAAAATTTGGTGATTGTTGTACGGCCAAAATTTAATTTTTTTAATTTTTGAAAACTTTTTTCCCGTTTTTTTCCTATTTCATGTGGAGCTAATACCACAAAAAAAATACCACTTATAGGTCTTAAGTACCTATATAACATACTCCAAAATCATTCAATTTGCAATAATACTTTCTGAGAAAAAAATTCTTTTCTAAATTTCGAAAATAATTTTTTTCTAAGAAACTATCAACATTTAGGATCTAATATTTTGGGAAATGTAATGGTGCTTTGAAAGGAATATCTAAAAAAAAAATGAGCCAAATCGGTGTAAGGGCCATTTCCCCATGCTTACCCGGCTATAGCCTTTGTATTTTTCGATTATTTTACTTAATATTCTCTTTTGGAATATTGTCACATTAATATTGGTCACACTGCATATAAGCAAAATTACAATTAATAATAAACAAAATGTATTTAACATCCGGTGTGATCGATGATTACTCAAATGTAAAATAAAAGGACATGATCAAGCATGTGCATGATCAATAACCAATAGTATGATTATTATTGTAATGTCGAGTGGAAATTAGAAAATTAAGATCAAGGAGGAGAAATGTCATAAAAGTGGTAAGCAATTACGGATCGAGGAGTTGAGGATCAGGAGTTTTAAATCTGAGCTAGTTGAGTTGCTCCAATCACGTGTAAAAACATGTCTAAATTGTAGTTTTGAGAAACAATTTAAATATTCATGTTTTCAAAAAAAATCTGAATTTCAAGATATAAAAAGTATTTTATGCTTTTTTATGGTTATCAGTTTATTGACTGATATTGAAATTGATAGTTTGTTCAAATTCCAGATTAATAATGAAATTACGAAGAAGTATACGTAACTCAAAAATGACAAAGTTGCACATTTCTGTGGCAAATAGTTAAAAAGGTATAAGTTGCTTTTAATCGTTTCGAGGTAATTTCATTTTTTTGAAATTATTTTTTTTTTTTATACATTTTTTACATTTTTTACATTTTTTTTAATTTCAAGTTTCATATAAACTTATGTATGTATATGCACATGGAGATGCTAAAATTCAAACCAGTTTCGACCTATTCGGCTACTTTTTTTAATATTCAAAATATTTTATTACCAAATCATGAAAAAAATGCACATATTACTCAAAAATGTTTATTTTAATCACAAATTATTACTTTAATGCTTACAATCTATCAGTGGTAAGTTTTGATAAATAAAAATAATTTTTTCTGCGTTTTATGGTAGCGAACGATTGCGCTTTTCCTCATAAGTAATACCTGCTTCTGAAAATAATGCATTTCCCAACATAATCTGCTCGCAAATGAAACAGGTTGTAACTTGTAACTTGTCACGCTCGAAATGCTCACATTTTGAATTTAATAAAATAAGTTTTAATAAAAAATTATATTTACAAGTTTTCTGGGTCAAGTAGAATTGGCGAATTATTTTCTAATGTTGCATTAATGTGAACATGATTTTCATTTGGAACTATTTGATATGGCACAACTGGTTTCTTATTAAATATATAAAATAGAAGCACAGTTGCAATTAATAATTGAGTTCCAAAAATAAACATACAAGCATTACGAAAACCCATTTTGTCAAAAAGTATTCCACCAAGCGAAGGTCCAATAAATTGTCCAAGCGAACAAGTACTTGTCCATGCTCCAGCTACCAATCCGTTAGTTTTCGTGTTATTTGCAAAACCTGCAGCTCTACAAAAATTATGCTACTGTTATTACTGTTGTATGTGCTAGTAGTTACACTCACAATGACGTTTGAAGAGTATCCACATATGTTCCAATTAGTTGTGTCGTTATTCCAAATCCATGGAAGATTAATCCAACTACAACCAAAATAAGTGATCTAAAACATCCAAGTTTAATAAAGTTTACTTCAATTAATATTAATTTATTAAGTTACGGTTTAAGAGGTATGAATGGCGCTGGTCCAATTAAACAAAATCCGATGCATTGAAAAATTGCTCCACAAATAACAACAATTTTTGGTGAAACGTATTTATCACATACTCTGCCAAAAATTAAAATGGTGAGACAGTATATAATTCTTGGAATAATAAACACCAATCCCAGAGTGAAAGGTCTTAAATTAAACTGAGATATGTACGGTTCCAAAGTTGTCTGAAGAAAACCAACAGCCATGGTGGTAACAACGCTGGCGATTAAAGCTAGCACTACACCGGGAATTTTAATAGCTTTCATAATTGAATCTGTTGAATTATTCGTTAATGTTCTATCAATAAGTAAAATGATTTTACTTCTTACAGTCACTTTCACTTGAATTGGGCAAATAACTGGAATTTTCGTCCTTAGGTAGAATGAAGATTGAACAGGTTGTTATTATGCATAAAGATATACCATATACAGCAAAAGGTGTCGAATAACCACCCAATTCAATTAAAGCTCCTCCACCAGTAGTACCGAAAACTAATCCAAGACTTGTCACCAAATCACAGATTGCCTGATAAGATAAATTTAGTTATGGTAAAATTTTTCTAAAATAACAGTTAATAATCTTACCGTAGCTGTACCGACATAATTTGGAAACTCTTGGGCAATAATAGCACCTGTGGCTGTGAGAACAGCTCCGAACCCGAGAGCTTCCATAACTCTAATTACAATACTTATTGATAGAAACAATACATGACCATTGAGATGATTCACTAATCTAAAAATTAATGTAGTAATTTCAAATTTACCATCAATAAACTTATTTTTACCCAAACGAAACTGAAAAAACACCCATAATGTAAAGTCCAATAAACAAAGTTTTTCTAATACCCATTCTGTTAAGATAGTGACCAATTATCGGAGCGGTTATAAATATTACTAGCTCTAATATTGCAAAAACAAAACCAAATTCTGAAGCGGAACATCCTTTTTCGGCTGCCTGTAACAAGATTCAAAATGCAACGTTTATTTGGATTCATTTTTAAATTAAGTAAATAATAAATTAAATAATTGCTATACCGGTTGCTGGTTTACTCTAAACTTTAAAAGCCTTAAATCAAGGGGTAAATATCCAGTAAAATTTCTGCACACAAGGGTCGGAATTCCAAAGAATTTCAGGGATTTCCAAAGAATTCCACACAATTCCAGTGATTTCTTCGGAATTCCAATGAGTTTAAATTAAAGTACAATCTAAAGCATTTCAGTGATTTCCAAAGAATTCCAGAGATTTCCAAGGAAATTTTGTCGAGTGTACACAATTTTTTCGGATATTTACTCTTTGATTTAAACCATAAAGGAAAACCTTTCACATAGGATTTTGGAAAAATGCTTTTGAGGAATTTAATGCTTTATTAAAATTTTTGAATTAAGTGAAAAGAGAAATATCTAAAAATCATTTTTTGTAAGCAATCTACTCGTAAATAGACAATAATTAATTTTTTTGTATCGACTGTATCTAAAAAATTACGGTTGTGGTGACTCCAGCCAAACAATGAAGCACATAATTTGCGTTTACCTCTTGAGAAGAAGATATAAACAAGCTAAATTAATTCATTATATTTCAATCGGGCATTATCCATTCACATAATGTAATAAAATGAAACCATTTATTACTATTCTTAGCTAAAATTTATAATCAGAAAAATAAAAAACGCCAGGGTATGCCTAAGGGAATTATTCGAATTATTTCATATTTATTTATAATTTATTAGTAGTAATATAACTAACTATATTTAGATCTGTAACATAAATATTACTTTTATCTTAAACAACATACGACATACACTGATTTAGAAAAATGTTGTGTTTAATGTAAAATTAATTATCATGTTGTAATTACGTATTGATAAATAATTGCAGTTTTTGAAAAACTTTTTGAATAATTTATATTTAAAAATTTAATATTTGCTGAGTTTTAATTGGTTTTGTAATAATTGGTAAAGGCTTCATTAGTAAGATTAACTTTTACTTAGTTTTTATAATAAATACAGTATACAGTCCTTTTTATGACTAAAGGAGCTAATCTGCCTGCCACATCTTCCACAGGCCATCGAGGCAAAATTACCAATAAGATTAAAACGCTTTTGTTTGCACAATGAAAATATTCAAATGATGGCACAATTCGTGGCCTAACATAACACTATTTTTGCAGTTCACATAACAAAACATAACGAAGAAGTGTTATGGAAACCATACAAAATTCAAAAAGCTACAAAAAGTAGGTAAACTATAATATTACTTAATTAAAAAACAATTACATTTTTGGTTTCTGTATAATATACATATATGTTACGGTCAATGATGACAACTCGGCCTTTAACGTCAATGGCCGGACAATGACGTTTATGTCCTGCTTAACTAAGACGTTAATGTCCTGCTTAACTGGACAGTGACCGTGCATTTTGGGCGATGTTGACATTAAAATTTTATATGTGGTTTTTATATCATTGTCCGGGCATTGACATCATTGTCCAATACAGAGTGGACGATGATGAAACTACTCTTTTCTAAATGTGTGTGGAATAAAAATGAAGAAATGTAGCGTAGAAATAGTAGAAATAGCTTAATTTTAGTGCTTTTTCAACCTACAAGAGCTTAACGGAATCCTAGTAAGTTACACCTACATAATAATATTATCTATAATATACTAGAGGAACTTACCACTTTTGGATAAAATGGAGCTTCTATAGAAAGACATGCTGAAATACAACAGTTTGTAAGAGATATTGTAATTAAAGTTAGCCACTGCCGTTTTGTAAGGTTAAACATTTTGCTGTATTAGAGTAGTAATAATTTAAAAATAAATTGTCTGGTGTATAGTTACTACATTTTCACGTATCGAGTAAACTACTAAATATATTTCACCGCGAAACTTACTCTGGCGGTTGGCGAGGTGGGGATTTTACTTCATAGGCTTATAATATTCTTGTCGATTATTAATAATAATGTATTGATAACTATATGAAATTACCGTATTTTTATGAAAATAAAAGATAAATAAATTGACATCAGTTATATTTATTTTATATTTTTTTTATCGAGTTTTCAGATAATCAGCCTCAATACCGCTGATATATTTGAAATAGTGTATTTATTTGTCTGCGAAATTATATTTAATATTATTTTCAAAAATAATAAGAGTAATATATTTATATTGTAAAATTATTATTGTAATTTATATTATTGATCCCATTTGACAAAAATTAAAGATAAATTAATGGAAATTAAAATAAAAAAAACAAACTAAAATACACGAAATATGCAGGTCATAAACTCATCTTTGAGTCAGTAAGCTATGGATGAGAGGCAATTTCCCTCCAATAACTATTGCAACTCTTGCATTTAATTTGCTTGAAATTTTAGAACTTCTCTGTGGTTTATCCTTTAGCTTTTTATCAACTAGATCTAGTAATTCACTAATTACTATTGGGTAATAAAAATAAAAAAAAAAAAAATTTTGTATACAAAATACCAATTCCTAGCCTAAACTGGATTAAATATAAATATAGATTATTATAGGCGTTGTAATGGTACAAAATTCACTTTAAATCGTTTCACAAGTTGCTGTATTATTTGGTTAAATATGATATTATTGCAGATTTTTAAAATTGATGAAATTAAATTTTGGTTTAATTTGATGGTTTCAATTAAGGCCCATAAAAGTGTGCAGTGATTTTTTTCTTTATTTTGTCATGCATATGTCATTATTTGTTTATACTAATGATAGATTTGGCGCCTGAGATAAGCATTAGTCCTGACGTTTCCTGTAGATATCTGGGAAATTCAAAAAGTACCACCGCGATACATAATATTATGTAGATGACTTAATATCGAATTTTGTTTAAAAAAAATTTAATATAATATATTTATTTATTTCTACTGATACAATTTAATAAAATAAAATTTTACAATTTAAACCACATAAAAAGAAATAATTTAAGTGGCATTTCCATTATTATTATTTAATTATTTATTTATTAGTATTTTGCAGTTATGATTTAAATTATTTTTATAAATTTTATGCTTAGAATTTTGTGTATAATTACACATTGTCTAGAATTTGTATTCGGAATTTCTGCGAGTTTAATTAAGCAGAAAATATGTATGTACATCAATAATCAACTTTTTAAATTCAACTATAAAATATAAATTAAAGATAATTCAATAATGTCAATACCGGCATTTTTACTTTATAGCACAAAGTATACACAAATATGGATCCATTTTTTCAATGTTTTTGGTTATTTGTATGTATAGTTCTATAAATAATTTATATTTATAGGAATTTAAATGATAATTATAATGTTTTGTATTGAATTCTAACAAGCGCATTTAAAAAAGTACAGACAATATCTTTGTTCTTATAATTTCGTGTAAAAAACGTAATAAACATTTCGTGTCACGTGAATATGAAAAATAGTATATTGTTTTATAAGAACCAAAAGTAGCACTTTTCATGACGAGTTCGTAAAGTTGAGAGTGGAACCAAGAAACTCAATTTTTTTCAGAATTAAACGTCAAATGAAAAAATAATTATAGCATTTAATTTACATTATCTTCTGTACCACCTTTCGCAGCAAATGAAATAAAACAACGAGCCAACGGGCGACACTAAAGTACTTTAGGCTATCTTTATACAATGTATTTAATTGGCCAATAATATAATATTTGTTATATAATTAAAACAATAAATAAAACAATATAATTAGCCACTAAGCCAAGATCTTCGGTTCGAACTCGAGCAGAATATGAATTTTATACTAACCGTCTTCTCTCGGCAGGTAACCGCAAACCACCGAAGCAATCAGCTATGGAAATCTTTTTAAATTAAATGATCTCCAAATATTCATTAAGAACCGAGATCGAGCATATTGCAGCTATGTACATAAAGTAGATTACAGAAGTACTTCGTGGGTTCTGGTTACCATCTTTAAAGCTGAAATGCATTTAAATTTTAAGTTTCATTAAGCAAACCAGCAAACATTTAAAACTTGAAATACATTAGTACTTGGTAAAAAACATTTTAAATACTATATTTTAGAATTATTTATTATCTGTATCTTCAACATTTTTGGTGGTTTGTTGAAAATTGTTGGAAGCCGTTTCAGTACCGTCTTTATGATCTTCATTTATAAATTTTAAATAATGTACTGGATTGCTACAGCGCCAGCATATGCAAAACAATAACATTATTATTGTGAGCAATTGAGAACCATCAATAAACATACAAGCATTTTTAAAACCCACTCTATCAAACAAAATACCACCAATACTTGGTCCAATGAATCCACCCAACGCATGGGCACTAGACCATGCTCCTGATATGAAACCATTGGTGCTTATATTATCTGAAAAACCATTTAGTTTTATTTTGTTCATCTTTTATTTTACTCATCTGCAAGGATTTACCAAATCCGTGAATAGTTAATCCAACTATGACAAAAGTTAGTGATCTAAAAAATTAAGATGTAAGTTAGTGCGGTTTTTTAAATTTAAATGCAATTTTACGGCTCCACTGGTATAAAAGAGGCTGGCCCAATTATACAATAACTACCACATTCGAAAACAGCGCCTATGACAATAACAACTGCCGATGAAATAATCCCATCGCATATTTTACCAACAAAAGCACTTATTCAAGAAGATACAATTTTTGGAATGACGAACATCAACCTCAACTTGAAAGACGTTAAGGAAAATTACGCAATGTATGGTTCTAAAGTTGTTTGAAGGAATCCCAGTGATAAAGTTAGTAGTGGTTACAGTGGAGAACACCGCTATTACAATTTTGGGGATTTTAAAAGCCTTTAGTATCGAATTTCTTGCTTAAATAAGACATATTAAACTTAAATTTGCCTTAAAAAATTTAATTTATAGGTACATCTTGGTTCGTGGACTCCAATCTATCTAATACATATAGTATGCTTTTAGGTAAAATATAACAAGAGATAATTGCAACTAAAAGCAAAATTGTACCGTATGTGACGAACGGTGTTGTGTAACCGCCTAATTAATGTAGAGCTCCTCCAATAGGTAAACCAAATACTGCGCCTAATCCTCCCACGATTTCAGAGAAAGCCTATAAAATCACATTATTAATTATAATGAAAGTTCTCGCTAAAGTAAAAGCTTTTTTATTTGGCATTAGATTACGTGGCGTCTCAGTAAGTTGTAAGTAACAAACACTTCTCGAATCATATGCCGTGGAATCATATCTAACTCTCGTACGTAGCGGTTAATCTAGCTTTTACTGCACAAACAAAAATATACTTACTACTGTTACGCCAACATTAATAGGAAACTCTTGTGCGATTACCGATATTCCGCTTACAAAAACCAATGTGAATCCAATAGCCTGTAATACTCTAACTAACAAACTAATGGAGAGAAATAATACATGCCCATCAAGAAAATTTAAACAACTGCAATAAATTAAATTTAATCAATTAATTTAAATTAAAAAATTTATATTTTTTTATTTACCCAAATAAAATACTGGAAATACTGGCCACAAAGATTCCGTTTAAATAAGTTAATGCGAAACTCCTATTTTTTCTAAGATAATGGCCAATTATAGGACTAACTACAATGGTGATTATTTCAAATATTGAAAAGACAAATACAAATTCAGTTGCTGTACATCCTTTCGAAATTGCCTGTAAGAAAATAAATTATTTCTACTGGTCAAAGAGTACTTCAATTGCAATTATGATTATTGCAATTATGGAAGCGTCAATCATAAATATAAACTCTAAGTTTTACCAATTTTTGATAAAAATCGGGCCAAAAATGTTTAAATAATGGCAATTACATAAAAAAAACCAAATGCAATAATTTAGGATATTTGTGTTTCATGACTCATAAGTAGTGTACATAAATGTTTTTATTTTTTTTACATGTTTTGGTTAATCCATCAATATATCTATGTATATAATTTACATTTAAAAGAATTTTACCGCAATCGTCAAATATGTCAGTAATAATAGATTATAAAATTATTAGTAATATTAACTCTTGAAAATATATTAAATGAATTAAAATATTAGAGTTAAAGGAACAATTATCAAACAACAATCTTCGAGCTTTCGGGAATGTGGTGTTCCCTTTATCAAGAATATATTATATATATTAGTAATAGATTATAAATACTTAAACCAGCTGGGAGCAAACTGAATTTTGATATTTAATTTTAAATTTTTTTTGGCAATCTCCATATAATATGTATGGTATTACCCCGTATTTGGTGTTGTCTAAGGCAATATCTCCAGTAAAGCTTTTCAATGTTGGAAGCAGCTGTACCCCAGAGAATCTTAAAGAATAAATAGAAATGTACTTGCATTACTTTTGTGCTGAGGGCTGAGGGCACAAATGTGAACCTTTAACTAAAAGTAAAAATTACTTTCAAATATAAATAAGCTTTTGTGCAGTTTCAAGACTAACTTTTTTTATTTTTATTATTATCACTTAATGCAACTTTCTTATTGGAATATTGAATTTAATAATTACAAAGAGGGTGTCCCACACCTATTTTGGATGTTTGGTAGAGCATAAACGGTTTTAGAGCTTTAGAGGGTACAAAAATGGCCTTCAAAACTAGAGTGAAATATAAAAATTTTTGAATTTTCACGTAGAACTCATTCTAATGCAATGGTATTGCCAAATTTTGACCAAGCGTTTACATTGACATTGCTACATTTTTCAGTAAAGGCAATGAAATTTGCAACAAAAAACCTCTAAAAATTTTTGCTGTAAAATCGATTTTTATATGCCAAAAAAGGGCTTCAAGACTGGCAATTGGCATTGTTAACATATATAGGAGCCTCCGGATTTCATTATGATTTATGAGTCACTGTATATACATAGATTAGGGAGCTAGATTTTGGAGCCAAAATATTAGCCCCACCCCCAGTTTCAATGTAGATTTGCGAAAAACCCGTAAAAGTGCTAGCTTCAATATTTGGGTGCTAGCCAGTGCTAGCTCCATAGATTGGGGATCTAGCTTTTTAACAATTATTTCAAATACTTTAACGAAATTTGTTTATACATTCACAGCAAAGCTAAGCCGAATCAAATTTGTGATTTTTATTTTTCTTTAAATTTCATAACTTCTAAAATTTTCTCGTCTCTAAAGTTTAGGCGCCCCTAGAATTTTGCCGCCCTATGCCAGGGCTCACGGGCTTAAGCGTAAATCCTGCACCGACAGTACCTTTTATTTTTAGTGTTATGTACATATATGCTGAAAGAGTTTGACTGGTTTAAATGCATACTTTTTGAAAAAAATACGATCCAAGTATAGAGCGCATTTTTCGATTTTCTGGAAATTCTGCCTTTTTCTCCGTGTAACTCAAAAAGTTAAAGGTACATCGCATAGTAATTTAAAAATTAAATTATACAAAAACAGTAAACAAACCAGATATAGGCTTTAAATTCGTGATTGTGCAACATAAATGAACTTCTCTTCAGGGTGCAACAATAAATTTTACTAAATTAAATGTTAAATGTTTAATTAAGGGCAACTAATTAGCTCTAAAAGTTTTTAAATATTTATTTACGCGTTAAAACAACTCTGCGCGTGACATTCTTAAATTTTGTTGTTTCCATGGTTACCATTTGTAACAAAATTGCACGTGTGCACGTAACGATGACGTCGAATAAATCTGATTGGTTACATTTAAACAGCGGATGCACGTTTTTCTAAGAATTGAATGTTACATATTACCAAAATCAGCTTTAATGTCGGCGTGTTAGTAAACGGTCGTGTTTTCATTTTAGTGTTAACTTGAAAGTGCTCTAAGTGTTTGTTATAAAATTTTTAATCGTTTCTACTTTAAAACAAAGTGTCTGTTGAACATTTCATCAATATGACAAGGTTCACCGGCAAAATCAAGTGAGTAGATATAAATTTATTAGGAAAATTACACCACAAAACCTGAGGTTTCTACAAAGGAAAGATTTTTAATAATAGTATTCTTGCTTTTCAGGATTCGGACAACCGGAAGGAGCAACGGCAAGAACGGATAAAAAGGTTAGATTTTAATTTTTCATTAGGAGCATAAGTCATAATGAGTAAAACAGTGTAATTGTTTTTTTACAAATCTTTTGTTTGGCATTTGAAAAACCCCTAAGTTCAGGTACAGGCTAGAATCTGAAATTCAGAATGGGGGCAAAGGTAGTATTCGAGACTACATGAGTACATGCATCAACTTGCCCAGCGTAAAAGAATTCTTCGATATACTATCTTGTTTTACTAGGAAAGTCAGCACAAACTGGTTCGGTACCTGACTTAACTTTTCTTCGTAGGCTTCGGACCAGAATATGAAAAGATTATTATAGAAAATCCCAAAAGTCACTAACGCCAGATTTCTTCATCTTGAAATACCTATTTACTAGATAACGATCTGTTAGATGAATTAGCCTAACATTAATTTATCCAACCGACAGAATCTGGAAGATATCTCGAGATGAAAAAATTGGACATATCTACATAAAACTTCCTTTCATAAAAATCCAATTTTGCCAAATTTTTATAGTTACGATTAAGTTAATTAAAAAAATTGTCACAAATCCTTTTGTCCTTTTGTCCTTTTTTACCTTTATGGTAATCGAAAAAAAAGTCAACTTTTTTTTTACATTTTCGAGATCACCGTGTTCAGAAACGTAAAGATCTGCAAAAAGTAAGTCGGTCGGTCGTCAAATTTTGTCGATCGATTTGCTTCCGAACCATCCAACCAATTACGACCAAATTTGGTATGGTGGTAGGGTTCACGGTGGAAAAGTGAAAATAAGGTTTTCGTCACGATCTATCAATCAGGAGTGCCACCACAAGAAAATAATACGGGATTTTTAAAAAATATTTTGTCTTGCGATGGTTATTTTAAAGGCCTTAAAAGGCTTAATCCAGAATAGGTAAAATTAATCTTCTATCTGTCGTCTGTCAAAAATCACAAGTTGTCAAATTTGAAACTTTAAAAGTGAATAACTCAAGAAGTTCTGAAGGGATCTTACCCAAATTTGGTACGTAGGTACATTGATCCTAATGGATATGAGAGCATATGTAATCTTTCGATAGAAATCAGTAATGCATCACGAAAAAAATAAAATTAACTTTTTTGGCAAAAACATGAAAAAAGTTTTTGTCGATCGATTTTCTTCGGCATTTCTGCGTCGATTGCAATCAAACTTATTGGACGTATGCCTCGTGGGCTGGAATGGTGAAAATAAGGTTTTGCCAGAGAAAGCTTCACCAGAGCCACTACAATAAAAAAAAATGAAAATGTCGTATCTCCGGAAATGTTTAACCGATTCAGCTTAAATTTGGTGTGTCGATGGAGCTTTGAAAGTATAAGTATTGGTGAGAAAACAAACCGAGCCAATTGTAACAGGGCGGGCAGGTCAGAAAAATTACAGAAAATATTAACTGAAATCTTAATTTATATATTATTTGTGAGAATTTGTCAGATGGCTTGCAAAAATAAAACAATATATTCAAAATTTTAATAAACGTCATAATTTTGTGACATATGTGTCAAAATTTGGTTAATGTTGATTTGTATACCGAGTGCAGCATAATAATTGAGTTTATGACTTGTAACAATTTATTTTAGAATACAAAAATAAGCGGTTCGGTGGGAAATATTTTATAATACCGTCGTACGGACTGACGGAACGTTACTTTATAAGTAAAAGGTTCTACCATTAGGTAGCGACCAAGTTTAGGCTGTTTGTTAAATTTTTTTGAAAATGTTTTCAGAATCAGTAAATCGACAGTCAGTTACAAAAATTTATTTTCGAAAAATCCGCTAGATGACCGAAAAAATTTGTTGTACCAATCTTGGAGAAATTTTATTTGTGACTTCTTACGGTATTATGTGACGTATATAAAAATGTTGGAAAAAATTCAGTGGCGTACAAAAATAAAAATTTTTTTTCATTTTGGATTTTGTTAAAAAAACTTTTATAGATAGATTTAGGGTAGGGGGTGATACATATAAGATATCTTTGCCAGGGCTACCGATATCTTTGTTAAGGCTACCACAATAGAAAACAAAATAGTATATTCAGAAACAAGTTTGGAATTAGGCATATTCCGCACGAGGGAAAAGTTTGTCACCCGAGCCAATAGGCGAGGGTGACGGTTCACGAGTGCGGAATAGCCATTCCAAACGTGTTTCAGACTATACTTTCTATACGACTATTAAAATAATAAGCTGTATAAGTAATTAGAATTTGTAAAAATGAGAAAATGTTTTTGTGCGCGATCGATCTGAATTTTTGCACATGCTTTCCTACCGATAATTCACAGGGGGAGAGTTGAGGCGAGGGGGGGAGAAGTTTTTGCTCAGTTTTTCGATATCTAACGCCGTTTTCGAGTTATGGCTAATTCAAGTTTGTGTGGCGGAAACGCAGCAATAACTCAAGAACGGCGCTAGATATCGAAAAACTGAGCAAAAAATTGTCCCCCCTCGTACACACTCCCTGTGAATTATCGGTAGGAAAATATGTGCAAAAATTCAGATCGATCGCACGCAAAAAAGTTTACTCATTTGACAAACTTGATTTTTGTTTATAAATTGTAATCCAGGCACTTAAATATAATATTTCCTATTAATTTGACAGATGTGTAAATAAATTGAGTTCAAAAATTTGGTAATAGATGTCACTTCAAATAGTAGTCTATTCTTTGCTCTAATTGGTCTAATCTGTGTGAGAATAATTATTCTCGCACTGATATCGGTGTGAGAATAAAAAAAAGAAAGAATGTAGATATTCTGTATTTAAAAATAGAATCAGAATGCCCACATTCTATGATAGTCGTATAGAAATGAATATTATGTCATTGTATCTCCGGACAAAATTTGGTGTGCTGGTGATTGCAGGTATTGCGGCAGAGAGTGACGATATTTTTTTCTATTAAATTAACCCTCACAGTTTAGCTTAGGTTTTTCTTTAGTTAAAGCAATTCCAAGAAGATTGTTAATTGACTTCGGCTGACTGGCTTCGGTCGGGTTTCAATTTGATTGGTAATTGAACTTTCCCATTACTGCGATTCGATTTTCAGGGTAAATTTACCCTATTTTCAGGGTAATATTACATTGTTTTAGAGTAAAAAATGAAATTACCTTAATTTTAGGGTAAACTTACTATTTTTAACAGGGTAATTTTCAGATCTAAAATTAATTTTACTCTTTTTACGTGGTTAAAATTCCTTTTTAAGTGGTTAAAATTTCACCGGTAAAATTACCCCCATTTTTTAGAGTGAATCAGAACAAATAAAAAATATCATGTTTGCGAATACCTACCAATATATTTTATAGCAAATTCTTCAAATTAGGGTTTTATTCACTCTCACAAGAGTTGTAGTCATGGGACTTTCAGATATGTACTCAAAATTTCAACCTCTTTGGATTGTAAAAATTACTTCTTGGTTGAAATTAAAGCGTTTAAATAATTTTCTTATAAGATACTTAAATACTTTCCCAAAAAACATTATTTGTGTTATTTGCATTACGTAGTTATAAAAATAAATTTCATATTTATTTTCTTATCTTTTTTTCTCATTATTTCAGATAATCAATATTCACATTTTCTTCTAGTACTTCGAATATAAAACAAACAAATACTGTACTAATAATAAATAAATAGCGCATTTGTTTCTTATTTGCATGAAATTTGTTATTTCCATATTATAATAACAAATAAATTGATATTGGTATTATAAGTAAATAAATGTTTAGTTATTTTCATTCCAAGACGCAACATCCCAGCAATCGCCTACGGCTTGTTTTAAAACCTTGTAAATAAGCAAACAAACTCAAGCAATGCTTAATTATTATTATACTATCGAAAGTGATTATAACTCACTATACTAAAACTTCAGACAGCTTACGCAATAATATTTACTGAAATTGTGCGGGTTCGCTATGATGTACAAATATGTTTAGATAAGCAAAATACTATGTGAGTGAAATGGTAATTGATAACACTTTCGATCACAGTAATTACACGGATCTTGATGCATGATCTTCCGCCATTTTCGTTAAGTGGCTGTAGCGATAAGAGCTGGTCGAAATAGGCAGATTAAGAATTTATTTTTTATTTTAAAATATTGCTAACGTTGTTACCGTACTATGGCAAATGATACCATATTAATTTACCATATGGTAAAATGGTGCCACAGTAATGCAATGATGCGGGAGAGGAGAGAATGAACATAGGTCTATGTTGTAAATTTTATTGCACCAGAAATAAAATTTACAATAAAATTCATTCCGAACATTCACAAATGATTCAGGGATTAACTTATGATTCACTCATGCTGGCGCTCGCTTATCAATGTAGCTGTGCGCTCAGTAACACGCAGTTCAAAATGATAATTTTTAAAATGATATTTATTCTGTTTTTTCAACATGTTTGCTAGTTCGTTGTGAATTATTATCTTCAAGATCTTCGTTTATAAACTTTAAATAACGTAATGGATTACTGCAGCACCAACGTATGCAAAACAATAACATTATGATTGTTAGCAGTTGAGAGCCAACAATCAACATGCAAGCATTTCTAAAACCCACTCTATCAAACAAGATACCTCCAATACTTGGCCCAATGAATGCTCCTAACGCATGGGCACTAGACCATGCTGCTGATATCAAACCATTTGTGCTTAAATTGTCTTGAAAACCTTCATCTCTAAAAATAATCATTTAGTTGTCTTTTGTCTTTTCCATATCTGATTTGTTCTATATTATAGTCAGTTGATTTTAATACATACAAAGTTGATTGACGAATATTCATATATGTACCAATACCCTGCAAGGATATACCAAATCCATGAAGGATTAATCCAACTATGATCAAAATCAATGATCTAAAAAACTAAGCTGTAAATAGTGCAGTTATTCAAATTAAAGTGTAATTTTACGGTTCCACTGGTATAAAAGAGGCTGGTCCAATTGTACAAAAACCAACGCATTCCAAAACAGCGCCTATGATAATAACAACTGGAGATGGAATAATCTTATCGCATATTCTACCAATAAAAACGCTTGTACAAGAAGATATGACTTTTGGAATGACGAACACCAACCCCAATTTGAAAGACGTTAAAGAAAATTGCTCAATATATGGTTCCAATGTCGTTTGAAGGAATCCCATAGATAAAGTAGTAGTTACAGTAGATATCACGGCTATTCCAATCTTGGGGATTTTAAGAGCTTGTAGTATAGAATCTGTTGTTTATAAATAAGGCAGATTACATTTAATTTTACATTAATAAAAATTTTTAATTCATAGTTACATCCTGATTCGCCGGACTCCATTACATCTATGCTTTTAGGTAAAATAAAACAAGAGATAATTGCAACTAAAAGCAAAATTATACCGTATGCAACAAACGGTGTCGTGTAACCGCCTAATTCATGTAGGGCTCCTCCAATGGGTACACCAAATACTGACCCTAATGTTGCCATAATTTCAGAGAAAGCCTATACAATCACATTATTAACTACACTAAAAATTAATACTACAGTAAAAGCTTTTTTATGTGGTATTAGATTATTCGGCAAAGCAAGGGGCAGAGTGGAACGTTTCCATAATAAGAAACAAACATTGTTGGAAATGTACATTGTATTGTCAGGTACATTGGATTATGTCACAGCATCTAACTACAATGGGTGCCGATTAATCCAGCTTTTACTGTATACTAGAAAATATATACTTACTACTGTTACGCCAACACTAATAGGAAACTCTTGTGCGATTACCGATATTCCGCTTACAAAAACCAATGTGAATCCAATCCCCTGTAATACTCGAATTAGTAAACTTATGGAGAGGAATAATGCATGCCCATCAAGAAAATTTAAACAACTGCAATAAATTAGATTAAACGAAATGTTGTTTATTATTACACATGTATGTAGCTAATAATTTATCTTTTTCATATTAATACAAAACTTTCTTACCCAAATAATATACCGGATATGCTGGCAATGAAAATTCCATTTACATAAGTCAACTTAACACCAATCTTTTTAAGATAATGACCAACTACTGGACTAACTACAAAGGTGACTATCTCGAATATTGAAAAGACAAATCCAAATTCAGTTGCTGTACATCCTTTTGAAATTGCCTATAGAAAGTAAATTTAATTTTTCAGTTGAGTTTTGAAAAATGTAGGTTTTATTCTTAAATGTAAAGTATTGTTAGTAGTAATATCTTCAGGATATGCCCAACTTTAGTTTCAATTTTACTACTTAATTATAATGAGAGATATTCAAACAATAATAATTTTTTGTACGTGTACTATACCCGACTCACAGGTAGTGTACATAAATATAGATATTTTTTTTTACATATTTTGGTTAGTACATCATCACATCTATATATAGCTGTGTAATTTATGTTCAAAAGAGTTTTACCGCAATCTGTGGATATTATGCTAATAATAAATTGTAAATACTTAACTCAACTGGATACCAATTGAATTTTAATAGTTAAATTTGAAAACTGAAATTTAAAATTGATTTTATTGGCATTAAAACAAAATTTCCGATAAAATTCTTGTGCCAAAAGTGAACCATAAGCTGCTTACTGCCAGTATAATATCGTATTTTATGTTTAGGTACTTTGTCTGTACCAGAGAGAATGTGTGTTGCTAATCCACACAATTGTACAGAAAAAGTATGCAATTGTGTAATTTTTCTACACAATTGTGTAAATTCGTAATACATATTTTTTTCTGTGTTCAAATAATTTCCAATGTTGAAACAAATAATATTTGAATACTTAAATACTTAATTTGTGAAAATTACTATTATTAAAACTTCAATGTAACAAATTAATTAAGCAGAATCAATGCTATTTTGAATCTCTTGATTTATACCGAAATATTATTGAGGAATTTAATTCTACAACGTGGGATGAGAAAAAACAAAGCAGCATAATGGCCCAAAATATTCTTCAAAGTATGTTAAGGACTTCACGGACAAGGCTAAAATCCGCCTTTTTGAGAATTTAAATCCAATACCTAGAGAAATTGTGGAAAAAGTTTAAACGAGTTTAAACGATTGTGAGAAGTATAAGAGAGAAAATGGGGGAAAATACCATTACAATGTTTAGAAAAGCAGATTGACTCAACAAAGCACAAAATGTTTTTAATATATATTTTGTGTATGCATTTCTGCATTTTTTGATTTTTGAAATGCATTTTAGCTTTTCAGGGATTAATACGATTATCTAGCAAGTTTTATTTACATTTTTTAATTTAAAAGCGTTTAAAAAGCAAATAATATTGAAAAATCAAAGAATAATATCGACATTTAAAATATTTGTTGTAAAAAAGCAGTTTGGCAACTTGGCCTTTTCATAAATATATTTTCAGTTTATTTATTATTTGTTACTTCTTACCAGTTGTGGATAAAATGGACCTTCTAGAGATGCGCATGCAGTTAAGAAGAAGTTAACAACGCATATTGTAGATATGCATTTCCATTGCCTTTTTGTTAACTTACACATTTTAACTGAGTATATTAGAAACTCTCATTCTAAGTACTTTATTTAAGAATGATACAATAAACACTGACCTCGTGCTTATATTTCATACAAACCGCCGGAAAATGTTTCGAGATGATAATAATATCATCTTACGTAATATGGAACAACAACATTATTGCCTGTATTATTGCAAATAGCGTGTATTTTTTTTTAAAGATTTTCGATGAAAATTGAAAGCCTCTAAAAATGTCTCTAATATTAGAAATATTAATATGAATGGGCGGGCGTTGAAACAAATTCTTCAGGATTAGTTGTGAAAGTTTAGGTAAATGATGAAATCAAAAATCAAACTATGTTTGTGAAAAATTGCAAAAGTATAATTTTGTAGGAAATTATTGATGAGGAAGTTTTTTTGGATTTACTTGCTTTTTAATTTACTTGTTTGTTTAATCGCTATTTAAAATTAAATAGCAGCTAAAAATTAAAAAATGCTTTATTGCTCATCCAACAGCTCATCCACTATAGAAAGTGGAAATTATTTATAAAAATTTTCAAAATTTTTTTAAAATTCAAAAAAAACAACAATATTTTTTAAATTATTAGGTAAATACTTGAATATTACAATTCATATTACTACATTGGAAAATAACAATAACTCGATACGTCGGACGGTTTAAAATTGTTTAAATGCACCTAATCCTCAATTAATTATTCTTATTCAAATTATCAAAAAAGTCATCTATACTTAATTACTACTTATTCAATGATTATGTATGTACATGTTCTTGTTTTTTCCTCTTATTACATCAGATAACTAATATTCACAATTATTTATTGTATTTGGAATATAAAACCAGCAAATACTGCACCAATAATAAATAAACAGTGCATTTGTGTCTTTATTGATCATGTATATTTTCTTGTTTTTTTTCCTCTTACTACTTCAGATAACCAATATTCACAAATATTTATTGTACTTGGAATATAAAACAAGCAAATACTGTACTAATAATACATAATCAGTGTATCTGTTTCTTATTTTAACAAAATTTCTTGCTTCCACATAATAAGAAATAAATTGATATTAGTATTAAAAACTAAATAAATGTTGACTTGTTTTTCTCCCAAAAAAAAGATTCCCAAGCATCGCCTAAGCAAATTACTTAATTATAATATTACTTTTGAAAGAGATTATAACTCAATTAAATGTTTTATACTAAAACCGCAGACAGCCTACACAATAATATTTACTGAAATTGTGCGGGTTCGCTATGAAGTACGAATGTTTAGATTAGCAAAATATTGTGCGAGTGAAATGGTAAGTAATGGATAATACTTTCAATTACAGTAATTTAACGGACCTTGTTGCATTTAGTGATTTTCTGATGTTAAGAGTTTTTGTCGTAGATTGATAAAGATTTTAATGTTCAAGAACAAAATTTAATTTAAGATCTTGTTATACATTAATTTAACCATTTTGTTTATTTTAATAGGTTTTTCACTAAACCTTTGCTGTTTAATTTTTTTAACTAAGACAGTGGAATAAAAGGAACCATGATAATAAAATATTTGCCAGACGCCTGCAATTTAAAACTACGCCACTGGTGTTTATGAAAACATTTGAAAACAAATTGTCATTTTTTCTGTCTATTTATGAAATACCGTTTTGATAATATTGAAGAAATAATAATAGATAATTAAAAAATATTATTAAATAATTAATTAAATTATATATTTAATTTGTTTATTTACTTTGTAATCTATAGAGTATATATTATGTGTTATTAAAATCATTAAAAAAAAACTTGACGAGAAAGAACAATTAAAGCAAAAACATAGAATCTAAAAATTTAATGCCAATTATACGCCAAACAGCATTTATGTTTAAAAAAAACTGGGGTTTCATTTTGGTAGCAGATTTGCATCAAATTTACAGTAAATTCATTAATAATTTGTTCAACTTTTGTTTTTCAGTCAATATCTTTGTTTACCTAAAGAAGGCATTTTTGTGTTTATTGTGGATTTCTGATAATGTATGAAAAAAAAACTAAAACAAATATTTCTTGCACGGCGCCGGCGTTATTAATATTGAAAAACAACATATTACTTTTTTTATGTAGCACATTTGCTACATTCCATGTAACGACAATTTAGAAATGAAAATAAAAGTACTAACTAAATTAAAACGACATGAAAGTTTTGGCATGATAGTTTTATAAGAAAAAGTCTAAAACAATATTTTTGTAATAAACTGTGTTCCAAAATCAAATTTAAATTTTGAATTTTAAAAATTTATTTATTTAATTTGTATTTTTGACTTGATTGTTTTGTTAAAAGTATTTTGTATTTTGTAAATATTTGAATTGTTGTTCGAGCCAAAAATTTTGTGTTGGCAAGAAAATTTATGATAACTTCACTTTTGCCAGGTCCGTAAAAGGGGACGGACGCGTTTGCGGAAGTCTCCAAAGTAATTTTGTAATTTGCGTCTCAAATAATTTAAGAAAATTAGTAAGATCTCATTTAATGAAATGCCTGCATAGAAATTGGGTGCTCTTGCTGTTGTTGGGCGCGGAGTCTCTCGCATTTGGCTGCTTGTTGTAATTCAATGTAAAATATATTAACAAAATGGGAACTGTCAGACTTTCATCACCAAGAATTGAGCCTCGACACCTAACTATAGGAAAGAGGACAATTTTCTGTGTATAATAAAAAAAGAAAAAATGCGGATTATCCATTAGTTTTCGAGAAAACGGCTTTTGAAAATCAAAATTTTACATGCATTTTAGATAGGGAAATCATTAACATAAAAGTTCTATTGACGGTGCGTGCGTTCTGATATAGATAGCAGATACGATAGCAGGACTCAAGAGACAATAACTTGCGATTCTTACACTCGCAATTATTGAATCGGATGGAAAAAATTCTTGATCGTGAATAATGGAATATAGATTCAATGGCGTCAACAGGTTGGAAAAATCCCAATTAAGCACCTGAAGAAAACTCGGGTCACATTGGTGACTCACAAAATAATTCTCTCCAGATTCTAATTCCTCAACTCGGCCTACTTTAACAATAAACGGCCGCCTAGTTGTACTCCCAAGCCGAACTTGGAAATTTACACCTACGCTCTATCGACTCCAACCCAAGACTAACTTAATTCTAGCGAGCGCCCGCCGCAAAAAAAAGTGGCGCTACAAAGCGATTCTTTTATTAGCGGCAAATGGGGCGCTTCAACAATTATTAAAAATAAATTGTTACATACTTATTAGACATTTTTTGTGAAAAATTTTATTCCCTTCATTTTTTTTCATATACATTTTTCTATTTCGTCACAGGTTGCACCGCTTCTCAGATACAGACAACAATTTTTTTGGAATGTGTTTTACGGAGTCTTTCTTAAGTCACTGTAACTCCGAAATGGTGCAACAAAATAAAAAAATGTATAGGAACAAAAATAAATTTAATGAAATTTTCTACAAAAATTATCAAATAAGTATTATTGCCGTGAAATCAATTTTTATATGACAAAACACGTCTTTAAAACGTAAAATTAACACAGTGCAACAACGGGTTGAACCAATGACTAAAATTGAAAATAATAAAATAAAATGAAAATTTCGTAGCAAACAACTTAGTCTCTATGTTTTTCTTTTTTTAAATGATAACTTGAAATAGTTATTTCGCAAATTTGAGTAGGTATACTTTCATAAACAAAATTATGTCCGATATATGAAAAGATAAAATTCGTAAATTTATTATCATATATTTTACTTTAGTTTTACATAATATAACTCACTGGTGCACTAACTACATAATATTTAGGCATCAATCCACACGTATAAATTTGAAATTTTATTTTAAAAATTTGAACAATTATAGTTCGACTTTATTACATCAAATAATGCATACATTTTTAAAAATGTATAATATAATATATATATGTAAAATATATATGTAAAATATATGTAAAATATATAAAAAAATTTAAAATTTTTTACTTAAAAAAATGTAAAATTAATCAAGGCTAACTAATTTAATAGATGAATTAGTTAATTTAAAAAAATTTATATCAATATTTAAGAGATAAAAATAAAATTTTTGTGACTGATTATATTTTATGAAAATTCTAATGTAGGTATATCTACACTTGCGGTTTGTAGTAAAATTACAATTTTATTATATCTATTCAACTTTCTATACTAACTCCCTGTACGATTGCAGGCACATATCATAAAGAAATTTAATGGAAGGATTAGTGTAAAACAACCAATAAAAACTTTTAATTATTTTAACCCAATTCTCAATTCTCCGCTTAAATTTTAATGCAAGATTAAGTTTTAAACAATAACTTGTTAAGTCGACTTACGACTAAGTGGACTGACTCAAATAATAAGCTGCTGCAAATTTACAAATCGATCTTTTATTTACAATACAATATTGCAAATCAAACTAAAAATTAAGCTAATTAATTCTACACAGTAAAAAACTTATTACATTAGAGAAAAACTAAGTCAACAAACAGCTAATCTAAGAATATACTATAAATTTATCACATTTACAAACTTACACATTTAAAATCGACAAACATTTTTCAACGTTTGATTGTTATGGATTCAGTACTAAATTAAATTGTTATTCTCAACATTTTGTACATATTATAATTCTTATTAATAATTATTTATTTTATGCATCCAATAACCAAACCTTCATTGGAACTTTTAAAAATGCACTATTCAAAAATCCTTTGAAGTGTTTAGCTATGCTGACACTGGCTGCAGGTTTCATTTCGGTAATAATTTCTTCTGAATTATTGTTTAAAAATTGATTGATTGCCTGACCTGTACACAAAAAAATGTTTAAATTCCATTACAACTTAATTTTTTATAATTTTATTTGTTAAACAATTAAAAAAATGTTTTAGGTTTAACTTAAGGTTAAGAAAACTATATAAATTTATTCTAATTTTGGAAAAAAAGGTAAAAATAAATGGTATATGAAATGTTTATAATATTTTATGAAATGAAGACGGCGAAAAAGAGACGGCGAGATGTCTTAAACTGATTTGCCGTGGATTGTTTCTTTTAGTATTTTTAAATAAAAGTTATGTTATAAAATTGTCTGAATTAATTTACCGCTCTAACTATTATCTTTATCTACTATATATAATAAATTACTCTAATAACAGTTGTATAATATAATTATATACATCAGAAGGCAAAAAGAAATATTAAAAGCAAGATTGCGGATTTCAATTTAGAGATCTTATTGCAAAATAATTATTAGTTAAAAGTGACAAGTTTTTGAGACAGTTTTTTGACAGATAAAGACCTTGCGTGAGGTAGAACTTTCCAAATTGCGTGTAGCTCTCTTGAATCTATTCTGTGACATGGAGCCAAGTTTTTCCATGTAAAAATATGATTTTTCGGATTTTATATTTTCCAAAAATATTTATTATTTCGAAGATTATTCTAGCAGTATGTGCCCGCTTTTTTAATTTATTACAAAAAAAAAACAAAAAAGTTAAGAGCTGAGACTTTTGCAATAACACTTGTAATTTCTTTTATTGTTGTCATAACACTTACCTATTACATTGCCCAAGTTAATAACATCTCGTATTTTAAATCGACTTTTATTGACATTGAAATCGACCACCAGCTTTTCGATTTTCATAAATCGCACTCCGCTCTTATTTTTTACTTCTTTGCCATATAAGCGTGCAGTTGCATCAACGTCAACTGAAAAAGTGAATTATTCGAAAAATTAATATTTTGACCAAATTTTAGACACAATTACCAAATACTGCCCAAAAATCTCCTTTCGATCTTATGGGAAATAATAGCACGGTTCCTCCAATTTCGTATTTTCCTTTAATTTCCATATGTGGAATTTTGAATCCTAGGTCAAGGATATATTTATCTAGATCGGATCTACAAAAGCATGTTCATTATTCGTTACATCAAATTAATATAATAAACATATTACTTGATGTTTTGAACAGTATAATTACTGGCACCTTTAACAGTGATGTTACTGAAAAATGCTTTCACTTTAAAAGGTCCATGTCCATTGTCAATGTTCAGTTTGTTAATTGTTAAAGGATCTATACTTGGCACTTCGAGATCTGTTAATCCTGACACTAAATATGGCCGTAAGTGGTTAAATGCCTTCCTTAGACAAGTGTCAATTTCTGGATCTACTTTAGAGCATGGAATTATGTATTCAGCTAAAAAAAGAATTTACTTTATTGTGGAAAAACAGTTGACCTGTACAACGATGTCTTTTTGAGGTTGAAATAACGATAGAAAGTTTTATTACAAATTATCGTAACTAAATAAACATTTTGTTAATTATCGGTATACATGAGTGATGAATAAGCAAGTAATAAACTTCTTGACACCAATAACTTGAAACATTTAATGCAAAAGAGATGAATGTTACATAAGTTGTAATCACTTCAACGAGAGTGAAAGTATAGTATACAAAATTTTCAACCAATGCTGTTATGCTTTCTCTGCATCGGCGAGACTGTGGATGGGTATACCCAATACAAAAGGACGAAGAAAGGTACAACTTTATGACTATAGTATAACGTAACGCAGTGGAACCTAAATGTTTGATCTGCGGAAGTAAATAATGATGTAATCAAACTGCTTGATGTTACTTAACATTATCGGTACTTGTTATTAAATTTCGTTAAATGGGTGGGCAACACGGATATGTAAGCACTTGGTTTACTTTCCGTCGAATACCAATTTCTCGCATTCCGATAAAATAAATAAAAAACAAAGGAAAGTAATTTGTTCCCATTGCATAATGTAAATAAACAAATAATTATATTTGTTACAATTTCGTAATCAAAGACACGACACTATAAAACGTAAACGTACACAAAATTAAATTAAAAAAAAAATTATTCACCGGCTCTAAAAAAACAATTTAACAATAAGTTTATTTTCAAATCACGTTATAAAATATTTTGAAATAAATAGAAAGAAAATTTTTGATTTTTTACGTTGAAGACAAATATTTTGAATTACTTACGTGTTTTAGTTATCGATTCCGGCAAAACACTTGCAACTAATGTAAATAATAGATAATACGTAAATTTGATCATTTTGATGTTGTAAAATATTTGAACTAATTAAAAATTGGCACTAATGTTTTTTAAATCCATCAATTGAAAAATGCACTTTTATACGGGTACCTATGTCCAATATACAATTTAAAGTTGGAGAAAGCTGAAACATTTAGTTTTATATGGAATAATCTAGTGGGGAGAAATTATTTTTGTAAAGTACAGGGATAAATTTTATTATTATAACATTGGTGTAGTAAACATTGCAACATTTTATAACACATAATACATGATTGGTTATTGTTTACATGAAGAAAATAATTAGTAGGTATTACAGTGTATTTCAATTTCTTTGAACAGGAAACGTGAAAGCTTTTTCTATGAAATTACAAAAATTATTAAAAAAATAAAAGGTTAAGAAAATCGGGTATTCTTTTGAAAATGTTAAATGTTTCCTACTTATATAAAGCACCTCGACAATACGTGAGTAAGCCCATGAACTACATTTATTTGTTCACACAATCCATTCATTACTTGTAATTTTAACCAATCATCATTAAAGGATCCATTAGCTAACCAGAAAAGAATCCATGATTATGATGAACAGTCGTCATATTAACATCGTCTGATGAACCCTGGAAAGCTTATAATAACTTTTATGTATAAGTAGAAATTTTATGTAATACTTCCTAGAAATAATAATTTGTCTAATTTCAGAATTCTCAAATTTTCAAAATTAAAAAGTTACTTAATTTTTGATTTTGAAATTTTATTACTAATTTATTTTAAAACGTACTTCCATAATTAAATTTTTTTATAGTGGTTAATACCATGGAAACTCAATATAACTCAACACAATTTTTTTCCGATAACTCGAATATGGTAAAAAAAAATTAAAACAAAAGCTTTTCTCGAATTACTAAAAATTTTCAAAAAAAGTTCATAATCTTACGGTCACAAGCTTTTAACTTAATTTATCAAGTGTCGAACATTTTCTAAATAAAACTTTAAAAAAATAGAGTTTTCCTTCATATAACAAATGTTTTTTTTTGGAAAAGTATGTTATTATTTTTAATTTATCACTATACGAGTTAGTAACCTGAAGGGAAATTCCCAAGTTTCGTCTATCTGATTATAAACCAGTTTCTGCTGTTGCAATTACTTTTTACGTAAAGCAGTCTAGGTAGCAAACAGGATTTTTTTATTTTTACTCTAAAATTTCCAGGGATTATTCGGTAAACGTATTTATCGTAGTATAGCATTTCGATTCTTATAAAACAATATACTATTTATCCGGTTTTATTATAATTAGCTATCATTATACATAGTACCTACATACATAGTATACCTACTTTATTTATGTTTATTTTATTTTTTGCTTTCATTGCCTATGGTGGTATTTATTGCAAAATTGTTAAATTTTTATTTATATACAAGTAATATGTAATTATTGGCAATTTCACAAAAATCATACTTTTATAAAGCACTAGCTGCGTACCTGGCTTCGCCCGGAAGAAAATGAGTGTGTGAAATAAATATTAACTTATCAAGGCACCAAAATTAGGCATTTTTATATATAAATTTAACAATTTTTAACAAACATCGGGGAGTCGGAGAGTTGCCATCATAGACTGAGAATACTTTAAAATTTATCTTTAGCTTCAATTCTTTTATTTTTAGTTTCTTCAACAATAATTAATTTAAACACATTGGCGTTCATTTACTAGTAATCAATTATATTTTCGAATTAAATTATAGTATTATGATGATGATGATGTGACATCACAGTTGATCTTTTATGACACCAACCTTCGACTAGCTCTGCCGCAATCTATTGTCAATTTTCGTTACATAAATGTCAACGCATATAATACACGCTATTACTTTATTTCTTGTAATCAAAGGCGTACACAGTTTTATTGCTTTATTTTATAAAAAAAAATATAAAATCTTTTATTTTCTATTTAATTATGTAATGGCGATTTATATGCAATTGTAGGTAAATCACGCGATAAATTTTATTCCGGTAAAATAGCTTCGATCGGATACTTCGCAAATATTTTGTTACTGAATTTTTTAAACAGTCCTGCTATGGTATCCTCCAAGGCTGGTTTAATTTCGCCTGCTACATTCTTCCAGTTCTCATTCAAAAATGTGTTCATCACCTCCCCTATAAAAAAACTAATTTTATTCAAAGTCAAAACATTATTGTAGTAATTGCTGCAGGTAGTTTACTTTTTAACCTTCACTAATTACCTAATTTTTTATCGCCATTGAAAAGATTATCGAGCTGGATGGTGGCGTGACCAAGCTTGAAATCAACATAAAACGATGTTACATTAAAATATGATCGTTCATCTCTTTTTATTCGTTCTAATTGCATCGTTACAGTTGCATCAATGTCAGCTAGAAAAATTGTTTTTAAAAATTTATAATTATAATTCGATCAGAGGTTTTTACTGTAGTTGCCAGTGCTCGCTCCTTTGCCAGATATAGGCATCATAAGGATTCGGCCACTCATCTCATATTCACTCACAATTTGTAAATGTGGTAAATGCAATTTGATTCTGACCCGATTCTTGTTTAAATCGATTCTAAAAAAATTTACTTGGTTGAATAATACTTTTTGTTTTAGTTTCTTACTAAAACTTACTTAACGCTTTTTAGTTTAAATTTTGAAGGTCCGTGGACTTTAATGTTAGTGAATGTGGAATTGACGTAGATTCCTCCTCCGCTTCCTTGATCAATCACAAGTGTTGGTATAATTAAAGGTTCTATATTTGGTATTTCGAATTCTGGAATTCCGTTTGCCAATAAGGGCCTTAACTGTTCCACCGATTGAGCCACGCATTTATTCAGTTTCGGATCATTTTGATGACAAATTTTCAAGTACAGAGCTTAAAATTGCATTTTTATAATATTAATTATTGCTTTCTAATTAATTTTGAAATGTGTTACTTTTTTATCACACACTTCCGGTTTTCCTTAAAGAATAGCCATAAAAAATTAGAAGTTACAATTAATTTTGTTATATAAGGTATATAATAATTAAATGTAATAATTATATCAAACTCTAAAAGAAATAAGGAACCGCATTTTTAACAATGTGACGTTACAATAATTCCGAAGATGTTGTAACAAATAAATATTTTAACAAATTATCCAAATTATAAACATTACATAAAAATCGTAATAATTTTAATACTCACGCAATTGAACGTTTTTTAATTCTTCGGATTTTACTGAAACTTTGAAAATTATCAGTGCTGATATCAAAACTTTCACCAGCATTTTACTATTTTAATGTAATACAACTTTAATTATCATATTAAATTAAAATATTATTAATGTGGTCTAATTATTTTCTCAAAACTCAGCATTATGAATATGTTGCGTAGCATTGACGCAATGGAATTTTGCTGAAGTTTTAATATTACAGTCGGTCTAATTATAATTTTTTTAAAGGAATCAAACACTTTAATTTCTTGTATTTTCACGTAAAATTGAAAACATTTAAAAAAATTAAAGATGCATTTCAATCCGAGAAGTATATCACGCGGAGCGTAACATCTGGGTTCGGGCGCCACTTAAGCGTTAAACGGAACAAAAAATAAGTTTATATAATATTGCAATAATTTTAATTAAAATTAAATATTGAAGTGTATTTTTTGAGCTATACTACATATTAATTACAATCAATAGTAAAAAAGAATTTCAGGTAGCATGGAATAAATCAAACAACAGTGATCTAATTTATTTCTTCATCTTCAGGACAAACAGATCAAGATGACCTCAAGATGAAGAAATAAATTCTTCGAAACGTCGACACAGCAGATCACTGTTGTTTGATTTATTTCATGCTACCTGAAATTCTTTTTTATTAGTACATTTTTGGGTGAGAGTTTTGTTTGTTTTAATTACAATCTTTCTGAATCACGGAAACAGTTGATCATATGTAAATTGCTTTATTATGTTGTTAGATATGCCCAAAAATGTTGTTGTCAGAGCTTTTTCTATTAGTGGCATCATTTCGTCCAAAAATAGTTGCAGATTTTTATTAATCGTTTCATTCACTACATCATCTGTAAGAAATATTTTAAAATATTACGTAATGTGCAAGTAATATATTCACATACTTAATAGCTTGTCCCCGTTAAATAAATTTTCAATTTTGACAATTCCACCGTCTGGTTTCGTTTTCATCTTCATGTCTGTGTATCTTAAATATGTAGCGCCATCTCTTTCATAAAGTTCGCCTTGGAAGATACTTGTAGAAAGTACATTGGCTAAAACAACACATAGAAGAAGAAGAAGAAGACTACGAAAAATCCTTACTTAGGTTAACGTATAGTGGTCCATCACCTTTGACAGGCATCATCAACACTTTTCCACTGACGTTATAGTGAGCTTGGATCATCAGTAATGGTAAAAGAGTAGTTGTTTCGTATGTTTGTTTTTCTAAATCGATTCTGAAAATGAATTCAAATTCTAAGAATTTTTTTATATTAAATGTAATCAATTTATGTAGTTATTTGGAAATGTACGAAATGTACAGATGATTGACTTTGCTGTTTTTTTTGTAACCTTGTTTGTTCCAGATATTAGAACACTTGTATATATACTTAAATTCAAGTCTTGATTAGGTTACAGGATTGAATCGCGCAAGAAAATGAATTTTGAATATCCTGGCTCTGGAAGCCATTAGATTTCAGGGACTTCGAATCAAGTGTACTTTTGCATAAAAGTCAATACATGCACAGTGGCGCAGCCAAGGGGGGGGCTAAGGGGCTATAGCCCCCCCCAGACACTCTTCCTTTTTATTAATGATAATCTTTTTTTAATGATCATAGTCGCATTTTTACCGGTGCAATGAAAAATTTTTTTAAATTAAAATATTTTTGTGTTCGACTTTTAATTTAAGATAGGTAACAGTGGTAACACAATAATTATACTCGAAAATAAGCTGACCACGCCCCTTTTTTAGAAAATTTTTTTCCTGGGGCGCACGCTTTTGGCCCAGCTCGCATTCTTTAGCCCCCCCCCATAACAAATTCCTGGCTGCGCCACTGTACATGCATATGATAGATGTTATTTTAAAAGAATGTGTATTTTATAATCAAATTATTTATTTGGAAAATTTTACCAAAATAACCCGAGTTTTTAGAGTTAATCAACCCTCAAAATTAAAATTAAAATTAATAAAAAAAGATAGCTTATACGAACAACTATTGTTTTTCAAATAATTCTAAGCAATTAAAATTTTAATTTTAATTTTGATGGTTGATTAACATTAAAAATTGTTATAATTGAAATATTAAAAAAAAAATTTCTGAAGAATAATTAATTTTCCATAAATTGTGTAATTCTGAGACGTTCAGGTTTAAAATTGATTAATATATTGCAGTTCTCATGGTCTCAATTATAAAATAATTAATTTTTAAGAATTTTTCATTTTTGTACCAAGAAACTCTTCTTTAGTAAATATCCAGATTCCAAAAAAAAACAATTTAATTTCCAAATTTTTTGAATAACAACGCCCAATTTTCTTTTAAACCAAAATGTGCAAGATAACTTGACCACACGTTCCACACTTATCACCTCAATTTATAACTTTATTATTTTAAACAATTTATTCAAATCTTATAATTTAAACTTTTAAAATTTACTTAAACCATCCAACTTCCAAATCAATCCAAATCAATTAAGTCATTCAATTTAACAATCGAATTAATTAAGCTTTCGAAATTACTTTCTCAAAATTTTTCCACAAATCTTCAAACACTCATCCAAAATACTCCAAGTCGATAACAAAATACTACTCAAGTAGGTAAATTATTTATTTACATAAAAATTGACTTATTATTGACTAATTATATAGTTTTACCGAGACTTCGGCAAAAGCGTTCGTTGCACCTTGGCGGATATGGCAAAAGAAAAATTATCAAAAATTTTTTTGCCAACACAAAAATTTTGGCGCAAACAATTATTCAAAATATTTACAACAAAAATGAAATTTAAATTTACAAAATAATCAAAATCAAACCCTCAGATTTACAATAAAATAAAATTTCAAAATTCAAAATTTTTAATTGACTTTGGAACACGACATTTTGTTCCTCTGTCTTTTGTTGGCCTATCATGGTTAAAAGCCGGTGGTTTGCCACAAAAGATATTCAAAGTTCAAAATCTGAAATTTATATTGTTTCCACCTGTGGATTTCCACAAAATTATCTCCTCAGATGGAGGATGCTTGTCAACAAATCCTAGAATCATAATTAAAATGTTGAATCCAATTATTTTTACTATTATTCGTCCTAATGATACATCTCTGATTTTCTTGATGATTATTTCATCCAAAATTATTTTGATATTTTTCTGCTCCTCATCCGCTTCTACTTTCAGCTATACTTCGTCGAAATTTTGTATTATTTCGCCAAATCGTCGACGTGCCAATTTCCTATTTCTTGATGTTGTTCGTCATTTTATTATTAATAATAATTTCTTCCTTTTCTAATTACCTGCAAATCTTGAATTCCTTCCGAATTGTTCTTGTCCAAATTTTTCATGTTTTGTATAACAACGTCTTCATTATCCAAATTTTTTATTTTATATTGGTTGTTTTCCACAATAATAATTTCGTCCTTGAATTCCTTGCTCTCAAATTTTTTATTTATGTTTTCTGCAAATTTATCTACCTTGTCGTATCTCTCAGTTATTTATTTGTCCATATCCATCTTTAGTTAAGATTTACTTAGTAGTTAATTGAAGTTTAGTTCAATGCCAGGGTCTGTTGTCGGTCTAAATTTTTACAATAGCTCCACACGTTAAAAGATTCCATTTAATGCATTTATGGTCTCAAATATAAAATTATTTTGCAATCAAAAGACTTAATTTTAATTTTTTTATTCAAATATTAATTTTTATATTTATTTCAATATCAGATTTTTTTATTCCTGTCCAATGTTTATTTAAAATCTTATTTGATTATTTAATTTTCAATAATTGTATTAATTTCTGATAACGCCGCCTCGCGTCGTCCAAATTTTCTAACTTGCTACCAATGTTTGGGCATTGTTTGCTATTGTTTGCTTTTTTCAATTTATGTTTTATACATTTGTCCAATGTAGAAATTTTATTTAAATATTCAATTAACAACCTATTAATTATAATTTTATTTTGTTCATCCAAATCAATTTCTTATTTTTTATTTTCTTCCGAGTCCACTTTTATAAATACTTTTAAAATCGTCCAATTGAGTACAAAACTTTTAATTTTTATCGAAAGATTACTCACGTTTTCAAATCAACTTTATTTTACATAAAACTCAAAATTATCTCAGAATTGAGAGGAAATTTTCAAGTTTCACGAGACCTCTTCGACCACTTCGGTCACCGCAAAGGGCAACAAGCGAAGTTATTAACATAAAATTGTTGATGTGTCAATTATTCAAATATTTACAAAAAAATTAAATTTAAATTTAAATACAATTAAAACAAAAATTCAAATTCAATAAAACAAAATTTTAAAATTCAAAATTAAAAAAAAAAAGATTTTGGAATACTACAATATATTTTAATTAATTTATTAATAAGTTTGGGCAACTCCAATAGATCGGTATGATTTAATATGGTAGGTATTATATTTTAATATTATTTTTTTATTATTATTATTTTTATATTATTAAATTTTCAACTTACTTGAAATCTTTTACTTCAAAATTACTGCAACCCCAAGTCTTAATGTCCGTACCGACAAGATTTAGGGTACCTATGGTTTCACTCAGTAACTCGTTTATAACTAGGGGCTCAATACTTGGAATATTGTATTCGGGCACACCTAATAAGAACATATTTGCAAAAAAAAATTAAATACCAGAAAATAATTATTTATTATATTATAATTAAATATTTACCAGTAGCTAAGTGCGGTTTTAATAGATCTCCCGATTTAATAAAACAATCCAAATTATTTATTTCTTCCTTTTTGCAGACATGAATAAAATCAGCTGTGGATTAATTTTAAAGTAAACTTTGTTGTAAAAATTTTGGTTTATCTTACGGATTTCGATGGCATAACTTGATGCTACAAAAACTATCAAACACCATAATGAATAATAATATTGATTACCCATAACTTGTTAATTTAAAATGAAGTTAAAATTTAAATTATTGTAAATCTTGTAGTGGACTTTTATAGAAAATTAATTTAATGGTGGGAGTATAATAGATATCGTGATATTAGGAATTATCTTAAATTTTACCTCTTATGCAGCGATAATGCTTTAAAGGTTTTACAGAGTGGTACACATTCAAACTCTCCAACCTTTGAGTTGTTTTAATAAATAAACTAAAAATTTAATTCAAGGAAATATAGAATTTTTTGATACATTTTTTTGTAATAATTGAACTAAATAGTATTTTCTTCTTAATTAATATAGCAGATAATTTAGAATCACCCTGTATCACTCTTAATGCTCGCGCTATTCTTGTAGTGATAGCGGGAATAAATATTAGAATTTATTTAACATATTACAATTTTCAGTTTAAAAAATCACTGGGTATAAAATAATAATTACACCTTGCAATTGTTTTAAAAGTTTTGATAATTTTTATATATTAATTACTCAAATTATGCTATTTGAAATTATGGCAAAAACACAGTAATTTAAGTGACAAATTACTTATGTCCGTTGATGCACATGGAAATTGTATATTTAATTGTAAATTCATAAACTAAGATTGACCAAAATTGCATACCATTAATTGTAATTTTCTTTGATTTAAAGAAGCGTTTCCTTTATATTAAATGTGATTCGATAATTATCACCCATTGTAATTACACGGTTGTATGGCGCGCACACATAAGAAACAAATTAATTTAAAAAAAGATAATTTAATTATAAAAAAAACTTTAACTAAATAAAACTAAAGCCCAGTTTTTCAATCTCCAGTTATTATTAAAAAGGAGTTTAAAAAACTGGGCCTAAATACGTCAGTTCATAAATGCAATTCATGAGAATATAATTTAAACTAAATAACATAACTTAAAATGTTGAAAATGATTGTGATCACTGGAACAATTTACAAATTTGAAAACTTGGTTAATTCATTATTCAATGATCCAATCGTCGTACGGTATTTTTCCAAATACGTTTTCGATAAAACCTGTTAAGGTTCTTAATAAATTTTTCTTGAGATCTGGTTTCATTTCTTTAAGTAGGTCTTGAGCGTTCGAATTGATAAACAAATTTAAAGCAGCTTCTAAAATGTGCAAAAAAAATTATTTTTTTGAATTTTAATAATTGTAAAACATATTTACGTATCACAGTATTTCCGTTGTGGACGTTTTCAACTCCCATTTGAATTTCCTTAATGCTGAAATCCATCTTTACTTGTTGTAAACTTAAATATCTTTTTCCATCGACTTCACTTGGTTTTGCTTTAACATATATTTTTGCCCTGCAGTCCTCTATATAAAAAAAGAGATTTGTGGTTAATTTACAAAAAAAAGATTTTGGATAGTAAGAAAAAAATTTTAACTAATCGTTATGTCTAAAACCAAACCTTCGCTTTTCAGAAATATTCTAGCCCTACTCTGTTAGCAAAATGTAATTTAATTTTTTAATTTATATAAATTTTAATATTTTACTGCTTTATTGAGTTTTCGTTAAATTCTTTATGGTTTAGACCAGGCGTTAGCAACCTACGACTCGCGGGTCACCATGTGACCCGTTTGATAATTACCAGTGATGAATTTGAGTTCGACCAATAAAGTAAATAATAATTGACATTATTTCAAGTTGTATGAACTGAAAGTATGAATTAAACTACGAATCTGCCAGAAATCACCATTTTAAAGTTAAAATTAAAAAATTATTTTAAAGAGAGCTTCCTCCTGAGGGTTTTAATTTAGACAAAAATACAGTTGAATTTTCTTTACAAACTTATTTTCTGCTACTAAGTACTTTAAGTTGTCTAAAGGTACCATAGCACTTATTTAATTAATAATAAAAAAAGAAACAGTTATTTACCATATTCTCCCCAATAATCTCCACCTCCCGAAGCTTGTACAAGAATTAACACTCCAGTAGATTGATATTTGGCCCGTGCAGAAATATGAGGTACATACAAAGTAAATTGGAATTGATGTGTGTCCAAATCTGATCTAAAAATGAAACACTCAAAATGTGTGTTGTTCTTATCTTAACAATTAAGTAAACTGAAAAAAAATAATCAGCTTATTTTACTTCGTTTTTCAGAAAGGTTTCATTCTCGCCCCAAATTGGATAAACGTTATCAGTTATCATCCAGTGACTGAGTCAGTCAGTACTACCCAATGATCTAATTGAAAATAGTAAATCAAAATGCATTTTCACTCTTTTACCTCACCACTAAGTGGGATAACGTCATTATTTGACCTTTCATCTTTTGAATGATTTATTCTACAAACTAAATTGAGGGAATCGATAAAACCCCATTATTTCACAACCAAAAGTTTATCAATTTTGAGCTAACTGAAATAGTGTTTCGGTACTTACGAAAATTATTTCTAAAAGTACTCTTCCTATGAAGATGGTAAACTTACATTGAAAATATGAAGCAGAAGTAATAATAGGGGAAGTTTTTCATTTTCTTCTTTTATTGGAGGAAAACGTACTTATCTTTTTAATAGGTAATGCTGTACCAGCGACTTACCTTGCTGCTGTGATGGTCATATTACTAAATCCAAATGCATTAATTTCTCTAAATTTAGACCTGTATCCATTGGGTCCACTTCCAAGTGCTATTCCTATTTCGTCAATAATAATTGGTTCCGGTCTAACTATATCCAATTCAGGAATTCCTCTTTTCATATACGTGAGAAAATGATTGACTGATTTTTGTAAACAGTTATTTACATCTGGATCTGACTTGTGACATTGTTTTAAATAATATGCTGAAAATAAAATTTACATAATAATGCAAAAATCTGGTTTAATTAAATAGTGAAAATTTTATTCTAATTAAATCAATTATACGAACACTTCGAATCGTCGACCTTTAAATTCAATAATATCAAAATATTTATTTTATTCACATGAGGTCGGTAACCTCATCCCCAATGTAGTCAAAAAATTTAATATTTAATCTATCTAAATTTATCTTTCAAATTGAAAATTATAATTGTGTAAATAAAAATTTCAGCTGACTCAAAATTCACTCCATAACTTAATTAATGATTACACCAAGCCACTTCTGTTCGAAATTTTGAAGGAAAACTTAATTAAGGACAGGACTTGAGTACAAACATCTGTCGAAATTTTATTTAACAATAATTAATTAATTTCATTGAAATCAAAAGAAAATTTAGAGCTTTTCCAATTATAAAAATCATCTTTTTGTTATTGATTTTTTAACTTTGAAAAAACATTTCTAAAGTTTTTTGTTTGAAAGGTTGCTTCGTGTAGGTAGCAAAATAGTTAATGCTAGTAATAATATACCAGTTGATGTTTTTATTAGAAAATCATGCATGCTATCGAAAGTGATTCGCTATAAAAAAAAGTCAGTGAAAACAAATTTGTTGAGATTTCTCTTAACGAGTGGGAAAATTACTCGATCAAAATTTAATTTGTTGACATACATTTTTTGAAAACAATTTTCAAATTTTAAATATTCGCAAACTTTTTACTTTTAAATGTTGTAAATCACAAGATTATTTTTATATTTTTAAACTGACTAAATATATAAATTTTGAAAAATAATTATTTAATAGTAGGAACATTCAAAAATTGTCGACTGAATAATCAATAAAAAACCGTACGGAATGTCGTCAGTATATCTTGAAGTACGTAAATTAACGGTAAACCGTTACAATTTTTAAAATGGTAACCTATTATAAGTGACAACTACAATTACAAATCAACCTAATTTTTAAAAATAATAATAATAATTAAAAACAATCCAAATTTTTTGTTAAAAAAAATCGAAAAAAAAAAATTTACTTACGCAGGTTACAATTTGTAAATTGAAATAATTCGATGATTACAATTAATATTAAAATTCTATTTAACATTTTGAATTTTTTTCTGTTTAATGACTTTAAACTCTTCGTCAAGCGATGCAGAGTATTTACAACTAACTGATGGCCTCTTACAGACTTGACCGTAACTTTGACTTTTCTGGAGGGGCTTTATGTACTAAAAAATTCTTTAACCTGTTTTGAAGACTAATTGCCTTTCATACATCTCAGCAATTTGATTTATGTAAATAAATCCCTTTGATATTTTGTTACATGCAATTAAAAAGTATTGATTTTTTGAAAGGAGAAAGTGTAAAAATGGCAAAAAAAAACATTTGATTCGGTAGGCTGTACACACATTTTCTATTTTGATTGATTAATTAATTAGTTTTTAATATTCAAAATTAATTTATAGTAATCGCATGCGCCATCTATTAGTAGTATCATTAATTAAGTAAAATTAAATTCAAAGTAACTGCAAATTGCAATGATTCAAACTTAAATGATCCGCAACTCAAAACATTGATTTAAAAAATTGAAAAGACATTCAAATAAATTTAAACGAATTAACCTTTTAAACTAAATTGAATAGGGTGAAACGTGATACTTTGGGGTGGCTGTGAACGTGAATAAAGTTGCTTCAACATTGTGGTGATGCGAGGTAATTGCTTATGAAACAGCATTATTACAGTGTTCAATCAGTTTTCAAAAACAGTGCAATTGATTTCGAAAATAAGAAATATGCATTGGTGTCCTGACGTTTCGGAGTGATTACATTCACATTTTTTAAAAGGACAGCGAGAAACATTTAAAAATGCAATTAAGTTCGAGAGATAAAGAAAAAATTTAATTAAAACCTTTTGATAAATAAATGGCCGATTTTAATCGGAATTAAAACTATTTTTAAGCAGTTAACATTTTGATAGCACAACCCTAGTTGGTTAGAGCATAAAGGAAGGAAGAGAAAGCATTAAAGCACATAAATTCAGAATACCATATAGTAATATAATGCTCGCGAGATGTAAGATAGCATATGCCGGTCACATATCATTAACCAATCTGCTGTTAAATCTTCCAATCATATAATCCACACCATTAAATATTTTAATTGAAAGAATTATATGAATTTTTTTAATTTTCCCAAAACGAAATTAATTTTAACTTACAGTTGGTTTCGAATCTCTTACAAAAAAAATTATTTGCGTTTTAAAAATATATTAATAAATTACAGCATTGTATCTATTTTTATCAATTCAATTTATTTGAGAGATTAATCATAAACACTGTGAGTATTTTGTATTAATAAACTTTGTATACCTATTAATCCTACAAGAAAGTAGAATTCTATACAGAAGGAAGTAGTTTTATATTTTTGCGATTGTTATATTCCAGCTCTTTTGTGTTACTATATTGAAATAAACAGGTGGACGTTTTGTTAATTTATTGCAGAAATAAATTTTTGTATAACTTTTAAATTACGCTATGAAAACACAAAAGTCTGGTTTTATTTAATTTTTACCTTCAAAGTTAGAATTTCATGCTGTGAAGATCAGCTTCCGTTATAATACAATAAATTCAAGTTTCTTAATTAATTTGTAAATTAATGTTTTTGAAATCTGATTGAAGCTCTCTTGACCATTACTAAATTTTTAATTTAGCTAAATTTTTGCACCATACAAACTTTTTTAAATTTATTATTGTATTTATGTACATATTATTTGTCAACATTGCATTTACACAGACTCAGATTACACTCAGATGAGAAAATTTCACTACCAGTGGCGGCTCGTGGCTTTTAATTTGAAGAGCCAATCATAAATTATAGATTTTTCAAGCGTCCTTAAGATTTTCTAAGATTTCCTGAAATCTCCTGAAATTTTCTTGCATTACCTCAAACCGTTTTTCACTTGTGTTTAAAAATATTTTTAAAAAATGTTTAAAAATATTAACTTGAATGATGCTGATACAATTCAGAAAAAAGGCTGACGATCAACTACGTCATTAAAAAGCTACGTTGGATACACAATAATAAAATGTGTTCTTTTTGATATTGAAAAATGATGAAAAATGAAAAATTTCCTCAAGGTAATCTCAAAATCATCAATAGTACTACAGTAAAACATTGCAATGGTTACTAAATCTGCAAAGATGTTTACTCTTTACATACGCAAAAATTCTGAAAAATTAAAAATGTTTTAAAAACTGTAATAATTTAATTACTAGTCCAGAATTACAGTAGAGGCTACCTTCCTTTCCTCCTTTGACGAGCCGCCTCTGTTCGTTACAGGTTTATTTTTTATGTTCAAAATTTCTCGTTGCAACAGTTAAACAGAAGAGGCTTTGCCACCAAATCAAACTTTCCCGTACCTAAATATACTTAAATACTTAAAGAAATTGTTGTAGTTTAAATAAACAGGCAGCTCAATATGCCTCCCCACGCTCCTGTTACGGGAGTGCTATATACAGAGGTTGGATCAGGTTGATCAAATTTCGAGTAAAAGCTATAAATATAATGCTATGCTTTTCATTAGTTTTTAAGCCTCTTATAATGTTTTAAGTTGTTTTTTAATAGTCTTGTTGAAATGACACTTTAGTCTACAAATACGAAAAACAAAGTCAATTGCAACGATAAGGTAAAAATATTTTGGGCCATAACTGGACCCGAAATTTGTTTTTTTAATTATAATTTTTACCAAAACTAAACAGAAAATATTGAAATTTTAATTTATATATTCGAAAAATTTATTATTTGTAAAACACTCGAGACATTAATGTGCCACTCTTTGACAGATTACGTTAAATAGATATAACCAAAATAAAGTAAAATTTTAGTTATGATAAATGACAAATAGTTCAGTTCATTACACATAGTGTAAAAGCGGTCTGCGTGGAGATACATAACTCAAAAATATTTTATTTTCTTAATACTTTCACTTTACCATCTGAAAAAACACGCCGTATCAAAGCTGAAGTAAATAAAATTCTGCGTAAAAATATAAAATAGATATTTATGTAACAAGCTGTAAAAGTAACACTTTTTATATCCAGATGTGAAAATTATGCGCCTACGTCTCGATGGACTACGCGCTGTAGTTAATCATTTATGCAATTAATTTACATAATTAATAATTACGCAATTAAAATTACGTAGACACCCGAAATATTTACGCAAAATAAATTTTGTGGATTGTTGACGCGGAACGTTTAGACGCCGGCACGTTCTGGCGACGGTTTTTAACTTCAACCTTCTCTAATTTACAGAACAGATCTATGTCTTTGCATCAAATATTTTTAGTTATTATTTTATAGATAATTATAAAAGAATGATTAAAAAACGGGATCTTTCAGTTGCTCCACTTATTAAAAACATTGCTGTTATAGTCAGAACTCGAAAATTATGATTAGATTATTTTTTTGAAGTTAAATAGTTATTAACTATTAAATAAAACTAAGTTCCCACTAATGTAAGTCCTACCGTTTCTTAATTTAATATAAAATTAAATAATTGTTAATTGTCAATAGTAATATAACAAGACCTCATTTTTAGATCGATAAGTTGTATTGTAAATACGAAGGCATCGTTGCATAGCAATTGCATAGCAAAAATTGCTTAATGCAACGATGCCTGAGTAAAATTTACAAGCAACTTATCGATCTAAAAATAATTAGGTCGAGTTATATTTATTGAGATAATTACGCGAACATTTATTTGATATTGACAAACGTCAAAATTATGTAAACAAAGAGGCGTGGCATCGAACCGGATGAGGCACTCTTTCCGCAGGAAGAGACACAATTGCCAGCGTAAGTATTTGTTTACCTTTTGTAAGTGTAATTATCAGCATAATTACTTGTCGTCCTTAATGCTGTCGGTGTTAAAGTCTTCGACATAATTTTCTCTAATTTTTATGGTAGCAGAGACAAGTGTTGTGCATTATCGTAACCTTAATTCGATTGTGTTAATAGCTTATATTTTTTGGGCCATAGGTACAAGAAAGAACATCTTATTTTGTCCTTTAGCTACTGATGGGGAGGTCTTACTAACGGTTTAACTGAAAGTACTTACAAAATGTATTTTATATTATACCCTGCTCAACATCATCACGGTTCGGGCAAAGACTCGAGTATTTTTCCTCTCTTACGGCGGCGATGTTGCTCTCAAAGATGGAAAGACAAGATCTGTAAGCCCACGCACTTTTTGAAAAATTCCAGCACAAAAAATACAGTAGCAGTCATAGAAATTGGATGGGTGAATACTTCCGAATTAAAATAATAATTCTCAATGAAATTTCAATAACCGTACACAATAGGTTTGTTCGTTCACTTGCACTAACTTGAACCAATCAACAAATTCTTTTATTTGCACTAACTTGCTCTGTTTAAGTTAGTGTAAGCAATCGAACGAACAAAACGTTTTTCAAACCGGGGGTCTGGGGGGTATGGAATATATTTAAATGTATGTATGGGTTTCAAACCAAAAATCTAACTTCTAAAATTTTAAAATTTAATATTGCTGATTTGAAATTCAATAACACATTTTCTTTTTGAACACAATCACTGATGTTCTAGGGGTATTCCATACCCCCCAGACCCCCGGTTTGAAAACCTAGCTGTGTGATTAATGATTGTGTTCAAAAAATAAAATGCTGTTTTGAGCTTGAGTTTTAAACCAATAATTTAACTTTTTATCTATTTCTATTCTATTTTACATTCTTTATTATTAAGAATATAGTATAGAAATCTATTTTTTTAATTCGGGAATAATTCTCAATGCAATTTCCATGTCCGCTACTGTACTACATACTATATAGGTATTTTCCACGTCGAAACTTTCCGTTTCCGGCGGCAAAACGTACTGCATCGATACGAACGGCTCCGTTTATTTCCGAACTATAGCTCTTCATACAACCCTGATATTTATCCATTTTCACTGAAATGCCGTTTTTTCAATTTATATTGTAAAATTTCTTTTCTATTTATCTGATGCAAATTTAGTGTCTAAAAGAAACAAAATTGAGTATTAAGTGGAATGTTTGTACACTGAGAGAAAAAACGACATCAACAACAAATTATTATTTGATTTAACAAAAATTAATTAGTTGATAAAACAAACGCTTTATTTTGTGTTACAAAATATTTAGTTATAGTAGCAAAAACAACTTTGTTGCAAATTTTTCTTCTCAGTGTAGAGAAAAATACCTCAAACCTTTTGAAGTATTTTAACATTGCGCCACAGATGCACCAAAATTGAGCTATTTGCAAAAACTTAATAAATATCCAAAAAAAGTCAAAAGAGTTTGTTAGAAATGTTTAGAGCTAGCGCTCTAATATAGCTATACAAAGTTATTTTATAGATATATTTGCAGATAATTAAGTGTAGTTTTACTCAATTTTAGGCCATTTTTGCGTCAAATGAACAAAAAATAACTCTATAACAAAAACTGAAAATAATGGTTTTTGGGCAAAAATCGGGGTTATTTGAATGGCTATAGCTCGGAACTAGATGGACTAAAACAAAAAATTTTTTTTGCCATTCCGGGAGTAAAGTACTCACTTTACACCCGGATTTGCGGGTGTAAAGTGGCTCTTTTTTGCCCTAGGGCAATAAAAAAGTCACTAGGAGTAAAACTGCAAGTAAAAAACACCAGTTTTTGATTTTTTAATTGTGTATAACAACGTGAAAGAATCAACTTCTTTTACATCTTCTAAGCACAAATTGACCAACTCTTCCGTACGGCACGCTCCCACAAGGCCAAATATTAGTGCGACCTGCAATGAAATAAATTAGTAAATAAATTGATAGATAAATAAAAAGTACTTACTTTAGCTACAAAGAATTTTTCACGAGGCGCCTCTTTTAAAAATAACGCCACGTGGTCCGAGGTTAGGACACGAGATTTTATCGGCATGTACCCTTTGTTTTTCCGCTTAATAAAAGCGGTTAATTTGTGAAAATTGCTGATATCAATATTGTGTTCCAATCTTGTCACGGCCTTTATCACGGAATATTGCGGCCACATGGTGGACGACTTTAACGTTTTAGCCTTTTCGTAAAAATAGGCCAAAAACCCGTCTTCAGTAAAATAATCGGGCAATTCTTTCATCGTGCACCACTGCACAAAGCCATCGTATTATTTCCGATAAATTTTCTTTGATTTTGTCGGCAAAAGATCTACCAACGCCATTTTTGCTGCTTCGGCAATTTCGAGAGCCCCACTCATCATAACACGTCTTCTTATTTCAAGCGCACAAATGTAAATGAACCGTTATAGTACTTTTTGGTAGGTGGTAGTAGTTGGTAATACTACTAGTGCCACCTGCTACTTTGTAGTATACTATCAAGCATGTGCATTATTGAAAAAATGCGTTAAATTTTTGCTTAAGGTTTCGTAATTTGCGAAGTTCCTACTTCACTTTCCGGAATAGCAAAAAACAGTATATGCACCTCTGGAATAAAGTGATTTTTTGTCCGGAGGATAATTGTTGCCCTCAGCTGACCCTCAAGCCAAAAAAAGGGCACTTTATGTCCTTGGTGCATAATGTACTATTATACTTATACGCAGTATTTTATCTAATTTAGTTTTGATAATAATGGCCTATTTTGAGTATAAGATGTACAAAACCGCTAATTTTAGATTTTGTGATTTTTGGAATATTTCTTGATAAATTTGTTTTCGTTCCAGTTTGAATCGGTTGTAGAAAACTTAAGACGTTTTTTCTAATAGTGCCTTGATTTAAACTCAAAATATTTCATTTTTTAATTATTTCCATGTACAAGTAGGTACCTAATGATTGATCCAAAAATCCCGAAACAGTTACTTTAAATTAACAAAAATTATAGCAATTTTAGAACAGATGTTTATTACAATGTAGATAACTCTTAGTCACCGACTGCATTAAAGTCGTATATTGAAATATGCTGCAATATTTTTAAATTAGTCATCGATTAGTTGTCACATTAGTTACTTTTAATTTCGTTACCTGACGAAACCTAATACGAAAAATTATTCAAACATTAAAAATACAATGAAATTAACTGAAGCCTGCTATACGCATTTCAGCAAGTCGTTATAGGCTTGGGTTTAAAAGATAGTCAGTTGAAAATATTTTATGTATTATTTGCCAGGACCTCCACAAATGTATCGATGATTTCTAAAAACCCAACAATTTTCAAAGAATTCTAGTGATTTCCAAACATGTTCCAATTTAAAAAATTTCAAATTTTAAGGGATTTCTTAAAATTTGCAGAATTTCCAAGAATGTACACAAAATTTCCGGGATATTTACTCCTTGTAGAAACTTTTCCTTGAAACTCCAAGCTTCGACTGATACCGACAACATTGCATTAATATATTTTTTTTAATTTTGCATAATTTTTAAAATTTGATAAACAAAGTTGGTAAAAACCAGATTGAACATATTTATGTTAAAATTTGCATTTTAAAGCGGATGCCTTTTTTGCACCGGAAGTGTGATAAAATATTACTTACACACACTTATAGTTGTTATCATCAAAAAAAAGTATAATTTTTGATTATTATTTTGTTATTCAAATTAATTACAATACTGGGTGTTAAAAATATACAGAGTATAACTATGTAAATAATCTCGGTCAGATATAAAAATTACATTTAAATAATAGTTATTGACGTAATCGACTGGAATGTGAATTTTTACTAGGTGGATTAATAAGCTTCAAAACAGGATTTAGAGCTAGACTATCAGGATTTGGTTTAGAAAAAAAAACATTATAGATAAATCAAAAATTTGGCTCAATTGCTTCTAAAGCATTGCCCAATAACATAAACCATCCAAATCTTCATCGTGCAAATTGATATAATTTTTTTAATTTTTTTATCAGTGGGGCGGGGTGTACAATTTTTGAGTAATATAAGTATTTAAAATCTATATGTTTCCATACTTTTTGAAATTAAAAACATCACATTAAATCCGAAGAATTAATAAAATAGTGGGGAAACATCCCTGATTTGCAATAACTTCGAGTATTATTTTATTTCGTATTGTAATGCAGAAATATTTTTGAAGTACTTACTGCGATAATAAATTATAGTTAATTAATTGCTTGAAAATTTTTTTAAATGTATTTCCTGTCGTAGAAAATTTCGAGAGAAGAAAGCGAAGTTGTCAGTGTTAAATTTTCATTGTAGGGACAATACATAATTTTTATTCACTTTGTTAGTAAATGTTTCATACTTCTCATTTTTTATAACAACTTGCAAAATTTTAAAATACTATTGTTTTGCAATAAAAGCAAAGGACAGGTTTTGGACTCGTTACTAAATGGTGATTTAATCGTGAGCACATCATCCACTTGATTCTTCAGGTAAAATCCTTCACCCAAAGGAGCTTAAAGAATCGTTTATTGTTGCTGGACGAAGGCAATCTTTTCATTAATGGAGTTTTTTTTACTGAATTAACAATGAGGTTTATTTGATAATTGACTAAATTAATAAAATTATGCCAAATTTTAATTAAAATAAAACGCATGCGTAATAATCATTTTTGAACTGTCTGTCGCGGTAAAGTGTTAGTAGATTACGGGTTCTGTCGTGGGAAAGTTGTGTTGCGCTGCTAGTTGTGTGTTTTACCATGCTGTCACAAGCAAAATTTTGAATTTATTCTTTTGGCAAGTGCTCCTTTTGTTGTGTTTTGAATTATTTTAAATGATAGTGACTACTAAATGTGAATTATTGGATTACATTACATATTATTGGGAAACTTGGAAGGTAAGCCTTATATTTATAATTTTCTTAATCAAATGTTTGTCATTTTCAAATTTTACTATAAAGTTATTTTGCAAAATCTTTAAATCCTCGATTCAAATTATTAGTTGACAATTGCTTAATTACAACAATACGAGAATATATATTACATTTTCATGTTTCGATTTAATTTATTATTATAATACAATAATTTCCAAATAGGATATAAGTACAAATTTTTCGAATTACATAGATTTTGACCTTACCTCTTACTTCTTTCTATTACTCTTGTGCAAAGTGAAGACGACACTAGTTATGAATGAAAAAAATTTAATTGGAAAATTGATTTTATTTTATTATATTTTTAACTAATTGGAGCTTTTATAGATAGCTAATAGTATCTTAAAGTTTACTTGAATATATAATTCTATATTAATTAAATTTAGGTACAATAATAATAAAACATTTTCTAAATTGATTTGCGTTGCTATTGACTCGTACAATTAATCAAATTTTATAAACGAAGCAATTAATGAGATAATTTATGTTCAAATTATCTACTATTTGGTTATTTGTGTGTTTCCAAAATGTAAATTGAAATATTTTTTTATTAAGTTGATGTATAGAAATCAACCGATATTTTTGTCGACATAATGGAATTTTGCTATTGTATTGGTATATGGAGTTTATAAAAAAATGTTATCTGCACTGAATGTGTTTCTTTTTTCGTATTTAAAGTTTACAATTGAAGCCATCAAATCCAAGCAACGGCAGATAATAAAATATATTGATAAGGCAGCATTGGCTGCGACCCCATGACAATGGCTTATGAAAATGGTCCAGCGGACTCTTTGTTAACGGCTATTGTCATATGAACCATTACAGAAGTCGCATCGGTCCTGCGTCTATTGACAGAAAATGACACAAAAATGAGCCGCGCATTGTAGAAACGTTGTCATGGATAAAAATGATGATTCTGAAGTAACGTGCACTGAAATGTAACGGCGAAGACTTAATGTGTAATTCGAAAAGAACGCAATTTATGTTCATATTGTATAACTATTACAAAAACATTATATCTTACAATGTTCAACATTCCATCATAAAGCTTTATTACTTTGAGAAATTATTCATGAAGAAGATACTTAAGAGGAATTTTGTATTTTGCACAATACCACCTCATCGATAAAAAGCAATTAAATAGCAAAGCGAATTCAACAAGCACGATAAAGCTTTTTATGTGAATTTTGTGTGAAAAATATTTGTATTTGTTGTTAGCGTAAGATGAAAACTACCGAAAGAGTTTTCATTTCAAGGTGCGAGTATTCAGCTGGAAAGTTTATTTCAAAAATTGTGATACATTCTATTGTGATATATATATTCTTCCTATCTTGTCCTTAAGTTGGCAGAATCTCTCTTCGGACGTGACGATCCTTATCTGGACCTGGTCAAAACGTACTATCAGCAAACGTACGACGCTGCACCACAAAATTTCTTTTTGGTTTTTTTGAATTCTTGTTATATACTATCCAGATAAAAGAGATTGAGTATTTAAAGAATACCAAAGAACAAACAAAGGAAAATATGGGATTCATCTTCCTAGAGATCAGAGTGGAAGTGATTCAAAAATTCAATCAGAGAGTTTGCAAAATCAAAAAGACCAAAAGCATATTTTTGAAAAATCATTTGTTGCATCAACTAATTTTTCTTTACAGAAAAAGCTTTGTCATGACAGCATAAAATTGAAGGCAATAGCTACTAAGTACTGAATGCTTTGATAGAGCAACAAATTGTTTTACACATGGTGTTAACATAATATCTCTCTCTGCCGTAGAATTTTCTTCAGCATTGAGGTTGAATATGGAGAAAGACCTGGAGTTCAACCATTGCCTAACTGGGAAATGACGATTGTTTATTTCTTACTTTTAAATTTTCTTAAGAAACAGTTAACTAGGAGTTAAACCATGCAATAGCCTACTTATGTATTATACTAACAGCTTACAATATTTTTTTGGCGATTTTTGTTTGAAATTTTTTAACGCATTTTTCGTTAGTCCACAACTCTTCACCATGCACCAAAAAGAGTTTCTGCGTATGTCTCAGCAGGATATAAATATATAATCGTGTTTTTATTCGAAACATAACTTTGCATTTTTTTTGACAACTTTTTGGTTTCTGGTTGTTCCAGAAATTCCTAGTAACATCAGCTGTAGGTGCTTTCAAAATAATGAAATTTTTTAAATTCCAAAAACAAACCCTTCAATAGTTTTGGTGAAATAGTTTCAATTTTAATATATTTTTGGTAATTAATTATTGAATTAATGAATTATTTTGATCTGTAGGATGAAGCTAAAATCTAGTAAATTAAATTTAAAAACATGTTATTTGCTTAATAAATTGAAGTAAATTTAGAAAAAAATATAATGTAATTTTATTTTCTATGCGAGAAATTATGCGATGGTCACAATCCATTGTTAAAATTTACTACAATTTATTGGTGTATGGTTCGCTGATTGTCAAGTTATGTGCTATATAAACATTTATTTTGATTCAACTTTGACATTTTCATTAAAAGATTTTTGCTTCCAACGCAAACAAAAGTTAAGTTCATGTCGTTCAATAAACAAGGTTAAAGTTTTGTAGCAAAAACTGCCCAAGTTTTATAACAACTTGCCCCTGATTTATCCGTAGATAAATAATTATATGCGATAGCGAGCTTTTCTTATTTAAAGCACAGTTCTCGTGAGCGTGGTTTGAAAACCTACAGTGACTCATGCCCGTTTTCACCAACAATTCCTAACGTTAAGAATTCCCTAACTTTGAGATAAGAAACTCTTATGTCAAATTTGGTTTTCACCAAGCGCTAAAAGTTCCTAAAGAGCATTAAGAAATCCCTAACCTTAGGTATCCGATTTACCGACCCCTAACGTGTTAGGGATTCCTTAGCGGTTGTATTACAGGTATAAATTAGTGTTTGTTCTTATTTTTCTCTCGCCATGGCTATTGTTAGATTTTTGGATTGTTTAGAGAGATTTGAAAATGAAAATTTTTAATGTGGAATTTGTCGTGATTTAAAATTAAGGTTTTAAAATTAATAGTAGGATCTCTAGAGTTTATTAATGATAAATAAATATATTATTCATAAATGTGCATATTATTTATGACAATTATTTTGGGTATTATTATTTTAGAAATCAATCAGTATCGCCCATAAATCAATTATTACTGGCATTACGGTTTTATGCTACCGGAATAAATATGTGGTTTTCCAAATGTGTTAGCAACAATTGGTTGTACACACATTAAATTGCAATTTCCAGGTAACTACTTATATTCATTTTGATACAAAATGTTTGTTTGACTGAAGCAAATTTAGTTGATCCAAACAAAATATTCTGTTATATATACGCAACTAAAGTATTTGTTAACCATAATAAAAATTTTGTTTGTGGTTTTTTAGTTGCCTAAAAGAAAAATTTTATTTAATTTGATTTTATTTTGATTTAAAATAAATGTTTTATTTGAAGTAATAAACAATTATTAAATTTAAACAGAACAAATTTAAACAATTTGTTTAATCTAAACAAATTTTGAATAAAATATTTTTTTGAAATAACAAATTCAGTTTGTTTGATAGAAATAATATTGTTTAAATCGAAACAAAATTTCTTTCTATTGAATAAAATTATTCCAACAAAATTATTTATTAAATTCAAACAAAATGTTTTTACTGTGTATAAATTCAAATATGACATTTACAACCCGTATTAGTTCATTTGTCCGCTGTAAAGAATACCTAGCAAGGGAGCTGCTCGTTAAGAAATTCTTATGTTGGTGAAATGCAAATTTTCCTAAGTATTATTTTAGGGAATACCTAGCGTAAAGAATTCTTTGCTAGGGAATTCTTAAATAAATGTTGGTGAAAACGGGCATCAGTCCTATGTTAACATTGTATATATTTTTCTATTTCGTCGCACCATTTTCGAGTTACATTACCTTAAAGAAGACTCTGTAAAATACAAAAAAAATTGTCATCTGTATTTCGGAAACGGTGCAACGAACTAGAAAATTGTATCGACATTTTCTTTTGTAAATTTTATTTTCTACAATTTTGTTCATAAAAATTTTTCTATTTTGTTAGAACCGTTTCTGAGATACAGACAACAATATTTTTTGTATTTTACACCGCCTTTGTTAAGTTACTGTAACTTCGAAGTGCAACAAATTAAAAAAATGTAAATGAACTAAAATGAAGAGAATGAAATTTGCAACAAAAAATGTCGTTATACTACGATATTTACTACGATATATTAAGTTTTAGCTACCGACCGCCTCAGTTAAAATTCGGTTATTTCTCTTTTCTTATCGTGGAATTGATATTATGAGCATATTATTTACAAATAAATGTAATTAGCGATTATAAAATGTTAGTTAAACTAGCAAATATTCAAAGTGAAATGCACTAGTAACTGTTCAGCAATGAAACCAAATAAATAATACTACAAATTTGCATTTACTACGTTACAGTTCACTGAGAAAAATGATTTGTTGCTCTAACAGAGCTATTAGTAGCTATAGCCTCAACTGAGTTTTTTTTCCTGTTATAACAAATTTTTTGATGTACCAACAAATTTTCTGCTGCCAGAACAAAGTTGTTTTCTATTCGGTAAACAAGATTAGTTGATTTAACAAAACTTTGTTATGGCAGCAGAAAACTTGTTGCAGCAACGAAAAACTCCATTGAGGCTGTAGCTACTAAAAGTTTTGTTAGGGCGGCAAATCCTTTTTATACAGTGTTGACAAAATGACAAAATTATAGTTTGTGTTATAACGATATCAGTGCTGAAAATAAATCATTATTTGAATACACATATTATTTTTTAACCTGATTGAATTAAAATATTTGAGTGCTTCTCTCGCCACTGCCCTGACATCTGGTCTAATTTTAATTCGAGATGTACGACGTTTTAGATTATAATGAACTACTGATTAGTTGAATAAAAAACGAATATAAATATATTTTTTAAAATAATTAGTTTAATTTATTGGGGTATCTGTTCTGGACAAATGATTTGCACAGCAATTGTATCCCTTGACCTGTTATGTCTAGGTAACTAAACAGGAGCTACCAAAAGAATTTTCAAGATTTGGATAAAATTCACATGCTTTATTCGGAGAGCAATTAACTTTTTGTTCTAGTAATACAATTATTATCAAATTATTTCATTGTTTATTACAAAACGAGAATTTTTCAATTAAGTTTCAATAGCAATAATTATTATCAATTTTCACGAATAAAAAATAATGTTGCTGTTTCATAAATAAATTATGTTATCAAGTTGGATAAAATGGATAGTCACTCGCGAATTTTTTAATTAATAGTAGTTTATATGATCAGTGTAGAAAGTAAGTTATTATAGAATGCTAGTTATACTTCCCCTACTCCCCACAATGCGATAAAAACGGCGCTTATAAAACTAGTTTCTTAATATACTATTTTAATTTTCGTAAAATTCAAATTTCAGCTACTGGTTTCTCCGATTATATTTCCTATTCCTACATATTATTCTTAAACATTTTCTCTAGAAATTTTTATAATAATTACAATTTGGAGATGTCGGATTATAATTTTCTTCTAAAGTTCTGCCTTGATAAATAAATAACTGTTAAACTATCATTAAAAGGTGTCGTAAGATGGAATAACAAACTTATTCATCGTAGGAGGGCGGCAATCGGTGCCAGTTCCAGAATTTTGATTTTCCAGTAAGCACCTGTTTGATTATTTGTTACATAGAATAAAATTCAATTGTTAAGTTATCAAGCTATTACTACAAAAGTTAACTTTTTTAATTTAATATACCACACCTGTAAGAACCCTTGAACAGGTTTAATTATTTTTTAATATAAAAGTTACACAAAATACCGACCGTGATTATGCAAAATGAAATAATAGATTTAAGGTTAATGTTCGAATGTAGGAAGCAGAATTGTCAATTACTATAAAGCAAAATAAGGTCTTTATAAGTAGAAAACAGACCCTAAAACAATAGATATCTTCCTTTGTATGGTCATGTGGCTGGTCAATTAGACCTCGGATGAATATATAGAACTATGGGTATTGTGCTTTCACAACGACCAAACAATATGAAGAAATTAAAATATTTAGCTAACAATGAGAGTTCTATTTGATTATCTTCTATTCAACCCACATTCGGACTCTGGTTTTAATGTATTTAAATATAAATACAGAAAAAAATACATAATAAAGTACTATATACATTTTGAATTATTTTATGTTTGCTTTAAAAAATTATTTTGGTACAATATAGTTACAGCTATTCAAAAACTTTTTTAACATCAAAAAACACCGCATTATTTTCTAGATTACTAAATTTTCGGAAAACCGAGGAAAATGCAACATTGAACATCTTAAAGCACTATCAAAACTATTGAGCTGAAGTTGTTCCCCTCAAAATTTGCTGTTTAGAGTGAACAAAAGGTTCAAAGCTAAATCAAAATTGTTCATCAATGCCGAAATAATTTTAATAAGGTTTCTATCATCATAAGTACTACACGTACGAAATTTTTTCAAAGCCATTTGAAAAATTCAAGAAATGAGTTACTGTAACTTTTGTAAGGCTGCCTATTAGCGCAGTTGCACAGAAAAATTAGAAGCTGACATTATTTTTTAATAAAATAATGTAATTAATTTTTTTCAAAAACTAACAAAATAATAGACTTTTGAATTAAAATCGAGAAGAAAGGAACGGAAATAAACTAATGATGTGTCAATGAAACAAGTAGACAAGGTGTCAATTTTTACAGCTGCGTTGTTCAAGTGTCGAACCATTATAGCAATCCACCCCCATTAATGTAAGGTAAACACGTGTTCAATGATGCAAGCGAGTCATTCTGCAAATATTGATGAGAAAAAGCAACTCATGTATTGTTTCGTTTATTGGGAAGGCAGCCGTAGAAAATCAGCTGCTTTGGTGAACCAACCGACAAAAGTAGTGAAAGGGGCGAGCTTTAAAAAGGAGAAATTAGATTAGCGATAAATTTAAAAGTGAAAAGAAGCTTTCATATAACGCATTTATATTTTTAGCAAGATATAATTCCGTATGAAGCAATTGAAGTTATCGATTCAATCAGATACCTTAGAAATGATTTCTTTCTGTTGTAAACACTATCAGTGGTATTTTAGTTAAAAGGGGTCATTTAATTGGTTTGTTAATTAAGGAATCCGTAAGATACAATAAAAACTAAATATTATTTTATAAGAATTTATTTATTATACGTAAATCTTTATATGTGCGCCTAAAATGTTTCGACGTCTCTTCAACAAACTGGCTCCTTTAGAAAATGTTATGAATAAGAGTAAATTGTAGCCACAATGACGTCTTTCAAAATCCTCCTGAATATAGCGTTAATTTCGAATAGACTGCAAGAGAAATATCAAAAAGTGTATTTCGCTTGTGCCTACACTGTTGTCGAAAAGGGTGACGTATGCAAATTTATGTTTCAACAGGTTCTGATTGTATATTGTATGTGTTTTATAAATATTGCGACTTAAAATGATGTACAAGTAGCACAATTACTTAAAAATTGTTCTTTCAACCGACTTATTTAATTATACACTAACTTCCACACGGATAGAAAAAGCAATCCAAATATTTATTAAATATTCGCAATTTTTGGGATCGCTATAGAGGAACAATGCAAGTTTGCGTATGCTTTGAAATTCATGTTATGTTATGATTTGCTTGATCAGTCAGTAAACGAATGATCAAGCTACACTTGCACTGTACACTACAAAAAAATTTAATTCTCTTAATTAAAATTATTTAAAACACTTTTTTTATTTGATTAAGACAAATAAATTTCTAAACACAGTTCTAAACACAGATGAAAGAGGTGTAGCGCTGTTCTGATACTCTGCATTCCTACAAAAGTGAATACTAGCTTACACATCCAGAAGTCTTTCGTCAAAGTTTTTTCTATAAATGCTGCTACAAAAATATTTAAAAAAATCTTTTGAAGAGATTTGTAACCAATAGCCAATACAAAAGGGAAGCTTATATGGCTTTAAAATAACAGTTTCATTACTATTTTTCATTTTTCTCTTATATTATGCTTCGATAAAATTAAAATAATTTGTGTAATGGAAAAGTAGTAGTTAATTTATTGTATTGTATTGTGAGAATTTGTAAAGACAAATCAAATTAAAGTATCAATACTCCCTCGCTCATACTATAATTTGATTGGGTCGTGCAAGCTCTCTTACAATACAAAACAACTAATCTGTATGTGAATGCTACTTGACTGTTACAATTTATTGTTTTCTACGAAAGTAGTCTTTTCAAGATGTCAATTGAGAACTGTAAGTTAACATTCATTGCCGACCTCAAAATAAATTTTTCTAAAGAGAACAATATTCAAATCTTGCGAAATTGCTTTTTAATAATGTAAGAATGGAAGTTAATTTTCACCCTGATTTTGCTAATTTTTTTAATGAATATTTTTTTTATTGTATGATCGCACGATTCGGACACCAAAAAGCCACTCTCTGTTTTTAATATACAGTATACTATTTTTGATGGAACTCCTCCTTAATCGAGGAGGAAATCGCTGGGAAAATCTGGTATGCAAGTGAAGGAAAATCTGAAAAAATTTTAGGAAATCTTAAACAAAAGTCATCTGAGGAGAAAGTGTAGAAATTTTAGGAAAGTTTAGGAAATCTTGGGAAATTAATAAATCATATGAATACCTTTTTTGATGATGATAGCCTTTTATGCTTTTTCAAATTTTTCAAAAATAAATTTTAAGACAATGCAGGAGGAAATCCGGGGAACCTTTCAAATATGAAATTTTTTTTGGGAAGAAAATTTACAATCTTACAAAGGTTTTGTTTTTACTCGTTTTATTCGATCAGCATCCTGATCATCTTTTTTTTAATTCATTAATTCAGAATTCTACTAATTAAAAAAAAGAACAATTCTGAGGCATAATGTATCCCGTGCGATTTTGGATGATGGGGTTAAATGACTAACTGAAATGCATTTCTTACATACTGTAAAATCATGCTTTACCAGTGTTTTGCTTTAATTTGTGGCAGGTTGCCTGAATAGTGACTCAAATTCAATATAGCGCCTATTAATGGAAATAAGCGATATGAAATAAGGATCTAGAAATTCGTTCTAGATCCTTTTTATCTAATGTAAAATGTCACTAAACATGACTATAAACGCTTTGTGATGGACTCAAAAGACAAAATAAATCGATTGAACCCAATATATCTATATCCAAAAGTGCACTGTTTCAGACACAATGTAGCTCTTTAAGGGGGGAAAGGGGTCTGAGGTACAAACAAAGAAGCATATTTTTGTGATTTTTTTTTGCAGAGTACCTAATTATTTGTTAATATTTTTTAAAAAGTTTTTATATTATTAAGCATTATATTAAGAATGTTTTGCTAAATTTTGTTAAAAAATTTGCAAAATAAGCCAGTTGTAGTGATGATAACTGAGTCACATCAGTTCAGTTCAGGTCACATAAGCAGAATATTCTTAATATAATGCTTATTAATAATGTAAAACATTTTAAAAATATTAACAAATAAGGTACTCTGGAAAAGAAATCACAAAAATATGCTTCTTTGTTTGTTCCTCCGACCCCTTTCCCCCCTTAAAGTTGAGGTTTTTAAATTTTCATATTCTATCTTTTGAAATAGAACCTTTAATTTTAAAACATATTTGTTTTTCATGGAAATCTGTAAGCTTACAAAGTTCGGAATAAAAACATTCTTTTCATCAAAAGCATAATATTTTTAAAATTTTGAAATAAATCTGAAATTAAGGACATGCGGTAATAAAAAGTTCGAAAATAAGTCACTTTTATCCTTTATAGTTTTCTGGTACGGTATGGAACTTCAGCGAGTACTTAATACTGAAATAAAAAATTTATTTTATTAATAAATGTAATTTTAAATCACAAGTTTATGTTTTATCAGAAAACTGATTTTGCAAATTAAACTTTTTTCTATAGGCTATTGGAAAGAGGAAATTTTTCTAAACATTTAAAAAAATTCAAGGTGGATTATTCATTCGTTTTTGAGAAAACGGCATTTAGAAATCAAAACCATTTCAAATAAAACTTTAACCACGATTTCTACACGGGTATTCTGTTGCCGGTACGTATGTACATATGCTCAGGGGCCCTATTTTATGAATAGTTTTTAAACATTTCTCCCTAAAGGCCGCCTTACACGAGGCGATTTTTTTAAGCGAGCGATCGCCGCTATAAGTTGCAGGTATTTTCTGACATGCGCAAGGTTGCTAATACTTATTAAAAAATCGCACGTTTGCAGGGTTGCAGCAACAAATGGCACGAGAGATTTTGTATTACACGAGGCGATAAGCGCCTGCAACTTATTGCGGCGATCGATCGCATAAAAAAATCGCCTCGCGTAAGACGGCCTTTTACCGCACCAAAAACATCCCCCTACTGCAACTCGGTCAAGTGTGTGGTTACTATCAAGGGGTTCTTCACGAACGATGTGCACTCGACAGAGTAACAATCGCATCTGACGGTTATCATTAAATTATATAAGTATCGTGGTTTAATCCCTATCTAAAATGCAAGTATATTTTCGAGTTTCAAATGACATTTTATCGAAAACTAATGGTTAATCCACTTTGATTTTTCTTTAAATGCTTACAAAATTGTCCTCTACAATAGTCTATAAGCAAAAGATCAATTAACTGATAGTATTGCAATATACAGTAGCTGTCATGGAAATCGCCTCGGGAATTATTTCCGAATTAAAATAACAATTCCCAATGAAATTTCAATAAGCGTACACAATACTCACACAAAGCTAGGTATTCAAACCGGGGGGTCTGGGGGGGGGGGGTATGGAATACCCTCCAGTACACCAGAGATTGCGCGCAAAAAAATATGTTACTGAGCTTATGGGTTTCAAACCAGAAATCCAACTTCTAAAAATCTAAGATTTCTGATGTGAAATTCACTTAATACATTTTTTTTAACAGAATCACGGTTCCTTTAGGCCTTTAGACTATTATAGAAGTTTAAAATATAATTTTTTAGAATCTTTAAATTGTTCTAATTACTTAGTTGTGTTTGTCTTTAATATTTAATCAATTTTAATACTAATTCATTATTATTGCTTAATAATTATTATTGATTAGAATTATTGTACTCAGGTACATTAATTATATAAATAATGATGTATTTCAATGACCGAACATGCCCACAGTGGGGTAAATTAAAAATTCAACAATTTATAAATATTTTAATAAAACAAAGCCTAATCATGAATGAAAATTGCCTTTTATAATTTAATTTTTCTCGACAGAATATAATTTTTTCGAGTAATTTTAAAATTATAAAATTAAATAGTATTGCACACTGCTGTTGAAAAATTCTTTATAAAATTACTCTATTAAATATTTTTACCTCTAAAATTGGTGGCAACTCAGTGACCACAAATTTTTTACAGTGTAACTTTAAATAGAAACTTGACGCATCACATAGCATATAATTTTGATTAGTTTTATTAATTCTAGTAGAAAAACTAGTTTAAATTATAACATTTTCATTATTTCATGAATATTTAACATAAAAGTTATTCGTCAATGATGACTAAAGCTTCTTTCTGATGGTTAGCTGAAAAACTCTTTGTATTGTCCTTAATTATTATAAAGAAAATCTAAAAAATAAATTTGATTTATTCAAACTTTCAGGACCATAATACCAAATAAAAATTTACAGTCAGCATGAACTCTGAGAATTATTTGTCCTATAAATCTCACCGTCTTACTTTGAATATCTAAAAAGCTTCAAATAATAGACGACTGTTCCATTAGGACGATCTTGTGGTTATGAGATGAGGATATGCTTTCAGCGTAATGTTCGTGGTCGCCATTTATTCTTTAAGTTTCATTGCAATAGAATGCATCTTTCGTGCCTGTTTAACCGTTTTTATTATTAAAAATAAAATAGCAGTTTTCGATATTTTCCATTGAAAATTCCTAATATCTAATGGGATTTATTTGATGAGAGACTTAAAATCTTTTTCTATCCAGTAAACAAATTTCGAATCAATTTAATCGTTTAAAGTTGTTATCGGTTTCAAGATTTCTTATTATTTTCTGCTGTTTGTTTTGCGATCTTTTATGCTTTTATCGTTTTCGAAGACACAATAAACTTTTCTTTATAATTTACGTCATATTCTTTTATTTTGCAAAATGTTCAATAGCAACAATTGAAATAGCCGTCTTTGTTGTGTGTTTTTGTTTACATTAGGTAGGAGTAGAATGAAGGTTATTGTTTAAATGTCTTGCAATGTCGATTGTGATGTAAAGCAAGCTCCATTTAGTTGGGATTGTAATTACGCTTATTTCTGAAAGGATTGCTGGAAGTTCTGGAAAATTTAAATTTTGGACTGAAATGTAAGCGGACGTGTGTTTGCGGTTTGTGAATTTTGCTTTGTTTCATTATAGATAAGAACGCGATTTGAATTACCTTGTATCATTTTAAACTTTTACATTAAATGTCTAATATATTTAGGTATAATGGATAATTATATTCATTGTAACAGCGTCCGTGAATAGCAATAATCCAACAAAGCTTAATCTAGGCTTCAAAGACCTCAATATCCTGTTTTCTGTATTCCAATTTCTAATTAGCCTGAATATGAAATTATCCAGACAAAAGGTATATAACTACGTAGCGCAGTGTATTGCTTAATAATAGAAGCCGAACCGGTTGTTTCCGTTCTTCATTTGTTTCTCTGCGATGAGCACAAACAATCGCATGACACTAGCTCATTGTAGTGGCAACAATGCTTCTTGCAAAGATGGCTGCTATGTTGTGTGGTCAGTATTGTACATCTATTGTGAAAAGACAAAACAACGTTACAATGAAGTAAAGATATGATAGAGTTTGCTTCTTGTACTCAAATTGCTCCTGTTATTTAACAATAACATCTAAATTTAAGAAGAAGGATGTCGAAGAATTCAATCTATCTATTGAAATGTATCCATCTCACTCTCGAGCTTATATCCAAATTTTCATCTATTGTTGAAAATTTATGTTTATTACCTACCTACTCGATATTGTACTTGGACAAGATTGTTCCCAATAAGTTAATATTTTCGACAACATTATAATTATTGTAACATCGTGTATAAAAATCCTGAAATCCCCTTTCAGGTTTTTTTATTGCTTCACAAAAATTAGTATAAGTAATTATTAAAAAGATAATAAAAGTAACAAAAAATCAGAGAATTTCACCAGCCTTCCATTCATCAGCTATTTTCTATACGTAAACTTTGCATCAGGTGCACAGGTTGCAGCTGTGATCAAAAGTTAGTTGGAAGTTGAACTTGTTCTCCGTTATCTTGATCGAGTAGAATTGTTTGTAATAAAAGCTTCTGAGATTTGCTTCAAGGAACTAAGATTAGAGACACTCACATATCATATTATTATAAGAGAAAGTCTCCTAAAATGACATAGTTGATAAAATGACATATTAACTTTTTTAAAAATTTGCCATTTCCATATTCACCACTTAATTCGTAAGTTCATAGAGAGGCTATTTAAATCTCTATTAGGCTTATTTATCTAAAAATAAAATTTTTTTTTGAGTTTACAGAAGTTTTAGCAAACATCAAACTGACCCAAAGCATGGTGTTATTAATTAAATGCGTAATCGGTGACTTTTAAAGATGAAATTAATTTGTAGGCTGATAGACTTCGTTGTTGACTGTTTTGAAAAGTTCTCGTGTACCATCTACGTGACGTCAGATTAAGAGTGCTTTGCAAATTTTTTTTTTACTAATTAGAAAAACTGATCTGTCTCAGCAAACATGGGTAGCTGGTAAGCAATGATTATTGGGCTTTAATAAACAATCTAAGTAGTTGTAAGTAAGCTGGGAATACTCGATAGTATCCTAAGTGCAATTGAATGCCACCTGTTGACTGACCACATACTAATTTTCTCCAAATTAAAAATTGTGTTTTCTCAAAAATACCGATTAATTTTGGATATATTTTGGGATTCATTTAAATCTTTTGAGTTTTGAAATATTTTCCAAATTTTATACTCTCACTTCTTACAAGTTACCGTAAGAATAATATGGAGTTAGTTTACAAACTTGATAAGGTTGATTTTGTGTGATTCAGAACGTAAAGGCTGATTTATATCGGCAGAGTAGTCGCAAAGGTACTAAATTAATGAGAAAGTGCTCGTGTCCGAAGGAAACCCAAAAATAAACAATAATTCTAATTGCAATTTGACGTTAAAATTATTTTTTAATTTTGAAATTAAATTTATAAATAAAGTTATTATTCTTATAGTTTTTGAAAAAATATGCACATTTAAGTGTATTGGAGTTATTGCCGTAACTTGCAGTAATTAGCAGCATAAATCTGTAGTATATATTGTGAAGTTTATTACTTACGTACTTGGTCAGTTTGCAAAAATAATGGACATCTGGATATCCTATATTACAATTTAATTAATTTTTTTTATAAATAAGTAATTAATTTCTTTTGCACATAACAGAAAATAATATTTTTTATTGTGTAATAATTTATTGATTATTGTACTGTAGGAATTGGTTTAATTATAAAATTTACCCAGAATAAATATAAAGAAGTTCAAGTATCAAATCTTGCACTGAACACATGAAAAACTGGTTATACCAAATTGACAAAAACAAATCAAAATGCTGATTTCATCCAAAAATTTAAGATATCATTTCAATTTTATTGGAACAGTTATAGCGTCTAGTAGACCAATGCAATTAAAGTTTTTGCTCAAATTTTTATGCCAGATTTACTTTTATTATAAAATTGGACTTAAATCCTTTGCTTACATGAACAATTAGCTTTATTCTGAGAGTTATTGGATCTGTTACTCTAAAACTGCATTACAAATTACAGTTACTTAATTAAAACAGTATAAGGGCCAATTTCATAATAAACATTAAAATTAAAAACATTAAACATTAAAATCAGTTTTGTTTTATGTCGCCTTTTAAATTTTAATGTCCTGTTAACTTTTATTATGAAATTGGCTCTAAGTTTTATAACTTTAATTGGAACTTTAAAAATTGTATGCATGTGAGATCGCAAAATTTGCCTGCGTAAATATCAATTTCTTGTCAGGATGAAAATCAAATCGTGTTTGATGTGCAATGTGATTTATTCTAATTGTTATTAGTAGCTTTTTGCAGGAAAATATTTTTATACTTTGGTGAAAATTAAAAAATTTTCGAAACGAAACTCTTAAAGTATGCTAATCTGGTAATTTTTCATAATTAACTTAACGAAATAGCAAATATAGTTACTGGCGAACCTTGGCATTTGCTGAAACAACGTTTGCCAGCTCTTAATCGTTTACGTAATTTTGTAATAAAAAATGACTTAATTATTCCATCACAATTTTAATTTGAAATTGGTTATACCTATTATTTGATATTTTGTGACAAAATTCACAAAAAGTACACTAATTTAATTTTTAATACAGCTTCAGTGTGATTAATGTTATCGAAATTCCATTAAATTGTCGTGGAAATACTAAACAACTTTTCCGAGTTTTATAAAGTGTAGCAGTTTTTCGGGAAGATTGTATCTCTTAATATAAAGTGTGTAGGGAGTCACGACGTGATTTTTAAGGAAAGTAAATGAATGAGGCAAGGTGAAGAACGTAAAGTAATCAACGATTATGAGGAGTAAATGTGCGTAAATGAAGAAGAGTATAAAATATTGTGTGTGATATAGTGGTGAAACTTTCCGGTTGCGGGCCGTAGCTAGATTTACGGCTTTCCGTCGTAAGATATGTTGCAATTAGCTTTGACTCCCGGCACATGTGGCGCTAGCAGTGCTACTGATAACAGCATGTTCGAAATGGCATTAAGCTTGCTTCTATAGTTCTATTATATGTATACAATACTGAATACAACACTATTGTATTGTATTCATTGTGTGTTGTATTGTAGAATCTTTGTCCCTTTATAATATTCATCTCTGCACAAAAGCGCCACATCGCGAGTTATCTGGCGCGCTATTGATATTTTTAACAGGCTGTGCGTCGGAACAAGTGAAATAGAATTATTTACGTCTTTTCTTCTGTCCTCTCGAATGGGACCACTTAACATTGTTGGTTTTCTAAGCCGAGTAATTATTAGAACCAACTTGCGAATACTGAACAGTACAATAGAGATGGAACAATAAATAAATACGCAGAATACAATAAATAAAGTGATGAATTGTTGGCAATTCTCCAATTGTTTGATAATGGAAATACTCTTTTGTATTTGAAAATTGAAATTTATTCAAAAATATTATTGTGGACTTGTTGGTCGGTCACTTTTTTAATAAGTTGTATTGTATGTACCTATTGAAATACTACGTTTAATCAAGTGTTGCCCGATTTAGTAAAAATAATTTTCCTAAAAGCGCATTGTGCACTTTTTCTAAAATATAGGTAGGGTTGCACCTTTATATCGACAATGTATAATAGCCCTAAGAGAAAATTACGGTACTCAAACACGCATCGTGATATCACACTTTTAACAATGAAATAAAGAAACCAAAACAATAAGCTAACAATAGATGGATAGTCATTAGTTTACCAATATATCAGAACGCACCCTCGCAAACCATTGTCACGTGGTTTATATATGGTGCAATATTGGAATACATAAAAAAATCTATTAACAGGAACAATACCGAATATTTCATTATAAACATAGTATTTTTAAAGAAAATGAAGTACGGCATATATATCGGTAAATACATAAAAACTGTTTGGCTATCCACTATTATGAAAAACCAGTGAACAGTTTGCTATATGAAACCATCATCACAATTTAGAATATCAACAGCATTTATATTGTAATCTTTACAATATTTATTTATGAATTTTAAGAAAAACTTAACCGAAAACTAAAATATTGGTTCATTCTAAAAATACTGTCTGCATTTTTTTTCGATTTGGCAGCATTTATCCACCGTTTCATGTTTTCTCTCTTTCATTTTTAAAACGTTTTTGTAATTTTGAAATTCTTCTTCAATATTATTAACTCTGACTCAGCTGTTTGGTGGATTCACACATTTTTCCTTCATAAAATGTCTTTCGTCACTGTATTTCTCGTATCTCATTTCAACCCTTCTTTGATGGCTTTTGTGTTTCTCCCGACTTTCCCATACAACTAAATTTTACAAATCACACTTTTCTTTAATTCCATCTTCAACCTTGCTTTCTTTCACACTTTTTAAGTATTCTGTAAATAATTAACTGCATCTCAAATTTAAGATTTAAGTTTCAACCTCTGGTAAGGTCCACTTTTAATTCACTATTTTCTCAAATTTGTTCATTCACATTTTTGTTTTACAATATTTTCATTTTCACTTTTAATAACTGTTAACACGTGACCGGTGTAATTCAACCTGGTAATTTTATTAAACTAAAATAGTGTTATTTGCGCGTACTCCCGATAGTTTCAAAACGGTCCGCGAAGTATGCTGAAGAAACAGAACTTTTGTAATTTTGTTCATGACACACTATTTAATTTACTTGTTAGAAGTGTACTGACCAATTAGTAAGAATCATCCGGAATATAAAATTCGCCGAGCGGATGTCTAATAGCTCTATTTTTAAGGATCTAGATTGTTGGGAGGGCCATTGCCAGATGAGTAAAAATACTGATTTTTTAATGTTTTCAATAGTAGAGAGTAAGAATTAGAAAGTTTTAATCGAATTTGAAACCTTTTCTGTGAATTACATTACTTGATTTCGTCAAAGTGAGGTAATATGCCTGTCTTTTCAAAGTCATTGAAAAGCTAAATTATACTGAAGCCTAACCTGTCTATTAACTTCATAGCTAGTGGAACTAAACTTTTGCTTATCGTTATCTTAAACTAGCTTGGCATTCTTATACCCATAGTCACGGATTAATCCAAGCTTCCAGATAATCCTAGGATTTACCAATGAGATTACTGAAATTTGGACCGTATCATAGCAACAGCTGTTATTTCGAGAATTAATCTTGAATCTCGGATTAATCCGTGACTATTAATACGGGCATAAGTACTGTGCACACTTGAATAACATATTCTGGTATTAGGGTGCTAATCTCTTATTAGTTCTGTAGACCATAAATCAAACTTCAGCTTTAAATCACAGTAGTATAATCAGCAATAAAACCCCAACTACGTCACAATTTTCCTTTTTTTTTTCTATACTACGTATTAAGGTTGTCTAGGTAGCAAACCAGTTTTCAAGTTAGTGCTAGTTGCACTTCTTCTTCAAGTGCCCTACACTTATGCAGTGCGTAGACTATCACTTGACCGAAGCCAACATGACGTACTAGGGAATTTATTTTATGGGGTGGTTTTCCGTTTCTGCCCATAGATCTATCTTGGGCTTTAGGTCACAGCAGTGGAATCGACTTGACCAGGATTTGAACCGCGGTTACCCGATTTCCAGTCGGCCGGTGTAGACTTTACGTCATATTACTGGTCGTTGCGTTGTTGCACTTACAAAAAGCATTTCAGTCATTTTCTTTTTAACAGCTATGCTTCAACAATAAGTCTGATACATTATTTGTTTTCAAACAATGGTTGCCGTATTATATTTCAATTTCAGTCTATGAGACGACAAAATTATTGAACATTGAACATAAATTAAAAATGAATGGAAAATTTCAATTGAAAACTGTCCCTACTATAGAGACTACTTTGTGGGGCAGTACTATTTCTTGAAATTCTTGTAGATAATTTGATATGTCGTGTCTAAAATATTATGATATCCGGAACCAAAAATTAAAAATTACTGTAGCTGAGGACGTTAATTATACATAGTATAAACATAAAATTTTAAGGATTCTTCAAAAATGTAGGTAAAAAGGACCAAAAATATTCCTAGTGTCTCCATACTTACAAAAGGCTGCAAGCAAAAAAATCCTTACACGAAGGTACAAAGACATGGATCTAAAACAGAGCTTTCAGTTTACGATTGGTCCCTTTTGTGTCTTGGTAACTATTTTTGAGAGACCTCTTTGGACAACGCCTTTTCGTGAGGGATCATTTTCTCTATTTTTGGGATCCGCTATGGTATTTTGTACAGCCCCCGGTCTCGGGGGGTTGTTTATGAGCCGCGAATAATTTTTCAGGAAAGGAGCCTTAGCATGGCCCTGTACGCCTACCTTGTAGGTTGCAGGCATATAGTTTTTACGATTTGGGGCGGCAGCGCTTAGCTTACTAATAACGGAAAGGAAAACTTTGCTGTCCTCATGAATTTATGACTGTCGTCTTTTTAGCTGATCCGACCACATTATCTGAACATAATCTGATTTGGTTTAGGCAAGGGGGAGGGGTAGCTAATGGCATGCCGAGAGATTTTCATAGGCCCCGAAGTTTTCGTAGAGATTTTCCGCCGCACTTTTTTTCTCCTGCAGCCGTCTGTTTGAGTAAGTAAGGATTTTAACTAACTGTGCTTTAACTATTTACGTAGCTTATACGCACCGTTAATAGAATAGAGATAATCCACTCGTTTCCAAAATCCAAGTATTTCCTGCATTAAAAATCGAATATTTCTTAATTAATCGATATTTGAAGTTCATCCTCAGTTTAATCGCTTCATTTTAATGTCATCAATCAAATTCTATAACATTTTTGGTTATAACTGTAAAATCCTGTGGACCTGGATAACGTGCTAGTCGTAATCCTGATAATTATAATAATATTAAGGGAATGGTAATTTTTTCTAATTTGTAAAGAAATTATTTTTAATAAAACAATTTTTTACATACTATTTAGTAAATTTAAGTAACAATTGAAAATCATTTAAAAAGAATAAAATTTGGGAATTTCTTCACAATGTTGAAAGCAATTAAAAAGAAAAGTTTGTCTCTTTTGTTAAATTTTTATAATGATACAACAAGAAAGTATACGGTAAATTTTTGTATATAACTTTATATTATTATTAATAGAAAATATTATAAAAAGAGAAAAGGAATCAATATTCATTATTGTTGTGGTATATATTGTTTACTGGTATTCTTTATATGTCATCGCGCACTCAAATTAATACACAATGGCCGTGGTGAGAGCGCTTTGTTATTCGGTCGCATTGTGTCGCTGTCAATTAACCTGCATTCAATAACAACTATTCGGAAATATATCCAAGACGACAATTTTATTGAATTTTTATATTTAAAATACTTAAAAGTGTGATAAGCATTTTATGTACATAATTTTGTACTTTCACGTTACTCCTATAGGCTTTGAAATTTATTTTTTTTATTTCGTGCTGAAGGGCTTTCGGTTTAATGTTTTAATTAAATAATTAATTACTTTTAGAAACCTCTTTTTGGTTATTATACGTAATAATTGTAACTTTTATAGAGCGAAAGCTAACGATAGTTGTGTTTACTATACCAATTTGAAACATCATTATGAGTTACCAAAAGAACTATTATAATAGATTATATAGTTGAACTACGGTCGGAAGTGGATATCAAAAGCATTAAAAAATTTAGTACTTTATGTTTATGCTGTGTATTCGTAAATTGATTGTCGGATTTTATGAGCCGTGTTCATTTCTTCCGTTAACATCTACTGCTAGTAACTGACAAAGCGGCATCGTTTAAAATTCGATTTGCACTTACTGCCTAACTTCTGTGTACAGAAAAGTAGCCCATATAGTATTATTCTAAATAAAACAAAATGTTTGTAATTAATGATATTGAAAGAATATTTTGTATAATATGAAAAACCTAGAAGTTTTGCGTCTTCATGACACCGGTGCTGGGTACGTCTTTTCCAATGCACTCTGCTTTGGAATGGACTTAACAACAATAAAATCAAGATTTTAATCGTCAGGGATTGAAAAGCACATTTTCTGTTTTGCGGGTTGATGTGCAGCTCGGAAATAAAATAAGTTTCTTTTATAATGGTTTTGCAAAAATTAAATTAGATGATGATTATAAAACCTTTATAAAACTAAAATTATTTATTATTAGATTTATTTCTCAATTATACCGATGCTTAAGGTACAGAATTGGAATCTGAAAATCTTTGATGAAGCTTAAACCAGGTACCGTGGTTTAAACGTTTAATTACGGAGTGGAAGTTTTTGAAACCACTCTCGTTGCCTGCATAATTTTTATTCATTTTATTTTTATTTTTTTATATATTTTTTAAATTTAAATTATTGTTTTTTTTATTATTATAAAGCGTTTTTAACTACTACGGTCATTACGCATATTTACAATTTATTTATTTTTTATATTTTCGTTAGGGTAATTTATATTTGTCGATTCAGTCCACAAACTATTGTTTGATTTGAGAAAAACAACGTAGACGTTAGTATATAATTAGGATTTAATATTTTTGGTCTCTTATGAAACCCACACAATCCACGGCTTGCGGTGGCCCAAAATGCACCGGAAATACATAAAAAAAATTTGATTGGAAATCATAGTGGATTATTTGATTTTCCCAAAAACATTTAACATTTATTTGTACATTGCAGCCGCAAGCTGCAGTAGCATTATAGAATAGAAGCTTTTATACAGGATGTCCTCGAGTACACTTTACATAACTTAGGCTGATAGAGAACACTTTTCTGAGAAACATTTTTAACAAATATTTTTTTCGAAATTCAAGCCTTCAAGAGTTAGGCCTATTTAAAGCCTTCAAATATATTTTTTTAATTTTCACCTTCACGTGGCCATAGCGCAGAAAATATTCATTTTTCGGTAAAACTGCATCAGTGCTTTTTGAATTTAATTTTTTGCTTTGTAGCTGCCTTGTTTTTCTGATTTTTTGTGAAATTGATTGGTTTTTCAAAAATATTTACTAGACAGGAGTTGCAGTGTGTTAAATTTTCTATCCGGAATAGGACGTCAGAATTTTTGTAAAATGTTTCATTTAATAGATACAGGGTTTAAAAAAAAAATGAAGTAAAATAATAAGAGAGCTGAAATATTTCAACATTTTTTTACTCACTTTAATTCATAACTCGAAAGCCGTAGATTTTAGACAACAAAAATTTTGAATATAGTTTGTAGATTACTTCACGCTCTTTAAAAAAGCACTAATCTATTTTTACTAAAAAATTAATATTTTCCGGGCTATGTCTACGTGAAAGTGGAAATTTAAAAAAGTGCTTTAAAGAAGCCTACCTTTCGAGGGCTTGAATTTAGAAAAAAAAATTTGTTAAAAGTGTCTTCTATCACTACCTAAGTTATGTAAAGTGTATCCGGGGACACCCTGTGTAAACGATTAGAATAAAATAATAAATACAATTTATTGTAAATAAAAGTACAAAATCTCATGCAATTTATTAATATAAATAATATACCATTTACTATTAGTCTACACAATTTATAAAATAAATTAATAATAGTATATTACGTAACGAGAGTTGTAAGAAACATATTACACGCGAGTGAAGTAAGTTTCAAGAGCGTGTAATTGTTTTACAACTCTTAGTTCTTGTTGTACATTAAATAGTTCTTATATTTTTAGAAAAAACTTTTACGTGGTAAAAGTAAAAGGTAAAAGTATTCATGTACCTAAGTTATTAAGGTTCTGAACAACACCACCCAATCATCGTAACGATATAAAATTATTGTAATTATCTTGGCATCTAATTTTACAAAAACTACATTTGAGAAATTCTCTAAGAAAAAATATTCATACAATGTGAAACAAGGTTTATCTCACTAACGTAACTTTTAGTAGTTATATAGCCTCAACAGAGTTTCTTGTTGCTGCAACAAATTTTCTGCTGCCATAACAAAGCTTTTTTTATTCAAAATATGAAAATTTGTTAAATCAACTAACTTTTTTTAACAGAAAACTTTGATATGGCAGCAGAAAATTTGTAGCAGCAACAAAACATTTGTTATAGCAGCAAAAATAACTCGGTTGGGTCTGTAGCTACTGTAATAGCTCTGTTAGAGCGACAAATAATTTTTCGCAATGTAGGATTCTTATGGATCCGTAGTTTGATTAATTTGATTGATATTAATATCAAAATGGATAGATCAAATCTCTACATAAAAGTTCCTTAATTTATTCCAGTTATACCAACTAATATGATTGCATTTCATAATCATATTTGGCAATACTGTTTTTATTTACATAATTATATCATGCTGTAAAATATCAGGAAGAATATGCCAAACTTCACCCTATAAACTCAGGGGTGCTTAGAGCAGTCTTTTATGGTTAGTGCTGTATTTGTTGTATGCAGTGGATTTACCAACCACAAGATTAGCAACGACAGCTTCATTTTCTGACAACACAACTGCACTGGCATCATCATGTCGATCTTATCCTTGTCTTCAAAAATCTTCAGGATAATTTGAATAAGATTCAAAATCTTATTCTACTTTATCCGTAGCTGATGATGCAAAATATTGTGATAACCATATGGACAGAATCCTAACATGGAGAAAGCACGTTGTGAGAAAACGTAAACAATTTGGAATAAGGCTTAGTCAAATGTATTGGTTACTTGGAAGAAAATCTCAATTAATACTTGAAAATAAAATACTAACACCAATATGGACATATGGTATTCAACCATGGGGAAAAGCAATTACCTCCAATATTAAAATAATACAAAGATTTCAAAAATTTATAAATTTATAGTTATAAATTATTTTTAATAATTAGAAATACATATGTACGATATATGCCACTTTATTTAGCTTCACAACAGATACAAAATATGATGAATGAATATTTTTGTCTGAATGCAATTTAAGTAATTAAATGGACTATTGCATGTGTATGTACAAGAATACATATTAATCAATATAAAAGCTCGGAAAAACTCAAACGTCAAATTTAGAATCAATCCCATTTCAATTAAATGATTAGTACTTACTAATGGGCACTTATCAATTTTGTATTCAAATCCAAAAAATTAATTTTTAAGATTTTTATATTTACTTTTGCAATAGTCTAATAAAATGTGTTATGTGCATAGCTAGTTCCTATCGATAATACTGACTGAAGATGCACTCCAACTTGTTACTGAGGAAAATTTGCACGAATGCGAACGCAGGAGTCATACCAAGTTGTCATTCATCTCGAGCCGGTGATTTTCACTAAAACCGTTCTAAAACGCAATTTTTTTAACAATAAATTTTCATAACAATGCCAATTTTTAACATGGAGAAATAAAGAACAAAAATAAAGTTATAGAGATTTAATTTATTTTTTACATTGCTATTAACAATTTTTTTCTAGGAAAAAAATTTTCTTTTGCCTTGCAAGCAAATCGTAAAAAACGCAAGTTAAAATTTGATTAATTGTGATATAATTTGATGTAATTTACTTGAAATTAATTTTTTTTAAGTTCATTATTCAATACCTTATTATGGCGTTTTATCGACAACTTTGTTTTCAATAGAATCTTGGGTCGAATAGGAATTACATTTTAAATGTTTTTTTAACATTTGAGACAAAAATAATTATTGCTGAAAGTTAGGTATAAATATAAAAATAAAGAATATTTTCTAGAAATTAAGAAAAATTGTTAAAGGATAGCATACTACAAGAAATTCTAGTTTCAATTTTATTAGATCTTATCAAGCAAACTGAATCAGGGAAACAGGACTAAGGGAATATGTAAATTGCGGCATTATGAATTTACCCATGTAAGAAAAACGTTTTCATGACTCTTTTACGAACTAAATGCTAAAGTAGTTTTTACTTATTAACTTAATTACTCCAAAAAATGGGGTAGTTTTACTTTCCCAAAAGAGGCAATTGCGTATCGTGGTGAGCTTCTGTAAAAGTTTCAATTTACTTCAACGATGTATCTACTTTGGAAAGAACTTTTGTGGAATCCAAACTATATTTTTTAGATTTTCTCGCATTTTACGTCAACATGCATGGACAAAAAATTAACATAAAATGAAAAATGTATTTTATGAAACCTTAAGTTCAACATTACAGTTGTTGCAACCTTTAAAAGTGACCTATACGAAGTGGGATGTACTTTTGTGTTAAATAACAATAAAGATTCAAAATTCGAAAATTTAAAAATGTAAACGAAAAACATTGTAACATATTATTTTGAAAAATACTCATCACAGCTAAATTTGTCCGTCTGTTTAAATCTTCCAGTAAATTTAGATCTTCCAGTAAATAAAGAAAATGTTGCAGGTGATATTCCGGTAGTAGGCATCAATGTTTTCGAGTAGTAGCTACCTGCTATGTCTAGTCCTACCGTCCTGCTTCCATTCATGAGTGCGAAAATTTGTAAAGAGGTGTTGAGCCAAATGAATGAAATTTCCAACGTCGTCGGTTGTAAAAACAGGTTAGAAGTTGCAACAGGTGTTAGTAACTCAGTATGGCTTTAGCATCTTTATTCAAATTTTGCAAGTTTATATAACATGTTTATACGAAACAATTGAATCCGTCCGGATCGATACATAATAAACACGGAGTTCAGCATAAGTAGAGATTTTTTGAAATAAAAAAAATTAAAAATAATACGAGTAATAAATTCTGGGTATCTTACTCGTTGTTTTAAATAGAACAATGAGGACTTTTAAAATTCTTTAGAATCTTAAGAAGTAAAGAGAGACAATAGTCTTCACATATATACAAAGTATAATGGAAACGAACACAAAAAAGTCGTTCTATTGGCCGTGGTGAAGGAAACTGGCAACAATACATACAATGCTCGTGTGGCGGTTTACAATGGGGCTGAAAGAATAGCCGAATGCACCGCCCGTGAATGTGGTATAAAAGAAGTCATTTCTGTATAATTGTGTAAATAAAGAACACGCTTTTAAATGTTATGCAAAAGAGTAAAAAATTAAGCTTATTGTTGTTTGCTAACGCTGCATGTCCATTTCGTTACATTCTGATGAAATACTGAAGTTTGTGGAAAAATGTATAATTTCATTGTTATTTTTAAAGAGATTCTTTTTTCGACGCTACTACGGAATTCGCATTTAACCTAAACTATAAATTTATTCATTATGGTCTAGGAAGCTTTCAGCAATTATGCTGCAAAATAATCAGCCAATACCTTATAAATTGCTGAGGGAATGATGTACACCCTATCTAATATGCACATTGAATAGGCTGGGACCGGTTAACTTATGAAAGCCGCATTGTCACCAGCTTACAATAAGCGCCACTGTCCGGCGTCTGGACGTCCCCATTTAGAAAAGCGACGTCTCTAGCGATTATATCACTAATCCATGATTAAGCTTTAAACGTTTACCAATATATCGTTTATGAATCGACGATAATAGTCTACTTTTTGTATTTCGCGTTTTGTTCAGTTTTCATTATTACAATGTTGGAAAGTTTTTTGGACGTTGTATTTTTTTAAAAGTTTTATATTCGCAGAGAAGATTAGGAAACTTTTATATAAAGATGTTGGTAAAAAAATTCAGATTGAAACTTGAGTCAAACATTGTCCAGCGGTGAAAGGAGGCTAAAATGACTTCTTTGCATGTCACCATTGACAACAAAAGTTGTCTATTGTTTAGCTAAACAATGCCATCATATCTCCTTGGTGATGAAAAGTTCTTGTCTCTTTCTGGCTATAGTTTCATCTGTGTATCTATCCTTGCCATTATCAGAATTCCTTTATGTGTGGCTCGATGCGGCATTCAGAATATAACAATAGGAAATGCGGTGACATTTTTATCGTGTGTACATAGAGGATAAAGAATTTTCTGCATAGATTCGCGATCATTGAGTGAGCGAATGTCAAACACATTCAGATTTACGTATATTACTCGACATATATTGGTTGTTTCCTCAACGTATAAATACATGAACACATTCCATTTTCAACTGCATGTAAATTTCTTAAAATGACACGATTGTTTAGCTGAAAAAAATAAATTATTTTAAAAAATATTAACAAAACACTATAATATATGAATTTAAATATTTTGGTTTTTGTTGATATTTATGTATCGTTTCGAGTCGAGTAAAACATCAGCTTTTCATTATTTGAAAACATTAAGCTCCTGACAATATTGTAAAATAAATGTGATAAACAAAACTATTTAGTTTACGTCATCTTCGAATGCAGTGCATTTTAGACAGTGCTATTGTTCTTTGAGCATTGTTCATAATCAAATGAAAACCCATCTGTATCAACTCTGCAGAATATAAGCAGTCGTCCTGATATTTAACACTTACAATCTATCCATAAATGTGACAAAATTTACTGGTCTACAAGATTTCCATTTGAAGGAAAAGATTTGAATGAAAATGTAAGAGCTATCAATGCTATGTTTACTTTAAAATATTTAAATGTTTTTGGTATTCTGCCACTCATTGTACGTGGCAATGTTTAATCGGTTCAAATATATTATCGTCTGTGATTGCTTTCTTTTAGAGTTTCTTTCTATGTAGAAGTCCTTCCAAGTCGGATAAAATTAAACGAAATATCCCTTAAATATTATAGATGTCTGCATTCATTGTTGTATAGGTATTTTATAGAGTAAATGTATGCACGCAGATGGATATAATAATAGGACGAAAACCACTATAGGATTTATGCAGATAATCGTAACAAAAGAAGAGAAACAATGGATGTAAAGCATACGTTATTATGACATTAATGATTTTAATATAAAACATTTTGTAACTCATAATGAAGCAGGATGTTCATTTTTGGAACTAAATTATCGAAACACAATATATCGGACTTTTTAATTGTGTAAAAGTTATTAATCTGAATTGTTTAGATCTATAAACCTAAAATATTAAAATTTAACAGCTACTAAAATACAATAAATTTATTGTTTTCTTGAGATATTTTTAATTTGTAAGTAAGTAAGTAGATGGAACTACACCGATAGAAGCGCTTTTAGGGGTTCTTTAGGAAAAATAGTCTATATAACTTGCCGAATAGTATTTTCACTTGTAGGATGTGTGATTTCTGCACTAGACGACAAACTTACATAGTCATATGAAAAACGTCACTTTCTACCCATGTTAAGCAATATACTATTGATTACTGATTACCTTATGACTGCGTATTCCAGCAGGATTAAAAGACACGCTTTGTGGACACAATTATTTTAATAATCTGATTTGTAAAATTCGATTATATTTCTACATTATCATTAATAATTGATATTTAAAACCTAATTTGAAGTTTATACCGGTTTGTTTAGATGTTAATGAGTGCATGAGAAAACCATGTCGATTGCGAATAGTGTCCTCATCACGGAAGGAAAAACCAACTTTTTTATTTTCAGGCGCATAGCAAAACAATTTGAATGCATTATTATAATCATTATATTAGATCTCCGGTTCGAATCCTAGCGAAATAAGTAGGGCATGTTTTTATATTAGCGAAATTTTGGTAGATTTGCAGTAGAATTACTGCTTGTTATCAAATAAAGTGGGGTTTTGGGAGGAACAACTATTCCGGAATATTATCGTAAACTTTTGTATAATTAAAGATGAACGGAAGACCCTGCTGTGACTTAAACAGTTGCATATTATCACGTTATTATTAATAGTTTTTTTGTCTTGTATGCGGTACTGAAGACGACTAATAGGAGAGAAACATAGTGTCTACCTTTGATCATTATTTATTTGCATGCATAACAATGTGAGAACTGAATTGTACTGTTAATATTTGTTTGCACCACCATATACAAATATACTTAAAACTTAAGCTTTCCTGAAATATTATTCCAAGCAATAATAGGCAAACGAAGTAAGTGGCGCTTACTGAAACAGATATAAATCTTTTAAATTAACTAGCCCTATAGGTCAAAACTCCCAACTTGCCGTTAATCTGCCATGAAAATTGCTCTCGAAATAAAATGTATTGCATTTTCTACACGGAGAAAATGGATTTGTCGCTCTAGCAGAGCTATTAGTAGCTATAGCCTCAACAGAGTTTTTTGTTGCTGTAACAAGTTTTCTGCTGCCATAACAAAGTTTTTTTTCTATGCAGAATAAGAAAATTTGTTAAATCAACTAATCTTTTTTTGCTGAATAGAAAACAGCTTAATTGTGGCAGCAGAAAATTTGTTGCAGCAACAAAAAATTTGTTATAGCAGCAAAACAAAACTCAGTTGAGGCTATAGCTACTAATAGCTCTGAGAGCGACAAATCTTTTTTTACAGTGTATGGTGTGAAAATCTGATATATTATGGAAAACATTTAAACGAATTGAATGAGTCATGATATTTCTATAGGTAGACTAACGATTGACGATGGATGGATTGACGATTGACAAATTGGCAATAAATCATCATAAATGCCTTTGCGATTTATTTAACTATTATCAGTAATTTAGAGAGACTTAAGCCCCGAGTTTTAGAGAAATTAGATTTTTAGACCAAAAGTTGTAAAGATATCCTATCGGAGTCATAAGAAAAATAGAGAACTCGTGATAATAACATACGAAATAGTTATTTATGATGCAAGTGTAATTATCTTAAGTTTGTAGTCAAACCGCTTATAAACTTAGAATTATATTGTATGATACAATGGAAATTTAATATTAGTAGTGAAAATAAAATGTAAAGGGATATCTTAACTCTCAAGCATTATCAGCGAACTCTGCCAGTGGCGTACCCATAGGAAGGGCTGGGGTGGAGAGTATATCCCTCCAAAGATACCATCGCAATTATTACAATTGTAATCAGAACTACTAATTAAAATTTTAAAATACTATTTCTATATCTTAAACTTGACGAAAATTTCAAACAAACTTTAGAAGTATTAATAAGAAATCATAATATCAAATTTGTAGTATACTTGATATGTTGATAAAACTTTTCAAATTTCTTTAGTTTCAGTGCAGCTAAACACAACTTAAAGTTTTATGTTAAAATTGACTCTTCGGGAGGTAAAATTATATTTTTTGCAAAATTCTACATCAATTATTTACAGTGGCGTTGCAACGTAGGGGATATTTTCAAGTTTTATAGTAAAATATTACCTCAGTAATTTGCCATTTTACAATAACTCAGCAATGCCAACTTGACGATGGTCAACTCAATGACCGACGGTCAACTCAGCGACGATCTACTCGACAAACGGTCAACTCGGCGACTAGTCAACTTGACGGCCAAACAATCAAAAAGTAACCACTGTACGTGATAAAGTTTATAAATTGTAATTTTTTTCAAAAAGTTAAAATACAATCCTGGAGAATATTTGGCACACAATTATTGTTTATGAATCGGTGAGTTGTGATTTTGTGAAATTTATAATTTATCACTGATCTATTAGAAATTAAGAATTTAGAAAGACACTGACAAAAGTTACCGTAGCTCTTGTCGACATCATCATCATCAGCATTTCAGTCCACTCTTGGACCAACTTTCCTTTTCGCCTTTCTGCCTTGCGCTTTTGAGAAAAGTTTCGGCATTAAGACTTTACGGCTGCTTAAACCGGATGAGGAATGTATATAACCCTGTTTTAAATAAATAGTTGATGCCAGTTATAGGAGAAATTTCATTGGAGCCAATTTTGAATTAAAGGAACTTGCTCAATTTTTAATTAACAATGAAACCGAGATTTTCTGAACACGTTGCTAATGAAGGTACCTCTTGGAAATTCAATCCGCCGTACAGACCACATTTTGGTGGACTCTGGGAGGCGGTGGTCAAATCTTGTAAATTATTACTCAAATTTTTTTTTAATAACTCACTTTTAGGCTTCTATACAACGTATAGGAAGAAGCCTTATGATCTAGCTCCGTGTCCGTCTGTCCGTCTATCCGTCTGTCCGCATAATTCAAAACCAATCAGAACGCACGTTCTTAAAACAATTTTACTTCATATAGAATATTTTTAGATTGGTATTAATTATTCAGATTATTTACATATATATTTTTTAATCCGATATTCTTATTTTGTATTTTTAGAGTAGGTATTTTACGTGTTTCTAATACGGTATTCGGTACGTGTTTCGGGTATTTTAATATTTCATTATGAATTGTGTTTTATTTGTGGTTTGTAAATTGCAAATATTTACCTATAAAGGTCGAAATAAAAAAAAAATATTAAAATGTTAGCGTTTTCCTTATATAGTAAAAAAATCTACCTAATTAAAAGATTAAGGCATTAAAAATTGGAATAAAATAAAGCCCAAATAATTTAACCTACCGAAAAAGTAGATGTATAGAAGCCTAAGAACTGTCGCAAAAGCGAGTTCCACCTTGTTAAATTATGAGGAACTCTATACGTTGCTAGTTCAAATAGAAGATATCCTTAACACTCGACATCTTACTCCTCTCTCTTCCAACCCTAACGATTTGCAGCCATTATGTCCGGCTCACTTTTTGATTGGAAGGCCTATCACAGCAATGCCTGATCCTGATGTTTTAGAACTGCCTGAGAATCGTCTCTCAAAATTTCAACGCATTCAACAACTTCAACAGTAATTCTGGTACAGGTGGACCATGAAATACCTCACCAAATTGCAAAAAAGGTCAAAATGGCACTCATCGACAGCAAACATCCAAATTGGAAGTATGGTTCTCATCCGAGATGATAATCTTCCTCCACTAAAATGGAAAATTGGACGTATCGAACAGGTTCATCCTGGTGAAGATGGAATAGTTCGAGTTGTAACCATTCGCACCACCGAATAGTGAATAAATTTTAGTGAAGTACTTTAATTTCAGTGATTGCTTCGAATAGACATGAAATAAATTCAATTTAATTTCTATAAATTACCTTGAAAACTGACATTTCCAGTCTGATAAATGAAAATTTGAATAATTTTTAAAGCAATTTTTGACCTCTTAAATAAAAGCTAGATGAATTTAATGCTCTTATCATTTATAGTTTATATTTTTGCATTAATATTGTATCTTTCAGTTTTTCTCTAAAATAATTAGGAAAGCAGGAATTTGCATAAATATGTAAGTCTTTATATGCTAAATTCCTATGTTCGGCTAACTCATTAAGCACTCGGTATAAAATTAGCTTATCAATATTTCATGATTTTTTTGTTTATTTTGTTAGGTTTATTTTTATTTTTTATTTTATAACTTAAAAATTATTTGTTCTTTACGTGCAATGTGGCATATCTGCTACATAAAAATGAATATGTTTTTATTGGATAATAAAAATAACCGTGCAAGAAATTTTATTTTAGAATTTCTCTTGAGGAAAGCAAGATAAGGACAAAAATTTTTTTAGCAAGAAAAAATCGAGTATTAAAGGGTTAAATCCTAGGGCAAACCAAATCTTTTAATCGTCTCCTTAATCAACTAAGTTCACTCAGTTGACCGATCGCCGAATTGACCGGTACCATACGAATTGCTCTTTTCTTAAAAAATACAAAATTATTACATTTGGCAACATTATATACCAACAATTATTATTATAAATAGGAAGTTTCTTTATGAGAAACAAAAGCCTGTGGCGTTCTAAGATATTATTGCATTACTTTTATTTAAAAATTTATTTTGCCAAAAATGTGAATTATTTATAAACGTTAGAAGAGAGACTGTGATCGTTCTAAAAGCATATTTTGCGAAATCAAAATTAAGAAATAATAATTACTTCTTTTGCTGATTTTCTTGTTTTTAATTTAAATTTAAAGCTTATTTTTGTTCTAGTTATGACGTTGACGAAGGAATACGTGTTTAAGAAATCGCAGTGCTAAGGGTAAGTTTTCCAAAAATATAATTTTACTGATTGATAAGTTTCTTTAAAACATTTTTTGTCAACGGTAACTAATAAAGAATAATAAAAAGGAAATTAAGCAATAAATCTGTTGCTAAAATCAATTTCTATCGCAAAATTACGCAAACATTTTTTTTCATTAATTCATGTAGGCATATGAGAATTCGTTGTTCTTTCATATCAGGGCTTACGAAGGTAACCAATTTTTACATAAACTTAATATTCGCCAAACTGTTACAGATTGACTTTTAACCACTGTGCATTTTGTATAAACCACATTTGTATGGAAACAAAAGACGTACTGATGTAATTAAAAACTACATTCATCTGTTTGTCTTCCGCTAAACAATTGAAACAATACGTATTTTTTGTTTTTGTTTGTCTTTTGTTTAGTCATGGCTTACCCTGATTGTGAAACCGACTATGATTCTAGTGCCTTGACGTTTACAATATTTTTCGTGTTGAATATTAATTTTCCTTTATACAATTAATTTCTTCAATTTTCGTAACATTTCATAGCATCCGAATTTCGGATTATAACATTTTACTTTTAAAAATGAAATTATCTTATGTTAGTTTTTCTTCAAGTAATAAATTAACTTACATTACAGTTATCTCATATGCTGGTAACTGGAAAAAGGAAAAGAAAATATTGTTTATTCATTATTTTTATTTTTGTATACAAAAAGTAACAAAACGTTATATTTACCAAAACATTAAAAAACGTGATTTTTAAGATTTATGTTTAAACTAAACATAAGAAATATTGTCAATTTTTTTTTCCTGATTGTTAAAGTTTTTGGCAATTAATTACCGTAAAAATATAAAATAAATAAATAGTTCACTAAATTTCACAATTATTACACTAACTATTTTAACTAAAAGACATGTTATGAAGCAATGACTTATAATCAGAAATAAAACTGTTTTTTTTATTATGAACTTTTGTCAATAACTCAATTACTCTTCGTATCACTTTTATAAATTAAATTTTTTTTTCAAATTTTAAATTTCCAATTCAAAATAACAGGTCAAATATACTCCTGGAAGCCACACTCCTTACATACCAAAATTATAGAATCTTCGCTATTAGGAACCTCTCTTCTCAGATTATCACCAATAACAGCAGCATATTGAAACTTTAAATCAGGATTTTTGTTTACTGAGTTACCGATATGATAATTTTCCGTTGTAACTTGAACAGGCCAAAAAAATCCATTAGTGTCTCTTTTACGTGTATAATTCGTTGAAAATACATCCATAATACAATCATCTTTCGATTGATTTTTAGATATGCTTTCTAATATTTTATTCCTCTCACTACTGGTAACTCCAAAATCTAGTGCACAAAGTTCATTTTCACTTGAAGAAGTGTTGAAACATATATTAACTTCTGGATCTTTCATATTAAAAATGACATTATTAACGGGAGAAACATCTGCTGATTTATTATCTTCGCCATATTCTTCAGCTATCGCTTGTAATTGGGTGTTCCTTATACCAGCTTCAACATTAGAGTTGGCCAAACTACAAGAAACAATATTTGCTATGGAAGAATATTCTGAAAAATTAGTTAATTCTTTGTCTATCTTTTTTTGTGCGGGTGATGCTAAATTCAACCATTCTTCGTCGGTAGAAGTAACAATTGGTAGCAAAGACGAAAGAAAAGTAGACCCACTACTTTTGATTGGTTCCAATAGATGAGAATCCAAATCCATACTTGGAATGCATTCATAATTTTTAATTGGAATTTGAGATTCTAAACTCCAGGAAATTCTGTCGTGCAACGGAAGAGGTTGCATAACGTAATCTGAATTATTTTCAGCTAATAATTCAGCTTCCTCAATGTGCTAAAATAAATAAAAAACAATCTTTCTGTGTGAAGTTTGTTCAAAATATGTTATATCGTCACTTTAACTTTTATCAAAATTACGAACATTTAATAAAAATTACTTACTTCGAAAATCCTCAGTCGAGATGAGTTATCTTTTAACTTCAATGGATTAACATAATCTTGATTGGCATCAATAAATGGTTGAGACACCTCCTGGACGCAATCTGGAGTTTTCGTTAACTTCGCACATAATTTAGTTTCAATTTCTGATAACTCATCTATTCTTGATTCGATTTCTAACCGGAGCTGCCGATTGTTACTGTTCCAAAGCAAATTATTAAAATAAATCATTACAACTGTGTAGGCACTTACTTAAATTTGCAGTTAACGTTATTTGTGGACATTTTTGAAAACTGACACTATCAAATTTTGGTGAAACCTATAATTTAATTTTGAAAACGCTTCAAGTTTGAAGTCATCGGTCAATCGTTAAAAAATTGCGTATTACATTTAGTTCTTCTTTTAAATAGATTACAGTTAAAGAAATTTTATTCAGCAAATACAAATAAACCCACATATTTTGAACTTTTGGTCAAATTTTCACATTGAAAATGTGGAGATACGACACAATTTTAGATATCGAGCCAAAAGTTGCGCCATCTAAGCGGTTGTTGCAGAGCTACGTAAACAGTAAAGCTAACAACCAGATCTGTGGTTTGAAACTTGAATGGAACCTCTGTAAACGATTTACAGTTCGCCGTAACGGTTTCATCATTGATTTTCAACTACAACTTCAGCTTCTAGATGATAGAGTGCGCCATAGGATTGTAAATGTTGAAAAATCAACCAATAAAATTTTCATTAGGCCCGTTATTTTTCCAAGCAATTGTTTGCAAATTTTCATATTTTATATTGAAATATTGAAAATAAAAAATGTAGATTTTTAAAATTTCTAAAATTTCCCAGTAATTTTTTTTATGTATTTGTTTGAAAGTTAATTTTCTCGAACCTACCTGCATTTGTCTGTGCTTCTAGAGTAAAAAAGAGTTATTTTGCTGAATCTGGTTTTTGATAATTAACCCTTTAATTAATAAGTATTTGAATAATTTCTGAAATTATATTGTTGAGTCTTTATTGTTTAGTTTGAATTTAGAAATTGGAATAACCATTGTTGGAAATTTTCTTTTGAAAGTAAAATTTGTCATAGTTTCAATCGGAGTATAAAATATTTCTTTGAAGATAAATTTCTTGTTTTCATGAAAATGTAATCAGAGTATATCAAAATACATAAAAACCACCCACTTGGCAATAATGAGAAGAAAATACAGTGGGAGATCGCGTGTCTCTCAACATTAATTCACTGAAGTGTGTTTATTCGATTATTTATTTCATCATCACGGCACCCTCGGATCCATTCTTCACGCGTTACTAATCGCAATTTGACATGCCACGTCTATTAAATTACAACCCTGTGTTTCCAGTAACCTACAAATATATATTTTAATAATTTATGAATAATTTAAATAAGCCTACATCACAGTTCTTTGCTGCGAAAAAAATTTTTCACAACACCGTTCCCAGTGTTTACGCCAAACATGTGGTTTAGTTAACACAGTGTTAAACAGTTGAATACAATTATTGGTATGAAAATGAATGAAATTCGCGCAGTGATTAAATTTTTTATAGATTATTGTTGAAAACTCTACAAATTCTATGTTAATTTTTTTGATTAAATGTAAAGGAATTCGAAGAGTTTATCCAATTATTGAGGTGTAATAGAAGATGAAATTGAACACATTAAGGTGAAATTCTGTTTGAATGCAATACAAATCGATATTATAAAAAGTAAGTGTTGAATAGTACTACATCGATTTGTGATTTCCTCAAATTGCATTCATTTCCGTATTGTCCGCATTTCTTTTGTGTACCAAACCGCTTTCCCTGGTAGTAGTGTAGGTCATGAACTTAACAATCAATGATATGTTAACAATAGTCGTTACGTCACAACATCGTAAACATATTTGCATACATGAGTCGAGACATCGCTAAAAGTTATCTGCTTCAAAGTTGGCTATATTTACAATTTACACAAGCGCAGTGTTATCCAATAGAAAAGGCCTAATGGCTGAAAGAACCCCACCGTATATGCGTAGGCAACTGGTGTTTCAGACCGTAATCGCTGTAAACTTACTGAAATTGCTGTTGCTCGTCAATCTTGAATTAATTTCGTTTTCTTGTCGTAAAAATTGAAATCCGCAGCCATTTATTTTTACTCTTCTTAAATGACTTTTAGTTAGTTTTACAAAATCCGTTTTAACTTCTGAATTTCTCTATCGATTCCGCTATTTGGATAATATGTTTACCATTTAATTTGAAAAAAAACATTATTGTCAATATTTTTTTTTTATATTATAACGCAGGATTAGGAAATTTGAATTTTTAAAATTCCACAAACAACAAAAACGTACTTTATATAGATTCCCGAAGGAACAACAATCTAAGTCGAAGCTTTCGTATACATTTTCAGAGCTTCGGAAGTGGTTACTCCACATAATTTTAATCTTTTTCGAATTCAATATTCACCTCAGCGAACGGAAGTTTCTCGGTTTATAGCTAACCGGCATACGCTCGAAGCCTGCAAAAGCACTAAAAATATGTTCTTGTTTTTTAAAAGGAAATTTAAGTGACTGCATGCTATTATTAAGAAAATAGGTTTTAATCCCAAATTCAATGTTGAGTAAGTAGTAATAAATTGTTATAAAAAAATATTACTTTTGGAATTAGATAATTTATTATTAAAAAAATATTAATTTTGGAATTAATTGCTAAAAAGAAATTAATCTTCTTTATGAAATATGTCATATTGGCATTTTTAAAAATAAAATCAACTTATGTTTTCATTTATGTGGATTTTCCTAAAATTTTCAAAATCAGTTCTTACTTTTCAGTTTAGTTTAGTCACTGCTTATTAAAATTTTAAAATTAATAGGAAGAGCGAATTTGAAACTTATTTTATATCGACAATAAATTTTTAATAGGCAACAAACATTCTGAAATTTTCTTAATAGGGAAATTTTTCATTTTTATAAAATTATTTGCAAGTGGTCAATAGTTGGAAAATGGAGCTTTTAAAATATATCTTTCAAATAAAAGTATACTTATTTATATTCACTAATTAAGTACTACACTGTAAAAACAGAGTAAAATCAGCCTAAAAATAGAAGGAAACTGTGATGCCGCCAATAATAAAAATAATTTTAAAGTGGAATTTTAGGATTATTCAAAAATTAATTTTTCTTACCAAATACTAGTTTCTCATAAAACGTAAAAAAAATTTCTATAATTTTCCTCTGTAGATGGATTACACCATAAAATTTTTCTCAAAATGTATTTTCATCACAGTTTTAGATTTTCTTAATAGGAAAATGAGTGAAATTACTATAGAAATTGGTGAAAACTCTAACGTAAATTTTTTACAGTGTAATTTAAACTCAATATTTTGTGTTTTGTTTAGTTTTTGTAAAAATTACTAATTTTACATCTTGTCAGTTTTTTTTAATTACCTGAAAATGTTAACCGGATAAGTATTTTTGCTATTATAAAATAAGAAACATTTATGTTAAAAATGTTTTTTATTATTTTTTATTGTTACCGAATTATTTACTTTTTTATTTAATTATTATAAAGTATAGATTTGCTCCGATTAATCATATTATTTTTTTCTAAAACATTAATTAATTAAACCTCAAGTTAAATTATTAGTGTCTTGACTGCTGAACCGAGATTCCCGGTTCGAGTCCGGACGGAGTAACAACTTTATTCTAACCGTCTTTTCCATATTACATTCAATTATTGATATTCATACTATCGGCGCTGCTCGGCACTAAAGTAGTACTTTAGCGCCGCTAATCGAAGGATTAAAGTAAAACAATTGTTTTCACTAAAAGTTAAATTTTAAATTTGACATTATTGAAACGACATAAAATCAAGTTTTTCACGTTTTTAGAGAAAAGTTACTATATTAGATTTTCTTAAAAATATATTTTGTCGGAATTTTAAAATTTCTATAATTTAGAAAATAGTAGCTCTAGGTTTAAAATCGAAACTTTTTAATGTGTCAAGTGTCCAGTAAACCGGTGTGTTTCGGGGGCCAGTATTTTGAAAATACCATATTTTTGATTTTTACAAAAATTTTATTTTTATTTATTTTTACCCCAATAACACAAAAAATTCCATTATAAAGTTATGACTTGCAGAGTGGAATGATTCGGTAGCTTTTCGTGAATTTTATTTCAAGAAACCTCTTTTGATTATTTGCCAAATTCCAAACAAATGCTTTTTTAAAACCAATTCTTTCACGCTGCATTTCTTACCATTAGAAATTACTTAGTCAAATTTTTTATTAAATGTCGAATCAACTGAATTTTATTTAGTAGACAAGTTATATCTTTAAAAAATAAATTATAAAAGGAAATATATGACAAAATACATAGAGGGTGCGATATATAAAATAACAATAATTATTTTCTTCAAAAAAAAAGAAGTAATAAAATTTGAAATTTTCTGCATTTTCGGATGATTTTGCAACTTAAAATTTTATAAACCGACCTTACTTCCTAATAGGCTTCCGAAAAAGTTAATGGAAATGTTGCATTAATTTCTAAAGGTCTTTAAATGCCATCGTTTTAATTATGTTGGTAATTCTAGACAAAATTAAAGACATTTGGTGAAGACCTTTGTAGATTTTAGTTACATTAATAACTACCAAATTAAATCCACTGTGTAACATTTAAAATTCGGGTTTTAAAATTTAATATTACTTTGTTTAATTACTTTGGATGCTGATTTAGTTGCGAACAAATCCACTGGTAGGCGTTAGCCAAGTTTCACTTATTGATTTGTCCACTTGAGCTTTTCCTATGCGTAAAAGTTCGCTACTGTGTTAAACAATGAAAACGTATTATTGTTAAAATTATCGGCAAATATTTTGAGATGCTGGAAGATAAATGTTAACCAAAATCGCAAAATCAAAATTGCTGTTATTTTAGTTGACGTAATTTGCAGCCTCACAATTTCTAGCTTCGGCTTTGGAGAAACAATTAATAACATTTAAAAGTATATGCTATGTGTATGAAAAATGAATTGATTTTGTATACTACACATCCATCAAGATTTCCTAACCGAATGGTATGATAATATATTACTAGAGGCAACCTGAGCGTGAATAGGGATAAACCGAACCGCCCCCTCCGAATTCGGCATTCCTCAGGTGAGGTGACATGAATGGGTCCTTCCATTGAGCTAGTGGTATATTTTATTTTTTTGCCAAGTGTCGTACAGGGTATTGAGAGAGGAAGTGACGCGGGGGGCCATCAGTCACGCTGACACCTGGAGAATGCGACGACTTCCACGAATTCACAACCGGCGTGAAATATTGCTCCACATTTCTCGCCTTTGAACGAATGGAAGCCTCATTTTTAAGAGTCATTTGTTTTATGTTTGGCATTGTGTTGATTTTCGACTTACCTTTATTTCTTTACACATCATCCTTGATGGATGGCTGCGTTCAAACTCTTAAAAAGTTATAATTGATGCCACCTAACAAGCAAGCCATCGAATTACGAAAATCAACATCTGATTCTTCTCCTGCCAGCAGCTATAAAATTTAGCACATCGTAGTTATCGGATTTTTAACGAAATATCGAAAACTTACGATTGCAATAAAAGTTTACTGCAAACTGTTTTTAAAAATTTTAATAGTTGGATTTCAAGTAACAAAATGTCAATTAAAGCAACCCAAAACCATAAAACATTTTTTAACAATGGATTGGCAAATATAAAAGTCACTGACAAGAGATTAATATCGTCAAGGTAAAATTGTTGTCACCTGAACGGTGTAGTTTTTACGATCAATAAGGAAAATTATCGTTTTCTACATATTTAAGGGAGAAATAGTAAATTTTTAAGACGAAATTCTACCAAAGGGGGTTGGCACGGGCGGCTTTATTGTGACATCCTCAGGTAAAAACGATATTCCCTTGCACCTGGATTTATTCCGACCGAGATTTCAATGAATGATCACCTACGCAATTTGCTGCCGAAAATGCAGCTGGGACATTCAGATAATAAACATTTTTTCGGTAGCTTCGAGTATGAGAATTTTTGAAACTTAATACGGTTGCTCTAAGGATTAAATTTTAATTGCCCGAGGAATTTTATAATTTTTGAAAACGGAAGAAGTCGGTCATTTTTAAGTTCATTAAAACATAATATTAAGGTTTAGCAAGAAAATCTTGGCAGTGTAATTGAAAGATGGAATTAAGTATTGTGGGCATCAACAACAAAAGAGTATTTTAGATGGAAGAGCGGTAGAAAAAGCTGAGTAGTGTAACTTGGACAATAGTTGGATTAGGAGACTTGGATGGACTTGCATTCGTAGTCAGTTATTAATATAAATATGACGGCAGATCAGGGGTGACCGACATTAAGCTTAGGGAAGAAAAAAGTAGTAGCTTGCTATTTTTGAAAGGATTTCTACTCTGTTTTCAACAAAAAAAAATTTACATTATGAAGCTTTCGAATGTACCTTTACCATTTTTTCAGGTTGGTTAGATAAATATATTTTAAAACAGTGTTTGAAAGTGGGTGAGAATACTTCATCCATTGATGACGCTGTGGGAATGCAAGTTAATAATTAAGGTAATTTTATGAGCGTTGTGCATACGAAAATAAGAGGTTTCGTTGCGAATATGATAAAATATGAAATGAAAAGATTATAACGGGTTTTTATTACTTATGATGAAGGTGTCGAGCATAGCTAGGTTGACTGCACTAATTGGACCCTCGAGCATCCAATGTCAGCAACGATAGCAGAAACATGAAGGCGACAAATTAAATTAAATCTTGTTGCTACTGCTACACCTTTCAGTAAATCTGCATTCTGTATATATGCTTGGCAATTTAAATGCACACATGAAAACAGATTCATCTGTGGGAATTTTGATGAGGGTTGCTATTCACGCAGATTGCATGCTCGCTGCTAATGTAGTTATATATGCTACATTTGTTCTTATTACTCTCATTTACATAATAAATTTAACCAAATTTTATTTTACGTCATTTTCCTATCTGCCAAAATTTATTTTTATGTAACAGGCAGTACTTTGCCACGTGAATCAAAATCCATAAAGAACATAAAACAAAAATTTAATTAATTTTTCTATCAGTTCTCAAAAACTGGGGGTTCGTTGGTTTAGAAGTATTCTCGTGCAAAACTTTCCAAATGCTAGAAACAGTTTTTTTTCTCAACAATGGTAACTGAAAACCAAATAACCTTTTATAAAACGAAAGAGACCAATAATTGTTCAGGAGTAGATATTTCGGTCTTCCAATATTTTGAAAATCAGCATTGACTTTCTCTTTTTCTCCAGTCTTTCTGAGTCTGGAGGTATGAAATACTCTAATTTTGACAATTTTGAATAAATGGGAAAAAATGTTCTATGTTAGAATAGATCAACATTTTTTAGGCTTAAACCGAGTTTAGTTTTAATTTAAATTTTAGAAGTTTTAACACCTAATTAGGTATAAACCACGACACGTTTCCAACACATTTAATTATTATACATATTTTTCTCTTAAATTCCTGTTCGTTATTAATTGTGTATTCTTAGAAATATTTCATCTGAACCAAATAAGATATACTTACTTTCTTTTAATTTTTAATTTTTACTAAAAAAATTATTTTTTGAATTATTTTTGAGTTCTTTATTTACTGCACCACACAAAGAAAACTATGTGTTACTAATTCACCCAATTGTGCAGAAAAAGTTCGCAATTGTGTAATTTTTCTGCACAATTGTGTGGTTTAGTGACACATATTTCTCTCTGTGCATCCAATTATTACTTTGTTTGGCCATTAATAACTTTATTTATTGCTGCTACTAAAGATTTTCACTTACATAATACTACTCTTTTTATCAATCCAAGAAGATATATAATCACAAATTTAGGTAAATTTGATATTATAATTTAGTAATTAAAACAAAATCTCGAGCAAATTCAGTTTCAAATTCACTTTGTTCTTTAATCACCACCCATCAACCTCTAAACATTTTTTTCCTAGATGTACACATTTGCTGTTATTTTTTAAGCGATTTCTTATCATAGTCGTCATTTTCGTTTACCATTTCAAAATTTCAATAAATTGTCTTGTTACAAGTTAGTATCTAAGTAAATTCACTTCAATTTCAGTTTAAATACTGTTTTTGTTTTTTAAAAGTGTTATATGTAATTTAAACCTATAGTAAAGGTTTATAAACATTTAACTATTAAAAAATATTACATAATATGTGTAAAAAATCACCAACAAGAACTTGTGCTGATTGTTTACCAACAATTTAACGACCTAACATTCAAACTTGAATTAAAGATGACCAAGCTTGCTTTTCTAGTAACATATTGCCGTGCTCCAAAATTCTTCATTAATTTTCCTTAAATTTATTTAAATTTAAATTAGAAATACTTAAATACCTTCATTTGGTATAAATTTGTAAATTTTTTATTTATTTTAAAATTTGTCAATATTTTGAATTTTCTAGTTTTCCCGCCAACTTGTTGAGATGGCAACAATTAATTGGAAAAACCAGGTGTTTTTACCAACTTCTATATTGCGATTCATAGTTTTGCAAAAATTAAGTATGATGTTATTTTTACGTAAATGGGTTTAATTATTTTAAATTTGTCCCAAATTTTGGATTATTTTTGAAGATAAATAAATTAAATTTGAGAGATGAGTAGGATTTAGTATATTAACTACTGTTAATTTCGATGATTGAAATTCGTAAAATCATAATATTAAAATTTTTAAAGATAAAATAAAAATATCGTTGCACCTGAGTCGATTTATCGATTTCATTTGCTCTTCTATTTATATTGAAAATTTTATTTAGCATTAAATTAATTTCGATTTTGCTTTTGGTTTATATTGAGAAGGAAGTAAAATGGAAATTTAATTTTGAGTTTTTGGCGTACTGTACTTTTCCGAAATACAAAATTTTGAATATTTTGGATAATGAAAAATTACATCTGATTAGATAAAAAGCCATATCGTTCTCTCCTTCGTTACATAACTCACCTTCAATTGGAAGGTTACAAAGAAGTGACAAGTCGGTGCGGCCAAAATTATGTATCTTAAAAAAAAAGTTTTGCAAAGAATCTAACGCTTACCTTTCTGATAGTAAATTTAACGGACTACAACTTTCGTCTAATAAACTTTTTTAAAAATCAAATCATTTCACAGATTAGTCAAAAATTATAAACAAAACGGTCTGAAAAAGGTTGAAAATTTTACAAAATTATTAAAATTTATATTTTATATATTAAAATAACTTTAAGTTTTTATTTTGTTTCTAGTAATTTTGAAAATATGCTCCTAGAATAAGTTTCAATCGGGTTTTTTATTTTTATTTCCAAAAATTTAATTTAGTTATTTCAAATATTGTTTTTATTTGGTATAACCCACTTTTTTCACTAAACCCGCAAGTTTATTAAATAAAAGTTGTGGTCAGTTAAATTTTTGGTGATAATTAAAAACAAATTGTTTTCAAAAATTAGCTACTGTGGGGGAGGGGGTCAAAATAGATCATAAATAAATTTGTATTCTTAACCAAATGAATAACAGTTCTTTCTGACTTTTCTAATAGTAATGTTCAGATACAGGATCCACCAGCTACTCTTTGATAAAGTGCCAATCTAATTATTTGTTAATTAGTCCTTAAGGCTACAACTACTTTCTGATTCTTGTTTGATTAACTTTTACTTAAACATCTCAAAATCTATTTGCATAGAAATTTAAAAAGCCAATATGGTATGATATAGTAGTACATTTAGAGGGAAACTCAAGTCAAAGTAAAAATATATATCAAATGAAAAAAAATTTAGGCGTAACTTCTGGCATTTAAAGCCATATTTTGTAACTTAAAGAACATCTAATTTCAAATTCTAAAGTCTATAAATATAAAGTAAATCCAGCAGTTTCGTAATACAAACATATCGCTGCCTCTTTAGAGCCAGCAAATCTAGTTCGGAAGGCATTTGTAGTAAAGAGCTAGGAGAGAGGAAGCATCTTCTGCAGGGAGATGAATTGGTAAAGTTCCTCGCAGGAAACGGGAGCGCTAAGACAAAGTGGAGCTCTCCCTAACTTGCTGCCACTTATACTTCAGGGGGCGGATTTGTAAGTTCTGATTTATTGTATGATTTGTGGCGGAAAATTTAGGTCATATAGTTTTACTTGCAATATTTTTCTTTTTACTTTTCTTTACACATGTTTTGATTACTACAGTTTTCCCTCCATTCAAAACCTAATTTCCTCTATTTTTGTACCACTAAACCAATACAACGAAACGATGAACTTTTTATAACACAACTTCGTAATTTTATTATACATTTGCATATAAATCCGTGTCGAATTATATACTCGCGATATAGAACGTCATGTCTTCTCGTCTTGAATACATAATAATATGGGGTGCGAACTACAGACTTGTAAAATGGTTACATTTTATACCATAATGCCTCAACTTTATCAAACTTGGATAAACCTTTAAAATGATCTTATTTTTCAAAACGAATTGAATATTTTGTAAGAATAATGCAGACTTTTGACAATTACACGGATAATTTATTACAAAGTTTAGTAATTTTTTGGAGAGTACGGGGGGGGGGTATTTTAAGACAACGTATAAGTTTGTAGATGTAATTAATGACTAAAGTTAGCAACGGTAGAGTGAGTCTGAGACCTGCCAACAGAGCTTGAGAGCTTTACACGAACTTGAATAATTACTAGCGACAACTTTGCTCTTTTAATGCCAAAGTAGAGTATACACTAAATATAAAATAGAATAATTTTTAATTGCAAAAATTAATTACAATTTTTTTTAATAATTTTGAGTTATTAACGCTGTAACTTTTTAATGACGTTGGAAAGAATTTAACTTTTGCTATTATGCAATTCAGTTCGGGTGAGCCATTATCTTTGATTTTGTTTTTGAGACCATAAGTTGAACATTAAATTTAATGTCTGAAGTTTTTATTGCAAAAACAACATTAAAGATTGAATATATGTTAATGGAGGGCTTAATAGAAAAAAATATGCGTAACTTAAAATTCATCTTTGTAACAGAATGCAAACATCCTATCCGGAAATATGTGGCATTTTGAGAGGGTTCTTCCCCACTAAAAGTAAGACTTATATTAATTCTGAAATCATTTCGGCCTATGAAGTATGGATCGTAATTGTCACCGACACTGCGCAGAACCAAAGTCAGACTCCCTTAGCAGCGTCGCAACGGTCGATTTCATCGCAAAGCAGAGATGTATTTATTGAAAAACTCAACATTTTCACTTTTGAATAACACAAAAATATATTTTTCTAAAACGTATTTGAATAATGACATTTTTTGGTTGGAAGAAAAAAATAACAATAACAAAGTGTGGTTTTCAAAATTCAGAAAGTGTTTTTCGCAAAATCGCTGTATAATATTTAATTACTCACTTGCAATGGTTTGTTGAAAAATATTAAAATAGCGAGTTTTAAAAATTATAGTTTTACTAATGTTAACGACGTCTGATTGCCAGACACGCGCATTATAAAAACAAATTTAAATAAATTTCGAACAATAGAATAAATTGAACCATAAAGAACCCCATTATAATAAATAATTTTTAAATAATAAAAGATTTATAGTGGGGCAGCATTAATATATTTTAAGTGAGGGCGACCATTTTACGAAACAAGGATCGCTTAAAAAATTACATTTTTCTAAGTACGTCACTGGTACTTCTTTTGAACCAACTCAAAGGCTCTGATTATATACTATTGAATGAAGATAGCGAGTAAGGGAAAAGCTTTTGTATTGAACACAAAAATCGTCAAATATAACCCATTACTATAGGAAAAGCAAGATTTCTATAGCGTTCCGACGCTGCAGACGAAGTCAACTGAGGCAGTCATATTGGAACATTCGACAAAGAATGTTAATTCTGTCTTCAAAAAATAATATTCACAAATTTTGATGATATGTTCAGTGAGTAGCATTATTTTTTTGGTATAACTGTGCACATCTACATGAAAGCTCTGAAGGGGTGCACTACCCACCGATATAATTTATCTGTTTGTGAAAAGAGTTCAACTCCGCAGTGTTGTGTTTAATGAAGCGTTTTTTAAATAATGTTGTATGTTTTTGCGTTAATTATTTTGCTAAAAATGTAAATAAAATTAACTAAATACTCAAAATCGTTTCGATGCAAAAGCAAACATGTATTTTATAATAAGCAAACAAATTGATTGAGTTTGGTATAACTCGAGGGTCTATAAGTGCAATTAGAATACCAAATGAAGTGTTGCTAGTGTTGATGGTATATTTGGAGGCGAGTCAATTGACTTATCACGACATACCCCTCGAGATTACAATTTCATTAATAAATTTGCCCGATTGTACTTTAAAGAAAAAACGACGTTTTTTGAATGTTTACGTTGAGGGGAAACTGTGAAATTAAAATTTTGATTCAACCCTAATGGACGGATATTGGATGTCGACTAAAACACTTGTCACGTCTCGCATTACCATTTTAAAAAATTTTGGATTTCAAATTATTTGAAAGATTTAATAAAAATTGGGAATTCGAATCGCGTTTTATTTAACTGACGTTTTTTGAGTGTCAAGTATTTTGGGTGCACCTCAATCTTCATTCTTTAGACGTCGCTGCGGCCCCCACATCTTGGAAAGTCAATACCCCTTATCTGGAGCTGAACCCCATTTAAAATTCTTCGCGCGCTATAATTGAATCGAAAAACACATTGAGTGTCTCGGGGTAAAGTGAGGTTTAATCCAATTGTTCGCACTGCCAACACAATTCATTAGTAGCTAATCAAGTTCCACAACATTGCGTTAGCCCTACCATCTGTTATCTGTCTACTGCAATTGTAATTGTAACTGAAATTCGATTTATGTACTCCAGTAGTAAAATTTATGTAGCCGGGGCCTTTTAAACATTTTAAATTGTACAGGAAATTCGTTCCCTCAGAAAAACTTGAAAAAAGGTGGCTTAATGTAGTATTTAATCTCTTCAACAGTAGCACCTCGATGTGGTAAGGTGAAACATTCATAGATGCGGTACAATTGCACAATGCATAACAAATGCATTCTTATATTTATTTATAAATAAGAATGCAACCCCCCGGTAATTGTTAAGCTCCCTAAACATCACATATTAAATGGCAAACCGCTGAGTTGACTCTTGTTTAAATGAATGGACTTTAGATTGCAAATTATGTGTGAGCATCCAACTTATAAGAGAGAGATATAATTTAGGTTTACGTTGTACTTTGATTGTTAAATCTGACAATCAAATTTAACACGATGGTTGTATTGTCATCCTTCAGCTTTATATTGGGAGTGTTTTATTATTTTATTATTATTTTAATTTACTTATATTTTGTTTATGCCGTAATTTTTTTCAGCATTAAAATTGTTTTTGTAATTCAGCGGACTTTTATGTATCTAACAAGTCTTGGCTTTATAGCACAAACACAAAATTATCGACCCCGTAAGCATGGACTGTATAAATAAATCAGGATAAGCGCCCGTTTCGTAAACGTATGCATGAGATACCGCGTGTGGGCTCGAGATGTCCGATAATTTTAACTTATGTAAAGCATTATGTTAGCGTAAACTAGAAAATATCGTCGAAACCAGGTAGGTTACCATTGGGGTCAAAATGTGATAACACAAATTTATCTTTCTATTTTTTGTCGTTACGTTCAAGAAAGGTCAAATGTATTTCAATAAAGAAATGGCTGCTGCCGATATTCTTCTATTTTTTTACGTTATATTTTGCTTCAACACAGATATCCTGCGCAAAATAAGGCAATTTTCAATGATTTTTATTGTCTTCCGAGTGGTAAAAAGTACGTTTAAGTGACATCCGTTTAGAAAGCGAAATTAAACTTGCCCCTTAAAAAGTTATTTGAAAACCTGAGATTTATAAAATAAGCAAAAAGTTTGCTTATTTTTAGTCGTCATAAACGCAGCTCCATTTGCGTTGCCGTTTATTTGCAAGCACTTAACTTCAGATAGAATTTAAACTAACATTAAGATATTTTTAACAGCTGTTATAAAGGGGACTTTATAACGATATAAAGTGGGTGCCGTTGGAGATGATTCGGACTTTAATGTTTATCTAAAATTCTTTAATTGTGGTAATATTTTTCGCAGAACTGTAATGAAAAAAAGTTTTATTTCGGGAGTAAACTTAGTAATTTGCATTCATTTACACCATTTTATGCATTTGCTGGATACATATGGTTCATTCGGACCTCGGTTGAATGATTAGAACAGACGCTGCAAGCGATGATATCACCGATCCGATTATGACATTCTGCTATGATCCTTTCTAAGCGGCTCAGCTTTGGTCGTAATATGGACTTCGGCGTCCAGATTTTATCCCTTGGGATGCACTTGCGGGAAAAGCTTATGCCACCGCTCCGTATGCTGTTCTCGCTGGTTTAATTTGTTATATAAGTTAGGATATTGGAATAGTTTGCTTATCTTTTAGCACTGGCTGTTAAATTTTATACTATGAAGATTCGTTTCACTAAAAAACGATTAATTTATAATTAAAACCAACGTATAATACAAAGCGGTACAACATTTTAGGGGTTGACAAACTATCCAGTATTGTTGTATAAAAACTGATTATTTGTCAACATTTAATATTTTTATCTTACCATTGTTTAAATAGTTTAATTTGTATAGAATTGAGAACAAAGTTCTGAATTATTTGAGAGTGAAAATACGGATCTGAAGAAAAGTGATTGATAAATAAAATCGTCAATAACATCTAATTTAGTATATTTTGATTTTTTAAATATTTTGAACTTATGATTTGGTTGCTATTTTTTGTTTATTGTTTATACCCTGCAGACGATCCTAATTTTTAACTTTTTTTTTAAGTTTCGTATTTTATAAATTACTTTAGAACTTAACACGCGACTTTCAGTTTGAAACACTTACGTCAAAATCATGAATTCAACCAAGTTTGGGAAAAAATACTCACTTGGAATAGACCAATCACAAGCCACAACACTGTTTATATAAAATTTTGAAACTGAGTATAAAAGGTAACAGAAAATTTACGATGCGTTTCTGGATTTTCCAACCAATAATTCTTTTGCAAATATAAAAAACAGTAAATTTTATCATTGTTGAAATAAAAAAATCTCATTTCATAAAAAAGTGGACTTAGTAATGATTCTGGTTGTATGCCCACAATATACATGCATATACCGGGTGACCGACCTTACTCCCGATCATAGGAAAATAATACCAGAATTTAAAAAAAAGCAAAAAAATGAAGAAAATAACTAATAACTCTTTAGTTAATGTTAACAACTCAATAATAAAATTATAAAATGTCTTTTTTCAATTCAAAAAAATTCAATTTTCCGTATTATGATCGACTGTGAAGTCGGTCACCCTGTATAGAGACTCAAAAGGTTGTTATTTATTTCGTAATGTATCTCAAATTAGTCCACTTTATTTGCCAACTTAAAAAAAATTGAAAGGTTATGATGGGTAAGTGGCCGCACAAGCAGCACTTTCCGGTAATAGTATATTGAATAACAAGTGAGTAAATTAGGTTATTAATCACGAGTGTATAGATAATACATACAAGGGGTCACCGAATATACCTTACATAACCCAAGTTGATAGAGGCCACTTTTCTGAAAAAAATATTAAACAAAACTTTTTTTTCTAAATTCAAATTCTCTAGAGTTAGGCCTCTTTAAAGCACTTTTCAATTTTCCACTTTCACAAGGCCATAGCCCTAAAAATATTGATTATTCAGTAAATATGGTTTAGTCCTTTTTTAAAGAGAGTGAAATAATCTACAAACTGGATTTAAACCTTTCATTGTCTAAAATCAACGGCTTTCGAGTTATGAATTAAAATAAGTAAAAAATTGTTGAAAAATTCGAGCTTTTTTATTTTTTCAAAACTCTCGATCTTAAAATGACAATTTTTTAGTTACTTTAATTCATAACTAGAAATCCGTTGATTTTAGACAATAAAAGTTTGAAATCTAGTTTGTAGATTATTTTCGGCTCTTTAAAAAAGCACTAATCCATTTTTACTGAAAAATCAATATTTTCGGAGCTATGGCTATGTGAAGGTGGAAAGGTGGAAAAATGCTTTAAAGAGGCCTAACTCTTGAGGGTTTGAACTTGAAAAAAGGTTTTTGTTAAATATGTTATGTAGAGTGTATTCGGGGATACCCTATATATCGCGAGACATTACCTTATTATTTTACAAGAGTACGAAAAATGCCAATTACATATATTGATTGACAAATTTCTACATTTATCATAACAGTCAAAGCTGCATAATAATGTATTATTTTGGGTACTTAATTAAAAACTCTATTATTAATTTTTTTAATTCAAATTTACATTTCATTTTTTTTTAAATCTACAACTTAGGAAAAGGCAGTTAAGGCTGTCCACAACCGTGTGCGTATTAATTTGCATCAAGTTCCAAGCCGAAATCTCCTGTTCGATCCTGAGAGAAGTCAAAACTTGATCCTGACTGTCCTTTCTCGATAGGCAATAATAGCAAACTATTGAGAGAAATCTTCTAAAAAGGATAATCACCAAATCTTCATTAGAGTAAAAGAATCGAAGAGGAATTATTTAAAATAACTTTCAAAATCGCATTCTTGAATATGAGCAAACTTATTTACAAATATCAAATTTTAAATTCAACGCATAAAAAAACAAAAAATGTAATTTTTTAATCAGTGAATTAATCACTTAAAAGTGATCCTAGGAGTCAATTTCATAATAAAAGTTAACAGAGCATTAAAATTTAAAAGGCGATTTAAAACAAAACTATAATCATTTTTTATTGGTCTGTTTTGTCTTTAAATTTTTTTAAATTTTAATGCCCTATTAACTTTTATTATGAAATTGGCTCTAAATAAATTTATAATAACTTAAAATTTGACATTATTGTATTTATTGTAAATAAAATTTTAATTTTTAAATTAAAAAGTGATTTATTTTCAGTGAATACTTTTCTTTGTTTAAATTAAAGTTTATTCAATACAAAATTTTGGATAAAAACGGCAAAATTTTTGAATGAAATTGGTTATTTTTACCTATTTGGATAATTGAGAGAAGATAAATTGAGATATAAAATTATTAATATTAAAAGTGTACTTCTTCGCAAAATTATTATCGCAAGTATATTACAAATATCTTTGCTCGACCAGCGTAAAATTTCATTATAAAATTATTATTATAATTAATTTGCATAATTGATTTTTTAATATAATTCAAAATGAAAATTTAAAGGTATCGCAAGGTATAGTTTGATACTTGTTCATATGGGCAAGTTATCTTTAAATTTTTCCTTACCATTTATATTGGAATTTATTGAAAGTAAAATTTGGATCTTAATACTAAGAAATAAAATGGAAATTAATATTTTGGCTTTCTCAAAATATCTTTAAATTGAGTTTATTTTGGAATTGAAATTTAAAAAGTTGAACGGGCAGAAATAGAAAATTTTAAATACTAGCATTTTCTGGAAAATCAGTTAAATATAACTTTTTATGATTTAAAATATTCAGTAGATACAATATTATTCTAAAAATAATAGACATCAACATTTAATATTATACTTGACACACCAGAACAACTAATAAAATTTAGAAATTTGTACCTACACTGACAAAAAAGGCACACCAAAAATTCATCATTTTTGCTCCGATGAACAAAATTCATAGTATTGATGAAAAAATCATTGTACTGATGAATATTGTTGATCAATATTATGAACTCGTTCATCGGCGTAGAAATAATGAATTTTTTATCAATATGATGAACCATTTTTTCAGTGTAATATAATTGAATTTTAATTAAATCCAAAAGTTTTTCTGAAAAATAATGCTTTATAAGTTTTTGTTTCCTTTTTTTCTTTAACGATAGCGCTCTATGCAGTTTATATTCTTCACGAGTTAATTAACATTGCTTACATATAACCGAACTGAAGATTAAATTTAAGCCTTCAACTGTTAATAAATAGTTTTATTTTACAATATAAATCTTACAAATTTTTTAATTGTACTAAGCAGCTCATGTTCAAGATTTAACGGATATTTACTTACGGTTTTATGATTATTTTTAAAAGGAAATAAAAATTACATGAACGCCATTTATTAAAAACCAAAGCTTTCATGAAATTCTACAATTCTTCTTATATTATTGGTAAAAACCTGTAAAGACATTTTAGGCGATAGTCTCAAATTTACATTATTTGTGAATAAGATTTAATATTTTTTCATATTTTAACGAACACTCAAATATTAACAGTAAATCCTTATGTACCTATAGTAAATTTTGTCATTCCTGCATCGGGCTTCTATAAAAAAAATGATTTGTTTCTTCTGTATTTTTCATTCGAATTACATAGATTTCCTCGAATTTTCTTGCATCTTCCTTCATTTACACACCGAATTTTAATTTTAACTCGTTTAAAACTGAAAAGTGATACGTAAGTTATATTGTTGCGATTGGGGGATTTGGGGTATGGAATAGTTTCTAGATATTATATCTCTTACCTGACCATTAATCTGCTTCTTTTTTTCTGTGCAAATAATTCGTGATAAACAGTCGAATAATTAATTCGCCCCCAGCAATTTTTTGATTTAATCTGGAACGGAGTATTATTAATTTAAAGAACAATATATTATATCTACATTAACAATTTTAATATTTAATATACCGTAAACGAAGAGAATGTATACCGTTTCGGCAGTGCGAAACGAACGTAATTGCTTCTAACGAATTTATTCTCATAAAAATATTCAGTAGTAGTAAAAATAGTATTTTGAACCAATCAATTAATTTGTGATAACTTATTTGATTTAAATAATAAAAGTTATTTTGTTAATTTTTCGTTACTTGCCAAAGAAAATGTGAGCGAATGTGGTCGAATTTTATTCCAAAAATTGAAATTTAAATAATGAATGATAAAATATTTGAAAAATTAGAGAGAATTTAGGAAGCAATTTAAAAAATAATTGAAACTTAAATACAAAATAAATAAGTTTAAAAAGCAAACAACGTAAATTGTATTTAGATTTGCGTAAAAACTTTAAAGGTGAATTGCCCAAGGGAAACTTATTAATATGAATGATGTTTCAAAATTAGCTGCCGTTTGTAGTCATTGTTCAACGTTAGTATTTCATTTTTCAAGAGCAAACTTTATTAATAACCCAGTGTTGTTCTACATTTGACGGTATATTTTGTAACTGTGTTGTTACACTTTTTTCGGAAAATTGAATCACAGGGAGCGTTTGTTGTAAAACACTGACCGCAGGCTCCCTCGACCTCCAGTGTTATAAATTTATCATACATTTCATTCCACTACATGAAACAGCTACACACCCTCATCAAATGTTGGCGGCACGTGTATATTTACTATAAACTTCGAAATGATTGATTTTAGAAATTGGTTGGCTTCGTGTACAATTTTGTACAGAACCTTCAAAAATTTTGTAAAATTGTAGTTCATTAATTTAAGTTGTCATTTGATTTGGTCAACATCAAATGTTACGATTTCAAAAGTCCGTCGACTTTACATTAGGTATGTATAAAGAGAGGCAATGCAATATCCTGAAGCTTCTGATAGGTTCCGGGATTCACTTCGTGTCCATGTATTATTCAACCCCCGTTAACCATACACTACCTTGTAGATGACCTATCTCTTCCAGAAGGAATAATTTCCGATCATATATGGACTTTCCCATTCTGTCGACTCGGATTTTTTGTGCTCGGCCGTTTTCAATTTCGCATCTAGTGAAAGTGAGATTTAAAATAGTATTATAGTAATGTAAGCAATAAATAAGCCTAATTTTAAAAATTAAAAATTCCGTTTTATTTCGCGACCATACAGAAAAGTGCAAATAAGTAAAGTAAACCAAGTATAGTAATTTAACAGGACTGTTCTAAAATCCTACTTTAATAGCTATAATCGTGCGTTAGTGCCCTCGCGGTCGCACGTAGTTACCAGGGTGATCACCCCGCACAGCCCCGATCTGTATTTGCCAACACGAAGTCTGTCACCCCAACCCCCAAAACCCCATCATCGTTCAGATTCAATCTCGAGGGAGAGCTGCACGGGACTGGAAATTGATGTTTGATATTTCATCGTGAATATTTTTTGTTTAAAAATGTTTTCATGCCGAATATTGCGTATTATTAGCATTTCCCTAAAAGCTAATTCTGTGATGATCGATTTCTGGTTATTTTACTTACTAAATTTCGAAAAAAGTATTAGTAATTTCCATTCAATTTTCTAACCGAATCGTAAATACGGAATTCATATAAGAACTGGTTTTATTCTGTTTTTTTAACGGCTTATATATCATCAATTTCATTTTGCTCTTAGCTTTTTACTTCTGGCACTACTCCCGAAATTAACTTAAAAACGTCTTTTTACATGGCACAATAAATTAATTGCGTTTAGTACTTTTCTCCCTATTCTCCCAATCCTTTCTGTGTCAACACATAAATGGATTTTCACTTATCTACGGTTATCGCATTCGATGTAACGATACGTCAGTGTTTTGACAGATGATAAGGAAACATGGACTAACGAAGCATTGAACAGTTGTCGATATCCACAATTAACGTTAATCTTGGAGAATCCCTAACGGAAACGCTAATACGTAATGACGCGTAGAGCGTTGATCGGTAATATAAGCTCCCGTAATCCTTGAAAAGGGGCCTAAGCATCGGCACCGCATATCGTGTTAGTGCGATTATCACGCGTGGTTCTCTTCGTTACGTGCGTCGAGACGTCGCGTGTCGAGTGACGCCCTATCCATAAACTATGTTGGACCAACATCAACCAATATTCTATTAACAGCATCCATAAGGCTTTTAAGTATCATTTTTCTATATCACATTGATTTAAACCCTCTACTAACACTGTTCCTTCCATGAATATATTGATATTGGAATCACGAACTTAAAGGTGAACGCTGATTTTATGTGGCTGTAAGTTTCAAAATCGAATTTTGTTTCTTGTTACTGATCGATTGTTATATTTCGCAAACTCTCCAACCTTTTCAGGCAAAAGTGATCCCTATTCTTTAAAAATGCAATAGCAGTGTCGGAGCACCCTTTAAAAAATTTTGCTTCAGTTGCAATAGGGTTAGTTTAATAAGGGAAAGATTTTTGATGAACGTCACGTGGCTTACACGTGAACACTCTAGGTGCGTACAACCACTTTGCAATTTTTATCCATATTATTTTGCTTTCTCACATTTGAAATATGTGCCATAACAATCGGTCTCGTACGGATGCGAGACACTCGAAATTTGTTTCGATGGCGCAGTAATGAATAAGTAAAATTTATTTTGTTGCCGATAATAAATGTACCGTGGCCAAATTAATTGTTTAACCCTAATGTGGGAAAAAGTAAATATTGATTTTGTATTACACCGCCTTTTCGTTAGTTTATTATTACAAAAATGCATTAATTTTTAATTAACCGTGAAATTATTGTTTAATATGTGTACAACAAATTACATTATTGTTATTGACAGGTATTGGAAAACACGCGTAAACTTATTTTTAGAAAACTGAATGCAGTAGCCTGTAAAAATAATCTATTTTGTAAAATTTATTGAAGTGCACTTAATAGAAATATCCTTAAAAGTATATTTAAAATCAATATTTGTGTAGGTTCTTGAAATTCTTTTCCGACATTTTTTAAATTCTTCCATACGAAAATTAAAAAAAAATAAGTTTGTTTCGTTGGTTCACTCTCCGATCCTCTACTGTTGTTTTAATTGACTTATTTTATTATATTTATAATATTGTACAGCAGACTATAAATTCATGAATTTATACTATACGACTACAACGATTATACGAATTACATACATCCTATGCATACGTACCTTCTCATAATTTCAACGTCTGGATGTTCAATCTGAATTGTCTGGACCAAACTTGTTTTATGAATAAAGTTTAGTAACTGTTCTCATAACTTTTAGAGATTATATGTCAGTAAGTTTTTTTTATGTAGAACCGGACTTCTACCAAGTTTCAAAGACATTATTTATTAAAACGAATGGGAGTAAGTCTGGACCAGTGCAAACGAGGCGTAAGGGTTAAGTCGTAGTCGATACTCCGCTCACTACTAAAAATAATAATTCAAATATTTTAAATTTTAATTTAATTCTTGTATTATAAGACATGATCGGCAAATTCTATAGTGAAACCGGAACACCGTCATTTTGGCGATTCCAGTTCGGCACCGTAATTTCAGCGATTCTCATTCGGCGACAGAAAAAGATATACTTTTAGTTTATTCAATTTATTTTTCTAAATCTAAAATCTTAATGTATAAAAAAAACCTTAGTACGGACGCTTATGGCTTTTTTCGAACTTATACTTAAAACCGGTCTGTGTCTAGTTACGTCGAAGTTGGTCATTGAAAAGTACAATTAGGTTCTGGTAGAAGTATATTTTATCAAACCTTGTGGACCTTTTTGGATAAATTAAGACGTATTCAAAAAACTTTCGGCACAGAAGCGGCTGATTCTCGAATTTTGGCGAAGGATAAGTATTTAATTTAAAAACAAAAAATTAATTTGTTTAATATTCTTAATAAATTTTAACACTTAAATTAATTTTCCGTGGCCGAATTGATGTACCTAGTCGAATTCTCTGTCGCAGAATAAGAATCGCTGAAATGCCGGTGCCGAATTAGAATCGCTGAAAATAGCATAGCCGAATTTCGGGTCGCCGAATTGACCGTCACCGAATATACATTGCCGAATCGCTTTCGCCGAACTTCGGTCGCTGAAATGACGTGTACCGAGTGAATTGGGCACATCAATTGCAATGCACCTCAACTGGTGTGAAACTCGATTGGTTTTTAAGTTAATTACTTAAAATTAACCAATCGGAGACGTGTTAGAAAACACTACAGACAAAAAATCTTGACTTTTATATTAAATAGGATGCCGCTAGATCGAATTTGCTCTATCAAGGATAGTTTTTTCAATCTGCAAAAAAATCTTTTTGCTTGATTTTCACAACTAAAAACTGCTTAGCCGGTGCAATTATATGCCCACTTGAGGATGAAGAATAACACAACAAAACTGAAGAAAAGGATATTATGTTAATTTTTTTATTTCTTTAAAAGAACTTTTTACAATAAATTTTAAAAGTTTTAATAGCAAATCTGGTATACCACGACACATAAACGGTAGTATTAATATTTTGTGGTATACCTGATTAGCTGTTAAAACTTTAAATTTCTTTAAACGTCAGTTCAGTGTTGAACTCAGATTGGAAAATGCAATATAATTCCAACAGGACTGCCTGAGGATGAGTATTCCTGCGGGTACGTCACTGGATATGCAATACCAGGAAGAAGAAGCAGCGCATATCGCTATCGGGCAAAGTTTAGTAAGCTTAATAGTTAACCTCCAATACTTTCAGAGACAAAACGTTTGTTAACCAATTTTTCCAGGACTTGATTGATAAATTTGGAGATGATTATGAAAAAGATTAAGTTTTATTATTACTTAATTATTTGCTCTTTCATAGATGCTATTACACATCAGCTTACACCTGATAGCTAGCTTTGCATTTTAAAAAACACTATCGAGAACTTAGGCATCCTGGGACATTCGTAGGTTCTTAAAATTTTTTAGTTTTTACAACGCTCAAAGCAGTGTCAGCTCAATAGAAATATAACAATTATTATAGTATATAAGTATAATTAAGTAATCACTGTAATGGAATAACAAAGATACAATTACGGTGTGATTGGCAGTGATAATTCTGGAAACTATCGAAACAAACACATAAGCACATAGTATAACTATCAATTAAAGCTAGTCAGAAGTGGAGGCTTAAAAACTGACGAAAAAAAATAAAACTCTTTGGCTGATCAAAATCAGTCTGAAAACCTCATTACATTCAAACATAAAAACAATTGGCAATTTTTGTAGAATAAAAGTCAACATAATTTTGCAAGGGGTAAATATCCAGTATCATTTCTGTACATAAGACTCGGAATTCCAAAGAATTCCAACGATTTCCAAGGAACTCCAAATATTTCCAAGACTTCCAATGATTTCCAACGATTTCCAAAGAATTCCAAAGACTTCCAACGATTTCAAAAGAATTCCAAGGATTTCCAAAGAATTCTACAGAATTCCAGTGACTTCCAAGGAATTCCAATGAGTTCAAACAAAGTGCAATCTAAAAAATTCCAGGGATTTGCAATGAATTCTAGGGATTTCCAATAAATTCCAATGATTTCCAAGAATTCCAGTGATTTCCAAAGAATTCCAGGGATTTCCAAGGAATTCCAGGGATTTTCAAGGAATTCCAAGGATTTCCAAAGAATTCTAGGGAATTCCAATGATTTCCAAGGGAATTCTAAACGAGTGTACACAAAATTTTCGGGATATTTACCCCTTGTAATTTTATGTTGTTAATTGCTGTTAAAATTTGAAAACAAAATAATGTTACAAAAGATATCGTCATTTTCATATTCTTATATCCTTAAATTACATAAAAGGATAATAACTTCTTGCAGATTAAAACAAAGCACCCACTTTGTAAAATCAATAACAAAAATAATGCAAATTCAGGTTCATTCCTCGTAAACTGAAATTACTTCCATGCTAAAAAGTATAACCGTAAATTTTGCAACAGCTAACAACGTATGCTGTGGGACAGGCCCGTAGCCAGGGGGGGGGCACCTGGGGGCACGTGCCCCCCCCCCCGAAATGTTAAAAAAACAACATTTGTTTGTAATAATAAAAATTCCCGGAAGGGGATCCACCGAAAATGTTACTTTTTAAAAAGTGTTTTTATAAGTGCCCCCCCGAAATGAAATCCTGGCTACAGGCCTGCTGTTGGAAATATGCGACGTACAAATTTTTACAACAAAAATTATTAAAACAAAACATAACATAGCGGTTTTAAAAGGCATACCAGCTCAGATTTTCTATAGACGGCATCAACACTGTGGCGTAAACTAAAATTCAAATAACCAATCAAGCAATAATTGCTTGACTATCAAAATCGAATATTCTACAAACTATTATTATTTTCCGTAAAATAGCTGACTAAAAAATGAGTAACTCGTTATAGAAGATATTTTGTTCCGTTTGAGAAATCAAACTTTTTCAATTTATTTTTTTAAGTAGCTAGCTACATTATTGGAAAATCAAGTTAACAAAAAAATTTCAAGTTTTTCTCTAATTGCAAAAAAAAATTAGTTTATTCTTATTAAGTGTTTTAAATTCCTAACCTTTTTAATTCGTAACGTGAAGGCAGAACTACACATCGCATTTTGAATGACTCGGAGAGTGCAGTAAAAAGTATAAAAACAAACTGGAAACTGCATTTGATCAAAGGCAAACTTTGGGAACATAGAAACTTATACAGGTATTGAGGTGTGTACATCGGCCGAATGCACTCACGAGAGCTTTTATCAAATAGCAAAAACCTACTCTTGACTACCTTAAAATTTAGGCGTTGTTGCTTGAATATACAAACGATAACTTTTTGCTAATTTTACGAATGCTTGAACTAAATCAACATACTTTTCAAAACGCGCTGTATCGTGGAAATTTTGCATCAAAATTAATTTTAAATTTTAATAATGCACCAAGATTTTCTTTGATAGATTTCATCAAATTATAACTTTTTTATTTTTATTTTTTTAATAGTACCAATATTATTATCAAAAATTAACAAAAGCAATGAGTCACAGAAAAAAAATTACAAAAATTTCAAGAGTCTTCAGAGGCTGCTGCCGTCATTAGCACGCACGCTCTGTCTTCCGGTTCCGGTTCCGTTCAGTTGTCGCTCCCTTGCTGCCATCTTAACTTAACCCTGCTTTTGCCTAATGCAGTTTGAATTTTTAACTTGATTTATATATTCGCCCTTTACCTTCTAATTGAGTATTCTTGTTCCTTATATCCATTTTGTTTTAACGAAACAATAAAATCTTATTTTTTCGGTTAATTAGGACCGCACTTTAAATAGTGAAAACCCTTTTCGCCTCGGAAAACTACTTTAAAATATAATTTCAATAGAAATGGTTTGTTCTTGTCTTGGTTGGGAAACAAAAAGGCATAATCAGATTCTCTCACATTCTTGACACATCCTGATGAAACGTGCCTACTAGCACTAACTCTCTTAATTACCAACGCTGAAAGCGACTCCGAGAAAAGTTCTACTGACGTAATTACCCGGAATAATTGCCTGACTTTGTTAGTTCTATGTGATGCTTTCGTTAAAACAACTAAGAAAGAATGGTAAAGTGCTGATGATTTTCTAAGATTTTATAGACTATTCAACTAAAGTATACTTAGTATTTCAATGAAAACAAAATATTCTTCAATTACTATAAATTACTTTAATCTTTTTAACTAACCTTTTACATCTATAAAGCTACCCAACCTTATAATAATTTCATTTTGCTTCTTTAAACTAAGTACACACTAAGTATAGTTTAAGTTTTCTCGTTGAGGTGTTTTAACAATTTTCTACTTCATACAAATGTTATACAAATAGTAAGCGACTAGAAGAAACAAGTTCCGTCTGGAACTTTAATTGGGATTTGTTCAGTTTTTGAAATTTTTATTATTTTACAATTCGAAATTTAAATTAACGTTTAATTCCGTCAGCTGGTTTACCTAAAAAATAACCCTTTCGATCGATCTGGACGTTTGCAGGTATTGTTTCATAATGGTGACCCGTCTGACATATAAACTAAGTGCACGTTGTCAGAAGCAGGTTCGGGTTCAGCAGTTATCATCAAGGTTCCAGGCCATTACACCCACACCATTGTCTTTTCTGATGGACAGGCGAACCTCGAGACGACTTTCATAATAAATAAATGTCAAGTTGTGATTTGTAAAAATTGAATTTGTATAAGGACGAAGTTGATTACAGATTATCAACACACGAAAGGACATACGAAATTTGCACACATTCTTCGTATATTTCTATTGGTTAATAATTTTGTTTAAATTTGTCACGGTGTTTTTCGGGCATCTGGTCTTGAAATACTGGATTACACAACTTTCGAGATGACGGGCAGTAGTCCAAGTTGTAGTATATCAAGGGCCCCCTGGGATTTTACTCGTACCCCACCCCCTTCCAGCACACCTGGGGTTGAATTTGCATTACAATTGTACCGAGCCACCTGGACCTTTCCCGATTGTGAGATACTGTGCGTAGGTAAAACAGTGCCACCAAAACGTTTCCACTGAAAGTTGGAAATCAATAGATTTTAAATTTCCAAAAAGATGCTTTGGATTAAAAATTCAAAAACTGTTTCGAAATATTTGTTTGTTAAATTTCGTGCCTTTTCAAAGCTTTGCTTTAAGTTGACTCTTGGGAGGGAAACGTATAAAAAAGTTTCGTGGGCTCTGTTTTATTAATATACGAGAACACACACGCGTACCTATACAGTCGAGTTCCATGATGTCACCCCATGATTACATGTGGTTTCTGACGAGACTGGGGTTTAAATCATATACGAGGTTGTGATTATCGTCTTCTTTATCGGGGTTGGTCTGATATTCAATATTGCCGCTTTTTGAATAAACCAGATTAAAAACAGATAGAGGAATACAATTATCAGTCTAATTTTAAATAAATTTGATAGCATCCCACATCCTATTGAGAAGAAAAAAAACTGATTTAATTAGATCGCAGTCGAAGGTTTTCGGAACTGAAATATTTTACGATTTCTCTAGAAATTAAATTATATATGGGTTCCTGATGTCTGTATTACCTATGTTTATTACAAGTTGGTTAGGTAATAAAATATTTATAGATATGGTTTTTATATTTTGGCATTTCCTTTTGTCAGGACTAATATGGAGTGAATTATAGGAAATTTATAAAAGGGTAGATCAAATAATGGTAAACTATAAAGTTAAATTCATTGAAGAAAAATTTACCCATACAATGGCAGCATCTAAATCAAACAAACTATCAACAGACATGTTTATTAATATTTAAGCAGACGTTAATCCGTGTATAAGAATGCAGACAAACATATGTCGAAGCTCATGGGTGGTTAGCGGGAGTCTGGTGGAAGGATGAATGGGCTAATGCGGCAAAATTGTGAGACGGCACGAATCTTCCGCGAAGACCAAGTTAACCCGCGTCTTAAGTGTTTTGACATGCACACCTAGGACATCAGTTTCGTCTCACCTTGGATCATTAAATTTACAACGTTTTAGGTATTAACAAGCACAATATCGTTACGCAACATCGCATTTAATTTTGATAACATCAAACTATATGAAGCCATTCTAATTATTTAATGTGATTTACGATTACGTATAACAAGCCATCATCAATTTTCAAACACTTCCTTCGCTCAACTTTGTTTCAACGTGAGCTTTTCAGTATCTGGATAAAATTTCGGTAAGTTATTACCAGTTTTATTATTCTCAAACCCTTCCAACCGCACTCTGTTACGTTTAACGTGAAATTACTTTTAGGGAAAAATTTATATTTGCTCCATTTCATAAGCAAGTGGTTTACCTGCATTCGTATTCCGGATCCATCACATCAAACTTTTAAGACTTTTCCAAACTTTTCCAAATTGAATTTTTTATTTGGTTCGCGTCGTGACGCAAAACAATAGAATTTAAATTGCTCACTAATTAAGAGCAATTAGTTTGATTACGCAATCAAAAGAAATCATCGCAATTTTCTAATTATTACAATAAAGAGAAATCGTTTATCGATTTTTGGCTTTCATTCCATTAACCCATTTAAACGTTCATTCTACTTTTTGATTTTTATTTTTTGAGTCGTCTTTGGGTATTCAACAAGATTTGGTTGCACGTGAATTATGCGTTGGTAAAACTTAGATAAGGATCTGAGATGTATGAGCTCGCTCACTTTCATTCTTTTGTGCGTAGGTAGAAAATACCTGAAACTTAATCCGAGATTTTGCACTGAAAAATATTTCACAAATCGCCAGCTCTGTAAGACTTGGACGCGGGCAAATCTTAAGATTAAAACACAGGCCCGAATGGATCTGAATGAGAGCCCCTGCTGTTTCAACATAGATGTTCAGATAGATGGTATCTTTTACTTTGTTTGATGTGCCGACGATGTACGATATTACGTAAAATTATGCCCCCATTGTTTGTTCCTGAAGTATAACTGGACCAGTGGGCTAAATCATCGATTTGATGAATGAATCAAATTATGATTTACTTGTTATTTAGACTTTACTATAAACAGGCATAAAGGGTGTTCTGCTTGAAGTTGGTATTGGTAATCGATGGAAGCAGTGAGTGCGGCCTATTGTTGTCAGCGGCCATTGTTAAAGCTCTAGCCGAGCCGGAAGTTGCTTGGGCCATACGGACGAAGCACCGTGCCACTTTGTACGTGCGTCTTATCGCGAGAGGCCATGTGAAATATGTCACATATAAAAGGTGAAAACTGTCGACTACAGTTTTATGTTAAAGCTCAATATTTTCACACCACCCGTTTTATAAAAATTTGCTTCTGACACCAATTTCTTATTTATCAAAAGTGAGAAAATGGAAATGTAATTTTTTAAAAGTTTTCTTGGTATACATATATCCAGAGTAAAACGACGTGATAAACCCAAAAACGGTTTAATGTTCAGTACTGTACCCTTCATGTTACGTACAAGAACCACTTTCTAAATCTCAACCCCGTCTCGGTTTATAAACCCAGGTGTGCAAAATTCTGTTTCTTTAAGTCCATTGGAGGTTTGAACAATTTTAAACTTTTTTGTGGTTGAAATTATGATTACGAACGCGAAGGGTTGCTGTAATGGGAAATTCATTGTTCATGTAGGGAACCCTACATCGGCTCACGTGCGTTTTCAAGGGTGAATTTCGTTATAAAGTACTCTAGTTTGGGCCGATGCACATAGGAATTTGATTTTTTCATAATAATAATAATATCTTAATTTGCACATTTTGAAACTTTCTTGTTTTGGGCGGTGCGAAAAATTATAAGTTGACTTTGTGTCTGAAATCAAATGAAAATACGATTAATTGTATTATGATCGATGCTTAGCAGCAAATATAACTCATGAAATAGAAGTGCTATAGTAGAAACTGAAAATCTGAAAACTGGTTAGAGGGTAGCTGGTAGGGTAAAAGCCACTCCTAGCTCAAAGGGCGGTCTAAGGACCGAAACGCCTCGCAACAGTAGCGCATCGACGGTCACTTTTACAACTAAAATGGCTTCAATAAGGATAACTGTTGCAGAGCAAGTCAAAACAACTTTCAAAAATTATAACTTCATACCTAAATGTTTTTTCCTTAGCCTTGCATAATTTGCACAAAAAATGTGATCCCGGTTCTAACTTGTAATTGCTTTCCGCTAAGGTAGTCGGGTTAAGCCAAAATAGGATTGAAAATTCTAATTAGGCAAAATTATATGTTGAACGTAATTAACTTGACAATGATTTTGAAGCGTGAGGGTTTTAATTGTAGCTTACTTTTTCAAATACCTCTTTGTGGAATTCAAAAGTATGACGTTAATAATTTTTTGATACTTAATTATAGAATTGATTGGCAATAATTTGAATGCTTGCATTATGCAATCGTGACTTGGCAATTAAGCCAAATTAAGAAGCTGTCAGTCCAATTTAAAAAAATGATTTTGTACGTATTCGACGGAATAGTCAACTGTAAATTTAAAAATGTCAATTGTGGTAGGTGGTGTGGCAGAATTATGGAATTTACTACCAACTGCTTTTCGAAATAATAATTACGCCGTGTTGTTCTATATTAAGCTGCCGCACGGTAATTAGAATTGCTGCTATGTCACGACCAAACTTTATAATTATACAGTTAATAATATTGCATCTAAATGTCGAATTAATGATTTCCTTTTTAATTGGTCTGGCTTTTAAAATTACCGCCAGGCTAGTCACTCTGTAAATCTGGTCGTTTGTTGGAATCGCACAACAATTTTGTTATTAAAAATGAGCACGCGCGTAAAATCGACACTAAATTGTAAATAAAAAATTGTAAAGAATAATTTTTGTAAGTATGTATAATGAAAGTTAATTGAGTGTTATTAAATAAGTGGGGTGAATTTGCTTTAAATAGATACACAATTAACTCGTCGTTTTGAATGCCAAAAGCAATGAAAAGAAGTTCATTCACAAATTTGCCACATTAAAAATACATTGGCACAATGAGAAAGCACATAAACAATGCTAAAACCGCAGGTCTCTGAAAACAAAAAGCTGCATCCGACACATTTGCCGGCATCTTTTGTTGCCGTGTCGACATTTGTTATCAAATAATTTTGTTGTCCGTGAAATGTTCTCAATTCGAGCCAACAGGTTGTACTATTGTTGACAATCCTTAATAGAATTACCATAATAATATTGTCATTCTTGAATTTACCATAACAGAAAAAGTCAGGGTTGTACTGTAAAACGTCAACCGTAAGGGTTATTTTGGTGACGTATTGAGCTTAACAATGCAATTCATGTCAATTCAATTGCACAAAGAAGTATTCTATTTTGGGAAATGGGGTTCTACTTATTCTTTTCCTTTACACGCGCCAAATATGCACAAGTTTCTCTGCACTTTCTTCTAATTCTTATATAAATCACTCCGCCGCATCGCTCGATCCCGGCGATAAAACGTCCAATCGTCTCCCGTAAGCTTGTTAAGCGGATTTTAAGAAAATTCCCCAAATTAATGATGCCAATAAAATAAATGACAAATTCCAAATTATCAAATAATAAAAATACTATAAAAGTCCAATTGTAGCGCAAAAATTTATTTTGGCTGAACAATCTGTCACAGCGAAACATTTATATTGCCTCAATATATCTCCTGATTTCTATATTATGGATCTGAAAAAAGGATAAGTCCAAACTATTCGATATAATAAATCTTCCTAAATACTCATATTAATAAAACACGTGGCTTCCTGTAATCCGGTTCAGTTCCGGCGAGACTGGGAGTTATGCGGCTCCGAGTCTAGAGGAGACTCTGGGTGATACATGCCCGGAAACGATTAGCCGGAATGGCATCGTACTGACCCATCGGTATCTCCGATCACCCATAAAAATATTAGCGGTCGAGATTCCGGCTGTTTATAGCTGTTGTTACTAGTTGGGGTCATTTCGATAGCAATCGAGGAAAATAAATGTTACTTTAAGATATTTTTTATCATTAGAAAAAACTTAAAATATTTTCTGGAATATTTTTTAAGAATACAAAAAAAATGAAAGACATAATTCATTTAGTTGATCTCTTCTCGCGTTTATGACATTGAATCATTGGATGGAGGAGTTTTTGTAGTTGTTGAAGCTTTCGTAAGCAGTGATGATTGATCCTGTCCAGGCACGATCTCGACTCCGGGTTGCATAATTTATTAGCTCTGTATTGATGTCAACCCGTAATGGATGTGGAAATTAATTTCGGTAGTTGTAAAAGATAAATTAGTATTTTCTAAATAGCACCACGGATAGGATATGAAGAAATGAACTGGAAATACTTGGAAATTACGATGGCATTTTAATGGTAACTTTTATTCGGTTTAAAGAAACGTCATTAGCGTTTCGGATAGGTGAGCGTTTTCGGTAACGAACATTTATTCTTTAATATTTTGATAAATTAACGCGACGAAAAAAACTAACACCTGTACAATCTGTTTTTCTTAATTGATTTATTAATAAACTCGCACTTTCTAAAAATATGCTCTTCCAAAGCTCCAAAGTTAAGTATACCGAAAGTAAAACTCGAAAAATCTTCGAGAATTTCTCTTATTGCTATATTTCAATAGTTGCAAGTCACCAAATGATCATCACGATCATTATAGCGGCTGGACTTAAACCTCAGTCATGCAATTATATCTGCATTCGACCAATCAAATATGGGTAGATGACATGAGGTAGATGAAATACCAAAACGTTTCTGACCGTTTCATATTGTAGAAAAATAAAACTTCACACTTAAAAATTAAATGTTGATTGCTTAATAATGATTGATCGCTATTACTAGCAACTAAATTTCCGACTTGCTGAGATAATAATATGGTTTGTGACTGCTGTAGTGTCATCCCTTTTATTATGGTATTACAAGTGTCTGCTTATGTCTACCTATTTATTTTATATTTCGATAATTATTATTTAAAGTTGGAGTGAAAATTTAAACTCGATACGTATTTATAGCTACTTCAAAGTTTTACTTTCAATAGGTATATCATCTGATACACATAATAATGCGTCTTATTTTTCTTTCACCTATCGACACCTCAAACTTGAAATTACATTAATTAGGGTCAATGTACCAACAAACAAACAAACCAAAACTGTTTTCACTTTGATAATATGCGATGTACCTACAGAACGTTGGAGTTTTTATTTTCTTGTAATGAATGGGTAAAATTTGATATATTAAATAATAGGTAGCTTATAAAATATTAAAATTAATTGAATCTAGAGCAGAAAATGCAATAAATTTTATTCCAAAAATATTTATTAAAATAACCCGACCACAACATTGCCTTCAAAATTGTTAATGAATAATTTAATAAATCTATTGGGCAAATAAAATCATCTAAGAAAAATAATGCCAAGTTTTGTCGAATTTTTACAAAATAATATTCAAATTTACATCAAGAATTTAATTTGTAGAAAGAGTTAATGTTGTAATTCAAATAATTGTAATGGTTGAATCAATAAAACGCTGCTCACGAGATAAAATTTAGCTTGAATCTTCTCGGGTCAGTTATGTTAATAATTATCATAAAGACTGGATTTCCACATTTCTAGAAGAAAATTTAAAAATAAATTTTGAATATTTTGCAATTTTTAATTTTTTAAATAAAATAATTTAATTATTTTTTAATATAACTTTTTAATGAAACTGTGTAAGTCGATGTTTCGCCTAATAACTTTATTGCATAGCTTTTCTTCAGCAAATACAATTTTTTGCAAGTTATCTTGTAAATATCAATAATGGCGTGAAAAATAATGTAAAATCATAGAATAAAATAAAAATTATTTCATGTGAATAACTTGCAAAAATTGTAATTGTTATAGCGTAAATAGTCCTGACGAAGTCCAGTAGTTTTATTAAAACACCGGATTCATTTCATCAAAAAAAAAGAAAAAAATATATAAATTAAAATTGATTACGAAAAATTAAATTCAACATTATTTAATATTTTATTGCAATTAATAATATTTAATCAATTATCGTATTTTTCTAATTTATTTATCTTCCAGTTTTCCAGATATTCAAGTCTATTCCAAGCCCCCTAGTACGTGTTTATCATATTTAGTTTATTTAGGCTCAGTCTAGTCTATCAATTTTCAGTTATTTTTATCAAAAAGAAGATTTCTACGTAAATAATTTTTCTAACATAATTAATTATTATTTGAAACTGCATACTGGGGGGAATATTTGTGGGCACATAATTGTAATTGCCTCCCGGTTAGAGCTACTTTCTTAGTATTTTCTTTAAGTTGCTATATAAAGTAAATTTTCTAAAACCAAACTTCGTAAAACATAGTTTAGTAGCACAACAACCGAATTACCCACTATTCAACTCGCACACCAATCGAGTGGCACGCCATTCGGATGGCACAGAAACAGAGTTGCACCCGTATCCGCTCATTAAAAGTAGGTCCGCGACCAGGTCTAGGACTTTTAGGCGCAGCTGATCCGGTGTATTCGATTTACCGTAGACAGTTCGATGCACGGACGATTCTCCGAAAAAAAAAAAATTGTTAGAACAAAGAATTTTCATTTCACTTTCAATATTAATTTTCGGAAGACAGCAAGGCTTGGATATTTTAAGGAAATCTTCAAATTGGTTTGTCGATGGAACATTTAAAATCTCTTCACCACGGAAAAATACGGCGCCTAATAGTCTCTGCGACAAAACGGGTTACACCGATTCGTCCTTGCCCAAATAGTCTCTGCGCTGAAACCCATTTAGCTTAAAAAATAAATAATATTGGAGCTATGGCCGTTTGAAATCAGAAATTCAAAAAATTGCTTTAAAGTGACACTGGACACCCTGTATAAATGAATTTAGAGTTAAATTAATATTATAATTTTTGTGAATTTGTGAAGTTTTTCGCCTACGCCGCTATTTTTATAATTTCCTATTTTAATAAAAATAATGATTTCCTAATCCTACGAGGGGGCCCCAGAAGGTATATGGGCCTAGGGCCTACTAGAACCGAAAATTGGCACTGCTTTGATGTCATAATGCCTACTAGATTCTCAAACCAAGAAAATATTAAATTATTTTCAAAATTCAAAAATAATAGAATTTCTACAAAATTTTTCAAAATTTACAATTTAAACATAAAGTTCAAAAATGAAATAGGGATTTTGGAACAGGACAATATATTTGCAAAAAAATTTATCAAGTTCTATTTGAAACGAAACTGGCTCGTCTGTACTTATCAAATCTGAAGATTTGCTACAAAAAGTTCTAAATTTGATTCTTATAAACCAATATACGATTATTGTACACAAGGTTCCCAATATTCAACTTGAAGAGAGTATACTTTTATTTTATATGCTTTAAATAATATAATATGGAGAATTGTTTTATGTAAAGCCTAGAATCTGCGAAACGGAAATTTAGATATACCAGAAAGGTAACTGTATGGAAGCTTAGGATCTCAGGTAATCGGTAGTTCACCTTAATTAATTTTTACGTTTTTATACGTTTATTTATAATTATCATCGTCATTTGGTCAGTGTGACCTGCAAAATCCGGATACAGTGGAATTCGATTGGTTTGGAACTCGAGTGCCCAGTCGCACTGGCCTGTCACTTTCCCGTAACCTCCCAATATTTTCAGTTTATGATTTTCATATATGTAGGGTGTACATTTGAAATCGATCCACCTTTAATTTCTCGTGAACTACACAAAATATTCAAAACCTGTGAACAAAGTTTATCTCTATAGAAGAGGATAGGCTAGATTAAGTACTCTGCGTTGCGCTAGGTACGTACTAAGAGACGGTCATTAGCCTAGTAAGTTAGCTGAACAACTGCTGAACAAATCCGGGGAGAGTCAAAAACTTTCATATGACCGTCTCCGTGCTTCGGAGGGCACGTAAAGCTGGCGGTCCCCCTGGGTTGACGGTTGCCGCCGTCAACTATTAAAAACAGGGTTACAGGCATTCCCCAACCCGGTTTTTGAGGTATCACAAAGTGTGTGTGATGCCATTGAATTTTTGAATTTTGGAGAAATTGTGGACCAGGGGGTGAGTTCTAGAGCAAGAGTTCTAGAGTTCTAGAGTTCTAGTATGCAGTCTAGTCTAATCTCGCCTTTCCTCTCTAGAAAAGCTTCTTTTACAGTTTTTTGATATTTGGTATAGTTCACGAGACATTTTTTAAAGTGGATTGTTTTCAAATATACACCCTGTATATATTACTGATTATTTTTTTACAAAATACGAACAACCAATCTATAGTAAATTATATATTGCAGTGATTTTAACCCTTCACTTTAAAGTACCCCACAATTTTATATATTCTCTTATTTTCAAAACTTTAATTTTATTCAAGTTATATCCTTTATTATTGATATTAATTATATCAAAATATAACCAGCCGCTTTTAATTTTACTCAATATTACATTATAACTAACTGTTAATTGTGGATTTACTTCACTTGACGGCTCTCCTATTTCAATTTCCAGTTATATTTGATTTCCTAATTCCTTTGTTATACTTTCTCCTTTTCTAACTTCACAACTTTTTATTTACCTTAAATTTTATTTCTTTTCTTTTAAATCACCAAATACATATTTTATATAAAATATAATATATACCTAATATAAAAATGCAATAAAGTTAACTTAAAGTTAAAAGAATGCCTTTCTTTGTTTTGGTTTTCAACGATGATAAATTTACAACAAAAATTATCATGAGAAAATGTGTCAGCATAATTTGTGTTGTAATTTCAGTTTAAATTAAGGAATACTATCACCCATTCTGTACAATTCACAATGTCGTAATTAGTTAAAATGAATAATAAATTACAAATATTATGTTTTACTTATTTTATTACATTATTTTTAAATGCAGCTGTTAACTTCTTTATTTTTAAAGTAAACTAATTTAAGAAACATAATTAAGCTTTTTTGTAATTTGCGCGCGCGTTTTCCAATAAGTACAAATCACTGAGTTGAATCTACAGCTCGTAGATATAAAATATAAATTTTTTTTTAAACGAATAGGTTCAATATTTATGAAAAAAATTTTTATTTTATTTGAAAATTTTGACTTTTGAGAAATTCACTAGCATGCAGGTGCGAGTATACTACAATATCTTATTAATTTTGTTATTTTGAGTTGTGTCAAGGGGCATTAATTTTAGCAATTATAATTGTTGTTGTATTTTGGTTTAATTAGTCTGAACTAATTTAAATTTTGAAATTATGGAGTTGTGTTAAGATTTCGTAAAGGTGAAATTAATTAAAGATAAAATTAAAAATCAAAAAAAAGGAATTGATTTTTTTACAATAGCAATTTAATTACTTATTTACTTAAATGTAATTATTACGAGATAATAATTATTGTAGAATAAAATACAGGATGTTTCGTGACTGCTTTCAACTATACATAGAAATTTATTAATGTTTTTAACACTTTTGTGGATTCCTGCAAGTCTATCTAATTTATGCAGAAAATGTTCTAGCATTTAAGAAATGAAAAAATTGTAGTGAATCTAATGATGGCGTTTTGATGATTTTTACTGAAAAGTATTAATTTTTAAATCAAAAAGTTGACTGTATAAGAAGGGTGTAATGTAACTGTCTTTCAGACCGTTAAATACCTGCAAACTCAGTATTATTACTACAATATCAGCACATAAAATTTATAACCAAATAAGTGCTAAACTTTAGTATACATAACAAAATACACGTCCAACCAGAAGTAAAATTAAGATAATTTCTCCAACTGATATACAAAGAAAATCTAAAAGTATATATTTCTTCAGGTTGCACAAAATGACCTGAAGTTGTTTCTTTGTTCGTGCTGCGCCATTTCCTGATATTTCAAGAAATGTGGAAAGTTCTGACTGAATTTCAAATATGCCAATCGGAAACACACTCACAGTGATTGAAATAGTCGATAATAAAAACATTACTTTTAATTGCAAATTTTGTAAATTTCAATCGGTTTAAATTGCTTTGTAAATGTTCAACTAGGATGCAACAGGTGTTTGAAACAAAATTCGATTCAACTAAACTATAGTAATAAGAAAGTCAAATTTTGTAAATATTTATGTAGGTTCAAGACATAGATTTTCATTTCCACTGTAATAAGTTTGCTAACAAAACATTTTTCTTTGCGATAGATTGCCCTTTTTGTGATTAAGTTTTTTTATTAATTAAAAAAATAAGATCAGTTATTGGTAAAATTTAATTAAAAACCTAACTGAAATTTGTAGATAATATATTAGTTATCGTAAAACACTGATGTAACTTTTAAGTGCAAATCCTGAATCATGTACAATCAATAAAATGGCACTTACAGTTTTCGTATTTTACACAACAAAAACAATGACATATTATGTGACTGAATTTAGTAAAACTAAGATATTTTAATATTTTGCCTTCGTAGCGTTGAAAACACAAGTACGCTATAGGTCCTAAGGACGTGAAAGCGCCAAATTGAAAACTCTCTCACGTCCTTGCTCCCAATATCTAGACCGAGTCGTGTTTTATATGGCTTAGACTGTGTTTGGAGATTTTATGAGATTTTTTTCGTAGACAGATGTCTCGGTTATTGGTTTGCTATGCAGAATACGAGAGTGGTTTATAAATTGTTTTCAAAATGGTAGCATGAATTTCATTTAATTCTTTCTTTTATTGTTGAATTATTTGACAAAAGAAATTACTTCAAATGCAAATTATACTCAAGTTTCTTGCATAAACCGTTTTGGGTTTGTTTTTCGCTATTTCACAACAAAGAGAGACTAAATTTACTTTTTGATTACTTGGCCAAATTATTATTTTCCATTTTATACCAATAATAAATTAATGCCATTTAAATTCGATTTCATAAACAAATTATTTAAAAAATGTATCAATACTGAAAAAAAGTGTTACGTAAATGAATTCGCAACTCTTTTGTAAGAGCAAATTATACATGGATTATATTGAAGCACTTATCAAAAATTAATCAAATGATTGTGTAAGAGTGAAGAATTCTATTCTTCTCATGATAATAGAATTTTTCTCATCTGTCAAAAACCTGATGGTGTTTTCTAAATTTTATTAAGAAGCTATATGGTCTCTCTATTCACTTGGTTTATTTCGAATGCCGATTAGCGCACTTGAGAATTACGGGAAAATAAACTACCATTGCGGGATCCTATCAAGTGATGTTTGATCTCGAATTGAGTTTCTCACGGTTTTAAGTAGTGGTTTATTTTTTATATTTTTACTTTGCCTTAGTGGTATTTCATAAGAGAAATTTCGCTTTTGTATTCTTCTTATTGTTGGTGGATCGGGTGTATGTTTTGTTTGTACAGGAGAAGGAGGACCTACCTGAAATTTTTTATTTCAAGGTTCTGTTTACTTACAAATAATTTGTTTTCTGAATTTAGTTAAAAATTTTAAATTTTTTTGCAAATGTATTCATTTCTTCATTTCAACTATTCATAAAGTTCCACTGTAAACTTTTCTGAAACTTGGACTTTTGCAATAACTTACTGTTTGCAATTCTTTTATTCTCCAAAGTTTATCATAATTTGTTTTGCATTTTTCGTAATAACAGTTAACTTTAAACATAAGTTTTTCATCCCTTAGTAGGTTACTTAAAAATAATTCTGGAAGATTGCGGTTAATAGATATTTTTTTAAAAAAGGTATCATTTAGTGTTTCACTTTTTAATATAATAAAAGGGAGGATGTGAGTTTTTATTTATATAAAATGGGTTGTAAAATTATATATTATCAACCCAACGAGTTTTAAATCTCTTTTATATTAAAATTATAGGTTTTTTATAAACCTTTGTGCAATAATGAATCGTTTAATTAAAAACTTTCTTTTCCAAATTTTACGTCTAAACGCTAAATAGGTTTTAAATTTACTATAGGGGATTTGCTTAAATTTAAGGTAGGTGCATCGGTCCACGGTCATTTTTATGCAGAAGAATATAATGACTGACACCTTAAAATGTTTAGTGATCGTTCTGGGTGTCTTATAAAGGCAAGATGAGTGTACATACGGTTTTAATGTTAATATTATACGAAGAAAGAAATATATCAATCATTAAAGTAGTAAAGAGAGAAACAGGGTGACATTGCTTAAGGGCAGTTTCTTTGCAGACCACTCGCTGTAAGTAATGATGTGTCGCTGTTGAAGAATGATGAGGCATTGAAATTTTCTTTAAGGATACTTATTATGTTTACGTTTGATTTTATAAGGAAGTAAAAATTATAGCATTCATTTTTTACTTTTAAATAGGTCTAGGTAATTTAAATTTTCGAAATTTTTCAAAATAAAAACAGAAGCTGCTGGAAGCAATACTGGGGTTAAAATTGTGTGTGGGGCGCTAATTGACAACCGGTTGTTTATTTTAAGGGTTGTACATTCACTTCCAATCTTGTCAAGTGTGTTTACATCTACAAGAGCTTTGTAACTATTACCTTGGTCATTACTGCTAACCGAAAGCGGTGACAAAAACAATATTCAAATATTTACAGAATGTAATATTTTTCTTTTGATTTCGAATGAAAAATCGAAGGCATTAAAAAATTGTCGGAAAATTTAATCTTGTGTTATACGAGTATGTTCTGTGATTTTCTTAGTTTCCACTCGATAGGAATAGTGTAAAGATTTAGAGGGCTTCTGCTAGCGCGAGATACGACTCCGTGGTAGATTTTGCTGAAAGCTGGGGGACCATTTCAAAAGACTCAAAATTACTTTCGGGATAAGAGGGATTAGACGAGGCCGGGCGCTTGTTTCTAGAGCACTGCTAGGGCATTAGACAGGCCTCGGTTCACGCAAGCAATGGTATTAGTCGCGAATTGCAGATTTCAGTGATTGATTTTAGTTTTTTACCAACGTAAAGTTAATTGCTTTTTGTATAACCGCCTTTAATAAAATTGCACGTGTGTTGAACCGTAAACAATCTTTATTTTTGTTATTAATTTAATTTATTCATTTCACATAAACCGCATTTCATTCGTTTTTCCAATAAATTTTTTTATTGTAATTTTAATTAGATATAATTTTTGATGTTCGTTTTTCCTTGCGACTTTATTATTAGGTATCCAAAAAATAAGTTACTGGTTTTTTCTAAATTTTTCATTATGAAAATTTTGGTTAAAAGTAACTTAACATCAATGATTTTTACTTCATGTGCGAGATACTTATAATTTGTATGAATTAAACTTTTCAAAAGAATTTTCTGATTTTGTTATTTTTATATGTACTTCTATTCAAAAGGTTGTCCTTCCTATTGGATCAAACACTGTAAGCCCAGATGCTTTACTAGCGAATACAATAATTAATACATAATGTGATTCTCCGTTGTTTTCTTCGTAGCTCTTAATCGATTTTAAACTTTAAATAATAACAGTGTATAATGATGCAAAGTTCAATATCGTAATTTATTCCACCACCGATAGTAAGAGACAAAGTGCTTTTAAATTCCAGAATATTAGACAACCCAATTAGAATTTTGATGCTAGAAAACAACTAATAGCTGCATGTGACAGCTCCTCAGCTGAGGTAGCCAGCAAAATAGCCTTTAAATTGAATCCATTTTGCAGCAATATTGTTAAAATGGCTCATTATTTTTAAGCAAAAAAAGTAGCTATTTAAAATATTATTACTTGCTGCCAGACAGCTATAATTGAAAACTATTAGCTAGCTGATTATCAGCTATTTTCTAAATTAACACACCGCTAGTAGAATAGCAATAAATAGCCATCTGCTGACCAGCTAATAAACAGTTATTGAAATTCGCAGCTGATTTTCAGCTAGAAATGCTACGAAAATTTCAAATATAATCGCTTATGCATTTTAAGAACAGCCTAACACAAATCGCAGCCGGGACTTCCCCGAAGAAAAAATTTCAAAGAAAGTGTCGCCTTGCTCAGATGGCATTTTTGCTTGGATATTTTCTTTCATAGAGAGGTAGCATGGCCAAGAGAAAAAAAATGGAATATGCAACCTCTATCAGCGCAGCTTACTTTTTGTTGCATGCAGATCTCAGAGTTGATACAGTTTCTCAGGTTTCCTTGAGGCTGCTCCAATATGAAGAGCTGTAGTTACGGCTTCGTCTACTATTTTTCCTTATTTTATGGTGCTGCTTAGTTGCACTAGCATGTAGCTAATCATTACCCTTATTTTCAATTGCTGTAGATCTGTTCGTCACTGGTCACCATCACGTTCAGGTCATTTACAAAATCAATAACTTTTACGCCATCGGAATACTCCAGTTATGCCTGGAGTATTTTTCGTCGTACTTTAGAAGCCACTGTAAACGTGCTACAGTGATCTTTATACTGTACAACTACACATGTAGAGTTATCTACCATTTCTTTTGGGAGTGGTTGATAATTTCTTTGCTGTAGTTCTTCGATGAGACTATCCCATTTAGCCGAGTTAAATGCGTTTCTGATATCAGATGAATTCATGGGTTTAAAGGGGGATAAACCCAATTTGCTACTATCTTTATTCTATCATCTGTTCTCTACCCTAAAAACGCGTCCAGACCCTGCGAGACTCCCGCGCGGCAGCCTCGGGTTGCAAGCCTCGCAAAGTATAGAATATGCTTTCTGCGAGGCTGCTGCACGAGGCACGCCTCGGGCTGCGTGAATGGTGATTTCCTTATGGGAATTTTATTAAGGTAACATGTCGAGCAAGGCATTAATTAAAATAAATGCGGCCGCACTTGTGGCTACATTAAATGCCATGATAGGCTTACTTTGAACGTGTAAATTACATAGATACAACTACGCAATCTCGGGGGATACTTGCGAGGCAAGTACAACTACATGTGGTCCATACCATGCGAAGCTATCTGCCTCGCGCGGCAGCCTCATAGTGTCTCAATATGCCTTTAGAAGTAGTGATCACACTAAGTTAATGTTATATATTTAACTGCATATCGAAATTTACCGGAGGGCCGAAGAAGGAAGATCTGTGATGTACATCCCATTGACATTTTCTGCGCTCCAGTAAAGTCAGGATTACTTATCGACGACAATAAATTTTTTTTACTCAGATTTTGATGTTTAAGTCAGAGTGACCGTCGGCTTTACGTGCCCTCCAAGGCATGTAGACGATCACAGAATGAAAAACGACCAGAAAGAAAGATTTTTATATACTTTTCCCAGAATCCAACTCCAAAAATCCCTAAAATCAGCAGTGACTTGGCTTGATCACAAATTCAGGGTTTGAATTGTGATGAATACTGACACGAAATCAATTTTACATATTTTTCTTTTCATATAAGATTTTCTATAAATTTCTTTCAGTTGCAAATATTGACAAAATTGCCAAACCACTTTTTACGGAATTTATGTAATAGTAAATTCCTCTTAAATGTGAAAAATAATTTCATGAAGTTTCAGAATATTTTCAGTCGTCGACTATAGCAAGTCACCAAAGTAGCATTAAAATCCTTGAGGGTCGGGTGGAATGATTGGCGGATTTAAGATGGAATGACTGTCATGGCATCGGAAACGTGGTTAAATGCAAATTTTATTCGCCAAACGTAAAGGAGAAATTAAAAACGGGGAGGAAATGCCCGATTTCTGTTTACATAAAAAATTTAAATCCATATGGGAATAATTTGGGGTGCTAAACAACGAAATCTAACTTATAAATCACGATAAACTTACGTGTAAATTAAATTTAAAATGAAAATGTGACTTGATGATGAGATTCGACTGTAGTGACCTCAAATGTGAAGTTAAGCGAGGGTGCGTTCCCTTAGAATCCCAGAGCGAGCTTTGCTGCAGAGAAAGGGAGACTAGGGTTATGTGTGTGCTGTTTACAATCGCATTGAATATTTATAACTTTGCCAGTTGATGAGCGTAGCAATATGTTTTACATTTACCCTAGCGACCACTGGGGAACCAGAACACCATCTAGGCATTGGAATTATTATTGATATTGATTGAATTAAAACTAATATTTGGGAGGGTAATCTTGCGAATAATTTGAAATACAAATTTGATCAAGAACAAATCCTGTCGTTTACACACATTACGTAAAACAAATATTAACTGCATTATTCTGGTTGCACTAGAACGTTGTTCCAACTGTACGTTGCAGGTGAAATTCCATTTCAAAATGATATGTCCAAAACAGAATTCTGCAACAACATTATTTCTTTTATTGTGTCTCGTACTTGTCTATTATTACAACGACTACTGGTTTTAACTTAACACCCTTTAACCACTAACGCAAAAATATTTCAATGAGTCATATAGATTTGCGTGGAACTTTTAATAACCTTAACCAAGGGGGTGGTAAAACGAGTTAATTAATCTGGTCCTGTTACTGTCGTCATGGTTGCAACCAATTGTGTTAACCCTTTTTATTCAAACTTACGCATCTTTATTATTAAGTAATTCCGCCGAAGCTTGAAATTGATTTGTTTTATTTTTTCATTTTGTAATCTTTACCGTCGAGTTAATTTAAAATAAAAAGCCATTTCATGAAAGTGTGTAATTTAATTGAAGGAAGACATCTGGAATAGAAAGTAATTCAGACCTTCTTCAAAAGTGTCACTTCCCGAGAACAAAATGGAGTGGAGCTGCAATCAGAGATGGCAACCCCAAGTGGCTAAGCTAAGAGTCGAATCGGGCCGTCAGATGCACTCACCAAAAGCTATTTATACACACCACATACAGAGAGGCTCTCTAACGTTATTAGTACATATAACTGCAAGGGACCTGCAAATCACCCTCGTGTGGAATCCGAGTCGAAAGTTTTGTCAATCTCCCACGGATCGTCGGCTAATCAATTTTTTTGTCGAAAATATGTTGTGTGAATAGAAAATTAATAAATTTATTAATTATGTTTAAACGTTTAGTAAAAACAGGGCATAGTGAAAATAGAATTAAGTTTGTAAATCATGCCTCGGTTGAGTTTAAGTTAACTTTTCCTTTGGTGGTACGTGATCGAGTAAACTTGGGGGACCCCGATCGAAGGCAGGGCTGTAAAGACTTGAGCGAGGTTTGAACGCTATTCCCCAGACCAACCCTACGACCTAAACCCACCGACCAATCACTGGTTAGAACAAAAGAATACACTCCGATGCAAAAGTTCAAGTAAACTTAGGAACTGAGCCAACGTTTGTTGAGGGAGTTAAAGTTATAAACTTTGCAAAGTTATAAGTTGTCTAACTTGAGATTTCTTGGCGTAACGTTCGACTAAAAATAAAAGTTTGTTTGTCGAAAGTGATTTGAGTCAGTTTAATTCTTTTAATTAATGTACATTTATGTTATCATGGGAAAAAGTGGATGGCGCGCAAGTTCGGCTGGAAGGACGAAAAATATTTAAATCTCCGAATACCACAACATATATTACAAGCGGCCCCGACTTGTATTTTTTACCCCTCATAAAATGTAATGAATAATACTTTAGACAAAGTGCACACATAAAAATATTTGAGCTTGGAAATAGCTGGTGTTTTAGCGACAAATCTACAGTAGTAAGGTGGAGATGTTTTATTAAAACGATTTCGCTTCTGATTTATAGGGCTGAATATGAAACCAACATTCCTTGCTGACATTGCTCGCATACCTAAAGAAGTCTACATTGCTATTTTATAAATTCAATTTGCGCGAAATATTGAAAATTTCAAATTTACTGGATTGTGAATATATTTGAAATAAATCGCGAGTATTTAAAAAGGGTTTTGTCTCTTACGTTAGCGGATAAATAAAATGTTTTTCTTTGTTTGGGAAATAAAAATACATTTAGGTTCTTCTATTTATATAAATATATATCTCCAAAAACTTGGCTCCATTTATTATGGCACTTTGAGCGGAGATAGGGCGAAACAAAATAAAGGAAACTACGGCATACTTCAACTGCAAAACTAATAATTCAAACAAAAGCCGTGAACTCAACTGGTTGCAGATACACTCACAAAAGCTTCATAAATCAATACTAATTTTGCTGAAATAAAACTAAATTTTAAAGTACCTACCCAATTTCGATGCAGTAGCTATTTTGTCGTTCGCTATCGCGAATCTTTATGCAAAACAGTTTCCGATAATGACGCTGTGTCGTGACTTTTATATTATTTACGCGTTCCGCTACACTTCGTTCATCTAAACGATAATTTTACGATTCATTACTTTTACCGGAATTGATAAGTTGATTTTTGGATATTTCTTCCACTTTACACTTTAAGACAAATTGTAGTCTAACAAGAATTTCTTAAAAAGACGAATCAATAACCTTTTCGCTTAACTTAATTTTCTCCGTTTAATAAACGCATTACAACAACTTGTTAAGGGTTATTTATAGCACATTTTCTATAATTAGGCTGTCTCTGCTATACAATGGCATTTAAGATGATACAATAGGATTAGAGTGGGTATGATATGCCCATTTGACGATAGTACAATTGGATGGATGATATTTGTAACGCATCTTTTGAACCGCTAAGTGCTTCACAATGCTCACTATTCAACATTCACATCCCCATGAGCAACAGACTATCCAATGCCTTTACTATAAAACCATTGATGATTTAAGCTAAACTGTATTATTTACATTTTTTTGTGTTCATATTGTATTACCCACAAATCTACCACTTGTTAACCCGGTCAAAAAATTCATTGTTATATTATTTTTGTTACAATTGTTTTCGACCCAACCGAGTACTTATGTAAATTACGATAAAAAACTTTATTATCCACTTTTAATTAATACTCAACAAATCGCTTAGTTATAAATAATACCTATTATAATAAAATAAACAATATAGTTTATTCAGGCAATAGTTGTAAGTAGCAACCAAGAAAATTTTAAATCGGGCCAGGACTGCTCGGCAAATGCCTTGCGGGTAGGTGTGTTTCGGGGGATGTTTACCAAAACATGGCCGTTAGGGACCCACTATTTAAACAACTAATTTATGTTTATTTTAATACTTTTTTGGGATTTACTTTAAGTATTTTATCCATCATATTCAATTTAAACTGGTTTTAAATGCAAGAAAATTTTAAAAGCCCCCACTGTAAAAAAAAATCAAAAAATACAAATTAATAATAGAAGCACCTTACTTTAAAAGCTACTGTTCCCTTTAAAAAGAAAAAATAATTTTTTCTTTGCCCCCCCCCCTCACTACAAAATTTAAACATTAATTTTGAAGTCGGAAACGGAGAATTTTTAATATGGAATGTATAAACGGGTTTCGTAAGTGTAACAAATCTCTGTTTTGCCTGACTTTAAAATTAATGTTTAAAATTTGTAGTGAGGGAGGGGGAGGATGATAAGTTAATTTTTTCGAGTTAAGTATCTGAGAATTTATGTTGTTGAGTGCAGAAGAAAAAATTATTTTCTTTTAAAGGGAACAGTAGTTTTTAAAGTAAGGTGCTCTTATTATTAATTTTTATTTTTGGAATTTGTTTTACAGTCAGGGGTTTTTAAAATTTATAATTTTTATTTTATTTTACTCTATTTGGAGTATGTTTCAGCTGGTTCTATTTATTTAAATTCAAAGATGTATCATAGTTAATGAATGACCCTAAATAATCTAACAAATATAGAAAGCGGGAGGGGGGGAAGTTATAGGAATGGTTTTCTACGATAGAATTTCTTTTTTTTAGAAACATGCTGCCAAAAATGTAGTACGTTAATATGTATTGTCATGCTTTTTTCTCCAATTTACAAATTGGCATCTCTATAAAAATCAAAAAAAAAAATCCAAATTCAAAATGTATGTTTAAATTAATTTAAATCCAAAAAAAACTTTCCAATATAAAATTCTCGATGTACCCAATGGGATCGATAAATACAATTGATCACAATACCATCTGTCTTCCTATCAATTTTAACTTCACGGCGGCTTTAATTTAATTTTTATTATTATAAAATTTTTGAATCTAGCAATTATGATTTTCCACATTCAACTTAACTTGTTCTCTTCAATCTCCTCAATATCCAATTTCAATCTTATTTGATTAATTAATCCAATAATCTTAATTATCCAAATTTATTAATTTAATATCATCCAAATTTTTTATTAACAATTTCCAAATCAAATAATTAAAAATTACTCTCTCAGTAATCAATTTAATTTCCAATTAAAACTTTTCCAAAATAACAAAAATTCCAAAAAAATCTCAGGAGACAAAATTTCTATTGTGTACCTCCGGTGGCCATCTTGGCAAAAGGTCCCATTTCCACCTCTCACTGCTGCCACCACAACTTTTTTGGCGCAAAAACTATCAGATTTAAATATTTACAAAATTTATATTTCAAACTTTTAAACAGGACCGTACCATGTACCCTAGGCATATCTTTTTTGCCGCCCTCTTAAAATTAAAATTTGACTTATTATAACAGCAAAATAACAAATTCATTTACTTAAATCGCTTAAACAGTAGACAGTTTTTTGTTCTTCGTTTATTTTTATTCTTTACTCTCTTGTACTTAAAAATTGTTTATGTATTCTACATAATGTAATATGATTTTTAAATAAGTATAATTTACAATCAAGTTTCTCTTTATGTTACATTTTTTATTAGAATTAGTTAGTATTTTTGCCGCCCCTAAAAGACTGCCGCCTTAGGCAACTGCCTTTCTTGCCTAATGGTTAAATCGGCCCTGATAGTAACTTCATATACCCTGTGTTTTTTGAAAAACAGTCACGGATAAAAAGTAAAAATACTGTATTTTAAGCAGTAATACAAACGAAAATTGTAGAAATAAAAAAGATAAAATTATAAAATGCAACATTTAAAATAATTAAAAACTAAATTTAACTTTAAAATACACTCAAGATGTGCTTTAGAAACATTTGATATGAAATTTAAAAAACCTGAAAAAAAAAACAAATACATTAAATTTATAGTAAGACAAATACTGAAAAATTTACATAGAAAAAATATATTTATAAATCCGACCCATGAAAATCATTTATTATCCAAAAATATTGAAATTCTAAAAAGAAACTTTAGTTTAAAATATTTCTTGGATAATATTTACAAAAATGCCAAAAATGTAAGTTTTTGGTCGAAGTTGACCCGGTTTCGGTATGGCGAGCGTTAAACATTTCTTTTGATGGATAGCATCAATATAGGCCCAGACTGAAGCGGCCGGGAATGAAGCAAGTTTTTTTAGAAAATCAGAAATTGCGCAGCGCGGCCTTTCGATAAATAATTTCTTTCTTGCTGCGATAGTCACTCCTTGTTCGGTGAATTGCTTATACATTCAGATCTACATCCCTTCAGGTGCAGATCTAGACTTTTGGCAACGGGGGGGGGGGTCACAGGTAGTGGTTATTCATTAGGCCTGAATAAATATGCGCGGTCGTCGTCAGGATTTTCATGAATATTATCAGTTTTTTTTTAATTTAAATATAAACACTATTATATAGCCACAATTAAGGATTCAAGGGGATCCGCCACTGCATCCCTTGTAGTTTTACTAAACATTATTTTTGAAACCAAACCCTGGGCGTACAAACGTTGTTTGTAATGATTTTAACAGCAATTAATTATTTTCGGTTTTGGAATTAATTTAGAAATGGATTGCTTTTTCACGAAGGGATAAATCTGGTATGCAAGTGAAGGAAACCCTCGGAAATTTAAGGAACTTTGTCTTTTTTTTGAAATTGAAATTATTCCAAGAAATCCCAGGAAATTATAGAAAATTCTAGGATATCTTAGGAAAGCTTATTAAAATCAAAGAAATCTTTAAATACTATAAATGAGGTTTTCTTTGCTTATTGAACTTTTTTGGAAGAAAATTATAAGGCAATCTGAGGATATATTTAAAGTATCTTATAAAACGCAATCAAATGTACAAAAATTTGGCTCACGACTCGCCCTATCTGGTTTTAAAACAAGTTTACTAAGCTAATGTTGCAGCCTAAAGTTTAAAAGATTTTTTGTAAGAGATTTCCCAAAAAAAAATTAAATAATTTTCCAAAAACTCAAATAGTTAAAATTTAGTACAAAATTATTATTTTTATTGTTTTACTCGTTGGGGTATATTGTACCCAGGGAAACCCAATAGACATCTTCTTTGATACAACAAAAATAATTTCTATTTTATAAAAAAAATTGATTTTAAAGACTGAAGCAGTTTTTTCTTTTGTAAACTTGCGCAAAGCTTAAAATATACTTTTAAATGTGTGAAAGTTTACTTATGTGTTATATGAAGTTTATTTAAAGGGGTAAAGGTAAAAAAAGTAGACTGCAAATTTAGAGAACCCATGCAGTGTAAACTGTTGTAAACCGGGATATTTAATATCCCCTTGTCAAACCCGATATATTCGATATAGTAAAATTACAGATTAAATTCGACAATTTTTAAGGAGAACAACTATGGTAGAGGTTCTTTTGTTTCATGATTAAAGGATTTTTTAACTCGGATATTACACGCAAATTATTCGACCGTTAATCTCGAATTATTTGCAACTATTATTTACGGTCTCTCTAGTGCGGTCTAGATATGTGAAATTTAGACTGTAGAGATAATATTCTACTGCATCAATTATATTGGTTTAAAAATTTAACTTTTGAATTGTTTCAACATGACGCATATTATAGAAAACCAAGTTTAGGATTATTCCATTTCCCCATTTTAACAGTAGTTATTATCTATTTGTCTTAAAAGCAGAGAGAAATTAAAATCAGTTAACTTTTGATCTTTTTTTATTATTAGTTATTAATATATTTTGTATTTTAAGTTTTATCAATCTTTTTAAACCAATCCATTTTTAAATTCAAATTCAAAAAATCAATAAAAATTATTGAATCTGAAATAAATTTTTCTTTTAATAATTATAGTTTTCAATCATATCAGTAAATTAAAAAATAAATAAATATAAAAAATGCGATAAAAACTTAATATTGCTCAAGACGTTTTCAAGAAAAATATTTTCATAAAAAATAAATGTAAAAATTTAAATTAAAATTCAATTTAAAATAATTTACGTTTTCAATAAGAAATTTTTTTAGATGTACATCGGGCCAATTTCTTATTCGGTAAAGATGAAATTAAATCAACCACGCAAATTTTCTAGTGCTTCCAAATACTTTAGTCTGCTATTTACTAAAACAATCCGCCCACATTTTTCATATCGTAGGTAATTTTTAAATTTTTACATCATTTTACAATTTATTGTAGTTTCTGTAGTTTTTCTTAAATGGTTTTTCGACATTTTAAAAATATGATTATTTTAAAGATGCCGGCATTTTTAGTTTAAATAATAACAAAGCAATGCTTACTTTGTTTAAAACTTGATTAATTTTTTTGAAAAGTGTATTTAGAAGAAAAAAAATTGTTTTGTAAAAAACCTGAAATATGTTGATAAAATTAATCTCATTTGAAATTATTATATTATGTTTTAGTTGTTTATTAAATTTCAGTGCTAAAAAATGCAAACCGACAATACCTGTAGGCACTTGTAATTCTTTTTAAGTTATTTCTATTACAAATCATGATATATCGAATTTCGTATAATTTCATCTGCGGTTATTGTTTTGTAAAATTTTTATTGTTATTTCCAATTATCTGTATAATATCAATTACATTTGCACTTGAAAAAATATTAATATTAGGGTGTAAAATTAAGTACCATAGAATTTATACCCGGATGAAAGTTTTTGTGAGAAAAACAAGTAATGCGGGATTTGTATGCGATTTACGAGGGCATTTTCTGTACATCTGACATCGTTAATCAACGATACAAAATCAAATATAAAAAGAATTATTTTTTTGAATCTTTTGTTAGACTTTTTGGTGGCATTGTGGATTGTATCAATGACAATTAAAGTACAATAAATCGTAAACAGGAAACGACTTCTTGACTATATTTGATTTAATTGGTAGAATTTGAAAATTAAGGAAGGACAATGGTGACTAGAGTCTTAAACGATGCAACGTAATGGTATCCTGGGAAAAAAACTTTTCTAGTGACAACGCCAACTTTTGCTTTTTAATAAATTTTCGAACGTGATAAATTTTCCTAAAGAAATTAATAACAATTTGTCAAAAGTAAATGATAAATCCGGAATTGTAGGTTATCTGCGTGATTTACTGAGAGACCGGATGAGTGTTAATAATTGCTTTCCGCTCTCGTTCTGGGTTTATCTGATAACAACGTTATTACTATTGACTTTCCGTTTCTTAGTTCACGAAAATGTAACATGAATTGTATTATCTTCATTCTTAATTTCTTTTTCATTAAGGACGCACCAGTGGTGCTTCTCGTGCAATGCTCACCGCACGAGTCCACAACATCTCCCACACTTTAAATAACCAACCCCATTTTTAGAATTGTACTTTTTATTGTATTTAATTGGAAATATAGATCAAAAGTATTAAAATGGATGTATCAAAAAGATTTGCTGGTGATATAGCACGATGGATGACACTAGAAAAATTGAATGGGTACTGCAATAAACTACAAATAGCTGCTTGTAGAAGAGTAATACATTTACAATGCTTGTTAGGGTTCTATATGATGTGTACAGGCTTTTCTATTAGCTCTAGTAAGGGTTGCCAGTTTTGATAGGCGGATCGGGCAGAATTGTTTTTCACTTTTGTTCAATTTTTAACCCTTCGATAACAGTGAAAGCTATTAGAGATTGAGATTTTTATAAGCCATTAGGTAAATTAATTTGGGAGTAAATTAACCTTTGTCAAAAGCGTGCCGTATCTTTGTGATAATGTGAAGAAGTATTTGTAGGCAGATCGTCATCAACTAATGGTCCATGTACCGGATTGAATGTTGGCTGTAAGCTCTTGCAATGATTGCATACTCGTTTTGTAGTCAACAACGGCAAAGCTATTTAAAAATATTTACCATAATATTAAGTATAAACAAATTTAACAAAATTGAGACTGGCAAATTGAAATAATGTTTTCGATTTAAATCAATTTTAAATAAATTAAAACAATAGTCGGTAATCTTGTGCTCTCCCTCCTTGAGGTTCACTAATGAATCGTTAATCCCCTACTGTAGACATTGAAAATGGGTGCTTGATGATCTAAATTATGCAATTTTCAATATTGGCCACCCACTCGGACACGTGTCCGCCCCTGCACGTGTGTTGACTCATTGCGGTCCACAAATTCACTCACCATTTGAAGTTGGGGTGGATCTTGACGGTTTTCTCAAAGATCAAAACATTTCAATTGAAATTATTCAATTAAATTTAAATTTGGCTAAAAAACTTTTCCGCGGATGACTTAATATTCTTATTTTTAAGTAGGTACGAAGGGTAGGTATGTATACCTACTAGGAAAAAATAATTCCGTGCGTAAACATGTAAAGCTGACAAATCCATAAGAATCGACCGATATAGGCTGTAAATCCGAATAGTAAACGTTGTAATCTTCAAGGGAATCTCCCTTTAGCATCACTTGGTGTTATCGGCGATCTCCCCATATGCGCGCCTTCTACATGTAACTCGTTGTCCACATGTCAACTCCTAGTGCAAGAACCCATTTAATATTAAAATTGAAAGTTGGGAAGTGTATGTGCTTAATAATCATAATGACCTTTTTCGAGTGGTTTCTAAAACTCTCGGCCCTAAAATTGCTTTCGAGTGTAGGTACGTGGATTTGGTCAAATTTGTCATGATAGTGTGCACAAAGTGAACTAGGTTTAGTTTGAATTATTCGAAACGAATGGGAGTTTTTAATGCAAAATGAAAGGTCGATCTTTCTAGTATTTTAGTATTGAAATGCAAACATTCGAAATTAAACGATATAGAAAATGCCGTGGACCTTTTAAGCTACAATGTCTCTTTCGTTACTTCATCATAGTCGATGCGAACGAAGTTGAGATATTCAGGAACGGTAATGAATCAAGCAACTCATTTGCAACTTGGCTCCTTTCTTTTAAACCAAGTCATCAACTAATTTCTCTCAAACTCGCAGCATTCGTGGGATTATTACTCTAGTCTCGCCTGTTCGGTTGCATGGCAACGCGCCTCTTTCGTTACCGTGACAACGAAAAGCTCCGTTCGAATGTGTGACTTGCAAGTCAACTTACTACCGAATATTTCAGGCGTTCTAAGAAGCTCTGTTTGTTATACTCTTTCTTTACTAATGTAGGTTATTTTCTTGCCAACTTTCATTGAGATTTTCTACTTTGATTACGCTTTTAAAGTGCACTTTTCATTACTATTTATTGCTACAACTACTTCACTTAAAATTAATTACCTTATCTACAGATTAACTAATTTAAATGGAAAACAAACAAGTTAACAAAGTAAGTCAAGAAGCACAAATTGTTACCTAACTTCAATTTTAGCTTAAAAAGTACAAAGCGAAGCTTTCCGATGATGATTTTACTAATCTCCTTATTCATTGTTAAATTTACTTACATTTTTCTTAACTACTAGAAAAACTGTTGCCGTATTTTTATAATAATTAGGAAATCGCGAAGTAAATAAAATGGAAGAGATTGCAAAGGACTTTTTGTATTATAAATAATGTACCTAAATAGATATAACTTTTTTTTTACAATTCTTACAATCATCTAAAGAGCACGTTTTCCTACTTAAAATAAGAATACGGCTTTTTAACTGTTTTTACTACGTCTGTCTGGTCGATTTTAGTTCACATTTTAATCTTTTATAATTTTTTACAGCCTTTTTTATTTTTAAGTTATTTTAGTAATTAAACATCTTTGTGAATCAGATGTTTTTTTTTAACACCAAAATAAATTCGACTTGATGATATTCAATTGGCAAACTTAAACATTTACGTGTAAACGAAACCAATTGTTTTACTTTTCTGCCGCCTGCCATATTTTTTGTTTAATTTTCAGTGCCGCTGAAAACGAAAAGTTAATTAAATATAATCATAATTTTACGTAAAATGCTTTCTAATATTTGTCTCTCCACTTGTCACAAAAAGCTTTACTTTTGCTCCTAATTCTATTAAAATGAAATTAAATTTTATTTTTGTAATTTTAAATTTAAAAAAATTCAGCTTGAGCTTCTTAATAATTTGTAAATATTACTTAATATTAATATATTTGTAAATTTAAAACTGAGCTTTTAAGGTTGTAAAGGTTTACAAAAATAAATAAAATGAAACTCCCTTTTTCTTGGACTTACGCCATGAAATATAATTAAATTAAATAATGTATGAATAAAACCACAAACTTTTTTTTATATAAAAAAACAACAGATCACTGAGCAACAGGTGAGACGCACAGGGCGCAGGTCGAAAAAGACTTAAAAAATTAATTTTTTCAGCATTTACTAAAATAAGAAAAATAAGAATAATTTGCTTTTCCAATTTTCCAGAATTTTGTACAGGGTTAACAGAAAATTTAAACAAAAAATATTCATGTCAAATTTTCAAAACTTTCCTTTTTAATTCCTACAAATGCTGAAAATAGAGCCTTTTGCCTTGGCCAATGCTTTCAAACAAATTCATAACTTTGCTTGCACAGATACCATCTAAAGTTGCTTTGTCAAAATATCAAAACTAATACTAAAGAGTCACTTCTTTCCCCATCAAGTATTCTATATCTGAAAAAAAATTTGGGAAAATGAGGTCAATACTCCCCCCACCCCCCTGTTAATCCTAATTTATTTTTTTATCTGCATCTGTTAATTTATACAGGCTGCATTTCACTAAACTATTATAGATTTACTTTGTTACCTCGGTTTGTTTATTTATCTTAGTTGTCGTCACACTTACAGTAGCGGTCATGGAAATTGCATTGGAAATTATTCTCGAATTAAAAAAATAGATTTCTAAGTTTATTATATTCTTAATAAAAAAGAATAGAAAATAGAACAGAAATGGATAAAAAGTTAAATGCTTGGTTTGAAACACATAAGCTCAAATTTATATATTCTCTTTTGAAACCGGGGGGTCTGGGGGGTATGGAATACCCTCCAGCACATCAGTGATTGTGTTCAAAAAAAGAAAATGTGTTATTGAATTTCAAATAAGAAATTTTAGATTTTTAGAAGTTAGATTTCTGGTTTGAAACGCATAAGTTCAATAACATTATTTTTGCCCACAATCTTTGGTGTACTGGAGGGTATTCCATACCCCCCAAACCCCTCGGTTTGAAAACCTAGCTTCGTGTGCATATTGTGTGCGGTTATTGAAATTTCAGTGTGAATTGTTATTTTAATTCGGAAATATTCAGCGATGCAATTTCCATGACTGCTACTGTATATTACCTAATATTACAAAGTGAACATTGTACCGTCACAACCTGTCAATGTTTATTTACATTTTGTTATAAAATTTGAATTAATTTTTAAAATATGGTACAATCAAAGTCAAATAACCAATAAAAATTTGGTAAAAGCAATGCAATGAATGCAGCTGAATGCTAAATCAGTTGAATTTTTGACCATTTGAAATGCACAAGATCCTTAAGGATAAGCAACACTTCTTCTTATATAAGGTAGTTAACTTTAAATTATGCAAGTTAAAAGCGGCGCTGGTTTTTTAAACACGTGAGTATTCGTAAATACATAAAAGTGTCCCCAATGCCGATTCGAAATGGAGTAATTGAAATTGGTAATAGGTATGAAAATTATTTTAAAATTTCTACGTGTTCATTTCTATAGTTATTTAATCCTTTGAATGTGTTACGTTGAATTCCGATGATTTTCACGTTAATATTTTTTTTAAATGCAGTTATGGTTTCAGTTAGAAATAAAACAAAATTAAATCTCTGAAAGTGTCGTGGAGTAATGTAATTTACGAATTTTTGAATGTCAAGTTGAAGGTCCTGACTAATAGGAAGTGAAAATCTGTGGATAACTCCATTTTTGCCAACAGAAATCATAATTTTAAAAAATGCTTGGATTTTTAAGAATTAGGATCTAGAATCTAATTTTATGATTACAGAATTTATTTCAAACAGCATTTTTAGCTTCTTTGTAAAATAATATTAAATCAAGGCCAACGAAAAAGAACAGTAAATATTGAATTGGTTTTCTAAATCATAAAATATGTACGCTAGATCGTAGCATGTATTGATCAATCAAAAAGCTCTTTTAGGCAACAACAATTGGTAGGTTAGGTTAGTACCGTCGTCTATATTAATTTTACTGCTTGCAAAACTATTTCAATTTCCTTCAATCAATATGTTTTGTGGTCTAAGATTATTTAGTATAAACATTATTTTATAATGGCACTGTTTAATTAAGAATTTTAATGCTTAATGTGGTGTTGCTAGGTTCTACTCGTAATATAATGAAGAATGCAATGTGTTTTATTTCTTAAATTTCTAACTTAAAAAATCGGGAACTTACAACAGGTCGCAGCAGGGCCGCGACTTTCGCTCCATTATGTAATTATACCGGGTATTCATTTTAAAACTTCCAGCAATTAATATTTCAAAAACCTAAAGTCAGATAACAAAAAATGTTTCTGATAAAAGTGGAATGACAGCAAGTGGGAAAGAAAAACCCATAATTGTTTTTTTTAATTTATTGACCTTTTCAAGGTCATTTGATGGTCAACTTTGTTTTTTTTTAATGACCCCTTATATTTTTTAGCAGATTTACATTTCGTCGAATTAAAAAAATTTTCTAACAAAAAGTCTTGATTTTATGCAAAAAAATATGCTAAAAAAATATAAGGTGCCATTTAAAAAACCAAAGTTGACCTTCGAATGACCTTGAAAAGATCAATAAATTAAAAACAGTTGTGCAATATTCTTTCCCCTTCGCTATCCAGCGACTTTTGTCCGAGATATTTTTTCATCTGACTTTGGTTTTTGAGATATTAATTACTGGAAGTTTTAAAATGAACACCCGGTATAGCAAATTCAATAATCATAACAATGTAAATATTTATTGCCACAAAGCAACACCATTTTGTTACCTTACTTATTGACTTGATAATTACATTTTATTTGCAAAATTGTAAGACTAGAGTATGTTTATGTATAATAAAATTTACATAAAATAATGTAAAATTTCACCTGACAAATTGGTCTGCCTTTTGATAAGTCGATTTTGAAATTTTTAAATTGGTGTTTTAAATCTCAAATTTTCCTTGATTTGGGACAGTCCCTATATTTACTCTTAATCTGGTTTTCATACATGTACAGTATAAACAAAGCTAAATATAACCGGGGGGTCTGGGGGGTATGGAATACCCTCCAGTATACCAAATATTGCGCTCAAAGAAATTTTTATTGGGCTTATGCGTTGCAAACCAGAAATCTAACTTCTAAACATCTAAATCTATAGATTTCAAATCAGAAAACTTATTTGAAATTCACTAACACATTTTCTTTTTTTTTAACATAATTCACTGATGTGCTGGAGGGTATTCCATACCCCCAAACCCTCCGGTTTGAAAAACCTGGCTAGATTTTGCGTTATTAATAAATTTGTTGAATTTATTGTCCGTTTTAAAGGTTATTGGCTTTTTTTGTTTTATATAAAAAAAATTTTATTGTTATATATTTTTTTTATTTATTCATTTATATTAAATTTAGTTAATATGACCAAGTATTCTAAAAATGGTAGACTCGTGGATGGAAAACTTCAATAATCTATTTCTCTTCCGTAAGAATTGAGATTGAATTTCTCTATTTTTATAATTGGTCACTTTTACTTGAAAGACGAAAGGCGGGCATTAGTTAGCCGAGCAACTGCTGATTCTAAGGTACTTGGTTCGAATACGAGAAGAGTCAAAAACTTTTATTCATAATATGACCGTCTCCGTGCTTCGGAGGGCACGTAAAGCCGGCGGTCCTCCTGGGTTGACGATTGCCGCCGTCAACTATTGAATCAGGGGTTACAAGCATTCCTCGACTCGGTTTAAGCAGCCGTGGGGTCTTAATGCCCGAACATTTCTCTAAAGAGTGAGAGGGCAATAGTGCAGGAGTGAACTGAAGAGCTGATGATAAATAAGAAGAAGACTTTTACTTGTAAGCCCGATATTATAAATTAATAAATTGCATAACTTAGATCTTTCGTTGACCGTTGATTAATTTTGATATTAATGAATTATTGTGTTTAAAAAAAGATGTATTAATGGACGTCATTAATACACTCTTTTTCATTAAGTAATTGTTTTTGTTATTTTGACGTTTTGATGATATTTTGATATATTACTTTAATGATAATTATTAATATTAGTTTTTTTATCAAACGTTATTTTTACGTGAAATTGAAAATGTATGGGGTTGACGTTATTGTCTTCTGGTAGTCTTTGTGGAAAAGTGAATGGAAAGTGTTGTAAAATTTAAAAATGGCCTACCTTGAGGACAAAAAAGGGATGAAGTTATTTTATAAGGTCTAATCTTTATCAATTCGATGAAAAAGATGAAATTGGCTTTAATTTTGAATTAATTTCTAATTTTGTCACAAAAGAAAAGAATTTACGGTCAACTCGTTTGTTAATGGGCGATCAATAATCTCAACTATTAATGGCACTCACTCGTTTCACTCGTTCGTGCTTTGAACAGTATTGATTATTAATCGTCTTCATTAACAAACTAGTTTATTAAATAACTATTATTAAGATCAAACATTTTATTTGAACTGTTAGTTTATTACACATTGCTTAGACATAGTGTTTCGATTTTACAGTTTCTAATTTCCAGATTTGTCTGACCTGAATCGTAAATTTTCGTCAAGATAAAATACATATATCTAGTACGATATACCTCAAAATAATAATAAATCTCGTGAATTATTATATGCTTAATGGTATATAGCATAAATAATGTATCATTAGTATATCGTATTAACATATCTGAAAAGTTATAATAATTATAATAATAATTAAAATATTAAATAGGTAAAATCCTATTTGTTACTTAAATTATAATATTATTATGGTAGGTATTTGATAACAAAATAAATTATATGATTCGCTGCAATAAATTTCTGAGATTAATGGATCGAATTGTACAAAAATTTATGTAACACGAATTGCAAATAAAATATTTTCTGCTCTCCGGTGCTATAATAACTTGCAATTTTTTTATATACAGGCACAAACACAAAAATGCAAATTAGGATTTCTCATGCAAAATTGGAAACTATCTCTTCCATTGGAACTTTCCATAAAATGATATTTATTTCTTAGGTTCACCTATTTTTTATGTTATATTATTACTTTAAGCTTCATTATACCTACAAATTTAATGTTATAAAATACAACATACATTGCGGTATAGCTTTTACGACGAAAATAAATTTTAGTACCTTTCCGAAACATACGAGTTGTAAAAATGGTTTAATGTATAAGTCATATAGAAATGACAGGCATATCGACGTTTCTGCAATGGTCTTCCACACGGATGGCGTCCCCATCACACATGACATCACATCCGGAAGTCAGCGTATGTATATGCATGAATGGTGTACTGTCAGTGTTACAGTCGATCGGACTCCCGCACTCATACCGGAAGTCCATCTAATGCATCCGCTTGGTTGTCAAGAAGTTCGTATAGTTAAACTTACTCCGCAGTTAAGTTTACCCTTGCTGTTTCGTACGTAAAGAGAAACTGAAGATCTTTCGCTTTTAGACGGAGTACATGGGTAGAGGTATTATTCGTATGGCCTAGAAAAAGAACATAATTTTTTAATTTTTTAAGGTCTATAAAAGAGGAGGTTATCTCTTGTGTAATAAAAAGTTTTACATGCAAGTGTAGAACGAGGCAGTGGTTGTGTAATTCTTGTTCCGGTTATCGTGGTTATGTTCAGCATCGTTCCCCTATTTTATAGAATTCTGTTCGTTTTTTTTCCCTTACTTACAAAAATAAATTTTAATAATATTTCGTCAGATATTAAATAGTTTGAATAAAAATTATTGAACGCATACCTAGCCAGAAAGGAGCAAACGGATTGAACAACATGAAAAGTTTGAAGAGAATCCCAGCTCCGGAATCAAGTAATGACAACCCGAGTTTCATAAAGGCTTTAATTAAGACAGTGCCAGATAAGGCACGCGCATAAAAAATATACGTTGGTAATCATACACATGCAGGGGAAGGGCCGTGGAAGTGATTGCAGTGATTTGGCTTCTCATCACGGTCGAATACGTTGAAGAATAAATTAAAGTTTCTATTTTTCTATTCTCATTTTTTCTTTTGACACTCAAATAATAGATTACACAAATTAAAATAAATATTGAAAAATTTGTTCATAATAGATCAGTCAGTATGTGTGTGTGAGTAAGCTTGCGTTGCCTTAATTAGTTGTTAAACTAAGAGGGGATGATTGATGATTGCTTTACATCGAGCTTTTTATAATACGGGAACGAAGGCCTGCGATGAGACGCGGAATTAATACCGCAGGTTTACTGCTGTCCTTCTGTTCTGCTCGCATGGAATACTTCATTCGACATGGCAAATGCTTATCAAACCGTGACTAGTTTCATGCGGAGGTTCTCAATAAGTAATTTTAATATCTACACAATAATTAAGAACCTTTGAAAACTCTAGAAGTTTAAGTTTTCCATGCTACGCCAAAGAGTCGTCCCAGAATCAGAAGTGTAAATCTTGTTTCGGAACATTTTTAGTTTTATCCCAAATGCTGATCTGCCTAGGCACTTAAAGCGATTAGAATCTAAAATTTATTTGGAAATTTTACAAATTTTACCAAGTTAATCGTACCTCAATAATTTGTTTGAAAACTTCTGCTGTTTAATCAATAGTTGATTAATAAAACGTTTAGGTCGCTTTGAAAATTATAAATGAACTCGATCCGACAGCTCGAATGATGTATGTTCTTATATGTTATGATCCATGAATATAAATCGAGCAAACATTGCCCTATACCGTGACAAACTTACCCATTTTAGAGGTTCAAAAATGTTTGTAAGCTTTTTATCATTGCCTCGCTTTAACAATTATAAATTAAGCTCTTTAATGGAGAACTTTTCATTTAATATTTATAATAATAATTGTTATTATACTAGAGTCATTCAGTCAAATTGTAGGCATTAACATTGCTTGGAAATCAGGCGTGCTTTAGATCGCTAGCCGTCATGCAAATTTCATCACCAAAAATATCCTTAAAAATGAGAATTTATACTATTTATAATTCCAAATAGTAAATAGTAAAAGAATTAAGTGAAAAAAAATATTATTCAAATTACCAACTTCATCTTTATTGCTGAATAACTGAAGTTGGATGTAAATAGTGTACCTAATAAGTGTGACACATTTTTGGAAAAAAAGTATCAAGACATGGAGCTAGTAAATCGCAAAAAAGAATAGTGGCCCCAAGAGAAAGTAGACTATAACACAACAAAACAGGCTTCTAAAGCAAATCAATGTGAACAATGGCTTTGATGCAGCTGTAGACATTAAAAATTTGTTTGAAAACAACACGAAACATAATGAGAAGTATCAATATAAATATTTTGGAAGAACTGTGACAAATTTTTTTTTTATGGATTACAACAGCCGCAGACTTAAAGATGATTTCCATCCTTAAAAACTAACAATAATTAAAAAATTAAAATTGCAATATTCGATCAAAATAATTCTTTTCTTTAATTAATAATTTTTTGTTGGTTTTGATATAATTTATTGTTTATTGCAATTTTACAAAAAAAAACTTTAAAATCCCAAAATATTTGTTACCGAAAACCAATTTTTTTTGTAGTCATAGAATCTTACTAAAAATTTTGGTTTACCTCAAAAATGAAAATCAACAGCTGAGATATTAGGCGGTAAAATAAAAATTGAAGAAGTCATTGTCAAAGTCAAAAGTCAAGCCTCAAGATATATTGCCAGTAATATCCGAAGTCACATAGGCAATAAAAAGAAACAAAAAAATAATTAATCATTTTTTGTGTAAAAGAAATACTAAATACTTACCCCTGTATTCATAAAAATACTTAAAGAGTGTTTTAAACCTATTTTAACTAAAACGCTCATTAAAGTTAAACAACCAATGAAAACCTTGCAATGTAGACAAATGAACGTTTGTGATTGGTGTTTTATGACGCCTGCATTTTAAAGGTATTTTAAAGCTATTTTTATTTTTTATGAATACGGGTGGTAGTATTTATGAATAGCAAATGTTTTAAGATAGTATACAAGGTGCGTAAAAATTTTTATTTTATTTTAATTTCAAATTTTTTATTACATAATTACATTTAATTATATCATTCTATCCCCTGTTAAAAGTTATTACTTTGTGTCACATAATAAAAACTTTGTTTTAGAACAGAGTAATGTAAGGTATGTCAAGTTAATAGTATCAAGAAATTCGATTTTGATTGAAATCAGGGTCCTTTTAGAATTCCGGGAAAAATCACCCCCCCACCTCTCGTTGAGCAAGAATTCTATTAATATAATATTTCGAATCGGTATACTTAGGATTAATTAAAAATTCACATTCTTTCACCATACATGTCCAAAGCTTGAGACAAAGCTTTTAATAATTTAAAAATATTCAAAAAGACCAAAAGTATTGCAATTTTTTTCATTGGTTTTCTCAAAAAACCCACTTTTTTCCGAAAAATGTATTGCATTGGAGGAATCTTTACCCTATATGCCCTCCAAATTTCAATATCAATTTATTATTTATAGTATTTATTGTAATTTATTATTTATAAGTTGACGAAAATTTCCTTTTAAATTTTGAAATTCCAAATTTGAAAAAAATTTAAAATTCCTCGTGCAGTTTTTATGATCGCTACAGTACAAAGTTGAATGGCATGTTTTTGAAGTTAAAATTTCCAAAAAAACTAGCATTTAAATTTATCAAATGGTTACTAGAGTAAAGAGGATTCATAATAGGAAATGTATAGGCGGGGGGCGGGGGAGGAATAAAAAGCAGAGTTCTCTGTTAATTGGATGCCGGTTGAACGGGAATCTACTGTACTGGAATTATGGATAAGGAACAAATCGTAAAATAATATGAAAATCCTTAATAATTTTTATTTAGTTTAGAAATTAAATTAGAAACGTCGATGTAATTAGTAGTTTTATTTGCAGTGTCCAAAATCCCCATTAAAGTTGACTTTAAAAATTAGAAAATTCATTTAAAGTAGAAATGTTTTAATTTAATTAAATTTATTTATAATAAATAAAATAAGAAATAAAATTAAAAATTTGGGACAGAGGTATGTATTGTCGTGTTTCAAAATCTATTTTTTGAATTTTGAAATTTAAATTTTTGTTTAATTTGGAATTTTGTTTGTTTTTAAAAATTTTGGTTTAAATTTATTTTCATGTAAATATTTGAATAATTGTTTGGGCCAATATTTGTTTGATTGAATTGGTAAAATTGTTAAATTTGCTGTTGCCGGGTCCGTCAAGGTGGACGGACGCGTTTTGCGGAAGTCTTCGCTAATTTTGTTATAGTTTGCAATTTTGCAATTTTGAGGCAATTTTGGAGACGATTTAAGATGGAATAAATTAGGATAAATGCGATAACTTGGAAAACGTATAATTTCGTTAAAATTAAAATTTTGAATTAGAAGATTGAAATCAAATCTGGTGCAACGTGTGGTGTTATCTCGTATTATTATTTTATCACCATTTTCAATTTTGGACGGCGATATACAAATTAATTTTCAATATTTAAAACTTGGTTATTATATCAAAAAATTCATTGCAGAAATCAGGTCTATTATGTATCAAAACCTTTAAAAATAACTTTCAACCTTTATGTTATAATAAAGTTTCAAAATAGCGTAAAGCGAGAAACATTATTATAGCTAACATGTGTCAGAAAGAGAAAGTAATATTTCTATTTTCGGATCAAAACGCGGTTCATCAATTTTTTATTTCATAACTGTCACTGTTATAATAACGTTTGTGATACATAATAGGCCTGATTATCTAATTAGAGAAAAATTTAGTGGTGGGTCTTTCTAAATCTGAATATTATTTTACCTTTGTAGTTAGGGTTTACGGTTGATATCACATCAATATTTAGTATAATTAAATGACTATAAAGCATTTTATGAGGACTATATAGCATTTATACTGACCATCAAGACCCTCTTGATTTTTGGTTAGCTAAAATTAATGTTAGGATGTTGTAAATAGCTAAGTATAGATAATCCTGCCTACCAGGGAGAGTACAAAGGCCATCTATCGCATTGCAGAGTACGCAAAATATTTGTGACAGATTTATATGACAGACTTGTGAAATAAATAAAAGTGGATTTTTCCAGATAACAAAAATTTCCAAAAACAGTTCTCAAGAAAAGAATTCTTAAAATATTTCTTTAAATATAATATCAGTAATGAGCTAAAATAAATAATCGAGTATCCACTCTCGAAAGCTCGAAAATATTAGTTTATTGATTTATAGTTTATTTTAGCTCATTACTGATATTATATTTATATAAATTTTCAAGAGCTAATAATTCTAATTATTTAAAATATTTCTTGGCTAACTTTAGATATTGTAACTCCAGTAATTTTGAAAAATGGAAAACTTGAAGTAAATTGATAACGGTTTCCATATATTTTAATTCTATTCACTGTAAAAAGGATTTGTCGCTCTAACACAGCTATTAGTAGCTATAGCCTCAACTGAGTTTTGTTTTGCTGCTATAAAAAATTTTTTGTTGTTGCAACAAATTTTCTGCTGCCACACTGAGAAAAATGAACTAACACAATTTTGTAGTAAAAAATTTGTAGTAAGAAATTATATAAATGCGTAACTATTTACGCTAAATATGAGAAGAATTCACAAATGTTATGCCGGTAATTTTATATATATTGTATTGATGTTATTGTAACAAATTTTGTTACAAAACTATCACAATTTATTATTTTTTGTATCGCATTAGTTATGCAATTTTTTATACAGCTTTTGTAGTTCAAAATTATTTGACTTTATAAAACTTGAATACAAAAAATCTTAATTTTTACTACACATTATAATCTTTTAAATAACACAAAATTTGTAGTACAACTCTATAGTAAGATGTGTTATATTATCCTACAAATTGTATTACTTGATCAAGCGTACGTGATAAATTTTGCAGAAATGCAAAAACGAGGGAACACAATAATAACTTTATATTATTATAAAAAATAAAAGTATGAAGAAAGGTATGTAGTATGCACATATGAGTAGGTGTATCGTCAAGCTAACTTTTATCATTTTATGTAACGGCTTCATGGTTATAGTTGGCTTTAAGTTGTGATTGTGATTAATATTGTGATATTATTTTAAAATGGATGAATATGTAACTAATAAATTAGTGGAATGGAATTTGGAAAGTCTTCAAGAAACTTTTGCAAGTAAGGTCAATATATTATAATTATTAATGCATGTTTTTTTTTGTTGAAAATTTCATTCCTTTCAATTTTATTTCTATTTTTTCGCACTGTTTCTGAAAGCGGTTGTACACCATTATATTTCTACATGTAAAAATACATGTAAAAATACACGTGTATGACCTTCAAAAATAGGACCTGTTCTATTCCGTCAATTTTTGCATGTAGAAATACATGTACAGTGGCTCCAACAATTATTAATACACCCCTATGTTAACCATGTAAATTGCACATTTTGAAACCGATTTTTGATATACGTATAAAACTCGCTTTTACAGCAAAACTTTTCAGATATTTTATATTGCAAATTTTAATCTCTTCAGTTTTGTTTCTATACATTTTTTTATTTTCCTTCGCCATTTATGAGTTACAGCGACTTGAAGAAAACTCTGTAAAAAACTCCCATAAGAGCAATGTTAATTTTATTAACATTTTTACTTAGTTTTCTTTAAGTAGCTGTAACTCGTAAACGGCGAAAGAAAATAAAAAAATTTATAGAAACAAAACTGAAGAAATTAAAATTTACAATAAAAAATATCTGAAAAGTTTTGCTGTAAAAGCGAGTTTTATATGTCAAAAAACGGTTTCAAAATGTGCAATTTACATGGTTAACATAGGGGTGTATTAATAATTGTTGGAGCCACTGTATAAATACAAGTGCAATTTTAGTGTAGTATACGCTACATTCAACATCTACACATGTATATTTACATGTAAAATATGATGGTGTACTACGACCATGAGTGACAGCAGTTTTAAAAATACTCGATAAAAAATTTAAGAAAATTAACATTGCCTTTATGGGGGAGTTTTATTAAATCTTGAAACACAGTTTCAGTCGGTCCTAAAAAAATTACTCTATAGTAATATATACCGATATGTTTAATTAATTTATTTAACACAGTAAACCAAATTGATGAAGAGGCCTTTCTTTTACTAAACGAAAACGATATTCGAGATTTAATTCCCATAATTGGGCTACGCAGAAAATTTCTAAACAAATTCAACCCATTTATTACAATCATTAGGGTGAGGAGGTGTACCTAACTTATGTATTATTACACATTACATCAAGTTTTATTGTAGGCTTCTAATGCAGAATTAATAATACTACCTCAAGAATCGAAAACTCCTTCGCTAGCATCGACAGAATCTTTCCACCGATCATCTACATCTGATATAGATAACGACATAGGTACCTTAGATGTGAGCAATTTAACTGATACTTCTACTGACGGTATGTAACTGGAATCCTTAAATAATCTTAACATAATTCTTTTTCTTTCCATATTAGGCGAGAACGTTATTTTTTATGCCCAAAAAGCTAGTGTAGGACAACCTTACACTTTAAGTGTACATCAAAATGTAAATATTTAATTATACATATTTCATTAGACCACTAGTTATTACTTTTTGCTTTTAGCCAATTAGAAAACTACTTGAAAGTTGTGACGAAGGAAAAATCATTATAGCTAGCTACGGAGAGAATAAAAAATTTTTAAGGTCAAAATTGTGCGAGCTTATAATAAAACACGAGCTGAAAAGCGATTTTGATAAAAAGTATTTTATTTACTAAATAATACTCTATTGTGGCTAATTACTTATAATTTTTTAAGAATTACAACTGCGCGATTCCAACTAATAGCTGAACAAATTAATGACATTTTTATTCATGAGCGAGCCGAAATTTATTACGTACCATACAACAGAAATAAAAGTGGTCAACCAAGAGCTGCCAGAGGAAAATTGTGGTCCACTTATTGCTACTTTAAAAACAAATTGAAACACCTAGGTCTCGTACCAAGTAAAAACGAAGATAGTAAAACTGTACCATTGCCTTCAACTTCTACCGAAAATATAAGTAAGTAATTAATAATTAAATTAAATTCACTTAAATGTAAATTCATAAATTGATTGTTTGCGTTCTATTTTCTGTAGGCAATGAAATAGAATGGTTAAAATATAACTCGACCCCATTTAAAGAAGTAGTAGAAAAGTGGACAATAACCAAATCGTACCGAACATCTCAACTCTCTACGACGAATATAGCATCATACTTCACTTTATTTCCAGGATTATCTCATCCTCTAGGATACACATTATTGACTTTAGACTTTGACGATACATATAAAAGTAAAGAAAACATTTTATTTGCTAAGTGGTCGACAATTAGTAATATAATTTTGACATTAGCTAAAAAGAAAAATGATAACTATATAAATAAAATATTATTGGAGTTGAATGATAAACCAGGTAATAACATTTTAGTTAACTATATAAGAATTGCACCTATGTCATTATTATGTGTTTTTAGACGATTTAATAGCTTTGATGATTTTACCGTTAATGTTTAATATTGTAAATATTAAATGTAAAACACCTGAAAAACATTGGAGACCATCTAAGCCAGAAGTTCAGAGTGGATTTTTACTTCATTTAAAGGTAAATTAAATTATCTTTTTAATCAATTACTGACTCTATTAAAATTTCAGAATATAAATGATTTAGAACCGGCACTGTCGTTACGTGAACAGAAATATTCAAAATTTAAGCTGACAACTCAACCACTTCCAGTCATCATAGGTGAACTGGATAAAATTACTGGATGTTATATTTGTGTTAACGATCTCAGATATAAAGTGGAAAGTCCCTTGAAGGCAGTGGATGTTTGTTTTAAAGTTTTTCACGCACTTAACGCCGAATATCCAAAAGAATGCGATTCAACGTGGATGTTTATTCAAGAATATATGTACGGTATTAAAACTAAATTTGATAGAAAATATGTAGCCGTCTCTTCCCTCATTTCTGATATTGAATTAATTCTTTCAAAATAAGTTATCTTTATTCCTTTCAAGAGGTTCTAGTTTATAAATACATTAGTAGTAGTAGTTCTTTTTTATTATTATTATTTTTTAAAAATTTATTTTATTTTTTATAGTATTTTTGTGAAATTTGAAAATGGCTTTATGTTATTATTGTAAATTCTCCACAAATTCCTTAAAATCATTTACATGTCATTTCAAAATGTGTCATCAAGAAATTGAACATAACTATAATTGTGGAGAACCACAATGTTTCAGAGTATTTTCCTCTTGGACTGCTTTTAAAAGGCATTTACTTTATCATATAGAAAACTCAAATTTAAAACGTTCTGTAACACCAGAACGTCCAGAACACACAAATGTTCAAGAAGAACACACACATGTTCAAGAAGAACACACAAATATTCAAGAAACTGTTACTGTAAATGAAACTCGTGATAACAATCACATTATTGATGATACATTTAAGCATGTTTTGAAGGATAAAATGATTTATTTTATGTCGGAGATGTATAATAATTCTCTGATTCCGAGAAATTTTATTCAATTTATTATAAAAAAATTTCAAGAAGTATTTTGTGAAGATATTCTACCTTATATTAGTAATAGGATGGTAAAATCTTTAAGTCAATGTAACCATTGTAATAATCATGTTAATTTTAGTGAAGAACTGCAATCGATAGTTGGTATTTGTGAGCATCTGTTTGATGATCTTGACACTGAATATAAAAGGTTCAATTATTTCCAAAAGCATGAAAATTTTATTAAACCTCAAGACTTTATTATTGGTTATAAAAATATTTTTACTTCTTCTAAAAACAGCACAGTTTTGACAACTAAAGCAGTTACCGGTAAAATTATACCGATTAGAAAATTATTAAAACTGTTGTTTGAAAAAGATAGTGTATTTAGTTTGACCCAACAGTTTATTGAAACTCTACGATCTTCACATACTTACCAAAATTTTATTCAAGGCCCTTTATGGCAAAATAAAGCTCGCGAATATTATGAAAATAACAAGCTTGTGTATCCCTTGTTCTTATATTTTGATGATTACCAAGTTGGTAACTCTCTTGGTTCCCACTCGGACGCAAATAAACTCGGAGCAATCTATATATCTGTTCCATGCCTTCCCCAACATTTACTTCCAGCTTTGAGTAATATTTTCCTTGTTTCTTTATTTTATTCAAAAGACCGAAAAGATTTTGGCAACAAATTTGTTTTAAATCCACTCATAGAAGAATTAAATTTTTTACAAAATAATGGTATAGATTTAATAGTTAATAATGTGCCAGTAAAGCTTTATTTTAAATTGGGATTAATTATGGGAGATAATTTGGGTATCCATTCTATGTTAGGCTTTTCTGAAAGTTTTGTATGTAATTATTCCTGCAGATTCTGTAAAATTCATAGAAACGATTCTAAGAATGTTGCAAATTCTAATAATTTAGTTTTAAGAACTCCTGAAATGTATGAAAGTGATTTAAAATTGAAGAATATATCTTACACTGGACTGAAAGAAAATTGTGAATGGCACGCTCTTCAAGGATTTCATTGCACCACTAACTATGTAGTCGACGTTATGCATGATATTTTTGAGGGCATTTGTATATACGATATTTCGGCTTTACTTAAAATTTTAGTTTTTGAATACAAATTATTCACAATTGAAATGTTGAATAATCGTTTAAGATCATTTAATTTTGGTCACGAGAACTCTAACAAGCCCACATTTATCACAGCTTTGGAAGGTAATAACATAAAAATTAGGATGTCTGCAAATGAAATGATATGTTTTGTAAGATATTTGGGGCTTCTTATAGGAGATTTTGTACCCAGAAATTTAGAGGTATGGCAGATCTGGATCATACTTCGAGAAATTACAGATATTACCACTACTCCAAATTTACATTTTACGGAAGGACAGAGATTACAAATTTTTATACAAGAATATCTAGAATTGGTAAAACAATATCTTCATGATTTTAAACCCAAACACCACCATCTATTGCACTACGCTTTGGTATATGAACAATCTGGTCCACTAGTTCATTTATGGGGTATGTTATTTGAACAAAAACATAGGCAATCAAAACTTACTTCAAACATTTCTGGGTCTTATCAGAATATCATTCACACTTTGGCTCTTAAAGCGCAATTGAAATTATTCCACCAGCTTATCAGACCACTGAATGAAGATGAAAATCTCGTTTATTCAGATTCAAGTCCAATCAATAACACAGACCATCAAAAATATTTTGCTGTATTTGATCAAAAAAATATTGTGCTTTTGAAAAAATTTGAAAGATATGGTGTTACATACAAAACAAATGTCATCTTACTTATTGACTCTAGTGATATGCCACTATTTGGGAAAATTCAAAACATTTTTATGTGCAATAAAAAAGATTTATACATTTCATATATTTCATATGAAACTCTGTGCTTTGATCCCCATGTTCATGCATTTGAAATTTCACTTTCTATAAATACGGATATTCAAATTATCGCGTTTAGAGATATACATGATTTCGAGCCCTGTTTATTAACTAAATTAGAAAAGAAAGAATATATTTCTGTAAAATATTGTCCATAATACTTGTAAATTTCGATTTAAGTGCGAATATTAAATTTAATTTTTGAAAACCAACTAATCGAATTGTATTTCTTATAGACTAAGTGCATGTAACAAGCTTAAGAGCTAGCGACGGTTTTGACTTTGCAACTTTAGGATGAGTTACGAATTTTTTTAATGTTAGATTTAGCACCATAATTAACAGACAAATAGGTTTCTGCGATAAAGTAGGCCAGAAAGAGTTTAAATTTTATAGAACTTAAGTAATTTTGGAAGTTCTGTCAACGAAATGATAATAGTTTTTCATTTTTTATGTGTTATATTATTAGTAAACAGAAAGTATTTTATTTTTAAGTTTGATGTTAAATAGGTGTCTATACCGGATATATCGACTCGACTTGGACAAAGACATGATTTTTTCTTTAAGTAGAGAGCTACAAGCCCCACATCTTTATCTAAATCGAGTCGATACACTATACACAGTATAGTTAGTATACTATATAGTATAGTATAGTATAGTCTATATATTTTATTTGTTTTTAGAAAATAAATATTTATTACAATAAATACAAACTTTTAATTACCTATCCTAAAAATCCACTACACTTTTTCTAGCAAGCTACAACTTTGTAGCAATTTTTACAATTTTTTCACGTATGAAACCTACATTAAAAATACGCATTTTTGCTACAAAGTAATAATGTTTAGTACTATAATTTTTGTAACCGTGTTCTATAATTTCTCCTATATTTACTACAATATATAGTATTCTTCTCAAAATATGTAGCAGAAAAAGAGAGAAATTATAACAAAATGTTACACCTAGAATACGACCTTTTCCTACAAAATAATTGTACTAAATGGTAAAATTTATAGCAAAAAGTAACATTTTATTTATAGCAGCCTAGAACAAAATATTAGTAAAAAGAATAGCAAACTTATGGTTTTATGATATTAAAATATATTGAAAGATCGTATACGTTTGTCGAACATTTTACTGTAACGGCGTTTTGAAAAAATTCATATAACTTTGTGTAACTTAATGTTACAATAAAGTTAAGACAAAACTTTGTAAAATAATAATATATGTTGTACCTAGTTCATATTGAAATACAATTTGTAGCGATTAGGTTGACAATTGTAGTGTAATTTATAAAAGTTTTTTCTCAGTGCATAACTAAGTTGTTTTCTATTCAGTAAAAAATACTAGTTGATTTAACAAATTTTCTTATTCTGAATAGAAAAAAACTTTGTTATGGCAGCAGAAAATTTGTTACAGCAACGAAAACCTCTGTTGAAGCTGTAGCTACTAATAGCTCTGTTAGGGCGACAAATCTTTTTTCTCAGTGATTCTTATTAATCTTAATTCGTCGTTCCTTTAATAAACACAAAGCCATATATTATAATTTTTAAAATAATCAAATTCTTCCAATTAGTACATCTATACTTAGTCGGTTATTTTTGGCAAAAAAAAACAGATTTCTCATTTTGAATACTACCTCAATTAATTGGTGGGAAAAACAGTAAATTTCAAATATTTACAAAATTTACAATTTCAAACAAATTAAAAATTTCTGCAAGTTTACAAAGCTAATTAAATAATAAAATACAAAATTTTCGTGGAGGTAAAAAATCTTAGAAAAAATTTAAGAGTAAATATTACAATAATATTATATAAGAGAAGCATTTTTAACTTCAATGTCATTTCGCAAAATATTTTACTTTATGCTTAATTGTTGCACTGAGAGAAAAAACGACATCAACAACAAAATATTATTTTTATTAACAAATGAATTAGTTCATTAAACAAACGTTTTATTTTGTGTTACAAAATATTTAGTTATAGTAGCAAAAAAAATTTGTTGGTGGCATTTCTGATAAAAAAATTAGTTAATATTACAATTTTTTTTCTCTGTGTGGGGAATTTTATATTTGTCGGTACAGTCCACTGTCCATTATGAATTTTATTATTTTTTGTCTTGCCTCTTCGTTATCTATCAAGACGTTACCAAATATGTTTCCAACATATGGTTGGCATTCCACCAATAAGACACCTTATTGTTCGATTAACTCTGCATATCTCACATTACGGCAGTTGATCTCTTATTATTAGGTGAAAGGTGAATGAGTAATTTTGAAATAACCTGTTCTAAATTGAGTTAGGATTATCTCTTCAAGTCTTGTGGATCAGTTTGATGTTTGCCATTCCATGTGTTGCCTTTTAACTTCTCTCATCAGTTTATTATGTTGCAGGGTATCCCAATTAGTCTCTGCTTGTTTTTTAAATACTTTCTTTGATTATATGTTGAATATCTCGACTATCTCGCAAACATCAGGATCAATTCTCTAAAAATTAATTTTATTCAAAAATTGAAAACTTGTAAGCCAGTTTTAACTAAAATTTATTGGAAGTTTTCACAGCAGATCACACTGTGAAAAAGGACTTTTCGCCTTAACAATACTTTGTAGCTATAGCCTCAACAGAGTTTTTCGTTACTGCAGCAAGTTTTCTGCTGCCATAACAAAGTTTTTTCTATGCAGAATAAGAAAATTTGTTAAATCAACTAATCTTTTTTACTCAATAGAAAACAACTTTGTAACAAAAAATTTGTTATAACAGCAAAAAAACTCAGTTGAGGCTATAGCTATTAATAGCTCTGTTAAAGCAACAAATCATTTTTCTCGGTGCAGGTATACCAAGACACATACATATTCTTAAATGTGCTTTATATTGCGATGACCCGTGCCTCTCAATTTTCAAAAATAATTTTACTTAATATTCGACGATGATTAAATTTTTAAAAATGTATAATTTATTTTATGTGATGTTTATCTGCTCGGAAAATGTGCTCGATAACATCCATGCGCCTCTTACTTAAATTATTCTTTTAATTTCCAATTTAGTTCTAAATCAACAAATTAATAAAATTCACTCACTGCTTGGTAAAAAAAACAACTTTTTATTTTCAAAATATTCAAAAATATAATTCTCAACAAACGGCTCAAAATTCACAAAATACGGAGACGCTCGCTCCGTCAAAGCGACCACTCTGGTCAACGCGGCCGGCAAAAAGCTTTCTTTATCAACATTTTTGTGCCAACCTCAATTTTGTTGGCGCGAACAATCAAAATTCAAAATATTTACATGAAATTAAAATAAAAAAAAAAAAAATTTTAAACAATCAAAATTCCTAATTAAATAAAATTTCAAAATTCAAAAAGATATGATTTTGAAACACGACAATATAAATAATGTGTTGTGGTATGCTGAATTATTTCTTAAAACTTCTAAATTTTGTTGTAAAAATTTGATGAGCTTTAGTTCAGCACTGAAAAAAAGGATTCGTGGCCCAACAGAGCTATTAGTAGCTATAGCATCAACAGAGTTTTTTGTTGCTGTAACAAGTTTTCTGCTGCCATAACAAAGTTTTTTTCTATGCAGAATAAGAAAATTTGTTGCAGCAACAAAAAATTTGTTATGGCAGCTAAACAAAACTCAGTTGAAACTGAGTTGAATTTATCTTAAATTGGTATTATAAAACTGCGGGTCCTTGAAAACATAAAACGTAAATATTAATAATAGAATGGTTTCCCATTTCCTTTCCTGTAGCACACATATCAATATAGGACTTTAGATCACATATTTTTTTGTTCTGGGAGGACATTTGCTTTATTGTCCTTCTCATAGCCTACGCCACTGCATTGAAATACAGAAATTGCTAATTGATTTTCGTTATTTTATATATTCAATGTTCATTTGTCATCTACAAATTAGCAACTTGTTGGAATTAAATTCGATTGCATTTTATACAATTTTATTGTACCTTTTCCGATGTAATTAGTTTTCCTAATTTTCCGTACATATTTTCAAAACATACATTACATATTTTTTATAACCAAAATGCATAAAGTTGTCACAAATAAAATTCAATGAAAATATTTGTACATTTTCGTTCTAAAACGTATATTATGTAGTATAGATATACATTTTTGGATTATATTAAAATGCTGATATGATTAATATCGAGGTTTACTACTTAAACTACAAAAAATCAATTGATTATATTTGATTGGGCTTGCCTGCTGGAAATAAAGATATAATTATTATTTACTTAACTATTTCAAACGCATGAGCGAGCTTTCGTTCGTTGCTTTTTGATGTAAAGCTTCCAATTTTCGAAAGCGTTTCGGAAATCTGTTTTTAAAACAATAAAAATCCCTTTTTTTCTTTTAATTTCGTGTGTACTTAATAAGTATATTATAGAATTACTCGTTCTGAAATGAGTGGCCGCCTTTGTCTTGGGAGTGTCGGACAGCTAGTTTCTCATTCGCTACGGTTCCCGCCTTCTTTAAGATGATGGAGGCAAACGTGATCTGATTTTTTAAGATTCTATCCTAAGTTTTATACACACATCTCAGATGTATCTAACAATGCTAAAAATAATTGCCCTTTAAAACGTTCCCGAAGTCAATCTGCATGAGAAAGCATGGCTGTGAATTGCCGATTTAGCACGTGCATAAAATACAGGTTAATACCCAAGCGAAAAAATTCTTTGTTCTGGGCTCCCATTCTTGAGTAAACTCCAAAATATACTACGAGGTTACGAAATTTGAAATCGTGTCGGAAGAAGTATCGTGATAATGGTGTTGAAAACCTCCAACAACTAAAAACTTTTATAAGGTCATTTCGTGACACTGATTGTGAGATTGTCTTAACTTTCGAGATAAGCTGATTAAACTGGATGATATTACACAAAATGGTTATACAACGCGAAAATCGTGTGTTACGTATTTGTTAATTATCACTAAATGACACATTTTCATCATCATATGCAAACTTGAAAGGCAGGCAGCCGCTATTGTTAAGCACACACTGCTAAAAACCCCTGCTTAAAAAATTATCTACATAACGACGACTGAAAATTGAAGATTTTTCTTTTTACTTTTAACATTGTAACGCTAAGAGAAGTCGCCATATTGTATCAGGTACTGGACACTGATTGATGAAGAGAAAATGACGAGCCGAATGCCCAGTAAAGGTTTTGCTGTCGTGCCAGGCTCACACCAACACCTTCATACTGGTAATATTAATTTTAAGGTAGCCATTTAAATTCCATCAGCTTTATTAAGTTTATTATTATAGGACATGTCACACTACACAAAACTTAATTTAATTTGAGGAGAAACACAATCTTATACTTGACACCAAAATTTAATAATGTTGGTTTTCTTGCACAACCCTGCATTCTTCGAAATCCTTCATTAAAGTACGTATTTTAAAAAAGTTTCCTCATATTAGGTATAATTTATTTCGAATTTACAAAATAATAACATACCCGCCCGAAGGATAATGCAAGCTATACGGTACTTTAATTAGAAGGTGGTATTGCTTGCACTTTATTTTCATAGTACAAATGCGCTGCCTTGGGGGTTAACTACTGTACCCCAAGTTGGGTGTCAATTGCTACGTATAAATTAATACAAAGCAATATAGATATTATTAATCTTAAAACTTTTTATGTGAAAATTATAAAACGAAAAATTAAAAAATAATTCATGATTTACGAGGAGTAGCAGGGCTTAATTTTTGTTGTTTATTTGAAAAGTGTAATTTCTTATTTGAGTTTGATAAGGATTAATATCGTTGGCGAAGGAAAGTAGATTAGCGCAAAATGTGTCGAGTTTCGCAATATAACTGCAATAACCCAGGAGCATGTCAGTGTCCGGTAGGTGGATGGTTGCCGATGTAATTTATCATACCGCTTCTTTTCACATCAGCGAGAGTAGCACGGCCAGCGAACCTCTATCATTTGTCTTCTCACCTGTCAGCTCAACCCAACGCTTTGTATCGGTTATATTTTTGATGGTTTTGGAAAGTAATGCTTATGATTTATTATAATTTTTAACCCTTTAGTTATTTCGTTAACCGCAAACGATCATTTTATAAACAAATGATATTTTAATTTTTTTCCTACCAACCACGATGATATATTTTTAACAGCCATGATTATTTTTTAAATTGATGTTCAATTTTTTAAATTATACAATTTACTTTTCAATTTTTCAAGCTACAAAACCATTAGGGATAATTAGGGTCAAACAAAACAAATCGGCATCATAGAGCGACCGACTCGACGCTGTCGTTTCTACAGTACTTGTATAATATGCATAATTACCGGCCAATGTTACACCGCCCTATTTTTTAAAGAATACATCAATTAAGTATTCTTAAAATGTTATTACAAGTATCGAATCGCGATATCCCCGATAATTAATTAACACTGAATTTTTTATTTCCTGAAAATTCTTTTCAGGAATATCGTTACTGTTGAGGTACAGCTTAACATTGGATTAAAATTGATTCTTGAATGCCGGTTTATCTTTCGCGTGAGAACTTTAAATCGGGGCGATTAAGAATTTGGAAATAATATAGCATAATTAATTACTCGATATAATAATCTGACAATGACAATGATCCTTGAGATAATTGAGACGAAAATCTCAATTGAAATTTACGCTAAACGAACAATACCTATGTTTTAACGTGTAAATATATTTGCTTATTATCCCATTGTTATTGTGGTTTGTAAGCAAATCATATTGATACGACTAATGTAAATATTCATTTCTACTAATACTGACGGAGATTTGCAATCCTTAATTAATTACCTGTTTTATTTTAATTGGTAATTACTGTAAATAAAATAAAAAAATATGAGCAGAATTTATTGGGTGAATCCTCCGGAAGCTTTAGCGGGTGCAGTTGAAACTAAAAATAAAAAAATTAAGAAGTAAATTTACATAAAAACTGCTATTTTAATAAAAATTGTTATGATTTTAGAGATTATCTACTATTAATTTGTACTTCTTCGTAAATAATAATGTTATAATAAGTTTTATTATAATTTTACCACATCTGTAGACACCTGAAGATATGCGATATTTCGCATGAAACATGTCGTGCTAAATAAAAATTGAAAGAAAATATAATGTTTTATTATTTGCAAAGAATTACAAACTATAATAATTATTGTAATAATTGTACTAAGTTAACCGAAGAATTACTGATTCTAAGGTACTCGGTTCGAATCCGAGGCGAGTCAAAAACGTTTATATGACCGTCTTCGTGCTTCGGAGGGCACGTAAAGCCGGCGGTCCCCCTGGGTTGACGATTGCCGCCGTCAACTATTAATAACAGGGTTACAGGCATTCTCCAATCCGGTTTAAGCAGCCGTTGCCAAAGGTTTGGGCATTAAGACCCAACGGCCCGTTGGGTCTTAATGCCCAAACCTTTCTCGAAAGAGAAAGAGGCCGATGGTCCAGGAGTGGACCGAAAGGCCGAAGAAGAAGAGGAAAATATATACTGCGATGAATTTTTATTGCAAATCTTAATTTTTAAAAATCGAAAAATAGTTTTGTTTATCGCAGTTCAATTTATAAATACAAAATGTGCATGATAATGACCACACGGTTCGCCCACATCTTGCTTTAAAGTTTTTTTCAATTTTGGCTTTTAATTTTATTAATCCAATGTAATTTTCTTCAAATTTGATAATCAAACAATTTCTCCTTCTTCAAAACCATCCAGTTAATTATTAATAATCCAATTATAATATCCAAAATTATTTATCCAAAACTTTCAAAAACCTTTTATTTAAAACTCTTCCAATTTGAGACAAAAATAATCCAAATTATCAAATAAATCCACTTACATCAAATAAACTTGCTTATTAGTCAAAATATAGAAAAATCTCCAACTTGAGATGTAAATTACAAAATTAAAAAATTAAAAAATCCTTAATCAGTTTATAATATGTAACTTTTCAGAAGATAAATGGCATATCCGTCAGGGCCGGATTTACCAGTAGGCACAACAGGCGATCGCCTGCGGCGTCAAAATATAAAAGGCGCAAGCCCCAGGCATTTCCGCGTTTATGTTCAGCAAAAATAAAATATATTACATATATGGCCGTACTAATAGTCACGGATCAATCCGAGACTCAAGCTAATCTTAGAATTTATGAGATTACTGGAATTTAGACCGTATCGTAGCAACAACTGCTATTTTGAGAATTGATCTTGAATCTCGGATCAATCCATGACTATAATGCCCGTACTAATAGTCACAGATCAATTCGAGACTCAAAATAATCCTAGAATTTACCAATGAGATCACTGGAATTTAGACCGTATCGTAGCAACAGCTGTAATTTTGAGAATTGATCTCGATACTCGGATTAATTCATGTGGATCAATCCACTTTAAATAAATTTTGGAGCATCAAATAAGGAAGTTAAATAGGAATAGTGCGCCTATATCGATTTAAATTTTACAGTGTCCTTGATTTTTCAAATTTTGATTTTACACTTTTATCAATTCAAGCTAATTCGTTTCCACAAAATCCAAATTTTTATCCAAATCTTCAATTCAATTGATCAAATACTAATCTAATTTTCCATAATTCAAATTTTAAACAAATATGTAACACTCCAAATAATTCGAAATTACTTATTCAACTCAAAAAACAAATCTTAATTTTGCCCAAAATACAAAATCTCAAATTAAAACGCAAATATAAATCAAACTCGCAAAATATAATAGAAATAATTGGAGACAAAATCGGCCTAGCTGAGCCCAGCTCAACAGCCCCCCGGAAAAACGTCAAAATTCAAAATCAAAATAAAATTATTTACAAAATACGAAATTTTCAAAATAAAATATAAGATCCTAATTTTGGATTTTGGAACACGACAGTATATCAGTTGTACGCATAGTCACTTTAGTAAATATTCGGATGAATATTATGAATTAATAAATAAATTATGTACATTTTCTTGTCATGGAATACAGATCAGATAATGTAATCTTCCGTTTCTTTCTTGAATTGATTTTCGAATAAAACTTACATATTGGTCTTTTGTACCTAATGACGTGAGAGCCAGATGTCCTGTTTTCAAGTCAATAATTTTGTTTAAAAGTATTTTATAGTTCATAAAATAAAAGTACCTATGAGTTTTAAGAAGAAATTGTTAGTTGGAGTTTAAAAAATGAAGAAAATAAATTTGAGAAGAATTTGATTATTTGGAGATTAGAGAAGATTATAGAAGAAGATAACTAACAAGTGTAATTATGATTACCTAACAATTAATAAAATATTTAAAATTGAACTAAGTATTTTATTATATTGAAAAAAAAAATTAAACTTTTAACAATTAAATTTTAAATGTTTTAAAATTTTTTTTGGAAATTAATTAAATCAAATTTTTTCATCGGTAAAGTACCTATAGTTCAAAAGTACACTACGCAACTCTCATAAAAGGGTGGTATACTCTTAGTACCTTTATTTTATAGTTCAATTTCAATTTCTAACTTTTCTGTTTTTTGTTCTTCATTTTACCTACAATCAAAATAAAATTTATTTTGGAGGTAAGGTAATCGAAAAATAGTATTTCAAATTATTTTTTTACTTTTTCGAGATCACCATTTTCAGAAACGTCAAGATCTGCAAATAATATAAAAGAAATTTTTCTGTGTCGGTCTGTCTGTCGGTCTGTCGTCAAATTTTGTCCCTAGATTTATTCCGGAACCGTCCAACCAATCACGGCCAAATTTGGCATAGTAGTGGGGTTTATGGTAGAAAGGTGAAAATAGGATCTGTCAATCAAGAGTGTCACTACAAGAAAATAACACAAGATTTTTAAAAATGATTTTGTCTTGGGGTAGGTTATTTTAAAGACATAGAAAATCTTTATTCAGAATAGTTGAAATTAACTTTCTATCTGTCATCTGTCAAAAATTACAAGCTGCTAAAGTTGAAACTTCATATAATAATGAATAACTCATGAAGTACTGAAGAGATCTCAAGCAAATTTTATATGTAGGAACATTGCCTCCACAGGACTTGTCAGCATATAGAACCATTTGATAAAAATCAAGAATTCAACATTTAAAAAACAAAGATTACTTTTTTGCGAAAACTTGAAAAAAGTTCTTGTCTCTCGATTTTCTTCGGCATTTTTGCGTCGATGGCAGTCAAACTTTTTGGACTTATGTCTGGTGAGCTCTAGTGGTGAAAATAAGGTTTTGGCAGAGAAATCTTTGCCAGGGCTACCACAATAAAATAAAAAGTAAATTGAAAAACTCATGGTATCTCAGGAAATGTTTAACCGATTATGATAAAATTTTGTGTGCTAATAGAGCTTTTAAAATAATTGAGCCAAATGTATAAACAAGAAAATTACAGAAAATATTAACTGAAATCTTACTTTATCTATTTTCTTGTGAAAATGTGTTAGGTGGATTGTCATATGACGTGACATTCATTTCGCAAGTTTGTTTTCAAGGTTATTTGTATTATGTACATGTAAAGTGGTCAAACCTGACAGTTTACAATTTAATAATTATTTTTGAACGATTGAAAATTCTTTTTTAGAAGAAAACACTTCTTGAGTGACCACCAATATAGTATACACCAAACAAATCTCCGGCAATGTTTAACAGATTCTCATAAAATTTGGTGTACCGATGATTGGAGCTATTGCAGCAGATGTGACAATTTTTTTTTTTATATTATTGTTTTTCTATACTTCCTACTTATTTTTTCACGGTCTTGAAAATGGGGGACAAACTATTATGGTCTTTATGCGGTTGCACATCAATTAGGTAATAAGTTGTTTTAATATTTATAATGGAATTCCAACAACACTTAATACTATAAAATGGCATCTATGGCAATGGCAAGGGCAAATGGCAATGGATACTATAATATCATTTTTTTGCCTAGACAAACCTGTACTTGAAGGTTTCTTTGATTTTAACTAGCGGAACTAGTAAGGAACTAGTATTTTCTTTAACATTTTTTTTAAGGTTTTCCAAGACCAATTAAGGTTTGGTGATGTTTCCTAAGATTTCTCCAGATTTTCCTGCATATGTTTCCAAATGTTTTCCAAAGTAAAAAAAGTAAAATAACTTAAATAAATTTGTATGCAAAATGGTAACCTGAATAAAGCAAAAATGAATAAATGATAAATATTAATTGCAAAAAAATAATGGAAAATTATTGAATACCTTAGATCTTAACTTAACTTTATTAGACCTTAAATAACTTAAATATTTAAAAATATAACGTATAAATTTAGTAACATTGGGGTACCTGCATAAAAAAATTATGTGCAGAATTAGCACAAATATCATCCCTACATAGGAGAAATATGTGTTACTAATCAGCACAATTGTGCAGATAAATCACATAATTGCATACTTTTTCTGCACAATTGTGTAGATTTGTAACATATATTTCTCCCTGTGTAGTGGGCACTAATTATAGACATCTGAATGCATCGAGTAATTAATTATTGAATTTCTAATTTATTATTGAGTAAATAATTATTGAATTTCAAATTTATTACAAAATAAAACTAAGTGTGACGTGAACAGTAACTGTAAATGGGCAGTAACTTACGAGGATATTTTCACATTGAGATATGACTGATACCGAGACTGACTGACAATGCCAGTAAGCAGTCCAACTTAAGTCACAATTTCAAACCACAAACTACATTATTGTTAACGTGGAATCGAAACCGCGGCACAGACAAACCAGAAAAACGAATCCTTGTTCTTACATTCTATTAATTTCAGTATATTATATGAAAAATTTATAGCAAAATCTTTTAATATTAATTAATTTTTTTTACATATTATTTTAAATAATATTTTAATGAAGGAACAAAAATATTAGAACTGGTTTGTAAAATAGAACTGCTATATCTGTGACATGAACAAATGATGATTAAGACAATACTGGTTATATTGTACCTACGTCCTTCAACTGTAACATGTTTTTTAACAAACCAATTAAAGAATTCATTTCATTGTTAAAATTTAAACAAATTACCTTTAATAGTCTCTTTAAATTAAAAACTGTTTAATTTACTCTTGTAAATTGTGTAGTGTAGCTGTAAACTCATAAGATACCTCTGTTTATGGTAACAAATTCTCTCGAGGGTATAATATATTAAACGAATTGATGATACTCGTAACGACCTCACTAAATAATCAAGACAATGAATTGAACTAATTTTTGGTATGATAAACTGACGAATGTATGGTCCATATCTCATCGTTTAAACGAGCTTCACGTGCTTTCTCTCATATTAATCGAAATGCTATCAAATATACGCATACCTACTTGCGTGAGTTTTGCTTGATTTGAAATTGCCAACAGATGGATTAAATTTTTGATTTATTTGATTTACATCGGCGCTTTTCCAAGTGTAAATTAGTGCTTGCAAAATATGTAATAATGGTATTATGACCTAAAATTTAAAAAAAAATTTTTCATTTCATTAAAAATAAAATTTTTTTGAAAGCAACATATAGGGACTTTATTATAAGAAGCTTTGATATTTAATATGCATCTGATAGCATTAGTATAATTATACCAATATTTTTGCCCTATTAGTCGTTGTCAGTATTCTGTATTTTATTGAATTAAAGCTGAACGATAAATTTTGTCCAATACCTGCAAAATACGTTTTTTATTATTTTTAGTCGATGTCATTCTCTTTATAATAGTGGTCGTGTGTGTATGTGCGTTTGTATGTTTGGTTAATGACCCATTGACTTATGTTTTAATTTGGAATTTGGCTATGGTTTGAAATCGACAGTTGTCTTGATTGGTGAGTTTTTCAAATTTAATTCCAAAAAAATATGGAGGTATTTTGCTCAAAATAATGCTTGTTCACAATCAACTTTCGCAATTCTTTTTATTTTGAACTTTTGGTGAAACGTAACTGAAGATTGATAATAATCATGAAATAGCGTTATTTTGCATTATAATAATGTCGTACTTATTTAAATTTATTAATACAGTGAGTTTACAAATAAATAATGGCGCAAACTCGATAATAATAAATGCTTATCTAAATCTTTGAGCGCAATCAAAACATTCAATTCTCCAACCTGTTCTTGTCAAATAAAAAATATGAAGTCTGAGCGATTAGTCTACTTTTTTGGCGACGAGTGCTACTAATAGAATCTCATCGAAACAAACGGATTCCTACTATTTCAACCACAGAATGATCTGGTTCTCAGAGGACTGACCTAAGAAACTCCGTGAAGTCTCCGATATTCAAATGCGAAATTTCCGTTATACACCCAACTAGCGGTAATGGCAAGCCACTACCGTGGTGATCCGTTTGATCTTGACACTGAACATATTGGATGATGAGTCAAATTGAATGTAAGAAACTTATTAATAAATAAATTTCTAGCTTTTGTTATCTGCACACAATCACATAATGGGCAATGTTGATTAAATAACCTGACCTTTTAATTTTGAAGGTTGCTGCGAGTTGTGTTAATTTCAACTTATGAAATTTAGACAACACATAAATTGAAAGTAAATTAATAGAATTGCGTCATGGCAGTGCAACTCGATGCAGTAGTTAATACTATTTGATTTGACACTAATCCTGTTATCGAATTTGCCACCCCACACAACATTCTCTATTGAATTGTATTAAATAGCATATGCTCATGATCTATTTGGAATTCGTTTATCAGTGGCCCAAGGGAAAATTTTAGTGCATATTTAAATGTAATCCTTAAATTTCGTTTAATTTAATTTGCATTTAATTATTTCTTTTATCAACAAGGCCGAGACATTTTCTTTTTAAATTTTCCGACTTTTTTTTATTCCATATGCATATAATAATATGCCACTTTCAAGAAGGCAATTTTGGTATTTTGGTTATGAATAGATCCCATGGGACAATTTGCCATTAATAGTAAGCAGTAAATATTAATATTATGGGGTGAATTTTATAGTGTTAATATTCATCCCCGTATGCGTAATTGCACACGAAGTAGCTTAGACACAGCTAGGTGTAAAATCCTGCAAACTATAGGGTAGAAAGGATGAGTAGAGGTGTAGGGAAGTGTTATCTAATATTGCGTATGTAATCAATGTGAGATTAGCGAGGGTGTTCATTCGGGCCCATCGCTTTGTTATCTCACTACATCTCCCAGGAGACTCAGTTTCATCTTTTCTACTTACTATTACCTACTGTTACTGATGTGAGAAGATTCTTGCTACTATGCCTCTACACTCCCTTACACAATCACCGGAAATTGATATTGCGCGAGATTATGTTTATTATGTAAGCAGCCAGGTTTAAATTTTCATTTAAATTACAAGCTTATCTTTAGGCTGATAAATGTTAAAATTCTGCAAAATTTTTATAACAAGTTTAGAACACTTGTTAGTTAAGAAGTTTTGGCTCAATTACGTATAATTAAACATTCCTTTTGATTACATTTGATTAACTTTGATGAGCAAGGTGTGAGGCTATCTGTTTGCAATTAATTTGGTGTATCTGTTTAATAAATCCTCTAGCTCAACACCTCGTGCTGCCGGTGTTTAATATTTGTCACTCCGGGGGTTCTCTACTGTTAATATCCTGTAATATTAGATCTTCCTATTGATCGTTGTCAGTGAGATTCAATCACGTGTGTCATTACGTATTCTCTATATAAATTTTTTCACCTGTAAAAATTCAATTTAATTAAATTACTTATATTCAGCGCCAGACTTCAACTGCTCTTGAAACTTGCGAAATTTCAAAAATATTTTTAAAAAACGTTAATTTTTAAATTTTATTATTGAGTTTTTAATAATAATTAAAAACAAAATATCAAATGTTGGATATCTAGCAAAAATACTCTGGTAAATTGGTACCTTTTTCGTTAACCAAACGAATCTGTTCTTTTCGAATTTTTTCGAAAATATCTCTTTCTATAGTTTTGTTGGTATATATGCCCCTCTTAATTAACAAAATAAACAATAATCTTTTGTTGATCATTGATCATTGTAAAGTCACTTGCCTGATTAACTCCCATATGGGTTATTTATACTTACTTTTTTCTTCTTATTCATTTTTGTAGTTCTTAGGCATATTTTATTAACTGAAAATCATAGGCAGAGGCAAGTATCCCACGTTAAAATCTACCATAAATCCCTTTTAAATTAATTAAATATGCCCCTGTTAATATTTATTATCAAATGCCCTCTACATTGAATTTAATGATAAAAATTGAAAAAACCAAAAAATAGATTTAATTATATCAAAATAATACAAACCAAAGTATTTTTATGTAAATATATCCTTCAGGAGCATAAATACCAACTTTGCCCTACATTATTATATACAATATACAGGGTGTCCCCGTCACCATGGAGAACCTTTGAGTTTGTAATAAAGGACACTTTTCTAAGACAAATTTTCAAATAAAATATTTGCTCAAGTCTAAACCCTTGGGGTACCTTCCCTTGAAGCAATTATTTGAATTTTTGATTTCAAACGGCCATAGCTCCGATATTATTAATTTTTTAAGCTCAATGAATTAGGACTTTTTTAAAGATAATTCGCTTATCTTCAAATTAGTTTATATCACCTTATCGTCTAGAATCAACAGATTTCGAGTTATAAATTAAATTAAGGGAAAAAATGTAAAAAAAATTTCTTGGTATGGCGATAAAATATATTACCTTAAAAATCAGGGTTTTATAAAAAATATTATTTTTAAATATTATTTCTACAGCAAAATATTTTTAAATTTCATGTTTCAAAATTTAATAATTATTGATTTACTTATGACGCTTTGAATGTATATCGGAAAGAAATATTTAAAAATTAAATATTGGATACCAGCAATTACTAAAACATCATAAAAATATTGCATTTATATTTTTTTAGTTATATTTTCTCAGTATTTTGTTTATTATTTTTTTAATGTGTAATTTCTAGTTCTTATATTTTAACGTGAATTTTTGTATTAATTTTTGTATTTTTCCTTTTAATCTGGAATTTTATATTTTCGAAATGTTCAATAAATTGATTTGTAATGCGAATCCTTAAGTAAAAGTTATGAAATAAAGCAATTAGGTGTCTTTTGTTCTAAAAGACCCTTCCTATATTTAGAAGAAACAAAAGAAACTATTCTTCACTTACGAAATTTATAAGGTCGCGGTAAAAGCTAAACGGGCAAATAGCTTTTTCTGAAAACACATTGTGAAAATTCTATATCCAATACTTTTTATTTGTCAATGAATAAAATATTGAATGCATTCAATCCATGGTTATAACGTGAGAAAAGAATATCAATATATTGTGCTGGTGCAGATTGTGCACTTTCAATTTCATTGGGTGATAAATGCAGAAATTGTACATAGGTATAAGAATAAAAATATTTATTGGAAATAATATGGGTGCATACATATTTTTCCAATTTTCAGGCAATAAATTGAAATTTATTTTTTATTATATTTAATAAAATTAAGTTAAAATTATATTTACAACATAAGTACCTATATTCCAAGATTAAATTTAAAAGTTGACATAAATTAATTTTTCAAAACAAAATAAATTTATTAAAATTTTTAATTCAAGAAATATTTACAAAACAACATTTTTAACTTTACATCGGTTATAGTATATCGGATATAGTTGCATTATTAGTACATCAGATCGTCGTGGATACAGGGCCGGATCAAGCTATTTCAGCGCAGGGTGCAGATTAGGTAAATGGCGCCTTTAATCAAAGCCGGAACTAGGATATAATGCGCCCGTGGCGACTTTAAAACTTGCGTCTCTATTGGGGGTCTGAGGGGGGTATCCCTCAGCTTATTGCAGGCGAAAATTTTTGAAATTTTCAAGGTCAAGCGCTCTATTGTAAAGTTAATAAATTGCGATACAAATACATATATTCCTTCAAAAAAAAAAGTTTAGTAAAGCAAATTTATTTAAAAGCTATATTAAAGGACTAAGCAACTACTAACAGCAGGTAGTTGATCAACGATCTACGCGTGGTAAAGGCCACAGGTATCCTGTTAATATTTTATTTATATTTTTTATTTTAGGATTTTATCTCGCGCTTTACTTCGGAGGGGGGTTGGACTCCTAAAACCTCCTCTCAGATACGGCCCTGCCTACCAGGACGGTAAATCGCGTGGGTATTTATTTATATTTTATAATTTAATTTAAAATTGAAAATTTGGCGCGCCCTAACCAGCTCGCGCCTGTGGCGGGCGCTTCTCTCGCCACGCCCTAGTTCCGGTCCTGCCTTTAATACTAATAATATCATATATAATATTATAATCCAAGAAAAATGAAGTACCTTGGAATCACAACAATTAAAAACCGCTCAATTTTGGCGCCTTCTAAACTTTGGTGCTGGGTGGTACCCAGGTATCCTTTTTAACTTTGGTATCCGGCCCTGCTTGAATAGACCGATAGCGTAGATTGGTACAAATTGGTTTCTGATATGTAACCAATGCCTTGCTGCCCGTACTAATATTGACGGATTAATCCGAGATTTAAGATAATTCTAGGATTTACCAATGAGATTACTGGAATTTAAACCATATTGTAGCAACAGCTGCTATTTCGAGAATTAATCTTCAATCTCGGATTAATTCGTGACTATCTGTACAGACATAAAAGCAATAGTTTGCAATCGTTTTTGTTTTGGCAACAAAACAAAATAAAGAGAGATAGTTACCTAAATTTTAGTGCACACAGTGTACACAGTAAAAATGATTTCTTTGAATCAAAAAAAAATTATTTTTGTTTTAGTAAATTTTTTAAAGCAAACAAATTTTGTTTAATTGAAATAAAAAAATATTTTTGGTAAAATAAAAACAAACAAAATCCTCCACGTTTTTTTTATTTGATATGATCGCATTGTATTTATACTATTCAAAAATTAAAATTTTTTATTATTTTTATTCTTAACTCCAGACCAAACTACTGCACTGCGAGCATGAGACTCTTCTTATACAAAATTAAATAATGAAAACCCAAAAATCAAATTTTGAAAGTTATTAAATGGACCGATAAACTGTATAGTAATTTAATGAGTAATATATTTAAATTATTAGCATGAGATATATATGTATTAGTAATGCGGGGATTAAATTTTTAAATGTTAAATTATTCAAGATTTATTTTCATAACTTTCACTTTTTATTAAGATTACAATAAATTGTAATATCGAAAAATGTAATTAACTAATTTTGATTTTAATAAAAATGTAAGGTACAGAATTCAATTTATTAATTTAACATGTAAAAATTAGCACCTTATATTATACTATTAATATATTGTGATGAACTACTTTTATAAATTGGGGTAGTTTAATAATACACAGTTCCAATTATTTTTCTTCAGTTTCCAATTATACCATGCTTTCACCCCATCTGGCGTGGAAAGTAGGTAGTTTAAAAATCATTCAGGAGTGCAGGAGTTCAAGGCGGCCGTGGAGCCGACTGACTTGCTAGTAACCAATAAAGCTTGTTATTATTAAACTTTATACTTTTATATTCCTATTTTGTGATGTAGAAATATTTTTGCTGAATTCAATATTAATGTTGATCCTGCATTTCCGATATTGGTTTTAGCGTAACACGGGTCTCCTTTGCTTTGAATTTCTAAATATCCAATATAATTTTTTGTTTTTCCGTATCGTTTTTATTTTTAAGCATTTTTTAATTTTATAACAAATTAAATTTTCTATAATACAACTTATGTGTGGTTAAATTAATAGTTATCCTTGAAGAGGCGGCTTGTTTTGAAACTTAAAAATATTAAGGATTAGTTTTCGAGAATTTATTATTCCGACATAATGATGTTCGTTAATTGCCTGATAGTGTGAAGGTCGTAATGCCAATCGCAATGTCCATTCGTCAATATGTCATACCAAGAATGCGACACATTAATTTTCAAATTGTATAGGTGTCGGAGTTGGTACTGCAGGTAACCCGGTAGGTGTAGCCCCTGTCACGGTTTCCAGGGTAACCTACAAACTGTCCAGTCATGGCGGAGGATTGAAACCTAATAATTAATTACTCCGGTATGTTGCTCGTCAGCATGACGTATATTACACCCGGATCTGGAAGGACTTTGCAACACTACAAAATTTGCAAATTAATGACCCACAACTATGTTGATAGAAAGGTCTTAGAATTATTAAAGCATCGAGAGAGTATCTCAGGTGTTAAATTTTATAGGAGACATTCGCTTTAATTGGTTCTTTTGGTAGTTAAAATAAATTGGATCGTAGTCGCATTGTTTTATTTTAAAATACACCAACCAAGAGTAAGTTAGATTTGATGCTCTCCATTATTCAGATATAGTTGCTCGTGTATAGATTAATATTGGAATTTCTATTTCGCTATAATTAAAATCACCCTCGGATTTTGCAGAATTCTGCTTTTAATTTCCACTAGAAATTCTCACAGTCTTGTTTACTTTCCTTCTTATTCGCAAATATATTTCTTATTGGGTATTGTAAAAACTTTTTCATCAATTATTGCAATTTCCTTGATACTGCCACGTCATAAGAAGGACGAAAACGTCAAATTCTATTGCGTAATATGTCGTTTATGTTAACATTAAAAAGTAACGATTGCACCCACAGGCGAGGCAATCAGAAACGCATTAGACCATCCAGGATTTTGAATCGGCTAGTCCCGAGCTATTACGCGGATATCTTTGCTGCAGTCCACTTTTGCTTGTATAAAAAATATTAAAATCCTTTATCGTTTCCTAATGTTGAAAGGAATCGAAATGATAAAGAGAAATACGATGCCACCATTAAAATATGTAACATTAGAGGAAGGAATCCTTCGCCAAATACGCACTTGACTTTGTTGTTTGATGTCATTTACACCAAACTAACAAGAAAACCTGTCAACACTTAATAGGTGGAAAGACTAATGTCTCATGTTGACAAAGTAACACGAAACCTATATGAGCGCGTGTGTGGGTGTCGTTAGGGTAGCAAGTGACCCCTGCAACAGTTTAGTGTCTTATGATATGCTCCATCAGTAGCAACCGCCAAATCACCACGGTTCTCGAATTACAATTTGTTCTATTTTCGGTAAAGCTACTCTTGACCTCTCAACATGTTTATATTTTTACGTGGTCCGTGCTTAAGGACCGTCCAAAATAAATATTTACATATTTAAACCATCTTAGCTCAAAGAAAATATTAAGTATAATACTTAAAATTACAGAATCTGGATGCTATCTCAATTTCAGGATAATAAATTCAAACAAAAATGTCTGATCAGAAAGTAGAGCTGTGTTCAATCCCCATATAGTTTTTCTAGTCAATGATCTGATATTTTAAATTACCGCGCTCTAGCTCCAGCGGCGATCACACCAAGCCACCACTCTTTGTATTTATTAAATATTTTAACTGCTGGTTTATGGCATTAAAAATTTTGATCGATGTTTGGTATTTATTTTGCAATAATTGCTTAAGACTATTTCTGTTGGTTATAGAAACAAGGACAATTTGCAGAAGAAACGATAGCTTCAACGTAGTGTCGCTAAAGTGTTTCCGGTAGCAGCTGTGTGTTCCCAGGCGAACAAAAGACAACCGACCCCAAATCAAATTATCTAATTCTCTATATTGGCCATTGCGACCGCGAGATTTGTTTAATCGACTATAGTCATCGCAGATGATACCACTATATCTTTAAGTAGATTTGAATTATCAGTAAATTGGTTCATCTGGACTTTCCAAGATGGAAAGATTGGGCTTTGTTATGTTGGGGAGCATAAAAAGAATCCCTGGGTTTCTCACGACAACTTTAGCGGGACACTTTTTGCAGTAACCATGTAGTTAAGTAAAAATAATGATAAGTTGGTTAGAATTGAGGGATTCACTAACAGTAAAGAAGTAAATAATATATATTTAAAGTGTGGTTAGAGCATTTAACACATACATAATCTATAGACCTCGGGAGTATAACAAGAGCTTGTCAACAGCAGTCGGGAACGCCTGGTGTCGAGCGAGGTGAATATTAAATCAGACATTTGATTGCTGGACCGCCCCCATGATTACGTCATATGTCATGCGTGTGTATGACAGGAGTAGAACAATGGGGTTGATTGAACCACGATTGCAACCGGGAAGGAACCAGATATGGGTTAGTCTCTGACGGCTGCTATATGCAAGACGTTTTATTTCCGGTATAATTGTAGAACCGTCCGATGATGTTAATGGCTTCGATGTCACGATAAGCGCTGAAATTTGATATCAGTAACTTGATTTTGCGTGTATCTGATAGCAATTCAAAATATACACACTTGCCACCACAATAGACGACAAAACAAAATTTAATTTTATCTACATTAAAGGTAGGAAGATGTGTTCAAATGAAAACTGAAAGAAGCTCAACTAAATGAAAATTATATTTTGAATCGTTTTGAATTTAATTAATAATTCCATTAATTTTAATGAACTTTACTTACTCTCTTATGTTTTTCTCCAAACAAGCACCTTATTACGTTTAAGGTTACGAACCCACTTAACAGTGCCAAATAATTTTTCCCCGTTTTTCTAACGAATTAATTAATGTTAACAGATGCCCACAGAATAATTGGATTTCGGCTTAAGATGAAGAGAAAAAGTAAGTTTGATTGGTCATGTCATTAAGTCCCACATCATCAGAATATATTCTTGGATGACAATATGAAGCAATGAGCGCAGAATTCAATTATCTTACGATGTCGTCCACCCACTATACAGTCGTCATCACTCTTTTCAGATAGCGTCATTGTCTCACCCTTGCGTCATTTAGCGCATCAAACTGTCGTTTGTTACTATCATGCAGTTCTTTGTTGCAAGCCCATATCGTTAACCGAGTTTGGATTTTGATATAATTTATTTTGCTTTCTGACAAGTGTTATCTGTGATTTTTACAATGTTAAGTATTGTCACTCTTCAGGGAATTAATGTAATTGACTTAGTTTCACAAGGTGCGCAATTCAAAAAATGGAACAATAGTTTTAATAAATTGCCAGATAATTTTTCATTGCTTGCACTTGTAGAATTCTTATTTTGCTTACTGTATTATGTAGAAATGCTTCTTTCGGTTATGATCCCCAAAATAAGCGAGGCGGAGCTAAAAGGCGAAATACTATTATGCACAGTAAAATTTACATAAAAAATTTGGACCGAAAAAATAAAAATAGTGTATTAAGGGAGAGAAATGCAGCCTCACTGCATGGCATTCTTTTTTACAACCAATTCAATATTTGATTATACAATATTACTTACAGTGTATTTTATTTGTGATAACTTAAAAATCATTTTAGTTCTGAAAAGTGTATGTGCATTTTTTGAGTTTTTTGAAATATTGATAGGTATAAGATGTCCAATAAGACCAAAAATTATGACCAATACGATGTCCGTTAGTGTATAGTAATAAAATATAACTTAGCTATGAAACATAAGACTAGTGCTTTCAGATCAGCCTTTTTTCGTATGTACTTATTTTGGGAAAAGTTTCCAATTTAATGTTCAAAAACTGAAACAAAAGCTTTCACCGTTGAATTTTTATTGCCGAAGTTAACATATCACAATAAATGAGGCAGAGTAAAAAGTGGAGTCAAGTGATCAAATAAAAACAAAGGAAAAAATAAAAAATACTGGGTAACAGAGTGATCAGACCACCCAATGCCGCAAGGCTTAGAAGGTATATTAAAAATTACAATAAAAAAAGAATCCAGAAAAGAAACAAAAAAGAAACTTGTTTCACCCAAACAAGTAACCGAAAACAATCGTTCAATGATGTGGCTTCCAGGGAAGATGAGCTAAAATCCATTGCAAATATTAAAAAGAGAAAAATACTGAAATAAAACTGAGACAACAAACGACAAACACAGAAAAGCCTAAAACAATAGAAGAAGAAATTAACTAGAGTAACAAACCATGCAAAAAAGAGGAAAAAATAACCAACACAGAATAGGGAAACTCGACAGCAAGCCGGAAACGAGCAACCCACTGGTGAAACAGAGCCTACTGTGGAGGTCCCAACGATAAAAACCGAGGAATAATCGTTAAACCAGCTAAATTACAACAAAAGATCTAAACCATTCATGGTTTTCCTGAAAACGTTCATGGCAAAGGCTAAGATATCTTGTCGACTAGAGAGGGCATGATTATCAAAAGGACGATTATAGACCGAAATTCCAGAAAACGGCTCGGGAGCTTGGAATGCCATACCAAACCAGAGTACATAAGGACTATTGTTAAATATGATAGTTAGGAGGTTAAAACTCAGGAGATAAAGCAGATCCACAAGGTGAAACTCCAGTACCTCATAGCAACCATCTTAACTACTCCGATATCACTCACTCAGCCTGAGAACCCTTTTTTTAGCTTAAGCAGGGAGGAGGAATCTCCATCTACGATAGTAGTGTCAGACTTTCACTGACTAAAACCTTCCCCCTACCTCCGACTTACCGATCACGAGAATCCGCCGCAAGGCATTACTTTCCGCATTACGTCCGCCCGTTCAAGATATTCCTGCAGTGGCCGTGACACAGACTCCTCGGTGTCTTAGGGACGTCTCTAAAGTTGTTCCTGCAATGTTTGGAACTTGGTCGGAGAGATGTCCTTGGATCGGCTGCCCGCTCAATCCTCTCCTTTCTCCGTTTTTCGGCAAAATTCCAGCTGTCTCCGTTGGGTTATTATGCAACTGCTGTTTCCGCTTCTGGTGTGTGGATGAACTGTGCGGTACCCCCAGCCGGTTCCCATCCCTTGCATTCGGGCAGGGTACCTCGGTAGTGTCCACCAGGGGCGCGAGTTGCGAGCTCGGCCCTATACTGCGGGGACTCCTGGCCGGTTCCCATTCCTTGCGCTCGATCGGGGTATTCTCGGCGGTGTCCGCGACAGAATTTCTACATTTCCGCTGCCTCTTGCGTGGCCTTTGCAGGGCATTTCGGCCTCTCGCGTTGGCCTTGCAAACTTTCCTCCTTCACCGGGGTTGGTTACCCGATCTCAGAGAGTCCTCCACATGTTACCAGGGACCACCACGAGGAGGTGCGAGTAGGGCGTTGATCCTCAGCCTGAGATTACCTTACGGAAATCAAAAATAGTAAGAACAATCTCGACTAAGAAATCCAGGCAAAGAAGGTTTGATTTGAAGATCTGGTGTTTTCTGAAGAGGGTAATGAAGCAAAGTCCTCAGAAAAAAACAGAATAAATCTTGACCAGCATTAGCTAGTCAAACTTTGGGATCAATGCTGATAGAGTAATGCGAAATCCAGATTAAAAATAATGGTGTGCTAATCGAATCCTTGTGTAATTCAGTATAGAAACCAATTGGCCATTCTCTCCTTATAAGAAAGAAATTAAAATATTGTTTGCCTTGAGCACTCTGGCCTTCAATCAATGGCTAAATTGAAAATAGGAGTTCAAAAGAAATTTCCAGGACGCAATAAATTGCTCGCGGCAGAAATGGTTCAAAACCATAAACCCCATTTTCTCCAAGGAGAGAACATTTAACAAATGAGTGATTGAACTACATTCGCTTGTTAGGCAGTCAGCCTAACCTAGAAGAGTTACCAAATTTATGAATCCATCAAACTGGTTTGTTGCTTTAAGTCTCAAAGGTATGGGAATACAACGAAATTTGTAGAGGACTCTTTCAGACACTAATGTATAAACTAATCTTCTTCCCTTCACTTGTGAACTACTTTCGATCCAAAACCGGTCTCTGTTTTCTCTTCTCATGAAATATCTTAGAAGCAATCAAACTTGGATAAACCATGTATCGAAGAAGAGACAAGTGCCAAAACCAGGATGGAAATTATAGGACTACGCAAAAGTAACCAAGTGAAGTTGCCGACCAAAATCAACAAAGAACCGAATCCAAGATTAAAATTGAAAATTCTTACAAAAACCACTGTATGACCCAAATTGGAAAAATGGCACCAAATATTGTATATTTACCGCGGAAGGGTGGGAAGGCCTTCAAATTTAGGAAGAAATTTATTCAAATTAGTGGCAATTTGTGTATATGGTGTACAGAAACTGTCATGGAAATTGCATCGATGAATATTTCTGAATTAAAATAATAATTCCTATTGACTTTTCAATAACCGTACAAAATATAAACACAATACGCACACAGAGCTATGTTTTTCAAACCGGGGGGTCTGGGGGGTATGGAATACCCTCCAGTACACTAGAGATTGTGCGTCAAAAAGTTTTATTGAACTTATAAGTTTCAAACTGAAAATCTAATTTCTAAAAGCTAAGATTTGTGATTTGAAATTCATTAACACATTTTCTTTTTTTGAACACAATCATTAATGTGCTGGGGGGTATTCTATACCCAGAATCCCTGTGCCGATAAATCAAGCTTTGCGATTGTGTTCAAAAAAGAGAATGTATTTTTCAGCTTATGAGTTTAAAACCAAAAATTTAACTTTTTATCTATTTTCTATTCTTTAGGTTCTATTTTATAGGTAATATACTTAGAAATCTATTTTTTTAATTTGGGAATAATTCCCAACACAATTTCCATGACCGCTACTGTATTTTGAAATCCATCCATTTTGCCGGGTAGTAATGAATTTTTTTTTATATATTTGTTTATCACTATATAAATAGAGATACTGTTTTAGAACTTAGATTTGTCGTCATTTTGAGATAATTTTTATGTAAGCAAACTTGAAACACTAATTACAAGTATTAATTGGAAGTATAAAAATAGGGCGAATTTATTACATAAAATCTTACAACAGAGTATACGCTGCACTGTAGGAAGGAGATAATCAACGAAAATTTAAAAATTAGTAAAGATTTCTTTTTTTTCAAATCCATTTTCAGCTTCAGCTATTTTTATAGTAGGTCACGAAAAACTAAAGTGTCCAGATGTACATATTATCGTTAGCGGTTGAGAACCATTGCACTATAGGGCACTTGTCCGATATCTGCTAATTTCCAATATCAGTATTTTAGAAAATATTTTATATGTATTTTATTCTACTAATTTCTAGTCAATTATTAAAAAATCATATAATGAAACTAATTAATTGTTTTGTTAATGTTTCAAAAAATGAAAATATGAATAATTTTCACAATTATTGAAGTGTATTTAAGTTTTTATTCAAATTTAACTTTTCTTCCCTCTTTTCATTGGAAAATATTTTGAACACTGTTGTGCAAAAAAAATTACGTTCTAAATAAGGAAAAAATTGTAACTGTCTGTAGCAGAAGTTATTGTAATTTATAACCTTAAATGTCAACCCTTATATGACTTTATAGCTATAAATTTTATGAGGGCAGCATTTAAAATTTTAAGATGCAATTTTACAGCATAGTTTGCAATCACTGCTAAATATTTTTACAGGGTAATTTGGTGGGCTAATAAAACAATAAAATTGTTCCTGCAATAAAGTAAAATTGGGAAAAAACTTGGAATTAAAATTTTTCAAAAAAACATCTTTAGAATAAATTATGCTGAGATTATAATTTATAAAGCTTATAGTGCACTAATTGTCTAATTAATCGTTCTTATTACGAGAACTTGAATTTATATGCTAAACAGGGTTTTGAATGTTTAATAATTTCCTCACTTAAGTAATTGCTCTACTCCCTCAACTAATTATGTGAGACTGTTTAGCCTAATAACTTACCTTGGCTGCAAAAATATGCATAGTTCCTTAATTAACTTAATTGGTATACGAACTACAAAGATAACTCTCAAAAAGAACAAAAAATGTATCTAAAAAGAACTATGCATAATACCAAAGATAAGTAGTTGGTTCTATTTGACTCTTGCACTACCATATTTATTAATTGCTCTATTGGTGGTAAGATTTTTTACGTCTAAATCAAAACCTAATAGCATTTAATCAATTGACACCGATTAACTTAATTGTACAAAAATTAATAAAGATTTTTTTAATTGTTTATTTCTTAAATTTACATCTATGAATTTTAAGTTGAAAGTTAATAACAATTATCTAAATTAGTAATAATGAATAACTCAAAAGTTTCATTTTCGTCTAATTACGCTACGTAATTTTCTTCTTTAAAACCTTGTTTTTGTCGATGTTTTTGACGTAAATTCTTAGTTAACGAAATTAATAAAAATTTACTTATAATGTCAAATACATGGATAAATAGAGGTTTTAAAGAAAAAATTTAATTTTACGTAGCGTTAATTGGTTGAGAACAACACTGAAAGAATCATAATCACCGACTTTGAATGACTCCTGTGTTGAAACGAATAAAGATGTGTATAATGCTCCCAAGAACTTTTCTGTAGAAAATTTAATTTTCTACAGTAAACTTAAATGTAAATAATTATAGGTATAAATAGTTTCAAACTATTAACTTAATGTTTCATATAAATATGAACAATATTGATAAAGATAACAAACGAAACATATGTAAATACTTTCCTTTCATACTTCTTAGACGTGGAAAGATATATATAGATATAGGTATATACGAGAATCTTTTGTTTGGATTATTATGTCTGTATCCATTTTTAAAAAAAAGTGACGCAATGACTAATGAGTTCACACATTTTTATTATATTTAAGTTTACATGATAGATTATTACGTTAATAAATTAAATTTAATGGTTTTTTTTTGTTACAGGTGGTAGATGGATCTAAATATTATAAGGTACGTTACTTTTTTTGTAATTTCGTTTGCTGACATTCGGTATACGTTTTTTCTATTTTGCTTAATCAATAATAACCAAAGAAATTTTTCTTTAACTCTGCATATGTAGCTAATCTTCATCATTAGACTTTTACGACACCGATCTGGCATTGGCAAAAAATTTACCTGCAGAAGTGGATAAGTTTGGCCAATGACCATAGTGCTTCATAATATGCTTCGTTTTTACTTCAATTTTATTTTATAGTATTTTAAAGATGCATTTACCTCAAAAGTATTTCAAACGTTCAACTATATCTTAATTCGTTTACATTTTTTATTTAAAATAGTAATTCGTTTAAGGCAGTAAAGTATTTTAGTGCATATTGTAATAACGTATTTTTTGTTCTTGGGAGACTCGCTTTTGGCTGCACATCGTGTGTAAACTTTAATATTTCTACAGAGAGAAATATGGGTTACTAATCCACACAATTGTGCAGAAAAATTGCACAATTTCGTACTTTTTCTGCACAATTGTGTGGATTCGTAACTAATATTTCTCTGTGTGTATGCAAAATGTATCACGTTGTTCACTTGTTATGCAGTATACTATTTAATCACAATTTTGCAATAATTGCAATAATATTAATACACTTAGCTTTTAATTGCAATAGCTTTAATTTGTTTATTTACTGTGTAATATGAATTTTAGCAAAATTTGAAACAGACGGAAGCATCAGGTGTGGCGAAAATTTTATTTTTAATTTAAAATTTACAAAAATTATCAAACGGAGTCAATTTTTCCAAACTGCGCATCTCTTATCGTTTTAAAAACCACCTTGTTTTAAAATTGGGATGTAAAACCTCTTATATTTAAAATATTTTTTTCTCATTTTCAAAGAAATGTTTTTGATGAGGAGGTAAACCGCAGAAGATTTCAGGTGTACAAGTTGTAGAAATTACGAGAGAATTAGCTGCTGGAATGGCCAAGAAATTGCAAGAATTAGAAACAAAAAGCGAAATTAGTGTACAAGATTTCAGAAAATTTGATTTTGTTTTGAATAGAAATTTTGCATGAAAAGTAAGTAGTAATAATCATCAGCTGCATACAGCATACTGACGCCACTACTTAATATGTGCAATTTATACAGAACATCAATATCGAGCCAGATACTACCCATATTCTTTTTTCTACCCTTTTTTCTTCTTTCTTAACGCAGATATTACCACGTTTTTTTCTGTTTTTTTTAGTTAGTCGAAAATAAACTTTTTAGTTAAAAACAAAATTGTATTTTTTTATGGATTTTGCTGTAGGGGTTCTTTTGAAAGGACGGAGGTAATTTGAACTACCAATAATTAAAAATTAAAAAAATCATAGGACAATTTATGAGGTGTCCTGTCTAAAGGAGAAAGGACAGTGGTATAATCCGGGTTAATTTTATTTATTATTAAATTATTATCTTTGCTGAAAAGGTTGTGATTCCAAGTTCCTTGCACTTAAATGCTCAACATATTGTGCCCCGCAGCCCAAGTTTTACTCCATCAGCTTTGTTTCTCAATAAAATTAAATATACAGCCGATGGATGCTTGGTTGTCGAATATGGAAAACCGAGGTATTTTAGCCTTTTTGGGGCTAAAGCTGGACATTAGTATGTGGTGTGAAGTTTTTTCCTTCTCCCCACACTTTCTACATGTGGTGTCTTCTACAACCCTAGTTATCTTGAGGTTGAGGTGTCTGTTTAGATAGCAGTGTCATGTAAGTAGTCCTAACTATTTTCCTCAACTGTAGTCAGCTATTTTATATTTAGTACAGTCAGTGTGTACTTTTGAACATATAAAATAATTAGTTATCACTTTTTCTTGTTTTAACCGACAGGGGGGTCACTGGTAGTCTTCATTCAAAAAGTCAACCAAATCCTGCATTTGCTTATGTCTGTCATTTGAATTTTAAGAAAAATGTTTTTTCTTGAATAACTTGGCCATTTTAAATTTAATGAAAAATCGTAAAGATAAAAGTTGTAAGAAATTCAATTTCCTACAACTTTAGTTTCCAAACTTTTTTTCTAAAATTGATATTTTTTAAATTAAACCTGAAAACTGCGGCGAAGTAAAACTCTTGCATTATCTCATTTATTTTTAACTTTAGAGCACGAATAAACTTAAACAAAATTGTAGGTAATTAAATTTTGAACAATTTTGGTCTTCGCCTTTTTTTCCTATAGTCAATACTTTAGTCAAAAAGAGGAGAAGTGACAAAATTTTGTTTCAAAAAACACACCACATATGCCACGGAGTGGGGTTGCATAAAACTAATCACGGGCTAGAACCGATAACCACCACCGCTACACCCACCCCAGAATCGTTGCTCACAACGTTTCGTGCAAAAATGTAGATTGCATTGCGGAAAAATACATGGATGTCGTAAGACAGGGCTGAAATGATTTGTTTTATGTCTAACTGCAGTGGAGAGAGTTGGGAAAATGTTACGCAAATTCGAGACTTAATTGAGGTACACAATGCTGATGATGTTAATGATGATGTGATATCGATAATTTCGAAGTTTCCGAAAAAAGAGAGAGAAAAGAGAACCATGAACCATGTAGTTCCGATTCTTTAATTTCGTAATTAATTTTTAATTATTTAATTCTCTAAAAGTTCTATATGTTCATTTATGAACATAATAATACGAGAATTTTACTTCGCCGCGTTTTTCAGGTTTAATTTGAAAAATTTCAGAGAAAATATGCGGCAACCAAATTTGAAGGGAATTGAATTTCCATTTTTCTGTGTGTATACGATTTTTCGTTAAAATTGAAATTGGCCGAGTTATTCAAGAAAAACCATTTTTCACAAAATTTAAAATGGCAGGCATTAGCAAATACAGGATTTGGTCGACTTTTTGAATGAAGACTACCAGTGCCCCCCCCCCTTCTCAACGCTTAAAACAAGAAAAAGCGACAACGGAATTATTGTATGTTCAGCGGGTTTATTTGGACATAATGACCGTACTAATTGATTAATTTCAAAATTTGACAATTAGTATTTATTTTTTTATTCTATAATTTGTATTATTGAAAGTAGTGAGTATTTATATCTCTTAACAAATTTAATTCCAAAAATTAGTTTGTTGAATTTTGAATTCCGACAATTATGCGTATTTATGGCGGTTTTGAAACCACTTTACAGTTTATAATTATATGTTTTAAGATACAAATCAGCGGTGACTCGTCAAAAGAGGCTAAATCTCCCCTAAAATTCTGGAATTGCAAATTCCTGAGAATTCTGAAGAGAATTTTTACCCTTTATTACAATAATAAAGGGTTTTTCAATAGGGACACAACAATTTTGTATTTTAATACCAACGCAACGCACTCTTAAATTTTTTTTAAGATAAGCAAACCTTTACTCTATGTTTACATTTTCATTATGGTGAAGTTCACGAACGAGCAACGTTTGGAAATTATTAAAAATTACCACCCCAATTCTGAGTTTGGGCTTTGCAAAAGTTAGAAGAAAATTCTGAATTTCATTGAAAAATCATCTTCAGCGATGAAGCTCATTTTTGGCTTTGTCAACCAGCAAAATATGCGTTATTGAACAGCAATAAACCCACATGTGCTTCAAGAGACTCTATTGTAGCCACAAAATGTGACCGTGTGATGTGGATTTCATGCCAGAAGTTTGATTGGACCATACTTTTTTTGTTGATGAAAATGATCACCAGGTTACTGTCAACGGAGTTCGCTATCGTGACATGTTGGAAAACTATTTTTGACCAGAATTGGATGAACTTGACATCAGTGATATTATGTGGTTCTAATAGATGGTGCCACATGCCATACAGCTGGTAAAACACTTGATGTATTGAAGGAGAAGTTCGTGTAATCTCAAGAAATGGTTCTGTCGAAGTCGAATGGCCACTTCGCTCGTGCGATTTAGCGCCGTTGGATTTCTTTTTATGGGGTTACGTTACATCGTTGCTCGCCGTGGTCATATGAACGAGATCGAATTCCATACTTAACTGTAACATGTGTACTACATCTGGAATTAATTTCGTGTTTAATTTAAATACAAAATTGTTCTGGCCTTATTGAAAAACCCTTTATATCCGCAGCGTATAAGAAGAATGCACTTCTTTATTGCAACATAGAAGGAGGGGGGATCAAATATTTTACGATATATCAAAATAATACAAAATACGCCACGGACAAACTCTCCATGCCCCTGCCATAGTTTAAATATATTAGTATATTTAAACTATGCCCCTGCCTTTTTGAAAGTATTCTGCTTCTTCGAGTGCCATACACTGCCATAAGCGATCAACTTGGTCAAAGCTAAGATGACTGATTAGAAACTATAAAAAAACTAAAATAATGAAAACGAGAGAGGTAAAATCTTGTACGCCAATACATCTCGTTGTTTCTAATATCTGCAATTCTTTGAGAATTCCGGCAATTCCTAGATCTTGTACACCAAAATTCCGAAGCGGTTTACATCACGAATAAAAAGTATAAATTTGTAAAAACTGTGCCTTTTTTAAAAAAAATTCTAGTTTTGAGGAGGCCCCTTGTCCTTTTCGCATTAAAAGTTTTTCTAGTGAATATATTTTCATGGATTTGCTCTCTATGGATTATTTTGCAGAGTACTTTACGTTGTTGGTTTCTTTGGAGAATATTTTTAGTTTTTTAAAAAAGTTTTTACTTGGTACCTGTTAAAAACTCACTTTCATAGTCCTTATAGTCCCCTACGTTCTCACACTGATTGTTCAATATTTTATATATGACATTACCCTATATGGTATCTGCACGCGCAAGTCTTACTTTATATACGCAAACAATATCAAGATATTTATCAAAGTCATACTGTAATTGACTGTATGTCGTTTCATGAAGTTAAAGAATTTTCCAAAAAAAATATGTTCAGCATTTTTTTAAAAATTTTTATTTAATATTCCATATTCCACAAAAGAGAAAAACACATGGTAATTTTTAGAAATAAAAAAAAATGCAGTGCACATATGTAAAATTGATTACTATTGTAGGGATTTTGACCTAAATCCGATTAATACACCTAGGTATGTTGCAATTCCTACAGTTCAATAGCATTTAGAAAAAATATCACGCTGTAATAAATATTACAAAATTTATTAATTTAATAAAACGTGTACACAATCGAGTTGAAAAATGATTAATTAATTTACCTAAATGAAAACAAGTTTAATATGCTAATAAAAATAAAATACGTGTAGGAAAAATTTCAACGTTTAATAAATATTTATACATTCAAAAGCGTTTTAGATGTGTAAAAAATTGTGCATGAAAAATTAATCTGTAAGGGCAAACCTGTTCAACCCTCGAGATTGCAATTCTCATGAGGCATTTTAACGAAGGTCCAGCATCCAGACACTCAACGTAATCATTTTGCTTATATTTTGTTGTGTGAAATTCAAGCTCGACTAATAATCTCTGAACTACACCGAAGGGTACTCTTGATCTTCCCACAGGGGAAGAGGGCGGTTTCACCTGAGGGGCGATTTCCGGTGATATAGGTTCACACGGGTTTTGCTGTACTGGTATGATTATAATGCACCGACATAATATTATGCGCTTTACATTACCGTACAACAATAAAAAATGGTTTACTTAAATCAAGTTGAGAATATTTTTGATGATGTTTGATTGATTTAGGATTCGAAACTATCTTGGTCAACTTTTTTCGTCGACGATGAATAAGGACAATCAAGTCATCTAATATTAAACTATGTGTGAGAAGTTTTTACATCCCCCGTGTAATCACCTAAAGGTTAACTTTTTTGCATTCCTTCACTTGATTGGGCCGCATTCCTAGTTGACATACGCCATGACTCAGCGTCAAATTTGATAGAGATGCTTTGTGTAAAGGGTGTAAATGCCTATTAAGCACTTCTGTACAGTACACCGTGACTAGTTGAAAATTTGTGTTTAAAAATAAGCTTATTTTTTTATATAATCGACCTTGATCAATGTTAAATTTATTTGTCGCCAATTTTATGCCCAAAATTAATTGGTATACCTACTATTTTTCATGTCGTTAATCATCTTTAATCTTGCAGCTTATTGGGATAAATCACGTTTGCAACATTTTAAGAATAATATAAATAATCTTCGCAGTTTTGCAGCTTTCGGGTCAATTTTCTTTTTGTTTTTTGTTTGGCACAGCAACTTCAAAGACACGAAAATGGTTAACTAGAATTAAGTCACAACAGCTAAATCCGTTTTTAACAAGGTATTTGGGCCCATTAGCGTCAATAATTTTCGGTACTGATCGGTATCTTTAAGCGTTTGGTGGTAATGTTTACTGTATTTTGAATAAGGTACATCAGGATGTCGTGTTGAACGATTATTAAGCTATTTAACTCTGATTAAGGTGACAATAACTTTAAAATATTTTGTATGGCCCTGCGTATGGCATTGTAATGCTATGAATATATTGCGTAAAAAAGGCGTTATAGAAAATTCCCCTAAGTTGACTAGGATTCTCTTTTGATCGCTACTGTTACCTGTAATTCGTTGTATTTAAAATTCTTATTGAATGAATAGAGTGTAGTGTAAAATCAGTGTATACAGTTCTTTATAGATGTAATAATGGAACCCCAACATTTCATTATTATGAGGATAATGTTGGTGGTATTGTCCGTGGATTGTGCACTTGATCTAAAGTCTCTAAAGACATGAATAATAAAGCTAAACAGGTAGCCTATTATCACATTGTGCTAATATAAAGCAAGGTGGTACTCAAATTCAAGTAAATGCTTTACATTATGCAAGTGTGGAACACAAACTTTTTAAATTGTATTTTATCAACGATCAACTTTAAAAGTCAATTTTCAATAAACCGTTTAAGGTTAACTGTTTCAACAATTGTTACGTCTCACGTATCGAACTTTCCGTTAATTTACCACTTCGTAATTTGGCTATACCTTCGATTAAAGTAATTTTCTATTATGTACAAAAATTCTCGCTTATAATATTCAGGAAGTTTGAGTTAATAAACGTAATCGGATATTAAAACCGTTGGAGCGGAAATTATTTCAATTTTCCGAATCAAGAAAATTGCACTACGTACTTTCCACCTGATATGGAATATTAAAAATTTCAGTTTTTAGTCAAAATTCTGTAATATACTTAAGCTAGAAATACTGGAACAATGCGTGCCAATTTAGCATTTCGAGCATATTACGTGCGGACGTTATTATATAAATCAATCTGTAATTAAACGGAAAACGTTTAATTTTTCCGTCGGGACTCCCTTTCCATGGGCAAAATAGAAAATCACTTTTTTTGTATCACAAAAAAAATACTTGGGTGGATAGCGTTTAGTGTGTGAAAAATTTGAGAATCGATTTCTGAGAATTTACGCTTATGAAAGAAAAGAAGGAAGCATTTTTACGTAACTTCTGGACTATATTTAAAAAATCAGTTCAGATTGTCAATGAAACACAAAACTTAAACTAGCAATGAATGACAATATAAAATGTAGGGCGTGGTATACACGTTGAAATATAACTCTAGGACAGAAAATATCTTGTTCCAAGACCACAATGGATCAAAAAATAGATTAAGGTTAAACCATTCATTCGGCCGTGAGTAAAAACTAGAAGCTTTGCTCCCTGGAGTTGTATTGTATGCAGAAATTCGACCCAAACGCTAACCTATATCAAGTTAAATTGTCACTTACCTGTTAAATTGAACAGGTAACTCATGTGTTAGTACTTTACAGAAACTTATAGATGGTACGAAAATATATGAACCGAGCTTAGCGTTTCCTTCGTTTTACAAAATTTAAGCCAAATTTGACATACAGGTATGAACTTAAAAGTTTAGGGTAGCAAGTAATTATTTTTCCTAGAACTTCGGATTTTATTTTCTTTCCCTTTTTTATTTTACCTAGCAAATAACTATAAGTACGCGCTTTACTGAAGCCAAAAAACGCACCGTCTTAAATTTTTTCTGCCTGAAAATATTCTCGGCCAAATTGGCCAATTTAGACTTGGAATAAAATATTTCTTCATGGGGTATCTCTCTCATTATTAGTTGTATAAAATCTTATTTAATATCTTCAAGTTATTAAAAATTTCATTTTTGAAATCAAACGAAAAGTTACAAAGCATTTTAAGCTTGTAATATTCCAAGCTTTTATTATTTTCAAACTTCCTTTCTAACGAAATATTTTTTTATAAAAGCAACTTTAATTAAATTACTTACGTTTAAATTAAAATTTAACCAACAGAAATGACAAGCTTGCGATAAGCATTAGGAATGTAGAGTAGTCCACCTCTGTGTTCATTAACTGTTGGACCAGTAATCCAGGACCGGATTATCAAAGCTTGCCGCGGTCCCTAACTGTCAATCAAACGGTACCCTGCTGTCTCTCCGGTCTATACCTGCTCATCTAAGCACACCTGGATATATTTAAATTTCAACAGTGTAGGGATGCTGCATGCGTTTCAAATAGTTAATATACCAGAAGCTGTTTTTTGGTGCCCCTTCGTCTAAGCTTACCGATTGTTAATACAACATTTTGGTGTTTATTTTAAAATTATCTCAAATAAAATATTTACCAGAAATGCGATCTATTTGCTCTCAAAATACTTTTCTATAATCTACAAATTAATTTGAAATGTTATAATTATATTTATCTAAAAAATGTATTCTTTATACTTGAATAATTACACAAATGAAATTTAATTGTTTTGGTAAAAGTTTATAAATAAATTTGATGTAGATTTGTACATATATACCATGAATTTTTAAGTCAAAAAAATTTTGAGCCTGAATGCGGGGCATGGGAAACTTGGAGGAGCTGAGACTCCCGTAGAGATTCGATCTGCTGGATATCCTTGATCTCCTGGGGGGTCTCATTCCTTATTCGCTGTTTACATATAAATTAATTTTTTTAATAATATTATATAATGTCAACCCTCTCCAAAATCGTACAAAGGCTGTATTTTTAATAGACGTTGAAAGTCATAACATAGTAGAATAATCAAGATATTATTTAGATAGCATCAATTAGGATCTAAAATGATTTAATTAAAAAATATTAATTTTTTTTGCATATTATCTCACCCAGACATTTTTCTTCAGAAATATAATCTAAAATTTGAGGGTGCCTTTATGAAGAGTTTGGATTCTGCAATTATTTTTAAATAAATTTTTGATAAAATAAAAATATGCCCTGCTGCAGGACTATACTTGAAATGAAAAATCGAAGAGTGGATCATGATCCACTCTTCGATTTTTCATTCGGAATCGCTATAAGGTTAACCTTAGATAAAATTTCTTTTTTCAAAATTTTAAATTGAGCTTTTCCCTATGTAAAGATTAACTCTGATGGTAAGGGAGGGCCGTAAATCTAATCGGAATGTAGGTATGCCATCAAAAACACATAGAAAATTTTCAAAAAAGAAGTATGTGGGACATCCGTTTATCGTCGATTTTGAACTACCGATAAAAGATATGAGATTAGGCCATTCCCTATCGAGGTGGCCAAATCTGAGTTGATAGATGATCGGCGATATGTGGTGTTCGTAAATCTGTCACAAAGTGTTCACCCATCCAAGACCATTTGCTGGAAATCTTGTTGGATATTGGATAACCCAAGAACATTTACTTGCATTCAGGGCTGATGGGCAGTATCCCAAACATACTACTTGTATTTGAAATACATTTTGTATTTTGTAATTTGTATTTGAAATACATATTTTCAATTATTTTGTTTTTCAAATACCCCAAATAAATGGATTTTATATTTTCGATTTCAAACACAAATTACAAGATTACAACATACCTATGGTACAAAATACAAATACTTTAAAGCCTTCGAAACTCTTGTGTTTCTAAAAGGTAATTAATTATTTCAAAATTAGAACTTTTGTTTTCTTATTATATTACTGTTGTAAATAAAAAACCTGCATTTTTTTTAAATACTTCGGAAAAATAAAAATGTAATGTATTTTGTATTTTAAAAATACTGTAAGGTATTTTGTATTTTGTATTTTAAATACTCATAACAAATTTATTTTGTAATTTGTATTTCAAATACATATTTTCATTTATTTTGCCCACCCCTGCTTGCATTATAGACTAAGTTACTGCATCGCATAATCAAATCTCCAAAATAACTTAAACCATTTATATTCACGTTTGAAGGTAAACTTATATAACTACTTTCAATGATCAAAATCATAAATACAATGAATATTTTCGTGCTTCTCATTTGCTCTTCTTGGGTGTTGAGATTTGGTCCATCATTGAATATTGCAACAAAACATTCCTAAAAGTAGACCAAAGTAAAAAATCTAAATGAATTTTCTCTTGATGCTCCCTCGTATCCGTGGGTCGTATCCGCATCCTTTTGGGTCTGCGTCATTTTGGGTCTGCGTCATTTTGAGTCAGCGTCATTTTGGGTCTGCGTCCTATTGGGTCTGAGTCATGTTGGGTCTGCGTCCTATTGAGCCCCTTTGGGTTTGCGTCCTAAAGATGTGATTCCTTAGATGCGGCTGGGGCCGTGCGACTACAGTCGCAAGTGCTCTCTTTCTCTTTCTTATGGGAATCGCAAGCAATAGTCGCATGCGACGATCATTTTCTAAGGAAACACTCCCATAAAAAATCATGGAAAGCAGTCATTGCGACTGTAGTCGCACGGCCCCAGCCGCAGCTAAAGAATCACACCTTGTCCGGTTCTCACACTATGCAGTGCGTAGGCGATCACTTGGCTGAATCCAAGATGACGTGCTAGGGAATTTAATTAATGGGGTGGTTTCCCGTTGCCTTCCCCATTGGCGATTTACATTAACGTTGGGGGCGCTGTTATCACCAACAACATGGTAGGATTAAAGCGTACACTTCAATGTTTTTATGGTTAAATTTTACGAAAAGTTTAGTGTTTTCTTATATTTTTTTACATTTGTTTTGTTAATTAGTGATCTTTCACCTTTATTATGTGTGCTGAACCAGAAAACGCCCTGTATTAGCATTTTAAAAAGATTATTTACTAGATTGCAGTAATTGATACAAAAACACTACTATATATACACTAATTATCAATAAATTACTTCCCAACTTAATAATTAAAACATAATTCACCAAATTGATTGATAAATACGCGTAAACAAATGTTTTTGAGTAAAAAATCACGTAAAATGCAATTGAATCATACGCTTTGGCTTAGTTTGAAATTATTCCGCGGAGTGGCGTACGCTTCTCAATTGGCCGGTGTAGGCTTTACGTCACGTTGATGGTTACTTCCTCTCCCTCGTATAATAAATGACAAATTGCTGAAGTGCGAACTGGCAAAAGAATGTAATCCGGAAAGGAAAATGATCGAGGAAGACAAAGAGAATTATTAATTTAGAATAAGTCGAGGAGTAGTCGCTAAGTCAATGAAATTGCGCGAGTCGGGCGTGGGCAAACCACGAACAGCTCAAGGAATAGTTCGTTCTTCAACTTCAAGTTGAACTTCTTCAGTTCAATTATGTATTCCAAGATTTAATTATTTATATTCAATAGAATTAGTTTTTGCTACAATAATAGTTTAACCTAATTATGCAATCTCATTGTTCAGAAAGTCGACTCCACCTAAGTTACACCCCAAGCGTAGCGTAACTAGAGGACACACATCGAAGAGAGGGAGGGCAAAAGGGAAAATGAAGAGCGGAAGTAACATTGAAAGTAGGTTAAAGTAAAATAGTAGTTGACAGTTCCTTTAAAAACGGATCCAAGAAAAAGTTCATGAAGGAAGGCTGGAAGAGGGGGAGGTTAAATAAATATATTTTAATAAGAATTTAAGTATATTTTTCACAAAATTTAGTAGATTTCATAAGTTTTTGGTGGATCATGAGGGGGTAGTTACTCTGTTATCCCTCCTAGTATCCTCCATTGAGCTCCTTCGCTCCTAAAGTAAGGATTTGGCCTTTTGGTTGTGTTACTTGCAGGCGCAGATCTAGGAAATAATTACAGGGAGGAGGTCCCGGTGTTCTTTCTGGAAGAATCTATAACTGGAATCGGAATCTTGAGTGACAATTTGGAATATCGGGCTGAGCTCATACTTCCTTGAAGATAACTGGTGAAGCACACCTGGGATGGCATCGGATGAGTGCTTTTAGGACTTGATCTTTCGCCGATGCTGTTGACCTGGGTCATACAGCAAAGCTTGGAGTTGATGGAGTTTCGTGCACCCCATCTAGATTGTCGCTGGCAATGCGGGTCATGGCAAACCACTTGACCGAAAAACATGGCTGGTCATTGACGGCAGAACTGTTGCTTTTGGAAGCACACGGAGAAGTCTTAAAAAATAAAGGCGTTGGCAATGCGTGGTTAAGGCATATTCAAAGTCGAATCTTCAGTCTTGGGGAATCAATCGCTTTGAGTGAAGGCGAATAGGTCAAGCGCGCCTGCGACGACGCTCCCGTTGATCGGCTGTCTGGGTTGGGGGGGGGCAATGTGACGTGGGTTGCCCCATGTTACAGCATCGACTCTCCCTTTTACCCTGGTGGATAGTTCGGTGCACGAGCTACGAATTTTCCGGTTCCAATCAGTGACTACAAGAAAGTTTGTCGTCGTGCGTTACAACTATGCTTTTGGCGTTGTCACTTGGGCGGGGTTTGGAAATGTTCCTAATCCCGCATTTTGTTTATTATTTTTACATTTATTATTTAGGAAGTCCACTACCAACTACCTATATCGATGTAGGGTAAGGTTGCCAAAGTCGTACCACCGCTTAAGTTTTACCTCTTAAATTAATATTAGGCGTAATATCACACCAACTGCGCTTCTTCCGGCAAAATGAGTTACTCCTCCTAGACCCTAAAACAATATGGTTGACCAAGGAGTAACTCGTTTTGCCGAAAGGGGCGCAGTTGGTGTGATATTATACGCCTAATATTTAAGAGGTACGACTTAAGCGGTGGTACGACTTTGGCAACCTTACCCTACAGTGATTTTATAGAGACAGTGACGACACGAGCCTCTTTAATCGGTCCAGGATGTTGCAAAATCCCCTTATTAGGCTTAGGATGTTGCAAATTCAAGCAAAAAATATAATATGCTCTTGAATGGCATATATGCCATATATGCTTTAAATTAAAAAATTTTCCATTTCCCATATTAATGAAGTGCACCAATAACGTGAAAAAATTAATTTTTATTCTGCTTTAAAGATATGCAGTTGTTTCTTTTTCCTTTCTGTCTCCACTTTTTGACCTTATCTTAGCTGAGCTAAGAAATTCTGTCAAGTTCGAGATTCTAACTCAGAATTTCCGCTCTGTAACTCAACCAGCAACCACACCAATCCACTGCTGTGGTTATATGCAGTTGTTAAACTGATAAACAATCAGTTGTTACTCTGAGAACAGATCTGATTGCTTTTTGTGCAACCAATCAGTGACGGATGTTGGGGATACAGAGGGGGGTCACAGGGGGTTCCGTGACTCTTTTCTGTATCCGCTCATGGCTACTTGGGCTACACCGACAACAATTGAAACAAAAAAAGCTTTTTTTTACAAAAATCATATTCAAAATTTTTTTGAATAATATGATTTTTGTCCAGTCCTATAAAGAATAGGACAGAAAATCACTAAATATCTCGTTTTAGATGCTGCAGCCTTTTGATTCATCTGTTATGACCGGGCTACCTTCATTTCGCACATTTAAATTCGCAGATTTAATAGGAGTTCTATATAAAAGCAATAATTTTCTTTGAATATAATTATGTTTTAAAATCACTTGGTACATTAATATCATTTGGTACCTCAAACTTCACGTAATTACAATATAACAGTATAAACAAAAACAAACACAAGGAAACCTGGAGCGCCCGTTTGCAGGGCAGATATGCTTTGAATCGACTGCACTCCTTCCTCTGGCCGGTTCTGAGTTCAACAAATTCTACTTTATATTGTCCAGTTTAATGATGTAATATAATTTTTTTTAATTTTATAGTTCACATGCGTGGGTACTCCTACGGATGAACTTTTATAAACAAGCTGGTGTGATAAATTAAAAATCTAATTAAATCTGTTAATTAGCATAGTTTGTGTAGAATCCCCATGGAGTAATGTTGCTAGCCTTCTATTGCATTTCTAGTTTATCTACCTATGACCATTACATCGACCATAACAAATTAAATATTTAACTATTTAATTATTGATCGCAACCATTAATTCTATCACAATATAAATATAGTGGCTTGGTGTGACTATTTTGAGACAGGGAGCAGGGACATTTTGTAATAATTAAATCAATCGTTAAAATTGGGGTAGAAAACTAGAGCAGAACAAACCGAGACTGAATGAGCAAGTACGCGGAGAAAAATAAATTAAATAAATATATACAGCGTAAATGAAAATATTAAAAAGCTCAATTTTCTTGTCACTAAATTATACTCATTGGTAGGAAACATGATAGGATATGGTAGAAACTTAAAATTTTACGTTAGCTCTTACCTAAAGGTTCGTGTTTCAAATAATTGTGGTACCTACGCTAGGTATTTAGCGGATAACGAATGGGTGTTTTTCAAATTTACTGGTTATTCAGGTAGCACATGTTTTCTACTTGAACCAAAATTCTCGATAATTCTAGGTAATATATGTTCTCACGAGATTTTTAAACTGGAGGAATTTTTTAGTTTTCTTTAAATTTTGATTTGGAATCTACCGATGCTAGGTAGGTAATTATCTTAAGTTAAGAACCGTCCTACATTTGACACTTCCGGAAATGACGTGTGCTGGCGACTTCCGACAGCTCCGGGCGCAAGTTCCGGTGTCCACAAGTCCGATAAACGTATTCACTATTCCGGAAGTCCAAACAACCACTGGAGGCGCATGAACTTTAAAATCTGTTCATGTACGTTATATAACGGATGCAGAAAGCTTGTAGATAAATTTTTCTCGATTACTTAACTTGTTATTCTGTTTGTCTCTGGCAATTCATCCCTGAAAGTATCGATTTTGTTATGCGAATGTTTAACGAAGCAATTTTACAAGTTTAGTTAATAAAGCGTAGGGCAATGAATAAAAATTACTCTATTTAAAAAGCATTCGTCTGGGTGCTAATGTGTTCAAATACTGGCAAGGGTAAACAGAGACGCAAGGGAACATCCTGATGATGGATGTGAAGGATTACGAGACGCGGGAGACGAGCCCGAGTGGATCTGCCTGTCAGAACAGATGATGTATAGCCACAGTTTACATTGCAAATACTGGATGCATCCTAAAGCACGCGTTATCTTCTCTCAATCATTTTCACTGTCCACTACATTTCTAAGCTGCAGTTTCTCTAAATAGGTTAAGTTGCATTTTTCCGAATCGCATTTTCTTTGCTGAAATATCGAGAAAAGTTTAGGTTTGTAAAAGCGCCGATCAGTTTTATATTTTACCTAGTTTGATAAAAATGTCATAGACACTGTGCAAAGCATTATTGTACCTTTATCACGCTTTGAAAACCACCCCGAGTCAGGACTATTTCCGGAATTTGACAGCTCGACCTCAGGATATGACATTATCTACATTCGGACTTTATGCCTTAGTTAAGGCATACACGTTGGCGTGCTCCACCTTCTCTCTTGTTATTTCAAATAATTCTTATCTGTGCTCGTGTCCGAAATGGCCATTTACTTAATTTAACTTTAAGCATTTTAATTTGATAAACAGCGCGATAAATACGTTCAACTTTATTCCGATGTTGATTTTATAATTTATTATTAATCTAAAAGTTCCACCCAAGCCTGCGGCGTAATTTAACCTTAATTTATAAATAACAATATTTTTGTTGCAATCCGAAACGATTATTAAATTTTTTGTTGGAATTTTATTGTCTTGATTGGTTTTGGGTCTAAAATTTTGGTATTAAAAAACCAATATTTCATCTATAAAAATTAATAACCGAAAATAGAAGCAGAAGAGCCATTATTTATTATCAGAAAAAACCACCGTGGCAAATTCAAGGTGTTAAAATCTTAATCGAGTTTTGTATTAGTATCAAGCGGCACTAAATATTTGAAAAATTTATACGAACCACTTTAAAATTCCGGACATATCTAATGGTAAACCTTCGAGAGCCGCTGTAACCGTAGACATTTTGGCGACGAAACAAAGAATATAAGATTTACAACTAAAGTTTAGGTCGCTGGCCTTTAAATTTACAGCGCGCTGTTATAAGATCGTAAAATAATAAAATTGTCTGATGGATACAGTTTTTTTTTAAATTGGGCGTAAAGTTGTAAATTTAATGTGGCTAACGAGTACTTCAAAAAAAGAAAATTAATAAAGTTTTAATAAGTGCTAAGTACATATTTGCGTAGACCTTATGTTAATTTATAATTGGGAACATAATAATTATTATTACATAATAAATAATTTAAATAAGAATAGATGCACTCACACGTTGCTGAAAGCTTAAATAAAATTAATTTAATCCTTGTACAATTAATTAGATAACATCTTAAATTATGTTAAGTGTTGACTTTTTCAATTTAGCTAATTTCCATTTGTAACTACCCATGTCTTGTAATTTCTTATATAAAACGTGCTCTTAATTATTAATATGGAATGTTGCTGTTTGTCAAAAACATTTTACGCTGAATGAACGAGGTACAATTTTATATTATGGCACTTGTCACCCGTGTACATAATCATCGTTCCAGACTGCTAACTCGAAACATATCATCAAAATCGTGTTTAGTATAAGCAATATGCGTAGCAAATTAGGTAATTTACATGCACATGGTAGTTACAGTTTCTACTTTCGTATGTCTGGAAAATATGCATGTGATGGACCTGTTAACCCTATACTTGAAATATTTACCCAAGTTAATTTTACCAGTCAATCAAAACAGTTAGATTTCTAAATCATGAATTTCTTGCTCCAAATACACTAAAAACAGTAGTTTACTTTTTAGAAGTTTCTAAATTTTAACTTTTATCTCAAGAAGAGATTTAAATTTTATTTACAACCCTTAAAGCTTACTCAGATTTATATAACATTTAAATAAATCATTAAATTTCTATTCAGAAATTAGGTTCTGCATAATTTTGAATTAATTGTTGTGGAGGTATTTTGCTGCGAACACCTTGCTACAAACTAAATTCTCCGAGAGGAATCTTTTCACCACGGAATTTATTACAATCAGGCCCGCCGAGAGGACGGGGTCTAGAATGATTCTTTCTGCCCCTGGCCCGGAGGAGGCCCGGATTTCAATTGAAATCCGAGAAAAATTTCTTTTTTTTAGACAAATGTTTTACTATCTAACACGAAGTAATTGTTACTACCCCATCAGGGCCCTTTTTTACTTTGGTTACTATCTCATAATATAATTATTCAAAAATTAATATTTGATAAAAAATATAACTAGCCAATAACTACAATATTTGTAAACCTTACACTATTTTTTTCCACTTCTTGATCGATCGAAAACTTAACGCTTCAATCGATTAAAACCAAGTGTTAGTTATAAGAGTGCATTCTGGAAATTCTTTTTATGTTACCTTTTCTTCGTCTTTCTACAGGACTTATAGATATATACTATTTTAGAAAATTAGTAACAGTTATTTTAAGTATCGAGGGCCGATACAAGGGGTCAAATTAAATATATCCCTCTCTATGATTTCTCAAAATCTAACAAAAATCTGTTAAATGCACTAAATTGTGAGGTATTCCCAAATTATACTTCGTTAATCGTCGTAAAATATTAGATTAACTCGCCCCCCCCCCCAAAGAAATTTCCATAAATCCGTTCTTGTTCTGTATACACTACGTTATAATGTGCTAACATATTTTTAATTATTATTGGTTATGTCCCTGTCTCACGGTCAAAAATTTGAAAAAAATTTTGATAAAAACTGTTTTGACCGTGGGACAGGTCTTAAACTTTTATTACAAAAATTGGCATAACCCAGCGGTTTTTAACCTTTCAATTTCAATCATAATTTTTTGGCACCCCCTTCTCATACAATATTTTTGCGAATTTTGTTCCTTTACTATGTCAGAATGTTTTTTATTTTGATTTTCTTTTAGTAAATTAAATAATACTGTATATTTTTTTATATTCTCGCACTTCTTATTTAGTTTTATTACGCCCCCTTAGGGAGGCGCGCTCCACATTTTGAGAAACGCTGCCATAACCAATAGTAATTTTAAAAATTGTAGGTAACACATTATTCTATCAATACGCACCGAATTTAATTTAATTTAGTGGTCTTATAAATTAACAAGGTGGAACTCGCTTTTGCGACAGTTCTTAGGCTTCTATACATCTACTTTTTCGGTAGGTTAAATTATTTGGGCTTTATTTTATTCCAATTTTTAATGCGTTAATCTTTTAATTAGGTAGATTTTTTTACTATATAAGGAAAACGCTAACATTTTAATATTTTTTTTTTATTTCGACCTTTATAGGTAAATATTTGCAATTTACAAACCACAAATAAAACACAATTCATAATGAAATATTAAAATACCCGAAACACGTACCGAATACCGTATTAGAAACACGTAAAATACCTACTCTAAAAATACAAAATAAGAATATCGGATTAAAAAATATATATGTAAATAATCTGAATAATTAATACCAATCTAAAAATATTCTATATGAAGTAAAATTGTTTTAAGAACGTGCGTTCTGATTGGTTTTGAATTATGCGGACAGACGGACAGACGGACAGACGGACACGGAGCTAGATCATAAGGCTTCTTCCTATACGTTGTATAGAAGCCTAAAAGCGACACTTTTAGGGGGGGGGTGCTGTTCTGAACTTGCTAACTCTTTGGTCTTTACTTCATAAAATGGGTTTTTCTTTTTAGCTTTTCCATTTGTTTTTAAATGGATGCTATTGATTACCAACAATATAAATGATTTGTGAAAACTGATGTTTTTGTCATCTGTTCGATGGATTGACCAACTTTTGCTAACTGCCTAACATAAGAAAAGAGGGTGGAGCGGAAGGTATTATCCCAAAACCTACAACAACAATAATTAATTATTATTATCTCTAAATGCCAATTTCGTAATATAAGTTAACAAAGCAATAAAATGTAAAAGGCGACTTAAAACAATACTAATGATTTTTATTGGTCAGTTTTGTCTTAAGTCGCTTTTTAAATTTTAATCCCTTCTTAACTTTTTTATTATGAAATTGGCTATAAGTGTATAATGTATTTTAAAATCTTAAGAGAAACTAGGGGGACAAATTGAGTCCACAAATTAATGTACCTACTACAGTAAAAATTTAAATACAAGCAAATTTAAATTGATAAAAATGAATGAAAATAAGAACTATATTTGAATAAAAAAATATTTGTGTTTTGGAAGTTTTGTTTGCAATAAATTTTAAACCAACAGCTTCGTGGAAAAATTTCAAAATGTGAAGTAAAACAATAAAACAAATGTTTTGGTGCCAAATAAAATTCAAAATTAAAAGGCTATATACAAAGCAATCGTCGAGAGCATAGCAACTTACTAGTCTCCAGACTAGAACATGTCCGAAATGACAATATTCGACAGCGAATGGATTTAGAACATACAATTATTGACACAATCGAGGAGAAAATATTGAGGTGGTTCGGACACATGCAACGAATGGGAGAAATGAGATGGCCAAAGAGAATGTGGAATTGGACTCCAAATTTCAGGAGAAAGCGTGGAAGACCAGCAAAAACGTGGGCCCAAGAGGTAACAGTAACAGAGGCAATGAAAGCCAGATGACTTCAGAACGGGGACTGGGCTGATAGAGAGGAGTCGAGAGCATGATGCGAGAAACGGTTTAAGCCGTAAAACACTCGCCTGTATCGCCTATAAAAGGTTTGTATAACAATATATATTATGCAATAATGAAAAATTTTGTTTTATCAAAAACACAACTGATAAATTATGTTGTTACCTATAAATTGATTAGATGCGCTATGACGATTTAAGCAACTGAGCAGACCCGGATTGGCAATAATTTAGTAACCGGGCAACTGCTTTGAGCGGCCGTAGGGCTTTAAAAAAATTTTAACAAAACATCAGATAAATACAAATCATAGAAAAATAATTCTAGCTATTTTTTAAATGATTATGAAGAAATAAAAATTTAAAATTAAAATATTACTTACATAAATTATAGATACTATTACAAACTGTTGAAGAGGTATGAAATTCCAAAATAATGGCCATATAAGTCCGTTCATGAAATACCGCACAAAAAATTTTGCTTTTTGAACCCCTCCTCTCGCTTCACCGGCTGAGTCACATTTTTGTGAGCTAGAAACTTGTGAGCATAAACAGTTTAATTTGTTCTGATTAATGATAGCATACAAATATTTATAATTTAAAATGCTTATTACTTTGATTACATAAATTAATTCATAAATAAATTTATATCTAAAATAACAAAAATCATAAAATTAGGTAAAATCGGTAAATAAACAAATAATATTTTTATTTACTATCTATAATAATCGGCATTAAAGCATCTTTTTGTTCATTTATGAAATTTCTGTTTTACATATAATTAAAAATTGATGAACTGCGAACGTCATGTTCCCTTATATCGCCCTCCCCCCTTTTTGCACATTACATTATTAATTACGTATTATCGGTTTAAATAACCCCACCTATGGAATTGAAATTATTTGTAAATAGTTTTTGAAGAATTTATTTATTTGTTTTTGGAAGCAAGTCCCCCCCCCCGTATTTTGTGAATGTCTCATAATCATCGCTTTAATTGCTAAATTTTCTCTTTCCCACATAATATTGCTGTAGTCATGTAGTAGAATTATAATCCCCGGCCTAATTGTCTTCACTGTCCATTGGATTAATTTGTTTGTGATAACCTAATTAAACAAAAAAAAATTAATTTTTCAACAAGAATTCAACAAGACTGAAGAATATTTCATACCCGGGTTAACAGTTTAAATTGCATTTAAAAAAAAGTTCTGCCTTCAGACTTCCTTAAATAAAATTCACAGAAACAAATTTTCAGAAATTTAAAAATATTTTTGAAACTGGGTTTGTAAAATCATGATTTCTGCTATGAAATTTATCTGTTCAAATCTGCATTGATTATAGAAAATTAATAATTAGGCAGTAATTTTCAGGTGGCCATTAACCTAATAAGTTAGATGAATAGACTAACTGTCTAACTAACTTTTCGTACTTCGGAGGGTACGTAAAGCCGGTAAAGTTTTTGAAAACAATTTGCAGATCTACTATAAATATAAAAAAGAAGAAGAAATATTAATTAATTTAAGAAGTATAATTTTACAAAATGCAAGCACTTCATGCCAGTCCGGGTCTGACTGTCAATCATGCTTATATACCTATAAAAATGATATACATTATTTTGTTGTTTATCTGTAGTTTTTAATAAGCAATTGTATACAGTTGTTCTTGTGTTTAATTTCCACATTTGTCACTTCTCTTATATTTCCAAACTTTTTCATATTACTGTTTACGTTTAATACATTTTCACCCTTTAACTTACCTTTATTTTTTATCCTTCCAAGTTTTTCAATAGAAAATAATTATTTAAAACTGATGTTATATTATTTAAAATATTTTTACACTATTTTGGTCTATAATCAATTATTCCAATATTCCCCCATAATTTTAATTTGGCTAATTTGGAAAAATTGGTGCTTTCAGAACGTTGAGTATCTATCTGAAACTAATCAATTGAAATGACTGCATTACTAGCTAACCCAGCGTTTCTCAAACAATTGTCACCAACACATTTTAATTTGTTGAAATTGAGACGATGCTTGCAGTAGTAGTATATAGTAGCAAATCTAACAGATTAATTTAATGTAAATCTTTGGTAGCTCTGGTACGCAAATTAGTTGCTACCCAACTTGGGTTATTTTGTACTTAAAAGTCATACTTGGTATGAGGAGTAATTCATGCAATAGTATATTGAATCATATGAATCAAAAGTGTACTTTATTTTGACACGTTAGGCTAAGCGTAACGAAGCACTTGTGTTATAGAATTTATCTGGATAAATTAAAAAAAATTAAATAATTAGTTTCGAAATTCTTGAATTTTCTTGAATGTCGTTAATGAATTCATGCGCGTCCGACGTAATAAAAATTATATTGGAAAAAATTCGAAATGCCCCACTTGTTGAAAAGTTGAAAAAATGCTCTCACTAATATTTTTGATATTGTTGTAAGAAAAATGCGGTACGAGATAATATTTTCAATTTGATAGCATCTCGAAAATTGTACAAACGCCACTGGATATTTCGGTTGTAAAAGCTTTTAATTTTTAATAGAATTTAAGGTGTTAATTGCAACAAGTTTTGCAATTTAATTCTTCATGGTAGTTTGGTGCTTCAACTGCAGGAACGAGTTTACCTACCACGTTATAATAGGACCACTAGTGAGCATAACAAATTAAAAAAATTTCATTTCATAATTGCCGCTAATGGTGCCCTCAAAATAAAATTAGATATTCAATTTTTTAAATTTGAGATGTAAATTAAATTTGAAGGAAAATTTATTAAAAAAATAGATGATGTGCAAAAGTCCGGTAAACTATTCGTTTTTAGAATAATCATTAGTCACGCAAACATTTTTGGATGAATTTTTATTTTCTAATTTGATATGATTCTATTGCGGAATTCATAATCGTTTGGGCGATTACAAATTGCTCCAACGCTAAAACTTCAAATTTAATGCAAGGAAAATGAATTTTTTTGGGGGGTTTGTAAAGAAACGTTAAACAATGTAAACAAAGTAAAAATTAAAATCTAATTTGCGGATACGGACGTATCAATTAATTATGGATGGTAAAATAAGTACTTTTTGAAAAAGTAACTTAGGATCAACTAAAAGTGTAATCTAGATTCGAGATACACGAGTTCATATTAAACATTCTTTCACATGTTCATTGAAAATGTATTAAAACCAAACACGGAGCATATGAAAGCTTGGGGGTAGTAATCTACAAGCGAGCGTTTGCGAACTTCATGAATCTTTGATGACCACTTTAACAATGAGTGCATGCACAATTTACTATGTTGACACAGTTTTAAACCAACGTTCTTGACAAACTCGGTTCACTGTTATTAAATGCAAATACTGATGTACATGTATCGCACTATTTAATTTCTTTATTCTTTAATATTAAATTACATTTTAATTGGATACTATTTTCAGAAAAGTTTCACCAAATACGAAGTCCTTTCTGTTGGAAAAAATCTTATAATCGAGTTTTTTTTAGAAATTATTTAATGTAGGGTTTGTTGAGGGGACGGTCGAGTAAAACAGGCAAACGCTCCATCTAGCGACCGATTAAAGCAACACCAACCATATTATTTCTGCTGATTATTTTTATTGTATTTTGGTTTTTATGTTAAAAATAGATCATAGCCGAGGTACTAATTAACTTCGTATTGATTTTCTGTATCAGGAAACTTGTTTCAGCTCGAAACAAAACCATTAGCACTTGAAAAAAAGCGGCAGTTCAGATTCAATTGCAAATGGGATAATGATAATCATAATTGGGCACCTATTATGAAAAAAAGGCACACTTCTTTGATGTCAATTGGGTAACAACAAAACATTTTGTATTCTGTTTATATAATAAAAGCTACCGTATTGTCACAGACGCTTTTAAAGGGTGGTGTAAAGCTTTTCAAATGAAATTTACAACTTCTTACTAAATTTTTGATTGTGATGAAAAGAAAAAATGAAGAGTTTTTAGTGTCAATTGTATTGTATTACAATTATGAAGAAAGTGGAATCGTTTACCATTTATTTTTGGATAATTTTAGCTTTTTATTGAAAGCATCAATGTTTAATGAAATTAATATTTTAGGTGGCAGTTATATTGATTGGACGATAAGAAAATTACCAGTACCTATTTAGGCGAACGATTAGTATCGGGTACTTAAGCATACTTAAATATATCTATTTACTCTAGGTGATTATTCCACGTGTTCATTACTACCACTTATCAATAATTATTGTTTGTTATTACTTATTGACTACTTTTTTGGCAAAATTACCTCTTCTTCATTGTTATACCCAAGTAGCAGGTAAATAAGTCTTGGATTGCGCTCTAAAACCCTACTATTAGTGCAAAATATTTACGGTACCAAGAATTACGTTAATTAAATGCAAAAAGTTAAGTACCTGACACTAATACTGCACGGCATGATCGTGCAATAAAATTTCAAATTTTAACATTTATGCCGCAGTTTATGCTTTCATCGACTCGTGCATGCGTATAGATTTTCTTCCTGGAAACACGGTTGGTTAAGCAACCATACCAAATAAATTTCTGACCTGTTATTTACAAAAATTTGTTTAATTTAAGGGTTGAGGTCGATAACGCGTCATTTTTACACTTTCTGTAAAGATTTTCAGTTCGACCGCAGTTGCAATCTGAAAAATTGTCCCAAGTTGGCAATAAATTTAAATGATTACGTCGTTCGTGATGGTTAAACTAATTAAAATATATATTTTAAATCGACAATTGTTTACTTTAATTAAATCTGGAACAAAATAGAAATTTTAAAATTCTAGAAAAAATTTATTAATACCACGTTTAGTGCCAATTTGGTTTCTCGAAGAAAGCTACTAATTAGTGAATTTTAAGCACGAAATAATGTGGTTTTATTAATTAATTATTGCTTGGTAAAGCTTGTGTTTAAAAATGCCCGCGAGGCATAATTAGTAATCGTCTACATAATTAGAGTACGTTCAATTGCGCCGAGTGTTAACGCACGTGGTAGGGGTGTGTTCCGCCCTTTAGACGCAAACAAGAGTTTCCATTGGTCGTGCAGAATCATGGCAGGCGTTTCTGTCAATCAGATTTTTTGGAAGGGATGCCGAAGAATAGGCACACCGAGTCTGTTGAATTTAAACATAATCTAAAGTTACGCCGTCGAGTAAAGAGGTGATTGTTTAGTGTTGTGTTTACAGTGCTTTGTGAAATCTTTCAAGCTGTTCGCGCCGACGGAAGACATGTTGACTATGGAAACAGACCTCAAAGGAGGTAGTTTACATGCGACAATTCCGCCGCATCATGGCATACAATCTTACGGGTCTTTAAGTTCTCTTGCTCAAGGATCAATGCAACACCTTCAGCATCCTCATCATCAATTGCACCATCAGCAACCGCCTCAACTTCATCATCAACATCAAACGTCAAATCATCATCCACAACATCAGCCTGGCCAACATCAATCACAGCACAGTAATCCACCAACAAATAATAATAATCCAAATAGTAAAAATCAAAATGCGGATCGTGTTAAAAGGCCGATGAATGCGTTCATGGTGTGGTCGAGAGGTCAAAGAAGAAAAATGGCACAAGAAAATCCAAAAATGCATAATTCTGAAATATCAAAAAGACTGGGTGCCGAATGGAAGTTACTTAGTGAAACTGAGAAGAGACCCTTTATCGACGAAGCCAAAAGATTGCGTGCAGTTCATATGAAGGAGCATCCCGATTACAAATACAGGCCGCGTAGGAAAACAAAGACTTTGATTAAGAAAGAAAAGTATCCGTTAGGCACTGCAAGTTTATTACCTGGTTCTGACCCTTCAAGAAGTGCTGCGTCGGTTGCACAGCAAGCTGCAGCAAGGGATATGTACCAAATGCCTAACGGTTACATGCCTAACGGTTATATGATGGCAGATCCATCGAGTTACCAACAACATGCTTATGGAGGTGCTAATTACCCTAGGTACGATATGAGTCAAATGCAGCATAGTGCTTATATGAATGGTGGTTATGGTTATGGAACTACGGTACCCAGCAGTGCGGGATCCCCTTTTGGGATGCAACACACGACAGGATCGTCTCATAGTCCTTCAGGTTCTAGCATAAAATCGGAGCCGGTATCGCCGAGTTCGGGGTTACATACACCGACGCCTGGAATTAAACGTGAATTTGTATCAGGTCAGCCCCAACAGCAAGGCGATTTACGACAAATGATTTCGATGTATCTTCCAACGGATGGAACGCAACACATGCACCAATACAACCCATCTCCTGATCCAATGGGTCCAGGACCTCTAGCACCGTTGGCACATATGTGAGAGCCGCTTTTTGCGGCACCGGACTTAGATGTGCCGCAGTTGTGAAGTGTAAATATGTTGAATTTTAAACGTACTTCTTTTTAAAACGAATCCAGTATTACAAGTTCTCTAAATAAGTTTTTGAAAAGTATGGTCTGACTGGTGTTTTACTGCAACGTTTTTATTTTGATTGGTTGCCTTATACGCTTACAATTCGGATTTCAATGAAATTTACTTTTTGCTAAAACACCGCTTGGACCGTATTTTGAACAATTTCATTTTGTATTTCTGCAATTTTCGTGAGAAAATTTTTAAGTAAGTCGTGCTACATTGATTTACAAAAAGTGTCTGATTGATTTTTATAATAGCTTTCAAAAAAATAAATTGTAAACGAAGCGCAAAATGAAATATTACGAATTATTTTGTTGTTACAAATTTTGTAAATAATAATTTTTGTAAAATAATCTTCTAATTTTTCCATTTGGTTTCATGCACTGATAGTTTTTGATTAATATTTTTGTGTCGATTAATTGAAATTAAAATTGTTTCCCGATTTGAAAATTCGTTGTCACGATTATCTTTCTTGAAAATTACCATTGCTTATCTTACGATACCTGATGATGAGGTTCAGTACCAAATATTTGTAAATATGTGAAATATGAAAATATTCGAAAAAAATTGTTATTAATTATTATTATAAAAAAGAAATAAAATCTTAAATTACATTTTGCGTATTTGATTTTCGAAAATTTTATCATATCTCGAAATATTGAGATTTGTAAATAACTTTAGCCCAAAAAAGGATAGAATCATAATATTTACTTTTTAATTAATTATAGTTTATAATAATAATTTAATTTATAAAAAACATATTTAAATAATAATTATAATGCACACCAGTAAATATTATGGTCGAATATTTTAAACAAATTTTTAATTTTGTTAAATTTATTTGTTATGTTGTTATTGAGATAAAACCTAACAAAATCATTAATTTGTTTAATTCTTCGATTTTGTGATGGGCTGTTTATAATAAAACTCAAATATCACAAGCTTTGTATATAATTAATTTATAAGATTTTTTTCTATGTACAGTGTGTTTAATTTAGTCATTGGAACGAACATGTGAATATATGACTTTGAAGTTATCTGATATTTTATTTTAGCAAATCTCCCATTCTTATTTTTCACCAAAGTTATAAGCAAAAGAGTGACTGTTTTTAAATTGTTGAAAAGGGGCCGAAGGGGGGGGGCGACGGAGACTCATCATTTTATCGTAAAAGTTATTTACAATTTTTCTATAATATTTTCCGTTTCAGGTCGCTATAATTTCCAATGGACAACGATCTGTGTGCAAGTTGCGGCTGGGAAATTATTTCGACCTCTTCCAAGCTCCACCGTAGAATATAACGAGAAGAAAAATGTAAGTTTACTTTTTATACATTAATAATTGTTTCTGTTTTGAAAAATTTCGTTCGGTTTTCTGTTTTGCCTTGGTAGGTATAATTCTTACTTATAGGATAGTAATAAACGTTAGGGTCTTATCCTGTAATTTATAAGGCGTTGTAAATGACTACAACAGGTAGGTGATTCCATGAACTGGAAGCCCTTTTTCAAAATTTCGACAGCAACGTTGCTGAAAGTCTTCCGAAGTAAAGATTTTAAACTGCAAGTTAAAGCTAAATTTCAGAAAATATTAAAGTAATAAAGGATGATTATAAAAGCAATCAAAAAGCAATGTGGTATGTAGTCTAATAGAGGTGGATTCAGGCAATCTGCTCCACAGCCCATTACCCTCATCAGCGCGCGAGGCTGAAAATTTAATGTCTTCTCTCTACACGCAATTGCACTAATGTGTTTGTATATTTTCCTGATTTCATTTTAAAAATCGTCGCTTAGCCGAAACAATATTTCCTAAAAAATTAAGTTTCTTGTTATTACAATAATTGAATGGGCGAAATAGGTAATGCAAATGTTTTCTTAAAAGTTAATTTATTTGCAAGCTGGGAGTTTGAAACTAATTGAGTCGTAATCAAAATGGGAAATTCTAGAACTTTTATTGCTTTCTAAATAAATCACTACATCAAATTTTCTTATCGGGTTTCCTCTTATCATTTAAAATGTGATTTTTCTATTTTCTGTCTTATATTATTAAAATTGTACAATGCAACTACCAAGAACTTTCGTATTCCAAGAGGTAAGAATTTTTGAAATTCGTCTCGACGTTCTAATCCTTAAAAATTATTATTTTCAAGATTAACTCCAAATCCTTTGACAACTTCTTAAAACTTAAAATTGTAATTGCTTAGGTAACCAATCCGTTTAGGGATTAAAATATCAATTAAAATTTAATATATTTTGACAATTCTTTTTCAGAATTGTAAACTCAAGCAGGTTTCATTGCCTGAAAAATTTCAAGTTTTTCTTGAGGATCTCAGTTTTTTCCAAAAGTAATTAACACATAATTTGTTTATAAACCATAAGTATATAAAGTCATATAGGTTAATAAATTGTGACTTGATTTAGATTTAATTGTAATTTTCCGCGCGAAAACAAGGCATGGAATCATTAATAAGTAAAAACATCAAACAATCGTTAAATATACATCAAACTGGATTAATAGTTCATAATAATGGTTTTTACATGCATCAGCACCAGTTGTAGGTACCTATGAAGTTGAAACATAATTTTATGTTCGGTCAACTCGACTCGATCGAGCGATATTACATAAAATACAAAATTTTTTTTCTCTACTCTCAGCCTCCAGCGGGCAGAATTACTTTGTGGTCACAGTTTCAATTCTGTTTTTCTGTAATCTATATCATACGAACTAATTAAAATTTATGAAAAACTCGAAAACTTTTTAAATATAAACTCTGCGATTAGATTCAAAAATTTTTATCCATTAAAATACTCATTAAATTTTTATCAAGAAAAATGATGAAAAGATTTAATAAAATTAATGCTGGGGCAAAAAGTTTTTTATTTCTTCACCCGGATTTATACAGTAAAATTAAACTATAATCATTAAACACTTATTGCTGATAGTTTATGAAGTGATGATAATTTTTGTGTATTCGTTTAGTCTGTTTTCAAAATTTAATAGAGATTTTTCAAAGATAATTATAATAGTATCTACGTACATATTCACAAACATATAAAAAAAAACAAAAATTATTTAGTTGTGTTAATAACCTTGCATATTACAATTATTATAATAATTAAATTTAAATATATCAAATGCATATTAATTTAGGTCAAAATATTCTAAAAGAAGTTAACTATCTACATTTTATATCAGAATCAGGAGGTATCGTAATTTTTATTCAATAATAATTTTCACATGGTAATAGTTTAAATATTTTATAATTACTTATTAAATTGAAAACATACTTCTATGTTCTTCAGAATATAAATTTAGTTAGGTATTAGTAATAGTTTTACCACAAACCGCAGTGGTTTTAACTGTGTAGTAATCGCGAATCCTCGAAATATTTTTGCGGCCCCCCTACTTTATAAAAACCTTATAATTATTAATATTCAAATTAAGTAACATGTATTTTGCAATTTTTAAGTAGCGGCAGAGTCGGAGCTAGGATAATGAGCGCCCCTGGCAAGATTTGAATTTTGCGCCCCCCAAGACTTCTTTTTATGTTATATAGAAACGGAAACAATACAATAATACCTATCATAATGCAATTTTTTTTATGTGAGTTATTATCATGTAGTAATTTTGTGTGATTTCATGTTTCTAATTACCATTTTTTTGTAGGACTTTTATATCATATCGCAAAAATGCTTTCCAGATTTGAGCAAAAATTTACCTAAAATTACTCGGCTAAGTATAATTATTGAAAATATTTAAAAAAGTGAAATATTTAAAATTAGTCAAGTTACTATTTACTAATTTGAGCTCAATGCCCGATGCCCCGATGCCTCAAATATAAAAATATTTAATTTTTAAACAAATTATTAATTTTTCTCTCAGTTTTTCAACATGAGACTCTCAATTATAATCTTATCACTTTACGTTTGCCTTTCCTTCAATTTGTGCTTTTAAATTTTTAATTTAATCTAGTTTTATTTTTTTTATCCAAATGTAATTTCTTATCTCCAAATTACCATTACTAATTCTCCAATCAATCAATTAAATCCGTAATATTTACTTATAAAAATTGTTCAAAAACTTTCAAAATGATCTAAACTCGAACAAATCAATCCGATTAATTAAATAAAATTCCACTTACATCAGCTTATTTATTTGCAAAGACTTCCAAAGTTTTCAAATATTTACAAAAAAATTAAACTTAAATTTACAAAACAATCAAAACAAATTGTCATATTTAGATACAAAATTCAAATTCAACAAAAATACTTTTAAAAATTCAAAATTTAAAAAAATCATAAAATTTATTTAAGTACTATATTATACTTATTACAAGATATTGATGAGCTAAGCAAATTAAGTGTTAAAATATTGTGAATCAATAAAGTTGTGCCCCCTTTTTAAATTAAGTTATATTATTTTTATTAGTTTATTTAAGTAGATTAACCCTCTTTTTAATTGAATTTAAATGTTAACACTGCCTTATAATAGTTTAGAGCTGGGATTTTATGTATTTGCATATTCTTTAATATTCATATGGCAACAGAGTCTTTTGAAATCTGGACGAATTAGGAAAAAACGAATCCGAAAAAGCGCTTCTAAAAATGCATATTTTGAATATTTTCAATGTTTGGTGCATATTTCAGCAAATAATGTATATTTTTGCATATTTAGGATACTTTTGGAGTTTTTGAAAAAATTTTATAGAGAAAATAAAAAATTTTATTATTAAATTTGTGAATTTAAGCAATTTTTTATAACTGTTTATAACTTCTTTCTTGAAATATGCACTCTTTACAAATTTAATGTTTTTCTTTATTGGCAATATTTAGGTAGCGTTTTGATTTAATTAGAACTGTGGTAAATTTTTGTCAAGTTTCATAGTATGTCGTTAAGTCAATTATAGAGGTATCTGTTAAACGTCGCGTCGGTCTCATCCAATTGCTACGTAAATTAATCGAAAATAACCAAAATAATATGACAATTCTTCTTTAAAATCTCGTTTTCTTTTATATAATTGATATAAATTATAAAAATTATAAATAAAAATTCATTTCAAGTCAAATATATCGGCGAAAACGAGACTTTAAAAAAGAAATGTCATATATTTTGGGTTATTTTCGATTAATTTTCGTAGCGTTAATTGGACGAGAACGACGCTTTATGCTTATCTATTATTTATTTAAAATACATTACCTATAAAAATTATAAAAAAAATAATTATTATGCATATCAATGCATATTTTATCAACTTTGGTGCATATTTTGGAGAAATTTGATGCATATATTATGCGCATATTTTCAAGTAATTTATCTATCAACATTTTGTAAGTAATTTTTTGTTATAGCAACAGGGGTGGGGGAGATCATTTTATTTATTTATTTATAATATGTTTATATACGAGTATATAACCAATCATACACCAAAATTATTAAGTTGGTTATTTCGGCACCACTTTGACATGATAATAATATTAATATGATATAGTGAACAGTGATAATTGAAGTTCTGAATAAAGTAGCAGTAGTTTTAAATAAACCTTTCCCAACTTATGTTAATTGTAAATCATTCCATCTTACATAGTTTATTGATAATACAAAATCGCTCATGCGATTTGCTGCTGCATCCCTGCGCACGTGCAATTTTTTTACCTTGCGCATGCCAGAAAATCCCTGCAACAAATCGCGGCGATCGATCGTATGAAAAAATCGCCTCGTGTAAGACGGCTTTTAAAAATAAAATTTTTCAGAAATAACTAGTCCCCCCCCCTAGTAATTAGAAATATGACCTAAAAGTAGCCAAACTATACCATGTGAGCTGTAATTTTAATTGATAGTTCCACGTGACTTACGGTACTTCAGTGTTCAGTCTCAAAACTTTATCTTGGAAGGGCTGATATATAACAAAATTTAGAAACTTAAATGGAATTTTAGAAAAAGTTACGAAACAATAAATTAATAAGATTAATTGATCGATACCTATAGTTTAATATTTGACCATAATTTTTTTCAGGAAAAAAATTTAGAATTATATTAATAATAAAAAACTATCTATTTTTTACACAACTATTTAAAAAACTGTTTTTAACAAACAAAAATCAAATACTGTTGCTAACCACACCAATTTCAATGGAGTTAACATAGCAATATACTATAAATAAATCCGAAATTTTCAATGCAAATTATTTTATATTTTATTATTCCCTTAATTTCAAGTCGACAATAATTATTAGTATGTATACAAAATATAAAAAAATTTTTTTGAGGTTTTGGGAGTCAGTTAATATAATCGCCACTGGAACTTGCTGTGCAAGAAAATTTGAAATGCTTATTATTAGAGGATAATAATATAAAAATCGCGAATAACTAAAAAAAACGTATAAAAGTTTTTCGTGTTTGAGATTAATTTCATGTGAATATATTAAAAAATATATAAATAAAATATTGTAAAATATAAAAATAAGACAAGCGACAGTCTAAGAAATTGTTGGGGGGGACTGAATGCCTGACCAAGAAAGGAAAGGGGGGAGCAAAAAGTATGGTAGAAAGAAGAAGTGGATAATGCAGTGAACAGTAGGATATTCACAAGAATGGGAATTATATTTATATAAAAAAATGTTATAGGTTCCCGAAATATTTAAATTAATTCTTAATTAACACTACAGCAATTAATATTTTAAAACGATCAACTAATTGTTTTTGTCGTTTGGTTTTTCTTTGACAGAATTACATATCACAAATTTTTATAATATTTAGAGTAATTCTAGAAAATAATTATTTAAATTTATAATATAGTTATAAAGGGAGCACATCAGCTAAACTATCATTTTCTAATTTTTTATTAAGTAAATTAGTGAAATTCTCTCTTTTCTTTCATTTACATATTTTTTTGTTTTTAATATTATATTTCAGTTAAATTAATTTGTAAAATATCTGCAAATGAGGATAATTTATATTTTTCAAATTTAAAAAAGTCTAGGTGGTTACCCCATTTCCTTGTATCCGGCCTTGCTCTATGCATAAGGTAATTTGTATAAAAATAAAAATTGTTTTCACGGAATTTACTTTTTGATTCGATTATTTATAGTATAGCTGTTTTAACTAAAAGGATCTGGTGCTTATTGAATATTAAATTTTATTATTCCGCATTTTTTTAAATTAATTTTTTACATTAGCATCTGAATCACGAATTGTTATAATTTAGAGAAATAAAATTTAAATTAGTTAGCTCGAATAAATTCCAAATTTTACACAGGTAGGTAAAATTAATTGCAATATGAAAGCTACACTAAAGTCGAGCAATATTTATTGTCGTCGGGATGGTTACAGCCTATCCATATTTCGAAAATTGAAGCTCAGGATATAAAAAAAAATGTTTCCTGTGTGTATTCTTCCATGCCATGTTTTTCACAGTCACCAGCATTCAACCGCGAAGAAAATTACTGATATATTAATAATTTCTAACGAATTTAAATTCGCAATCATAAAATTACATGTAAATACCCAGTAGGTAGACAACAAATTTTTTGGCAGGTCCTTGCCGCGACATTTCACTGAGATATCGGATTTAAATTTTATTTAAATTTCAACCAGAAAGTACAACATAAAATTTAATTGATTCGTTTTCTGCAAACGTTAATTTTTACGATATTTTGGCTATAAATAACCACTCCACAATACTAAACGGAATCTAGCGCGTTATTATGTTATATAAAATGTGGTAGTCAAATAATAAAATTATTTAAATGATGAATAAATAAAATTTTCATTATCACAACTGAATAACGAAATGTTGTTAAAACGTTATAAACGCGAATTAAATGGAATACGTGATCGTATATTAAAAAAAAAGTTGTCCAATTTTTTTTATTTTGGTCATTAAAACCGATGTTCATTCTAATAACAGATTTATAAAATGTTTTCCAAAACTGAGCCAAACGATGTAACAGTGGTGAGAGATGTCCATTTCTACCTACCTACTTCTCTTCGTGTTCAACCAATTTAATATTCATTTTAGTTACTGCTGCTTCTACTCCTGGACCTTTCTGTCAAATTTATATTTTATAATCCATATTTATTGCTTCACCCCACGGTGGTTTCGAGTTTTGTCACAGACGACCTTGTTATTTTATTTCACCTAAATTTGTTTATGGTCTATTTTAGTTTATGACCAATAAGTCAAAAGCTTAAACCGTGAAAATTTAAGTACCTGACAGTAATATTAAAATTTCGAGTAAAAAATCTACAAGGCAAACTGGCTAAAAAAAACTTAAAAATTAACGGTACAATAACACAATTAACGTTTTGCTAAAATCACGATTAATGATTTATTAACAATATTTTCTATTTTTTTTCGTTGTCTCCTCGCAGCATATGTTTGATATCTTGGGTTTATGGACACACATTCGATTCTTTTGTAAAAATTAGTGCTGAGAGTTTTATTAGGTGTGAATGTTTTTTAATAAACTCTCCCAAGGTTGAATATGCGATGTTTTGGTCTACAACTTTTTCGGCATTTTGAAAAATTTTTTTCTCAAATATTTAAAAACATCTCAAAGAAAATTTCATAAATACCATGTGCTTTGTTTTTTTTTGTTTTGAGTCATTTTGAATCCTTAATTTTTTATCATTTCATTTTTACTGCATATTCAACCACTTTCCCAAACACATGTTCCTATATTTAGATCGCACCTATACCAAAAAAATCAATTACTCAAATTGGACGTTGAATGTAACACCTAAAAATAATTACTTTACATAATAGTGACTTGCATAATATTGGGTTATTATTTAGCCAAAAAAATTAACTCAGAAAAAATTAATTGAATTTAAATAAGTATAAAAAAATTTTAATAGTGTCTTATTATAATTAAGTATAAATGTTGATTACTATCGAGTTCGTACCTCAAACCAGTTTCATATTATTTATTAAACACTTTGCTGGTTAATTATTGTAATTAATTAATGAAATTATTTAAATCCAAATAAAAGCATCAAATTTAATATTCTACGGGAATTTGTTTCGGTGCCCCAATTAATTATAATAAATAAAACAAAACATTGATTAAAATTTTTCGACTGCTTATTGAAGCTCTCAATGTAATATAAAACAAGATTGATATTGTAATAAAAAATTGTTTATGCCATTTGATTTATTGGGATGTTAACGTGAACATAAAATATATTTTACATATGTAGATATCTTAAGATTATTGTAATAATATCCATTTTGTCATAAATTATTAGTTATAGATTTTAGAGGCAGTTTGAGTAACCATCCAATTCAAATTTTATTGTTATAACGTCTGGATTTTTAAGTTCCTTTTAATTTTAAAACCTTTCACCAAAAATTAACTTCTTAATTTTACTTTCCAAACGTACCACACATGTTGGACCTACAGTTTAACCCGCAATTCAAACCACGGTATAGAGAATTCTCTTTATCTCTCATATCTCGAAATGCAAGTGATTTAAGCAACAAAATGAAAAATTCATTGGTTCAGCAATTTATTTGGAAAATAATATTTTGTACCAAAAATTTAATTTTATTTTTTATGTCCCAAATCAAATAAAAGCAAGCAATTTTGCTTCTACTTCGATTGAATCACAATTAAAACACAAAAATAAAAATAAAACAGGCTCAAAGTTGTAGAAGTGTCAGTTACTATGTTGTAAAACTGCAGAAAAAATTCTTAAAATACAAGAAATAAAATCCAGAAATTAATTATTATTAATTAAAATAATAAGAACAAAAATATGCGGAAATATTATAAATCTAAAGTTTAAATTATGATAAGTGTTTCTATTTAATAAGTTAGGTTTCTTGTAAAACTACACTGTTAAATAAAAATGTTTATTTTAAATTTTGGATTAAATTAAATAAACGAAATAAATTTTGATTCTAAGCCAAAGGTAACTACTTATGTACGAATCAAGGCAGGATTAAATTAATTCAATATTGTATTTAAAAATCTTGTCCTTATCGTATATAGCTTTGCGGGTTTATCTTATAAAGTAAATCACTGATGCCGAGATCACATTAATTTACTGCGGTCGGTCGCCGGCAGTAAAAGTAATGAAATTATTATATTCTTATTATTAGGGGGGTGGGCAAAATACATGAAAATATGTATTTGAAATACAAAATACAAATACATCTTGTTCCGAGTATTTAAAATACAAAATACAAAATACAGTATTTCAAATACAAAATATAGCATTTAAAATACAAAATACAAAATACATCATTTCAATTACAGTACATTGTTATACCTGGTTCGGAGCAAAACAAATAACAATACAATGCAACGGCAGGGCCGTATTCAGTAACATTGTCAAATGAAATTAATCGCAAACAAAAATTTTTTACGTTACTGTTACTGAATACGGCCCTGTCTATTCGATTTTATCAATTTTAAAGTATTTTGTACAGTATTTTGTAATTTGTATTTGAAATACAAAATACATTTGTTTTAGGTATTTGAAATACAAAATACAAATTCATTGAAAATATGTGTTGAAATACAAAATACAAATTGTATTTCAAATACTGCCAGCGCTGATTATTAGTTTTGTAAGCTATTTTTTAATTATTAAACGAATTTGCTTATATATTTTATTACTTATAAAATAATTTATTTTTAAGAAAATCTTGAAATTTTCTTTAGGCCACCCATTTTTATGACCATGAGACCTTTAATTTTTTTAATAATCCAAATACTCTCAATCTCAATAGATCCACTTGATCCAATTTTATTCAACAAATTAATTAATATTACTTTAAATATATCTTTTTTACTTCTCCAAATTACGTAGATATATCCAAATATCGTCCAATTGGAACGAAAATCTCCAAATTCAATAAAACAATAGTACTTCCAATATAAACAAACTATAATTGCACAAAACTCAAATAATCTCTAATTAGAGACGCAAATTTGAAGTTTTACGGGACCTCCCGTAAAACACGACCACTCAAAAGCAAAGTTATTAACAAATTTTCCCACTAAATTAAAATAGTTGGCGCGAACAACAATTAAAATATTTATAATTTTCAAAATATTTACAACAAAATTAAATTTAAATTTACAAAACGATCAAAACAAATTTTCATATTATTTACAACTAAAACAAAATTCAAATTCAAGGGCAAGCCCCGCTGTAGGGGCATTAGTCCGGGGCGGCAAACCTAAAGGGCGGCATTTTGGATGTTGACGTGACAAATTAACAAAAATTTAAATACTTAAGAAATTCCCCGAGACGCCACGCAAATACTGAAAAAGTTAACAAAAAAACTCAATAACCCCACAGTGGGGCGGCAATTTTAATTTCAAAAATAGTAATTGCGGTAATACATCACATTCAAAATATGTCGACTCAAGTTCCTTAACGCGCTACCTTGTGCGCTACCGTCGGAATTGAAAGTGTTGCACGAAGCCAATTAATAGGTAATAAATACATATATGATGCTATCATGCAAAACCGGTGAAAATAAACAATAAAATACGCAAGTAAATTCGTTTAAGAATTGAAAAATAAATTTTAAAATATTACATTATTTAAACATCATCATAGGATATTTTTTACCGATTAAATTGGTGCATAGGTGCAATTAGGGAGGAGGGGAGCCTACTTCTCCCAAAATTAATTGATTGAAGCCAATATCGGCGGTGTTTGGTTCTCGGACTGTAAAACACGTTTTGAAAACAAGACGTAAAGAACTAAAAAAGAAAAGGTGGTTATTTTTGTATTTTCCCAAAATATTACACCTGGTTGCGCTTGTGAATTGGAGTTGTAACACAATTGTAATTAAAGAGTTCTATAATAAGTGATAGGTGAAAAAGTTGATGCTGAATTTTTGCTGTAAAAAATTAATTGTTTCTATAATTGTGTATAATTTTAGGACGGTAATACTTAGGTTGATCAGAGAGCTCCATCTTTTGAAAGGAAGAAACCATCCTGCTGTTTGTTGCACAGCCACGTATTATTTGACCCAATTATCTTAGCGAATATATCATAATTTCACGGTTTTTTCATGGGAATTTTAAGTTTTAAACAAAATATGCGTTTATGCTTTGAAGCAAAAGCACTCCAGCTAAAGCTTTGTGCGCTGTTAAGCAAGGTTACATTTTTGCAAACATACATTTTTTACCAATGAAATTAAGGTTACTATCGGTAATTGATCCCAAAAATTGAAATTTTGGTAACAATCGCACACCGAAAAAAGGATTTGTCGCCCCAACAGAGCTATTAGTAGCTATAGCCTCAACAGAGTTTTGTTTTGCTGCTATAACAAATTTTTTGTTGCTGCAACAGATTTTCTGCTGCCATAACTAAGTTGTTTTCTATTCAGTAAAAAAGATTAGTTGATTTAACAAATTTTCTTATTCTGCATAGAAAAAACTTTGTTATGACAGCAGAAAACTTGTTACAGCAACGAAAAACTCTGTTGAGGCTATAGCTACTAATAGCTCTGTTGGGACGACAAATTCTTTTTCTCAGTGCATCTGACCGCTATTATCAAGAGTATATCTGAGCACACGTACCGATAACAGAATACCCGTGTAGAAATCGTGTATCTAAAATGCATGTAAAATTTAGATTTTTAAATGCCGTTTTCTCGAAAAGTAATGGATAAATCCACCTTGAATTTTTTTAAAAAGCTTATAAAATTGTCCTATTTCCAATAGTCTGTAGGAAAAAGTTCTTTTCGTGGGATCAGTTTTCTGATAGTTCCCCAATCATTAAATATTAGGTATTTTTTAGAAGTTAATTAATTTGAATTGAAATTTTAATATTTGCAGAATTAAAGTTGTTGCTGATTAGAACAATAATTAGATAGTGATATCAAATTACATGAATTTTATTATTGAAAATTGATTTTAAATAGATTTAAATTTTGGAAAATGCACTCTGGGATTTGTATCAAATAGCACACCAATATATTAACCTTTTCGGACCCACGATTATACCGCTAAATATTTTTATTTTTAATAAGTCCGTACGGATACAGAAAATATTAAGAAATTTGGTTTAAAATATAATCAAAAAAGGCTGTATCATCTTCAAATAGTTCAAAACTATTTCATGAATTAAATGCAAGTATAAACAAATAAAATGTTATGAAAAACTAAAAAAGCAATATTTTTCCGTAGAACAACAAAAATAACAGGCACTTCAGCAAATAAGGGTCAATTTTTGTATTCGGGATTGTTCTGTAATAATTGTAAAATTTTTTATTTTATTGATTTATTTATGAATTAAAGATTTTTTTTCATATGCCTGAATGGATATCATATGATGATATTATGAATATGTCAAGTTTTAAGCAATATAACGTCTGAAAAAAATTTTATTATGATACCTTGGATCCGAAGAGGTTAAAATCAATTAAATATTATTAAATAATATAATCTTATTAGAAGTAATAAATATTGACAAATTTCAGGAAAATTTAAAAATTTTGTCAAAAATTATAACAAATATTGTGGTGAGTTTCACAAATATTGTTTAAAATTTAAGCTAAGATTAAAATTATAACTTTGAGAATAATCAAAGGGGATTATTATATGTGACTTGGACTATGAAAAGGGACCTTACGTCGGAAAAATCAATTTTCACTTTTTTGGTGATTTTTATAGAAAGAAAGCCGCTCTTTCGATTGGCGCAAACCACAAATTTCTATCTTCATCACTCACTTCACAAAAAATCAATTTCAAAGTTAAACGTAAAATCATAAAATCATGAAAAATCATAAAAAAATTTTTTTTCACATTTTTAACGTTTCCTATAGAGAAAAAGAAGAAAACATACTTTGAATGTTTAAACGCGTTTTACCGCGAAATTAGTTTTCCGACGTTAGGTCCCTTTTCGTAGTCCAGGTCACGTATACAAAATCAATATTTCGCTTAAAATATGAGTAAAAATTATTATACTGCAAATTTTTTAAGAACGGAAAAGAATTAATTTTGTCTATTATAAAAGTTAAAATAATTAAGGGCGAGGGGGGGGGTAAAAATTAACTGTTTTACAATCAATGAAGAAGATATATTTTTCAAATTTGTCGCACATTTGTGCATTTAACAGATATTTTTTCTAGTTTTTGAAGTCATGGTAGGTAGTATACACCATTACCTTTTCCTTTGTATTCGCCCTTAGCCAAAACTAGTTTACTTAAAATTTCGAACACATTTTAGGTAATACTAGTTTAAATTACCCCGAGTGAAGCAAAGCTGTTTTTCTTTAAATTATTAGAATAATAATACAATAATAGTTATTTATTTTTTTTTTGATTTTAAGATTTTTCAATAAAATTCAATCAAGTAGATATTAAAAAACTTAATTTGAATACTTTAAAATGTACTTTTTATATAGCTTTTTCAACCGCTTTAAATAATCATATTTGCAAATGTATGCTTTGAATACTCTACGTCTATGTGAAGAGCTCTAGGAGTTAAAAAATAAAATTATGTTTTTCTACATCTCATACTTCTTTCTTTTTTTTAACTCTTGGGGGTTCTCGTTACTAGTAAGGGTTCTATAGAGTCAATCTTCACACTTTATTCCAATTCTTAAGTCTGAAAGTACACCAAGAGCACGGAAGTTGCTTGGAGTTGCAGAACGGAAAATCTGGTTTATCCGGAATTCTCCTCTCTGTGGTTTTCGTCTGATTTGAGACGTTTTCTCTTGATCAGTGTTATGCTTTTTACAGTTTTTGCAAGATACTGTAAGAAAAAAAAGTCAAAATACATATTTCTTATGAACAAAGTAAAATTAAAAAAAGATTTGATTCCAAAAATTGAAATGAAAGTTCTAGGTGGAACGGTAACATGCAGCAGGAAAAAACGCATAAGCTCATTTATAATTGCGGAGTAATTACCATTAAGCTTCTCAAAAATTGTCACAGCAAGTTTGTTTTTTCCATGTAAAACCTAAGTGAACGAACAAATATTTAAAACATAATTTACAACATCGTGCACGTAACCAAATTAATTAATAGCGTGAAGGGGAAGATTGTTCACGCAAAGGCTGCATTAGTGGTAATGTGCGATGGGAGCACCGATTAGCAGGTCTTAGTGTATCGTGTTGCCGGTCAGGAAGGAATTGGTAATAGTCTTTAACATTTCGTGTCACATTAGTAAAACAATACGATGAAGTTGCCTTCATATATGACCAAATTTACAACATTCACCATTTAAAAAAATAAATTGAACGTCAACGTCATCGCCAGGAGGTGATATTTAAAGGTTCATCTCATTACCATCGCAGTTCTTACGATTGAACCTGACAGATTAATCCGAAATTGTATTATTAATTGCTCCCATGATATCTTTATTAAAAATGTTTAATATGTCAATCCATGGTCATTAATCGAAGAATGAACTTTAGTGTTACTTGTCGACATAGACATAGCAAGTTCAAATTGAAAAAGTAAAAGTTATCAGTCACATATTATTATTTTGAAATGATTTTGTAATACTCCGTGTAAGAACACTTTATCAAAATTAATATTATTATAATTTAATGCATTAACAGCCGAATAAATTTAAAAATAAAATAAGTGCGACCTTCAATTGAAAAAATTACTTAATGATAGAAAATGGTGTTGGTACTTTTCAGTTACATCAAGCTGTGGAAAACTACTAATGGATGTTAAATTTTTTTGTTTTATTATTTTAATAAATTGTTTAAAATTTTATCGTTTGAAAAATTTGATTATGGAGTTAAAAAGCGTATCAAAGTCAAGTCATTAGCTGCTATTTGACATTGAGTTTTCGAATTTATATTAATTTGTGATCGTTAGAGAGTTTGGACTCTTTTGTATTTGTTCAAATTTATCGATTCATTCACAAAGCCACTTTCTGTAGATATATGGGGTAACTTTGCCTTTGTCTATATTATTAATATTAAATTAAAAAGTTTGAAGGACTAAAAAAATTAAGATAGTAAGCCGATCAGCTTTAATCTTAATAAAAATTACAGTACTTACAGTATTTCAACTTGAAATACTGAACAAATACAACTTGCAATCAAACGCGAAAATATTATCATTTTTTTCACTTTTATTTTGAAAATGTATTTGAACAAAATCTCGTTAATCTAAAGAACAAAACTGGTTTTTTGGTTGTATACTTTTATTCCAGTGCGTTCCCTTTCATTTCAAATTCGGTTTTCTAATTACATTCTGGAGAAGTGGACGAACCTGATACAGTTTTCATCATTGCTAACTTTTACTTCGTCCTTTTATTTTTTAGACCCGCGTTGATCATGGGTTTTTATTAAAATCGCAGAATCTGTCTCCTTGATTGTATGAATCTAAAAAAAGGAATATTTTTGTCAATACTAGGATAGGGATAACATAATATTATGTACATAGTATTTGGTAAATAATTGGATATTTACAAATGTTTCTCTCCTGTTTTCTGTTTAATTTATTGGATGTTTTCGTTATTTCAGTACCTAGTATTTTTCTCTCAACCGCATAGTTTACCTTCAGTTTAGTGGTTTCAATTGCCACCTTGTGAAATGAGCGTACGAATATAAAATAATTTAAAAACACAACATTTTAAGGAGTTTAACATTTTAATAAGCGTTTAATCATGCACGCACGTTTATACTAAATTCTAATATTTCATTTGAATCAGAGAAAGTCTCGACAGATTTATTATTTTTTTAGTAGTGAATAGAGAAACGAATCTAAATTTATTATTAATAATCTGCAAATTAAAATTATTTTCCAGTTTACAGGTGAAATTTTTCAAATTTACCGAAGTAATATTCAAAATATTTTATTGGTATGATGCATTTTTAATTATTCCATTTATCAAGATGACGTTTGTACATAATTTATTTGCGTTTTTAATTTTTTTTGTCATTACTAAAATATATATCCTACAAAATATTTTAAGGTTACATTTGAAAAACAAGAATCAGCGAGTTGAGCACGGGCTGTATAAATCAAATCCAGTTTTCCAACAGTGTAAATGACAAATTTACTTGACCATATCACCGGTTTAAGTTCAGTGTCGCATTTCTGAAACAAGAGCTGGTCTCGGTAGTTGATGTTACCATATTACACACCCGCATGTGGGCCACTATTACTTTTTACTTGATGTAATGTACCTTTAAACTTGAATTTTTAAAATAAAACCAGAATGGACTGGCAGCTGTTCGGTTTAAGTTGTCGGGTATAAATATTCGCATCAGGCTAAATCAGACATTTTCTGCGATATTAACCTTAGATAAAATGAAGAAATTGTAAGTTACCAAATTTTGCGATCCACATCAGCTGGTTTTTTCCAATCTGACACAACGATCAATGGTTTATACCAAGAAGAATAAGTATGGTATTATAGAAAAAAAAAAAATTATAAAACAAATTTTATAATTTCTAATTGAAAAATTGAGTAGTGGTTGTAACCATGAGTAAATATAATATCCTGTAATCAAAGTTGGCGTTTGGTGGCTCTGCGCTCGACTAAGCAAGCGTAGTTCCCGATGTAGCCACAGCGCTGCCGTCACCTGTTTGGACTGCCCGGAAACGGAAGCCGGGCCTGGAATTTACATGCATGAGAATCTGTGGCGTCTGTAATGAGATTTTTATCATTTATCTGTTTCTGAAACGCAGAGATTGGCAAATAAAGTTAATTTAATTTTCATTTCTGCAGTCAAAATATGGTTACCCTTATTAGGACATCCCTTCATATAAATTAAACATAAATTACGGCATAGAGCTACAATTTAATTTGTTTTAATTAAATAAAGCCCGTAACTTACATTAAAGTTAAAATCACTGGTCTCCATGCAAATGGACGTACGAATAATTGCAGAGTACTGCTTGTTTGGTAGAGGGAGGGTTTTCTAAGGGTTGATGTGATTTTACCGTGGGAACTCGACATTACATGCAATCATACACCTGTCCATATGTATTAGTACAGGAAACGCTACAGATTTCGTGTACGAAGTGTGAGATTATGGAATTGTTTTACTAGAAATACCTACATGCTAATAAAAAAGAATACACATAATTATTATTCATTATCCTTCTGTAGGTGGTGAACTGATACGATTTTAGTAAGTTAACCACTCATTTGTGACAAGGGTTAATATAATTTTGAAGTTACCAAGTTTTATATTATAAAATAAACATACAAAACACATGTGAATATATTTGTGTGTGGGACTGTGAATTGATGCATAAAGTTATTAACAAATATTACAGTAATTTCGTTAAATTGGTCTTCGTGACCCTAATTTTGTTTACGTGATTTAAAATAAAAAACGGAAGTGTTTGACTAATTGGTAAAATTTTTTCTTTGTTTTTATATTTGTCTTTGACCGCTTAATTACGTTTCCAAATTGAGTCAATTATATATTTTTATTTTAAATATTTCAAAATAATTTTTGCTGCTCATCATTAGAGGGTTAACATTTCGGAAGATTATTGATAAATAATATATGGAACCGGGAGACATCACCGCGCAGCAGTTAAATGGTCCCAATTAATAATTCCACATTACTTTTAAAATTGAATTAATTTATTTAATAATTTTTTTCATTTATTAAAATATGTGTGGTAAGCTGCTATTAGTTAATATGCCTTCTTCTCAAAAATTAAGCAAAATAAATATGTTAGGCAGTTTTTATATGAAATTCTAAATTATTTAAGTTCTATTTAAAAATATACAACATTTATTAATGATTTTTTAATTAGAATTAATAATACCGATTTAAACAATAATTATGCTGATGGAATTTATTTAATGTTTTTTATATAATTAATGTGTGTTACGATGTTGCTTCCTGTTTACAATATCGAATTAGATTATATTGTCAAAAAAACTTTTTAAGTATACTAATAATAATAATAGTAATTTAGATCGATTTTCTTGAGCCGTGGTGCTAAATCCACGTTGAGCCGTACGTCCCATATCGGTTAAGTTTATAGCGAATGTTGTTATGTAAAGGAACTCGGCAAAGCTTGATTTATGATTATCATGCTTTAATTAAATCGCAAGAATGTTAAATATTTGCATCATTGGCATACTTTTTTTTTATTTCACGAACTGCTATGTGGCTTAATTTGAAAGTGTTAAATAAGAAAGGATATTGAAATATTAATTAAAATTTCGTGACATTGCTCGAGTGTTTGAACCAATTTAATCATTAAAACATTCATTAGTACTAATGTGTGTAAAACTTAATTAAAAAATTGAAGGCGTCAAAAATTTTCATTGTAATCAGTATAAATGACGATAAATGATGCTTAATGATTTGTTGTCTTTTTTTAAATAATTACTTAATAAATGAGCTTCATCAAAGCTGATGTTAAATTTCTAATTCATTTTTTTTAAACTTCACGATAAACTTCATGTTGCAGATGTTTAATGTGTTAAGACTGTTGAGGCATGTGTAAATTCCGTTCGCTTTCTAAGTACACCTTAACAATAGCAGAGCAAGTATTCCTTGATCATTACCAAACCACTTGTTATATTGATCAAAACTTGAAGTTTACATCTACTCGTGCAATTATTTCAACAACGCGGCACAAATTTTATTAATTTAAGTATTGTTTACAGTGGGTCCCCTAAAGTAAATACAACCATCCGTAGTAGATGGCGCTAGTGATTTTTGTAACAGTTCAACTATTTTCTGAAAACGAATAAGCAATAAAAGCACATTTAAATTCTTGCAAGTTGGTGTCAATGCAATTTGATATATTTCTAAAGACTAGAAAATAAAAATGGAAACCAGTTGAATTATTACTATACTGAAGCTGGAATATGCGAGTAATTGGTTAAGAGTACTCGTTATAGTTGACTTGCGTAATTATGACTTTCAAGTGCAAAATAACAAAAATAAAATTATTTCAATATTTAATAAATAATAATAATTATGCAAATAAGTGCTAGATGAAAGTCACTGACTGTAATTATTAATAAACAGTAAATAGATTTTACTCTGGTGTGCACAATCTACAGTTGTGCTCATTAAATGTATTTCAATAATAAATTTAATTAATTACTTAGACCAAACCATTTAATCTTAAAAGCTGTTAAATGAAATGGTTCTTCAAAACTTAGTTGGATTAAAATATACCGAGCAAAACTTCAATATTTTTTTAAAATTTGTTTAATACCTAATTAATTATTTAAAACATTTTGAAGTTTCATTATTTTTTTTTATTAAACTGTAGAGTAACAATCGGGTAACAACCCGATCTATACCAAAATGAGAGCATCTTATTGCAATTTGCTGAAAACCAACTGGTACCAATTTGGCAGACCTATATTACTTTAGCTTATCAATAAACAGCACTTAGTATTGTTTTTACTGTTGTTTTCTCACATTCTATTGTTTTAATAAAATTATTTATAAATACTAACTACTTTTTTAATTTATGAACGAGATTTCAGTAATTTCAAATAAATAGAATGGAATTATCAACTTTCAACTTAATATTTCATGCAGATAATATAATGAAAAAAAAATCGCTGTATGCATTTGCATGAATGTCTTAATAAAATTCCAGAATAAAAGAAAGTATGAAATCTAACCTAACCTTTAAAAATACGACAATTCCATTTAGGTTAAGTTACCATTATTTTATAAGAACGATTCATGATTGCACATTGGTTTACCACTAAAATATCAGAAAACAATGCAAGCAATTTAATCAAAATTCATTAGGTACCCATGATCGCTAACTCAATTCTTCGCTTAGAGCAGTGGTTCTCAAATGTATTTGTAAGACGGCACCCTAAAGTCATTAAAAAAAAATTCACGTCACGCTTATCATCCTCTTTTTTTTGAAGAAAAAAAAAATAAAAGATGTGACGGATGAAACGCTATTTAATGCTGACGCTTCACTACGTCAACTTAAAATTTAGCTGATTTTCAGCGTCAGCTAATTTAGCCAAATTTAAGCTGACACAGCGGAAGCGTCAGCTTATAATTAAGCTGGTTGTCAGCACTAGTAGATTAGCTGAATTAAAAACTTTTTTTCGTCGTCAAGAATTTAAAAATTTCTGTTATTTATTGAAATTTAATGAAATTAATGATTGTAAGAAAAAAATTACTATCTATCATTAAGCAATAAAATAAAACAGGTTAATTTAAATTTTAAAATTTCTTTAAAATAAAAAAAAATAAATTTTTTTAGTTTACTTTACTCTATTCAGAAATCAGCAGTTGATTCAGTTGAATCAACTGAATCAACTGCTGATTTTTAGTAACGTCAGAAGCTGAATTGCTACTGAATTGCTAATTTGGCGGCAAAAAAACCAGCTGACAAATTGTTGAATTTATCTGAATCTTTTGTCTGAAAAATTGCTGAATAGCAACTGACGCAGTTCTGAGTATCAGCTGAATATCAGTTGACTCATCGTTGAATCAGCTGACTCAGCGCTGAATTTTTTGATATTCAGCTGATATTCAGAGCTGCGTCAGTTGATATTCAGCAATTTGACTAGCTGCCAAAGTGAGTTTTCAACTGTTTTTTTGCCGCTAAATTAGCAATTCAGTAGCGATTCAGCTTCTGACGCTGCTGAAGCTTCTGAAGCTGAATTTTGTGCTGACACAGCGGGTTGGCAGTTTATATTCAGCACAGAATGTTACTTGGAAGACTATTTCGTTTATCACCACACCACGTAAATCCCATGTTTAAGTAACTTCTTCCAATTTGTCAAATAAAATTAAAATATCTCATAAAAATTTTTGTTGCGAAAAATTTCGCGGCACCCCTGTGGGAGACTCGCGGTACCTCTGGCACCCCACTTACCCTATTTGAGAATCACTGGCTTAGACAGTGGTCGAAGTGAGGGGGTATGCAAGGGTATGGCATACCACCACTTGTTTTTTAAATTGCAGAAACGTACGTACCCTAACTTATTTAGGGTACGTTATGCAATATTTAGCATAAAAGTACCTATTCAGTTTCAATAAATTCTTATCAGGGGCCGTCCATTAATTACGTAAGGACGATTTTTGTAATTTTCGACCCCCCCCCTTGTAAGGGCACGTAAGATTGTGGCAACCTCCCCCCACATCTTACGTAAGGATTATAAAAAAAAATGAATTGGCCCTCCTACCCCTTTTTATTAGGGTTAGGGAGGGTCAATTTTTTTATTACAAATTATTAATCATTTTTTGTTATTGATATGTACATCTACAATTTAAAAACCTGTTTTTTGAGTCTTGGGTATTTTTAAATTTTGAATATTTTTAAATTTTAAATTTAATTTAAAAAAATGGCTTAAAAACCTTACGTAAGGACTGCGTCGGACCCCCTACCTCCCCCACATAAGGGTCCGTAAGATTTTTTATACCCCCCTCCTCCCCCCTAAACCCTTACGTAATTAATGGACAGCCCCTCATTATTAAATTTAATACTCATACCCCCAGTAATTATTTTCCACTTCGACCACCGGGCAGGCCCGTAGCCAGACCGAAAGTGAAGGTAGGGCAAACGGATAGTAAGATTGGACAATTTTTCGCGCCGCAGGCGAAAATTTTCTAAAATTTCAAAGTCAACGCGGTTTAAGAAAAGTTATAAAGTTTATTATTTCCATATTATTGCCCAGCCGCGAGCAAACATAAAAATAGCATTTTGACTACGATATTCATTTCACCTTAGCGTAGTAGCGCACAAGGAAAAAATATAAAATAAACGCTTATGCAAAGGAAAGTTCATCTATAATTTTGATGGCCATTGAGATATCGAAACTCTCATAGGTCGCTCGTAGGTACTGTGACGATTTTTCAATTTTCAATTCAAAAGTAAAAAAATAAATTTTAAGTGTCAATTGCGACTTACAATTGTCAATTTACACTTCGAAGTCGCAATTGACACTTCGAAGTCGCAATTAACACCTGCGCAATCGTACTTCTAATTACTACTATATTTATTGTAGTATCTAATAAGTTTTATTGCGCAGGTGTTAATTGCGACTTTGAATTGTCAATTGCGACTTTTAAGTGTCAATTGCGACTTCGAAGTGTAAATTGACAATTGTAAGTCGCAATTGATACTTAAAATTTATTTTTTACTTTGTGGCTTCGGGACGCCTTCGTAGAAAGCAATTATACCGACTTGAATTATAAAAAATTCTCATACAAAATGGACCAACGTGGAATGAATGGGGAAATTTTATTTTAATTTATTGTTGCATATTTTTATTTTAAAAGGTCGGGCGTTGCCCGACCTTGTCACCCCCTGGCTACGGGCCTGCCACTGGGCTTAGAGGATTCAACGATCACAAACTGCTATTTATATAAGCACTTGACAGATTTCTAAAACATTTTTGAAATCGAATCATCGAATCGCGGTGTCCACGCCGATAGCAACTCATCCACTAGCAACTCATCGACAAACTCAACTCATCGACAAAAAAGAGTCAATCCGAATTAACCTTAGATCATTATTATATTACATGCCATGTTCCAAAATCCTTCATTGAAGATTTTAATATTTCGTTTGGGAATTTTGTATTGTTTGTGTGAAAATTTAATTTTTTTAAATTTCTAATTGCTGGTTTTCACACCAACTAGTTAAGGTAGCAATGGTGAGCGGTGAAAACCAGGCTTTTTGCTAAAATGGCCCCCCAAAGCGCTTAAGCAGAAAGTCGTCTCTCATAGTTTTGTTATTTTTGAATTGCGATTGAATTTTGAATTTTTTGATTTTTGATTTGCGTTTTAGTTCTACGATTTTGTATTTGGCAAATAAACTTATTATTTTGCGTAAATTGAGTTTTGATTTATTTGGAGTTTATTTGTCTCAGATTTAGACAACATTTTGGATATTTTTGGAAACCGTTTGTAATCAATTTGGATAGATAAATTGACTACTTTTGGATTAAATTTGAATTTGAACGAGGATTTGGAATTTTTACGGAAATTATATGAATTGAACAAATTACACTGGGTATCGAAAATTAAATTAGATATCATTCGCATGGGAGCAGGTTATCTTTCAGATTTAATTTTACTATTTGATGCTGTTTAAAGAGAAATGAAATTTGGATTTACATTGGAGTTTAGATGTACCAAATAGCTTGACTGCATCTATTTTGAAGGAATGAAATTTTTCCAGAAGAGCCTAATGCGACTTATAAAATATCACTTCAGTATATGATCTAAGGAATCATCTACAACTCAATTTGAATATCGATTGCATCCAATAATTAACATATTGATAAAGACTACTCCACACTGTAATTCAGATTTGTCAACTAATATTCTGATAGTGTCAAATAAATTTCAGAAATCGTCAAATTTTGTAAATCAGAAAATCAAATTTTATTTCTCAATTTTAATTTTATTGTACGCTTTCTGAATATTAGTCAAAAAATTTGAATTACAGTTGACGATTTCTGAATTAAAAGTGAAAAAGTCAACAAAATTGAATTAATTTCACGCTGCATGTTATAAGCAGATTGCAGTAGCATTCTTACCACAAGGGAAAAATAACTAAATCAAATTAAAGGAAAACCAGATGCTTCAAGAACTGCATTTTCATTACAAAATAAAAAGAAAAAGCTTAAATATAACTAATCGTCAAATCCTACGAATTTTGAAAGCTTCAAATTGACTTAATTGGCTTGAATTTAAAGAAAAATTTTTTAAGTAAGCAGTATATCAATAATCAGATTAAAATATGTTTCATGAGAAATTTAAAATTTAAAAGCTTGTAATGATTTGTGATTTGAGCTACTGTTTTTCAAAATTTCCAGTTTCTCGAATATTTCCAAAAGTTAATGTATACAAGTACATATTATCTTGAGCTCTTAGAATAGGCTTTGTAGCTCTTTAAAGACAATTTTGATTTTGCAACAGAAAACTGTCGGGAGGGGGGGGGTGCAAGTACTTTTATATCCACAGTGACCGAGGGTCCGGTGCCCTCCTCCGGAACATTATTCCATAAAAATGCAACCCCAGACCAAATACATCTGGCTATTTCGACCGTGTTTCTCGCATATTTGTAATATGTCACTTCTTTCTTCTTCAGTGTTTTGAAAAAAAAAGTATTATTTTTAGGCAGAGAGAGAGAGAAAGAAATCAAATATGTACTTTTATTTGTAGTTTTATTTAAAAATCCATTAAGAATTTTGTTCCTATCCGAATTATATATTCGACTGAAATCGATTACATCAGTAACAATTTAAACTGCGTGCTCTACCTGTAACTTTTTTTCTTCCTACACTTCTTAAAAAAATTTCACAGAAGAAATTTTTGCCCGCCTATACAGTCCTAGTATGCAGAAGGCCATTTAAAATTAATCTTTCCAAATTTTCTACAAATTCCGAAAATCTGTTTATTTTTCTGATCTGCAGTGAAATTGAATTTAATGTATTGACATGACTTTGCGGTCAATGAAATATTTTTATGTAATTTACTTGATTCAAAAGCAATCTGAAATTCTAAAGCGCTTTAGCACTACTAAATATTGGATATGTTTTGCTAAATAATGTTTTTGTTAGAACGTGGGGTGTTTCGTAAAAAATTGTTGGGTTATTAGGTGACATTAGCAGACGTAAAAGCTCCCATCGCGTAGTGTCATAACTGATTACACATAACACGCAATTCTTAATGTACCTCAACTAGATCAATTTTTTATTTTTTCCGATTACCACAATATAGCACGAATTAAAATCGCCGATATTAAAAAACAGGTCGTACGTTGCGTTACGCACAATTATGTCTAAGAAAAATCTCACAATGATTTGTGTTGCCCTTTTAAACTTCAATTGCTAGACAAATTACTTAGTAATTGAACAATGGCTATAAATGGCTAAAAGTCATGACATTATTTCATCTTGTGTAATTGAATGATTAATTCGGTGTTTTAATTTTTAATTAATTATTGTTTCGCGAAAAAAATCTGTAGGAAATTCCATATATTAAAAGTACCAGCAGGAGTTCGAAAATAATTTGAATGGAATCTATTGAACTTTCAGCGACACCCCTAGGTTAAATTGTGATCTTCGCAAAACTAAAACTAGACAATTAATTAATTAAATACTTGGTACCTATTCATAAATTTAATTTAATGTTATGATTGGTTTCAATTGGGACCTTTGCAAAAATTATATTGTAGTAATTTATAATAACCCTTATCAAGTAAGTGGAATATTTTATAAAATCAATTATTAGATATTAATTAAGCGTAGATTCAGTTTGTAAGAGTCGATAATAATAATTACAAGTTCTGTTAGTTTCCAACTGTTATAATTAGAAAATTTCTCTTTTAATTTAAAAATTATAATTTAATGTAGTGCGCAATTTAGTATTTCTCTTAAACTTATCCTTGAACTCAACGTACATTGAAATCCCTAGGGCACGTTCGTCACACAAAACATCGCATCAATACTTAGTTCCATGTATTGTCCTTACATTTAGGGTGTAAAGGGAGCATACACCTGGGCACACAGCTGCACGGATGCTGTGTCAAGGTAAAGTAGTCCTTAAAGGCACTCCACTTACGTTCGCATCATAAATCACAGGAAAGTACAAATTTTTTTCTTGATCTGCTTGCTCTTTAATAAATGCATTACGTCTACCTTGAACGAGACATATTTTATTACGTAGTGGTATTTAAAAACATTTTTAAGTTTAAACTTTCAAAAGAGAAAATATTATTAATTGCGACTAAATTCGATAACGAACCATTATTAATTATTGTTTTTATTCTTCAATTTAAAGGTATAATTTGGTCAAAATTAGAAGGAAAAAAATCTGTAATTATTGCCTCGTCAACCATCTCCATTTTAAAATTTTACAAAATTACTTCAGGTACCACCGTCTCACAGTGGGGCCAGATCGAAAATATGTGGCCAAAATATGAAGGACTTCTCTGATTTTTATGAAATTTGGAAAACATAGGTTTTTGGGGTCGCTGATTACGAATATCATATCAAAAATTAAAAAACAAAATGGCGGATCTAATATGGCGGACTTACATATGAAAATGATCTTTAATTTCTGCCGAACTTGGTATACGTAGGTTTTTGAGGTCGTTGATTACGAATATCATATCAAAAAATCCAAAAACAAAATGGCAGATTTAATATGGCGGACTGACATATGAAAATGATGCTTAATTTCTGCAGAACTTGGTATACGTGGGTTTTTGAGGTCGCTGATTACGAATATCATATCAAAAATTAATTTGATATATTCCTTCGAAACAATAAAATTATTATTGTCGTTTTATTTTAATCAACTTCTTCATGCATTACGAGAATTACATAATATATGCATTATTGCATGTATTATTTTCTCATTTTTAATATAAGTTAATTACGCTTGGGGCACTCCGGGGCAGGTTTTTTTTTCAGATTCTATTAAAGACAAGTCTTACCTACAATCTGAAAAAAAAAACTCCGCCCAACAACGTCCGACAGTGCACTTTAATCAACTTTGTTTGTCAATTTTTGTACGTATTTTTTACGTTATTTTGCATTTAAAAAATTGATAAAGATTATATTCATATATTACAATTATATAATTTTCTAAAGTACTAAATAATATACATACTTTCACCTAAAGATTCCATTTTGTAGATTGAAAATCGGACAAAATTTGCGCCTTTGGTCACGCTTTTTCTAGCGCTATGAAAAACTTACTTCAAAGCTTGTACTACCTGCGCGTTCAAAGGTCGCTGTTCAATTGCTTATTGTGGGCCAAGTATATACATTCGACTCCTTTAAATTATGTCGTTAGACCCTTTGAGTATTACTGTACCTAACTGTATATTTAAATTTCTTAAAAATAACACTGCATTTTTTCTATTTTGGCCGCGGATTTGCGATCTGGCCCCACTGTGCGTCTTCAAGAAAGCTCATGCAGTTTTGGGTTTCAATGTTCTGTAAAGCTTCTGATTTCTATTTTCTACTTTTTTTAAATTTAAAATTCTTAACTAATAGCCGTTTTACAGTATCTATGCAGTTTACCTTACAACAACCTGCAAAGTGTAAGCTTTCAGCAAAGCAATTGGATATTTTACAGTCCGAGTGAAATGGCTGGTCAGGAAGCGTGCACGGTCAAATAGAAGCATCGACTTGAAAATTAAAGTTTTTATGTAAATATACAGGTTATCTAAAAATACCTATCTTAAAAATTGCATAAATCTATAGATATTTATTATTCCCACCTTAATTGTGCTTTAGGAAAAAGAAAATAAGACTTCCTAATAATCCACATTTTATATCTCACCTCTCGAATTAAAGCGTCCAAAAAATGCTATCTCATGATGTGAAGTAAATTAAAATTGGATTATGTGTTGCTCAAGTTAGGTCTACTTATTTTTTTAACTTTTTTACAAGAATATCTTATGAACTATCAAATATATCAAAAAGCAGTTTTCGGTGGTACTGAGTGTGGAAAACTCTACTTGATTTTCTATTCTGACCTAAATAAAATCAGCTATTAATAATATCTTTCCAGGATTTTACTATGTTAATTTCGAAGAACGAGTTTCATGAAAACTGAGGTAAATAAAGAAAATACGATTTTGTGTTCATTAATCTAATTTAATTATATTATTATCTAGTTTTGCTATAACAACACTGTTACAAAATGCAACTTGCGTATACTTAAGTATTAGTAATGTAAGTTGCTAAGGATAACTCCCATGTTAGAAACTTACAACTTGATATAATGCATTCAATGCGAGTTTTTATAAAAACATTAGCTTAATTACTCCTAACAAAAAATGTGTAAAATGGACAAATACAGAGATAAAATCAAATGCTATGTAACCTTCCTGTTCTAAATAAACAAATATGATTAAAATAAATCTGTATTAAGGTTCACTGAACTTGAAGTGAAACGAGCAATTCACCCTGATTGTCTAAATTTTAAATTAGATTAGGTACAACTCACTATTTATTTCATAACAGTCTTTTTTTTGTGAAAATCCAAAAATGCTCCTAAGAAATATTTTAGTAAACATTTTCTCTGGATGCCCCTTTTAAATGTAGTTGTCTTTCATACCGCTGCACACAACTCCATTAGAAGGAAACTTTAAATTTTTAATTTTGATATCTTTAATTTCATATAAAGCCATTTTGGCCATACAATAAAGGGTAAACAAGATATTGTCAAAAAACCAAATTAGTGTAGTGTACTTGTAAAACTCGATAATTTTGGCATTTGTCAAAAATCAAAGTTAATTTCGCCCGGCTACCGCTCGGAAAGTATGGGTCCTATAGAAAGATTATATGTTAAGGAACTATTTTGTCACAGTAAATTTCATACAAAACCATTTTGGTCGTGCGTTAAGAAGGAATTGAGGTATTGTTAAAAAACAACATTTTAGGACCTTGATTGCCTCGCGGTGATCGAAGCGGGACTCCGTTAGTCGTAACCATCGAAATTATTGACTTGGAAAGTGCACGTAATCAGGGCCATATTTAAGCACAGACTACCTAGGTCGCACCACAAAAAAATAATTTAAAATTTCAATTTTAAGGCCCAATTTTTCAATCGCAAGTTAACCTTAGGTTAACTAAATTTAAAGGTTAACTTAGATTTCTGACCAATCAGGTAGTCATAAACGTAGGTTAACCCTCAAATTTAGATTAACTTGCGATTGAAAAACTTGGCCTTAAGCAGACTAAAATAAAAAAAATCTACTGGTATAATCTAAAATTTTGCTTGTTTATTATAATTTTTTTAATCTTCAATATACTTAACATATTTATTTAAAACCACAATTAATTTTCCCAAAAAACAGTAGGGCCCGCACTATAGATGCAGCCTAGGGGTCTATAGATCTTAAACACGACCCTGCACGTCGTAATATTATGGAATATGGAAAAGCTGTATATTGACATATTCGCGAACTGGTCCGCACAACTAAGCCAAACTTGGGTTAATTTGGAAAGCTCCCAAGCAGTGTTGGCGCTGGGAACCTAAAACTTCTAATCCGCCCCTGATACGGGGTGAACTGGAGGGAATTACACTTACCTGGCATCTCGTTTTGGTCAAATATCTGACATAACCCACGTATTTTTACCGTCCTGCCTTTCGTATTTCATATGTTATATTTAATTATATAAATTCTTAACTTGTGAAAATTAATAAAATTGAAACTTCAAAATAGCAAGTTAATTAAACCAATAAATACAATAATTATTATTTAAGCTTTCAGCGATAACCTTCGCCAGTGGTTAGCTGCCAGTTTAATTAACTTGACATATGTATGTAATATTATTTTCATGGGATCTACCAAATTTACATTTGACATTCATGGTGATTTGATCACTTCAGTGGCGTAGTCAGGAATTTAATTGGGGGAGGGGGGGGGCACGAGCGAAGCGAGTTTTAGTTTTAAATTTTCAAGGTAAAACGCTTAATAAAAAGTTCGAAAATTACAATACAAAAATAATTTCGGGGACGGGGGGCCTGGCTACGCCACTGGATCACTTGCATATATTATTATATATTATAAATTTAGTCAACTTTAGGAAATCTAAGGAAATCAAAAAATCTTAGGAAATTCAAGGAAATTTCAGGAAATTCAAAAAAAAGTTAGGAAATTTGGATATCTTAAGTAGGAATACTATAGATCATTTTTTTAGTTTTTCAACATGTTTTAAAGGAAATCTCGAGGCAATTTGGGAGGAAATCCGAGGAAATATTGTAAAAAGAAATATAGTGTACAAAAATTTGCCTTGTGGTTCGCCCTTCGCATTTATGTATATTTTACTAATTAATTATTATATTTATATTTTCTTTTTTGTTTGGTTTTCAATAGAATTATTCCATTTAATATCTAATAAATTTTTAGATGTTTGATATTAGAATAATAATTAGTTTTTGACTTGAATTATTGAATAATATCTACAATGCTAAAATCTACGGAGAGTACCGAAAATCTAACAAATGCTTATTATATACTAATTACATAAGATACCACACCGTAATATAGTACTATTACCAGAGCCGTCCTTAGGGTGGAGCGAGTGGAGCGGCCGCTCCAGAATGAAAATAATATAATAATGTACAGATATACGTGCCTAAAATATCTGCCTGATTATCCCCGCAATATGTACAACCCTGGTGGAAATATTTCTCTGAAAAAGGAAAACAAAGTCTGCAGAAGTCTTACAAACTCTGAGAAACTCTGCAAAAGTCTAATTCAGAGTTTCCAGAGAAATGTTTCCACCAGGGTATTATTGATTAATTAAAAAATCTACGAACGAGATTCTCATTCGTACGAGATAGTCGCGACCGAAAGAATGCAAATGCAAAACATCGTTTGATAGAGGCGGCGGCGGTTCGCTGACAACTTGACGTCTTCGCTGAAATGAAAGCGAGAAAAGTACAGTTTACATAATGAGGTGAGTCTAAGTTGATAATAAATTATACCAACCCGAAATGGGAGTTTTGCACTTAAACCGGTTAGGTTAAAAAGAGGGGCCCCTCCTTTCAGAATGTAAGAGATTAAACTTTTTCTTCGTCAAAGTGCTTAAAATGACGACTTTGCAAGTATAATTTTGCAAAAATTATTTTTTTTTATTAAAAAAAAATTCGGGGGGTATTCCATACCCCCGAAATCCCCCGGTAATCATTTTTTGATTAAGGCCTCGCATTTGCTAAGGACGGCTCTGAGTATTACAGTTAGCGGTGATGGAAATTGCATTGCGAATTATTCCCCAATTAAACAAGTAAATTTCTATATTATATTCCTAATAATAAAGAATGGAAAATTGAATAAAAATTGATAAAAAGTTAAATTTTTGGTTTGAAACTTAAACTCAAAAATACATTTTCTTTTTTGAACATAATCACAAAGCTGGGCTGTACAAACCGGGGGGTCTGGGGGGTATGGAATACCCCCCAGCACATAAGTGATTGTGTTCAAAAAATAAAATGTGATATTGAATTTCAAATCAGAAATCTTAGATTTTAAAATTTCAAAAGTTGGATTTCTGGTTTGAAACCCATAAGCTCAATATCACATTTTTTTGCGCACAATCTCTAGTGTACTGGAGGGCATTCCATGCCCCCCAGACTCCCCGGTTTGAAAAACCTAACTTTGTGTGTGTTATGTTTATATTGTGTGTGGTTATATTTTCTTGTAATTTTTAATGTTATCATATAGAATTTATTAATTTTCGTACTTCATTTTTTCTATGACAAACACAAATTTTGTATATTATTTTGTTTAAATACACCCCCGAAAAGCAACGTAATCAAATTATTAATTTGATGAAATTTTAGATTATGAAGCCAAAATTCCGTAACCTTCGGAAAACTTCACACCGACCGTGCAGTTACTAATTTATGAACCTGTATAATATTATAATAACTGGTTATTATAAAGCACATAATTTGTTATAAAATTCAATAAACAAATAATTATCGTTTTTTATATATCGATAAGTATTATTACAGCACTTCAGGTAAAATTTAAATTTATTTATAGTAAGTATTTATTGCTTCGCTTTAGACTTACATGATATCATAAAATGTAATGAAGCATTGTTTGAAGCAAATTTGCAATTTGCACCCTACCGGACCATGTAAATGATTACTATCTATGTGGTCTACAATTGATAACCAATATGTAAACATGAACGTAAGCAAACATAAAGGAAATGATTTTATACAACAAATTTTTATTTCGGATTAGGTATAAGATTGTATAATTAATTAAAGTGGAAAATTAATCAAAGTTTATTGCGCTGTAATTATTTCAAGAAAATATGTGATTAAAGTGTTAATCAAGCAACTTAATATGTAATTACAATTAGCGTTGATGACTGTTATTACAACAACGATCTTCTTAATAAATAAATTAAAAACATAATTAAACGCGTATTTTACAAATATTACAGTAGATATTTTATATTTAATAGCAACTAATGCAAATCTCGTCCGATTTTCGTGAAAATTTCGAAATAATTTTTTCGAACGAACATTTTTTTTAAATTATAACTGGGGCAATAAAAAAGTTGATAATAATACCTGGCAGTTTTAAAGAAATATGTGTGTGCATTAATTCGTTTGTTATGTGTGATTTACAACTGAAAGTCCTAGCATCCTCTATTTGTATCCCAAAAATGACAGGCCAATTTCGCTCCCGAACTTTGCTAGAAGATTAATAATTTTACTTGTTTTTGTAATATTTCACTTGTTAATTGCCGCTATTGTGTATTTTTAAGTATAATTTTTCTGGTTTGCCTTTTCCCGTTTTAATAATGTTTCTCCTATAGCGTCACTTAATTATTCATCCACGAAAAAACTAACTGATTTAGTTTTTCCGATAATTGCAAATCTTTTAGTGTAGTTTCAAAAATTTGGAAAGTCTCGATTTCTCGATTTCTTTTATAACTGAAATATAATGCAATAATTATTTCGAGCTCATGTATTTTTGTTTTCCTACCTATGTTTTACGTTAATTTTTCCGCTAAATGTCTTAATTTTAAATTAAACCTTTTGATAAAACATCAAAGTGAATTCAAAACTTTGTTAACATAGTCGAGTGATAAGTAAATTTAATTTGTGTGTTAATTAATAAATTTTAAACAATTCTCGGCATTTCAACTTCCATATTTCCAAAAGAAAACTTTTTCTCCAAAAAATGTTCTTGCTGGAGTTGAATGTCTTGGTCACATAATTTATATACCTTTATCAAATAATTATGAAATACTGGATTTATAATGGCTAGTTTTTCTCTGTAATCACATAATTATATCATTTCGTGCAGAACTAATGTCAACTTGTAATCAGTGTAGATATTCTGATAAATATGAATAATTCCACGTGTGAAAACACATGTTGTTTCACTAATTCGTAGCGTGCGTGACAGATTCGTGGAGCGATAGCGTCAATTCGATACGGTGACATCTGAACTTGTATTTTAACACAATAATCGAATTTAGATATCAATATTGACATATTCCTGCAATAAATGCTTATTCATATTTGTATTTTACTTAAATTACTGTACTTAAAGTCGACTTACTATCGCACCTGGAATCAACGATGTGATCAATTTTTTTTTTTTTGGGTCATACAAAAATCAACTTCCAGCTTGAAAAATTATTATTTAAAAGGTTTTCGGTGAGTTAATTTTCCAAAATGTATTTTTAATGTAATTATACTGGGTGGCCCACTTATAACAAATTCTCTTGTGGGCGTTCTTGATATTACACGCTTTATATTATGTGAGTATATTTTTAGAACAAAAAATGTATAAAATGTGATTTTAGGAGGTATAATTTATACCATAACTATGTATATGTTGCCTATACAGGGAGATATCTCATTTAATTTTAAATACAAATTTATTCTACAAACTTCAGTTGTGATTTTTAATTTAGATTTATTATAACTATTATATTATTTCAAAAATGTAAAACCTACAAAAAGTAGGTGTAAGTGGATTTTCAGTCGCAGAGATCTATCATGAAAGATAGATCCCCGCTGTATTCGTAACACTTCAACAGCATTACAATAAATTATGCTGTTGTGGTTCACAAATAAACTTAAAACATGTACATAACAACCAAATAGAGCTAGTGATAAGTTGAAGACTTAAATACTAGTAAATAAAAATACCAAAGTAAATACAGTCAATAAAAAAACAGCAATCCAAGCAGACGTAGATTGCAGAGATCAGATAGAGTTTTGTACGTAGCCTTTTAAGGAATTTAAAAAATTGTTGTTATCAATAAATTTTTTGAGTTTTTAATTTATGTTAATTGCATTATAAAGTTTTATTTGCTCTAAATTTGTTATAGAAGACGCTATTAAATTTAAGATTGGTAAACCGCAGATGAATTTTGGCGCTCAATATTTAGGGATTGCAAAGGAATTAATATAGGAATTGCAAAATAATTGTTAAGAAATTACAGAAATTAAAAACAAAAAAAGATTGACGTACAAGATTTCGCTTTGCGGTTTACCCCTCGATAATTTAATTAATTGACAAGTAATAATTATATAATCAACTTGAATAATTGATTCATGTTTTTCAATATTAATTGATTAAAAACCTTCAGCATTACATCATTTATAATAGTAGATATCATATTTTTTTTTACCTTGACTCTCTGTCGATTGGCCAGACTTATATAAATATAGAAACAATTCTTAAATCTATAACTTGTTGTTAATAAATTCTGTCAAGTTCGAGATTCGTACCCAGAATTTTGAGGTCCCCAATTCATTGATGTGGTTAGTATCTATCATATTTAAAACGACAATGATATTGTTCATATTAAACTAGAAGATCAGATGGTTTTTTGATAAAATTTTGGGATCTCCAGTAGGCGTAATATTGGGATGCGTCCAAAACTCAAAATTAACTATAAAAACAATATACCATAAAGAATTTAATAAAACAAGGAAAAAATTATGTAGAAATCTAGGTTTTTTAAAACAAAATTTATACGCAACAAAGAAAATTATTGTAATTTTAATTTTTAATTTTAAAAATTAATTAATTAATTTTAATAATTTTAAATATAATTAATTTAATTATTTGTTTTTACAAAATTTGAGAAAAAAGTGGAATCTAACAAGTTTTTGGTACAATGTTTATATCCTGCCGCTTAATTCGTCAGCTTGCATCAAAATTTATATTACAAAAAAATAAGGAATTTTGTCTTCTTGAAGGATTCCACGACAAATGATCCATGACCCCGCTGTCAAATGATGATTCCCACTACAAATGATCTCCACAACAAAAAATAATCCCGAAGCAAATGATCCCCACAGCAAATGATCTCCATAACAACTGATGTCCAATTGTTTTTTTTTTTATTGTAAAACTGTAAAACTGGTTTTAAGGGTGAACTTGCCAAAGTTGGTACTCGAAAGAGGTGATTCTGAAAAAGACCTCCGTCCAGAAATTATTAAGAAGAGAGAACGGAGTCTCTCACTGTTCGGAGAACAGTAGTACAGTTACACTTTGCGGTCCATGTGATTACATTACTTTATTTCTTTAACAAGTATTGTGGAAGGAATATCTATCTTTTGATAGTCTTTTTATATTTTTGAAAATTTTTATAGTTTAATTAAAAGTCCAGAATTTAAGAAGAGGCTAAGCCTTCCTTGCCTCTTCTGTCAAGCCGCTACTGGTTTACAAAAGATGTACTGCTTTTTGTCATAGAGAAACACCTACAACTGGTTAAAGCACACTTATTTTAATTTATTTAATTAGTAATTACAATTTGTGTAGTTGTATTTAAACATTTGCTTAAGTGTGTTTTTACAATATTAATATTTAATTTGAAATAATAATCAATCATAAAAACAAGTCTAATTTACAGTACTAGGTAAATTCTAAGTGTAAACTCTTTTAATTACTTTTTGTAAAACAAACAAACGTCAATAAGAATGTAATTCAATGGGAAAACCAGTAAACAAAATTTTTGTTTTATGCTAGCACTATTCTTTCTTATTTATAGATAGAATTTGTAGGTATGTAATATGCAATATTCTTGTTTACTTTACTGATCTACCAAGGTTTACTATTCTTATCGTGGCTTTTCTGATACTGGATATTCCAGTATCCCTAACCTTTCTCTCTTATGCGAGGGCAGTATGATGATAAGTACCTGGCCTAAGCAAGAGATGGCGCTGCTAAAATTGAATGAGTGACATATGTCGTAAACATAACATTTCACAACAATACTGTCAAGTCGCTGCGTGGTTTAGTCTGTGAATGCTAGTCATTTAAATAGCACCACTTTTGTGATTGTGCAACAATATTAAATTTTGTGCTTCTTTGGCTGTAACCTTTATGATGGCCGAACTTTAATTTTTTAACTTTGTCTTTCCACGATACTATTCGGAAGCTTCTATATGTACAAAGAGAAAAATCTTTGTTACTAATCCACACAATTGTACCAAAAAAGTAAACAATTGTGTAATTTTTCTGCACAACCGTGTGGATTAGTAACGCATTGGTCTTCCTGTGTGTATATAGTACTGATGTGGTACTGACGACTAAGGAATCACGTATCTAACGTTCTAGATCGAAATTTACAAGTATTGTGGGTAAGTGCAAATATTTTCTAATTTGGAATCGCATTATTCTTTGATTTTTATTTTATGCAAATATAATACGAACTGGTCCTTTGGTCAAGACCAGTAGTTATTTTTAAATGATACAAAATATACCGTTGCTAACAATTTTTTTCGTTGCTAAATTATATCTTTCAAGCATATTTTATTGAAAACTACTTGTCACTTCTGTAACCTAGGTTTAATTAAATCCATAAAAGTAGTTTGTTAATACCATATAATTTGCTTTGTACGTGCAGTTATTTCTTATCAACACGCACATTAACGTTCACCTACTGCAATAAATTTACTTCAAATTTTCTGAGCTTTTACTTAAAGCTAATCAAGTACATAAACTTGCACGCCAGAGGCAGGTAACTAATGTTACTGTGTGTTTAGCAAAGTTCGCTAGTGATTTAAGAGGTGAGATGTAATTATACAATCAGATGGTAAGGTTTGCGTGTTCCGGAGTTTCCTTGACTTTAACTACGGTGAACTTATCTGATTTTAGTCTACCAGGTCACAAAAATTGCAAATTCATTATACTTTTCTTTTTCTTTTTTCATTCAAAACCATTTTAAATGTAATTTAGAAAAAATTAGTTCGACTTTAATTACAACACATAAAAACTGTGTTATTGATTTAAAATGTATTAAATTATAACCAAACTACTTATGTTAATAGTTTTATTTTATACATTTAAGCCGTAATGGTTTTGTGGGGTAGTGTAATTTTTGATAATAGCTGATAACAATACACAATAATAGCTTTTATATAACATGTTGATGTTAACATAAAAAGTGTAATTTTTGTATAAAACCTCAATAACTTACCGGTATGATATATTCGACGTTTGTTTACATTTGTATAGTTTTTCTTTAATTTTTTACGGTGTAACGGTTAGTTACTTTTCTAAAAGATAAATATTTCACTTTAATAAATTCTAAGCAAATTATAGTGCAAATATATGACCAATATTCAGGTGATGACACTCGTCATTTCCGGATTTTAGTAACTCTAAGCGCACCCTCAATTTCCGGTTAGCCCTTCCTCAATTATACGTGTAATCGCAGGAAATTATCAAAACTGCACAGCAACTAAACAGAATGTCTTTCTTATCTAAACTTGATTTATGCTAATATCAAATTAATTCTAGAATTAGTCAGCCTTGTTTCAGGTTTTCCGTGCTGAAAACTGAAAAATTATATTATCTATCGTAAGAAACGAAAAATGAACATACATATTTATCGGCCGTTTACGACTAATGCATACACAAACATAATCGAGAATTATCCTGGAAAACGGATAAATCAATATTTGCTTTAGCTTCCAACTAATCAATTTTCTGACTCGATCACATATAACTTTTAAATTGTGCTGTTAAAATGTGATTATTTTACAAGTTTTCTATAGTTATTAAATCTTGATTGTTCAATTAAAAATTAATTATTGCAATTTTATTTCCCGAGCGAGTTAATTGGTTTTCTATCCATTCAGTGGCAAATTAGCAATTTTTCATAAGTGAAAGTAATTTATTAAATGCAATATGTTTTCCATGATTTGAAACTAAATTTTTTTAAATACCTGCAAATGACGGGTGGTGCGCGCTACTATTAATTTTTGTGATATTTTAGAGGTAGTACTTCTGATATTTCAAAATTTATAAAAATAGCAAAACATTTTCCGCCAAAGTCTAGTCGAATTTATTTGAATGGTGAAAAACTTTGATGTAAATGAACGAAAAGCATTAGGGTACATAAATCATAAAATTGTAATTTAATCTGACTTATTGTTAAATTTTACGGACATATTTACGTTAAAACTTAAAGTACTGCGAGACTGCAGTATCGTTTTTATTTTAAAAATTTGAATAGGAAATATAAAAATTAGAATATAATATTATGACTTGGGAGTCAAGTGACAAGTGACTTTTTCATTCAGTTGTATTATTGCTCTATATACTGGTACAGGCCGGTGGTTTGGGTTTGTGTTCCAACAGAGTAATGAATAATTAAATACTAGATTCGCAAATTGTAGTAGCAGGTTCGATCTTCGACCAAGTATGAAAATTTATAAAGATTTATTAATTAAAAATTTGATTAAAAAGGGGCTTTATGCCAGGTTCGCCAAGGTGGACGGACGCTTTTACGGAAGTCTCTGTAAATTTTGAATTTTGAATCATTAGTTGAGATTATTAATGGAATATTTGTGAATTTGTGAAAACTTTTATTATTAATTTTGGATATTTTTGTCGTAATTGGACGATTTATGGAAGAATTTTGAAAATTTTGAAAAAGAGTTTTAAAAAAAGTAATTAATTGGATGGTAAATAATTGTTAGGATTTTTTTAAAGAAGAAGCTTGGTTTAGATATAAAAAAATTGTATTGCACTGGTTATTAAGATTTTGAAATTAAAATTGAATGAAATGAAAATTTACACAAGTTTGACTTTAATAATTAAGTTGAATATAAAATTGGAAGATTTGTTTTAAAATAATTTGGATAGTAAGGGTCTCATGTTTGATAACAATGGTTGGGACGAAAAAAAATTAATATTTTCTACAAATAAAATATTTTATAATTTAGAGAGCATCGGATCATCGCAATATGTGTCCAGCCTAAATTTCAAATTTTTAGATTACTAAACCGTTAATTCTACTTTCCAGTGATAGACAGTCAAAAATAAATTCATAAAATAATGAAACTCCAGTAGTAGTATTGAAAAATAAATTATTAAGATTGAATTTATTCAAATCTAATTTATAATCCAATTTCTTTATTGGCAAATATTCGCAGTGATTAGGCAATCAATTTGGTTTAATCCTAGTTTTTTGCTTACTTTACTTGCTTTCTGCCACACTTCTGACTGAAAATAGTACGATAACCGAACTCAGAAATTCAAATTTTTCTAGTGAATTGAAAGCGTAAATTACAAATATAAATTACAAAACGTTTAAATTTTGGAATTTTATTGTGCATAATTTTTCAGTACAGTTTTGCTTCTGTAAATTTTTAATGATAGTTTCCCGAAGATATTCTTTGCTGCAAAAGCAAAGAAATAACTGCAGATATAGAAGTGTAGTGTAAATGACTTTTAAGATTTTTTTATTTATATTTTAAAAGTAAATTAATTAAAAGTAAAAAATAAAAATAAAATATAAAATATTAATTATATTTTTTTAGGAAATTGGACCTTTGTTCAATAACACTTTGTATACTAGTTTACGTATTCATGTAATAAATTAATTTCCAGTCCTGACGAAGCTCACACAGTGCAGGATTTACGCTTAGGCCCGTGGGGCCCGGGCCTAGAGCGGCAAAATTCTAGGGGCACTTAAACTTTAGAGGCAAGAAATTTTTAGAAGTTATGAATTTTAAAGAAAAATTAAAAATTTGGTTCGGCTTAGCTTTACTGTGAATGTATGAACAAATTTCAGTAAAGTATTTGAAATAATTGTTAAAAAGCTAGCTCCCCAATCTATGAAGCTGGATTTTTATATGCCAAAAACGGCTTCAAAACAAGCAATTTGCATTGTTAACATAAGGGCGTCCGGATTTCATTATGAATCACCAGTGGCGCAGCCAAGGGGGGGGGCTAGGGGGCTATAGCCCCCCCAGACATTCTTCCTTTTTATTAATGATAATCTTTTTTTAATGATCATAGTCGCATTTTTACCGGTGCAATGAAAAAATTTTTTAAATTAAAATATTTTTGTGTTCGACTTTTAATTTAAGATAGGTAACAGTGGTAACACAATAATTATACTCGAAAATAAGCTGACCACGCCCCTTTTTCAGAAAATGTTTTGCCTGGGGCGCACGCTTTTGGCCCAGCTCGCATCTTTTAGCCCCCCCATAACAAATTCTTGGCTGCGCCACTGTGAATCACTGCAGCTAGCACCCAAATATTAGAGCTAGTACCATTGCAGCAGGTTTTTCAGTTAGACGATGTTTTATTGAAAGCAAGAAAAATAAAATTGATGTGATTAGTCATAAAAAATTCATTCGTTGTTCCGTTTTAAGAAATTTATTATTTACTAATAAGAAATTTATATTTGTATTATTAAACCTCAAAATGAAATAGAGTCGAGTCTCGAAACAGTGAATAGCGAAAATCATGTTTGTTTTTTAATATTAAATCAAAATTTTTATCTTATTTTTTCTTGTTATGGCTTAACAAAGAATGAAGAAAAAAGATTTTTATAGCATAAAAAGAGGGAAAAAGAAATAAATTGGAAATTAATATTTAAAAAACTAACATAGTTTTCGTTGTTCACTGTTTTGAGACTCTATGTATTTTTAATATTCGTATATAAATGTTTTATTTATAATAATTCATTACTATCAAGCAAACAGGGCGCCATATCGGACAGGGCCTAGGGCGCAGGCGACCCTTAATCCGCCACTGGGCTCACAATATACTTGGTCGAAACGTATAGACCAGTATATAGTGATTCCCAGGAAAGATGACGATTACGACACAACAAAATCGTATAAACTAAGTCAAAAATTCCTAGTCAAATGAAGTGTATTTTAATTTAAAATAAGAATACATTGAATGTATTCTTGACTTAGTTTATACGATTTTGTGGTGTCGTAATCGTTATCTTTCCTGAGAATACTATAATATTGCAGTAGTTTTATAGGGAAAATTTCAATTTTCAAAAAAAGATAAATGAATTAATTTCAGGTCAGCAATAATAAAATAATAAGTTGGTATTTATTTTTTATTCAATAAAAATATAAAAAAAATTTTATATTTTCAATAAAAATAAGAATTTCCTAATCCTGCGAGAGGGCCCCAGAAAGTATATGGGCTTAGGGCTTACTAGAACCGAAAATATGCGCTGTTAAGCAGTCGTGGAGTCTTAATGCCCAATCCTTTCTCGAAAAAGAAAGAGGCCGATAGTCTAGGAGTGGATTGAAAGGCTGATAGAGAAGAAGAAAGGTATTTAATTATACAAATTTCATTATATTTTAACTGTTTCCACTTTTACTCCTGATGATGTGCGTTGTTGGTCTAATAGGTGTTTCCATGCCATCCAATAATACAGGTATGTGCACTAGAATTTCTCTTCTAGCAACGCTTTTGTTTATGTTATGCTCGTATATTATGTAAGTATGTAAAACTAAAATTTTAAAATTACGGTGAGGCGGGCACTCAAAATGTCATAGCGTAAGACCCAAAAAAGACCTAATCCGGTCCTGTTCTTCCCTTCAACTATAAAACCTCAAATATCATCTTACTCTTTCCAATATATCAAATGAAAAAGAAGCTATGCTATCGTTTGACGCTGAAAATTTCGGAAATTTATTTTCAAGCAATTGGAAGAGTATTATTGTATAAAAAGAAGTAATTTTTGATTCTAAATATTTTTTAAACCACGCGATATATTGATATTTAAGAAAATGTTTTAAATATTTCTTGTCCCCCCCAAAAAAAAATTGTTTTTGATTTTGATTTAGGTATCTTTTGTTTCTATACTTTATTGTTATGACAAAATTTATTAAACGATCAGATTTGCAATTTCCAATGTTGCGATTTAAATCCATGAATTTTGAAAATCAATCATTTAAAAATACAAATTGTTTTTTAGTAATACTTCTCATATCAAACAAGCAATCGTACGACGTTAGCCTTTGGTGTGAGGTTGTTTTTCAAGATTAAAAGAGTATTCTCTTAAATAACCTGAAATTTTTTGTTCGAACTGTTGAATTTACTTTGTTATCTTGAGATCAAATCGAGGTAATAGAAGCGAGAAATGCCTACGGGTAACCCGGAGTCCTCCTAACTCGTTTTTCTTGACGTAATACTGGTAGCTGGTTATATTACATGTCAACTTGCATCAAATTAAACAAGCACTCCGATACCAAATACTTCATCCGTAAAGTGACGTGTTCCTGATGTTAAATATTGCGGTGGAAATATTAGAGGCATTTTTAAGTAAAGCAAATCGCTGTTAAGCGATATTGAAAAAAGAGGAAGGAAAAATAATCAACGTCAAAGTCAGAATTTTTGTATTATTCTTAATTAAAGATTAATGAATGTTTTATTGCTCATGGTAATAATTACCGTGAACCAATTCAAAGAAGAATAATAATACGGGGAGTTATAAAAATACGCCATATGGTAGTATATTCTGGTTGTACGATTAGTTTTGGGATGAGGGTTGATCTAAATTGCGGATTTATATAAATGAAGAGGTGTTTCGATCCGCCATTGCAAAAGTCCCCGAGTACTTACACATTAAAACAGGGGTACAAGTGAGAGCAGAAAACTAAAATCATCCCTATATAGGAAGACCGCCCGCAGTTTACTGCTCCAAACAATGTAAACTGCCCTAACTGTGGATGCAAAATTATAGCACAGTTTGTTCGAGAGAGATAGACAACAGTGGATCCTAAACCAAAGTTGAAATCGCAGTTATTTGGCTCGCAAACAGCTGCTGATGCTGGTTGGATCGTATAAATATTGATTGCACGACACGCATGAAGGAATGTAATATTATCACCAGTCGTTAACCGTTTTTAAATCAAATTTTTAAAAATATTACAAAAAAGTGATGGAATTTATGTAGGTAATTACTTTTTAAAAAACTAAATGTGAGAAAATTTACACCAAATCACCAATCACCAAATATATCATTAGTTTCAGTTAATCCTGTTTACCGTTTACTTGTCAATGATGGTTTCAATTGAAAAGCCTACATTTAGCAACCCTTTTATTTGGTACGATCGTGTGTGGGTTCGAAAATATCAAATTTCTCTAAGTAGTAATACAAATTAATTACGAAAATTTGGATGTTTTGGGTACCAATTGTAATTTCGATGTCAAAATATGCACTTGGGTGGTAAATTTTTGAAATGATTACAAAAATAATGGAAATTTATTTTTCTCATTATTTGGTAAAGACCAAAAGGTATCTGACTAAATTTAATCTGAGATCTCTGTGGCCACTTAGACCACATGCTGTTTCCAATTTCGCTCAAGTCTTGAAACTGTAGAAGTGTGAACTCGGTGGGCTCCTTTGTGTTTTCTATATTTTGAACTAAAATTGCGAAAACAATTTGTTTTTTAGTGTTTACACACGATTTGCAAATTTTGTGGAAGTTGAAAAATTCAAATCGATTCACGTGAGCCGAGAAGTTAGAAAAGGTGTTACGTGGTTCTACATATAAAGAAAGACGATAAAATTTCAAATGGTGATTACATTAAGCAAATCATTATTTATTGTCAGTTCCTACTAAAATTAAAATAGCTAGCAATATAACTTGTGCATGTCAGGTATCGATCCTTGGAAATCGTAAAAATCAATAGTTGACAGAGTTGACATCACGACCAGTCAGTGTAGTTACATATAGCCTGACTAATTGTAGTTATGGTTCCTTACTCCCTGGTGAGCGGTTCCACGAAGTCTGTCGTAAACCGAAAGTGCTAGCCCATACGCATACCAACCTGATCTTAAATATGTAGGTAGGTATGCTTGCTTACCTTTACCCCCTACAACTTAGAACTAATGGTTGTTTTACGATGTGCATAGATAGAAATCTAATGATTTTTCATAATTGAAATTTTCATGTTACAAATTATTATTAATTATAGTTTGAAATGTTTAAATCGTCAAAATTCACACTTAATTTTCAAATTGATTGATAATACTAAATATAATTGGATATTAAAATACACATTTCTGTAACCAGGTCCAACCCCAAATTTTCGATCGTCAGGTTGAATAAAAAAAAATTTATTTCTAGATTCGAACTTACGACTACCGCTTACTTATACAATATTATTAGTTATAGTTTGCTACGCGGACCAAGTTAATGTGTAAATACTCACCTTTAAATTAAGTCATTTTTCTTAATTTAAAAGCATGCTTAAATAATTATTTAAATTATGAGTAGGTAATTAATTCGTAAAATTAAAAAGGTACCCAATTTAAAATTTAACCATCAAATTAACTCACTTACGTAGTGTAACAAATGGTAATAGCACCTCTAAGATATTAAGTTATATATTTTATAATATTCTACACTAAGCACATTTGCTCGTTAAATTTCGCTTGCTATGTAATTAACGCCATAAATTATTAAAAAAAAAAAATGTTATATTAATCATATGCTAACTATACCTATTAACTGTAAGTATTCCCGATTTAACTAGAATGAAAATAGTCTCTTTTATCATCAGTGTAATAATGGCTGGTACTTAGCGTTTGACGGTAAATAAATTTATCTGTGCTCAAGATGAGGTGCAGGTACTGGAATTTGTGATTTGTATATGTCAAGTCGGAGGTCATTTGGAGGTGCTAATGACCATCGTTAAAGTACCATCCGTACGCTAATTTTCATGCAACTCTATTTTTAATGCTCAACTTAAGTAGTTAGAATTTTTTTAAAGATCATCGTCTGTTGATTAGAAATTCTAAAAATCCTTGTAATTTTTTCGAGTTCATATTATATATTAATACAATGACTGTAATATTCTTAATGATATTTCTATCTTGTGGCAGGTGCCTATTAACGGTCAAGGGTCAAAACGATGTTCCAACTAACAAATTGACGATATCGGGAATGAAGGATCTTATTGTATGGAGTCTTTGATATCATAATCTGCATTAGAGACTTGGAAATTGTACTTCTAAGTATCTACTTGTAAAGCTGAGCTTAAATTCACTTAAAATCATCTTATCATATTTTCTACAATTAGGTATAGTACGAGTGGTATGACGGAATTAATCAGCAAGAGTAGGAACTAGTAATTATCTATTAAAATAATTGGAACTGCATTATGTACCTAGCTGAAATCTCTGTGATGTCAAAGCGAGGACTTACCGGCCCTCAGAGCAATTGCGGTCGGTCTCTTTTTATGTTTCCGGTCCACCGGAAGTTCCGCTCGGCTACCGGTCAATATATCTACGTGCAGTTGCAGATTAACTTCCTGTTTCCGTTCTCTAGGTTATATCCTTTAATAAACCATCGTTTTTTACATTTTTTAAGCAAGATCTCCAATTGATTTTCAATTTTAAAGGACTCCTTTAGTTGGTCAATTATAAAAAAAATTTGACTCCAAAGTTTACTCCAAAGTTTAAATTACTATTGTAAATGTAAGTTAAACAATATTTATTTATAGTTTAGTACTTATAATTTTACGTTAGGTGGAAGCAGTTGCTAGAAAGGACGGCTGCAAGGCTGCATGGCTGCTACATACAAATAAAATATTTATTGGAATGATTTATTATTGTAGTCAGGAATGGCTTAAGCATACTCACCTCCTTGATTTCATAGATTGAAAATATATTTTCTTGATAATTTCTGGTTTAATCAAGAGCATCTTGTTTTGAGAAAGAGGTCCTTTTAGAAATATTTTGTAGATGCGTGCACAAATTCTAATTACGCCTCTGTCGAATTAAACCAGCCTGCAATTGAAGATATTTAAATAAATCTAGTTTATGACAAACTAAGTATTATAATTTATAAATACTGTAAAAGCCCAAAAAAGATATACAAAGGATAATAATAGAGCCCTGTCAAAGTGCATGGACGCTAGGGAAAATTATTATTTTTTTAGTTAGAATATAAAACCTTTAAAAGCAATTTCTAGAATATTCATTTCATAAGGAAAATTCAGCAGATTGATACAAAAATAGAAAACTTTTATAATATACTCGTTACATACAATATTCCTGTAAATTGAGATTTATATCGGTACATATTTTTGTGTAAGTTATATTTTTTGTTTCAGCTTCCGCTATTTTACACATCATGTCAACGGATATTATAGCAATAAAGACGAAATATACCGTGTGACCAGCCTTATATACCCGAAAAAATTGTTTAAAATGAAATATTCAAATTAGCGATTAAAAAATACCAAAATATTGCTTGAAGAGTTAAATAATCAAATTAAATTTATAATTCCGGCTGATTTTTATACCTGTTTCAATTTGAAGGACCTTATATAGAATTACTCATAATTATTTATATTATAATTTTAAAATAATTTTATTTTATTTAAATTTCATCCATATGCTAATTTTGGGGGTTCCAACATAACTTCTTATTCAAAAAACAAATTTGTGCTTTTATCTCATATTATCAATAACAATTACTATTTGTTGACTTTAAAGTTAAATTTAAAATAATAGGGGAGATTAGTATTAAAATTAACAATAATAACAGCAAAGGTTTACGAGTCAATTTCGATTGATCTAATTTCCTGATTTTTAGCACAAATACAATAACACACAGATGTTGCAAACCTACAGCTTAAAAAATATTTTCAAATTTATGGTTTTTTTGAAGTTTATTTTTAAGTGGTGTAAATGAAGAAAACAGGTTAACAGTTTAAACGGTTACTGGCCGGGGGGTCTCGGGGTATGGAATACCCCCCAGCTTAAGATTATATAGATTAATATATTTTGGAATTGAAGAAAATTCTTAAATAATTTATAAGGACAACTACAAATAAGGTTCTTTGGTTTTAAGAATTTTTAACTCTAATATTATACGCGAATTATGCTATGTATCTGGAAGAATGTTCAACAAATAGGAATTTATTGCACCGGAGATAAGTGCAAGTGCATTCCGACCAGTGCGCGGCGTACAAGTTACAAAGTACAATTGTTACCGTAATTAATCAGAGCGTAAGAATTAATTCGAGCGTAATCTGCTGTGTACCACAGCTTCAGGCCTCTGATGTAATGATGCTTTAAAACTCAAAATACTATACCGTAGTATATTTAAACTACAATAAATTGTGTTTTGCGAATTACTATATACTTCATTTTTAATTTTTTGGTTTCAGATTTCGGATATCGGTATCAGTTGAAACATTGGTTAAAAAATTTTAAGAAAACTTTAAAAATTTAACAATTTTTTAAAATAAAATATCAATATAAATTGTATACAAAAATTTTTTTATTTTGCTTTTGGAGTAAAAATATGTATATTATAATGCATACTGAAGGTGATGTCACAACTACCTTCGTTTGTACTAAACCTTTGTAGCGGTATTTTCAGTAAAAATAGGTAAAACAAGTGAACTTTCTAGTGACGAAAAGATAAAAATCATTGCACTATTATTATAATACGGAGATGCGCGGAGATGTGGAAAATATAGAGGAGATGTGAGGGAGGTGTAGGGAGATGTGAGGAGATGTGGGGAGATGTGAGAAGATGTGGGGAGATGTGGGGAGATGTGGGGAGATTTTGAGGAAAAGGAGATTTGGTGTACGTATTTTTGTCAGGAGATTTACCCCTCGTTATAATGCAAACATGGGCGTACCCAGCTTGATAAATAATTCAACATAAATAGAAATGTGCATTTATTACATTTATTACAGGTATTACATTTATTACAAGTAATGAATATTTGTAATGAGTAGTAATAATATTAATAATACTGTATTACATGTTTATTTAAAAAGTAATTTTTGTGGATCCTGGATCCCTAGAGGCCCCACCCCTGGATACGCCCATGAATGGAAAGAAAAGTTACGGTGAAATTGAAAAAATGGTAAATAGGAGAAAATCTACCATACAGTTCATTATATGGAAGTGTAAAAAGTTAAATACTATCGGTAAGGGGCTGTTCACAAATTACGTAATGCAATTTTTGATATTTTTTAACCCCCTCCCCCCATTGTAACAGATCTTAACAAATTGCAAGACCCCCCCCCCCCCCCCAGAAGAATAACGAAACAAAAGTCAAAACAATTTTTATTTATAACTTTAACTTGAAAATTAAAAAAAAATTAATAACTACGCGAACTTGTTAAAATGTAATTGTATAATGAGTTTAAAATATGTGTATCTATTATTACACAAATTTTAATTATTATGATTCTTGACTGAATGGATCTGTTTGGGTTAATTTATCAAATTAATGAAAATTTAATATTTAGAAATTTTTTTGTTACGTAACATTTTGAAACCCCCCCACCGTAATAAATCGTAACAAATTGTCAAACCCCTCCCCCTCAGGCCGTTACGTAATTTATAAACAGCCCCTAATTTAGAACGCACAGGGCGTCCAAAAATTTTAAGTGATAGAGATGAACGCAATATCATAAATAAAGTTAAAAAATAATCCATTGATCAGTGCTCAAAACTTTGCGAATAATATCGCGATATCAACAGGAAAATGTATTCGTACTGAAACAGTCAAAAATGTTATTCGAAAAGGTGGCTATAATGGTAGAGTGGCACGAAAAAAACCATTTGTTAGTGAAATAAATAGACAAAACCGATTGAAACTTGATTGATTGATGAGAGTAAGTTCAATTTATTTGGTTCAGACGGGAAAAAGATTGTTTGGAGAAAAAACATGAAGATCTGATAAAGGTAAACAGTAAAGCTTAAAGCACGGTGAAGGCTTGGTTCTCCTTTGAGGTAGCATGGAGTAGGAAAATTGCAATTTATTGATGTCATAATAGATGCTAAAGATTGTTTAAAGATTTTACAAGATCATTTATTCGAAAGGGCTGAAATACTGGGGTTTCAGGAGAATTTCAAATTGTTTCGAATAGTTAAAGAGTGGATGCTGTATCCAGTGACGTATTTTAAAATTTGGCGCCCTGGGCCCAAAAGGTTTGGCTCCCCATAAATGAATTGAAAGAAAGCTAAAATTAATGTTTTAAAATCATTCTGATTATAAAAGGCGCCCCAAGCAGAGCGCGCGAAGAACGACTTGTGCCGTCTCTCGAAGCTTTCCGCCCCGGGCCATGACCATTAGGTAAATACGTCTCTGGCTGTATCACTTGAAAAGTAAGCGTAAAACTCCTCTTTAATCTCCAGATATTAACCCCATAGAAGATTTATGGTTTCACCTCGACAAAAATATTTGAAAACACAAAATATCAAATAAAACTGACTTGAAAAGACGTTTAGAAGAAGAATGGTATAAAATATCAAATTTCTATACAAAACATTTACGAGTAAGGACATTTGGGCATCAAAGTTTTTGGGCGCCGCCACTTGGGCACGAGGACGTTTGAGCGCCCGCCGTTTGGGCACTGAACTTTTGGGGGCCGGCATTTGGGCTCCGGTAAAAAATAATGATTTTAAAATTAAAAATATTTCAATTGAAAATATTTCATTTTTGGTTTTTTCCTGACATTGGCGCTAAACATTTTAAATTCCTTGACTCTCCATGACTTTTCCTGACAAGCTTTAAATTCCCTAACTTTTCCAGGTATTCCATACAAGTGGGAACCCTGTATTATCACTCACGTTTTATAAATATAAAAAAGAGGGGGGGGAGGGTAAAAATTAATTTTTAAAGCTCACGTGATTACGGATTATTAATAAAATTTATAACTTTGAAAAGACACTCCTATTTTATTTATGTATTTATTTATTTGTTTCTGTATCAACAATCAATGACCAATTAGCGGTACAAACGTTATTTATATCATATCACCTTAGAGGCCGTTTATTAATTACATAAGGATTTTTGAGAAGGGGGAGGTATGGGAAATTTTACGGACCCTTACGTGGACGGGAGGGGGTCGACGTATTTACTCAAGTTTTTTAAAATATTTTTAAAGGTTTATTTACCTATAATATATTATTATAATTTATATTTTATAAAAATCAGGGGGGAGAGAGGGGGGCGGCTAGAATTTTTGTTTTATTAATAACAAATTAAAAACTAGAATTATTAGAAGCAATGAAAATGAACATAATATATTAAAATACTGGTCCTCTTTACTAAACAGTCAATCTGACGGTAACAATTCTTCTTTATTAAACATCTTCAATAATTAATCCGCCTTTTTTTGCAATATTTAAAAAAAATCCCAGTGCCCAAACGGCAGCGCCCAAGAATCCGCAATCCCGATTCATGAATTAATACTGAAACAGGTTTAAATTTAAATGAACAGCTGAAAATTAGTACCTAGTGAAGAACTGAAAACAGCAAGAAATAGTAGAGAGGTAATCGCTGGCGAAATTTGTTGTACAAGTGAACAGAAATCTTGAAACCTAAAGAAATTAGAAGAAATTTTAGAAAATTTAGGAAATCCTAAGAAATTGCAAGAAATTTTGGAAAAGTAGGTAATCATGGGAATATTCGCTATGAATCCAACTTATCAGGATTTCAATGCAATTTTCTACACATACCTACCTATTCTTCGGGGGTCTTTTGAAATTATTTATAAGTGCAAAGAGGGGTCGCAGATCAAAAATTTTGAAAAATACTGCTGTAGAACATCTTTTCTTCTCACTTTTTCAACTTGTTTTAAAAGAAATTTTGAGGTAATCCAAAAAGAAATTGGTGAAACTTTTTAAAAATCTTTTAAAAGGAAAACTAGTGTACCTACAAAAATGTTGCTTGTCACCATCCTGATTGATGATAACCAACTTAAAAAAAATTTAGAAGATGTTTTGCTATATTTCGAATAGAAAAAAAAGAAGAAAAATACGAAAACACTGCAGAAAGTCAACCAAAACTTAAAAGTATAATTTGTATAGTGTGTATAATACAATAGCCATTTACAAATATTATGTTATAAATTATTTTGTTCTTATCTTATTGTTTTTCCTTCAGCTTCTGGTGATAGTATTGAATTCTTTTTGACTAACAATATTTTTTATTTTGTTACATCTGGATCTGAATATCCGCACAATTTGCAATTTACTAAATCGATTTTTAGCGGCGGTTCAAATGTTGTTGAAATGGGGATTCAAGGTTTAATTTTATTTTATATACGGCTGAATCCATTTTAAATCATCGGTAGACCTTATGTTCCAGAATTTGTGTTTGCTGAAATATTTTGTTGTGCAAAATGAAGACATTCACCGAATAGCGATATTTTAAAATTTCGAAATAAATCAAATTAAGAGTAAGTGTAAGTTGTCCAAATATACAGCCATGGGCGCCCGAAGGGGGGGGGCCAGTACGGTCTATTGCCCCCACTGGGAATTTGAATAGAAGAGTAAAAAAGAATTCTTATCATAAAACAAAACCATTTACATATCCTTTTATAATTAACAATTATAACATTATAAACAAAGACATGAAATTTAATACTCTCACTTTTATTGTTGATAATGAAAATTGACTAAATTAATTATTTATATATTACATTATGTTTTACTTGAATTGTTCAGTTAAAGAAAGTCTTGCAATATATCGAAATTACTTGGTATTAAGTTTAAAGTTTTTTTTTGTAAAATTTATTGTGGTAGGTATTGTGTATTAGTATTGGAAATACATATTTTTCTGTTAGTGTTCTGGAAAGACTGCATAATAAAAACGCTTTTTAAAAATATTAAAAAGTGGTAATAATTACCTACTTCAATAAAATTTACAATTTTTTGTTAAAAAATATCATAGGAAACAACATAATTAAATTTGGAAATTGCATATATAGTTGCCCCCACTGAAATTTATGTCTTCGGGCGCCCACGTATACAGCAAGTATTCTCTGATGAAAACCTTAAATTTTTAGAAGAAAAATGTGAGGTTTTTGAAAAAATCGCTTTTAATATTTTGAGAAGAATTGCAATATTTTTTGATTTCTTGCAAAATTTTGATATTTGTATATGAAAATTTGAAAAATTTACCAAATTGGCATCGATCTTTCTTTATGATATACACCTATCGAATTTTTAAGAATATTATTTATTTCAAAATCTTAAAATGTCGCTATCTGGCAACTTGTTTTGTGCTGAAAAAATACGGGATCATACGGTTCTCCACATTTTTTACAAATAACAACATATTGCGATGGCCCGTACCTCTTAATTTTCAAAAATTATTTTAAATTATCGATCGTCAATATTAATTTTTAAAAATGTATAATTTATTTTCTATGCTATCTATCTCGGCTCACCAAATGTGCTCGATAACATCCATGCGCCTCGTACTTAAATTATTCTTTTAATTTCCAATTATAATTTCCAATTTATTTCCAAATCAACAAATTAATAAATTTCTTACTCACAATAAATCAAAAACTTTTTATTCTCAAAATACTCAAAAATATAATACCCAACAAACGGCTCAAAATTCACAAAATACGGAGACCTTCCGTAAAATCGACCACTCCGGTCGACGCGGCCGGCAAAAAGCAAATTTATTATCAACTTTCGTACCAACTTTAAATTTGTTGGCGCGAACAATCAAATTTCAAAATATTTACAATCAGCATAATTATTTACTAAATCAAAATCAATCAAATATTAAAAATTAAAAATTCAAAAATATGATTTTGAAACACGACATTTTGCTCCTCTGTCTTTTGGCAAAACATGGTTAAATCGATGCTTTGGCACAAAAGACACACAAGTTGTGTTTCAAAACTTTAACAAAATTATTTCCATTTAATGGATTTCCACAGAATAATTTTCCTTCTGGGTGGATGTTCATTCACAAAATCAACATTGACATTCAAAATTCCAATCCTCGATACTCTCGTCAACCCTTGACCCGATGTTAGAGTTACCAGTCCACAGTTGACGTCCATTTCTTTATTTTGTTGCTCCTCATCTCCTTCTAATTTCTGCTCCATCATGTCGAAATTATTCATTACTTTCAAATCGTCATCATCCAATTCATTTTTGTTAATTACTTTTTGTCTTATATCTTCAATATCAGCGTCTTGCTGGTTAACTTTTTCTTGTAATTTTATTTCCGATCTATTCCAATTTTGCTCCATTTTATCTATGGTATTTTCATACTTATTTTTTCATAGTTTATGTTCATGTTTTCTTGTAAATTTGTTATTTTATCAGTTATTATTTTGAACTGCCTCATCATTTCTTCCATCATGGAATTTTGTTGCTCGGGTGTAAGCTTCATTTTTAGTTTCTTCCAGCATTAGACCGAACAACCAACAGCGGAATTACCTGGCGGCAAACTCGGATCCATGGTTTCGTTGTACCATTAAATGCGATGGCCCGTACCTTTTAATTTTCAAAAATTATTTTAAATTATCGATCGTTAATATTAATTTTTAAAAATGTATAATTTATTTTCTATGCTATCTATCTCGGATCACCAAATGTGCTCAATAACATCCATGCGCCTCGTACTTAAATTATTCTTTTAATTCCAATTATAATTTCCAATTTATTTCCAAATCAACAAATTAATAAATTTCTTACTCACAATAAATCAAAAACTTTTTATTCTCAAAATACTCAAAAATATAATTCCCAACAAACGGCCCAAAATTCACAAAATACGGAGACCTTCCGTAAAATCGACCACTCCGGTCGACGCGGCCGGCAAAAAGCAAATTTATCATCAACTTTCGTACCAACTTTAAATTTGTTGGCGCGAACAATCAAATTTCAAAATATTTACAATCAGCATAATTATTTACAAAATTAAAATCAATCAAATATTAAAAATTAAAAATTCAAAAATACAAAACTCACAGCAAGATTGATAACTGGTCACTTTACACCATGAACTGAAAGAGTAAAGTTAGTAAATATATAAAATCTCCAAAAATGAAATTTCTTTTTATCATTTTTGCCTTAATAACCAGATAAATAAATTCTATTGCAAATTAAAATTAAAGAAAAACCTATAAATTTTCGGTTTCAGAATTGTGATTTTTTGCAATCAAGAAAAAGAAAAATATGGATGTGATGTTTACATTTTTGTATTCCTAATCCCTTGCATCGTCTCTAACGAGAATGGAAAATTTATTTTCCAAATAATACATTTCCTCAATCTTATGAAACCCTTCCTTTTCGTCAGTTCTGAGGTACGGCCCTGATTAAAACATAATATAAATTCTTAATCTTGTTTATTCTATTATAGACATATCAAACATTTTGTGTAACGAGAACAATTTAATAATTGCAATCAGTGACTGCTTTGTGACCAAAGCTAAATGCAAATTAACAAAGTTCTATTGAATTTGTATGAAATGTTGGGTCAGGTAAGCAAGTTGGATGATTAGTGATCATCATATTACAGTGCAATCCACATGTGCTAATAGGCGTACACAGCGGTTTGTGCTTCGCTGAATCTACAAACCCTACAGCTTTATTTTCCCTATGGTCACTAACTACAAGTAATTATTAAAGCTCAAATTTGTACAACAAAACCAATTATTTTTACTTTGTTTTGCACTACTACATGTAAGGTCATTAATAACTTTTGGATAACTTGAAACTTTTCGGTTAAAAAATAAAATAATTGTGGTCACACTATTTAAATAGTATGGGCTTTACGGTTCATTTAAATGTAACGCTTGGAAAAATTTATAAAACCAACAATATTTTTAATTTTCCTATGTCAGCGATTTATCAATTACCGCTCGGGTGGGTTTTATTTAAGAGAATCAGAAAGGTTCCGTATGATCAAAAAATTTGTCAAGTCAAAAAGTTATACCAAATAGTTTTAAAAAATTACCTACCTATACTAATGGCTGACCATTTGCAAGAAATTGGAAGGGTAAATTTTGTAAATTACCTACTAGAACCCTATTATTTATAAGGGTCGGTATTGCATGGTTTTCCTATGTAGTAGCTTTACGTGGGTGCTCAATGAACATAATCAGCTATTGATGGCAGTGTTTATAACGATGCTGTTGCTATGAGTTGTGACAAGTGAATCTCTACTTCCTCTAATTAGTGTACGTAACATCCGATTTAGACTGCGGTTGTTTACAATCAGTGGTTATACACTTCAAGTCGTTGCTTTTGGCTACTTCAAATTAAAGAGTTGGATTACTAACTACCGAGGGTGGGTTTTGGGTTATACCTAATCATTTTATATGATCATCATATTATTCCAGATATATTCCATTACAACTTTTCCGAGTTGTGCATATTTTTCTCGTGTCAGTTTAATTAAAATGCAAGTTTCTTGCAAGCTGCATGAAAAAAGCGTTTACTTTATTTAACTAAAAAGGAATGGTCACGGTAAAATAACAAGTAATTACTATGGATTCGGAACGCATATTTGGTACTGCTGACTCACTGGTATCTTGATTAACTTGTCAGTGTTTTACTTAAAAGTCGGCATTTTTCAACATTGAAAAAATTACGTTTTTCTGTGAGAGGTAAAAAATTTTAAATTGTATATTCGTTTCGAACCAACAACAATTTCGACGGAATTAAGTTTTTTTTATATTATTTTATATTATATGTGTGTAGAATTTTTTTGTTTCGAAATCTTTGGATTTTAATTAGGAAGTTCACTTAAACCGTGATAATTAATATTTGTTCGCGATATTTATGAGTTCTACCTATGTGTATATTTATCTTCGATATGTTATTTCATGTTTTTCTACCGCTGGAAGTAAATCACACATACCTACCTGAATGTGGGCATAGAATTATTTATAACAACTTTTACAAAATTAAATACTCTGTCTGGTGTTTTACGTGATAAAATTAATAAGAGGTGGTAAGGCTACCTGTTATTTCGTTTTCTTTATATAAACTGCTACTAGTTTTATTTTTAACAAATGAGTAGTACGTGCTGGAATGTTTATGGTGCGGCATTCGTGTATGATAAATGTAACAGCTATAAAAGCTTGTCTAATCTATTATTAAAAGGACTAATATGTTATAAAATTTTGAGTCTATTTGGTGCTATAAAATTTACTGGCTTTTTACCAAAGGCCATGTAATTTATATCGAACGTCCCTCCAAGTGTTGACTATACAATCCTTAAACCGCATGTATTTAAGTGAATTGCCTATAATTTAAGGAGTTTTTAGTATTTAATTGAAAAATTAATGTATGGGATCAACTTTAAGCTGATTATAAATAATGAAATTAACGTTAATACCATATTTAGGTTTAATTTATTAGGCAGTAATCTTTTCAAATCGAGCTAATGCGGAAGTACCTTTGTAATCAATTTTAATGTATAAGCTTTCTTAATGTTTTAATTATTTGTTTTGTAGTTTAAACGACGGAAATCAAAATATTTATCTTCGCGCTTTTGAAACTGCAACTTCACTATTATTTATAATTCATAAAAGTGGGGTTGGAATTAATATAAAATTTTTAAATTTGCGGCTAATTTACTTTAAATTCGGAAACACAATTTTCGGTATTGCTGTTAACAATAACAATGTTTAATTAAAAAGATAATAAGATACCTCCATGTGTAGGTACATCATTAACTATTTTAAATTGTCTATTTGAAAAATGAGATACAAACACGTTCAAAATAGGAATAGTTTATCGGACCCTCCAGAAGATGAGATCAGGATTAGGTGCCGCTCGACAGCATCTACCAGTTCTGGAGGAGCGGCGATGCCCCCTGGGTAGCTCATAACTTTATGGTCCATGGGGGGCACTACCCAAGAGTTGCTAGAGCTTCACACCGCTTATTTTACACTAATATAGAAACCAATGTGTGCGGAAATTGTACATCTTAAAAGTTGTTTAAGTTTTTTTTTTATTCAATGACTCACATTTTTACGAGCAATTGAAATATAGATGCAATTCATTCTTATCAATTGCAATCGTTTCAATTTCATTTTAAATTTAATCAATAATATATACTACCTTTATTAATAGTTCGTGCCTGTTGTAAAGATTATCAAATTAGAATGCAGAATTGCAGAGTCAAATCGAAATTAAAAAATGTAATCATAAGTTTTTTGTAATTATACTTACTGATTATTTGTGTTTCATCAGAAGTAACGTATGAATTAGATTTCGTGAGTAATAAATTATGCAGTCAATTGTTTAATAATTATTCCTTGGTACAACCGAAACATGTGGTTAGGAATCACTTTCGCCGACAGTGGTTTGTGGTTACTGTTCGTAGTAAACTTTGACATTCTTTATTATTATTAAAATATATTTATTAAATATTTATTTCTTCTCTCTTCTCTATTTTTTTGCCATCCGCCTGCGCCATCTACAATGACTCCAGAAAGTATTCGTACACTCCTATATTAACAATGTTAATTGTACATTTTGAAGCCGTTTTTTGTCATATAAAAATCGATTTTACAGCAAATCTTTTTAGACATTTTTGTTGAAAATTTCATGGCCTTCAATTTTGTTTATAAACATTTTTCTATTTTGTTGCACCGTTTCCGAGATATACATAGATGACAATATTTTTTTGTATTTTTCCGAGTCTTGTTTAAGTCGCTGTCAGTCGGAAACGGTGGGACAAAATCAAAAAATGTATATAACCAAAATTGAAGGTAATGAAATTTTCAACATAAAATGTCTAAAAAGATTTGGTGTAAAATCGATTTTTATATTTGTATGACAAAGAACGGTTTAAAAATGTACAATTAACATTGTTATCATAGGGGTGTACAAATACTTTCTGGAGAATAGGATATACCAATTCCAATAAAATTTGGAATAAAAAAAATGATATTTTGCAGAGATTCCAAGATGCGCTTTGTGGTGAGTTTCCAGATACCAAATGAATCTTATGTTTTATGAACTATTGAAATCCCTTAGGTCTTTTTAGGTCTTTGTTGGAACTTATAGTTATCTTATAGGCAAAGATTAATAACAATTTGTTAGGACGAAGAGAATTGCAATTTTTACATGAATGAATACTTTTAAATGTTTATTTAATTAAAAAATTTTTAATTTTAAATTTTAAATTTTAAGTTTATATTTTTTTCTAGGGCTGGTTATAAAGTGATGTTTTCATTATTTTGGTGAGCTGCCGTCCTTGGCGTATTGATGTATGACCAACCAAAAAGGTAATAATTTTTGTTTGTTTTTAAACAATATTTTTTCAAATCAGATCTTCAAGATAAATGTTCTGTCTTTTTATAATTTTCATGCTAACTCTAACAGTGGCGTAGCTGGAGCTTTTGCCGCCCGGGGCGGTCTAATATTTTGCCGCCCCCTACCAAAAGAATTCTACTTAAATTAAAAAAGAAAAGCAAAAAAAAAGGTCATCGAGGTGTTCGTAATCAAACATTTAACATGCTCTAGCATTATTTTTCAGAGCCAAAATTTTTAAGAGCAAACAAAAAAAAAGTCATCGAGATGTTCGTAAACATTCGACATCCTCTAGCTTTTTTAAAACCCACAATTTTACATACCGCAATCTGCCGCCCCCTAAATATGTGCTGCTTCCCCCAAGCTGTGTTTTTACGAATTTAAAGAAAACAATCATCTCAGGTGATCTCCAAATAACCTTCGATGTCCAAATCGGGAGGGCAAATGTGCATGAAGTTAGCCTGGCCATTTTTGAAAATTTAAAAACTGAATATTGTGCCAGTCAGCACCCAATATGTGCCACTTTGTACCGTATTTTTTTAAATTTAATTTAATTTTTTTTTATTTTATAGAGATTGCTTATTTTGGGGTAGAAGTTGGCCCCGCAATTTTTGATTTTTTAAAAATCAGAATTATACTGGATTCTTCTCGACGTATCTCTTGTATGCCGTAAATCAAAAAATTTTATTTTGATAAATAAAATTTCTTTTTAATTTATAAATAAAATTTTGATAAATAAAATTCTTTTGGACTTAAAACTATTTTATCGATAGAACTTAGCCCCGCCAGTTTTGATTTTGAAATTTGATAGAAAAATTTTAATCATTGATGATTCAAAATATCACAATATATTTTATTTATCAAAATAAAATTTTATGATTTACGGCACACAACAGCACAGGTCAAGTAGAATCCAATATAATTTTGATATAAAAAAAATAAAATATGGCAGCGCTAACTTCTACCCCAAAGTAAGCAATCTTTATAAAATTAATAAAATAAAAAGAGTATGGCACAACGTGACACACATCGGGCACAGCTTGGTACAATATTCAGTTCTTAAATTTTCAAAAATGGCGGGGCTAACTTCACGCACATGGAGGACGATGGAAGCAGTTGCCTTTATTAGAAATCATAAAAAATTCAGGTTCATTAATAAAAATTTTATTTTAAAAATATCGACAGATCGGATAATTTCTATTTCTTGAACCCCAATCAAACACCGGTTTCCTTATTGAACTTACATGTTGTACAGTAGTAGATACGTAATCAAAATTATTCAACTTTTTTGTGAATTATAATATAATAAAAAAAACTCGAAAAACCGCGAAATTTTTGTACATTTTTGGGTTTTTCAATATATATCATAAATTATGCTTTTTTTAAAAAATGTTTTCTATACGTTTTTAAAGTTGACTAAACTTGCTATAATTTGAGATCAGAACCAGGTCTGTAGGTTTAATACTTACCGAGATACAGCTCTCCAAAATTAGACAACTTTTTCCAAAAAGTGAAATTTTAAGATTTAGTAAATTTTCGACCCCGATATCGGGGAAAATACTTATTTTATATCTCATAGAGAAAGATGTTGTAGAATATGTAATTATATTAGCTTTAATTTAAGCACAGAACGATTTACTCACAAATCTTAAAAATCCAAAAAATGAGAAAACTGAATTTTTCGCAAATTTGCTCTGACGTTTAGTTGTCACGATGGTTTGAGGGTAGTTTGAGAGGAAAAACCATGTACAGTAGCAGTCATGGAAACTGTATTGGGAATTATTCCTGTATTACAAAAATAAATTTCGAATTAATTACTTATATTCTTAATCTTAATAATAAAGAATAGAAGATAGACTACAAATAGATAGAAAGTTAGATTTTTGCTTTGAAACTCATAAGCTCAAAAATACATTTTCTTTTTAGAACACAATTACAAAACTAGGGTTTTTAAACCGGGGGGGTCTGGAGGCCAGAACATCAGTGATTGTGTTCAAAAAAAGAAAATGTGTTATTGTTATTTCCCTACCTCCCTTAAGTAAATCTCTTCATCCAATATTGTAAAACTTTCTGGATAAATTAAGACGTATTCAAAAAACTTTCGACATTTCAATAATTTAATAAATTAACCGAATTTCGGGTCACCGAATTGACCGTTGCCGAAAAGCTTTCGCCGAAACGACGCGTACCGGGTCGGGATTATGGTCAGATATAACCATAGAACAAGTATTAATGAGGTCGATGAAAAGCCAGGTAGGATTGGCCTATGGTCGAGGCGGTACGCGTCGTTTCGGCGAAAGTTTTTCGGCAACGTATATTCGGCGACCCGAAATTCGGCTATGCTACTTTCAGCGATTCATGCTACTTTTCATCGACCTCATTAATACTTGTTCTATGGTTAAATCTGACCATAATCCCGGCCAAAGTTTTGCGAGCATGCTTTTGGGTTCATCCTCTCTTTTAAACCTTCCATATCTTGTAGGCACAACCTAGCACTTTTTGCGTAAAAATAGTGATCTGCTGAATTGGAAAAGGATAGCATTTTTCCAACTGTGGTGAGGTGTAGCTCCCAATCCCCATCTTTTCCGCTTGGATGAATTTTTTTATTATCGCAGTTATCCAGAAATACTGCTCCCAGAGTTTTGAGGAATGGCCCATTTAATTCTATTTTATCCATGACAGTTTTAAATTTAAATTTGCTCCATTCAAAATAATATCGGGGTCGGAAATTGACCAAATCTTAAAATTTCATTTTTTTTTTGAAAAAATGGTCAATTTTTGAAGGGCTGTATCTCAGTAAGTATTGAACCTACAGGGCTGGTGCTGATCTCAAATTGTACCAATTTTAATCTAGTTTAAAAAGTATAGAAAATATGTTTTTTCGAAACGCATAGTTTAGGACTTACATTAAAAAAAAAAGTGCGAAAATTTCGCGATTTTTCGTGTGCTGCAGAGTTAGCACAGGTCTTTCCTGTATCCTACTGGTAGTGGTCCTTTAGTAAATTTGAAGTTTGACAAATTGTCAAATTGATATGAAGAGATATGAAATTGTTGTTAAACAAAAATATCAAAAAGTGGAGTGTAATCTAGATTTTCGTGGTCATTTAAATTTTCACTATTTGGTTCTTTTTAAGTTCTTTTTATTTAGAAAAATTCTGAAAGGTCCAGTTTTATGCCTTTATTTTAGTGGTGTAATAAAAAATATATAATTCTCGAGAAAAGTGTCCTTTTATTTAATATTTATCAATAATTTTGATCAAGTATTCAATGAAATCAATCCAAATTGGTTAATCTAAAGTTGGAATTAGAATTTACAAAATTAATTTAATTTTAACGGTCACTTCAAAATCACAACGCAAAAGTTTGAATTAAGTAATCAGTTACATTGCAATCAATGTCACAATTTAATACCACGAAAACGGTGAGAATTTATAATTATTAGAAAACCAAAGAACAAATTGTAAAAATAAAGAGTGAGAAATTAAAAAGAAAATCATGTTAAAATTAGAAAATAAAATGCAATTTTTGGAATTTTAATTTAAGAACTAAGAAAAAAGAGTTAACCAACCGGCTTCCAAGTCCTACAGTCTCTCTGACCAAACAAAATTTTAATTTTACAAATTTTTTTTTACAAAAATAGAGATGATGAGAATTCAAGAATTGTTTTCAGTCATATAACTTCACGCAACACTGCCTTAATGCGTTTCACCTATTTTTAACTCTCAAACTCTCCCACTAGTTTTCTTTTTAGGTTTTTGAAATTCCGGAGCTCTTTCTTGCATTCCAGGTTTTTCATTGATATAATACACCAACAATAAGCAGTTATAATAGTATTGTTAGTGTAAACAACACAGAGAGAAATATGTTACTAATTTACCCAATTATGCAGAAAAAGAACGCAATTGTGTAATTTTTTTGCATAATTGTGTGGATTAGTAACAAATATATATTTTTCTCTGTGAACTATCCCAATTCGGCTAGAGATTAACTTTCTAACTTAAAGCTATCGATCATTCTAGGCCGATGATTTCCATCATAAACAATAAAAACCCAGACACATCCACGTTCTCTCATCCGATTTCAACAACCATCTGGTTTATTTTCTCTGTGGGAAAAATCTTATATTCGAAGCTGTACAAACCTATAAAAGACAGCCACTAGCAGAAAAATGGCATACTGCAGTTGTAAAAAATATGGAACAGTTTTAAGACCAAAAAAATAAATAAACTAATAAATATTTATCATCAACAGGAAACAGTATGGCAACTCCAATAATTGTCGAATGAGATTGGAAAAATATAAATACTACCGCTTAAGCAAGCGATCAAGATGCATCTTGTACAAATAATACAATGGTAAAATGTTTCAGCACTTACTCTATCAGTTGATAATAAGAATAGAATAAATCGCTTTTTAACAGCTTCTCATGGAAAATGAAAGAAATCTTCAATTGTACCACCATGACAGACCTGGTCGCGTCATACGCCAACAAATAACCTCTGCGGTACTCAGGGCTACATCGCAGGAATTAACACATTAAATAATTAAATGCAGAATGACTACGGTTCGGTTGGCTTAATTAACAAAATCACGACAGACAGGTCACACTCATTCAACAAAGTTGAAATTCGCAACTTATAGAATAAAAACAGAAATTGAAAGGTCGAATTTCATCAAAACTTTCAAGCAACCTTCGAACAGATAACAACACATCGAAAACAGGATCTTCTAAGCAATTAATTATTTATTATTTCATAGTTAATAATTAGTTTAATTTCCAATAATTTTACCGAATTACTAGAAATATTAAACATACCTTTTATAATATAGTATTCTGTTCACCTTTAACGATTTCTGTTGATGTGTACTTATTATTTATTTATGATTTACAGAATGCTTTAAAAGTAGACGTTTTTCAGACCGCTGAAACTTACAGGAAATTGTAATTTTCAGCTGTAAACCAGATTATATTTGGTTGTGACTCGTGGAATAAAATTCTTATAAAGAAAAAATGTTGAAAGAGTTGTTGCCGAGTTCCAATAAGGTATAAGAGCAAAAGATTTGTCTGCGATTGATCATAAAAGTGCAGTTTTGATCAAATTATCTATGTAGTAGATATCGAATCTTACATTTTCATACAAGCAATACAAATAATCTTTTCAAAGGGAGTAATTTCACTTTATTCGCTTCTCTAGAAGTTCGTATAAATTTAAGTTTTACAATAAATTCGTCTTTCCCAATCTCCAACACTTTCCAACTATTGCATGTAAAATTGCAGAATTTTACCTCGGAGATCATAAATACATTTTATGATAAGAATGAAGAACCGCAACGCCACTGGGGCTCCTTCATTTTCCAGTAACATTTTGTTAATTTTTTTTATAAACAACAGTTACTAGGTTTTTTACTGGCATTAGAAAATTATAACTATTTTCTAAAAGTTTATTCATGCGCTATTAAGACTTATAAAATGCGAATACTAAAATTATATGCACGGTCTCGTATGTACCATATGCACGATCTTTAATGGATTTAGTCTTAAAAATATGCTGCAAGTCGAAGCTACAAAAAGCTTAGTAATATGCAAAGTCAGCATTATTAACAAGGTGCAACAAACTGGCGGAGTTTTACCTGTACCAGTGGTCACTCGTTTATAAAAACTATTCAAGTATTTCATATTACAATTTTATCAACACTTCCTACTCGATGCATTTCATTTTCATTTTTCGTTTGATTTAAGTTTAACCGCACGTAAAGTTTTCAAATGCAAACTTCCGGTACTAGAATAATTGCAGTGCACCCTACGCTCAAAACTTTTCACCGCCACTGTTTTAGTTGAATAACGCATTTTATATTTTAGCTGCCAACACGCGTGACACCATAATCATATACTATGCCTTATAACGCGTTTATATTAAGTCGAACCCGACATTAATGTCCGCTATACTTAATTGCTCCTAAGATATGATTAAGAAAGGGGTAGCCCAAACCTTAATAGCAAATCTACAGTTAAGCCAAATTATATTTTTAGTTTTACCTACAATTAAACCGGAAATGATGGGGCTATTGTAATTAAGTTAGTTTTAAACAAGGACAAATTTCAATTGCTCATAAATTATCAACTATTAGGAAATAAACAAATTAAGCGATGGAAGGTTAATTATGTTTTCAATTACAATTTGATTAGAAAATTTATTCACCTAGCACAAACACGAGAAGGTTTATAATTTATAGACTGCTTTTAAAATAAATTGAAAATAGAGTTTCTTTTTGGTTTTTCCAATTTTGCAAGTAGTTTAGCTTTGCGGAGTGAAGGAAAATTTATTGTTTAGACGCCGATGTGCATGGACGTCGACTTTTTAAAATTTCCTTCGGAGAAGAACAAAATTTTTATATTACTAAGTAGGTAGTATCCTTTTTGTCACCAAAAAATTAAAAATAAAAAAATTGTCCTGCAAGGTATCGTCAATCGGAGCAAATAAAAAAATATTTTTTCAGTTATTCCTTCCGATTAGAATATTTAGCACCGATTAACGATACAGCGGTCTAACCCAAACGGCTACAAAGAAGCAATCTTATAAATTTGTATTCTACGCACGGCTGTTACGGCAAATTATCACAATAAATAATAAATTTTAAAATTATTAGTCATTTTGTAAACACTTACGTTTTATAGTTTATCAATTTTTAATTTTCATTTTATTAGCTTACTACTCAGCATAGTAACATTTGAGATTTGAGATTTAATTTAATGTCTGCAGTAAACATGATTTTAAAAAAATTGCGAATATCTAAAAAAGTTAATTTATATTTATCCATGTTAATATGAAAATGTTGCCATTAAATATCGATGCATCACTATATTATGCCTGTTATGTAATATTGGAAGAAAGAAATGAAAAATATGATGGAATTTCTTTAGAGGATAGCGCAGTATCGGGTCAGGGGGTGTCAATTCGATTCGCCGACCGAGAGCTATCGTCAATCATTCGACCGATAATTACACTGCTGCTCAGCGGGATCTCGCGCGTTTCATGCCGTGAAAATCAAAAACTACTTGATATCGTCAAAACCGCAACATCTTCTTATGAAGGCACGTACATAACAAGTTTCTATTCTAGAAAAAAAATTTTCTTTAAAATTGTAACAATCGAGTTAAATTGAGACATTTAACGTAAAACTTTTTTTTTTACCTCAACATAATTATTTTAATAATTAACAAGGAACAGTCAATTATAGCTGTAGTTGAACTTGATCATAGAACCACAATATCTGTATTTCAGGAATACACGAAATTTATAATGAAAAAATATCTCTTTTAGGAATATCTTATTATAATTTTAAGATATCACAGTTTAGTATATTCTATACCAAAAGTTTTTTTAATATAAACAAATTAAAAATATGTTCAAATAAGTGAAAGTTTTGTTCTATTTTTTGAGTTTTCTTAAATTGTTACAGACTATAATTGTAGACCAGCCCTATATATAATCGATGTTAGCATAATTCTACAATTATTAGAATAACTTCTAGAACTACATATTATAGTAAGAGTAAGGATGCGGAGTGTAATTCTAGAGTACATTGGTTTTATCAAGCTAATGAGTATTCCAGAGAGTACCACAAGACCACCAGACGTGTAATTCATAGGATTCACGAATGACCCACAGTTCTGGTGGCCATGAAGACAAAGTCAAAACTGCAGTAGATGGATAAAAAATGAGTATCACCTCTTTACAGGATTCAGTAAAATTCGCTTTTACAGGTCATTTGAAAAAGACAGCAAACAAGTGCTTTAAGATATATTTGGCCTTCGGAAAATTCGGAATATCCACTAAGGATATTCAAAAAAAAAAAAAAAAGAAAACTGTTCAAAAATAACAAAAAACGAAGAGAATTAGTAAGAAACCATAGAAGTTAAACAGCTTATAGTAACAGAAAAGAAGTTCATAGAAAAATTATTTTCTTTTTGGATTTTTATTAAAAAAATAAAAGCATTAAACAACCCAGAGTGGATCTTGGCTGACCGCACTTCACTTTATTAGGGTTTTCAAGGCACGTTACTTCGATGGTTTGCCATTACCTGCCGAGAGAGAACGGCTAGAATAAAGTTCCAGCTCTACTCGGGTTCGAACCTGGGATCTCGGCTGGGTAGTCTAGGCATTGAAGCATCAGACCTTAACCGTCCTCGTTTACCAGGAATTAAATTACCAACAGTTAAATCGTCTTGTATTTGAGATGTCAACTAAATTGAACTTTAATTTTTAATTTATTTACCAAAGATTACAACATCTTTCACAAGACAAATGCTGCTAATACAAAGTGAATACATGGTTCACCGCAAGGGAGTAATCACTTTGAATTTTGCGTTCCACAGACTACTTGCAGACTTAGGATTTTTGCACAAGACTTCTGAAACTCTATACAGATTGCAATACTGTAAGAGATTTCTTCAAGATTTAACAATACTTCATAAAACTTGATCAAGATCTCATGAGACAATGCACAGAATTCATGCAGACTCATTTATTCCCGTCTAGTCTTAGACTTCATTTAGTGATTGCTTTCTTGGTTATCTGACAATGTTCCGAAGACAATCTGGACATCTGGATAAGCTGAATGTTATACAGTAAAAGACTAAAATTTCTCAAGAAAACTTGAATTTTCCTGCTTTCTTTTACTCCTACGGGGCCCAATGGGCCTACGAATTTAACTTTTTCTTAAAGACCATTAGAAAGAGGACAATTTTCTGAGCATTAAAGAAATTATTGTGGATTGTCCTTTCGTTTTCGAGAAAATAGCATTTAAAAATTTAAATTTTCCATGCTCTGCAACTCCGCAACCTCTCGCTTTGCTCGGGACGCCTCGCGTCGTTTTGACAACCACAATCAAGGCAAATCACGTATCCACCCTTAAAACTAGTTTTACGTTTGTCTAAATAAAAACTGTTCATAAAATACTAGTTCAACGTCAATTACTAACAGCTGTATTCATAAAAATTTAGAATAGACTTAAAACACTTTCTAAACCTATTTTAGCGTAAACGTCAAAAAACGCTATTCATAATCGTAAACGTATGTTAGCTTAACAAACCTTCGCTAACAGTATTTTAACTTGACATTATTTAAAAATGGATGGTGCCTTCTTTGAACCATTTTAAACCTATTTTAAGGAAAGTTGACACTATATAAAAAATGAAGACACATTTAGTTGTTGCTACAACCTTCTAAATAGAAATATTCAAAATATTTAAATATACAAAATGTAACACCAGGTGGCGTGTCGTGTAGGCGAGTTGCATACCCGCGCTATACATACAATAAAACAACTTTTAGGTTATACTTTAGTTCACTTATTCAGTTAGTAGTTCAAATAATTCGAAGACACCAACTCAATTACACCAAATTCACTAGAATCGGTATTTTAACACCATTCTAGTTAAAATAGGTTTAGAGAGCGTTTTACAATATTTTTATGAATACAGCTGTAAGAGTATATCTGAACGCAATTGCCGGTAACATAATGCCTGGGTAGAAATCCTGGTCTGATTCCTATCTAAAATGCATGTAAAATTTTGATTTTTAAATGCCGTTTTCTTGAAAACCAATGAATAATCCGAAATAATTTGTTTTACCAAGTGTCTTTAGGAAAAAGTTAAATTTGTAGGTCCATTTAACTGCAGTTTCCAATAATAAATTGGACAGTTAAATAAATTATAATTAAACATATAATTAAATAAAAAAATTAAATAAATATTATAAAATATTAGTTGTTGAGTATTTTAATAGTAAATATGGTATTAGCATAAGGTGAATTCTCCTGTTTACAGCCATTTAACAGAAAATTCAACTTTTTTAATTGTTTTACTATATATTTCGAAAATTTTAACTCGATCGTTTTCTAAATATTCTATTTTATACATATTTTATTCAGAAAATTTTGAAAACACTTAAAATGTAGTTGAGAACGAGGTACTTAGCTCGTATGTCCTGATACCGACCGATGATGCTACTTTTCGGCTACATTAATTAATACAATTTAAATACTATGTTACAAGTATATTTTCTTATTAATTTTTAATATTATTTAAATAGACTTAAACAAAACATAATAAAATTTTGCGTCCACAAAATAATCAATGTCGAAGTCCTGACTGACTCACTAATCAACGCCCAACTGAAAACACCGAACCTAGAAACATGAAATTTGAGAAGTATATTTCACCTGAATTGTAAGCATAGAATAAAAAATTAATTTTCAAAATTTAATTCCTAAAACGATAAAAAGTTGAAAAATGTGAAAATTGAAAAAAAAGTGACCGACGTGAATGAATTAACGAGATTTTCACTGTTTTTATAGCTACTTAATACTTTAGAGCTTATTTCAGAGATTTTATTCACTCTTAAAAAATCGAATTTATATTCATAATTTATAATAGAACTCTTTGCATCACTTAAAGTGAATTTTTCAAAATTTCACCTTTTAATGCGTTAAAAGAAAGTTGAAGTAAAATTGCGTTAAGGGATAATATAATATTTTCTTTTGCATGATTATTGATAGCTCCTAGTCAAAGTTTCAAATTTCATATTTCGTGACAATCGGTTAAGAAATTAACATAAATACATACATATAGTACAGTCATGGAAATTGCATCGATGAATATTTCCGAATTAAAATAACAATTCCCAATGAAGTTTCAATAACCGTACGCAATATAAACACAATACGCACACAAAGCTAGGTTTTTTAAACCGGGGGGTCTGGGGGGTATGGAATACCCTCCAGTACACCAGAGATTGTGCCCAGAAAAGTGTTATTGAACTTATTGAAACTATTACGTTTCAAACCGAAAATCTAATTTCGAAAAATCAAAGATTTTTGATTTCACATTCAATAACACATTTTCTTTTATTGTACACAATCACTATAATACGCTGGAGGGTATTCCATACCCCCCCCCCCCCGAGACCCTCCGGTTTGAATAAACTAAGTTTTGTGATTGTGTTGAAAAAAGAAAATGTATTTTTGAGCTTATGAGTTTCATACCTAAAATTTAACTTTTCATCTAATACTTCTATTATCCGTATTATTAAGAATATAGGTAATATACTTAGAAATCTATTTTTTTAATTTGGGAATAATTCCCAATGCAATTTCTATGATCGCTACTGTATATAGGAAATTAAATGTGTCATTAAAAATTATGCTGAAAATTCTGGGATAAACGCTGCTTCTTCCAATGCTCTCTACGTCGTATTTTTTACAATGTTTGGAAATATAATGTATAAATCACTAATTTACATAAAAACAAAAGCGTTTCCTTTTTGATTTGAGAAAAACGTCAAAAAGTCATTCAAACTCTAGGTCAGGCCAGTCGGAAGACCAAAATATGCTAGTATTAGCAAATTAATTATTATGCATTTTATATTAAAAGGAAAAATCTCTCATGGAAAATTATTTGTCAAACGAAAGCTGATGTAAGAAGTTTATATATTCTGGACCCCGATTATTATTAATTTTAGTCTAAATGCCACATTAAAAACTTTAATCTATTTTAAAACGCAGTTCGAACTGATTCAATCGTAAAGTCAAACAATATGTGTATGACAAACATTTTAGTAGTATATTATTTAACGAGGAGTTTAAACGGCATATTAAACGCGAGGTGGATCGTATATCACGAGGCAGTAGAAGCAGAAAGACAGATCTGAGAATATAGGCGACGGCAAGAGGTGACGATAATATTATGTTGATAAAAGTGTATTCGCGAATGCATAACATTGCTAGACGTATTATTTAATGCTTACTTTGCGTGGGTATATTAAATCTCAAAGGGGGAAACGTGGGATTATAAAAACTAGGAATATTATTGTCTACTTATCAAGTATGCGCGTTACGTGTTAATTTACGTATTATGTATGTATGCGAGGATAAAACACTTTTTATTCTGTACATATTTGTACTGCACCAAGGATTTCTATAACAAACGTAGACTAAAGTGTGAAAATCTACAAAACAGCCATCGAATCATATCTTATTTTAAGCTTTGTCTTCTGTAAATTTTTAAAATTATTACTAATTTTACTTTTATACATATTCTAAGGTGGATGAAAGCAAGCGAAGGGTAATAAATTTAAAATATCAATACAGGGAGGGGATTGCAATTGTTTCAAAACCATTATTATTGTCGTAATTCCTTTTACATCCTATTCAATGTTGATAGTATAGTTATGACAATATTGAATGGTTGAAGGTATAAGTACGGACCTGTTCAAAAATTTGATTAAAGATCATTAGCTTAAAATAAATTAATCTTTCGAAAGAAATTTATAATTCCTAACGTATTTAAATTAAAAAATAGCCCCACACCATAAGCGTAGTTAATAACCAAATAACAAGTCATAGTCAGTCGGTCATCAACACCTTTTTGACATTATTATTAATTATAAAATTAAAAACAATAGAAAGGCATCAACAAATATATAGAAGGATGACATGTGTGAGACGTCACCTGTAACTATATAGCAGCTGTCGGTTTACATTTAATTGATGGACGTTCAGATAGCTTCGTCATGGCCACAAGGTTTCATCTTCACACCTCTACCTGTAAACTAACAAGAACAAGTTTACACTATGTTTTGGTAACTCAAATCATTTTAATTCAACATAATCTATCTTCTATCATCAATACACCTAACTTATCTATCATTAATCTATAAAAAATGAATTGGTCGAATTTTATTTCCCATCTCAACTTCTTCCGTTCGATATCATAAAATAAAGTTACAATAATAACAAAAAAGTTTTAACTGATATTATTTCTGCAATATTGCTAACAATGCGACTTGTTCAGGCCTGAGAATGACACAAGGTTTTGTTAGCTTCTCTTTTGTCGCGTGTTCGTGAGTCTATCGGTTGCACTGACGTTTGTGTATTGTGTTGGAAAACAAAACTTTTCTAATGTAAATTTGTATTGATTTCCCTCAGATTGTTATCTAATGAGATTTTTTAACAATGAAAAGTACCTGTTGAAACCTGAATGGTAGTTTTCATATTTTTATTTCAACATCGACACATTTCCAAATATAGTATACGTCGACTTTCAATTGAAACCAGAAAAGAAAATTTGGGGTTGTTTCTTTCAGTCAATTTATCCATAAGTATAGGTTTTCGTATTGCAGGAAATATTTTTCCGTTTATTAATTTTAATCAAATTGTATGTTTTGGGGAAGCCTTCCCCATACGTTCGTCTGAAGCGTCGAACCGCTTACGATCGAGTTCCAATAACATGTGTGCAAAATAAAAATATTCAGTTCGAATACGCATATACCTAATATATTGGCGTAAGTACATAGCGTCGCGACGCTTCCCTGTTGTTTTAGCTCATTGGGCGCCAACCGGATGCCGGGCCAACGCTACAATCGATACGAATTTCCCCGGCCAATCCCGGCCTACTGCAAGCCGGCCTTCTTTTGTCTTTACAAAGACAATGGAGGAAAACTATCGGTTTGTTTTTCTACACGTGTATTTCACAAAATGCGTATGTACATTTGAAATGAAAGCATCCAAACAACGGATGAGGTGAACTCAAAACAATCTCGTTTGTCTCATTGAGTTTTCATTTTCACAACACTTTTTATTAGTCAGAAATTGTCGAACATAAAATAGTTTAATAACATTTGAATGGGACATCAATAAAATCTTTATCAACAATGTAAACTGGCGTCCCCTAACGACGAAAATCTAAGGTACATTTGCCAAAGGCAAAAGTTTAATAAGCTACAAATTGCTGTATAACGATGTCGTGTAAACATCAAACATAATGTTTTCTAATACAGAAAGACTTCAATTTTGTTTAGTGTTTTTCTGTTTTATTTATCTTCTTTGTGGTTGACGCGTTTGCTGCTTATTTAAACGTGGCACTGCGATTTTTCACCGCCCGCCCTTCCAAAATTTTCTTTTTAATTAATAGAAAAAATAGTTAATTATAACAGCCGGATATTAAAATAAAATCTCTTTATCGAAACTACAACAGCCACAGAGTAACCGCTACCAGTGTTCAAGTGGAATGTCAATCACTCGAAACCATATTACAAGGGTACTACGCCTCTAATAATTTCACCAAGGGTAGCGGACGGCTTTTGTTCGGAAAGGCACTCGTTTAATTGGAACCGCGGATCAGCCGGCTAAAAAGAGGATGTCATTTTGTGAGTCTCGAAAATGAGCTGATTCCACAGGGACCCTCTCTTCGTGCATCTTATAGATATAAAGTACAGTCGTCACCACAAATACAACTATGATGTATATTGATAATCCATTTTCTTAATTGCAAAATTTACTCGCTGACAAAAGATTTGCGTTGTCTATTTTTGCAGTGGATGTTCCTATGATTACACGTGAGAAATTAGAAATTACCGAATTTATTTATATTATATTTATGAAAAGTATGATTGACACATGTCATATGGGTTGCAACAAAATTGTATAATCACGGCTATAAACCGTAATAATCTGGTACATGAATAATACATTAGGGGACGTTAAAAAAACTGATATCCCATATTGCAATAGCTTTAGGGTTAGTTCAGTATGAATCCGTTTTGGTGCAATATGAAATTCATAACTTTAAGTGATTAATCCCGAAGATAATCCATAACAATATACAGTTTCAATTTTTCAATTTTAATTGTTTTTATATCATTTCAGCAGCATTGTTTCGACCGTTCCAAAAATATAATTGGTAAGAAACCAATCATTAAATTATTTTTATATTTTTATTAAAGAAATAATCGATTTTATTTTTTCACTAAATTACCATTAGGTTGGATCATTTAAATGTTTTTTTATCGTTTAAATATGATAATTTTTAAAATAACCTTAATATTTAATAATTATTTGAAGTTGTTTATTTTGCTAAGGGATAACAAAATTTAATTTAAATTTTTTGCTCCGGTCATTAGAGATTCACGATTGTTTAACATTTAACCAATAATTGCAGGTACCTTTAACGTCTAACCTATAAAAAACAGTAGATGTCAAATTAACAGCTGACCACTTGACAGGACAGTGGCGGAACAACATTAATTTGCGATGTGTTCGACAGTCGCATGTAAGTAAAATAATAAATAAGAATTAAATATATTACAGTGGCAAACAGTATTTTTTTCTTAAATAAATTTAAATATAGTTATTTTCGATTTCGAGAATAAAAAAACTAATGAAAAATATAAAGGTCTTTGCATCGCTGATCTTCTTAATTATATTATGTTATATATTTACCTTAAATCACTGTAGAAATGAGCTAAAGGGTGTCTCAATAAGAGTGCACTATTTAAATTTTGTGCAAATTTTTTTCGTGCAAGTGGCAACTCTGAAATTTGACAGCTGTTACCTATAATGGTTCCAATTATTAAAAATGGAGCGCTACACAAAAGAAAACCTATTACAAAAATGGGGAAAACTACGCTGAGACTGCTCTCGAGAAAGTGCACCTAATGTATCAATAATTCGAAAATTTGAAGAAACCAGGTATATTATGGACAGTAAGTCTCCTTTACGTCAACGTATCGGTCGGTTTCTTGAAAACATTGCTGCTGCTGAAAACCCGAAAACATCAATTCGGCATCGTTCCCAATTCCCCCAATTCCCAACGAATTTTGACGAAAGATTTCCACCTTAACTCGTACAAGATTCAGCTTACTCAAGAGCTCAAACCAGCAGATCATGCAAAGCGCCGGCAATTCGTTCAATGAGTAATGGAACAAAGTGAATGCCGATTTTTCGGAAAAACTCATCCTCACGGATAAAGCGCATTTCCATTTGAATGGACTTCGTGAATAAACAAAATTGTCGAATTTGGGGCTCAGAAAATCCTCACGCGATTCATGAGAAACAAATGCATCCACAACGAGCAACTGTCTGGAGCAACTGTGTGGTGGTGAAAATGAGACCGGAATTGCAGTGACCGTGAACGGCAATCGTTACTGGAAGGAGTTCTTGTGGCCTAATTGGAAGGCCTGGATTTGGACGACATGTGGTTTCAGCAGGACGGCGCCACCTTCCACACACCGCGCATGAAACAATCGATTTATTGCAGCAACGATTCATTATTTCACAAAATTCTGATGTCAACTGGCAACCAAAATCATGCGATTTAACGCTCTACGATTTCTTTCTTTGAGATTCCGTAAAATCTATCGAAAACAGTTCCTGAGCTCAAGGCCGAGATCCAACGCGTCATCGGTGAGATACAGCTACATCTTTGTGAAAAAGTCATCGAAAATTTATTGAAAAGAGCAATGACCTGTCATCAGAGCCGCACCGCGGTGGCCATTTGCCGGATATTTTGTTCCATTCTTAATCGGAACATGTCTATACTTTGCAATGCAATAAAAATATCACAAGTCGCTAAAAAAATACGTGCTTTAATTTTTAAACGAAATAGTGCACTCTTATTGGGACACCCCAAGTAACGGCAATAGATAAAAGTCTAATGAGCCTCTCTGATCCAACCATAGACTGATGATCCGAGAAATAGAGTTCGCTTACGAAATGCAGAGTACTTCTTTTGAAACCCCACGTCCAATCATTGCTATGTTAATCCACAACTCAACATTATTTATTTATTCACCAAAAATGGGGAGACGTGTTACATGGCATTCCAAATGTGAGACTAAATTATATATAAAACATTAAAAAAGACTGGAAGATACGCTCTTAATCTGCTCTTGAAAAGTGGACATAGATCAGTAGGTTACGACATTATTCCATCCAATCACCCAATTTATCACAAGCAAAATCAAATTATATGGGAATCTTGTGTTGAAGACTAGAATTTCCAGGCGTTAACATAAACATAATGCCAGAGTTCTCTGAGAGAGAAATCTATCCCAAAAGCTCTGTGCATCTGAATGGAGGCTGTAGCAGACACTTCAATGCTATCTCATATATGACAGCTAGACAACAATTATAAAAACAAAACACTTCGTTTAAAAATATAATGTCGCGCAATGATTTTAAAATGAAACTTACCCTTTGCACCTTTTCATTACAAGATTCAACGGTTTACTTCACACGAATCGAATGTCGCTTTCCTATCCTCTTGTTTAATGACAGGGCTCGAATATGATCACTAGCCTAATGATCACCAAAACAACAAAGCAAAAAGCAAACAAAGTTTATTACCCAATAATGATGTCATAAATTATCAAAACCCAAAAGCCGTGGGGGTCTTAATGCCCAAACCTTTCTCGAAAGAGAAATAGGCCGATAATTCAGGAGTGGACTGAAAGGCTGATGAAGAAGAAGAGAAGAAACGCTCATAGAAATTCGAGATAATTATGCCGACAATGGCCCGTGCACCACACGTATACTTCCAATCTTCCATCCTCTCGTTTACACGGACAACCACCCACATATGCTACACTCAAACTGTACCCTAACAAAATTTAACAATATTTTGTTAAAACTTCTTTAGATTTCTTTCTTTGCCTTTAAAAACTTGAAGTAGTATTACATGAAAAAAATTAATTTTTGTTGCTCTTGTGTGTTCTCAAAAATGAGAAACAATTGAATCGAGTTATAATTAAATTCTTCGTCTTCTTTAAGTTTTTTGAGATCTTTTGATCTAATCTGTTTATTACTATTAATGTACCAAATTTACACTTGGCACTAGATCGAATTTGGAGTTTTTAGTCAGGACGTTAATATTGATTAATAATTTATTTTGATATATTTGAGTGACTGTTACTCCACTGATCAGTACAGTTATCAGATTTTAATTTGACTTTTTCAAGTTATTAATAGGTTCCATTAATAAAACTAACGGATTAATAAAAAGTGCGCAATTTACTATACTTTCAATTTATATTTAATTCTTTATTATTATTAATATTATAATATAAAAGTGCTCCATTTTGTAACCCAAATGAATATTGAAAGTGTAATTTTCAGTCCGGTAGCAGACAAATAAATGTATTTGTATAGCATTACTTTAAATTAATATTTTTTTAAGTGCAGTATTCGACCGGAGAAAAGATTTATGTTACAGTTTTCCAAAAACCAAAAAATTAAAGAGAGTTTTCTTTTGTTTTCTTAATTTTAATAGCATTCTGTACGATTTTGGACTTATGAGATTTGTAGCAGTTTTAACTTCATATTTTATTTATGGAAAATGTGATAATAAATGTACAAATAATAATATTGCAACGAAACTTGAAATTTTCTGCTTTTTTATTATTATTATTATTCAGTCTAGTTTTCATCGAATTAACTTTAATTAATAATTAATTAATAAAACGGTCAAAACATTTGGCATTCTAAGGGAATTTATTTTTCTATTGGGAGAGGGAAGGAGATTTGTATTTTTGATAGGTTGTATTGTATTTTTGATGATTGAAGACAAATTATTTAAATCAGATTAGCAAAACGAAATCTTTCAATATATTTATAAAATTTTGCCGCAAAAAATCAAAAAATAATTTAAAAAAAAGATATTACCTACCAATAATAATAATTATTATTATCTATCCTGATGGTAAAAGTTGTCAAATTAAGTAATCATACTTCTTACCAGCGAAGGTTAATAAAATGTTTACAGAAATGTTAATGTGATAGATTTTTATCACAAAAAGCAAAAAGTAATAATGTGTGGATTTTTGTATAGATTTGTAAATGCGAGTGTTCTTTAATGCCAAAATAAATGTTATCGTTTACAACTTTTCATTTCATAGTAACCATACGATATTTTAATGAATAAGGTCCGCTCTCTATGAATAACTACACCGTAGGGGTTCTCTTATCTAACTCAAATATCTGTTGTTAATTTATAGCTATTTTGTTAAATATTTGTCACAGTCTTAACTCTTGTGTTTTATAAATCTGTTATAAAATGAGAAGCTGCCACCGTTTTACACTCAAACCTACAGGCGGTACAGTTGCTCAATTATTACCTAATAAGTTACTATTAATCCATTTCTTAAATTTCAAAAACTTTTTTTCCCCTTTTTAAATGAAAAACTCTCATCAATTATCTCGAAATACTTTACGGTTTTCATTGACCAAAAGTCGGGCCGTTTTTCTCATAAATCGATACGATTACCATTTTTGTCAAAATAACACCCACGTTTACATAATTTTAGAAGTTATTCTCTAATGGATGATATTAACTCAAAAAGTCACTATTTATTTGGTTGTTTGGTTAGTTTCAAGTATGTTTAATAGTTCTACCGCACACATTTTTAAACTTGAAATTATTTATTTACTTCAAGTTATGTAAAATTAAATTATTCTGAAGTCGTTTCAGTCACCCACGATGTAACTTAAAACTAGTTAGAAAAATTGGAATTTTTTGCACGATATTCTAAATAAACATTAACTTTAATTTACAAAATTACTTCTTGGGGATTAGCAATCTTTTATTGCCATAATTTATCACACTTTTAACATACCAACTTCAGGGTGGATCGCTGCAAAATTAATGGATACAAATTTTTTGCGCATATCAAAAGTACCGATAATGTTTTTCCTGTACCAAGTTTCCTTTTGGAACAGTTCCATATAAAGATGTTGCAATCAGTGGTTCATTGATGCGTGACCCAACATGGTCGAACTAAACGATCATGTGTAACCATTTAGTAACCCAATAGGAAATTCCAATTTTGTGGTACCAAATCAAAACAAGCATTAAATTAAGAAATGAAGGTTAAGTTTAAATGAAAAAAGAAACACAATTTGAATTTGTATTGTTTTTATGTAGGAAGGCATATACCTACATCCAACCACAAGTTATATCTGGATTCACACGTATCGGTTCATTGCTTTCCAGATGACTACATCAAAATTTCTTTGTCTGTTGCAAAATTCTGTCGTGACTTGAAGTTGAGTTCACACCTCTTTGAAGTTATCCGCTAGTTCTCGATATTTTCTCTAATCAATTTACAGTAATGTATTAATAATCATCGCAGCCTTCTTGTCACGACTTCGTCAGCAGTTCTTAACAGACCTGCTGATATATACACGCCCATGGCGGTATTTAAGGACCTAATTAATTACTGTGATTAATCAGAAAACTTGGTGTAATTAGAAAGTTTCAGGGCGAAATGAAAATGGCGTTTAGACTTTAATATTATAGAATAGACCAGTTTTTATATAATGCGGACCTTAATTTGGTTTTTTTAAAATTCGCTTCGAATAATTTCAATTTTTCCTCTTTCAATTTATATTTGCAAATAGATCGATAATATTTAGCGACGAAATGTTGAAACTGCCATTACAATGAAATTTACGTGGAGTAAATACTTTTAAATAAACAATTAAATTCAGTTATTAATTATAAGAATAATTAACTCTTGTTAAGTTGAACATCATTGTTTTGAATAATTTTCCGCTCATTTTAAATAAGAGTGCGTACACATCACATCCTATAAACTCATTAATTAAGGTAGAGCTTTGACGAAGTTTTGTCTGTGAATAGAAATGCCTTCGTAAGTTGACTGCTGCTTTTCATTACAACTAGGTAATAATTACAAACAAAAAATCAATTTAAAACCTTAAATTAACGAAGAAACTTTAAACTTCATTATTTTACGGCGTGAATAATAATAAAACTTTTGATGGAAATTTCTGGAGCTTATTATTGTTTTTTAGAAAACGCTACAGAAATGTGCTAAATTTTCCACCTGAAAGTTATGCAATTATTTTGTGTTAATTAAAAGCAGATCTAATTAAAAATTTTTTTTGCAGGTGGCCTACAAAACCCAGATCATTTTTCGAATGATCGCCGCACCAGATCCAACACGGATGGTAAAAGAAACCCTGCACATTTGACTCATCACGCTTATAAAATCGCTGAGTTAAGACAAGAAGAGAAACAACTAATATCGTAAAAACATTAATCTAACTCGCATCAAACATTTCGATGGTTTGACAGTCGAAACCGCTCAAACTTCGACCAGATGCTGACTCATACTCTAATGACTCTTCTAACACCGACAAAGAAGTTCACACCGCTTCAACTGACGATCACAAAGTATTAAAATTTTATTTTTAAATATCCAACATTGATTTATATTTCAGACAAAAATAGACCGCAAGTACATCGGCATTTATAACAGAATGAAAATACAAAATGTTTAATGATCAAGAATTCTTGAGTTATGAGGATGATGGAAATTGATATGGAATTTTTAGCTCATTAAAAATGCTTAAAATTAATGGGGTAGAAATTTTAATGGAAAGGCGTTGGTAAATCCCAAAGACAAATTTTCAAGAGAATTTGTAAATATTAAATTTCGCAGGCTTAGTTTTTCATCAACTTTTTTGTGCCCAAGAGTTGGAATCTGATATTGAAAATTAAAATATACGCTTCGTTCCAGTTTCCAGTGAAAATTTCACAAACAGCAATTTTCAAATTGGGAAAATTATAGGTGGGTAACAAGATTTCTTTTAATTATGTAATCTACAAATATTTGATCATTTCCGGTAAATAATTTGCTCAGATGGAATATTTAATGGTTCATTATATTTCGAAAAAATTAATTTTTTTTTTAATATAACGACCCAGTGCATCACGGTTGTTTTTCAAAGAGTCAGAGATGGCGCAGCATGTAACATTTTATTGATAATTCTCAATAAAATTATGTAGAATTTTATTCTATAAAAGATGTTAATAAAATTTATATAAAAATATTACTGGTTTACATAATTATATTTAATTAATAGTAATGAATTTAGTAGTCAAAAACATGCTGATGTAATTTAATTTAATTGTTATCTAACCGTAGACTTTCTTACTATTCCTGGTTTTAAATTCTTAAGTTCCATTCTCATCCAATTAACGCTACGTAAATTAGACTTCAATTAATAAAAAAAATTAAATTTCTTTTTTAAAACCTTATTTTTATCGACGTATTTAACTTCAATTATTAAATAAGGTAAATAAAAATTTACTTAAAGTTAAACTTCACATTTTTTATTAATTTACGTAGCGCTAATTGGATGGAAACGACCCTTCATAATAAACGTAAGAATTACACAGAATTACACTATTTTGTAAATTGCTTCTAAGTTTTGTAAAAAGCAAGCTTTATTTTAAAAACCGTTGACTTGAAAAAAATCAATATATAAAATTTGTTGATTCTTTAAAATTAAGAAAAACACACCCAAGAAATTAATAAATTCCTGATATAAAGTTTTGAAACATTTTGGAAATAATAAGGAAATTAGTCAATTACCAAATGGGAGCTTATTTTATTCAACTTTGTATTAGCACATTTTTACGAAATCAATTTGTGGAGACTAATAATATCATGCGCATTAATTATCCCGGAAATTAATAAAAAGAAACCTCGCAAGTTAATATCGTAATAAATAAATCAATTCGTCCGTAATATCGAGGGTTAACCACATGTCGTCATAGGTTTACTGGCAGTAAGATCCTCTTAGAGAAGATTTATCTCAGTACTTCTGTTCTTTTAATTTTAAATACACTGTAAAAATATTTCCAGTTTGATTAAATTTACTTTGTAGGCTTACTGGTGTTAAATCAGAACTTTCATTCAAATAGGGTAGGTTGGAGGGTTACGTGGTGGGTAATCTCGCTGATTACATGTTACATTGTGTCACTTTGATCAAGGAGACCGTGTTTTTTACGCAAGGGACTTGTCATTGTTTCCGCTATTGAGTTACTGATCATCCCACCCCCTCAAGGGAGATAATAGATTGACGACAGGTTTGACTAAAATAAAATGCCATTATTATTCTCCATTTTAATTGAACAGATCAATTACATTATTAAACGATTATATTAAAATAATTAAAATAATATTAAATGTTTTACTCGTGGGGTTTTCACTTTTTTGACTTTCTTTATTTTGTTAATTATCAATGCCGATCTTAAATTTCTTGCTTTTTATTTACATGCAATAGAAAATTGTAGAAAACGAAACCACTTTTTTATAAAAGACTTTTAACGTACGGTACATGTAATTAGCACAAATTATTTTTTAAATTAGCACAACTTCAATTTTTTGGAACTAAATAAATTGTGTGGTATTGCTACCACAGTCCGCATGTTTAACCGTTGCTTTCCTAAAAAATTAACCATTAAATTAATACAACATCTGACGCAACTTCTTAATACCCAATTAAATAACCACAAGAAAGACGGTTTTGTTTTAACATAGCATAAAATTTAGTTTTAAACTGCCAGTGCAGTGTGTGGGAAAAATTAAACTATTTTGGCAATAATTACTGTTATTTATTATTGTCATAGTTGAACTAAGAGTTCAGGTGTTGTTTCTTTCCTGGGCGGTCGAATCTCAAAAGTTTCGTTAAAAAAAAAACAATTTAAAAATTTTCTAATGAAATGATGGTAGTTGTTGGCGTCAATGACAAATATAAACATAAAATTCAAATTCGAATCATTTATATTTGAATAAAACTGGCCTAAAGCTGTAAAAATAAAATACGTATAGTAGTCGTCATGGAACTTCAAGGCTCGTCATAATTCATAACAATAGTTTTTAATTATGACGAGACTTGAAGTTCCGTGACGACTACTATATAATACTGTATTGGCTATTTGCATAAGGTCAGCCCCGCCTGTTTACATACTTGATGCATGGTATATACCATGTAAAAGTGTTTTTCTGGCATAAAGTCTCTGTTTGTACGTTGTATTAATTAAAAAGATTTTTAATTTTGGGATTTTTTTATTTCTAATAAAAATGTTCAAGTTTCGAGAGTTAAAAAAGCACAAAAGAATGGGTCTCTGAGCCCACGCACTTAGCGCCTTATCAAGCTTCGTTCTTTAAAAAACCTTGCTGATTCTATTTTAATCGGATTTACGTACTGTCGACAGAATAGAGCTAAGCACCGACCACTTCATACAACTGGGTATATTTTTTATATAAAAAATGAAAACCTTAAAATCGATTAATTGCTAAATTAATTTATATTTGACGTTCATCCTCATTTTAATCGCTTCATGTTATTGTTACATCTATCAGATGCCATCGCATTTTAACTAATTTATATTGGATTTATATGTGAGGTTGTTGCAAAATATGAAATTGAACGTGGTTTTATCACTGAGAAGCTGTTTGTTTATATTACTTATGCTTCCTATTGTAAAGAATTAGTATAAAATAGATGTTTAGCGATTGATTAGCAGTTCGAGTTGTTTATGTTATGGAAAAAGTATCACTTATACCGGCAAATGTGCATTTATACCGACACTTATTGTAAATGCAAATGCAATGTACTTTCCTCAATAGAATTAGGAATGTATGTATGCATTATGCACAAATCACTTGTATACCAAGCGATTTTGGGAAAAGTATATTGAAATTGTGCATTGAACTGCAATTTAAACTTGTAATTAATTATTTCGTAAGCTTTCAGTATTTTATTACCTTCTTCAGATTTTTTAATTTATTTATAAAAGAATTTGAATAATTTTTAATTTCCCATTTTGCTTTACTTGTATTGCTTTGGTTTATATATTAATATATAGTATTACTTTGCTGATTAATTTATAAATTTAATAATTATTTGAAGAACTAATAATTTATATATTTTCGTTTAAATAATGACATTTGATTTGGTGGAATTTTAAATCATCAATTTTTTTACCAAAATCCAAATTTTTGGATAATTACAAAACCTAAAGTTTGTAATCATCCAAAAATCCAAAATAACTACCAATGGCAATTGGAACGCCAAAAACTCCAAAATCTAGATTACCATTTACTTCTCTCAATATAATCTAATTCAAAATAATTTTAAACAAAATTTTCAATATGAAAAGAAAAGCAAAATCAAACAGAAAAATCTGAACAAACGCGAGAGATATCAATTTCATTTTCGTTGCCTTCACACTTAATTTTTAGTTTTTTAAATTTAACCATTGAAACTAATATTAATTTATAATTCCAATTGTCCAAATTATCATCTCTTATCTCCAAATTTAATTTTCAGTTCCCAAAAAAATCATTATTTCCGAAAAGAATCTAAATTTTGTTCAAAATGGATAATTAAAATCCAAAATAAAGATAATCACTTCAAATATCACAAGTAATTTGTTTTTGCTAAATATTCAATCTCAAAATTAAAGTCTTAATTAAATTCAAAAAACAAAAGACTTTTTGTTGTCAGCAAAAGGAGAATTGGAATTTGCTTGTGTATTTACGGTTCTTTCTCTCGTTTTCCGAATGTTCCTACGCATAACATCGCTGCTTGGAAGATTTCCTTGCACTGCAACTGAAACATCTCGAATGACTTGTGTCCTAATTTGTGCTGGAGCTTCCGTTGGCGCTCTTGTCTGGTCTTGGGCTCTTATTTTAATGGTTTGCACTGAAAGATTTTTAGCATTTCCTGCAGTGCTACAAACAAGTTTGCTTATTTTTAAAAAGAATTAAAGGAATTCGGTATCCAGAGTCCAATTAAAGATATGGGAGGCCCGGTGCTAACCTTTTTTGGACGATTTTTGGTCTTCATGTTTTAACAAAATGCGCCGCAGGCGAAAATTTTTGATTTTTCAAAGTCAAAATTAAGTTTGTTGGAATTGTTACTTATATTCATATTAGAATCAGTTTTGTCGATTTTTTAACATAACTTACAATTAATTTTAGTTAACATGTTTTAACCTAAGCTACAAATTTGATGATTTAAATTTTGTTGCTTCAAGATTTTTTAAAGCCCCTAGAAATTTTTAGGCCCGGGGCTGCATCGCCCTTAGCCCCCCTTCAATCCGGCTCTGTTCATATCCGGCCTCTGCATCGATCATGTTTGTATTCACATCTCCAAAATTGAATAAAACCTTCCTTACTGACTTGATCTTTGGTGTACAAACAGATATCCGTTTCAACAGTATTTTTCATTGTTTTCTTCAGTTTTAACATTAGGATTCTTCATACTTTTTATCTTATTACTATTTCGTTGTTGTTTCAAAGTTGTTTTATTTAAAAAAAAAGTTAACGTAATAAAGTCATAAATATTGTTCGGGATTGCAGTAATAATATTTTTCGAAAAAATTATAATTTATAAAATTTATCACTTAAAGTAGTTATTTATTCACTTTTTAATTACCGAGTTGACCGGTCGCAGAGTAGACCGGTCGCCAAGTTGACCATCGCCGAGTTACCATCGCCTAGTTTTTTCGTACCGGTCTGTGCATTTAAATAATTACAGATAATTATCAGGTGATTCCATATAATATAATATTATGTAATACATACAGGGTGTTAACTACCAACTAGTACAAAACGAAGGAGGTAATTCTACGACTTATTTTAAGAAAAAATGTTCCTATTAACATGGGTCCGCAAACGCACCGTTTTCGAGATACAGGGTGTTCAAAGAAATTGTTTCTCTTACTTTTTTTGCGATATCTCAAGAATTGACGTACAAAGCGGTCATTTTGAACAATTGTTGTAAAATGAATTGTATGAAATTATGGAATTTCGTAAGAAAAATTGATTTTCTGAACTTTTTTATCAATGCCTTAATTTTGAAAATAAATTTATGTTCATATTGCATCTTGTACGTTTCTTTTTCTGGAAAACGGTTGCTCCTACAGCTTTTGACTAAGAGTACTTTTTTATGTGAAAACCTCTGATACTTTGGAATTTGCTGTCAAAACGCCAATTTTTCGAGTGAAACCCTTACGCAATCCTACAATCTACAATCAAATATATAAAGGGTGTCCCAAAATTTACGCAAGATTTAAATTAAATAGAAAATAGAGTTTTTCTTAAATAAATTTTAATTTCTTTATTGGAACATAATGTACATAGTCTAATGTTGCGTATGAAATAACATAGATAAATGTCCTCCACGACTTTGCTGACAATACGAACTCTTTTTTCAAAATTTTCCATCACCATTCTGCATAAATGTGGCTGAATTTCATTGATACAGTGTTGAATCTCTTCTTTCAATGCACGAGTGGTTAGAGACTTGTTGGCATAGACCTGTGACTTCAAAAAACCCCATAGAAAAAAATCCAGTGCAGTTAGATCACATGATCAAGGGGGCCAATTCTGATCACCGAATCGAGAAAGTACACGATCAGGTATTTATAACGACAAGGTATATCTTGAAGTATTTTTTCAAATCTTTTTCAAATCTTGCGTAAATTTTGGGACATCCTTTAGTTGTATTATAGTCCTATTTTGTTTAGTAGATTTCTCTAAGAAGATATACGAATTACTGAAAATTACATAATAAGAAAATATTAAAATTCTAATAATAATAATAATAATTAATAATAATAATAATAATAATTAAGTTTATTTTTTCTAAGAAAATATACATTCTAAGAGTGTACATCAGAAAAGAAAAAATTGTCATTCAATCTGAACAAAATCAAAAGTCTTTCACATCATATGGTTCTCTTTCTAACAAAAATTCATGCACAGCCTTTTTATAATCTTTAAGAACATTCATTGTTTTAATTTTATTTGGCAACTTGTTGTAATACTTTATGCAGGAATAGTAACAGTTCTTCTCTGTTGTTGTTAGTCGATGCTGTGGTATTATGTAATCCACACTTCTTGTGGGATAGTGATTTTTTTCATTAAAATGCTGAGAGAATAGATGCCTATTTTTATATATGAATAGAACGCACTCCTGTATGTAAATTGCCCACACAGTTAATAATCCGTTTTGTTTAAACCTGTTCCTGCATGTTTCTCTAAATTTTAGTTTTAATATGGTTCTTAAAGCTTGCTTTTGTATCCTAAATATTTTATCAATTTGTCCACTTCCATAGAATATTATTCCATATCTTATTTTTGACTCAAACGTTGCTTGGTAAACCGTCTTTAATATCCCATGACTTACATAGTTTGATATGACTCTCAATCCATAAACAATTGCATTTAAGCTTGTTGCTACCACTCGGATGTGCTCCTTCCATGTCAGCTCACCGTCTACGTGTAATCCCAGGAATTTCGTGCTGCTGCACAAATCATATGTTTCTCCATTTATTTGCACCTTCTCAGGTGTTTCAATCCCAGAATGTATGGTTTTGAATAGCATTAAATTTGTTTTCTGCTTGTTTAATAGCATTCCATTTGCAGCAAACCATTGTTCTACCTTTGCAAAAAATTCACTTGATGAACTTACCACTTCGGGCCATGTATCTCCTCTTATTAATAGATTTGAATCATCAGCGTAGTTGGTAAGATACTGTAATGCAGTTTTATTTATTGTACTTGGTAATTCGTTTATATATACATATTATAAAATACAATGGTGCTGCAATACTACCTTGCGGTGCACCCATAGTTAAAGTTTTGCTTTCCGATTTATATTCCACTCCTTCGCTAATTATGGAAACAATTTGTTTTCTTCCTGTAAAATAAGATTTAATTAATTCCAATGCCATTCCAGTTATTCCATATTTTTCCATTTTTTTAAAAAGTATTTCAGGATTTAAGCAATCGTACGCCTTTGTTAGGTCCAAAAACATTCCAAGAGCCAGTTCTCCATTTTCGTACGCCTTTAGTACGTTTTCTACGAATTGGAATATTGCCGTTTGTGTGGATCGGCCTTTTTGGTATCCATGCTGCATTTTCGTGATAATTTTGTTTTCATCTAGAAATTGTACGACTTGCTTACACATAGCCAATTCGAAAATTTTTGAGAAAGCTGTCAGCAGACTGATTGGTCTATAATTATCATAGTTTGACGGGTTGCCTTTCTTATATATGGGCTTTACTATTGCTATTTTTAGTTGATCCGGAAATTTCCCATACTTAATCGAGCCATTTATAATATAACAAATTGGATCCAGTACTTCAGTTATGCTATATTTGACAATACTAGTTGGTATTTCATCTATTCCACTGCTGTTTTTGTTCTTCAGTCCTTTGACAATTTCTAAAATTTCATTTTTTGTTACTTGCCGCATTTCCAATTTTTTCTCACTGTTATTTTTGGTTACTTCACTTTTTTCCATAAAATTTGTTTGCTTTGCTCGTACAATGTTTAGAGACGCTGCTTGTATCATATGTTGATTCATTTCATTTGCAATCACTGACAAATTCCCTTGTATTTGGAAACTTTTGTGTTTTTCATTATTTTTAATAGAGTTTACCGTAGTCCATAAAGCTTTATTTTTGTTATCAGAGTTTTTAATTATCTCATCATAAAATTTCAACTTACACTGCGCTAAATAATTGTTATATTCTCGCTTAATGTCATTGTAGTTTTTTTTGTAATCGCCATTTACTCTACTAACTACCATAAGTATGTCTAGTTTTTTTTTGTATTCTGCTAGTTTTGGGTCATTCATATTTACTGAGAATTTTTGTTTGTATTTTTTGATTTTTTTTATGGGAAAGTTTTCTCTGAAACATGTTTGGTAGATGCTTAGAAAACATGCAAACTGCTCATCGATGTCCTGTTTTTTAATGGAGTAAACTGAGTTCCATGATGTTGTTTTTAAACATTTTAAAAACTTTTCTTTATTTTTCGTCGAAAAATTTCTTCTTTTACATGTGTCAATAACTTTATCGTTGTTTTTTATTATAATTGTTAATTTCTGTGCGTAGTGATCGGAAATATGCGTTTTTAAAACTTCTGCTTCATAAGGGCCTTGCATATTTATAAATATGTTGTCTATGCACGTCGATGTGGTATCAGTTTCTCGAGTAACTTCGAATATTGTTCGGTGCATGTTGAATGAATTCAATAATGCCATCATCTCCTCAGCTTCGTTAAGGTACGTTTTGCAAGCAACAGTAGCAGCAGTGCAGTTACTGCCGGTGTAGGCGACGACTGCTATACCTGGTTTGTTAGACGCGTTGCAGTGTAACTGCAATAGATTGTTTATTATTATACACAACACTTGATCAGCATAGTCGGTTTTAAGTTTCAACGAGTTTATCATTTCATTTATAATAAGAATGCTATTTATCTCGAGATATTAATAATAAGGAACGGAATAATATTATGTAAATACATATTTTTACATATTTCACTAAAATTACATATTTACATTATATCTCTTCTAATACTGTTTTTTTAATAATACAATAAAACTATTTAAATAAATAAACTCTTAACTTGTGAAATATAAAATTATTCAATATTAAAAAAACCATGTTAATAAAACTAATCAAATGTAATATTGTATTTTTGAGCTTTCAAAAAGCAAAAATACAGTATTTCATTATTTTTAACTTGTTTTTTTTTTAATTTTCAATAAAAACATACAATAAAACAGATATAATGAAACAGTCTAATTTCATATAACTTTTAACAAGCCGTTAAATTTAACTAACCAATGGAAATTAACTCTCAGTACTGACAAACCAATAGAAATCATCTGTTAACTTTAACGGCTCGTTAAAAGTTTTATGAAATTAGCCAGGAAGCCAGGTTTTCATTTTGGGGAGGGGGGCACTTATAAAAAACTTTTTGTAAAAGTAACATTTTCGGGGATCCTCTTCCGGGAATTTTTATTATTACAAACAAATCTTGTTTTTTTACATTTCGGGGAGGGAACGTCCCCCCCCCTTGGCTACGGGCCTGGTAGGAGCACACAAAATTTAAAAACAAACATGAGCATGTTTATGAAAACATGCATTATTGCAATATGCAACTAAAATTGATAATTACTTATGTATGTACATTCTAAAAAAAATTTAGGTGGGCACTTGGTTGGGCATTCCAATCAACGGGGTGGGCACGTGGGAAAATCAACAATCAAATTTAGTTTTTGGAACAAGTTTTATTGGGCTGTCTCTCAGTTATACTGTAAATCAGTGTTTTTCAACCTTTTCGAATATACGACCCCCTTTACAAGTAAAAAATTCTGGCGACCCCCTATTATCGCCCGATGATGACCGAAAAAAAAAACAAAAAAAGGTCATCATTACTCCATTTGTTACTTATATCCCCTTAGCAAATAATTTAAAAAAATATGCGCGACACAATACCATATATTTAACTTATTTATTAAAATTACTTATATAATTGTAATATTATATATAACCCACAATATTTCACATTGTTTTACCTAGCTTGCGGCCGCGACCCCCCAAGCAAGACGTCACGACCCCCCTGGGGGTCGCGACCCACAGGTTGAAAAACACTGCTGTAAATAATTCATAGACTACAACACTTTCACTTCTTTTGTTACATTATTCAATATTTTGTCCATTTTTTCTAAAAAAATGTTTAAGTTTCCATTTCTGTACACCGACATACATATCAACTTCGTGCCGTCTACCTCACATTCCACTCCCGAACACTCAAATTCTCTTAATTTTGAGCAGTTTGTAATGTCCTTTCTGTCTTTGCATATGATATCATTTTTTGCATATACCGCAGTTCCTCCATGTTGATTTTCCTCCCTGCAATAATACGCTATTAAGTTGAAACCATGTACTCCATAATTCTTCAATTGCTGAGCCGTCTTCCAATGCTCCGTAATGCATAATATATTACAGTCTTTGTTTTCTTGCAGCATAACTTCCAATTCTGACAATGAGTTACCTATGGATTGCACATTCTGATGGATGACGGTAAGATTTTTTGGTTGCACATTTGGGTCATTAATATCAATGTTGTTTGGTTGTATGTTATTAATAGTCCTGCCAGTTCCGTTTTTACCTAAACACTCCCACGTTTGCTACGAGGATATGTCATAATTGACATTTTTTTTCATTTGAGTCATCATCCCTTCATAATAAGGACACAATATGCTTTTTGCCGAGTGGTTTATGCCATAATTAGTTTTGAAAATTTTATTACTTCTAATACAATTTGCGCATTTAATTTCTTCATCTTTGCATACGCAAAGATTAGTTTCATGAGAACCCGCACATAGTGCGCATACTACGGTTGCACTCTTACATTCTTTTGCCAGATGGTAGTACTGACAGCATCTCCAGCACCTCTTAATGTGTAAAGAATATAAGTAGAATTAATTCATACTTTAATAAAGCTTGCTTTTTGAAGTGTCTAACATTTTGCACCATTTGAATGGATATTTTTCAAGGCTAAATATTAAAAAATAAATAAAAAAAATAATCAAAAAATTAATAAATAAATTTATTTGTAAAAAATCAAAATAATAAATTAAAAATTTTAAAACGAAAAAGGAGTGAAAAAAGGGTAAAGAAAATCTTACCCTAATTTTCAATTAAATTTTAAGTTATATTCATAATTAGACAGCCCTTTTTAGTTTTTAATAATAACTAATATTAAATTAAGGTATACAGTATACTCTCGATTATGTAGCATGATCGGGACCACAACTATTCTACTATAGGAAGAGATACTTTTGTTTCGAGCAAGGTAACAAAAAATATATCTGTTTTTATAAACTAACCAGCAATAAAAAGCTTAAAAATAAAATTGCTTTATTTTTTATATTCTAATTAACAACCGCAAATTTAAATTTATTTTTACATTAATAGGTTGCATGATATATTAAAATTTTTATTTCTTTGTCACTTAAGCTTTGGTATTTAAGCGTGCAAATTTTAATCTGCGCTTGCGTCTGGTAGTTTTGAAACGGTTTTGAGTGCTGAAGGAACAAAGCTAAACAACGGCGCGATGACCCTTAGGGCACGATGAACATCGTCTTCTACTTACTGCGATTTTCATAACAATAAAGAGAGTAATAAAGTTCAAGCCAAATTTCCGGAAATCACAACCGACACTTAATAGATTTTGTATGAAAAACCTTAATAATATTGCTTAAATATTAAAGTATTTAATTATAGCAGCGCAGTCGGACGTTGATGCCTGTAGCTCTCGAAATTAAATGGTTTTTTGAATATTCCCATCTTTGTATCTTCATTATAGTGGCTTCTGTGATTATTTGGTACCAGTCTGATAGGCTTATTAGGAGATTATTTTCTCACAGCTTGAGGGGTATTAGTGGAAGCATAATGAAAATTAAAAAATATACTAAAAGTGGCATTGTTATTGAATTTTCAATAAGTATGATTTTTTTCATCGTGATTTTATGAAAGAAAACGTAATGGCTATATTCAGAAGCCTTAAATTGATCACGTTTTTGTAAATCCTCGCGGTACGGCTACTGAAAATTTAGTCGTTTTATTCACGGTACACAAATTTTCATATATAATCAAAGTGCAATACACCTATACTTAAGGTGGTATAATTTTTCTTATTTTGTTAAAATTTCTTGGGGTTATTTACCGCGCCTGGTGGTATATTCGAAAATTGACCATCTCGTAACGTTTTAAGCACGCATATTACACTTCAATGTCACATACTTCACGATTTTGCAGAAAAATTATTTTATTTTTAAAATTTTGAAAGCCCCTGAGTGTTTCTAAACGTAAAATTTTATTATTACTATTATTATTACTACCGGAGTTTTACTTAAAATTTATAATGCACATCGTGTACTCCACATGTTATTTTTACAAGTAACCCAATATTAGTTGTATATATGAAAGTTGCATGTACGTTTTTTAAAAATTAACTTGGGTAATTCACTCCGAGTAAATAATAATAATAGATATCCCGAAAAGTTCAACATCACTAAATTGCTATCCAAATGTTAAAATTAAAGTGGTTCCAGAGTGTCGGCTAATAATAATATTAAATGGATATGCGGAAAGTTCTTTTTAGAACGTTGCGAAGGGTTGAACCAACTTGCACGCAACACATCAACTGCTGTCCCAAAAGAAGGTATATCGACCCTATAATAAAATTACCAATTTAAAAATATTTAATAAACCTAAATTAAACTACTTTTACTGAAGAACAATGCCAACATTTTTTATTATTATTTCAAAATAAAATGTTGACATCCTGTGAAAAATAAGAGACAAATTATGTGTATCCATGTAGGTCAAAAAAGTTTTACTAATTTTTTACGTTTAACTTACCAATTACCTATACCAACAAAATTTTATCCAAAAACATTGTTCTCAGAACAGAAGTGTGGATTAAAAGTTTTTTCTTTGTTTTTTCATCTTGACCTTCTTAATTGGCCAGAACATAGAAGCTGTTTATTCAATTCTTGGATCTGCAGCGTAATTTTCACGGTTCAAACTCGGATTTTCGTTTATAACTCAATCATTCGTGACACCGAACCATCACTGTGCTATAGTTTGATTAAAGCTTAGTGGACGAAGAGCTTAAAAAAGGCATATTCAACCAACCTTTTCAAATCAGACTATGTGTACACCGAGAAAAAAAATTTGTAATGGTAACAAATTTTTTAATAGAAGTAATAAAATAAAAAAAGACTTGTAATAAAATCATTGTATCTTTAACAACCCTTGGTCTTTGTTTTGACATCAAATTCATTATTAAAAATTTAAATAAAATATAAAAATATATTCCTATGCAATTTTCAAAATAATAAATTTTGGCGAAAGCCAAAATTTAAAATTGCAATTTTTCTAAATAAATCTTCCCATCGAATTCCAAATTTAACTTTAAAATAAACATCAACAGAAAATCGTAAGCCAAATCAACCGATAACTGGCCTAACTATATCTGGTGTTTTTTTTCCTTGAATTTTTGATTCAAATTTTACAAAATCCAAATAAATCTTATCCTCCAAGTCATCCAAAAGTTGTTTCCGTTTATTTCAATCTTTTCAAAATTAAACCAAATCAAATTCATTCTAACTCGATCAAACGAATTATTCACGTCGAAATTAAATTACTTTTAATTTTCAAAATATAAAATTCAACCAAAAATTAGAAATTTATAATTTAATGTCTGACTCTTCCGCGTACTTGGCACGGAAGACCATGTATTCTCCATTAGTTGTCGTCACTTTCATCGACTCGCGGAAAAATACAATATTGACAAAAATAATAAAATAAATATTTTATTAAATTAAAAAAAGATGTATTCATTGCTTTAATTAAAACAATGCTATATTATAGAAGAGCAATTACATTTAGGTTTTTTTAATATACAGTGGCGGACATGAAAATCGCATTGGGAATTATTCCCAAATTAAAGCAATAGAATTCTAATCCATTTAATATTCTTAATAATAAAGAATAGAAAAGAGAATAAAAATAGATAAAAAGTTAAATTTTTAGTTTGAAACTCATAAGCTCAAAAATACATTTTCTTTTTTGAAAGTTATATTTTTCAAGCCGGGGGGTCTGGGTTTTGTAGTTTTTCGGTTATTTCATAGCTAAAATAAGTATTTTATACAATTTGATGCTGTTTTGGGTTGTGCATTGTGCGAAAGGCCGGTTTGCGATGATCATCGAACGCACTTTTGCAACAATTACGCACTATAAATTCTTTTTTTGCCAATAACTATCTCATAATTGTATTTTTTAACAATAAAAACTTATTTTGTGCTAAATAATTATCGTTCTTTTTATTATGCCAGAATAGGTGCTTAAATAATTTAACTTTTATGGGACCCACGCCAAAAACTCTATATTCTGTTGAAAGTTCATGGTCTATACCACAAAATCCTATAACCGTTTTTTTAAATATTTGTTTATTGTAGGGTGACAAATTTTTTAATAAAATCAGTTTTTCTCGCATTTTTTACTATTCTTAAATTATTATTAATAACCAGTGGCGTATTCAAGGGGGGGGGCCTGGGGGGCCTTTGAATTGTAATTTTCAAACTTTCTATTAAACGTTTAACCTTAAAAATTTGAAAAATTTTCGTCTGCGACGCTATTACGAGACTCGCTTTGCTCGTGCCCCCCCCCCCCGAACTAAATTCCTGGCTACTCCACTGTTAATAACAGTGTTAAACTTTTAATTTTGGCAATTTCTGTACCATGTAACAGACACTTCAAGAGCTATAACCCAGAATTTTGTCAAATTTTTTTAAAGCATAAAAAGCTATGAAAATCAGACTTTTCCCTAAAAGACCCAGTGTATACACCGTGTCGCCAAAAATATTGTGTACACACGTGGGATTAATAATGAAGAATACAAAATAGAATAGAAATAGATAAAAAGTTACATTTGTGGTTTGAAACTCATAAGCTCAAAAATAGATTTTCTTTTTTGAACACGATCACAAATCTAGGATTTTTAAACCGGGGGGTCTGGAGGGTATGGAATACCCTCCGCACATTAGTGATTGTGTTCAAAAAAAGAAAGGCGTTATTGAATTTAAAATCTGAAATCTTAGATTTTTAGTATAAATTAGATTTCCGGTTTGAAACTTATAAGTTCAATATCACTTCTTTGCACACAATCTCTGGTGTACTGGAGGGTATTCCATATCCCCCCCCCCCAGACCCCCCGGTTTAAAAACCTAGCTTTGTGTGCGTATTGTGCTTATACTGTATACGGTTATTGAAACTTCACTGGGAATTATTATTTTAATTCGGAAATATTCATCGGTGCAATTTCCATGACTGCTACTGTATGTATTGCTATGTTACTGTTGTATAAATTTTAATTTATTAACTTTAATTAATAAACATTAATTTTTAAACTTAAATATCAAACCCTTTTATTAAATTAAATCGGAACGGACGAACTCACGTCCGTTCTCTAGACCAGTGGTTCCCAAACTTTTAATTTCGCGTACCACACAGTACACACGAAATTATAAATCAGTAGCGTACCACTGAACTGTAACCGTTAAAAAAGCCTTCAAAATGGTAAAGTAAACTGGATATTGCCCCTGGTAATTTATTATAGTATAATTGGTTTTGTAATAGGTTTCAGTATATAATACATTTTTTTTTTTGAATACAATTACAAAACTTAGTTTTTTTAAACCAAGGGGTCTGAGCACATTATACGAAGGCGTCCTGAGGCCACAAATTAAAAAAATAAATTTTAAGTGTCAATTGCGACTTACGATGGTCAATTTACACTTCGAAGTCGCAATTGACACTTAAAAGTCGCAATTGACACTTAAAAGTCGCAATTGACAGTTTGAAGTCGCAATTGACACTTAAAATTTATTTTTTTACTTTGTGGCCCCAGGACGCCTTTGTACATAAGTGACTGTGTACAAAAAAAAGAAAATGTGTTATTGAAATTCAAATCAGAAATCTTAGATTTTTAGAAATTAGATTTTCGGTTTGAAACTTTTAAGTTCAATAACACTTTTTTTGCGCACAATCTCTGATGTACTGGAGGGTATTCCATACCCCCCAGACCCTCCGGTTTGGAAAACCTAGTTTTGTGTACATATTGTGTTCATATTCTGTTCATATTGTGTACGGTTATTAAAATTTCATTGGGAATTGTTATTTTGATTCGGAAATATTCAGCGATTCAATTTCCGTGACTACTACTGTATTTCATACCGCACAATAGTATTTATGACGAGCGAGAGTTATATTAGCGAACATTGTCTTACGTTACAATATTTAAAGTATTTTACACAGAGCCGGATTAAGAATATATGAGGCCTGGTGCTAACTATTTTTGGAGGCTCCTTGGTCTTGTATTTTTTAACAAAATGTGCCGCAGGCGAAAGTTTTTGATTATTCAAGGTCAACCGCGCTTAGATCAAATGTCAAATTTTTGAAAGGATAATTTATTATTATTAAGTTATTATACATAATCGATTATAGCTTTTTATTATAAAACACAGGAGGTATATATACATATTTTAAAACATTTTTTTCTTACTTTAAGATGCACAAATTCAGTTATCAAATCATCAAAATTTGTTTATCGAAGTAGATCACTTTCAATACTCATTAAAGTTAGCGAACTTAAACGTGTTTGTATACGGTCTAGGGTCTAGGACATTTCGCCGTCGTCCATTTCGCCGTCGACGTTTTGACATTTTTTTTACTTTAATCTATAATAATTTAAAAGTTAAAAAAAAAACTGGAACATTTTGACTGAAAAAATTAATATTTTCGGGGTTATCGAAAAATTAGAAATTAATAAAGTAGAAATAAAAAAAATCCCTCGATATTATTTTATTTAATTTGTATCCTTATTAATTTTTTTATTTAATTTTGTATATAACTTAATGAAACTTTAATTGTAACTTTTGATTTATATTTTTTAATTAACGACGGCGAAATGGGCGACGGCGAAACGGCCACGGCGAGACGTCCCATTCCGAGGCGCGAATGACGTGCCTTACAATAAAATTAAGTTTGTTAAAATTGTTAATTCCATTCCTATTTGAATCAGTTTTGTTGATTTTTTAGCAGAATTTACACTTTATTTTAATTAATTTAATTTATTTCAATCTGTGCTAATTTAAATTTTGTTGTTTCGATTTTTTTTTTGAGGCCCATAGAATGCGGTGGCCCGGGGCTGCAGCCCCCTTAGCCCCCCTCCCTTAATACGGCTCTGATTTTACAAACTAAGAAAATTTTTTGGTGAAAATTTAGTTTTACTCTTCTGTCTTGAAGAGTTAAATTTTTACAAAGTGATTATTATTCTTTATAAGTGAACTGTATATTTGACATTTTATTCTATAAAATAAACAACAAATAAATTTATGTACTTCAGGTAATCTAACTTCATCTGTAACGGATGACTAAAAATGTACTAACGCATAAATTTTTAGTACTAAAATTGCACATTTTTAGTACTAAACACTGAAATTGTTAATTTCAAGTTTCACTGCTTTAACCACAAATCTTTCACGTAATTATTGCATCTCAATTCTTTTTAATGAAATTGGCCGAGATCAATCCAGGGCCGTACTTACGATTTAACGATAGGAGCTAATAAAACACTTAAAATGCAAGAGTTTGTTGCCCTAACATAATTTTTAATAGTTAAAGTCTCAATAGAGTTTTTTTGTTGCTATAACAAAGTTTTTTCTATTAATTTAATATAATAAAATTTGTTAAAATAAAGTAGTCCTTTTTTCCGAATAAAAAACTTGACTTGTGGTAGCAGAAAATTTGTTATAGCACCAAAAAATTTGTTGTCGCAGCAAAATAAAACTCTGCTGAGTGCACAATTTCTTATGAATTAGCCGAATAAGCATGTTCTAGGTTTCAAACTAGAATAATTTTAGGAAATATAGTGCATATTATAGAAAATGCAAAAAATAAAAATAGAGCTTTTAACAAAGCTGTAAATACAAGTGTACATTTCAATAATTCAAGTTTAACCAATATATTCTACATAATAAAACAAAACTATATTGAATGAAAAATGGAAAAAAACATAAAGCAAACAACAAAATAAACACAAAAATTTTGTCCATTGAAAATCCAATCCATGGCAGATTGGCGGCGCTTGATTTTTAATAAAATAATAATTAATTAAGCAAGCATAGCACAAAAGCGATTTCTTTAATAAAAAGGGCAGTTTTAAAGGGCAATTTTGTAAGTAAGCACAAGTCGGTAGAATTAACGTGTTTTTAACGTTATAATATATGTATTTATTGAAATATACATACTAGGCAGAATCGGGTTATTAAACAACGTGTTGTTCACGTTTATTTTCTTTTATGAACAATTTTTGAAAAACTTGGACATTCCACTTAGTTTTGATATATGAAAACATTTGATCATAGGTATATTATCAAATTTGATACGAACATGTTATAAACACGAGGGTCATATATTACACGATGCTTTTCCTGCTAATAGCTACTTATGTTTTACAACCACTAAAATATATTCATAAATAACTTTCGATGACGTGTGCATTAAATTAGTGTTTAGTTTATGACCAAACAAGTTGTACAGTAAATTCGCAATTTTTTTTATGTTTTTCCTTTAATGCGCTGCACTTCAAAATTTAAAATGGCCTTTTATTAACAATTAATGCTATATCAGGATTTATGTATCGTGCCGGTAACATACGGAATTTAAAAAATATTTTAAGCTTTCATCCTTCGGTAAAGCTAAAAATTCAGTATCTGCCGTATACCACAGCGGTTTGAAAAAAAAACAAAAGCAATTGTAATTTATTTACTTTAAATCAAACCAAAATTAATTGGACTAATTTTAAAATTTTTGCACCACATAAAATAATGAATTTTTTATCAAAAACCTAGAAGCACAATACTTTTAAGGTCTTAAATAATTGCTTGGTGCGCTTTGACATTAAAACAAAACCAGCCAAGATGGATTCCGCAATTCTGAGATGCAAATGAGCTGTAAAAGATCGAGAAGCTTAGAATGATGGAAGTTCAGAAAAGTTTTTAACGCAAACTAATTAATGTGACTTATTAACTTAGTTGGTCTGCTTGAAAACCTAGTGGTGAAATGGATAATTATAAGGGTGCTGCTAATAGCTAATGTAATTAGTGACAGGCTTTATTAATTGATGAAAAATTTTCCAGGTGGCTTCTGTGTTTCTAAAATATATCACGTAAATTAATTTTTAGTCTAACGTTAAACGTTTTTGTTTTAATTTAATAATTATTCCGGAGTTCAGAAAACTTAAATCAAAAGTTTACCCGCCTAACGAAAATATACTTTGATTCTAAAAAAATTAAAGATTACAGTAATTTTAAAAATTTGGACGAAACGGTCAGCTGAGGATAAAACGTGTTATTTTATATCAGAAATTATGTGAGCCCCAAGCTACCGCTGATTACAGGGACGTACTGTTAATTGAATCTAATTGAAAAGCTACACCTTCCAAACCCTTGGGCCACCACTAATCATTTTTAATAAGCAGAGACAATCGAACAAGCGTGCTAGATACGGAACTTGCATGTTCCTATTAGTTTTGTTGGAATTTCAGGGGGTTACCGCAAAGGTCTAATTTACGTCTTATTAACGTCAATAGATTGTAAAACAGGTAAATGTAGAATTCTAGTGCAGGATGCTGCGGTTACTTCAGTATTCTTTTAATTTCAATTTAAGGACCAAGGAACTGTTACGTCTAAGGACATTTAAAACAGTTTACTCAAATTATCAGGCTGTATTAATTGAATCCGACAATTTTTACATCAGGAAAACATTATATCTTCGAATTGACATCCTGGTATGTGATTGCCTTGCTAAATCGGGTATTTATTAAGTTGTTGTACTTCGCAACTGAATGTCACAAGTAATTTTGTAATTTTAAACAGATTAACGATAAATATCTGCAGTTAGCAAACATTTTTTAGATTTGGACCAGTTAACAATATAACATTTTAGATATTATTTCTTAATTTTGCCGATTTGCCAATATTATTTTACTAAATTTGCAAATTGTATATTAATGTTGCCCAAAATAGACTTACACGGTCATAATACAACGTAATATCAGGTTTATACGTATTATGCTAATAATACTTGCCCAATATTTTTTTGTGAACAATGTGAATTTTTTTATCAAAATTTAGCATACAATAAACAATATAGGCTATTTGTTAATTATATTAAAATACAATTTGTTGTACTTTTATAAACATTAACAGGAATAATTGCAATAATTTTGATTAATTTATTCCAAGGTCACCACTGATGAAAAATTATAATATGTAATAATGATATGCAATATATCAAATAAAAAAAAATATATGGATCTAGAATCATATTACGCGGACAGTCCACATACCAAGTGTTAATTATAAATAATTAATAAGGTAAAGTGAAACAAAGAGATTTTTTGCCGGATTAAACAACCTTAAAATAAATTTAACTTGAAACCGGTGGTTCTTGCCTTCAGTTAGTAGTTGGCAAATCTTGGTTAAAGATTTAGTAAGACGTACATTGAGACAAAAATGTTAAATTATTTGTTGTTTTTTTCTATATTAATCGCAGCTTCTAGATCTGAACTAGGTAAGGTTTTCGATTTTGTTAGGTTATGATCCCAAAAAATTTTGAAATCAAAACAAAAATAAACAACCAAACCAGTGTTGACTTTTTATTTTTTTTAGATTTTTGCGATCACAAACTCTTCACCTTTAATATACCTGGTGGAGTAATTTCGCAAGCTAGGAGCTTGATAACCAGTGGAGGTGTTCGAAACAATTTTGGATGTCATAATTACAAAAATTTACCTTTTACCCGGCAGGATTTAAAATATCGTTTGTATACCAGACCATATCAAAGCAGCGAATGGGTAAATCTTACAATTGATAATTTTATTAATTTGGATCGGACTAAACCTATCAAAATAATTTTACCAGGTTGGTTGTGTGAGGATAAACAAAGAGTGATTCAAAAATTAATACGCAGCTTCTTACAACGATATGATTGTAATGTAATTACAATTGATCACAGAAAATTTTCATTTGCTTATTACAAAACGGCTTTTTGTAATGTACAAAAAGCTGCCGAATTATTGGGAGATTTTTTTTGCGAATTGGGATTGGATTTCAATCGTGTCCATATGCTAGGACACTCATTAGGTGCACATTTAGCTGGATTAATAGGTCAGAGACTTAAGGAGAAATGTAATATAGTGATTGACAGAATAACAGGATTGGATCCGGCAGGACCTATTTTCCAAAAGGTAGATGCATCTCAACGTTTAGATAAAGAAGATGCGCGCTTTGTAGATATCGTACATAGCAACATGGGAATTTATGGATATTATGGACCGTTAGGACATGTTGACATTTATGCTGATGGTGGAATGTTTCAAAGTAATTGCATAAAAAGAGAACCCTTTCCAATACTTGACTTGTTTTTACTTCCTACAAGTTTATGTACGTAACTCATACTTTTTAATGTAAATATTATCAGAATTCTCAGATACAATGTCTATTTTAATTCTAATTTTATTTTAGTTTTGAGACATTTTACCTGAGACTCTTGGTAAACAAAATTTAATGTTAAGATACTTTTAGTGGTATGCAGTCATCAACGTGCCGTTGAATATTTTGCTGACAGTTTATTGGGACCAAAATCGATGTTTCAGGCAAAGAGTTGCAAATTATGGCCAAAGAATTTGCCCATTGGCACTTGTGTGAGAGATACAAAATCGCAATATATTACAATGGGAGAAGATTATGAACGGAATTCTACAGCAACAGCAACTGAATTTGTATGGAAAACCAATAAATACTATAAGTTTTATTTTAGATAAAATAATAACTTTCAATTTGTGACATATTTTAGTTAAGAATAAATTAAGTCGTAACCATTGCGCTTTATTTTGTATAAAAATTTATATTCTAATTTTCCCTTCGTGGAACTTGATTAGTGTGCAATTCGAATGGTAGACAACTCAATTGTGGTGTAATCGATTGGTTGGTATCAGTGGCGGCCCGTCAGAAGTGGTAAGAAAGGCTTAGTCTTCTCTGAAATTCTGGATCAATAAACTAATATTAAAATTTAAAAAAAAAATACTTCAAAATGTAGAATGTAACTATCTCAGAAGCAGCAGCCTCAGCGTAGAACATACATGCAGATGGTGTAGCCACTACAAGGACAGTAAGGCTTTAAGGCTATATTACATTACACATTGTTTTTGACTTCTCCACTTTTTTTAAGTACTGCTATTGATTTTGCCTTTCGGTGGATTAGTCAATATTTGCCAACTGTCGAAGATATTGAGAGCCGGAGTTCTTCAACTGTGGGCATGGGTTCGTCCGCCACTGCTTTCTTGTATAGTATTCATTTTATTCTTGTTATTATATCTAATACAAAAAATGAGGTTATGTCGTTTGCTTGAACATTTCATGCATGTCGAATAAATTGAATAAAACAGTAAAAATAAAAATATTATACAGTTACTCACATAAATATTCGGACACTCCTATGTTAACAATGTTAATTGGACGTTTTCAAGACGTTTTTTTTTATATAAAAATCGCTTTTACATTTATACATTTTACATCGCTTAGACATTTTTTGTTGGAAATTTCATTGCCTTAAATTTTGTTTATATACATTTTTCTATTTTCTTGCACCGTTTCCGACTGACAGCGACTTAAACAAGACTCGGTAGAATCCAAAAAATATTATCATCTATATCTCGGAAACAAGAGGGGAGTTTAATTAGTGCAAAAATCAGGGTCACTGGCCCACATGACTCGCTTTCGAGGCGCAACCCGAGTAAGGTGTCCAACGACACCAACTCATAATCACCAAACCGTCATGCCACCATTCCGATGAAGGAGATATTATGGGGTTTCACCCCGGCACTCCACAAGTCAATCAAGACTAAAGACTAAAGACACGCGATTGTGACATTGTGGGATGTACATCGGGTGTATTACGCAATATTATGCAATAATTTAAAAAATAAACGCAGAATTCGTTTTTAGGTTAGAATCTCGAGTGCCTTGGTTGCGTTCGTCAAAACCGACGCTCCGCTACCCTCCGCTCCGGTCCCCTCCGCTCCGGGCGCTACGCGCCGTTTTGACGAACGCTGACTCGCTAAAAACATCCCTATAGGTCGCACCACCTCGCCAAAGGTGCAACTCGAAAGGGGTGAAACTCGTAAGGTGTGAAACTCGTTAGCATCGGTCGGTGTGCTCCCGACCGGTGGTCGACAACAACTGAATACATTTGCTCCGCCCATCAGTAAGACTATATCAGAACGCACGCACCGTCACTAAAACACGGGAGCGGATCAATTCCCTATGTAAAATGCATGTAAAATTTTGATTTTCAAATGCCGTTTTCTCGAAAACTACTGGATAATCCGCATCGAAGTGCGGTCTCAAAATGCTCAGAAAATTGTCCTCTTTCTAATAGAAAAAAAATCAAAGCCGAACTCTTGGTGGCGAAAGTCTGACAGTAACCCTATTTGCTATTTATCCTTTTTTGATAAATCAAACCCGGACTTTAGTCATCAACATTCACTAGGTTCATCAGTAGGTAGTAGGTATCCTACTGTAAAAATGATAATAATATTTCAAAACTTCTGAATATTCTCTCTTATTTTTTATATTTGTTACGATCTCTTTTTTTATCTGAATAATTTTTACCTTAGTTTTTCCGATATAATTGCTGATAAGGTTTTCTAAAAATTTTGGTTTTTCAGGGTTCCTATCGTATACAGTTAGTGGGACTTCTGAACCACCCTGCTTAGAAAATAAGGTCTTTTCCCGAAGTTTACCTTTCTATTGGTCTGCTAGTGGTATCAATTTTTTCTTTTTTTCTTTATAAGTTATTAGTTATTTGCAGCCAATACGAGGCCACGATAAGGTTTAAAACATTTTCTTGCAATGATAAAACAGTTTTTCGGATTTGATCAATCAAACATCAGGTTTGTCATTTGCAGAAGATTTAGTAAACAAATTTTAAAAAATAGAAATTGGCCATATTGCCAATAGGGCATGGGGCAATACGGCCAAAAATAAAAAAAAAAAAAAATATCCACACTCCTAGATTAACAATGTAAGTTTCCGGTTTTGAAGACGTTTTTTAGCATATAAAAGTTCATTTTACAGCAAAACTTTCTAGACATTTTTTATTGAAAATTTCATTGCCTTCAGTTTTGTTTCTATAAATTTCTTTCTTTTTCTGCACCGTTTCTGACTGACAGCGGCTTAAACAAGACTCGGTAAAATGTACAAAAATATTTTCATCTATATCTCGGAAACGGTGCCACGAAATAAAAAAATTAATAAGCATTTTTTCATATAAATTTTATTCTCTACTATTTTGTTTATATACATTTTTCTATTTTGTCGCACCGTTTCCTAGATATAGATGATAATAATCTTTGCAAACAAGATTATATCTTGTTTAAGTCGCTGTCGGTCAGAAACGGTGCGCCAAAATAAAAAATGTATAGAAGCAAAACTGAAGGCAATAAAATTTGCAATAAAAAATGTCTAGAGGGTTTTGCTGTTAAATGGACTTTTATAAGCCAAAAGTGGCTTCAAAACCGGCAATTTACATTATTATTCTAGGAGTGTCCGGATATTTTCGTTATTCACTGTATAACATTTCATAATTTTCTGTATAACATGAATAAAAATTAAATGAAGCTGCAGGTTGCATTATTGGGCTAAATTTACACATATACTTCTATCCATCCGATCATATCACCCCCTCAAAAGTAAACGATATCAAATTTTTAGGGGCTTTTAAAGAGCGACAGTCACTTTAGCTCCCATCCAGCAACTGCTTCAAAAATATTACTTCCACGAAAAGATGTATCAAATCTGAGTAGAGAAATTTACGAGATTTAATTTAGATAATTCGAAATTTTGTTGTTAAATACACCAAGAGCATTGCGTTTAAATTAACCGCGCGTATTATTCGGTCCAGGCGCGCCCATGCGCACACAGTTACACTGAAGTTGACGTTCGACATTTTTATTAGTTTTGTAACCACATTTGTGAAGTTTCTACCGGTACTAAGGTAAAATATTCACTTTACAATTAATTAAAATTACTCGTTCTGAAACGAAATCAACTTTTTATGGTGTAAATAGAAGTTTTACAAAAGGTTGATTTCACAATTTGCATATTTTAAAATGTGGTAAAATTTTTAGGTTAATAGTGACGGCTCGATTTTACAACTACAATTAAGTGAATATGTCGGGAGTACAATTCTTTAATAGACTTGGTCAACTGGGCTTAGGAGTTGCTTTAGTAGGAGGCGTTGTTAACTCTGCTTTATACAACGGTGAGATATAACTTAATACTGCTTTGCGGTGTGGTGACTGGCTTTATTTTTAGTTGATGGTGGCCACAGGGCTGTAATTTTTGATAGATTTACTGGAGTTAAAAAGCAAGTTGTAGGAGAAGGTACACATTTTTTCATTCCATGGGTCCAACGTCCCATTATATTTGATATTCGTTCTAGACCTAGAAATGTCCCAGTTATTACTGGTAGTAAAGGTAAAAATATTGATATTTATTAAAGTGAATGTGATGTTTTATGTGTAATTTATGTTTTAGATTTGCAAAATGTTAATATCACTTTGCGTGTTTTATTCAGACCAAAGCCCGATGAGTTACCTAGAATTTATACCATCTTAGGTCAAGATTATGAAGAACGTGTGTTGCCTTCGATTACAACTGAAGTATTAAAAGCTGTAGTTGCTCAGTTTGACGCTGGCGAACTTATTACACAACGTGACCTTGTCTCGCAAAAAGTTAGTGATGACTTGACCGAAAGAAGTGCACAGTTTGGCTTCATTTTAGACGATATTTCCATTACGCATTTAACTTTTGGTAGGGAATTCACCTTAGCTGTTGAATTAAAACAAGTAGCACAGCAGGATGCCGAAAAAGCTAGATTTTTAGTAGAAAAAGCAGAACAAACTAAAAAAGCTACTGTCATCTCTGCAGAAGGAGATGCTCAAGCTGCTATCTTACTTGCAAAAGCATTTGGTGATGCCGGTGAAGGTTTAGTAGAGTTACGAAGAATTGAAGCGGCAGAAGATATTGCTTACCAGTTATCAAGATCACGTCAAGTTTCTTATCTTCCTACTGGTCAAAATTTGTTGTTAAATGTACCAACTCCTGCTAATTCTTAATTGTATGTACTTTAAGAACTAAAATGTTTATTAGTTATATAGTTTTTTTGAGAAAGGTCTGAAGTTTGTCAAACACTGCATTTGTTACTCGTGTAGTATGTGGGAAAATATCATAGAAATATGTGTGAGACTTCAGATTCATCTATGTACTATACGATTGAGAAAATTAATAATTTTGTAAGTTATTAAGGCTTTTTTTTAAATGATAAATTATCTATCTTCCATTCAAGGTGTAATTCCTTAGCTTCGGCAGCGATCCTTGCAATGCATGTATTAATTCAAATTTGATGAATTTGGTCTTACTTAAAGACACATGGACAAAAAGTCTCAGCTTTTCCCATAAGAAGGCTTTTCCCTTCTCCCATAAGAAGGCTCTCAGCTGCAGCTAAGGAATCACATCTTAACTTATATTAAAAATCCACATAAATTAGACAATGGGAATACAAAGAATAATTAACTTGATAGGTTATCCAAAATTTTTTTGAATGCTAAAAATATTTTGAGTTACACAAGGCATAATTTTGAACTGATAACTTTTACAGCTACACAAAATACCCGAGCTGTACACCCAAAATAGCTCCTGGTTCTAGCCATGATCATGCCAGATATACTTTTATTTAGATACTACACAATTTTTTCAGGGTCAATTAATTTTTTAAGCTTGTTTCTGGTTCACTTTTGCTAAAATTATTCTGATAGAAAAAAATAATAAAACTTTAATATTTTTAAAATGTTGGCTAATAATTATCGTAATTTATTGATCAACAGCTAAATACATAAATAGTAATTAACTAAATCAACATATAAGTTTCACAAAGAAAATATACTGTAAATATAAATTCGACAACTGTGGCATCATGTGGCAATTAAGTTAGACTGAAAATATAAATTTTTTGTTTCACTGAAAAAAATTATGCATAAATTTACCCCAACAATGAATTTAAAATCTGTTTCTGATTAGGTTAGGGATGGTTTTTACGAAATGGTAAATAATTTACTATGTACTTCTTTGTTTTTTTGAGTAATTGCAGTAATGGAATTTCAAAAACAGCCAATGTTACAGTTTGGTAAATAATAAAAATTTTGAATCGGTTGTATTCCTTAAACAGTCTTCACCCATTATATTGTATGTTGGATTTAGTACATCAGGAACACATTTTCCACCTGCAGACTGATCTGGACATAGCGCACAACTCGTTGCTTTAAAATCTGGTTGAGGTTGCTTTAAGCTTTCGAGGAAGAATTCCATGGAACGAGAGTGACTGCACCCAACTAAATAAAAATCAACCATAAAACAATAAAAAGTAAGAATTGCTTTGGTGATTCTGATTAAGGCTAACTTACTCACGTTCATGGATAAACCAATTACATCCATAATAGAAGAGTTTCTGCCAATTTGTAAGCACCCAGGTTGAATTGTTCCACAATTAGGAAAAAAGTCGACATGGCCTAAGGACCCATAATATCCCGCTATTCCCATGTTAGAATGAATTACGTCTACAAAGGTGGCATCCGTTTTATCTAAACGTCGCGAAGGTGCAATAGTTTGGAAGATTGGTCCTGCGGGATCTAGTCCTGTGATTCTATCAATTTTTTTATTACAGATTTTTTGTACATTGTAACCTATGTTTCCTGAAATTTGAGCACCAAGAGAATGACCAACCAAATGAAGTGTTGATAAATCTAATCCAATATTTTTTACCAAGTCGCACAAAAATTTACCTATTATATAGGCACCTTTTTCGATATTACAGACAGCGTTACTGTACAAATCAAACGATAACTTTTTGTAGTTAACAGCCAATACATTGCAATCATAACGTTTTAAATAAGCTTGTACTAAATTCTGAGTTATTGTATTGTATATGTCGCATAGCCAACCTGGAAATATAATTATAGTTGATTTCGTGGTATCTAAATCATAATAATTTTGAGAAGTAAAAATTATAGATTCATTTGCATTTTTTCTATTATACAAATTATACTCTATATCTTCGTTAGTAATTTTCGGATTCTCTTGGCAACCAAATACGTTATCAATTGATCCATTTATTACTATTCCTAAGTATTCTTTTAGTATTCCACCTGGTAAGCCACTGACGTCTGAATTGTCTTCACAGTGATCTAAACAGCATCTCTATTTTATATATCAAATAATCAGCAGGTTTTAAAATCAAACAAACTTACCTTGAAATTCTCTGCTTTGCATTTTATCACAGAATATAATAAAAATAAATAATATTAATGTTGCGGTAATGTACAAATCCATGACAAAAGTTTTCTTGTTACTATTTTTTAATTTTTAAAAGTATATCAGCATTTTTAACTTATTAATGTATATCAACTCTAATTTACATCAAAAATAGAAAATATTATTTTGGTTTAGTAACTATTAGCTATAATTTTCCATTTTTAACTTCTTGGAATACTTCTACCAAATGAAATTTGGGTTAAAATTATAATATTTAGTGTAAACCATTATCGTTTGTGTTTTTAATTAAGAAAATTAGAAAATGAAGCAGTTTAAATTTTAATAAATTCTTATAACTTAGAAGTCCATTTTTTAAGTCTTTTCGATATCATAAATTTTTTTTGGAATTTTTGTTTCGTGTATATTCACCGATTACGGTGAATCTCTTCTTTCCAACTTTGCAAAAGTACCGATTTGACTTTTGAATTTTCACATAGTGGCCTTTTATTACTCACAACGATGCAATTCGATGCCTAATACTTGAGACCTAAGATAAGGAAGAAGAAGAGTTAAAATCTTCCTTCACTTTAACTCGAAAATTTCAGTTAAGCTCCATCATTTCCACATTCTATTGTGAAATTAACTCAAGTTTCAAAATAAAACCCAGACTGCAAAAATTTAATTTCTTAACTTTAAAGTCAAATAATATGTGAAATATCATACTTACGGGTAATCTATGACAGTGTCATTCGAATTTTCCCGTCCACTTACATAAGAAACCGTGAAATAATTTTAAGATATACAACTTTCATTTTTTGTTTTTTTTTTCAAAATTCGTCAAAAATTTAGATGGTCTTTTTATTACTTAAATAATAATTTAGATGGTCTTTTTTTACGGTTCAACATGACTTTCAAATATTTCCAACTTTAAAGACGCATGAATCCTAAAATATCATACTTACGGCAAATCTGCCTGCGTCAATCGATTTATCTCAAAAAACTCCATAGGAAAACGCCAAAAAATGTGTGTATTTGAAACTTTCAATTTTTGGGGTTTTTTTTCTAAAATCGCCAAAAATTTAGATGGTCTTTTTATGACCATAACGGACGTGTTTTGATGCGGGGAGTTCGAAAAACGCGGTTTCGTTTGGGGCAAACGCGCGCAAGCGGTTCAAAATGACGATCAAAATTTTTCGACTTTAAAGATGCATAAAACCTAAAATATCATACTTACGTAAAATCTGCCTGCGTCAGTCCATTTATCTTGCCAAACTGCATAAGAAACCGCCAAAAAATGATTCGATTTAAGACTTTCAATTTTTGGGGTGAAAAAACACCAAAGGGGTTAACCTTACGTTTTTTTCATAAATCGCCAAAAATTTAGATGGTCTTTTTATGACCATAACGGACGTGTTTTGATGCTGGGAGTTCGAAAAACGCGGTTTCGTTTGGGGCAAACGCGCGCAAGCGGTTTAAAATGACGATAAAAATTTTTCAACTTTAAAGATGCACAAAACCTCAAATATCATACTTACGTAAAATCTGCCTGCGTCAGTCGATTTATCTCACCAAACTGCATAAGAACCCGCCAAAAAATGATTCGATTTAAGACTTTCAATTTTTGGGGTGAAAAAAAACCAAACCTTATGTTTTTTTCAAAAATCGCCAAAAATTTAGATGGTCTTTTTATGACCATAACGGACGTGTTTTGATGCGGGGAGTTCGAAAAACGCGGTTTCGTTTGGGGCAAACGCCAGCAAGCGGTTCAAAATGACCATCAAAATTTTTCGACTTTTAAGATGCATAAAACCTAAAATATCATACTTACGTAAAATCTGCCTGCGTCAGTCGATTTATCTCGCCAAACTGCATAAAAAACCGCCAAAAAATGATTCGATTTCAGACTTTTAATTTTTGGGGTAAAAAAACACCAAAGGGGTTAACCTTACGTTTTTTTCAAATATCGCCAAAAATTTAAATGGTCTTTTTGTGATCATAACCGACGTGATTTGATGCGGGGAGTTCGAAAAACGCGGTATCGTTGCGGGAAAACGCTCGTAAGAGGTTTAAAATTACGTTCAAATATTTCCAACTTTAAAGACGCATAAATCCTAAAATATCTTACTTACGGCAAATCTGCCTGCGTCAATCGATTTATCTCAAAAAACTGCATAGGAAAACGCCATAAAATGTTTGGATTTGAATCTAACAATTTTTGGGGTGAAAAAACAACAAAGGGGTTAACCTTACGTTTTTTTCAAAATACGCCAAAAATTTAAATGGTCTTTTTTTGATCATAACCGACGTGATTTGATGCGGGGAGTTCGAACAACGCGGTATCGTTGCGGGAAAACGCTCGTAAGAGGTTTTTATTATATTTTTATAATTACTATCAAATATTTCCAACTTTAAAGACGCATAAATCCTAAAATATCATACTTACGGCAAATCTGCCTGCGTTAGTCGATTTATCTCAAAAAACTGCATAGGAAAACTCCATAAAATGTTTGGATTTGAAACTTTCAATTTTTGGGGTTAAAAAACACCAAAGGGGTTAACCTTACGTTTTTTTCAAAAATCGCCAAAAATTTAAATTGTCTTTTTTTGATCATAACCGACGTGATTTGATGCGGGGAGTTCGAAAAACGCCGTATCGTTGCGGGAAAACGCTCGTAAGAGGGTTAAAATTACTTTCAAATATTTCCAACTTTAAAGACGCATAAATCCTAAAATATCATACTTACGGCAAATCTGCCTGCGTCAGTCGATTTATCTCAAAAAACTGCATAGGAAAACGCCATAAAATGTTTGGATTTGAAACTTTCAATTTTTGGGGTGAAAAAACACCAAAGGGGTTAACCTTACGTTTTTTTCAAAAATCGCCAAAAATTTAAATGGTCTTTTTTTGATCATAACCGACGTGATTTGATGCGGGGAGTTCGAAAAACGCGGTATCGTTGCGGGAAAACGCTCGTAAGAGGTTTAAAATTACGTTCAAATATTTCCAACTTTAAAGACGCATAAATCCTAAAATATCATACTTACGGCAAATCTGCCTGCGTCAATCGATTTATTTCAAAAAACTGCATAGGAAAACGCCATAAAATGTTTGGATTTGAAACTTTTAATTTTTGGGGTAAAAAAACACCAAAGAGGTTAACCTTACCTTTTTTTCAAAAATCGCCAAAAATTTAAATGGTTTTTTTTGATCATAACCGACGTGATTTGATGCGGGGAGGTCGAAAAACGCGGTATCGTTGCGGGAAAACGCTCGTAAGAGGTTTAAAATTACTATCAAATATTTCCAACTTTAAAGACGCATAAATCCTAAAATATCATATTTGCGGCAAATCTGCCTGCGTCAGTCGATTTATCTCAAAAAACTGCATGGGAAAACGCCATAAAATGTTTGGATTTGAAACTTTCAATTTTTGGGGTGAAAAACACCAAAGGGGTTAACCTTACGTTTTTTTCAAAAATCGCCAAAAATTTAAATGGTCTTTTTTTGATCATAACCGACTTGATATGATGCGGGGAGTTCGAAAAACGCGGTATCGTTGCGGGAAAACGCTCGTAAGAGGTTTAAAATTACGTTCAAATATTTCCAACTTTAAAGACGCATAAATCCTAAAATATCATACTTACGGCAACTCTGCCTGCGTCAGTCGATTTATTTCAAAAAACTGCATAGGAAAACCCCATAAAATGTTTGGATTTGAAACTTTCAATTTTTGGGGTAAAAAAACACCAAAGAGGTTAACCTTAATTTTTTTCAAAAATCGCCAAAAATTTAAATGGTCTTTTTGTGATCATAACCGACGTGATTTGATGCGGGGAGTTCGAAAAACGCGGTATCGTTGCGGGAAAACGCTCGTAAGAGGTTTAAAATTACGTTCAAATATTTCCAACTTTAAAGACGCATAAATCCTAAAATATCATACTTACGGCAAATCTGCCTGCGTCAGTCGATTTATCTCAAAAAACTGCATAGGAAAACGCCATAAAATGTATGGATTTGAAACTTTCAATTTTTGGGGTGAAAAAACACCAAAGGGGTTAACCTTACGTTTTTTTCAAAAGTCGCCAAAAATTTAAATGGTCTTTTTTTGATCATAACCGACGTGATTTGATGCGGGGAGTTCGAAAAACGCGGTATCGTTGCGGGAAAACGCTCGTAAGAGGTTTAAAATTACGTTCAAATATTTCTAACTTTAAAGACGCATAAATCCTAAAATATCATACTTACGGCAAATCTGCCTGCGTCAATCGATTTATCTCAAAAAACTGCATAGGAAAACGCCATAAAATGTTTGGATTTGAATCTAATAATTTTTGGGGTGAAAAAACAATAAAGGGGTTAACCTTACGTTTTTTTCAAAAATCGCCAAAAATTTAAATGGTCTTTTTTTGATCATAACCGACGTGATTTGACGCGGGGAGTTCGAATAACGCGGAATCGTTGCGGGAAAACGCTCGTAAGAGGTTTAAAATTACGTTCAAATTTTTCCAACTTTAAAGACGCATAAATCCTAAAATATCATACTTACGGCAAATCTGCCTGCGTCAGTCGATTTATCTCAAAAAACTGCATAGGAAAACGCCATAAAATGTTTGGATTTCAAACTTTCAATTTTTGGGGCGAAAAAACACCAAAGGGCGTTTATTAAAAACCTTACGTTTTTTTCAAAAATCGCCAAAAATTTAAATGTTCTTTTTTTGGTCATAACCGACGTGATTTGATGCGGGGAGTTCGAAAAACGCGGTATCGATGCGGGAAAACGCTCGTAAGAGGTTTAAAATTACGTTCAAATATTTCCAACTTTAAAGACGCATAAATCCTAAAATATCATACTTACGGCAAATCTGCCTGCGTCAATCGATTTATCTCAAAAAACTGCATAGGGAAACGCCATAAAATGTTTGGATTTGAATCATACAATTTTTGGGGTGAAAAAACAACAAAGGGGTTAACCTTACGTTTTTTTCAAAATACGCCAAAAATTTAAATGGTCTTTTTTTGATCATAACCGACGTGATTTGATGCGGGGAGTTCGAAAAACGCGGTATCGTTGCGGGAAAACGCTCGTAAGAGGTTTAAAATTACGTTCAAATATTTCCAACTTTAAAGACGCATAAATCCTAAAATATCATACTTACGGCAAATCTGCCTGCGTCAGTCGATTTATCTCAAAAAACTGCATAGGAAAACGCCATAAAATGTATGGATTTGAAACTTTCAATTTTTGGGGTGAAAAAACACCAAAGGGGTTAACCTTACGTTTTTTTCAGAAATCGCCAAAAATTTAAATGGTCTTTTTTTGATCATAACCGACGTGATTTGATGCGGGGAGTTCGAACAACGCGGTATCGTTGCGGGAAAACGCTCGTAAGAGGTTTTTATTATATTTTTATAATTACTATCAAATATTTCCAACTTTAAAGACGCATAAATCCTAAAATATCATACTTACGGCAAATCTGCCTGCGTTAGTCGATTTATCTCAAAAAACTGCATAGGAAAACTCCATAAAATGTTTGGATTTGAAACTTTCAATTTTTGGGGTTAAAAAACACCAAAGGGGTTAACCTTACGTTTTTTTCAAAAATCGCCAAAAAATTTAAATGGTCTTTTTTTGATCATAACCGACTTGATTTGATGCGGGGAGTTCGAAAAACGCGGTATCGTTGCGGGAAAACGCTCGTAAGAGGTTTAAAATTACGTTCAAATATTTCCAACTTTAAAGACGCATAAATCCTAAAATATCATACTTACGGCAACTCTGCCTGCGTCAGTCGATTTATCTCAAAAGACTGCATAGGAAAACTCCATAAAATGTTTGGATTTGAAACTTTCAATTTTTGGGGTGAATAAACACCAAAGGGGTTAACCTTACGTTTTTTTCAAAAATCGCCAAAAATTTAAATTGTCTTTTTTTGATCATAACCGACGTGATTTGATGCGGGGACTTCGAAAAAGGCCGTATCGTTGCGGGAAAACGCTCGTAAGAGGTTTAAAATTACGTTCAAATATTTCCAACTTTAAAGACGCATAAATCCTAAAATATCATACTTACGGCAACTCTGCCTGCGTCAGTCGATTTATTTCAAAAAACTGCATAGGAAAACCCCATAAAATGTTTGGATTTGAAACTTTCAATTTTTGGGGTAAAAAAACACCAAAGAGGTTAACCTTAATTTTTTTCAAAAATCGCCAAAAATTTAAATGGTCTTTTTGTGATCATAACCGACGTGATTTGATGCGGGGAGTTCGAAAAACGCGGTATCGTTGCGGGAAAACGCTCGTAAGAGGTTTACAATTACGTTCAAAAATATTTCCAACTTTGAAGAGACGCATAAATCCTAAAATATCATACTTACGGCAAATCTGCCTGCGTCAATCGATTTATCTCAAAAAACTGCATAGGAAAACGCCATAAAATGTATGGATTTGAAACTTTCAATTTTTGGGGTGAAAAAACACCAAAGGGGTTAACCTTACGTTTTTTTCATAAGTCGCCAAAAATTTAAAAGGTCTTTTTTTGATCATAACCGACGTGATTTGATGCGGGGAGTTCGAAAAACGCGGTATCGTTGCGGGAAAACGCTCGTAAGAGGTTTAAAATTACGTTCAAATATTTCTAACTTTAAAGACGCATAAATCCTAAAATATCATACTTACGGCAAATCTGCCTGCGTCAATCGATTTATCTCAAAAAACTGCATAGGAAAACGCCATAAAATGTTTGGATTTGAATCTAACAATTTTTGGGGTGAAAAAACAACAAAGGGGTTAACCTTACGTTTTTTTCAAAAATCGCCAAAAATTTAAATGGTCTTTTTTTGATCATAACCGACGTGATTTGACGCGGGGAGTTCGAATAACGCGGAATCGTTGCGGGAAAACGCTCGTAAGAGGTTTAAAATTACGTTCAAATTTTTCCAACTTTAAAGACGCATAAATCCTAAAATATCATACTTACGGCAAATCTGCCTGCGTCAGTCGATTTATCTCAAAAAACTGCATAGGAAAACGCCATAAAATGTTTGGATTTCAAACTTTCAATTTTTGGGGCGAAAAAACACCAAAGGGCGTTTATTAAAAACCTTACGTTTTTTTCAAAAATCGCCAAAAATTTAAATGTTCTTTTTTTGATCATAACCGACGTGATTTGATGCGGGGAGTTCGAAAAACGCGGTATCGTTGCGGGAAAACGCTCGTAAGAGGTTTAAAATTACTTTCAAATATTTCCAACTTTAAAGACGCATAAATTCTAAAATATCATACTTACGGCAAATCTGCCTGCGTCAGTCGATTTATCTCAAAAAACTGCATAGGAAAACGCTATAAAATGTTTGGATTTGAAACTTTCAATTTTTGGGGTGAAAAAACACCAAAGGGGTTAACCTTACGTTTTTTTCATAAATCGCCAAAAATTTAAATGGTCTTTTTTTGATCATAACCGACGTGATTTGATGCGGGGAGTTCGAAAAACGCGGTATCGTTGCGGGAAAACGCTCATAAGATGTTTAAAATTACTTTCAAATATTTCTAACTTTAAAGACGCATAAATCCTAAAATATCATACTTACGGCAAATCTGCCTGCGTCAGTCGATATATCTCAAAAAACTGCATAGGAAAACGCCATAAAATGTTTGGATATGAAACTTTCAATTTTTGGGGTGAAAAAACACCAAAGGGGTTGTTAACCTTACGTTTTTTTCAAAAATCGCCAAAAACTTAAATGGTCTTTTTTTGATCATAACCGACGTGATTTGATGCGGGGAGTTCGAACAACGCGGTATCGTTGCGGGGAAACGCTCGTAAGAGGTTTAAAATTACTTTCAAATATTTCCAATTTAAATGACGCATAAATCCTAAAATATCATACTTACAGCAAATCTGCCTGCGTCAGTCGATTTATCTCAAAAAACTGCATAGGAAGACGCCATTAAATGTTTGGATTTGAAACTTTCAATTTTTGGGGTAAAAAAACAACAAAGGGATTAACCTTACGTTTTTTTCAAAAATCGCCAAAAATTTTAATGGTCTTTTTTTGATCATAACCGACATGATTTGATGCGGGGAGTTCGAAAAACGCGGTATCGTTGCGGGAAAACGCTCGTAAGAGGTTTAAAATTACGTTCAAATATTTCCAACTTTAAAGACGCATAAATCCTAAAATATCATACTTACGGCAAATCTGCCTGCGTCAGTCGATTTATCTCAAAAAACTGCATAGGAAAACGCCATAAAATGTTTGGATTTGAAACTTTTAATTTTTGGGGTGAAAAAACACCAAAGGGGTTAACCTTACGTTTTTTTTCAAAAATCGCCAAAAATTTAAATGGTCTTTTTTTGATCATAACCGACATGATTTGATGCGGGGAGTTCGAAAAACGCGGTATCGTTGCGGGAAAACGCTCGTAAGAGGTTTAAAATTACGTTCAAATATTTCCAACTTTAAAGACGCATAAATCCTAAAATATCATACTTACGGCAAATCTGCCTGCGTCAGTCGATTTATCTCAAAAAACTGCATAGGAAAACGCCATAAAATGTTTGGATTTGAAACTTTCAATTTTTGGGGTGAAAAAACACCAAAGGGGTTAACCTTACGTTTTTTTCAAAAATCGCCAAAAATTTAAATGGTCTTTTTTTGATCATAACCGACGTGATTTGACGCGGGGAGTTCGAATAACGCGGTATCGTTGCGGGAAAACGCTCGTAAGAGGTTTAAAATTACGTTCAAATATTTCCAACTTTAAAGACGCATAAATCCTAAAATATCATACTTACGGCAAATCTGCCTGCGTCAGTCGATTTATCTCAAAAAACTGCATAGGAAAACGCCATAAAGTGTTTGGATTTCAAACTTTCAATTTTTGGGGTGAAAAAACACCAAAGGGCGTTTATTAAAAACCTTACGTTTTTTTCAAAAATCGCCAAAAATTTAAATGGTCTTTTTTTGGTCATAACCGACGTGATTTGATGCGGGGAGTTCGAAAAACGCGGTATCGTTACGGGAAAATGCTCGTAAGAGGTTTAAAATTTCGTTCAAATATTTCCAACTTTAAAGACGCATAAATCCTAAAATATCATACTTACGGCAAATCTCCCTGCGTCAGTCGATTTATCTCAAAAAACTGCATAGGAAAACGCCATAAAATGTTTGGATTTGAAACTTTCAATTTTTGGGGTGAAAAAACACCAAAGGGGTTAACCTTACGTTTTTTTCAAAAATTGCCAAAAATTTAAATGGTCTTTTTTTGATCATAACCGACATGATTTGATGCGGGGAGTTTGAAAAACGCGGTATCGTTGCGGGAAAACGCTCGTAAGAGGTTTAAAATTACGTTCAAATATTTCCAACTTTAAAGACGCATAAATCCTAAAATATCATACTTACGGCAAATCTGCCTGCGTCAGTCGATTTATCTCAAAAAACTGCATAGGAAAACTCCATAAAATGTTTGGATTTGCAACTTTCAATTTTTGGGGTGAAAAAACACCAAAGGGGTTAACCTTACGTTTTTTTCAGAAATCGCCAAAAATTTAAATGTTCTTTTTTTGATCATAACCGACGTGATTTGATGCGGGGAGTTCGAAAAACGCGAAATCGTTGCGGGAAAACGCTCGTAAGAGGTTTAAATTACTTTCAAATATTTCAAACTTTAAAGACGCATAAATCCTAAAATATCATACTTACAGCAAATCTGCCTGCGTCAGTCGATTTATCTCAAAAAACTGCATAGGAAAACGCCATAAAATGTTTGGATTTGAAACTAACAATTTTTGGGGTGAAAAAACACCAAAGGGGTTAACCTTACGTTTTTTTCAAAAACCGCCAAAAATTTAAATGGTCTTTTTTGACCATAACCGACGTGATTTGATGCGGGGAGTCCGAAAAACGCAGTATCGATGCGGGAAAACGCTCGTAAGAGGTTTAAAATTACGTTCAAATATTTCCAACTTTAAAGACGCATAAATCCTAAAATATCATACTTACGGCAAATCTGCCTGCGTCAGTCGATTTATCTCAAAAAACTGCATAGGTAAACGCCATAAAATGTTTGGATTTGAAACTTTCAATTTTTGGGGTGAAAAAACACCAAAGGGGTTAACCTTACGTTTTTTTCAAAAATCGCCAAAAATTTAAATGGTCTTTTTTTGATCATAACCGACTTCATTTGATGCGGGGAGTTCGAAAAACGCGGTATCGTTGCGGGAAAACGCTCGTAAGAGGTTTAAAATTACGTTCAAATATTTCCAACTTTAAAGACGCATAAATCCTAAAATATCATACTTACGGCAAATCTGCCTGCGTCAGTCGATTTATCTCAAAAAACTGCATAGGAAAACGCCATAAAATGTTTGGATTTGAAACTTTTAATTTTTGGGGTGAAAAAACACCAAAGGGGTTAACCTTACGTTTTTTTCAAAAATCGCCAAAAATTTAAATGGTCTTTTTTTGATCATAACCGACGTAATTTGATGCGGGGAGTTCGAAAAACGCGGTATCGTTGCGGGAAAACGATCTTAAGAGGTTTAAAATTTCTTTCAAATATGTCCAACTTTAAAGACGCATAAATCCTAAAATATCATACTTACGGCAAATCTGCCTGCGTCAGTCGATTTATCTTAAAAAACTGCATAGGAAAACGCCATAAAATGTTTAAATTTGAAACTTTCAATTTTTGGGGTGAAAAAACACCAAAGGGGTTGTTAACCTTACGTTTTTTTCAAAAATCGCCAAAAATTTAAATGGTCTTTTTTTGATCATAACCGAGGTGATTTGATGCGGGGAGTTCGAAAAACGCGGTATCGTTGCGGGAAAACGCTCGTAAGAGGTTTAAAATTACTTATTTCAAATATTTCCAACTTTAAAGACGCATAAATTCTAAAATATCATACTTACGGCAAATCTGCCTGCGTCAGTCGATTTATCTCAAAAAACTGCATAGGAAAACGCCATAAAATGTTTGGATTTGAAACTTTCAATTTTTGGGGTGAAAAAACACCAAAGTGGTTAACCTTACGTTTTTTTCAAAAATCGCCAAAAATTTAAATGGTCTTTTTTTGATCATAACCGACGTGATTTGATGCGGGGAGTTCGAAAAACGCGGTATCGTTGCGGGAAAACGCTCGTAAGAGGTTTAAAATTACTTATTTCAAATATTTCCAACTTTAAAGACGCACAAATTCTAAAATATCATACTTACGGCAAATCTGCCTGCGTCAGTCGATTTATCTCAAAAAACTGCATAGGAAAACGCTATAAAATGTTTGGATTTGAAACTTTCAATTTTTGGGGTGAAAAAACACCAAAGGGGTTGTTAACCTTACGTTTTTTTCAAAAATCGCCAAAAACTTAAATGGTCTTTTTTTGATCATAACCGACGTGATTTGATGCGGGGAGTTCGAACAACGTGGTATCGTTGCGGGGAAACGCTCGTAAGAGGTTTAAAATTACTTTCAAATATTTCCAATTTAAAAGACGCATAAATCCTAAAATATCATACTTACAGCAAATCTGCCTGCGTCAGTCGATTTATCTCAAAAAACTGCATAGGAAGACGCCATTAAATGTTTGGATTTGAAACTTTCAATTTTTGGGGTGAAAAAACAACAAAGGGGTTAACCTTATGTTTTTTTCAAAAATCGCCAAAAATTTTTTTGGTCTTTTTTTGATCATAACCGACATGATTTGATGCGGGGAGTTCGAAAAACGCGGTATCGTTGCGGGAAAACGCTCGTAAGAGGTTTAAAATTACGTTCAAATATTTCCAACTTTAAAGACGCAAAAATCCTAAAATATCTTACTTACGGCAAATCTGCCTGCGTCAGTCGATTTATCTCAAAAAACTGCATAGGAAAACGCCATAAAATGTTTGGATTTGAAACTATCAATTTTTGGGGTGAAAAAACACCAAAGGGGTTAACCTTACGTTTTTTTTCAAAAATCGCCAAAAATTTAAATGGTCTTTTTTTGATCATAACCGACATGATTTGATGCGGGGAGTTCGAAAAACGCGGTATCGTTGCGGGAAAACGCTCGTAAGAGGTTTAAAATTACGTTCAAATATTTCCAACTTTAAAGACGAATAAATCCTAAAATATCATGCTTACGGCAAATCTGCCTGCGTCAGTCGATTTATCTCAAAAAACTGCATAGGAAAACTCCATAAAATGTTTGGATTTGCAACTTTTAATTTTTGGGGAGAAAAAACACCAAAGGGGTTAACCTTACGTTTTTTTCAAAAATCGCCAAAAATTTAAATGGTCTTTTTTTGATCATAACCGACATGATTTGATGCGGGGAGTTCGAAAAACGCGGTATCGTTGCGGGAAAACGCTCGTAAGAGGTTTAAAATTACGTTCAAATATTTCCAACTTTAAAGACGCATAAATCCTAAAATATCATACTTACGGCAAATCTGCCTGCGTCAGTCGATTTATCTCAAAAAACTGCATAGGAAAACGCCATAAAATGTTTGGATTTGAAACTTTCAATTTTTGGGGTGAAAAAACACCAAAGGGGTTAACCTTACGTTTTTTTCAAAAATCGCCAAAAATTTAAATGGTCTTTTTTTGATCATAACCGACGTGATTTGATGCGGGGAGTTCGAAAAACGCGGTATCGTTGCAGGGAAACGCTCGTAAGAGGTTTAAAATTACTTTCAAATATTTCCAATTTAAAGACGCATAAATCCTAAAATATCATACTTACAGCAAATCTGCCTGCGTCAGTCGATTTATCTCAAAAAACTGCATAGGAAAACGCCATAAAATGTTTGGATTTGAAACTTTCAATTTTTGGGGTGAAAAAACACCAAAGGGGTTGTTAACTTTACGTTTTTTTCAAAAATCGCCAAAAATTTAAATGGTCTTTTTTTGATCATAACCGACGTGATTTGATGCGGGGAGTTCGAACAACGCGGTATCGTTGCGGGGAAACGCTCGTAAGAGGTTTAAAATTACTTTCAAATATTTCCAATTTAAAGACGCATAAATCCTAAAATATCATACTTACAGCAAATCTGCCTGCGTCAGTCGATTTATCTCAAAAAACTGCATAGGAAGACGCCATTAAATGTTTGGATTTGAAACTTTCAATTTTTGGGGTGAAAAAACAACAAAGGGGTTAACCTTACGTTTTTTTCAAAAATCGCCAAAAATTTTAATGGTCTTTTTTTGATCATAACCGACATGATTTGATGCGGGGAGTTCGAAAAACGCGGTATCGTTGCGGGAAAACGCTCGTAAGAGGTTTAAAATTAGGTTCAAATATTTCCAACTTTAAACACGCATAAATCCTAAAATATCATACTTACCGCAAATCTGCCTGCGTCAGTCGATTTATCTCAAAAAACTGCATAGGAAAACGCCATAAAATGTTTGGATTTGAAACTTTCAATTTTTGGGGTGAAAAAACACCAAAGGGGTTAACCTTACGTTTTTTTCAAAAATCGCCAAAAATTTAAATGGTCTTTTTTTGATCATAACCGACATGATTTGATGCGGGGAGTTCGAAAAACGCGGTATCGTTGCGGGAAAACGCTCGTAAGAGGTTTAAAATTACGTTCAAATATTTCCAACTTTAAAGACGAATAAATCCTAAAATATCATACTTACGGCAAATCTGCCTGCGTCAGTCGATTTATCTCAAAAAACTGCATAGGAAAACTCCATAAAATGTTTGGATTTGCAACTTTTAATTTTTGGGGAGAAAAAACACCAAAGGGGTTAACCTTACGTTTTTTTCAAAAATCGCCAAAAATTTTAATGGTCTTTTTTTGATCATAACCGACGTGATTTGATGCGGGGAGTTCGAAAAACGCGGTATCGTTGCGGGAAAACGCTCGTAAGAGGTTTAAAATTACTTTCAAATATTTCCAACTTTAAAGACGCATAAATCTTAAAATATCATACTTACGGCAAATCTGCCTGCGTCAGTCGATTTATCTCAAAAAACTGCATAGGAAAACGCCATAAAATGTTTGGATTTGAAACTTTCAATTTTTGGGGTGAAAAAACACCAAAGGGGTTAACCTTACGTTTTTTTCATAAATCGCCAAAAATTTAAATGGTCTTTTTTTGATCATAACCGACGTGATTTGATGCGGGGAGTTCGAAAAACGCGGTATCGTTGCGGGAAAACGCTCATAAGATGTTTAAAATTACTTTCAAATATTTCCAACTTTAAAGACGCATAAATCCTAAAATATCATACTTACGGCAAATCTGCCTGCGTCAGTCGATATATCTCAAAAAACTGCATAGGAAAACGCCATAAAATGTTTGGATTTGAACCTTTCAATTTTTGGGGTGAAAAAACACCAAAGGGGTTAACCTTACGTTTTTTTCAAAAATCGCCAAAAATTTAAATGGTCTTTTTTTGATCATAACCGACGTGATTTGATGCGGGGAGTTCGAAAAACGCGGTATCGTTGCGGGAAAACGCTCGTAAGAGGTTTAAAATTACTTTCAAATATTTCCAATTTAAAGACGCATAAATCCTAAAATATCATACTTACAGCAAATCTGCCTGCGTCAGTCGATTTATCTCAAAAAACTGCATAGGAAAACGCCATAAAATGTTTGGATTTGAAACTTTCAATTTTTGGGGTGAAAAAACACCAAAGGGGTTGTTAACCTTACGTTTTTTTCAAAAATCGCCAAAAATTTAAATGGTCTTTTTTTGATCATAACCGACGTGATTTGATGCGGGGAGTTCGAACAACGCGGTATCGTTGCGGGGAAACGCTCGTAAGAGGTTTAAAATTACTTTCAAATATTTCCAATTTAAAGACGCATAAATCCTAAAATATCATACTTACAGCAAATCTGCCTGCGTCAGTCGATTTATCTCAAAAAACTGCATAGGAAGACGCCATTAAATGTTTGGATTTGAAACTTTCAATTTTTGGGGTGAAAAAACAACAAAGGGGTTAACCTTACGTTTTTTTCAAAAATCGCCAAAAATTTTAATGGTCTTTTTTTGATCATAACCGACATGATTTGATGCGGGGAGTTCGAAAAACGCGGTATCGTTGCGGGAAAACGCTCGTAAGAGGTTTAAAATTACGTTCAAATATTTCCAACTTTAAAGACGCATAAATCCTAAAATATCATACTTACGGCAAATCTGCCTGCGTCAGTCGATTTATCTCAAAAAACTGCATAGGAAAACGCCATAAAATGTTTGGATTTGAAACTATCAATTTTTGGGGTGAAAAAACACCAAAGGGGTTAACCTTACGTTTTTTTCAAAAATCGCCAAAAATTTAAATGGTCTTTTTTTGATCATAACCGACATGATTTGATGCGGGGAGTTCGAAAAACGCGGTATCGTTGCGGGAAAACGCTCGTAAGAGGTTTAAAATTACGTTCAAATATTTCCAACTTTAAAGACGCATAAATCCTAAAATATCATACTTACCGCAAATCTGCCTGCGTCAGTCGATTTATCTCAAAAAACTGCATAGGAAAACGCCATAAAATGTTTGGATTTGAAACTTTCAATTTTTGGGGTGAAAAAACACCAAAGGGGTTAACCTTACGTTTTTTTCAAAAATCGCCAAAAATTTAAATGGTCTTTTTTTGATCATAACCGACATGATTTGATGCGGGGAGTTCGAAAAACGCGGTATCGTTGCGGGAAAACGCTCGTAAGAGGTTTAAAATTACGTTCAAATATTTCCAACTTTAAAGACGAATAAATCCTAAAATATCATACTTACGGCAAATCTGCCTGCGTCAGTCGATTTATCTCAAAAAACTGCATAGGAAAACTCCATAAAATGTTTGGATTTGCAACTTTTAATTTTTGGGGAGAAAAAACACCAAAGGGGTTAACCTTACGTTTTTTTCAAAAATCGCCAAAAATTTTAATGGTCTTTTTTTGATCATAACCGACGTGATTTGATGCGGGGAGTTCGAAAAACGCGGTATCGTTGCGGGAAAACGCTCGTAAGAGGTTTAAAATTACTTTCAAATATTTCCAATTTAAAGACGCATAAATCCTAAAATATCATACTTACAGCAAATCTGCCTGCGTCAGTCGATTTATCTCAAAAAACTGCATAGGAAAACGCCATAAAATGTTTGGATTTGAAACTTTCAATTTTTGGGGTGAAAAAACACCAAAGGGGTTGTTAACCTTACGTTTTTTTCAAAAATCGCCAAAAATTTAAATGGTCTTTTTTTGATCATAACCGACGTGATTTGATGCGGGGAGTTCGAACAACGCGGTATCGTTGCGGGGAAACGCTCGTAAGAGGTTTAAAATTACTTTCAAATATTTCCAATTTAAAGACGCATAAATCCTAAAATATCATACTTACAGCAAATCTGCCTGCGTCAGTCGATTTATCTCAAAAAACTGCATAGGAAGACGCCATTAAATGTTTGGATTTGAAACTTTCAATTTTTGGGGTGAAAAAACACCAAAGGGGTTAACCTTACGTTTTTTTCATAAATCGCCAAAAATTTAAATGGTCTTTTTTTGATCATAACCGACGTGATTTGATGCGGGGAGTTCGAAAAACGCGGTATCGTTGCGGGAAAACGCTCATAAGATGTTTAAAATTACTTTCAAATATTTCCAACTTTAAAGACGCATAAATCCTAAAATATCATACTTACGGCAAATCTGCCTGCGTCAGTCGATATATCTCAAAAAACTGCATAGGAAAACGCCATAAAATGTTTGGATTTGAAACTTTCAATTTTTGGGGTGAAAAAACACCAAAGGGGTTAACCTTACGTTTTTTTCATAAATCGCCAAAAATTTAAATGGTCTTTTTTTGATCATAACCGACATGATTTGATGCGGGGAGTTCGAAAAACGCGGTATCGTTGCGGGAAAACGCTCGTAAGAGGTTTAAAATTACGTTCAAATATTTCCAACTTTAAAGACGAATAAATCCTAAAATATCATACTTACGGCAAATCTGCCTGCGTCAGTCGATTTATCTCAAAAAACTGCATAGGAAAACTCCATAAAATGTTTGGATTTGCAACTTTTAATTTTTGGGGAGAAAAAACACCAAAGGGGTTAACCTTACGTTTTTTTCAAAAATCGCCAAAAATTTTAATGGTCTTTTTTTGATCATAACCGACGTGATTTGATGCGGGGAGTTCGAAAAACGCGGTATCGTTGCGGGAAAACGCTCGTAAGAGGTTTAAAATTACTTTCAAATATTTCCAACTTTAAAGACGCATAAATCTTAAAATATCATACTTACGGCAAATCTGCCTGCGTCAGTCGATTTATCTCAAAAAACTGCATAGGAAAACGCCATAAAATGTTTGGATTTGAAACTTTCAATTTTTGGGGTGAAAAAACACCAAAGGGGTTAACCTTACGTTTTTTTCATAAATCGCCAAAAATTTAAATGGTCTTTTTTTGATCATAACCGACGTGATTTGATGCGGGGAGTTCGAAAAACGCGGTATCGTTGCGGGAAAACGCTCATAAGATGTTTAAAATTACTTTCAAATATTTCCAACTTTAAAGACGCATAAATCCTAAAATATCATACTTACGGCAAATCTGCCTGCGTCAGTCGATATATCTCAAAAAACTGCATAGGAAAACGCCATAAAATGTTTGGATTTGAACCTTTCAATTTTTGGGGTGAAAAAACACCAAAGGGGTTAACCTTACGTTTTTTTCAAAAATCGCCAAAAATTTAAATGGTCTTTTTTTGATCATAACCGACGTGATTTGATGCGGGGAGTTCGAAAAACGCGGTATCGTTGCGGGAAAACGCTCGTAAGAGGTTTAAAATTACTTTCAAATATTTCCAATTTAAAGACGCATAAATCCTAAAATATCATACTTACAGCAAATCTGCCTGCGTCAGTCGATTTATCTCAAAAAACTGCATAGGAAAACGCCATAAAATGTTTGGATTTGAAACTTTCAATTTTTGGGGTGAAAAAACACCAAAGGGGTTGTTAACCTTACGTTTTTTTCAAAAATCGCCAAAAATTTAAATGGTCTTTTTTTGATCATAACCGACGTGATTTGATGCGGGGAGTTCGAACAACGCGGTATCGTTGCGGGGAAACGCTCGTAAGAGGTTTAAAATTACTTTCAAATATTTCCAATTTAAAGACGCATAAATCCTAAAATATCATACTTACAGCAAATCTGCCTGCGTCAGTCGATTTATCTCAAAAAACTGCATAGGAAGACGCCATTAAATGTTTGGATTTGAAACTTTCAATTTTTGGGGTGAAAAAACAACAAAGGGGTTAACCTTACGTTTTTTTCAAAAATCGCCAAAAATTTTAATGGTCTTTTTTTGATCATAACCGACATGATTTGATGCGGGGAGTTCGAAAAACGCGGTATCGTTGCGGGAAAACGCTCGTAAGAGGTTTAAAATTACGTTCAAATATTTCCAACTTTAAAGACGCATAAATCCTAAAATATCATACTTACGGCAAATCTGCCTGCGTCAGTCGATTTATCTCAAAAAACTGCATAGGAAAACGCCATAAAATGTTTGGATTTGAAACTATCAATTTTTGGGGTGAAAAAACACCAAAGGGGTTAACCTTACGTTTTTTTCAAAAATCGCCAAAAATTTAAATGGTCTTTTTTTGATCATAACCGACATGATTTGATGCGGGGAGTTCGAAAAACGCGGTATCGTTGCGGGAAAACGCTCGTAAGAGGTTTAAAATTACGTTCAAATATTTCCAACTTTAAAGACGCATAAATCCTAAAATATCATACTTACCGCAAATCTGCCTGCGTCAGTCGATTTATCTCAAAAAACTGCATAGGAAAACGCCATAAAATGTTTGGATTTGAAACTTTCAATTTTTGGGGTGAAAAAACACCAAAGGGGTTAACCTTACGTTTTTTTCAAAAATCGCCAAAAATTTAAATGGTCTTTTTTTGATCATAACCGACATGATTTGATGCGGGGAGTTCGAAAAACGCGGTATCGTTGCGGGAAAACGCTCGTAAGAGGTTTAAAATTACGTTCAAATATTTCCAACTTTAAAGACGAATAAATCCTAAAATATCATACTTACGGCAAATCTGCCTGCGTCAGTCGATTTATCTCAAAAAACTGCATAGGAAAACTCCATAAAATGTTTGGATTTGCAACTTTTAATTTTTGGGGAGAAAAAACACCAAAGGGGTTAACCTTACGTTTTTTTCAAAAATCGCCAAAAATTTTAATGGTCTTTTTTTGATCATAACCGACGTGATTTGATGCGGGGAGTTCGAAAAACGCGGTATCGTTGCGGGAAAACGCTCGTAAGAGGTTTAAAATTACTTTCAAATATTTCCAATTTAAAGACGCATAAATCCTAAAATATCATACTTACAGCAAATCTGCCTGCGTCAGTCGATTTATCTCAAAAAACTGCATAGGAAAACGCCATAAAATGTTTGGATTTGAAACTTTCAATTTTTGGGGTGAAAAAACACCAAAGGGGTTGTTAACCTTACGTTTTTTTCAAAAATCGCCAAAAATTTAAATGGTCTTTTTTTGATCATAACCGACGTGATTTGATGCGGGGAGTTCGAACAACGCGGTATCGTTGCGGGGAAACGCTCGTAAGAGGTTTAAAATTACTTTCAAATATTTCCAATTTAAAGACGCATAAATCCTAAAATATCATACTTACAGCAAATCTGCCTGCGTCAGTCGATTTATCTCAAAAAACTGCATAGGAAGACGCCATTAAATGTTTGGATTTGAAACTTTCAATTTTTGGGGTGAAAAAACACCAAAGGGGTTAACCTTACGTTTTTTTCATAAATCGCCAAAAATTTAAATGGTCTTTTTTTGATCATAACCGACGTGATTTGATGCGGGGAGTTCGAAAAACGCGGTATCGTTGCGGGAAAACGCTCATAAGATGTTTAAAATTACTTTCAAATATTTCCAACTTTAAAGACGCATAAATCCTAAAATATCATACTTACGGCAAATCTGCCTGCGTCAGTCGATATATCTCAAAAAACTGCATAGGAAAACGCCATAAAATGTTTGGATTTGAACCTTTCAATTTTTGGGGTGAAAAAACACCAAAGGGGTTAACCTTACGTTTTTTTCAAAAATCGCCAAAAATTTAAATGGTCTTTTTTTGATCATAACCGACGTGATTTGATGCGGGGAGTTCGAAAAACGCGGTATCGTTGCGGGAAAACGCTCGTAAGAGGTTTAAAATTACTTTCAAATATTTCCAATTTAAAGACGCATAAATCCTAAAATATCATACTTACAGCAAATCTGCCTGCGTCAGTCGATTTATCTCAAAAAACTGCATAGGAAAACGCCATAAAATGTTTGGATTTGAAACTTTCAATTTTTGGGGTGAAAAAACACCAAAGGGGTTGTTAACCTTACGTTTTTTTCAAAAATCGCCAAAAATTTAAATGGTCTTTTTTTGATCATAACCGACGTGATTTGATGCGGGGAGTTCGAACAACGCGGTATCGTTGCGGGGAAACGCTCGTAAGAGGTTTAAAATTACTTTCAAATATTTCCAATTTAAAGACGCATAAATCCTAAAATATCATACTTACAGCAAATCTGCCTGCGTCAGTCGATTTATCTCAAAAAACTGCATAGGAAGACGCCATTAAATGTTTGGATTTGAAACTTTCAATTTTTGGGGTGAAAAAACAACAAAGGGGTTAACCTTACGTTTTTTTCAAAAATCGCCAAAAATTTTAATGGTCTTTTTTTGATCATAACCGACATGATTTGATGCGGGGAGTTCGAAAAACGCGGTATCGTTGCGGGAAAACGCTCGTAAGAGGTTTAAAATTACGTTCAAATATTTCCAACTTTAAAGACGCATAAATCCTAAAATATCATACTTACGGCAAATCTGCCTGCGTCAGTCGATTTATCTCAAAAAACTGCATAGGAAAACGCCATAAAATGTTTGGATTTGAAACTATCAATTTTTGGGGTGAAAAAACACCAAAGGGGTTAACCTTACGTTTTTTTCAAAAATCGCCAAAAATTTAAATGGTCTTTTTTTGATCATAACCGACATGATTTGATGCGGGGAGTTCGAAAAACGCGGTATCGTTGCGGGAAAACGCTCGTAAGAGGTTTAAAATTACGTTCAAATATTTCCAACTTTAAAGACGCATAAATCCTAAAATATCATACTTACCGCAAATCTGCCTGCGTCAGTCGATTTATCTCAAAAAACTGCATAGGAAAACGCCATAAAATGTTTGGATTTGAAACTTTCAATTTTTGGGGTGAAAAAACACCAAAGGGGTTAACCTTACGTTTTTTTCAAAAATCGCCAAAAATTTAAATGGTCTTTTTTTGATCATAACCGACATGATTTGATGCGGGGAGTTCGAAAAACGCGGTATCGTTGCGGGAAAACGCTCGTAAGAGGTTTAAAATTACGTTCAAATATTTCCAACTTTAAAGACGAATAAATCCTAAAATATCATACTTACGGCAAATCTGCCTGCGTCAGTCGATTTATCTCAAAAAACTGCATAGGAAAACTCCATAAAATGTTTGGATTTGCAACTTTTAATTTTTGGGGAGAAAAAACACCAAAGGGGTTAACCTTACGTTTTTTTCAAAAATCGCCAAAAATTTTAATGGTCTTTTTTTGATCATAACCGACGTGATTTGATGCGGGGAGTTCGAAAAACGCGGTATCGTTGCGGGAAAACGCTCGTAAGAGGTTTAAAATTACTTTCAAATATTTCCAATTTAAAGACGCATAAATCCTAAAATATCATACTTACAGCAAATCTGCCTGCGTCAGTCGATTTATCTCAAAAAACTGCATAGGAAAACGCCATAAAATGTTTGGATTTGAAACTTTCAATTTTTGGGGTGAAAAAACACCAAAGGGGTTGTTAACCTTACGTTTTTTTCAAAAATCGCCAAAAATTTAAATGGTCTTTTTTTGATCATAACCGACGTGATTTGATGCGGGGAGTTCGAACAACGCGGTATCGTTGCGGGGAAACGCTCGTAAGAGGTTTAAAATTACTTTCAAATATTTCCAATTTAAAGACGCATAAATCCTAAAATATCATACTTACAGCAAATCTGCCTGCGTCAGTCGATTTATCTCAAAAAACTGCATAGGAAGACGCCATTAAATGTTTGGATTTGAAACTTTCAATTTTTGGGGTGAAAAAACAACAAAGGGGTTAACCTTACGTTTTTTTCAAAAATCGCCAAAAATTTTAATGGTCTTTTTTTGATCATAACCGACATGATTTGATGCGGGGAGTTCGAAAAACGCGGTATCATTGCGGGAAAACGCTCGTAAGAGGTTTAAAATTACGTTCAAATATTTCCAACTTTAAAGACGCATAAATCCTAAAATATCATACTTACGGCAAATCTGCCTGCGTCAGTCGATTTATCTCAAAAAACTGCATAGGAAAACGCCATAAAATGTTTGGATTTGAAACTATCAATTTTTGGGGTGAAAAAACACCAAAGGGGTTAACCTTACGTTTTTTTCAAAAATCGCCAAAAATTTAAATGGTCTTTTTTTGATCATAACCGACATGATTTGATGCGGGGAGTTCGAAAAACGCGGTATCGTTGCGGGAAAACGCTCGTAAGAGGTTTAAAATTACGTTCAAATATTTCCAACTTTAAAGACGCATAAATCCTAAAATATCATACTTACGGCAAATCTGCCTACGTCAGTCGATTTATCTCAAAAAACTGCATAGGAAAACGCCATAAAATGTTTGGATTTGAAACTTTCAATTTTTGGGGTGAAAAAACACCAAAGGGGTTAACCTTACGTTTTTTTCAAAAATCGCCAAAAATTTAAATGGTCTTTTTTCGATCATAACCGACATGATTTGATGCGGGGAGTTCGAAAAACGCGGTATCGTTGCGGGAAACGCTCGTAAGAGGTTTAAAATTACGTTCAAATATTTCCAACTTTAAAGACGCATAAATCCTAAAATATCATACTTACGGCAAATCTGCCTGCGTCAGTCGATTTATCTCAAAAAACTGCATAGGAAAACGCCATAAAATGTTTGGATTTGAAATAATCAATTTTTGGGGTGAAAAAACACCAAAGGGGTTAACCTTACGTTTTTTTCAAAAATCGCCAAAAATTTAAATGGTCTTTTTTTGATCATAACCGACGTGATTTGATGCGGGGAGTTCGAAAAACGCGGTATCGTTGCGGGGAAACGCTCGTAAGAGGTTTAAAATTACTTTCAAATATTTCCAATTTAAAGACGCATAAATCCTAAAATATCATACTTACAGCAAATCTGCCTGCGTCAGTCGATTTATCTCAAAAAACTGCATAGGAAAACGCCATAAAATGTTTGGATTTGAAACTTTCAATTTTTGGGGTGAAAAAACACCAAAGGGGTTGTTAACCTTACGTTTTTTTCAAAAATCGCCAAAAATTTAAATGGTCTTTTTTTGATCATAACCGACGTGATTTGATGCGGGGAGTTCGAACAACGCGGTATCGTTGCGGGGAAACGCTCGTAAGAGGTTTAAAATTACTTTCAAATATTTCCAATTTAAAGACGCATAAATCCTAAAATATCATACTTACAGCAAATCTGCCTGCGTCAGTCGATTTATCTCAAAAAACTGCATAGGAAGACGCCATTAAATGTTTGGATTTGAAACTTTCAATTTTTGGGGTGAAAAAACAACAAAGGGGTTAACCTTACGTTTTTTTCAAAAATCGCCAAAAATTTTAATGGTCTTTTTTTGATCATAACCGACATGATTTGATGCGGGGAGTTCGAAAAACGCGGTATCGTTGCGGGAAAACGCTCGTAAGAGGTTTAAAATTACGTTCAAATATTTCCAACTTTAAAGACGCATAAATCCTAAAATATCATACTTACGGCAAATCTGCCTGCGTCAGTCGATTTATCTCAAAAAACTGCATAGGAAAACGCCATAAAATGTTTGGATTTGAAACTATCAATTTTTGGGGTGAAAAAACACCAAAGGGGTTAACCTTACGTTTTTTTCAAAAATCGCCAAAAATTTAAATGGTCTTTTTTTGATCATAACCGACATGATTTGATGCGGGGAGTTCGAAAAACGCGGTATCGTTGCGGGAAAACGCTCGTAAGAGGTTTAAAATTACGTTCAAATATTTCCAACTTTAAAGACGCATAAATCCTAAAATATCATACTTACGGCAAATCTGCCTGCGTCAGTCGATTTATCTCAAAAAACTGCATAGGAAAACGCCATAAAATGTTTGGATTTGAAACTTTCAATTTTTGGGGTGAAAAAACACCAAAGGGGTTAACCTTATACGTTTTTTTCAAAAATCGCCAAAAATTTAAATGGTCTTTTTTCGATCATAACCGACATGATTTGATACGGGGAGTTCGAAAAACGCGGTATCGTTGCGGGAAAACGCTCGTAAGAGGTTTAAAATTACGTTCAAATATTTCCAACTTTAAAGACGAATAAATCCTAAAATATCATACTTACGGCAAATCTGCCTGCGTCAGTCGATTTATCTCAAAAAACTGCATAGGAAAACTCCATAAAATGTTTGGATTTGCAACTTTTAATTTTTGGGGAGAAAAAACACCAAAGGGGTTAACCTTACGTTTTTTTCAAAAATTGCCAAAAATTTAAATGGTCTTTTTTTGATCATAACCGACATGATTTGATGCGGGGAGTTCGAAAAACGCGGTATCGTTGCGGGAAAACGCTCGTAAGAGGTTTAAAATTACGTTCAAATATTTCCAACTTTAAAGACGCATAAATCCTAAAATATCATACTTACGGCAAATCTGCCTGCGTCAGTCGATTTATCTCAAAAAACTGCATAGGAAAACGCCATAAAATGTTTGGATTTGAAACTTTCAATTTTTGGGGTGAAAAAACACCAAAGGGGTTAACCTTACGTTTTTTTCAAAAATCGCCAAAAATTTAAATGGTCTTTTTTTGATCATAACCGACGTGATTTGATGCGGGGAGTTCGAAAAACGCGGTATCGTTGCGGGAAAACGCTCGTAAGAGGTTTAAAATTACTTTCAAATATTTCCAACTTTAAAGACGCATAAATCCTAAAATATCATACTTACGGCAAATCTGCCTGCGTCAGTCGATTTATCTTAAAAAACTGCATAGGAAAACGCCATAAAATGTTTGAATTTGAAACTTTCAATTTTTGGGGTGAAAAAACACCAAAGGGGTTAACCTTACGTTTTTTTCCAAAATCGCCAAAAATTTAAATGGTCTTTTTTTGATCATAACCGACGTGATTTGATGCGGGGTGTTCGACCAACGCGGTATCGTTGCGGGAAAACGCACGTAAGAGGTTTAAAATTACTTTCAAATATTTCCAACTTTAAAGACGCATAAATCCTAAAATATCATACTTACAGCAAATCTGCCTGCGTCAGTCGATTTATCTCAAAAAACTGCATATGAAAACGCTATTATTTGTTTGGATTTGTAACTTTCAATTTTTGGGGTGAAAAAACACCAAAGGGGTTAACCTTACGTTTTGTTCAAAAATCGCCAAAAATTTAAATGGTCTTTTTTTGATCATAACCGACGTGATTTGATGCGGGGAGTTCGAAAAACGCGGTATCGTTGCGGGAAAACGATCGTAAGAGGTTTAAAATTACTTTCAAATATTTCCAACTTTAAAGACGCATAAATCTTAAAATATCATACTTACGGCAAATCTGCATGCGTCAGTCGATTTATCCCAAAAAACTGCATAGGAAAACGCCATAAAATGTTTGGATTTGAAACTTTCAATTTTTGGGGTGAAAAAACACCAAAGGGGTTTCCCTTACGTTTTTTTCAAAAATCGCCAAAAATTTAAATGGTCTTTTTTTGATCATAACCGACGTGATTTGATGCGGGGAGTTCGAAAAACGCGGTATCGTTGCGGGAAAACGCTCGTAAGAGGTTTAAAATTACGTTCAAATATTTCCAACTTTAAAGACGCATAAATCCTAAAATATCATACTTACGGCAAATCTGCCTGCGTCAGTCGATTTATCTCAAAAAACTGCATAGGAAAACGCCATAAAATGTTTGGATTTGAAACTTTCAATTTTTGGGGTGAAAAAACACCAAAGGGGTTAACCTTACGTTTTTTTCAAAAATCGCCAAAAATTTAAATGGTCTTTTTTCGATCATAACCGACATGATTTGATGCGGGGAGTTCGAAAAACGCGGTATCGTTGCGGGAAACGCTCGTAAGAGGTTTAAAATTACGTTCAAATATTTCCAACTTTAAAGACGCATAAATCCTAAAATATCATACTTACGGCAAATCTGCCTGCGTCAGTCGATTTATCTCAAAAAACTGCATAGGAAAACGCCATAAAATGTTTGGATTTGAAACTATCAATTTTTGGGGTGAAAAAACACCAAAGGGGTTGTTAACCTTACGTTTTTTTCAAAAATCGCCAAAAATTTAAATGGTCTTTTTTTGATCATAACCGACGTGATTTGATGCGGGGAGTTCGAACAACGCGGTATCGTTGCGGGGAAACGCTCGTAAGAGGTTTAAAATTACTTTCAAATATTTCCAATTTAAAGACGCATAAATCCTAAAATATCATACTTACAGCAAATCTGCCTGCGTCAGTCGATTTATCTCAAAAAACTGCATAGGAAGACGCCATTAAATGTTTGGATTTGAAACTTTCAATTTTTGGGGTGAAAAAACAACAAAGGGGTTAACCTTACGTTATTTTCAAAAATCGCCAAAAATTTTAATGGTCTTTTTTTGATCATAACCGACATGATTTGATGCGGGGAGTTCGAAAAACGCGGTATCGTTGCGGGAAAACGCTCGTAAGAGGTTTAAAATTACGTTCAAATATTTCCAACTTTAAAGACGCATAAATCCTAAAATATCATACTTACGGCAAATCTGCCTGCGTCAGTCGATTTATCTCAAAAAACTGCATAGGAAAACGCCATAAAATGTTTGGATTTGAAACTATCAATTTTTGGGGTGAAAAAACACCAAAGGGGTTAACCGCCTTACGTTTTTTTCAAAAATCGCCAAAAATTTAAATGGTCTTTTTTTGATCATAACCGACATGATTTGATGCGGGGAGTTCGAAAAACGCGGTATCGTTGCGGGAAAACGCTCGTAAGAGGTTTAAAATTACGTTCAAATATTTCCAACTTTAAAGACGCATAAATCCTAAAATATCATACTTACGGCAAATCTGCCTGCGTCAGTCGATTTATCTCAAAAAACTGCATAGGAAAACGCCATAAAATGTTTGGATTTGAAACTTTCAATTTTTGGGGTGAAAAAACACCAAAGGGGTTAACCTTACGTTTTTTTCAAAAATCGCCAAAAATTTAAATGGTCTTTTTTCGATCATAACCGACATGATTTGATACGGGGAGTTCGAAAAACGCGGTATCGTTGCGGGAAAACGCTCGTAAGAGGTTTAAAATTACGTTCAAATATTTCCAACTTTAAAGACGAATAAATCCTAAAATATCATACTTACGGCAAATCTGCCTGCGTCAGTCGATTTATCTCAAAAAACTGCATAGGAAAACTCCATAAAATGTTTGGATTTGCAACTTTTAATTTTTGGGGAGAAAAAACACCAAAGGGGTTAACCTTACGTTTTTTTCAAAAATTGCCAAAAATTTAAATGGTCTTTTTTTGATCATAACCGACATGATTTGATGCGGGGAGTTCGAAAAACGCGGTATCGTTGCGGGAAAACGCTCGTAAGAGGTTTAAAATTACGTTCAAATATTTCCAACTTTAAAGACGCATAAATCCTAAAATATCATACTTACGGCAAATCTGCCTGCGTCAGTCGATTTATCTCAAAAAACTGCATAGGAAAACGCCATAAAATGTTTGGATTTGAAACTTTCAATTTTTGGGGTGAAAAAACACCAAAGGGGTTATTAACCTTACGTTTTTTTCAAAAATCGCCAAAAATTTAAATGGTCTTTTTTTGATCATAACCGACGTGATTTGATGCGGGGAGTTCGAAAAACGCGGTATCGTTGCGGGAAAACGCTCGTAAGAGGTTTAAAATTACGTTCAAATATTTCCAACTTTAAAGACGCATAAATCCTAAAATATCATACTTACGGCAAATCTGCCTGCGTCAATCGATTTATTTCAAAAAACTGCATAGGAAAACGCCATAAAATGTTTGGATTTGAAACTTTTAATTTTTGGGGTAAAAAAACACCAAAGGGGTTAACCTTACGTTTTTTTCAAATATCGCCAAAAATTTAAATGGTCTTTTTGTGATCATAACCGACGTGATTTGATGCGGGGAGTTCGAAAAACGCGGTATCGTTGCGGGAAAACGCTCGTAAGAGGTTTAAAATTACTTTCAAATATTTCCAACTTTAAAGACGCATAAATCCTAAAATATCATACTTACGGCAAATCTGCCTGCGTCAGTCGATTTATCTTAAAAAACTGCATAGGAAAACGCCATAAAATGTTTGAATTTGAAACTTTCAATTTTTGGGGTGAAAAAACACCAAAGGGGTTAACCTTACGTTTTTTTCCAAAATCGCCAAAAATTTAAATGGTCTTTTTTTGATCATAACCGACGTGATTTGATGCGGGGTGTTCGACCAACGCGGTATCGTTGCGGGAAAACGCACGTAAGAGGTTTAAAATTACTTTCAAATATTTCCAACTTTAAAGACGCATAAATCCTAAAATATCATACTTACAGCAAATCTGCCTGCGTCAGTCGATTTATCTCAAAAAACTGCATATGAAAACGCTATTATTTGTTTGGATTTGTAACTTTCAATTTTTGGGGTGAAAAAACACCAAAGGGGTTAACCTTACGTTTTGTTCAAAAATCGCCAAAAATTTAAATGGTCTTTTTTTGATCATAACCGACGTGATTTGATGCGGGGAGTTCGAAAAACGCGGTATCGTTGCGGGAAAACGATCGTAAGAGGTTTAAAATTACTTTCAAATATTTCCAACTTTAAAGACGCATAAATCTTAAAATATCATACTTACGGCAAATCTGCATGCGTCAGTCGATTTATCCCAAAAAACTGCATAGGAAAACGCCATAAAATGTTTGGATTTGAAACTTTCAATTTTTGGGGTGAAAAAACACCAAAGGGGTTTCCCTTACGTTTTTTTCAAAAATCGCCAAAAATTTAAATGGTCTTTTTTTGATCATAACCGACGTGATTTGATGCGGGGAGTTCGAAAAACGCGGTATCGTTGCGGGAAAACGCTCGTAAGAGGTTTAAAATTACGTTCAAATATTTCCAACTTAAAAGACGCATAAATCCTAAAATATCATACTTACGGCAAATCTCCCTGCGTCAGTCGATTTATCTAAAAAAACTTCATAGGAAAACTCCATAAAATGTTTGGATTTGCAACTTTTAATTTTTGGGGTGAAAAAACACCAAAGGGGTTAACCTTACGTTTTTTTCAAAAATTGCCAAAAATTTAAATGGTCTTTTTTTGATCATAACCGACGTGATTTGATGCGGGGAGTTCGAAAAACGCGGTATCGTTGCGGGAAAACGCTCGTCAGAGGTTTAAAATTACTTTCAAATATTTCCAACTTTAAAGACGCATAAATTCTAAAATATCATACTTACAGCAAATCTGCCTGCGTCAGTCGATTTATCTCAAAAAACTGCATAGGAAAACGCCATAAAATGTTTGGATTTGAAACTTTCAATTTTTGGGGTGAAAAAACACCAAAGGGGTTAACCTTACGTTTTTTTAAAAAATCGCCAAAAATTTAAATGGTCTTTTTTTGATCATAACCGACGTGATTTGATGCGGGGAGTTCGAACAACGCGGTATCGTTGCGGGAAAACGCACGTAAGAGGTTTAAATTTACTTTCAAATATTTCCAACTTTAAAGACGCATAAATCCTAAAATATCATACTTACGGCAAATCTGCCTGCGTCAGTCGATTTATCTCAAAAAACTGCATAGGAAAACGCCATAAAATGTTTGGATTTGAAACTTTCAATTTTTGGAGTGAAAAAACACCAGAGGGGTTAACCTTACGTTTTTTTAAAAAATTACCAAAAATTTAAATGGTCTTTTTTTGATCATAACCGACGTGATTTGATGCGGGGAGTTCGAAAAACGCGGTATCGTTGCAGGGAAACGCTCGTAAGAGGTTTAAAATTACTTTCAAATATTTCCAATTTAAAGACGCATAAATCCTAAAATATCATACTTACAGCAAATCTGCCTGCGTCAGTCGATTTATCTCAAAAAACTGTTTGGATTTGAAACTTTCAATTTTTGGGGTGAAAAAACACCAAAGGGGTTGTTAACTTTACGTTTTTTTCAAAAATCGCCAAAAATTTAAATGGTCTTTTTTTGATCATAACCGACGTGATTTGATGCGGGGAGTTCGAACAACGCGGTATCGTTGCGGGGAAACGCTCGTAAGAGGTTTAAAATTACTTTCAAATATTTCCAATTTAAAGACGCATAAATCCTAAAATATCATACTTACAGCAAATCTGCCTGCGTCAGTCGATTTATCTCAAAAAACTGCATAGGAAGACGCCATTAAATGTTTGGATTTGAAACTTTCAATTTTTGGGGTGAAAAAACAACAAAGGGGTTAACCTTACGTTTTTTTCAAAAATCGCCAAAAATTTTAATGGTCTTTTTTTGATCATAACCGACATGATTTGATGCGGGGAGTTCGAAAAACGCGGTATCGTTGCGGGAAAACGCTCGTAAGAGGTTTAAAATTACGTTCAAATATTTCCAACTTTAAAGACGCATAAATCCTAAAATATCATACTTACGGCAAATCTGCCTGCGTCAGTCGATTTATCTCAAAAAACTGCATAGGAAAACGCCATAAAATGTTTGGATTTGAAACTATCAATTTTTGGGGTGAAAAAACACCAAAGGGGTTAACCTTACGTTTTTTTCAAAAATCGCCAAAAATTTAAATGGTCTTTTTTTGATCATAACCGACATGATTTGATGCGGGGAGTTCGAAAAACGCGGTATCGTTGCGGGAAAACGCTCGTAAGAGGTTTAAAATTACGTTCAAATATTTCCAACTTTAAAGACGCATAAATCCTAAAATATCATACTTACGGCAAATCTGCCTGCGTCAGTCGATTTATCTCAAAAAACTGCATAGGAAAACGCCATAAAATGTTTGGATTTGAAACTTTCAATTTTTGGGGTGAAAAAACACCAAAGGGGTTAACCTTACGTTTTTTTCAAAAATCGCCAAAAATTTAAATGGTCTTTTTTCGATCATAACCGACATGATTTGATGCGGGGAGTTCGAAAAACGCGGTATCGTTGCGGGAAAACGCTCGTAAGAGGTTTAAAATTACGTTCAAATATTTCCAACTTTAAAGACGCATAAATCCTAAAATATCATACTTACGGCAAATCTGCCTGCGTCAGTCGATTTATCTCAAAAAACTGCATAGGAAAACGCCATAAAATGTTTGGATTTGAAACTTTCAATTTTTGGGGTGAAAAAACACCAAAGGGGTTAACCTTACGTTTTTTTCAAAAATCGCCAAAAATTTAAATGGTCTTTTTTTGATCATAACCGACGTGATTTGATGCGGGGAGTTCGAAAAACGCGGTATCGTTGCGGGAAAACGCTCGTAAGAGGTTTAAAATTACTTTCAAATATTTCCAACTTTAAAGACGCATAAATCCTAAAATATCATACTTACGGCAAATCTGCCTGCGTCAGTCGATTTATCTTAAAAAACTGCATAGGAAAACGCCATAAAATGTTTGAATTTGAAACTTTCAATTTTTGGGGTGAAAAAACACCAAAGGGGTTAACCTTACGTTTTTTTCCAAAATCGCCAAAAATTTAAATGGTCTTTTTTTGATCATAACCGACGTGATTTGATGCGGGGTGTTCGACCAACGCGGTATCGTTGCGGGAAAACGCACGTAAGAGGTTTAAAATTACTTTCAAATATTTCCAACTTTAAAGACGCATAAATCCTAAAATATCATACTTACAGCAAATCTGCCTGCGTCAGTCGATTTATCTCAAAAAACTGCATATGAAAACGCTATTATTTGTTTGGATTTGTAACTTTCAATTTTTGGGGTGAAAAAACACCAAAGGGGTTAACCTTACGTTTTGTTCAAAAATCGCCAAAAATTTAAATGGTCTTTTTTTGATCATAACCGACGTGATTTGATGCGGGGAGTTCGAAAAACGCGGTATCGTTGCGGGAAAACGATCGTAAGAGGTTTAAAATTACTTTCAAATATTTCCAACTTTAAAGACGCATAAATCCTAAAATATCATACTTACGGCAAATCTGCCTGCGTCAGTCGATTTATCTCAAAAAACTGCATAGGAAAACGCCATAAAATGTTTGGATTTGAAACTTTCAATTTTTGGAGTGAAAAAACACCAGAGGGGTTAACCTTACGTTTTTTTAAAAAATTACCAAAAATTTAAATGGTCTTTTTTTGATCATAACCGACGTGATTTGATGCGGGGAGTTCGAAAAACGCGGTATCGTTGCGGGAAAACGCTCGTAAGAGGTTTAAAATTACTTTCAAATATTTCCAACTTTAAAGACGCATAAATCTTAAAATATCATACTTACGGCAAATCTGCCTGCGTCAGTCGATTTATCCCAAAAAACTGCATAGGAAAACGCCATAAAATGTTTGGATTTGAAACTTTCAATTTTTGGGGTGAAAAAACACCAAAGGGGTTTCCCTTACGTTTTTTTCAAAAATCGCCAAAAATTTAAATGGTCTTTTTTTGATCATAACCGACGTGATTTGATGCGGGGAGTTCGAAAAACGCGGTATCGTTGCGGGAAAACGCTCGTAAGAGGTTTAAAATTACGTTCAAATATTTCCAACTTTAAAGACGCATAAATTCTAAAATATCATACTTACAGCAAATCTGCCTGCGTCAGTCGATTTATCTCAAAAAACTGCATAGGAAAACGCCATAAAATGTTTGGATTTGAAACTTTCAATTTTTGGGGTGAAAAAACACCAAAGGGGTTAACCTTACGTTTTTTTCAAAAATCGCTAAAGCTTTAAATGGTATTTTTTTGATAATAACCGACGTGATTTGATGCGGGGAGTTCGAAAAACGCGGTATCGTTGCGGGAAAACGCTCGTAAGAGGTTTAAAATTACGTTCAAATATTTCCAACTTAAAAGACGCATAAATCCTAAAATATCATACTTACGGCAAATCTCCCTGCGTCAGTCGATTTATCTAAAAAAACTTCATAGGAAAACTCCATAAAATGTTTGGATTTGCAACTTTTAATTTTTGGGGTGAAAAAACACCAAAGGGGTTAACCTTACGTTTTTTTCAAAAATTGCCAAAAATTTAAATGGTCTTTTTTTGTTCATAACCGACGTGATTTGATGCGGGGAGTTCGAAAAACGCGGTATCGTTGCGGGAAAACGCTCGTAAGAGGTTTAAAATTACTTTCAAATATTTCCAACTTTAAAGACGCATAAATCCTAAAATATCATACTTACGGCAAATCTGCCTGCGTCAGTCGATTTATCTCAAAAAACTGCATAGGAAAACGCCATAAAATGTTTGGATTTGAAACTTTCAATTTTTGGAGTGAAAAAACACCAGAGGGGTTAACCTTACGTTTTTTTAAAAAATTACCAAAAATTTAAATGGTCTTTTTTTGATCATAACCGACGTGATTTGATGCGGGGAGTTCGAAAAACGCGGTATCGTTGCGGGAAAACGCTCGTAAGAGATTTAAAATTACTTTCAAATATTTCCAACTTTAAAGACGCATAAATCTTAAAATATCATACTTACGGCAAATCTGCATGCGTCAGTCGATTTATCCCAAAAAACTGCATAGGAAAACGCCATAAAATGTTTGGATTTGAAACTTTCAATTTTTGGGGTGAAAAAACACCAAAGGGGTTTCCCTTACGTTTTTTTCAAAAATCGCCAAAAATTTAAATGGTCTTTTTTTGATCATAACCGACGTGATTTGATGCGGGGAGTTCGAAAAACGCGGTATCGTTGCGGGAAAACGCTCGTAAGAGGATTAAAATTACGTTCAAATATTTCCAACTTTAAAGACGCATAAGTCCTAAAATATCATACTTACGGCAAATCTGCCTGCGTCAGTCGATTTATCTCAAAAAACTGCATAGGAAAACGCCATAAAATGTTTGGATTTGAAACTTTCAATTTTTGGGGTGAAAAAACACCAAAGGGGTGTCGACGGATAAATCGACTGACCTTACGTTTTTTTCAAAAATCGCCAAAAATTTAAATGGTCTTTTTTTGATCATAACCGACATGATTTGATGCGGGGAGTTCGAAAAACGCGGTATCGTTGCGGGAAAACGCTCGTAAGAGGTTAAAATTACGTTCAAATATTTCCAACTTTAAAGACGCATAAATCCTAAAATATCATACTTACGGCAAATCTGCCTGCGTCAGTCGATTTATCTCAAAAAACTGCATAGGAAAACGCCATAAAATGTTTGGATTTGAAACTTTCAATTTTTGGGGTGAAAAAACACCAAAGGGGTTAACCTTACGTTTTTTTCAAAAATCGCCAAAAATTTAAATGGTCTTTTTTTGATCATAACCGACGTGATTTGATGCGGGGAGTTCGAAAAACGCGGTATCGTTGCGGGAAAACGCTCGTAAGAGGTTTAAAATTACGTTCAAATATTTCCAACTTTAAAGACGCATAAGTCCTAAAATATCATACTTACGGCAAATCTGCCTGCGTCAGTCGATTTATCTCAAAAAACTGCATAGGAAAACGCCATAAAATGTTTGGATTTGAAACTTTTAATTTTTGGGGTGAAAAATCACCTTACGTTTTTTTCAAAAATCGCCAAAAATTTAAATGGTCTTTATTTGATCATAACCGACGTGATTTGATGCGGGGAGTTCGAAAAACGCGGTATCGTTGCGGGAAAACGCTCGTAAGAGGATTAAAATTACGTTCAAATATTTCCAACTTTAAAGACGCATAAATCCTAAAATATCATACTTACGGCAAATCTGCCTGCGTCAGTCGATTTATCTCAAAAAACTGCATAGGAAAACGCCGTAAAATGTTTGGATTTGAAACTTTCAATTTTTGGGGTGAAAAAACACCAAAGGGGTTAACCTTACGTTTTTTTAAAAATCGCCAAAAATTTAAATGGTCTTTTTTTGATCATAACCGACATGATTTGATGCGGGGAGTTCGAAAAACGCGGTATCGTTGCGGGAAAACGCTCGTAAGAGGTTTAAAATTACGTTCAAATATTTCCAACTTTAAAGACGAATAAATCCTAAAATATCATACTTACGGCAAATCTGCCTGCGTCAGTCGATTTATCTCAAAAAACTGCATAGGAAAACTCCATAAAATGTTTGGATTTGCAACTTTTAATTTTTGGGGTGAAAAAACACCAAAGGGGTGTCGACGGATAAATCGACTGACCTTACGTTTTTTTCAAAAATCGCCAAAAATTTAAATGGTCTTTTTTTGATCATAACCGACATGATTTGATGCGGGGAGTTCGAAAAACGCGGTATCGTTGCGGGAAAACGCTCGTAAGAGGTTAAAATTACGTTCAAATATTTCCAACTTTAAAGACGCATAAATCCTAAAATATCATACTTACGGCAAATCTGCCTGCGTCAGTCGATTTATCTCAAAAAACTGCATAGGAAAACGCCATAAAATGTTTGGATTTGAAACTTTCAATTTTTGGGGTGAAAAAACACCAAAGGGGTTAACCTTACGTTTTTTTCAAAAATCGCCAAAAATTTAAATGGTCTTTTTTTGATCATAACCGACGTGATTTGATGCGGGGAGTTCGAAAAACGCGGTATCGTTGCGGGAAAACGCTCGTAAGAGGTTTAAAATTACGTTCAAATATTTCCAACTTTAAAGACGCATAAGTCCTAAAATATCATACTTACGGCAAATCTGCCTGCGTCAGTCGATTTATCTCAAAAAACTGCATAGGAAAACGCCATAAAATGTTTGGATTTGAAACTTTTAATTTTTGGGGTGAAAAATCACCTTACGTTTTTTTCAAAAATCGCCAAAAATTTAAATGGTCTTTATTTGATCATAACCGACGTGATTTGATGCGCGGAGTTCGAAAAACGCGGTATCGTTGCGGGAAAACGCTCGTAAGAGGTTTAAAATTACTTTCAAATATTTCCAACTTTAAAGACGCATAAATTCTAAAATATCATACTTACGGCAAATCTGCCTGCGTCAGTCGATTTATCTCAAAAAACTGCATAGGAAAACGCCATAAAATGTTTGGATTTGAAACTTTCAATTTTTGGGGTGAAAAAACACCAGAGGGGTTAACCTTACGTTTTTTTCAAAAATCGCCAAAAATTTAAATGGTCTTTTTTTGATCATAACCGACGTGATTTGATGCGGTGAGTTCGAAAAACGCGGTATCGTTGCGGGAAAACGCTCGTAAGAGGTTAAAATTACGTTCAAATATTTCCAACTTTAAAGACGCATAAATCCTAAAATATCATACTTACGGCAAATCTGCCTGCGTCAGTCGATTTATCTCAAAAAACTGCATAGGAAAACGCCATAAAATGTTTGGATTTGAAACTTTTAATTTTTGGGGTGAAAAATCACCTTACGTTTTTTTCAAAAATCGCCAAAAATTTAAATGGTCTTTATTTGATCATAACCGACGTGATTTGATGCGGGGAGTTCGAAAAACGCGGTATCGTTGCGGGAAAACGCTCGTAAGAGGTTTAAAATTACTTTCAAATATTTCCAACTTTAAAGACGCATAAATTCTAAAATATCATACTTACAGCAAATCTGCCTGCGTCAGTCGATTTATCTCAAAAAACTGCATAGGAAAACGCCATAAAATGTTTGGATTTGAAACTTTCAATTTTTGGGGTGAAAAAACCCCAAAGGGGTTAACCTTACGTTTTTTTAAAAAATCGCCAAAAATTTAAATGGTCTTTTTTTGATCATAACCGACGTGATTTGATGCGCGGAGTTCGAACAACGCGGTATCGTTGCGGGAAAACGCACGTAAGAGGTTTAAATTTACTTTCAAATATTTCCAACTTTAAAGACGCATAAATCCTAAAATATCATACTTACGGCAAATCTGCCTGCGTCAGTCGATTTATCTCAAAAAACTGCATAGGAAAACGCCATAAAATGTTTGGATTTGAAACTTTCAATTTTTGGGGTGAAAAAACACCAGAGGGGTTAACCTTACGTTTTTTTCAAAAATCGCCAAAAATTTAAATGGTCTTTTTTTGATCATAACCGACGTGATTTGATGCGGTGAGTTCGAAAAACGCGGTATCGTTGCGGGAAAACGCTCGTAAGAAGTTTAAAATTACTTTCAAATATTTCCAACTTTAAAGACGCATAAATCCTAAAATATCATACTTACGGCAAATCTGCCTGCGTCAGTCGATTTATCTCAAAAAACTGCATAGGAAAACGCCATAAAATGTTTGGATTTGAAACTTTCAATTTTTGGGGTGAAAAAACACCAAAGGGGTTAACCTTACGTTTTTTTCAAAAATCGCCAAAAATTTAAATGGTCTTTTTTTGATCATAACCGACATGATTTGATGCGGGGAGTTCGAAAAACGCGGTATCGTTTGCGGGAAAACGCTCGTAAGAGGTTTAAAATTACGTTCAAATATTTCCAACTTTAAAGACGCATAAATCCTAAAATATCATACTTACGGCAAATCTGCCTGCGTCAGTCGATTTATCTCAAAAAACTGCATAGGAAAACGCCATAAAATGTTTGGATTTGAAACTTTCAATTTTTGGGGTGAAAAAACACCAAAGGGGTTAACCTTACGTTTTTTTCAAAAATCGCCAAAAATTTAAATGGTCTTTTTTTGATCATAACCGACATGATTTGATGCGGGGAGTTCGAAAAACGCGGTATCGTTGCGGGGAAACGCTCGTAAGAGGTTTAAAATTACTTTCAAATATTTCCAATTTAAAGACGCATAAATCCTAAAATATCATACTTACAGCAAATCTGCCTGCGTCAGTCGATTTATCTCAAAAAACTGCATAGGAAAACGCCATAAAATGTTTGGATTTGAAACTTTCAATTTTTGGGGTGAAAAAACACCAAAGGGGTTACGTTAAAAAAAAACCTTACGTTTTTTTCAAAAATCGCCAAAAATTTAAATGGTCTTTTTTTGATCATAACCGACGTGATTTGATGCGGGGAGTTCGAACAACGCGGTATCGTTGCGGGGAAACGCTCGTAAAAGGTTTAAAATTACTTTCAAATATTTCCAATTTAAAGACGCATAAATCCTAAAATATCATACTTACAGCAAATCTGCCTGCGTCAGTCGATTTATCTCAAAAAACTGCATAGGAAGACGCCATTAAATGTTTGGATTTGAAACTTTCAATTTTTGGGGTGAAAAAACACCAAAGGGGTTAACCTTACGTTTTTTTCAAAAATTGCCAAAAATTTAAATGGTCTTTTTTTGATCATAACCGACGTGATTTGATGCGGGGAGTTCGAAAAACGCGGTATCGTTGCGGGAAAACGCTCGTAAGAGGTTTAAAATTACTTTCAAATATTTCCAACTTTAAAGACGCATAAATCCTAAAATATCATACTTACGGCAAATCTCCCTGCGTCAGTCGATTTATCTAAAAAAACTTCATAGGATAACTCCATAAAATGTTTGGATTTGAAACTTTCAATTTTTGGGGTGAAAAAACACCAAAGGGGTTAACCTTACGTTTTTTTAAAAAATCGCCAAAAATTTAAATGGTCTTTTTTTGATCATAACCGACGTGATTTGATGCGGGGAGTTCGAACAACGCGGTATCGTTGCGGGAAAACGCACGTAAGAGGTTTAAATTTACTTTCAAATATTTCCAACTTTAAAGACGCATAAATCCTAAAATATCATACTTACGGCAAATCTGCCTGCGTCAGTCGATTTATCTCAAAAAACTGCATAGGAAAACGCCATAAAATGTTTGGATTTGAAACTTTCAATTTTTGGGGTGAAAAAACACCAAAGGGGTTAACCTTACGTTTTTTTCAAAAATCGCCAAAAATTTAAATGGTATTTTTTTGATAATAACCGACGTGATTTGATGCGGGGAGTTCGAAAAACGCGGTATCGTTGCGGGAAAACGCTCGTAAGAGGTTTAAAATTACGTTCAAATATTTCCAACTTAAAAGACGCATAAATCCTAAGATATCATACTTACGGCAAATCTCCCTGCGTCAGTCGATTTATCTAAAAAAACTTCATAGGAAAACTCCATAAAATGTTTGGATTTGCAACTTTTAATTTTTGGGGTGAAAAAACACCAAAGGGGTTAACCTTAACGTTTTTTTCAAAAATTGCCAAAAATTTAAATGGTCTTTTTTTGATCATAACCGACGTGATTTGATGCGGGGAGTTCGAAAAACGCGGTATCGTTGCGGGAAAACGCTCGTAAGAGGTTTAAAATTACTTTCAAATATTTCCAACTTTAAAGACGCATAAATCCTAAAATATCATACTTACGGCAAATCTCCCTGCGTCAGTCGATTTATCTAAAAAAACTTCATAGGATAACTCCATAAAATGTTTGGATTTGAAACTTTCAATTTTTGGGGTGAAAAAACACCAAAGGGGTTAACCTTACGTTTTTTTCAAAAATTGCCAAAGCTTTAAATGGTATTTTTTTGATCATAACCGACGTGATTTAATGCGGGGAGTTCGAAAAACGCGGTATCGTTGCGGGAAAACGCTCGTAAGAGGTTTAAAATTACGTTCAAATATTTCCAACTTTAAAGACGCATAAATCCTAAAATATCATACTTACGGCAAATCTGCCTGCGTCAGTCGATATATCTCAAAAAACTGCATAGGAAAACGCCATAAAATGTTTGGATTTTAAACTTTCAATTTTTGGGGTGAAAAAACACCAGAGGGGTTAACCTTACGTTTTTTTCAAAAATCACCAAAAATTTAAATGGTCTTTTTTTGATCATAACCGACGTGATTTGATGCGGGGAGTTCGAAAAACGCGGTATCGTTGCGGGACAACGCTCGTAAGAGGTTTAAAATTACTTTCAAATATTTCCAACTTTAAAGACGCATAAATCCTAAAATATCATACTTACGGCAAATCTGCCTGCGTCAGTAGATTTATCTCAAAAAACTGCATAGGAAAACGCCATAAAATGTTTGGATTTGAAACTTTCAATTTTTGGGGTGAAAAAACACCAAAGGGGTTTCCCTTACGTTTTTTTCAAAATTCACCAAAAATTTAAATGGTCTTTTTTTGATCATAACCGACGTGATTTGATGCGGGGAGTTCGAAAAACGCGGTATCGTAGCGGAAAAACGCTCGTAAGAGGTTTAAAATTACTTTCAAATATTTCCAACTTTAAAGACGCATAAATCCTAAAATATCATACTTACGGCAAATCTGTCTGCGTCAGTCGATTTATCTCAAAAAACTGCATAGGTAAACGCCATAAAATGTTTGGATTTGAAACTTTCAATTTTTGGGGTGAAAAAACACCAGAGGGGTTAACCTTACGTTTTTTTCAAAAATCGCCAAAAATTTAAATGGTCTTTTTTTGATCATAACCGACGTGATTTGATGCGGGGAGTTCGAAAAACGCGGTATCGTTGCGGGAAAACGCTCGTAAGAGGTTTAAAATTACTTTCAAATATTTCCAACTTTAAAGACGCATAAATCCTAAAATATCATACTTACGGCAAATCTGCCTGCGTCAGTCGATTTATCTCAAAAAACTGCATAGGAAAACGCCATAAAATGTTTGGATTTGAAACTTTCAATTTTTGGGGTGAAAAATCACCAAAGAGGTTAACCTTACGTTTTTTTCAAAAATCGCCAAAAATTTAAATGGTCTTTTTTTGATCATAACCGACGTGATTTGATGCGGGGAGTTCGAAAAACGCGGTATCGTTGCGGGAAAACGCTCGTAAGAGGTTTAAAATTACTTTCAAATATTTCCAACTTTTAAGACGCATAAATCCTAAAATATCATACTTACAGCAAATCTGCCTGCGTCAGTCGATTTATCTCAAAAAACTGCATAGGAAAACGCCATAAAATGATTGGATTTGAAACTTTCAATTTTTGGGGTGAAAAAACACCAAAGGGGTTAACCTTACGTTTTTTTCAAAAATCGCCAAAGCTTTAAATGGTATTTTTTTGATCATAACCGACGTGATTTGATGCGGGGAGTTCGAAAAACGCGGTATCGTTGCGGGAAAACGCTCGTAAGAGGTTTAAAATTACGTTCAAATATTTCCAACTTTAAAGACGCATAAATCCTAAAATATCATACTTACGGCAAATCTCCCTGCGTCAGTCGATTTATCTAAAAAAACTTCATAGGAGAACTCCATAAAATGTTTGGATTTGCAACTTTTAATTTTTGGGGTGAAAAAACACCAAAGGGGTTAACCTTACGTTTTTTTCAAAAATCGCCAAAAATTTAAATAGTCTTTTTTTGATCATAACCGACGTGATTTAATGCGGGGAGTTCGAAAAACGCGGTATCGTTGCGGGAAAACGCTCGTAAGAGGTTTAAAATTCCTTTCAAATATTTCCAACTTTAAAGACGCATAAATCCTAAAATATCATACTTACGGCAAATCTGCCTGCGTCAGTCGATTTATCTCAAAAAACTGCATAGGAAAACGCCATAAAATGTTTGGATTTGAAACTTTCAATTTTTGGGGTGAAAAAACACCAGAGGGGTTAACCTTACGTTTTTTTCAAAAATCGCCAAAAATTTAAATGGTCTTTTTTTGGTCATAACCGACGTGATTTGATGCGGGGAGTTCGAAAAACGCGGTGTCGTTGCGGGAAAACGCTCGTAAGAGGTTTAAAATTACTTACAAATATTTCCAACTTTAAAGACGCATAAATCCTAAAATATCATACTTACGGCAAATCTGCCTGCGTCAGTCGATTTATCTCAAAAAACTGCATAGGAAAACGCCATAAAATGTTTGGATTTGAAACTTTCAATTTTTGGGGAGAAAAAACACCAGAGGGGTTAACCTTACGTTTTTTTCAAAAATCACCAAAAATTTAAATGGTCTTTTTTTGATCATAACCGACGTGATTTGATGCGGGGAGTTCGAAAAACGCGGTATCGTTGCGGGACAACGCTCGTAAGAGGTTTAAAATTACTTTCAAATATTTCCAACTTTAAAGACGCATAAATCCTAAAATATCATACTTACGGCAAATCTGCCTGCGTCAGTAGATTTATCTCAAAAAACTGCATAGGAAAACGCCATAAAATGTTTGGATTTGAAACTTTCAATTTTTGGGGTGAAAAAACACCAAAGGGGTTTCCCTTACGTTTTTTTCAAAATTCACCAAAAATTTAAATGGTCTTTTTTTGATCATAACCGACGTGATTTGATGCGGGGAGTTCGAAAAACGCGGTATCGTTGCGGAAAAACGCTCGTAAGAGGTTTAAAATTACTTTCAAATATTTCCAACTTTAAAGACGCATAAATCCTAAAATATCATACTTACGGCAAATCTGCCTGCGTCAGTCGATTTATCTCAAAAAACTGCATAGGAAAACGCCATAAAATGTTTGGATTTGAAACTTTCAATTTTTGGGGTGAAAAAACACCAGAGGGGTTAACCTTACGTTTTTTTCAAAAATCGCCAAAAATTTAAATGGTCTTTTTTTGATCATAACCGACGTGATTTGATGCGGGGAGTTCGAAAAACGCGGTATCGTTGCGGGAAAACGCTCGTAAGAGGTTTAAATTTACTTTCAAATATTTCCAACTTTAAAGACGCATAAATCCTAAAATATCATACTTACGGCAAATCTGCCTGCGTCAGTCGATTTATCTCAAAAAACTGCATTGGAAAACGCCATAAAATGTTTGGATTTGAAACTTTCAATTTTTGGGGTGAAAAATCACCAAAGGGGTTAACCTTACGTTTTTTTCAAAAATCGCCAAAAATTTAAATGGTCTTTTTTTGATCATAACCGACGTGATTTGATGCGGGGAGTTCGAAAAACGCGGTATCGTTGCGGGAAAACGCTCGTAAGAGGTTTAAAATTACGTTCAAATATTTCCAACTTTAAAGACGCATAAATCCTAAAATATCATACTTACGGCAAATCTCCCTGCGTCAGTCGATTTATCTAAAAAAACTTCATAGGAAAACTCCATAAAATGTTTGGATTTGCAACTTTTAATTTTTGGGGTGAAAAAACTCCAAAGGGGTTAACCTTACGTTTTTTTCAAAAATCGCCAAAAATTTAAATGGTCTTTTTTTGATCATAACCGACGTGATTTGATGCGGTGAGTTCGAAAAACGCGGTATCGTTGCGGGAAAACGCTCGTAAGAGGTTTAAAATTACTTTCAAATATTTCCAACTTTAAAGACGCATAAATCCTAAAATATCATACTTACGGCAAATCTGCCTGCGTCAGTCGATTTATCTCAAAAAACTGCATAGGAAAACGCCATAAAATGTTTGGATTTGAAACTTTCAATTTTTGGGGTGAAAAAACACCAAAGGGGTGTCGACGGATAAATCGACTGACCTTACGTTTTTTTCAAAAATCGCCAAAAATTTAAATGGTCTTTTTTTGATCATAACCGACATGATTTGATGCGGGGAGTTCGAAAAACGCGGTATCGTTGCGGGAAAACGCTCGTAAGAGGTTAAAATTACGTTCAAATATTTCCAACTTTAAAGACGCATAAATCCTAAAATATCATACTTACGGCAAATCTGCCTGCGTCAGTCGATTTATCTCAAAAAACTGCATAGGAAAACGCCATAAAATGTTTGGATTTGAAACTTTCAATTTTTGGGGTGAAAAAACACCAAAGGGGTTGTAAACCTTACGTTTTTTTCAAAAATCGCCAAAAATTTAAATGGTCTTTTTTTGATCATAACCGACGTGATTTGATGCGGGGAGTTCGAACAACGCGGTATCGTTGCGGGGAAACGCTCGTAAGAGGTTTAAAATTACTTTCAAATATTTCCAATTTAAAGACGCATAAATCCTAAAATATCATACTTACAGCAAATCTGCCTGCGTCAGTCGATTTATCTCAAAAAACTGCATAGGAAGACGCCATTAAATGTTTGGATTTGAAACTTTCAATTTTTGGGGTGAAAAAACAACAAAGGGGTTAACCTTACGTTTTTTTCAAAAATCGCCAAAAATTTTAATGGTCTTTTTTTGATCATAACCGACATGATTTGATGCGGGGAGTTCGAAAAACGCGGTATCGTTGCGGGAAAACGCTCGTAAGAGGTTTAAAATTACGTTCAAATATTTCCAACTTTAAAGACGCATAAATCCTAAAATATCATACTTACGGCAAATCTGCCTGCGTCAGTCGATTTATCTCAAAAAACTGCATAGGAAAACGCCATAAAATGTTTGGATTTGAAACTATCAATTTTTGGGGTGAAAAAACACCAAAGGGGTTAACCTTACGTTTTTTTCAAAAATCGCCAAAAATTTAAATGGTCTTTTTTTGATCATAACCGACATGATTTGATGCGGGGAGTTCGAAAAACGCGGTATCGTTGCGGGAAAACGCTCGTAAGAGGTTTAAAATTACGTTCAAATATTTCCAACTTTAAAGACGCATAAATCCTAAAATATCATACTTACGGCAAATCTGCCTGCGTCAGTCGATTTATCTCAAAAAACTGCATAGGAAAACGCCATAAAATGTTTGGATTTGAAACTTTCAATTTTTGGGGTGAAAAAACACCAAAGGGGTTAACCTTACGTTTTTTTCAAAAATCGCCAAAAATTTAAATGGTCTTTTTTCGATCATAACCGACATGATTTGATGCGGGGAGTTCGAAAAACGCGGTATCGTTGCGGGAAAACGCTCGTAAGAGGTTTAAAATTACGTTCAAATATTTCCAACTTTAAAGACGAATAAATCCTAAAATATCATACTTACGGCAAATCTGCCTGCGTCAGTCGATTTATCTCAAAAAACTGCATAGGAAAACTCCATAAAATGTTTGGATTTGCAACTTTTAATTTTTGGGGAGAAAAAACACCAAAGGGGTTAACCTTACGTTTTTTTCAAAAATTGCCAAAAATTTAAATGGTCTTTTTTTGATCATAACCGACATGATTTGATGCGGGGAGTTCGAAAAACGCGGTATCGTTGCGGGAAAACGCTCGTAAGAGGTTTAAAATTACGTTCAAATATTTCCAACTTTAAAGACGCATAAATCCTAAAATATCATACTTACGGCAAATCTGCCTGCGTCAGTCGATTTATCTCAAAAAACTGCATAGGAAAACGCCATAAAATGTTTGGATTTGAAACTTTCAATTTTTGGGGTGAAAAAACACCAAAGGGGTTAACCTTACGTTTTTTTCAAAAATCGCCAAAAATTTAAATGGTCTTTTTTTGATCATAACCGACGTGATTTGATGCGGGGAGTTCGAAAAACGCGGTATCGTTGCGGGAAAACGATCGTAAGAGGTTTAAAATTACTTTCAAATATTTCCAACTTTAAAGACGCATAAATCTTAAAATATCATACTTACGGCAAATCTGCATGCGTCAGTCGATTTATCCCAAAAAACTGCATAGGAAAACGCCATAAAATGTTTGGATTTGAAACTTTCAATTTTTGGGGTGAAAAAACACCAAAGGGGTTTCCCTTACGTTTTTTTCAAAAATCGCCAAAAATTTAAATGGTCTTTTTTTTGATCATAACCGACGTGATTTGATGCGGGGAGTTCGAAAAACGCGGTATCGTTGCGGGAAAACGCTCGTAAGAGGTTTAAAATTACGTTCAAATATTTCCAACTTAAAAGACGCATAAATCCTAAAATATCATACTTACGGCAAATCTCCCTGCGTCAGTCGATTTATCTAAAAAAACTTCATAGGAAAACTCCATAAAATGTTTGGATTTGCAGCTTTTAATTTTTGGGGTGAAAAAACACCAAAGGGGTTAACCTTACGTTTTTTTCAAAAATTGCCAAAAATTTAAATGGTCTTTTTTTGATCATAACCGACGTGATTTGATGCGGGGAGTTCGAACAACGCGGTATCGTTGCGGGAAAACGCACGTAAGTGGTTTAAATTTACTTTCAAATATTTCCAACTTTAAAGACGCATAAATCCTAAAATATCATACTTACGGCAAATCTGCCTGCGTCAGTCGATTTATCTCAAAAAAACTGCATAGGAAAACGCCATAAAATGTTTGGATTTGAAACTTTCAATTTTTGGAGTGAAAAAACACCAGAGGGGTTAACCTTACGTTTTTTTAAAACATCACCAAAAATTTAAATGGTCTTTTTTTGATCATAACCGACGTGATTTGATGCGGGGAGTTCGAAAAACGCGGTATCGTTGCGGGAAAACGCTCGTAAGAGGTTTAAAATTACTTTCAAATATTTCCAACTTTAAAGACGCATAAATTCTAAAATATCATACTTACAGCAAATCTGCCTGCGTCAGTCGATTTATCTCAAAAAACTGCATAGGAAAACGCCATAAAATGTTTGGATTTGAAACTTTCAATTTTTGGGGTGAAAAAACACCAAAGGGGTTAACCTTACGTTTTTTTAAAAAATCGCCAAAAATTTAAATGGTCTTTTTTTGATCATAACCGACGTGATTTGATGCGGGGAGTTCGAACAACGCGGTATCGTTGCGGGAAAACGCACGTAAGAGGTTTAAATTTACTTTCAAATATTTCCAACTTTAAAGACGCATAAATCCTAAAATATCATACTTACGGCAAATCTGCCTGCGTCAGTCGATTTATCTCAAAAAACTGCATAGGAAAACGCCATAAAATGTTTGGATTTGAAACTTTCAATTTTTGGAGTGAAAAAACACCAGAGGGGTTTACCTTACGTTTTTTTAAAAAATTACCAAAAATTTAAATGGTCTTTTTTTGATCATAACCGACGTGATTTGATGCGGGGAGTTCGAAAAACGCGGTATCGTTGCAGGGAAACGCTCGTAAGAGGTTTAAAATTACTTTCAAATATTTCCAATTTAAAGACGCATAAATCCTAAAATATCATACTTACAGCAAATCTGCCTGCGTCAGTCGATTTAGCTCAAAAAACTGTTTGGATTTGAAACTTTCAATTTTTGGGGTGAAAAAACACCAAAGGGGTTGTTAACTTTACGTTTTTTTCAAAAATCGCCAAAAATTTAAATGGTCTTTTTTTGATCATAACCGACGTGATTTGATGCGGGGAGTTCGAACAACGCGGTATCGTTGCGGGGAAACGCTCGTAAGAGGTTTAAAATTACTTTCAAATATTTCCAATTTAAAGACGCATAAATCCTAAAATATCATACTTACAGCAAATCTGCCTGCGTCAGTCGATTTATCTCAAAAAACTGCATAGGAAGACGCCATTAAATGTTTGGATTTGAAACTTTCAATTTTTGGGGTGAAAAAACAACAAAGGGGTTAACCTTACGTTTTTTTCAAAAATCGCCAAAAATTTTAATGGTCTTTTTTTGATCATAACCGACATGATTTGATGCGGGGAGTTCGAAAAACGCGGTATCGTTGCGGGAAAACGCTCGTAAGAGGTTTAAAATTAGGTTCAAATATTTCCAACTTTAAAGACGCATAAATCCTAAAATATCATACTTACGGCAAATCTGCCTGCGTCAGTCGATTTATCTCAAAAAACTGCATAGGAAAACGCCATAAAATGTTTGGATTTGAAACTTTCAATTTTTGGGGTGAAAAAACACCAAAGGGGTTAACCTTACGTTTTTTTCAAAAATCGCCAAAAATTTAAATGGTCTTTTTTTGATCATAACCGACATGATTTGATGCGGGGATGATTCGAAAAACGCGGTATCGTTGCGGGAAAACGCTCGTAAGAGGTTTAAAATTACGTTCAAATATTTCCAACTTTAAAGACGAATAAATCCTAAAATATCATACTTACGGCAAATCTGCCTGCGTCAGTCGATTTATCTCAAAAAACTGCATAGGAAAACTCCATAAAATGTTTGGATTTGCAACTTTTAATTTTTGGGGAGAAAAAACACCAAAGGGGTTAACCTTACGTTTTTTTCAAAAATCGCCAAAAATTTAAATGGTCTTTTTTTGATCATAACCGACATGATTTGATGCGGGGAGTTCGAAAAACGCGGTATCGTTGCGGGAAAACGCTCGTAAGAGGTTTAAAATTACGTTCAAATATTTCCAACTTTAAAGACGCATAAATCCTAAAATATCATACTTACGGCAAATCTGCCTGCGTCAGTCGATTTATCTCAAAAAACTGCATAGGAAAACGCCATAAAATGTTTGGATTTGAAACTTTCAATTTTTGGGGTGAAAAAACACCAAAGGGGTTAACCTTACGTTTTTTTCAAAAATCGCCAAAAATTTAAATGGTCTTTTTTTGATCATAACCGACGTGATTTGATGCGGGGAGTTCGAAAAACGCGGTATCGTTGCGGGAAAACGATCGTAAGAGGTTTAAAATTACTTTCAAATATTTCCAACTTTAAAGACGCATAAATCCTAAAATATCATACTTACGGCAAATCTGCCTGCGTCAGTCGATTTATCTCAAAAAACTGCATAGGAAAACGCCATAAAATGTTTGGATTTGAAACTTTCAATTTTTGGAGTGAAAAAACACCAGAGGGGTTAACCTTACGTTTTTTTAAAAAATTACCAAAAATTTAAATGGTCTTTTTTTGATCATAACCGACGTGATTTGATGCGGGGAGTTCGAAAAACGCGGTATCGTTGCGGGAAAACGCTCGTAAGAGGTTTAAAATTACTTTCAAATATTTCCAACTTTAAAGACGCATAAATCTTAAAATATCATACTTACGGCAAATCTGCCTGCGTCAGTCGATTTATCTCAAAAAACTGCATAGGAAAACGCCATAAAATGTTTGGATTTGAAACTTTCAATTTTTGGGGTGAAAAAACACCAAAGGGGTTTCCCTTACGTTTTTTTCAAAAATCGCCAAAAATTTAAATGGTCTTTTTTTGATCATAACCGACGTGATTTGATGCGGGGAGTTCGAAAAACGCGGTATCGTTGCGGGAAAACGCTCGTAAGAGGTTTAAAATTACGTTCAAATATTTCCAACTTAAAAGACGCATAAATCCTAAAATATCATACTTACGGCAAATCTCCCTGCGTCAGTCGATTTATCTAAAAAAACTTCATAGGAAAACTCCATAAAATGTTTGGATTTGCAACTTTTAATTTTTGGGGTGAAAAAACACCAAAGGGGTTAACCTTACGTTTTTTTCAAAAATTGCCAAAAATTTAAATGGTCTTTTTTTGATCATAACCGACGTGATTTGATGCGGGGAGTTCGAAAAACGCGGTATCGTTGCGGGAAAACGCTCGTAAGAGGTTTAAAATTACGTTCAAATATTTCCAACTTAAAAGACGCATAAATCCTAAAATATCATACTTACGGCAAATCTCCCTGCGTCAGTCGATTTATCTAAAAAAACTTCATAGGAAAACTCCATAAAATGTTTGGATTTGCAACTTTTAATTTTTGGGGTGAAAAAACACCAAAGGGGTTAACCTTACGTTTTTTTCAAAAATTGCCAAAAATTTAAATGGTCTTTTTTTGATCATAACCGACGTGATTTGATGCGGGGAGTTCGAAAAACGCGGTATCGTTGCGGGAAAACGCTCGTAAGAGGTTTAAAATTACTTTCAAATATTTCCAACTTTAAAGACGCATAAATCCTAAAATATCATACTTACGGCAAATCTCCCTGCGTCAGTCGATTTATCTAAAAAAACTTCATAGGATAACTCCATAAAATGTTTGGATTTGAAACTTTCAATTTTTGGGGTGAAAAAACACCAAAGGGGTTAACCTTACGTTTTTTTAAAAAATCGCCAAAAGTTTAAATGGTCTTTTTTTGATCATAACCGACGTGATTTGATGCGGGGAGTTCGAACAACGCGGTATCGTTGCGGGAAAACGCACGTAAGAGGTTTAAATTTACTTTCAAATATTTCCAACTTTAAAGACGCATAAATCCTAAAATATCATACTTACGGCAAATCTGCCTGCGTCAGTCGATTTATCTCAAAAAAACTGCATAGGAAAACGCCATAAAATGTTTGGATTTGAAACTTTCAATTTTTGGAGTGAAAAAACACCAGAGGGGTTAACCTTACGTTTTTTTAAAAAATTACCAAAAATTTAAATGGTCTTTTTTTGATCATAACCGACGTGATTTGATGCGGGGAGTTCGAAAAACGCGGTATCGTTGCGGGAAAACGCTCGTAAGAGGTTTAAAATTACTTTCAAATATTTCCAACTTTAAAGACGCATAAATTCTAAAATATCATACTTACAGCAAATCTGCCTGCGTCAGTCGATTTATCTCAAAAAACTGCATAGGAAAACGCCATAAAATGTTTGGATTTGAAACTTTCAATTTTTGGGGTGAAAAAACACCAAAAGGGTTAACCTTACGTTTTTTTAAAAAATCGCCAAAAATTTAAATGGTCTTTTTTTGATCATAACCGACGTAATTTGATGCGGGGAGTTCGAACAACGCGGTATCGTTGCGGGAAAACGCACGTAAGAGGTTTAAATTTACTTTCAAATATTTCCAACTTTAAAGACGCATAAATCCTAAAATATCATACTTACGGCAAATCTGCCTGCGTCAGTCGATTTATCTCAAAAAACTGCATAGGAAAACGCCATAAAATGTTTGGATTTGAAACTTTCAATTTTTGGAGTGAAAAAACACCAGAGGGGTTAACCTTACGTTTTTTTAAAAAATTACCAAAAATTTAAATGGTCTTTTTTTGATCATAACCGACGTGATTTGATGCGGGGAGTTCGAAAAACGCGGTATCGTTGCAGGGAAACGCTCGTAAGAGGTTTAAAATTACTTTCAAATATTTCCAATTTAAAGACGCATAAATCCTAAAATATCATACTTACAGCAAATCTGCCTGCGTCAGTCGATTTATCTCAAAAAACTGTTTGGATTTGAAACTTTCAATTTTTGGGGTGAAAAAACACCAAAGGGGTTGTTAACTTTACGTTTTTTTCAAAAATCGCCAAAAATTTAAATGGTCTTTTTTTGATCATAACCGACGTGATTTGATGCGGGGAGTTCGAACAACGCGGTATCGTTGCGGGGAAACGCTCGTAAGAGGTTTAAAATTACTTTCAAATATTTCCAATTTAAAGACGCATAAATCCTAAAATATCATACTTACAGCAAATCTGCCTGCGTCAGTCGATTTATCTCAAAAAACTGCATAGGAAGACGCCATTAAATGTTTGGATTTGAAACTTTCAATTTTTGGGGTGAAAAAACAACAAAGGGGTTAACCTTACGTTTTTTTCAAAAATCGCCAAAAATTTTAATGGTCTTTTTTTGATCATAACCGACATGATTTGATGCGGGGAGTTCGAAAAACGCGGTATCGTTGCGGGAAAACGCTCGTAAGAGGTTTAAAATTACGTTCAAATATTTCCAACTTTAAAGACGCATAAATCCTAAAATATCATACTTACGGCAAATCTGCCTGCGTCAGTCGATTTATCTCAAAAAACTGCATAGGAAAACGCCATAAAATGTTTGGATTTGAAACTATCAATTTTTGGGGTGAAAAAACACCAAAGGGGTTAACCTTACGTTTTTTTCAAAAATCGCCAAAAATTTAAATGGTCTTTTTTTGATCATAACCGACATGATTTGATGCGGGGAGTTCGAAAAACGCGGTATCGTTGCGGGAAAACGCTCGTAAGAGGTTTAAAATTACGTTCAAATATTTCCAACTTTAAAGACGCATAAATCCTAAAATATCATACTTACGGCAAATCTGCCTACGTCAGTCGATTTATCTCAAAAAACTGCATAGGAAAACGCCATAAAATGTTTGGATTTGAAACTTTCAATTTTTGGGGTGAAAAAACACCAAAGGGGTTAACCTTACGTTTTTTTCAAAAATCGCCAAAAATTTAAATGGTCTTTTTTCGATCATAACCGACATGATTTGATGCGGGGAGTTCGAAAAACGCGGTATCGTTGCGGGAAAACGCTCGTAAGAGGTTTAAAATTACGTTCAAATATTTCCAACTTTAAAGACGCATAAATCCTAAAATATCATACTTACGGCAAATCTGCCTGCGTCAGTCGATTTATCTCAAAAAACTGCATAGGAAAACGCCATAAAATGTTTGGATTTGAAACTATCAATTTTTGGGGTGAAAAAACACCAAAGGGGTTAACCTTACGTTTTTTTCAAAAATCGCCAAAAATTTAAATGGTCTTTTTTTGATCATAACCGACGTGATTTGATGCGGGGAGTTCGAAAAACGCGGTATCGTTGCGGGGAAACGCTCGTAAGAGGTTTAAAATTACTTTCAAATATTTCCAATTTAAAGACGCATAAATCCTAAAATATCATACTTACAGCAAATCTGCCTGCGTCAGTCGATTTATCTCAAAAAACTGTTTGGATTTGAAACTTTCAATTTTAGGGGTGAAAAAACACCAAAGGGGTTGTTAACTTTACGTTTTTTTCAAAAATCGCCAAAAATTTAAATGGTCTTTTTTTGATCATAACCGACGTGATTTGATGCGGGGAGTTCGAACAACGCGGTATCGTTGCGGGGAAACGCTCGTAAGAGGTTTAAAATTACTTTCAAATATTTCCAATTTAAAGACGCATAAATCCTAAAATATCATACTTACAGCAAATCTGCCTGCGTCAGTCGATTTATCTCAAAAAACTGCATAGGAAGACGCCATTAAATGTTTGGATTTGAAACTTTCAATTTTTGGGGTGAAAAAACAACAAAGGGGTTAACCTTACGTTTTTTTCAAAAATCGCCAAAAATTTTAATGGTCTTTTTTTGATCATAACCGACATGATTTGATGCGGGGAGTTCGAAAAACGCGGTATCGTTGCGGGAAAACGCTCGTAAGAGGTTTAAAATTACGTTCAAATATTTCCAACTTTAAAGACGCATAAATCCTAAAATATCATACTTACGGCAAATCTGCCTGCGTCAGTCGATTTATCTCAAAAAACTGCATAGGAAAACGCCATAAAATGTTTGGATTTGAAACTATCAATTTTTGGGGTGAAAAAACACCAAAGGGGTTAACCTTACGTTTTTTTCAAAAATCGCCAAAAATTTAAATGGTCTTTTTTTGATCATAACCGACATGATTTGATGCGGGGAGTTCGAAAAACGCGGTATCGTTGCGGGAAAACGCTCGTAAGAGGTTTAAAATTACGTTCAAATATTTCCAACTTTAAAGACGCATAAATCCTAAAATATCATACTTACGGCAAATCTGCCTACGTCAGTCGATTTATCTCAAAAAACTGCATAGGAAAACGCCATAAAATGTTTGGATTTGAAACTTTCAATTTTTGGGGTGAAAAAACACCAAAGGGGTTAACCTTACGTTTTTTTCAAAAATCGCCAAAAATTTAAATGGTCTTTTTTCGATCATAACCGACATGATTTGATGCGGGGAGTTCGAAAAACGCGGTATCGTTGCGGGAAAACGCTCGTAAGAGGTTTAAAATTACGTTCAAATATTTCCAACTTTAAAGACGCATAAATCCTAAAATATCATACTTACGGCAAATCTGCCTGCGTCAGTCGATTTATCTCAAAAAACTGCATAGGAAAACGCCATAAAATGTTTGGATTTGAAACTATCAATTTTTGGGGTGAAAAAACACCAAAGGGGTTAACCTTACGTTTTTTTCAAAAATCGCCAAAAATTTAAATGGTCTTTTTTTGATCATAACCGACGTGATTTGATGCGGGGAGTTCGAAAATCGCGGTATCGTTGCGGGGAAACGCTCGTAAGAGGTTTAAAATTACTTTCAAATATTTCCAATTTAAAGACGCATAAATCCTAAAATATCATACTTACAGCAAATCTGCCTGCGTCAGTCGATTTATCTCAAAAAACTGCATAGGAAGACGCCATTAAATGTTTGGATTTGAAACTTTCAATTTTTGGGGTGAAAAAACAACAAAGGGGTTAACCTTACGTTTTTTTCAAAAATCGCCAAAAATTTTAATGGTCTTTTTTTGATCATAACCGACATGATTTGATGCGGGGAGTTCGAAAAACGCGGTATCGTTGCGGGAAAACGCTCGTAAGAGGTTTAAAATTACGTTCAAATATTTCCAACTTTAAAGACGCATAAATCCTAAAATATCATACTTACGGCAAATCTGCCTGCGTCAGTCGATTTATCTCAAAAAACTGCATAGGACAACGCCATAAAATGTTTGGATTTGAAACTATCAATTTTTGGGGTGAAAAAACACCAAAGGGGTTAACCTTACGTTTTTTTCAAAAATCGCCAAAAATTTAAATGGTCTTTTTTTGATCATAACCGACATGATTTGATGCGGGGAGTTCGAAAAACGCGGTATCGTTGCGGGAAAACGCTCGTAAGAGGTTTAAAATTACGTTCAAATATTTCCAACTTTAAAGACGCATAAATCCTAAAATATCATACTTACGGCAAATCTGCCTGCGTCAGTCGATTTATCTCAAAAAACTGCATAGGAAAACGCCATAAAATGTTTGGATTTGAAACTTTCAATTTTTGGGGTGAAAAAACACCAAAGGGGTTAACCTTACGTTTTTTTCAAAAATCGCCAAAAATTTAAATGGTCTTTTTTCGATCATAACCGACATGATTTGATGCGGGGAGTTCGAAAAACGCGGTATCGTTGCGGGAAAACGCTCGTAAGAGGTTTAAAATTACTTTCAAATATTTCCAACTTTAAAGACGCATAAATCCTAAAATATCATACTTACGGCAAATCTGCCTGCGTCAGTCGATTTATCTTAAAAAACTGCATAGGAAAACGCCATAAAATGTTTGAATTTGAAACTTTCAATTTTTGGGGTGAAAAAACACCAAAGGGGTTAACCTTACGTTTTTTTCCAAAATCGCCAAAAATTTAAATGGTCTTTTTTTGATCATAACCGACGTGATTTGATGCGGGGTGTTCGACCAACGCGGTATCGTTGCGGGAAAACGCACGTAAGAGGTTTAAAATTACTTTCAAATATTTCCAACTTTAAAGACGCATAAATCCTAAAATATCATACTTACAGCAAATCTGCCTGCGTCAGTCGATTTATCTCAAAAAACTGCATATGAAAACGCTATTATTTGTTTGGATTTGTAACTTTCAATTTTTGGGGTGAAAAAACACCAAAGGGGTTAACCTTACGTTTTGTTCAAAAATCGCCAAAAATTTAAATGGTCTTTTTTTGATCATAACCGACGTGATTTGATGCGGGGAGTTCGAAAAACGCGGTATCGTTGCGGGAAAACGCTCGTAAGAGGTTTAAAATTACTTTCAAATATTTCCAACTTTAAAGACGCATAAATCTTAAAATATCATACTTACGGCAAATCTGCCTGCGTCAGTCGATTTATCCCAAAAAACTGCATAGGAAAACGCCATAAAATGTTTGGATTTGAAACTTTCAATTTTTGGGGTGAAAAAACACCAAAGGGGTTTCCCTTACGTTTTTTTCAAAAATCGCCAAAAATTTAAATGGTCTTTTTTTGATCATAACCGACGTGATTTGATGCGGGGAGTTCGAAAAACGCGGTATCGTTGCGGGAAAACGCTCGTAAGAGGTTTAAAATTACGTTCAAATATTTCCAACTTTAAAGACGCATAAATTCTAAAATATCATACTTACAGCAAATCTGCCTGCGTCAGTCGATTTATCTCAAAAAACTGCATAGGAAAACGCCATAAAATGTTTGGATTTGAAACTTTCAATTTTTGGGGTGAAAAAACACCAAAGGGGTTAACCTTACGTTTTTTTCAAAAATCGCTAAAGCTTTAAATGGTATTTTTTTGATAATAACCGACGTGATTTGATGCGGGGAGTTCGAAAAACGCGGTATCGTTGCGGGAAAACGCTCGTAAGAGGTTTAAAATTACTTTCAAATATTTCCAACTTTAAAGACGCATAAATTCTAAAATATCATACTTACTGCAAATCTGCCTGCGTCAGTCGATTTATCTCAAAAAACTGCATAGGAAAACGCCATAAAATGTTTGGATTTGAAACTTTCAATTTTTGGGGTGAAAAAACACCAAAGGGGTTAACCTTACGTTTTTTTAAAAAATCGCCAAAAATTTAAATGGTCTTTTTTTGATCATAACCGACGTGATTTGATGCGGGGAGTTCGAACAACGCGGTATCGTTGCGGGAAAACGCACGTAAGAGGTTTAAATTTACTTTCAAATATTTCCAACTTTAAAGACGCATAAATCCTAAAATATCATACTTACGGCAAATCTGCCTGCGTCAGTCGATTTATCTCAAAAAACTGCATAGGAAAACGCCATAAAATGTTTGGATTTGAAACTTTCAATTTTTGGGGTGAAAAAACACCAGAGGGGTTAACCTTACGTTTTTTTCAAAAATCGCCAAAAATTTAAATGGTCTTTTTTTGATCATAACCGACGTGATTTGATGCGGTGAGTTCGAAAAACGCGGTATCGTTGCGGGAAAACGCTCGTAAGAGGTTTAAAATTACTTTCAAATATTTCCAACTTTAAAGACGCATAAATCCTAAAATATCATACTTACGGCAAATCTGCCTGCGTCAGTCGATTTATCTCAAAAAACTGCATAGGAAAACGCCATAAAATGTTTGGATTTGAAACTTTCAATTTTTGGGGTGAAAAAACACCAAAGGGGTTAACCTTACGTTTTTTTCAAAAATCGCCAAAAATTTAAATGGTCTTTTTTTGATCATAACCGACGTGATTTGATGCGGGGAGTTCGAACAACGCGGTATCGTTGCGGGGAAACGCTCGTTAAAGGTTTAAAATTACTTTCAAATATTTCCAATTTAAAGACGCATAAATCCTAAAATATCATACTTACAGCAAATCTGCCTGCGTCAGTCGATTTATCTCAAAAAACTGCATAGGAAGACGCCATTAAATGTTTGGATTTGAAACTTTCAATTTTTGGGGTGAAAAAACACCAAAGGGGTTAACCTTACGTTTTTTTCAAAAATTGCCAAAAATTTAAATGGTCTTTTTTTTATCATAACCGACGTGATTTGATGCGGGGAGTTCGAAAAACGCGGTATCGTTGCGGGAAAACGCTCGTAAGAGGTTTAAAATTACTTTCAAATATTTCCAACTTTAAAGACGCATAAATCCTAAAATATCATACTTACGGCAAATCTCCCTGCGTCAGTCGATTTATCTAAAAAAACTTCATAGGATAACTCCATAAAATGTTTGGATTTGAAACTTTCAATTTTTGGGGTGAAAAAACACCAAAGGGGTTAACCTTACGTTTTTTTAAAAAATCGCCAAAAATTTAAATGGTCTTTTTTTGATCATAACCGACGTGATTTGATGCGGGGAGTTCGAACAACGCGGTATCGTTGCGGGAAAACGCACGTAAGAGGTTTAAATTTACTTTCAAATATTTCCAACTTTAAAGACGCATAAATCCTAAAATATCATACTTACGGCAAATCTGCCTGCGTCAGTCGATTTATCTCAAAAAACTGCATAGGAAAACGCCATAAAATGTTTGGATTTGAAACTTTCAATTTTTGGGGTGAAAAAACACCAAAGGGGTTAACCTTACGTTTTTTTCAAAAATCGCCAAAAATTTAAATGGTATTTTTTTGATAATAACCGACGTGATTTGATGCGGGGAGTTCGAAAAACGCGGTATCGTTGCGGGAAAACGCTCGTAAGAGGTTTAAAATAACGTTCAAATATTTCCAACTTAAAAGACGCATAAATCCTAAGATATCATACTTACGGCAAATCTCCCTGCGTCAGTCGATTTATCTAAAAAAACTTCATAGGAAAACTCCATAAAATGTTTGGATTTGCAACTTTTAATTTTTGGGGTGAAAAAACACCAAAGGGGTTAACCTTACGTTTTTTTCAAAAATTGCCAAAAATTTAAATGGTCTTTTTTTGATCATAACCGACGTGATTTGATGCGGGGAGTTCGAAAAACGCGGTATCGTTGCGGGAAAACGCTCGTAAGAGGTTTAAAATTACTTTCAAATATTTCCAACTTTAAAGACGCATAAATCCTAAAATATCATACTTACGGCAAATCTCCCTGCGTCAGTCGATTTATCTAAAAAAACTTCATAGGATAACTCCATAAAATGTTTGGATTTGAAACTTTCAATTTTTGGGGTGAAAAAACACCAAAGGGGTTAACCTTACGTTTTTTTAAAAAATCGCAAAAAATTTAAATGGTCTTTTTTTGATCATAACCGACGTGATTTGATGCGGGGAGTTCGAACAACGCGGTATCGTTGCGGGAAAACGCACGTAAGAGGTTTAAATTTACTTTCAAATTGTTCCAACTTTAAAGACGCATAAATCCTAAAATATCATACTTACGGCAAATCTGCCTGCGTCAGTCGATTTATCTCAAAAAACTGCATAGGAAAACGCCATAAAATGTTTGGATTTGAAACTTTCAATTTTTGGGGTGAAAAAACACCAAAGGGGTGTCGACGGATAAATCGACTGACCTTACGTTTTTTTCAAAAATCGCCAAAAATTTAAATGGTCTTTTTTTGATCATAACCGACATGATTTGATGCGGGGAGTTCGAAAAACGCGGTATCGTTGCGGGAAAACGCTCGTAAAAGGTTAAAATTACGTTCAAATATTTCCAACTTTAAAGACGCATAAATCCTAAAATATCATACTTACGGCAAATCTGCCTGCGTCAGTCGATTTATCTCAAAAAACTGCATAGGAAAACGCCATAAAATGTTTGGATTTGAAACTTTCAATTTTTGGGGTGAAAAAACACCAAAGGGGTTAACCTTACGTTTTTTTCAAAAATCGCCAAAAATTTAAATGGTCTTTTTTTGATCATAACCGACGTGATTTGATGCGGGGAGTTCGAACAACGCGGTATCGTTGCGGGAAAACGCACGTAAGAGGTTTAAATTTACTTTCAAATATTTCCAACTTTAAAGACGCATAAATCCTAAAATATCATACTTACGGCAAATCTGCCTGCGTCAGTCGATTTATCTCAAAAAACTGCATAGGAAAACGCCATAAAATGTTTGGATTTGAAACTTTCAATTTTTGGGGTGAAAAAACACCAGAGGGGTTAACCTTACGTTTTTTTCAAAAATCGCCAAAAATTTAAATGGTCTTTTTTTGATCATAACCGACGTGATTTGATGCGGTGAGTTCGAAAAACGCGGTATCGTTGCGGGAAAACGCTCGTAAGAGGTTTAAAATTACTTTCAAATATTTCCAACTTTAAAGACGCATAAATCCTAAAATATCATACTTACGGCAAATCTGCCTGCGTCAGTCGATTTATCTCAAAAAACTGCATAGGAAAACGCCATAAAATGTTTGGATTTGAAACTTTCAATTTTTGGGGTGAAAAAACACCAAAGGGGTTAACCTTACGTTTTTTTCAAAAATCGCCAAAAATTTAAATGGTCTTTTTTTGATCATAACCGACGTGATTTGATGCGGGGAGTTCGAAAAACGCGGTATCGTTGCGGGAAAACGCTCGTAAGAGGTTTAAAATTACGTTCAAATATTTCCAACTTTAAAGACGCATAGTCCTAAAATATCATACTTACGGCAAATCTGCCTGCGTCAGTCGATTTATCTCAAAAAACTGCATAGGAAAACGCCATAAAATGTTTGGATTTGAAACTTTTAATTTTTGGGGTGAAAAATCACCTTACGTTTTTTTCAAAAATCGCCAAAAATTTAAATGGTCTTTATTTGATCATAACCGACGTGATTTGATGCGGGGAGTTCGAAAAACGCGGTATCGTTGCGGGAAAACGCTCGTAAGAGGTTTAAAATTACTTTCAAATATTTCCAACTTTAAAGACGCATAAATTCTAAAATATCATACTTACAGCAAATCTGCCTGCGTCAGTCGATTTATCTCAAAAAACTGCATAGGAAAACGCCATAAAATGTTTGGATTTGAAACTTTCAATTTTTGGGGTGAAAAAACACCAAAGGGGTTAACCTTACGTTTTTTTAAAAAATCGCCAAAAATTTAAATGGTCTTTTTTTGATCATAACCGACGTGATTTGATGCGGGGAGTTCGAACAACGCGGTATCGTTGCGGGAAAACGCACGTAAGAGGTTTAAATTTACTTTCAAATATTTCCAACTTTAAAGACGCATAAATCCTAAAATATCATACTTACGGCAAATCTGCCTGCGTCAGTCGATTTATCTCAAAAAACTGCATAGGAAAACGCCATAAAATGTTTGGATTTGAAACTTTCAATTTTTGGGGTGAAAAAACACCAGAGGGGTTAACCTTACGTTTTTTTCAAAAATCGCCAAAAATTTAAATGGTCTTTTTTTGATCATAACCGACGTGATTTGATGCGGTGAGTTCGAAAAACGCGGTATCGTTGCGGGAAAACGCTCGTAAGAGGTTTAAAATTACTTTCAAATATTTCCAACTTTAAAGACGCATAAATCCTAAAATATCATACTTACGGCAAATCTGCCTGCGTCAGTCGATTTATCTCAAAAAACTGCATAGGAAAACGCCATAAAATGTTTGGATTTGAAACTTTCAATTTTTGGGGTGAAAAAACACCAAAGGGGTTAACCTTACGTTTTTTTCAAAAATCGCCAAAAATTTAAATGGTCTTTTTTTGATCATAACCGACATGATTTGATGCGGGGAGTTCGAAAAACGCGGTATCGTTGCGGGAAAACGCTCGTAAGAGGTTTAAAATTACGTTCAAATATTTCCAACTTTAAAGACGCATAAATCCTAAAATATCATACTTACGGCAAATCTGCCTGCGTCAGTCGATTTATCTCATAAAACTGCATAGGAAAACGCCATAAAATGTTTGGATTTGAAACTTTCAATTTTTGGGGTGAAAAAACACCAAAGGGGTTAAACCTTACGTTTTTTTCAAAAATCGCCAAAAATTTAAATGGTCTTTTTTTGATCATAACCGACATGATTTGATGCGGGGAGTTCGAAAAACGCGGTATCGTTGCGGGGAAACGCTCGTAAGAGGTTTAAAATTACTTTCAAATATTTCCAATTTAAAGACGCATAAATCCTAAAATATCATACTTACAGCAAATCTGCCTGCGTCAGTCGATTTATCTCAAAAAACTGCATAGGAAAACGCCATAAAATGTTTGGATTTGAAACTTTCAATTTTTGGGGTGAAAAAACACCAAAGGGGTTGTTAACCTTACGTTTTTTTCAAAAATCGCCAAAAATTTAAATGGTCTTTTTTTGATCATAACCGACGTGATTTGATGCGGGGAGTTCGAACAACGCGGTATCGTTGCGGGGAAACGCTCGTTAAAGGTTTAAAATTACTTTCAAATATTTCCAATTTAAAGACGCATAAATCCTAAAATATCATACTTACAGCAAATCTGCCTGCGTCAGTCGATTTATCTCAAAAAACTGCATAGGAAGACGCCATTAAATGTTTGGATTTGAAACTTTCAATTTTTGGGGTGAAAAAACACCAAAGGGGTTAACCTTACGTTTTTTTCAAAAATTGCCAAAAATTTAAATGGTCTTTTTTTTATCATAACCGACGTGATTTGATGCGGGGAGTTCGAAAAACGCGGTATCGTTGCGGGAAAACGCTCGTAAGAGGTTTAAAATTACTTTCAAATATTTCCAACTTTAAAGACGCATAAATCCTAAAATATCATACTTACGGCAAATCTCCCTGCGTCAGTCGATTTATCTAAAAAAACTTCATAGGATAACTCCATAAAATGTTTGGATTTGAAACTTTCAATTTTTGGGGTGAAAAAACACCAAAGGGGTTAACCTTACGTTTTTTTAAAAAATCGCCAAAAATTTAAATGGTCTTTTTTTGATCATAACCGACGTGATTTGATGCGGGGAGTTCGAACAACGCGGTATCGTTGCGGGAAAACGCACGTAAGAGGTTTAAATTTACTTTCAAATATTTCCAACTTTAAAGACGCATAAATCCTAAAATATCATACTTACGGCAAATCTGCCTGCGTCAGTCGATTTATCTCAAAAAACTGCATAGGAAAACGCCATAGTGTTTGGATTTGAAACTTTCAATTTTTGGGGTGAAAAAACACCAAAGGGGTTAACCTTACGTTTTTTTCAAAAATCGCCAAAAATTTAAATGGTATTTTTTTGATAATAACCGACGTGATTTGATGCGGGGAGTTCGAAAAACGCGGTATCGTTGCGGGAAAACGCTCGTAAGAGGTTTAAAATAACGTTCAAATATTTCCAACTTAAAAGACGCATAAATCCTAAGATATCATACTTACGGCAAATCTCCCTGCGTCAGTCGATTTATCTAAAAAAACTTCATAGGAAAACTCCATAAAATGTTTGGATTTGCAACTTTTAATTTTTGGGGTGAAAAAACACCAAAGGGGTTAACCTTACGTTTTTTTCAAAAATTGCCAAAAATTTAAATGGTCTTTTTTTGATCATAACCGACGTGATTTGATGCGGGGAGTTCGAAAAACGCGGTATCGTTGCGGGAAAACGCTCGTAAGAGGTTTAAAATTACGTTCAAATATTTCCAACTTTAAAGACGCATAAATCCTAAAATATCATACTTACGGCAAATCTCCCTGCGTCAGTCGATTTATCTAAAAAAACTTCATAGGATAACTCCATAAAATGTTTGGATTTGAAACTTTCAATTTTTGGGGTGAAAAAACACCAAAGGGGTTAACCTTACGTTTTTTTAAAAAATCGCAAAAAATTTAAATGGTCTTTTTTTGATCATAACCGACGTGATTTGATGCGGGGAGTTCGAACAACGCGGTATCGTTGCGGGAAAACGCACGTAAGAGGTTTAAATTTACTTTCAAATTGTTCCAACTTTAAAGACGCATAAATCCTAAAATATCATACTTACGGCAAATCTGCCTGCGTCAGTCGATTTATCTCAAAAAACTGCATAGGAAAACGCCATAAAATGTTTGGATTTGAAACTTTCAATTTTTGGGGTGAAAAAACACCAAAGGGGTGTCGACGGATAAATCGACTGACCTTACGTTTTTTTCAAAAATCGCCAAAAATTTAAATGGTCTTTTTTTGATCATAACCGACATGATTTGATGCGGGGAGTTCGAAAAACGCGGTATCGTTGCGGGAAAACGCTCGTAAAAGGTTAAAATTACGTTCAAATATTTCCAACTTTAAAGACGCATAAATCCTAAAATATCATACTTACGGCAAATCTGCCTGCGTCAGTCGATTTATCTCAAAAAACTGCATAGGAAAACGCCATAAAATGTTTGGATTTGAAACTTTCAATTTTTGGGGTGAAAAAACACCAAAGGGGTTAACCTTACGTTTTTTTCAAAAATCGCCAAAAATTTAAATGGTCTTTTTTTGATCATAACCGACGTGATTTGATGCGGGGAGTTCGAACAACGCGGTATCGTTGCGGGAAAACGCACGTAAGAGGTTTAAATTTACTTTCAAATATTTCCAACTTTAAAGACGCATAAATCCTAAAATATCATACTTACGGCAAATCTGCCTGCGTCAGTCGATTTATCTCAAAAAACTGCATAGGAAAACGCCATAAAATGTTTGGATTTGAAACTTTCAATTTTTGGGGTGAAAAAACACCAGAGGGGTTAACCTTACGTTTTTTTCAAAAATCGCCAAAAATTTAAATGGTCTTTTTTTGATCATAACCGACGTGATTTGATGCGGTGAGTTCGAAAAACGCGGTATCGTTGCGGGAAAACGCTCGTAAGAGGTTTAAAATTACTTTCAAATATTTCCAACTTTAAAGACGCATAAATCCTAAAATATCATACTTACGGCAAATCTGCCTGCGTCAGTCGATTTATCTCAAAAAACTGCATAGGAAAACGCCATAAAATGTTTGGATTTGAAACTTTCAATTTTTGCATAGGAAAACGCCATAAAATGTTTGGATTTGAAACTTTCAATTTTTGGGGTGAAAAAACACCAAAGGGGTTAACCTTACGTTTTTTTCAAAAATCGCCAAAAATTTAAATGGTCTTTTTTTGATCATAACCGACGTGATTTGATGCGGGGAGTTCGAAAAACGCGGTATCGTTGCGGGAAAACGCTCGTAAGAGGTTTAAAATTACGTTCAAATATTTCCAACTTTAAAGACGCATAAGTCCTAAAATATCATACTTACGGCAAATCTGCCTGCGTCAGTCGATTTATCTCAAAAAACTGCATAGGAAAACGCCATAAAATGTTTGGATTTGCAACTTTTAATTTTTGGGGTGAAAAAACACCAAAGGGGTTAACCTTACGTTTTTTTCAAAAATTGCCAAAAATTTAAATGGTCTTTTTTTGATCATAACCGACGTGATTTGATGCGGGGAGTTCGAAAAACGCGGTATCGTTGCGGGAAAACGCTCGTAAGAGGTTTAAAATTACTTTCAAATATTTCCAACTTTAAAGACGCATAAATCCTAAAATATCATACTTACGGCAAATCTCCCTGCGTCAGTCGATTTATCTAAAAAAACTTCATAGGATAACTCCATAAAATGTTTGGATTTGAAACTTTCAATTTTTGGGGTGAAAAAACACCAAAGGGGTTAACCTTACGTTTTTTTAAAATATCGCAAAAAATTTAAATGGTCTTTTTTTGATCATAACCGACGTGATTTGATGCGGGGAGTTCGAACAACGCGGTATCGTTGCGGGAAAACGCACGTAAGAGGTTTAAATTTACTTTCAAATTGTTCCAACTTTAAAGACGCATAAATCCTAAAATATCATACTTACGGCAAATCTGCCTGCGTCAGTCGATTTATCTCAAAAAACTGCATAGGAAAACGCCATAAAATGTTTGGATTTGAAACTTTCAATTTTTGGGGTGAAAAAACACCAAAGGGGTTAACCTTACGTTTTTTTCAAAAATCGCCAAAAATTTAAATGGTCTTTTTTTGATCATAACCGACATGATTTGATGCGGGGAGTTCGAAAAACGCGGTATCGTTGCGGGAAAACGCTCGTAAGAGGTTTAAAATTACGTTCAAATATTTCCAACTTTAAAGACGCATAAATCCTAAAATATCATACTTACGGCAAATCTGCCTGCGTCAGTCGATTTATCTCAAAAAACTGCATAGGAAAACGCCGTAAAATGTTTGGATTTGAAACTTTCAATTTTTGGGGTGAAAAAACACCAAAGGGGTTAACCTTAGGTTTTTTTAAAAATCGCCAAAAATTTAAATGGTCTTTTTTTGATCATAACCGACATGATTTGATGCGGGGAGTTCGAAAAACGCGGTATCGTTGCGGGAAAACGCTCGTAAGAGGTTTAAAATTACGTTCAAATATTTCCAACTTTAAAGACGAATAAATCCTAAAATATCATACTTACGGCAAATCTGCCTGCGTCAGTCGATTTATCTCAAAAAACTGCATAGGAAAACTCCATAAAATGTTTGGATTTGCAACTTTTAATTTTTGGGGTGAAAAAACACCAAAGGTTTTAACCTTACGTTTTTTTCAAAAATCGCCAAAAATTTAAATGGTCTTTATTTGATCATAACCGACGTGATTTGATGCGGGGAGTTCGAAAAACGCGGTATCGTTGCGGGAAAACGCTCGTAAGAGGTTTAAAATTACTTTCAAATATTTCCAACTTTAAAGACGCATAAATCCTAAAATATCATACTTACGGCAAATCTGCCTGCGTCAGTCGATTTATCTCAAAAAACTGCATAGGAAAACGCCATAAAATGTTTGGATTTGAAACTTTCAATTTTTGGAGTGAAAAAACACCAGAGGGGTTAACCTTACGTTTTTTTAAAAAATTACCAAAAATTTAAATGGTCTTTTTTTGATCATAACCGACGTGATTTGATGCGGGGAGTTCGAAAAACGCGGTATCGTTGCGGGAAAACGCTCGTAAGAGGTTTAAAATTACGTTCAAATATTTCCAACTTTAAAGACGCATAAGTCCTAAAATATCATACTTACGGCAAATCTGCCTGCGTCAGTCGATTTATCTCAAAAAACTGCATAGGAAAACGCTATAAAATGTTTGGATTTGAAACTTTCAATTTTTGGGGTGAAAAAACACCAAAGGGGTGTCGACGGATAAATCGACTGACCTTACGTTTTTTTCAAAAATCGCCAAAAATTTAAATGGTCTTTTTTTGATCATAACCGACATGATTTGATGCGGGGAGTTCGAAAAACGCGGTATCGTTGCGGGAAAACGCTCGTAAGAGGTTAAAATTACGTTCAAATATTTCCAACTTTAAAGACGCATAAATCCTAAAATATCATACTTACGGCAAATCTGCCTGCGTCAGTCGATTTATCTCAAAAAACTGCATAGGAAAACGCCATAAAATGTTTGGATTTGAAACTTTCAATTTTTGGGGTGAAAAAACACCAAAGGGGTTAACCTTACGTTTTTTTCAAAAATCGCCAAAAATTTAAATGGTCTTTTTTTGATCATAACCGACGTGATTTGATGCGGGGAGTTCGAACAACGCGGTATCGTTGCGGGAAAACGCACGTAAGAGGTTTAAATTTACTTTCAAATATTTCCAACTTTAAAGACGCATAAATCCTAAAATATCATACTTACGGCAAATCTGCCTGCGTCAGTCGATTTATCTCAAAAAACTGCATAGGAAAACGCCATAAAATGTTTGGATTTGAAACTTTCAATTTTTGGGGTGAAAAAACACCAGAGGGGTTAACCTTACGTTTTTTTCAAAAATCGCCAAAAATTTAAATGGTCTTTTTTTGATCATAACCGACGTGATTTGATGCGGTGAGTTCGAAAAACGCGGTATCGTTGCGGGAAAACGCTCGTAAGAGGTTTAAAATTACTTTCAAATATTTCCAACTTTAAAGACGCATAAATCCTAAAATATCATACTTACGGCAAATCTGCCTGCGTCAGTCGATTTATCTCAAAAAACTGCATAGGAAAACGCCATAAAATGTTTGGATTTGAAACTTTCAATTTTTGGGGTGAAAAAACACCAAAGGGGTGTCGACGGATAAATCGACTGACCTTACGTTTTTTTCAAAAATCGCCAAAAATTTAAATGGTCTTTTTTTGATCATAACCGACATGATTTGATGCGGGGAGTTCGAAAAACGCGGTATCGTTGCGGGAAAACGCTCGTAAGAGGTTAAAATTACGTTCAAATATTTCCAACTTTAAAGACGCATAAATCCTAAAATATCATACTTACGGCAAATCTGCCTGCGTCAGTCGATTTATCTCAAAAAACTGCATAGGAAAACGCCATAAAATGTTTGGATTTGAAACTTTTAATTTTTGGGGTGAAAAATCACCTTACGTTTTTTTCAAAAATCGCCAAAAATTTAAATGGTCTTTATTTGATCATAACCGACGTGATTTGATGCGGGGAGTTCGAAAAACGCGGTATCGTTGCGGGAAAACGCTCGTAAGAGGTTTAAAATTACTTTCAAATATTTCCAACTTTAAAGACGCATAAATTCTAAAATATCATACTTACAGCAAATCTGCCTGCGTCAGTCGATTTATCTCAAAAAACTGCATAGGAAAACGCCAAAAAATGTTTGGATTTGAAACTTTCAATTTTTGGGGTGAAAAAACACCAAAGGGGTTAACCTTACGTTTTTTTAAAAAATTGCCAAAAATTTAAATGGTCTTTTTTTGATCATAACCGACGTGATTTGATGCGGGGAGTTCGAACAACGCGGTATCGTTGCGGGAAAACGCACGTAAGAGGTTTAAATTTACTTTCAAATATTTCCAACTTTAAAGACGCATAAATCCTAAAATATCATACTTACGGCAAATCTGCCTGCGTCAGTCGATTTATCTCAAAAAACTGCATAGGAAAACGCCATAAAATGTTTGGATTTGAAACTTTCAATTTTTGGGGTGAAAAAACACCAGAGGGGTTAACCTTACGTTTTTTTCAAAAATCGCCAAAAATTTAAATGGTCTTTTTTTGATCATAACCGACGTGATTTGATGCGGTGAGTTCGAAAAACGCGGTATCGTTGCGGGAAAACGCTCGTAAGAGGTTTAAAATTACTTTCAAATATTTCCAACTTTAAAGACGCATAAATCCTAAAATATCATACTTACGGCAAATCTGCCTGCGTCAGTCGATTTATCTCAAAAAACTGCATAGGAAAACGCCATAAAATGTTTGGATTTGAAACTTTCAATTTTTGGGGTGAAAAAACACCAAAGGGGTTAACCTTACGTTTTTTTCAAAAATCGCCAAAAATTTAAATGGTCTTTTTTTGATCATAACCGACGTGATTTGATGCGGGGAGTTCGAAAAACGCGGTATCGTTGCGGGAAAACGCTCGTAAGAGGTTTAAAATTACGTTCAAATATTTCCAACTTTAAAGACGCATAAGTCCTAAAATATCGTACTTACGGCAAATCTGCCTGCGTCAGTCGATTTATCTCAAAAAACTGCATAGGAAAACGCCGTAAAATGTTTGGATTTGAAACTTTCAATTTTTGGGGTGAAAAAACACCAAAGGGGTTAACCTTACGTTTTTTTAAAAATCGCCAAAAATTTAAATGGACTTTTTTTGATCATAACCGACATGATTTGATGCGGGGAGTTCGAAAAACGCGGTATCGTTGCGGGAAATCGCTCGTAAGAGGTTTAAAATTACGTTCAAATATTTCCAACTTTAAAGACGAATAAATCCTAAAATATCATACTTACGGCAAATCTGCCTGCGTCAGTCGATTTATCTCAAAAAACTGCATAGGAAAACTCCATAAAATGTTTGGATTTGCAACTTTTAATTTTTGGGGTGAAAAAACACCAAAGGTTTTAACCTTACGTTTTTTTCAAAAATCGCCAAAAATTTAAATGGTCTTTATTTGATCATAACCGACGTGATTTGATGCGGGGAGTTCGAAAAACGCGGTATCGTTGCGGGAAAACGCTCGTAAGAGGTTTAAAATTACTTTCAAATATTTCCAACTTTAAAGACGCATAAATCCTAAAATATCATACTTACGGCAAATCTGCCTGCGTCAGTCGATTTATCTCAAAAAACTGCATAGGAAAACGCCATAAAATGTTTGGATTTGAAACTTTCAATTTTTGGGGTGAAAAAACACCAGAGGGGTTAACCTTACGTTTTTTTCAAAAATCGCCAAAAATTTAAATGGTCTTTTTTTGATCATAACCGACGTGATTTGATGCGGTGAGTTCGAAAAACGCGGTATCGTTGCGGGAAAACGCTCGTAAGAGGTTTAAAATTACTTTCAAATATTTCCAACTTTAAAGACGCATAAATCCTAAAATATCATACTTACGGCAAATCTGCCTGCGTCAGTCGATTTATCTCAAAAAACTGCATAGGAAAACGCCATAAAATGTTTGGATTTGAAACTTTCAATTTTTGGGGTGAAAAAACACCAAAGGGGTGTCGACGGATAAATCGACTGACCTTACGTTTTTTTCAAAAATCGCCAAAAATTTAAATGGTCTTTTTTTGATCATAACCGACGTGATTTGATGCGGGGAGTTCGAAAAACGCGGTATCGTTGCGGGAAAACGCTCGTAAGAGGTTTAAAATTACTTTCAAATATTTCCAACTTTAAAGACGCATAAATTCTAAAATATCATACTTACAGCAAATCTGCCTGCGTCAGTCGATTTATCTCAAAAAACTGCATAGGAAAACGCCATAAAATGTTTGGATTTGAAACTTTCAATTTTTGGGGTGAAAAAACACCAAAAAACCTTACGTTTTTTTAAAAAATCGCCAAAAATTTAAATGGTCTTTTTTTGATCATAACCGACGTGATTTGATGCGGGGAGTTCGAACAACGCGGTATCGTTGCGGGAAAACGCACGTAAGAGGTTTAAATTTACTTTCAAATATTTCCAACTTTAAAGACGCATAAATCCTAAAATATCATACTTACGGCAAATCTGCCTGCGTCAGTCGATTTATCTCAAAAAACTGCATAGGAAAACGCCATAAAATGTTTGGATTTGAAACTTTCAATTTTTGGGGTGAAAAAACACCAGAGGGGTTAACCTTACGTTTTTTTCAAAAATCGCCAAAAATTTAAATGGTCTTTTTTTGATCATAACCGACGTGATTTGATGCGGTGAGTTCGAAAAACGCGGTATCGTTGCGGGAAAACGCTCGTAAGAGGTTTAAAATTACTTTCAAATATTTCCAACTTTAAAGACGCATAAATCCTAAAATATCATACTTACGGCAAATCTGCCTGCGTCAGTCGATTTATCTCAAAAAACTGCATAGGAAAACGCCATAAAATGTTTGGATTTGAAACTTTCAATTTTTGGGGTGAAAAAACACCAAAGGGGTTAACCTTACGTTTTTTTCAAAAATCGCCAAAAATTTAAATGGTCTTTTTTTGATCATAACCGACATGATTTGATGCGGGGAGTTCGAAAAACGCGGTATCGTTGCGGGAAAACGCTCGTAAGAGGTTTAAAATTACGTTCAAATATTTCCAACTTTAAAGACGCATAAATCCTAAAATATCATACTTACGGCAAATCTGCCTGCGTCAGTCGATTTATCTCAAAAAACTGCATAGGAAAACGCCATAAAATGTTTGGATTTGAAACTTTCAATTTTTGGGGTGAAAAAACACCAAAGGGGTTAACCTTACGTTTTTTTCAAAAATCGCCAAAAATTTAAATGGTCTTTTTTTGATCATAACCGACATGATTTGATGCGGGGAGTTCGAAAAACGCGGTATCGTTGCGGGGAAACGCTCGTAAGAGGTTTAAAATTACTTTCAAATATTTCCAATTTAAAGACGCATAAATCCTAAAATATCATACTTACAGCAAATCTGCCTGCGTCAGTCGATTTATCTCAAAAAACTGCATAGGAAAACGCCATAAAATGTTTGGATTTGAAACTTTCAATTTTTGGGGTGAAAAAACACCAAAGGGGTTGTTAACCTTACGTTTTTTTCAAAAATCGCCAAAAATTTAAATGGTCTTTTTTTGATCATAACCGACGTGATTTGATGCGGGGAGTTCGAACAACGCGGTATCGTTGCGGGGAAACGCTCGTAAAAGGTTTAAAATTACTTTCAAATATTTCCAATTTAAAGACGCATAAATCCTAAAATATCATACTTACAGCAAATCTGCCTGCGTCAGTCGATTTATCTCAAAAAACTGCATAGGAAGACGCCATTAAATGTTTGGATTTGAAACTTTCAATTTTTGGGGTGAAAAAACACCAAAGGGGTTAACCTTACGTTTTTTTCAAAAATTGCCAAAAATTTAAATGGTCTTTTTTTGATCATAACCGACGTGATTTGATGCGGGGAGTTCGAAAAACGCGGTATCGTTGCGGGAAAACGCTCGTAAGAGGTTTAAAATTACTTTCAAATATTTCCAACTTTAAAGACGCATAAATCCTAAAATATCATACTTACGGCAAATCTCCCTGCGTCAGTCGATTTATCTAAAAAAACTTCATAGGATAACTCCATAAAATGTTTGGATTTGAAACTTTCAATTTTTGGGGTGAAAAAACACCAAAGGGGTTAACCTTACGTTTTTTTAAAAAATCGCCAAAAATTTAAATGGTCTTTTTTTGATCATAACCGACGTGATTTGATGCGGGGAGTTCGAAAAACGCGGTATCGTTGCGGGAAAACGCTCGTAAGAGGTTTAAAATTACGTTCAAATATTTCCAACTTTAAAGACGCATAAATCCTAAAATATCATACTTACGGCAAATCTGCCTGCGTCAGTCGATTTATCTCAAAAAACTGCATAGGAAAACGCCATAAAATGTTTGGATTTGAAACTTTCAATTTTTGGGGTAAAAAAACACCAAAGGGGTTAACCTTACGTTTTTTTAAAAATCGCCAAAAATTTAAATGGTCTTTTTTTGATCATAACCGACATGATTTGATGCGGGGAGTTCGAAAAACGCGGTATCGTTGCGGGAAAACGCTCGTAAGAGGTTTAAAATTACGTTCAAATATTTCCAACTTTAAAGACGAATAAATCCTAAAATATCATACTTACGGCAAATCTGCCTGCGTCAGTCGATTTATCTCAAAAAACTGCATAGGAAAACTCCATAAAATGTTTGGATTTGCAACTTTTAATTTTTGGGGTGAAAAAACACCAAAGGTTTTAACCTTACGTTTTTTTCAAAAATCGCCAAAAATTTAAATGGTCTTTATTTGATCATAACCGACGTGATTTGATGCGGGGAGTTCGAAAAACGCGGTATCGTTGCGGGAAAACGCTCGTAAGAGGTTTAAAATTACTTTCAAATATTTCCAACTTTCAAGACGCATAAATTCTAAAATATCATACTTACGGCAAATCTGCCTGCGTCAGTCGATTTATCTCAAAAAACTGCATAGGAAAACGCTATAAAATGTTTGGATTTGAAACTTTCTATTTTTGGGGTGAAAAAACACCAGAGGGTTAACCTTTAAAAGGTTAACCTTACGATTTTTTAAAAAATCGCCAAAAATTTAAATGGTCTTTTTTTGATCATAACCGACGTGATTTGATGCGGGGAGTTCGAAAAACGCGGTATCGTTGCGGGAAAACGCTCGTAAGAGGTTTAAAATTACTTTCAAATATTTCCAACTTTTAAGACGCATAAATCCTAAAATATCATACTTACAGCAAATCTGCCTGCGTCAGTCGATTTATCTCAAAAAACTGCATAGGAAAACGCCATAAAATGTTTGGATTTGAAACTTTCAATTTTTGGGGTGAAAAAACACCAAAGGGGTTAACCTTACGTTTTTTTCAAAAATCGCCAAAGCTTTAAATGGTATTTTTTTGATCATAACCGACGTGATTTAATGCGGGGAGTTCGAAAAACGCGGTATCGTTGCGGGAAAACGCTCGTAAGAGGTTTAAAATTACGTTCAAATATTTCCAACTTTAAAGACGCATAAATCCTAAAATATCATACTTACGGCAAATCTCCCTGCGTCAGTCGATTTATCTAAAAAAACTTCATAGGAAAACTCCATAAAATGTTTGGATTTGCAACTTTTAATTTTTGGGGTGAAAAAACACCAAAGGGGTTAACCTTACGTTTTTTTCAAAAATTGCCAAAAATTTAAATGGTCTTTTTTTGATCATAACCGACGTGATTTGATGCGGGGAGTTCGAAAAACGCGGTATCGTTGCGGGAAAACGCTCGTAAGAGGTTTAAAATTACGTTCAAATATTTCCAACTTTAAAGACGCATAAATCCTAAAATATCATACTTACGGCAAATCTGCCTGCGTCAGTCGATTTATCTCAAAAAACTGCATAGGAAAACGCCATAAAATGTTTGGATTTGAAACTTTCAATTTTTGGGGTGAAAAAACACCAAAGGGGTTAACCTTACGTTTTTTTAAAAATCGCCTAAAAATTTAAATGGTCTTTTTTTGATCATAACCGACATGATTTGATGCGGGGAGTTCGAAAAACGCGGTATCGTTGCGGGAAAACGCTCGTAAGAGGTTTAAAATTACGTTCAAATATTTCCAACTTTAAAGACGAATAAATCCTAAAATATCATACTTACGGCAAATCTGCCTGCGTCAGTCGATTTATCTCAAAAAACTGCATAGGAAAACTCCATAAAATGTTTGGATTTGCAACTTTTAATTTTTGGGGTGAAAAAACACCAAAGGTTTTAACCTTACGTTTTTTTCAAAAATCGCCAAAAATTTAAATGGTCTTTATTTGATCATAACCGACGTGATTTGATGCGGGGAGTTCGAAAAACGCGGTATCGTTGCGGGAAAACGCTCGTAAGAGGTTTAAAATTACTTTCAAATATTTCCAACTTTCAAGACGCATAAATTCTAAAATATCATACTTACGGCAAATCTGCCTGCGTCAGTCGATTTATCTCAAAAAACTGCATAGGAAAACGCTATAAAATGTTTGGATTTGAAACTTTCTATTTTTGGGGTGAAAAAACACCAGAGGGTTAACCTTTAAAAGGTTAACCTTACGATTTTTTAAAAAATCGCCAAAAATTTAAATGGTCTTTTTTTGATCATAACCGACGTGATTTGATGCGGGGAGTTCGAAAAACGCGGTATCGTTGCGGGAAAACGCTCGTAAGAGGTTTAAAATTACTTTCAAATATTTCCAACTTTTAAGACGCATAAATCCTAAAATATCATACTTACAGCAAATCTGCCTGCGTCAGTCGATTTATCTCAAAAAACTGCATAGGAAAACGCCATAAAATGTTTGGATTTGAAACTTTCAATTTTTGGGGTGAAAAAACACCAAAGGGGTTAACCTTACGTTTTTTTCAAAAATCGCCAAAGCTTTAAATGGTATTTTTTTGATCATAACCGACGTGATTTAATGCGGGGAGTTCGAAAAACGCGGTATCGTTGCGGGAAAACGCTCGTAAGAGGTTTAAAATTACGTTCAAATATTTCCAACTTTAAAGACGCATAAATCCTAAAATATCATACTTACGGCAAATCTGCCTGCGTCAGTCGATTTATCTCAAAAAACTGCATAGGAAAACGCCATAAAATGTTTGGATTTGAAACTTTCAATTTTTGGGGTGAAAAAACACCAAAGGGGTTAACCTTACGTTTTTTTAAAAATCGCCAAAAATTTAAATGGTCTTTTTTTGATCATAACCGACATGATTTGATGCGGGGAGTTCGAAAAACGCGGTATCGTTGCGGGAAAACGCTCGTAAGAGGTTTAAAATTACGTTCAAATATTTCCAACTTTAAAGACGAATAAATCCTAAAATATCATACTTACAGCAAATCTGCCTGCGTCAGTCGATTTATCTCAAAAAACTGCATAGGAAAACGCCATAAAATGTTTGGATTTGAAACTTTCAATTTTTGGGGTGAAAAAACACCAAAGGGGTTAACCTTACGTTTTTTTCAAAAATCGCCAAAGCTTTAAATGGTATTTTTTTTATCATAACCGACGTGATTTAATGCGGGGAGTTCGAAAAACGCGGTATCGTTGCGGGAAAACGCTCGTAAGAGGTTTAAAATTACGTTCAAATATTTCCAACTTTAAAGACGCATAAATCCTAAAATATCATACTTACGGCAAATCTGCCTGCGTCAGTAGATTTATCTCAAAAAACTGCATAGGAAAACGCCATAAAATGTTTGGATTTGAAACTTTCAATTTTTGGGGTGAAAAAACACCAAAGGGGTTTCCCTTACGTTTTTTTCAAAATTCACCAAAAATTTAAATGGTCTTTTTTTGGTCATAACCGACGTGATTTGATGCGGGGAGTTCGAAAAACGCGGTATCGTTGCGGGAAAACGCTCGTAAGAGGTTTAAAATTACTTACAAATATTTCCAACTTTAAAGACGCATAAATCCTAAAATATCATACTTACGGCAAATCTGCCTGCGTCAGTCGATTTATCTCAAAAAACTGCATAGGAAAACGCCATAAAATGTTTGGATTTGAAACTTTCAATTTTTGGGGTGAAAAAACACCAAAGGGGTTAACCTTACGTTTTTTTCAAAAATCGCCAAAAATTTAAATGGTCTTTTTTTGATCATAACCGACGTGATTTGATGCGGGGAGTTCGAAAAACGCGGTATCGTTGCGGGAAAACGCTCATAAGTTGTTTAAAATTACTTTCGAATATTTCCAACTTTAAAGACGCATAAATCCTAAAATATCATACTTACAGCAAATCTGCCTGCGTCAGTCGATTTATCTCAAAAAACTGCATAGGAAGACGCCATAAAATGTTTGGATTTTAAACTTTCAATTTTTGGGGTGAAAAAACACCAGAGGGGTTAACCTTACGTTTTTTTCAAAAATCGCCAAAAATTTAAATGGTCTTTTTTTGATCATAACCGACGTGATTTGATGCGAGGAGTTCGAAAAACGCGGTATCGTTGCGGGAAAACGCTCGTAAGAGGTTTAAAATTACGTTCAAATAATTCCAACTTTAAAGACGCATAAATCCTAAAATATCATACTTACGGCAAATCTGCCTGCGTCTGTCGATTTATCTTAAAAAACTGCATAGGAAAACGCCATAAAATGTTTGAATTTGAAACTTTCAATTTTTGGGGTGAAAAAACACCAAAGGGGTTAACCTTACGTTTTTTTTCCAAAATCGCCAAAAATTTAAATGGTCTTTTTTTGATCATAACCGACGTGATTTGATGCGGGGTGTTCGAACAACGCGGTATCGTTGCGGGAAAACGCTCGTAAAAGGTTTAAAATTACTTTCAAATATTTCCAACTTTAAAGACGCATAAATCCTAAAATATCATACTTACAGCAAATCTGCCTGCGTCAGTCGATTTATCTCAAAAAACTGCATAGGAAAACGCCATTATTTGTTTGGATTTGTAACTTTCAATTTTTGGGGTGAAAAAACACCAAAGGGGTTAACCTTACGTTTTTTTCAAAAATCGCCAAAAATTTAAATGGTCTTTTTTTGATCATAACCGACGTGATTTGATGCGGGGAGTTCGAAAAACGCGGTATCGTTGCGGGAAAACGATCGTAAGAGGTTTAAAATTACTTTCAAATATTTCCAACTTTAAAGACGCATAAATCCTAAAATATCATACTTACGGCAAATCTGCCTGCGTCAGTCGATTTATCTCAAAAAACTGCATAGGAAAACGCCATAAAATGTTTGGATTTGAAACTTTCAATTTTTGGGGTGAAAAAACACCAAAGGGGTTAACCTTACGTTTTTTTCAAAAATCGCCAAAGCTTTAAATGGTATTTTTTTGATCATAACCGACGTGATTTGATGCGGGGAGTTCGAAAAACGCGGTATCGTTGCGGGAAAACGCTCGTAAGAGGTTTAAAATTACGTTCAAATATTTCCAACTTTAAAGACGCATAAATCCTAAAATATCATACTTACGGCAAATCTCCCTGCGTCAATCGATTTATCTCAAAAAACTGCATAGGAAAAAGCCATAAAATGTTTGGATTTGAAACTTTCAATTTTTGGGGTGAAAAAACACCAAAGGGGTTAACCTTACGTTTTTTTAAAAAATCGCCAAAAATTTAAATGGTCTTTTTTTGATCATAACCGACATGATTTGATGCGGGGAGTTCGAAAAACGCGGTATCCTTGCGCGAAAACGCTCGTAAGAGGTTTAAAATTACGTTCAAATATTTCCAACTTTAAAGACGCATAAATCCTAAAATATCATACTTACGGCAAATCTCCCTGCGTCAATCGATTTATCTCAAAAAACTGCATAGGAAAAAGCCATAAAATGTTTGGATTTGAAACTTTCAATTTTTGGGGTGAAAAAACACCAAAGGGGTTAACCTTACGTTTTTTTAAAAAATCGCCAAAAATTTAAATGGTCTTTTTTTGATCATAACCGACATGATTTGATGCGGGGAGTTCGAAAAACGCGGTATCCTTGCGCGAAAACGCTCGTAAGAGGTTTAAAATTACGTTCAAATATTTCCAACTTTAAAGACGCATAAATCCTAAAATATCATACTTACGGCAAATCTCCCTGCGTCAGTCGATCTATCTCAAAAAACTGCATAGGAAAAAGCCATAAAATGTTTGGATTTGAAACTTTCAATTTTTGGGGTGAAAAATCACCAACCTTACGTTTTTTTCAAAAATCGCCAAAAATTTAAATGGTCTTTTTTTGATCATAACCGACGTGATTTGATGCGGGGAGTTCGATAAACGCGGTATCGTTGCGGGAAAACGCTCGTAAGAGGTTTAAATTTACTTTCAAATATTTCCAACTTTAAAGACGCATAAATCCTAAAATATCATACTTACGGCAAATCTGCCTGAGTTAGTCGATTTATCTCAAAAAACTGCATAGGAAAACGCCATAAAATGTTTGGATTTGAAACTTTCAATTTTTGGGGTGAAAAAACACCAAAGGGGTTAACCTTACGTTTTTTTCAAAAATCGCCAAAAATTTAAATGGTCTTTTTTTGATCATAACCGACGTGATTTGATGCGGGGAGTTCGAAAAACGCGGTATCGTTGCGGGAAAACGCTCGTAAGAGGTTTAAAATTACTTTCAAATATTTCCAACTTTAAAGACGCATAAATCCTAAAATATCATACTTACCGCAAATCTGCCTGCGTCAGTCGATTTATCTCAAAAAACTGCATAGGAAGACGCCATAAAATGTTTGGATTTGAAACTTTCAATTATTGGGGTGAAAAAACACCAAAGGGGTTAACCTTACGTTTTTTTCAAAAATCGCCAAAAATTTAAATGGTCTTTTTTTGATCATAACCGACATGATTTGATGCGGGGAGTTCGAAAAACGCGGTATCGTTGCGGGAAATCGCTCGTAAGAGGTTTAAAATTACGTTCAAATATTTCCAACTTTAAAGACGCATAAATCCTAAAATATCATACTTACGGCAAATCTGCCTGCCTCAGTCGATTTTTTATCAAAAACTGCATAGGAAAACGCCATAAAATGTTTGGATTTGAAACTTTCAATTTTTGGGGTGAAAAAACACCAAAGGGGTTAACCTTACGTTTTCTTTAAAAATCGCCAAAAATTTAAATGGTCTTTTTTTGATCATAACCGACATGATTTGATGCGGGGAGAAGTCGAAAAACGCTGTATCGTTGCGGAAAAACGCTCGTAAGAGGTTTAAAAATACGTTCAAATATTTCCAACTTTAAAGACGCATAAATCCTAAAATATCATACTTACGGCAAATCTGCCTGCGTCAGTCGATTTATCTCAAAAAACTGCATAGGAAAACGCCATAAAATGTTTGGATTTGAAACTTTCAATTTTTGGGGTGAAAAAACACCAAAGGGGTTAACCTTACGTTTTTTTTAAAACTCGCCAAAAATTTAAATGGTCTTTTTTTGATCATAACCGACATGATTTGATGCGGGGAGTTCGAAAAACGCGGTATCGTTGCGGGAAAACGCTCGTAAGAGGTTTAAAATTACTTTCAAATATTTCCAACTTTAAAGATTCATAAATCCTAATATATCATACTTACGGCAAATCTGCCTGCGTCAGTCGATTTATCTCAAAAAACTGCATAAGAAACCGCCAAAAAATGATTCGATTTAAGACTTTCAATTTTTGGGGTGAAAAAACACCAAAGGGGTTAACCTTACGTTTTTTTTTAAAAATCTACAAAAATTTAGATGGTCTTTTTATGACCATAACGGACGTGTTTTTGATGCGGAGAGTTCGAAAAAGGCGGTTTCGTTTGGGGCAAACGCGCGCAAGCGGTTCAAAATGACGATCAAAATTTTTCAACTTTAAAGATGCATAAAACCTAAAATACCATACTTACGTAAAATCTGCCCGCGTCAGTCGATTTATCTCGCCAAACTGCATAAGAAACCGCCAAAAGATGATTCGATTTAAGACTTTCAATTTTTGGGGTGAAAAAACACCATAAGGGAAGAAAAAAACCTTACGTTTTTTTCAAAAATCGCCAAACGTTTAGATGGTCTTTTTATGACCATAACGGACGTGTTTTGATGCGGGGAGTTCGAAAAACGCGGTTTCGTTTAGGGGAAATGCTCGCAAGCGGTTCAAAATTACGATCAAATTTTTTAAACTTTAAAGACGCATAAAACCTAAAATATCATACTTACGTAGAATCGGCCTACGTCAGTTGTATTATCTCGCCAAACTGCATAAGAAACCGCCAAAAAAATGATTTAATTTAAAAGTTTCAATTTTTGGGGTGAAAAAACACCAAAAAAAACTCGCAAGCGGTTCAAAATGACAATCAAATTTTTTTAACTTTAAACACGCATAAAACCTAAAATATCATACTTACGGCAAATCTGCCCCCTGCGTCAATCGATTTATCTCTAAAAACTGCATAGAAAAACGACAAAAATTGTGTGTATTTTAAACTTTAAAAATACTTTAGAAAAACCTTACGTTTTTTTCAAAAATCGCCAAAAATTTAAGTGGTCTTTTTTTTACCTTAACCGATGTCCTTTGATGCGAGAAGTTCGAAAAACGAGGTAGCGTTTGGGGCAGTACTGGTTTTGGGAAAACGCTCGTAAGCGCTTCAAAAAATGACGTTCAAATATTTCCTAGTTTAAAGACGCATAAATCCTAAAATGTCATACTTACGTCAAATCTGCCTGCTTCAATCGAATTATCTCAAAAAACTGCATAGGAAAGCCCCAAAAAATGTGTGTATTTGAAACTTTCAATTTTTGTCAAACCTTTTATTCTAAAATCGCCAAAAATTTAGGTGGTCTCTTTCTTTGACCAAATCGGACGTGTTTTGATGCGCGGAGTTCGAAAAACGCGGTATCGTAGGAGGGAAACGCCCGTAAGCCGTTCATAATTACGATCAAATTTTTTCAACTTTAAAGATGCATAAATCCTAAAATATCATACTTGCGTAAAATCTGCCTGCGTTAATCTAGTTATATCGCCAAACTGGATAAGAAACCGCCAAAAAATGTTTCGATTTAAGACTTTCACTTTTTACGTTTTTTTCAGAAATCGTCAAATAGTAAATGCAAAACGCCGACGCACGCACCGCACGCGCTGCACGCATGAAACGCCCCGCACAAAACGCCGCATAAAAATATTGGTTTATGCAGTTCGAATGCGTTTGATGCGTTCTAGTGCGTTTTCTAGTTACAAATTAGAATAAATTCACATTACGGTAGATGGCGCTAATGTTATTTTATTTCATTATTTAAAATTTTTTTAAATCAGATAATCAAATATTATTTCTAATAAATCAGAAAGATGGACTGGTTTCTTTTGTAGGTATTTTCGACCCAAAATATGGTGAGCATGAAAGTTAAGCTTTAGGGTCGATAATTTTTCATCGTGCTATTATCATTTCTAGAAAATATCACAATAATGAAAAATAAATTAAAAATTAAATATCAATTATAAGCTAAGGCAACAATTATAATTGATACTTTTATTTTTAATTTATTATTAATATCTAATAATTTTAATTTTAGAAAAATAAATTAAATAAATAAATTCAGTAAAATAAAATGAGGAACAAAAATTTACTTTACATCATCTGCAAAAATAAGATTTATAATAAATTACTTTCGTAATTTTAAATTTAAAAAAATTGTACCACAACAATAATATAACTTGAAAAGTTCCTAGCGTTACGCGCTGCAATGAAAACCAAAGATAAAATAAAATTCAAGGTTATGCACGCACGTCACGCGCGTCAGCGACGTGCATAAACGCTACTACAGAAATTCAATTTTTCAACTTTATTTGCTTGCGTGCAGTGCGTGCGGTGCGTGCGTCGGCGTCTTGCATAAACCAACCTTAAGATGGTTTTTTTATTACCGTAATCGACCCGTTCGTATGCGTAGAGGTGAAAAAAAGTCACATTAACTTGGCAAAATGGTGCAGAACTATGTAAAATTTTGAAATAAAACACCTATTGCAAAAATTGCTATTGTTCAATTAAAAGTCAAATATAATGTGAAATATTATACTTGCGGGAAAACTGACTGCGTCACTCGAATTATCTTGTCCACTTACGTAAGAAACCATGAAAACATTTACAGATTTCTAACTTTCATTATTTGGGGCCAGAAAGTAGCAAAGGGTTTTTTCAAAGATTTAAAGTAAATAGTTAATATCACTGATGGCAAACCCAAAAGAGGATAATGACGAAGGGTAAGATTCAGATAGTAAATAAAACACTACAAGAAATACCTACATAAATGGAGGATGAAATTAAACGGTCAAAAATACAAGTTGTTATTTTACCTTAAATAAATTACATAGATTACATCGATACACCAATTTAAAAGCTGAAAACTTAGAGGCAAGCTATCATACAAAAGTCAAAATCATAATAATTAAAGATTTTATAAAAATGTATAAATAATGATAATAATTATATCTGTTGCAAATATAGTTTCAATTCTCAATATCTTATTTTTTAATAAAGTATAATCATCTATTGAAAAATGCAATAATTGTATCTTAGAAAAGCCATAATGTACTGTATGAACAAATTTAGTTGATTTAAAATTCACGGCGTATTTTATGTAACTTTACGGCCACATAAAATAAAAAATTGCACATCTACAAGAAATTTTCGTACGCCATTCTCGTTATCTGCTCAAACAACGTATGAAAGATGAAGAAATCTTAAAAATGGATATTTCATATTTTGGAGTCAGAAACTAACAAAGGGTGCATCTTACGTTTTTTCAAAATTCGTAAAATATTCACATGAGCTTTTATATTGTTTAAATCGGCGCATTTCGTTACATATTATAGTACCCAAAAAACAGGTTTGGTGCTGTAGAAAGCACTTAAAACTGCACAACATGACAAGATGAGACTTATAGTCTGCTTATATGCATCCCCTATATCATCATATCATCATATGATGTATTATCATATCATTAGTAGTATATATTGATATTTTTAGTAAAAACATTAGCCTTAAAAATATATTTTCGTTTTTTTTTTTAAACAAATTTATTTTATCTTTTAACGCAAAGATAGTTAAATTCAATTTCGTATTGTTAGAAATTTTTGAAGTAGTATATTGTCGTATTCGGATTAAAAGTGGAGGTTTGGAAGGTTGGTATTCCAATTTAAACAATTACTCCGTACATTATTATGCGAAATAAGTGTTCTTTAGTATATGGAATGGTGCAATTAAATCTGCTTTTATTATTTCTTCCTGAATTATGTTGTAGTAATATTCTAGTTTGCGTTTAGTATACTCAATACTTCCAAATTCTTCAAGCAAATTCAAACATTGTTTTTTTATTTCAATGTCTCTAGTCCTTAACTTTAATATGTCTAAAATTTGTTTTAAAAAAATAAAATAATTTATAAATTTATAGATCACATTATACTTACTGAGTACACGGAAATCATCAGGTCGACTTCTAATTGCATGAATAACTGGGAAGCTAAATTTGCCTTCGGTCAAATCTTCACAAAAACCTTTTGACTCCTGATACTAAAATAGTAAATGCGAATAAAAAGGTTAATATTCTAAATGTTATCAGAACGTACTGATGTCGATGTCAAATTAAGTAAATCATCTCTAATTTGAAAATATATACCCAAATGCATAGTAATGATTTTAAGTCCTTCGGCTTTTCCCATACCGCATTGTTTATATGCCTCGAAAATGTTTATAAATGTTGCTCCGGTTTCTAATACAAAAAAAAGTGTAGATGTTATTGTTATATCGATTAAGCTAAATTTAACGTACTTTTCAAAACCATGTCAATATACTGCTCCTCGGAAGGGCATATAAAATTGTCCCGCCAAAAAATCTCCATGATTTGCCCTTTTAAGGAGGAATACAAGGTACTAATGAAAATATTTGAACCCTTAAACAATTAAGATGTGTATGTTCAAAGAATTATTTAAAACAATTTTTAAGAGTAATATAATAATTATTTTAGGAGTTGCACTAAGTGACTAAATTGAAGGCTACAGGAATAAAACGAGGGATGTCCATTATTTTGCAAAATGAAACCGTTAAACCCATTTCTTACCTTATTTTGACACTTTAGATTGGTAAAATATGTTTGTTAAAAAACTATGAATGTCCATAAAATTTAATGTTTAAATTTTGTTATACCGGTATAAAACCAGGTAAGCATTAAAATTTAAATCGAGATTTCTCAATATCTTTTTTTTGTGACATTCCTCGTTTTATTCCTGTAGCCTTCAATTTATAATCTTGCAACCTGATTGGTTGTAATTTATGAAAGTTTACACGTGATACAGCTAATTAATTTAAATTCAATCTGATAATTAAAATCCTCAATTAAAATTATGGAAATTATGATGAAATGAAAATTATGGAAAAATTTAAATTTTGATTTTTGTTCACATAGCCCTTCTACAATTTAATTAAATACCTTAAATATATCAGGATATTTAATTTCAGTACCCCGAAGTATTATATCAAATGACGAGATTGTTCTTGCAATGCCGAATATTGTATGAGCAGTTGGGGAGCCTCTTCTTAAAGTTGTATCATCTTGTATATCATCAATTCTGAAATATATTGTAATATTAAATAGAGCGGTAATTATTTAATAGTATGTTATTTAACTAAAGTTCAAAAGAGCTTCTTAATCGAGAGGTGGATCTGCTTTCCACTCGAGAAATAAATATAATAAATAATTCTAATTATTTATAATAAATAATAATATAGTTATAATAACCTTTGAATTAAAAGTGTGCAGTGAAGTCATACTGACGATGAAGTTTTGTTAATAATATCTACTACTATTATATTGTATATAATAAAGGCTAGGCTAAATTTAGTTAATAATCATTATAACAATAATTATAAAAACAAGAATAATACACAATAAAGTTTAAGAAAATTGTTACTATTCTTAACGCAACTCGAAACGTTCTCTGCAGTAACATCGAAGGATACATTTTAATATAATAGTACATGCGTAGGCATATTACATCGTAAGAGAGGTAACTAAATATTGTAACAACTAAATCAGTTCAGCCTCTCTTATAATGCCTCGCTCGACAAAACGTTAGAAACAATTCTTACTTTTGTAATAAAATATTTTTGGAAAATGTTTTGGCTTATTTTAGTTTATAGTTTGGTTTTGCTTTTATAAATAAAATAAAAGAGGAGCAGCAATATACGTAATACAGGTATTTTATTTGTGAAAATTTTTGATTATTCAAAAAATCGATCGAATCAAATTTATTATATCGCAACAAATTAATACAAAATCGTTATACTTACAACAGTATTGAATTATGAATTTCGTCAAACGAATTAGAAATGTTATCAACGGTTGATTTTGGTGCTCCAAAAGAGTAATTAAGCATCTCCACAAGTTTGGTTCTAAACTTTTTTCCTACATTTTCAGTAAGGTGTTGGTATGGTATACTTAAAAGCTGAAAGTAGTATTTCTGTTGTATTAAAAAAATTGTGATTTGAGAAAAGCTTTACCTGGTCAGCTAAGTGATTCATTTCCTGCTCTTTTTCTTCATCAACCTTCAATGATATCAAGCTTTCCATAATGAAATAAATTGGATTGAAGAACCTTAATATACTACTTCAGTGTATTGCCTGAACTAAAATATTTAATTGTTAAATATTTTCAAACTTCACAGCCGGCTGCCAGAATCTGACAAAGGAGATTTAGGAAAAAATGACCTAGGATTCTGCAAATCAATTACATAATAGTGGATAGTAGAAACAAAAAACAAATTTGAAATTTTGAAATACCAGACCGGTGCAGTGGCGTAACTACATAAGTTCAAGAGGTACCTAGGGCCCACAATGACGAAGGTCCTAAAATTAAAATGACAAAAATTATTTACCTAATTTTTATAGGAACAATCACGATAACACTTTGGAACTCTTGTTGAAAAATTACTTCTAATGCGCTGTTGTTATTTAAAGGGTAACTCCTAATTTGCGATTAAAATAAATAAAAATTAATTAAATTTTTTTTGCAAATAATTGGTAGTGCTTAGATAGCCGTCACAATGACAAGAGGTAAAAATGATTTTACAAAAAAGTAGTATTTAGACCTTTTGTTTACCTTGTTGGTAGTTAACGTTAGACCACTGATGGCGAACCTTGAGTCACTAAATCAGTGGCGTCACTTGGAAAGGGGGGTGAGAGTTAGAAAGGGTACCAATAATTTGGAAACACCGAAAATGTATTGAAAGAAAAAACATTTGATATTTATACTTCAATTTTTTATATATTCTCAGATTATATAGAATAAAATAAGTTTATATTTTTATATAAACGCTTGGGTCATTCAAAAAGCTTTTGTGGGTCAGGGTCTGACCGGCGGGTCATAGATTCGTCATCACTGAGTTAAACCATTAGAATGCGACTACCAGTTCTCAATAATATTACCGCTAACGATTAAGTAGGCACTGCCAAAATAATTACAATTTCTTTCAAGAAAAGCAAGGTCAACCTATAAAAAAAGATTTAATTTTATTTTAAACTATTCAACAAGTTAACCTTATAATAAACTGGATAGTTTAAATTTAATATATTAATTATTGCTATTTTAATTATACCTAGTTATTTATGTAAATCACGTTGTATTTCGTAGGCTTACAAGAAAAACTCACTATCTGGATAAAGCAGGTTGCCGAGTAAAACATTTTCAAGTTTAAATTGTTCTTAAAATATTCTTAATTTTGATTACATTTTTATCCGATTAAAGTATATTTTATCTAGACATAAAAAACTTTTTCCTGCTCTGGCAAGGGGAAGACACAACTTAGAAAATTGACTTCAAGATGAGACTTTATATGGTTGTAGTACCCTCTAAATATAATAAATTATAAATTTATTATTGTTGTGTTTCAAAATTCTGTTTCATTTATAAATGATTATTTTAATTTTCAAGTTTGTGATATTTTATAATTTTGTAAATACGTATTTTATTTTTACTAATTTTTGAATTTGTTCATTTTCCCACCAATAAATTAAGGTGGCAATACCCCCTCCGTGTGTTTGCAACCTTGAAGTGATGACGAGGCTAGCGTGTTTCCTGTGAAACCGGAGGCATGTACTCCAGGACGGGCTATTGGGGGCGATCTCCGCATCGGTCGGCAGGGGGTGGTCGGGGCCGGCCGGGACTTAAAACTGTTTGTACCCGGTCCTTGCTGCCTTCTTAATGGTTACGATGGTTTTGGTGGAGGAAACCAGGCTAATCGGCAACCACGAAAAAACAAATCGTAAACCGCTTGTGGGCTACATCTACTCTTCCACAGACTACTTTTCTGTGGGGATAGTAGTAACAAGGGGCTCGAAGGTCTTGGCTTAACCGCCTGGGCTACGTGGATGAGGAACTACTATAAAAACCTTTCCACTCCTACGGTACTGCGACGCCAAAGGGATGCAAAGCCGAGGGGTAGCTAAGTTACTAGTCACAGAAACCTCGGGGTTGTGACATTTTATTCGTGGGATCAAATATGGACGACCAGAATAAAACCAAAACAACTGCGAAAGGGGGTTCCGAAAGGAAGGACCCATCCGTTTCGAACCTCTCGGGGGCTGCTAAGAGGAAATAAAAAAAGCTCAGGGCAGCTCAAGCCAGCAAAGAGACAGGGACCTTTGTGGTACCTGGACTGTCAAAATAAGGTGGAGAATCCTCGACCGGGGGGCTAAAGCGAAATCGGTCGGAGTCAACTACACCACAAGACAGAGAGAAGAAAAAGGGCAGGTCTAACAAACCTGCCACCTCCTACAGTTCTGTCCTAACGGATATCCGGGTGGCAATTATGCCGGAAGGATATCCAGAAATCCAATTCAGCGCTGAGCAAAATGACCTCATTAGAGGGATGATGCTTAAAGCGCTGGATAAGACAAAGGATGGAGAACCTGTACCAAGATTCTCGGAATTAGAACCGAAGGGGGGAGTTAATGGTTGCCTCCTGCGCTGATTAAGCCACCGTACTAGAGCGCAAGAGGGGATGTCAGGGAAAATACTTTCGTAATGGGGGGGGGGGCTTCCTGGACTGAGGCAGTTGCGGATGTTCATTAAGGACTCTTCAGGTGAGACCAGAAGCAAAGAAATAATTCAGCGTAGCAAAAAATAGCTGAGAAGGATAGTAGGTCTTTTTACATGACACTGCTGCCTAAACTGACACCTTAGCATTATGGGGATAATTGAAGATCCTAAATGTAGGATGTGTGGTGGAGCGGAGGAAACTCCTCACCACATTTTATGTGAATGCCCGGCACAGTCGGGAAAAAGAATACGTCACCTCGCATTCACCTCGTACGTTATACTCGGTTGAGCCGTAGTTTTTGTAATTTTTGAATTGCCATTTTTAGTTCTACGATTTTGTATTTTTTTGGCTAATAAACTTATTATTTTTCGTAAGTTCAATTTTGATTTATTTGGAATTTATTTGTCTCAGTTTTGGACAATATTTTGGATATTTTTTAGAAGTCTTTTGTAATTGATTTGGATGAATAAATTGAATACTTAAAATTGTAATGGGGATCGAAAATTAAATTAGACATTATTCGTATGAGAGCAAATTTATTATCTTTCAGATTTGATTTTCCTATTTTTATGCCGTTTTTTTAAAATTTGGATTTATTTAAAATTGAAGATTTTGTAATGATTTAATTAAGTAGAAGTTTGGATTTTGATTTATTTACTAATCCAATTTGGTTTTCAATAAAAATATCACTTTAATATGAATATACCAGGCAAGATATGGAAAGTTGCCAGGAAACATATAAAGGAATGAAAGTATAGATATCCGAAAATGTATAAACAACGCAAGCAGTGTCGGATTAGCCATATAGCAGATGCAGCAAATGCTACGGGCCCCGCGCCTAGAAAATATTTAGAAGTTAAATCTGAAAAAAAGAAATTTAGGCCGAAATTTTACAAGCTCAACATTTTCTACTCTAGGCACAGATCCCCTAGCTTTCGTCAACAAAGGAATTTAGAAAAAGAACTCTACTCACTTTACTCTACTCAATTCGTCGGTTGGCAATAAATTTTTTGTAATTTATTTTATGCTAAAAGTAAAATACTAAGGTAAAATACCTTACCCAATAAACCAGATTCAGATAGTCAACGTGAGCAGCAAAGGCAGAGATACAAGAGATGAAAAGGAAAAAACATGCAAAAAAAGACTTTAAAAAAAGGAGGAGGTTTTCAATTCATATGTATATTATATTTATTTAATTTTTTATTATCATACAAAACCTAGGGGCTCCTTGGTAATATTTGCTACGGACCTCACCCTGGTTTAATCCGGCACTGAACGCAAATTATACAAATTTGATAAGACAACCGGCAAGCTGAGACTCGAAGATCTGGCACAAACATCAAAATTCTAAAACCAAAACATGGAACGAACAACTGGACCTTCCCATTCGGAGGTTCCAGTGAAAAATAGCGAGACAGAGATATTGAAAATGAAAGAAAAAGAAACAAATTTAAATGTAAATTTTCAAAACAAATAAAAAAACAATCGAGAACAACCAAAAGGTTTTTAAATTTTGATAACGGAAAGCTGGCAAAAGAATTTATAATGTTTTTGATATTTTTTTCAAATCAAAAACCTATCAGAACAAATGAAGAATAATCGAGAACAAAAAAATCCATTTGCTGAAAAAAGAAGAAGTAAGTTCACGCACGCAAATAGATGAATTCTGTTGACGGTACGTTCGTAATCGTAAAAACGAAATTAATATGGAACTTTATCGCTATACACTATTTCCAAATTTTGTTTTCTTTGTTTTCGAGGTGTCAAAGATCAAAATTCCTGAGCTATAAATAAAATAAAAATTTAAAGTCCAAACTTATAATAACAAATTTATTACCTAAGGTAATATTTTAGATCATAAATTTGCCATATTATGCAAAAATAATTACCATTTCAATTTTAACAATATAGATTAATAATATAAAAGTATACTGTATATTAGTATCCACAATGTTAATATATATTTCGAATTTAAGAAAAAATTATGTACATAATATGTGGTATTATAGTTGCGGTTAGTACTTGGATGGGTGACCGATTTTCTTTTTTGGACCGATCCGAACTTTTTTTTTAATAACTAAATAACAGTTAGAACAGAAACCTTTGTTTATTCGTTTGCCATGATAGCTTATCATGGTTACTCATTGGAAATCATTCCTTTACATATATTTTTTAATAACTGCAAGCTTCGATATAAAGGTAAGACCAAACCGGGCAACAAAAAGTTGGCAACATGTTGATATTGGTGTTGTCAACATGTATCCCGGTAACTAACAACTAGTTAATGGATACTCGTCAACATCGGTCGGCATGACATACAGAAATTTGTTGCATGTTGCCTGTATCCATGTTTTCCATTTCACATAGAAAACGTTGCTCGGGTTCAGCTTTTCAATCGTTAGTTAATCCAAATTCAATGGTTAACTTAGTTTTTTAACCAATCAGGTGGTCATAAACGTAGGTTAACCATTGAATTTGAGTTAACTAACGATTGAAAAACTGGGCCTTAGTCTATACCTTTTTTTGGTTTTTGGTTTTGGTTTAGACGCACAACACTGTTGAAACATGTATGCGGAATTGCGTATACAAATTGTTGTGTCCAACAAATATGTTGCCAACATCAAGTGGCGTAGACAGGAGGGGGGGGCCAAAATAATTTTTTTATTATAATTTTCTAACTTTCTATTAAGCGTTTGACCTTAAAAATTTTAAAAATTTTCGTCTGCGACGCTATTACAAGACTCTCGTGACGCTTGTGCCCCCCCTCCGAACTAAATTCTTAGCTACGCCACTGCCAACATTCATTAACATGTTGCCAACGTTTTTTCGCACGGTTTGTTCTTACCTTAATAGATACATTACTGTTGTTGAAACAGTAGCAATTGGTTACTTTTTCTTCGGTTGTGTCTTTTAATTTCACCATAATATGGTCACAGAATACATTTACAGAAGAACCTTATAAGATATTACTTAACTAAATGTCCCAAATAATCTAAATTCATCACTGGACCTTATACAGTAAAATTCTTGTAACTAGAATTTTTACCAAGTATGTATAGGTATTTTTAGCTTGTAAATGGAATCTAATTCCACAGCTAATATACTGGTTACTCCTTAACTTAAATCAGCGTTTCCCAAATATTTGTGAGTTTTGCAAATATCTATTACCACTTCGCTATACCATTATTTTAAAAATTTCATTTTTTCCACTGTGAAACAATGAAAATAAGAGAGAATTACATAACAACAATAAATTGTGACCCATACTTTGGAAAACGCTGCAGGTTAAATTATTGTGTTTGGTTAAAGAGCTGAAGCAATGTCGATTTGTTGGAATGGTACGACCAATTCTAGTTTTAATGTTTCTTGCTTAACCAAATCATAGTAATATTTCAATTTGCATTTAGTATATTCAAGACTTCCAAATTCTTCCAGTAACCCCAAACATTTTTTTTTCGTTTCGATATCTGTAGGTCTCAGCTTCAGAATATCTAAAACGGAAATATTTAAATTTAATTTTTTAAAAGCAATTGGAGATTAAAAATTTTGAAATTCCAATTACTTTTATTGGGAAAAAGATTAAAATAGCAATAGTGGTAACATAATATCTGAAAAATGCGAAAAATACTTACTTAGTACACGTTTATCCTCTGGTCGACTTCTGATTGCATGAATAATTGGAAAACTAAACTTTCCTTCAGTTATATCTTCACAAAAACCTTTGGTTTCGTAATACTAAAATGAGCAAGACAAAAAATAATGAGTTACCAATGCAAAAAATAGATAAACATACTTCTTTCGATGTCAAATTTTTATAATCATCCTTAATTTGAAAATATATACCAAGGTATAGAGCGAGGTTTTCAAATTTTCCGGCCTTGTTGATCAGCAGTTTATAGAGTTGGCAAATGCATTTAAGCAATTCTCCAGTTTCTAAAATCATCTAAATTATTAACTGAATTAGGTAGTATTTTAGATTATAATATTCCAATATCAAAAATAAAGTCTGATATTTGGTGAAGAAACGGTGACATCAATTTTAGTTTTTCATCCTTAATATTATGGAAACTTACAAAAGATAACAAGATGCGATTTGCGGTGAGTGGAAAAAGATCAACAAGGGCTTGTTTTTCAGAATTAATAATTATTAAAATTCACTCTCTCAAATAATAGATTAAATTATTTTTTGACCATTTTTGAAATATATCAACTTCGGTGCATTATTAGAGTGACAATTGTGCCAATAAATATTAGACAACTTTAAAAGTTCAGCTTACTTTTGGCAACCATATCAATATACTCTTCTTCAGATGGACATATAAAATTATCTCTCCAGTAAATATCCATTATTTGTCCTTTTAATGCAACAAACATTGTGTTTTCTGAAATTCTTGCAACCTAAAATGAAGAAAATTACGTTCGTAAAATTTTTTCAAAGATCATAAGTGTTTTTTATTTAACATTCAACATTTTTTGGAAAATAAGAAATTACCTTAGCATTTTCTAGCAACAGAATTTTTTCTTCGTTTTGCTGAAGAATCAAATCAAATGCTGCAATTGTTCTTGCAATTCCGAATATTGTATGAGCAGATGGAATGCCTCTTCTTAAAATTGAATAATCCTGAATATCATCAACTCTGAAAAAATTAACTTTAATTAATAGGTATCTATACATTTTATGGATTTGAATTATTTAATTAAACTTTTTTTTAAATTGTTTCTCTGCCCATCATATAAAATAAACTTAGCACCGCCACTGGCATTTATTTTTTAATGTACAAAATTGGTATGTTTTTATTTAATTTTATAAATGTACATCTTAATATTTTTGTTTAGTTATTTTGGTAATTTTGGTTTTTTTATAGATATAGGTACATAAAATATGACATTAAATATTTTTTAAATTTATTTATAACTTTAAATTTGTATTGTGTATAACAAAATACATATTCATCAATTTTTTAATTTTGTTTTTTCGCTAATTTATCAAAAAACTAGTTTATTGGAATATTCCTAATTTCCTGGTTTATTGTGTCATTTAATGGTTAGTGGGTAAAATGACAAAATATAGATCAGAAAATTTTATCATTTTAGGAGCGGTTAGATATTTTATAGCCTAATAGCCATATCATATTCACACACAACATTCACCTTAAAAAGTGAAAGCCAAGTAATTAAGATTGGCATTGCAGCCCTGACATTTTTTATAATTACTAAAATCAGATTTAGTAACAAATGAGTTTCCAAAAACAACACATGATGTTACACATAAATCCAGCTTTAATTTGGTATCAAAATTAATAATAAATATTATTTTTTTAATTCCGATTTAAAAAATTTGATTCTGATATAATTTTAATATTAAGTCCAGATAAAAAATTTAAAAAATTTACTTTAATTTAGAAGTCATTCGCCCCGACTCACGTAATATATGCAATAAAAACAAATAAAAATTGTACTTACAATAGACACATGCTATGACATTCTTGAATGATATCAGCAATTGCATCCATCAGATGTTCTGGGACATTCAGGCAACAATTAAATGCTTCCACAAGTTTGCTTCTAAATTTTTTTCCCGAGTTTTGCATAAGGTGATTATATGGTTGACTCAAAAGCTACAAATCATATTTTTGAAAAAAAAATGAATTTAATTCAAAAAAAATCTTACCTTCTTTGATTGTAAATTCAATAGGCGTTCTGTTTGTTTATCGACGTTTAAAGAAATTAAACTCTCCATTTTATGGAAATAGTAGAAGATACTTAACGGATTATAATATCATTGCATATGACTCTCGAAGTTTTCATTTAACCTTATATTACGAGCGTTAAATCTTTTACCATTGAAGAATTACCTTGAGTTTATTTCAAAAGCAAAATCTATAGTTACATACAATTAGAAAATTTAGGAAGGAATTGTTTATAAATAAAGCTAGGGGACTAACGTTAAAATAACCGAAATTAAATTCTAAACAAGGAATACGGGAAGAAGCAAGGTATAGTGCACATCCTAAAGAAAACCTTGGAAAACATCGTAGATTTTCTTTAAGTGTTTATTATTTTTCCTGTATCCGGTATACTATTGTTCGTAATTGCTTGTGCATAAATCTATAATTTATTCATTTCTATGTTTATCTCATCATTTATTAAATTGAAAATTAAATTTGTGCTGCTTAATAATCTTAAAGTAATTTGTTAAAATTATAACTAGCTGCTGCATAAATGATTTTATTACTTTTTTAATTATATATTATTTTTAAACATAGTAACTTAAAAATGCAATATTATAAAATCTTCCTGGATCTCAACTATGGGTAATAGGTATTATATGCAAAGTATGAACTATAAGGAATTATTCTACATGGCCAAATTGTTAAAAAATATGTTACATATTACTTAGTGTTTACAAATTCGTTGCGAAAAAAGAGGTTTAGAAATATTTTGTGGATTTGGAAAGTGAGCAATTTGATATTTAGGAATAATTTTCTAATTTCAATATTATAATTTCAAAATTTTTTGCGTCGCTATTATCAATTCCGCATATTTATCTAAGCAAAACACTTTCGATACTTAACTGTGTATGACCGAATAATATGATGTCATTCTTTGAATTGACTCTTTTTATAACCATTTTACTTAAATTTGAAAAAACATCTTTAACAGGATATTCAATAGCGTTTAGTATTTTAAAAAGATATTAATTAATTTTTGCAGCTTCCTATTAAAACCCACGGATAATTAATTGATATACTACAAGACGACTTGGTAAGAATTTGCTTTAATTTATGGACTGAATAATAATTTTTCTTTAAATTTTAAATTAGCAACCTTCGCTAAAATAAATAAATTAGCCAAAAAAATGATTGATACAATAAAATAGAAAATTGCTACTAATTTACAGTAGTTATTTGCAGTTAAAATGTAAACATTTTTAAAATCTGACAAAAACAGGTTCATCAAATCTTTTTTTGATTTTTTTATGAACTTCTTTTTGTCATATTTTAAAATTGAAAAATTTTTGAAATTTTTATATTGTTGTAAAAAGGGCGTACGGAAATTGTATTTAAACAATATCAATTCCTTTTTGTTATACAAAAAGTTAAAATGCAAATTAAAAATGTTCGAAATTCATTGCACTGCATAATAATTTAATCAAAGTTATTTTTGTGGCATCAGAAAAAAGCCATTTAAAAAATTAGAAAAAAATTCAGAATTCTAAGTATGTCGTGATAATAATAAAAACAAAAATTTTATAAAATAGTAATTAAAGTGGTATTTTTTAGAGAAATAAGAAAACAATAAATAAATTAATCTTACATTTTAATTGTTTTAACTTTTTTTGCTGGTTTTTAGATCCCTAAATTTTGAAGTTACTTGTAATAATATTATAATGGATAAGAAATAAGACAATAGTTGAGACAATTGAACAAAACTGCACTATGACACCGGTAGTCAGAACTATCTTTAAAATAAAATTAGTAACGAATAAAAAAATATCAAGAAAAAAATTATTAAATTTTAAAAACCCTTACCGAATTATAATACGTTTCAATTTTATTTGCAGTTTTATAGTAGGTGACACTTATCTCATCAGATTCGTACTAGCATTTGAAAAAAGAAAATTAAACTTTTACCATTATTCGAAACGACCATGAAACTTTCCACGTACACCAAACTGCCAAATATTTACCCATATTACGAAGATATGATCAGAATCAAAGCCAGTAAATTTCCAGAATACCACATTCTTTTGATTTGAGATATCCCGACACGATGATTATGTTTTATTCATTTAGTCTGAAGGCATAGTCGAGATACATCACCTGATATACGCCGAGTACATATGATTTAACCCTTAACTCCCATTACTTTTTTATATAAAGTGCATAGTTTTTGAGTAAAATTATAAATTATGAAAAATCAGTAAAAATGGATTTTGTATTTTAATAGTATGTAGGAGCTTTTTGCAAAGGAAATTTAATCTTTAACACGTTTTTTCATATAGTTTAAATATTATAATTGTTCTCAAAAACTATGCACCGCACTTGATGTTAAACAGTTGTAGTACAAGGAAATTTGTTAAGAATTAAAATATAATATATTATATCACGTAGTGATGTATAGGATATAGGTATAATTTATTAAAACCGGCTAATAAATAACAGAGCAATTACAATTTAGACTTTACGGCGTTCTGCCACCACCGAGGGGCCTAGCCTGGTAATATTGAAATGCGTAATCTAAAGTTTGTGTATCTCACCAAACTTAAAAAGACGATAAGAACAACTTTTTTATATAAAGAAATTCAAAAAATGTTATAACTAGAAATACTATAAAAAAGAGGTAAGCATTAGGCTTTTCATACGATGGTATGGATCGCTTTTCATAGCGATCATGAAAATTGCATTGGGAATTATTTCCGAATTAAAATAATACCTTTTTCTTCATAATAAGCTCAAAAATACATTTTCTTTTTGAACACAATCACAGAGCTAGGTTTTTAAACCGAGGGGTCTAGGGTACATTCCCAGCTCATAAGTGATTATGTTCAAAACAACAAAAATGTGTTATTGAATTTCAAATCAGAAATCTTAGAGTTTTAGAAATTCGATTTCCGGTTTGAAACTTATAAGTTCAATAACACTTTTTTGCCCAAAATCTCTGGTGTTCTGGAGGGTATTCCATACCCCCCAGACCCCCCGGTTTGAAAAACCTAGCTTTGTGTGCATATTGTGTTTATATTGTGTACGGTTTTTAAAACTTCATTGGGAATTATTATTTTAATCCGGAAATATTCATCGATGCAATTTCCAGGACTGCTGCTGTATGTATATACGATTTGAAATACTATAATTATAATGTGATGAAACTACCTCGAAAATTTTGTGTACTCTAGTTTTAAATTCCTTTGGATATACTTGGAATTTTTTTATAAATCTCTGGAAATCACTGGAATTTTTGGAATTTCTTAAAAATCGTTGGAATTCTTTGGAATTCTGAGCCTTGTGTACAGAAATGTTACTGGATATTTACCCCTTGGTAGTTTATTATAGGTAGGACTTCAATTGAAGTTTTGGGGGTTGTCGTTAATTAATTGGAGTAAGCTTCATGAAGGCATACTTCAAACATGCAAATGTATAAAAAATTACAGCCGAGTGTGCACTCAGAGGCGTATTAAGCAAGTTTGACGCCGCAAGCCTTTAATATTTTGCGCCCTTATCTTCGATTTTACAGTTGACCATTTTTTTTATTAGAATAATTTACAGAGAAGAGGAAGCTGTCTCCTGAAATTTTGCGCCACAAACCCGGGCTTCATGGGTTTATGCGATAATACGGTTCTGTGTGCACTGTAGGCAGACATGTTACGAACGACAAAAATCATTGCGCTAGGGGAATATGTCCCCAGTAAATTGGTCCCCGGTAATTTCGCCCCCGATATTTTCACCCTCGGTAATTTCACCTCTTGGTAATTAGATTTTACTATAGTTTTTAAAATGGTAAACTGGGCCAAATGCAAATTTGGGCCCATGTCTGCCTACAGATCTCCCTTTTCGCACTGATCACTTTTTTATGAGCCATTTCCCTAAAAAGTAACATAACCTAACAGTAACCTACATAACCGACCGATGTCTGCGCACAGATCTTTCTTTTCGTCTAGATTTCTCTTTTATGGTCCATCTTGCTAAAATATAACTTAAACTAACCTACATAACCGACCCATGCCTGCGCACAAATCCACCTTTTTCCATTTTTTACCATAAAAAAATAAATAAGCTTTTAACTACCAACAAAAAAAATAAATTTCTTTAAATTTAGCTTGCTTTAAAATTCATTTCCAAAATTTTAGTAAAATCTGCTTTTGCCCCAGTTTACCATTTTTAAAATTTTAGTAAAATTGACCATATTACTTGGAGATGATATCACCTTGTGATCAAATTACCGGTGATCAAATTACTGGGGGTGAAATTTCCAGAGGATCAAATTACCGGAGGTGAAATTAGCGGGGATCAAATTACCAGTGGGTGAAATTATCGGGGACCAATTTACTGAGGATCAAATCACCGGATACGAAAAATAATATGACTTAAGGATTTATTATATTTTGTGGTAACGTTTTATTCTAATCTAGTAATCTAAAACTCAAATGCGTACAATATCAGTTTCGTCAACTTTTACTTACTTATACATTAACTTTAACATGTTACTGTTAATGTTAATTAACATGTTAAATAATGTTAAATAACATTATTAACATTAACAGTAGGTAACATTACTTACTGATAATACCATCGTTGATACTGCAATAGGACCTAAGTCAAAAAAGTAGAATTTTCAGGAGAGGGAAAAACCGCAGTGCAGAAGCAATGTTGTTACTAATAATTTAAAATTTTGTTAAAAACTGATGAATTAGGCTTTTCTATTTTTCTTTGGATATAATTTGGATACTTTGCCATCTTAACCTCGAATAGCATTTTTGTTCACATAAATGTCCTATTGCAGTATCAACGACGATAATCTAAAAAATAATTAAGATATAATAAAACTTTATTTCGTGCATAATTCAGGAAGCAACTCCCTATTTGCGGTTATTAGTTTTCTGGACTTCTATAATATGCAATTCATCATGTAAAAATTTTCAAATTTGTTAACCAAATCCAAATCTCTCTCACCACTTCTAGATTTTTCATTTCTATAAAAAATTTTAGATTTTTATATCTTATAAAATCAGTTTTCATACAAAATGTATGAATCATAATAATAATTTGAATATGCAGTTTATGCAAGCAAAATTGAATATTTGCAGTTAGTCAGTTTTGCTTGTGTATAAAAGCTTGTTTATGTAAAATTATAAATAATCAATTTTTCATCTCTATAACTTAAGTATTAATTTAATTTTTAATAAATTCAGATTTTTTTTCGTGTAACCGCACTGGTTATTCACCATCGTTTAGTGAATTATCTCATTTCGGGATTTCTGCAGTTGGTCATGTTTGCTTATTTGCCGACGATATATGTACAGTGGCTCCAACAATTATTAATACACCCCTATGTTAACCATGTAAATTGCACATTTTGAAACCGTTTTTTGACATATGAAACTCGCTTTTACAGCAAAACTTTTCAGATATTTTTTATTGCAAATTTTATTCTCTTCAGGTTTGTTTCTATAAATTTTTTTATTTTCTTTCGACGTTTATGAGTTACAGCGACTTGAAGAAAACTAAGTAAAAAAAGTTAATAAAATTATCATTGCTCTTATGGGAGTATTTTACAGAGTTTTCTTCAAGTCGCTGTAACTCGTAAACGGCGAAAGAAAATAAAAAAATGTATAGAAACAAAACTGAGGAGATTAAAATTTTCCATAAGAAATATCTGAAAAGTTTTGCTGTAAAATCGAGTTTTATATGTCAAAAAACGGTTTCAAAATGTGCAATTTACATGGTTTACATAGGGGTGTATTAATAATTGTTGGAGTCACTGTATGTATAGTAAAATAATGAGCTATGTGGAGCAATAAGTCTGGTCCTTGGGCTAAAAAGTTTAGAGACCCCTGTTCTACGCTTACTTACTTAGTTACGCCACTGTTACGCACTTTTCACTTACACTGTTTTTGCCGCTTTAAGTAGAGAAATTCTAATTGGGTTAATTGAGAATTCTTACTGTAATGGATATCTTTTTAATTACTTGTTTTATTTATTCCACATGGCAATAAAAATAATTGTGATACAATGTAGAATAACCAAGTTTCTTAGGTAAGTACAATCAATGGCTGGAGTACTAAAGAAAACTTTACATGTAAAACAACTTACATAACGTTTATCATTTTGTTGACTACTCAGGGCCGTATTTAAGATCTATACACCCCTAGGCTGAACCTGCGATGGGGGTTCTACGGGTTTTTTGAGAATTAATTGTTATTTCAAGTAAACATGTTAGGTAAATTCAACTTAAAAAAAATTGTAAGAACAAACAAATTATTCGGTTATATCAGTGGACTTTTTCATTTTAGTATATTCGTACGGTCCCATAGGCTGTAGTCTAGGCAACTTGCGCGTAAATACGGTCCTGCGACTAATAATTACTGGAATAATTAGAAAACTACACTTTCTTTTTGTTATATTTTATTATTTTATGAACAAACATCAGTAGCTTTTAAATATCTGGTAGCTCACTGAAAGCAAATTTTCAGGTAAAAATAGCTGATTGTGTTTCATTTTGTAAAATTACATAAAATGATCAAAGCAATCAGTGAGTTATCTATAGTAAAAATAGTAATACCAGTGGCGTAACCAAGAAGTCTATGAGGGCTAGAACCTCCTCTTCTAAAGCTAGAGGAAACTAAATCTGTTTATTCAATCCACTGTGTACTACTGTGATATAATATATCCTTTACAAATTACGATAAAAATTAGGGATACCACATGAATGCTCAATAAATATTTTTTAACGAAATAAGAAGTAGGTATCTACAGTTGCAGTAGATATCTGTTAAGAAATGCATTAATAATGTTCGTGACACACCGTGTATGAAAGCTTAATGCTGGATCCACACGATAAATGGATAATAGTAGATTATATAACAAAGCCGCAAATAGCTTATTAAAATCGCGAAGTAAATAATATGAAAAAATTATAAAAGAAAATTATATAATATAATAAAAACATTTTATTTTTAAGTATTAAATAATAATTAAATTAATCGTTTAAATTAAAACTATAGTAATAAAAAAAACGTGTTATTTAAATGTAGGCTTTAAAATCAAATTGTTTTATGGTTACTAATTTCTTACTTTTATTTACTTACTTAATGGTTATTTTGAAATAAGTATCTACTAATAACATCCGTAGCGTAATTAAGATATATATATATAATTACAACTTAAATAAAGTCAATAGTTGTTTATAGAATTTCTTTAGGCGGTAAGTAAAAATTTTTCGTTTATAATATATCCTATTATTCTAAAATGACATATGGGGTTTGTAAAACGACATATTAGTTTTATTTGTTATAATACAATACATCTTCTGCTCAAAATTCAAATTTTTAACCAAAAGAATTATTAAGTTTTATCTAATTTTGTGCAAAAAGAACCAAAAATTGACTTATTCAAAGTCGCTGAAAACTAGCCGTAAGAATTAAGACGCAACTCTCATTTAAATTTTTTTTGTTGGCCAGTAGGATATGATAAAAATTTTTAAAATAAATTTAAATGAAACATTCAAGATACGATAATGTTCCTAATTTCGATAAACAGAGATAACGGGGTGTAGGTAAGAAATGAGTAGTTAGCTGCTTTACATATAATATATCTTTTAATTTGTCTAGAACTTAATTAATATTAATTGCAGAAAATAATGTGTTTTTATGTTTACAAAAAACATGGTAACAGAAAAACCCAAGCGGAAATTTGTTGCTAATTGTCAAGTATCGGTGCGGTACAAGTTTGGAAACACAAAAAAAGGGGAAATAGAAATTTATTACAGAAATTGAAAAATTTAATTTTCTACCAAATTGTAGATTACCATTAATTGTAAAATTTATAACTTTGTTATAAATTATCAATATACCCATGTTTTTATTAAATGATAGAAATAAATAATGCCTGAATAAAATTTCATTATATTTAATAACAATTATAATAATAATTATTTTTAATAAAAAACTTGCACCGGATTTGCAATTTCGGTGAATATTAATTAAATTATGTTTATTTTACAATTTTCTCACATTAACTATCTTAAATTGTATTGTTAAAAATTTTAAAAATAATTCGTTTATTTGTAGTATTGTAAATTATAATACATAAAAATAAAATATATTTGATGTTTTGTCTTACACTTATAAATAAGTATATAAGAGCAAGTGGTGAAGTATAAAATTAATTATAGAAGCTCTTGTTACTTAGCTGGTAAGTCATAATTCTTTCTCGTGGTAAAAACTAGAATAATAAAATATACTTCAAATTTTCATTATTTGCAAAGAATTTGCATATTTCACAAACTTATTTTTTGTTTAAAATTAAATAAACAAAAATTCCTTGTAAGACTTTTTTTAAGTCAATAAATTCTTCAGGATATCACCTGATATGATTTTGTTGAAAATCTTGCAGAAATTCTCCCGCAAAACTTTAAATCTGAATTATTATTGTTTAGAAATACTAAGATAATTATTATTTTGCATTTTAATTATTTATAATATTTATTAATTTAATTTATAATAAATTACTGTTTTAATAATTTTTCTTTCATTGGTGATTGAAATAGTTCAAAGTATACTAGCATACTCATCCGGCTTCGCCCTGCATTATCCTTATAATTGCAGTTCCTTAATATCGCAATAGTACCTATCTACTATTAAATTTTTCAATTACTTTTAAAATTAATTTTTTAAATCTGCGACTTTGAACGCTTCCCACTCATAAACTCTGCAAATAAAATATTCAAATTATGTCGTCGTAAATCTTTTGTAGAAAATCTTTTACCTACAAACTTGATTTGCTCACGGCGGAATTTTTTAATTTGGTTTTTTGTTTTTTTTTTAATGCGTATTTCCCGGTCTCAATATAACTTCTGTTTATTTAATTTGAAAATAATTGTTCTATAGAGTCATTCAAATTTTATCAGCTATGAAATAACTCTTAATTTTACTTGTTTTTCGATTTTTTTTAATTAGTACCTAAATTGCATTGATTTGTTGATAAACAACTTTTAATTTACACAGAATTGAAAAGTTGTTTTGCAACTAATTAAACGGCCTATAAAAAGTAGAAATAAATTCATAAATTTAATTGTTTGCTAATTTAGGTTTTCTGCAGGTTTTATTTATTATTATAGATTATATTTCTTTAAAATATCTATTTATAGAATTTTATTTATTTTTAATACAAACCGACTGCGACTCTTCATTTTTAATAGTATACTGATATTAAATATTCAGTAAAAATAATGAATTATATCTATCTTTGCTGTTAAAATGTTAGATACTTTATCTACTCTCGCAGTTAAAATTTCGCTTGTTCTACTATTTCTAGTCAAACAAACATCTGCTATAAAAAAATCATTTCTCATTTTCTGTTAAGATGTTATAAAAATATTAGATGTAGAATTATTTTAATAATTTTTATTGGACATAGGACACAATGAACGGAATTGCAAGCAACCAAGGAAATTATGGATTTTCGTTCCTTAACGAAGATGGCAGTTCAAAATTTGTTTTCGATGAGGTAATTTATAATTTAAAAAAAAAAAAAAAATCAAACAACATTTTTAAGTAACATGGAAAATTTTCAGAAAGTTATGATGAAATCTCTATCAAAAGAGGTACCAATAGAGAGTGTCGAACTGCCATTAAATTTATTAGAAGCATTAAATTTTTGGTTTAAAATTCCTCAAGATATTTACGACTCATTAGTCACATTCGAGAAATATCAAGCTAAAATGAGAGGTTTGTAAGTATCGTTTCTGCAGGGTTTTTCACTGTAATTAATAAAAGAAACTGATTAAATTAATTAATTATTTCCCTATTAATTTTTTGAAAATAAAAAATTTCACGATTTCAAAAAATTAAAATTTTATTAAACATTTTAGATTTGAAGAAATCTCTTATCCCTTTGAATATGACAGTCAAAATCTTGCGTATAATTTATCAGATGCTATCAATGGATATTACTATGCTCACTTACAGGGCTTGTACAGATTAGAAACGCATAGTAATAAGGAAGTAAGTGGTTGTAGTAATTATTTTGATTGTAAAAACTTACTAACGTTATTTTAGCTGCGATCATTATATTATAAGAAAAATCGTGAACAATTTATTCGTCGAGGCATGCTTTTACATTGGTCCAGCAATGCCACTTGTCCAACGATGGATGAATATCTGAATATAATAGCAAAATCTTGTAAGAGCGATAAATATTTTAAAACTCAACCGTAATTTTATTTTATTTAGGGAAATTTTTGGACTTCAATTTCGAAGTTATGATACAGAACTCCAAATTTAAAGCGGACACAACGAAGCTTAGAAAAACATTATTATACTTATTTAGTATTGACGAAGAATTAAAAGATCTTATTCGTGAAACTGTAAGTCCAAAAATTTTATTATTAAGAATTGTTTTCCAAAATTCCGATTAACTTTTTCAGACAACTGATGGCGATAGTTTTTGTGGGGATATAACACGAGGACGATTTACTTTTCCCATTATTCATGCCATCAATAATTCTCAAGAAAACCAGAATAAATTGAAAAGTATCCTTTTAATGCATTAAAATAAGATGATTAATTATTCACGTTTATTTAACGTTATATTAACGTTTATTAATTTATTTATCAAGTTAAAATTTCTGATTGTTTCATAAATTTCCTTAATAAATACCAGCAATACTTAACTTGCGCACACAAAATGTAAACGTAAAAAAATACTTTTTTACTTTACTGGAAACCTGCGGTAGTATCGAATTTACGAAAAATTGCATTAAGTATCTAGCAACGGAAGCCATGACGGAAATAAAAAGAATTGGTAACAATCCACTCCTGGAGAAAATCCTGTCAAAATATATAGAATAAGAAAAAATGCATTCAAAATTTAAAAATTTTTTGATATTTTTAAAAATTAAAAACAAAAAGCTTTTTGTTTTAAATTTTTTTTTTTAAATTACGTAGTTTATCAATTTGTTCTATGCAGCTTCAAAAAGTTTCCTTGACACCGAAAATCGCGTAAACAAAAAATTAATTAAATTGGAAAAAATTGTAAACCAATCTGTAAATTTCTTTGGGGGCAAGGGTTTTTTACATTATATTTCAGTAGAAAGAAATTTTTTTCCTTTAATTGGTCGTTTAAAATGGTTTAAATGTTTATTTCTTATAAACAAAATTAAAAATTTTTTTTTATCGATCTTAACACAAACCGCTTTTTAAGCAATTATGTTTTATCTTCTCAATACTTTTTAATGTTTGTAATAAATATTATGAAATAAATATTTAAAAAATTTATAATTTTTTGTGTTTGTATTTTTTTTCATCTCGAATAATCTGTTGAATGCAAAATTCGTTTAGTAAAATAATATTATATAATTAAATTCTTTGTTATTTCTTAAGAATAAAAAAAACAAGGTTGAATTCTTAGTTTTATTCAATGATATCACATCGTTAAAACGAAAATTTAGATCGGATATTTCCGTTTTTATTACAATTTAATGAAAATCTTCTGAAAGTTCTAGCGGTAGTTAAAATTTGAAAGTAACAAGACAGGTATGCCTTTAATTTTATAGTTTATTCATTAATTTTTAAATTTTTATTTTCAAAAAAAAATCTTTTTGTTAAAAATTAAAAACAATATTTCTAATATCTCAAAGAAAGTATACCTTGTACCTAGACAACTCATAATTTTTAATGTTTCTTACCAATTTTTTCGTATTTTAGATAAATATTTATAATGGAAACTAAGAGAACAGAAGAATTTTATCCCGAAGCAGATGAACCTTATTTTAACGAAAAAGTATTGCTTTTTTCGTTACATTTAAATTATTTCTAAAATTTAATGGTTTTATTTTCTCAGTTGATGGTAAAGGCTTTAAAACCTACAATATGTAAAGAAACGAGTGATTTTCGTTCACAACTTATTGATGCTTTAAATGTTTGGTTTGACGTTCCCGAAAATGTTTTAGATGTTTTACGAAGTGTAGAAGAAAATTTTGCTTTTCGAGACACCTTGTAAGTTGTTTTACATATATTACATAAAATTTAATTAATAAATTAAGCAATCAATTCTTTACTTGACATTTAAAGTGGAATTGTTTTAGTATGTCGTTATCCTCAAAAAATAATTATTAATTTATATTAATAATTTTTTTTGTGTATCGACTTTAGTAATCAAGGTTCCAAATGCGATACAATGATCCGTATGATTAATACTATTTTTATGCGTTTACGAAACCAACAAAATTTTACTACATATATAATTTTATAATCTAGAAATAAATTTAATTTAGATATTACAATTTTTTTATAATAATATGTACCTATATGCGTGCGAAATTATAGGGCCAACATTATATTATTTTTTGTTGCATAATAATCTTAATTATTATATTTCGACAGCAATTAAATAATTATTTTTTAATGAAATCGTAAGGCCGCACGACCAATTTTAAAAACAATATCCTGCAAATAATTAAAAATAAAATTTTATATTAAAGAATTATCTAATGTGAAGGTAGATATCCTTGCGAAATCGATGTAGGTCAGAAACCGGTAATCTGTAAACAATGTTTAAAACGCATTTTTTGTTGAAAATAAAAAAAACGTGATTTTCTGTATTTTTTTTAAGATCAGTAGACTTCATGTTCTGCCTACGGTGCCATTAACAGAAAAACCATTAAATCAAATCGATTATTGGTTAAAACAAAATTTTCGAATTATTCGTTAAAACAAAATTTCCGAGCTATTGGTCAAAACCAGTGGCGTAACTACGGGGTGTCACGGCTGTTCAGACCACAAAAATTTTTATGTTTAAAAATGTTTATTTATAATAAACAAACAATGGGGCTCCCACGTGTATATGTAGCAATATTTTCATTTACAACATTAAAAAGCTAGTAAAAAATACCGTAGCATAGATGGCGCGAAATAGTTAAAAATAAAAGAAAAGCTGCCATAAGTACTCGTAATGCCAGTTGTTCTCTAAATTAAAAATAATTAAAAACTACTATATTTAAGATCTACAACGTCAACGTTATGATAAACAAATTTAGGTTTTTTGGCAATCGAAAAAGATGTTCAAATCAACATTGACAAATGTATTCAAGAGTTTGCATTACACAAATCACGCAAAATAAAATTGTAATTTAATTATTTTAATTTTAACAACTTGATTTTAATAATAAATTAATATCAATTAATAAATTAAATATATGAAAATTATTTGTTCTTGATCTTTGTTCATGAAATAAAACTCAGGTTTTTATTATTATATCAGCATGACCAGTTTCAAGTGACCATGCACTTATCATCAGATGCGACTACAGAAAATATTTTATATTTAATAATACTTCGCTCAAACGTTATTCCTACATTATAATTTATTAATAAATTGATTTAAGAAAAATTTTTTGCGAAAATTTGGGAGCGAAAAATTTAAGGTTTATGCCCCGGGTACCACAAATCTACGCTACGCCACTGAAAAAACAATAGATATGATTAAACTAAACTGTAGTTTAACATGGTGCAGCATGAAGTTCCTAAAACGTATTTTTATGTTAAATGTCTTTTTTAAACGGTTGATTACCTTGGCTCTTAGCCAGGATTTCATTTCGGGTAGGGAACTCGTAAAAATCCTTTCGTAAAAAGTAACGTTTTCGGGGTTTCTCCTCCGGGAATTTTTATAATTACAAACGTTTTCAATATTTTTTTTTAATTTTTGTAAAATTAACTCATTATTTAATTTATTTTTATTGAAAACAAACATTACATAAAAAAGTTATTCGTTCGCTACTTTTTTTATAATTTAAACTCTAAGCATCTTTCTTACCTATTTGCAAAATTATTTTTTATAATAAATATTGAATATAAATTAATTCCATGGCTTTCAGGTGAAAAGGGATAAGTATTTTCCGTAAAATATGGAAAATAAATTTGGAAAAAAAACTCTTTCTATTTTGCGTCTAAAACAAAGTTATTTCGAAACCCAATCGCGTATCGAAAAATGGACAATATTTCGAAAGGCAATTCTTTGTTTTAAGAGGTTGGTAACTAAACGTAACTGAAAATTAAAACTAATGATGTTACTATAAATAAGATTATAAACCTATAAATCGGTGCAAAATAATGTTAATTTTCTAAAAAAAGAAATAATAATCATAAAAATAATTGTAAACTGCAGGTATAATTTTGTTTATTTAAACTTTCACGTGATGCCCTAACCTGTAAATTTTTTGTTACTGTCACAAAAATACAAAAAAAATTTAAATTTACTATTAAGTATTTAATAAAAGAAACATTTTAAAAATTTTTAAGGCATATAAAGCATAATAAGACGTTTTACCGCACTTATCCTTTAGAAAACTTCTCGCTACGCGGCTCGTTTTCAAAACGAATTGCGTGAGTTAAAAACGACACTTATAAAACTAGTTTCTTAATATACTATTTTCCCACTTTGGAATAATCTAGATACCTATTTTATTTTCGATATTCAAATTTACTTTCAAAAAAAATTTTTTAACAGTTGGGGGGGGGGCACGTGCCTTCAGATATTTGTGGATAATAATTATAATTATCCAATTGATAAGAGATAATTTGTATTTTTTAATTACTTTTCAAACCGTTTTTTTGTGAATTATGTAATATTTTAACTTAGGCCCCCGTACTAAGTATGAATGCTCGCTACTGGTCAATACAAAATAAATATAAAATGGAAAAATTCTAATAATTGTGATACTTATATCTTCAAATGTTCTTATCTTCCAAATAAATTTTTGTTTTCCATAAAAAATTATAATTTTTAAACCAAAATATTTCATATTTCCAATTATCAAAATTTCGATTTTTTTATATCCAGAATCTCAACTTAATTGAATAACAGCATTTCAACCAGTTTTCAAAGTTTATTTTTATTATACTCAGCGGCGTAGCAAAAGGTTTTACCGCTCAGAGCGGTCGCTGAATTTGGCGCCTCCTCTCTAGACTTGACGAGAGTCAATTATTCTATACAAATTTTGCGCACAACATATGACCCATCAAATTATTTAGGACAAAAAATTAATGCAAAATTAAAAACATAAGAGAAAAGAAGAAATAATTATTTTTTTATATTTTATTTAATTAATTTTTCTTGCCTTTAGTTGTGGAAATCTGTCAATAATACTATCAAAATTTATTTTTTTTTTTAGAAATTATGCCGCCTCTAAAAAGTGCAGCCGGGCGGACCTCTCGCCCTTAGGCCTCTCCGCCCTTCCCCTAGCTACGCCACTGATTATACTTAAATCAAAAATTATTAACAAAAATTTAGTAACTTTATTAATCGCAGTTAGTTTTCTTTAACCCATGAAAAATATTTACTTGGGGTCATAAAAAGCAGTGTCTGCTAGCTAAAATTAGTGAAATAAAGCCCACATCAAATTTAAGTTCTGCCCCGCCACTGGTTAGGGATTAGTCCCCCTCAAAAGCAGCGTATTGCAGCGTTTTCAACAACTGTAATTTCTAAATACTTATATTATATTCCACTATTCTTGTAATTATTTTTCAGAAATATAAAATGTATTCCTGCATTAATAGGACAATTAAAACGTAAACGTTGTTTAGAGCGCTGCATATCTCTTACATTTATTCGGTTAAATTTCCTTATTTTTTTATTAAATTATTTCTATATTGTCATGTTACAAAATTACTTTCAGGAGAGAAGATATTGCTTATCCGTTTGATTTCGAAGACTTGAACCTCGAATATAGTTTGTCAGATGCGATAAATGCGTATTATTATCACACATTTCTCATAAGACAAAAAGCTTCTTGCCTGAAAAATCTAACGGTAAACAGTTTAAATTTTAAGTTTGATTGCTTTTGGTAATATCATTTTTCAGGTAAATGAATTATTTCGTCAAAATCTTGGAAAGTTGGCATTACACGTGGGAATTGATGAATACTGGAGTAACGTTGTACAATGTCCCAGCATGGAACAGTACTTATGGAAACTGAGAAAATGTAAAATTACAAAACTATATAAGTGCCGATCTTGATTATATATTTTTTCAGGGGTTTATTTCGAATTGGCAACTAATGTTATGTCGTTGTATTCAAATGCCATCATAGATACGTCAAAGTTAAATATAATTATGGCATACCTTTTTGGAATATCCCAAGATTATAAACGTTTGATTGTCGAAACGGTAAGAAAATAATTAGCAACAAGTTTATATGCAAATCTCTGCTTACCAAAACCGATTCCAATTCACTTTTTTTTTCTAAGTTTTTTTTTAATATTTGATTTCAAAACTGAATTAATTAGAAAGAGACTTAGAAAAAAGAGATAAGTTAGGATCAACTTTGTATATCTACTTACGGAGAAGGTTAGAAATGATTTCTTTAAATTCTAAACATATTATTGCTTACTAATAGTGAAGTTTAAAATATAAACAAACAAAGGACTAAAATATATACAGAGATAAGTATTTAATATCCGGAATTAAAATAAAGATACAGTAATTTTCTCTAATTGAACAAACATATTATAAATAAAATTTAATTACTATAATTAAAAATTATAAAACACTGTAAAACGTTTCAATGTAAACATAAATTATTATCAAATTCTGAATATAAAATATTTCTCTGTATAGCAATAATACACAAAGCACTTTCACTAATGATCAACGCCGGCCGTGAATGGATTAACGAAACTTTTTGTAACAGTTTTATTTTTTAGGCCGAAGAAAATCATGATTGTTTTGGTGATGTGTCAAAAAGCACGTTTACGTTTCCTGTTGTGCATGCTCTCAATAAAAACCCAGATAATAACAAACTGCTAGGTATCCTTTTTACTTTTGGAAATTTCTCCAATATATCCTTTAAAAAATTTCTTAACAAAAATATGTAGATATGCTTCGTTTGCGCACACGTTCGATAGATATAAAAAAATATTTCCTTTTCTTGCTCGAAGAAAGCGGTAGCATAGAATACACGAAAAGAAACATCAAGTTTCTTGCCGAAGAAGGCTTGAAGGAAGTCAAACGGATTGGAGAAAATCCATTAATGGAGTCAATGATTACCAAACTTGCAGAAATATAAACAATAATAATAATTTGATATACATCAAAATATTTTATTTTTTATGGTCCACTTAATTTTAAAGCACCGTTATATTTTTGATATTGCATATAAATTTATTGATATTACAGTAAATATTAAAAAAAAACTTTGCTAGTTTGAATCTTTTTTTTAATTTTTTTTCCTAGTGAATATTAACAGCTAAAATGGTACAAAAATCTGTAACCAAATGCTCCCCTTGGATAACAGTACAGGAAAAACAGAGAGATGCCGAATAACAAATGAAAAGCTGGGATTGTATTATCTAACTTTCTGGCAGTCGTGCAGCCACACATTTGCAAGTTCTAATAATTTATGAGATAAATGAAGTTCTAAGCTCGCGCTGCTCCTGTGCAAAATGTCGATTTACAAAATTTAAATAAGCGTACATATGCTTTAAAATTTGTTTGTTCTTTTTTTTGTCTACTTTTAGTTTAAAAAAAAGAAAGAAAAAAAGACGTTATTTAAAAAAAACAAAAGTTTCTAAAATTATAGAAAACTTAAACAAATTGTCGCATTGTTTGATTTGATCCATATTCAGACTTGCCCCAGCTTAAATCTTTGAAATATTAAATAATTGCAAAATCGTAATCGATCAATTTAATAAGTGCCTACATAATGTAATAAACCGAATTAAAATTTATGAAGATGTAATAATTACTAATTGATGAATAACAACTTCATTCTTAAAAAACTAAGAGCTCAAATGATCTTGACTTTGCAAAACGTAAATAAAACTATAAAAAAATGTTAATTGAGTTATACAATAATAACTCTTAATTGACTTAAATGTAAAAGTAAATAATGATGTACCGAAAAATACACTTTCAATTTCACACAATTTTATTTCAAGGACAGCACAAAATCAAATTAAGTAGTAATTTTTTTACTTATCGACATCTCCTCCCCAATTTAGTTATATGATCTTTTAATTTTTAATTCGCGGTCGCAGGAACCTTGAGGCCACAACTTGAAATTTTGTTTTGTAATAACATCCTTGAACAATTTACCAAATTAATTACAGTTAAGACACTTTCCAATTATTGCCACCAAAATAGTATACATTATGATGATTTCTAATCAGCGAGCAACAATTCATTGATGTTGTTATGTAATTATTATTAATAATTATCTTATACTTGAATGTTTAAAAGTCCTCGCTCTCACAATAGCAGAGTAAGAATAAAGGTTATGATGTGGCTGGGAAAAACGCCATGGTGAAAATCTAAAAATAAACTGTAGTTTCACGATTTTTTTTAAAGGGAAATATTTAATTTGTTGGTATAATTTTTGTATTTATTTAAAGCACATGTATTAAAATATTAATATTTGGGTCTCCAGTGCTCTGTGTACCTCTATAAAAAAATGATGGGTGCCTGGGAGACACCGAATTTGCTGAAAGATATCTGAGAAATGAACAAATTTGGAGTCACTTTGATGATAATATTTAGTTTTTAGTTTTTTAGTTTAGTTTTAGGTTTTAGTTCATTCTAGGATATTTTTGAAATATGAATTTTCAAAAATATGGAGAAGTTTTAAAGAAAAAAGTCAAAATTCCAAAAAAACACCATATTTTTTTTATGTATACTCTTTCAAAATATTAAGGAATTTGAGTAAAAATTGACCGAGATATCGTCTCTCCCAATTACGAAAATTTGTACTGCTGCAAGCTCGCACTTCAAGAAAATGTCATAAATTTGATATACTAATAATTATTGTAAGAGATTATTTTCAACATTCGAAACAATAGATCTGCTTGTTTGCTTGCGCTAACTTGTACTAACTTGAACTAAGCAAGCGAAGAACCAATCAACAAAAGTCTTTATTTACGATTACTTGCATGTACATATAAGGCAAAAATAGGCTAATGTTGCATTTAAAGAAATTAACCCCCCCCCAGAATTTTTGTCTATGAGTATAAAAGTACGCCTTGATTTAAGAATACGCAGACATTTAACTTTGTTAAAATAACTGCGCAAAACAGCTGTTTTTCTAACAGCTCATAAGGAATTTCGACATCGGTACCCAAGTAACAATTTGTGCTGACAAAATTTTGTCAGCAAATTATCAGCTGCCATTGCGGTCTGTCAGCTTAAAATTCAGCTGATTTTCAGCATCAGCTAATTTAGCTGAATTTTAAGCTGACGCAGCAAAGCGTAATTTTGAAATTAATTTAATGAAATTAATGATTGTAAGAAAAAATTTATTAACCAATAAAATAAAATGGGTTAATTTAATTTTTTTATTTTAAAGAAATTTAATTTACTTCAAGAAGTAGAAGCTGTATCAACTGCTGATTTTTAGTAACGTCAGAATCTGAATTGCTAATTTGGCGGCAAAAAAACAGCTGGCAATGCGTTGCGGCAGCTAGTCAAAATTGCTGCCAGTCAGCTGATATTCAGCAATTTGTCAGCTGGTCAAATTGCTGAATATCATCTGAATACCAGCTGAATATCATTTAAATATCAGCTGACTCAACTGATATTCATAGCTGCTTCAGTTGATATTCAGCAATTTGAGAATTTGACTAGCAGCCAAAGTGCGTTTTTAGCTGGTTTTTTGCCGCCAAATTAGCAATTCAGTAGCGATTCAGCTTCTGACGTTACTAAAAATCAGCAGCTCCCTCAGCTCAAAAGCTGAATTGTTGCACCGCTTCTGTTGCACCGCTTCTGACTGACAGAAGCGACAGAACAGTCAGCAGCGGTACAACAAAATAGAAAAATGTATATTAAAAACAAAATTGAAGGCAATGAAATTTGCAACAAAAAATGTTTAAAAAGTTTTGCTGTAAAATCGATTTTTATATGACAAAAAACGGTTTCAAAATGAGGGGGTATTATGGTAAAAGCTACGTTAAGCTACATGATGGGAGGGAGGGGATCTAAAGAGGTCAAAATCAAACTACGTGGTTTATGAACGCTCCCTAAAGACAAATTAATATGATCCAAATTAATTTTTTTTTCTTTCTTTTTGCAAAAAATGATTTAAAATCATTTATGAATTACTACGTGAAAACTAGGGGAGAGGGGGATGGTCTTGGAATATACTACAGGTGGTCGTGGAGGAGGGTAAAAAATTGCAAAAAAATGGGTCAAGTAGTATGGGTACGTTCCCTAAGTGTATAAATATATTTTTGTGGAAATTTAGATTTTTAATTTTAAATTTATTTTTGTAATTAATATTGGAATTGGTGGTCGTGCCAACTATTTTAGGTTGGTACGAAAATTTGTTTATAAGGGAGAGTTTTGCCAGGTCTGTCATGGCGGACAGACGTCAAGTCAAATATCAAGTTTTCGTAAAAATTTTAAAACAAGTGAAATTATTTAAAACAGAAGTGTTATTAAGTGTTATTAATTACAATAGTTGTATTTTTTTTACCTATTTGAGATTGTACTGAGATACTCAGGTACTCAGTTAAATGGGTGTTCTTTTCACCGTTTCAACAGATGTGCTGCGCCGTGCCGAACTGAGTTTTAACTGAGTAAATCACTTCCCTTCCTAACCTAACTGATCTTGCTTTTTCGAAGTGTTACAACTGAGTACGAATACGAACTGACCTAATTGGGAAATAGGGAAGTAGAGGTTATGGTTATAGTAAACGTGGCACGTTTATGTTATGTTGAGGTTATGTTGATAGTAAACATTGGTAAATATGATTTGGTTGGCAAATAATTTTTGTATCGTGGGTTGGTAGTGTACTTTTGTTGTTCTTTTCACCTTATGTTTTTCTCACTTTGACTCAGTTAATACCTGTTCGGCTCAGCTCACTTCGTCTCAGTTGTGCTGGAGATAGAAATAAAATAGGCGAAAAGAATACAGCTATTGTCGAGTTCCAAAATCATTTTTTAAAATTTATTTTTGTAATTAAATATTGGAATTGTTGGCCGTGCCCATGATACAATTTATTGTGCCAACTATTTTAGGTTGGTACGAAAATTTGTTTACAACGGAGAGTTTTGCCAGGTCTGTCATGGCGGACGGACGCCTTTACGGACGGTCCTCGTAACTATTATATTTTGCTTTTTGCGGTTTACGTCGACCGGAGTGGTCACATTACGGACGCTCTCCGTTATTTTGTTAATTTACGTTTTGATTTGAGAATAAATTTTAGTTTTTTATGTGAAATGTTTGCGAGTGATTTTACTTTTTATTTGAATTTTTTATTGAGCGTATTTGGATAATTTTGAATGAGTTTGTGTGGTGGGAGTTTAGAGGAATTTGGATATAAATAATCGAGAGTCCCTTGTTGGTGAAAAATGGATGGCCCCAAGAAAATTTAACATATTGTCGTGGAACGTTATTATTTTCCAACTTCCTTTTCGATCCTTGAATGTTGCCTGCAGCTAGCTTCTCAAGTAAGAAAGCGAAACCTCCTAGGAGTGGGTTTAACTGTTGGAAGATGATGCCAAAATAGATGTCTTCCAATTCCCAAATTCTTAATTATAAATCCAAAAATTAAAATGAATTTCATTTAAAACAAAATTTCCGATGTAGTAAAATTGAATCGTTAAATGTGGCGATACGTCTCGCTATCGGAACTCGCTCTACGACGCCTTCAATAATTTTAAGTTTCAATAATAATTTTTAAAAATTAAACCATTCATCAATCGAATGTCGTTTTTTCCAAAAATTTGATTCTTCAGAATCGTTAAAAAAAATCATCCAAAAACTATCCAAAACTCCTCCAAATCAGAGCAAAAATATCCAAAATATTAAAAATTAGTTACTCACTCAAATCAAAATTATTTATTCACAAAAATTCAAACAATCTCCAATCAGAGACGCAAAATCGACCAAAATCAGCAGAGACTTCCGCAAAACGCGAACGTCTAATTTGACGGACCTGGCAAAAACTAATTTTATCAAAATTTTCCGTACCAACCTACAATTTGTTGGCGTGAACAGTTATTCAAAATTTTTCAAAATATTTACAATTAAAATAAATTATTTACAAAATCAAAAATTCAATTTAAAAAATAAAAGTTAAAATATTCACAAAATCAAAAATCGGATACTAAAAAATAAAAACAATCAAAATTTACTATTCAAAAATTCAAAATTCAAAAAAATAGATTATATAACACGATAATATATTAGTTGGATTTAGATAATTATAATAAAAAATAATACCGGGTCATCATAACCCTGATTGAAATATTTCTCTGAAAACTCTGAATTGGACTTTTGCAGAGTTTCTCAGAGTTTGTAAGACTTCTGCAGACTTTGTTTTACTTCTTCAGAAAAATATTTCCACCAGGGTATACATGTGCAATTATATTTTGCTCAAGTTATTCCAATTTTAGATAAAATGTATTTAAAAAATCAAAAAGTAATCTAAATTGCCTAAAGTCGAGTGAAACATTTCGATTATACTCTTCTTCCCAAATACCACAAATCATGGCTAAACGTGTTTTTATAAATTTTTCTCAGTGCAGTAAACGTTTTAAACGCAGGAAAACTAAAACATTGAGATTGGAAGGTAAGGAAATATTGTTTCCTTACCTGGAAGTAAGGAAATATTTAATTTCTCTAAATAAGGAAGTAAAACAATATAAACTTAATCTTCTCAGCATCAAATCTAAAGATATCAAGTTTTCGTAAAAATTTTAAACAAGTTAAATTATTTAACGCAGAAGTGTTAAACTCTTAAAAAAATTGTTAAAAGTGTTAAAACAGGAAGTGTTATTAATTACAATAACAAAATATTAAATGTTGCATATCTTGAGACGCGGAAAAAAATTTGATTGATATATTTTTCATTATAATCTGTTATAATGGGAAACATAAATTTAAAAATATTAAAATATTTAAAACTTATTACTAGATAAACCCAAAAACCCCAAAATTCCAAACAAATTTCTAAATAATAGTACCAACACAAAAAAAATAATTCATGGTATAAAGATTTCATCTGTAATCTGTAATGTAACCTGTACATTACAGTAATGTAACCTGTACAGATTACAGATGTAATCTTTATACCATGAATAATCCATGAAAATAATAATAATGTAACCTGTACATTACAGTAATGTAACCTGTACAGATTACAGATGTAATCTTTATACCATGAATAATCACATTATTATTTTTTGTTGGTACTATTATTTAGAAATTTGTTTGGAATTTTGGGGTTTTTGGGTTTATATAGTAATAAGTTTTAAACATTATTTGAATTCTAGTTTCAAATCAAATAGGCTATAATAGAGGCCGTTAATTAACAATGAACTGAACCTGGCTAAACCTACTACCTACCTGTTTTTAATCCGATAGTGATTTGTCTTATAAAATTGGATAGGCAACTTGTCTAAATCCGATTATGAGGATTAACCTTTAGGGATTAACCGCAACAATAAATTGACAGAAAAATGTCACAAACAAATTGTTTTTATTATTATTAACATTTATTTTAGTTGTATTAATGACGATGATAAAAATGAGGAAAAAAAATTTGAAAGTAGTAAACGTTCCTGGTGATTATTTCGATGGATATTAACACATGCGCATCGAAATTTTAGCGTTTATCCACCATTTTGTAAAGTGCGCGCGTCAACGGATCCGTTTGTCGGCGTTCTTGTACCACGTTGGCCGACATATTATTTTGGGTGAATATTTTCAGTGATCAGTAATTTTAGTGTTCAATCGATCACAAATACCGTTTTTGATTATCAAAATCTCCTTGACAACCCACAAACTCTATATGTAAGTATGTTTTACGTCTTTGTCGTACGCAATTAGAAGTAATTTACGAATGCGTACCTACGCCATCCAATTCCGCCAATTTATTGACCTCGCATCTTTTCAACGGTTTTACTCTTGAAAATTTGTCGGTTTTCATATTTACGTGTCGCTTTTTTTAATATCGATTGTAATTTAACCTCATTGTTTACTTTTGGATGATAATCGTAATATGTAAAAGAGCACACGCCTAAAATTAGGTATGTAGGTGACCAAATGTTTCAAGTGTCGTTTAGTACTTTGTTTACGTGTTCCTTTTATCTTATCTCGTTCAAGTCACGCCACTTCTTACATTAGATGTTGTTTGTTATTATTTTTAATTACAAGTGAGCTACAAAAATGTCCTACAGCATGAGCACCAGAGTTTTCGTTGGAGGACTGACTTATCGAGTTCGTGAACGTGACATCGAGAAGTTTTTCAGAAAGTATGGAAGGATTAAGGAAATCGCAATGAAAAATGGTTTCGCCTTTGTGGTACGTATTTGGTGATTTCCGTTAAAAGCAGGTCTTCTAAAGTTTTTGTTTGATTTGTAGGAATTTGATGACTACAGGGATGCTGATGACGCGATCTATGAGTTAAATGGAAAGGACCTCCTCGGAGAACGAGTTTCTGTCGAAAGGGCCAGAGGCACTCCACGTGGATCCGACCAATGGCGCGGTAACGGAAGGGGTTATTCATCACGCGGAAGAAGTCGTGATACGTAAGTTGTATTTTTATACAGTGTTATTTTTTGATATTCCTCCAACAATTTATTTAATTCGCAATTTTGAAAATATATTTTCTGATTATTTTAAAAAAGGTTCTTCAGGTTGAAACGGCATAAATAGCACAATAACCTCAAAGGTATGCTGTAGGCGTAAATTGGACTTCTTTCCTTAAATGTACATAAATTGATGTTAATGAAAACAACTTTTACTTGATTTATAAATTTTTAAACACAAAACTTTTAGTCAAACTTGAATCTACCTTGAGACCTTAAATTATCTCATTAGTGTTTTTTGCTATTAGATATGAAGAAGCATGAGGGTTTTACACAGACAAAAAGTAGAACAATTTTTGTAAGAAATGAAGATCAAGGGAGCACCTTAATAGTCGATCTGATTTGAAGAACTCTTTTGGTGAACATATATTCAATCAATAATAGCGTCCTTGAGTACAGTAAAATTTGGAGTAATTCACGAAATATTAATAAAAAGTATTATTTTACCAAATGATTAACTTATTTTTTTGTCTTTTTCAGTCGAGAATCAGATATGCGTTCTCACGATAGGTAAATATTTATCGAATTTTTTTTATATGTTTTGGTTTAGTAAGGTTGGCAATGTTGACAGATATGGACCTCCTACAAGAACCGAATACCGCTTGATAGTGGAGAATCTTTCTAGTCGTGTGAGCTGGCAGGTGAGTCAAAATGTCGAAACATATATTTCCCTCTAAATAAATAAAAATTGCATGATTTATAATACAGTGTTTTTGGGCTTGGGTATCCGCTTCCTTAAATCAGATTCCTTTATTGTCAATGTTGGAGGTGAGGATCCAAAAATGGTTCTTTTGGATCTAGGGTTATTATCTATCCATAGACCGACTTCATGTAATTCTAATAGGGATCAATCGTGTGAACGAAGGCCTAAACCTAACCATGCGTAAGGGCTACTGCACCGTTCAATCTGTCTCATTCTAAAAGGCATCCCAATCAAACCGATCAAAAGATTCAGCTCCATTCGTCATCCAAACAAATAAGGGTGGTTTCCGTATTGAGCAAGACTGAGCCTACATCCTGACTAAAATTTAGGTTAACTTTATTCCGTAAAATAATTCTGTGAAGACTTAAAACTAAGTGAAACTATGATATGAAGGAGCGGGAAATAATTATAAAGGATAATCGATTCAAAACAAGTTCGTTACCGAAACGTCCCGATGCACAAAGTGGTGGCAGTCGACTTCAATCAGTCACGGTCAATTTAGCAAGGCTTTTAAAAAGAAAAAATGTGTTCATATTATTGGTATGAATATGTATAATAAAATGAATGTCTAGGCTCCCTCAATGCTCAAGCCAATGTGATTCGCCCATTCGTTTGAAGTGGCAGTCATGTGTTTTTCGGCCATTCCATGGTACCATTTTGATTGCTCGTACACGCTGTGGCTCAGGTAATGCCCTAGCATGACGTGCAATATTGTAAAAAAGTACTTATTCTTAGTTACGTTTTGTTTAATATTATCAAACTCATTTTTCTCGTTTATTTTGTTGTCAAATTCACATTAATTTATTTTATATTCATTTTTTTACCTTTTCTTTTTTTTTAACTCAAAATTTTTGCAACTTGATAAACGAGAAATGAGACAACACAATTTAACACAAAAGCTTGTGCCGTTATTTTGTAATTGTGCTGTTTTATTTTTATTTGTTTGTGAATGGTGATGGTGGGTGTTATGAGTTACTGCAGTGTAGTGTTGTTGTGATATTTCGTATAAGGCAAATCATTTTGGATTCACAAAGCTGATGATTAAAAGTTGAACCAACCAAGGCATGATGATTCCAGATAACATTTTAGAATTTTTTTTTGGTGAACCCATACCCATTTTTGCTCAAGATTGAGCAATAAGATGCTGTTTTAAAAAATTAGCAATGTAATGAGAATGCTGCTTTTGACATCTGCTACTACAGTGACTAAAAGAAGAAATGTCTTCATGTGAATTCTGGCGATATAAACTTGATTCCAGAAAAGACCAAGTGAGAATACAACAAGCCCAAGCCACTTCCGAGAATCAGATTCTGTTATGTTTAGATGAACAAATAATATTGAGAAATTTGAATAAACGATTAATGAAGCAGAGATGAGAAATGATTCCAACAAGTGCCAATATAGTGTTGATTTATTTAATCTAATTTCCAACACAAATAAGCAAAACGTAATTAAGTTTGAGCAATATAATGTACTGACTTAGTTTTTTAATCAATTTTTTTATAATATTCTGTTTTTAAGTTTGGGAAATTTGTCTTTTCCGGTGCAGGTAAAATTTAGTTTGTCAGATTTTACCTGGAAAGTTAATTCCTTTTACTAATTTTTTGTTTATTTCCTATATAGGATTTAAAAGATTACATGCGGCAAGCTGGTGAAGTTACTTATGCTGATGCACATAAACAGAGGCGTAACGAAGGGTAATAAATTTTCTTGAAAACAATCACAATTTACTAACCGATTCTTTTAGTGTGGTTGAATTTGCTTCTTATTCGGATTTGAAAAACGCAATTGAAAAATTGGACGATGCTGAATTAAATGGTCGTAGAATTCGTTTGGTTGAGGATGGACGTCGTGGAGGTGGAAGTGGTGGCGGGGGCGGTGGACGCCGTTCTCGTTCTTCCAGCAGCCGCAGTCGATCTCGTTCTCGTTCCCGCCGTCGTTCCCCATCACGTTCTAGATCGCGGTAAGTTTTTGTAGTTACAACCATTTTATTTGAAGTCTACACTTTTCGTCTCTAACAGAAGCAGTCGCTCCAGAAGTCGCTCTCATCACTCGAGTCGTGGACGCTCCAAGAGCAAGTCGCCTGCTCATTCCAAGTCTCGTTCACGTTCCAAGTAGGTTTTCCGTTTATTTTTTTTCTTTTTCGCGCTATTCATTCTTATTTTGCCAATTTTCTTATCTCAAATTTGCGACATTTTAGTTCTAAGTCACGCTCTCGTTCAAGGTCTGAAATCAAACGTTCCAAATCACGTTCCCCATCCAAAATTAAAAAGGACACAAAGTAAGTTAATTGCTACTGTTTATTTTAGTTTTTTAATTTTTCATTCTTATCAGCAATCGTTCAACGTCGAGATCAATTAGTAAGGATCGCAGCAAGTCAAACAGTCGTTCTCCAGCTAAAGATAACTCTTCAGATAAAAATGATTAATTTTGGTTTTTTTTTACTCAAGGTTTACAATTATTAAGAATCATATTTAGATTTAATTGTCTTGAATTAAAACATTTGGTTTTATTTCATTAATAATAAAGCTTGGCTTATTTTATGTAAACATTTACAGAAAATCATGTTGGATTATGTTGCATTCACTTAATCCGTAATTTTTTGTTAAATTTATTTTACTAATAGGCATTTAGAAAGTATAATTATTATACCTAAGTTTTGTATAAGTAATTAATAAATAAAAATGGTAAAAAACGAAATATATGATGTAAATTTTGTAATCCTTTCCTAATATTTTACTTTCTATCTTATTCTAGTTTTAGAGATGTTTATACCTCAAATTTTTCTAATAGCATATCGAAGATTATGCTCAATCTCCGATTGCTAAAATATCTTGTAATTGTAGTCATGCATTGTATTGCTTTTTTTTTTGTGCATTAGAATTACCAATGTATCTGTATTATTGTTTAGTTAATAAAGACATTTGAGTTGATTTACCTGTATTATTAAATTAACGACCAGTATCGAACCTAAAATTAGGGAATTACATAAATTATAATAGACGAAGTCTTGATGGTAAAAAAGTTTTATTTAAAATAAAAAAATTTAATGTCGAGATACTTTAGATGGTTGGTGTCCTATTTTGACTCATAATGAAAAATTGGTTCATTGTCCACAACACCAGACTTATTGGCCGACTCTCTGAAATAGCAATTCCCTAATTATTTCTAAATTCAACAAAGAAATGGGCAGTTTTTCAATAAGAACTAATAACAAAAATGTAATTACTTTCTGAATGTTTCAGCTGCACATCCTAAAAATCGAGAATCTTTCTCCATATGATAAATCATCAAATTTAATGTTTCAATATCAGTTGGTTTTCGTTGCAGACCATAATTCAAGATAATATCCCTATGTATATCCTCAAAATTGTCACTAAAAGTTGTTGCAAAATTACCAATCAAAATAATAGGTTTATGCTTACCTCGAATACAATAAAATTTGTACTGCTCCAGCTATAGATGCGTCACTAAACTTGAAAAACGACTTGATGAAATGATAAGTTTTTTCCATTTCCAGCAATGGAACTTGGCAATACCTGACGTGTTTTTTGAAATTATCAATAACTCGCCGATCGTTGCTTTTAAGTAAACGATGCAGTAATAAATAAACCTCCTTATAATAATTTGTATCAAATTCATTTTCTATGTAGTTCTTGAAAGCCTTATTTGATCCATCTGCATAACAAATAATTAATAACGAGAAGATTAACTTCATTTTTTATGAATTACTTAAAACTGAAAAACGTCGATGTTTAAAATTGATACTACTAAGATAGGATAACTTTGATCGTGCTTGATTATGTTTGATAACCAGTTGTAAAGTCGGTACATTATCAGAGAGCACAGTTAGTTCCGGTATCGATTGTATTTCAATTAATCGAATTTTTACCGTGTCAGGGTAAAACAGAAAAATTCTCATGCAGTTCTGAATTGTTTTATCACTAAATTTGTATTTCTGAAATAATCAGTATATTATTCACAAACCCTGAGTTTATAAACAACTTACCTTCAAGTAGCCGTATGTTTCTACATAAGTTTCGTATTTAACGTTCAGTAGTAATGGATTTCTTTTGATATTGTTAACAAAATTGAGATCGCCCAGTTGCGAAACTTTTTGTATAAGTTCTCGATTACATTCAGGATGAGTTGACAAAGCAATTCCACTTTTAAAAATTTTATCTCTTGGTATGCCAAGTTCTTCCAAGTATGAAAAGTTCTTCTGTAGTAATACAAAACTTCTGACCTCCTTTCTAACGCGTTTTTCATACTTCTTGAAGTTATCTTCCGTTAAATTAAATTTAATCGCTGAAGTAATAAAACAAAAATTAAAAAATTTACCTAAAAATATGAGACAGACTTACTCAAGTACCTGAGTAAAATTGTTCTGTAAATGTCTTCATACCTCTTTTCATCGGTTAAGTCGTCAATTTTTAACTGTTTGTCCGAGAGTTTTAAATGCGAGGCAAATTTTTCAGCAACGTTAACATCATTTGGAATAAAGTTGTAATGCTTGAGAATGCTAACTTTTTTACTAATGCAGCCTCGCAAGCTAAATAAAATTCAAAAACTAAGACGCTTAAGAGAAAGACTTTAAAATTTACCTAGACAAGATTGCAGGATTTATACCAACAAAACCACCTTCTTGTAAATTTAAATATTGGAATTCCAAGTGGTACTTATCGAATTTGAACAAATTAGGATGCCTTAGCCATTCTTCTTTGGAGAAGCCCACATTTTCACAAAACTCTGCACCCTCTTTTAATTGTTTCTCACTTACACCCAGATTATCGATACTTTGAGCTTTATTTAGTGGAACCCCTGCAAAGTAAAATTGATAAGTTTACACTTAACCGAGAAAGAAACTTACCATAAAGTTGTTTTACTAGTTGCAGTTTGGTATTGGCCGAACTAAATCGTTTGCTTACAAATTGTGCATTTTTTATAGTTATCACTTTATTAACAAGCATTGTTTAAAATAAAAATTAAATCTAAATAAATAAATTTGCTAGGTTATGTTCATAGCAGTGGTTCTCAATCTAAAATTTAGGGTGTTCACACACTCGTCGCACGATTGTTTATGCGCACTGCTCCACTTCGATTTATATAAATCGTAACCTCGAAATTAAAGTCGAAAAATTAAGCAAAAAAAATTTTTGCGAAATTCCAACTATGGAAGGAATTGAAGAAAACGATAAAGAAGAGAACATCGCCATACGGTTTGTGACCAAACAGAAAACGTAAATTGATTCTAATTGTATTTTGACAATGACTTAATGGTAATTACAGTTTTGTAGCTTCCGATAAGTCTCTTCTCGTGCCAAAAACAATCAGCATTTCAGATTTAAGCAAGTTGCTTATTGAAATTTTTCAAGAAAGTTCTCAATTCGTAAAATCAGCAGACTTTGATTTTGTGGTCTTCGGACAGTTATTGCGAGTGCCACTTATCGAACATTTAAAAGAATGTAGTGCATCTGATGTAGTCGAAATTGAGTATATAACAAAAACATTGCAACCTGAACCTGAAGTTACTTTGCCACATGATGATTGGATTGGTGGCGTTCAAGTAGCTCAAAACTGGTGGGTGCTTGGACAATCCCATTCAAAAAGTAATAAATCTGTCTTTTAGGGTTTTGACTGGATGTTATGATAATACCATACACTTATGGAACACTAATGGTAAACACATTGTAAGTGACTGTAAGCACACAAATGCAATTAAGGGTGTTTCGTGGTTAAAGCCCAATAGTCCATCTGACGGTTTCGTTAGTGTATCACATGATTCGACAGGAATTTTATGGCAGTGTGAACCTAAAGAAGGGACCTATAAGTCTGATAGTATACAATGTACACCGGTAGTAGTTTTGAAAGGTCACGAGAGAGGTATAGATGCTGTCGTTATTAGTCCAGATTCTGAAAATGTTGCCACTGGTGGTTGGGATACCTATATTAAGATATGGTCTGCTAGTCTTGATGCCGATGAGGATTACGAGCCCAGCGTGAAGAAAAATTGTGGAACCGACACCCAGTTGATCACCAGGACACCATTACATACTCTAAAAGGCCATAAAGAGTGCATTGTTGCTGTTCAATGGATTGAACCTCGAACTATTTGTACAGCTTCTATGGACCATAAAATGAAATTTTGGGATATAGAGGTAAATTTTTTTTGAATTACGGTAAAGTAATCAAAATATGTATAAGTAATTTTCCCATTTTTCTTGCAGTCGAATAGGATGCACAACGAAATACTGACAGAAAAAGCATTCTTGGGAGCATCGTGGTCACCATTAAACAGAACTGTGATAAGTTGTTTTGCTGATAAACATATTCGGCTGTATGACCCTCGAACAACTGAAGGTTCCAGTTGTAAGTCCACATTCGCGTCTCACTCGTTGTGGGTATCTGCAGTTACATGGTCACAAACAGACGAACACCTCTTTATGTCTGGCAGTTACGATCAAACTGTGAAGTTATGGGACACTCGGTTCCCTAAAGATGCCCTATTCAATATGATGGAACACAACGGAAAAGTTTTATGTCTCGATTGGTCAAATCCTAAATATTATGTAGCAGGTTGGACAGACAATAATGTAAATATTTATCAATAAATCATTCAGTTTTACTTATTTTTTTTAAAGTAAATTAGAAAAAATTGAAGAAATAAAAAATTTCTTTTCGAAATATTTTAGAATTTTATATGTTAAGAAATCTATAAGAGAAAAGAATTCTTCTAAAAAGCTGCGAAATTACTGCATTGGCAGCGATTTCTCTTATGCAATAGGTGCAGCTAATTATTTTAAAATACCTGACCGCCAGGACTTTTTTGAGATGCAAAAAGATACTGGTATCCTCATTTTGTATATTAAACAATATATTTCAGCGAAAACTAATTCTCGAACATGCTCATCCCTTCACCCAGCCTATATGATTTGAAATGGATTGTTCAGTCATATTAGTTTATTGAAATATTATTACAGGAAATTTAAAATATTTCCACTTATAAAAACATAAATAAATTATATGATAGCTTTGTTGAATTATCTATGACTGGAAATTAAATAAATTATAAAAATAATATACAAAAAAAAATTTAATTGCAAATAAAGTTCACTAAATAACTTGAATTGGGTTCATCTGAATTTTTTTAGGTGCATTACTAATTTAGATATTTCAAATTTAAATGGATAATTTATAAGATTGCCTACAGGTAGACCTTCACATCTGGAAATTTTGTATCTATTCATCAGCAGTATTCTTATCTATTACAATGCCGAATGAAAACCGTAAGTAATATTTTTGGTTCTTAAAATTTCTTGTTTTTTGAGTTTTTGTTTGTATTTGTTATTTTCAATATTATCAAAAAAATGGCTGACTTTATTTAATCCCATTCATCCATTGATCACTGATTTATTTGATCATCGGATAAGACAGACGGTGTGTTAAAGTTAAATCGCAGCCAACCAAATAGTCCGGATCCAAACGTTTTAGATCTTTTTTTTAAATCAATATAATCTTCACGACGCTGTGCATCTCCAAAAACCATTGAGGAACAAAGCCCATTCAATTGAATTAACTGTTTGACAAAACTGCAATGCAATGAAAATCATAACGAAGCTTTGAGCATGGTATTACGCATTTTAAAATTTTAATAACTTGCACAAATACTTTTGAATTCATAGGGAAGGGATAATTAACGCTTAAGGCAGGGTTGCACAGACTTTTGGGCCTAGGGGCCACTCGGGAAGACTATGAGCTAAAGGCGGGCCGCTGTAAATTAAAATAATTTAATAAAATTTTAAAAAACATTTATTTACATTATAATTTTTACTTTGAAGCAAATTTTTACTTTCTATTCATTTGCTCGCGGGCAGCACGCACATCGACGGCGGGCCGCTGTTTGTGCATCCCTGGCTTAAGGTGATATGTGGGGAGATTTTGAGAAAAAGATGTAGTGTACTTCAGTGGCGCAGCCAGGATTTTGTTATGGGGAGGGCTAAGGGATGTGAGATGCGCCAATGGCACGCGCGTGGTCATCTTATTTTTGAGTATAATTATTAAATTAAAAATCGAACACAATAAATTTTTTGTTTTAAAAAATTTTTCATTGCACCGGTAAAAAAGCGACTATGATCATTAAAAAAAGATTATCATTAAAAAAAAGAAAGAGTGTCTGGGGGTGGGGGATATAGCCCCCTTGGTTTATATTCTTAAGTTGAAACATTGAATTTTATAAAGGCGTTTATGTTCCGCAGATATACATTCATAGAATAATATCATAATTTATTATTTAAAAATATTATATTGTGTTATATTCATATAAAATATGTAATAAATTATTATTTTGTTAAATTAATTTATTTAAATGTTAAATAATCGAATAAAAAAATAAACAATAAATAATTCAATTCAATTGATAATAATTATTATTACAGAAAATAATAAGAGTTATTACTGCATCTACAACTTTTAAATTAAATTTAGTTATTTAAAATATAATTAAGAAATTGGGATATTACTGATTTAAAAAATAATTTTATTAATTAAATAAGGTCTTCATTTATTTATTAAATGAAGATATTTTTAGGTTTATATTTTTTTAAGTACTTATCCATTTAACAAAAATTTTGATATTATATAAAATAATATTAATATCATGTTCTCAAAATCGTGACATATCGAAAAATGTCGAAATATCTCTATACTACGGCTTAGTTTATGAGAATTAATATTATTATTAAATAAATAGTTAAATAAATGATTAAAGTTATAATAAAAACTCCTTGTTCTTAAACTTCAAGTTTAGACATTAACTCAGCATAATAGTATCTACTAATAATATATTTACGTTATTAGTACAACATTGGTAAGTAAATTTCTTAAATTTTCATTATACTTTTATTGAATTTTTGAAAAATAAAAAATTAATTTAATTTTTATTAGGTCATAGTTTAATTTTTACAATTTGCATATTTTGTGCAAATGTAGATACTCCAGATGTAAATATATATTTAAAAAAAATTATTTTTTATTTAATTAAATTAATAAAATAAAAAAATTTTGGTTTTCTTACAGCTTCAGGAAATCCCACTTCTGTAGTTAATACGGAAGAAATAGTGAAATGCACGCTATACAAACGCAGATTTTTGGTGTTGTTTCTCTTCTGTCTTTTCACTGTTGCCAATATATTACAATGGATCGAATATCCAGTAATCACCGAAGTACTTGTGATATATTATGGTATATCATACACTGCAGCAGAATGGAGTTCTTTGATTTTTATGTTGGTGTATATTCCAGCCAGTATTCCTGGATTTTACATTATAGACAGATTGGTCAGTTGTCTTTTCTTAATATTACAATAAAAAAAATTTATGTTCGTTATTATTAGGGATTACGAAACTCAGTTTTGATTGGCATAGTTATGACATCCATTGGAGCCTGGATAAAAGTTGGATCAGTTCATCCCGATAGGTATTGGGTAGTCCTTTTAGGCCAAGCTGTTGTATCAACGGGCAATGTTTTTGTTTTACCTCTTCCTCCAAAAGTTGCTACAGCATGGTTTGGAGCAAATGAAGTTTCCAAAGCGTGCAGCGTTGCTCTTATTTCTACACAGGTTATTATTTTTTGTTCGCCATGAAATTTTCATTAATTTTGGTTTAATATCTACAAAGGTGGCCACTGCAATTGGATTTCTTATACCACCTTTAATTGTTACAGTAGGTGACCAAGATGAAATGGAGTTTGGTCTTTATACATTAGCACTCGTGGTTGCTGTTTTCAGTACCGTTTTAATTCCTGTGATTTATTTCTGTAAGTTACCAATAAATTTCAAAACAGTTTTGAACAAGGGAAAAAATGAAAATTAAAAAAAAATGAGGATATTAAACACATCGGGTCTATTATGCTACCTCCGATGTTGATGCACACCGGAAGGCCGAGCTAAGAAATTCTGTCAAGTCCGAGATTCGAACCCAGAATTTCCGCTCTGTAACTCAACCAGCGATTCCACCAATCCACGGCTGTGGATATAAATATATTTTACAAATAACAAAATATCTATTTTTGAATATAAGATTAATGATTTTGCTTACGGTTTTTTTAGTCTTTCAAAACGCTCCACCTACTGCGCCATCATTAGCTCAACTAAAAATTCAAGAAAATAGAACAAAAGAATCAAAATCATTTGTGCAAAATTTAACAACTTTAATGAAAAATCGCTCCTATGTATTGCTATTTTTTATATATGGTATTAACGCGGGAATGTATTATGCTCTTAATATATTATTAAGTCAAATTATTTTAAGTCATTATCCAGTAAGTGGCAGTTATATTTTGTAATTAAATGAAAGTAAAATGTATTTCGTCGTAGGATGCTTACCTAGATGTTGGAACAATAGGTTTGGTTATGATTCTTATAGGAATTTTCGGATCTGTATCATGCGGAATTGTCTTGGACAAATTTCATCGTTACAAGTAATAGTGTGTTGTTTACCGAGGGAGCAAAGTGGGTAAATTTGAAATGCACTTTGCTTCCTCAGTAAACAATATACTATTGTTGACAAGTAGATAGTTATTTTATACGTTTACATTTCAGAGTAACAACATATATTTTTCATTTTACATACTTTTTGGCAGCTGTAGCTTTCAGTATTTTTATTGGATACGGATTGGCAGTCGTGTACATCATCACAATTATTTTAGGGTAAGTTTTACAATTTTGTTCGTCTAAAACACCAAATTACAATTAGAAAATATATTTTAGATTTTTTTTTAATGGAGTCTTAACTGTTGGATTCGAATTGGGAGTAGAATTAACCTATCCAGGATCCGAAGGATTAATGAGTGGCATTTTAGTCACAGCTAGTGAAGCATTTGGCATAGGATTGACTTACTTATACTCTTATCTATTTCGTGATATATCAGAAATGTGGGCAAATATAACCATGTGTATTATATTGGCTATTGTCGAGTTTTTAATATTTTTCATCAAGTTTGATTTAAAACGATATTCTGTTCAATTAGAAAGTAATACTAAATCAAATATTGCTTAATAATTTGTTTGTTGCAATATTTTAGCCAATTCCATATTCTCAGAGAGCTGCGCTTGCGCTTGACAGTTTCAAAACGGTTTTGGGTGCTGACAAAACAAAACTAATAATAAAGAAATCAAATAATTTTTTTTTGCAAAAAGTAAGCTTTAAAACAAAACTATGAATTGCAGCATGGCTGTGTTTAAGCGCAGGTTACCTAGGCTACGCAGTCTGTGAGCCCGTACCACACAAATTCTTTGAAAATTTTAATTTCGAATAGACTAAAATAAAATGGAGTCCACTGATATAAATCTAAAAATTTGCTTGTTTTATACCTATATGTTCACTTAAAATAATAATTACTTTTCGAAAAAGAGGTAGGGGCCACACCACACAGATTCGGCCTAGGGGCTTAAATACGGCCTTAAATTGCCACAAACAACCTGCAGAATTGCAGAATTTTTCAAAAGAAAATATTTCCAGTAAATTAATTGTATTCTAATTGAAATCTAATGAAATGCAATTCAGTTTAGTTTTTTCTTTGTCTACACATTAAAAATAAAATAACGGTATAAATATTTTTTGAATTTCAAGAAATTCGAAAATTTTCTTCTTTTTCTATTAATTTTGAATATTCAATTTTGGCTCTTTTGTAATTTGTCTAATTTATTGTGATAACGAAGGTTATGGTTATTATGTAATTCAACAATGCAAATACAGTTAAGTAATCATGTTTTATTTGAAACTCAAAAAAACCTTTAAAAAACTAAAATTTTATTGTGAGTTGTAATTTTTCTTTAAACTGCATGAAATATCTAAATTTGTAGCTGAAAATTTTTTTATATTGCCGTGATATTATTTCATGGGATACGGGGGCCAAGAAAAAATGTCAACTAAGAATTCAAAATAAGTATTTTCGAATTACAAGTATGATTGTATTTAATTTACATTCACATTAATGTTATACCTTGAACTTTTAAACCAATTATAGTTAGTTTTATTTCTTGATAATATTATTAATATAAAAATTTAACATTGCACAGTTTAGTTTTATATTATTTGTTTTATATTATATTTGTTATTATAAAAATATTATAGTTTTATAGTATTATTAATATTATTATTTAATTATACAAAAAAGTGGAATAAATTCATTTAAATAATGAGTGAGTATAAATAATTAATTATCCTAAGGTGTTTTATTCAATTTTAAACATAATATTAACGTACAAAATAAAATTACAAAATAAAGAAAATAAAAATACAAAATAAAATTTTTCAAAATTTTGATTCTGTATTTTTCTACTATTTTTCTACTATTTTCTACTATTTTACAAAGAGTTTATACAACCAAAAATCCTTAAATTAAAAAATTGCTGGATACGCCATTTCAAAGTCAGATGTTGGTATCAAAAATTTAATAATTCTTATTTAATAGTTCTTGAATTCGTATTCAGGAAGATATGAAAATACTAAAAAAAAAACTATTACTTCAATAAGTCAAACTTGAACTGTTCAAACTAGCTGATTAATTCGTCTAAAAAACGTTTGGATTTTCGCGTTTCGCTCCGTTACTTTCCGCACGATTTTTGATACCGTAATAAGAATTTTCCACACTATATTATAAAATATAAAAATTTTACTTTTTCTAGGTACCAAAGTATTTGAAGCCACTTTTGAAAATAATAGCTACGCTAAAAATACAAGGGAAGTAGACGAATCCATGCAAACTAAAGTTTACACACGAAGATTTCTCATTTTATTTTTGTATTGCATATACGCAATAAGTAGCTCGGCGCAATGGATAGAATATGCCGTAATTTCAGACGTTGTTGCTAAATATTACAATGTGTCATACACAGCAGTAAACTGGAGTTCCCTAATCTTTATGCTGATATACATTCCCACCAGCATCCCAGGAACTTATTACTTTGATAAATTAGTAATACTAAATATAATTATTTTACCCAAAATAATTTTATGTTTAAGGGTTTACGAAAATCCGTTTTGATTGGCATGCTAGGGACATGTGTAGGAGCATGGATAAAAGTTGGATCCGTACATCCAGATAGATACTGGGTTTTGCTCCTGGGCCAAGCATTTGTAGCGGTTTGCCAAGTTTTCATTTTACCTGTCCCTCCGAAACTTGCAAGCGCATGGTTTGGAGAAAACGAAGTGTCTTCAGCTTGTAGCATAGGAATTATTGCGACCCAGGTTTTTTTCTGTTAATTTTGGTTTTACCATAATTTAATAGTTTTCCAGGTAGCGACTGCAGTTGGGTTTCTCATACCACCATTGATTGTTGCAGTAGATGAAAACGAAGTCGTGGAGAATAACCTTTATATACTGTCTATTGGAGTTGCGAGTTTTTCTTCCGGTTTGTTAGCACTGCTGTATTTTTGTAGGTTATTTAAAGTTTGTTTTCTGTTTCTTTGTAAACCAAACTGTTTTTTGTAGTATTTCAAGATGCACCACCGCATCCACCTTCATTAGCTCAATTAAAAATTCAGCAAGGTTTGGATAAAGAAAAACCATTTACCAAAACTTTACAAATATTACTTAAGAATCGTTCTTATGTGATATTAATTTTTATTTATGCAGTCAACGTAGGCATATATTACGCCTATAATGTAATGTTAAATCAAATTATTTTGAGCCACTATTCGGTAAGTATTATCACAATACTTGTAATAAAACTAAGCTGTAGGATTTAAGAATGCAACACAAGATGTTGGAATAATAGGATTGGTAATGACGGGAATTGGAGCATTGGGATCACTAATTTCCGGAATAATATTGGATAAATATCATCGATATAAGTATATAATAATCAATAATTTTTTTGAGCAAATTATCATATTGTGATAAATATTTAAATCGGGAATATAAAATTGAGACTAACTTAGAAAAGTTATCTGGTATGTCTATTGCTTATCTACTTGTCTGGCAATTTTAGAAAACTGAAATGGCTACAATAAGCTTGTTGTGTCAAAACGTCCTATTGTGATGGATTCGTTGGCATATAACTTTTACATGATGTGTAAAAGTTTTAATTTTTTACTTATTAGAAAAATTAATTAATTGAATAACATATTTTATTATTAGATTAAGACGGGTATAGTACCCTAACCAGGCCCAGAGGTTTCTATATCACTAAAATTCTTGAAGAATTTGAAAGAGGACATTATAGAACTATGGACTAACTCGAAATATCGATTAATTTAATAATTAATTGATTTTAAAGTTTTGATTTTTTGCATAGAAAGTACGTTAACAATTCATTCTGTTGACGGTGCGTGTGCTTCGAGTGGGGCCTACAAAGACTGGGGATTGTACGGGGTGTGGCTCGCGTCAATGGACTTGCACCCGCTCGGTGATTAAATATCGTTGAATAATTTGTAATTTTTCGAGTTCCAGCTTTTAGAGATCCTTCATTTTCGAGTTCTGTTGCACCCTGGGGGATTTTTTCAATAATATTTTTGCTTGTTAGAACGGGTCACAGCGCCTAAGCGAAGCGAGGGTAGCGGAAATTTTTAAAATCGTTGCTCCGGTTAGGGTACTATCCCCGATCAAGACTATGTAAATTGATTGATATAGTTTGACACACCTGATAAGGAAGTAAGTTACTCAATTAAATAATTCTTCTCACAAAATTTACACTTTTACAAATATTATCTTAATTTTAGAGAGCTTACATTTGTATGTCATTTTTTGTACTTGCTATCAGCAATTGCATTTAGTGCATTTGTCGATTGGGGATTAACGGCAGTTTATATCACGTTGATTTCGCTAGGGTACTTAAAAATAAAACAACGTAATGGTTTTCTGACTAAAATATCAAAATTTTAGAATCTGTTTTAATGGAATTTTGACAATTGGATTTGAGTTGGGAGTCGAAATAACGTACCCAGAACCAGAAGGCGTAGTCGGGGAGTTATTGGTTCCACTTTCACAATTATGTGGAATTATTTTTACTTATTTGTATTCATTTTTATTTACTGATCTTTCGGAAATGTGGGCAAATATTACAATATGTATCGTACTATTAGTTATAAATTTACTGCTATTTTTCATACATTTCGATTTAAAACGTTTTGCTGTTCAATTTGAAAAGCAATCGAAATCAAACGTTGTTTAATTCTAAATACACATTATAATAAAAAGTGGTTGTTCGTTTATCGACTTCTTTCCATTTGTATACCATATTCCCTGTTTAGAATCGTCCATAGTTAAACTATGAAATTCAGTTGATTTTTACGTTAATCTGCAGAACCAGCAAAAATATTCCATACGAAGACCATACAAGTAAGAATCTGGATGGATTACTGCAAGGTAATAGCATTTCTTTGGTCACCAGGTTTCAATACTAATGCTCGTATTCACAAAACTTTTAATCAGCCGTTAAATTTAACGGATGCTTTCTATTGGCTTTCTTGTAGCAAGAGATAATTTCCATTGGTTTGTTAAATTTAACGGCCTGTTCAAGTTTTACGGACGTTTGTGAATACGGGCATAAGAGTGAAACACACATAAATAATATCAACAGCATGGAGTATCTACTCTCTGACGCAGAATCGGTTACTACTGCAGTATTAGAAGCCAGGTCCGGAAATAGGGCGTGGCGAGAGAGACGTCAGCCACGGGCGCGAGTTAGTTAGGGGGCGCCAAATTTTCAATTTTAAAATTAAATTTAAAAAATACATATAAAATAAAAGGCACTTTCCTATTTTATAAGGTATCTCGAGGTGCTTAATAACAAAATTTCAATTTTATGTTTAAAAAATCAATTATTAATTACTTAATTACTTAATAATTATTGTAAAAGATCTTATTAATGTTTATTAACAATTTGATTTCAAAAAAAGACAAAAAAATCCTATGAAACCCCGCGATTTACGGTCCAGGTGGACAAGGCCGCATCCGAGAGGAATTGGGGGTCCAAACCCCCGCCCAAATAAAGCATGAGTTAAAATCCTAGAATATAAAATATAATAAAAATTAGCAGAATACCTGTGGCCTTTACCACGCGTAGAAATACTACCTGCTGCTACGTGCTTAGACCTTTAATATTATTTGCTTCACGAAACCTATTTTTTTTTCTTAAAATATTTTTGTATCGCGATTTTACCTTGAAAATTTAAAAAAAATTTTCGTCTGCGGCGCTATATGCTGGGGATATCCCCCAGATCTTCCGGTAAGGGCGCAAGTTTCAAAATCGCCACGGGCGCATCATAGCCTAGTTCCGGCTCTGTTATAAACTACATGCAAAAACGTAAGTTTTCAGAAATCAGCTCAGAAACTTAACCAGCGATCACACCAATCTACTGCTGAAGTTGATAATAGATTTTTAACGCTAACTATGCACATTGCAGAGCGTGCAATTTTTACATATTTTTTCATGGCAAGAGACTTCAGGAAACTTAAGGGGTTTCACCACCATGAGATTTTCAAAAAATCAAATTTTTTTTGTTACTGGATATATTATTTATACTTTTAAGAATATTTTTTCATTTCAAAAATCAAATTATTTTCGAATTTATAGCAATTAGAAGTGAGCGCGGTAAAGAGGCGATCCGAAAGTCAGGTTGTAGCAATAGGTACTCTTTGTTATCTATGTACACGACATGTGAAAACAAAGAGTATTGCTCTTTCAGTCAGTTTTTTATTGCAATAATTTCCTTGGGGCTTTATGCCCCAAAATGATACAAAAATGGAAAACACAAAATACAGAGTAGAACAAAAATGACACAAGCTGATCACTTAAATCCAATGAAGATTAACAAATCAACAAAGGAAAAATGTAAAAAAATTTAAGTTGGTATTTTCTCTTATGAAAAATTTATGAAAAAGCTTGGAAATTGACAAAAGCTGCTCAAAAGAGTCGGAGGACATTGCGGCAACAATGAAAGATCTCATGTACGGTCCAGGAACTGCAGATTAAAGGTTAATTAAAGAAATATTTGATTTTAAGACGCTGACGCAGTACTGTTTTTTCTTTTGCATTTTTCTCGAAACTATACATTTTTCAAACTGGTGGACAAAATAACTCAGTCCTACTTAACCGCTTTTGTTAAAGTTTAAAACACACATTTTTCTTAAAATTGTCTAAGATGTAGCACTGGATTTTTTTAATTGGGTGCCACGTTCATTAGTTATAGATTTCTAAAACTCAAAACTTCGATAAAAATCAGAAATTTTTTCAAACAGCTGTCATTTCTACAAAAAAACTAAATAAAAAAAATTTTTCCTATGCCTTTTAGGTATTACCTTTTCATATAAGAAAAAAATTTATTTTTATTTTTTAGAGGATGCTTGACACAGAAAATAATTCCACCATCAGCAAGGATTTTCAAAAGAAGGTTTTACTTGATAGCTCATATCTCCATCATTTTTCAATATTTTTTATTCGTTTTTATGTCAAATTATTCATAAAACTACTACGTACATGTGTAAAATGAAAATTATTTTTTATATTACTTAATGGTTGCAGTAGAAAAAATTTTACTTTTTATAACTATTTTTCCGAACGCCATGGTCGTGAAAATCTAATTTTGAGGAATTAATGTTAGAAATTATTCAAGGCTACAAGTAATCTATTACAAGAATTTAATCACATGATTAACAGAATGAATTTGTTATAATATGCAATTGGAATAAATTAATAAGTGATAAGCAGAAGCATTTACGAGGTACTAAACTTTGTATGACGAAGTTTAGTTTCTACAATCATATGAAACTATTTAAATTTGTTTAACAGTCTTAAAATACTTCTGCAGTTTAATGACATATACAATATATCGTTTTTTATATAAATATTAAAATTAAAATCGTTATTTATAAAGTAACAACAAAGAAATGTACAACATAAAATTTGTGTGAAAAATTAATTTTTCAGAAATTTGTGTGGAAAATATTATGGAAACTTCAGGTAAGTTTATATAGTGAAAAACATTAATTAGAAAGTTTCAGTAATATTATAAGTCAGAAAAATTATATTATATATTTAGCTGTTTTCATCGTTATTACTGATGAATGAAATAAATGTTTTACTTAAATGGTATTTTTCTAATATCATAAAACCTAATCATTACTTCAGATTTTTGAGTGTTTTATAATTTTTAAAATCAATCTTACGCCTTGCAATTTAAATGAACTTTGAAGATTTGACCGCTAAAGTTCAAAATTTAATTATTATTTGGTTATTTATAAGAAACCCCTGAATATTAAAGTGCCTGAAGTTAGCCCCCTCTTTTTTTGAAAACTAAATTTTTTTATTGTATTGTGTTGTATTCACTTGTATTAGATTGTATTGTAAAAATATTTTTCATTTCGCGAAGCATAAAGTTGAAAATCGCGAAAAACCATTTTTTCGCTGGCCCCCCTTTTTCAAAAAATTTCAAAATTTTTTTTGTATTATGTTGTATTCAATTTGTATCGTTTGTATTACAAAACAAACGTAAATAAAATAAAAGAAAATATTGAAAAAACTTTTAGACTCTGCGTGTATTTTTTGCAATACAACTATGTAAATCCTATGAGAATAATATGACTAAGAGTCTAAAACAACTTCTCGTGGTTAATTCTTATAAATTATCTTAATGTTTACATTTTATTTAGATTTTATTAGAATTTAGCAAATTTTTTATATAAAGTTGTTATCATTATTTTATAAAATTAATTGCCATAAATAATAAAATAGTAGTTATAAAGCAGATTAGTACGGTATATGAAAATAGAAGAACTTCGTCTTAATGTATCCAAGTTCTCATTAATATCAATGACATTGTGTATTTCTTTATTAAAATTAAATAAAATAATCACAGCTAATGATGGACTGGAAATTCCAATTATTTAACGTTATTAATACTATTTATTAGTAGGCACTATTAATATTAAAACAGTGAACGAAAAGTTGAAATTTTTTTTTAATGTATTTATATTTTATAAAAGATCAAAAAGATAAACATTTTATATAGAAGTTACTTGTGCATTCATTCAAATAAGCCCAATACACATGTTGAGTTATTTTTAGTTGCAGCAGCCTGCTGGCAGCTAATCTACAGCTAAAATAGTTTAAAATAGTAAGAAGTTTTTTTCACTTTGTCTGCCATTTCAGTAATTCTTTCAATTTTTGATTTTTTTTTTAATCTTATTTCGTCCCAGTAATTTTTTTTTTTCAGAATCAACATCTTTTTTTCGAAAGAAAACAGAAAGAGAAGAATGCAAACTGTACGTTCAGCGATGGTTCGTGCTAGCTATTTTCGTTTCAATTGCATTTAGTAACCTAGCACAATCTATGGAATTTATCAGTATTACAGAAATCGTTGTAAAATATTACAATAATTCCGTAGAAGATGTTAACTGGACATCTCTAATTTTTATGTTACTAGTTCCGATCTTCAGCTTTTTTTCAACTTATTTCATAGAGATTTTGGTAATTTATCCACTGTTAATAAATTTTAAGAAAATCTCAATTTCCAATAATAATTTTAATTTAGGGAATTCGTAAAGCAGTGCTTTTAAGCGCATTGGGAACTTCTACTGGAGCTTGGATTAAACTGGCAGGGATTGCACCAAACCGATTTTGGGTTATAATGTTGGGTCAATCCATTGTGGGTGGATTTCAATCACTTTTAATACCAATCCTACCCAAGCTTGCTGCCGGATGGTTTGGTGCTAATGAAATTTCAACGGCATGCAGTTTAGGAATAATTTCAATTCCGGTATAATTTTATTTGAAGACACGAAAAGTTACTGAAATTATAATTTTATAGATTTCTAATGCAATGGGTTTCATATTACCAACTTTGATGGTGGACCCTACAGATTTTTATACTATACAAGACGGATTTTATGGGATAAGTATCGTTTATGCAGTGCTTCCTACAGTTTTAACTATCATCGCATTTTTTTGTAAGTAAAGAAAATTATTTCTTTTAATAATAATTAGAAATAATGTAGGAACTATTTCTTAATTTTCAGATTTTAGTGAACAAGCGCCAACACCGCCAACAATAGCAAAAGTTCAAAATGAATTGATCCTAAAGTACGACTACTTCAAGTCGTTGAAAAACGTAATAACAAATTCTTCGTTTATGTTTTTATTTCTTGGATATTCAATAAATGTTGGGTTCTTTTATACACTATCTACTATGTTAAATCCATTAATCATAACAAATTATCCGGTTAGTTCAAGCAATTTTCTATTTGTATTTTAATTTAAAAAAAATTTTTTTTTTCAAGCATGCCACTGTAGAAGTAGGAATAACCGGACTTATCATGAACTTTATTGGAATTTTTGGGTCTATTACCACGGGAGTTCTTTTGGACAGATTTAGACATTACAGGTAAACTTTTTTTTTATTACAAATATTTACCAACTATTTTTATGTTTTATTATGCAGTTTAATAAATTTTTTATAGAAGTACTACTTGGACCATTGCGTTACTTTATCTGGGAACCTCTACAGCCTTTTGCTTTTTAATAGGTTTAGGAATGAACTTTGTTTACTGTTTTGCTGGATTATATGGGTAAATAAAGGTTTACACTGTTTAAAATTAATTAATATACAATTTATGGTTTCAGTTTCTGTTTGGGTGCTTTCTTACCAATTGGCGTTGAACTTGGAATAGAGTTAACATATCCCGAATCCCAATCCATAATTGGATGTATTATACTAATGGGACCACAGTTATTCGCAATAGGATTTACTTCTTTCTACACTTATTTATTTCAAAAATATAATGAATTAGTTACTAATTTTTTGGCATGTGGTATTTTAATATTAGGAGATGTTTTTCTAGCATTAATAAAATTTAATTTAAAAAGAGTAGCTGCATTAAACGATACGGTAATTTAAATAAACAGCATTTAATATTAATAACATTGCTATGTTAGCAATGTAAATAACTGTACCTTTTTATCATATTAACATTGCTTTTAAAGTAATATCTTTCAAACATTTTTTGTTGAAAATTTCATTATTTTTATTTTCTTTTATATAATACATTTTTCTATTTTGTAGCACCGTTTTCGAATTACAATGACAACATACAAAAGTTTTGTAAACAATTTATTTAAATTACCATAAAAGTAATATTTATTTTATTAAAAGTTTTAGATTAATATAATGTTAATAAACATTTCAGATAGTATTTTTTTTGTACGTTGGGAGTGGGAAAATCTTCATCAAGACACCACCCATGGGTGGTTTCCAATATCGGCGCAATATTGAACATCAATATTGAACCGATATTGGCTGAACATCGAAATCCGATATTGATCATCAATATTGGCGCAATATTGCACCAACCTACTGCCAATATAGGTGCAATATTGATTTCCAAAATCGGCGCGATATTGTAGAACAATATTGGACCGATATTGGCTGAATCTTCCAATATTGCGAAAACATTCCAATATTGGCGCACTTTTGGGGCAATATTGCACCAACATTGTGTGCTACATGAGCAGGTGCAGCGGTGGCTTCTCAGAGGAGGCAAGGGAGGCTTAGCCTCTCCTTAAACTCAGGTCTATTAATTAAAATGTAAAAAAATTTTAAAAATATAAAAAAGTAGATTTTTGATTGTAAAAACTATCAAATGATAAGATACTCCTTCCACAATTAATACTAGGCTTAGGCTAATAGGCCTAAAACGGCTTATAGATTATATAGCTATAGCCTGGACCGCAAAGTGTAACTGTACTACTGACAGGGGTGGGCAGAATTAAAATACATGTATTTGAAATACATTTTGTATTTTGTATTTTGTATTTCAAATACATTTTGCAAATGTATTTTGTATTTTGTATTTCAAATACAATTTATTTTGTATATTGTATTTTGTAATTGTATTTTGTATTTTTATTATGTATTTAAAATACAAAATACATTTTAAAATACAAAATACATTTTAAAATACAAAATATATTTTAAAATACAAAAATACATTTTAAGTATTATTTATTGCTGAAGGTTGGGCCAATGAAAATGCATATTAAGGGTCCTGTTAAAAATGTCTGTGCAAATTATCTTTAAATGCTTTGCAAAGCATATTTTTGAATAAATGATTAAATACCTCAGAAATTTATAAATAAAATAATCTTTTCTGGACACTGTCAACTCTTTATAATTTTATTCAAAAATTTAAATTTTAAAATTTTAAATGTGCCATAAAGCACCAATTACAAAGTTCATTAGCCTTATCTTATAAGATTTTCATTGGCTGTTTAAATTTTGAAATATTAAATTTTATATAAAATGTATTTTGTATTTTAAAATGTATCTTGTATTTGAAATACTGTATTTTGTATTTTGTATTTCAAATACATTTTTACCTGTATTTTGCCCACCCCTGACTACTGATCATCACCGTAACTTGGCAATGATACGCCCGGTGAAAACATAACATTTTACGCCCCCCCCCCCCCAACTTAAATTTTTGACAAAAATTAAACAAAGCTGCCGTCATTTTTTTCAGTGGCTGTACATCAACTGAAATCTCCCCATAACGATATATGTCGCTATCGATTTAATGTGGTATTGTTATATACCTAAGATAGGACATAAGAAAAATACACTTCTTAGTTGTGCATTCAACGTAGCTCTTAACGATATAGTTGAGCGTCAGCCTCTTTGGTAAACGTGCGCTTTCCTATACCTAAAAACAGCATCATGAGAGTTATTTCTTTAATTTAAATAAGTTGGGATGGATCCGAGGAGGGGAAGAATCTCTGAAGAAATCTGGTATATAAGTGAAGGAAAATCTTAGTAAATCCGAGGAAATTCAAAGAAATCTCGAAAAATCTATATTTTATGAATAGCCTCCTCAAATGATGAAGGCATGAACCCACTGCCCAGGTATTGTTGGGAGGGGGGGGGGGATTGTAAAATTATTACTCACTAAAAGTCCACTCCGTTTAATGTAACTGGGCGGCGTGAAATCGCTTAGCATTTCTTCATCGCCGCTCAGGTTTTACATATAAGTTGTTACGAACGTTGTCGTTCCCGTTCCTCAGTTTCTTTGCTCTTTATAATTTGTATAACTAGTGTTGATACTGTTTCCCACTTTTCCTCGTTTTTGAAAATCGTGGCAACCAAGTTGTCGGCGGTTAGCCTTTTGCCCATCACTCGTTCTGCTTCCATTCTGTCCTGATCCTACTTGCAGTAGCTAAATATAGTGAGGATCGCACCGTCATCCTCTTCACAGAAATATAATTTTCTGCTGTCGACTTTTCCAATCTTGTATAAGTATGTATTAAAGCATTCATCCCCAGTCATAATCTGTGTCAAGTGAAAGTTGGCTTTGGGTTACCCATAGCTCAATTGATTGTAGGAGTCTTCTGGTCCATGACTCAGTTTCTTGTATATCCCATCTTAATTGCCAGGCCTTCAACAATCTATCTCTATTTTTCTTTCGGTGTACAGCGTTTTCCTGCGCCATAAGGGGCAGGCCTGATAAGGCAAGTTTGAATTTGCGATATTTTTGAACGCATACCGCCTCCACCCACACTGGAGCCCCATAGAGAATGATTGATTTTACCATGATCGCTATGACTCTTCTCTCTGTAGTTCGCTTATATAATAATCTCCCATATTAGACATCAGCCTCTGGAGTGCCGTGCAGCATCTATTCGCTTTATCGGCAACTGCTGCAACTGCTTTGGGTTTTTCTTGGGGTAAATTATGTGCGTGCCCACGTTGAATGTAATACTTCCCACTACCGGTAATCAGCATTGTCACCGTTTTATGGGGGTACCATTTCAAGACCTTTATTTTCACAATAATTAATTGTGTCGGTTACTACCCTAGTTAGTTCCTCTGCTGTTTTGGCAGACACGCGCCTAGAAATATCGTTGGTAAACTCAATAAATTCTGCACCCTCTGGTAGTGCCATTCTCACTATCCCATCATATAGGATGTTCCAAATCACAGGATTCAGAACTTTACCCTGCGGAACGCCATTGGCCATATTCGTGCGGCCGGTGTACATTACTTATGAAATTAGCAGCTCTCTCTCTAACAAGTAACTCTTTATTATTGCCACCAAGCTGGGGTTTATCCCTCTGCTTTTCATCAGGCAGAATTAAAGGCATCTTTTATGTCTCCGGCTTTAGCAGCGTTCTCTACAATTCTCTTCACTGCGTCAATAGTGGATTTGCACTTCCTGAACCCATATTGAAGACTCTGAAAGTCTCTTATACAGCAGCCGCTCGTACAGCTTTCCCATGTTATCTAAAATACATAGTGGCTTGTACGAGCTCGGATTTTCCAAGAGTATATTATCCTTTCTTATTAGTACCAGCAGGACCCGTTTCCTGTTCTTGGGAAACTCGGCGCGGGCTATCACTTTTAGTATTGTTCTAGCCTGTTTCTGGGTCCTGGGGCCTTCCCGATGGGCATGTTTTTTATAACCTCGCTTGACTGTTTCTCCGTAAATGGCTGAAAGGCGATCCCAGGATCCCCGCTTTCCCAGGTGATCTTATCGAGGATGGGAAACGACATACATAGGTTTGATCAAAATTTTTTTTATCATAGCTTAACTTGATTTGCGTTACTGAAGCTAAGATCCTTAAATTTCTATTATGAATATCTTAATAAAAGATGATAAAAATTTAGCATAACTTAACCAATATTAAAATAATATATTAACTTAACCAGAGATTAGTCTACCGACTTGTTTGAGTGTGTACAGAATAAGGTGTACACTTTATGTGTACAGTTATTATAAAATTTTAGTGTAAAAGTGTGGAATCATCTTAGAATTTTTATGGAATTTTTAGGAAATTTTAGTAAGATTATTTAGTAGAATTTGGAATTTTTTGTGAAATTTTATACATTTCTGTAGAATTTCGAAATGTTGAACATTTTTAACTTATTTTTATTTTAGTAAACACAATTTTTTCGAGTGGCCTACTGTTTGATCCAGAATGCTTTATAAAGAAAGATTAATTTTGTTGTAAAATTTGAACTTAATATTTATTATTGTGCGCATAATATATTGTACCGAGTGACTGGCCGAACACAGAACATAGGAAAATAACACAGGAAATTGCTTTTTTTTTCTAAATTTCTGTTTCAGCTATAACAAAACCAATAGCAATGCTGCAAATAATACTAAGCCTGCTAATATTTTTCAAAAAGCGCTATTTCTTAATTTTACTATCGACTTTTTAACAATAATTAAAAAACAAAAAATATCAAGTGTGTTGGGTATCTTTAAACGCGGGAAAAAATTTCTTTAATTTGATATAGTTTATATTCTTATCCGTTATAACAGGAAGTAGGAATTTAGAAAAAATCAAAATTCCATATTATTTCCCTATGTTCAGTGTTCGGCCGGTCATCTGGTATAAGTGCAAGACTGTTGTTATTTTTGTTTGGTATAAAAATATATAAAAAAATATGAAAGATAATAATATATTAATAGCAACAAAAAAATATATCTTTCGTAATAATCAGAAAAATATTTTATGGACAAAAAATTTATTTCCTTTTAGGCGATTTGTAAAGTGGTTGCAAATAGTTAGTGAATGAAATATTAAACGAAAAGTTGTTTTAGCCGAAGCCTAGCGTAAGTTTCAAATATTTTAGGCCATTTCCTAGTTTTTTTAAATATTGATAATATGTAAAACTATTTTTGATTTAGTTTGTAGAAGTTGGTCACGTTATTCTTTAAAATTAATTAAACACGAGTAGAAGTTGTCATTACCAAAATTTAAATTGTTTATTCATAATACGACATTGGTGAATCTATAAAAATCTGATTTTACTGATTTTAAACTTTTTACCAGGACGTCTCAATAAAGCAATTTATAGTGCAAGAAAGAATATAGTTAGTAGCTAATTTATAAGGTATCTTCAATGTACCAAACTTGCAACAGATGTATCTAATTTACGACAATTGTACCCCTATAAAATATAGAACTATAATTTATTTATTTTAAATACTGAAAATTAAAAATATAATTAATAATATTCAAAAATGAATTCCAAAAATTCCAAACCCCGAAATTTTTTTGTAAATTTGCAGATAAATAAAAAAAAATCCATTAAATTGGAATTTATGAAAGTGAGGGGGCGGGGGGGGAGGCTAATGCTTTTAATTTAAGGAACTGGGCGAGCTAAAAACTTGAAAATATAATTTTTACAAATTACATAATTGACACCTTAATCTTCCTTAATTAATTATATTTGTTGTTTGTGATATTGAAAAATTTTTCACTAATTAATTTTAGTGGAAACTCTATTACTCACTTTCTTGTCATGATGATTAGTTCATCACCGCGTGTATAACTAATATGTGCTTGTTTCCAATATCCATTCCATAATCACCAATACAATTCAAATATCATATCCAACATTCATCCATCTGGTATGCCAAATTTAATGGCTGCAAAATCAGTAAATTCAAAATTATTTACAAAATTTAATATAAATAAATAAATAAATAAATTCTGTAAAACAAAAAAGGAATTTAGGAACATGATAATTTATAATTATTTTGATTCACAACGAGGACAAAATTATAGGAACGACGATTCACGACGTTTGATAATTATTGCAATACTAAAAAACCAACGCTAGATGTCAGAGTATTGCTGCTCTAATTTAAAATACATATTATTAAAAATTATTTATTACTATCATTCTAAAATGTAAGCATTCTAACCGATAGCATATTTATATCACTTTACAACCATTAGTTATATAGTAGTGATTGGTTGATGTATGTATGTAGTACCTACTTGTGTACCTTTCAAAATATCCTTTGTTATATTACTGGAGTATATCTGATTTAAAATTATATATTTATTATTATTCATTTGTTTATCTGCGATAATTATAATAATTATTCCCTTCGTAATTGTATGATGTTATAATAACTTCTTATTTTTATTCAGGGCCCTGCCGAGGTACTGATTTTAAGCCGAGTGCAATATTTAAATTTTAGATTTATTTTGTTCCATTGTACTTCGAGTACAAATTTTCTTAACCAAAATAAAATTTTGCGCTCCAGTGACATTTTTTTTATCAAAATTTTTGAATAAAATTTTGACTGAAACTAAATTATGTGATAATATACTACATTATACATTATACTAGCTATAATCATGGACGTTTGTTTATATAATATGACTCAACTCAATTTTTCTGCATAAAGTAATCTATTTCTATTTTTTAGGTTGTGTGTTTATCAAACAATAATTGTAAGCCACTAATTATGGATGACTCGGGTAAGTTGAAGAGTAAATTATTATAAATAAACGTTCTTGTAATAAATAATATCTAATAATAAAATAAAATATTTAAAAAATTATTTCTAAGATCAAGACATTTTATATAAGGTACCAGGCCCGTATCCAGGATTTCATTTAGGAGGGGGGGGGGCACTTATAAAATGCTTTTTGTAAAAAGTAACATTTTCGGGGGATCCCCTTCTGGGAATTTTTATTATTACAAACAAACGTGTTTTTTTACATCTCGGGGGGGGGGGGGAAGGAACCTGGGGGCACGTGCCATCCCCCCTCTTGGCTACGAGCCTGCTAGATACAAATTTTGGCAAAAAACAAAAAAAAGTATATGTTGCCGTAAACATATTATGCACATAAAAGATATAATGTGCTGAATGTAGACTCTGAATCACGAAAGCGTTATATATTTCAGTTTGAGGAAGTTTTTCCCAACAGTTTTCTCAATGTGGTTTTATCTTTAAAGGGGAAACTGTTAGAAATCTAGGTTACACTTCGTCCGGAATCAAACTGGATACTCCGCGTTAGCAGTCTCGGACTTACGGGCGATAAATAGCAGTACAACTGTTATAAATATTTTTTTAATTTATTTTGCATTCCTTTTTTTGCCGGAAGCAGGCGGAACTTTAAAAGGTCGAGATGCTGATATATAGTAAATAAAAGCAATCACTTACACAACAGAGTAATAAATTTAAAATATAATCTAAAGTAGTGTATAAATTTTGTAATAACTATTACTGTAATTTATGATACTTATTTTTGTTTATAAATTTTTTAAATTATGTCATTATGATATACATTAAATACATTTTCCGAGTTAAAAGAATCATAGGTTAGTTAGGACTCTACACAAGGACTATACGCAAGCTCTTGATTAAATGTTATAGCATCCCATATAGGAACCTCCAGGCTCTGACCACAGGCTCAAGTATGCATTTTTGTAAAATAAAAGTTTCTTGTTGTTGGTCATCGGGCGTCCTTTGACCATGAGATCTCAAAAAAATCTTATGCGTATAGATAGAAGTATCTTCTGCGTACAGGGAATTTTTGGATTTTGGAATGTTAGCATACTATTATTTATATAGAGATTTAAAAGTAACTGTGCCAGCACATCTCCTCAAGATTTTATTTTTATTTTCAAAATCGTATATTTTTACAAATTTTTCTAAACCATTATAAACATATCTGAAGAATGTCATTATATTATTTATTAACGATGACGTATTATTTCAGAATCAGCTAATCTAATCCAGGTACCAGAAGTAGAAACCTATAAATTGTATCCAAAACGATGGTTAATTTTAGCAATTTATGTTTTAATTGTAATGAGTAATATTACTCAAACTCCAGAATATGTTAGTGTCACAGAAACCATTTTAAAATATTACGATAGCTCTATCCAAAGCATTAATTGGTCCACAATGATCAACTTGCTTATGGTAGTCATTTCCATTTTTCCTTCGACCTTTTTTATACAGAAAGTGGTAAGTGGAAGAAACCCACATATTCCTTTTTCAAAAATTTACTAAACATTTCTTCTTTCAAAAGTAGGGTTTACGCAATTCCGTTGTAATAAGTGCTATTGGAACTGCTGTAAGTGCATGGATTAAAGTGGCAGGAGTGGCACCCAACAGATTTTGGGTTGTAATATTAGGCCAAGCTTTTAATGCTCCATTTCAAACCATTTTAATAATTATTCCACCAAAACTCGCTGCCGTCTGGTTTGGTGCTAAAGAAATTTCTACAGCTTGCAGTATAGGAATTATAGCAGCTGCGGTAATACAGTCACCGTCATATTTTTTTGCAAAAAATGTAAATTTTACTTTTTGTAGATGGCAAATGCCGTGGGATTTTTAATTCCGACTTCAGTATTGAAGAACGCAAATATTTTTGAAATTGAAAGAGGATTGTACCTGATCAATACTTCGTACGCTATAGTACCTTCCATTTTAGTTCCCATATCATTTTTCTGTAAGTGGGTACTTTATTTTTAAAAATCATTAAAGTAATAATAATTTTTTTAGGGTTTTCCGAACGACCGCCGACATCACCAACCAGGGCTCAAAATCAAATTGAAAATCAGAGTATTCCGATGCAAAATTTTGGAGAATCAATTAAAGCATTATTAACAAATTCTTCGTTCATGTTCCTAACTGTTGTTTATATGTTGAATGCTGGGCTTTTTAACGCATTTCCGACCATGTTGAATCCTCTAATTATAAAACATTACCCGGTAAGATAACAACTAAATACGACATAAAATATAAAATTATTATTTTAAATTTTTAAGTATGCAACCCAAGAGGTTGGAATTATTGGGCTTCTGATGTATACCCTAGGAGTCTTCGGTTTGATAACAACTGGTGTTCTATTGGACAGATTTTGTCAATATAAGTAAGTAAAAAGCAGAAGTAAAATCCAAAAATCAAAATTTCCAAATTATTTCAGGTTATTGATTTGGATCATCTCTTTATCATTATTGGCATCAAGCGTTCTGCTTCGATTCCTCATTAGTAAAGGAATGTATTTTGTATATATTTTTTCAGGCTTATATGGGTAAATTTAAAGCCTTTAAAATTAAAAAAAAAAAATTTTAATTTTAAAAGTTTTCAGATTTTTGTTTAATGGATTTTTACTAATGTGCATACAATTGGGAGTGGAGCTAACATATCCTCAGCCAGAAAATAACATAGCTGGTATCCAAGCAATTGGAGGCCAATCGTTCGGTTTAATTTTTACATACTTATATACTTTTTTATTAAATAACTGTAGCGAATTAGTAACAAATTTAATACTTACTGGTATAATAGTTTTTGCAGATATTTTCCTTCTTTTTATTAAATTTAATCTAAAGAGACAATCTCTGTTGAGAATTAGTTAGATTTTCATAATTATTTAGATTTGAATTAATTTAATATTTATTTATCTGTTATTTAGGTATTTATAGTTATTTTATTATAAAATATGCAGTAGTCTTTATTTTTCAATTATAATTAACATTTGTGCATTATATCTTCTTTCATTCTGTCCACGTGTTGCAAGCATTGGTTTTTTTTTTCAGTTAATTCTCAATTCCCAAAGATTCCCAGCTTTTTTCTAAACTCTATTATCGGTGTTTCTAAATCTGTCATCTCTCGTGCATCCGAGATACCTGGTTATTCGATTCCGGGTGAAGGAAAAACTTTATTCTGACGGTCTTCTCTCGAAAGTTAATGGCAAACCACCAAAGTAATTTTTCATTGTATTGTATTATACAAATAATATTGTATACCACATATCTTTACGGACGGTGGCAAGTTCCACCGATGGCCAGTTTTTAATATTTTATTTTGCTAAGCCACCGATGGTGACATGTAAGTTCCACCGTCGCCGCCAGCCGGGCAACACATGTAAATACTATGTAAGTTTCACCGGTACTAACTTAAAGTATTACTGGATGAAGACCCGCAAAGCCACTTATAGTAATTATGGCAATATTGCAATGATAATTCAAACTGCAATAAATGATTTTTCGAAATATTTAAAAAGTATATAAATTCAAATCTGCTAATCTCTTGGTAGTATATACTAATTGAAGTAAATGCTCCAACCCTTTACGTTACCTCGCAGTATTGCAATAATTACTTTGTTTAATTATAATATGAATGCTGCTAATTTTGACATACAGTCCCCGTAACCGTGGAGAACCGTTAAGGTAAAGGACACTTTTCTAAGGCAAATTTTTAAATAAAAGTTCAAACCCTTAGGGGGTACCTTCCTTTAAAGCAAATTTTTTGAATTTCAAATTTCAAACCGTCGCATCATAACTCAGATATTATCGATTTCTTAAGCTAAATCAATTAGAGCTTTTTAAAAGTTCATTCGCTCATCTACAAATTAAGTTATAACCCTTTATCGTCCATAATCAACGGATTTCGAGTTGTTAATTAAATTAATCTCTCTTAAACAAGATCTCTTATCTCGTATCTCTTAAGATCTAAGATCCCGTATCTCTTAAACAAAACGTTTTAAAGAAAACTTATGGCCAAAACCGAATAAGGAATTTAACTGGCTACAACTTTGGTCAAATAAATTTTTTTGGGAAACCAACAGAATTTCTGAGAAAACGGTTAGTTTCCCAAAAAATGTATTTGACCAAAGTTGTAGCCAGTTAAATTCTCCATCCGGTTTGGGCCGTCAGTTTTTCTCTAAGAAATTTCGCTTAAGAGATACGGGTGTTCGTAAGAAAAGTTAAGAAAAGTTAGAAAAATAAAACCTGAATTTATTTTACATTTTTTTCTCTAATTTAATTTAAAACTCGAAATCCGTTGATTCTAGACGATTAGGGGTTATAACCTAATTTGTAGATAAGCGAATGATCTTTAAAAAAGTTCTAATCTATTCATTTTAAAAAATTAATAATATCGGAGCTATGGCCGTTTGAAATCAGAAATTCAAAAAATTGTTTAAAGGGAGGTACCTCCCAAGGGTTTGCATTTGGACGAAAATTTTATTTGAAAATTTGTCTTAGAAAAGTGTCCCCTTTATCACCACCTCAAACGTTTTCCACGGTACCTACCCTATAGATGTCTAGATTTTAGTGTGGATCTCCGAACTAATAATTTATTGTAAGTGAAATTGCATTATAAATGTCAAGTTTTTTGTATAACTTTAATGAAGCTCAATTCCCAATGAAAGCTTAAAAAGGCTTAAAAGAGCCTTGACCATCTCGACTTAATTGACCGATCGGTGGAACTTACATGTGGGAAAATAGTGACCCAAAAGCGACCGGTGGAACTTACAATCGTCCATCTTTACAGTGTACCTTCCATGTTTTTTTTCGTTTCTTTTTGGGGCTGTCCATTAATTACGTAAGGGTTTAGGGGGGGAGGGGGTATAAGAAATCTTACGGACCCTTATGTGGGGGAGGGAGGGGGTCAGACGCAGTCCTTACGTAAGGTTTTTAAACCTTTTTCTTAAATTAAATTTAAAATTTAAAAATACCCAAAACTCAAAAACCAGGTTTTTAATTTGCAGATGTACATACCAATAACAAAAAATGATTTATAATTTTTAATAAAAAAAATTGACCCCCTTCCCCTAATAAAAAGGGGTAAGGGGGTCAAAGCATTTTTTTATAATCTTTACGTAAGATGTGGGGGGGGGGAGGTTGCCACAATCTTACGTGTCTTACGTAGGGTGGGGGGGGAGGGGGTTGAAAATTACAAAAATCGTCCTTACGTAATTAATGGACGGCCCCTTTATATTTTACTAAAATATTTCCTAGCCAGGGATAGCTTTTCGTGTATATCATATTTTACAGTCCCGATATATCTGTCCCAACTGTTGGGTTTCTGTAGATGTTTCTCGTGGGTCTTCTGCTTTTCATTTTTTTTTTATTTCAAGTGTCCAAATTTCCAATATTTTTTTCTTTCCTATAATCTCTTCGGAGATTTTTTTAAAGCATTTCTCAAGATTTTTCCACTTTTTGTTGATGTTGTTACTTGTTTATGATTTCTGGAGCTGTTCGTTCAAGCGGTTCTAATATAAGTTGGTCTTATTGATCTTTGACATTTTGTGTACAGGCTACAGGCCTATCTCTGCGACTACTAAAAAATATTAAAACATTTTTTTTTCGAGAGTTTGACATCTTTAAAACACTTTTATAAATTTTCACCTTCACATGGTCATAGCTCCGAAAATATTGAATTTTTAGTAAAATGTTTTAGTTCTTTTTTAAAGAGCTTAAAATAATCTGAAAACTAGATTGGAACCTTTTATTGCAGAAAATCAACAGCAAAATAAGTAAAGGAATGTTGAAAAATTCGAGCTTTCTTTTGTTCTTTTTAAAACCCCGTATCTTTTAAACGAAACATTTTACAAAAAATTTGACTCCCATTCCGGATTAGAAATTTAACGGACTACAACTTTTATCTAATAACAATTTTTGAAAAACCAATTCATTTCACAGAAAATCAGAAAATAATAAATAAAGCTGCTACAAAACAAAAAATTAAATTCTCGTCAGATGATTGTATTTGTCTACTATTTGCTGTACTGCTGTTATACGAGTAAAAGGATCTACTTTTCCGTCCTCCGGTGCGTAAACTTTAATTTACGTAATTTTATTCTTATAGAACATAGAAAGCCGGATTTTTCTGTAGGGGTTTACTCCCTTAGCCAAGATATCTCATTTTTATAGCGTTGAGAACTCGCTTTCGCCCTCTTCCGTTAGCGTTACCCGGGGTTTACCACGAGGAGGTGGAAGTAGGACTTGCTAGTAGAGCTGTCGTGTCGTAGTGTTAATCAGTTGGCATTTTCCGAGGTTTTGTTATTGCGCATTTCTTGGCAAAATGCGCAATCCTCGAAGCCCTAATAACTAGCCTTTAAACCCCATGTAATATTATAATTTATTAAGCTTCAGATGAAATTGGTGTTTTTTGTTTTTTTCGTAACAATTAATACATGATTCAACATCGATCGGTGAGTCAGTCAACATCGATTGCTAAAAATTAGTTAATTGATTAGTTCATTGTATTTCGAATATTGATTGAGTGTGGTTCAATTATAGTGTGACGATTAAAAATAGTAAGTTACGAACAACTTATGTAATACATTTATTATCTTAATACATAAAATCCCAGCACTCTGCTGCTCCTGCTCCTGCTCCAGCGTGTCATTTTGTGGTAACCTAGAAGCACTTTGATTGGTCGACTTTTTTTACCAACCGAAAAATATATTAAACGAGTTGCACATCAATCGAGTTTCCAACCAATCGGGTCTAGATGCCCGTCAATGGACGGGCATTTTGCTAGTAACATAATAATTAATAATAAATAAAATAAAATATAAAATAATAAACTTGTAATAAATTGTACAACAACTTCCAATACAAATTTTGAAATCGGCAGCAAAACACAAAATATCTATCACACCGCTAATTATTCCCCCAATAGATAACAATTAGTAGCAACTCCACAAATTACTCACCAAGAGCTTGATGAATTCACACAATAACAACGACAAAGGTTGTTTACCACCCCCTGCTTCGATCTCCGGGAATCTGCTGAACGACGTGACGATAACAGCTGCTTGTGGATGATGATCTCGCTTGAAGCTAACGAAATGGATCGATCGGCTGAAGACTGGACAAAAACGGTTGCACAACTCTGCCCTTGACATTTACGAGCACCTGATATACGTGGACTGTGATGGCTGGATTCAAGAAATAATATCTTGCAATTTCCACACTCGCAAACAATGAATTCGATGGTAACAATTTCGGTCGTTTTGATGGTATACTGACTAATAGCATTCGCAACAGGTATAACATAAATCCCCCAATTAGGCACCTGTAGAATCGGTCTCGGTTCACGTAAAATAAATCGCACTATCTAACTTCTCTGGATTCTAACGACTCCGTTATTTCCAAACAAAACCCGTGCATCTATCTTCCCACGAACTAATTCACGTTCAGCTCGTTCGACCTCAGAACCAAGACTGTTTAATACTAGCGTAAATCACGGCACTTCATACGGCGCTTCAAACTCCCATAGGCGGCGCGGAGCAGAGGTCGAAAAGGATACTCAACAATTAATAGCAATAAATTGTTAGAAAGTTTTTTCTGAAAAAAGTTTATTAATTTTTGAATTTATATAACCTTGGTATGTCACTCATTTATAAGTTATTGTAGTTAAATTTTCTTTGTCCAAATATTAAAAGCAAAAATCCAAAATTAAATTGTTTAAATTTAATGTTTGAAAAATTTTCAGTTATAATGTAATGTAAATGTTAAATATACTTACGCCTCGCTATCGCAACTGTTCACGTCGCCTTCAATTTAACTTTCAATAATTTATTAAATTATACACAATTAAACCATTCATTAATTGAACATTGTTTCGATCAAAATTAACTTTTCAAAATAATTCCAAAAACTCATCCAAAACTGTCCAAACCAGGACGAAAACAATTCAAATTATTAAATAAATTTACTCACAAATTTCAAACTATTTATTCACATAATTATCAAATAATCTCAAATTAGCGACGCAAATTCAAATAAAATCAGCGGAGACTTCCGCAATACGCATCCGTCCACCTTGACGGACCCGGCACAACGCCAAAAGCTGTCTTCTTTTACAAAAATTATTACTAACTCAAATTTTGTTGGCGCGTACACACACAATTTAAACACACAATTACAAAATCAAAAATCGAAAACTCAAAACAAATAAAAACAGTATAAATTCACAACTCCAAAATTCAAAATTAATAAAAATGAATGTTGAAACACGACATTATGTTATCTTCTTTTTGGTTTTTTGTAAAGTAGAAATGTTCAAAATTTTGTAGGATATAAAATTGTTTTATTGGAATATAATTGTTTTATTACATTTATTTCCTTATTTTTCTTGGTTTTGGAAAGAGATATGTTGTAAACTCTGCCTATAAGAGCATGGAATGCAGAAAATTTGTGTTTGTATGAGTGTTTGGAGTAATAAGAAATTAATGAGTCGGGTTATATGGTAGGTTTTCTATATTTGTTGAAAAAAGAAGCTCTTGTTGAAAAATATTTATTTGTAAATCTAAAAAGTTAATTTGGTGATTGTGGTCGGTTTCTATTGTAAAATTGATATTTGTGTGAATAAATAATAAATATTTATTGATCAAAGGAAATGCATGAATTTTGGTTTCTAACCAATCCATAAAAATATTAGCGATAAAACATGAAATTGGTGAGCCCATGGGTACCCCAAAGATGGTACCCATCTTTCATTCTATATAATTGTTCGTTAAAAGTGAAAAAAATTGGTTCTGTGGTTATACATACATATATTATATAAGGTCATACTATATAAAGCTTCTATGTTTTCAGGGTCAAGCCATGTTGTATTTAAAAAATTTTTAATTAATAGTCGAGTTTCTTGGATGGGATACTGGAGTATAGATTGGAAACATCAAAAGAAATTAATTGTGAGCTTTATTTATTTATTTTATTTATTTATTTATTTATTTAATAATAAAACCTGAGTTTTATTACATGAACGCAAATAAAGAACTAATAATAATTATTATAATTATACTTCGCTCAAACGTTATTCCTGCATAGGTTTCCTACGGCTTTTATATATTATAGTATGTTATCATGGTAATTTAATGGGCACTTATGCCGACCTTTAATGGAACCTACATAATATGCAGTCAGGATCGGGTAAACAATTTTTACAGTGTCATAAACAAGTGTTCGTTCAAATGGAAAACTTAGGTAAGCTTAGGTAATGTTATCATAATATATAATTATATAGGATAATTAGTAGGTACAGTAAATAATTAATTTTTTTTTTTGAAAAATTTGTTTCTTCTTAAACCTTAGCAGACATTAGTAAAAGTTATAATAAATTTTTTAAATTTTAATCTTTCGCGCCAGGGCAATAAAACAATTTTAGATTTTATTTTTACACAATGCGAATACAGAATTCAAAAAACTAATGAAAGGTATTCATTAAAAGTAATAATGAAGCTTATCAGGGTAAACAATAAGCAACAAGGTGGACAATTAATAATAATGCTACATTATTTAACTAGGGCTTAAAATTAGGTACTTAGTAATTGCTAGTAGTTCAACTTCAGATAGCTGTAAAAATTTTAATAATTTATTTAGAATTAAAAATAAATAATGATTATTTGAATGTTTGCTGAAAAATCAATTTACAGTTGCACCATTTAAAAATAAAATAATAATTTCTTTGCCTTATATTTAAATTGTTTATTATAATTGAGACGCGCTTCAACTAGAAACAGTTATCGTCGGATACCCTATAGCCTATACAGAAAAGAAATTAAATTATAATACAAGAAAATAAAAAAAAAATTAAAATGATGAATTTTGAAATATAAATTTTAAAAGCGATTAAAATAAATTAAAATTTGGAATGACAACGACAACGGCAGAAAATTTTTCTAACATTTGAGCTGAATGTAAAGAAATGTTTATTTTATTTATCTTGTCCTCGTAATAATCATATCAATTTCTAATTTAAAAATTAAATATTGCAATTATAAAATAAAAATATATATTTTTCTGCGCATTGCTGATGCTCATAATACCGGTTCGGAATTCTGGTAATCAATCTATTTTCCTTATAATTTTCTATCGGAAAAGGTATAGTAAAATTTTTCGCTAATAATTTATTGGCAAATTTTAAACATTTATTACAAATAAATTTGAAAAAAAAAGGAAATAAATAATCTTGTTTAATTTTAGAACAGGGGCCTCTCATTGTTCTTCTCGACTTAGAAGAATATAAATTATATTCTAGAAGATGGTTAATTTTAGCTCTCTACTCTTTAATCTACATGGCAAATTCAATTCAAATGCAACAGTATGTTAGTATTGCAGAAACAATGGTAAACTACTACGATGTTTCAATTTCGGAAGTTAATTGGTCGAAATTGATATATTCTCTAGAGTTTGTTATATTTTCTTACCCATCAATTTTTATTATAAATAAATTGGTAAGTTGTGCTAGATTTAAAATTACAAAATTTCAATTTGAAATAAAATTGCTATAAAAAAATTCAATTCTGAAATTGTATCCGACGTTTTCTTTTTATTAATTCTATTTATTTTTCAATTAATCGGATTGCAATAAACCACAGGATATTACACTTGAAATATTTCCGAATTTTAATTTCAATGCTTTTTTTAGGCTTATTTGCCTATCGCTGATGAGTTTGTTATTTTATGTAGATTTTACGTTCTGTTTCTCCAATATACGGCCATGTGCAGCATCTACAACTTCTCATGGTTAAAGCTATTTTGCTGTTTGCACATCAAAGCAAAGTTGATGATTTGAATTTTTTTGTGAAATTAATATTATTTTTTCTTAACCTAGGGCTTACGCAGAACAGTTTTAATATGTGCAATTGGAACTACATTGGCAGCTTGGATTAAAGTAGCAGGAGTAGCACGTACCCGATATTGGGTTATAATACTAGGCCAAGCAATTAACGGAATATTTTCGTTAGTTTTAACCATCATTCCTCCAAAAATTGCTTCTAAATGGTTCGGATCTGAGGAAATATCTTTAGCATGCAGTATTGGAATTACAACGTCTGGGGTATTATAAAATTCAAAATTTACGTTACATTTTAGTCATATTAAACTTTTGGCAGGGTTCTTTCGCAATTGGTTTTTTGATATCGACATCGATGATGAATCCCAAAAATTTTGATACCATTGAAAGAAGCTTATACATAGTAAATTTAATTTATGCTGCAGTTCCTACTTTATTAATTCCTATATTATTTTTATGTGCGTATGAAATGCACGTTACTTATAAAGTAACTATCGCTACCTACATATAAAACAGATTTACGTTGCTGCAGCTCCCGCAAGATAGCTTGAGCCTTGATATTCAGGTAAACTTCTTTCATTTTCTCTTGGTTTTGTCAGTCAGTTATCACAAGTCGGGAGAACTCATGGAATGGACAGTTTTTCTTAATCTATTAGATATTTTATGTGCATCTCGACACTCACGATATATTGCGGGAGCTGTTTGTAAGTGGAATTTTTGCCGTAAATTAGAAAAGAATGCGGGATTGGAAAAATCCCGCTTTGTCCCGCGCGGGACTAGATACCAATACAGTCTCGCGCTGAACAGTACTAGTGATAATGTCCACTCTATTATAAAATAAATTTAACATGAGACTGATACTCCCCGTTGGACTGAACTGATATATGTCGTCCCGCGCGGGACGGATCGGGATTTTTTCGATCGTGCATTCTTCTTTACTCTAATTCGTACTGCCAATGCCATTAATATTCCTGACTTCATAACAATAAGTCTATCATAAACTTTGTAATTTCACTTTTGTTTAAGATTTTTATGATAATCCACCTACACCGCCAACGAAAACCCAACTTAACACCAAAAGAAAAAAATTTTTATCCCAGAAGTATCGCCAATTCATCAAAAAATTTGGAAGCAACTTTTCATTTCTGTGTGTAGCTCTCATATACATAATCAATACAGCGTTTTCCGAAGCATTGGCAACACTGTTAAATCCAATAATGATAAAATATTATCCAGTAAGCAAAAGAGCGTACTAAAACTCAAATTTCAATGTTAATAAAAAATACATCAATTGATTTTAGAATTCAATCACTGAAATTGGATATGTAGGATGCATAATAAACATTTCAGATAATTTTGCTTTAATATTAATCTGGTTTCTTTTGGATAAATTGAAACTATTTAAGTATAAGTTGCAAATCCGTATCTGATAGTAAAATAATTAAAAATTAACACTTTATAGATTTACAGCTTGGCTGTCTTTGTTGTCAAGTTTAGTAACTACTATTTTATTTATATGTTACTTGAATGAAGATATATATCTTGCATACATTTTTTCTGCATTATACGGGTAAGTACGGTGACCGGACATTTCGCTACCGAAAATTTCGCTACCGGAAATTTCGCTACTAGGATAGCAACATATTAAATATAACTAAAATTATACGTTAGGTAATTCTTAATTAATTTTCTATTTGTCATTAACTATTAATTGTATTTTAAGTTTTTATCAGTAACAAACCGAATGTGATACCGAAATATTCTGAAGCGAATTGTCCGGGAGCGAAATGAACCGTAGCAAAATGTCATAAAATCGGTAAGTAGGTACCGTAAAACGGGATTAACTCATCCGGAGAGGTAAACTTAACTAAACAGTCAAAAAGTTAGTTATATCTTTTTATATCAACAATTAACAAAATGTTTAATTTTAAGTTTGAAAAACAAATAATTCGATCAATTCGACATAACAATTTTTGGGAAAACTTGAGTGGTCGAGGTTTTTTTTAAAGAAAAGCCCTAAGACCGAGAGCAGTTTAAATTAAAATTGAAAACTGGAATTGTTCATTCCGTTTTATGGTAACAAAATAATAATATTTTGACAAATATGGTGATTTGTATTTTTTTTTAGTTGTTTTTCTAATGCAATTTCATTGGTGATGGTGGAAATTGGCATAGAAATAATTTACCCCGATTCTGAAATTGCTGTATTTGCTCTTTTTGAAATTTGTACCCAAGCGGTTGGAATAGCTTTTACTTATTTGTATACATACTTAATAAATAATTTTAATGATGTAACGATTAATGCAATATCTATTGCCATGTTAAGTTTCGCCGATGCTTTTCTTGTTTTTGTTAAATTTGACCTAAAAAGACAATCGGCATTAGTGTGTACTTAAATTAGGAATTTTTAATTTATTTGTTCCGTTTAGAGCAAAATAAATTATTTACATTAGGTAATATAATTAATCAACCAAAATAAGGTAACCAATGTTTGTTTTTTTGTACTTCTATCACAATACATATCAGTTCATGTGATTTATCGCAATTTTATTGTAGCTGTAATATTTAAATTTTTTAAATACTTATTTCAAAAAACAATAACAAATATTTTATTGATATAAGATATTACTATATTTTTATTTTCTAATACTCTCCTACATATTATTATTTTTTGCAAATCATAAATATTTAAAATATTTAGCATTCTGTGATAAATAAATACAGGAACCACATACTTTACTAAATAATAAATTATTTATTAAATTTGTATTGCACGTGCAGTGTTTATTGAATAATCATGGAAGATTCTGGTAAGTACCATATAATTTACCCCATTTATTGAAATTATTTCATTTTTCCAAAAAAATTTTAATTTAAACAAAACAAAAGCAAATATTTCACACAGTGAAAAACAGTATAATTTTTAAACAGTTTACCTGTGATGGGTTCAATTCCCGGATTCCTCAAAGTCGTCTAGAAATTCTGTTTTCACTTTTTAGTTAAAAACTGGATCCTATTTTAATTTGTTTCTTACAAAAAAAGCTGTAGAGGCTAAATTAAAAAATAAAACACACAAAAATATTATAACTGATTGTAAAAATTTATGCATTTGATTTCTTTCAGAGACTTCACTTCTTATTAAATATACCCAATCCGAGGAAGAATACACATTATATACAAGAAGATGGATCATTTTAGCTTTCTATGTTTTAATTTTAGGCTCTAATTCAATTCAAACTCAACAATACGTTAGCATTACCGAGACAATAGTTAAATTTTACAAAGTATCTGTTACAGAAGTTAATTGGACAACGTTGATATATTTTCTAGCAATGCTTATTTTAGCATTTCCGTCAATTTTTATTATAGAAAAAATTGTAAGTAAGTTTCCTTTTTGTTAAAAATTCAGAAAGTTTAGAAATTCAGTAAGTTTGCACTAAAGACAACGGAACACTAACGGATTTCAGTTGCTTTTTACTTTATTGTTATATTTCTTGCATAATGGGAGAATAATCTCAATTTTTTTTGTCTAAACTAGGGATTACGTAAAACTGTTTTGATTTGTTCGATTGGAACTGCGATTGGTTCATGGATTAAAGTAGCAGGAGTTACTCCAAACAGATTTTGGGTTATACTACTAGGCCAAGCGGTAAATGGAATGTCTAGTTCTGTGCTACAACTTCTTTCTCCTAAAATTGCCGCCAAGTGGTTCGGTACTAAAGAAATTTCTTTAGCATGCGGTATTGGAATTTTAACCACACCGGTATTACTAAAATAACGTTCCAGTAAGCAAACAAACTGTGAGCGGTTAATATTTTCAGGCTGCTTTAGCTATTGGTTTTCCAATACCAACATCGACAGTAAATTCTAAGAATTTTGAAACGATTGAACGAAGCTTATTTATGTTAAATATCATCTACGCTGCAATTCCTACGTTACTGATTCCAATGTTATATTTTTGTAAGTATCCAAAAAAGAAATTAGCTATTATGGGTTTTAAAATGGTTTCTCACACCTATAAATTTTGACTAGATTTTGAAAATTAATTTAACTCAAAAAGCAGGTTTTTAAAATTTTTATTCTGCACTTTACTCACTTTCCCATTCACTGAAATCTTCACATATCTAATTAAAAATATATAAGAGAGAGGTACTCAGCCCTAATATCTAAAGAAAATTGTGTTGTAGGTTTTGCTGATAGTCCACCTACACCGCCAACGAAATCTCAATTTCTTATTCAAAATGAAATTAATCCATCGAAGAGCTACATGGAGTCGATTAAAAATTGTGTGACAAATATATCATTTTTGTGCGTAACTTTTGTGTATAATATAAACACAGCTTTTATTTATGCTATTACCACTTTATTGAATCCTATAATGACAAAATATTACCCAGTAAGTTAACACATTTTAAGAACTTAAGTACACAAAGGTTGCTTTCAGAATTCAACAAAAGAAATTGGATATGTGGGTTGTATAATAAACCTTGCAGGAATTTTTGGTCTAATATTATCCGGTATTATTTTGGACAAATTTAGACAATATAAGTTAGTATTAACTGATTTAATCAAATCATGAATTTACAAAATTAATACGCTTTGTATTTTTAGATTAACAGTTTGGATTTTTGCAATTTTGTGCTTCTCATCTACCGTTGCATTTATATTTTTATTAACCAAAGGATTATTTCTAGTATATTTTCTTGCAGGATTATATGGGTAGGAAACATTGTTACAGCAAAGTTAAAATAGTTATAATATTTGATTGCAGATTTTTTCTGAATGCATTTATCCTAGCGGTTATAGAAATCGCAATAGAACTAACCTACCCAGAACCAGAAATTACGGTATCTGGATTTTTCGCCGTTGGAGCTCAAACATGTGCAATAGGTTTTACTTACTTATGCACATATTTATTGAATAATTATAGTGAATTAACTGTTAATTTAGTGTTTATTGGCATATTAATTGTTGGAAATACTGCCCTTATTTTTGTTAAATATGACTTAAAGAGACAAGCTGTATCAAAGTAATTATTTCATGAAACTGCCATTCCGGTTGTTCATATTTTGCAAAAATATTTAAAAATTATTCTGATCGAAGAGGCCACTAGTTTTAATTCCAATTCCAGTTTAATTCCAAAAACTTCCAGTAATTTCAAACTAATTCCAATAATTTCCTGTCAATTTCAATAATTTAATCTGTTCGTTCCAACTTCATGTCAATTTCAGTAATCCCAAAGTATACTCGGCACAAAAATTTTGTACAGTAGACCACCTAAATATTTTTCACACTTTTCACTAAATGCCGTTTCATTAATAGATTAACAAATTTTTTTATGCTGCTTCAATTTTCATTTTGAGCTCTGCTTAAACGAACATTTAAGATTGTTTAAATTAATATAATAAAATGAATATAAAAAAAGATTGTAACTTAGTTTAAATATATGTTTGTATGTAGCAAATTATTTATAGTCATCACAAAAAAATTCCTGCAGTAGTTGTATGACTTCGTCTGTTTCTGGCGGTTTCATGGTCAATTTGTAATCCATTTGTAAAGCTCACATGGTTGATAAATTTTAGTTTTGGATTTAGTTTTCGTCTTTAATACATTTTTCTATTCTGTCGCACCGTTTCTAACTAACAGTGACTTAAACAAGATTCGGTAAAATACAAAAAATACTTAGTCAATAATTTCGTGACCTCTAATTTTATCAAATTCATAGAATGGAACTCTTGGATTTTGGGTCAAATAAAACAAATAATCCCTCAATCTTTGACTGACCAGTTTCGATTTGCTTTGAAATCTTCATCAGAGTCTACAACAAAACAAAAACATAAGCTCCATCAGGAACATAGAACAAGTACAAGGCAAAAATTACAATAAAATGTGTCATCAATGGTCAACTCACCAATACAAAACATGTAATAAAATTCTAATAAATCATGCATAAGCGCAATAATATATTCAAAATATTGTCACTTGTATCTCGGAAACGGTGCCACAAAATAAAAAAATATTTAGGAACAAAAATGTATAGAATGAAATTTACAAGAATAAATGCCTATTCCTTTTTTTATTTAGTTGCATCGTTTCCGAGATAGATAACAATATTTTTTATATTTTACAGAGGCCCAGTTTTTCAATCGTAAGTTAACCTTAGGTTAACCCAAATTTAAAGGTTAACCTACGATTGAAAAACTGAGCCAGAGTCTTGTTTAAGTCGCTGTCAGTCAGAAACGGTGGGACAAATAGAAAAATGTATGTAAACAAAATTGAAGGCAATGAAATTTGAAACAAAAAATGTCTAAAAAGTTTTGCTGTGAAATCGATTTTTATATAAAAAAAACAGCTTCGAAATGTACAATTAACATTGTTAACATAGGAGTGTACAAATACTTTCTGGAGTTACTCTACGTGTTAAGATAATGATATGTTTTGAAACCACCATTCTTCAGTCACAGCATGAGTGATATTTAGACAATTTTTTCACATCTTGTCAATCGGCGAGGCACTTTGCGTGGGAAACATTACATTAATTTTTATTGTATGTGATTTTTTATCTGAAATATTTCAATTTCTTAAATATTTATTTAAAAAATTAATAACAAAGATTTTATAAACGTAAAATTCTTGCAAATATTTTCATTGCCTACTTCCCTACATAATATTATTTTTTGTAAATCATAAGTATGGACAATATTTAGAATTCCATGATAAAAACACGCAGGAACTAAATTGGGTATATATTAATAAATTTTATATTATTACATATTTTGTGTATAGTGTATAGTGATTGCATAACTATGGAAGAATCGGGTGAGTACCATATTATTTACCATATTACCCAATCCGGATATCAGCTATGTAGCAAGTATCAGCATTCATAATAGTGTATTATATAAGGAGTATGTCGACATAATTTCTTCTATGCGAAGAGGTCTAAGAGTATGTACAGAATGATAAACAAATCATTAAAAATTAAGAAATCAGAACAAAATTGTTTTATAATCATTCGGCTAAATTATTATGAAGTCTAAAAGTAATTAAACTGTATTCTTGTGTGGCCACATAAACTGGGAAAACAAAAAATAAATTAGATAACATTTTTCGAATATTTTGAAACTATAAAGTGAATATTACTTAGAGTTTTATTCCTTAGTAAATATTACCTAATATTATTTCTTGATTTATTTTTTGAAATCATTTTTATTTTTAAAATTAAACAAAACAAATGAAAACATTGCAATTTTGATTGTTTAAATAGTAAGCATTTAGATTTTAATTTGACGTCATATAATGCATTTTTTAGGGTAAAATATACCTCTGATTGGTTCAAGATTATAATAACAGGCTTTAACACTAATTTATTAGTGTTCAAAATAAGTCACTTGTAGAAGCAGCGCACAGTGCAATAACGCAAATGCAAGTCAAAAGTGAACTTTTTGAAGTGCTAGTAGATAAACCACTTAGCAAAGTACCCAGAAAAAAATTATGGATATGCACCTCTCACAATTTATATCCTGAAGAATTTTTAATGCAATTTTGCACAGACACTTTAAAACATTTCTGCGAAAAATTGTACAAAAAATTATGTAATACAGCCTTTACTTAACTCAATGATTTCCCACTTGTTTGGTGCTCGTGCTTAATTTGCTTATTCACAATCAAATAATTGGCTAATTCATGAATTTTAGTAAATTTATTATTTTTTACTTCCACCTGCTAGCCAATCGGAAAGCTATTCTGTTTTAAATACTTTCTAATCGATAATTTTGCAATGGAAAGTGATTCCTTTCCGACCTCGAATACCTATTTGATAAAAAATTAAAATAAAAATATTTTTTTAATCAAATAAAAGCAAGTTGAATACATTTATTAATTATATACAATTAATTCGTCATCTTTACTGATTGTGAATAAAATAATGTGCATAACTCATAATAATAATAAAATAACCGCCTCAGTAAACTATCTTGGCGCTCCACGGTAGGCCAGAATTCAAAAAAGTGGACGAAAATCTGAAACTTGGAAAATCTACTTGCGCTAGGTAAACATTTATTTGAAAAATATTTTAAAAACCCAAATCTTTGAATGAGGTGAATTTCAGGGGATGAAACATAAATAAATTACTAAAAAATCTATAATTTTGGGGATGTGTTCAATTTGAGTATAAACATCGATTGGAAAAATATTTAAAAAAATCAAATGTTTGAATGGAGTGAATTTATTGTAATAATAATTGTACAAATAATAAGCATGCATTTTCTGCCGATTCTAACAATGAATGTGTATCGCATCTTAAAAAAATAAATAGATTTCGAAAATGTGATTGAACGTGGTTACAGTTTTTTAGTATGTTATAAAGGAAGGCTTAAGGTGTGTTTTAAATATATTTTCAAGGCATGACTAAGTAAGACTGTTTTAGTTTCTCTATAGAAAATTAGATTTATTTGTAAAACACCCCATATAAAAATATCAATATATTTCAATATTTCAATCAAAAATCATTTTTGTAACATAATTTAAAATAAAGTTCATTTCTCAAATAAGCTTCTAGAAAAAATTTACTTTAAATTAACACGTTTTAAACCGACATTTTAAAATCATAAAAAAGATGATTTTGTCATTTCAAAGATGCATTTCTCACCTCGGTACGTAATATACTATTACCTATTCATTCAGTAATTTATTATTTGTAATTATATCCTACTTTCGATTTGATTTTAGAATTGTTGGAATTATTGATATTTTAACATTTTTATAGCCTACATTATAATCTTCCCATGTAGCACAAAATTTTGGCGCAATATTGGGGTAATATTGGACCAATATTGAATATGGGCGCAATATTGCAAGATTCAGCCAATATCGGCCCAATATTGTTTAACAATATTGCGCCGATATAGTTTGACAATATTGGACCAATATTGGCAGTAACTTGGTGCAATATTGGGCCAACATTGGCAGCCAATATTGCATGTCAATATTCAGCCAATATAGGTTCAATATTGTTTTTCAATATTGCGCCAATATAGGAAGTCAATATTGGACCATTATTGGCCTTTACCTTTTTGTAATATTGGGCCAATATTGATAACCAATATTGTCTAGCAATATTCAGCCGTTATCGGTCCAATATTGTTTTCCAACATGGTTTTGACGGAAAGCTTTCAAAAATAGTTTTAAAAAATTTACAAATATTTTGTCTAAAGTTTTGAAGTTCGTTAAACTTTTAACGAAAGGTTCCAAAATTATTAATAAAATATTTTTGAAAAAAGTTTAGCACTCGTGGAATTGGCATTAAAATTACCAACGTAATATTATTATATCGACCGTGAAAATAACAATTTCACCGATTTAGGAAGCCCGAAATTGGCTTTCATACAAATCTTTAGCCAATATTGATTCAATATTGTTTTTCAATATTGCACCAATGTTGGTGATCATTATTGGACCAATATTGGCTGTAGTTTGGTGCAATATTGGGCCAAAATTTATAACCAATATTGCCTGCCAATATTCAGCTATTATGGGTCCAATATTGTTGTTCAATATTGTATTGACGGAAAGCTTTAAAAAAAGTAATAAAAAAATAGTTGTAAATATCTTATCCAAATTTTTGAAAATCGTTAAATGTTAAACGAAAGGTTTTCGAAAATTATTAATAAAAAAATTTGTCAATCATGGAATTGACAATAAAATTGACAACGTTATATTATTATAACGACCGTGAAAATAACAATTTCACTATTATGAGAAGCCGATATTGGAAAATAATATTGAAAGTCAAGATCGAACCGATATAGGAAATCATTATTGGGCCAATATTGGTTTTAGTTTGGTGCAATGGTTTTAGACTGAATTCAGTCTGCTCAAAGTAGTATAAAAATTATTTCTGTCGCATTTTGCATTTATAATTTATTTATAAATTCTTAAATAGCAAAATTCTTGTAAATATATAAAAGAGAGCTCAAGAACAGTATAACTTTATAACTAATTAAAATATCTTGAAAATTTATTTATTTCAGAGACTGCAAATCTTATTAAGAATACACAACCCGATGAGGAATACATATTGTACGCAAAAAGATGGATCATTTTAGCTCTCTTTGTTTGCATTTTAAGTTCTGGTCTAATACAAATGCAACAATTCGTTAGCATTACAGAGACAATAGTTAAATATTACGACGTATCTATAACTGACGTTAATTGGACAACATTGGTATATTTTCTAGCAATGATTATTATAACATTTCCATCAATTTTTATTGTAGAAAAATTGGTAAATTGTTTATTCTAAGTATATTACCAATTTATAATTTAAAAACTTTTAAACTAGGGTCTGCGTAAAACTGTTTTAATTTGTTCTATTGGAACTGCGATTGGCTCGTGGATCAAAATTGGAGGAGTTGCTCCAAACAGATTTTGGGTTATAATATTAGGCCAAGCTGTTAATGGAATATCTAGTTCTGTGCTACTGCTCGTCCCTCCTAAAGTTGCCTCCAAATGGTTCGGTGCCAAAGAAGTTTCTTCAGCATGCGGCATTGGAGTGTTAACTTCACCGGTATAACTCAGATAGTTTATCTAATATAGAAACAGATTCTGAACAATTAATATTTTCAGGCTTCATTTGCTATTGGTTTTCTTATACCAGCATCGGCAGTAAATTCTAAGAATTTTGAAACAATCGAAGGGAGTTTATTTGTGATAAATATGGCTTACGCTGCGGTTCCTACTTTACTGATTCCATTGTTGTATTTTTGTAAGTATCTCACTACACGAATAATATCAAAATCATAATTGATTTTATTATCAAAGTATTAAAATGGTTTCTCAACAGTTTAAATTAAGACTGGATTTAAAACCGTAAAACTCTATTCTTTCTCGGTTTATCAACAATTTTTATTTGTTGAATTTGAAAAAGCCAGCATTAACACCTGATAATGATAACCCAAGCTGTATACAGCATATACCCAAGTACAGTAGGAATCATGGAAATTACATCGGTAATTTTTTCGGGATAAAATAACAATTCGCAATGAAATTTTTTAACCGCACACATTATAAACACTATATGCATATAAAGATAGGATTTCAAACCGGGGGGGTATGGAATACCCTCCAGTACACCAGAGCTTGTACGCAAAAAATGTGTTATTGAGCTTATGGGTTTGAAACCAGAAATCTAACTTCTAAAATCTAAAGATTTCTGATTTGAAATTCAATAACACATTTTCTATCATTGAACACAATTTCATACCTCTCAGACCCCCCGGTTTGAAAAACCTAACTTTCAAAAAAGAAAATATATTTTTAAGCTTTATGAGTTTCAAAATAAAAATTTAACTTTTTATCTGTCTGTTCTATTAAATTCTTTATTATAAGAATACAACATACTTAGAAATCTACTTCTTTAATTCGGTAATAATTTCCAATGATATTTCCATGACCGCTACTGCATATAAAATAAATTGTGTTTTAGTTTTTGATGATGGTCCGCCTACACCGCCAACGAAATCTCAATTTCTTATTCAAAATGAAATAAATTTATCGAAGAACTATATGAAATCGATTAAAACATTTTTGAAAAATATGTCTTTTTTGTGCGTAACTTTTGTGTATAATATAAATGCAGCATTATCTTATGCTATAACCACTTTATTGAATCCTATAATGATAAAATTCTACCCAGTAAGTTAACACAATTTTAAGAACTTAATTACACAAAAATGTTGCTTTTAGAATTCAACAGCAGAAATTGGATATGTGGGTTGCATAATAAACCTTGCAGGAATTTTTGGTGTAATATTGTCTGGCATTGTTTTGGACAGATATAGAAAATATAAGTATTAACCGATTTAATTATTCATAAATTAACAAAATTAATATTTTTTGTATTTTTAGAATAACTGGTTGGATTTTTGGAATATTGAGCTTATTATCAACTGCTGCATTCATATATTTATTAAGCCATGGATTACTTCTAGCATATTTTCTTGCAGGATTATTTGGGTAGGAAACACTGTTACAGCAATGTCATTAGTATTTACAATTTTTTATTTCAGATTTTTCTCATATACATTTATTCTGGCAATTGTAGAAATAGCAATAGAACTAACCTACCCAGAACCCGAAATTACGGTATTTGGGTTTTTTGCGATTGGAGCTCAAACATGTGCAATAGGTTTTACTTATTTATGCACATATTTATTAAATAATTGTAGTGGATTAATCGTTAATTTAGTGCTTCTTGGTGTATTAATTGTTGGAAATGCTGCTCTTATTTTTGTTAAATATGACTTAAAAAGACAAGCAGTGTTAAAGTAGTCATTTTATACAATACATCACTTAGTATGTTTGATCCTAGTGTTAAAAAATATGCAAGACTATTCTGGTCGTAAAGGGCCTATGTGTGGAAAAAACCTGTTACAACTAATTTTAATTCAATTTTTATTTCCAAAAAATTCCAGTAATTCCATGTACACATTCTGTACACATTCTCTATCTTGGCTTACCTGATTATTGAAATAGGTATTAAGTTTTAATACTGAAGATAAAAACAAACAAAAGTTTTATTGTAATTTTTTGATCAGCAGATATATTTATAACGTTATTAAGTCTTCGTTTGGGTATAACTGTAAGTATTTCTAAAAGTATAAGTATTAAAATTAGTGCCAGAAATTATCTTCGCATGCTCATGCCATATTCTTACCTCTTCCGCTAAAGATACAAGTTTTCTTTTAGTTTCTTCCCCAGTTTGTTGAACCATATTATAAAACAAACTTGCAGGTTTTTGCAATAATAAGTGTGGATGATCAAATTCTATCAACCTGCCTTCATCTAATACCATGATTTTGTCGGAATCCATTACTGTATTTAACCTGTGAGCAATAGTGAGTATAGTGCACTGGCTAAATTTTCGTTTTATCGTTTTCTGAATTAGCGAATCGGTGTGCAAATCAATATTGGCAGTAGCTTCATCGAACACCAATATTTTATTATTCCGCAAAATAGTGCGGGCTAAGCAAATTAATTGTCTTTGTCCTACACTAAAATTTAAGCCTCCATCTGCCACTTCCGTATATATCTCTGGAATCAAAAAGAAAATTTCATACTTATTCTTAATTGGTTTTATTGACCTACTTAAAGGAAAATTAGTAATAATATCTTTTAGTTCTACTTCTTCCAAAGCTTTCCATATATCCTGATCATCATAATCATCAAGAGGATCCAAATTTTTTCTCAGTGTTCCAGATAGCAAAACTGGCTGTTGTGGAATAATGGAAATTTTTGATCGCAAGTCGTGTAATCCGATGGAATGTATATCCACATCGTCTATTATTATGGCACCGCTTGTTTGTGCCAGACGAAACAGTGCAAATATTATCGACGATTTTCCTGCTCCAGTCCTACCAACAATTCCAATTTTTTCCCGTGGTTTTATGACCAAATTGATATTTTTTAAAATTGAGGGTTCGTTCAATGAATACCGAAGGTACAAATTAATAAATTTAATTTTTCCCCTTTCTGGCCATGACTGAGGAGGTTTACTACAGAATTTACTCTCCAGTTCAGTTTCAGTTTCTACGTTGGTGTATTCTAACACACGTTCAACTGCGGTCATTTGATTTTCCATCTGCGTGGATTGTCTCACATAAAATTGTAATGCATTTGTTAGGCCTATCACAAGAGAAACGGCCAAACCGACATTCCCACTGAATTTTTCTGTAAATAAGAATATATTAGCGAAAGTAATCTAAAAAATATTTGTTTTACCTCTTCCTAAAATAGGAAAACTCATGGTAACTATGGATATATAGATTACACAAGACATATCAATGAAGATACCCAATGCACGTTCAGTTACAATAAAAATATACGTGGTGGAGCTATGCAGGTCTTGATGATTATCAAATTCTCTCACTAATATTGGTTGAACATTAAAAGCTCTTATGGTCGATAAACCCTGAATTGACACATTTAAATATGTGAACACTGGGCTTTTTGCTAAAACACATTTTGGACGTTTTCCTTATTTAAAGAATACAAAGTTACATACTGACTCCTTCCAGGCGTATTATGCTGGTACTGGTTTTCAAATAAATAATCCTAGCCAAATGGAAGACTGTGCAGAATATTGCGCTTGGAATTATTAACCAAGGATTTATAATTATAATGAAAATAATTGAAGCTACTACAGCTAATCCAAAATCCAAGCTAAATAATATGTTATCTGGTAGAAGCTCATCGATAGCACCAATATCTTTGGAAAACCGGTTCAAAATTCTTCCAGATGTGTTGGTATTAAAAAATCTCATGGTGGCCCGAATGACACCACGAAATAAATTATCGTGAAGTTTGACAGACGACCTCATGCACATATTGTAGAACGACCAAGATCGTAATACCGAAATTATAGTTGTAATCCCGACCAGGCCGGAGTAAATGTAAATATTCATCATGAAATCAGAATATATTTTTTCCGAACTGGGAAAATATTCCGTTTTGTTGTTAGATTGAACATATTCCGACTTTTTGTGTTCAGAGTTAATCCTAAAAATGTATCATTTCAAAAATAAATATATTTTGTCACTGATTTTTGGTTTATCCTTACCAAAGGGTTAAGAAATATGTACAAAGGTTTGGTGCAACTGCTGCACAAACAAACAAAATTATATTGTAACAGATTAAGAAATAATTGGAACCGGCAGTGAAATAAACTCGGTAGAGATAATTTGAAATAGAGCCACTTCCAGATTGTTCGGAAAGTTCTTCTGGTGCTTCAATACTATCTCCGTCCATCGACGAAAGACTTTTAGTTCTTTGTCTGGCTTCATTACGTCTTCGAAGCAAGGCATTTTCGTCTTCGATTTTTGACTTTTGTTCTCCAATTTCTCTCAATAAATCTGAAAATTCTACAGAATAGACGTTCAAGGTAAAGTAATCTCCTTCACTTTTTATCCTGCCATCCTGTAGTAAAATGATGTGATCTACTTGTTTTAAATACTGTAGTTGATGAGTTACCAATATCACAGTTTTATTTCTTAAGAAAGTACTAATACATTCTTCAAACAATTGTTTTCCTACATGTGCATCCACGGCAGCTAAGGGATCATCCAACAAATAAATATCGGCATCCTTGTAAATAGCTCGAGCTAAATTAATTCGTGCTTTTTGACCACCACTTAAAGTTATACCTCTTTCGCCGATAATGGTTTTATCTCCATAAGGAAGTAAAGCAATATCGCGTTTTAGAGCGCAATACTTGACCACTTTTTTATATCGTGACTTATTCATTGGGAGTCCAAATAGTATATTTTGGCGAATTGAAGTAGGAAATATCCAGGGATCTTGAGAAGCGTAGCTAATTGAACCGTTAACGTTTAAAACTCCTGACCTTAACGGTAAGTCTGCTAGCACGGTATGTAAAAGGCTACTTTTCCCACTTCCTACAGATCCTACAATTGCAACCAGATTTCCATGTTTAATTCTACAACTAATATCAGTCAGAGTATTTTTGTTGGATGTTTCCAACCACTTGGCTGTTCCATTTATTAAAGTGATTGCATAAAAATTATCGGACATGAACGATGAAGTCATGGTGAACAGATCATCTGAATTCGTTGGATAGAGTCCTGCGTTTTCTTCAATTATTAGAAATTCGTTAAGTCTTTTAATAGAAATCTTCAAGACCGCAACGGATGAAATGCCATAACCAAATGACCAAGTGAGCGTAGCTTTCAAAATAGAGTAATACGAAGCTAATACAAATACTTGTTGGGCATTGAAGTCTTGGTACAATAGGGCGTACACCAAAATTGTAACGTACAACGCAATGTGGTTTAAACATAAATTCAGAGTTGCTATTACTCCAGTACAATTAGAAGCTTTAGTTATGGATTTTATTTCATTTCTGAAAAAAAAATTTAATTTTTGCAAATCTACGATTTTGTCATATTACCTTCGAGTTTTATTGACCAAATCTATAAATAGTTTTTCCCACGTGTACATTTTGATTGCCTGAATTCCAATTATTATTTCACTCATTAAATTAATTCTTTCGTCCGTTCGTTTAGCTGTATTTAGGCGATGCACAGACAATTGCTTTCCTAAATATACTGAAATAAAAAATAATTTTTACGACTGGCTTAGATGAAAGAAGAACACTTACATATAATTGGAATAAAACACACCAAAGTGGCAACGCCAATCGTAGAGGAATATCCCACTTCTCGATACATAAAATAAGTAACAATCATTGCCTGAATTGGACTTACCCAAACGTAATTTGAAAATCGAGCAAAATTATCAAATTTACTAACATCACTCGATAACAAATTTAGAATTTTTCCACTTCCTACCTTTTCGATCTTGGCTTTATTTAGTTTCAAACTTTTCCTGTAAATTAGAGAAGAGCATGCAATTTTAGCTTTCATTGCTAACACGGTTAATCCCACCGAATTTGGATTCTTCAAAATTGCTCCAAGAAGTGAACTAACTATAATTATTCCACCGTAGATATAAGCAGAAGTTAAACTTATTGACGTCTGATTAGGTTCGTAGAAAGCTACAAACTGTCCCAAAGCCAAGGGTTGAATGATTCTGGAAAATGCAATATTATATTTTTTGCGATGGTCTAAATTGGTAACTAAATTGGTTACTGTCAGTTAAATAGGCCTACAACTTGAACTTTTTCCTAAAAATCATTAAGAGGTCAGTATTCTGAGCGTTAAAAAAATTATTGCGAATTATTCATTAGTTTTTGAAAAAACGGCATTTAAAATTCAAAATTTTTCAAATTCCGCAATTTCCACAAAAATTTGTTTCTTAAATGCTCAGAAAATTGTCCTCTTTCCAATAGCCTTTTGGAAAAAGTTAAATTCGTGGGTCCATTTAACTGACAGTTTCCATGAAATTTATTACTTGAGGCATAATTCGTAGATTGCTATAAGTAATCCGTGGCCTAAAAATCTTAAGCCAAACATTCGCAGTAAAACTCGGGCTAATGAGGGTTCTCTGTTGGCAGCTGATGCAAGTCTTAATTCTCTCTCCCATTTGGCTTCTATAATATCTCCTAGATAATTTGATTTGTGCTCAGGTAATGTTTCGTATAGAGTTTCATTATTAATTAGTCCTCTATATCCTAGTAAAAATGTCGGCAGTGCGTACCTAAGGCAAAGAATTATATTAGAACGGAAAATGTTAAATCAAAATTTGATACCATATTGTAATTAGTGATAACCAATTAGCTCGTTTGCTTGGATTTTCGGGTCTTTTATTTGTAGTTATATTATCCATGATGGTTTTGAAACTGAACGTCAAGTATACTTAGATGTATTTGTTCCAGCCGCTAAAGATAATGTAATATACACAAACATTTAACAATCCAAACAAACAATTATATAAATACAAAAATCAAAATCATCAGTCGTTGAGTTGATAATTTATTGTAAATAATAATCTCTTAAGGTAAATAGCACTTTGTAATTATATTTGAACCTAAAGACTGACCTACCGAGTAGGTTCGGTTTTTAATCCCGGCGGCAGTAAAGTACTTTAGTGACTAGGAGTTAAAGTAATGTTATTTTTATTAAATTTTACATGTGACCTTAATTGATAGCAAATATATTATTAATATTATTAACACAGATTACGCATGCAAACACTTTTATTTATAAATAATAAGTACAAACAGGAATTAATAAAGACGTCATTAAAGAATCAATTTAATAGATAAAAATAATTAATCCTAGTATTAATATCAAAGTTGATTATATATACTTTATACTGATCATACTCTCTTGCTTCGCTAAAAATATCACATCGTAATATAGGACATCGTCTATTTAAAGGCTAATTACATAATCATAAAGAGATTAAGTCTTCTGCTGGATGTAACTTTTCATAATTCTAAAAAAAATTATTTCAATTGAGATGTAGAAGATTAAAACAAAATTCCAATATAAAAATTATTCTTTTTACCTTCTCAGCTAAGCTAAAAAGCATTTTAGCAGTGTCCTCTCCAGTTTGCTGTACCATATGATAGAAAAGACCATCGGTCATTTTCAATAATCGATAAGGATGCTCGAATTCAACCATTTTTCCTGCATCAAGGACCATTATTTTATCCGAATCCATGACGGTGTTCAGCCTGTGAGCTATAGTAAGTACTGTGCAATTACTAAATTTTCTATTTATTGTTTTTTGAATCAGCACATCCGTTTGCAAGTCAATATTAGCAGTTGCCTCGTCCAATACTAAGATTTTATTGTTACGAATAATTGCACGAGCTAAACAAATCAACTGTCGTTGTCCCACACTAAAATTTGAACCACCATCCAACAACTGCGTATGTATACCTAAAAGCAACAATGCAACGTAATTATCCCTAAAAATTTACCTTAATTTACCCAATGGTAAAAGAGCGATAACGTCTTTTAATTCGACATCCTCTAGAGCTTTCCACAAAACTTCATCTTCATATTCATCGAGCGGATCCAAATTTCTACGTAAACTTCCAGATAGAAAAACTGGCTGTTGAGGTATTATCGATATTTTGGATCTTAGATCATGTAATCCTATGGTATGTGTCAGAACATTGTCAATGATTATCGATCCACTTGTTTCGGCCAATAGAAATAATGCCGTTATCATCGACGATTTTCCAGCTCCAGTTCGCCCAACAATTCCAATTTTTTGCAGCGGTTGAATCGTGAAATTCAAATCTTTTAAAATATAAGGTTCGTCTGGTGAATATCTAAGATTCACATTGGTAAATTTTATTTTTCCCATGTCAGGCCACAAATTGCAGGGTTTCTTTTTGGGTTCACTTTCTAACGCAGGTTCCTGCTCAATATCCGTATATTCCAGTATACGCTCAACTGCCGTCATTTGATTCTCCATTTGAGTTGATTGCCTCACACAAAACTGCAACGCGTTGGTTAATCCCACTACAAGTGAAACTGCCAAACCAACATTGCCACCAAATTTTTCTACAAACAAAATTTGGTTAAGAGGAGAATTTTTGGAACATTATTTTTTTTACCATTTCCTAAAACAGGAAAACTCATTGTAACAATTCCTATGTATACCACGCATAACATATCAATAAAAAATCCTAACGCACGTTCTGTTACAATAAAAACGTACAAAGTTGAACTATGCAGATCCTGATGGTTATCGAATTCTTTCTCCAAAATTGGTTGCACACCAAAGGCTCTAATAGTTGATAATCCTTGAATTGATACGTTCAGGTATGTGAAAACCGGACTTTTAGCTAAAATTTACTTTTTAAATTATATATTATTGGATTTGCCCAAAATTTCACTTACTAACTCCATCCAAACGCTTTATGCTGGTACTTGTAATCAAATAAATCATTCGTGCAAAGTGAAATATTATGCAAAATACTGTACTTGGAATTATTAACCACGGACTAACGGTTACTATTATTACCACTGAAGATATTGCAATTAAAGCAACATCTAAGAAAAATAGTATGTTGTCTGGTAAGAGTTCATCGACAGCACCCATATCCTTGGAAAACCTATTTAAAATTCTTCCCGAAGTGTTGACATTAAAAAATCTCATGGTAGCTCTGATGATACTTTTAAAGAGGTTATCATGCAGTTTTGTTGAAGATCGCATGCACATATTGTAGAACGACCACGAACGTATCATGGCAATTATTATTGTCGCAACAATCATACCAGTATATATGTAGATGTTGATGAGAAAATTGGAATAACCTTCGGGTATCTCAAAAAGGTCGATTGAAATATTTTTATTTGCAGTCTCGTGGCGTATTTCCTGTATAGAATTTACCCTAAAAGAATCAAAGTTAATTTTGTTTCCTAAAAACATCGCAACTCACCAATAAGTAAGAAAATATGTACACAAACTTGGTGCAACTGCAGCAGTAATAAATAGCATGGCGTTATAGCTAAGAAAACAGCAGTTTGAACCAGAAGTAAAATAAGTCCTGTAGAGATAATTTGAAACTGACCCAGTTCTGACTTGCTCAGGGGTTTCTTCTGGCGCTTTAGTGCTCTCCTCTATTGAGGAAACACTTCTAACAAGAAATACGTTTTGTTTCTCGTGTTCCACGGCATCAGCCACATTTGATTTTTGCTTCTCTGCTTCATTCAGTAAAGCTTCAAAGTCTCCCGACGACTCTAACAAAGTTGAAAAATTTCCTTCCTTTTTTATCGTGCCTTCTTCTAACACAACTATGTTATCGACATCTTTTAAATACTGTAATTGGTGAGTCACCAAAATCACAGTTTTATTCTTTAAGAAAGTTCGGATACATTCTTCAAATAATTGTTTTCCCACTCGCGTATCAACTGCAGATAATGGATCATCCAACAAGTAAATATCAGCATTTTTGTAAACTGCCCGAGCTAAATTTATTCTTGCTCGTTGTCCACCACTTAAAGTTATACCTCTTTCCCCAATAATAGTTTTGTCTCCATATGGAAAAAGATCAATATCACGTTTCAGAGCACAACATTTAATAACTCTCTTATATCTTGATTTATCCATTGGCAGTCCAAATAAAATATTTTGACGAACGGTGGTGGGAAAAATCCATGATTCTTGGGACGCGTAACTGATCGTTCCGTTTACTGTTAAAACACCAGATGATAAAGGTAATTCCCTCAAAATTGTGTACAGGAGACTGCTTTTTCCACTACCAACTGACCCGACTACAGCCGTCAAATTGTCTTGTTTAACTTTAAAATCTACATTGGTAAGGGTATATTTGGTTGAGGAAGGAGTCCATTTGACTGTTCCGCCCCTCAGGGTGACAGCATTCTGATAAACGGATGGGTCAATATTTGCTAAATCGCTTACATAATGCTCTTCATTTTCTTCAATCAGTAAAAAATCGTTCAGTCGTTTCAAAGACACTTTCAGTGCTGCCACTGATGAAATTCCATAACCAAAAGATAAAGTCAGCGATAGTTTTAAAATATTATAGTACGAAATTAGAACGAAAACTTGTTGGGCGTTGAAGTCGTGGTATAGGAGAGCATACACCAAAATTGTGAAATACAATGCTAAGTGGTTTAAGTATAAATTCAAAGCTGCAATTACTCCATTTATATATGATGCTTTCCTCATAGACTTAATTTCGTTTCTGAAAATTTAAACATTATTTTAATAAAATTCCAAAATGACCTTTATTACCTTCTGGCTGTATTGACTAAGTTTATAAATAATTTTTCCCATGTAAACATCTTAATCGCTTCAATGCCATTTATAATTTCGTTCATGAGCCGGATTCTGGTATCTGTTTTACTGGCTGTGTTTAAACGATGTACCGATAACTGTTTTCCTAAAAATACTGCAAATCCAAAAGCAAAATTCACTTCGCAGTTCAGAAGTAACTTATAACTTACACATTAACGGAATGACGAAAGCCAAAGTTGACACCCCTATTAATGATGAAAATCCAACTTGTTGGTACATAAAATAAGTAATTATCATTACTTGGATGGGACTTATCCACAAATAATTGGCGAATTGTGCAAAATTGTCAAATCTATTAATGTCATTGGAGAGCAAATTTAAGATTTGAACTCCGCCGGTGTTCTCTATCAAGGCTTTATTTAGTTTCAATATTTTTCTGTAAATCAAGGAAGAGCACGCAATTTTTGCTTTCATTCCCAATACGCCAGATCCAACGCAATTTGGATTCTTGAGAATGGCTCCAAATAGCGAACATAAAATTATTATACCACCATAAATGTAAACATACTGCAAACTCATTGTTGTTTGGTTTGGAGCGTAGTAAGATATGAACTGGCCCAAAGCCAATGGTTGTATAATTCTGGAAAAAAATTGGAATGTAGTTGGATTTTTATTAAACCTTACAGTATTATTTACTTGACAAATAATTCAGTGAGTGCTATTACCAGACCATGGCCAAAATAGGATAAACCAAACATTTGGATTAAAACTCTTGTTAAAGATGGTTTGGTTTTGGCAATTGAAGCTCTCTCCACTTCTTTTCTCCACTTTGATTGGATTATATTACCGAGATGACTCGATTTGTGTTCTGGTAGTGCTTCATAAAGAGTATCGATATTGATTTTTCGTTTATAACCCAACACAAATGTTGGTATGGCATACCTAAGGAATAGAATTAGACAATATATAAAAAGTTAAATAAAATTTAGTAAACCACTTCGGCATACCATAAAGTAATAATGGATAACCAATTGGCTCTTTTGCTTGGATTCTCTGGTCTCTTGCATGTAGTTGCATTGTCCATGGTGATTTACTTACTGAACTACAAGTAGTTAACACATTTTAAATATTTATTAAACAGACTAATAATTGATAAGATTTGAAATTATCTTAGCATAACATTGAAGTGCAAAATTTATATCTACTATCTACTTAGTATAAATTTTAAACAATTATAAAAATTTGAAAGTCACAGTTATGTTGCATATATTATCAGGATTCTAACAAAAAAGTTTTTCCCAACCGTCTTAAAAAGAAAACTTTAAAATTAAAGTTGTGTATTTGTTACTAATATAAAAAAATAAATAAAAAACAAAATCAAGGCTATTGGATTTTTAGTATAAGAATATTTAAATAAAATGTTTAAAATAATTTAAATTTTTAAATATTTCACATTATTAATGATGCATCTAATTTTTGATTAGAGAAAAAATGATATTTCTTGTTAGGGTTAAAAGTGGTTCTGTTTGGGACGAGGCGCCCTGCCTCACAAATGCAATAATTGCGTGTCAAAAAAAGTGTCACTTTTATATCTAGTTGCACAATATACTATTTATATTGCATTTATTTTGTTGGTCAATAACTCTTTTATTTTTATAAACATTAATATAGAAATTAGACAATTGAACCATTTTTTGCTCAAATTTTGAGATTTTTTATATTTCTCGAAATTTTTTCAAAATTATGATTTTTTTCTAACTTGCTAAACTTTACCTCTTTCTGCTGACTCGTCAAGAAAAAACTAAAAGTTTGGACTTGTTTATAGAATGACGTAAAGTAAACTTTTGTTGATATTTGAAGAAAAATGTTATTTTTCATAATCTAAATTTATTTAAAAGTGTGCCGACTACCCGCAATCTTGTATTTTATAAACTAAACGAAAATGTTAAAAATAAATTCGTAATTATTTTAAATAAAAAAATTTTAAATGTCTCTCCTAAACAATTGATTATAAATTTTTTAATGTAATTTATTTAAAAAGAAAGAAAGTTTTGGAATATAAAACCTGCATTTTGTGCTGTAATGTGTCAGACAACTGTTTAAAAACTGTTTGTAGTTTATAAAAACAACAAAAAAGGTTTGTAAAAAAATATTTTTTATTTCTCCGTTTTTGAAATTTAACACCAAACTAACAAGGCGAACTGGTCAAGTGCTACTCTGGGATCGGAGCAAGCTTTGACAGGCTGAAAGATCACTCAAATTAATCGTACACCTGTTTCGTGTTTAAAAGTTTGAGTTCAATACTTCAGCTTGTTTATGCAACAGAAATCAAAGGATCTCCTACAAGTGTCCAGGTTCATTTGTCCGCAGTAATAGGTTTTGTTTTATTTTTCAGTATGTCCTGTTACAAGAATAGCAGAATCTAACATTTGTATCACATTGGTTAGACATAAAGCGATCTGAAGACAGCAATATTCCTGCGGGAAATTAAAGTTAAGACCTTTCAATCCACCACGTTGGTATCTTATCAGATTATTGTTGCAGAAACTTACAGATTTATTGCATTTAAAGCCTTTTAAACTCTATTTTGTCTGTAAATTGTCCCGATCTTAAAGTTTCTCTTGAGGGGTTCCCCTCGTAAGTCAATTTTAATTTTTAAAATAAATTCATTTATTATTGATATTTCAGCGTGCCAGTGGCATTACAATCTACATTGAGCGATTAGGAATTTTTCGGTTAAATTTAGTGTAGTCCTTAAAGAAATTTTGCAAAATTTTGCAGCTATTATATATTGAAAAAACTTTCTTACCAAGCATCTACCTGCACTTTTTAAAATTTTGGAATATTATAAAACGTAAGGCCGACTTCTTTTAAAAACACCAAACTCTTGTCTAATTATTTACTAATATAAAATGACAATTAAATTCAATTTAAATAAAAATTTATCTGATCTCTAACCTTGTAACCCTACAATGATTAGACATAAATAATCAATAAATTTTATTTCTAATAAGTGTTAGTTGGTCATTAAAAAGCGGTTTATATAAATAATGAAGAATTGAATCATGATGCAGCAACTTTATTTATGAAATTGATAATATTATTTACTTTCTATAAAAAGACTTTCACACTATCAAAAGTTTTTTTAAAACCCTTCCATTAATTTACATCTATGTCTATGTTACGGTCAATGATGATAACTCGGCCATTAACGTTAATGGCCGGACAACGACGTTAATGCCCTGCTTAACTGGATATTGACGTTAACATCCGGCCAATAACATCGCACTGACCGTGCATTTTGGGCGATGTTGATATTTAAAATTTCATATATGGTTTTTACATCATTTTCCGGGCAATGACGTCATTGCCCAATACAAAGTGGACGATGATGAAACTACTCCTTTCTAAATGTGCGTGTCGCGCCAGCAAACAAAATTTGCAATTCGAAATGTCATGGATCACTCTTATGCCAGAATAAAAATGATAAATTTAAAAAATTTAATTTGATTGATTTTTAATTTATAATTATTTTTTAAATTTTTGTTAATTTTTATTACTTTTGTTAATAAATGATTATAATACATTAGAATTCAATGCATGCAACACACGTAAATGTCACTTGCCAGTTAACTGTCTAATTCAAATCGCCAATTTGCTGTTCCATATAGTATTTATTCTATAAATCATCATTGTCCAATCCGTTTTGGTCAATAAAGGCATTGACCGGCTAAAGACGTAAATATTACAATCAGATGAAAAATTTACATCATTGTCCACCGCTAACTGGCAATCACGTCAATGGCCGGCATAAATAGGCATTAACGTCATTGTCCGGCCATTGACGTCAACGCCCGATTTACATCATTGACCATAACATCTATAATATATTGACGTGTTTCAATTAATAGGTCGAAACTGGTCTGTACAAAAATATAATTATTTATTGTTATAAAATTTGAATTTTATATTTTGAATACTAGTAAATCAAATTAGTTTGGCAAACCTAACCACGGTTATGATGTATGCAAGGCAATATATTTTTATCCACCTGGTAGCAGATAACAAAAGAAAAAATATATGTGATATCTTTTTAAAATATAAAAAAAATTAAATTAAAATAAATTTAAAAAATTTACCCGTCAGCCTCAAAATACAAAATAATTAATTTTTAAGAAAATGTTACTTTCTTCGGGTCATCTATTTTTCGAACATGAGACTTGAATTTTATAAACCAATGAAATCCACATCTAATTTTTATTAACATTTCCAAATTTTTCAATAAATTTGACAACTTATTATGTACCTCGTGTTATAGTTTCTTCGTTTTACCTGTCCTTGAAATTTGTTTTCAGACCAATTCTAGAAACCAATGTAATCAAAATTTTACCAATTATAAATTTCCAATTAATGAAATCACTTTCAAAAATCAAAAATAAGTTTATTTCCAAAATCATCCAAAATTAACTCTTCAGAATAATCGTCTAAATAATTTATTATTCGTTATCAAATCTTATTCACACTAAAACTGAAATCAATCTCAAACCTTCAGACTCTTGAAGGTTAAAGTTATTAACAAATTTTCGTGTCAATATAAAATTAGTCAAATATTTACATAAAAATTAAATTGGAATTATAAAGCAATTAAAAAAAATGAAATTGAAAAAAAATAAAATTTTCAAATTCAAAATTAAGAGGAAATGATTTTGGAACCCGACAATATATAGTACATAAACCAAAAAAATGTGGTTATTATGTATTTATTGAAAACATTTAATAAATGTGAATTGTTTAATGAGAAGGTAAATATTTTAATTGGTTAAGATATTTAACTACTAGATATTTAGAAGACATTTTATTACTTAATAATATTTTTAAATTAAGTTATTTAATTATAATTGATTATTTAACACTTTTTTCATTGATTTGAGATTTATGAGGAAATAATGACAATGTAGTTTGTTTAAATTAATATCGGCGATGTCAAATTATACGAGAAGTGTATATTTCTTTCCGAAATTTTCCATAATGTAGTTTGTGATATCTTCTATTAGTTTGTTTTTATTTAGATAATTTTAAATAATAATTAATTTTTATCTTTTGGAAAACAATGCAGTAGCATACATCAAATGTTTAATCGAAAACGGACTAGTCGCAAAAATAAATATATTACCAATAGATTCTGTGTCTCTACTCTTCGCATTGTATAAACGGACAATTATTAGATCTAGAATGGAATAAATGTTTGTAAATATTCAAATATAATAGTTGACCTGATACAAATAATAATAAAAATTCGTGGCATCCCTAATAATAATTAATATAGAAACTGTTTAAAAGACAAATTAAAAGAAAATTTAAAAAGTTTTAATTATTGATTAGAAAACATAAAAAATTGTTCTAATATAAATCCAAAGGAAGATCTGTGGGTCGCCCAGGTCCAGATGGCAAGACCAAATCGAGTGACATAACGGACCACTGGTCTGAAACGTGCAGATGATGATGAAAACATATTATTCACATTTTTTTAAATTTATTTATTGTTTTGATTTTATAGCATGATAAACTTTATCTAATATGTTTTTATTACCCGAAAATGTCGATGTAAATAAATGAAATTCGAAAACAAACTTGAACATATCAAAACGACTGTATTACTTCGAAGAAATTTCTCTTCGCCAAGTACATAAACCGAAACCGGTAGTACGATAAAATCTTTTGATTTTGAAACTACTACTAGTACTAATTGAAACTACCCATGAAAATAATAACAACTGAGTTAGCATATACCCAGAAGCCAACTACTGGGACAACGTTGATCCAACGCTGCATGATAACCTCGGTCCTACGGTTGGCGACCAGCATTGATGCAGCATTAGTCCTCAGTACTGGTACAGTGCTTAAATTTAAAACTGGCCCAACATTGACCCAGTATTGGCCTGGGACAACATTGGCCCAACGCTGCAATAATAACCTAGGTCCAAAGGTTGGCAACCAGCGTTGGTTCAACGTTGGCTCCCACAACTAGTCCACTGCTTGGCCCAGCATTAGCTCGACGGTAATTGACACTTGGCTAAATATTGGCAGTACCACTGGTACATGATTGCCCCAATACTAAAATAATAACCGCGGTTCTACGTTGGCGGCCAGCGTTGGTGCAACCTTGGCTTCCAGTACTGATTCAAAGCTGAGCCGATATCAACTCCCAGTACTGATCTCGAAGATGAGCCAGTATCGGTACCCAGTACCGATCTTAATTCTGTGTGTTTTATGCTAAAGATTAAACTGCTTACCGGCAAAGCAACGATAAACAGCATTGACCTAAGGTTTGTTGGAACACCGGACGCCAATGATTGGCGGCCGGTACGAAACAGACACTTGCCTAGCATTGGTCATTCAGGTCACCTAAAGCTAAAACTGAGCATGTGCTAAGCACTGGCAAATGGCGTTGGTCCAAAGTTGGCATCAACTTTGTATGGCAACGTGACGCAACGGACGAGTCAGCAGTTATTCGGCTAACTTACTAAGCTATTATGACCGTCTCAACGAAGTACTACAGAGAAGTACTTATATGATATTTTCTATTAGTACTTCTTACTGTATGACACTATCAATATACTGCCGATACTGCATATACGTACTTTCGACACTGCCGCTTACTGCTGAAACTGCCGCTCAGTACAAACTATATTGCCGCATTGATAGTTTTTCAAAAATAATCCTGGGATTGGATTTTTCAAGAAAGTTGTTTCCCGACCTAAACAGAGAAATAAAATTATTTGAAAATGTCATGCGACATAGCAAACTTCATTAATAACAAGAATAACTGTTATAATAATTTTTATTCAAATTTAACTTAAAAACAAACTAAGGGTACTATAAAATTTTGCACGATAAGTATTTTGTTTTCATCAATATATTGATCACACATTTGCTTCATAAAATTTTATTTTGTAACAATGAGAATCTTTCTTTAACATCACCATTATAATGAAATTAAATCTTCTGCTGGATGTTTCTCTTCATAATTCTACAAAAATTTAATATCAATTTGTTGATAATAAAACCACATTAAAATTTTTATTGTTTAAATATTCTTGATTATAATGCGGTTTTTTCCCTAACTGTGCCTGTTATATGACGCTTATTTTAAACCATACAAGCATTTATTTAAACATTACCTATCAAAGTTCAGGGATACTTTTAAGCGACATTGTGTTACCACTTAATGTCATATAAATTATTGTTGTTACCTTCTCTGCTAAGTTTAACAGCATTTTCGCGGTATCTTGTCCAGTTGACTGGACCATATTGTAGAAGAAACCGTTCGGAATTTTTAATAAATGGTAGGGATGACCGAATTCAACCAGTTTACCTTCATCAAGAACCATTATTTGATCCGAATCCAAAACGGTGTTTAATCTATGAGCTATAGTGAGTACTGTGCAGTTACTAAATTTCCGATTTATGGTTTTTTGAATAAGTACATCTGTTTTAAAGTCAATATTAGCAGTAGCTTCGTCCAACACTAAGATTTTATTTCTACTGATAATTGCACGAGCTAAACATATTAACTGTCGTTGACCTACACTGAAATTTGAACCACCCTCTAACACTTGCGTATGTAAACCTACAATCAACATTTATGTAAATCTAACAGTACACATCCTTATAAATTGTTTACCCAATGGTAATAAAACAATGACGTCTTTCAGTTCTACATCTTCTAAAGCTTTCCATAAAACTTCATCTTCGTGATCGTCGAGCGGATCCAAATTTCGACGTAAACTTCCAGACAGAAAAATTGGATCTTGTGGAATTATTGATATTTTGGATCTTAAATCGCGTAATCCAATATTGTGCGTCAAAACATCATCAATAATTATCAAACCAGTTGTTTCTGCTAAACGGAACAGTGCGGCTATTAAAGATGATTTTCCAGCTCCCGTTCTTCCAACAATTCCAATTTTCTCCAACGGTTGAATGGTGAAATTTAGATCTTTCAAAATAAAAGGTTCATCTTTGGAATATCTAAGGTTCACGTGAGTAAATTTTATTTTTCCTTTATCTGGCCACAATTTGGAAGGTTTTTTACTGGGCTCACTTTCTTGTGCAGGTTCCTGTTCAATATGCATGAATTTCAAAATTCGTTCAATTGCTGTGATTTGATTTTCCAGCTGAATTGACTGTCTCAAAGCAAATTGCAATACGGCTGTAAATCTTACTATTAGTGAAACTACCAAACCAACATTTCCACCAAATTGTTCTACAAAGTCAAGTTAAAAAGGGTAAATTTGTCAAATTATTACCATACCATTTCCTATAATTGGAAAACCCATTGTGGCAATTCCTAGGTAGATCGTGCACAACATATCAATAATGAATCCCAAAGCACGCTCTGTCACGATGAAAGTATATAATGTTGAACTATGCAAATCTTGATGATTGTCGAACTCGTTTTTCAAAATTTCCTGAACATCAAAAGCTCTAATGGTCGATAATCCTTGAATCGATACGTTTAGATATGTGAAAACTGGACTTTTAGCTAAAATATAAAAAAAATATGTGTTACGAAAAAGTACCCAATTGTGTAATTTTTCTGCACAATTGTGTGGATTGGTAACACAATATGTCTCTCTGAGTAATTTGACTCCCTAGAAACTTTATCTCCAAACAAGATTAATCGCAAAATAATAGTAACCGCTCTTCCATATTAAAAAATGTAATCAATAATTCTGGACATCGCGAAGAAGTACCGAACGATAGTCAAATTACCGGGAGTCAATACACCTAGCACCAATTGTACTTACTAACTGCGATCAAACTTTTAATGCTATTGCTTGTTCGTAAATAAATAATCCGTGAAAAATAGCAGATCAGGAAAAATATAGCACTCGGAATTATTAACTGTGGACTAATTATAACAATCACTGCGATTGAAGAAATTATAACTAAAGCAGAATCTAAGAAAAATATCATATTATCTGGTAGAAGTTCATCTATAGCACTCATATCTTTAGAAAATCTGTTTAAAATTATGCCTGAACTGTTGACTTTAAAAAATCTTGTGGAAGCTCTGATGACACGATTAAATAGGTTTTCGTGCAGTTTTATTGAAGATCTTATACACATCTTGTTAAATGACCAGGAGCGTAGAATCACCACTATAACTGTAGCCACAATTAAAACAGAATAAATTCCAATTTTTTTCAAATAATTGGAGTAACGTTCATCAGTTGCTTCTAATGAATCCATTACGATATTTTGGTTTGGAATTTCAATGGTCCTCCTCTGTATGGTATTTACCCTGAAAATGATTAAATCAATTTTATTGTGTGTAGTTAATTGAAAAAAACAGCTCACCAATAAGTCAAAAAATATGTGCAAACATTTGGAAGGAAACCTGCACAAATATATAACATAGCAATATAAAGAAGTATACAATAATTTGAACCGCAGGTAAAGTACACCTTATACAGATAAAATGAAACAGAACCGCTTTGCGAATTCTCGGCAATTTCTCTTGGTGCTTCAATACTCTCACCATCTATTGACGAAATACTTTTAATTACAAAATTGCTTTCGTTTCTTAGCATATTTTCCACTGCGTCGTCCACATTTGAAGTTTGCTTCTCTGATTCCTTTAATAAAGTATCAAACTCCTCTGATGATTTCTGCAAGGTTAAAAAGCTTCCTTCCCTTTTTATCTTGCCCGATTCGAGCACCACAATGTTAGTAACATTCTTTAAATACTGCAATTGATGAGTTACCAGGATCACAGTTTTGTTTTTTAAAAAACCACAAATGCATTCTACAAATAATTGTTTTCCCACAGATGTGTCTACTGCAGATAATGGATCGTCCAATAAATAAATATCGGCATCCTTGTAAACTGCTCGAGCTAAATTTACTCTTGCTTTTTGTCCACCACTCAGATTTACTCCTCTTTCGCCAATAATTGTTTTATCTTCGTATGGAAACAGACCAATGTCGCGTTTCAAACCACAATATTTAATGACTTTTTTATACCGCGATTTATCCATTGGTTGTCCAAATAATATATTTTGACAAAAAGATGTAGGAAATATCCAGGGTTCTTGGGAAGCGTAGCTGATTGTTCCATTGACGGTTAAATCTCCCGATAATAGTGGCAATTCTTTTAATATCGTATATAAAATACTGCTTTTACCACTACCAACTGCGCCAACTACAGCAATTAAATCCCCATGTTTAACTTTCATGTTAATGTTGGTGAGGGTATTTTCGGTGGATGACTTGATCCATTTAACAGTTCCAGACATTAAATTGATTGAATACTGAGAATCGGCCGTTATGCCATCACTTGAATACAGTTCTGCATTTTCTTCAATCAGTAAAAATTCGTTCAGTCGTTTCAGAGACACTTTCAATGCTACTGCAGAAGACATCCCAAAGCCAAAAGCCACTGTTACTGACAGTTTCAAAATATTATAGTATGAAATTAAAACAAAAACTTGTTCGGCGTTTAAGTCGTGGTATATTAAAGTATATGCCACAATGGTAAAGTATAGAGCTATTTGATTTAGACATAAATTTATTGATGATATCATTCCGTTAGCATGCAATGCTTTTAGTGTAGACTTCATTTCGTTACTAAATATAAAAAATGTTCTTAAGAATCCATTAATATAAATTATAAAAATGTTTGACTTGCCTTCTAGCTTGGTTTACAAGTTTTATAAATATACTTTCCCATGTAAACATTTTAATTGCTTCAATTCCATTTATTATTTCATTCATTAGAGCGATTCTACTATCTGTTTTATTGCTTGTATTTGAACGATATATGGATAGCTGTTTTCCTAAAAATACTACCAACTTCTGGTTGCTTTGGGTAAAATATCTTTTAATTAAAACTTACACAGTAATGGAACCAAGACAACTAAAGTTGCTACTCCAAGGAATGCAGAAACGCCCACTTGCTTGTACATCAAATAAATGATGACGACCATCTGAATGGGACATATCCATAGATAATTAGCAAATATTGCGAAATTGTCAAATTTATTAACATCGTTTGAAAGTAAGTTTAAGATTTGTGCTCCTCCAACCTTCTCCACTAATGCTTTGTTTAATTTTAACGTTTTTCTGTAAACTAAAGAAGAGCATGCAATTTGTGCTTGCAGTCCCAATAGTCCTGCTCCGACGAAATTTGAATTTTTCAAAAAAGCCCCAATCAGAGAAGATAGTACAATTATGCCTCCATAAATGTAAACTTGCGTTAAACTTATATTTGTTTGGTTCGGAACGTAGTAAGCTAGGAACTGACCCAATGCTAGCGGTTGAATAATTCTGCAAAAAACTCAAATTAAAATCTTTGTTTTGATTTGGATCAATAAAGCTACAAATTAATACTTATATAAAAATCTGCTACCGGTAATTCCACCATAATGGCTGAATTTTCGGCTGAATGAAAAACACTCAACAAAATTTTTAAACATTTTTAAGTTGAATTTTTTCCATTCCCAAAAGTATGGATTGAAATAATGGAAATAAAAAGTAAATTTACTTGACAAACAATTCAATGAATGCTATTACCAAGCCATGGCATAAATATGAGAAACCGAACATTTTCAGCAAAACTCGCTCTAAAGATGGCTTTCTTCTGGAAATAAAAGCATTTTCCACTTCTTCTTTCCATTTTGATTCAATTTGGTCACCGAGATAACTGGATTTGTGTTCTGGTACGACTTCGTAAATTGTATCAATGTTAATCTGTCTTTTGTAACCTAGCACAAAGGTTGGTATAGAGTACCTGGAAAAAATTGAATTGCAAAGTTAAAATTTAAATAGAACTTTGTAGAGTACATTAGCTGACCATAAAGTAATGCTGGATAACCAGTTAGCCCTTTTACTTGGATTTTCTGGTCTTTTACGTGCAGTTTTATGGTCCATCGTGAATTACGTGCTGGACAAAATGTTTAAAAGTAAATTTTTTTAACTGCATTTTTAGTAGTTTTTACAAACTAAATTTAATTTTTTATGATATCTGTTTTTCGAAGGTTATCCACTTAAGTAATATAATTATTATTGTTTATAAAATATAAATTAAATAATAAAATCGGCAAGAGTCCAATTCCACAAAAATATTTTTTTTTCTGTTTATCAATATAAAATTTAATACATAATGACTTTATTACAATGTCAAACCCCAGCGGAAGCAAACTGCTGTCTAATTTGTTCCTATTTAAGATTAGATATTTTTTTAAATTATTTTTTAATTTTTATGTAAATCTCGATTTTTGGAAAAATCCGCTCATTGCGTTTGCCATAATCTCGATTTAAAGGGTAATTTTTTGATTTTTAAATTGCACGCTTATTTTCAACTTTAGAGTAAAAATTAAAATAACCAAAGTTGTGGAAAATTAAATTTCTCATAAGTTTGGTTCCTATAATTTTTAAGATTGATATTTGTAGAGTTAGGGGTGAAAAACTGAGCAACACGTTGATTTTCGACCAACTCGTGTGTCTAGAGACAATTCGGATATGAAGAAATTGGATCAAAGGTTTGCTGCACACGATCCTTTCCCTGTTGATTCTCAACTAACTTCTATTAGCACGGAATTTATCGGCGCTGCAAATATTAATTGTCATCTAGCTTCTGAAGTTGGTGAAAAACTATTGAAGAAAATGATCGGTTCATCTTATGATTCGGTGACATTTAAACGAAAGGACAAAATCTTAGCCATGGCTGCAGCTTCAAGCAGCATTACCATTGACAACAAGACTGTTCCGATAAATCCTCTTCTTCTTTTCCAGCGCATCTGTATTTCCAAGCAATCTACTATAATGTGTTTTGAGCCTCTGCAACATTATCCGTCCCTATGGGAAGACGCCTTGAAGTTATTGAGGGAGGATATTTATTGCACAAAGTTATTTGGCCTCGCAGGAATGCAACGTTCGATATAATTTAACTAATAAAGAAAACGTAATAATTGTTTTCCATGGGAATCCGGAAGATACACAAGTAGCTGTTCCTAAAATGTGGGAACGCAGAAGACGAGCAGAGAAGTACGGTTCCTCTGAGATCCACATCAAGGCGCCTTCTGTTCCCCATTATAAATGTATAAAAAATTGCACCCCTATTTTAATTGTAACTCAAAATATTGATTCTAGGAATGGAATTGACCAAAGTTGAAGAAAATAAAATTTCTTACCCAATTACTCATCATTTTTACGATAAACATTAATAATAAACTAGATAATTGACAAAAAAACACGTTTTTCACCCCTAACTCGACAAATATCGGTCTTATGGTAAAAATTATAGAAAGCAAACCTGTGAAAAATTTAATTTCCCACAACTTCGGTTATTTTCATTTTCACTCTAAAGTTGAAAATAAGCGAGTAATTAAAAAAACAAACAATTTGATTAATCTGATTAATTAATTAAAACTGATTAATTGCTTATCTATCAAAATGGTGCCTTTTAGGAATTGGCCTTCACAGCAATTTTTAGAAATTGGTGAAACGAAAATGTTGACCCCGACAAAAAGAACAATGAATACTAACAAAAGTGATACAACAGAAGTTCAATTCCGCGCTCCACAAATCGCAAGGACATCCATCAAAATTCCACCTTTTTGGAAAAAGGATCCCGAAACATGGTTTGCTCAAATTGAGATACAATTCGAACTAAACGGTATCACATGCGATGAAACAAAATTCCATTACGTTGCTGACAGTCTGGAATACACCTTCACCAAAGAAGTAAGAGACATAATCCGAAACCCTCCGTCAGAGAAGAAATTCGACAAACTGAAAACTGAACTAATTGGAAGATTATCAGCGTCAGAAGATCACAAGATAAGGCAATTACTCGAGCGAGAAGAGATTGGAGATAGAAGCCCGTCATAGTTTTTACGCCACATGCAAAATCTCGCATATGGCGTTCCCGAGACTTTACTTAAAACATTTTGGCTTGGTCATTTAGCTACACATATTTTCACAGTTTTACAGTAGTCGGTTTTTTGCTGGATAGGATTGCCTCCACTCGTTCTTGCACCGGTCTTGTTAACGCATTTAGAGAAATTAATGATAATTCCGCAGTTTTGCAATCGTTTCTTCAGGAGAAGTTGAAGCGACTTGAAAATTTCAAACTTCGTATGATTTTGTGGACGAATCGTTGAATTTCGTAGGCCAAATGCCATGCGCGTGAATTCGAATAATCCATATAGAGTTTCATATAATGGCGGTACTGTGGATGTCGTCGGGGTGAACAGATATTTGATTATACGCCTTAACCAAATCGATCGTAGAAAATATTTCCTTACCCGCAAGGGATTGTGCAAAGTCTTGGATATGAAGTATAGGATAGCAATCGTGGATAGTTCTAGTGTTAAGTGCGCGATAATCCACGCATGGCCTCCATTCACTGTTCTCTTTCTCGACCATATGTAATGGAGAGCTCCAGTGGTTTTTCGATGGTCGTATTATGTCTTGTTGTAACATGTAATCAAATTTTTTCTTTGCGAATTGTAGACGATCAGGAGCAAGTCTTCTTGGTTTGCAAGTTACTGGATGTCCGGGTGTAGTTTCAATCCGATGTACTGTTGTGTGAGTTTTGTTAGCTAAATTGGGATTGGTGAGTAAAGGATAGGATTCTAATATTCGATGACATGGATTACTTGTATTAACGTAGCTTCGTTCTTGCTGTTCCAGCCGATGCTATGTATATGTTTGTATTCATATCGTAAATTCTTGCTTTCTATAACTGCCAGTACTGTTGAAATATTTGTAGGTAAACGACCAAGCCAAAGTGTTTTAAGTAAAGTCTCGGGAACCGCATTTGCGAGATTTTGCATTCGGCATAAAAACTGTGACGGGCTTCTATCTTCGATTTCTTCTCGCTCGAGAATTGTCTTATCTTGTAATCTTCTGACGCTGGTAATATTTGGATTATTTTAGTTTTCAGTTTGTCAAATTTCTTCTCTTCTAAATTCCTTGCTTATATAGTAAATTTCAAACCTATAAGTTTGAAATTAATTTTCATTATCTTATAATGAAATAATCATTATCTTGAGTAATGTATCACTTTAATGCCCCCTTGTCAGTTTTAATTAGCAAGATTATAAATTGACTATTAATATGTGGGGATGAGTTACAAAATTTATTAATAATTCGTATGTTTTTATTTAAAATTAATTGGTTTTAGTACAATTACCTTTAAGTACAAATTTATTAATACTAACAAAAATAAATAAATTGTATTAAGGGGGCAGTTTCACAATCTGATTTAATTTTGACACAATGTCAAAATTTTATCTGCTCTGCATGATCTTCGTCGATAGGATAGAAGAAAATTAAATTTTCCGAACGGCGAATAATAATATTACATTTTATGAGGATGTATTTAATATCAAAGTTATAGCAATTTTATATACCAATAAAAAAAATAATAAATATTATGATGTTCTACTTAACAAAAATTTAAAAAAACTCTTATAGACTAGGCGTTGCCAGGTTTACCCGTAAAAAACTTACTACTCCAAAAATTCATTTAAAAAAATTTTTTTTCTACTTCTTCTGAGCATTGTTCTGATTGCAAAACTGGCCTCTTATAGAGAAAAAAAAATACTAGGTAGTAAATACATATAACATTATAGGTATACATATTTATCTTGACCCAGTCACCTGCTTCATCATAAACTATAATATTATGCATAATACAGTGAAGATTCTCCATTATAATTCAATTAAATCTTCTTTATAATGAAATTTCCCATAATTCTAGAAAAAAATCATTAAACCATTTGTTTCATTTAGAAATAGAATTAAATTATTTTTACTTCTTCTGCTAAGCCTAAAAGCATATTCGCAGTTTCTTCTCCAGTTTGCTGAACCATGTTGTAAAAAAAACCATCTGTGATTTGCAATAAACGATAAGGATGATCAAATTCGACCAATTTGCCACCATCAAGAACCATGATTTTATCCGAATCCATGACGGTGTTCAGCCTATGAGCTATGGTAAGCACTGTGCATTGACTAAATTTTTTTTTAATTGTTTTTTGAATAAGCACATCTGTTTGCAAGTCAATATTAGCAGTTGCCTCGTCCAATACTAAGATTTTATTATTTCGGATAATCGCACGGGCTAAACATATCAACTGTCTTTGACCTACACTGAAATTTGAACCACCATTCAACACGGGCGTTTCTAATCCTAAAAGTAACTAATTATCAAGTTATTTAAAAAAAAGTAATGTAATAACCTTGCGGTAAAACAGCAATAACATCTTTCAGTTCCACATCCTCTAGAGCTTTCCATAAAACTTCATCTTGATAATCATCGAGCGGATCCAAATTTCTCCGTAAACTTCCCGAAAGAAAAACTGGCTGTTGAGGTATTATCGATATTTTGGATCTTAGATCGTGTAATCCTATGGTATGGGTCAGAACATCGTCAATAATTATCGTTCCGCTTGTTGTTGCCAAACGGAACAGGGCTGCTATTAAGGACGATTTTCCCGCTCCAGTTCTTCCAACAATTCCAATTTTTTGTAATGGTCGAATTGTGAAATTAATTTCTTTCAAAATAACGGGCTCGTCCGGTGAATATCTGAGATTTACGTCAGTAAATTTTATTTTGCCTTTCTCTGGCCACAATTCAGAAGGTTTCTTATCGGGTTTACTTTCCAGCGCAGGTTCCCGCTCAATATCGGTATATTCCAATACCCGCTCCACTGCTGTCATTTGATTCTCCATTTGAGTAGATTGTCTCACGCAAAACTGCAATGAGTTGGTTAAAGTCACGACTAATGAAACTGCCAAACCGACATTTCCACCAAATTTTTCTAAAAACAAAGTTTACTTTAAAAACGTATATTTGGACCCATTATTATCCTACCGTTTCCTAAAACAGGAAAACTCATTGTAACAATTCCTATGTAGATTACGCACAACAAATCAATAAAAAATCCCAAAGCGCGTTCGGTAACGATAAAACCATACAGAGTCGAACTATGTAAATCTTGATGGTTATCGAATTCATTTTTTAAAGTTTCCTGAACATCGAAAGCTCTGATAGTCGATAATCCTTGAATTGATACGTTTAAGTACGTCAGAACTGGACTATTTGCTAGAATACAATATCATCTGTGTATAATACTGGACGTAACTTAGAAGAAAGTTAAGATCTTTGACCCAAGAGATTTTGGTGTACAACTGACTGATTTGGGAAAAACTCCAAACTTCCCTAGGCTAAAACAAAAATCGCTTGGGTCAAAAATCCTCTTGGGTTTACTTGATAATTTGAAAATGTTACTTACTAACTGCATCCATACGTTTTATGCTGATACTTGTTACCAAATAAATTATTCGTACAAAATAGGTGACGATGCAAAATAGTATACTTGGTATTATTAACCATGGATTGATAATTGAAACCATTACAATTGAAGAAATTACAACAAATGCAATATCTAAGAAGAATAGCATGTTTTCTGGTAGAAGTTCGTCGATAGCACACACATCCTTCGAAAACCGATTTAGGATTCTTCCTGAAGTATTGACATTAAAAAATCGCATGGTAGCACCCATAATACTTTTGAAAAGGTTTTCATGAAGTTTTATTGAAGATCGTATACACATCTTATGAAATGCACACGAACGTAGTATTGCCACTATAATTGTAACCACAATCAAAGCAGAATAAATACTAAGATTAAGCACATAATTGTAGTTTTCACTGTTTTGGGCTGAAGTATCTCGAGATATCTCTTGCAAAGTGTTTACCCTAAAATTTTTTGAAGTAATCGGACAGTTAGTTTTGAAGCACAAAAAAACTTACCAATGAGTTAAATAATACATACACAGACATGGCATAATAGCAGCAGCAACAAATAAAAAAACAACGTAACTAAGCAGAAAACACTGTGAGCCAGAGGTAAAATAAACTTTGTACAGAGAAAATGAAATTAAACCACTTCCAGATTGCTCCCCAATTACTTTTGGTTCTTCAATACTTTCATCGTCTATGGATGAAACACTTTGAATTGCAAATCTACTTTCATTTTTCTTTTCGATTGCATCGTCCACATTTGTGGATTGTTCCTCTGCTTCTTTGAGTAAATTTCCAAATTCTTGTGACGATTCTTGTAATGCCAAGAAACTTCCTAATTTCTTGATTGTTCCATCTTCTAACACAACAATATTATCGACATCTTTTAAATACTGTAGTTGATGGGTCACAAGGATCACAGTTTTGGTTTTTAAGAAATTACAAATACAATCTTCAAACAATTGTTTGCCTACACGTGTGTCTACAGCAGATAATGGATCATCCAGTAAATAAATGTCGGCGGTTTTATAAACCGCTCGAGCTAAATTTATTCTTGCTCGCTGTCCACCGCTCAGCGTTATACCTCTTTCTCCTATAATTGTTTTATCTCCATAAGGGAAATACGATATATCACGTTTCAAACCGCAATATTTAATGACTTTTTTATATCTAGACTTATCCATTGGAAGTCCAAATAATATATTTTGACGAACAGATGTAGGAAATATCCAGGATTCTTGGGAAGCGTAACTGATAATTCCATTTACTGTCACATCACCTGATATTATCGGTAATTCCTTTAATATTGTGTATAGAAGACTGCTTTTACCGCTACCAACTGATCCTACTATAGCCACTAAATCTCCTTGGTTTACTTTTAAATTTATATTATTAAGTGTGTTTTCAGTTGACGAACTTAACCACTTAACGGTTACCATACTTAAGGTTACTGGATGGTCGTGTAAGGATGCTACAAGATCACTTGAGTAAAGTTCTGGGTTTTCTTCCAACACCAGAAAGTCATTCAGTCGTTTAAGAGACACTTTTAATGCCACTATAGAGGAAATTCCAAATCCGAACGATATTGTGAGTGTTAATTTTAAAATATTCAAGTATGAAATTAAAACAAACACTTGTTGAGCGCTGATTTCGTGGTATAAAAGAGTATATGTCAAAATTGTAAAATACAAAGCTACATGATTTAAACATAAATTTAATGCTGCTATCATCCCATTAATAAACGATGCCTTTGCCGTAGATTTCATTTCCTTCCTAGAATTGAAGATTTATAAAAAAGTGACATGACGACCAAAATCAAAATAAAACCAAAATAATTTTGTTTGCTCACCTTCTAGCGTCTTCTACGAGATTTATAAACAATTTTTCCCATGTGAACATCTTAATTGCTTCGATACCATTTATTATTTCATTCATTAGACCGATTCTAGTATCTGTTTTGTCGGTTGTATTTGAACGATGGACGGAATACTGTCTGGCTAAACATACTGCATGGTCTATAAGTAATCAGGTGTTGGTTAAAATAAAGTCACACTTACACATCAATGGCATAATTAAAGCCAACGTTATAACTCCAATCACTGAAGAAACTCCAACTTCCTGGTACATAAAATAAGCGATGATTACTGTTTGAATGGGGTTTATCCATAAGTTATTGGCGTAGATCGCAAAGTTGTCAAATCGTATAACGTCGTTTGAAAGTAAGTTTAAGATTTGTGCTCCTCCGACATTTTCTATGAGAGCTTTGTTTAATCTTAAAGTTTTTCTATAAATTAAAGAAGAACAAGCAATTTGGGCTTTCATTCCCAGTACTCCCATTCCAACGAAATTTGAATGTTTCAGGATAGCTCCAAGCAATGAGCATAGCGTAATTATTGCGCCGTAAATGTAAACATCGGTTAATGTTATTTCTGTTTGATTCGGAGTGTAGTAAGCTATGAACTTTCCCAACGCCAACGGTTGAATTATTCTGGGAAAAAAAATTAAAATATCAAAAGCGCAGAAAATAAAAAGATAATTAAGCAGCTAGGAATTATAGAAGTAAGAATAGATAAAAGAAGATTGTGCAATATCAACATTGTCAATAATTTAGAAAAAAATTATTATTTTTCAAATTTATTGCTTTTCATTTAAAAATTACTATTGATCGATATAATTATAGCATAACTATCTATTTATTTTCTTAATATAAATATGTATTTATATGATAATTTATTTTAAAATACATAAATCTATTAGTAATTATTTATTTGTTATGTACACAGGTAGGTATCTGACATTAAAATATTGTAATGGAAATTTTTTTTAAATATAGATTATATGGTTAAAGTTCTGTATGGAATATCCCAAATGATTGAAAAAATAAATAACTACAGAAAATTACTTGACAAATAATTCCACGAGTGCTATTAACAAACCATGGCAAAAATTTGCAAAACCAAACATTTGTATTAGAACCCTTTCAATGGATGGCTTTCGTTTAGAAATTGAAGCACGTTCCAGTTCTTTTTTCCATTTTGATTCAATTATGTCACCAAGATAACTCGATTTATGTGCTGGTAAAGCTTCATAAAGAGTATCAATGTTAATTTTTCTGCGATACCCTAACAGAAACGTTGGTATAGAATACCTGAAAAATAATTAAATAAAAGTTCCAGAAAATTAATAATATAAATTGTGTCACCATAAAGTGATGGTGGATAACCAATTAGCTCTTAAACTCGGATTCTCTAATCTTTTACCTTCAGTTGTATTGTCCATGGTAATTTACATGCTGAATGACAAAAAAAATATTTTAATTTTTGTAAGCACTTAGAAAATGTAATTTGCATTATAAATAAATTATTATAACCAGCAAAATTAATATTAAATTATAATATAAGAAGCTTGTGAATAAAAGTTTGATTTTTATTATCTCTTTAACTCGATAATTTTTCAATTTTAATTTTATTTATATAAAGTTTTTTAATTTATAATTTTTATTTTTTTCTATTATTTCTACAATTATTAATATATTTATAATAATTTCTGAGTGAAAGTGGGTACTTAACTTACAGTTAACAGAGTGCAGGTGACCACTAACTTGCAAATGAAGATATGGAGTAGCTAACAAGTTACTCACAACCAACGTTACTGCCACAACAGCATATTCTAACTGACATTAGAAATATCAAGTTGATTAGTATGAATATAATATTGCGATCGTATTTATTATTATACCTTTCCTGACTGCATATGTATGCATTTTAATCTTGTTTGTTTTGAAATTTACTCAGTCGCAGTCGTCGCGTCGTCTAGATCTTGATTTATAAACAGAACTGGAATTGTTAAATATAATATTTAATCTCTCTTTTACTATAATTTCTTTTTCCATTGTTCGCAACATAATAAATACACTTAAAACATTAGCAGTTTTTATTGTTAAATAAAACGCTCAACGCAACTAAACCCAGTTTAATTAGAAGAAAATAGAATTTATAAATAGACAATATCAAAAACATAACATTATATAAAAACTAATAATTATAAACATTAAAATTGCATACAACTTTCTGTCTCTCGGACTTTCACCACGCTCTGATTGATCAATATTTTTTACCTATACCTTTTACAGTATTATTTGTAGCAAAGAAAAACAGATTTGCTGTAAAGGAAAACAGATTTCGGGCAAATGAAGCAAATTCGGAGTAAACGAAAGCAGATTTGAAACAACTGAAAATATATTTGGAACATTCAAAAAGTCGACCAAATTCTGCATTTGCTTATGTCCGTAATTTTAAATTTTATGAAAAACGGTTTTTCCTTGAATAACTCAACGTAAAATCGTAAAGACAAAGTTGTAGGAAATTGAATTTCATACTACTTAGGTTTCCACAGTTTTTTTTCTGAAATCGATATTTTTCAAATTAAACCTGAAAAAACGCCGCGGAGTAAAACTCTTGCATTATCTCATTTATTTTTAACTTTACAGGATAAATTAACATAAACAAACATGTAGGAAATTTTATTTTGAGCAATTTTGGTTCTTACCTTTTTTTCCTACAGTGAATATTTCAAGTTCTACGACAATAGCAAAAAAGAAGTGAACTATCAAAATTCTAAATTTTTAACAGAACTAAACAAAACGTTAAAATAATTAATTTTAACAGTAAAGTAAAGAAATACAATACGTAGAAAAATCGTTACTATAAAAACCAAAAAGACATTAATTATCACTTGACAAGATTAAAAAAATATTTAAAAATGAAATATAATAAATGAAATACATACTAATATACCACAAAATCTACTTGAAATTCTTTTTGAGTTTATTTTCTATCAAAATTCTGTTCATATGAGTTGTTTATGATGAGTTTTCTGTTTTTGTTTTGTTAGAGTTGCGGATGTCAAACTGTTTTGTGTGTGAAAAAGCTACAAACGAAAATAATGTTGTAATAGTGAAAGAACTTGGTGTTCAGCCACTTTAATCGGCAAGCATTGCTCGCGGTAATGAGGAACTCGAGCAAATGCTTCAAAATTGCCGAAAAATGTGTGGATGTCGTAAGGCAAAGCTGAAATGTTCTGTTTTATGCCATAATTGCAGTGGAGAGAAATTCAAGACCTACTTAAGAAAGACAATACTGATGTTGATATCGACAATCCTGAACAACCAACATTTAATGCTGATACTCCTGAAACAGATAATTTCGAAGTTTCCGAAGCTGAAACCGATGATATTAATCTGGCAGGACCATCGTCGAAAAAAAAAGAAACCATATACCAAGTTCCGATTTTTTAATTTATTAATTAATTCTTCTATTCTCTACAAGTTGTAGAGTTCTAATGTTCTAATGTTAACGCTCTAAAGTTAAAAATTAATAAGATAAAATACAAAAGTTTTACTTGGCCGCTTTTTTCAGGTTTAATTAGAAAAATATCGATTTCAGAAAAAAATGTGGGGAACCAAAGTTGTCTAAAATTGAATTTTCTATAACTTTTGTATTTACGATTTTTTGTTAAAATTGAAATTGGCCGAGTTATTCCAGAAAAACAATTTTTCATAAAATTCAAAATAGCGCCGCTTTTCTCAGGTTTAATTTGAAAACTATCAATTTCAGCACAAAAAATACGGAAACCAAAGTTGTATGAAATTGAATTTCCCACAACTTTTGTCTTTATAATTTTTTGTTAAAATTGAAAATGGCCGAGTTAATCAAGAAAAACTTGTTTTTAAATGAATAAATTTTATAAAATGAAAAAAAATTAAAGCTGAAACCGATGATATTAATCTGGCAGGACCATCGTCTAAAAAATTCGATTAATTATTTCTATTTTATTTTAAAAATTCGATTATTTATATTTATTATTAATTATTAAATTAATTCTTTAATTCTCTACAAGTTGTAGAGTTCATTTACGCCCTCAAGTTAGAAATTAATGAGATAAAATACAAGAATTTCACCTTGCCGCTTTTTTCAGGTTTAATTTGAAAAATATCAATTTCAGAAAAAATATATACTGAAGCAAAGTTGTAGAAAATTGAATTTCTTACAACTTTTGTGTTTACAATATTTCGCTAAAATTGAAATTGACCGAGTTATTCAAGAAAAACCATTTTTCATAAAATTCAAAATAGCGCCGCTTTTTTCAGGTTTAATTGGAAAACTATCAATTTCAGCAAAAGAAATACGGAAACCAAAGTTGTATAAAATTGAATTTCCTACAACTTTTGTCTTCTTAATTTTTTGTTAAAATTGAGAATAGCCGAGTTATTCAATAAAAACTTTTTTTGAAATGAATTGATTATGAAAATAAATTTCATAAAATTCAAAAAAATCAAAATTGATTTGATCGACTTTTTGAATAAAGACTATCTGTAAACCCCCCATCGGTTAAAATAAAAACGAGCGACAACGGAATTATTGTATGTTCAGCGAGATTATTTGGGCAAAATGACCGCACTGAAGTGTATGCCCAAATGTTCCAAATTTATTTCCACCTTTTTCAAATCTATTTTCGTTTGCTCCAAATTCGTTTTTATTTGCTCCAAATAATAATATAAAAGCTTGGGCGTATTTAATGGGGGGGGGGGTTAAGGGTTTGAATCCCCCCCCCCAGAAATTATTTATTAAATCCAACTGCAATCGAAAATAAATCAGAAAAAAAAACAAAAACATTTTTTAAAACTAAGTCAAAAACTTGAAGTGTTTAAATAAAAATTAAAACTAAAGAGATACTTTTAATTCGCAATTCAAAGTTAAAAAATCGGAAATTTGGAGTAAAATCCGGCGTTTGGTGACACTGGATTGAATACACCTACTACTCAAAATGTTCACAAAGTGCAAGACGATTTCAGTTGTTACTTTAATTTTTATTAAATTGCTTTTAATTTGCCGATTTTAGCTTGACTGGTTGGGGCTTCTTTGTATAGTTATACAGTAGTACAGTGACTTTATACAGACAGTGGCGACAATAAACGATGTCCAACTTTTGATTGGCTACAATTTTTGCTTATATATAGCTTAAGGCAGAATAAAAAAGGGAAGGTCAAAACGGATATTTCCGTGAAAATCTGAAAACCGAAAAAAATCGAGATTACAAAAAAAATCATCATAAATTGCCCCTTATTGAAAGTAATAATTGTTATATTTTGTATTAATCAATTTATAAGCTAAACTGAGTATAACTATTATTTAAATAAAAATAACATTGTTTTAATAATTGTTAGCATTGGAAAAAGATACAGAACATTTTTTACGGAAATTTATATAAATGTATTCATAATAAGTAGTAAAATATTAAAAAGCACAAAGTTATCAATAAAAATTTTAATAAAAATTATTAAACAATAACTTTCTGTTTCCCATTAAAATGATATGAAGATATTTATAGCAATACTATTACAATCCTATAATAAAATAAAACATTTTTTATGTTGACTCACCAATTTAAATTTAATTTGGTAAAAGCGAATTTTCCAAAAAATATCAAAAAGTGGTCAAAACATCTGCCAAAGTAATACTGCTTGTATGTGATGTCTTTTTGTCAGCAAACTGATTTTCTTCAATCAAACTCAATTTTCAAGAAACATGATTTAAATTCCATCTTCATACAATATCTGGTTCCCGAGAAAAATAAAATTTCAAAATGGCTTCTTCTAAATAAAAAATTCAATATTCTCATTAATTATTGTATTCTAATTACATCCAAATATAATTAGAAGACTAATTATGCTAATTATATTTCGTAAACTTGCATAATTAAGAATGCAAGTTTACGAAATTAATTTTGCATTGCTATAAATGCGTTAACTTGTGTGATACTAATTATTTTATTTTTATTTACAGCTTTACATTCATATTTAATACTGATGCTTATTCTACTTTCAGGATTTCCAATTCCGTTTGGAAGGGAGGATTAGTCCATATAAGACATCTTTCTGTTCTGGGCCTTTGTCTTTCAGTCCGTTACTACCATCGCATCTCCTCCAGATAATTTGTCACCTAGTCCCTTCTTCATGTTCTGTATTCTTTTAACCCTTTAACGCTCCCTGGTAAGACCAGTTCGCATCAAGCACAAACCTTATTCTTTTCATATCAAAATTATTTTTAATTACTATTTGGATGAAAAATAAAAAAATTTAGTAGAAAATAGTTAACTGCTTTATTGTAGCATCGTCTTATTATATGCTCCAACAATCTGATTCGTTGTGATTTTACATACCTACTTAGGTCTTTGCCTTTCATCTCTTTTCTTATTTCATGATTTATTCGAGGTTTATGTTCACGTCTTTTATCTTTTTTCAGGTCTAGGATACTCGGAATACCTTCCTCTCAAACACTTCAGCTGTTCCACCTTTCTTTAAGTTTCTCTTGTTCTTCCTCCTGGTCTCCTGCTGTTTTCAACCATACCGGTGTTCTTACCGTTTTTCTTTAGTTATATTCATTTTATTTTTCTCAATTTAAATTTAACTTTATTCATAGACTTATAATATTAAAATAAAATTAGCTATAGTCAACCCTCCTACAACGCGGTTAATTTGTCAAACCGGGTCATATAGCAACCGCATTATAAGAAATCCGAAATTTAGCATTGCAAATTACGTTAAATAACCGTCAAATATTGATTATACTTTCCATACAATCTGGTACGAAATAACCGCCTTATAGGAGGGTTGACTGTAGTTGTAAATCTTAACAATTACTATAAATATTTTTACATTATTAAATTAATTATAGCAAAATTAAGTCTTCCATTGGATGTAAATCTTCATAATTCTAAAACACATTCTTTAATAATCCCGCACTTTACCATTATTTCATTTTACCTTTTCTGCTACTTCCATGAGAGCTTTTGCACTTTTTTGTCCAGTTTGTTGTACCATGTTGTAGAAAAAACCACCACGTTTTTGTAAGAGTAGATAAGGATGATTAAACTCAACTACTTTTCCTACATCTACTACCATTATTTTGTCAGAATCCATGATGGTACTTAGCCTGTGCGCAATAGTTAGAACAGTACAGTGACTGAAGTTTCGCCTTATGGTTTTTTGAATCAGTTCATCAGTTTTCAAGTCAATATTGGCGGTAGCTTCGTCCAACACTAAGATTTTATTATTTCGAACAATTGCACGAGCTAAGCAAATTAGTTGTCGTTGGCCTACGCTAAAATTCGATCCACCTTCTAATACGTATACCTGCAAACCTGCAAGAAATAAAATGACAATCTCAGGTGCACTTAAATAACTGTACCTAATGGTAAACTGGCTATTAGTTCTTTTAATTCGACATCTTCCAAAGCTTTCCATAAGGCATGGTCTTCATAATCATCAAAAGGATCCAAATTCCTTCGTAAAGTTCCTGATAGAAACACTGGTTCTTGAGGTATAACAGAAATTTTTGACCGCAAGTCGTGTAGACCTATAGACAATATGTTTATATCATCTATTATTATGGAACCACTTGTGTGTGCAAGACGAAATAATGCTGATATTACAGACGATTTTCCAGCTCCAGTTCTTCCAACAACTCCAATTTTCTCTAAAGGTTCAATAGTGAAACTGAGATTTTTTAAAACGTGGTTTTCGTCGGAATGATATTTAAAATACAGTTTACTAAATACTATTTTGCCTTTACTCGGCCATGACTTTGGAGGTTTTTTATCTGGATGACTTTCAAGAGCTGCTTCGTGCGATATGTTTGTATAAGACAGTACTCGTTCTACGGCAGTCATTTGACTGTATATCTGAGTTGATTGTCGCACACAATACTGTAATCCATTTGTTAATCCAATCACAAGCGAAACTGCTAAACCGACGTTTCCACCATACTTTTCTGTGGAAAATTGAAATTAATGAAAATATTGCCAAGAGTCAGTTGCACTTACCATCTCCCAAAAATAAAAAACTCATGAGTACAACTCCTATGTACACTGCACACAAGAGATCTACAAAATAACTTAAAGCACGTTCCGTGAAAATGTAAGCATATAAAGTGGAACTATGCAAATCTTGATGATTATCAAACTCTTTTTCCAAAATTGATTGGACGTTGAAAGCTCTAATGGTCGACAACCCTTGAAGAGAAACGTTTAAGTACGTAAAAACTGGACTCTTTGCTGAAACATAATGGTGAAACAAACTTTCGATTAAAAAGTTCAACTTACTGATTCCTTCCAACCGCTTTATATCTGTACTGGTGACCAAGTAGATCGTCCTGGCAATATATAAAATTGTGCAAAAGATAAAACTTGGAATTATTAACCAAGGATTGGCAAATGTAATCAACACAATTGATCCAATGATAGCACAGCCTACATCTAGGAAGAACAAAATATTATCTGGTAGTAATTCATCGATGTCACTGATATCCTTAGCAAAGCGATTCAAAATTCTGCCAGACGAGTTATTATAAAAAAATCGCAGATTCGCCCTAATCACACTTCTGAATAGATTATCGTGAAGTTTTATTGACGATCGCATGCAAACATTGTAGAATGACCACGAACGAAGAACTGATATTACAATTGTGGTTCCAGTCAGAGCAGAGTAAATGTAAATATTCACGTTGAAATCTGAAAAACTGCAATCCATAACATTCGTTAGGTTGTCATGGTTTTGGATTTGCTCGCCCATTTCTTGTATGCAGTTGACCCTACAAGCACAGTTATAACTTTCATTTTGGATTAACATCTTATTTACCAGTGTGCCAGAAAATATGTAGAAAGACTTGATAAACATGATGCAGTAATGAAGAAAATAATAGTACAGCTGATCATCCAGAAATTGGAACTAACTGAAAAATATATGCGATAGAGGTCACTCGATAGTAGGCCACTCCCTAATAATTCAGCAGATTCTTTTGGCAGATTGATGCCGTCTGCATCTACTGTAGCAATACTAGCTGAAGATTTTTTCAAAGCAGCATCTTTATCTTCTGAGCAAGTAACTATATTTGAATTTTGTTCTTCTGCCTCCTCCAGTAAATTTGTAAATTCCGCCGAAGATTTTTGTAACGAATTAAAACTGCCTTCCCGTTTTATCCTGCCGTTCTCTAACATCATAATATTGTTGGCATCTTTTAAATATTGCAACTGGTGAGTAACCAGAATGACAGTTTTAGTTTTGAGAAAGGAAGTGATGCAGTCGTCAAATAATTCCTTTCCTACCTGCGCATCAACGGCAGATAACGGATCGTCCAATAAGTAAATATCAGCTTCTTTGTAAACTGCTCGGGCTAAATTTACTCTTGCCCGTTGTCCACCACTTAAAGTTATACCTCTTTCACCTACAATTGTTTTATCTCCAAATGGAAATATTTCCAGATCCCGCATCAAAGAACAGCATTTCAGCACCTTTTTATATCGCGAGTGTTTCATTGGAAGTCCAAATAAAATATTTTGACGAACGGAAGTAGGAAATATCCAGGGCTCTTGGGAAGCATAACTAATTGATCCGTTGGTAATCAAATCTCCTGATAACAACGGTAGTTCTTTTAAAATCGTGTACAGTAGGCTGCTTTTTCCACTTCCAACTTGGCCAATAACAGCTACCAAATCTCCTTGTTTGGCTATAAAGTTAATTTTGGTCAAAGTGTTTCGGGCAGATGATTTCAACCATTTAGCCGTTCCATGCAATAAAGTTATAGCATTATTTTTATTAGCTGTAACCGATATGATCTTATTTTGCTGCAGCTCAATTGGGTAAAGCGCTTGGTTTTCTTCTAGCTCCATAAACTGGTTTAGTCGTTTAACAGAAACCTTGAATGCTGCCGTTGCGGTTATACCATAGCCGAAGGACATTGCCACTGATAATTTTAATATGCTGTAATATAAACTCAGCACAAAGACTTGTTTGGCATTGAAGTTGTAGTATATCAGTGCATAAGCCAAAATGGTAACGTACAATGCAATGTGATTTAAACTTAAATTTAAAGCTGCTATGATTCCATTAATGTAAGATGCGTTGCTTACAGATTTGATTTCATTTCTACAAAAATGAAACAGCACAAGGAAATTAAGAAAATTATTTAATTACCTTCGGGCTTTATCTACAAGTTTGATGAACTCTTTTTCCCATGCGAACATCTTGATCGCTTTGACTCCATTTATTATTTCATTCATAAGGCTAATTCTTACATCGGTTTTTTTTGCTGTCTCTAAACGGTACAGAGATAGTTTTTTTCCTAAAAAGACTAAAAATAACTGTGAGTGGAAATGTACAAAAACATATTGGAGATACTTACACATATATGGAACGAAAAGAAGTAAAGTTGTTACACCAATTATTGAAGAAAATCCCACTTCTTGGAACATAAAATAAGCAACAATGGTAGTCTGAATGGGAGTTATCCATAAGTAGTTTGCAAAAACGACAAAGTTATCAAATTTACTAATATCACTTGAGAGCATATTTAAGATTTGTCCACCTCCATCTATCTCGATTGCGGATTTGTTCAGTTTTAGAGTTTTTCTGTAAATTAGAGAAGAACAAGCAATCTTTGCTTTCATGCTTAATACAGCAGTTGCTTGGACGTTTGGGTTTTTAAGAGCAGCTCCTAATAAGGCACATATTACAATTACGGATGCATAAATATAAGCGTTGGTGAGAGTAATCTCTATTTTATTTGAAGAATAATGAGCTATCAGGTGTCCCAGTGCCAATGGCTGAACGACTCTATAAAAGTATGGTCTTGTATTTTGCAAACATTTTACGTACAGTAAAAAATTTACTATTACTTAATAATTAATTCATAAATTGCTGTTATCACTCCGTGGCCTAAATATGATAAACCAAACATCTGCATTAACACCCTTGCCAACGAAGGTTTTCTTTTCGCAATGGCGGCCCGTTTTAGCTCCGTTTTCCATTTTGTCTCAATTAGGTCCCCTAAATAATTTGATTTATGCTCCGGCAATGTTTCGAACAAATTCTCAACGCTAAGTTTTTTCTTGTATCCTAACACGAATGTTGGGATTGTGTACCTAATAAATTGAAAAAATACAAATAAATATAAACATATACATACATAAAACTGTATTATAGATACCAAAATGTGATCAACGATAACCAATTTGCTCTTTTGCTGGGATTTTCTGGTCTTTTAGTTTTACTTGCATTATCCATTTCAGCTTACATATAAAATAAATTCAAAGTAAAATTACAACAATATTCAGTCAATGTAATTTTTTTAAATACTATGAAAAAAAATAATTAAATGCTCCCAAGAATTATATCAAAATTTAAAAAGGTTGCATCTTAGGTTATCGAATAGTGAAGTTGAGATTATAGATAACTCCATGGTCAGGATAACATTATGCAATTTGATGCGATTACCTCTGTAGAAAGTGAATTATGTTCAAAGAGCGATAAGGGATTATTAATTATAATAAATTATTAAAAGCATGCAAAACTGGAGTATTGTTTAAAATTTGTTTAAAAAATATCTCTGATCCTGATTTAAATTGAAAAACAAAACCAAAAAATATGTTTTTTGGTTTGAAAAAAAATATCAAATTATTGCAGACGTATAGAACCTTACGAACCCCAAAATCAAATGGACGCCTTTGAATATTTTGCCCGGGGTCGCAGAGGGGTCTGAAGCCGGTTCTGAAACTCCTGATTTTAATTACTATTTTCTTTTATTTTACAGTCTAAAATATGCAGCACAGTTAGAAGAACGTTAGCTGAAATTATAAAAAATTAAATAATGAAACCTATTGGTTTAATCTGTTTTAAATAAAAGGTTAACTAAAGTTAATAGAAAAATAGGTCATCCGAATATGGAAAAAATATATTTTAATAAATTAATTATGTGTTTGATTACCTTAAATTTTTTAACTAAATTGTGAGGTTTTTTCGTTGAATCTACAACAGGTTGAATATAGTTGAAACAGATTTACATGCATAGTACACAACTCAACTATTACCACCAATGAAATATAGTGTACTATGTACTGCCAGTTCAAAAGATGACCCTGCAGTGCTAAATATAAAAAAAATTTGTAGGACAATGGTGTAGAGACAACCATATTGATTTTAAGATGAAATCCGTCACTTGGAAAGCTACTTTTAATAGTAATCTGTAGATGACAAAATTTGTCAATCAGAAACAAACAAAAATTTTAAATTTGTTAAAATCTATATTGGATATTAGCATTAAGCATTTGGTTTCAGTGGAAATTGTGGCTCCCCTGATATTTTATATTTAAACTGGAAATTTTGTAATCTTTGTGGAAATTTTGTTATTTTGAATTTTGTAAAAATTTTGTATTTTCTCGTTTTCCCTCCATCAAGTTGGCATTATGGCAGTGCGGTGAGAAAACTAGGCTTTTTACTGAGATTTTATTTTGGATATGAAGAATTTTTTTGGACAGATTTTGTTATTTGATTGATATCAATAATTTATCGGCTAATGATGTCATAGTATCATAGGCATAGCTATAATATAGTAAACAAACATAATAGAACAATATAAATTTAATTATAAATTACAGTACAATTAAGTCCCGTATTGGCATTTGATGTAATCCTCGAAAACACTGAAAATATAACATTTATTCATATTTCATAATATTATATTGATTAATAAAAAATTGAATGTAAAAAAGATAAAAACGTTACCTTTTCTGCCAAACTGGTAAGCTCTTGGGCAGATTCTTCTCCAGTTTGTTGCACCATGTTGTAAAAATATCCATTGGGTTTTTGAAGTAAAATATATGGATGATCAAATTCAACCAGCATTCCTTCATCGAGCACCATTATTTTGTCGGAATTCATCACAGTATTTAATCTATGAGCAATAGTAAGTACAGTACAATTATTAAATTTTTGCTTTATGGTATTTTGAATGAGTACATCGGTTGTCAAATCAATATTTGCTGTAGCTTCATCCATCACCAGTATTTTATTGTTGCATACAATAGCACGAGCTAAACAAATTAATTGCCTTTGTCCAACACTGAAGTTAGAACCACAGTCTAACACTTGCGTCTCTAAACCTACGGAAATATTTTTATGAGAGTTATTTATTTATTAAAATTTATTCAAATGTTAACAAATAATTATAAATATATCATCTATTATTGGGTTAAACCCTGTGTTAGAATTAATTTTAATAAGTTTCAGGATAAAATTGATAAATTAATAAGATAAAATAACGAAAAGGATAATAATAGGAAGGGGGCTAGGTTTTCAATAGAGGTAAGGTGTGAGATTTATAATTAAAATTCATGTAAGTATTACAATCAAAAACACAACACTTCACATCATAACATTGCACTTTAGTTCCAAGAGAAACCTACTATTCATAGAAATTGAAACGAGGCACTGAAATTAATTTTAATAAAAATTTTAAATAATCAAATCATAGCTTCCTATGTCGCAGATCAGCTCGTTTTTGAGCTTGAAACAATTTTTCAGAAAGTTTTATAGTTTGTCGTTTCCTTCCATGTTAACCGCTGATTTAGGATTAAACCAAGATATTTTTTTTGCAATTCGATGTTTACACCACATTTATGTTTTCGACAGCGATTTTCTTAATCAAATTTGATGAATAAACAGCCGTGTCGTCAGCATATAACACAAGATTAGTGTGCGGGTGCTTAGGAATATCATTGATATAAATAATAAATAATGTAGATGCCAAAATCTAACCTTGCGGAACACCTGCAGGAATGTGTTTCAACGAAGATGTGGCTTCCACTAATGAAACATAGAAGCTACGACCATGCAAGTAGCTTCCTTTTACACATACACAGCCTTGATAGTGAAAGAAGATTCACGGCTGCACTAAAAAGCCTACATCGCATAAAAGAAGAGATTTTTGCAAGCTTAAACCTGCAAAACCAAAATGAAGTGACTTGCAAACTCTTAAATAAAGAACATAACATGTAGCCAAAATATAAAGTAGCATTCGAGAAAGAAACAACATTTGGCGAAATTCAGACTATACGTTACGTGGCCAATGTTAGAGTATATTGGGAAAAATGCAGACCCAGAAAAGGGCTTTATTATTATTTATTTTTTAATTATCTTAATTACTTTTTTAATTATCTTAATTATTTTTATTTTATTATAATCTTTATTAATATTTCTTGAAAGTTGTCACAGTTTTTCTGATAAAAAAGTGTCCAAATTACAAGTGTCCGCTGCTCACTTCTAGGAGAACGCACACAACCTTGGCCTGGACTATCTCCGCAGTTCTTCCTCCATAAAGAGCTCGGAATATGCGTTTCACAATTTGTACAACAGCATTTAACTTCATTTTTCTTTGATTTGATTGACTCTGACTTATTATTTGTAAACCTGTGTTATTTCTAATATTAATTAAAATCTAAATAATAAGAAATTCCTTATTAAAAACGTTGTGTTTATTGTATTGTCTTGCTTCAAAGTTACGGCCAACATCTCAATATAGGTTGAACATATTCCTTCATAAACGTATTTTGGCGTTTAAGATGGTCCTTTAGCTTCACGTGTAATTAATCAAATGATTTCCTTGACATCCCAAAGTAATTAAAAAATTTCTCTTTGTGCTCCCTTAGCTTCGAGAAAATGGTGTAGAATACTCCAAATTCCAGCCATAAAGTAATGAGAGGATTCTTCCAATGAACTCTTGTATTCCTCCTTTGTTTTTTATTCTTCTACAGAAAAACATGATGATCACTAGATGACTGAGCCTTTACTTTGGAAGAAGAACACAAAACCATTAATACAAACGGTTTCGGTTTCAACCAAAAACAAATGAAACCTTTCAAACATACACGGTTTGTATTAGGTTTTTTGATTTTCTTCCGAAACACAAGCTCAGTCGTCTACTGATCATCATGGGGAGAAGTCAAATGTTGCTATGTTGTTTATAGAAAAATAAAAAAAGGAAGGGGAAATACAAGAGTTCATTGGAATAATAATAATAATAATAATAATAATGTTTATTGACGGAATTAAATCCTTATAACTATATACAAAAATCAATACAATACAAAAACAAATACAAACAAAGAAACTAGTTAATTAATAAAAATACAATAACAAAAAAAGAAAAATAATAATAATAATAGTAATAACTAACGCCTATATGTGTAGATAGCTTCTCGTCGTAGATTTGAACTGCGCCAGAGAGTTCGTAAAGAAGTCCGCATCGGACTTGTTGGCAAGATTTTGCATTACTGAAACTGGCGAGTGCATCCCATAATTAGTCCTGTGGAAATCCGGCAAGAAAAGGTCGGGATTCCGGACCACGCAAGGATGAGCCCAAAAATTTAATTTAAGCAGCAAAGCTGGACAGTCGATAGCGTTGTTCAACAGTTTAAAGAGGAAGCACAGGTTTAGATACTTCCTCCTGTTATCCATACGAGACAATCCAAGATAACTCAGCAGCAGATCATAATCCACATCAAAAGAGATGTGGAACCTGAAGCAAAGAAATTTTACAAATTTTCTTTGGAGTTTCTCAATCCGAGAAACATGGCTGGAATGGTACGGATGCCAGACCGTAGAACAGTATTCCAAATGCGATCTAACAAAGGCAGCAAACAATAAATTTAAAACTCGCAAGCTGGTGAACTCGTGGGCATGTCGTAACATAAGGCCCAACATACTGCTACTTTTATTAATAATTTCATTTATGTGTGATGCGAAGCTAAAATTAGATTCGACAGTTACACCTAAATCTTTGAAACTAGAAACAGCTTCAATCAAGGTTCCTGACAATTGATATGTCCGATATGGGCGGCTAAGCTTGCGTGTGAAGCAAAGAGATTTGCATTTAGAAGTATTTAATTGTAGAAAATTGGCGCTACACCACGACTCAAACGAGCGAAGGTCAATAGAGATTTGATTGAGATCATAAGACGAATTAGCGACCTTGAAGATTTTTAGATCGTCAGCGTATAATAAGAATTTGCAATACTTGAAGACTGATATAATGTCGTTAATATACAGAATAAATAGTAACGGACCCAGATGCGAGCCTTGAGGAATTCCGGATTTTACGGATATATTCCGAGAGTAGGAGTTGTTAATTTTAACTCTTTGTTGACGATTGGACAAGTAAGAAGAAAGCCAATTGAGTATTTTGGCACCTAAACCGAGCTTGCCCAACTTGAATATCAGCCTATTAATGTGTACACGGTCGAAGGCTTTTGTGAAATCTGTGTATATACAATCAACACTCGAGCCAGATTCCAGATTGTTTATAACATATTCAGAAAAAGTGCACAAATTTGTAGCGGTCGATCGGTGTTTGAAAAAACCGTGTTGCTCGTCAATAATAATTCCTTTAACTGCCCAATAGAGTTTATCGGTAACGATCCATTCAAATAGTTTCGGGATCACTGATAAAATGCATATCGGTCTATAATTACCAACATGTGAGCGACTTTTACCCTTAAAAATGGGAGTAACTGTTGAAACCTTCCAGGCACTAGGAAAGCTGGAGGACTGCAGAGATTTATTAAAGAGTAGCGTTAGAGGTTTTAGAAGGCTTTCACCACAATTTTTTACGAAGATTGCAGGAATCCCATCCGAGCAGGGGTTAGAGGATAACTTAAGCAAGCATAATTTATCTGCCACTTCCTGTTCGGTGATGAAGATATGCGACAAATCCACGCAATCAGCTAGGTGAGAGTCCCATTCAGCATTGGATATTTTGTTCACTGGATGTTCACAATATGCATTTTCAAATGAGTTGGCAAAAAGATTGGCTATGCCGGTGACATCATCACTAACGTTTGTGTCATCATGCATTCTTGAAGGGTAGTCACTATCACAATACACAGACTTTGATTTCATAAACGACCAGAATTTCTTAGGAGAATTGTTTAATATGTTGTCTTCAATATCTATAATATGGATTTTCCTGTCACGATCAATAGCTAGTTTGCATTGTTTTCTTGCTTCTTTAAAGTTTCGATACGAGACATCATCTGGTGAATTCTTGTACAACTTGTGTAGATGTTTCTTGTTAAAAATTAACTGCTTAGTGCTTGTGCTTATCCAGGTAGGGAAGGCATCATATTTAACCTTCACTTGCTTTTTTGGAATGAACGATTCGATCAAAGAATGAACAATTTCGTTGAATTTGCTAACACAGTTATCGATGGAGGGGAAATCTTCAATAAACTTCCAATCAACTTGATACAAGTTTTCATTTATAATGGAGTACGGAGCATTTATGAAATCAGAATAATAATTGGGGCATTCCTTCTGGAGAAGTTTAATGCCCAAATCTGTGAAGGAGATTAGCAACGATGGGTGATTTATATCAGCTGGTGTAATTAAAGGCAAAGTTTCTTCGACTCTCAAGTGTACACGATTGTAAAAAACAAGGTCAAGTATTACCTTATTGATATTCCGTATGGAGTTAAACTGGGATAGGCAGTTAGTAGAAAGCTCCGAAAGAGCCGGAATGACCGGCTCATCACTTTACGGCTAGAATTTGAAGCATTCTCATCATTTTCCAGAAGCTAAGGGAATACGAAGATAATTTTTTTAAATACTTAGGGATGTCAACGAAATCATTTGATGAATTAAACGCGAAGCTAAAGGACCATCTTCAACGCCAAAATGCATTAATAAGGAAATGTGTTCAACCGAAGACAATACAATAAACACAATTTTTTAAAGGACCCCCTTATTTTTAATTTAGATTTTAATTAAAAATAGAAATAACATAGGTTTACAAATAATATTAGGTCAAACTGCAATTAGTGTAGAGAGCAAGGAAAATAGAAGTTAAATGATGTTTTACAAATTGTGAAATGCATATTCTGATATGCGTGATATGCATAATATGTGTGAGTCCTCATAGAATTGAGGGGCGGACACTTATTGTCACTTGACACCTTTTTATCAGAAAAACTATGACAAATTTCAAGAAATATTAATAAAGAAAGGAAAAGATCCTCTCGCTATCAGGTTAAAACCAAAATTGAATCGTCTGGGTGTGAACGCCTTGATTGCTTTCCGTTCCGTGAGCACGAATTCGTACCGTATATAAACCTGATGAAACCTATTCGTTCCGAGGGAATATTCGGTGTTACACGGTTGAAACCGAGTTACTGTTTCACACTTGTCAGCAACGACCGAAATAGAACCGAACCGAATGGAACCTAACACGTGTGAAAACGGTCTAATTAGACCTACGACTTAAGTCGTAATTTGTATTCTTCCTTTCATTGCAAATGATTTTACCGTCGCCTATTTGACTAGTCGCTTAGTTGGAGTCATATAATAAGTCCAAATATACCGTTAGCTATGGCTTGTACCAATAATAGATCTATTATGAAAGCCTGTAAACCGCGCGGGTTGAAGGTAGGCGCGGCGGTATACGATATTTAGGCAACGGTCAATGAGGCGCCGGTCAATTAGGTGCCGGTCAATTAGGCGATGACAATTAGGTGACAGTCAATTAGACACGCCTACATTCAGTCCGCCCGGTTTAAGGGTTTCAAAAGAGATCTGTTCTGGGTACAAGCCATAGCAAATTATTCAAAACCAGAAGCCGCTTATTCCACCTCACATTGTCATTTTACAAACCAATTGGAGTGAATTCAGAAGCAAATGCAACAAGAGAATTCGAATTTCACCATTTGTTGATGCAATTGCTAAGTTTACTCGAGTACTACAATATTCCCATAAAGTAGCAACTACATGCAGAACTAGATGTAGAAATTGACGATCCCAAAAGAAGACGCAAGAAAGTGAGACGGAGGTGACTAGAAACAGGTCAAGTTAAATACCGAAACGAAAAAAATCAACTCAGCGAAGATATACAAGTAAGAATAAAAACTATTTAACGTCAAGAATAGCGACCTAAAAGCAGAGATTTAACTGCAAACGACAATTCTCTCTGGAAAGGAACAATTTCAACCAAGGAAACGTCAAATTACCAATATCTTTGAAGAAATTGAAACTACGGTCAACTTGGTCTCTCCATTGGAGAGACCAATAAACCAGAAATATCACATGTACGGGGTATCCCCGGATACACTTTACATAACTTAGATGGTGATAGAGAACACTTATCTAAGACACATTTTTAACAACAATTTTTGGTTACTGTCAGTTAATCATCACTACGCGTTGGGCTTTGATTTTTTTTCTATTAGAAAGAGGACAATTTTCTGAGCATTTTGAGACCGCACTTCGATGAGGATTATCCAGTAGTTTTCGAGAAAACGGCATTTGAAAATCAAAATTTTACATGCATTTTACATAGGGAATTGATCCGCTCCCAAGTTCTATTGACGGTGCGTGCGTTCTGATATAGTCTTAGTGTTGGCAGTCAGACGCGATTGTGACCTGGTCGGGAGTACACCGACCGTTGCTAACGAGTTTCACACCTTACTATCCCTAGAGGGATGTTTTTAGCGAGTCAGCGTTACCCTCCGCTCCGGTCCCCTCCGCTCCGGGCGCTACGCGCCGTTTTGACGAACGCAACCAAGGCACTCGAGATTCTAACCTAAAAACGAGTTCTGCGTTTATTTCTTAAATTATTGCATAATGTTGCGTAATACACCCGATGTACATCCGACAATATCACAATCGCGTCTGACTGCCAACACTAAGACTATATCAGAACGCACGCACCGTCAATAGAATTTTCGTGTTAATGAATTCCCTATCTAAAATGCATGTAAAATTTTGATTTTCAAATGCCGTTTTCTCGATAACTAATGGATAATCCGTAAAATTTCTTTTTTTAATATACTCAGAAAATTGTCCTCTTTCCTATAGTGTAGGTGTCGAGGCTCAATTCTTGGTGATGATTGACTGACAGTTTCCCATATTATTATGTTAAAGAATTGGAGCTTATTTTTATTTTGGTGTTTTTCAAAACCCTGTATCTGTTCAACGAAACATTTTAAAAATATTTTGACGTCCCATTCCGGATAGAAAATTTAACGGACTACAACTTCTATCTAGTAAACATTTTTGAAAAACCAATCCCTTTCACAAATAATCACAATAGAACGACAAAAGTTGTAGTGCGTTAAATTTCCTCTCCGGAATATCCGGAATGAAAATAAAACAAATCTCGTATTTTTCAACATTTTTTTACTTACTTTAATTTATATTTCGAAAACCGTTGATTTTGGACAATGAAAGGTTTGAATCTAGTTTGTAGATTATTTCACGCTCTTTAAAAGAGCTCTAATTCATTTTTACCAAAAAATAAATATTTTCTGGGCTATGGCTACATGAACGTGGAAATTAAAAATAGGCTTTAAAGAGGCCTAATTCTTTCCAAGTGCATGGAAAAAGCTGAAATTCTGCCAATTCCTAAACCCAATCAAGATAAAAGTGAAAACACGAATTATCGCCTCATAATTTTGCTCTCATTTGTGAGTAAGGTTCTCGAGAAGATTACTCAAGAGGAAATTGTGGACCACTAATCGATTAATAATTTAATTATAAATTAACAATTTTATTGCTAAATTTGATACCATAATTGGTTTAAGTGTAACAGTTTTTGGGCTGTGTTAATATTTGAATTTTGAGTTACCTCGGTGGTTTCCACTGTTTCTCCGTTTTCCAGAATTCCAAATTCGACGTTAAATTTTGCTTCAAAATCATTTTTAGACTTTTCTTACTCAATTTGTTTGCTTGAACTTGCAGGAGAGCTAACCGAACCTGTGCCTCGTTTTATTTGTATGATTTTGCAATTTTTTCATTGTTTGCGAGAAATTTAAATTAATTTCGTTTTGGCCATAATTGTTCCAACTAAAGCACACACTTAATTTTAAAATTAAAAATGTTGCACAATAATTTTAAATAACGCGTCACCGGATGCACTATAACACACGCTTTTAAAACACAACCGCACTGTAGCACTGCTCGACACCGAATAAATATTTTTATGTTTAATAGTACTTTACGCAACGAGTGAGAAAAAAACAAGTTACTTACTAAGCAATACAATCAGATAGAAAAACTTTACCTGACGGCAAATTAGCTACAAATTCTTTTAGTTCCACTTCTTCCAACGCCGTCCACAAAACTGTATCACTATAATTGTTAAACGGGTCCAAATTTCGACGTAAACTTCCTGATATAAAAATGGGATGTTGGGGTATTATCGAAATTTTTGCTCTTAAATCGTGTAACCCCAAATTGTGTACCAACAAATTATCTATTGCTATTGAACCAGTTGTTTCTGCCAGCCGAAATAATGCTTTTATTATCGAAGATTTTCCGGCTCCAGTTCTTCCAACAATGCCAATTTTTTCTAAGGGCTGAATAGAAAAATTTAAATTTTTTAAGATTGCACATTCGTCAACTGAATATCTAAGATACACATTAACGAAATCTATTTTGCCTTTTTGTGGCCACGACTTGGGTGGTTTCTTGTCTGATTTACTTTTCAAAGCAGGTTCAGGTTTGGTGTTTGCATATTCCAATACTCGTTCCACTGACGTCATTTGAGTTTCTACCAGAGTTAACTGTCTTATACAAAATTGCAGTGCTGTTGTTAACCCCATTGCTAAAGAAATTACCATTCCAACATTTCCACTTGGAAAATCTGTAACATACAATTTACTAAAAAAAAATTGAAATTTACTGTTTTTACCATAGCTTAGAATTAGAAAACTCAATACAATAACGCTGATGTACACCACTCCTATCAAATCTACAAATAAACTCAAAGCTCTTTCTGTTACAATAAAAATATACAGAGTGGAACTGTATAAATCTTGATAATTATCGTATTCCTTTTTCAAAATTGATTGAACCCCGAAGGCTCTTATCGTCGATAATCCTTGAATGGAAACATTTGCGTAGCTGATAACAGGACTTTTAGCTACAAAATACCGTAATTATTATTATAGGAAACTTCTAAATGAGAAAAACTCACTAATTCCTTGCAGTCGTTTTACACCAGTATTAGCTATCAAATTTATTTTTTTAACAAAGTAAAACATACCGCAATAAGCCACACTTGGAATTGCTAACCACCAATTAACAGTCACAATTAAAATAGTTGAAGAAGCCATAACTAAAAGGATGTCTAGGAACGCTAAAATATTATCCGCCAGTGATTCATCTAAGATCCCCATATCTCGAGAAAATCGATTTAAGATTCTGCCAGAAGAATTGATGTTGAAGAATCTCATGGTTGCACGAATAATTCCTCTAAATAAGCGATCGTGCAGTTTAATTGACGATGTCATACAAATATTATAAAACCACAACGAACGAAGTATACACAGTAAAAACGTAGCTATAACCAAGCCAGAATATATATAAATATTCCTGTAGAAATTTTCCATGTATTCAATTATTGAATTTTTAATAATTGCGGTACCATTTCCAGTAAAAATTTTTTCTTGATCTTGAATAGAATTAACCCTGAAAAAAAAGTTGTTTTCTTAAATATTTAAAAAAAATTAATTTCATTACCAATAAGTGAGAAAGTAAGTGCAGATATTTGGCAACACGGAAGCAAAAATAAACAAAACAGCATGAAGATATAGAAAACCAGACCCTGAACCTGCAGTAAAGTACGTTTTGTAGAGAGACTTGGATACCGAACCACTTTTGTACTGCTCTTCAATCTTCGTTGGTTCTTCAATGCTAATATCATCAATGGAAGAATTACTCTGAATTGCAAAGATATTTTCGTTTCTCGATTCTGTAACCAATACCAAGTCGTCTACTTTCGATTTATCCTTCATAGCTTTTTGAAGTAAATTTGCAAACTCAACTGATGACTTCTGCAAAGTGGAAAAATCTCCTTGGTTCTTGATTGTTCCGTTCTCCAGCATCACGATATTATCGACGTCTTTCAAATATTGCAGTTGATGAGTTACCAAAATGACAGTTTTACTGTTTAAAAACTTACGAATACATTTTTCGAATAATTCCTTTCCCACTCGGGTATCGACTGCGGATAATGGATCATCCAATAAATAAATATCTGCATCCCTATATACCGCGCGTGCTAAATTCACTCGAGCTTTTTGGCCGCCGCTTAAATTTATGCCTCTTTCGCCTATTAGTGTTTTATCTCCATATGGGAATAGAGCAATATCTCGTTCCAAGGCGCAATATTTAATCACCTTCTTATATCGAGGTTTATTCATTGGTAGACCGAACAAAATATTTTGACGTACCGAAGTAGGAAATATCCATGATTCTTGAGAAGCGTAACTAAGTGTTCCATTAACAATTAAATCTCCAGCCGTTAACGATAATTCTTTCAACATCACAAGGAGGAGACTACTTTTTCCACTTCCCACAGACCCAACTATGGAAACTAACCCTCCATGATTTATTTTTAAGTTGATATCGTGAAGAATATCGTTCTTAGATGAATTTAAACAAGTTACTGTTCCATGTGATAGTATGACAGAATAATCTTCGTTGTAAATAAATGATGTAATATTATTGTGTAAATCACTTGATAATATTTCTTGGTTTTCTTCTATTAACAAGAACTCCTGTATTCTTTTAATGGAAATTAATAATTCTGCTACCGCAGCAATTCCGTAGCCAAATGACATCGTCAGAGTTTGTTTTAAAATATTATAATAAGAAATGAGAACAAATACTTGTTTGGCATCGAAAGTGTGATAAAGTAGTGCATAAATCACAATGGTAGCATATAATGCCAAATGGTTTAAACATAGCCTTAGAACTAGTATTAAACCTTTAGTGTAAGAAGTCTTACGCACAAATTTTATTTCGTCCCTAAAAAAAGTATTCTTTAAAAATTCTTCTAATTACAAGAAGTAACCTTCGAACTTGATCAACAATGTTTACAAATTGTTTTTCCCATGTGTACATCTTGATTGCTTCAATACCGTTTATAATTTCATTCATAATGTTGATCCTCAAATCAGTTTTGATTGCAGAATGTAACCTATACAGACATAACTTGTTTCCTAAAAGTACTAAGTGGAATTTAAAAATAAGCGGTTAATTAAAAAGTAAAACTTACATAATATTGGGACTACTAAAATCAAGGTAGATACACCAACCAATGAAGAAAGTCCTACTTCTTGATACATGAAATAAGTGATAATCATCATTTGGATTGGACTCACCCATACATAATTTGCAAAACAAGTAAAATTATCGAATTTAGCTACGTCGTTTGTTATTAAATTTATAATTTGTCCACTTCCACCTGCTTCGATATAATCTTTTCTTAGTCTTAGAACTTTTCTGTATATCAAAGACGAACATGCAATTTTAGCTTTCATTCCAAGTACGTAAGTTTCTACAGAAGTCGTGTTTTTAAAAAACGCTCGAAGTAATGAGCACATTACAATGATTGAACCGTAAATATAAGTTTTAGACAAAGTTATATCTGTTTGATTTGGATTGTAATAAGCGATAAAGTGTCCCAAAGCCACTGGTTGAGCAATTCTGTAAGCATTTCAAAAATTTTAATAAGAAAATTCAAAGTAATTTGGGAAATCATTCTTCAATTACCGGGAGTGTAACAAGAATTTCAATTTGCATTTAAATTTATTATAAACTTTAGTATTATTTAATCCGCCCTGTATATTGTATTTTTATTTATTTAAGGCAAGAAGTATAATTTATGGAAAAACACTATTAAGAGCGTTTAACTTAATTTTTCAACGTAAACTAATTATCATAAAAACCAAATATGGAATTTTTATTTACTTGATACATAATTCACAGATCGCCAATGCAAGCCCGTAGCATAAATATGGTAAACCAAATAATTTCATTAACACTCTTCTTAGAGATGGTTTTCTTTTCAGAAAATCAACATGTTTTAACTCGTCTTTCCATTTTGACTCGATTGTATCTCCTAGATAACTCGATTTGTGCTCCGGAAGTGTTTCGTAAATAGTATTTATATTAATTTTATTTTTAAATCCTAATACAAAAGTTGGTATGGAATAGCTGTAATGCATAACAAAGATGAAAACAAAATGCAATTTTGTTAAAATTATAAAATTTTACCATAATAAGAAACGTGATATCCAGTTAGCTCTCTTAATAGGATTTTCCGGCCTTTTATTAGTAGTCGCATTATCCATAACTATTTGACTCACTCTCTCTTAATTAACGTTCGAATCTATATACACTAAATTTTGTTTTAATATTTTATTTGAAATTTTAATATTATTTTATATCTTATATAATCATAGATAAATTTATCCAAACAAACTTGTAGTTTTCGGTACTTGACAAATAATATAAATAAAAATGTGTATATCCGCCGACTTTTAAGCTGTTCGGGACTAAAATATGAATTTAAAACTAACTAAAAAAAAAGTGGACAGTAATAGTTTAGTAATATTATAAAAATTACAAATTATTGGTAACTAAATTAAACTACTGACATTATTAAATTGAAAAGCATATAGCTTCGTTCTCATCCAATTTTTAATTTTTATTTAATTTTAAAATAATTTTTATTTTGAAATAAAAAGATAAAAAAAATAAAAATCTTTCATTTTTTGGGTTGAAAAACCAGCAAATTTTTCGATAGCGTTTTTATTACTGATTTAATTGTGTTTTGATGTACAGAGCTGGGAAAACGCACATAAGACTGCGATTGGTGTAAACCTAGCCCAATCAGTTAAAAGAAGCTTCATAAAAATGATATTGAATATCATACTTAGATATTTTTTAATTTTTCAAATTTTTGTCTGATATCGATTAATTTGGGAAATAATCAATTTTACAGCTTGGATTTTTCACTTAAAAATAGGTGTATTGCTTATTCTGTTGACGGTGCGAGTGGTTGATGAAAATAGTTGCAACACTTATTTTACTGGTCGGGGCCGTCCACAGTTGACTTCTAGTCGTGATACTGCCAACAATATAATATTACAAAATTATTTAAAGTAGGATTATGTTATACAGGGTGTCCCCGTGACCGAGGAGAACTTTTGAGGTGGTAATAAATTGAAAAATAAAATTTTTGTCCAAGTCCAAACCTTTGGGGGGTACCACCTCCCTTTAAAGCAATTTTTTGAATTTTTGATTTCAAACCGCCATAGCACCGATATTATTGATTTTTTAAGTTTAATAAATTAAAACTTTTTTAAACATCATTCGATCATCTACAAATTAGTTCATAACCCTTTATCGTCTAGAATCGACGGATTTCGAGTTATTAATTAAATTAAATGAAAAAATGTTAAAAAATTCAGGTTTTTTTTGCTTTTCTTGCAAACCCCGTATCTCTTAAACAAAACGTCTTAGAAAAAAAAAACTGATGTCACAAACCGGATAGGCAATTTAACGGGCTACAACTTTTGTCAAATAAATTTTTTTGGGAAACCAACTGTTTTCACAGAAATTCTGAAAATAATTAACAAGGTGTAAGTAAAAAAAATAAATTAATGAAAAGAATACAGATAGGTGTGACAAAACGTAACGAAAAAAGTGCCATTATAAATAATATATAAAGAGTACGCCTGTGTGCTGAAAATGAGGGAGGCTATTTTGAAAATTTATGAAAATAAATTTTGTGAATTTAGTTTTCTTTTACCTACACCTTGTTCATTATTTTCAGACTTTCTGAGAAAATGGTTGGTTTTCCAAAAAAATATATTTGACCAAAGTTGTAGCCCATTAAATTTCCTATCCGGATTGAGCCGTCAGTTTTTTTCTAAGAAATTTCGTTTTAGAGATACGAGGTTTGTAAGAAAAATAAAATAAATAAAACCTGAATTTTTTTAACATTTTTTCCTTTAATTTAATTTGTAACTCAAAATTCTACACAATAAAGAATTATAGCCTAATTTGTAGATAAGCAAATTGCAAATAAGCAAAGCATTTGAAATTCAAAAATTTGCATTAAAGGGAGGTACCCCCAAGGGTTTGGAGTTGGACAAAAATTTTATTTAAAAGTTTGTCTAAGAAAAGTGTTCTTTATCACCACCTCAAAGGTTCTCCACGGTCACGGGGACACCCTGTATATAGCCGAATTTAATGTAACATCAAAAATCTCGTCTTTCTAGATTCGTAATTTTCGAGTCCGAGTTCGAATTCTCCAGAGAGAACTGGATTAAACATGGTAAAAATTTGTAGTAATATTTACTACAATAAAAATAAACCAAAATAGTCTGTTTAGAAAAGATTTCTAAAAAAATATAAACTGTGTTATTTTTATTTTCATTTACTTGTATAATTTTATTTATTTATTTTGTTTTTATTTTGATTTTATATTTATTTGTTTAATAAACTTCTTTGTTTACGAAACGTTGAGTTTCGTTGCAATTAAACAAATTTTAAATTTTGATAAAAATATTCCAAATAATAATTTATAATGAAGTAAATCAATCACTCTGATCATTGATTGAAATAGCAATTAAAGTACTATAAGATTTTCCATTGATTGCAACTTTTGGTAATTCTAAAAATAAATTTTTTCATTTTTTAGTTATAAAGCTAAAAGCTATGAATGAAATAGTAATTAATGAAAACTACCTTTTCTGCAATACTAGTAAACATTTTCGCCGTTAATTCTCCAGTTTCTTCCACCATGCGGTAAAATAAACCATTGGGTTTTTGCAACAAGAGATAAGGATGATCAAATTCGACTAATTTTCCTGAATCCAAAACCATTATTTTATCGTAATCTATAACGGTATTTAATCTATGAGCAATAGTGATCACAGTGCAACTGCTAAAATTCCGTTTTATGGTTTCCTTTATCAAAATATCTGTTTTAAAGTCGATGCTAGCGGTAGCTTCATCCATAAGGAGAATTTTATTGTCCTGGATAATTGCACGAGCTAAGCAAATTAATTGTCGTTGGCCTTTACTAAAATTTGCACCACCACCCAGCACTGGTGTTTCTAAACCTACACGAAAAAAATCCTTTGGTAATATAACTTCTTTGACCTTTGAAAATGTTCCTTTTGTTATTTCTTTCCTGTCTTTAGACGAAATAGTTTTAGTAGTTTCAGCAGTGAACAGGAGAAGCCGAATAAAAAAATAAAACTTTTTACCTAAAGGTAAAGTAGCAATTGTGTCTCTTAAACGAACTTCTTCTAAAGCTTTCCATAGCACTTCGTCATCATAGTTTTCAAATGGATCCAAGTTTCTACGCAAGGTTCCTGTCATAAGAATATTCTGTTGTGGTATCACTGAGATTTTAAAACGCAAATCATGTAAACCTATGGAATCTATAGAAATATCGTCGATTTTAATCGATCCGTTGATTTCTGCAAGACGAAACAAAGCTCTTATTATGGACGATTTCCCAGCTCCTGTTCTTCCAACTATTCCAATCTTGCTTTTTGGCTGAATGATAAAATTAAGATCTTTTAAAACAGGACGTTTTTCGTGAAAATATCTTAGATCAACGTTAGTAAATTCTATTTTTCCCTTTTCTGGCCATGCAGTTGAAGGTAGATTTTGGGGTTCGCTTTCCAAAAGACCTTCGTTCGCGATATTGGAATATTCCACTATGCGTTCAACTGCCGTCATTTCATTTTCCATTTGTGTGGATCGCCTGATCCAAAATTGTAAAGCGTTGGTCAAGCTTATTACCAACGTAACAGATAAACCAACGTTTCCACCATATTTTTCTGAAATTGAATTAAATTAAAATGGGATTTTCTGATGAAACTTTCTATACCAGTTCCTAAAAGTGGAAAACTCATAGTAACAATTCCAATAAAGGCAGTCCCCAAGATATCTACGAAGAATCCTAGAGCACGTTCTGTAACGTTGCAGATGTACAGGGTGGAACTGTATAAATCTTGATGGTTATCAAATTCTTTTTCCAAAATCGATTGCACTTTGAAAGCTCTAATAACTGATAATCCCTGAACTGATAAACTTAAGTGGGTTAGAACTGGACTTTTAGCTGAAACAAAATTTGGAATTTATCCAAAAATAATTTTAAGTTTAACAAAACTTACTGATACGTTCCAATCGCTTGACAGTGTTACTGGTCTTTAAATAAATTATTTTCAGAAATTGGAAAACTGCATATAACATTGCACTTGGAATTATTAACCATAGATTGACCTTCACAATTAACGTAATTGATACAACGACAATTAAGACGTAATCTAAAAAAAATAATATACTTTCGGGTAGTATTTCGTCTAGGGCTCGAAGGTCTTTAGAAAACCGATTTAAAATTTGTCCGGAATTATTGTCGTAGAAGAACCTGTGATAAAATATTTTAAATTAGCTTTAAGTGCGGCGGGGATTTATTCAACTAACAAAAAAATAAAAGCGGGAAATTTAAAAGAGTAATTGTAGTATAACAAACCTCATTGTTGCACGAGTTACACTTTTGAACAATTCGTCGTGAAGTTTTATGGAAGATTGCATACACATACGATAGAATAAAAAAGAACGCATTACAGAAATTATAATTATGGCACCAACTATACCAGAGTAAATGTATAGATTTGTCGTCAGATGTGGAAATTTTTCGAATGAAATCATTACGGCACCTGATGTTTTATTTTGAATAGAAATTTCTTCGTGCAATTCTTGTATAGCATTTACCCTAAAAAAATAAATCAATAAATTCAAGATTAAAGAAAAGTGTTTCTGTAATTAATTACTTACCAAAATGTGAGAAAATACGTGTTCAGGCACGGTAAAATTGCAACAGCCAGAAAAAATAATCCATTACTATAAATTAAGCAGCGACTTGAACCTGCAGTGCAGTAAACTTTGTAAAGAGAATTTGGTATTAACCCATTTTCTGCCTTTTCCACAACATCATTTGGTTCTTCAATACTGGCTCTATCCAAAGAAGAACTATTCTGAATTAGCAGATTTCTATCTAATGTTGCAGGGAATTTTGGTTTTTGATCTTTTCCTTCGGCCAATAAATTTGAAAATTCTGGTGAGGAACGTTGTAATGTATAAAAATCTCCTTCCATTTTAATTTGCCCGCTTTTTAACACAAAAATGTTATCAACGGTTTTTAAGTATTGTAAATGGTGGGTTACTAAGATAACGGTTTTATGTTTTAGAAAGTTGCAAATACAATCTTCAAACAATCGTTTTCCCACTTTTACATCAACTGCAGATAGAGGATCATCCAATAAATATATGTCTGCATTTCGGTACACGGCTCTCGCTAGGTTTATTCTGGATTTTTGACCTCCACTTAAATTTATTCCATTTTCGCCAATAAATGTTTTATCTCCATGTGGGAAAAGCTCAAGGTCTCGTTTCAAAGAGCAGCATTTAATCACCTTTTTGTATCTCGATTTATTCATTGATTGTCCAAATAAGATATTTTGTCGAACGGAAGTAGGAAATATCCAGGGCTCTTGGGAAGCATAGCTAATTGTACCATTTACATTTAAAACTCCTTTTAGTAATGGTAGTTCTCTTAATATGGTGTAAAGAAGACTACTTTTTCCACTTCCTACAGGCCCAACAATAGCAACCAAATCGCCTTGCTTTATTTTAAAATTAATGTTACTCAATGTAGTCGTCTGAGAACATTTTGACCATTTCACCGTTCCACGTAATAAAGTTAAAGAGACATCTTTGGAATCTCCACAATGGAGTTCTTGGTTTTCTTCCATTATCATAAATTTATTAATTCTTTTAATGGAAACCATTAATTCCACTGCTGAAGAAATGCCATATCCAAACGACAGCGTAAGTGACGTTTTTAAGATGTTGTAATACGAAATTAATACAAAAACTTGTTCAGCGTTGAAGTCATGGTATAATAGGGCGTAAACCAAAACTGTACCATATAACGCAATGTGGGTTAAACATAAATGCAGGGCCGCTATTACACCTTTGATATTCGATGCTTGACTTATAGACATTATTTCGTCCCTAAAAATGGTAAAATCAAATTAACGCGAAAATGAAAATCAAAAATTTTGGTGTATGTACCTTCGGGCTTTGTCCACAGATTTACTAAATTGTCTTTCCCAAGTGCACATTTTAATGAATTCGATGCCTCTGATGATTTCTTCCATAAGGTTAATTCTCTCATCACTTTTGAGTACTATGTTTGAGCGATTATCTGATAATTTCTTTCCTAAAATTACTAAATATAAAATTTAACAAGATTTTGGAATTACCTATCTTCCAAAAATGGAAGATACCACGTATTTTTTGATACTTGATGTAACTTACAGAAAAATGGAATAATTAAAGCCATAATCAGGACACCTATAACTGAAGAAAATCCAACCTGGTTATACATGAAATAAATGACGATGACTATCTGAATTGGAATAATCCATATGTAGTTAGCAAATAAAGCGAAAGCGTCGAATTTATTAAGATCGCTGGTTAGCATATTTAAAATTTGACCTCCTCCGGTCTCTTCCAATAAACTTTTATTTATTTTCAGAGTTTTTCTGTAAATTAACGATGAGCATGCCAGTTTTGCTTTTATCACCAAAACGGATATTCCCAGGCAATTTGGATTTTTAAGAACGGCTCTAAATAGGGAGCATACTATAATTATTCCGCCATAGATGTAAGCTTCAGTTAAACTTATCTCAGTTTGATTTGGAGTATAGAAAGCTATAAATTGTCCCAAAGCCAATGGCTGAAGAATTCTGAAAACAAAATGTTGTAAGTGTCTTTTTTTCATCAATAAATCAATAATTACTTGACAAATAATTCACAAATTGCTGTGATTACACCGTGGCCCAAATACGACAAACCAAACATCTGCACCAAAACCTTTGTTAGAGAAGGTTTTCTGTTTGCAATTCCAGCACTTTTCAACTCACTTTTCCATAGTTTCTCAATCGTATCGCCCAAATAACTGGATTTATGGTCCGGAAGAGGTTCATAAATGGAATCAATGTTAAATTTACCCTGATATCCTAATACAAATGTTGGAATGGAATACCTTCGAAAAACTGTAAATGGATTATGGTAAAATTTAGAGACAAAGCCTACCATAGCATAATTTGTGATAGCCAAGATGCTTTTTTTATTGGATTGTCTGGCCTAATATTTTCCGTTCTTTTATCCATGATGTAATACAAGCAGGTATAAGTAAAAAATCTTTTTGGTTTGGCGCTAATCATATCAATAGGAAATGATAATATAATAAATAATTTTAAATATTTATGTACAAATGAGTAATCCCATGAGTTGAAAAATTATTTTTATATCTAACCATAAATGTCTACATTCGTCAGTGAGAATCACAAAAGCCGCTCAAAACATTTAAAAATAAATTAATAATTAATTTAGAGCTTGTTCCATTTTAACGCTGACAAGCTTTTTTTGCCCAAACCAAAAAAACACAATAAAATAATTATTTATTAAAATACATGAAGGTTACATTTTGCTATTTTGATGCTTAGTGGATTTAAAAAAATTCAAGCCTCTCTCTAAGCGTTGTCATACGCTAACATCATTTGGTATAATTTGAAGAACTTCAGATATACTGTGGCCAGCTTCTTCTATCATTTTATACAAATGACCGTCCAAATTTTGCAATAACATAGAAGGATGATCAAATTCTACCAATTTTCCTTCTTCCATGACCAAAACTTTATCCGAATCCATTATACTTAATAAGCTACGAGCAATTGTAAGTACGGTACAAGTATAAAATTTTATTTTTATTATGCTTTGAATTAGGGCATCGGTGTGAGGATCAACGTTTTCGGTGGCTTCATCCAAAATTAAAATTCGATTATTCCGAATAATCGTGCGTGCTAAACAGATTAATTGCCGCTGTCCGGTACTAAAATTTGTGCCTCCATCGAATATCGTCATATTCAAACCTGTAACAACGCAAAAATTACAAAAGTTTTCGTTTCGAATTCGAACTGACCTTCCACCACATCTTTTAATTCAACATCTTCGAGTGCTTTCCACAACACTTGATCACTATACTCGTTAAACGGATCCAAATTTCCTCTCAGTGTTCCAGAGAATAAAATTGGATCTTGTGGAATTATCGATATCTTTGACCTCAAATCACGTAACCCAATTGTTTCTATAGCTACATCATCGATTATTATGGAACCCTCAGTTTCGGCAAGTCCGAACAAGGCTGAAACAATCGACGATTTTCCTGCTCCTGCTTTACCGACAATACCAATTTTTTCTCCCGAGTGAATGGTAAAATTAAGTTTTTTTAAAACCGGTGCTTCGTCCTTAAAATATCTCAACTCCAAATTAACAAACTTGATAGTTCCTTTTTTGGGCCACGAGTTTGGAAGTTTAGTTTCAAGTTGCTCTTTTTCTTGACCCAAACTTTCGAATTCTAAGATTCGATCAACCGAAAGCATTTGTTTCTCCGTTTCGGTTGATTGCTTTACGCCCCACTGTAACATTCCAGTCAGTCCCAAGACTTGAGTGATGGCCAATCCAACGTTTCCACCCAGCTGTTCTAAACAGTAGTTACTGTTATTATGAATAATAACTCTCAGAATGAATTGGAGGTAGGAAAGTGAAACATGGAGGATTGGAGATTGGATGTCAGTTAAAATCTGATTAATATGCCTATTTACCGTTATTAAAAAAGTAACTAAAGGTAACAACTGCAATGCAAGCTACGCATAGCAAATCTAAAGCAAATCCAAATGCTCTTGTAGTGACCACATGTAAAAACCACGCTGAGCTGTGCACATCTTGATAGCTATCAAACTCTTTTTCCAAAAGATCCTGAACACCATATGCCCTTATGGTGGGCACTCCTTGAATTGATGAAGCCAAATAAGCGAGAGGTGGAGTCCGGGCTAAAAATAAAAATTAAAAGAATGTCTTCCAACAGAATTTACTGCATCTACACTTACTGATTCTTACCAAATGTCTTACGTTGCGGCTGGTAGTTACGTAGACTTTTTTGATTTTTCTAAAAAGTATAGCAAATATGATTGCAGGAATTAGCAAAATTGGATTAACAATTGCAACCACCACAATTACACCAACTACGGTTAAGACTATCGTGAAATATTCCATCATGTAAGCTGGTAGCAGTCCATCCATGGATCTCATATCTTTCGAAAAACAATTTAAAATTTGATCTGATGTAATCGCGTGCAAAGATTTCATTGTTCCATGTAAAATCCTTTCAAACATCTTGTCGTGAAGTCGTGTTGATGACCTCATGCAAGCAGAGTAATAGGAAAACGAACGAACCAATGAAGCAACGATTAATACGATCGTTAACGTTGAATACACGTATAAGGAGGTGTGAGACAAATATTTTGAAAATTTCAGATAATCATCCAATTTTTCTACGTCTTTCTCTGTAGATAAATTTTGAACTAAATATTTGTTCCAGAGATTTTGTTCTTGATTTACCCTAACCGAAAAATATCAAAATATAAAATTAACATTATAAAAAGTGTTTACCAAGTCGAGAGGAATAAATCTCCTCCACTTCCGGCGGTGTGGGAAATAATAAACAAGGCCACAATTAAAGAGATCATGTACCAAGATGAGCCAAAAAAGAAATATGATTTGTAACTTGCCATAGAGGCTTGGCGTTTTGGTACTTCTTCTGATGGAGGTGGCCAGTGTGATTTATTAGACGTTGACGCTTCTTCTATTTTTTCTTCGGCATTGCTCTTTCCATTACCACCAAGTATATTTTTGAAATCTATTCCAGCATTTTGTAACTCACTTAAACTTCCTTCTGTTCTAATTTGACCATTTTCCAAAATTATAATTTTATCGAGGTTTCTTAAATATTGCAACTGATGCGTAACGAAAATAACAGTTTTACCTCGCAGAAAATTGCAAACACAGTCTTCAAATAATTGTTTTCCCATACGTGTCTCTACTTCGAATAATGGATCGTCTAGTAAATAAATATCTGCATCTTTGTATATAGCACGAGCTAAGCCTATTCTTGCTTTCTGTTCCCTACTTAAACTCAAACCCTTTTCCCCAATAACTGTTTTATCTCCATGAAGAAGAACACTCAAGTCAAGATTTAAAGCACATTTTCGTATTACAATCTGATACCGTATATATTCCATTGGAAGGCCAAACAAAATGTTTTGACGTATACTTCCGGGGAAAATCCATGGATCTTGTGAAGCATAGCTTACTTTCCCGTTTACTTGTAACGTGCCTGTAATCAGTGGCAGTTCTCTTAAAATAGTATAAAGTAAGGTACTCTTTCCACTTCCAGGTGGTCCAACAACTCCCAATAAAATTCCACGTTTGACCGATAAGTTTAAATCGGAAAGCGAATTTTTCTTTGAATTTCTAGACCACTTAACCGCTCCATTAGCGATCATTACTCCATACTTTTCGAACTGTTTATTAAAAATCTCGGAAGAATTTGAATAAATGTTGTTGTTGTTTTCTTCCAGTAGAAGATAATCGTTGATTCGTTTAATCGATGCATTTGTTTCTGAAACTCTTCCAATTCCGTAAGCAAAGAACACGGATACTGATAATTTCAATACATTTAAGTATGCAGTTAAAACAAACACTTGAACAGCGTTAATATCATCGTTAAAAAGAACATAAACTAAAATGGTAGCAAAAATTGAGATGCGGCACATAATCAAATTAAGGGCTGATAATATTCCCAAAATGTATGCGTTTCTCCGGATTGGTTCCATTTCAAATCTAAAAAACCAATCTTAATAATGTTTAACTTCAAGGTAAACGTTACCAACCTTCGAGCAAAAGTAACCAATTTTACAAAATATTTTTCCCAAGCGTACATTTTAATTATTTGGATTGCATTTATTATTTCGTTCACCAATCGGATTCTTTTGTCGGTTCTGGGGGCTGTTTTTAGACGAAACAGTGCTAATCTATTTCCTAAAAATGCTGTTGAAAAATTTGTAATTATTATTTTTCCCAAAAAGGAGTCAAATTGAACTACCAGGTTAATAAACGTTAAAATAACGTAAGTTAAAAACGTCAACATTTAACGTTTTGATATACACCTCAGGTTAGGACAGAAAATACTTACATTGCAAAGGAACAAACAATAAAATGGAAAGTGTACCAACTATCGCGGAAAACCCAACCTGTTGATAGATGAAATAGGTCACAAGTACCACTTGAATTGGAGTGATCCATAGATAATTTGAAAATGTTCCAAAAGTATCAAAACGATGCAGATCTTCTGTGAGCAAATTTACTATTTGACCAACCGTAGTTACACCCAGAGTAGATATATCCAGCTTTAAGGCTTTCCGATATATCAGGGAGCAACAGCAGAGGCGAATTTTCATACCCAAATTTACCAGTCCCAAAACGTAAGGATTTAAAATGAAAACGTTAATCAGTGAGCAAAACGCAATCAAACCTCCGGATAAATATAATTCTTGTTTTGAAATTCCTGATTTGTTTTCGATGTAATACTGGATTAACCTCCCCAAAGCTAACGGCTGGATCATTCTAAAATTTGTCTAGTAACAAAATTAAACCACAATATTTGTACTTACTTTATGACTAATTCTGAAAATGCCGCTATTAAGCCATAGCAGAAAAACTGAGTTCCAAACAAGTGTATCAATACTCTTTTGATTGAAGGTTTTCTTCCATTAAGTAACGCATTTTTCCGTTCTAAATTCCATTCAATTTCAATTTTATCTCCCAGTATATGAGATCTGTGTTCGGGTAACGTTTCATAGAGATCACTGACTTCCAATTTTTTTTGGCATCCAAGTTGAAAAGATGGTATGGTGTAGCTTAAACCAAAATGAAAATGTTGATTATCTGGAAAAATTGAACAAAACACTTACAACATAGTGGAAATTGAAAAACAATTTGCATTTTCTATTGGATTTTTAATTTTATGTTTTTGGTCAATAAAATCCATCTTAGAACTGACGCAATAATAATTTTTATTAAATGGCAGTAGTCTTTCGATCAACTTCTAAAAATATGAAAATGTTCTCAAATATTTTTAATTTTGATTAAGTTGATTCTCATCTTATTATAAATATCACATAAACATTATTTTATGGTATAAGATAAAAAAAGGGATAACATAATTTAAATTGCTAATTAACTTTTAATACAAATTAACTAAAACTAATAGATAATCACGTAACCGGTTGCATTGAGAAATTCAGTAATGAACGAATATTTTTGGTTAGAATTCAGAGTTTATTTATCAACTGCTCTAATTAACGTAGTATAATAAAGTGTACCACTGTGGGCTACTGATACATATTACTAATAATTTTTATATTTTTATTTTATCCGAATCAAGTGAAAAGGAAAATTCGGATTCAACCCCTGGACAACAAAGATAATTATTGAACTAATAGGAGAACCCCCCCCCAATTATAAATTTTTAAAATATTTTGGTTATCCATGAATTGATCGTCTTACGCCCGAACTAATATAGTCACAGATTAATCCGAGATTCAAGATAATCCTAGGAATTACCAATAAAATTACCGGAATTTAGACGGTATCATAGCATCAGCTGCTATTTCGAGAATTAATCTTGAATCTCGGATTAATCCTTAGTAAGAAGGAAAGGCAAAATAATATAAAATATTTTACTACATAATATAAATAATACATATTTTCGCTAACGAATTTACAACTAAAACATTAAGATGCTATGATAGTTCTGAGAATGAAATTAAATCTTCTGTTGGATGAGTGCTTTGGTAACTCTAAAATCAAAACAATACAATAAAATTTTATTAGTTTAACTCTCAACTTACTTTTTGAGAAACTTGAATAAGATTTTCGGCCATAGCCGAACCGGTTTGTTGTACCATACTATACAAAACACCTTTCTTATTTTGTAGCAAAATATACGGATGATCAAATTCGACCATTTTTCCCGCATCCATTACTAATACTTTATCAGAATCCATTACGGTGTGCAATCTGTGAGCAATGGTTAGAACCGTACAGTTACTGAATTTCTTCCGGATGGTGGTTTGAATCAGTTCGTCCGTTTTGGGATCAACGTTTGCTGTTGCTTCATCCAATACAAGAATTTTGTTATTACGTAAAATAGCTCTAGCTAAACAAACTAGCTGACGCTGACCGACACTAAAATTGGAACCACCTTCGGATATTTTGGAATTCAACCCTAAAACATCTTAAATGTACTAAAACCATCAAAAACGGAAGTTATGTTAGTACCAGCCGCCAAACTTTTAATTTCCTCTTTCAGTTCGACATCTTCCAGGGCCTTCCATAAATCACCGTCTTCGTATTCGTCAAACGGATCTAAATTTTTTCTCATCGTTCCCGAAAATAGTACCGGTTCTTGGGGAATAATCGATATTTTTGAACGTAAATCATGCAATCCCAACGTTTTAGTCGAAATTCCATCTATAACTAGCGAACCTTCGGTTTCAGTTAGGCGAAACAAAGCTGCCACGAGAGAAGATTTTCCAGCACCAGTGCGACCAACAATCCCAATTTTTTCTAACGGTTCGATTGTAATATTTAGGTTCCTCAAAATTGGAGGATCTTGTGGAAAATATTTGAGAAATAAATTGATAAACTGGATTTTTCCTTGATCGGGCCACCACTTGGGCGGTTTACTGTCTTGGTCGCTTTCAAGGGGAGGTTCGTGTTCGATTTTGGTGTACTCAAGCACACGTTCGACAGCCGTCATTTGATTCTCCATTTCAGCCGACTGCCTCATTCCCCATTGAAACGTTCCAGTTAAACCAATAGATTGAGTTATTGCCAAGCCTACATTTCCGCCAAACTGAACTAAAATTTTTGGAAATGACTTCAAGTTTACCATCAACTATGTTAACCTTACCTCCTCCTATGATAAGAAAACTGTACGTCACTATTCCTATGTATATACAGCAAATTAAATCTAACCACAAGGCAAAAGTTTTTGATAAGGCAATGAAAAGAAACCAAGTTGTGCTGTGCAAATCTTGATGAGTATCGAACTCTTTTTCTAATAGTGCTTCTTTTCCAAAAGCCCTTATGGTGGTTAAGCCTTGAACTGTTGAATTTAAACACGCAAACACAATACTACGAGCTAAAATCAAAATATTTTATTGTCGAAATGAAAAGTCACCTTGAAGTCACTTACTGACGCCTTCCAAGCGTTTTATGCTTTGACTTGTACCTAAATAGAAAATTCTAACTTTATAAAAGGAAAACACCATGATTACCGTAAGTGGTATAAGCCATACATTAACAAATCCAACTACAGAAAGAGCTCCGACTACGGTTAAACCAATTTGAAAGCAATCGATCATGGCTATTGGAAGCAACTCGTCAATTGCGCCCATATCTTTTGAAAAACGATTTAATATTCTTCCAGAAGTATTTGTATTGAAAAAGCGCATCGTTGCGTTAATTATGCTCTCGAACATTCTATCGTGAAGTCTTATGGAAGCTCTCATGCACAACAAGAAGAATGAGTACGAACGCACCAAGGCCAAGGTCACAGTTATGACGGTAATAATGGAATACGTGTAAATGCAAGTGTTAGTTGAAAAATTCCAAAAGCTGTTTGGAAGAATGGTGTTGTTCAAATGAGAAATTTCGTGAGTCACTTCGGCTGAGGTTCCAAACGAATCGTTAGCTTGGAATTCGGCAATCAAATATTCGGTGTCGTTCCTTAACATACTTCTCTTTTGCTCCAAGTTTACCCTTCAAAAAAACAGTTAGCCATTTAAGATAAGTCTGTTTAAAAACTTACCAGTATGTAATGAAGACGTCGCCGATACTTGCTGTGGCTTGCGCCAAAACAAATAACAGAGCAACGCTAAGCACCACACACAAATTTCCGCCAGCAAGAAAATAGGATTTATAAACGTAGCCTGACATGGAACCGCTGCCTTTAGTCTCGGAAACTTCTAATGGAGCTTCGATGGTGCTGGTTAGGGAAGATCCGCTAGCCAAAGACCCTCTTCTCTTCATGGCCAGTTGCTTGGCAATCTCATCATCATCTTCGTTATTCTCAACCTCCTTGTTAAGCAATCTTGCAAAATCTAGACCAGATGCTTGCAGTTCGGTAAAAGTTCCTTCTGCCTTCATTATACCATCTTCCATAATATAAATTTTATCGACGTCTTTTAAATACTGAAGTTGATGCGTGACCAGTATAACAGTTTTATCTTTGAGATAACCTTGAATGCATTGCTCAAATAATTGCTTTCCGACGTGGGTGTCTACGGCTGAGAGAGGATCGTCCAGTAAGTAAATATCAGCTTGTTTGTAAACTGCTCGAGCCAAATTAATTCTTGCTCTTTGTCCACCGCTTAATGAAATTCCCCGTTCTCCAACTATAGTTTTATCGGCGAATGGCAAAAGAGAAAAATCTCTTTCCAATGCACACTTCTTCATAACATTCCTGTAGCGCAATCTATCGTATTCGTTGCCAAATGTAATATTTTGGCGTACCGAACTGGGGAATAACCACGGCTCTTGTGATGCATAACTAACTTCTCCATTTATACTTAAGGTTCCTTGTACCAAAGGTAATTCGTTTAAAATTACATTAAATACGCTGGACTTTCCACTGCCAACTGGACCAATTATAGCGATCAAACTACCTGATTTAACGCGCAAATTCAAATTTCTTATTGTGTCTTCGGTTGATGAATCAGACCATTTCGCGACGCCATTTTTGATTGATATTGCATACTCCGTATTTGTTTTGGTGCTAACCTTTTCGAAACTACCAAAAGAACTTTTACTGCTAAATAATTCTCCATTAATGGTACTTGTTGAATCTCTTTCGTCAAACATCATAAATTTAGTTAACCTCTTCACAGATACATTCAATTCGGCCATTTGGGCAATACCTTGAGGGAAATATACACCCATGGTTTGTCTTAAAATATTATAAAATGCTGTTAAGACAAACACTTTTTTTGCTTGGACCATGTTTCCCAACAATACGTAAGTTAAAATGCTCAGGAAGAATGCGATACGAGTAGAAAACATTATGAAGGATGTTGTGGTTCCTCTAACAAATGAAATTTTTCGTATAGTTTGAATTTCGAATCTAAAAAAAAAATTTGTTTTTATTTATCGAAATTGCAATTTCGTCCAAATTACCTTCTGGCCAAAGCTACCAATTTTGCGAATGGAATTTCCCACGCATACATTTTGATAACTTGAATTCCCTTCACTATTTCGTTCATCAAACGAATTCTTTCGTCCGTCCTGATTGCTGTTTTCAAACGCAACACGGCAGCCCTTTTCCCGAGTCCAACTAAAATTGATAAATAGAAAAAACAATATTTTGGTAACAGTTTAATTGTCTTACATTGGAAAGGGATTAACAAGAGCAGAAAGAAAACACCAGCCAATGCTGAAATTCCAACCTCTCGGTACATGAAATAACTTACGAAAAGTGTCTCGCAAGGTGCTATCCATAACTGATGAACATATACTGCAGATGTATCGAATCGAATTACGTCATTGGAGAGTAGATTGACTATCTGTCCTGCGGTAGTGTTTCTCAAAGATTTTTGGTTCAACCGTAGTGCTTTTCGGTAGATTAAAGAACAACAAGCTACTCTCATTTTCATTCCTATGTGCAGAACACCCAGCATTTGCGGATGGGTGAAAAATACCTTCAGTACAGAACAGGACACTACCCATGTAGCGTAACAATACGCTTGTGTTTTGGATATCTCGGTCTGGTTTGGCACAAAATATGCTAAGAGAACTCCTAAAGCCAGAGGTTGGGTTGCTCTAAAATGAAAAATAAAGAAATACTTTAAAAACCTGAAAACTAATATTTTCTTAGTAAAATAAATGTTTGCGAGTTCAAACGGTTTTTTTTTGGTAAAAATTTCTACAATAATTATCCAACTTAGTGTGCATTAGATGGGAAAAATCTGTAGTGAGAAAATATCACACTTACACGTAACTCTTGCACAATTGAATCGCTTGTCGATTGATCGATTGTCCGCGATATGCACAAACTTGTCCAGACGTTGCTAAAACGTTAAGCTACTTCAACGTGAGACGTTGACACCCCCTTACGCTACTTATTAATTTTTAGACAAATTTCAAACCCCCTTATGTGAGATGCCAAAATAAAAGCTTACCTGATGCATATTTCCGAAAAAGCTAAAATCAATCCATATTTTAAGAGTTCCGCTCCAAATATTCGTATTAATACTCTTCTTAACGAAGGCTGTCGTTTACTTTTCTTCGCATTTCCTACTTCTCTTTCCCATTCGTGTTCGATTCTATCTCCTAAAAAGCCCGATTTATGGGCCGAATATGTTTCGTATAGGTCTGTTACTTCAAAGTTTTTTTGTTTATAGCCTTTCAGAAAGGTGGGCAAAGTATATCTGAAATTTTAAAAATTGTTGTAGTAAATCTTAATACGTCATCGTAAAAAAAAAAAATTTTTAATGAGAAAAAATTAAAAAGGCAAAATTTTTAGAATTCTTCAGTTTCAAAAAATCCTTATGGTTTTGTTTCTTTGTCAGGTTATACAAACTGATAACCTAAGGGTCAAGAAAAGGTAAAAACGTCCCTGAGTTATTAGTAACTTATTTTCAAGACTAAAATTAAATAAATATAATTATTTAAAAAATTAAGAAAAAATTTTTTTTTAATTTTAGCTTTGAAAATGAGTTACTAATAATTCGAAACGTCGGACAATAAAATTGTTTAAAATGGACCTTCATCTCAACAATTTCTTAATTAATAATTTATTAACTATTCTCTTAAATTTTGTTTATTTCGTCTACCTATTATCTACCAGTTTATCAAAACAATTTTGAATTTTGATTTCATAATATATAAGACAATGTACATATCGTCGGTCTAAGATGCAAATGGCCTAAGTCCACTTTTGGGTCAAATTTTATTTTTGGTGACATCTGACGACCGGTAGTCAAACCTACCACCTGTTAGTTTCCCAAGTCCATATAAAAATTTTTCGCGCCATAAATGCTTTAAACGCATTTTTCATTTTCATGTTCATTTATTATTGATCAGCTACATTTTTTGCCTCTCCTGTAAAATTTTCATTTTGTGAGTTAGGCCATTTGCATCTTAGACCGACGATATTATGCTATATTATGCACAATGAACTATTGCAAAATTACTAAATATTGGTACATTCATTCGGTCATCTAAAAAGTCAAGGCAAAAAAATAAATACATATTATATTATGCGATATTACGATAATACGATATAATAATTATATGAAATAGCTACAATGTATTTCAAGATAGATAAATAACTATGTATATACTATATTTTCCAAGAGCGTCCATAGGATCTTTTTCAGGGAGGGGCAAAATCAAAACAAAATTAAACACTAAAAATTTTTTAATTTTCTTTATTTGCAGAAATGACAAATTTCCAATTCTGCAAGAGCCTTAAAGAAGGCACCTGCCCCCTTTGCATCCCCCCCCCCGGCAATGGACGCCCATGATATTTTCCAAATCTCAAATTCAATTTAAACCAATATACCGTGGTTCAGGCAAATAAGCTGATTTAAAAGCCAAAACCATTATTTACTGTAGACAGCATTTTTATCATTTAAAATGGTAAAGGGGGCTTAAATGAACGTAAAAAAAGAAAATGCAAACCCAAGGGTGGAGTATGGCTAATTTAGGGAGATTGAAAAGCTGTGCAAAATATATTATTGCGTTTTCCGGCGAAACTTAATGTTCTATCAAAAACTATCCTACAGAAAAGTTGTATTTCATAAAAAAATTTACAACTTTCATAAGAGTCACTTTTTACTATGACCTCAAATTTTCTGTGAAAAATGTGAAAAGTGTAAGAAAACGATTTTTTTTTCATTTTTGCAAAAATAATTCAATTTTGATGAAATTTTCTGAAATCATTCTTCCTTATGTCGTAAATAAGAATAAATTTTCTTACATAAAAAAATCTAAAAGTTTTTGAGATATTCAGTTTTTCAGTCTAAAACTGTTTTCTTTTTTCAAAAAAATATCGTTGATGAAAAATTATTCTACAGAGTTCTTCCGGTGCTCATTTTATTTGTTTTTATATGGACTTTTTGAGGCAATAATAACAAATAACAGTTCCAATTTCACAACACGTTTAAAAATTGAAAAAACTCTAAAATGACTTTTTGCAACAATGAATTTTTCAGTAATTGTTCATAATAATTGATTGATACGTGGTTTAGACTTAATTTTTTTACAGTAATGCTATAAACATTAAATTAAAATAATAGAGCTTCACATAAGTAAGCAAAATAATCATTTTTTTGTTTTAGAATCAAAAAGTTTCCAATGCAAAAGTTGTAGATTATGAAAAATCTGCAACTTTTGTAGAGGTTACTTTATAACATAATCTTAAAACTTCCAAGAAAAATGCGAAAAATATTTTTTTTATGTTTTACTTTAAATTTGAAATGAAGCAGCCGAATCTTTGCTTGAACCCAGGAAATGAAATGCCAGCTGACGAATTCAGTGATCTTGAAGAAAAAATCAAAAAGATGAAGAAAGATGTTTCAAAAAGATGAAGAAGATACATATGATTTTTTCACCACGGAATTTATTTTTGAAAAGAAAAACAGTTTTAGACTTAAAAACTGAATATCTCAAAAATTTCTAGATTTTTTTATGTAAAAAAATGTGTGCTTATTTAAGACATAAAGAGACATACTTTCACAAAATTTCATCATAATTGAATTATTTTTGCGAAAATGAAAAATAAAAAACAAAATAAAGCGTATTTTCGCATTTTTATTTTTCACGGAAATTTTGAGGTCATTTTGAAAAGTGACTTTTACGAAAGTTGTAGATTTTTTTACGATCTATAACTTTTCTGCATGACATTTTTTGATAGAACGTCAAGTTTCGCTGAAAAACGCAATAATACATATATTTTGCACACCCTGTCAACCCACCACCCCTGAGCTTGCACTATTAGGTAAGTTGCCTTGACATTGTCATTGACAACTCCAATTTAATTATTTATTTACTTTTACTTCTAGATTACCCTTTTCAAACCTGAAATTTTTAAATTATTATTTATACCAAAATACTTTGGTAAATCAAAATAATAAAATTTAAATTTGAATTTTGTGGTGGTTGTTTTCATAAAATTATATTATTCGTCTGTGAGAATAAAATTATGTGCAAACATTATTATCTGAATGAATTATCACAGCATCTAATGAAAATAATATTTTAATTTTTAAATTAAAAATTCAATTTGTTATTAAATTGAAAATTTCAATATTATTTACCGAAATCACGCTTTCGGGTTAATATAAACTGCGAAATATTGAACTGTTAATTTGATAATCAAAACGATAAATTCTAGATAACGACAAATGAATACCTACTACGTCGTCAAAAAATTTCTACAAAATAATTTTGGTTTTTTGCTTATCTTGAATAAATGAAGTAAATGCGAATTTTCGTGAACTTCAATATTTATTCGTTGCTGATAATAATATTCTTCATGCATCCCACCCAAAATTACTTTCCAAAAAACAAAAAATCTTGACTATGCTCATAGAATATAGTACTTAAAAAACCAAAAAAATTGTTTAAAAAATCTACTTACAAAAACGTGGCAACTGAAAAGCAGCTTGCATTTTCTCTAGGATTTTTAGGTCTTTGAATTTTATTGCCAAAACCAGAATCCATTACTTATCGTATCCTTAGGTGACTTCAGCTTTCAATGAATTTTATTGCTACTGAAAAAGAAACATTTTCAAAATTTTTTATTTTATCTTTGCCGATTTCTCGTGAGTCGACGCCCGTGTCGTATTTTCTACCTGCTTGCTCCAGGTGAACTTGCATGTGAACTTGTGGATCTTTTAAAGTTTTAAGGGACAGTGATACATGTGTTGCCCAGAGGAGCTTAAAACATGGTTCACGGGTAAGGTTAATAGCCAAAATATTAATCAGAAAAAAAATTGTTATTAATAATAAATTATTGATCACGAATACATCGTCCAGCCTCAAACGGCAAGAAGTTGACTTATGCTTGATAATAATCTATTTTAGACGTGTAATAGAAAACCTTGAAATTCAAAATAAATTCATAATTCACAAATAACTATGAAATGAACAAGCAATGGCATCATCAGTGGCGGATCCAGGGGGAGGGTCATGGGGGTCATGACCCCCCCCTTGAATTCATAATTGTGGCTAAATAAGAGCTTCTCTAAAGTTTAAAAAGTGTTTATATTTAATTTAATATTTAAATTAAAAAAAAACAGATAATATCCTTGAAAATCCTAACTTTTCACATACGTGCTTCTAGGACATTAAAAAAAATCGCCTGCAGCGCATTTTGCTGACACGGTGTAACAGCCGCCCAAATTTATTCAGGCCTAATGAATATCCACTACCTGTGACCCTCCCGTTGCCAAAAGTCTAGATTCGCGTCTGGGCATCATTGAAATTGCCCAAAAATTGCTTCAATTTGATGGATTAATATTAACAAATAAGCTCTTCTGCTAACCCACAATCAAAGTTTATCAAATTACTACTACTCTACTACTATTGCTTATCTGCTCAGGAGACAACTGATGCTGATGGCATGGGTTTTTGTTTCAGCCAAAAACCAAATAAAATACTTTTAATTGCAATTTTACATACACTTCGTGATGAATGACAATAATTTGTATTTTTATCTTGATAACTCCTTGAAAGTACAACATGAAACAAATTAAGGCAACTTGAGCCTCTCTAATTAGAACGAATTCGAGTTATATCTACATAAATTTTGCTGTCAACCAATATCGAGATAAAATGAGTTTCAAATTTTAATGAGTAACAATTGAGATAAAATTTTAGATAAATGATTAACAATCTAAGAATTCTGTCGTTAAGAAGAGAAACTTGTAATTTAACAATTGTTAAATTATAAGAATTATTAATGAAAAACACTTCTCTTTCATAAATACAAAAAATCTTACATTTTAAACCAAACAATGTTCGGCAAAATATTTTTTTTAATTTTGGTGAATCAAATTGGTCCTTGAACTTCCAAGATATGTCTTGATCTTATTTAAACTTATCATGTGCGCTATCTTTCAATGAATTTGAAAAAACTTCATCTAAACATTTTTCACTACCACAGCCCATTTTTTTAAAATATTTTTTGAAAACAATGCTGTTATAGCAAATCATTGTCGATCTGTTTCGCCAAATCTCTGAGCTTATATTACATTTTGGGGTGTTTTTTCCCAGACACACCCACATGCTATAATATAATACTATATATTATAATATAAACTTTAAAAAAAATTCTTTTTAATATTAAGCTCAGTACTCATAAATGCATCGGCGTTGATGGATAAAAAAAATCATAAAATCAAATTTTTTAAATAACTGCAGTATCACAAAATTTGGGGAGAAATAAAACTAGAAATAATTTAATAAATGCCTACCTTCCAGTTTTGTACAAAGTAATCACGGATAATTTTCAGCACTCACATCACCAAACTACCTACACGTTATTATTGGAACGACTTTTCAACTGCAATGGAAAAATTTATTGATAAAAGCACCGCACATGAAACTCTTATCAACATAAAATAAATTAACATAATCGTCATTTATTATAACTCATTTCTCGTTATATTGCATTGATTGCCCTAATTATAATGTTATTTCATTTTTTATACCAAATTTCTAATAATTAATGTGAGTCGTGAAACCCCACGTTTCGGGTCATTGCATTGCAATAATTATAATACACAGAAAAAATTAGTAATGTTTGAAGTAGAATACATAATACTTTTAAGAAATAAATTTAATTTATTATTTAAAATTATCTAATTTTATTTTTAATCATCGTCAGTAATTTAACCGACAGTGACCAATAAAAACCTATACAATGAGATTTTTTATTAAAATATAATATAAATAATTAGATTACTATTTTGATAAATAAAAATAAAACTCATCCGATCGATCCTAAAAATCATTAATACAATGTAATTAAAAGTAGGTAAAATTTTTAATTTTCTTAAAATAAATGATAAAAAGGTTAAAAGCAAACGGGTAAAGTCGGTACTTTTTTCTATAAAAAGGTACGATAACCTTTACAATTTTCCAAATTCATTAAACGTACTTGAAATGTTGTGTTATCTAAGGAATTTTCAGGATGACGAAATTTAATAATAAGTTGAAAATTTAAATGTGTGGACATTACAGAGTACAGTGAGATCCCAATTTTTTTTGTGATTCTAGAAACCAAAATTTATATTGTCTCTCCGGGGTTATCTAATGCTTCTTAATTTTAAAAAATTTTTTTCGAAATAAATTAAAAAGCAGAATACCCCATAGGGAAAAACTAATAAATTACCATGCCAGAACTCGAAAGTTATTTATTAATTATTATATATAGCCCCGCAGAAGTGGAAAAAATAAAATAAAATAAATTTTATTGTAAGCAAGAGGATTTTTGCCTCAAACTGCCCTATCATAGATACGCTACTGATATCACATTAAAAGCGTTTTTCTTTTCGCAATATTATCTATCGAACATGAAGTAACGAACGAAATAAATTTTGATAGTGTAATTGACTGATTTGCGCAAATGAAGACGAGAAAAATAAACTTCTTGTAAGATCATAATCAAATAAAGAAAAACATACCGTTGACCTTTTTTTTACCTTTTTTGACAACTTGCAAAATAAAAAATTGTTCCCATGGGGGGGGCGCCAAATTTACCAAAACCCCTCGCTACGCCGCTGATGCCTACTTACACCCCTATTCTGTAACTTCTTCGGTATCGTAAAGTTTGGTTTCGTAAACAAATAACCAGAGCCGGAACTAGGGTATGATGCGCCCGTGGCGACTTTGAAACTTGCACTCCTACCGGGGGTCTGGGGAGTACTCGTCAGCATATAGCGCCGCAAACGAAACTTTTTGAAATTTTCAAGATTAAGCGCTCTATTGTAAAGTTAGAAAATCGCCATACAAAAATATTTTCTCAAAAAAATAGGTTTAATAGAAGCAAATTTATTTAAAAAATATATTAAAGGACTTAGCACGCAGCAGTAGCCAGTAGGTAGTCGATCTACGCGTGGTAAAGGCCACAGGTATCCTGCTAATCTTTTATTATATTTTATATTCAGGATTTTATCTTCTTTTTTAGATTTTATTAAACTTAATTTTAAAATTGAAAATTTGGCATCCCTTAACTAGCTCGCGGGCGCCTCTCTCGCCACGCCCTAGTTCCGACCCTGCAAATAACAATCGTAACGATATATTTACTTCGTACATATTATATAAAAAATTTTAAAAGGTCAAATAATACATAAAATAAAATGTTATAATGATAACCTACAAGAAACACAAATAATAAAAAATTTACGGAAATTTTACATTAAATCATTGTAATATGTAATAGTATATTGTGTTATAAGGATCAAAGATAGAACTTTTTGTGACAAGTTTATAGGATTCGTGAACAAAAATAAAGTGAATACGGCAATAATTAGACGAACAACCAAAATTCACTTTTACTCCGAATAAAGCAGACTATTTTTTCTCCAAACGTAAAAATTAATGATTATTATACTTTTCTTCCCGGCTTTTCAGTGCTGTAAAGGCTTAAATTTTATTTTTTATTAATTAATTACGATCGATTTCGGATTTAAATGTTTTATTTAAATGTAACAAAAATGATATTATTATTTTAAAAATTGTTACAAAACCAGAAGTGTCTGCACTCCCTCCAGGTTAGCATCGATTACTATTTTTTTTAAATTTGTTAAAATAATAATTATTATTTTTTAAAATAATATTTAAAAAAAATTTTTTAAATTTAATTTTGTATGTTTTTACCGACCCTTTTAGCTCCTGGGGGCATCAAAATATAAATAAAAAATTAATTAACTATGAGCCAAGACGGACACCGTCATTACGGCGATTCCAGTTCGGCACCGTCATTTCGGCGATTCGGATTCGGTTCTGGTTAGAACATAGCATGAAGTTGACCTCTTTTATTCTGTTGATACCTAACACACCAGTGGCGTAACTAGCGGTGTTCCTGTGCTCGATCGAACAAGGGTCCGGGTGTTAAAGGGCCCGGTTCTATGAGCAACAAATAAAATATGTAACACACATTACACATAAGTGTGAGATTGCCAAAAATTTGGGGGCCCAGAACATAAGCCCATGGCTGCATGGTTACGCCACTGTAACACACTATTGAGCGATTTAAGCCATCGTCTCATTATATAAATACTAATACCACTTTCTATACCTACCTTCCAGTATTTTTTTAGCAAAATGTTATAATTTATTTACCTTAAAGAGTAAGCTCTAAATTTCAAACCACAAACACAACTTGACGAATCAATCAGAATAACAAAAAATATAATATGCAGTATTTTCTAGTTTAAACTACCTACCTCTGAAACTTATCTCTTTTTGCAATAACAAATTTTATTAAGCCATCAATAAATCTTAAAATAAATATTAAGAAAGCAATAAAATAAAAAAATAACATAACTTACAAAAAAATAAAAACATATACCTGTTCCATAATTTACCTAAGCTAATTTACTCCGGCCATAGATCTGCTTATTTTTCAGCAATGCCTTCCCCCCTTAGAAATTACATATATGACCGCTACTGCTCCTTATACTCTTACAATCCAAACAAAATTTTTTATATCATCCCATATATACCAATTTCTCAACAAATTACCTCCAATTACAGATCTTCTTAGATAGGTACTTCAGTAAACTGCGGAATCTAGTTTCCATGGAATTTAATTCACAATTATTCGTTTCATATTTTTTATTTCATTTATTTCAACAATAAAATTTAATAAGTATTTTACAATTTGGTTAGAAGGAACCATTTTTATAACTTTCAATAAAATAAAGCGGTAGCATGTAAAAATAAAAAAGTTCTTCATATTGTGGAATGAGAACTTAGGCCGAGTTTCTCAAATATTAAAAAAACATTTCATACTATTATTAACTTCCAACGTAAAATAAACATAATTTGTAAGGACATTATTAACATTTATAAAAAAATAATGAATCCTTTGTCTGGGATTCACGTGTCTCTGCTTATTATATCAATAAGGCTCTAAGTTTATGAATCACAATTAATACATGGTTTTCAAATATTTTTACTACGTAACTTTACCCTAAAAGTGAGATCCGAACTCTGTGCTATTCATCAATCTTATTCAATTTGTTGTAACTCTGAAAAAAAATAATTTAGCAAATTTTCATGCAAAATTCAAAATACTAACATTTTCTGAAATTTTGGTAAGAACATCTGCCATTGTTTTCCCAGTTTGTTGTACCATACTATAAAGGTAGCCACTTTTATTTTGTAATAAAACATGTGGATGATCGAATTCCACCATGGTACCAGCGTCCATCACTAATACTTTATCAGAATCCATTACAGTATGCAGTCTATGTGCAATTGTAAGTACAGTACAATTTGCAAACTTCTTCCTAATTGTATGTTGAATAAGCGCATCAGTTTGTGGATCAACATTAGCTGTAGCTTCATCCAAAACCAGGATTTTATTGTTACGTATAATTGCTCTAGCCAGGCACACCAACTGCCGTTGACCAACGCTAAAATTAGAGCCACCCTCGGACATTTTTGAATTTAAACCTGAAGTCAAATCACTGACTGCTTCTTTAAGCTCCACTTCTTCGAGTGCTCCCCATAACACTTCATCACTGTAATCATCAAATGGATCCAAATTTTTTCTCATGGTACCCGAAAACAAAACAGGTTCCTGAGGTATAATAGAAATTTTTGATCTCAGATCGTGTAGGCCCAAACGTTTGGTATCAATGTCATCTACTATTATTGAACCGTCAATATCGGTAAGGCGAAATAGTGCCGATATTAAAGAAGATTTTCCTGCACCAGTACGTCCAACAATTCCAACTTTTTCTAATGGTTTGATAACAAAACTCAAATTCTTTAAAACGGGAGGATCTTGAGGAAAGTATCTAAGAAAGAGGTTAACGAATTTAACTTGGCCGCGACTGGGCCAAGTTTTAGGTGGTTTTCTATCGGGAGCACTTTCGAGGTTTGCTTCGTGCTCAACTGAGCTGTACTCCAAAATACGCTCGACCGAAGTCATTTGATTCTCCAACTCGGTTGACTGCCTCATACCCCACTGAAACATTCCTGTTAGGCCAATCGATTGGGTTATGGCTAAACCAACATTTCCTCCGAACTTCTCTGAAAATAAAGAAATTGCTATTACCTAAACTGAGTGGAAGTTAATATTGCATACCATTTCCAAGAACTAAAAAGCTTAATGTGACTATGGCGATGTAAATGATGCACACAAGATCCAACCAGAATCCAAAAGCTCTTGAGGTAGCAATAAATAAGAACCAAGATGAACTGTGCAGATCTTGATGGTTATCAAACTCTTTTTCCAAAATTGATTCAGCACCAAATGCTCTTATTGTCGTTAAACCCTGTAGTGATGAATTTAAGTAAGCAAACACCGGACTACGAGCTGTGGAAAAAATGCGTTAACTTTTTGTTTAATAAAATCAAAAACACTTACTAACTCCTTCCAATCTCTTAATACTTCTACTTGTGGTCAAGTAAAATATTCGGAGGAAATAAAAAATAACACCAATTAAAATAGTAGGAACCATTAACCAAGGATTCACCACACCAACTACAACTATTATACCTATCAGTGCTAGCCCTATTTGCAAACAATCAATCATAGCTGCTGGTAGTAACTCATCGACTGAACCCATGTCTTTTGAGAAACGATTTAAAATTCTGCCAGAAGTATTGGTATTGAAAAACCTCATAGTTGCATTCGTGATACTCTCAAACATTTTATCATGCAATCTCACTGAAGCTCTCATGCAAACAGTGAAAAAGGCAAAGGACCTCACCAGTGTTGCTACGATAGTTAGAATGGTTATAACGGAATAAATAATAATTGAAGTTTCTCTTGAAAATTCCCAAGGTTTATTTTGGTCTGGACTAGATTGTAAAAGAATAGATCCATTTGTGCCATCGCTTGTTTGCAAATCCATAAAACTGCGTAATTCGTCGCTAACCACTGCAGCAGTTTCATTTGATTTTAAAAGTTCATTGTTTCTTTGTTCCACATTGACCCTAGAATTTATGGTAAAATTAAATCTGAGGTGGAAATTTATGGTAAGCAAAAATTTTGATTTACTTACCAATAGGTAACGTAGTAGTCTCCTGCACTAGCAGCCAATTGAGCCAACACAAACAGCAGAAAGACACACCAAATAATGCACCAATTAGCACCGGCACTTAGGTAGGCTTTATAAACATATCCTCCAATGGATCCACTGCTCTTCTGTTCTTCATATTCTTTAGGTTCCTCAACAGTTTTGTCGTCTATGGATGATGCACTGGCCAATGAAGACTTCCTCTGAAGTGAAACTTGTCTAGCTAACTCTTTGGTTTGTTTATCTTCTTCTGGTTCAACTTCGTTCTTTAAAAGTTTAGCAAAATCAAGACCAGATTCTTGAAGCTCTGTAAACGTTCCGGTTGCTGTCACCCTACCATCTTCCAATAGTATAACTTGGTCCACATCTTTTAAGTATTGCAACTGATGGGTGATCAAAATAACAGTTTTATCCCGTAAATAATTTTTTATGCAACCATCAAACAGCTGCTTTCCGACGTGCGTATCGACTGCCGAAAGCGGATCATCAAGTAAATAAATATCAGCTTTTTTATAAATCGCCCTAGCTAAATTAATTCTTGCTCTTTGGCCACCACTTAACGACACACCCCGTTCTCCCACAATGGTTTTATCACCAAAAGGCAAAAGAGTGAAGTCGCGCTCTAAGGCACACTTTTTGACAATCGTTTTATAATGCAATTTATCCATATCATGTCCAAACAAAATGTTTTGTCTAACTGATCCTGGAAACAACCATGGTTCTTGTGAAGCATAACTAATTTTACCGTCTACATTTAATGTTCCAGTAACCAAAGGCAATTCTTTTAGCAGTACGTGGAACAAGCTAGTTTTTCCACTTCCAACCGTTCCAATAACGGCAACCAGACTGCCATGCTTAACTTTAAAAATCAAATCGCTTAGGGTATTATCGGTGGAGGCTTCCGACCACTTAGCAGTTCCATTATTAATTTCCACACTGTAATCGTCATCGTGTTTGTTTGAAATGGACAAATCGAATGTATCGTGCACGTGATTGTTAGAAACGGTTTTTCCATTCATGTGTTCAGTTTTGGCATACTTGGTTACTTCGGTTTCATCGTACAACATGAACTGATTCAATCTTTTGATTGATACATTTGCTTCGGCAATTTGAGCAATTCCTTGAGGGAAAAACACAGTCATTGATTGTCTCAAAATGTTATAAAAAGCAGTAAGTACGAATACTTGTTTGGCATTGATGTTATATCCAAATAAAACGTAAGCCAAAATTGTTACAAACAATGAAATTCGGGTTGTAAACATTATGAACGACGATACCACACCTCTGATGTAGGAGGTTGCTCTTATAGTTTGGATTTCGTACCTAAACATTATGGTATTGAAATTAAGTAATTTTAGGGTTCCAGAAAACCTACCTTCTGGCATACGAGACAAGTTTTGCAAATGGTTTTTCCCAAGTGTACATTTTGATTACTTGAATTCCAGAAATAATTTCGTTCATCAGACGTACTCGTTCGTCGGTTCTCAAAGCTGTTTTCAAACGTAATTTTGCCACCTTTTTTCCTAAGATAACTAAATTTAAAAATCATCAAAACACTGTAACGATTATTTTAAAATACCTACATTGCAAAGGAATGAACATCAACAAGAAAAGTACACCAATCACTGCAGAAATTCCAACTTCTTGGTACATGAAATATGTAATTAAAATTGTTTCGAGCGGACCAACCCAAAGTTGATGAGCAAATATAACGGCAACATCAAAACGATTAACGTCGTTTGAAAGCAAATTTACTATTTGTCCCGCCGTGGTATATCCTAAAGCTGCTTTGCTTAGTTTCAGTGATTTGCGATAAATAAGAGAACAACAAGCTACCCTCATTTTCATTCCGACATGCAAAACGCCCATCATGTACGGATGAGTAACGAAAACGTTAACTAACGAACATCCAACAACTCCAGCTGCGTACCAATAAGCTTCTTGTAACGTTATCGTTTCTTGATCAGGAGAATAATACCTTATCAGATTGCCCAGGAATAGCGGTTGAGTTATTCTAAAAAATATTTTCAGGATTAGTTTAAATAAAACAAAAATCTGCAACTGCGAAGCAAAAGTAGTGCTGGTCATATCGATATAAGTAATACAATATCGATATTTCGAACGTAATACAGCATTGCCTAGCATAGTCCTGTTGCTCGTAACCGGACTAAGCGAGATAATCCTGTATTTCGATAAATAGAATCTTGATATATCAAATAATATCGGTAACATATGAATAGATATTGAATAATATCGGTATATCGATATTTATAATTTATTATACAATTCGAGATATTGATATTTTTTCAATTTAATATCCATATTCCATAAAATATCGATATTGATATATTGAAAAATATTATCAGACCTAAAAAGAAATATACTATAATACAAGAAAACAGAAATTATAAAGCGCAATATCTACAGCAACAGCTAAAAGAAAGAGATAACACAAACATCAATGTAATTAGCATTAAAGAAAACAGAAAAAAGAAATTAGCACAACTAACAGAAGAAGAAACTTCCAAACCAACAGATAAACATTTGAATAATAATTACTGATCGGTTGCATTTTTATCCAAACTTGTTCCATTGTTAAGTTCCAGATCGTTAAACGTCGTGTTAATGTTGGCTTGAACGGCAGTGTCGTTTACAGACGGCGAAAAATACTGAACCAGTTTTCCCAAAAATATAGGTTGAAACAATCTAAGAGGCCAAACTGTTTATAATAAAATTTGTAACTAACTATTGGTTCAAATATTTAAGGCAAACCTCAAATTATTAAAAAAAAGAAATGTAAACCCACCTAATGCATATTTCCGAAACTGCTAGAACGATTCCATAAATCAAAAATTCCAATCCAAATATTTTGATCAATACTCGTCGCAAAGATGGCTGTCTCCGACTTCTTCTGGCTTTTTCTTCTTCCGCTATCCATGCCTTTTGGATTTTATCTCCCAACTTACCTGATTTATGTTCGCTAAATGTTTCGTAAAGGTCTCCCACTTCCAAGTCTTTTTTGTAACCTTGTATAAAAGTTGGAAAGGTGTAACTGAAAAAATATGGAACATTTTACACAGGTGAAACTCTTTTGCTTGCTTTAAAATAGTTAGGGAGAACGTTCTGTACAACACTGTACGATTGTTAAAATTTCCTTCGATCTAAGGGACTTAGACTTGAATAATTATTATTATATTAATATTCAAAATGAACGCTATTTGTACTTTTATTTATTACTTTGTAATCTCCAAAATTAATGCATAAATTAATCTTGGTAAATAAATTCTAAAACTATGTACCAAAACTATCGGCAAAATCAATATGTTTGAAATTTGTGTGCTGTACAACCATCTGGTTTCGCCAATAAATTATTCAAAATACACGTAATAATAATAAGCATTTTATTGATTAAGATAAAAGTATTCGACTTATTACGCATTAATTTCTGCACGTATACTAATATACAGACGTGGATGTGTAACCTAAGTCTGATAACCGCAAAAAATTTATCGAATCAAAATTACAAAATAAAACAATAATTACTACACACATGAAAATGTATTTAATAAATCATGAAGCTAGATACCAAATTGAAATCAAATCAAAAACTTTCAAACGCTCCTTGTGGGTTTGGAGATAACTGGATAAGGAGATAACCGCTAGGAGATCTCTACCCAAGTGAATATCTAAGGGAACTCGGAGAAATTCAGAAAAACTCGAAAACTTTAAGAAAACTTCGAAAAACTCTGAAGACACCGCGATAAACTCCAAGAAACTCTTTTCCAAACAGAGGCCAAAATAAATAAAAAAAGTTACGGCCTGGACAACCGTAAAGGTGACAATAAAATTAATCAAAAAAATTTCTTTTGAAAAATAGAACTTTATAAATGAGATTGTACAATAAATTTAGGCTACCAATGAAGCGCATCAATTAAGTTGGTAGATAGAGTTAAGCAATGGTTAAGCACAGTTTTATCATTTTAAATTTACGGTAGTAATGTTGACAATCGAATGTTATCAAACTTGAATTAATAAGAGAGTTAAACAAACTATTAAGTGTTCTCCTATAATAGATACAATCAAAATTTATCAAAACATTTACACAATACAACATTTTATTCTAAAATACTCACCATAGTGTAGCGACAGATAACGGATTGGCAGTTTCTCTTGGATTTGGATTTTTCTTACGATTATGATTAGTATCCATTATGCATTAGATTCGGCATTACACACATTGATTCAAAATTCTGAAAACAAAATTATAATATTATATCATAATTTTTTTATGATAAAATTTTAATGCTTAATATTGTAACCAGTTTTGGAGAGATACAATTAAAATATCAAATTATAACACAACTATCCAATAAAATAAAAAAAAATTCAGCCATAATTGTCTCTATATGCATCCACCACTACCATCCCAGCATTCCGAAACGGAATTTCGGAATTTCCTTGTTGGATGCACAACGCTGATTCTTTGTATAAAAAGCTCTTGATATGCGTCTGTCCCCCGACACATTCGGGAAAACAGGGATTAACTAATAATAATTTAATTAAGAAAGATGCAGACACACCAAAAATGAGAATGTCCCTCTTTTGATTTCTTTATTTTTAGGGCATTTGCAATTGAAACCCAGAATGTTTTTTAAACGCCCTGGTTCCCTCGTTAATATTTCAGGAATATGGCAAGAAGAGAATATCTCCATATTTTCCATCTAAAGGGTTTCTACAGCGAAAGTTGAGAAATCTTGGTAATTTTCACTGATTTATATTTTTTATTATGTTTAAAAATATCACATTGGGTGAATGGTTGAGTAAAGAAATAAAATTGTCCGACGTTTCGAGATCTTATTGTCCCACTTTCAAGGCTATAAAAACAAAAAATGAAATTAAAATACAGATTAAAATGACAATACAAAGAAAAGGGATTTTACGCTTATAGATATTTTAAAGAGAAATTGCCACGTATTGTTGTTATTGAAATTTGGCTGAAGACGATATCGCCCCATTTCGCCGCCTGTAAAATCGCCGCTTCTCAGTTCGCCGCCACTTTTTTTTCCATTTTGCCGCCAATTTAATTTTAATTTGATTTTGCAATTGCATAATTTTGTTGAATGTATGTAGATCGGCGTTAAAAAGCTACATTTTTTTAAAACCAATAATCCGTCCGCAGGTTGCTGTTACAAAACGATATTCACGTTTTCAACGAGTTTCATCTTTTTCGAGTTCTACCTTTGGCGAGTTCTTTCGGTCTTCAGGGATATTTTCAATTAGTTTAGTCTTTGTCAAATCGGCTCGGAGCGCCCGGAGCGGAGGGGACCGGAGCGTGGAGTCGAATTTGACAAAGACAACCATGACAATACACGGATCCACCATAACAAATAATTTTGCGGTTTTTAAAATTAAATGCCAACAGTAAGCTTTTAACTTATTAAATCGCCCCATTGTACTCCTACTAATTCTCAATAAGCTGACCCCGACCTTCATTAGCCAAAGGCGGCGAAATGCAAGGCGGCGAAATGGGGTGTATTCCTGAAGACAGCACTATTCTGGAAAATGGTGGCTTTTAACCTCCATTTTCTCCTCTTAGGTTAGTATTCTGCCTTAAAGGTTTTTTCAATATTTTTTTTATTTTATTTTATTTTCGTTTTTCTGTTGTATTTTTCTTTTGCATTTTATTTAATTTGTATTGTCATTTTAACTTGTAACTTTAACTTTATTTTTATTGTTTTTCTTTTATAGCTTTTTCTTTAGTACTTTTTTTGTATTGTCATTAAATAAAGATCCCAAAACGTCAGACAATTTTATTTGTCTCTTTTGACCGTAAACTCAACCATTCACCCAATATTTTAATTATGGAAAGTTAACTATCATCGCACTATTTTAAAAATTTCATCTTTCGCTGCCAAACGGAGCCAGGATATCCATGTAAGTAAAATCAATAGCCTGACAATTGTTTTGCAGAAATAATATATCTTTAAGGAAGAAAACAACAAGGACTAAAGTTAAGCTAGCTCAATTTTCCTATAAGCTTAGTCAACTGAAGACGTAATAGCTTAATGCAACAATGGACTTATGGTTTAGTTATGGTCTTATGGTGTACACCACAGGACAACCTCGAAATCCTGCCAAGATTCCAGTCAAAATTGTAGATGCACCCAGGGGCGGATGGGCAACATCTTAGCGGCCCGGGAAATAAAATTTTTTGTCAGCCCTCTCTTAATTTCCGTATATGGCTAAAATATACATTTACAGGGTGTTGCGCATTTTTCATCTAAAATAAAATAGAGCATAGGTTTATTACAGATTTTTGAATCAGATTACATTTACTATCCAAAAAACATTTTTTTATGTTTAGAAATTAATAACCCCCTTTCAGCTACCGGCCCTGCGGACCTCTGAACAACCGGCCCACCGGGAAATTTCCCTGTTCGTTTTATGGCCCATCCGCCCCTGGATGCACCTCAGTATGAATATACCAAACCGGGGTGTCCCCGCGACCGTGGAGAACTTTTGAGGTGGTGATAAAGAACACTTTTCTAAGGCTAATTTTAAAATAAAATTTTTGTCCAAGTCCAGACTCTTGGAGGGTGCCTCCCTTTAAAACGATTTTTTGAAATTCTGATTTCAAACAACCATAGCTCCGATATTATTAATTTTTTAAGCTTAATAGATTCAAACTTTTTTAAAGATCATTCACGTACCCCTTATCGTCAAGAATCAACTGGTTTTGAGTTATAAATTAAATTAAGGAAAAAAAAAATGTTAAAAAAATTCGGGTTTTATTTTTTTTTACTTCTCTTTTACAAACCCCATATTTCTTAAACGGAATGTCTTAGAAAAAGACTGATGGCCAAATCGGACAGGTAATTTAACGGGCTACAACTTTGGTCACATACATTTGTTTGGGAAACCAACCGTTTTCACAAAAATTCTGAAAATAACGAACAAGGAATAGGTAAACAAAAATAAATTAAAAAATCAATAAAGGTGTGATTCCTTAGATGCGGCTGGAGCCATACGACTACAGTCGCAATGACTGCTCTCCATGCTTTCTTATGGGAGTTTTTCTTTAGGCAAGGCGCGCACTGAGGTGGTGAGCGAGTGGTGTGGCAGAGGTGTGGCATTCTGTCTTTCTCTAGCACGGCAGGGGTACGATCGTGGTTCTCCTTTCATACCACTTCATCGCCACACACCACTCGCTCACCACCTCAGTGCGCGCCTTGCCTTAGAAAACGATCGTCGCATGCAACTATTGCTTGCGACTGCCATAAGAAAGAGAAAGAGAGCATTCATTACGACTGTAGTCGCACGGCCCCAGCCGCAGCTAAGGAATCATACCTTAATATCGGAGCTATGGCAGTTTGAAATCAGAACTTCAAAAAATTGCTTTAAAAGGAGGTACGCCTTAAGGGAAAGACTTGGACAAAAATTTTATTTGAAAATTTGCCTTAGAAAAATGTCGTTTATCACCACCTCAAAGGTTCTCCACGGTCACAGGGACACCCTGTATATGGAATGAATATTCCCTAATAAAAGTGATTCAAAAACTTTGAACGAAATACCGCCAAACATTTACAGTATAATTGAGCTAAATATGGACTTAAGACCGAGAAACAAGCAAGAAAAATAAAAAGAAGATTTCCTTGGATTCATAACATTTTTTTTCACTTGTATACCAGATTCCCCCTCATTATACTACAGAATTTAACAATTAAGAAATGCATCCTTTTATTTTATATTTCTGAATTAAAATGTAATAGTATATTGCGTGTTAAGAGCACCAAGTGATGCTTGGAGCAGCCCGGTTCCTCAGGAGAAACATCGGAGTCACCGGGATGAAGTTATCCAAAGAGAAATGTTTACATAATTTTGATTCATATTAATTTAAAGGTCAGGCTTGTCATAAGTTCCTGTTATTTGTTATAATGAGTGGTCATCGATCATGCAATCGACGTAATTACCGCATCCCGAGTTGGTAAAAATCTAGTCGTTATCGTTTATTTATTGTCGTTCAAGTTGTATGTTTCACTTACATGAGTAAGCTTTAAAACAAAGTAAAAAATCAAGTTTTCGGTTGTTCAAATCAAAAGATTAATTGATGTGCATGTAAAAAGAGATAAATAGCTTTTATTATTATGTCAAAAAAATTACACGCTTCATTAAATTATTTTAAATTGCATGGTTGGTTCAATACATACATCCTATACCTATCTGTAATTTCCATGTAAATAAAAATATGCAGGTCATTCACTTAATTAATTATGTGTGAAATAAACGATAGGTATTAACTTCTTATGTAATACACGTAAACAGCATAAACCTAAATGTACGGATAATACCACAAAGATGATCATTCAGTATTTTGAACTAATATTTGCAAAAGTTAGATAATCTTCGTTTCTAAGTCAATATGGAATAGCTAATAATGGAATTATACTGCAGTTACTTAAAGTTGTGTAACACATATTTACATATGGGCCATGGGCGCCCATGGACGGAGGCAAGACGGGGCACTTGCCCCCCTTGAAAAAATTATACAATAAATTAATAATTTTTGTAAATTGATATTTAATATAATTTTATTTAACATTTTGAGAGTTTTTTTATTTTGCTACCGCATGAAATTTCACCTATGCCCATGCATACATAATAATTATGTTCATAAAGTCACATTTTTACAGCTCCCGACTCAAGCAATGATAAAATTTAGGATCTGTTAAAAATTTAACAACAAAAAACGCTAGTTAAAAAGTTTTGATACCTAATGTAAATATGTCAACTTCATTTCATTAATTAGCCTCAACATTACTATAAGCCATTTAAATGTATCATTTTATTTTATAATATTTAGTATAGAAAATGCATTATTCCAGACACACATGTTACTAGCGATTACATTATATTTAGTTCACAAATACCATTGTAAATTACGTAATATCCATTTTCATGATAAGAACTGCAATAAAAATTATCAAATTGAAGATACAGTCCACTTCATAATATCGAAAGAATAAACTGCTGAAATGTTCGGCGTACATTTTCCAACATTTTAATGCAATATCCTGAAGTTATTCTATATTTTCCATTTTTCACTTTTCTGATAAAAAAAATTTTTGCAGGTGGTGGGTCGAAAACACCACTTTGCTTCGGGAAATCAGAACACAAAGACGAATTTTGTTTTCCATCAGAAAAAAAACATTTTATTTTTTTTGTTTTGGAATTGTTATATTTCATAAAGGTTGATTGATGGATAATATTAAATAACAATTTTTTGTTTAAAATATTAAATTTTAATTTTTTAAATATTTTGTAGAATTACACATTGGTTCAATTAACTTCCAACCTATTTTTGTGTTATTTTGTAATTCCAAATTTTAGCGTTCCAATACTTCCCACAGATTTTCGATTAGGTTCATGTCGGAACTTTGGAGTGGCAAATTAAATTGTTTGGGTACATTTTAAAGTATTCAATCGCCCGCAATTCTAAATGTATGCATATTTGGGATCTCGGTCTTGTTGGAACATGTAATTATTTCCGAGACGCAATTGCGTAACAAATATAATTTTATAAAAGTTTCTTAATATTGTCGGTAGTACATACAAGTTTTTAAATATTATACGTATCTAGTATAATTTTTTCAAAATAAATAAAAAATTAGTGCAAATGTAATTTTTTATCAATAAAACGTGCCGTGTGTAGACTAATTTGTACGACTAGTTTCGTAACTGAATTTCCATTCATAAAGTTAGAAGATCGAGGCAAACGAAATATTATGAAAATAAATCAAAACAAGGCCATGTTTATTATATTTACTAATATAATTAAAATAATAAGCAACAATTTTTGTAGTATTTATTTGCGTAAGAGGAAACTTGATCTTTAGACAAACCAGTAAAGACACTTAAAAAATCCCAAAATAAATATTAACATAATATTACACATTTAAAAATGAAAATAACCATTGATTGAAAGTAAATTTAATTTAAAAAAAATGGAATTAGATATCAAAGAGAAGATTGAATTTTAAGTTTCATCTTCTGATAACTTAAAAATCTTAATATCCTTTCCAATAAATTATATCAAACAAAAGTCATAAATAAATGTAATATTTTGCTATAATACATTTTAATCGGCTAATTCGTTCTAGAAATTTAAAAAAAATATTTTTTTAATTTTTAGTTTTTATTATTTTCAATGTAAAAATTACGCGTTTTATATGTATCGTACACAACGTACATTTACATGTAAAGTGTGTAAAGGTGGCAAAGGTACATACATAAAGGGCAGGATATTGAAAAAACTCCAAGATTAAATTCCAGAAAATACTTTATACATTTTTAATATTGCAGTCAAATAATTATGTAAAAATGTAATTTTACATTCGCAATATACATTTACACTATTAAATGTAATATTTACCTTTTTTATGTCAAGTTCTATAATTCTCATAGTACAATAAAATGCAGATGTAAAATTACATACTACATTTTTAAAGTGCGAAATTCTTACGCAATACTATAAAAATATGTTATTACAACACAATCACGTTCAGCTTAATTACAGTAGCGATTAAAAATAATAACAAACTAATTAAAACGCACTTGAACAAAATTGATATAAGTTTTAAGTAGACACTGCAGTTTAGTTTATTTTTAATCAATTGATATTTTTGTATTAAATTAGTGCTATCGATCGTTAAAAATTCCTTAAGTGGGTATTGCAGTACTTGCAATCGCATAACTTCTACGTTTGTAATTATGACTAAAATCAACAAAGAGAAGTAAATAAAATTTGAACAACCTTACATTTATTGTCTTTTTTTATGGACATTATTGCTAGTTAAATATGTATTTTCTTATATTGACATTGATATAATATTGATTCATACACTTTAGCTGTAAAAATTATTGTAAGCCGATATAACCGCGCGGAAATGATGCATAAATATGTCATCTGGTTAGTACATATAATTTAATTGTAAATGAACGTTTAATTTAACTAAATTGTTAAATAGAATACTTACAAAATGAATTGCCAATTTCAATAAAAAATTATTATTTTTCATATTATAAAATGATGACAAACCCCGAGGATTTTTCGGTTCAAAACAGTGGGAAGTGATAATTTAATCCGTTAAAATGTAGTTTTATGACCTTAGTATAATAGTACATGGTTTTACCTCGGTCTAGGACAAAAGGACGCGGCCGAAAGGACGCGACCGAAAGGACGCGAGCGTTAGGACGCAGACCCAAAAGGACGCAGACCTAAAAGGACGCAGACCCGAAAGGATGCAGACCCGAAAGGACGCGGGCCATAAGACCGCAGACCAAAAAGGACGCAGACCCAAAAGGACGCGGCCAAATAGACGCAGACCCAAAAGGACGCGGCCAAATGGACGCAGGCCCAAAAAAATGCAAAAAATAATTTTTATATTTTAAAATTAATTAAAAAAATGTTCATGCCATCTTGCGATGTATCTAAATACACCATTATGTGGATTTTGCTTGTATATAGTATACCTACCGTATAAAATATGTTAGATCGTTTATTATTTTAATTAAAATATTATCTCAAAAATAGTACTTGTAATCGTTTTTATTCGATAGCTGTTGTTCGGTTTTTATCTTATTTTTTATTCCTTTCCACATTATTCTAATATACAGTCATTTTCCTTATTACCAACTTAACACATAATTTCCAAAGGTTTAATATACCGGGTCGTTCAGAAACAGTATTAGTTCTTTTATCAGATCCGTACTTGGGCGACGTCTCTTTCTATTGGTCGCTAGTTGGTTTAGGTTGTATGTCTTAGGTTACTTTAGCAGGTCATACTCGTTTCACCTGCTACCTTCATGGATAATGATATAATAATTGGCTTGCGTACACCTGGATGAATCAAATTCAAAGCCCATATATAAATAATTATATGTTAATGGCGGAGTTGAATTTTGCTTTATGTTACAATGTAATAATGATAAATATTTAAAAATTAAATAATGCGTAAGAGAGGTAGAGAGGTGAATGGAGATTGGTTATATATAATATCTTTAGGTTGGTACACTGATGATGTTAATGTTGATACCCTTTGTGTAGAGTGTGGCATCATGAAAACCTATGTAGTCTAGTTCAATCAAGAAGTACATATAAGTAGCCAAGTGGTAGTCACCTTTCCGACCTTTCCGAGTAAGCAAATAACCTGTAGATTATTTTATTATTGTTTTATATTATTGTTTTATTGTTATTAAGAGTAAGTATTTATTTTGAAAACAACGAAAATGCTTTCTCAAAAAGGTATTGAAAAATTTGTTCATGAAGGTTGCAGTTTTACATTCGACAGATTCAGTGCATGTAAACTGAAAAAGTTTTGGCGATGCGATCAAAAAAATTACGGCTGCAAAGTAAGAATACATACCACAAATAATGTAGTAGTAAAACAAATAAATGAACACACGCATGATAGTGATGCGGCCAAAGTTGAGGCCAAAGTTTTAGTGAATGACATGAAGGAACGTGCCGCAACTACCGTCGAGTCAACCGCACAAATAATTAATTCATGCCTTAATAGTGAAATGTCACAAGCAGCACAAGGTGCTTTACCAAATGAAAGTTCATTAAAAAAAACCGTTCGAAGAAAGAGAAACGAAGTTAATTCTGCGCCTCCTGCACCAACAAGGCTGGAAGATCTTGTAATTCCGGAAATGTATAAAACTTTCCAGGTACATGGAATAGAAGAAAACTTTTTGATAGCCGATAGCGGGCCAGAAACTAACAGAATTCTACTTTTTGGTCGAGAAAGAAATGTTCATGAAATTCTACGTGATTCTGAACACTGGTTCGTCGATGGAACGTTTTCAACAGCACCACAACTGTTTTATCAAATATATGTGATAATGGCTAAAAAATTTGGCGCTGTACATCCCGTAATTTACGCTTTATTGCCAAATAAGCAAACGAATACTTATATGAGGATGATAGCACTTCTCAAAGAAGTTGAACCAAATTTAAATCCTAGGAAAATTTCATGCGATTACGAGTTGGCAGCAATCAATGCGTTTCAAGAAGCATTTCCAGCTTGTGAAATTTTAGGATGCTTTTTTCACCTCGTCAAAAATATGAGAAAGCATTTAGGCAATCTTCAGCTACTGGGGCGTTATAATAATGATGCCGATTTTGCTTTATATGCACGAATGGTTACATCGTTGGCATTTGTACCCATACATGATTTGGATACTGCAGTTGATGAATTAGCCACTGAAATTCCTCTTGAATTACAACCTTTATTACAATGGTTTGAGGATTCTTATTTAGGACGACCCAATCGCAGAGGTAATGGAAGAAATCGTCCTATTTTTCCTCCTGAAACGTGGTCTGTTTACACACGAGTATTAACAGATACTGATAGAACGAATAATCACGCTGAAGCAGCTCACAGACGATTACAAAGTGAGCTGTCGATGGATCGTCCTACAATATGGAAACTCATTTATTCCTTAAAACAAATTCAACGGGGTAGGGACGTATTTTTCGAACAACTAGCTGCAGGTGCTGAACCCCCAAGAAAGAAAAAAAAATATATTGATTCCGACAACCGCATCAAATGTATTGTCATGGATTATGAAAATCGCAGTGTGATTGAATATCTTCGTGGAATTTCCCATAATTACGTAATGTAAAAATATTTTTGTATAATTTATTTAGTTAATGTTAATAAATTATAAATTGAATTAAGTAAAGTTTTTAATGATTTTTAATCCTATCAGAATACTTCCTTCTTACGTTCCCACATTAGATTTATACACAGCACTAATAATCGGGGAATACGGTTCTGACTATAAACAGACCAATAGTAAGAGACGTGTCACCCAAGTACGGATCTGATAAAAGAACTAATACCGTTTCTGAACGACCCGGTATATAAAACCTCCGAAAATTATGTGTTAAGTTGGTAATGCAAAATGATATATCCTTATATATAAGGAAATGGTTTGGAAATATGAGATAATTAAGAAATAAAGAGCAAGAAGTAATTAAGAAGCGAGCTTACACACAGTATTAAAATAAAAATTAAAAAAAACTTTGAAAAAAGAAAAACTTTGTATCAATAAAATTTGTTATATTTTATAACCTGGTATAAAATATAAAAATAATTTCTATTATTAATTTCATAAAATTGCGTTTTTTGGGCCTGCGTCTATTTGGCCGCGTCCTTTTGGGCCTGCGTCCTTACGGCCCACGTCCTTTTGGGTCTGCGTCCTTTTTGGTCTGCGGCCTTATGGCCCGCGTCCTTTCGGGTCTGCGTCCTTTCGGGTCTGCGTCCTTCTGGGTCTGCGTCCTTTTGGGTCTGCGTCCTAACGCTCGCGTCCTTTCGGTCGCGTCCTTTCGGCCGCGTCCATTTGTCCGGCTCCCGTTTTACCTTCATTAGTATTTCATTAGTTACAGTATACAGCAATCCTTAGTGATATCCTACAATTAACTATGTTCAAAATAATTTAAAATGCGCGAAAGTGAGACACAGCTTCTTCGTTAAGTCGCAGCGAGCGAAGCCAGCAAATTACGTTATAAAATAATTTAAGTAACTTCTGTTTACAAATTTAAAATTGATTTGAAGCGTTTTGAAATACAGGTTTTTAAAAATTTTCTTAATCATATAGTACCAAAGGCTGAAGTTCAATTTAGCGTTAAGTAAAAATCTAACATTAATGTACTCAAGACTTCGCGAAGAAAAATAGTGAAGCACCATGCCTAGACACCCGACCTCGAAAAATATGTTACAAATTGTTTAATTTTTGTACCTATGTTTATTATTTATTCAATTCAACGAGATTTTTATATAAATTTTAAAAATTAAAATGTTTTTCATAATTATATTATTAAAAATATTATTAAGGTATTATTTATTTTAATACCTAATTAATACGCCATGAAATTCAATAAGTACCGACGCGACAGTTAATTTCTAGGGCACAAAGAAGAGCAGCTTTACGAAATTGCATATAGAATGCAGCGCTGCTGGTTTTAGCGGCCTGCCACTTATTGATCTCGTGGCGGAAGAAAAAAATACCAAATATTTCAAAGGCGGCAAAAAAGACAGGAAAATGCATAAGAAAGAACTGGAAGAGGTGAGGTAGGAAAGATGACATTTGAATTAATTCCCACCATACAACCATGATAACCAGAACTCGTGGAGAACTAAATTTTCACCTCATCTAAGCGCTGACCGGACATGGGGTTAACAAATATTTAAATAAAATTCAACAATCGCCTAACTCCAACTGATTTTTCTGCAAGGAAGAAGACAACGCAAGGCATACGGTATTCGTTTGCAGAAAATGGATAAATATAAGACGAGACACCAAAGAAAAAACCAAAACAACATTAACACCTCAAAATCTGGTGTCCACTACTTTCGCTTCTGAACAAAATTGGAACTCCATCAATGAAATGATCAAAGAGATAATGCGAGCAAAGTAAGATGAAGAAAGGAGGATACGCTGAAAATAGGGAACCGTAGCCTCACGGCAATTCCGATTGCACAACGAAAAAATGCGTGAGATATTCCGTGTGCAATCGTTAACTGGTGCGAAACACCACCCAGGGAAGGTTTTTTTAGTGAGTAAGAATCTCACAGTACCACACCAGGAGACCTGTGCTCGAACTCTTTCGACTTGATTAGCATATGGATAATCGATGTGAGCATTTAAGAACAGGACCTTAGAACATCGGAGTGGTCCCTATGCAAGGCTTTTACCCCTCCCAACCACACAAAAAAGGTATTATTTAATTCGACGTATTTTCCTGAATTCTTTCGACTTTTTTTTTAATTTTATTTATCTTCAAAAGGTTTTAATGATCCAAAATTTTAAACTTGCAAATATTAAAATTACAATTTAAATTAATTATGTACTCCAAATGACTAAATTTTACTTTAATTCTCCTTCAACTGGATTCAAAATTATTTATTGAAATAATAAAAATAATTTTCTAATTTATTTTTATCCAAATTATAATTTATATAAATTTTATATAAAATAAATAATTTATTATAAATTATATAAATTTCCCCAAAACTTCGATGCTGCGCATACAAAATACACAGCGATATATTTAAAGTGACTAGTTCTCAATCCAGTAAAATTAATTTATTTTCTATTCCTATGTTACACAAATATTCAGTATTTTTTTAATATAGTAATTATTTCTACACAGAATGCATCCAAAAACCAGTGGCGTAGCAACTTTGATTGTAGCCTGTGTTCATACTATAGGCACCGGGGCCCCTAAGTTAAAATAGTACATAATTCACTAAATAATAAAAAAAGCTTAACTTTCCAACCAACCGATAGGAAAAAAATTAGAAAATACAAATTAATGTGGATCAATTTGATAAATACAATTATTATTATTATTTCTGAAAATGTATTTTCTTATTTGTAGTTTGAACTTGCAGTAGGAGTAATACTCATATTAATTTAGTAGAAAGTAATAAATTTTATAATCTAAAAAATAACCAGCTTTTCTTGTGTTTTCCGCTAAGATTTATTTCAAGACTCAATAAAAAAAAATTAAATATAATTATTGCACTGTTGTAGTCAGTCAGCATATTTATTTTATAAAGATTTTCAGTGTCTGGTTAATAATAAACTAGACGCACATACCAACAATTTTGGGTGCATTTATTTGTTAACAACGAAACAGCTAATTTCAAAATATGTTCAAAGTCGGAAACGCAAAATTTGCTAATATCATTTGGTGATATTATGATTATATATCACCATTAGAAATGGTGACATGTGGTCCTGAGCCACTTGGCCCTGCGACAACTCGCCTCGGACAACTGGCCTTGACGACAAGTGGCCCTGGCAACAACTGGCCCTATCGACAACTGGCCCTTGGACTACTAGCCTTAAAATTTTCACGAAAATATATTCTTCTTCTTGTAACATTTTAGTACAGATTTTTGCTCTATCAGTGAAATTTCCATAATTTACTCTCAAAAATTTGGCAAAAAAGTAAGATATTATTTAAATTAAGTCGAAACTAGTTATATATTAACAAATACAATAAGAATATATAAAATCATTTATTAAGGGGGGAAATGAGTCTGAGGTACAAACAAAGAAGCATATTTTTGTGATTTTTTTTTGCAGAGTACCTTATTTGTCAATATTTTTAAAATTCTTTACATTATTAAGCATTATATTAAGATATTCTGCTAAATTTTCGTTAAAAAATATTGCAAAATAAGCCAGTGGTACTAGTGGTGAGAACTGAGGCACATCAAAAAAAAAGTTCCATGTCAGAATAACTCATGGTTGCTTTATCTGAAATCAAAAAACCAAAAATATTTTTTTAGTGCATAAGTTTATCTTGATTTCGAACGAAAATATTAACAAAATATTGATTTTTTACTTTTTGGTAAAAGTGCAATAAAAAAACTGTGACTTTTGCCAAAAACTGCTCTTTTTGCTTAATTAAAAACTAAGTTGTAATTGAAATTAAAAAAAATCCTTCGTTCAAATTCAAGATAAACTTATGTACTAAAGAAATAATGTTTATTTTTTGATTTCAGATGAAGCAACCATGAGTTACCCATGGTAACTTTTTTTTATGTGACTCAGTTCTCACCACTACCACTGGCTTATTTTGCAATATTTTTTTAACAAAAATTTAGCAGAATATTCTTAATATAATGCTTAATAATGAAATAAAATTTTAAAAATATTAACAAAAAGATACTCTGCAAAACAAAATCAGAAAACTATGCTTCTTTGTTTGTACCTCAGAGCCTTTTCCCCCCTTAAGAACAGGACAAATGCAAAATAGCTGTCAAATATTGTAACAATTTATTGTTTAATAATTGTTTGAGCGTCCCTTTTGCCCTCTGCTCCGTAGATATCGAGAATATCCGACACTATCGATAATTATCGATAGGCAACGTTTAGACCATCGATAAATATCGATAGTCTTCGATAGTGGCTATTAAACATAGGAAAAAAAAATTTTAGCAAAAAACTAGCATCTGTTGAAAGTGCAAAATGCTCAAATAGCTAACATAGCATTTTTATTCATAAAAATCAAAGTTATGTTAGTAACGATAAAGGTAAATTGCTGGTATTGAAGGCACCTGTCACGTGTCACGACTATCGAAAACTATCGATAGCTACAGAAAACTATCGATGGCTTTCGATAGTAGTTACTATCGATAATAATCAATAGCGCTATCGATTGTTCTCGACCTCTACTGCTCCGTCCCGCTAATGGAAAGATCGACGCGCCAAAGGATATGCCGTGGACCTGTTGCGACATTCGATTAGTCAATATTCCATCTAGTGTTGGCATTCTTGTCTTGCTCTTGTCTTGCTATTTCTTGTTTTTGTCTTGTCTTGTCTAGTAGACAAGACTTGTAGACAAATTTTAGACAAGGTCTTGTCTATTAAATTCTATAATTTAATATAATATAAATATATTGTCTATAAATCTATAAATTCTTGTCTTGCGTGAGCAACAAGACAAGAAGTCTTGCGAGACTTCTTGTGTCTCAGCCATCACTAATTCCATCAACGCGATCGAGAATTTTACTATCCGAGTCATTATTTGCGAGTATAAGAATCGCAAGTTATTGTTTCTTGAGCCCTGCTACCGTCTTCGACGTACACCAAGTGCTAGTTCAGCGTGTGCTGTGTTTTGTTTAGCCTCTTCTGTTCAGTCATCCGCCTAGCGGTCGTTTCCGTCAGTTTCAAGCGAAGATCATCATCTTTCAAGCAGCTGGAATCGTCACGTCGTTCTTCGGATTCCTGTAGAATCGAAGCAGGGGTAGTAAACTACCATTGTCGTTAATATCTTGTAAACTGACAGGCGCTTGGTGAGTAATATTTTGCTTTGCTACTTCTTGTTGTCGATTATTGGAATTATTCGCGTATTCAAAATTTGTGCATTGGAAGTTGTTGTTGTTGTATTGCTTAACAATAATTTTCATATTAGATTCAATACATATCTATTCATTAGGTGTTGTTTTATTTGGTGCAGAAGCAAACATTCTTATTTTCAGATTCACGCTAAATATGTTTAGGCCTTTTGAATTCGACTTTTTAAAAAAAATACAAAATTACTCTGAACCTAAACTTTACTTTCTGAATCTATAATACAGACTGACTGTTAATAGTTGGCAAGTTGTTTGAAGAAAACTTGTCAACTTTACAAGAATTTGCTTATCTAATACAATGCATAGTTAGAATTATGATATGATTAAAGGTTACAATATTCTAATTACATAGTACGTTCACACGTGGTAATAAAATATATACTAAGATTAATTAAAATATAACTCCTCCGCGCCTAAGAGGAAAAATTACAGTTGAATAACTTGATTTTTCAAAGATATTTCCTCTAAAGGATTTATCGTCTCTTGACCTGTAACTTTTTGAACTTTTACTCTCAGACTAGGATAGTATTTTAAAAGTAAAAACAAAATAAAAATGACAATTGCTATGTAAATCAAAATTGTATATAAACTGATATTATTATAGTGAAAAGGTACCGTTTTTATTGACGAAAATTTTCTTTGCGTGTTTGTCAACTGCATTTCCAAATGTTTTACTTCGTCGAGATTAACGTCGTCCAGATGTATCGGATCGATTTCCATATGAAATTGATGTTTTTCGTCGGGAATTTCAATCGTCGGTATATTAAAATGTTTAATAAACGGGTTTAAATTTTGATATGTTCTTAAAATTAATTTATCTATTTTGAAACTACAAGTTTTTGGAACTGTAATTACATATGTTCCGTTTAATATTACCTTTTCTACAATATTTGAACAATTACTTGAACCAATGGTTGCTTTAACAGTAATAATCAACCACTTATTATTTATTAATTTTTGAATTTTGGTTTTTGTTATATAACTATTCTGAACTTCACAATTTTTATAATTTTCACTAAGACTAATTAAGTCAACTTCGCACGGATTATGTTTTGTTATTAAATTAGTAACTTGTTCGTCGCACAGATAATTTAATTGATTTATTTGTTTACACATGCCGTCACTTAACCCATATTGTTCTTCGTTCAACATTAGGTAGGAAAATTTAGGAATGATGATTTGGTAATAAATATTTTTTAACACAGGTGAGGAGTAAAGTTTATAGTAATCATATGAATTTAATTCTACTAAAGGAATTTCCAAAATAAATATTATTTGTTCCTGACGTATATATCCTTTAATTTTTATTGTTGAATAATAATTGACGAGGTCCTCCTCTTCTAAATTATATGGCAATTTTAAATTTGTCAAATGAGCTTTTATTTTAGATAATTCTATTCTTAAATCGTCGTGCATAATTATTGACGGGTGCAATGAATTTAATTTAGCAAAAGTAATTGAATTTTCGATATTGTCTAAAATTTCTAATAATATTTCTACAGCTGCAATTAGTTGATTAAAAATAGTGTTTAATAAGACAAAACTATCTATTTCATTGAAATACAAATTGGTAACGTTTTGCATTACATTAGCAATTTCATTTATTCGGACTTCGAGCAATACTTGATTTTGCTGTAATTTAGTCATTGATTCATTAAACATGTGTAGTGCTTTATCTGTGATACTAAGTTGCTGTTCCGCTATAATTTTTACTTGATTTTCGTTTTCCTTAATTTGCATAATAGCCGCATCGTATCGATCAGCGTCCGATTGATCAAGATTTCCCGAAATTGACTTCCAAATCGAACCCAACCCATTTATCAGTCCGCGTGTGGGACGTTTGTTTTTATCCGTACTTGTTACTGACATTTGGTTGAATTTGCTTTCTACTTGTGAAAATTTATATTCTAACAGATATCTATAAGTAAACATTTCATTTGCATAAGCAATACCATAATTAGTTTCATGAAATGAAATATTCAGTTTATTGTAATTATCAATTAACTTATTTAATTCTAATCTTAAACTAGATAAATCATATATTTGTATTAATTTCCAATAATCCACTACATTTTGAGCTAAACCTAATTTTAATGGAAGTAATCCTTGTTTATTTGAAATTTGATCTATTTCTACTACATCGGCACACTTTGCGAAGTGGATGGTTGCGGTGACGAGGGCGATGGTGAATCTTCTGTAACAATGGGTTGTCTTAGATTTTTTAAGTGAACTGTTCTACCACGGTTCTTATCTGAACTCCCAACCTTTTGTATAATCGCTTTATTATTAGGAAGCATTGTTTTTATTACAAATGGACCATTAAATTTTTCGCCTGTTTTATTTCGTTTATATTTATAGCTAGTTTCGTACACCGTTTGTCCTTCCGAAAAGGGGTTATTGATATTTTTATTTCTTGTATTTGCAACTCTTTCTTTATTCGTTATTAATTTTTCGTTTACTCGATCATAAGTTAAAGCTAATTTTTCTTTATGTTTTTGAAGATAATCGCTGTACATTTGTTTATCGTAAAATAGATCGTAAGGATCCCGTAACTTTGTATGACCTAATGTTAATTCTAATGGGGTCAAATTTGTGCTGGAATGTATTGAATTATTATAGGCAATAGTTGCATATTTCATTAAGGTGGTTACTGGTTCGTTGTGCTTTGTTTTTAATAGCCTAATATGTTCGGCTAAAGTAGAGTGAAACCGTTCTATTATTCCATCAGATTCGGGATGATGAGGTGTTGTGAAATGAATTTTTATCTTATGCGATTCTAGCAATTCTTCAATTATATGATTGTGAAATTCTAAACCTTGATCTGCACTAATTGTTTCGGGTGTTCCGTAAAATGAAAAATAACTGATTAAAGCGTTTAATATATCTACCGCGTTTTTAGATTTAACTTCAATTGCTTGACCTAATTTTGTAAATGCATCGACTATAGTTAAAAATTTAATGTTTTCTGCCGTGTAAACATCTATATGTAATTTTTCAAAGGGACGGTGAGGTGTATCCGTTAACATCATTGCAATTCTGGGTGGATTTCTTTCGTATTTACTTTTTTTACATCTTGTACAATTAGCAATGAACTTTGCTACGTGTTCTTGCATGAGAGGAAAATAATATTTTCTCTGTAATTGTTTTAAAGTTTCGGAAATACCTCGGTGGTTCGTTTTACCTTCATGCTGATTCCGTATAGCTGTCTCTATCATATCTTGCTCGTGTAGAATTTCTCTTCTTTCCGTACAATAGATTAACTCGGGTCCATTTACATTAAATAATTTTTGAACTACTCTAGTAAATTGCTGAAATAATGCGTCAGTTTCGAAATAAATATAATATTTTTTTGATTCGGTTGTGTATTCTTTTAAAAAATTGATTATGCTTTCTTCATCATTACTATTTATCTGAACATGATATCGTTTGATTTTACCTATTGTTTCTATTTTGACCGGTTTTGCGAGTGCGTGTACTTCGTAAATAAAGTATTGATTTGGTTTTGAATCTATCACATCTGAACAAATTTTAATATTAGCTATTTCTTTATTCTGACTAACTGAATTTATAGTATCCGAATTGTCTAATTGTTCTAAAATTGAATCTAACTCTTCTTCCGTCATAATATTATTTTCCCATTGATTATCATTTAGTAAATCTTGTACTGCATTTTCGTCATTTTCATCAAAATTGTTAATCATGGATTCATTTTCAATGGCATTTATATCAATCTCCATATTTCTATTATAATTATTACCTTCTAGATAGTATATTTCTATATTAAATTGGTTTCCGAATACATAGTTAATCATATGGCGTACTTTTTCAAATTTTAACTTATCTAATCCGCTACCTAACCTTGGCATTGCTAAATTCTTAATATTATTTATCAAACAAAATTCTTTCATATTGACCAAGCATTTAAATAAGCTTTCGTAAGTAGGTTTTTCGTAATATTTATCTTTGGTTATTAAGTAAAATATGTATCTTTGATTTTCTCGCAAGTGAACAAATGAATGTATTTGTGGATTTTGGTTGTTTAGGTTTGAGACCTGTCCATATCTTTGTTTAAATTCAATAGCTATTCCTGAATTCATTTTTAAATCTTTACTAACACAATGACATAAAGAAAATTCCGGAGGAGATTCAAAGAGATCTCCAATTTTTTCTATGATTGTGGGAGAATTTATTATTTGTTTATAGGTGAATTTGGTCTCAAAATCTTTAAAACTAAAATTATTATCGTTTTTAATTTCTACCCTGCTTAACGCATCTGCATTACTATTATGATTACCCTTTTTATATATGATTTCGTAATCATATTCTTCTAGTTTAATTTTCCATCTTTGCAGTTTCGAATTTGGTTCCTTTAATTTCGATAGCCAGACTAAAGGGCGGTGATCTGAATAAATGACAAATTTTCGACCGTACAAATAGGGCCTAAAATATTTAACTCCCCAAATGATTGCTAGCAATTCTTTTTCGATGGTACTGTATTTTCTCTCCGAATCATTTAACGTTCGCGATGCATAGCAAATTGGTTTGTCTGACCCCACAGTGCCTTGAGACAAAATGGCACCGATTGCCACATTGGAAGCGTCCGTAGACACTATAAAAGGTTTTTCAAAATCCGGATACTGCAGTATGGGATGATTAACTAAAATATTTTTACATCTATTAAATGAGTCCATGAATTCTTTGTTATGTTCGATTGTATGCCCTTTCTTCAAACATATAGTTAGTGGTTTTGTTATCTTGGCATAATCTTTAATAAATTTCCTGTAATATCCTGTTAAGCCTAAAAATCCTTTAATCTCTTTTGTTGTTCTAGGAACTGGGTAATTTATTACTGCATTAATTTTAGTTGGATTTGGTTTAACACCTTCCGGCGTAATAACATGACCTAAAAATTGCGCCTCTTTTTTTAAAAATTCTGACTTATCCATCTGTATTTTAAAATTTGCTTTTCTGAGCCGATCAAATACTAATTTTAATTTTTCAATATGCTCCTGCAAGGATGTGGAAAATATTACTATATCATCTAAATAAACAATGCATGCCTCATTTTGTATTCCGCGTAAAATATTATCAATAACTCGTTGAAAAGTTGGAGGAGCATTTTTTAAACCAAAAGGCATGCGTTTATATTCGTAATGACCTCGCGGTGTTGAAAAAGCCGTTTTTTCTCGATCTCTAGGATGCATTTCAATTTGGTGATAACCCGATGCTAAATCCAATGTTGTAAAATACGAACATTTACCTAATTTATCTAAAATATCGGAAATATGAGGTAGGGGATATTTATCGTCTACGCACTTCTCATTCAATAGTCTATAATCGATTACCATTCGATATTTCTGTACGCCCGACGCGTCCAATTTTTTTGGAACAACAATTACCGGGCTACTCCAAGCACTTTCCGAGTGTTGTATTATATCGTTGGCTAAAAGTTCGGCCACCTGATTGGCCACCTCTTTTTGTTGTGCGTATGGCATCCTATATGCTTTTTTAAACACCGGCACGTCATCTTTAGTTTTTATTTCGTGCTTTACAATATTTGTAAAGGATAACGGTATACCTTCACAATGAAAAATGTCTCTATATTCATAACATATTTGCCTAATTGCTTTTCTTTCTTCGTCATTTAAATGACCTAATCTAAGATTGTTTAAATTTTCTTTTAATAACCTATCTTTATTTTTATCGTAATTAACTTCTATCATTTCTGCATCATCCGTTTCTAATACGTTTAAGGGTTCTACACTTACTACTTTTTCTGATTCGCTACTATTTGTAATACTAATAATTGCCTCTCTATTTTTTATCTTTACTAAGCATTGAGGAATTTCTACTCCTTCAGCTAACTTTGTGTATTCGATTATTCCTACATCTAAATTATTTGAATTTATGGGAACTTTTACAATTTGTTGTTGTCGCGGTTGTAACTTAAATTGTTTTGTTTCTAATGGTTCAAAATATATGGGTATCGCACCGTATTTAGTTAATAAAACGTTTTTCTTTAAATCAATACTTGCGCCTAAATGTTTTAATAAATCCATGCCTATTAATCCATCATATTTAGGATTAAAATCAAACATACAGAAATCATAGTACTCTTTGGTTTTAAAAGTTTTCGGCAATGGTATTCGTGCAACGTATTTATGAAATGTAGTCTTATGAGCTGATCTAATTTTAAAAGGTTTTTCCTTAACAAATTCGTTATAATATTTTTTTACTATTCGCGGTGATATCAAAGTTTTATTGGATCCTGTATCTAGCATAAATTTAAAATTAACATGAGGAATTTTTATGTATGGTAACGCGGACGTACTAATATTTGTGACATCAATTATGTCATATCGTTTGGTGGGTCGTCCCACTGAAAATTTTGCTCTTCTTGCTCATCATTGTTAACTACACCGTTTTGATCAACTTCCGTTTGATATAATTCTTGAGATACGAATTTTGGATTATTAAAATTGTTTTGGGGTCGTCTGGAATTTCCGCTTGATGTATCCATCGGTTCCGGACGAAATTGTCTCGATTTATTTTCATTAAAATTTGGCGTTTGCCTATTTGTGTTATTTTGATAATTTTGATTTTGTCGGAATGGCGATTGGGATTGAAATGGTCTATAATAATTATTACCATTGGATCTATAGTTTGTATGACGTGAATTTCCTGAATTTCCGCTATTAAAATTTTTATTGAAATTATTATTAAAATTATTGTTAAAGTGTGATCTAGAATTAAAGAATGCAGGTTTGTTCTGCTGATATGTTGGTGTATTAGAATTACTTTGATAACTATAATGCGGACTTGCATTAGACGTATGTTGACCCATTGGGCGCGGTTTATTAAAGTTCATGTGATTATTATTGTTACTTAAAAAATTACTTTTTGAATACGCAAAATTTTCTTCCTCGATTACAAAGCTAATGGCTTGTTCTAGGTTTTCTGGTTTTCTTAATCTAATAGGCAAATTATTGTTAATACCTCTTAAATACGCGTCTAACGCTTGCTTTTCATATATTTGAATTTTCATAATTCGTGCGTTTACATCAGCCTCCTCTAATTGTAACTTTGTTAAAATTAAGCATAATAAATCTTGGCACCTATTACCAAATGTTACGGCAGTTTCGTTCTTATGTTGTTTAGCATGAAGTAAATCTCCAAGTAAACATTGTTCATCTCGCGGGTCCGAAAAAAATCTTAAAAGTAATTGTTTTATTGACATCCAATTATTTAAATTTCCCCGACTACCAACTAATTCAAGAGCGCGTCCCTTTAGTTTCCCGATTATTGATCTAAGTAAAAATTCATTTTGCGGATTGTTAAGATTAGTTCGATCAGCATAATTATTCAGCAAGTATTCGGTAGCCTGAATAAAAATTGCTAACGTAGCGCAATTACCGTCAAAATCTGGTACACAGTTAATGTGAAATTTCTCTACTTTTGGAACTGCCATTATAATTATATTTCTACGAAGAGGACTTCTGTCACGGTTAGTTTCTTCCGTATCGGACATAAACGCTTAATTCGAAATTAATATATACGTATGAATCAAAACTATTTAAATTATTACTTGTTTTCACTTAATTAACGATCCCGATTTAATACAATTACTATAAAACTTTAGGTAAAATAAAAGGAACTTACAGGATTTGTTGAATTTTCATATTTGACTGAATCTAAGTGTAGTTCGTAAATCTTCTCTCCAATTGTTGCAGTTTCGGCGAAGTTGTCCTAGCTGCTGGAATTGTTGATTTCCAAGTAGGCGATTTTAGTCCTCCTAGTTATCTTCAATCCAATTTGGTTACCCAACCTCGGCGATGTTTTCCTAGTGATGGGCTGCTTGTTTAATTTTATCAGGATCAAGTCCGTGAATCGTTAAAACGAACACTATTAATTCGCGATTTTTGTCAAAAAAATAGCCCGGACCTATCCTACCGACTGCGCCAAATATGTTTAGGCCTTTTGAATTCGACTTTTTAAAAAAAATACAAAATTACTCTGAACCTAAACTTTACTTTCTGAATCTATAATACAGACTGACTGTTAATAGTTGGCAAGTTGTTTGAAGAAAACTTGTCAACTTTACAAGAATTTGCTTATCTAATACAATGCATAGTTAGAATTATGATATGATTAAAGGTTACAATATTCTAATTACATAGTACGTTCACACGTGGTAATAAAATATATACTAAGATTAATTAAAATATAACTCGCTCTTTGCTTCTCCTATTACTATAGAGCTAGTTGTAACATCAAGGGCATCACCACTGAAATTTGTATTACTGGAGAACACCTATCCCAGGTGTGGTGAAAAATTGTCGTTTCCAGATTTATTTGGAAAGATAATTTTCATTATAATATGACCAAAAACGTATAGTCGGGGCCGTCTTCTAATGGTAAAAAATTGAACACCATTGTTTTGTTGCACACTGGTTTTGTTAATATTAAATAGTGCGTATGATAATTTTTTAATTGCAGTTTGAACTAACTCTAGTTACTTTTATGTGCTTTTATGGTATGCGATTGAAACATATAATAGAAAATTATTCAAACAAGGACGCAAATGATAACATTGAAATACTGGTAGGGCATTTTGCAAATCAAGGTGATTGCAAACTGTCAAGTTACAGAGAAAATAAGCTAAAAGGAAATCTTATGATCCCTTGGCATCTAAGTTAAATTTATATTTTCATTTTGCCAATACGGATCTGATAAGATCAGTTTTACAAGTATACTCTTAAATACGATCAAAACGTGTCATTCGTTAAGGTTCTTCTAAATTTGGTAATTTCCTTATTGGTTTTTTATTGGACGTTGATTCCGAAGGCGACCCTGACCGTTGATGCTTTTCAGTATGCAAACTGTGTGAAAACTATTGTGAACTAAATACATTCCTTAACCATAATTTTGAAACTAATATAATTGATATTGGCACGTGATAAATTTAAACTATTCCAGATGGGATCACGTATTATCACTAAAAAAATGTAATTCTTTTTTTTATCTTTTGTTAATTAAATCAAAGCCACTCATTAATTGATCCGCGCAGTGAAAGATAGAAAATGAGGATGTTGAAATGAGAGATGAAACAAACGCAGTATTAATTGTTATCAATGATAGGTCAACAATTTATTACTAACTGATATGAAACGGGACATAGTATTTGATGCCAGCATAAGCTATTGCGTTCATTTGACATTAATAAAAATAATTAAAATGAAATTAATAATTTAACGACCAATCTTAATTGAAGATAAACTTAATCAACTGAAATTTTGATAATTCCTCGACGACTGAAAATTATACATATGTAGTACAATGCGATATCAAATTAGAATTGGAAGCAAGTCAATTATAAGTCAAGATGTACTTGGCAAGAAATACATTTGCAAATGTATACCAGTATTATTATATCGCGTCCTTGTTAAAATAATTCCCCATATGTTTTAATTACACATCACAACAGTGATTCGAGTTTGTCACGAATTTTAGAGTTCAAACTGCAAATAATTATCGTCCACATTATTACTGAACCACGATAATCAATTCGACAAACTACAAAGATTCACAAAACCAGTTTGCTACAAGATAACAACGATGGTCCAATTTTTGACCACTAGTGAGTTTTGCAATTTGTCGAAACTTAATTTGCTTATTATAATGAGAGACCTTGGCAGAGCAATAATTATTACACGTTGTATACCATCACGAAACATACTACACAATGTAAATTTTTGAATGTCAACGATTATTAATAATCAAATAATTTATCAATTTTAAAATTCATCAAGAAGAACTATTTTACATTATTTTCTCAATTAAAGTTTTTTTCAGTGTAAGAAAAAAATTATGTTAGGGGGTGTTTAAGTATTACGTAAGCAAACTTTCAGTGATTTTAGACCCCCAACCCCCCCGGTATAAGAGAAAATAAGAAAATTGTAAAGCCCCCTTCCCCAAAAGAATTTTTTTAACTTTCATCAAATATCAAAATTAAAATTTTAAAAATAAAATTATTTTCAGATTCAAGTACCAGTGTTTAAAAAAAAAAACAGAAAATAAAGAATCGTGGACTCCTTATCCAAGTTTAATAAATATTATTTTGAAAACAATTCATTATTTTGTAATATTTTTTGTCTATTTTTTATAATATCCCCTCGCTCCCTTTGTCAACAAAAGTAAGAAAAAATTGAACCCCCCCGACCCCTAAACTACTTTAGTGTTCCTACGGCGATATCAAGAAATAACGATAATTAACCCTCCAGTCAACGGGTGAAGCCCGTTAGGCTTTATATTATTATAATGTAATCAATTTTTTAAAATTCGATATATATTTGCAAACTAAGTAAACTTTTGTTATTTGGTTTAGCAATTATTACATGTTCAAACAAATATACGATAATATTACGTTCATCTTTATTTAATCATTAGAAACAATATGTAAAATTGCTCCAAAAATTCGTTTGCATTATATCTTCATTTTTCATTATTAATTTCAATTAGAATACATATCAAAAACTTTCGACTATACTTTTTCCAGTTTGTTGTAATACAGAAAGCGTCAATTGCTTAATTTACGTTAGCTTAACAAACCTTCGCTAACAGTATTTTAACTTTGACATTATTTAAAAATGGTGGTGCCTTCTTTAAACCAATTTTAAGGAAAGTTGACACTCTATATAAAAAATGAAGACACATTTAGTTGTTGCTACAACCTTCTAAATAGAAATAATCAAATATACAAAATGTAACACCAGGTGGCGTGTCGTGTAGGCGAGTTGCCTACCCGTGCTATATATACAATAAAACAACTTTTAGGTTATACTTTAGTTCACTTATTCAGTTAGTAGTTCATATAATTCGAAGACACCAACTCAATTACAGCAAATTCACTAGAATCGATATTTTAACACCATTCTAGTTAAAATAGGTTTAGAAACCGTTTATGAATGAACAAAAGTTAAAACGCTCTCTAAGTCTTAAAACACGTTCTAACTAAAATAGGTTTAGAGAGAGTTTTACAATATTTTTATGAATACAGCTGTTAGATATTACCAAAAAAATTAATTTATTATAAAGCAAGGATAAACATTAGTTTACAATGGCAATTATCTGTGATCGTAACAATGTTTATTAACTGTTACCGAATGCAATTTATACTATGACACATTACCTATTGAATTTTAAATATTTATGGACGTTGTAAAACTGATCATAAACATTATTTCATAATATAAAGCTAGATAACACGTTTATTTACAATTATTATTTTCGTATACCGTAAAGCTTGAAATGCAAAATATACTTATATTTTAAAACACTTGAAGCTAGACGTGGTCAATCTAAATTGGTGAGAATTTGCCTTGAACTAACAGTGAACCAATATTTGCCATGGCATTTACTTTGCAGGCTCCCGTATACATTTTTAGTTGGCACTTGAATTAGCAATTCAATAACACACAACGCACGATAATTAAAGCATTATTCCACTATTTATTTAAAGTAAAAACTTAAACAAAAGTATAAATGCATAATTTTTAACTTTTTAAACAAAGTGTACAAAGAAAATTACCATTTTACTATGCTGAATATAGTTTTTGCTGTTATAACAAAGAGAGATTTGTTGATTAATTGTCATATTTATTATTTTTATAGCAAAAACTTTTTAAAAAAATTTTTTATAAAATCTTTGTCTCAGCAACAAATTTTTTTCCAAAATTTATTTACAAAAAAAGAAATCTTTAGTTTTAAATTTTGAAATTTAAGCCACAATATAATAAAATATAATTTATTATGTATACGTACCCTAGTTATTTTATATTTTTAATATAATTAAATGTCAAATTTCTATAATCCTCAAGATTTTTTCAACTCAATAACTTTTATTACAGAGTGGATTCATGTTGAGAACGAAATGAGTGTCAACATATCGCACCGAAAATTTTATTACTATTTGAAGCTAGAAGCAATATTGCCTAATTGCTTTAACATTTTCGATAATATATCAATTACTCGATTATTTATTAATGTAATAATACCACAAAGTAGTTCGTTTAATTTGTAAAATTGATTTGGATTGTAATAGAATATTATAACAAAATACACAAAACAATTTTAGTAATTTTTTTCAGTTATTCGATCAAATAATATTGATACTAATTAATGAAGTAGAAATTGATGAAACATGATTATATTTAAAACTTTGGTCAATTAACTAAGAATAGTAAATACTGCAGAATGGAAGAAAAATGACCAAGTCAATATATTATGAATAAGTGCAATCCCGACTCAAAAAATGAATAGTCGTTTTCGAGAAATTAAGAGCGGTATTTTCGCAACAGTTCACAGATAGTAAAATTTACCAAAAACGCATAGCAGTTGGTGGTCCAGTAGTTATCACTAAACACTATCATCAACTCATCCTATTTGTCCCGAGTTCAAAGCTCGTCCTAGTTTTTTTCTTCTGTTTTTATTTTCATTCCAATCAATGGAAATTTTCAAATTATATTTAATCTTAATTTAAAATAATCAAAATTAATATAACCAAAATATTTTTAAAATAAGATTGAATTTGGAAAATTAATAAATTAATGAATTTATTATCAAAAAATATATCAAAATTTACCTGATAGTTTCATAGAATTATTTTTCATGTTATTAATAAATATAGTGTTAATTATTATTATTTGCATTAATTTGATTGGGTATTTTTGAAGTTTTCAAGACTTTAACTTTTTAGCAATTTTATTTATATTTTAAATAAAATTAATTTATTATTAGTTGATTAAAATATTCGGTTATTATACTTTATTTTAAATAGATAATAGCCCCTCCACCGTAATGGTTATCATAAAAGCACGTGGACAGTCATGGTCGTCTTCAGAGTCTGCATCAAATGAAAGATAACAGTAAAATCATAATATAAACTCAAAATGACCTTAACGAATTACAATTCGCTAATGGACAAGAGAACAATACAAATATTTAGTTAAATGCAAATTTATTGACGTATATTTGAATAACAATTTTCTTTATCCTATAGTAACTTTCCCCAAAAATAATGGAGTCGTCGCCCTAGTATTTGATCATAGTGCAAAAGCAAACGAAAATATATCCAGACTTTATTTTATAAATTTTGGATGAACAAATTAACTAACAAATAATGATATTATAAGTTGAGATTATACAATTTTATTAATTAAAATTATACCGGCCGAACACTAGAATGGGGAAATAACATGAGAAATTGATTTTTTCTAAATTCCAGCTTCCTATTGTAATGGATAAGAATTTAAAAAAAAATCAAATTAAGAAGAATATTGTAATATTTACGTCTTTGGCCGGTCAATAACGTAATTGACTAAAAAAGATTTAACAATGATGATTTATAGAATAAATACTATAAGGAACAGCAAAATGACGATTTGAATTAGACAGCCAACTGACAATGATATTTACGTGTCATTCACGTAAATCATTTATTAAAAAAAAAGTAATAAAAATTAACAAACATTTTGTTATTTATCTTATTTATTAGTAGTCATTTATCTAATTTAATTTAATTTTTTAAATTAATCATTTTTATTCTGCCATGAGACTTAGAGTGATCCATGGCATTTCGAATAGCAAATTTGTTTGCTGGCGCTACACGCACATTTAGAAAGGAGTAGTTTCATCATCGCCCACTCTGTATTGGGCAATGACGTCATTGCCCGGACAATGATGTAAAAACCACATGACATTTTAAAAAATGTCAACATCGCCCAAAATGCACGGTCAGTGACGTTATTGGCCGGACGTTAACGTCAATGCCCAGTTAAGCAAGGCATTAACGTCATTGTCCGGCCATTGACGTTAATGGCCGAGTTGTCATCATTAACCGTAACACATGCGATGGGCACCACCCAAGAAGGCGAAGACGCAATTTTCTGCGAGAAAAGTGATGACCACAATTTTCTGGACGCAGAGGGGATTCTCTTAATGGAGTATACCTCACAATATCATGTATACCAAAAGAGATTACAATAACAGGAAATGTATACAAAGACACAATTAAGAACTTGACAGCGACTATACACAAAAATTGGCCCCACAATTGTGGTCAAAAAAATCTGCTACTGCACGATAACTTCAGGGTACATAAAGCACGAGTTGTTGAAGCAGTACAGGCACGTAACTACGGGGAGGCCAGGGTGGGCCATGGCCCACCTAAAAGTTGTGCTGGCCCACCCTTGTGCCCACCCTGCAAATAAAGAATTTTGCTCCAATAATTTCGTGATTTATTTCTGACTAATTAAATTTAAAATATTTTACATACGCATTTTTAAGATAATCAAGATAATCGCATTATAGCGTTATTTTTTGTTATGAGTCACGTACATTATCTTTTTTTAGCTTTTTTAAAAAACATTCTAGGTCTTTGGCCCCCTTAAAAATAACTGGGCCCGGCTTCGGCCCACTTAGTCTAACAGGGCTAGTTCCGTGCCTGAAGCAGTAGTCGATGATCCGAAACGAGAACAAATGCGATTGCAATATTATCTGGTCATTACCATCAGCAATTTTTTCAATTAATGTTTAAAATATTAAGATATTTGTTTAAGATATTATGTATTATCATAGTAGGGGCAGATGGCGATTGAGATTATATTTGAAATTTTGCATTATCTGAGGATGGGAAGTTATTTCGTACTTTTGTTTACATCTGATTATATGAATTTATTTACTATGCCCATACTCTTACAGTATGGTCATATGGCGTACAACCACCTCAATCGCAGAGAAAATCGGGAGTCTTCGAAATATTATTATTATTATTGCAGCTATGAACTGAGTTTGAAAATTTTGCGATTTGTACAGCTGTATTGTTATGACGCTATTTGAAAATGAACTAAATTAATTATCAAAAATAGAATACTTTAGAATGAATATATCTGTTGATGCCATACAAGTGACCTTTATATTAGTAGATAAATGATACATTTTTTTACGACTGTAGAAGAGGATTTTGCAATAGTCGTATGTTGAATCTGTAAATAATTTTATCTCATATAATAAACTTATTGTAATTTATTAATTTAATACAAAATTCAATAATAAAAATTCAATAACCCCCACGATCCGATAAAAATTTTTTTTTATTATATTATTGCCGACGTTTTTTATTAACCTATTATTATAAATATAGATAACAAAATAATAAGAATAATTTTATTAATTTGAATAAGTAATTTAATTTCTTTCTTTTTTGTTTTAAAAATCGTTTATCAAATAAATTTTTTCTCCAACCGTATTAAAAGCAGTACGTTTTTAGTAGCATTACCTCAACTAAAAGTTGACGTTTTCGTTATTAATATAAAAATGCGAAAATTGCTAAGCAACACTTTTTTTTACGTGCACTAAAATAGTATAATATTATTAAAATTATTAGCTATATAGTTTTATCGGAAAACATAACGAAAGCGATGCTTTCCGAGTGTCCACCCGGCAGCTAAAACGAAGCATTCCTAGTCAGCTCACAAATCTACTAATAATGTAAAATCGACCATTAATGTGTTTTTATTAATGGTCGATTCTGTTACTTCTGCAAGTCAATTCATTTATATTATAAAAAAATTCTATTATAAAAATTTGTCCGACGTGGGATTCGAACTGGCGATCGCCAAACGATTTAATTATGATTCAATCGCTTATTGCACTTCGCCATAGAGGGTTGCTCTAATGACATTGTTTAAATTTGTCTTATCTGTCACAATTTGTAATTTAAACAATATTTTTTAATATTTGATATAATTGATAATTTTATGTTTTCCGATAAAAAAGTATACTCACCTCGCCTAGAAATATGATCCGCTACTGGGCTTACAGCTTTAAAAAGCTCGCTACGCTCACTTTTTAATATAGCTGCGCGCCCAGTAACGGATCATTTTCTATGCTTGGCCAGTAATATACTATTAAACAAATGTAATTATCGAAGATTAGCTAAGAAAACCATAAAAACAATAAATTATTTGCGCGATCGATCTAAATTTTTGCATATGCCTTCCTACCGATAATTCACGGGGGTGTGTCTGTGACGAGGGGGGAGAATTTTTTGCTCAGTTTTTTGATATCTAGCGCCGTTCTCGAGTTATTGCTAATTCAAACAATATAGAAAAAGCACTCTTCGAAATTATACAATTTTTAAATGTCAAAGTGACTTTTCTGATATTATATCAAATAATGTTTTAAAATTAAGTATTTATATTTTAAATTTTATTTAATTTTTGGTTGGAGAAAAAGTAATATGTCTCATTTGGATTAAAAGTGTCTTTGTTTGACGTGCAATTATTGCTGGCGCTCCGCCTTGCAAATGCAAAAATTGCTTGTCAAACAAAGTTTCACTTTTAATCCGAATAAGACAATGTACTATTATTAAAATTATTATTCTTTGTTTGTCACGGCGAAATAATATTGCTGAGAACTGAATGGCTATAATTACTGGAGTTATTCTCTTTTGGAGTTCCGCAAGGCCCCAATGGAAGTTCTTTGCTATTTTTTGAAAAATCATTTTTTACACTTAAAATATTTGCAGCAGAATTCTGGTATGCTAGAGACTTCTGGTATGCTATAGAAACATTATGTTTTTACCTGGGATTCTCCTCAATTGTACCTTTCAATACACAGCACAGGTATAAATCTCAGCATGAAGTTAAATAATGATAATTACCAATAATCACAGATAGCAAAAATTTATTACTAATTTCGTCCTGTGTCTTATTGATTTACAAACTGCAACCTTGAACTGAGATTTACATGTAAATCTTGATTTATCAAAAATTCTATATGAATGCAATAAATTAATAACACTGATTACACGTAAACAGCCAGTCTCATTTAAAATCGATGACCTGTGCTAAATAAGTTTTAAAATAATGATTACCTACTTAAAATGCATTTACGTACTTATGAAAGACATAACTCAAAATTATTCGTGATACGACTTTGTTAATTGAAAAACTTGTAGAACAGCCAATATTATGTACATTACATTCATTTACATAAATTATGTAGATAAAAAATGTTGACAAAACTAACCCATCATGCAGGTAAGTGTAATGTACAGGAAGTGGTGCTTGGGGATATTCCCAATTAATCACCGTTTCTTAAAACAAATTGATTTTACGAAATCGCGAAGTTGATGATAAAATATTTTCATTCGCTCTGTATGTACTATTTTAAAAATAGTAAAGCAACATTATGTAATTTCAATGAAGGCGCAAAAGTCATGGTTCAATAAAATACAAAAATACGAAATAAAATTTTTCAAAAATCGGTAATTATATTAAAAATCCATAATTAACTTAACCTTCTTATAACATAGCATTGTAATAATTAAATTAATAGTGTCTGATGTAATTATAAGAAACACTTTTAAAGATTTTGAATAACATATTTTAAAATTGAAAATAATAAAAATTTTAATTTCATTCCTTCAAAACAAAAGAAATATACTCGTTTTTATTATTTAAATAATAACGAAAATTATGCATGGTACTCACCGTGGAGGTATAAAATTTCCAAAATTAAATATAAAAACAAAAACACAAACTCAAAATAATTCACTATTAAAATCTATTTGGCACGTTATCGACGTCTAGTTTTTAGAACAAAATTTACGCTGCAATAGCATGCCGCTTACACGGAACGTCGTTCATAACCTACACTCACGAACGTTACTGAAATAACAATCGACTTTTCTATAATTTTTGTGTGAGGCAGCACCGTCAATTTATCACCCCCCACGATAATGACGATTCGTCAAAAATCTATTCAACTTTTTTGTGCTTTATTGTTGTCATCTTTATTTAATCATTTTTGTGTTGGTGAGTAAACTAGTTTGGTAACGCAATCGTAAATCAATTTACCAAATTAATAATCATTATTTTGAAAATTCTAGAATTTTCAAGAATTCTTTAATTGAAAAATTCTTGTGTACATCGAATTTTGGTTTTATTAACCAGCAGACATATAACTAGAGCAGAGCAAACGGGGTGTCTCTTCCGATAGTACATCAAAACAAAATCCCCGAAAAACAAAAGTACCGAAAATAAAATTGCCATAATGCTAACTAGATAAAAATTACATACCAGCGGTGCCAATATTTAGAAATTCGCATATTGAACTGTATTTTCTTGGATTCAGATGAACTCCTCCGGGAACAATACACCATTTAAAAATTATTGATGGTCAGATAGCCAAACTCTTTAACAATTTTAATTTCAACCATAAAATCTTCGTATACAAAATTGGAACGCCAAAATCCAAAAATAAAATTTTCAAATTAAATAAAAAAAGAAATAAATAATATTATTTTAATATAATTGAAATGAAATAATTATAATTCGAGTACTCTTATGAAAAATACATTAGCATGTAGGAAAAATATACATTTTATAATCTTCAACTATGGATAAGTGGGTGTAGTATACTTGACATTTTCAGAAAAATTTGAAAAAGAGTTACTCAATTAGCTCTTGGAAATAATTACAGTGCCGTAGGGTGGATTTATGGTACCCGGAGCAAACCTTAAATTTGCCGACCCCCAATTTTCGCAAAAACAGTTTTTCTTAAATCAATTTAGTAATTGATATTAATTTATTATTAAAATCAATTTATTAAAATTAAAATAATTAAATTACAAATTTATTCTGCGTGATTTGTGTAATGCAAACTCTTAAATACATTCGTCAATGTCAAAGTTGATTTGTTCATCTTTTTCGATTGCCAAAATACCTAAATGAAGCTTTTCTCACAATTGGCATTACTTATGGCAGGTTTTCTTTCATTTTTAACTATTTTGCGCAATCTATCCATCATTAGCACGGCCGTTTCCTGCCGCCCCCCAGACGTTCCGCCCGGGGCATTCCCCTACGCTACGCCACTGAATTATTACATATTCCAACAAGACTGATGGGACCCTAAACATGCATCTAAAATCAAGAGGTAAATATATCGAAAATTTTGCGTGCACTTCTCTGGAAACCTCTAGAATTCTCATAAAATCACAACTATTCATTGAGATTCTTTAGAATTCATTGGAAGCCATTTAAATCCTTTAGAATTACGTTTGTTTAGAAATATTTGAAGATCTCTGGAATTCTTAAAAAATTATTAAAATTCCTTGAAAATCTCTGGAAATCCCTGGAATTCCATGGAAATCGTTGGAATTCCGAGCCGTTTACAAAATATTTACCCCTCGTACAAAATTACGAGTGGAACCTTTACAATACACCCAAAAAATTATTTAACTAAATTTGCCACTACAAAATCCCGACATTATCCCAATTGCAAGTCTTTGGGAGCGAAAAATTTGGAATTACGAAATAACACAAAAATGTGTTGAAATTTAATTGAATCCACGAGTATGAAAGCTAAAAGTAATTATACAAAATATCTTTTTTTAATTTTCCAATGTAAAACTTCAATTTTTTGTAATTGTATGTAAATTTTTTTTACTAATCTCAGTAATATTATTAAATTGTATTTATTTTTTTGATTGTTGAATAAACCCAATTTAAAATAAAATTGCTTTTCAATGTCGTCTATAAATACAATTCCTTTTAAGAAATATAAAAATCCCAAAACAAAAAATAAAAAAGGTGTAAATAAAAATATTTCAACAATGCTGTTTATGTACACTTTTTTGTTATATAGAAGTGCCTATACTCATCTCCGCTATATTTTCATATTGGAAAGAAAAAAATTTAAATAAATTAAATTAAAAAGGTAGGTATCTACTTATGCTCCCGCAAATAAAAAAATTTTATTTATTTATTACAAGCAAGACATCGAATGGGACTCTTGGCTGCTGGAATGAATTATTTATAATTACTAAAATAATTCACAATTGAGCTAACTTGAAATTGGCATCTTCCTTGAAGAAATTAATGCAATTAATTTCTTACTGCCACTTTATCAGTAAGAAGTGTGGGAAGATCAAGAAAAAGGATACCGGAATAGGCAACATCACCTACTCTGTGAAGCAAGAGGAAATTATTGGGAAAATCTGGTTTACAGGTGAAAGGAAATCTGAGAAAATTCTAGGAAACTCTTTCTTGTAAAAGGAACTTGCCGCGAAGCAAAGAAAAATTTAGAATTATCTGAATTGAATTAAAATTACTGGAATTACCTTAATTAATTTGAAATTTCTGGAATTATCTGGATTATTTCGGAATTAACACAATTATTGTAATTGATATAAAAAAAAATCTCAAAAACAATCAGAAAATTGTATTTCACATAATATGAAATGTTCATGAGTGATGGTGATGGACACATAAAAAATTTATAAAAATTGATATTCCATAAGAAAACGTATTATACGCCCCTATTGGGTAAATCTTTAACTTTATAGATGCGGACTAACCAATGCTCAGTTGTATATGCTTCCTCTAAAATATCCAATTCAAAATCTTTGTTACCTATTTCAGCACTACGAACTCGGTCATAACCCGGAGGTTTTCCACCTGAAAATGAAGTTTTATTAAAATTAAAGATCAGAAATCAAAAATTCACCTTCAGTGTAAACTTGGCCAAAACGATAGTAACACATCTTGTACATCAGGCAATTCAACAAAGTTGGAGATCCTTCTTTATCAACTCGAAATTCTCCACTGGTAGAATAATAATCATGTTCTTTAATGTGAGCTCCTCTATCGGTGCTTCCACCAATTCGGACCATCCACAAAAACTTATTAATATCGTCGGACGAGTACCCCGTCAAACCACCAAATATAACAAGTACGTAATTTACATCAAGTTCTCTCATAATTTCGTATGCCTTCTCTTCCGAACTAGCCATAGCTTGACCGACACGACTAATGTGAGTATTATTCCAAGTGTTATTATCAACCAAAATTGTCCTATTCGCCATCGCTGTAATCTGATAACCGTAATCCCACCACGACATAACTTTAGCATCTTCAGGTGTATTCATTTTCAACCAATTGTAGGCTTCTCGGAAATCATCAAAAATTATTCTTCCACCGTCATGAGAACGTGCACTTAAAACAATACTGGGAGAACTGTAAGCTTCAGAAGTGACCCAAGTACAATGGAAAGTGTAGGATATTAACAAAACACAAATTATTCCAACAAAACCGGCCGATATTTCATTTCTCATAACCAAATTTGATTCCAATTTCTTGCTTCGTTTGTGTTCCACCGGATTTTTAGGCTCCACATTCTTCATAAATTTGGTCAAAAGGTGACTTACTGCTATTCCACCTAAAATGCACATTATAGGAGCTAGAACCAACATCAAACGTACCATAACGCCCTAGAAAAGTTCAAAAAGATAAAATTAAAAAGTTTCAGGAGCAGATGATATTAAATTACCGCAAAGTAAATACTGAAGATTCCATATAAAATTATGAAAAGATTGGCGTCTGTTAATTGAGCAAAACAGAAATACATTCCTGCTGGAAACAGAAATACCAAAATTTGTAGGTCAAAATAAAAGGAGCTCCAAGATGTTGGCTGATGCTCAGACACACTGGCAATAATTGGAATGTGGTTTTTCGCGTAAGATGGATCCAAAAGTGAATAAAACCTTCCAGTCCAAGGAGATATTTTACCCGAAAACGTAAGCACTCCGACAAAAATAGCCAAAGCAATACCGACAGTGTATGCAAGAGCCATAAACAATGCTTCGAATTCACTTTTTGAAAGTTTACTTCGTAAGTAACGAACTAAGGCGAAAATTTGACACAATCCAAAAGTCCCCAAAGCCTGAAATATTTCCACAAAAACGTGTAATTTTCAACAGAATTAAGAAATTCTTGTGATCTTTCAAACTTACCATCATGTGCTCAGAGCTTTGGACAGGTTGAAAGCCTACAAATGAAATCTGCATGGATAAAATTGTACCCACACAATACAAAGTGCTATAAGCGACATAAATTCGGTGAGAAAATTTTCCAGTAATCATCAAGACTAAAACGTGTACAGGGATTAAATTTATAAGAAACACGTATCCTCCCCATGATGATACCTAAAATATGTTTCTTTAGAATAATGAAAGCAAATATGTGAAAACCTACCATGTAAAAGTAAGCTAATGCAGTTAAAGTGCTCCAAAAAATAGTACCGGTTTTTACAGCCTTAATCCAAAAGTAGTAAGTGAGCAGCATACAAAATATTGCAATACCTTCGTTGTCGTAACTGCCAGCTACTGACCGACTAATGTAGCCAGGTACTATAGACACCATAGCGGCTGCTACGAGTCCAGCTCCAGAATTTTTAACCTCTTTGGTTAACAAATATGTTACAATGGTTGTGAGGGAAGAAAACAAAGGTGCAAGAAACACACAAACATTACGAATATCAATAGTGATATTCAATAACCAGCACAAGTGGTAAAGAGCAGCCGACGTCACCATTAAACCAGGGTAAATGGTACCTAAAACAATGTTTTTATAAAAAGTATATAAGTTTGATTCAAATCACCTCCGATAATTCTTCCCAAGGGATACCATGCTCGATCGTCAAACCAATTATGAAATGCATAAAAACCTTGTTCTGCTAAATATTTAGTGGTTCGATAATTAAAATAAGGATCAAACTCATGTATAACACTTTCGAAACGTAAAACAGAGAATAATCGAGTTGCAAAAGCTAAAACAAGAAACAAAATTTATTTTGTTACAAAGCCTCCTTCGATTTCTTACACAAAATTGCTGCTAAGGTTAAAATGGACAAAGTTAATAAAGTTTCTTGCTTTTCAACATTTGGACTACCCGAGCCCTTCTTAGCAAATCGAAACATTTTGTATTTATCTGAAGTTTCTTCACTAACTGCAAAAGATTGAAAATGAGGTTAAGTTACATTAAAGTGGTAATTTAGTTACAATAGGTAAGTCTTCACAATAAAAGTTTGGTTTAGATTTAAATTTTCATTAATTCATGTATTTATTTACATGTGTAACAATTGTGTTTATAGAACTTTTGCAGAAAAAGGAAATGCCTACGTATACAAATTTGACACCGGCTTGACCGGCTGCACCAAAACCGTCATGAAGTTAGCTTTAATCAAAAATGGGGAAAGAGGAAGTTCTGTAAAGGATGCCAACTTCGAAAATGCTCGGACTTTTTTGAGAGCTTTTTTTAAAATAAAAATAGATTATGTTTGCATAAAATTTTTCTAAAAACAGCTTCTCAAAACAATGCGAGCATTTTCGAAGTTGGCACCCTTTATAGAGCTGCCCCCATTGAAAAGTGGGGCCCTGACGTACACTTCTGCGCAGAATCGTTAACCGCTAACCTATAACATTGGACATTTTTTATTTTGTGATTTTTTCTCAAATTTAGTGGCGCGAAAATGTACAGCTGACTTTCCGACATAAATGAAATATTTTGTAAGTGTCAGCCTTAATTTATGTTTGCAAAATGAAATTATCTTGTAGTGTTTACGTGGGTAATAGATTATTACCCACTGCTTTGACGAGTACAAAACGATCATTTTTAAAATCGACGTTAGCATTGTGCAAGAGTCCAAAATCATCGAAGTATTGTATCATCCTTTTCTCGTCTGTTTCGAAACATGGCACATCGTATGATGTTAAAAATATCAGCAAAGTACTTACTCGATTTATAAACGAAGGAAAAAGCACAATCCAGTTTACCAATCCTCAACACGATCTCTACATCCAAGCAGATTCCATATTACTAAAGAGTTTTCTTCACCTTCTCAAGAAATCATTGGAGAACAAAATCACCGATAAGGAATTGAAATACTCCAACATGTCCGTCACACCCAGCAAAGCACCACCGACCAAGCTCATAATCAAACAACGTTCCGATTATCCACCTCACGGTTTACCCAGAACGCTAGAAATTTTACACATAAACAGTATTAAACGGTGCTCTTTAGACAGAGGAGTTTTACAGTTGGCAAAATTAAAAGTCTTAAACCTTCGTGATAATCTAATAGAACATTTACCGATCGAAATAAGTAATTTACCCAATCTTGCGGAACTTGATGTTTCAAGTAACGAATTAGGCAAGAGCACATTGAAACAGTGGTCCTGGTTAGGGGGAAATCTACAAAAATCACTAAAATTATTGAATCTAAGTCAAAATAAGCTAAGTTCTCTGCCGGACTTTCTCATCAAGTTGGATGCTTTAGTTTCGTTAAATTTAGATAAAAACAATTTGAAGTTGTTGCCATCCGGTATTGGCACTATGAGACATTTGAAGATATTTACTTGTTCGCACAACAAACTTTCAAGTCTGCCCGGAAGTTTTAGAAAATTACAGTTGGAAAATTTGGATTTATCAAACAATAACTTTGATTCTACTTATCAGTGCAATCAGGCGGCAATGTTTCCTAAACCTTTGGCAGTGTGGACGCTTAAAGATTATACAGCTCGTCGTGTTTTAAATTTACGTTTACCTTATACACCTGCAACGCTACCAAGGACAGTTATCAACTATTTAGATGGTGCCAAGTATTGTGTATGCGGCAAGGCATGCTTTGACATTTACATTAAACGAGAGTACATGCTTTCGTTGATGCTTGTATCTCAGTCGGTGAATATGTCAGAGTACAACTCGAATTATGTGCTTAGTGAATGTATATTTTGTTCTTTAAAATGTTTTAGTTCCATGCATCGAAATAGAAGGCCGTTTATTATTTGATAGGACGCATTTGATTTTAGTTAAGTGCACATTATTAAATTATTATGTTTGTTTTAGTTTATTGCTTATAGTAGTTCACATTTTATGATGTTTTGATGCAGCACTTTCTTGTTAAATACTATTATTATATTGCTTTTTTGATAGAATTCATCTGCACACGATGGCTTGAAAAGTCACGTTTCTACAGGGTGGCCCACTTAACATTTATGGTGAATTGCTTCATTATAATGTCTTTAAGAATGTATTTATGTTTAATTTGTCTAGTTCTAAATTGATAATAATATTTTATAAAGGCTGTTTTCTCAAAGATCATTTAAGAGGTTAATAACTTGAGAGATTGAGAGAATTTCATTGAGCGTTGCAAAAAGGCCCTTAAGCCTGTATTAGAATGCATAATTTTGCAAACACTCGAAATAAGGCTTTATGGTTAGTATTCCGTTAAGGTTTAACATACAGCTTTCATATTTTGATTTAAACACCCTATATATTGCTGATGTTTAAATTTTTTTTAATAAAATCCAAATATAAAATTTTATTCAATTTATTTATTTAAATGAAAATTAGTCATGGTTTTTAATTTTTTTTTATAAAATTATGAATAAGTCATGTGGATGTTCATAATTGATTTATATAATCAATTATATAATTTATAATTGAAAAAATAATCAATTTTGTAAAAAATAAGTCTAAGGTGATCTTCAAACTACAAAAGTATAATCACATAATTTTGAAAAGGTTTACCAGGCAGGCTCCATTTTAGTCGGAAATAATATTCTTATTGGGTTTTAAAATTAAAAAATATACAGTGTGTTCGTTCCATTTAAAATAAGAAAATTGTATGTTGCCATGTGTCTTAATCTCTTGACGAAACACTAACTTGTTTTATGAATTAAAATATTTTTATATTATAGAAAATCGGTTAGTTTCTCAACCTTCAGCAACATACAGGAGTCTCTAATCGCTAATCGTTCTTGAATAATTAAATCTTGGATTTATGTATGAATTTACAAATAGTAACAAAAATACGTATTTTTAGGGAAAAGTTCAAGATTTCCTTATGTGCTGAAAACTTAACTGTATTTTGACATAAGTCACTTTCCACTATCTATTTTCTATACGTTGTCTTTTCCAAGATACTGTTTCTGATGCAAATTCATCCTTCACAGAGTTCAATTTATACTGTAAGCATGTAAAATAAATAATTGTGAAACAGAAACTTTTCAAGCGTAGTTTCAAATTAAAAATAAATAACGAAGAGGTTTGAGTGATACAGAAACCCCAAATCAAAAACTGTTGTTGCCTTGTGATGTACCTAGATCACGCATAGCGAGACGGGTCGTTTATATTAGGTGAAACACAGCGATAAAGTTTTCCAGCAATGAAAACGAATAATGTTTCAACCTTCTATCTATTATTGTATTTTTTTATATGCGACTTGTCTGCCTATGTTATTTAAGGAAAACTGCTTCGACTGAAAAAATTAACGGATGCAACAAACAAAAATATTTGATATTTTTCAGTTGAGGTATAAAAAATAAAATTGTAACTGTTTGAGACTGCACATTTTTATAAATTACTAAAAGAAATCTTTATTATGTAAAAGGGTCATTCCACCAAATAAAATCATTTTTACGGGGCGATCTACGCGGATTATGTTCAACATTTGTGGACATGTTATCGATAATATGAAAAAATTTCTTTGAAAGTTTTAGCCCTTAATATGCAGCGGTTTCGGAGTTAAGATTTTTTGAAATTTTAGAAAAAATTTTTGTCAACATTTTCATTAATTTTTTTTTTTTAATTTTAATTTAAAGGTCTATTGATGAGTTTAGGATAAAGTGGATATTTTTATTCGAAAGCCGAGAATTTTTCCCACAAGATACAGTTTTACATTAATTTAAATAATAAAGTTTTCCTCACCAAAACAATTGATGAAAAAATTGAAAAAAAATTTTTTCTAAAATTTCAAAATATCATAACTCCGAAACCGCTGCATATTAAGGGCTAAAACTTTCAGAGAAATTTTTTCTTATTATAGAGAACATGTCCACAAATTTTGAACATAATCCGCGAGGGTCGCCCCGTAAAAATGATTTTATTTGGTGGAATGACCCAAATATTTTATTACTTGACTAGCTTTTGTACCCGGTTTCGCTGTTTCTACTTACATTTTCCACTTAATCGTAAACTTTTTAATTAATTAAAAATATTGGCATATACTACAAATCTATTATAAGTACTATTTTTCAATGTGATTACTGTTTTCAGGATGGAAGCGAAAGTTTCCTTCAAATTTGCAACTAAACTTTGTAAAAATGTTATATTATTATTAGAGCAGTGGTTTCCAACTTTTTTCGGTAATGACCGAAATTTTCAAACAAATTTTCAGTGACACCTATCACTGGATTTTAAGAGCATAGGCCTTTGTTTTGATTGGGCATAAGTCTCATACGATGTATTAAAAGTAATCATATTATATTATCATGTTTCAGGTAAGCCACTGCAATTTTCTGAATTTAATAAATTAAGTTAATTCTCCAAAACTGAAATTCAATTTTCAATAATATTTCAAAAATCATAAAAGTTCAGATTTCCAGTTGTACATAAAGCTTAAACCAAAACAAATTTAAAAAAATTGTGTGCACCGAAAATTTGAATCATTTTGTGTATTTTTCTTAAATAATCACATTTAAAAATTATATCTAATTTTGTGAGGAAAATTCTCTTTTCGGGCAGACTTTTAAGTTTGCTGTACACACTTAAGCAAATCAGCAGACTAAGGCTTGAAAGTAAATCGAATAAACTTTCAATAAATGCTGTAAGGAACTTTTTCATCGAGTCCAACTCGAACGCCAATTTGGCTACACACACGTGTAAGTTTGAAGACTTATCTGATCAAGCCTTTCTTCTCACTCGATGTATAAAATCCTATTAAATGTAAATTTACGAAAATAACTGCAAAGTTAGAATAATTTAATTTTAACTGTAAGTTAAAACAAATACAAATTTCTAAATATCGAAACCGTAATAAAATTGAAACCTAAGGACGATATGAATGTAAAAAAAGTGGGAAGCTAAAATGAATTACAATTAAAAAATATGTTCATTAATCGTGATAAAAAATATAATATCACGTTATTGCTAGTCTATTTTAAAATAAAAGATCCGGTATCGAGCTTGATCCGATGATCATTATTGTGGCCAGTCTGTTCCGATATATATTTGCGAATACATTATTACTGTTCTCTTACGGAATTCTTTCTTAATAAATTCAAATTTATAACGTGTTTCTTATAGAAATAAACTTTTAAATGTTATTTAACTTGAAATCATAGCATTAAGTAATTTTAAGATTTTTTCTGTATTTACGTGTATAAAATTTAATAAACTTTTTAAATTTTAATTACCTGAAGTTTTGTAATCTTTCCGTAGCACAAACATCAAAACAACCCTAATTAGTTTAATTAATCTATCACAACTTTAAAATAAATACTCTACTAAACTTTCAAATCTGACGTTTCGAAGTTGACGAAATAATCACCTGACCAACTCAAGTTGTGGGAAAACCTAAAAACAAAAAATTCCTAAACTGGTAAGTGTCAAACGTAATATTTTTTAATTTGCCAGTTTTGACATTTATTGTGATTTTTATTACTTTTCGAGAAAAATTGTCCGTGTACTTTTCACCCAATCAAGTTACAACTAAATTACAATAAAAAAACATACAATTATCGTATTGTGCAATATCACAATTTTTAAAACGTCATTGCAACGATTTTCCAATAAAAATTCGTCGTTTCAATGGAGGTGATATTTGATGTCAAAGAAATGATGAAATAGGATTTTTCTCCAACATGCATTACTACAAAAGTAAAATCGAAGGATGTTACATTATTCTTGATAATGTTTGTAGTTTTATAACCACGCAAGGTGAGTTTTAATAAAAAATTGTGACACTCTAAATTCTAGATAATTATTTAAGCATACTTAAATTTCTGTTATCAGATAAAACGTTTTTATCTTTCGTATCAGTTAATTGTCGTTTACTTCTTATTTATCGTATGTACTCTATCCTGCAATTAAAACCAGTCTTTCAAACTTTTGTTTTTTTGATTTTGCTTTTAACTTGAGTATCATTTTGTAATCGTGATCTTGTGTTTACCTCTTTAAATGTCCAAATATATTATTTTAGATTTTCGATGATTATTACCTGATCTCCGAAATGGCCGAGGCTCTAGGATCAACGTCTGGTTTCCACCAACTTAGCGTCAAAAGTAAGCAATTTCAAACTTTTTGCTTTTGCTATTTTTAGTGTTGACATATGACACTGTTTTATGGTTTTTTACTCATGATAAAATGATTGCATTAATCTTATGTAATTTCCTTGTGACTTGATTAATTATTGCTTATCAATACTTGGCTTTGTTTGCGGTTTTTACATTGCCCTGTATTCTGGACCAGTGGGTCCATAAAATAAGTTACCATAAATTATATCTTCAAAGCAAAATAATTTTTAATATTACTTTTTTTTATAAAATGAATAATATTTATACTTGGGTGAACATTTTTGTTTAGTGACGTAGGCGGTGTTATCCATAAAAAGGGTTTCAATAATGAAGCACCCACATATTCAGCAAATTTTACATTTTTTAGGGTAGTTAAAGCCCCCTTCTAAACAAAAGTTACAGATAAATTTCATTTATTGCGATGCTCCCTATATGGGATCTTCAAAATTTAATTTTCATAAAACAGATTTGCTCATAAATGAGCGTTAATTGGTTAATATCTGAAAAACAAAAAAGTTATAAACATTGGCTCGAAAAATTGTCTAGGGAGAAGTTAGCATTAATACCCACCCCCAGCAAATTCTTGAAGTATCCCACAAACAAAAAGTGTGCAAGCGAAAATTAAAGATGCATCAATTGACACATGAAGCATAAATAATTTAAACTATTTTGAATTTAAAATGTAGGGTCTACAGATATGCGTGGGCGTTTATAAGATTTTTCCAATTTTTTTAAGTACATATTATAAGTAACTCTTGAATTGTGCAATTGGGGCCTCTTCGGATGTAGCCTTCATAAAGATTGCGGAAAATTTTTTATTTACATTTACATTTATATAAATGTGATAACTTTGTTGAACATGTTACAATTTAAAGAAATAAACAATTAACGTTGATTAAAATTCTTAAAATCACGATATTCATAAATAAAAATCTAAATTTTAAAAATTTAAGCAAATCTTGTGAAGTTTACATTTTGATACTACATAATTAAATGATGATTCAATTTTTAGTGTTATTATTATAATATTTATAAAATATGTAGTAAAAATAGCACATAGCACACAGTGGCCAGCTTTATTTGGTCTTCATTAAATATTGCCTAAAACTATTAATTATTAAATATACAAATAAATATTACAGAATTGTTAAAAATAAAACGTTTAATTTGCAGTCGAATGTGCACATTTGCGCAACAATGGTTTTCTCAAGCCAAGTCCATACGTTGAGTTGGCTGTTGACGGCAGGACTCCACACCGTACAGACATTGTTAAGACAACATGCCAACCGAAGTGGAACGAAGAATTTACTGTTCTGATAACGCCCCAGTCAAAATTACAATTCAGTCTTTTGGATCACAATAGCTTTCGTAAAGATACAGTAATCGGCGAAAAGAAATTGGATTTGTATCAATTACTAACGCATTATAACGGACGTTGCGAAAATTTAGAACTCACATTAGATCTGATGTGTGAAAACAAACAAAGCGAGTCTCCTTCAAAAACCGGCGAGCTTATCGCGTTATTGCATGGTTTAAATATTGAATTACCCACTCCCAATCCAACTAGCAGACCCAGCGGTAGCTTTATGCCATTAGGACAAACCAATAGCGACACGCTTCCAAACAGAAGCGTATTAAATGGCGTCAGAGCCAGAATGAGACTGCACGGAAGTGAAAATGTCGTTCCATCCACTACTTCGTCAAGAAATTCCAGCGAAAGACCATGTATTTTGGCTTCACCTCAAAATAGTAATAATGTTCCTAATAGTAAGTAACTTTGTTGGAATTTTTTAAGCATTCAAATTTAATCGTCATTACAGATGCTGCATTAGGTCCTCCGATCACGGTTCCAAATGGAAATGCCCAACCGGTAGTCGAGGATAGTGCAAGTGAAGAACCGTTACCTCCTGGCTGGGAAATGAGGTTTGATATGTACGGACGTCGATATTATGTGGATCATAATACAAGGTAAATTTACTTGTTGCACTTGATCGACAGGAGGTTTAACTATTTTTGCAGGTCCACGTCATGGGAGAGGCCTCAACCTTTACCACCAGGTTGGGAAATGCGGAGAGACACGAGAGGACGTATTTATTACGTAGATCACAATGCCCGTACCACCACGTGGCAACGTCCAAACACAGAACGTCTACAGCACTATCAACAGTGGCAAGGACAACGTCAACATATCGTCCAACAAGGCAATCAACGATTTTTATATCCACAACAACCACAACCTCCTCCTGTAGCGAGTCCCGGAACCAGTGCATCACTTCCCGACGAAGACGACGGATTGGGTGCATTACCTTCAGGGTGGGAGCGTCGCGTACAGCCAGAAGGTTGTAACTCGAGCATACAACAAACTAATATTATAAAAATTCAATTTTTTTCAGGTCGCGTTTACTACGTGAATCATAAAAATAGAACAACCCAATGGGAAGATCCAAGAACTCAAGGTCAAGAAGTTTGCGGCGAATTGGACGACGCGACGCCTCTACCTGCCGGTTGGGAGATCCGCTACACAGAAGATGACAATCCTTATTTCGTAGATCATAATACAAAAACCACTACGTTCCAAGATCCAAGACCAGGAGCTCCGAAGGGACCAAAAGGAGTGTATGGCGTGCCTAGGGCTTACGAGAGATCTTTTAGATGGAAAATTGGACAATTTAGGTGAGTTTAAAATTAAAAGTCGAATATATTCACATTTTTTAAAAATCTTCAATTTAAAATTTAAAGAAACCTTGAAGACCTGATATCTATAGATTGTCAAATTCTTACCAGAAATTGTTAATTTAATTAGGACTTGGTAATAAAACACCTCAAGATCTAACCGTTAGCACTTAACGTGTTTGTTGTTGTATCGCAAAAATCAATGATTCATTTAATTGATAAAATCGATGATTCAAAGTTGTAACATAAACTTTTTCATTTTTAAAACAGTATTTGTTGATTTCTTGCACCACCTATTTATTTTACAACAATGCTCCTACGTTATTTTACCTTTTTTTTTATTATATATATAAAAAGAGTATTTTCTAAAGCATATTATTGTTTCAGGTATTTATGTCACAGCAACGCTTTACCTAGCCACATTAAAATAACAGTTACGAGACAAACCTTGTTTGAGGATTCGTTTCACACTTTGATGCGCTTGCCGGCGTACGAACTGCGTAGACGTTTGTACATCATCTTCAAAGGAGAAGAAGGTTTGGATTACGGTGGTGTTAGCCGCGAGTGGTTTTTCTTGCTGTCGCACGAAGTATTAAATCCCATGTATTGTTTGTTTGAGTATGCAAACAAAAATAATTATAGTTTGCAAATAAACCCCGCGTCGTATGTGAATCCGGATCATTTGGTATATTTTAAGTTTATAGGCCGGTTTATTGCAATGGCGTTGTATCACGGTCGTTTTATTTATTCCGGTTTTACATTGCCATTTTACAAACGAATGTTGAACAAAAAGTTAGTGATGAAAGACATCGAAAGTATCGATCCGGAATTCTATAATTCACTAATTTGGATTAAAGATAATGATATCGACGAGTGTGGTCTTGAGTTGTATTTTAGTGTCGATTTTGAAGTGTTAGGTCAAGTGGTACATCATGAACTTAACAAAGGGGGCAGCGACGAGCGTGTCACAGAGGAGAATAAAGAAGAATACATTTCATTGATGACCGAATGGAGAATGACCCGTGGAATCGAACAACAAACCAAGGCGTTTTTGGAAGGGTTCAACGAAGTTGTGCCATTAGAGTGGTTAAAATATTTTGATGAACGTGAATTGGAGCTACTACTGTGCGGAATGCAGGAAATTGATATAGACGATTGGCAGAGGCACACCATTTATCGTCACTATACACGCAGCAGCAAACAAGTTCTTTGGTTTTGGCAGGTAAGTCGTTAATTGTAAATGTTTTATTATTTTAAAACTAATGCTGCAATACCAACTACGCATAATTTATTGTATTTTGTGAATTGTAAACACTGAGATTAGTATTGAACAGATAAATAGGCCATGTGCTGCAATATACTTTATGAGGCTGAAAATAATAATAAATTATTCAAAATATTATTGAAATAAAATCGTGCAAGATTTCAAAGTCTTTTGCACAAAACGTTCCCAATTTGGATTTTTTACAAAATAAATTCGAAAAATTGAGGTTGAATAAAATAGCTGAAAAGGCTTTGAATTTATATAGAAAATAGATATCAGATAGATAGAAAATACTAATGAAGGAAAAGGGGAATTAGCAGTGTCGGATTGCTTCACTAGGTCATCGCTGGGGGCCTCGAAATGAAGAATTGTCTTCGTCTTCTAATTAATATAGTTAATTGTTTCTGTGAGGTTTTTATGACTTTCCATATTCATTAAAAGAATATTTTATTGTATAGGGGCTGTCCATACCCCCTTATGTGGGGGGGGGGTCCGACGCAGTCCTTACGTAAGATTTTTAATCCATTTTCTTAAACTAAATTAAATTTAAAATTTAAAAATACCAAAAATTCAAAAAAAAAAGATTTTTAAATTCTAGATGTAGATACCAATAACAAAAAATCTTGTTGCTGACGTTGGTGATGGTCTCTGTTTTTTCAATTCCTCGTGGATATGGCTACGTGAAGGTGGAAATTGAAAAAAATGCTTTAAAGAGGCGTAACTCTCGAGGGTTTCAATTTAGAAAAAAATTAGAGAAAAGTGTCCTCTATCACCACCCAAGTTATGTAAAGTGTATCCGGACACCCTGCATAGGTGCATAGGGCACCCTGTATATAAATAAAATTTATATTTCATAAATATAAGGGGGCGTCAACGCAATTTTTTAAAAATAATTCTTATGTAAGATGTGGGGGGAGGTTGCCACAATCTTACGTGCTCTTACGAAGGGGGGGGGTCGAAAATTACAAAAATTGTTCTTACGTAATTAATGGACGGCCCCATAGTCATTTCATATTTTTCCGATTCTTGGAAAAATGAACCCTTTAGACTCCTCACACTTGCCCGATGGCTGGTAATTAAATATGTACTCATTTAGGAACTGTTCCTTTCTCTATGCTTTGCATAAACTACCATTGAAGTAAATATTGATTTAAAATATTTTTATTGGAGCCAAGTCGAGCAGGATTAATTTTTGATGAGAAAGGCATTTAAAGATTCAGAATAATAATTACCATCAAGTTTTTTGCTTTTCTAACTCTAATTTATTTTTCAGTTTGTTAGACAAGCGGATAACGAAAAGAGAGCACGTCTTCTACAGTTCGTGACCGGCACATGTCGCGTTCCAGTGGGTGGCTTTGCCGAATTGATGGGTTCCAACGGGCCCCAACGGTTTTGCATAGAAAAAGTAGGCAAAGATACATGGTTACCACGATCTCACACCTGCTTTAATCGCCTCGATTTGCCACCCTATAAAAGTTACGACCAATTGGTAGAAAAGTTGACTTTCGCCATCGAAGAGACTGACGGTTTTGGACAAGAATAAAAACAGATATGCATAAGTAACGCTGAAATGAAATGAAATTAGTTTTATTTTTAATCGATACTTAGGAATGGCCTCATGCATTTTAAATGAAATACAATATCGTGTAATCTACTTTTTGTTTTTACGACGGTGCAATTTTCTCAACAATAAATAATAATGGTATTATGTGATATTTATCCAGTTGCAATTTTTATTGTTATGGCCTACCTTTGAATTTTATTGTAATATGAGCAACATTTTACTATTTTTTTTATAAACACGTCGTTGTTGTCAATATTTTTAGTGGATCATGTATATTCAGTGTAGTAATTATTGTTAAATTATTTATACGAGATGTTTAAAAAGAATTTTAAACGTTTTGTATAAAATTATTTTTAATTAATCTAATTTGAGTAACATTCCGATAGTGTTGTTGATAATTTGTTTACATTGCTAATAAAATTATAAAGCCAAAGCTATGTTATTGTATATTTTGTTTTTTAAATAGCAGTCAGTATTTTTTAGATTAATCACCGCAATAGATAATTTTATGTGCACCTTTCCACGGTTATTATTTTAGCAAGTTACGACTTTCACGAGTGCTAATTGTATATTTGTAAATGTAGAATTGTATATTTTTAGAAATCAATTTTGAAAATATTTTATTTTTTAAGCAACCGATTAGATTCAATATTTTAATGTAAATAATGAAAAATACCTAAAAATTAGCTTAATAATTGTATATATAAATTTTAAATTGTGTATGCAGTTTCCTAAACATTTTAACTTTTGTAGATTTACTTATTCTCAATATTACAACTTTTAAAATCTGTCTTTTATTTAATGTGCAAGTTGATTAAAAATGTGTTTGTGAAATATGCAAGGAAGTGCTAAAGTTGTAATAATAGACAAAATTAGCAAACCGACTTAAAATTATTATTATTATTGTAATGAAAAACCACTATTCGTTCTTTTTCCAGAATATGGAAACACTTTCTGAATACACCTTGTATATCAGGGGTGGCCAACTTGATTGGACCCAAGATCTCTTGTTCACTAACGAGACCCTGTGCGATCTACCAATTACATACTTCTAGAAATATTAAATGAAACAGCATAGTTCAGTACACAATCATGTAGCATTTTTTATTTTATTAAGAGAAAAAACACTACGTATTTATATTTTTTGCATTGCCACGATCGACTGGACTAACAGTCGCGATCGACCGGTCGATCGCGATCGACCTGTTGGCCACCCCTGTTGTATATCAAAGAAAATAGTTAATCTTGAAGTAATGTACATGTTAAATATTAATTTTAATAAATTAAAACTTACAAAAATTAAGGGTTTTTGTTTAAATCAGAACAAGCCAAGTAATATTATTTTATGAACAGGTTACGAAATAATCAGGAAAAAACCAGTGAGAATAAATTTTATAATTTAAATAAATATCGCTATTTTTACACGTAAATATCACATCTTTTTATTTACAATTTTTTTAAAACTGATGTAACCCTGAAATAGTAAATTAACTAAATTTTATTTCTTGGAATCTTTTTGCCGTAATTAGCCTACCTTGTGTCCGTGTTTAGATTGTAGATTATAAATTAAATTCAATTTTCATAGTAAAAACAAACTTGGGTTAGGGAGAATTTACACCAAATCCGGACAAAGGTACATCAAGTCTAAAGTAAATATACACAATACTAATTGACTATTTCGAAGTAACTATTTAAAAAATTTATCAAATGGAAACCAATTAGGTGGCATACGGTTTTTATCTGGTTCCTCCATGTTAGTCATATCTTTGATAACCTCACAATGACCTTCTTTATCAACCTTAGTCGTGACACTGTATTTCTGATCACCTTTTGCTCTAATAACCGTGGTTTCTTCGTTTCCGTGGTGGTCTTTCACAGTTTTATGGGTTATCCATGTCTTAAAACATTTCATCATTTCTAAGCAGAACAACGAAAAGGATAAAAACTCACCCCATCAGGATCACGAACAGTTTTGGTTATCATAGTTTTCCCAGAAAAAAATGAACGTGGAACTACTTGTGATTGACCCCTTTTTAAAACCGAGTCCAATTCGCCTAAAGCAAATCTAAAACATTCAAGTTAATGCCAAATGTCGTCAAGAACCTATATACACTCACTTTTCATCAATATCTTTATCAACTTTGTTTGTTTCGTTCTGTCTAGGAGTCTCGTAACCAGGTTTCAAAAATTTATCACGTAAATTGGATCCACCATCTTCGGGTTTATGCAACTCATCCATCGATGGCAAATTGTGAAAATCTAAAATAAAATCATCAATTTTGTTAGTTTGTGAAAATTTAAAAAAAATCACCAACCTCCAAAAATCTGATCTCCGCCGCCGCCACCACCAAAAAACAAATCACCACCGAATATCATCTCACGTTCGTTGAACATTCCAAAATTTTTTATGATCTCTTCCATTTGTCGTTCGAAGTATTTGTGCATTTCCACTGGGTTGGCAAAAACGTTAAACCCCATCTTGTTGTACTCGTCATCGAAATGTTCGCGAGGGCGCTCTTCTACTATACTATAAATTAAAAAAAGGGGGGTATAATATTGCGACACAATTTTCATCATGTTACATCGATACACATACCTGCCGACATTATTTGTGTTCTTGTCGTCACGGTTGGAGAAACCGAAAAGTTCTTTTACTCCGTCGAATAAACCCATAAGTAAATTTTTGTAATTCTTACACAGTAATTTGTCCAATTTTTTTTTAACTTAAATTGCGATAAATTCGTCTTGTTTTTCTAGAATATGTCAGAAGTTGACATATTTTCGTTTTTGTTTCAGCGACATCTGTTGGATAAATTTGATCCACGATGATGGCGACACGAGATTGGGGGTTAGAATTTCGACATTCTTAAAAATGAAGGAATTGATCGCGAGGTAATTTTCCAAGTTTGTGATATTTTAGCCGAATTTTCCAAGTTTTAAGCGGTGACGGGAGCGATTACGACAAAACGGATGCAAGGTAAGTGAAAAGTATTGGGTTAAAGAAAAACTTTTATAAAATAAATAATAAATACATTTCGACTTTAAAATTGCATTATAGAATAAGGAACGTTTGCGAAAGCTACACCTAATGACTAAAAACATTTAAATATTTAAAATATTATAGACGCACAATTTTTAAGGCTATTATAAATATATATAATAAATACTGATATAAATAAAATTATTTAAAACTAGACTTTATAATGATTCATCTAGAGACTCCATTTCGTATTCTTGCAAAATACTAAAAAAAATCTAATGTTAACGAGAACTTAAAAATAAACTTTTGTACTCACGAGTCATCTGCCAGTTCAAAAATATCATTTCGAAATTCCTTATTTTTGTATAAATTATCTGATTGAGCTGCCAAAGTTTCTGTAATTATAAAAACATTTTGAATAAAAAAAATTTGCTACTTGAAATACAATTATTGAATTACCTGCGAGGGGTGGAACCATAGCAGTGCTCAAATACTGAGTGTTTAAGTAAGGAGGCAAAACATTGTCATCTTCCTCTTCTTCTGGTTGAAACTGATGCGAATCCACCATATCGAGCCACTGCTTATTGTGAGTTCTGAAGCGTTCAATGCGAATGCGGTTGCCCCATTCTGGATTTATTTCGGTTATTATATTTAAACAAGCATTACACAATTTCCTAACTTCTTTGTTAGTATCACTAACGAGATCAATTAAATAAGGTGGAGCCTCTAAAAGAATTAAAATTGGTTAATTTGAGTAGGGAGTTAAAAATATCGTACTACCAACCTGTGTTGCTTATTACATATTCAGCCGAGGGTTGGTGTGATAGTAGCTTTAAAAATAAGTAAACTATTTGCAACACCATCTCGTCGTCTTCTTGGTATGTTTTGAGAAGATCAATGCAAGCTACGGTGACTCCACTCTTGCACAGCAATAATGCACAGTTTTCATCGTTGCTAGCCGTTCCAAGCAATACAACTACCTGTCGAATGATATTACTTTTGAACAACAGACACCACAAGAGTAAAATTTGAAAATTTTACCTGCAGGAGCAAATCCGGTTCCGCATTGTTCGACTTCAAAATATCCTTGAGCTTGGCGAGCATATTAAAATGTTTAAAGATTTCGCACCAATCCAAATCGGGAAAATTAAGATTGGACATGATGCCTAAACACTCCAACAAAAAGTTTTCATCCTTGGCCGTGTTGACCACTTTAGCTAAATCTCCCACAAACTCCTGAAAAAAATAAATCATTCATATGAGGATACAACATGAAAAGAAGGTTGAATTTTTACTATAAAACTGCTTCTTGTTACATCATGTTCCGATATATTGTGGATCATTTTAATGAGTAAAGTATCTTCGTGACGAAAAGCTCGAGTTAAAAGCGATTGGAGCCTGCTATTATCGGCCATTTGTTGTGCATTTTTGGGATTAATAGCAAGATTTATGCAAAGGGCTACCATTACTTGATCGACTTGATCGGCAGCACTTAGGATTAACATGTCGGTAATCTGAAATAAAAACGTAACTCAAAAAGTTTAAATAAGAAACAAAACGCAAACCAAAGAAACGCATTCCGTGTAAGGAAAAAGAGCTATGACGTCGTGGTCGTAACTTAGATGATACAGCAACTTGATGACGATATCCTGGTGCCTGTCATCTCCTACAATACAAAATTTAGTCCATTTTATATTCACGCTTACTAAAACCTTGTCTTACTTAGCAAACTAACAAATTTGGGCAGGAAATCGTTTTTCACCATTTTAGAACGTAAATCTTTGTCAAAAGACAAATTAAACAACAATTTCAAAGTTAGGTGAACCAAGTCGGCATTATTAGATTGCAGTAATTTCGGCAACTTATCCACAACATTTAATTGAGCCATTTCATCTTTATTGCTTTGCATGAGCGACAGTTTCTTCAAAAAGGTGACCACCAGCAACAGCAAGTCAGTGTTATCCCGATCTAAAGTTTTAACCAAAAACACAATAATATTTTTCTTCGTCATTTTTTCTTCTATGCTTTGGTCTTCGGCCATATTGAGTAATAGATAAAACGTAACTCTTAGTAATTGCTCTTGTTTTTTAATTAACGTGCGATATCTTTTGACCTTTTCTTCATCACTTAACTTTTTATCGTCTAAGCTGTCGGTGGAATTGGTTAAATCGTCGTAAATGCTTCCTTCCATGGCAGCTTTATAATTAACTTCATTGAAATTACCGGACCTTGGTCTCAATGGTTCTGGTATTCGGGATTTATTTATTTCGACCATACTTGTGCTAGTGGGACATTGCTTTCTGATTATGAATAAATCGTCTGAAGGAGGTTTCGTGCCTTCCAACTCGGCTTTCCACGTTTCATATCGTCGTATCTCATATTCAATGATGTCGACACATAAGGAACCAAGCTAAAAATAAACAAGGAAGGTTAATTCAGAGAGTTCAATACATAAGAAACTAAGTCCCCTTAGAATTTTTACTTAATTATGAATTTATTGAAGTTTTTGTCTATTACTTTCAGTTATAATTTATTTTGTATTTTTGATCAGGTTTTGACACAACCATATCTTGATAATGACTAAAAAGAAGAGACAGCCGAAGTCCGATACTAATGTTGCCAACGATTCGACAAAAAAGACTCCGGTAGTCAAAAATAAGGCAACAGAGGAAGTTACGAATCGAGATTCCGATTTTAATCCTACTTTACCAACAATTCCTACTGGCCTAAAAAACCATGGTAATATGTGTTTCTTCAATTCCGTAATCCAGTGTCTACGTCAAACTCCCTATTTGCTACATCTCCTACGTGCAACTTCACAATCTGGCCAACAGTTTAAATTACCTGGTGGAAAATTTGAGAAAAAGCAAACTGCCGTAGTTATGAAACCTTTAAACGGTACGTTAGAAATATGGGGACCTGTGATGCAATCTTTAGCTACAACACTACAGCAGTTAGGCGAAAAAGCGGGAGGGCTTTTTTCGAAATTTGGCGTAAAGAGACCCCAATTCACCGATGGCGCACAGCACGATTCACATGAACTTTTAAGGCATTTACTCGAAGTAGTGAAGGAAGAAGACTTGGCCCGATTTCAAAAGGTTATTTTCGAAAAAACGGGACCCAGTGATAAAAGAAGTCATAAATTTTATAGTTCACAAGTTTCAGAACTGGCATTGACTATAGATCAAGTTTTTCTTGGTGTTTTGGTTAGCATACTGCAGTGTCAAGAATGTAAACACACTTCATATCGTAACGAATTTTTTTTAGACATTAGTTTGCCCGTTTCGTGTGATAAAGGCGCTACTTCTTCCGCCAAAGTTCTTTCTAAAAAAGAACTAAGAACTGAAAAGAAAAAGAGAAGAAAAGAACTGAAAATAAACAATAAAGCACTTCTAAGTTCTCAAAATGAAGATAATGCAGAAAAGTGCGGTGATGAAAATGAAGTGTTAGATCCAGAGGTTCAAGCTAGATTGTCGTCTACAATCTCAAATGATGCAGATATTACGATGGACTCAGATCAAACTGAAGAGAGTGATCCACGCAGCACTACAATCAAGCCACGCTATGAGAGTCAAGAAGGAGAAAGTTCTATTCAATCCTGCCTTAATCAATTTACTGTTTGTGAGTTATTGACCGGCAAGGATCGAGTTGCTTGTGACGAATGCACCAAAAGAAGCGGCGAAGATAAAAAAGTTTTCACAAATGCTAAGAAGCAATTTTTGATTTGTAATCCACCCGCTGTTCTCATTTTGCACTTGAACCGTTTCCAGGTTTCCGAATCTTCGCCTACCAAGTTTGAAGATTTTATAAGTTTTCCCACACTTTTAGATCTTGCACCTTTTTGCAGTAAAAGTAGTGAAAATAGCCAGGTGTTTTATTCGCTTTATGGAGTTGTGGTGCACGAGGGTTGTATGGAAAGCGGTCATTATATAGCCTACGTAAAATGTAGAGAAGAAAATCTAATTTGGCATTTCCTTCCAAAAAATCAAAAACGAAATCAATATTCACGCGATAGTCAAAATGAAATCGGTAATCCACAAGTTCCGGTTGGAAATTGGTATTATATCAGCGACTCATATGTTTCGGAAGTTCCCGAAGATGAAGTTCTTCGTGTAGACGCTTACTTATTATTTTATGAACGCGTAATGTAAGATTGTTATTTGGCGAATTAATTTTTATCAAAATTCTTATTTTGTATAAGTTAACAAAGAAGAAAATAAATTTCTATTTTATATTTAATAATTTTTTTCTGTTCCGCAACCAAATATCGATTGATAAGCTGCTGTCTATCATACAGACATTAAGACATCTTAGGCTGGGCTCAACATCGTTCCAACCCGAATGAGACGTATTCTTTGAAAAATCATGAGCTGTTATTACCAGTTGTAAGCACTTCATAAGTCGTTTAATACAGTATACAACAAGCTTCAAATAATTTAGTACTGTTTTCTGCCATAATTGTACGAATTTTACCAGACGTTTCCAAAACTCCCATAACGATGAGGTATCTGATTTTATTTAATCATTTTGCCATTCCACCATTTCAACCATTAATTTTTTCATTTATTACGTTAGATTTTAGGGTCTGGGATTTTAGTAAATAGATTCGAGTTCATGCGGACGATAAGAGTTGTTTTGTATCTCTTCTCGCCCGTATGAGTTCTATTCTGTAAACTTTTCACAATACAAGAAGAATTGCGAAGATTCGAATTCATGCGGACGATAAGAGTTGTTTTTGTATCTCTTCTCGTCTGTATGAGTTCCACTCTGTAAAATTTTCACAATATAAGAAGAATTTCGAGTGCAAAAATATAATTTAATCTAAGAGTTAAGCAATTGATGTTATTTAATTTAAAATAATGTAGTAGGTACATGTTATTATGTTTCTACTTTTAAAATCATATAAAGTATTTACTGAAAGAATTTCCTTTCCTAGTGAGTGGATACTGTGGAACTTCCGGGTGTGTGACTGGATTGGTATAGAATTTGATTGGTTTTTAGAATTATTTTTTCTTATTTATAACCAACTCCTTTTTTCTCCTACAACCCAAGGAACTTCCAATTCACTCAACTTTTTATACACAATTAAATATAGAGAAAGGATATGCCCTAAAATCTAACACATATTTTTGTTAAGCCGACCTCTTTAAGAATCTTCGAAGAGGATGAGTTTTACTAGCCATTACTTTTTATTATATTATCAAATCAGATATTAGGCATTCCAACGAAACGTCATTTGAATTCAATAATTCAGTCTGTTGGTAAGTTGTTTGTTTACATTAGAGCACAATGTATTTTTGACTTCGTATTTTGTCAAAATGATGTACAATTTGAATGAATAATTTATTTTTATTATGGTATTAATGTAAGTCGGCATGCGCGTGTCAAGTGGTATAAGTCGATTTTTGGGCAAATTGAGATAATTGCATAAAAACGTTGCTTATATGACGTAGTATAAAATTGTCTACCATAATGCGCTTTGCCTGTTGTTGAGCCAATTTATATTATTAAAATAAACGAGAGTATAATATCTTTAAAATTGCGTTTTCTCAAAATGCCCATTAATAAAATATATTTTCATTGTATACTAACTGTTTTAAATTATAAGCATGAACACCATTTGAATGAACTGTCCAAGCTGCGAAGAGAAAAGTGTCTTACTGTTTTCAAGGGAGAAGACTTAACGGCATCAAAAATTCATATCAGGTTTGTTTTACGATATTTCCTTTAAGATTTAAATTTTATATTTAAAATAAATTATAGGAAAGTAGCTACTTCAGAAGACTTGGACCCGTTGGGGAAACCAATGAAACTGGTGTTTCATGCAAACAGAATTAATGGTTGAAAAACTATCACAAGTCTTTGGTTTGGAATTTTACCAACAACAGTGCTATTTTTATTATATGGTAAATTTTATGTATCAACGCTTCAGTCCATTTATCTGGTCTGACCGTACAGTAGCAAATAAAAGTTTACCTTAATGTATTAATTTATTTATATGATGTGGAATGCCTAATACAACTCTGATGGGAGTTTGGAAACATCTGGTGTTTTTTTAAAAAAGGATAAACAAATGGCGCTACAATAGTCAACTCCCACTAAATAAAACTTCCCCTAGTTCAAATATTTCTTTGAATAGGGTTTGTGTATAAAAAAAATAGTTTGATTGGGCGAGTCGTACCAGTCGAATTCTCATTAGTCCAAGTAAAACGTCAGACAAATTCTTATTTGGATAAATCTCAATTTAATTGCTTTTTTGTTATAATCTCTCATTCATCCATTCATGCGCGCCAGTGGTAGACAGAAAACAGATAAGGTCCCTTACATCTTTTTGCTTTTTTCGGTATTTGTCGCCTCGAACTTTTTTTTTATAAAAATTTTATATCTCATCTCCTTGCACTGATTCGTGCAAATTTGATTTTAAATAGTGCTCTGCTCGTTAAAATAAATTGTTTTTATAAAATACCTGAAGATTAGGCGGGCTATTGGCCGCCCTGACCTTAGGCTTGAATGATGATGAAGGTGAAGCGTTTGTTGTTTGAAGCTACGATTTTCGATTTTACTAATGAGATTTTTATTATATTCAAAGAACGGGCAATTCCGCTACAAGATATACAAAACGGATCTAAAGGCGAGTTCACATATCATTTTTTTTACAACAGGTTATAATAAGAAGTCATACAACTTTAATTAGCATAGAATTATTACAATACACGTTCATAAAATAATAAATAAGCTTGAGCACTAAGAACATCAGTCTCCGAAGATTTGCTAACGTGCGAATCACTAATATAGTACCACTCTCCAGCTGGAACGTTTGGTTTAACATCTGCGCCGTCACGAATTTTCTTATCTTCATTTGTTTTCTGATTTTTTTCAAGAAATTGCCAACGTCGATCTTGTTCGTCCAAAGGTTGCCTGGATTTTACGTATGCAATATAATGACCACTACAAACGGAACCGCTGTGTACGACCACTCCATAAAGAGAATACAATATTTCGCCGCACGGGGAAGTTTTGTAACAAAACGGTGCAAGATCGAAAACTGTAGGAAAACTTACAAAATCCCCAATCTTTGTAGGGTAAGAACCGGTAACTTCGAAGCGTTTTAAATGTACAATGAGAACGGCCGGTGGATTACAAACCAATAATTGTTTTGTAGTGTTGGTGTACACCTTTTTATTGGAGGAACTGTTTTTAGCGGTGCATTGATCACAAGCTACTTTGTTATCGTCCGTTAAAAATTCAAGAGCGGTGTATTGTTTCAGACACGATTGTACAGAACGTACGCCTCCCTTTTCATCATCAAATATGGCTTCCTGAAGCACCTCGGCAGCACCATCGTCTGTCTTGTCTGAGTTATAACCAGACTCGGTACATTCACGGCTGTCATCATCGCTATTATCAGAATGTCCGTTGGTTTTTTTATTTTTTCTCGGTTTGAAAGGTTTACGTTCGTACGAAATGGGCACACTCAAATCTAAAAAGACTTCACGACAATGCGAAGTGTGCTTGCATTTTTGGCATTGCAAAATGCTAATCATGGTGCCGCCAAATACTTGATGTATGGGTTGGACAAGCTCGATCTTCAATTCTTCACATTGTCGTTGAATTTCTTCGCTAATTACTTCGAGTAAACGTCGGAGAAGTTCCTGCGAATCTTGTTGCTGATATCCTTGAAACCTAGGGACGCGTTGGCAAAACCTTGTATGAAGTACTTTAGGGTCGTGGATTTCCGTTTGACAATTTATTAGCTCTCCTAATGTTCTAATAAAGGCATTCGCTATTGGGGCCCATTGGTCTGGTATATGATTATTGCCCAAATTTAGTTTTTCAGAATGTAAAATTTCTTCTAGCAGATCCAGCAAGAATGGAGTTCGTCCTAGACATTGCATTGTAGAGTTGAAGTAACATGTATTGCCAAGATTTCTTAATCCTGGAGGAATTAGTAAATTTGAATTGCGATTCACAGTTTCGACATCTTTGACACTTAATTCTTGAATTGAAATGATCTCGTTAGTAGTAAACGGCCTGCTATTTTTAATATATTCGATGCATTTACGTAAATTTTCTTGGCACTCAATATTTATTTCGTCATCGCATCTATAGCACCATACATTCCAATTAATTACGTCAACGCATAAGGCATGAGTGTAATCGGTGTTAGACACATGTTTTAAAGCATGTTCTTTGTGATAACGACTGCAACCTAGATGACCACACTTTAAACACATCCAAATGGGCAAATCACAAGTCGAATCGAAAACCTGGGCGCAGTCGTCGCATTTCTTTTCAAAATACGCATTTTCTAACACTTTCACTAATTTTGTTAGATCGATTGCTTCGTTAATATGCACACACTGATTCATATCCGTAGAATTATGTAAAAACAACTTGCCGATTTAAACTAAAATTGATTTTTTTGAACTGAAATCGAGCGATTGTTTGCTTTCGTAGTATATTCATGCATTGCCAACTTTGCGCATAAACACAAAATGTGCCAACAGAAAAATGTAGGAAAGGTGAAGTAAATTCTAATCCGATTATCGCATCGAAAATAAAAACAATCGATGTGATAAATAATAAAATAAATAATAGCCTGGTCCGATTAATGCATTAGATATCTCTGTTCGAACGTAAGGTATTTATTATTATTGAGTTTCTGAGCCAGAATTTCCGGTAGACGAGGTCACTCTCTGACCATGATAATGAATTTATTTGCTGTATAGAGTGGTCTGAAACTATCGTATGTGAGAAATCCAGTTTGTAAAAATACATTTCCCCAATATAGTGCCATGATGGCCATGCATTGAACAGTTGCTTTAATTTTTTTAAATTTCAGCTGAAAAATTAAAATATAATACAAATTCGGGACCTCACTGATAATAAGATAATTTTGTAGTATTTAATTGCGTCAATTTTTAATTGATTCAGATTTATCGTTAACTTTTCGATTAGATTAAATTTGATCTACGCTACATATTTTCATAAAATTAAAGTTATATAATTAAATTTTAATATTATGTGAACTACTGATAGAAGATTGATAACAATTTTTTACCAAGTTTTTTTATCAATAATTAACTTGGCATCGCTCCACATCCTAGAGCAGCACTTCTCAACATTTTGTCGTGACATAATACAAAGATGACGTTTTCGTAAGACGCATTTTCGTCGATATAGCAAGATAAAAATTAAGAAATCGCATAAAGAGTGATGCATATGACACAGATTAAGATTGGGAACAGCGCTCCTGAAGAGCTGATATTACGTGCGCAGCAGCTTAGCCTGCAAAGAATTTCTTTGAGGTTCAATTCTGCTAGGTTAACGTAATGACTTCATAGGTATTGAAGATTTAGATAACTTAAAAAAAGTACGGCCGATTACGGTAATCATAGATTACACCGATTACATTAGAGATTACTAGCGAGTACGTAATATTACGAGGAAACACGAATTTCTATAGATTACAGTAGAACACAAAAATTACTGATGACTACCAGAAGATAAGAGACATAAGAAAGTCTACCTCTCAAGGGATTTAGGTTGAAGACAGATGATTGCAAGAATTACTCTGGATTACAGGTATCACAGAAGAATACCGACGACTACCAAAAGTTTACAGCTCATTACAACTGAAAGAGATTAGAAGTGTGGTCTACCCCTCGGCTCAGTTGACATTGTTAATTCAAAATCACGTTACTTGACATGTTTTCGACTTCAAATCAAGTGATTTTGACGTGATAATACAATCCCACAAAAATTTTGCGTAAATATATATATTTTTTTTACCAATAAACCTTGATGATGCTCCGAAACACTATCAATACTGTAACATTATTAATTCACTGAAAAAAATGATTCATCAATACAATGATGTTTTTATCATTCGGACGAATGGCTGAAGTCAGAGTTTGTAACAATCCCAAAAAAACCAAATGTTAGGAAATGTGAAGAATATAGAACTATCAGCCTGACGAGCAACTTTTTAAAAGTGTTCTTGAAAATCATACGAACTTTGCGAAGAACAGATGTCGTCCACACAATTTGGATTCCAAGATGCAGTGGGAACAAGAGAAGCTCTCTTTAGCGTACAAGTGCTAATACAACGATGCAGAGATATGAACTGTTGGCATGGGAAAATGATGGAGATTCTAAAGAAGATTGGTGTGGATGGAAAAGATCTAAGAGTAATAGCAAATCTCTACTGGGACCAAGAAGCAGTGGTACGTGTGGAAGGGGAACAGACGAAGAAAATGCGTAGTATGAGAGGTGTGAGGCAGGGGTGTGTTTTGTCGCCTCTGTTGTTCAACCTCAACTCTGAATATATCTTTAGAGAAGCGCTTGATGGAAATGACGCGGGAATAAGGTTAAATGGTAAACAACTAAATAATATAAGGTATGCTGACGATGCAATGATAATGGCAGATAGTATATGGGGACTGAAGCAGCTAACGAACAAGGTGATTCAAACTAGCAGTCAGTATGGGTTGGAATAACATATAACAAAGAATAACATCAGAAATTGTCAACTAAATGTCAACAACCAAACAATAGAAAGAGTCAGCAGATACGCATACCTGGGCACCATCATCAATGAAAGCAAGCAGGAAGTGTATTCATCAAAATGGCTGCGTTATTTAAGAGCCATAACCTGATAATTGAAACAAAGAACAGAATGATGAAATGTTACGTATTTCCAGTATTGCTCTATGGAGTAGAGGCCTGGACGCTGACGGAGGCGACGACATAGAAACTCCAAGCATTCGAGATGTGGCTATACTGGAGGACCTTAAGGGTTTCGTGGGTGAAACATATAACAAACCAAGAGATACTCAGAAGAATGGGAAAAGATCTTGAAATTATCTCAATAATAAAGAGTAGAAAATTGCAGTATCTCGGCCACATAATGCGAAATGGAAATAGATACCAACTCCTACAATGCATACTGCAAGGAAAAATAGTTGGAAAGAGAAGTGTTGGCAGAAGAAGAACATCTTGGTTGAAAAATTTAAGAACGTGGTACTCCATGACGACCACAGAGCTGTGAACAAAGTCAAGATAGTCAGGATAATAGCCAACATCCAGAACGGATAGGCACCTGAAGAAAAAGGATGATTTTGCTTCATCGGCGCAAATAATGAATTTTTGATGTATCTTTTTTAAATATTTTTATATAAAAAAAGGCTGGGATTCCCTCATAGCGCGACAAACAAAAGGAATATAATGATTTAGATATAATAATTATAATTTAATTATAAGATCTATCTTGGGCTTTGGATCACAGCAGTGTATTCGACGCGACCAAGATTTAAACCAAGGTTACCTACTTCGCAGTCAGCCAGTGTAGGCTTTATGCTATACTGCTGATCTATGGTATTCCATAATTTTATTCATTCCGGTGTAACGATTTATATTCAAACTTATTCTCATTACCCTATTCTGCAGTAGGTACTTGTAATCAATTCAATTCCATCGCATTTGGCATAAAAATCACCTCACCAATATACCTAAATTGAGCCAAAACAACTTACAATGTAAGTAAAAGTCCTCTCCAGATTAATTCTAATTGAATAAATAAAACTATAAACTATACTTCTATAATAAATTTATTATTAACATAATAAAAAAATAATTATTAAAAACTCAGTGTTTTGTTGCTTTATATTTCGTGGGTTTACAAGAAAAAGGCACTAAGTCAAAATTTCACTTATTTTTTTTTTAGTGCATTATAGATCTCAATTTTAATGATCTTCCTACTGCAAGACCGCAGTAAGGCATATCTGATTCATTTTGTGAAATATAGCAATGTAAGAAAGCACTAAAACATTGATGCAAATGCGAACTTTAAAATGCAGATTATTCAAAACTATCATTTTTGACTTATGCCCGTACCTATAGTCATGGATTGAACCGAGAATCGAGATCAATTCTCGAAATAACAGCTGTTGCTACGATACGGTCTAAATTCAAGTAATCTCATTGGTAAAATCTAGAATCATTTCGAGTCTCGGATTGATCCGTGACTATAAGTACAGGCATTAGTGCCTTTTTCTTGTAAGCTCACAATTTGTTCTTTCAAGATGATAAAGTCACACGGAACTTTCTTTTTGAATTTATTTCCGGGACAAAAATTTTATTGGGCCCTCCTGCTTGTTTAATGTAACAATTTATAAATACCGTGAGATTCTAAGAGGACATTCACTTAGTACTAGTCTTCGTCAACAAAATGTATGGAACATATTTGAGCAGTTTTTGTATTAAATTTGTCACTAGGTTCACATAAATGAAGGCACTGTTCAATTAATGTTGAATCTTTATGCCCACAGGTGCTTTTCAACCTTGATTACTATCATTGCAATCACCGAACACCTCGTTCTCACTATCTACCTCACTATCTCACTATCTTCACTAAAAACATCTCAAATGCGCTAAATTGATTATTGAAGACGCTAACACCTTTAACTATTCCCGACAGATTTAACAATCACCGTTTAGGTTCAAATCTCTTCAGAGAAGATTTTAGAAATAATCAACTGTGTTAATGCGAAGATAGAAAAATATTCTAATAATTCTAATAGCAAATCATTTTTAGATGGAGATTTAGCGTATTATTAAAATATGAAACGATTTCCTTGTTCCTGTACGCTGCAAAAACTTCATAGTTAATCTACTTTCAAAGTAGGTTCCACAAAGTTCATATAAGTGTTTCACAAAAAAAACTTTTGAAAATAGAATATTATCAAAAACCATGCAGTTTTAAATATTATAACGAGGTTCCATGGCTAAAATAAATTAAGAACTACTGGTCTCAAGTATCAAAACAAAAATCCTGTTTAAAAAAAAAAGTAATACAATTTTGTAACCAGAACAATTTTCAAGAAAAACTGTAGTCGAGATCAATAAAAGTAATAACCAAAAGTAGAGGACAATGCAATTCTGCATAATTTATACCATTTTTACTAAAAATAGGCTAAAAAATAGGAAAAATTCTTCAAATCGGCATTTTAGGAATTTAATTAGAATTACTTATTGTTGTTAATTAAAGCAAGATCGAACATTTAAAATTTAAGTGGCACTTACCTTGTAGTGCAATAAAACATTGTGAAAGCACGAGTGCGAAGAAAAGCAGAAAAATATGAATATCAAATTTGTGCTCAGCACGATACTCCTTTTCCAGTCTTCCCTCAAGACTCGAGCTAATGCACTTAAGGCAGTTTCTAAAAATTTTAACGATAAATTAGAATATCTCAACAAAAACGTATTTGACCTGCCATTTTTTGAGAGAGCTTCTAAATTTTCGGCTGTTTTTGCCAACACCAAAATCAAATGCGAGGCTTTGATTTTATCAGGTAAATCTTCGTAAAGCAGCTCTATATATTCGTTGATACTGTTTATGTTTGAAATTTCGCTTGTTGTAGGTGTAAGTTTACCAGAACTGTCAGAATCGTCACTGCCCAGCTGGGAGCGTTTACGTTTCTTAAGATAGTAAATAGTTTGCTCAACTTCGACTAATCGTGAGGGATGTATTAGTTCACACTGCACTAAGACTTCCTTAGCTAATGCGTGACAATCGGTGCGTGTGTTTAACATTGGCAGATCAATGACTTTCTTCATATTCTAAAACAATTTTAAGTAACTACTGCTACTAAAGCAGAAGATAAAGTAATTTACTCTCTTTTCTCCATATAAGGCTACATCGTCGGGACCTAAGATCTGTACATCTAATTCGTAATTTAAAACTATTGCATTCAAAGATGGATGCACGTCGATCGTTCCAGGTTGTCGATAACTAAGGTTGAAAAAAAGAAATAATAGAATCGAAGAAGTTTTAAAAAGGAAAATTATACGAACCATCTCAAATATTGAGCGTCGTCTGGATTCATTTTGTAAAATACTATAAATATGATATAAATAAAATATGCAACAATTAATACAAGACTGAATAGCACCGAAAGTAAATTTAAAATTGTTGCTAACATGCAATAAACAAACAAGGCCAAAAAATCATTCTGTTAGTCAAATTTTGACGTTTCTTATGACACTTGATCGATTGAATTTGACGGTTGTAAAAAACGGTCGCTTTGTTACCCACATGTATGTACACGGTGTTCGCAAAACAAAACGCACATTTGATATGAATATTTTTAAATGTTGTTTGCTCCAAATAAATAGGTAGTACCAAATGGGAAATATTTAATTTTTATTAGCTTTTTTATCTGTATTAAGTTTAATTTATTATTCGAAGTTCCGAGATTAAAGTTTTCGCAACTTGTAATTCGAACCGAAAACGAATTTGTTTTGAGATTGCAATCAAAATTGCAATTAAAAATTATAATCGTTAAAATATCATTTCTTCTACAATTAATTATTATCTATATTACATATTACAGTTATCCAATAATAATTAGTTATTATCTATTCTAAAGATAGCACTTCAAATTCTCCTACATGCAATTTACAATAAACTGATGTAACTGTCGCATTTGTTTATGTTGATGACGATAATACTAATTGGTAATTTTGATAATAATAACTTAAAATTTAAAAAAGAAAATTAGAATTTAATTAATTTAAAACTTCTCTGTAAGATACATTTTAATGGCATAATATAGAAATTGATATTTGCAACTAGGTCCAATATTTGGGGGGGGGGCAACAAAAAACAAGATCCTTGTTTTACCTCCTTACATATTGTTTTCAAACGTCTTTCTCCACTGAAACTGACTTTAGTGAATTTATTTTGAAGGGCTAAGCCCCCTAGTGGTTCCTATGGTTACAAGGTGGGCATTATCATACCTTGCATTCTATTTTTTATCTTGGAGTGGAATTATGGAGAACGCAAACGAGAACAATAGTACAAATACCCAGTCGTGAATTCTAATTCCATATCAGCTTGTCAAGTAAGTGCTGTAAAAACCGTAATTATTAAAAACAAGTAATAAAATAATAAAGTTATTATTTTTACGTCTACGAGTAAATAGGAATTGACTTTTATATTATTATCTTCAGATGTTGATATAAAAAATTAAATTGTTTTTCATACACAATTTAGTTTCATAAACAAATTAATGATATGCTGATAAGCAAGTGAAACCTTGTGGATAAAATTTAAAAAATAAATTTGCTAAATATAGCGTAAAACCCGTAAAACATCGAATGAAACTTTAAATGTAGAAATTAATTATTATTACTTTTGTCTGAAAAAAGTCTGTCTCAAAAATAAAACTATCGCTTTTACAAAAAAATAAATATTGGAATTTAACATAAAAAGAAATTCTGTTGACGATTAGAGCAAAATAGTTATTTACGTTACAAATGTTTAAACGGGTAATTTAATTTTTTAAATTAAAATTTACGTTTACATAATATAGACTTTTTCTTGTCGTGGTGTACATAATAGGTTCCCCAAAAATAGCCCCCGTATACTTTTTCCTGGACTGCAAAGAAGTAAATATGCAAATTTAAACCAGTTTCTGATTAATCTAATTCTTTAGAAATTTATTAATTTTATTTAGCTACCAGTAGTAAATAATTATTCAGGTGTACCGAACGTGTCGTAATCCATCACGATCAATGGTTTTTTTAAATTTATTTTTGTTGTTAAATATATTTTATATTACAACTCTAACATTTTCAACCCACGAGGTAAATATTAGTTTTATAGAATAATGAATTTATTTATTTATATTATTTAATGTAGAAGTGTTTTATTTGAATTTAATAATTAATTAAAATTTGATGAAATTATTTATGTGGTAACAAATTAATTAACAAAATATTAAATTAATCTCTAAATTTAAATTTATTTCGGCCAAATACGGATTTAAAATTTAAATTTCATTTTAGAATGATTATTGAATTAGAATTATTATTGGAATATACGCGATTACGTAATAGTGCTTTTTTGCTAATAGAATCAATTTTTAAATTCACACCGAGTTGTTGCACACTTGAAGGCCAATAAGTTAAGAAACTCTGTCAAGTTCGATTTAAATCCGGAATTATCGCTCCGTAGCTCAACTAGCGACACACCAATCCACCGCTGTGGTCCACTCAAATGTTCATTTGAACTTATTTTTGGATAAAATATTTAATTTTGATTTCAAATTAATTATTTGCAACCCTAGGCGACATAGTTGCGATTGCCTGATACAGGTATTTCGTTTTTTTTATCTTTCTTGATAATCTTTCTTTTTATCTTTATCTTGATTTATTTTTATTTTGTAGGTCTCGTTTATGTAATTTTTGAATTTTACACTGTTGAAAATAAGCAGTGTTTTATAATGTAAATTTACATGAAAAATCTCTGTGAAGTTATAATATTTATCTATAGTCAGTGGAGTAACAATGCAGCCATGAGCCTGCCCTGTGCTCTAAGAGTCGAACTCTGTCCCCAAATGGGTAATAAATTATCATCAACAAATTTTTTTTACATATAATAGCACTCTTAACAGCACACTTAACATTATAGATAAATACTTTATTTTTTTTAATTATGTAATTATGTCATGTACTAATGCTCAGTTTCACAAAAGCTAATTAAAATTTAATCTATGATTAACGATTTTTGACAATGTCAATGTCGCAACAATAAATTTTCATTGTTGAAAACCCTTAATCATAGATTAAATTTTAATTATCCTTTGTAAAACCGGGCATTAGCTTATCATATTAGTAGTTAAAAATTATTATTGTTAAAGTGGTAGTTTCCACAATTTCAACGGCTTACAAACACTAATAAAATATCTTAACCAGAGGGGGAACCACCGGGCGTGGAATCCCCGCATTGCGGTGGGCCCTAGAAAGTGGTATAGCAAATTTTTTTACATCTAATTTTATTTTTATATTAATTATTCAGAAAACTGAAATGAAACTGATAAAATAATTATTTTCGAGACTTATTTCAGTTTTTATAATATATTTTATTTCAAAAACTGTGCCGTTAATAATACTGAGATAAAGGATTTTCATATTTAATTTTTGTTTTTGTTTTTTCGGTGACTATTAATTATTATAATATTTTAATATATAAAATTATTTATTTATTTATCTTCAAGTTTATTTAATTTTCTTTCCCCAATAATTTTATAAAGAAATTTTTTTTTAATTTTTGCTTAACTCAGTAGGTGAAATAGATACTCACGAGACTCTTTTTAAGATAGAATATATTTCAAATCAGAATTCATTTCCGCCGGAATATGTTATTGTTTATACAGAATGAGGAGACCCGTATTTTTTTACCGCAAAAAATTTTTGACTCCCGGTAGCGGTATTGTAAGATTTCCAAATGAACGTTATTCTCAAAACTTAAGTGTATAACGTTAGAGGAATCACAATTACAATTTCCAAAAGACCAAAAATTTTGAAAATCCCCACTCATATTTTCTGCAAGCTTAATATTTTGAAGGTATACTTACCCTATATGCCAGAGCCCGAACTAGGGTATGATGCGCCCGTGGCGACTTTAAAACTTGCACCCTTCTCGGGGGATCTGGGGAGGATATTCCCCAGCATATAGCACCGCAGGCGTAAATTTTTAAAATTTTCAAGGTCAAGCGTTTTATTGTAAAGTTAGAAAATCGCAATACAAAAATATTTTCTCAAAACAATAGGTTGAATCAGCGGTTCCCAATTAGTTTTGGCCGCGGAACCCTTGGACGACATAAAAAATTTGGCGGAACCCGTTTAATATCCGTAAAAAAATAAAAAGGTCATCGAATCAATTTTTCGGCAATTGTATGTGCTTCTCCGGCTAGTGCTATACGATAACTCACTCTGTAAGAAGCTTCCGTGGCATTTTCGTTTTAAATTGATTGGTCATAAAATTTTGAACATTCTTGTGCTGTTCAAGTTTTCTTTCTTTTTTGTTTGTCTTGATTAGTTTCAATTAGTAATTACATATAATCCGATATTCAAACCATTTTATTAAACGGATTATATAAGCATATAGGGTAAAGGGTATAAAAAATATTTTTTAAGCGGCAAAATTGATTTTTACGCCATTTTGAAATACTTTTTGGCGGAACCCCATTTGGGAACCTCTGGGTTGAATGAAGCAAATTTGTTTAAAAAATATATTAAAGAGCTAAGCACGCAGCAGCAGGTAGTTGATATACGCGGGATTGGGACAACTCGCCGCGGCCGACTCGCCGCAAGTCGACTCACCGCCGGGCCGACTCGCCGCGGCCAACTCGCCGCCGGCCGGCTGCTGGCGGCCAATTTCGCCGCCATCAATAAAAATGGATTTTGCATTCTTAGTAATTAACTTAGTAATTAACATTCTTAGTAATAGTAACTCTTAGAATATTTTAGTAATAAAAATAATATTATACCGATTATACCTACTACATATAACAAATTATTACGTGTATATTTGCCGGGTTAAAAGGGGTTCTTGCTTTTTTAATATTTTATTAATAAAAAAAAATACTTGTATCAAATTATTACGTGTAATTGTGGGATAATGTAAACTCCACTCCAAACTACCTGGATTTTATTTTCAGCAATTTTATTTTTTAATCTAAATTGTAAACTCCGCTTGGATCCATTTAACAATGGGTCACCTACTTTAGAGATTAGGTACTTTAAAATACTAGATTAGGTACCTTAAATTTAAGTACGGCTCAATTAAATAAAAATACACCGATAAATTAAAAAAATAAATAAAAATAAACGAGCTTCACCTTTTTCGAGTTCCACCTTTGGTGAGTTCTTTCGGTCTTCAAGGATATTTTTAATTTTACAAAAACAACCATGGCAATACACGGATCCGCCATAAAAAAACACGTTATTTATTTGTTTAAAGATTAATAATTTAGGAGCAACATCCGGCACCGAGTTGGCTGCGGTGTCGGTCGCGGTGAGTTGGCCGGCGCGAGTCGGCCGCGGTGAGTTGTCAAAGGCCACAGGTATTCTGCTAATCTTTCATTATATTTTATATTCTAGGATTTTATCTCACGCTTTATTTCGGAGGAAACAAATTATTACCCACCCAATAAAAAATTACCCACCAGGACCGTAAATCGCGGGGGGAATTTATTAAAACTGAAAAAATGATGTTTCATAGGTTTTTTTGAAATCGTATTGTTAACAAACATTAATAAGATCTTTTGTAATAATTATTATGTTATTATTAATAATTCGTTTTTTAAACATAAAATTGAAATTTTGTTTTTAAGCCCCTCGAGGTAATTTATAAATTAGAAAATTGCCTTTTATTTTATATAATACTACCAAAAAGCCCGTCCACGGACGGGCATCTAGACCCGATTGGTTGGAAACTTGATTGATGTACAACTCGTCTCAGGGGGAGTACCGGCGGTGGTTTAATATATTTTTCGGTTGGTAAAAAAACCGACCAATCAGATTGTTTCTTATTTCACCAAAAAATGACACGCTGGAGCCGGAGCAGCAGAGTGCTGGGATTTTATGTATTAAGATATTTTTTAAATTGAAAATTTGGCGCTTCTAACTAGCTGGTACCCGCGGCGGGCGCCTCTCTCGCCACGCCCTAGTTCCGGCTCTGTATAGGCAATAATAAATAAGGCAACATTTAATATCAATTTATTTTTAATTTTCGGAGATGATAATTTTATAATTATGTAGCTGACTGAATTATATCATAATCACGCAGTCTTGCGAGGCTGGTACTTCAGAAATTGTTTAGCTAAAATATGTTATTTTTGTACAAAATTAAGAAACACGTATTTTTTATTCGTTTTGAAACGAGTCCTAGCGTCCAATGACGGCATTTTAAGATTTAAAAATATTCTTATTCTTAAAAATTTGGATGTATAACATAAGAAAATCGCTGCCGATTCGGTAATTGTGTAGCTTTCAGAGTTTTTTTTTTTTATATATAAAAGTCCAAAAAGTTCCACAAAGTCCAATAATATTGCAATTTTTCTGCAAAATTGAGTCGTTTTCTTAAAAATAAACAGTTTTTCTTATGTTAACAGTTTTCAAATAATTCCTCAAAATAAACGGTTATCCGTTCATTGCTTACAGGTAACTAATATTCAGTTATCAACGGCTTGATTGTTGATCGACAATTTTTAAGATACTTTGATTTCTTTAGCCAATAAAAAACCTCACAATTTTTATATTTGATATCTTACATATCAAAGTCGTTACTTCCGGTTTATAATTTATTTCAATATTTCACCAAATTTTCTTGTTGCAAGTAAGTAAAATTCATTTCACTTTTATTTTCAAATTTTTTTGATTTTTAAAAGTTTTAATCTAACCACGTGTAATAAAGATTTACAAAATTTTAAATCAAACAATTCACATCCTCAAATTAATTTGAATTTATAATGTCAGATTTCCAATGTTAATTCAAAATCGGTATAATTACCTAATTTATATCTCTGAAAATTAATGACAATATAAAATGAATTTTATGCGCCCCCTAAATAATTTAATAAAAAATTTTATGTGTATTTTGCAGAATATAGAAGTTTTGAGGATGATTTCCTTTTTTTTTTTATTTAATTATTTTGCTTTTATTAAAATATTTATATTAACAAAAATTTGTTCAGCAACTAAGCAGGACATAATTTTACATTAAATATTATAAACTTTATCCGGAAGAAGTACAGTCACAAAAATACAGATCTTTACTATTATTGATTAAAACAAAATTTACTATAAACCAAATTTTGATATTTTTAATTGGAAATATTTGAAGTTGGAAAATTGTTTTTCCTAAAAAGAATTTCCAGAAATTTAGAAAATTCTTTATCAACTTGGCAGCTGTGACTGAATTGCTTAGCAAATAGAGAAATCTAGTCGTAGCTCCCACATTGTTGATCTTTTTGATCCTATTTGTGAATACAATTGCTTCAAACAAATAAGTACAATTGGCGCCGAATTTTATCATACAGCGACAAATAATTACTAAAGTCAATATATCAATATTTGCATTCAAGCCAATGTTAATACTGGGAAAACTGAAAATTTTATTCGTCATGATGCGATGGAAACTATCGAGCGCTTCCGTTAATAAATGCCAGTTTTGTTTAGTAATTGAGAGAGGCAGTGTTAAAATAGCAAAAAAATAAAATAAATTTACGTCTGTTTAGTATACGAGTTGCTTAAATTTAAAATACATATTAATAAATTATCAAATTTAAATTTGAGAGGTCAGATCAATGATATATCAATTGTTATCAACGATAACGATTTAAAAACAGTTCAAGGATTTTTAATGCTTGCAATTATAGTAACTAATACAGTCATACTAATATTAGTTGAAATTTGTATCTCAAATTCACAGATAGTAAACTGACAAAGTAAATCAGTAATAATTACTGTATTGATTTTTTGAAAACGTCAGTTTAAATTTTTGAAAATGGCACAAATTTTTAATTAAAATTTTTTTTTGCAGATGGCTATTACGACTAAAAGAAGAATAATTTTAGACGTAGATGTGGGTACCGACGATGCTTTTGCTGTACTTTTACTCCTGGACGCTGAGAAACGAGGACTAATAAAAGTGGAAGCCATTGTGTGTTCAATGGGCAATACGGATTTACACAATGTTTGCAAAAATGTGATAAGATTACTAGAAATATTCAAAAGAACAGACGTAAGTATCCGGATTCCAGTATACATTTAAAACATAGTTCACCCTGTATATAGTCAAAGCAATTCTGTATTGCCTAATTTCTGGAGATTTAATTTTTTATATTTTAAAAAATAAACGTAAACATTCCTAATGCTTCACCCTGTATAATATATTATTTATAAGTAGATAAAAAAAATATTTTGGAAATAAATCAAATTACATATTTTATTGGTTGCCCTCATTCGCATATAACTTCCTGTTACTTATTATCATAACATAAATATTGCTTTTTGTTAACAAATTATATTTTCAAATTTAGATTCCTGTTTACAAAGGAGCGGTGAACCCAATTATCGCTTGCAAAAAACCTTTAGAAAAATATCACGGAATTGATGGATTGGGCGATTTGGAACACGAAACCGAACCTAATTTAAGTATAATAAGAAAGGAACCAGCAATTGTCGCTATTCATGACATAGTGACGAAAAATCCAAAGGAAATAACTTTAGTTTGTCTTGGTCCTCTGACCAACGCTGCGCTGGCGGTAAAAGTATACCATGATTTGGGATCAAATATCAAGGATATGCTTATCATGGGTGGAAATTATTTAGGTAATATCATAGCCAAATTTGTAGACCATGAAAACCAGAGCCAGAATATAGTTAGCCAAAAAAAATTGAAGCGATAGTACAATGAGCTCAAGGTCGTTGATTGATTAATTTGTGGTGTCGTCACTTCGCCGAATCATTTTTATTTTTACGATGGGTTTCGTGGTCTATTTCGTCTGCGGTATTCCTATTATTTTAGAATGTGTTTACAGGAATGGGAAATACTAACGATGCAGCCGAATTTAACTTTTATGTTGATCCCGAAGCTGCATACACAGTTTTTGAGGAAATTGGATGCCCAATTACGTTGGTTCCATGGGAAATCTACGTCGACTCGGAAATAACATTGGTAAAAAGATAAACGAAAGAGGTTGCCCAAATGATTTTTTTTAATTTAGGAATGGCGTTATGATGTGTTGGGACAATACAATAGTTCCTTTATGGATCTCTTAAACAGGGCCGAAAAAAAAATTCATTCTGGCAGTGATCTTAGTTCTCCTTGGTATGCTTGCGATGCAATTGCTTGTATGGTTATGCTGAATCCAGACATCGTGGTTAATCAAAATAAGTACAATCTGACCGTGGAACTGCATGGGACCAATACTCGGGGTCAAGTGATTGTAAAGCGAAGAGAAAATACCGAAGAGCCGAACATTGTTGTAGTAGAAAAAGTTAATTTTGATTTAATTAAGCAATATTTAGTTACAATTGCCAAAAGATTTATGTGAATACATCTAAGTAGTTAATTAATCAATTGTTATCAATCAAAAAATCAGTATCTATAACCAATTTTCAGCATCTCTGTAAGATAATCAAGAGACACAATTGTGTTTTTAGTATAGCAAATTTTAAAGTATGACTTTTGTCATGATTATGACTTGTTAAAGAGTCGAAACGCGTCGTCATGCATAATTAAATCATTAAATTATAAAGAAATATGAAAGACAAGTGCAATTATTCAAAATCCTACAACGCTTCTTGAAAGAAGAACTCTCATAAGGTTTGCGCATCTGATACCGCGTAATCAAAGGTATTCATTTTATATATAATATACTAAATTGTAAATCTCCCCCCCCTTTATTTTTAAATTAATACAATACTATTCATTGAAATATATTATAAAAAACACCTATACTACGTCCGGGATTCTAGACGAAAGTGGATAATGAGCCAATAATTATCCCAATAAATTATGAATTTATCCAGAAAACGTTCTGCAGTTTTATTGGCTATTGGTTAAAACAAAAGAACCAATCACATTTATTTTGGCATTTATGTTGACCCTGGTACGATTAAAATCTGACAAGCTTTATCGAAGCAGTAATAAGAGAAATTCTCACGTTAGCGTTACATGCGTGAAATTCTCACGTTTAGCGTTACATGCGTGATCTGCACCTGATCTCCCTAGTGCAAGAAATGGATTGGTGTGATCGCTGATTGAGTATAATACATAGTAGTACTATCAAAATAAAACAAAACAAAAATTCGCAATATACAATATATGTAAATATACATATTTGCGCAAAACTAAACGGTTCGCCTAAAGCACATTGCTGCAATGCCCTTAAGGCTCGTATGGTTGGGGTCGGCATCATCGGCGATAAGATTCCAGTTGCGGCAACAGATTGAGATAGGAGATGAAGTCAAGAAATTCGTACGGCAGATCTTACAGTAGAGGTTGCGTTGTCTAGAACAATCTCTAGGTACGAGGAAGTTGATTTGAGCTAATATAGAAGGGCAATCGATCAAGTTTCTTAAAAGTTTACATAGAAACATAACGGATGACACAAAACGCCTGCTTTCAAGCGACACTAAATCGAAACGATCAAGTAGGGCGCGATGATCGAATCCCTGCGTCGGATACACACCTTCTTGAAGGTATGCCAAGAATTTCAAAAACCGGCGCTGAACCGACTCAAGCCGCTTGGTGTGGCATGCGTGCGTTGGATACCAGATAAGTGCGGTATATTCTAGCCTTGATCGAACAAAGCTAACGAAAAGAAGTTTTAGACATAGCAAATTGCGAAGGTCATGAGCATTCCGATAAATGAAACCGTACATACGCGAGGCAGAACTTAAGATACCACCGATGTGTTCAGAGAAGGCTAGTCGCGAATCGAAGGTGACTCCAAGATCTTTAAAAGAATCACATCTCTCCAGAGAGGTACCTTAACCAGGAATACTGAAAATCAATTACTGTCTTGCGATTGGTGAAAGAGACTACCTTACATTTTGAAATTTGTAGCTGCAGCCTATTGCGTTTGCACCAGGCATCTATAGCATCAAGATCGGCTTGCAGCCGATAGCAGTCCGCAAGTGAAAAAATACTTAAAAAGATTTTAAAGTCGTCAGCATATAGCAATTTGCGAGTATTTACGTATCCAAGTAGATTGTTAATAAATAATAAAAAAAGTAGAGGACCAAGATTGGACCCTTGAGGAACCCCAGAACTTACAGAGAAGACTGAGGACCTGTGACCACGATACTCGACAAATTGCCTGCGTTCGAACAAATAGGAGCGAAAGAAATCAATTAGCTGATAAGAGAAACCAAACGAAGACAGCTTCGCAATCAATCTATGTAAGCCGACTTGGTCAAATGCCTTCTGGAAATCTGTGTAAATAGTATCAACCTGCCCTCGGCAGCCTAGAGTTTTGGAAGCGAACTGTTTAAAGGTCGCCAGGTTAGTAATGGTTGAGCGACCGCTCATGAAGCCATTTTGAAACGAACATAAAGAATTCTTGACACGAGCATAAATATGATCATACAAGATCCGCTAGAATGCCTTAGATAGGTTAGACAATATCGAGATTGGACGGTAATTACTCATTTCCGAAGGACTGCCCTTCTTCAAAACTAGACAGAGACGTGCAACCTTCCAGGATTCTGGAAAAGTGGCTGATGTTAAAATCAAGTTAAAGATGTCAAGTAAGGGATCTGCAAAGGTCGAAGCGCAATCCTTCAGTATGGAGGCAGGGATACCGTCTATCCCACTGGTGAGTTTATTTTTTGAACGTTGTGCGTAAATAAATAAATAAAAAAAAGACCAACTAAAATTTTGGCGATTTTTGAAAAAAACGTAAGGCTAACCTCTTTGGTGTTTTTTTACCCCAAAAATTGAAAGTCTTAAATCGAAACATTTTATGGCGTTTTCTTATGCAGTTTGGCGAGATAAATCGATTGTCGCAGGCAGATTTTACCTAAGTACGATATTTTAGATTTTATGCGCATTAAAGTTGAAAAATTTAATCGTCATTTAGAAGCTCTTATGAGCGTTTCCCCCAAACGATACCGCGTTTTTCGAACTCCACGAAAGCACGTCGGCTTATTTCAAAAAAGACCACCTGAAATTTTGGCGATTATTGAAAAAAACGTAAGGCTAACCTCTTTGGTGTTTTTTCACCCCAAAAATTGAAAATCTTAAATCGAAACATTTTTTGGCGTTTTCTTATGCAGTTTTTTGAGATAAATCGACTGACGCAGGTGGATTTGCCGGAAGTATGATAATTTAGGATTTATGCGTCTTTAAAGTTGGAAATATTTGAACGTCATTTTGAACCACTTACGAGCGTTATCTCCAAACGATACCGCGTTTTTCGAACTCCTCGCATCAAAGCACGTCGGTTTTGGTCAAAAAAAGACCATTTTAATTTTTGTAAATTTTTGAAAAAAACGTAAGGTTAACCCCTTTGGTGTTTTTGACCCCAAAAATCGAAAGTTTCACATCCAAGCATTTTTTGCGTTTTCCTATGCAGATTTTTGAGATAAATCGACTGACGCAGGTGGATTTGCCGTAAGTATGATATTTTAGGATTTATGCGTCTTTAAAGTTGGAAATATTTGAACGTCATTTTGAACCACTTACGAGCGTTTTCCCCTAACGATACCGCGTTTTTCGAACTCCTCGCAACAAAGCACGTCGGTTTTGGTCAAAAAAAGACCATTTTAATTTTTGGCGATTTTAGAAAAAGACGTAACCCCTTTGGTGTTTTTTGACCCCAAAAATCGAAAGTTTCAAATCCAAGCATTTTTTGGCGTTCTCCTATGCAGTTTTTTGAGATAAATCGACTGACGCAGGTGGATTTGCCGTAAGTATGATATTTCAGGATTTATGCGTCTTTAAAGTTGGAAATATTTGAACGTCATTTTGAACCACTTACGAGCGTTTTTCCCAAACGATACCGCGTTTTTCGAACTCCTCGCATCAAAGCACGTCGGTTTTGGTCAAAAAAAGACCATTTAAATTTTTGGCGATTTTTGAAAAAAACGTAAGGTTAACCCCTTTGGTGTTTTTTGACCCCAAAAATCGAAAGTTTCTAATCCAAGCAGTTTTTGGCGTTTTCCTAAACAGTTTTTTGAGATAAATCGACTGACGCAGGTGGATTTTCCGTAAGTATGATATTTTAGGATTCATGCGTCTTTAAAATTGGAAATATTAGAACGTCATTTTGAACCACTTACGAGCGTTTTCCCCAAACGATACCGCGTTTTTCGAACTCCTGGCATCAAAGCACGTCGGTTTTGGTCAAAAAAAGGCCATTTTAATTTTTAGCGATTTTTGAAAAAAACGTAAGGAGAACCCCTTTGGTGTTTTTTGACCCCCAAAATCGAAAGTTTCAAAGCCAAGCATTTTTTGGCGTTTTCCTAAACAGTTTTTTGAGATAAATCGACTGACGCAGGTGGATTTGCCGTAACTATGATATTTTAGGATTTATCCGTCTTTAAAGTTGGAAAAATGTAATCGTCATTTTGAACCACTTACGAGCGTTTTCCCGAAACGATACCGCGTTTTTCGAACTCCTCGCATCAAAGCACGTCGGTTTTGGGTAAAAAAAGACCATTTTATTTATTGGCAATTTTTGAAAAAAACGTAAGGTTACCCCCTTTGGTGTTTTTTTGACCCCAAAAATCGAAAGTTTCTAATCCAAGCAGTTTTTGGCGTTTTCCTAAACAGTTTTTTGAGATAAATCGACTGACGCAGGTGGATTTTCCGTAAGTATGATATTTTAGGATTCATGCGTCTTTAAAATTGGAAATATTAGAACGTCATTTTGAACCGCTTACGAGCGTTTTCCCCAAACGATACCGCGTTTTTCGAACTCCTCGCATCAAAGCACGTCGGTTTTGGTCAAAAAAAGACCATTTAAATTTTTGGCGATTTTTGAAAAAAACGTAAGGTTAACCCCTTTGGTGTTTTTTTGACCCCAAAAATCGAAAGTTTCAAATCCAAGCATTTTTTGTCGTCTTCCTATGCAGTTTTTTGAGATAAATCGACTGACGCAGGTGGATTTGCCGTAAGTATGATATTTTAGGATTTATGCGTCTTAAAGTTGGAAATATTTGAACGTCATTTTGAACCACTTACGAGCGTTTTTCCCAAACGATACCGCGTTTTTCGAACTCCTCGCATCAAAGCACGTCGGTATTGGTCAAAAAAAGACCATTTTAATTTTTGGCGATTTTTGAAAAAAACGTAAGGTTAACCCCTTTGGTGTTTTTTGACTCCAAAAATCGAAAGTTTCATATCCAAGCATTTTTTGCGTTTTCCTATGCAGATTTTTGAGATAAATCGACTGACGCAGGTGGATTTGCCGTAAGTATGATATTTCAGGATTTATGCGTCTTTAAAGTTGGAAATATTTGAACGTCATTTTGAACCACTTACGAGCGTTTTCCCCAAACGATACCGCGTTTTTCGAACTCCTGGCACCAAAGCACGTCGGTTTTGGTCAAAAAAAGGCCGTTTTAATTTTTAGCGATTTTTGAAAAAAAACGTAAGGTTTTGGTGTTTTTTTGACCCCAAAAATCGAAAGTTTCAAATCCAAGCATTTTTTGGCGTCTTCCTATGCAGTTTTTTGAGATAAATCGACTGACGCAGGTGGAATTGCCGTAAGTATGATATTTTAGGATTTATGCGTCTTAAAGTTGGAAATATTTGAACTTCATCTTGAACCACTTACGAGCGTTTTCCCCAAACGATACCGCGTTTTTCGAACTCCTGGCATCAAGGCATGTCGGTTTTGGTCAAAAAAAGACCATTTGAATTTTTGGCAATTTTTGAAAAAAACGTAAGGGGAACCCCTTTGGTGTTTTTTGACAGCAAAAATCGAAAGTTTCAAATCCAAGCATTTTTTGGCGTTTTCCTATGCAGTTTTTTGAGATAAATCGACTGACGCAGGTGGATTTGCCGTAAGTATGATATTTTAGGATTTATGCGTCTTTAAAGTTGGAAAAATTTAATCGTAATTTTGAACCACTTACGAGCGTTTTCCCCAGACGATACCGCGTTTTTCGAACTCCTCGGATCAAAGCACGTCGGTTTTGGTCAAAAAAAGACCATTTTAATTTTTAGCGATTTTTGAAAAAAACGTAAGGTTAACCACTTTGGTGTTTTTTGACTCCAAAAATCGAAAGTTTCAAATCAAAGCATTTTTTGCGTTTTCCTATGCAGATTTTTGAGATAAATCGACTGACGCAGGTGGATTTGCCGTAAGTATGATATTTCAGGATTTATGCGTCTTTAAAGTTGGAAATATTTGAACGTCATTTTGAACCACTTACGAGCGTTTTCCCCAAACGATACCGCGTTTTTCGAACTCCTGGCACCAAAGCACGTCGGTTTTGGTCAAAAAAAGGCCGTTTTAATTTTTAGCGATTTTTGAAAAAAAACGTAAGGTTTTGGTGTTTTTTTGACCCCAAAAATCGTAAGTATGATATTTTAGGATTTATGCGTCTTAAAGTTGGAAATATTTGAACTTCATCTTGAACCACTTACGAGCGTTTTCCCCAAACGATACCGCGTTTTTCGAACTCCTGGCATCAAGGCATGTCGGTTTTGGTCAAAAAAAGACCATTTGAATTTTTGGCAATTTTTGAAAAAAACGTAAGGGGAACCCCTTTGGTGTTTTTTGACAGCAAAAATCGAAAGTTTCAAATCCAAGCATTTTTTGGCGTTTTCCTATGCAGTTTTTTGAGATAAATCGACTGACGCAGGTGGATTTGCCGTAAGTATGATATTTTAGGATTTATGCGTCTTTAAAGTTGGAAAAATTTAATCGTAATTTTGAACCACTTACGAGCGTTTTCCCCAGACGATACCGCGTTTTTCAAACTCCTCGGATCAAAGCACGTCGGTTTTGGTCAAAAAAAGACCATTTTAATTTTTAGCGATTTTTGAAAAAAACGTAAGGTTAACCCCTTTGGTGTTTTTTGACCCCAAAAATCGAAAGTTTCTAATCCAAGCAGTTTTTGGCGTTTTCCTAAACAGTTTTTTGAGATAAATCGACTGACGCAGGTGGATTTTCCGTAAGTATGATATTTTAGGATTCATGCGTCTTTAAAATTGGAAATATTAGAACGTCATTTTGAACCACTTACGAGCGTTTTCCCCAAACGATACCGCGTTTTTCGAACTCCTGGCATCAAAGCACGTCGGTTTTGGTCAAAAAAAGGCCATTTTAATTTTTAGCGATTTTTGAAAAAAACGTAAGGAGAACCCCTTTGGTGTTTTTTGACCCCAAAAATCGAAAGTTTCAAAGCCAAGCATTTTTTGGCGTTTTCCTAAACAGTTTTTGGAGATAAATCGACTGACGCAGGTGGATTTGCCGTAAGTATGATATTTTAGGATCTATGCGTCTTTAAAATTGGAAAAATTTATTCGTCATTTTGAACCACTTACGAGCGTTTTCCCCAAACGATACCGCGTTTTTCGAACTCCTGGTATCAAAGCACGTCGGTTTTGGTCAAAAAAAGGCCGTTTTAATTTTTAGCGATTTTTGAAAAAAAACGTAAGGTTTTGGTGTTTTTTTGACCCCAAAAATCGAAAGTTTCAAATCCAAGCATTTTTTGGCGTCTTCCTATGCAGTTTTTTGAGATAAATCGACTGACGCAGGTGGATTTGCCGTAAGTATGATATTTTAGGATTTATGCGTCTTTAAAGTTGGAAAAATTTAATCGTAATTTTGAACCACTTACGAGCGTTTTCCCCAGACGATACCGCGTTTTTCGAACTCCTCGGATCAAAGCACGTCGGTTTTGGTCAAAAAAAGACCATTTTAATTTTTAGCGATTTTTGAAAAAAACGTAAGGTTAACCACTTTGGTGTTTTTTGACCCCAAAAATCGAAAGTTTCAAATCAAAGCATTTTTTGGCGTTTTCCTAAACAGTTTTTTGAGATAAATGGACTGACGCAGGTGGATTTGCCGTAAGTATGATATTTTAGGATTTATGCGTCTTTAAAGTTGGAAATATTTGAACGTCATTTTGAACCACTTACGAGCGTTTTCCCCAAACGATACCGCGTTTTTCGAACTCCTCGCATCAAAGCACGTCGGTTTTGGTCAAAAAAAGACCATTTTAATTTTTGGCGATTTTTGAAAAAAACGTAAGGTTAACCCCTTTGGTGTTTTTTGACCCCAAAAATCGAAAGTTTCATATCCAAGCATTTTTTGCGTTTTCCTATGCAGATTTTTGAGATAAATCGACTGACGCAGGTGGATTTGCCGTAAGTATGATATTTCAGGATTTATGCGTCTTTAAAGTTGGAAATATTTGAACGTCATTTTGAACCACTTACGAGCGTTTTCCCCAAACGATACCGCGTTTTTCGAACTCCTCGCATCAAAGCACGTCGGTTTTGGTCAAAAAAAGGCCATTTTAATTTTTAGCGATTTTTGAAAAAAACGTAAGGGGAACCCCTTTGGTGTTTCTTGACCCCAAAAATCGAAAGTTTCAAAACCAAGCATTTTTTGGCGTTTTCCTAAACAGTTTTTTGAGATAAATCGACTGACGCAGGTGGATTTGCCGTAACTATGATATTTTAGGATTTATCCGTCTTTAAAGTTGGAAAAATGTAATCGTCATTTTGAACCACTTACGAGCGTTTTCCCGAAACGATACCGCGTTTTTCGAACTCCTCGCATCAAAGCACGTCGGTTTTGGGTAAAAAAAGACCATTTTATTTATTGGCAATTTTTGAAAAAAACGTAAGGTTACCCCCTTTGGTGTTTTTTTGACCCCAAAAATCGAAAGTTTCTAATCCAAGCAGTTTTTGGCGTTTTCCTAAACAGTTTTTTGAGATAAATCGACTGACGCAGGTGGATTTTCCGTAAGTATGATATTTTAGGATTCATGCGTCTTTAAAATTGGAAATATTAGAACGTCATTTTGAACCGCTTACGAGCGTTTTCCCCAAACGATACCGCGTTTTTCGAACTCCTCGCATCAAAGCACGTCGGTTTTGGTCAAAAAAAGACCATTTAAATTTTTGGCGATTTTTGAAAAAAACGTAAGGTTAACCCCTTTGGTGTTTTTTGACTCCAAAAATCGAAAGTTTCATATCCAAGCATTTTTTGCGTTTTCCTATGCAGATTTTTGAGATAAATCGACTGACGCAGGTGGATTTGCCGTAAGTATGATATTTCAGGATTTATGCGTCTTTAAAGTTGGAAATATTTGAACGTCATTTTGAACCACTTACGAGCGTTTTCCCCAAACGATACCGCGCTTTTCGAACTCCTGGCACCAAAGCACGTCGGTTTTGGTCAAAAAAAGGCCGTTTTAATTTTTAGCGATTTTTGAAAAAAAACGTAAGGTTTTGGTGTTTTTTTGACCCCAAAAATCGAAAGTTTCAAATCCAAGCATTTTTTGGCGTCTTCCTATGCAGTTTTTTGAGATAAATCGACTGACGCAGGTGGAATTGCCGTAAGTATGATATTTTAGGATTTATGCGTCTTAAAGTTGGAAATATTTGAACTTCATCTTGAACCACTTACGAGCGTTTTCCCCAAACGATACCGCGTTTTTCGAACTCCTGGCATCAAGGCATGTCGGTTTTGGTCAAAAAAAGACCATTTGAATTTTTGGCAATTTTTGAAAAAAACGTAAGGGGAACCCCTTTGGTGTTTTTTGACAGCAAAAATCGAAAGTTTCAAATCCAAGCATTTTTTGGCGTTTTCCTATGCAGTTTTTTGAGATAAATCGACTGACGCAGGTGGATTTGCCGTAAGTATGATATTTTAGGATTTATGCGTCTTTAAAGTTGGAAAAATTTAATCGTAATTTTGAACCACTTACGAGCGTTTTCCCCAGACGATACCGCGTTTTTCGAACTCCTCGGATCAAAGCACGTCGGTTTTGGTCAAAAAAAGACCATTTTAATTTTTAGCGATTTTTGAAAAAAACGTAAGGTTAACCACTTTGGTGTTTTTTGACTCCAAAAATCGAAAGTTTCAAATCAAAGCATTTTTTGCGTTTTCCTATGCAGATTTTTGAGATAAATCGACTGACGCAGGTGGATTTGCCGTAAGTATGATATTTCAGGATTTATGCGTCTTTAAAGTTGGAAATATTTGAACGTCATTTTGAACCACTTACGAGCGTTTTCCCCAAACGATACCGCGTTTTTCGAACTCCTGGCACCAAAGCACGTCGGTTTTGGTCAAAAAAAGGCCGTTTTAATTTTTAGCGATTTTTGAAAAAAAACGTAAGGTTTTGGTGTTTTTTTGACCCCAAAAATCGTAAGTATGATATTTTAGGATTTATGCGTCTTAAAGTTGGAAATATTTGAACTTCATCTTGAACCACTTACGAGCGTTTTCCCCAAACGATACCGCGTTTTTCGAACTCCTGGCATCAAGGCATGTCGGTTTTGGTCAAAAAAAGACCATTTGAATTTTTGGCAATTTTTGAAAAAAACGTAAGGGGAACCCCTTTGGTGTTTTTTGACAGCAAAAATCGAAAGTTTCAAATCCAAGCATTTTTTGGCGTTTTCCTATGCAGTTTTTTGAGATAAATCGACTGACGCAGGTGGATTTGCCGTAAGTATGATATTTTAGGATTTATGCGTCTTTAAAGTTGGAAAAATTTAATCGTAATTTTGAACCACTTACGAGCGTTTTCCCCAGACGATACCGCGTTTTTCGAACTCCTCGGATCAAAGCACGTCGGTTTTGGTCAAAAAAAGACCATTTTAATTTTTAGCGATTTTTGAAAAAAACGTAAGGTTAACCACTTTGGTGTTTTTTGACCCCAAAAATCGAAAGTTTCAAATCAAAGCATTTTTTGGCGTTTTCCTAAACAGTTTTTTGAGATAAATGGACTGACGCAGGTGGATTTGCCGTAAGTATGATATTTTAGGATTTATGCGTCTTTAAAGTTGGAAATATTTGAACGTCATTTTGAACCACTTACGAGCGTTTTCCCCAAACGATACCGCGTTTTTCGAACTCCTCGCATCAAAGCACGTCGGTTTTGGTCAAAAAAAGACCATTTTAATTTTTGGCGATTTTTGAAAAAAACGTAAGGTTAACCCCTTTGGTGTTTTTTGACCCCAAAAATCGAAAGTTTCATATCCAAGCATTTTTTGCGTTTTCCTATGCAGATTTTTGAGATAAATCGACTGACGCAGGTGGATTTGCCGTAAGTATGATATTTCAGGATTTATGCGTCTTTAAAGTTGGAAATATTTGAACGTCATTTTGAACCACTTACGAGCGTTTTCCCCAAACGATACCGCGTTTTTCGAACTCCTCGCATCAAAGCACGTCGGTTTTGGTCAAAAAAAGGCCATTTTAATTTTTAGCGATTTTTGAAAAAAACGTAAGGGGAACCCCTTTGGTGTTTCTTGACCCCAAAAATCGAAAGTTTCAAAACCAAGCATTTTTTGGCGTTTTCCTAAACAGTTTTTTGAGATAAATCGACTGACGCAGGTGGATTTGCCGTAAGTATGATATTTTAGGATTTATGCGTCTTTAAAGTTCGAAATATTTGAACGTCATTTAGAACCACTTACGAGCGTTTTCCCCAAGCGATACCGCGTTTTTCGAACTCCTCGCATCAAAGCACGTCGGTTTTGGGTAAAAAAAGACCATTTTATTTATTGGCAATTTTTGAAAAAAACGTAAGGTTACCCCCTTTGGTGTTTTTTTGACCCCAAAAATCGAAAGTTTCAAATCCAAGCATTTTTTGGCGTCTTCCTATGCAGTTTTTTGAGATAAATCAACTGACGCAGGTGGATTTGCCGTAAGTATGATATTTTAGGATTTATGCGTCTTAAAGTTGGAAATATTTGAACTTCATTTTGAACCACTTACGAGCGTTTTCCCCAAGCGATACGGCGTTTTTCGAACTCCTGGCATCAAAGCAGGTCGGTTTTGATCAAAAAAAGACCATTTTAATTTTTGGCGATTTTTGAAAAAAACGTAAGGTGTTTTTTGACCCCAAAAATCGAAAGTTTCAAATCCAAGCATTTTTTGGCGTTTTCCTATGCAGTTTTTTGAGATAAATCGACTGACGCAGGTGGATTTGCCGTAAGTATGATATTTTAGGATTTATGCGTCTTTAAAGTTGGAAATATTTGAACGTCATTTAGAACCACTTACGAGCGTTTTCCCCAAGCGATACCGCGTATTTCGAACTCCTCGCATCAAAGCAGGTCGATTTTGGTCTAAAAAAGACCATTTTAATTTTTGGCGATTTTTGAAAAAAACGTAAGGTGTTTTTTGACCCCAAAAATCTAATGTTTCAAAGCCAAGCATTTTTTGGCGTTTTCCTATGCAGTTTTTTGAGATAAATCGACTGACACTGGTGGATTTGTCTGAAGTATGATATTTTAGGATTTATGCGTCTTTAAAGTTGGAAATATTTGAACGTCATTTTGAACCACTTACGAGCGTTTTCCCCAAACGATACCGCGTTTTTCGAACTCCTCGCATCAAAGCACGTCGGTTTTGGTTAAAAAAAGACCATTTTAATTTTTGGCGATTTTTGAAAAAAACGTAAGGTTAACCCCTTTGGTGTTTTTTGACCCCAAAAAATCGAAAGTTTCAAATCCAAGCATTTTTTGGCGTTATCCTATGCAGTTTTTTGAGATAAATTGACTGACGCAGGTGGATTTGCCGTAAGTATGATATTTTAGGATTTATGCGTCTTTAAAGTTGGAAATATTTGAACGTCATTTTGAACCACTTACGAGCGTTTTCCTCAAAACGATACCGCGTTTTTCGAACTCCTCGCATCAAAGCACGTCGGTTTTGATCAAAAAAAGACCATTTTAATTTTTGGCGATTTTTGACAAAAACGTAAGGTGTTTTTTGACCCCAAAAATCGAAAGTTTCAAATCCAAGCATTTTTTGGCGTTTTCCTATGCAGTTTTTTGAGATAAATCGACTGACGCAGGTGGATTTGCCGTAAGTATGATATTTTAGGATTTATGCGTCTTTAAAGTTGGAAATATTTGAACGTCATTTAGAACCACTTACGAGCGTTTTCCCCATACGATACCGCGTTTTTCGAACTCCTCGCATCAAAGCAGGTCGATTTTGGTCAAAAAAAGACCATTTTAATTTTTGGTGATTTTTGAAAAAAAAGGTAAGGTGTTTTTTGACCCCAAAAATCGAATGTTTCAAAGCCAAGCATTTTTTGGCGTTTTCCTATGCAGTTTTTTGAGATAAATCGACTGACACTGGTGGATTTGTCTGAAGTATGATATTTTAGGATTTATGCGTCTTTAAAGTTGGAAATATTTGAACGTCATTTTGAACCACTTACGAGCGTTTTCCCCAAACGATACCGCGTTTTTCGAACTCCTCGCATCAAAGCACGTCGGTTTTGGTTAAAAAAAAGACCATTTTAATTTTTGTGTAATGCAAACTCTTGAATACATTCGTCAATGCTGATTTTTCGATTGCCAAAATACTTAAATTTGTTAATCTTAACGTTGACATTATTATAGATCTTAAATAGTTTTTAATTATTTTTAATTTAGAGAAGCTTTTCTCACAATTGACATTGCTTATGGCAGCTTTTCTTCTATTTTTAACTATTTCCATCCATCATCAAGCACGGCCGTTCCCTGCCGCCCCCCCAGACGTGCTGCCCGGTGCATTTTTTCCCCTGCCCCGCCTACGCTACGCCACTGGGATATTGAGAGTATCGTGAGGATTAATAATTATGGATATCGTTAAGTAGATAATCCCCGGATTACGTAGAATAAGAATAGTATATAGGAGTAAGAGTGAGAAGTAAGTGAAGTAACAGAGAGGAGTAAACGAGGAGGAAAAGATAAAAACATAAATAAGTTTGTTTTAATATAATAACATAAAAATGAAGGATATGAAAGCCTCGAAAGTTGTGAGATTCCATAATCGCATTCAAGTTGGAGTAGCAATTGACTATGACAGAAAAAATGAAATATATGATTGCAGATCATGGAGTGAACGAAGTCGAGAAGATGGAAACAATATTAAATTAGAATTAAATAAATATAAAATGGAGGAGATGGTTGTACATCCAACAAGTAAATATATGACAGATTATCATCGTATAATACAGAAGAAATCTGTTGGAATTAATGTTTGTAAAAAGTTATATAATTATCTTAACCGCTTCTGATTTCTCAATCAATGACCACCACTCCGTGGTTTTTTTTTGTCGCGCATTCCTCAAGCGAGAGCGCATCCACGGGGAATCCCAAGCTATATATTGATTTTTTTTAAAACGTGATTTTATCTTTCCGTATAGATATAATATTAAAAAATAAAACTTCTTGAATCTGGATTTCCAGTGGCGGGTCAGAATCGTGGGCACAATACCACGATTTTAATTATTATTAAAATACCTAATGAAAAAATTCTATTACGAGTACTATTTTCAGCCATTATATTGGATTCAGAATATACATTAGAGAAGAATAGTCATGTCGTGTACTATACAAACTACATAGTTATTAAAAATATTTTTGTACATATTCACATACTATTTTTTAATTCACTTCATACTTATACTCTAAAAGTTTTCAGGTTTCTGTAAATAGGTCAATAATAACTAAATTAAATTCAAAATATAAGGTACCTACCAATTTACATTATAAAGGGGTAGGTACTTTGGCACAATAGAAAATTTATTATTAAATAAATAACTTAATATTTTTTAAATATAATTGAGCAAAGACTTGCAAAATTAAAGTAGTGCAAATAACGTAAGTGGAAGGTAATAATAAAAACGTGAATTTGCTTTGGCATCTTGAAAATCACACCACGTTATTAAAATTGAGCTACTATTATTTACAATTTTATCAGTATTTTATATAATAATGGACAGAAGCTTCAAACTTTCCAAGTATCACACTTTTAAAAAGTTATTAACTTAAAATATTAAATTTAATTGGCGATTTTCAACGAAAGACAACAATGAATGCAATTCGTGCTCAAAAAACTTACGTAGAAGTTACAGATTATTTTGAGGCAAGCGCGGCTCGTGGACTAGTGCCAGTGTGCCTGGCACCCTTTCGTGTTTTCTTTTCTTACGATACTTTTTGAAAGTATTTGAGCTAAAACTTGCAATCATTCGAACAAATCGCCTCTATACTAAATGTTACGAGTTCGTAATAACAGTTTACATGATATATTAGATAAAACAGTGATTTTCAACAAACAAAATACAATTTTTAACTTACGATATTTTACCGTGTAGTATTCTTTTTTTTTGATAAAATATAAAATATTGCTTCTCTTAATGTTGATAATTGCTAATTTTCAAATAGTAATAGAAAATTAGGACATTTAAAAAATAACTACTTTGTAAAATTTCTATTCTATTTTTTAAAATATTTTTGGCACTCAATAAATAGTGTAGCATACATCGCGAAAGAATAAAACACTTGCAATTTATTTTTTGATCTCGTAATTTTGTAGGTGAGGCTAAGAAAAATGAAATGCAATTTTAAAAACTCTCTGGTAAATAAATCTTTTGGCACTTATTCAATTAGGTATTAATTCATCATCTTATGTAGTTCGCCAAGGCACAAAAATGCGTTAAACATTTAACAAAAGCCGAGTTATGACTTTAGCAGTTTGAAGTTTTTCTAAAAATTGGAAGACAAACGACGTTGTACCAAATGTTTAACCAAGTAGTTAAGTGTTTCACTCTTTCATGATGGCACTTATTTGGCACCAAATAAGTCATGCAAGTAATTAACAAGTATACGAACATTTCCAACCCGTGATCACAAGTAATTTTATACCAAGTTCAATTGGTACAAGAATTCATCATAACAGTAGATCTTCTACTGTATCCTCTTCTTGTAACCGCTGCACCTTGAGCTTCGCATTCTTTCCGCACCCTATCGATAATATCCGCAACTAATTTTTCTTCTTTAACTCTCTGTTCTTCCCAATCCGCCGATTTAATTTCTTTTTTCCTAGTGGCAAGTTTTGGAGACTCGACGGTTTCGACAATTTCTTCCTTGATACTGATATTCAATTCTTCTTGTTGTTCGATATTTTCGGAATGCCTGGTAGACACGTGCCCCATGTAGCCTTTTCTGCTCTTGAAGAAAACGTTACAATGGGTACATTTAAACAATGGTGCCGGATTTACCAAACTATTCACGTGCAGTTTGTATTTATGCCTATACCAGTGTGTTCTACTAGCTAATACTTCACCACAAAGTTTACACACAACACTGCCGTCGTGTCGAGTTAGATATTCTAAAAGTTCACTTTTTTTTCTTTCGTAATTTTCGTTACTCTCTGCAGTTATCATTAAACCGTTATCGCTATCGCTTAAAAAATGTACCCCGGCAGCAGATTCCAAGTTCGAATCGTCGTTACCTTCATTCAGACTGTCTTCTAATGCACATCTTGCCGATTCGGTCGATATGATGACGCTATCTTGGTGTTTATTTGGTGACGTAATTAATTCTACGGTCAGGGTTGCAGGAAGGTTTGTGTGATTTTGATTATTTTCTTGATAATATTCTTCTGAAAAAGATAAATAAGTGTTAGTAGAAGCATTAGTGAGATACAAAATTGTATTATTATTTAGTTGATACAAAGTTAAAAACTTTAAGATCCAAAGTTGTTACTTTGAAGTTATTGAAAGTTAGTTAGTTAGACAGATAAGGTTGGTAACAGGCAACAGGTGATTGTACTATTATTGCTCGAGTTAGATCTACCAGGTTTGACGGTGCCGTAAGATCAGATAATAACTGAGGATGTAACGCCATTTTTCCAAAGATCAGAAATATGTCATAAGAAAAACAATAATAAAATCAATTCTGTGTGTAAAGATGGAATACTTCAGAGAGGGAAAAGTGTTCATATATCAATGATTGAACTTATATATATTACAAAGGAAGAAATATGGCTAAAGGGAAAATTTAGATGGTGTTCTCTTCAGAATAAATTAATGAATCATCAGAGATGACCGTCCAATTGAAACTGAAAGGGTAAAGTCAAGGGGTAAATATCCCGAAAATTTTGTGTACACTCGTTTGGAATTCCCTGGAATTCTTTGAAAATCACTGGAATTTGTTGGAAATCCCGGGAATTCTTTGGAAATCACTGGAATTCCAAGTTTTGTGTACAGAAATTTTACTGGATATTTACCCCTTGAGTAAAGTAGTAACTTATGTTGTCAGGAGCATATAAAAAATAAAGGAGGCTCTCCACCACCTTCCCCGTGCCAGCAGCGTTCGTTCTCCACGAAATGCAATGGCAGATATACGGTCAGTTTCCAATTTAATGCAATATACCACGTAGTTGTCGTCTGATTGCGTGCATCATAAGTGAAGACTAAAACCTAAATCCTGTAATTGCGAGAACTTGATGAATTATGATATTAAAACGAAAATTACAATTTCTAGTTCTTTTCAGATATCTTTAAAACTAAAAAAATTAAAAGTTCAAATTTTTTTCAAATTATTGTTTGTCAGAGAAAAATGATGCAATTTTGTTCTAATTTAGTGAACTTCATATCTCTCGAGATAACTGAAATTCCCATGGTGAGGATACAAAAAAAAATATATCAAATTTCATATTAACTAAGTTAGCACTTATGCTGCTAATCATTATTATTTATATCAAGAGTAATTTCAAAAAATAGAAGAAGCCAATTTAACAGTGGCGGATTTAGGGTCGCTTGCGCCCTAGTCCCTGCCCGATATGGTGCCCTGTTTGCTTGATAGTAATTATTATAAATCAAACATTTACATATACAGTAGTAGCAGAGCCGGAACTAGGGTCTGATGCACCTGTGGCAACTTTGAAACTTGTGCCTGTAAGGAGGGGGTCTGGAGGTAATTACCAGCACATAGCGCCGCAGGCAAAATTTTTTGAAATTTTCAAGGTGAAGCGCTCTATTGTAAAGTTAGAAAATCGCGATACAAAAATATTTTCTCAAAAAAATAGGTTTAATGTAGCAAATTTATTAAAAAAGTATATTAAAGGACCAAGCACGCAGCATCAGGTAGATGATCTACGCGTGGTAAAGGCCACAGGTATCCTGCCAACCTTTAATTAGATTTTATATTCTAGGATTTTATCTCACGCTTTATTTTGGAGGGGGTTTGGACCCCCAAAACCGTCTCTGCCTACCAAGACCGTCAATCACGGGGGGAATTTATTAAAACAGAAAAAATAATACTTCATAGGATTTTTTTTTAAAAGGTAAGTAGGTAGAAGATATTTATAAAAATCATTAAACAAAAAATTTTTTTCTTCGATTAACAAATAAGTAAAGTAAATTAGAACCAAAATTGAAATTTTGTTATTAAGCCCCTCAAGGTAATTTATAAATTGGGAAAGTGCCTTTTATTTTATATATTTTTTTTAAATTTAATTTTAAAATTGAAAATTTGGCGCCCTCTAACTGGCCCTGAGTAGCAGTCATGGAAATTGCATCGCTGAATATTTCTGAATGAAAATAACAATTCCAAACACAATACGCACACAAAGCTAGATTTTTCAAACCGGGGGGTCTGGAATACCCCCCAGTATACCAGAGATGGTGCGCAAAAGTGTTATTGAACTTAAGTTTCAAACCGGAAACCTAATTTCTAAAATTTAAGATTTCTGATTTGAAATTTAATAACACATTCTTTTTTTGAGCTTAATCACTTATGTGCTGCAGGGTATTCCATACCCCCCGGTTTGAAAAGCCAAGCTTGGTGATTGTCTTCAAAAAAGATAATGTAATTTTGAGCTTAGGAGTTTAAAAACGCTAGCTCCTCCACCAGTTTCAATGTAGATTTGTGAAAAAACTGTCAAGGGGGTAAAGTAACGGACCCAAAATATCACAATAAATAAATTTATTATATTATTGTTGGAACTTATAGAACTTATCAACTGCAGCGCCAACGGTCGTAGAAATTTGTTCATACATTCACAGCAAAACTAAGCCAAATCAAAATTTACATTTTTCTTTAAATTTAAAACTTTTAAAATTTTTTCGCCTCTCAAGTTTAGGCGCCCCTAGAATTTTGCCGCCCTAGGCCCGGGCCTAAGCGCAAATCCTGCACTGCAATTTAATACAAAAATTTCTTGCAAAAAATCATTAACTATAAAAGCACATAGGTAGGAAGATGGGATATTTCGTCATCGCAATTGGAAATTTAGTATTTAATTTCGAGTAAATAATATCGGAGTAAATTTTTCAAGAAGTGGAAAGCAAACTCAATATTTTTTTTGTATAGTATACCATAATATATTTAAATTAACAGATTAATTAAACAATAAAATTCGAATTATTTTTATTATTGCACCAAGAACAAGTTGTTGATAATGTTGTACAATCAAGAATTAAAATATCTTGTCAAGCGTTTACCTGCTTTATTTTCTGTGGTTTTGTATTATATTTACCGCTGAACAAGAACTATTTTATTTATTTTATTATTGTCAAGCTTAAATTTAAAGCAAAATTTTTCTTCGTAGAAAAGTAAAAATACTAATTATATAATCTGCGAAATTAATATTAAATTATTAATTTTTGATTAGAAGAATAAAAATATTTCGAATTCTATAGTATAATTATTCTGTTAAATTTTAAATTATATTAATATTAAAAAATGTGCTTAGTTTACTTCCAATTAAAAGATCAAAAATTCTATTAGAAAAAACATTATATAAAATTATATTTCTTTACTTTACTTGGCCGGTTATGCCCGTACTTATAGTCATGGATTGAACCGAGATCAATTCTCGAAATAACAGCTGTTGCTACGATACGGTCTAAATTCCAGTAATCTCATTGCTAAATTCTAGGATCATTTTGAGTCTCGGATTGATCCATGACTATAAGTACGAGCATTAGTAGCAGTGTTGCGAAGCAATTATTTCTAATTACACAAAGGCGGCTATTTCCGGGTAGTATTTATTTAAAAATGTAAAAGTCAACACATAATTATTGATGTTTGATTAAACAATTGCATAATAAATGTGTGCATTAGAGGTAGATTTTATTAATAAACGACAAAATACATAAACAATTTCATTATTAATATGATAAAGAACTTTTAAACGAAAGAAATACATCATTATTATACATATGCACCATTAATACAAACAAATATTACATCTAAAAATAAACAAGGGTTAGGAAATTAATTAACATAAAATATTTTGTAATCAATCTCAAATTAATGTAAATAATGCAATTTATTTCAATTTAAAGCCTTCCAAGTAAAAATTTTATTAAAATGATATTTTAAAAAAATAAAAAATAATAACAAAATTACAGAGTACGACATACTCATATTTTAATATTAAACAATAAAAATAAAAATGCGATTATTTCTTTTTGAGACAAATTTAAGGTACCAACACTCAGTCTAAAAATTGTCTGTGAAAAATTAATTAAACTGTTAATATGTTAACAATATTAAAAATATTTCTTTTGTTTAATCAAAATAAATTTTATAGAATTTTTACAACAATAAGGCAAATTTTAAATTTGCAAAAAAAAATAAAATAGATAATATTTCATATAATTCTAAAAAATAACGTTGTTAGTAGATAAATTTCTATATTAATTGCACTTATTTTATTTCCTTAATTAAGGTTCGATACTGTGTACTTATTTGTGTTCAATTCAGTCGAACCTAACGTGGAAGAACTGTGACGAACTGGCCTTGGCCTAATAAAAAGATTTAAACAAAAAAAAAACAAAAATAAAACAAAATATTACACAGCAAAGTTCGTTAAAAACTAAACTATTGCAATTAATTTGAACTTTGTAGATATTACATATCTAAAAAATCAGAAAAGCACTAAATCCTAAATTTTGTAATTTAACAATAAGAAAAACAAAAAAGATCACAACAAAATTAATAGAAATTTTGTTTTCAAAAAAAAAAAAATAAACAAAAACTTCAACTACATAGACAATTCTTGAAACGTAAAATAATTCAGTTACACACTTAACTTTTTCGATTTCCCCAACACCTAATTAAATAATCAAGTTACAAAAAAATAGTTACCTATAATACAACTTGTGCATTTGACGGCCTTTATGTTTTATATATAAATATTTATATGATATAATAATAATAATTATATAACAATATTATTGTCTACTTTGTGCAGTCCATTAAATTTAAAAAAAAATAATATTAACTATCATTAATATTTAAGTATTTATAAATAATAAAATATGTAATTATTAGACATTTGTTATAAACAACTTTCTTATCATCGTTAATTTAAATTGTGTATTATATACTACTCTATTTTTCTTTAATTATATAATCTATGTATTTGCAAAAACCCCTAAATTCTATCCAAACCAAAATCTAAAATAAACTTTAAAACAAAAACTAGTACGATTTTTAAAATCAATTAATCATTATTATTTTGGATTATTAACTGCTTAGCAGTTATTTTGTTATTTATTCAACTAATAATTACAAAAATAACCTTTATAAGGTCACCTTTTTTAACCAAAGGTTAAATCACATATAAATTTTCTTAGTACTCGTCAACGGTACCTACTTTTAAGGCGGCCACCATTTCACTGGCTAAAAACACAGAAATCATCTGTGGCCGTGTTTCGGGCCAGCCGGTTTTCTCAAATCAAAACTGACAAAATTGAAATTAAAGCGCGTTTAAAATTAAGCAATAAACTAAACGTGAAAGCGGGAAAAAATATTAGCACCATTCTTGTTATTCTTGATTTACTTGCACGTCCGGCGTGTAAACTGTCGTTTCTAGCATATTTTCGGGAGGAATAAAGAAGCCCATGGGGAAGACGCAATCTTTAGGCATGAAACAGTCGTGAACCGTTTTCATGTGGTTTTTCATTTTGTCCGGCCTAGAAAATTCTTTCTGACACACCGGACAAGGGAATACCTTTCTTTGATGACCTTCGTGATACAAAAAGGCGTGTCTTTGAAAACTATACTTGTTTTTAAATGTTTTTTGTACGTCGACTTTAGCACACTCCGTGCATTGATACACACCTTCGTTGATGGAAGCATACCTGAACAAATTTAATCCTCTTACCGACATTTCTGTTAACTGTTCGGCCGGATCTTGACTCTGCGACGTTGCCCTGCGACGTGCACGACGTTTTACGGGTTGACGCGTAGGCGGGGCGCTCATTACACTCAACGAATTCGTAGGGGTGATTACACTCGACGACGTTGGATTATTATTGTTTATGTTATCTGATGGGTGTAATTGTGAATGATTTTCCAAATTTGATAATTGTTGCTTATTCGAATCGCTTAAGCTTAAAGTTGTCGGAGATTCTTTTTTAAGCGTTAACAATTTTTGAGCGACGGCATCTGCAGAAAAAAAAAATACAATTAAAGTATTTGAATAATAATAATAACAAATAAATAAATAAAAATGCAGTGATGGATTTTTTTATTGCAAACCCATCCAACCGAAAATTATTAAATTGAGAATCCCAGAGAAAAAGAAGGGCATATGTGGTACACAATTTAATCCACCACTGATGGTAAATACATAATGGGTCATTCCGACAAATAACATCATTTTTACGGGGCGACCCTCGCGGATTATGTTCAAAATTTGTGGAGATGTTCTCTATAATAAGAAAAAAATTCTCCGAAAGTTTTAGCCCTTAATATGCAGCGGTTTCGGAGTTATGATTTTTTGAAAATTTAGAAAAAATTTTTTTTCAACTTTTTCACAATTTCATTTTCCATAATTTAATTGTAATAAAACGAAAAATATGCACATCGCAAAAACAATATATTTTGTAGAAAAAACTCTCAGCTTTAAGAAAAAAAAGTCAAATTTGAAGTATCTTGCGTCGCACACTGAAAAATATCGATTTTTCCACTTTAATTGAATATATAAGGGTCTACTGATGAGTTTAGGATAAAATGGATATTTTTATTCGAAAGCTGAGAATTTTTCCCACAAGATACAGTTTTACATTAATTTAAATAAAAATGTTTTCCTCGCCAAAAAAATTGATGAAAAAGTTGAAAAACATTTTTTTCTAAAATTTCAAAAAATCATAACTACGAAACCGCTGCATATTAAGGGCTAAAACTTTAAGATAATTTTTTTCTTATTATAGAGAACATCTCCACAAATTTTGAACAAAAAAAAATGATTTTATTTGGTGGAATGACCTATATATAACAAAGTATTTGACAAAATTATTATTTAATTTTTTTTTTTTTAAAGTATCAAATACAGCGTTACATTCTATAAAATAAAAGAAAAAAACAAATACTAATAAAAAAATCGAGACGCAATTATAGCTAATAAATCAATAAAAAAAGATAAGTTAATTAAGTCATTCAATAAATAAATATAAATTAAAGGCTGCCACCAGGTTTTCGATAAATTAAAGGGTTATACTATCTTTGAAGGCCAAAAATTAGGTTGAAATTGAAATAATTATTGTTGATGACGCTTGGCTGTTGGTTAGTTTATTTTTAGTTTCACTTACTGATCACTAAAATTTCATTTTGAAAAATCTACAAATAGCAATAAAACAAAGTTTTTTTCAATTTTCTTCAAGTACTGACCCTTTCAAGTCGAAAAAAACAACAGCTTTCAAAGTAGTTAATATTTCAAGTTAATCGAACTTAAAATTTGGTGTGTACTTTGGAAATTGCTAAATTATTATCATTACCATTTAAACAGAAATAAAAACTCGAATAAAGAAAATACGAAAAATTAATATTTTAGTTGGCCCCTTTATAACAAATTTATTATTCAAGACTGGTAAGAAGAATAACTGCCTGGTTTTTATTTTGCGGAAAAATATCCATGACGGAGAAGAATCCATTAATATTTGAACTCAGAATTATAATATAAATATGGCGGCAACCACAAAACTACTTTTAAAAATAAAATAAAATCTAATTGTTACAAAATCAGAACAACTACAACATCAAATAGAAATTTAATTTACCTTTCTTTTATCCTTAAGTTTGCATGAAAAGCTGTAAAAATGATTAAAACGCAAAAAGTCCTAACAATAATATATTAAAAATATAATAATATTTATTGCCACATTGATATACACAAATATTATTTATTATCTCTACAGTAAAAGATTTTACACATAGTCAAACTTTTGCAAGCCGAATTCGATGTAAAATAGGAAGCGATAAGTTGTTGGCCTTGACGTCGACAAAAGTCCAAAAAAAATATATAATATGTATATCAAAATTGAGTATTGAAAAGGCGCAACTTGTTTTTGAAGAAACTCGGGTTACAAAAATTTGACTGCATTGACACATTGATGTAGAATTATAAAAAGAGAAACAGTTTTTTTTAATTACAAAATCGCTTCATGTAAGGCACCTTATTTGATAAACATTTACAAAAGAAAACATATGAACATTTTTGAGCATTTGGCAAATTTCCAATCTCATAAAATAACCGTCACCCGTTCAAAAAATTCTGATCTCAAAACCTTATTCGTTAATACAGACTGAAAAGTAAATTTCTATTATAAACAAAATGTGAGATCGACGAAAGCTATTGTGATTGTTGTAAAACTAATAAAAATTTGTTTGTGTAGTTGAAAGATGTGCTGGATAATACTAAATATTAATATACAATTTGAGATCCTTAACAATTCAATTTCACCCACCAACTCTAAAAAATTAGAAATTGTACACCAAAACATAAAAATTTAGCATATTAAACAACAAATACTTGTCTTAAAAATCTTAAAAATTACTAAATTAAATACAAATAAATAATATGAATATTCTTGAGGCTCAAATTTTATATACAGTTAAACATTAATGTACACAGATAAAAAAAACAAAATTTTTGAGTAGTAAACATCTAAAAATCTTAATAGTAATAAAATATTTGGCATGTTTGAAACTGCAAGTTTCAAATTTGTTGATAAGTATCTAGGAGCACCCTGTATTTCAAGAGAGAAACCGAGTTTGTTACCAATAAGTAACAAGTTTCGCTTTAAAACGAAAAAAAAAAAAGAGTAACAAACGCATTCTCTCATGTAAGGCACAAAAATTAAGGCACCGAATTAACCGTTTTGTGTATAATCTTTAAGTGAGCCAGCATGTTGTCCTTCCTGGTAAAATCTTTACCACAAACAGGACACGAAAACATCTTCACGTTCAGTTTGTGCGACGTCATGTAATGCCTACAAAAATTACTTATGTGCGTGTAAACTCTATCACAAACAGTACACCGATACAAATCCTTTTCCCTAACGCAAAAGTCTCTTGCAGATTTGTCGGTGTCATAAATTTTTTTGGTATAATTTTCATATCGGTTTGATTTTGATTCGAAACTCGAGTCGTCTAATACAATTTCATAACCAGGATCGTCGTCGTATTCGTAATAATCGTCGTGTTTTTTAATCCCATTTGAATTTTTATCCATCACAGAATTTAGAAAAGATTTGTCCAGCTTTATGTTAAAGTTGTTCAAAGATGCTTCGTAATCTAGTTCGTTCTCTTCGTCATCGGACATTGTGGAATTTCGTTGTGGCAAACTGTACTCGTCACGCAATGAACTATCAAAATCTATGCAGCGCACTTTCGTTGCTCTTTCTTTCTCATCTGAAAAATAATAGTTAGGTGATTAAAAATAGGTGCGTTTTTTGAATAAACAGGAAATTTGCTTTATTTTGCAAGAAATTCAAGTTCAGAGAAATCAAATAACGAAAAGCAAGAAGATTGAAAATGTACCAAGCTTTGCTCTTCGAAAGGCGGAAATACAATTAATTTAAAGCTTCAGTCCGTGTTGCTATTGAAGTTCAATGTCAAAGACAGACAAAAATTATCTTATCAATTCATTAAAAAATTTATACTGACAGTGGCAATAAGGAAATTGTAGGCACAGTTTTGCAATAAAAGACGTTCAAAATTTCGGCAAGGATCTTTAAATTTTTGTAAATAACTAATGCTTTTCATTAAATATGTACAAACATGAAAAATTCTGTAAAATTTTATCTGGGTGTATTTAACGGTTTGCAAGTTAAAAACAAAGCTGAAAGTTCCCGAGGTGGCGTGTATTATTCATTAACTAGCAATTTTAGGGGAAAATGTATGGAAAGTTCACAATTAAAACTGTAAATTACCTTGGTATCCTTTAATAGTAAAATTAAAAAATTAAATTAATTTTATTGTAAATCCTGATCCGACTATTCGTGAATTATATTAGCATTCAAAGGGTAAATACAGGCCCGTAGCCAAGGGGGGGGCATCTGGGGGCACGTGTCCCCACCCGAACTGTTAAAAAAACAACATTTGTTTGTAATAATAAAATTCTCCGGAAGGGGATACCCCGAAAATATTACTTTTTTTCCAAGAGATTTTTTATGTGTGCCCCCTCCCCCCGAAATGAAATCCTGGCTACGGGCCTGGGTAAATATCTCGACAAAAATTTGTACATAGGACTTGGAATTCCAGTGATGTCCAAGAAATTCTCAAAAAATTCCAATGATTTCCAAACAACTTCCAATCTAAACAATGATTTCCAAATAAATGTTCACAAAATTTTCTAGATATTTACCTCATGTTGGAAGTAAACAGTGGCGCAGCCAGGGGGGGGATAGGGGGCTATAGCCCCCCCCCCCCCCCGACACTCTTTCCTTTTTTTATCATAATCTTTTTTTATGATTATAGTCTTATATAGATTATATAAAAAATTATTGTGTTCGAATTTTAATTTAAGGTAGGTAACTAACAGTGGTAACATAATAATTATACTCGAACATAAGATGACCACGCCCCTTTTGCCCCCATCCCTTAGCCCCCCCCCCATAACAAAATCCTGGCTGCGCCACTGGAGGTAAATAAACCAATTTCAATTTTTATGATTGGACTCCTAACTTCAGAGGTAAGTTCTTGACAAAAACACAAGACAAAAATTTTATTTCTATCTTAGAAATTCTCAAAAATTCAATGTTAAAGAATATCTTCACCATTGCTGACAAGATGTGGTACCAAAAGATAAATTGAATAGTAATTTACTATCATCCACCAGAGGTACCAATTTTAGATCTTTTGATGAGAAATTCTACCATACCTCCGTAGTTAAACTAGATATAATATCAGAAACCTGGAAGGATACATTTCAAAAGAGAGGAAATCAAAATTTTATGAAAACGTTGATTTAATAATTTGCAAAATAAAACAGTTTTCCATCTGAAGTGTAACAAAAGGGAAAAGCTATAGGGAATAAGCCGCGTTAAAAAAACAAGTGATTGATTTTTGTGAATGGTCAACTTAAGGCAATGACAAAAACAGTGGCTCATTCCTTAACAACTCTTCCCTTATGACTATAAATACTAAAACTCACCTCAATATTTATTTTGAAATCAGTTGTCGCACTAAACTTTTCACTACCGTATATAGCTTACCGCCACTATAGCTTTTCCCTTCACTATTTTCAATATTGTGGTAATAAAAAGAAATTTAAAAGACATTAAGATAGGTAAGCATTAAAAATAAAAAAGATAATTAATTACCAATTAACCACACGGAATGCAACTGATAAATTATAAATGTTTTAATTGACAACAAAGTGGGCACAAGGTTAAAAAAAATGAATTCTTGACCCACCGCATGCGCATTTTAATATCGGCAAATTATTTAAATGTAGACACTTAAATATTCAAGTGCCCTTCATATTATATAAATTTTTATGAAACTTCCGACATTGTCAGGATAAAATGAAAATAAGTAAAAAACTCACCAGAAGAAATCAGGTCATTTTCGTTTGTATTCGACGTGGAATTATTTAGTTGGTTTTCTTTCGACGTGGAAGCTGTTGGTTCCAATTTAATCTTCTCCCCACCTTCGTTCTCTCTATCGTCCACCTTCCCGCTACTCGAATCGGAATTATTCCCAGTGAATCCGTCCATTCCCATTTTAACTTCCAACATTTCGGGACTACCTTGAATAAGGGAGTCGGGCCTATCGTAGTCGTCAACACCATTTGAACTTCCCGATAACTTCCTCGGTCGTCCTCGTTTTCGTTTAGGTTGCAGTAATGCATTACCCAACATATTTAGTGTGCTTCCAAACCTTTTCGAAGAAGGCTGTAACCTATGCAGATGCGGTAATGTATTTATATTATGATGCTGTTGCATTAAAGAAGACGCGATTGTATCACATTTTTCTTCATTTACTTCCGTCAGTCCTTTTATTCTTAAACTTTCCGCAACTTTTAAAAACGCCGTCAAACGATCCTGATCCACACTTACTTCACCTCTGTACATAAAATCTAATAAACTTTTCATATCACTATACGGTACATCTTTAAGGATAACTATGGGATGTTTATCGGGATGATTTACAAATAACGCTTGAAAATAGGGACTGCATGCCGATAAAACCATTTTGTGTGCTCTTAGTAATTGTCCTTCCACTGCCAGCGTTACATCAACAAAACTTTGGTCGTGTAATAATTGATCAAATACAGACAACAAATTTGATTGGTGATTGTTCCATCTTAAACAAAAACGTTGGGAAGACATGGTTGGAGTCGTAGGGGGGGCTCCTGCCCCTTGGTTAAATTGCGATTGATATTGATAAAAGTTGTTAATACTGGACATTGGTGGTGAAGGCGCAATTTTGAGAAAGTTTGTGGTGGCCCTTCTTGTGCTGAAATTAAAAAATTCATTTTAAACTAAATTATTTTACAAAAATAATTTTTAAAATCACGTGATTCCCCTAATTACTAACCGATTTACCTTTTGTTACGTAGTACCCATTATATTTACCATAAAAACCGTTAGATTTTCTTATCGAAACGTGAAAATGCATAGGTAAAATAAATCTGCGTTATCAGTTTAGGTAGTAAGATTAACCCTCGTCTTCGCAACATTTTTGAACAACTGGATACACATTGTAATGTAAATAACTATAAGATTATAACAAATATTTCATGATACCAATGCTTGTGATTCCCGAGAAATGCAATAATAATTTCGCACAAGAATGTAGTTTATTAATAAATTTTGATTTAACTTATTTCTGATTGGATTTGCGTTCTTGAAGACACTAAAATAGGTTCAATAAGAAATAATTAATTTGTACGTTATGAATTATTTGGAACCCGTTAATTGTACATTGGTCATAACGAAAACCACAACCAAGTCACAAGAAACTCGTTAATTGTTGCCTAAGGTGAGAAACCATTTTAGTCATTCAATTTGGATCTACCTAATAGAAATAACTATTTTCAGGTAAGTTTTATTGATTATGATATTTTATCGCCTATTTGCATTCATGCTTGTTTTACGAGTTAAAGCAAAACGGTTTATTTTACCGTTGTAATAAAATTTATTGTAATATCGATTTTATTTACTTTTAACTTTCCTAAAGCCCCTCGTATCTTCAAATTATTTAAATTTTTTTTCGAAAGCCGGTTCTGCGTATACCAATAAAAATTCACATTCTTAAATGTACCGTTACAAAATTCTATTGTCTCATACTGCAACCAAGTGAACTAATTACCCACCGATAATTTTATTATTGTAATTCGAAGGTGATATAGTTACAAAGTATTTTCCGCGCATTAATTACTCATTAATAAACCATTTGTACATTAATCGATAAAACGGTGCAAAATTACTTCAAATAAAAAAAAGAGGCAATTTCAAGTACCTCGTGTTTGCAAATTAGATGGAAAACACAAAATTAAAATCATTAAGATATCATTTCTGCTGTAAAATTCTGCATGCATACAGGATGTTGGGAACGTAAACGATAATTACTTCCAGTTGAATTACAATGCGGAAGAGATGAAATGATCTTCAATTATTGAGGTGGGATTGTCCAACAGGGAAAGATAAATTCCATTAGAGTGAACTGAATAAAATATTACAAGTTTTAGGAGACAAATACATTCGTAAAGTAGGTAACGGAAGTCCGATGACAAAAATGTTTTCATGATTTAAATAAAATTTCTACTTCCTCTTTGGTGCATGTAACTTAATTAACACACAATGATACATAATCAGATCATTTCGTAAAACGGGGTTAAAATTACCCTAGCCTAATAAATTTTAAAATATTTAAATATTTTTTCGAGCTACAAGTGTCCTCATAAATAAAGAACCCATTTGTAATTGTTGAGGTAAGGGTCAAATGAATCAACAGAATGGAACAGAAATTAAATGGTTCGAGTTTCACTTTCAGCTCTAGAATTACAAGTTCCATTTAAATACCGTAGTGTAAACAGACAGGTAGAACATTTTGGGCAGGCAATAAAAGGATACAATAGATAGTAATTGGTTTAATGGATTAATATCGGGGTGTTCCCAAACCTCTTCGAGTTTCTGCTGGTAGAAGTAAATTTTTTCGAGATTTACAAGTCAACAAGTCAAGTGCATGCAATTTAAAGATCATTTGTCTGGTCAGTTTTCTAAAATATTGATATAGAAAGTAAAAATGTCATCTATTGCATTGAACAGTACGCAAAATATTTACAACAGATAGGTTTGGAGTTCCGTGGACCTTAGAAGTACTTCTTCACACAATTAAATTAATTTTTAAATTTTTCTGTCGAAGCGAAAGGTTCCACAAGAATATAAATAAGAATAAATAATGTGGAACTCAAATGACCGCAGTTCTTAGGCTTTTATACATCTACCCTTCTGGTTTAACTTGAAAAATATAAATTATACTACATCCTACATGCCAGGTGCAAGATTTTGAAGAAAAAAATTTTCCTCGTAAGCTCAGTTGAACTCAAATTACCCCCTCCCCAGCGCGCCCTCGCTCCAACTCCGGGAAAAATTAAAACTTGCTTTCTAAAGGCGAAACTAAACCCTCTTCAAATGAAGTGTATTATACTTCCATGGTTCACATCACACGCACCCTAAGAAGAGAAAATACAAAATTTTCTGACTTGGTATAGAAAGCAATGGGATCTAATGCTACCCGAAACTTCGCACTAAAATTAGAAACCCGACCGCCATAGATATTACCTTTGGCTTCATCATATATTAATCAGCAGCAGCCTGTATTTCCCACTTTATACATATTTATATTATTATTTATATTAATATTCCCACTGCAGTGGGAAATACAGGCTGCTTACTACAGTTACTACAGTGCACTGTAGTAACCACCAAGAGTGCTGTTTCAGCATTTAGACCTTACGGCTGCTTGAACCGAATTGGGAAATGCCTGTAAACCTGTTTTTAACAGTTGATGGTGGCAATTATCAACCCAAGGGGACCGACAGGTTTACTTGTCCTCCGAAGCATGGAGACGGAAGATTTTGATTTTTCCCGGATGCGAACCGGGTACCTTACAGTCAGCAGTTGTTCCGAACTACTGACCATCTCTACCTTTGCTTTACATTGTAATAATTTCCCTGTCAACTCAAGTTCCCGTGTGTTGCATAATAAATTATCCCCCCCCCCCCAAAAGACTTAAAACAGCACCCGATTGATAGTTTAACGTGTAATCTTAACCACGTCACAAATAATTTAGACGCCACCGAGATTAGAACGGATGACATAACTTATTGATTGAGTTGTATTGTTGAGAAATTTTCAAATCCGAATTAGGATTGCCTGTGGGATTGAATTTGCATGCCACGATGCGTGCATTCCAAGTGAAACGACAAAATTGTTAGAAAATAAAAACAATGATTAATAAAACATAAGAACGCAAAGAAAGGCAGGAAACGTGATTATTTTGTAATTTTCTTACCTTATACAGTGGCGTATAAGAGACATAAACTAACAACTTTAGTACCAGCAGCAATTCTCGTCAAACCAATTATTGTAGAAAAAAAGGAAAGCAGAAAGAGGGAAGAGACAGTAGAAGATAACCAAAAAAATGAATTGCAGAAAAAGTTGAACCCAATGAGTAACTAAAATCGAACGAAAACAATTGAAGAAGTGGGTCAAGCAATAAACAAACACGAAACAAGTAAAAAATAAAAACAAAAGAAAGGTTAATTTTGGTAGGTAACTGGAAACAAGTGCATTAATAAAATATAGGAAGTGAGAAATTGAATCCCACAGGTGGCATACCAAACACTCGAGAATATAGTAACGTTGGTTACATCACACAGTTGTTGGCCGGGCATTTACAAGATACAGGAAACGTAAACATAAACACAACTACGACAACAAACAAAAATATCGCAATTTAAATTTTTAAATTAATCACGAGTAGTCAACCCCTCGTTAAAAATGAGCACAGCCCTCCGCCATTTTTAGAGTCAAGTTATCGTAGCACAACACCCCGCCTACCGTGATATCAGCACGATGTCGCAGTTTACGCAACCCTTTTCCCCGTTAACCATACTAAATAAAACTTGCTCGAGTGGCATAATTTTTCAAATAAAATCGATAAATAAATAAAATGTTTGATATAATTTAAATAGTGCGGGCGCGCAATAGGGGTTTGGTTATTGATTTATAGAAATATATTGATTTTAAAGCTAGGGTAAACCAAGTCGTCGACCCTATTCACTAAATTTTCTATTTTCCTACATTTAAATGTCCGCAACTAACTGTTTTATAGAAACTAACGATGAAATAAATTATTACGAATATTGTAGAATTGATTTACCTGTTTAAAATTGTACCATTAATCCAAAAGGGTTGAATCCTTCACAGGATAGTTTTATACCACTGCACTTTCAAGGCGCCATGTCAGCAATCTGCCGTCTCTGTCATACTTCGGATACGATCGGGGTAGTTCGGGGTGTTTCAACATAGGCGCCACACTTGAATTATTAAAGAGACTAATTAAAAAATTCAAACCAATCGATTCTTTTTTATTTTTAACCCGTTATTAGTGCAGATTATTTAAAACTCGACAATCTCAAGCACACATTATTTTAGCGACGATAACCCCACGATTAACGGAATCTAATAAAAAATTATCGCCCTGCAAAAAAACCACGGCTGAAGTTCATTGGAATTCTCGAACAAAAAACGATGCAACAAAACAAGTTTAGAACTTCTCGTTGTGTCTGAGTTTCAAATTTTCTATTGTTACACTCCGATTTTCAACCTCTTGTTTTTAATTTTTAGAAACTTGCACGTGATTTTGCGCAAGATTCAAAATTCAGGAAGTCGGCCGTTGCCAAGCCGCTATGTCTACCAATTCATCAAAATAAGATTTTAGGGATCGTGACCAAGGTTTTCCTAGAATTTTTTAATGTTTAAATTGAAACCGGCGTGACCAGCGTTATTTGAATGCGGAGAAAGAATAAAAATTATTTTTTTGTCACATTTTACCGATTTTTATATGTAGCACAATTAAAATAAAATTTAATTTGCAATTCACATCATTATTTATTTTCAGATTGGGGTTTTCCTTTGCGTGTCCAAATATTAGCATTTCAGTAAAATTTCATTGCCTTCATTTTTGTTTATATACTTTTTCCTATTTCGTCGTCCCGTTTCCGAGATATAGCGACTTAAAACGGTCTATAAAATTTTTACCGAGATTTTTTCTAGTCGCTATATCTCGTAAACGGTGCGGCGAAATAGAAAATTTTATATAAACAAAAATGAAGAGAATGAAATTTACAACAAAAAATGTCTCACAGGTGTTGCTGTAAAGATGATTTTTATATGAGAAAAAGTACAACAAATTTACATCGCTAACATAGGACCGAAGGATAATTTTTGTGCGGCACTGTGTATAATTTATTTCCAGGTTGGGTTTTTCCTTTCCGTCTATGCGTTTAAAAAATATATTGTTTTGAGGCAACTGAAAACTAGAAAAATGTTTCAAGGATTCCCATACTGGAATTTTGCTGTTTGATTAGGATTAATTCCATGCACTTTGCATACTTAGGTTTGGTTACAGAAAAACAAATTATGCTAAATTTTGTAACTTTTTAAATTGAGTAACAAATTATTAACATTTATTTACGAAATACGCCGTAGGAGATTTTTCAGATGAAAAGTTCTATAGTAAAATCATCAATTTTCATTAATTATTGTAGATTTAATTTTTAAATTGTATTGCCTGGGGGGTATTCCATACCCCCCAGACCCCCCGGTCAAGAATCGTCTATTCCGTACTGGGCCCATCCGAGAAACTATTTTGAAGCTCATATTTCATATTCGACAGAGGATTTACAGTGTCGTTTAGTTTGAACATCCAAATTAAGTTTCCACAGTAATTTTGTATTTAATTCATAACTCGAAAGCCGTTGATTTTAGCGAATAAAAGTTTATAGACTAATTTGTAGATAATTTCACGGTCTGTAAAAAAGCACTTCATCATTTACACAAAAAAAGCAATAGTTTCGATGCTCTAGTCATTTAACTGTAAAAATTAATGAATTACAATTTGTTCCAAATTGAAATTTTAGTTATAAGTTTTACCCCTCCCCTCCCCTAAGTATACAATTTGCAAAAGTATAAAACTTCCTTTGTAGATTCTTTCATCGCCAACCTGATATGGTTGGGTGTCCATGAAACATCAGGTGCCCTTCATCAGATTGGATAGTAAGTTGGGTAGCGTGGAGAGTTGTCAGCCGACAATTTAATGTTAATTCCTTGCCGAGTGGAAATTGGGTGGTTTTATTACCCAACCTTATTAGTCAGACCGTGTGTAGGCATATCAGGGCGGTTGGGAAATCTGCCTTGTTACTTCCAGTGGCGGATTAAGGTCGGTTGAGAACCGGGGCACAGAAGAAAATATTGTAATTGCATGTATAAAACCAAACTTGGTGTCAAAAATGTAAAGCTGTGGTTTTACGCCGTTGCTTACATATTATACTATTCTCAATTTTTTGGTCAACTACAACTTCTATTCAGATATCTCAGTGTGGACCTATAATTTAGATTTTCAATCTTGTACGGTGTAAATCTTACGTCAGAGCTTATTTTCGGTTCTAGTAGGCTCTAGGCCCATACACCTTCTGCCCCCCCCCCCCGTAGGATTAGGAAATTATTATTTTTATTTAAATATTGAACTGTTGTTTTAAACAATTACAGTTGGGTTTAGCAGGGGGTGCCTCTAACTCGGGGGCCCTAGGCCCGCGCCTAAACCGGCCTTTTGATAAAATAGGCCCTGATAAACCTAATGATTTTTCATTAATATGATGAACATTTTTTTTTTTCAATGTACCGTACCTGCCGCGATAGCTTAATACACAATAATATTAAGTTATGGTAACCCTGACCGGGGGGTCTGGGGGGTATGGAATACCCCCCAGGAAAAAAAATAATTATTATTGCGATTTCTAATTTCAAAAATTAAAAGTTTAAAAAATATGAGTTGTCTTGCAAAATAATTGCATACAAAATAACCAAATTAAATTTAGTTTGATTTGCTAGGAGATTATTTTTGTTAGGCAACACAAATTGTTTGTGTAAATTTATTAATTTTTAGACGGTTAACATATTAATAATTAAAAACAAATATCACGTTGTCGTTTCACCCCCCTTCCAAAGTTTGTATTTGTAAGAATTATTATTGATAGTAATTTTGAAAAATAAAACTTGACCGAAACAAAATATTTTAATCGCGCGACCCTCTTATCTACCCTCTTTAACCCCCACCCTGGCGCGCTATCTTATTACTCTACTACCATAACTCATAATTTTTTTGAAAGATAAATAAATTTATTAAATAAATGATCGAATATTTCGTTTTTCCGCGGTAGGATTTTAGAAGGACGGAAAGTTTCGGTTGATAGGGAAGAAAGAATTTTTAAACGAACGAATACCGTAAGCTTATCAGGAGTTCGTGAAAAGAAGAGGTTTCGCGATAATGCTTTATCAGTGTTTGGTTAGCTTACAGTTATTTGGAATCTTTTTTATAGAATTATGTTGTATTTACGTTTGCTTATATTTAAAGAAACCTTGTGCTTTATTTTGCGTGGTAATGTGAATAAATTAATAATCAAGGTAAGGAATTTATCTTGAGAGACCTTTAAGTGCCCCGTCCATGTTCCGCTAATGTGATGTGCAAATACGACACAATATTAAAAGCACGAAGACTTCCCGTCCCCCTGCGGTGTTCGTAAATTTGGGAGCGCTCCTTGTAAGTTTTATTATAGCGTATTTTTCGGCATGACACAAGGATTTTAATTTGGTGAGCGCCAAATGCGTAATTGGACATAAATTAATTCGGTCGTCTCGGGGAATTTTTGGTTAGTCGGGAAGTTTTTTAAAAAAATATTGCAATACGTAAACATAGATCTTATGTCATGCGCTATAAAAGAGGGTGTGCGCAAATCGCTAATAAAGTTAAATACTTACGCAATAAGTTGTCCTTGTAAAATCCTCGATTAAAAATTAAATTCACATTTGTTGTTCCTGGAACACCCACTAATCACTACCACTAAAAATTAAATACGCCTCCCAGCCATGTCACCACCAATTTAAGGGTGGTCGAAGAATGGAAAAAGATTAAAATAAGTGGTGCGCACCCTTCGAGTTACTAAATTCAACTCGAGCCCCGCGCAGCTCGGGCTCAGAATACCACCACCACGACTGTAATGACCTTGAGTGTTGTGGATGCACAGAAGTCCAACTAATTATTTTACGCGAATTTCATTTGGTCGCGATCGTGGTACGCCTGGTCGATTGGATCGAGCTCTCACATTGAGGGCTCAAACAGCAGTCCAGTTAAATCGAATTGGGTGTGTTTTCAGGTTTCATCTTCAACTTCGTACAGGTCCGTTGGATTGAACGGGGATCCGACACGTGCAAGTTAACGTGGGGTGGTTGACCCCCTGAAAAAGAGGACGACTTTTTGACTCCTCGTAACACTTTTCAAAGAATGCAGCCCGTATACTTTTTTATTAGATTCGTGCATAAGGGTAGATGAACAAGTGGAATATAAATTTTTAGATTGTATCTCCGCATCCCGCGATCGCCAAATTTAATCGAGCTTTTTCTTTCGGTATTTTTAAATATTCAACAGGTGGCGAACAATTTTGGAAGCTCCAAAGTAGACGACGAGCACCCCGAGTGTTTTAGAAAGTCTCCCAAATTGGAAAGTATTTAACTTGAAGGATGCAAATCGGTCGAATCGTTTTTAAATGACGATGTCGAAAAAATATATTTTTAAAATAAGGGTAATTAAGTAAATAACGATAGGAGCGAGGCGATTAAATAATGCTCGTGAGTCATTTTTGTACCTTGAACTAACTTTTAAACAAACGTCAGTAATTAGATTTTTTATGTACCAATGTACCACCTACATAATACGCTGTACTTTGAAATATTCCAATGCGAAACCCCCTCGCTTGATCATCAATCAAACAAAGCTCATTTAAATGTAATTGTCGAAACATATGTTGCGGAGCTGAGAGAGTCTTTTGTTAAAAGGGTAACAATAATGAATCAAGTGGTTTGTGTTTGTCCAAAAGACTACGGTTCACTTGTCGTGTGCAACAGGTAGCAGTTGGCATTTGTGTGATTTGACTTGGCTTTTATCGTCACGCTCGTATTTCTATTGCTTTTTCAAAGAGGAAATTATGAGTGAATGGTGAGAAGCCACCGACCTGCCTTCCTCTGCTTCTTCACTACATCAGATGCTTCACAATTTCAAGATATTTTACTTGATTCTCACATTACAGCGATACTACCGTCAGTTTCTCTCTCGGAAAGATCAAACACCGCCAAATAATTATTCTAAACACCTAAATTAATTAAAAATGTTACTTCCGCTATCTTTCGTCATATTTCTCAAACAATAATATAGAACTTCAAAAGTTCAAAGAAGTAATCCTGTTTTTTTATTTTTTGAATTTTTTTTCGAAATTTTTATTTTATAATAGGATTGCCCGGATTTTTATTGTACCTTTTGAAGACTTTTTTGTAAAATAAGAATCGGTTTACAGCAATATTTACTGAACATTTTTTGTTGCAAATTTTATTCTCTTCCATTTTGTTTATATGCATTTTTCTATTTTTTCGCACCCTTTTTGAGTTACAGTGATTTAAAAAAGAATTGCCATTTGTATATATCTACTTATTTTTTCTAAATTACTGTATCTCAGAAACGGTGCGAGAAAATAGAAAAATGTATATAAACAAAAATGAAGGGAATGAAATTTTCCACAAAAAATGTCTAATAAGTATTACTGTAAAAACGATTTTTATAGGAGAAAAAAGTCTTCAAAAGATACAATTATTTATATGTATTGCTATTAACATAGAAAATTTAAGATTTTTGAAAGATTATCCTAAATTTCCTTCTGGATTGCCTTGAGATTTTTTTCCGAAAAAATTATAAATGTCTACATTTTTTTTGAATTTTTAAGATTTGATTTTATTGCATTATTTATCTTCCTTTTTTTAAGATGTTTTAAAATTTCTCCTAATATTCTTGAATTTTTCTTCACTTGTACACCAGATCTCCCCAACGATTTTCCCTTCGGACTCCCCGAATCATTTCTCTATTCACATAATATGATGGTTTGGACTGCATCGATGGTCAGTAGTTAGTTTCTTTGTTCAGAGTAGTGACTGAGGCCGTGACATAACGTGACTTTCATAAAGAACATTCGCAAGTTTTTCTGACTTTTTGATTTCCCGTTCTCTTCTTGTCAAAGTTAGTCACAATTTTTGATTCTCCTCCAAGAACGTCTAATGGTCTCAAATCAAAAACCTTCCAAATTTCTCTAAAATCAAATTAAAAACGGATCTAAAAAAAAAAAGATAAAAGTTTAAAAACATATTATCGAATTTGCGATTCCGTCTTTGAAAATATCTTGAAAATAGCCCTTTCGCCATTAACAAATAAATACATCGAAATATATTGTTAAGGAGAGGAAAATATTTTATGTGCTATTCCCGGCCTTTCCCAAGGTCAGGAGTGTGGGACTCAGTCATGCTACTCACTAAAAACCTCTCCTTTTTGGGGAACTGGATTTCCAGGAATCACCTAAGTATTTCTTCCGGAAGGACCAGGTATTGCGCCATTTAAATATTGAGTGTTGTTCCAGAGGCTAGGCGGTTAGCCTTACTCCGCTCTTTCGGGTCGTTGCTCCTTTCTTTCATGTTCTTCTTAGTTTTCAGGATTGTGGTAATCATCTGCGCTATCTCATTCCACCTAGCCTCAGATGTCAGCATTTTCGGTATAACTTTATGGGGGAGCATATCGACAATCCCATGTGTTTTTCTTTGCCCATCCATTCAGGGCCGGCGCTAGCCAATTTGCCGCCCTGTGCGAGTTTTAGTCTATGACACTCGTAACGGGAAAAGCTCACCGCCGCAGCTAAGTAGCATTTGATTTTTTGAATTTAGGCCAGCTTTTAAAGTCAAAAACCCCACTGTGCGCCGCAGGCGAAATTTGTTTTAAAGGAGCGTGGCCGTCATTTCATGGCTTTCATAGGAATAAAATGTTGAAAAACAAACGGGGTGTCCGAATAAACAGAAGCAACAAAGATATAAAATAATATCCAAAATTTCACATGCGAAAATACGAAAATTTGCCGGCCTGTGCAAAGGCACCGTTCGCACATATGGTAACGCCGGCCCTGTACCCATTTGCAGTACCTACACACCGGGCTATTCCTCTTGCCTATTCTATGAAGATTGCTTATTGCAGTATCCATGTCCACTCATTGCCTATGTCAGGCGATAGTCCATTTCCCCATGGCCCCCTTTTCAGCCACATTTGGAGTTTAGAGATGAGTACTCTTGTTCATTCTCCTTTTTGGCTGGTTTCCAAGTTAGCTCTACGTTTCTAGAGCGTTTTATTTCTTTCGTTTGTTTTTTGTATCTGGTCGTGTTTGCCTTCGACATTTTTGGCTCTCTCCATCACCAACAAATCGATGGGTGGTAGTCCTGTCAGAACCGGCACACTGTCCTCAGAAATTGTTGAGTATACACAGCATACTCGTAGCGCTGCTCTTCTGTGGATCGTGCTCAGCAGTCTCCGGTATTTTTCAAACTTAGCGCTTGCGCCAAAACGACAAACCTAAGCAAGCCACCAGCCCACAAAGACCTAAAATCACTAATTTTTCTAATTGGATTTCTGAAAAAAAAAAACTATTTACGAAAAAGTAAATTTCATAGTTTTCATTCAAATTTTTGAGAAAATTTGCGTATTTTGAAAAGCCGCATCTCAAAATCTGTTCAAGTTACCACTGTTTATCTGCAGTTTTTGGCTGCGTTGTCATTGCGCTGAAATACTGAAATCGAAATATAAGTATGTAAAAAATGGCAAAATAAGCTTTCAAAAAATCAAATTGGAATAGTTACAGCTAGAGTCTGGATGCATAGCAGATTTACAGATAATTGAGCATGGTTCTAGTTATTTGTAAACTACATATTATGCGTCAGATTAACAGATAAAAATTTCTACATAGAAGACTCAAAATACGGTTTTTGGGTAAAATAATTATTTTTTAATTTGCAATATATTTTTTTAATAATTTTTATTTATATTAAATTTTATAATAATGTGATAAGATTTAATAATAATTAGATAATTTAGAATTAGAATTAGATAATAATTCGATAAGATCTATTTTGGGTATATGAAGTACAGAAAACGGCCAATTTAAAATTTTGGATCCCAAGAAAGGGACATCACTCCATGCTCTTTAACTCTATCACAAATAATAACATGCTATGTATGCAATCGTACAGAAGCAGCACTGTAAGGAGCTTTCAAAAACCTTTCAGAGAGTCTTCATACCTGAGAGGGGAGAAGAGGGTTCCGAGTAGGAGCTGGAAGCTCGATTTGACACCATCTGGTACACAGATGGATCAAAAACGGAAGTCTGCATAACTGCAGTAATAGACAGTATAACTGTTTTCCAGCAGAAATAACTGCAATTACAGCATGTGCAGAGGAAATGATATGGAGGGCTTATGAAAAAAAGCGGATCTGTGTCGTGATTAACAGCCAGACTTCACTAAAAGCCTTAGAAGGCGTGGAAATACAATCCAAGGTTGTGAGTTACCGCGAGTTACGGAACACGTAGGAATAAAAGGCAACCAGAAAGTAGACGCCCTCGCTAAGTCCGCTGCAAAATGACATACATAGTTAGTAGGACCAGAACCAACTTATGGGATAGCATATAGAACCTCAAAAGAGGCTATAAAGGAACTATTAAGTAAACAGCATCATGCGTACTGGATGGACCTTCCGGGACTGAGGCAATCGCGGATGTGCATCGGTGGGTCCTTCAACGACAAAAGAAAACAAGAAATCCTTAAGCTGGCCAGACCACAGCTGAGGACGGCAGTAGAACTATTTACAGGACACTGCTGTCTAAACAGCCACCTGAAAATTATTGGGGTTGTAGAAGATCTTACATGCAGTAAATTGCCCTTATCCAACAACCGAGGAAATAACTCAGGAACCCATCAGTTGCATACTAAAGTTTATTGATGAAGCTAAACTGATGGAGTAAAACTTAGAACGCGGGGTACAATAAGCCTAGAGCTTCAGTTCAAGTGGGATTAGCACCACAACCCGTTCATCAATAATAATAATAATAATAAGATTTTGGAAATCTGGAGATCTTTTTGATAAAATTGCCTCTGTTCCAGGTCGAACCTGTTTTAGAAAACGTAGGACCTGTTTTTTGATACTAAAGTAAATTGTTTAAACAAAACATAACTACCTAATGACTGGACTGAAATTTATAGGGCGGAAGGACGAATACTGCCCCACGATCATTCAAAATTTCAGGTAAAATATACTAAAAAACTGAATTCGATTATTCGATTGGCTGTTTCTGTAAGGTTAGCTCCGCCCATGGCGTATTTTTATGTTATATAAGTATTTTTTGGTAGTTAGACAGCAAATCTCTGAGCCGCCATTTATTAAAACTTTACGGAACTAGGAAGAAGAGATTTTTATTTAAAAATTATTTTACATTTTTCTATAATTACTGAAATCCAATTTTAAAGAAAAATGTTAACTGTTGCACACTTAGAAGGCACCTGCGGCCGACTCCGCCCACTAAAGCAAGTAATGCAACAGTTTACGGCGAGTACACGTATCGTCAACACAATTGATATTTCAAATTCAAATATTTCGAAAATTAAAGGAAAAATTTTGATTCATTTATATTGTAATCCCTTCTTTTGCATGCCATCTTTCAAATTCTACAAGAATTTTGGTGTTATCTATAAAAATTTGTGGGCCTTTAATAATGAAGCAATGAAAGAAGGGAAATGCAAAACCAATAAAAAACTTACAGAATATGTCTGTAGTAAATTCGAGTTTTTACTCGGTTCATTGTGTAATCCGTATGCTAAATTATGGGACCCTTTAAACATCGGTGCAGTTCACAATCATCCACATTTCTAAATGTAGGAATAAACCAACAACAGGCTTCAATTAGTAATAATGCAATTTAAAAAACAGCAGATAAGTTATATTGTTATGTACTGGGGGTGTGGGGGTTATGGAAAACTTCCCAATGATGAGAAGGGGAAAAATTTTTGTGATGGACAGTTGAATATTTCGTGTGTAATATTCAAGTTAAAAATCTCCTAATCATAAAACAAGGCAACTCGGCTAATTGCAGTTGTTAAAAATTAATTAAGAATTTTATTCAATTCCTATCCCACACTCTGTAGATACATGTATGAAGTACATGGGGTACTCCGTACCCCCAGACCCCCGGTCTGTAATAATTTCAATTGCGTACCGTCTTCGACTTTTCTTCTTTCTTTACACACTTTCAAACAACCTTTACAGAACAAAACTTTCACTTTGAACATACTTGCGTTTTATTGTAAACCATAGTGTACATGTCGAGTACAAGCCGTAGGCGAAAATTTTTGAAAGGAAAACATAAGTGAAAAATTAAGGTAATTATTTTTACTCTAGTTTTAAAGCAAATTAAATAGAAAATGTAATAGAAAAAGTCTGCCAAAGCTGATTGGAGTTTCTCCAAATTAAAATGAATTAATTTGAATTTGAGAAGCACACCACCACGGGATTATTTAATGCTATAATACCGCATCCAAATTTTTTGGCAATAAAAAAGTTAAGCAATCTTTTTTGAAATATCCAAATATAAAAAAAGTATCTATCTTTTTTTATTTTTTTAATTAAAATTTTGATTTTTCCAAAATTTTGATTTTTCAACTTTTTATATTATTTTTTTATTTTACATTGTGTGTAAGTAATACTTAAAAAATTTTTTTAAACAGATACCAGAGGAATCTTTTAGAAAGTGTAGTTAACAGTTAAACCGATTATTTACTTCAGCAAAAAATGATGAAGCCCCTGGGGGGCTATTACTCCCAAATGCAACATTAGTTCCCCTAAAAGAAACATTGTAATAATTTAAAAAAAAGTAATAAAGTAATTATTGAAACATATAATAATACAACAAAAATGTTTTTGATAATATTTAATAAGTCGATAACATTTCCTAAATATGCCACTTTCGTTGAGGTAAATACATTTGTACTCTTTATTACTTAAATGTTATCATATAATTTCACAGATGGATAACACTTTTTGTGCACAGGAAATGTTTATTTTTATTGCTGCTCAGGGGGCGAGAAAATTACTAACTTTTATAATATGGTAATAGTTTCACCCCCAACGCAGATAATTTTAATTAATTGGTTCGCTATATTGAACAAATGTGTTATCTAATCTTGGTTTAACTTTCCACCCCACATGGAATATTTTTGTTACAAAAAATAATATTTGTATCTAATCATATCAGGATTGAATTATCGTCAATTGGGTAGACTTTTATGAATAAAAGAGACTGAGATTCAAATTCAGGGAAAATCGGGAACCCCAATTAAAAAAAATATTTTTATTTTTTAAAATAAAATTTTAGTTATTTTTTGTTGTAGAGAAAATGAAGTGGCGTAGAAGATAATAAAATTTTTATTATCTTACAGTACTACGACTATACACGTGTATCTAGGAAAAGCTAGTGTATAAACTAAAATCTCATATAGTTGGACCCACCATGCATAAAGCGGATTAAGGGCGATGACCGACAATATCATTATAAATGGGGGTTATATACACTTACATAATGTTAGAATAATATTGCGTTCTCGCTTCTTCCCTTGGTACCGGCAAGTGTATAAAGGAACTATGGGCACCGAAGGATGTATTTTACATACATACATAGTTACGCAACCATGACAGCGGGTTGATATTGTATGGGAATCATTTTAATCACATTTTTTATGATCCAGTGATTTTAAGATTAGCATCATTAAAAGGGGTGGGCTTTTTAAATAAATCAGGAATAATTAGAATAAATTAGTGGGGATATTTGCTTTGCTGCTTTTAGGAATAAATCAGGATAATAAGCACTCTCGAGATGGTATCTAATTTTTGGTCATCATTTTTAGAATAGTCAAGGTACCTATGTATATTCTAAGAGAAGTCATTGCACTCGCAGTTTTATTAAAAAATTCTTATGGAACCCAAACCACCAAACCCTGCATAGACTAACAGTACTTTTTCTTCTTCTTTTTCTTTACAGTTCTCACCGAGATTTTAAAATTGGAATGTTTTTAATGCACGAGCTAATTGTTTACGAAAAACTAGGAAGAAACTCGAAACAAGGAATCGTTGTGCCATTAGCTAAAAATATACTATTCACGTTAGAAGACTAACTTCCAAAACACTGCATGCGGCAAGCGATAAAGAGGAAATAACTTTTTATGCAACAGCATTTAATGTGAGCTATTCAATTCTGGCATTGAAGTTCGAATTAAAATATCAGATTTAACAAAATTACAAACAAGTTTTTCGCCCTTGTAGATAGAAATTTAAAGCTCCAGTTTGACTTTGACTATTTCAAGAGTAGTATTACAGTTTCGAGCTTTCACTTGTAGTTTACATGATAACAGAAGTATCACTCATAATTAACTCGATAAAAAAAACCGATCGACTGAGCTAGATTGACAACAGCTACATTATTGATAATGAACTATGAGTTTTTTTTTATGTTCCTCGATCTGCTTTTATGGTTTTCATTGTGCGAATCTGTTTTAATTTTTTGCCCAAGTGTCTTTTTTGCACAATTTTTTCACACTCTTGGTTACGCTATACGCTTCACCTCGCCTCGTTAAACAAAACTTCACGTTTAATCCGAATAATCAATATTATGTTATTTTCCTAAAAGAATAAAAATAATTCTTATGAAAGATTGAAATGAAAAATAAGCGTTTGCGGAAAAAATCCGAGATTTTTTGACATATTCCATACCCCCAGACCTCCCGGACTCGAACAGTTCTTTATTTATACTCCTTTGAGTTTGAATAAACCAATACAAGTTATTCAATCGAAATGGAAAATTTAATAACTGCAAGGTTGAAATTGTTCCCAAAAAAACATTTCAGTATGTTATCAATATATCAAAAGATACACGTTTAAGAATATCCAGGTCCTGGACACCTGGTATATGGGCTGTAAATAAGCCAAAAAATTATTTGCTACTGTATCATATAATTATTACAATGTGCTGAAGATTTGATAAAAAATTCCCTAAAATACCTTTTCTTTCGAGCTGTTACAGTGTTGTCCCCCCTTAATGCAGAGTATTACCATCTTATCGAAAGGCATATTTATATTCCATTGCTGTTAACAATTAACAATTTAGGAAGGTAAAAACTGAACTTCCTTTTCAAGTCCTCGTGTGTGTTTTCAATTTAAATTTATGTCTGCAGCCAATGGCACCCCAGTGAAAACTTAACATTTTCTGAAAAATTTCGAATCTTTAATCCTACTCTAAATATTACTTATAAAAGAAAGAGGTTTCACTTACTCTCTTACTAATAAAAAATCGGCAAAAGTTGTTTTTTTTTACCAACCCAAAACCGTTTATTCTAATTCATTTATTCACCGTCAAAAAAATACATAGACAGTAAGATAATATTCTAAATTATGCATAATATAACACTGGTAGGTAAGGCGGCCCGTTGGCCGCCCTGACTTTCTAATTGCGTTAAAGATGTGGAAACTCTTTTAGAAAATTAAAAATTCCAGAGAATTACCAATACAATTTGTTTAACTTACATAGTAAACACTGCCAAAACGGTAAGAATTACAGGAAAATTATTGTGCTCTTGTTTGCCAAGTGCTTTTTTATGGTTTACAATCTCTAAAAATATTTAGCGAAATTAAAATATCTGCTACTTTTACGACTTTGTATTTGTGTTGTGAAATTCCACTAGATTTTCTAGTGATTTCATTAAATCACTGCTAAATTATTTTTCTTTGGTGCTATTTTATTTAAAATAAACATTTTAAAACTATGCATCGAATAATAAATCGTTCAATACATTTTTGTGATGACACATTTGTATAAATTATGTCTACTTGTAGTAGATAACCACAATCGATTTCTCAACAACACTTTTAATTAAAATTCCGATAACTTACATTTCTATGTTTCATTTTTCAAAAATTCAGATTTTGAATTACTCGGTACTACATTTTTGTATTTGCACTTCTTTCTGTTATTATGTTCTGCTCCCGTGTCCGTCCGTCCGTCCAAGTTTTATTCGTTAAGCTAATAATAATTTAACTGTCACTTTTACTTATGTAAAATTTAAAACTTATACTTTATTACTAATTTTCTTATATTATAGTAAAATTATATTTCCAATCGCCAAAATATGAATTAACCCCTTAATATTTTTTAATCCGATATTTTTCAGCCTTTTTGTAATTTTTCTATATTTTAATATATATTTTTTAAGTTAAACCAGAAAAGTATTGCAGCCTAAGAACTGCGATCATCCGAGTTCCATCTTGTTTGTATCTTTGTGACGTTTATTATTATCAGTCATTTGTTTTTCTTAAAATCCGTTCCATCCCTTAATTACGTAAGAACGATTTTTAGAATTTTTATTTTCCCCTCTCGGTTTTGTAAGTGTTCGTAACATTTTGGTAGACCACTCTGTCCCAACGTAAGGATTACAATCAGGGCTGGGTAGTATTTGAAATACATTTTGTATTTTGTATTTAGTGTTTCAACACATATTTTCAATGTATTTGTATTTTGTATTTCAAATATCCAAAACGAATGTATTTTGTATTTCAAATACATATTTTCATATATTTTACCCACCCCTGATTACAATTTGTTCCAGATTTGAGATTTATTAAATTATAGTTTTTTAAAGTTTAACATTTATTATTGTATACAATATTTTTCTATATATATTTTTTTGAGTAAAGAACGTACTCTCAACGTACGGCGGAGCCGCTCGTAGTTGATTTTTAACCGTACCCATGTAGCACAAATATTGACGCAATATTGGTGCAATATTGAAAATCAATATCGGTCCAATATTCAAATGAGAACATTTTTCTATATTCGCCCAATATTTTAAAACAATATTGGCGCAATATTGCACTAACATACTTCCAATATAGGTGCAATATTGATTTCCAATATCGGCGCGATATTGTAGAACAATATTGGACTAATATTAGCTGAATCTTGCAATATTGCGCCAATATTGGCATGTAAATATTGCCCCAACATTTCCCGAGCTACATGGGTAATAATGCTAACAACATTTATTATAAATTAATTTAAAATTATTTTGTTGAGATTTCGTTATTTAAGTTAAAAAGCAAAGATCCCCAGATATATATAATTAATGCTAGTCTTTCAAGATTTGCCATTTTGTAATGTGATTTTGATCAAACAATTTTTCAATAACATAAAAACACGCAAAGAGTGGAAGGAGATACCTTTCTGCAGTGCCGGATTAATCCATAAGCAAATAAAGCAATTGCTTAGGGCATCACGCACCAGGAACAGCACAAATAAATATTTGCTAGCACAGGCCCGTAGCCAGGATTTCATTTCAGGGGGGGGGGGGGGCACTCATAAAAAGTCTTTTGTAAAAAGTAACATTTTCGGGAAATCCCTTTTCGGGAATTTTTATTATTACAAACAAACGTTTTTTTTTAACATTTCGGGGGGGGGGGGGGGGGCACGTGCCCCTAGGTGCCCTCCTTGGCTACGGGCCTGTGCTAGCACATGAAAGGTAAGACTGCTTGAAAATCCGTGCGTTTTAAATTGACTAGAACCATTGCTAGAACGTTGACGTTCGGAGTCATAACTCATAAGTCATAATCCCGCTCACGCTTTCTCGCTCACTCGTGCATCGTGTGCAGCATTCTGAAATTCGAATGTTCCCGATTTGTGATTAGCCGACCTCTGCTATTTTTTGCTATTTTTTTTAGAGTCCCATACCAATTTACTTATGGATAGGGGGGCCCACAGGCGTGGATTGCTTAGGGCATCAAGTAGTCTTAATACGGCTCTGTCTTTCTGGAAACACCCAATCGAATACTCGCATTCGATTTTTAAACTTTTTTTACCCGTATTTTTGAGTGATCCAAACATTTTAATAACATCAACAATAACATAACAATAATAACACAACGACCATAATTTCATTGGAAAATTTTGAAATTCGAGGTACGAATTGCGTGCTACTCCATCCCCACCTTTGCAACTCAAAACCTTCAGCTCTCGAAACTCTCGAGAAAAAAACGATTGATATTAATAAGTTCCGTATTTTCATTTGAGAATACTACTATATTGAATAAGAATAAGGACTGCTTTTATAAAGAAATTTAAAATAATGTACAGCTGCTGTACTTCAGAACAAACTTCAAATAGGATAAAAATCAAAATAGTAGCCTTTATAGGAAGGCAGACAGAAAGAAAAATAAAAAAGTGACTTCCAAATTTAGGTAAAACCTGTAATAGATCATTGCAATATATAGGCACTAGGTAAATTGATCCCCGGTAATTTGATCCCCGGGAATTTCACCGCTCGGTAATTAGATTCCCTGGTAAATTGATCCCCGGCAATTTGACTCCCGGTAATTTTACCCTCAGTAATTTCACCTCTTGGTAATTAGATTTTTAAAATGGTAAACTGGGCCAAATACAAATTTGGACCCATGTCTGCGCACAGATCTCTCTTTTCGTACGGATCCCTCTTTTATGAGCCATCTCGCTAAAAAGTTACTTAAACTAACACTAACCTACATAACCAACCCATGCCTGCGCACAGATCTACCTTTTCGCATTTTTTGCCATAAAAAAAATTAAATAATTACTAACTACCTACCAACAAAAAAATAAATTTCTTTAAATTTAGTTTGCTTGAAAATTCATTTCCTAAATTTTAGTAAAATTTGCTTTGGCCCAGTTCACCAGTTTTAGAATTTTAGTAAAATTGACCATATTACCTGGAGATCAACTTGTGATCAAATTACCGAGGATTTAATTATCAAGGGGTGAAATTACTTGGGACGAAATTACCAGGTGATCTTTTTACCGGGATCAAATTACCGAGGACCAATTTACTGGGGATCAAATCACCGGCTACGTGCAATATAAACGGATTTTCAAAAAAAATTATATTAAATTAATTATTATTTTCCTTCTTCTCTTTTATTTTATTTGCTAACAGTAATCCTGGTGGTAGAAATCCGAATCTACTATTAGAACTGTATTTTGTTACTCTTTGTATTTTGCTTAATATTTAAATTGATGCCCCAATTCGGGTGTATCTCGGGGTTCCAATTTAGGACCTCTGTTGTTCTAGTTTTTTTTTAATATCTTAGTAATAAGTATATCATTATAGCAAATGTCCAAATACATATGGGTTTTTATTTTGTAACTGCATATATTAGAAGTATTTTAGAATATAAATCTATTATATGGCACCTTATCTACAACAAACATCAAATTCAATTAGAGATAGTGTAAGGCCGATTCTTGGCAACAAAATCAATATCTGCAAAATTTAAGTTTAGCTTAAAAAGTTTTTCTTTTTCGACTAAATAGTATTACTTTGTATTTGGCAGTGGTAATTACTTTATATTTTCCTTGTAATTGGGTATACCTTCCTGAACATAAATTACTATTATTAGCATTACACGTGATAAGGGGATAGTTTGACTAATGGAACAATGATAAGAATAATAATGCAGGATTAACTTTTTTAAATTTTAATGAAAAAAAGTGACATAAAAAGTCATAAAAGAATTTATTTAATATTTTTTTAAATATAATATGACCATTATATTGACATTCAGTGGATGTTCGTTTATCGAACATAAAAAATTTAATAACTAAATTTTAGAAATTTTGACAAAAATTAAGAAACAACCCCGAATGGTAAAGGTAAATCATAACAATATATTATAAAAAATTTTATTTTCAAAAAATAAAATTTTGATTTGAAATTTTATTGTTCGAATGAGTCAATCGGACAACACATCTGCTGACTTACCATCTCGAGAGTAGTAAAATGTGGGATGACAGGACCTATATTAAAATAGAAGTTTTAATTGTTTTGGGGTTGGTTGAGTTTGAAACAATTTCATACAACAATAATCTATTGTATGACAACAATGGCGGTTTATTCTCTTCTATTTCCTCTATTCTCTTGACAACGTAATAAAAATATACGAGATGAAGTATTAACAAATTAAAATTTACAATTCATAATAATTATACCACGACAGAGACAATCCGCATGCTCACTAATCAAATTGTCGCTGACTACAAATTTTCTTTTATAATAAATAACATGGTGCGGTTTAATTAATTACCTTGTAATTTGAAATTAACGTGAATTAAAAATTTCGAAAGCAGACTATTATCTACTCATTTGTAAAATTTGGAAGCCATTTACCTGGGTCTTCATTTCTAACATAAAAAAGTAGGAATGTGTAATGTGCACAAAAGCTTCAGTCACACTTTAATTGTTTGTCTGTTCAGACATCCTTAAGAGTTAAGACTATAAACATAAATTTTTATTAAAATTCCTAAATTTTATTCTTAAAAATTTGCTGGATAGCCCAGTTGGAGAAATGACTGGAAAATTAATCATGGGAACGGCGACTCTCATCTACTTATAATTTCTGAGTGGTTGACTGGTTAGACAGTTACGTTAAGACTTTCAGTACATTAAAACAATACAATAGATCCATTTGCATTGTTTAACGTGATTTTATGAGAAACAAAGATGTCAAGCCGCAATAAGTTGCTCTTCAAAAAAATCATTGAATCGGGTATTAGCTTGACAAATAACAGCATCTTATCAACTTAGAAGTGCTTATTTTTGATCTCCTCTTTGAATTTGTATAATGTGAAGTTATACACACGACGCACACGCATTCTTCGGAAGGAATTTACAAATTTTAGCATAAAGGATGCGATCTTCCCATGTAGCAAAATTTGACCGTTACAGTATACGCATATCTAAACAATTTAAGAAGCTTTTTAATATTTATAGCCCAATATCGACACATCTGATGCTAATTTTAGTGTTTAATGTATCGCTAACGAAGGTAAAATGCTTTTTATATTTTTAGAGTGCATACACGTCCGTACTCTGCCTAAACTCGAAAGGCTGCAATAAAACCGCACAAATGATGTTTTTTTAAACTCACTTAATCCTAGTAAGAAATAAAATGTTTCTTGGTCTATAGTTACGTAAGATTTTTAGATTCCAACAGTACAAATACCATAAAGGGGTCGACTGGAGGCGTAGCACCACCAGAGGACGATGAACTTAGGATAAGTTAAAAGTGGACTTGTTTAACTCTTCCTGTCAAGCAGAAATACACGGTGTTTTATAAAAATACTTTTTACGCTTACATCCCTCACACTTACAAATAAATTTAACTCGTGCGTATCAATTTCAATAAAATAATTAATCCATTGTACAAAAAAAGATAATATTATTATCATCACATTTTAATTGAAACCGTTTTGTGTTGTAAAAATTTAAATTTGTATGGTTCAAACAATTTAAAATGGTGCGTGTGGCTAATAACGATCCGTGGGTAATCTTCGGCGCCGTTTAGAAATTATGTAAATACATTTTTATAACTGTGAGTTATGTAAATTATCTGGGTTTTAAAATGATACTCAAATATTTTAGCTTGCATTTTAAAAGTTATTAAAAGTGCACTTACCGAATAATAGGGGGCGCGAAAATAGCGCGGCAATTTCGAAATTAAGTCATTACCGATGCTATTGCGGACCACTCTGTAAATGCATATCATTAACATTCATTATAGTAGACCTAAAACCGCAGGAACGAACGTAAGTTCTTAATTATCTGTCATGCGAAAACTAGAAACGTAAAAAATTACGACTATTAATATTTTTTACAATAATAGAAGTTTGAATCAAACAAATTATTGAGCTTATGGCAACTTCTAACAAAAGTAGCATTCCGTCCTTAATTGTATACCTTGACAACCACTTTTTTCTCGCAACATTATCTTTAATATATTTTTTAACACGTCAAAACGAATCAAATAGAATTACTAGCAATTTTTGCAAAAAAATCTCGACTGCGAATACAAAGCGAATTCTTATAAAAAAACTTGTTCGAGGAAGTTGCGCGTAACTGTATCCTATAAAAGAATATTATAGATCTTTGCCCTGGAAGAAATAACCGTGGAGGAGTAGCCGCAAAAGTTCAAAAACAAAAATTGCAATGTGTTAAAAAGTTTACAGTTACTTTAAAGATTAATAGAAATAATAACTATTGATTATGTGCCTACAATAAAATTTTAACCACCTGTTTTATAACTTAAACTGGCAGAATAAGAAATTATAGCCATTAATGATTTTATTATCCTTTCAGTTTTTATTAGATTTTTATCGAAAATCAACAAAGATTTTTGAAAAATCTTGAAATTTTAATCCGGTTTCGATGATTTTAAGGACAAAGACGCAGTGGGTAACCTGTCCCCCGTTAGCTAATTAGAAGCATTTACAAATTTTTCTCATAAACTGCTTAATTATATCGATCGTGTTTATTTGAAAGTTAAATAAAGTTGTTTTGAGATTTCCACTAAATAAGCTGAAAATTATCGATCGTGTATATGCAAGAAATGGTCTATCTTCGAGAGGCGAAAGCGATCAACCAATCAAAATGAGTATATCCCAGTTAAGCTGTATAAATTTTCGATAAGTGCGCTTTAGCTCTCGTTATAGTGGTAATTGTTGTATCCAAGTTAAAACAATGATGTATTCTGCTCGTTCCTTGGGGTACAACTACCTACATGCTAAAACAGTTAGCTGCCCCCAGATCTACAGAACAATGAACTTGAACACTTTTAGTATTTTGTGGACGTGTGTTACTCTAAGGCTAAGGTGTTCAATTTTTTTGCCAAACTTTTTTGTTACTATGGTTTCAAACATTAACACTTGAGTCACGAAAGGTATTCTAATTTATCATTTCAGACTGCATCCTTATAAGATTATCCAGACATGTTCCTAGACTTTTCCAACTACAAACTAAATAACAAAGGTTACGAATTTGAGACGTTTGCACTTATACTAGAGCCTATTTCAGTAAAAGTTTAAATATGAAAAAAAGCAGTAAAAAGGAGTTCTGCCCAATTGTGTGTATGTTTTTTGAAAATAATTTTTGAATTTTGAAATTTAATTTTGAAAATAAATCATAAAATCGTAAAGTAACGCTCGCAAAATTTGACCTTTTTTACGTTTTTCTTATTATAAAAAAATATGTGTACTTTAAGGCAAATGCGGTTCGTGGCACAGTGCCACCGTGCCTAGTATCGCAAGGATCAAGTTCGAAAAATTTTTTATTTAAATTTTAAAAATTAGTTTTTTTGTAAAAATACACTCTTTAAAAAATTGATTAGCCGGGCCAATAGGGAACTTCCAAATTCTTAAAATAAATTGTAATTGGAAACGCCAAAAATATTCCAGTTTTAATTTAAAATCAAATGAAGTTTTAAAATTCGTAAAACAGAACGGAAAATCTGTGCGACAACCGCCTTTAACTTCCAATTTCTATAATTTTCAAATTTCACATCTATAAATAAATTATTTAAATAAAATTTTCCCTTTTTTCAAAATGAATCCAGTTGTCCAATTAATCGCATCGCATAATCACAATAAATCACTAATTAATTCTCAAAATAAAATCTCAAATTCAAAATCTCAATCAAAATTTCAGGAGACAAAATTGTCTCGACCGTAATGATCAAGTTATAGTCGAGCTATAGCTAAAGGAGCTCGATTATCCGGCTATCGTCGGATTAACGAATTGGGATAAATTTTTTAAATTTCACTGGCTCAAGTCTGGAGAACGAAAACCGAGAAAATGTGAGTGACTTTGACTTTAAATACCTTTTGTATTACAAAACTATTAAAATATGCTATTACTTATCTGGTTTTCCTCCCAAAAGTTGTTATCGTACTCTCTAGGAAGCTCGAATTTCCTGGGAACCCCAGAACGATGTGAAAAATCTGAAATATAAAAAAAAAAGATTTTTTAAAGTATTCAATGGTGCAAAAAAGTGTGATGAGTGACATACATAATTGGATTAACAATATTCTCACTCTCTGTCACTCAGAAGGTCGAACAATCATAAATATTAAGTTTTGCAATAAATACGAGGGAGAGTCGCTGGGTACATCTGGTATATAAGTGAAAAAAAATTTGACGAAATCCAAAAAAATCCGGTGAAATTTAAAGAAGTCTTAGAAAATCTTAGGAAACAGAAAATCAAAATGTCAAAAAAATTAGGTTCTATTGCTGATATATTTATTGAATGCTCCCTTGTAAGGATTTTATAGTTAATTATACAGTAAATTTAAGTAATTAGTGTTTTTACTCCCGTTTTAGCACAAAAGTGTGGAAATTGGGGGCAAAGGGGGCGGTTGTCCCCCTGGCTCTTGCCTTAAATTTTTAAATTTAATTTTAATTAATTTAAATTTCGTAGAGAAAGTTATTACTGAGTTCGGGAAGGAACCACAGAATTTGAAATTTGTCTTTTCTGCAAATAAAGAAAATTACAAAATTTTTTGTGTTTAATTTTTTTTATAATAAAATATTTTTTTATTTTGCCCCTCCCTGAAAAAAATCGTATGGAGGCCCATGTCTGAGGGGTATAGAATGTCTCATATATGAATGCAGTAGAATTAAAATTTGAATTTGAAAAAAAATTATTAATAAATCTTTAACGATAACTACAAATAAAGAAGGGGTACATTATTAACATGGATCATGTTTTTGTGGTCGTTACCGCCCAAAAAATCAGCACTAAAGCGAGCGGTTCTATCAGAGATCAGAGATTGTCTGAAATGCTCTTAATTTGGATCGGTTGCACGTGCTTGCCTAAGAATGTTTTCACTGGGTCCTTTTGCAGTATATATCCCATAGACCACCCTTTAAAACCCATATGCTATAAATTACGGAAACTTACATTTTTACCCAAAAACAAAAAAAATTGTTTATATTGTACAGTATGGTACAGAATTATGGTTGCCAACAAATGTTGACCATACCTGAGAGGGAGGAAAAGAATGAGTAGTCCCTCGGTCTAAAACAGTATAACTTAAGTTCAGTTTCTCAATTGCGAATTAAACCAAATTCAAGGGTTAACCAATTTATTTATTTAGCGTATGGCAAATACAAGGGGAAAAAAAGAAAAAAGTAACTACATGTCAATGTGTACATAGTCATATATTAATATTCAGCTCTTCAATCCAAGTGACAGCTGGTGGAGTGGCTCTCAGAAAGTCTTCGGTCGTACAGTGACTCGGTCTGCTTTTGCAGTTATATGCCAGGTGGTACATTGTTTGCCTTTCTTCGCCGCAGTCGCATGCAGCAGTTACAAATTTTCCCCATTTAAGCAGGGAATCAGCACATACCCCACAGCCCATACGAACTCTATTCAGTCCGCACCATATGCTTCGTGGTAGGGCAAAACCAGGTGGCGTCTGTCCGGTATGGAGAACATCGTGGACCGCATGAGGCGCTTTGGCCTGCCATTCTCGTTTCCATTCGCGTTCCAGGTTGAAATCGCTAGCAAGCAATTGCTCAGCGGTTTGAATGGTTAACCCATAAGTTTATGACTATCCTGATTGGTCAAAAATCTAAGTTAACCATTGAATTTGGGTTAACTTACGATTGAAAAACTGGGCCTTAGTAGTATAGCTGGGTTACAGCAGTTGGTTGTAAAAACTAGAGAATTGAGTGAATAATTTATTTCCAACTTTTCGGGTCCATAGATCTGGCCTTTCACGAGTTTCTAGATCTGTATTTGCTTTAACTTCACAGGGCCTAATAGAGTCAGGAAATCCTGAAATCGTACGTCTTCAGCCTTTTCTGTCCATTACAGGACAACCAACTTTTTTCTCTGTGGGACAGGTTTAAGCATTCAGATCTCACGGCTGCTTAGTCCAGTTTGAGAAATGCTTATACGTTTATAGTAATCATCAACCCAGAGGGACCGACGACGGATTAACGTGCCCTCTAAAGCACTTAGATGGTCATAAGAAACAGAGCGCACTATTGTGAAGTTAGAAAATTGAGATACAAGATACAAAAATATTTTCTCAAAAAAAAAGGTTTAATGAAGCAAATTTATTAAAAAAATATATTTAAGGACTAGCACGCAGCAACAGGTAGTTGATCTATGCGTGGTAAAGGCCTCAGGTATCCTGCTAATCTTTTATTATATTTTATATTCAAGAATTTTTTCTAAATAAAAATAAAATTTTTTTTATATTTTAAAATTGAGTTAGTCAGGACGAGTTCGCGCCCGTGGCGGGCGCTTTTCTCGCCACGCCTTAGTTCCGGCCCTGATAACAAAGGTTACACTCTTTCCGGATTTAATATCTTAGCGTCGGTCGGCAAGTCTTCAGCTAATTTACTAAGCAAAGATAATCACTAAGACTGATTCTCAAGACTTTGCTGGTGCAGTAGCGGTCATGGAAATTGCATTGGGAGTTATTCCCAAATTAAAAAAATAGATTTATAATAAGTATATCATATTCTTAATAATAAAGAATAAAAAATAGAATAGAAATAGATAAAAAGTTCAAGTTTTGGTTTGAAACTGAGAGGCCCAAAATGTCAAAATTATATCTTATTTTTTGAATACAATCACTAAGGTAAGTCAAACCCGGGGGGGGATATGGAATACTCTCCAGCATATCAGTGATTGCGTTCAAATAAAAAAAATGTGTTATTGAATTTTAAATCAGAAATCTTAGATTTTTGATTTTATAAGTTAGATTTCTGGTTTGAAACGCATAAGCGCAATAACACTTTTTTGCGCACAATCTTTGGTGTACTGGAGGGTATTCCATACCCCCCAGACCCCCCGGTTTGAAAAACCTAGTTATGTGTGCGTATTGTGTTTATATTGTGTGCGGTTATTGAAATTTCATTGGGAATTTTTATTTTAATTCGGAAGTAATCACCGATGCAATTTCCATGATTGCTACCGTATGCCACCCGACGTTCTTAAAGCCGCCAATATCGCTACTTTAGATATTATGTTGCCGTCGAAATCGTTGCAATTGAATGAAAAATAAATACAAAAACACATGAGGAGCGTCGAACTATTTATTTTCTCGTCACAGGGCACACATGTATTTTACCGCCTTGGAGCGTAAAGAATATATTTTTCACCCTAAGGAGAAAAAGTAACTCTTTACGATCGCCAATAAGTGCCAAAAGTGAGGCTTTTTAGGCTTGCTGATACAAAAAAATCCCATCAATACCGTTGCTGAAAGCTTATAGGTATTATAAAATAATTAAGAATTTAGTTAGATGCAAAATATTTAAAAAAACTTCCGGCATGTGCAGTGCCGGATTAACCCATAAGCAAATTAAGCAATTGCTTAGGGCACCACGTCTTGGGGGGCACCACGCACCAGAAACAGCACAAAAAAATATTTGCTAGCACATGAAAGGTAAGGCTGTTTGAAAATTGACTAGAGCGTTGACTTCGGAGTCATAAGTCATATCCCGCTTGCTCGCTCGCTCGTGCATCATTCTGAAATTCGAATGTTCCCAATTTGCGATTAGCCCATCACTACCTCTACCCCGCCGACGCTGTGCTGTTTTTTTTCTTTGAAGACTAATATTAGTTTACTTATGGATAGGGGGGCCCACAGGGGAGGATTGCTTAAGGCATCAAGTAGTCTTAATCCGGCCCTGGGCTTGTGCTACAACAAAATCGACCACTTTAAGTACTTGGTACATAATTTACTTAATTAATTTGTTTTGAAAAGTTTCCGAAAAAGTTTTGCCCGGTAATTACATTTTTACTAGTCCAGGCCTGCTTATAAAATTTAGGGGTTTATTTGGTTCTCAGTAAAGACCCGGTTTTTATAATAAGAGGAAGAAAAACAGAGAGACACTAGCGCAGTTATTAAACTTAGAACGATTGGAAAACAATTATTACGGAAGTCCGAAGCGCTAACCGGTCGGCTACCGGTTACTACTTCTTATCGGTGGCGGACTAAACTTTCAAATAGTGAAGTGTTATTTTAGAAAAACTGCTGGGATTTAAAGAAAATAAAGCATTTAATTTTCAGTTTGAAACTACTACCTCTAATACCGTAGAATTTTTTAGACCCTGTTTGGAGAGCCCATGACCCCCCTTGGCCATTTAATTTTGGCTTCTTTTTACAAAGAACAAGTGTACTAATAATTTTCTGGTTGACTCAATCACATCGGTTTAAATTTTATTAAGAGATGTAATTTTGTAAAAAATGGAAGTTGAAAACTTGTTCCAAGTGGTCGAAACTTGTTTTCAAGTATTTGAACAAAGCTCAACTGCTAACAAAAATTAAAATTAACGTTATGATGTTAGATTTCTTTTAAAAGTACAAAAATTAGAGTTTTGTGTGAAAGTTGAAAAAAATTGCAATGTCATCGAGATTGAAGACTTCTCGATGGAAGAGATCGCAAAAAAAATGGTTAAATGATATCGTACCACACGCGTTAAAGTATTATTGAATTTCATCAGGTGAAACTAAATCGGATTAAATTAATAAAAAGGTAACTAAAAAATAAATGAAATTCAAAAGAATTAAAAACTATGCAACAAAGTTCGTTCGACATATCAAATCAATTTTCCTTTTTGTTTGTTCTTCCTATTCTCCAATGACCAATGAGCGGATGAATATCTAATTAAAAAAGGGCATTCAAGTAGAAAATTAGAAACGACTGTAGGTTTTATTTCCACACTTTCTTTTAAATTTATGGCATCGAGCATTGCTTGGATAAATTGATGGGAAGTTTTAGAGCAAAGTACTTGACACCGCGAGGAAGATTAAAACATCTGAAGAAATATAAATACACTTCTATCAAAAGAGTCACTTAGCGTTTTTTATATAAAAATATTTATGCTGTGAACTATTAGGAAATCGAGTTTTACGATGTTGTATGTTTAATGGTGGGTGGTGAAGACCGCTCCTTGATGACGCCATCTATTACACCCAGTACCCTCATGTACTTTAATCTAAACTAACACCAAGAATACTATTTGAGCTACCTTTACAATACCAAAAATTGATAAATGGCTCAATAAATAAAGGAAAAATTGTTTATGAAAATGTATACGTAGTCAAAATCGTAAGTTATGGTGCCCGGTGGTATAGGACAGTGCATAAATTCTTATTTCATAATACAATAACGGTAACAATAGTTAGCTGAAGTGGCTTGGTAAAAAATTCAAGGTGAAGAATTTTTATGTAATCACTAATCATCGATCTCCGGGTACATTAATTTAATTTTTTGGTTGGACGATTCCAAAACTTTTTATCACAGCTGGAAACGATAAGGGTACAAACCTTTAAACGATGGTCCAATCTTCTTGATAACATAATGTCAGTCCTTCCTACATTATCAAAGGGGGACCTTAGGGACTATCATTTTTATTTACTGGTAACAAGCATCCTGTTTATTAGCGATAAGGGTTACCCTTATAACATTTTTCTAGCATTTAAAATTGGAAAATTTGTGTCCATCACAACAACTGTTACATAACCAATTACTTAATTTGAGCTCATTCACAACTAATGACTTTTTTTATTTAATTATAATCACTTTTAATTTGAAACAATTTGGTGTAATCGTGTATATGTAAACAACGACTCAATTTAATTTTAATTTAAGGTGACAAAAAAATCATTCCTTTTTCGATAATTATTATCATCGCCGTGCGGTTTTTTACCACAAAAAAGCTAAAAATATCTTAATGTACAGTTTTAATTTAATTACGTGACGATTTTCTAATTATTTTATTTAAGCTGTTCATGTAGAGGTCTTGATAACAATTTTTAGTTGGGCTTTGTTATAACAAAACATACGATGAAGGTTCAAATCAACAGAATAAATACAGTAGTGGTCATGGAAATTGCATAGGGAATTATTCCCGAATTAAAACAATTGATTTATTCTGTTTTCTTTGTTTTTGAAACCGGGGGGTCTGTGATTATGTTCAAAAATGTGTTATTGAATTTCAAGTCAGAAATCTTAGATTTTTAGAAATTAGATTTCCGGTTTGAAAATTTTAAGTTCAATAACACTTTTTCGCGCACAATCTCTGGTGTACTGGAGAGTATTCCATACCCCCAGACCCCCCGATTTGAAAAACCTAGTTTTGAGTACGTATTGTGCTTATATTGTGTACGATTATTAAAATTTCATTGGGAATTGTTATTTTAATTCGGAAATATTTCCATAACTGTTACTGTAAACTTCCATTGTTTTTCCAAATAAATGATTTGATAAAAGGAAAATACTATAGGTACTTTCTATTTGTTCTTTACTTGTCAGTAAACAAATAAATTAAAATGTTTCTATAAAAAAATAGTTATTTATGTACCAAGAGACGGAACTGGTATTTAAGACAATATACCCCATAATTACTCAAAATATATATTTTTAATAATTTTAAAAACTACTATTTAAATAAGCAGAGGGGATCAGTTTATTACATTTAGAATATCATTTCTACGCTTTTAGATTCGTCGTCATCGTGCAGCCCGTTTTCGCCCACTGCTAAATTTATTACTTTTTACATATGCATACGGGTACGGGTTGATAGGGGAGAAGTCAGTCTCATTGTTATTAAATCTGTTTAAATTTATTTTTTTTATAAAACATCCTACAGGTGCTATATATTCATACAGTTGAGTATTAGGCATATTAATACCTCTTAGATGTTGTCAGCAGCAAGTATACTAGGTCAGGGATCGAAACCAGAACTAACAACCTAATAAAATCAATTTTCCTTTTTTTATTCTTTCTATTCTTCAATGACTAATGAGCGAATGAATATCTAATTAAAAAAGATAACATATCGTAGTACATAAAAAGCCAATACTCTAATTGCTAGTTTTCGACCATCAAGAAAGAGAAAAAAAGAGTAAACGGTAGGTATTAAATAAACCCAGGTTAAAAAAAATGAAAAGCAAAAAAAAATCTACTTTTAATATTTTGGTTAGCAAATAAAAAGTAAGTTTTGATTTTTCACATAAAAGTTGCTAAATTGCTCATACTGTTTACGGTACGTGTATAGGTATAATATAATATACGAATTTCTACGGTTGGAGCCGCCTCTCCGTTCCCAATTTCCATCTCTTTCTCTCTTAGCATAACTCTTCTTCCATATTTCTGAAATTCAACGCTCCAATTATTATATCATCTCTCCAGTTTCTCTTAGGCCGTCCTTTCTTCCTCAAAATTTCTTTGTATGTCCGAACCAAATCAGTTGTCGCTTTTCAATTTCTTCCGTTATGTCAGTTCCCATATTCAATTTCGTTTTTTATCCTTTCCATTCTGGATCTTCTGCAACTTCTTTTTAAGCGGTCCATTTCTGTGACCAGCAATTTTTGTCTATTCATTGCACTCACTTCCAAAACTTCTGCGCCATACAAATTTGTAAATTCTTATTTTTTGTCTCTTTCCTTAACTATTTTTCCCCTCAGAACTGAATTCAGTGCCTCTATCGCTTTCCTGCCCTTGTTAATCCGTTCTTTTATTTCGTCATTACTGTTACCTTCTTTATTCATTATGGGTCCCAAATGCCTATCTACATTTGGTTACTCTTTTTCTAGTATTTGTTTCAAGTGGCAGGTCATTGTATTCCTTACTTCCAATAATCAGATATTCGCACTTAGTTAAGTATATAGTGAGTCCGGCTTTTGTGTACTCTTCATAGAGTTTTCTATTCATGTAACTAAGGTCTTGTTCATCTTCCGTTATCAGAACCTCGTAGTCCGCAAAAGAAAGGTGTAACGTTGTCGTCTCTATTAGGGCTGGGCGATATTCAAAATTCGATATCGAATTTCAATAAGTCAAAAACTATCGATAACTTTGATTAATCGATATTATTTGTCGATAATTATCGGAGTATCGACATATATCAAAGCATCGATATATCGATAATTATTATCGAAGTATCGTTAATTATCGAAATAATACGCGTTTTCTTAGAAAACTGACAATTTCTCGGAAACTGAAACCTGGATGACTGAAAAGTGTGTCTTAAATTTAGAACTATTGAAGTCATAAATAGGGTCATAATCTATATAAATAATCTTAATCATAATCATCATAATTATAATCTTAATAAAAATAATAATTTTATTATAGAAATAATTAGTACCTATACTATTAAAATTACAAAAAAATGTTATATATCGATAACTAGCGAAATATCGATAACTATCGATATATAGATAGTATAGTTATCGATATATCGATATATATATTATATATATATCGATATTATATATCGATAACTATCGATATATCGATAAATATCGCTACATCGATTAATCGATATTTAAAAAATAAAATACCGTTCTTCAATTGATCGATAACTATCGATATTGATCGATTAATCAATAAAAATTCCCAGCCCAAGTCGTCTCCCACTCTTCCATTTCATACTTCCCTGTAGGATTTCGTTCAGATAAATTTTGAATATAGTGGGTGATAGTGGAATCCCTGTCTTAGCTCCTTGGTTGTCTCAAACATCTCTGTGACACTGTTTCCAACCTTTACCGGGGCATAATTTTCTCTATTATATTCCCGAATAGCTCTACTTAGAGTTGGTCGTATTTTGAGCTTCCGTATTTCCGTCCATAGCTGTGACATAGAAACGTTGTCATATATGACGGTATGTGTACTCGACGTAAATAATTAGATGCAGTAGTGTATTTTAATAAGCAAAGCCGGTCGCAGTTGACTGTTAGCCGTGAAGTTTCTAACATCATTTAGAGCCAGTTTCATAATAAATACTTTCAGAAAGCTTTAATTTTAAAGCTAGCTTTAAGACAAAACAGACCAATAAAAATCATCAGATTGGTCTTAAAGCTGGCTTTAAAATTAAAGCTTTCTTCAATATTTATTGTGAAACTGGCCCTTAATAGTTTTATTTTAAATTAGATTACGTCAATCTTTTCCTACCCTAAGTAGAAATTAAATTTAAAAACAAAGATTTGCGTTTGTTTAAATTAATTTTTTAAGTGGAACGACTACAGAAATGTTTTTGATTTTCTAAGCTACTCAAAAACTTGGTTTTCGTAGATCTGTAATTTTTTAATTGGAGCTGCTTCAGGGACACTTTTAAGGAGCGGAAGGGCTCAACAATAAATATGCAATGGGCGAAACTAGCTTTATGGAAACAGCCAATACGTTATAATTGTTCATTAATTGTTTTAATTAATTTAAACAGCTAATTTATTAAGAATTTGCATTATGTCAAAGGACGGACCCGAAGACAGATTATACAGCTACTCGCTATGCTGTGTATTACTGGCGGTTGATAGCGATGTTGTTCGGACAGAGAACACTCGAACTAATACTTTTTCACTTAATACCAATCCAAGACCAGAGACGATCATTAGTCTAGTGCGTTAGCCGAACAACTGCTAATTCTAAGGTACTCGGTTCGAATCCGGGGAGAGTCAAACACTTTCATATGAACGTCTCAGTGCTTCGGAGGGCACGCAAAGCCGGCGGTCCCTTTGGGTTGACGATTGCCGCCGTCAACAAAGTATTAAAAACAGGGTTGCAGGCATTCCCCAATCTGGTTTAGGCAACCGTGGGGTCTTAATGCCAGAACCTTTCTCGAAAGAGAAAGAGGCCCATGGTCCAGGAGTGGACTAAAAAAGGCTGATGAAAAAGAAGAAGACCAATCCAATTACGGTTAGTATCTCACCAGCTAGAATTTTTGAGATTATTGTTGCATAAACTAGATGAAGTATTGCAATTAAAAATTTGTTACTTTGCCGTAACCCTTAAAAAATTGCAAGATATATTAATAAACCTGGAAATAAAATAGGAAGTTTTCTATCTGAAGTACCTACACTTGGAAGATATATAGGACATTAAAAGAAGTTGATAAGGCACTTGTTTAACAACTGTTTGAGTGTAATTAAAAATTGGTGTGAAATTTTGTAAACTGTTTTTAGGCATCATTAAAAAACAGCCAGATATCATAAATTGTGTTTTAATGAGTGGTAAAGTACATTTTCACTTAGACAACGCTGGCAGCTTTGTAAATATTTAAAATTGCTATTATGAGGCTACAGAAATTTTATTTAAAAATTTTTAAATTTACAAAAAAACATGTATTCTTATTCAAAGAATGTTTACGAAACCATCTATGTTCATTTAATAACAACATTTTATTAGATAAATCACAATTTATTGTAATGATATATTATTGAGTTTTAAACCTCCTCTACAACCTGCACAATATTTTCGAACTCATCCGCAGCATTTTTGATATTTGAGTACATTATGTAAAAAATTGTAAAATATTTCACGTAATTTATGCAGTAGGAAATAATTTAAATAAATAGTATATTGCTTAATTAGGTTGTAAAAAGAACATTTTTCGAAAATGAAAATTTTTTGCAATTTAATATATTTATCAAAGATTTTTATAATAAATTATGTCAAGTTTTTTAACCCTCCACCCTCCAAATAGCAATATGGCTGTCACTGCCAAAGAGTGACTGACCCATGGGTGACCAAGTTGGCGTTAGTAATAAATTATTATCGACGTAATTTCATATCGAAGTTACTGATGCAACTATAGCAGTTTTCCAAGTAATTACTTGTTCTTTTGCTAAGCATGCAATAAACTGATTTAATTATATGTTCTTAAATTCTAATGGGAATTTTTAATAAATCTTAGCACTTGAAGAATGTGTTAATATGGGGTCATTAAGATTACTTTAATATTTTTAAACGGTTTAGTGATGGCTGTCATAATATGAATGCAAGAAGATATTTCACGTGTACATAACCGGCTCATTTTTCTGCCTCAAAATATAGGCGGGTCCAATACAAAACATATTTACTATTTGTTTTGGAATAAAGAACCGGAGGACGTAAGTGCCAATAAAAGCAAAGTGAAGTGTCGTTAGAGCTTTTATGTGTTTTATTTTTATAATTAGTCGGTATTTAGCATATTATTCATGATTTTTGCTGCAGTAACGTAAGTTACCGGTGTTTTACTCATTTATATTTAATTTGAGAAGCTTTTATTTGTTATGTTAATACGGTATGGTTCAAAAGAATTCACGCGATCCTCGACAAGTTGACACAACTGTTCAATGCTGGTAACAGTTTAAAAATGAACGTTTTCTACATTTCTCAATGGTCAAATAGCAACGACACCACAATGGACATCACCTGTTTAGATTTTCTGTAGTCATGTGGTCCCCCGGAGGGTTTAAGAGAAATACATTGTAACTAAAGGGTACAGAGGGGAGGGGGATTTACGCACTGCTGGACCCTCGGGTCGACAACCGGGCAACCCCGTATTCTTCTTATAATGCCGACAAAATAGCGTTACTTTAAGTAATTACATCCCTTCGTATCTTTCTAGCCAAACTCATTTGAATTTATTTGCATGCATTTGTAAGTTAACGAGTTACATTTTCTTAAAATAAATCGCAGTCTCAAAAATTGCCGACAGGAATTTTCTCCAACTAAAAATCTGCATAATATGGACTTGTTGATGAGAAAAAATTACATGTTAGTATTACTTAATCGCGGAATTAATTGAAATCATTAATTAACTGCTCTTAAAAATAAATGTTCCTTTCAAATAAAATTGTCGCCATATTATACTTCCTGTTCCATAAATAAACACTACACTGTAGTACCAGTTCTACGAGGGTTAATCACATCTAAAAATTAATTACAAAATTTTGACAAAATAAACTAATTTTGAAAGTTTTGCAAAATTTTGTCTTTGCTGCTTTTTGCAAACCTTTTCTTTTTTAGAGTTTCCGGCGAATGCCCTTTAGTTAAAAAATTATAAATTTTTAATTCAATAAATTACTTATTTGCATGAAAGTAAAATTGATTGAAATCTTACATCAATTAATCAATCGAAAAAAAAAATTATTTGGTTTTTGTTAAGATTTAAGCGTCGTTTATGTATGTACTGCATGTTCATGTTAATCGATTCTTTAAAACTAAAGTTTGTTGCCAGAGGGTCAGTACATATTATTAAGATCAGTTCAGTAGCCTTATAATTCATTATGATCTTTAGAGCAGATGATTCAACTATTAATAACTACTATGGAATTGCATCTTATGAAATAATTAAAGGATTACAGCATGCAAGTGTTGGAATTTTAAATTTTTAAAATTTTTCAAAAATATTATTTTTGTATATATTTTTGGATTTTCATTCTACAAAAAATTTTTTTCTCTTCCTTCTACACAACATAAGAGTGTTTGTTTTGTAAATTTATAAAAGAAATTTTTAAAAAATTTCAAAATAGTTTATTTTTGATTTTGTTTTAGTGACGGAAAACAATTTTTTAAGAAAGAAGTTTTATTAAAATTTATATTATCGAATTCCTACAGATTTTTCCTTCATACAGCAATTTTTGTAATTTCTACCTTCAAAGAGTCATAACGCCAAAACTATTGAATTTTCAGTGTAAATACGTTTAGTGCAATTATTTCAGTGATTTATAAGCGTGAAATAATAGAGTTTAACCCTTATTGCCTAAAAGCCAAGATTTTTGAGTAATCACTCATGTGGTATGTGGTAAGGCCACGTCTCCTTTAAAACACACAAAAAAGGTACAGGTTCAGGTTCAGGTTAGATTCAAGTTAGGTTCAGGTTAGCTTCAGGTTAGGTTCAGGTTAGGTTCAGGTTAGGTTCAGGTTAGGTTCAGGTTAGGTTCAGGTTAGGTTCAGGTTAGGTTCAGGTTAGGTTCAGGTTAGGTTCAGGTTAGGTTCAGGTTAGGTTCAGGTTAGGTTCAGGTTAGGTTCAGGTTAGGTTCAGGTTAGGTTCAGGTTAGGTTCAGGTTAGGTTCAGGTTAGGTTCAGGTTATAGGTTCAGGTTAGGTTCAGGTTAGGTTCAGGTTAGGTTCAGGTTAGGTTCAGGTTAGGTTCAGGTTAGGTTCAGGTTAGGTTCAGGTTAGGTTCAGGTTAGGTTCACGTTAGGTTCACGTTAGGTTCAGGATAGGTTCAGGTTAGGTTCAGGTTATAGGTTCAGGTTAGGTTCAGGTTAGGTTCAGGTTAGGTTCAGGTTAGGTTCAGGTTAGGTTCAGGTTAGGTTCAGGTTAGGTTCAGGTTAGGTTCAGGTTAGGTTCAGGTTAGGTTCAGGTTAGGTTCAGGTTAGGTTCAGGTTAGGTTCAGGTTAGGTTCAGGTTAGGTTCAGGTTAGGTTCAGGTTAAGTTCAGGTTAGGTTCAGGTTATAGGTTCAGGTTAGGTTTAGGTTAGGTTCAGGTTATAGGTTCAGGTTAGGTTCAGGTTAGGTTCAGGTTAGGTTCAGGTTAGGTTCAGGTTAGGTTCAGGTTAGGTTCAGGTTAGGTTCAGGTTAGGTTCAGGTTAGGTTCAGGTTAGGTTCAGGTTAGGTTCAGGTTAGGTTCAGGTTAGGTTCAGGTTAGGTTCAGGTTATAGGTTCAGGTTAGGTTCAGGTTAGGTTCAGGTTATAGGTTCAGGTTAGGTTCAGGTTAGGTTCAGGTTAGGTTCAGGTTAGGTTCAGGTTAGGTGCAGGTTAGGTTCCGGTTAGGTTCACGTTAGGTTCAGGCTAGGTTCAGGTTAGGTTAGGTTTAGGTTAGGTTACGTCGGAAGCCAAACACGAGCCGAGATGGACGTGCATAACGGAGCTCCCTACCGAAGTAAAGTTCACCACCTAAAACGTCTACCGAAAATTGTGAAATTTGGCAAGCGTACCACATTGGTGTTTGTGCGTGCGTAAGCAAATTTTGGAAACTTGGGGAGGCCTAAAGCGCAACAAAACATGTTTTGAAACTAGCGAAAACCAAGAAACCGCGCCACGAACCCAATTTGAGCCGAAAAAATTTCAAATTTTAAACCAAGGTGTGGGTAGCGTGTCCGCACAGGACCATAGTTGAAAGTTTTTTTTTTTTTTTCAATAAATACTATAGGTGAGTGGATAAAGTTTTCTTAAATTTTTCTCCAAACCGCTGTGCCCAAAAACCACGGAAAAGTTAATAACACCACCGCAATCCCACGTAGCAAATCACTATCTATCTACAATCAAAAATTATTGAATTTTAAGGGCACATGCTCTAGACATGGTCTAGACCGCTCAGAATAGCAGTTGGAAAAGTTAAAATTTTTGAAAATTTTGTGCCACACAAAATCTATAAACACCAACTCAGCCCCACGCAGGGCCGATTTATCCATTAGGCAAGAAAGGCAGCGCCTAGGGCGGCAGTCTTTTATGAGGCGGCAAAAATACTAATTAATTCTAATAAAAAATGTAACGTAAATAGAAACTTGATTGTAAATTGTACTTATTTAAAAATCATATTACATTATATTACAATGAAAAAGAATAGAATAAAAATAAACGAAGAACATAAAACATAAAAACATAGGTTCAGGTTTAGTCAGTGTCCCTGAGGAAAGCTTCCTACAGAATTGTAATAGAATACAGAATTGTCCCGTTTTTAGTTAAAGGTCAATGATAGACTTTTGAATTGATTTTGTGTATATAAAATTCAAATATTTACGATTTTTTAATATTTTTTTATGTTTAAAAATTATATATAGAAGAAGATTAACGATTGAAGATTAAAGATTAGAGATTCAAGATTAGAGACTGAAGATTAGAGATTGAAGATTAGAGATTGAAGATTAGAGATTGAAGATTAGAGATTGAAGATTAGAGATTGAAGATTAAAGATTGAAGATTAAAGATTGAAGATTAGAGATTGAAGATTAAAGATTAGAGATTGAAGATTAGAGATTAAAGATTGAAGATTAGAGATTAAAGATTAAAGATTGGAGATTGAAGATTAAAGATTGAAGATTAGAGATTGAAGATTAGAGATTGAAGATTAGAGATTGAAGATTAGAGATTGAAGATTAGAGATTGAAGATAGAAGATTAAAGATTGGAGATTGAAGATTAAAGATTAGAGATTGAAGATTAAAGATTAAAGATTAAAGATTGGAGATTTAAGATTAAAGATTAAAGATTGAAGATTAGAGATTAAAGATTAAAGATTGAAGATTGAAGATTAAAGATTGAAGATTGAAGATTAAAGATTAAAGATTGAAGGTTAAAGATTAGAGATTAGAGATTGAAGATTAGAGATTGAAGATTAGAGATTGAAGATTATTGATTAGAGATTGGAGATTAAAGATTGAAGATTGCCTTCTCCACAGCCCTCAGATCTATCTTGGGCTTTAGATCACAGTAGCGTATTAGACTCGACCAGGATTTGAACTGCGGTCATCCGCTTCGCGTTGGGCCGGTGTAGGCTTTACGCCACACTGCTGGTGTTTAGGTTAGGTTCAGGTTATTTGTTTTATTATTATTTAATTTTGTAAATCAGTTACCAAAGTCGGAATCTTATCTTGATTTTAAAGACCAATCTATTTCAGATAAAAACCGAAAATAATGAATAAAACAAAGAAAACTTACAAACAAAAAATAATAAAAAAATTGAAAAAATTATCAAATCTATGTCGAAATAATAATTTAATGTAGTAAATATAAGCTTGAAAAAAGGTTTATAAGATTTATAAAAATTTAATTTAATATAAACCAGGCCCGTAGCCAGGATTGCATTTCGGGGGGGGGGGGGGCACTCATAAAAACCTTTCGTAAAAAGTAACATTTTCGGCGGATCCCCTTCTGGGAATTTTTATTATTACAAGCAATTGTTGTTTTTTTTACATTTCGGGGGGGGGGGAGGCACGTGCCTTCAGGTGCCCCCTGGCTACGGGCCTGATATAAACATTGTTTCAATTTGGTAGTAAACCCTTATTTTAAAACGATTTAAGTTTTATTTTTACTTTTGTGGCAAGATCGTAGGTAAAATATGCTCGTATTAATATGCTATTTTGTTAATTATTTAATTAAATTACGAATTAACAAAAAAATATCATGGCATAAATCCCCATTGAATTTCAAGAATATAAGTAATTTGGAAAAAAAATTTTTTGTACAAATTTTGGCCAGCTCTGCTATTGCTTATTTGCGTTAGGGTAAGTGCAGCTGAATATTTTTTGCTGTGAATTTATATTCTCTTGGAGTGAGTTTCAAATTTAGGATAGGAATGGAAGGTCATTCTAGCTTTGTTATAATTAAAGTAATTGTTCTTCTAGTTTTATTTACATTGACTTGACCAAAATCAAGATTTTAGAGTTGAAATTTTTGTAATTTTGTACAAAAAGTGAAAGTAAATTAAATTCTCACAATTGCAAAAGTTTTGCTCCAAGTACTTTTGGATGAAGAAATAGCAAGGGAAAGATTCTAAACGGCTGATCTTTTTACCATGCCCAAACACATTTTGAAAATTGTTGGATTACCATAATGTCTTTGTAAATAATTTTTGTCACTTAATTTGACCGATTTGATTTTAACTGTAAGAAAATGATGGAGTGGTGCTACAAAAATGGGTGGTGATGCCTCACCCAGCATATTCTATTGAAGGTTAGAATAAATCATACAAATTTTATACAAATTATTTTTTTAAATGTAGTTTAAAAATAAATTTATAAGGAGGAAACGATTAGGTAATTTTATCTATTTTTTCAAACTGACATTCTCCAAGATTTATAATAATGTATGCCAGTCCAGTTAGGATCACGAAAATTGCACTTCGAAGCAAAACTTGTTTATTTTTGACCAGATTTCTATTTAAATGGTAAGAAAAGCAAGGTGCTGTGTTTTAAACGCTTTGACTAATATGCAACTAGAAATGAAATCAGACACCTGACCGTGGTAAAATAGAAGACCTGTTGTACTTTGCTGACCTTGCTTTTCGGCTTGTATGCCCGAGGTCTCCGTGTTGCATAATGCGCCCCCTTTTAGATCCCCTTCTTCTCACTACTTATTCAGTCATCAGTACGTTGTTTATGCTAATCATTTCCGCCAATATATTACTCGCCTCCTCATTTATTTATTGATTTTATATCTTTATTTCGACATCGTCATGTGTTTCTTCCAAAAAAAGCACCCTCTCCAATAATTAATATACCCTACGTTCTTTGTCCATTTCGTTGTACAAAAAAGAAAATGGAAACCTTCAGCCCAGGAAAAAATTGCGCTGGATTTAATGAGTCTGTCTGTGTTTCTATTGTATTTGAATATTAATTCAGTTTTTATACTGCATTTCATATGAAATACGTAACGAACAGGCGATCCTGGGCATAATAATAAATCTCCCCTTTATTAAGGGTACAAAGTAATGGAAGCATGAACTAAACACATCCTCTTAGCAATTCTAAACATTTATTCGTTGTCGGTTTCCCACGACGTTCATTCATACTATAAGAGTTTGTTGTCCATTTCCTGAAGAAGGGCAGGGTTTCCTTTTGGGGGTTGGTAGGAACCCTTTATAAGTTGACCACTTGATATATATCACAGGTGCACGAAGCAGAAAAAGCGTTGTTTTTTGTCTGTTTGATGCAACAGTTGTCGAAACATAAAATTCGTTAAAATTTGATTTATTTTGATTTATTCAAAAATATGAAATTAATGCATACCCGTACTGTATATTTTTATATTTATGTAAGTGTTAATGGAAATTTGTTTTTAATCTTGTTAAAAATAATAATTATTGCATATATATTTATTTTATCTTCGGCTATGTACAGATTGACTTGTTTTCTTATAGGAGAGAGCGGAGTGCATTTGGAGATATACTTTGCGTGTTTAGGTACCTTCCGTTATATCCATAGTGATTTAATTTTTTTTTAGAAGATCAACTTTTTACACACAGTCAAAAGTGTGTTTATTAAAATTTTTACACCAACTACTTATGATTGCACAAATTATGTCTAGACCTTTAGTACATCAGCAGTCCTAACTGGTACAGACATAAGCAGTATATCTAAATTTCTTGGAGATGCCCCATGTTCGAATTTACCCTGCTCTCCCTACATATTTTTTATTTATGAGGATACTAATTAAACTAAATAAATTTAATTCGAAATTTAGAATTTTGCGTTTAGTTTATTTAATTCAAAGTATGATTAAGCAAAATAAACTATATTCCGACAGCCAATGCTTGTAGTAATCGTGTATACTAATTTATATTTTTTACACCTAATATACAAATTGAAAAATTAAAATTTTTAAATATGTACTACCTATACAAATACAACCAATAAATTAAAAAAAGTGTGAATAAGTTAAAAAATTGCGCTAACTTTACCTTGATCTATTCGAATATTCCATTAATAATAAACCGATTTGATTAAATTTACAAAAATGTAATTTTATTAATACATACAGGGAGCGGCATAATAACTGGGACGACATTATAAAAAAAGGTTATTTAAAAATACAAGCACAGAATCTATTATTGATAAAAAATTTTTAAGTTTTTTTCTTGGATTTGAAGCCTTTTCTTTGATTATCCTACGTACTTTTTTCTTTAATATTTGTGTCTCATTGCACCCCCCCCCAAATTCGTTTTACCAATTACAAATTTTTTAGTGAGTTTTCATTCAAACGCTACCCCACACTTTAATTCTATTTGGGACCATTGCTCTATTCTGTATGATGTGTGACAAAATGTATTGGCTGACTATTAATAAAATGCGGAAACAAGAGCAGTGAGCCGATGGCAAATTAAAATCTCAACTTGATTAATAAAATGGCTACCCTTATAAAAGTTTCAGTTTAAAATTCAAATCGGTTGTTTAAAATATACAACCTCCAAACACCGGATAACATGACATACTCCAAGCAATAATGTTATAATTACCATAGACACATAGACTTAAGTGCACCAGTGCATAATACACATTCTACAATACTGCTCGGGAGATTCTATCTATCAGGTTTACATGCAATGTTCGGTTTAGCCTTCCGAACAATCATGTTCGACATGATAACTTCATCTCAGCGAATAAACAATTTTAAAAATTTTTTTTCTTCTCACACCAAGTTTAGATTGCATATCTTGGACATATAAAAAAGCCTTTGCGAACGTCATCCAGCAATGCCAAAGTGTATCCATGAAATTAAAATTATTTTAAATGAAATTATGGTAGTATAAGGCGAAAATTACAAAGATCAACTTTGAAATTCAAGGAATATCCAAAATTTCAAGTTATAAATGGTATAAAAAAAGGCATCATAAATAATTTATTAGTAATTCGAAAATTATAGATATATAATAACGGGGTCTTCGTGTAAATTAAATAACTAAATACGTCTCTGAAGTGGCACTTCCACAGTGAAGTGGAAGTGAAATTTATAATATGTTGTTAACAGTACCACGGCTAGAACGGACCCAGCTCACTAAAACCTCAAGCCCACGCACCGACATCAGATGAAGTATTTACCGACTTTCAGTGGCTCGCCCCCCGAAATAATTTTTTTAATTTAATTTTTTAACTTTCTGTTAAGCGTTTGACTTTGAAAATTTGAAAAATTTTCGTCTGCGACGCTATTACGAGACTCACTTCGCTCGTACCCCCCCCCCCCCGAACTAAATTCCTAGCTACGCCACTGCCGACTTTTTTTGTGTAAAATGGATTATTTCCTAAATTAATCAGTATTTGGAATTCGCTCATAGCTTAGTCGCTCCATTTTGATGTTATTTATCAAATTCTGCAACATTTTTACTATTATAGTTTCTGGGGGACATTTTGGCATTTTGTCTCGTACCGTTACATGTAAAGTACCTAACGAAGATAAAAGATTCTTCAAGTGAAGAGAAATGAAAAGCAAAATAAAGTTGACAAATTGAAAAGTTTCATTTCATTTTTAATAAAAGCAATATTACTCTTATGATTTTTTCAAGTTACTGTATTTCGGAAACTTTCGGAAAGAAATATAAACAATACTAAAGAATACAAAATTTTCAAAGAAAATGTCTAATAAGTATATTGTTGTAAAAGCGATAAAAGTTTTCGTAAGGCACAATTTACATTGCTAACATAGTTACGAGTGTATTAATAATTTCTAGAGCCACTGTATGTTCTACAAATTATGCAACCCTCAATGTCTAGTAGAAGGGCTATACGGAACCTGGGCCACTTTTTTTCGGTATAAAAACCCAAGTCAAGTTGGATATAAAATCGAGGTTGTGATTGGTATGCAGTCATCTAATTCCATTTCAATGTAATTTAAATAGGAGTTTGATGCCATTATACCAGAGATGTTACGGATTGGAAATGCAGTGGTACGGTTGCAGGTAATGATTTTGATTTAATTGCATGTTTTCTGTTCTAATTTTTTAGTGTTAAAACCGATGCACTATCTGTTTTTACTTAATTAATTTTATTTAATGATTAAATAATAATAATTTAATTAATTAACTGTTTTTAATAATCAGTCTTCACCTGAAGTTAAGTATGTTAAATAGTTAATGTTTCATAAGTAAATTTCAACATTTGTAGTTTGTGTTATATTGCATGGTTGCATAGCATGGTAAAATAACTCACGATTTATAAATATCAATTTTTGAAGAAAATGAATAAAAATTGAAGTTTTCAAGACGAAATGGCACAGTATCTCTGATGAAATGAACGATTATATATAGGCAATTTAATTTATTGCAGATAAAACGTGATAATAAAAAAAAATGAACAAATGCATCTTTGATAAAAGCGCTTCTTTATGCTCATTCCATGACTATTGCAATAGAGTCATGTAAATCTAACAATCATAAAAATACAATGAAACACGTTCATGTTCGTAGCAGTCGTCCGTGAGTTCATCCACTTAGCAACAATTAACTCGAATGAATTTATTTAACTAATGCCTGCGTAGGTTCCTTAAGAATTATAGTTGGTATTCAAAATAATAAGGAAATTTAAAAATTTCGAATGCAAATTAACAAAGGAGAAGATGTACCTATAAACGGCGGAGCTACAAAAATGGAAGAATTTCTAATTAACTAATAAACAGGTTTTTATAATCAGTTATTTAATACCTACGTTTAACATAGTACATTACATATGTACATCATAATATACCATATCGTCTTTTAAGAAAATTTACATTCGGTAAAAATTCTGTCAACACTCCCAATCTAAGTGTTATACGAGTTTTAAGTAACCCAGCAGGTTGCTCACCACTTCAGATTTGGGGCTACTTCTAGATTGGCTGATCGGATTTGGTAATAGTGCTTTCTTCTTATTCAAAAATTCAAATCAGTTTTATACCCAAAAATGCAAAGCTTGATTTGGTTACAACTTTTTATTCTGATGATTCTAACCAATACGAGTTTTAAAAATTTCGAATTTTTGCTGATTAAAAATCAAATGATTTCATTTCGTATGCATAAACAATATATCATCACCACAATCAATATTTTTATGTATGACTATAATAGCACATATGCATACAATCTATAGCTTACCAATTAATTCAACTTCTTATCATTGATCAGTAAAATAATAACAGCAAAAGTATAATAGAGAAAAATTAAATTACTTACAGAAGTAATTTTTTCATTTTCACTGTGACATTAAATAATATGTGAGTAAAATTTGTAAAAATAACAATATCTGAATTTTAAGAAAATCTTATGGGTATTAAGGGTCTTTTCAAAATAATTTTATGATTTTCGAAACAATAATTTTTTAATTCAATAAACTTAGCTAATAATTTCGTCATTAGCTATTTGTCCTTGGAGATAACTTGATAATTAATTATTTTTTTCTTAACTATTATCAGAAAACAACTTTAATTTTTTTTGCAATATAATCAATTCGAAACAAAAGCAAATTTGTCAAGAACTGCCCCAAAAATTTCAAAGTCTTAAATTGGCCCTTTTTTGTAAATCCTATACCCAAAATAGGTCATATCAAAATTAAAGTAAATCAAATTCATAAATTTATAAATTCCCGATTTTCGTCCAAAAAACGTAGTTTTCAGTTTACAATGTAGAATTCTGCATTTGACTGCTAAACTGAAATTCTCGGTTCGATTCCGGGCGGACTAAAAACTTTATTCTGACCGTCTTTCCTCGGCAGGCAATGGCAAAACCACAGTGGTATCTGCCAAGCAGTGGCGGATTTAGGGTCTTCTGCGCTCTGGGCCTTGTCCGATATGGCGCCCTGTTCGCTTGATAGTAATTATTATAAATAAAACATTTACACATACCGTAGCAGTCATGGCAATTGCATCGCTGAATATTTCCGAATTAAAAAATTCCCAATGAAATTTCAATAAAAGTACACAAAGCTAGGTTTTTCAAACCGGGGGTTCTGGGGGGTATGGAATACCCTCCAGTACACTAGAGATTGTGCGCCAAAAGTGTTATTGAGATTTTAAGTTTCAAACCGGAAATCTGATTTCTAAAAATCTAAGATTTCTGATTTGAAATGCATTAACACACAATCACTGATGTGCTTAATGCCCCGGTTTGAAAAAACTAGCTTTGTGATAGTGTTCAAAAAAGAAAATGTATTTTTGAGCTTAATGAGTTTCTGTTTACTAACTGTCCGTACGGGGCACTGCGTCATAATTTGTATATAACTTACAAAGTTCGATTAAAATTGCAAACAGGAAACAAAAAAAAAGTTATATACAAATTATGACGCGATGCTCCGTACGGACTCATATCAGTCATTCGTTTGTAAGGCCTTAAGCTGAACACACGCACTAGCGATTTGCGGAATGAGATTTTAGTTTTGATTAGTAAAATTTGAACCTTTTATTGAAATTTAACCAATCAAAACAAAAATCGCATTCCACAAAACGCTAGTGCATGTATTCAGCTTAAAAGTAATCGTATGGAGAAAATTCGGAAAAGTCTTCGGTTTTCCGCGAACGAGAGTGTGGTGTTTCGAGTTCGAATTATCGTGAAAAATCGTGATAAAAGCTTTCTTAATAATCGAGAACAATTTTCTTTTTAATACTTAAGTGAAAAAGAATGTGATAGTGTTCTGGTTTGTGAGTGACTTATGTTTATTGGAAGGAACAACGAAGAAGCTATCATGGCTTCTAGGAATAAGGCAAAAGGACTACAGTGATAAAGGTAATTTGAAGAAAACCGTTTTCATCTGCAATGATAACTAACAAAAAATGTTCTTTATTATTTTACTTTAGCCCCTCCCAGTTTCAATGTAGATTTGGGAAAAAACTGTAGAGGTGCTATCTTATTGGGTGCTAGCCGGTGCTAGTTCCATAGATTCGGAAGCTAGTTTTTTATTTTAAAATTTTAAGAGAGGAAGGGGGGCAAAGTAACGGACCCAACATATCACAAGAAAGAATATTAGTAAATTATTATTGTTTTAGAACTTGTCAATTCATTCACAGCAAAACTAAGCCAAATCAAATTTTAAATTTAAATTTTTCTTAAATTTCGCAATTTCTAAAATTTTCTCACCTCTAAAGTTTAGGCGCCCCTAGAATTTTGCCGCCCTAGGCCTGGGCCTCGCGGAAGCTTAAATCCTGCACTGCTGCCAAGAGAACCCTTCTGAAGAAGAAGTGGTCTCTATGCTGTTTGGTAGAGCGATTGACCCTGAAAGAGAAAAATTTAGTAAGAACACTGGTTTAAAACAGAGTATAATAATTGATTTGGAGAGGGACACGGCCCCCATGGCGATATCCTTATGAGTTATGACCACCCATGATAATAGGACTCCTGCTGTAAGTTTTCTAACTTTATCCTTTTCGACGCTATTTGGCTTTTTATTAAATTTTTACAAGTAGCTCAATTTGCTCAAAGTAGCTCAGTGCACGCACCTCAGATTAACAAGGAAAAAACTTATTTTATTTTACTCAAACGAATATCAAAAAGTTGCATGGTTTTAAGAAAGGAGGGGATATAAGCAAACCTTACAAATTCTTATGGCAGAAAGAGGGAGTGCTAAAAGTGTCCTTACGTAAGTTTACACTTTTTGTCTAATCCATAATCTCGATATCAGAATGGCTAACTCCCACACAGAGAGAAGTACGTATGTGTTACCAATCCACACAATTGTGCAGAAAAATTACGCAATTCCGTATTTTTTCTGCACTATTATGTAGATTACTAACACATATTTCTCTCTGTACACAGTAGATGATCCACAATTTATTATATTATATTTAATATTTTTTATTTGTGTCAAAGTCTCAAAGTATTAGTAATATTTAAGTTTTATTAATTTCTTTTATTTTATGATTTTAATAAATTTTTAAAAATTACAAATCCTGAAAGTAGTCGGAGGAGGGAATAAATTCCAATTTTTACGTACCCTACGAACCCTTACATGAAAGAGTAGAGAACCAACAGATGTTACTTACTACTCTGATTTTTGTTATCCTATACGTAAAATTTTGTTATCTGCAATTTAGATAATGTTAACATTGCGCTTGAGATGCACTGAAATTGAGCTACGAACAAAAATTTAATAAATGGCAAAAAACATCAAATAGAATCAAATTTTAAAGCTTACAGCTTGTAGAGCTTCGGCGCAACTAGAGAAATATTGGAGAATGCCTAGCTCCCCCAGAATTAATTTCTCAAAACTAATTTTTTTTCAACTCGGTGTGTTTACAAATATTTGCTCACTAGCGTTCCGTTATTTTTTCAAATTTAGATTAATAGAATAAAATATCGCATTACATAACTAATTACATAAATAGCTATTATAAATTTACATATTTATTTTTATCATTTGGACCGTAAGATTTTGCAGAAGGTAATATACTGGAATATAGCTATAAATATTCATATAATTAATTTATTAGGGGGGCTCAGCACCCCTGACCGCCTTTGGATCCCGACCCCCCAGGGAAGCTTCGCGGCCCTAATAACATGATTAGCAATGAAAAATAAAATATACAAAAAAAAAGGTTTGTAATCCCTTATCCAGAAAACGTTCTGCAATTTTATTGCCATTGTTTAAAAAAAAGAGCCAATCACAAACTGAAAAGCGTTGCATAAAAACGTTTCATATTTCAGCTTAATTTTTTATATGGCTTTTGAAATCACTCAGCTTTGTTATTTATTTGCCAATATCCCTCATTCCTGCTTTAGGCTTAACCTGCACCTCGCCCTGAAATACCTACTTACGGCACTGACTTGCTTGCCATTGCAAATAAAGTGAGGTTAAGTCAAATATAAAATTAAGCGGGTAACAGTTCTAACCTAAAATAAAGTGTAATACTTTGAAACAGTGCCGGTAGTATTAAAATAATATGTCAAGTAGTAAGCAATCTAACATTTAATTTTAGTTTATTTAGTTATTTCATAAAATATGGGTGCGATTATCAAAGCTTCCTCTATTCGAGAATATTTTAAAAATAATGTCAGCCAACTTCGTCGAGGTGAACACGAAGCACAATGCCACAATGTAAGTGACATTATTTATGATAGCACAGCCACACCAGCAATATTAGATGGAACGGTGGGAAGTTCTAGTAACAAAAATAAATCTTACTCTGTCCAAGTTCTGATTGATAACCAAGAAGATATTATCCTAAAGGTCGATTGCACTTGTCCCAAAGAAAATGGTAAATGTCATCATATGGCTACTTTGTGCATTTATGCATATAAAAATTTGAAGAAAGATACTGTATTTTAAGAACATTGTCAAGTCCAAGATTGTTGTCCACCCAACCATGGTAGCCTCAAATCGTAATGACACTAATATTATAATATAAGTACTGTTTGTTATTTAAATCAAAATTGTATAGTTTTGAATAATCTTTTGTTTACATTAAGAATAAACAATTTGTTTAATTTTTATTTTTGAACTTAGAGCGCCATCTAACTGTGATCTATTAAAAGTTGGGTTTAAAACTTGCAGGTTTTTGTAAATCAATTAAAAAATATTTCAATTCACGTTTTTAATCATTTTTAACTCTTATACAATGAAGAGATCGTAAAAACTATTTATTCCAAACTAATCGGGCATCACCAAATAAGACAACCTTTTCTTCTTCGACAACTTCGCAAGTAAAATCAACCTTCATAATTTTTCTGCACTCCACTAACTTTACTGTAATTTTAACAGTCTCGTCAGCAAAACACTTGTTTGGAAAATTTAAAGTTTGTGATATGACCAAACATTCTGGTCCTGGCAGCTTGGTACCTATAACACTAGAAACTAATCCATTCAGAAATGCCCCATGCACAATCGCCTTTTTTGATCCATCGGGAAAATGCAGAGGATTTGTATCGCCACTAATTTTTGAAAAGTTCTCAATATCTTCATTCGTTATCCGCCTAAGAACACTAACCGAGTCACCACTTTTGTGTTTGAAAGTGCTGTAATAGTTTTGTAGAGAACGATCTATGAAGCCTCTCATGTTTATTCAGGTAGCGGTATTTCTGTAACGCTTATGGTCTTTTTTGCGTAATTAATTTGAGGATCGGTACAAAAACTGTTTAAAAAAAATGTACCCAAGTTCTGCAACCTGGAATTCGAACTCGATTGGTACCGTAAAACTTTGTTAATAACCTGAGGAGTTGTAATTAAATGTTGAGTCTCGGAAGTTACCAAAAAAATTAAAGTTGTTAGTGAATTCAACGCAATCTCAATATCTTGGTGAAATAGATAACGCGAAATAGGCGAAATTCCGTTTTTAACAATAATTAACTCTGCATTTTTTGGATCTAAAACAGAAAAATTAAAACCATTTGCAATGAAATTGTAGAATAACTTACCGGCGCTTAAATTGCAAAGACCGGCTAGAGAAAAATGTACCAACGTTTCATCCGATTCGGATAACTGTTTCAAAAATACATCAATTAAATTTAAATCTCTAATAAATTGAAAATTGATTGGATCGTATGCGAAGTTTGCTAAATTAGCCAACACCTGCTGCTTGGATGCTGAAAAAATTAATAACGTAAATTTGCGCGGCATATTTTAAAACCGTCAAGTTCTATTTTATCGGTAATCAAAATGGCGACTTACCACTCGATTGACTTTTTTCAAATTCTTGTATTAAAAGGCTTAAAAATTGATATCTGTTGACTCCATTAGGACCTGTCTTTTTCATCAGTTGGTCCTTTCTGCTAAACATAGTTCATTTGTAAATTATTTATTAATTAACCAGATTTAACCGAATTTAACCACAGTTTAAGAAATGTACACTGTTTGTTACGTATAATTGAAGTTATTGCTACATTCGCAAGATGTCGCTTTTTTTATTTTGAATTTTATTTTGTTTTCTATCACATCTCCAAAGGATTTTTGTGAATTTACCTAATAAAAATAATATAATTATCTTGTGTTGCAAGTCAATTAACTTTTTTTCTAATTTTCGGTAATTAAAAATATACCTGGTATTTAAATTAGGTGTAAAATTGGGAAAATCCAGTTTTTAAAAATATCCAAAAAGATGTTTTGAAGAAAAAATAAAATAAAAATGTAAACAGTAGATAAATTATGTTAATAATTAATGAAAAATAATCGACGACATACATTCGCAAAAGAGAGAGACAGATCCGGATTGGGATAATTTTCTAGCCTTGACTGCTTTTATCTTGATAAATTGAAAACAAGTATAACACCGCATACGGTAGCGAGTAACTTACAATTATTAATAAAAAATTTTTTTTTCGGAAGGGCTCCAATCTAAACGGCTACTACGTTGTGCACGAATTACGTATAGTTGATGCAAACATTATTTGTTTTAAAAAACATTTCAATGATCGTAGTTAAGATAGCAGCATTTATTTTTTCAGAATTAATTTTTAAATTAAAAAAAAAATAAAAGCATATTGATTTCCAGTGGCGGCTCGTGGCTTTTTTAACTGAGGAGGCCAATCATGAAGTATAGATTTCCTAAGATTACTTCGAATTTCTTCTACTTCCTCGAATGTTCTATTTTTGAATATTTCCTAAGATTTATTGAAATTTAGTAAAATTTCTTAGAACTTTCTAAGATCTCCCTTCATTTGTACACAAGATTTTCTCAGCGATTTTCCCCTCGATCCCATCCCAACTTTTTTACATTAAAAAAAAATGATCTCGGATGATACTATTTATATATTGTGATGCGCCCCAGTATTAATATTTTGTCTAATATAAATTGTTAATTTTTCTTAGGGTCATCCATTTTCTACTAGCAAGAGATTCTTAATTAAGTTTTTATTTTCCAAATCCAAATAATAAAATAAAATCACTCGTAATAACTCATAACTTCATTTCACATAAAAAAAACTCGAATTTAATCTCAAATCAAAAAACGCAAAATTAAAAAATAACAGACTCTCGCAGATACAATGCGAACACTCCAGTTGACGTAAACGGCAAAATGCAATATTCATGGAGACCGTCCGTAAACGTGTCCGTCCACTTTGGCGGACCAGGCCAAAAGCAAAGTTATAAACAAATTTTCGTACCAACATAAAATAATTGGTGCGAACAACAATTCAAATATTTACATAAAATTAAATTTAAATTTAAAAATTTTTTTTTTTTAAATTTAAACAAATAAAACAAAATTTTAAATTTACAATTAAAACAAAATTGAAATACAAAATAGATTTAAAACTCAAAATTAAATAATAATTGGTCGTGGAACACGACAATTATAATATGAAAGCGCAAGAGTCACAAATGAGGTAGACGCTCAATTACGTCATTAAAAAGCTACGTTGCGTTGGGTACACAATAAATAAGTGTGTTTTTCTTACCATGCCACGTTAAAGCGTTTTGCGAAGTTTTAATCAAATTAATTTAATCGAGTCCAGAATTGCAGAGTAGGCTAAGCTTGCTTTGCCTCCTCTGAAGAGCCGCCGCTGTTGATTTTCTATATTTTTGCAGTGTTGAAAAACAATATTGGATGACGATTGACAAGCAATGTTGGTTATCAATATTATATTGATAATACCCAATATTCCAACAAACTTCAATTAATATTGATGCAATATTGGTTGCTTATATTGCCTCAATATTGGAAAATAATATTGAATTAATATTGAAAGATAATTTTGGTTATCAATATTTCCGCAATATTACAGCAAGCTTCAACCAATATTGGTGGACGATTGTTTTCCTATTATAGGCTTTGGCGGATATAGGGTTGTATGCGCCCTGGGCCCTGTCCGATACGGCGTCCTGTTTGCTTGATAGTAATTATTATAAATAAAACATTACAAGCAAGGGGTTCAACACGCACGATGTGTAGTCGACAGTGTAACAATCGCGTCTGACGGCTAACACTAAGACTATATCAAAACGCACGTACGGGCAATAGAACACTCGTGTGCGCAATCCAAACATAATATACAATATTTTCGAATTAAAATAACAATTCTCAATGAAATTTCAATAACCACAAAGTACTCAAAGCTAGGTTTGTCAAACCGGGGGATCTGGGGGGTATGGAATACCCTCCAGTACACTAAAGATTGTGCGCAAAAAAGTGTTATTGAGCTTATAGTATGTTTCAAACCGGAAATATAATTTCTAAAAATCTAAGATTTCTGATTTGAAATGCATTAACACATTTTCTTTCTTTTTAACAAAATCACTAATGTGCTGGGGGGTATTCCATACCCCCAGACCCCCCGGTTTAAAAACTTAGCTTTATGATTGTGTTCAAAAAAGAAAATGTATTTTTAAACTTATGAGTTTACAAACTATTTACTAACTTTTTATCTATTTCTATTCTATTTTCTATTCTTTATGTATTATTAAGAATGTACTAGGTAATAATATACCTACTTAGAAATCTATGTTTTTCATTCGGTAATAATTCCCAATGCAATTTCCATGACCGCTACTGTATACGAATATTAAAAATACTATAAAAATTCCAATTTGATATTAAAAAAAAAAATTTTATAACTTCTAAAATTTTTTCACCTCTAAAGTTTAGGCGCCCCTAGAATTTTGCCGCCCTAGGCTTGGGCGTCGCGGGCATAAGCTTAAATCCTGCACTGATTATCTAAATTATAATATTGCCATAATATTAAAAGTCAATATAGTGTTAGAATATTTCAATATATTAGCACAATATTGTCCCAATATTGCGGCAATATTGTGTGCTTTAATTATTTTTACCAAAAAATGATTGATTGCTGTAGTGAGACCGAAATATTGTGTTCACACATATGTACGTATATGAAAACTGCTAAGTGCAACATTGCATGGAGTGGAGGAGTCAATAAGATGTATGCGGTACTGAGGACGGCTAATAAGTCAAAAACACAGTGCCTATATTGTTTATTCCTTGTTATGCAAAAATTATTAAAGAAGAGTCATTAATATAAATGCAAGAATTTTTATGGGATTCACTAACTCTCATAATACTTTCACATACTCTTCATAATATAAAATATGCAACAATTTTATTCCTTTTATTTCATTTCATGTATCACGTATCCAAAAGGAAAAAATTGGAAAATGAAAACCTGCAAATTTAATTTTTATTAATTGCATTTTTAATATTTAATTATAATAGATTAGATTAATATAAGTTGTAATCAACCTGTATAATGTATATAGATACAAATTTTTGAAGTGTTCGTATTGCCCATCTCTATATCCGGTACTAAATACTTTTTAAAATTTATTTTGGATATTCTGCATTTTTTATCTTAGTTGGATGCTTTTAGGAGTAAGCGGGAGTAAAAGTGACAGTTTTTGGGCATAAATTGCTACTATTGTAATTTCAATATCCAATGACGTATTTTATTAAAGATTCAATCAAGATTAAATTTTTATAATAAGTTATTGCGTAATTAAATACATTATAATTATTTACGAGTATCGCTAATGTTATTGCCAAGTTTCATAAAAATATTGAATAATTTTGAGAATGCTTAGATCACCTCCTTGTACTTTAAGCAGTGTATTATCTGCAGGTGTTTAAAAAAAAATGCGTCCGTAATTACAAATCTTGATAGCAGTATCGTATTTTAAAGAATTTCATAAGCAACCTATTGAAAAAATTCAAAAGTAACTGTTGTATTCTTAGGGGTTTCGCTAGTCTGGAAAAATAAAAAATTATATAAAATTATAAAAACACGCTTTTATTTACGTAAATTATTTAAATTTAAAACTTTTTAAATCTCCTCAACTTTTAATTTTAGTCAGGAAATTTATTGTGGAAAATAAATCACAGAAAGAAATATCTACAATGTTGTGTAGAAAAAATACGCAATTGTGCAATTTTTCTGCACAATTGTGTGGATCCATTATTTCTATTTGTGCGGGAACTCAGAATTCTCCTTTTTGGAGATTGGATTGGGAAGAAATGGTTTAATTGAAAATATGTAAAAGCACATTCAACTCCAAGATAAATACAAAGACTTATCTACTATAAAGCAATTTAAAAAAAAAAAACAATAGCATTGTGTATAATATTATACCTTAAACTCCTTAAAGTATTTGTTAGATAAAGCACAGTTGTTAATCTGCCCGGTTAATTAGTTGAATCAATTACTTATCAAGTCTCTTCTGATATGAAAAACACTTTAAATTGACTATAAAATAAATTTTTTTAAATATCTATCTCTATAGCCATTTTTAGTACCAAAAATACAACATGTTGAGTTTGTGGAAGGTGTTTTTACCGTTAGCTGTTTTATCGGTTGGTTTGTGTGGAGTACTTCCAAATGAAGAAGCAGAAGCTCAAGTTTTAGACTTGAGTCAACTGGACATTCCATTAAGCGACGAGAAAAATTCCGCCTTCTTGGAAAGAATTCAAAATGCTCTCGACAGGTACGACAACATTTTTGGGAAGCAAAAGAAGTTAACAAATACATTTTTTTAGCGATAACGTAGATCAACAAGTTGCCATAATTAATGACTACATAGATGAAGTGGTAACCAACATGAACGTATACGTAAAAGAGAATGGGTATGATCCAATCGAGTTGGAAGGTTTGGAATCGTCTTTCAAATGGGTATTTATTTTTCTTCCATGTGTTGTTCACATTTTCAATATTTGGTTTTTAGGGATTTGTAACCGGTTGGGTTATTTTTGATCAAGGTATATTACACGGCCTGGGTTCGTTTAAACGTATAGGCGATGTATCTGTTAAATATCTATACCCTAATTTGCAAATGCATGCCCAACTTGGATTTTCGTCACTGAAGGTTTTTATATTTCTGACCTTATACCGCATAATTTTTAAAATTAATTTGGTATTTTAGTTTAATTATCGGTACGTAATTAAATTTATGTACATGGGACCAAGAGGAAGAGTGGATGGTAGTTCCAAAAATAATAAATTCACCATCGACATAAATTTGGATATGGTTACCTTGAAAGCAAAACTCAATAAATTTAAATTGAATACTTTGGGGTAAAAAATATATTTAAATTAGATAATCACATTATCAATAACACACTTATTCCATGTTTGCAGGTCGGTTAGCATCAAATTGCGTGGCAACGTTCTCACAGATTGGCTGGTCAATATCGTGATTTTCACTGTTACACCCATCGTCAAATTGATCCTGAGCGGCGTTATCGAAGGTTTCGTAGTGGATTTGATTAATATGGTACTCACTTATTATAATGACCTTGTATGTCAATTACTCCAGCATTGTTTTTAAAAATTTGAAATTTTTTGAATATTTAATCTCTATGAGATAACATACGGGCAAAATTCAGAGACCTCAACAAACTAGAAAAATTAAAAAATAAATTCTTCTCTTTTCTTCTTTTTTTCTTCTTTTTCTTCTTCTTTTTCTTCTTCTTTTCTTCATTTTTTTTTAGTTTAGGTCTGTGAACAGAGCCGATATTAAGTTTGTTATAAGTTTTAAGTTTTGTAAATTAAGCTCTATCTGCTAATAAATTAAAATTAAAAATTTTGAAACTTGAATTTATTTAAGCACCTAGCGAAATGTCCCACAACCACATAGCCCAACTAATGGTACTTAGTAAAAAGTGGTACCTACTTTAAAGGGAAAATATATCTAATATAATATATGTAGCTGAAGGGAACACCATAACAACAAAGTAAATTATAGTAAAAATGCATAAGAATTTAGTAGATAATTTTAAAAATAAGGAAAGTAATTGATTAATCTGTATTTTGAAGGACACAATAAAAAATATTGAAGTAAATACTTGGGAGATAGGCATTGTTTAGGTACTCATCCAGATTATCAATTTAAAATCATTTAAGTAGCTACACTTTATCTTAAATAGCTTACTGCAATCAAATACTTGAGCTATCAATTAATTAATTATTAAATTATTTTGAAAATTAATTTAAAAAAAGACCCCCCGAACCACCATTTTTTTATTTCACCTTTAACAAATTGCATTTTGAAGATTCTCATTATTTTTTTTAGAGATTTTTTAAGATTTACAAAATTAAATGACCGGTTTCGTCAGGCTACCCTCCCCTTAGTATTAATTTAGGAATATACCATTTTTGTTTTTTTTTTGCTGTTGAAAAAAATGGTAATAGATACTTCTATAGACTTCCCTTTGATCAATCTTATTTGCGTCATTTCGTATTCACTTGAGGTAGTAAACATTTTTAATTTCTTTATCTAATCTCAACAATAATTTTTAATCCAATTTCTAGAATATATAATTAAAAACAGGACTTGAAAATGTTATTTATAAACTTAAAATGGCCGTCTATGCGTTGTTCTTACTCTCAATAGCTTTAACTGCAGTGTTGTCTGAAGATGTATCTTTGGAAGAAACAAACCTAAAAGGACTTCTTCAAAATTTATCCGAGTATAATCGGCTGAACTGATAATCAAAAAAATTAAATTTTTCTTCGCTTGTTTTAGAATTACTGAAAAAGAAGCCAGGGAGTCAGCAAACGATGTAGTAGATCGAGTGATCGAAGAAGTCAATTATAATATTATGAGATTAGGATTAGATCCCACCGAGTTACCGGATGCCATCAATTCATTTGAATGGGTAAAGTGAAGGTTTTGAAATTCAGAAATATTATTATAATGCATTTTTAGAAAATTCTTTTAATTACTTATTCTGGGGAGCTTTCGTTCAAAAATGGATGGATACAAGGGTTGAGTTCTCTGAAAAGATATAAGAATGCCAAGATTACCAAACAGGGGCAAGATACCATTGTCGATACATCTGTTCAGTATTCGGCATTAGTGGTAAGTGTCTAAATGGTTCTTTTTATATAATCTATATTTTTAGTCTTAGTTTGATTACCAATACGTAGCCAAGTTTATGAAATTAGGACCGAAAGGCTATTTGGATGGTCGCATAGCCAGAAGTACTTTCACCGTTAAATTACGTATTACCCCAGCTGGTGTAGTAACATTGCAAAAATACAAATTTAATAAATTGGGGTTTGTTATGCGAAATTGTTTTTTAAAAATCAACTTGTAAACTTTTATCTTTACAGAAGCTTATCTCTCAGGTGGAGTGGCAATAGTCTGACTGATTGGATGGCCAATATATTTACTATTGTAACCAAGCCTTTCTTAAAACCCATTCTCAAAGGTAAATTATCTACATATGTCAAAGAAACCTTGGAACAATTAATCGAAGAACACAATAGCGGAATAAGTTACTAATTGTTTTTACGCAATTTTGTATCTTAATAAAGGGGAAGAAAGAAGAATTATTCTAACGCCCAATGTAAATAACATTAATAATAAAAAATTATTCTAACCTAACCTAGTTTTCTCTTAAGCCGCACTTGAGTCGTCAAGCAATTAAAAACTTATCTGATTTGTTTTGGTTTTTTCAACTACCAGACTGGTGACCATTTTAGTGACTTTTGTTTATTGACTAAAACAATGGAATTCATACCATAGCCCAGTACTGGTTTGGAAAAAAAATTAAGTTGGCACCTATTATGACGTAGTGATATTATGTAGGTATAATTTGCATATAATATTCCCGATTACCATATTCGAGCAATTAAATAATTATCAATTAAGATTGCATCATTTTTTTTTATTTTCTGCTAAAATAAAAATTAAACTTACCTTATCAGGACTTTCTCAATTTTTCCTATCAAACCACCATATCAAATTCGATTTATCTAATCTCTTTCCATGTGAACACTAAAATTGTCAAAACGTTATTGAAAAATGACGTTGCATATCATTTGGTTGATCTTTTCAATACCTTTAGTTCTGGTAACGTCTGAAGATGTACATTTGGACAAAACAAACGCTACAGAAGTAATTAATAAATTATGTAGGTACGATTGGTATAATTTTCAAACAAACTAATAAATTAAATTTTCCTGTTTGTTTCAGAATTATTGAAAATACAGTAGGAAAACCATCAAACGATGTCGTTGATCGCGTACTGGAACAAATCAAGTATGACATAGCAAGGTTGAGAAAAGATTCCATCGAGTTACCAGATTTCGTCAACAAATTTGAATGGGTAAGTCAAATATTCTGAAAACAAACGAAGCTCAAATTTGCCCTTTCAGAAATCTTCTTTAATCTATTCTGCTGATAACTTTACTGATCACTTCAATTCGGAAGAATTATCGTTCAATAATGGATTTCTGTTGGATTTGAGTGATTTGGAAAGATATAAGAGTACTAAGCTAACCGAACAAAGGGGAGATATTACTGTTGATTCATCTTTTCAGTACTCTAACTTAGTGGTATGTCACAATAATCTTTTTTTTCCATAAAATTGAATCAAATTTTAGTTTGATTACAAATACAGTGCCAAGTTTATTAAATTAGGACCAAAAGAGTACTTGACAGGTCTCATATCCAACACTACTTTTACTGTTCAACTAAGTTTTACTTCAGAAGGCATAGTGACGTTGCAAAACATCAAATTGAACGAATTGGGGTATGGTTTTAAAAAATTGTTTACCAAAATTCAATTTTGAATTTTTACTTTTCAGAAACTTATCTCTTGTTTGGAATGGGAAGAGTGCAACTGATAGCATTTATCAGTCATTTAGTAGGGTAACTGAACCATTGTTAAAAGTCATTTTCAAATCAACAATATCTAAATTCATAAAAGAAACCTTAGAAGAATTAATTCAAGAACATAATAGCGAAATTAGTTACTAAAAGATTAATAAAATGTTAAATTAAATTAAAACAAAAATTTTTTTTTTAAATAATTATACCTAACCAACAGTTTTTTAAATTATAATATATTATATCTTACCGTATAATAAAACATGTAGAGTCTACTTCTCACCTCTTAAAAAAATTCTTAAGGATGTTCATGTTAATATTATTAAAATATTAAATATTAAACTTCCGATGACGAAATGGGTCGACGCGACGGTGAAACGGCGACGGCGAAACGGCCTAGCCCGCTCCATTTTCTAAAATCTCTTCATTTGTAATAAGCATACACTCCTTTAATTAACTGAAAAAATGACGGAGAAACCGTTACGGAAATTTAATGTAGGAACATGGTACAAGTAAAAAGAAATCCCATGCAACTCAAATATTTGCGCTATATTAGTCCGATATGCCAAATCAATATTCAAATGAGAACATTTTCTAATATTGGTGCAATTTTGATTTCCATTATTAAAAAGTATTACTATTGCGTAGTTTTCCAATTGGTTTTTCTATGAATATATTATGTATTTTGCTTTAGGTTTATTTATTTTGTATTTTATTTGTTTTGTAAATTATAAGATATCTGGAAAAATCTAAGGAAATTATTTTAGAAAATCAGGAAATTTTAGGATTATTCAGATCTTTTTTTTTTTACTTTCCTAACTTTTTATAAAAAATTTTTTAAAGCAATCGAAGAACATCTAGGAAATCCTGGTATACAAAAATTAGGTCTGCGGTTTCCTCCTCGAGAAAAAGGAACTAACAGAAAATAAAAATAAATAATTATAATAAATAAACCCTACCACACACACCCTCACACAGTAGCGCTACAACCTAGAATGGGTTTTGGCTAACCACTTCATTTTTATGAAGGGTTTTCAAAGCAGATTACCTCGGTGGTTTGCTATTGCTCGCCGAGGGTAGACGGTTAAAATAAGGGAACGTACCCATACTACGTGACCCGTTTTAGGGATCATCCTCTTCCCCACAGAAGAGGCAGTTGGGGGTATTTGCTCTCTTGAAACGATACAAGTAGCTTCGGAAACAACCATGGCCTGAGTGGTTTCATACTTCAACTCACCGTGCCTCCTGTTCACCCATGATGCCATGCCCGGAATCAGTCGATGCGTCCATCTGTCCTTCACGGACGCCGTCCACGAGGCCTGCCATCGATCCTGGATGTCCATGCCTCGGTTTTGGAAGATTATCTTGTTTGCCGAACGGTATTTGACGTCTCTCATCTCTTCCTTGAGGTGAATTGGCAGAAGAGACCAGAAGCTGCCACCATGCACAGGAGTCACAGAGTGCTTCCATTGTTGCTGATGCACTGGCTGCAACTCTTTTGATGTGGGGCTTGAAGGACAGACACCGGTTGATGTCCAGGGGGGGGGTATTGGAATATACTACAGGTGATCACCGACGGGAGGAGGAGGGTAAAAAATTGAAAAAATGGGTCATGTAGTATGGGTACGTTCCCTAAAATTCTTGCTTCTTTGGGCTCAAACCAGGGTTCTCTGCTTAGTAGTTGACGACGTACTTATTATGTATCAAACCGTAACCGTTCTCTAATCTTGCCGTATATTCAAAATTAGAGAAGATTATCTATTATTAAAAATAGATTATTACTGTGACAAAATATCTAAATTTAACTGGAATTTACTTAATTAATTACTTTATATCAGATTGTTTTCTCGCATTATTCGTAACTTAATTTAGAAGTACTCCAAATACTCAGTTGTTACCTTATCTCTCATGGTGCCTAGATAACAAACAAATGCCATCTAAAAATACCGAAAACTTATTCAAAAAAAGTATTCATATTTTTTTTTCTATAAAAGTCAATAAAAGTAAAGCTCTATTTGACAGCATCAACAGGAGGTAACTCTTCCAGGCACTACAGGATTTTGGAATTCTTTCAAAAATCCAAACAAAAGTTAGATTGAATCTATCTAATCACTATGTATCAAGAGATTTTACGGTAGAAAATGGACTAATGCAAGAAGATCCATTCTCAGAAGTATTGTTCAACCTGGCGCTTGAGAAAGCATTGTAAGATGCTTGAATCAACAGGCAGGCCACCATATTACACATTCGTCACCAATATCTCGTCTTTGCTGATGACATTCCAGACCAGCGAGAACAAACAATAAATTTCAAAATGTCATAGCAAAGAGCATGTTAACGGAGCAGAAGTTAAGTTTAAAGGCGGTGAATGAAGAAAGAACTAAATGCATGGTGTGGAGCGATGAGATAATTGGATGTGACAAGTACTTACATGTCAAACTAAGCCAAAACGAAAAGTACAAGTTCCAGAAGGAATACTTAGGTATCGTAGTGGGTAGGAAATCTGATGCCAGCAGAGAAATAACTGCGATAATTGCTGCAGGAAACAAAAGTGCTCTTGCGTTGAAGTCGGTTCCGTCGGGAAAAATGCTTTGAAAAGCAACGAAACTGAGAGTGTGCAAGGCTACGATAAAACGAGCAAAGCGAGTCTTGTAATAGCGTCGCAGTCAAATTTTTTTTTAATTTTCAAGGTCAAACGCTTAATAGAAAGTTAGAAAATTACAATACAAAAATAATTTTGGGGGGTCGGGCCCTCCAAGCCCCCCCCCCGGATACGCCACTGTTAAGAACCAAATAAGGTCTGGAACGCAGAAATGGGTAAAACAAAAAGAAGAGGTAACCCACGTACGCAATGGAAACAAAAACAGAACGATCTACACACTATGCACGTTGTGAAATGAAATGGGGTAGCGAAAGACAGAAAGAGATGGGCGAAAATTGCCTATCAAGCCATAGGATTTCTAGGCCTGTCTTTGTCCATGCTTTACATGGTAAAACTTTAGTCTCTGCTTTGAGGGATTGAAGTGCACCTTCACCTTTTAAATCAAATGCGAGAAAGAAAAACTTTTAGATTGCAAAAACACCGTATACACAACAGGCCAAGACTATAGTGACATTTTTTTTTTATTTTTGACCTTGACGTTCTGTCAATTGAACAGTGGGCCCGGAGACCCGATTTCGCGGCCAAAAGTCAAGTTTTCGTTTGATTCTTATGAAAATTGGTCCAAGGAAGTTTTAGAGGTTGCTGATTTCGAATTTGAAGTCAAAAATTCAAAATTAAAAATGGCGGATCCAATATGGCGGCCGAAATTTCCAAAATGTCATATATTCGCATGAAACTTGGTATTGGGGGGGTTTTTGAGGTTGCTGATTCCAAATTTGATATTGAAATCCCGAAATTGGGAATAGCCGACCCAATATGTCAACCAAAATATTTTTTAACTAAACCGATTCTCGCGATATTAATTTTAGACCGTTTTTCTTCATTCCTGATTACAAATTTCTTTCATGAATTTGAAAATCTATAGCAGCAGATTAAATATGTGACTTCAATTCCAGGAAAAGCATTCGATATTCATGAAGCTAAAAAAATTACGTAGGTTATTCTACTCTTAGCATGGCCCAAATACGTTCCCTTATTTTCTGCCTGAAATTTTTACAATTTTATTTATATTCATAGTTGTTTACGCCATCGACCAATCGGCAACAGATTAAATCATTATAATTCTGTAGTAATGATATTATCAATTTAGATTATAGCTTTCCTTTTTTAAGGTAAAATAAAAATTTTTAAAACTTAGAACAATCGCATCTTTTATCAAAATAGCATATTATCAAATTCGATTAATCTTATCATAATTTAATTTTATATCATATTTCTAACTATAAAAGCAAAGATCGACAAAAACATTGTTTTGTTCTTAAAATGGCGTCGTATGCTTGGTTGATCGTCGCAGTTGCTTTAGCTGTGGTAGCGTCTGAAGATGTTGGGAAGAAACCAAGTATTGTTCATGACATCTACAAAAATGCATTACAGTACGTAAAATTCAGTGTAATATTCATATTATGGTGCCTTACTATTTTTTGTTTTAGAATTGCTAAGGCCGAAACTAAAGAGTCGGCAAATGATGTGGTGGATCGAGTTCTAGAAACTGTCAACTATAAGATAATGGAATTAGGAAAAGATCCTATCGAGATTCCAGATACCTCTACCAAATTAGTACGTAATTCAAAGTGAATCAGGATTGTTGTTAAGAATTTTTAATTTTAGGCACTCGTCGGAAAAATTTCGTACACTGACGGTTGGCTACAAGGTTTAAGTACCCTAACCAGATATAAGAAAGCCACAATTACCAAATCTGGCGAAGATCTCATTGTCGATGCAACACTGAAGTATGAATATTTGTTGGTAAGTTTGCGAAAAACAATTTAAACATATTTTTTCCCAGAACCGAAATTTTAGTTCACTTATAAATATAATTCCAAAGTTCTTCTTGCAAAATACCGGGGTTATTTGGATGGTCGCATACGCGGTTCTAGAGTTACAGTACAATTACGCATAACTCCCCAGAGCATAGTTACGCTGCAAAAGTTTAAATTTAATAAATTGGGGTGAGCGATTCCAAAATAATAATTATAAATAAAATTACATTAATATTAAATTTTCAGAGCATTATCCTTGAAGTTTACTGGTAATGCCTTGACCGATTGGATTGTCAACTTATTTACAACTTTCACCAAGCCAATTTTGAAACCTCTTCTGAAAAAGAGATTGTCGGAATATCTTCTGGAAACCTTTGAAGAATTAATTGAACTGCACAATTCAGGAGTATCCGGTTCATTATAAATATGAAAATTAAGATGTAACTTGTATAAAAGTTTGGTTTTTCCGGAAAAAATAAAATTTGTTTTACGTTTTTCTTTAGTTTTCTATCAGAATATTTAGAAAAAAATTGATACCAAAAGTATTGCCATCTGGAAGTTGCCCGTTGCTCAATAACATGAAATATTAATATTTTTATTTACTACTAATTTATTTCTAAAAAAAATGATTTAAATTATTATGCTACGTTTTTATTCAACGCTTTTTTTTATATGAGGCGGAGTCACCCTAGTCTTCAGATACAATACTTAATTAAAATAATCTTGCACAATGGGCTAACACATAATTTATTTTTTATTTTCTCTTATTATCAAATTTAGTAACTTAACTTAACTCAATTTATTAACCTAACTTTTTTTATGAGTGAAGGAAGGGTGAAACTTTCCGAAAACACTACCAACTAATAATAAATAAAAACCTAACTTAACCTAACCTAAAAACAAAAGAGAATGGTATAACTTTTAGCAAATATTGACAATATTTTTTTTTGTTTTTTTTTATATCTGCAATTACAATCTATAGCTCGTTGATAAATCTTGATGTCGCTACTTAATTGTCTAAGTTTATTTTGTTATCGATTAAAAAATCAAAGGTTAAGAAGATTCACGTTGAAAACATCTTTATAGATTACGAAGTGTGCAAAATTTAAATTTTGACAATTTATTCATCAGGTAGGCATGCACTTTCGGGCCTAAATCTAGAAAAATCTTTAGGGGACGATATGCTACCTTCTCTCTCTTCTAAACTGCACTAAAAATTATTTATATCAAATTGAAGCCGTCCCACTGGAAATAGACTACCACTCGGCTGTTCCTTATCTTCATTATTTTGAAACGCAGTTTTAGATTAATAAATTGTATTTTAAAATACAAAAACAATAGAAGATGGAACGATCAGAAGTGAGAAACTGACAGTAGCAGCTCGAAGATACAAACCATCAGAAAGATGAAACATAGACCAAGAAGAAATTTTTGCCAAAACAAGCAACTTGCCTAAATCCATGAATCGAAGAAGAAGAAATAAAATGTACAAAATTGCATTTGCAAAAATTATACAACATTTTCGGTCTTTTTCTCCTAGATCCGAAGTTATCTATTTGATGTTCGGCAAAAAACCCCCAATGGCATAAAACTGCATACTTAGATAGTATATCCAGTTATCATGCTATACAGATATTATATTATCACCAATATTCCTGTTTGAAAATTGTGATTGGTATGATTTATTCTATTTATATATTACAGTGCTTCACTGCCTAATTAATTTGATTTCAATTAACACTCAATCTGCTTTGGTTTAATCTTATCGTTTTTTATTTTCAAGTAGTAATTTTGCAAAGTAGATATATAAGACGGGGGAAGATTTCGTTGCAGTTGTTCGTTAAAAAGCTTTTAAAATGTTGTGGAAGTGGATACTTTGTTTATCCTTTTTAATAGTGGTAACTTCGGAAGAAGTGGAAACCGACAAACAAATTGAAGATGTCGCCAACGAAATTATGCGAAAATTTAGCGAGACGCATAAGCATAAATTACAAGACTTTGCCAAAATATTGAAAGGGTAAGTTTCATTTTTAATTTAAACATACATTTTTTTTCATTGTGTGCATCCTGACACCAAGACAGATATATGCTTCAATATGCTTCCGTTTTATGGTGAAATTTCATAATATTTGAAAAAAGGTTTTAAAAATTGTCTTATTTTTGATGTGACCTTGGTTAAAAAACATAAAACGCTTTCGTACGTGAGTACTTCATTTCTTAATTGCATATTTCGCAATAACTTCACTTTGAACTTGGTTCTAAGAAAATTAAATTTTAGATAATCTCTCTGATAAAGAAACACTTGATTACATTCCTGCTGAATATGATAATAAGTGGTGAAGATACTTGAATATCTGATAAATCACAAAATGCCACTCCACCCTCTCTTCTTTTTTGCGCCCATTTCTTCCATATTAAACGCGATCTCTAGGATTCAGAAGAATAGAAATTATCTTCTAAATCCCATCTTTCTGGTTCCTGATTTTTCTACAAAAAGAACAAACATGTTGTAATGTCACACCATAATCATTTTTAAATTTGCAGAAACCCAAGAGCTCAAGAAGCTATCATCAATGACTACATAGATGACTTACTCAAAGAGTTAAATCTCTTCATTACAATGCAAGGTTTTGATCCAGTGGAAATGCCCGAAATCAAAGAAGAATTTGAATGGGTATGTTAATTGTATAAAAAAACGTATTTCTTGTTTATTTACCATGAAAATTATAGAAAGTACTTCTCATCAAATACAAAGGTTTAATGCATCTTACAGACGGATGGTTGCAAGGATTAGGAACCATGGATCGATATGGTGATATCAAAGTGACATACCAATACCCCAACGTAAAAATCCGTTTACCTATGGGTTACAACGTTCTTATGGTATGTTTATCTTTGAATCATTTACATTGTATCTGTCACATTTCTTAATTTTTAGTTCGATTACAAATACAAAGCCAAATTTATGGGTCTAGGACCTAGCGGTAATGTTGATGGAAAAACAGTCAATTGCAGATTTACCATCGATATGGACATCAACATGATTACTTTAATGGCCAAATTAAATAGATTTACATTGCACACTATTGGGTATGTTGTAATTTTTGCCGTAATTCTGCATTTTTATTAATTTACGATTATCGTTTTTTAGAAGCGTATCCCTTAAATTCAGTGGCAACATTTTGACTGATTGGATGACCAATGTCTTCGTTACCGTAACCATTCCATTTATAAAGCCTATTTTGAATCTTATAGTCCAAAGCTTCGTTACTGGTGGTGTCGAGGCGGTATTTGTTTTTTACAATAATTTCATGTGCACCCTGTTGGGAAATTGTTTAATGTAATTTTTGTTCAGTCAAAAAAAAAACAATTAATATCCAGTATAGGGATAAAGATTATGTTAAAACTATTGATTTTCAATTAATCTGTGTAATTAAGTATGAAAATACAAATTTTTAGAAAAAAAAATATTAATAATAGTAGTAACTTTTTTAATGAAACTGCATTTGTTTACTTGTATATGTAAATACCGGGTAGTATCTCCAAAATGAAAAATATATGCTAATAAGTATCTACTATTTAAAAAAATAGATATTCTCTTAAATACCCAAAAAGATACTAAGATAATAGAATATTATCTCCCAAGGTTGAGAATATCACCACTGTATGCAAAAAATATACAGGCGGCTAAAATAGTCAAAAATAGCCAGGATGATATAGTCAGTCCCATTTGTAATAATACCAAAAGTCAACACCGATATCAGATGATCGAAAGATCGGTTATAACCAAATTTACAATTTCCGCTTTATTGCATAAATCACACCTATCACAGACTTGACAATTATCAACAGCAGTGGCAGCTAATACAGGAAGAGTGATGGGACGCTGCACTCCCAAAACAGAATATTAAATTTTAATTGTACTCACCACAACTTCCTTTAAGAGCGAATATTTCAATGACAACTTAGAGGTTACACTGGGAAAAATGTCCAATTTCTTCACATTGAGATATCTATCGGATAACGAATCCGTCCGACAAATTAATCAAGTAGCCAATAAAATTTTTGATTTGTTATTTTGAATTTGAAATCAAAATGAATTGGTCACTTGATTAATTTGTCGGAAGTTTGTAAGCCACAAGCAGCTCAAAGATAAGTACAAATAACCAGGAAATCATAACAAATATAATAAATCATAAAGTGAAGAAGAGCTATCTCAGGAAATTTGGAACTGAGTTTAAACTTTGTTTGTTATTCTACTCTTTAATCTAACACTAAAATACTATGTTTTTGGCAATACAATTGCTACTAGTACTGCAAAATATTATTCAGTACCTTCAAACCCCCAGTTTCAGGCTCTGAAGGTTTAATTTGCATGTTCTGTAATCTGTGAAAATATATTAATTTATGGATCACAGCAGTACTCAATTGAAGTCTGAAGAGTATGAAAATACTCCCCAGTAATCCAGTAACAGTAGCCCTTTCAGTAAGCCAGTAAGCAATAGGGTCTAAACAAACGCGAGCGTCAGGATGCAAACCCAAAAGAACGCAGACGCAAAAGAACGTTAGCCATAAGGACGCAGGTCCAAAAAACGCAAAAAATTGTTTTTTTTATGAAATTCATCAAAAAATTATTTTTTTATTTTATACTAGGTTAGGCAGCTCATTATCATATTTTATTGATACAACGATTTTTTTTTATTTAATTTTTATTCTAATACTAATAGCAGGGCCGGCGTTACCATAAGTGCGAAGGTACATCGGCAGATTTTTGGGGCGGCAATTTTGGATATTATTTTATATCTTTGTTGCTTCTGTTTATTCAAACGCCCCGTTTGTATATTTTATTCCTATGAATTATTTTATTCCTATGAAAGCCATGAAATGACGGCCACGCTCCCTTAAAAAAATTTTGCTTGCGGAGCACAGTGGGGTTTTTGACTTTAAAAGCTGGCCTAAATTCAAAAAATCACATGCTATTTAGCCGCGGTGGCGAGCTTTTCCGTTACCTCGCCCGTTAAGGGCGTGATAGTCTAAAACTCGCACAGGGCGGCAAATTGGCTAGCGCCGGTCCTGACTAATAGGTATATGTGTATATAAATCTCGGGAGAAATATGATCGCCATCTAGCGGAACGTAAAAAGGAAGTATTCTGATAGTCCGTTCGGCCGCGTCTATTTGTCCGGCTCTCCACGTTATCCCCCCACTACGGCAAACTACAACCCGCCGGTGGTCAGATGGTTCAAGCAGAAGCGACCATAACCATTACAGGCAACTACCAACTTAAAGAAATCAATAACAAAATCGGTTTTAATAAATTACATGAGTTCTAGTATGCTATAGCATTAAAAGCATTAAAAAAATTATTGCAACAATTTCCAAAATTGCAAATCTAATCATCTGACACAAAGAAGAGAAATTCAATTTCGAAAATTATTTATCTTCATTTTATGTTTTTTTATACTTTTCTTGTCTTGATATTATGCAATTTGTTAATATAATTATCATTTTGTTTTAAATTTTACTTTAAATAAAATATAACATGTAAATATACAAATTATTTTGACACCAATCAAATAATTACTAATCGAGTTCCACACCAATCAGTTACTAGAAAGTCAGGACGGCCGTTTAACAACTGCTTTTTCTAGATCGAAAAGCATTTTTGTCAGAGAAATCATACTTATTGTTTGTAAATATTCAAATATTATATTTATAGCCATGCTTCAATTTCAAATTAATTAAATTGAAGTAAAAATGCGATTAAATTTGGTTTAATCTTATCGTATTTTTATTTTCAAGTGGTAATACTGCTTAGCAGATATATAAGACATAGAGGATGAGACATTTTGTAAAAAATTTTTAAAAATGTTATGGAAGTTGTTGCTCTGTCTGTCGCTTTTAGTAGTGGTAACTTCAAAAGAAGTGGAACAAAAAAATAAATTTGAAGATGTTGCTAACAAAATTTTACGAAAATTTAGCCAATCGCATGGACATAAATTAAAAGAGCTTGCCAAGGTATTAAAGGAGTAAGTTCTAGATTTTTAAATTTAAATTATCTGCTTTTATTTGCTATATAAATTTTGTAAATAAACAATGTAGCTAGTTTTACACAAATTTATAGTACAAATTTTTTTAATAATTTACTTTCTGAATTTTACGTCTGTAATGTAGTTATTATGCATCTCAATTGAGTACTAAAAAGGTCTCTTTTTGATACCCAATTGTTTATTATGCTGGTAACAACCACCAATGACCTTCATTTGACACTGTTTTAAGAAACGTCATGATATGCATTACCGCACAAGTGCGATAAGTTTCAATAAATTGATGCCTGGATGCACACACTTCAAGCTCAATTGTCCACTTGTGGTTAAGTAGCATCAAATATATTTTTATTGCGTTTTACAAGCTATGCATATCAGATAACGGCTTTAACCATTAATCCATTTTTAAAACCAACCAAGAGAAGAATAAAAAAGTTTTTGTTTACCTCTTTTGGTGTATCTTTTGGATTTTGAATAAAACTTTTTGTTTTTCAGAACGCCGAAAGCTCAAGAAGCTATAATCAATGAATATATAGATGATTTACTGAAAGAGTTAAATGTTTTCATTGCCACGCAAGGCTTCGATCCAATCGAAATGCCGGATATCAAAGAAAAATTCGAATGGGTATGTTAATAAAAAACTCAAAATTTTCTTTTTTGATGATGAAAAATTATAGAGAGTCGGTTTCATCAAATACCAAGGTTTAATGCATCTTACCAATGGATTGTTGCAAGGATTAGCTACTATGAATCGGCATGGTGATGTTAAAGTGTCGTACAAATATCCTAAAGTACAATTTCGTTTACCCATGGGCTACGATCTTCTTACCGTGTGTTTATTCTTTAATAGACTGGTTTGCATCTTTTACATTTCTTGATTTTTAGTTCAATTACAAATACAAAGCCCAATTTATGGGCTTAGGACCTAGTGGCAAGGTTGATGGAAAATCGGTCAACTGTAAATTTGTCATCGACATGGAGATTGATTTGATTACTTTAATGGCCAAATTAAATAAATTTAATTTAAATACTATTGGGTATGCATTGTTCGTTGTTGCAATTTTTACTTTTTAATTTTCGATTATTATTTTTCAGCAACATCTCCCTTAAGTTCAGTGGAAGCATTTTGACAGACTGGATGCTTAATGTTTTTGTAACCGTAACCATTCCATTTGTAAAACCAATTTTGAATCTTATAGTTCAAAGTTTCGTTGTTGGGGGTGTCCACGCTGTATTTGATTATTACAATAATTTATTGTGCACATTTATGGAAAGTTGTGTGTTGTAAATTTTTGTATAGTCAACCAAAAGTATTATGGTATATCCATTAATGGATAAAAAAATTTATATATTTTTAATGTATTTTATTGTTATAAATAAGTAATAAATAAATAAATAAAAAATTAAAATTAGTTTATGGTATAATAATTATTTTCAGAAATTATTTTCAGCCAAAAGAAAAAGAAAAACAATAAAAATAATTCGAAGAATTATCACAGAAAATTTGAAACGGAGTTTAAACTTAGTTTTGCTAATCTCCAGTTTAACACAAAAATACCTACCTTAAAAATATTCTGTTTAACACAATTGCTGAAGTACTGAGGTGTACTCCCCCCTCCCCCCCAAGTAAATACAAATCTTACATTTGTAATTTGGCTGGCTAATTTAAAAAATCTAATCCACAAATAAATTTAAATGGTAATTAGAAAATTCACTTTTAAAAATAATATAATTTTCATTTGTCTTTCAAAATATTGGAATTTAAATTCAAATAAATTTCCATATTTTCCAGTGGAAAATAAGAAATAGGTTAAATCTAATAGATAATTACACTCATCTGTAAACGAATCAAAACTACACTGTGATACCTTCTAATTTTAATTTCCAATATTAATATATTGCGATGCGCCCCAGTATTAATTTTTATTATCTAAATCAGGGCTTCTTAAACTTTTTTCAATCACGACCCCATTTATGATTGCGGGTTTCCTGGCCACCCCATATAAATATAAAAGGAAGATAAGTAAAATAATATTTGACATTAAAATATCTCGCGACCCCAGAATTTTGCTACGCGACCCCATTTGGGGTCTGATCTAATAATTAGGCCTGATCTAAATAAATTGTTAATTTTTCTTGGGGCTATCCATTTTCTACCAGCAAGAGCCTCTTAGCCACTTTTTTATTATCCAAATCTAAATTTCAATTATCAACTCCAATTATGTTTCCAAATTTCGTATTCAAAATTTTTGAAATCGCCTCAAAAATGATCAAAACTTCCAATTTCAATAATAAATTAATTAGAAATTTAAAATTAAAACAAAATTTCAAATTTACAATTAAAAGAAAAATGAAAAATTTGTTTTGGAACACGACAATATTTTTATATCTAACCCAATTATGATTATAATTTTTGGATTATAATATCCAAATTTATTAATCTAAATTAATTATATTCCAATTATTCCAAATGCCAGTTTGGTCAAAATAAAATAAAATCAAAATTTAACTCACTCAAAACAAAAATGCATTTTTAGCAAAATTATAACTCTAGCTTTTTAACTTTTATCTCGACCGCTCCAGCGGCCATCTTCACGAATAAAGCCTGACTTGTTCACCTAGTTGTTGCAACTTTAATTAGTTGCAGTGGCGGATCCAGGAAATTACCATAGGGGGGGCGACAACATAAAAAATTTTTAAATAAAAAAATAAAAAGTAGTATAATAGCAATTTCAAAAATAGTTGCAACATTTATATTTGCAGAACATTTGTCTTGAGATTTACTACTTTGTGGTTTACTGTCTTGATTTTCATTTTCTTGAATTTTGGGCTTCTTTACAATCATATTCAGGTTACTGTCAGTTAACCACAACCACGAATCAAGCCGCGATTTTTTCTCTATTAGAAAGAGGACAATTTTCTGAGCATTTTGAGACAGCACTTCGATGTGGATTATCCATTAAATTTTTTTTTTAATATACTCAGAAAATTGTCCTCTTTCCTATAGTGCAGCAATCGCGGCTCGATTCGTGGTTGTGGTTCCCTGACAGATCCCCACATTCAGAGTGGACTGACTCGGACACCGTTTCATTTTCAAGATTCTTAATTACCTACCCAGACAGCACATAAACAACCAATGGACGTCCATTGAACATAGATTACTGGACATTAAAACGTCCACTGGACATCGAGATGGCACACAAATGGACGAATATCCGACGTCCATTTCTGGACGTCCATTGAGCGTTATATAATGGACATCCATTGAACGTCGACTACTGGCCATTGAAATGTCCACAAGACGTCGAGATGGCACACAAATGGACGAATATCGGACGTCCACTTCTGGACGTCCATTGAACGTTATACAATGGACATCCATTGAACGTCGGCTACTGGCCATGGAAATGTCCAAAAGACGTCGAGATGGCACACAAATGGACGAATATCGGACGTCCACTTCTGGACGTCCATTGAACGTTATACAATGGACATCCATTGAACGTCGGCTACTGGCCATGGAAATGTCCAAAAGACGTCGAGATGGCACACAAATGGACGAATATCGGACGTCCATTTCTGGACGTCCATTGAACATTGCCAACTGGCCATTGAAATGTCCAAAAGACGTCGAGATGGCACACAAATGGACGAATATCGGACGTCCATTTCTGGACGTCCATTGAACGATATACAATGGACATACATTGAACGTTAACTACTGGCGATTAAAATGTCCAAAAGACGTCGAGATAGCACACAAATGGACGAATATCGAACGTCCATTTCTGGACGTCCATTGAACGATATACAATGGACATACATTGAACGTTAACTACTGGCGATTAAAATGTCCAAAAGACGTCGACATGGCACACAAATGGACGAATATCGGACGTCCATTTCTGGACGTCCATTGAACGTTATACAATGGACATTCATTGAACGTCGGCTACTGGCCATTGAAATGTCCAAAAGACGTCGAGATGGCACACAAATGGACGAATATCGGACGTCCATTGAACGTTATGCAATGGACATTCATTGAACGTTGACTACTGGACATTGAAATGTCCAAAATATGTCGAAATGGCACACGCATGGACGAATATCGAACGTCCATAGCTGGACATTCAATGAACGTAGTACAATGGACGTCTATTGAACGTGGAAAAAACGAAATTGGAGGTAGGCAAATACAAATATTTTTTAAATATCAATGTTTAATCAAAAAAAGTAAACAAAAACAACTATAAATTTCAATTTAAGAAACTAAAGAAAAACAAAAAACTAGTTCTTTCGTTCTTTTGATCGCTTGAGCCACTTCATTATACTTTTTTCTAATTCGCTTTCTGTTGCTTGTTTGAAAGCAATGAGTCCGGCTTCTAAAAAAAATTGCTTTTGTACTTTATTTAAACCCAAAAATAAGTATACTAACGTTTTATAACCTTATTCATTTTTAGCGAAATAAACGGCTTCTTCCCCTTCTTTCCGAAGTAACTAAATTCGGAAGCCATTTTGTTGGTTAAGAGTTTTTCGGCAACTCGAGCAACAAAATTGTACGTCGTAGTGCCCCCCACGCGCGACAATTCCTTTACCTATAAACGATAAAATTAACAAACTAATTTTAAACTAGACTTGTAGTGCTTACCATTTTATTAACCTCCTCCTCTGAGTTTAATAAAATCTCTAAATCCTCCAAAGAAGTAGTATTAGTAATTGGAAGATTACATTTTGTGAAAATTGATTCCACTTCTTCGGGAAAATAAGTATGTTCTTTATTTTCGATTGCTTCCAGTCGTACGTTGATGTTGCTTACATCCCGTTGATGTTGCTTACAAGCCCGTTAGTACATTAAGCTTTCTTACTATCGACGTTAAAATGTCTAAAAAAAAAGATTATAAGTATCAATTTAAAAATATATCAAAATATTAATTAAGTACCTCGATCAGATGACTGATTAATACCATCAGTGTGTGGATTTATACGAGGGGTAACCACGTTACCCGATGATAATAATAGTCAAAAATACGATATCAAAAGTAACGTTTTCTTTAAATTTGTGATTAAAATTGTCAAAAAATCCGATGAAAAAAGTTAATAAAACACGATAAAAAAATTTTAAAAATGCGATGAAAAAGTAAAAATTTACAATCACAAAATGTGAAAAAAAGCCAAATCGAAAAAAATTCTAAAATGCTACAGAAATAGTAAAGAAAAGTACTTACCTTGAGATGTTGCCTTGTTGAAGATTTAAATAAAAATGAACTCTGTAACGTTTTAGGCTACGTTGCTAGTGATTTGTTTGAACCTTTAAAACCTATTATGTTGGTATGGTTTTTTCAAAAAAGCGGTATTTTCAAAAAAACGGTAAACGGCAAGTTTAAAAAAATTTTTTGTTATTTTTCAATGTAATCTCCTTGTATCGTAGGTAGATACACTTTTCCCAACGTTTCTGCTGTTTCTTTAACTCCTCCAAAAAATTTTATTTTTGAAATTCTGCAAAATACGCTTCTGTCTCGGCGATAACCTCCTTATTTGAGGTGTATTTTTTTTCTCCAAGCCATGTTTTCATATTGAGGAACTAAAAAGAATCGCAGGGAGCCAGGTTGGTTGGGTGAGTACGGTAGGTGCAGCAAATTTCGCTTAAAGAGGTCCAAACACTACTTCGACCAGGCCCGTAGCCAGGATTTCATTTGGGGGGGGGGGGGCACTAATAAAAATCTTTCGTAAAAAGTAACATTTTTGGCGTGTCGAAAATGCCCGCCCCTGGCTACGGGCCTGACTTCGACATTGACACACGTATGCGACACCTTTCTCACACATATCTTATCACTTAAAATAATAATTGCCGATCCTTACGACAAGCCTACAGCCTCTTTACCAAGTACTCGATTTAGCTAGATCGAGCTAGTTAAATATTTACAATTCAATCACTAGCAATTCAGTAGTATTTCTTTTAAATTGGCAAAGGCAGTATTGTAAGCACAGGAAGGTGCACAGAAGGTGGGTTACATTTCAGATACCTAAGGGGCTGTTCACAAATTACGTAACGGCCTTGGGGGGGGGATTAACAATTTGTTACGATTTGGTACGGTACATAACGGTTACACAACGCAATTTGTTATGATCTGTTACAATGGGGGGGGGGGTTAAAAAACGTAAAAAAATTGCATTACGTAATTTGTGAACAGCCCCTAAATACAGAGGGATACTTTCGGTGGGCTGGGTCACATGGTGATGCTACTTGTACAACAATGTGCATTGAAAAATTTTTATATAAGTAATCTAAAATTTCTAATTTTTAAAAAGAATTGAAATTTACAAACCGTTCATAGCATTTGTCATTATTTTTATGAGTTTATAATAGTATATTTTAATATTTGTAAAGGAATAAAACGGTAAGTTTTAACACAATAACCACAGTTTGCACTTTAAAGAATTTTATAAAGGCAGGTAAATATTCTCGCAGCTGTTAAGGGAAAAACCCTTAATTTCAAAGTTTTCCTTAATCCTTGAAAGAGTGTTTTTAAGTACGCCTTTGTTATGTTTGTCCTTATGTTTGCGAGCTATTTTAGAAAAATTAAAAATTTATCCTTCTATAACTTAATTGCACTTGAAAGAAAGAAAGAAATAATGTACTTGCAGTCAAATGCAGTAAATTGCATTAACGGGGCGAAATTGATCACTGCTATATTATCTTCTTTATTTTTGTATTTGTCGACCACATGACTGCATTACACCTTACTATGGTTGACGCTGCAATAAACCGAAAAGTTTTTGCGAGAAATACAAAAATATAGCAAATTAAACATGGGCGTCTATAGGATTTTTTTCAGGTAGGGGCAAAATCAAAAAAAATTTTATTCGAACACAAATTCTACACTAAAAACTTTTAATGTTCTTTATTATTTGCAGAACAGACAAATTTCAAATTCCGTGGTCCTTTGCAAACTCAGTAATAACTTTCTCCACAAAATTTAAAGATTTAAGGCAAAATCCAGAGGGGGGCTGCCCCCCATGGACGCCCACGAAATTAAAGGTGATCGATTTCACCCCGAAAATGATCAATTTAGCTTAATTTTACTACTGTAATAAACAAGAATAAGCAAATTACAAGTAAATATCAAAATTACATGTATAATTTGTCAATTTTGCAGTAATAAATATTTTAGATGTTAGAGTGTTATTTTTATCTATTACGTGTTTACTATTTTTATATAATATAGTCAATAAATATATTAACTGAATGTATATTAAATTAAATTATTAAAAAATAATAGATGCAATTTAATTTATTTTTAAAAAGTGATCAAATTTTGATCAAGTTTTAGGGATATTTTGGAATTAATTTGATAACTAACTTATGCTTCATAACCTATAATAAACAATTAAGACATAAATATTACGGGAATGAGCCAGTTCGTTGCAAAGCGATTTCGACGCAAAATTTATTGGTCGCATGGACTATTCGCCGCAAGACTGTTTGTCGCAAAATCAATTCGCCGCAAGGCCGTTTGCACAAAAGTGCAAAAAAAATAAAATATTATTATTATTATTTGTAATTTTAAAAACAACTTGAAAAAGTTAATAAGGAGATTAATGTATACGTACTTTACAATCTCTTCTTTCACAGCGATAGAATCGCGTCTTTTCGTCACTACTTAATCGTTCAAACGTATAAATATATATCCATCATTATGAAATTTTTCTTTACCGCGTTTACTTAATATTGACTTCTCTATTTTATTTTTAATTTATTTTTCAAAGTAAAATTAATCTATTTATATAGAAAAGTATTATACCAGTATTGTATCAATTAAAAAAAAACAAAAGAAAAATATCGCCGTTAATGCGATAATCCGATATGTAATTTTTGCGACCAAAAGGACCTCGGCCGTCCCGCAACGAAGCGGCCGCGACGATAAGTCCTAAACCCTTCATACTAGGGCGACAAACTAATTAGCACAATGTAAATAATCAAAATATTATGTGGACCTTGGCTGGACATAAATTGGACGTCTAGTGGATGTTTATCTGTGGACATACAAATAATGTCGATACTTGGACGTCCACCGCATATTTAAGTGTCGACGTACATAGGCCGTCTATAATTGGACGTCCACGGGACACACATTCTAAGGCGACAAAATAATTTGCACAAAGAATATAATCAGCATATTTTGTGGATCTTCATTGAACATAAATTGGACGTCTAGCGGATGTTTGTCTGTGGACATACAAATAATGTCGATACTTGGACGTCCATCGTATATTTGAATGTGGACGTAAAAAGACTGTCGATAATTGGAGGTCTACTGGACGCACACTCCAAGTCGCTAAAATAATTTGCACAATGTAAATATTTGAAATATTATGTGGTCCTTGGCTGGACATAAATTGGACGTCTAGCGGATGTTTATCTGTGGACATACAAATAATGTCGATACTTGGACGTCCACCGTATATTTGAGTATGGACGTAAAAAGACTGTCGATAATTGGACGTCCACTAGACGTACACTCCAAGTCGTTAAAATAATTAGCACAATGTAAATATTCAAAATATTATGTGGACCTTGGCTGGACATAAATTGGACGTCTAGTGGATGTTTATCTGTGGACATACAAATAATGTCGATACTTGGACGTCCACCGCATATTTAAGTGTCGACGTACATAGGCCGTCTATAATTGGACGTCCACGGGACACACATTCTAAGGCGACAAAATAATTTGCACAAAGAATATAATCAGCATATTTTGTGGATCTTCATTGAACATAAATTGGACGTCTAGCGGATGTTTGTCTGTGGACATACAAATAATGTCGATACTTGGACGTCCATCGTATATTTGAATGTGGACGTAAAAAGACTGTCGATAATTGGAGGTCTACTGGACGCACACTCCAAGTCGCTAAAATAATTTGTACAATGTAAATATTTGAAATATTATGTGGTCCTTGGCTGGACATAAATTGGACGTCTAGCGGATGTTTATCTGTGGACATACAAATAATGTCGATACTTGGACGTCCACCGTATATTTGAGTATGGACGTAAAAAGACTGTCGATTATTGGACGTCTACTGGACGTACACTGCAAGTCGCTAAAATAATTAGCACAATGTAAATACTTAAAATATTATGTGGACTTTGGCTGGACATAAAATGGACGTCTAGAAACGGTTTATCTGCGGACATACAAATAATGTCGATACTTAGACGTCCACGCAACGCGCATACTAGGGCGACAAAATAATTTGCACAAAGAATTTAATCAAAATATTATGTGGATCTTCATTGAACATAAATTGGACGTCCAGCGAATATTTAACTGTGGACATACAAATACTGTCGAGACTTGGACGTCCAGCAGATATTTAAGCGTCGACGTACAATGGCTGCCGATAATTGGACGTCCACGCAACGCACATACCAGGGCGACAAAATAATTTGCACAAAGAATATAATCAAAATATTATGTGGATCTTCATTGAACATAAATTGGACGTCCAGCACATATTTAACTGTAGACATACAAATCATGTCGAGACTTGGACGTCCAGCAGATATTTAAGCGTCGACGTACAATGGCCGCCGATAATTGGACGTCCACTCAACACACATACTAGGGCGACAAAATAATTTGCACAAAGAATATAATCAAAATATTATGTGGATCTTCACTGAACATAAATTGGACGTCCAGCGGATATTTATCTGTGGACATACAAATAATGTCGAGATTTGGACGTCCAGCGGATATTTGAGTGTGGACGTAAAAAGACGGTCGATAATTGGACGTCCACTGGACGCACACTTCAAGTCGTTAAAATAAATAGCATAATGTAAATATTTAAAATATTATGTGGACCTTGACTGGACATAAAATGGATGTCCCTCGAATATTTATGCGCGGACGTACAATGGATATCGATAAATGGACGTCCACTGGACAACCATACAAAGTCTATGGACGTATGGACTTTTCTTGGACTTAAAATGGACGTCCAATGTTCGCCTTGTGCTGTCTGGGTAGATATACGGTTAATGTGAATTTTTAAATCTAATGTCTGCTTACGTAAAATCAAGTTCAAATTTATTCAATGATTAAAATTTTCCAAAAAACTTTTAAATTGTTATGAAATTTAATTTATTGTATGTATATTAATTTTTAACACATTTTAGGGAAAATGTGTTAGAAACACATTCTTCAGATAGAAACTCCAACAGGAAGTATAACAAAATAATATCTAATATTATTGAAAATTGAATATTGATTATTGATGAATAATACCACTGCACATATAGTTTTTATTGTTTTATAAAAAATCAACTGTAATTGTATGATAAATTAATTTCACAACTTCACTACTCCCTTAATTTAAATGATATCAGTACTGAAGTACTGAAAATATATTCAAAAAACGCAAACTGAAATAAAAAGCACTTTTGTTTGCTTTAAATTATGAAAAGCAATGACAAAGGAGAATATTGTTACCTAAACAGATTCTTTCAGGAATTAGGGAAAACACCAGAAATTTTGGGTTTTCCAAAATTGCAACAAGCTTATACAATTTACCTGGCGCTATAGAAGCCTCAGATTAGGCGGCTTCCGGAAGTTCGGCTTTAAATTCTTTGAAGTACTAAATTTTGTCTTATTTTATAAAATAGATATAACATTTAAAAATATAATAATATCGTAGTTTTGTGATTTTTTGTGATTTTGAAGTTTAAAAAATACAAAATACTTTTGTATTTTCTAAATTCTTAAAATAGTTTTAGGAATTTGTAATACGTCAGAATTTTTTGGTATAAGAATTAATGTCTTTTGGAGCTCTAAGGGGGGGGGGCGATCGCCCCCATCGCCCCCCCCTGGATCCGCCACTGATTAGTTGGCGGGTAAATCATAAAATTTCAAAATATTTAGAAAATTTATAAAATTTTACAAAATAATAAAATTCCTCACAATAAATTTTCAAACTTAAAATTCTGTAGAGAATTTTGGAACATGATATTTTTATTTCTATTTTGCTTGATTTTATACTTCTTGACAGATGTTTCGTGACCGAAGAGCCAAAGTTTTTCTGGCAATTAACTCGGAGGTTTGTCATTGTCTTTTGAGGTAATTTCGATTTGTTTCAGTTAAAAGTTAATCACCTTATAGCATAGTACATTTAAAAATTTCCGGTTCTGATATAATTAAAACAGAAGTACATAATATGTATTATTAAAAAAATATATTTATAATAATAATAAAATACTAAGGTATTTACAGCCAATATGGTCATGCTAAGGCTCACAATTTTTTCTTATAATTTAAAGGAGTTTTTTTGGATTTTCAACTAAGGTACATGTTTTAATAGTTCTTTAGATATGTTTTCTAAAAATCAAACGTCAACTTCATTATTTGTGGAAGATTTAGTAGAAAACTTAAAAAATTGGTAATTGGCCATTTTACCAATATTACCAATGGTATAAGCAATATGGCCAATGACAATTTCCATGAAGTGCGCATAAAATTACCATTTATACATGGCCTTATTATTACTAGACATACATTCGGTTTCATAAAATTTAGTATGCTACTAAGTCAAAATTTTTATAAAATTTTATAAAATTACCCCATACAAAATCAAGCCGTATATCACAATAATTGCCGAAACACAGAATCTTGGCCATATTGACACATTGGCCATATTAGCTTATTGTTTATTATTATTACATTGGCTAGTTTGGTTTTAAGTAATCTGTAAATAGATATGTTTCTACAAGACACAAATCCAAAAATACTATCTGATGTACAGGGATGCACTAGGAATCACTATCGAACCGGAATTGGCCCGGAAGACTAATGATGACCAATTTCTACTCGGCAATCAGGGTCTGATGAGATCAATTCAATGAGTAAATTCGTAGTTTTTATTCGATAATGATTCTTAGTGCGTCCCTGCACATCAGAGAATTTTTTGGATTGCGTGTTATAGGATCAATTAAGACTTTATGCTCAACGGTTTTATTTTATTATTATTATCATCAAAACAGAGATAAACTAAATATATTTTGAATTTTTAAAATTTTTTCAAATTATTCAAATTCAAAATTTTTAAACTGGTTTTTATTATATTTATAGCTATGCTTTAATTTCAAATTGATTCAATTGCAGTAAGAATGCGGTTAAATTTGGTTTAATCTTATCGTATTTTTCTTTTCGAGTAGGTAAGTGTTGTATAGGAGATATATAAAACATAGAGGCTGCGGAAATTCGTTAAAAAATTTTAAAAAATGTTGTGGAAGTTGTTGCTCTGTCTGTCGCTTTTAGTAGTGGTAACTTCAGAAGAAGTGGAACAAAAAAATAAATTTGAAGATGTTGCTAACGAAATTTTACGAAAATTTAGCCAAACGCATGGACATAAATAGAAAGAGTTTGCCAAAGTATTGAAAGAGTAAGTTTGCATATTATTGCATTTGCATATAATATTTTATGTTCCTATACGGTCTTTTCGGTACACAACTCAACCGATTTTGCTCGAATTTACGCGTATTCGGGAGTTCATAGTACAAACTTATTATGAATCTTAATTGAGTGTCATAAGAGTCACTTTTCGATACGGAATGTTTTGTTATTAAATGATCCTAACATCAGCACATTCTTTTTGTGTTTGATGTTGGTATAAGCTAACATAAAATTTTATATTATATCTAATGCAAATTTGATTTTTAAAGTAATCAATGACCTTTGTTTGGCATTTACATGAGTAACGAGTAACGTATTACCGCACAAGTGCGATAAGTTTCAATAAGTTGATACTTGGATGCACATACTTGGAGTTCAATTGTTCACTTGTAGTATTTAATAGATATATCTTCAAATATATTTTTATTGCGTCTTAAAGACTTTAATTTTCCCAAAATTTGATTTCTCTCTGTGCAATTTATTAAAACAACCAAGAAAGGAACGACAAATATTTTCCAGTTTTCACCATGCCATATACTCTTTCAGAATAAATTTTAATTTTCAGAACGCCAAAAGCTCAAGAGGCTATAATAAATGAATACATAGATGACTTATTGAAAGAATTAAATGTTTTCATTGTCGATCATGGTTTCGATCCAATCGAAATGCCGGATATCAAAGAAAAATTCGAATGGGTATGTTAATAAAAAAAAACAAAATTTTTATTTACTGATGATGAAAATTATAGAGAGTCGGTTTCATCAAATACAAAGGATTAATGCATCTTACCAATGGATTGATGCAAGGACTAGCTTCTATGGTTCGGACTGGTGATGTTAAAGTGACTTACAAATATCCTAACATAAAATTTCGTTTACCTATGGGATACGACGTTCTTAAGGTATGATTGCTCTTTAATCATCCGTTTTGCATCTTTTTTTCTTTTTTTCTATATTTTGGTGGATTTCACCAATCCACTGCTGTTGTTTTTTATGTTTCTTTATTTTTAGTTTAATTACAAATACAAAGCCAAATTTATGGGTTTGGGACCTAGTGGCAAAGTTGATGGACAATCCGTCAATTGTAAATTTGTCATCGACATGGAGATCAATTTGATTACTTTAATGGCTAAATTAAATAGATTCTCTTTGAACACTATTGGGTATGTTGTTATTTGCTTCAATTATTGTCCTTTAATTTACGATTACCGTTTTTCAGCAAAATGTCCCTTAAGTTTAGTGGCAGCATTTTGACTGATTGGATCGCTAATGTATTTGTAAGCGTAACCATTCCATTTATAAAACCAATTTTGCATATTATAGTGCAAAGTTTCGTTACTGGTGGTGTCGAGGCTGTATTTGATTTTTACAATAATTTCGTGTGCACCATATTGGAACATTGTTTAATGTAAATTAAAAAAGTTGTTTGTTGCAAATTTTTGTACAGTCATACAAAAAGTATTACAGTATATCCATTAATGGATAAAAGTTATGGTAAAATTATTAATTTGAAATATATTTTATTTTTCTGAATCATTAATAAATAAAATTAGTATTTTATATAATTTTTTTTATCTTTGATGAAACCGCGGTCATCCGGTAAGGCATTTTTGCAATTTATAGTTTCAAATTTTGTACCTTGGAGGTTGTAGAGTGTGTAGAACATTACTACGTTGTAGATTCACTGACCTAACCTGGAACTATAATCTTTACAATGTTACTCAACAACAAACAAAATTGAAATTAATTTTTCCATTGTTCCAAAAAACCATGAAGTTGTACTTCAAGTTACGAAATATTTTGTGCCAATTAATGTATCCAAATCCAAATACTTTATTTCTATACTTTTTATCTAATCATCTTTCGTTGTGAAATGAAAACTATCATGGTATAAATACCGTAATCAATACGTACCTGGGTAGTGATGATCTGAAATTTGGTGAAAATAATGTGGAAGTTCCTAGTTTGTCTTTCATTTTTTTCTGTTGTTGCCTCGAACAACGTGGGAAGAAGTGAAGAATTTCTACATTCATTCCTGACGAATTCATCTCAAAATTACCGTGAGAAAATTAACGAAGTACTTCCCAAACTTAACAAGTAAGTTTTCACAAAAAGAAAATGGATAAAAACGGTTTCAATTTTTTTTTAATTTTAACAGTGTAACAACAAAACAACAAGTTGCCGTGATTAATGATTACGTGGATGAGTTGTTGGAAGAGTTGAACAAATTCATAATGTTGCAAATGCTGGATCCCGTAGAAATGCCCGATATCGAAAATGATTTTAAATGGGTTTGCTACCCAATCCTATAACAGGAATATATTGCTAAAAGTAACATTTTTTCAGAAACTACTATTTATCACTTACAGGGGTCAGTTATACTTGACCAATGGATGGTTACAAGGTTTAGGAACAATGAAGAGAAACGAAGACGTATCCGTATGGTACGAATATCCCAATATCAAAATTCGCTTACCTCTCGGCTACGATGTCCTGATGGTAAGAAAATTATAACTTCCCATTAGTTTTTCAAAAATGCGGAAAAATTTTTTTCAGTTTGACTACAAATATCTAGTAAAGTTTATGGGCCTTGGGCCAACTGGGAATGTAGATGGAAAAACGGTAAACTGCCAATTTCTCATCGAATTAGAACTCGACATGATTACTTTAAAAGCCAAATTGACGAACTTCAATCTGAACACCGTTGGGTGAGATTTCATAAATAATCATTTTTCCATTCCCTCAATTAATTTTTTTTTTAGGAAAATTTCGTTGAAATTTAGCGGGCAATGGCTGACAGACTTTGTAACCAATTTTTTTGTTTACATAACCATCCCAGTTGTGAAACCCATTTTGAGAGTTATTATTCAAAACTTTGTTTCTGGAGGATTAATCAGCGTGATTGATTTTTATAACGGCGTAATTTGTAATATTTTGGGAAATTGTTGATAATAATAATTACATATGTTGTTATTGCAATATTAAAGTTTCTTTTGCATTTCTCCTTATTTCAAATTTAATCTAAGTTGGTATATCGATCAAACCCACGTCAACCAAAACCATAGTTACCAAACAAATGTAATAAGTATCGAAAGCTTTTGACAGTAGCTTTCGCTACAAATAATTTTTTTTGTAGTTTTTTTTACGCGTAAATAATATTTAGAAGTTTTTCAAGTTGTTCTCTTATGTGGTTTCTCAAAAAGTAAAGTATTGCCGATTTTCTTCGATATGAATTCTTTTGATGCATCTAACTATGGCTATGGTGACGGTTCAAGTGATCGATCGAGATCTGGAAAATTTTCAAATCGTTTCAAACAGAAAGTATTACCTGAAGAATCATATGATCTTGGGTTGTTAGAATCCATGGCGTGCGCTTGTTTATTGGACGAAGCTGCAAATAAGTTATCAATTTTGGGCAGCATCGGAGATCTTCCTCAGGTACAATTGGATCCCTATCGAACGCTAAAAGAACGATTTGAAACTCCTCGGCCGGACATAATTATTTTCGATCCCGAAACGATAGAACCATATGAAGTAGCTTTAGCAAAGCAAAATATGATCAAATTCCAAAAAGACATTTTGTTTGCAGAAAATACTCTTAGAAATACTGCATCCTCGCTGGCATGTTCAAACAAATATGATTGTTTGGTAAATGCTGTTGAAGAATACTACAGAACTTTTGCTGAAGAAAACGAACTGCTGGAAACTGAAGTTACAAGTAGGGCAAACTTAGAGAATTTATGTAACCTATTGGAAAGTGAAAGGCGACAATTGCAATCAGATATCCAAAATCAGTCAAAGTTACTTGCAGAGTTGAAGGATTTGAAAGAGGACACGATTTCTGAAAATGCAATAAAGAAAAAGTATGTGGAACAGTGGGAAAATTCCAGGGTGGAACAAAATGTTATACGTTTAGATAAGGAAGAGGAAGTGTACTTAAACATAATCAACGAATCAAAAATTAACATTGACAGAGAAACGAGAATTTCTGCAGAAATTGAAGCTTACATTAACGAAACCAAAACGGTGAGTTTTCCAGTTTGGATGCATCTTTGATAATTCAGGTTACATTGTAGGAATATGAAGAAGGCATTCAAATGTGGATGGAAAAATACGATCATGAAATCGAACTGAGAGACACCGAAATTCAAGTTTTAAAAGAGAAGCGAGAAGATCAGTTTAATAGACTGCGAGATCTGTCTAAATTGGTAAGATTTCCAGTAATATATGTTACAAAATATAATTTTGATTTTTTTGCAGTACGATCGTCGTAAAGTGGAAATGGAAGATTATCTAGCGGTCAAAGAGCAAAGACGATTAAGAGCCTTACATCTTGCAAAACTGAATAAAGCTGCTACCAAAATTCAAGCTTGGTGGAGAGGACTTATGGTCAGAAAAGGATTTGGGCCATTTAGAAAGAAAAAAGGAAAAGATGCAGCTAAAAAGAAGAAAGGAAAGAAATGATTGCTTCCAAAATAAAAAACACTCAAATTTCTTCGTTTGTTTAATTACCAAAAACGAATCTTCTATTTCAAAATATGTAAACTAATTTTATATACAATTAAGGTAGACAACGTCTGACAAACTAAATTCTTACTATTGCTGTGAATAATTCCGGTTACTCTTCTGTATGCTGATAAAGTCTCATCACACATATTATCCACTTGTTCTTCGCTAAAAGCATGCAATTGCTCTATGGTCATCTCTTCAATAATTTCAAAATCGATTCCAGCCATGGCTACCGGTTTGATGGTTTCTAAATCTTGCATGCTGAGTGATTTGATCAGCTTCGATAAATTTTGGCATGTTTCAATTTTCCACGATTGAGGTGGACCGTGAACAAAAGTTTTTTTTGCTTTGTCTACCAAAACCTAAAATATTCTGGTTAGAAAGCTAAATTTAAAAAGTAACAATCTCACTAACTTCTAATTGACTTTTCGTGCAAGACGTAATATGTTTGAAAACTTTACTGTCCAATTGATAAAATACTTGATCGGGTATCGATTTTAAGTCCATAAGAGAGAAACCACATATCAAACCCTTCATCTTTTTTAAAATATCTAAATCCATCATAACGTCATCTCCCCATTGTTGTTTGATTGCGTAACTTATAATTCCAGTCTGCCGTCGACGAAGGATAGGACAAGTGCCTGTTTAGAGAGAATACAATAAAAAACGAAATTAAAAAAAAAATTTTTTTACTAACCCAAATAATTAACAATTTTCCAATCCGAAACATTAAAATTGAAAAGATCTGTCTCGGGGATAAATTTAATCAAACCTTTAATTTGCTGTATTTCCTTAAGAGTGAGCATTCCAGCGGATTTATTATCTTTTAATATATCCCATAATATTAAATTTCTACCGAGATCCAAAGTGATTTCTTCCAATTCATTCAATGATTCCACAACAAACCTTCTTGGTACATGTCTCAGCTTCAAAATGATCCTGTTTAGAAAAAAAATTACATTTCAACAGCATATTACCAACTTCTTGCAAGGATCCGTTTAATAATATGTTTGCAAAAAAAACGATTTGCTGTCAGTTGAATGTGGTGTTTCTAGTGCTAGTGATGGCCTTAGCTTTCTTCCGCTTATTATACTTAAACTATCTGAAAGTAAATATTATTTAATGATTATCGTAAGATTATCCTAACAAATGTTTACTTATTTGAAGCTCGGAAGAAAACTTGATAAAGAATATAGAATTAATTACGAATAATAAAACAGGCAACATTCTGATACTGAAATGCATAATTTTTGACACTAACTTTGAACTGCTAGATTTTTAGCATCATTTCAGCGTATTTTTTAGTTTTTGCATGTTTATTTTTAATTTTGTCCAGTATTTCCAAAACAACATCCTGGATACTCCCATTAACTGTAAATAAAAATTTAATTAGCAATTAATTTGAAAATATTAGCAAATAAAAATGAAAATCAAAAAATCAATATTTCCTGATTTTTTACAACGTTGCATAATATGCGAATTTTTCGAGTTTAATATTTGTTTTTATTGTTACGCCATTATCAGTGAAAATTTTAACTGAAAATTTGGTTTGTAAAGGTTGGATAATTTTAAATGCCGTAGTGGTTCATTTATAGATAAATATTTTACAAAAAAGTTTTAATTTAATTTAAAAAAAAAAAATATCGTCACTCTCTGCCGCAATACCTCCAATCACCAGCACACCAAATTTTGTCCGGAGATACGATGACATAATGTTCATTTTTGTTATCTATTGTGGTAGCCTTAACAAAGATATCGGTAGCCCTGGCAAAGATATCTATATGTATCACCCCCTACCCTAAATCTATCTATAAAAGTTTTTTTAACAAAATCTAAAATGAAAAAAATTTTTTATTTTTGTACGCCACTGAATTTTTTCCAAAATTTTTATATACGTCACATAATACCGTAAGAAGTCACAAATAAAATTTCTCCAAGATTGGTACAACAAATTTTTTCGGTCATCTAGCGGATTTTTCGAAAATAAATTTTTGTAAATTACTGACTGTCGATTTACTGATTCTGAAAACATTTGCGAAAAAATTTAACAAACAGCCTAAACTTGGTCGCTACCTAGTGGCAGAACCTTTTACTTATAAAGTAACGTTCCGTCAGTCCGTACGACGATATTATAAAATATTTCCCACCGAACCACCTATTTTTGTATTCTAAAATTAATTGTTACAAGCCCTAAACTCAATTCTTATGCTGCACTCGGTATACAAATCAACATTAACCTAATTTTGACACATATGTCACAAAATTATGACGTTTATTAAAATTTTGAATATATTGTTTTATTTTTGCCAGCCATCTGACCAATTCTCACAAAAAATATATAAATTAAGATTTCAGTTAATATTTTCTATAATTTTTCTGACCTGCCCCGCCCTGTTACAATTGGCTCGGTTTGTTTTCTCACCAATACTTATACTTTCAAAGCTCCATCGACACACCAAATTTTAGCTGAATCGGTTAAACATTTCCGGAGATACGACGACATTTTCATTTTTTTTTATTTATTTTATTGTGGTGGCCCTGGTGAAGATTTCTCTGGCAAAACCTTATTTTCACCATTCCAGCCCACGAGGCATACGTCCAATAAGTTTGATTGCAATCGACGCAGAAATGCCGGAGAAAATCGATCGACAAAAACTTTTTTCATGTTTTTGACAAAAAAGTTAATTTTATTTTTTTCATGTTGCATTACTGATTTCTATCGAAGGATTACATATGCTCTCATATCCATTAGGATCAATGTACCTACGTACCAAATTTGGGTAAGATCCCTTCAGCATTTCTTGAGTTATTCACTCTTAAAGTTTCAACTTTGACAACTTGTGATTTTTGACAGACGACAGATAGAAGATTAATTTTACCTATTCTGGATAAAGCCTTTTAAGGCCTTTAAAATAACATATCGCAAGACAAAATATTTTTAAAAAATCCCGTATTATTTTCTTGTGGTGGCACTCCTGATTGATAGATCGCGACGAAAACCTTATTTTCACCTTTCCACCGTGAACCCTACCACCATACCAAATTTGGTCGTAATTGGTTGAATGGTTCGGAAGCAAATCGATCGACAAAATTTGACGACAGACAGACAGACAGACCGACAGACCGACACAGAAAAATTTTTTTTACTTTTTGCAGATCTTTACGTTTCTGAACACGGTGATCTCGAAAATGCAAAAAAAAAAAGTTGAAATTTTTTTTCGATTACCATACCTCCAATTTTTTTTTTAAATTGATTGGAGGTAATAGGCAATATATTTAAATGTGGTTAGTTATGATTTAATTATTTTATTTTTTTGTGGTGTTAACAACAGCGACTGTGCCATATTGGGGAATTTTAAATTAATGATGTATGTAGAATAGATCACAGCAATATATTATAGTAATCATTGTGTTTATGTTTGAATTATTATTTACGCCGCGCCATTTCAATAATGTAGGATTTAAATTTAATTTTACTATTTATTATTTCAAAATTTTCGCGGAAATTCCCCAAGAAAATATTTAATTTTTTGTTGTTGAAATTACTGATGTGACGGTGAATGATAGTCTGAGACGGTCACCGGCCTAATAGCTAGCGCGTTAAACTTTTAATGCCAAGGTACTCGGTTCAAATTCAGAGAGACTAAATTTCTTAGGATCGTCTCCGTGCTTTGGGTTGGCCCCCATCGATTAAGATTGCGGTCATCAACAATAAAATTTGGGGACACGGGCACATTCCCAATCCGGTTTAAGCAGTTGTGGGGTCTTAATGCTAAAACTTTTTTCTAAGAGAAAGGGGCCTTCATTTCAACTTGAAGGATTCTGTCCAACAATAGATATTTTTGTATGTTGATTTAATTATTTGATTTTGAAATTATTAAAGAAAGATTTGCATAAGATTGAATTAATTTCAATCTTCAAAACAAAATTATAAAAAAAAAATTGGGTCAGGCACCATTCAGCGCAACCGCTTCGACGCATCCGTTTCGACGCAACCGTTTCGCCGCAGCCGTTTCGACGCAAAACCGGTTCGGCTCAAGTACAGTTCGGCGTAGACCGAACTGGCGAACGTATTTGGTGCGAGGCCCGTTCGGCGCAAGTACAGTTCGACCCAAATACTGTTTGACGCAAACCCGATTCGGCGCAAGGTTCATTTTGGCGCAAACCCGTTTCGGCGTGAGTCTAGTTCGGCGCGGGTACAGTTACTATATTTTTAATCTTGTTCTAATTCTAATTCTAACTTTATTAAAAAAAATAAATTTTATTAAAGAAATAAATAAAAAAAACAATAATCTTAAAACACAATTTAAAAAAAATTAGTCGCGCATAGCAAAATTATGCTCTAATCCGCGTAAAAAGTAGATATATCGCGGTTATCAAAATCCTCCACCAGTATTAGATAAAAAGAGAAAAAAAAAAGAAAATATTCCCGCGCCGAACTGGACTCGCTCCGAACGGAACTCACGCCTAACTGTACTTGCGCCGAACAGTACTCGCGCCGAATCGGGACTGCGCCAAACCGGACTCACGTCGAAACGGTTGCGCCGAACTGAACCCGCGACGAAACGCCTGCGGCGAAATGGCTACGCCGATTGGGGCCGTTCCCATTTGGTGCGAGTACTGCTCGGCATAAGTACAGTTTGACGCAAGGACCTACAGTTCGAGTGAGTCCAGTTCGGCGCGGGAATAGTCTATCTTTTTCTTTTCATTTTTTTTCTTTCTATCTAACACCGGTAGAGGATTTTGATAACCGCGATTTTTTATCATCAATTTTATACGCGGATTAGGGCAAAATTTTACAATGCGCCACCATTTTTTTTAAATTGGGTTTTTATGATTATTGTTTTTCTTTTTTTAAATAATTCTTTTTTAATAAAATTAAAATTAGAACAAGGTTTAAAATATAGTAACTGTACCAGCGCCGAACCGGTTTTGCGGCGAAACGGTTGCGTCGAAACGGCTTCGGCGAAACGGCTGCGCCCAATAGTACCAACCCCTCAGCAATGCTCACACGAATTAACCTCCGGGCGTCATTTTGGCCGCTGATGACTCACAAACGTTTGTCTGCCATTTATCCTTGAAAATTTTAAAAATATTTTAATTTGAATTTGCATTAAAATAAATGCGAATATTTTATTGAAATAAATCTCTGTTTCTCTCTAACTCGCGAACCCCGGTTTTGCAATGAAACTTAAGAGGTGAGTTCAGACAGTGTTGCCAGATGTGTTCAACAAAATTTCGCTAGATACTTAAAAAAATCGAAATATTTCGGTAAATCGTTGGAAAGTCAAAATTCGGAAGTTTTATATTTGGGCGCAAGTAGTCCAATATTTGGATAGAAGGGAACTACGCTACAAAAAGTAATAACTTTTTTTTAAGCTTATGTCTGGTTTTTACAAGTTTATAGTTGGATCGACTTAAGAATAATATTATTTAATATAAGACAAAAAAATGCAAAATTAATAGATTTGCAGAAAAATCGGTAAATCTACCAAAAAATTGTTAAGATTTTTGAAATTTTAGTAAATTTTTGTCGAGATCCGCAGATCGTAGGAAAAATTGGTAGATCTGGCAGCACTGAGTTCAGAATTAGAAATAACAAGATTGGAGATTTATTTGTAATTTTCAGATTAAAGTGTTTACGTAGAAGACAAACATCAATTTTTTTGAGATAGTAATAAACAAAGTTGAGCAAGATTTTAATCGCTTTGGTCATAATGTAGCAATTTTGTCGGAGCCGGATTATTGAACGCGGCCGGTTGAAAGTGGCAGTTTGAACGTAAGGACGTTTGAACGCAAAGGCGTTTAAACGCAAGGACGTTTGAACGCAGAGATGTTTGAACGCGAGGACGTTTGAATGCAGGGATGTTTGAACGCGAGAAATTAGATGCAATTGCATCCGGTCCCCTTGAAAAAAAGCACAGTTTTGAGTCCACATCGAAGGAGATCCACCCCCTTCCTGGTAGCACACTTCGTGGAGTAGTACCGGTCTAGAGGAATATTTTCGTTTGTCAAAACGGCTCGGAGCGTCCGTCCGGAGCGGAGGGTCGGTTTTGACAAATGGAATCACAGCAAATCTCGAATCTACCCTAAAATCAAGACATCTATTACAGACTATTAGTTATCTTGCGGACCCTTGCGTGAGAGAAGAGGGAGTCAAAAATTACAAAAATTATCCAAGTATATCAAATTATCGCCCCCCTCTCAATAACAAACTTTAAGTATTAATTTTGAGGTCAGGGCTCAGGGATAATGGAGAATTGTTGCACTTACTAACCTGTTTAAGCAGTCCATATTAATCCATGTTAAATCAACGTGCAACAACATTATTATTTTATTTCAATATAATAAGGAGAAATTTTAAAAAATATTTTTTTAAATTAAAACCGTAACAGATGCAGTAAAATTACGAAAGGGTAAATTTGTTTTGCAAGTCATATAGGTCTCTCCTTTCATGCCAACAGTGCCGGCTCAGAGGTCGGGACTTCGGGGATTTTTCCTGAGACCCCGCTCTTAAAGGGGCCCCGCGCATTCATATTTACAACAATTATTAGTAGCTAGGGCAAGATTTTGACACCAAATGCAACGTTTTTTACGTTTTAGGCTTCTATACAACGTATAGGAAGAAGCCTTATGATCTAGCTCCGTGTCCGTCTGTCCGTCTGTCCGTCTGTCCGTCTGTCCGCATAATTCAAAACCAATCAGAACGCACGTTCTTAAAACAATTTTACTTCATATAGAATATTTTTAGATTGGTATTAATTATTCAGATTATTTACATATATATTTTTTAATCCGATATTCTTATTTTGTATTTTTAGAGTAGGTATTTTACGTGTTTCTAATACGGTATTCGGTACGTGTTTCGGGTATTTTAATATTTCATTATGAATTGTGTTTTATTTGTGGTTTGTAAATTGCAAATATTTACCTATAAAGGTCGAAATAAAAAAAAAATATTAAAATGTTAGCGTTTTCCTTATATAGTAAAAAAATCTACCTAATTAAAAGATTAAGGCATTAAAAATTGGAATAAAATAAAGCCCAAATAATTTAACCTACCGAAAAAGTAGATGTATAGAAGCCTAAGAACTGTCGCAAAAGCGAGTTCCACCTTGTTTTATTTTAATATATTGAAGAAATAAATATTTCAATAAATAAATTGTTAAAATTGTTATCATTTCTTCCTTTTTGGGCAGGGGTCCCACATTTAATATTTTCCCAAAGCCCCGCAAAACCCACAGCCGGCCCTGCATGCCAATATTGCTGTCCGACCAAAACTAAAGTGCTTTCCTTCTTCAAATAATCGGCAAAAAAGGAGAATTCTTTTATTTAATATTTCTAGTTTTAAGTGTCTGGAAAATCTGAAATACTTCTCACACACTCAGAGAATTTATGATTGAGTAAATTTGGGCAGAGAAACTTTTATTTCTAAGCGAAAGTCAAGAAAATTAAAATCTTAGGGGGAGGATTTATTTACATGGTTATATTATTAAAAAAAATTTCTTTAAATTTATCAAGATTTAAAAAACCACGGATAGCTTACAATTAAAAAAAAATTGGGAAAGTCAGAAAATTCGTTGTGGAAAATGTTGTGAGAACTCTGAACAATAGCTATAATTGTTTTATTTGTCCGAGATTACAATTGAGTTTAGGATTGCTAGGTAATTTTTGAAAATTTCAAAGCAAGAGAAGTTGTTTTTATTTTCAAAATTTTTAAACTTAAAAAGTCTCATCGCTTACAGGGCAAAATTTAGCTGAATTTAGCTAAAGCTGCTATTATGAAAAGGTAGATATAAATTCGGGAGACTGGGGGGGTGAAAGGAATACAGTAACTTTATAAACAAAAATTTGTATAAATAAAAACAAAATTAACTGCAATCAAAAAAATTTTTTTTTGATTTTTGATTTTTTTGATTTAAAAAATTTTTTTTATCAAAAATATTTTGTTTAAATTAAACTTAGAAAAACATTAAACAACGTCGCAGCTCTGTATAATTTGATTCGGAACTTCGGAAGACATCGAAAATCCTACTTGATAATTCTAATCATTTGATGATTTAACATTCTGAAATTGGGCATAGGAACCAATAAAACAATTTCACCCTTACGAACAGAACTTTTAATTAAACTATCCTTAATCGTTGAACCAATAGAATCGTGTTAATAATTATTTAATTGTAACGATTTTTTTCTGTAACTTGATTAAGATCTCAGTACTTAGGAGATCATAAAACGGATACGACCGGTCAAAATTTTACATAACGATTCGTATGTAAATTTCCAAACTAAAACTTGAAAGCAATATTCAAGGTTCATTCCATCCACTATATTGAAGTGTCAAAATCATTCGAGTGGTCGAACAATAATCATATTATGTATCAAATCGGTAAGAGCCCCAATTATACATCAAAAATGTATATACTTTTGTGGTTGCGTGGGAATCCCGCATATTTTCTTAAATCCGTTTCACTATTAACTTATGTACGATCTTATGACCCACACTTCGGTGTGTTTTATCCCAATTCAACCCTAAGTCGCGTGCGCCCCTATAACTATGCTGGTATTCATTACACACCGGCCAACTTACTTTACGGTGTGAGCCCTTAATAGCATAATAGCTTTTTGACATATGGTGGTTATGGTGGTATATGCATTAATCAGCTTCCATCTTCACTTGCCGAATTTTTCAGCTTTTTGGTTTATTTTCGTTTAAATAAATTTCCCAGGCAAAATTTGAAATATTAAAAATATACGTCCATTTGCAAAAGCAGTTATCATTTCTATATTTACATTCCTTAACAAGCTTAATGTGAGACCAACTGGCTGTGCACATATTCTAAATTTAATATGTAACCAGTTTTTACATCACAATTGCACACTATTAATGAGGAAGTTGGGTATCTCTTTCACCTAACATTAAAAATAGTAAACAACGTAATTTAATCATCAACGAAAATGTCTCAGCTTCAGCTTTGGGGTATCATGAGAACAATTAAAAATTTCTACCTTACTATTAAATTTTTATTAGGCTTAATTCGAAATTATTTGTACGCAAATTAACATTCCTGAACGCTCGATTGCAATGTTAGACGAAACACCTACGTGCTCCATCAAAAAATTAATGGATTGGAAGTGCGAGCATGTAATTATTATTGTGTGCATATGTTAACGAGAACTTTTAATAAGTTTTTTCACCCCTCGCCGACGATTATCTGCCCCCTTTTACTGCAGATAAAATTGCAATTTTGAAAATTACTAAAAAATTTTGGCCCCTCATTAAAAAGAAAAGTATAAATAGAAATTGAACAATACAAAACTTGTAATAATATCACGTAGTTGTGAGTATTTTTTTTTCCTCTGACGCTATTATGATTGCGTGTCCCGCATGAGATGAGACATGAATGTGTCGGAAGATATTGTGACCCTACGCAGTAGTCCAATTGAGCGAGTTAAGCTTAATTAATCGTAATGGCTTCTAAATTGGTTTCAATTGAAAAGGCCGTACAGACTTGCAACAAGTGTCTGCAACTCACAATTATTCCACTAGTGACGGTTATGGTTAACAATTTAGTTTCTTCAAAATAAAACTATTTTTAAGCCTCCAGGTTCAGCTCATCCCAAAAATATGACTGTCCCATTAAATTTATTCCAATAATTCCTTTGGCAAATTAAAAATGCGTAACCGTAATATATCTGTAGTTGGGAAAATTGAACAAAGAAAGAAGTCCTATTTGATGATTCATCTGCCATTGAAAGATTTTTTGGAAAATTAAACAAGATTGAAATTTTCGACCAGAATGCAATTTCCAAATATGCAAAAATAATAATTTTAATCTTTACTCTTTTGATCCTGATTCTCTAACGAAATTTAATTAAATTTTGGGAATATCCAAATTAAGAATTGGATGTTGACATAATCAAAAACAAATTAGAATTAATTATGGAAATTTATATTTAATAATATCAAATCTAGAGAGAAAGAGAGAGAGAGCTAATTATAAACACTACCTACACATTAATCATTTTTAATGATCTTCAAGAAAAGGACATTACTTTTATACTAATTAAAATTTTTTATTTAATTTCTAGAATATTTTGAACCAATTCACCAATTGAACCAAACAAAAATTTAAATTAATTTATAATTTGGGTTTTTAAAATCTTTTTAATGTAAACCTCAGAAAAATATTAATTACTGCGATTCATTATTTTTGTACTAATTTAATTATATTTTTAACAATAAAAAATAAAAAACCAAAGATATGTAGTGTGAAGTACAAAAAATAGATTTGTTCCCTTAACTAAAAATTTTGTTATGGCAGCAAAAAATATTGTAGTATCGTAGCTACAACAGAATTTTTTTGCTGCTATTACAAATTTGTTTCTGCTCCAACTGTAGTTTTATATTAAATAAATTAATATATTATTATTGGGGTTGGTTTTGTTCGTCTTCGACTTTTTCGAAAAAAAAAATCGTTTAGGAAGGTTTTCCTTTTACCGTTTCCATTGTTACAAAATTTACATCACAAGAAATACGTTGTTCATCTGCCCTTTATGCTATGCAATGTCACTGCTATTTCAATTCCAAGTTAATAAATAATGAGCGTCTGATGACCCTGACGATCGTTAGCTTATAAGTCAGTCTAAAAACATCTGACTTGAATTTCCTCAGTTTCAATTCGAGAAAAGTCTAAAACTTTGATATGATTGGTTCTCTTGGGTTGACGATTGCTTTCATTGACTATATTGAAAACAGATTTAAAGGCTTTCCTCTATTTGATTTAAACAGCTGTGAGGGCTAAATGCCGAAAATTTTCTCCAAAAAGAAAAAGGCTGCTGGTCCAGCTGTAGACAGAAGAGCTGATGATACGTCCAAATTATTTAAATATTATCAGTTACCGATTAAAAATGAGTATCTCTTTATGTGTTTTCCAAAAACAACTTGTTTTTTTAAAAGAGTTTTTCATTTTTAACAAGAATTGTCACGTACCGGAAGAGGTAGTGTATGAAAATAAAATATTCTGAATAAAATAGGTTTTTGAAACGGAAAAGTGAAAAATGAGATGTTTCTTCAGCATCTGCAGATATTTTTCTTCTTAATCCTTGTTAAAAATGAAAAACTCTTTAAAAAAAATTGTTTTTGGAAAACACATAAAAAGATACTCGGTACGTGACAATTGGGCGCCGCCGTTTGGGCGCCGCCGATTGGTCGCCGCCGTTCAGCGCCCAATCGGCAGCGCCCAAGAGTCCTGATCCGTACCTCTTCATATCCATAGCAATAGAAAATGGGAATCTCAAAATAGTTATTTTTATCATTAGGCTGGAAACTGAATTTTTTCAAGTGCGAGTTGCTTTACAGGCCGAGGCTTGAAAACAGTTTTTACGCCGATTTCTATAATTTGTTACATAAAATTTAATTAGTTTTTAAAATATTCAGTATTAGGGATTTCTTGTTGTTGGTAGTAACACATTTGAATTCAAAATTTGACGTTTAAATTTAATTATTTTGTATTATCTTATAAAATTGCGAGTGTGGATAATAATTATAAAATAATAAGTTAGCTGTATTATAATTTCATTAAAAAGTGCCTTTTATCCAAAAAATTTGTAATACTTATTTCTTATTTAATTTAATGCAATTTGACGTACAAAATATGCAACAATACCAACATCTTATAAAATAATCCCTGTTTTTTTCAACCGCTAGGCAAGAAAACCAGCTTTTCCACTTGCCTGATGGAGGCGTAAAAACTCATTTATCATGTTACATATACCCGGTATGTGTAGATCAGTTAGAGATAAATTATTTTATATTCAAATTTCAAGCTAATAAATTTTGCTCCCCGAAAAGCGATCGACCAGGCAAATTTTTGTGCACTAGATTGCCTAAAGATTTCCTATCGAAAAAGTTAAAAAAGCAAAAAAAAACTCATATATAGTATTCTTATAGAATTTGTACACTTGTACCCCAGATTTCCCCAGCAAGAAAATACTTCGAAATTTTCACAAATATAACGAAATATTTCTCTGGAGGTTAAATTTCATAGATTCAATGAATATTTAATTGTACATATTACAGTTTTTACACAGTCAAAAGTGTGTTTGCCTAGAGGTTGCCCAGAAACAGTCTTTCTGTACTGATTTTCCGATGGGCGAAGAGTAATGGGAAAGTACAGTAGCGGTCATCAAAATTGCATTGGGAATTATTCCCGAATTAAAAAAATAGATATTTAAGTATATTATAAGCTATAAAGAAATGAAAATTGAACAGAAATAGATAAAAAGTTAAAATTGTGGTTTGAAACTCATGAGCTCAAAAATAATATTTTTTTAAAGCTACGCTTTCCAAACCGGGGGGTCTGGGGGGTATGGAATACCCCCCAGTACATCAGTGATTGTGTTCAAAAAAAGAAAATGTGTTATTGAATTTCAAATCAAAAATCTTAGATTTTAGAATTTTAGAAATTAGATTTCCGGTTTGAGCTCATAATCTCAATAACACCTATTTTCTTAAGTCTTGAAGTCGGCTGTCTCAGAGCATTAGAAACAATCAGACAATATGTTTTTGACTTCCTGATAACTATGCAACCATAATTTATTCTTTATTGTAATTTTTATAGCTTTTTGCTCGCATGTCCGGCACTCCGAGCAAGATCTGTGGTTTTGTTAGTTTTTCATATTACGAGTTCGTTTCTCCGAGCAGTTGCTCGGGGATAATACTCGCGAGACTGTTTCCTGGCAACTTTTAAAGATTTTCACGTGGGCTTTTCAAACGACAAAAGTCGTTCAGTCGTTCATTCAATTGAATTGTATTATTTTGTAAGACAAAATTATAGGAATCAATAATTATTTCAAACAATGAGGTAATTGAAACCGTTTCTAAGCATATTTAAAGGATAATAAGACCTACTAACAGATACTGTTTCACTTCAATTTTTTTTAAAAACCCAAAAAATACCGTGTGTTCTCTGCTATATCCTCATAGGCTGCAAACGTTTACTGCGTTGGAAGCGAGTAGTTTGATAACTGCTGATATTTGCCAGGACGTAATTTATTCAGAATAGCTCCACGAAAATGAAGATTGATATATGGTTAGTTACGAGGCCACGTGAAATCACACATGATTTGTCATCTCAATTTTAGCTTCCGTTTGACATCCAATTTAAAATTAATCGACTTCACTTTCTTGGCGAATAAACCACACTTTTACACAACACCAACCACGAAACCGCAATAACAAAAAATCCAAAGAAGCAAATAACCACCCGATAATAGTAAACACCCTTCGTAGTAAAAGATGCTATTGGACTGCTGTATATTTAGTGTGTAAAATGTTTTAATAGCAACAATTGGACAATATTGAGTTGGATTGCATTAAGGAATCTGGGCTGTTAAACTAATACACTAATAGCTGCACTAATAGCTATTGTCGCTAATAGGCAAAAATTGGGTAAATTGATAAATTCACTTACGAGTGATTGAGGCAAATGCGTGCGCTCAACATTTTAATAAACTTAGTTAATACCATCAAATTTATTTAAGCACACGACTAATAAAAATACAAAACAGAAAATTAAGCCAAACAGGAAAACTTGGCCCATTTTGATTTAAAAAATTTTTCTCGTGTGGGATATCTTTACAGCTTTGTAAAAGCTTTTGAATGAAGCCAATTTTGAAAATTAATTTTAGTATTTCTAATCCTGAGTGATAATATGTATCTAGTGAGCCAAATTGGATTTTTATTCCACCGCTGATTCAGGAAGTAAAAAATTTAATTTTAATAATAAAATTACGTTGTTACTCATTAATTAACTAAAACAGCGGCTCTTAACATTTCCAGGTTTTAATATGCGGTTACAAATAATTGCAAAGTGAGAATACCGCAACTTCCAATTATTATTTGTGTTTTAAATTTAAACCATTTACCGTGCAATTCAAGAATTAATAATTATTGGATTTATTTCTAAAACCACAATTAAAATTTTCAAAAATTTAAGAAATTATTTTGATAGGATTTTCAAAATAAAAATAAATCGTTCCACTTATAATAAGTAGTAGTGAATATTTTTTAATCTCTTCGAGATAAATTGAATTCAATTCTTCCTACTGTAGCAAGCCTTGAACATTAATTAAGAGTTTCAGTATTGTGTTCTATTGTTAAAACGCAAACGATAGGTTCACTCTAATGTTAAATGATGATTGCATCTAAGTTTGTAACAATAAATGTTTTAGTTTTCGAGATTTATTTCAGCAATTCAGAAAAAAAAGTTTTTCCAAATATTTGTACATGATTGTCTTTTTATGAATTTTTTGTGAAAATGATAACCATTTTTTTATATTTTTTTTGCTTTTCCTATAATTTTTTTAAGCTTTCCCCACGAATTTTCTTGGTGTTTTTGTATTAGAAGACGGTCGGAATATTTTTACTCCCCTGAAAATTAACTGATATTTCAGTTTAGCAGTCTGCACGGAACAAATGGCAAAAGAATCTTAAGAATTGCGTTTTTAGCTGCGAGCTAAAATTATCTTAATCAAATAATTCGTAGTTCAAATTTTAAAAAAATTAATAGAAACCAAAATCAAAATTAATAAAATTACACCGAATTAATGAAACAGAAAAACGAAAGCATTACATATCATTTTAATATTTAAGAAAAATAAAACAATGCTTACTGCTACTTGATATATCAATATTAGAACAAATGAAGATTACAGTGAGTTAACCCTGGGACGTTGGCGTGCGAATGACCTGGTTTTATTACATTTTCAGCCTTTCCTGTCCGCTCCTGGACACTGAACCTTTTCCAATTACAGAAATGTTGCTTAAACCGAATTAAAATTGGTTCCCGCGAACCTGTTTTATTGTTGGTAATGATAATCATCATCCCAGGGGTTTACGTACCCTTCAAAGCACGGAAATGATAGTACGAAAATTAATTACTATCGACCAGTGGCATAGCCAAGATTTTCATTTGGGGGGGGGGCACAAAATCGTTGGCGTAAACCAAAATACTGGGCGGTGCAGAACACCGTCTAGCTAAAAACGCCACAGACAAAATTTTTTAAAATTTTCAAGGTCAAGCCATGTAATGTAAAGTTAAAAAATTGCGATAAATGTATTTATTTAATAAATTAATAAATTAAAGATAAAAGTTCTCGCAATCTATTGCTAGTATAAATTTCAAAATTTAAAAATTAAAACACAATTAAGGAAGAGCGGCAGACACACACTGGTTCTTCAAGAGTGTATGCGGCACTGATGACGACTAATGAGTCAGAAACACATACGTGGTTATGATGGCTTGATAGTCGAAGAAGCAGTGTGTGTCTGCCGCTCTTCCTTAATTGTGTTTTAATTTTTAAATTAATAAATTTTCTGCTAGCTAATAAAAAAGAAAATAAGCCTGCCAAACTTGATAATATATTTTATTGGTTTCCTAATAATAAAAAAATTCATTTTTAATTTTTATACATTAAAAAATATATTGTAAAATCCATTTGAATGAGAATGGCACGTGCCTCCCTGCCCCCTCCCTGGTTACGCCACTGCTATCGACTATAACTTCCACTTCAAAGTTTAACTTCGTCTCCACTGAAAAAAATGGTTAATCACGTTGATGAAAAATGCATCATTTTTGAGCCGATGAACAAAATTCATCACATTGATGAACAAAAATCATCAATATAATGATGTTTTCATCAATACTATGATTTTTTTATCAATATGATAAATTTTGTTCGTCGGCGAAAATATGAAAATCTTTTATGTATTACCTTTTTTTTTCAGTGTCGTCAATAAGCCAGATACCTTGGTATTGGCGGTTGATTATGCTAACTACCAGACCGCAATAAACTTTTAAAAAGAGAGTTAAGAAAGCAGCCTACTTGCCCGTGCTATTTAACAACGGCGGCTGGTAGATAACAAAGGAATGTCGACTTGAAATGCGGGTTCAAAGCGTAATGTAACCTATACTAACTTAATATATTTTATTTTTAGTATCCTCTTTATACCAGTCGCCCAGTCGCAGTCGCCATTGTTAAACTTGGTTATTTAACAGAAAACGAGACTTCGCGTAGAATTCAAGTTTAAATTATGTATTTGTTAAATGCATATTAAAAATTGTTATTTTGGTCCTGACTATTTACTAAAGGATATTCCATACAATTATTTTTTATTTCATAACCCCCAGACTCCCACACCCACCACACGCAGGTGAGTATTACTGCCACCTATTAGATCCATTTGTTCTAAATAAGTGAAAGATTACTTTTGGATTCTTTGCCTAACAAAGAATGAAGAAGAGAAACTGCAGGTCTTCATGAGAAAAATTATGAAGAAAATTCTAGGTTCAGTTAAATTGGAGAAGAAAACTACAGAAGAATAAATGAAGAAATAGAATTAGGACTAGAAGAAAGAAACATTGTGAGACACATTAAGGCAATGAGACCAGGAGCAGCTCTAAGCCTTTACGCTGACCTGGAAAAAAAGGCAAATTGCCGCCCCACTATGGTGTTAATAAACTTTTTCAGTATTTTGGTGACGTCTCGGGGAATCCCTGGTGGAAATATGTCTCTGAAAACTCGGAATTAGACTTTTGCAGAGTTTCTCAGACATTTTTTTACTTTTTCAGAGAAATATTTCCACCAGGGATTTCAATTTTTGTCAATTTGTCACGTCAACGGCCAAAATGCCGCCCTTTAGATTTAGACACGTGTTTGGGCACGTACTAAGAGCGAAAAAAAAAGTGCGATCAAGGGTGCGATTAAATGGAGACCGGACGCAGTGAGACGGAGGGGAAGACCAAGAATGAGGTGGGAAAATGAGATAACAAATTATCTAAGAAGATTGACGATCGGGAACTGGAATCAAACTTCTCTAGATAAACTGCGATGGAGAAAAGTTATGGAGGAAGCAAAAACGCATGAAGAGCTGTAAAAAAAAAGAAAGGAGGAAGAAAAAGACAAGAATATGAGAATATTAGTTTTACTGTACAACAGAAGAAAATACGGACTAATCCACCCTAAAAAGTCGATTGAAAAACGTTAAACGACGTGGCGATATTCCGTCAGGCAATAATAGAGTGCCGTAATGATGATGATGACTTTTGAATAAAGTCTATCATAGGCAATGCACTCAAACCTTACGTGTCTTACGTGAAACTGAGCGTCCGGGAAAGGGTATCGAAACTATCACAAATAGCGGGAGGGTCTGGAGAGATTTGCTTTACACACCATTTATAGATTTGAACCACTTCCTGTCAAATTGAAACCGAATTAGAAAGTACTAGTGACAAGTGCCCCAATATTCTGATATGCATTGAAAGTGTACTTGCATGCAATGGCGTAGCGAGGGGGAGGCAAGGAGAGTCATCGTGCCCCGGGCGCTACTCACAAAGAGGCGCCAAATGGTCCGCAAAACAAAAAATTGCTGGATAATTTTTATTTTTATTATAATTGATTTCTGGAAAATATATTTTAAATTTAGTAATTTTAAAATTAGTACCTATATTTTACATAATATACATAAAAATGTATGGTGCCCCGGGCGCGAGTTAAACTTGCTACGCCACTGCCTGCATAAGAATTTAAATTCCACTCGGGAGTCTGTGAGACATTAATCATTAATTATAGTAAATAATCAACTAGCGCAGTGTGGTGTAAAGCTTAAATCTCCGAGTTACGAAATGGGAAACTGCGGTTTAATGCCTGGTCGCGTCGACTACACTGCTGTGATCAGAAGCCCAAGTTCGATCTATGAGCTATGCATCTAGCAAGGTTAGCACTGTACTCAAATATTATTTGTGTGACCACAGAACCATGAGTGCCAATTGTAGAACTTGGTAGGTACATTAATGGTAATAATTTAAAAAAATTCAATTGAGAGAAAGGAGAAAACGTAAGCAATTGTTCATTTTACATCAAAAATTGAAAGAGTAATGTAAAATGTAAAAGACGGTAGGAGCAAGTGTTTACATAAGTCAATAATTATATTGAAATTGTTATTTTTGAAATATTATTTCCACAGCATGTAAAGCTAAACCCGAAAGTGATATAAATCAAGAAAATGCGCTTCATTTATATTAAAACCGCATTATCAGAGTACCCGTGTTATATCGAAACCATGTTATAAATTAACATGTTTTTGTGTTATAAATTAACATGGTTTCATTTCCAGTAATCTCATTGTTAAAGATTATCTTGAATCTCGGATTAATCCGTGACTATTAATACGGGAATAAGCGTCAGTTTGATAGTTTAAGGGCCAATTTCATAATAAAAGTTAACAGGGCATTAAAATTTAAAAGGCGACTTAAAGCGAAACTGATTATTTTTTTGGATCTGTTTTGTCTTAAGTCGCCTTTTAAATTTTAATGTCCTGTTAACTTTTATTATGAAATTGACCCTAAACAATTTAAAACTTTAGTTTATTTATTCCTTTCTCTTTTCTGCTAATGCTCTGTAAATCACTTTGGATCTTTGGGGCAATTGGGGTCAAATACACCGAGTACCTTTCACATACTGAACAAAACAGTTGATGAAAAATATCATTGAATTTATGAATTTGCTCTTCAACATGACAAATTTTGTTTATTGGCGCGCAAAATTACTAAATTTTCACTAATATGATGAACTATTTTTTTCAGTGTATCCCTTGCAACTTTAAAATTTTTTTTCTATTTCCCGGTCATTTTTTAATTTTTCCCAATCAAATTTCTCAAAAAAATACAATTGACTTGATTTTCTTTTAGGTAAAAACAATGGAGAAAATTTACTCACAATTTTACTATGCAAAATTTGAAAAAAGATTAAAAATTAAAAATTGGGAAATGAAAATAACCGGAAGAAAATGATTTAATTTATTTTTTTTTGCAAAATTTGTCAGTCAAAAGTTGATACTCAAATATGAATAGGTCAACACTGCGTAAATCAAATAAATCTTTCAACAAATTAAAACGCTGCTTCCTGTTTATTCCCACAAGAAAAACTGCAATTATTTCACAAACCCACATGATTTGGCAAAACTATAATCCACGTGACCACCATGTAAGTATCGATTATATTGACAAAACGAAACCTGCAGGTCACACGCTATTTTTCGGAGCGATCTGAACATTATCAATGCAGCATCTCTTACACAAACTAGCGTTGTGCCATTGGTAAACATTTCCCTTCCAGTTGACAATCCGCCAATAAAACGGTACCCAACCCTTGATAAAGCTTCATCATTGGACGTTGCAAGCCTCCCAACACTTCTCGTTAAATATATACCGCTTAAAATAATAACGTAACAAGTCAGTATCTGCGTAACAGTGTTTCTAAATTGACTGCAATTCGCTTTATTAACAAATTCTGGCTTCGTTAAGCTCGATTACCAATCAAATAAATTGACAAGATTAAATAAATTGTTTTGATTTCGTGTTAATTACATTAAGCCACTTGGATTAATTAATTTCTTCATAACTCCAATCAGCATTAATCGACAATTATAATAATAAAAAAAAATTGAAATTGGTAAACGAGAGACATGGACGGTGGACCTTTCGACGACCAAAGTTTTTCCGATTATTCCAATCAACCGTTACCTTCACTAAGCTCCACGTTATTGCAAAATAAAAACAACCAGGAGAACATTAATGCACACTCCATCCAAATGATGTTGGGATTGCAACAACAACAGGATGTTTTTTGCAACATGAATTCGCCTTTGGATTATAAAGGTTCGTCCCAAAAATTGGATAATTCTTCGATGCACCACGATCTTGGTCCAATGTTTCAACAAAGTAGTTTGGAGGCTCTAAATAACAATTCCAATGGCGTGAAGCGAAAAAGTGACGACATTGTTCTTCTGCAGTCACAAAACTTATCGTCGACTGAAATTCCAACCACCACAACATCCAGCACCACCAAGAAAAATGATAAAAAGAAAAACGATAATAACGGAGTCAAAAAGAAGAAAACAAGGTGAGTCGATATATTTTATTGTATTTAAATCACGATTAGGGACGTTTTGAATAAATAAATTATTAAAATTTATTATTATCATTAAAAACGCATTTGTAAGCATAAGGGTGTAAGGGGGCTAAACAGTTGGGAGTCCATGCCGGAAGTTAAATTTTGTAGCTCGTGCCGATGCAACATATGGAATTTCTATACATTCGACCGCATCAAATTTGCATTAAATTTATAATTTGGGGTGCATTAAGCTTTTTGAATAAAATTCGATCAGATAAAAATACCACGATATTTTTTTAATTGGTTTTGTAAAATATTATATTTAAAAAAAAAATTACTTACAATTGGAAGAGCATCGCCTCGGGTTGGAAAACGCTGGAATCAGAATGGAACTGGACTTAAAATTTGACATTATAAATTAAAATTTAAATAATAAATTAATGATTAATTACATAATTTAAAAATATAAAAATATTTTGCTAGCGCTTTAAATATTGATTAAAATTTTTCAAGGACCCCATTATTTTTTTATTTTTATTTTCAAAAAAAAATTATTATTTTGCTGTTATGTAATTTATTCCTATATTCTTTTTAATTATCACTTTCATAAATATCGACAGTTGTAATTAGCGAGATTGTTCTATTTTCCAAGTTGGTTTGGTTTAATAATAAATTTCAACTTTAAATTGAAAAAAAAAAGGATTTTGCAATCAACCGTTTTGGAACAATCAATAAAACAAAACAAATATACAAAATTATAAAAACCGCAAAATATTTACTACTAAATATCTATAACCAGTTTTTTTATTTAATTTTTTTTACAGAACAACTTTTACTGCTTTTCAACTGGAAGAACTGGAAAGAGCCTTTGAACGCGCTCCGTATCCGGATGTGTTTGCCAGAGAAGAATTAGCGATGAAATTGAATTTGAGTGAATCTCGCGTGCAAGTTTGGTTTCAAAACAGAAGGGCAAAATGGCGTAAGCGTGAACCCCCACGCAAAACTGGATACATAAGTTCGAACTCCCCGACGCCAAATTTAACCAACTTCAACAATACTTTGAGTTCTTTCACCCAAAGCAACAGTTTGAACACGTCCAGTCCGGTGGACACTTGGAGTTACCAATCGTCCTACGACTTAGGACCACATTTGAATTTGTTAAACTCCACCACAACGCCGTATTCTGGTTTTGGATCGCCGCAAAATGGATATTCGTACATGTTGAATTCTCACGATAACCAACTTTTTGGTGCACCCATGAGAAGTCACGAATACGCAGCGCCGTTGTCCAATCAAAGTCCTCCGATGTCCAGGGATTATTCCATGCTGCAACCGCATTCACCACCGGTGGACGAGAGTTCGATTGGAGTTAAGATTGAGTACGTCAATCATAGTTTAAATGGATCTCCAGAAAGATACACCAACATGTCGCCCAAATATGATTCTGAATTAATCCACGAAGTAAAACAGAATGAATTTGATACCCGAATGAAGGAATCAATCAAAATTGAGTCAAATCAAAACCAAAACTATGTTACCTTGCCCCCTTTTTTGAACTAGTTAGGTTTGCGAGAAAACCTAAAATTCTAAACAATTAATATTCTTTATTTAAAAAAATTATAATTAATTATCGCGTGTATGATTTTGTTTGAATATTTATTTAATAATTGAAAAATTACAAGATTGTAATTAGGGAATTTAGTCATTCAATTTGGTAGATTTTCAATGACGATACGTATGGGTTATCCCGTACAAAGGTCGTCCAAATTAACTGTGACCAAAAATTAGAATGTAATCACCTGCTTTATAGTTTTTTGTTTGTAATTTGTACATATAATTTTTGCTATAGCCGAATTGTGCCTTAAAAATTGACATGGATGTTATGGTATTCATAACGTCGGGTCAAATTGTACATAAATATTTTTTATAGAAAATATTCTATTTTTAAAACTTAGCACTTGTATATTAATTTTGAATTATTATATATGTACAGGGTGTTCTTTAATTCAAATCACGTTTTAAGTGGTTAAATTTTAATTATTGCCATTTTATATTTTAAATTTTTCTGTGAATTAAAGTGCCATATTTACTCAATTAGCAATAATGTAAATAAAATTATTTTGTGCGTTGAATGAGCTTTAATAGTTAGAAATATTGTAATTATTCTCCTATACACTTTTGCCTTATTATTAAACGATGTGCCATTAAATTGCCAAAATAACGCCAAAGCTGAAAGTACACACTTAGAAATAGCAATTGAAAGCATTTTATTCAATAAAATACCGTATGTTAGTCGATAAGTGCCATATTTTTTAAACCTATATATTCCATTAGTATGTTTTATTATTTTTTATAAATTGTACTTGTATAGAATTGATGATACACTAAATAATAATTATTAAACAATAAAATTGCATATTATATAAAAATTTAACAACCTTGCAGAACACTTATATAATTTTAAAATAATTAATAATGAAAGGTGTTGGGGTTTTTACTTAAATTAGAAAAAAAAATCCATTAAATAATGAAGAATCGATTTAGGTAATTTACATCCGGAAAAACTTATTTTTCGAAAATCAACTTCAAAACCCTAGAACGTTGCAAAATCAATATTTCCAAGAAAAATAATTTTAAATTGCAGTAATTTCTACATTAATATAAATTTTTTCTTAATTAGCAATTAATTTTTCTCAAAATTAAGATTTTGCACAAAATGAACTACATTTTAATGTCTTAGGTAATTCTGTTATTGTTTTGCATAAGCAGGAAAATCCTATTTCGTATCAATAGTACTTAAAGTTATTTAGTGGTACCAAAAATCACCACAGATGTTTAAATAAGTAGATTGCCACTTATATAAATGATGTTAGTTTTCTGGAATTTTTCTGGATCAAATACCTTATTTGTCTTTTTTGGTTACCAATTTTGTACACCTGAAAATTTTTTCTCTTGGATAATAGCAGTCTGAACATAATTGCTTTGCTAATTTTAGTAGTAAATTGTAGATTTATTAGCCAGTTTGGGTTACCTATTCATTCGTGGATAAGAGTTGCCTCCGATAGTTGGGTTGTCTATATGCATACAATTCGGTTTTCAAACACTAGCATATTTAAAAATTTTATTAACATTTTTTTTTTAAGATTTTCTTAACAAGACTTATGCCCAAGTGCAGATTTCGTATAATAGACTAGTAGCAGGGGTGACGAAATGATCATTTGGCAAGATCCGGCTTGCAAAAGGTTGAGTAGTTCTGATTTTTCGATATTTTGCAAAATTTAGAGTCCCAATTGAAAGTCCCAGTTTTCAGGTTTGGCAACCACCAAAAAGTGTTGCCGTTTTGTTTAAAATTGTTTTTTCCAACATATCCCTTAACCAGTTAATTCTATCACAAAAATTGTTCCTATAAATCATATAGAAAATAAAATTTCCTACAACTTTCTTCTGATACATTTTCTTGTAACTCTAATACGGCTTCATTCTGATCATGTAAGTAGCGTTTAGCGACGGCGCCAGGGGTGGGCCAGGGTGGGCATGGGCCCACCCTACTGATTAGAGTGCCCACCCAAGTGCCCACTCAAATTGTAGGAAATTACAATTTTTGTTTAATTTCGTCTGTCCAGTGAATCCTTTTTTTTTTTTTAGAATATGCATTTAAAATTTTAGGTGCTTATTTTTTTATAAACTTTGTGTGCCCACCTCAAATATATTGGGCCCACCTTGTGCCCACCCATTTCAAAAATCCTGGCGCCGTCGCTGGTAGCGTTGGCAGGGATTGGTACTATTGGAGTTTCAAAAATAATTGGCAAGCATTTTGAGATCTATTTCTTCTTGCATTTGATGGTTTAACCAAGGGAAGGCCAAAAAAGATTTTTTGCCATTCTTCAAAAGTATTCGGAGATTCAGAGAGTATTGTAGAGGCAAAAGAACGATTTCTAGTAGTTTTGTGTGGCGGTGACTTAGAAAACGAAATACTGAATGTACTTTGTGACCAGCATTTTTTCTAATTAATAACAAAAAAGAAAGTTAATCTTTCTGCTCTGTCACGATCAAGACACTGCACGTTATCAAGCATTCAGGACTTTTGACCAAGTCCAAGCATGGTATGAAAATTAAAAAAGTTTGCAAGATTGCAGGCTGGAATCTTAATGGAAGTAATATAGTCACAACAGCTACAGAGAATTCAGAAAAAAAAATGTGGAGTAGCGTGTGGATGCAGAAAAGCTGGAGTTTTGCAATGGACTGTCATGCAAAAATGTGCCAGAAGTTTTAATCAACAATGACGATGAAGAAGAAAAAATGTTATCAATTATTAAGCAGAGTTTAAGTAAGGAAGAAAATACGGAAACTTATAATGAAAAACTGTTTGTTTTTGAAGACATAAATAACAGTTTACTGGACAAGTCAACTGAGCAATAGCCGTAGGGAGTTAGATTTCGAGATGCGGTTGAAATACCTACATTTCAAATTTTTAAGATATGGTTGCTCTAATTTTTAACAGAGCAACAGGAAAAGTAATATTGAGTTTTTGTGCACATGGAAACTATCCAAAAACTTATCCAAAGCTTTTGACCTAAGGAGCTAAATAGGCTTAATCCATTCTTGCTTATTCCATACATTGAAAGCCTAAAGATGAGCAGAATTAAAATCTTCTTCTTCCGATAGGTTTTTGCGGCTTGTGTTTCTATTAATAGCAACCTCGGTAGTCTTCCAAAGTTATAAAAGTCTTACGAAGAAATACATTATAGCTTGCTGGACTTAACTCCGATGTGCCCGTAACCCTGGATTTTATTGCTGATGAAGGCAAATCATCAACTCATTTGACGTAGTTACTAAGATTCCAAGGAGGAGTTGTAAAAAACAACAATTGCGATGATAAGAAAATTTCTAAATAGTCAAATTTCACTGCAAAACCAAAACCAACAACGAAGGGCCATGTTGAGCCAAATTTGAGAAGAATCTGAAGAATTAAATAGTTGTGCATGTCCATGCTGACAATCAACACAAAATTATTATTAAGTTGGGAAGTCCTATTCCCGTCCTAGGACGAAACTTGGAAAAAGCAAAGGATAACCATGGTTTATACGTTTTTAATCATCAGTGGATTTGGGGCCTAACTTTTTGAGTAAGACGAATCCGGATATAAGCATTTAAGATTTCTTGAGAAGGTATAAGCATTGCGAAGCAGGGGGAGGATCATCGTAGTATGTACTAATTCGTCTTATCGGTTGCACTATTTAACTTGGAATAAGGCCGTTACACTCTAATGTAGAGGTCGAGAACAATCGATAGCGCTATCGATTATTATCGATAGTAACTACTATCGAAAGCCATCGATAGTTTTCTCTAGCTATCGATAGTTTTCGATAGTCGTGGCACGTGACAGGTGCCTTCAATACCAGCAATTTACCTTTATCATTAGTCATTACTAACATAACTTTGATTTTTATGAATAAAAATGCAACTTTAGTTATTTAAGCATTTTACACATTCAACAAATGCTTGTTTTTTGCTAAAAAATTTTTTTCTTATATTTAATATCCACTATCGAAAACTATCGATATTTATCGATGGTCTAAACGTCTATCGATTATTCTCGACCTCTACTCTAATGGTTATTTTTTCGAAGTTCCCACTGCCATCAGCATCCATTCGTACTCTAATATCACCTTCTCTTCTGGATTAAACTCAATTCAATCGTTACTAATTGCTTTCCACAATTTTCCAGTTTATTTTTTGTCTGCTATTCCTTGATAATGAGACTTTCATTAGCCTAGTAAGTGAGCCAAACAACTGCCAACTCGGTACCTAAGGTAACTAAGGTACTCGGTTCAAATCCAGGGAGAATTAAAAACTTTCATATGACCGTCTCCATGTTTCGGAGAGCACGTAAAACCGATGGTCCCCCTGATTTGTTGGTCTTAATGCCCGAACCTTTCTCGAAAGAGAAAGAGGCCGATAGTCCAGTAGTGGAATGAAAAATAAAAGACTGATAAAGAAGAAGAAGATTCTCTGATATATGTTTTTTTTTTGTATCATCAAGTGGTTTTATCTCTTTTGTAATTCTCTGTTTAGCTCTTCTCTGTCTCATCTTATACTTTTTCTTCTTCTTTTCCAATATATATAGAGATCATGAGATCAAAACTGGGGTAGAACAAAAATGTTTTATAATACATATATTTCCAAAAGTACCAAAAGTACCACTTTTACTCCTAATTAAAAAATGCTTTATTTTGAATGTATTTTTATTAATATGCTAATATCTTTTTCGTAAAGAGCCGTCTCCTCATAGGAAGTTGGCTACCATACCAGGATTGCCTCTTTCTTCCAGACCACGTTTCCCTTCTATCTTCATCTCTGTGATTAGCTGTAGCTTCATGGATTAGCTATTTTTATTCTTTTAATAGTGGTTAGGGCTTCTCGATCTCTATTTATGCGAGGTAAACATCTACGTTTGTGACATGCTCAATCCAAGATATTCTGAGCATTATTCGTTACATCTACATCTTGAAAGCCTTCAGTTTGTCAATAAACTAATCTTTTAGAGATCATCGAGGGTGTCGTCTGCGTATCTGATATTATTAATGATTCTCTTTTCTTCGAGACATCTCTGAACCTGAGTTGAGCAGATTGAAGCCAATATAAATTTCGTATGATATTGATGTCCTTACTCTCTAAACCTATTCTCCGCGGCTGGTTAATGAGTACGTTGTGTCTCACCTTGTCGTTGTTGATCGTTGATTGTTGAGCCAAATTGAGAGTCTTCCATTGTTTCTTCAATTTTTCGGCATTGAACTATGCCCCTTTTGCATATAACAATATAACAAATTTAAACGTTTAAATCTAAGAGTCCTTAATGACTCACTCGCTCTTGTTTGTGGTATCTTGTCCTTGGGGTTTTTTGGCCCTGTGGTTTTTTGTTTCTAGGGGTTTTTTCCCTGTTGTGGTTTTATGACCACACCAAAAAATTAAATTTATTTTGTACATTGCATACAATAAATTTCAATACCTGCTGGTTATGAGCCATCTACAATAATTTAAAATTCATTGGATTGATATTTTACCAGGCATTAACTTAATTTAATGCAGTATTGCCATTGTACTCCTCACCGTAATCGCTTATAAACCAGTTTTACCATACCTTTGATTAGTATACCTTTAAATTTAACCGTGTGAGTACGAATTGTGATTAATGTGATTGTAAACATTGACGATAACATTATTTTACATAAACACGATTATTATGTATGTATCTATATATTTTTACTTTTATTATTATCACTAGTATATGTTACAATTTACGCCTTCTGTGAAAAAGTTAACAAAAGCATTTTTAATTTATTTATGGGTAAATATAAAAATGTAAAAATATTTATACAAAATTTTCAATGGAATTGGATTATTAGTAAATTCTTGTAAAGATAACAATAATTACGTTTGGGTTTTATTACATTTATTATCAAATTATATAAATATTATTTATTTATTTTCGCGCGTAAAAGGAACAACTTGTGAAATGTAATTTTCTGTAATTTTGCACTAAGATATTTAGCATCATCTGATTGTCAGACAAATCCCATTTTAGAATGAATTTTGCAGAAAATACATTTTAACATACAATTTATGTGTGGGTACATACATTTTATTATTTATATAGCCTACAATTTTTAAACCGTTATAATGTAATTAATTGTTTACATTATTGTTCAATAATTAAATATATGAGTCATTCACAAAAAAGTTGCATTTGTAATTTACTTCAAGAGTCATTACCTACATGGTCCTTTATTGAAGGCAGTTACTGTAACAATTAATTAAAAACAATACAAATGTAAAATTTAAAAGTGAAAAATTGACCTGTTAATGCGGCTGCAGGTATATAGGTCAAACGAACAAACTATAACTTTTGAATGAACAACTTCATTGTCACAGGGATTCTCTTGAATCAAGTTTACATAATGTAACCTCGAGAAGACAAGGTTTTACATTACCTGTAGCATTGGCTGAATGTTTTTAATTTTTCATGTTTGTCGTTGAAATTTTCCCATTTATTGGTACCATTTAATGTCGCCTTGAAATGTTATGGTAGAGTACTCCCAAATACGTACTAAATAATTGTAAATTCAAAAATACACTTTCCTCAATTAAAATTTATTAATTTATAATGGACTAGTTTCGACTAATCAGTCTTTATCAACATATTCCTATAAAAATTATAATTAAATTAAATTAAAATTAAAACTAAATAATAAAGACTGATTAGTCGAAACTAGTCCATTATAAATTAATAAATTTTAATTGAGGAAAGTGTATTTTTGAATTTGAATATATCCTCAATGGGTCATAATATTATAAATAATTGTAACTTCAGGATATCCGCGATTTACGAGATTCAGGGTGGAAATCCCCAAATGCTTGGCGGCCATCGACACTTTGTGGGCGAAAGAATTTGTTTTGATGATAAAAAATAGAGAGAAATTCGAGTATACAAAATACCGTGAAAGTACCTATTTACCATTTTGAATTACAATACAATTCTATATCAAATAGCATATAATCTTCAAGGACAATTGTATAATATATTGTACATTGAACCAAAAGTTTTCATTTGAAAATTAACATAATAATAATAGGTACCTAATAATAATTTACAAATTAAAATTATTTGAAGAAGGCAATAACCTATTGCCTAAATCTATGATGTGAAACAAGCAATTGGCATTCTAAAGTACTTCATATCTTCCAAGATATTGGAATTATTTCTTTAAAAACAAATCACGTCAGTTTGTACGTCATCCATTCGGCTATTCCAATCACGTTTCTTTCATTCAACCGGAATATAAAAAGTTTCGGTTGGTTCCAATATTGTCTTCACTTCATTGATAGAATTTCTTGAATAAAAGGTTAATTAAAGCAAGCAGACATGATATGATATCACATCTCCAAAGGTGGGAATTTCCAAAACGAATATTGAAAGTGAATCATCAGCTATTAAAAGGCCAGTGGCGTGCACCAATTACATAAAATCCAAGAGTGGGATTGACGTATATTCGGAAAGTTGCGTGCGTCACTGTTTGACATTGCTTCTTGTGCATCCTCGAGAAAGTGAATAGTTTTTAGGTTACTCTGCTTTCTCCAGTAACAGTGATCACTCGAACTTGTAGACTACAACGCGTAGCGAGAAATAACACCGCGTCAAAAGCATAGTTTTGAAATAGTAAAGTTTTTGTGTTGCTCCAAGTGGCGTCAAATAATAATTTTTATATTTTCAGATTAAAATGAAGATCCTTGTGGTGTGCACTTTGTTCCTCACATTAATAAGCCACAGTTATCCACAATGTTTAACATCAAATGACTACCAACACAATCGGGACGCGCAAAGAATACTCTACTCGGGACAACAAGAATTTTCTCTAGCCCTCCTGAAAGCTATAAACGAAGTTGGTCCTTCGGACAACATCTTCTTTTCGCCGTACTCGACTTTCCACGCACTTTTACTGGCTTATTTTATTTCGGGAAGCGAAACCGAGAAATATCTGAAAACAGCCCTAAGGCTTGATTCTGCACAGGTAAGACTTAATTCTTTTTCTGTACTTTTTTAAAAGTGAAATTTATATTTCCATATTGATGCAACACAATTTATTAGCTTATCTCTTCAATATAAAAAGTTGATTAGAAAACGGTAGTAAATATTTATTACGAAATACGAGTTATCGCTGGTTATACAAAATAAAACTGTTTCGTTTTACAAAATGTTTTCCGATTTTTGGGCAAGCAATTTTATTGTAATCGCCAAAGTAGTTTAAACCGAAAAAGTTGGTTCAGTGGCAAAAAACTTTTTTCGTTTTTGTTCTCAAAATAGTTTTGCCTTAACCCGTGGTTCAAGACCACTGTAACAGTTGTTATCAAGTTTTTTCATGGTTATTCAATCAGTGTATCTTCTGCTATAGTTTCTCAACGAAATAATAATAATAATTATGTTCAACTGTAGCTTTTGGGAAACGCATTCTTCATGTTTTGAGAGGAATTCCTATCATTGGAATTCGCTTATTTTGCAAATAGAAATCATTCAAAAAGAATTTATTGTTATGGGCAAATACCTTTCCGTGACTTCTGCGTGATACTTGAAAGTGAAAAGTAATTAATTCTGGAAATAATATATACAAATATATTATTGGTGTAGGTCTAGTTGAGGTTTTTACAGTAGATGTTTAGAGCCATCCATCTAAATTCTAAAATCAAGGCCTTCTCTACAACCTGCACTACCAAAATTTCAATTAATCTACCACAATTACAATACTTTTCCAAAACTTTACAATAGCGCCACAGGCGATTTTTGTAAATGTTTACGTAGAGTTGATAAGAATTTAGGTATATTTTTTAAATTAAAAAAAAAATTTGTGAATTTCTTTGGAGGGATATCCCCGTTACTCCCCCTCTTGTATCCGCTCTTCTGTTAAAGAAAAAATCACATAAGTATAAGATCAATAACTAATCGGATGCTTAACATAAAACTTGAAATCAAAATTTCCTGCTCAGGAAGTACAACTAGAATAAATTACAAATTAAAAAACCGCAGATCATCGTATTCGGATTTTCCACATTCTTCACGTGGCCGGTCCGTCCTTGGGTATGAAATAGTTACGATGGTGTCAACAAAATAAGATGAAATAGAATACTTTTTGTCTTTATAAGAAATTATGACGGAACATTTATTACAAGTTTTCCACATATACATAGAAAGCTTGAGAAACGGAGAGAGAAGGATTCCAATAATGGAATTATAGTTTTACATCATAGGTTGCATTGAAAAACCCAAGCAACTGATATTTTTTGGGTCACCCACTTTTTTTTATATATCCAAAAATTTGGGAAAGTAATAAAAGCACTCTTTAAGGCTTCTTGTTCTAAAAATAAAAAATAAATATTGTTCTAGCCCCCCATCATAGCTTGGAAGAAACAGCCGTCGAATATACTTCATTTCCTATTCGGTTGACGTCGTCGGCGTCGCCGGCACTAAAGTAAAACAATACTGCTTTTCCAATAATTTGAATCTCGTTTGATAATAATTGAATGACGTAAAATCAAGTGTTTTACATTTTACAATAAGATTAAGTTTAAACAAAATGTACTACCGACGTTGACAGTTAAATTCATGTATTCAAATTCAAATGTTTTTTGAGTAACAATATTTCAAATAATTTTTACATAAAATGGGTGTGGTGGGTCAGAATAAATTTAAGTATTCTTATATGAGTAAAGGATATAGTTCAAAATTTAAAAAATTGTTTTTACGTAATTAATTGACATGTAAACTTAAAATAGAAGATTACGGAGGACTGATGAAACAGTGCGGCCTTTAGGCCGCCTAACATGGGCTATCTAGTTACCTCGTTACATATTTAAATAACCACTTTTATCAAGTAAAATAAATTAAATAAATGTAAAATATACACTGAGAAAAAAGGATTTGTCGTCCCAACAGAGCTATTAGTAGCTATAGCCTCAACAAAGTTTATCGTTGCTGTAACAAGTTTTCTGCTGTCATAACAAAGTTTTTTCTATGCAGAATAAGAAAATTTGTTAAATGAACTAATCTTTTTTACTGAATAGAAAACAACTTAGTTATGGCAGCAGAAAATTTATTGCAGCAACAAAAAATTTGTTATAGCAGCAAAACAAAACTCTGTTGAGGCTATAGCTACTAATAGCTCTGTTGGGGCGACAAATCCTTTTTCTCAGTGTATATTGAGATGCATTTTTTTTAAATACAGGGTGTCCCCGTGACCGTGGAGAACCTCTTAGGTGGTGATAGAGGACACTTTTCTAAGACATATTTTTAAATAAAATTTTTGTCCAAGTCCAAACCCTTGGGGGTACCTCACTTTAAAGCAATTTTTTCAATTTATGATTTCAAGTGACCATTGCACCAATATTTTTGATTTTTTGGGTTTAATGGATTAGAGCTTTTCTATAGAGCATTTGAATATCTACAAATTATGTTATAACCCCTTATTGCCTAGAATCAACAGATTTCGAGTTATGAATTAAATTAAGGGAAAAATGTCAAAAAATTCCGAGTTTTATTTTTTTTACTTTTCTTGCCAACCCCATATCTTTTAAACAAAACGTCTTAGAAAAAAATTAACGGCCCAAACCGGATAGGGAATTTAACGGGCTACAACTTTAGCTTAATACTTTTTTTTTGGGAAACCAACCGTTTTCACAGAAATTACGAAAATAATGAACAAGGTGTAGGTTAAAAAAACTAAATAAATTCACAAAATTTATTTTAATAAATTTTCAAAATGGCCTCCCTCATTTTCAGCACACAGGCATGTTCTTTTCAAAAGGTGTTGCACTGTATTATTTGTAATGGTGCATTTTTCGGTAAGTTCTGTTACACCTATCAGTACTCTTTCCACTAATTTATGTTTTTTTAACCTACACCTTGTTCATTATAAGTCCAAAATGATAGTTTTGAGTAATCTGCATTTTAAAGTTTGCATTTGCATCAATACTTTAGTGCTTTCTTACATTGCTATATTTCACAAAATGAATCAGATATGACTTACTGCATTCAAAGGCACAAAGATAATAAAGGGAACGGGAGGGCTAATGAGCTGGGGAAGCTGGGACCCATTTTGAGGCTCCAAGTCTTTCGTTAGCTGATCGTTAGGATCCTAGATGCCATTATAAGGAAGAAGAGGAGAAGACTGCATGGAAAAAGGTGGGTGAATGTGATTGGATGCCTATAGGCGAAGGCGACAATGCGTTTGCCCTCTGAGGCAAACGTCTTGGCTCAGTCTGCGTTTCTCGCGGAACACTGCAAAGTGATTATAATGAAGCTAGTTGACACTCCAAACAGACGAAACGACGGAGGATATGTTGGCAACTGCCTGTCGTTAGCGCCAAAAAGAGGATCCATGTTGGGAAGCTTATGGCCTGATATGGTCAGTGTTGGTGATACACTGCCTTCTAAAATACTTTAATTTGTCTTATGTTTGGGATGACTTGGGGAATAAATGGGAAAGTTGTCTGTTACCAAAATCGGAGGTACATAGCATAATACGCCCGATATGCGGCCTAAGTACACACAAGCCTTGATGCGCCTTCTACATCCAATTCATAATCTAGAGTTTGGCTAGGCTTAGTTTAATTTGGGATTTTAAGAATTATCGAAATTAATTACGTAACCCAGTAGATAAAAGCAGTATATTATTAAAAAATCATCACTTTTTTATTAAATTAGAATTCACTGAAATTCGTCCTTGTTAAAGGACGAAAGCTCTCGTTTTAGAATTTTAAAATCGACTGTACTGTCCTCAATACATACGTATTTCGTCGAACAAACCTTCAATCTTGATACTATGTTACTCCATTCTTGATTGATGTTGCTGTGTTTTTCTTTTATTTCCATTTCTATACTAACTCTATTTTTGTATTGTTTTCTTGTTATATTTTTGTTCATTTCTGTAGTTGTTGTTACCCTTTCTGTATTGATTAAAATTTACTACTTTTTGTTAAATTTTTGCTATTATCACAAATAATGGTCTGTATCCACATTGGTTAGTTTGTATGACCTCAGATCAAAACTCACAAATTCCCTTCTTTTTAAATTAACCCCAGGATTAATTTCATGAATAGGGGTTCTTTTTGGGTTCTCGGTCAAAATAAATACAACAACAATTTTTCTTTCCAGATTCTACATTTAATTTAAAATCCTCATCAGAGTTAAGAATAAAAATTCAAAATTAAACATTCAACTCTTACAAAATTTTTTTTTTTTAATAGTGGATGTCAAATTAACATCTGACAAGATTTTTTTTAGACATCTTAAAAAGGTTATTTACTTAACCGTCAAGCTATGGCCGCCCAAATTTAACAATTTACTTAAAATTTGACTGCAAAAACTATTAAAAATACAAACAAAGGAGTCTTTGTATATTTTATTATTGTTAAAATTAATTTATTATTATCTTACGTATTATATAAAATTAAATTATAAATCTTGCTGCTTTCAAGGATAGACACACATAGAAATGCAAAATTTTTGCAAAAATTATAATATTTTCCAACTTTCCAGTACTTGCAGTCACGAAAATATCATATTCTTGTGTTGAATTGATATGACCTCCTCTTTGCTCCATATATGCGGCATCGCAATTTGAGCATTTTAACTTGATTTTTACCTTAGTCAGTTGTTGTTAATGAGTGCATAAATAAACTACATTAAATGTATACTGCACAATTACTATTTGCTATATTAATGAACGACAATTGATTTATGCTCTAGAAATTCCTCCATTAGCTTATTCCCTTTGAAAACAAATAATTTCAAAATGAAACTCTAGCTCTTTCAGTAATTTAGCGAAAATGATTTTTTAAACTGTTTTATTTTCAATATAATGTTATGACTGAAGGTAAATCCTGTAGATATTTTTTTGTCCTTGTAACAAATTATGAAAACGATTCATTAAGAATGTTAAAAACGAACTACAGCAAAGAGTAAACATCTGGTGCTACCCAATTACGGTTTTCAGCTTTCAAAATTTCCATTTCTGATAACTTAATGAAACTAATTTTGCTCAATTTTTTTACAGAATAAATCCAGCATCTTCGGCGCTTATAAGTTTGACAGACTGTCTACCAACATAAAAACCCAAAGCAGTTCATATGAATTTACTAATGCTAACCGCATTTACGTAGCCAACCAAATTGAAATTCGTAGTTGCGTGCAACCACTTTTTCAAGAAGAATTGCAAATATCAAATTTCCAACGTGACCCCGAGATTATCAGAAACGAAATTAACCAATGGGTTGAAGACAACACCCATGCTATGATTAAAAATTTACTTCCTCCAGGAACCATTGATTCTTCAACAAATTTGGTGTTGGTAAACGCCGCTTACTTCAAAGGAGTTTGGGAAAATAAATTCGATCCAGAAGATACCAGACCTGAAGCTTTCTTCATTTCGCCAAGTACAAATCCAATCATGGTCGATATGATGCATTTGGAAACAACTTTAAATTATGGTAAGAATTTCTGTTTCATCCCATTTAGTGGTAGTACTTCATTTGTTTAAATTTTTAGATATATCCGAAACTTTAAAAGCACACGTCTTGGAATTGCCTTATCAAGGAGACGACATCAGCATGTTTATTCTTCTTCCACCATTTTCGAAGAGCGATAGTATTGAAACGGTTTTGGAAAACTTAAATGTGGAGAACTTCAACAGTATGGTTAACGGATCTATTTCGCCCAGACAAGTGCAATTGTCTTTGCCCAAATTTACTCTTGAACATACAATCGAATTGACACCGGTAAGACATTTTTTATTTTGTTGTTGGTAGTTAATGGGAAATATCTTCTGCATGCTGGGTAGAGATTTTGAGATGCTTTTAATTTTGCCAATTTTTTCGTTTTGCTTATAACCTTGCCTTTCAAAAAATCGTCAAAAAATCCTTCTGTATTATAACGGTGATTGCAATAAGTTAACTTTGCCTTTCCTGTTAGATTCTTGAGCATTTGGGTGTTGGAAATCTCTTTCACCATGACGCAGATTTTTATGGTTTAACTGGTAGAAATTCACATGAGTTATCTGTTGGGGCTGGTATACACAAAGCCAAAATTGAACTAAATGAAGAGGGAACCAAAGCGGCAGCTGCGACTTCCTTGTTCACGTGGAGAATGTTACAAGACGAAAAGGATATGCCCGTTGAATTTAAATGTGATAGGCCGTTTGTTTTCACTATTTATAACAAAGTGATGCGTACCATTCTATTTATTGGCGTTTACAGAAAACCGGAATAACCTATTAAATTATTATTAAATGTACCTATACTAATGGGAAAATAATTATCAAATTGATAATTTTTTCCAACTCTTCTAACCGTACAGAATCATTTGTTAATTTTTTTTTAGTACAAATATAATAGGTTAGGAGTTAAGGAGATTATTGTAAATAGCTTTGTATATTAAAATAAACTCATTTTTTCAATGTTTGGTGTTGGTGATTTTTCGATACTAATTTTTTGATTATTCAACTGAAATGGCTTTCAGGTTTTGAACAAAATAGGTGTTGGTGATTTGTTCACGGATACGTCGGATTTGACTGGATTGGCGCCAAAAAATGATGTCAAATTGGGACGTGCTTTACATAAAGCAAAAATTGAAGTCTCAGAAGAAGGAACCAAAGCTGCAGCCGCAACCGTACTTTTCACTTTTCGGTCTAGCAGACCGGCAGAACCAGCACAATTTAAGTGTAATCATCCGTTTGTGTATGTTATATTTCATAAAACCAGCAATTCCATTCTTTTCACGGGAGTTTTTAGAAGACCTTCTTAAAGTATTTTATATTTATTAAATTTTTTAGTTTTAAGAAATTTTTGTAGTTAAGCGTGTTTTTACTATTAAATAAAAGTGATTTGTTATAAAATTAACTTAAAAATGTTTCATATCCTAAAGGAAGAAGAAGCTATGGATAATTAAGGAGAATAATTTTACCTATGGAACTCTGAAAAATAAATACGAGCGTAACCTGATGAGTTAGAGAGTAAGATACCCTGCTATTTACTGAAATAAAATTAAAATTTATTTAGCGCCCATATTAGCGCTCATTTGCTCACCAATGTTGATCTAAACGACGAATTTCAAAGCAAAAGTCATGAAAAACCTACAACAACCCAGTTGGTTTGTCTCTAACAACTACAGAACAGCAAAATAAATAAAAATCGGTGGCGTAACTAAAGGGGGCCGCCCGGGCTTCCTTTAGGTATAAGGACCTCCAAACGGCATAAAAAATATATATTTTTTATATATAGGTATAACACAAATTTTAGAATTTAAAAGTTGCCCTGTTGCGCCCAGATGTTTTGTTTTTGTTTAGATAAGGGGGGGGGCTTTCAGATTCAGAAATCAGATAAAATAATAGGACTACCTCCACGGTTTTATAAATTTTAGTTTATGGCGTAATTTATAAATATAAACATTAAATTTTGAGAATTATTCATAAAAAAAGTAAAAAAAGATGCTAAAAACTAAATGCGTATATTCATAATGGTTGCCCGCTGGTGGCGTGTTTTACAAGGATTTTTGGGTATAAATTGCACTTAAAAAATGCAGATGTAGTTGGACACTGAATTAAAAATATCCCTGGAACGGTTCAAACTTTAAAATTACAAATTTAGGACGGACTGAGTCGCCCAAATCATTAAATCATCCCGGAAGTAGCCTGAATTCAAAAATTACAGATTTTAAGAGATCTCCGTCTACAAACCTAAATTAAGCTATAATTAACTATTAAATAAATTTATAATATATTGCCATGGGCGTACCCAGCTTTTGGCCTAGTGGGGGGCAAAGCAGGAATTTTCTGTTGATAAATAATTTAACATAATTAAAAATGTGCCTTTATTACATTTATTACAGGTACTACAGGATCCAAGGAGGGGCAGCTGCCCCTCTCTACCCCCCCCCTGCTGGAAGTCAACTGTGAGCGGTCTTACCCACTAAAGCAAGTGCTGCAACTATATTTACGTCGAGTACATTCACCGTCAATAATTCAATTATTTCGAAATTAAAAAAAAAATTGATGTAGAACCCAGAAAATGTTGATCTATTTACATTAAACCCTTTTAACCTTTTAGTATATTTAATGCCTTTGATTGAGGTTTTTTAATTTTTAAAAAAGAAAAAAATAAAATTAATTGTACAGTAGGAGTCGTGGAAATTGCATCCGTAATTATTTCCGAATTAAAATAACAATTCCCAATGAAATTTCAATAACAACTTACAATGCTTGGTTCACAAACCGGGGGGTCTGGGGGGTATGAAATACCCTCCAGTACACCATAGATTGTGCGCAAAAAATATGTTATTAAACTTATGAGTTTTAAACCAAAAATCTAACTTTTAAAATTCTAAACTCTAGGATTTCTTAATTGAAATTCAATAACAGATTTTCTTTTGTTGAACACAATCACTGTTGTGCAGGAGTTTACTCCAGACCTCCCGGTTTGGAAAACCTAGCTGTCAAAAAAGAAAATATATTTTTGAGCTTATAAGTTTCAAACCAAAAATTTAACTATTTATCTATTTTTCTTCTACTTTCATTTCTTTATTATTTATAATATACAGTAGCCGTCATGGAAATTGCATTGGAGATTATTTCCAAATTTAAAAAAAATAGATTTTTAAGTATATTATGTTCTTAATAATAAAGAATAGAAAGAGATAAAAAGTTAAATTTTTGGTTTGAAACTCACAAGTTCAAAATTACATTTTCTTCTTTGAATATAATCACAAAGCTATGTTTTTTAAAGCGGGGAGTCTGGGAAGTATTCCATATGGGGCACATCAGAGTTTGTTTTCAAAAAAGAAAATGTGTTATTCAATTTCAAATCAGAAATCTTATATTTTCATTTCATTTCATTTCATTGGGAATTATATTAAAGGAATAAAGGCCACTTTTCTAAGACAAATTTTCAAATAAAATTTTTGTCTAAGTCCAAACCCTAGGGTGGTACCTCACTTTAAAGCAATTTTTGAATTTCTGATTTCAACCGGCCAGAGCTCCCATATTATTGATTTTTTAAGATTAATGGGTTAGAACATTTTTAAAGATCATTTGCTTATCTATAAAATAGGTTATAACTACTTATTGTCTAGAATCAACGGATTTCGAGTTATAAATTAAATTAAAGCAAAAAATGTTAAAAAAATTCAGGTTTTATTTTTTACTTTTCTTGCAAACCCCGTACCTCTTAAACAAAACGTCTTAAAAAAACTGACTGCCCAAATCTAGTAGAGAATTTAACGGGCTACAACTTTGGTTAAATAATTTTTTTTGGGAAACCAACCGTTCTCACAGAAATTTTAAAAATAATGAACAAGATTTTTTCCTATCCGGTTTGGGCCATTAGTTTTGTACTAAGACGCTTCGTTTAAAAGATACGGGGTTCGCAAGAACAGTAAAAGAAGGAAAACCTGAATTTTTTTAAACATTTCTTTTTTAATTTAATTTATAACTCAAAATCCGTTGATTCTAGACAATAAAGGGTTATAACTAGAGGGCGGATTTATATGCGCTAAAAACGTGTAAACAAGGCATTACTTAATGAGGCTTTACAAAAACCTGCTAAGATTTGCATTGATTGGATTAAAAAAATTCAAGCAGCTTTTTGTAAAGTCCTAATTAAGTAAAACTTTGTTTACACGCTTTTAGCGCATATAAATCCGCCCTCTAGTTATAACCTAATTTGTAGATAAACAAATGATCTTTAAAAAAGTTATAATCCATTAAGCTTAAAAAATCAATAATATCGGAGCTATGGCGGTTTGAAATCAGAAATTCCAAAAATTACGGTCACGCGGACCCAGCTGACATGGTTACGTCATATTACCAATTATTGGTCAGTATAGATGTTATATGGCCAAAGAAATGACGTACTAGTGACGTAAAACTTACATGTAATGTCATAGCCCAAAGACGTCATTTTAGGACGATTATACCAAAGACGTCCCCTGAACGTCTCACAGAACAATAATTATTCTTCTTCTTTTTTTTCCAAAAGCCAAGTTTGATCGCCAACGCCCATTGAAGATATGGCACATTAAGAAGAAGAAGTTAACCCAAATTCAATGCCTAACTTAGATTTCTGACCAATCGAGTAGTCATAAACGTAGGTTAAACACGCAATTAATACCTAATTATTAGATTATAAATTAGATAGTACCACAAATCACCAGAGAGCAAACTACACCATGTACGACTTCACGAACGACTACAATCATCTGTAAACTGCATGGTGCATGCTCTAATCAACAAGTAACAATTCCGACATTCCGAGTCCGACGAGGATAAAATATCTCGTAGCTGCAAAATTATTTTTATTAGCTTGACCTTGAATTCAGCAAATTTTACCGAGTTATAACGACGTAAAACGAAAAACGACGTCAGAATTACATTGAAATGACGTTACTTCTCTGACGTCAAAATTAGGTCATAAAACAACGTAACACTAACGTCAGTATTTAGTCATTTGACGTCCTCGATGAAATATAACCAGAAATAAACGTGATTTTGACGTGATTGACGTAAGCATGTCTACTGGGAGGTCTTCCGCGATGCAGAGTTCTACGCACGCTAATACCGCCACTGGACGTGGGTAATTGAAGATTATAAAAATTATTTTTTCATTCATTAATTAAACAGGGCTGTTACGGGCCAGAATGTGTTCTCAGCACATATTTTTAAATATAATTTTTTAATTGTTAAATAAAGCATTAAACTATTGTTTTAAACAGTTATGGTTGGGTCAAGCAGGGAGCCCCTCTAACTCGGGGGCCCCAGGCCCGGGCCTACTTGGCCTTATGATAAAATAGGCCCTGATTGCGACTCATTGTCCCCGTTCCACAGACTTCATTTAGTAATTACCCCCTTGAGAAAAGCACTTTATTTTATTTTTTACAAAATATTTTAAAGCGCAGATGCTTCTAAACATACATGGGGAAGACCCTAAAGATCTAGTAACTCTTATGTAATGGATCTACCAACTGTGCATGATATTGGTAAATCTTTTTATTTGTGTACTTCTCCACAAATAATTGTAGACAATCTGAAACTATAGTAAGTTGTTCCCACGAAAGATGAAGCTGACGTCAGAACTATCTGAATGAAATATTGGATGAATGGTTGAGTTAGCGGTCTTAATAAAAACAAATAAAATTATCCGACGACTAAGACCGCTAACTCAACCATTCATCCAATATTTCATTCAGATAGTTCTGACGTCAGCTTCATCTTTCGCAGGAACAACTATAGAAACCCTTGGAAAGCTTATCCTGCCTCTTACTGACGATATCAGTAGCTTGGCAACCTTTTGTACGGTCTACCGGAAATATTACCTGTGCAGGTTTGCCTGCGCAGGTCGGTAGCGTAAATGGGGACGTTTGGTGTACCGGAGCGATCTTCTGTTCTTTTTCCAATGGCATCTATTAAAAACGATGACGCACTGGCATTGATAGCCTTGTTTTTTTGTTTGTTATATTGAAGAAAAAAGATACAAAAACAGTAAAAAGGAAGCGAAAGAAGTGGTGTAAGCATTTGTTATTGAAAAGGAAAGCTTATAGTCATGTGAACTTATTGAACGAAAATAAAAGAGATAAAATCTTCAAGCACTTTTTTAGATGAATCTGGTGGCGTCATTTTCACGTGTTGATTTACGTGGCAATACGATGCGAGTGATTCAACGACCGTCCAGGACAGACACTAGAAAACAACTGACGCGAACTGTGTACCGTACGGTGTCGATAAAAAATATTGATTTTCGAATTTGCTCCGGTCACCTGTACAGGTTAAAAAAACTGCACACGTCCGATGCCATAGATGCTCCAGTCTACCTGCGCAGGCAAACCTGCACAGGCAGACCTCTTCTGTAAACCGCATCGTAAGTGGCCAGCATTAGATAAATAAAAATTAAACAAATTATTACTTAAACAGTAATAGTGAAATTTTGACTTTGCTAACTAAACCGAAAATTTTACCCGAGTCTTTTCGCCTGATTTCTCGTTGCCTCTATTATGACTAATACCTAGACCAAGCGATAACATTCTCTTGGATGGCATCATGATTAATTATTTATCGCATTATGACGTTTTGAGTTTTGATAAATGTGCTTTACATTAAAGGTCTACTGTATTATCTTAGGTGATGAGGTGATCTAATTGTAATGCAGTTCACGGTTCGAGTACATATTTATAGGTCTGTGATACCAATCATCCAATTATTATGAGTCGCCATTGGCATATTTAATTACTGTGAGAAATTCTCCAAATGATAAGATTCTGTTACTTAACTTCTGTAATAATAAATTGGAGGCTACCATGAAAACTTTAGAAGAGCAAAAAGAAAACGAATAGTTTAGATTGCTGACAAAAGAAAAACTTTTTTGTTGTTATAATAATTTTTTAATTTTTTTCCCACGACCAATAACCTTAACCGACTTTTTTTGCGATAACAATAATCATCGTTTGGTATTTGATTTAAGGTATATAATGTTGTCGATTTGGTAATTACAATTAGCAGGTTAGATAACAATATTTTTGTTTTGTGCATTGTAATACTTATCGTAATAAGGAATTCTTCAAATATCTACAAAGTACACAACGCACGCACACATTGTATAATTTCCAACTTATAATAACTTCATTATTTTTAATATTAGGATAAAAATTCAATATTCAAATCATGACCTAAACTTTTTTTTTATTCGGAAGAATAATAACTTAATTTGGACGTTGATACTACCTGAATTAAGTTACTAAGCGCATTCCAAACAAAATAATCTGAAAAAAAGGTAATAATCCAATAGCATAGGCAGAACTTGATCTTGTGGAAGATGGATTATATCTATTACTTACATTTATCTTCATACTGAGAGAAGGTGGGAGAGGTTCCTCACCGAAAAAGGCCCCAAAAATGTATTTACTGATAGTCTTGGGGAGACAAGGTTCCAGCTCCCTACAACCTCTTCTTGACACGCCACTGCGTATGACATTAATTCAAAAAATTCATATTTCAAAATATTTAATTTTGAAGTATTGATAAATCATCCATGGATTAAGCCATGAATAGCTTGTTTCGACTTCATAGACTAAATTCATTTCAAATCAGAATTCGTTTTTTCTTAAATAAGTTTTTGTTTATACAGAGTGGCGGATAGAAGAGGGGGGGGGACTTAAAAACATCGTTCTTACACCAAAAAATTTTAATTTATTAAAAAACAAATAATTAATTTATTTTTGTTATTATACTTTTTATTTTTCTTATTTAATAAATTTTTATTTCGTCGCCCCCCCCCCTATGATAATTGTTTGGATCCGTCACTGTTTATACAAAATAAGAAGACCGGAATGTTTTATTTTTTTCCCCAAAAAAAGTATGGACGTTCGATTGCAGCATTTTAAGATTTCAAAATATTCTCAAAAATCTGGTATATAGCAAAAGAAAAATTGTTGCCCATTAGATAATTCTGTAGCTTTTAAGTTTATTATTTTCTACTACAGGAAACATCGTTCTTGATTTTTTAAAATCCAAGAAATTTTCAAAAATATCAAAAATATTGCAATTTTTTGAAAAAATTAAAAGCGGTTACATATTATAGAGTACGTAAGTATTCTCCTAAAACATTAAATTTAAAAAGAACTGGGGTTGCTTGAAAGAAGTCTTTCAATTTTTTCAGAAAAATTGTAATATTTTCGGTTTTCCGAAATATTTTGAATTGTGATATTTTTAAAAATCAAGTATGATGTTCTGCGTAAGAGAAGAGACTCTTCTCAAGAGCTACAAAATTGGCCGAATTGGCTGAAGATTTTTGAGAATAACATTATTTATTCCGTAATCTATAGCGGGCCCTGCTACATGATTTGGTGTGAATTCAGTCAGTTACATATTAATAATTATAAATTTTCAAAAATTATTAACTCCGAAACTAATAATAAATCGATATTGAAATTTTGAAAGCAGAAAATATTTCGTCCCCTCTTCCCCCCCCCCCAACCATATTAAATTTTTAGAGAAAATAGGACTTTTTGAAAAAACTACTCTCAGGTTCTTCAGAAAAATTTGGGATATATTAATTTGGTCTTTTCGCAAACTTTTTAAATTTTTATATTTTTAAAAATCAGGTTCAATGTTCCACGTAAGAGAATAAAATTTATCCAAAAACTACAAAATTATCGCATTGGCGGCAATTTGTCTCTTACTACTCGTAAAATGAAATTTTGAGAATAAAATTTTAGAAATTGCAGCAATAAAATTGATTTGATTTAAAAATAAAAGATTAATAGTTGAGATAGAGGTCGATATAATCTATAAAGTAGATAAATTTCAAAATACAAAAATACAGAACCGTAGTCAGTTTTATTTCGTTTACCATTATTTAATTTGGCTTTGATTTAATTTATTGATTTCGATATCATAAAATGTCCTAGCGACAGTGAAGCTCGTGGCTTTTTCCTTAGATGAGACTAATCATAAAGTACTATAATATATTATACAGATCTACTAAGACACACGATTTACAAAGGAAGCTGAGACTCAACTACTTCATTAAAGAGCTACATTGATACACAATAAGGAACTGCGTTTTCTTTATGCATTTTTTTAATGGATTTCACTATCGAAAATCTTTTTGAAAATTGTAATAGTTTTATAGTCCAAAATTGCAGGGAGGGCTAAGCCTCCTTTGCCTCCTCCGACGAGCCGCCGCTACCTTCACCCAACCTATATGTTGTATTTGAAATATATTTACTCCATATTATTTGATCTTTTTATTGTATAGTCTACAGAGGTGGCGTCTTGTCGGAGAAGGGGGTAGGCAGGAGAAGCAGTGCCTCACTAAATCAACAAACCAACTTTCACAAAAACGTAATTGATATTTGATACTTTTTTTTTAAAAACCTCACACCCATCGATCTCACCATTCATGAAAATAAATGCTAGTTTTTTCAAAAACTCTTCATCTTGTTTCTTGGCTTCCCAATTCTCAATTATTCTTCTTATTAGTCGGTATTCCAGAATACTTCATAGTATTCCCATATAAAGATACTATGGATATATTCCATAGTATCTTTAAAAATTTTCACAGCAGATAGGTCTACTCCCCCCCCCCCCTTTATTTGAAGAAGAATCCTATGAACACCAATGAGGCAAAAAAATGGCTAGAAAATATTACAACATTAAAATGATTACATTTCTATAAAATATTGTACAAATAATACTGTTAGAGCTCAGGCCATAAAGATAAGCACTCCACTCTAGATAACAATTTCTTAAAATGTATGTTGGCATAATCTTATAGGCTGGCCGATTGCAAGAGCAAGTACTGTGGAAAATAACATTTATTACTATTGTTAATCTTAATAATGCGATAATAATTAATTATAAACCTTTAAATTCTATAATAACTTGTAGCCCCAATAATGTGCCACCACTGATAAGCGTAGCAAAAATGTTGGCCGCTATTCCGATCCGATCATACGATGCACGTCACGACGTACGAACACGTGGCCGATGACAACTCATGGGATGTGGCGCTACGCATGTAAATAAATCAATAAATAAAAGTACGATTTTTCGTTATGCCATTGTGTTAGGTACTTTTCACTTCGTTAATTATTAATCATCGTTTCGACTAAAAGTCACTCCTCTATATTTTCTATTTATTTTTGGTCACGTTATTGGATATTCGTAAACCCGATCACGCCACTTCATATCCGTCCAAACAGTCGCGACGGGGTCTTCCTCTCTTTCTATGCTTCTGTCAGTATCGAACATAACCTCAGTGGGTTTTTATGTCGTGCTCTACTAAAAAATTTTATTAATAACAACAAAACAGTGTCTATTTGGAACCTAAAATAAAACGAACAATTTCTAATCTCTCGACAAATATTGAGCACAAAAATAATTTTTTACATATTTTCTTACGTTGAAAATTGCTACGTTACGTGTCTTGTGTTATTAAAAAAACCAATGCTAGTACTTTAATTAGCCATTTATTATGTTAGGTAAGTTTGTAAATAAAATTGTGTTCGTATTTAACCCACATAACCTAAAAACCCCTGCAACATATTGCATAATTTTTTTTTAACTCCGTTTCATGTTACAGATTTTCCATTACCGGGAGCAGAAGCCAATAATTTTATAGCCATGTCTCGTAAGCGTACCAGAAGTAGATCACAAGACAATATTTTTGATAAAAACGTCAATCACCAACCCACTACGGTATGTAATAATTTAGATAAGTACTTCATTTTTGTGTTAAATCAACTGTACGGTGTTCAAAATGTTCATAACAAAGCTGATAATTACTACGGTTTAGTCCTGCATTAAATATTTAGGGTTGTTGATATACAAAATGAGTGTCCGTTTATTTTCACACCCCCCCTCGATGTAGTTTTTCTTTAATTATGATTAATTTTATATGTGGGTACACAATCGATGAAGACAGAACATATAATAAAGCGAATAATTACTGTTATTCTATTGTATCCGATGTAATGAGCAAGTCAAATTACAGAATTTAAAGAATGTTAATTGAGCAGTGTATGAATTTTTAAGGTTTCTTTCAATTATTGATTTTCTTATTAATTTTTTTTTGTGAATGGAATTTTGCATTCATTTTATTTTGTTTTTGCTATTTTAATTATATTTTATTCTTACATCACTTGATTGTTTTTTAAAAAAATAACCTGCTAAAGGGTTTTTATTTAAGTCGGGTGAAGTTAATTTAACTGAAGCATATTTCGCATTTGTTGGGAATTTTTCAACAATATAAATTAATCATAGAGTAAATTCAAAGTCGTCACTTCCACATTTTTGAACTTTTTCCAAAAAGTTTTTGTTTTTATGACTCCCGGCCCCCTCTTTAATTTGATTGTTTTATTGCCAGATTTGATTACTTGATCATTGTGAATTTATCGTTCGCTAATTTTTGTTGACTGGGTCAATCACACTACTCGATTGTATTATGACACTGTGTAGCCGCTCGTGTCGCAAAAAACGTTCTTGGGGAGTCATTATCTTTATTATCCGCTAGTTGACAATTATAGTCCAATTATGTAATAATTATATTCATTACATGTGCATTTGTTGTAAATCATTAATAGTTATTATTCAGTGAACCTCGAGGGCATAAATATTTGCATTACAGTGGAAAACCATCTTGGTTGCGAACCTTCTACTCTTTCAAAACAAATGCATCTAAGGCAATATCCATCGGGAGATATGGAGTACCCCCCAGTGTCCCATTAATAATTGTATTCAAAAGTAAAACTTTCGAACTGCCGCTGGGACAAACATAAATATTAGAAATTTACATAATGTTATGTTTGCAGTATTTTGAGAGCACATTTGGGAACTCAATAAGCTATTTTTTGTAAAATATATACAAAAATTATATTATCTTACGTTTGTCCTATATCGTAAATCATAATATTATCAATATTTTAAATTGAACAATCAGTTTCGTCAATGTAATCGATCAATTACTCTGAACTGACGTGTTAAAATTTTAAATTTTATCCGAGATGACCGCAGCCCTCGCAGGGACCCCAATTATTCTCGTAAACATTCACTTCATATCAGGCCCCACGCAGGGGTTTGCACCCTGTATAAATTATAGTATGATACGGTTGGCAACGCCGTACTGAGGTTTCCAGGTCGAATTCTCGGAGATACCAACTGATATAATTAGTATAGAGCCCCGAATGAAATTCCTTCCTTTTTATTGTTTTTGGCATTTTGGCAAACCAAAAAGAACACGACCAAGTAGGTCAAACTAAACATACATAGGTATCGAACTAATCTAGCGTATTTCCTCATAAATCCAGAAAATTTTACCCCTTTCCAGGCACGGAACTAGCCCTGTTAGACTAAGTGGGCCGAAGCCGGGCCCAGTTATTTTTAAGGGGGCTAAAGACCTAGAATGTTTTTTAAAAAAGTTAAAAAAAAAAGTAATATACGTGACTAATAACAAAAAATAATGCAATAAGGCAATTATCTTAAGAATGCGTATGCAAAATATTTTAAACTTAATTAGTTAGAAATAATCACGAAATTATTGGAACGAAATTCTTTATTTGCCGGGGTGGGCCAGCACAACTTTCAGGTGGGCCATGGCCCACCCTGGCCCCCCGTAGTTACGTGCCTGCCCCTTTCCAATAAAACTGATTCTATTACTTCAGTTAAACCCACAGTTTTCTGGCAGCACTTGGAAATTGATATTTCTATCTTATTTTGAAAATACACATAGTATCTACGTAAATTATGCAGATCCACTTGAATAGCTTATATTTATTTACGTTACAATCTGGATTGTAAAACAGGAAAAGTGTCATTTTGAAGCAAAGTGCTTTATCATTTCGACACTTAAACAATCGTGTGATATTTTATCATACATTTTTGTATATCGCTTAGAAAGCTACTTCAACAATATTTAGGTGTCTCGTTCTTTTTTTAGAAATCGATTGTATTTTTGAAGAGTATAAAAATTTGGGGAATCAAATTTGACCCTGACGTATACCACAATATGTCCAAATCTCAGTTTTTTCAAAATATCAAGGTTTCTCGTATTGTTTTTGCAAGTTTTCGGTTTTATGTAAAACTATAAATAAATTTACGATATATTTTTTTAGTTTATTGCTAAATACTTGTAGGTGTGTGCCGCCAAAAATAATTTATTTGAATTGAACTTGAAAAATTTCAGCTCAGAGTGTATTGGTGTGTCTTAATTGTATTATACAATAGATACTTTTCGATAAGATAATATAAATTTTATCAGGCCGTTAGAAATTAATTTTTATGAGGTGATATTGGTACTTATAATCGATAGTTGCAGCATTAATATTTAATTTATTAAATTTTTATTGGCTGCCCTGTATTTATATAACAAATTCAATAATACATAATGTATATTTTTGTCTCTGTTAAGATCTGACCTAGACGAGGTTTTTATCCTGCACTCGAAAATATTAAAAATAAAAATCAGATAGAAGTAGGTTCAAAAAATATGCAATGATTTGCATGTAATTAGCAAATTTTCTGTTCGATTACACAATTTATTGGGTATTGTTTTCTATGATTATTGATTACACATCAGTTTTCTTTATTATTAATTTATATGTTGATAAGTGTAAACAAACTGCACACTAAAGAATTTTTAGGTCACACTTTTTCAACGTGACCCTGGTTGTAAACTTTTGATTTCTTCGACTTTATCCTTCCAATTCCAGTTTTTTCTCCTTTTTCCAATTAACTCATCAAAATTTGGTTACACAATAAAACAAAAACAACATTATGATACCACCGATTAAAATATCTAAATATATAATAGTTTATTACATTGTATGACCATAACAATGATCTTTGTAATAACCAATCATATAGCAGTATCTGTACTCTCTCTCTCTCTCTTCTAACCTCTTACAATCTCTTCATATAGTACTATTTTTTAGACATAGAGGATCAGGATGTTTGTTAGTGATGGTCCAGTGACTAAACATAAATAAATTAAAGAAAAACAAATTATTAATTTATTATGTTAACGATAAGCAGGCCAGCCACTGAAAATTGCACAATTAAGTGTATGTTTTACTAAATTAATATCTGACATCCGTCTAGTGTTAATCGATATATTAATTTAGTCGATGTAATTTTTTTCCTTGGTCTCTATCATGGTTAATATGTTCCTTGTTCAAAAGGTACGTCCTGTTTTTGATCTTACTTCTTCATTAATTTGCCTGCGTTAGATTTTTGATTTTCTGGAAGGCTTCAATAATTTTCCTCGTTGAAAAAAGTTTCGTTCGTAAATCCAGTAATGACATTTTAATCGTCAAATATTTCGGATATGCTGTCGAGATGTTCTAAATGAGAAATTAATCTTTACGAAGGTAGTACGAATGGGGAAAATGTTTTTGATAATTCACTGTCAGCTGTTCTGGTGGAATGAGTCGATTTGAATTTTTAGTGTAAATGTGGTCTGCTATTTCATTCAACCATGGTAAGAAAGTTTTTGTAGTTTACATCCTAATATCGAAAATAACAGCAGTCGATATTATTGCCTGTATTCTGAAGATTATCAGAACTTCCAATAGTTGCAATTGCAGATTGCAATTATTTTAATTTTTATTCACTTTCACTACTCCATTTTATCTAAGCTAGCCTTTGGTTGATAAAGTGACGACGTTCGGGGGAAGGTCATAAATAATTTCATTCATTTTAGAAATTTAGAATTATTGTGGTTGATCACTGTTGATCCTATCAGAGTAGCCAAAACAGAGTTAACCCTGGGAGTTCAATGGGTTAACTCTAATCCAAGAACGATCTTCTGTTATACAGCCGATCCCTATATGATTCAACTGCTCAACGTTGAAATTCTAAATCAGGCTGTTTTAAATAAAATTATCGTTGAGAATTTTTTGTTTACACAATCGCTGATAAATTTTAAGAAGCACCGAATTTCCCAGTTTATCGTTTATATTAAATTTTCAAAAACAACATTTAAGATTTCGTCAACATCAGTAGAAACAACAATATCTAAATACTTTATTTTGGCAAACAAAAATTGTGATTACTAATGATTTATGAGGTGGTGCAGGTTACCATGAGTTTTCTTTTTGGACAGGGTTTACAAACTTTCCAATTATCGGAACAAGAATTGTGCGGTCTACGACGTTTCGGCGCAGCCGGTTCGGCGCAGCCGGTTTGGCGCGAAGACGTTTCGGCGCGAAGACGTTTCGGCGCGAAGACGGTTCGGCGCAAAGACGGTTCGGCGCAAAGACGGTTCGGCGCGAGCCGGTTCGGCGCGAGCCGATTCGGCGCAAAGACTTTTCGGCGCGAGAATAAAATATTTTAAAAAGAAATAAAAAGAAAAATTATGTGGAAAAATGTAAACATTAATAGATAAATAATATATTGCCATGTTCAAAATAATTATAATAATGATGGTTGTTTAAATTTTGTAAATGGGTTTTGTGTTGTAAATTTTAATCGTCCTGTATATTTTTAATTGTTAATAATTTTAAGTTGATATTATTTATTGTTAAGTTTGATTATTGAAAAATGTGCATGCAGGCTTTTTGATAGCCGACTGCGATCAAAAGAAAAATCTCAATTTTTTAAATATTTTTTTACTTACTTTAATTCATAACTCGAAAGCCAATAAAATTAAATAAAATGAATTGGTAACACAGTAGTTACATTAACCTATTTTCTATACATGTATATTATAGTTTTAATAAATTTATTATTTATATTATTTATTGTATTAATGTATCAATTTAAAGTAGATCAAATATTTTAAAATATTTTATTCTCGCGCCGAAAAGTCTTCGCGCCGAATCGGCTCGCGCCGAACCGTCTTCGCGTCGAAACGTCTTCGCGCCGAAACGTCCTCGCGCCGAAACGTCTTCGCGCCGAAACGTCTTCGCGCCGAACCGGCTGCGCCGAAACGTCCCATCCCGAGAATTGTGTCTCTCGAGGCTTTGCCCTTGGTTTGCCCAAATGCCAGTGCCTTACCCTGACACTGGATTGAAAAATAATTACTTCCTGTAATTGGACTAAATCTAAATATTAGCATAGAAGAATAATATTCAAACTTGCGGGATTGCAACAGTAAAGTTTGTAATCTAACAGTAACTTGTTCTACTTTGATGGATGAGTAATTGAACATAGAACTTTGTTCTGCAATTGACGTTCGAATCATCTTACCGAACGTAATTACCAACAGTTATATAAACTAATGATTTATTTTGTCCTCCAATCAAAATATTTAAGAAAAAATCCTATTTAATTTTAACTGTGGAAGATGAACTTTGATTTGAATTAAATGTGACCTATTGATCTTCACTGATGAAAGTAGACGTGAAAGATTTTATCAGCTCATTTTTGGTTGACCTTATTGATAATCAGTTTTTTCCAATAAATAACTAGGTACACAATTTCAGACCATTACAGTTGATTTAACATAAATTGGGTTGCTTTACTGCTACATCAAGGGTTACTTTTTATTTCGGTCTCAAGATTTTTTCTAAGATAGCAAATTAAGAATTGACGTAGACATAATATGTAAAGTCATGTCTTACGTGGTTTCTAATATTTTTTTCCACATTTAAATAATATTAATTAGAGAAAACCTTGGGACATGTAATTTGAGTGTGTTAACTTGCTTACAATTTTTTGGGTTCATTTATGTTTTATTAAATGGTATAAAGTATTACTTGCTAATGATATATGCGACCAAGTTTTTGTATACCTAATTGGATCACCTTAGGAAAGTAAACTTCAAACTTTTGAAAAACTATAATACCTCGAAGTTCATTTCCGTCATTACAAAATTTGGAATACTAATTTTATTATAATTTTATCAAATATGGCGTCGCGATGGCCTGCGATGATATGCTTAATTTTGCTTTAATTCGAGTTAAAATATATAACTTCCCTCACAGGTGTTTTAAATGCAGAGATCGATTTTAGTCGCCGTAGCATATAATATTATGTAATATGGTGACCCATATAATGAAGTTTGGGTCTCGCCGTGGTCTGGATTCCACGTAAATCTGTATGTTTACCATGGGCTTTTGCTTTTCTCCTCATATAATTGGTAATTTAACCGCTATAAAATCTTGGAATCCATTTATACCTGAGAAAAGCACATTTTAATTAACACTAATTTGGGTATTTGATTGTTTACGATATTTGGAACACTATGTTATGCCAGATTAATTGTTCAAATACGAGATCAAGGTCACGGGTATTTCTAGTTTATATTTATCGAGTTGATAAGGCTTTTTTCTGTAAAAGTTTACAACATGATTGTAATAACAGATTTTTTATTATTTGCACATTACTCAAATAATTATTATTAATTATGCACCTGAAACGAAATAAAAAATTTAATAGATTCAATAAGGTCGCTTGTACCAATCGCAAATTAATTTTCTAATACTTAACAAACTCATTACAATTAGAATAATACATAAATTTCCATTGTGGTTGTGACACAGTACAGGGGCACCTCATTTTGGTGGATTTTGTTCATTTTTGATTTTTTGGAATTTCACCTTCATACCATCGTCATCTACTAATTAATGATTAAAAATGCATGTTAGCTTCAATAATTTATTGTGAATCGTTTTTTATTATTGTCGGCTTTGTTTTGGTAAGCAAGGGTCTATTTCTATTAATATTAAAATATATTGCAGTCCCTTTGTGTAGAAGCGCCTTTTAGTGATGAATCAATAGCTAGAGAAACTAGGAAAGCTTGCGATTATACTAAAAAAATAACCAAAGAAATGGCCTATGGTGGAAAGTCACCTAGACCTATCAGGGTTTACGCTGATGGTGCCTACGATTTGTTTCATCAAGGCCATGCCAGACAATTGCAACAAGCTAAAAGCATTTTTCCGAATGTTTATCTCATTGTTGGAGGTTAGAAAAGATTTTGCCTTTTTAATATTTTATTCTAAAAGCCTCTTTAGTTTGCAGCGATTCCATGTTACATAAAATGAAGGGAAGGACAGTTTTGAATGAATTTGAGCGATACGAAGCCCTACGCCACTGTCGTTATGTCGATGAAGTATTGAGAGATGCTCCGTGGACAGTCACTGAGGAATTTCTGTTGGAAAATAAAATTGATTTTGTTGCACACGACGATATTCCTTACGCCACTGGCAACGTTGAAGACATTTATGCACCGCTAAAAGAGAAAGGCATGTTTTTAGCGACCGAAAGAACTGAAGGTGTGTCAACTTCCGATATAGTAGCTCGAATTGTTAGAGATTATGACGAATACGTTAGAAGGAATCTGGAGAGGGGGTACTCCGCGAAAGATCTTAATATCTCTTATTTGAAAGAGAAAAGAATTAGGCTTAAAGGAAAAATGCATCAATTGAAAGATGCAGGCAAACACGTTTTTGACAGTTTCGGCGAAAAAACTGACGACATGTTGACGAAGTGGGATGAAAAATCCAAAGACTTTATCGACAGTTTCTTGCGACGTTTCGGAAGTAAAAATTTAAAAAACATTTGGAACGAATCGAAAAATATAATCTTGAATGCTCTAAGTCCACCCGGATCGCCCACAGTTAGTAGCGACGACAGTAGTTCTTCTGCAAACGTTTCGGACGATGAAGACTATCACGTATCGTCAAAACGAATTAAGTTGGCCTAAAAGTGTTAAACGCTATTTTATTGAAAATATAGAAATTTATTTGTGGTGTTGTATATTTTATTGTAATCCCCTTTTAAGTTATTTCTAATCGTCATCGTTTGCTTCTGACATTTAAAGCTTATTGATTGCTCAAACATTCGTAACACAAATTAATCAACTTACTCGTCAATTTGAGTTAAGGAATTGAAAAATTCAAAAGGCTACCGACCGATTTGTTAGAATGCATCAAGGATTATCGAAAATCGATTTGTACTAATCTTTGTTTTTTTTTTAATAAAAGTTAAATTAATGTATAAATTAATGAATTATTTTTTACATAGAATTTTGATTCAATCAAGTCTAGAGTAAGAATTCCTTATTGTAAATAAACGAAAATAATTTGTTTGTGTTGTATTCTTATTTACCTTCTCAGAAAAGTAATTGTGTAGGAGAGAACCTTGGTGATCATTTTCAATTAGAAAGCGATGTTGTACTAGTAAAAGAAGGAACAAACTTCAAGATTATTGCAGACAATCCCAATTCCATTCGATACTGCAGAGGTGTAGAAAATCCAACATTTTTCGTGCGAGTCTCGGTCGTTTTCTTATTTCTATTTTGTTTCTTTTCCACAACATTTTTTCAAGAATAAATTAATATTAACTTCATTCAGATAGGGTATTGCATAAATTATACAACCACCGACGATAATGACGGTCAATGTTCAGAATTACCAATGTATGAGGTAGAAAACGATAGCAGCATAACTTGCAACCCTTTAAATTTTCATCCCCAAACTAGATCAACGCAATAATAGACCACTTGTATCAAAGAACTGCTATAGTATTTTTACTTCAACCATGTACATAATGAAATTGATCTAACTTGGCGTTAATACTAACTAAACTCCTAGGAATCTTCTGTATATAATATATAACGAAACAAATGCAGCTGATGAGTCGGAATAGTGTAAATAACTTTGTGCGCTTAAATTAAAAACATAGTATCATTTTTGTATAGTATATACATAATTCATTGTATTTCATGACATAAAAATCAAATTATATGTTTATTTATTATTATGTAATTTCTTTCACGAGCGCAGCAGTTGACCAAAGGGGAAATGGCGGGCGTCAGTAAAGTTCTTTAGTGCCGTTCGCCACTTTTTTTTACTTAATTACATTTATAATGATATTTTCTGCTAGAGAAGGATTGACTCAGGCTTTAGGCTTCAAGAAAATTAGGTAGGTATAAAATTGAAAAAAAAAACTTTTACTCCAAACGTCAAAAAACCTGAACAAGAAAAGGTTTAACTTTTGGTACCGCCCGATCAGGACCACATTTTCAGTATTTTTTTCGAATAATTGTAAAGTAAAATTTAAAAAAGCAAGCTATAATATTACAGACTGGGAGGTTTGGGAGTACCCCCAACCCGATATATTGTGACGGTTTCTCAAATTATTAGATCGTCAATTGCAAATAATTTGCGTGTCATATTCGAGTTAAAAAATCTTTGTAAACAAAGAAACCTACCCAATGCAAAATTTATCTTCTTGGATAGCAAAGAAATCAGCTTAGCAAAATTAAAACTTATGCTGCAACCAACCGTACACAACTGGGATAATAATTTATTAATGTAAGCTCCGTGGGGTTTATATATTAAAATCTTTTCTACATTTATCTTGAGAAAACGACTTTAAACTGAAAAACCATTTTCAGCAAATTTCCTGCAGTTTTACTTTCCACGGTACATTTTAAAATAAGAAATTTCTGGTGGCGGTTTCTTTTAAAGTGCCAATGAGCCACGGCACTACCTGTGAACCAATTTAAAAATATGAATTTTTGGTTTAACTTTCAAAAAATGTTTTTATAAATTTTTTTCTTGTTAAAGCTTAAAATAAAGTATAAATACTTTTTATTACATAAATATACTGCATTCCCTATGATAAAAAAAAATGACAGGAATGGCCAGTTTAATGTTGGCACAGGGATTTTCGACAAAATTCGAACTATGCAACGGCAATTGTTGTAGACGTTTCCGTGATGTTACGAAGATACAATAAGTGCCAGATATAAACTGGTCAAGTTTTGTTCTCTGTGCTAATTAGTTGAATTTAAATTGGCAGTAGACCAAATTAAGTTAGTCAGGCCCGTAGCCAAGCCCTCCCCCCCCCCCCCCCGAAATGTAAAAACAGAACAACATTTGTTTGTAATAATAAACATTCCCGGAAGGGGATCCCCCGAAAATGTTACTTTTCTACAAAAGGATTTTTATGAGTGCCCCCCCCCCCCGAAATGAAATTCTTATATATTAATTAATATTATTATATATTAAATATCCTTCAAATATTTTCTGGAAGAAAAGCTAGGAATAATCAATTAGGTTGGTATCATATTTATTATTTATATTTTGAATCTCATAAATATACAAAATTTGTGTTTGTTTAATACATTTGCTCTTAGCTGGTAGGAAAATTTTGTTAAAAAAACACTTTGCAAAACCTAGCAGATGTTAAACAAGTAGATAAGTACTTACGCCCACTATTTCATTCTTTAATTATATATGTACATATTATGTAGGCAATTACATACAGTTGCCTTGTTCTTATTACTTTCTGAAAGTCTAAAATAATATCAGACAAAGTTGTATATTTAATTGTTTCATTACTTCTCATGAAAATTTATTAATTTCGCAAATTAAAAGTTTCCAGTTAATTAATATTCAAATCAGTGATGACTCCAGTTTTCTTCATAATGTAGGCAAAGAAAATTGTTAGTGGGCCGAAATTATGTTAGTTGACAGTGGTACCACTGACGGATACAACATTTTTTCTCTGGCTTCTAAATTAGATTATTTCAAAAATAAACCGTTTCATACCGAAAAATCTTAATCGTATATTGGCGACTATGACATCCTTCTTGTTTTTTGGGTTTTTTTTTTCCCGGGTAGAGTCGAATACGTGCGCTCATACTCAGAGCTTCAAGGCTCAAATGTAGGTGCCTCTCTTCGTCGGGGATTCCCCTGAAATTAAAATTTTGAAATTGAACCATTTTCTTGAAAAATATTCTTATCACGAGTAGTACTAAACGAACTGGTATAAATTAGGATGAAAAAAATTGTAAGCAAGCTTAATTTTTAATGAGATGTCATTCAAGTCATTAAATTTTTTTATTACTACAACTTTGTGATTCATTTTATATAAAATAAAATCTAAATATCAGTAATTAACTGGAATGTAACTGAATAAAATCAATCATATACCATGTCCTCTATTACGCACGACCACTTTAATCAGGATGTTTCGTTACAGTCGATTGCCACAGAAGCGCCTTTTAGTGATGATCCGTCTGCTATTCAAATATTAAATCAATGTGACTACAGTCAAAAAATAACGTACGAAATGGCCATAAGTGGACAAGTGAATCGATCCATCAGAATTTACGCTGATGGTATTTATGACCTTTTCCATCAAGGTCATGCCAGACAATTAAAACAAGCTAAAAGTTTATTTTCCAATGTCTACCTTATTGTTGGAGGTAAGTTTTCCTAATTGGTATTGTCAAACTTGAGGTGTGTGAAGCCTATCTCTTACCAGGCAGATTTTGTAGTTTAATTTTCGACCGTCCTTGCTAAATTTATATCTCACGTACCTTATTTCAATTTTCAGTATGCAACGATGCCTTAACACATAGAAAAAAAGGAAAAACTGTTATGAACGAAGATGAACGTTACGAAGCGGTAAAGCATTGTCGTTACGTGGACGAAATTATTAGGGACGCGCCATGGGAATTGGACGAAGAATACCTCACAAAACATAAGATTGATTTTATTGCTCACGATGATATACCTTACGGTAGCGAGGACTGCAATGATGTATATGCTCTGTGGAAGGCGAAAGGAATGTTCGTGGCGACCCAGCGAACAGAAGGAGTATCGACATCGGATATCGTAGCTAGAATTGTTCGAGATTACGACGTCTACGTGAGAAGAAATTTGGCGCGAGGCTATTCGGCCAAAGATCTCAATATTTCCTATTTAAGTGAGAAAAAAATTAAACTACAAAATAAAATGCACGAACTGAAAGATAAAGGAAAAAAAGTGATAGATTCAATAGGAGAGCGAAAAGATGATATGATTGCTAAATGGGAAGAAAAATCTAGAGATTTCATAGAAAACTTTTTACTTTTATTTGGAAGGGAGCGTTTGAGTAATATTTGGAATGAATCGAAAGGTCGAATAATGAATGCCCTTAGTCCACCAAATTCGCCGTCGCGAGAAGATTCTCCTACTCTTGACCATTTTTCCAATGGCGAATCTGGAGACTTTTTGGAAGATTCTTTAGCGCCTCCACGAAAAACTCCAAGGTACGACAACACGTCCCCTTCTAGCAGTCGATCTTCTCCGGGTCAGAAAAAAAGTTTGCAACAAGATTTTAGCGACGACGATGAGGACGATTTGTTTAATTAATTGCGAGCCGTTAACCAAAAATGTAGTGGAGCAGAAATAATTGAAAATCTCATAAACTTGAATCATTATTAAAACTAGAGTATCGAATAGTAAATAAATTTGTGGCGTACGTTGATTATTTTATGTATATTTATTTAAATTATTATTTTATGCCTTATATATTTACCTCACAAGGTTTTTAATACAATAAATATTCAAATAAGTTTTTCTAATGTTTTTTTGCAGCATTGTTTTCTCGACTATATAATCTGAAGATGTAATTTATTAAATCGTATTACAAAATTTTCAAATTTTTAAAATTCACAATTCTATTATTTTTGGAAATGAACAAAAAATTTGTTGGTGATTTATTATATTATTATGTGTATGAAAAGTTTATAATGTTTGTTACATTAATTTTGTATTAATTATTATTAAAGTTTGGAAAGCTGAGCGCCCGGACATCGACTCAGTATTATTTGTAATACATAAGACTAGAAGTTATTTTGTGATCTTTTTACAGACTTGTAAATGCATAGCAAAAAATGTTACTTTAATTTGTTTGAAAGAGTTTTTGGATTACTTTGAATTGTGTAAATATTAAGCATTTGCTTGGAGCTTTGGATTGATGGGGTATAACTAACGCATTTTTTGCACAAGTACCGAGAAAATCTAAAACTTACCTTTTTATTACACGAATAGTAAGAGGTACATTTTTTTATGTAAAAGAATTCTATTGTGTATATTTCATAGTATTTTTGCTTTGTGATAAAAACATCGTTTTTGAAAAAGTTTCGTCACAAACTGTTAACTGCAAATACCAAAAATAAACATGGCTGATAATACAAAGCAAATAGAAGTTAGTTGTATTATAGGAATTTGTACCACTTATTTGTTGAGCTTGTTATAATATATTTATTTATAAAATAAAACTTTTCAATAAATTTACCCGTTTTCTGTTTTGATCTACTCGTAGTGTCCACAGGATTTAGCTCGCCCCGAAAATCATCCCAGAATAATACAATTCTTTATAACAAATAGAACTTTTCGTTATTGGTTACTTTTTCCCAACTTCAGCTCCTTGTAACTTCCAAATTACCTACGTAAAAAAATTACTTATGGCAAAATCAGACACATCCAAATTTTTGTTATTCTGTTCTCCTGGAAGCAGACGATTATTCGATTTTTCCATTGAGGTTCTAAACAACTAAATTAATTTATTAATCAAATAGTAACCCCGTGAATTGGTCGTGATACCTCTTAAATTTTTTGCAGAAATCGCTCCAGGTTTTCTGACATTTCACCTGGTTTCTCAAATATTGTGAGCAACGTCGTCTGTTCCAAAGCAAAGTCAAGATGATCTTGTAAGTCCTATCACTGAAGATTCAGCTAAGGATGCAGGTAGGGAAGTATGTACATACTACTCTAATTTCAAACCTTTCTATAGCTCCCCAGCTGACATGGTTACGTCATATTGCCGTCGATAGTAGGTCAGTAGTGATGTCGTATGTCCAAAGAAATTACGTCCCAGTAACGTAAAATTTACAACCTAGAGACGTCATTTTAGGACGACTATGTGACGTCTTCTGCAAGAACTAGGACTCTTCTATATATTAGCAATGTAAATTATACCTTTCGAAGATTTGTTTCGTCATATAAAAATCGATTTTACAACAAAACTTATCAGACATTTTTTGTTGAAAATTTAGTTCCCTTCGTTTTTGTTCATATACATTTTTCTATTTTGTCGCACCGTTTCTCAGTTACAGTGACTTTAAAAAGCTTCTGTAAAATCGTTGCAAAATGTAATAAAACTCCTATAAGAATATTGTTACTGTTATTAAAATTTTTACTAAGTTTTCTTCATTTCGTGAAGGTGAAATCTATAAAAAAAAACGTCAAAATTACATTGAAATTACGTTAATTTTCTGACGTTATAAATAGGTCTCAAAACAACGTCACACTAACGTCATTATTGATGACATAACCATGTCAACAGGGTCTTGTTTCTTTTTTATTATGAAATGATATTGTTTTTGTATTAGTACTTCATAATTTAAAAAGCAATTAATTTTTTTAAACTATTTAAAAGTCTGTATTTTTGCGATATATTAAATAAACACATTAATAAGTCAATGTTTTTATTATTATAAATTTATTTATTGTTATATGTTATAATTTCCGCACATTTTAGGAGTCATGGCGAAAAAAAAACATCTCTACAACCTGCACTTGCAGAGAAAAATTCTTCCAGGCTCAGAAACCGAAGTTGCTTCCGAACTGCGATTATTACGAAGAGGAAAATGAGAGGAAGCATTTTAGAACATAAATGCTTGGTCTATAGACCAATTTTACTATAGGCTAGCCACTTCCGTGAGGGGGGGACTTAGATAAATATTGGAACGTTATCCACAAGCTGAAGGCCAACATCAGCAATGGACCTGCGGCAATCACAAAAACCGCCAGGGTTACACAAGCGGGTAACGTCCTAATCACCTTAGAACAAAAATCAGCCGAGCAAACTAAGCTTCTAGTTGAAGTCAGAGCAGCGCTGAGTGACCATAAAATAGTTGCAAAATTGGAGAAGAAATCCCTGCTCGTCAGGGACATACACAGCACGGCGACAGGCGAAGAAGTGATCTCGGGTCTGCGACTCATCACGGGGGCTGAAGGACACATAACCCTTCAGTCCCTTAAAAGCAATTCACGCTACCCAAACCGCTTCAATCAAATCCGATCACGCCATCGCCAGCAATTTACTGGGAGCAGCAAGCGTGGCCATCGGGTTTACCAAGTCATGCCCTATCAGCCAAAACACTAGGTGCTTTCGCTGCTGGGCCTCCGACCACGTGACAACCGAGTGCGGAGGTCCAGATAAATCCAAAAGCTGTTGGAATTGCTGCCAGTCAGGCCACAGAGCAGCAGCATGCCTGAAATCCACTCCCACCTGCGCCAACTGCGGGGGAAAACCATAAGGTCACTAACACCAATTGCCCGGAATATAGGGAGAGAGGTCCACTCTCTCAACCAAAAACAACAAAACAAAGGAAAGACAACTTTCCAAAGCAGCGGCTAACCATCCGGAGGCCAGAGAAGAACTCCAGGCGAACCTGAGTGAGGCCTGGAAAAGCCTGAGCAAGTCTATCAACGATAGTAAGCGCAAGAATTGGAACGACCTATTGAGGGAACTCGAAAATGACGTCTGGGGCAAGGCCTATAACATTTCCACCAAAAGATTTCTCGCCCGCGCAGAAACCGGAAAAGAGGAACACCAGCTAGACTCCATCATAGAGAGCCTCTTTCCGAGTTGAGAAGATAAAATCACCTACGAGCTGCCACTGATAACAAATGTTCTCCTTTTCACCGACGAGGAGCTGTCGGCGGCGCTAAAGTGCATGACTACCAGCAGGGCACCGGGCCCAGACGACATACCGGCCCGGCTGATCAAGAAAGTGTGCGAAGTGGAACCAGAGCTGCTGCTAAACGTTTTCAACTCTATTCTAGAAAGCGGCGAGTTCCCACAACAATGGAATGAAGCCAATCTTGTGCTTATCCGGAAGAGCGACAAACCAACAGGCCAACCTAGCTCTTACAGGCCGCTATACCTCCTGAGCCACATCAGCAAAGTCTTCGAGAGGATGCTACTCGGAAGAATCCAGGTGGAGCTGGACGAGGGCGAGGGGCTGTCAGAAAAACAGTACGGATTCAGGAAGAGAAAGTCGACCATAAATGCCATAGAGACGATTACTAAAGCCGCGAGATCAGCAAAAGAGGGAACAAGACACACCAGGAGGTCCCGCTCATCGTCGCATTTCACGTAAAAAACGCCTTTAATACGGTGAAATGAAACGTCATCGTCGATGAGCTGACACGTAGAGGAATCGGCCCATACATTATCGGGGTCATTGACAACTATACTTCAAGGACAGGTGGATTACTGTCCTACTAAGTAGGGCACACCATAATATTCCTGATGACGGCGGGTGCCCCCAGGGGTCAGTCTGGAGTCTGACCCTCCGGAATGTCAGCTATGGCGGAGTCCTACGAGCTACATCTGCCCGTTGAAGAGGAAGTAGAGTTGGTAGCCTTCGCTGACGAAGAGAAGAGCATTGAGGCAGCAGTGGGCATCTCGAGGCTGCTCCCCAATGTGGGCGGTCCTGCGGAACCCAAGAGAAGGGTGCTAGCTTCATTGGCTTTATCGATCATGCTTTACGGTGCACCGATCTGGGCTGACGATTTTCAGAACAAGACTAGCTACGCCATAAAATTCGTGAGGGTTCAAAGAAGAATGGCCTTCCGCGTAGAAAGAGCGTACAGAACCGTTTCAACGGACACTCTTCTAGTCATCACGTCGTCGGTTCCGATAGATCTGCAGGCCACCGAAAGGAAGCGCAAGCACCAGGACAAGAGCCGAGCGGAGCTGAGGCGTAGCTCCCTCATCACTTGGCAGACGAGATAGGACGCCAGCGAACTGGAAATATGGACTCACCGTCTAATCCCAAACCTAGAAAAATGGTGCAACCGACAGAATGGCGTCCTTACTTACGAATTATCGCAACTCCTGACGGGCCACGGCTGCTTCGAACAGTATCTCCACCGTTTTAAGAAAGTCGACAGCGACCTATGCCCATACTGTTCCACCCCAGATACGGCACTCCACATCTTCTTCGAGTGCCTGAGGTGGTTAGAAACCTAGAAACTTGAGCTCCTAGCGGACATGAGGCTTACTCCGGAAAACCTAGTTGGTTCCGTGTTGGCGAAGGCTGGAGAAAACTGGATGGCCGTGGAGAAATGCGCCAGAAAAAGCAGAGCCGCCAAGAGAACGATCAGCGGAAACGGCAAACCCGCGAAAACACAAACCCATGACGAAGAAAACCTAAAAGCAAAGAGACCTGAAAGGACAGAAGAAATAGACGTGTACGGAAGGAATGCGACTAGCGAATCCCGGCACTTCTATGGAGTGGGGTTTCAGTCAGTAGGAATCTGACACTCCTCCCTCACATTGGGGACGGGTCTATGCAAGGTTTCCCCACTCCCACTGAACACAAAAAAAAAAGGTTTTATATCTTCAAATGTTCTAAAAAGAATTTTTCCAACTTTTCAACACTTTTTACTTTAGAATGAAGCGATTGCAAATTTCACGAGAAATGTACAATGGGCTTGAGAGTTCTCTGAAAGATAAAAATTTTAAAAACAAATATTAAATTGACAACATATTTTTTGCATTAATACATAACTGCACTTTTATTTCCGTAATAAACTTAAATATTAGAAAATACAACAAACAGGAACAAACGAACAATTACCCAAAATGAATATTAAATACTTTAGCCTCCACATTCCCCTTCTGCTTCTCCCGAATCCATTCCTACTTCTTCGTAATCCTTTTCGAGTGCGGCCGTATCCTCGCGTGCTTCAGAAAACTCACCTTCTTCCATTCCTTCACCCACATACCAATGCACGAAAGCACGTTTGGCGTACATCAAATCAAATTTGTGGTCCAAACGTGCCCAAGCTTCCGCTATTGCTGTTGTGTTCGACATCATGCACACCGCTCTTTGTACTTTTGCCAAATCACCTCCGGGAACAACCGTGGGGGGCTGATAATTGATTCCAACTTTAAAGCCGGTAGGACACCAATCGACAAATTGGATAGATCTTTTGGTTTTGATTGCACCGATCGCGGAATTGACATCTTTTGGCACCACATCTCCACGGTACAAAAGCACGCAAGCCATGTACTTACCATGTCGAGGATCACATTTTACAAGCTGATTTGCAGGTTCAAAACAAGAATTAGTAATCTCGGCCACGGAAAGTTGCTCATGATACGCTTTTTCTGCTGACACGACTGGCGCGTACGTTACCAGAGGAAAGTGAATACGAGGATACGGTACCAGGTTTGTTTGAAATTCCGCTAAATCTACATTGAGAGCGCCGTCAAATCTCAATGAAGCTGTGATCGAGCTAACTATTTGACTCATCAATCGATTTAAGTTCGTGTAAGTTGGTCGTTCGATATCTAAATTACGTCTGCAGATATCATAGATTGCTTCGTTATCTGTCATAAATGCGCAATCAGAATGTTCCAATGTAGTGTGCGAACACAACACTGCGTTGTAAGGTTCGACAACAGCTGTTGCAATTTGGGGCGAAGGATAAATGGTAAATTCTAGCTTGGATTTTTTTCCGTAATCCACCGAAAGCCTTTCCATCAGCAAAGCAGTAAACCCAGATCCCGTGCCACCTCCAAACGAATGGAACAATAAGAAACCTTGAAGGCTGGAACATTGGTCAGACAATTTTCTTAAGCGATCTAGTACCATATCCGATATTTCTCTGCCAACTGTGTAGTGTCCACGTGCGTAATTATTTGCAGCATCTTCCTTTCCACTTATAAGTTGTTCGGGATGAAACAAATGACGATACGTTCCGGTACGCACTTCATCTATTACGGTTGGTTCCAAATCGACCATAACAGCTCTTGGAACATGTTTTCCAGCCCCAGTTTCGCTAAAGAAAGTATTGTAACTGTCGTCTACACAACAAATTTTTTTATCTGACGGCACTTCGCCATTGGGTTGTATTCCATGTTCCAGACAGTATAACTCCCAACAGGCGTTTCCTACTTGTACACCAGCTTGGCCAATATGAACAGATATTACTTCACGCTAAGATTAGAAAATTTTAAATTATTATTTTGACCTCTTGATCGTTTTTAAATAATTACCATTTTTGCAAAATCACGATACTAATAATTATCACGGTAAAAAACTTTGTGAAGATTCGTACAAACAAACTTAAATTAATGATTGTTTATACTTAGTTTCTATGGAAATGCAAAAAAGAGATATTTTATAAGTAAGTACCGACATGCTAGATTTTTGAAAAATAATTTCATTATTTTTTTAAAACAGGTTTTTTAAATTTTACACAAAAGTTGCACAATAGCAATTAATACCCTCGATGGTGTTTCAAAGCCATTATTAGTACTTTGGGCATATTTTATTATTTGCCTGCCTAGGGGTAACGGGGCCAATGGTAACGGGCCCTACACCAGCCATGGAGGCGCTTCTGGGCTTCCTCCATTATATTTGGAGGTAGAAATGGAGGCACTACTGGTGGTATACAGGCTAACAATAAATGATCGTGGAAGAGTATGACATCACACTATGATATTCAATGCTATATGCGCTATGACAGAACCTTTCAGGGTTCTCACCATGCAGGAGCTGGAAGCTCGGCATGATACCATCTTGTACACAGATGGATCCAAAACGGAAGTTAGCACTGGAGCAGGAATCAGTAGACGTAGAACAGGGATGCGGTCAGCATAAACCTTGGCTGCCACGCAACTGTTTTCCAGGTGAAACAACTGCAATCACAGTCTGTGCAGAGGAAATGATATGGAAGACTTAAGCGTATCTGTATCACTAAGAAGTTGAATCCAAGGTTGGAAGTCACTACATCGACGTGCTACTTACACTGTTAAAACAGAACAGCTTAACGCTGAGGTGGGTGCAGGGACACGCTGGAATAAAAGGCAACGAAAAAGCAGATGCCCTCCCCAAGGCTGTTGCAAAATTATATCTAGTTAGGACCAGAACCAACTTGCGGGATAGCATATCTGACCGGAGAAGAAACTACTAAGTAAACAACATCTTGCGTACTTGAGGGACCTTCAGGGACTAAGTCAATCGCGAATGTTCATTAAGGGGTCTCCAACGCCAAATTAAAACAAAAAATCCTCAAACTGAGTAGACCACAGCTGAGGAAAACAGTAGGACTACTTACAGGATAATGCTCTCTAAACAGACACCTCAAAATTATTGGTGTTGTAGAAGATCCCACATGTAGGAAATGTGGGCAGGAGAAAGAAACTCCACACTCCATACTACATATGTGTATGTCCAGCCCTAGCCTCCTTAAATACCGGAGTAAAATCCCGCAAAGCCATATTACGCAAGGACAACATTTTTTATTCTCATTCGTTAATTGGTTTGGAGTACACAAATTTCAAAATAAGAACTCGAAATACGTGGATCTCTAGACCCACGCACTTATTAAAAGCATCTTTGAAGCCTCCAGTAACTGTTAAAATTAAAATATACAAAAAAAACAGCAATTAGCTTACCACAGCCGCAACTCATGTGGTACGCAGACGCAGTAGGTGGTACACATAAAATAAATCTTCAGTAAATCTCCCAAGTAAATAAGGTGAACACCATAAATCATAAGTTGTTTACCATTCAGATTAACCCATTTGCTACTTTGGACTCCAAAATTTGAAAGTCTCAAATCGAATATTTCTTCCGCATTTTCTTACGCGATTTGCCGAGATAAAACTATTGAAGCAGGCACATTTTGCTTAAGCATGGGCGTACCCAGCTTTTGGTTTAGGGGGGGGGCAAATCAGGAATTTTCTGTTGATAAATAATTATCCTGGCATAGGCACATAATTAACCAGCCAAATGTATGGGAAACAGGAAGGATCCAGGGAGGGGCAGCTGCCCCTCCCTGCCCTCCCCCGCGTACGCCCATGTGCTTAAGTATTGTATTTTCAGAGTTATCTGTCTTTAAAGTCCAAAAATTTTGTTCTCATTTTGCACAGCTTAGGGAGCGTTCATAAACCACGTAGTTTGATTTTGACCTCTTTAGAACCCCTCCCTCCCATCATGTAGCTTAACGTAGCTTTTACCATGATAACCGTACCCCTCCCCCTAGATGGAACGTAGTTTTTTTTTCCTATAAAGTCCAGAAGACATGTTATGTTTTTTGTTAACAAAACTATTTAAAAATTATTTGGTATAAAAAATGAATAACACCGATATTTGTTTTTAAAACAAATAGCGCACCTATATAAAATATAAATAAAAAAATCCAAATACGGAAATAAATATCCATATTATGTTGTCGCTTATATTCTGAAAGTTGCTTTCATAATAATTGAAGAAAACTACGTAGCTTGACTATAATCCCCCCGTACCCTCACGTAGCCCTGCGTAGCTTTCTACCTAACCCCTCCCCCCCCTTGGCCAAACCACGTAGTTTATGAACGCTCCCTTACCAGCATTCCCCCTGAGTCAGATCCTGTTTTCCGAGCTCCAGGCATTAAAATGCGTTGGTTCAAGCAATAAAAAGCCTATCCAAATTGTTTACAATTTTTGTAGAAAACGAAAGGTTAATCTTTTTCCAAGATATAAAAACAAAATAAGGGAAAAAAACACCCCTAAAGCTGCCAGAACTCGAAATTTATAGCCAGAAAATATACTTATTAGAAAGACGGGTTCTTCGGGGCACGTACTCCTTAAAAACCTCCACAAAGGCGCTCCAAAAATTACGGATCTAGAAAGATGAGGCTCTCTCTCCAATACACCAACATTTACTATGGTTTTTGACCAAATTTGAAAAAAAATTTTAATTGGCAAGCTTGAGATGTATTTTCGAAAATTTTCAATTTAGAATATTTTTGGCTGAGTTTTACTAAAGTCTTTTTAATATGCAATGACGCCGCCGACAGTGGAAGTCTTGGGAATTTTGGTATGTTGTTCAGTATTGTTCGAGGATCACTGAAGCTTTACAATATTTTTGTATAGATTTGAGGAAAATTTCACCAAAAATGCTTTGGATAATATTATTGTAATTTTAAGTAAAAATGTTTAAACACCGTGTATATTATGCAGGTCCCGTGATTTCCTTTGTTCTTAATTGGGAACCCTCTATTGTATCGCAATTTTTGTCGTTAAATACAATTTCCTTGATAAGCGATTAAAATTAATATTAAAAGAGTCCCATTATAATCTGCGATAATAAAAGTCCCGCGCAATATGCAAATGACAAACGACCGAATTTCGTACCCGAGATCTGTGCGTCGGCGGGTGTCTCGAATAATAATTTAAATTTCATAATAGCAACGAATTTCGTCCTTCTCGTAATCGTTACGTATCTCGTACTTCTTTCTTTAACGGAAGAGCGCAATAAGTAAAAGCATCGCAACGTACCGTACAATTTCAAAAAATAATTACATTTTTGTACCTGTCACATTTGAACGTTGACCAATCACAGACGACTGTTGAACTTTAAAGTTATGCTGTAGGTTTATCACGGAGCGACGAATCTCGTTCTAAAAGATGTGTTCAAATTTTCACGACACAACAAAGACGTTGAATTTTATATTGAAAACAAATTTATGATTGATTTATTTATTTATTTATTAGCGCGAAGTGTACGTTTATAAGTGTCTTTTTGTTGATGTAACCACAAAATAGTCTCTTCAAAATGGACGAAGTCAACGCTCATATTCGACAACAATCTTCTATAAGCAGCGATTCGATTGCGGATGAAAATTCAAAAAGTGAGTTCAAGTGCTCCGTTTGATTGTGCAAAATTTGAGTTTTAATCACTCAAAAATTGTTTAATACGTATTATTGGTGTGAGGTTATGGTTAAAAATCTCAAGGTTAAATTTAACAAAATTTTGCAATTAAATTCACATGATTTTGATTTAACTTTTTGTTTGATTTGTTCGATTTGTAGCTCGTCGACCGGAACAACGTTTGTGTCTTGTTGGCAAACTGGCGAACGATGAAGATGCTAACCTTGCTGCTGAAACCTTTGGAGTTCCTATTGTTAAATTACCCACACCGGACAACGTTTCCGAATATAACAAATACAAAAATGGTTCCACAGTTTTCGTTATTGAGCCTTTCGACGGTAATCCGTTTTATGACGTCTTGGTCGAAGATAAACAACAGATTGTGGGACCAACGGCATTGTTTCAGTTGGCTCATCAAAGCGAAAGTGTTCTTCCATATAATACCAGGGCTTTGTATAATATTGCAATGAGAGGGGTCGTGGTGTGTTTTACAGGATTCAGAAATAAACCTGAATTGGTAATTTTAAATTACACATTTATTAATTATATTTTTAAATTATAAGGTTTCGTGCTTTTAGCAACCTTTGGTGACAATGATACATCATATGGGCGGTTCTGTACGTAAAGACATGTCCACTCGAATCACACATTTAATTGCTAATATATGTAGAGGCGATAAATATCAGTATGCAGTCACATTTCGTGTTCCCGTTGTAAATCAATCGTGGGTGCTTTCTAGTTGGAAACGGTGTAAGGAACTGGCTTTCTCTGCTACCAAAGATGAATTTATTGTAAGTCCGTCTTTAAAATCAGTTTCTCCATAATAATTGGTTTTGATTTGTAGAAAAATCACAAACTGAAACCATTTTTTGGTGCTCGAGTGTGCTTTTTGGGCTTTCCCGATTTAGAACTTAAAGATATGACTCGAGCATTGGAAAGCAATAGTGGCACTCTTACGACAAAAGATGACAAAACTTGCACTCATGTGGTAAGTTTATAATTTAGTTCGTTTAGGCCTCGTTTTACAATAGCAGAATAAATTGCATTGTGATGATTATTTCAGGATTACACTGCTAATGTAAAACTGCACATTAAAAGTAAATTTTCTGTTAACAGCTTCTTGCACCCTTTGAAAAGTATAATAACCAGTCAAAATTGCATTTATCTAAATTGGGGTACATGTGCTAAGTTTCACCTAACAAAAATGGAAAACTGTTGTTACTTATTTACTAACTTTGTATTCATTAAAGGGCTTGGTGCTGACTAATACTGACTAATTTTAAAAATAAGTTGAATTAATTTTGTTGAAACGTAAATAAACTAATGTTTAGAAAACCAAATCTTAATTTCAGAGGGGAACCGTTATCAAAGTTTGAAACAATATTTAGTAAACAAACAAATTCCTATCATTCTTGTGCGATAAGAAAATGCCAAGAATACTTTCTAGCCTCGGGCTGATCCCTCTAATCATTCTTGTTTTTTGTTCTTCACTCACCTCCATATTATATAATTAATAGATAGTCTGTACTGGAGATTTTCGACTCTGCAAATAAAACAACTAATTAAATCAACGTTTCGAAGATTTTATTGTCTTCTTCCTCAGGATGTGGTGTACTAACCAAATTTGTTGTATGCAGCAACTAAGACATCACTCGTTGTTAAAATCATAAATAAGCCAAATCAATTAGTCAATTTTGTTAAAATATACAAATTAAAACCGTACAAAACTGTTTTAAAATTTACACCAATTTGCCTGCACAATCGACAATGGTACAATCAAGAATAGCACTAGCAACTAATGATAATACTCCAGATTACCTGTAATCTCCCCATCCACCTGAGGAAGTTTATCAACAAATAAAATTACAGTCTATTTCTGGTTCCAGCAGCCCCCTAATCCTTGTAAGCAACCTTCTATATCTTTTACGAGGTTTAGTTTAAGTATTTCATGAACAACTATACCAAATTTTGGGCTAAAATTTAGAGTATCTATAACCTCATCAGGAATACAGTTTATGTAATTTTTTACACAATTAAATTCAGTCCCTTATTCGATGTGGTATCTCTTTTTCTTAGCATCCCTAAAGAAATGGTAATACATTGTATTCAAAAGAGACGAAACTGCATTAAGGGTTACACAGATTTGTGCAAGAGAAATTTTTTAAATATTATCAAAATATGTTTTGAGTACAGCTATTTTTCATATGACGGCCAGATATATCAGCAGACAGATGGATTAGCAATGGGGAACCCAAGTAGTCTGGGACTTGCTAATTTAATTATGGAAATCCTTATAGAAGAAGTTTTGAATGATTTGATGTTTGAAATATCATTCTTTAAGTTGTATGTGGATGACTCTCTTGCGGCGGTACCAAATGGAAAGGAAAGCATAGTATTGAATAGTTTCAATATCACCCTAATGTAAAATTCACCATGGAAGTGGAAGATGGGAAGAAGATTCCATTTCTGGATGTGATGATAAAAAGAAAAACAGATGGAAGTTTGATTTCCTGGAAGAAAACAAAACAAGAATAAGGAATATACTTATAAAAAATGAATATATCATTCGTTGAATATATCAACCGGATGATGGTGGAGGTAATGAAAAAACCATATTTTAGATTCCCCTACATAAGAGGCTTGACTGAGAGGATTCAGGAGATGCTGAGAGAACACTGTAGATTGGGGCATCTCTAGTGTGAAAACTAATTTATTATGATCTCTTATCAAGTCAAAAAGATAAAGTGAAAAAAGAAGATAGTTCAGAACTGATATATGAAATTCCATGTTCTGGCTGTAATTGATCATATATTGGCCAAACAAAGCAAAGATTGAAACAAAGATTGTACCAACACAGAAGAGATTGCGAAGTCCTGGATAAAAATATAAATTTGCAGAAAAATAATAAAGATGTAGACATCAAAAACATATAACAGCGTTGGTGGTCCACCATAGAAACACAGGACATTCGTTTGATTTTGATGGGACAAGGATTCTAAATTTCGAGGAGAAACCTTTGAAACGAAATATAAGCGAGATGTTTTTCATCAGAACGCGAAACTGTGTCAATTTTAAAAAAGTCTCGATGAAATTAAGCCAAATTTATATCGGGATAATTTATGGAAAGATTGTGTAAAGTATGATAACTACCACAACTGTTCGTGTTAATTCGGGTTTTTGTAATTTTATTTGTTGATAAACTTGCTGAGGTGGATGGGGAGATTACGGGTAATCTGGAGTATTATCATTAGTTATTGTCGATTGTGTAGGCAAATTGGTGTGAATTTTAAAATAGTTTTGTACGGCTTTAATTTGTATATGGGGCATTCCACGCCAAATTGGACACCATTTAGCTTTTGCATCTCTGATTTTACTGAAAAAATTTTTTTCTTTTAGTACTAGTTGAGCCTAGTCTCCATTATTGTTTTTAGCTTTTTTTATCAAGTCATTCAAGAGAAATAAATTTTTGAAAAATTACAGAAAATTACATTACTTTTTTTTTTAATGCTCATAACTACGTCAATAATAGGGCAAATGACACTTTTTTTTTCAAAACTTGTTTTTAAATCTACTTTCCATAAAAAATATCAAAAATTATTTTGAAACGGTATTACTAATAGATTTTCAAGTTTCAAAAATAGTCATTTTTAACAATGTATGTGCAGTTTAATTTTTTTAAATTTTTTTTGTAAAAAACTGTTACCAATTTAACAAATTTTAAGCCTAGTCTAGTAATTTTCCGTAATTTTTCAAAAATTTATTTCTCTTGAATGACTTGATAAAAAAAGTTAAAAACAATAATGGAGACTAGGCTCAACTAGTACTAAAAGAAAAAAATTTTTCAGTAAAATCCGAGATGCAAAAGCTAAATGGTGTCTGATTTGGCGTGGAATGCTCCATATATTTTAACAAAATTGACTAATTGATTTTGCTTATTTATGATTTTAATAACAAGTGATGTCTAGTTATCTTCAGTAAATCCATCTCCCAAAGATTTCTTTGAATTAGGAAATAGAAAGTAAGCACGGCTAGAGCTATCAACGAAATATTTCTAACCTTGGCAAACCCTTCCATAGCTTCTTTCTTTGATTAGTTTTCCTAATTGGTATAGAACATTGTATGGTATTTTTTAATCACTACTGTTTGATTTATTCCTTCTGTATATTGCAGTGGCTTAACAATTTGAGTAGGCCCTTAAGTTAAAATAGTACATAATAAGAAATTTGCTAGTATCTTTTTCAACCTTTGCATTTTCTACTCTACTTTCATTTGTGCATTGATTCAAGACTTAACCAAGTACGACTGGATTCAAATTTTCTTTTTTCCAAAAAAGTTAAAAAGGTTACTGCATTTTTTTTTTAGTTATAAACAAACCGTAAAAAAATTGAGAGAGGAAAATGTTCTATTTGCATCAAACGTAACATTTCCTAGTTATGCTACTGTTTTCCATATACTCCTGAGATCTCTTCCTGCTACCTAATCTTTGTCTAATCTAATCTATTTAGGTTTGTCAAAATTTTCCTAGTGAGTTAGTAATTTTAATTCCTTTTTATTCTACTACTAGCACATGAATATTTTTCAAACTTGGAACGTTTGCCTTGCGAAAGAAAAATAACACTTCATTAATAAATTAAGTTACTGGACATTTAAATACTAAGCATTTTAGGATAAAACTTATTTTTTTTAGTTAAATGCAATTTATGACGTAACAAGTGGTAATATGTTACTAACAAAAATTTACGCATACATATGTGGTTGGCAAGGTGTTGGATCATACTTTTCAGGTAGTGGATCAATCGAAGATATATATTTTGGACCCTCCAGGTGCTTCGCTATCTCCTGCTATAACATCACCACCATCCATTAATAACATTTTTCCTTTACTGAGCCTTTCACCGTCATGTGATAACAGAGAATATACCACGACTATAAGTACGCCCTCAAAAACGCCAATTAACAATCGTACTCTTAATACTACACTACTAGAAACGCTACACGAAAAATCTCACGACAATTGCATAGATTCGAATAAATCAAAAGAAGAAATTAGCATGTCGGATTTGAACAAAACAAGTTCTTCGGTGAAACGAAAAAGGCGAGACACGATATCGCCAAACACATCTTTGTATATAAAACGCACTAAAGGTGAATTAAATTACAACGAAAGCGGTCGTAAAAAATTATCTAGTATTTTTCGGACTCCAATAGAATACTTTTCTAATCGCCGGCGTACTATAAACGGACCGACTCGGGCAGATAAGCAAAATTTGAACGACAGCGTCACATCTACGTCGGGCATCTTTGAAATCGACTTAGTCGACGACTCAAGTTTTTGCAGTCAAACAGACTGCACGCCTAATTTAAATGTACGCAACAGTTTGCGCAATAAGAGAGTTAAAAAAAATTTATTCTCGCGAACGTTCAGTTCTACAAAATTTAATAAAAGTTTTAAATATTCGAGAAAAAGTATAGCACCAAAAGATGACGAAATTGATGGGAAGGATTCGCTAAATGCTAGTTGCTTTCCCGATTTTTCTACCCTTCCTACTCCTAGTGAATCACAAACGCGCACAGGAAACCGAAAGGATGCTGCTGCTGGGTCTTCCATAACTAATAACGTGGTACTAACTTCACTTCAATCTTTTTTAAAATGATTGTATTTATTTTGCTTATTGCTGATTTGATTTTTAATGGTCAAAATGTTTTGAAAATTTAAAATATCCCAACTAAATGGGTTTGTAAAATCAACAATTAAAAATAAATACAAGAGTTTAATATGCAATTTATAACTTAAATTACTTAAATAATACAAAACATTTGAAAAGTTAGGTAGGATTTAGCTGACACAGATTTTGTTAACCCAGTTATAAGTATTTACTTAGACCTTAGATGCTTCAAATTGTAAATTTTAATTGAGCACAAGTTTAGTTATATATTTAGAGAAGTCCTTGCACACAGAGGCGGATCAAGGGGATATTGCGCCACAAGCTGAACTAAAATTTGCGCCCCCCCCCCCCCTCAACGGGGGGCGCAAATTTTTTCTAATATAAATATGAATTGATATTACAAAAGAATTAAACGAAAAATAAAATGTTTTTAAATAAATTTTTATTCCATTCCATGTATAAACGAGAGAAGAGTGACTGAATGTTATTTTGACAAATAATTTTTAACAACAAAAATTTAACAAAATTTTATAAAGATAAATTACTATGCTCTTTTTTATGTTTCCTAATAAATCAATCGCACTTCATCAATAGTTCGTCGTAAATATGAACCGTAGTAGAATAACTAAAGTTCAATTGACAAATTTTTTAATTTTACGATGCTGTAGATTTACGTTTCCTAATAAATCAGTCATACCCTCCCTCACACCTCGTACATGGGTACATCGTCATTAGTTCGTCGTAAATATGAATAGTAAAATAAAAAAACTTCAAGTATCAAGTTACCTAGTTGTTACTACAACGAAGGGGTACAAAATTTGTATAGGCATTATATTATTTGTTTTCCGATTCTAATTTATACCTAAGAAGGTTAGGTGCATTTTCTACCAAAACGGAAATGACAGAAAAACTATTTTCTTTGGCGTCAAGTGTCGCAAGCAAGGAAGCTGTGCTACGAATGTCAACAGCGATGTTGAGAAGCTTGGCAAATTAATTACAATTTACAATCCATATCATTTACTTTTTATAATAAAATGTTGAGTTTAATTCACAAAATTTGTCCTATTTTCAAGTTTTTAGTAATAATTTGATCAAAGAGGACGAAAAATTATGTAGTAGGTACTAAAAATTTTTTGTTTAAATTGATTGTTTACTAAAATATCATAAATACAATGGTAGTGTCTCTAAACCCAATGTGCAGCACATTCTAAAAAAAAATAAGTGGCAGTTCCAGGGTAATAAATTTAAAAATGATAACAAAGCACACCACATTTTTTAGAAAAGTTGTGTGTCTGCATATAAAAAAATAAGCAAATGTAAATAGGAACCGTGTGATGTAAATCCAGCAACTCCGACTTGCGGAGATATTTTTAAAATGCAACCTATTTTTGAGATTTTTAGAATTTTATAATATAAAATATCATCAAATAATTTTAAAAATAATTGTAATAAATTTTGCGCCCCTGTATTTCTGGCGCTCGAAGCGCTAGCTTCTTTTGCTTCTTGGTTGATCCGCCTCTGCTTGCACATGGTGTTTTGTAATGCTGAGATTTCAAGATGGAATTTTATTTTGGGCGAAATGTTATCAGGAATTGGGATTGTGCTGTGCAATGCAAGTTTTGTTTTGAACTACGCAGAATTTTTTGGTCATTTTATTTATTCATAATTTTTTTAAATCCTTAAATTTTATACAGTATGTTCCCCTTGTTGGCAATTAAAATAATGCATAAATAAAATACAATAAGCATAATAATTATCCAGTGAGCTCGTAAAGAACCAGAAGAAATGGTTCTTTCTTAGGATATTTATTATTGAATAAGTACTAGAGGACATGTTAAAAAATTTTTGAATTTTTGAAAATTGGGATTGATTACCTCGAAAACTTTTCATTTCAAAGTTAAAGTATTTTTATATTTTTTTACTCAGAAAATTCGTCAAGAAAAATAAAGGTTACCATTTAAAATACTGTCAATGGTAGAAAAACTGACATTTAAAAGATGTCACATTCTTACATTGTTAGTATTAGATTGACTTGTTCGAGGATTTTTTTTAAATATTCCACCAAAAGATTTTATTAAATTTGTTCCAACTTTACGAGCTCACTGTATAAAAGTAATTGTTTTGTAACTGGGATAACTAATTGTTATAAAAAAAAAGAAAAATTATTTTAACTTGACAAAACACCCAGTAGTATAATAGTCACCGTTTTATATAAAGGCGAGAGATTATTAATTAAATAACCCAGCTTATAATATAGATTTAATCACATAGAAATTTAGGATTAAGTTTTTTTACACCTTTTATATAATTTTGGGATTACACTTCATTTAACTATTTCACTCACAGCACATTTTAGTTTGGGTTAAACGACATTCCTTAATATGTCTGGTAACATGTTTCTTATTTAGGTTGTGGATACAGAAAAAGAATATCCAGAACTTTCCACGTTAAAGACTCATGTCGTTAGAGCCGAATGGTTTTGGACATCGATACAAAAAGATTCTTGTCTAGAAGAACAAGAATATTTGGTTCCTGGGGTAAGTTTCTATATTTTTGTTATTCAATAGTAAAATTGATTCCTTTGTGCAAGCACATCCGGTTCTGTTTTTTGCATATTTGATTTAGCCAAGTCTCAGGTTTCAAGCGAGATAAGATATAACTCCAAATATATTGCCAAGTTTTTGTAATTTTATTTTCGTCTATTTCGACCGACTTCAGAGGAGTCGCCTAAAAATGTTTTACATTCTTTTTTTTTGTTTTTGTAAAAAAACAAAATCTTTTAAAATCAGAATTGGTTGTGCTAGGAACGGTAAATTCAATTGTTACAACTTTTAAAATATTGCATTGTTTTTTCTGTGCCGCTAAAATTATACTGTAAGTATTAGTTAGTATTGCATTGTTTTTTCTGTGCCGCTAAAATTATACTGTAAGTATTAGTTAGTTTAAGCTTTGATTATAATAGTATCAGAAAGACAAACCTTATGGCAGTCTGGTGTAGTTCGAAATATTCAAGTCTTATTTTATTTAAATACAGGATCAAAACTGTTGCATGCGGCCATTGCTTCTAAGGAATTGCACTTATGGTTTGTCATCTGATATGATGGTACATTCACAGATAGCTCATTATAGAAACCTTCGCTTTTAGGAAAAGTGATATCCCTAAATAACTGAACTTGAAAACAATAATTTAAAATTAATTTGGAATAATACATTAACTTCCTATGTAAGATTATTAGCATAAATGTTGAGGGAAAGTACATTCTTACCAAATCAAGTTCACGGGTTCGACCTTTGTGAACCTCTTGTTTGGAAGATATAGGTATCGGAAGACGGTGTAATACATCAGTACAACTGATTTTTAGAAAACAAATTACACAAGTTTTGATCTCCCTTTAATACTGTATCCTGAGGATGACAAAGAAATTACCAAAATTAAGGTGGAAGCCATAGCCAAAAAGAAGCTTTCAGTAAAATTTATTAATCGGGTTATCTGTAGTGAGTTATCTGGGATACTATAATCAAAGGTTTAGTAATAATTGCTAATTATTATTAATAATCAGTTGTCAGATCAACTACTATCTCCCATAAGACGTGAATCCCATCAAGCATCAACACCTGGTAGTGCAAGTCGGCGTAAACGCAAAAGGTTACAAGAAACGATATCGACGCTAGCTTTGCAACCCTCTCCTAGCATTCACAAAAGGCGGTCCTCAGTTAGTGATGCTGGATTGTTATCAGTATCGGGTTCATTTTTGGATTGCACTGCCAGTCCCGATAAAACATTAAGTGATTTGCCTGAAGTGAGTCCAGTAATAGAAGCACCACGAAAAGTTCTAACTGCGAGACAGCAAGTTTTTCTTGAACTTGTACAAACTGAATCCAATTATGTTAGTATACTTCACACTGTTATGACGGTAAGTGGAACTGTGACAACCAAAAGAAAAGGTTTCCTTCAATTGTTTCTTGTAGATGTTTAAGAAACACTTAGAAGACATGCCAGACGAAGAAGCCCTCTTGAACAATACAGAATTAAAGATTATCTTTGGAAATTTACCATTAATTTATGAAACTCACTTGAAAATGTTGGACGAATTACGATGGACGTGTTCGAATTGGTCTGAAGATCGTAGCATTGGAAATATAATCTTAAAGTATTCCACAGATTTATTAAAAGCTTATCCGCCGTTTGTTAATTTTTTTGAAGAAATGAAAGAAATGCTTATACTATGCGATGCTACCAAACCTAGATTTCACGCTTTCTTGAAAGCCTGTCAGACACGAACCGAATGTGGTAGACAAACATTGCAAGACTTACTTATAAGACCCGTCCAGCGGTTACCCAGTATTAGTTTATTATTAAATGGTAGGTAGAACTTTTTAACTTAAAATTTTTTAAAGATCACGTAATATTTATTATTTAAATAATTTTTTGAACAGTAAGTTTGAGTTAATTATTGACTTGCAGATATTTTAAAAAATACATCGAAAAACAATGCAGATCATGGTGCTTTGAGCCAAGCATTAGCAGCTTTGAAAGAAGTGATGACGCATATAAATGAAGATAAAAGAAAAACTGAAGGTCAGAGAGTAATGTTTGACATTTTTAACGAGATCGATAATTGCCCGGTAAGTATTATTATTATTTTAGCCTTGATTTTGTCTAAAATTCAACTTTATTTTATCAGCCCGACTTGGTGTCATCGCATCGCAATTTTGTATCGCGTTGCGAAGTTATGCAAATGTCGAATTGTGAAGGATTATCTAGTAGAGGCAGCTTTTTAGTATTGTTCTTATTCACTGATCAGCTAGAAGTGTGTAAAAAGCGCTCCAAGTCTTTCAATAGCATGAAGAGTCCCAACACGGTTAATGGATTTCATGCAAAGTCATCGACAAAACCCTACAAACATGTAAAATTAATATCTTTGAGTAGTATAAAAAGGGTGATTAATATAAACGAAACAGACAGTTGCCAGAAAGTGTTTAGTTTGGTGATTAGGAACAGCGAATCGGTGAAGGAAAGATTGTGGACTTTCAGCATGACTGACGAAGAGGCGGATAAAGCTGAATTTTTGAATACGTTTTCAAAACAAATGTCGACAAATGCTTGCACAGCTGATTCGGTAAGAATTCACAATTTTGTTGTAATTTTTTCTTGTTTACTTAAATTAACTTTTTTTTTTTGAGGTATGCGAACATACCAATTTTAGGTCGCAAGTTGATCCGTGAATTTCTGAATGTCTAAACTCTTAAAGATAAATATAGGCTCTCATGACTTCTTTGTAGAAAATTTAATTTCCTACAAATTTAGTTATGAAATTATTTACATGCATGTGATGTGGTTTTTATAGATTATATAAATTTTTTGAAGAAAAACGGAAGGGTTTGTGTGGCAACACATACTAAGAACCTTGTCAATAAAGTACTCGATCATTTAAAAAATAAAACCTATAGTTTTTGCATGAGAACCGACACCATCAGTTTTGGGCACTTACTTAATTACTATTTATAGAATTAATAATTGAAAGATTAAACTTTTCAGCTGCCCGACTACTCGAAACGTTTGTTGAATCAATACGATGAATTATGGGGTCCTTTGACCATTGGTGGAAATTATGTCCGCCCATCATAAATATTGTGTTAGATGTTGTGTTACATATCACAGATATTTAAAAAAATTATTAAAATACGTCAAACGAAGATTAAACTAAAGTTCGGTATTAGGGTGTTTAAATTATCCTTAATTTTTTTATTTAAATGGAAAATTTTCAATTTTAATTTGTAACTTAAGATCAACCTACCTGGAATTTATCGATATTGCTTTTTAATTTCAAATTGAAGGTTTCTCTATTACAAAATGCTTCAGTACCAGTTTTCATATTTTCATTACTTTCAGAAAGTAAACCATAAAAAATTTTTATGGATAAGCAAATATAATATTTCAAGTTGCAATAAAAATTTTAAATTACTGAATATTACATGTAATTTTTAACTTTTTTTTTTTCTTAATTGTAATTTATATTTTTAGGGCAAATTTGTAGCATATTTAGATGCACAGGAGTTAGATATTGATACGAGCGACATCAGTAATGGAACTTTTTCTAAAGCTTTTAAATTTGCAAATAGAACAAGACTGAAGGTTGGACGTGCATTTTCTTTCAATAAAACACCGTCCAAACTTAAAAGGGCTGTTTCTTCTATGATGTCACCTTTCGGAAGTGCTACAAATATAACTCCTGCTTCACAACTTGCACAAATGAAACTTGCCAGTTACAGTAATTTAAGTGTAAGATTTTATTTATTAACCTACGTTTCATTTTTGCATTTTTAATTTGTTTTTTATTTTAGGAATTAACGGACACAAATGATTCAGATGATCAACAACCGGTAGCACCAATGTCGGTTCAACCTACCCGCAAAATGAAAGCTTCGTCTCTTTCGACTGCTGCTCTCAAACGTCTATAATTTATAATAGTAATTTACACAAATTTTGCATCATCAAACCTCTGTACATATAAGTTTAGTAATATAAGCCATGTGAATAAATACATTAATTTAATTGTAAATATTTTGCTTTTATTTTTATTTCACTTTTGCGAAATTTTCTGAATACTTGACTACTAAATAACTAATTTTGCAAATTTTTTGAGATGTTTGTAGATAATTGAAATTTTTTATTACTAATGTCTTCGATTGGTGCATCTAGTAATTTTAATTAACGGCACATAATTAATATGTAACAAAGTCAAGGTGGACAAACTTTTATTACTGAAAATTTGATGAAAGAATTTTAATACAATTCGAATTCTTTGCGAACAGTTTGTCAACCTTGTTATAGTGAAGTAATGTGAACTTTTTAATATAATATTAACACTTGTGATTTTACTACAAAAAAGACTACATATCGTTCAATTCATAGAACTATTTTTATTCATTATCATGTTGAAATGCTCTATATTTGAAAATAAAGACTAGTTTATTTTATTATCTTTTATTTTTTTGATTGTTTAGTTGCTTCTCCAATGTTCCTCCATGGCCACAGTTCCGATAGGTAAAATGCAACGTTCTGTGATTTGTCTCCACCAGAATACAAATAGGGTCGATTTTCTTTTATAAAGATAAACTGTTTTAGCATAATTTCCAGTTGGAAACGGCAATAGTAAAATAATGGATAGATTATTATTGGAAAATCATGACAGTAAATTGCGTGAAAGTTTTGTCAAAATTTAGATAATAAGGTAGCGTGGCCGAGCGGTCTAAGGCGCTGGTTTAAGGCACCAGTCTCCTCGGAGGCGTGGGTTCGAATCCCACCGCTGCCAATTTTTTTTTGTGCAAATACAACTTGAAAGAAATTTTTGCAAAGGCACAAATAGCACCGCGATAATAAAAAATGTCAACATACCTGTAGAAGTGGAACAAACATCGATTTAAAAAAATTATTGCAAATTTAGATAAATTTTTTATTTCTGATGGATTATAGTTATGTTGACAAAATGGTTTCAACAAACTGTATTTTAAATTTTTACAAATAAACAAGTTTATTTGGAGCAAAAGTGACTTTTTGTAGCTCACCTGTATTTGTACAAATGCTACAAAGAAGCATTAACTTGAGATTTTTCTCAATAACTAGAAAAGAGTGAAAGGTATCACCGATTTTTTTTGCTTCTTTTCTATTTTTGAAATCTGTTCCCGTTTCGAGAAAATTTTTAAAATGGGAATTTTATTATAATATTTATTGACTTTTTCCAGATTTTGAAAATAGATGCTTTGATGAAACTTTTAGACACTTCAAAAATATTTTTAAAAAGGGAAAGTGTTTGTTTAAAAACAAAAATATTGAAAACTTTTTATTTGTTTTGTTGCTTTTCATTATGTAAACCTATTAATTTATTCTTAGAAAAACTTCCCACTCTTTTTTTATTAAATATTTTCTATGCGTTCAAAGTCTTATAATTATTATAATTAAGTTAGTGAATCTAAAAAATGTTTTTTTCTGATTTATAGGTATAATAATCAATTTACTGAATCAGCTGAAAAATTTTCGATATTCCTATTTTTAAAGAACCTTCTTAATATTGGATAAAAAAGGAAATTTCTTGCAATTAGACTATCAGAACGAACGAATTTTAGTTCTGGACACTTGATCCTGATGATATGGTGATGATACATGAGGATTAAAAAAAGAAGGATTCGGTTCCGGATCGGACCATGAAAAATGTAAGGAACCAAAAAGAAGATTGTTATGTTTAGCCATTCCAAAATCTATCCAGTAATTTTGCTGGAACTCCTTTAGTCGACAGTTCTTGGCCGACAATCCTTTTTGATCGACAGATCTAGGCTATAAGCTATAAGTCAGAAAAGGTTTTTTTTATTAAAAAGTTCTTCTTAAAAAGTGAGTTTTAAATGTAGTTAAGGATCATTTTTTTAATTGAAAAATTGGTTGGAATTCAAAAATATTTTGGATTACAGAAAAAATTTGTGAGCCAAAAGAGTTAAGCCGAAGGTTTGTTCATTTGCTTTCACTAATTTGAACCGAGTAAGTTAGCAGGTTTTTCCATTTTTCTACCCCCGCATTTTTCTCTTCGGTTTATCTATGACTATTATGACCAAGTTTTCCAAATCTCGTTTCGCTTCGTTTTGGTCTTTTTCTGGTTCTATTATTGTTCTGATTCCACTCTTTAGATATCTTATCGATATATTCGCATTTTTCCTTATTATATGACTCAACCATCCTAGTTTCTATGATTTAATGAACTCTACAATATCGTGATTTTCAATTTCACTATCTAGTATTTGTTATTACTTCTCGTTCTAGTAACTCCAACAGTCCAACACTGATTTTCTTTGAGCCATGTATTGATCTCAAAATTCTCTTTAAAATATTCTGAGTTTTTCTTCCTCTCCAATTATTTTTCTGTTTATTTTATATTTTTAGTATATATACTATATTATGTCACTACCGGTCTTATCGAACATTTATTATAGATTCTTATTTTTTGTTTTCTTCTTCTTTTTCTATCTTTTCGCAGACTTTTGTTCGCATAGACTTTTTTTCACTTATTTGTTTGCTTCTTTTATTTTTACTGTTTAAGTATATTCGAACTTTGGTAAAGGAAAATAATAGAGGGAACCAGGGTGAGATCAAAACTCGAAAAGTAATTCACTTGGAATATTAAAACTAAAGGACTGGTGGAAAAAAAGTACAGACGCAATGGACCCAAGATTATAGAACTGACTGCGAACAAACAGGCGAATGAAATAAAGACGGACTGGAGAGAAAACGGAAAAGAGAAATATGTTAGGCGAAAGTTCAACAAGAAAATGTCAAGCTCTATAAGAGATGTGAGAACTTTATAGAGGAGAAAACCAGCGGCGGCCCCTCAGAGGAGGGCTAGGAAGCCCTAGCTCTCTCCGAAATTCTTGGGTATGACCTAATACTAAAATTTTCAAACAAATAAAAAGTGAATTTTGAATTTTGAGGGCTATCAAAAGATATATTCTTTTGCCAACATATTTCTTTTCTTTTACAATACATATTCAAAAAGTAAAATACGGCTACCGCAGAAGCAGCAATCCCAGCCTAGAACATACACGCAGATAGTTTAGCCACCAGGCCCGTATCTGAGGGGGGGTTTTGGGGGTTCAACCCCCCTCCCCCGAAATAAAGCGCGAGATAAAATCCTAGAATATCGCACCCTGTGACGACAACTGTCGTAACTTTCAAAAACATGTTTTGAGATAATTGCATTTTAAAATTTGCAAAGCTGTGCATTCTTATGAAGTGTAGAACTGTTGTTGGCTAAATAGCGCTTAAATGATAAGCGATGGAAGTTACGACATTGTTCCACTAAAAGAGCGTTAAAAAATACATAAGAATCCATCGAAATCTGAAAATTGGCATTTCTAACTTTGCAGTAGAGCGATTGTCTTTGAAAATTTCAAAAATTTTTGCCTGCGGCGCAATTTCCTGGCCCAGTGTTTGGGCTGACGCAACGCACTTTTATTTATTATTCAACCCCCCCCCACCTGAATTAAAGTCTGAAGATACGACCCTGTTAACCACTACATGGACTAGGTTTTAAGGAGTTACCCTAATGTGAGCTAGCGAAAATCAATATAAACTTTCAAAATTAATTGCGGGAAAACTTCAAATGCGATTTTTGAAAATTTTTGGATATTTATTAATAACTATCTTTCTTAGTTTGACATATAAAATTTAATTAAAAAATAATTATATTTGCAATGGTTACGCGGCTTTACGTATAACCTTGTTTCTCGTGCATGGTCGGATGGTGTAGGTGATTTTGGCAATTGTGTCAACCCGAGAAAAATAAAAAAAAATTTTTTTGTTAATTACATTGTATTTGCTATGGCGTTACGAGGGATTTTCCCGATATTCTTTTAAATTGCCGAAAAAAAAATTTTTTTACTTTATTGCTATAAACAAAATGCATATTTTCTACCATATTTCTTAAATAAAACATTAACGGAAAAGAAATTCAACAAAATTCTTGGTCACGCCATAACTAATACAATGTAATTAACAAAAAAAAATATTTTTATTTTCGGATTGACCCAATTGCCAAAATCACCTACACAATGCACGAGAAACAAGGTTATAACGTAAGCCGCGTAACTCCTGCAAATATAATTAATTTTTAATACAATTTTATATGTAAACTAAGAAAGATAGTTATTAATAAATATCCAAAAATTTCAAGAATCGCATTTGTAGTTTTCCCGGAATTAATTTTCAAAGTTTACATTGATTTTCGCTAGCTCACATTAGGGTAACCCCTTAAGGCTGTGTTACATTACACATTGTTTTTAGCTTCTCCATTTTTTTTAAAACAAAACAATATACGTTTTTCCAACTTTTCGGTGGATTCCCTCGACCCCACATGGGTTTGTCCCTGTTTTACAGTATACTTTATAATTAGCCTCCTCAAATGACAAAGCCACAGGCTGTCACTGGAGAAAACGTAGATTCAGATCACTTTCACGTAGTTGCAGAAAAGAAATATAAATAAAAAATGGTTTGATGAGGAATGTGAAAAAAAGTTAATCATAAGAGAAAAACTAGAAAAAATGGATAAGAAAGAGTATTTTAAGGTAGGAAAGGAAGATGATAAGATATGCAACAAAAAAAAGAATGAATGGATGGAACATATGATGGAAGAATTAGAAGAAAAAAACAGAAGTAACAATAAGAAGAATTCGTGCATGGAAAAGCAGGGAGCATAAAAAAAGCCCAAGTATAAAATCAAGATCCGTGAAAGACGAAAATCACAATGTAGAAAGTAGTGAAAAGAAAATTAAAGAAATATGGAAAACATACTTTGAAAAGCTACTAAATAAAGGTTATGACAAGAAGAAACATCGGAAAAATGCTGAAGTAGAATATGGTGACCAAACAGTATTGGAAACCATCATCATACGAGAAAACTGAAGAAATTTAAAAAGGATAAAAAATTGGAAATCCACCAGGGAACCACCAGACGAAATATGTGGATAAATGGTAAAAAATGAAAGAGAAAAATTATTCAAAAAAATATACAAATATACAAAATTTATATACAATACAGTCTGGAAAACCGAAAAACACCTGAAGAGTAGCAGATTTGAAAAATAATACAAATACCTCACAGAGAAAATAATTGGAGACGGTTTCTAGTAGAAACCATGAAAACAGAATCAGAAATCTTCTAAATTATACTGCAGTTGTAAGACAAGATGATGCTTCATGTTCGCTTATAGGTGAAATCCCTTGGAGGGGGGGGGTAAGTGTACCACTTTGAATCCATAATGTGCTCATGGCATCGATGGGATGCATTATTATCTACAACCTTATTTAAATCATGATGGATAACTGCGAAGGAACAATAATTAATAAAGAAAGGCAGATAATTACATACTCAGATGAAGATGGTGATGATGATGAGGAATTATTTCAGATTCGCATGTATTCATGTTTAATAATTTTTCAGGAGTAAGTAATATAAACCCATATTTTCTTACTATCACATAATAAAACGTATAAAAAATACTACTTTAGATTTACAAAAAAAAACGATTTTGAGTCAAAATTTACTACTGTGTTGATTTATCGACCATGTCATTATAGAATTTTCCTCAGATATGCTCTATAATTTTTAACTGAAATTGTAAGACAAAACCTTCGATGTGGACTAATATAAATTAAAAAATATAAATCGCAAATTAATTAATTTATCTTCAAAGTAAAAAATCGGAAAGCACATTAAGTCAACTCCCGGATTTCCCGTAAGTGTATTTTTATTATAGCGACGCCGTTTTTATCTTTCCGCTTGTTCTGTTTGTAATATTACAAAGTTTCCCAATAATATATTTTTTACGATTTAAAACATTTTTAAATTTACAGACATTCCAGAAAAATTAAATCCAAAATTTATTGGATCTTTCAAATAAATAATTGATTAAATTTTTTCTTTCTTTTATTTTTTAAAAATCATTTTTTGTATCTAATCGAATATTTAAAATAATTATCCTGTTTCGATTTTAAAATTCATAAGCGAAATAAAATTGATCAAACTTTATGCGATAGAAATTTTCGAAATAATCGCGATTTTGCAGACAAACATATTTGCAAGAAAAACTGAAAACACGAATGCATTTGAACAACAAACCTACAATATTTTTATATTGCATTTTAAATTTCATTTGTATTTTGAAGGTGAAATATGCACATTTATTCGAAAATCTGTTAGTTAAATTTTTATTTAAAAAATTTTTTTAATGAAATTTGGAAGTATAAATCTTAAAACTAAATCTTTAATTTTGTATTCCATTTGTTTTTTGGGGGAATACAAAAGCAAAAAATGCTCCTAATTTAAGGCGTTACTCCCCACTACAACCAGAAGAGTGACTCCCTACTCTATGTTGACGACTGAAACTCGAAATACCTTGCAGGACCGTCTTCTGTGTACTGTGACTTTCAGCGGATTCATAAAGTGTTACGAACTTATTAGTGGTAGTTGATAACAATTGATAATGGCAACAAAACCTGATTATCAACGAACATACGGTAAGTTGATAATATTTTACATTATTAGATTGTATTATCGCAAAACGAATATTGTGTCAATTTTTATTTAAATGTTCTAACGCTACCGGATAGGTAGTAGGTAATTATTATTTTGTGATAACAAACAGTGAACTTTTTATATTTTTACATTCAAACCAGCATAACTAAAGTCGAATATTCTCGTTGCGTGAGAAACGCCGCACTTGCACGTTTGAAAAATAAAATTAGAGAACCATTTTTTTAAATTTTAAAGTAATAAGTGCACCCGCTTCACTTTGGTTAAATTTTCAAGTTTTTGCCAGTCTTTTAGTTCGAAATTAAATTAATTTTATAATTATTATTACAAGCGTGACTTCTAAATTGAATAAATTATAAAAATAAATGTAGATAAAAAGTAAAGAAAATAACTATTTGGAGATAACTCCATTATCGTCAATTAATTGAAATTTTGTAAATAAAATATAATTATGTATAAATTTCGCAATATTCAAACACAATTAATTTTTTTCAATTTTTTTTCACTAATAAGATTCGTTTGGCGTTCACTATTGAATTTTGAAAATCTTACGATCGTTGAAAATATAAACGAGACGCGATATTTCAAAAAAATTCGGAAAACTAACGCTTATTTCTCTTTTTACGTTACATTTTGCCAACTTTATGTAACATTCAGGGGTCACGGACGTAACCAGACCAAATATAAATAAAATTTTAAATTGACTTAAAATTTATTGAAGTCATGATTTTTGCATAAGTAACTACATTTAATTCAAATGAAGTAAAAAATAGACCGAGCGTTGTCTTAATATGTCACATTCAGCAATCACACTTTGATAAATTTCATTTAGTTTGTTGAACTAATTTTTATCAAAAATTATTGTTTTCAAATTTTCCCGCTTCAAGCCGGCAATTTTTCGAAAAATTTCGGTCCAAAATGATCGACGGTTTTCCTACAAATTTAATGTTGAAATCTAATCGTTAAACTTTTGAAATAGCAAAAAATTTTGAACAAAAAACTTACTGACCCAAAGGGTCAACTTTTAATCAAAAAGCTTCATTCTCTTTCATAATTTGTGCGGTACTACAATAATTGTGCATTTTTTAATAATTTGAAAGATTTCCTTGAGATTTTAGATTTATTTTGTGTTATTGCTTCATAAATTCATATTTAATTTTGGTTTATACAAGTGGTACATGCATAAAATAAACAGCATAAAAAAATGGGGGGGATTTTAATTTTGTAGCGGATTGGTGCGTGATTTCTCGTAACACTTTGTACTAATAAAAATTATGTAAATACTTCTTAACATTAAAGAGTAGTTTCAAACCAATAATAACTTTAATTTGTAAATTTGAAAAAAATTGATAAAGCCGCCTGCGTGGTCGTATGTATACGTTGTTAGGAAATAAAAGGTGGCTGCTAAGCAGTATATACAACAATTCTCGAAGAATAATTTTGTTAACTATTCGCATTTTCTCTCGTAGTTTGGATATTTAGACATTAGCAATCACATCTTCAAGTTTTGATTTTTTATATATGCCCCCCCCCCCCTGAAGATTAAAAATATTTCCTACCCGACCCGCACTTTTTTAGCGGGAAAGAATAGGTATTAATACAAGACATTAAACTGTAGGTCCCCTCTACTCGACCTCAGCAATAAGAGAAAAGCATATAATAAAAGTAGGAAACACGTCCAGCCCCGGTGGCTTTCCATGTGTGATAGATGTGACATTTGCACACTTGTTGAATTTATAAGCCAGAAAAGGTACTACAAAATGTAGAATAAATGTATATAAATTACATTTAGTAATTTGGTGGGTTAGGAAATTGAAAATATGGTTTTGTTGATATGTAACTTTGTATTTCATTTCTGACTTGTACTTTCTCTATCTACAGCTTCTCTTCTAAGCTATCGAATTAATTATCACTTATTATCTCAGTTAGGGAATATGGAGAATTTTAAATTTTTAAGTGAAAGTCAGGAAAATTAAGACTTCGGGTCAGAGAATTTATTTTGAAAAGTCAGTGGGAACCCGGTTAGAGTTTTTTAATCTGCCGCCATTTTGTCATTTAGGTTGGCAAAAAAAATGAATCAATCAGCGATATGACATATTTATGTTAACATGTAGATACAATCATATATGGAGAGATTTGGATTATTATGTTTTATTAATTACAAATAGATAATAATAATTATTTCAAATTTGTTTTTTTATAATCCAGTGGCGTAACTGAGTGGTACAGGAGCCTGGAGTTCTAGATATTATTTAAGAAACAGGGTCTCATTTTTATTGGTATTTTTATTTTAAAAATAAGTCAATTAAAGAAACACTTTTTATTCTTTAAATTTTCAATTTTTTTATTTTATATTAATTAAATTATTGAAAAGCGACCAGCAGTGCGTTATATCGTAGCCTAACATAACATAACAAACATTCACGTTTTAATTGACATAATTTAGTTGACTAATTATATAACAATAAAATAATAAATTCGTTATAATTATACTAATTATTATTACGTACTGACGTTCACTTCTATACCAGAGTCTACCTATTATTTAATTGCAGGCCCGTAGCCAGGGGGGGCACCTGGGGGCACGTGCCCCCCCTCCCCCGAAATGTTAAAAAAACAACATTTGTTTGTAATAATAAAAATTCCCGGAAGGGAATTCGCCGAAAATGTTACTTTTTACGAAAGGTTTTTATGAGTGCCCCCCCGAAATGAAATCCTGGCTATGGGCCTGATTCATTGGTAAAACGTAAATTCATAATAGACATAAAAAAATGACATAACGCAAATTTGAAGTTGAGCCAAGTAGGTTACCCTATGTTATGCAAAACTATGATCTGAAGTCTAAGTTTCACCTATGTAGGGTCTATATCAAGCAAGGTTAGCACTCCACTAGAGTATCTGCAGGTTCTCAAAGAACCATGAATGCCAAGTGCAACATAACAGGACGTAGTACTAAATTAAGAAGAAGAAGAAAAGCCTAAATTTGTAGACGGTTCGTTTTGGTTTCAGGACTCTCATGTTGCGGGCCCTGGTTCCGCGGAACCTCCGTAGTTCTGAAACTTATTTTAAAAATTTTACAGGGGGGTCATTATTAAATTATTAAGTTAGTTACATGTTTCAAAATCTTCAAATTCAAAATCTGTCAGTTGCTCTTTGTAAGTTCCTTAATAACTCAAAAAGTTGCTTCCTTTTCAAAATTTTGAAAATGTGAAAATTAAAATTATTACATTACGAGGGAAATGATATTAACAAGACAAATTTTTGTACGCTAGATTTTCTCTTTCAAGATTTGTAAAAGATTTCCTCCTGCATTGCCTTAACATTTCCTGATTTTCTAAAATTTTCCTTTACTTGTACACTAAATTTTCCAGCGCTTTTTCCCTTGTTGCATTATTTACCTGTAACCAAGGGGAGAATCACGGGCAAATTTTTGTGCATTAGATTTTCTTTTGCAAAATGTTTGTAATTTTTCTACGGATTTCTTCCTGGATTGTTACAAGATTTTCTTTCGAAAAAGGTAAAAGAGTAAAAAAAAATTGTCTGTAGTATTCCTAAGATTTCCTAATTTTTTACGATTTTGTTGAATTTCCTAAGTTTTCCTTGAATTTCCTAAAATTTCCTAAGATTTTTATAAATTTCTTCAAATTTCTCTTCACTTTTAACATTTAAAATCAGATCAGAAATGCAATTATTTCCAATTATTTTAAAGGCTCAAAGGCTTTATTACACAACGGGGGTCCGAGATATTTATGGGGGTGTACAGTAGCGGTCATGGCAATTGCATCGGAAATTTCGGAATTTTTCGAGTAGTTCTGATATTCAGTATTAAAAAGAGATGATTACCCGAAGTCTCTGATTTTCTGAGATAACTCCGATTGTAAGAATGCCTTCGGAAATTTTTTGATTTGCGGAAATCTCCAATTTTCTAGCAATGTGTGGTGTAAACGGTTGTAGCGAAGTAGGTAGAAGGGCAAAAGAAATAGAAAGTAGTAAATAGAACCCTCAGGAGCAACAAAACTTCTTCGTAAAGTTAAGTTTCCTGTTTTGGATTTGACAACTCCATATTCGCCTTCCATCTATTTTCAGGATTTTTTCAGAATCCTTTTTTTAACAATTATATTTTTTGCTCTTACTTCTTCCTTATTCTAAATATCTGGCATGCCAAATTAAATCTGTAAAACTGAAATTTTGAGAAAATAATAAAAAAGCTTCCAAGCAATTTTTTGATGCCATTTTCAATTTCAGTACAAACTTCTTGCAAATTCTTGACAATGACAGTTCTTGTAGTTAGTTGGTAATCAACTTCCTATGTTGAAAAAATCCATGATTATTACTCAGAATATGTACTACATGACCAGACGCATGATGTTTCATAAATATATGCGAGACATTGTTTGAGTCTTTTTTTATGAAAAATATTTAAATATTCTAACTGTGGTCCAAGTTCAAAATATTTTTTACTGAAATTTTTTCCATAATACAGCATCAATAGAAATAAATTAATAGGAATATTTGATGATCTGATCGAGATCGTTATTTACGCAAACATAACTTCATGAGACATAAAATAGCAATTTCTGCAATTTCGATTATTAAACGAAATAAAATTGAAGCTATAACATCATCGTCGATAATAAAATTTAATTATTTATTGCATTATTAACGAGTACTGCCAACCATATTTTCATTCTCATGAAAGGGATCTTTTTCTCTTTGAATTTAATTTCAAATAGAAAATTTTCAATATTTTTGTTAAATTTAAAAATATATGCAACGTGAGTGGAAATACTGACCAAAACAGTAAAGCGTGTGGTGAAAGATTAACAGATGAAACACAACTGCTGACCGACAAATGTGGCTATTACCAAAAACCACAAAGTTTTCCTTATGCATTTATTGTTAGCACAATTTTTTAAAAGCTGTTTACCAATTTGTTCTTGGGAAATAAACCCCCCTGCCCTGGATGTGCAAAACATTTTGTCACAATTTCCTTTTTATAAAATAACAAAGGAAGAAATACTCTATACGAAATAAATAATTTTATGAAATATTCTTTTCTTTTGGGTGGAAGCGACAGCGACGTTGTTTTGTTCTCTATTTTGGAAGCTCCCTGTAGATAGCATTAATCAAAGTTGATATAAGTAATGTGGTCATATAATGAGTTAAGATTAACTAAACTTGTATAGTATACTATAAAAGATAATTCGTATTATCGCGCTTTTCATTATCATTTTCAATTTTATTCATTTTCGCTTAATAAAATAACATTTGTAAAATTAATAAAGAACGCAACAAGTTAATGGAATACTTTTGTTCGGTTTCATTTGAGAAACAAGTGCGGTTAAAATAAAATTTATGAAATTACTGTATCCGAGCAATAGGGCAAAGTCTGTGTAAAGGTCAAAAAGTTCAGTTTTAAGACGGCAATTATAATTTTCTAGAGCTCACCAGGAGCTTATAACTCAATATTTACTATACAAGCAAAATATTGACCGACCGGTCATGGCTACACAATTATTAATTGCTATTTAACAATTTCGAAATTTCCAAATGATAAGCATCTTTGTAACATCTTGGTTAGTTAAAAACATACCGAAAATAAATTTCTAAAACCTTTTTTGAAGTAAATAACGAGGTTAGTTATATTATTACAAAAATGAGACCATAATCCATGATGATAAATTACCATCATTATAAAACTGACTCATTTTGTAGATGGTATTGCGTATTATTGTCTGTACTAATATGCCAATATTTATTTTATTCTGTATTGTTATCAATTCAGGAATAAACAGACACCTTGGCATGTTGTTATTTAAACTCAACTGCATACTCTCCAAGTGAATCATCTGAAAAAATCGAATCCTCGAACATAAATTCAAAAGGTATTTATTATCAACCAAATAATGCAGTACCTAGTTCGAGTTACAATCAACAGTAATCGTACAGGAAGACCTAGTTTGTGATTCTTCGGCATGTTTTCTGGGAAAGTTTTGATAACACACACAACAGACAAATTTTAGATGCATTTTGCGCATTTACTAAATTTTTCAGACTAATTACATAAACATAGACTCTTTTTCTCAAGCACTGGTGCGCCGAATGAACAAATAAACAAAGTTAGTTTTTAAAATTAATAAAGATAAGATTTTCGCTTGCTTTGAATTTGTTCTCAAATTTTTTGAAAATTTTTCTATGTGAGTTTCAAACGATTTTTATTTGATCAAATCAAACCTTTCCCAAATTTTTTTTCGTACTTCCAAATTCTTACGAGGTAGTTGATACCATGAATCATTTTTATCAATAAACTTCTTCTTCGTATCGAAAAGTGGCGTCTCCTGTTATCGAATTATGACTAGCAACTTGACCGAAGCCAAGATGACTTACTAGGGTAATAGAACTTGGACCTGGACCTGAAAAAATATTCTCAAAAAAAAACAGTTGATCATTTTTGAATTAACAGAGGTAGCATATTTCTTCTAACGTAAATTTTGTAGCAAGTGAACAGGAAGGGACACAAAAAACATCAAAAATAGTCAAAAATTTTAGACCGGGGGGGGGGGGGTTAAGTATCATTGGGTTCTCGTATTACGACATTTACGATGCAAAATTGAAAACGAAAAATTACCAAAGATTAAGAATCAAATTGAGCAGAATTGGGTTTTCTACAATTTTTAGTTATTTTAATATCATTTTTTGTAATTAATAGCTTCATTATTATTGATATATCCATAATTTTGTTAATTAGTATATCGATTAAAGTTAAAAATATAATAATATACAATGGAAATTTCAATTTCAATGAACAAAAGTTTATTGTATTTACGAAAGTGTTCGTAGATTTTATGAAAGCTCCACATTTAATTTCATTGCTTGAAAAAAAATTTTTTACTGTCAAGGCTATTATTGTTAATCGACAATTATTAATAATTAATTAATTATAATTTATCAATAACTATATCGATAATTATAATTAAGGATTATTGATTGTTATCCATTAATTAATTAAAAGTTATTAATATTTAATTGATAAGCATCTAAAGAAACAATCAATGCCTTTAACAAAAATCATTATGAAATTTATTGTCGATTACTTGATAAAAATTTCCAGTTTTACTTGTGGGCTCTGTTTCATTTCCAAACTTAAAGATTTGATGAATAATCCTACTAAATACTAATGCACTAATTACGACTGACAGTAGCGGTCATGGAAATTTCAATGGGTATTATTTCCAAATTAAAAAATCAATTTTTAAGTACTTAGTACCACTTTGCAGAAGCCGGGCCATGCCTGGCCCTATCCTGGGCCCGTCATACTTTCCTGTATAGGATATTATATTTTTAATAATAAAGAATAGAAAATAGAATAGAAAAATTTAAATATATAATTCAAAAGCTCAAAATTACATTTTCTTTTTTGAATACAATCACAAACATGGGCGTACCCAGCTTTTGGCCTGGGGGGGGGAGGCAAATCAAGAATTTTCTGTTGATAAATAATTATCCTGGCATAGGCACATAATTAACCAGCTAAATGTATGAGTGACAGGAAGGATCCAGGGAGGGGCAGTTGCCCCCCCTGGGTACGGCCATGATCACACAGCTAGATTTTTCAAACCGGGAGGTCTGGGGGATATGGAATACCCCCCAGCACATCAGTGATTGTGTTTAAAGAAAGAAAATTTGTTAAAAATTCAAATCAGAAATCTTAGATTTTAGAATTTTAGAAGTTAGATTTCGGTGTACTGGAGGGTATTCCATACCCCCCTGGCCCCCCGGTTTGAAAAGCTTGGCTTTGTGTGTGTATTGTGCTTATATTGAAAGTTCATTGAGAATTGTTATTTTAATTCGGAAGTAATCACTGATGCAATTTCCATGACTGCTACTGTAAGTAATTAAAGCTCATCCATGGATTTTTAAATTTTTAACGAGTGAATAAATACCCCCTCTTATATCCGGGTTTACAAAATCGAATTACAATTTAATCTAGGATTAAAATTTTACAACAAATAAAATAAATAATAACAAAACTATCATTAATTTAATTATAAAACGCAAATGTAGTCCAACTATCGAACCGATGACAAATGTTTTCAGGCCGGTGTAACCGGGAATATTTACCCCAGTGAAATTTTACCCCCCGGTAAAAATTTTCTAGTGAAATTTTACCCCCTAATAATTTTTAAAAAAGTCCAAAATAACCTCAGTGAATTTTTAATTTGCTTAATTTTTAATTTTTAATTTAATTTTTAATGCAAGTTAATCGCATTACGGAAAAATCAAAATTTTGTTTCTGTCCCATAAATAATATTTGGTAAAAACGACTTTGTGAGAAGCTTGGACTTTCATTTGACAATAATTCCGACTTTGCAAAAACAAAAAATTGCAGACTGTAACTGTTTTTTTTGCATATCTTTATGCATTACCAGAAGTGAAAATCAGCACAAGGGAGTACGAAAGCTAGGATTAGGATTAGGATTAGAAGTGGAGGGCAAGCCGAAGCTTGCATGCAAGCGTACCTCGGGGCGGGGGGGGGGCGGATTGCCCCGGGCGGCACATAATTAGGGGGGCGGAAGTTTGCGGTATGTAAAAATTTTGGGTTTGAAAAAAGCTATAGCATGTTAAATGTTTGATTTCGAATATCTCGATGACCTTTTTTTCGCTCTTTTTTTTTGTTTTGGCCATGTTTAAAATTTTAGTAATTTTGAAATTTAAATTTAAATAAAATTTTTTTTGGTAGAGGGAGGCAAAATTTAAGACCGCCCCGGGCGGCGAAAGCTCTAGGTACGCCAGTGTGTTGAGGCCACAACGTGTTGATGCACACCGGAAGGCCGAGCTAAGAAATTCTGTCAAGTCCGAGATTCGAACCCAGAATTTCCGCTCTGTAACTCAACCAGCGACAGGGCCCGCTTTAGGGGGCGGATAACCCCGACATTTGTCCGGGGCGGCAAATCTAAACGGCGGCATTTTGGCTGTTGACGTGACAAATTGAAATATTAATGAAATTCCTCGAGACGCCACAAAAAGATCGAAAAAACTTGAAAAAAACCTCCCTAACCCCATAAAAAGGCAGAAATTCGAGTTTTTGTCCGGGGCGGCGTAAAGGCTAGAGCGGCCCCTGCCAGCGATCACACTAATCCACGGCTGTGGTTGTACGAAAACTAATTATTACGGAATTTATGAAAACTCAAATACAAAAAGTTGATCTGTTTTTTTGATGTTGAGAATTACATGAATATCTGACGAAGATATTTTAGTATTTTGTAGTAAAATTATGAAATTTGATTCATAAACAGATATAAAAATTCTTATTTTACCTATAAAATTTCGTAAGGGGGTAAAAATTCACTAAGAATATTTTGAGATTTTTTGAGGGGGGGGGGTGCTACACCGGCATTATTAGGTTTTTTTTAAATTATGACTTTTATTAATCCATAAAATGTTTGAATATTTTGTTCAGATAATATATATAGTAAGTATAGATTTTGAAACGGATGGAACCTGGTATCTATTAATTTTACCATAGAACCTACTTACCATCGACAAAAGCTCCTTAGCAAATTACATATTTATGAGTATCAGTTTGTTTTAATGACATTATTTTAATTACATGCTCATTATATTGAGTAAGTATTATACAGGGTAGTACAGATGTTTGTAATGTACAAGCCTATTTTTTTTAATTCTTTAAAAATTTCGTATATTTTTTTCCATATTTGAATCAACTAATGGAGGTCCAGGATGCCCCATTAAATATTATAGAATTTTCCTGCAATTTTGAATTCGGAACCTACCCTGTGAATTTCACCCAAAATAACTTGAAAATATTTTGTAACAAAATGTAATTTGGGTGTAACTTTGCCATTTTAGCCGTTCCAATGGAACAATAATCCTTATCAGATCAAGAGATAATAATTTAATTTCAAAAGTAATCCCCACCACAATATAGTTTTTCCCGGCCAAGTTTGTTTAGTGATGTTATCGCATTAAGCTGTCTGATAAGGAAGCTTTTGAGTCAACTTTATCAGACTCTTGCACTGACCTGTCCCTAAAAGAGGTACCCAAAATGGTACACAATGTTAAATCAAAGTTCAACAAATTATTTATTTAATCTTCGACAGGGTCGTCTGGAGAATTTTCAAGTTTCGAAAATCGAATTTTGATTTTGCCCTATCGTCGTTAAAAGTCAAAAAATTAATTAAATGTTATTTCTCACTTCCAAACGGACGCGGTCTACATAATAAATTTAAAATGCAGTAATTAAATTATCGATGTGCAATGAAATAAAAATAAAACCAAGATTATTTTTACTCTCGCAACGACATTTGACCTTTCGTAGAGTACAACCGCGCGTTATGACTTAAAACTAGAGTTGCTGTACCAATTTGTAATAAATAAAAAAATACTTCCAAGGGACATAAAAATTGTTGTTTTAGAAATGTTTTTAAATAATAGCCTTATCGCATTTTTTTTCGAAACTCTAATGTGTAATTATTTTTAATAAGTTAATCTTGATTTGTCTATATGGTAACAAATAAAATTTTGATGCAATATTTTTCAAAACAAAGACAGTCTTATATTTTTTAATCTATTTTTAGAATGTAGACGTGATGAAACTGGGACGTTGTTATAAGCTCTCATATAGAAACTTTTTTAGAAAAAATTTTTTTTAATCAAACTACCCCTCTAATTATTATTAGCCATGTTTGATCAGATTTGGTCTAAACTTTCGGCTGTCCAAGTTATTTTGTCAATATTGCGATAACCACATAAATAATCAAACTTATAATTGTATTTTAATTAAGATAATTTATAGTATCTCTCTTTTATCGTCAACACAAAAATTTTTGTTGATTTGTGGGGTATATAATTCCAACAGAGTTCTAAAATTTTTCTTCTGCTCGGGGAGTATCAATACGAAGATGTGCAAACTAAAATTCAACTTGAAATGATCCTCGACTTCGTTTTCTTGAATAAAAGTAAGTACATATTGGAAGGCCCAAACAAAATTTTTTTTTCGGAAATTTATACATTTTTAATTTAATAATGGTCATTAATTTTTTTTGCAAAACTAAAGTGGGGTAATTATGGTAATAATTATTTTGGCTATTTTTAAGTACCACTTGGAAGTAAAAAAGGGTCGGGGTTGTCTTGTAAGAAGGGGGGTAATATTATTGGTTGAGTATATCGTAATTAGAGCCCGTCTTGCATTTTGCAAAAGTGTCGAATAGCTCAGTTATCCATCGCAATCTTGAGTGTTATCAAACTTCAAGCTAATATTTTTTTGAAAGTGTGAATTTTGCAAGTTACATTTTGATCATGGATGTTGATTCTTTTATCGAAGATTTCGTCAACAATCTCAATATTAATTGGGATCTTGGTAAGTTTTATTTTTTTATATTGAGTTTCGTAATATCGAAATCAATCGATATTTTATTTTCTCTCGCTATGAAAATTTTATATTGGAGTCGATATTTTCAAGGTTGTTATCGAAGACGAAGTGATAGATAACATCAAATATTCTGTTATCGAAATGCACACGATGCACATTGTACAATTTTAACTTTGGATATAATCTGGTGTATAGTACAAGTACATTTCAAAAATATTTTGAAGAAATGACTTGAATCGTTTTTAATTTACTGATTACATAATTATTTCTAATTACATCGATATTGGGGAGTCCCTCTCCTCTCTTCCGGCTCCTGACTGCAATTAAATTTTTTTGGAAGTAAAATCAATTTTATTTGCAATCAGTTAGTAAGAATCAATTAAATACTAAATTTTAATAACCAAAATAGAAAATTAATTATTACTATTAATTTAAGCTTTCCTCCCGGTAGTCGGGAAGTACTCACTTTCCGGCCGCTTGGGAAGTGGTGACTTTCCGACCTGAGAATTTAATTTTATATAAAATAATTTTTTAATGATTTTAAAAATAAAGCTCAATAATATTTATTGTTGTTTACTAACTGATTATGAATACGTACCTTGTTGACAAGTCAATGCTTCGCTTAGGCTCTTAAATTTTTTCCAAAAGTTCTCGGGATCATGCTCCCTGATTTTATACGTACACTGAAGAGCTTTAATTATATTTTTATTGCTTTGTATACTTACTTCAATACCAAGTTAAAAAAATTAGTTACTCTAAATTTTGTTTTAGGTTTTTGTTTATTATTGATTGTTTTTTTTTTCAAAATATCTCATCTGAGTACAGACCTAATTGTCAAAAATATTTTGACTACTGTTCAGTGCGATAGACACTTTTGTATTCCTCGTGGAGAACAGGGTTATCTCTTATATTATGTAGCAATTTATAAACTCGTAACAATTTAATTATTTTTGGGTAACTTTGGTTTTTGGGAAGTTTAATTATCATTACAATTAAATAAAAAATTTAGTTTTTCTCTCTTTCTCTGTCAGTCTCTGTCCGGACATGTTGTTTTCCTTGTAATATTGATAATATCGTCCTTATACCGCATAATTTTTTAGTTTTTATTTTATTGATATCATTCTTACCAGATTTCTCTTTATTAAATATGAAACCTGCTTTTGGTGATTTATCCTTTTTTCTCACGATGCGACGTTCCACTTATGGAATAACTGTCAAGTAATCGATCCTACGAATTGAACTTTTTCCTTATGGACTATTGGAAACAGGACAATTTTCTGAGCATTACAAAAAATTATTGTGGATTATTCATTAGTTTTCAAGAAAACGGCATTTAAAAATCGAAATTTTAGATCAAACGACGATTTCTACACGGGTATTCTGTTACCGGTACGTGTGATCAGATATACTCGAACCCCTGTATTCATAAAAATACTTAAAGAGTGTTTTAAACCTATTTTAACTAAAACGCTCATTAAAGTTAACAACCAATGAAAAACTTACTCCTTACAATGTAGACAAATGAACGTTTGTGATTGGTGTTTTATGATGCCTGCATTTTAAAGGCATTTTAAAGCTATTTTAACTTTTTAAAATTTTTATGAATACGGGTATTAGTATTTGCCGTAGAACTAGTATTAAAACAGGTTTTATTTAGACAAACGTAGAACTTGACTTTAGGGTGGATTCGTGATTTGTAGTGGGTTGATTTAGATTTTTAAATGCCGTTTTTTCGAAAACTAATGAATAATCCGCAATAATTTTTTTAAATGCTCAGAAAATTGTCCTCTTTCCAATTGTGCATAGGAAAAAGTTCAATTTGTGGGAACAATTACGTGACAGTAAACCTCACCTAAATTATTATTAATTTAAAAAAAGTAGGTCTTACTCGAATCTCAAATTAAGATAAAAATATAGATTTGTTTTCTCTAATTAAATTAAATTTTGCATTCTGTTGGAAATAAACTTTTGGAAAATAATTTTTTTGGTTTTTGAAATTACCCTACTGAAACTGTTGGGTTTATTTTAATCACATCAGTTTGTATCCCCAGAAGGAAAGGAACCTCTGATCGTGTCGTTTTCTAAAAATTTTAGGAAGTTATTAGGCTTCGATGCGGCCTTCAGGCCGCACAACTTATGCCATCGAGTTACCAAAATTAAATTGTAGGTCTTTCCAGATCTGCATTGCTTGCATAACAATATGTAGAATCTTAAATTTTTGCCAGTACAACACTGAAAAAAAAATCTCAAATAACAAATTGTTATTAAATCTAACAAATAAATTGGTTGATGTTAAATAGAAACTTTGTTGTGACAACAAAAAACTTCAGTTTTAACTTTGTTGCTAAAACCAAAAAATTGTGTTATTTGAGATTTTTTTTTGAAATTTTGAGCTCACAACTTGATTCTCATAGGAATGTTTCAACCAATCAAGAAATGTGAATACTTCATTTTTTGTATTATGTGAACCAAAAGTGACGTGGTTGCGGGGTATTTCAATATTTTACCATTTTTCAAATTTGTCATAATTTAATGTATTTTATCGATTTTTTGGTTTTGATAAATCATCCCCTCCTCTCCCTCCATATTCACGCTTGATGAAAAAAATTCGAAAATAAAACCACTGGTTTCAGGAAAAAAACAAAAAAAAAATTGAGATAGGAATGCATAAAGGATTTCTATTATCTACTGCTAATTTTGGAAAAAAATACAATGAAAAAATATACAATAATATCTAATAAGTAGGGTAAAATGCTATCTTGTAAACAAGGTTTTTCATTTCAATTCTATTGGATGTAAGATTATGGCTTAAATAACTCAAGGGTCAATCATTAATTATTGTATTATGATAATTTGTTCCATTTTGTTGTTAATTATTCAATATAGCAATATTATTTTGGATTAACAGTTTTTTCCCAAAATTTTTTTTCAAATTTCTAAATTTTTAATTTTTAAATCCCAAACTAAAAAGAAGTTAGTGTGCCTACCGTTTTTGAAAAATGCTTGATTGTCAAGTGCTGGGTTTTTATTGCATCCAGTTGATGTTTTCAAGATTAATTTATAATAAGGAAGTATTAACACTAAAAATAAATGAAATTGATTAATAAAGCCGGTTCTAATACAAACAACGGTTTTTATGAACTAGTTATGAGAAATTAATAGGAAATGACTTTGTGTTGTAAGGGCCTTGATACTAAGCTATACGAGAACCTACAGTATTCACGCTTATTAAAACTGCATTGTTCTTATTAAATGATCTTTATGGTTATACCGATCGAGGTCAAATCTAATTCAATCCTTCATTTTCCGTTTGGATATTTTTAAATTACGATCGTCGATTAGATTTCTTTTTGCTGTGTGTCAAGATCCAAGAGATGAGCATCTTTCCATTGTTTTGGCTTCCATTTTTCTTATCGGCCAAAAACTCTACTGATCATGACGTTCTCTTGCTCAAAACGTCATTTTACTATTCAGTTGTTGCTTTGCATGCTTATAGTAAAATTTGAGATAAACTCGAGTTTATCAAGAAATTACTTAACGGCTTTGTTAATTGTATTTGGATAATTCGACCATTGTCTACTCTATTAATAAAATAATCGTATCAATTCAATTTCAAATTTTTTGTTTGTTTAGACTGCATTTTAAAATATTATGATACCACATCGATAACACATAAACAAAATGTAAATTTTCGAAAATCGAGGTAATGCAAATTTTAACGAACTAAGAAACGAAGAAGAAAAAACGCGAGTTCCGTTATACAAGTACATTATATTGAAAACACGATAAAAATGTACATAATATGCGTAATTTTTGTGTTCTACTTAAAATACTCGATATAAAATTATGGTATTATTAATAGTGCATTGTATAGCTAATAGCTATATCGCAGTGTAGTTATCTCATCAAAATGGCGTCTACAGTGGAACGGACTAAAATTTTGATCGCGCCGATACAATAACAATTTAAAAATTACATAAACATATCACGTCAAAACTATATTCCACAAATTTATTTACTCGACCGACTTTAGTCTTTACGAACAATGTTTTCATGGTTTATTTTAATAATGTTGATGTTATTTATGAGTTTACACAAGAATCGTAAGGTTTCCGTACGCTTACTCAACATATTTTTATTGCACTGAAATTTTTAAAAAGGTATTTGAATTTAACGAGCCTTTTCCTTCGAAGGTCGACCCTAAAGTCGAAAATTTTTGGATTGCAAAAGTTTGGGCATCAAATTTTTTTTGTTTTTGGTAGTACACCCAACTTCGATCTGAAATTGCTTTGCCGTTAGAGAAAGAGTAAAATCGCCAACATTTAAAATGGCAAGAACGAACGGCGCAATTAAATGAAACAATGGACCGTTACCAGTTTTATTTGTTTATTTAATTCGTGATTATGTGAAACGTCATCTGTAGTGAATTGTGTTCACCTTTTGTTCGTGTTCTGACACCTACATGAATTTATTGATTTACTTAAAAATATTATTTCACAACATAATAATGGCGTTCATTGGTGGTCATATCTTCACGACTTCCTGTTATGAATCAAAGAAACGAGACTGTGGGTGTTTCCGATTTTGCTCAAGTCGATTCGATTGTATCCCAATTGAGGTGACACTGTCCTGGAAAGGCAACACTCGGCACTGAACGAACACGACACTTTACTTCACTACCAATTGGTTTGGAGCGTGACGAGAGCTGTATCATCAAAAGATGTGGAGTTCTTCCAACTGCCATGTAAGATTTTTGGACCTCTTGAAGACGGTGCGAACACCTACAAAAACTACGTTGCACTAACAAGTAACTTTATGATCCCCTATATAATGCAGATTACATTATCGGCCCCTTCCCTAACCGATAGCGAAATTCATAGCCCGATTATCAAACTTGTGATAAAATTGTATACACTTCGTCATAATAATATCTTTAGCGGTGGCGATAATAATGTTGATATGTTATCACCTTAGTTATTTTGGTGCAGTCAGAGTAAGGAGTTATCAAAGAGTACGCGGTTAAAATTACCTGATAAGACCATTCATAGATGTCTTACGTGGGGGTGTGATGATTTGCTTATCTATTCCACACGTAGTTTCCCATACACGTGCTTTTAATTACAATTAGAGTTTTTCATTATATTCCAAAGTAATCCTGCATAATATTACGGCACAGGTAATGTAAGTTCCAGTGGAAGCCTTCCATTTCAATTTCGAAAACACCACCCTCATTACAAAATAAACAAGGGCAAAATAATATTCGTTATTGATATTTCTTTAGTTTGCTCACGAGAACCTTTTATTTAACGAAATTGCTATATTAGTGTTGCCGATTGTGTTTGTCAAGTGATAGGTCTGTTTGATCCTTGGTAAGGATCGTTTACAATTCAACCCTCGTAGGTTGGTAAATAATGAAAATTTATTTTTGGTAAACTGTCGCATTACCTTCGGCAAATATTTAAAAACAACCCATTTTGTAAACCTTTCGCAATTTATTTTGCTTCGAATAACTTTATTGCAAAAACATTCTATACATAGAGAAATAACCTTCAAAAATTTGTGGTAAGATCGTTATATTTACAGTTTTGTAAAAAAAAAGTTTATAAACAATAATCGTATTCATTTGATGATGTTTATGGTGAATGGACGGTTGGAAAAGAGAAACACAGGTATGATTTCATCGTTGGAAGTATAACACAGGTATTGTGTAGGTGTAAGATTATTAACAGGTGTTTGGAGAGTAAGGAAAACTTGAGCAATAAGCAATAAGGAAGTGGCACAATAACGCATTCCGTAATGCCCTTTTGCAGGGTACTGAACCGATTTCTTTTGATATCCGACACGAACTTATTGATTTTAATACTTTCATACAGAGGCTACCTACCGTATCATAAAGATTCAGTTTCAATTATTAATTAATGTTTCGCTATTTATGAACCTAGAGTAGGTAAAAGTGATTGCCGATAACTTCTCCAATTCACATTATTTTCTAAAGTTTATTTAATTTTTCTCCGTGTACCTTCCTGTCTCTGTATGAATTTCTTTGTCAGTTTATAAGTTTTGCTCCGGTACGCAAATTTTTCATACAATCCGGTTACTCCGTTATCATAAAAGGGCACTGCCCTTCGAGTTCTTCTATTGCTTTCTCTATAGTAATTTTTCTGAAAAATAAGTTTTAATCAAAAATGAATTAAATAATTTCGAAATTTTTGCCAAAATTTTATCATAAATATTATATGTTATGTAATTCAGATTATGAAAAAATGTAGAACCAAATTTCTTAAACTTATTTTGATTTTATTATATAAAAAAATATTTTTTTTTTATTTTCGAGTAATGACGTCATCGTATTTTTGATGATAACCCAATATTTTTTCTTTATTTTATTCAAAAATGTTGATATATCAAAATTATCTTCTGATGGTAAAAAATAAATGGAAATTAATAAATTGGGTTTTACTGACAGGATCCAAATTTTTCCTTACGAATGAATAAAAGTATAATAGGTTTTGGGGGGAGGTAATCTCAAATTTGAAGTTCAAAAGTTTATTTTGATTTCTTAAGAAAAATTTAGAACAAATTATTTCCATTATATGGTAGAAATTAGCACACATTAACGGTCGCCCCATTTAACAACGTATAGGGTATTCGTCTTCACCCATATACCTTTTGACCATTTTTGGCACCCCCACATTGGTTTCTGTAATTTTCTCTTTTTTACTAGATTAGAAATGTAAATCTCTTCCAAAGCTTAATATAAAAAAAAGAAATAGCGGGATATTGAAGCTCTCAATAAAACAACTGAATTGTCGGTCGACGTTTCGGCTTATTTACTAAATGCCATCCTCAGGACTAAAAAAGAAAGACAATATATTAAACAAAAACGGTTACAACCAAACAATTCGTGATGGAATTAGTTTTAGCGCGATAACATTTTCTTCGGCAGAGGGAAAACACAATCTGTCGAGTAACACATTCAACCACGTCAAATTTAAAAATATAAAAGTTATGCAAAATAAAATCCATAAACTAATAACTAATTAAAATCGAGTGTAAAACGTACATCTAATAACAAGATTATCTCAAACTTTTTTTTCTCTCTCTTTTTTTCTCAATTTTCTTTAATTTACATTAATTAGAAGAAACATGCTGCCTCTCCCACTCTTTAGAATACGCTACGCTACTGCATACAGATAATTACCTGATTTTTTCAGTCCTAGGATGGTTTTGTCCAACTTTCGTATACACACTGATTGTTGAATTTCCCAACATAGTTAATTTCTTCACATTTAATAGTGATAAACTGGTTCGCATTTTCTTGGCTTTGCCCTTGTCTGCCGTAAAATCCTAAAAAAATTGAAACAAAATTTTGAAATTAGTTTAAAAGCTTGCTAAGTTATCAAGCTCGACAAAAAAATGTTCCTTTTATATTAAAAAAGTATTTTGTTAGGAAGAAAATTTTAATTTAACAAAAATTTTATTGAAGTAATCTTGGAAATTTTTTTAATTTTCTGCACTAATTTGGTTTCACATCAGTTAAGATTGAGGGGCGGGGGTCAGTGTTTGGATAACAAATTTATGACGGCAATAGAGTTTTTATAATTCAATTTTCTACCAATTATTTTTGAGTAATTAATGACGTCATTGATTTTTGTCAGAATACAATTTTTGGCAAGGGGTAAATATCCAGTAACATTTCTGTACACAAGACTCGGAATTCCAAAGTATTCCAAGACTTCCAATGATTTCTAACGATTTCCAAGAATTCTAAGGATTTCCAAAGATTTCCATGGAATTGCAAGACTTTCAACGATTTCCAAGGAATTTCAACGATTTTCAAGGAATTCCAAGGATTTTCAAAGAATTCCAAGGAATTCCAATGATTTTCAAGGGAATTCCAAACGAGTGTACACAAAATTTTCGAGATATTTACCTCTTGATTTTTGGCACTTGACAATTATGCAGTGACGCTACGCCACTGCATTTTCTATAATTTTTCTGGAAAAAATATTTGTTTAATTTATTCTTTAAAATAATACTTAATAATCAATCGTCAAGAAATCAGCTCATTGTTCAGGCCCGACGAGAAGGTAGAGTGTCCCCCCCCCCAATCAAAATTCTGAAATTTTGGAAAAGCTACAACAAACATGCATCTGAGTGGATGCAAATGGGGTTCCCATTTTAAAAATTGAATTTGTGTTTTACTTTTAACATTCAATATTGTTATACGAACAGAGCACAGATTTCAATGACCTAGACCAGGGGTTCCCAACCTTTTCTTGGTTAGGGACCACTATTTAGGTATAATAAAAATAAACTGTAATAATCAAACTGAAACTTTAATTAAAAACTCAATAGGAAATTAAATATAATTATTAAACTTAATAGGAAATTCATTCGCGGACAATATTTTGACTTCTGTGGACCACTGGTTAAGAACCATTGACCTAAATTAATGACCAAATGCTTTAAAAAAAGTGCAAATAATGCTCTTCAAAATTGCAAAAAAAGCGATTTTAGAAATTCCTAATAATTGAATTGCAAATATAAAAAAAATAACATAAAACTTAAAAAGCTCAATGTTTTAAAATATGAACTTCAGAAAAACGAACATGAAATACTAAAAAATAAAAAACTTTTTTTTATATAAAAAATTATTTCGTACCAGTATCAGATTATATTTTCAAGGAAAAATTTAATTATAAATAAAAAATTTAATTATTATTTCCAAAAACAGCACAATCTGAAAAAAAATACTTCTAATATTTTATTGAATTAAAATAATTTTTAATATTTTTAAATTAAAATTACATAAAAAATGTCCAAATAAAATTTTTTTATCGAAATTTATGTAGATACTACATACAAGTCCCATTCGGGCTTTGAACAGAAATACAGAAAATTAATCAAAAAATTTAAAATTACAAATAAAAATTCATTCAAACGAAGTTTAAAATCAAATGGTACTAGATATATTTAGTTGTTTTTGGTAACATTATATTATACTAAGGTACACAGAGAGAAAAAAAAACGATATCAACAACAAAATATTACAATATCTTATACCTATCCTGATTGACTTGGAAAATGTTTTCTTTTTTTTTGACTATGAATTTTTTTTCAAATAATTACCTCCTTCCATAAAGTATTTTTGACTGAACTGAACGGATATTTTAATATTTCGTATACGTAATTTTGTGTTGAATAAAAATGGTTCGAGTATAGAAAAACCCAAGATGAAACGAAAACTTATACGCAATGCACATTGATCTTTCTTATCTATCGAATAGCTTCAATTTTTTAATGTGTGTTCTGTTAGTGTATTGACCAATATAAAATCGTCCACCCCAAAGTCATAATTCTTTATATATCAATGCGTTTATTATCTCAAAACCAAACTTCGTAGAAATTAAGATAGTAAAATATTTTGACATCTAATTATCTTATCATTATCTCTATTAATTATGTCGAGCAATATCTGACGGCTCTCACAACCGTAAAAATTAAAAAATAATATCGGAGGTCGGTTGCTGTTCAATTTTTTAAAAATATTTTCTAATCTGCCTTAAGTGTAATAAAAAGGTAGGTACCACAGATGACTTCTCACCCTGATATGGTATAAAAATCATCCATTTCAAGTGCGTGAAACTGAAAGAATTAAGTACCCCCTTCACAAAAAAAATGAAGTTGGTAGTAAAATCGTTTAATTAGGCATTTAAAAATCCATAAAAGTGTTGGTTCACATTTTATAGTCTAAATATTTTGGTAAACATAATTTTTATACCTAAATAAACTGATTAGGTACCTCGTTAGCACACCACCATAAAAGTTCTTTGGTTAGCTTTTATACCACAATAAAACCACCATAGTCTAAAATTAACACGGAATTTTTTTTATTTACTCAGAAAAAAAAGTGGACCCCCATTTTAATCTTGGTGTGACCCGCGACGTTATCTCAAACCGATGCATTTAACAATTCTTATCTTTTTGGAACTTATCTACACAAAATAACGCTTAAATCTTCGATTTTGTCATTTCATGTTCCTAAATCGATTTGGAAACTTTTTACCGCTTAATTTTTTTTGAAAAATAGGTCTCACGACAGGTTAATATTATAAAGTGTCGACAAATTTGTGGGCTAGGTATAAGTATGTCGGTCATTGAAAAGAGTCTCAAGTGGTTTTTAACACCTCAACTTATCGCCGAATTTTTGGCCAAGTTATTTTTTATAATATTTTGGTTTAAATATTTATTACGTAATTCCTAAACGAAAACGAATAATTTTGCAGGAAAATGTTTTTTTTTATCTACTACAAAAATTCCCTGTTGGATATTTATAAATAAACGTTCAAATGACGCAAATCATCTCGTTGGTCCATGGTGGTTATCGGTCAGCCCCAGGAAGTCCGGTGCCTGTTCACCAGGATAGGGTTTGTTTATCTTGATGACCATCGGCAATGTATTTTTATATGGAAACAATAACGAAACCTTATCAATGCGCAATATAAGCAGATTTTTAATTATTTCATTGATTCCATAATTTATCATCGTCGGTAATAAAAATTGGATAGCATTGGGTTTTCGGCCTTGAGAATGACGACTTTTGCAAAGTGCGATAATGCCACATGGGTAGTGTTTATTTTGGTTTTCTTTGTTGATGTGTTGAGATCGATATAATCTTCGTGGGCAGTACAGTTCAACCCCTGCCAAATGATGCCATAAACTATTGCAGATTTTGACAGGGGGAAGCCCTCGCTGTCACTCGACTTTGTAAAAATCTTGACCATAGTTTAAGGTTTCAGAGAGATAAGCAAATTTAATTATCTGTATTATGCAGATATAATCAACAATAATTTATTATTTCAAAATCCATAAAACAATTTTTTTTAAATGATTTTTTAAAAAGCGTAAATTGCCTTTTTATGTTCCGACTCATTTATTCGAAGACCAATAAATAACCACTTGCTCGATTTAAATAATAATTTTAAATTTATTGGTTTCGGTTACTTACGGGGTACCCAAAGGCAAAGGTTCGATGTCGGAGAGGGTTCACATTGAAAACCAATTTTTTAAAGTTAATGGCTTATGGCATTTTAAATAACGTCGTTAATTCTGCGCCGCTGTGTAATATTGAAAATTAGGAATTCGTTCCAGTTTTTTAAAATTTTTTATGAAAAAAATGTTTGTCTTTCTATTTTTACTTTTTCGAAGTGGAATGAAGGCAAACTCCAAAGTAATTAGACTGATAATGTAGTTACAGCATAGGACGCCATGTTAAAAAAAATCAACCAATTACAAACAAATAAATAACTTTATTTTTATACTAACAAGAAAATTTTAAATTATAAGTTTTGTTGACTACAATACCATCACAATTTGACTTCCAATTACAAAGAACAATATTCGTCTTTGTCTAAATAAAAAAATGCCGCTTCGTTATATTTTATGTATATATTGATATGCTATATTAATAGTTTCTTTTGAGACAGTTCGTCGTAGTACAACAATGTATTTGCAACCAGTGGCGGGACAATAACAGAATATCGTAATTTTTACGGACGTAAGTAGTCCGTAGCAACATTTTGAGCATATAGAGCGATAGGTTGTTCAACTGATAAAGTTCAAGGTTATGTCAAAGGTCAGCATCCAGGCGAATTTCTTAAATATTAATTTTCCATGCGTCTAAAATGTGATAATATGTTTGATTTAGATAACACGTGATGGATGGATGTAATTTTCGGTTAATAGATTTACGTATATACCTATTTTAAAAATAATAAATATGAGTTATGACTTAATAGCAATGCAAAATATGCAGACAATCGGTATCTTATTTCATGTTTATTTATTATAAACAAACTAACCGATAAATTAGTGATAAAATTTAATTTGGAAGTTATTCGTTGATATTGTTATCAAATTAGACAGTATATTGTAGTAGGTCAGTAATACGATTGATTTGTAATTGAAAAATTGCGATTTGGTCACAGTACGCCACTGCGTTTGATAAAATATTTAATTGAGTCAGGTTAGGCAACTCAAATAACTTTGGTGTGTTTCAGCTGTTGATGGCTACACCGAGGATGTTTCCCAGTACAGTCCCGCCTCGAGACAAGAAGGGGCAGATCTTTCTCCCCATTCTAGGGCCACCACGCCTATCGAATGCATTTCGTACAGTACGGACGGCCAGCCGCAAGACAATTATCGTACGGCAATGCGTGCCGATGGAGAATATGTGTTATTCAATCGCATTGACGAGGTAAACTTTTGGACGGGAAAAATAAAATTTGAATTTTGACCTAACGTCATTGTAGGTACACCTAGAAGAACAAGGGGCGCAATATCTGCAATTGGACTCCGTTCAAGGAGTCACGACGTCGCCAAACGGCAGTACGACATCCAATTCTGGGTCCCCCAGGAGGGCAGCCTTCACACATCTCAACTCCATCTCGTCTAATGACCAAGACCACTTGGCCAGTCCGCAACTTATTCAATTATCTAATCACATTAGTTACTCCGGAAATATCGATTGTGTTACATCTGGAAATATTTCGAGGTAAGTCCATCTACATTTTTAGACTCAGTTTGGGTTACAGCAGCCCCCTCCACTACGTCAAATATTTAATAAAATTTTAATGAAAACATTGTCGACTGGGCGATATACTTTTCACAACTCATCTCATCAAAATTAAATTAAATATAAAATAATTTTAGATAGCGATAGATTGTCTGGGGGGGGGGGGGGGGTTGCTGTCGTCAATCGGTTCACTCTGAGATTTTTTTTTATTTTAAAAATTTGACTCTGCAAATAATAAATCTGAAGCGCAATATCATTTTCACAGTAAATTATATTATTGAGTTATAAATATTATGAGTTGTACATATTTGTAATAATAACGGATCTAAAAATAAATCTGTTATTGGTTACCTACATAAATATATCTCATGTTATTAAAAATGTTAAACATTTTTATAATTTATTTTTTATTGAAAATATAAGCTATTCAAATGTTTTTTGTAAATTTTTAATATATGGCATCCTGTGTACAGAAAGTCGCTCTAAAACGTAGAGTCATTAAACAATTCTGTTGTTTTAATGATATATTTTTAAATTTTTTTGTAAATAATTCAAAAAGTTTGTTTTCTATTATATTTTTATGAAAGGTAAATTGTGCTCACATTTAATTTAAATAACCAGTTATTGTTTATAAACTTCGAATTTTGTTGAAGACAATACTTTTTTTTATATAAAATAATCATATCTTTCATACATTTTTGTATGATAATTGTAAAAAAAGGTAATTTACTTTGAAAAATAATAATTAAATTGTTGGAAACAATGTTTCCTTATATCAATATACGCCCATCATCATTATCTTCAAAATATTTTGTTTTTGGGGAAACTCTCCTGAAAACTTGTCGGTAAATTGTTGATTATACTATTGATGCTCTTAATTGTTATGCAATTTTTATAAAAATATAAACAATTACTATATGCTTCAATTAATTTTTTACTACGTGTTTTGCTGATTAGGTCAAAAGTTTATTTTATAATTAACGATCTTTGGAATAGATTTAGATACAAAGTCTTAATCAAAATCATTAGCATTGTTTGTGATACCTCTTGTATCTTTCAAAGTTATTATTTTTTATTGAGAATGATCCATACTTGAAGTTACACGTGAAGTTATAATAATCGGTCTAATCTGTCTGTGAGCTTATAATTTAATCGTCTGTAACTCCTTTTTTGGGACACTTTTTGCTAACCAGATCAAAAGGTTAACATTTAATTGGTCAGTTTTTTCTTCTCTAATTTTATAATTGAAAAAAAATTGTTTACCACATTTCGGCAAAACAGCAACCCAAAACTTGGATGGAGTTGATGTCATTCATTTCTACCTCCACCAATCCCAAAGTATTTCATTCACCTGAATCCTGGTCATTCATAATTTTTTAACTACAATTGTACGAAGCTTGAGAATAAAAACAGAAACAATTTACAATGAAGTAATTTGATATTAATTATAATGCACTCTCTGAATGCAAACTGCATGTGGTGCATATCAGCAGGTCTGGTCTTGCATTTATATAATAACCGTGTGACGATGCCGAACACCTACAACCTTCTTTCATCTTAAGAATCATATCAAGTTGGTTGCATGATACCATCTGGAAGTTTACAATTACTTATTTTTTCAACACCAAATTCGAAGAATACAAACTCGAGTGCATTGTTTGTTCTATCTATTTTTAGAGGAGGGGTCATAGGAAGTGCAGTTTTTTCCGGCTCAGCTTGATTTTTCTCAAATTTTCCTTAGAGCTTACGTGGATTATTAATCTTTTCTATTTTCACTGCATAAAACGTGAACATCACTTGAATTAATCATTTTTCTCACTTCAAAGCGATATAATATTCATCTACAATATTATCTCTATGTCAATGTTTAAGTCGAAAAAATATAAATAAAATTAACCTTTAATCTTAGTATTTAAAAATAAGATTGATATCGCAACTCGATCTTAATACGAAATAAAGATGTACTTCTTATAAAATATTAATACAATAAACATCGATAAAATATTTTACGAAATGATTTTTTCTAATCAAAACTTTAGTTAACGAATAATTTTCATTTTGTGATTTGGTTTTTCACATCTCTGCGAAGTCGCCTGTCCAGAAAGTTTGCACCATGCTGTTTAGATATTGGCAAAATGAGAAAAAATCATCCATCAAAATTTTAATTGATTAGACGTCTGGAATCAAAAACTTTAGATTACGCATTATATCATCACTGTTTATAGTTTTTTCAATTAAAAATATTTTTTGATCTTTGGAATCTCTTGCTATGTTTTTTAAAATAAATTAGTTTTTTTTTTATTTTCGTACAATCAGTCATCGCTTGGTATAGCTTTTTATTTCCACTGACAATCCATTAAAACATCTTTAATTGTGTTTTGTTTACAAAGGTCAGGTTGTACTCCCCATAGGCAGGTCAAAAATTCAGCTTTCCAATTGGTTATCTCCTAAATAGGGATGCTAATAGGAAAGATCTAACATTGCAAACCAAAAGAAGAATTGATGTGTATGCAAGATTTTCATTTGAGATTTCCCCTCGGAGAATTCAATAGACAAAACTATCCCCAGGAAAACTTTTGAATACTATCACATCCGCACTCTATCACATCCAGATATTTGCATTCACTGATATATTTGTTCTGAAAGAACAACAAATTTTCATTAAATAAAATAAATTACAGAGAATGTAACAAACTTGTGCTCTGAAACCGGGAGGTCTGGGAGTATGGAACGATACCCAGTATCCCAGCACTGAGAAAAAGGATTTGTCGCCCCAACAGAGCTATTAGTAGCTATAGCCTCAACAGAGTTTTGTTTTGCTGCTATAACAAATTTTTTGTTGCTGCAACAAATTTTCTGCTGCCATAACTAAGTTGTTTTCTATTCAGTAAAAAAGATTAGTTGATTTAACAAATTTTCTTATTCTGCATAGAAAAAACTTTGTTATGACAGCAGAAAACTTGTTACAGCAACGAAAAACTCTGTTAAGGCTATAGCTACTAATAGCTCTGTTGGGACTACAAATCCTTTTTCTCAGTGAGTAATTGTCTGAAAGGAAAACCTCTTACAGCAAGCGATTTGCCCTTTTATCGCCCGCTCCGTGTTAAACTCAGAAATTATTATTATTATTTGAAATTTTTGCTCAATTAGTATTTATTAAGTAATTAATTACTGAAGTTCTAATTATTAAATAAAAACGCAGGAATACCACCCGAAAAAAATGTAGTTATTTTTATAGTGAATTTTAAATGTGCGAAAATTTTTTTTCGTCTATTTTGCAAATTCTTCAACACAGCTTCTATTGGTAGGCCATTTTAATATTGTAATTCTTTTTAAAATATACATCGTTTGTTTAAAAAATGAAATATATATTGTGCTTGTTTATACTCAAAATTTCGAACAAACTATAACAACTACACAAAAATTAAATGTAGATAATTTTTTGGAAATTAAATTAGCTACAAAAATGTCTCTTCAATTGTTTCGGCGTAAAAGACATTCTCAATTGGTTCCGATGCCTCTTGTTGCGTAATAGTGTTGACGTCACAGCTAGTTTTCGAGTATGTTTTATAATTAGTACTTCAATAATTAATTTATTATTCGATAAATAGTTATTCAAAAATTTAATTAAAAAAAATTGAGGAGGCCCATGATCCGTATACACTGAAAGCAATTTTCAACCAATAAACTTATTTATTAAACTTTCATAAATACAATGAAAAAATTTATAAATACAAAGAACAATTCATAAATATTACGAATATTATTCATTATAATACTAGGAAAATTTTTACAACAATAGAGAATTTTAGTTCAACGATTGAAGTTTCATTGCTTTCATGAAACATTTCATGGAATTTTCATTGTAGGTACAGTGAATAACCAAATTATCCGGACACTAGAATTTTAACAATGTAAATTATCCGTTTTGAAGCCGTTTTTTGGCATATAGAAGTCCGTTTTACAGCAAAACCTTCTAGACATTTTTTGTTGAAAATTTCATTGTCTTCAGTTTTGTTCCTATACAGTTTTTTATTTTGGCGCACCGTTTCTGACTGACAGCGGCTTAAACAAAATTCGGTAAAATACAAAAAATATTTTTTTTCTCTATCTCGGAAACGGTGCCACGAAATAAAAAAATTAATAAGAATTTTTTCTTATAAATTTTATTCTCTACTATTTTGTTAATATGCATTTTTCTATTTTGTTGCACCGTTTCCGAGATATAGATGATAAAATTTTTTGCAGTTGACAGAGTCTTGTTTAAGTCGCTGTCAGTCAGAAACAAAACTGACGGCAATGAAATTTGCAATAAAAAATGTCTAGAAAGAAGGTTTTGTTGTAAAATTGACTTTTATATGCCTAAAAACGGCTTCAAAACCGGAAATTTACATTGTTAATATAGGAGTGTCCAGATATTTTCGATATTCACTGTATATATGCCAGTTTTCGGTTCAGTGTAGAAATTAAACATAGATTTTTAAAAATCATATTTTTACAAATTTAGATATTCTGATATTTTAGTCAAAGCTCAAATTTGCTAAACCTTAAATAAATCAATCGGTAATCATTCTTCGGATAAGGGCAGATCAGGGGCGACTCGTAATTTGTTATAATAGGGGGGGGGGGGCACCAACTGGAATATAAATGTATATAATTAATAATAAGAATTTTTCATTTTTTTTCCGAAAAAAATTTCGTTGTGTGGCAGCTGCCATTTTAAGATGTTTTTAGGTGGAATACTGCATAGTGTAGATTCTGATTTTAGTTCAAAGTTTTTGAGCTTCAAAACTTTTTGTCTCCCCTCGGACGGTGATGTTTTAGTTCAGCGCTGACCACATATCACGAAATACCCAGAGCCGGATTAAGGATTTTTATGTTTAAAAATATGCGCCGCAGACGAAAATTTTTGATTTTTCAAGGTCAATCGTGCTTAGATCAAATGTAAAATTTTTGAAAGGATAATAATTGTTATATTTTTGTTGTTAGTTTTTTTTATAAAATACAATTTTTACTTAGGTACTTCAATGCCCGTACTAATAGTCACGGATTAATTCGAGATTCAAGATTAATTTTCGAAATAGCAGCTGTTGCTACGGTACGATCTAAATTCTAGTCATCTCACTGGTAAATCCTAGGATTATCTTGAATCTCGGATTAATCTGTGACTATTAATTAGTACGAGCATAAGATGCACAAATTCTGTAATTAAATCTTATTATTAATTTATAAGTATCCAGGGAATTGACTGAAAGTTATAGGTTTTTAATCAAACTCAAAAACGACAAAAAAAACGTGTATATATATAGTTCTTTGTCATTCAATATTGTTCTCAAAACTAAATAGTAAATATCTGCTTATTACTCTTTGATATCCACTATAAACATAAATTAAGGAATATTTTAATTTATTTATACGATTAATTTTAATTAATTTATTTTAATCTGAACTACAACTTGAGTGATTTAAATTTTGTTGCTTCAAGTTATTTTGAGGCCCCTTGAAATTTTGAAGCTCGAGGCTGCAGCCCCTTCCGTCTCCCCCTCCCTATACGGCTCTGAAAATATACCTACACATGTCAAAGCCGTTATTCTCTGAACCCGATTTTGTTCTGAAACGGATAATGTATACCTAATTAATAAAACCTATTGCAGATCATATACATAAACCTTAGATTTTTCAAACCGGGGGGTCTGGGGGGTATGGAATACCCTCCAGTACACCATCATTTATGTGCCATTCTGTACAAATTAATTTTGTTCCGGATTGACAATATTAATAACAATAATAGTAAATAATTAAACGTTGAATATTTTATGATGATTTAAAATTCTGATTTGGAAGGCGGCGCCACTGACTGGGGCATCAAACTGTGTCCATATCGGAAATATACTTAATTTATTTAGACATCATTTTGATATTACAAAATAAATTATGAAGCAACTTGATGAGATAAAATGTAGTACATTTCTGCGCTTAACGAGATTAACGAATCAGATTAGGCCCGCAAACAACTTTTATCTGGCCAAGCTTCGATCCAGACTTCGCTTCTGAAGAAGGAAATTTAATTATTGATAGACATACGTACATATATTAATTTCCGAAAATTTTGAAAAATTGCCATAGCGTAAAAATTGAATAAATTAGCCTCGTTAGTTAATTAATTTTACCTCTTTATTTGTAAGGGTAATAAAATTAACATTGTTAATGTATATTTAACACCAAATTCATGTTTTTTAATATTCATTAGACAAATACATTGTGGTTTCTATGCATTGGCTTTTATAACCTACATAATTTTTAATGGAAAAAATATTAATGAGTATTATATCGCCCGCAACAAGATAAATAATATTTGTTTTGGTTCTTTACTTTTTTTTATTATTTGCAATTGAAACTCTCTAAGGAGGAAATAATATAGTGCTTCACTATTATTTCCAAATTTCATTTCATTATCATTTTTTTTTAATTTTTTTTTTTTTTGTTGTGAAAAATATGAATAATAGTTATATTTGCTATTTTGAACCACAATTTCATAATAATTAAAAAAAAATAAAAAGTGTACTCCAATTAGTTTAGCAAGTACCTAGTAAAGTTATTGCTTGCAGGTCCCATAAGTTGTAGGTACTTAGCTCTTTTCTTATCATATCTATTTATTTTATTACTAAACTTATTTTTAAGTGGGTACAACACTAATGAATGACATACAATTTTGTTTGCAACAATTGAGCCGTGTTTTGCATTAAAAGAAAAGTCTTGTTAGTTTATAACACGTGCCATTGTGAAAATTACCAACTACCGAACAACTCTTGTGGAACTTAAAAATTGACTTGTGTAGAATCAGGAAATTGTACACCGGTCACTTAAGTAAAACCTTATGTACCGGTAGCACTCCATAAAATACCTACAATATTTAGCACGTGGCAATTAAAGGTAGATATCCGCACGTGGATTCATTAGACCGAAATTATTGAATCAAATGCTTTACTTCTACTTCGACTACTTTCTTTCAATTATTATTGAAATTTTAATAATTCATTTCAAGGCAATTCTGAAAACGTAACAGGAAAGTGACACTGATAAGAAAGTTTCCGGTTATTTATTTACGGGGCAAACGGTCTTAGTAATCTCCACAATAATTTACAATTTTAAGTATTGTTATGATTTAAAAAAATAATATAGCAGCATATTATTTATTTAATATTTTTTAAGTTATTTAAACAATAATTGTGTCACGATAAAAAATATAAAAATTACAGTGCAAATTTCGATCTGCCGTTTTGCACTCACTCACTCACCTGTGCCGGGGTTCCTAAGTGTTTTACAAACTTTTGTCTTTTTTTTAGTGATGACTTAGAAATGACAAAAATTTAAGATAAAGGGCAGACGACCAGTTAATGCTACTTGTACTAATAGTTTTTAGATAAGATGGTCTGGGTCTGTCGAGTTAATTTTAGACCACGTTTATGAAAACACCTATCCTGCATGTTTATAAATGATTGCGACCTTGACGTGATAAAATAGTTTGGTCACATTGTCATGCTCTTTGTTCAAGAAACAAGTTTCAATTTCACATTGCAAAAATTACAAAATCAAAAAACCGTTGTTTTGGGGATTTCCCCAAAAATTAAAAAAAATATGATTTTGAGTTCGTGATTATTTTATTGTTATGCTTTTTTTGTCCTCAAGTTTAATGCACTTTTGTTTAATAAAATTTTTATATGCAGTCTGTTTTATACGTGCAAAATAACAATAAACTTTTATATAATACAAATAAGTTACCATTTTGTATAAATATTCGAAAGTTCCGCAACGAAGGACCCTCGTCAAGTTCAATGGATTTAGAAAATTTCCATATTGTTTCACCCACCCTGCTCTTAGCCATGTGTAAAAAATGAATTCCGAACCAACTTTTCATATTGCATATTGGAATATAATATATTACGTGTATTAGTTATGTTTTCCGCCAGCATAATAATTAGCATGCGGGTTTTCTTATCAAAAATACAGGGTAATGTGCCCGTTATATTTTACCTGTGCACTGATAAAAAATCCACCGTGGTAAATTATGGTTTTGCTTAAACAGCACGGTTGTACGTTTATAAACAATTCGTCCTAATTTCCATTTAAAAAAAACTGGATTACCTAGTTTTACAAATATTTTATCAATTATTAATTATGTAAGAACAATCAAAATTAATTAACCAGCAAATAATAAAATTTCATAGGTACGTGTGCTCTTATGTTTACTAAAGGTGTCATGTTTTTTACACGAGCTGGTAGAAAACGTGAGCAAATAAAGAAAATAAACGCAGTAAATTTTCAAATGCGAACCACACAATTACTAATTTTTTAATATCTTTTTTTTCAATTACCGTTCTACATATTCTCTCGCACAACATGGAGTCATTTTAAGGTCACCTAAAAATGAAACTCAAATTTGAGTGACCTACTCCAGCTGGAAGTCTTACGAAAAACAAAAAAAAAATTTTTTTACCAATATTTTTATTTAGATAAATTTTTATCTGTGGAAACTTTTGATTACTTGATGATTACTATCAAGTTTTTTATTTTTGTGGAAGCTTTAGGTCAAAAAATGGTGATTAAGAACTACACCGTCATCATAAATCAATTTTTTTGCAGTTGAATAGATCTTTTACCATTTAATAAATTTATTTGCAGAGAAAAATTAATTATGAGTCATTAATTTGAATTAGAACAACTACATAATATAATTTTGTATGCAACATATAGGTATGGTTACTTAATAACTCATTATATCAATTACTGTCTTAATAAATGAAAGCAAACAAGATAATCTTATGGTTAAAGCAATAAAATTAATTTTACCATGAAAAATGCATTATTAAATGGTGGAAAATACTATAGAATTTACTATTTTTTTCGTTTCATAAATCAAAATTTTAATTACATTTTCACTTTTTTTTTATTTCTTTTTCACTCTTTTTTACAAAAAAGTAATTTTTTCCTTTTCTTTTTTTTTCTTGTATTTTAATTTCAATTTTTGTTTTTATATAGCCTTGAAAATGGGACAATAAAGATCCCGAAACGTCGGACAATTTTATTTGTTTCTTTTGACCGCAATCTCAACTATTCTCCCAATATTTTAATTATGGAAGGTCAACTAACATCACACTATTTTAATTTAATTAAATTATTCAACTTTTAAATCAAAATTTGTGAAAATTTAAATTATTCTGAATTGATTTTATTATTTTTATGAAAGTTGAATTGATAATTTAATTTCATTTAGTGGAATGGCTGTTCTGCTATTGTACTGTAATTGTGTCAGATTTTAATTTGTTTTTTTGTTTTTTTGGAGTTTAACCGCTTTTATGCTAGCACTACAATGCTAGTTTCGTTAGTTGAAAAAAACGAAAATTTGTTATTTACAAAATGGAACATACAAATTGGTAGTTGGCTTCATCAACTGCTAATTAATTTTGTTATGACCGTCTACGTGTTTTGGGGGGCAAGTAAAACCGTTTGTTCTTCTGTACAGATGAATTACCATCATTAACAATACAACAGGGTCACAGGCACGCACGATGCCATCTCGGCTTACTGGCTACACTTACCTTCATTTATTTTAGATCATAAAAAAAATTGTGTTACTTTAAACTGAGACACTATAGCAGGTCCGGATTGGGTGGGCCGCTCCAAGAGAAAATACTATATTTTCATTTATTTAATTCGATTATTAATTTGAAGTTTCATTTTTTTGTCAAAACAATTGTTTTATTTTAGGATCGACGTCAGACGGCTTTTTAATTTTTTCTGAAAGCAGTTTTTCGACTAAAGTACTTTAGTGCCGCCAATAATCTATTAATTATTTTTTGTATGAAAAATAGCACGTTTTATTAGAGCCAAACTGAAGTCAACTCGGCAGACTCGCCAAAAAATAATACTTATGATTTTTGAATAATATTTTTTATAATAATTTAAATAAAACAAATGAGAAACACGAGTGCTAAGCTACATGGGTATTTTATGTACACTCAGTAAGAAATGTCTAAACTAGGAGATGTACGGATATTTTAGAAAAAGTGGACAAAATATGATTATGATTCCTCATAATATGGGAAAATAATAACCCGAAATCTTTCAATTTTCAAAATTTTTTACGTATGCCCGTACTAATAGTCACGGATTAATCCGAGATTGAAGATTAATTCTCTAAATAGCAGTTGTTGCTACGATACGATCTAAATTCCAGTAATCTCATTGGTAAATCCTTGGATTATCTTGAATCTCGGATTAATCCGTGACTAATACGGACATTAAAGTCGGTCGATGCAAAATCGTTTTCTAAAATATTGCCATGGTTAATACCTTAACCACGTATCCATTTATTGCTCTACACTCAACTGAGTTTTGTTTTGCTGCACATTTTTTGTTGCTGCAACAAATTTTCTGCTGCCATATCAAACTTGTTTTCTATTTAAGAAAAAAATTAGTTGATTTAACAAATTTTTTTATTCTGAATAGAGAAAACTTTGTTATGGCAGCAGAAAATTTGTTGCAGCAACAAAAACTCTGTTGAGGCTAAGCTACTAAAAGTTATTTTAAGACGACAAACCTTTTTTCACAGTGTACCTTTACTCTAAATTAAATAATACGTATGTGCTTCGTTGTTCAAAAACTAAAGAATTTATTCAAATCTATGTATTTAAAATTTAAATTATAATTCTAATATATCGCTTAGGTTGGGCTGTGGGGGATATCCCATACCTTCCAGATTCCCGGTCTGCGATAGTTTAAACTGCGTGGTTTACGGATTTTTCTTCTTTAAGACTCAAAAATACATTTTCTTTATTGAACACAATCACAAAGCTAGGTTCTTCAAACCGGGGAGTCTGGGGGGTATGGAATATCCCTCAGCACATTAGTGATTGTGTTCAAAAAAATAAAATGTGTTATTGAATTTCAAATCAAAAATCTCAGATTTTTAGAAATTAGATTTCCGGTTTGAAACTTATAAGTTCAATAACAATTTTTTACGTACAATTACTAGTGCACTGGGGGGTATTCCATACCCCCCAGACCCCCCGGTTTGAAAAGCCTAGCTTTGTGTGGTTATTAAAATTTCCTTAGGAATTGTTTTTTTAATTCGGAAATATTCAGCGATGCGATTTCCATGACTGCTACTGTAAATTATTAATTAGGCACTAGCCTATCCAATGACATAATTATGTTTCAATGCTGTTGACGATTTTTGCCTTGAAATTAATTTTCTTAAATCATTATTGTCCCCGGTTTATATGTACCTATGCCCCAAAAATACACCGGATCATGGGTTTTTGTTCCTTTAAGTGCCGGTTCAGTTCACTTGAATTCGCAGTTTAATTTGATTTCTTCGAGTGGCTGTTTCGTCACTGTCCAGCCTCAAAAATTTTGAATTTGAAAATTTTGAAATTTTGTTACTGAAAAATTGTAAAATGACATAGAAACTATTATAATAATTTTATAGTACTCTGAAAGATTCTGCAAAAGTTGAAAAATTTGATTAAAAGCTGATATTCTTATTGTTTGAAATGTTGCTTAAAATTCAGTTTTGATTTTCGTGAAAAATTACTGGACCGAAGGGGAATCATCTGCAGATTCAGGAAAAGTAAAAATATATCTTCAGTTTTGATATCTTTTGTTGAAAAGCTTCTCTTCTGGGCAGGTGACGGTCTAGAGCTGTTCTTAATTTTTATTGCAGAAATGGTGCCAGGGTTGGTAAAAATATTGCTGATACTTGGATACTTGGAAATCTTCCTATTGTTTTTCTTTTCTTCCTACTTATACTCGGTAGGTTTCATATATACAGCTGCCTGGTGTATTTTGTTACATGCACCTACTTAAAATGTTAATCCTTGACGCAGTATAATTCATTCTAATAAAATTTTCAACCGCACGTGAATGTAATTAGAAATTACTATGTAGTTCAATTGTTTTAAAAAATTGTAATCAAAGTGGACTAAATGTAAGCTCCTGCTGCCATATCTTCAATATTATGAATGGATGGCTTGTCTGGAGTGCCTATTATCAATTTTACAATTATTGTTAATATAATTTAGTTTTGATTATTTTATATCGTACATATTTTTGCAATCATTTGTTTATATTTAAAAATAGAAATTTAAAATGATTTAATAAACAATCATTTTTGATTTACTTTATGAAATCTGACTTGCAACAAATTTACTAAAAGTTACTTATTATTGGATGTAAATAATTTATAAAACAAAATTGTGTACCTATTTTTTATTTAAACAATTTTGGATAAATATCCCGAATGGTGTATTTTATTATAATATAAAATAATATACACGTGATAATTAATGTAGCGACGTCCTATAATGAAATGATGGACGTCAGGATAGAGCGTCACGTGCCCCTTCCCGGAGGCCAGGCGCGTTATGTGTTAGAAAGATGGGGCGGACCAACAATTAACTCAATGATTGTTGAGCTTGTCATTTTTGTTGGTGTTTTGTAGCGGTGATGGTCGATTACAGTGGCTCTCTGATTCTCAAGTTAGTTTTTTAAAAATTCTCGTTTCACTCCCAAATTTTTTTAAATTTAATTTTGAAATGCTCTGGTTGTGTTTTTAAAATCAGGTGGGGAACTTATAATATTTTATCGTGCGTTCAATTCATACTCTTGGCAGATGTGGGTAGATTAGCGATCGGTATCGTGGTCTAGGAAGTTGTTATCAAAAATATTTTTAGTTTGAAGTGCAGGACCAGTCAAATTTTCCCTATTTGTTTTGCGAAATGGAGGACTTCTTTCGAAAAATGTAGTGTGCCGCTTGTACGAACTTTGGGTAGCTAATTTTTGTGTTTCTTGTTTTAGCTCCCTGTATTCGTCCGCCGTGGGCACTTATTCGGGAGGAGCAATGCCTTTCTACAGTACTGGATCACCCGAAATGGTGTCTCCACCATCGTCACAGTTGTGGACCAATTCTGGTGAGTTTTGTTTTTGAAATATCTTTGCCTTGCAGATGCTAATGGATTTTTTTTTGGGTTAGGCGTAAACACATCGTCCGGGTTGCCGCTCACGGATGACTATTCCAAAGGATCGCCGTCTGGACCGGGATCTGGAAGCAGCCTTCCGGCGTTTAATCGAATTCCTGCATTCCACACGAGTACTCCAAACCACAGAAGTGCACCTTACTCGATTCCGCCAAGAACGGTGTACTCGGATTGGCAATATTCCGAATCTCCTAGCAGTTTACAGTACAGCCTCATGACACCTCAAAATAATCGTAACCGTCCACCACCAGGAACGGGACTATCGGCAGCAGCTTCATTATCTGCAAGTAAGTTCCTCTTTAGTTGTTGTCTCGATAAAAAACCGTCCACGATTGTACGAATTTTCATGAGGAAATCATTTGATTAGAAAACCATTCAGGTTAAAAGCAAAAGTGCAAGCAAATTGGTAGGACAAATTTAAAAGTATTGTCGTGTTTTTTTTAAGTGTTTAGGTTGTTAGGAAGATTAGTAAGGAATGCGTTGATAAACCCTACAAATTTTACTACTACGGGTTTAAGTGAGAAACGTTTTCATCTTATCGATGGATGGCACGTGACTTTTAGATCAGCTAATTGCACAAAACTTCGACTTGGAAAATATTGGAAGATATGTTCGTGCGACCTTGCCGGTCGTTAGAATAATATTTGTCAGGTTCATTGCCCAGTCACAAACGTAAAAAGTATCAACAAGTAATTTACTAATGACCATGCCCAAGTTTAAGTGATTTTTAATTATTATTTTCGGGAAAACGGTAGCAGGTTATGAGCACCACTGGTATTTCGTTTATCGCCGTTACGAGAAATTGTTTTTTTTTTCGGAAGTAAAAAATTTCACGATTAAATAATGTTTTCTTATTTGATCTATTTATGGGATAGCTGTTTACATTATGGAAATTCTTGTAGTAGGTTTTTATACCAGTGTCAAGTAATTGCATATAAATGTATTTTTAATAGACTAAACTTTATTTTTTCCTTTTATTTATATTTTCATTTTATGTACTATCTCTTGTTTGTTTAAATGTTGATCCTAAATGAGTTAAATAAGGTTTTTTTATTGTATGCCCGGTGTTCCTACAGGTCAGGGATGATATCAGCAATAGACTATCTAATCATTATTTTGATACTGGTATTGTAAACTTGCTAATAAAAATAGGATTTCGTAACAAGAGAAAGATTGAAGTTCACGTTGGATCAAATTATTTCAGATAAAATTTGTCTTTTGTCAAGTTTCTCGTTTCAAGTAGGCACTTTCATTTTTTTTCGTAAACCGATATTTTGTGTTTTCGGTTTTTGCAAATTTGTTATTTATGCCCCACTCGATAACACTTTTGACATTTGTATAATACTACGGATAGCAAAAACCACACACCACGTATACAAGTTGTAAGAGATACCGAATAGATCCCGTGGGTTTACGCCCCTTATCTGTTTTCTATCACTCAACGAACCACACAAATAGACAAATTTAGGTATCTAATTTTGGGGGATCACCGAAGGACAGCAGACGCAGGTTAACCCATGACTTGTAGTCTGTCAAACGGACCAAAATCTATCATCTCATTTTTTTAATTTTACATAAATTTAAAAACAGGCGCCACCATAAATCTTAAATTTTAACATTTTTTGGTCGAAAAACGTAAATGGGGTCGGCTAGCAGAAATGTAAAAAAATTTTATTCCTTATCGTCAGGCTAGCGCTATCAAAATTAAATAATATATTATTTATAAACAGTAATATTATATCTTCACTTTTATCATAACAAATCTTTTCGAGATGAATAATTTTTTACAAAAATTTACTGATATTGTATTACCAATAAATATAAAAATAATTTACGGGTGATTCCCCAGGGGTATGTATGTCTAATCAATACCAAATGTTTTTTTTAATTTTCATGAAACTTTGTGTTGGTCAACGATGGGATTTCATGAATATACCTTTCCCACACTTCGTTGCATCGTTTTGGTGCGTATGCATTCCTGTGCAATTCTGCGAAAGTCATACTTGACACGATATATCGTGGCCGATTTCAAAGATTCCGACTTGGCTGGCTCGGTTTGTTTACCAAACAATAATAACAACCAAGTGCACTTTTTTGTTATACGACTTTCGGTACCTTTATTACCCCACGTGCAATAGGCCCATTGTTTCACATTATCTCGAGTCTTTCTTATCAAAATTCTTTTTATTCCAACCAATGAGGAAACGGAACCGACCTTGGTGTTTTTCGCAATTATGAAAAAACTGCAAAAAGTGTCACATTTAATGTTTACTTGTCTAATTATAGAATTGTGCACGAGTTGAAAATTGAGGCAAAGCCTTGAATGTGAAAACTGCAAAAAATAACAATTGAATGTGTCGAACGTTTATGTTATAGGAATATTGATGAGTAATAATGATTTAATAGTATGAGAAGGGAATCATTGTTAAACAATTTTATGGTCTCGCGGACCTGCACATTTTGATGACAAAACAATTATCGTCTGGAGCTTTTATCAGCAGATAATGAACCGGTTAGCAAGATTGGCCTACCGATAAAACGGTAACCATTCATTTATTAATTGATAAAGCCTTCTTTGTTTTCCCAACAGCTTTACGGCTAAAAATTCATAAAAGTGTTATTATTACCTCACGCACGGGGCTTTGTTGGTGTTTGAACAAAACGCAAATATTTAAGTGAATTGTATATTTTCAATTTCCTGTTACACATTTCCATTGCTATTTATTTTAAAATTCCATTCCTTCTTTTGCTTCACGGTCAATATTATTTTCGGACAAAAATTGTAACAAAGAATAATCATTAGAAACGGAAACTCTAGTCGGAGTACTTAGTGTACTAAGACATTACAGACCGGATATGTTAAACCGTGCAGTATGCAGGATGAGACCAGCACTTAAAAGTTGAGGTCTTACAGACATTCTTATCTAAAGAACGCGTGCCATGCTATGTTACCATTATTATTGTATTAGAAATATTTTTGTATCACCAATAGTCGACCTTAGTCAAATATCACAAAAAAATTCCTCATGAAGTTTCGAATTTTTAGTAAAATGTGTTATTTTATGTATAAGCAGTAGATCCAAGAGCTGCGGAATATTTTACTGAAGGAAGAGAGTGCGTAAATTGTGGTGCTATCGATACACCTCTTTGGCGTCGAGACGGCACTGGACATTATCTATGTAATGCTTGCGGCCTTTACCACAAGATGAATGGCATGAATAGACCACTAGTAAAACAGCCTCGTAGATTGGTACATATTTTTCAAAAAATTTTATTCTTTTGTATGTTTACAGGAAGATCGCATTATTTCAACTGCATTTTTATTTAAAAATTTTACTTTAATTGTTTTACGATCTTCGTGTAAGCAAACAACTTATATATAAAATAACACCCCGTGACGAGGCGACGCTGCTGCGGTTATTGATAACAATTAGTTAATACTCGACGTAATTCAGTGCATGCCTAACCCTTTTATTGCGTTCCAGTGGCGGCGGAGCCGGGGCACGGGGGTGTTGGCGATTTCTACAAGAACTACTACCATGGGTATAATGGGGCCACACGAGGCCCGTTGCACACCGAAGAAAAATCCAGTCGTCGCTTGGTAGGTTATATTCTAAAACATCCTCCTTTTTTTTTATTTTATCTATTTCTACTATTTTAAATCCTTCAATTTCACTAAAGTAGTTAGAAAAATTTAAAGTAGTTTATTTGCTTAAAATTTGTGTGTCCCGTTTTGCTTTAATTTCTTTGTTTCTTTGGATTTCATAAGAAACGTTTCTGCGTTCGGTGGCCCCATCATACCCAGAACCGGAGCAGCGCAGGTTTGTTCTGTCTAATAAACATTGTCGTTCCAGCTCTGCTCCGGTTTTTGCATGCTAACCAGCTTTTTGTGCATCTTTTTGCATATTCTTAAAATCTATTACTTGCATTTTTACATTTTTAGATCAAAATTAACTTTTTTATTTTATAGTCGGCTTCGCGACGAGTCGGATTAACTTGTACCAATTGTCACACCAGCACCACTTCCTTGTGGAGAAGAAATTCTCTCGGGGAACCCGTTTGCAATGCATGCGGATTGTACTTCAAATTACATGGAGTTAATAGGCCCATGGCGATGAAGAAAGATAGCATACAGGTAATTTTTTCCGAAATTATCCCGAAATTCGATTTTAATCACGATCTCCTTTTTAGACAAGAAAACGTAAGCCAAAGGGTGCCAAGGATAGCTCGGGAAACGGTAACGGATTGTCGTCGTCTCTTCCAATCACCAACGGAAGCATTAAGATAGAACATAATTTACCTAGCATTAAGTTAGAACATAATCTAGCTAGCATAAAATTAGAACACGGATCATTAGGTAACTATTATGCAAATGTTGTAAATTTCCAAAATACAAATAAATTGTTTGTTTAGATAATTACGGCGATTTGAGAACGATGCCGTCGATGAGTCACTTGCAGCACAGTTCTCCATCCAACAGCTACGTGTACAACGGAAATGCTGCTCAGAGGTTATCTCCATACGAATCTCAACATTCTCCTCAATTGAGTACTTACTACGATATGTTACAACACAACTCTACTCCAAGCCCACCGTCGACCACCCCTAGTCCAAATGCTCCCCACATTGTTGCCAACAATTCGGTTAATACCTCGAAAATAATCATGAACGGTGAACAACAACACGTCGACAGGCCTACAGTGGTATCGTCATTATCTTCTTAGAGAGTAACGATGAATCCTGTATAAAAAAAAGTTATAAATCTTTTATTGTTAGTGTTGTTAATTTAAGTTGTAGTATCGTTTGGTTAATTGTTTTGACTTGAAAGGTTTGTTACGAAGAAAATCCATTTTGACGAAATGTGGTTTGACAATATAGCACTGTGATATTCTCAATTTACTGTACTATGTTGTTGATGTGTTGCTTTGGTGGTTTGTTGTTTAAGAAATAAAAAGACTGTTACAAGGATACACAAGTTAAGGAGGATTTGTTAATTTAGCAATGCGAGTTTATTTTTGAATAGTTCCTTGTGTCTGTTGTTTGAAAGAAATTTGTTTTATACACGGACGTGTTCGTTTATCCTGGGACTACGGTTAAATTTTAAATTTTAACGAATGGAATTAAGATTTTATATTTTACCAAAGAAAAGTTTTAAGCGAATTTTAATACTTTTAATTTCTTTTGTTTTCTGGAAACAGTGTACCTTTTTGTTTAACTTTTTAACTACATATGTAAATTGTAATATATAAATGTATGTATCATTCCATGTACTGGAGACTTATTTTAGAAACTTATTTTTTTATATTTTAGTTATTTGTACCATAAATCACGTGACTGATTAAGTGATTTTTTTCACTTCAATTTTCATTATTTAATCGAATAATATGGGTACCAAATATTCAATTTCTTGGTACAGAGTGTCGAATCTAATCATTTAATAATGAATTTATGACGTTATTAATGAATGTGAATTGAGATTCACAAATTAACAGTAATGACGTTAAATAAATAATAATTTTGTATATAATTAATTTACGTTAAAACTTTATAACAGAAGTTATAAATTTAATGTTTCAAATAGGAATTACTTCTCTTAAATTTAAGAAATCTTTTATTTTTAATTCAATATCAATATTGTTTATATTATTTGATAATAAAATTTTCAGTTGTACAACGCAGACGTTTTTATTGCCCCTTTTTTAATAAATTTTCACTATGTCACTGACTTGTATTACGCTAAGTACTTAACATAGCAGTCCTGAAATTGGATTTACTTCAAGTGAAAAGTTGATTTATTTTTGATAAAAAGTCTTATCAAATATTAAAATTTTTTAATATAATACTCGACGAAATAGTTTACATAACAGGTAAAATTTTTAATTACTGAAAATAGAAAGTTCAAGAGTTATACCTAATTATTGGTAGATAAGTAAAAACCGATATATGTTTAGACTTGACAAACCGAAATACTGTAATATCGAGTAATTTAAAATTCGAATTTTTGAAAAACCGGAAAGTATCGGCTACCAATTAACTGCGCATAAAAGGTTGCCTACAATTTAATAAATATTTAATATTAATGATTTTCTTTTGGTAAATATCCAGCGGACGTGAACAGTAAGAAATTCAGCGATTGCATGTATTTACTGGTGATTTTATAAATTCGCTAATCAAATTAGTAAAAGTTAAATATGGAACAATAATAAATACTCGGATTCCTTAGGAATTGCAGAAAACCAGTAAATGTAATAATAATATTTTAAATTTAAAAAATGTAATACAATAATACCAATTTTTTCAATTTTGAAATTTTTATTCTTTCGGGAATTACTTTACAAACTGCTGTTTGAATTGAATTATTTTCAAAGTTATCTTGAATCGTTTTCAGTAGCGTAACAAGACTGAATTATATAATTTACATTATTCTCTCCATTTTTCAACTTTAACTAAATTTTCTACCCAGGTGCGGATCTAGAAAATATTTTTGTCTTGTTTAAGTCGCTGTTAGTCAGAAACGATATGACAAATAATTAGAAAAATATACAGCAAACAGAATTGACAGTGAAATTGCATTTGTAGAAAAAAAATTTTGGTTTAAAATTATTATATTTAGTTTTAAATGTTTTTTAATAAAAATATTTTTTGATAAAAATCCAAAAAAGTTTCAAGTTGTTTTTAATAAAGATATAAACTGCTTAATAAAAATTGACAACATGGGACGTGGTAAAAATTATCCAAAGAAGAAATTGCTGAAATAAAATATAATGAGAAAAAAAAATGGAATCTTTAGAAGAATTGCGAGACAAATGAAGAGATCCCAATGATCACATTATTTAGCAACAAATTATTGCAAATTAGGCGAAAATTACAATAAAAACAGAAAATTTGACCAAAACAGAAAACTGTCGCAAGATAAACACAGAATTCTTTAAGAAATAAGGGAATTTTCGAGAATTGCATTAGAAAATAAATCAAAATAATTTTTTTAAAATGAGTTGTAATTTTGGAGAAGACTCTTGTAAGATAGGTATAGGCAGCGTATACGTTTTATGAGAAATCTGCAATTGCATGGATAAGAAAAATATATTGCAGTTCTAGAAGATGATTTATTAGGGCCTATATTAGAAGAAGTATGGCCGATTACTACATTTTTCATCAAGATAATGCGACCATTTACACTTCTCAACGTGACAAAGATCAGTTTTCATCGCAAAAAATACCATATTTGTTGATTTGGCCAGCAAGAAGTCTTGTTCTAAATTCAATACAAAATCTGTGGAAACTTTTTGCTCGTCAAATTTGCAAAGATGGGAAGCAGTACAATAGCTTAGAGAAACTAAAGAGCGTCATACCACGAAGCATGAAAGAAAATTTCAATAAAGTATTACAAAAGTTTATAAACTCAATACCAAATTGTATTTTTGAAGTAATACTTCATAATGGAGAGGGCACGAAGTATTAGTCCTGATATTCTTCAATAATTTTCAAAAATTGAACAAAAAATTTCGAATTTTTTAGATTTAAACTGCTTTGTAACTGATTTTAATAAATCATGTAATTTTTTAGGATTGTCAACGCATTTTTTCCTTCAAATTCGTTTTAAAGAAAAATTACCTTGTAATACATGGGTGGCACTAATCGAATTTCACTGTATATGTAAAAACAAAATTTTCAAAAAAAATATCTAAAACGTTTTACTGTAAAATCGATTTTTTTGACAAAAACGGCTTCAAAATGCACAATCTACATTGCTTAGAAGTGCCCCACTTCTTTTGACAGTATAACTGTATTTCAATTGTAGTCTATGGAAAATTCTAATTGGAAAGTCTTCCAAAATTTCGTCAGCGCCCTCAAAAATATTTCTGAACAGATCTGATTGCTTTTTGGGCAACTTAGGGTATGCATTTTATGATTTACCTTGCGACCAGCGGCGGATGTCAGGGGTCACAAACTCCCTGTGACTTCCACTTCCCATTTTTTTAATTTTCTCCAAGGTGGGCAGGGGAGGGAAAGTTAAAAAATTTTCATCTGCAAAATCCTTCACAAATAATTTATTTACCTGACCCTTCTCCATATATGGGTTTATAAGACCCATCTAAAAACCAGTACATAATTAACCAGACGCTCTCTAAGGGCGAGAGACTGGTATTTCGTCTTGCAAGAACATTTTGCAAAACTTCTTCTAGTTTCTGTAGATATGCTAGTAAGCAATTTTTTTTTCAATCTACTTCAATCAGTTCTTTCAGTTAAAGGATGAAGTTACTGTAGTAACTTCATGTATACACTGTAAAAAGTGGGTGTAATTTTACCTCTAAGGGTTACCCGGTTTATAAGAGTAAATTTACCCTAAAATGGTGTAATTTCAAGCTTAACCCTAAAAAAATGTAAAATTACCCCAAAAATAGGAGTATTAAGTACACCTCCTTAGAGGGTAAATGTAAACTGGGTCAATTGTAAACTGGGCCAAATTTAAAAAGTGGTAAACTTGGTCAAAGGCACTTTTAAGTAAAATTATGAAAGTAGTAAGTTGGGCCAAAGTCACTTTTGGCTAAAATTTTGGAAGTAGTAACCTGGGCCAAAAACAAATTTAAGGTAAAAAAGAGGTGCAGGCAGGATTTGATCGTGTGAATTCTTTTTGATATTATTTCAAAAAAATATCAGAAATTAACTCTAACCTACCGATGGATCAACATCCTCGCGCTCGATCTACCTTTTCGCGCATAGTTGTTATGGTGGATCTGTGTATTGCCATGGTTGTCTTTGTCAAATCCGACTCTGCGCTACCCTGCGCTCCGGTCCCCTTCGCTTCGGGCGCTCTGAGCCGTTTTGACAAAGACTAGGCCCATTAATAATGTCCCTGAAGGCCGAAAGAACTCGCCAAAGGTGGAACTAGAAAAAGGTGAAACTCGTTTCGGGGTGGATCCGAAAGTGGTGCGAAGAGAATCTACTCTAAAAACAAGTTTTGCATTTGTAAAATATAATTAGTGTCAGAGACAAAACTTGAATTTGACAAAGACTAAACAAAAAATAAAATTCATATTCATATTTTAGTAAAATTTGCTTTTGGCCCAGTTTAGCACTTTTAGGTATTTTTTTGGCCTGTTTTACATTACCCCACCTTAGAATACATTTCCTCTTAAATTGTTGGCAGAAAAGTGGCCACCGGTGGAAAGGGTAAATTTACTTAATGGTGTAGGCGTGTAGGGTGTATAATTAACTTATAATTCTGTGAAATTTAACATTTTTGTGAAAAATTTCCCGGTTTATAAGAGTAGACTTAACCCTCAAAATGGCAATTTGAAGTTTTTTCACTGAAAAAATGTAAAATTATTCCGAAAATAGAAGTACTAAGTACACCTTAGAGTAAATTTCCCCTAAAATATATAAGACAGAAAAGCGACCGCCGAAGATAAAAATTCACTTTACTTTAATTTAAAAATTTAATTCGTAAAATTTCGTAAATTTTGAAATTTCTGGTTTTGCCGCAAACTAGTTGTTGTTGCGCCAACTAGGCGAAGAAACCAGGTTTTTTGCGGAGAAGATGGCTTATAAGCCTTAGGTATACCTAAATGGTTGAAGGAAATTTTGTCCGTCAGTTTTGATTTAAAAATTTATATTTTTAATTTTATCAATAAAAGTGATACATTTTTGAGAGAATAATTTGATTTTAGAATTGGAAATTACCCAATATAATTATGGATAGAATTGATAACATTTTGATGTAAATGGATATTTCTTGGATTATTAGGAAATTAATTTGGAATTGGAGATTAGAAGATAACTTGGATGAGAATAAGATTGTAATCATAATTATTAGTTGTATGGTAAAGTTTGAATTTTGGAAATTTTCGGAAAGTTGGAAGTTTGAATGGAAAGTTTGAATATGATTTGATACCACTGCATATGGTCGATTTATCTTTTAAATTTCAATATTTCCATTTATGGAAGTTTGTTCAAAGTGAAATTTAAATTTGAATTTATATAGAAATATGGATGAAAATTAATATTTTAAATTTTAGCTTTCCCAAAATCCATTTATTATGTAATTATATTTTGTAAATTTAATTATGAAATTAAACGGCAAAATATAGAAATCTTTTCGCATATCTAGTGAATAGATACAATAAATTGAATTCGATTGGTAGGTACCATATAAATTTTACACTTTGATTTACTTTGAAGTATAATAACGAGAAAATTTTATGTAATATAAAATTAAAACATAAGAAAATTGTAAAAAAAGTAAAATTGAATAAAATACGAAAAAATATTAATTATTTGACTTCACGAACAAGTTGGATTAAATAAAAATTATGAAAGCGAGAGCAGAGCCGTAACTAGGGGGTGGCGAGTGGGGCCCCCGCCAAGGGCGCAACTGCTAAGGGGGCGCAAAATTGATCATTTTTTAAATAGGAAATTTTGTTAAGAAGATAAATTCCACGTAATTAACACAAAAACGTAAGAGGCTCCAAAAAAATGCCACAAAACATATTTTTAATGTAGTTTTATTTATATAGGTATGGTTAACAAAACAATTATTTTTAGGACAAATTTTAGCATTCGACGTTGAAAATTAGATTTTGTAACTGTTAAAAATCTTTCAGTTTTTTCTTAAAAATATATTTATGAAAACATTTCAATTATTAATTTATTTGTTTATCTATCAGCCGGAGGCGTATTGCGCAAGTTTGACGCCGCAAGCCTTTAATATTTTGCGCCCTTATCCTCGACTTTGCAGTTGACCATTTGTTTTATTAGCAGAATTTATAGAGAAAAGAAAGCTGTCTGCTGAAATTTTGCGCCCCTGAAATTTTGCGCCACAGGCCCGGGCTTTATGGGCTTATGCGATAATACGGTTTCGCTATCAGCTGTCGGCCATAAACAGTAATAAAAACCATGGTATAAAGATTACAATCACATTACAATGTAATCTTTATACCATGAATAAAAACTACCCTTAAATCGGCTTATTCTTATAGTACTTTGTCGGTGTACTACGTAAAAATATGTCTTGATTTTCGACAAAGTAGTTTTACTGGAAAAAATTAAGCTAATCACATCTGAACATTTTATTATATAATTTGAATTTATTTTAAGCACATTTTAAGGTATATTAGGTGTACAATGAATAATTTTGAAATTTTATTTTATACAAAAGTTTACTTTCGAACGCTACAAACCTTTAACTTGTTCGTGAAAAGATTTTGGAAAGTGAATTAGTGAATTAATTAATTTAGTACAATCAACGGTGCCACCTATTTAAAAACTATAATCAGGTAATATAGGTAATTAATACACATTTAATTTTATTTTAATTTTGATTTAAATAATTTTTTGTTTTAATAAAGAATTTTAACATAAGTAATTATTCGTCCGATATAAAAAATTCGTTTTTGAAATTATCGTTTTTCTAATTTACAAAATCAGTTGCACCCAAAGTGTGACAAAAAATTTTTATCGATTTTGATTAGTTATTAATTTGCATTAATTATATTTTAGACTTTAGAGTATCAGAATGGAAAATAAATTAATTGTAAATTAAGCAACACCAGTGGTGCTGCAAAAAAGAGATAATTGAAACAAATGCAAGGCAATACGCCAGTTGACATGGTTACGTCAAATCACGTCAAAATCACGTATATTTCTGGTCATATTTTGTCGAGGACGTCAAATTACTAAATACTGACGTTAGTGTAACGTTGTTTTATGACTTATTCTTGACGTAAGAAAAGTAACGTCTTTTCAATGTAATTCTGACGTTGTCTTTCCTTGTAATTTTCAATCTCATGAAGTAAAAAACCTTAACGTCAAATTTTGTATTTTATTTCAGTTAATATTTTGTTACTTAAATATCGTGGGTTTACAAAAAAAAACACTAAGTCAAAAATGATAGTTTTGGGTAATCTGGATTTTAAAGTTTGCATTTGCATTAGCATCAATGCTTTAGTGCTTTCTTACATTGCTATATTTCATAAAATGAATCTGATATGACTTTCTGCGTTCTTAACAGTAGGAAGATCATTAAAATTAAGACCTATAATGTAATAAAAAAAATAAGTGAAATTTTGACTTAGTGCCTTTTTCCTGTAAGCCCACGATATATAAATTTAACTTGTGAAATTTATAGAATTTTATAATAATTTATAAAATTTAAAAATTTTAAATTGAACAAGTTCGTTGTTTTGAAAGCTCAAAAACTGATTGATTTTTAATATTGTTTAAATTATTTGTTCAATTTTTATTTAAATAGTAGTTTTTAGTGTAATAAACATGTTAGTTAAAAAAACGATAACGTATTTTATAAAATTAATTTTATAATTTAACCTTTCAGCAGGCGCGCCAATATGTATTACATGAGCGGGCGCGTGATGCACTATGTACGACACGATGTTTTTTTTTACAAATATTTTATTATAAATATAATAATAAAAGGTATAGATCATAATATTGAAACCTCATACATTTATTTTATATTTATTTAGATACTTCTATTATTTTTAACAAAATCAGTATAAAAAACACAACTTTCTTTTAAATAAACAAAGTGAACAGCTAGCAGATAAAATTTCGGCTTTACATGTTTGACATATTATTTCTTGCTTTCCTGAACGTGTTTTAGAAGTACAAGTGCAAAAAAAGGAATGCAAAGTATAAAAATGCAATTATAATAAAAATAATATTACTTTTTTGCGACGTAAACGAGAGATCGGACGCAACTCAACTGAAGTAAATGTTGATAATAATTTGAAAACAAAGCAAATATAAATTACTTGTAATAGATTAATGTCATATACTGTTTCGTCCTGGAATAGAAATAAAAAACCAATAAATCCGACTACTCAGAACAAAGTTATGCCAAAAAAAGTATAATTGTCGTACAAAATGTGCATACGCGCCTGCTGGAAGGTTAAAATAATTAACTTTATAAAATTAATTTTATATTTTTATCCCTGCCGGCCCATTACGACGGGGGTTGGGGAGGGGGGCGCAACTTTACAGGTTTGCCAAGTGCGCAGCCTTAGCTAGTTACGGCCCTGAGCGAGAGTGAAGTTGAGAAAGGTTTTGGACATTTAAACCACGAACGAAACACAAAACAACAAATTACAATTAAGGGGGGAAATGGGTCTGAGGTAGTAACAAAGAAGCGTATTTTTGTGATTTTTTTTTTGCAGAGTACTACCTTATTTGTTAATATTTTTAAAATTTTTTTACATTATTAAGCATTATATTAAGAATGTTCTACTAAATTTTCGTTAAAAAATATTGCAAAATAAGTTAGTGGTAGTGGTGAGAACGGAGTCACATCAAAAAAAAGCTTTCATGCGGTAGTCAGGATAACTCATGGTTGCTTCATCTGAAATGAAAAAACCAAAAATATTTTTTTATTGTAGTGTAAGTTTATCTTGGATTTGAACCAAAGAATTAACAAAATATTGATATTTTACTTTTTGGTAAAGGTGCAATCAAAAAACTGTGATTTTTGCCAAAAACTGCTCTTTTTGTTTAATTAAAAACTAAGTTGTAATTCAAATTAAAAAAAATCCTTTTTTCAAATCCAAGATAAACTTATGTACTAAAGAAATATTTTTGGTTTTTTGATTTGAATAGTAGGTAATCTTTGAATTTTTTAATTTTTTTATAAGTTGAAAATATATTTCCAAAAAAATAAGTTTGATTTGTTTTTGAATTTTTGAATACACAGTCGATTTGTGAAATATTGAACAACAAAAGTAGTCAAAAAAAGTTGAATTTTTAATATTAAATCCGAATTTATGTGTATCTTTAAGAATGAAAAATGACGGTAAATTTGGTAAAAGAATTTTTGTAATAAATTTAGTACACATTTTTTTGTGAAAGTGTGTTTCACACACAGAAAAAAATGTTGTTTAAAATTTAGTATTTGCCCAATTTTGTTTAAATTCAATATTTTTACCTTAAGCTTGGTAAAAGCAAATAGAACATCAAGTATAAAGATACAAAGTTCGTTACCAAATTTACCTGTATGATACGTAAAAAAATTTGGAAAAAGTTTGTTACCAAATTTAGTAGTAAATTTTCTACAAAATTAACTCAAATGTCATACGGCCTTTAGCTTCTACCCTTCTATGATTAGTTGACTACAGTAAAAATGCGAATAAAAACGAATTTAAATTTAAAAATTTTGTAGCATTCTCAAAATATGATTATAATAAAATAATAATGATTTATCGACAATTTAAAACGATCTTCAAGCGTATACTGTGAAAAATATCGATAATATACTGTTCAAATTATAAAAGTCATATTTTTAATTAAAAAACTGATTAAAGGTTTTTATTATTATAAGTTTGATTAGTGTAACAATTTTTAATTAATATTCCCCATTCTCTAAATAGAAACGGGGATATTTCAGCGTTTTATTCCTGTTTTTTAATTAAATCTAGACAAATAGAAAGTTTCAAAACGAAATATTTTTTATAATTTTGCCATAAGCCAATCAGTCTTCAACAAGTGGTTGATGTTAAATTATATTGTAGTATTTTAATGGATTTAAGAGAACCAAGATTTTTCTTTTCGGAAAATATCGGTGATCTTATTTAAATGACAATCCACTATGATTTCCAATTTTAAATACAAAATATGAATAGTAAAAAGTAGTAAAGCACTAAACGAACCCTGTTGTAGACTGGCGGTTAGAACGTTAGATTGATATGCCTTAATTTTCTTTTTATTTATTTTATTGCATTTTAATTAATTTTTTTTAATTTTAAAATATCGATTAAATTCAAGGTTTTATTTCGGATGGACGTATGTCGGAGACTCAAATATTTTTTTATTCAAATATTTTCCGAAAAAAAATTATATATTTTATGAAGGCACGCAAGATCGGTATTGGTATTGAATACAAATAAACGATATTTTTAACATTACTATAAATTTAAACGATTATGTACCTTAATTTGTGGTTACTTAGAGTACTTGCGTATCATATCTCTTATCAACAACTGAGGGGAACCAAGCCGATCACAATTATAACATCTATGTACATGTTTTTACGATACACCTTTTCAACACCAAACCTTCCAATGGCCTCGAAGTAGCGTTGTATCCAAACTTAAATTTTATATTACATTCACAAAAAACCTCGCGGAGATAGTTCATCGTGGTAGCATCCAAAAGTTGATAAGCAAATCCTTCATTGTCCAAGAGGTGAGTTTACAATTTATTATATTACATTATTTTTGCTTTTGATTACGAATTTTGCTGAACCGAGAGCCAAAAAGATCAGATTGTGTTTTCCTCACAATTTTCATCAACAAACTACCGTTATATCTAATCTCTTCCTAGATAGGTTATTCATGTAAATTATCTTAACACCTGTCCGATAGATAAATTTGGAAGAAAATATTGCAAAGAAATAAACCCACTTGGGGTTTTAGGGAAAATCTGCTATTATAATTAACTTGTAAATCAAACATGGCGCTCACCGATCAATCACACTATATATATATATATGTTATATGTATAGGTACCTATCACGTCACACTTGTGTAAACATCGACACCCTGTTTTAGATATCGCATTTGCCACGTAGGTAGGTCCAAGTATCATAAATTATTATAATTTTTGTAGTACAAATCGAGAAATCACAAAACACATTGCTCCGGGCGGTTAATTATCCGGAAAATTGGTCACTCACACCACAGAAGGTAAGAAGATTGTAACAAATTGTCGACTAACTTTTAGATTATGACTTTTTATATTATCTAGTTTTTATCACAATTTTTAGATATAGTAAACTGAATCTGTTATCCCACTAGGTGCCTTTTTAACTGTTAACATATCATTTGTGATTACGTTGCTATATAACTTAAACATCAGATACAGTAACAAAATAGAAAACAATAATATCATCTAGATTAGATTTGTTTGCATCACGTAATACCAAAAATTCCATCCATTTTTCATTTATTTGCAATGGCCGATCACGTTTACCGCGTTTTTGTTCCAACCAAGCGAACGGTTCGTTTGGGATTGCACGACGATGCGATTTTGAGAGCAACGACTTCGTAATCTGAAAATCTACCCCAAAGAAAATAATAGCACGAAGATAATATTGTTGACAAGATATCTAATTTTATTATACAAGAGATACAGTATCTTAGAAATTTATTTAAGGTTAAGGACGGTGAGATTTCAAATCGCAGAGATAGTGCCGGTAGATATATCATCAAAATATTTAAAAAGGAATTCCCCGTCGATATTACAATTATTAAAATTTTGAAAAATTACACGAAATAATATAAGAATCTCCATTACGTGAAACAGCAAGTTTAGTGATAACAAGATGGCGGAACCACACCTTGATCACGTGCATGGTATACTTAAAGTATATTTTTTTGATCTTAACTTGACGATCAAAATGTATAGTGAGTGTAAAGAAAGTAAAGCTGATATTTTTCACCTGGTTTATGTTATCAGTTGTGTGTCAGACGTCTCTAAGGTGTGATGGTCTTATCAGTTAGCAAACAACGCTGCCCTGCTACTAAACAAGATCTTGATATAGCATTCTGTAAGTAAAAGTTAGTTTTGAAATATTTGTGAGAACTTACACGACAATAAAAAATATTGCCATTTTCCCCTTCAATTTTTAATTTGGGGAAACTTTTGGGGATGATTTTCTTTCTCAATTTCTGTGTTATCGCCACAAAACAACTGACGAATTTTAATTTTGAATTTAAATTTTCATAATAATTAATTAAGGGTTAATACCAAAATTTTGGCTGGACGAAGTTTTTTTTTTGGAATATGGGAAAAGAATAATTTTAAATAAAAATGTTTGGGGGTTCACAAAAATGCAATCAACTGAATAATTTAGGATCGGCATTAAGTTTTTCTCCAAGCATACCTTCAGCTTTATGACTCAAAATTCCTTTCAACTATGAATTTGTTTGCAAAAGATTAATAAAATGTTTAATGATTATTATATGTACCTACTTAGGAGGTAAATTTGTGAAATCTAGAATTAATGTTCCAATTAGCAATTTATTGGCATTGAAACGAAATAATGAGAAAAAAATGCTCTTCACATTTAAGGAAAGTTGTAGGATTGTATTTTATTTTATCAAAATAAACAGACAATTTTTTTATCCACAAATTCACTATTCAAACTTAACATTTTCTGAATTTGAATTTTTTTTTTTAAATTAAATTAATGATAATATAAATTAGAACAAATTGTGTTGTGCATATTTGGCAAACTATTACGAGATTGTCACAGTGATTTCCGTGATTTTTTCAAGTTTACAATTAGAAAATATTTATCAAACTAGGCGTCTACCATGACGACGTCGTAAATGACGTCTAAATGCCACCGTCAACGACTAGCCTATAAATTCTCAGATTTATAATGAATAAATTCTCTGGGCCACCTTAATTCTTAAAGACAGTAATAAAGTTATCTTTATTGCTAAGTATAAATTGATTATTATAACAAATCTTGCTAAATTTTCAATCAATGTTGTAAAAATATAGATATAAACATCTATATTATATAAATTGCAATTCTACGCCCTTAAAAAATTGAGGTTGAACATTTTTTAATTTAATTTTAAAATTAATAGTTAAAATCGTATTGTCAAATGGAATTAATTTAAATGATTCAATGAAGTCAAAATAAAATAAAATAAACAATACAAATTTTAACTAATTATTTCCTCTAAAATCACATTTTATATTTTCACCAAGCTGGGTATGCTTGATAAAAGAAAACATAGCAACGTATTGCAATTACTAATTTTATAAAATTTAGAGGAAATATTAATTTGCCTGCGGGCCACCCATGTTTATGAATATGAGACTCTTGCTTTTATAAATTTTAATACTCCAATTTCCAAATTTTAATTATCGACTCTAATTATTATCATACTAACGCTTCCAACTTTCGTATTTGAAACTTTTCAAATCTTTTCAAAATCATTCAAATCAACAATAAAAAATTTTATTGCATAAATACTCAATTAATTAATAAAATTATACGGAAACTTAACGGACCTGACAAAAAGCAAAGCTATCACAAAACTTTCATGCCAACATAAAAATTTTGGCACGAACAATTATTCAAAATATTTATAACAAAATTAAAAATTTACAACAAAATAAAATTTCAAATTTCAAAATTTATAAAATATGTATTTTGGAACACAAAACATAATATATTATATACATAATATATCCGAGTGCCCGCTCAGTAGCCAAAGCGAAGCATTCCTAGTCAGCTCACAAATCGACTAGTAATGTAAAAATCGACTGGTAATGTGTTTTTATTAATGGTCGATTCTGTAACTTCTGCATGTCAAATCATTTATATTATAAAAAGATGCTATTATAAAAATTTGACCGTTGTGAGGTTCGAACTCACGATCTTCAAACGATGTAATTATGATTCAAGCACTTAATACATTTCGCTATAGAGGGTTCCTCTAATGACATTGATTTAATTCATCTTATCTGTCACGATTTGTGATTTAAACAATATTTTTAATATTTGATATAATAGATAATTTTATGTTGTCCGATAAAAACGTATACTCACCTCTCCTCGAAATATGATTTGCTACTCTGCCGTCATAAGGAAGAACACAGTAACTCTGAAAAAGTTGAAATCGAGATAAACGGCAAAAACATTTAAATGCAATGCAATAAATATAGCAATAAATGCAATTTAAGAAGACTTTTTTACCTTTTACTGAGTATTTTTCTGTTTTTTATCGTATTAGATCTGTAGAATAACGTAGTATCATATATACTAAGTTGATATTAACTCATTTTTCAAAAATATCCGACTTACTGTGTTCTTGCTTACAGCTTTAAAAAGCGAGCGTAGGCGTGCTTTTTAATATAGCTGCGCGCCCAGTAACACATCATTTTCGATGCTCGGTCAGTAATATACTATTAATTTGGATAAATAAAATAAATAAATAAAATGTCAGTTTCATTATAATGAATAATTGATACCTAGTCGAATTTAAGAAGAATTAAAGTGAAATATGGAATCTTAGAGAAAACAATTAATTTAACTAAAAAATTTAATTATGAGAAGGTTAAAATTTTAGACTAATAAGAACGTTTAGAATTTATTAGAATTTTGATTTACTTGGGAAAAAATTTATAAAATGTAAAAATAATTTATTATTTGGATTTTTTGATAATTTTTGATGTACCATTGCTTTAATCTTAATACATAAAATCCCAGCCCGCTGCTGCTGCTCCTGCTGCTTCAGCGTGTCATTTTTTACCAACCAAAAAATATTAAAGTACCGACGACGGTACTCCCCCTGGGACGAGTTGCACATCAATCGAGTTTCCAACCAATCGGGTCTAGAGGCCCGTCCGTGGAAAAGACAGTGTCCTGGCGTGCAAGGTTTTCAATTCTTCTTGGTCATCTGAAACAAAAAATCCAACGGATTTTCTAAAGTTGTCGCTATGGTATGACCCTTGGACAAGTCAAAAAATTTTTTTAGACAAAATGGCGGCCGTTAAAAATGTTCTTTTTGGCAGGTTATTTATAACGATTCCAAATTTTTTTAAACAGTAAAATTTAAAATTTTTAACTTTAGTTAGGTTCATGTCATAGAGGGATGTATAAAGAATGTTCACACCAAATTTGAAATAAATCGGTTCAGTAGAACTTCAGATATCGTGCACGCCAGCTTGAAAGTTTTGACTCAATCAGCGATTCCTGCTCCACACAACTCCGAAGTTTTTTCGTGAAGACGAGCAGACTGACTCGAAACAGTCGAAACTAATTTGAAATGTTAATAGAATAAGGCTTTTTGGGGGAATTCATCCGCAAGTAGTCGGGCAGCGCCTACAGTCTATTGTTCATTTGTTTCGGTCGTACCAGATTAGATGCCGCGTCCCTAAAATGTCTATAACTCGTTAAATAATCGTAATTTTCAAAATTTCTTTTAAGGTCATATTCTTGAATGTCTGAACTTCGGAAATATAAAAAAAAATTTTTGAAAAAAGACTTTTTCTAATTTCTAGACTAGAATTCGCCTTATATAAATAAATCTAAGAATTACAAGCCGGTCGCCCCTACAAAAAATTATTATTTACTATACCTAGTATAGATTTAGGTAACTTAGGTAAACTTTTTTTGGAACAAAGAACACTGTTTTCTAGATACATGAATATTAATATATTCTTAATCGAAGTAATTTAATTACGTAATTACTGAGACTAAAAGCATGCGCAAAGATAACATTTTTTATGTTATGTTAAGAAGGCTATTGGAAACAGAGAATTTCTTGATTCAATTGGTACTTATTTCAACAAGTAATTTTTTTTTCTGTGTGGGGTCTGAAACGCCCCAGTGTGGCAGTTATGTTATTGTGGCGAAGTGTGGCAGTTAAGGGTTAAAACTGGATTAGAGCATTCTGCCGTGATTGTAAATAATGATTTTCAATGAATTTGTACTTAGCTTATAAATGACTGTTATACAAATAAAAAATCAAAATTAGTAAAAATTTTAATAAATACAACTGACAATCTTCAAATAATTATTTTGCATAAAAAAATTAATCATAGTTATCCCGTACCCCCTATTGTATCCGTTATTTGCTTAGTGTATATTTAATTCTACTTCTACATACTATGATAGTCCTATCAGCTTGAGAAAGCTTTTCATCAGTGCTGGTTGTTGTCGGCAGAAAAGTAAAACAATTGTTGTTACAAAAAAGTGGGTAATAATATAAATTCTAAAGTCATTTTAATTTTATATCTACCTAATTTTTTAAGTATGGGTCAATACTTCAATGCAGTTACGCAGTAATTAAATTATTATCAGTCCGGGCCTGGTTCCTTTTAGTGCTTTCGTAATTGCGTTGTGACGTGCATAATGGATTAACGAGATTTTACCACATATCTTACTATAGTTAAGAATGCCTTTAGTATAGGATTTGTTTGGATTTTTAAAGTTGCAAGTTTATCTCCATTTTAAGTTTGCAGTTACTTTACTTTAAAAATATAAAATGTTACCTTGTGAGTTGTCAAATTTATTGTATTTGCTCACCTTGTTAATTTCAAAATTTAATTTAAGTATTTATAATAATGGTTCTAATGAGATTGTTTTCACATTACTGAAAATTCACTTGGGCTAAATAGAATAATTTATTGTAATAACTTTGAAAGATACATTTTAAACTTGATTAATTTTAAATTTTCACTAATGGTTCAGGTCAATTCAAAGTTCATAACAGAGTTATTTCTATGACACATTGTACATATTTTTTCGTTGGAAAAAATTATACCAGTGATTTTTCCGAGCTGAAAGATTAAAAATTTAATTAGAATAATATTTTTTTTATTCTTAATTTTTTATTTTCTTGTTTTATTGTTTTTTAAACTCTGTAATGAGCTTAATAAAGTCGATTACTTCTATGTAACTGATTGACCAAAGTTCACTTAAACAATCAATTTAACAATAAATTGTATTTATTGTTTGGTGAATAATTTGGTAAACATCCAAAAATATTATTAATATTTTTTTTCCTTCTAATATTACATTATCCTTCTTAAACTTGACTTTTAGTCCTCTGTGAAATATTTACCTACCGCTATACCTATTAATGAACAAGGCTTACGTACGTAGGCTATAATAATTAAGGTATTTTCCAACTAATATGATCCATTGTTAAAACAAAAAAATTTGACGGGAAACGGAAATATAGTAAATGTTTGTATATCGACGTCTGCATCATCACCTTCCGACTCTTAAACTCACACCTACCACTGTAACATCCAAGTCGGTCCAAATGATTTTAACAATTTTTTCATTTTTGTCATATCCATTATTTGATTGTAAAACTATAACTTTAGACTCGTGTACTTGTGCAAACAAAGAAACATGCTTTCTTCCATCTCCGCCTTACCTTAGTCACTATACTCACATTAAAAGGAGAGAACGATACTTTTGTTTAAATATTTTTAGGAATTACTTAGATTAAACATTTATTTTCATTTTTTCGGTCATTCATTCTTCGTTTGTGTTCTCAGTATAGTAGAAACTCTAGACAAGTTATCGTCAGTAATTTTGATAATCTTATAATGATATACTTTTTAGCAGAGATGGAAGAGTCACAAGATAAAGAGGCATACTTTGCTGATCATAAAATTAAAGTGGAAAATAAACAAGCGGTAAATCCATCGGAAGTCGAACAAAATATGTCGTCGGTGATAATCAGGCGACAAGTTATTACCACAGCAGGAACCATAGAACAGCCGCCACCGGAACCAAAAATCGAACAAGTTGCCGCCGAGGAAGTTGTAAAAACATCCACGTCAACTCCACTGAATGGAAGTCCACAAGAGCCATCGCCGGTCGCATCTCAAGATATTCAACAATACGAGGAACATTCCACCTTGACGGAAGTGCAATACGAAGTTGAGCCACAACATTTTGCAGAACAAGGTGTTGTTTCCACAGAACAATATTCAACAACGAATCAGGAATATTCCCAAGAGCAACCTATAGAATATACGACGACGATCGAAACGGCAAATATACAAGGTTCAGTTCCTCATATTCAAATCGAAGGTGTTCAGTTTAGTGAAGCCCACGAGGATGTTAAAGTTAGTGTAAAATACACAGATTTAGATTCAGTTCCTTCTGCTCAATATCAAACGTCTCATTTCACTGCCGATGGAAACCAGTATATGCATCAACCACAGTATCAACAATATCAAAGTTACGGAATTGCTCAGGGACCAGAGGATAGTCCACCTAATTCGGTATTATACAAAGGCGATCCAAATTTAAGTGCTTCTAGAATTTATCAGGTGAGTTACTTTAGTTTTGAAAGTCAATATTGGTTTTGATCATAGAAATATTAAGTATAAATAATATTTAAGGATAATAAAATCGGTAGTAAGTTTTTTGATAGATAAAATGTTTCAGAGTTATGAGGTCCAAAATTCTCAATCGCCAAACAATCACGTAACTCTCATAGGCCACAGTGGAAATAGTTACCAGTATTCCGTTTCTGCAAATCCTACATGGACACCAACGACTGCGAACTCATCCGAGTACACCACTTATTCTGGTTTGCAAGCGGGATCCGAAAGCATTGCATATCAAAGTTTTCCGGGAAATTCGGCAACGTGGACGCCACTGGAAGATGGATACGAAGCTGGAATACCAAATCAGGACGCCGACATTAAGGAGTGTGTTAACTGTGGAGCAAGTATAACGCCACTTTGGCGACGAGATGGTACTGGACATTATTTGTGTAACGCCTGTGGACTGTATAACAGAATTAATGGAGTTAATCGACCTCCCGTACGTACTACCAAAAAACCACCAACGGTAAGTTGGAATAGGTTCAAAATTTTCTTAAGGTTGCAAATTAACTGATGAGTAATATCTGATTAATCGACTTGAATTGGTTATTAATTATAAATTTATATCCATCGAATTACACTTTAATGTAAACAAATTTAGCACTAAAGTGTGTGCTGATAAGATTGAATTAATTAATGTACACATCGAGTACCTTCAAGATAAGCATTCAATATTGAGTTGCCAAGACTTTCTTTTAGTACAAAGTCATTTATATAATACTTTTTAAAGACAAAAGTTAGTAATTTCAACCAAAACGTTGAGAAATTAAATATGTTACACTCAGAAAATTGAGTTTACCATTACGAGCAAATTATGTCTTGAGCAATTTAATTAATTAAATATGCATTAAAGAACTTATAAGTCAGGTAAATAACATGGTGTCATCATCATAGTTGCAAGTAAATAAAATTGATAACAAAATATTTAATTTCACAGAATACTACTAAAACAAACAAAATGATTAATAATAACAAGTGCAATAAAAATAATATCTAAAACTGGTTTGCTTTTTGTTTATGTAACTAAAAATATTTGCTGTCTAAATAATATATTAAAAGGAAGAAATTTTTCGATTTTAACGTGATTTTAACGTTTATTAATAAAATATTTCCATTTTTCCCTTAGAGTTTTATGCAAAAGAAACAACAGATTTTTTATCAACCTTTTGCATAGAATTCTTCAACTCTAAGAATTGATATTAAAATTTTCATTAGTTTCCATTGCAGAATGGAAATCGACGCAGTGGTGTATCATGTGCCAATTGCCAAACCAGAACCACTACTTTATGGAGGCGAAATAATCAAGGCGAGCCTGTTTGCAACGCGTGTGGATTATATTTCAAATTACATGGGGTAAGTGAAACATATTTTGTAGATTTTATAAAATTCAAATATTTAACTAAGGCGTGTAACTACAACTTCCGTTCTATTTCTCGTTTTCACGGATTTCCATTAATTTTAGGATTACCAAAAAATTTGATTACGTGCTTTATTTGAAATTAAAATCGGTGCGTGTGTCAAAACAAAGAAAACTATGATTTATAATGTAAATAATGATAATCATACGCAATTTTTGATAATACATCAAATTTATGTCAATATTAATTGTGCTATTGTAACACGGGTTTAATTTGTTGTTTGGAATTAAGAGGCATAAATTGTTAAGGAAAACCAACGTCCAAACTGATTTTTTTTGTTTTTCCGTTCTATTGTATGTCTTCACGTTTACGTCACTGATAAAGTATTTCAATTGAGATTGTATCAATCAAATACGATTTTAGGTAGTTAAATAAGCACTTGACATGAATTCGAGGAACTAGGTTCTACGATTGCAACAATATAATTAACTACAATAAATTTTAAATATTACTATATATAGAAATATAGAGGACGGCTACGGGTTGATGCTTAAGTGCATCGACTACTAAGCAGAGAACCCTGGTTCGAGCCTGAGTGAAGTAAGAACTTTATTCTAACCGTTCTCCCTCGGCGGGCAATGGCAAACCTCCGAGGTAATCTGCCTTGAAAACCCTTCATAAAAATGAAGTGGTTAGCCAAAACCCACCCTGGGTTGTAGTGCTATACTGTGTGTGTGTATATATAGAAAATTATTTATTTTAGATTTTGAAAAATTTAACTTATAATAGCTCCCGAATACGCCCATATAACAGTGGTACTGTAAAGAGGACTATACGATATAATGGCTATTTGATAAAAAATCAAAATTTGAGTTTACTAGTTTTATGTTTTCGAATTTTTAATATAAAATATAATCAAAAACAATTGAAGTTTAACAATTAAAAAATAAATTTAAAAAAGAGGACTGGAAATAAATGAATATTGCATAGCTAACGGCAATAAATTGTTTTAAAACAAATAAAAAAAATTGATAGAACACAATTTGATAATAAAAATAAAAAACCACAAAAAAGCTCAAAAACAATAAAGTAATGTCATCGATAGAATTAAAATATTTCATATAAAAAATATATAATTTAAATACTTACAAAAAGAAAAAATAATATTTTACGAAAATTAGAATAATCCTGAAAACTGAACAAAAACTTGAGTTTTTCATGATTAAATTAAATAAAATGATCATTATATCACTCGGGAGTTGAAAAAAAGATAAATTTAAATTTTTGTGAAATTTTCGGGATTATATCTCAAGTCTTGATAAATCGACTGGTAAAAGACTGCTGAGACTGCTAAAATATTAATTAATATAAATTACCAGGTATAAATTTGTAATTTTCATCAAGGGGTGAATATCCAGTAAAATTTCTGTACACAAGACTCGGAATTCCAAAGATTTCCAAGAATTCCAACAATTTCTAAGGAATTTCAAAGATTTCCAAGACTTCCAATGATTTCCAACGATTTCCAAAGAATTCCAAAGACTTCCAAAAAATTCCAACGATTTCCTAGAAATTCCAAAGAATTCCAAAGATTTCCAACAATTTCCAAGAAATTCCAACTATTTCCAAGGACTTCCAACAATTTGTTAGGAATTCCAAAGAATTCCAGTGATTTCCAACGAATTCCAATGATTTCCAAGAATTCCAAGGATTTCCAAGGAATTCCAGGGATTTTCAAAGAATTCCAAGGATTTCCAAGGAATTCCAATGATTTCCAAGGGAATTCCAAACGAATGTACATAAAAATTTTCGAGATATTTACCTCTTGAATTTAATTCATTTATTCCAGTCCACCTAATAGGCTAACCTATGGATAATGTCGGGTTACAAACAATTATTTTTATTAAAGAAATTATTTTCTGAATAAAAACAACTAGAGATTTGATAACTTTGGTTTTTAACAATCAAGTTCCTCAGTTCCTCAAAGTTTAAAACAGCATCAAGCACCCTGTACAATACAATTACAGTGTGTTGTCTTATTACGGTGGAAAAACTACTTTTTTTTTAATAAGCAACGAAAAAAATTTAAAAAAATATTTACAACATTTAAGTTTAATTTTGAAATTTTTTATAAAAATGGTAATTTTTTCAAATTATGTTAATTATTTGTGCATATAAATCTTTGAGATATAGCCTAACAAACTTTTGTTTTTATCGGATCACCTATATTGATTGCCCTTCCTTATAATGTCACAAATATTATCTCAAAATTTCAAATCGATGCGTTCATGCGTTTTCAAAATGTCCTGGAATATATGCCTTTTTTTTGCATTTTGCCAAATTTTTTTTTTTTGATAATTCATTGTTAGTAATTATTTCCCCTATTTTAATTTTTGCTAAAACATCTACAACTAGAGTATTTAAACAAATTAACTCCGAAATTACAAAATTTGTCCAAAAAAAATGATCTACTGCCCTTCCTTAATTTATCATAAATATAATTCCCAAATTTGAAGAAAATCCATTCAGCCGAAATGTTTGAAATCGGGTCAAACCACCTAACATGTTGCTCTCCGTTAAAAAAAAATTATAAAATGTAAAAGTACAAAATAAAAAATAGTCGATACTACAAAGCTCGTAAAGGTCAAAGGTCCGGTTTTCGAGTCTAATAATTTTGATTAATAAAGTTTGTAATTACAAAAGGAATTAACGTATAATTGCAAAAGTATTTAATTTGAATTTAAACTGAATTCGATAATTTCAAAAATTATTGTTTTTATTTTTATTTCAAATTATGTTTATTGAAAAATAATTAGGATATTTAATTTATTAAAATCATTTAATTTAAAATTTTGAAAAGTACGACAAAAATTTATTCAATCCTTATGCAGATGGGTATGCTTATCTATTTAATTTATTATTTATATTTTTGGAAATAATTTTAAGTTTGAAACAAAAATTTAACGGCAAAATTTATTAAGATTTTTTTTTCTGGGAAATCATTTTTGGAAATTTTGGAATTAACAAAATAGCAACACAACACGCACATTATAAGTCCTATATATTGATCCTCCATTCTTAAATTCTGGTTATTCCACAACCGACATTTTTACACAATATAAACACAATACGCACACAAAGCTTGGTTTTTAAACCGGGGGTCTGGGGGGTATGGAATACCCTCCAGTACATCAGAGATTGTGCGTAAAAAATGTGTCATTGAACTTCTTGGTTTCAAACCAGAAACCTAACTTTTAAAATCTAAGATTTCTGATTTGAAATTCAATATCACATTTTTTTTTTGAAAACAATTGCTGATGTGCTGAGGGGTATTCCATACCCCCCAGACCCCCGGTTTGAAAAACCTAGCTTTCAGAAAAGAAAATATATGTTTGAACTTATGAGTTTCAAACCAAAAATTTAACTTTTTATCTATTTCTGTTCTATTTTCTATTCTTTATTATTAAGAATGTACTTAGAAATCTATTATTGTAATTTGGGAATAATTCCCAATGCAATTTCCATGACTGCTACCGCATATATTGCAGTGTTTTTTATTCAATAAGAATTTAAAATAATTGAAAAATTATTTATTTAAAATTCATTATTATATTATAACTCATTGTTAAAATTTTACTTTTAGGTGAATAGGCCATTGACAATGAAGAAAGATGGCATCCAGACACGAAAGAGGAAACCGAAAAGTGGAGGACCAATTTCATCAAGTGGATCGAGTTTGGGATTGCAATCACGGGCAATGAGTGAGTATATTAATTTTGGAAAAATTTTTATTGGTACCGTGTAGATATTTAATTTTTATGGTTTGTTTCAGTGATGCACAATTCGATGTATCAAAATAGCATACAAGATTTACCACCTCCTTCAGATCAGTATCAGTTTCCTCTTACGTTACCACAAAATATACAGACGATACGGTTGCCTAGCGCAGATCATTTAAGTCGACAAACGATATCCAAGTAAGTTTGGAAGTAAATGAACAATTAATTAATTTTTAAATCAATATTTTTTAGTTTGCCCCCTTTGGAGCCAGTCATGATACCTCGTACTGTCGATGAACAAGCCACTGTCATCACATCAACTTCTGCAGCTAACGATTTACAACGTTCATAATATTACTTAAGTTACCATAAAAACAAAAATATTGATCACATTTGAAAGTTCTCAAAGAGCATGGTAGAGCAAGTGTAATATTCTAGTCGTTTTATACCTAAGATTAGAGCGCAAAAAATTAAACGAACTGATTTTTTATTGCATAATATGTAAGGCAGATCACACACAAAAGAAATTAACATTAAGAATTGTTTCTTTAGTGTACAATAATGACTAATAGGGTAAGATTTTATAAATTAGTGTGCGTTACTATTACATTACTATATTTTATTATATCGCAAGTTACTTTTAAATCGGCTGTAAATATTATAGCCGTTTAAATTTATTTATTACAAATTTAGTATTAAAAAAATGAATAATAATTATTCCTAAGAAATAGTAAATTATACTTATGATGTCTGTAAGTTGGTACGTATAGCTTTTAAGAACGTGTTTTATAATATTGCGTGATGTATTTGAGTTACATTATATTAAAATTGTATTTTAATTTATTGTTTTTTATCGAATAATGCACTTGGATAGCAATCTCCCATTGAAATACCAAAAACACAAAAAAATCAGACAAAGTATTTATATAAAAATTCCCAAGAAATAATCGAAAACTTGAATAAATAGATATATTTTTTTTGAATATTTTTCATATTTTTTGAAATTTTCACAAATTTAATATAATTTGCATTATATTATATATTTTAATATAATATTACGATGCTATTGTTAATGTCTTCAAGAGGTTTACAGATTGCGATTCTTGGAAACGCGATAGGTCTATAAATAAATTAAATAATTTATAAGCTTGAGGAATTCAAACCAGATTTTTACGTTTTTCAAATTTGATATTGTGGAATGTCAGTGACAATAAAACCATCTTCGTCTTCAGTACACTGAGTCAAATTCCAAAAGTATAAAAATGCAATCGAAATGCAATCCTTTTTCAAAATTCTGCATGGTAAGGATTTTAAAAAACAAAGGAATATGTAGAAATTTTTTAATGATGGCTAAAATATAAAATAGTATGTTTGTATATCACAGAACAAGAAAAAATACAAAAATAGATGAGTTTAGTGTTTGGATCCATAAGATATGCTTGAAAAACTAGTGGCACCTTCATGTTTTCCACCGTGACTAATGGATGTACTGTGTCCTTGAGATTGTCCAGAGTGACCACCGTAACTTCCTCCGTAGGATTCGTGTCCACCAAAACCACCTTCGTACGATCCTGTGTCGTCATGTCCTCCATAGCCGCCGGATGAGCCGCCGGCTGATCCGCCTGCTCCACTATCTCCACCTCCAACATAAATAGGTTGTGGAACAGGTATAATGACAGTGTGAGGTACTTGAACTGGAACTGGTTGTGGAATATTGACGGTGTATGGTTGAGGTACTAAGACTTGCACTGGTTGTGGTACTCGTACGTGAACTGGATAAGGCACTCGTACGGGGTATCGTCGAGTTACTGTGACTGGTACTGGTCTTGGAACGATAACTGGTCTCGCTACTGGTACTGGAACTTCGTATGGACGTGGAACTTCTACGGTATAAGGTTGTCGAACTGGAACTGGTACTGGACGATTGACGGTGACAGGGTAAGGCTGTGGAACAGGCACTGGAACCTCTTGAGTGATGGTATTAATTTGAGTTCCTCCACCGATACCACCTTCGCCCAAACCCGAACTGCCGATGCCGTGCTCATCACCACCTCCGTATGAGGCACCACCTCCGTGGATATCTGCATCTCCATAATAATCGCTACCTATGCCACGTTTTTCTGTGACTTTTTTTGCGCCTCCATTATGAACTTGGGCGATTAATAGAACAGCAGCAACCTGAAATTTTGCAAACGTTACATTTTACATTTATATAACTTTGATTTCTAAATTTTAAGTAGTTTTTCCAATTATCGAGTATATAACACATTTAAATTATAATTTAGTTAATGGAAATATAGTAATTAATTTAATTGCAATTCATCGTTGCTAGAAATCTAATAATGGGTTTATTTTTAGAAATTAAATTTAGAAATGCTATTACTAATTGCACAGTAACAAGTTTTCTTTTATTAGTTTGAATTTGCAAACAAAATATATAAATTTTCAGAACTTACCACGTAGGCTTTCATGTTGGAACACTGATGAAGAAGTGGTGAATGATGCTTAAACCTCGAAGGCATGGATCTTATATACTCGTGGAATGGTGAGGAGTTTGTTGAATTGAACTTTCACTGATGGGTAATTTCTGTCAAAAAGCATCATCCTAATGGAATGGCATGGTTTAGTAAGCATAACGCGTTTTGGTAATTTGCTTTGTTAATGCATAATAGTATAATATATAACACTAATTATTGCGGTGAACATTAAATTTAAATAGTATTTCATATTAAGTGAAGAATGAAGAGTCGATGAAGCGAGATTAATTATCGTGCAAAATATTCTCCAGATGCTATACCTATACCCATTTCCAAAAGATTTTGATTGTGTTTACACATGAGTTGAGTTTTGGGTTAAAAAATTCTTATTTCTGTCGAATATGTATTTTTGGTTATTAAATTTTGGCTTTAGAAGCTCTTAATCCTAATCAATATCATCTGCCATAGAAAAATTGCCAATGGCAAAATAAAACCTACTCGACTAAGGTTGGATATGCAGAATCGAGGAATATAGTGTTTTCAGATAATGTTCAAAAATCTACGACATTTAGATCCCACGGCTGCCTAACCGGGTTGGTTAATTATGTGCGGTTGGTTGCAGCAGTAAACAAGAAAATTTCAGACATTAATATTATCTGCGCCTAACCGACTTTGAAAAACTTCATAAAAAATAAATCTTAAACTGAAAACTATAGAAAATCTAAAAACTACCATTTCCGCTCGATGCAGGGAAAACTCAAAAAAAAAGAAAGAATTCTAAAATAAAAGTAGTAAAACATTATTTTACATTAAAAATAATGCAATTAATAATAGTATGTTTATTTTAGGTGCGGTTTTTCACTAATTAAAATTTTCAATTATTGGAAATAGCACAGATAAATTAATTGACTATAAAAAAAATATAATCAATGTTCGCTATTGATAATTTCGGTTAGATTAAGAAAAATATTTTTTATATGAAATTAATTGAAATTGATTACGAGGCGTGGTCACCAAAGAGCAGCCAATACGAAAAGCTAAAAACTTGATCACAAAGGTGGACTTGTGTTCATTTTATTTCAGTGGCTTTAGTTTTTTTATTAAGTTAGTTGAGCTTATTTATGGCCCTTTTACCGGCGGCGCGTTCTATAGGATCCCTGGCGCCTATACGTTGTTGTCCTGTCTCTCCTCAAATTGACTTACATTGTTACTTGTATATAAAAACACACAGCTCTCAATATGAGAACATTTTTAAACTATGCATGAATTATAGAAACCTGATTTCTTTTTTAATTTTGATGTTACATGTGAATTTAGATTTGAAAACGTTATTTAGTGCAGTAATTAACCATAAGTTAAAATTATCGATTTTATTATCGAAATCACAAAACATGATAAACAAGTATATTAACGATTCTTTTTTTGGAAACTTGAAATTTGGTCATTAAAGATAATCATACATATTTTACTCGCATTTTCGATATACTTACAACTTTTATAACTAACAACGGAACTGAGAACAGTAGCTGAAATACAAAAACAAAAATTTTCAATATTATCCAAAATTTTGATTTTGAACTAAAAATGTTTATTTTAAAAAATTGCTCTTCTGGAAGTGATTTTATTTAATGTAACATTTATATAAGTTATTTAAATAATAATAATATATATTTTATGATTTATATTTAATTATCCTATTAATTTAATTTATACATAAATCATTTTACAGTGAAGTATTCAAGTTTTTTTGTAATGACTCGTTATTTGCAAAATTAATAACTTCAATCATTTATCTTCTTCGGATACCTGTTATCCGGATCCAAATGTTAGATCCTTCTCCACCTATGCATGTGGTGTGCATTCAGAGTGTTTCACACACATAAAGGACCTATACTGTAATATTTTACACAAATTATTATTATTTGCAAGTAAGATTTAAAATTCTAGCAAACAAAATGATGGAAAGCGCCTCTAAAATCAGTTTAACCGTTCGCCGGCAGTAAAGAAAAACGATCGCTTGCATAAAAGATAGAATCTTGAGAAGTTTGATAATTGTATGACATAAGGCCAAGTTCTTTAAATAATAAGTAGATTTTTATATATTATCTGTTACAAATTTTCTACAAAAAAAGTTGGCTGGTAACTAAATTATTACCAGTCCGGGCCTGATAATCATCATTAGTACTTCCAGGGTGGGATGAAATTTTTCCTGAAGCCCCGCGCTTGCATATTTCTAACAATATATAATATAATATTATCTAAAATATTAAATCGAAGAAAAAAATATTTCATTAAGTAAACTGATAAAATTAAGTTAATGTATCATTTCTTCCTTTTTGGGAAGAGGCCCCGCATGTAATATTTTCTCGAGGCCCCGCAAAACCCACAGCCGGCCCTGCGTACTTCATATAGTTGATGTATAATAAATTGGAGAATTAAAAACTAATTTAGGGTAGTATGATCCGAAGTATAACTCCAATTCGAGTAGTTAGCTTAGCATTAGGGGAAAATTATTTAACACCGACCGGTGCGGTATTCCAAATCCAACCTCCACGTTAGGACCTCAAGTTAGCAATTAAGCCATTCAAGACACTATTATTTTTCTATATTTTACATAGTTAATGGTAAGATTTAGATGTGTTAAAATCAACTTTACGTTTTTATAGCGTGTGCGATTGGTTTCTAATGAATTTTTTAATTTGTGATAATTTTTTTTACTTATTTCAAGATTGCCAAAACAAAGTTGGTGATTTAAAATAATATGGCCTTAGTGTTTTTGAAGATAATATTAATTCAATGATTAACTGTGTGGTTTTTAACAAATTCGGTTCAATTGTTAAAAAGTAGTGGTAGTTTAAAATTTTAAATTCGATCTCAAGCGATAGTTCTAAATTTGAACTTCACTTTTTTTTACAGGGCCGGATTTGCCAGTAGGCACAACAGGCGATCGCCTGCGGCGTCAAAATATAAAAGGCGCAAGCCGCCAGGGATTTTCGAGTTTAAGTTCAGCAAAAATAAAATATATTACATTTATGGCCATACTAATAGTCACGGATCAATTCGAAACTCAAGATAATCCTATAGAATTTACCAATGAGATTACTGGAATTTAGACCATACCGTAGCAACAGCAGCTATTTCAAGAATTGATCTTGAATCTTGTACGAAATCTTTGTACGAAAAATATAAATTTTTTAATCAAAATACCAGAAACAGCCAAACTTATTGCCGTGCATCATAATCCATGACTATAATGCGCGTACTAATAGTCACGGATCAATCCGAGACTCAAAATAATCCTAGAATTTACCAATGAGATTACTGGAATGTAGAGCGTATCGTAGCAACAGCTGTTATTTGGAGAATTGATCTCGATACTCGGATCATCAATCCATGACTGTAATGCCCGTACTAATAGTCATGGATTGATCCGAGTATCGAGATCAATTTTCGAAATAACAGCTGTTGCTACGATACGGTCTAAGTTTCAGTAATCTCATTGGTAAATTCTAGGATTACTTTGAGTCTCGGATTAATCCGTGACTATTAGTACGGACATTAGTACGGGCATTACTATGGGCTTAAGTATCTAATTACAGTGTAATATTACTAATGTAATATAATATGTAATATTTGAAGCAGCCTATTACATTCACGTAGGTTGCGTCTTCAAAAAGACGGCTTTTGTACACACAGGTCTGGTCCCGGGTTGGAACGCGGTCCTGCACGCGGGTCAAACCTGTGTGTGTGTATAGGCACCTATTAGCCTGGGGCGCTAAACTAGCTAAATCCGGCCCTGAGTGTAAGTAAAAAGCTTCTCGTCCAATATAATTATTATAAGTAATAATAGAAAGAATTTCAGGTTGAGTGGAATAAAAATGGAAAAATCCATGATCCCTCAATGGGATATAATTCTAATTTTCTAATTCTCTATTTTTATTACAATTTGTTTTGAAATAAAGTTTGAGTTTCACGTTATAAACTGATTAATTTATTATATATTTTAGTTCTTAAAAAAACTTGAAGTAAAAATTGAAAATCAGATAAAAATAGTTGGGTCAGATTTGAAACATGGGTAAGTCAGATTTAAAACCAGAATTTCAGAACTACAGAAATTGTTTGTTTTCGTATTTTGGCTGTAGCTCAGCAGCGGTAAAAGCTATATCAAAAGAGTGTTTAGCAAAAAATTACAAAATTAATTGATCTTTACCAAGATACTAAAATTGAAGCTATAGGTTTTTAATATTTAAAATATTTATGTACAGAAAACTAAAAGGGGATCGGTTATAGGCCATTTTGCCCTAAGTATTACCATTAAATGCCTTTATTGATTACTAATTTATAATTTGCTTGTCGGGGTTTATTCCGCACCTATAAAATGATTTCTGTTCTGTTTCTATTCTTAAAAAACAATTTAGAACAACTGAAAGTTTTGATTCCTATCTGCATGTCGTTTACTAATCTCAAAGATGCCGCTTCTACGGTAGCTCCGTGATAAGCTTTGGATATGTCCTGTGAGAGAAGCATCTATCTATGATAGGCCACACGACTGAATCCACTTGACATGATTTGCATGATTAGGTGCAAACTTATTGTAAAATTAATTTTTAAGATTACTAATATAAAAAAATATTGGCAAGGGGAAATGAAATGAAAATAAAAATTTTTAGTTATGTTGTCGCCGTTTATCTGTTTTAAACGTCATTTTTGTTTCCGCTCCACATTCTGGGTTTTACTATATTTTTTAAAAATGTAAATCTTTTTAAATTGTTAATTTAAAAATGAATGAAAATGAAAACGAAATAGAAAAAATGACACTTTTAGCTAAAAATCCAAATGTAAAATCATTTGATTCGGCTCATGTATTAGTTGTAAAAAATTGCTGTCTAGAGATGGCAGTAAATAAAGAAAATATTCGCTACATTTTACAATTTTTCTTCGATCAAGGAAAACACGCCGCGCAGGCTCGTGAAAAAATTTGTGCTATTTATGGTCCAGATACTCTATCGAAAACAGGAGCAAAATAATGGTTTGCGCCTTTTCGTTCTGGAAATTTTGAGGTCAAAGATGCACCACACTCTGGTAAGCCATTCATTGAAAAAGTTGAGGAACTTCTAGAAATTGTGAAACAAAACCGTCATATAAGCACTGTAGAGATCACCAAGAGTCTAAACATCAATTGCCAAACAGTTGCAAAGCATTTGAACAAAATCTGAATTAAAAAAAAAACTTGATATTTGGTTGCCACATGGTTTGACGCATAAAAATTTGCTCGACCGAGTTTCTATCTGCGAATCGTTGCTGAAACGTAATAAGATCAAACCATTTTTGAAGCGAATGGTTACTGGAAATGAAAAATGGATTACATACGTGGTCGAAGCGAGGTCAAGCTCCAGACGGTGGCAAAGCCGGGACTCAATAATGGAAAGGTGATGTTGTCTGTTTAGTGAGATTTCCCGGTGAGCCGGTTGTTCAGAGATCCGTTGGGCCGGTGGCTGAAAGTACGTCTAATAAGGAGAGGGTCTGTACTGCGGATTATTAATTTCTAAACATAAAAGAATGTTTTTTGTATAGTAAATGTAACCTGATTTAAAAATCTATAATAAACCTATGCTCTATTTAATTTTAAAGGAAAAATGCGTAACACCCTGTAGAAGTATATTTAGCCATATCCGGAAATTAAAAGAGGTCCGACAAATATTATTTCCCGGGCCGCTAAGATGTTGCCCATCCGCCCCTGTTCGAAACATAAAAATGAAGTGTTTGAAAAACTATCTAATTTGGCCGCAAACTTTTTAGCACACCTATACAAAACGGGTCCTTTTTATCTTTTAAAAATCTCTTTTTCGGGATTTCCTTGTAGTAAACTGTTTAACAAGTTTTTGAATCTCCATAGCAAACGCTGCCTTTTGCTCAATTGCCAAAACAGAGAGATCATGTACTTTACTGTTACAGGTAGAGTTAAAAAGAAAGTAATGCAGTAAAACCTCACCGAAATCGCTTTCGAAAACTCTCTACTTCAATTTTTAAAATAAAAAAAAAGAACTAGAATGATGCTGTTGGTTCACAAAGAAGGCTAACGCTCAGTTAGTTATGGGTTAAAAATAATGGAACAACGCTTTAAATTAAAAAAATATTTATGCGGAGGTTTCAGTTGATATAGTCATCGATCAGATGATAAAAAATTTATTATGAGTTCTTATAGTCCATGTGATGGCTAATTAATCTCCATTGTATATGTACGTTTTAGGCCAAGAATGCTATTTATCCGATAGCCTCATGTTACCTTTTTGGATTAGGATTGTGGAAGGAGTATCTATCTTGACAGAGCTCAGGATTTAAAATTGACTTTTTAATTTTTTCAAAATTGTAATTGTTTAATAGTGCCAAGTTTCAAAAGAGACTAAGCTTCCCTTGCCTTCTCTTACAAGCCGCCGCTGTTCTAGGTTCTAAGAATTCAAAATTGCCTTTTAATTTTCAGAAACTCTCAAATCGATTCTCAAGCCGTATTACAATGTCTAATGTAAAATAAAAGAATCATCTGGCTTTTGAAAAAGGGCAATCAGCAACTTTTGAATGCCGTTTTATGGGGAAAGTAGGTTCAACTCCCCATTTTCTTGCTAAATCTTTTCCTTCCCTATGGACAGTAGGGCCCCTTATGGTCCTGGGCTCTTAAGAATTATGCTTACATTATTTGCTTATCCATATCACCGCCACTGATCATGAGTATATTTCTATGCCCGCTACTGTATGTTTTACATAGTTTTACGGCATTTACTTTATTCTAAAAATATTTTCTGTAATATCCAACTAGAAATAAAATTTTTCAAGTCTACTCGGATATTATTGAAATACAGTCAACTTGGCATACTTCTAGATGTCCAAGAATTTCAAAAATAATTTAAATATGAAGTATTTTGAATTGAATTGAATTTTATTTTTAAGTCATTTTCAAAATTTCACGAAAAGAAGGGAACATATTACATATCTTAATTCTTAAGAATTATTTATATTTAATATTAAAAATTATTAGCTATAATAATAAATTAGAAATAAAAATATCAATAATTAGCTAATTATTAATATTTTTATTTCTTATTTATATTTATGTCATATTAGCTGTGCTAAACCCTTCATAGAGCAATTTTGTGAACATTTAGTTATTTTAAATATTATTTCATTTTAGCAAAAATAGTAATAGATTTTTCGCTTGCCAATATCATACCTGCTTTCCATAACGAATTCAGAAAAATTAACTTTTCTCGATTTTTATACGTCTTTAACACATTTAAAGATTTTAATTAATTTTAATCAGTTCACGTACCCGGCTTTGCCTGTGCGAAACAATAAGACAAAAAAATATTCAAATAATTCCTTTTTACTGATTTTAGCTTTTGAGCGATTTTCAATTTTTATAATTTTCTTGAAAGTTTCTCATTCAACCCTATTCTCCTTAATCATTTCCTTATGTGGGGTCTGCAATTTATTCGAATTATTCAAATGGCTATCTACATAATTATAAATTTTAAACACATCTTTAGGTTGTCATATTAGACTCGTTATTTAAATAATATTGTAATTTTTATCATTTTCTTGAGGTTAATAGCTTTTAATGTTCTTCGAATCCTTTTAAATGCTTTTTTGAATTCAGATTCGATCCATCTCGGAATCCGATTAGCTTTTTTCTCTCAACTGTTTTCTTCTTATCTTTCTTTCTTCGTTTATTTCTGCTGGTAAACCTAAAGGACATCTGATAGAAAATCGAGGAAAAATCTGGCGTACTAAAATTTTTGATGCGATTCCCTTCACGACTATGTAGTTAAAACGATTTTAATAATAACATTTGCCTTCATATTAAAATGTTTGATAATATTCATTATTTTCCTAAAATTGGGAGCTCAACGTCCATGCGTAAAAAAGGAATAATTTGATCTCTTGTGAGCATTTTACCTCTTTGGATGTGAAATTCTGGACTGAAAAACAATTTAAAATTTTTTTTAAAGTAATTTTTTGAGTGCCAAAAGACAATGTTCTAACTGAACTGATATAATATGAGTGATATGACACGGGTTCTCTAGTTTACCCTCAAATCTAATTCCACCTCTTTTAGAGTTCGATAAAAGCAAAAACCACGAATTATGATTTTAAGAATTTGCAACTATTTAGGAATGAACTTTTGTAAGTAAAAACGAACTCGATATATCTTACCAGATTTAAGAATTTAGTGAGGAATTCGTAAAAATGCGATTTACCCCTCTACACCTCTGTAGGGGATATTTTTAGAAAAAAAATCCTTTTTATTAGGTGCTTAAGCTATGGAAAACTCCTTCCATTCTCTTATTGCTGATGAAATATTTTTCATGTCCTATAGGTCCAAGGATCTGAGAATATTAAACAAAAATATTATAATTGTACAAATTTGAATTAAATTTTGAGTTAACTAATGTGGAAGATTATCAATTGATTATTAAATTAAAAAACAATTATTAAAATAAAATTTTCGAACTCTTTTTAAACTTGATTTAGAACAGATTAACCGGAATCATTAGCAATAATTTTAGATTTGATTCCACGAGACGAAAAAGACAATACAAAAAAATAACATTGGTTCTAGATCAGCCAAAAAAGTAAATAGTTTATTACCAAAAATTTATTAAGTTATTGTTTTATTATTCAATTATATCACCGTGGCCACTTGGTTTACCTTTTTAGATAAACAATACTGTGAAAAGTCTTAAGTGTTTCTGACAGTGGCGTAGGTAACGCTGAGGCAAAGGAAGCGTCAAAGGGATTTGCTCTACCTGCAATTTTTTCAAGAGAAAGTTTCGTTTCTTCTTAAAAGAGTTAACTGCAAAAAAATTAATTATATCTAGTAGTGAGTTAGATAAGGGTTGATCACTAAAAAAATACCATTGCAAATGATTGCAGATAATTGCAGAGAGTTGCATTACAAATTTGTAAAAATTGCTCAAAAGTTAGAAAGTCATTATTTTTAATTCTACAACTTACAGGTAAAAGGAAATAAGCTTTTAGCAGGTTTTAGTGATTTATGATACAAATGTAGTTTGATTACTAGTATTTTATTGTATATGCAATTATCAACGAGGAATTTAATAAAAACTACATTTTGAATTTTTCAACTGAGTATATCTCAAAAAATATTGACTTTCGAGAAAAACTCTTCGAACAAAAGTGATAGGAATTTTTATCGTCCGGCATACTGTTTACGAGATAATAATAAAAACGCGTTTTTCAATATGGCGGCTGACGTGAGTGCTATCTGAGAGCGAAACCCCGGTTTTACACTTAGAGGCCATCCACTAACATAATCAAATTGAAAAATCCCTTACCAGGATTTTATGTTTTGCAAATACACCTGGCGCCTGGACTATTACTGAAAATTAACATCCGTAAACACATTTTTATTTGAAAATTAACAGTAATTTAATTTACTGGGAGACAGCAAAACAGACAGAGAGTCTGCACTTCAGACACTCTTTTGTGTCACTTGCAAAAATTTAAATTTTGAACTCTACCTTTTGCCCTCAAACCACAGAATTACGGTGGTAAATAGAAGAATTAGGGAACTGTCACGAAAATGGGACCATGAATTTAACTTTTTCCTCTAGACCATTGGAAAGGGGGCAATATTCTGAGTACATTAAAAAAAATTATTGCAGATTATCCATTAGTTTTCGAGAAAACGGCATTTTAAAATCAAAATTTTCCATCCATTTTACATAGGGATAAAACCACGATTTCTACACGGGTTTTCTATTGTCGGTGCGTGTAACAGTATTTGCCGTTAAACTAGTATGTTATTTTTTTTTAAATTAATTTATTTACTTTTTATTATGTTATTACAGTATTTTCAAGCGTCAGTTAGACAAACGTGAAGCTTGTTTCAAGGGTGAATCCAAGATTTGCCGTGGTTACCGTCGTCAAAACGACGTGTAGCGCCCCGAGCGTCAGCGGGGTTGTTAGTAAAATGCATGGAAAATTTTGATTTTTAACTGCCGTTTTCTTGAAAACCATTAGATAATCCGCAATAATTTTTTTTTAATATACTCAGAAAATTGTCCTCTTTCCAATGATCTATAGGAAAAAGTTAAATTCCAGGTATCATTTTCGTGACAATAGCAAAGAATTGATTTATTAATATATCGCTTAGATGCCATAATTTGGCTTTGACAGAGTTTGTCTCGACACATAATGTAGGTACGTCGGATTGGAATTTGTCAATAATTTCATTAAAGAAAGTCACAAGGCGTTGTTGGTATATTAATCCATTATATGAAAAATTAATGCAATAAAATTAGTAAAAGTCCTAGGAGAGTCTAAACTTTTATATGGCTGTCTTCATGCTTCTGAGAGCACGTAAAGACGGTCTTCTTCCAAATTTGAATTATATTGTAATTATAATGTAATTAACAAGTTTGTAATTGTCCGCAATTATCTGCAATACTTGCAATTTTTTCCATTTTTTGCAGATTTTCTATTGGATGTAAATAGGTTAGAGTGCATAATACACAGAAAGGGTTAAGTCACTGTAAACTGTTTTTTAGTGTGCAGATGTGAAGAATTTTTGAAAAATTTGGCATTTTATTAAAATTGGGGAAAATTTTATCGTGGCCTATTCCTTCGTAAGCATTACTCTTGCGTATTGAAAAATTGAAAATATAGTAGGTTTTTCTTTCTACAATACGAATGTAATATCACAAACGGATTGCACGAGAAATTTACTTAAAAGTGACTGAACGAGACAACCAGATACTTACGGAATAAAAATTTCTTTAGAGTTTATCTCTAAAATAATTAGGGAAGCAAATATTTCAATATTAAAAATTCCGCGTTGAAATCTCTATGCGGTGCCTGAACCCAGGTGAAACATGAAACCATTATCGAAAAAAATTGTTCATTATTTTGATGAAAAAATCATTATTTTTGCCCCGATTATCGAAATTCACTGAATTAATGAAAAATACACAAATTCAATGATTTTTCATTTTTGATCAATAAAATGAATTTTTTATATTAGCGCAAAAATGATGATTTTTACATCAGCTACTAGTGGTAGCTGATGAAAATATAAAGAAAAATTTTGATTTATTCATAGAAAGATCATGTAAAAATAATATGAAACCATCAGATGATTGCAAAACTCTACATTTCTTCTTATACTGCGTACGATTTTCCTATGATTAACTCAATTTTGTTTTTGCAACACTAACAATTTTCCTAAAAAGATATTGTTAAAATTCGGGCGTACACTGTAAAAAAAAATGGAGTACAATAATTAAATTGCGATACAAATTTTCTGCAGCGCATCAGAACGCGAACAGACCGCTCTTCTCTTCCTATTTTTCCTTTCTTTATTTTCCACCCCCTCTCTTTTAATATGACAGTTTAATTCGCCTTCCAATTTATTAGCGCCATCTGTTATGATATTTTGAATTACTCTAAAAGTTAAATATTAATTACATGAAAAATTAATGGAAAAGTTTGTTTACTATATGTGTTGCATTCAGAGCTTTTAAATTTAAAGACATGGTTGAATAAACAACTAATAAAATCAGTCATGGTAGCTATTGCAAAATTTCTTGAAGAATTAAAATTTTAAAGTCTGGGTGTAGTAGTGTTTTCAGTCTGAAATAAATTTTAACTATATATTTCAAACGAAAGGAATGTAGAAAGCTATTCAATTCTAACAGACACATTCTTGAGTAAATATTTTAGTATAACAAACTCATAAAACAAACTATTTTTCTCAATTTAGTAAAAATACAATTTAAAATAAAAAAAAACATAGTATCTTGCCTAAATCAAAGTCTAATCGAGCTTTGTGAAGTAAAAGCATATTAAATGATCTGGCAGTACAAAATGTATATCTTGATGTGAACCATCATCAGTTAAGTGGTTTCTTATGTACAAATAAAAGACGTCTTCAGCAGGAGTTGACAAATATTTTAGTTTAATAATCTATAAGGCCATATCTAGAGATTTATTAAAATGATTAATAAATTATTTATATTTATTTAGAAATTATAAACAACAATTAAATCGTTAAAAGTTTAATTACCACCCAAAAATATTTTATTTCGATATGAAGCTGAGGTGCATGTACATACAACTCGATCCAATTCTATACATCTATTATCAAAAATTGTTTTGGAGAAAAAATTAGCAAAAAAGCATTAAGCTTATTAGCAATTCGACACAAATTTATGATAATTAGATACAACAATGCGGTTTTCGGGGCGCGGGGGATCTCCCTCTGTTTTTCGGGGCGGAGCGTTCGACTGCCGGAGTCACAGTCTTCCGGAGGAATTAAACAAGCTTAAAAGCTCCGTGGCTTAAGAATACAAATAATCAATACTTAAATGAAATGTTTAAATAAATATTTTGATTCAAGTTTTAATTGGTTTTCGAAAAGTGATCGCAATTATCAACTGTAATTAGTTTTAGTGTTGTTCGTGCTTAATTTTCACGTGCTAGTTTTCCGTTGTTTGGTGAAAATTATTAGTGAAAATCGTTAGGGTGGCGAAAAACTTTCGACCAAACTTTGCTCTGCTTGTGTTTTTGATTATTGAGGTAAGTCCATTTAAACATCTTTTCATTCGCCGAAAACTAATTAAGCGCCTTCCTAATTAATTACATAATTAAATACTCCAATTATTTGTCGGTCAAGATAAACCGAATTATTTACTACCAAAAATTTTAAATTTTTTAGTTGAAAGAATAATAATTATCACTAATTATTAAACTTTTGAGTAATTTTGAGTAAACATGCACTTGCATAATGATTTAAATTTTTAATTAATTCTCTAATTAGGTAATAGTAGTAACATTTAAATGTACTCATAAGAGGAAATTGTTTTAAAATTAATTTAATTAGGAGGTGTAGTAATTTAATTAGGCGAGAAGTTGTGTGGCGACGCTCAATGTCCGCTCATTATTAGGCCTAACGATAATATAGATATGCACCTGTAAGGTAAGGAAAACAACTTTCATCCAAAACTTCAAACAATTTTTTTAGGTGTCTGTTATTCTAATAACATTGTCGTTTGTTCCTAATAACCCTTTAAATTAACTTCTGCAGCATCTTAAACATGTGTTTAGATTACTATCTCTTGTCTCATAGATAACGTGGTAACCTGAGCTGTCTTCGGACGAACACCTAACCGCGAGTCATTCTCAAATCAAGTATCAATATTAAGCGGTGATAGTATCGCAAGATTATCTAAATAATTTGTAAGAATTTTATATCAATAGCTTCTAACATTTTGACACTTGGACTTCGTTTTTAATTAGCGATGCTTATCAAATTATTGATCACCGGGCCTAAGCCGTATAGAAACTTGGCTGTTGGAAATTGAATGATTGTGTCAATCAAAAATTAAAATTTTTAATTTGGCAAATAGGTGTGGGTTTCGAGCAACCCCGCATAGAAATTAGTAAGCTAAATTGTTTAGCCAGTCAGTCAGCACCAAATATACCTGATGTAGGTATTTAGAGAGACGAAATTGTAAAGCAATAGAATTTTTGGCGTCTACTTTTGGCTTACGCTCCGAACAATGAAATTCATAATTTACTGTTACTCTTCATTTGATTTATTTGAGTAGTAATAGTTTCGTATTTGGGAAAATACTAGCATGACGGAGCACTTTTTACTGATTTTATTTAGGACTAAATCCATTTTTTGGATTCACAAATAAAATGCACTGTAAGTATGAATTTCGCAAAACGGTTTTACCTAAAATGGTATGATCATAAAATGGTCAAATTATTAGGCGTAAAAATGTTTTGCATTTTAATTCGAAAAAGTACCCGTGTAATGCTTTTTTGATTATAGTATTTATTTATCGGAGGAAATTATCATTGAAAATTACCTGCACGAATAAGAAACTTACATGTTATATAGATACCTAATAGAAAAACCACTTATGAATGGTAGTTATCCGTCGGCTTTTACCTACTTTTTAAATTTAAAAAATAGTACCTATCTAATGGGATTGTCTTTAATTAAATGGTAGCAATGTTATTATGCATAATTTAACTTAAATACTAGATAACTGAGCACATAATCGTTACTTAAGTTTTTAAGTCCATGAATAATTTTTAAGGTTATGTGTTTTAGTTATCCAGATAATGTTGATGCAGACTACAATTTAAATACGTTTTCGCTCAGCATAGCTATAATATATCATTCCGCTTTTTATTCGTTGTGGGCTTATCAAGATTCGAATCCAACTTTCGTTCACATTGTTAAGTAGTAGCGATATTACATAACATACTAAAAATGCATATCTTAATTGACATAACTTAAAAGTTATAAAAATTATTTATCTCGAGAGAGTACAATAAAAAAATCATTCAGTACCTATTGAAGTACATCGGCTAAGCTAAAGAAGCCTATTTGCTGTTATTTTTTTTTTCAAAAATACAGATCTGCGGAGATGAGTTTCGTTGTAAAATCATGAACAAAATTGCAACGTGCTATTTGTGAAAGTTTTATATTGTAAGTTTTATTTAAAGGGGTCCAAAAGAAGAAGAGAAGTTAGAGAGAGCACGCAGTTCAAACCGTTACTGACCGGGGGGTCTGGGAAGTTCAATATAATTATAGTCTGAATTTGGAGTAGAACAAAATGAAACAGAAGTGTTTCGTTTTATATGTAATTAAGAGAATTTTAACTCAAATATTACAGGGGTACCATAAAGCCTCTCGGTCTGTAATAGTTTAATCAGCTTGTTATTGTCGTAGTATTGGGAAGGGGGGGGGGTTATTAATTAATTACATAATTCAATTTAGAATTTTTTCAATTTATTTCATTTTTACTTAGTATATTATTTACCAACTAAAATATTAAAACCGAAGGTCGCTATAAGAACTTGACTCTTAGTTTAGTTACCGGTTAAGATTTTCAATATTGCACCAATATTGCAAATAAACATTGCGCCAATATTACAAAATGTTCACATCTAAATATTGGCTCAATATTGAAAATCAATGAAAAAAAAGGATTATTGAAGATAATTATAAAACATGAAAAAAGTACACAAATGAGAATTAGTTCATATTTATTACTTTTGAAACGAAGGCGTAATGTAGCTTAGAATTATTATAATTGGTTTTACAAAAAACAGTAAATTTATCTCATCAGCAACAGTGCTAATGACTTTTTCTTTCGCAGGCAGCTATTTTCACATAACATAATATTTATTTTCACCTGCTAACCTTTACAATTGATTATACATTTCAGAGTGATCTGGTACCTTTTGTAAAATTCAGTACCATTACACAATAAACATACCTATTATTGTCAAAGAGGATATTCATGTAATTTATGCTGTACGTTTACACTAATTATGATAATTAATTAAACTAATGAGTCAAGTTGAAAATGCATTATACACTAATTTATCGTTATCTTTTCCCTTGGTCGTCTGAGTTAAACGAATTCACACAGTATAAAACGAACAGTTCGATAATATGACATATCAACTGATATTTAAAAAATCCTTGAAGAAGGAATTCGAGAATTTTAAGATTTTTTATTTTCACATTTGGAAAGCGGATCCAGGGAGTAGCATTATGTTATTAATTTTTTTGTAAATAATCTAAATGATAAATTTAGATATTATCGGATATTATAGCTTTAAAATGAGTTGATAGGTTTACCTGTAAAAATTTTTATATTTAGGAAGAAATCTTATATCATGAAAGATAATTCGGTTATATACGGCATATTTTTTAATATTATGAAAACTACGAAGGCGTCTTGAGGCCACAAAGTAAAAAATTAAATTTTAAGTATCAATTGTGACTTACAATTGTCAATTTACACTTAGAAGTCGCAATTGACACTTAGAAGTCGCAATTAACGCCTGCGCAATCGTACTTATAAATTACTATATTATTGTAGTATCTAATAAGTATTATTGCGCAGGCGTTAATTGCGACTTCGAAGTGTCAATTGCTACTTCAAAGTGTCAATTGCTACTTCAAAGTGTCAATTGCTACTTCAAAGTGTCAATTGCGACTTTTAAGTGTCAATTGCGACTTCGAAGTGTAAATTGACAATTGTAAGTCGCAATTGACACTTAAAATTTATTTTTTAGTTTGTGGCCTCAAGACGCTATTGTAGAAAACAATAAAAATAATGTTTACAGTTTTAATTAAGTTTTTCTGAAATATCTTCTCTAGAATTTCTTTTAAATTTAATGGAGTGGTTTATCCCTCCGAAACAATTGCTATATTAAACATTTTTTTGTTTTAATAAATAATTTAGTATATCTGCCGAAATAAAAGGTCCGTCTTTGTAAGTCATAAACCAAAAGTGTCACAATGAATTTTTTATCGATTGCTTTAATGCTGTTATTGATCAAATTGTGGTATCAGAAAAATACTTGTCAATTATATTTTGGATAATATTTTAAGAATTCATATATTCCGATCAATTATAACTCAGTTTTGCTCTAGATCCAGGAGCATTTCATTTCAATATATGTGATCGCACATCTCGTGAACTCAAACTAGCTGTCCCAACTGTGACTACAGTCGTGAAGTGATAAGTTTATCAAGAAGCGCAGCTTGACCTATTGCATGTTCTAAAACAAAGATGGCGTTAGTAATAGTGACACTTATATTGCACCTTAAGAATTTATTCAACTATAAATCTATAAACCATGTACGAATACTTAATCGTGAAACAAGGAATATATTTTATACAGGTCGAAGTTTACTGTTAAATGCATAATATTTCAGGACCATTAAAATCTTACAAACTAACGCCAGCTTTGTTTCTACGCCGCAATTGAGTCTACTTTCCTTGCTTATGTTATTCGCAATAAAGAATAAGCCGCATATGGAATAATAATTAATAGCTAAACTTAAAACGTTATTTATTTATTTGATAAATCATTCGTGGATAATAGTACTTATATTGTAGTATTCAGATTAAAAGCGGAACTTTATTTGATAAAATTTTTTTTTCATTTGCTTGGTATTTACATTTAGAAGAGCTTCTAAGCCATGGGCCTGTATTCTGTGTCCTCACACTTAACATCATATTATGTAGATAAAATATTTTAATTTTATAATCGGGGTTAAACCGGGCTCTTTAACGCCCGGGCCCTTGTTCGATGGAACACATGAAACACCGCTAGTTACGCCACTGATTTTATAGGTACAATAGAGCGACAATAATTATTATATGGGCTCCGAATGAAGCATGTTAATTTTTCTACAACCGTAAGAAATAAATAATGCTTTTATTATGGGCGGCCTTAAAGTCGCACAATGTTGATTTTAAGTCGTAAGATAATAAATATATTACAATTCAGGGCCGGAACTAGGGGGTGGCGAGAGAGATGCCCGCCACGGGCGCGATCTAGTTCTAAATCTAAAATAAAGATAAAATCCTAGAATATAAAATATAACAAATCATTAGCAGGATACATGTGGTCTTTGGGTCCACGTCAAAACGTCGCGGATATTTGGTCGCGCGACATTTGGACGCGGTTATTTGCCACGCGCGACAATTGGACGAGCGTCAATTAGTCGCAAAAAATAAACAACAAGAAGTAAATAAGTAAAATTTTAAATCTGCAGATGGAAGTTGTGCGCGATTCCTCGTAAATAATCTAGAATAAATCCAAAAGTTCCACCATAATACTTTTAACCGTTTTTATTTTTTGAGTACGCTGTATGCTTATATAACCCGTTTAGCAGAAGAACGTAAGTAATTACTTACGCCTTTACATCCTACATCTTCGGTGCGTCCAAATATCGCGCGTAGATCAACTACCTGCTGCTGCGTGCTTAGTCCTTTAATATATTTTTTTTAAATTTGCTTCATTAAACTTATTTTTTTTTGAAAATATTTTTGTGTCGCGATTTTCTACCTTTACAATAGAGCGCCTGACCTTGAAAATTTCAAAAACTTTTGTCTGCAGCGCCATATTCTGGGGAATCCCCCCCCCCCAAGACCTCCCGGTAGGGGCGCAAATTTCAAAGTCGCCACAGGCGCATCATACCTTAGTATCCAAGATAATATCCTTGTTCTTTTTTAGTTTTTATGTTTTTTTAGTAATTTTTTAAGTCTATCTTTTAATATACTATATTATAAAATTCAAAGCTTAAAAATCTTGAAAACTTGGAAGAAAATAAAAGTGCATGGCTTCATTATATATTTACAACTTAGTTAATTATACCTCAAGTTAGGAAATGTAAAAATCTAAGTTAATTTATTTTAATTTTTGTAACTCAAAATAAAAACTTTCAGAATAATTGAGTTTATTAGCATAATATTACATTCAATATTAATAGAAAACAACAATGTTTACTGCCACAAGTCTTAATGTAGTTTGATAAGAAAACTTAACTAACATTTCAAAATCGAAAATACAATAATTTTAGTTATTTTTAAACAAAATATGCATTTTTGCTTTTAAAAGCTGTTATTCAAAAACTTTTTTGGTATACCTTATTAAACCAGTAGTTCTGAAAATGAATTTTGAAAAAGTTTGAGGTCCATAACACAATTTGACAATACAAAATAATAAAAAATTTTGTCTTTCGAATTTCGGAACACACATTGTTTTTGAAAACCCAAGAGCGTTACAAAATTCACAGCCAGTTCGTGTTGGCATTTTTTAAGTAAAAAAAAGTATTAATTAACCAAGTTTATTTAAAAAAAACTCATTCATCTCAAAAGTAGAAAAATGTTTAACTTGTATATTACCTTTTAGTTCCTACCTACTCAACTGTAATTTTGAAAACAAAAATTTCTAAAAATATAAATTTTAATTAGTCAAATTAAATAAAACGAGTCGGGGAAAAAATTTCAAAATTTTTACAAAAAACTCCGTTAGGATAGGTTTTCATTTTACATGGAATATCTTCTACAAGTCAGCTCTTCTGGTTTTGGCGGATATTTGCACGAGAGAGTAAGAGATGATGATAATGGAATCACGATTTTAAATTAGAGGTTATTTAATGAACAGGAAATGTTAAGTTTAATGCAAATATAGTTTCAAGTCTATTAAAATTAAAATCAAGCAAAAGCCAGATGGCTTATAAAATATATTATTGCCCGAGTATAGAGTTATGATTTATTTGATAAATCACTTTAAATTTTGCCAGCTTCTGAATTTTTAAAAATCAAGTGGAAAAAATTTTAAATTTTAATGAGGTTCCAACGTTCGACTTTCTTGGCTTATGTTGAGTTGCTGCCCTTTGGGTGAATGAAATAATTGTAAACACTTAAAAGATATTTATTTACACTAAATTAAACTAACATTGCACTTGAAAACAAACTTAATTTTTACTTGCGCGCAATATGGCGTCTTGTCGCTGCGTCGCTTCTCTCGTACTTGGTCCTCGTTTTGCCGTTGTAGCAAAAATATATATATGAACCTTCTACAGCGCAGGACTCAAGAAAAGATAGGTTCACAAGATTAAAATAGAAAAGAAAATAGAAATTAAAAATGCTGAAATTAAAACAAACATGAAATACACTTAGATTAACATTATACAAATAAAAATAAATCAGATACACAATGTGAATGAACATATCGCCCACCTTGAAAGAACCCCTTTCAAAAACAATAAAAAAGGAAAAGTCATAGAAAAGTTGGTAGTCAAGAGTCTATAGGTAACACACAAACCTTTGATACTGCACGCCGAACTGTACCGGTCGAAGTTTTAACACTAACCACACGCACAACACAATCCTTGCCCGGGTGGATTTCGCTGATGCGTCCCATAGCCCATTTGAGAGGTGGTAAGTTCTCATCCCTCAGCAACACAAGCATGCCTACGTCAATGGATCGATTCTGCTGGGTCCTTTTGGAACGTTGTTGCAGCTGGCAGAGATATTCCTTGGACCAACGTTTCCAAAAATGTTGAACCATCTGTTGCAAATGTTGGTAATTTGTCAATCTGTTTGGCGGTACCCCTTGCAAATCTTCTTGCGGTAGTGCAGTTAGAGGTTGTCCGATTAGGAAATGGCCTGGTGTGAGAGCGGTGATATCGGAAGGATCACTGGATAATGGGGTTAACGGACGAGAGTTTAGACATGATTCTACTTGTGTTAGTAGAGTGTTCAGTTGTTCGAACGTTAAAATTGTTTCCCCAATGACCCTTTTAATATGTGACTTTGCAGACTTCACTGCAGCTTCCCATAAGCCTCCGAAAGTTGGGGACCTAGCGGGAATAAAATGCCAAATTATACCCTTTTGAGAGGTATAATTTGAGACATCAGCTTGGAATTTATTATTTTGCAATATCTGTCTTAGATTGCTTAGTACATTGTTGGCGCCTACGAAATTTGTGCCATTGTCCGAGTATATATTTGTACAATATCCCCGCCGCGCAATGAAACGTTTGAGAGCATTTAAAAATGATTCGGTGCTAAGGTCGGGAGCCAGTTCTAAATGAACGGCCTTTGTAGAAAAACAAACAAAAATGCATAGGTAAGCCTTTGAAGTTTTACATCCGCGAGATTTTCTGTCTTTCACTGTGTAAGGACCTGCATAATCTACACCGGAGACTAAAAAAGGTCGTGTTGGTGTAAGTCGAGATGCAGGTAGATCACCCATGGTCGGTTCCATCGTTACAGGCCGCACACGAAAACAACGAATGCACTTTCTGACGACCTTTTTGCACTGAGATGGCCCAGCAAGTGGCCAAAATCGCTCTCGCAGAGAAGCAAGTAAGGCTTGTGGCCCAGCATGTAATAAACGCAAGTGTTCTTGTGTTATTACTAGTTTCGTCAAGATGTGGTCTGCCGGTAGTACGATAGGGTGCTTCTTATTTAGATCAAACTTAGAATGGTCAAGTCGACCTCCTACGCGCATGACGCCTAAGTTATCGATGAATGGGAGCAGCATTAATAGTCTGCTATTGGTCCGTAAGGGTTTCTTTTTGGACAGCTGCCTGAGGTCATCAGCAAATGTTTGCGATTGACAAACCTTAATTAGGTGCATTAATGCACTATTTAGTTCGACTGTGGTCAGTGAACCATGTAGTCGTGGGTTTTGCCTTTGACAGTTGTTTTTAAATCTTAGAATGTAAGCTACTACTCTTTGCAGCTTAGTGAGAGATGAATAGAGCTCAAATAAGTTGTCCGAGGATAATTGTGTAGCTAACACGAAATGAGCTGGTGACTTTATTTCGAGAAGGTCACTTTCATGAATGTTATTGCGATCTGAGACTGGCCACTGGTCGTGACTGTGTGATAACCACGTAGGACCACTCCACCACAGTGAGGCAGTGGGTAGCTCTTTAGGGAACACTCCTCGAGATAATAAATCAGCAGGATTATCGTTTGAGCGTACGTGACGCCAATCATCGATCGTTGTCGTAGTTTGGATTTGTGCGACCCGGTTTGCGACGAACGTTTTCCAGGTATTTGCTGGTTTATTTAGCCAACTCAAGACTATAGTTGAGTCCGTCCATAAATAAGCTTTAGTGTATGGTATGTTTACCGACTTAATTACCTTGCTAAACAGATCGGCAAGAAGGAGAGCCCCGCATAATTCGAGCCGTGGGATGCTCAGATTTTTTAATGGAGCGATTCTTGATTTTGCGCATAATAAAGATACGTGAATATCACCGTTAGTATCAACGGATCGGATGTAAATGCATGCACCGTATGCCAGTTCTGATGCGTCTGAAAAACCATGAATTTCAATTTCTGAAGGGTTTTTGCATACCACATGACGCGGAATAATTAATTTATTTAATGATTTTAATCCATCCTGAAAGTGGACCCAGGTTGTATGTAGATCAGTTGGTAGGGATTCATCCCAACCAAGTTTGAATGACCAAAGCTTTTGCAATATTGATTTTGCTATTACCGTTACTGGTCCGAGTATACCGAGAGGGTCAAAGATTTGAGCAGTGGTGGATAAGATCATTCGCTTACTGACTGATCGACTAAAGTCGTAGTCCTTTATGGAAAATTTAAAAACGTCTGTGGATGAGTTCCACCACAAACCTAATGTCTTGGCTTCCGAATCGCCAATTTGCAATAGCTCGTTGCTACCTTCGACTACTTCAACCAATTGAGGACTGTTTGAACGCCACTTGCGTAATTCAAAACAGGCTGAGTTTAGAATATTTGTGACATTCTCCTTTATTTGTAAGAGTTCCTCGATGGAATTAGACCCAGTGAGCAAATCGTCCACATAGAAATCCTTTAGAATTACTGCTGACGCAGCAGGATAAACGGAGATATTTTCTTGAGCAACTTGGTGCAAACATCTCGTTGCTAGAAATGGAGCTGAAGAAGAACCGTAGGTGACTGTTGATAGCTCATAACACGAGACCGGATCGGTGGGATTAAAACGCCATAATATTCGCTGCAACGAACGTTGCTTTGGGTTGATCAAAATTTGTCGGTACATTTTTGCGATGTCCGCAACAATCACGTACGAATGTTGTCTGAACCGTAAAATAATCGAAATCAGATCATCTTGAATGGTTGGGCCGACTAATTGCGCGTCGTTGAGGGAGAGACCCGTCGTTGTAACCGCCGAGCCGTCAAAAACTACCCTCAATCGAGTACTTGTACTATCATCTTTAATAACTGCATGATGAGGATAATAATATGAATTAATTTCAAATGATTCGCGTTCATTTATGAGTTTCATGTGACCTAAATCTTCGTATTCTTTCATGAAGGAGCTGTACTGTCGCTTTAGATCATTATTTTTTTCCAATTTGCGCTCTAATGAATATAACCGTTTTAAAGCAGAGGGGCGAGATTCTCCTAAGTGTGAGATGGAGTCATTGAGTGGTATGTTAACCGTAAACCGACCGTGAACGTCTCGAACCGTAGTATCGGAGAAGAGTTTTTCACATAATTTTTCCTCAGGCGACAACGAATGTGTTGATTGAAGTTCTTCAATTTCCCAAAATTTGGCTAGCTGCCTTTCTATTAGATTGTTGTGAGTAAAATTGCACTGAATTGACGAAGTTCCGGTGTACAGTGTGGGAGACATAGGTCCGGCTACAATCCACCCGAACAGTGTCTTTTGTAATATCGGTTTATTATTACCTAACTTGATTTGCCCGATGCACAAAATTTTCCAAAATAAGTCTGCCCCAAGCAGTACGTCAACATCGCCAGTTACATTGAAAGTAGGATCTGCTAGTTTTATGTCTACCGGAATGTTAAGATGAGACGGGTCAAAGGTAATCGCAGGGATACTGTCGGTCACCCTGGGTAACACAAAACAATTTATATCGATAGCAAAAGCATTACTGCAGGATGAAATGTTTATAGAGGTTCTTTGGGAAACCTCGGAAGTGCTTCCATTTATGCCGGTTACAGCAATCGCCACCTTTGTTTTAGGTAATTTTAGCCTGGCACGCAAGTTCTCGGTAATAAAACTAGACTGCGATCCCGAGTCCAATAGTGCTCGGGCTTCCACGAAGCTACCTGCAGCGTCTCTCACCTTAATCATACTGGTTGATAGTAGGCAATGAGCGACGATGCCACAAACGGTGTGTGAGGCTACTGTCGACGCGTTTTGACTGATCGTATCATTTGGTGTTTCGATAGGTAGATTATTTTCTGTAGCCGTAACTAGCGGGGGAGTTGACTGGGGTGGTTCCGTATCTAAATGAAGCAAAGTGTTATGTGTCCTTCTGCACCTTTTGCATTTTGTGGCCTTGCAAAATCTTGTTGAATGGCCTTTCTGAAGGCAATTTAGGCAAAGGCGCATTTCCTTTGCTCGCTGAATTCTTTCTTGAATGGAAAGATTTAATAGAGTTGGGCAATTACTGAAATGATGGTTTGCCTTGCAAATAGTGCACGACGTTTGGGAGATTGCAAAATTAGAGACAACCCTTTCGCGTTTAGATGGTCGCGACTCTGAGATCGGCTGTTGCTTGCTGTGCTGGCATTTTTCTAGTGTTTTGCAGCGCTTCTCTAAAAATTCGATTAGTTCTACCATGGTTGGTATCTCGGGGTTGTCTTCGTTGAGACGCTCCCAATCGCGTAACGTGACACTATCTAATTTTTGGTTAATAATGTGTATTAATAAAGTGGACCATTGATCGACCGGTTGGTCCAGTGCCTTGAGGGCGTTTAAATTTATAGTAATATCATTTACCAATTGACGCAAACCCACTAGCGATTCCTTGTGCAAGGAAGTAATGTTAAGCAATGATTTTACATGATTGCTTATTATGAGATGTTTGTTCTCATATCTTTCGTGTAATAATTTTAATGCGCTACCGTAGTTTGCGTTGGTAACCGGTAATGAATCGATCACCTTTAATGCTTCTCCCTTTAGGGATGATTTGAGATAGTGGAACTTTTGAATAGCTGGTAAATCTGGGTCATTTTCAATTAGTGACTTAAATGTGTCGTAGAATGATACCCAGTTTTCATACGTTCCGTCGAACGTTTTCAGTTGCAATACTGGCAACCGACTATTACGCTTGAAAGATGATTCACTCGCAGTGTGTGAAACTTCTGAAGGACAGGGAGCGGCTACTTCAAGTAGCTTTGAATTGTCGCGAATTAATTTTTTAGACCTAGCAATAGAATCAAAATATGACGCTTCAAACGCTTCACGTTCGTCGTATTGAGCTGGACTGTTGTCCAATAGCTCGATGTCGTTTTGAATTACTTCGTAATCCTCGAACAATGGTTCAAGCTTTTCAAGGCGTGCAACTAGTTGCAACATTGCAACGTCGTTAATTTCAGTTATGCTTGTTAAATAATTATTGAATTTAGTAATACGTGCCTTTATGCTGCCGCGTTTTATATTCAATTGCGCGAGATTTTCCATACTGCTGTATGTAATGAATTTCGACAAAAAAAAAATAAAATTAATGTATGAAACACAAGTAGAATTGGTAGGGATTAGAGGAAAGTAAAGGAATGCACTCACCCTAATTCAGAAGTCTTCAAGTGGAAACTTCAACTAACACCAACAATTCTTGTTCTTGTTACGCCACTGGCTATGACGTCAACAGTGACAAACAGTTGCTACCTGCTTGAACGTATTCGTCCAATGGATCGTCCTTCGGTAGTAAGTTGACTATGTGGTTGCGCGCGAACTCAGCGTGCAGATGTGCGAATGACTCCCGCACACAAATGAAAATATGTAACTGTAAACTGTAATTCACCAACACAAAACTACTAACGAAAGAAATGTTTCCTTGTCCAAGTTTATTTGCACTAAATTTGTAGTAATGTTTTTATTACAAATGTGTTGAAATCTAAATGAAATCCTGTTGGATACTTTGTACCGTTACTTATTATCATGTACTTATGTGGAACGATGTTTCGTTTCACTTTACGTGGTAAGATGATGCACCGAAATACGAGATAGTTTGTTTCAATTGTTCGAAATTTGACAAGCGATAATAATGTTCGCGAGGTCACTTGACGAGTAATGTTCTTTTGTGCACTAAATTAGTATTTTCTTTCTTGGGGTCACCAGGTTGTAATTAATAGTAATGTTTAACCACATACCAATTTGAACTCTTTGAGTGTTGTATCACGTCGGGGTCACCAAAATGTTGAGTTGCTGCCCTTTGGGTGAATGAAATAATTGTAAACACTTAAAAGATATTTATTTACACTAAATTAAACTAACATTGCACTTGAAAACAAACTTAATTTTTACTTGCGCGCAATATGGCGTCTTGTCGCTGCGTCGCTTCTCTCGTACTTGGTCCTCGGTTTGCCGTTGTAGCAAAAATATATATATGAACCTTCTACAGCGCAGGACTCAAGAAAAGATAGGTTCACAAGATTAAAATAGAAAAGAAAATAGAAATTAAAAATGCTGAAATTAAAACAAACATGAAATACACTTAGATTAACATTATACAAATAAAAATAAATCAGATACACAATGTGAATGAACAGCTTATTTTTGCTGTAACAGTTTTATTATTGCAAGAAATAGTCGATAACGAAGGATTGAGTTGCAAAGAAAAACTTGATCATTTTATAGTGAACCATAAATTAAAATGCAAGCCATTACCAAGTTTGCTCAATGATGAAACTGCACTCTTTACTGCCTTATTTTTCCCAATAAAACTTTTTTAATTAAAACTTACAACATATCAAAACATTCCTTAATTAAGTAGAATTCTCCGCTAATTAACATATTATTAAAATTTAACTTTTCAGTGTTTTGCATATTGTAACCATCATCAATCAAACTCTTGTTTGTATAATACGCATCTTGCTACTTAAAAATTAGGAAGATATAAAAAAGTTATTAACATTTTGTTGCTAATACAGGAAGTTATGCCCGAAGATACATTTTAACTTGAACCGAAAAAAACCCGAAAAAGAAGATGAAATTTTTGAAGAAAATGAAAAATTGCGATACAAAATTCACGGTCACTTTTGCTTTCATCTGCACACCTTTGTCAAAATTAATTTTGTTGCCAATTAATTTTTCGAAGAAAATTAAGTTCCAATATATCGACTATTAAAAAAATCATGAATGGACCGAAGGAATCCGCGGTCATGTCTCTATTCGAGTGTCGATGTCAACCACACCAGCGGATAAAAAAAATTTCTTGTTTACAGCCGACCAAATTTACCAGTTTGATGGTCTCTTTTAATCTAATTAACTCTATTTAACTTTATTAAATTAATCTCACAAAGGCTGCTACATTTTGATTATGATTAATGCTTCACTTTTCACTTTTTAATTCAACATTACATTAAAATTTAAGTTGACTTAGTGTTATCAATTCAGTATTAAAAAAGCTAAAACGTGTTTGATCATCAACATAAAAAAAGAACATAAGAATGTTGGCGCCAATTTTAGTACGATCAAAGAAATGGAAACGCCGTATAAATTCTTCGAAATTTCATGTACCCACCTTTGGTATTAATCAATAAAAGTATTTTCGAAAAAAACGTCACAGGAAATATTCAAATCACATCCGGAGCCTGGCTGAAAAATTGAATGAGTATTACCAGAAATTTCACTTAAAAATTGACACAATGGATCTATTGGTATTTAGCAAGGCAATAAATGTGTTTCCGGTGGTAAAGGATATTTTACCTACTTGTAATAAGGACACCGTAAATTACCTGTGGACAACAGGGGTGGGCACAGGTATCTGTTACGAGGCGCCACTCATTGACAGATTTTTGTTTATGTTTGCTGATCTTAGATAAGATTATTTTCTTTGTCAGTTGATGATTTTGAATGGTGAAGTCACCAAAACCAGATTGGTGTAATTTGTCTTCCACTATCATGATTGAAAGTTTACACATCTATTAAACATTTCCACATTTTCTTTCGTCAAAATAAGTTCCCTGCAGACCAATTTGCATTCGCTAAAAATAGAGTTCGCGTTACCTGTCCAGTTTTACAACGAGCAATAGATTTGTTGTAACCTCTACTGGATAGACAAGAATATTTTACAGTCAACTTCCTTCGCCTTTGTTATTTATCAGTACTATTTTTGTACTCTTGCCGTTCTAACAGTAAACAAAGAGGAAATACCGGAATCAATTCCCCAATATAATTTTTTGCCTTTTGGGCAATCGAGATTCGAACTTAATATATCAAACAATTGATAAAAATACACTTTAATGTCGTGTCAGTCATTGAAAAAACAAGTAACAAAAAATTTTAAACCGATGTAATCGCAATTTTCCCGATAAAAATACACAGCACTGCCCAATGGCTCGTGCATAATTTATTTAACCAAGTCATGCAATCGAGGAAAATTTTCGACATATTTCAGTTTTGTAGGAAGGTAATAAAAATAAGCTGGACATTGTGTTGCTTGGCGTAAATATCATAAATTTTTGGAATAAAAATTATTTTTAAATAAACAAGTTATTTTCCGACGGAAAATTACTTTATGAATATTTTCAAAATTTCGTGCAACTTCTTTGAGTTTTTTTTTGTTTTGAAAATTATTCCCATTAACTCGAGTTACAAGCTTAAAAAACTCCAACACGCTATTCAAGTATTTAATCTTCTTGTTCGGGAAAAGCTGTACAAGTACCCAATTGGGTGTGTTAAGTAATTCACCCTTAAATAAAGACTGTTTAAGGACGCACCATAAATGTCGGCTTTACTTTGATTCTCAACTCTATGCATTGATTATACTATGTGACACTCTACAGGCGCCAGTAATTTTAATTTTGTTGCCGCAAGACAAGATGATGGAACGGAACTTTCGTCGTACAAATTTGAAAAAAGAATTCAAAAAAATAAAAAATGCTTGCGGTTTTGGAAATCGCATTGCCTTGAAAACAGTTTTTGGCCGAGAAGCAATTATAAAGTTTCAGTCGACAAGAGCGACACTGTCTCAATTAACTTTTTCAGACTGGTTTTAAGCCTTTTTCGGTGTGTTGGTGTTTTTACGCGGTTACTTAGTTTGTGTGTATTGGTATGTCGATGTTTTTGTTGAAAGCAAAAAAACATCGTTATGTGGTGTTACCTTTTTGCACAACACATCATTGTATGGGTTGCGTTGGGCAACTCCGTTCGGGCTTGGTAACGGTTTTTGTGATACCGAAAGTTAAATAGAAACGGACAACTGCAGATGATTAGAATTTTAGAATTAATTATGCGTGAAATTTGTGAGTGGGTTAACAAGTAGACTACTTTAAATTTTATTAATTAAAATGGGATGTTAACAAGCTCATAGAAGTGGAAGAAATTGAAGATATTGAAATAAATTTTATAAAATTGTCAATAAATAATGGAAAAATGTAAGATTTTTAATGTCGAAATTGAAAAGAAAGTGGGTGTCTTTTACTACAACACATTAAAGTAGAAATATTTATTTTTCTTTGATCAAAACTGGTTTATGCTCATCAATAAAGCGTGCCATAAGAAAGTTACAGTGTTAACAGGTTTATAATGTTTATTAGAATAAAATCGATAACAAATATTGAATTCTACTATTTCAATAAAGCTAAATTGTTTAATAAATTACCAACAATTAACTTAATAGCTTTAATTGCTTCATTCCATTTCCATTCCTCGGTAAAAATATTTTTGAATTACATTTTTATTTCATTTTAAATGGAAAATAATTGAAAGCATTTGCTTTAAATGAAGTCACCAAATGCGATACAAGCGAAAATCAAGGTAGATTGAAAAGTAGATCAAATTCTTTCTTCATTTGGTAAAAAAAATATATCAAACCAAAAGTATCATGTTCAAAACTGAAATTAAAAAATATAAAAAAATGTGTAAAGCAGTTTTGCCAAACCTTAACCTAATCAACAAATCTAATATCTAATTGATGACTTGAGAATAGCTCAGAGTGCGTGAGGTACTGTCGTATAACTGTTAGTTTCCGACGGTAAGTGAGAGTCGTGAGTTTACTAGGAGCGTGCATGCTGATAAAATACATAAACTAACAATAATGGTGATTTATATTTTTACAATTCCAGAAAAAGAGACAACAAATACTCTTTACATTAAATCAATTTAAAAAAAGCAAGTTGGAGGCTTAAAAGCAACTTAATGTAAAATCAAGCGAGATTCTCTGAACAGTAAGCAAATATAACTCTCATCGCATTTCAGTCTGTCGTTAAAAAATTAAATCAACAAAAATAAATTTTTTAACAAACTCTAATCCTTTTAACATAGCACTTTATAAAAAATGACGCCTCCATTCCAAATTGTAAATTTAATGAAGTAAAACTGTTCAACTTATTTGAATTTGCCAAAGAGACTTTGCAAATCCTCGACCTAAGATTGATTTCAAAACCCGAATTCTTTTAATGTTGTGATTATTTCTTTGCTTTAAAAATTTATAACTTCTACGGTAAAAAATTTCAATCTTCAAAATTTACACTGCCAAACTTTTTGTAAAATCCAAATTTGTAAACATACAAATGGGAATGTCAAAATCCAATTATTTTTTCCAAAAAGCAGCAAAATCTTCGAATAAATCTAAATTTAGAGTTCAAAAATATTTTAAATTAAATTTTCTTTTATAAAATGGAAAAATAAACACAAGAGATAACTCGCTCAGGTGCGATGACACCAAATAAAACTTTGTATTACCTGCAAAGTAACTTCAAAATATCAAAAATTCTTCAGTTAATTATAATTTATTTTTAATATTCAAATCAATTTCAGCAAAATATAGCCAAGTCCAGTCAAAACTTATTTATTGCAAAAATACGAAACTCAACCTAAATCTCAAACAATTTCAGAAAGACAAATTTTTCACTTCCTACCCTGGCAAAAAGTCTGATTTTCACTAGTTGACGGGAAAACCAGCAAATACAAATTTTCATTTCAAAAATCAAAAATATACAATTTTACAAAAAATAACAAATTAAATTAACAAAATATAGTCAAAACCAGTCAAAACCAAACGGGAATTCTTGGAACATGACATTATATACCCCGAAAACTTTTTATAATAGCAGTTTAAGCCAAGTTCAGCTGAAGTCAATAGTCAGCGGCTAAGGTAGTGTTCTAGAAAATTTATTTTAAAACTTTTTTCTACCTTTTATCGTTTTTGCTTATGTTCACTCTCTAACAGTGGCGCAATCAGGATTTTGTTATGGGGGGAGGCTAAGAGATGTGAGCAAAGTGAGCTGAGGTAAAGGCGCGCGCCGCAGGCAAAAATTTTTCGGAAAAAGGGCGTGGTCATCTTATTTTCGAGTATAATTATTGTGTTACCACTGTTACCTACCTTAAATTGAAGTGGGAATTAAAGGACGGCATTTCCGAAATAACTCAGGGCAAAATTATTATTAAAACGATTATTATTAAAAAAAAAACGAAGATTGTTTGAGGGGGCTACAGCCCCTTAGCCCCTCTTGGCTGCGCCACTGCTCGCTAAAGCAAAGTAAACCTTTTTATTCAGGGTGTACTGGAGGGTATTCCATACCCCCAGACCCCCCGGAATGGCACATAGGTTTTGTATCTGGAAGGGCTTTTTTAAGTTGAACTAAACGTGACTTATTAGGTATTCCACTCAATGCTATTTATAAGTCTTGCTATATCTAGCTGATTCGTAATTAAAACTTCAAAAATTCTTCAAAAGCTTAAGCTTTTGTTATTTTATTTGTTTCACAATTTCAGAAAAAAAAGACTTTTTACTTTTATCTTTCTTGATAGTTCTTATCAAGCTTGCCCATACCTTTAAAAAGATTTGTATTTTTTTAAAGTTTGGTTTTACGCGGCAAAGTTTGGTTGGCGACCTTGAAGTTAAAAAAAAAAGTTAATTTTATTAATGAAGTAGTAGTTTAATTTAAAATTTATGAGGTTAAATTTGATACAAAATAAAATATTGTTATTTTAAAAGGACAACGAAATTATTAAAGATAAGTTGGTACGCGACGCGATAATATAAACTATGCTATTAATTTTAATACAAATAAATTACCATTGAATTTATTTTAAAAAGTTAAATTTAAACTAATAAAGTTTTTATTTGAGATTTGTTTTTGTACATTATTTCACTTACGAAATTATCAAGGTAGGTCATTGCAATATATATGCGTATTTATCTTGAAGGTTTCCAACCTTTTTTACACACGATGTGGGGTTATTTAGATTGTCAGGTTTATTAGATTATTGGTTGAAAATTTAATACCAATCTAAAATTCAGAACCAAATGGCAGTGGCGTAGCAAGCTTACTTCCGCCCGGGGCACAATACCTCTTTAGCGCCCCCCCCTCCCTCATTCGAAAACCATATAATATTATATGTAAAATATACCAATTTTAAAATAACTAAATTTAAAATATATTTTCCATAAATCAATTATAATAAAAATAAAAATTATTTATTGTGAGTAGCGCCCGGGGTATGATAGCCCCCTTGCTCCCCCCTCGCTACGCCACTGCCAAATGGACCAATCAAGTTGCACATCTTATTAATCAAAAAACCGGAATTTTAAATTGGTAATAAATGTACGAACTAATCAGAAAGAAAGGCGAGAGGTAAATCAAAGATTTTGCCACTCGATCATTAAAACTCGTGATTCAATCTAAATCTAAACTCAATGCAAAAACTCTATGATTAAAGTCTAATCAGCTCCGGACGAATTTTGGAAATCTGCTTAATAAAAAGTTTTTTTCTTATATTGTTTTTGCTATTGGAATATTTTATATATTTTATAAGAATTTTATAAATTATTTTTTTAAAATTAAAATAAACTACATTTTAATACATTGCTAGACTAATTTCAGATTTTCCTGTGAGTCTGTTTATAAAGGTGGCCGTTTATCAATAGAGGAAAAACAAAAGCTGTACGTGCACGCTAAGGCCTTTAACGGTTATAAGAAAGTTGGTCTCTTCCTGTATTTGAACTAGATATTTAACGTTAGCAGGTGGTCATGCTCGCTACTAGGCCAGCGACCACTTTTTACATATTGTCATGATTTTTATTAGTCAAACAATGGGTGATATTTTGTTTATTTTTTGATAATGTGTATTTGGGCGCCAATTGTTTCGGCGCTGTTACTGCGAGCGGAAAAACAGGAGGACTTCACTTCGCGCGGAATCTTTGTATTGAATTGAATGAATGAAGCAGTGTTTGATTATTAAGTGGAAGCTGTTATACATAAATGGAAATTAAGATTATTAGAAAACAAACAGAAGCTATAAAATGAAAATAAAAAGTAAGGTAGCAAAATTGTAATAAATTATAAAAATTAAAATTCAAAATTGGAAAATACGAAAAAATTCAAAATTATAAAACAAAAAGATTAAATAATAAAATTATGGAAATTTTTGCCAGAAGAATAATAATCTAAGGAGTTCCGTGATTAGATATAATCTCAATCATTAGATAAGGGCCATCTAGACCAGGGGTTGCCAACCTTTTTCGAACGGCGGGCCATTTTCAAAATAAAATTTTTTATGCAGGCCGCACATTTATTGTAATTATTAATAAATAAATAATCAAAAGTCCACTTTTCATTAAATTCGCGGTTTTCTTCATTAAATTTTCTCTTCTTTGGTATTTTATTCATTTTTCCTACGATAAAATATTAAAATAAATTTATGGCGGGTCACGCAAAACGTTGCAAAGGGCCGCATATATGGGCGCATAACCTGTTTTTATTTGGACTTTTCCCAATGAAAAAAAATTTAACTTTTAATAGACAATCATTGAGGATTTAAATCCAGTTTTAGTACTTTACAGATGGCTGTAACAGCCACAACAGAGAACAGTTCTCCAAAGATTTCAATTCATGAAATTAATACATTGAAATCTCCGGGGGTCTGGTCTGGGGATATGAAATACTCTCTAGGGAAGGCGATTTGATAATATTAAAAAATTAATTTTTTTTAGTTAAAATAGGTTAGGAAAGATTCCTGATGAGCTGCGATTTTAAAATTCCAACATTTCCTGTTCTGTAAAAATATTTTGAAATGATTTCTTTATATCAAAATCATCATCAGGATTTCTGATTTTTTAAATTGTAAAATTCAATTCTTTTTTTCCAAAATTTGTTGTTCCGTCATTATACACATTAAAGTACAAGTATTTTTTAAATTTTGAGTTTATTGTCCCCCTCCCCACTTAACAAAATTTTATGTAAGCATGGTCGAACTTCAAATTTATAATAAAATTTCCGTGCATTGCACTTCGTTTGAATTCTCAAAACCAATGCATCAATTACATCTCTCAACGTCGGTAGTAGTAATATATTATATTAATAATATTTAAGATAGTACAAATATCTTGTTAAGTTAAAATTGAAAAATTATTCAGTATATTTTTTGCCGTATTACACATTTACCTTTAGATTAATAAAATTCCATTTAGCACCTCGAAGATAGAAGCTGCAAATATAATTTCAGGTAGACTGGTCACTTTTTATCGAATGTCCGTGTGACCTTCAAAGTATTTTCTTCTTAATTCATGCACTGTTCTTTTCAGTTTGATATACTTTCTAGCCCATAAAAAACAATGCATCAAAAGAAAGGAAACATAAACACTGAGCAATTAGTGCTACGCTTTAAACGCAGTTAAAATTAGTCGAAAGCATGTACCTATAATAAATTAGTATGAAATTGTTTGTTTATTTAGCTACCAAAATTTATAAAACTACGATTAAAAAAATGAAACTACATCCTTTATAGTCATACAGTTTTACCCCAACACCAATTAGTCTAGCCACTCGAAATTAACGTCTTAAAAACATCTACAGCACGAAATCCTGCTGCCTGACAGGCTCCAATTTTTTATACCTATAAATTCATTTACATTAACTTGCTTTTAATGTGGGTATTTATTTAGTGGTTTTTAAGTGCGGTTAGTTGTTTTTTTTTATAAATTTTATTTTGTTTTACAATAACAGTTAAAGCGAAGAGGGGTACGCCATGGGAATTGCCTTTTTATTGGTACACGATGAAATAATAATATAATAAAAAAAGCTATATTGGATAAATGGAAGAACTTAATATATTGTAGTATTATACAAAAATTATTTTTATGTATTCTAGGAGTCATTACCACCATCTCTAAGAAACTACAAGAATTTGTTTAAAATAAATTAGCCATCTTATAGCTGAAGTTACTTAACTGTAAACAAGAGGTCATATTTTATTTTATAGTTTTACATTGTAATTGCACCGGAGAATTTAATTCAAGTTTTTTTCGAAAAAGCTGAAATTAACTTTTAAAGATGAAATGTATAAATTTTGCCGAGCAAATAAGCACAAAAAAAGTAGTACGAAGGATTAACTCGTTTGTATATAGGATGCAATAAAACAGGTCCCCAAAATTGTACTTGCGACTTGCCCATTTTATTTTACCTGTGTCTGATGTAAACGATTTTGCGACTTTTTAATTTTATCTTTTCGTTGCTTCAAAATATAAAAATTAATTTATTTCGAAAAGGCGTGTCGGGCCTACCGTTTTAATTTAAGAGGCTCCCAATGAACACCTTAATTTGTTCCAAGCATAAAAGAACTCTTAGCACAAGAGGTTTTTACCTGTGATATTTATCTACCCTAGCCACGCGCTTCTAAATTTATAGTGGTAATTTGCCAAATACTTTCATTCGAGAAGACGAGGAACCGTGTCCATGAATGGGGAACCACGCAGCAGGAGGCCTCATTTAAAAGCTGTTATGCGTATACGCGGTTCTTTTTAAAATGTTTTGAATTTGCAATAATACGGTACAATTCAGGCATCATCATCTTTCTCTCTTTTGTTGGAGGGTGGAGTGTAACCACGATGTAAGTTTAATTTAATCACCGTAATTGTGGGGTTTCGAAAAAACCCAACCCTCGTGCGTTGTAGGGTGCCTATGATTGGCAATAAAGTAATTTATACTCTTTATAAATACCGGAAGGGAAAATGTATTGTTATGGGTGAATGTCGTGACTTATGTTTACACACGCACGTATATACTTAGTCGCCATATTTATTCTTAATAAACTGATTAACTTTTTATAAAGAAAACTCATAAAATGGAAACGAGTAATGGCGTTTTTATTTTTTGTTTACGGTAATAATTATCAGCATGTAATACTAACTTATTAAATATTTATGGTAAATTTAATGTACCAGTAGCCAAAGTGCTAAATTAAATGTCAAGTTATCGGAACATGTAATTATTTTGGTCATTAGATAAAAATTTTAGACTTTACGTTTTGTTATAATAGTAGATACTACAATATAGATTATAGTTTCAAATTTATAAAAAGTTAGAAATATTTACTAAGAAAATAAAAATTAAATAATAACAATCGTTATATGTATGTTCGTTTTAGATACCAACATACTTCCAATAGATATAGCGCATATGTATGTATGCTATTGTACCATATAGCATAATACCATAATACCAATATATAATAGTACTTCTAATAGTCAGTGCTATGATCTCAGTAATTAAAGCACTAAATTTAATAGAATAAAATATAAATATGAAACCCATTTGATTCTTAATATTATATACATATATATAAATTTTATTTTCTAAAAATATATTACTATGTATATAAAATATGATAAAAAACTTATGAATATACCAAAATAGCTTTTATATTCTCGCACTAAAATGGTTACAGGTAGAAGTTTAAGTAGTCAAATAAATTATCAAGCATTGCTGAGAATCGTTTATTCAATTGATGAGTCTGAAAATAAAATTTAAAGTAAATAATGTTAATGGCATGAGGGAAACATAAAAATCATGTGTCATTATCATATTTTTTAAATCAACTTAAATTTATTGTGATACAGTACAATAACTTAATTACCTTTAATGGCTATAATTTGCATAAAATTAAGAGGAATTAAAGCATTTCATTATTAAATTGTGTGTTAGGATTCTGGGTTTGGAACAGTTTTAATAGTCCAGTTATTAGCAGATACTTGTGCGGAAATAAACTTTTTTGCCTAAATTCACAGAACCTTAAATTCGCCGTTTCCTGCACATCCTACAGACAAAATAGGGATTATCAAATTTAAAGCAGATAAAATTCTACGTAAAAGTATAAAAAAATTATAGTTCTAGTCGGTAAAGTTTCCGAGATATAGCCGTTCATAGCACTCGCATTTTATAAATATTTGCCTAAATAATAATCAGTGATCAGAAAAAAAAATCTACACTGAAAACTGAAAACTAAGCTTTATGAAGATTTATTTAGTAAAACTTGATAGTAACCATATCTGTATTTGAAAATCACTAAGAAATGTATTCAACGATTTTCGGAAGTAAAATAAACAAAGTTTCACGAATTAATAAATAATATAAGTTAATCTTATCGCAGTTATATTACAATATACTATTTTGTAAAATTTAAAATTATTTAAATTAAAAAAAAAAACCCAAGCTTATACTTTTTTTTTAATTTTAATTTTCTAAAATTCACACACTAAAACTCTTCTTAAAATCCACATCTAAAATTTAATTTTCATCATAAATGGATGTTGGAAAAAATTATATTTCTATTTATACTCACTCTTATTCAAAATATACAAATTCAAATTTAAATATATCCATATCCATTATTTAATCGTCCAAATCAATTGTCTAGAAATAATCCAATTTATATCGCATCCAAAGCGGTCATTCTAAAATATCACTAATTTTGTTCAAAATATGGGATAATTTCAAAATCAAAATACAAATTAAAAAATTACTTCCTCAAACAAAATTGAATTTATTCGCAAAACTTTAACTCAAAATATAATATTGCGATAAAAATTCAAGAAACAACTCTGGTTTCGACCTCTCCCGCGGCCATCTTGGCAACGAGAGACCTGGTTTTTCCGATTCTAGGACAATTGTTCGCCGGACCATTATTCACCAGATAATTGTTCCATTAGGACTTTTGTCTGACGGACAATTGTTCGCAATTTGTTCCTCGGGTAATTTTTCAACGAAACATTTACTTACATAACTTTTTTATTAGGAATTAGATTCAATTTCCCCCCCCCCCTTTTATATTTAAATATAATAAATAATTAAAAATAAATAATAAATGAGAGCGTCCATAAATTACGCAAGGACAATATTTGTAATTTTTGACTCCCTCTTCTCTCACGCAAGGGAGATATCGATAGCCGATACTCTATAGATGTCTTGATTTTAGGGTAGATCCGATATTTGACGAAGTTGCATTTGTACAAACAGACCTTCCGCTCCGGGCCGTTTTGACAAACGCCATACTCGCTAAAAATATATCTCTAGACCGATCCTACTCGGCAAAGTGTGCTACCAGAAAGGGGGCGGATCTCCCTCGATGTGGACTCAACGTTGTGATTTTTTTCTGTTAAAGTTTTTTATTTATATAGAAACTGTAATACACTAACTAAACAATGTATCTGATAATTTAAAAGTGCAGTCTACAGTTAATTAAATGGGGACGATAAAATGGCGAAATCACGCTGTAATATTTGCGACGTTATAATTAATTACACTATAATTCTTGGTTCTTGTCCGGATAGGGGTCTTCCCCTCTAGCTGTTGCAACTGCTTGGCGGGAACAGCAGAAAATTCAAAACTTACAACACTTAAATTTTACAATTAAAAATAGAAAATTTACAAAACAATTCCGAAAAGTTTAATGGAGGAACTTCAGGTCATCCCATTAAAGAAAATTATTAAAGTTTCTTCCGTCGGTCTTAGCTATAAATGAAATGAAATTTTTTTTTATTTTATTTTATTTATTAAATTAAAAAATACTTCAATTTTAATTCTATGAATCTTATGGGTACTGAAAAGAGGTACGTAAATTTTAAAAATAAATGAAACATTGTCTACTATTTTTTCTAAACAATAAATAAATAATTAAATTAAAAAATTAATCAAAATATACCTACACAGTTTAATAAGATTAATTTGTTATTGCAAATATGTAGTATGTAAAATATTGGGTGAATAATTGAGTTTGCGGTCAGAAGAAGTAAATAAAATTGTCCAACGTTTCGGGATCTTTATTGTCTCATTTCCTAGGCTATAAAAACAAAAATGAAATTAAAATACCGATTAAAATGACAATACAAAGAAAAGCACAAAAAAAACAACAAAAAGAAAAAGAAAAACAATAAAAATAAAGTTAAAATGACAATACCAATTAAACAAATGCAAAAGAAAGAAAAAATACGAAAGGAAAACGTAAATAAAATACAAGAAAATATTAATACTAACCTAAGAGGACCATTTTGTAGTTTTTTCTTTGTAGTGTCATTTTAATCTGTATTTTAATTTCATTTTTGTTTTTATAGACTTGAAAATGGGACAATAAAGATCCCGAAACGTCGGACTATTTTATTTGTTTATTTTGGTGAAAGGTCAACTAAAATCAAACTACTTTATGTAGTATGTCTTTGTATTAATATGGTTTCGTTACCCCAGATAAATTTTTTATAATAAATAGTGTGGAAATGTAGTTAATTCTTACAATAAAGTTTGTTTAATCAGAAAATTAATTAAAAAATCGTCAAATTTGAAACGAAAAACCCTTATTAGTTTGTATTAAATATATGTATTTGAAAATTATATATTTATGAATTTATTTTATCTGCATAAAATATTATTTCTGAGAGCATTATAGGATTATTTTCTGCAGAGGGCTGAAACAGAAATGTTTTCCTAAATTGCTTCTTAAAATTCGTCAGGAATAGTACTTTATGGTGTCAATCCGGGGGGTCTGGGGGGTATATACCCCCCAGTACATCTTTTTCTCTTTATTTACACGTAAAAACTTGTGAAACGGAGTAATTTTCAGCTGGCTATGTCGGGTGGTATTTCATACTTTCAGATTTTTCGGTTATGAAATCATAAATATCTTTTGGACCTAGTAACAAAAATTAGAAATATTTTCTTAGAGTGACATAGTATTCAATACGTAGGCGATCAACATGAACAAGATTTATTAGGAAATGAAGTAATAGAGTGGTTTTCCGTTGCCTTCTGCATACACCACAAACCAATCTTTGGTTTTAGATAACAGCAGATTGCTGGTATTAAAATGTAGAAGTAAATTCCTAAAAAAGGGAGTCTGATGAGGATGGTGTAATACTGTTCAGTACATTTTTTGCTTATTATTTAAACTTTAAAACTGAAAAACTATTAAGTTGTTCATGCCTTCCAGACGTCTGGCAGCAAAATACTACTGAAAGCATTATGAACAAAAATTAAGAACATAAGCGAAAAATAGAAGATTAGTAGTATTTTTCCTAGTGCGCAGTAATTCAAAAATTTTCAAGACGACAATTTACATTATTTAATAGAAATAATTTTTGAAAAAAAAAGAAACAACATATCATTTAATTTATAAGTAGTATTTACAACTGCACATAAGAAAACTGCACTTGAAAATTAAAAAAAAATTCTTGAAGTTTTGTCAATAATCACTTCTATTTATTATAAAAATGTACAATAGATTAAGTAATTTCTGTTTTCATTAAAAAGAAAAGTATTGTTAAGTCGAGCGTTATCAAGACTTTATAATAGATGCTATTGTTCGGCGCTCATTTAGCGGTCCTTAATCCTGATTAAATATTTTATGAACATTTTTACGGACCACAAAATTTACTGGTTTTTTAATTGATTAAAATCGGTTTGGCACTTTTAGAGTATAATTAAATATATATAGCTATCTTGAGTATAAAAAAAAACATTGCATAATATACACTTTTACGAAAATAAATATATAGTACGAGATTATAATAAATTATAGTATAATGTGAGATGTGCATACCAGCATAATATTGTTTATTGTTAAATTGTAGTTAAATAAAAGAATAATACTTCAATGGATATAACAATTCATTGTTATTGGATGTTTGGTAGAAATACACAACTATCTTATTGCAATCATTTGGCATTCGGTTGAGTGAACCGAGTTCCTGCATAATGTGCTTGCTTATCCCTACATAACACTTATTTATGACTGATTTTTGTAATTTTGAATTTTTTTATCCTACATTTTTAATAAATTTGTGGTTGACCGGAGTTCTGCGCTTCGGTGGCATTACATAACACGATATCCTATTACTTATTTTTTTACTTTTATTGTTATCAATTTTTTAGTTGTAACTTAGTTTGTTTACATAGTGTTTTTTACACTCAATGATTGTTTTTTCTTGAAAACTACTACTAATTCTTGTGTACATCTTTGTAATAATAAATTGGTTTATTATGCAGCTCAAAACTTAGCTAATTCTATAGAAGGGCAAGCACTTGGAACCAAATTAGTATATTGCTAAGCAGTCACGCATTCCTTATCTTTATTATTCAACTTACATACCTGTCTATGCACTTTAAAAAAAGTAAATGATAAAGTAAAAATGTGCTTACATGTATTTTATATTAAAGCGATGCATTTTTTTAATTGCACTTTTTAAAATTAGCGAATGTTACGTTACTACTTAATTCTTACGGCTGGCTTTCGCTAGGCCTGGCGTTTGGTTGGTAATAGCTACCAACTTATAATTCAGTTTTCCCGGCCCTATTCAAAATCAAAATTAAGTTAAAGTGATATACGGTATAAATTTTACAAATACAAAGTAAAATAATTAAAATGGCCGTAATCCGGCGAATTCCACCTAAATGCAGATACTTTTTTTTAAATTTAGTTTGTAGTTTTTAAATTAAAATCTGCCAATCGCATATTTTGGATAAGAGGTTAACTGTGTGATAACAATTTCCTCTACCACTGAAATAGATTAGATATGATGTAATATCACAAAAATATAAGACAAAACAATACTTTTTTAAAGTTAGTAATCGGATATCAGGACAACGCTTGGATAAGCTATCAGCAGTGACAAATTTGTTTGTGGCAAAATTTCGATATACCCAGACATACATTTCCTATAGTTTACAAAAAAAAATTTTTTTAAGAGTTTTTTTTACCTGGTTTAAAATAAATTAAACATTTTATTTTAATACTTCCTACAATAATTTTTTTATGTTAACATTTCTTAATGCTTTTTTATCGTCTTATAGAATTAAAAAAATTCACACACCGTCGCAGACACGAAAATAATTTTAATTTTATTAGGGTTTCGGCTGATGACAAAATGATGTCATCTGAAGAGTATATGTGCGTGTAGGACCATTAGCTTGGGACGTGTCGCTATCTTTGGGCGCCACTTAGATGACCCATTCCAATCAAACCATGTTCTTAAATTCTTTATAAACTTGTTTTTCGGTTATAACACCAAATTTTTAAATTAAACTCATAAAAATTAATTAAATAATAACTAATTTACCGACTTAACGTGCTCGTTCCCTCCAGACGCCTGTCTGCAAAATTTATTTGCAATAAATTGGATTAATCAAAATAGTTGAAATTATGTTCCACTAATTAGTTAAATTCGAGAATGTAACAAATTTTATCATGATTTGCGGTAGTTGGTTTAGTGGTCGGTGAGATGACTGAAGTCCGGCCACAATGGAGCCGCTGGTAGAAAGGGTTTCTGTGTTCAGGTTTCGTGTCTCTCCGAAATCCCCTTCACTTACAAGACAATGTTGTCGAACACTGTCTCTCGATGACTTATTTTGCTCGGACGCCTCCACAAGAAGAATGGTGACTCCAAGTGTCTTTCAAACCACAAATCATAATAAAAATTTATTTTAAATAAATTATACGGTTGGACACTCATCAGAAAGTTTTTACTACTGTACAACTTGATAATTTGATAGATACTCAGGCACAAGTTTGGAAAAACAGTCTGATAAAGATGTCAAAACCTATAAGTAAGGGTGTTGTTGCAACTAGGAGGGATGAAACAAAGACATCTGCTGTCTAGACCCAATTACCGATATTAACAATGGTTTTCCATTACTACAGCGCCTACATCGCTTCATTATTAGTGAGGATTAATACTTAAAAAATAACTTCGACTTCCAATCGAATGAAGAGATAACGTGTGCCGATTAATGCAAGAATCGTGTAATAATAATAAAGAAATCAAACTAGGAAATTTATGCGTTCTAAAAATTTTGTGTGATTACGAAAACATTTATCTCGGTGTGACACCCATCTAACATTATATAGTTTCCACGTGATTACAATAATGATTAATATAATAATTTTATCTAAACTTCTATTTATCTCTCTATTATTAATTATAATTACCGAAACGATAAATTTTAATTAATGTCTTTATTAAGTTCCAAAATCATCCGTTTCAAAATTTCGCACGCGACTTTGCAGAAAGCCATCAGCTTTGATGGGCAAAATAATGTAAGTCTACTCCTGTTGCCCAGCAGGATTTGTTGTTCCACTTCTCATGTTATTTTCATCGATTCCATAACTTGACAACTCGAGTGGATTAGAAAGTTTCCTTTTAAAAGTATATCGTAGGTTACAGTTGGAAAATTTATTATTGCAGATCATGCAACTACCATTTCTCAAACAATTTTTTGTTTCTAACCTCGGAGTGGGCAAGTAAAATTGATTTGTTAGAATGAAAAATCAGTACAAACGCTTGTCAACAGGAAAAATACCACAAATTTGAAACCCGGACTGATATTTGGCGTTAGGTAAAGAACATGAGAGGATAATTGATGATGGCAATTTTTCACAACCCCAAATGACATCTGTACCATGTCACACGTGTTGGGCGGACAAGAAGTTTAATGGTCCATTAGTAAAAAACTTTTTCAGCATAAGCTACCAACTCATTTACCTGCTCTGAAAAAAAGTAATAATTAAAATAATAGAAACGAAGAGGGTGGTTTGTGGGCTTTCTTCGATATCGTATCGACAGCTTTCATTAATTTGTTTTTTGGTTAATTAATTTCCATTTCGTTATTAACGATATCGAGGACCGAAGCCGTCATTTGTCTATTGGGAAAAGCACTCCCGTAATCAAGCTAATGCAAGATTCAATGAGGGATTCTGATGAGATCAGCCATTGTGATAATGACGTCATATAGACCAGAATCGACGGGTTATTAGACGCTATGCTCCGCCTTGATTATCTTGTTATGGACACTTGGAAGGTCCCTAAGAAGAGGTGACCCGTCCCTCTATTTATCTGGTATGTATAGCATTAGATGAAGAGATTGTTAAATGGGTTCATCTCAAAAATTGAATAGAAATCTAACTTGTTTTTGTATTTTATCGAAACATTTTGAGAGGATTGATTGTCGATGACCATTATCCAAAGGATGGATTTGCGTCGGACGGCATTATGTCATAAATTGGATATTGGACAAGCTTTTTCCTGTCTAACCAGACGTCGTAAAGTTTGCAATAAATGCAAAATTTACGATCGACATGAAATTATTAGCATAAGAAACGAAAACTAAAACATGTAGGTGTTCGTTACACGCGACATATGTTTACGTACTATAAGCGAGTGCACCATATCATGACATAGATAAAGGGTCGGAACGAGTGAGATTTTTCTATTGTTCAGGAGCTATGGTGGTGATAAATATAAACATAAATAACTTATCAAACTGGCCTGTTATCATTGATAAGACCGCCATATTCAACAAGTGGGCGATAAGTGTTATACAGGCCCCATAGCCCAGCACTGTCCTATAATCGGTGCATTACACATGTGACTCATGTAGATTAAAAATTGAAAGGCAAAAACTTTTTTGTCGTTAATTAAGATACCTCATATTTACGATTATTTTTATGGCTCATTAAAACTTGCATTATACATGCACGTACGTGTTACTGATATGATAATAAAATTGAATTGCAGCAGTAGTTTTGCAGAAAAATAATCTCAACATTTTGTAGTTTCCCATAAAATTTTACTTTTATGATGTCGTATCTTGTTAAATGAAGAAAACTCAATCAAACTCAATGTCTGCACATTCGAAAAGGATTCAGAGCAACAGATTTGAGCCAAAGCATTTTTTCTACAATTTATGTTTTCATTGTTTCTTGAAACGCCACCAGTATTGCTATTTTTTAAAAACTTCTTAGTGCCTATATAAGATCTGAAGAAGTTTATATCATCATTATCGGCTAAACACACTAACCACTAGACTACGACCGTCTTTTATAAAAAAAACTCGTGGCAATTAAAAATTTCAAGCTGATTTACATATACCAAACAAAGATGACAAATCATAAAGTAACAAGATATGATTCAATGTGTTGGTTTGCAGCTTTACATGTCTGTATAAATTTTACATACACAAAGTACCAAAGTGGGTACCCAAAGTACTCATTTGCACCTAGTATCAAATCTCTATTTTGTCTGAAGTACGTGTATTACAGCACCACAGGTCTTCGAAACACAAAAATTTGATTTTGGATGGCAGATCTAGGTAAAGATCAAAATAAAAAAATAAAAGTTAAACAGAAGTGGTAATAATAAAAATATATTTGCTTTTGTTTTCATGTAAATTAAAGACATAAAAAACAAAAAAAAAACAAAAAAAAATAAAGAGATTAATTATTAAAAATTAATTATGGACAATATTTTTTGATTTGGTATCGTAATTATTTTCTACTATAGCTTCCGCACTAAGATAAATTATTGTTTCCGATTTTCCTTACATAGAAAAATTTTTCAGTAGGTATCTAAATTATCCAATAATTTATTTTTTATCCAATAATCCCTTTTCTATCTAAAAGAATTCGATCCAATTATTCGTTTAAGGAAGAATATGATTGTATGATCATGTTTGGCGTATCAGATTAACGAATCATCATTTTAATGTTTTTTTTTTGAGCGAAGAGCGTTTTGGCCACGGGTGGCTGGGCAACCGAAGGTAGCCAAGGAGGCAGAGCCCCCTTTGTGTTAAAATAAAAATAAAATTGATTTAAAAATAAAATAAAAATTATAAAAGCAGTATTTTTAATATATTAATTTGAGCTAAAGTACTCTGCCCATTTACTATAACTCTACCGGACTTTCTGGGTGTCTATTGTCAACCAGCAAGTTTTTAATTACTACCAAAATATTGTGCTGAACAGAAAAATTTGTGAATATTTACTGTTTTTGAGATTTGAGAAATTCGAAAAAGAATAAGAGTTCCCGACGTAATAGGCAGAGTATCCCAATTGAAGTGGAATTGGGTGTGACATGTGGTAAGGCACACAAAGAGAAATATATGTATGTTACTAATTCACACAATTGTACCAAAAAAGTACGCAATTGTGTAATTTTGTTGCACAATTGTGTCGATTATTAACACTGTATTTCTCTATGTGCACGATTCTACAAGATTCACATATAAAACTATTATACTAGCGCCCAAGAACGTTTAAAAGAAACGTGAGAAGACCCCAGAAAAGTTGGTTAAGCAGCGTGCAGCGAATAGCAGGACGGCAGTGGTTTCAGAAGGCAAGAAAAATGAGAGAGGCCTACGCTCAGAAGTGGATGAATACACCAGAGACGTATTTTAAAATTTGGCACCTTGGGCCCATAAGGTTTGCCACCCAAAATTAATTTTTTTAATTCATCTGATTATAAAAGGTGCTCCAAGCAGAGCGCAAAGGACGGCTTGCGCCGCCTTTCAAAGCCTTCCGCCCCGGACCATAGCCCTCATGGCCCTTAGGTAAATATGTCTCTGGAATACACGATCTTTTCATGCTATCGATCACGGCGTAAGTTGCAGGCGCTTATCGCCTCGTGTAATGCAAAATCGCTCATACGATTTGTCGCTGCAATTCTGCGTACGTGCCATTTTTTAATTTAAATAAAATCTCTGCAACAAATTGCAGAGATCAAAAACTAGCAAAAATAGAAAATCTATTAAATTATCAATAGTATTTACTAAGAAGTTTATTGTGAATAATACTGATGATATTGTTGCACTGTGAAAAAAGATTTGTCGCTCTAACAGAGCTATTAGTAGCTAAAGCTTTATTGAGTTTTGTTTTGCTGCTATAACAAATTTTTTGTTGCTGCAACAAATTTTCTGCTGCCATAACCAAGTTGTTTTCTATTCAGTAAAAGAGATTTTTTAGTTGATTTAACAAATTTTCTTATTCTGCATAGAAAAAAACTTTGTTATGGCAGCAGAAAGCTTGTTACAGCAACGAGAAACTCTGTTGAAGCTATAGCTGCTAATAGCTCTGTCAGAGCGACAAATTTTTATTTTCAGTGTGTAAGTCATAATTTTAAAGCCGCTTTAGATAGATTTGATATTAGTTCAAAAGAAACTAATGAAAATTATCAGTTTTATTTTTAAATGAACTTTATAACTAAAATGTAGAAATAAAAAAATATTACATACATTTTTTTATTGCTCACATCCGCAATATCGACTGCGGGACAAGTGAGGATCCGTTTAGTAATTATGAAATCGTACCTACTTCTTTAAAGTTTTTATCTGTCGAAAGCGTAATTAAACTTAGCTGAACATAAATTTCTAGAATTGGTAGTAATTAGGATTAGTGAATTAGTCGTTAAAAACACAAAACATTGCGTTGGTTTAAATCCGGGGAGTCTGGGGGGTATGGAATACCCTCCAGTGCATTTTTTTCTCTTTTTATTCGTCGCATGGTTGTCAATGATAGCAAACTTAGCAGACAAACTTCCAAAGACCACTATCACTATTACTACCAACCTGCTTCTGTCCACTGCTGGATAAAGGCCTTCCCCATCATTTTCCATTCCTCTCTATGTGATTCTCTATATTCCTGTCTCTCGTTCGTTATTCTGGCCATATGTCTTGCCCAATTCCACTTTAGCTGGGATGCTCTCTCTACCGTATCTTTTAGTCCTGTCTGCTGCCTAATCCATGCATTGGTCTTGTGATCTTTTAGGGTTGCTCCTAACATCTGTCTTTCTATTGCTCTTTGGGCCACTCTGAGCTTCTTTGTATTAGACTTTGTTAAGCTCCAAGTTTCTGAGCCGTATGTTATGACAGGGAGGATGCATCTCAGCTTGCATCTTCTGGTTATATCAGGTGTCATATTGTCTTTGTTCATTGTTATACACTGCCCCAGATACACAAACACCTCCATCACCACCAATGTGTTGCCATCAAGCAGGGGCGGCGTTACCATATGTGCGAACGGTGCCTTTGCACAGGGCGGCAGATTTTTGGGGCGGCAATTTTTCGTATTTTTATGCATGTGAAATTTTTTATATTATTTTATATCTTTGTTGCTTCTGTTTATTCTGACGCCCCGTTCATTTTTCCATCATCTATCTAACAATTCCAATATTTTATTCCTATCAAAGTCATGAAATGACAGCCACGCTCCTTTAAAAAAAATTTCGCTTGCGGAGCACAGTGGGGCTTTTGACTTTAAAAGCTGGACCAAATTCAAAAAATCAAATGATACTTAGCCGCGGAGGCGAGCTTTTCCCGTTACCTCGCCCGTTAAGGGCGTCATAGTCTAAAACTCGCACAGGGCAGCAAATTGGCTAGCGCCGGCCCTGCCATCAAGCGTAATGTGGATTCCGTCGTGGTTGTTTACGTTCGACATAACTTTTGTTTTTGCTTTATTTATTTGTAGTCCTATACTAATTTAGATGCCCTTTGGAGGTGGTCGAGCATTATCAGAATGAATTTCAAAAAAATGATAACCAAATATTTTTCACAGACAGAGTTATAACAGTAATCTAATAATAACGTTTTTCCATACAATTAAAAATTTAACATAAAATTAAGAAAAAAAGAGTGTCAGTCAATGGTTGCTTGCTTTCATTACCTTTAAAAATAGGTAAATCTTTAGGCCATGATGGAAAGATGAATTATTTTGGCTTTGGTCAATTTCAAGTGGAATGTTTTTTTGGAACTTTTGATCTAGTATTGTAGACGAAAGTAATAATAAATCTAGTACTGAAGTATTTTTACAAGAAATTTTAGAACAGTGCAGCGATACCAAGCATCAGGAATAACAACTTTTGGTTTAAAATTTGAGCATGCAGAGTGGTGCATGATAAAAATAAACATTGCAGTTACATAGTTTTAGGAACTCAAAGAAAAATTTTTTAATGAAAGTTCATATTTGCATTCCGGATTTAATACTTCGTTGGGTAATTTCGCTTTTGTGTCAATTGATCATATGAGTAAAACTAAAAATAAGAGTGAAAAGAAAAAGAGAAGAGTAAATGTGAATTGATATAATAGCAACTCAAACATTGTTTTTGCTGATCCCGTATTATCAAAGATCAAATACATAAAATAAAATAAATAATGCATTTTTGTTCAGTGAGACACGAAAAAATATTTTTGGCGACGATGATGTAATGAACTAATAAATAATTGGAATACCTACTAAATGTTATAGCATATATTTAAAAATAAAAATTTATGAGTTTTATAGTTTGACATTAAGCACACATTTTTCTTTCTCATTTATATAAACTTGGCGAAAGGCTGGAATTGCTGGGCTTGTAAGATTTGCAGAATTTATAGTTATCAAGCCCAAATGTAGAAAAAACAATGGAAGTTTCTACTTAGGAAAAATAATTAGATGTGTTATTCCTATCTTATCTTTAGTTCATTAGCTGCACTCGTTATCGGTAACATATGCACCTTAATGTGCAGCTTGCTTTTTGGGTTAAGTGGCAACGTCCACCCCAGATCTAACAAATAGTTGGTATTTGAGAAAGTCTAATGGAAAACTTAGTTACGCGGGGCAATCAGAAAGTTTTTCCATTTAGCCAAATAATAACAAAAATCGTTTAGTTTTGACTATCTGAACTGTTAATGGCGGAAAGTGTTTTGAGCTAATTGCGAAACAAATTATACATACCGTTATGTAAATTTATGTCACTACATTATCGATTAATGTAAGTTTACTAAAAAAAAACAACAGCAAATTTAAATGCTACACAGTGGCATATCGCTAGAAATTATGATAGCAATATCTTTGCAATTAGTGTCGCTGGTATAAAGCTGGATCCAGACACTGCGAGGCTGCCGCGCGCGGCTGCTGCGCGAGGCAGGTGCCTCGCTCAGTGTGGACCAATTGTGTCTCAGCTAGCGCGAGCCAGAATTTTCAAGGCTGCTTCAAATGTATCCCCTGCGATTGCGTAGTTGCCTCTGTAGAATGCATCTCCAGTTAGTTGACATCTTATCATGGCATCTGAGTATATAAATACCGTGTAAACGGAGCATGGAAGTTATAAATCCAATCTTTTAAAGAAATAATTAAAAATTTTTTCTAAGAAAGAATAAATAAGTTCACGGATAAACCTTTCTTATTTATTTCAAAAATATTACCAGTTACACTTATTCTTTAAGTAGCGTGAAAATGTTAGTAAAAGATATATTGGTGTTATTGTTGTGAATATCATAGCACTTACCTGAGGTTTATTATTTCTGATTTATAAGTTCGAAAAATAATTACTAAACGAAGTCGATAAACTAATAATAATTACCTACCTACAACTTGCATAATGTTTTTTTACATCTATGAAAATTTTATCATAACATTCATTCTTTCTGTAATTAAATAATTGTAGTACTAATCAATTTTATAATGATTACCTAAAAGTAACTAATTATGTATTTATTTTATTATCAATTTAGTTAGTTTGCGATGTTCTTTTACAATTTTGCATTTTTATTTGCCGATTACCTACTAATTAATCAATAAAAAAAAGAAAACAATTGTTTGCTGGAAAATAACAACATATTCCTATTTTTAAACTAATATGTATAAACATGATGTGTATAGACAATGACAAGTTAGGCTAAAATTTTAAAAGTTTTAAAATTTGAAATGCACATGGTCATAAATTATGTAATAAATAACACCTAAAATTGAACACTTAATGGCAATATATCTTCAATTAAATACCCAAGTATGACAGTAATGTTAACTTTATCCTGTTTGGAAACTTTGTTTATTTACTCGACCACTTTTGTACGTAGTCTTTTCTTTGAGTCGACCGACAAAATTTGGCTCGCAGCGAGGCAGCTCCGTTTTGTATCTCCGTTACTGTAAACATGGGCTAGACCATTCCGATGTGGCTAGCGAGGCAGCTTTGCCTCGCTCGACACATGTCTACTTAATGAAATTCCTATAAGAAAATCACCGTCCACACAGCGCGAAGCGTGCCGCGCGCGGCAGCCTCGCAGGAAACATGGTTCACACAGCGCGAGGCTTGTATCCCGAGGCTGCCGCGCGCTTCAGCCTCGCAGTGTCTGGATCCACCTTTATACTTACTTCGATAAATTTTGATAACTTATCATATACCAGGTCTGTGCATTACATTACAACTTTCATTATCGAACAATTTTACATCGATGTTACATAAATGCAGGTAATTGCAGAAATATAAAGATACTCGAAAAAAAAAATAATAAATTTAAGTTTCCCCTTCGTGGCGTGACACGATATTTCAAACATAGTTCCGTTTGTCAACAAACATGTATTTAAGAGTAACGTGAACCCATGCATTCCTATGTCACTGAACAATCCACGAATAGTTTCTGAAAATCTATTACCAGGTTAGAAATTTACCAACCCACCCTTCATCACTAATAATTACACCCAACTCTCATTTTTCCAACACCAAATGTCATCGTTATTACCTTAAGTAGACATATTACTCATCAAATTAAGGTAAGCCACCTTCCAAAAATTTTAATGTCATTTTAACTAGACACCACCCCAGACGGAGGAACGTGGTTTTATTGGATTATTTTTAGATTCCTGCTTACTTGATCCAATATTCCAGTAATAATCCAAGTAAGCAAAATTTTTAGGCATCGTCTGCATTAAACTATACCAACTTGCAGACGTCCAATATCTAATCTAGGAATTCAGAAGGTATTCTGACATTTCCATATAAGGCACATATTTCAAAAATACTTTCAAGTTTGGCATGCACAAGAGAAATTAAGATTATCTTGTAATATTAAATTTTGAATCCATTTTCTCTTCAAGTCCTATTTCTTCAAAAAGCTGAAATTCTTGTACTATTTGCTCAATCAATACTTATGAATTTCTTAATGATGCCATTATAATATCATTCTGAATCGATTTAAACAACAACCAAATGAAATTGAAAGAACAACCATAAGGTTTCGAAACGACGATTAGACATGGCATTAAAAAGATAAAAGAATTAAAAATATAACAATTACATTTTATTTTTTTGTGGGAAACTTCCAAAAAAAAGTTGTGTTACGGAGAGTAAATTTAACGATTTTATGTTTATGATGTGTGAACATGCACTTGAATTTTAGTGAAACTTGTTTTTATTTTCAGACTGGAAATGTTTCATTCGAGTTCAGGCGGAACGGCTGGTTACAACGATGGTAGTTTCCATCAGCATCATCTTCAGCAGTCTCCCGTTTACGTACCAGGAAACAGATCCATTTCGCAGTATCCATCTTCGGCTGGTGGTCATTTTGGGGCATCCGCTCACCAGTCGAGCTGGGCCCATGCGGGTGGAACGTATGGCGAAATGGCAGGTCCATCGGCTCATTCTCTAGGGGCTTCGCCTCATCACGCGACAACCCTTTCTGCTGGACAATTTTACGCACAAAATATGATGATGGGTTCGTGGAGAGCTTACGACGGTACCGGATTTCAAAGGACCTCACCATATGGTAAATTTGTCTAAGCATTTAAAAAATTAATAACGCTAATTGTTTTCGGTATAATTTTCAAGTTGCACTTAAGCAAACCATCCGTATATAGCTTTATCAGCACTTGAGAGAAGTTACTGATGCTGTAGTGTTCTGGTATTCTAATGTTCGGTATACTTTTGAAGTGTGATTTACACTGATGCATCTTATCATATTTTAATGTGGCTTTTAAATAGCCGCCCTGTTTCAAATTATGCGCCATAGTTTAAAAATATCAGTAATTGCTGCCACCATAAACACATTTTTGATTTATTTTCAATTTATTTTTAGTTTGTAATCCCACGTTTGTTTTATTCGGTTATCAAAACATTTCAAAAATGAACTTAAAAATCATACGACACCTGATAAATTATAAGTATCTTCTAAAAATTAACCCTTGCGTACACCAAGAAAAATAATTTGTTACCAAATCAGTAACACTGATTGCGTATTATTATTAATAATTTTTTTTTTATTTATCAAATAATTTTAATTTAAACGTCGAAAAATCTATAAAAAACATATATATACCAATAACTCATTTTGGCAATTTTTGCACATACGGCACTTTCGCTTAGCAGGGCAGTATGGCCTCAACTGAGTTTTGTTTTGCTGCTATAACAAATTTTTTGTTGCCGCAACAAATTTTCTGCTGCTATAACTAAGTTGTTTTCTATTCAGTAAAAAAGATTAGTTGATTTAACAAATTTTCTTATTCTGCATGGAAAAAAAACTTTGTTATGGCAGCAGAAAACTTGTTACAGCAACGAAAAACTCTGTTGAGACTATAGCTACTAATAGCTCTGTTAGGGCGACAAGTTCTTTTTCTCAGTGTAGCTATAGTCTCAGCAGAGTTTTTTTTGCTGCTACAACAAATTTTCTGCTGCCATAACAAAATTTTTTAAAATTCAGAATAAGAAATTTTGTTAAATCAACTAATATTTTTTTTAAATAGAAACAACTTTGCTGTGGCAGCAGAAAATTTGTTGTAGCAGCAAAAAAATTCAATTGCGCCTATAGCTACCAATAGCTCTGTCGACAAATCTTTTTTCACTCAGACAAATCTAAAATCCGGCTCTTTGATTGGTTTTACTGCACACAAAAGCTATACTCAAAAAAACAGAGTTTTCTCTTCACTTGTACTCCTGATTTCCTAATTCGAAAAACCTTGATCCAGGCAACTAGGCTGTTACTTAGTACAAATTCAATTTTTTGGGCAAAAAGTAAAATATACAGAATCCTTCACAATATAATTGAAAAATTGAATAGTATAAGTCAAAATTTGTATGATAAAGCTTCCACTTCCAAAAATTTCAGTTAAGAGTTTGGTTACTTGTTTTCTAATTTAGCTGATAGTAAATAAATCAATATAAATATATATTTGAATTCTAATCTACAAAAAATGTAGAACTTAATTCACAAAACTTGTTTATTTAAATTAGTTAATGTCAGATACACAAGTAAATAATTCCTTCGCATATCGACGACTCGAACTCCGATGCATGGTACTGCTCTAATTAAATTTATACCTATTATTAGGTTGTTGCCCATGAAAATGTTAAAAATTTTCTGTTTTTCTTACAGATAGCATGGAGTTCCAATTCAGCGAAGGAAGAGAGTGTGTGAACTGCGGTGCAATTTCGACGCCTTTGTGGCGCCGCGACGGAACGGGTCATTATTTATGCAACGCCTGTGGTTTATATCATAAAATGAATGGAATGAATCGACCTTTAATTAAGCCATCAAAACGACTGGTAAGTGCGCACTTAGGAATTTTAAAAATAATTTTATAAATTAAATGTTGAATAACGCCAATTTAATAAATTATAAATAATTGTCGACGGTTAAACCACAAAAATTTAAGCCTTCACGTTTTAATGTTTACCGGAAATGATGAGGTTCATTCCAGGGACACTTAATAATATTGTTGTTGCTTAACTGCATAAAAAACAGGATAGTTTAATGCCACTATATAGGGTGGTCCAAAAATGTTGAAACGATGAAATTTAGAAAGTTAAAAACGGTTGATTTGATATAATTTCTTTAAATTTTAAAGTTTGATGGATTCCTTCATGGCCACCAGTTGCTAACCTTATATTCCAAAAATAAAAGAGACGTTAGGTATTGACATTGAATAATACTGTGGGGGAGGGCTTCTTGAAGAGTTCAAGCATCGGTCACTGATCTTGGATGTATCAACATTGTTGTTATATAAAATTAATATCGAGATTAATCTTGCAAATTGTTTTCTATGACGAAATGAAAAATGAAGCCCAATAATTTAATTTATTTTTCAGACAGCGACTCGAAGGCTAGGATTATGCTGCACGAACTGTGGTACACGAACGACAACCCTGTGGCGCCGAAATAATGACGGAGAACCCGTTTGCAACGCCTGTGGTCTTTATTTTAAATTACACGGGGTAAACCGACCTTTAGCGATGCGTAAAGATGGAATACAGACGCGCAAACGCAAGCCCAAAAAGGCGGTAGGAGGAGACCGAGAAGATAATAGCACTACCTCTAGCGATGGTTAGTATTTTCTCCTTTAAATTATTGGTAGATGTAGCTCCATTTTATATCCATCCTTCTATCGAAGATGCTTATCTCTCTATTCATCCACTTGATAACCAATACAAAAGAGGGAAGTTCGAACTTGATTTTTAAACTGCTGTTCTCCTGCTTACCGAAACCAGAATTTTGTGTGCATCATTTCTGTGAACGAGTTTTAAAACTTTTTTCTTTTTATCAAAACTTGCCAACTTATATCCATCTTTAATTGTCTAATATCAATAACCTGTTCCATGGCATACCTTAAATGGATTTATATTTAAATTTCAATTCGTCGCATTATAGTAACTTTTGAATTCATTTTCGAGACTTTTCCTTGGCTGTTGTAGCCTTTCCGAAAAATAAAATCAATAATCTTCCTGACCGAAGTGCGCATGAACATGAGAAGGAACATTGTGTATTTACGATGTTATTTTATTACAGAAACCAAATCAACCGTAATTCAATCAAATAGCACATCACACAACAGCAATTCTCATCAGCAAATGGATCACCATCACACTTCGTCCAAAATCACAAACAACGATCGTCCTTATTTGGGCCAAACGTCGCTCCTGTCGAGCAGCACGAATACGATAAAAAGCGAGCCTGGTTACGAATACAGTTGTTTGCAAAATCAATCTTATCCATTTCAACAAGTGTTTGGTTTTGGAGCAACAAGTGGAAGTCCGTCCGAAATACCCTATCACCATCAACATCATGTAACGGCAGCTGCAAAACTGATGGCATCGTCGTAACTATGTGATAGTTTGTTATTTTCACAACTCATCCTGTTAAGTAATATATAAATAGTTAATGTAAGTGTAAATATATGGAGACGTACCTAATCGTGATGTAAAAACCTTTCATAAGCGTGATTATAGAAATATTAGTTTAAACAAATCGTGATCGTAAAATTTATACGTATTTGCTGATGCCATTAATTACTATATCTATATTATTCTAAAATTCTTGTCGCTATTTGTATGTTAAGCTTTCATAATGTAATCATTGAAGCATACAACTGGAGTGAACGAATGAACATTGCAAAAAAAAAATTATTTGGGTATCAACATAATGTATTGTATGTTTAACAGTATTAAAATGTTGTAAACTATTATAAGTATACCTATACCTTACATTATTTTTCCGAAATTTCTATATCTATATTTCAATTTTCTTCTTCCTTAAACAGTTTTTGTCGTATTACTTTGTATAGACTGTATTTCTAATTATTATGAGACTTTTAGCACGTTAAATAAATTAATATTTAAATGTTTTTAGATGTAGATAAAACTATCGATAATATTGTAAATAATTTATTATATATTATGTATAATCAATTGTAATATTTATAAGTTTAATTTAAATACAAATACACAAGAAATTTATTTGAATTTGATTTTTGGTCTAACCTATATAGATGTCACACTTTCATATACACAAATGAGTAGTCAAAAATTCTTAAATTAATCCCCCTAAAGTGGTGATCCGGCATCCAACCAGAAATTATTATTCCCACCTCGACATAGATAAAGTCAATCAAATCCATTCACATTGAAAAAATAAAATCTACACAGAGATAAATACGTGTTATGAATCCACACAATTGTGCAAAATAATTGCACAATTGCATACTTTTTCTGCACAATTGTGTGGATTAGTAATACACATTTTTCTCTGTGTTGTTTCCTCACTAAAATTGAGTATACAGCCGATGGGTGCTTGAGTTATCTCCTCGGTTGTCGGATATGGAAAACCGAGGACCTTTTTTAACCTTTTTGAGAATAAGGATGGACATAGACATAGGATTTTTTTTCTCCTCACACACACTTCACACAATTTGTGGATACCACACTAGTAAAAATCTTTTCCATTTATCCTAAACCATTCATTCTCCATTTTTATATATCTTGGTACAAATCAAAGCGCTGCTCAGCAAGTGCGTGACCCATGGATGCAAACAAGTGCTATAATCGGAAGGAGTCAATAGTCTAATAAGTAAGCCGCATAGGTTAGTTATTTTTTTTTTGTGATGAAGCATTGACATAGAGAAAAATGACTTTGTGTTGTCTTTTTGATATTCTGGTTGTTTTTTAAACAACGAACGGTTGAAATCGATCAAGCTTATAATGGACTACACCACCACTAAAAATAAGGCTTTGTCTTCCTGGCAAAGCTATTTAATTTTCCGGTCAATATGGATGAAAACCATCGTTCACACGTATCTCGCCATGGACCATGCTCACAGTAAGCTTCTGGAAGTAATCGGTATGATTCGGCAATAGTTTTCTTCAAATGAAACAAAACTTAATGTTGTCCACCAATGCTCTTTATTTGGCACAAATTTCGACATATTAAACACAGCAAAAAAATACAATGCAAATACTGTTTTGATATATTAGCTATGGGCATTTGAGACTTGGAGGAAATTTCCTTTTGGATGACTTCGTCGTAAATTTTCTTTTGTGTGCAAGTAAAAATTCAAAGACTTACTTTAGGTGTGGAGTTTTCTTGATCAGCACAAACAGGAACAAAAAAAAAGTTTTATTTTTTATAAATAAATTTTATTCATAGACCAATGCTGAGAAGTTACACAGTGGCCAATACTGGCTGTATTTTATACTTGGCCAGCTCTCCGAAACCCGAAAAGTCGAGCATATTCCAAAAATATTATAGGAAATAACTAAAAATTAAAAATTTTGAAATTAATAATAAATTATTATATGTTTCACCGGCTTATAAAGTTATTTGGCGAATATAGGGTTCCACAAATCATATCACCAATAACGCTACTGTCACTAAATATTTCTTACATGATGTTCTTTCTCCGCCAGTGCGCCAATGTCTCGAATATAAAGCAACACCAAGAGCCTTCTGCAGACATCGCACTGGCAAATTATAGCGTTTCAACTTTTTTTCTTCGTTTATTTTATCCGTTATTTATCTACCACTGTTGCGCATGAATGGATTAACAGATATTTTATTAATAAAATTACTAGGGAACACGTAACTTGAAATCTCATCAAGGCTTGAAGTGCGAAGTCTTTGAATTCCCGTTTCAACTTGAAAATCATAGATCACAGTAGCGAGAATCTTATTCACCCCTCTGAAGGACCTAAATGTTTTGCAATATTTTGATTATTTTTCAGAAATAACTTCTCTATAAATTATTAGTGATATGACCATCCTAGCCTAGAGAATATGAAATGGCTCCTAGCATTGATTAATAAGGAATTTGAAAATAAAGAAAAAAGTTCCGGTTTTTCCCTATTGCTTTGTAGTTTTTACACTTAAATTGCTGGTTTCATTAATTTTTTCATTACATATTTATTCCTTATTACTTAGAGCTCGAATTATATGCACCAAAATACTGCATACTAATAATGCATATATAGTATGCACCGAATTTCTCTAAAATATGCACTAAAATTGATGAAAAAAGGTAAAATATGCATGATATGCAAACTAAAATTTTTTTTTTAAATTTTACTATTAATTAAACTACATAAATGTTTTACAAATTGTCAATCAAAAATGATTATCTTCGATCTGATAATACATTTTTGTATATTAGATTTTTAGATCCAGTTCTGGATAGCTTTTAATTCAAATAGATATCATAGTCATTGTTGGTGGCATAATTACTTCACTTAACAACAAAACTAGCCAAAAATTTACCAAAGTTGTAATTAAAGTAAAAGCTATAGCTAACTACTGCCAATAAGGAATAAAATTAAATTACAATAATGCACGGCTATGTTCCAAGATATGTATCATTCAAGTTCAAAAATAGATAAGATAACATGAGATTAATTCAGCATCGAAACAATAAAAAAATTGCTTAAATTGGCAAATTTAATAATAATTTTTTATTTTCTTTATTAAAATTTTTCAAAAACCACCAAAAGTGGTCCAAATATGCACAAATTAATATGCAACATTTGCTTAAATATGCACCAAAAGTTGAAAATATGCAAAATATGCATTTTGAAAACCGTATTTTTGGATTCGCTTTTGCCTAATTCGTCTAGATTTCAAAACGAATTTGTTGGCATATCAATATACAAAACATGCAAAACATGCAAATGCATAAAATCCGAGCTCTACTTATTACAACTTCAAATATTGATTCGGCTTCTGAGTAGCCCTTTGGCAAACCAAAAAAATGTCTGGTTTTTCATACTTGGCATAATTTAACAGTAAAACACAATAGTTTCATTATTTTTCCATAAAGGAAGCACACTTCTTGGACAGGTCGAGACTTGACAGAAGTTGAACACGAAGTTCATTTCTAACGTCATTTTGAATAAAAATTAAGTGTCTAAAATTGGCATTTTAAAACTAATCAAAATCGCCGATCAAAAATAAAGAAACCGATCGAGCATTTTCCCAAAATTTACACAAAGTTGCGAAAATGTATCAACAGATGTGCAGATTTACTCTGTTGGTAAATTTTTTCTCCACAAAAATAAATGTTCTTCAAATTTCCAGCGAAGAGAATAAATCATAAATACTTTCCAAAAAGGGTTGTAAAGTGAACATGTTTCCGAATTTTCTCTAGAGGCGTTACAATCGACTGCCACAAGAATTTTATTGTTTTTAGTAATGGAAACAAACCGTAATAAAAAAATAATTAACCTGATAAATTTGACCGGTTTTCGCATTTTTTTTTTGAAATTTTAATCGATTACTGTATATAAAGTTCCCCACTCCGAGCCGGCAGTCGTGAATTTTTGTTCTCCACTTTAAAATTAACAAAATAAAATATAATTCAGACTGGTAAAAATCGTACAGATATTTGGACGGACTATTATTATTATTACCATGATCTGATATACCAAATTTGGCATTTATGGTTTTATAAGCTCTTGCATATCGTAGTGTTACATAATTTTTTTATAAATAATTTTACATTTCATTTTGTAGGTAATTTGTATATTTTTATTGTAAAAAAATACTTTATTTTAAATTTTCTGACTTTTCGCCAACTACGGTGCCCAACTAGGAATAACTAGGCGAGGAAACCAGGACTTAGTGGCCAAGATGGCCCCTGTAAGCAATCGAGACAAAATTGCAATTTTGATTTTGAGTTTTACATAATATGTATTTTATTTTTGAGTGAGTAATTTTTGAATATTTTGAATTTGGAAATGTTTCCATATTTTTTTTATTGGAACGATATCATGTTTAATTGAAAAATTGGAATATAATAATTGATTTAGATGTGTAACAATTAATTCGTAAAATTGGTTAAAAAAGAAAACATAAATTTGATACGGTCGCAGATGGACGTTTATCTTTTTTTTGAGATATTGTTTGGATCGAATAAATAAAAGTCTCTATGCACATCGTGCGGTAATTTGGTTTTAAAGTTTACAATATAATTTATTAATTTTTCATCCTACCAAATTATACGGCAATTACGGATGCGTATATATATAATTGATTATGATAATTCAAATAATCGTTTATGAAAATATTTTCATAATCGGTTATTGAAATAATCATGGAAACGAAGTGATTATGGAAATATTCGATTGTGAAAATTATGGATTATAGAAATAAATTATGGAAACTATAATGCCCGTACTAATAGTCACGGATTAATCCGAGATTCAAGATTAATTCTCGAAATTGCAACTGTTGCTACGATACGGTCTAAATTCCAGTAATCTCATTGTAAATCCTAGGATTATATCTTGAATCTCGGATTAATCCGATTTAAATAATCAATTATGGAAATAATTGATTACGGAGTAATCGATTGTAAAAATAAGTGATTAATCAAAAAATGTCGTTTATTTGATAATCGTTTACCCCTAACGGCAATATATTCTAGTAGGGTACTAACCCTGCTAGAGATTTGGTAGTTGTTGAATTTTTCAAAGTAAATTGTTATTATTTTCGCAATTTCTTATAAGGCAACGGTAAAAAATTTACAAAATTCAAAAAATGCACAGATACTTTTTTAAATAACAGATTAACCTCTCAGCTTTATCTACAATAAAAAATTACTTTCTTTTTTCTACCTCTACCCCTTTAGTAAACTACTCTCAAAAAAATATTTTAAAAATCTTTAAAAAAAAGCGCCCACTCTAATAGTTATACCCTTAGGCAATGGTATAGTTTTCAATGCCATTCCTCCGGCATTGCTAGTTATTTTCAAAAGTAATTAAAGAAATAAATTTCACTATACAATTAATTCAGTTTTCGAAGTATATACAATTAGACAAAAAAAAACACTAAAATTCTAAATGAATTTTATTGTTGAAATCCAGTCATTACCCGGTCAGAAAATCTAATAAAATATTAAATTTAGGAAATCCACGTTGACAGTTTGATATGAAAACGTTATAAGAAAGTAACAATCAGCAATAGAAATAACAAGCTAAAAGCTCTTCAAAATATGTCAAATGTAGCCGCACGACCGACATTGATTTGTAAGGTGGCTTGCATTATTTATTAATCATTAATCGAGACTGTATAATAGGTGTCTAAAAATAATAAAACCAGAAATATTTCTGAAAGCTAAGTTATCAATGTTTGCTAAAGTAAAATAAATCATTTGGATATCTGCAACTCAAAGATGTTTTTCTTACGAAAGGATTGAATTTTCCATCTGCATGTGTATCATAATTGTAAAACGTTAAAGTAGTATAAAATCAAAATTATGTTCTATACTTATCCATCAATAAGTCAAAAAATATTTTTGTTAAATTGCGATAACGAACCGCCAACAGTGTAATCGCATCATTAATTATTCAAAGCACTCGATGTAGTTAACATAATGACGGTTATTGTTAATGCGATCGTTTAAGAGCAAAAGCCACGTGTCTGAAGGGTGGTGTTTCAATCAGGGTTAGGGGTTAACCTGTCACAACCTTAAGTACAATAAAAATTGACACCTATAAATACAAGTTACGCCCGATAATACGATTATTCTTGAAGATAAAGCGCTAAAAAGCACAACATTCAGTTTTTTCAGTCTCCAGCTATGGGTATGTTGTATACTCGAAATATAGAATAAAAAATATTGTTAATTATTATATATATAACTTTTCACGTAGGGCGTACTTTACCGGCTCCGGTACCATGTAAAGTGTGCAGCGACAGATCCTACGGGAAACATTACGGAGTGTTCTGCTGCGATGGATGTTCTTGTTTTTTTAAAAGAAGCGTAAGAAGAAATATCATCTACACTTGTATATGTAAGTAAAAAATTTAAATTATTTACTTTTGTTTATGTTTATTTAAAATTAATATTTTTAGAAAATAAAAAATAATTTCTAATTTTTATAATGTTCTTTTGCCGATTATTAAGTAATTTACTCAAAATCGGGTTTCAGGTATTGCTGTAGTATTAAAAAGTCCAAAACACCATTAACTTAGAGAAACCGCCGGTTTGTTTTTCTCTTCCGGATAGTGTTATAGCGGTTGATCGCATCAACTAAATTTTTATTTCTAAATTCAAACCCTCAAGGGTTTTTTTATTTCTGCTTTTCTAATTTCTAATTTTCCATAGCCACGAAAATATTAATTTTTGCAGTCAAAATGTTATAGTTTTTTTTATAATTTTTGAGTTATAGATTAAAGTAAAAAAAATGTCGATACGGCCACGGCGAAACGGCGACGGCGAAATGTCCTAGACCGTGTACGCAAGCTATTATAGCCTCAACTGAGTTTTTTTTGCTGCTATAACAAATTTTTTGTTGCTGCAACAAATTTTCCGCTGCCTATTACAGTTGTTTTCTATTCAGAAAAAAAGATTAGTTGATTTAACAAATTTTCTTATTCCGAATAGTAAAAATTTTGTTATGGCAGCAGAAAATTTGTTACAGCAACGAAAAAACTCTGTTGAGGCTAAAGCTACTATAAGTTATGTTAGAGCGACAAATATTTTTGGTAATTTAATTTTACTTATCTTAATTTTATTCAACACGCTCTATCGCACTCTCTATAGTCTATAATACCATCCACCATTGATTTTAATATTTAACTTTAATATTTTGCATTTAAATTAAATACTTAAAGATTAACAACAAATTTGCAGTTAATTTCATCATTTAATGAAATAAGCGCACGATACCCGATCGTTACCCCGTACGACAAATCGAAGATTTCTCACATATGCTATACGGAAAGAAGATATTTTCAACCATAGATTTGGTAAAAGCTTTTAATCAAATTCCAGTGCATCCCAATGATATACCAAAGACAGCCATAACCAACACCATTGGGATTATACGAATCTTTATTCATAAATTTCTATTAATGGGTTTTAAAAACGCTGGGCAGACATTTCAAAGATTCATTGAAGAAATAACGCGAGGATTGGAGTTCGTGTTTCCATACGTTGATGATATGCTGATCGCATCAGAAAACGAAGAACAGCTCAAGGATCACTTAAACATTCTATTTGAAAGACTTGATAAGTACGGAATGAAGGTTAACCTAGAAAAGTGCCAGTGGGGAAAAACAGAAGTTATATTTCTAGGAAAAAAATCTGAACTGCCAAAACAGTTAAACAACTAAGAAGATACTTGGAAATGATAAATTTCTAAAGACGGTTCATACCAAAAGCAGCAGAACTGCAAGCTCCACTGAACAAGTACCTGACCAAAAGTAAAAGGAGAAACCAAAAAATCGAATGGAGCATGGAAACAATAGAAGCGTTCACCAGAACCAAAGATGCCTTGGTAACAGCTACTTCACTCGCACACCCCGCACCGAATGTACTGCTTTCGATAATGGTAGACGCGTCAAATGTAGCAATAGGAGCAGTTTTACAACAAGGAATCAACGAAAATTGGCAACCACTTTTTTTTTTGCGAAAACACTTAGTTCCGCCAACACTCATTAGAAGGAAGAAAATTTACCATTTCTACTGGCCACAAACCATTAATATTTGCGTTTAAACAAAAATCCGACAACTCAACACCGCGAAAATTTAGGTATCTCGACTTCATTAGCCAGTACTCAGCAGATATTCAACATGTAAGTGGGGTAAAAAAACTTCCCAGCAGACATGTTATCTAGATTGGACTTAGAAGCTCTATCAAGCGGCAACAGAAAAATAGATATCAAACAACTCGCGACGGAACAACAAAACGATGAAGAGATACGAAAATTAGAGGAAGAAAACATTCATTAAAAATCAAAAATATATATTTTCCCGAACATCAAAAAAATGCTCTTTGCGATACAAGCACAAACACCATACGACCATTAGTCCCAATGAACTTGAGATCATCAATATTTAAGAAATTTTACGATCTAGCACACGTTGGGGGACGAACCACGGGAAAAATGATTGGCACACGATTTAGATGGCCTTCAATGAATAAAAATATCAAGAACTGGTCCAAAGACCAAAGTCCAAAGACATACCGTCACTCCAACAGAGAAATTTGTGCCGCCTACACAACGTTTTCAACATATTCACCTGGATCTAGTCGGACCTTTACCGCACCACTCAAAAGGCTACATATACTGTATGATTATGATATACAGATATACCAGATGATCTTTTATAAAAAGATGAGTTGTTCCAAGTCCCTTCATAATTCTCTTAAATAGGGAATTACTTTCTTTAATCCGCGAGATAAAAGGATTATCGGATATATGCCCATTTTAGAGCCGGCACAAAATATTAAACATAAAATTAAAAAATAAGCAAAATAAAAAGCAATTTACTAAAAAATAGTCGGATAGGAAAAAGAATTTGTTGTCCTAACAAAGTTTTACTAGCTATAACTTCAACATCAAAGTTTTATTTGCTACTACAACAAATTTTATGCTACCACAACAAAGTTTGTTTGTTCAAAAGAAAAAAAAACTTGTTGTATCAACAATGTTTTTGTAGAAAAAACTTGATTATTACAACATAAAATTTGTAGTAACAGCAAAAAAACAGTTATAGCTATTAAAAGCTTTGTTAGGGCCAGAAATTCTTTATTCAAACATTCACAGAGAATACAGTAGCTGTCATGGAAATTGCATTGGCTCAAAAATATACATTTTCTTTTTTGAAAGCTAAAATTTTCACTCATCAGTGATTGTGTTCAAAAAAAGAAAATGTGTTATTGAATTTCAAATTAGGATTCTTAGATTTTAGAATTTTAGAAGTTAGATTTCTGGTTTAAACCAATAACACACAGTTTTTTGCGCATAATCTCTGATGTACTGGAGGGTATTCTTTTATGTGCGTATTGTGTTTATATTGTGTGCGGATATTGACATTTTCATTGGAAATTTTTATTTAAATTTGGAAATTTTATACCCATGTACTATTTTTTAGTTCATCAGACCTTCAGGCGTCTTCAAATCAAATCTCATCGAGCTTTTGGCTCTTTTTCATTCTAATGATTAATATTTTAAGACTTAAATTTTGTTTACTTTAAGCTGGAGACGCTAGATGCATAATCGATAAAGCTAGACGAAATTGGTGTCCTTACTGTCGACTGCAGCGTTGCTTTGCAGCAGGAATGAACACGGCGGGTAAACATATTAAATATCCAAAACTGTAAATAAAATTTAATTTTCAGCCGTTCAAGAAGAACGAGGACCCAGAAAACAAAAGATAAAGACAAATTCAAATTCAAAATCATCAACTACTACCACTCACAATTTGATCTACGAACAGGCTAACAGTCACACCACCAAAATCAATCCGATTCGCAATTCGCAGTTGAATTCTGCACACGATTTAGTTGCTCAAATATTACTCATCACTATAAAAAATATTAGATGTAGTTCGGGATTTGGTCTGCTGAACAGAAGAGCACAAGATGAAGTTTTAATATACCTTTGGGGGCCGTTGTTTATTTTGAAAGCGGCTTATTGGCCCACTAGTATTAGCAATGATGCTAACTTGAAAAATACTTTTAAGAAGCTGAAAGAGCTGAATTTAGATTATATGGAAATTCAAATTATCGAAAACATTTTGTTGTGTCGTGGAGATTTAATAGAAGATTCCAGACAGGCTACTTTGGCAAATACGATACAAGAACGAGCTTTGCAGACTTTAAAGGTAAGAAAACATCAGATTTGTAGCGTTCGGCTGCTCCTACGTTTTTAAGCGGTAGGCAACCAGCATTACATCTAAACCACTAGCCTTAACAAATTGTTTTATTTTTTTTTTAGAATCGCACTGTAATTGATCCAAAAAGATTATTGAATTTATTGTTATTGATTCCTATGCTATTTACTCCATCACCAGGAGCTTTGTGTGCTCTTTTATTTCGGCCAATAATTGGGCCGATTCCAATGGAAACTGTTATACTTACAATATAATTTGTTATTTTAAGTTTTATTTTATGATATTATTTTAAAATATTTATGTACTTTATGTGATAGAAAGAAGGTGGTTCTGGAGTCATAAATTGTATTTTAAGAGTTGCAATGATTAACTATCAAGTATTGTATTTTGTTGTTAAGATAAATATAAAAAATTTAAATTTTTTTGAATATATTTTGAACTGCTACCTTATAGATAAGTTTTCAATCCAGATCGAGGAAAATGTTTTTCTGTATTTCTAGAGAGTCATTTTTGTAAATAACTAAAATAATCCAAAATATAGATACATACATGTAAGTATTTATAAATTTAGTAACAAATTTTGAGATTTTGATATAAAAAATTGATTTGGTATTTTATACCCCCAGACCTTCTGGTTTCAACGTCCAAAGACTATGCTTGATTTTTTCAAATGAAAACCTATTTTTCCTCTTCTCAATGCAATAGATAGCCTTTCTGGACTGCTGGGTTATATTGACTGGCGAAGCCAGGTACGGAAGCTGGTGGAAGAATAAAACAGACATATAAGAAATTTTATATTTTGTTTTTCAAGGTACAGGTACTACAAGATGGAAAATAAGAGGTGGTAATTTTAATAAAATTTAGTCATCGATACGACACTAAGAAAAATAGAATATATAAATAAAGAACACACAAGTGTAGTAAGTCTTAAATATATAGGTATATACAAATATTGCTATAGTAAGGTCTTAATGTGCGCCGATCGAGATAACTTATTTACTATTCACATTAAATCGAATTAGAAAAATTGATTGATATATTTTAGTTTAACAACACATAAACATTTTAACATTGCAACAGGAATTATTATTCTTCTAACAATTTTCTTTATACGATTGTCTACCTGATGTATTATTGTGATATTTATTCTTTACTGATTCTAAACAAGATCACCATTATTTAAACTAAAAAATTCATTTTTTCTATTTGAATTATGTTAAGGACACAATCACGAAATCTAGAGTTTCTGCGCTTTAAACTGTTGATATTGAAATATTTTAATTATGCAAGAACCTTTTCAGTTTCTTTCCAAAAAGGGGAGAGGTTAACAAAAATAATTTGTTGCTGAACTCAAAATTCAAAGATTTGCCTATGGATTTTGACCAACAATTCTATAGCTTGTGCATTTTCTTTTTTTTTATCTGCAAACTAAGTTAAATATAAGCTTGTGCTACTAGCTTCGCGTTGTTAAAAAGTGCTAAATTTATTTTAATTTTAAATCTTGATTGGTAAAATATAAAATTAAAAGTAAAAGCGTGTTTAGAAAGCTTATAACTACCACCGTCTTAAGTACAGCATTTTAAGACGTGAATACCCTGTATATTGTAAAGTAAGCCTCTTTGTAAGAAAATTAAAAAACCAAAGCGATTGTCAAACATTTCAGAACAGTAATCTTCAACGAATTAATGAATCCACCGAAATAGACAAATTTCCTTGAAAGGGTGCAGTAGTTGCAGGGGTAGTAATATCCGCAGCTACTTCCTCAATTCTTTCTAAATCTGCTGTTCCTAAAGAATTTTGTTTGCAAAGTTTTGGTGGTAACTAAAACAAAAAAGTTAAAAAAAACTCAAAATAGTAAACTGGATGCTTTACCAAACTGTTAGAAGCGTCATTATGAAAGTCTTCAGTTCTATCTAAACTAAATTGGCGTTTAAGCAATTTTCCTGCTCGTTCTTTTGGGCTTAAACATTTATAGTGGTTATAGGGTGTACTAAGGTCGTCTTCTTCTGAAATTCTAGTTCTATGTCTACCGCGGAAGCCTCCAATTGAATTTGTCGACACAGCTAGCAATGCAGCCGCAACCTCGCTGGCCGACACTGGAGTCCCTAACGACATTGGAGTCTCGCTCGAAGTACTTTTCACCATGTGAAACTCTGCTTTATGAGACTGCCCTTCTGAATTTTTCATTAGACTTGCAAACTTCGAATGCTCCATCGTCTTTATAAACGTAGGATCCGAAGTTTGGGATTTCAGTTGCGACTCGGTGCCGATGTGGTCATCATGATTCGGTTTTGCCGGTTCAATTGCATCTTGGACTATAGTATTTATTATTAAACTTTCATCAAGCCTAAAAGCAAAACATAAAATGAAGACCTTAAGTATAAAGTTTATACCGAGAAAAGCAATAAATAAACTTCGACTTACCCGTGACTCTCTCTGGGAAAATGAAAGAAAAAAAATGCGTTAGCGTGGTTTGATATTGATCAAAATTGTTGAAGAAATAAAAACAAAACCAGAAATTAAACCAACCAAAAGTCCAAACAAATTCAGTTCAATAAAAATAATTGAATTACTAAAATAAAATTAAATAAATTGGATGAATTTTCATTTTCCTTTATAAAGAAACATTGCAATATTGTTTGAACTTACTCGATAGATGGTGGTGTAGGTAATGGTTTCACAAATCCCGATTTTCCTAATAACCAATATGTATGCATTTTTCCTTTCCCTTTTATATCTGTAGGTCCTCGATATTCCAGTTGATATCCTCCTGCTCGTTCTAATCTCTCTTTAGTAGTTTGGGATAAATGGATACGCCAAGCTGCGCCTGAAAATGTTTTTTAAATATTTTTTCGAGTTTATTTAAATGTTTATTTACCTGTCGATTCCATTCTCGACGCCGTGTTTACCGTATCGCCGAAAAGGCAATATCTGGGCATTGTTAAACCCACCACACCAGAACAACAAGGACCTGTATGGAGTCCTATTCGTAATCGCAACGGAGTGCCTGGTAAATGGCGGATTCGAAACCTTCCACTTTGATGTAATAAATCCAACGCCATCGTTGCTATCTGCAAATGTGAGCAATTCAAATAATTTTATTGCAAATTAAACAAGAAAGGTCGACTTGTGGAATCAATAATCGGAACGATGTTAATTATCACTGCATATTTGGCACGAATCGAACTAATTTTATTGCAGGATTTACATGATCTGAGTTTGATGTGGTATTTAATTAATTTTGAACTATGCACCACCTGTTATTCATAAGGAAAACTTTCGTCCTTTATTGGCGAACGATGAAGGTGTATGCTTAAATGCTTAAAAAATGTCTAATTTTAGAAAAACCGGTAGCTGTAAGCTGTAAAACAAACTGCTAAAAACACTCCTCGATAAAATTTCAGTTGATGCCTCGGGCATCCTTTTCTCAAAAATGAATAATCATTTCTTATCCTGGCATTAATTTCAGATGCGATTGAATTTGAATAATTCTGCAGAAAAATCAGTTTCAGAAAAAATAAACAAGAGTTCGAACTAATATGCGAGAAAACATAAAAACCGAATGGAAATTGGAAAACCGTAAGAAATCCGTATATAGACAATTTTGTAGGAAATTAAATTTCCTATAAAAAGTCGAGGGCAGTATAAATTTATCTTTAATAGTTCAGGCGTGAGACGCATTCAAAAGCACATATTGGGGAACTTTTTAATTCCTCGCTTATATCACTGCTTCTGCATTACACAAATAGTACTTCGAAAAATTTTACGATGAAACCGGAAGAGAGGAAAAACTTAGTTGAGATTTAATATTTTTTTTATTTCAGTGATTTTGCAGTTGGTACATGTGTATATTCGAATGCAGTCAAATAACTGTTAGTCAAAGAAATCTTAAACTAATTTTGAGCGAAGCCTAAAAATCTGAAAATAATTTTGTTGACGATACCATTCACAGAAAAGTGCAATTTTCCCAAGCAATAGTCCTCTTTATTTTTTAATCAAGGCGGTCGTGCTAATTTTCTCACTGGTTAATAAATTATATCGTGAAATTTCGTATCCTATAAAAAATATCACTCTTTATAATACTTTGTTGAAGGTTTTATCCTTATTGAATTAAGATCAAAATTGTTTGGCGAACTTGGTTGTTTTTATGTTGAAAGATAATGTCAATAATAATTTTTGTATAAAAATTGTGAGTGCCACCCATCATGTATGTGCTATGATGTAATAATATAGAAAAACGTCTTTATTAATAACGTTACGCATTTGCTTTATGAGCAATTTTAGATAACATTTGAAACTTACAAACAATATCATGAAGCGGATAACAAACTTTAATGATTTTTTTTTTAATTTTACATATTATTACTTTTATTAAAAAAACAGCTATTGAATACAACAAATCTCTATATTTTTACTAAATACATATTAAAAAAAATTAGTAGATATAGGCTAAAAGAGAGGTAGCGCATTTTGATACAAAACTTTTCCAAGTCCTAATTTAAGGAATAACCCTAATGTGACATTTTTTTAAAATCGAAAAAATTTTTTTTGCTCTAAGAAATTGTTCAAGATCTTAAGAATAATGTGTAAAAATTTCATGCCGATAGTCGTAATATATTTTTAGTTATAGGGTTTAGTCTGGTCAGGATGCCAGCCATAAATCGTTTAATTGTCGGCAACATTTAAAACTGTTGTATACCAACGTTTTCACTTAAATTTTATTACTTTTTAAAAATTTGAAAACAAAAGTTTTTAAAATCTTTATTTACAGGTACATATAATTGCAGGTTCGTTAAAATGGCCAGTTTTCAATTTTCTACGCCCTAGTAAACATCTATTTGTCTATACTTCTATTTTTTTAATATTCTTGATTTATTTTAAAAAGGCCCTTTTCGTGATGAAAAAGGTTTCCGTTCAATTACCGAACGGCCTTGTGTAAGCAACTACGAATTATGTGACAAAAGGCTCAATCATCTCGGCAGGCAGATTTTCAGAATGAGGAAGGTCAATTATATGAAGCAGGAATTGCAGGTTAACGTTAAATTACGATTTTACTATAACAAAATTAAAGTGAACTTTTAAAACCGATTTTCTCGGAACTACGTGTTTTTAAATGACGTAGGTCATTTTTCAGTCTGTACTGGATAAGTTGACTTGAAATTTGGTACACATATTCATAGAAATAGTAGTTTCGGTGTGACGAAGGATTTTGTTGAATTTATTTTTCTTTAATTTTTTAATTAAGACATAGAGTAGAAAAAAAATATGTATTTTTTTATAACAATAAATTAAAAAAAAATTTTTTTTCTGCAATTTAAAGGAATATCGGGAAAATTCCTCGTCACGCCATAGCCAATACAATGTAATTACAAATAATTATTTTTACATTTTTTTCGGATTGACGCAATTGCCAGAATCACCCACACAATTCTATCATGTACGTCAAACACAAGAGGTAAATATGCCGAAAATTTTGTTTGGAATTCCAATGGAATTGGAATTCCCTTGTAAATCATTGGAATTCCTTGGAAATTCTTGGAAATCCCTGCAATTCCTTGCAAATCCTTGGAATTCTTTGTAAATCACTGGTATTCTGTAGAATTCTTTGGAAATTCTTGGAATTCTTGAAAATCAAAGGAATTTTTTGGAAATCCCGGGAATTCTTGGAAACCGTTGGAATTCTTTGGAATTCCCTGGAATTCTTGGAAATCAATGGAATTCTTGGAAATCAATGGAATTCTTTAGAAATCCCGGGAATTCTTGAAAATCGTTGGAATTCTTTGGAAATCTTTGGAATTCCTTGGAAATCGTTGGAATTCTTGGAAATCTTTGGAATTCCGAGTCTTGTGTACAGAAATTTTACTGGATATTTACCCCTTCAGAAAGAAGGTTATACGAAAAGCTTCGTAACTCCTTTAAATATAATTATTTTTTTCTCAAATTTTATATGTAAACTAAGAAAGACAGTTATTAATAATTATCCAAAAATTTCAAAAATCGCATTAGAAATTTTCCGGGAATTAATCTTCAAAGTTCACATTGATTTTCGCTAGCTCACATTAGGATAACTGAAATAGAGATTTTTTTGTGATTTGTCTTAATTAATGTCTGATAACACCGATAGAAGCCTCAGACTTGATTTTCCTTTGCTTAATGAATTAATTCAAACCGCGATTTAATTAAATTAGTTGGAATTTAGGATTCTAGGACGTTTGGTCCCCGGACGATTGGTCCCCGGACGATTGGTCCCCGGACGATTGGTCCCAGACGATTGATCCCCGGACGATTGATCCAGCCGACGATTGATCCAGCGGACGTTTGGTCCCTGGACGATTGGTCCCCGGACGATTGGTCCCGGATGAAATTATAAATTATTGAACTAACTGAACAAATTATTAAATAAAATTGATGAACTGCGAACGCCATGTTTCCTTAGACTCCCCCCCCCCCCTATCGCATTTTGTCACGTTAAGCAATAGCATTCAAGCTTCCCTGTATATGATTTTATACAGTAGGTATTAACCCAGAATATAACAAATCCAGATGCATCACCGCAAAGAATCTTAATTGATTTCGAGATGGCCGCAATGGGAGCATTTACTCATGGATATCCAGAAGCTTCAGTAACAGGGTGTTACTTCCATCTAAATCAAAGTGTTTTGCGCAAGGTCAACGAGTTGGGTATGAAGACCGCATACAAAAACGACGATGTATTGCGAAGCAGTGTTCGATGTTTATCAGCATTCGCACATGTACCAGTTGAAGATGTTGATGCATCATTCGACTTGCTAGTGGATGAAATGCCAGAACATGAAAGAATGAACGAACTTCTATTTTACTTTGAACATACTTACATTAGAGGTCGGCGACTACGAGGTAGAGGCGAGACTTATGGTCTATCGACGTTTGCAATCTCAATGTGGAATCAGTACGAGTCTGCAGGTGATGGAATTGCACGAACAACTAACATCGTCGAAGGCTGGCATTACGCGATTCAATCAATATTCATGTGGAGTCATCTTTCAATGTGGTTGTTAATCGAAGGGTTAGAGAAAGACTGCCAGAAACAGAAAGCAGCATTCCTGCAAGGAACTACAGGAGTTGAAGAAATCGGCGTCAAAAGATATCATGACTTGGTCGCCAGAGTGAAACGTGCTGTTGACGGATCGGAAAAACTGATGTATTGACATATCTTCGCGCAATTGCTCATTTGCCGCACAATTAATATTTTTATTATATTTTAAATATTTTTATTTAATAAATAGTATAAGAGTGGAAATCGTTACAAATTTTACTTTAATCGAACCTTAATCATAATAAAAACTATTCATAATCTCTATATTTATCACTAACCCCCCCCCCCCCACCCCTAGACATATCACTAGCAGTCTAGCCCGTAGATCAATCATCCACTGGATCAATCGTCCGGGGATCAATCGTCCGCTGGATCAATCGTCCAGGGATCAAATGTCCGGATACCGGAATTTAGACCAAAAAAATTTAGTTCTACTAAATCTAACTAAAGGGCAATTTAAATTTTGAGATAATTTATCCTCTTTTACCTAGGCGTCAGGTTGGATCTTTTAAATTATTAAACCACACGTGCTTACATCGGTTAAAATCAAGGGGTAAATATCCAGTAAAATTTCTGTACACAAAACTGGGAATTCAAAAGATTTCCAAGAATTTCAGGAATTTCCAACGAAATCCAAGGATTTCCAAAGAATTCCACAGAATTCAAGTGACTTTCAAGAGATTCCAATGAGTTAAAATCAAAGTGCAATCTAAAGAATTCCAGTGATTTCCAAGGAATTCTAGAAATTTTCAAGGAATTCCAAGAATTTCCAAGGAATTCCAATGATTTCCAAGTGTGTACACAAAATTTTCGGGATATTTACCACTTGGTTAAAATTATAGTCTCAAAATAATTTAAAACATCTCTCTAAGAAGATGGAATAAAAATGTGCAATGGTCATGATAAAGAGGCAGTTGGGAGAAGATCTAGAAAGCTTGAATTCGGTCCCGATAGCTGTAAAAAATACAAAAAAAGAAAAATTGATCCGTAAAATATTATAGAACACATTTTCTATAATTAGGATAGAAGGATAGAAAAAAACAAGGTGAAAATTAAGTCAATTTAAATTGTAATTAGTGTACGAACCGTAAAAAATAAAAGAGTGATAGATTCTGCAGAATAAAATGTAATTAAAAGTCTAGTTGAAGGTAAAACGGAATTGCATATGAGCAGTCAGGCGGTTGAACGAGTATTACATTATTTTTAAAACACACATTAAATTTACATATTAGATACTATGTACATTTCGCGAAGAGTAAAGATTTTTATTAAAAACTAAAAAACCCAAAAAATCGAAAAAAAAAAAATCGCTACCATATAATATACCGGATCTTTTGTTACATATTGTACAGTTTCATTTGGATGTAAAATTTGTTCCATTTGATCGACTGTTTTACTATACATATTTTTGAGTAGAACGAACTTCGAAATATGTGCATTTCGAGTTGCACGTCCATGTTATTCCAAAACTTTAATAAATGCCTGTTTGATTAAGCTGCAACTTTGTTATAAACATTCACAGCACGCGATAAGCGATTTTAAATTTGAAAATATGAATTTTGATAAAAGTTTCTGTTGTAAAATTTCGATTTGCATATTTCAGGTTTGAATGTCGAAATGGTATAAAATCAAAGCATTGCATATTCACAATTTCCAGCCGGTAATGTTCTGTAACATCATCTCCGCTTTAAAGGAATTTATTAATAAATTAAATTGATCCCTTTATAGAGATTTAATAGAATAATGCATGAATGCGTTAATCACCGGCGGTTCTTAGACTTAAAGTGGCTTTAAATTTAATCCGATGTCTATTTTGTTCATAATAATTTTATTGTACACGAAATCTAAATTTCTATAAGTTTCGTAAATAGGATTTTCCTTAACCCATAAATGCGCTAAACACTCAAAGTGAAAATTGAAAAAGAATTTTCGCTGCAAATTTTTTATGATGTATTTGAAACGAAATTTGCTACGACCGACGTGAAACAATCGTCCTTTTGAACGTCTGGCATTTTCAAATTTTTATATAGAGAACAATAAATTTTCACAACCGTAAAAACTTCGCAAACCGAAAATCGACTTTCTCAACTTTTACAACAAGAAGCATAATATCGATAAATAAAAATAAATAATTGGTTTACATTTTTGTACATTGTTCCAAATACTCCAGTAATCCAGATTATTTTTTTATCTTAGCAATGTATTTTTTCTTTATTGACATGAAAGTTTTTCGAGGCAAAAGTTGTGGGTGGGTAGCTCATGCAACATTCAAATACTAAATTATTTTAAGTTTTTTTTATCGATTCTTCAGGTCAAGGTATTTTCAATTTATTTTAAGTGTTGGATTCGCATCTGCGAAATCCCATTTCATTACTTTTCTAGGCCAGTCCACTTTGTTTCAGATAAAATTGGATGTTGGAATAGAAATTTAACTACCAAGATTTGAGTTGGACAATTAATCAAAATCTTGTTAAACGTTTGGAAAATGGTTTTCCTAGCCGGTTCAATTTAAGATTTTAAATTGTATAGCAAAAGAAGATCGAAACAGGTGTAGTGCTTTCGCTCTTCCATTGTAATTCACAAAAATATTTGCCAAATATATTAAGGTTTTTGTTAAAGTTTATGTAAAATTTACGCCACAAAAGCTGACAAGATCTATTGACTGCTTTAATCCTAATAATACATTCCGCCTACGGTTTATGGACGAATAAAGCTAAAAGTTATGTTGAGCTTTCACTGACTGATTGATCGTCATGCAAGAGAGTTTTACTGTGATTATTTCTTTTTATTCGAACGACTAAGCGTTTCCACTTGAATACATTGAGATTGGATGAAAATTTCCACACAGATTAGACTAACTCGATTGCCATAATATTGAATAAATTAAAATTAACGGTTTACCTGTTCGGCGTGGTCCGGTATTCTCATGGGAAGTCCTCCTACCACCATGTAGGCATCCCCTATGGTTTCGATCTTGTACACGTTGTATGCGTTAATTGTGGCATCGAAGCACGTGTAGAGGTCGTTGAGAAGATCAACGACTTGAAACGGAGTCGAATGAGCCGAAATTGTTGTGAAACCCACAATATCAGAAAAATATATCGTTACTTCCTCAAACTCTTCTGGATCCACAGGCATTCCCAATTTTAGTTTTTCCGCGACTGAACTAAAATTTATACGGTCGTTATTTAAATTTACGGAATATTTTTGTATTCTACCTTGGTAACATGCGATTTAGCAGTTGTTCTGTTTTCTTTTTCTCAATATCCAGTTGTTCCGTGCGCTCACGTATCAATTCCTCTAAATTATTGGAATACTTTTCCAACATTTGAAACATAGTATCGACTATATTAACTTTTCTGCCGTGATTTAGTTTTTTGAATAAATCGTGCACTGCGTTAAAATCCGGTCGTAGCTCAGGCTGTTCGGCCCAACATTGGCGCATTATATTTATGGCCTCTGGTGGTGCTGCACCCTTGCTTACTGATGGTCTAATTAGCGGAGGAGGCCTTTTCACTTTTTCGATAATTTCTAACAAAAAAAATTGGTTAAAAAATTGCAACTCGCATTAATGTTATCCCGATACCTTCGGGCGTCAACGCAAACATACAAAAGGGTTCTCCACGAACTACTACTTCTTGGCAAATAATTCCAAACGAGTACACATCACCTGGTTGGGTACCTTTTCGTCTAAACGTTGTATGTCGTAAAAGCTCCGGCGAGGTCCATAATAGGTCTGCAAAAGTTAACAAAATTAATAACCCGAAATATTTCCTATATACAGGGTGAACACACTCCGGTCCCTTTCGTTTTGTATTGTTTGTAGTTATTGAACAACTTGAAGGATAAATTAATTATTTACTAATTAATTTTATATCCTCGCGTCGCCTACACAGTTGACTCGTTTTATGTTGCAGCATAAAGCTTATCATTAAAGTTATGAATTATCGTAAGTTAAATTATTCAAGTTAGCAAAATTTCAAACCAAATTAAATGTCGTTTACAAAGCAACTGCTTACTACCACTGGAAAGTTTGAAAATTAATTTAGTATACCAAGTACAGTTTTAATACCTACTCTTCAAAGTCCTTGAGTGGAACAATTAAAATTTTTTTTTTTAAAACTGACACCCTCGTAATTGCAATACTTATAAAAATGTAAGTTTTCAGTAAATAACATAAATTGAACAATTAATCATTTATTTAAACGTGAAATTGGTTTAAAGTTATAATTAACACGAAAAACTTTTCTAACCTAAATAAATTCCTTAATTAGCTCCTGTTTATTAAATCAGGTAAGTTTTGTTTGTTATTTACTCCTTATTAAGTCGCTTTTAGTACAATTAATATTAAATATGAAACTTTTTCTTTAATTTTGAAATAAATTAAATTTTTGAACAAAGTAAAGGGAAAAGAAAACGTTATATCATTTTTGATTTATAATATTTTATTTATTTTTGATTTGGAAATATTTTGAATTTAGTGGTTTTTCCCCCAACCAGTTGCAGTGGTAACAACTTAGTGAGAAAAACCAGGATTTATGCCAAAAATTGCCGCCAGAAGCGACGGGTGTCTACTGAAATTTATTTGAGATTTTTGTTTTGAAAATAAGTTGATATTTTGAGTGGGTATTTTTGATTGCTTTTTCTTGAAAATTGTTAAAGGAAAATTGGATGAAATTAAATTAATAATTTTGAATAAGTTTGAATGATTTTGGAGAATAATTTTTTCTGGGAATTGTGAATTAAATTGAATTGAAAGTAAATTGAGTGTTTTGAAAGTGAATTAATATTTATTTTAATTTTTGAAGATTTGTATATTTAATATAATTTTATAGTTAATTATTATTATTTATAATTTAAATATTAATTTAAATTAATATTTGCATTTTTGGTGTTTCCAATTTATATTTAGAATATTATTTTGGATTTTTTTGGAAAATTTACCAAAATTAATCACAAATTGATTAAATTAACTATCAAGCGAATAAAATAATTATTGTGCACTTATTTACAATTCCAGGATTTTAGTTGTACCTATGAAAGCGTCTCAAGGAAAACTCTAATATTTACTTTTCAGGATAATCGACTCGGTAGATTGAACCTACTTAAGCCAACTTAATTCACCAATCCTTAGTTGTACTCCTAATATTTTATTTACTTTTAAATAAATGAATAATTATTTGAACCACAACTCTTACAAGTTCTACCCAACAGACATTAATACAATCTAGTAAACCTGCGCCTGCTATCAAGTTATGGCAGAATCTCACCAAATAATTCCTGTAAATCTACAGTTGGCTGTAAATTTTCATTACTGCCGAAAAGTAAATTGCAAAACATTTTTTATTGTAATAAGTTTTTTAAACTACAATATTTTCATTTATATTTTCAAAATATATTCTTTGCTTACTTTCTAATTGAAATACATAACTACATTTTTTCCGAGATTCACTTAATTAAAACTTAAAAAGTTTATTAAAAAATAATTATACAAACTTCCTTCTATGAAGCAATCTTCTGTTTTAAGATGCAAAAGCAGATTGTTTGACAAAAACATGGACCGCGTCACCTAGATTGAGACTCGAGTTTCGATCTTACTCTAACGAGATGGATCTCATCGGTCAACCGCTGGTACTTTTGCATCTTAAAACAAAAGTTGGTGCTACTTCGTCAATAAAAACAGTGACTGGATATTTGAAAGTAATACCTTATCTAATATGATAAGGTCATTAGACTGAAGGCTTATAAAACCTTTTAGGTTTTCTTGCCTTTATTTTCCACAATTATTTCATATTAGCTCCTTTCTCAAATATTTTATTTTATTTAGATCCGAGAACTGACTAAGCCACTTAAATTGACAAATTTTGGTTTTGGTCATAATAACGTACTTGGAAATATGTTTTGGATCGTTATCCTGTTGAAAGATCCATCCGCGTAGTATTTTACGTTTATCATGTACTTAGTAAGTAGCATATAGTTTCTCAATGTGCTTTTATATATGTATCGATCCATAATGCCACTAATTTTGATAAAACAACGCGCTGTGCTTTAAAAAGTATCACTTTTACCTCTTGTTGCATAAAAAGCTATTTTAATATACTCTTCGCGTTATTCCTAATTCAAGATTTTTAATGCCGTAATATGTAATTAATAGAAGATTTTATACCTAATATTTAAAAAAAAAACTGTTTTGAAATTTACTTTTTAATTTATTTATCTTCATCCTGATAGTTTAGATCCAGACAAAACCAGCGATCTGCAAACTTTACCAGCAGGGAGTGAATGTTAAGCGCATAGAGTTCGTTTGCAGTTTTCACCTGTAACTGTTCGCTAAAGTTTAATTGAAACTCCTATTCCGCTATATATCCATTTTCTGATAGTGCCGCGAAGAGGGAAGGGCAATAGAACGACCATGCGGTCTTTTCTCTAAGATCACTCTCTGATTATACTGCAAGTATCAGTCCTATACCTTGCTACGGCAAAATTGTCTGATTACTTAGAACCAGACACGTAACAGAAGATTTCTCCTTTCATCAGATTTAGAAAGTAATCCGTCTGATTATAACTGACGTGATATGGTACGGTGCTTTTAGTCCAAAAACGGCCTAACCCCAATATCCAAAGTAAAAGTTTCCCTCTAACTCCAAATTGTTCTATACAGTCCACACATTGTTTAGTAAAAAGTTACACAATTTTAAGCGTCGGGTTTGGGGGCAGCGAGGGAGAAGTTGGTAAATTAATAGTTTTTATCAGTTTTTCTTAAATATTTTAAAAAGTATGCAATTTAGCGGAAAAAGTGTTGTATACAAAAATAATCTACATTAAATTGCGAACAAAAATGGTTCTGTGCATAATCTTGCTAAAGTAAACGGTTCCAGAGTTACGGATGGTGTAAAAGTAGAAATTTTTCTATTTCTCTACTTCTCAAGGGGCGTTACTTTTTAAGGAAGAAGAAGCTTCCACAGGCCTAGGTCATATAATCCAGTGTGAAAGAGGTGACCTTCATCAACTTTCTCTAAATCTGGGGTATGATTCATTTGAATCTGGAGCCAAAACAGTCACCATTAAAGATTTGCTTCCCTTCATCTTCGAGCCAGATATCGTCGATGAAGAATGGAGGAGAAGCACATAATTCAAATTTAAATATATCTTCAAGTCTCTCGTCTCTCCTTACCGTGCACACCATCCGATGTACAGGGCCAATTTATCCATTAGGCAAGAAAAGCAGCTGCCTAGGGCGGCAGTCTTTTAGGGGGCGGCAAAAATACTAATTAATTCTAATAAAAAATGTAACATAAATAGAAACTTGATTGTAATCAGTGGCGTAGCCAGGGGGGGGGGCAAAATTATTTTTGTATTGTAATTTTCTAACTTTCTATTAAGCGTTTGACCATGAAAATTTCAAAAATTTTCGTCTTAGACGCTATTGCAGGACTCGCTTCGCTTGTGAGCCCCCCAAACTAAATTCCTGGCTACGCCACTGATTGTAATTGTACTACTTATTTAAAAATTATATTAAATTATGAAGAAAACATAAACAATTTTTTAGTGCCGCGTGGCAATGCAAGAGAGTAAAGAATAAACGAAGAACAAAAAACTGTCTACTGTTTAAGTATTATTATTATTGCTACACGGGTACTGGTTGAAGGTCCACTTTGTACTGAAGCTCTAAGCTTATTGTACCTCGTTTTCCATTGAGTTGTTAAGTAAAGTTATAAGTATTTCGATCCACAGCGTAATGATCACCAGAGAGCCGAGCTAAGAAATACATTAAGTCACCGCTGTGGTTACTGTTTAAGTAAATAAATTTGTTATTTTGCTAATAAATATTATGCTGTTATAATAAGTTCAAATTTTCGTTTTAAGGGGGCGGCAGAAAAGAATATGCCTAGGGTACTCACATGCCTTAACGCGGCCCTGCCGATGTAAGAAAGTATTAAGGTTCACACATACAGTGCTGTCGTTAATTTATTATTGTCATAAACTGGGTTATAAGAGGCTAGAGACTTAACAGCTTACTTTCTTTTCAAGTGTATCTCCTTGAATGTTTTGTTCTCAATCTTTTTCAAGGCTAGTATTCCAACTTCAAGCGCTTGATTACAGTTCACGTTTGCATCTGCTACAATCCCTGTTAATAAGGAAGAGAGTTTAAGTATGTTTTAGAAAACGGATGGTGTTTCTCAAGCCAAGAAATAATAGTTTGCAAGTCCGAATGACCCTAGAGTAAGCTTTCTCGTTCACCGTTTGTTGAACACCGTTTTTGACATAGTCAGTACTGTGCAACTCCTCTAAGCCACAAAAAGGACATCAACAAGTGAAAGCCTCCTAGTCAAATGAAGAGTTACTTCAATAGGCTGTCATCAGGTGCTGCTGCTAATATTTCACAAGCTTTAGCGTACAAAGGCTGATCAAAAGTCACCATTTGTTATGCTTTGTCCACTGATGGTCCCTTTTGTAGCAGCTTGAAGAAGAGCTGTATAATTTGATAATGGAAGAGGGACTACAGCGAAAATTTGAAACTCTCTCATCGCATACAGCATTTCTATGCAGCCACTCCACCCAGGCTGAAATTCTTCTGAGCCTTCCAACCAGGAACCACTCAACCAAACAAATTAAGTGTTCAACCATGTTCATATGACAGTGGTTTTATTTTCAGAGAAGCTATGTTTGTAGCAACTATTTTAGTATAGCCAGATGTACTTGGGGCTCTGTAAGTTTTCAAATCAAACAGGGGTCGCTTTTCAACAACATGAGCACTAACATTCTTTTGAGGTACCTTGTCCTTTACCTGAAGAGCGGCTTAATTTTATAATAATTTCATTGTTTCAAAAAGTCTAAAAATTTGAAAAATTTCTACTTTTGCACCTTCCGTAATTCTGGAACCGTTCACTTTAGCAAGATTTTGCACAAAATCATTTTTATTCGCAATTTAATGTAGATTACTTTTCGAAATATTTTGGAAAAACTGATGAAAACTACTAATTTGCCAACTTCACCCCCTCCCCCCAAACCCGACGCTTAAAATGATGTAACTTTTTACCAAACAATATGTGGACTGTATAGAACAATTTGGAGCTGGTGAGAAGCTTTTACTTTGGATGTTGGGGTTTGGGTCTAATTGCACCGTACAAAGGGAAGAGCTCTTCACAACGGTGAGATTCTTTTCTGTTTTCTACCACTTCACCTGAATGTGTCGCAACTAGACTACTACTGAACCTTGAACCTGACAGAATTTCCTCTAAATACATAGTCGGAAAATGAAAATTACACAAACATCTCAATACACTGTGAATATGTAGATACTCTCAAGTGACGGGGATGCAACAAAACAGTCGAAACAGTGGAGCATGTGCTCACTGTTTGTCTCCAACGTCAGAGACTTACCCTGACTTTTGGCCTTTTGGCCTGAGTATATATGGGGACATTGAATTTTGACAGAATTGCAGACGGATTGCCTATCATTGCTACATTAGACGTAAAAAAAGCTTCTATTGGTACGGTATTGCTACGGTACCAAACCTAAAAGTTACCAACCTAAAAAAGTTATAAAGTTACCGGCAAGTTCACAAACAAACTTATAATTTTTTTTTTATTTTAATCTATTTTTAATCTACTGCTTACCACGACGAGATTTCACGTTGAGTAACAAGATTTCTAAGTTCGGTTCTGGTTGCAAGCTTGGATCCGCTATTTGGGTACGTTAATAAGGGTTGCGAAAACGTGGAAGAAATTTGGAATTATAATTAAATTGTTATATAATGGATATTTAATCCTTAGATAAACTTTCACGTTATACAAAATTTACAAGCTTTGTTAATTATCAGGAAGTACATATTAAGGTAAGCGTTCGCCAAAATACCGATGCTAAAGCAAAAACCTTTAAAAGACAATAAGTTCAATAAAAAAATCCAAAGCAATCTGCTAAATTTAAATTTTTTAGTTTATTTATTATCTAAGTAAGCTATAAAAATTAACTTCTGTTAAAACGCTTTTATTCTACGTAATTCAATATCGATGTTTTAAAGGAGCTTTCCTTATTAGCTGAGATTTACTAGAACTCCTTTTTGCTTTTAGTAGCTAAAAGAATTACAATGATGTCGATAAAGGTACTCAAGCTAAGATTCTTGTGCAATTTATCAATATAAATTCTTCAAGTCGATTTCCTGAATTATTTTAAAAGATTGTTTTTGCCATACATTTGAGTTTAATATATCACAATACCTCAATACCTCATATTTTCGATATCTCGAGGTCGTAAACATCCGAGTATCAATTTTTGCCTGTAGAGTATTTTGTAAGATAATTTCACAATACGGTTTTTATGGCAAAAATTGAAAACGTAGTTTGCCAATATAAAATTTATTGATAAATTTATTGAAAGAAATAAATTGAAAGGGTTTAACAGAAAAGTTAATGTATTTGAAATAGTTTTCAAACCAATTTTGGTTTATAAAAAGCAGTTGGCAACCTTTCACGTTCAATAAAAAAATAATTGCCAATATGCGATGGCTCCATTAGAACTATAAAATGCTTCGATAATTTTTTATTTTGAGAAATTGTTAAATTAGATAATGAAAGTGCTAACCATGCGAATATTAAATTATCCTTATTGAATATTTTCTTGAAAAGGAATCACATTATAATACCAAGCTAATAACGTAGTCCTGGTGCCAACAATGCGAAAAATAAAAAGGTAAGAAATCTGAATAACTTTTGCCAAACTTTTCAAACAGTTCTTTCGTTCACGCCACAGTCCCAACCACGAAGTTGATATGAAATCGCATCCAACACTACGAAAGCAACTTTAAAATATGAAGACAAAAAATTTTATTATTATGTGGTATACAAAAGTTTTACCCAGGAGTTTTCTTTAAACAGTGGTTTTAATTAAAATGGGGAAAATTTTTATTAGGGAAAAGAAAAAGTCAAAATTAATTTTACAATTTTTAATTATATTTTCTAAAAGGATAAGAAGGAAAAGTTTTAAAAATTACTCAAATTCCGAAACTGATATCCATTTGGAAAATTAGGTAAGTTAAATACCTTTTCACGATTATCATTGAGTTACTGTGATGTTCTAATAGCTGTATCAATTTCACATTGTTCCTTTTTGCAATTTCTTTACGTTGTTGTGTCAACCTGGTTTTTGTTTTCACATTATCTCGAAGCTTTCAGCAATGCTTGACCGCGTTGCGATAACAACGTACTTATTACTGAAGGTATCTAAAACTTTCACGAAATAGAAAAATATTGCTGAAGGAACTGAAGACAAGAAATATATTTAATTTTTCGAGAGGTTACTAAAACAAAATTTGAAGTATAAGATTTGGTTTCTTTGTTATAAGGGTCTGATAACCCTGAATGGGCGCAATAATGGACGTAGGGTAGGGGCTAAGGGCTGGGGTGGTAAGTTCTCTCCCAGTTCGATCAACAGCGACCCTGCTTACTCGAGGCTTTGAAAATTTAGATTTTTCAGTAGGCAGTCGTTTCATTATAAATGTAAAAAAAATCGTCGGAAATGATTGAGCTGAGGAGATGACAAGCATCCCAATGTATGGCCGGCTCGGTACACAAAGTACGTTAAGTGAACGTCCATTTGATATATTACCTCAATTTATAGTTAAATTTGAAAAGTTTTAAAATAATGAGGATCAAATTGTTATATGATGATGAGCTTTGCTCATAAAACCACGAATAAAGTTAAATCACTGTTTGCATTCTCTTCCGTATGGATGGTTTATTTTGATGTCACATCGTGCAATTAATTTAGTGTTTTGAACATTTTACCATCACACATTAATCTCAATAAACAATTGCGTTATTGCTCATAATCTGTTTACATAACATTCAGTTCGCCACGCAAATAATTTCAAATACCAATCAAACTTCATTAGTCGTTCTAGTTACTAATTTTTTAAACTTAACACAATATCCGTAAAATTTTGATTTCAAAATTCAAATTTGATGTTTTCCAGTAGATTTACCTTTCAAAAAAATCTCATTTGTATGTAGGTAAGTCCGCTCAACCACATTAATCCAAATTTTGGTAATTTCTTCCTGTAATGTAATTTTTTGTAATTTTTAAATAAAAACACTCCTCTCACTAAAAAAATTCGGCTATAATCAACGAAATTCAATTTAAAATAAGTTTATTAAATGATGTTATCAGTAACACTGTTAGAAATCAACTGCGACCGGCTCCACCTAGTAGAACACACTATATACTGCACATATTTACGTCAATCACACGTACCGTTAACAGAATGAGCGAATCACTGATTTTCATATAAAAAATCGATTATTTCCGAAACGAGAGAAAAAATTTAGGCTGATCCATTAAGGAAGTTTGGAAGATGCAATCGGAGACAAAGTTTAAGAATTTTAAGAAAAGAAAAGATTTTTTTCTTTTAAATCGGCTAAGCTTACTGAAATTACGAATATTGAATTTATTATAACAAAAATTTTGCGAGTGACTATCCCTGCAATCCAACCGAACAAAATAAAAAATTTGGTTGTATTTATTAGTAATAAAAATTATTTATTAGTAGCAATTGATATTTGATATTAAAAAATCGATAAAAACAATAAGTTTTAATTCTTGAGGTCTTTTTAAAGTCTATATAATTTTTGGAAATTATTATATATTAAAATGTATTTTTCCATCTTCCAAATTCTAATTTTCACATCCGCCAGAAAAATACAAATCTTTTAAAAATATGCCCGGCTAATCGGCCTAATTATATGTATAATATCCAATTTTGCAACATATGATGAAAATCAATTCAAACAAGATAACCTGACCATCCGTAGCCGCTATCAAATTAAAATTCAATTATGTTTCCTTCGGTATTAACTTGATTTTAACAAAATCTTAAGATTCAATTATGAATTTCAAAATTTTCAAATGCAGACTTTAATCTTCAATTCTCCAATCATTTTATAAGATTCCAAAACTTAATCATCCAAAAATCTACTTTTCAATAACATAAAATATGGTCCAAATTGAGACAATTTATAACTTAACAGCAATTACAAATATTACTCACTCAATTCAATACTAGTTTATTTCTCAAAAATGCAAGTTATCAAAAAATTCATACGTGCCGCTTCCCGCGGCCATCTTGGCAAAAAGCCATGCTTTCCCTTCCCGTTTTCAGAATTCCAACTTGATGGCGGAAGAAAATATAAAATATTTACAGAAATCAAAAAAAGACAAATATCCACAAGAATTCATAAATTTACAAAATAAATATTCAAAATCAAATGAAGATTTTAGAAAACGACAGTATACAGTAGCGGTCATGGAAATTGCATTGGGAAATATTCCTAAATTAAAATAATAGATTTCTATATTATATTCCTAATAATAAAGAATAAAAAGTTAAAAAGTTAAATTATTGGTTTAGAAACTCATAAGCTCAAAAAAACATTTTCTTTTTTGAACATAATCACAAAGCTAAGTTTTTCAAACCGGGGGGTCTGGGGGGTATGGAATACCCCCCAGCACATCAGTGATTGTGTTCAAGAAAAGAAAATATGTTATTAAATTTCAAATCACAAATCTTAGATATTAAAATTTTTGAAATTAGATTTCTGGTTTAAAACCCATCAGCTCAATATGACATTTTTTTGCGCACAATCTCTGTTATACTGGAGGGTATTCCATACCCCCCAGACCCCCCGGTTTAAAAAATTTAGCTTTAAGTGTGTATTATGTTTATATTGTGTAGGGTTATTGAAATTTCATTGGGAATTGTTATTTTAATTCGGAAGTAATCGTCGATGCAATTTCTATGACTGCTACTGTATATAATTAATTTCTCAAGAACGGAGTAGTAAACAGTAATTCAATTTTAAAACTTTCTTCTATTAACAACCTATAAATACAAAACAATTGGAAGAACTCAGACTTCTTTTTCAATGTTTTTAAAGGTAAATAAAAAAAAAATGTTTTTCATAAAATTCTTTCTTTTAAATTCTTAATATTTCTAAGATTTTGCTTTAGATTTTTATAGAGACAAGTATTTTACTGTCTTACACCTTATGATTTTTTCTAAAATCAAAACTATAGATATGGCTTTCATCGGGATAGAACAAAATCCCGCCGAACCAAAATCCTGCCGGACCACAATCCCGCCGAACGAAAATCCCGCTGGACCACAATCCCGCCGCAATAAAATTAGTATTGGCATTCTTGTCTTGCTATTTCCTGTTCCCAAATGAATATTATTTATTTTACAAATTCAAAACTTGTTTTTTGTGAATTCCTCCGTGTGCACCCCGCACTTTCGGATCCACCCTGAAACGAGTTTCACCTTTTTGGAGTTCCACCTTTGGTGAGTTCTTTCGGTTTTTAGGGATATTTTTAATTAGTTTAGTCTTTGTCAAAATGGTTCGGAGCGCCCGGAGCGGAGGGACCGGAGCGCAGTGTAGCGCAGAGTCGAATTTGACAAAAACAACCATGGCAATACACGGCTCCACCATAAAAAATAGTTCTGCGGTTTTTATAATTAAATGCCAACAAATCCCCGACACTAATTATATTTTACAAATGCAAAACTTGCTTTTAGGGTGGATTTCCTTCGCACCTTGCACTTTCGGATCCACCCTGAAACCCCGAGTTTCACCTTTTTCGAGTTTCACCTTTGGCGAGTTCTTTCGGCTATATGGAATATTTTGGATGGGTTAAAGCGAGACATTGTTTGTCAACGTTTATTGCTTGCCAATGCACAAACTGGTCGCCCAGAAGTAAGAAAAAAGAAATATGAGAACCTTGGCAATCAAGTGGCAGCCGTTGTTCAAGAATATGAAAATTATGATTATAAGGTAAGTTCAGCGGGATATTGGTTCGGCGGGATTTTGGCGGCGAGATTATGGAAGCAGGATTGTGGCCACGGGATTTTGTCCTAGACCGAATTTTTATTAATTTTAACAAAAGGTAAATGTCAAATTAAAACCGCAAGAATCGAAGATTTTATAACAAAAATTTCAAACCAATTCTTGCGGTTTTAATTTGATACTTTCTTGTTATTAAAATTAATGAAAATCATATCTATAGTTTTGCTTTTAGGAAAATACTGTAATTAATAGGAAAATACAGTAAAATACTTTTCTACGAAGGCGTCCTGAGACCACAACGTAAAAAAATAAATTTTAAGTGTCAATTGCGATTTACAATTGTCAATTTACACTTTGAAGTCGCAATTGACACTTAAAAGTCGCAATTGACACTTAGAAGTCGCAATTAACGTCTGCGCAATCGTACTTAAAATACTATATTATTGTAGTGTCTAATAAGTATTATTGCGCAGGCGTTAATTGCGTCTTCGAAGTGTCAATTGCGACTTTTAAGTAGCAATTGCAACTTTTTAGTCGCAATTGTGGCCTCAGGACGCCTTCGTAACTTTCAGATTCTGTTTATAGCGATGTAAAAAAATTCGTAACCCCAGAATAGAATTACTCCACGTTTGAGTAGGAGACTCTTCCAATCAAAAAAAGTCGAAATATAATTCCAAGTTTTAATCATTAAATTCCGTTCACTTTTTCTTCAAAACATCTAAATTTAAATTAATCTCAAGCAAAATTTCCAATATAATATATAAAAGCAAACCGTTGAGATAACTGGTCCAAATGTCGCTGTATCTAATTTATTTTATAGTTTCCTCAACTTTATTTTCGAATATAACCAATTTACTGTTCAAAATTACAATTTTTCATTTATCTCTTCAATTTTCAGTAATAGGTATTTATAAATACAAATAATCAATCTTTATCGTGAATCAATTTATCGCTTCTAAAATATGTCAATATTTGTCCAAAATAAGACAAAATCAAAAATAATTAAAAAATTTACTCACAAAAATAAAATATTTAATTTTTGCAAACTCTTCAACTAAAAATTTCCAGCTGCTCCTGCGTCTAAAAAGCGGTTTTCACAACTAGCTGATGCAAACTCAACTAGTTGGCAGGAAGACCCAACACAAATTTTGAAATATTTACGATAAAAATTAAAAATATCACAAGTAATATTAAAAATAAACTAAAATAAATAGAGGATTTTGAAACACGATATTATTGGTCTGTGGTGATTATTGTGGAAATTTTGTACACATACTGTCAGTAGTGAAATACCCATTGACCCATTGTTTGTATCCATGTAGTACCAATTTATTATTATATGAACATGATTTGAAATTATTAAATTCCAATAAGCAGGTAAGTCAAGGTACCTCCGATTAAAATTTTTTGCTCTCTGCTAATTAGTGTTATTAATACCTCTGTTTGTTTTTGTTTTAATTTATTTATTTCAGACACAATTAAAAAAGAAAAATATATAGGTCGCTATTAAAAACATTGAAGGTTTTTCATGACAACTTGAAAATATTCAATAAAGTATGAAATAAGTTGGTTAATTAAAATCGTTCGATCAAATTTAATTTCGCATAAAAGAGCCTTTTGCTGCAACGTCGTGGAATTAATTATAATTAAGCTTTAAAATATTTCAGACCGTCTTTTTTAAAACTAAATTACGATAAATTTATTTCTTTATAATAAAGTATACACCAAAATGCACTTAAAATTTAGTGATATTTATATTTGCGTGGCCGAGTTAAATTTTTATGCAAACAATTGTTAATTAAATTTACCACAATGTAAAGTTTTAGTATTAACCCTTCGAACTATTCAAATATTTTTCAAAAGTATATTTTGGGGATTATTTTACTTGTACAGATTATAAAATTAAAATAAATTTTGCGATATTTAATGTAAATTTAATTATTACAGAAATCCCGGACGGAAAATTGGATAAATCGAAAGTTTTCGCTGGAAACCCTGCTTTAAATGGTATTGATATCACAAAAAATGTTCTAATAATTATTTTTAAATTAAAAGTTGGTAAAACCAATTTAAAATACTATGTACAGAACAATTTCAAAATCTAACCAAATATGCATATGTATATAATTATTGTATTGTTCGTTAGCATTCCGGGTTGAAAATTAATAAATCAAGTTTAAATAACCCCTTTTCATATCTGTTATTCAATTAAAATTCAACGCAACAGCATTTTAAACTTGATTTAACTGAAGCTGCTGTCGTTCGCAAAAGCTTTAATTACTATAAACGTTTACTTACTTAAAATTTTAAATTTTTAAAATACACTCTGGCGTTTAATATTTCCCAATAAATTTGAAATAATTTAAATTTTCATTAATCAACTACAGCGGAACCAAGCAATATAAGTAAACCAGCTAATGCTGCTTAAATTTTCGTTTACAAAGATATTTAAGATGTAACACACTTTCGTTTTAAAAGGAAATAGTATTTTCACCAGGTGAAAACTTGTTAGAGGAAATTTATTTTGAGCAAATTGAAAATTTAGTTTGACATCCATAATATAGGAATTTCGTTGGGTTAGGGAATCTGATAAACGCTATGTGAAGTCGGTACATTGTAATCGTGAGATTTTATCTCGTGCGGGAAAGTTTATTTTACAAAAAGTAAATTGTCCTACAGCTACAAGTATATGAGTATACGTAATATTGTATTATGTACTAAAAATCAAAGTATTTTATTCTCATTGCTTCCTTCAAATATTGAAACTTACAAAATATGTTTTTCCAGATATTTTCAGACGGATTTTCAACTTTTTCTTTTTAATTAAAAATAAAAATTATAGAAATTTTGAGGTAAAAACCCAATTTCCCTTATCTGAAAACTAGATGAAAAGTTTACCTACAAAATTTGAAAAATTTCCCTTGAAAGGAAGTTGGATGTCTTGCTCTAAGTACTACTGCTATTACCATTTACTTATCCTTGCAAGTAAGTTTTACCTTTCCTCCAAAAGTTACATAAGGAATACTTGAATATATTCAAACAAAATTACACATTGTTCCAAGTTCGATTATCATAAAATGCCGGGTATGTTTAAATGAATTCCAAGATAAAATTATATTAATAATTTCATAGCACACACACACATATTATTGACGTTCAAATTTGATTTAGTTATTAAACTTTCATTAAACTTCGCATAAAATCAGCAGAAATTTGATATTAGCTTAGCAAAATTTAATCTTGTGATTTTGTAGTTATACAGTTTGGATTTGGTAAGTTAGAGCATATAATACCATATAATTTGATTTTGATAAGTTTAATTATAGACGGAAATATTCCAATTCCAAAAATATAATAAATATTTTGGTTTCGACATCTAATCAGTTCGGTCGATGACAGCTTCAGATAAAAATAGCAACAAAAAGAAAAAGAAGCTTCCAAATGACTTTTACATGTTTTCTGAAATTAAATTTTTAAATTAGAGTATTACAAGGTTTTTTTATTCTAAAACAGCAGATACAACCTAATGGAAGTTAATAACCAAAGCAAACAAAATTAATGTAAATAATTTAAGTGGTCTTATTAAATTGCATGAAAAATGTATGTTAATTTATATAGAATGAAAATGTCAGCATTATAATGAAATTTGTTTTTTGCAGACATCATTTCATAAGATAGATTTTATTTGTCGGGTTTTGGCATATTTAAATCATTCCGTCTATCAGCTTTCGCAATTTTAAATAAAAAATTTGACGTGCATTGTTTTAGGGTAGATTAAATAACATTAGAGAAAATAAATAGAAATTAGTAAACATTAAAATGAAAATTGCGGAAAATTTTTTCAGCAAAATTCGAAAAAAAAACGGCTCGAAACATTTTGGGCTTCTCCAGAGGATTCTTATTAAATTAAAATATTTTATGTAATTAAGATGTAACTCGTGAATAAAAAATGAAAATTTTCTTGAGCGTGGGTAGATAATCTTTACGGAAGAGCGAATTTGTTTACGTTGGATTAACTAACATATAACCCTGCTCTTTTAATTATGTTATTTCATATAAAATGTCTAAATTTTGTTAAATTCATATATTTTTTTTGCTGGAAAGTGTTTTCCTAAATTTACCTGGAATCGTACGTTTCTATTGTATCTGTGGGGAATACCCGATCAATTCGTTTCTGCTTCCCTAGAAACTTCAAATTTCCTTCACAATGCACAGCCCGAACGGTCGGGAATTTTTATTATCTGATAATTAACTCAATTTCTAATTATTTGATAAGAAATGAACCAAAGAAAATTAACCCCACACTATAACTGTAAATTTCTTAATTATTATGGTGTTTCTAAATTTTTTGTAAATTCCACGTTAAGTTGTAAATCCGTCTATTTGACATCGAAAGGATACATAGCAAGAGAACTGGAAAGGTTTATGGTGCATAACGAAAAAAGAACATTGTGGAATACTGCCAACTAATGAGAAAAAGTTTTCCTCTCAATCGGTAAAATAGTTCGAGGTGCTTTTATTTGAATTTGTCCCACAGATTCTGTCGCGGCGTTAAAGTTTGAACAGCACACAAACAGAAGGTAAATGGCGGGAAATTTTGTAAAACAAAAGATTTGAGAATAAACCAATAAACATAAAAATTACAAACAAAATTCTTTTTATTTGTAGCCACGCTCTCATTGGTTAACTTTTTACCAACCTAATAAAAGACCCAACAAAATTGAAAATAATAGAATTATTTTTATTTTGTGAGTATTTTTTAATTTATGAATAAAGTTAACGAATTTCCTTGTTGAATTTTCCTTTTTATAGCATCGTCAGGTATTTTATAATTATTATAAATTTTCACTCTTTTTAATATTAATTTTAAAATAACGAATCAAGTTCCAACCAATCACTCACTAGAAGTAATTTATATTTTGTTAGCCCTCTACGTTGTTACTACTATAGCTACACGCCACTGCAATTGAACGATTCCCGTGTGTACACTAAAGATTTGATGAATAAAATGGCAATTAAAATTAAGTGGTTGTAACTTTCCGTGTTAAGTGATACATCAACATACTCTTTATTTCAAAATTATTACTATAGTGGAATTGTGTGTTACGTCGCAATCGTAAACCACAAGCAACCCTAACTCAAATCTCTCATTAAAGACCCTACATCTTCTAGCCTGATAATTATATCGTGTAATTAAACACATTGTTTCTTAGAATTCCGCTATAAGGAAGGGATTACATAAAATTCGTCGAAATAAATAAATTGAGTTTTCTATTGTTTGTAGGTGTGATTGGTTTTAGAACAGCAGCAATCGATATAATAAATAAAATGCGTAATGGAGTAAACAACCAATCACGTCCAGCGTTGAAGATAAAAGAAAAGCAGGTACGTAATATCCGCAATAATGGATTACTCATTTCGTCCAATTAAAACATAATCTTTTATGTAATAAATTGGAACGATTCGATTAGAAAATTATCTCGTTTTTAAGAAGGATTAATTAAAAATCGTTAATTATTGACGGGAACAATAAACACTTTCATTATGTGTCATTATTAAAACCACAACTTACTGAGGAAATTAATTAAAACTTTTGATTTTGCAAAAGAAATTAAATAAAGTAGTGTGATGTTAGTTGACCTTCCATTATTAAATATTGGAAGAATAGTTGAGATTAAAGTCAAAATAAACAAATATAATTGTCCGACGTTTCGAGATCTTTATTGTCCCATTTTCAGGTCTGCATAAAAACAAATCTTCATCTCACCCGGGCGAGATATTTGAGAAGGGGGTGTGTAACAATTTATTGCTAATAATTGTTGGAGCACCCCATTTGCCCTTTGCTCCGTGTCGCTAATAAAAAAATTGCTTTGAAGCGCCACTTTTATTGCGGTGGGCGCTCGCTAGAATTAAGAGAGTCTTAGGTTAGAGTTGATAGTGCGTAGGTGTGGATTTGCAAATCCGCGAAGAAGAGTGCAACTACGCGGCCGATTACTTGGAAATTATTTTGTGATACACCAACGTGACCCGAGGCAAGTTTTCTTCAGGCGCCTAATTGGGATTGTTAAACTGTTTTACAGAGGGGTAAGATATATTTGTTTTTTAATTAATTTTGGGAAAATCGACTCTTGTCTCTATAATATGTTTCTCCACTGAGGACAATATTGAGAAGAGTTCTTTTCCAACTCCGCTGAGGCTGCTAATGTGTTGGCAACAACTTCTTGCAGTCATTGTTTTTTTTTGAATCCACGCTCTGCCCCCGCATTAAGAGCTGGTATAAAATCTTGGGTTTCGTCACAGAAATTGTTAATTACTGGAGAAGACCTATTCGAGGTGTTGCTTCTTTTGGCCGCAATCTCAACTATTCTCCCAATATTTAAGTGCATCTTAATCAGATAAAAAGATGAAAGAATTAGTACGTATCACATAGGACATATGTTAGACTGATAAGTGCAAAATAGCCCCAAATAAATAAAGAATAAGCCAAAGGGCTTAGCGTTATTACACGAAAATAATTAATTTAATTTTAGCTTAAAATTGAATTAATTTTGTTTTGCAGTTAACTTTTGTTAAAGCCAAAAGATATCGAAGAGAATAATATTGTTGTTACACTTTGTCTAAGTTTACAAAACATATAGGTTCGAAACTCAAATTGTTTTTGCAGAAAAGTGTTAAAGTGTTAACAATAATAGTAAATGTTTGGTATACAATTATTCACACGTGCTAATTATAGGTTTCTTTGAACAAAATTATCTTGTCCAATCTGAAGTACTTAAAACTATTGCACGCTACCAGCAAGCGACTTTGTCATAGTTTGGATTATTTTCTAAGTAATGTAGAAATAAACGTGAAACGCTTTCTCGGAGCCTGCAGTCAGTCGTGCGTGTTTTATTTGCTGATGCAGATGAATCTTCTCAATAAGCACATAAGCGTTAATTAACCACCGAAAGTTTGCTTGAATAAACGTGTTTATAATGTGATTCTGATTACTGATCGTTTAAAAACATATCGGTCGATTTTGAAATGGTTGTACGCCTAACAGTCTCAAATAACTGTACAACCACCAATAATTCTTTATGGGTAGAAGGCTTCAGAGACTTCAAAAGTTATTTTTGGGGGTCCCGGTCTAGATTTTGCAGATCTCCGCAGAGTGTTAAATCTTCGTTAAATCACAATCTTCGCACCTAGTTTTTTGTTAACTTTATTGTTACACCTAGGTTTTCGAGAATTGTGTACTAAAAGATAATAAAGCTAGCTAACAGTCTATACGAAAATCAAAAAAAGATTAGTCTACTAAACTTTTTTGATGACACAAAATAAACCTTGTTTTCGTGAATACATAAAGGAATTTTAGAGAATTACACTATTAATTGAATAAAAGTTTTATTACGAAAACTTTCCCGCATCTTGTAAATATTTCAATTTACCTTATCTTAATAAAAAGCCGTGAGTGGGTTCGTTGGTAAAAAAATAAATCTCTTATTTTTATATTGAATAAAATGTGAATCCACAGTCCTAATTAGATTTTTTCGTAAACCAAAACCAAATAACTTTTAAATTAATTAAAAGTAATATAAAAAATTTGTATAAGTTAAGCAATTTGGTTAAAACTTACCTCGAGCACTTTTTTCGGAGGGTGGAATTCCTTGAGCATCGTAAAACGCTGGTAGTCCATAATCGCTGATTTTCAAAACCCACCTAGCGTCGATAACGCAATTTCTTGATGTTAAATAACCATGTACCCGCACTAAAGTTGAATGTAAATATTTCATTCCCTGAAAAAACAAGAAAATGCCACTTAAAATTTTTTGTTTCACGCTCCAGCAATTCTTGTGTTAATAATAATTAATAAAAGATGTTAATTATATAACTAAATTGATTTGACTCCTATTTACAAATTTCACTTAATTTAAATTTCGAGACATTGTTCTGTTCAAATGTCTAAACGCTAACGATGAAGATGATTAAACAGGAAACTCCGGGAATGCAGCACAAAATGAAGATTATTAATTTAATATTTACTTCGCATAAAATAAGAAGCATTGATTTTTTCACTTGAAAAGTTCGCAATAAAATTTCGAAAAAGGTAAAATAAATTTCTTTCCTAATTAATAAATGGGAAGCTTAATTAAAACTGCACTTCATTAACAACTCGCAGTTTATTTTTGCTTCCTTTGACTCGAGTCGGCAAGCTGTATAACTAGAAAATTCAAAAGGTTATTAAAACGTAACAATGAAACAAAACATAAAATTGTTTTGCTCGGGCTTACATCTCAAAGTATGGAAGACGTAGGGATAAGCCTTTCCATTGTTGACTATATAGAGATATGTCGAGTTTTTCCAGACGTGTAACTGCATTAAACTGGGAACTAAAATAATTTATTGTCCAAATTTAACACAACCAACTTCAGATTACTTTATTTGCAAACACTCGATTGTCATTTTCCTCTTCCAGTGCAAACTTCGGGTATGAATGGAAGCAAACACGTATGTACACACAACAACATCAAGAAATAACGAAATACTATTCAACAAAGCCCATTTTGTTTCTACTCAATTAAATTAAACTTTTGAGATAGCTTTGTAAGAAGAATCGTAGATGTAAACCCACTACGGTATTAAGTTATTTGGAAACTGCTGAGTTATAATCGCTTGTAGCAAATAAATTTTGCTAAGCTTTTATCAAACTTTTACAGAAGTATTTTTCTACAATATGATAAATTTTGATTTAATTAGGTAACTATCAAACTATAATAAAATCTGCTATTCGGCAATACAAAAGGTTTGATTATTAGTACCAATCAATGTAAAAGCTTTCAATAAAAGCTTCCTTGTTGAGGTTTCGAGAAATTAAAATAAAAATATTACGAGCTTTTAGTAAAATTTAGAACATTAGAATGTTCAAGTTGGAAACCACCACCCTGCCATTAGTCAGAATTTAGAACAGAAACTTTAACCTGGTAATGCAACTACCTACGTTTGCTAAAATCCATTCGGAAAACTGTTTTGAAATATTTTATAAGTTTCAAAATAATAATCAAATAGTTGTTAATCAAGAAAATGTCACCCGCTTGGAAGTGGTTATACATCAAAGAGAAGTTCTATGGATTTGGATACAACGTTGATATAGCATAAAGCGACTTCCAGACCAGAAGGTCAGATTCAGGAAAAACTGATGAAAATTCAAGACCAAACGGTGTTTATTTTACTGCTGTTGAATTACACATTTCTCTCTTAACGACAGCAATTGAACAAAGTATATCTGCTTTTCGTTGATCATATCCTAATCGGAGATCATCCATTCATCCGTAATTCGGATGGATAACCAGGGCTACAATAATACGATCACACTCCATTGCTTTCTACAAACAATGTTTACTTTCTCTATTATAATTTTAGAATCCTGTTTTGAAAATAAACTTTCGTGTCTACTTATAATAAAATAAAAGCAATAACTTTTTTACAGATAAACATTTATTGATTCAATTAAATTGGAAACTATATAAGACCAATGTTTATATGAAATTTGTCAAAAGAATTAAGATAGTATCGTGGAATAAAAATATTTACCCCATATTCTTCGAAAAACTTATTCGACAGATAAGCTCTTATCCTAAATAAATTCAATTTGCCGAACCTTCAGCTATTGTAGATGAAATGAAAGCAATTCTATTTAAAACTGCGCCTATGCACAATTCCCATAAAACAATGCATCATAATTATGTGCATCATGCGACTAAAACCAGCAGTTAAATAAGCAAATTTTCCGAGTTTCTATTATTTAAAATTTTAATTTTAATATTTATTGCAGTGGTTCTATAAGTTGTTAAATGTAACTGTTATAAAACTTCTTATATAACCTATAAGTAACCATTATTTTAAGTTAGTAATTAAAGAAACATATCTATTGCCGCAATATAAATCCTAAAGCTCTTGGGTTTTTATTAATTTTATATACTCCCTATAAAACTTCCCAACCAATTAGTATTTCTATAAATCTGCAATACAGTTTCAAAATTTTTAATAAAATTCTTATAAAACTTGTAGTTACTTAATTGATATAAATTATTCATTAGGCTATCTCGTTCGCTATATTAGTGGTTATCAATAGAGATAGGAAGAGAAGGAATACTTCAACTGGAAACTGAAACAAGGGTTCCATTTTTTGCTATTCTTCCAGTGCTGAGACGAAAAGCATAAAGCGACTGGGTGTCAAGTAGACACCGTCGGAGGATTTTCACATTGTTTCAGCTATTTCTTTATATAAAAAATAATAAATAAAATAATAAAAACTAATAGGTTTCCAATTGAACTTTTCAAAAAATATTACCGTAATAAAATCGTAAATTTTAAAATACATTTTGTTTTTCAAAATTTCAAGAAATTTCCATTCCATTTCGCCAGATCCCTGCCCCATTTTAATTTTTGGTTTCAAAATAGTTTAAATCGTTTGTACCTCATTTGTACCTGTACCTTCCTTATTTTCGTTTGTAGCCAATTTGTTTTTCAAATATTTTGAAATATATAAAATAGGTGTATTTCGCCAGCTTCCCATTTCGAACTTTGGATCAAAAATAATCTAATTCGTTTGTACCTCGTTTGTACCTATTTGAACCTTCCTTATTTTCGTTTGTAACCACTTTTTTTTCAGATCATTTGAAATATTTAAAATGGGTATTTCGCCAGCCCCCAAATCAAATTTTGGATCCAACATAGTTTTAATCGTATGTAGCTCGTTTGTACCCATTTGTACCTTTACTTTTACTAAAGTTACAATAAATTATTTTTTACTATTAATTATCTTTTTTTAAAATTATTAATGCCCGGTTTCACAAAGACTAATTAAAATTTAATCTACGATTAAGGGTTTTCTACAATAAACATTTATCGAGGGGTAAACCACGGTCAAACATTTGTGTACACTAGACTTCCTACTACTTCGGACTTCCTCAGACTTCTCCGGACTTCCCCGGATTTCTTCAGACTTTCCAGACTTCCTCGGACCTATTTTGTGATAGTTTTATACTCCTGAGTCAATTTCACTTTAGTTAGATTTTTGGGATATCTACTATGCGATATGCTAGCTTATCGCTTATGCGATCGCATACTATGCATATCGCATATATGCTATTCAATTTGCTAGCAGATATCCTAAAAATCTAACTAACGACAAATCGACTCAAGAGAACAAAACTATTACAAAATTAAAAAATTAATTTATTAAGAATAAGAGTTTTCTATACTAATCTAAAACGAGCTAAAATTACAATTCTTTAAAATAATTTAAACGTCTCATTGCTACTTGGCACCCCTAGGCATCATTGCAGATGAAAACGGTTTTCTTCAAATTACCTTTATCACTGTAGTCCTTTTGCCTTATTCCTAGAAGCTAGGATAGCTTCTTCGTTGTTCCTTCCAATAAACTTAAGTCATTCACGAACCCGAACACTATCACATTATTTTTTCACTTAAGTATTAAAGAGAAAATTGTTCTCGATTATTAAGAAAACTTTCATCAAAGTCCTTCACGATAATTCGGAAAACTGAACATTTTTCCGAATTTTCTCCATACGATGACTTTTCAGCTGAATACATGCACTAACGTTTTGCGGAATGCGATTTTTGTTTTGATTGGTTAAATTTTAATAAAAGGTTAAAATTTTACTAATCAAAATAAAAATTGCATTCCGCAAACCGCTATAGTGCGTGTATTCAGCTTAAGGCCTTACAAACGAATGACTGATATGAGTCCGTACGGGGCACCGCGTCATATAATTCGTATGTAACTTTTTTTTGCTTCCTGTTTGCAATTTTAATCGAATTTTGTCAATAAGTTTCTCATTCTTTAGTCCGTCGTGCATTTTGTAATCTTCATTTTCAAATTAACAAAATAAAATATAATTCAAACTGGTAAAAATCGTACAGGTATTTTGTCATTTCGGACATTTTTGTGGAGATAAAATTTTCTAATAGCGTAGAACTTCTCATTTGCTGACAAATTTTCGCAACTTTAGCCAATTTTAGTAACTTAAATGTTTTTTTGATTTCCACTTGTAACGCAAAAATTAAATATTGCTATTAAATATTTACACCGATAAGAAATTAAAAAACTTACGTTATTATTGACAATATAACAATACAAATCAAAGTTTCATAATCACCGACTTAAAAGTTCAAAAAACCACGCAACTTATAAAAAAGTGTCTTCTTTTCATATACTGTCTATAAATTACAATAAATCACAATAGGTTTATATTATTTTCCCACTTTTCCACAGACAGGTCGAAACTTGACAGAAATGGAACTCGTAGCATATTTCCGACGTCAGAGGTCGCAATTGTAAATTGAAATAGAAATAAATAGAAACTATAGGAAAACGAAGACATATTTTAAAAAGTTGCGTGGTTTTTGGACCTTTAAGGTCGGGGATTATGAAACTTTGGTTTATATTGTCAATAATAACGTAAGTTGTTTATTTTCGTATTGGTGTAAATAGTTAAAATTTAATTTTTGTGTTACAGGTGGCAATCAAAAAAAAATTTAGTGTCTAAAATTGGCTTTAGAAAACTAATAAACAGCGCAAAACAAAAATAATAAAACCGATCTAGGATTTTCTCAAAATTTACAAAAAGTTGCGGCAAATGAGAAGATTTACACTGTTCGAAAATTTTATCTGCACAAAAATGTCAAAAATGACAAAATACCTATACGATTTTTACCAGTTTGAATTATATTTTATTTTGCTAATTTGAAAATGAAGATTACAAAAATGAAGGACTGCCGGCCCACAGTGGGGAACTTCATAGACAAAAATCGATTAAAATTGCAAACAGGAAACACAAAAAAGTTATATACGAAGTATGACGTGTGCCCCGTACGGACTCGTACAGTCATTCGTTTGTAAGGTCTTAAGCTGAATACACATACTAGCGATTTGCAGAATGAAATTTTTGTTTTGATTAGTAAAATTTGAACCATTTATTGAAATTTAACCAATCAAAACAAAAATCGCATTCCGCAAAACGTTAGTGCATGTATTCAGATTAAAAGCAATCGTATTGAGAAAATTCGGAAAAATGTTCAGTTTTCCGCGAACGAGAGTGTGGTGTTTCGAGTGAGAATTATCGTGAAGAACTTTGATGAAAGTTTTCTTAATAATCGAGAACAATTTTCTCTTTAATACTTATGTAAGTGAAAAAATAATGTGATAGTGTGCGGGTTCGTGAATGACTTAAGTTTATTAGAAGGAACAACGAGGAAGCTATCCTAGCTTCTAGGAATAAGGCAAAAGGACTACAGTGATAAAGGTAATTTGAAGAAAACCGTTTTCATGTGCCCATTTCATGTGAATAGTTTGGTTAATTCGTAAAGCTTTCAATAAATCACATTGTCAAGCTGTCAACAGGAGAGATTTAAATATATCCCAAAATAAAAATTAACAAAACATTTCGTTAAGTGACCTAACGTTATACCTGTCAATGTCGAGCAGGCGAATAGTCAAGTATTTAGGACTCAGATCCAGTTGGGAAGTGGTCCTAGAAAGGGACTAAAACTATTAAGTTCAGAATAGCCACTTGAGTCCGGTTAACCGGATCAACGTCAGTCTCCAAATCATCAAACTTTTTCCTTTTCAAGAAACAAAATCAAAAATCTTTGAAAAGATAATAATTTTTTTTAAAACCAGAAGCGACCTAACGTTAAAACCGAGTAACCTTTCAAGACCTAATGATTCTATATTTTTTTATATCAAAATGATGAAGATGGGATGCCAACTTCACAAAGATTTACAGATCATCAAATTTAGTTTGCATTCAAAATAACAGTGACAAATTCAGGGCCGGATTATCCAATAGACAAACTAAGCAGCTGCCTAGGGGCACCGAACAGTAAAGGGGCGCTTAAAGTATGTTTTTTAAAAAATTGCAATTTTAGCTTGTTTTTGATTAGTCTAATTCTAATTCTTAAAAAATTTATTTTTTAATTTTGTGATAGTTTTATACTCCTCAGTTTATTTGACTTTAGTTAGATTTTTAGGATACCTGATATCTAAAGATCAGATGCTATTGATATGCTAGCATATCGAATAGCAGAAATCTAACTAAAGTGAAATTGACTCAGGAGTATACAACTATCAAAAAATAGGTAAATAATGAAATTTATTGTTGCGACATTGTCGAGAATCGCTAATCATATTATGTAGATTAAATTTTAATTAGCTTTTGTGAAACCGAGCATAAGTATTTCAAAATTTCAAAGCATAAGTATTTCAAAAATTGTTACAAGTGTTAAAACAATTTTATATCAAAATTTGAAATCCAAGGGGTGGGGGGTTTTACCGAAATGTCATTAAAAATATTGAAATATTACAAACAAAAATAAGATTTAGTCTATTTTGGATCCAAAAATCGAATGGGGGTGCAGAAATATTTCTTGCCCCAAAATTTTAATTTCCCTTACCTCCGTTTAAAAATTTCCTGTATAATTTTAAATTTCCAAATTTTCTTCCACCAAAAAATGTATTTATTTTGATTATTTTCTTAGAGGAATTTGAAGAGTACGCGGGAATAACGATCAGAGTCACAAACTTTATGTTTTGCGTAAATTGAACTTCAAGATTTACAGAATCGTAAGATCGTTAACAAATGATTTTAAAAATATGGTTTTTTACACTGCACTTAACTTATATATTTTTACTAGAAGATACCTTTCATTACCATCTATCGAATGGCATTAATAGTTTATTTCCAGCAAAATTGGACCCTGATCGTCATTCCCGTGTACTCTTCATTTGCTTGTTTCTGTTATTTTCTTGGAAGAATTTGTTTATTTATGTTATTTTCCTGCATTTGTTTAAAATGCGGAACTTGTTAAGTTCTACGAATAAAATTTCAACAGTGCAAATCTTCACATTTGGTGTCAAATTTTCGAAACTTTTTGTAAATTGTGTGAGAATGCCCAAACGGTTTCATTATTTTTGTTTTCCGATTTCGTTTAGTTTGCAAATGCAATTTGTTGACACATAAATTTATTTTAGTTTGCCTTATTGCCACCACGAGTTCATTTTCTGTCAGGCCTAGACCTGTCGAAGAGGCGTTGTTTATTTAGGGTTAGGGGACAAATAAAGTGTGTTATTGTTAAATTAAAAGTTTTTTTGGAAAAACAGTTTAGTTCTTCCAGAGTATTCAGTAATAATGTACGTTTTTTAATTACTTGTTGGTGCAAATACTTAATATTAAATTGTTAATATATAATTGTTACAAGTGGATGACGTGGAAAGACGTTCTAATGTTATTAACTAAAGTAAGTCTTTGAAGTTTTATCTGCACATCTGAAAATTCATGAGGAAGTCATCCAAAAGGAAATTTCCTCCTCACGAGTTTTGTTTTGTGTTTAACTTGATTTTGTATTTTCCCATGCAAATACTACAGTGTTGTACTTAAGTACAATACTGTAGATAATAATTATTATCAAGAGCGTCAAATATTGCTTAGGTATTTTTTCTTTTTCCGTGCTTTGTCGTTAAGATGAAAATTTTGGGTTCTCCAGAATATTAACCAACTAAATATTGGTGAAGAAACCAAATGTGTACTTCGTGAAGAGAGTTCATTTTTTATTTTAAATTTTCGAAAATTAAACATACGTAGTTGATTTTATGACTAATGCAATGTAAAACAAAACAAATATTATTACATGGAGCTTATTAGTTTTCAATTTTCAAGGTTTCGTGACGTCTATTTCCGTTTACGAATATTGCACAATATTTTACAATCTTTCCCTCCCCCATAATTAGTAACGTCTTTGGGTCACTTAAATAAATAAAACTTAAAAATTTGAAAATACTTGCTCTTTTCAATAATTTTTTTAAGAGAAAAATTATTCGTTTATTCATTCAACAAGAATCAACCAATCAACATTTAGAAAGTAGTTTATGAAGGTTTTTCTCTAATTACGAGTTGAATGTGTGATAAAATTTTTCTAATAAAAGGCACTATACTCATAAATTTTTAATAGATATTTATCGATGACGCGTTTCGGCTTATTAGGCCATAATCGTATCGAACTACAAAATATAAAGTCAAAAACAGATCATGTGAAGAAACGTGTCGTAATTCAAAAGAATAACGTTACATTGGCCAACATAAAAAATTAATTAAAATATGCAGCTCGGCAGTCAATATTTTAAAAACAAAACTCAAAAACTCGCACAAAATCTAAAAATTCAAAATGTAAAACTATCACGACATAAAATTAATGAAAACAAAATCAATTGTTTCCTTGCTGGACAGAATATTTCCAAGCACCCCACCATATCAGTCAGTGGCGTGGTATTCAATTCCGCTTGCAGGTTCAGTAAGATTTGGGTGGTTTCTTTTCGTTTTTAAACTTGTTTATTTCCATATGCTCCAATATCTTCCTACGTCTCATGTTGGACTTTTTATGCAACAACTTGGTTAGTCCACATCTATGCCGTGATTGTTGAATCTGATATGATGGTACGTCCTGGAGTTTCTGTACGTCTTCTGGTGTTCTTTGGACCTTATGTAGAATTCGCGTTCGGTCTTCTCCCTATGTATGTGGCTGGGCAATTTTGGAAAAAAACTTGGTATAGTAGTCATCACGGAACTTCAAGTCTTGCCATAATTCAAAACAATTGTTTTCAATTATGAGGAGACTTGAAGTTCCGTGACGACTAATATATACTCTACTGTCGCATATTGCATCCGTCGTTGTGGGATTCCCATAAATGTATTTCATGGCGTTGTTTTACAGAGTTAGATTGAAGTCTAAGAGGTTGATGAAATTGTCATTTTCCATAGTGAACTTTATTGTTGGGTGTATTTTATTGATTTCAACATAAAAATCTGTCAACTCTTGTTCGCTTCGCTTCTTAGCGTCACCAGCCTCCAATTTTCGTGCTAAGGTTCAATTGGTGTATCTTCTTTTCTATGTTGTCCATAGTGATATTTGCTAGGAATAAAGATGATGATGACCTCATAGCCAATCCATCCTACATTCTGTAGATTTGTTCATTAAACTGGAATAATTCCTGCTGCGTTAACAGACTCCTCAAACCCTGTACGTCTATGGCGTCTTCAATATTTTCTTGGAGGAATTGTACAGTTAAGGCCAAAGCTTCGTGGCAGAGGACGTTAGTATAAAGATTTACTACGTCGAAGATCACAAACCTTCCACCCTCCTTACAATTGAAGTCTTTTACTTTATTTATCAGTTCTGCTGAGTTTCTAATGGAATATTTTGAGTTGTATGGCATATCTTTTGTTAAAAGGTGGTTTAGAACTCTTGCCAATTTGCTTGTCGGTGTATCGATGTTAGCAACTATGGGTCTTATTGGTATATTGGTTTTGTGTAATTTTGGAGTTGCGGCATTTTAGGGTTCATCAGTATCCATTTCTTATTTGCATTAGTAAAGTTTATTAGAGTTTTTTTATTGTCCTTTATCTTCTTTTTTATCATCTTAATGAAACCCGGTAGGGAGGTTATTTCATAACTTCCGCTGAATGTTAGGAAATCTTCTGTTTTACTTATCCCTTTTCGCGACGGACGTAGGATATACTTGGTGACAAAAAATTTGCTCACATACGGGTGTCGGATATATACGTTTGCTACTTTTCCAAGTCTCAGGATGGTTATCGCCTTATCTGACTCTTTATAAATGTTATTATATTTTCAATACGGCTGTAGAGTTATTCCGTCATTATTAGACTTGTCAAGTCAACGTTTGATTTTATTACTTATTTTGTATTTTTTTCTGACAATCGTACTTGAGCCAAGGTAAAACCGTTCGTACAGAGGAAATATTTTCAGAATCAAGGTGCCGTCGCGAAAGGGTTATATATTCGGCTTTGTGCATGATGGTTAATCTCGCTCCCTTATCTGCCATAGTTACTATTAGATCGTTGTCATTGATTCTATTTTGTGGTCCAATACGATTATGGCCTAATAAACCGAAACGCGTCATCGATAAGTATCTATTAAAAGTTAACGAGTATAGGGCCTTTTATTAAAAAAAAGAATTTTTATTAGTAAGTAATTTTCAAAACAAGAATTAACTAATTTTTTCATTTCAGTTGAGACGACGCTGGTGCGTGAACGCGAAATTCGTATTACGCGAACGGGAGTGTGATGTGACGAGTTCGAATTATCGTGAAAAAGTTTGATGAAAGCTTTCTTAATAATCGAGAATAATTGTGTTTTAATGCTGAAGTGAAAAAAAATGTGAAAGTGTTCGGGTTTGTGAGTGACTTAAGTTTATTGGAAGGAACAATGAAGAAGCTATCCTGGCCACTAGGAATAAGGTAAAAGGACTACAGTGATAAGGGTAATTTGACAAAAACTGTTCTCATCTGCAACGATAACTAACAACAAATTTTCTTTTTTTATTGTAGGTAGGGTCCACTTCGTGGGTTTAGCGGCAATTCAGGTTAGTAAAATTTTCTCTCCAGTGATGTAGCCAGTGAATAGTTTGAAATTGTGAAAAAATGCATTTTTCTTTAAATGCACAAATTGCAGTTGGGTAAGAAAAGTTTTTTTACGTTCGGAAGTCAAAAATTGCAAATAACCAATATTAATTTTTTCTCCGTAGGTTTCCATTGCTTGAAAGTTGGTTAATTCGTTAAGCTTTCAATAAATTTTATTGTCAAGCCGTCAACAAGGCTAAATTTAAATAAATCCCAAAATAAAAATTAACCAAACCTTTTGTAAATTATACTTTTGTTAATTCATCTCAGGTTAGTAATATTTTCTCTCCAGTGATATAGCCAGTGAAAAGTTTGAAATTGTGAAAAAATGCATTTTTCTTTAAATGCACCAACTGCAGTTAGGTACGAAAAGTTCTTTTACGTTCTGAAGTAAAAAATTGCAAATAATTAATTTTTTTTCGCCGTAGATTTTCGTTGCTTGAAAGTTGGTTAATTCGTTAAACTTTCAATAAATCACATTATCAAGCCGCCAACAAGGCTAGGTCCCCGATAGGGGCTAAACCTATGAAGTTCAGAATGGCCACTTGAGTCCGGTTTATCGGACCAACGTCAGTCTCCAAAATATCAAACATTTTTGATAAAAATGTTAATGAATATAAATGAATAAATTACAATTTAGTCCAAATAAAATTTGTCAATATCAGAACTAGGCCAAGCGTCAGAGAAGATCATTAGCCTAGTAGTTAATGATGAGAGCTAACTAGCAGGTATCCGGTTCGAATCAAGGCAGGGACTAATTTTCTTATAACAAGCTGGTAAAAAGCAGACACCTATATGCTTGAAAGAAGAGGATGAATGAAAAAAGGCAAGAACGTGTCAGTTTTATATTAATTTTTTTTTTAATGCAATTATGATAATAAATTTTTCAAATATTTAAAATTTTATTAGGTAAATTATAAATAATTTTTGAACTGCGTTCAGAACACCCTTAAAGTCAACATCAAAGAATCGGCTGTAGCTCCGACTTGCCGCAAATTGGAACGATTTTTACGCTCAAATTAAACAAGTCAAATATTTTAGTAAATGGTGAAAATAATTTTATTTATGATTACGAGATTTAAGTTTTCGAGGCAAATATAATTTTTGAAAAAAAATAATTATGGAATTTCATGTTTGATCACTATATGTCTCTCGACGGTCGCAACGTTAACGATCGTAGAGGATTCCATTTATTTATTTATTTCAAAAAAATATGATTCCTTGGGGAGGTAATTTCTTTCATTTTAAAAAAACGAAGATCTAATAATATTTAAAATAAATGTTTTTTGAAAATACGGTTTCAAGCATGGATAGAATGAGTAGATACATAATTTAAAATTTCGATGTAATTTTCATTTTAGGAAAATGTATTATTCCCGAAGATGTAATAATTCTGTTAACTATTTCATAGAATTTATATTTTCACAAAATTTAACAATCTGACTTTAAAAGTTAGAGGTAGGTACCTTTAACTACATAAATTAAATTGTACCTGCTTGTAAAATTTCCAAGGGTAGTACAACTTTTACGAGAGTACAATTGGGAAAACTTATAAAGAAAAGGTTCGATTACCCTCTTTAATACGGAAAGCTGAAACCTTGACGTAAAAATTTAAGAAAATCGATACATTGTTATTTATTTATTAGGGAATTTGTTAAATCACACAGGACACAGGAACTGAATCATAGATCAACAGTTTAATTTTGAATTATCGGAAAATTTTGTGTTGTCAACTGAAAAATTGAAAATGCCAACTATTAAAATGATTCTCGTTGTTCAAAACATGTTTGAAATTATTGCATAAAGCAAAAACCAAATAAAAGGGCAGGCAAGTTTGATCGGTAAAGGAAAACCGTGATCTGATAAAATGTCTTATTAAAGATTTCCTAAGGACATCGCTACAATCAACTTCAAAAATTGATTCGAAGGAATATTAAAACAACATTTTCAACTCGAACCAAATTAAAGAAATAATGACGAAGTAATAAAATTCCCACAATTCTGCGATTTTGTAATATTAATATCGGTAATTTTCATTCGGAAAATAAATTTTTCATCGAGACATTCTAATGAATATTTATCTGAAAGACGCCTTGGCACGTTTTCTGTATAATTAAACAAAATTTACTTTGTGATTATTTAAAAACACTTTTTAAATGAAATATTTTCAACAAGTGGAAACATTTTATTCCTTGTCCTTGGCTACCAAAATCTAATCTAAAACACGAAAGCTTTTGTAGCCAAGACGGTAACTTACAAGGATATCATTATGAAGAAATAATTTAGGGTGACAAGGTTATAAATTGTTCTAGTCGAGTATTTTCAAGGCTTACTTGAACAACAAAACGATTTAAATAACTTTTTTGAATTTAAATTTCAACATTTTTAGAGAATTCAACAAGTATAAATTACACGTGATGAATTTAAATTAAAAAAATCAATCATGCCATCAGTCATTTAAGGCATAAAATGCTGCGGCTTAACTTTCAAGTACGTGAAAAGTTTTTAAATTAATTTTGCTTCGTTGTTATTCTATTAGGGGAAAACATTGACAGATCAAGTTTTTCAATGGTATTAGTCCATTTTCACTTATTGCAAAATTAGATAACTTTTTGGGAAAATGTTTCATTTTATATTGTTGTTAGTTTTTGTTTGCAGCGGTATTGATACACAATTATTGGAAAAATATATAAAAATGCTGACCGTTCATTTTACAATAATATTACTTGGCGAGATTGGGTTTTATTTCCGCAGTCGCGGCAAACGGCGACAAGTGCGGTTTACCTTAATCTTCTCGATTATAATGGAACCTTCACAATTTTTTAATAGTAAATTATTTTATTTAAACGAAACAATAAAACTAGAATTATTTTCGTGAACTTGCAGCAATTACATCAAATCGTTTTTACAGCAGTTGCACCACTACTCTGATGTAAGGGTGGATATATGGGGCATTCCATGGCAAATCGACCACTTTTGAACCCCGACCCCTTTCGATTTGACCGAAATATTTTTCTTGTTTTCAATTTTTTTTTTCAATTTTTTCAACATTTTTCACCTAACCCAAAAAAAGTTATGAATTTTTCAAAAATTTGGCTTTTTTTTTCAAATACCCATAACTTTTTCAAAAATTGACTAAATCCAACGTTTTTTTTAAATATTTCAGTTTTGAATGTTCTGTTCAGATAAAAATATGAAAACTTTTTTCGATGTCATGTTCCATGCAATTTTTCAGTTGGTTGAGAAAAATCATCAATTTTTCAAATTCCGACACTTTTAATTTCTGATTTTTTTTTTCTAAAAAAACTGCGACTTATTCTGCAGTTAATGCCGCTAAACCCAGAGTGGGCCGACTGTGCTGTCTAGTTTTTTTTTTCAATTGAAAATTTTTTTTGTTTATTTTACCATAATCGAACTTTGTTTTGTGAAAAAAAAACTGAAAAAAAGACATTGGATTTAGTCAATTTTTGAAAAACTTATGAGTACCTATTTGAAAAAAAAATAGCCAAATTTTTGAAAACTTCATAACTTTTTTTGGGTTGGGTGAAAAAAGTTGAAAAAATTCTGAGAATTGTTTTTAGTGAGGTAGAAAACGAGAAAAAAGTTTCGACCAAATCGAAAGAGGTCGGGTTCAAAAGTGGTCGATTTGGCGTGGAAATCCTCGATGTACATGAGAGAAATTAAATAATCTTTATATCTTTTTATTTTAACAAGCAATAATGGCTGATATATCACTTAAGTCGGTTTTATATAAATATTAATATTCACAAGCATATAAAATGTTTACAATAGCGGTCATGAAAATTGCATCGGAAATAATTTTTTCATTTTTTAAAATTGAATCACAGGAATCAATTTTTACCTGAAATTTAATCAATTCTAGATATTTATATATAGGGTGTCCCTGGATACACTTTACATAACTTAGGTGGTGATAGAGGACACTTTTCTAAGTAACGTTTTTAACATAAATATTTTTCTAAATTCAAGCTCTCGAGAGTTAGGCCTATTTAAAGCATTTTTTTTTAAATTTCCACCTTCACGTGGCCATGGCACAGAAAATTAAAATTTTCGGTAAAAATAGATTAGTGCTTTTTAAAGAGCGTGAAATAATCTACAAAATAGATTCAAACCTTTTATTGTCTAAAATCAACGGTTTTCGAGTTATAAAATAAAGTAAATAAAAAAATGTTCAAAAATTCGAAATTTTTTTATTTTGTTTTTTTTTCAAAACCCTGTTACTTTTAAACAAAAATTTTACAAAAATTCTGACGTCCCATTCCGGATAATAAATTTAAGGGACTACAACTTCTGTCTAGTTTCTAGTAAATATTTTTGAAAAACCAATCCTTTTCACCGAAAATCAGAAAATAAATAAAAATGACAGTTCATGTTTAAAATTTACGAAGATTTGTTTCAAGCATTTTATTTACCGACGAAGCGAAATTTACAAGGGATGGTGTAAACAACTGCAGGAATGAACACCGATGGGCAGTAGAAAATCCGTGGGTAAAACTGGAATCGGGACATCAAAGACATTTCAGCGTGAACTGTTGGTGTGGAATATTAGGAAGCCGCATTATTGCTTCTTATTTTTTTCCACTACGCTTAACAGCTGCTGAATTCTTGCGATTTTTACAAGATGAGCTTTCAATATTGCTAGATAACGTATCACTAGCAACACGTCATTGAATGTGGTACCAACACTATGTTGCACCCGCACATTTTGGGCTTCTAGTAAATATTTTTTAAATGAATCATATCCTGAAAAATGGATCGGAAGAGAAGGAACAATTAATTGGCACGCAAGATCTCCAGATTTAACTCCTCTTGATTATTTTTTATGGGGTACTGTTAAAGCGTTGGTGTACAGCAACAGAAGAAAGACCGACACTAGAGAGGAACTAATGGAGAGAATCATATAGAAAATGCTGTAGTGGCTCTTAGCAAAAGAGAAAAAATTTTGGAGGTCCACGAACCCCGACATAAAAAAGAGAAATTAAAAACAATATTTAAAATAAATTTTTCTTATTGTTTCGATTTTTTCTCCTTTCTGTATTCAGGGAGAAATTTCTTTGTTTATTTTCTTTAATTTTTAATTCATTTTGCTTTGTCCTTTTAGTTACTTTAATTTTGTAACGAAATTCTTTCTGGGGGGTCCCCATGATACTAGTGTCTAGTTTTGGGGGTCCGAAAGTTTGAGATATTTGGGAAATACTATGATAGCTTCGTTGGTCTGCAAGTTCGTAAAACTGCTTGCAAGACGGTAACTTAGGCAGCGTGCTGAAATCTAGTCTTAGATAACCTCTTTGAAAGACCTCTTATGTAGGCGAAATGTGGGGTGGTGACTAAATAAAAACACTTAATGGTTGCACTGTATTTATTAACCGGTAATTTGGGTGCTTTTTAGTTTCACAGCAATCACTGAATCTTTTTGTTATAGATACGTGTAAATCGAATGACTGCATGTGGAGTACATTAATCGTTACAATTTGTAAGAAGGTTTTATCTCCATTACAAATAGGAGCTTGCACGAAACGGAAACTTGTCGTGAACTTTTGACGGGAACTCAACCGGTGCTTGTAGGTAATTGAAGTTGGAGCGGTAAAGATTGACATGCGTACGATACAATTTGAGAAATGAACAAAACATAATTAACAGGGGTGTACAAAATATTAGAAAAGCGTTGAATAATTGGCGGCAATTTTGAATAATACAAAAAAACAGATTACAATTCTAAGCACACTGCTCTACAACATCTTTTAAAACGATCACGACTGTGTATTGAAAATGAGGGTGGTCAATTTAAACACTTACTTAAATAATGTACTAGTTTAACCTCAAGTAATAAAATAAATTTTAAATAAAAATTTTAATTTTGTGAATTTAATTTTTTGTTTTGTAGCTGCTCTGTTTATTATTTTCTGATTATCTGTCAAACAGATTGGTTTTTCAAAATTTTTTACTAGACAGAAGTTATAGTCCGTTAAATTTTCTATTCAGCATCGGGCGTCAGAATCTTTATAAAATATTTCGTTTAGAAGATACAGATTTTTGAAAATAACCAAAGCAAAATATTACTTAAATTTTTCAACATTTTTTTATTTACTTTATTTTATAACTCGAAAACCGTTGATTTTAGACAATAAAAGGTTTGAATCTAGCTGTATATTATTTCACGCTCTGTAAAAATGTACTAATCCATTTTTACTGAAAAATCAATATTTTCTGTGCTATGGCCACGTGAAGGTGAAAATTTAAAATAAATGCTTTAAAGAAGCCTTAACTCTCGAGAACTTGAATTTAGAAAAAAAAATATGTTAAAAATGTTTTTTAGAAAAGTGTCTTCTATCACCACCTAAGTTATGTAAAATGTATCCGGGGACACCCTGTATATTATTACAAATATACATAGATATTTTAAATATATTTTAATATTAAAGTGAAATAATATATTATATTATAAACTGTTTTAGTAAGGATGATACAGCCGAGTGAATCGCGAGTATTAAACAAACATAATTTTGCCTATTCTACAACTTAAGCTTTTAATATCAGAGATATTACGAAACTTAAATTTATAAAATACAGACAATGAAGATTTACTTGAATAGCAGCATGATACACAAAACTTACGTAATTTGTGCTTGTAAAAGATTTGCAAACTAAACCAATTCAAATTTCAAAATTTATAAGCACTTTGTTTCAATTAAGTCGCAAGTTTACTTATTGTAATAAAACTGTTATTTTTAAACATCAGTTTTTATTAAAGTTTAACTTTACTATTTTCTTGCAATACAAAATTAAGTCGCCCGTTTAGCCGTGAATGTAGCATAATGTAAAAAATAATGTAACTAACATAATGATGTTTTGATCGCATATCAAAGCTTGGATGCTCCTTAAACCGACCCGGTCAAGCAATAATCATAGCTTTAGCAGGCTAAGCAAAATTGTAATTGTCAGGCGCATGCGCAAATGAGTTTATTAGCTTGAGAATTTTATATTGCGCTTGCGCCGGACAGTTTCAGAACGGTTTAAAATCCCAGAAAAAGGTCTTAAAGATTACTGTCACATGTGATTGTCACTCTGTCGAGTGCACATCGTACGATGTAACCTTACTAGTAACCGCAGTCACGGATCCACCTTAACACATTCACTGCCCATTTAAAAATGGACAATAATTAAAATTTAGGTAAAAACTGTTCATAAAATACTAGTTCAACCGCAAATATTTACTAAGAGTATATCTGAGTACACGAAATCATGATTTCATCCTTATGTATATAAAATGCATGCACCGTAAAAAAATATTTGTCGCTCTAACGGAGCTATTAGTAGCTATTGGCTCAACTGAATTTTGTTTTGCTGCTATAACAAATTTTTTGTTGCTGCAACAAATTTTCTGCTGCCATAACTAAGTTGTTTTCTATTCAGGAAAAAATATTAGTTGATTTAACAAATTTTCTTATTCTGCATAGAAAAAAACTTTGTTATGGCAGCAGAAAACTTGTTACGGCAACAAAAAAATCTGTTGAGGCTATAGCTACTAATAGCTCTGTTAGGGTGAAAAATCCTTTTTCTCATTGTGTAATATTTCGAATTTTAAATGCCGTTTTCTCAAAAACTAATTTATAATCCGGAATAATAAATGTTCAGAAAATTGTCCTCTTTTCAATAGTCTTTAGAAAAAAGTGAAATTCGTGGACCCATTTAACTCACAGTTACCTACAGTTTTAAGAAATAAATTCGTTTTCAAACTTTTGTCCCATCTTAATTTTTCATTTTCTTACTTTTATTAGCTCTTACCCTTCTGAGAGTTTAAGTAAAAGTGCAACATCCAATGTAAGTTAATTAATTTACATTTGACAACGTAATTTAATTTGAAACTGAAAGAAAATCAAAGTTCTCGCAAGTTAATTAATAATATTTATATTGAATTTTAAGCAACATTTGTTGGAAAACTTTCTTTTGGGTCGCGCTTTATTTTATTGTTTAATACCTTAAGTCTTCCTTTCTACAGTCAATATTTACTTAAGCTTGCACATCTTTATCAAAATTCTGTTTACATCAAGTTTTCAATAAACTTTTTGTTGTACCGGCTTATATTTTTTTTTATATCTTTTATATTATTCTGTTTACTGTGTCCAATATAATTTTTCAGTAATCCCATATAATATTACTTCGAGCATTAAAAAATATTTCAGTAAAGTGGAAATTGAGATTTCTTATAAATTTTTCATTTCTAAAAATCCTTTAGTAATTAAAAATTTCGTTGACCCAATTTTATCCTACGAAAAGTAGACGCTACATTATTCTTAATCTTTACATTTTAAATATTATTTTTCCCATTTCACACAAAAACGTACGTAATGTGTAGAAGAACGGAAAATGCCATTAAAACGGAGTAGATTAATTAAATGTTAAAATTGAATCCTTTATTCTGGTGCTCCTAATCCTGTAGAGCTTTGTTACCCTAATGAGTAATTTGACCTAACGATGGAAATAAGTATACACATTTTTATTCGTAAATTTATAATAAATTTGACTAATTTTTCAAATTTCCAAAAACGCGTTTGCATAAAAATCCACATTGAGGATTATCTTTCATAAGTAACCATAATTCTGATAAAATTAACAACTGATTTCCACATTTGTTTAGTTTCTGTTCATATTTTCATAGGTTTATCCTGTATGGATAATAACAAAATTTTATATGAGGGTTCAGTAATTATATAATTAACTAGAATTTCCTAATTGGATTGCGTAGCATGATAAGGGTATTAAGTATTTCAATATAATAAAAAATTACTTCTTACCCTAACTAAATCCGTTAATAAACTTAGACGAAAAGACCAATCCAACTTGATTTCGTCTTGTTGTAGGACATCTTGAAGTGATCCCCTCGAACACCATTCCGTTACTAATGCAGCTCTCGGTGGTTCCGCAAGACATCCAATTAATGGATTCAAGTTTTCGTGTCGCAGTCCATGCAGAATAACTAACACTTCTACAGCTTTGGCTTTCAGCTCCACCATTCCCGGAGGTAGCGGTTTCATTTGCACCAAATCTCCCTAAATAGCACAATGCTCGGTTGTGTATTCAAGATTATATTGTTAAAATAACTTACATTGTATCTGACACGAGGGTCAACAATAAGTTGTTTAGCTAAATTTGGACTAGAGTTCACACGATGTGGTGTACGCACTGATCCTCCCGACCCTTGTAAAAGATCCGGCTTGTCGACTTCGGGTCCGCCAAATTCTTGAAGTTGTTGTAGCCAGCAACATAACATTGCTTCAATGCCTTCGTCTACCTGGACAGAACACATCTTTGATAACTGAAAAATAAAGTTAAAAAGCGTTTACCAACTCTACCTACTTAAAAAAATTATAGCGAAGCAAATGAAATCAAATTTAAAATAATATAAGAATTCTTGAGCGAAAACGCACTTTTACAACTTTTTTCAATTTAAAATTAGACAGTGCAGAAGTGCGTAGCTCTGAAATTCGTTTTGACGTTTTACATTCGCCTGTCTTCACTCGACACCACACATCCGTTGAGCTGTGAGCTTTCGTTTCTTTTAGATATTTTCTAGAATCCTCCCCAGCTACGTCGTTTTAATAATGTTCGGGATAAAGTGACTGGATAACTTACAAACATGCATTAAAATCGTTTTCGTGTACGCTTCCTTCGGTGAGCAATGTGCAAAAAAATTACGTGCCAAGTGGACACTCGACTCGGTATATAACACGTAGTAATATACTTTTTTTAATATATGATCGGATTTCCTGCTTTCTATTGTTTTTCGCAAAATTATTGCTTTAACAAACATTAACACAATTTAGATAAGTGCGAAAAGCACCACTCGTAAATAAAAGAGCTGAAATTTATGAGCAATTAAAGAAAATAATGTTAGTTTATAATTGCTACTAATTGTTCTCTTTCAAGTCATCTTAAATTAATTAAAACGCTTAGTTTTTAAAAATTTTAAAAATTCAAATTTAATATATCAAGGCAACCGCAATTGATCTATCTTAAAGCTAGACACTCCGTCCGCTAGATAACATAACAAAAAGTAACGTGAGGCTGCTGCAGAAGCAGTCCCTTCGGCTCAGAAACATAAATCCAAATGACAAGTCAAATACATGCATGGACTACAAGACTTTAATATCCGGAAGAATCAAACGCTTGTTAACGAAAATATAAGAAATTTTGGATTGAAGCTGCAATAGAGCTGACCAAATCGGCTGATATCAAGAAACATCCCTTGGAATGTTTATTAGTTACTCGACAGTGGAACAATGTGGTCTTAACTGGGATGACGTAAATAACAGTATCACTAACAAAGATTTAATATTAGACCGAAGATTTACTTATGACCATCCAAATTATGTAACGACAACTTGTTATTTATCTTGACAAATGGAATGGCAAACGTGAACATTAATCTCATTTCTAACATGACTCACAATCTCTCAGTTAAATTTTAATAAACTGTCTTGCAATTTGAGGGACAATGGCAACTCGTTATACAACCTCAAAAGCTTAGTAGCAGCAACGTGTTTCGTGTTTTAGTATTCCCAAATAAATTAGGTCGAAAATTCTCGTAAGCATCCCATTTTCACTACGTCATAAACTAATATTTCGAATTATACCAAATGCAAGTAAAGCCGAATTAAGCTTTTTTTATATTAAGAAATTTTCTTCTTTTTCGTCTTTGTTATTATCAGTCACCCAACTCCGGACATATTTTTCGCACTTTGTTGCAAAAAATCATCTAACATTTTTAAATTACCAACAAATTAGGCTTATGTAATATTGAACTATAATTTGTGTGAATAGACTACAATAGCTATTAGCAGCCGTATATAGAGTTCTATTTAAAATTTTATTATTGGGGGGGGGGGGGGGAATCAGCAGTCCTAAGCACCTTGTGCTCATTAGAAGTTATCTGTAACGTGTTTGTCTCAAAAACTTAAAATGTACATTTTGTAATCGTAACTTGTTAATTGGCTTTAATTGCGGACTACGTATATAGCTGGAGTATTTTATTAAATTTTGTAAACGTTTGTTCAGTTTGTTGTGTAATGAAATTCAGGAAAATTTATTGTTTATTTAAAGGTACAGTGCAATATCCGTGCCACATGCAAATGAGTTTTATGTAAGGTGGTTTACTGTAATTTAAATACACTGCTGTGTACGTTTGAATTCAATTTTATTATGAGATATTCCGTGCCACCACAAGCAGTTTGAGAACTTCGTTATAGAACGTAACAAAGTCAGCGTGAAGCATTCTAACATTTAAGCGTATGTCATCTGTTATCAACACTATCCGTGATAAAATTCTTAAAACGATTAATTGTGGAAATTTGCTAGCTTAAAAATTTTCTAGCTTTAACATTTTACTGGAAGCTTTTAAATAACATAGTTTTTTGTTGATTGATCGGCTCTATTAGTGATGAGCGCCTGAAATATAGACATACTTGCTTCGCATTTGGCTTTAAACACAGTTATTTGTTCTGCTTTATAGCTGAACCGGGTGTAAGAAAAACTTCCAAATGAAACACTGTTTTTTAAAAAGATATTGACAAATTTCTTCTTAATTTAGCAATTTAAGTAAAAAATATTAATTAAAAAAATGAAACAAAATTTTGGTATTTAATGTTTCTCTTGGTAAAGCCCACCATCAGCTAGGCCGTGCCCCTCCCAAAGAAAAGTCCTAGATCCGCCACTGGTTTAGAGTTAACATTTGGAAATATTGTATCACATGTTATTATTATTATTATTAATAGCATTACATTCTATACAGAATTTAGCTGTCCGAGGGACTTACAAAATCCATTTATTGAGGTGGATTAATCCTCATAATTACATTATTAAATTACAATTCTTGGTGTGTTTTCGCATCTCTAACAATTACTTTCCAAGTCATGCGGTCCATTACTTTTTGTCTCCAATCGTTTTCTCCCATTTTTTTGAGGTCTTCGGTCACTCCATCGCTCCATCTTAATTTCGGTCTTCCTCTGGGTCTTTCTTTGTTGGGTTTCCATAACAGCAGAGACTTAATTGTGTCATCATCATTGGCTCTCATCACATGTCCCCACCATCTTATTCTTTGAGCCTTAATATATTTAACAACGTCTTCTCCATCCATTTCTTCTAGAACTTCCGCATTTGTTTTAATTCGGTATTCTCCGTTGGTTTTTTTAAAACCCAGTACTGTTCTTACTATCTTTCTTTCGAATACTCGAAGTTGTTCTTCCTCACTTCTTGTTATGCAAATAACCTCAGCTGCGTATGCAAGTACAGGTCTGATCAATGTCTTATATATCTTTATCTTAGTTTTTGTTGTTATTTGCTTATCCTTTAATAAATGTCTATTTGCATAATATGCTCTATTTCCCGCCTGTATTTTTGCTGTTACTTCCGTATTTCTGTCGTTTCTGCAATTAATTTGCACACCAAGGTAACTGAAATTCTGTACACGCTGAAATACACAGTCATCTACCATTAGATTTTCTCCTGAGTCGTTTTCATCTCTTGTACATTTCATATATTTTGTTTTTTCTTGGTTTATGCATAGTCCCATTTTGATCGCCTCACGTTTTATTGTCCTTAATATGTTTACCAGTCCTCTTTGTGTTCTTGATATAATTACGACGTCATCAGCATAAGCTACCAATTGGCTTTCTTTATTTATTACTGTTCCCATACAACCAGTGGATCTGATAATTTTTTCAAGTGCAATGTTAAATAGAGTTGCCGATAAGGCATCTCCCTGCCTCACTCCACTGTTTATCTCAATGCTATTAGTTTCTCCTTCAGTCGTTCTTACCGTGGCTCTTGAATTTTCTAAGGTCACCCAGATCATTCTTATCAATTTAGGCGGTATGTTAAATTCTTTCATGATATTTAGTAGGTGGCATCTGTTTACTTTATCGAACGCTTGTTTGAAATCCACGAACAGCATGTGCATATCTATTCCAAATTCATAAGTTTTCTCTTGGATTTGTTTAATTATATGTATTGCATCTACTGTCGATTTTCCTCTCCTGAACCCAAATTGATACTTACCAACTATTTCGTTGGCAAATTCAGTAAGACGGTTATGTATGACTGTTGATAGTACTTTGTAAGCAGTATTCAAGAGTGTAATACCTCGATAATTGCTGCATTCATCTGCTCTTCCTTTTTTTTTTATCGTCACAATAACCCCTTCTTCCCACTTATTTGGCATACTTTCTTGTATCCATATCTGCTTCAGTAGTTGACAGATTTCATCATGTATCTTTTCTCCCCCTTTCTTAATCATTTCCGATGTAATTTCATCTGCACCAGGTGCCTTCCGGTTTTTTAAGTTCTTAATTGCTTCCAAGATTTCCTCATTTGTTAGCTCATCCATTTCGTCTTCAATCTGTGTGTCTTCTGTCTGATTTTGTTCTGTTTCTTCATTTTGTTGCGCATTCAACAGTTTTCTAAAGTAGTCTTCCCAAATTTCTTTAATTTTTTCTGATCTATTTTCTAGTATTCCGTCTTTGTTCTTTAAACCTCTGTTTCTTATCGTATAGGTTTTTTTGGTACTTTTAATTTGTTTGTAAAAATTTCTTACATTATTATTCACATTGCTTATTTCTATTTCTTTCATTCTATCTTCGATCCATTTATTCTTCTTTTGTTTGTACATTTTATAAGCTTCTTTTCGCCTCATTTTGTACTCAGCTAAGTGTTCCTGTTCATTCGTTTTTAGCCATTTGATTCTAATTTCCTTTTTAATTTCATTCATTTTTTCACATTCTTCGTCAAACCATGCCTTTAATTTCGTTTTCTTCCTATACCCCACCACTTCCTTTGCACTAGATTTAAGACTGTTTGCAATAATGTTCCATGCCGTGTTTACGTCAATATTTTCTTTTTTATTTTCCATTTTTTTTATTATCCTGTTTTCGTACTCGATTCTGTTTGCTTCAATGTTAAGTTCTTCTGTTGCCAATGCTCGCTTTGTTTCATGTTTTGTATCTTCTATCAATGTTTTCTGTTTAACTTCTGCGACTACCAAAAAATGATCCGTGTCCGCATTGGCACCTCTGTAAGACCTCACGTCTCTTATTGATGTAGCTCTTCTTTTTGTCACCAGGACATGATCGATCTGGTTTCCCTCATCGTTATTGCATCCAGGCCACCTCCAAGTAATTTTATGCAATTTTTTATGTTCAAATTTGGTACTGCTAATAACCATGTTAAGTGATGCTGCTAAGTGACATAGTCTATTTCCATTATTGTTTGTTTTCATATGGATGGTGTGTTTTCCAGCTACATCTTCTACGTGTTTTTCTCTCCCAATCTGTGCATTAAAGTCGCCCAACATAACTGCGGTATCATGTTTTGGTATCATGTCATACATCCGTTCCAGGTCGCAATAGAATCGTTCTTTCTCGTCTTCTTCACTCTCTTCTGTAGGTGCGTATGCGTTTATAATTGAGAGATTATTCGGTTTCATTCGAATCCTTAGATATGATAGTCTTCCTCCCATCGGTTTAAAGTCCAGTATTTGTTTTGTGCACCTTTTCATAACTAAAAAGCCCGTTCCATTTCTCCCCCGGCTATTCTCCCCAGAGTACAAAAATACAAAGTCTTTTCCTATTACCTCTCCTTCGCTTTTCCATCTAACTTCCTGCAGTGCCGCCACTTCTATCCTATATCTTAATATTTCCTTTACAACCTCTTCCATTTTTCCAGGTTTTAATAATGTTTTTACATTCCATGTTGCTATTCTAACAGTTTCACTTCTTTTACCTTGCCTTTTCTTCTCTATAATTTTTCTATTTTCCACTTGTCTCATCTCAATAGTTCCTATTCCATGCTTTGTCCATGTATCTTCCCCAACCAATCTTTCTGGAGCATCTGTTTGGGGTGGTCCAGGTGCTCCTTTTTTCCCTTGTATTAGTTTTTTGCGGATTGTTCTTGTTCAGTTTTCATCTTCAGAGCATTGTCTTTTTTATCCCATATATATATTTTGTTCTGCTTAATCATCTTCTGATAACCGACCTTCACCCTTTCTCCGTTTCTCATTTCCGTTTTCGCTACAGCCCATATTTGGTTTTGTATCTCTTTTTCTCTGCTGGTCAAATCGCTCTCAATATATGTGTTAGAACCCTTAAGTTTATACTTATTTTCCATTATTATTCTTTTCTGTCTATAGTTTTTCAATTTCACCACGATCACCTGTCTTTCCGCGTTTCTTCCCACTTTAAAGGCGTCCTCAACTTCAATCTGTACCCCCATCTTATGATTCAAAAATTCTTCTACTTTACTTGGGGTGACATTTCCAGTTAATGTTAGATTCTTTATAACTATGTTATCCCTTCGTTTTTCCTTTTCGTATTTCTCCATTTGGTCTTGCAGAGCGGTTATTTTTTCGTCTTGATTACTGACTTTCACTGTCAGTTTCTCGATCACTTGTTCCATTTCTTGCACTTTATCATTCCAGTACGTTTCTATAGACATAAGTTTTTCCTTAATTTCCTTACTTTCTCTTTTACTTTCTTGGAATCCATCATTTACCATTTTTGCCAAATTTGTCATCATTTCCTTCAGATCTTCCATGTTTTCCACCCTGTTTGTTACTTCAACTACCTTGTTTGGTGATTTGGGGGTTACTTTACTTCTCCGAAATGCCTCCTCCTCTTTACTTAAATTTAGCTCTTCTCTTTTCCTTTTGAGATATTCTTTTATTGATGGTACACTATTTGCTCTTTCTCTGCTTTGTTTGTTATTACTCATTTATGTTTGTTTGGTTACACTTAGGCAACCAAACTTACTGTCGGCAGTGGTTCTTGTGTTGACAGGTCTTACTATTTCGGGTTCTATTCTGCAATTTGTTTCAAATTAAATCTTTGTCTTTCCAATCTATAGCGACAACACGAAAATCCGGGTCAACCCCTAGGAGATGTTCGCATTACTTTTCTAACACCTTAAAAAAGTATATTATCACCACTTAACCTGTAATATAAGTTGTTCAGTATCCAGTAAAAATACTTCTCCTTCGTGGTGTTTTAGGTATCTCCAACAATTCTACGACTCTATCCAGTTCACCACCCTCTAGTTACGTATTTCACTCAATTCCAGTTCTCCTCTTTACCTATAAATCGCTAATTACCAGCTCACCACTTGCAAACACAATACAGGACCGCATCAAGCCATTAATTACATGTATCACATGTAGTAAATTAATTATTCAACTAATTTGCATAATTTTTTAATTTTTTAAAAAATAAAATATTTAAACTTTTACGATAATTAAGTACTTTAACAGCGGCATTTGTGTATTTTAGGTAACACTGAATTTTATTAATCCAATTTGAAGGAAGAAGTAACAAAATTGTAAATATTGTGAGATAAATAAGTACCTAATAAAATTTCGTTTTCTAATAGGAAATGAACTTGTTTATCGAAAATTCTACCCTAAGAAAAACAGTTGCCGTCGCATGGGGTACAATTTAATGAAAATTAAATTTAGCGGGAAATTTTATTACCGGCGGCGTTTTATCAATATGGATACGATTTTGCAAATTACCATGTACCAATTCTACTGTTTTAGAAATGCAAAAATATTATAAATATTAATTTGAAGTGTAGCAAAAATTCAGTTTAATAAAAAATTGATTAAATACGTAATTAACGGGAGTTACGCTGCAACTTAATTCTTACGGCTAGCTTACTCCGTTCCATAAACCAATTAATAATTTTTAAAATATGTAATTAACTTTCCTTCAGAGTGGATAAATTAATTTGACTGCTTGACCGAGATAGTACGTATAATCGATTTTCTATGCAAGTTTAATGTGGAGGGCTACATCATTAAAAAGTGGAACAATGTTCATTTTGTCTAATGAGACATAATCAACTGGAAAGTTGTTCATCACTAAATAAATAAAATCATTTTATGACAGAGAATAAAGAAATTTTCCATTATCTCGTTATAAACTTGTTGATAATAAAAGTTAAATTCACTCCTTATTCTCTAAGTGCCTTCCATATTCAGCGCCAATGTTTCAGAAATTTATAATAAATTTATCATGTCAGAAACTGAAACTGATAATTGAGTTTGGAACAATTAGTCATTCAAAAGTAGGTGGGTATCTATGTAATGCAAGTTGGTAGTTTATGGTCTATTTTCTTTGAAATTTGTTATGCCAGTACTATGTAAACTATTTAATATTTTAGTCTTCGGTTTTTCCAATTATCGCGCAGTAATATTCTTGATGATATTAATACTGTTGGCTTTGCCAAGCGTAGATTCGTAGCCAGCACGAAAATTTTTAGAAAAATCGCTAATCTACTCGAATAACTATAATTCACCTGAGTTTTTGCCTTTTACCGTGAAAAACATTATTTCCACCAATCTCGATGATTCTAAACTTTATCTCGGTGTAATAATTCATATGCAATTGCGGACTGGCTACATACCAAATAGACTGGAAAAACCGCTGGGTTCTTATTATTTAAAGTAGCTCTAAAACATGAAAACTTCTCATGTAAATTAAATTTCACAAATTTTCTTTTGCGTAAATTTGCTATCTAAATACTTCTGTCAAAACATTCACATGTTTAAATTTGGTTTTGATTGGATTTACTACTTCAGAGTAATTTAAGTGATATCGGTCCAAAAAATCCTTGAAATCGGAATTTGAGCTGGATGAAGCAGTACAACATTTAACAAAAAATATACAAGAAGCAGACTGGGAAGCAACTCCAGAAAATCAAAACCATCAAGTTGAAAACCTTTGTCCGGAACGTATTCAAAGCAAATTACAAGAAAAAAGGAAACTTAGAAAAAAAATTGCAGGAAACCCGGGCTCCCAATGATAAAGCAAACTACAATAAGGCAAATAAAAACCTTAAAAAACTGTTAAAGGACCATAGAAATCCAAGACTACCTGAACGGACCGACAGCAACTGAAGCAACTGACTATTCACTATGGAAGGCAACTAAGAAATTGAAAAGACCTCAAACAACAATCCTGCCTATAAAAACAACAACACTAGAATGGACAAGAAGCAATAAAGAAAAGGAAAATGCATAAGCAGATCATCTGGTCAAAGTTTTTAAACCGTTTCAAGCAGAAGCTCCAGGAGAAAATGTCGGAATTCAAAAATTTCTTGAAGCGCCATTCCAAATGGAACTGCCAGTAATCCCCCGGATTCGATCTAATAACTGCAAAAGTCCTACAAGAACTCCCAGACAAGGCAATCAAATAATCGATCAAATAATCGAAGTTTTTGTGCATTTTTTGGGTTTTTCAAAATAGTGATATGGTCAAGGCAATCAAACTTATAACTATGATCTTTAATTCCATCTTGAGATTGGGATATTTTCCTGCACAATGAAGGTTGCTCAAATCATTTTAATACCCAAACCGGGAAAACCAACGGAAACTGCCTGGCACAGGCCTATCAGTTTGCTTCCAGTCGTATCTAAAATATTTGAGAAACTATTTTTAAGAAGACTGATGCCTATAATTGAAGAACGGCAAGTGATTCCTGAGTATTAATTCGGATTCCGGCATCAACATTCCACGATTGAGCAGCTCCACAGAATTGCTAATAAAATCAAGCAAGATTTAGAGACCAAAAGATATTGTTCAGCCGCATTTCTTGATATAACCCAAGCTTTCGACCAGGTGTGGCATACTGGTCTATTATTCAAAATCAAATCATATCTTCCACAGAACTTCTATCCGGTGTTTAAATCCTACCTACAAAATAGATACTTCTTTGAAAAATATTAAGATGAGATATCATATGTATATCATCACTTTTGCCAGTCCACTCTGGAGTTCCTCAGGGCAGTCTCTTGGGTCCGCTTCTATACCTAATTTACACAGCTGATCTACCAAGTAACCCAAGCCCATTTATTGTCCATTTGAACGCGGCCGTTTGAACGCGGTCGTAGAGACGTTTGAATGCAGGGACTTTTGAACGCAGGAAAGTTTGATCGCGAGAAATTAGATGCAATTGACCCTCCCCCCCCGCTTTATTATGATTAAATAATATTATATTTTAGAGTTTCACCTTTTTCGAGTTCCACCTTTGACGAGTTCTTTCGGTTTTCAGGGATATTTTTAATTAGTTAGAATTTAGAATTTGACAAAGACAACCACGGCAATGCACGGATCCACCATAATAATATTTACTAATAAGTACTTTACGGCGCAATTTACTACTTGTCCTTAAGCTACCGACCAAGAAAATATTAACCGCTAGCGCAGTTTATATACGTCCTGACCCGGTAAACTTTGTTTCGTTCTAGAAAGACAATGAAAATATCAATATCTCGTGATTTATCGAATGAAAATCGAATATCGATTCCTCGAACAATAATTATATCGGATGATTTCTCGAATAAAAAGTTAAATGCCATAAAAGGGGGGTCAATTGCATCTAATTTCTAGCGTTAAAACGTCTTCGCGTTCAAACGTCCTGCGTTCAAACATCCTTGCGTTCAAGTGTCTCTGCGTTCAAACGTCTCTGCGTTCAAACGGCCGCGTTGAAATGTCCTAGATCGTTTATTGTGACGTTTGCGGACGATACAGCAATCCTGGCTTCTCATCCTAATACACTAACAGCTTCTACAAACCTACAAAAGCATCTGGACAAATTAGAAAAATGGTTAAAAAAATGGCGCATTAAAGCCAATGTCCAAAAGTCGGTGCATGTATCATTCACTACAAGGAGAGACACATGTCCTACTGTTAACCTCAATAGAAATATACTACCGCAAAAAGAAGAAGTTAGGTATCTTGGAGTGTATTTGGACAGAAAACTGACCTGGGGTAAACACATCTGGAACAAGAGACTACAACTTCGCCATTCCTTTAGAAAACACCAATGGTTACTGAATCGTTACTCACAATTATCTCTGGAAAATAAGGTACTCATATATAAAGTCATGCTAAAGCCTATTTGGACGTATGGCATCCAGCTTCGGGAAGCAGCAAGTAACTCCAACATCGCCGAAATACAGAGGTTTCAATCAAAATCCCCTAGAACTATCGCAGACGCCTCTTGGTTTGTACCAAATCATGTGTTTCATCGTGATCTTCAAGTGCTCACAGTTGAAGAATGTATCAAGTCGTTCAGCACCAGATATCAGGATCGTGTTAGAAACCATCCCAACTCTCTCGCTGTGGATTTATTATCTTCCCATCAAACCCACTGGACTTACCTCGTCGCTTTTCATGATGACTATGTAAGCCATAATGCTCGCATGTGTTAAAATGTTACGGGAGAGTGTTACTGGGAAACCGCCTTCAGTGCGAATCACTGTGATAAATCAGTGATAAAAATCAGTGCGATAGGCAAAAATATGTAATGTCAATGGAAAACTAAGAAAGGAAACTTTCATTTCATAATAATAATAATTAAACAATTCGGTGTATTTTTAAAAACACGGTTTTATGCTGTGTAACGCTCATTAAATTTTGGTGTCGTAAATAGCAGGAAGTAAAAAGTATAGAAAAGTTAAAACCAAAGATCATCGGAAATTTTGTAGAATTTCGTGACAATTCAGAAGAACTTGAAATGATTTTTTGTAATTATTCACTAAATTTATCTTTCAGGTAAATGTCAGTTTGTTACCTTTGCTGTTTTAATTTTGTTTGCTAGTGCTGAAGTCTTCAACGTAGTGCTAGCGTTAGTTTAGTATTTTTAGGTTTTTTTCACTTTCACTTACTACGTCGTAGGTGCAAAGTTACCCTTGGTTAAATACCACTGAGTTCAAATATTATGTTTCGTAATCTGCAAAGCCAAACTGTTCATTAAAATTGAATGTTATAAGCCCGATAGTAAGGCTTGATAATATTCTGTCTTTGACATGTGACATGTGACTAATAATTTATTATTACTATTCGTGTTTCAAATAGAAATCCCGACCTAAGCTGTATTTGAATGTAAATAATAATTCCCAAAAATAAATATCAGAATTGGATAACTTCAGTAGCATCAAAGTGATAAAACCAAAGTAATTAATCTTTTATAAATATTATCCCGAAAAATAAACAAAATAGAAAGAAAATTAAGCCTACGGCATGCAAAAGCAAAATTTACCTAATTTATTTGCTTACTCTAACATGAATGGTTGAAAGTGGAAAAAATTAGTGCACTTCCTATCGAAAAAGTTCATAAAAGCTTGGAGTCTTAAACTTTTCACCAAGCTGACCAGGCGTACGTCAAAACAATTTTGTTGCTGTTACATTTTTGACTTTTAAAATTTTTCTAGTTGGGAAATTAGAAATAATAAAAAAAGTATGAGTAAATAAATTATAGGAAAATTATATTATTTGAAAACAACATTTACGTATATGAACAGGAACGAATATTCAGTTAGTGGGTTTCACTAACGCAATTAACAAACTCAATTTAACTTATTAATGTTGTTTGCAAGAGTAACAATTCGATATGAAATAGCAACCTACATCTACGCTCTAGTTTTATAATCTACGACTAAAGTTACATTTACTCACCCTACGACTATCAGGTATTTGTGGAAAAACAAAATCGGTAGCAGTCAATATCACTTTGTAGGGTCCTTTTGATAAATTTTTTTTAAGAAATTGGTTTCGCACTAAAATAACCGTTCCCAAAAGAAACGACACCGAAATGAAAGAACAACCTAATATTAATAAAACACTCGCAAGTTTTGTAAATTCGTTTTCACAGCCTTCGCATTCGTCATTATGTTTATGCTTTAATGTCCATTCGTCTAAATTGTCCATAATTTTTGTCACTAAAAAGTCACTTAAATTGGTGCGCTTTATCGTCAAAAGCGGACGCCAATTGCCCTCTTCGTTTAAATCTAATAACACAAAATTAGTCTCCTTGTTAATTTCTTCGCTTAATGATAAAGCAGCGTAATTTATTCTCGACAATAAGAAGTTTTCTACACTCGGAGTAAAAGTTAAATTTAAGTTCGAGTCACTATAAAAATTTTCACTAAAAATTAGTAGGTACTTCTTTGTAACAAAACTAATTTTGTTAATTAAATGATTATAATTTATGTAAACGTTACTATAAAAGGAATTATTATTATTATTATTATCGGTGCTAAAAGTTAATAACCACGACGGCAACGACGATACATCCACAAAAATCGTTAAACTGTTGTGGTCTCTTGCTAAGTGTAGATCGTCGAGAGTTTCCACGATTGCTTTTCCTGTTTCGGTCGCAGATGTACAAACTATCACCGCTAAAAACACAATAAATTATTGTAGAAAATCGATTTTAAATAGCTCACAATCATAAATAATAAAAATAAAATCAATACGCTACCACTACTTATCGGATCAAAATTTAATTTATTTATTTAAAATTGAAAAATTACATTTTCCACCTACCTCTGCATGGTATCTTTCTTAAATTTTTTAATTTATTGTAAATTTGGTCCTTGGACATGGTTTGGGAAATTGAAAAAAAGTGTCTTGAGATAATTCCCATGTCTCTTAAATTTATATCTATTGCTTGTGATAAAGTAGGCCACCATCCTTCTTCTAAAAATAATTTTTATATTAAAAATGCATAACATAAAAAGAAATTTTTACAAAAATGTTTTTTTTATTAGTTTGGACTCGAGGTTATCTCACAGGATCCTATTTTTATTTTTACTCTATGAGACGTATTTCACGTCATTAAAACTCAAGGGCGGTTAATAAAAAATATGCAGGTCTTACCACTGACGCGTATGAATAGATTAATAAGATTCCCGCTACCATAATTCATGATTTTCGCTAACATAATTTGTTTTAAAAGCGCAAACAGTTTTTTTTCTCGTTTGGCAACCGCTGATATAAACAGTTGATAGTTTTCATTTATTTGCTTATTTTTACCTGTATGTACTTGCCAAAATAACTTTATAATAGGCCAGTCAAAGCGGACTTTGAATATAGGGTAACCACGAAATTGCTTTTCAGGGTATGAAAGTTACACTAATCGATAGCTAAAGGTTCCCTTATGAACATATTAAAATGTATCAGCTTAATGTTTTCGGTCTGATTTGTAATTAATAAAAAGCTATCGAAGATTTACGACTAAAAGACTTTCACTTTCCATTTCTGCCAAGTTCCTCACTCACTCCAAAAAATAAAATTACATATTTTTCCCCACGGAAAATTTACTATCAAATTCAATCGGAAAACATTGTGAGAAAAGTATCATTAATTTATTATAATTTTTTCAAGTGGTTTGTAAATATTTGTTGCCACGCTGTCGACTGATCAGATCGCGTAGCCTCTGCACCTGCGCCTGATCAGCTGACGTCTTTGCAACAATAATGTTTATAATAATAAATTAATAGTACATTTCTCACAATGTTTTCCGATTGATTTTGATAGTAAATTTTCCGTGCTATAAATTGGTAATTTTATTTTATGGATTGAGTAGATAACTTGGAAGAAATGAAGAGTGAAAGTCGATTAGTCGTAAATCTTCGATTGAGTTTTCTTAAGCTACATTCCACATAGGCTTAGTGCAGGATTAGTGGTAAGGTAAGAAAGCTTTGCCAACGGTTTCTTATGACAGCGTTCACATTGACTTAAGCGGTAAGATTGGTATGGTAGTGGTAGTGCAGAAGCTACAAGCTTTTTAACTTCTGCACTACACCGTTACAAGCAACCAATCAGGCGACGAGTGGTAAGAAACGCGTATGCGCATTGTGATTGTTTACTAGTTTGACATTTAATTACATAATATTTTTGAAATTTAACCTTAAAATTGAAAATTGAGTATAATCGTGTTATTAATGATGGATGCTAATGAGTTATACCGTAATAATTTAAGAACGCAATTGTGCTTATTATCGCTAACACCACAACCACTACCAACATAATAATACGAAATTTCTCTTGTTCTTACCGCTTATGTGAATGGTCTGAACTTAAAACGGTTCTTACCACTGCAGTACAAATACCATACTTCTGCACTAATCCTATGTGAATATAGCTTTAATTATAAATCAGGCCGGAAAAATTAAGCTGATACATATTAATTCCACCCAGACACATCTTCAGACTCGAAACTTCTAACCTTAATGGATCTCGCCAAAACAATATAAGGGTCCTAAACTTCTGGACACCTTGCAGAAGACAGAACCCTAAAAGGAGTCATCAGAATCGCCTTTCCACCCAGGCATATTATAAGATTCGAATTTCTAAGAAACCCTGTATAAACGAATCCATTTGGAAACCGATATACAGGGGGACACAAAAGAGGGGGGGGGCACACGCCTTTCCACCCAGGCATTTAAAAGTAAGATTGAAATCCTGCACACCACCCCTGAATCGAAGTAATCAAGACGCGAATCTTGATGAAAAGAGGAAGGGGAATAGTATTGTGAGCAAAGAAACGAAAGTGGAAGTCCAGCGAATAATAGAGAATCGAAATTCGTAAAAATGAGATAGACATGAAAGCCAGGACCGACTCGAGGATTATTTGGACACAAAATCGCAATCAAAAGGCGACGAAAGGGTGAAAGGCTCTTACCAGAAACAATGACAGAAAATTCGTATTTGGAAGACCTGTTAAGCAGGCATTTTATTTTAAAATTTGTCAAGTTTGAAAATTCATGACCCGACCAATTTGTCGGGTGGTAATAATTTTTTATTTATTTTTAATATAAATAAAGACTTACCCCTGTATTCATAAAAATACTTAAAGAGTGTTTTAAACCTATTTTAATTAAAACGCTCATTAAAGTTAAACAACCAATGAAAACCTTACAATGTAGATATATAATATATCTAATATAATATATCTGATATAATATATCTGATACATTTTAATATGTTCATAAGGAAACCTTTAGCTATCGATTGGTATAACTTTCAGGCCCTGAAACAGATCTTCTGGGTTCAAATCTAATTTCATTGGACTATAAGTCAATAGTTTTTCTTTTTATTTTTAATGTAAATATTAAATTAAATTTTTGAAAAATCGTTTCAACATTTTCATTTTGGGGATTATGGAATAGCCTTAGCATTGGCTACTAAGTAATTTCTCAGTTTTGTGGGTGAACAAAAACTAAATAGTGCACTGGAGGGTATTCCATACCCCCCAGACCCCCCGGTTTGCCAAGGCTACATTAAAACTTAATTAACGTTTGAAAGTGTGACAATAAATAAATTTAGAAACAAAATAAGTTTGAATATATTGGTCCACAAGCCTGGTTCACAATCCCAAAATCATTTTTTTAAGATAAATGAATACGTTTAACATTAGGCCTTGAAAAAAAAGGCTGAGAAACTTGAAGCTAAATATAAACTGGCAATATTAAACCTAGCTACTTCTATTATGATTTATACGACTTTACACACAGAGAGTGCAAATAATATGAAATTACTACTTGTGTGCTCAGCAGCTGTTAAACCTTCTTACATTTTAAATTTAAGTGTTAAAGACACAAAATGGTGGGCGTAAACCGGGCGGTCTGGGGGGAATGGAATACCCTCCAGTGCATCTTTTCTTTATTTGCGAATTACTCAGTAGCCAATGCTGTAGGTTATATTATAACATATCCCCCAAGATAAGGGTGATTATTTCTGAAAAATAACTGAAAACTGAAATATGATGAAGTGATTTCTACTGTTTTCAAATTACTCTATAAATAATTTCAAATCCAAATTTTTAATTGATATAAATTTTCCAACATAAGAATGAGACAACAAATATGTATAAAAGATAAACCGACCACACTGCAACCAGAGCCGGATTAACCCATAAGCAAATTAAGCAATTGCTTAGGGCACCACGTCTTGGGGGGCACCACGCACCAGAAACAGCACACAAAAATATTTGCTAATGCATGAAAAGTAAAGTCGTTTGAAAATCCGCTCGTTTTAAATTGACTACAGTAGCGGTTCCCAAATGGGAAAAAAATCAAAAAAAAAAAATCCAAGGATTCCGTCAAAAAGAATTTTAAAATGGCGTAAAAATAAATTCTGCTGCTTAAAAACTAGCTACCCCGCCGACGCTGTTTATTTATGGATAGGGGGCCCACAGACGTGGATTGCTTAGGGCATCAAGTAGTCTTAATCCGGCTCTGACTGCAACGCTATCATTTTATTCTTGATTACCATTAATTTCATACTTTAAATAGGGGACTACCAAACCAATCAATATTTCAATTTTTTAATAATAAATTTTCTTATTCCAATCGTCAATTTCAATTCAAAATAAAATCAAACATTTTATTCACTAAATATAAATTTTCCAAACCAAAAATCACAAAATTACGGGAGATGACTTTCTCCTCAACCGCGTCAGGCGGCTATCATCGGCAAGAAACCTGGTTTTCACCGCCCATTGCTGCCACTACAAACTCGTTGGCGGGAAAACCAGCAAATACAAAATAAAAAATAAATTTTTAAAAAATAAATTTTACAATCAAAATAACAATTTTCATAATTATTACTAAATAAAAATTCCATGTTGGATTTTGAAACACAACAATATGTATAGGTAGTTACGAATTTTACCCACTGAAAATAATGTTTCGTCAGATTAATGAAAATGTCATAGTATTCATGAAAAAAATCATTGAATTTGTACAAATTTGTAATTTGAATTCTATGAATTTTTCATCTTCTTGTTTTTTATGTTTTTTCCAATATTTTGGAAAAGTTTTCGAGAATTTTTTTGAAATTCCAGCTACCATGATCTAATATTTACAAATTGGGTAGGCTTTCAAGGATGTTTTTATCCTACGCACTTCAAAGACTTTCCACTTCAGCAAGTCCTGTACGGATTTTCAGTTCCATGTTACCTGGTAATTTTTAATTAAAATATTTCTCGTTAAACTCATGCCCGTCAGTAGTAAACAGATAATAGATGGTTTTACTTTATAGCTAGTAAATATTTGCGAAGATTTAGATAAATTGCTTCCAAGATTAGTTTAATCTAGGTATTTTTGCTTTTTCTGTGAAATTGATTAGTTTTTCAAAAAAGTTCCCAAGACTACACTAGCATCCGATCAATTTTCTATTCAGAATATAGCACTAGTATTTTTGTAAAAGTTTGAATTTTTTAACATATTTTACTTAATTTAATGGCGGAAAAGGGTCTGAGGTACAAAATAAAAAAGCATATTTTTGTGATTTTTTTTTGCAGAGTACCTTATTTGTTAATATTTTTAATTTTTTTGCATTATTAAGCATTATATTAAGAACATTCTGCTAAATTTTTGTTAAAAAATATTGCAAAATAAGTCAGTGGTAGTGATGAGAACTGAGTCACATCAAAAAAATGCGGTAGTCAGGATAACTCATGGTTGCTTCATTTGAAATCAAAAAACCAGAAATATTTCTTTAGTACATAAGTTTATCTTGAATTTGAACGAAAAATTTTTTTTTATTTCAATTACAATTTAGATTTTAATTAAACAAAAAGAGCAGTTTTTGGAAAAAATCACAGTTTATTGATTGGACCTTTACCAAAAAGTAAAAAATTAATATTTTGTTAATTCCTTCGTTCAAATCCAAGATAAACTTATGTTTATCTAAAGAAAAATTTTTTGGGTTTTTGATTTCAGATGAAGCAACATGAGGTATCCTGACTACCGCATGGAACCTTTTCTTTTATGTGACTCAGTTCTCACCACTACCACTGGCTTATTTTGCAATATTTTTTAACGAAAATTTAGCAGAATATTCCTAATATAATGCTTAATAATGTAAATATTTTTAAAAATATTAACAAATAAGGTACTCTGCAAAAAAAATCACAAAAATATGCTTCTTTGTTTGTTTCTCAGACCCTTTTCCCCCTTTTAATCTATAATTCAAGATTCGTTAATTTGAGAAAATAAAAGGTTACAATTTAGTTTCTAGATAATTTCACGATTTTTAAAAAGCACTGAATGATTTAAACTAAAAAATCGATAGCTTATATACTTAAAAAAATTGATTTAATGGGGACTACCCTTCATGTTTTTAAATTTCCACAAAAATTGCTTAGTTGAGTGTTTAGTTTATCAGTTTTCAATTTAAATTCTTTCACGTCGTTTCCTAAACAATAACAATATACGAACCACTTAATTTTTATTTCAATTTCAAACCAATTAATTACAAATCAGAACAAAATATTTTGGCCAAAAATACAATTTTTACAACTTTTATCAAGCTAGGGTATGCCTGATAAAGAAAACAAATTAGAATTCGACATTTACAAACTACTTTATACATATTAGATGACATTATGATCAATAATCAAATATTATTAATAATTTATTTAAATGAATAAATAAATTATCAATCTTAATGTATACTTAGTCGTTTCAAATAAATTAAAATCCATCCTATCGCATATGAAAACTTTATTTCGGATTTGACATTTATATTTCTGTAAAAAGTATATTAAAAATTAACGATTTCATTTATATTTTATTAAGGTTATATTCGAAGTAAAAAATTATACAAAGATAAAATACAATGCCGAGATAATATTTAGTTGGTCGGTTAAAGCTTTTTTGATAATACGGCCGTGATTCAACTGAGAAGTGGTAATATTTTCGAGTCGTCCCTACTATAATACTTATCTATTATTGAAAATAAAAATACGACCTAGACGGTTAACTGGATCTTGATTTAATAAAACGAAAACTATTAAAGCTTCTTCAACTCGTTCCTTTTCAAATTTTCACCCAACACTTTAATTTAATTCGTTTTCGTTTTTTTGTGATTTATTATAACATAATTTGGCATCTTCCTCAAGAGATTATACAGAAATTACAACAAGCGTCGGTCACTTAATCATTTCACGTGACTTTTAAATGTAAATTTAAATTTTCTTTATTTAAAAATTAAATTTTTTGCGGTATTTTTTAGGTACAATTTAATATGCGTAGTCGTGGGTAAAATAATTGTATTGGGACACAAACGTGTATTTTAAAAACATGAGAAATAGAGATATTAAATTTTATTTTTAAGGGTGGAAGAAATATGATTGCGTGGAGGGTAGAACTTCATTGTTAACACCGCTTCTTTTCAAAATGGAAATTTTTATTATTGGGAAAAAATTGAGAATTCTACACCCATGGATAATTTGCAATTATTTAGAAGCTATGTGGATTTTTTATATACATATTGAAATTTTATTCTCGGTAATGGATTAGTTTCAATATTGAAATTGATATTATCAATTTAGAAAGGAAAGGAGAAATTGTGATACTAATAAAAAATAATGAATTTTCGTTAACCCCAATCAACCAACGATACACAAAATATTTAACAGTGCCGTTTATTGCTTACATTTTTTATTTTCCAATTGAATCAACAAGTTTAAAATAAAACCTATAAGTTCCCGATAAAAAAATTATATAAATACTGTAATATTATTATAGTGTAGTAATAATATTGTTTTACTTTTAACAAAGCGCAATTTATGCAAGTCTTCTTATAAACTTTTAGGAACAAAAGCAAACCACTTCCGCTGTGGAGCTTTTCAAAAATTGTAAGTAATAACCAGAACCAAAAGGAAAGTAAAACAGAAACGTACAGCTTAACGATGTTTTTCTTGAAGGTAGTTGAGTTTAAAAATTCATACAAACCTTCCTCTACCACAACTGCTACAGTGTTTTGTTGATTGCGATGAATATAATTCTCACGAGAATAGTAAAATAGCTAAGTACCTACCTCGTGGGTATTTATAAAAACGCAACTTTCTGAAAGTTTAATTTTATAAATAATGCAATTGCACTCCTGCGTAGCAGAAGCGGTTGTATTTAGTTTAAATGATTTTATTCCAAACAGCCCATAAATATTAATTTTAATGTTTCTCCTTTAAGATCATGCGAAACTCCAGATTGGTAAATTGCCTCCATTGGATTTTTAAAAGACAGGCATAAGTTTTTTTCAGAAGTTTGGCCGACAAATTGATCTAACGTAACTTTAAAATCCGTAAAAAACTGTGTGAGTTGATCATTCGTGACATTTCTTTGTAGGTTGTTTTTGAATTACGTTGTATTTTTTTTTCAGTTTTGTTTGTGCATCAAACGGAAAATTAGGTTTTAAAGTTAAAAAATTAACATAAAAATATTATTCTAACATTAGCAGGTTTGGATATTAGTCGACCGAAAGAAAAACGTATTTTTTAATGAAATTGATATAATTTTTCAAAATTTAATAATCTACAATTCTATAATATTATGTTCGTAGAATTTCCAGGAAAAACTATTTCCAATTACAACAATTTTAATTTTCATACAAAATTTAATGAAAATTACAGTTATTTGAAAGGCCACATTTCAAAAAGTATTCAAGTTAATTTTATTTCTGTGCAAAAATTTTCATTTTTTATCTCCAATCTACAGAAATCGAGTATTTGCAAAAATTTGAAAAGTGGAAAAAAGTAGTCTAAAAGTATCAATAATTTTAACAGCGGACATTTTATAACCTTATTATTCCTAAGGGAATAAAAAGAAAAGTCTCCATAAAAACTGAGATTTACTTTGTTTTTGGTAAAATTTGAAGTAGAAGCAGTGCTTTTGGAAATTTTTATCTCAGCAACTATAGAAGATAATGCAATATTTCTTTTAGTTAATTTTGAAAAACTGCTAATCATGATTTTGTTAAATTTAAGGACCTTGTGCGATAAATTTGGTGATTTTCCTGCCTGAGTGATAGTATTCCAAGGACTAACATATCTCGAAAATATTTTGTACACTAGGTTTGAAATTCCAGAGACTTTTATGGAAATCCAAAGATTTCCACGCAATTCCGAGAATTCTAAAGAATTCCTGAGATCTCTCAAGATTTTAAAACAAGAGTAATTCTAAATAATTCTTGTAATTTTCTTGTGAATTCCGGTGATTTTTAAAGGAATTTCCAAAAGAAAAGGACATTTCCACACAAAATTTTCTAGATATTTACTTCTTGCAATCTAAAATAGTAATCTAAAGCTATTAGGCAAAAAATTTGCATTTTTCAGGTATTTCCAAACAAAATTCATCGTATAGAAATTTGTAAAATCGAATTTTTCCATTTTCCTCAGGTACAGAACATTAAAAGTTTAAAAATCAGATTTGTGTTATACACAAGTATACTAACTTGTGTTATACTTGACATTGCGTTTTTTCGATTTTTAAAAGTCTGTACTTGAAGAAAATGAAAAAAAATTAATTAAATTTCTAGATTAGTATACCGCTTTATGACTACACTATTTTTCAAGATCAATTTTTTATGTTTTAGAAATTACTAAAATTATTTAACCTCTTGTTGCCGAATGGATCAATTTAGGATCGTGTACTACATTGTATGACATATACATAGTTTTGTTTGAATTATTATGACCCTAATAAATGATTTACAAAAAGAAATTTTATTTTGCCAAAAAATAAATCAGACAACAAGAAGTTAATTAAATAAAATTAATATTATAATTCCGAGCAAACAGTCCAGGTCAAGGGGTAAATATCCAGTAAAATTTCTGTACACAAGACTCAGAATTCCAAAGATTTCCAAAGAATTCAACATAATTTCAGAGATTTCCAAAGAATTCCAGGGATTTCCAAGGGATTCCAAGGATTTTCAAAGAATTCTATTTTTTCCTTGGAAATCTTCGGAATTCCAAGACTTCCAATGATTTCCAACGGTTTCCAAAGAATTGCAACGAATTCCAAAGACTTGCAACGATTTCCTAGGAGTTCCAAAGAATTCCAGAGATTTCCAACGAATTCCAATGATTTCCCAGAATTCCAAGGAATTCCAATGAGTTCAAATGAAAGTAAAATCTAAAAAATTCCAGTGATATCTAAAGAATTCCAGAGATTTCCAAGAAATTCCAGAGATTTCCAAAGAGTTTCAGAGATTTTTAAAGAATTCCAAGGATTTCCAAGGAATTCTAATAATTTTCAAGAGAATTCTAAACGAGTGTACACAAAATTTTCGGGATATTTACCCCTTAGTCCAGGTTGTTGACAGTCAAGTATCCTGACTTGAACTCTACTGAACTTAACTTTAACGAATTTTAAAAGTTTTAACAACAAACGAAGTGTACCAAGACATATTAATGATAAAAAAATTAGATAATTATATTGTGGTATACCTAACGTGACCATACGTCCCGTTTTGAACGGGACCGTCCCTTTTTTGGTACTCCGTCCCGGTGTCCCTGAGTAAAGCTTCAGGATACAGATTTGTCCCGTTTTCAGTTAAATGTCAAAGATCGACGACTTTTAATTGATTTTAATATATAAAAAATTCAAATATTTACGATTTTTTAATCTTTTATAATTAAAAATTTATACATATATATATTATTTAATATTTACGGAAAATATAAGTTTGTTTAACAAAATATCATTTTATTGCAGTTTTTATTTTTTATAGAATCACTTTGCTGTTTGAATTGCTCCTTGGTACGGGGTCAATTGACACAAATTTCTTATTTGATATCAAATGATTTTTCTATTAATTAAATTTTTTTATAGTTTGTAGTAACTTTAATTTCAACCAATTTTTAAAACGGTATATTGAAAATTTGAGAAGATATTAAGTTTTTTTTCAATTGACTCCAATCTCTTCTAATTTTGACCCGAGTCCCGTTTTGAGTAAAAATAAAAATGGTCATGTTAGGTATACCTAATTCGTTGTAAAATGTTGGTGTAAATCCGGGGGGTCTGGGGGGTATGGAATACCTTATCATAAAATGACATTCAAGATACCTACTAGGCGATACGGCAAACTTGGAAATTAGCGCATGAAAAAATTATTATTAAATGTTCAGTTAATGCACATTTTTGAATTACAACTTCCAACATAAGCTTTTAATGAGTATTTCAACTGCCATGATATTGACGATCTTTTTGTGACAAAATTGACAAACTTAATTCTGAATTAAAAAAATTAAGTAAAAACTTATCAGCGAGTTTCTGATAAGATATTGAGTAAGGAAGACTTTAAGCAGAAGACTTTCAGCTTTATGTATGATGTACTTACATTGTACATCATGATAATTCTAAGCATCAACATCGGCAGTATGAAGTTTAATGTTAAAGGTATGATTAGTGGTTTGGATTTGTAAAGTTAGTGTCCTTCTTATTCAAAACCAGATTAACAGATAACCGCTTGGAAACTTTACTTCAAGCATATCTCCAACCGAATAGCGTAAATCACATTATGATACAATTTTGGGCAGATAAATACGTAAAATAAAGTTTTAAAAATTTAAAAGCCTTCAACATTTACAAATAGATAAAACTTTAACAAAAGGAAAAATAATGTGTGGTTGCATTTTGCTTCCATTTCTATTTTTATCCAACATTGTACAATGCACAATACACAAGTTATTGGGTACGGACAGGCTTTCAATTGATTGATTAATGCCCACAACAGAGTTTAGGAATAAATTACAAAAAAGAAAAAAAGAATTTTAGTTTTAATTTTACAATGTACAACAGCAGCATCATTGGTCAAGAGTAATTTTAAATTTCGTTTGCAAAAATTCTAGTTTTTGGCTGAACTGAAATTCAAAATTAACTCTTATCTCGAACTATTTCTAAGGATTCGTCTTTCCTGCAGGAATGAACGCTTGTGTGTGCTTACTTAATATCTATGTATGTAGGAAAGCCTGAGAGTATCGCAGAGGTGTCACTCATCAGCCACAGAGTAGCCACTGTGGTGTAAGGTATAATAATAAATAATATGAAAAAACACATAATATAAACTGGATCATAAACCCAGTTTACAGTATGCGTTTTTTACGAGTTAGCTCCTATTTTTCAGCATAGCAAAAAGCGTATTCCTGGAAGCATAGGTACATAATGTCGATAAAAACGCATTATGGAATATTCCTAGTAAAAGAAAATATGAATTTTCTTGAATTTAGCTAGAGGTTTACTATACCTATGTTGAGAAGCAAAACATCTTAAAACTAGGTTTATGCTTTTACTTATAAGAGAAAAAATATAACACGTAAACCGGGTTTTATTATAAAACTCGCGGGTTGAAGAATTCTACGAGGTTCAGTTTAAAAATTGTTCCTAAGCGATTAGATTTGATAAAATTTTAAAAATAAAACAAAAAAATTTTCTCTATTTTTGTGAATGTTGTTGTCAGAATGTTAAACCATAGTTTCAGCAAAAAAAATTATAACGAAAAAAATAATCTTAATCGTGATAAGTAGGTACATAGTAAAAATAATATCTACATTTTTGCTCAAAATTGATCCAGTTTCCTTATTGTTTATCTACTGACATAATCATAATTCCAGAAACATACTGCAGGATCGATAATGTGAACTTTGATGATCTTTATCATGAAGAACAGTCAGAAAAGTTTCCTGGCATATCTGCATAAGAACAATTTATTCATAATGGCAATGATAAATGAAATCACAATCAAATTAAAAATGATGAACTTGAATTTTTCTTAAAGCCGACCACGAATGACTTCATCCATCAAGATATAATTTTTGTCGATTTATGTTGGTATAATGTTGTCTTTTGATTTTTTTTATAAAGCATTCTGCTTTGTTAACTATAAGTCAAAGAAAAAAAATTTCAAAACTATTGAAATTTAATATTAAAAAGAACTTAATAAATTAAATAAATAAAGAACAAAGAAATTAAAAAGATTACAATTTTTGCGAGAGTTAAAATTATGTTATGTAAAATTTTTGCATTACTGAGAGCAGAAGCAAATAACTTTATAGACTTGTCTTATAAACGTACTAGAAGTAGCTCACAAGACAATATTTTTAATAAAAACGTCAATCACCAACCCACGACGCACGACGTCCCTTTGTATAAAAGCGACGAACCGTTCAGTGACGAACAAATCTGTATCTTATATAAACTAGGAAAACATGCAATAATTATTCTAAAAAAATAACCAAGGATTGACTGGGGATATTTTTTCCACCGTCACTCAGACGATTGGTTCATTTTAAAATATACAATGATGGCTAACCATCAACCCTTAAGCGTGTCAGAAAAGAAATCCGTTTTAAATCCCCGGAAGATTTAAACGGAAATCAGTGATCGTTTTAGTACTAAGCGTTTGAACTGACTTGAATTTGCAGGGAAATTGCTTTATTTTAACTCCCTTGAAATTTAATAAATTTTTGACTCTTATCTTACGATCTGTTAATATTACTGTATTTTTTATATATTATTATGTTGTGTACTTTTTAGAGTGACTCTAGAACATATTTGAGAATTAGAATTTGGCATACCTTCCAAGTTTAACCATTGAAGAGCAAATAGTTTTTAAACAATTTTTTTCTAAAAATCAAAATTATAAATAAATCTAACAATCGCAATTCACAACAAATACAAACCAAATCTGCATCGTTTGAATATTAAAAATTACATTGATTAACTAGACTGCATCTCACAGACGGTTATTTATCTAGTAGCTAGGGCGATTAACTACTGACGCTTAAGTGTCAGGTTCAAAACTAGAAAGAGATTAATTTGCTAGGAGAGCACGAAGGTGTACCTTCGGACTTACAATTAATTATTTTGCATTGTACCTTTCAAATGAAAATATTACGTTATTTTTCAGGTTTAAGTGAAAATTCAGAATATATTGCTAATAAAATTATCTCCTTTCTCCTGCAATTGGTTAATTGAGGGACTCAAATAATTTGTTATTTGGGCTGACCTTGTGATCTGTTGATGACACTTGACTGTCGATCGTCATTACAGCATATCGTTGCTGATTATTTATTATTTATTTGAAAGCGATTTTATAGATTCTGTTCATTATCTACTAACTATCCACTGTAAGTTTCATTGCAATCGTGTTACGTCCCTCTGGTAAATTGGCGCTGAAGTATCTGGGGATTATATTTCTTTTTCTTGATTATAGCAATAACATCAATAACAAACGCAATTTTTCGGTTGAAATAGCAAATGTTTTAATTTTAATATCAAAATCTGAATTATGCCAAAGCATGTTACGCATTCGAATAAGTAAGTGATGGTAGTTTAAGAACAAATTGGTAATTTTTTTTTCGGAAAGCTTAAAAAACTTAGGGTTGGCAAGTAAAAACTTTCTTGTTCATTAATAAACGGACCCTTAAAATAAACTTGACATATTTTCATCTTTTCTTCTTTAATAGGCACACTTAGTAAACGGAAGTTCATTGTCTTGGAGCTCTAAGAGCAGAAATTAATTCTCTAATCACAAATTATAGTATTAAACCTTACGTAATAATGAAAATTATTCGAGTTTCTGTAGTAGAACATCTAAACGACATGAATCATAAAATTTAAATTAAACTTGTTTACGTCTGTCTGTAATAATTATAATTTGAGTGCTACATAATATACTACATTCTGCGTAGGATACAATATCCTAAAATTTAAATTCGCAGGAACGAAACGCTGCGAATCGGTCCTATTACCTATTTACCATCAAAATTGGGATAATTACAGTTACAAATGATTCTGTATATTTCTACCCTTTTACGGCGTTCGCTGCACGAATATTATCATTAGAGATCTGTTAGAAGTTAGACGACAAAGTTTCCTAATAAGTTATATAATATTAACGTAATAAAAGATATTAAAAAGTGTGCTTTTAGACTTAAAGCCCTACAACGTTAATTTCGTTTGATGTCTTCAGAACCATGTTATTAATTTCATGTAAATTACAATTTCTCATTTTTAGATTTGCCATTTCCATGTCAAAGTAAAACCACGCAAAATATCTATTCATTTGAAATGATGTTTTATTTTACTTACATTTTGTGTATCTGAAAGCTATAAAATTGCTATTTCAATTTCATATTTTCAAGTACCTACAGCATATAGGATCCATTGAAAACTTTTTAACAATTACGAAAAAATATTATTTAGAACGAACTTGTTATTTTTAAGTATATATCTTGAGAATTGCCATTTGAAGAAATAATCTTGTAACTAAATTTCTGGTATGAGTCTGTTTCAAATTGTAATAACTTAAATAAAAAGACAAAAATTCAATTGGAACTCTGCAATGACTGCTTTTAAAAAACTTTCATTCTGTAAATATTTTAAATTGCAAAACTCATCACTTGATGAGCTATGGTCAGAACCTCACTCTACCGGGGCAACTTGCATGTTCATAATTTGCAATTTTGTATAGATTTGCATAAAGCATAGCAAAATGCAAACTCGAATATAAATGTAATTACAGTGATATTACCAAAGCTATACATATATAGTAATAGTAATTATTTGATGAAAACATTCCAACCAGAGCCTGCCACACGTGCAAGTGGGAGCCCCGATTTAGTGAAGATTTAGAAAATTAAAATAAAAAAATTTTAATAATAGTGGTAGCTGTCCTCAGAACTGGAAAGTCTTGTTACTAAAAAATTTTGATGGTCACTGATTTAGGGCGTGCTCGGAACATTTTGGAAACCACTAAAACGCTGAAATCCACTCACAACAATTTATAGAAATTTGCAATAACAAAAATAAAATTAGCGAAGTTTGATTGGAAAATTGAAGTAAAGTTAATTAAATAAACGGATGAAGAGTAGAAAAGATTAAATTAAAGAAAGCGAAAAGAATTTAAATGTTTGATTATTGCCAGTTGGAGACGGTTAAGAAAATTAATTAGTTTAAAGGAAATTGGTGTTAAATACACGATCGTAATTATTAAACGGACGACAAAAAGATTTATTATTATAATTTCATTAAAAATTTGAATTCAAAGTAAAATTACTACATTAGATTATAAAAGAATTGAAAAACCCGAAGTTTTTCTAATTTACCATTAAGAATTTTGAAAATTTAATAAATAGAAAAATTAATTTATACAAAAAATTAGTAAAAAGAGAAAAAATACATTTAATTGCTAAATCCAGGTCAAATTAATAATATGTTAAATATACTTAATATTAAAAATTATTAAATTATTGATATATTGCAGAAAAAGGCATTGCCGTTATTTTATTGATATTTTTTTATAGTCAACTGTTTATGAGTCAATGCAAGAAATATAATAAAAAATTTTAAAATAGAAAACAAATTATTTATATAGACTGTTCGCGTTCTTGCGTTTGTCTTTCACGTACGTCTCTACATATCTACAGCATAGAATTTTATTTTCTTTAATATAACTTAATATGTTTTTCCTACAAAATATTTCCCGCTAAGCCATAACAAAAATCGTATATTCTTATATTAAATTTCAATCATTAAATTTATTTAAAATTACTTTTACTGCCGGCGACGGGCGGCACTAAAGTAGAGCTTAAGAAAAACTATTGACAATTAAATTAGAAATAGTGAAATTTAAAATTTCCTGGTACAAAGCAGACATAAAATCATTAAAATCAAATATCACTAATGAGATCTTATCAGATCAAACCGCACGTATGTCGTTAAATGACTATCGATAGTGAAAAGCTATAAATATTAGTAATTGTTAAATACAATAAATATCAAGAAAACTTCTAAAAGATAAATTTCTGTCACGTTTTTATGTTAAAGTTATCCTTGGTTTATTAAATTAATAATAAAATTTTATCGTTGAAGCACATCACTTTTATGTTTTTCAAGAGAGCTATTTTTTACAGCAAAATCGATACATTTAATATATTACAATCATTTTCTTGATACAATCGCAATGTTAAGTGTAACAATTTATTTTTTGAATTGAATTAAATTTTTTACAATAAGAAAGGAAGTAAGTGCTTACTTTATTAAGCAATTATTATATTTTCAATATATTAAAAATATACGATCGGTTTTTCAGCGAGAGGCGGAACTCCCTAGGAAAGAGAACCAACTCGAGATCAACCATTGATTATAAATTCAAAAATAAATAATGTGGTAATCTACAAAATCACGCATGCGGTTGCGTATCTTTTTTAAATTTATAATCAATAACAAAACGATAATCACTAAATTAATTAAAAATTTACAATAAAATGCGAATGAATCACCGACGCGTACGAATGGATATTACAAAATTATTAATTTTGAATAAATTTCGAATAATGTAAATTGGTAAGATTTTGCGGAAAACTTAATTATAACAAAGCTAACAAAAACGTATCGCCCACACACTTCAAAATAAAGTACGGTAGTATAATGAAAAATGTTAATGTAAATTTGTTGTAAAATTTGCTTTCTAAAATCTGCTGGTATTTTAAACGTAAATACAAAAATGAGTTTTAATTAAAAAATTTGAAATTGCAATTTGCAAACAAAATAAGATGTTTTATTAAATTTGTGAAAGAAAAATAATTAAACAAACATTTTTTAGTGTGCAATATTAATTAATTGTATAATATTATATCCCGTTGAAGACTAATTTTTTTAATTAATTAATTAATTGATTTGTTTAATCGATATATTTACTTACGGCTGGAAATAATTGCCACAGATTTCCATCTCATGTTGATAAAAATTTTGGCGAACGCTTCAGCGATGTAAACAACCGAAGGGCTTAATCTTGTTGTGATGTAATTTTCTTCGTTCTTTGATTCCTGCAAAAAAAGTTTATCAAATACAAGCAATAAAAGTTAGTGTAATTATCACCTCGGGGCAATTCCATGTTATTAAAGTTTTGTTGTGAAATCGTGCAATTAAGTAAGCCGAAGAACAAAGCGCCGATTCTAAAGATCCCAAAATGGGTTCGTTTGCTGAGGAAATCATTTCGAGGATATTTTGTGATTTTATGCAAACATCTGCAACAAATCAAAAACATAAACAAAAAATTAAAAATTTGCGTGATATTTATAATTATTTATTGTGATCACCCTGTAGAAACGCATTTAAAAAAAAAAGCAATTAAAGTTGATAGAAATATTAATGGTGTGGTTTTGAATGCATAAATCATTGTGAAACGAGATTGATTTGTGTCACATAACGCGAATGCTCTCTCGAGAGTTAACTTCTGATATTACACCAACTTATTTTGCATTTTGAGTGGCTGGTTAGTTGAACAATCCGAACGATAATTTTATAAAATGATTCAATGTTCTCTCTCAAAAACTAACATAAATTGAATGAAAATTTTAATTAATAGCTTTCCATATGAATAAATGATTTATTGATTATTGATAAAAAAAGTTCCTTTTTCTTTCTCTGCAAGCTTCACTGTTGCTCAACATCTCAAGTGTTTTAGAACTTGAAGGGAATGTCAGACTTTTAAATTTGGAAAACCGGTGAGTTTACGTACGCTCCGAAGCACGAAAGCGGTCATACGAAAATTATTATTAGCCCGGATGTTCACGTACCCGCCTTTAAAATGATTAAATCAATCGGAATTCGTAAATTCCCGTCTTCCAACATTATTTTCCCAGCTTGAAACAGAACTTGAGAAACTCAGATATCGTAAAAAATGACTGAACAAACTAAGCAACGTCTAACATAAATAAGCGTCACAACCTACGACTGCACCAATATGGATCAAATTTACAGCACATGTAGAAGAAAGGTGTGCCAAGACGAATATGTTTTCTTGACATGCAACATATTATACTATATATAGGACACGTGGTATGACAAAAGTCTTCTTCCTTGTTCAACAATTCCCGTATGGATTATATTGGAAATATAATTATTATTTATTTTGGCTTATTTTATTTTTTAATGCACTATAATGCACAATAAATTTAACTCTATTCTACATAATGTCTAAGAGTTTTCCGAGAGTTAGAATAAATAATTATTCGAACTGCGTTGTTTTTTTTACTGTGTAACTAGCATTTGGGTGGAAAAATCTCTGAAGTAGAAAGCGATAAGCTCTCCAACGAGCACCGATTTAATATGAATTTTTAAACATATTTTTGAGATTATTCAAAATTTCATTTACTTATGTGATAGTTATTCAGAAGAAAAACAAAGAAAACCACTATTGCCAAGAAAATAGCTGTCTACCTATCTCAAATGTTGTCAGGGAAAATAATGAGGGTGTTTGCATGTATTTCTAGTGGTGCTTTAAGCACGTTATTAAATTTTATTGCAAAAAAAGGTTATGGAAACTCGTAATTATTTCAAAATTTTTACTTTCTAAGTTTTCAGATAAATCCTTTATTTGTAACAGAACGAAGGTGCAAAAAGTGGGATTTGAAATACCTTTAAACTTTCAAGGATCTGAACGTGACCAAATAACGAAAGCTCGGTTGCATTAAAATAACAAGCAAGCTGAATATTTTGCTAATGCACGTTTAAGTGCAATAATGGCTTTTTATACCAATTTAAATATTTTATAATTTAATTAAAATGTTAAAAACAATTTTAATATTAAAAGCTTATTCCGTTTTTAAATGCAAGGAAAAAAATAAGAAAAAATCCATTTTTGGAATGTAATGATAAAATTTTTCTTTGTCTGTAAGAAATGCCTGTAAAAGTCTGAAATTACGAAAGTTTTAAATTTATAAATTAAAAATTGTGCAACTGAAATTTGCATAATTTTAGTGCAATTATAAGCACTCGACAAAGTTTTCTTACCTTCGCTCGATGCTAATTTGAAAGAGTTGTTTTTTACGTGAAGTTGCAAATATTCGAAATTAACTGGGTAATAACACATTTCGGATAAAATTAATGTAGGTAATTGAGCAGGTGCCAAAGGGACGTAGACCAGTAACCACAAAAGTAGAAGGCCTGCCATAGCACCCTCTTCAGCGAGGCATGGCAGCTAGTGCCGCAAATACCCCTACGTCGTACAATTCATCACTGGAAATTAACCCCACCAAATGTTGGCAACTCGAAACACCTGAAACAAAAAGTTAATATAAAAAATTAGTCTTTTTAAAAATGCAGCTACTAAAAATACCTTTTCATAAAAGCCTAATGTAAATGCTACGCTAAAGTCGCTGTTTAAAAACTCATGTAAAATATATGAGTCGTTTTCCTAAAGAGCTTTCTTAACGTTTCAACAATTTTCGCGAAAAGTAAATCGAGGTGCTCTATTCCTTAATTAAATACTACTACTAACTTGTTTATTTTTATGTACTACCTACATAATTTATTTGATTTTTTTTCCTGTTGTTCTCTTAAATTTCATCTCATTTTAAATTAAAATTTTTTTGTAGTAAATTGAAATTTAAAAATTAACAGTTTAATCAACGATATCTAAATTATTCCTATGAGATGTTTCAGTTTTTCTGGTTAAAGGTCACAATTATTATTTACAACAAATAAAGTAGTATAATTATTATCTATTGGAAACTCATAGAAGGTCAGGCGGTTTTCCGGCTAATCTGATCTTCAAGTCGACGAATGAGCTGGTTTCGGTTATTATATCTTTCAAAATTTTTGTAAATTTTAACGAAATTAACTTTTACGTTTGTAGAAAAATATTTACGTAAAACGCAATGCGAAAGTCATGTTTAGAGGTTCGTTTGTAAAATGCAATCGTTTCGCAACTAGTTGTATAAATAGCTATTTTATTTGATAATTTTATTTTAAATTGGATTTCGTTGATTATAGACGAATTTTATTTAAAAACTGAATTTCCTATCTTCTATATAACCCCGTGTCTTTCTGCCATTTAAAAAAAATTTAATTTTAATACCTATCTGTTATTATCTCCTTATTAAATCTGTTGTTTTTGAGTACTGACAGTTAATCGATACTACGAATCGAGCCTCGACTTTTACACTATTGGAAAGAGGACAATTTTCTAAGCATTTTGAGATATTACATTGATGAGGATTATCCATTAGTTTTCGAGAAAACGGCATTTGAAAATCAAAATTTTACATGTATTTCTCCATAAGGATTGCACACACGAGTGTTCTATTGCCCGTACGTGCGTTCTGATATAGTCTTAGTGTTAGCCGTCAGACGCGATTATTACTCTGTCGAGTACACATCGTGCGTGGCTAAAAATTAAAGGCTAATAATAATTAATAATAAAAAGGCTAATAATTAAAAACAAGTTTCACCCCTTTCGAGTAGCATCTTTGGCGAGTTGGAGCTATCTAGGAGGATGTTTTTAGCGGGTTTTGACGAACGCAACCAAGGCAATCAAAAATCCACCCTAAATACGAGCTCTAACGGTGGTCGACAACTGAATACAAGCGCTACGGCTATCAGTAAGAGAATATTAATCCACGCGTACCGTCAATAGAATACTCTTGTTAGTTCAAATCCCTATCTAAAATGCTTGTAAAATTTTGATTTTTAAATGCCGTTTTCTCGAAAACTAATGGATAATCCGCAAAAATGTAATTACAAAAAATGCTTAGAAGATTGTCCTCTTTCTAATAGTGCAAAAGTTAAAGCTCTACTCGTGGTATCGATTAACTGACAGATCCGGTTTCTGAAATTGAAAATTTAGTTTGATTAAAATTATGAATTTTAACAACAGAATAATTTTTATTATGAAATTAGGCCTAAATTTTTTGCTAAAATAAAGGTTAGAAAGAAGGTTTTGCACATACTCCCTAGACCGAGTTATCCGGCTTTGGAGAGCACTTAGACAATTGCTTTCCAAATTTGTCTCTACATTCCCAATTTTTAGCATCATTTAACAATGGTAAATCCTAATTTTTCTTTTTTTTCAATAAATTGTAATTGGGTGATACCTATCATGATATTGAGACTGAGGGGTCTGGGAGATATAAATATCTTTAGAATGAAGATAAAACTGTGCACTGGAGGGTATTCCATACCCCCCAGACCCCCCGGATTAACACCTGCGTATTGCGTCAATAAGTGTGAGTTATATAATGGAAGAAGTTTAATACTTTATTGGCTAAGGGCCTTGATGACAGAGAACACAATATTAGATGACCGTATTTATTTTTGATTTCCCATATAACTTTAATTTCATTATGGAAGTGACATATGAATAATATGAATATAAAAATATAATTTCAGTTTTTAGTATAAAGCTGAAATATTGAAAAAAATGCATATTTTAATGCTTTTCGTGCATTCCCGTTTATTATTGATAGTCTTTCTTGCAATATTCTCTTTATGTAATAATGTAATCATTATAGAGCAGCCTTTATTTTAGACCAATCTGGATAAATAGCAATAATGGGCCCGATTTGTGGCCTGAGTGCATGCAAGCTTCGGCCTGCCCTCCACTTCCAATCCAGAATCCAGAAATAGCAATTTCCAAATTTTAACATATGGCCAACTTAGGCTCATAATCTGTTATTATGCATTTATAATAACAGTGGCCCCACTGTACACTCCTATATTAACAATGTTAATCGTACATTTGAAATCGTGTTTGGTCATATAAAAATCGATTTTACAGATAATCTTTTTAAACATTTTTTGCTGAAAATTTCATTGTCTTTAATTTTGTTTCTATACATTTTTCTATTTTGTCGCACCGTTTCCGAGATATAGATGACAATATTTTTTTATTTTACTGAGTCTTGTTTAAGCCGCTTTCAGTCAGAAACGGTTTAACAAAATAGAAAAATGTATAGAAACAAAATTGAAGGCAATGAAAGTTTCAACAAAAAATGTCTAAAAGATTAACTGTAAAATCAATTATTATATGACCAAAAACGGCTTCAAAATGTACAATTTACATTGTTAACATAGAAATGTACGAATACTTTCTGAAGCCGCTGTATGTAGTTGACCTCTATTTCTAGAAAATTTCATTTATATTATATTTTCGTTTTTAAGCAAATCATTTTAAATTTTAAATTTAACTAAACTAAAGTAAGTTAAGTTTTCTTAATAGTTTGCCTTAATTAACTTATCATTTCGATCTTTAATATCATGCATTTCACTTTACAAATCCTAAACAAACAATCACAATAAACGCAGGGCCGATTTATCCGTTAGGCAAGAAAGGCAGCTGCCTAGGGCCTAGTATCACAAAATACTAATTAAATAATAAATTTGTTATTTTGCTAATAAATATTGTGCTGTTATAATAAGTTCAAATTTTAATTTTAAAAGGGCGGCAAAAAAGAATATGCCTAGGGTACTCACATGCCTTAACGCGGCCCTGAATAAACGGCATTTAAAAATCAAAAATTTACATGCATTTTAGGTATTTTAGGCGCATTTACGTGCAGGGCCGGAACTAGGGTATGATGCGCCCGTGGCGACTTAGAAACTTGTGCCCCTACCGGGGGGTCTGAAGGGGCATTCCCCAGCATATGGCGCCGCAGACAAAAGTTTTTGAAATTTTCAAGGTCAAGCGCTCTATTGTAAAGTTTCATTGCTTAAAGCTATTAAAGCTCCTATTATAGCTTTATTGTAAAGTAAAAAATCGCAATACCAAAAAGATATTTTTTCACAACAATCGCTTTAATGAAAAAAATTTATTTAAAAAATATATTAAAGGACTAAGCACGCAGCAGCAGGTAGAGTTGATCTATGCGTCGTAAAGGCCACAGGTATCCTGCTAATCTTTTATTATATTTTATAATCTAGGATTTTATCTTTTGTTTAGATTTTATTAAATTTAATTCTAAAATTGAAAATTTGGCGCCCCCTAACTAGCTTGCGCCCCTCATCTCTCGCTGCGCCCTAATTCCGGCCCTGTTTACGTGTGCTCAGGAGCTCAAGTATATTATATAATCCTGATTCTGACGTTACTAATGCTACATTCACTCTTTCAAACAGATAAAAAAAATCATAAGAATATACAAGGTAGTTCGTAGTGTTATTCTCTGTTTAGCCCCCCCTTCCCCCACGTTTACCTTTGTAATTCCTCGCTCAAGTTTGTTCAAAAGCATTTTTGACTTATTTTGCGCTGTTACACAGCACATGATGAACAGCATTTTTGATAATGTAGAAGTGTGGTTACTAAACTCGATGAATATCTCAAGTTAATGCAATACCGCTTTGGAATATTTCGTTTAAATTTTGTAGGTAGATAATAATACTCAAAGAAAAATTAAATTTGAAATGCTTTATCGTACTTTTATGTAACTTCGTATCAATTTAAATCGTCTTTAGTACTCGTATAGGATTTACAGTTTTTATTGTATATTCCAGATTTAACAGGATTATTGATTTTCTATTTTATCGCACTACAAATAGTATATTAGTTCAATATTAATTCTTGCTTATATTTTTTGTGTAAACCAATTAAAGATATTAAATTTACCTAAATTAATGTTTCGCTAAAACTATATATAAACAACTTTGTTGGAAATTTATAATGACATTAGCACAAAAGTTTTTGCTGTAACCATGTGACAAATTGGTTAAAATTTTGTTGCTAAAATGTTCTGCCTATAATATCTTTGTAACAATTATTTAGTTAAAATTAAAATTTTGAAGTTATATAGTTACGAAAAAGTGAAACTGAAATGATTCATTTGGAAGTGAAATAGCGGAAAAATATCCCACACTACCCACTCAATAGAGCTTAACAATAAAGTGTCGATGAGTAGCTACGCTTTTCCAAATAAAATTTATTCGTTGGGGTGTACTCAAATATCTTTTAAAATAAACTTTAATAAACATCAAATTCAAATTGAATTATTTAATAATAAAAAAGTTGTACGTTCTCCGGAATATTAATTGTTTGGTTGGTACCTTTATTACAATTTATCCACTAATTTGCATTTAATTCTGCAAGTACAAAAAAAATTAAACAACTTTTCAAATAGTAATTACTCTGTGAATATTGAAAATATGCAATGAGCTTTTTTGCTTGCTCAAATTATTCCAATCAATTCTCTTGCTTAATAAGCTATTAATAAAATTAATGGTATATTCAAACGATTATTGGGTATATAAAATTTTATCACGAAGTTTTCTGATATAACAAAAAGGAAAAACTAAGAAAAACAGAAACGATGCTTCTCAACACAATAGTGCTCCAAAGGTTTCAAACAATCACAAAGATTATTTGCATTGAACTGAGAATTATACAAATTTTGGTATAATTGTAGGTTTGTTTAATTTCGAGTTGGCATGATTTCAATACATATTTGCTTAATTTTCAATGTGTATTTGATCAGTTTGTTCGTCTTTGATGAATATTTTGGTAAATAAACACAATACATTTTGCAATGCGCAATTATTTCCGTATTGAAAAATTGCTCAACGAGAAAACAATGGCGCAAATAAAATTACAGCTGAAAATCTTTTCGCAATTCGCGGAAATTTTATCAGCAACAACCGCCTAATAACCGATGGTCGTTTATCATTCAATGTAATTTTCTTGACTCGAACACTAATAAACATGGGGAAGCAAGCAATCGAGAAAATTCAGACAAAAGTGTACGATGGGTTAAAATTAGTTTGTTGTTTAGAAAGCAGTGACATAATTTTTCTAGGTCAAGTAGCGAGAGCTTTATTTTGTTATGTTCATTTAATTAGGTTCGTGAAAAAAGTGAATTCTATACAATTTATTGTTATGTACGGAAATTATTATGGAAATTCGTGGCGATAATAAATTTGAATAGGAATCTGATCGATTTGCTTGATTGTAGGAAGAAGGTTTACCAAGCTAGAAACTTGAGAAACTTGAGCTCGATTCTAATCCAGGTAATTCCATGTCATGGTGACCTTGTTGAGGTAATTGTCATTGAAGCTAGCTATTAAGCAGGAGCTAATTATTAAAAACTCTGATATAAGGAAACACCGACTCGAGTTTCTGTTTATATGCAACCATGTACATGTACAATAAAAAAACCAACAGTTAGTAAACACAAATAGTAAAATAAAAGAAAGATCGTTAAAATTTCGTAGTAAGTACATACCACCGGTGCACCAGCTGATGATACATGCAGGTCATAAAATTAATGAAAAATTCATAATTTTCTTTTTAGACTAAAAAAAGTACTACTCGTAAGCTTGGTTTACCAACCTCTGACCACCTCGCTTTAAAAAAGACAATTATGCTAATATTTTATGGTGAAAAAGAAAACAAATACCTACTAACTGCCACATTCGAAAATTAATAAAAAAATAAAGCACAAACCCTTGGGGGGTTTAAAGCTCTCTTTAAAGCAATTTTGGAATTTCTGATTTCATAGCTCCGACATTTTTGATTTTTTAAGCTTAATGGATTAGAACTTTTTTAAAAATCATTCGCTTATCTACAAATTAGGTGATAACCTCTTATCGTCTAGAATTAACAAATTTCAAGTTATAAATTAAATTAAGGGAAGAAATGTTAAAAAAATTTAGGTTTTAGTTTTTTTACTTTTCTTGCGAACCCCGTATCTCTTAAACGAAACGTCTTAGAAAAAAACTGGTGACCCAAACCGGATAGGGAATTTAACGGGCTACAACTTTGGTCAAATAATTTTTTTTGGGAAACCTACTGATTTCACAGAAATTCTGAAAATAATAAACGAGGTGCAGGAAAAAAATAAAACATTAAAACATCAGAAATTCAAAAAATTGCTTTAAAGAGAAGTACCCCCCAAGAGTTTGGACGTGGACAATAATTTTATTTGAAAATTTGTCCTAGAAAAGTGTCCTTTATCACCAACTCAAAGGTTTTCCGCGGTCACGAGGACACTCTAAATCTCTACCACCTCTAATACATCTGTTGTTTTTCAGGTACATACCTCGACTTTTTCAAATTTCCCTAAACTATAAAGGCGGCGTTTGGAGTCTGCATTACTCCGAATTACTCCGGTAATTTTTGACACCGTAAAATAAAGTCTGGGGAGTACGGACTACCCCTCAGTGCAAAAAGAAAAATTGTAATTCATCAAGTTCAAACAATCCTGCTCACTTTAGTGTTTATAATAAATGAAAAAAAGTTGACATTGATAAATGACTGTGAGCCTTCATGAAACTGGAGGGTATTTCTTATCCTCATGACCGTCGGTCAGCAGAATTTCTGTCTAAAGTATCACATGCAGGGTTGCCCAAAGGGTAAATATTGCCATGTTCCAAAATTCTTCATAAATTTTGATTTATATTGTTGAATTAATTTTGTTATTTTTGTGAAAATTAGTTATTTTTGATTTTTGAAATGAAAATTTGTATTTGCTGGTTTCCCCGCCAACTAGTTTAGGTGGCAATAGTAAGCGGTGAAAACTAGGGATTGGGACAACTCGCTGCGGCCGACTTGCCGCCGGACGTCTGTTGGCGACCGATTTCGCCGCCATCAATAAATATGGTTCTTGTATTCTTAATATTTTAGTAATAAAAATAATATGCTACATATAACAAATCATTACATGTATACTTGCCGGGTTAAAGGGGGTTTTCGCTTTTTTTAATATTTTACTAATAAAAAAAGATACCTGTATGAAATTATTACGTGTAATTGTGGGGTAACGTAAACTCTACCGCAAACTACCTGGATTTTATTTTTAGCAATTTTTTTTTAAATCCAAATTGTAAACTCCGCTCGGACCTATTTAACAATGGGTCACCTACTTTAGAGATTAGATACTTTGAAATACTAAATTAATAGGTACCTTAAATTAAAGTACGGCTCAATTAAATAAAAATACACCACTATGTAAATAAAATAAATAAATATAAATAAACAAGTTTCACCTTTTTCGAGTTCCGCCTTTGGCGAGTTCTTTCGGTCTTCAGGAATATTTTTAATTAGCTTAGTGTTTGTCAAAACGGCTCGGAGCGCCCGAAGCGGAGGGGACCGGAGCGCAAGATAGCGCAAAGTTGATTTTCACAAAGATAACCATGGCAATACACGGATCCATTGTTGTTTTTTTCAATTTTCATTTGTTTGTTTAAAGATTAATAATTTAGGAGCGACATCTGGTGAGAACATCGGCCGGCGGCAAGTTGGCCGCGGCGAGTTGTCCTAGACCCGTGAAAACTAGGCTTTTTGCCAAGATGACTGCCAGAGTCAGGAACGAAAAAGTTTTGTATTCTGATTTTTTTAAGGTTTCATTTGAGATTTGTGTTTTTGAAATAAATTGATATTTTGGGTGAGCGATTTTGATTTTTTAATTTGGAAATATAAAATGATGGATTTTGGATAACATTAAATTAATAATTTCGAAAGTAGTAATTTCGAAGGATGAAAGTTTTTTTATTAATTGAGAATTGTGAAAATAGAATTTTTCCATTTTTGTGTTGTATTAGTAAAAGTTGAATTTATACCAACAAATTATATAAAAATTTTGATTAGGATTTTGTAAAATTGAATGAAAGAAATATATCACAACAATATATCTAAAAATTTGAGGATACACAAGACTTGGAATTCCAAAACAAAGACAAAACAATTTCCAATAATTCCAAAAAATAAAATTACAATAATTTCTTTGCCATTGCGGAGTAGCCACAACTGCAAATTTTGAATCTCAGAATTATAAAAAGGAGGTTTGCGCAGTTGAATTTATTAGGACGAGATTGATTTAGGACAAGTTAATAAAATTTTAGATGAGATTGTATGAATCTGGTTCAATTGGATAATTTTAAGATTAAAAGATAAAATTTGACAATTGTTAATTTTGAAATAGTAAATTTTTATAATTTGAAATTAAAGTTCTAATGTATCGTAAAGTAAATAAACCGTTCGCATGTGAGGTAGTTATCACATGAGTTTACTTTTCCATTTTTTCATGGGAAATTTGAATTTTGAATTAGATTTTGGATTTGTTAAAGAAGATTTATATTTTTCTGGCGATTGTGAAAATTTAAAATTTTTTAAGCTTAAAAAATACATTTCAATATTCTGAGAGTAGTATTATCATCCGGGGGGACTGGGGCATGTGGTATAGACCCTCTCCTCCTTCGTGGAAATAAAATAGAATTAATGTAATGCATAACGATTAAAATAAACTTTTAAAAATTTATATTATACTGCGATGATTTCCTTTAACAAATCTTAATTTTTAAATATTCAAAAAATAGGGATCAAAGCCCTACTCGCACCTCCTCATGGTGGTCCCTGGTAACTTGTGGAAGACTCTCTGAGATCGGGTAACCAATCCTGGTGGAGGAGGGAAGTCTGCAAGGCCAACGCGAGAGGCCGACATGCCCTGCAAAGGCCACGTAAGAAGTAGCGGAAATGTGGAAGTTGTGTCGCGGACACCGCCGAGAATACCCCGATCGAGCGCAAGGAATGGGAACCGGCCAGGAGTCCCCGCAGTAGGGCCGAGCTCGCAACTTGCGCCCCTGGTGGACACTTTCGAGATACCCTGCCCGAATGCAAAAGATGGGAACCGGCTGGGGGTCCCGCACAATTCATCGACACACCAGAAGCGGAAACAGCAGATGCATAACCGAGGAGCCTGTGTCACGGACCCTGTATGGACACTTGAATGGGCGGATGGAGCATGGGCTTGCCAAGGTCACATATGAGCCGGGCCGAGCATGTGGAAACATTTCGGCCTCTATGGAGGCCTGCCGTGCCCCGTTCGGATGCCAGGGATGGGAAATCAACTAGGACCAAGGCACAATTCCCAGTCACCAGATGCGAAAATAACGGACGAACAACATCTACACACGGCGACAGCAAGAACATCATACAGAAGATACCACCCGCACGACACGAAAGTAATGCCTTACGGCGGATTCTTGTGATCGGTAAGTCGGGGGAAGGGGGGAGGTTTTAGTCAGTGAAAGTCTGACACTACCATCGTAGATGGCGATGGGTCTCGTACGAGATTTCCTCCTCCCTGCTTAAGCTTAAAAAAAGAAAGAAAAAAAATATTCAAATTAAATTTGTACATCGCCGTCCAAAATTGAAAATGGTGATAAAATAATGCGAGATAACATCACACGTTGCACCAGATTTGATTTTAATTTTAATGAAATTACTAAGTTTTCCAAGTTATCGCATTAAACCAAATTTAATCATCCAATTAAAATGTTTCCAAAATCGCCTCGTTAACACATTTTCCACCAAAAATTCGCCAAAAGTCGTCCAAATCGGAACAAAAATATCCAAAATATTAAAAAAAATCTCCAATCAGAGACGCAAACTATAACAAAATTAGCAGAGACTTCCGCGAAACGCGTCCGTCCACCTTGACGGACCTGGCAAAAGCATCTTTCGTACCAACTTTAAATTTGTTGGTGCGAACAATCAAAATTTAAAATATTACAATCATAACAAATTATTTACAAAATCAAAATAAAATTCCAAATTAAACAAAAATTTTAATTTCAAAATTCGAAATTTTAAAAATATGACTTTGAAACACGACAATACATAATTATTTACTGCTAGTCGATCTTTTCAGTAAATCAATAATTTTAAAATCTAAGTGGTTAAAGTTGAATGATCTATTATTTACTGATAGATAGAATACATCCAATACTAAGACAAATCTTATGACTGAAAATACAACCATCTTATAAGATGTTCTATCTTCAGTTGATGGCTAATTGTGCGATAGCAAGTTCCGCCAAGATCTCCACATTGATTTGTAATAGCTCTAACTTCGGGCGTAGGATAAATGGATGGAAGTAAGCCTCACTTTGGCTTTCAGTGCCGCCCGTCGCCGGCAGAAAAGTAAAACAATTGCACAAGTGCATTTGAAAAAGTTGTCCATATTTTATTGGTTTTGAAACTCGTTAGAGCTTGCATGAATAATTTGAGTTTTGGTTTTGGAATTTGGGAATTGGTTATGATTCGTCTTCAAAACATGTTTAATATTCTTCTAAATTTATTTTAAAAAAATTTAGAACCTGCGACAAAGTCACGACGATGTATTTTAAATGAAAAATGTTACGTAGGAATTTTCACTTACTATGTACGTACAATGAAAATACAAATATTTTAGCTTTTGGTTAAGTTTTTCTTGACATTTTTCTATGTGTCTTTTTTAAGTGCTAAAAGGAAAAAAAATAAAATCAATGAAGTTACAAATTTTTCTTAAACTTTTTGTGATCTGTGTGCGCGAAGCTGTATACATACAGCCGTATCGGTGTAGATATTAATTTGTAAATTTATTACAAAATTTAAGAAAACGATGTAAATTTAAATTAATGCATATAAACGAAGAGGGGTAGTAAATTTAATTAATATTTAAGTAAAAACATTATAAATTACAAGGTTATTAGTATTGGGGTAGTTAACAGAGTGATGCCATATATCTTACATCTTTATACATTAAAGCGTCTCAACATTGCTTTTATGTAGTGCTATTACCTACTTAAAATTGATTAGGTACATACTGATATTTTTGGCTTCTATAGGCTTTTCTCTTACGAAGGGAAATAGTTTTGACCTTCATCGCGTGATAAATGCTTTCCCTTACATCACTTTGTGGGCAGTTTCGCTTTAAACAATGCGTTCGGTTTTTATTCAAAACTTTTGTTTTGAAAAATATTAATCTTTTAATTTTCTTGACATTATCTTTTTTTAAAATAATTTCAAATCAATTAAAACCGACATATACCAAATCATCAATTTTCCTTCGATTTACAGACAATGCAAAGCGAATTAATCATGGAATAATTGAACGTTCTAATATGTTTGCGTTAAGTGTATGATTAGCAGAAACTTCAACGGCTTAAAAGCCATTACTAAGTAATCATTTCCCAATATTAATCTACTAGATTATCACTCCATTGATTATTAAATGTTTTTGCTATATGCGCTTTTCTCTTTACGCATATACACGCGCGTTCGAGATAATTTATTTAAATAAACTCACATTAATTTAGTAGTAGATATAATTTGATTAATTTCAGCAATTAGTAAATTTCCAAAAATTAAAACACTCGACATTTATGTTAATCAAAAATTAAAAAGCAAAACACAGTCACAATCTTTTTAATTAATTTTTGAAATGGGGTTAATTTGACGAGGAAAAATTAAACAGCATGGGTAGTCATGTTTTCATTAAAAAAAATTTAGTTTTAAAAATTAGAAAACAATAAAATTTCTAATTTAATAATAGAAAATGGTGTAATAATCCCGGTTTTAATTGCACTATGTAATAAAATCCCTAATAATGTCGCGACATATTTAGATCATAAACTTGTGTCTTGTCCAACAAGAGTCTGGATAGTCAAAATGCTAAAGCAGTTCGCAAGTTAACAAAAACGCTGTTTTCAGTACTTCCCTGCTTTTTAGTGGCTGACCTTCTGAAATTGTGATTTCAATTTTTTGTTGTAAATGCGAAGACACGTTCTCAAAAACAAAGTTTATTTGTCAAGTAAAAAATGTTCGTCAAAAAACTGCTTTCATTTATAACTTGCATTGCTTGATTAGTATGCAGCTCGGGATTTTACAAATATTTTAAGTGAAAACTGCTGTAACTGAAACGTGGAACTGAATGCAAAGGAAACTTGAAATTGCAGATGGTGCTGATAGATGGACGAATGGAAAGTGACGATAACAGAAATAATGAAGTTAAATTTAAAAAGATAAAAAGAAGGTAAAATTAAATCGATCTAACATTTTGATTGCCTTTCGTTTTATGAGCTGCTAATAAAATTATTAATTAATCTTGTTGAATAACTAAAAGTTTTTATTTTTATACGTGACAGAACGTTTGAGATTTTTATCGGGACTTTAAAAATTATATTTCATTATGGAAGTTAAACAATTTATTGAGTTAAATTTACTTTATAATTCAACATTTAAAAATTTTTTGTGTAAAATTAAATAAACCAATTATGAGTTTTATAAGCAACATTAATATGCTGTTATAATATTTATTAAAGCTTTAAGTTAATCTACTGATTTTCCTCTTGTAAATAAATAATGTTATATTAATGTTATTGACAAAAAAAAATTTAGTAAATTAATAACTCCATGAAAAAAAACTATTCTCCAATTTTTAAATAATCCTTTACTTACTATTTTTTGAGTAACGTATGCTTTTGGATCAAGTGAAGTAGCTCCGGGCAGCTATTTTTTCGTTAAATAAATGAAATGGATTTTTATGGCCATTGAGTAATTTCTTGTTATCGACATTGTAATGTTAGAGGAATTTTTGCCTTAGGCCATGACTTTCAGAGGGAAAACGTACAAAATAATAAATAATGGGCTATTTTGGTTAGAAAACTGAACATGGTTAGTAGCCAAAGTAAAACAAACTTGAATAATGCAACAGGATTAGTACTAATATAGAATATTTTACAATAAGCTGGTATTAAATTCCATCAAAACTATGATTAATTTGCTACATACCGTAAAATAATAGCACCAACCCCGTAGAGTTTCATTAATTAATATCTCTCTAGTGGCTTTACGATCAAATAAAAGTTTATGGCAACTAACGTTTAATTTAAAATTCCAAAAGTTATTTTGACCTCGGTGCAAATTAATAGAACTTTCGTAACGTTTTTAAGTTATCTCCATAATTTATTGAGTATTGCATAATGGATCTACGATAATGCCCAAAAGAAATGAACGTTTTTTGTTGCTCGCTCATGGCTGATCAGTTCTGGTGATCGATTTTACAACCCCAACTTAAAGAGGGTAATCTTTAAAAATAGATTTTGTATTGGTAGTTTTGTATTTAATTAATATCTCACTACATTTCAATCGAAAGTTTTTCGACATAAATTTCATTATATAAACGTGAACTGAAAGCAGCGGGTTTTTCACAACATTTCAATAAATAACGTAAGGTAATTTGTCTAGATTTACAATTTGTTCCCAATATGTTGCCAATAATAAGAGCTACCGTTAAAAATATTGCATGTTTTGTGCGAAAGGCAGTAAATTATAAAGAAAATTTTTTTACACTACAAAGAGCAAAAATTTTCAATCTCAACTTTACAAAAGCACTGTTCGTACACCTACCATCTAAAGCCGTTGGCTATTTCACAATACATGTTTCAGGTAGAGTTATTACAGTAAAAAGCTTTTATGAAAGATAAAACTATCAACAAAATTGAATCCATCACACCCAAAAGCAGTTCAAATTTTTCTGTTGCCTAAAGGTAAAATTTTAATTTTTGAGAAAAGAAACCTGAAAGCCTCCTAAAACCTACAGGGTGAATTAATAGAAATCAATGAGGGGAGGACATAACTTCCTGTTATGAACTTCTATTAGCCCTACCAGACTATATTTCTTGAAAATTTACTTTAATGAAGCACTTTAAACCAACACTGTGTACACATTGTCTGTATAAAGCACACCGTAAGTCAACAATTAAATTGTCTCGTCTTTTACAACAAACGTAAACTTCCTGAAGATTAATCCCTTTTACTACATGCATAGCAGACTAAAACGCTATTTCAAATTATAAAATAATGGAAAAAGGTGGCTGTCAAATTAATCGCTAACGGTCGATTGCATAAAAATGATTAAATTTTAAACCTTCGCTTAAAATGCAGGATTACCTGTTTTTTTAATATAAATCTGGATTAAATTCTAAGCTTATTTTATGAAGTTGGCGAGCATTAGAATGTTAAAATTATAAACAGAAAATACTCAGTTGATATTTCAATTTTTCATATCATTCAGAATGCTTTATATTATTATTTTTAAAATAATAAATATGCAAATGGACACTGTGAAAAAAGATTTGTCGCTCTAAGGGCCAGTTGTATAACAGAAGATCAACCTCGGATCAGAGTTAAACCAGGATCAACTTACTGTTGATCCAATCGGAGTGCTCGAAATCAAAGTTAACTCTGATCCAAGGTTGATCTTATGTTATACAACTGGCCCTAACAGAGTTATTAGTATAGCTATAGCTTCAACTGAGTTTTTTGCTGTTATAACAAATTATTTGTTGCTGCAACAAATTTTCTGCTGCCATAACAAAGTTGTTTTTTATTCAGTAAAAAATATTAGTTGATTTAACAAATTTTCTTATTCTGCATAGAAAAAAAATTTATTATGGCAGCAGAAAACTTGTTACAGCAATGAAAAATTCTGTTGAGGCTATAGCTACTAATAGCTGTTAGGGCGACAAATCCTTTTTCTCAGTGGAGGTGATCAAGATTCAGTGCCACTCAAATTTGAAAGAAAAATTCATTTAAGTGAGCATGCCTGAATTTTACAAATATTTAGAGTTAAATAGACTCCTGACACCTTCGGTCAGTTTCAAAAGTAATCACTTTGAACAAAATATCTCCCAAAATAGAAAAGATACCCTAAGAAAAAAATTTTTTTCTATTTAATAGCTATTAGTAGCTGTAGCCTCAACTGAGTTTTTTGCTGTTATAACAAATTTTTTGTTGCTGCAACAAATTTTCTGCTGCCATTACAAAGTTATTTTCTATTCAGTAAAAAACATTAGTTGATTTAACAACTTTTCTTATTCTGCATAGAAAAAAACTCTGTTATGGCAACAGAAAACTTGTTGCAGCAAAGAAACACTCTGTTGAGGCTATAGTTACTAAAAGTTTTGTTAGGGCGACAAATCCCTTTTTACAGTGTAGTATCAGAGAAGAGATGTCAAGTGTCAGGACGTAAACATTAAGTTTTTCTTGTTTTTCTTTATGCTTATTATAGTATTATTCAAAATAAAGTTAAACCTTGTTTTCGTGGCCCAAGTTAGCCTTTGAGTTTGACTCCCCTGATGTATAGTAACATTTTAAAAAAATCATATAAAATGAAGAATTCAAAAAAAAATTAATTGAAATAACTTCAGCTACAAATTTTTTTAAGTGCATTGCTTGCACTGCATTCAAAGTTACATACAATTTTTGTATTTTTTTTGCAATTCAAAACGGTTTAAAATTCACAATAGAATTTGGTTTCCCCAAAATTCAATCAAGCGCTCTTAATAGTTGTTTGCCACTTTATATATGAGCTTAATTGATTCTCTCAGTAGCTAGCTCTTCTTTTCCACAAATAAGGTCATCATTAGTTGACCAAATGTGTAGAAAGGCATAATACTGAAATCTTAATTAATCAACATTTTTACAAAATAATTTTAACCAATTGTCAAGTAAGTTTAACTCAAAAATATAAAGTATTTTTTTTTCGCTACTTTGACTGAACAAAAATTTAATATTGCAATTTTTATTCAAAATCTAGAGAAGTAAAAAATATAATTATAATACACGTATGTATGACCATTTTAATATATTTAGTTTTCAAAAGTTTTATAATCTAGAAATTAATTTATATTTTATTAAAATAATTACACATAAATTAAAATTTTGCAATAATTGTACTATATTATTTAGAAGTATTATTAGAAGTAACTGAAATAAATAACTCGCTATATTTTCTCTAAAGAGTTTTGGTGAAAATTACTCGAAAGAAAATTGCTCAAAAAAAGGTTCCTCGAATGAACAATTCCTCGAAAGCCTAATAGTTCGAATAACAATTGCTCGATGGAAAATTGTTCGAATTTAAAAAAGAAAGTTTAGAAAGTTAAAAAAAATACATTTATAGTGGCATAATTAGTACCAACCTCTTAATACAAAAAATTGAGTTTCGAAATATTGTTCATTTCGATACGCGACTGGGTTTTTAAATAACTTTGTTTTAGATACAAAATAGAAAAAATTCTTTTTTCTTCATTCTTTGTTATGCTATAAAAAAAATGGGGGATAAATTTTTTTTTTCAATTTCAGATAACAATACTTTCCTTACTAAGGAGTTCGGAAAGTAATAATAGTACATAGGATTAGGATTAGGATTGGAAGTGGAATGCAGGCCGAAGCTTGCATGCACTCATGCCACATGTCGGGCCCATTATGCTACCTCCGATGTTGTGGCCACAACGTGTTGTGGCACACCGGAAGGCCGAGCTAAGAAAAGCCTCTCAAGTCCGAGATTCGAACCCAGAATTTCCGCTCTGTAACTCAACCAGCGATCACACCAATCCACGGCTGTGGTTATAATAGTACATTGTCTTCTACGGATTAAAAGTGAAACTTTGTTTGACAAGCAATTTTTGCATTTGCGAGGCGGAGCGCCAGCGGAGATTCAATGCAGATTTGTGAAAAAACTGTCAAGATGCTAGCTTTAATATTTGGGTGCTAGCCGGTGCTAGTTCCATGGGTTCGGGAGCTAGCTTTTTGGCAAAATATTTTAAGTGGAGAGAGGGCCAAAGTAACGAACCCAAAATATCAGAATAAATATTATTATTATTAAAGCTGGAATTTATATGCACAAAAATACTTGAAAATATGCGTATATATATGCATAAAATTTCTCTAAAATATAATGTACTAAAATTGATAAAATATGCATTGATATGCATAATTATAATAATTTTTTTTTTTTAATTTTTATAGGTAATGTATTTTAAATTATGCGTTGTTCTTGTCCAATTAACGCTATGAAAACCCAAAATATATGACATTTCTTCTTTAAAGCCTCATTTTCTTCGATGTATTTGACTTTAAATGAATTTTTATTTATTTTATTAGTTAATTTATATCAAATACATCAAGGAAAACGAGGTTTTAAAAAAAAATGTCATATTATTTTGGTTATTTTCGATTAATTTACGTAGCGTTAATTGGATGAAACCGACGTTTAAAGCCGTTTGTGTCCCGACGGGACTTTCAAGTCCCAGTGATTTAAATGTTTCATGTAAATACAGGAATCAAAGCTAAAGAGTTTTTGTTAATTTTAAAATTTTAAGTTTTTGAAAATCATATAATTGTATTCTTTCGGTCCCGACGGGACTTCTAAGTTTCATCAAATTTCTAAAGAGTGCATATTTCAAAAAGGGAGTTGTAAACAGAACGCACGGCTATTTTCAAAATAATTGCTTAAATTGACAAATTTAATAATACATTTTTTTTATTTTCTCTATAAACATTCTGCAAAAACTCCAAAATTGGCCTAAATATGCACAAATATGCATTATTTGCTGAAATATGCACCAAACACTGAAAATATGCAAAATATGCATTTTGAGAAGCGCTTTCGGATTCGGTTTTTCCTAATTTGTCCAAATTTCAAAACGACTCTGTTGGCATATCAATATTAAAAAATATGCAAAACGCATAAAATTCCAGCTCTAATTATTATATTATTGTTGGAACTTGTCAATTTCGATAGAACTTGTCGGCTGCAGCGGCAGCGGTTTTAGAAATTTGTTCATACATTCACAGCAAAGCTAAGCCGAATCAAAATTAAATTTAAATTTTTCTGTAAATTTCACAACTTCTACTGACTAGTATGTAGTAATATAACGTAGTAGAACTACGGTATCCGAGATTCACTTTGTGTGTTTTTGTTCTTATCTGTTGATCCGTTGATCTGCTAATCCATTAATACTGTCGCAAGTCTGAGGAAGGTGTTTGGTACCAAAAAACATGTTCCATGTTTAATAAGTACATTAGTCGGAGACTAAAATAGAAGAAACCCGGGCGTCCAGGGTGCGGAGATCCTGGGCGAGGCGCGAAGCGCCGAGTTTTGTTTCGAACTCACTACATTCAAAACTGACTGATGATTTTAAATTTTTATACATTTTGTAACTTTAATTTTTTCAATTTAAATTTTCAAACTTTTAAAATTTTAATCAAAAAGATTAATAAATTCGAACAATTGATTTTCGAGCAATTTTCCTTCGGGCAATTGTTTTCGAGCAATTTTCCTTCGGGCAATTGTTTTCGAGCAATTTTCCGCCACCCTCCGTAAAAAAGTGTAATACGGACAAAGAAATTCCTTAAGAAGATTTTCTGCTAGATCCGTCCGTCCGTCCGTCATCGTCAGTAAAATAAAATAATATTTTTAACAAAACTGCGAATTTTTAAACTTAAAAATTCGTCGCTTCAATATTACAAAGTTGGATAAAGGTATTTTTTTGAGAAAATAATATTTTACAATTTCGAAAAACCAAATAGTAATTCCGAATAACCAGTAGATTTGTTTTATAAAATATCCTGTATATTAAAGCAACATTTTCTTTCAAGTCTAAAATTTGCACTTTTATCGTAACTGTAAATTAAAATAAAAAGGTTTGCATGCTATAACAAAAAAAGTGCAAAAGCTTAAATCAACGTTTTTAAAGCTTTTGGCGCTGCTTAGTTTCTTTTTTGGACAAAATAGTTTTATAAAATATAACGGAGCGTGTGCAGAATTTGCGATGAAGTAAATTATGAAGAAGTTGTAGATCCTAGTTATACAAACTTATTACAATTTGAGTTTAATATCGTTTTATATTAAATTTGCTGAAAGTGTTCTCTCTATGTAGAAATGCTAATATCTAATTCCAAAAATTCAATTATTCTTTAAAGCTTACCGTCTTTTCGCTTTTAATCGCCTAAAACTGAATTCCCCTGTACCTAAAATATTAATTATTATTATTTTTATGAAATCAGAGCATTAAATTTGAATTTTGGCCTTTATCTGAAAAATCTTTTCGGTCATCCATTCAGTGAATTTTATTTGTAATTTGTAGCTTTACTGCAAACCAACACGGAGAACTCCACTTGTCTTCTAAAGGAATTTTTAACGAGATCACTTGAAGCTGTACTCGGATATAAGCTGAGTTATTGCAAAAATACGACGAGAGTGAAATATCGCAAAATATTTGAGAATTCCATAAAGACATTTAACTTCTATTGAAAAGAGGATTGAAATACGCAATGTACAGCTTTTTAAATATAAGAAACACAAACACACACAAATTCAACAAAATCAAAACAGAAAGAATGCAATAAATCAAATTCATTACCCATGACTGATCTCTTAATATTTTAAGTTTTCATGTTACTGAAAATGTTACAATTTTGGAAGTAGTAGCACTAAGCCAATACTAAGCCATACTTTTTTCCAAGTCTAAATGTGATTAATTCAATCTTGCGGTCTGAAATAATATATAAAGAATATTTGCAAATAATGCAATCGCAACTTTAATAAATACCATAAACTTGTAATAATTAATTGCTACGTGTGTGTATTTTGACTTGGCGTTAAAATTTTTGTTAAATGTGTTAATTGATTACTGAGCAAATATCCTCCTGATATATCTACGCCAAATTAGTTTAATGTCTGGTTATACTACGCTTTCGTTCAGTCTAATTTAGAATATTTTAGAGATGCTCTAATTAATCAAGATTTGGTATTTTTGCTGTCATAAAATATAAAGCAAATAAAATCAAATTTAAGTGTTTTGAAAGTCGGGAGGTTATTTTTAAAACAAAATGAAATTGCCAAAAAAATTACATGATAAAAGATAATTGTTCGAGTCACGACATAAAATTACGTAATATCATAAAAAAAAGTGTATCCAATAAAGTTCTAGGTTGTTAAAGTTATGAAGTAGAATACCTTCTGCGCCATAAAATCAAAATAAGTGCAGAAAATACAATAGCCGTGGTAGATTTTACATATAAATTAAGTCATTGCAGCCACGAACGGTCACCTAGTTTAATAGATATTTTATTTTAGTTAGAAAAATAAATCAAAATTGACTCTGAAATAACAAATAAAATTAGGAATCCCTTTATCAATCGATCTCAAGTAATAGGGTATGTGCACATATATATCAGGGTGCTTTTGTTGTCACAACGCTTGACTTACGACGAAAACCCTCACAATTTCTTAACAAAATTTAATTTGCAAAGCTGTTGTACCCTTTTTTCAATAATAGAAAATTGTGCTCGTCATCCCTACAAAATTTATATATCGAGTGGAAAATCATTCCTGATTTGGAAAATTTAATTTAGTAATTTTCGAATTGAAAAGCAGACCTACATTCTACCGCTATTAGGGTTTAACAGTGGAATTACCGGGACAAAAACTTTTTTCTTTATAAAAATACAACATTGAAAATCAAATCTCTTACTAATACAATATTTTTCTACTTAAGTGTATGTTGGTCAGTCTCGAGAGATTTCGCCGTGATTTTTTCATTTTCCTGCAACCTGTAATCTCGCTATTTTATTTATTTTCGGTTGTATTTCTTTCATGCAGTACAACTTAATAAAATTTTATTTATATAATATTATATATTTTTGTTTTGTTAAAAAGTATAAATTCTTTATGTTTTCCGCCATATCATGCTGACAGTTCAAGTCTTTTCCTGATGTTACCTTACAACAAGTTGAACACTTTATAAAACTTTGAAATTTATATTTAAAAAGTTAAAAATTTCATTTCTTGAAAGTGTAATTTTGAAACAACTGTTTTACTAATGCCAGCTTTTAAACTTCCATCTGTTTGTATCACGCCGGCATCGGCACCACACCGTGAGAAATAATTGATTTTTGTTATCAAACCTTGACTTATAAACTATTAAAAGTTTTAATAAAGTTTTCCCGAATTATTATCAGGCTCTGTTTCCGTTATAAAAAATTGAGATTGACAGGTTTCCCAGCTTTCAAATATAAAAAAAGCGAAAATATATTTTTCAACGCAAGAAAATGATATATGAAAGCTGCAATAAAAATGTTAAAAAATGTTCAACATGTTTTCGTTTTGTCAGTCGACACGCAATCGAATAAAACTTCTTACCCAATTAAAAACTGTATTTAACTTTTTGCTGTTCTAACTTTTAATAATTTACGAGAAGAAGGTAAAGTATATTAAAAATTTCGTATTTTTGCCGGTTGTTTCATCTTATATTTCGAAATATACAAAAACAAATTCTTTTTAACCTTTCACCTTAAGTGGGTATTATTATATTTTTGAAAACCTTGTTTGGATCTACAGCAGACCCAAACTCTTTTCAAGTCTTTTATTTAACTTTTTAAAATCGATTTTCAATCACTTCCAGATGAGCAATAGCTCTGAAATGTGACATATATAGTAATGTATTGCCGATGGTAATACAACAATCAGTCATTTTTCTTTTGCAAAAATGTAAACTGCAAAAGATCGAGTGCGCTAGTAGTCCAGTCAAATGGTAGTTTTTCCATAACAAAATTGCGGAAGTTTTTTTTCAGTAGTTATATATGTTTTTTGATGTGCTGAATCCGAATATCAAGTTTGCTGCCTTGTAGCAGGTCGGCTTCAACCTCAAAATTTTTGCACTTTTTTCAGATTTTTGCTAATATCTCGAAAACTATGCATTTTTTAAGGATAACTATTCTATACAAAATTAAAGTAAACAAAATTTCCTACAAAATGCATTAGTTGACTTTAATTTTCTAATGAGCGGTTTTGGCATTAGAGCGCGCTGAAAAACAGCGATATTTTGATCCTACCGCGAAAATTTCCAAAACGGCGACTCCCACTCCCTACAACTTGAAAAATATATGTTATCAATAAAAACCCTTATACCAAATGAAAATATATTAAATAAGAGTGTGGCAATTCTGGGGGAAGATGTTGACCTTCTAGCTATAATGATGAGTCCCAAACTTCATGCAGTGTACAAGTGCAGTGGAAAGGAATGTGGCCAACCACATGCTCTTCCTCCACGCAATGACTGGTTGCGACTCTACTGCGTTATTCAACTAAGGAAAGGTTAAATTTCTTAAGACCCTCTCCATAAACCCGGATCTCCAATCATTCGTTGTTAAATTCACTAATCCTTTATCCCACCCAAGGGAAATAACAGTTGTTGGTGAGAGATTTTTGTTTACTTTTTATGGTGGTAACCACTCAACCTTAACACTCAACAATCTAAGGTATAATCAATATAACACGGCAATAACACGGCATCTATACCTCCCACTGAAGCTGCAGCTCAACATCACGCCTTCAGAGTTTTTAATCAAGTGCAGCAGTGGATCGGAAACCACTTGGACCCAGAGCAATGCGGGTGGAAGTTGACAAAAAATGGGTTGGTTCCCATAACCACACTGAAACCCCTGGCTCCGATAAAGAGGCTTCTTAAGCTTATATCCTGCAAATTCAAGACAGATTGCCAAAGGCGATGTGGATGTAGGCGAGCAGGACTTTTCTGTACAAAACGTGCTCAGACATTGACGACAATTTCAATATAGCCCCTTAGTACCCCTTACAGTACCACTATCTGAAGCAGCTGAGGCAACAGAAGGTATTAATTTATGTGGGTTGGGTACAACTCGCCGCGCACGATTCGCCGCGCACGATTCGCCGCCGGCACGATTCGCCGAGAGCTTCTAGCGCCATATATCAATAATCTAATTACTCAATTTGTTGACTTTTCGTATTTACATGAGGACACAGGTCAATAATTATGGTTCAAATTTTATCTCTAATGAAAAAAATTATTTTTTAGGGTGGATCCATGTATTGCCATGGTTGTCTTTGTCAAAACGGCTGGAAGCGCCCGGAGCGGAGGGGACCGGAGCGCAGGGTAGCGCAGAGTCGAAGAAAAGACTCAACTAATTAAAAATATCCCTGAAGACCGAAAGAACTCGGAAAAGGTGGAACTCGAAAAAGGTGAAACTCGTTGAAAACGTGAATATCGTTTTGTAACAGTTTAATTTATTTAATTCATTTTTATGGGTTAAAAATCTATCAAAGATTATCGATAGATGGGGTCACTGAACGGATAAAAGTAGATAAAATCGCGGCGAATAGTTCCCGGCGAGTCGTGTCGCGGCGAATCGTACCGTTCCCAATTTATGTTTTATGTCATATTTTGCAGCATTATAATACATCTTTACTAATCAATTTTCCTGGACTTCCATTGCCCAAAACCCTTCACCTGGACTTTCTAGTGCTCAAGAAACATTTGATTCATATCATGGTACATTATTCATAATTCATATTCAGCTTTATATTCAGTTCAATTTATATTCATGTATACCTAAGATGTAAAAATTACTTTTTAATTTTTTCGTCAAATTTGCTTTGGGATTAATTCTTTCGAAAAAAATCTCGTTTAAGGCTCGAAAGTATAGCGATGATGAGAGATAGACAGATTGTTTTAGCAGTAGGGCGCTGAAGGTATTATATCATCATATTATATCATCATTTTCGCTTTGCTTCCTACTCTGTTATAAAAATATTACATGTTAGAGACGTATCTTGTAGAAAATTTAATGTACTTTCACATGGTGTAACGGTTTTTGGAGATAACATGTAGTTTGTAACATTTAGAGTTGTAGTGAATGAGAGTGGGCATTCTTGAAATTTTCGCAGTAGGGCCAAAAAATAGCTGTTTTACAGCGTACTCTAGCGCCTAAACCGCTCGTAATAAAATTAAACTTGACTACTATCGTTTGCAGGAAATTTTGTTTACTTTAATTTTGTATAAAATAGTGATCTTTAAAAAACGCATAGTTTTGGAGATATTAGCAAAAATCTGAAAAAGGTGCAAAAATGTTGAGGTTTTTTTCCGTTTTTTGTTGTGAAACCGACCTGTTGCAAGGCAGTAAACTTGAAATTCGGATTCAGCACACCGAAAAACATAGAGTACCGCTGAGAAATATAGTCGTATTTTAAATTCTTAAAAATGTACAAATAAATGAATACGGACTTGCCAGCCGAAGCTACGTTAATTTAAGACCAAACTCATCCCAAACGAAAGAAATGTAGCCAAGGGGTAAATATCCCGAAAATTTTGTGTACACTCGTTTGGAATTCTCTTGGAAATCATTGGAATTCCTTGGAAATCACTGGAAGTCTGTGGAAATTTTTTGAATTCTTGAAAATCGTTGAAAATCCCTGGAATTCTTAGAAATCGTTGAAATTCCTTGGAAATCACTGGAAATCTCTGGAATTCCGAATCTTGTGTATAGAAATTTTACTATATATTTACCCCTTGAATGTAGCAGTTGGTCATTCTATATAGGGAATCTGAAAGAATCTTTGGGCAGAAAGCCTACTTTATCAAAATATTACTCTTAGTTGATTTTAATATAAAAAGTATAAATGAAGTCAAAGGCCAAGCTGTTAGAGTGATAGCTTTACATGCCAAGCTTTGCTGACTCGACTGTAGTAGTGAACCATCCTTGACCCATAAGTGCTTTTTGCTAGTTTCAGGAAATTTTGTAAATGGCTGAAATACAATTTTTTAATTTGTACGGTTCGGATCATTATCGGAATTCTCATCTAGTACACAGTGCGAAAATGTTTATGAACATTTATTTGCCGTTTTAATTTTAAAATATAGTTCCAACATCAATAAATGTCAGGAAGGAAACCCCTATTATATGAAATGCAAATTAAATAAAAAATAAATGTAAAAATGATTAAAATCAAAATAATGTTTTGATATTTCCGTTTTCCTCACAACTCGATCACTGTTACAGATGGAAGAAAAAAGTTAGAATAAAATTGATGTAATTTTTAATGATCTACAACTTTTGTTTGAAACATTTTTCCATATTTCCAACCGTTAATGAGATAGGACTAAAAATATAAATAACTGTAAAATATAAATTTTTTTTTCTTTCAGAGAAGTTATTTTTTATAAAATGTAAATTTTGTAATATTTCATTGTGTCGGTTTGTAGATTGTTGTTATCATTTCTAAGACCTAAACCTTTAAGTATGTCAAGTTAATAATGTTTTTATAATCTCTGACCTGTTTTAGCGAGATTAATTCAATGGGGGTGTTAATTATGCTTTATCACTTTGTATAATCATTTTATGGTCCATTAAACATGACATTTTCACACATCTTGATCACCGCATTCTTTCGATATTTTGATCAAAACACTACAATCAAAACACATAAAAACAATATAAAAAAGTGATATCTGTCGGAAAGGTTTGTAAAACTTTAAAACAAACCAAAAATTCTTAACTTTCAACATTTTTGAAATGAAAAAATACCTAGATATGTAGAATTTTTCTTGCATTTCTGCAATAATTTCTACTCTCAATTGCTAAGAAACGGCTGATCTGTATTTGCTTAATTTCGGTGCTCTTTCCTCTTAGCCTATTCGATTATTAGAACTTTAGTAAAAAGTTCTTATACAAATTGAGGTCAGACCCATTATTTATCTCTTATATTAATGGGTTTTCAATAATAACTTTAAAAAGCAGTCAACGTTCTCAACTAGTACTTATCCACGTATAAATAATCTCCATTAAATTTAATGGCTTAAAAAATCTAAACCGTATAATGAATTGGTTCAGTACCCAATCGACCGCACCTAAATATTCTGTTTTCTTTCTAATCCGAATACATTGCAATATCCAGACAACTGATTGAAGACTTAAAAATTCACCTAAAATTTTATTTTTCTACCAATTTTGCAAAAGACTTTTTGTAACAATGTCAAAATGAATATTTCCATATAAATGCTTAATCTCCGTAATAGAGTTCGATTTTGCCACCCCGATCCCAGATGTGTACGAAAACCATTATGTTAATTTAAAATCTAAAATTTCACACGCGTACCTGTACCACCCACCACCTGTACATCTTTTACTGACAATTCGAAAGATAAATAAAAGTAAAAGAAAATAAGGGAGAAATTTCGCCATCTTCCAATAGCACAAACATAAATACTTTTAAGCGTAAGCGATTTAAAGAAAAAACAGACAAAGTTGAGTTATGGGAGCTCTAGAAACCTTGTAAATTTTATTCTGTAAAATATATAGGTCAAGTTCTTGCATCCTTACCGTAAAGAATAAGGATGTTTTTTTCTTTTACTTTAAAACTCTTAAAGATAGGAAAACAGAGTTCGGATTGCAAAGGTAAGTTAATTTTATAAAATTGTTTTTCAAATTTATTTACTACCCAATAAATGCAATCTATTCCATCAATTTTAATTTAAAATAAAGCAAAAATGTTTATCTCTCCATAAAAGTGCTGCAAACAAATTTTTATCGATTTTTTTATAACTAAACTTGTTTGCAATAATGTTCCGAAGTTTACCAGATTATCGTGTTTTACGTTTTCGCAAAAAATCAATCAATTCACTTTTCTCTGTTATATTTTACATTTATACAAGGGCAAGCCGAATTAAAGAGAACGCAACAAAGGATAGGGGAAGGAAGGCACTAAAAAATATTTGTGAGTAGTGTTTTTCGTCTAATGTTGTTAAGGATTTTACCAAAAGCTCTGCTGTCAAGGCCAAAGTCAAAGCTTTTTAAGAAAATGCTTAAAACCACCTAGAATAATTTATGACGAAAAAAATAAGTCATTTGGATCGCTTTCTGGAAAGCTTTAAGGAAAAATAACTTTCACTTTGATTGGCTGAACTTTGTTCTCATCGGAGATCGATGAAAAATAAAATAAAAATATCTTGTTAATCTAGGTTTTTGTTTGAAGTTCCCTTTTCTACTTTCTATGTTAAAACGTTGTATCTTACACCCTTAAACATAATATCGTCCCTACTCTTCATCTTACCGTTGATTATAACCACGATATTACGTTTATTTCAACATAGTTTGGCATTATCCTTATACGCCTGTTACATAATGACTTTCGTTCATATTCCAAAAACGTTTGTAACTTTTATCGATCTTTGCTTTCCACATTTATTTAAACGGCAAACATAGAAATCGTCAATAAAGGTAGGAATCATTGCAAAAAACAGGATTATTTGCAAAAAATATTTTGCAATTTTTTATAGAATTTATTAGTAATACTAAATTTCCAGCAACCACCGTTGGATTGCAAATGTGCTGAAATCCCAGGGTTTATTGTGTATTTTTGTTAAATAATAATAACATCAACATTTTGGCTGTTTGAAAGGATTTTTTATTAATCCTATATTTGCTTTGTTAACTTTGCAACGAAAACATAAACCAAGCCGTTTAACGTCTCTTACTTATTTTATTATTCAATTTACGGCAAAGCTTTGGAACTGTAGACTTTCTTGTTGATTTTACAGCCCCCTAGTAATTTTTAACGTAACTACAGACAATATTTTATCTCACAAGGATTGTGTACTATGCGATACCAAAAACAAACTTGTTTCAAGTTAGAAATTGTGCATTAGATACCCATTTTGCTTCAGATTTAGCCCAAAAGTAATTAGGTAGATAAGCCGTAAGTACAAAATACTTTCAATTAAATGATATTGCTTTTAGGGGTTGTTAGTGGTTTGCTTACATTTATGGCTTTATTTTTTTCATTCCTGATAGTATAAAAGCTTACAAACGAACATTACACGATTTGTAGGCTGAAACGTAAGTCAGTGCATTAATAAAATAATTGGTATTTTACAGCAAAACAGCAACAAAAGTCTGCCGTTTGGTTTTACTAAAAAACATATTAAAATAACATATTTTTAGTAATAACATTTGCTTTGAACGACAAATTTATGAAAATAAAAAAGTTGAGACGAATTATGACTCTGGGCCAGGCTAACCTGGCGGCCGCCCTAACTCTAAAAATACAGATCTAGAATGGCAAAAATCTTTTGTTAAGTTAAATTTTCCTATAATTAACGAAATCCAATTGAAAACAAGTACTTTTTTGAAAATCAAAAATCGATACATAAATAAAGCCGCTACATCCGGAAAACGAAATTTCAAAATACATGAAAATGTAATTTAAGTATTGACTACTGCTGGAGTATAAATGCGTATTTTTGGTTACCTAAAATTTTGTGAAAAACCGCCAAATAACAGCCCAAATGAGCAAAAACCCATGATATAAAAATTTCTATTTTAGAATTTTGCATATTTTATTGTGAATCAAAATACGGGTTTTAAGCATAAAGAAACGATTTTTTCAAAAAAGTTATTTGAACTTTTCGTCCTTTCTTATGAAACTAAGCTATTCTAAACTAAAAAAAGTTTTGTTTTGATATATTTTCAAAATTTCAAAATATTTGCCAAAATTTTTAATTTTTTTCCATACCCAGAAGGCAAGTGATGAGGAAAAGGGGTAATGTAAACTGGGCCAAAAGCAAATTTTACTAAAATTTAACGCAAGGTAGCGCAGAGCCAAATTTGACAAAGATAATCATGGAAATACAGGGATCCACTATAAAAAATATGCGCGAAAAGGTAGATTGAGCGCGAGGAAGTAGATCCATCGCTAGGTTACAGTTAGTTTATGATATATTTTTGAAATAATATCAAAAAATAATTCACACCGGCACACCCTGCCTGCACCCCTTTTTCTAACTTGAATTTGTCTTTGGCCCAGTTTACTACTTTCATACAGTTTACAATTGGCCCAGTTTACATTCACCCGAGGAAAAGGCGTTGGTTGATTCAGAAATATTTGAAAAACATACACTTTTCAGCCGAAACACTACACGCAGTAAGTTTGTGTAAATTTATAAAACAAATTTAATTTAATTTAATAATACATATAAGAATTTAAAAACATTGGTTTTGCTCGGAATTCCTATGAAAAAATTAAATTTTATAAATAAATGTAAAAAGTAAACTTAAAAATTTTGAATATTAAATTTTACTGCATAATATGCATTTTATGGCTTTATCATTTAGGGTAGGGAGAAACTAAGTGATATCAGTATTTGTAACAATTCCCGAGCTTTTATTAATTTAATTTTTTAATATTTTTTATTAATTTCAATTTTTAAAATATTACTACTACAATATTTGATTCATTTTAATCATTATTATTCATTAATAAAAATGAATATTTTAATAAAAATTAATCAATGCTATTAAATCGATCAAGAATATTATAATTTTCTAATTTTCACCAAAAATCGGTAAGTTGTAAATAGAATATCATTTTGAAATATTTTCAAGGCAAAAATGAATTTTAAACTATTTTAAGAAAATGAGTTGTCATTTTACGGCATTACTACTGAATATAAAAAAAAGTATACCATACTAATAAGCAAATCGCCATGCGCTTAAGTACTTTTTTGAAAATAGAAAATTGGCATAAATAAGGCCGCTACAACCGGATAACAAAATTTTGATATGTATTGCGCCGTAACGCGGAAAAGGTACAATTATATGAAAATATAAATTACCTATCCGCTACAGTTTTGATAGCTGCGTATTTTAGGTTTAAAGAGATTTAAAACCTCCGCCGTGTCTATCACGACTAAAACGAAATTCCCGGTTTTAGATTCAGTTTTTGAAATATGGAATCGACAAGTCGAACCACCACGTAGATCCAAAAACTGCCATTTTAGTTTCTTTTTTACGGTAAAAAGTGCAAATCGCTGCACCATAATTATTAATTATAGGATCTTTTTGGACTATGGCCAAACGAGAGCCCGAAGGGTGACCAAACTAGGCCGCCCTTTGGCCGATTTTTCCTGACTAGTTTATGCCGGCCGGCTTCGGCCATTGAAACGCAATGCTGCTCCAATTTACTTCAAGTACAAGTACCGTCAATAGATGGCTGGTGTCTTCATGCAGCTGTTGTCATATATTATTTTACTCTTACGTCAAATATTCTAATTTTCAATTTATGCGTGGAAATGTACCAGCACTCTCAATGCTTGATTTTTTTTAATATTTATCAATATTCAACAGGTCATCTTCACAGTAGCAGATTGCAGAAGAAGCGCAAGAGGCGCGCGCCTGGGGTCTCGTAAATCCAGGGGGCCTCAAAATTCAGCTCTCAATATAAAATAAAATAAAATAAAGTAATTTTATCTAACTTTCTTTATAATGAAAATAATTAATAATTATCACAGCGTATTTCATAATTCATAAATTCTGCTCTCATATTAATTTGATGCCATCATTTCCTAATAACTTCTTTACTACTAGAATCTACCTAAAAGCACATAATGCGTTGTTAACAAACTGCATCGCCTTCCCATAAAATATTAAAGCACAATACATGCGTGATAGTTATATCATGGACTCGGACAACTGAGTGAGTGCCACTGGGCGACGTATAACTAGGCGACGGACAACTGGGCAAAAAAATTATAAATTTTATTATTTTTATTTTTATTGTTTTATCGAGAACGCATAAAACTTTTTCAGGAACTCTACATTAAAGAATGCAGCAAACATATCCTAAAAACCTCTGCCCCGAGAGAATCTAACTTTCAAAACACTCCCAACCTCCCCACACCATATCAGCCAAGGATTTTATTTCCCAAAATAATCTCCAACCCCCAGCGATAAAAGAGCGGCAAATCAAAACCCGAAGCCTGATCTTCTCGTTAACAGGAGAATAGAACCCCTCTTCCAAAAACAACCAATCCAAACCCGTCAGAACCCTTCCTATTCAAGGCACCCCAATATCTGCTACGCACTTAAACAATGCTACAGATTTGTACAGAATGACCGTCTCCCAGTTTACTCGTCGCCCAGTTGTCCGTTGCCAAGTTGTCTGTCGCCCAGTTGTCGCGTACCGCTGTTTGTACTTGGGAGTTTAAAGCTGGAACTTATTTTAATCCTTCCTTAATTCCTAAATAACAAAATGCCGTTGGTAGTCATGAATTCGTTCTGTTCAGGGGGTGTAGGAAGAAAATTGCAAAAATTACCCCAAAAACAAGTTGACTTTATTTAAATCGGTAAAACAAAAGGCACATTTTCGTCGTTTCAAAATATTGAAAAAATAAATCTAAAGGGCTTAAAATCAATTTTGAAAAAGATATGGACAGACATGAATGTCTTATGCTGTGGCCAACAATTCCTTATTGACACTACATATTTTACACTTACGGCGCTATACATATCTTTATTTGTGGGAATATCGAAAAATTTCCATTAATAACGTGTAAGAACGTAGTTTATTTAAATAAATTTATTGTAATTGTAATCAATCAGTGGTGTTAGGAAAGTCGACCCTCGCTTGATACTATAAATGAGAAGGTCAAATCTCGTCATAAAATGACAACTGATTTGAGTAGTGAAAATATTTAGAGGGGGCCTCAAAATTTAATTGCGTTTGGGGCCTCTCAATTTCTAAATCCGCCACTGCGATCTTCAAAAACATGTAAGGCAAATAATTAATATTTTAAAAGTTTTAGACTGAATTGCCTTTTTAATGAGAAAATATGAAGTTAAGAAATATCTCATTTAATTAAAAAAAAAGGTATAAAATAAAAGTCTTAATTTTATTAAAATATAAAGTGCACCCCGATAGGTAAGAGGAAGTTATTGCAATATATTTCAATTACACCTGTTTAACTTCTTGTGATATAATGGCATTATATTATGATATTCTGTAGAGTTTATGTAAGGAATATTCTTTAAGCAATGCTTTATTGTATCTGAATTATACAGGGTGTCCCCCATGACTGTGGAGAACCTTTGAGGTGGTGATAGAGAACACTTTTCTAAGACAAAATTTCAAATAAACTTTTTGTCCAAGTCCAAACCCTTGAGGGGTACCTCCCTTTAAAGCAATTTTTTGAATTTATAATTTCAAACGGCCGTAGCTCCGATTAGTTTTGGCAGCGGAACCCTTGGGCAATGTAAAAAGTTTGGCAGAACCCCAAGCTGATTTTTTTTTATTGTTAGCTAAAAGGTCATCAAGTTTTGCATTTAAAAGTTGCTTGTGTATGCACTCACTCCCCCCCGTGGGAGAGTTTTTACCTTAAAAAAGTTAAAAACTATTTTTTAAGCGGCAGAATTTATTTTTACGCCATTTTGAAATTCTTTTTATCGGAACCCTTGGAACCATTGCTTTAAAAAAAGGTATCTCCCAAGGGTTTGGACTCTGACAAAAAATTTTATTTGAAAATTTGTCTTAGACAAATGACAAAATGGTGTCCTATATCACGACCTTAAAGATTCTCCATGGTCACGAGGACACCCTGTATATAAAAAATTTTAGGGAAATTCCTCGAACTGGTCCTTCTTATTTTATTTTTTCTACCAGTAACATTTTTCATTCTGATTAACTTTTGAGCGGTAAGGTCATTGTATATTTTTTATTTTTGAAAAGTTTTTAAAATAATCAGTTCCAAAGTTTCAAAAATACGTAATAAGTATTTGAGGATTTGATATTTATGTAAGTAGTACTTTGGAACTGATTATCTTGAAAACTGTCTGCTTCAAGGTCATAATGCCTTTACATTTTAATAAAATACCCAGAAAATTGTGCTCTATCCAAATCCGTAAAAAAATAAGGGTTGCCAATTAAAAAATTTTACCGTGACGTCACAAATCGAAAACAAAAGTGAAATTTAAAAAGGCTAGGTTGAGTGTTAGAAGTTTATCTGAAAAAATTTCTTCACAAAATGTTCTCAAATTTGTTCCAAACTTAATTCACTATATTGCGTGCTCTCGTCTTATACAGGGTGACCCAAAAAAAATGATAACAAAGTTTAATCGGACCTAACACGCAAGTTTTTTGTTGTTGGTATTTTATTTTAGCACACTGAGATTGCCAGTTAAAAATGCTACATGTATGGAAAACTGTCAAATTTTGTTATGTGTTTTATTGCTTATTTTATAGATATCTAATCAAAGAGAGAAAATTTTAGAGTTACATCAACATGGAATGCGCAATTGTGACATCGCGCGAAGGCTCGGCATAGCGGCACCAAATGTCAGCCGAATAATCAAACAAATTGAGAAGCGCGGTCAAAACGGACGTCATCCAGAGAGCGGAAGAAAGCGAACAGTCAGCACGTCGAGGGTCCGTCAGATCATCAAGAAACGATTTCTGCAAAATTCGAGGGTCTCAATGAGAAAAATTGCCCGCGAGATCGGTGTTTCACGTGAATCGGCTCGCTGAATAGGTAAGAAGCACCTTAAGGTCAAGCCCAATAATATTCAAAAAGTTCAACTGTTGACCGATGGTAACAAGCTCGTGCTACTTCAAAGATATCGTCAGCTCCTTTGTCGCGCCGCTTCTCTATCGTGGAATCGGATTGTGTTCACAGATGAGAAGCTTTCACCGTCGAGCAAGCGCACAACCGTCAAAATGACCGGATTTGGTCTGTTAATGCTCTAGGTCCTTCTGCTGCCGTATAGCACCGTAAATATCTACAGTCTGTGATAGTTTGGGCCGGAATTTGCTCAACTGGAAAAACCCTCTGGTTTTTGTGGATCAGGGTATGAAATTTAACTAAGAGATTTACCGAGGCGACGTTCTCGAAGCCGTCGTCCTTCCATGGGCTCATCAACATTTCGACGATGCGAATTCGACGTTTCAACCAGATTGGTCAACGAACCAACGCGCATAGGGCAAAAAGCCACTCAAAATTGGTGCAAATCTCATTTCCCGGATATCATCACATCCACGGAATGGTTCCCCATACTCGGCAGATCTCAATCCGATGAATTACAGCGTGTGGTAAATTTTGTAGGCCAAAGCCTGTGAGACACCTCACAAAAGTTCGGAGGCGTTAAAGCAGTCGTTGTACCGTGATTGGGATCGGATATCCATGAAAGAGCTTCGGCGCGTAGCCTTAAATTTTCAGAAGCGTTTGACGTTGTGTATAGCAGTAGAAGGCGGCCATTTCGAAACTAGTTAATTATTTTTTTCAACAATAATGTTAGTTATTATTATTTGTTGTGAAAAAGTTTTTCTTCAGTTTAATAAAGTTATTATGATAAAAAGTTTTGTTATCATTTTTTTTGGGTCACCCTGTATTATTAAATACAAGATCACGTAAATTTTTATAATACATAGCAGTTATTATTGTAGCATGAGCTTTAGAATTTTAAATTTATGTATCCTGACTTTATTGGTATTTTCAATTTTTTCAAGCCACTTGATTTATTATATAAGGTATCGAGTAATAGAAAATTTAAAATAAGAAGGAAATTGAAATTAAAAACTTAAAAAATTGAAATATGTGTAAATGAAAAATATAATAAAATATGAAAGACAGATTAACTGGAATGATTATTATTAAAATAATCGTGGGAAATCAATATAATAAAACTGCAAAACAAAAAAACAAAATATATCGTCACATAAACCTATTATCTACATTAATAACAATTTAACAAATTAAACAATTTTAATTGGTTCATCTGTCACGTATCGGTTTTCATCGGATAAATTAATTAAGAAGAATATTACTTGGAAATTTAAAAAAAAATTGATACAATAAAAAAAGGAACAGGAATATTGTAGGATGAATAGAAGCAAACAAATGCAGTGTTCATCTTGTAGAAGAATGTAGAAATTGGAAAATAAATAAGAATTGTGCGAAGTACTCACGTAGCTCTTTTATGAACTACTAGTACCACTGAAAAGCATTTTTCCGTGAGATGAAAACATCTAAATAAAAACAGGGATGCTACCAAATCCAATCACATTGTTTTATCCTTTGGATTTTTATGCAATACTGTTCACAATGTAACGGCAAGGTAAGCAAATCGACCGACCTGGCGAATTACTATAATACAAAAACAGATCAAATTCAATTAATTTTTGTTGAAACTGGATTAGCCTCGCTGAAATGTAAAATTTATTTGTTGTGTTAGCAAAATTAACAATATGTTGTGTATATTACTGCATGAATTACAATTGTTTAGTTTGTGTTACAACAAAAACACCAAATAGTTAAACTGTTTATTTTAGAACTAAGCTTGGAAAATTTCAAATCTGCTTTGGAAAGGTAACATTTCCATTAGTAACAAATGGAAATTAACACAACTGATTTATACACAACTCTGTTTGGTAATCGGTTACAAGTGTTCTTGTATCGAACGAATAACATTCAACCGGAATCATAATATTGTATAGATAACAAAGACTTCTCTTGCAGATACTGGAACGTCGGTTATAGTGGCCGAAATAATTTTAAAATAAAAATTGTAGGCATATATAATAGAATTTTCGTTCACCAATTTAAATTATTCAAGAAATTACACAAAAGTATTTAAACATCAAAATTGTGAAATTAATTTACGTATATTGTGGTGTCTCAATTGATCGAAAAATCCTTTTACATTCGTAATTGGTTTTACCAATCAGTGCTTAAATTTTAATTTAAAAATTTGAAAAGAACTTTTGAAATAATATTAATATCGCTGCCGATAAATTCTATTCGTTATTCTGCAGGCAAAATGTGATGAGAAAGTTGAAGTTAATGGTAAAACTGATTAACTACGTGCATTTGCGTAGGTTTTGCATTTCTTTCGTTTCGTGAATATTAAGCAAGTCGTCCGCCAATATTTCAACTTCAAATTCTTTAAATTGGCAAAATTAATAATAATCTTTTAAATTGTTATTTAAAAATCCAAGTCCACTAAAATAGATGAGAAAATTTCACTAATTCCATTAATCAATGTTATGTTAACACAGAAGTTAATCCGGTACAAAACCCAAGCATTTAGAATTAGCAGAAACCCGAATACGACAAAGATAACTGGATAACAATCAAGTTTTGATTGTCTACAAAATTCAAATAGTAGATAAAAACATGAACTGCTTAATTTAAATTTACTTCAGATTATAGTTTTAACCCATCGTTAAAATACAGGGCTTTGCATGCGCTATTAAATAAAAATAAAAAAAAATAAAATTAGGGCGCCACAGTATTTTTTTAAAAGTGTCACATTCATATGGTTTAGTTCAGTTTCTTCGAAGAAATAAAAATCTAAATCTCCACGAGCTGAAATTGATGGTCAAACGGAGACTTAAGGTAGAAGTAATCGTTGTTGAATTTGAAGTGGGTTTCCAGCAACACAATAACAGCAATTTTACTTGTTAACAAAACCGTTTAAATGTAAATGTTCTTCATTACTCATTGTAACACGATTCACGATATCTGATGATCGTTCGGTGTTAAGGTCTCAAAGCCGCCTACAGAATTGCATACAAATATTTTTTTTAAATAAAATCAGTTTATCTGTTACTGTTATTTGAAAGCCCAAAGAAAGTCCAAAATAATTATTGAACTTTCTATTATTTAGTGGAATTATTATCTGGAGTGTATTTTAAATAAATATTTTTTTGACCTTTAAACCGATAATTAGGAAATTAAAATTAAAAAAAAAGCTCTAACTTTTACTTATTATTTTAAAATTTAATATTATAAATTATAAATTTATTATTAATGTCGATACATTTCACTTTAAACCGACAGCACTTTGGTGAAAAAAGGCAATGAATAAAAGTCTAATAAGTAAAAATAAAAAAGTTGAAATCCAAGCTTTCAAATCACTTTTAATATAAAAATATTTAAAAGTTTGAAAGATTAAAAAGAAAAATTTAGCAGTATTACATAAATTTAAAAAAGACTTTGAAAAAAGTTTTTGGTTAAAATTACAATTTTATAAGCTTCAAATTTAACTACATTGTGCATTTGAAAAGCAAACTTTATACGAAAAAGCTCATTTTATTGTTACAAATTCAAAGAAATTGTATTCTTATTTTCTATTAACTTTTTTTTTATTTTAAAAACAATGGAATAATTAAACTCATATACATATTTCAGTGGAAATTATGTTTTTGTGTAATAAATTGAACAATTTACAGAGAGAAGGAAGCTTGAGTTAAATTCTCTTGGGTTTTACAGCGTTGTTAAAAAAATGGCAACAAAACACATCAACATATAATAATATAAGTTATATCCAGATTATTTTCATTGATTAATTTATTGTGGGAATCAAGTTGAAATAATCATTTTTTAACTCGAATTTTTTGGCGGCTTTCTATGTGTAACAGATGAGACAATTACACAATACCTGTTCGCATGTAAAGCTGAAAATATTTCTATTTATATTATAAAATATGAAAATTATACAAATACAAATTAAAATTATTTTTTTTGTCTAAACGGAAGCGGTCTTCGAACAATTATTGTAATGCACCTGTAATACATCTGGATGCAATCACAGGATTAAAGCAACTAGGATTAGGATTATAAATTTATTTACAATGCGTTTTGTCTAGAGCTTTGAAAAAACACATCTATTCTGACTGTCTGTTCTACCTAAGGTAAAACGCATTTTATAATCCCTTAAGCCTTAGTTAATCTTCTCAAGCTATTGTTTACCTTGTAATAAATTCGGTTATTTGCTAACTACCTGTAGTAATTTTATAAAACATTTTTAGCTTTGCTAAATAGCTGCCAGTTAGTTCTCGAATTCAAAATTCAGATTCTAAATTTCTTTCGGCGATTTATGTTTATTCACAGTAGTACTGAAAATAATTTCTAAAAAATAATTTCTAAAAATATTTTCCGCACTAGTGCGAAAAAATACTTTCCGCACTAGTGCGAAAAAATAATTTTACCTTACTCAAACGTAAACAGTGGTATGTAGTAAAAGATACTTTAAATGCGATAGGCGATTCAGATCTACTGTTTTGTAAAAGTTATATAAAATATAAACCAAGATATTGCAAACTATTGGAAAATCTACTTAGTTTAAAGAAAACTTACATTAACTCTGTGATATATTTAAAATAAAATACAGAAACCGTTAATTTCATTTATCTGAGTTTGGACTTGGACATTTACATTATTTAAATATTCTGTTTAGCTGCTGGATGCCGACTCGAGCCCCGCAATAAGCTGCTCTGAAAGTAAATCTCTTTTATTCTAAATTTTCTTTAAGGCGTAAATAAATTTCCAAATTATAGGATTATTCATCGCCAATTCTATCTGTAGCAGTCTATATGTGCCTCCTCGGCATGATTATTGGTTTTTTGTCGTTCAAGACGCGGGCGGTCATAAAGAAACCAGCTTCGCCGTAGAATGCTGTGTAAGGACACTACTATTTCCTTGACGATTTGGGAGTACTGCGTAGTTATCCTCGAACCATTGTAATATTTTCTCGCAGTTTCACAGCAACACGTCTTCCATAGGAATTATTAGCATTTACGTTGCTTCGTCTAAATTTTTAAATGGGTACAAATGCAAGGGTAATTAAATAAATCAGAATAATGTCGAAAACACTGGAATCTATATCCATTTTTAGTAAATGATTTAGTAATAATAATAAATGATTTAGTATAATAAGTGTATTATAGTATGGGCATGTTAATGTTGCTAATCGCAAATAATTAATGTTTTTTTATTATAAATTAATAAATGCTATATACAAAATAATAAATGATTATTAAAATCATTTTAAAATTAATATGTAAATATTTAAATAGAAAAATGTAAAAGAGTAGCCTCTAAAAATCTACTTAATAAATATTTTTAAAATACAATTAATAATATACTATTACTTAAGGCGGTATTCTAGTCTAGAGACACGAATTTCGGGCGTTTTTTCGAGCTCTGTAAAAATAAAACATAGAATATTTTTACTATCCATTCTATTTTTCATTTGTTTATTGATACTTTAAGAATTCAAAAAAATTTAAACGAAAAACAAATTTCAAAATTTAAGAAGTTATAAGCAGGCAAAGTGAGACGTCAAAAAAATGACAGTGTCCTGTCGTGCAAGGTTTCAATCCTTCTGGTCATCTGAAGCAAAAAATCCAACGGATTCTTAATTAGTAAAGTTGTCGTTATGGTATGACTCTTCGACAAGTAAAAAAAAATTGTTTAGACAAAATGGCGGCCATTTAAAAAAAATTTTGCAGGGTTTTTATAACGATTCCAAACTTTTTTATAATAGAAAAATTCATATATTTTAACTTTAGTTAGGTTCATGTCATAGAGGGATATATAAAGAATGTTCACACCAAATTTGAAATAAATCGGTTTGGTAGAACTTGAGATATCGTGCACGCCAGCTTGAAAAACGTTATTTCGAAAAAAAGCGTTTAAAGTTTTGAGTCCAGATACCGGAAATTTTACTCATAGAATGGTACGGTATACTTACATATTTTTAATCTGCGATTCCTGCTCCATGCAACTCTGAAGTTCTTTCGTGAAGACGAGCAGATTGACTCGAAACTAACTTGAAATGTTAATAAAATATGGTTTTATGGGGGAATTCGTCTGTAGGTAGTCGGGCAACGCCTACCGTCTATTATTCATTTGTTTCGGTCATACCAGATTAGATGCCACGTCACTAAAATGACTATAACTCGTTAAATAATCAGAATTTTGAAAAATCCTCTTAAGACCATATTTTATTCTTGAATGTCTGAACTTAGGAAATATAAACAAATTTTAATTTTTTTCAAATTTCTAGACTAGAATGCCGCCTTAAGAGTAAATTAAATACGGAAATCCATTAAATAACGAAGTCAACTACATATTATGCGATATTTGATATAGTATTTATATTAAGTAAATAGTCTTTCCCAATGTTTTTATGATCAATATACGTAGTTATAGCATAGTATATTATTATTAGTGTAGTAATATTATTAATATTAATTCTATGTAACAATACTTGCTACATAAAATTAATATATTTAAGTATATTTTTCCTGTCCCATTGCATTTATAGAAAATTACAAAAAAATATTTATTTACTATACTTTCTTTTGACGTAGCTTAGTCGCTGAAATACAATAAGCTGAAAACTTATTATAAATTTCAATTGAAATTAAATGAGATCTAATGTAAAACTATTATATAAGGCTGACTAAAATGAACATGGAACAAAAATATTCAATAATTTTTCGATAATAAAACGCAGTTTTCTTAACTATAGATCTCGCTACGGTAATTAAATTAAATTTATCTGTTCTTTTAGTCAGGCTATATTACGAGGGCCACCTTTTAAGTTTTTAAAAACGACCACTAGATGGCGCTATTGCAAGCTGTCATTATTAGATTCATAAAATTTGACATTTTTTATTGTGGCACCAGTGATAGGTTAGAAATTGACTAAGTAGTTTGTTTACAGTGAGCATTTAAAATACGATTTATAATAAAAATTATCTTTCCAAATAAATCTGGAAACGATAATTTCTCACCACACCTGGGATAGGTCAACAAGAAGTAGCAAAGCAAAATATTACTCACTAAGCGCCTGATCAGTTTACAAGTTAACGACAATGGTAGTTGACTACCCCGGCTTCGATTCTCCAGGAATTCGAAGAACCACGTGACGATTCCAGCTGTTTAAAAGATGATGATCTTCGCTTGAAACTGACGGAAACGACCGCTCGGCAGATGACTGAACAGAAGAGGCTGGACAAAACACAGCACATAATGAACACTAGCACTTGGTGTACGTCGAAGACAGTAGCAGGTCTCAAGAAACAATAACTTGCGATTCTTACACTCGCAAATAATGACTCGGATGGTAAAATTCTCGATCGTGTTGATGGAATATTGACTAATCGAATGTCGCAACAGGTTAAACATATATCCCCCAATTAGGCACCTGTAGAAGCTGTATCCTGTAATCCTCTCCAGATTCGAACTACTTAACTCGGTTACTTAACAACAAAACGCTGGGCAGTTGCATTCTCATTTGAACTTGCAAATTCACATCCGCGTCCTTCAAACTTTAACCCAAGACTGCCCTAATTCACGCGTATGTCCACGGCATATCCTTTGGCGTGTCGATCTTTCCATTAGCGGCACTGAGCAGAGGGCAAAAGGGACGCTCAAACAATTATTAAACAATAAATTGTTACAGATTTTGTGAGAAAATGGAAATTTTATTTTAAATTCAAATCAAATATTCTTGTTCGAGGATCGAACTGACGACTTCGGCATGATAATTCAATATTTAACTTTCTAGTTTTATCCAACCGATGTTAACTCAAAATACGAAAAATCATGCAAAATACACTACATGTAAATTGGTAAAACAAAATTTAATCTCTGTATTTAATTATCATCTCTGAAAATACATGACAATACATTAAATTGAATGGCTCTTCGTATATTATGTAAAATATTATTTCCATTCAGCAAATATTAATATTTATAATAAAAAATATTTATACATTGTGTTTTGATTTTGCTATTATTTAGGATAAATACGCGTAGGTAGCAGATAATTTAATAATTACATTATGTGTAATATTTTTAACAGTACAAAACGACATACAAATTGTTTTCACATTATGAACTAATATTAATTTCAGTTTTGTCGCAGTGTATATTAAATTAATCTATTAATAGTGCAGATATTGATTCTCAAATCACCGAGTTTGCTTATTCAAGCAATACGAATCGTCAATTGGGAGTGCAGACTGATTGTAGTACTTATTAAATCATAATTTAATGCAAAAAACTTTCTATTTAAGTTGATTCCAATTAAAAGTTAAATTCTTCAGAAATTTAAATAATCGCTAGCATTCCAGTAGTCAAAAGTGCGTAAACTATATAAGGTTGATAGAGGAATTAAATTTACTTTTAGGTGTTTTTAGGTCAAAATCAACCAAAACGTGACTATTAAGACTATTTTCATACATCCATACTTTTAGTTTACACAATTTGAAATTATCTCAATTATAATTTATTTTTAATTTTGTGATTTATTTATGGAAATCAAGTGGGTCACTTGAAATTTTCAGTTGGGTCAGTCAGTAACCCTCGGGTCATAAGTTACTGCCGCCTGTATAAGCTATTAGAATGCTACCCAAGCAGCACAAAGCCGTCAAAAATGTACATATACGTTACCAATATTTACATAACGGTATGGCATCGATGTGCCAATTTTGCCGTTACTGTTTTGAGATATCATTTATGTACATAAACGGTATAGGTATTTTCGCAACGGGTATTATCAATGATTTACTACCGCTTTTTTCGTTATTGTTTTGATGTATCAATAATAATGTACATTTACGGTACAGGAATTTTGTAACGGCATGGTAATGATTTGCCCAATTTTCCGTTACTGTTATGATGTTATCATTTATGTACATATTACGTGTTGATTTTTTATGAACGGAATATTTAGAAATTTGCAGTGTAGTTTTGGTACATAAAATATAGTACGTGCCTAATCGGCACTGATATTTTAAAATTTCAATAAATTTTTAATTTAAAAAAATAATTAAAAATATCAAACCGGCAATGTAAAAATCGTAACTATCAATTTATAATATAGCTGTACATATTAGATACTTCAATTTTGGTACCAAAACGATAAGTTTAAAACTGCATCTAAACGGTACCATAATTATGTTCATATATATTTTAGTTACTAAAATTGCAATACATATCTGATACATCAATTGGCTTCACAATAACGGTATGAAAATATATGCATTGAAACTATACTTAAAGGGTACAGTACAAATATGAATGAAAACTTATGTGCCGCTTAAGTACTTTTTTGATACTTAACTTTTAGCTATGAAATATTATGTGCCGTTTAAGTACCTTTCTGATACATAATTTTTAGGTATGAAAATATATGTACCTATTCGTTATACTTTAATGTTATACATGAACAAAACCGACGTTAGTGTTGCTTGGGCAGTGATTATTTAAATTTCTATAGCATTTTAAAAATAACTATATAAATCAATTTTTCGGTATTAATTATTATAATAATTGGAGAACCTAATAAAAGAACAATTTGAGAAGTTAAGTTACTAAAACCCAAAAATGTATGCAGTAGGAAGTGGGCTAAGAAATATACAGTAAAAATGATTAACTGGTCGAAAAAAATACGATACTTGTAGTGAAACCGACAAACTGCCACATAACACACAATAAGCACAATAAAGCGTTTAAAAAAAACTGAGATTTATTTTCAATCACATCACGAAAGCACTTTTTTATCGTAAATAAGAAAGGAACAATCTTTTTTTAACTCTAAAATACCCTAGATTTCAGGCAACTATTACGAACACATTTTAATTCGTTTGGCTCCTATTGCTTCCTATTAACTTATTTTATTCTTTATCCTCACATAATAATAATTTCGTGAGAAACAAATCACATCCCCTATTGGGAATAAATTTTAGCACTCAGAACCAACTACAAATTAGATTTCGTTATTTTGATATCTTTCAAAGTAAATTCTAATTAGTATTTTGTTTCTGCTTCTATGAAGTATTTTATTTGATATACTACTTAGCGTGACTCAGAGAAGTAACTAAAGAACATTTTTGTGGGTTGTAGGGTGTGCACCTAATTAATTTTAAACAGATGTAAGTTCATCAAAATAATTCCTGTGGTGTCAGATATTTTTTTATTTCGCCATAATAATAATAGTTTCAAATCTGGAATTTTTCCAAATTTTGCTAAATAAAGTAGCATACAGTAGCTGTCATAAAAATGTACTCAATAAAAAATTTTAAAATTACATTTTTCACTCGGTTTTGCGACTATTTTGTAAAACTTTAATTGAAAAAATGTTGGTTCGATAAAAAAAGGAAAAAACAAAAATTAGGTAGCAATGTCACCGTGAGTCAGTATAGTCATAATAATTAACCAAAATTTAAAGGTCAGAGTGCGCTGACTCAGAGCAGAACCTCCAGGTGTTCTGAATCCTTAAAATTTGTAACAAATTAATTAATTACATTAAATACAAAGCTTATCTAGTATACCGAATTTACCAACACCACTGGTTTCCATAATAACATTTCATTAAAGTTTTCACAGTCCATTTCATATGGTAAATTACACATTCATTGAAATCACTCCTTTCCTATAGCTTTTAGATTACATCATTATGCAGCATTGAACCGCTGTTTCCCGCTCCATAGCCTATCAATTTACCCTTTACGCCACACTGATGAAATTTAAAAAATAAATCTCCTGTGGCGCTATTATGCCGGGCGATTCAATAGCTTTTGAGTTTCAATCAATATTGTAGGAACAAAAACCTAATTTTTCAAAAGTAGACAATAGACTTAGTAATTTTATTTTTATTTCATTAATAATAATAGTAAAGTAATTTTCACGTATAATTTATTATTATTAGCCTATTCGAACATATTGTATCCTATTTTAGCCAGGACATTTTGCGCACTATTGAAAAAATTAAATAGCTTTTTTTTTTGTTTCAGCTATGTATTTTGTTTTGTTAAATTGATAGTATTGGGTTTCTTACATATGTCTAGTCCTATGACAATTCGATATATTTTTTTCCAAAATATACCAATAATGAAAAAAGGCAATTTATTTTAGAAAAAAGTCTAACAGGCATTCAACAAATACATTTTTTGTTAGAAAGCATTGAATTTTGGTACAAATTATAATTTACCAAATTTTTTAAATATATTGGTTTAGTTCTTTGTATACATCAGTGGCGTAACCATGCAGCCATGGGCCTGCTTCCTGGGCCCTCAATTTTGTTTTTAAATAGCATTATTCGGTATTATGTAGATAAAATATTTTATTTTTGGTCGTAGAACTGGGCCCTTTAACGCTCGGGCCCTTTTTAGATCGAGCACGTGAAACATCGCTAGTTACGCCACTGATTTTCATAATGCAATATAGTGCAATTTCACGAAAGTTTAAGAAAAATAAAAGAAATTGTGAATAAAAATATTCTTTAAAAATAAATCAACTTATCACCAGAATAAATATGCAGTCAAATGGCCGATACTTGAATTTGAAGTGGATTTTGAAAGCCACACAGCTGTTATTACATAAAGTAAAGTAAAAACCCTGTATAAATGTATTTTACGAAATTTAAATTTTTTTTTATTTTTTTTCAACAACTTTTAGTTTTGAATTTTAAAAACTCGACAATAATTTTTTAATTTGTAGAGAAGAATGCAGTCTAAACTGAAGCTGTCTGAAAATTATTTTGTTATAAAAGCGTCAAGTTATCTTTGTACTCCTGCAAGGACACATTGGGGTATCAAGTTTTTCAAAAAATTGCTCGCGGCGCTTTTATTTTTCCACTTTCATAGCAAACTATTATTCTTATCTCTTCAAAGTTCAAATAATCAAGAGACCAACGTCAAACAGTTACGAAATTATATTCTGGATGCTTTTTACCTATTTTTTAATTTATTCCACAACGAAATGAATGCATAAATTAGACAAAATTGCAAAAACCACAGCTTTTATGTATTTACATAGGTTTCATAAAATTACAGCAATAGCATAATAAATTTTATATCACATAAAATATTGTGTGGAAAATTTACTTAGAATTGCCGGAAAATGCAACCAAATAGCATTGTGAATGGAAATGTATTTATACGATAATAGCAAGTTTGTTCACGAATTGTTGGTTGCTATTCTCCATCAAGAGTGGAATATAATTCTTCTTGATAAATCTCTCTAAAAATTTTCAAAAAAATTTTTGTTTATGAAGTATGTCTAATTTTTAAACTGGGGGATTCCCCAATGCGAATAGATTTTTTTTAAATAATAACTACGACACTGGCACTGTTTTAAGTAGTGCTTAATTAAATTTTCCTTAAAACTTAACAAACTTCAGTCATGTAACTGAAAACCTGTAAGGATCCAATTAAGGGTCTAACTCCTTAAGCTTGCAGAGCCATCCTGGATTAAGAAACAAATTGTCGTTTACTCCTTCCTTAATTATAAAATCAAGTTGTTAAAATGTCGTAAATTTTCAGAACCATATTTTCAAAAATATTTTCGAACCAAAAATTTTGGTTTGTTAAAAATAATGGTTTTTCAGACTTTTTTTATTATTATTATTTCGAAAGGATATTCTTATTTTTGGCTAATTATCAAGTCTTTGATCTCTAAAGCAAACGCTGCAGGAAGAAGAAAGTCAAAGTCGGTGACATTATTTCTATTTTTCATTGTTATTATTTATTTTACTTCGTTTCGAGAAAATGAACTTCAACCTTTATTTAAGCCCTGTTCTGATTGTGTTGCTGACAAAACATATTCAACAGGCAATAAAAGCAGTTCCAAATTGTTACTCTTTTACAAAAACATTATTTTTTCTTGAATTTAATTTTGCCAAATAAAATAGAAAGTTAAATATTATGAACCTAACCGTAAAAAATAAAGCTAACACATGCTGCCTCTGATTGGTGTGATTATTTTTAAAATTATTTTTTAAACTACTTTATTATTTATGTTTGCAACACATTAACATTTTGGTTAACCACACCTTTTAATTACTCTGAAAACCAAGGTCCAATTACCTTTAGTAATTTTTCGACAGGACGACGATGTTTTTTCACAAAAAAAGTTTCCCTCTGTTCTGTTCTTTTCAAAAATTATTTTCAAGTAATTTTTAAAAATCTATCGACAACTTTTGTAGTTTATCAAAAACTTCTTTTAAATCGCAACGTTTAATAAAATAAAAGTTAAGGCATAAATTTTTTTTAAACCGCGAATTTATCAAAATAACCTGTCTATTTATGAAAATTCACCAAAATTTTTTTATCGAAAATTTAAATTAAAATTGAAATGTATATAAACAAACAAACCGTTTTGAAATTTACCTTTATGAACAAATATCCAAGTTGTGTAAACATCAAAATTAAATAAGCAGACTGAATGTAAAGTTATACGAATTTTTTTATAATCAGTTTTTATTCATACCCAATTTTTTTACATGCAAATATAAAGAAAATTAAAATTTTTTGGTATTGGTAACTCAAAATTTCTGATTTACTTACCAAAATTAAAAATGTACAACTTTTTCAAACACTTTATAAACAGTAAAATTCAAAATATGTGCACATGTTTCGTGTATCTTTCGTACTATAGTATAGCGTCGCGACGCTTCACCCACCACGATTTCTCGGATACTAATGGGTAGCCTGGGAGGACGGCGCCTCGACAGACGCCTGGACCGGGCGCATCGATCGCTATTTTACTCTTTTCATATAAAGAATTTATTTATTGAATATTATTATAATTAATCATTTAATATAGCAAATTCAATAACTTTAAACCTCAATTATTCGAAATATCCTAAAATTTTGTTACCAGAAAAAAAGTGAAAATAAATTAATTAATTAAACTTTTTGTTTTCAAAATTTTTCCAAATTTTAATTTAAAAAAAAATAATGTAAAAAATTCGTTATAGAGCTGGTTCGGAAGTTTGCCGTAGGTAAAAATTGGAAACTCAGCAAAGGTTTTTTGGAAGTTTTTAAGTGATGTATTAAGCCATATCTGGCAAAACTAAAATCTTTAATTTTATGAAATGTTTGGATGTGTCCGATGTAGTGAAAGCATTGCTATATTGCTATAAATCCTATTCAATAAGCAGTCTCCATGTTAATATTCGTAATATAATATGGATTGTTGTTAAAACGATAAACTTTATAGAGAAGCTGCACTAAATCGCTGTCAGATCCCAGAGCTTCTTCACAAATGGAATGCAAAATTTAAGGAAACTGTATGTTATTCTAAAATGGAATGACTTATATTACGTTGATAAATAGAGATATCAAATTTTCCATTTTAGATAAAGTAAAATTTTACTTTTAAAATATTAAAAAAAAATAATTTGAATAATTAGATATAAAGTCTTGCATCAACTCATTCAGTTCAAGAAACTTTATTAAGATAAATTAGAAAGGGATGCAAGCGAAACTCTCTCCAAGTTTTAGTTCTCTAATGCTATAAAATTAAATTTTAAAACTACGGATAGTTGAAACAAGTGAAAAACTTTTAAGTGCAGAGTATACTTTCTTCATGCGATGCTTTTTATTTGGAGAAGCTTACTCCTAACCACTATTCTTTATGGTACATTTAAAGACAATTTGCAATTGAGTTATTCACCGAGGAACACTTTGAACAAGTTTTTTCTACGTTTTTCTAATAAGCTTTAATAATTAGTTTATTTAAAATTTTAAAAAAATATTAAAATTATGTAATCAGTGGAGAACATCAGTTTTCGTGAAACTACGGCCTTTACTCATAGATTGCTTGGCTTACCTATTAATTATAAGTATTGAAAAATAAAGTTAAATAATTAATTTTTTTTACTTGAAAGTAACCAGAAAATGCACTGTCCCCTTTTTAAAAATATACTGTAAATATAAAAGCAACCAAGTATATAGTGAATATTGGCCTAATATTGTTTTTCAATATTGCACCAATATTGAAAATCAATATAGCAGCAATATTGGAAAATGTTCACATTTAATATTGGCCCAATATTGATTTTCAATATTTCACCAATATTGTTGTCAATATTGCACCAATATTGAAAATCAATATTGCAGCAATATTGGAAAATGTTCACATTTAATATTGGACCAATATTTCACCAAGATTTTATACATTGTTTTTGCCCGCCGGCGCCGGTTTTCCATTTTAGATATTATTCAAAATCGCCTTCACCTCACTGAACGTTGATTCTTGAATGCTTTCCTCATCACCACTATTATCTTCTTCTTCGTTGTCCTGGTCTTCCAGTTCTTCGGTTTTACTACTAAGCAAATTTTTGAAATATTCCTTTCATATATCTCCGTTCTCGTTATCATTGTCTGCTAGTCTTCCGTTTATATCTTTCATATTTCTAATTTTAACATTCCTTTTTCCTTTTTGATTTTTAATTGCCATGTAAAACTTCTTCGTGTTATTTTCTTACAGTTATTTTCAATGTCATTCGTGAGGTAGTTCCACCATTTCTCTTTCTTTTCCTTGTACTTCTTATTTGCTTCTCTTCTTTTTTATTTATATTCTCAATATTCTTTTCGCATTTCTCATCAAACCATCTTTTGTTTTCACCTCTGTTTTTTAAATTCACGGTTTTTTCCGCACATGTCGTCATAGTTAATTTTATGTTTTCCCATTCTCTATTCATATTTGTCTCTTTTTCCTTTACAATGATTTCCTCATTTGTTTTCTCTCCATATTTCTGTTTTACGCTGAGGTTATTAAACTTTTCTATATTTAACCTTTTTATTCCTTCTCTGTTCTCCCATACTGTAATTATTTTTTATAGCCAGAAAATGATGCGAATCTACATTTGTCCTCGATATGATCTGACATCACAAATATTTCTACTTCTGTTCTTTCATGAGTGCCGCCAAATTACACATCCTTTGACCATTATCATCTGTTCTCTCATGTATTGTAAGGATATACATATTATATTACTATATTTTGTCGTGTTCCAAAATCAATTTTAGTAGATTTTGAATTTATTTTGAATTTTATATTTAATTTTTTAATTAGTTTGTTATTTTTAATAAATATTTAAATTGCTCGTCTTTCCCGTTTGCTAGTCAAGTTTGTAGAAATGTAAGGAAAGGACGGGGTTTTTGTGCCGTTGCTGAATATTTTGTGTCTTGAATCTGAAAGATTGATAAATAGTTTTAAAAATAAAATTTTTTGAGTTTTGCGTAACTAAGCTTTTATTAAGGGGGGGTTAAGATTAATTCGTATGAAAAAAGGAATGTTTTTGTGAATTTTTTGTGACGACACAGTTAAAATCTCTTTATTAAAACCAATAGTACATTAAAGTATGACATTTGAAGAATATTTTATAAAATTTTCACAAAAATATATTAAAAAATACGGCAATGGCAGCAATTATTCGGACGTGTCTCGGAAAAAAGTAGAATTGCTGTGCCCCTCATAACTTGGTGCTGGATCATTTAAAATCAAAAAATCAAAATTCATTCGTTAGATAATAGTTTTCCCCAGGTAACGCTAGGGGGGTTTTTCGAAATTTCAATTTTTCACTTTTTTGTAACACTTTGACGGGAAAAACGCGATATTTTGCGAAAAAAATCGACTAATTTGTTATTGTAAAATTAAAATTATTAACAAATTTGAAAAAAAACTCTCCAGCGTTACCTCGTAAATTATGTACAGAAATAGTGTTCAAAATTTCAAAAGGATCGGTGAAGTAGTTTTGAAGATATGAGGGGCACCGACTTTGAAAACGTGAGTGAAAAACGCTTTAAAGTTTATAATAAGTAAATAGTAAATACTCGTAACTTCGTCAATTTTGCTCCAACCGACTTGAAATTTTGACACAATATTCTTAAGATATTATGCATTCAATTAAAAATATTTAAAAAAATGCAAAAAAAAAAATTTTTAATAATACCTTAACCACCCCTTAATATTTTGAATAATTTGTATTCGTCCCATGTCGGACGAGTTTTTTTGAATAATTTTTGGATGAATGATTTTAAAGAAGATTTATTTAATTAAAAATTAATTTGGATAATTCCGAAAGAAAAATAATGAATTTGGATTAGTAAAATTTTAAATTGCATTAATTTAAAAAGTTTTAATATAAAAATTTGAAGACGACGTGAAATCAAGTACGATAAGCGTTATGTGGTGTGGTTATCGCCCACATTTAACGTTCCATTACAATTGGATTTGAATGTATGTTTGTTAAAATTTCTTTTATAAAATTAAACTGGCTGCAAAATAGAAAAATTGGATTAGGTACTTAAGAAGATTGGAATTTTGGATTTATTTGTTATTAAATTGGAATCACATTATTAAAGTTTTAAAATTAAAGAGTCTCGTGCACATAAAATGCGAATTGCTGATGGTGAGGCGTTTTTCGTAGCAAGTTTAAAAATTTAAAAATTTCCAAAAAAAAATTTATTTAAAAAAAAAATTTATTTAATTTCCAATTTTCAATTTTATCACTAATCATCTAAATTACATAAATTCAACCCCGACCAAATTTGAGATAATTCAATCAATGATTTGATGATTGGCAGTTTAAGGCAGTGTTCTAATCTGGGATTTTGAAAAAATTGATTTTTTGTTTTCTGCATATTCTTAAAGTTTAAACATTGAAGAATATTGAAAAAAGAGAAAGTTTTAAAATTCCTGTAATTTATGCAGTTATAACTATTTTAGTGACGCACTATAAACCTTCCAGCCGGAGCATATGGGGCAATACCTGACAGGTGACCATTTCAGCTATAAATTATATAAATGTACAAATATAACTCGACTCAAAACACTTAAAAATTGTAAATATTTTTGTGCGTACTTTTCATTTCAGCTCAGTTTAGCCTTTTAAAGTCTACGATTAAGGTACAAGTTTATTGCAAAATTACATTTTTCAACATGGTTGACATGATATCTCAAGTTCTATTTACCGGATTTACTTCAAATTAGGTGTCGACTGTCAGTGTATGTTTATCTATCGCCCCTACCACTTTTGTACCAAAATTATTTTGCTAAGTATTTTAAAAAATTTTAAATTATGGGAAAATTTTTGTTTAAAATTTTTTTTGTAGTTTGTAGTATCAATAAATTTGTTGTAAAAAAATGAATAATAAAAATATTGTTTGTTCCTATTTTATCGAGCTTGAAAAAACACCCAAAAGTTATGGCTCTAGAACACTAGAACACTGCCTTAAGTAAAAGTTAGTTTGTATAATATTTACATTTTACAAATTCTGGCTTTTTAATAGGTAAACTATATATTACAGTCAACTTAAAATTATTATTATTATTATAGTCAAATTATAGTCAAAATATAATAACAATCCATAGATATAAATTATGTAGACATCAGACGAACGGACACGAAGCCAGATCATAAGGCTACTTGCTAACAAATTCTTATTTGCTTTAATAAAGAATTTTAAATAATAATTTAAATAATAAATACGTTAAGATTTTAAAAAAACAAACAAGGCTCTGTATGCAGACGATACTGCAATCTAAATACTCTCGTTTTGCGCACAGATGACTAATAAACAAATAATTTAAATTTATGAAGATATATTATTTATACCTCATTTTGAAAAATGATAACTCTTCAAAAAGGAAATTTAGACAAACCAACAAGAGAAAAAGCATATTTGCGGAACAAGATCTAACATAAATATTATACAATGAAACTTTGTGAAATCCATAGGTTGACTCACTATGAATAACCAATTTATTGAAAACGATAAAAATTTGTGAAAATTCACACCTCGTGCGCTTGCAACACTTCCCTCTGGAAAACTATTAAAGATAGAGCAAAAGTGTATGAAGACAATTTTGTAGAATCTAAAATTTTCTGCAAAAAGTCGCAATTGAAATATTTCTATATTTTATGGTTGTCTATTTTATTTAAAATAGTATATTGTTTTATTAAATTCAAAAGTTAGACTTTTTGTGGCGATAGCAGAATAAACGGACGAGTGGAGTAGTAAGCGATACAATATAGAGCGATGCGAAACGCAGAAAGCTTTTAATTCGCTTTTAATCTAGTTTCTGAAAAAAAAATAAAAAATTTTTTATTTACTATAAACTAAGTATTATACCGGATGTTCATTTTAAAACTTCCAGTAATTAATATCTCAAAAACCAAAATTCAGATGAAAAAATGTTTCGGACAAAAGTTGTATGATAGCGAGGAGGAATTTATGGCAAAATTCTTTTTTTAATTTATTGACCTTTTCAAGATCATTTGAAGGTCAACTTTGTTTTTTTATATGGCACCTTATATTTTTTTAGCAGATTCATATTTTGCCGGATAAAAAAAACTTTCCTACAAAAGTTGTTTATTTTCTTACGCAAAATATGAACATGATAAAAAAAGTATAAGGTGCCATTTGAAAAAACAAAGTTGAGCTGCAAATGATCTTGAAAGTACAATAAATTAAAAAACAATTATGCAATATTCTTTCCCCCTCGCTATCATACAACTTTTGTCCGAAACATTTTTTCACCTGACTTTTGATTTTTGAGATATTAATTGCTGGAAGTTTTAAAATGAACACCCGGTACATATATAAATAAAATATTTATTTATTTATTATTTTTTAATGAATTTGAAATGACGTTTCAATTTTTAAATTTAAAACAAATTTTATTATGTACATTAGCTCTAAACCAGTAGTGGTAAACCTATGACCCGCGGGTCAAACTTTGACTCACACACAAAGACTTTTTATATGACCCACGCGTTAGTTTTCAAAAACTTATTTTTTAATCTCTCAAGGGGGAGGCCCTCTTTTTGTGACTCGAAGCTCACAAGGTTTCTGAAGAATACCAAAACATTTCCAAAGAATTCTGAAAAGATTTAGAAGGAATTCCAATGACTTTGCCAACAGAAGAATGTGATTTTTCTTTTTCCCTCGTTTTTTTGCTCTTTTATTTTTATTTTATATTGCTCCCTTAATTACTGAAAGAATTCTTATAATTTCTAAGTAATGCCAAGGGAATTCCAATCATGTGTGCATAAAACATCTTGAAGATATTTATTCTTTGATTTTTACTGTCCACTATTACAATCTGATAATGTAAACTTTTGTTTATAACAAAAATAAATACTATAATATTAAAATTGCAATTTTAATAAATGCAAATCCAAAATTATTATTTTAAGAACGGCCTTGCAAATTTGAAAACAAAATTAACGGAAAGCTCCCGTGAACTTTTGCAAATTTGCTACAGTACACTATATATATAATAGTATATTATACAACAAGGGCAACAACAGCAAAATTATTTTCAGTTCCTTTCATTTGAAGACTACAGGGAAAAAATATGCAGTGTCACAAAATTGTAAAAATTAAAATTTCCATGACATCTGGTAAGGTTTTTCAAATTAGAAACATAAAATTTAAATTTTTTCAAAATTACTTTGATGTGGTATTACATGTGTTTTTCCCTGGAGGTCTTCATTTTCTTATTTCTATTTGGTATACTTAATTTATGTCTTCTATATTTAATAAGTTCTCCAAGTGTTTCATCCATATTTTTGAGATTTTCTCTTTATCATCTTCAATTCCGGCTTCTTTATTTAACTTTGCTTGCGAATCTATTATATTAAATTTTAATTTGATTTTTAATTGCCATACAAAACTGGCCTTTATTTTTTAATAACAGCAATCTACTTTATTATTTTTTCTGTTACTTTTTTTAATTTCTTCCGTCTATGACATTTTGCCGTCACCGTTTCGCTGTCGGAAATTCTGTATTTAATTTTTTATATGTTAACGTGAGCATCCTTTCTTAGTCTGCATCTAAATATATCAAGTTTTTCAGAATTTCTTTAGAGTTGGCTGTTACAAGTTACATGTACCAAGTGGTAATTCTGTTTTGGAAAAAATCCATCGGGGTTCTCGCAAGTTCCTCCAACATAGAGCTTCTCCAGCGCTGAAACCACGAAATTATTGATTATTTTTTTAGTCATGGTTTTTTTTTTGATTTTTACTTTATTAACAATTAAACTAAAATTTAAGGGCGAAAAAATGGGAAGGCATCGGACGGCAACAACTTTTAATACGGCCCTGCAAAATGCAATAAGTAATTCGCCAAAAATGTAATATTTCCAACATTTTTGGAAATCTTTCCTGAATCGAAAGATTTCTGTGGTCAGTATGGTTTTCTATGATTTTCCACGAATTTCCACGGTTTTCCATCTGCTGAATAAACAATAGGAAACTACTTTAATTGTTGATAAATATTAAGAGATGTCGCTAGTGTGAGGTTATTGTAGTTATGGTTGTATTTCTGTGGTGTATGTTCAAGACTAAAAAATACACACAGCACACTGAAAGTTAAAAATTGTATATTATTTTTTTTAGTTTGCCAATTTGGTGTTAATTTATTTAACGTCGTTATATCCACGAAATGTAAGCACAAATTACATATTAAAATTTCGATCAGATGTAATCGGATTTGCAATAACGTGAATTCGTTTTAGTTAACGATAACTACGTATTTTGTTGGGTGTAAATTGGATTTTAGTTTTGTTAAAACAGTCGTGAATAGTTGACAGTTTTTCCAAGTGTTAATTATTGGGGGTTTTAGTTAATTATAATTTAGTTGCAAATTCAGGTACACCTTCTTTAAAAATTCGTTTTTGCAAGTCAAAAAATTGAGTGCACAGTTTAATGATCTATTGTGGTCAACATCTGCACCCATTCTTGGTCTTTGACTTTGCTTATTACTCCTGTACTCACTTTTTACTTCAGGGTCGTTTTTGAAATAAACTTGTCTTGAGGACGTTTCAGAATTCTTTGTCTTTGCTGTTATTTGGTGGAAGGGCGTTAAGTATTTATTTTTAGATTGGCATGTAAAATGATCCAACATTTCTTAATAATGTCTTTTTTTGTAATTTCATGTCAGAGGAGGAAATTGTTTTTTTAATAAAAAGAAGATTCACTTATTAATAAATACAATTTACACCCAAGATGTTCGTTGCAATGCCTCAATGATTTGACATTTATAAACAAGCGATACTTGTTTGGTTTTAACCTTTATATTAAATTGTCATATGTGTACCACTCAATATTTACAAATTTTATTTTTATTTTCAGCCGACCATCACATAATTAAGCAAACTGAAGATAAAAGGGAATGAGTGTCGCTGGTAAGGTTTTGTGCTGTGAACGCATCGTCTATGGCAGATCCAGCTAACACACCCGCTGCTGACAGCACAAGCCGTCAAAAGCGTGAGTTGCATGTGCAACCACGTAACGAAAGTAAACGTTTTCGCTCTTCTTTACCAGAAGCAACCACTGCAGAAACTAAATCACACAAAACAAGTAAACGTAATAAGGTAAGCTTTTCCTTTTTTTATGTAAATTTTACAGGAATCAATATAATCTTTCTTGTAATCGTTTTGTAATCAACAAAAGATAATTAACAATCTTAAGGAACCAGCACCGGAATTATTTTCTAATTGGCTTTGGTTTCTTATCAAGGACTTTGCTTCTAAATATTTTTAATCTCCATATGAGATGATACTTGTATTGTATTACTTCATTATCAGACAATATTTGCCTACAAATACAAATCACGTAATCTATTAATAATGTATTAATTAAACATATCAAGAATTTATGTGTAATTGGCAGGCTTCATTTTAATGAATAACATGTTTAAATCTAGCTCTGCTCCATCTTGTTAACCTCTTCTTAACAGTAGTCAGACATTTCGGGGGGGTCATTTACCCTTTATTCTTTTTTTGCTTTAAGGTCAAGATTGCTTTATGAAAGTTTAGGGCTCATAAAATTAAGTTAAACAAAACTTAAAGCAATAAGAATGTTGTTAGAACTATGGTAGACGTAGAATCTCTTTTTGCCCCTTTGTTGTATTCTCGGTGCTTTTCTTACTTAATTTCATTTTTTAAATTCTATGTTCCTACCAACATTATTTCTTTTTTTCAATTTAGTTATTTTTAAAATAGCCTTCCTTTGGTATGAATCAATTTACGATCATATTACTTTAGCTGTTCAAACCGATAAATTGTAAAAATGTGAATCGTAAAATTTATACGATTCAATCGATTTCTTACGTGTGTTTTGCTAAAAGTTGAAATCAATTTCAAAGCGACGAAAAATTGATGTAGGAACTCGAGCCAAATTAACTTCCAAGTCTGGTGTATGCAATAAATTCCAGAGAAACTTGAAAAATGTTATTATAATTTGTTTCCTGCATTTTACCTTAAAAAAAGAAACAAAACTTAACTAAGGACAGTAAAAGCAGTCCTACTTTTGAACTTTTGAAAAATAATATCGTCGAAATCTTACAAGAACTGTGGTATTACCTTTTTAACTCAGGTTATCCCTAAAAGTTCACCAGTGTTTCGAAAGCTTTCCAATTATAAAAGTTTAATCGATGGGGTCAGATACTTCTGAAGACCGTGATGCTTTAACATACAGAGATTTTATAATAATAAAGTTAGAAGGAAATGGGATTATTATTCATCTCTTATTCTTCTACATTCCTTTAGGTCTGCGACTTGTGTTTTTACCAACAGCAACCTCGGTGGTATTCCGAAGTCATTATTAGTGCTGTGAGCATATTAATTGAAGTAGCTTGCTAGGCTTAACTCTGATGTGCCTGTAACCCTGGTTTTTTTAATTGTTGATGAAGGCAACTCGTCACAATTACGATATTATGAAAAAATTATAAACAATATTGGCAGGGACTATGAATAAACCTAAATTTTTCCTTTACTTTCGGAAATAATAAATAGGTTTTGATTTTATACATAAACATTGGAGAATAGCTAATTCTATTGACGGTGCGTGTGCTTGACATAAATAGGTGCAGTATTTGTTTTGGTGGGCAAGGCCACGCACAGACTATTAGCCGTGCCAGGTGCTACTGCTAACATCATTTAATGCATTTATTTAAAGTAGGATTTCGTTATTTATAGCCGAATTTAACTTAACATGGAGGATGCTCCATAGATGTAAATGAATTGGAACGGCTCAAATATTCACTGTTGAAATAGAACCGCTATTTCCGAGTACAATATACGACCAAAAATATTTGTATAAAATAAAAAGACGCTATCTTATTTCTTAATTAATTTTCCATTAAAAAGAATGTCCTAGAACCATGAGAAAGGTTATTGACAAGAAGAATAGAGTTATAGCGAAGAAGAAGAATGAAACGAAGCAAAAGTAAAGATTAGGATACCACAATATCGTTGTTTTTAATTTGTGGATTAGGATAGATGCTATATTCGAAGATTTGAAAAAGATGAAATTTGTCAAATTGGAAAAAGAAATGTGAAAATCAAAAAATTTGAAGAGAAATCACGAATAAAACCGAAAAACATGTGCAATTTAAATGAAAAGTAAGAGAAGAGGTTTGATTTACCCTTACCAATGAATATGAATACTGAAGACTTTGCAAAGAAGTTATATTCAAGCAAGAAGCTCTATTCCTAATGAACTAAAAACTTAATCAACAAAACTATTATTTGTAATGGTAAATAAAGCTCCGATCTTACCGTTATCTATCTATCCCAGAGGTGGGCAAACTTTTTTCATTAAGGACCAAAAAAACCTAAAAAATGTAACAGGGGGCCAAAATTCCAAAAAAATACAACTTGTCTATCCCATATAGGAACCTCCAGGCTTTGACCACAGGGCCAAGCACGGGACAGAACTAGGCAACCCAGCTCTGGCTTCCCAATGTTGGCCCAGGATTGAGTCAGAACTAGTGAACCCAACTCTGGCTTTCTAATGTTGGCCCTAGCTATGGCCCAGGACTGGGTAACCCAACTCTGGTCTTTCAATGTTGGCCCAGGCTTGAGCCAGAACTAGTGAACCTAGCCCTGGCTTTTCAATGTTAAGCCAGGCTTGCGCCAAAAACTAGTGAACCCAGCTCTGGCTTTCTAATGTTGGCCCTAGCTATGGCCCAGGACTGGGTACCCAACTCTGGTCCTCCAATGTTGGCTCAGGCTTGAGCCAGAACTAGTGAATCCAGCTCTGGCTTTTCAATGTTAAGCCAGGCTTGCGCCAAAACTAGTGAACCCTAGCTAAGGTCCAGGACCCTCCAATGTTGGCCCTAGCTAGGACCCAATTCTGGACAACCTCAAATAACAAATACAAATAAAACATTTTCGTAGACGGCTAAAGCTACGAACCTTGCGTTGTTAAATTGTTTCACATGGTAAGTTAAACAAGTGCTGCAATTCTCAAATTCGATATTTTCAAAATTGGCTGAATATCGCCGTAGTACTTCACCCACGCAACGACCGACAGTCGGGTGGCAGAAATTTTTGCAGTTTTATCTACGTATCTGTTTTACACCTGTTTGTGCCGACAAAGTTGTTAAAATATAAAAATGGACAATAATCCATGATTTTTGAAGGTCGGCTTTTGCGGATGTTTTTATCAAGTGAGTGGGCTCAAAGATACCCTGTCTGTGTATATCTCAGAAACTTACTCACTTTCAAGACTTCCTGCTTTAAGTCCTGTGGGGCTAAGTTACATGTTACCTAATAATTTTTTTATGAAAATATTTCTCACGAATCCGTTCATGCGCGTCTGTGATAGACAACCGAAGTAAATAACGGATAAGGTCATAAATCTTCTCTATAACAGGAACTATCAAAATTTTAATTTCTTGAATTAACAAAATTTATAAACCAACAACACTTCTGTAAGAAATTATACGGTAAAACAAAAATAAATTTTCTCTGTTATTCCAGGGTATAGATTTAAATCAGATATGAGTTATCTCTTAAATTTTTTTTAAATCTGTCTTCCACGTCTGAATAAAATGGAGTAAAGCATATTTTTACCGACGTTTCAGTTTTTAAAAAATAAAACTTTTCTTCACTGCGAAAACAAATGTAATGGGTGTGTTGATATAGATATGAGACACCTGAAGATATCACTTTGAGATTCAGCAGTGTTATTTATCAAGTTATTTTGAACTGCATTTGGTATATTTTAAAAGTGGGTTTAATTGCATGGTGTAATATTACTGATTTTAAAAAATAAATGGGGAACCTATGTACCCTGCTCATAAATAAAAAATGACAATTGAGAAATGTGTATCTTTTTAATATTAACGGGTTCCTTTTTATCGATAGATATTTTCAACTGGTATTTTGTTGGATTTTTAAAAATTGCAATTCTAGGTGTGCATTCATAATGCATAATTCATAATGCACATAAGCGTAAGAAATCAATTTGTAAGCCTAAAAGCTTAATTGAATATTAGTGCTGAAGACAAGCGTTCGCAACTAAGTATGCTTTTCCTATGCTTTTAGCATCATGTATATGTATATAAGGCAACGGGGAACCACTTCATTAATTATATTCCCTAGTAAGTCAACTTGCTTCAGCCAATTTAATCGCTTTCGCACTGCATAGTGTATGGCACTCGAAGATATTTTTTATGCTTATGTCCATTGTGAACGTTTATATGTCAGTCCGATGATTCTGAGTCCATGCACATTGATTGCATGCGTTGATTTGCAGTTTTCATTTCTTCATTCAATATTATAAATAATATCTTGTAATATGAATCGTTAATTTTTGATCTGGTAGATAAGATGACACAATTTTATAACAAACTGCTTTACTCACTTTGCTTTATTTTGAAAAATGCAGTTTTAATCATAGGTGATACTTGAAAATTAAATCAACAAATACTTAAACAGTGAATAATGTTTTTATGGTTATTAATTGATAATAATTAACAACGTGCATTAAGTTCGTGATATGTAGTTAATTTGGATTTATAACTTTTACCCATTTTTCATACATATTTATTTATCCAGTTTAAAGTTAAAAATGTGACTAAAACTATTTTTAAATTTTGTTTTAGAACAAGCAATCGAACGCATCGCAGTCCTCGAAAAATTCCAAAGCAGTTGAAATTCCAAGTACTTCACGACTACAAGACACCACATCAGAATCATCTGTGGTTGATAAAAAAGAAAGTTGCACTCAAAATCTAAAACTTCGCCGTGTTTCAAAATCAGATCATACAGCTTCGCCGGATTTTGAATTAGACTTTGAAGGTATTCCTCACAGACGCAAAAAGCACAGTCGAACCAATTCGAATTTATTGAATAATTCTTCTGTAGATCCTAAAAAAAGTAATACCAGTAATTTTGAAAATTCTTCCAATACTTCGACAAATTTAAGTAATTTATCACATAGTGTTAGTAGTAATAAGCCAAATAGTCTTAAATCAAGTGCAAAACAAAATCTACGGAATTCAGAATCGTTTCGTTTAGAACCAAAACACAATTCTAAACCTAGTACTAGTAGTTCAAATATTGATTTTGTAGAAAATCTAAAGAAGAAGCATTTATCCAATAAACATAAGCACGGCATTGAATTACATAAAAATAGTTCACTATTAAATCTATCAGAGAGTGCAAGTACAAGTCAAAGCTTAAACAGTGCTACAGATACAAGTGTTGGCGAAGCGGGCACGTCTAATTTAAACGTTACATATCCATTACCTTCCCATAAGTATTTACTTCGTAGTCAGAGTAAAGCGTCTTTGGATCAAAGTAATATAGCTGTACAGTTATTTAGAAAAGCTACAGAAAAACGGAGAAGTCGAGATTTGAAAGCGCTGGGGGCTAGCACTAGTCATCAAGTTGCGCGGGAGGAGAGCGAGTCATCTCGGCTCACCCGCAGTGGAGCTGTGTTACGGCGCACTACGAGAAATAAAGGTAAGGAATTTTATTGTTTATCTTTATATTTATTTTGTTTTAACAAAAGTGCTCTTGTAAAAATCAAAACATCCAATAATAACTTGGAATTTCTAGGATTTCTAAATACCAAGGTTTTACTATCAATATTTGATTAAAATATCAAAGGTCTTTTTGACAAATATGCAAAATTATTTATGTGGCTTATTTTTAAAATGCTACAATGGGACAGTATCCAATCAAATTTGAATATGAGAGTTGTGTGAATATAACTAGACGTCACTAATTGCGTATTTTGTAAAAATACAACCACACGAATATGATGTTTATCAAATTTTAAACTTTAACTTCACCCTGTATTTTATTATATATTTCTCATGTGCACACAATAATTTGCTAGTTGATAATATTTGGAGAAAAAAAATTTATCAAATATAAAACTTAAATGAAACTGTCATTTATTTTCTTTAAATTTGTGCATGACAATTTAACTTTTATAACAATGACTAATAATTAAAATAGGAAGATTAATTAAATTTTATGTTTTCTAAGTGTTGTGTGAGTGCTTGAATGTTTTATGAAAATTTGCAGGGTTAAAAAATCGCTTTTCTTTCTTGAATCATTTTTCGTCAGGCTAGGTTATGTTAATAAGTTCTCACTGAGGTGCCCACTGCCTTCTTAAAACTGTGTGTTCATTATAAAAATATGTATGTTGATGCTAATTTAATAACTTTTAGGGCACAGCTCAACAACGGGTTCCTGTGCGAGCTCAAGTGGTGCCAGTGGCAGCGGCAGTAGCTCGAGACGAGCAGCCCGCCAACACAAGGTGGGGGCCGCAGCCCCTGCGCCACCTGCAACTACCACCTCCAATTCCGCTGCTGCTATGGCATCTGACCAACCAGATATGCCCAACAATGGTCTCGGAGGTGAGTTCTACTTCTCTCACTAAAACAGCGTAAAAATACTGTGTCACTGTGTTTTACAATTAAAAGTTTTTTTTTTCAAAATTAATCAAGTAATCAATTTTGACAATCAAGGTTGTGAACAAAATTTGAAATATTTGTCATCCATTTAGAGTAAAATTTAGATTTCTCTAAAATTATTGAATATAATCACCTACCCGACAATTTTTATCTGTCAATTTAGAATTGAGACTCTTTTGAGCTTCTTTTTGGACTGGAAATTTTACTGATTATTCAAAAAATAAAATGAATTTTATGATCGAGATGGATTTGTTAAATGTTTTTCTAGAAATTAACCAAATGTGTTCTACTTTAGGTAAAAATTTATCTTATGAAGTTTAGTTTGTTTGTTTTTCTCATCATTCATTTGTGTCATCCATCAAAATTTTTTGTACACTTTATTTTGAATTAAAACTAAAAATTGGAGAATTTTTAATTATTGCTGTTTTCCTTCTAGCATCTGAAGATCTAAGTGTCGCTCCGGAAGGAGCCCAAGCTATTCCAACAACAACCAGCGGATTATCTGCACCAGGTGTTGACTCGGAAAGTGATGACAGCGAAGTTGGTCGTTTACAAGCTCTTCTAGAAGCGAGGGGACTGCCTCCACATCTTTTTGGTGCTTTGGGGCCTCGTATGCAACATCTGTTACATCGTAGTATGGGTTCTACCACTTGTAAGTTAACTAGTGACGCTTCTTAGAAGGTTGGTATTTTAATAAGTTTTTTTTAGCTGCTACAAAAGCTCAAAATCTCTTACCTGGCCTACAAGCAACAGGTGATGAAGGTCAACAACTACAAGCCGTAATCGAAATGTGTCAGTTACTCGTCATGGGAAATGAGGACACCCTTTCAGGTTTTCCAATGAAACAAGTAGTGCCCGCTCTGATTAATCTGCTACAAGTCGAACACAATTTTGATATTGTAAGTTAAACTCTAAAGATTTTGTTAAGAAAGATTGATTGTTTTCTTGTAGATGAATCATGCTTGTCGTGCCCTAACTTACATGATGGAAGCTCTTCCTCGCTCGTCTGCAGTTGTTGTAGAAGCAGTTCCTGTGTTTTTAGAAAAATTACAATTTATACAATGTATGGATGTTGCAGAACAGTCACTTACTGCACTTGACATGTTATCACGCCGACACTCCAAAGCCATCTTACAAGCTGTAAATAATATGTTTATCGACAAAATTTATTACTAATTATTGCGTTTGGTTTGCAGAAAGGAGTTCAAGCTTGCTTAATGTATTTGGATTTCTTTTCCATAAATGCCCAGCGTAATGCACTTTCTATAACAGCTAATTGTTGTTCCAATTTGACCATGGAAGAGTTCCAATTTGTATCGGAGTCTTTATCCTTACTAGCAAGTCGACTGACACAACAAGATAAAAAGAGTGTTGAATCTGTCTGTTTAGCATTCTTTAGATTAGTGGAAAGTTTTCAATCGGAATCGTCACGTTTACAAGAAATTGCTGGAAGTAACTTGCTTACAAATTTACAACAACTATTGGTCGTTACACCGCCTGTTATAAGCACAGCCACATTTATTTCTGTTTTACGAATGCTTTCTATTATGTGTGCAAGTTGCCCAGACCTTGCTTTCACCTTATTAAGGCAAAATATTGCAGAAACATTATTGTATCTATTAACCGGTTCTGTTGAAGCTAATCATGATGAAGTTGAATTGGTTTCGAGGTAAAATAAACTTGCTTTAAGTTTTGATAAAACATAAAATTCGTTTTTTCTCTCACAGGCAACCTCAAGAATTATATGAAATAACATCTTTGATTGGAGAGTTAATGCCTAGATTGCCAGCAGATGGAATTTTTGCAGTCGATACACTATTGGAACGTCCTACTACAATCTCGAAAGAACTTCCAACATGGCAGTGGCGTGACGATCGTGGTACGTGGCATCCTTACAGCTTCACCGACAGTCGTATATTAGAAAATGCGCATTTGAATGGGGATGATGAATACAGTTTGAATACATTAGGGCGCACTTATACTATCGACTTTCATTCGATGCAACAAATTAATGAAGACACGGGAACTTCACGACCGGTCCAACGTCGCTATTCTCCTTCCCAAGGCAATTCATCAGAAAGTGGTCAGGGGAATCAAAATATAGTTAATGGTGACGCGCGTGTTGCTTCTCTACAAGAAGAGCATGGATTGGCAGCATCTTTCATCAGATCCTTATTTTCGGTGTTATATGAAGTGTATTCCTCCAGTGCAGGTCCTTCCGTGAGATGCAAGTGTCTTAAAGCTTTACTTCGTATGGTTTATTATGCTAGTCCTGAGCTTTTAAAAGAAGTTCTCAAAAATCAAATTGTCAGCAGTCACATTGCCGGCATGATGGCATCCACAGATTTAAGAATAGTCGTGGGCGCTTTACAGATGGCCGAAATTTTAATAACCAAATTGCCGGAAGTTTTTGGCGTGCATTTTCGCCGAGAAGGTGTAATGCACCAAATAAAGCAACTTGCAGATCCAGAGATACCGCTAGGTGTCAGTCCACCAAAATCGGGAAATTCTAGTGTGGCTTCCATTTCCACCATGACTCTGAGCGATTCTTTACCTAGCACGTCACAATCTTCTGTTAACATGACGGCAACTGCTAACGGTAATGCTACAATTACACCTGCTGGAACTCCTACCGGAGTGGGAGTAGTTTATACCTCGACACCAGAAACTGGCCGAGTACGTTCTCCAAGTCCATCTCATGCACGCTTTAGTGACGTTTTGAAAAGAAAAAGAGGTGCAAAGCGTTCTGGTGGAAGTAGCCGTTCAAAAGCAAAGCATGACGACATTGCTATATCTCCATCTCTTATGCAGGATTTATTTACTAAGGCTACTTCTTTGGGAAATTCTACACCTGGGTAAGTTTCCAAAGAATTTTGGAACTAAAAAGCAATTCTAACATTTTTTTTATTATTTTTAGTAATTCTTCTCGTTCACGTTACTCTGGTTCAAGTTCTAAAACTGGCAGCTTTTTATCGAGTTTAAATCCAGTTCGCTGGGGGAGAAGTATGAATTCCTCACACGAAAGGAGTTTTTCAAAAGACACTTTGAACAATTTAGGTAAATCTTCATCAAATTCAAATCTTACTGCTGGTAATAGAGAAAAAACGCGGACTTGGATTAGAGAACAGGTAGGTTTAATTAGAACCATTTTTTTTTCCTTTTTAACTAATTTTTGTTTTGTTAGGCTTCCAAGTTTTTAGACACTTATTCTGGCAACGAAGTATCGGGACCTTCTCATCCAGCACTTAACGTATTATCGCGATTAACTATAGCAATTCAAAAGTTGCCTACAGCAGATTGCGGAAAAGCTTTAGAAGAATTGCGTGAAATCTTAATGGAATCTGACATCTCTCCATTTGAAGTGAACCACTCTGGTCTGATTAAAGCTTTGTTGAATTATTTAGCAGAAGTAGAGGGCGTTATTGATCGAGATCAAAGAATTAGGATTTTTCTGAATGTTTTTGCCGCGTTGCCGTTGGAGAGAAATACTACTGAAATTAGTGAATTGAATTCGGCATGGATGGGAGCTCTAGTTGCAAAACTTAGTGGTTGTGTTTCGCAATTGGAGCAATTTCCTGTTAAGGTGCACGATTTGCCTGCTAGTTCGGGGGCCAGTCGGGGTGGTACCAGTGCTCTTAAATTTTTTAATACTCATCAATTGAAAGTAATAAGGAATTTTTTCTTTTTTGCATTTTATTGACATTTTTTTAATTGTAGTGCAATCTCCAACGTCATCCAGAGTGTACAAACTTGAAACAATGGAAAGGCGGCACTGTGAAGATTGATCCTTTGGCTTTGGTACAAGCAATCGAAAGATACTTAGTTGTTAGGGGTTACGGAAGAATTAGAGATAAAGACACTGCTGATAGTGACGAACCTGATTCTGATGATGATATAGATGATACTTTAGCTGCCGTTGTGATTTCCCAATCTGGTTCTAGACATAGGCTACAATTTTATATTGGTAATCACGCGTTACCTTATAACATGACTGTTTATCAAGCTATTCGACAATATAGCAATAGTGGTAACGATCAAAGTGAGACTGATACTGATAACGAAACACCTTTAGGTATATTTCAGTTTTAATTGTTTTGTGAAAAGCTTATGTTTTTATATTTTTAGGGAACGCCGGGATTTGGGTACAGACCCACACTATTTATTATAAACCTATAAGGGAAGAACAGTCTGTTGCTAGTAAAACTAGCAGCGGCAACAGTTCTAGTCATTCAAGTCGGAAAGGTAAAGGTTCCGGTGGGAAAAGTGGATCTCGACGTAAGGGTGATGATTTGTGGAACGGTAAGTCTACTCTTTCTATTGATATTTAAATTATAGTCGACTTTTTATTTTTTACAGAGGGTGTAACACCATCGTTACAATCGCCAATATCATCGTTTTTAAAGACTAAGTTACCAGAATCTGTAGATATCCAAGATGCCTCTTTAGAAGTTTTATGTTTGCTAAGGATTTTGAATGCTTTTAATTTATATTGGAATTATTTATATCCGGCACTCCAGTACAAATCAATTTTACCTTTGTCGGATTTTTTGAACAGCAAAATAGCCGCAAAAGCTTGCAGACAATTACAAGATCCATTGGTGATAATGACTGGTAATTTGCCTAGCTGGTTGCAGCAAATCGCATCCGTCTGCCCCTTTCTATTTCCTTTTGAAACGCGTCAGCTGTTATTTTATGTGACTTCCTTTGATCGCGATCGTGCCTTGCAACGTTTATTGGATATGTCACCGGAACTTACTTCGGTCGATTCACAAGAACGTGTCACACCAAGACTGGAACGTCGTAAACGAACTATATCGCGAGACGACATTTTGAAACAAGCCGAACAAGTTATACAAGATTTGGGTAGTTCGAAAGCTTTATTGGAGGTCCAATATGAGGACGAGGTCGGTACTGGTTTGGGGCCGACGTTAGAATTTTACGCTTTAGTATCTAAAGAGTTACAACGATGTAATTTGGAAATTTGGCACGCGCCCGACAGTTCCACTTTAGAATATGTTAATCAACCCAACGGTTTGTTTCCTTCTCCGTTAGGAAAAGGAATCAAAGTAGGTCATATGAGTAAAATAAAAAATAAGTTTAGATTTCTTGGAAAATTTATGGCTAAAGCGGTTATGGATTCCAGAATGGTGAGTTTTTGTTTTCTAATGTTGACCAAAATTATTGGGCAAAAAATTAATCGTGATTTTTTCGCAGCTGGATCTACCATTTTCGTTAACATTCTATCGCTGGCTCTTGGGACAAGAACATTCTATGACAATGGCCGATTTGCGTCACATTTCACCCGAAATACATAAAAACATAAGAAAAATGCAGGAAATTGTGCACAAGCGTGATTCCATACTAAATAGCATAAGTTTTTCTAGTGACGAGAAAAACGAATTGGTAAGTTGAGGCAATGTTCTTTTGATTTTTATGTAAAATCTTAACTTAAATATTTGATAGATTGAAAAATTAGACTTGGACGGTTGTCTGATTGAAGATCTCAGTATAGATTTTATATTACCGGGTTATAACATCGAATTGTTGAAGAATGGCAAGACAACTAATTTAACCATCCACAATTTACATCAGTACACGAGTTTGGTTACGCATTGGTTTTTGGTAGAAGGTGTAAATAGACAAATGGAAGCTTTGCGTGAAGGATTCGAATCTGTATTTCCAATACAAAACTTGAAAATGTTCCATCCGGAAGAATTAGAAGCTGTGTTTTGTGGTAATCCTAGAGATAGTTTAACTGGCTGGGATGTCAAGACGCTCATGGAGTGTTGCAAGCCCGATCACGGATATAATGCTGATTCGAGAGCAATCAAATTTTTGTTCGAAGTACTTAGTTCCTATAATCGTGAAGAGCAACGTCTGTTTATACAATTTTTAACCGGTACTCCACGTTTGCCAGTAGGAGGTAAGTTTTTGAAAGTTGCAAATTTATTAATAGTTCAGTTCTTTCAAACTGAAATCATACAGTATTATACTTATACATTTTAGATATTGTAAAAAGTTTTGCATTATTCATTTTTCAATATCTCGGCATCCATTAATTCACATCAAATCAAAAATCAAAATTGTGAATCTTGAGAAACTGATTTGCACTGTGAAAATCAGAAAGTGTTGAATTTGTATTTGTTTCTAGGTTTTAAAGCTTTGTCTCCTCCGCTTACGGTGGTTCGTACGACATTAGATGCGAATCAAAATCCAGATGACTTTTTACCTTCTGTGATGACATGCGTCAACTACCTCAAACTTCCGGATTATTCTAGTATTCAAGTGTTGCATGAAAAGTTACATATAGCTGCATCGGAAGGGCAACACTCCTTCCATCTTTCATAAGGACTAAAGTGGTTGGTTGACTGTCTTATAAACTTATATTGATAATTGTAGTGTATTTACTTATAAAACGATGGTGATTTCATCTAAAATCTTTTAAAAGTACTGTAGCGGTTGTATATACAATCAAATATCTACTGTTTTTTTTTAAATAAGATGTTAGTTAGCCCCACTATGTTATTATTTTATTTGTTTAGTTTTAAAAGATACAGGTGTCATAATTATGAAGAGTTTTTGTTTGTTTTGTTTCCCTTTTTTAGTCTTACCGAGCAAAATATATTTATACAAAATGAATACTAATGGAAAAAAAAGTGTTGCAGATTTTATTAATCGGTTGCATCGTCGATACGTAGTTGAAACAATTATGGCCCATTTTTATACTTGACACCTGTATAATTTTTGGTGTTCAATTAAGTGTATGGTTTAATGGGGCCATGACTAAGTTGTGCAATGGACACAGTGTGAGTGATAATGCAACGAACTGTGAGCACGGCCGTGTGCAAATTTTGCCAAATGTATAGTTTATTTCTTTATAGCTGCAAACTTTAAGGTTTTATATGCAGCTCGTAATAACTTTAGTGTAACTTTCGATTATCAAGTGCATAAACTGTATTGTTTCAATAAAACTTTGTATATCTATTTTTTTTTAAATTTTTACTTTAAAAATTTATCCATTTTTTCTTAATTTATTGATTTTTAGTACTGCAAATAAAAATTTAAACTGAATTGTTTTATTAATCTTGGCAGCTCGCTAACGAGGTTATTCGAAGCCACCTGGATATTCGTGCAATTTACTAGATTTAATTTAATATTTTATTTATCGTGAGAGTTCACAAAAATCCAATGTTTGGGATTTATTTTCTTGCAGATTTAACAATCAAATTAAATTTGATTTTTTTCTAACTTGTATTGATTAATCTAGAAATTTTTCGTTTTTTATGTACATTATAAATTATTATTTTTGCCTTTTATAAGTTAGTAGTGTAGATTATGGAGATCATTAACAGCACGAGATGAAACATTACTTGTGATAGTCATATTTAGAACAATACCCGTTATAGCTAATTTAGGAATTTTTGTTAGATTGTTTTAGGTATAACAAAATTAATTTTGTAAAATGCTCGGTCGTCGAACCGTTTTTAAGATGAGTTTTTCTACTGAAACGTTGTAAATTGTATATTAATGCAATTTATAATTTAATTTCATGTAAAATAAAATCAAAATAATTTTATCCAAAAATAAATTAATTTTTATTTATTTGTTTATATTTTTTAATAAATTCAAATAATAAAATAGGCTTATTTACTTGGTTCTATTAAAAATTTTCACTTGAAAATGTCATATGTAAAACAAAAGTTTTAGGTCCTGTAACGTCTGGTTGAGTTTTTACTCCAACTTAACATAAGGTTCATTCCACCAAATAAAATCATTTTTACGGTGCGACCCTCGCGGATTTTGTTCAAAATTTGTGGAGATGTTCTCTATAATAAAAAAAAAAAATTCTCTGAAAGTTTTAGAGAAATAATATGCAGCGATTTCGGAGTTACGATTTTTTGAAATTTTATTAAAAAAAATTTTTCAACTTTTTCATCAATTTATTTGGTGAGGAAACCTTCTCTATTTATATTAATGTAAAAGCGTATCTTATTGGAAAAATTCTCAGCTTTCGAATAAAAATGTACTTACAAGATACTTCAAATTTGACTTTTTTTTCTTAAAGCTGAGAGTTTTTTCTACAAAATATATTGTTTTTGCGATGTGCATATTTTTTGTTTTATTACAATTAAATTAAACATCATATCCGGTAAATGTTATACGATTATTCGGAATAGTAAAATAATTTTTTGTTAAATATTTAAAAATTTTAAACATAGATAAAAGGGGGGTATTTCAGCTTTTAAATATGTTTAATAGAGGCGAGTTGTTTAAATCTGATTGACTATTTAATAATAATGAAGAATATTTTAATTTAAGCGTAAATCCTGCACTGGGTGAGTGTAGGGTTTGGCTACAGCTGACTCAAAGTCCCTTTTTCTCGAAATAAAATGAGCTACTTTTTGCAAACGTTAGTCAAGTATCAATTTTCCTCCTTCAGCATAAAAGTAGGAAAAATGAAAAAGTGGATCACCCGACAACGAAGTTTACTGTATTTATTTTGTGTTGACTATAATGAAACTATTGTAATATAACATATTGATAATTTTAAGTGATTAGTAAGCCGGTCAACTGATATTGATTCTTTGACCTTAACCTTTGTAATGTTAAGAAAACAATAAAACTAGATCAATTTACTGGCTAGTTAAAATTATATTAAAATAAACGGTTACATTGAGATGCTTACTCTAACGGCTTACAATTAAAATCCATCAATAATATTCTTACAATACCAACGACAACCAAGCGATTATTAAAATTGTACCTCCAATTGGAGCCACTTTGCCAAATTTATTTTCTCCAGTAAAAGCATGATAGTAGCAAGGTCCGGCAAATAATCCAGTTCCAATAATGAATAATGGTCCACTCTGAAATAGATTTTTTAAGTTTCTACACTTAAGGGCATCTGATGTAACTCATACCACTTTTGGATATTTAGCTAAAGGTACCCCCAACAAAGCCAAAGCACTAAAAAAGTGAAACTTGTTTGCGACTTCATAAATGCTCTTAAGCTCCTTAACTCTATCTTTAGGGTAAGTTTTATGGGAGCCGTAGGCGCCTAAAACTACAGCCGATGCTCCGACAACACCAGCAAGTCGTACAAATGGACCCGTTTGAGCCGACAATTGCCATAGTGGAATTTCTTCACGGATTATTTGAACTGGTAACGATTGGGGGGTGGTTCCACTACCAACCAAAGGCTATAATTATTAAAATTAGCCGTGTTAGAAAACCGGCCAAATTTATTTTTAACTCACTTTTAGTAGGGTCCTCGAAACGGGATTATTGAAAACGACGTAATTGAAGACATCTGACACACTCATTGTAAAAATTCAAAAATGCAACGTAATGTTAAGGTTTATCCCGCAGAAAATATCTTCGGTACCACAATAACAAAAATATTGATTTGCCGAATCGATAGGTTAAGTTAGCAATGCTGCCATCATAAACACCAGAAGTAACCAAAACCAATCATTTATTTATATTGACATTAACCTTAAAATATTTTCTACAATAAAATTAATACGGATGAAACCTGCGGTTTTCGTTGCGGGTATCACGATCACTGTTTCCGTAATGTCTAGAATTCTCATAACGCCTTTCGTTTCCATACTCTCTGTTACGGTCGTGTCCATAACCTCTATTGTTGTGGCCGTCTCTATCGTGATATCCTGATCTGTAGTTGCTTCGTCCACTTCCTCGGTCACGGTTGAAATTTCCTCTTGTACGTGAAAACCATGGATAAATGAGCGGTGGAGCAGGAACCCCTTCGTCAAATGTCTTCGCGTATTCTAAATCTCTGTCTGTGTATTTGTCAGAAAATTCTGACAAGCATTCATCTAAGAATTCTTCCTGAACTTTTGTCAACGTTTGAGTAGTCATTTGTGTTGAGTTTATTGTCAATTTTTTATATAGACGTCAAATATTCTTCAAACCTTTTTTTTTATATTACACTGTGTTTTACCGCTCGTACCAACGTAATGCAGTCCAGAACCTCACTGTTTCAAACAAATGTCTAGACTTTCGAAATACCTTGTATATTTTCAAGAGCATTTTTTTAACGATTTTTACCTTTATCATAACCTAAAAACAAAATAAACTTCAAAAATTGATTGCTAAAAATGTATACACGATGTTTGCTTTGTAAGAATGCAATCGAAAAAACTGATAAATACAACATTGATCAAAATTTGACGAAATATTCAAATTTGTTGCTGAGACAAGTTTTGGAATCTGTTTTCGATAGTGTAGTTTTTATAGAATCAGATGCAGACATGTGCTACAGCTGTTTTGAATTGATGAACGATCTCGATTTAGCCGAAATTAATTATAAAAGAGTTCGAAGAAAGATCCTAGATTTTTTTAATAATTGTCCCAAAGATAACGGAATCGAGTCAGCTAACCAACCAAAGAGATGTGACGAGACGTCGAATGCTGTTGAACTGGTAGACGATTTCTTTAAAAAGGAAATATTTGAAACAGAAACACTTGTCGACCTCGAGCAAAGTGAAATAAAATACGATACTTTCGAAGAGAAATTTGTTTTAACTGATGATAAAAGCGTGGTCGAATCAAAGAAATCTACCACAAAAGAAAAGCGAAAGAAAGCGAACAGGATGTTGAAATCATTTAGCTGTTCCGAATGTAATAAAACTTTTAAAACTGCAAGTGAACTTAAATGTCATGTTTCTACTCATAGTAATACACGGCCTTACATATGTGAAATTTGTGGACAGGCTTACAAACATAAATATGCTTTGAATATACACGTAGGAATGCACAATGGAGTTTGTCCGTTTATTTGTATGTACTGCAATAAATCCTTCACACAAAAAGGAGCTTTGCAGAGACACTTACCTATGCATACAGGTATTTTATTTATTTTATACTTTTCAAAACTGTGTGAGTTAGCTTCCCAGAGATAAGCACCGTAGTTTAAAATTTTGCAAATGAACATGGATATTGCTTATTTTGTAAAATTTTAGGAGATAAGAAATTTCAGTGCGATTTATGTGGGAAGAGGTTTGTTCACCATTCGTCATTTAGTGTTCACAAACTTTCGCACACTGGAGAAAAACAGCATAAATGTACCGAATGTGGTTTAGCGCTATTTTCTGGCTCTCATTTAAAAAGGCATATGCGTGTACACACTGGTGAACGCAAGTATGTGTGCACTTTTTGTGATAAACGTTTTGCAGAACGTTATAACCTTGTGGCTCACGAAAAATTGCACAGTAATGGTGATGCCAAGACTTCGTATAAGAGAAACCATAGGTAAGTGTCAGAAAGTTTAATTTTCCAAAGTGGGATAAATCAATATTTAAAAAAGATACGGGAAATTATCTTAACTGTAGATTATTTTACAGGGTTGTCTATTTTTGATAGTTTTATGCGGAACCCATTATTAACCAGTGAATCAATTAAATTCTTTCTGCCACTTGAATTTAAAAGTATATCACGAAAAATCAAACGTCCTGTTCTGTGATTAGCTTTTAAAAATTTATTCTAATTGTAAATTTTCGTAAGATATTAATAATAAATTATTCAAACAGCAGCACCGGACAAAGTTGGCTACATTTAGCTTTATTTTGTTTTCTACCTCAATTAACAATGGGTGTTCTCGTAATCATTAAAAATGGACATCCTGTTCTCGTTTAAAAATACATTGAATAAATTAGTTTAATTTTTAACAGATGCAACTTCTGCAAAGCTACATTCAATAGAAAACTCCAATTGGACGAACATTTAGCTAAAAGTAATCACAAAGCGAATGCTGCTACTAGTGAGTTACTTCAAAATATATTTTCAAAAACGCCTAACTAAATTAGTTATAAAATAATTTATTATTGTATAAAATACAAATAAACCTTTTTTTTACCTTTTTAAAAGCTTTATGTTAAATTTAATTATCCTGATGACCTACCTTAAAATTACAGCACAAAATTGTAGAATGAAAGATTCTTAAAAAAAATGTTTGAACGAACAGCTTTGTACACCTTTGACCAGGTTCCACCCAAGCTGCAATTATATTGCGCTTCACTCGAGAACTAGCGTAATAGGAAAAAAATTGTCAGACCTTTTATTTTGTAGAATTTTCTGCTCTACAATTTTGTTTTGCTTATTTACGCATAAATTTGCAACACATTTTTTTTGCCATTGTCTACCCATTTTTGAAATTTGCAGCAGTTGGTTTTTGCGACAAATTTAAAAAATGTATAGGAACAAAAACGGACTGAAATTTTGGAGTTCTTTTAAGAGTAACTGTATACAGGGTGTCCCTGGATACACTTTACATAACTTGGGTGGTGATAGAGGACACTTTTCTAAGAACAATATCTAACAAAATTTTTTTTCCAAATTGAAACCCTCGAGAGTTACGCCTTTTTAAAGCTTGTTTTTTAATTTCCACCTTCACGTGGCCATATCCCCGAAAATATTGAATTTCAGTAAAAATGGTTTAGTGCTTTATTAAAGAGCGTGAAATAATCTACAAACTACAGATTTCTTGTAAAATCTTTCGTTTAAAAAATACAGGGTCTTGAAAATAACAAAAAATAAAAAAAGTTTGAATTTTTCAACATTTTTTAACATACTTTAATTCATAGCTCAAAATCCGTTGATTTCAGACGGAAAAAGTTTAAATGTAGTTTGTAGATTATTTCACGCTCTTTAAAAAAGCACTAAACCATTTTTACTGAAATTTAATATTTTCGGGGATATGGCCACGTGAAGGTGGAAATTGAAAAAAATGCTTTAAAGAGGCGTAACTCTCGAGGGTTTCAATTTAGAAAAAAAATTTTCTTAAATATTGTTCTTAGAAAAGTGTCATCTATCACAACCCAAGTTATGTAAAGTGTATCCGGGGACACCCTGTATATAAACACATACCGGGTGACCGACCCTACACCCGATTAAAGGGAAATAATATTCGAAAGTTCCCTATGATTAGGTGCAAAGTCGGTCACCTGGTATAGGTCAATTTACTTCGATGTTTCCAATTTTGCTATAATTATTTTTACAAACTCTATGTAATAAATAAAATAACCACATAAGATTTTCCTTTAATATCTCTCGTCTGCAGGTTACAAGGGGTTGAACTTGCAGAAATGAGTGATCGTGAACGTCTGGACACCTTTCAAATTTTAATTAATTGCTTTACTAATATTTATTTATTTTTAAATTTATTATGAGATATTATGATTAGGTTTTTATTAGGAGTATTAATTATAATTAAATTTAAACATGAGATTTTCTAAATCGTGTTTTTCAAATCTAAAGAGATGCCAACTTTCGGTGTTGGTTATATCTTTGGCTCCCAATTTTTTATAGAATTTAATAGCGGGATTTGATGAATTGACATGAAAATCCATGCGTTCTCCAACATCATGCGCTACTTTAGCAACTTCTACCAGAAGCAATTGTCCAATCCCATACTTTCTGTAATTTTCTCTTACATACAAATCTTCCAAAAAAGTCGATTTGCCCAACCACGTCGAGTAGCAAGGATAATAAAGTGCATAACCCACGATTGATTTATCTTCAATTTCTGCTACAAAGCAAGTAAAACGAGGAGGATTTACTTCGAAACCATCTCTCGTTAACGTATCGACCTTGATTTTCACTTGGTCGTCCTGTATTTTATGGAAAACTGCAAGTTGCTAATAAAATTAATTTACAACAAAATTAAAAGATATCTTCTATTGAATTAGTACTTACTTTTACCATTTCGTAGACTGCCTTCATGTCTTGCTGTTTCGCCTTCCTGATATTCACATTTTTTTGTAAACCATCGGACATTGTTCTAGTTTGAAGTTAGACTTTCCTATTTTTTTTGTATTATCGTATGCTGCTGATTGAGATACCGTATAGGTCAAAATGATAATTTACGTTTGGAATAAAGTTTGGTAAATATACAATGTAAACTATCGGCTAACTATTTTGTTCTTGTTTGTAAACTTTTTTTGTTTGCTGCTTATTTATACTTTACGGAAGTTGAAGTTTTTAATTATTTTATCCTGTTATGAGCTTGATTTATTACCTTATCTTCCATTTGGTAGCTCCTCCTTTTAGAAATTGTCTCAGTTTGCTAATGTAGAAGTTAATAGTCACAATACATTACAAAGTAGTAGTAGATAAAAATTAATGTTTGCAAAGTTTCACAAACATTTCAAATTAAAACTTGATTTAAAAATATAAAAAAATATAATGTGTGAATGGCGTGGAACTCGATCGGTGTGCAACCCGATTGGTGTGGAACTCGATTGATTACTTAGATTAATCTAAGTACGGGGGAGATAAAGAGACAGAGATTTGTACTTAATTAAATCTAAATATTATATTCTAAAACGTAATCTCTCTATTTCTGGGGCCTTCTCATTAGAGTAAATTATCTATTCTGTGATGCTGCAAAACCTTTGAATGTTTTTAGCCTACTCAATTTATTGAAACTCTCGATTGATAATTTTCTTTATTTTTTTTATACAAAAATCAACTACAATCTCTTATCATTGCCAGTAATTCATTTTCCTCCAATCTAAACAGTTGCCAATTTTCGAAATTGCTCGCATTCAAGGCTCCAAGTTTCTTGTAAAAATTTATAGCGGCAGCGTTTTCGGAAACCACATGAAAATCCAGCTGTTTGCTGGTATCGTAAGCCACTTTTGCAATTTCTACTAGCAATCGCTTACCAATCCCACATTTTCTGTAAGTTTCTTGTACAAATAAATCTTCCAGAAAGATTGAATTACCTACCCACGTGGAGTAGCACTTAAAATAAAGAGCGAAACCTATAATGGAAGTGCCGATTTCGGCTACGAAGCAACCAAAGCATGGAGGATTTGTATCAAAACCATCTCTGATTAAGGTTTCCGAGTTTATTTTGATGTGATGTTCCATATCATCGTGTGCGGCAAGATCCTAAACATTCCACTCAATTTTTGTTTGTAATTTTTTATTTTATTTACCTTTATGAATTGATAAACTTGAAGCATATCCTCTCGTTTCGCTTTTCGAATAACCACATCCTCGATTGACATATTGCACGTTTTCCTGGTATGTATATCGGTTATTTATAAAATTCAATTTAAAATATGTAAATTGCTCACCAAGGTTATTTGTGCGATAATTGAATTTAACTCAATAAAATCTGTAATGCATCTGTTGATCAATTTTATATGCTTCACATAATGTAACTCGAACTAAATTTAACTTAGATGGCCAATCTCACGTCGCCAACATCAAAAAGTCTTCGTAAAGCGTAAATGTAGGAGCACCCAACTTCGCATGCATATACTCACTGTAACAACTATAACTATACTATAACAACAAATAGGTGAGAGATAAGATATGAAAAATTAGGATAAGAGCGTACAGCCGCATGACAGCGTCAAAACAGCGAATGTGTTACCAGTAGTGTAAAACCAAGCTTGCAGCTTCGAAAGACCTCAAAATTTTTCAACTGATTTCAGTTTTTGGCACGAAACTCCTAAAAGGGTGCATTCTATGGAAAAAGTCATGCTATCCTTTTTTGAAGCTGTGAACAATTACTACAATTTGAGCTCAATTTCAATTTATTAGGTCCAATAGATCCTAAGATAGAGGACTTCAAAAATTGGATTTTTTTTTCAAAAAGTTTAAAATTTCAGTTTTGTCATCTGTCGGGCTAAATATTGGGTATAATACTCATTCTACGAAAAAAAATGTTGAATATGAAGTTTTAGAGCAGAAAACGAATTTAACTTTAATTTAAGCCCTGGAAGAAGTCTGTAGGCCCAACAGGTACCTCGTTATCTTAAAAAACAAAAAAGTTAGAGAAATCGGAGGAGGGACACATCGGAGCCTGAGTGAATGCAACATTTAATTAATTTTATTGATAAAACATATTGCAGTGAGTGAGAAACGTGGGCTTGTTGAGAACAAAAAATTTCTGTAATCCAGGGGATTACCACCAAACAAGCAGCAGAGGATGCTGAATGCTTTAATTGTGCAGACAGTCTTGGAAAAGAGAACTTTATATGAAACAGTTTTCATCATTGGAGATCATCAATGGATTGGGCTCCAACCTTGATAACGTGTTTTTCCAGAAAAGTGGCAGGGATGAGGCTGTCACTTCTACGAGTTTCAATCGAAGGGGCTTGTTACTCTGCCCTGGATTTGAAATGTTTCTCCACGCATTTACACCACCTCTGCTCTTTTCCCCCAAGGAAAAATGAAAATGATGACTGTCTTCTAGAAAAATGAACACCTTGTGGAAGAGGCCAAGGAATTCTGACGCCACCCACGAACAAATAGAGTCAGCTGAGAGAAAATGTCTGGTAGTCCTTTATGGACTATGGAGGGGATTCTGAAGATGACCACCACACCCTTCAATACGATTTATTTGTAAGAAGTGCAGCCAACGCGAAGGTCCATGTGGCTCGTCTACCAAAGAAGCAGCTGCTCGGCTTAGCTATCGCACATACCACCAGGTACAGAAGTGGTTAGAACCCTGCTCCACAAACTCTCCTCAAATTTGAACTTTTTGGAAAAAAAGTTCAATTTTTGAAAAGGTCCAGTATCTTAGAAACTATTGGACCTAAAAAATTGGGGTTGAATATGAATAATTTTATGTGAAATTATCAAAGGCAGATGTAAGAAAAATGTACGGAAGAGGAAAATGAGAAATTGAGTAGATTTTATATTGGCTTTACCCCCCCCCCCCTTGTAAATAATATACTATAGTATAAAAGAAATTGTTTTGCTATGTTTGTGTTTAATTTTTTTAGGGAAAGTTCATCCTGAAAATCACCCAGATTAGTAAAATTATTGATCAAAATAGAATATTTTCGTTATTGCTCATTTTAATAAATATGAAAAAAAAGTCTCATTAAATAGTTTCATAATAATTTTTTAATGAATTCTTTAGGATAAGTAGAACCGGAGATACGATTTATTTAAGTGGAGTATATTTTCGAATTTAGGTTTATTTTACCATTTTACCCAATTTTGTAATTGGTACTATTGTGCAAAAACTTTTTGCACGCAACCTGTATAAGCCATGAGTTAAACATCGAAAGTCAAAGTCGAATGTTATTTGATGCAAGTTGACACGAGTGGCGGGGTGAATCAAAATCGAGATTACTAACTAATTAACACTAATTGATCTAAGAAAATCAATTTACACAATTAAATAGTATCAACTAAAACTTAACAAGTGAAGGTTATGTTATGCAAATAAGTTCTCGTGCGCAGAATCTCTCGTTCTAAATTTGTCAATTGTTTTATTTTACGCGAAACGCGAATTAGTGAGCGAATCAGGTGAACGATGGCGACTTTACTTCGAAGTATCGCGATAGCTGAAACCTTGGCGATTAAGCACAGCCCAAAGGTAACTTGATAATTTTAACCAAAAACGTGTAAAGGCCGTTCTAAAGGTATCGTCCGACTTTGGGATGATTGGAAACACCTTGAATGAAAATAAATGTTATGTAAGGGCATTGTAAAATTTTCCGTTTTAGATTTTGGGTTCAGTATCGAATTCGCGATGGCAACCACAAACACAACAGACGAGGAATTTAAATGTTCACGAACACATCAGTTACTCGTTGCTTAAAGGTGGTGGAATCAATGTTCCCAAGTTTGGTGTTGCCACAACCAAAGAACAAGCAAATAAAATTGCTAAGGACCTTGCCACCAAAGATATAGTTTTAAAAGCTCAAGTTCTCGCCGGTGGTCGTGGTAAAGGCTCTTTCAAAAATGGGTTGAAAAGTGGCGTACGTATGGTTTATTCGTAAGTTTTTCACTTCCATTCAAAGGCACGTTCTCACAATTTTTATTATTTTAGACCTGAAGAAGCGGAAAACGATGTCGGTAAAATGCTGGGCCAATTTTTGGTTACAAAACAAACCGGAGAGAAAGGTAGAATATGTAATGCTGTTATGGTAACCGAAAGGAAGTTCCCAAGGAAGGAGTATTATTTTGCTGTGATGATGGAACGTTCCTTTAATGTAAGTTAGAGTTTTATCTTCATGTCGCCTATTTTCTTTCCTCTTAGGTCACTGTTAAAATTAGATCAGATTATTTATTTGTTAGAAATTGGTTCACGGACATTTTTAAGCATGATAAAGACATGTGGTGACCATGTCAGATTTTTATAAAAGTATGATAGTCATGTCATAGGCTACATTAAGTTTTTTTTTTTAATTAAGATTAAGATTTTTATTTGTTCAAATTAAATAATTCTTGTTTTTGAATTCAAGCAAATCTCATATTTTAGTGATTTCTATCGGACATATCAAGTTACGAAATTATTTTTAGGGTCCTGTTGTAATTGCATCATCACAAGGAGGTGTCAACATCGAAGAAGTTGCTGCCGAAAACCCCGATGCCATCTTATACGACCCAATTGATATTGTCACTGGTTTGACGAAAGACCAAGCACTGAAAATAGCATGTAAGGTTGGATTAGAATCACAGAAAGAGAAAACAGCAGAGATGTTGCTGAACATGTATAAACTTTTCATTGAGAAAGATGCCGTTCTCATTGAGATCAATCCTTATGCAGAGGATGCCGGGGAAACTTGTACGTAAACGAACCATTTTAATACATTATGTGTGCTTAATTTTTCATTTTATTTTAGATTTTGCTTTGGATGCTAAACTTCGATTTGACGATAACGCCGCTTTCAGACAAAAAGATCTTTTCGCTTTGAGGGATTACACCCAAGAAGATGAGAAGGAAGTGGCTGCATCTAAATTCGATCTTAATTACATTGCTCTTGATGGTAGCATCGGCTGCATGGTAAATGGTGCAGGTTTGGCAATGGCTACCATGGATATTATTTCACTTCACGGTGGTTCTCCTGCGAACTTCTTAGATGTTGGCGGTGGAGCAACTGCACAAGCTGTTAAAGAAGCTTTCAAAATTATCACAGCAGATCCTAAAGTACACGCAATTTTAGTTAATATTTTTGGTGGTATTATGAGGTGTGATGTTATAGCTGAGGGTATCATAGCAGCAACTAAAGAATTAAGTATTAAAGTTCCCATTATTTGCCGTTTACAAGGTACCAACGTTGACGACGCTAAAGTATTAATTGCACATTCAGGCATGAAAATCTTACCTGTGGATAATTTAGATGAAGCTGCTCGCTTAGCAGTTAAGCTCTCCAACATTATGACTTTAGCACGTTCTGCTAAACTTGATGTCAATTTTGAAATGCCACTGTAATGTTAATTCGCTCATAGAAAATTGTTTAAATTATTTAAAGAAGCACTACATAGGCTTAATTTGTTAATTTTTGCTTTCGAATAAGGTACAACTTCTAATGTTAAATGTTGTAAATATTTTACTTTCTGCTCACTCGCAAAATTTTTGGCATAAACACTTTTTGTTATGTTACTTTGAAACTTCACTACTAAACTCATTCAAAATTAATTTGCCAGATTTTAACTTGGAATTTTTGTTCATTGGATTCATACCAAGACTAAAACGTTCAGCAATATATTGTATGTTGTATAAGTGGACTATAAAACATTGAACTTCCAATTTTTTGCAGTTTTATTTCCCAGTCCTCAAGTTGGTAAATGTAGATATAATTTTTAACAGAATAGTTTCAGTATTTGTTTTGCAGGCAAAGCAGGATCTTGCAGTGAAGAATTCGCCAAAATTAATTTAAAAAAATATTTCGTGAAAATGCATACAAGTAAAATGTGGATTAATGAGATTTCTACAGTAAATTTACAGTGGCTCACAAAATTATTTATCCAGTCCTATGTTAGCAATGTAAATTGTACGTTTTGAAGATGTTTTTTGTCATATAAAAATCGCTTTTACTTCATTTTTGTTTTTGTACATTTTTCTATTTTGTAGTCATTTAAAATATTGCTGTCTGTATCTCAAGAATGGTACAACGAAATAGAAAAATGTAAAGGCATTTTTTCTTGTAAATTACATTCCCTACAATTTTGTTCATATTCATTTTTCCATTTTGTCGCACCATTTCTGAGATACAGATGAAAATATTTTTAAGTCACTGTATCTCTGGAACAGTGCTACGAAATAGAAAAATCTATATAAACATAAATGCAGCGACTGAAATTTGCAACAAAAAATGTCGATAAGTACTGCTGTAAAAGCGAATTAGAATTTACATTGGTATTATAAAACTGAATAAATATTGTGCGGCCACTCTATAATATTGGAAAATAAAAATTGTCATGAAAGATGACAGTTGTCATCAGTATGTTCACGACCGCTGAATACTGGAAATACTAGAGAATTTAGTTCCTCAATGTTGAGCATCGTGGGATTTAATAAATTTCAAATGTCACAGATGTAAATATAACCTAAAATTGCACATTTTATATTCGAAACATTTTCCATTTTGACTGTTGTCGGTACTAATTATTTATTGAAAAATGAACATACAAACTACTCGTACTCAAATTATGAGCAATTTTGGTGAGATTGAAATCGAAAACCTCACGAATGTAAATCAACCGATGTATCTCAACATAGAGCAGGTAAATGAAATTAAGGTTATTTAATACATATTTACTGAATTTAATATTTTGCAGCCCAATGGAACCTTTCAACTTGTACAAGTTACTGAAGAACAGTTAAAAAATTTAGAGATGCTTCAAAGCGAACAATCGGAACAAATCATTACTTATGAAACTATTGAGAAATCATACGAGCATGTCATAGACAGGCCAATGACTAAACCGTTGGGTTCTTGTGAAAATCCAATTGAAATAATAAAAGATGGCGAAACAATACACTCGACTCAAAATTTAAGCCAAGATCATTTGCAACAAATTGCACAAGCTTTACAATTTAAAACGGCAAATTTAAAAACAGACACAAATGCGTCTGAAATTTTATATCGCGTTGTTTACCCAGAAGAGCTACAATTAAAGGTCAGTTGCATGTGTGTTTTTTAAAATCGTAAGTGGGTACATTGAAATATTTTAGCCCACTGCTAAAAGAGGAAGACCGAAAAAAAGACAAGTGGTAGACGAGGAACCCATTACTAAAGTGGCTACCGAATTAGTACAACAACCAACAAAAAGTGTTAGAACTCGTTCTGGTCGCATTACAAGGCCCCCACAGTACATCGAAAAGGTAAAATTTTAAATATAAGGTTGACAATTTTTTTTTGTTTTTTGGGTTAATTTCGCAATAGAAAAAATTATCAAATTAATTCTTTCTATAAAACAGGATTTCAAAAAAATTGACACGTCTGAAGTAGACAACACAACCGACTTAAAAATCGTCGATTTCGAACCCTTAAAAACCAATGAAGGACTTTCCTCCATCAGTTCCACTCCAACCACCAATTCACTTGAAAACCATCAACGTAAACGTTCAATTGCGGCACAGTACCGTTGCCCTAAGTGTAAAAAAGCTTATCTAGGTCGTAGTAAGATGCTGCAACACTTGGAAAAGTATCCCGATCACGGTCCAGTTCCTGAACACTGTAAAATAAAATACAACGACACCTGGAACTACTTGATAGACTTATGCAACAAAAGCCCAGTTGGTAAAAAGGGTACCATATTCTGTAAGGAACTGATAACCTTTTTTGAAAATCTGCGCATATTAGCAAAAGTTTTCTTCAAGAATCCCACAAATGTGGATAAGAATTTGTTTTTTGTTGACGAATTTTTCAGTACTATTTTGGGTATTAATTCAGGCCATTACATCTTAAAAGAGAACGAATTGCGCAAAGACGTGGAAACAATTGTTATTCTAAAAGATAAATTAAATGAGGAAACTAAAACACCCGGTCAAGATGAAGTAGGTGCCACAGCGGAAACAACTAAAGTGGATTTGAAAGTTGAAAAACCATTTTTAGTTGATTCAGCTACCGAAGAAAAGATTTCTGATGATAATAAACGTAACAAGCAGCAAAATTTTGAAACAATACCGAACTTAAATAATGTAGACTACAATTTAATTCCGGAGAAAACGTTCACCCCAAGTGATGTTTTAAACAATTTTAGTGATAAAACTGTAAGTGAAAAACCGAAAGAGTTACACTTTCAACAGGCAAACATGTTGCACAGTGACTTGCTTAGTGATAATTTACTGTTAACTGCGCTACCTAATTTACGAGGTGCAGTTGATGAATTAATTTTGAATAATGTCGATACCGGACAAGTCGCACATCTCCTGGATAATAGCACAAGTTCGGATGAAGTTATGAATGTCGACCAATTTGTAAACGAAAGATTTAAAAACATTACAGAATCTGAGATGGAACTACCTAACAGTTCTCTAAATTTAGATTTACAGTCGTTGGATTTGTTTCAGTTTCACACAAGTTAAGGTGAAAGTAGACATGATTTTATTGTTGTGATTTATCGGAAAGTAAATTTATGAGAGCAACAATAATTGCATTGATGCTACTCGATCTTTGTTTTATTAAGGTGCTAGATCAATAGGTGCTGATCTGATGTCAAGTTCAATTCAAAGACGAATAGTCATAGAAAGTTGAAAATTTCAGTACATACGTAAAATATTGTTCTACGTAACACCTGCTATTTTTTATTTTAAAAAAATTAATAAAAGATGTCGACAAAAACCCACCTATTATTGTATTGGTAAAATATAAAGTGATCATAAGCTACCACTCAGAGCTACCGTAATTTATAAGCTGTCTTTTACCTGGTTATAATGCTTTATCTAATTTTTTATTTGTATAATCTTTGAATTTATTTGAAATTATTTTTCAAATTTTGAATTTTTATGTTACAATAATACCTGTGTAAAAGGTATGGATCTTGAATAAAATAAAATATCATAAAGCAACTAGTGACAACTACTATTTAGATTTCATGATCTATTCCTATTGATCTAGCACCTTAATTTTAGTGCTTAATTTTTTACCCTTTTGTATAAAAAATATATGCAAATGATTGTTTTGAAATTTTAAAATTATTGGTGATTAATTTGACATTTACACTGATCAGAAAATAAACGAGTTTTATATTTATTTTGTTTTACATTTGTAGTTTGTGTATCTGTAAATGTTGGAGGTGGATGTCTTTTAGAATGGCGACATCAAGCAAATTGGAGAAGCCTGCATACGAGCAGTGTCCAATCGAGTAGCCTTTCAATGCGACATGCCAACTTCGACCAATAAGTTGACTCTTAAGGTATTGCAACTTTGATATGGTTTCCAGGGTTTATTGATTTTTGTTCTTAATTGCATTATTTTAATGCCACCTAACAAATTTGTTCAAATATTTATAAAAACTTCTGGGCTTTGGTTAATGTGCCAACTACCCAGGATATTATTGCAAGATCAAGTAATCTTTTAGGGTCATAATATGTTGTCTTTGGTCTTTTCTGTGGGTGACATCCACATTCGTAATCAATGACCTGACCTTACTTCTTGATAATATGTAATTTACTATTACTCATCGCGAAATCTTTTGTGCCAGGAGGGGAATCGCTGGGGAAATTTGGTGTACAAATGAAGGGAAATGGATAACTTTTTACTTTCCCACTTTTTCGAGAAGAAATTTTAGGGCAATCCAGGAGAAAATCTAGTGTACAAAAATTTGCGTTGTGATTCGCCCATTGCTTCTGTGTATCCTGAGGGCAACTTTTTTGTAAATTAGATTTCTTTTTATGGGATTTTTTCTTAGATTTCCTTGGATTTCTTGAGATTTACTTGTATTTTCTCAGATTACTTCTAAGATTTCCTCGATTTCTTTGGATTTATTAATTCCCAAATTTTCTCGGATTTCATGGGATTTTTTCCACTTCTTCTGATTTCTTTCAATTATTCCGGGTTTTCTCAAATTTCCCTTCCCTGTACAGTAGATATTTCACCCTCAGTTTATCCAATCTGAGTGCCCAAAGACTGACACTCGAGTCAACTCCGACCCTAGGTTTTTATCCAACTAACAAAACGAGAGCGGCTGACCCTCACAGTTTTTCTACTCCTGAAAAAGGGGTGATTTTAATCCCAGATGTTTAGTTTGATCAACTGTAACGTCATGAAGTTAGCTTTAGAATCAAGAGGGGGGGGGGAGTTCTGTAAAGGGTGCCAACTTCGAAAATACTCGGACTTTTTTGAGAAGCTGTTTTTAGAAAAATTTTATGCAAACATAATCTAATTTTAAATCTGAAGATGGTAAACATTACACGAAAGTAATAGTATATGATAGGCCAAGGCTGTGAAGACTGTCATTATAGCCCTAGCGCCAAGATTATATTCCGAGGTGCGTAGCACGTAAAGTAATTTATTTATATAATAAAATAACTACAAAAATTTTACACCAACCGACGAATTGGTCGGTTTTGATAATTCAAATTTTCAAAATACAAATAATAGTCAGGTTTTCTTTTCCATTAAAATTTTTGTTTCTGTCTTTTTGGGTAAGGGCCTTACACCCTTTCGTCACTTTTCGTGATTTTGTGTCTGCAATTGTCCTCGGGTCGTCCCTTGGCTATCATTTTGATTTAGATTCCGTGGAATTTTTTTCCATAACACGTTGGGTTTCGTCGGTTTTCGTTTTGCTCTTAGTTCTGTTTTTCCCCATCCACTTTTCACCAGGTTTCGCGCCCTTGGTTACTTCGTTTCTGGGGAATTGTATGCTGAAAAGTCCTAGGTGTTGTGCCTGGTGGAAAGGCTCTTACTGAAAATGCCCCCCCCTTTTTTTCGGTTCCCAGAAAATTTGGGACCTTTGTTACAAGGTTTTCATTAGAGTTTCGAATCCTATAGTTGCCTGGGTGGAAAGGCGATTCTGGAATTCTTTTAAAGGTCCGGCTTTGGGCAGGGTGTTCAGAAAATTTGAACTCCCTTTTATTGCCCTTGGTGGAACCTTTATGGAGATTAGAGTGCTGGGTCTTGATTCGGGAGTATTGTCTGTTATTCTGAGTCAGATGAGAAATCTGGCTCAGATTGGGGGAGGTCTAATTCTATTGGTTGTGCAAAATTGGTTTTTAGGGCCAGGAAGGGGTGGAATAGATCTGGGGGTGTTTCCCTGTGTAATTCATCCAAGTTTGTAGGAGGGTTATTATCAGATAGACAATTACCTCTGCTCGCTCGTCCTTATACAGTTCACACTCCATAATTCTATGCACCGGTTCGTCCAAGAGCCCACATGCAGGGCATAGTCCGTCTGCGGCTTTTCCCAATCTTTTGAGATGCCTCCCAAATTCGCCATGCCCTGTTAGAATCTGAACATTTTTGAAGGTCCCATTGCCTGGAGGAGGGTGGTCCACCTTTGGTATGAAGGAATAGGTAATTCTTCCATACTTTCCGTTGTCCCACCTTCCCTGCCAGGCAGTTGTTATCCTCTCTTCAAGTGCTTTCTTGATAAGGGTCTTATACCTGTACAGAGTTGGGTCGAAAAGATGACCCCAAGAATTGTGCAGGATACCAGAGGTGCGAGCGAGGAATATAAAAAATGAGTTATTTTTGCTTAAACCCTCTACTTTTGTATAAGAAAAAACCTTTTACGAAAAATTCAAACCGGAACAAAAGGAAATTTGTCACAGTTACAAAAATCTTAAATTGACAGTTTTCCTGTAGATTTTATGACTAGCATTAGGTCATATCAAAAATAGTACCTATATAAAATGTTGCGCGAAAGTTTATTAAAAACATTATTGCTCTAATAGTTTCCAAGCTATAGCGCTTCATAGAACTCCAATTTTTTCCGAAAAACCGTTTTTAGTTTTAGACTTTTTACTTGATTCTTAAAAAGTATAGACTATAGACTCAATTATCTACAGTGTAGAACAGTGGCGGCTTGTCAGGAAAGGCAATGCTTCGCCAAACCAACTTTCACAAAAACATAATTGATAACTGAAACTTATTTTCTCAATTTTGGAGTAGATTTAACAAGATTTAAATAAAAAACAAGTCTATTTCTTCAAGTCCTATTTTGACTTAAATACTTTTGACTGTCACCACTGAGTGACGGTGACTTAAAGAAACTTTTAATAATTTTCAGGTCGGTGTCACTCGAAAAAGGTTCGACGAAATAGAAAAATGTATACAAGCAAAACTGAAAGGAATGAAATTTGCAACAAAAAATGTCTGAAAAGTTTTGCTGTAAAATCGATTTTTGTATGACAAAAAAGTTTTCAAAAGGTACAATTTACATTGCTAACATAGGAGTATCCAAGTTCTTTTAACAAGTAAAACACACTAGAGAAATAAGTTTCATGAAACTTGCACAACAAGCAACAACGGAGCATAACATAAAATACGTTTCGTGATACCATCTGACCGAATTTGACATTTTTAATAATGATTCCTTATAAACCACGGAGTAACATAGGCTAAAATTTAAATTAATATTAAAATAATGGCACTTTACTTGTTGAAAATGAGAACTAACCTAGCCGCTCTTTAACTCAGCCATCTGATGAACACCGGCATGTAACATTTGCTTGGTGCAATCATGGTTAAGGAACAAAAAACGAAATTATTATAACGGCATTTCAATTCATTATGTATTTTCATCATTGACAGTAATCTGAGACCAGCCTAGTAAGCTACCTTACATGTAAACTCAAAAATCTAATTGTAGCTTCTTCAGATCTAACAAAAGCAAAAAAAAATAAATACAAGTATATTCTGTGATATCCTGGTGTTCGTGCCAACTCTTAAAATACGTAATGTAGACTTTGAAATCGTAAACAATTAATACTCCATTATTGGAGTATCAATGAAATTCCGATGACCGCAGTTTTCAGACTTCTATACAGCTACCCTTCTGGTAGGTGTAGAGGATAATAAAGAGATTTCTATTTTGCAATTTTTGAGTTTTAAATAAATCGATTAATAGTTTCTGGTGGGTAAATTGGGTAATACTATTTTAGGTTGATAACATTCGCGAACGAAAATAAGTTGACCGGACATTTATATAAAATTAATTTTCCGTTTGTCGTTATAAAATAAGTACATCAGATAAATTTAAGATAATCTTTTTATCTGTTTTATCAGCATTCAAGCAAAAATATAAGAGCATTATATTATCATACTTGACATCACATATTCCGAGCAAAATATCGTTTTTAACAAATATAACAACCTGAAAGACCTAAAGCTCGAAATTTCATATTTACCATTCACATATTATTTTAGGAATAAAATTAAAAATATAACATGGAAAATAATTAGTTTTGCTTGGTAATAAAATGCAACACATTTTGTAGTACTCTTTTTATTGGATATGTTTTAATATTTATTATTAAAATAAAAAAGTCTTATTTTGATTTTATATTTTCTTAAAACATAAGTAAATCGATAGTGCAACAAAACTGTAAAAATAAATTTGCATAAAAGCTCTTGTAAAAATTGGAATTTTTAGCTTACATTCTAAGGTAACTTTGTCAATATTCGCCCAATTTTTCTAGCAACCATTCTTCGGTGAGGTCGTCCAGCTCACGAACGTCGTAGGAACGAGTGACACGTAAATGATTTTGCAGAGATGTTTTGGTTCCGGCATACATCATCTGTAATTCGGCATGACTGTCACGAGGCGAATAAAATATCAAACACAACGGGTACGATATGCGCCCGTCACCGTGATCTCTCCGGTATGTCAAAACAATGTACCGAGGTTGATGACTGACCAGTTCGTCTTGCAAACTGTCGACATTAATATCGTCCAAGCAAGTCTCCACCAAAACTTCCTGCTTCTCCCTATCGATTTTAACTAAAATTAAAAAAATTGATTCCCCTCGAGGTTTTCCATTGCTACAATAAATTATTGCTTACGAATTAACGCCGAACTGTAGTCGTCCTTCCGAAATTTAAATTTTACCAAGCCCTCTTGGGTTTCTTCGGGAATGGTGCATATACTGATCGGATTTGTCTAAAATAAAATATTGTAATATTTAAACACAACATCGAAATGTAACAAAAGAGTGTAAAACAAAACACTTCCGTTTCGCTAATTATTATACAGCAATAAATCATAATTAGCAACCAAAACAAATGCAATTATTACTTACCATTTTATTTGCACTTTTCTAACTAACGACGGAAATAAAATGCTGATTTATCTTTATGTGACACGACGACGAATTGATTAGGTAGATTATATTATTTGTAATTAAATTGCTAGAGAACACCCCGCGGCGACTTTTCTTTGGTATTAGCAAAATTCACAAATTTGATTGGTCTACGTTTTTGATGACATTCGCCCACGAAAGGTTCTGGTATTTAATTAGCTTTGGTTATCTATTAGTCATGATTTGATGTATCATTTACAGATAATTTTTAACTGTACGAAAACATATTATTTAACGGAACAAAGAGCGCCATGATTAAATGGGCAAAACCAATCAGGAAGTAGGAAATCCGGACTAATTCTGACCGAACAGTGGCCATACACGGTCATTTATGCACTTGAAATTTTGAAAATCAGTTGTGTTTGTGAATTCTTTTGCCTTGCGTTAACATTTATTTTCGAAGTAAATGAACTTTTTTTTCTCCTCCAAAAATGTAATTCATGAGATGTTTAAAGAATTCCAGAGATTTCTAAAAAAATATGAACAAAATTTTCAAAATATTTACGTCGTACGTACCGCATTTGACGCCATCTGCCATCTATTGACGATATCTTGTACGCTGTAAGATTATGTTTTGACAGAAGTGGGTAGAGAGGTTAGTCAAAAAGTCAACTAATAAAATTGTAATATAAAAATCGGTACAAAATGACTATTATGGAATTTTTCGGATGTACGTTTCTGGCTTTTGGACCACCATTCGCCATGTTCATATTTACAATCTCGCACGATCCAGTCAGAATAATAATTTTGATAGCTGCGTCCTTTTTTTGGCTGTTATCACTGCTGCTGTCGTCTTTATGGTGGTATATTGTGATCCCTTTGCAAAATCAACTTGCATTTGGATTAGTGTTTTCGGTGTTATTTCAAGAAATCTTCCGATACTTAATCTATAGAATCCTTCGGAGAGCCGAATATGGGTTGAAGAAAATCACGGATGATAGTACGCAGCTAATTGAAAATAAACACATTTTGGCTTATGTTAGTGGTTTAGGATTTGGAATAATAAGTGGAGTATTTTCGTTGGTGAATATTTGTGCCGATGCCTTGGGACCTGCTACTATGGGTTTAAAATCTGGAACCGATATGTTTTTTATAACTAGTGCTGCTACAAGTTTATGTTTTATACTATTACACACTTTTTGGAGTGTTATATTTTTTAATGCTCTCGATAATGGGAATAAATTTCAAGTTGGTGCCGTCGTGGTCTCCCATTTGCTCGTGTCTTGTCTTACCTTATTAAATCGTTACGAGATTTATTCTGCCACTTTAATTCCAATTTATGCGATTGTGATTTTGACGATGTTGAGTGCTTTTAAAGTTGCCGGTGGTTCCTGTGCGTCTTTTAAAGCCTGTATTAAAATGTGAACTAATTTATTAAATTATTTTTATTGTCAGATTTTTTGTACCATTTTACTTATTTTATTAATTACAAAAAAAGAGTAAAAACTATCGAAAATAGAGTGTGTTTTGTATGTGTAGGTATTTAAAAATATTAAAAATTTTTCTTTTTAATTAAGAATATGAAGGATTTTTATCTCTTTGCGATGACTTGGCCATGATCGAGCTCCTCCTATAAGCGTTAATATTCTGCCAAACGCAAATCATATTTACGTCTTTATAGAAAAAATCTATTTAAGTTTTGTTTCTGATAAAATAATCGAGTAACATTTCTGAATGTACCTCGTATAACAGTAATTTTCTTGTTCTGAGGTTGCTCACTTGCATAAACATTTTTGACAATTAACCGCTACGAACGTTCAAGTGTAGTTTTTTTAATTTGTATATTTACTGACAAATATTGTATTATATTTTTAGCATTGTTATTATAAAATCATGGAAAAGTTAAGGATCGTTAATAATTTATAAGAAAATTTATAATTGTTGCATAAGAAGTTGATAGGTTAAAATGGCATTGCAAGCCCCCAATCCCATAGATGTACAGGTAAAATTTTAAATTTAACTCGCAATAAGTTGATAGACAATTTATCGATTGATTTGCAGGATTTCCAGTTTAAATTACATTGTCGTTTGAAAGTATTTGAAAACGAAAATGCAGAACCGTTTAAGCAACCGTGCAATTTGGTTTCGGTGGCTAGTCGGTATGGACTTGTGTTTGTTGGATCTGTCAGGCCTTCATTTAAAGGTGAGGTAGTTTATTGATTACTTAGTGTTTCACTGACTTGGAAAAATTTTCAGTGTTACAAATTAGTGCGATTGAGAAGCATATTTTAAAGGAAAGCAGTTTAACTGATTACAGTTGTAGAATAATTAACTTACCATCTCCGCCTAAATACTTGGAAGTTAATTGTGACAGTACAAAATTAGCTGTTGTTGTTCAAAAAGACAGTTGTCCCGTAGGATTAATTTATGATGTTGCCTCGTTTTTAAGAACTGTACGTATCTTTCTTTTTTAAATGTTAAATCGAACGGGTGAGGCATGTTGGTCGATGCAATATACAAATAAATTATGTTTTCTGTATAATATAAAAGGACATTATAATCACTTATAATTTTTATAAGAAATTTATAAGCATCATTACTTCGCAAAAAAATTAAGTGGCCTGACAGGCCTCACCCGTCAGCTCTAGTAACTTTCTGTTGAAAAATAGTAAAAGTAGCTAGATTTGCTCTTCGAAAGCAAATATAAGAGAATAAAATGTTTTTGCAAATTCACTTTATTTTGGTTTTATGTGGAGCATACTTTAGGATGCTGACCTGAATAATTCTGCTTTAATTTACACATTTCACATATTTGCAACTCTCCAATATACAGATTTAAAATCTATTGAATTATGAAATACAAATTTGTTTAATTTATAGAATGTAAATCAGCCAGTAGAAATTCGCTTATCTTCTACGGCAAACGTCAATGTAACACAGTGCGGATGGAATCCTGCTATACCAAACAATTTTACAGTATGTAAAGATGATGGGACCTTGAGTAATTATGATTTACTTGAAAATGGAATTGATATAAATGAGTTACCAAGGGAAGCTCAAGTTACGTGCATGTGCTGGAGCCCAAAAGGTAAACAGATAGCGGTTGGATCTCGACATGGCACTATTACACAATACAAACCAGACAAACCGGATTTAAAAGCCATGAGAGTCATAAACGCCCCACCTCTGGAAGGATCTCCTGCAATTATTTCCCTTCAGTGGATTTCTACCTACCAATTTATTGGTGTGTATCAACCACAAAGTGGTGAAGGCGCCTCAAGTGTGATCACTGTCGAAGCACCTAAAACTGGAAACACGGTGTATACAAATTACGAAGACATATGTTACAGCTATGGGTCTCTAAGGCCTGTCCAATTTTACATGATCTTTCAACCAACTTGGAATACATTAATGGTAGCTTCATCAAACAGTATGGAAGTGGGGGTTTTGGGCAGTAATAACGAACAATGGACACAATGGATTTTATCAGATGCGGCAAGAGCCGAGCTTCCCTTAAGTGCAACAAAACAGGACACCATGCCTGTTGGTTTAGCTTTCGATACAGCTGCAGTTGATTCGATAGTTTGGGGAGAGACGTCTTTACCTCCAGCTCCATTTTTGTTGTTACTATCGCACCACGGATTGCTATGTTGCTTCCGAGTTATCAACATGAAAGCTAACATTCAGTCGATATGTTCGCCTCCTGAAACTTTTCCTGATACCAGCGGATTAAGTTTATTTGTGAACATGAATCAAGTTCAAGCAACACCACAAAAACTAGCAATTTCTAATCCTGCAACAGTGCCATCTGCGGTCACTCAAAATCCACCCCCACTTTCAGCTTTTGCCAATGCACCACCTCTTTCTGCATTTCAAGTTCAATCTGCACCTAAAACGGAATCACAAACTTTAAAATTCAATCCGCAACCTCCGCCAATTCAACCAGCTCAACCAGAACGGTTTCAAGCTGCGCTTCCAACATTTTCAAGTAATTTGCAACCAGAAAAGCAACCTCAAACTGTTCCAAATCAACACACGGTGCTTCAAATTCCCAAACCTCAATTTTCCGTAACATCAAGGACAGAACCGGTTTCTCCATTGGTTACCAAGCCACAACCAGCAGTGCCAGTAACATCTGCGGCAAAAGTTGAATCACAACTCGACCTTCCTCCTCCATATGTGTCACCGTCGACCGACTCCATCAGTCAAGAGGAAACCAATATTATTATCTCCAAGACTATTCGCGAAGAGTGCGAAGCTTTAGAAATTGAACTAATGAATTTAATTCAAACAGGGCGCACCTTAAAAACCGACATAGGAAGCGATGCAGAAGCGACCGATTTAGTCAGGGGAACGGACGAGTTGATCGATTTCCTGAATGAAATTACCGAAACGAACGAGGAACAATCTAATGAAGTCGGTGATTTGTTTTATTAGCTTAGGTAGATGAACAACAGTTTTAAAATTTTAATTTGTTTTCACAGGTATTTTCATTAAAACAAGGTTTGATTCAGACGTGGGCGTGGTACGAAGATGCTAGAGCGCGATTTGCGTACGCGCAAAGTGAAACTTTAAAAACTCTGCTCAACATTCAAAACTTGGATCCGGTATCGTTACGTTACTCAAATGATATTAAAAAAATGACATATTACATTCACTCACAACTTGCACAAGCAAGTCGAGTTTTAGATGAACAGTGGGAAAATTTTCAAGATGCCTGTAAAAACTTGGTGCGACTAAAAATTCCGACTATGGAGACGATTTATCAGACGATGGTGCGACAAAGTGCAATTTACCAGAAACAAAAGTACATACTCAAAGACATTTCAAATCGAATTCGTTCGAGTCGTAGCAAAGTTAGTGGACCTTCGCTTTTGCTATCATTAAACAACGCCGATAACTTAGAAGTCGAGTTGTTACGTCTTCAATTAGAACCTGAATCCTGGTTGCAAGCCCAGTATAACAGAGTAGTGGATAATCAGAAGAAACTCACCAACACTAAAATCGTCAAGTTGAGTAATTTTTTATTGAAACGAAAAATTACCGAAGTGACTGTGAACAAACCGCAATTGTGTAATACGTCATTGCAGTCGAAGTTACAATCGCATTTATCTAGAAATAAAAGTTCGATTGAACCTTCAATATTGGGTGCTGGATTTTCTCCAATTGCGTCTCACAAGTCGGTTGAACCCAGATCTGTTAATTTTAATCAGTCAAATGATGCACACGCGCAGACAAAGCTGTTTACTGTAAGTGCATTTTTTTATAATCTTCTCGTTTTCAGACGTTTTGTTTCTAGAATTCAACACCGGTAGTAAGTGGCGCCACTGTGAAACCTTTCAGTCAGCCTAATTCAACTGACGGTCAATTAAAGAACACTTTCACACCAGTCAGGCCTAACAGTGGAGGTGCCGCTCTATTTCAACCGAGTAAACCTACCCTCGAGGCTGTTGTACCAGAAGCTAACAAAGATTATACATTCAACATTTCTAAAGCGCCACCTAACACGCCTTCTTTTCCATCTTTCCCACCAACAACGTCAGCTTCACAGTTTTCGTTTAATTTGACCACAAAAACTCCCGTTTCGTCGGCAGTTACAACAAAACCATCTGCTTTTGTTGCGGATTTAACAAATACAGTTTCTGCTACACCCGCTGTGTTAACAACCAAACCCTCGGCTTCGTCTTCTTTATTTTCTTCATCACCTTCCAACTTGTTTAACATAAAATCGCCAGCAATCTCGACTCAGAGTTCATCATTCTCATTTGCATTTACACCAAATGCAACAGCAACGACTACTCCAACTCAAAAACCAACTTCAAACATTGTGGGCAGCACAAGCTTATTTAGCTTTGGAAATACATCAACTAGTGCTCCAATTACGGCTGTGTCGTCGACCACCACGTTCAAGCCATCCAGTTTTTCGTTCAAGCAGAGCGTAGAAAGCGTTTTAACGTCGCAAACGTCACCTCCACCTACCAGTACAAGTTCGATTTTTGGTGGATCTGTATCGGCCGGTTCTGAAAACACAACAAAAGATTCTATTTTTGCTGAAATTCCTTCTACCACCAGCAGTTCTGGAGCTTTCAAAATTCAAGTTCCTCCATCAGTTTCAATCACACCTGTCGTTAGTAGCACCGTCATAGTTACAACTGCACAGTCACAAACTTCTTTGTTTGGTAACCCCACCTCATCAAATTTGTCAATTTTTACTTCGGCCCCTGAAAAAACCACTGCTTCTTTTAAATTTTCATTCAATCCCACGGTTAACGCCGTCTCAAGTTCAAAAAGTGAACCTTCAATTACTGCCTCTCTTGTCAGCACGGCTTCGCCGTCAATATTTGCAAATATTACAAATACAGTAGGTTCTTCAACATCGTCCTTAATTATAACACCAGTTTACACTGCTGCATCAAGCTCCATTACAACTACCGCAAGTTCTATTATTTCGTCAAGTTCTCAAGTCAAAACTTCGGTTCCCGCCACATCTTCCAACTTATTATTTGGTCCAGCAACTTCAATTTTTGGAAGTACCGCGGAACTCAAACTAGGAGCATCCGGTGTAACGATAACTCCCTCTACTCAAATTACCACCTCGGCGACAGCAAATCCTACTGCAACCGTTTCGATCTTTAGCAATTCGACTTCAAACGTAACAAGTCCGTCGCTCGTTTCATCTACTTCTGCTACCCCTGTTGCTCTCAATTTAACCAAAACAACACCATCAACGAATTTAGCGTTTGCTCCTTTGCCGACAACGTCAACGGTTAGCACGGCAGGTCCTGATTTTAGTACTTCTACTACATCATTTTTTGGACAACCGAGCAATAATAGTTTGCCATTTTCGAGTGCCCAAGCAATTACCAGCGCTGCGCCGTTTAGCATAGCACAAATAACGAGTCCTCAATTTGGTGGTACGCAAACACCCGCCAACACTTCATTTGTTACTCCTTCAACAACAGCTTCTTTGCCTTTTTCTACTACTCCTGCTCAACAAACATCCGTCGGTTCTCCATTTGCGAATTCACAAACAACAGCCAGTTCAATATTCGGTAGCTCCCAAAAAACAACATCTGCTCCTCCGTTTGGAACGTCGTCCACATTTGCACCAACAACGACTGCAAGTGCATTCAGCAGTGTTGGAACCGCTGCACCTATCGGCACAGGTTCTATATTTTCCGGATTTGGCAGTAAGCCAACTTTCCAAAGCGGATCGTCTTTGTTTAGCACGCCAACTTCGACAAACAATACCGCATTTGGAGGCACGACGTTTGGAGGAGGAAAACCTGTTTTTGGAGCCACAACTGCAACGTCGTCAAATTCCACGTCGTCGTTTAGTTTTGCTGCTGCTACAAATATTCCAAATAATTCTGCATTTGGCGCTCAAACCCAGCCTCAATCTCAATTCACTTTTGCAGATGCTGGTAAAAAAGCAGAGCCAAGTTCTTTTGGATTTGGAAATTTAAATGTGCAACCAACATCTACATCTGGTTCGTTTCCTGGACTCGGGCAACCAGCGAATGTTAATCCATTTGCGAAGGCTGCCCAAGAAAAACCAGCGTTTGGCGGGGGAAGTTTGTTTGCTAAATCGGCACCCACTTCTTCGTCGCCCTCGATGTTTGGTAATGCAAACACAAACACTAGTTTTGGTGGTGTCAGCGGTGGTAATTCCATATTTGGATCGCCTTCTGCATTTGGTTCAACAGCAGCTTCTCCGTTTGGCCAACAATCGTCATTTGGACAACAAGGTTCATTTGGAGGAGGTGGTACATTTGGTAGTCCATCTCAGACAGGATCGTTCAGTACTGGAAATCAATCGGTTGGGCAAACTGGTTTTGGAGCATTTAGTCAAGCGCCAAAAACGGCCGGGTTTGGCTCACCGCCAATTTTTGGTGGATCACCAGGAGGGTTTGGTGCACCAGCCACGTTTGGTGGATCTCCAGCTTTCGGAAGTGGTTCCGCATTTGGAGGTACGACAAGCGCGTTTGGTGACAGCAATGCTGCTACTCCAAGTAAGTTGAATGTTGAAAGAGGTAAGGGCTCGACAAAAAAAATTTTGAATTTGTAGGTGCTTTCAACACGGGTCAACCACAACAACAAGAAAATTCAACATTTGCAAATTTGGCTAATCAGAACACCTTAGGTTTCGGATCGCTTGCACAGCAATCGCAAACTAACCCATCTATGTCTTCATTTTCTGGGTAAATTTTTGATCTTATATATTTTTATATACAATTAGATGTATTTATGGCGAACTCTTTTGTACCTTCCTTGAAAGAAAAAACTCATAACAAATATAAAAGTGATTTTAGACTTAGGTTCAGATACTTTATTTTTTCGAGTTACATTTTTATATCTTTTTTCCAGTAAAATTTCTAAAATATTCATTTGTTGTTGGTTGCACATATCAACCTTGCTATTAAAAGAGCTGCACAAAATTAAAAGAAAAGCACAGAACTTTTCAAACTTGATTTTCTCCGTTCATGTGTGTTAAGGTTGCTATAAAAAGCAATTGCATGGATTTCCCCATTCGTTTTTATTAGCTATTTTTTTTTAATTGCAGGAGCCCATCATTTTCAACATGGCGTTAACACTTAATCTGTTAGAATACATTAATTTTTATAAAACCAATAATGGTTCGAGTTGAAAAATTGTTATTTTATGATACTAATGATGATAATAAAACATACTTTTTAGTTCGACGTTTTATTTTTCATGAGCTATGGAGGTAACTACCCCTTTTACTCATGATCCCTCAAAAATGAGAGAAAGGTTAAACACACAAATCTTAGTTGGACGTTTTATTTTTAAAAATATGTACATTTTTGTCTGCACCACCTGAAACTAGATATTTCGAGTTGGACCAATCGACGCATAAAATTTTGTCTTGGGGTCCCGACATATCGTACAGAGGTGCCTTCGGTGACCGAGTGTCCCATAATTTTACAACTTTATCGTAGCTTCCAGACATAAACAGATTTTCGTCGGTTGGTGACCAAGCAACTGATGACACCCACAAAGAATGAGATGTGAATTTTAATTTGCAAACTGAACCTTCACTTGACCTGGGATCGTACAGACGTATATGCCTGTCAGCAAAACAGCCTAAAACTACTCCATTTAATCGCGACCAAGATACTCCTGTGAAGGCTTTTTCCGTATTTATTTCATTTCTTATTCCTTGCAACTGAAAACAAAATATAAAAATTTGGATTATGTTAAATTGTAACAAATTATTCTTACTTCTGTATCCCAGAATATAATCTTATGATCCATAGAAACTGTACACATCGTGTCAGGTTTAACCCATTGAATACCAACAACAGTTCCCTTGTGGCCTTTTAATGAATACAAAGGTGACCGGGTTTTGATATCCGCCGATGCTACAAAACGACCTTTTTTCTTAACAGGTTCCTCCTCCTGGGCATTTAAAGAGGCTGACCATACTTTCACTAAGTCATCCCAACCACCAGTGGCAACATTTTGAGAATCTGGACTAACGGCAACAGCAGCAATGCCATTTTCGTGACCTTTCAATACTACTACCGGTTTACAATCAACCTGATTAGATTTACTTGACTCCTCTTTAGGTATCCATTGCCATAAAACAGCTGTCAAGTCACTTGAAGCACTAATAAAACCACCGGTTGGATCGCCATGTTTTAACCACGAAACCGCTCTAACTTCATCAGTGTGTTTACAAGCGTTTAAAATGTGCTTCCCCCGAGTTGTCCAAATATTTATAGCATTGTCGTAACAACCAGTCAAAATCCTAAAAATAAACACAGTTGCATTATAAAATTTTGCACCAGTTTCTGTGTTACCATTTATCAGCGACTTGAATTCCACTGACCCAATCGTCATGCAACAACGAATCCTGTGGTTCAGGTGCAGGCGTCCTCACTAAATATTCGATTTCAACTGTATCTTCAATGGGAACATTTAAAGTTTCACAATGTTCAATGAGTGGAACCCGTAAAAATTGTCCCGAAACTAAAAAATCGAACTGAACAGACGTTTCCAAATCCGAACTTTGTCGTAAAAGTTCAAGTATCAAATTGTTTAAGTCTTGAGGTTTTATTTTCTTTGGTACTGCAATTGCTTCGTCGGGTACTACAAGGCTAAAAAAAACATATTAAAGGAACAAGAAAAAAAAAAATTTAGAAAACGAATTTACCTGTCTTGTTTGGTGACGAACCGTACCGAAATGTCGTTATTGCTTTCTTCGATTCCTGTCATTTTTTCGTCTGCCATGATTATTATACACCAAAGAAAACACGTTTGATCACAAAATAAAATTTTTAGGTTAGTACACACGGTACACACGACGTAAAGCAGTGTGGTTATGTTGTGTTTAAAAACAAGTTTTGGTACCACTGTAAATTCGTTAAAATTTGACAGCTGACAGTTATTGTTGACATGTAAACAGCGGTAAACGAGATGTTGATTTCAAGTTTTATTTAATTTATTGAATTTTTGCTTCAAATTGATCATTCACAATGCATCGTCGCGGTGGGAAGCGTATTCGGATGGATGAACCTCCTCCGGAGTACGACAATCCTATGACTCCAGCGTTGGAGAGTGACGCCTATGGAATGCATTATGGACAATCGTCAAGTATCTACGGGGATGCTTATGGTGATGCAGGTTCGTCGGAGCAGATGTTTGAATCTCCACCCACTCCTGGAATGCGAAGGGTTACTCGGTCGAAAGCCCGGGGTGGAGGAGTTTCTCATCAACCGGTGATTATTCATTCCCCGACCAGTCCCAGTCCTCCTAGAGCTGGTCGTGGAAGGCCTAGAGGAAGACCTCCTGGCAGTAAGAAACATCATGTGGAAGGACCTCACACAGATCATGACGCTTCGTTATACCAAGTAATACGTAGCAGCAAAGCTTCGCTAACCAACATCGTAGATGACTGGATTGAAAGCTACAAGGTGAATTTAAAATAAAATTATAAAGTTTATAACTTAAGTAATTTAACTTTTAGATCAATCGTGAAACAGCCTTAATTGTTCTCATGCAATTCTTCATTAATGCTTCCGGTTGCAAAGGAAGAATTACGCAACAAATGCAAGCTAGCATGGAACACGCCGCAATTATTCGTAAAATGACGGAAGAATTCGACGAAGAGTCGGGCGAGTATCCCCTGATTATGGCAGGACAAAGTTGGAAAAAGTTTCGTCAAAACTATTGCGATTTTGTTCAAACGTTGGTGAAGCAATGCCAATACTCGATTATTTATGACCAATTTTTGATGGACAATATTATTTCGCTACTGACCGGGTTATCAGATTCACAAGTAAGCCAATTTTGAATTTCAAAAATTTTAAATATAATTTTGGTTTGTAATGCATTTAGGTACGAGCATTTAGGCACACGGCCACTCTGGGAGCTATGAAATTAATGACGGCTTTGGTAGATGTTGCTCTAACGGTTTCGGTAAATTTAGACAACACTCAACGTCAGTATGAAGCTGAGAGGCAAAAAACACGTGAAAAGCGCGCCAGTGATAGATTGGAATCTTTGCTTGGTAAAAGACAAGAATTGGAAGAAAATATGGACGAAATTAAAAATATGTTGACTTACATGTTTAAATCTGTCTTTGTGCATCGTTATCGTGATACCTTACCTGAAATTCGAGCTATAGCGATGACCGAAATTGGTATTTGGATGCACAAATTTCACGCCAATTTCTTGGACGATTCGTATTTGAAGTATATCGGGTGGACATTGCATGATAAGGTATACCCGAAAGTACCTCCACTCTTTATGTTTTCATTTTTGTGTTTTTGATAGGTTGGTGAAGTACGTTTGAGGTGTCTGCAAGCATTACAGCCACTTTATGCAAATGAAGAATTGAAAGGTAAACTAGAACTGTTTACAAATAAATTTAAAGATCGTATTGTCGCCATGACTTTGGATAAAGAATACGATGTGGCCGTGCAGGCAGTTCGACTCGTCATATCAATTTTAAAACACCACAATGAAATTCTAACAGATAAGGATTGCGAACACGTTTATGAATTGGTATGTAAATCTTACTGACTATATTTAAATTTATCCTAAATTTTTAAAATTAGTCCAAAAATTACTTATTTAAATTTATTTTTCAAATTTTCTTAAATTAAACTTTTATTATGTGTAACTATTAGTTCAGATGCCAGATGTATTTGCAAAACATAAAATTCTGGTGAGGGATTTTTCAATTGGATTAATATGTTATTGGATGGCCCCTAAGTGTAAAACCGGATTTTCGGCCTCGGATAGCACTTGCGTCAGCCGTCATCTTGGAAAACTCGTTTTTATTATTATCTCGTAAACGTTGCGCTGGACGATAAAAATGATAATAACCTTTTTTGTAGGAAATTAAACTTCCTATCATTTTTGTTTGAAGATTTTTTCTCAAAAGTCAATATTTTTCGAGATATAGTCAGTTGAAAAATTCAAAATGTTGTTTTTGTTAAATTTCTCGTTGACAATTGCATATATACAGGGTCCGGCAGGGAAACTTGCTGATATGAATAGGACGCCAATGAACAAGGCGTGATCGGAAGGGACTTATTCGAAAGAGGGGGTCTTGAAGTTTTGTTACTCCGCAAACCAGTTGTCGCCATGCGTTGGACAAACAAGCAGCATGCGTTCGCCGTCGAAGCCTACTTTTCAAACGGTCATTCGGTAGTCACCACCTAACGTGCCTTCTGAACTCGGTTCAATATTTATGCTGTGTATTGCTGTGCAATTTTGTATTGCATTTACTATAACGCCACAAAACATTGTTAAAATTATGCTATTTTTTGCGTCTTGAGAGTGTTATTACCTCTTAAAACACATTTAAGTGTTTAATGTTTTTATTATATTAACTGTTAAATATTAATAGCCAACTTCCAGCCTTCGCTTGGTCCACCCATAAACAGTATTAGTATACAATTTTGTTTTCAGGTGTACTCATCCCACAGAGCTGTTGCTCAAGCAGCCGGCGAGTTTCTGAATGAGCGACTTTTCCAACCCACGGATGCAGATCCGGGCAAAACAAAGCGCGGAAAGAAACGCCTTATGAACACACCCTTCATCCGTGATTTGGTACAATTCTTCATCGAATCAGAATTACACGAACACGCAGCCTACTTGGTCGATTCACTCATCGAGTCCAATCCTATGATGAAGGACTGGGAGTGTATGACGGATTTGCTGCTTGAAGAACCAGGTCTCAACGAAGAAGCACTAGACAATAGACAAGAAACTAGTTTGATTGAAATTATGGTTTGTTGCATTAAGCAGGCCGCCACAGGGGAAGCTCCAGTTGGAAGAGGTCCTACTCGTAAAGCTAATTCTCTTCGTGAAATGAAACAGGTTAGATATAATCAAAAGTTATTTCATATTTAACATTGAATTTTAGGCAGGAGAAGATAAACAGAAGCTGACCGAACATTTTATCGCTACCCTTCCCCCACTCTTGGATAAATATTCAGCAGATTCTGAAAAGTTGTCCAATCTTCTTACCGTCCCGCAGTATTTTGATTTGGACCTGTACACCAGTGGACGGCAAGAAGGTGCTTTACAGGCTCTATTAACTAAGCTTAAACACATAGCTGAAATTCATCACGAACAAGAAGTACTTGAAACTTGTGCTAAAACTCTGGAGTTGTTGTGTTCCGAAGGACATACTCTGTATACGCGTTGTGACATTGCCAGGTCGACCATTGCAGATATGATCGTCTCGTCATATAAAGACGCAATCGACGATTGGCGGAACTTAATTGCCGGAGAAGAAATTCCAAATGCAGATGAAACTTTCAATGTTGTTAGTTCTCTCAAAAAAGTGTCACTGTTTTACAGTTGCCACAATATCAATCAGTGGAACCTGTGGGAAACGCTGTTTTTAGATGTTCAAGTTATTCAATCGATGCTCCCGGCCGAAGCTCAGAGGTATTCGCTAAGTTCTTGTTTTTATTGTTTGATGTGGGGATTACAAGGATTAGAAGTGGCGCAAGAAGGTGGAGGTTTGACAGGTGCAGGTATTCAAGAACTTCAGGAACGTTTGAAGCAATTCATAGATGGCATGCAAAACCTGATTCGGGAATCTCCTCATGCGATGATACGGGAAGAAGCCTACATTTGTTTGTGCGACCTTTTGATTGTTTTTAGTGAACAGTTGAAAAATACGGCGTCTACTCTTTCGGAACTAATGTGCATTCCAGACACTAATTTGCAGGCTCTGTTGAATCAGTTTGTTCAATCGTACGTTTTTGTGCCAGAACAGGATTCGGAACACGACGAACATCGCATAGAAGAGTTACACAAGAGACGTAACTTTTTGGCGGCGTACTGTAAGTTAATTGTGTACAATATTATGCCAACGAAAGCGGCAGCGGACGTCTTCAAACATTACGTTAAATATTACAACGAATACGGCGATATCATTAAGGCGACTTTGAGTAAAGCGAGGGAAATTAACAAAGCTAATTGTGCTTTGACCATGTGTTTAAGTCTTAAAATGATGTTCACTTCGCTACAACAAACGAGCGGAGATCGGGCTATAAGACAACACGAAGATTTCTTTGCTTTAAAGGTAATAGTTTGAAACCACGCCCACTTGAACCTTACACGAAAAATTGTTGCAGGAATTGGCAAAACGGTTTGCATTGTCGTTTGGTTTGGACGCGGTTAAGAATAGGGAAGCAATAGCGGCGTTACATCGGGCTGGAATTTTATTTGCCGTTACTGGAGCCGAGATGCTCGAAGATCCAACTTGCCCTCCTCCTAATCTCCCATTTTTGGAAATCGTCACGGAATTCACGAACAAGTTGTTAAAGCAGGACAAGAGGGTTGTTCTTACGTTTTTGGATAGACGTATAGCCACAGGTAACCTGTGTTTGTGTTGCATATCGCAATAGTAATTGGTGTGGTTCTGTTGTTTAGGAATGCCGAGTAGTCGTGGAGAAGATTGGCAACCTTTACTGTTGTATCGTAATTCTTTGGTACACGGAGAGACGGATGTTCTACCCACGACTAGTAAGCGCGCCTATGGACGTAAGCGTAAGGAAATTGAAGATGATCATGAGATGGACGATCCAGCCTCGGATAATGAATTTCCGGGAAGTCTTTATAATTAATTTTAATACTAAGTATTTCTTTGATGTTTTTTAAATTTTATATTTAGACATGTAGTTGTTATTCAAATTTAATAAAAAAATTTTGTTTTCTTTCCATATTTAGATGTGACAGTAGGGCGCCTATTATTCGTTAATCGCAAGGAAGTCGCAGCCGGAATTATCAAACCTTTTTATTTTATTTATTTTTGGAATTTTTTTTATGTAAGTAAAACAAAACATTAAATAAATATTATTTTTAAATTATTTTCGAATTAAAATTTTTTTTCTAAATTTTGGAACCATGATTAATTCAACCCAACAGGTAGCAACGCCCCACTTAATCGGCGCTCTATTGCGCTCGTTCTTGGGTTTGTTTTATATGTTGGTGTTTATAATCCTTTTAGGTATTCATAGCAAAAATGACTCCAATGCTAGGAAGTTTACGGTTCTTCTTGTATTAGAGGTGCGATTCTGAAATTTAAGGTAATTATTGGTGCAGTATTTTATTTTTTTTATGTAACGTGGTGGTAGCTTAGTGTAATTGCAGTTTCAATTATATAGCAGTAATACCACGTTTGATAAGCCTCGGTTTTCTTGGAATACTGAAGTTGACCTATCTGACAGATTTGGAGACTCTATTTTTGCCCTTCAATTTACTTCTTGACTTCCACATGTCAAGCTTCTATCATTTGTCCCTAATTCCCGTACTAATAGTAACAGATCGATCCGAGACTCAAGATAATCCTAGAATTAACCAATGACGTTACTGGAATTTAGACCGTATCGTAGCAATAGCTGCTATTTCAAGAATTGATCTTGAATCTCGGATCAATCTATGACTGTAATGCTCATACTAATAGTCACGGTTTAATCCGAGATTCAAGATTAATTCTCGAAATAGCAGCTCTTGCTATGATACGGTCTAAACTCCAGTAATCTCATTGGTAAATTCTAGGATTATCTTGAGTTTCGGATAGTATGGGCAAAAGACAATTTTACTTTTTTCTTTGATTTCAAATACACACAATAGACCAGTGACCGCTAACCTTTTGGATCTTGTAAACCACCGAACTAACACTTCCGAAGCTTGTGGACTACTAACTTAATTTTTTTTTTAACTAAAAATATTTTTTTTAAATTATAGGATTATCTAAATTCCTAAATAAAAAGAACCGTTTGAAAAATGTGAAATTTTTATATTTTTTGAATACTGAAATTTCATTCAACGGACCACCAAAATTTGCTACCGTTGCAATAGTATATTGTGTACCTAAAACAGAAAGTGTTGTAGTGTAGAATTAAAGAGTTATTTTTAGTTATAGAAAAAATAGCAAATTTTGTTTTACTCATTTCTTTCAACAGTTCGTTGCTTTTACCATACTTTATCTAAAGTTTCGTAACTAAAATTGTACTGCATGTTTCAATTAGTAATCATTGCTCATTAGAGTAAACCAGGTTAATATAGCCTTGACTAAGCTTCGTGCACCCACGACAGTATATTTGCTATTGGACTCATCAGGACACTATTTTTAAAACAGAATTCTTTACGAGCACGATAGAGCTTTTATTCTTAAAAAATTAAAATCCTTTTTATATTTATAGATCTTTGCTAGGAAAATAAAAAAAAAAATCTATTAAATATTTCATTATCCAACTCCAAAAATAGAATAAAACTTGAACTGGATTTTTTCAAAGTGAATGTAGGTTATTAAAGTATTAATTGATGGTAATTTAAGTAATGAATAATAAATAAAGAGTACATAACTGGTAATTTATTATTGATTGTACAAATTTCAAGGTTGCTCTGTAATTTGATGAATATTTTATTGTTGTAAATTATCTATTTTTTATCCCATTATTTTGATTTCGTCACAATAAGATTTTTTTAACAAGTCACCTTTATAGTAGGTATGTTCAATGCGATTGAAAGTTATGGTAAGCAATTTTTCAAAATTTTTAAATTCAAATTGAGCGCTTGAATTGACTAAAGCGCGCTTTGTGATTGGCAATCTTGTGCGATTTGACGTAACAGCTGTATTTTGACGTTTGTAATATTTTGTGTTTTAAAATTAGAAAAATTAGCTCTTAATTCGTTAAAATGTGATTAAAAGATTATTTTTGTAAGACAATCCTTCGCAAGAGATTATTTACGTTGTAATGTTCACTTTCACGTATACCCCAACGTAGTTCTAACCTAATTTGATGCTTTTGTAATATTATCCCATGTAGGAACTGATCATGGCAGAGATTTTAATTTTGGATTGGATGGAAGGGTATGATTCCCTCACAGAAAGCGAAATACATACTTACGCCGTGGAACAAGAACATAATTACGAGGTGATGGTGGCCCTGTACGTTTTCCTCGAGGATCCACACAGATCAAAAATTGACGATGTAATTCCGTCACATTAAGATGCTCAAGTTCTAACTGTTTATTATTTGCAGCTTGTGGATAGAGTGTGCCAACAATTTTTTAATTTTTACCGTTCCGGAGAACCCCACCTACGATGTTTTGCTATGCAATACATTCCAGCTCTCGTTTTATTGCACCTATCCAATACGAAAGCGTTTCCTACTTTAACTACCCTTCTAGTTAGCATTTACAATTTAGAGGTAAATTCAAATGCAATTTAAAACTGTTATTCTAATCTAAATTTTAGGTTGTAGATAATAAAGGTCAATCCCGCATTATTTCTTTTCGTGTGCCAAGTATAGTGCATTCTTCTATATTTCACGATTCTTCCAATTTGGAGCCGGCGTTTATAGCAGAAAATGCGTTGAGACGATGGGAAGAATGTAATAGTAAATTGGTTAATTGGGGTCCTTTACCACAAGTTGAAAACTTGAATGCACAAAATAGACAACGAGTGGTTACCGCTCTTGTGTTTCTTTTTAATAGGGAAATTTCTAAAGTACCAGCCGAAGGTCTGGAGCACGCGTGTAGGACAATTTCCAAGTAAACCTTTTTTACGAGGGAATTTTTGGAAAAAATAAAAATTTACATTTCAGGTTGGTTAGTCAAGGATTTAACAGTAGTTCAAGGCTATCGTCGGATAGTGATAATTTAAGTAATGATATTATGTTGCCAAGATTGGTCGTGTCTAGTCCTTTATTGTTGGAATTTGTTCATGCAATTTATCATTCTTTGGAACGGGGTGTTAATGGTGCAACGCTCACTCTTCACGATGTATTACAACGTGCAGTGTACGAATCTTTTCCAGGTAAGTTTTTATAAATAAACTTTAGTTTTTTTTAGACAATTTAGTTGTAAATATCTCGAGAGCTATAACTTCTTAAAATAAGTGTTTGAGAAAGCTCGGATTATGGCTTGATTTGAGTTTATACAGGGTGTCCCCGGATACACTTTACATAACTTGAGTGGTGATAGACGACACTTTTTTAAGAACAATATGTAACAAAAATTTTTTTCTAAAGTGAAACCCTCGAGAGTTACGCTCTTTAAAGCTTTTTTTTTAATTTCCACCTTCACGTGGCCATATCTCCGAAAATATTGAATTTCAGTAAAAATGGTTTAGTGCTTTTTTAAAGAGCGTGAAATAATCTACAAACTACGTTTAAACATTTTTTAACTTACTTTAATTCATAGCTCAAAATCCGTTGATTTTAGACGGAAAAGGTTTAAACGTAGTTTGTAGATTATTTCACGCTCTTTAAAAAAGCACTAAACCATTTTTACTGAAATTCAATATTTTTGGGGATATGGCCACGTGAAGGTGGAAATTAAAAAAAAAGCTTTAAAGAGGCGTAACTCTCAAGGATTTCAATTTATAAAAAAATTTTTGTTAAATATTGTTCTTATAAAAGTGTCCTCTATCACCACCCAAGTTATGTAAAGTGTATCCGGGTATAATAACTGTGTATAATAATTGTATAAATAAAATTATTCGTTGGCATTCTGAGTCCTATGTTCAAAAGTTTTTTTGAGATATTTACCTCTTGGGTTTGATGGTATTGCAAGAAAATAGTTGATCTTTTTCAATGTTGCAGATGTCCTGTTGGTTGCACATGCAGTGAAAAATCTTTTACATCGTTCTCCGACTGTTCCTTTGTGTGCTCACCAGCCCCAGACGATTTCAAAGTCGATGATTACCAATGCATCGTTCAGAACGAAAAAACTACCGGGTAAGTACCCCGTTCCTCGAAATTCCCAACCTGTCTTCCTAAACCCTTCATTTCTATTAACAGCAAATGGTTGACATGAAAAAATTTTGTGTGTTCAGATGACATTCCAATTCAGGCTGACGACAATGCGGAAGCAACATTAGGTTCTATTTCCGAAGAGCAAGAAGAAACCGAGAAAGCTCGTACACGTTCTGGTAGTAGTGCACTCAAACATTTGCCCAAACTACCAGGACTGGGTAAGAAACCGAAAACGACTAAGAGTAGTCCAACGCCGCAAAGAAATAGTACGGGTTCAGATAGCATCGATTTGCATATAATTGCCAATGATCGAGAACAAGTTAGTTTAGTTTCGGGAGCATTTACAGATTCGCGCCCCGACGACACTCCACAACCGATACATGTTAGTGCAGTTTAAAAGTTATATTTGATTAAACAATTGGTCATACCTCTTACTTTTATCGTTTATTCTAAAGTATTATGGGGCGAAAATCTTTGATTTGGATCCAGTCAATTAGGACGTCAGTTAATTTCGTGCTCAGCATGACAAATTGTTAAGCTTTTACTAACATAAAATAAATAAAAGGTTTAAAATAATACAATAATGACATGTAAGTTGTATCGAACTTATATGTCTTTAAAAAATGGCAATAAATAAAAGAAGTTACCTCAAGTGCTTAACATAAATTTGATGTGCTGTTGATTTTGTGCTTCAGTTTGTTGCCGTTTCATTTTTGTTATAGATAATGTATTAGTAAAATTAAGGGGAGGGGACTTGCCGATGTTTGTGTGCTATTCGTGTTTTATGTGTTGTTAAGTACCTATGTACAAAATAGAGTTATGCCAATTTAACTTTATCAAATGTAAATTTTAAGTGTAAACTCTGCATGTCGATAATCAGATTTTTTAGTATATAAATGTAAGTGTAGTCAAAAAAATATAAATGCTGTACTATTGAGGAGAAACGGCGTATCATATTATATCTGGGTTAGGGGGGGGGGGGTCCTTGTTATTATTTGGTTACATCAATTTGTTGTATTATATTGTTTGGTTCTTAATATTCAGTACTTAATATTACAATTCAAGATCTTTTTTCATGTGTGGGGGGGGAGATGTACTCTTAGACAATATCATTATCATAAAATACCCCTTTTTACATAATATTTTGATTATGGCATTTAGAATCCAAGGGATACAAGTGACATTGTATTCCTTGCATCCTTTCAGGTTGGGTAACTTCTTAAATTAATTCGAATACATTATTTTGGTATTTGATGCTACCGAAAGTTTTAGCTTAAATTGCTTTTCATAATCAACAAAAAATAACAAAATTATGCTGTACATTTGTATTGTACAATTTTCGAAAAAAATTATATACTCATTTGTCTCATTAATATTAACATTCAGATATGATATTACCACTAACGGTGTCTTTATTATCTACACAAATTGTAAATTAAATTTGTGAAGAACTGAAAGAACAATAATTTTACTTTGCAATTATAAATAATTTATATTGTTATTATTACTTATCAATGCGGCTTTTCTCAAACTTTAACAATGCCGAAAATAAGAGTTTTAAAACAAATTTTGGAAAAAACAATTCAGTTCCTCAGTGTTCTACATATTATTTTCTTAATGAAAACGTTTTAATTAAAACAAACATTTAATTTTTAATAATGAGAGTTCCTATTACAGGCTACAGGCTCCAGATTTTATACAGATTTTTACATCAATAATAGCTACTTCTCAGTACAGGATTTAGGCTTAGGCCCGTGAGGCCTAGGGCGGCAAAATTCTAGGGACGCCTAAACTTGAGAGTTTAATATTTTGTAATATTAATTGTCAAGTTCATATTTTGGCTCCAAAAGCTAGCTTCCTAATCTATATACACCCAATTATTAAAGCTAGCACCATTTTCAGTCGGTTGATGTTTTCTTGAAAGCAAGAAAAACAAAATTGATCTGATTAGCCAAAAATTTATTGGTCCGTTTTAAGAAATTTATTATTACTAAAAAGAAATTTATATTTGGATTAATAAACCTCAAAATAAAATACAGTAGAGTCTCGAAACAGTGAACAGTGAAAATCATGTTTATTTTACCTCAAATCAAAAAGAAAAAAATTTTTTTGTTTTTGTAAGTTTCAAAATCGCCACGGGCGCATCAGACCCTAGTTCCGGCTCTGCTGCTACTGTATTTATGTAAATGTTCTATTTATAATAATTACTATCAAGCAAACAGGGCACCATATCGGGCAGGGCCTAGGGCGCAGACGACCCTAAATCGGCCACTGCTACTTTTAAGGCTCTAAAGCAATGTTCTCAGATATGCCAGTGGTGGAGATTGTAGGGTTGCGTAAAGGTTTCACCTCCGTAACTTTTACGTCACTCGAAATATTGGCGTTTTGACAGCAAATTCCAAAGCGTCAAGAGGTTTTTACATAAAAAAAGTACTTTTGGTCAAAAGCTGTAGGAGCCACCGTTTTCAATTTCTTTGAACACCCTGTATTTCGAAAATGGTGCATTTGCAGACCCATGTTAATAGGATCTATTTTTCTTAAAATAAGTCGTAGAATCACCTCCTTCGTTTTGTACTAGTTGGTAATTAACACCCTGTATTAACTCCCCCTCTTGTATGGGGGAGGGGGCATTGAGTTCCTAGTAAAATATTCAATATCAAGTAATATTTCCTATAGAATTTGAAAACAATCTGCAATTGAGCAATTCTCAGGAAATTAAATTTTTGGCTTAGGCCATTATTGCTCTCAACGCTTAAATGTACAATAGAGAAATAGAAATTTACAGTTATACAACAAAATCAAACTGAAATTTTCGGCTGTGAAAGTACCGGCTGGTTAAATAGTAAATCGTATGAACACTTATATAGCCAACTAACTCTGCTTTCCCTACCTTAATTTTTTTTATTAATAAAATATTAAATCTTTCAATTATTGCCTCATTTGCGAGGAAATCTCTTAGAAAACAGTTGAAACTGTAAAATTCGTGTGATTTATTCATATTGAATCACTCATCGGCAGTAAAAGTTTGAGAAAAATGCTGGCATGAGCTTCCATTTCTATTTTTGTATATGGTTGTACAGGGCGTTTTTTTGTACTAATTTACTTTTAGTAAGTTAATCTTGGATGCATTCATTTATGTTCAAATAATTTAATTCTATTTTTGTAAACAAAGGAAACTTGCCATGGAGGAAACTCAGAAATAATCGATTAAGTTGATTATAATTAACCCTACAGTCTATTACTTTATTGGTGAGATGAAGTAAGTGAAAATTCAAATTTGTAATGTACTTAAACTTCAAGTTATATTTTGAATTTCTACTTTTCAAATTTTAGAGGTTTTGAATAATCAGTTTATTTTTTTGGGTTGGAAATAACAAGTGGTTTGTACAGGCCCGTAGTTAGGATTTTATTTCGGGGGGGGGGGGCACTCGTAAAAAGCTTTTATAATAAATAATCGAGTAATGACAAAACAATAACAGTAAATATGTTCTTAAAATTTTGTGATCTTTATTTTTGGATTATTTCTCACTCATGGGTGTCTATTAAGGGGAGATCAATACCCCCTTGCCTTGGCAATAATTTTAAATTTAGCCACAATAACACAATATGCGCCATTAATTTGATGTTATAGGGCAGCTGAACATTTAATTCTTAAAATCGCAACATTTTTTATAGATGTAAATTTTGAATATTTTCAAAGTCAAAGTCATCCTATGATTATGTATTAATTATTATGCTCCAAATACTGGATATTCAGGATGTAATCCTTTTATTATTGTATCTACTAAGATACCGAAAAAGATTTAATAATCTGCAAAGAAAGCAATCGATTGGAACTTGGAAGGTTTATATCATTTTTCGTTTACTTCGTCTCCCCGATAATTTCCTAATTTAAGCATTCTTGTAAAATCAATCGATGTAAATTTGTGAATATATTACTGTAAATTCTAAAGTAGCTTCTGTGGCCAACAAAAGGAAGGATGTAAATGGTTTAAGGCCTACGTAAAAATAAATGTACATAAAGTAATTTTATCAATTTAATGTAGTTTGTATAAGTTGAAAAAAGTACACTTGGGTTGCTCATTTCTTATTAAATACTCCGAATGTGTTCCGTATTTAAGATAGGTGTAAGATTTTTGGGGGCCACAATTGCAAAATTAAAAAGGTACTAACTAACTAATAAACTGTAATATTTTTAATTTATTCGATTTTAATCGTTCTGTTTGTTGGTCATTCGAAGACGGAAGAGCAATTTTAACACTCAAAGTTGTTAAGAAGTGTAGACACTTAAATCTTAAGATATTTTTAAACATTCTATTGTAGATGTTGTATAATATTGTTATTACTGTCTTAGTTATGGACGAGATCGATTATATCGTTGAATAAAGCATCCTTTAAACGAGTTGAGTCTCACGTCTACTTCACCTTCCTCCAACTGAAAGATACGATATTTTTTCAATTGTTCCTACTATGCTCCAAATTGCTTACCTGATCCGCTTGGTAAAGGTCCTTGTAACAAGACGGGGATATGCATTGTCTCACGCACAGTTCCTTCGAAATTCCCTTCTTACCGGTGCAACTTCCTTCGCAGGCAGCTTCGATCTCTCTAAACATGACTTCCTACGAAAAACTCTTTTTCTTCAAAATTTTCATTTACAATTCGAAAAAACCTACATTTTTGTTTGATTCTTTGTAGGGAAATTCTGAAAATGTATAAATGACTTTGTCCGAACACAAGACGATATTTAAGGCATTAATAGTGAGGGCAATTGTGAGAAACATTTTTTTTTATTTCAAATCGATATTCGATAGACGGCACGGGTTTTAATTTTATTACACGGGAAAATTGCGTGCGCAAAGTATTATTATTCCGTCTTTATCGCAATGTCCTTGTCTGTGTTCTCCACATTTTCCCCCCTTTCCTCGAAAGAAAACCGATCTCAAATCAATCTGGTTATGCCTGCGCTGTCGTTCCAACCACTTGCTGATTCTAGATTTTGTGTTTTAGTGTATTTTGGAAGATTTTAATAAAAATTTTGCTAGCAAACGCACTCGCCTTCAATCACGGCAAGGTAAGAACAAAATTTACATTTTAACTGCGCATCAAAACGCAAAAAATTGCACACCATTCCAGCTCACCCTTTGTTTGTATCGAAATAAAATCGTCGTCCGAAATTATTAGGTACAGCCAAAACTGTTTATTAATTTTAAATTGTCCCAAAACTATTTCGAACTTGCGAGCAAGGTTAAAAAAACCGGTCTTTTTGAATGTCGTACGAGAAGTATTCATTTGTTTCTGATCAAACAAACGCGAAGAGACGTCGTCTCGCACAGAAATAAATAAATAATTAATGCATTTCCATCTACGACCACGTCTATCGTAACCGCCTCGATGAGCCCCCGTCAGCTGTTTCGAACAAGACTTTTCATTTTTTTCTAAACAAAACACAAATTCGGAGACTTCAATTAACAATTCCAAAAATGACGCTGTCTCGCTTCCTCTCGCGGGCGCGTATAGGTTCATCCCTGTCTTCAGTTGTTTATTTGACATTAGGCCATTGTTTTAAACAAAATAGCATCGGCATTTATTATTTGTGTCGTCAGTTTTTGTGTGCCAAATCAAGTCGTTTGATTTTGTTGAAATTAAATTTGTGTGCGAAAAAAGAAAATTTGAAAAATGCTGCGTCCGATTTTAGGCAAAAATTCGTTTAAAGAAGAACTTAAACACGCTTTGATCGACGAATGGGACGATTTAAATTCTTCGATTTGGGTATGACATTTATTTAAATTAATTAACGGGTTTTTGTCTTTGATAAAATTAAGTTTTCATAATAGCGCGAGCGTAAATGGTTTTTTTCAAAAATTGATCGATGGAAGTGATTTAATACAAAGTGTAAAGTTGTGTAACATAACCACACTTTTTTTAAAGTTAGACATTGTTTTACGAGGAACTGCATTAGTTGTGATTTGTATAATGTTTTGTTTACATAAAGGCAAGCAAAATTGAATTGAATTTCGCGGCGGGTTTTCGGTTAAATTCGTCTTGCACTGCGCGCGATTCTCCGTTCATTGATCGACCCCACCATGGCCCCTCTGCAACCGCAGACCGGGGTAGTAGAGCTTGCACCCTAGGCGGGCGTTGTTTCAATTCAAACGTTGTATGGACGTCAAAGCTCGTTGAATGTGTGTTGGTTAATGTAAGTCCGATAGTCAAATTGCTTCGTGCAGTGTTTTTATGTGAGACGGTCCATATAAGCCATCAAACTGTGGGGCGCCGGAGCTTTCTTTCTTCCTCCCCAAGGAATGTATTATCCGGTAAGTAACAACTTGGGATTTTGGTTATGGTAAATTTTTGGCTTAAAATCAAACGCCAGCCTCCCTCTATTGTTTAAACTTGTGCTATTCTAAGAAATATTACTCATCAATGTGGTGGTGCTGCATCCCAGTGGCGGTACTTTTTCAAAAAGGTCCTAAACATGTTTCGGATGTAATCCAAATTTAAATAACGTTCGCTTTGTATTATGATTTAATATCGCTTCGACTGTTATTATTTTTGTTGAGTGACCCTTTTAATTAATAAATTGTCTCAATTGGTTAGGAATGCGTGCATCTGTTGGCCGTTTAAATTTATTCCATCCTTCCTATGTTCTCCGATGCTGATGATAATAACAGTAATCAAGTTACCAAGGTCGTAACTAAGATCGGCTTCGGAGGGTTGAATACTTTTTTTTTTTACCTACTACCTACCGACCCGATGCGGCTAAACCCAACAACCTTTTTCGATGCATCTTCGAAAGCGAAGGGCTTTGTTGTTTTTATTGACCGACGACTGCGTCAATTTTTTCAATTACCACATTTTATTGTTTGTATGCATTATAATTTTCGCTAAACATATGACTAACGAAGAGTTCACGGTGGCCGAACAAACGAGCTTCGAATTTAAAACAAAAGAATGTGAATATTTTGATACATGCTGTACACACACCACCGCATTTGATTCCTGCCTCCCCAGACAGCCGACGAGCGTTTTTTCGAGCCGAGGGTCCCCTCGATGAATTTTTTTGACATCTGGAGTTGAAACCGCGTCTGGTATATATAACGTGACAGTTGTAGACGTGATAGTTTACACATCTGGACTAATTTAAAAAACATTTTTCGAAAACACCAAAAGGATCACTGCTTTCGTTTGTTGACCTAAAGCGTTGCATAATAAATTCAATAACAAACATCGAATACATATCGAGATCATTAAACTATAATAAAACGCGACATTTCAATTTGTCTCATTCATTAACATTAATTAATTGCAATTGACGTTAATATTTTACATGTTTTGGGTCTAAATATGGTATAAAGTGCTGAATACTCAAAATCATTTTCCACCCTCTCTGTCGTTCCTTTCATCTCCCCAGGTTTCGCCTCTCCGCCTACTCTCAGGTTGAGGGTTAGTTCACACCCTTCTGCAATCACCATTTCCAGGGGTTGCAGCTTTACCGTTCTCTTTTCAAGTATAAATTGCCAAGAACGACTACACTTTTTGCGATAAATAAGGTTAAAATTTAATCTCAAATAGGGCTCCCGCTTATCAGTTTTTATGTGAACTTTTAACCTTTAATTTCTTAACCGATCTATGTTTTGATGCAGGATTTATAAAAGATTTACTTGTACGGTATAAACTTCAATAATCTAATTTTGAGGGTCCCTTTTTATTGCTTTTTTCCTCCTATAGCCAGGGCTTCCATTTTATCTAAATTGATTATTAACATTGAAATGTAGAATCGTCTTGGGATTTGTTCCTTTATATGACGGGATTCATTTTGCGTTTATATTTTTATAAATTGTCTAGAAATGAAATTCTGCAATATACGAGAAAATTTTGTTTATCACAAAACTTCATATTATTATTATCCTTACGGAATTACGATATTATGTCAGACGAATTTATTACTGCTCGCAGATGTTTGAAGAAACAAATGAAAAAATTGTCAAGATGTTAAAGAGATGACGCTGGTGGGAATGAGCGCAATAATCGTTCTTGCTTCGTAATTATTTTATCCGGCTCGAAGGACCATAAATACGCACCTTTTTGTCAAATTTAATTTACGTTTTTATGAAAAGCTCTGTATATAGTATGTCCATTGTGTTATTGTTTTGATTGGGGATGAATATTTTATGAGTTCGGGGGGTGTTCAGCTGTTATTCGAACCGTTCGCCTGTTTTCATTAGCACTATCAGCATATCATTACCATTTGATTAAAATTTTGGATGATTCCATTTCGGTTCAGATGAAAAATTAATTTTAAAACACCGAAATTTGAACTCGCAACGTATGCGGACCATCTTAAATTATCGCTATACTGGAAAAATTGGATTTGCTGATTCAATTTCTTATTGTTACCCTCCATATACCTCATAATTAAGTTATCCCTAATGGGTTTGCTCGAACTTTGTAGTATTTTAGCGAAGAAAAGCGCAGAGAACTACGCCTCGTTCATCCATTTATTTTCGACATAAATTCTCTGCGACGTTCCATTTAAAAATCGCATTTTGCTTTATGGTGATAAGTGAGTTTGATATTAAAAACCTTCACGTGCTCATCATTAGCGGCGTAAGGTGATTGTAATATTTGGAACAAACTTTATTTTTGCGTAACTCGATAAGGGTGATCACGGAGGTTACAGAATTGTATGCTCCATCGATTCGGAAAGCTCACTAACGATGTGGCGGAACCCCGCTTTGTTGAAAAACTAGAATAGTTGACACCCGTCTTGCACGAACAGGTTCGATACCTGAAAGCACGCACACGATTCTTTACAGTAGTAAACTATGCAATCTACATTACAACAACAATACAGTAGAAATTTGGCATGGAAGTATAATAACCTGCATCAGATATTATTTTTGGGGTTCGCTGATAGAACCAAGCATAAAGCCTGAAATAATCCCGGCGGGACTACAATAGGGAATAATCTACTGACATATACTGCATTGCGTTCATCCGTCAGCTCTCCCACAAGTTGAGGTTGTCTACAAACGTAGAATCTTTCCATCAAAAGTGATCAACGGCATGGATTAGAATCCCCGTTACTCTCATCATCATCTCACAATACAAATCTCAACGTGATAGTATTTTAATTCCGTAATTATCAATGAGTTCCGTTTCTTTTGTTTTAGTTTTTCTTCTTTTGCCTTCGTCGGAAATAATTTCTTTGTTCGCGAAAACTTTTTCCGTTGCTTTAACTTTAAATTTTAACAAGCAAACTTAGACCTAAGTAAACAGTGGAACTTTCGAATTTTAACTGCAAGTTAAATAAATGACAGTTTGATAATGTAATATAGCGCCATTCTTTCACCTCCTCCTTGTTTTTCACTGGAATGAAAAAGGGGTAAACAATTGTATATTCGTAAAGTAACCGGGGAATTCCCGTTCCATTAAAAACTTGCAGGAATTCTGCTGGTTTACGTATCGGTATGGCGGTCGATGGACGATTTCAGGTTTGAGAGCAAATATGGTCTGGAGTGTAAAAAACTTGCATTTTGATTATTCGTTGGCAATTTTTCGTTATTTGGCTCTTTCTTTTGCATTGTATGTATATTCGAAAACTCATCAGCACGAACAACTGAAGTGATTCACCCTTCGTCTTCAGACAATAATAGAATATAACTACAGCAGCTGGCAATTTCTTGCAAAAATAGCTCGAAAAAATGTGCGTTTGACTGTTTAGTTCGCAAGAAATAGCTCTCAAAGAAAAATAAATGAGTATTTCACGGAAAAATTGCTTAGTAAGCACACGAATCAAGTCGGTCGTACTTTTGTTTTATCTTTTCGAGAGGGAATTGCTTACTTCGTGAAGGGGAACGATTTCCAATAAAAGGCCTAACTTCGTGTACTCTCCAGAGACCACATGGGCTTACTTAGCTAATAAATTAAATTTACAACCACATCAAAGTGCACGACCTAAAGGCGTTGGAGGGCTACACTTCGGTAGGTAACGAAGATGTGTTTTTAATCCTCTTGTATTTCAATGTATGTACATAACCAGTTGTGGGGGGGGTCATTTTTACGGCAAGAATATTTTTAAATGAGTTTTACTAATGGGACAAGCTCATTATAATCTCGTTTTCCTGTTTATGACGTCAAATATAATTGTTACGATAAAATGTTATAATCAAATCGGAAGTGGAATGCAGGTACCTTGTTTGTGGATTAAAATTTTGGTTGGGTGACATAAAAATAGTTCTGTATTCAACCTCGACAATTTTTTGGCATCGACCTATTGTTTTTGTTATGCCACTCGTCAAAATTTTTAAAGCTGCTTAAATTTAATCAAACCGAGTTTTGCTGCTTCAATGCTATCCGCCAGTTTTCAATGTGGAATGTGTCAAAACGGTTAATAGCAAGATGAATGCACTCGCAAGAGGAGGAATCGAGTTAATTTCAATTTCTATTAATAGAAGCGAGTTTTGCAATATCTTGAACCATCGCGATCTTAAAAATATTATTTTTTAATTTTATTTTGAACAAAAGAGTCGGCTACTCCACTAGATTCAAGATCAACGAGTTTTTTTGTACAAAAAAAATTAATTGTTTTAAGAGTCAAAATTCAACAAGTTAATCCTAATTACTTAACAATTTTGCCTCGGGGGTATCAATTTCAACCTCGTCAAGTGGAATTTTATTACGGCCACCGATCGTGAAGTCTACAACTCAGTCGCGTGACTGACTTGTCGACGAAATTACCTAAAAATTTATAAGGCGGCGGTTTTATATTGCGAAAATTCTTCGTAAATTCCGGTCCACGTCGTGTATGTTGTAAATTTCGTCCTCTCGCAAGGAAATGGAAAGTCACGGTTTCGAAGGAAAGGAAGTTACAAAAAAGTATGTGGACTAATATCTAGGACGTATGAAGTTCATCACGCAATTATGAAATTAAACTGGAAAGTAGGAATTTTTCTTTGCTGCTAAGCTGATCGATAGATTCCCAACTAAACCAATCACGTAAATTCTGGAGATTTTCCGCCGTCTACTTTACCCTTTTCTTATTATCTCGTTGTATTATCAGTTATGTCATATCGTTCCCCAAGTACATCCAAACTAATCTTCTCAACTTCACATTTCTTATATTTTCACAAGTTCGTAACTGCTTTAGTGCCCAGGTCTCAATTTCATTAGAACTTTTTAAGCTCGAGTTGTTTATAACTTGTTACGGGACCTCTGCAACTCTTTAATTAAGACCGGCCATTACTCCAAACTGGATAAGATAAATCTGTTTCATTGTAGCCGGGCCACACCTTACTAATAGTAAAAAATGTTCTTTCTCGTCATTTCATTTTTTATTTCTTTGTTTACACCTTTCATCCTTAAAAAATTATGTCGTAGTCTCCTGGGGGATGCTTTTTGCCAAGTGAAATATTTTACAACTTCTGCCATCACATAAATCTCGTTTCTAGTTCTACGTTTTATTTTCTTTTTTTTTTTTATAAATCCTTAACGGTACAATATTAACTTCGCTTCGTTTATTATTTTTGTTGTTTAACCGTAAAAATGCCTTTCTCTAAAGCCGTATAATTATTCGATTAGAATGAAAGAATCCACGGTTTTAGTTCAATTAATAAAAAAAAATACAAGGTGGGCCCTTCATTAGAGCATATTGAATATTCAACGCAGGATACGTCGCATGTTTTTCAGGAAGAGTGAGTGGTGATGAAAAACGTGAGCAGGATCACTTTATCGCAAATCCTTTTCAAGTATTCACACCAGTAGTTTCAAACCTGATTTTTCCATGCAGGGTGCAATATCAATTTTTACATGGAATAAAATTCACAAGGAAAACGAAGCTTTTGTATTTAAATCACTACTGTGATCTCAAGTCTAAGATCGGTGTGTGGACTGCGAGGAAGGCAATTGAAAATCACCTCAATAATTATATTTTCTAGTAAGCCAATTTGGGTTAGATGTTAAGAGGTGCTGCATAGTTTTAGACATTTTAAGTGTTTTGTTTTAATGTTCTAAACATTACAAATTTTAATCAAACGTCAGATTAAAACACCAACTCATAAGTTAAACTACACGGCTAACTTTAGAGCGATCAGAAGTTTTTGCTGCCGAAAAGTTGTTCGGAATAGTAAAATTTATCAAGCTTAACCAAACTTGATGAGTTGCCATCCTTTCCTCTTCCCACTCGATTAGCTAAACTTGACAATAGGGAGTTGGAGTTTTAAATGTCGTTATACGTTAAGTTATCAATATTGTTAGCTAGCAAGACCGTCAATATCTGACAATATCATAAAGGGAATTGAAAGTCTTTTTAGGCAAAGATAAATCTCGTTAATCTATTCATTTATTTTGCGTCACCTATGTACGACAGTTGATTTTGAGGAGGGTGGAAGGCTATGTTGAAGGTAAGAAGGCATTCTAAAGCATAGGGACTTCTGAATATTGTTAAATTCCAAATCTGCTGCTGAAATGTTCTCGACATCGATTATGTTTTTTTCAGTGTTTCGGGTGAAAGTTATAATTAAGTTAAGACTAACTTCTAGGCCTATGCATTGATTTACACCCACATGCTTAATTAAATTTCCACATTATGATCGATGACAATTCGGCAACTTCTCTGAGATAAGATTCACAGATGAGTTAAAGAGGGTAGCAGATAGTCGATAAACATGGCTGCAAAGCGCTACGGATCAGTGGCTGCGTCATTTTCTCTTTCACTCATGGTTGGTAGCCGACTATTAGCAAAAGTTAGGAATACTACATCGTAAATTAAGTTTTCTTCAATTTGTGGTTGTCAGAATGGTATAGCGATTTTAGCTCACATTTCCCTTGCTCTGGAATATTTTCTATTATCTGATTCCAATTCGATTACCTTCGATGCCTTAGCGCAAATATTTGGTTATTTACCATACGATAATACAAATCGCTCGCTCAATTTATATTAAGAGTTAGCGATTTACATTTTTATAAACTCGGAACATGGAGTTTCCCTAAGGACTTTTCATCTATCTTTTGAAGCTTAAAGATCAATAAATTTGTATCCCGGCGTTTGAGAAATTATATGCACGACCCAATTTGAGCTGAATTTGTTTTCAAATTCGAAACACGTTTAATTTTAACAATTTTTATTGTTTTTTAACCTAAAAATATCGCACCAAAAGCGTCCGCTTTATTTTTCACATGATTTTTTACTGCGTCTTATTAAAATTTTAAAACGAACTGCTTTAATTTGCTCGCTCGCTTTAGGGTGTCTATTTTAAATCACATTAATCGTTTCGTTAATCACTAAAAATATAATTTTTAATTTAACGTCGGCGAGCCAAAATTTAGGAATGTAACAAAATTTTTAATTAAATTTCAAAATAAATGTCTACGTGTTTTGAGTTAAGCCGAAGAATTATTTGTTGCGCAACGAACGACGTTGCTGGAATTAATTTATTAATTATAAAATAATTGAACGGAAGATGGAAAGGAGTGGTGAAAAATAACCTTCGCAGTTATTAAAAGCTTGTGCGAGAAAACAAATGAGACCCACTGATTGAGGCGATTGATGGACGCGGGAAGAATTTCGATGAGAATTGCACGAAGGGCCAAAAACATGTTTAGTTCCGCCATCGCGGAAATTATTGTTTGTGCACATTGAATAACTCATTGTAGTGGAAATATACGTACATTGACTTGGCGCAGTCGACTATATTTTCAGCTCTCTAAAAATTGGCATTGAAATTCATTGGGCATAACTTGCAAGCAAAGTAGAAAGCATACGCATTTGCACATTTTAATTAAAACTGCAGTTTTTCTTTAACATGTCATTCATCCTTGTGCTTGACTGGAGCTTTGTTTGATAAACATGAAGGAGCTTTTTCCACCAGAAAGAATTTGAAGAACTTGGAATTGGAAAGCAGGCCTTTTTTACTTCTGCACTAATTTGATTTACATAATATTTGTTGTGCATATTAATTCAGGATAAAATTTCCATGCCACTAATCGGAATATAAATTGACTTAACTAATCGTCTCCCGTTAATTACTTCGCAAATTTTCTTAATCGCTATATTAACGTTTAAATTATAAAAGGCATCGTTATATCTATGCAGTAACGAAGCAATTAAGAGGTACGAGAAAGTAGAACGATGCGTTTCCGTAATAATGATTATAAATTTATAACAATTTATTATCGAACCATATCCACAAAGTGATTCTAATATGGCTCTCGACCTTTAATTAAAATTCAAATTGCTTTTCGCGCCCCTATCGATTTGCTTTTGTAAAAGATGACAAAAGTAAACCTTCGCTTCATAATCGAGATCTCGATGCAAATTCGGCAAGATTTTTAATATTCATTTGGAATTTTTACATCGCTCCCCTGGATGACGCCGATTATGGAGCTCAAAACTCAGATTTTCGGGGTCGTTAGGAAGTGGGATATCCAATTATGTAGAATTCTCAAATATAAATCCGTTTACGTTTTGTTAAAGACCAAAACCTCGCGAAAACTGTTAATCCAATTTATTTACCAACAAAGCGTGATAAATTTTTCCTCAACTTGCGAATTACGTTCGTGCACTTAAAGTTAAAATCTAAACGAATTCCGGTTCGTTTGGAGCAGAAGTGTTTTGTTATAATAAAATACGAATAAACATCCTTCTTTTTTACAATCAAAGACAGTTGGATGCAGGCAGCGAGATTATCGGATATGTGGACGATGAAGAGCAAATGAAGCGAAAGGCAGAAAGTCGAGCCGCCGTTTTAACTATTTTATTTTTGGATTCTGCTTATAAATAGTAGTAGCAGGGGTGTGTTTTGTGCCTTATTTAAATTTCCGAGCGTGGCTTGTTTTAGAAAACTTTCAGTTAATTTTGTTATATTAAAAAGGCTGCATTAATTTTTGAGATTTCCATTTTAAGCGATGCACGTGTAAAGTTGATCTGTCTCATCAAGTATGCAAGGATGAATGAACAATGGGTGGATGAGACAAACCAAGAACTGGCAGGATGTGTTCGGTTTATATGGTGAATAGTAAATAAATTATAGAAAATGCGAAAGAACGAAGAAGGCCATCCGCTTAATGCGTCGTGACTGAAATTGCTAATTACGTGTTGGTAATTGAAAATTACGTTACTATGTTGGACAAAGAACGCTGGGCGTTGGATACGCTTAAAAATTCGGTACTAAATTCGTTGAGCGTGAAGACAAAACAATGGCCACCATGTTAGGATATGTAGTGTACTTAATTCAAGTGCTATTGAACCTTGAAAATGTATAGAAACTCGGTGGAAATATAAACTATATTTGTCATATAGCATGGACATCGTTTACCACTGGCAAACAAGTCCTTGATTACAATGGGGCATTATCTATAAAAGTAGACGATGCGATGGCTCGTTAATTAATATTCTTCGCCTTATTATAATATGTATTTGAAACGTCGGTTTCTGATTGATCAGCTTAACGATTTATTTGAGTTCTTCCTTTAACACTGAATTGCTCTAATTTCAAAGTCTACATATAGGATATATACCACCCTGTAGTGCAAAGCTGCTGCGTTTACTTGGAAAAGCTCTAATCGGGTGTATACATGGTTTGTTTAGTCTTCTTGTCATGGATTTGTATGTTTTATTTACTTTCCCATGTTTAGCTTTAAGTTTCAGCTTCTAATAATAAGCGAGCTTTATTTTTGTTTCACAAACCCCACGTTGTTCGGAAGTCTTCCAATGTTTACACATGAAGAATTAATGGCGAAAGAAGTTTCCTTGTGGTTTTAATGATTGCCAATCATTAAATGCAAAACACAATCAAATTAAGATAGGAGGTCACGGGTCTATTGTAATGGAAGCAATAATTGAGGCTATTAAGACCGGAATAGACTAGACTGACGAGTGTTGTTACTTTTAATTGTAACAAACGGTGCATGCAGTTGCAGTTCTTTGACCGATTTGTTTATTTCATCTGGTTTAATCAATTATACTAATTTGTGATAATTTATTTGAAGAAATTTCTCAAGAATTATTTGGCCGAAGTTAATCTTCTTCACGTTAACTAATGCTTCTGATGTATGGTTTTCTTTCAAGTTTAGTTTATGATGCATAACGCCATCAAACATAAAATTGTATTAATCACTTTTTGCGAATTTTGATAAAAAAGGGCCAAAAAATGTAATGGGAATATGGGATTGGCTTAACATTTTTAGTAGAAACCTTCACCCTAAGCAACAGATATAAGAAAATAACAAAAGTTGTTGAAAATAAGAATCTCTGTTTTTAAATAAATCTCGGAAACCAATGCACTTGTAAAAGAAGAAGTTGCTAATATCGTCGCCGTTAGCGGCTGTCTAAGCTTTCTGCTTAGCCTCCTCAGTCGAAGCTGTTTTAAGCATTTTTAACTATCCGCAGTAGTCATCTCCGGACGTTTACAGGAGGAGCTCGTACACGTCTGAGTCGTTGCATCCTTTGGTTTATTGATTGATTGTCGTATTTAGGCTACATTCCACTTACACCGCCACCGACTCACCGGTAGTCCAGTACAAACTACCACAGTAGTTGACCCTATTATTGTTTTGAACGTGGGATACCTCGATTCACTTAGAAACTGTCAACAGAATAGAGTTAAGTCCTGATCTTTTCGAATAAGTAGGCGAATCTTACATGAAAAATCGATTATTTTCTAAATTAAGATATTTTGAAGTTCAGCTACAGTTTAACCGCTTCATTTTAATGTCGTCCATCAAATTCTACAACATTTTTGTTATATCTATACCTGTGGGTCTGGATAACATGCTATTCCCTGAAGCTTGCATACAAATTGAAACTCTCACGCGCTGTTTACATACTTGATCTTCGAAGTTGGTTTAACTTTATCTTTTCTTTATGGCACACACGTGTTAATAAAAGTTCACCTGGTTCGGTAATTCAGTTTTTATAACATCGCAACTTTAGCAGTAGAGAACCTAAGGAATAATTGAGAAATTCAATGATTTCAGTGTAAATCCGTTTCTAACCCCGTTAACTCCAACTTCGTTAAACCGTTTTCCGTTAAACATTCCCGACGGAATGAAACGGGACGTGCGGACAGAAGTCGGTTGTAACACTGAAATTAAATATTTTACTTTACCAAATTATTTAATACTGTTCCGCCACTGTCCTGTCACATTGTCAATTTAATATTGCACATCTTGATTGAAGGAATCAATCCGAAGTAATAGAGAATGACTTCTCGAGAACTCGAGCAGAAAGCAAAATAATTATTACGTATAATATACTATTTTTTGGCCCCGGGGGGGAGGGGGGGGGAAGTATAATTTAATTTCAGTTTATCTTCGCAAAAACGCATAACTTGATAATATATTTATCGAGAATAAATAATTGTAAGCAACGGTTTTTGTTGGATAATAATGACCAACCACGCTAGAATGCGGTAAACAAATCCCCACGCAAAGATTTGGTCGATATTCTGCATTTTTTCAAAAACTTCGAACTTGAACGTAATTTTACTATTTATACCTAACTTCTAATCTTTTCGTAACCGACTGACCTCTTCTCAGACTAGTTGGGTAATCGTTTACAATGTCAAACGAGAAAGGTCAGCCAGTGATTTAATCTTGTAATTTTAATTATTATTTTCGGTAATAACCATGAAAAATTTCATTTTCGATGCAAGACTGGTCTTATCGGATCATCCTGTATGTAGATAATATGAAGTTATAACTCAAAGTCGACACTCGATATTTTGTGTCTCAATTTTATGTACTTTTACCTTTTTCTCTTCCCATCCGACCCAAATGAATGTGAATTAGTCTCTGCACGTTTTGGGTCGTTTCCACATTTTGAATATTCGATTTATAGGTCAATTTGTATCCAGGTTTAACCCTCTTGATACTAAGGACCAAGTGAATATATTTCAAGTTCTCTGCGGTAGTTCTTCTTCATCAATTTTGAATCAACTCTTTTTTGTACTTATGACGCTTTTCTCGTGATAAATGGACTCACCATTTTCGAGACGATGCTATTTTTTATTATAATTGGGTACTAATAACCTCCATGTATGTACGTTCACGTACCAGCATCATTATCAATTTAAGTTCCAACTTCCTTTTTGTATGAGAAAATTGAGATTATGCAAGATTTGATTGACAATGAATTACCAAGTACCAAAATAGAATATAAATTGACACGTTGATTTTTTGTCAAGTCAAATTTGAACTGTGTGTGCATTAAAATAAAATCATTAATACATAGTTCAACTCTAACGGGATTTTAATTGAAACTTTCCTATGTTGTATTTTGCAAATCAAATTTTTTTGCATGTTAACGACCTTTCTCATTAGATTTTCAGAAAATTCTACCCCTACCGAACGGTAGAAATTTAGAATTTATAGTTAATCCTGCGCCATAAATTTTTTACTCCGAATAACAAATTAGAGGTGGATGTGCTGACCTAGGCTACGCCACTGTCTAATATTAAAATTGGATTTTTTTGAGCAGAATTATAATGCATGAGTTGGTATTTTTAAGTGCTAAGAAATAATTTGCTTTACTAAGCGAATTGAAGGACAGAGGCCGAAATAGGAAAATTGTAACATCGATTTCCTCGGATAGGTATTTTCTTCCAGAAGGAAAATTATTTCTAAACATTGAACGATTCGAAAATACATTTTTCATTACAGAGATTGATGATGCTTCGTCTCATTATTTATACATTTGAAAGCCAACACGTTTAGTGTGAAAAATTATTTAAAAAAATTGTTTATCTGGAGTTGAATCGATATATTCGGTTCTTGCATGATAAAAAGCAAAATTATCGAACTGTTGTGTGTAATTTACAGCTACGTTATGCATAAACAAATTTTATTTTGTCTTGGTTATGGAAATTACAATTTTCGCTAAAATGAACACATTGTAACGAACCGTTCTCATAATTTGCATTATTTAATTATGAATACCCATTAAATGGTTGTACTAATCTATTTTCCCGGCAACTTTAATATCTACATTGTTAACAGAAAGCACAGTTTAATTTTTCAGTATGATGTATTCGCATTTAAATGCTGCGATGAGATTAAATCTAATTAAATTTTCCGATTGATTCGGTTGTGCCGTAGCCATGTATCAACCTATTGGAAAAATACAACATCCCAAGGGACGACAAGCAATGGAGAAATACAATGTTAATATGGAAATGCGTCCCTGCACCATTACGGGAGTGAAGTAATAAAAGTCACGGTTTGCATTTGGATGGGTGACCATTTCGAGAACTCCAGGGTAAACTGGATTTAAATTTTCGAAAAAAATTGTTATCCCAGGAATAATTTGATTTGCAATATAACGGCAGAAGATCGAACGTTTTTACAGTAAATTAAATCGACCCGGTTCAGTCTTAAACTCATTCTCACACCTAATTAGTGTATAACAATTATTATTTATCTAATTAATTAACTTACATAAAATTACTTTCAAAGCCGCAATTAAATTTTATAGCTATTTGGAAGTGAGACATTCTGTTAGCGTTTAATTGGACCAACCAAATAAATAATTAATTAAGTTGAGGAGAACTTTGTTCTAGGTTGTGTTAGTGGATAAAAATCTTGGTCACCCTATATATTTAAAAAAATTAAGTCGTTTCCTCCCTAATGCTATTTGGCAGTAGTTAATTCCAAGTTACTCTGTCACGTCGCCCATAAAACTATCATTTCGAACGATAACTTTACGAAGAGGCGTAACTGGACCTAATGCATGTTCTGACATAAAGATGGCGTCAGCAAGATTTTGAAATAGAAAGCCTCTATAAACATAACGATTGTATACTAAAAGTTAGAATTAGATTTTTGGTTTCAAACAACTCCAGCCAATTATTCTGAGCTGCTTGCGAGGAGATTAAAGTATGTCGGGTTGTTGGGGTGACCCACAGAACAATTGGCCAGATATGTTTGAAAGTCTGGTTTGTAAGGAGTTTTTTGTCAGTTGACTGTGATTTAATAGCAAAAAAGTCTACGTCTTTCGCGCAGGATCTTAACTAAAGAGTATCAAGTGGGAATCTTGGCAATAATTCAATCAATAACTGACTCTATTCTGGGCGGTGAGTTTAAAATTTTCTGATACTGTGCTGATTCATTATAATGGACTATATCGTTATTTGATATCATGATATTGATACATCTAAAAATATTCTCAGATACTTCAAAGTCACCTTTGTCCATACTGCTCGTGATGCATTCAATATTTAGCGCTTTAGTTCTCGTTTAGCTTCCAAATTGACCTTAATAACTACGTGTACACCGAGGAATTAAGCCTCTTCATAAGCACTGAAATTCGCTATATAATTTAGTCCTCCTGGTCTAAATACATTCGTAACTGACAGAAAATGTGAGAGTACTTATTATTATCCTAAACCGACTCACAATTTGGCTGTAAAGATGTTGGTAAAGCAGAGATTATATCCTTTTCCTTGATTGATATCTTCAATCCTTATTGAGCTTAATCCAAGAAGCTTGGTGGTGATGAATAAGTTCTCTACAGTCGCATCCTCATGACTGAGGAATCGTGATCCCAATTGTTCATTTGCAGTACATTGAACGAAACCATTAGGGTTCTATTGGGAATAATTAATTAATGGGGCGGTTTCCCGTTGCCTTCCCCACAGCCCACAGATCTATCTTGGGCTTTAGATCACAACAGCATATTCGACTCGACCAGGATTTGAACCGACTGAACCAGGAAGGTCACCCGCTTCCCAGTCGGCTGGTGTGACGCCACATTGCTGGTGAATAAGTACAGACATATTAGTTCGTCCACTGTCCAATTCTGGATTGGAATCTCCTAGCGAGAAACTTTTTATATTATATTTTCTTCGTTTCGTATAGAATTTGAAGTCATTTCCTATTCAACTGTTTCAAAATTAACATTGACGGTTTTGTAATTTAAACTGGATATCGATTGCTCTGCCTGTTGAATTTCTTACACAAAGTGCTACAACGTAGGACAGTCAATTTTGATGAAGCTCACAAATCCCTGAGCTCTCACGTTTTTTTCATTTGCCAATTTCGAGACCGCAATTTTTGTAGCAATCCTACTCGGCGGGCGAAGTAATGCCAATTTTTGCATTAATGAAGCGACGAAGTTGAGCGTGAAAAATTACATTCCCGTCGTCCACATTTGTCTGCCTTATCTGCACTATTTATAACCATGCAGTTGTTATTATAACGAGTCACATTTAATCCTACACGTTCGGTCCATAGAGTAAATCGTTCCTTCAAAATCCAATTTGTTCATTTAATTGCCGGAGTTATTTTACAACTAACGACGCTTAAAAATTTCATCAAAATTCAGAACCCGTTTCAATTTCAAGGTTTAATTTATATGAATTGTTTTCATTTGCATTAAATAAAAATTATTTTATATTGTTATGGCTTTCGGGAGGAAAAATGATAATTTTCAGGTTTTCCGTCATCGGTGGCGAAGGACCAATTTGTATGTAGGAATGTAATTTCTAGTTTGAGAAAGTTGCTCAAGTTTGAGTAAACTACGGCAGTTTGACAAATATAATAAGGAAGTGCTACTAAATTAGCGAACTTCCACAGTTGCTGTTTACTTGCTGTGTGTATACAATGCGGTTCTTTACTATTCTGTCGGAATATTCGAGTGCCACTTTTGGGATTCGTCGAGCTAAATTAAATAGTCCTTGCACGTTTTCTTACATCGTGAGAAATTGAAACACCTTTTAAAAATTTATATCCATCGTGCAAAATGCGTTCGTGTTCCTGCAATACGACGATTGCAAGGATAAAATTCCGTGCTAATGCAGAGTATTGGTTATATTTAGCGTTGGGTTAATTTTAGATTAATTCGATTTAAAAGTAATTCGTTACAAAGAAAATACCGTGAATAGTTTGGAACGCACTGTGACGGTGCGTTTCCGCCGGAAACTTCTATGGATGACCATTTTAAGCATCCACTGACTACTTTTGTGGGTCCCCAACGAACTTCAATTTATTAATTGGTTCAATTGCTCTATGACATCACATTGTTAACTATTTTTAATTTTTCACATCCAAATGCAGCTAGAAAATAATGATTCCTAAAATTCGCGACACGTAACGGGGCTACCGGGAATGATATCACTTACCGCATGAAACGCGATTAATTAAAAGAATTTTTCGCAAAAAATTAATTGTTACGACCTCTACTTAATTAACGCTTTATTTAATTACTGATTAGTAGAAAATGTTTTAAATTGGTCTAGATGCGCTATTGTGCAATTTGTAGAACACGCAATATATGAGAAGCGCTGTAGTATGAAGCTGTCACGAAAAACTTCCATTATGAAGTAGTAGTAAAATAATTTATCCTTTAAATAGGATCGAATCGATGTCGCCTAGTGTCAAGTTCCCAGGGGTTATGTACATATTTAGGGATTACTTCTGCCAGGGTTGACGAATTTCGATAATTTTACCAAACCGATATTACTAAGTAAATTATTAAGGGACGTCGTTTCATTATTCATTCATTCAACATTATTTAAAGTTATACCTTTCACTTCCCGAGCATAAAAATGAAGACCCCAAAATCTCTTCTGGTGCGCCGCACGCTCCATAATTCAGGATATCCTTGTGTTTTTTGAACGTCCTTAATGGTCTTCGCACGGAACGAATTTTTATTCTTCCCTGTACGAGTTATATTCATTTTGGGACCCATGTTATTAAAGATTTACAAAAGAATCCCTAGGAAACTTGAGCGTAATCATTTTGAATAAATTTATAAGAGGGTAGAACTTTGTTTTTGCTTAGGTAAAAGTTTTCAAATTTTTCGAGCGCATCTGCCGCGTCACTGAATTTTTAATATATTAAAAAGCACGTTTTTGTTTTAACTAATTGAAACATAATAATCGATTTTGTTAACACCGCAAGAATTTTTCAGACCACGTCGAGGACACTTTGTTACAAATTGAATGAGGCCCACTTACATTCTTTTCGCAATTTCATTTTGTTCTTCGAACGAAACGTTTCAATCTATCCCATTTTTTACTTTTTCTAAGGCCGCGCACACACCGGAGAAACACGCAATATCCTTGATATGTAAAGAATTTTGCTTGCGGCGGTCGATGGTGTGGTTTAGAAAAACTTTAATGAAGAACGAGCAAGCAAGTATCCGCATTAGTGCACCCTAAAGCGATCTAATCTAACGTGCTTCTTATTGTGGTTTAAGACGGAATTTAAAATTTAGTTTACCAAACACAGAGCGAAGTTGTAATCGAAGCGTTTTAGCTGCTCAATGAATGTTTAATTGAACGAAAGCTTTAATCTTGAAGCAACAATTAAAGATTCTCTATTGCGCGTAATATTCAATAACTTTTATTTGCTTCATCGCTCGAGTTCTCCCATTGAGCGGAATGTGGTCTCAACATCGAGATTTACTAAACCAGCGTTCAGCTGCTGGGTCGGATGTGATATTATGTGGTTCGCTGTATTTATAATCGAGAGTTCAAATCAAACAGAAATGCAATAAAATCATCATCACCATCGAGGTTTGAAGCTGTATCGATTGAAGCCAATAGATTTATGACCCCAGCGACTACACTATACGGTTCTATTACTCGGAAAATTTTATCATTTTTTCATTAGGGATGATTCTTGAAACTACCAATATCCACCCCCGAAATTGTTAAAATGTAGCAGTTAAAAACTGATAATAACCCTTGTCCCGCCTTCCCACTTGATATATTATTCAAATCGGGCCACTCCCTCACTTTTTATAGTGGATAAATCTTGTCACGACCGTAATAAACTTTAAAGAAATTTTGGGGGGGGGGGTTCTATATTTATTGTATATTATAGTATATGTACCTATTTTATTCACGAAAATGCGCTTCAATACTTTAACCTCGGCAAGGTTCCGATTTAAATTTTATATAATTTATTGTATGTGGGTTCCCACATTAATCGAGACATTGATTATAAATTTAGGAAAGTTACGCAACCTTACGATAAATTTTGTATAGTATTATTTCGAAAACTTCGGGTACTGCAATTTGTGAGCTACCTTTGAATGTGTTTACACAGTAAATTTACAGATTGCACAAATCGTTTGTGCGTCGAAACTCCGGCTGGCACCGGCCAACCCGCGGGCCACATCAAATAAATAAATTAGTTTATTGAACTAAAATTTCTAACATTCAAGTAGATTTTAACAATTGAGTGCCTGGTCGAAAACGTAAACAAATATCGCATTAATTTAATTATTATTTACCATTGATAATGAAATAATAGTATATTATACATTAAAGCCAGAATAAAGGAGACTCTGATTGGTTACTCGGTGCCCTAGTAGTAACGCCATCTATTTTTTGGGAACAAAATACAAAATTTTCCATCAGTTGCATATGTTTCGCAAATTTATAATCAATATTTGAGAGCTGTTAGATTCAGTGCGTTTCCATTGTCTGCAATGCTGTTCTCAACAGAAGGAACAACTTATCTCAATCTTGTAATGGAAGCTCTCTCTATTCTGCCATTATGTAATATTACAATCTTCTTCCTTTGAAGGGCCATCTAAATTTATAAAATACATATGCGGGTCCTTTGTTGGAAAAATTACTTCGACATATTTTCTTATTATTTTGACCCAAATTGACGAAAATATTTTTCGGAAGAAAAAGAAAGAGAAGTAAAATTTATTTTGGCTAATTAAATTTTCAATTTCATTAATATAATGCGTATAGGAAAATAAGTCAACTTATTCCGTTTAATTTTATATTAATTTTTATTTTTCCAAAGAAAGAAAAGAGGAAACATGTCAATATTATAAATGGAACAACAATGTTTAAGTTGATTAATTTTTTTCAGCTCGCATAATTAAATTATATATCAAGTTTTGGTTGATTCTAATGGATGTACTAAATACCTACTCTTTTCATTCGGCCGCCTTGACCTAACCTTGATTATTATATATCTGGCAGGCAAATCTATCGATGATTTTTGAAAAACCTGATCTGGTTCAATAGATTGCACTGATAAATTAAAAGACGCAATAAATAGCTTTATTATTGTAATTCTTGGTGTTTATTGGTGCTAAAGTAATTTAGTAGCATCTGACATTCTACACTCTACAGTTTTAAATAATTTGGAAACTACTTTCGATCATTTTTCTTAGGTTGGCAAAAAATTGACCAATCAGAGAAGAGTTACAGCGATCAGCTGTTAGTAAGTTAGGAATCTGTATTTTCTAACTAATGATAAATCAAGGATATATATTTACAAAATATTGCAAGATTATTGCTAGGACTGGGGTAAGAGTCGAAGAGTTAGCGACGGACGAGTTTACCTCATTTCATAACTTTTATTTCCTATATGAATATTTAACTTGCAATCCCTTAGTTCAGAAAGCGCGGGTCTGGCAGCGGACATCTGGGAGGATGAACGCTACGAGCCCTTAAAAAAGGTAAAAAATATGTTAAAATTGAACGCTAGTATAAATCCCATGAAAAAAATGAAAAAATTATCGTTTAATTTAATTTTTTTTTATCTCTCTTGAGAGTTCGTAAAGCTTGATCCTCTCAGCTGCCCGCTGCTAGACTTGTGGTTTCTGAACAAAGGGGTTGCAAGTTAGATATTCATATTATAGAAAGTAAAAGTTATTAAACGAGTTAAGCTCATCCGTTGTTAGCTTTCCGTCTATAGGTACTTTTCTTGATCTATACCAAACTTCATCTATTGTGTAACATTAGATAAGCTCACACAAGCATTCGATCCTGCATGAAAGGAGAAATCCGAGCGAGAGAATGAATAGATAAATAGGTAATCACGTGCGTTAATCTATTTCTGCTCGAGACAAATAATGTCAATGAAAAGCGCGAATAGAAAGAATGCTCGTATTTTCTTATCTATTGAGATTACAGCGTGATAACTAGCTGAAATGGCGACACCCACTCAGCCCTGGGGTGGCTGAGCGTAAATGAGAAAGATGGCGCTTCGTAGCCCAAGTGGCGCAGCCCTGTCGGTCAAGTTAAACGTTCCTGGGATGCCCGAATAAATCAGTGGAGATGGCGCTTTGTACCCTTTTGTAGCTACGCAACTAGCGTATTATATGAATGCGTACGAGCTCATTATTATTGTCAGTTCAATGCCACTTATTGCCGTTTTCTTTGCTTATTACAACGATTACCGCTTATTATAGTATATTACTGTTTATTGCTTCGTATTTTTCTCATATTACCAACGATTTGTCAGTGAAAAGCCTCTCGATAACAACTTCTATTTTTTATTTGAAATGACTTTAGGTACAATGATGGTATAGATGGCAGCACTTACTAACCGATTAACGAGTTTTATATCTCTTTTGAAAGTGAAACTAACGGTGCGATTATGATGATTGAGATGAATTGCGTGATAATGAAGTTCCTTGTAAATTTTACGAGCTAACGATTTATGAATTTTGAAGCTTATTTTATTTTGTATTTTCAACTCTAACAACGAAGACAAACTCTTGACTGTGAGTTCAGAAATCGCGCGGTTTAATAGGGGACTTGTGCATATTTTAACGTTCGCACGCACAAACTGAAAATAATTTGCATTGTTTAAAATTACAATTAAATTAAAAATTAACAAGCTGAGCAAACAATAAAATCTGATAATTTCGAATTTTCACAAACTCATAATTTATCTCACCTATTTTCACTACAACCTCCCTCCTCCCGTAACAAATATACTGTTTCGTTTCAGTCACACCTCGAAAGATGGCTTTAAAATAATGAAGAAGTCTAAAACTTCTCAGAGAGCTTAGTTTCATCGTAATAAATCAAACCAAAAATCTCAGAGCTAATCTTTCGAGTTTCAACTGCTTACCAAGATAAAATATGCTACATCACATATGGAAGAGTCTTCCAATCTAAATCAACCTTACCTACTGCTCGTTCTTTTTCAAGCATAACGTCTCAATTTTTTTATATTTTTCCCATCAGATATAAGAACAATCGGATCCGTGCTCGAAGAAGGTTAAGCTTCCTGCAATCAAACATGACTTATTCGATTCTCATTCCAATTTCTTTGCGATTTTTATCGGAAACGCGGAATAAGTTGGCATTTAGCCACATCTTTTCGTGTACACCTACTACAATTTTTTAACCCCAGTTGTAAATCAAACCCATCGATTATTTCATGATTTATTTAGTACAACAATTTTTTTTATCAAATAATTGCTTTTATTTTGGTGAATTATGTAACATTTCGCATTAGTTACAAGTGAATTAATTTGATTAATGATAGTGAAGCACAGCTCATTGCTTCTTCACTCCGTTGATAGATGAAAATTCCAGAAAAAAAATTTTTAAATCATGTAATACTTGGGCTGTTTAAAATTTCTACATAATTAGGTATCGATCGATAATTTTATTTATAATTAAGGCAGTAATTAATAAGTCGAATGGATTGCTTTGATAGAAACTGGAGTGATTGACATAATTTGATGTTAATTGCTGGTAGTTATGTATTTCAGAATTTTTTATTTAAATCGGCCTATTATTATTCGATGACTAAAAGTTCTGCTTTTGGCGTATTTCCATTTCAAGTGTCTCGCATATTTGGAATAAAAATCCTTTACATACATTTTTTTTGTATATCAAATTCTTTTTTTTTTTGGAAATTTAATTAAATTTCTTTTATCTGCCGATCAGTTATTAAGTTGTAAGTAGCCATTTATTCGGATAGGTAATCATTTTTTTGGTATGGTAAACCATTCCAGAGTGTATTGCTCTAATATTGAGTGGTTTCATTTATTATTAAAAGCTATAAAATTAGTCGGAAATCGTGTTTATTTGAAGAGGGTGTTAAACTAACATCGATGTTATCTCATTTATTCATAGACTTGTGATATTATTTTACCTAACTAAATGCTTTTTTGTCCAAACATTTTCGAGCCCCTCTCGTATCTTTATTTTCGGAAAATGAAAGCTTCTCATTACTGGATATTTTATTTACTCATACCATTCATGCGATTTCGTATTTACCCTCGAGAAACCATTATTGATTTTGCGTCGTACACCCACCTATAAATTTCGCAAGGATGAACCGTCATGTACCCACACAAATTTTTGATTTTAATTTTGAATTTTATCATAAAAAAATAGTGGAGATATCTCATCGTTTTTCTTCTATCCATCACCGCGTTAAGACGTTGGCGTTAAATATATTAAATGTCATCTCGATTGAACAAATAAAATGTAAACGCGCACGGAAATAAAACGGAAAGAAAGTTTTGCGTCGAGATAATATTCATTAGAAGTTGAAAATGAAAATGTTGCCCGATAAATTTCTGATTTGGTAATTAAATGGTCTCGAAAAGCGACTTCATTATTGAGGAATTGAAAAACTTTTTCCTCGATAACGATATCGTTTTAAATATGTTTTGGCTTTGACGAGTTCGAGGTTGGGCAGACACACGAAAACGTTATTTATATTTTGGCAGAGCACAAGACGCGATGACATTTTTAATCGTTGAAAGAATGCGATTATGATGGACACGGTGTGAGGAAATTTATTTTAATTTATTTTTTCTTTTTCAGCACATGGTGCAAACTGGTATGAGCACGCCGTTCGGAGCGGCTGCACCAGCCGGTTTCCCAGCGCAAAATGGGGAAGTGAAAGCAGAAGTAAAAGAAGTTCCATTATTGCCGCCGCCAACGGTCGCCGCAACGGGTCCTCCATTTAGTCCTCCTCCACCTCAACCGGCAACGGAACAACAGCAACAGTCGGTAGCCATAGTCAGTAGTCCTGTACGTGGATCGGCCGCATCATTTCCATGTGAACAATCACAAGTATTAAAACCTGAAGCAGCCGAAGGTGCGATCGCGCCGCCCGCTGCGGCGGGTACCCCAGAAGCCACCCCCGTGGGATCGACGGCAGTCACAGATCCAACAAAGAACCAACCCAAAAGACTACACGTCTCGAACATTCCTTTTCGCTTTAGAGATCCCGATTTAAGAGCCATGTTCGGGGTAAGAAACTCTCTCGTCAAACAGTTGATTCGATTTAACTTGAATTCTTTTTTTTTTAGCAATTTGGTGCCATATTAGATGTAGAAATTATATTTAACGAAAGAGGATCCAAGGTATGCACACTTTTTTTTCTATTCTATACAAAATTATTTCAATATCTTTGAGCTTTGTTGCTATTGGGAAGAACAATGAAAATATTTTGTTTAAAGAAAACGAGTTTCTATGATCCAATCGTTTGCTGGGAACACAAACGAAAAAAAGCCGAATCGTTATTATTCTCAAACCTCTTATGATATTTAGCTTCATTATTCCCGAAAAAACACGGTAGCAGCTGTGCAAACACCTAACAAGCGTTTACTTGATAGACTTTAATCTTGGATTAGAGGATCCGAAGTGTTGAATTAGAATCGTTGGTGTTCCCGCAAATATTTTTTCGTACCTATTAAGAGTTTTCCAATAATTAATTTAGTTTACGTATCCTTGCAACAATAAACATATGTAACATGCAACAAATTTGATATGTTTTTTGGTTTGGTCTGTGGATATTAAAACGGGGCTTTAAATGTGTATTTTTTTTTAATTGACTTCCTATTTCCGAATTAGCTTTTTGGATATTTGTGGACTAATTTTATTTCTAAATTAGAAGTAATGTAATGGTTTTCTTCTTGGATAGTTTCAATAGCAACAGTGTGCTCGTTTTTAAAATACAGTGTAATTATTATATGATGCATGAAGTTACTTAATAATTTTTTTCTGTTGATAAATGCAATATTTTTGGAACTAAGAATTTTTTAATTACTTATTGCGCAAGAGCAAGTTTTTCTAATAAAAGTAGTAGCGAATATTTGAATTCATACATTACGTACATTACATACATACATATAAACATATAATGATTGTGCTGTAGCTATACCTCGTCTTGAAATGGATCATTCATTCTTTCTGACTTCATATCCATTTACTACTCGAGCCTCAATGGAGGACTGTTATCTTGAAATGGCATTAATGAGTATGTTAGTTCCTTTTCGGCTTGTTGGTATTATATAATATAAATATTATATCCTGTATTGTTTTGTGTCCAATTTATTTAATTAATGAATTAACGACGTGCTGTGTGGGAGGGATGTGTAGCGTTCTTAATGACACATTAACGCTACGCATCCACCTTTTCGGTGCCTCAGTGTGATTGTCGCATAAATGGATATGGAGTGGTAGTGTACATAGCTAGGCGCACTGTGAGTTAGGCTTAACAGTGTAGTAGTCTAACAGAGCGAGTGTGGAATGAGGCTTTCTAGACGCATGTCGTCTAACGTCATCATGTCATTGCACGAGTTTGAGAAGCTGTTTATAATGCATGTTTTGTCTGTCTCTGCATGCAGGGGTTCGGTTTTGTAACATTCGCAAATAGTGCTGATGCGGAGCGCGCACGAGACCGACTTCACGGCACCGTGGTTGAGGGAAGAAAAATAGAGGTGTGCATGATATATAGCTACGTGTAGCACTGGCCTGTCCCGTCCCTCCCCGGTAAAATAAGGTCAAAACCCTCGTGTGGCTTGCTGGCTTTAGTGACTAACCGGTAGCACCTTCCTGCTTCACACGTGTTTTGACGTTCTTTTGCCGCACACACTGTACTTAAAAAAAATCACTCAGTTATCGGTACTCCAATATGTTGTACATTGTCCTAGACGGCCATTTAATGCCGATGACAGTTGTAGTTCCGATCCCCCTCCCTCCTACTCACGGGCCGCCGAGGAGGTAAGTGGGTAAGGCCAGAAGTGCAGAACTGGAGCCTTCCCGATCTTTGCCACACGAGACCACATTAGGCCCCAGCACTGCACTAGCCGCTATCATTTATTTAATTTAGTTATTAAGTTTTAAGTTTAAGATAATTTTTAAGTTTTCTTTGCATCATCATTATTACCTACTATTCATACTGTAAAATTAATATTATTTGTCAGTTAGAGAGTATTGGGCGTATCTTATTGTTTCTTTAGTTTTTTTCTTAACCAAAATTGATCTAAATTGGAATGTATTAATTAACAAAATTAGTCTAATCGCATCTTTAACAGCAACACCTAATAGGTTTTAACAGGACAATTATTTATTTGTAGATGATTTATTTTAAAAGCGCAAATTTTGAACGTGTCGATCACACTGTGGAATAGAAAATATGAAAAACTTTTACGGTAAGAAAAGCCGAAAATTTGATTAGCCTATGGCAAAATACATTTTTTAAATTAGGTTACTTTTTTGAATTTTGCTTGTTTCATCAATCCAGCTTAGTGTCGTGGTCGCACCAAAAATACTTAACAGGGAGATTTTCCATCTCTAATTCGAGAGGTGGAAGGTTCCTTTATCATCATTTTTTATTATTGATAAAAATAATACTTACCAAAAAATCAGAATACTCTCTTTCGGTGTCGATTCATCCGGGTGAATTTAAAAATATTGACTGACTTGAATTTTTTAAAATCGCCTGCGGCTGTGGTTTGGAACCGACATTTTACTTTGGATTTTTCAAAATTTGGAAACTACACTTAAAATTTTGTTTTAATTTCATAAAATCGCAAGGCCATCTGAATAAGAGGTGAAACGTGAATATTTATTACCCTCCCCCCGGTCCCGGAATGTTTTTCATTGATTCAATATTATGTCAATTAAAATGATGAAATAATCTTTTTGGTGGTCACGTATCAACTGTTTAGATCGAATTTCACAACAAAAAGTACGCCTACTACAAATTAATATTAAATTTTTTTCAAAATTTTTTGTAATCAACCCTAGTGTACCAGGACGCAAAATTGTATAGTTTAAGTTAAAGGATGTTTATAAGATCATGATTATTATCATACATTTTTGACTTTCAAGATCATCATCGAGCAGAGCTAACCTCTCAAAAATTATATGATTTTAAATTAATTATCATTTTAACAAAAATCAGCTCAATGATGGTTTTTTCATTATAAAATAAAAAAAATTGTATAACTAATTTATTGTTCGAGCTTTATTACATTGCTGACTTAATTTAAATTTACAATTCAAAATATTTACAATTTTTTCAGAAAATTCCTGAAGCAATGTAGTAAAACTTGTTTGCAAATTAATTTTATAAACAATGTAATAATAATTATTGTAATTTCCTGGTTTAAAGACTTGAAATTTTGAATGTAAAAACTTTTACATAAAATTAATTTGTAACTGTTAAGGGTTAGGATTTATTTCTTAGAAATTGTATTGTAAATTTTGGCAAAACTACCGTCCTGAGGTAACACATTTTTTTAAATTTTAGCCATTTAATCAGTTAGGATAAGCAAAAATTGGCAAAAAGTTTTTTTTTTCATTTTTTTTAGTCAATACTTTTCAGGTTTTAATCTAATTTGTAATCTGACACAGCTACGGTAGGTATTATCACTACTAAATTTGTCACTAATTTGTGTGCTTCTCGTATGCAACGAACTTGGCTTGATGTGTTTTTAGAAAATGTTAAATCACAATCGGCAATAATTGTACCTTTGCCCATTTTATATAACAATGCACTTTTGTCTCTCATATCACAGTATTCTCCACTTCACGTTTTTATAAAGCACACACGCTTTTGTTTAGAAATATGTTACGGCATTGTAATGTAAAGTTCTGAAGCATACGAGACGATAAAACATTTTTCCTTTTTAAACGTTACAAATTAGATAATATATAAAATTTTCTGCCAATTTTATTGTAGTTATAAGTTTTTGGTTGTAAACTGAGCAGTGAACTCACTTTACAACCAAAGAGATAGTTTTAGCGGTTCAAACAGGAAGGATTTGTTACGATGCCACTTTATTATTTTATGATGTCACCTTTGCGAAGTAATAAATCGTCTCTGGATGAACATTGTGTCGAAGCTCAAATATTTGTATTTAAACAAATATTTCGGCTTGTATTTAAAGAAGTTTTACTGATGATCAAGTTTTTTGTTCAGGTTAATAATGCAACTGCTAGAGTACAAACCAAAAAACCAACAACTCTTCCTGCAGGTGAGCAAATTCAGTCCTGTTTTGTAATGTGCTTAAAATTTTTTATCGTTTGTAGTTCCCGTCTGTGTTCAATGGCCGGAAGCTGCATTGAGAGGTGTTGCTGCGATACAGCGTGGACGTGCAAGGGCTGCTTACCCAGCAGCTGCTGCTGCGGCGGCGGCTGCTTTTGCCAGGCATCCCACGCCGTTGGCGGGAGCGTTACATGGATACACACCCGTTTTAAATACCTTACCTGTAGATGGTGGAGTTTACTACGATCCATTCCTAGCAGCACACGCAGCAGATCCAAATTATAGACTGCAGGTATACTAAAATATTTGATTAGACGACATTAAAATGATAAACGGAAGAATTAAAAATGTTAAATGCTGACTGCTAAAATGGTCGATTGATTATTCGGTGTAAAAACAGTTCTTTTCGAATCACTTCATTGTTTGCTGTTTAGTTGACGCTTTAGCTAAAAGATCATTGCTTTCGCTTTTTGTTTCTATATCTTCATTTTTTCTATCCTTTTGTCTTTGTATGCCATTTCATATATGCAATGCCTCGTCAATTGTGAAGGTTCAGATATTGAATTGACAACCGTGAAGTTGCTTTTTTCTAAAATATTTTTGCATTCCCCATCAAGGATTTGAAAATTTCTCAAAAGTTTGCGTTTTGCAATAATTGTAAACAATAACAAGATGTTGAGTTCTGCTGTTCTGTCGTTCAGACGGAATCCGAGGAGCAAATCACAAAGCAATCTTGTCGATAGTTTTTCGGAAATATTCTTAGATTATCTTTGGATTATCTAAAATTCTCTTGAATTTCCTAGGATTTTCTTTTTCTTCAGGTTTTCTAAAATTTCCCTTCACTTGTATACTAGATTTCCCCACCAATTCCCCCCTCAGGCTCCATTAAGGAGCTTCACATTGGCAATCTAGTATAATATACTTGGCGAATGAGCGAATCAAAGGATTCTGGTCAGGAATAAGCGGAAAATTGTATATTCTATTTTCTTTGTGTTTGTCACAAAGTATGGAACATTTTTGTCAGGGATTTTATTATCATAAATAAGCTTCGCTTCTAGATTTTTATTTTAGTTTTAAATACCAATTAATTTTTTCCTGACTGTCGTAATAACCTTTATAATTTTCTTTTACAAAAAAACATCATTGCTAGTCCGCCGTAATTTTAGAGCTATAATTTTCAGTATGGTCGAAAAGCTAAGTAACGCCATCTGCCTTTTTAAATAAATTTTAATATAAATTTTCCATTAGGTAGCGTGTCTTCCTCAAATTTATAATGAATGATAGTGACATAATCAATATTTATATAATTTTTAAATTTTTATTTATTTATATGTCAAGTTTCACATTAGATTGCATATCTTCTTAACATTGATAATCAATGTTTCAAATGTAATAAATTTCTTGCTTTCAATTAAATTTTATTTTTACGGATCTCATTCAAAGAAGAGCTGCAAAAGAAATTTGTCTAAGACACTGACAAAATTAAGTGGTATATTCATCTTTAGAATTTCGATTTTTTGTATTGTATAGCAGCAATATAATTATATTTAAACTTGAATGGTCGCCGATTTTACAGACATCAAAGTAAAAGCATCGCTCTATTAATTTTCATTTATAACTCAATTTACTGTTTTGAGCAAGATTAATTTGTCGAAGAAAGAAAATACAGAATCAAGGATATTTTCCTTCAGTACCACAGAGGCAATTACTGTCCATTTTATAATTTAATCTGAAAAGGTTAATTTAATTTGAAAAGTCTCGTCTCTGTGACCTTAATGAAGTTTGCAAGTTTGGGGTCACCTTAAGTGACAATCTTTGAAAAGCTTGAACAATTAAAAGTTTGGAATTTTTCTTCGTACCTATCCTCAAACCGAATGTCAATTCGACAAAACAATTCCATTCTTCCCACCTATGGAACACTGAAAATGTCACAATTGGCGAGGGACTATTGCATACCGCACCACATCATTTTTATATTGAGTTATCGACTCATTCAGTTAAGGGTTGTTGACCTTCATTGGGCATTTATTTGCACGACCTTTTTTTTTCTACGAAAGGTTAAACTAAACATTTTGCATAAACATTAATTTTCTGAATTACACTTGACCTGAAAATGAATTGATAATTCCATTGACATTTGAAAGTGTTTTTGATTATTTGCGAATGGAGTCATCGAATAATCAAATTGTAAGCAAATTTATTTTAAGAAGTGGATTTTTTAATAAATTTATGTTTTATATGGTAAACTGTGCAAGTTTATGAATAAACCAGCAACTGGTGTTTAATGTTTAAGTGTTGTTGTACATAAATTATGTTTTTTGTTGGTTAATTAAAATTAAGGCGATAGTTTTCAATGTTGATCTCATATAACGTTTGTTGCTTATAACAGATACCTATTTCTGTAGCAACTAAAAATAGCACCAACATTTAGCATACACTGATCAATGCAGTAAAAAGGTTAAAATTTTATTTTAGATTCTATTAATGTTTTTCCTAATAATAAAGAAAATATTTATTTAAATGTGAGTAAAGTGTTTTTCCGTCATGCAAATATTTGAATAATTTACTTTTTTTAATTCACTAACTAACGAGGCGAAATATTTGCATGAAGTTTGATGTTTTAACAATTTTTAAACATTTTTTCAAATTTACTACAAATTTTTTACACACCGCAATTTTTTATCCAAGTTTTCATTGGTAGATGGAGCTATATTTACTCATAATGCAGGGTTCCCACTATTATAATTTTTAAACAAAAGTCAGAGAAATTTTTTTGAAACTTTGAGAAAACAAATGTAGTTTGAAAAACAAAAATCGATTTTAGTGTAAAATTTATCAACTATTCTTTGTTGCAAATTTCATTCTTTTTAATTTTGTTTATATACAGTTTTCTATTTGGTCGCACCGTTATTAAGTGAGATTGACTTAAAGAAGACTTGTAAAATACAAGAAATATTGTCATCTGTATCTCGGAAACGGTGTGACAAAATGTCACAAAAAAAATGTATATGATCAGAAATAGGGAATGAAATTTACAAGAAAAAAATGCTTATTTATTTTTCTACTTCGTTGCACCGTTTCCGAGATACAGATGACAATGTTTTTTTGTATTTTACAGAATCTCTTTTAAAAGTAACTGTTTATGTTATATGAAACATGATGAAATTTGGAACAAAAAATGTTTTGCTGTAAAATCGATTTTTGACTGTATATTTTAAAATTATATTTTTTGTTTAGAAAAATATTGAAAATTACAATATCTGAAATTTGCTAAGGCTCGAAAAGTCGGGGAAATCCTGGAAAAATCAGGGAATTTATTTAAGTGGGAACCCTGTAATAGTCCAGTCATTACGTAGTGGAAAAGGGATCTGTCTGAAATTTTTTTGCATAAACCGTTTACTTTAGTATCAGAAACAGTGGCGTAACGAAGGGTGGGGCAGGGGGGAAAATGCCCCCTTACAATGTAGACAAATGAACGTTTGTGATTGGTGTTTTAGACGCCTGCATTTTAAAGGTATTTTAAAGCTATTTTTGTTTATATCGAATTCACTAAACAATAAAAACCGTTTTCTGAAAATTTTACTTTTACTTTTAAGCGAGTTTTAAAAAAGCGGTTCTCATATTGTAATTTAATTATTTTAATTTTAATAATAAATTAATATCTTAATATATAAAATCCCAGCATGCTGCTGCTCCAGCGTGTCTTTTTTGGTAACCTAGAAGCACTTTGATTGGTCGACTTTTTTACCAACCGAAAAATATATTAAACCACCGCCGGTACTCCCCCTGGGACGAGTTGCACATCAATCGAGTTTCTAACCAATCGGGTCTAGATGCCCGTCCGTGGACGGGCTTTCTGCTAGTCAATTAATAAATTGATTTAAAAAAAACTTTTTTTGCGAAAATTGGGGGGCGGCAAATTTAAAGTTTGCATCGGGTACCATAAATCCACGCTACGCCACTGATCAGAAAGAAGGCCAAACAAATTTAAACCGGACAGGGAAAAATTTTCATATACTCCAAATAGGGCTTATCACAGTTAAAGTGAAATTCTGCATAAAAGTGTACCAAAATTATTGGTTTCCACTATTTAGTTTTTGAGATGTAGCCTTTTACAGTAGCTCGTTTTTTGTCCAAAAAAATCATAGTTTTCAATTTTCGATGTAGATTTCTTTTGTAATCATCGGTGGTCTGCAGATAAATGAAACTAGACTTGATTATCTTTAATTTTATTTACTTTTTTCGCCAAAATCAATCAAAATTGTAGTGCTTTGAAGGACTATATCTCCTAAACTAGATAGGCTGGAATAATCTTTCTACTTCACATCAAATGTTATCTACTTTAATTTTGATCAAACCTGTTTTGGGTATAGGATGTGCTCCAGTAATTTCCATGCATCTAATGACTGGACTTTAACTTCGAAGTATACTTTTTAAATTATTACAATAATTTTCAATGAATTAATCAAAATATTTCAAGTTATCTATTGTTTAATGAGCTTAATTTTTACGAAAGGAAATCGAGAGAATATTTTTCTTTTTGTGCAATGCTCCTACGAGATTTTAACTTGTAATATTTTGCAAATAAACCTCATAAAGCAAATATTTTGTTCTACCAAAATTTGAAAAAATTTAACGTGCATGTAATTTATTGTAAAGGCGATTTGAAAAAATTATTAAAACATGCGATTTTCTTTTGGTTAGGTTAGATTGTATTACATTCTGACTAATTTTGCGTTTGTCTTGGTTTACTGCTTAAAAAGTGATTAAAAGAGTTTAGATTTCTATGGTTAGGGAATAACAAATTTAAATCATGAAAAAAATTGTGTTAGAATACATCAGACTTGTTGTTGATAGCACAGCATTATAAATCGTTGTGTATGCCATTAGTTGCTTTAGATGTGCATGCCTTGCATGGCACTCTGTTCTAGGCTGCTGCTGCTGCTGCTGCACCTCTACTAAAAACCCCTCTATCGACTGCTCAACAGGCGAGCTACGCTGCGGCTGCCACCTACACTGCAGTTGCAGCTCGATATGGAGCAGCTCAACCCGTAGCAGGATATGCTGTCGCCGGTTATGGTAGAGACTACGCTGATCCTTACTTGGGGCACGGAATCGGTCCTATGGCAGGATATGGGGTATGCACTTAGTTTAGTTTTACAGTTTCCTGTATATGTTGAACCCAAGTAGACGTAGTATTTGAGAGAATGTTGTTTCAATTCAATAACTTAGGGTTACTTTCAAGTATGGCTGTAGTCTGCTGTATATGCTTTTCTGGTTTAAAATTCTAGGGCAGGGGAGGAGTATATGATTAGAGTACCCCGGGCAATAGGTTTATTTTATATTTCAAGAAAAGATCGGAAGAATAATAAAATAAGTTTGAAAATAAGCTCAAAAGTAATTTTGTTTTATATTTTCAGGCGGCCGTTTACCGCAGCGGATACAACCGTTTTACACCTTACTGAACATATCGGCAGCTGGTCGGCCTACAATAATACTCATCTTACTGTTTTTGTGGATCGCTGCACAAAACAGCACAACAAAACTGAAATAGCCAAAGAGCTGTAACTCACTAACGTATACCCTTTGTGATAAACATCTAACCAGCTCTCTAACTTAAAATTAGTTTAAGATTTAAGAAGTTTCCATTCACTTATATTGTCTGACGTAATTTTGTGTTGCACTTGTTTATGAGTGCATAATTTCGAACGTAAGCAGATTGTAGAGTCGTTTTATGTACAATGCGTTTAGTTCTGCGTTTAGTTTGTAAGGATTAAATTAGGGTTGACTGGTAATTAATTGTATCTTTTATACCTAGCACATCTATGTATAAATTTTGTAAATTTTTAGATAAGTATATCGTTGTTCAAAAGGAAGAGTACGTTGATGTAGCTTAGTTCTTTTAAAACGTATAAGTGCAATGGAAACCTGTTTTTGTGTTTATTATTATCATGTTTTGTTTGTTTATTTACCTCCTATATTTTGATACTTGTTTTTTTGTCACTTTACATAATGCCAACATATCGATGATATTCGGTGTTTTGCTCTCTATACATCATAACAAATTGTTTCGTAACTGTATCAATTTTACAATTAGATATGTGGGGTGCATTTACACGTACTCATTTTTTAAATAGCACAATAATAATCCTAAGTCGTTGCCAATTTAGAATAAATTAACGTGCTCGACTTTGAGCGTTTGTTGTAAATTTATAAAAGTGGCCTAATTGTAAATTTTAACAAAGTTATAAGTCAGATTTATTTTCATTTTTTTATTTTTGTACATAAACCGAGTAGATAGTTCTAATGCCAAACGTTCTACGATCTTGCTTGCTTATTAATTATCTAATATTATTATTATTGTTGTTGTGATATTATCGAGAGTTCCTCTTTTAACTAACTACAAATTCTAGAATTTTGTTTTTGTAGCTGCACAATGATTTTGATGTCGAGGAACTCGACTTAGTTTTATTTAAAAAGCGAATCTTCTTTAATTTATTTCAAACGTTGCACAAATTTGTAGCCGTTTTCGTTTTAAAAGATTTACGTGTAAATACGCCCTTATCTGTAAGCAAAACTAGCTCTAGTCTGTAAATAGATCGTACGTACAAATATGTCCCCCTGGTTGTGTCTGACCCACTAAGTGAACATTTTAGTAACATCTTCCCATTGTAGTCGTAAGTCCCATCTCAAAACCTGTTATGAACGTAATTTTAAAAACGTAAAATATAAACAAATAAGAAGCACAAATATACTGTTTTTTCTTTTTATGACTTTTTATTCTCACTTTCTTCCGTCTCCAAATCAGGTGACCCCTCCTCCATAATTAGCAAGGTAGGTCGACTTCTATTGTTGCTTTTAAAATAAACCATTGCGAGTTTTATTTTTAACATCGTATTATATGCCAAAAAACAAAAAGAAATAGAATTTGCTACTTTCGAAATTTTAAAAATATCTTATCAAGTTAATTTTAGTCCATATATAAGTCATAAACTAATTTAGTGTATTATGTTGTCGATGTTAGTCGCAACAAAGGTCATGTTTATACTCGAATATCCTGTCGGAAATCCCGATGTTAAATAACGTGATTCATTTATAAACGATTTTAAAATTAGAAAAAAGTTATTGCTTCTCGAGGTACTATTACTTTTGTACTGCTTTACCTATCGCCAGCATAGAATCAGATGCCAGGCAGATGTTTTTCCTGAATGAAAATTCGCAGATCTGTATTATAAGATTTCCAATTTTTTCCGACATTAATATTAAATTATAATTATTTTTTATTAAAAACCTGAGTTATTTAGTAAATTGCAATTTAATTACAGGAACATTTGACTGTTAGCGCTAAAATTCAAAATTTAAACAATGATCATCTGCGCCATCTACATTCTAAAAACACAAATGGTTATTAATTAGCTATGAAACAAAAACCGCAGAGCCTCTTTGATTTTAAGTTATAATTTAACAATATTTGTTTAACAGAAGTATTGACTCGAGTTCAATTACGTTTGCGTGTAAAAAATAAAACCATGTAAGTTATTAAACCATAAATAAATGTTTATTATTTAAATGTGCGGGAAGTAATGTCGTTATTCAAATTTTGTTGTATATATTAATGCGCACTTTCAATTATTATTGTTGTCATATAAAAACTCTTTGAGATTATTTATTTTCCGATCAAAGTGACAGGCGTGTGGCATCGTTCGTTTTAAATTGAATATTTAATAATAATAATTAATAGTCTAGAAGCCTACGAACATTTTAGTTGCGATTTTATACCTGTTGATTCTTTATTATATCTAATGAAGTTTAGGAATACTAAAATACGTGTCTGGCAGCTGGACGTCAGCCGTCGCCATCGTTTCACTCCGTCAAAAAGTTTCTCTTTTGGTTTGGGTGGACTTAAATTAATCCAGTCTGCTTTATATTCTTCATCAGGGTTTCATTCGTCTGGAATTCCTGGAAAAGTCATGATATTTAAAATTTATGATGGGAAATTAAGGCTTTGGGTCGGGGAAAATTTGAAGAAAAAAGTTATGTTTTTCATCATGTTTTCAAAGGTTTTTCTTTAATAATGAGTTAATTTAATAAAACCAAGTGTTTTTTGACAAAACTTGGTGTGATTGTAGTTGGAAATCCGTAACATATTAGGGATAGCTACGCTGCCGTTTCGGATAAGTTAAGAATAAAATGTATCAAATGTAGTTCATATCTCATCAATTTTAATAGAAGGATTTTTAATTAACCTATTTTCACAATTTCCTATAAAGCAATTTGCGCTATCTTATACAGTAGCGCTCATGGAAATTGCATTGGGAATTATTCCCGAATTAAAAAATCGATTTCTAACTATATTATCTATATTTTTAATAATAAAGAATAAAAAATTCATTTTCTTTTTTTTAACATAATCACAGCTAGGTTTTTCAAACCGGGGGGTCTGGGGGGTATGGAATACCTCCCAGCACATTAGTCATTGTGTTCAAAATAAGAAAATGTGTTCTTGAATTTCAAATCAGAAATCTTAGGCGCTGGACACACAAAAAAGACGTAAGAAGACGACGTCGCGACTTTTCAAAACATATTAAAAAGACGAGGCACGGACGTGACGCTGGGCGCCGCGAGAGATGACGGTTTGAAACTAACTTCATTTAGCAGTCAGTTGTCTTCTTCCGAAGATGAAGATGTGTTAGCACTGATTTATCTCGCTAATATGCAGAGGGTTCGACGTTACTGGGTACATCCGGTATGGCGAAGCAATGAAGACAATAGATTTTTTTAAATAATGGAGGATCTACTTAATTATCCAGATCGTTTTCAAGAAGTATATAAGATGTATACACAATATTTTAACTTCATTTGCCCGTTTGCGTCCGTGCCCCGTCCTTTCTGTATGTTTTTCAATAGGGCGCAGACGAGTAAGCATCGTGTCCGCGCCCTGTCTTTTCTATATGTTTTGCGTCGCGACACTTCTATACATTTTGTATGAAAGGGACAAAATTTTTGTGTGTCCAGTGACTTAGATTTTTAGAAATTAGATTTGCGGTTTGAAACTTACAAGTTTAATAAACTTTTTGGTCAACAATCTCTGGTGTACTGGAGGGTATTCCATACCCCCCAGACCCCCCGGATTGAAAACAAAAGGGTTATTGAAATTTTATTGGAAATTGTTATTTTAATTCAGAACTATTCGGCGATGCAATTTCCATGACTGCTACTGTATATTTTTATGATTCTTTCTTTTTATTCTTTAAAAATTTCAATTTTGACTATGTTTTATCGCTAACAATTTTGTTGTTTTTGTCAAATTATTTTTAAAACTTCAGAAGTTTACTAATAAACAATTATTTTCATTTCATTGATGACTGAAAAAGAAGGCCTGCATTTTATTAAAAATTGGTAACGACCACTAGCGTACCTAGAGGGGGGCGGTAGGAGCAAACCGCCTCGGGCGGCACATTTTTAGGGGGGCGGCATTTTGCGGTATGTAAAAATTTAGGGTTTGAAAAAAGTTATAGTATCTTAAAATTGCTTAAGTATTCGACGTATGACTTTTTGTTTTGGTCATTTTTTGTATGTTACTTATTAAAATTTAAATTTTTTTGGTAGGAGGCGGCAAAATTTTAAGGCCGCCCCGGGCGGCAAAAGCTCTAGGTACGCCAAGGGTAACGACATAAGGTCAACAGCCTACCAACACTATTTTGAAGATTTTTGGAAGAATTAAAAAAACTTTGCATAAAGAATCTCGTTAAGTGTTCGCTGCGCGTTACCAAGAAACATCGACTCCCATGTCAAATTAGTAACTAGAACTTTTTTTTTACTTGCAACAGAAAAAAGTAAATGCTATAAAATTAAAAAAACCTGAAAATAGAGAACAAGTAAAAATCAAAAATTTTCAATTAATAACAAATAATTAATTTTTTTGTAAATTTTACATTAGACTTCATTGCCGTTCAAGTTTTAGAGTTAAAAATATTTAATGCTGAAAATTTAGAAGAAATTTTCTACTTTTTTACTACTACAAGGTCTGATCCAGGCAAAAGTTCATAGAAGAGATAAATAAAGCTATAGGAGGAAGAGGGGTAAATAGATATATTTTGATAAGAATTCGAATTGGATATATTTTTCAAATATTAACAATATATCGTTGATTTTTCATGGATATCCGCCCTTGACTCGACCTGATTGTTGCCGGATTTCATGCCTGAAATGGCACTGGGGCCTATCGGCTCTATAACGAGCCTAATCGGGGCTGAACCTGATTGTTGCTAGATCCGGATGTAAGGTGAAGCCTGATTTGGCTTCACTAGGGGCAGTTGTATAAAGCTCAGGTAAAAGTTAACTCAGGATCACATCACCCTGGTGGAAATATTTTTCTGAAAAAATAAAACAAAGTCTGCAGAAGTCTTACAAACTCTAAGAAACTCTGCAAAAGTCTAATTCAGAGTTTTCAGAGAAATATTTCCACCAGGGAGGGCACTGTTGAAAACCTGGAATACCTGGGAAAATAAAGAAATTTTTAATTTTTCAGCGAAAGTCAAGGAAATTATTTTGGACCAGGGTACACTTTTTGAATGTTTGACAATTAAAATAAATCAAAAAAATTACTTTTTGTATTTACGTATATTATTAAAATTTATTAAAAGTCAGGGAAACTCTTCAATTTTAGTCAGGGAAAATATGGAAAAGTCAGGAAATTTATTTTGAAAAATGATTGTTTCATATAAATATTAGTGGGTTCAGAAAATCAATATGTTCTAAACCAGCGGTTCCCAACTTTGAATTTGATCCACCCCTGATAGTACTCTTAAAAACAAATGTTTAATAATTCATAAAGGCCGTTTTACACGAGGCGATTTTTTCATGCGATCGATCGCGGCGACTTATTGCAGGGAATTTTGGTATGCGCAAGGATAAAAAAAAGCGCACGTGTGCAGGATTGCAGCAACAAATCGCATGGGCGATTTTGTATTACACGAGGCGATAAGCTCCTGCAACTTATCGCATGAAAAAATCGCCTCGTGTAAGACGGTCTTAAGAAAATTTCTCTGCATTGTGATCTCAAACTTTAAATATTCAGTTTAAAGTAAAAATAGAATATGTTCTCTGGCTTATAGACTATTAGTCCAGGAATTTTAAGCGAAATTTTTCCCATACCTAGTTGTAAGTCTGAAAATTGGCTTAAATCATTCTCAAGTATGGTACTGAACAATATACTAAAACTCCCGCGATCTCCACTGTTGGCGTCATCATCTTTTTTCATGAAAAATTCAATGAAAGTTTCATTAAATCAATGAACTAAAATTCACCATATTTATAAAAGTTTCATAAATAAATTCATTGGGAGGCCGCGGCCGGTGGAAATCTTGGGAGTTTTATGCCGTACTAATAGTCACGGATTAATCCGAGATTCAAGATTAATTCTCGAAATAGCAGATGTTGCTACGATACGATCTAAATTCCAGTAATCTCATTGGTAAATCCTAGGACAAAATTTTGTAAATCTAAAAGACCTATTAATTAATTTGCAGTTTGTGGAAATTATTCAAAATGCAAACAGCCATGAGTGATATCGACGAGAATCTAAATCTCACACGTGACAATATGTACAAGTACCACTTTCATTTGCTTAACTCGGTCAGTTATTTAGAGGATGATCGTGTCAGGTAATAAAATTGTATTTTCCGAAAAACATTTTTACTCTTTAGATACTTTGCGTTTTAGGATTATTTGTGAGGAAATTACTGAATTTGTGGAGATAAGGGAGTTTTACTGCAGTTACGACCATGATTATTTAAGCAAAACGCTTAGTTTTGTGTCAAGAATGTGCAACTTTTTTTTGAAAGATGAAAATGCCTATATGTTTAACGAACTGTTATCCTTAATTGTTAAGATTCTAGAAGGGTAAGTATTTTATTTACGAAGGAAGTTTGAATTGAAACCTAACATAACTTAGGTATTTTGGATAGCATGTAAATCCCCTACTTTCTAACATTTTAAATAAATTTAGAATCTTATTCAATTTCAGCATCAAGAGATTTGCAAAAAGTAACTGTATCGAAATGTACAAGGACAACATAGAAAAAATTATACAATTAATCTCGTTGTTGTTGGAATCTGACCAACTAAGGTTCCAAGTTGCAGGGAGTACACTATTGACAAAACTGATTGATATGCCGCTACTCAAATTTTCCAAGCTCAATGTTTTGTACCAAAAAGCAATTCAAATATTCAAAGCTAATAACGAAACATCCCAATTGGGCTCTCTTATTTACGCTGTGATTAACCGCAAGGCTCGCATGAGGAACTCCAAATACGATCTTAGCCCTTCCTATCTGAATCTTGAAAGAGAATGCTTAAGCTCTTTGCAGGAAGTGAGTTTTTTTTTCTAAAATCAGTTTTTAACGGCATTAAACATTTAAATTTTGTAGACAAATAATGCTGAGGCTACGGAAATAATCATCAGATGTTTGGTTTTGCTCTATAATTATAAGCAGTTTGATTTTTCCTCTGAGGTGAACATCATATTACCGTGCGTGTATAACGTGTGCCATCTAATCAGAGAACCAGATTGTCGAAAATTTGTAGAGCGGTTTTTAGCCCATTTAATTGTTCAGAAAAAATGTTTTCAAGTTAGTAAAACGCAGTTATGCCAAAAACTTCAACAGCTTTCCGACAAATATGAAGAATGGCCCTGGACGGCGGGAGAAGTTTTCTTTTTAATCGCATACTTTTTTTTCATGACTTCCGAGTAAGACAACATTGTATAATTTTTTTGACCGTTTTCGAGTTATTAGCGAAAAACTTTTCTTCCAGATTGTTGTGGAAGAATCAAGACATTTTGGAATCGGTTTGTTCGTACGTGCAACGCAGTAGACGCATGAGCAACGACTGCTTAAAATCAATTCTAATGTTGTACACTTCTTTCGTCTATTACATGGAAGGATATGGTGTCGATCAAAACATAATCCGCACTGGAGAAATTATTTTAAATCGTTTGCGTGCTTGTGAAAACCTTAATGTAATCCTGACGGTTCATTCAATATCACTGACGTGGATTTTTAGAAATGCCGACGATCTTCTTTCTTTCAAGGTCTTGGAATCTTGGTTCCAGTTAGAAGTAGATGAAATGGCAATTTTAAAAGTTTTCCAGTTCAGAAATGTGTTTCACATTCTCATAAATTATTTTATAACTTCTTCCAACGAATCCATGCTACTCAAAGCATCAAAAGTTATAATGGGGTTGGAAAAGGAAAAACAGTTATCGCAGGTGATTCATCTGGCGATATTGAGAGTGTGCACTGATGTAAATAAATTGGGGGTTCTTTTAAGAGCAAATTTTGACGTTCCCGAAGATCCCGGTACCATTTCCAAACATTTGGAAATTTTATACCTAGTGCTGCCTCTTCTAAATGAGGAAGCATCCATTGCGGCTGGTTGCAATTATTTTAATGCCCTTATGGGTTCCTTCGATAAATTTGGAGTAAATTTTGAATTCAATGATTCCAAATTGAATTTACTTATCACATTTTTAATCAGCGTTTGTTGCATTTCCGATGATGGTCCAGCTACTGCTGCAATTGGATTAATAAAGACGTTATTGGAGTCAAAACAGGTTGGAATAAAACTGATTTATTCATTTTGTTAAAGTACTAATTGAGGTTTTTTTCAGTTAGATATGGTGGTGCCTTTAAAAGGTCCCATTAAACTGCCATTTCGGGAAATTATCAAGGGAAACTCGAAACGGATAAATCATGGGGTAGAATTACTACACCGGATATTGATTCAGGAAAGTCACTTCTTGATAACATTGAACAAAGATATTTTACCAGATTTATATAGGTACTTATTTGAGATTATGAGTGATGAAACTATTTATGCAATACTGAAGTTGCTTAAAGTGTTGAGTGAAATGGAACCTGAATTATATCACTCGGTAAGCTATACAATTTTTAAAGCAGAGAGAAAAATTGTTTTAAACGAAAAAAATAGCAGACTGCTGGAAACATACTATAGGTTTGCTAATAGATTGCAATAAATTCTCATCAAACCTTTTGTGTGCTAACTACCATCTTCGGCTAAAAAATTCTATGTTAAGTTTATTACATTTCTATTTTTTTATGTTTACTATAAATAATTTTCGTGTAATTGATAAGATGATCGCAGATTTCTTTAATGCAAAACAATTTTATGACTGGAAGTTGTGTGATGCTTCAAATTTGTTTATTTATCGTTTTTAATTATGTAATTTCATACTTGAAGTTAAATTTGATTTTTAATTGACCAGTTAATAAAGCACCCCGTATTTATGATATTTGTGCAGTTTTTATAAAATGTAAACATTTTCCTGTTTTAGAGCCGGCCCTGGGCTGTGCAAGTTTCTTAAAACAATATTTTTATGAATTTATAATTAATTATGACTTAATAATGTGGTATAATTGGAGAAGATGCTTAGAGACAAAGAGACTTCAAAAAATTTGAAGCTGTAAAGCACAAAAATGTGAAAAACAATTCAGGTAAAGTTTTTCGATATTAATTTAAATCTATAAAATCAAAAATGTTCCGGATGTCTTTCAAATTATTATTTGAATTTTTCAAATTTAAAATGCAAATTTCTTTAATTTTATTTTGTTAAAGTTGGCAAAATAAAATAATTTCCAAGAGCAGCAATAATTTTTGTAAAAACAATTAGGTTTTTCTTTAAACCGGACAACAGGGCGGCACTAAAGTGTCGATGACATACAAAGGTCGCCTGAACCCCTAAGACAGACCCTCTATAAAAATTAAATTTTATTTAAAAAAAAATTAATTATTTTTTGGATGTTATATTTTTAAATTCCTTTCTAAATAAATGTTCAAATCAAACTAATAAAATGCTAAACACCAATTAGTTTTAGAAAATTACCGTTTTATGGGTTTTTTCATTAGCGTCGGTTAATTATCCACCTAGTAAGTTTTTTAATGCAAAAATAATGTTAAAAGTAAATTTTAATCGGATGCTTATCATAAAACTTGATCTTGAAGATAACCTATGCAAATTAAAAGGTCGAATTAATTATCGTCGCTCGATATAAAAAGTAAATTTTTCACGTTTAGTTTGTATTTTAAAACTAAATGCAGAATAAAATTGTTAATTTTTAATTAATTAAATTAATTAATCCTTAAGTTTTATTCAAATAAAATTAAAAATTTTTAATTTACATATTTGAGATAGTATCTTTCATTTGAGACATATTTTCTCCAATTTGGTCAAGAATTGACCGAAATAAGATTGTTTAAGTGTTTTATGTTCTTTCACCCCCCTACAAAATTTTGTATTAGATTTTAAAATTTTTGTAAATTGGCTAAGTTATCAAATATAAAACTTTGTAGCTAGCTTTGTGATTTAACTCCCAGTTCTTGAAAACCCGCGCTTTGAATACAATCGAAAATTTATAAATGCAGTTGGGCAGTATCTCAGTATAATGAAAAAACATATTTTTTGAATTTAAAATAAAAAAAAATAAAAAGAATTTTCGAAATCCATTTATTCTGAAAGATCGCGGATGATAAAATGTTCATTGATTTAAACATATAAATCACAAAGAAATATTTAATTCTTTTCCTAACCTGCGCACCGAAGTGGCACCATTGCGAGCATATTTGGCACCGTACCTAAAAGTGCTCAGCAAATAAAGAATTAAAAAATGGCGAATGACGCCTACACTACATCATTGCCACGAAAGTAATTTTCATTGTTTCTGTATCCCGATCTTCATCACCTTTGTACATGCATATTTCTTCCGCATTACACCTTAGGTATGATTGGTAAAACTTTTTTTAATTAAAAGCAATTACCAACAAATTACTCCGTTCGAGAGTCTGGGACTATCTTGGTGAGTTTCATAAAACTTTTTTTTCGTCCTATAAAATCGAGAGGTAAACCACGGTCAAAAATTGTGTACACCAGACTTCCTACTACTTCGGACTTCCCAAACTTCCTCAGACTTCCCCAGACCTATTTTGTGAGAGTTTTATACTCCTGAGTCAATTTCACTTTAGTTAGATTTTTGGGATATCTAGACTTTTCAAAAACTTTACCAAAAGTTGCGAAAATTTGTCAGCAAATGAGAAGTTTTACGCTATTAGAAAATTTTATCTGCACAAAAATGACAAAATACATGTACGACTTTTACCAGTTTGAATTATATTCTATATTTTGTTAATTTGAAAATGAAGATTACAAAAGTGCCCGACTGCCGGCCCAGAGTGGGGAACTTCATAGACAAAAATCGATTAAAATTGCAAACAGGAAACAAAAGAAAGTTATATACGAAGTATGACGCGTGCCCCGTACGGACTCGTATCAGTCATTCCTTTGTAAGGCCTTAAGCTGAATACACGCACTAGCGATTTGCGCAATGCGACTTTTGTTTTGATTAGTAAAATTTGAACCTTTTATTGAAATTAAACCAATTAAAAGAATAATCGCATTCCGCAAAACGCTAGTGCATGTATTCAGCTTAAAAGTAATCGTATGGAGAAAATTCGGAAAAATGTTCAGTTTTCCGCGAACGAGAGTGTGGTGTTTCGAATTCGAATTATCGTGAAGAATTTTGACGAAAGCTTTCTTAATAATCAAGAACAATTTTCTTTTTAATACTTAAGTGAAGAAAATATGTGAAAGTGTTCGGGTTTGTAAGTGACTTATGTTAATTGGAACAAACAACGAAGAAGCTATCCTGGCTTCTAGGAATAAGGCAAAAGGACTACAGTGATAAAGGTAATTTGAAGAAAACCGTTTTCATCTGCAATGATAACTAACAAAAAATTTTCTTTATTATTGTAGGTAGGACCCACTTTATGGATTTGCCAGCAAGTCAGGTTAGTAAAATTTTCTTTCCAGTGATGTAGCCAGTGAAACTAAAGTGATATTGACTCAGGAGTATACAACTATCACAAAATAGGTAAATAATCGAAAGGTAAACCACGGTCAAAAATTGTGTACACCAGACTTCCTACTACTTCGGACTTCCCAAACTTACCCGGACTTCCCCAGACTTCCCACAAGTTGTACACCAGACTTCCCGTGAGATTTACCCCTCGTATAAAATAATTGTTTTTTTAGATGGTCCATCAGGAACATTTTTGCCAGGGGTGTGCTAGCTAAACTCCTCAGAAGAACCACAACAAAACCAATTCAATCTTAAGTTTCTCGAAAAGATGAACTGAAGCGGTCAGTAAGGACTTTAAGGCTAAAGACTACAGCAGGTTTGGCTAAATTATTTTTTTGCAACATTCGCGAAAATTACAATATTTTCATAGTCTTATGCTATGAGAATTGAAAATTGTTAACATTTTGTGTACTGCTTGCTTCATTAAATATTAAAAAAAAAATTGATTCACATATTCATTGTTAAGTGTAAAGCTTGCATGTATTAGAGCAATGATGTCGTGACAGTTCCATACCTATGAATTAGTGTCGAACTCCATGGGGTTATCTTTAGAAAAAAGATTTCGATTTCTAAAAAAAAGTGTGCAAAAATCAATATTAATATAATCAGGTATTAAAAAATTTAAAAAAAATGTTGCGATGTAAAGCCTAAATTTTACCTGCGGCCTGTAGGCTATGCATCTAGCAAGATTACCACCCCACTAGAATATTCATGCAAGTGCTCAAAAAGCCATCACATCACATGGTAAAGAAGCTTAATTGCCCATAATATGTTGAATTTAAAATGCATTAAAATTTTCACCTGCACACAGAGAAATAAGTGTTAATAATCCACACACAATTGTGCAGAAAAATTGCACAATTGCGTACTTTATCTGTACAATTGTATAAATTAGTAGCATATATTTCTCTCTGTGTGGAAAATAAAAACTGCAATATTTATGAGTTCGGTACTTATAAACCCGAACGAAATTTATATTTATTTTCTAATATAAAAAACAGGTAATCTTTAAATCTTTTTCAAATTTTTTAATAATAAGTAATTATGTATTTGCTATTAAACTAAATTTTTAAATTTCTCACACTAAATGTGTCTCGACGCTTTAATTTTGATTATTATTATGAAGGCTAACAGTTCATTAACTGCCTTTACATATACTTATAATAATATTTACCTGAATAATTGTAATAGTGAATTTTGAAACAATTACAACTAAAATAGGCAAACAATAGGACTGCAATACAAATGTAAAAAAAGCGCGTTGAACGTTCTACCCCTAAGGTGACTTATTCACTGTAAATAAAATGTACAAGACATATTTAATTTTATTCTGAGACATAAAAAGTAAAATAATTGCCAAAAAATGTGGTGCGAAAAAGGTTTTGGGGAACTAAATGCATTTTTCACTTAGTCCGCGTCGTATCTCCAAAACGGTTAGGCGTACGAAAAAAATGTATAAGGTCTTTAAGGTAGAGAATTTACAGATATACAACTTTAACAATAGGTGTTGTTCCCGTTTGGGCCATATAAACTGAGTTAATCGCGAATCCGCGAATTCCGCGACCATCCGACGCGGTTTTCACGAAATCCTCCGGTGTATCGTTGCGTAAATACTAAGTGTTATTCAAGACGTGAAAATAAACACAATAAAAAATAGTTTTTTGTTGGGCATAAAAGCACAGAGGTCAATTTTACAGAAATGTTATTTCACACTGAGAAAAATGATTTGTTGCTCCAACAAAGCTATTAGTAGCTATAGCCTCAACTAAAAGTTTTTTTTGTTGTTATAACAAATTTTTTGTTGCTGCAACAAATTTTTTGCTGTCATAACAAAGTTGTTTTATATTCAGTAAAAAAGATTAGTTGATTTAACAAATTTTCTTATTCTGCATAGAAAACACTTTGTTATGGCAGTAGAAAACTTGTTACAGCAACGAAAAACTCTGTTGAGGCTGTAGCTACATAAAGTTTTGTTAGGGCGACAATTCCTTTTTTTACAGTGCAGTTTGGCATTTGAGCAGTTGATACGTATTTTCCAGTGGCGTAACTAGAGGGGGGCGGGCCGCCCCGGGCGGCACATATTTAGGGGGCTGCAGATTGCGGTATGTAAAAATTGTGGGTTTGAAAAAAGCGTCGTTAAATGCATGTTAAATGTTTGATTACGAACACCTCGATGACCTTTTTTTTGCTTTCTTTTTAAATTTAAGTAAAATTCCTTTGGTAGGGGGCGGCAAAATATCAGACCGCCCCAGGCGGCAAAAGCTCTAGGTACGCCACTGGTATTTCCTAGGAATGCATAATAGTTATTTATTAGGATTATTGATTTTGTAATCTAGATTTAATATAAACCTAGTAAATTTTTTAATTTGGATGGGTTAAAGCGAGACATTGCTTGTCAACGTATATTCAGTGGCGTGTCGTGCCTTTTAGGGCGGGGGGGGCAAACCATTCTTAGGGGCGCAAATATGTATGAATTTCAAATTAAACATTTTTTTTTTCAGTTTCAGGTTTTTGAGTTTCAACTCAAAAACCCTGTTTTTGAAAATTCCAATTTTGGCTAGTTTTTAGTGTCAAATACCCCACTGTGCGACGTATGCTTCTATCGTATATTACCGGTAATATACCGGAAATTGCACAGTATAGTGATATATTGTGGAGTGCAGATTTGTAGCCAAAATGATTTTCCTGAAAATTCGAAGCAGCTCAAAAATTTTAAATAATCTAAGCGATTTATCAAAAAAAATTTATTTGGCACTGTTTTATATGCTTTTTTGGGTTTTTGTGCTTTAATTTGAATTATCATGCTTTTTGTGCTTTTTTTTAAATTCTTATACTTTTGAAGACAAAATATTACAAATTATATTAGTTTGCAATAAGCCGATTTACGATAGGTGCCTACCTAATTTAATTACCTACCTAATTTAATTACCTACCTGAAACAGGCAGGTGCAAACAATATCATTTTTGGGGTTTCCCAAAATTTCCGGGCTTATAAAATTTGTAAAGATAACGGTTTTGAATACAATAGAATTTGATTTTACCAAAATTATTTTTATTTTGATTTGGCATGTGGCAAGTTTTAGGATAGGATTTAATAATACTGGTGATAACAATTAAAAAATTTATGGTGAGTAAATAAATGACAGTGAAAACTTGATAGTTTATTACGGAAGTTTTACAAAATGTGCTTTGTTTGGGGCGCCAGGGCGGCACTATAGACAGGGGCGGGGGGGGCTCGAGCGCCCCCTAGCCCCCACGGCGACACGCCACTGCGTATATTGCTAGCCAATGCACAAACTGGTCGCCCAGAAGTAAGAAAAAAGAAATATGAGAACCTTGGCAATCAAGTGGCAGCCGTTGTTCAAGAATATGAAACTTAAGTTTCAAGGTTTTAAGGTTCTTGCGACGAATTGCATTCGACGATTCGGTTCGGCGCGGCGGGATTGCCGTTCGGCGGGATTTTAGTCCGGCGGAATTTTGGTTCGGTGGGATTATGGTCCGACGGGATTTTGGCGACGGGATTATGGACGCGGGATTTTGTCCTAGACCGTGATATTTTAGAAATAAAAAAAATTATATCCGTGATCCGCGGGCTTCCGAAGAGTGAGTTTAATGTGAGTGAAGTTAGCCCCGCCATTTTTGAAAATTTAAAAACTGACTATTGAGCCGGGCTGTGCTCGATGTGTGTCACGCTGTGCCGTATTTTTTTTTAAATATTTTAAAATTTATTTTGGATTTTGAAGAGATTGCTTATTTTGGGGTAAAAGTTAGCCCCGCAAATTCTATTCGATACTACTCGACGTGTGCCGTATATCTTAAAATTTTATTTTGATAAATAATATTTTTCAAAATTTTTAATAAATAAAATTTTTTTGGGCCAAAATAGCTATTTATGTCATGAGTACATAATTTAGGTCTTTATCGGACGAAGCCTAGTTTATGGCAGAGCGAGCTTGAGAGCGAGGCCAATAAATTGGCTGAGTCCAAAAAGCCTAATTTTGTGCAAATGACATACATAGCTTTATGTTCGACTGCACCGTAGAAGATTTTCTTTTATATTTTTCCACTTTGACATTTAGGTAATAAAAATTGTGTAATTTCGAAGAGTGCTTTTTTTATTGCTCCTGGTTTACATAAGTTGTTTATTAATTAGGTTTAAAATTATGTGAAAAAATGGAAGAAATCGTTGAAATTGCTTCAAAAGCTAACTTTTGTAATCTATTATAATCAAAGTAATAAAAGTAATAATTAATGTAATAGTTTTTAAATTAAATTAAATAAAATAAAATATTAATTTTGACGTTTAATTCATTGACATTGACAGGCGGCCGTTTTACTTTATAAATAAAGCAAAACGGCCTAGTACCATAAAATGTTATCTTATGGTCGCTAAGTGAAATTGTAATGATATTATTATCATACAGTCGGACATAAACTATTTTATGATATTATTATCATACAGTCGGACATAAACTATTTTATGTCCGACTGTATGATAATAACATCATTACAATATCACTTAGCGACCATAAGATAACATTTTATGGTACTAGGCCGTTTTGCTTTATTTATAAAGTAAAACGGCCGCCTGTCAATGTCAATGAAATAAACGTCAAAATTAATATTTTATTTTATTTAATTTAATTTAAAAAGTATTACATTAATTATTACTGTGATTATAATAGATTACAAAAGTTAGCTTTTGAAGCAATTTCAACGATTTCTTCCATTTTTTCACATAATTTTAAACCAAATTAATAAACAACTTATGTAAACCAGGAGCAATAGAAAAAGCACTCTTCGAAATTATACAATTTTTATTACCTAAATGTCAAAGTGGAAAAATATAAAAGAAAATCTTCTACGGTGCAGTCGAACATAAAGCTATGTATGTCATTTGCACATAATTAGGCTTTTTGGACTCAGCCAATTTATTAGCCTCGCTCGCAAGCTCGCTCTGCCATAAACGAGGCTTCGTCCGATAAAGACCTAAATTATGTACTCATGACATAAATAGCTATTATCGTTAGAAGTTAGCACCGCTATTTTTGAATTTTTTTACCGGATTCTAATCGACGTATGCCGTTGTGTGCCAAAAATCATAAAATTTTATTTTCAGGCGGTTCTTGGCGCAGTAGTTAGTCATCACTTACTGAAGCAAAAATTTCTAGTTGGAATCCATGAAAAATGGAAGTCTAACTTTCTTATACGGAATGAAAATCCCTTTTCGTTGTAGTGCAGTTCTCCGAAAAAATTCTTACTATAATCGTAGTCAAAAATTTTATAGTAAAATATTCTTGGAAGCAATAAAAATCCTCAGACAGGGCACTTCTCCGAAAAAAGTCTTGCTTTTATCACAGACAAAGATTTTATAGTAAAATATTCTTGGAAGCAATAAAAATCCTCAGACAGCGAATTCTCTGAAAAAGTTCTTGTTTCTATGGCAGACAAAAATTTTATAGTAAAATTATAATTCGTGGAAGCAATAAAAATCTTCAGACAAGGCAATTCTCCGAAAACATTCTTTCTTTTACCGTAAACCAAAATGTTATAGTAAAACTAGCTGACCCGGCGAACTTCGTATCGCCTCAGAACTTGAACCATATAAATTATTTGTAAAATTCTAGAACATCGTACCGCCTCAGAATTAATATACCAAGTGACTCGGCGAACGTTCTGCCATATAAATTATATGTAGACGATGACGATATTTTTCGTCAGTCCATCGAAAACATGCATACATGCAAGAACATGCCACGTTTAATTGTCCGTGTAAAAAACACGGTGTTGTCAAATCTATGCCGCAAACAGACATCGTTTGGCTTTGCGACTTATTTATTGTCATTGCGAATTCCAACCTAATCGGAAATTAAACGCGTTTGATTGGCACGTCTGTGCGAATCAGTGGAATTCGTGGTAGCAAAACATTTTCGGCTCGAGATTTGCCATTCAAAAATGGTGGTTTCTATAAAGTTTATCATTAATCTTTTAATTACCAATCGGGTGCCATTGCACAGCCGTGCGGGGTTCAAATTCCGAAGTAAAATAACCGGAGATCCAACTTTTAGTCGTAGAAAGTGTGGTGGCACGCCTGACAATTTCAGTGAGTTCAGAAACTCTGTTGGATAATTTACAGCTTCGTTGGCATCGCAAACTGAATCGATCGATTTGTATGATACCAAGTCGCCTGGAAACGACGCCTGTATCTTGTAGTTTAAATCGTCGACGTCCACATTTTTTCTCCACATGATTCTTGTGTTGTGTGCCTCCATCGGGAAATATGCGACCAATGAAAGCATTTTGCGAATCAATGATTGTGCAGATGTTAGTGGGTAATTTTATGCATGCAGTATTTTCATAAACAGCAACTTTACCATCGCCGATATGTAATAATTGCTTTGAGAATGTGCCAGCGGATGGTTCTTGTAGCATTTGCACTCGCATGTTAGTTTTTAAGTGGATTTTTTCTACATGACGCCACAGTGGCGATGATTTAAAGCAAGCGTTGATCTCACCAGTGTACGTTGAACGTGGAATGACGGGAAGTGTTTGTCTAAAATTACCGGAAAGGAGTAAAAGAGTGCCGCCGAATAATTTGTCGTTATTTTTTATATCTTTTAGTGTTCCGTTCAGTGCCTCAAGAGAATGTTTGTGTGCCATCGTACATTCATCATTGTACATTCACCATGGTACACTATTATTCAGATGATAATTTTGGATTGTTTGAGCATTGTGGCCATGGACGATTGTTTTTTATGCAGCACACTGCGTCTGGATTATTTTTAATATTCAGTGGCAGCTTAAATGCTGAATGAGCAGTTCTGCCTCCATGCAATAAGGTTGCTGCAATGCCAGATTTTATTTTTTGATTCCACGTGAAATACCTTGGTACTTCGGAATAGAGTAATTCAAAAAGCTCGGTGAGTTTTTAGTTTACTAAAAATTTCGCCTTGAATGGAAAAATCTTAGTTTTCCTAACTTTTAACGAAAATATCTATTTCGTGCTTGATGGAATTCAGATCTCACCTGGAAATCTTCATATTGTGCAACTAACGAAGCGCTTTTTAGCGCATCATCAATATAATGTTCTGAAAATCTTTCATTTTCTCTGAAATTTAATTTTTAAATTAAACTCAATTCAAAATCAAATATGATAAAAAGAAATAAGTCTCTCTATTATGTAAATCTCTACATACAATATTACCAATAACTTGTAACCTTTACGCCATTTATCGAAAAAAAATTTTCTGGATAGGGACACCTTAAACATCTGTGGGTATGCAGGGTCGTAGCCAGATGTTGGTCATGGAGGGGAAGGGTTATGTGGAGGCACAATAAAAATAATAATAGATTTTCTTAAAGAGAATAATTATTAAATTTAATTGTAATCCATGTTGTTTCTTTAATCCGAATATTCGATAATTTTGGCCAAAATTGGCCACCTTAATATTAATAACAATTCTTTAAAATCACTTGTGCCATACCGCCATATTCGGCCCTGGCGGTATGAAATAGTTGACCCGGTAAACTTTGTTCTTTTCTCTAAAATTTAATTTTTAAATTATATTCAATTCAAAATCAAATGTTATAAAATGTAAACAATATAATAAACGCCGTATGAAATAGCAATATGCTTGTAGCCTTTGCGCCATCTATCTCTCCAAATTTTAGACCCAACTCTGTGCGACTACCTGATAGCAATGGTTTGGTTCACCCTGTACGTGTACCTTTTTCATCGGATTATATGATTAAAAGTCGACCAATCAGAGCGACGTTACCGTAAATCGTTTGTGGATTCCGCATTTTCGCGAATTTTAAAATTTTTTTAGCACAAAAACCTATTCGCAGACCTACTGAATGTATATACAAAATTTCATTAAAATCGGTTCAGCCGTTTCGGAGGAGTATGGTAACTAACACTGTGACACGTGAATTTTATATATATAGATATTCTTGGAAGCAATAAAAATCAAAAGAATTTTATTTAACAAAATAAAATTTTATGATTTACGGCACACAACGGCACACGTCGAGTAGAATCCAATACAATTTTGATTTTTTAAAAAATCAAAAATGGCGAGGCTAACTTCTACCTTAAATAAGCAATCTCTAGAAAAATAAAATAAAATTTAAGAAAATACGCCACAGCGTGGTACACATCGGGCACAGCCCGGCACAATATTCAGTTCTTAAATTTTCAAAAATGGCAGGGCTAACTTCACGCACATGCGAGTTTGGTAATCTGTGAGGTCCAAAAGGTAGCCAATCTCCAGGCCTGACGAAAACAGGGGTCGGGGGTGATTTTCCCGGGCCCGGATATCAATCGAAATTCTGAAATTCGGGAAAAGTTTTTATTTTTCATTTATTTTTTTTAGAAAAATTTTTTATTATCTGACACGAAGTAATCACTTTTATCAAACAGAGGAGTGAGGGTCCCACAGGTTACCACCTCTGGGCCCCAATTTTCTCTTAAAAGCGCTGGAAATCGCTGATGATCTATAGTATTCTTAAGATTTTCTTAGATTTCCTCGAATTATTTAAGATTTCATTAGATTTTCTGGCATATTGCCTAGGATTTCCTAAATTTTCTGTGATTTCTGAGATTTACTCAATTTTCCCTAGATTTCCGTTCACTTGTACACCAGATTTTCTCAGCGGTTTTCCCCTTCAAAATAAAATTTAAATTTTGTGTTTTTTTAGTTGATTTCATGACGAAATCCGGACGCTTCAATGTTATCAATGCAAATTGACGCTTTTGAAACCGTTTTTTGGCATATAAAATCCATTTTACAACAAAACTTATTAGAGGTTTTTTGTTGCAAATTTTATTGTCTTCAATTTTGTTTATATACATTTTTTTATTTTGTTGCTCCGTTTCTGACTGACAGAGGCTTAAACGAGTCTCTGTAAAATAAGAAAAATATTGTCGTCTATATAACTCGGAAACGGCGCAAGAAAATAAAAAAATTAATAAGCATTTCTTCTTGTAAAGTTCATTTTCCACATTTTTGTTCTTATACATTTTTCTATTTGGTCGCACCGTTTCCGAGATATAGATGACAATAATTACCGAGTTATGTTTAAGCCGCTGTCAGGCAGAAACGGCGCGACAAAATAAAAAAATGTATATAAACAAAATTGAAGGTAATAAAATTTGTAACAAAAAACGTTTAATACGTTTTGGTGTAAAATGGAGTTTCATATGCCAAAAATCGGCTGCAAAACCGGGAGCGTCCGAATTTTATTATAGGGGAGGTACTGAAACTAGTCAATGAACAAAAAGAAAAATCGTGATCGAGAGGTGTGATTTTATCAGTTTTTTGTTGTTACTAATAATACATGATAATACTACCGGTTGCCTAAATATGAAACCATGACATTTGTAATGAATTTATTTGAGCGGTCCTTCGGATATAGTAAGTCCAAGGTTTGAGCAAAGCCGAATTTAAAAAAGAAGAAAATTTTGTTAAACTTTCCGTGCAATTTGGAATCGAGGGCGCATTGCGACCTGTTTCGCATTTCCGTCTGGGTTTTTACAATGAGAATATCGATTAAGAAAATTTCTACGTAGATTATGAAAATATAAGCGTATATTATGCTACGTCGTTTTTATTTAAATAGGCAAACTCGATAAGATAAACAGGACGATCGACTATCAAAAGTGTAATTATTTATAACGTATCTGCAAATAATAATAATAAATTAAAATTTATATTAAATTATAGCAAGAGAGTCCACAAAGCAATTTTCATTAATTGCAGTAATTTTAGAACAACAACAATTTTTCCATGCTAAATTGCGTACATAACCGACAATTATCATAAAATTAGTTATCTAACAGAATTATAATTTATACCATGTAGTATGTAAATAATAAAATAAAATTAAAAACAAAAATAATCGTGTCGGTTCGTGAGACAATAATGGAAATGTGAGAAATAATAAAAAAGTATAAAAACTATTTTGGGATTAGATCTATGCATGTGTCACACAATATCAACTAAAAGTGAATTAATTAGTTTATTTTTAGCGTCGCGTTGTGGATACAATAATAATAATAATATTATATTGTTATGTAGTCGAGGTACCTAGGCCGATGGCGTAGTGGTTTACGCATGTAAAATGTAATTGTGCGAGCGAGTGGATTGATAGGATTATTATTATAAATTGAAACGACTGCCCACGTACTCCACACGTACGTACGTTTTCCCTCTTTTCTTTCTTCCTTTTTAAAATTAATGGATTATCGACGTCGGTCGTCGGCGAGAAACGTAAATATTTTGAAATTTTTTAATTGGGCGCCTCGTCGTCCTTCTTCCCGAGTGTTACGTATTAGTGTTGTTATAGTAATGGTGTAGGTAGGTATATGAGTCGGACATGTGCGCGTTATGGACAAACTCTATTTGTGAACGGTTGTGAAAAAATGGATTTATTTATAATAAAGATTTTCTATTTTTATCCCAACCTTGGTTTTTCACATTCCTCACAGTGTTGCCATGCCTACCTGTACCGATAAAAACATTATAATCTGTTGCATGTGGCTAACGCCACGTGATCGTTTGTCTCTCTGTCGCTCGCACGCTCGCCTTGCAACGGCGCAGTTCACGTACGGCACTTCCACAGATATCGCCATTGTAAAAATAGAAATGAGTCATTAGAATAAAGAATATCGAAATATCGTTGGTCTTAAAACTTAAATTTATACGTGCGTACCGTTCCAGTTGGTAGTGAAATTATTGGCAACCGCATTCACAAAAAATAGTTAATTAATTTCTTCTTATCAATATTTCATCTGGCAACTGCGCTTTCGCCGTCGGCGCGGTGGTGTGTTCCTATATTCAGTGTAACTGCGACCGAAATGACCTCACATATAATTAAAGAATTGTTTCTGACAGTTCTGCCATTTTGTAAGTTGTGATTGTTGTATTTGTGAGTAGTGGTGCAAGATGTTGTTGAGTTAGGATGGCGGAACAGCAGCGCGAAGCGCCCGAAAGGCTGCTGGAGCAGCAGATCCTGCAGCTCAAAAAACAGCATCAGTTACAACATCAAATTCTCCTGCAACATTTCCAACAACAGCAGCAGCATCTTGCAGAACAACATGAACGACAACTTCGCCAACATCTTAAGGAATTTTGGGACCAGCAGAAACAGCTACAAGAAATTCGCGAACGGGAGCAGCTCGAGGCGCTCAGACGGAAGGAAAAACACGAACAGAGCGCGGTGGCCTCGTCCGAGGTCAAACAAAAATTGCAGGTGTTTTTGAAACAACGGGCGTCCGGATGCTCCAAAGCACCTCAACAGGAAAATTCCTGGTAAGATATTTACTAGGTCAGTTTCAAAATACGCGCCCCCTTCGTGCTACTCCGTCGTCATCGACACCTGCAGCGCTCTGTTGTCAGCTGATGTAATTTATTTCAAATTAACCACCCAAATATTTTCAATTTTTATAATTTTCCTTTTCTTTCTTCTACCTATTAATTCAAAATTTACATCAATCAAATTTTTTTCCAACAAAAAATCTCGCAACTTTTAATTTATTGTTTCGCGATTGCTTCTCACCCTTTTGTGTTTGCACGAAACTACTAATAATAATTAACGCAGTTTATTTTTACCTGTATTAGTTACATTTACAAGTAATGGTTGTCATGGTGATCCCTTCTAAACAGGTGGTTGGCATGCAGATGTTTTCAAGCCAAGTGGTTACCATAGTGATTCGCCAGTGGCGTATCTCTTGGGCATATGGAAATTCATCAGTTTCATTCGAAAAACTGTTTGAATCAACCTCTTTGCCATTTCCAACCATATTTGTGCGCTTTTTAATTTTTTTGAGATGTCGTTCAAGTAACAATAATTTTCTGTAAAACCGGAAGTGGAATAATTTCTTCTGACTTCCCATAGTTTTTTGGTTTACATTCATTTTTTGTGCATGTGTGCAGGATGTCCCCACGACTGATGTACACCACTTGTTGGTGAAAGACATTTTATTTTCAATCTTGAAATGGCAATAGCATCGAAATTTTTGATTTTTGGAGTAAATCGATAAGTGCTATTTTAAAGAGCATGAAAGTGTCCATAAATTACAATCTAACCTTTTATTGTCTAAAAGCAACGGTTTGCTAGTTATGAATTAAACTAAGTAAAAAAATTAAAAATTCTTGAAACATTTTGTAAACTTATATCCTCGACAGGCAATGGCAAATTACCGAATAATCTTTTGGAAAAACTATATTTAGTTATAAACAATCCTTGGTACAAGAAAATTTTAAATGAAGAAAAATAGACTGTTTTTCCGAGAGATTTACTAAAATTATGACCTGTTAATTAAATGCTAATTTCAAAAAAAAAAAAAAAATAGAACTTTTCAAACAATTTTTACTTCAATCTATAACTCGAGAGCCTTTGATTTTAGACAGTAAATTGTTAGTATCTAATTTTAGACAATTTCACGTTATTTAAAAAAGTACTGAACCGTTTATACCAAAAAAATTAGAGTTTTGGTGCTACGAGCATTTGAAGGTAGAATGTAAAAAATAGCGTTAAACAGGTCAGGGCCGTATCTCGGGCTTTGATTCGGGGGTGAATGATAAATAAAAGTGCGTTGTGTCAGTCCGAATACTGCCCCCCCCCAGGAAATTGCGCCTCAGGCAAAAATTTTTGAATTTTTCAAGGACAATCGCTCTAATGTAAAGTTAGAAATGCCAATTTTCAGGTTTTGATGGATGCTTATGTATTTTTTAACGCTCTTTTTAGTGGAACAATGTTGTAACTTCCATCGCTTATCATTTAAGCGCTATTTAGCCAACAACAGTTCTACATTTCATAAGAATGCACAGCTTTGCAAATTTTAAAATGCAATTATCTCAAAACATGCTTTTGAAAGTTACGACCACGTTTCGACAGTTGTCGTATCAGTGTGCGATATTCTAGGATTTTATCTCGCACTTTATTTCGAGTTTGAACCCCCAAAACCCCCCCTCAGATACGGGCCTGAAACAGGCCCCCTTAACAGTTTTCAAACAAGTTTTTTTTTGTTTAAAACATGGTTTTTATAATCTAATTTAGTACTTGCTTTAAACAATAAGAAACAAGAAGAAAAACATGTTTTCAGTTTAATTTCCATTATTTAAAGATTAAATAATAATTTTAAATTTAGTAGATACAACTAAAAAGTAGGAACACATAAATTTTTAAATTTCAAGCTTTTTATGTCACAACTTCAGGCGATATTTTAGTCTACAACTTGGAAAAAATCTGAAAAGTCGGAAAACGCGTTTTTTTAAAATAACATTTTTTACAGCAATTGACCTAGCATTTCATGTTCTCGTGTACCTTCAGTATGTTGCTTTATAGTCGTTGCCATGGAAATTGCTAAAAAGGGTAACTTTGTATAATGTTTTTGGTCGAAGTTCATCAAAAGTTGACCAATTGATCAAGTTTTTGGGGACGTTTTTGTTCAAATTTTGCATAATATATTGTTTTTGTCTTTTGTCTTTCCATTTTTTAAATAATAAAATTCGGGGGGGGGTTTCAGCTGTATAAAATTTTTTATGTCCTACTGCTTTGACGCGCGTAAACGTAAATTGACCTTGAAATTAGGTATTTTCCTCTGGAAAACTCTGAAAATCGGCATATTGGTCACCCTGTATAACATGATGCAAGATTTTGAGCCAGTGTTCACAAATTGGGTCTTAATGGTCAACGTGGATTTCGTAGCAAGACCCAAGTCGGCCCTATCTACGAACAAACGCCCAAGTAAATCTGTTGTATATAATATTTTTTGCATTGCTTTGTTATTTCCGCTAATACAATTTCATTTTAGTTGCATTGATTTCCTTTTGTAAATTTTAAGCGATTACGTTCTAAATATAGCGAGTCTTCCATGTTAAAGGTTTCAATCTTCACTTATTATTCAACTATCGAATTTCTCATGCTTGTGATGTAACGCAGATGAAAACAGACTTTTACATCAAATTTTCAAATTTATCTCCAAATAATATTGTCGCAAGCTGTTGTGACAATTCCAGTTTTGTTTGAGTGTGTCAAGAACTTCTCTAAAAATAAACCTGAGATAAAAATTATTGAATTACGTTATGCTATCTTATCTCGGTATTTTAAATATAGTTGATTTGGAAATACAGGAAATAGATTAACTTCGCATGAAAATTTGTATGCCGAGCTGCAGTGACTCAAAAAAGCAACAAAAAAGTCTCCATACGATCCAATATTAGCAATGCAAATTGCGTCGTACGGAGACTATTATACGTTATACGGCAATACTACATCAGACATTTTTTGTTGTCAATTTCATTTCCTTCATTTTTGTTTATATACATTTTTCTATTTCGTCGCATCGTTTCCGAGATACAGCGACTTACAACAGTAACTCTGTATATGCAACTTTTTGCACTTGTTTACTCGACGATTCTGCAGTATATTTCGTTATAGATTTTATACGAAAAGTTTATCTCATAAATTGGGTGAAACTACTTTTGTTTAACGTTTCATTGGCTTTTCCAACTACGTATTTCGTAAACAACACGAAAATCCAAGTTTTAGATCTTGCAGTAGAAAATCGACTTTGTTTTAAAATTATTCTTCGATTTCGAACTTGATCCAATTTCTATATTTTATTACTCTCATTTTTCTTTTGTCGTGGTGTAACAATCCCTGGGATTTTAATCGAGGTATTTCACATTTGATTCTCAATCATTTCTCCTGTATATCAGGCCATTGCCAAACCGCACCCAATGCAATTTTTTAACTGCATGAATGAACGTTCCAACTTATAAGGTTTACTTCGCCTATTTATTAGTCGAAGATCTCGCTTAATTTACACACAACTGTTTTTGAATAAAACATGAATTTTATATTGGAAACCATTAATTATTACTGAAAATATCCGACAATGAGGGTCAGAATAAATTGATTCAAGTTCTGTGCCCATGACATAGAAATTATTGTTGCAATCCACTCGCATTTTAAAACGACCTTGCATTCCATATCATTATTTCTGGTTTACCTATTTTTTGTGTTGTAGGTCAGAAAGAATGGACACAGAAGCAAATGATCAACCCCCCGGTAGCGATTTTCCCCTAAGAAAAACAGGTGAGCCGTTCAAAATTCAAATCGATCCAAAAGGGTTTAACTTTATTTTTTTACGCAGCTTCTGAACCAAATCTATTAAAAGTTCGGCTAAAACAGCGAGTAATGGAACGACGTTGTAGTCCAATGACGAAACGCCATCTTCATCCATCACTCAAAAAGAAGTTGCTAAGTTCATGTCTACCTCCTAGCGAATCACCTCCACAAGAACCACCTAAAGAACTCAGTCCACCCTGCGAGGCTGAGGAATATCAACGTCATGCACTTTTCAGTAGTCCATCAATGCCCAATATATCTTTAGCTGCACATCATGTTCTTTCACCGGATCTTTCAGAAGCAGCTGTAAGAGCCGCTTGCACAGCCCGATTAGGGATGCCCCTCACGGGACAAATGCTACCTGGTACCTTACCTTTTTATCCTTCATTGCCTGCCATCGAAAGTGAACACGAAGAAGCTCCTCTCGACACAATTAGCGAACTACAAGAACCAACATCGCGAGGAGTAATCCGTCCTTTGGGGCGAACCCAGTCTTCACCTCTTCCATTAGGTCATCCACTTCTGGATGGAGGGCCACCTCTTGTCGTTCCTCCTCCACCGCCTCCAGAAGAACAAGAGCAACGAGATGCGGAGGTGCAAGACACGGAACCGCGCAGGTGAGTGCTTTTATTTCTTGGGTTGGTTTTTACTCTACAACTGTAAGCTATATTCGTATTTCCTCGGTTAGGTGCCAAGTTATAAAATAATCCACTAGAAGAAGAATCTAATTTTATTGTGCATATTTTGAAATCGATCTTTTGAATGCCGTTTTAATTTAGATCTCAGGTTTGGATTTCCCACTCTATTCTTAGCGATAACTATAGATTGTGACAAGGAGTAAATTGTTACTTCTATTTTGGTCAAAGTTATTTTTTGATCGTCTCAAAATGTGTTAATTTCAAATTTCCAAGTCCTTGATTCGTGTTTATTCTTTGGCCTAAAAATTAAAGCAACGATGAGTGAAGGAATTTCAAAAAGTGTTAGCAACACAAATTGCAATTTTACGAGCCGATCAATGAATGGTTTTATAGGATGTTAATGTATACAAACAAGTGGAATCTCGTAATCGGAAATGGGAAATAATTTTGGAGCCGCATCTCGCCTCCGAGACACGATTTGGATTGTCGAAACCGCCGTAACGTAATTTTTAAGATTCACTATACAAAGTTTTAAAGGTCAACTAGTGAATGTTGTAGTAGTAAAATTTACCCTTCTATTTTTAACCGTGTTTATATTATTGCTTGTTGTTTTGACTCCCATGTAAATTAAAAATGAATAACATGACAAACAATGGCAACATTAAATCTGTTATGTGTTTTTTCAGCATACGACCTTTGTCGCGTGCCCTTAGCAGTCCTGTCGTGCACCTCGGCGGACCCGGCCCACCCACACTGACTCGGCGGCGTGCATCAACTACACCCACAACTGGATTAGCGTTCGACAGTCAAATGTTAAAACATTCGTGTATATGTGGAAATAACGCGCTCCATCCAGAACATGCCGGTAGATTGCAGAGTATTTGGGCGAGGTTGTTGGAAACGGGGTTAGTGCATAGGTGCGACAAGTTGCGTCCAAGAAAGGCAACGACTCAGGAATTGCAAGCTTGCCATTCAGAAGCTCACGCGTTATTATATGGTACCAGTCCGCTCAATAGACATAAGATGGACATTAGTAAACTTGGTGCTTTACCCGTGACCGCTTTTGTACGTTTACCGTGCGGTGGTATTGGCGTAGATTCGGACACCACTTGGAACGAAATTTATACGGCACCGGCTGCCCGTATGGCCGTGGGCTGTACGGTCGATCTGGCATTTAGAACGTGGACGGGAGACATCAAGAATGGATTTGCAATAGTTAGACCGCCCGGTCATCACGCGGAGCCTCAACAGGCGATGGGTTTCTGTTTTTTTAATTCTCTTGCAATAGCAGCGAGACTTTTACAAAAGGAGCATCGCGTTCATAAGATACTCATTTTCGATTGGGACGTCCATCACGGGAACGGAACGCAAGAGATATTTTATGACGATCCACGTGTACTTGTAATTTCCATACATAGGCACGACGACGGAAACTTTTTTCCTGGAACCGGAAGTCCTACTGAATGTGGAGCCGGAGCCGGTCAAGGCTTTAATGTAAATATTGCTTGGTCTGGTGGACTTAATCCGCCTTTGGGAGATGCCGAATATCTTGCTGCTTTTCGAAGCATTGTGATGCCGATTGCGCGTGAATTCGGTCCCGACATTGTTTTGGTGTCTGCAGGTTTTGCAGCCACCGACGGCCATTCGCCTCCACTCGGAGGTTACAGAGTAACGCCCGCTTGTTATGGCTATATGACACGACAGTTAATGCAGTTGGCCAACGGCCGTCTGGTTTTGGCTTTGGAAGGTGGATATGATTTACCTTCCATATGTGATTCGGCGGAAGAATGCGTCCGTGTTTTATTGGGTGATCCTCCGTCTCCCATACCTCTTGCCGAATTATCGCGACCGTCGTGTACTAACGCAGTTGTTACGCTACAAAAAGTTATTGCAATTCAGTCCCTACATTGGCCTTGTTTGCAAGAAGTTGCAAAAAGCGTGACTTCGTCCCACAATGATGCAGTCAGAAATGAAAAAGAAGACAAAGAAACCGTTTCGGCTATGGCTAGTCTATCTATGCAGCAAACATCTGTTTTAGTGAGTTATCCTCGATCAGAAACTCGGCATAGTTAATGTTGTTATTCTTACAGGCAAATCGAACATTCCCGCTGTCGCTCAAAGTGACTGCCTCTTATTAAATAAGATGAAATTATTGTGTGTTTTATTTTTGTTATTATATTAAAAATTTTTAATAAAACATTTATTTAAGTTACATTGGCTTGACGTTTTTACTTTTGTTTTCTTAGATTGGAAATATGGAACACGGACAGTAGTTTTGTCAATTTCAAATCTTATCCAACTGCTGCAAAAACGAAACTAATGATTTGGGCGTTTCAAGATTAAAACGCTAATTAATTCATCATCCCTAAAAATTTGAACATTGAAGGATGGAAAAATGAAATTTAGAAAAATAATTTGTAGGAAAAAATGAATTATGTCCGAAGGGTTTTCACCACTTTTATCAACTTATTATTAATAATTTTAGACTGCATAAGGAATGGAAAGGAGAGATAGCACAGTAATGGGAACAACAGCAAGCAAAAGATCTGGGCACCCTAATTTTGGGGTAATAATATCTTTCCTAATATGTTAAAAATCATTGGAGCTCGATCATCAGTTTTTCTACAATAACTCAACATAAAAAAAGGTGAAATATCTCGAAGTATATTACTGGAATATTTTAGCGATTGTCACGGCGAACGGATGTCTTGTGTGCAATTATTTATATTTAATAGTAATTATAGAGGTATTACGATGATGATACAGCATCTTATGAAGATTGATTGAAAATAATGTGTTTTCGACTTCGATCTAAAGCAGCTCTTACACGATCAATAATAGCAGTATTTTTAATAATTTTTGGAGGTGTGAATAAAAATTAACAAATGCTGAAGGCTCAGTGGCCTTCTTTTGCACAGCATATTTTTTTGGCACAATAAAAATTATTTTTAAATCAAGCGAATACGTAAACAAACCATTCTTTTTCAGAATTTCAAGAAATTAACCTAGACAAGCTCGACCAAGACTAGGCTTAATCATAAATCAATACAAACTTTTTTAATAATCTATTTTCGTTCAAATTACGATTTTTCGTTGACATTTCCATCAGTTTTAAGCGCACATGTTGCGGTCTGCGTGTATAAATAAGTGTGCCGCAATAACTAAAATTAATTGTTTTTTGTAGGCTTACATAATTCAAAACTAATTTGTAAAACAATTAACAAGTTGGTTATTAGGTATTAAAATAAAATCCATTGTATTTTTTTCTGTTTTCAGAACTTGTAGCATTAAAATCCAATCAATTTATTAAAAGTTTAGCTGCATAATAGGTTTTTTGAGCTTGCGCCTTTGTGTTGCCAGAAATAGTAAATAAAAAATTGAAAGTCCGAAAGTCCATTAAGGCTCACTTGAGTTTGTAGCCAACGCAAAAATATATTTAATTTATTTGCTAGCCTTTGTTTTCCCATCAGGAACAAATTTTATTCAAGTAGAATTTTTTTGGGATTAGATTAGGGATATCTGTTAGGTAAAAATATTTATTTTTCAGATATTAAAAATTAAATTATTATTTTTGGTAATAATTATTATAAAATGATGAAAAATTATTGCCATCATAAAATTGCATGAATTATCTTGACGTTATGCAACCGTAAATACATGTATAAATTTATACGATCTATACTTCTTTCGATACATATCTGTGACTGTGGTAACATCGATGTTGCGGTGACTACACTATGAGAAATTTGAGTTTTTTCTCACATTTCATTTCAGGTTTTCACATCCAGGTGTTCAAAATTGTAAATTACGAGTGTTCATTCCTGCAGGAAAAACGAATCCCGAGGGAAAGAATGCTTGTTAGAGGATAAATATGAGTGAATAGGTAATTCATGTGCATTAATATTTTTTTTCTCAAGACAAAAATGTCAAAAAAGCGTGAGAAGAGTAAATACTCGCCAATGCTTACTTATTGTATTTGTTTCAATCTTGTATTTTTAAGGCCATGCATAAAGTCATGTTTGTTGTACATATTATCACAGGTATCACATATACATGGGCGTCCATTGGGGGGGTCAAAGGGGGCAGCTGCCCCCCCTGGCTTTTACCTTAAATTTTTAAATTAATTTAAATTTCGTTGAGAAAGTTATTACTGAGTTTGCGAAGGAACCACGAAATTTGAAATTGGTCTTTTGTGCAAATAAAGAAAATTGAAAATTTTTATTGTTGAATTTTTTTTATAATAATTTTTTTTTTGATTTTGCCCCTCCCTAAGAAAGATCTTATGGACGCCCATGCACATATATCGAGCTAGTTTTCATCTGGAACGCTAGCGTTCGACTGTTAGACTGAAAATTTAGGATTGTATACATTGTGCAGTGCCTATAGTTTAACTTGAACTACGAACCGCGGTATCGTCAGAGACGTATTTTAAAATTTGGCGCCCTGGCCCCAAAAGGTTTGCCGCCTAATAAATTAATTGAAAAGAAGCTAAAATTAATTTTTTAAATTAATTCTGATTTTAAAAGGCGCCCCAAGCAGAGCGCGAAGGACGGCTTGCGCCGCCCCTCCAAGCCTTCCGCCCCGGGCCATGGCCCTTAGGTAAATTTTGTAAAACATTAATTCTTATGATGCCATTAGCCATCTGGGTTTTTTTTTTTAATTTAGCATCGGTACTTATCGAGTAATTAATTATTAAAGTTCTAATTATAGAATTTTTGAACTGAACCGGATATCTCGGATTTCGGTCATCAGTTCAGTTGACACTTATGTAAGTATTCCATTGTCGCATCTACCGCATATGGAAAGCCGTTAAAATTCTCTTACGAGATTTTTGAATTTTTTTTTTGGATATTCTCCTGCGGTTTAAATTATTTTGCCACTTTGCCGTTGGAAATTTAGTATTTAATTTTAGTCGATCTATCAGATTTCCTTATATTTTTATTTCAAGTGGAATAGTGTGTTACAGAACTGCAACGTGGCTGCGTGAAGGGTTAAAAGAATTTGAGTGGCCAAAAGAGTCGCTAGCAAATTAAGTACCGAAGCGTAGTCCGCAATCAGCGCAAAACATTCGCATATCAGGTCCTGGCAAATATGCTACCTAATAAGGTAGAGATCATAAATAAACTTATTTTGGGTGTAAAAATAAAAATAATTTGAATTTTATCCTTTAATTAATTTGTTTAAAATTTAGACATTTTGGGATGCCAGAAGCGAAAACTCATCATTTCCAAAAAAAGTCTGTATGTATGTATGTATGTGGGTATGTGGTCAAATTTTGTTTGCGCTCTGGCATAGGGACGTTTTGCCCCCACCGTTTAGTCTCCGCCGTTTCGCCCCCACCGTTTCGCCACCGCCGATTCGTCCCCGGCGCCGATTTGCCCCTGACCGTTTCGCTCCCGCCTCCGGCGATTCGCCCCCGACCGTTTTCTCCCCGTATGTAAAGTGCCCAATATTGATTGATTGAAAATAAACTTTAACTTATGATAGGTGTTTTCGAAAATTGATCTGGTAAAAATAAACTTCGGAGTATGTCGGAGGGGGGTGCAGGTGGCTGGGAAACTCAGTTACGATGGAACGCTTTACGGGTGAGCAGCGTGAATTTAGTGTAAAACATGTTTTAAAATAGTACATTTTTTATGGCCCATCCTGTACCGTATAAAATCCGAGCGGTTTCCCAATCCGAGCGGGCACCTCTCAACAATAACTGTTACTGACCTGCACTAAAGTCGTTTGTTAAGTCATAGATTATTAGGGATTATTAATAATTATTATTATTTTAAAAAATTATTTTTAGCCACCTCCCTCCATTATTTGCGTAAGGACGATTCTTGTAATTTTTTAGCCCCCCTCCCCTGTGCCGGTACGTAATATTGTGTCCTCCCCACATTTTACGTAAGAATTAATTCAAAACGGAGGGGACTAAAAGGTGGGGCAAAACGGCCGGGGTCGAAACATTCCGGGGTAAAACATCCCGGGGCGAAACGGCGGGGGCTAAAAGGTCGGGGCGACACGGTCGAGGGCGAAACGGTACGGGGGCAAAACATCCCGAGGCGAAACGGTGGGGGCTAAACGGCGGGGGGCGAAACGTCATATATAACCTTGCGCTCTATCTCAAAAAGTAATACAAATTTTTTAACAAAATTTCGTATTTAGTATACATGAATATTGCGAATTAGAGCTGATTAGATTTTGGTTAAAATCGGTACACGGAAACGCAAAAAATAATATTTTGTAAATTAAAAAATTATTTTTTTCTTATTTTTAAAATTTTATTTTTTTATTATATTCTCCTTCAAAATAATAAGAAAAAAGTATTAATCAATAATCGTGTAAATATCCTATTTTTGTTTATAAAGTTTTTACAAATTAAAAAAAATATTTTTTAAAAATTGTTTTTACAGAAAGTTTCTTTTTATTTTTTTTACATTAGCGATTTTTAAATGATATATTTTTATATCTAAATTATGAAATAATTTAAATTTATTTAATTTAAATTTAAAAGTTAATAAAAATTGAAAATTAATGTCATCAATTTAATTCCAATTTTTATTATATATTTTATTATATTTTATTCTCCAAAATAATTATTTTTTAAAAAATGTATTATTTAAATGTATGATAAAGTTTTGGGAATGGCCACATCCGATTTTTTTGGAAGAAATTGAAAAATCAAAAACAAAATGTTTATCTAGAGTACGAGTATAATTTCGGAATATTTTTTTGGATTTCTGAAGATTTCCTATAATTCCTTTTATTATTTTGATTATAATTATGCTGATAATATCTTCTTACATAATTATAATCTTAATCATTTTTTTTATTTAGTACTGAAAGTAGTTTCCATATCATTCTCGCACTGGGAGGTTAGGGCGACCGATAGGCCGCCTGACTAGCTCTTCCTCAATGCCGCTACCGACTTTGAAAATTTTTTTATGTTTTTTATCAGCGTTGTAGTTATGCTAGGGAAGGTTGAGTTCAGCTCAGGTGCTGAAGGGTCTATCCTAAGTTCTGTAAGGGCTTCCTAGCCCGCGCTTATTTCTGTTATTCATGCTTTTGTCGATGGTAGACTAATGGTACATAAATCCACAATAAGACATTAAAGATACATTATTTAATTTTTGATTTTTTATGAATATTTATTTTGGGGTCACTCCGCGAATTACTATCTGGCATCCAGGCATCATGGCTTGTTAATTTTAGCCATGCTACTGTTTTTCAGGGCCGGAACTAGGGCGTGGTGAGAGAGGCGCCCGCCACGGGCGCGAGCTAGTTAAGGGGCGCCAAATTTTCAATTTTAAAATTAAATTTAATAAAATCTAAAAAAAAAGATATAATCTTAGGCCTTTACCACGCGTAGATCTGCTGCTGCGTGCTTAGTCCTTTAATATATTTTTTGAATAAATTTGCTTCATTAAACCTATTTTTTTGAGAAAATATTTTTGTATCGCAATTTTCTAACTTCACAATAGCGCGCTTGATCTTGAAAATTTCACAAATTTTTACCTGCGGCTCTATAATTTAGGAGTACTCCCCAGATCCCCCGGTCGGAGGGGGGCGCATCATACCCTAGTTCCGACTCTGCTGTTTTTACTTCCTTGTAAAAAAGGAAGTATTGTAATCCCGATTTTTTTTGGTTTTCAGATTTTGACGGAAATATCCGTTTTAACCTTCCCTGAATCCATTTTGACTAGTTTTGTACGTATGTATGTACGGACGTCTGTATGTCGCACAACTCAAATACGGCAAGTTGTAGAAAGTTGAAATTTTATATTTGAGACTCTTGTAGCATCTAGTTGTGCACCTCCTATTTTTGAATGCAATTGTCCGGGCAAAATAGGGACATGTAAAGCGATACATGACGCGCACGAATAAATTAACAAGATTTTAATTAAAAAATAATTATTCTACATTTTAGTTATTAAGAAATGTATTAACAGTTTATTGTTATTAGAAGACGTAAGAAGTAAATGTAATATGAGTTGCCTATTATCAAGGGACGAGATGAAAGTATGAAAGCGTTTTATGAGCAGTGCCGTAGAAAGGCAGAGTGCATTGAAGGGGTCGCGCCCAACGTTATAATTTAAAGGCACAAAATTAAAAAAGCGAGTTTTTCTCGTATCGGTTTGTAAATATAATATCTATACTGTGTTTGTTAGAGAAAACAGAATACTCATATCATATAAAGCAATTTTATTTAATCTAATCTAAACATGGATTTGTTCTAAATACGAAAATTTCATTAAAGCTTTATCGAAAAAAATTTAAATTTCAAGTTATAGATCTGCTTTACTTTTTGATAAAATACACTAATTATTTTTAATTATACAAAGTGTTATGGTGTATCTCAACACTGCTTGTTATACCTACGATTTGTTTTTATACACGATGACGTCAAGATATGCAAATATATTTCAAAATTCAGATTATTTTTTCAAAATTGAGTTTTAATTAAATAAAATTTATGTACAAAGCTAAAGTAATGTTTTATGTATGTACATATATTATTACTATCTGCCGATAAAAAAAATAAATTACATAAAATAATCTTTATATTACGGTTTTTTGATATTGGATATCTAATACTTTACCGCATTGTGGTTAATTGTAACCGGTGGTGTGTGACAAGCAACATAAAATTGAAGATATCAGTCGATATTTTTTATATTTCGATAATATTCTAGAATTTAAAAACATAATTGACGATTTTTCGCACTTTTAAGAAGGCAAAAAATTTGAACGTAGATTTTATTTTTGGTTAGTTTTGGTTTTATGCGTTTCCTTTATTTTCAATAAGGTTGATAAGAACGCATTTCGGAAAATGCGCTTGCGTCGCTTTCCCGATATGGATTTTCTTACTGATTCGTCGACAGCGGATGCTGAAAGTATATGGTCGGAACACCCTTAACATGTCGTTTCTCAACCCTTCTGATGACCGGTGAGTCACCCCTGGTCGTTTTCTGTTACACTTTTTAAATCTTTTCAATTTATGCATGCAGTTTTTAAATTATCGGTTTATTTTAACGTACGCCACGTTTATCTGCATGTTCACGATTGACTTTCCAATAAATTCTTAATGTTCGACAAAATAATATTATTGTGTTTTGTGATGTGAATGTTATCGTAATTTGTGATAATACAACATTTTATCTGTAATCTTAATATCATTTGAATAATACAATGTATACGTCCCCTCGCTGCGGAGGTGATAACAACCTTGTAAAAAATTCGCTAAACCAAAATTTTATTATTGTAATTTAAAAAATTTATAATTGCCATATTTGGTTTACTACTGTATCAATGGTAATGTTGAGTGGTAAAATAACGCGTTATGCGATATTTGGGTGAGCGCTTCCGCCTACTGTGATTAAATTTTAAATTCAATTTGTATTTCAAAAAGTGAACTCGAAACATTAGCGTAAGTAGCGAAAATATTTAAATATTTTGTTTTAAAATTCAAGAAAATTGGTTTTCGATTAATTCGGTTTTTCAATATGACTTTTAAAAAGTTCTACATTTTATTATAAAAATTCGTCAACGGATGATAGGCAATGGGAAGGGGATCGAAAAACTTTTTGTGTGGTTTACAGCATTTCCATTTAAACTTTTATCTCTCTATTTCATTTAGTTTTGGATTTCTTGAACCACTTGTTGGTAAGCGAAATTTTATTATAATTTTATGAAAATTAAAAAGCACGATTGTGTTTTTACGTAAATCGCAGCGGCATAATATCCTTTAAAAATCCCAAATATTTCTTATTATTTTCTAGTTTAATCTGAATTCCTATTCATTCCAGTTATTCAACTAAATTTTTTCGTATCTAAAGCTATGATTTTTTACATTTTACTTTACATATTTCGCATTCTTGCTTCAAAATTTATTTCGATATTAAAGTTTGCCTGACCGCTTTTCTTTTGCGAAGTCGTTATTTTTTAAGTTTGCCGAAAATACTTACATTTTCTTCTGAATAAATAATGAAATATTTGATATTTTTTCCAATCTTGAAATATTTTAAACTTACACTATTGGTCCGTCGCAATCGCTGTTTGAGTAACAGAGCGGAAATACCGGGTTCGAGCGAACTTCACAATTTTTTTGAATTTGTGCTGTTCGATGAATATTTTCGTAGATTTCCTGTTTATTTGTTCAGTAATCTGTTCCGTTTTTCACTTATTGCATAAAACACTCATTGTCAACCGGAGCGTTCTGGTTCTTCTCTTAGTCCCGCTCGAGAGGTTTTCAACCAGGGGCGGATGGGCCATAAGACTAACCGGGAAATTTCCCGGTGGGCCGGTTGTTCAGAGGCCCGCAGGGTCGGTGGCTGAAAGTACGTTTAACAAAGAGAGGGTCATTAATTTCTAAACATAAAAGAATGTTTTTTGGATAGTAAATGTAATCTGATTCAAAAATCTGCAATAAACCTATGCTCCATTTAATTTTAAAGGAAAAATGCTTTTAAAAAATTGTAAAATTGAAAAATATTATTTCCCGGGCCGCTAAGATGTAGCCCATCCGCACCTGTTTTCAACCCTACTGAAGGTTTGATTCTCTTTTTACACTTTTTACCTCCAATCAATTTTAAAAAAAAATTGGAGGTATGGTAATCGAAAAAAAATTTCAACTTTTTTTTTTGCATTTTTGAGATCACCGTGTTCAGAAACGTAAAGATCTGCAAAAAGTAAAATAAAAATTTCTGTGTCGGTCTGTCTGTCGGTCTGTCTGTCTGTCTGTCGTCAAATTTTGTCGATCGATTTGCTTCCGAGCCATCCAACCAATTACGACCAAATTTGGTATGGTGGTAGGGTTCACGGTGGAAAGGTGAAAATAAGGTTTTCGTCGCGATCTATCAATCAGGAGTGCCACCACAAGAAAATAATACGGGATTTTTAAAAAATATTTTGTCTTGCGATATGTTATTTTAAAGGCCTTAAAAGGCTTTATCCAGAATAGGTAAAATTAATCTTCTATCTGTCGTCTGTCAAAAATCACAAGTTGTCAAAGTTGAAACTTTAAGAGTGAATAACTCAAGAAATGCTGAAGGGATCTTACCCAAATTTGGTACGTAGGTACATTGATCCTAATGGATATGAGAGCATATGTAATCCTTCGATAGAAATCAGTAATGCAACATGAAAAAAATAAAATTAACTTTTTTGGCAAAAACATGAAAAAAGTTTTTGTCGATCGATTTTCTCCGGCATTTCTACGTCGATTGCAATCAAACTTATTGGACGTATGCCTCGTGGGCTGGAATGGTGAAAATAAGGTTTTGCCAGAGAAATCTTCACCAGGGCCACCACAATAAAATAAATTTAAAAAAATGAAAATGTCGTCGTATCTCCGGAAATGTTTAACCGATTCAGCTAAAATTTGGTGTGTCGATGGAGCTTTGAAAGTATAAGTATTGGTGAGAAAACAAACCGAGCCAATTGTAACAGGGCGGGGCAGGTCAGAAAAATTATAGAAAATATTAACTGAAATCTTAATTTATATATTTTTTGTGAGAATTTGTCAGATGGGTGGCAAAAATAAAACAATATATTCAAAATTTTAATAAACGTCATAATTTTGTGACATATGTGTCAAAATTAGGTTAATGTTGATTTGTATACCGAGTGCAGCATAAGAGTTGAGTTGAGGGCTTTTAACAAATTATTTTAGAATACAAAAATAGGTGGTTTGGTGGGAAATATTTTATAATATCGTCGTACGGACTGACGGAACGTTACTTTATAAGTAAAAGGTTCTGCCACTAGGTAGCGACCAAGTTTAGGCTGTTTGTTAAATTTTTTCGCAAATGTTTTCAGAATCAGTAAATCGGCAGTCAGTAATTTACAAAAATTTATTTTCGAAAAATCCGCTAGATGACCGAAAAAATTTGTTGTGCCAATCTTGGAGAAATTTTATTTGTGACTTCTTACGGTATTATGTGACGTATATAAAAATTTTGGAAAAAATTCAGTGGCGTACAAAAATAAAAAATTTTTTTCATTTAGATTTTGTTAAAAAAACTTTTATAGATAGATTTAGGGTAGGGGTGATACATATAGATATCTTTGCCAGGGCTACCGATATCTTTGTTAAGGCTACCACAATAGAAAACAAAAATGAACATTATGTCATCGTATCTCCGGACAAAATTTGGTGTGCTGGTGATTGGAGGTATTGCGGCAGAGAGTGACGATATTTTTTTACACTTGAATCAAGCCAGGGTATGCTTAATAAAAGAAAAAATATTGATAAACGATTATATATTGATAAATATGCTTTAAATTGAGTATTTGGCCTTGGTTTAGAAAAAATTAAAAAATTAAATGAATATAAAGATTTATTATCTTATGGTTTGAAGAGGTAATCACTTCAAATTTTTCTTTTTTTAAAGCATAAACAATGCTTCCATTCAAACATGAAACAATAAACATAAAAAATGCTTCCATTCTTCCATTTTGAAGCAAACAATGCTTCAAAATGAAATCCAATTTCGATTTTATTATAAAAGTTTTGTTAATAATTTGCAGACACTTCACTAATATTTTTAATTTTTAAACTGCATTAATTAATTACATTACGTAAATAACGAACTTGTTTTTTAGTTTTTATAAATTAAAAAAAAATCATTGGAATTTGCATTGTCTTGTATATGCAGGGTCTCTCTGTGACCGTGGAGAACCTTTGAGGTGGTGATAATTGATAAAGGACACCTTTGTAAGACAAATTTTCAAATAAAATTTTTGTCCAAATCCAAACCCTTGGGGGGTACCACCCTTTAAAGTATTTTTTTGAATTTATAATTTCAAACCACCATACCTCCGATATTTTTGATTTTTTAATCTTAATGGATTAGAACTTTTTTAAAGATCATTTGCTTATCTACAAATTCGATTATAACCACTTATCGTTTAGGATCAACAGATTTCGAGTTATAAATTAAACTAAGGGAAAAAATGTTAAAAAAATTCAAGTTTTATTTTTTTTACTTTTCTTGCGAACTCCGTATCTGATGACTGATGGCCCAAGCCGGATAGGAAATATAACGGGCTACAACTTTGGTCAAATACATTTTTTTGGGAAACTAACCATTTTCACAGAAATTCAGAAATTAAGGAACGGTGTAGGTGAAAAAACATAAATTAATGGAAAGAATACTGATATAGGTCTGACAGAACTTAACGAAAAAAGCGCTATTATAATAAATAATACCGTGCAACACTTTTTGAAAAGAGTATGCCTGTGTGCTGAAAATGAGGGAGGCCGTTTTGAAAATTTATTAAAATAAATTTTGTGAATTTATTTTTTTTCCTACACCTTGTTCATTATTTTCAAAATTTCTGTAAAAACGGTTGGTTTTCCAAAAAAATTTATTTGACCAAAGTTGTAGCCCGTTAAATTCTCTATCCAGTTTGGGCCGTCAATTTTTTTCTAAGACGTTTGGTTTAAGAGATACGGGGTTCACAAAAAAGGTAAAAAAAATAAAACCTGAATTTTTTTAACTTTTTTTCCTTTAATTTAATTTATAACTCGAAATCCGTTGATTCTAGATGATAAGAAGTTATAACCTAATTTGTAGATAAGCGCATGGTCTTTAAAAAAGTTCTAATTCATTAAGCTTAAAAAATCAATAATATCGGAACTATATCCGTTTGAAATCAGAAATTCAAAAAATTGCTTTAAAGGGATGTACCGCCCAAAGGGTTTGGACTGGGACAAAAATTTTATTTGAAAATTTGTTTTAGAAAAGTGTCCTTTATCACCACCTCAAACATTTAATAATTATCAAGTCAAATAAAATGTAGGAATTTAAAATCTTCCATAGGCGGCGATAGATTTTTTTATAAAGTGGGCGAACAGGAACCAAAAAAATGGTTAGTTGAGCGAATCAAAAACAATTGTTTTAAGAAGGGGGAGAGGAAAATCGTTTTATTTCTTAAAACTGACCTTTTCGGTTTACTTCCGTGTAAAATTTGAATACTTATTGTAATTACATTTAATCGTCCATAATTTTTTAGTTTATTATCGATGAGGTTTTTAGCAATTTTACTAAATAACTGGGACACAAAAGGGAAACTCTTATCAAAAAAAATGAATAATAATTTTTATTAAAGCATCAACCATATCGTAAAATGTAAATTTTTATAGTTACATCGTTTGCATGCAAAGTTGTAGCAATCAATACGAAAAATAATAGGCAGTTATAATTTATCAACGGTCATTAAAGCACAACAATTAAAAAATTTCAGTACTACCTTATGAATTGATATTCAGTCAAAATAAATAATATGTAGTAGACGATTTAGTGCATTAATTTAAAATCAGGCTAAAATTAGAAGAAAATTGACGGCGACGTTATATTCGGAGGTTTAGATTTCATGGCAAGGTAATTTTTAACTAATTAGTTAGGTTACAATAACTTCTATATTATTTCTCCGACAATCTGCCCAGTAACAAATGTTTTTAGTGCACGATAACCACTCATCGATTGCTTTCCTTTTCAAAAGAGGGTAGAAAAAAACTTTATTGTTCGTTCGTGTCTATCATACATTATTCACCTGTTAGTTTCGTATCATTCATCCCTATTCTCTATATTTTTCAATTTTTATTTACCGACGAAGTTTACAATTAATTAACTTTTTTGCTATTAAATAGCAAAAATAATGTTCCATTTCTTTGTATATAGTACATTAACAATTTGATAACTTTACAATATTTTTTAGAAAATTTAATTAACTTTATTAATTAGTTTTCGTAGTTGAAGTAAAAAATGTTGTAGCTGAGTTACGGTGGTTGCTATTTGACGAAACTAATTAAAAATGTTGAAAAATCTTTTTAAAAAAGTAAAAATTAATTCATCAAAAATTCTGCACTTATGTCAAGTCTGCTTCAGTTCACAAGTGACTTGACCTTTTCTTTCAACTTGAAGTTGTTTCAACTTCAGGAAATATTTCCAGACGGCATTTGGTTTCAAATTGTCATATGCACCTTACGCGATCATTAATGCTGTCAGCTGCACTTGAATATACTGCGCTTGATTGTGAAGTCATGCGCCATTATTCGGTGATCTCTCAGCGTAAAAAAAATCAAAGTTACGAAATAGAAAACATCTAAAAACTATTGAAATTACACTTTTCTAATTGCACGGTCGAATTTTTAATATTGTTAATTCCATACTATTCCATACCCCCCAGACCCCCCGGTCAGGAATCTTATATAACATAAGATTTTATAAAATTATAAATTATAATTTTAGCTTTTTACTAGGTCCGTCAAAGTGGACGGACGCGTTTACGGACGGTCCCGTAAATATTGTATTTTGCTGTTTGCGTCGACAGGAGTGGTCGCATTACGGACGCTCTCGTAATTTTGCGTTTTTCGATTTGAGATTAAATTTGAGATTTTTTTCATGTGAAATAAAGTTTGAGTTATTATGAGTGATTTTTTTTTTATTATTTGGATTTTACTTGTGCGTATTTGGATGATTTAGATAATTTTGAATGAGTTAACGTGGTGGGAGTTTGGAGGAATTGGTCGTGGCACCCTTGGGCGATGTAAAAAATTTGGCGGAACAATTTTTTTTTATTGTTAGCTAAAAAAGAAAAAAAAAGGTCAACAAGTTTTGCATTTAAAGGTTGCTTGTGACTGCACTCCCGCCCCCCTGTGGGAGAGCTTTTACCTAAAAAAAGGTAAAAAGTATTTTTTAAGTGGCAGAATTTATTTTTACGCCATTTTAAAATTCTTTTTGGAGGAACCCTTGGAATTTTTCGCGGAACCCTATTTGGGAACCGCTGATTTAGAGTAACGATGAACGGTGACGATCGGCTTCTTTGAATCAGAGTGCACAAAAAGTTACCGAATAAATGCTCTTGCTGTCCCAGGAACGGATACACAGCTGAATATCAATCCGGTTATCTTCCACAACAGCAGCCTACTGATAATTTAATCGCACAAAGTAGTTGTAGCACAATCTTGAAGTTTTCTATTTAACAACAGAAATATTTGAAGAATGAATTTAAGTTATGTCGACTTTGCGGATGATAATTGCGGTTTTAATTGTTTGACAATCATACAGATTGTATTTGCTGATTTTAATCCAAAAAATGGCGCCATAAGAACTGATAACGAATCGATACTAATTTTTCCTATTTTTTCGATCAATAATTTGATTCAACAATATAACTTGAACAACGCAACTTACAATTTATTGATATCGACTAATGACTGACTTTGAACATAATTTCATCATTTAATATGCACAGAATAATCAAAACAAAAAAGTCCTGCGCTGTTGGTTTCGAATCCTGAATAACACAATTTGGCAACAAAATAGAAATGTTATAATTTCTATATACCGTAGCGGTCATGGAAATTGCATTATTTGCAAATTATTTTTAATAATAAAGAATAGAAAATAGAACAGAAATAGATGAAAAGTAAATTTTTTGGTTTGAAAATCATAAACTGAAAAATACATTTTCTATTTTGAAAGCTGGGTTTTTCAAACCGGGGGGTCTGGGGGGTATGGAATACCCCGCAGCACATTAGTGGTTGTGTTCAAAAAATGAAAATATTATAACAACAAAACATTGTCACAACAACTTTTTTTGGACTTCGAGATTTTGGACTTCGAGCGGCTTCAGTGATGTTTTTCCAAGAGCGCAAGCCTAGCCTAGAGACTCATTTGTCTTAATTTTTGTTATTTTATTAAATCTGCCATTTAGAGCTGATACTAATATAATTGCTGTTCGCATTAGTCTAGTCCAGGCCTGGTCTAGTCAGTACAAGACGGATGAATATTGATAACAGCTGTAAGGAAGCTGCGAAGCTGCTAGCTTGAGTCAGATTTGGTTTCAGAAAGCAATAGTTGATTTGTCAGTTATCAAGGTAGGGTTTTTGTATCATACAGTTTTCTTTTGCTGATGAACATTTTTTCTGATGAACGCGTGTTTTAGCTCGTGTTAAAGCGAAACCGTGTTAAAGCGAAACCGTAGTAACCGGGGTTAGGTGTAAAAGAAATTTGTTTTTGAAATAAGTGATTGATTTGGCAAACACTACAAATTTTACGTATGTTAAACGATTATTGTAATTTATATTTGATAACCTTCAATTTTTATCCGTGTGTACTTTATCAGATAATCAAAATTTAAAACGAAACTGGCAGTTGTAAAGTGATAATATATAGACATAGTTGGCTCACTTTAAAAAGTCTTGAAATTTGCAGCACAAAAAATTTCGGCAAGTTATTTTCATAATTTCAAAAGCTGAAAAAGGTAACTTTTCTAATTTTCCATTGGTAGCATAGAATTAGCAAAATATTAAAATAATCGAAAATCGAATTAAACATTAAAAAGTCGTTTAATGAAATTTTCACATCAAACCTGTCGATATTGAATAATTGATCGTATTACATTGTTGTTTCAAAAAATTTAAGATAAAAATAATTAATAATAAAAGGAGTGGTAGGAGTTATGTTTTGATACCGAATCATCGACCAGAATATTAATAAATGCAAATCATTTCGTAAGTGGTTTTTAGATATTTATTTCTATATTTTAATTTTGTCTTGTGAATTCCCAAGTTGTTGTTTATTATTTAGCTTTAGATTAACGATTAAACTACTAATAAATATATGGGTTTTAAGGGGTTACCCTACTGTGAGCTAGCGAAAATCATTGTGAACTTTGAAAATTAATTCCGGAACAACTATAAGTGCGATTTTTGAAATTTTTGGATATTTATTAAAAACTATCTTGCTTAGTTTACATATTATAAAATCTTATTAAAAAATAATTATATTTGCAGGAGTTACGCGGCTTTACGTATAACCTTGTTTCTCGCGCATGCTCAGATGGTGTAGGTGATTTTGGCAATTGGGTCAAACCGAAAAAAATTGAAAAATATTTTTTTTGTTAATTACATTGTATTGGCTATGGCGTGACAAGGGATTTTCTCGATATTCTTTTAAACTGTCGAAAAAAAAATTTTTTTTTAGTTTATTGTTACAAAAAATACATATTTTCTACTCTATTTCTTAAATAAAAAATTAACGGAACAGAAATTCAACAAAACCTTTCGGCAAGCCGAAACTACTATTTTTTTGAATATGTGTTCCAAATTTCAAGGCAATTCATCCAGTACAGACTGAAAAATCACCCACCCCGTTTCAAAAATGTAGTTTTGGCAAAACTGTTTTAAAAGTTTACTTTAATTTTTTTATTATAAAATTGTAATTCATCGTTAATCTGCGATTCCTGCTCCATACAATTGACCTTTCTCACTTTGAAAATTTTCCTGGCGAGATGATTGAGACTTTTGTCGCTTAATTCGCCCTTGCGGCCGAGAAGGCCGTCCAGCAATTGAACGTGAACCTTTTTTTATCACGAGCAACGTGCGGAATTTTAAAATAATTCAAAAATTTAAAAAAATAAAAGTTTAGCACAAATAGATGTTTACTAGGGCATAGAAAATAGAAAAACTGACTGAAAACTGGCCATTTTAACAAACTCGCAATTATGCGACAATTGAACGATTTATGGCTTAACATCCTGACCAGATTATAGCCCTATAACTAAAAAAATACTACGAATATTGACATGAAATTTTTACACATTATTCTTAACGAACAATTTTTTAAAGCAAAAAAAATTTTTTCTATTTTTAAAAATTGTCACATTAGAGTTATCCCTTAAGCGAAAGACACAGCTCTATTAAACAATGTTATTATAATTTACCAATACTCTTGTAATCACTAATACATTCGATGTCACAGCTTTGGATTTTTCCAATATTATCAGCACTAACATTAAATAACTATTATGCGATTAAATTTTAATTAGAGCACAATAGCATAATGGAGCATTTATTATAGTAATTGGTTCAATATCATCCAGTAAGCAGTTAATTTTATATATAAACCACGATTCTTCGAGTGAGCAAAGTTGTAGTTCAGATTTGCTCAAAATTAAAAAAATACAACAGAATTATGGGAACGATATATGGGGTACCAAACTGCATAAGAGTAATATAATAATCAGAAATCAGAAAAAATCTGATGATTCAGGGTTTGCATCATGAATCTGGCACCGCAGAGGACTTGAGTTTCTCGACCTACCTTCTACTTATTAATGGAAATAGAAGTATTTGGGATTAAGATTACAAAAGAAAATATTTCCAGAGAAGCGATTGGCTACGGTCGATGACGTTTTGATGTAAGTAATACATAATACATTTTATACCCAGTTGGAGCTACAACATTGCAGAGGCTCTGAGCTCCTCTCCACTTCTTAGCTTCCACTTCAAAATTTTAAAAAATGCATCAGCTGCATGTGGAAATTTGAAAGACAAACCAAAAATGCTAAAATCACCACGATGGAATTGTAAAATACCACTCTTCTTTGTTAAAATTATGTGACGTTTAAAAAAACACCAAAAGATAACCATCAATACCAACAAAATTTTCTATTGGTCAGGGTGGCCGTAATTTTTTTTAAATTTTATAATGACGCCCCTGCTTATTATATAATATTGCATTTTTTGGATATTTCAAAGTTCAAAAGTTTCAAGTATTAAAAATACTTTATCAAGTTTTTAAGTATTGCATGAGAATTTGATTGATTTTCTTGCAATCTTAATAAATTCTACGATCATCAGTTTCTTCCATTCGTTCCATTTTTATACGATTTGTCAACTCATTTCATACATTTATTTACCTCATCTTATTTTTTATGGTTGCTTATTGTTTAGTTAATAATCTCTAGATAAAAATATCCATCTCTAATCTTTTTCAAGGCAAAATTTATTAATATACCAAGTATGTGACGAAGGTGCATTTAAATGCTAGAAAATTGTAGATAATAATAAATTATTATAGTAAAATATATTATTGGTAGATACATGATTTTTTTACAAAATTGAAATATAATTTCGCGGTTCGTCGAAAAATATTATCATCATGTTGATTGATACGCCAAATTTTGACAAAGATAAGATAAATAATTTTTTTCCGGTTATTCATTCTGAAGTTTTTCAATTTATTACTTTTTTAATATTCCATTTCCAAATTTAGGTTTTTTATTAAAAAATTATTATACTTACCTGATGGTCTGGAAGTACCCAATTTTGAATTTATCAGATTGGCATTAATTAAGGGGCGATTCTACCTCACTTTACTGGAATTTTTATTCAATATTTTCAACCAAAAATAATGTTAAATAGTTTTCCTTTTTGGATTTTTATTTCATCTTTGTATCTTTGTGCAAAATACTCTAATTTCTTAGCGAGGATATTGCGGTGGTATTATCGCTTTACCACAGACGACAACGAATAATAACTGATTAAATTCAACTTTTACCTCCAATCAATTTTAAAAAAAAATTGGAGGTATGGTAATCGAAAAAAAATTTCAACTTTTTTTTTTTGCATTTTCGAGATCACCGTGTTCAGAAACGTAAAGATCTGCAAAAAGTAAAATAAAAATTTCTGTGTCGATGTCGGTCTGTCTGTCGGTCTGTCTGTCTGTCTGTCGTTGGATTTTGTCGATCGATTTGCTTCCGAACCATCCAACCAATTACGACCAAATTTGGTATGGTGGTAGGGTTCACGGTGGAAAGGTGAAAATAAGGTTTTCGTCGCGATCTATCAATCAGGAGTGCCACCACAAGAAAATAATACGGGATTTTTAAAAAATATTTTGTCTTGCGATATGTTATTTTAAAGGCCTTAAAAGGCTTTATCCAGAATAGGTAAAATTAATCTTCTATCTGTCGTCTGTCAAAAATCACAAGTTGTCAAAGTTGAAACTTTAAGAGTGAATAACTCAAGAAATGCTGAAGGGATCTTACCCAAATTTGGTACGTAGGTACATTGATCCTAATGGATATGAGAGCATATGTAATCCTTCGATAGAAATCAGTAATGCAATATGAAAAAAATAAAATTAACTTTTTTGGCAAAAACATGAAAAAAGTTTTTGTCGATCGATTTTCTCCGGCATTTCTGCGTCGATTGCAATCAAACTTATTGGACGTATGCCTCGTGGGCTGGAATGGTGAAAATAAGGTTTTGCCAGAGAAATCTTCACCAGGGCCACCACAATAAAATAAATAAAAAAAAAATGAAAATGTCGTCGTATCTCCGGAAATGTTTAACCGATTCAGCTAAAATTTGGTGTGTCGATGGAGCTTTGAAAGTATAAGTATTGGTGAGAAAACAAACCGAGCCAATTGTAACAGGGCGGGGCAGGTCAGAAAAATTATAGAAAATATTAACTGAAATTTTAATTTATATATTTTTTGTGAGAATTTGTCAGATGGCTGGCAAAAATAAAACAATATATTCAAAATTTTAATAAACGTCATAATTTTGTGACATATGTGTCAAAATTAGGTTAATGTTGATTTGTATACCGAGTGCAGCATAAGAATTGAGTTTAGGGCTTGTAACAATTAATTTTAGAATACAAAAATAGGTGGTTCGGTGGGAAATATTTTATAATATCGTCGTACGGACTGACGGAACGTTACTTTATAAGTAAAAGATTCTGCCACTAGGTAGCGACCAAGTTTAGGCTGTTTGTTAAATTTTTTCGCAAATGTTTTCAGAATCAGTAAATCGACAGTCAGTAATTTACAAAAATTTATTTTCGAAAAATCCGCTAGATGACCAAAAAAATTTGTTGTACAAATCTTGGAGAAATTTTATTTGTGATTTCTTACGGTATTATGTGACGTATATAAAAATTTTGGAAAAAATTCAGTGGCGTACAAAAATAAAAATTTTTTTTCATTTTGGATTTTGTTAAATAAACTTTTATAGGTAGATTTAGGGTAGGGGGTGATACATATAGATAATTTTGCCAGGACTACCGATATCTTTGTTAAGGCTACCACAATAGAAAACAAAAATGAATATTATGTCATCGTATCTCCGGACAAAATTTGGTGTGCTGGTGATTGGAGGTATTGCGGCAGAGAGTGACGATATTTTTTAGTTATATTTTAGTTTTTTGAAAATGTTTTCGATCAAGTTTCAATAAATCAAAACCAAAAGTCAGAACCTGACTTACATCATTTTAACGAACCGACATGAATAATTTTCGTTGTAATAATACGGAATGAGTGTGTTTAGCTCAAGATTTAAAGATGGTAGATCTTTCCAAAAATTTGAAAAATGCTGTTTGGATTTCAACGGAAAAAATTTCTAAAACATCATAATTAGCAAAACTAATCCTGATTTGCTGTCGACTTGGTCGAGCAGGTAATTCACAACCTAAGTTATTATTTGTCTAAAATATTATTTTTGAATTTTTTTTAACATTTAACTCTCGCGTTGCGGAGATAATAAAGAAAATAAGAAATTTTGTTTTTATAGATCAGGAATCCCAGGTTGGATTCTCTGAGATGACAAAATTGTATCTTAATAGGGGTATTCCCCTAAATATACGAAAACAATATTCAATAGATTAATAGGATTAGAAAAAGTTTTTAAAAAAATAAGAAACTAGCAATAATAATTTTTTAATCAATAAAATTCAAACACGGATTTGATAATGCAATATGACTCCGTTTCATTGTTATTATCAATCTTCAGTTGTATTTAATCAGAAATAAAACCAAAAAATGAGAAACTTGGTTCTAAAATTTTTATATTTTTAATTCTTTGAATTTTTGTGCAATCAATGATTGCACTGACCAGAATATATTTCCCAAATCGCCTGCGGCGTATATTTAACTGTATAAAACGTGAAATTTTCATAAATGTTTTTTTTTGCATTTTCTAAAACGAAAACTATTCGAACACAGTTTTCATTAGGTATGGTATATTATTTTAGCGTTAACCGCAGGTAAATAATACCACCTACTAATTATAAAAAAAATTGTTTGCGTTAAGTAATAGTGATAATAGTAGTTTCCTTTGTTGGATGAGTAGTTACAAATAGCTTTGTGAATGAATGTGTAATCGATTGAAAAATATTTGGGTCATTTTTTCTAAAATAAAATTTTTATCAATTACCTACGCAATGTAAATGGAATTACAAAAATTTGTTGGTTACCACTTAGTGGGACCTCGACAGACGCACGCAACTATATAGTATCATGTTTTTGACTTTGTTAGTATATAAACAACATAACATCCTATTTCTTTCCTTCCTGGAAAGACGACCATTCCGTCCAGAGACGTATTTACCCAAGGGCCATGAGGGCCATGACCCGGTGCGGAAGGCTTCGATGGACCGCGCAAGCCGTCCTTCGCGTTTTGCTTATAATCAGAAGGAATTAAAAAAATTAATTTTAGCTTTTTTTTAAATTCATTTGTAGGACGGCAATAAACTTTTTGGGCCCACGGCGCCAAATTTTAAAATACGTCTCTGCATTCGTCGATGTGTTTTAAAGATACTCTCTCGAGCAAAGATTGTCTCACCAATAGCTACCTGAACCTCACAGCGAAGAAATCGTATCCAAACTCAGATTGCTGTTTGATTGCCTCGGACTGCTTCTCTTAAATACTTCGCACACACTAGGTTTTTGTTTTGCCTGCATATGGAAAAGGAAGTTGTTCCATAAAATTGCAAATTCCTTCCAATTGACGTTTGAAACGGTAAAGAAACGAGCGGAAAGTCATAAAGCAAATTTGTGTACACTAGATTTCCTTTTACAAGATTTTTGAAAGAATTTCCCGGATTTCCTCCTGAATTGCCTCAAGATTTCTTTTGGAAAAAGTTGTAAAAGTAAAAAAATGTTGTCTATTCTATTTTATTTGATTGCTTCAGGTTTACCTTCACTTGTACACCAAATTTCACCAGCGATTCCCCCCTCGTAAACAAATGACATTTGACTCGAATTAATTGTAAGATTATCGCTAAAGAGTGGCGGCTCGTGACTTTTTAATTTGAGGAGGCTAACCCAAGAGGTAAATATCGATTTCATGGAATTCTAGGGATTTTCAAAGACTTCCACCATATTTCCAAGGATTCGAGGAATTCTCAAAAAATTCTCAAATAATTCCAGGGATTTCCAAAAATTCCAATGTTTTCCGAACGAGTTTCAATCTAAAGAATTTTAATAATTTCCAAGGAATTCCAAAAAATTCTAGGAATTTCAATAATTTCCGAGGGAATTCCAAACAGGCGTACACAAAATTTTCAATCTATTTACCCCTTGGGCTAATCAGTATAGTTTTAATTCCACAACAACTTTTTTTTAATTAAAAAAAATATATAGAATAAGATTATGCCATTTACAGGTATATAAAGGTGTATAACTACAAAGAATTGTGAAAATATACCGGGTGTTCATTTTAAAACTTTTAGCAATTAATATCTCAAAAACCAAAAGTCAGATGAAAAAATGTTTCGGACAAAAGTTGTATAGTAGCAAGGGGGAAAGAATGCGGCATAATTTTTTAAAAACTCTAATGACCTTTTCAAGGTCATTTCAAGGTCAACTTTGTTTTTTTAAATGGCACCTTATATATTTTTAGCATAATATGTGACCAGGGCCGGTATTCTGAGGTCCTCCCTTTTAGAGGAGCGGAGCGATATAACTGTCATTTAAAGCGAGTGGAACGAAAATCGTAGTAATTCGTATTCTCAACCGCTCCACAATATTACAGCGCTCTCTTTTAAAGTTTAAATTTGACTTTTGATTTATTTAACACACAATGCAATGTTGCCACATCTTTTAAAAAAAAGATTTTAAAAACCTAAGTGGAGCGATACATGGGAATACAAAATTACCACTCCACTCGCAATCAAACCGCTCCTTTTGTGGAGCGCTCACTTGGAGGGGAGCGAGTTGAGAATACCGACTACGAAAAGAGGGGACCTTGCGTCGGAAATCAATCTCAAAGTTGAACGTAAAATTGGGGTAATATAAACTGGGCCAAAAAACTACCTGAAAGTGGTAAACTGGGCCAAAAGCAAATTTTACTAAAATTTTGAAGATGGTAAACTGGGCCAAAACAAATTTTACTAAAGTTTGTAAAATGGTAAACTGGGGCAAAAGCAAAAATTATTGATTGAAAAATTGTAATATGGGATTTGAAAATCAAAAAACGATACACGTCAGCGTATCGTTACACGTTATTCGATATCGAATTTAAATATGAATTTTATTTTTATTTTTTGTTTAGTCTTTGTCAAATTCAAGTTTTAAAGATCGAGCGCGAGGATGTAGATCTATCGGCAAGTTACAGTTAGTTTCTGATATTTTTTTGAAATAATATCAAAAGAGAATTCACACCGGCACACTCTGTCCGCACCCCTTTTTTTACCTTAAATTTGTTTTTGGCCCAATTTACTACTTTAAAAATTTTAGCCAAAAGTGACTTTGGCCCAGTTTACCACTTTTAAATTTGGCTTAGTTTACAATTGGCCCACTTTACATTCACCCATAAAATCATAAAAACATGAAAAATCATCATTTTTTTTACTTTTTTGACGTTTCTTATAGGGAAAAAGACGCTCTTTCTAATGGAACAAACTATAATTTTCTATTTTTATTAATTACCTAATAAAATCGATATCAAAAATGAACATGATGGCATAAAAACTAGAAAAATAATAGAAATAAAAAATCAAAAATTTTTTTTTGACAAACTACTGCTCTTCACGTTTTTTCTTCGATGGCATCACTTCGTTCGTTGCTTTCCTTTTTAAATCTGATCTTTCAGACTGCGTTTCTGCCTTTGTAGTCGCTTCCTTCAATCCTGAATCAGTTTTCTTTTTTTTTAACTCAAAAATATTCCCTGGAATGGCAACACTGGGTAATGAACATCGTAAAAAGTGTCAAAGAGCCTAAATGAACCGCGGGGAATGCAGAAGTGCAATTAAAGTTGCCTAGCAACGCGCAAACACGGCGAAGCAGACTATCTTTAAACGCGTTTTACCGGGAAACTAGTTTTCAGATGTTAGGTCCCTTTTCGTAGTCAAGGTCACATATTCATATTTTGCGTAAGAAAATAAACAACTTTTGTTGGAAAACTTTTTTTATCCGTCAAAATATGAATCTGCTAAAAATATAAGGTGCTATTTAAAAAAAACAATTTGACCTTCAAATGACCTTGAAAAGGTCAATAAATTATGCCATATTTTTTCCTCCTCGCTATCATACAACTTTTGTCCGAAACATTTTTTCATCTGATTTTTGGTTTTTGAAATTTTTAAAATGAACACCCAGTATATTAAAATTCCGTGATAAATCGATAGCGGCATAGTATTTAAACGAAAATACAGTCAATACATATTAATATGATGTGCTTGATGATAAGAAACATCTTTGGGGTAATTTCGAAATCATCATTAGTACAGTGAAACCTTGCGGCTTATGTGGTGGCTAAATCACCTTTAGGTATGTTCTAGGCTGAGGATGCTACTTTTGTGGTAGCCTCATGTTACCTTTTCGATATATATTATAGAAGAAGTATCTATTTTTTGAAAGGTCTTACGATCTATAATCTACTTTTTACTCTGGTCTAAAATTTCAGGGGAGGCTAAGCCTCTTTTGCCTCCTCTGACGAGCCGCCGCTGGTAATATGCATTACATTTATTTTTTTATTTGTCAAATAGTAGAGAAATATTCTGGACGAAATCGGCAATAGTATCAGCTCAGCAAAAAATCACGTCTACCCGTCACTAATTCAGATTTTTGAAAAGTTGCCTTTTTTCGGACAATTTTGAAACTAGACTACCATAGGCGGTACCCACGGAGGGCAAAATAAAATTCGTAACGCAAAGTTAAGTTTGGTTTGATTTAAGTTTCGGTGGAGTTAGGTAGATTAATTTTTTAAACTTTGATTTGTATTTTTTTTGCAGTAATACTTACGGTGTATAAGTATCCACTTAAATAATATCTCTAATTTGGCGTTACAACACTAGATAAGAAGACCAAATATTTATTTTAAAATTACTGAAATTGAATTTCGGTAATGGATATATTAAAATCATCCAAAAATTGATTGCAACATTCCATTATTTGCTAAAGGTGCTTACACACACTGCAATCCAAGCTGTTTTTTTTTTCTATATTTGACTGAATCTGTTCAGTGGTATTACTTTACGAATTATCTTTAGTGACGATTGTAAATGACGTTAATTATTCAATTTTCTCAGGTGTTTGTTATTTATTTATCAAAATGGTTCAACCACGTGCCTACAACTTTACATTACTTAAAATAATAACAATTTATCCAAACAATTCCAAGTTTTGTAATCGCGATAACCAATTATTTAGTGTACGCGGCTGAATATAGCGCACGTTAATTTTTTCAATATTTAATTGAAATTTACAAACAATGAAATCATCTATGCAAATTTAATTAATGATAACAATCTAAAATAGTAGAAGTGATTGTGTACTTTTAGTATTTATGTGCAAATTGTATCGGCCAAACAGTAAGACAAATTTACAAAATTTTTAATTGGGTGCGGGGTTTTTTCTTGCGTTCTCGGGCGTCTCGCTCAAAATACTTGATTATTTTTCAAATGTTTTACTAAGCTTTACAATCAATAAATACTCTGAAGCTATCAAAACAAAAATGACTTTTTGGTGTTTTGCACTCATCGCGTTGTTTTACTTTATTTAATTATAATATGAAAGTTGTTTTTTACCGAGAGTGAGTAGGCACTTAGCATGCTAATTTCTTCCATATTATTAAAACAAATTGATTTTGTATTTTTAAATTACAGGTAATGATTAAATGAAAATGCCTCCGCGACTGTCACTGCGCAGAATTTTTCTGTGCGTGCTTTGCTGCGGAGGTGCAGTATTTTTGGTCCTTTCGATCAATCAGCGGTGGTCGTGGACATCAACGACAAGTCCGCCGCTGCCCACGTTAGAAATTCGCTCCAATGCCGAGCCGCAAGCGCGAAGCGAAACGACGACCGAGGCGCCGCACGCCGAAAAAGAGAAGGAATGGTATTTTTCTTCGGGAACAAAGTTTCCCACTGTAAATAAAGGAGATGCTCAACTTTTTCCCTACCAAAGAAATGGGGATAGAATACGCGATCAATTGATGTACATACCCGAAAACTACGAAGGTAATCTGGTGGTCTAAATTTCGAGTCGAAAGTTTAACAAATTTAATTTTCAGGTTTCGATTCCCCAGAAAAAGAAATATTGGCTTACAACGGTCTGGGTGCTTGGGGCCAGAAAGCTGGATCTCTTGCGTTCAACGGATGTCCGGTAAGCAGATGCTCTCTCACTGCAGATAAAGGAAGAGCGTCGGATGCCGACGCGGTTCTCTACAAAGATCACTTCGTTCACACCGGCGTACCGAGGCCACTTAAGCAGGTGTGGATTTTGTATTTGTTGGAGTGCCCGTATCACACTCAATTTGTAAAGTATCCCAACGTGTTTAATTGGACGGCCACGTATCGACGGGATAGCGATTTGGTTGCACCGTACGAGCGATGGACTTATTATGATCCCAAGGTAACGCAAAGATTAACATTGTCATTAAATACCCGGCCATAATTGACGTTAATTTTTAGGTGACACAAAAACATCAAGCCAGAGACTACGCCGCAAATAAAACGAAAAAAGTGGCTTGGTTTGTTTCGAATTGTGGTGCTCGTAATGGACGTTTAGCGTACGCGCGCGAATTAGCCAAATATATAGATGTAGATATTTATGGTATTTGCGGTCCCCTAAAATGTCCGCGAACTGATCATAGGTGCTTCGAAATTTTAGAACGTGAATATAAATTTTACTTAGCTTTTGAAAATTCTAATTGTCGTGATTACATCACCGAAAAATTTTATGTGAACGGTTTAAGCCAAAATGTCTTGCCCATCGTAATGGGCGCTCGACCCGAAGATTACGAACGAAGTGCTCCCCAAAATTCCTTTATACACGTCGACGATTTCGGTAGTGCTCAAGATTTAGCAGCTTATCTTCACCAATTAGACAAGGACGATGAGCTGTATAATTCCTATTTTAAATGGAAAGGTACGGGCGAATTTATCAATACGTACTTTTGGTGTCGACTTTGTGCTTTAATGCACTCGCCATTTAAAAATCGACATTATGAAGATATAAATGATTGGTGGCGGGGTCCCGGTGTATGTACTGAATCTTCTTGGAGAAATTAAACTTCTTCATTTACTTTGTGTACCTAATAGATTAGGTTGTTGCAAAATTGTAAAATAAATAATAATTTATTGTTTTTATTATTATTACATATTATGTAATGTTATTAATTTATTATCAATGTCCAAAAGATTTTTTCTAACTTATTTCGGCCAAGTCTAACCCATGGACAAAAGTCCAAGGCTTCATGGGCATATGCGATAATACGGTTCTGGGTGGCTATCTGGTCTGTGTACACAAATACTCGAGGAATTCCAGGTTCAAATCTCTCAGCAGACGAATATTTATATATATTGAAGTTTACGAGTAAAGCAATCGTGGATGACAAGCTTAAGCGGAAAACACAATATCATTATCGTCACTTCTTCAGTCCACTCCTGGACATCGTTTTATTTCTTTTTCACGTAAGGATTCATTTCTTGAAGCCAGAGCCGTCCTTAGCAAATGCGAGGCCTGGAGCAAAAGATTTTTTCGAAGCCTTTTTTAACAATGATTACCGGAGGGGTCTGGGGAGTATGGAATACCCCACCGGGGAACAGAAGGGTCTAGGGGCCCTCCCCGGAAATTTTTGCAAAATTATACTTGAAAAGTCGTCATTTTAAGCACTGACGAAGAAAAGGTTTAATCTCTTACATTCTGAAAAGGGGGGGTTTAAGTGCAAAACTCCCATTTCGGGTTGGAATATTTTCATTAATAATTCAACAATTTATTATCAACTTAGACTCAACTTATGTGAACTGTACTTTCATTTCAGCGAAGTCGTCAACAATTTCATCAAAATTAATTTTGGCTGGCTTTTGGCTATGGTAAGTAAAATTCTATACGCAATGATTGCGTTGGGAAATGGGTTTTGAATTCTGTTCATAAATCTTAACATCCTCGCAGGTGTTTCCACCTCAGTCGGTAGGAGTTCACGAAGAACCTTAAGTTCAGAAAAAAGTTTATTTCTACAAACATCTTTTTTTTCTTTAAAACTTAGGAACGATTCTAGGTCTTTACACTTTTGAAATAATTTGTCTTCTTTTATTGCTTTTAATATGGTAGAAAAATCCAAACATAGCATCATAACTGGCAATTTGTTCAACCAAAACTTTTACTTATTTTTTAGCGAGAGTAAAGCCTTGCAGCGCGAGGCCTTCCTCAGCGCAAAGCCTGGAGCGGCCGCTCCACTCGCTTTACCCTAAGAACGGCTCTGCTTGAAGCTTATATGACCAGATTATTTTGTTTTTCAGCTTTCAAATCGGGTACCAAGGGGGAAACCGCAGACCAAATTTTTGTACACCAGATTTCCTTTTATGAAATTTCCTTGGATTTCCTAAAATTTCCTGGGATTTCCTTAGATTGCCTAAGATTCCCTTGGATTTCCTTGGATTGCCAAAGATTTCCTTAGATTTCCTAAAATTTGTTAAGATTTCCTTGAATTGCTTAAGATTTCCTTGGATTTCCTAAAATTTCTTAAGATTTCTTAAGATTAAGGTATATTACTCACAATACAGACTAGACACAATAGAATAACTGCTTTAAGCAATAACTATTTTCAAACTAAGTCACATAAGCGCAATAAGAAATGTACAGGTAGGAATGTGTAGAAACCATCAAAAACCAATTCAAAACCATCAAGAACTTTCAAAACAAAGATAAAAAAACATTCATATTTTCTAAGTGTTAATTTAACGTTGCAAGGAAATTTGTATAACATTAAGTTATGGGATTCATCTAGATTTCCTCGGATTTCCCGGGATTGCCTCAGATGTCCCCGAAATTTCCTCAGATTTCCTAAGATTGCCTGGGATTTCCTAAGATTGCCTGAGATTTCCTAAGATTTCCCCAAATTTTCCGGCTCGAGATTGCCCGAGATTTATTCGGATTTCCTAAAATTGCTAGAGGTTTTCTAAGATTGCCTAAAATTTCCTAAGATTTCCCCAGATTTCCCGTCTCTTGTACACCAAATTTCCCCAGAGATTTCCCCCTCGTCGGGTACTTTAATATAAGCAATTATTGATCCCGTCAAGCACTAGACCAATGGTATCGGTTTAAATATCTTAAGTTTATTTAATTTTATTGTTAATATAAACTCCAGATACCAGACGTTTTGGTCCTGCAAAATGATGTCTCCTTAACATGGTCCATTGCGAGGAAACTCAGAATTACGCAACAAAAACAAAATTGTTAAACATAACTTTTTACAGATCACAAGAGAAATGAATGGATCAGACAATAGACAAGGCTATAAGATGTGGAAAGGACATCCCAGCTGAAGTAGAATTGGCCAGAATCAGGGACGATAGGTGGATGTGGACAAGGAGGAGGCTACAATTGAGACCGAGATCTGGAAAAAGCACTGGACGCCCAAAAAACATATTGGAGAAAGACGGACAGAGATAGAGAATGATGGGGAAGGCCTCTAAGTATATAAAAAATTAAAGGCATCTGTCAGGCAATCGGTACCACGAATTCGGCCGCGAAAAATATTCTATTGGAAAGAGGACAATTTTCTGTGTATAATAAAAAAAGAAATTTTGCGGATTATCCATTAGTTTTCGAGAAAACGGCTTTTGAAAATCAAAATTTTACATGCATTTTACATAGGGAATTGATCCGCTCCCGTGTTTTAGTGACGGTGCGTGCGTTCTGATATAGTCTTAGTGTTGGCAGTCAGACGCGATTGTGACATTGTGGGATGTACATCGGGTGTATTACGCAACATTATGCCATAATTTAAAAAATAAACGCAGAACTCGTTTTTAGGTTAGAATCTCGAGTGCCTTGGTTGCGTTCGTCAAAACCGACGCTCCGCTACCCTCCGCTCCGGTCATCCCTCTAGGTCGCACCACCTCGCCAAAGGTGCAACTCGAAAGGGGTGAAACTCGTAAGGAGTGAAACTCGTAAGCAGCGCTCGATGTTGTCTCGAGCGGGTCACAATCGTGTCTGACTGCCAACACTTAGACTATATCAGAACGCACGCACCGTCACTAAAACACGGGAGCGGATCAATTCCCTATGTAAAATGCATGTAAAGTTTTGATTTTCAAATGCCGTTTTCTCGAAAACTACTGGATAATCTGCAAAAATGTAATTACAAAAATTGCTTAGAAAATTGTCCTCTTTCCAATAGAATATTTTTCGCGGCCCGATTCGTGGTACCGATTAACTGACAGTAACCAAATTAAATACTAAAGTTATTTTCGAGGGAGAAATCTCTGGGGAACTTTGATGTACAAGAGACGGGAAATGTTAGGAAATTTCAGGCAATCTTAGGAAATTCTAGGCAATCTTAGGAAATCTCAAGCAATTTTAGGAAATCTAAGAAAATCTTTGGCAATCCAAGGAAATCTTATGCAATCTAAGGAAATCCAAGGAAATCTTAGGCAATCCAAGAAAATCCAACGAAATTTTAGGCAATCCAAGGAAAATTTAGGAAATCCTGGGAAATTTGAGGAAATCCTGGGAAATTTTAGGAAATCCTAGGAAATTTCATAAAAGGAAATCTGGTGTACAAAAATTTGGTCTGCGGTTTCCCCCTCGGTTATCTTAAATTAAAATTATTGAGTTAGCACGACAAATATTTTTTTTCAATTTAAACCAGTAGGTAAACGAGAATTCATATCCTTAGTTGCAAATATCATCACAAATATAATTTACCTTAATTTAGATACGCTGACACACAAATAAATTTGTTACAAGGAAAATCTGATTCGCTATTTTACATAAACCTGAATTTATGTTCACACAATAATTATAGTAATAGTAGTTTTATTTATTCCAATAATTTATTTATCATTCATTTTGCTTGGCCGGCGTTTAAGTATTACGTAAGCGTAAGCTTTTTATACCAAATTTCGACGTAACTCTACAGTAGCAGTCATGGAAATTGCATCGCCGAATATTTCCGAATTAAAATAACAATTCTCAATGAAATTTCAACAACAGTACACAATATAAACATAAATTAGGATTTTCAAACCGGGGGGTCTGGGGGGTATGGAATACCCTCCAGTACACCAGAGATTGTATGCAAAAAAGTTTTATCGAAATTATAAGTTTCAAACCGCAACTTTTTCCAAAAATCTAAAATTTCTGATTTGAAATTTAATAAAACATTTTCTTTTTTTAAACACAATGACTAATGTGCTGGGGGTATTCCCTCCATACCTCCCAGACCCCCGGTTTTTTTTGTAAGCGTCGGGAGTGGGGAAATCTTCAAAAAACACCACCCAGATGTGTAGGGTGGTAGTGTCGGATTTTTACCGACTAAAACCTCACTCCTCAAAGGTGCCTGGAATTGCTAAGGCAATTTTTCCGTACACGCTCTTGCCTCTAACTGTTTTTGCCCTTTTGGGACTTTGATCTTCATAGTTGCGACTCGTCCTGCAGTTTGTCCTTGGCGGAAATTATCTCCACCAGCATCGTCTCTATAATCGTCCAGTGCTCTTCGCTCACCAGCATCAGCTTCGCGATGTTAGAGGAAGACAGGTTTTGTCCCAACTGCATTTGGGAGGTTAATCTGTTGTCCGTCCATTTGATGCAAAAAAGGTGGTGTGTTCCGCATCGTCTATCTCTCCACAGAAGAGGCAGTTGGGGGTATCTGATCTCTTGAAGCGATGCAGGTAGCTTCTGAAGCATCCGTGCCCGCTTAGGGCTTGGGTGGTTTCATATGCGAGCTCACCGTGCTTCCTGCTTAGCCATGGTTCTATGTCTGGAATAAGACGATGTGTCTATCTACCCTTATCCCACGCTGTCCAAGAGGCCTACCATACACCTACTTTCGAAGAGGGTCTTATTTTCGGATCTATATTTAGTGTCTTGCATCTCCACTTTGAGGTGGATTGGCAGAACTATTTGTCAGCTAGTAAGAACGTTTCAAAAACTAAAAAGTATGCCCCTCTTTTTTTTTTAGCGTCGGAAGTGGAGAAATCTTCAAAAGACACCATCCAGATGTGTAGGGTGGTAGTGTCGGATTTTTATAGACTAAAACCCCACTTCTTAGAGGTGTCGGGAATCGCTAAGTATTTCTTCCGTACATCCTCTTGCGCTTAGTCGTGTTCTGCCCTTTCGGGACTTGTCTTTTCGTCATAGTATGTCTACCAGCATCCACTTGATCGTTTGCCATTGCTGCCGCCACGATGCACAGTGGTCTCCTCTTCGCTTCTTGCGGTCCGCATATGTTAGGCATAATCTTGGAGAGTGCCTCCATTGCTGCTGCTGCTCTGGCTGCAACGCTCTTGATGTGGGGCTTGAACGATAGACACTGGCTACTTGATTAAAAAATTATGGCCTGGCGCCGAGTCGGCATGGCGTCAAGTTGATATGGCGCCGAGTTAACCTGGCGCCGAGTTGTACCAGACCGTGAGTTAAGGGGTGTAATCGCCCTTTAAAAATAGTGTAAAAATTCGAATTTTTGAATTTTAACGTAGAAAGAGTTTTTTGTGTGAAAATACTTCATTTTATAACTCATAATGCATAATAGTAAAATATATGGATCTATTATTTAAATATATTATAAAAACTGCAGTTTATTGTTATATTGAGACTGCTTATTATTCTTATTAAATTATTCATGATTACAATATTTTATTCACAAAAATGATGATTAAAAATGTATTCTAATGGTAAATAATTGTGATTTTGTATATATTTCAAGTTTACCCAATGTCGGTAAATAGCACCTAATTATGGACATTTTTATCTGGCTACAAATAGGGAGATTTTGTTGTTTCTTCCAGTTCCATGTTCAACATGATTGAGGTATCACAAAATTGTGTTAATTGTGCTTTTGGTGCGATTTTCAAAATGAGCGTCTTGATGGGATTAACGAAAGTAACTTTAAGTTGCAATCACACAAACAACGAAGTTAAAAAAAAAAGTTCTCGGTTGAAATTGAATTCATTACCTGCAATATTTTCTTTGATAATAATTTCACTTGCAAATTATTACGGTTTAAAGAGAACTTATGGAGAAATAAAGAACCATATGACGCAATATGATCTATTGCTGATAAGTAATGATTTAATGTTGTATGCAATTGCAACTATTGCTCTTTTACAAAGCTTATGTAATTTTGAAAAACTTGATAAGCTTTATATGTTTTTTGATTCGGTAATAAAAGAATTTGAAACGGTGACGTCACACGATTTGCTATCCAAGGATGATGTTCTTCGTGTTCGAAGACGAACCCACATATACTTATTTTTATTTTTCACAATATATCCTATGGCCTGTGCTTTTATGTTTTATTTTGAAATTGAGCCCAAATGGAATATAATAGAAAAAATTGGATTATTAATTTCGTTGTATACGATTATCACGATAGTTATTATACCATTAATATTTCTTAGGCTTGTTTATTTTGCCAATAACAAATACAAGAATTTCTTAGAAATGGATTTGAATGATTTAATTTGTCGTTCGAATGATTCTGCATACGAGAACAAGAAGAGCAGTGTCGTCACTATATGCAGAAGAAACGTAAAAGAATTATTAAGAGCTTATAGCAATACCTATATTGCCTTCGTTAAGATACTTAAAAAGTTTAATAAATGTTGCGACCCTCTCTTCTTGCTTTTGACAATATTCATTATGACTTATTCTATTGTTATCGTTTTCTTGGTAATATATTGTGTGGTATATAAAAGCCCATTTACTACAAGATTTGTATCTAGTCAATTCGGAATGCAATTTACCATCATTGCAACGGGTTTTACCATAATGCAATTCGGTAAAACTAACACACTGGTAAGTAATAAAAATTAAAAATGCCTTCATTTATTATGTTTTCCATAATACAGTTTGGCAATTTTTTAAATCAATTCCTTAAAACACCCTTTTGCACATAAAATTTATGTATAAAGTGAATTTTAGAAATGAATTTTTATTTCGAATTCGAGTTCCTGTAAAAATGGATAGGTAAACCTAGGGGAAAAATAGATATTATGTTTATTTTTTTATTTATACATCTTAATAATTTTTAATTGTTTCAGAACATTCACATACTAACACTATTGCGAAAATTTCAATTGAGTAAGCTAAATCCTGCTAATAAACTTCAGGTTTGTTCTATTCTAAAGCTGGATCTAGACACTGCGAGGCTGCCGCGCGCGGCTGCTGCGCGAGGCAGGTGCCTCGTTCAGTGTGGACCACTTGTGTCTCAGCTAGCGCGAGCCAGAAGTTTCAAGGCTGCTTCAAATGTATCCCCTGCGATTGCGTAGTTGCCTCTGTAGAATGCATCTCCAGTTAGTTGACATCTTATCATGGCATCTGAGTATATAAATACCGTGTAAACGGAGCATGGAAGTTATAAATCCAATCTTTTAAAGAAATAATTAAAAATTTTTTCTAAGAAAGAATAAATAAGTTCACGGATAAACCTTTCTTATTTATTTCAAAAATATTACCAGTTACACTTATTCTTTAAGTAGCGTGAAAACGTTAGTAAAAGATATATTGGTGTTATTGTTGTGAATATCATAGCACTTACCTGAGGTTTATTATTTCTGATTTATAAGTTCGAAAAATAATTACTAAACGAAGTCGATAAACTAATAATAATTACCTACCTACAACTTGCATAATGTTTTTTTACATCTATGAAAATTTTATCATAACATTCATTCTTTCTGTAATTAAATAATTGTAGTACTAATCAATTTTATAATGATTACCTAAAAGTAACTAATTATGTATTTATTTTATTATCAATTTAGTTAGTTTGCGATGTTCTTTTACAATTTTGCATTTTTATTTGCCGATTACCTACTAATTAATCAATAAAAAAAAAGAAAACAATTGTTTGCTGGAAAATAACAACATACTCCAATTTTTAAACTAATATGTATAAACATGACGTGTATTATAGACAATGACAAGTTAGGCTAAAATTTTAAAAGTTTTAAAATTTGAAATGCACATGGTCATAAATTATGTAATAAATAACACCTAAAATTGAACACTTAATGGCAATATATCTTCAATTAAATACCCAAGTATGACAGTAATGTTAACTTTATCCTGTTTGGAAACTTTGTTTATTTACTCGACCACTTTTGTACGTAGTCTTTTCTTTGAGTCGACCGATAAAATTTGGCTCGCAGCGAGGCAGCTCCGTTTTGTATCTCCGTTACTGTAAACATGGTTTAGACCATTCCGATGTGGCTAGCGAGGTAGCTTTGCCTCGCTCGACACATGTCTACTTAATGAAATTCTTATAAGAAAATCACCGTCCACACAGCGCGAAGCGTGCCGCGCGCGGCAGCCTCGCAGGAAACATGGTCCACACAGCGCGAGGCTTGTATCCCGAGGCTGCCGCGCGCTTCAGCCTCGCAGTGTCTGGATCCACCTTAACAGTCGTTGACCAAACATCAATACAAATTACTCTGTTACATTATACAAAAATCTATTATTTTAGTTTGATTGTCTTCTATGCATAGTTAAACGATACCGAGCAAATTTAGAAGCATCGGAAATTATATCAATAGATATTCAACTATTTGCAAGTGTAAGTTGAAATGTTTTTATTCTTAAGGCAGTGTTCTAGTCACTTAACAGCTAGTAAAGTAGAGAATAAAATAAAAATGGAGTGTGCTGGTTGACACGATTGCAATCCTTCTGCTCATCTGAAATAAAATTACAAAAAAGATTTATTATTAGTAAGAATGTCGTTACAGTCCCTACCAAAAAGAAAAGTGAAAACATTTTGTTTTTTGTTTTGTTTTAACCCGTTTTTTCTATAATTTTTAATTTTTTAAAATAGTTAGTAAAATAATTTTGGTACAAAATTGGAAGAGGCGGTAGGCAGAAATATATTAAAGGTCGGTACAAAATTTGAAATAACTTGGTTAAACAAAACTTGAGATATCATGTCAACCAGGTCGAAAAAATGTAGTTTTGTAATAAACGCGTTTAAAGATTTGAGTAAAAGTTTCAAATAGTTACAAAAATAATTTTGCTATAAAAGTGATAGATGCGATAGATAGACATACACTGAAGGTTGACACCAAATTTGACGTCAATCGGGTAGATAGAACTTGAGATATCAGGTCAACAATGTTGAAAAATGTAGTTTTGTAATAAACTTCTACCTTAATTGTAGACTTTTAAAAGCTAGACTGAGCTGAAATGAAAAGTAAACACGAAAATATTTACCATTTTTAAGTGTTTTGGATTGACCTTTTACATTTGTATTTGTACATTTATATAATTTATAGCTGAAATGGTCACCTGTCAGGCATTGCCCCATATGCTCCAGGTTGAAAGGTTTACAGTGCGTCACTAAAATAGCTATAACTACATAAATTACTGGAATTTTAAAATTTTCTCTCGAGGATATACTCTTCAATGTCTAAACTTGAAGTGTATGCAGAAAACAAAAAATTGATTTTTTCAAAATTCCAGACTAGAACACTGCCTTAATTATCAAGAAAAATAAATAAAATTTTTGAATATTGATTCAGTGTAGAAATAATTTTGAGTTTAAAAATAATATTTTTATCTTTTAGATGTTAGCCACAGTATTGACTTACGTATTAGTTGCAGTACAATTTGAATTTTTGTAATTTAATCACACAATCGCATTTTGTTGGATTTTTCTACTTTTCTCTAGATATCACATATATATCTTCTATGTACCTACGCTTTGTAGAATGTATCTTAAAATTTTAAATATATTGTACTAGAATCTACCGCCTTTTTGTTTTTGATTGATTATAAGTTAAAATTCTGAATATCAGCATCTTTCTTGTGTTTAATTAAGTTGACTCATCAACTATTTTCGTGTTCATTCTTCAATACTAGAGAAGTATTATGACTGGGTTGGAAATGTTGAGGATTTTATTAGTCGATACGGCATTTCGGGGTTAAATTAAAATGAATAAAACTATTTACGTTCAGAACATCTATATTCTTTTACACAACATATTAATATTATACTTGCTTTGCCAACAAATAATAATTATTAATAGTTCATGTTGTAGTAGCAATTCGCGTCTATTATTAAAACGAACAATCTTAGTTCATATAACAAAAACCAATTACTTGTGACATATTAAAATTACGAGAGCTCCAGTGTGAGTCATACATAAAAATTATCCGAATGATATAAAATAAAACGTTAGACTGAGCGTTCTTCTATTGAAGTACAAACTAACCTCTCACAAATCCTTTTTTATTAAATTTAACTGTCAAATTTAATTAAAGTTTTTCTTGTAATTATAGAAAAGAAAAGAATAAGAACAACGTTTCGAATGACATGATATAATTTTTAATACAACCTTGATCTTAATATATTTTTGCATCAAAATTTTAAATATGTACAAATATGTTTTTTGACCCCAAAAATTGAAAGTTTTAAATCCAAGCATTTTTTGGCGTTTTCCTATGCAGTTTTTTGAGACAAATCGACTGACGCAGGTAGATTTGCAGTAAGTATGATATTTTAGGATTTATGCGTCTTTAAAGTAGAAAAAATTTGATGGTCATTTTGAACCGCTTACGTGCGTTTCCCCCGAACGAAACAGTGTTTTTCGAACTCCTCGCAACAAATCACGTCGGTTTTGGTCAAAAAAGGACCACCTAAATTTTTGACGATTTTTGAAAAAACGTAAGGTTAACCCCTTTGGTGTTTTTTGACCCCAAAAATTGAAAGTTTTAAATCCAAGCATTTTTTGGCGTTTTCCTATGCAGTTTTTTGAGACAAATCGACTGACGCAGGTAGATTTGCCGTAAGTATGATATTTTAGGATTTATGCGTCTTTAAAGTTGAAAAAATTTGATGGTCATTTTGAACCGCTTACGTGCGTTTCCCCCAAACGAAACCGCGTTTTTCGAACTCCTCGCAACAAATCACGTCTGTTTTTGGTCAAAAAAGGACCACCTAAATTTTTGACGATTTTTGAAAAAAACGTAAGGTTAACCCCTTTGGTATTTTTTGACCCCAAAAATTGAAAGTTTTAAATCCAAGCATTTTTTGGCGTTTTCCTATGCAGTTTTTTGAGACAAATCGACTGACGCAGGTAGATTTGCCGTAAGTATGATATTTTAGGATTTATGCGTCTTTAAAGTTGAAAAAATTTGATGGTCATTTTGAACCGCTTACGTGCGTTTCCCCCGAACGAAACAGTGTCTTTCGAACTCCTCGCAACAAATCACGTCGGTTTTGGTCAAAAAAGGACCACCTCAATTTTTGACGATTTTTGAAAAAAACGTAAGGTTAACCCCTTTGGTGTTTTTTGACCCCAAAAATTGAAAGTTTTAAATCCAAGCATTTTTTGGCGTTTTCCTATGCAGTTTTTTGAGACAAATCGACTGACGCAGGTAGATTTGCAGTAAGTATGATATTTTAGGATTTATGCGTCTTTAAAGTAGAAAAAATTTGATGGTCATTTTGAACCGCTTACGTGCGTTTCCCCCGAACGAAACAGTGTTTTTCGAACTCCTCGCAACAAATCACGTCGGTTTTGGTCAAAAAAGGACCACCTAAATTTTTGACGATTTTTGAAAAAACGTAAGGTTAACCCCTTTGGTGTTTTTTGACCCCAAAAATTGAAAGTTTTAAATCCAAGCATTTTTTGGCGTTTTCCTATGCAGTTTTTTGAGACAAATCGACTGACGCAGGTAGATTTGCCGTAAGTATGATATTTTAGGATTTATGCGTCTTTAAAGTTGAAAAAATTTGATGGTCATTTTGAACCGCTTACGTGCGTTTCCCCCAAACGAAACCGCGTTTTTCGAACTCCTCGCAACAAATCACGTCTGTTTTTGGTCAAAAAAGGACCACCTAAATTTTTGACGATTTTTGAAAAAAACGTAAGGTTAACCCCTTTGGTATTTTTTGACCCCAAAAATTGAAAGTTTTAAATCCAAGCATTTTTTGGCGTTTTCCTATGCAGTTTTTTGAGACAAATCGACTGACGCAGGTAGATTTGCCGTAAGTATGATATTTTAGGATTTATGCGTCTTTAAAGTTGAAAAAATTTGATGGTCATTTTGAACCGCTTACGTGCGTTTCCCCCGAACGAAACAGTGTCTTTCGAACTCCTCGCAACAAATCACGTCGGTTTTGGTCAAAAAAGGACCACCTCAATTTTTGACGATTTTTGAAAAAAACGTAAGGTTAACCCCTTTGGTGTTTTTTGACCCCAAAAATTGAAAATTTTAAATCCAAGCATTTTTTGGCGTTTTCCTATGCAGTTTTTTGAGACAAATCGACTGACGCAGGTAGATTTGCCGTAAGTATGATATTTTAGGAGTTATGCGTCTTTAAAGTTGAAAAAATTTGATGGTCACTTTGAACCGCTTACGTGCGATTACCCCGAACGAAACAGTGTTTTTCGAACTCCTCGCAACAAATCACCTCGGTTTTGGTCAAAAAAGGACCACCTCAATTTGTGACGATTTTTGAAAAAAACGGAAGGTTAACCCCCTTTGGTGTTTTTTGACCCCAAAAATTGAAAGTTTTAAATCCAAGAATTTTTTGGCGTTTTCCTATGCAGTTTTTTGAGACAAATCGACTGACGCAGGTAGATTTGCCGTCAGTATGATATTTTAGGAGTTATGCGTCTTTAAAGTTGAAAAAATTTGATGGTCATTTTGAACCGCTTACGTGCGTTTCCCCCAAACGAAACCGCGTTTTTCGAACTCCTCGCAACAAATCACGTCTGGTTTTGGTCAAAAAAGGACCACCTAAATTTTTGACGATTTTTGAAAAAAACGTAAGGTTAACCCCTTTGGTGTTTTTTGACCCCAAAAATTGAAAGTTTTAAATACAAGCATTTTTTGGCGTTTTCCTATGCAGTTTTTTGAGACAAATCGACTGACGCAGGTAGATTTGCCGTAAGTATGATATTTTAGGATTTATGCGTCTTTAAAGTTGAAAAAATTTGATGGTCATTTTGAACCGCTTCACAGTGGGTCGAAAACACGAAAAAGTGGCCAAAAATCAGATTTTGATTTTAATGACTTAAAACTAGCATAAATAACACGGGAAAATTAATTAAAAAATTTTAAATTAACAGGGATGATTTAGAGGGGTGTTTTTTATACGAGTGGTTATTAAAATATGATTTTAATATTAATGACTTAAAGTTGGCTCACATAATACAGAAAAATTAATAAATAAAATAAAAACTAAAGAGGGTTGATTTTAGAGGGTGGTTTTTGTATACGGCCAGCAAAAAATATTTTCTTTCGCATTATTTATGTTAAACAACATTGATGCAATACAGTAACAGTAAAAACAAAATTGAGACCCCATGGGTGTGCTCTGTGTTCTAAGGGATGGTTTTTGATAAAGTTATTGCAAGTTTGAATTTTAATTTATTTTAAAAAGATTGAATTGCAGGGTGCTTTTTAGAGGATATTTTTAGTCTAAATAATGATTTTTATCACTTCTACGCTATCACTTGTACCTAAATCACAAACGTTTTCATTCAAATTGAAAAATTAAGTTTAATGTATAAAACATGTTTTAATAAGTACCTACATTATATACATAAATTGCAATATAATCATAATTATGCGACACGTAGCGCGTCGCCGTCGCGTTGTTTAAAATCGCGAATTATTTAAAAACGCACTTGAATGCACAAACAATTTTTACATAGTTTGTTTGAGAAATGTCTAATGTATTTTTTGCGTATTTTTTCTAAACGGGAAATTGCGGGAAATTGTTTATAAGTCCACACAAAGTTGGAGAATTATTTGAGATTTTCTATTGAGCAGCTCCCGGAATGAAATAATGTATTTAATTATTGCACCATTGTATTGTCTAAAAATTTTTTTATTCGAAAGTACATACTTCAAGACAACTTTTCTATTAAATACCAATTTAAACTCGAAGCTGAAATCTGGACAATAAGTCGTCAAAACTTGGTGTTGCATGGAGCGAAATGCTACTCAAATCAGCGATTAATAGAAGGTGATTTTTGCATCGCTCTAACAAGCAGAAATATTTTTCAATTCACTTGAGATTCGAGAAAAAGGTGCACTGATGTTTTCTCTAAAGATATACTAAATTTTGTGGCAATACTGTTAAGTTGACAAAAATGTATTTTTGGTCACTTTTCCGAGCGTCTGACCCACTGTGCGCTTACGTGCGTTTCCCCCGAACGAAACAGTGTTTTTCGAACTCCTCGCAACAAATCACGTCGGTTTTGGTCAAAAAAGGACCACCTCAATTTTTGACGATTTTTGAAAAAAACGTAAGGTTAACTAACCCCTTTGGTGTTTTTTGACCCCAAAAATTGAAAGTTTTAAATCCAAGCATTTTTTGGCGTTTTCCTATGCAGTTTTTTGAGACAAATCGACTGACGCAGGAAGATTTGCTGTAAGTATGATATTTTAGGATTTATGCGTCTTTAAAGTTGAAAAAATTTGATGGTCATTTTGAACCGGATACGTGCGTTTCCCCCAAACGAAACCGTGTTTTTCGAACTCCTCGCAACAAATCACGTCGGTTTTGGTCAAAAAAGGACCACCTAAATTTTTGACGATTTTTGAAAAAAACGTAAGGTTAACCCCTTTGGTGTTTTTTGACCCCAAAAATTGAAAGTTTTAAATCCAAGCATTTTTTGGCGTTTTCTTATGCAGTTTCTAGAGACAAATCGACTGACGCAGGTAGATTTGCTGTAAGTATGATATTTTAGGATTTATGCGTCTTTAAAGTTGAAAAAATTTGATGGTCATTTTGCACCGCTTACGTGCGTTTCCCCCAAACGAAACCGCGTTTTTCGATCTCCTCGCAACAAATCACGTCTGTTTTTGGTCAAAAAAGGACCACCTAAATTTTTGACGATTTTTGAAAAAAACGTAAGGTTTTTGGTGTTTTTTGACCCCAAAAATTGAAAGTTTTAAATCCAAGCATTTTTTGGCGTTTTCCTATGCAGTTTTTTGAGACAAATCGACTGACGCAGGTAGATTTGCCGTAAGTATGATATTTTAGGATTTATGCGTCTTTAAAGTTGAAAAAATTTGATGGTCACTTTGAACCGCTTACGTGCGATTACCCCGAACGAAACAGTGTTTTTCGAACTCCTCGCAACAAATCACCTCGGTTTTGGTCAAAAAAGGACCACCTCAATTTGTGACGATTTTTGAAAAAAACGGAAGGTTAACCCCCTTTGGTGTTTTTTGACCCCAAAAATTGAAAGTTTTAAATCCAAGCATTTTTTGGCGTTTTCCTATGCAGTTTTTTGAGACAAATCGACTGACGCAGGTAGATTTGCCGCAAGTATGATATTTTAGGATTTATGTGTCTTTAAAGTTGAAAAAATTTGATGGTCATTTTGAACCGCTTACGTGCGTTTCCCCCAAACGAAACCGCGTTTTTCGAACTCCTCGCAACAAATCACGTCGGTTTTGGTCAAAAAAGGACAACCTAAATTTTTGACGATTTTTGAAAAAAACGTAAGGTTAACCCCTTTGGTGTTTTTTGACCCCAAAAATTGAAAGTTTGAAATCCAAGCATTTTTTGGCGTTTTCCTATGCAGTTTTTTGAGACAAATCGACTGACGCAGGTAGATTTGCCGTAAGTATGATATTTTAGGATTTATGCGTCTTTAAAGTTGAAAAAATTTGATGGTCATTTTGAACCGCTTACGTGCGTTTCCCCCAAACGAAACCGTGTTTTTCGAACTCCTCGCAACAAATCACGTCGGTTTTGATCAAAAAAGGACCACCTAAATTTTTGACGATTTTTGAAAAAAACGTAAGGTTAACCCCTTTGGTGTTTTTTGACCCCAAAAATTGAAAGTTTTAAATCCAAGCATTTTTTGGCGTTTTCCTATGCAGTTTTTTGAGACAAATCGACTGACGCAGGTAGATTTGCCGTAAGTATGATATTTTAGGATTTATGCGTCTTTAAAGTTGAAAAAATTTGATGGTCATTTTGAACCGCTTACGTGCGTTTCCCCAAACGAAACCGTGTTTTTCGAACTCCTCGCAACAAATCACGTCGGTTTTGGTCAAAAAAGGACCACCTAAATTTTTGACGATTTTTGAAAAAAACGTAAGGTTAACGTTTTCCCCTTTGGTGTTTTTTGACCCCAAAAATTGAAAGTTTTAAATCCAAGCATTTTTTGGCGTTTTCCTATGCAGTTTTTTGAGACAAATCGACTGACGCAGGTAGATTTGCCGTAAGTATGATATTTTAGGATTTATGCGTCTTTAAAGTTGACAAAATTTGATGGTCATTTTGAACCGCTTACGTGCGTTTCCCCCAAACGAAACCGCGTTTTTCGATCTCCTCGCAACAAATCACGTCTGTTTTTGGTCAAAAAAGGACCACCTAAATTTTTGACGATTTTTGAAAAAAACGTAAGGTTTTTGGTGTTTTTTGACCCCAAAAATTGAAAGTTTTAAATCCAAGCATTTTTTGGCGTTTTCCTATGCAGTTTTTTGAGACAAATCGACTGACGCAGGTAGATTTGCCGTAAGTATAATATTTTAGGATTTATGCGTCTTTAAAGTTGAAAAAATTCGATGGTTATTTTGAACCGCTTACGTGCGTTTCCCCCAAACGAAACCGTGTTTTTCGAACTCCTCGCAACAAATCACGTCGGTTTTGGTCAAAAAAGGACCACCTAAATTTTTGACGATTTTTGAAAAAAACGTAAGGTTAACTAACCCCTTTGGTTTTTTTTGACCCCAAAAATTGAAAGTTTTAAATCCAAGCATTTTTTGGCGTTTTCCTATGCAGTTTTTTGAGACAAATCGACTGACGCAGGTAGATTTGCCGTAAGTATGATATTTTAGGATTTATGCGTCTTTAAAGTTGAAAAAATTTGATGGTCATTTTGAACCGCTTACGTGCGTTTCCCCCAAACGAAACCGTGTTTTTCGAACTCCTCACAACAAATCACGTCGGTTTTGGTCAAAAAAGGACCACCTAAATTTTTGACGATTTTTGAAAAAAACGTAAGGTTAACCCCTTTGGTGTTTTTTGACCCCAAAAATTGAAAGTTTTAAATCCAAGCATTTTTTGGCGTTTTCCTATGCAGTTTTTTGAGACAAATCGACTGACGCAGGTAGATTTGCCGCAAGTATGATATTTTAGGATTTATGTGTCTTTAAAGTTGAAAAAATTTGATGGTCATTTTGAACCGCTTACGTGCGTTTCCCCCAAACGAAACCGCGTTTTTCGAACTCCTCGCAACAAATCACGTCGGTTTTGGTCAAAAAAGGACAACCTAAATTTTTGACGATTTTTGAAAAAAACGTAAGGTTAACCCCTTTGGTGTTTTTTGACCCCAAAAATTGAAAGTTTGAAATCCAAGCATTTTTTGGCGTTTTCCTATGCAGTTTTTTGAGACAAATCGACTGACGCAGGTAGATTTGCCGTAAGTATGATATTTTAGGATTTATGCGTCTTTAAAGTTGAAAAAATTTGATGGTCATTTTGAACCGCTTACGTGCATTTCCCCCAAACGAAACCGCGTTTTTCGAACTCCTCGCAACAAATCACGTCGGTTTTGGTCAAAAAAGGACCACCTAAATTTTTGACGATTTTTGAAAAAAACGTAAGGTGTTACCCCTTTGGTGTTTTTTGACCCCAAAAATTGAAAGTTTTAAATCCAAGCATTTTTTGGCGTTTTCCTATGCAGTTTTTTGAGACAAATCGACTGACGCAGGTAGATTTGCCGTAAGTATAATATTTTAGGATTTATGCGTCTTTAAAGTTGAAAAAATTCGATGGTTATTTTGAACCGCTTACGTGCGTTTCCCCCAAACGAAACCGTGTTTTTCGAACTCCTCGCAACAAATCACGTCGGTTTTGGTCAAAAAAGGACCACCTAAATTTTTGACGATTTTTGAAAAAAACGTAAGGTTAACTAACCCCTTTGGTTTTTTTTGACCCCAAAAATTGAAAGTTTTAAATCCAAGCATTTTTTGGCGTTTTCCTATGCAGTTTTTTGAGACAAATCGTCTGACGCAGGTAGATTTGCCGTAAGTATGATATTTTAGGATTTATGCGTCTTTAAAGTTGAAAAAATTTGATGGTCATTTTGAACCGCTTACGTGCGTTTCCCCCAAACGAAACCGTGTTTTTCGAACTCCTCGCAACAAATCACGTCGGTTTTGATCAAAAAAGGACCACCTAAATTTTTGACGATTTTTGAAAAAAACGTAAGGTTAACCCCTTTGGTGTTTTTTGACCCCAAAAATTGAAAGTTTTAAATCCAAGCATTTTTTGGCGTTTTCCTATGCAGTTTTTTGAGACAAATCGACTGACGCAGGTAGATTTGCCGTAAGTATGATATTTTAGGATTTATGCGTCTTTAAAGTTGAAAAAATTTGATGGTCATTTTGAACCGCTTACGTGCGTTTCCCCAAACGAAACCGTGTTTTTCGAACTCCTCGCAACAAATCACATTTTTGACGATTTTTGAAAAAAACGTAAGGTTAACGTTTTCCCCTTTGGTGTTTTTTGACCCCAAAAATTGAAAGTTTTAAATCCAAGCATTTTTTGGCGTTTTCCTATGCAGTTTTTTGAGACAAATCGACTGACGCAGGTAGATTTGCCGTAAGTATGATATTTTAGGATTTATGCGTCTTTAAAGTTGAAAAAATTTGATGGTCATTTTGAACCGCTTACGTGTGTTTCCCCCAAACGAAACCGTGTTTTTCGAACTCCTCGCAACAAATCACGTCGGTTTTGGTCAAAAACGGACCACCTAAATTTTTGACGATTTTTGAAAAAAACGTAAGGTTAACCCCTGTGGTGTTTTTTGACCCCAAAAATTGAAAGTTTTAAATCCAAGCATTTTTTGGCGTTTTCCTATGCAGTTTTTTGAGACAAATCGACTGACGCAGATAGATTTGCCGTAAGTATGATATTTTAGGATTTATGCGTCTTTAAAGTTGAAAAAATTTGATGGTCATTTTGAACCGCTTACGTGCGTTTCCCCAAACGAAACCGTGATTTTCGAACTCCTCGCAACAAATCACGTCGGTTTTGGTCAAAAAAGGACCACCTAAATTTTTGACGATTTTTGAAAAAACGTAAGGTTAACCCCTTTGGTGTTTTTTGACCCCAAAAATTGAAAGTTTTAAATCCAAGCATTTTTTGGCGTTTTCCTATGCAGTTTTTTGAGACAAATCGACTGACGCAGATAGATTTGCCGTAAGTATGATATTTTAGGATTTATGCGTCTTTAAAGTTGAAAAAATTTGATGGTCATTTTGAACCGCTTACGTGCGTTTCCCCAAACGAAACCGTGATTTTCGAACTCCTCGCAACAAATCACGTCGGTTTTGGTCAAAAAAGGACCACCTAAATTTTTGACGATTTTTGAAAAAAACGTAAGGTTTTTTTACACCCTTTGGTGTTTTTTGACCCCAAAAATTGAAAGTTTTAAATCCAAGCATTTTTCGGCGTTTTCCTATGCAGTTTTTTGAGACAAATCGACTGACGCAGGTAGATTTGCCGTAAGTATGATATTTTAGGATTTATGCGTCTTTAAAGTTGAAAAAATTTGATGGTCATTTTGAACCGCTTACGTGCGTTTCCCCCAAACGAAACCGCGTTTTTCGAACTCCTCGCAACAAATCACGTCGGTTTTGGTCAAAAAAGGACCACCTAAATTTTTGACGATTTTTGAAAAAAACGTAAGGTTAACCCCTTTGGTGTTTTTTGACCCCAAAAATTGAAAGTTTTAAATCCAAGCATTTTTTGGCGTTTTCCTATGCAGTTTTTTGAGACAAATCGACTGACGCAGGTAGATTTGCCGTAAGTATGATATTTTAGGATTTATGCGTCTTTAAAGTTGAAAAAATTTGATGGTCATTTTGAACCGCTTACGTGCGTTTCCCCCAAACGAAACCGTGTTTTTCGAACTCCTCGCAACAAATCACGTCGGTTTTGGTCAAAAAAGGACCACCTAAATTTTTGACGATTTTTGAAAAAAACGTAAGGTTAACCCCTTTGGTGTTTTTTGACCCCAAAAATTGAAAGTTTTAAATCCAAGCATTTTTTGGCGTTTTCCTATGCAGTTTTTTGAGACAAATCGACTGACGCAGGTAGATTTGCCGTAAGCATGATATTTTAGGATTTATGCGTCTTTAAAGTTGAAAAAATTTGATGGTCATTTTGAACCGCTTATGTGCGTTTCCCCAAACGAAACCGTGTTTTTCGAACTCCTCGCAACAAATCACGTCGGTTTTGGTCAAAAAAGGACCACCTAAATTTTTGACGATTTTTGAAAAAAACGTAAGGTTTTTTTACACCCTTTGGTGTTTTTTGACCCCAAAAATTGAAAGTTTTAAATCCAAGCATTTTTTGGCGTTTTCCTATGCAGTTTTTTGAGACAAATCGACTGACGCAGGTAGATTTGCCGTAAGTATGATATTTTAGGATTTATGCGTCTTTAAAGTTGAAAAAATTTGATGGTCATTTTGAACCGCTTACGTGCGTTTCCCCCAAACGAAACCGTGTTTTTCGAACTCCTCGCAACAAATCACGTCGGTTTTGGTCAAAAAAGGACCACCTAAATTTTTGACGATTTTTGAAAAAACGTAAGGTTAACCCCTGTGGTGTTTTTTGACCCCAAAAATTGAAAGTTTTAAATCCAAGCATTTTTTGGCGTTTTCCTATGCAGTTTTTTGAGACAAATCGACTGACGCAGGTAGATTTGCCGTAAGTATGATATTTTAGGATTTATGCGTCTTTAAAGTTGAAAAAATTTGATGGTCATTTTGAACCGCTTACGTGCGTTTCCCCCAAACGAAACCGCGTTTTTCGAACTCCTCGCAACAAATCACGTCGGTTTTGGTCAAAAAAGGACCACCTAAATTTTTGACGATTTTTGAAAAAAACGTAAGGTTAACCCCTTTGGTGTTTTTTGACCCCAAAAATTGAAAGTTTTAAATCCAAGCATTTTTTGGCGTTTTCCTATGCAGTTTTTTGAGACAAATCGACTGACGCAGGTAGATTTGCCGTAAGTATGATATTTTAGGATTTATGCGTCTTTAAAGTTGAAAAAATTTGATGGTCATTTTGAACCGCTTACGTGCGTTTCCCCCAAACGAAACCGTGTTTTTCGAACTCCTCGCAACAAATCACGTCGGTTTTGGTCAAAAAAGGACCACCTAAATTTTTGACGATTTTTGAAAAAAACGTAAGGTTAACCCCTTTGGTGTTTTTTGACCCCAAAAATTGAAAGTTTTAAATCCAAGCATTTTTTGGCGTTTTCCTATGCAGTTTTTTGAGACAAATCGACTGACGCAGGTAGATTTGCCGTAAGCATGATATTTTAGGATTTATGCGTCTTTAAAGTTGAAAAAATTTGATGGTCATTTTGAACCGCTTATGTGCGTTTCCCCAAACGAAACCGTGTTTTTCGAACTCCTCGCAACAAATCACGTCGGTTTTGGTCAAAAAAGGACCACCTAAATTTTTGACGATTTTTGAAAAAAACGTAAGGTTTTTTTACACCCTTTGGTGTTTTTTGACCCCAAAAATTGAAAGTTTTAAATCCAAGCATTTTTTGGCGTTTTCCTATGCAGTTTTTTGAGACAAATCGACTGACGCAGGTAGATTTGCCGTAAGTATGATATTTTAGGATTTATGCGTCTTTAAAGTTGAAAAAATTTGATGGTCATTTTGAACCGCTTACGTGTGTTTCCCCCAAACGAAACCGTGTTTTTCGAACTCCTCGCAACAAATCACGTCGGTTTTGGTCAAAAACGGACCACCTAAATTTTTGACGATTTTTGAAAAAAACGTAAGGTTAACCCCTGTGGTGTTTTTTGACCCCAAAAATTGAAAGTTTTAAATCCAAGCATTTTTTGGCGTTTTCCTATGCAGTTTTTTGAGACAAATCGACTGACGCAGATAGATTTGCCGTAAGTATGATATTTTAGGATTTATGCGTCTTTAAAGTTGAAAAAATTTGATGGTCATTTTGAACCGCTTACGTGCGTTTCCCCAAACGAAACCGTGATTTTCGAACTCCTCGCAACAAATCACGTCGGTTTTGGTCAAAAAAGGACCACCTAAATTTTTGACGATTTTTGAAAAAAACGTAAGGTTTTTTTACACCCTTTGGTGTTTTTTGACCCCAAAAATTGAAAGTTTTAAATCCAAGCATTTTTCGGCGTTTTCCTATGCAGTTTTTTGAGACAAATCGACTGACGCAGGTAGATTTGCCGTAAGTATGATATTTTAGGATTTATGCGTCTTTAAAGTTGAAAAAATTTGATGGTCATTTTGAACCGCTTACGTGCGTTTCCCCCAAACGAAACCGTGTTTTTCGAACTCCTCGCAACAAATCACGTCGGTTTTGGTCAAAAAAGGACCACCTAAATTTTTGACGATTTTTGAAAAAACGTAAGGTTAACCCCTTTGGTGTTTTTTGACCCCAAAAATTGAAAGTTTTAAATCCAAGCATTTTTTGGCGTTTTCCTATGCAGTTTTTTGAGACAAATCGACTGACGCAGGTAGATTTGCCGTAAGTATGATATTTTAGGATTTATGCGTCTTTAAAGTTGAAAAAATTTGATGGTCATTTTGAACCGCTTACGTGCGTTTCCCCCAAACGAAACCGTGTTTTTCGAACTCCTCGCAACAAATCACGTCGGTTTTGGTCAAAAAAGGACCACCTAAATTTTTGACGATTTTTGAAAAAAACGTAAGGTTAACCCCTTTGGTGTTTTTTGACCCCAAAAATTGAAAGTTTTAAATCCAAGCATTTTTTGGCGTTTTCCTATGCAGTTTTTTGAGACAAATCGACTGACGCAGGTAGATTTGCCGTAAGTATGATATTTTAGGATTTATGCGTCTTTAAAGTTGAAAAAATTTGATGGTCATTTTGAACCGCTTACGTGCGTTTCCCCCAAACGAAACCGTGTTTTTCGAACTCCTCGCAACAAATCACGTCGGTTTTGGTCAAAAAAGGACCACCTAAATTTTTGACGATTTTTGAAAAAAACGTAAGGTTAACCCCTTTGGTGTTTTTTGACCCCAAAAATTGAAAGTTTTAAATCCAAGCATTTTTTGGCGTTTTCCTATGCAGTTTTTTGAGACAAATCGACTGACGCAGGTAGATTTGCCGTAAGTATGATATTTTAGGATTTATGCGTCTTTAAAGTTGAAAAAATTTGATGGTCATTTTGAACCGCTTACGTGCGTTTCCCCAAACGAAACCGTGTTTTTCGAACTCCTCGCAACAAATCACATTTTTGACGATTTTTGAAAAAAACGTAAGGTTAACGTTTTCCCCTTTGGTGTTTTTTGACCCCAAAAATTGAAAGTTTTAAATCCAAGCATTTTTTGGCGTTTTCCTATGCAGTTTTTTGAGACAAATCGACTGACGCAGGTAGATTTGCCGTAAGTATGATATTTTAGGATTTATGCGTCTTTAAAGTTGAAAAAATTTGATGGTCATTTTGAACCGCTTACGTGTGTTTCCCCCAAACGAAACCGTGTTTTTCGAACTCCTCGCAACAAATCACGTCGGTTTTGGTCAAAAACGGACCACCTAAATTTTTGACGATTTTTGAAAAAAACGTAAGGTTAACCCCTGTGGTGTTTTTTGACCCCAAAAATTGAAAGTTTTAAATCCAAGCATTTTTTGGCGTTTTCCTATGCAGTTTTTTGAGACAAATCGACTGACGCAGATAGATTTGCCGTAAGTATGATATTTTAGGATTTATGCGTCTTTAAAGTTGAAAAAATTTGATGGTCATTTTGAACCGCTTACGTGCGTTTCCCCAAACGAAACCGTGATTTTCGAACTCCTCGCAACAAATCACGTCGGTTTTGGTCAAAAAAGGACCACCTAAATTTTTGACGATTTTTGAAAAAAACGTAAGCTTAAGCCCTTTGGTGTTTTTTGACCCCAAAAATTGAAAGTTTTAAATCCAAGCATTTTTTGGCGTTCTCCTATGCAGTTTTTTGAGACAAATCGACTGACGCAGGTAGATTTGCCGTAAGTATGATATTTTAGGATTTATGCGTCTTTAAAGTTGAAAAAATTTGATGGTCATTTTGAACCGCTTACGTTCGTTTCACCCAAACGAAACCGTGTTTTTCGAACTCCTCACAACAAATCACGTCGGTTTTGGTCAAAAAATGACCACCTAAATTTTTGACGATTTTTGAAAAAAACGTAAGGTTTTTTTACACCCTTTGGTGTTTTTTGACCCCAAAAATTGAAAGTTTTAAATCCAAGCATTTTTTGGCGTTTTCCTATGCAGTTTTTTGAGACAAATCGACTGACGCAGGTAGATTTGCCGTAAGTATGATATTTTAGGATTTATGCGTCTTTAAAGTTGAAAAAATTTGATGGTCATTTTGAACCGCTTACGTGGGTTTCCCCCAAACGAAACCGTGTTTTTCGAACTCCTCGCAACAAATCACGTCGGTTTTGGTCAAAAAAGGACCACCTAAATTTTTGACGATTTTTGAAAAAACGTAAGGTTAACCCCTTTGGTGTTTTTTACCCCAAAAATTGAAAGTTTTAAATCCAAGCATTTTTTGGCGTTTTCCTATGCAGTTTTTTGAGACAAATCGACTGACGCAGGTAGATTTGCCGTAAGTATGATATTTTAGGATTTATGCGTCTTTAAAGTTGAAAAAATTTGATGGTCATTTTGAACCGCTTACGTGCGTTTCCCCCAAACGAAACCGCGTTTTTCGAACTCCTCGCAACAAATCACGTCGGTTTTGGTCAAAAAAGGACCACCTAAATTTTTGACGATTTTTGAAAAAAACGTAAGGTTAACCCCTTTGGTGTTTTTTGACCCCAAAAATTGAAAGTTTTAAATCCAAGCATTTTTTGGCGTTCTCCTATGCAGTTTTTTGAGACAAATCGACTGACGCAGGTAGATTTGCCGTAAGTATGATATTTTAGGATTTATGCGTCTTTAAAGTTGAAAAAATTTGATGGTCATTTTGAACCGCTTACGTTCGTTTCACCCAAACGAAACCGTGTTTTTCGAACTCCTCGCAACAAATCACGTCGGTTTTGGTCAAAAAAGGACCACCTAAATTTTTGACGATTTTTGAAAAAAACGTAAGGTTTTTTACACCCTTTGGTGTTTTTTGACCCCAAAAATTGAAAGTTTTAAATCCAAGCATTTTTTGGCGTTTTCCTATGCAGTTTTTTGAGACAAATCGACTGACGCAGGTAGATTTGCCGTAAGTATGATATTTTAGGATTTATGCGTCTTTAAAGTTGAAAAAATTTGATGGTCATTTTGAACCGCTTACGTGCGTTTCCCCTCAAACGAAACCGTGTTTTTCGAACTCCTCGCAACAAATCACGTCGGTTTTGGTCAAAAAAGGACCACCTAAATTTTTGACGATTTTTGAAAAAACGTAAGGTTAACCCCTTTGGTGTTTTTTGACCCCAAAAATTGAAAGTTTTAAATCCAAGCATTTTTTGGCGTTTTCCTATGCAGTTTTTTGAGACAAATCGACTGACGCAGGTAGATTTGCCGTAAGTATGATATTTTAGGAATTATGCGTCTTTAAAGTTGAAAAAATTTGATGGTCATTTTGAACCGCTTACGTGCGTTTCCCCCAAATGAAACCGCGTTTTTCGAACTCCTCGCAACAAATCACGTCGGTTTTGGTCAAAAAAGGACCACCTAAATTTTTGACGATTTTTGAAAAAAACGTAAGGTTAACCCCTTTGGTGTTTTTTGACCCCAAAAATTGAAAGTTTTAAATCCAAGCATTTTTTGGCGTTTTCCTATGCAGTTTTTTGAGACAAATCGACTGACGCAGATAGATTTGCCGTAAGTATGATATTTTAGGATTTATGCGTCTTTAAAGTTGAAAAAATTTGATGGTCATTTTGAACCGCTTACGTGCGTTTCCCCAAACGAAACCGTGATTTTCGAACTCCTCGCAACAAATCACGTCGGTTTTGGTCAAAAAAGGACCACCTAAATTTTTGACGATTTTTGAAAAAACGTAAGGTTAACCCCTTTGGTGTTTTTTGACCCCAAAAATTGAAAGTTTTAAATCCAAGCATTTTTTGGCGTTTTCCTATGTAGTTTTTTGAGACAAATTGACTGACGCAGGTAGATTTGCCGTAAGTATGATATTTTAGGATTTATGCGTCTTTAAAGTTGAAAAAATTTGATGGTCATTTTGAACCCCTTACGTGCGTTTCCCCCAAACGAAACCGCGTTTTTCGAACTCCTCGCAACAAATCACGTCGGTTTTGGTCAAAAAAGGACCACCTAAATTTTTGACGATTTTTGAAAAAAACGTAAGCTTAAGCCCTTTGGTGTTTTTTGACCCCAAAAATTGAAAGTTTTAAATCCAAGCATTTTTTGGCGTTCTCCTATGCAGTTTTTTGAGACAAATCGACTGACGCAGGTAGATTTGCCGTAAGTATGATATTTTAGGATTTATGCGTCTTTAAAGTTGAAAAAATTTGATGGTCATTTTGAACCGCTTACGTTCGTTTCACCCAAACGAAACCGTGTTTTTCGAACTCCTCGCAACAAATCACGTCGGTTTTGGTCAAAAAAGGACCACCTAAATTTTTGACGATTTTTGAAAAAAACGTAAGGTTTTTTTACACCCTTTGGTGTTTTTTGACCCCAAAAATTGAAAGTTTTAAATCCAAGCATTTTTTGGCGTTTTCCTATGCAGTTTTTTGAGACAAATCGACTGACGCAGGTAGATTTGCCGTAAGTATGATATTTTAGGATTTATGCGTCTTTAAAGTTGAAAAAATTTGATGGTCATTTTGAACCGCTTACGTGGGTTTCCCCCAAACGAAACCGTGTTTTTCGAACTCCTCGCAACAAATCACGTCGGTTTTGGTCAAAAAAGGACCACCTAAATTTTTGACGATTTTTGAAAAAACGTAAGGTTAACCCCTTTGGTGTTTTTTACCCCAAAAATTGAAAGTTTTAAATCCAAGCATTTTTTGGCGTTTTCCTATGCAGTTTTTTGAGACAAATCGACTGACGCAGGTAGATTTGCCGTAAGTATGATATTTTAGGATTTATGCGTCTTTAAAGTTGAAAAAATTTGATGGTCATTTTGAACCGCTTACGTGCGTTTCCCCCAAACGAAACCGCGTTTTTCGAACTCCTCGCAACAAATCACGTCGGTTTTGGTCAAAAAAGGACCACCTAAATTTTTGACGATATTTGAAAAAAACGTAAGGTTAACCCCTTTGGTGTTTTTTGACCCCAAAAATTGAAAGTTTTAAATCCAAGCATTTTTTGGCGTTCTCCTATGCAGTTTTTTGAGACAAATCGACTGACGCAGGTAGATTTGCCGTAAGTATGATATTTTAGGATTTATGCGTCTTTAAAGTTGAAAAAATTTGATGGTCATTTTGAACCGCTTACGTTCGTTTCACCCAAACGAAACCGTGTTTTTCGAACTCCTCGCAACAAATCACGTCGGTTTTGGTCAAAAAAGGACCACCTAAATTTTTGACGATTTTTGAAAAAAACGTAAGGTTTTTTTACACCCTTTGGTGTTTTTTGACCCCAAAAATTGAAAGTTTTAAATCCAAGCATTTTTTGGCGTTTTCCTATGCAGTTTTTTGAGACAAATCGACTGACGCAGGTAGATTTGCCGTAAGTATGATATTTTAGGATTTATGCGTCTTTAAAGTTGAAAAAATTTGATGGTCATTTTGAACCGCTTACGTGCGTTTCCCCTCAAACGAAACCGTGTTTTTCGAACTCCTCGCAACAAATCACGTCGGTTTTGGTCAAAAAAGGACCACCTAAATTTTTGACGATTTTTGAAAAAAACGTAAGGTTAACCCCTTTGGTGTTTTTTGACCCCAAAAATTGAAAGTTTTAAATCCAAGTATTTTTTGGCGTTTTCCTATGTAGTTTTTTGAGACAAATCGACTGACGCAGGTAGATTTGCCGTAAGTATGATATTTTAGGATTTATGCGTCTTTAAAGTTGAAAAAATTTGATGGTCATTTTGAACCGCTTACGTGTGTTTCCCCCAAACGAAACCGTGTTTTTCGAACTCCTCGCAACAAATCACGTCGGTTTTGGTCAAAAACGGACCACCTAAATTTTTGACGATTTTTGAAAAAAACGTAAGGTTAACCCCTGTGGTGTTTTTTGACCCCAAAAATTGAAAGTTTTAAATCCAAGCATTTTTTGGCGTTTTCCTATGCAGTTTTTTGAGACAAATCGACTGACGCAGATAGATTTGCCGTAAGTATGATATTTTAGGATTTATGCGTCTTTAAAGTTGAAAAAATTTGATGGTCATTTTGAACCGCTTACGTGCGTTTCCCCAAACGAAACCGTGATTTTCGAACTCCTCGCAACAAATCACGTCGGTTTTGGTCAAAAAAGGACCACCTAAATTTTTGACGATTTTTGAAAAAACGTAAGGTTAACCCCTTTGGTGTTTTTTGACCCCAAAAATTGAAAGTTTTAAATCCAAGCATTTTTTGGCGTTTTCCTATGTAGTTTTTTGAGACAAATCGACTGACGCAGGTAGATTTGCCGTAAGTATGATATTTTAGGATTTATGCGTCTTTAAAGTTGAAAAAATTTGATGGTCATTTTGAACCGCTTACGTGCGTTTCCCCCAAACGAAACCGTGTTTTACGAACTCCTCGCAACAAATCACGTCGGTTTTGGTCAAAAAAGGACCACCTAAATTTTTGACGATTTTTGAAAAAACGTAAGGTTAACCCCTTTGGTGTTTTTTGACCCCAAAAATTGAAAGTTTTAAATCCAAGCATTTTTTGGCGTTTTCCTATGCAGTTTTTTGAGACAAATCGACTGACGCAGGTAGATTTGCCGTAAGTATGATATTTTAGGATTTATGCGTCTTTAAAGTTGAAAAAATTTGATGGTCATTTTGAACCGCTTACGTGCGTTTCCCCCAAACGAAACCGCGTTTTTCGAACTCCTCGCAACAAATCACGTCGGTTTTGGTCAAAAAAGGACCACCTAAATTATTGACGATTTTTGAAAAAAACGTAAGGTTAACCCCTTTGGTGTTTTTTGACCCCAAAAATTGAAAGTTTTAAATCCAAGCATTTTTTGGCGTTCTCCTATGCAGTTTTTTGAGACAAATCGACTGACGCAGGTAGATTTGCCGTAAGTATGATATTTTAGGATTTATGCGTCTTTAAAGTTGAAAAAATTTGATGGTCATTTTGAACCGCTTACGTTCGTTTCACCCAAACGAAACCGTGTTTTTCGAACTCCTCGCAACAAATCACGTCGGTTTTGGTCAAAAAAGGACCACCTAAATTTTTGACGATTTTTGAAAAAAACGTAAGGTTTTTTTACACCCTTTGGTGTTTTTTGACCCCAAAAATTGAAAGTTTTAAATCCAAGCATTTTTTGGCGTTTTCCTATGCAGTTTTTTGAGACAAATCGACTGACGCAGGTAGATTTGCCGTAAGTATGATATTTTAGGATTTATGCGTCTTTAAAGTTGAAAAAATTTGATGGTCATTTTGAACCGCTTACGTGCGTTTCCCCCAAACGAAACCGCGTTTTTCGAACTCCTCGCAACAAATCACGTCGGTTTTGGTCAAAAAAGGACCACCTAAATTTTTGACGATTTTTGAAAAAAACGTAAGGTTAACCCCTTTGGTGTTTTTTGACCCCAAAAATTGAAAGTTTTAAATCCAAGCATTTTTTGGCGTTTTCCTATGTAGTTTTTTGAGACAAATCGACTGACGCAGGTAGATTTGCCGTAAGTATGATATTTTAGGATTTATGCGTCTTTAAAGTTGAAAAAATTTGATGGTCATTTTGAACCGCTTACGTGTGTTTCCCCCAAACGAAACCGTGTTTTTCGAACTCCTCGCAACAAATCACGTCGGTTTTGGTCAAAAACGGACCACCTAAATTTTTGACGATTTTTGAAAAAAACGTAAGGTTAACCCCTGTGGTGTTTTTTGACCCCAAAAATTGAAAGTTTTAAATCCAAGCATTTTTTGGCGTTCTCCTATGCAGTTTTTTGAGACAAATCGACTGACGCAGATAGATTTGCCGTAAGTATGATATTTTAGGATTTATGCGTCTTTAAAGTTGAAAAAATTTGATGGTCATTTTGAACCGCTTACGTTCGTTTCACCCAAACGAAACCGTGTTTTTCGAACTCCTCGCAACAAATCACGTCGGTTTTGGTCAAAAAAGGACCACCTAAATTTTTGACGATTTTTGAAAAAAACGTAAGGTTTTTTTACACCCTTTGGTGTTTTTTGACCCCAAAAATTGAAAGTTTTAAATCCAAGCATTTTTTGGCGTTTTCCTATGCAGTTTTTTGAGACAAATCGACTGACGCAGGTAGATTTGCCGTAAGTATGATATTTTAGGATTTATGCGTCTTTAAAGTTGAAAAAATTTGATGGTCATTTTGAACCGCTTACGTGCGTTTCCCCCAAACGAAACCGTGTTTTTCGAACTCCTCGCAACAAATCACGTCGGTTTTGGTCAAAAAAGGACCACCTAAATTTTTGACGATTTTTGAAAAAACGTAAAGTTAACCCCTTTGGTGTTTTTTGACCCCAAAAATTGAAAGTTTTAAATCCAAGCATTTTTTGGCGTTTTCCTATGCAGTTTTTTGAGACAAATCGACTGACGCAGGTAGATTTGCCGTAAGTATGATATTTTAGGATTTATGCGTCTTTAAAGTTGAAAAAATTTGATAGTCATTTTGAACCGCTTACGTGCGTTTCCCCCAAACGAAACCGCGTTTTTCGAACTCCTCGCAACAAATCACGTCGGTTTTGGTCAAAAAAGGACCACCTAAATTTTTGACGATTTTTGAAAAAAACGTAAGGTTAACCCCTTTGGTGTTTTTTGACCCCAAAAATTGAAAGTTTTAAATCCAAGCATTTTTTGGCGTTTTCCTATGCAGTTTTTTGAGACAAATCGACTGACGCAGGTAGATTTGCCGTAAGTATGATATTTTAGGATTTATGCGTCTTTAAAGTTGAAAAAATTTGATGGTCATTTTGAACCGCTTACGTGCGTTTCCCCCAAACGAAACCGTGTTTTTCGAACTCCTCGCAACAAATCACGTCGGTTTTGGTCAAAAAAGGACCACCTAAATTTTTGACGATTTTTGAAAAAAACGTAAGGTTAACCCCTTTGGTGTTTTTTGACCCCAAAAATTGAAAGTTTTAAATCCAAGCATTTTTTGGCGTTTTCCTATGCAGTTTTTTGAGACAAATCGACTGACGCAGGTAGATTTGCCGTAAGTATGATATTTTAGGATTTATGCGTCTTTAAAGTTGAAAAAATTTGATGGTCATTTTGAACCGCTTACGTGCGTTTCCCCCAAACGAAACCGTGTTTTTCGAACTCCTCGCAACAAATCACGTCGGTTTTGGTCAAAAAAGGACCACCTAAATTTTTGACGATTTTTGAAAAAACGTAAGGTTAACCCCTTTGGTGTTTTTTGACCCCAAAAATTGAAAGTTTTAAATCCAAGCATTTTTTGGCGTTTTCCTATGCAGTTTTTTGAGACAAATCGACTGACGCAGGTAGATTTGCCGTAAGTATGATATTTTAGGATTTATGCGTCTTTAAAGTTGAAAAAATTTGATGGTCATTTTGAACCGCTTACGTGCGTTTCCCCCAAACGAAACCGTGTTTTTCGAACTCCTCGCAACAAATCACGTCGGTTTTGGTCAAAAAAGGACCACCTAAATTTTTGACGATTTTTGAAAAAACGTAAGGTTAACCCCTTTGGTGTTTTTTGACCCCAAAAATTGAAAGTTTTAAATCCAAGCATTTTTTGGCGTTTTCCTATGCAGTTTTTTGAGACAAATCGACTGACGCAGGTAGATTTGCCGTAAGTATGATATTTTAGGATTTATGCGTCTTTAAAGTTGAAAAAATTTGATGGTCATTTTGAACCGCTTACGTGCGTTTCCCCCAAACGAAACCGCGTTTTTCGAACTCCTCGCAACAAATCACGTCGGTTTTGGTCAAAAAAGGACCACCTAAATTTTTGACGATTTTTGAAAAAAACGTAAGGTTAACCCCTTTGGTGTTTTTTGACCCCAAAAATTGAAAGTTTTAAATCCAAGCATTTTTTGGCGTTTTCCTATGCAGTTTTTTGAGACAAATCGACTGACGCAGGTAGATTTGCCGTAAGTATGATATTTTAGGATTTATGCGTCTTTAAAGTTGAAAAAATTTGATGGTCATTTTGAACCGCTTACGTGCGTTTCCCCCAAACGAAACCGTGTTTTTCGAACTCCTCGCAACAAATCACGTCGGTTTTGGTCAAAAAAGGACCACCTAAATTTTTGACGATTTTTGAAAAAAACGTAAGGTTAACCCCTTTGGTGTTTTTTGACCCCAAAAATTGAAAGTTTTAAATCCAAGCATTTTTTGGCGTTTTCCTATGCAGTTTTTTGAGACAAATCGACTGACGAAGGTAGATTTGCCGTAAGTATGATATTTTAGGATTTATGCGTCTTTAAAGTTGAAAAAATTTGATGGTCATTTTGAACCGCTTACGTGCGTTTCCCCAAACGAAACCGTGTTTTTCGAACTCCTCGCAACAAATCACGTCGGTTTTGGTCAAAAAAGGACCACCTAAATTTTTGACGATTTTTGAAAAAAACGTAAGGTTAACCCCTTTGGTGTTTTTTGACCCCAAAAATTGAAAGTTTTAAATCCAAGCATTTTTTGGCGTTTTCCTATGCAGTTTTTTGAGACAAATCGACTGACGCAGGTAGATTTGCCGTAAGTATGATATTTTAGGATTTATGCGTCTTTAAAGTTGAAAAAATTTGATGGTCATTTTGAACCGCTTACGTGCGTTTCCCCCAAACGAAACCGTGTTTTTCGAACTCCTCGCAACAAATCACGTCGGTTTTGGTCAAAAAAGGACCACCTAAATTATTGACGATTTTTGAAAAAAACGTAAGGTTAACCCCTTTGGTGTTTTTTGACCCCAAAAATTGAAAGTTTTAAATCCAAGCATTTTTTGGCGTTCTCCTATGCAGTTTTTTGAGACAAATCGACTGACGCAGGTAGATTTGCCGTAAGTATGATATTTTAGGATTTATGCGTCTTTAAAGTTGAAAAAATTTGATGGTCATTTTGAACCGCTTACGTTCGTTTCACCCAAACGAAACCGTGTTTTTCGAACTCCTCGCAACAAATCACGTCGGTTTTGGTCAAAAAAGGACCACCTAAATTTTTGACGAATTTTGAAAAAAACGTAAGGTTAACCCCTTTGGTGTTTTTTGACCCCAAAAATTGAAAGTTTTAAATACAAGCATTTTTTGGCGTTTTCCTATGCAGTTTTTTGAGACAAATCGACTGACGCAGGTAGATTTGCCGTAAGTATGATATTTTAGGATTTATGCGTCTTTAAAGTTGAAAAAATTTGATGGTCATTTTGAACCGCTTCACAGTGGGTCGAAAACACGAAAAAGTGGCCAAAAATCAGATTTTGATTTTAATGACTTAAAACTAGCATAAATAACACGGGAAAATTAATTAAAAAATTTTAAATTAACAGGGATGATTTAGAGGGGTGTTTTTTATACGAGTGGTTATTAAAATATGATTTTAATATTAATGACTTAAAGTTGGCTCACATAATACAGAAAAATTAATAAATAAAATAAAAACTAAAGAGGGTTGATTTTAGAGGGTGGTTTTTGTATACGGCCAGCAAAAAATATTTTCTTTCGCATTATTTATGTTAAACAACATTGATGCAATACAGTAACAGTAAAAACAAAATTGAGACCCCATGGGTGTGCTCTGTGTTCTAAGGGATGGTTTTTGATAAAGTTATTGCAAGTTTGAATTTTAATTTATTTTAAAAAGATTGAATTGCAGGGTGCTTTTTAGAGGATATTTTTAGTCTAAATAATGATTTTTATCACTTCTACGCTATCACTTGTACCTAAATCACAAACGTTTTCATTCAAATTGAAAAATTAAGTTTAATGTATAAAACATGTTTTAATAAGTACCTACATTATATACATAAATTGCAATATAATCATAATTATGCGACACGTAGCGCGTCGCCGTCGCGTTGTTTAAAATCGCGAATTATTTAAAAACGCACTTGAATGCACAAACAATTTTTACATAGTTTGTTTGAGAAATGTCTAATGTATTTTTTGCGTATTTTTTCTAAACGGGAAATTGCGGGAAATTGTTTATAAGTCCACACAAAGTTGGAGAATTATTTGAGATTTTCTATTGAGCAGCTCCCGGAATGAAATAATGTATTTAATTATTGCACCATTGTATTGTCTAAAAATTTTTTTATTCGAAAGTACATACTTCAAGACAACTTTTCTATTAAATACCAATTTAAACTCGAAGCTGAAATCTGGACAATAAGTCGTCAAAACTTGGTGTTGCATGGAGCGAAATGCTACTCAAATCAGCGATTAATAGAAGGTGATTTTTGCATCGCTCTAACAAGCAGAAATATTTTTCAATTCACTTGAGATTCGAGAAAAAGGTGCACTGATGTTTTCTCTAAAGATATACTAAATTTTGTGGCAATACTGTTAAGTTGACAAAAATGTATTTTTGGTCACTTTTCCGAGCGTCTGACCCACTGTGCGCTTACGTGCGTTTCCCCCGAACGAAACAGTGTTTTTCGAACTCCTCGCAACAAATCACGTCGGTTTTGGTCAAAAAAGGACCACCTCAATTTTTGACGATTTTTGAAAAAAACGTAAGGTTAACTAACCCCTTTGGTGTTTTTTGACCCCAAAAATTGAAAGTTTTAAATCCAAGCATTTTTTGGCGTTTTCCTATGCAGTTTTTTGAGACAAATCGACTGACGCAGGAAGATTTGCTGTAAGTATGATATTTTAGGATTTATGCGTCTTTAAAGTTGAAAAAATTTGATGGTCATTTTGAACCGGATACGTGCGTTTCCCCCAAACGAAACCGTGTTTTTCGAACTCCTCGCAACAAATCACGTCGGTTTTGGTCAAAAAAGGACCACCTAAATTTTTGACGATTTTTGAAAAAAACGTAAGGTTAACCCCTTTGGTGTTTTTTGACCCCAAAAATTGAAAGTTTTAAATCCAAGCATTTTTTGGCGTTTTCTTATGCAGTTTCTAGAGACAAATCGACTGACGCAGGTAGATTTGCTGTAAGTATGATATTTTAGGATTTATGCGTCTTTAAAGTTGAAAAAATTTGATGGTCATTTTGCACCGCTTACGTGCGTTTCCCCCAAACGAAACCGCGTTTTTCGATCTCCTCGCAACAAATCACGTCTGTTTTTGGTCAAAAAAGGACCACCTAAATTTTTGACGATTTTTGAAAAAAACGTAAGGTTTTTGGTGTTTTTTGACCCCAAAAATTGAAAGTTTTAAATCCAAGCATTTTTTGGCGTTTTCCTATGCAGTTTTTTGAGACAAATCGACTGACGCAGGTAGATTTGCCGTAAGTATGATATTTTAGGATTTATGCGTCTTTAAAGTTGAAAAAATTTGATGGTCACTTTGAACCGCTTACGTGCGATTACCCCGAACGAAACAGTGTTTTTCGAACTCCTCGCAACAAATCACCTCGGTTTTGGTCAAAAAAGGACCACCTCAATTTGTGACGATTTTTGAAAAAAACGGAAGGTTAACCCCCTTTGGTGTTTTTTGACCCCAAAAATTGAAAGTTTTAAATCCAAGCATTTTTTGGCGTTTTCCTATGCAGTTTTTTGAGACAAATCGACTGACGCAGGTAGATTTGCCGCAAGTATGATATTTTAGGATTTATGTGTCTTTAAAGTTGAAAAAATTTGATGGTCATTTTGAACCGCTTACGTGCGTTTCCCCCAAACGAAACCGCGTTTTTCGAACTCCTCGCAACAAATCACGTCGGTTTTGGTCAAAAAAGGACAACCTAAATTTTTGACGATTTTTGAAAAAAACGTAAGGTTAACCCCTTTGGTGTTTTTTGACCCCAAAAATTGAAAGTTTGAAATCCAAGCATTTTTTGGCGTTTTCCTATGCAGTTTTTTGAGACAAATCGACTGACGCAGGTAGATTTGCCGTAAGTATGATATTTTAGGATTTATGCGTCTTTAAAGTTGAAAAAATTTGATGGTCATTTTGAACCGCTTACGTGCGTTTCCCCCAAACGAAACCGTGTTTTTCGAACTCCTCGCAACAAATCACGTCGGTTTTGATCAAAAAAGGACCACCTAAATTTTTGACGATTTTTGAAAAAAACGTAAGGTTAACCCCTTTGGTGTTTTTTGACCCCAAAAATTGAAAGTTTTAAATCCAAGCATTTTTTGGCGTTTTCCTATGCAGTTTTTTGAGACAAATCGACTGACGCAGGTAGATTTGCCGTAAGTATGATATTTTAGGATTTATGCGTCTTTAAAGTTGAAAAAATTTGATGGTCATTTTGAACCGCTTACGTGCGTTTCCCCAAACGAAACCGTGTTTTTCGAACTCCTCGCAACAAATCACGTCGGTTTTGGTCAAAAAAGGACCACCTAAATTTTTGACGATTTTTGAAAAAAACGTAAGGTTAACGTTTTCCCCTTTGGTGTTTTTTGACCCCAAAAATTGAAAGTTTTAAATCCAAGCATTTTTTGGCGTTTTCCTATGCAGTTTTTTGAGACAAATCGACTGACGCAGGTAGATTTGCCGTAAGTATGATATTTTAGGATTTATGCGTCTTTAAAGTTGACAAAATTTGATGGTCATTTTGAACCGCTTACGTGCGTTTCCCCCAAACGAAACCGCGTTTTTCGATCTCCTCGCAACAAATCACGTCTGTTTTTGGTCAAAAAAGGACCACCTAAATTTTTGACGATTTTTGAAAAAAACGTAAGGTTTTTGGTGTTTTTTGACCCCAAAAATTGAAAGTTTTAAATCCAAGCATTTTTTGGCGTTTTCCTATGCAGTTTTTTGAGACAAATCGACTGACGCAGGTAGATTTGCCGTAAGTATAATATTTTAGGATTTATGCGTCTTTAAAGTTGAAAAAATTCGATGGTTATTTTGAACCGCTTACGTGCGTTTCCCCCAAACGAAACCGTGTTTTTCGAACTCCTCGCAACAAATCACGTCGGTTTTGGTCAAAAAAGGACCACCTAAATTTTTGACGATTTTTGAAAAAAACGTAAGGTTAACTAACCCCTTTGGTTTTTTTTGACCCCAAAAATTGAAAGTTTTAAATCCAAGCATTTTTTGGCGTTTTCCTATGCAGTTTTTTGAGACAAATCGACTGACGCAGGTAGATTTGCCGTAAGTATGATATTTTAGGATTTATGCGTCTTTAAAGTTGAAAAAATTTGATGGTCATTTTGAACCGCTTACGTGCGTTTCCCCCAAACGAAACCGTGTTTTTCGAACTCCTCACAACAAATCACGTCGGTTTTGGTCAAAAAAGGACCACCTAAATTTTTGACGATTTTTGAAAAAAACGTAAGGTTAACCCCTTTGGTGTTTTTTGACCCCAAAAATTGAAAGTTTTAAATCCAAGCATTTTTTGGCGTTTTCCTATGCAGTTTTTTGAGACAAATCGACTGACGCAGGTAGATTTGCCGCAAGTATGATATTTTAGGATTTATGTGTCTTTAAAGTTGAAAAAATTTGATGGTCATTTTGAACCGCTTACGTGCGTTTCCCCCAAACGAAACCGCGTTTTTCGAACTCCTCGCAACAAATCACGTCGGTTTTGGTCAAAAAAGGACAACCTAAATTTTTGACGATTTTTGAAAAAAACGTAAGGTTAACCCCTTTGGTGTTTTTTGACCCCAAAAATTGAAAGTTTGAAATCCAAGCATTTTTTGGCGTTTTCCTATGCAGTTTTTTGAGACAAATCGACTGACGCAGGTAGATTTGCCGTAAGTATGATATTTTAGGATTTATGCGTCTTTAAAGTTGAAAAAATTTGATGGTCATTTTGAACCGCTTACGTGCATTTCCCCCAAACGAAACCGCGTTTTTCGAACTCCTCGCAACAAATCACGTCGGTTTTGGTCAAAAAAGGACCACCTAAATTTTTGACGATTTTTGAAAAAAACGTAAGGTGTTACCCCTTTGGTGTTTTTTGACCCCAAAAATTGAAAGTTTTAAATCCAAGCATTTTTTGGCGTTTTCCTATGCAGTTTTTTGAGACAAATCGACTGACGCAGGTAGATTTGCCGTAAGTATAATATTTTAGGATTTATGCGTCTTTAAAGTTGAAAAAATTCGATGGTTATTTTGAACCGCTTACGTGCGTTTCCCCCAAACGAAACCGTGTTTTTCGAACTCCTCGCAACAAATCACGTCGGTTTTGGTCAAAAAAGGACCACCTAAATTTTTGACGATTTTTGAAAAAAACGTAAGGTTAACTAACCCCTTTGGTTTTTTTTGACCCCAAAAATTGAAAGTTTTAAATCCAAGCATTTTTTGGCGTTTTCCTATGCAGTTTTTTGAGACAAATCGTCTGACGCAGGTAGATTTGCCGTAAGTATGATATTTTAGGATTTATGCGTCTTTAAAGTTGAAAAAATTTGATGGTCATTTTGAACCGCTTACGTGCGTTTCCCCCAAACGAAACCGTGTTTTTCGAACTCCTCGCAACAAATCACGTCGGTTTTGATCAAAAAAGGACCACCTAAATTTTTGACGATTTTTGAAAAAAACGTAAGGTTAACCCCTTTGGTGTTTTTTGACCCCAAAAATTGAAAGTTTTAAATCCAAGCATTTTTTGGCGTTTTCCTATGCAGTTTTTTGAGACAAATCGACTGACGCAGGTAGATTTGCCGTAAGTATGATATTTTAGGATTTATGCGTCTTTAAAGTTGAAAAAATTTGATGGTCATTTTGAACCGCTTACGTGCGTTTCCCCAAACGAAACCGTGTTTTTCGAACTCCTCGCAACAAATCACATTTTTGACGATTTTTGAAAAAAACGTAAGGTTAACGTTTTCCCCTTTGGTGTTTTTTGACCCCAAAAATTGAAAGTTTTAAATCCAAGCATTTTTTGGCGTTTTCCTATGCAGTTTTTTGAGACAAATCGACTGACGCAGGTAGATTTGCCGTAAGTATGATATTTTAGGATTTATGCGTCTTTAAAGTTGAAAAAATTTGATGGTCATTTTGAACCGCTTACGTGTGTTTCCCCCAAACGAAACCGTGTTTTTCGAACTCCTCGCAACAAATCACGTCGGTTTTGGTCAAAAACGGACCACCTAAATTTTTGACGATTTTTGAAAAAAACGTAAGGTTAACCCCTGTGGTGTTTTTTGACCCCAAAAATTGAAAGTTTTAAATCCAAGCATTTTTTGGCGTTTTCCTATGCAGTTTTTTGAGACAAATCGACTGACGCAGATAGATTTGCCGTAAGTATGATATTTTAGGATTTATGCGTCTTTAAAGTTGAAAAAATTTGATGGTCATTTTGAACCGCTTACGTGCGTTTCCCCAAACGAAACCGTGATTTTCGAACTCCTCGCAACAAATCACGTCGGTTTTGGTCAAAAAAGGACCACCTAAATTTTTGACGATTTTTGAAAAAACGTAAGGTTAACCCCTTTGGTGTTTTTTGACCCCAAAAATTGAAAGTTTTAAATCCAAGCATTTTTTGGCGTTTTCCTATGCAGTTTTTTGAGACAAATCGACTGACGCAGATAGATTTGCCGTAAGTATGATATTTTAGGATTTATGCGTCTTTAAAGTTGAAAAAATTTGATGGTCATTTTGAACCGCTTACGTGCGTTTCCCCAAACGAAACCGTGATTTTCGAACTCCTCGCAACAAATCACGTCGGTTTTGGTCAAAAAAGGACCACCTAAATTTTTGACGATTTTTGAAAAAAACGTAAGGTTTTTTTACACCCTTTGGTGTTTTTTGACCCCAAAAATTGAAAGTTTTAAATCCAAGCATTTTTCGGCGTTTTCCTATGCAGTTTTTTGAGACAAATCGACTGACGCAGGTAGATTTGCCGTAAGTATGATATTTTAGGATTTATGCGTCTTTAAAGTTGAAAAAATTTGATGGTCATTTTGAACCGCTTACGTGCGTTTCCCCCAAACGAAACCGCGTTTTTCGAACTCCTCGCAACAAATCACGTCGGTTTTGGTCAAAAAAGGACCACCTAAATTTTTGACGATTTTTGAAAAAAACGTAAGGTTAACCCCTTTGGTGTTTTTTGACCCCAAAAATTGAAAGTTTTAAATCCAAGCATTTTTTGGCGTTTTCCTATGCAGTTTTTTGAGACAAATCGACTGACGCAGGTAGATTTGCCGTAAGTATGATATTTTAGGATTTATGCGTCTTTAAAGTTGAAAAAATTTGATGGTCATTTTGAACCGCTTACGTGCGTTTCCCCCAAACGAAACCGTGTTTTTCGAACTCCTCGCAACAAATCACGTCGGTTTTGGTCAAAAAAGGACCACCTAAATTTTTGACGATTTTTGAAAAAAACGTAAGGTTAACCCCTTTGGTGTTTTTTGACCCCAAAAATTGAAAGTTTTAAATCCAAGCATTTTTTGGCGTTTTCCTATGCAGTTTTTTGAGACAAATCGACTGACGCAGGTAGATTTGCCGTAAGCATGATATTTTAGGATTTATGCGTCTTTAAAGTTGAAAAAATTTGATGGTCATTTTGAACCGCTTATGTGCGTTTCCCCAAACGAAACCGTGTTTTTCGAACTCCTCGCAACAAATCACGTCGGTTTTGGTCAAAAAAGGACCACCTAAATTTTTGACGATTTTTGAAAAAAACGTAAGGTTTTTTTACACCCTTTGGTGTTTTTTGACCCCAAAAATTGAAAGTTTTAAATCCAAGCATTTTTTGGCGTTTTCCTATGCAGTTTTTTGAGACAAATCGACTGACGCAGGTAGATTTGCCGTAAGTATGATATTTTAGGATTTATGCGTCTTTAAAGTTGAAAAAATTTGATGGTCATTTTGAACCGCTTACGTGCGTTTCCCCCAAACGAAACCGTGTTTTTCGAACTCCTCGCAACAAATCACGTCGGTTTTGGTCAAAAAAGGACCACCTAAATTTTTGACGATTTTTGAAAAAACGTAAGGTTAACCCCTGTGGTGTTTTTTGACCCCAAAAATTGAAAGTTTTAAATCCAAGCATTTTTTGGCGTTTTCCTATGCAGTTTTTTGAGACAAATCGACTGACGCAGGTAGATTTGCCGTAAGTATGATATTTTAGGATTTATGCGTCTTTAAAGTTGAAAAAATTTGATGGTCATTTTGAACCGCTTACGTGCGTTTCCCCCAAACGAAACCGCGTTTTTCGAACTCCTCGCAACAAATCACGTCGGTTTTGGTCAAAAAAGGACCACCTAAATTTTTGACGATTTTTGAAAAAAACGTAAGGTTAACCCCTTTGGTGTTTTTTGACCCCAAAAATTGAAAGTTTTAAATCCAAGCATTTTTTGGCGTTTTCCTATGCAGTTTTTTGAGACAAATCGACTGACGCAGGTAGATTTGCCGTAAGTATGATATTTTAGGATTTATGCGTCTTTAAAGTTGAAAAAATTTGATGGTCATTTTGAACCGCTTACGTGCGTTTCCCCCAAACGAAACCGTGTTTTTCGAACTCCTCGCAACAAATCACGTCGGTTTTGGTCAAAAAAGGACCACCTAAATTTTTGACGATTTTTGAAAAAAACGTAAGGTTAACCCCTTTGGTGTTTTTTGACCCCAAAAATTGAAAGTTTTAAATCCAAGCATTTTTTGGCGTTTTCCTATGCAGTTTTTTGAGACAAATCGACTGACGCAGGTAGATTTGCCGTAAGCATGATATTTTAGGATTTATGCGTCTTTAAAGTTGAAAAAATTTGATGGTCATTTTGAACCGCTTATGTGCGTTTCCCCAAACGAAACCGTGTTTTTCGAACTCCTCGCAACAAATCACGTCGGTTTTGGTCAAAAAAGGACCACCTAAATTTTTGACGATTTTTGAAAAAAACGTAAGGTTTTTTTACACCCTTTGGTGTTTTTTGACCCCAAAAATTGAAAGTTTTAAATCCAAGCATTTTTTGGCGTTTTCCTATGCAGTTTTTTGAGACAAATCGACTGACGCAGGTAGATTTGCCGTAAGTATGATATTTTAGGATTTATGCGTCTTTAAAGTTGAAAAAATTTGATGGTCATTTTGAACCGCTTACGTGTGTTTCCCCCAAACGAAACCGTGTTTTTCGAACTCCTCGCAACAAATCACGTCGGTTTTGGTCAAAAACGGACCACCTAAATTTTTGACGATTTTTGAAAAAAACGTAAGGTTAACCCCTGTGGTGTTTTTTGACCCCAAAAATTGAAAGTTTTAAATCCAAGCATTTTTTGGCGTTTTCCTATGCAGTTTTTTGAGACAAATCGACTGACGCAGATAGATTTGCCGTAAGTATGATATTTTAGGATTTATGCGTCTTTAAAGTTGAAAAAATTTGATGGTCATTTTGAACCGCTTACGTGCGTTTCCCCAAACGAAACCGTGATTTTCGAACTCCTCGCAACAAATCACGTCGGTTTTGGTCAAAAAAGGACCACCTAAATTTTTGACGATTTTTGAAAAAAACGTAAGGTTTTTTTACACCCTTTGGTGTTTTTTGACCCCAAAAATTGAAAGTTTTAAATCCAAGCATTTTTCGGCGTTTTCCTATGCAGTTTTTTGAGACAAATCGACTGACGCAGGTAGATTTGCCGTAAGTATGATATTTTAGGATTTATGCGTCTTTAAAGTTGAAAAAATTTGATGGTCATTTTGAACCGCTTACGTGCGTTTCCCCCAAACGAAACCGTGTTTTTCGAACTCCTCGCAACAAATCACGTCGGTTTTGGTCAAAAAAGGACCACCTAAATTTTTGACGATTTTTGAAAAAACGTAAGGTTAACCCCTTTGGTGTTTTTTGACCCCAAAAATTGAAAGTTTTAAATCCAAGCATTTTTTGGCGTTTTCCTATGCAGTTTTTTGAGACAAATCGACTGACGCAGGTAGATTTGCCGTAAGTATGATATTTTAGGATTTATGCGTCTTTAAAGTTGAAAAAATTTGATGGTCATTTTGAACCGCTTACGTGCGTTTCCCCCAAACGAAACCGTGTTTTTCGAACTCCTCGCAACAAATCACGTCGGTTTTGGTCAAAAAAGGACCACCTAAATTTTTGACGATTTTTGAAAAAAACGTAAGGTTAACCCCTTTGGTGTTTTTTGACCCCAAAAATTGAAAGTTTTAAATCCAAGCATTTTTTGGCGTTTTCCTATGCAGTTTTTTGAGACAAATCGACTGACGCAGGTAGATTTGCCGTAAGTATGATATTTTAGGATTTATGCGTCTTTAAAGTTGAAAAAATTTGATGGTCATTTTGAACCGCTTACGTGCGTTTCCCCCAAACGAAACCGTGTTTTTCGAACTCCTCGCAACAAATCACGTCGGTTTTGGTCAAAAAAGGACCACCTAAATTTTTGACGATTTTTGAAAAAAACGTAAGGTTAACCCCTTTGGTGTTTTTTGACCCCAAAAATTGAAAGTTTTAAATCCAAGCATTTTTTGGCGTTTTCCTATGCAGTTTTTTGAGACAAATCGACTGACGCAGGTAGATTTGCCGTAAGTATGATATTTTAGGATTTATGCGTCTTTAAAGTTGAAAAAATTTGATGGTCATTTTGAACCGCTTACGTGCGTTTCCCCAAACGAAACCGTGTTTTTCGAACTCCTCGCAACAAATCACATTTTTGACGATTTTTGAAAAAAACGTAAGGTTAACGTTTTCCCCTTTGGTGTTTTTTGACCCCAAAAATTGAAAGTTTTAAATCCAAGCATTTTTTGGCGTTTTCCTATGCAGTTTTTTGAGACAAATCGACTGACGCAGGTAGATTTGCCGTAAGTATGATATTTTAGGATTTATGCGTCTTTAAAGTTGAAAAAATTTGATGGTCATTTTGAACCGCTTACGTGTGTTTCCCCCAAACGAAACCGTGTTTTTCGAACTCCTCGCAACAAATCACGTCGGTTTTGGTCAAAAACGGACCACCTAAATTTTTGACGATTTTTGAAAAAAACGTAAGGTTAACCCCTGTGGTGTTTTTTGACCCCAAAAATTGAAAGTTTTAAATCCAAGCATTTTTTGGCGTTTTCCTATGCAGTTTTTTGAGACAAATCGACTGACGCAGATAGATTTGCCGTAAGTATGATATTTTAGGATTTATGCGTCTTTAAAGTTGAAAAAATTTGATGGTCATTTTGAACCGCTTACGTGCGTTTCCCCAAACGAAACCGTGATTTTCGAACTCCTCGCAACAAATCACGTCGGTTTTGGTCAAAAAAGGACCACCTAAATTTTTGACGATTTTTGAAAAAAACGTAAGCTTAAGCCCTTTGGTGTTTTTTGACCCCAAAAATTGAAAGTTTTAAATCCAAGCATTTTTTGGCGTTCTCCTATGCAGTTTTTTGAGACAAATCGACTGACGCAGGTAGATTTGCCGTAAGTATGATATTTTAGGATTTATGCGTCTTTAAAGTTGAAAAAATTTGATGGTCATTTTGAACCGCTTACGTTCGTTTCACCCAAACGAAACCGTGTTTTTCGAACTCCTCACAACAAATCACGTCGGTTTTGGTCAAAAAATGACCACCTAAATTTTTGACGATTTTTGAAAAAAACGTAAGGTTTTTTTACACCCTTTGGTGTTTTTTGACCCCAAAAATTGAAAGTTTTAAATCCAAGCATTTTTTGGCGTTTTCCTATGCAGTTTTTTGAGACAAATCGACTGACGCAGGTAGATTTGCCGTAAGTATGATATTTTAGGATTTATGCGTCTTTAAAGTTGAAAAAATTTGATGGTCATTTTGAACCGCTTACGTGGGTTTCCCCCAAACGAAACCGTGTTTTTCGAACTCCTCGCAACAAATCACGTCGGTTTTGGTCAAAAAAGGACCACCTAAATTTTTGACGATTTTTGAAAAAACGTAAGGTTAACCCCTTTGGTGTTTTTTACCCCAAAAATTGAAAGTTTTAAATCCAAGCATTTTTTGGCGTTTTCCTATGCAGTTTTTTGAGACAAATCGACTGACGCAGGTAGATTTGCCGTAAGTATGATATTTTAGGATTTATGCGTCTTTAAAGTTGAAAAAATTTGATGGTCATTTTGAACCGCTTACGTGCGTTTCCCCCAAACGAAACCGCGTTTTTCGAACTCCTCGCAACAAATCACGTCGGTTTTGGTCAAAAAAGGACCACCTAAATTTTTGACGATTTTTGAAAAAAACGTAAGGTTAACCCCTTTGGTGTTTTTTGACCCCAAAAATTGAAAGTTTTAAATCCAAGCATTTTTTGGCGTTCTCCTATGCAGTTTTTTGAGACAAATCGACTGACGCAGGTAGATTTGCCGTAAGTATGATATTTTAGGATTTATGCGTCTTTAAAGTTGAAAAAATTTGATGGTCATTTTGAACCGCTTACGTTCGTTTCACCCAAACGAAACCGTGTTTTTCGAACTCCTCGCAACAAATCACGTCGGTTTTGGTCAAAAAAGGACCACCTAAATTTTTGACGATTTTTGAAAAAAACGTAAGGTTTTTTACACCCTTTGGTGTTTTTTGACCCCAAAAATTGAAAGTTTTAAATCCAAGCATTTTTTGGCGTTTTCCTATGCAGTTTTTTGAGACAAATCGACTGACGCAGGTAGATTTGCCGTAAGTATGATATTTTAGGATTTATGCGTCTTTAAAGTTGAAAAAATTTGATGGTCATTTTGAACCGCTTACGTGCGTTTCCCCTCAAACGAAACCGTGTTTTTCGAACTCCTCGCAACAAATCACGTCGGTTTTGGTCAAAAAAGGACCACCTAAATTTTTGACGATTTTTGAAAAAACGTAAGGTTAACCCCTTTGGTGTTTTTTGACCCCAAAAATTGAAAGTTTTAAATCCAAGCATTTTTTGGCGTTTTCCTATGCAGTTTTTTGAGACAAATCGACTGACGCAGGTAGATTTGCCGTAAGTATGATATTTTAGGAATTATGCGTCTTTAAAGTTGAAAAAATTTGATGGTCATTTTGAACCGCTTACGTGCGTTTCCCCCAAATGAAACCGCGTTTTTCGAACTCCTCGCAACAAATCACGTCGGTTTTGGTCAAAAAAGGACCACCTAAATTTTTGACGATTTTTGAAAAAAACGTAAGGTTAACCCCTTTGGTGTTTTTTGACCCCAAAAATTGAAAGTTTTAAATCCAAGCATTTTTTGGCGTTTTCCTATGCAGTTTTTTGAGACAAATCGACTGACGCAGATAGATTTGCCGTAAGTATGATATTTTAGGATTTATGCGTCTTTAAAGTTGAAAAAATTTGATGGTCATTTTGAACCGCTTACGTGCGTTTCCCCAAACGAAACCGTGATTTTCGAACTCCTCGCAACAAATCACGTCGGTTTTGGTCAAAAAAGGACCACCTAAATTTTTGACGATTTTTGAAAAAACGTAAGGTTAACCCCTTTGGTGTTTTTTGACCCCAAAAATTGAAAGTTTTAAATCCAAGCATTTTTTGGCGTTTTCCTATGTAGTTTTTTGAGACAAATTGACTGACGCAGGTAGATTTGCCGTAAGTATGATATTTTAGGATTTATGCGTCTTTAAAGTTGAAAAAATTTGATGGTCATTTTGAACCCCTTACGTGCGTTTCCCCCAAACGAAACCGCGTTTTTCGAACTCCTCGCAACAAATCACGTCGGTTTTGGTCAAAAAAGGACCACCTAAATTTTTGACGATTTTTGAAAAAAACGTAAGCTTAAGCCCTTTGGTGTTTTTTGACCCCAAAAATTGAAAGTTTTAAATCCAAGCATTTTTTGGCGTTCTCCTATGCAGTTTTTTGAGACAAATCGACTGACGCAGGTAGATTTGCCGTAAGTATGATATTTTAGGATTTATGCGTCTTTAAAGTTGAAAAAATTTGATGGTCATTTTGAACCGCTTACGTTCGTTTCACCCAAACGAAACCGTGTTTTTCGAACTCCTCGCAACAAATCACGTCGGTTTTGGTCAAAAAAGGACCACCTAAATTTTTGACGATTTTTGAAAAAAACGTAAGGTTTTTTTACACCCTTTGGTGTTTTTTGACCCCAAAAATTGAAAGTTTTAAATCCAAGCATTTTTTGGCGTTTTCCTATGCAGTTTTTTGAGACAAATCGACTGACGCAGGTAGATTTGCCGTAAGTATGATATTTTAGGATTTATGCGTCTTTAAAGTTGAAAAAATTTGATGGTCATTTTGAACCGCTTACGTGGGTTTCCCCCAAACGAAACCGTGTTTTTCGAACTCCTCGCAACAAATCACGTCGGTTTTGGTCAAAAAAGGACCACCTAAATTTTTGACGATTTTTGAAAAAACGTAAGGTTAACCCCTTTGGTGTTTTTTACCCCAAAAATTGAAAGTTTTAAATCCAAGCATTTTTTGGCGTTTTCCTATGCAGTTTTTTGAGACAAATCGACTGACGCAGGTAGATTTGCCGTAAGTATGATATTTTAGGATTTATGCGTCTTTAAAGTTGAAAAAATTTGATGGTCATTTTGAACCGCTTACGTGCGTTTCCCCCAAACGAAACCGCGTTTTTCGAACTCCTCGCAACAAATCACGTCGGTTTTGGTCAAAAAAGGACCACCTAAATTTTTGACGATATTTGAAAAAAACGTAAGGTTAACCCCTTTGGTGTTTTTTGACCCCAAAAATTGAAAGTTTTAAATCCAAGCATTTTTTGGCGTTCTCCTATGCAGTTTTTTGAGACAAATCGACTGACGCAGGTAGATTTGCCGTAAGTATGATATTTTAGGATTTATGCGTCTTTAAAGTTGAAAAAATTTGATGGTCATTTTGAACCGCTTACGTTCGTTTCACCCAAACGAAACCGTGTTTTTCGAACTCCTCGCAACAAATCACGTCGGTTTTGGTCAAAAAAGGACCACCTAAATTTTTGACGATTTTTGAAAAAAACGTAAGGTTTTTTTACACCCTTTGGTGTTTTTTGACCCCAAAAATTGAAAGTTTTAAATCCAAGCATTTTTTGGCGTTTTCCTATGCAGTTTTTTGAGACAAATCGACTGACGCAGGTAGATTTGCCGTAAGTATGATATTTTAGGATTTATGCGTCTTTAAAGTTGAAAAAATTTGATGGTCATTTTGAACCGCTTACGTGCGTTTCCCCTCAAACGAAACCGTGTTTTTCGAACTCCTCGCAACAAATCACGTCGGTTTTGGTCAAAAAAGGACCACCTAAATTTTTGACGATTTTTGAAAAAAACGTAAGGTTAACCCCTTTGGTGTTTTTTGACCCCAAAAATTGAAAGTTTTAAATCCAAGTATTTTTTGGCGTTTTCCTATGTAGTTTTTTGAGACAAATCGACTGACGCAGGTAGATTTGCCGTAAGTATGATATTTTAGGATTTATGCGTCTTTAAAGTTGAAAAAATTTGATGGTCATTTTGAACCGCTTACGTGTGTTTCCCCCAAACGAAACCGTGTTTTTCGAACTCCTCGCAACAAATCACGTCGGTTTTGGTCAAAAACGGACCACCTAAATTTTTGACGATTTTTGAAAAAAACGTAAGGTTAACCCCTGTGGTGTTTTTTGACCCCAAAAATTGAAAGTTTTAAATCCAAGCATTTTTTGGCGTTTTCCTATGCAGTTTTTTGAGACAAATCGACTGACGCAGATAGATTTGCCGTAAGTATGATATTTTAGGATTTATGCGTCTTTAAAGTTGAAAAAATTTGATGGTCATTTTGAACCGCTTACGTGCGTTTCCCCAAACGAAACCGTGATTTTCGAACTCCTCGCAACAAATCACGTCGGTTTTGGTCAAAAAAGGACCACCTAAATTTTTGACGATTTTTGAAAAAACGTAAGGTTAACCCCTTTGGTGTTTTTTGACCCCAAAAATTGAAAGTTTTAAATCCAAGCATTTTTTGGCGTTTTCCTATGTAGTTTTTTGAGACAAATCGACTGACGCAGGTAGATTTGCCGTAAGTATGATATTTTAGGATTTATGCGTCTTTAAAGTTGAAAAAATTTGATGGTCATTTTGAACCGCTTACGTGCGTTTCCCCCAAACGAAACCGTGTTTTACGAACTCCTCGCAACAAATCACGTCGGTTTTGGTCAAAAAAGGACCACCTAAATTTTTGACGATTTTTGAAAAAACGTAAGGTTAACCCCTTTGGTGTTTTTTGACCCCAAAAATTGAAAGTTTTAAATCCAAGCATTTTTTGGCGTTTTCCTATGCAGTTTTTTGAGACAAATCGACTGACGCAGGTAGATTTGCCGTAAGTATGATATTTTAGGATTTATGCGTCTTTAAAGTTGAAAAAATTTGATGGTCATTTTGAACCGCTTACGTGCGTTTCCCCCAAACGAAACCGCGTTTTTCGAACTCCTCGCAACAAATCACGTCGGTTTTGGTCAAAAAAGGACCACCTAAATTATTGACGATTTTTGAAAAAAACGTAAGGTTAACCCCTTTGGTGTTTTTTGACCCCAAAAATTGAAAGTTTTAAATCCAAGCATTTTTTGGCGTTCTCCTATGCAGTTTTTTGAGACAAATCGACTGACGCAGGTAGATTTGCCGTAAGTATGATATTTTAGGATTTATGCGTCTTTAAAGTTGAAAAAATTTGATGGTCATTTTGAACCGCTTACGTTCGTTTCACCCAAACGAAACCGTGTTTTTCGAACTCCTCGCAACAAATCACGTCGGTTTTGGTCAAAAAAGGACCACCTAAATTTTTGACGATTTTTGAAAAAAACGTAAGGTTTTTTTACACCCTTTGGTGTTTTTTGACCCCAAAAATTGAAAGTTTTAAATCCAAGCATTTTTTGGCGTTTTCCTATGCAGTTTTTTGAGACAAATCGACTGACGCAGGTAGATTTGCCGTAAGTATGATATTTTAGGATTTATGCGTCTTTAAAGTTGAAAAAATTTGATGGTCATTTTGAACCGCTTACGTGCGTTTCCCCCAAACGAAACCGCGTTTTTCGAACTCCTCGCAACAAATCACGTCGGTTTTGGTCAAAAAAGGACCACCTAAATTTTTGACGATTTTTGAAAAAAACGTAAGGTTAACCCCTTTGGTGTTTTTTGACCCCAAAAATTGAAAGTTTTAAATCCAAGCATTTTTTGGCGTTTTCCTATGTAGTTTTTTGAGACAAATCGACTGACGCAGGTAGATTTGCCGTAAGTATGATATTTTAGGATTTATGCGTCTTTAAAGTTGAAAAAATTTGATGGTCATTTTGAACCGCTTACGTGTGTTTCCCCCAAACGAAACCGTGTTTTTCGAACTCCTCGCAACAAATCACGTCGGTTTTGGTCAAAAACGGACCACCTAAATTTTTGACGATTTTTGAAAAAAACGTAAGGTTAACCCCTGTGGTGTTTTTTGACCCCAAAAATTGAAAGTTTTAAATCCAAGCATTTTTTGGCGTTCTCCTATGCAGTTTTTTGAGACAAATCGACTGACGCAGATAGATTTGCCGTAAGTATGATATTTTAGGATTTATGCGTCTTTAAAGTTGAAAAAATTTGATGGTCATTTTGAACCGCTTACGTTCGTTTCACCCAAACGAAACCGTGTTTTTCGAACTCCTCGCAACAAATCACGTCGGTTTTGGTCAAAAAAGGACCACCTAAATTTTTGACGATTTTTGAAAAAAACGTAAGGTTTTTTTACACCCTTTGGTGTTTTTTGACCCCAAAAATTGAAAGTTTTAAATCCAAGCATTTTTTGGCGTTTTCCTATGCAGTTTTTTGAGACAAATCGACTGACGCAGGTAGATTTGCCGTAAGTATGATATTTTAGGATTTATGCGTCTTTAAAGTTGAAAAAATTTGATGGTCATTTTGAACCGCTTACGTGCGTTTCCCCCAAACGAAACCGTGTTTTTCGAACTCCTCGCAACAAATCACGTCGGTTTTGGTCAAAAAAGGACCACCTAAATTTTTGACGATTTTTGAAAAAACGTAAAGTTAACCCCTTTGGTGTTTTTTGACCCCAAAAATTGAAAGTTTTAAATCCAAGCATTTTTTGGCGTTTTCCTATGCAGTTTTTTGAGACAAATCGACTGACGCAGGTAGATTTGCCGTAAGTATGATATTTTAGGATTTATGCGTCTTTAAAGTTGAAAAAATTTGATAGTCATTTTGAACCGCTTACGTGCGTTTCCCCCAAACGAAACCGCGTTTTTCGAACTCCTCGCAACAAATCACGTCGGTTTTGGTCAAAAAAGGACCACCTAAATTTTTGACGATTTTTGAAAAAAACGTAAGGTTAACCCCTTTGGTGTTTTTTGACCCCAAAAATTGAAAGTTTTAAATCCAAGCATTTTTTGGCGTTTTCCTATGCAGTTTTTTGAGACAAATCGACTGACGCAGGTAGATTTGCCGTAAGTATGATATTTTAGGATTTATGCGTCTTTAAAGTTGAAAAAATTTGATGGTCATTTTGAACCGCTTACGTGCGTTTCCCCCAAACGAAACCGTGTTTTTCGAACTCCTCGCAACAAATCACGTCGGTTTTGGTCAAAAAAGGACCACCTAAATTTTTGACGATTTTTGAAAAAAACGTAAGGTTAACCCCTTTGGTGTTTTTTGACCCCAAAAATTGAAAGTTTTAAATCCAAGCATTTTTTGGCGTTTTCCTATGCAGTTTTTTGAGACAAATCGACTGACGCAGGTAGATTTGCCGTAAGTATGATATTTTAGGATTTATGCGTCTTTAAAGTTGAAAAAATTTGATGGTCATTTTGAACCGCTTACGTGCGTTTCCCCCAAACGAAACCGTGTTTTTCGAACTCCTCGCAACAAATCACGTCGGTTTTGGTCAAAAAAGGACCACCTAAATTTTTGACGATTTTTGAAAAAACGTAAGGTTAACCCCTTTGGTGTTTTTTGACCCCAAAAATTGAAAGTTTTAAATCCAAGCATTTTTTGGCGTTTTCCTATGCAGTTTTTTGAGACAAATCGACTGACGCAGGTAGATTTGCCGTAAGTATGATATTTTAGGATTTATGCGTCTTTAAAGTTGAAAAAATTTGATGGTCATTTTGAACCGCTTACGTGCGTTTCCCCCAAACGAAACCGTGTTTTTCGAACTCCTCGCAACAAATCACGTCGGTTTTGGTCAAAAAAGGACCACCTAAATTTTTGACGATTTTTGAAAAAACGTAAGGTTAACCCCTTTGGTGTTTTTTGACCCCAAAAATTGAAAGTTTTAAATCCAAGCATTTTTTGGCGTTTTCCTATGCAGTTTTTTGAGACAAATCGACTGACGCAGGTAGATTTGCCGTAAGTATGATATTTTAGGATTTATGCGTCTTTAAAGTTGAAAAAATTTGATGGTCATTTTGAACCGCTTACGTGCGTTTCCCCCAAACGAAACCGCGTTTTTCGAACTCCTCGCAACAAATCACGTCGGTTTTGGTCAAAAAAGGACCACCTAAATTTTTGACGATTTTTGAAAAAAACGTAAGGTTAACCCCTTTGGTGTTTTTTGACCCCAAAAATTGAAAGTTTTAAATCCAAGCATTTTTTGGCGTTTTCCTATGCAGTTTTTTGAGACAAATCGACTGACGCAGGTAGATTTGCCGTAAGTATGATATTTTAGGATTTATGCGTCTTTAAAGTTGAAAAAATTTGATGGTCATTTTGAACCGCTTACGTGCGTTTCCCCCAAACGAAACCGTGTTTTTCGAACTCCTCGCAACAAATCACGTCGGTTTTGGTCAAAAAAGGACCACCTAAATTTTTGACGATTTTTGAAAAAAACGTAAGGTTAACCCCTTTGGTGTTTTTTGACCCCAAAAATTGAAAGTTTTAAATCCAAGCATTTTTTGGCGTTTTCCTATGCAGTTTTTTGAGACAAATCGACTGACGAAGGTAGATTTGCCGTAAGTATGATATTTTAGGATTTATGCGTCTTTAAAGTTGAAAAAATTTGATGGTCATTTTGAACCGCTTACGTGCGTTTCCCCAAACGAAACCGTGTTTTTCGAACTCCTCGCAACAAATCACGTCGGTTTTGGTCAAAAAAGGACCACCTAAATTTTTGACGATTTTTGAAAAAAACGTAAGGTTAACCCCTTTGGTGTTTTTTGACCCCAAAAATTGAAAGTTTTAAATCCAAGCATTTTTTGGCGTTTTCCTATGCAGTTTTTTGAGACAAATCGACTGACGCAGGTAGATTTGCCGTAAGTATGATATTTTAGGATTTATGCGTCTTTAAAGTTGAAAAAATTTGATGGTCATTTTGAACCGCTTACGTGCGTTTCCCCCAAACGAAACCGTGTTTTTCGAACTCCTCGCAACAAATCACGTCGGTTTTGGTCAAAAAAGGACCACCTAAATTATTGACGATTTTTGAAAAAAACGTAAGGTTAACCCCTTTGGTGTTTTTTGACCCCAAAAATTGAAAGTTTTAAATCCAAGCATTTTTTGGCGTTCTCCTATGCAGTTTTTTGAGACAAATCGACTGACGCAGGTAGATTTGCCGTAAGTATGATATTTTAGGATTTATGCGTCTTTAAAGTTGAAAAAATTTGATGGTCATTTTGAACCGCTTACGTTCGTTTCACCCAAACGAAACCGTGTTTTTCGAACTCCTCGCAACAAATCACGTCGGTTTTGGTCAAAAAAGGACCACCTAAATTTTTGACGAATTTTGAAAAAAACGTAAGGTTTTTTTACACCCTTTGGTGTTTTTTGACCCCAAAAATTGAAAGTTTTAAATCCAAGCATTTTTTGGCGTTTTCCTATGCAGTTTTTTAAGACAAATCGACTGACGCAGGTAGATTTGCCGTAAGTATGATATTTTAGGATTTATGCGTCTTTAAAGTTGAAAAAATTTGATGGTCATTTTGAACCGCTTACGTGCGTTTCCCCCAAACGAAACCGCGTTTTTCGAACTCCTCGCAACAAATCACGTCGGTTTTGGTCAAAAAAGGACCACCTAAATTATTGACGATTTTTGAAAAAAACGTAAGGTTAACCCCTTTGGTGTTTTTTGACCCCAAAAATTGAAAGTTTTAAATCCAAGCATTTTTTGGCGTTCTCCTATGCAGTTTTTTGAGACAAATCGACTGACGCAGGTAGATTTGCCGTAAGTATGATATTTTAGGATTTATGCGTCTTTAAAGTTGAAAAAATTTGATGGTCATTTTGAACCGCTTACGTTCGTTTCACCCAAACGAAACCGTGTTTTTCGAACTCCTCGCAACAAATCACGTCGGTTTTGGTCAAAAAAGGACCACCTAAATTTTTGACGATTTTTGAAAAAAACGTAAGGTTTTTTTACACCCTTTGGTGTTTTTTGACCCCAAAAATTGAAAGTTTTAAATCCAAGCATTTTTTGGCGTTTTCCTATGCAGTTTTTTGAGACAAATCGACTGACGCAGGTAGATTTGCCGTAAGTATGATATTTTAGGATTTATGCGTCTTTAAAGTTGAAAAAATTTGATGGTCATTTTGAACCGCTTACGTGCGTTTCCCCCAAACGAAACCGCGTTTTTCGAACTCCTCGCAACAAATCTCGTCGGTTTTGGTCAAAAAAGGACCACCTAAATTTTTGACGATTTTTGAAAAAAACGTAAGGTTAACCCCTTTGGTGTTTTTTGACCCCAAAAATTGAAAGTTTTAAATCCAAGCATTTTTTGGCGTTTTCCTATGTAGTTTTTTGAGACAAATCGACTGACGCAGGTAGATTTGCCGTAAGTATGATATTTTAGGATTTATGCGTCTTTAAAGTTGAAAAAATTTGATGGTCATTTTGAACCGCTTACGTGTGTTTCCCCCAAACGAAACCGTGTTTTTCGAACTCCTCGCAACAAATCACGTCGGTTTTGGTCAAAAACGGACCACCTAAATTTTTGACGATTTTTGAAAAAAACGTAAGGTTAACCCCTGTGGTGTTTTTTGACCCCAAAAATTGAAAGTTTTAAATCCAAGCATTTTTTGGCGTTCTCCTATGCAGTTTTTTGAGACAAATCGACTGACGCAGATAGATTTGCCGTAAGTATGATATTTTAGGATTTATGCGTCTTTAAAGTTGAAAAAATTTGATGGTCATTTTGAACCGCTTACGTTCGTTTCACCCAAACGAAACCGTGTTTTTCGAACTCCTCGCAACAAATCACGTCGGTTTTGGTCAAAAAAGGACCACCTAAATTTTTGACGATTTTTGAAAAAAACGTAAGGTTTTTTTACACCCTTTGGTGTTTTTTGACCCCAAAAATTGAAAGTTTTAAATCCAAGCATTTTTTGGCGTTTTCCTATGCAGTTTTTTGAGACAAATCGACTGACGCAGGTAGATTTGCCGTAAGTATGATATTTTAGGATTTATGCGTCTTTAAAGTTGAAAAAATTTGATGGTCATTTTGAACCGCTTACGTGCGTTTCCCCCAAACGAAACCGTGTTTTTCGAACTCCTCGCAACAAATCACGTCGGTTTTGGTCAAAAAAGGACCACCTAAATTTTTGACGATTTTTGAAAAAACGTAAAGTTAACCCCTTTGGTGTTTTTTGACCCCAAAAATTGAAAGTTTTAAATCCAAGCATTTTTTGGCGTTTTCCTATGCAGTTTTTTGAGACAAATCGACTGACGCAGGTAGATTTGCCGTAAGTATGATATTTTAGGATTTATGCGTCTTTAAAGTTGAAAAAATTTGATAGTCATTTTGAACCGCTTACGTGCGTTTCCCCCAAACGAAACCGCGTTTTTCGAACTCCTCGCAACAAATCACGTCGGTTTTGGTCAAAAAAGGACCACCTAAATTTTTGACGATTTTTGAAAAAAACGTAAGGTTAACCCCTTTGGTGTTTTTTGACCCCAAAAATTGAAAGTTTTAAATCCAAGCATTTTTTGGCGTTTTCCTATGCAGTTTTTTGAGACAAATCGACTGACGCAGGTAGATTTGCCGTAAGTATGATATTTTAGGATTTATGCGTCTTTAAAGTTGAAAAAATTTGATGGTCATTTTGAACCGCTTACGTGCGTTTCCCCCAAACGAAACCGTGTTTTTCGAACTCCTCGCAACAAATCACGTCGGTTTTGGTCAAAAAAGGACCACCTAAATTTTTGACGATTTTTGAAAAAAACGTAAGGTTAACCCCTTTGGTGTTTTTTGACCCCAAAAATTGAAAGTTTTAAATCCAAGCATTTTTTGGCGTTTTCCTATGCAGTTTTTTGAGACAAATCGACTGACGCAGGTAGATTTGCCGTAAGTATGATATTTTAGGATTTATGCGTCTTTAAAGTTGAAAAAATTTGATGGTCATTTTGAACCGCTTACGTGCGTTTCCCCCAAACGAAACCGTGTTTTTCGAACTCCTCGCAACAAATCACGTCGGTTTTGGTCAAAAAAGGACCACCTAAATTTTTGACGATTTTTGAAAAAACGTAAGGTTAACCCCTTTGGTGTTTTTTGACCCCAAAAATTGAAAGTTTTAAATCCAAGCATTTTTTGGCGTTTTCCTATGCAGTTTTTTGAGACAAATCGACTGACGCAGGTAGATTTGCCGTAAGTATGATATTTTAGGATTTATGCGTCTTTAAAGTTGAAAAAATTTGATGGTCATTTTGAACCGCTTACGTGCGTTTCCCCCAAACGAAACCGTGTTTTTCGAACTCCTCGCAACAAATCACGTCGGTTTTGGTCAAAAAAGGACCACCTAAATTTTTGACGATTTTTGAAAAAACGTAAGGTTAACCCCTTTGGTGTTTTTTGACCCCAAAAATTGAAAGTTTTAAATCCAAGCATTTTTTGGCGTTTTCCTATGCAGTTTTTTGAGACAAATCGACTGACGCAGGTAGATTTGCCGTAAGTATGATATTTTAGGATTTATGCGTCTTTAAAGTTGAAAAAATTTGATGGTCATTTTGAACCGCTTACGTGCGTTTCCCCCAAACGAAACCGCGTTTTTCGAACTCCTCGCAACAAATCACGTCGGTTTTGGTCAAAAAAGGACCACCTAAATTTTTGACGATTTTTGAAAAAAACGTAAGGTTAACCCCTTTGGTGTTTTTTGACCCCAAAAATTGAAAGTTTTAAATCCAAGCATTTTTTGGCGTTTTCCTATGCAGTTTGTTGAGACAAATCGACTGACGCAGGTAGATTTGCCGTAAGTATGATATTTTAGGATTTATGCGTCTTTAAAGTTGAAAAAATTTGATGGTCATTTTGAACCGCTTACGTGCGTTTCCCCCAAACGAAACCGTGTTTTTCGAACTCCTCGCAACAAATCACGTCGGTTTTGGTCAAAAAAGGACCACCTAAATTTTTGACGATTTTTGAAAAAAACGTAAGGTTAACCCCTTTGGTGTTTTTTGACCCCAAAAATTGAAAGTTTTAAATCCAAGCATTTTTTGGCGTTTTCCTATGCAGTTTTTTGAGACAAATCGACTGACGAAGGTAGATTTGCCGTAAGTATGATATTTTAGGATTTATGCGTCTTTAAAGTTGAAAAAATTTGATGGTCATTTTGAACCGCTTACGTGCGTTTCCCCAAACGAAACCGTGTTTTTCGAACTCCTCGCAACAAATCACGTCGGTTTTGGTCAAAAAAGGACCACCTAAATTTTTGACGATTTTTGAAAAAAACGTAAGGTTAACCCCTTTGGTGTTTTTTGACCCCAAAAATTGAAAGTTTTAAATCCAAGCATTTTTTGGCGTTTTCCTATGCAGTTTTTTGAGACAAATCGACTGACGCAGGTAGATTTGCCGTAAGTATGATATTTTAGGATTTATGCGTCTTTAAAGTTGAAAAAATTTGATGGTCATTTTGAACCGCTTACGTGCGTTTCCCCCAAACGAAACCGTGTTTTTCGAACTCCTCGCAACAAATCACGTCGGTTTTGGTCAAAAAAGGACCACCTAAATTATTGACGATTTTTGAAAAAAACGTAAGGTTAACCCCTTTGGTGTTTTTTGACCCCAAAAATTGAAAGTTTTAAATCCAAGCATTTTTTGGCGTTCTCCTATGCAGTTTTTTGAGACAAATCGACTGACGCAGGTAGATTTGCCGTAAGTATGATATTTTAGGATTTATGCGTCTTTAAAGTTGAAAAAATTTGATGGTCATTTTGAACCGCTTACGTTCGTTTCACCCAAACGAAACCGTGTTTTTCGAACTCCTCGCAACAAATCACGTCGGTTTTGGTCAAAAAAGGACCACCTAAATTTTTGACGAATTTTGAAAAAAACGTAAGGTTTTTTTACACCCTTTGGTGTTTTTTGACCCCAAAAATTGAAAGTTTTAAATCCAAGCATTTTTTGGCGTTTTCCTATGCAGTTTTTTAAGACAAATCGACTGACGCAGGTAGATTTGCCGTAAGTATGATATTTTAGGATTTATGCGTCTTTAAAGTTGAAAAAATTTGATGGTCATTTTGAACCGCTTACGTGTGTTTCCCCCAAACGAAACCGTGTTTTTCGAACTCCTCGCAACAAATCACGTCGGTTTTGGTCAAAAACGGACCACCTAAATTTTTGACGATTTTTGAAAAAAACGTAAGGTTAACCCCTGTGGTGTTTTTTGACCCCAAAAATTGAAAGTTTTAAATCCAAGCATTTTTTGGCGTTCTCCTATGCAGTTTTTTGAGACAAATCGACTGACGCAGATAGATTTGCCGTAAGTATGATATTTTAGGATTTATGCGTCTTTAAAGTTGAAAAAATTTGATGGTCATTTTGAACCGCTTACGTTCGTTTCACCCAAACGAAACCGTGTTTTTCGAACTCCTCGCAACAAATCACGTCGGTTTTGGTCAAAAAAGGACCACCTAAATTTTTGACGATTTTTGAAAAAAACGTAAGGTTTTTTTACACCCTTTGGTGTTTTTTGACCCCAAAAATTGAAAGTTTTAAATCCAAGCATTTTTTGGCGTTTTCCTATGCAGTTTTTTGAGACAAATCGACTGACGCAGGTAGATTTGCCGTAAGTATGATATTTTAGGATTTATGCGTCTTTAAAGTTGAAAAAATTTGATGGTCATTTTGAACCGCTTACGTGCGTTTCCCCCAAACGAAACCGTGTTTTTCGAACTCCTCGCAACAAATCACGTCGGTTTTGGTCAAAAAAGGACCACCTAAATTTTTGACGATTTTTGAAAAAACGTAAGGTTAACCCCTTTGGTGTTTTTTGACCCCAAAAATTGAAAGTTTTAAATCCAAGCATTTTTTGGCGTTTTCCTATGCAGTTTTTTGAGACAAATCGACTGACGCAGGTAGATTTGCCGTAAGTATGATATTTTAGGATTTATGCGTCTTTAAAGTTGAAAAAATTTGATGGTCATTTTGAACCGCTTACGTGCGTTTCCCCCAAACGAAACCGCGTTTTTCGAACTCCTCGCAACAAATCACGTCGGTTTTGGTCAAAAAAGGACCACCTAAATTTTTGACGATTTTTGAAAAAAACGTAAGGTTAACCCCTTTGGTGTTTTTTGACCCCAAAAATTGAAAGTTTTAAATCCAAGCATTTTTTGGCGTTTTCCTATGCAGTTTTTTGAGACAAATCGACTGACGCAGGTAGATTTGCCGTAAGTATGATATTTTAGGATTTATGCGTCTTTAAAGTTGAAAAAATTTGATGGTCATTTTGAACCGCTTACGTGCGTTTCCCCCAAACGAAACCGTGTTTTTCGAACTCCTCGCAACAAATCACGTCGGTTTTGGTCAAAAAAGGACCACCTAAATTTTTGACGATTTTTGAAAAAAACGTAAGGTTAACCCCTTTGGTGTTTTTTGACCCCAAAAATTGAAAGTTTTAAATCCAAGCATTTTTTGGCGTTTTCCTATGCAGTTTTTTGAGACAAATCGACTGACGAAGGTAGATTTGCCGTAAGTATGATATTTTAGGATTTATGCGTCTTTAAAGTTGAAAAAATTTGATGGTCATTTTGAACCGCTTACGTGCGTTTCCCCAAACGAAACCGTGTTTTTCGAACTCCTCGCAACAAATCACGTCGGTTTTGGTCAAAAAAGGACCACCTAAATTTTTGACGATTTTTGAAAAAAACGTAAGGTTTTTTTACACCCTTTGGTGTTTTTTGACCCCAAAAATTGAAAGTTTTAAATCCAAGCATTTTTTGGCGTTTTCCTATGCAGTTTTTTGAGACAAATCGACTGACGCAGGTAGATTTGCCGTAAGTATGATATTTTAGGATTTATGCGTCTTTAAAGTTGAAAAAATTTGATGGTCATTTTGAACCGCTTACGTGCGTTTCCCCCAAACGAAACCGTGTTTTTCGAACTCCTCGCAACAAATCACGTCGGTTTTGGTCAAAAAAGGACCACCTAAATTTTTGACGATTTTTGAAAAAACGTAAGGTTAACCCCTTTGGTGTTTTTTGACCCCAAAAATTGAAAGTTTTAAATCCAAGCATTTTTTGGCGTTTTCCTATGCAGTTTTTTGAGACAAATCGACTGACGCAGGTAGATTTGCCGTAAGTATGATATTTTAGGATTTATGCGTCTTTAAAGTTGAAAAAATTTGATGGTCATTTTGAACCGCTTACGTGCGTTTCCCCCAAACGAAACCGCGTTTTTCGAACTCCTCGCAACAAATCACGTCGGTTTTGGTCAAAAAAGGACCACCTAAATTTTTGACGATTTTTGAAAAAAACGTAAGGTTAACCCCTTTGGTGTTTTTTGACCCCAAAAATTGAAAGTTTTAAATCCAAGCATTTTTTGGCGTTTTCCTATGCAGTTTTTTGAGACAAATCGACTGACGCAGGTAGATTTGCCGTAAGTATGATATTTTAGGATTTATGCGTCTTTAAAGTTGAAAAAATTTGATGGTCATTTTGAACCGCTTACGTGCGTTTCCCCCAAACGAAACCGTGTTTTTCGAACTCCTCGCAACAAATCACGTCGGTTTTGGTCAAAAAAGGACCACCTAAATTTTTGACGATTTTTGAAAAAAACGTAAGGTTAACCCCTTTGGTGTTTTTTGACCCCAAAAATTGAAAGTTTTAAATCCAAGCATTTTTTGGCGTTTTCCTATGCAGTTTTTTGAGACAAATCGACTGACGAAGGTAGATTTGCCGTAAGTATGATATTTTAGGATTTATGCGTCTTTAAAGTTGAAAAAATTTGATGGTCATTTTGAACCGCTTACGTGCGTTTCCCCAAACGAAACCGTGTTTTTCGAACTCCTCGCAACAAATCACGTCGGTTTTGGTCAAAAAAGGACCACCTAAACTTTTGACGATTTTTGAAAAAAACGTAAGGTTAACCCCTTTGGTGTTTTTTGACCCCAAAAATTGAAAGTTTTAAATCCAAGCATTTTTTGGCGTTTTCCTATGCAGTTTTTTGAGACAAATCGACTGACGCAGGTAGATTTGCCGTAAGTATGATATTTTAGGATTTATGCGTCTTTAAAGTTGAAAAAATTTGATGGTCATTTTGAACCGCTTACGTGCGTTTCCCCCAAACGAAACCGTGTTTTTCGAACTCCTCGCAACAAATCACGTCGGTTTTGGTCAAAAAAGGACCACCTAAATTTTTGACGATTTTTGAAAAAACGTAAGGTTAACCCCTTTGGTGTTTTTTGACCCCAAAAATTGAAAGTTTTAAATCCAAGCATTTTTTGGCGTTTTCCTATGCAGTTTTTTGAGACAAATCGACTGACGCAGGTAGATTTGCCGTAAGTATGATATTTTAGGATTTATGCGTCTTTAAAGTTGAAAAAATTTGATGGTCATTTTGAACCGCTTACGTGCGTTTCCCCAAACGAAACCGTGTTTTTCGAACTCCTCGCAACAAATCACGTCGGTTGTGGTCAACAAAGGACCACCTAAATTTTTGACGATTTTTGAAAAAACGTAAGGTTAACCCCTTTGGTGTTTTTTGACCCCAAAAATTGAAAGTTTTAAATCCAAGCATTTTTTGGCGTTTTCCTATGCAGTTTTTTGAGACAAATCGACTGACGCAGGTAGATTTGCCGTAAGTATGATATTTTAGGATTTATGCGTCTTTAAAGTTGAAAAAATTTGATGGTCATTTTGAACCGCTTACGTGCGTTTCCCCCAAACGAAACCGTGTTTTTCGAACTCCTCGCAACAAACCACGTCGGTTTTGGTCAAAAAAGGACCACCTAAATTTTTGACGATTTTTGAAAAAACGTAAGGTTAACCCCTTTGGTGTTTTTTGACCCCAAAAATTGAAAGTTTTAAATCCAAGCATTTTTTGGCGTTTTCCTATGCAGTTTTTTGAGACAAATCGACTGACGCAGGTAGATTTGCCGTAAGTATGATATTTTAGGATTTATGCGTCTTTAAAGTTGAAAAAATTTGATGGTCATTTTGAACCGCTTACGTGCGTTTCCCCAAACGAAACCGTGTTTTTCGAACTCCTCGCAACAAATCACGTCGGTTTTGGTCAAAAAAGGACCACCTAAATTTTTGACGATTTTTGAAAAAAACGTAAGGTTAACCCCTTTGGTGTTTTTTGACCCCAAAAATTGAAAGTTTTAAATCCAAGCATTTTTTGGCGTTTTCCTATGCAGTTTTTTGAGACAAATCGACTGACGCAGGTAGATTTGCCGTAAGTATGATATTTTAGGATTTATGCGTCTTTAAAGTTGAAAAAATTTGATGGTCATTTTGAACCGCTTACGTGCGTTTCCCCCAAACGAAACCGTGTTTTTCGAACTCCTCGCAACAAATCACGTCGGTTTTGGTCAAAAAAGGACCACCTAAATTTTTGACGATTTTTGAAAAAACGTAAGGTTAACCCCTTTGGTGTTTTTTGACCCCAAAAATTGAAAGTTTTAAATCCAAGCATTTTTTGGCGTTTTCCTATGCAGTTTTTTGAGACAAATCGACTGACGCAGGTAGATTTGCCGTAAGTATGATATTTTAGGATTTATGCGTCTTTAAAGTTGAAAAAATTTGATGGTCATTTTGAACCGCTTACGTGCGTTTCCCCCAAACGAAACCGTGTTTTTCGAACTCCTCGCAACAAATCACGTCGGTTTTGGTCAAAAAAGGACCACCTAAATTTTTGACGATTTTTGAAAAAAACGTAAGGTTTTTTTACACCCTTTGGTGTTTTTTGACCCCAAAAATTGAAAGTTTTAAATCCAAGCATTTTTTGGCGTTTTCCTATGCAGTTTTTTGAGACAAATCGACTGACGCAGGTAGATTTGCCGTAAGTATTATATTTTAGGATTTATGCGTCTTTAAAGTTGAAAAAATTTGATGGTCATTTTGAACCGCTTACGTGCGTTTCCCCCAAACGAAACCGTGTTTTTCGAACTCCTCGCAACAAATCACGTCGGTTTTGGTCAAAAAAGGACCACCTAAATTTTTGACGATTTTTGAAAAAACGTAAGGTTAACCCCTTTGGTGTTTTTTGACCCCAAAAATTGAAAGTTTTAAATCCAAGCATTTTTTGGCGTTTTCCTATGCAGTTTTTTGAGACAAATCGACTGACGCAGGTAGATTTGCCGTAAGTGTGATATTTTAGGATTTATGCGTCATTAAAGTTGAAAAAATTTGATGGTCATTTTGAACCGCTTACGTGCGTTTCCCCCAAACGAAACCGCGTTATTCGAACTCCTCGCAACAAATCACGTCGGTTTTGGTCAAAAAAGGACCACTTAAATTTTTGACGATTTTTGAAAAAAACGTAAGGTTAACCCCTTTGGTGTTTTTTGACCCCAAAAATTGAAAGTTTTAAATCCAAGCATTTTTTGGCGTTTTCCTATGCAGTTTTTTGAGACAAATCGACTGACGCAGGTAGATTTGCCGTAAGTATGATATTTTAGGATTTATGCGTCTTTAAAGTTGAAAAAATTTGATGGTCATTTTGAACCGCTTACGTGCGTTTCCCCCAAACGAAACCGCGTTTTTCGAACTCCTCGCAACAAATCACGTCGGTTTTGGTCAAAAAAGGACCACCTAAATTATTGACGATTTTTGAAAAAAACGTAAGGTTAACCCCTTTGGTGTTTTTTGACCCCAAAAATTGAAAGTTTTAAATCCAAGCATTTTTTGGCGTTCTCCTATGCAGTTTTTTGAGACAAATCGACTGACGCAGGTAGATTTGCCGTAAGTATGATATTTTAGGATTTATGCGTCTTTAAAGTTGAAAAAATTTGATGGTCATTTTGAACCGCTTACGTTCGTTTCACCCAAACGAAACCGTGTTTTTCGAACTCCTCGCAACAAATCACGTCGGTTTTGGTCAAAAAAGGACCACCTAAATTTTTGACGATTTTTGAAAAAAACGTAAGGTTTTTTTACACCCTTTGGTGTTTTTTGACCCCAAAAATTGAAAGTTTTAAATCCAAGCATTTTTTGGCGTTTTCCTATGTAGTATTTTGAGACAAATCGACTGACGCAGGTAGATTTGCCGTAAGTATGATATTTTAGGATTTATGCGTCTTTAAAGTTGAAAAAATTTGATGGTCATTTTGAACCGCTTACGTGTGTTTCCCCCAAACGAAACCGTGTTTTTCGAACTCCTCGCAACAAATCACGTCGGTTTTGGTCAAAAACGGACCACCTAAATTTTTGACGATTTTTGAAAAAAACGTAAGGTTAACCCCTGTGGTGTTTTTTGACCCCAAAAATTGAAAGTTTTAAATCCAAGCATTTTTTGGCGTTCTCCTATGCAGTTTTTTGAGACAAATCGACTGACGCAGATAGATTTGCCGTAAGTATGATATTTTAGGATTTATGCGTCTTTAAAGCTGAAAAAATTTGATGGTCATTTTGAACCGCTTACGTGCGTTTCCCCAAACGAAACCGTGATTTTCGAACTCCTCGCAACAAATCACGTCGGTTTTGGTCAAAAAAGGACCACCTAAATTTTTGACGATTTTTGAAAAAACGTAAGGTTAACCCCTTTGGTGTTTTTTGACCCCAAAAATTGAAAGTTTTAAATCCAAGCATTTTTTGGCGTTTTCCTATGTAGTTTTTTGAGACAAATCGACTGACGCAGGTAGATTTGCCGTAAGTATGATATTTTAGGATTTATGCGTCTTTAAAGTTGAAAAAATTTGATGGTCATTTTGAACCGCTTACGTGCGTTTAATTTTGTATTTTTGCAATAAAATAACTGTGCAATAAAACAACTGTGAAGTTGAAGGTGAAATTTATTTATTCAGTACACAAATACAGCACGACTGCACTTCAGTGACTTCCAAAACAAATCTAAAATTGTTAAGCCTACATAGGCGTTTTATACCAACATAAAAAGACATATTAAAATTAATTAGTTCTTGAGTTCCAAAAATTATATTTTGAAACAATATATGCCTTCATCTTAAGGTCGTAAAATATAGTAGGTATAAATATCGACATATACATTCTTAAAACTAGAGAACCCCTAATACGTCGTAAATTTAATTTACCATAACTCTTCCCTCCTTAAGTCAGAAAATAAGGGTTCTGAAATTTTCTGTAATTGTATAGTTTTTTTTTGTAGCGATTTATTATTAGAAATACAGTTTTTTTTTGCACTTAAAATAAATTGTCACTATAATTATAAGGCCCATAACACAAAAACACACAATTACACTGTTGATTCAAGAATGGTGTCCATTTGGAGTTGATAACGTGTTGGTTGCAAATTTGCTGCTATGATGTTGATATGCTATGTTGTTGATATGCTTTGATTCGGATGCATCCAAAGTTTGAAGTCGAATTGATTTTATTTGAAGATCGTATTTGTTGTAGCCGTCTAAAGTTATTAACTTGGGTAGCTCGAAGATTAATTCTTCATGACGAAGTCCAATAATCGTCGTCGTTTGAGCAATAGGAATGGTTATTCAGGTAAATATTTGAATGGAGAAGTAACAATAGGTATATGAATTTTGAACACTATCGTATCTTTTTTTTTTTTATTTACTTGTATTGAAAGTAACAAATAAAAATTCAAAACATTTTTTTTTTGCGAGGAACTTGTGTGACTTGGTAGAATGATATAATTTTGTAGTAATGAATTGAGTTTCTTTTGGTTGCATGATAAAAACGTGTAAAATATTCAAACGAGCAAATGAGATTGCGGTTTCCATATTGTTTATTAATTTTTGAACTATTTACAATTGTAGTATTAAATTATCTATAGTGTTTGAAAAAGAAAAAGCTTTTTCAATGTTAGAAATCTTGTTAATTTCTTTTGTTAACAGATTTACTTGATTTTTTTTTCTTTTTTTTTTTTTTAATATTCTGATTATTTAAAAGTTTAAAAAATTTATTATTATAAGTTTTCGTGATTTCTTTTATTACGGTTTTTTTTGTTTTGCTAAATCATTGTGCATTGATTGTTGGTTTATTTGTAGGGTTAAATTAATGTTGTAAAAGAATGTGTGTTTTGATTCAATAATTTTAGTTTGTCCTAATTGAACTGGAAAGATCGGGTTGTTTATTTCCTTTTATTTTGAGACCTAGTAAAAGGCTTGGAAGTAGTAGAAATGTCAAGTACCGGACTGGGTTCATTTTCAACATTTGAAACAAAACGTTGTGGTTTCAGTAAAATTTGATGATAAACTTTATCGTTTGATTTTATTTTGTTGTCATCAATGATTTCTGGATTTAAAACCGTAACAAATGGTTGTGTGACTTTTTTTGAGTTCGTAAAGCGAGTTTCTTTTCTGTAAAGAGGTTTTTCTAAACTTATTTCGGGATTATTTCTGATTTGATTTAATTTTTTCAAGTTCGTTTGCTGTTTGTCGATTAAATTTTTGTGAATAATAGAGTTAAGGGTTTTTAGATTTTCGGAATGTTCATGAACGTACTGAGCGACTTTGAATTGTTCGTTTAGTTCGAACGGATTTTTATAATTTAATTTTCCGCGTGTAATTTGAAAAGGCGTATAATTAGTTGAACTGTGAACGCTGTTGTTATAAAGTAAAATCGCGTAGTTCATAATATTTGAAATATTTTCATGTGGTTTTTCTCTTTGGAGAATCCTTAAGCTTTCCGCTAGGGTCGAGTGGAATCTTTCAACTGGGCTGTTACTATTAGGATTATAAATGGTGACGTAATGGATTTCAATTTCATGGATCCTACAGAATCCTTGCATTACTTCGTTTTTCCATTCGATACCATTGTCGCAAGTTATTTTCCTAGGGATTCCGAAATGCTTTATGAATTGTAATAATTGGTTTGTGGTTTCTACGGCATTTAAACTTTGAATTGGGTATGCTAATCCAAACTTTGAGAAGCTGTCTATAATGGTTACAAAACATTGTCCAGAAAATTTATAAGTGTCGGTATACAAGTGGTCAAAAGGTTCGAATCCGATAGGTGTTGGTTTAAATATTAATTTATTAGGGTGATGTTCGTATTTAGTTTTCTGACATGTTCCACAGGTGTTAACATAGTTTTGTACGTCTTTATCAATGTTTGGCCAGAAAAATGATTGCTTTATGGCTTTAAGGTTTTCTTGAATACCTCGATGACAAGTTTTTGTTTCGTGGTATTGTTTTAATTTTAGATTCCTTTCGTCTTGTTCGAGAACGTCTGTTACAAAGTAGTTTGAAATTATAAGATTAAGTCCTTTATTCTTAAAGAATTTTTGTACGGTCCGTATAAAGGGTATTTCGAAGTCTTTATAAGTGAAATGTAAGCAGTAATGTTTTTTTCGTTCAAAATGATCTTTTATGATATTTAAAAAATGATCTTTCGATTTTGATCTAGGGATTTTGAAATAAATGCGGTCATTATCGAAAATTTTTTGTTTAGTTATTTTGGTTTGGTCATTATTTTTTGAATCACAAAGAGATATTATTATTTGGTTTTTGAATGTGTTAACTGTTCTTTCTGTATATGGTATCGTAAAAATTGGATCTTCTTGGCTAGTGTGTACTGTTTCATCGTCGGAGACCGTTTCTTTCAAATTTTCTATTTCGGAAAGATTTTTATCTACATTGTCTATATTTACTATCATCGAAGCATTATCATTGATTTCAATGGGATATATTTCGACACGTGATAGGGCGTCAGCGTTAGTGTTTAATTTTCCTTTTTTATATGTAACCGTGTAATCAAACTCTTCTAGTTTAAGCCGCCATCTCACCAATTTCGCATTTGGTTCTTTTAAAGAAAACAACCACTGTAATGGTTTATGGTCGCTAATTATATTAAATTTAACGCCAAATAAATAAGGCCTAAAATGTTTTGCCGCCCACACTATTGCGAGAAGTTCTTTTTCGATCGTACTGTAATTTATTTCGGCTGGATTGAGAGTCCGTGATGCGTAAGCAACCGGAAGGTCTTTACCTATAGGGCCTTGAGAGAGAATCGCGCCTATTGCAAAATTTGAAGCGTCTGTGGTGAGATTAAATGGTTTTGAAAAATCTGGATGTTGTAAAATGGGATCGTTCATTAAAAGGTTTTTGCAAGTTTCAAAACTTGTAATAAACTCATGATTGTGTATGATTTTCGCGCCCTTTTTTAAACATTGTGTTAAAGGTTTAGTTAACTTAGCAAAGTTCTCAATAAATTTTCTATAATAACCTACTAGTCCGAGGAAACTTTTGATTTCTTTAGCTGTTTTCGGTATAGGAAATTTTTTGATAGATTCTATTTTTTTTTCGTTTGGTTTGATACCTTCAGGAGTAATAACGTGACCTAAAAATTCGACTGATTTGCAAAGAAATTCTGACTTATCTAGTTGAATTTTTAGTCCAGCTTCTTTTAATTTGGAGAATAGTAATTTTAAGCTATTAATGTGCTCTTGCAAAGATGCAGAAAATACAATTATATCGTCCACGTAAATTAAACATATTTTATTTAGCAGTTCTTTTAAAATGTTTTCCATCGCACGTTGGAAAGTACTGGGTGCATTTTTTAAACCGAATGGAAGCCGTACAAATTCATAATGTCCGTTTTCAACATTAAACGCAGTTTTTTCGATGGAATTAGGGTGCATTTCAATTTGGTGAAAACCTGAAGCTAAGTCTAATGTAGTAAAATATTGGCAACGTCCAAGTTTGTCTAGAATGTCAGTTATATTTGGAATGGGGTACCGGTCATCAATTGTTTTTTCGTTAATTTTACGGTAGTCAATAACAATTCTCCATTTTTGTTTGCCACTAGCATCTGATTTTTTTGGGACTATCCAAATAGGTGAAGCCCATGGAGATTGTGAGGGTTTTATGATGCCATCTTGTAACATCTTTGAAATTTGTTTCCTTACTTCTTCTTTGTGAACATAGGGATATCTATAAGATTTAGTATGAACCGGAATTTCGTCAGTTGTTAATATTTCATGTTTAACTTGGTTTGTGAAAGTTAATTTGTCGTCGGGTTGATGAAAGATTGTTTTATATTCGCGTATTAGTTTTTTCAAGGCAATTTTTTCTTCGATGTTCAAATGGTCAGTTCGTAGTTCTGGCAGATCTGTATCTTGATGTTTGTAATTAGGAGAAAGTAATTTTTCGCAATGGAAACATTCGAATGTTTCTTCAGAAAAGTTGGAAATAAAAGGCTTTAGAAATTCTTCGGTTATTTCAAAGATTTCAGTCTTGGTCGTCGTGTTCATTATTTCTAAAACTGTCAATCCGTTTTCTATTTTTAATAAACTCTCCGGAATTATTAATGTTTTTGCGTCATTTCTGATTTCTGGAATTAATACTTCGCGATTTGAGATATTAGTTTTTATACGTTTTAAAACTGAGGACATTGGTGGAATTTCAATTTTTTGGGTTTCAAAATTTGTTCTATAATACAAGGGTATTGATAAGCGGTCATTGTACAATAATTCATTTTGTATATCTATATTAAGTTCAAGTTTTCTTAAATCTCTTATGCCTATAATTCCATCAAAGTAATCATGAAAATCAAATAATACAAATTCTAAATTTTCTTCTAAGGGTTTGAATTCTTTGAAAAGGGGTATGTGCGCTTTAAATTGTGCATGTCTAGATCCTGTACAAGTAGTAATGGGTGTATTTGATTTAAATATTGTATTTGGAAAGTATTTTTCTGCAATAAATGGTCTAATCAACGAAGGGTGACAACCTGTATCAATCAGAAGTTTTAAAGGGGGATTGGAAATTTTTATGAATGGTAAAGAATTTGGTTTTAAATTATTAAGATCTACGTTTCGTTTTGAGAAATGTGGGTTTCTTGAAAATTTTGCGTAAAATTTTCTTCTTGGGTGTTATCCGTGATATTAACTTCTGAGTGATCGTTTTCAAAATCTATTTCGTTTATTTGTTCGAAAGCTTCGGTTTGATGGTTTGGGTTACAATAATAATCATCGCCATAGTGTTGACTATTATCATCGTATTTACAATTTTCCGTTTCCACGTTAGTGAGTTCTTCCGAAATAAAGTTTTGAGGATTTCTATTTTGGAAATAATTTCTGTTTTGTCTAGAATAAAAAGAAGGGTTTCTAGACATTGTTGACATAGGTTCTGGTTTATTGAAAAAACTATTTCTTGACGTTGTAGACATAGGTTCTGGTTTGTTAATGGATTTATGAGAGTTTTGTGGACTAAAAACATTTTTTGGTTTTCCAAAAACTTGACTATTTGTAGGAAATTTCTGTTGGATTGGACGACTCTGTATATTAATTGGTGCGCTAGGAAATGGCGTACGTGATTGTTGGAAATTTTGTGAAATTCGGCTATCATTTAGTTGCGAATTAAATGGGGACCAATTGTTATTATTTGTTGAATGGTTAAAGTATGACTGGTTGGGGTGGTTCCTATTCAAATTTGTTTGAAAATTTTGACGTGATGAATTAAATTTTTGTTTAATTTGCGGTATGTTAGTATTTTTGCCAAAGTCTTGCAAACCCCTAATTCGTTGTTGATTATAAAAATGACGTGTGACGATGTCACTTGCTTCTAACATATTTCTGGGTTCCTTTAAATCTAATTTCACGCGTAAATTATCGTCTACATTTGAAATTAATACGTCAAGGGCGTTTGCTTCATTTTGTTCTATTAACAAAGGTTTTCTTAGATTAGGTATGGTGGGATCTGACATGATTTTAATTTCTAATCTTGATTTCATTTGTTTTATACGTTCTAGGAAATCTATAATATTTTCATTTTTGTTTCTCGTGAGATATAAAAATTCGCGAGTTAAAGTTTGTCTATCAATACGATCACCGAATTGTTCTCTTAAAGCTGATTTAATTAACGACCAGGTATTTAAGTCAGGTCGACACATAAGATAATTACTTACATCGTCTTTTACTTTAGATTTAATAACAGTAAATGCAAAATGATTTAAGTTGTTATCGGTGGTTGTGCCGTAAGTATTAAAGAAATTATCACATGCATTGATAAAGCTTTCTAATTGCATAAAATTTCCGTTAAATGTTGGTAAAAAATCCGCAACAGCTTTTGCTGTTTGAATTGTCGGTGTTGCTAAAGACATATTTTTTAAACAATTTGACAATTCGTTTATATCAATCTCTTTGTTTACCATTAAATATAATATTTTTGTTTATAAATTTAAATTAATGTTAATAACAATTTTGAAAACACTCGTGTGAAACGAAAATGAATCAAGTTTTATTGCATTAATCTATAAATAATTACAAGTTACTTTGAAGTTTTAAGTTATGTTTTCTATTATATTTCTATTATAATAGTTATTGTTATAATTTATAAATTGAATAAATTTTTTTTCTGGTAATAAAAATAAATTTTAAACACTCGTTTAAATTCGAAAATGAATAAAATTAATTTATTTAATGTAAAAGTTAAACTAAAAATGATTTTATTTAAAATTAATTACTCGTTCTAATTTAAATATTTTGAATTATGATTTTGAAAATGATATTAATAAAAATCACTCATCAATAATTCAATAAAATTTTAAGTTGTTCAAAATTCACAATAGGAGTGGTAATTGGGATAAAAGAAATGCTCAACGACTTACCAAAGTGTTCGGAGATTTCTTCTAAAGGTGTAGATTCTGGATCTCGAATTAATGGTTGAAACCAAAGGTAGATACTGGATTTCCAAAATACTGCCTTTCGCGATCCTGCCGACTGCGCCAATTTTGTATTTTTGCAATAAAATAACTGTGCAATAAAACAACTGTGAAGTTGAAGGTGAAATTTATTTATTCAGTACACAAATACAGCACGACTGCACTTCAGTGACTTCCAAAACAAATCTAAAATTGTTAAGCCTACATAGGCGTTTTATACCAACATAAAAAGACATATTAAAATTAATTAGTTCTTGAGTTCCAAAAATTATATTTTGAAACAATATATGCCTTCATCTTAAGGTCGTAAAATATAGTAGGTATAAATATCGACATATACATTCTTAAAACTAGAGAACCCCTAATACGTCGTAAATTTAATTTACCATAACTGTTTCCCCCAAACGAAACCGCGTTTTTCGAACTCCTCGCAACAAATCACGTCGGTTTTGGTCAAAAAAGGACCACCTAAATTATTGACGATTTTTGAAAAAAACGTAAGGTTAACCCCTTTGGTGTTTTTTGACCCCAAAAATTGAAAGTTTTAAATCCAAGCATTTTTTGGCGTTCTCCTATGCAGTTTTTTGAGACAAATCGACTGACGCAGGTAGATTTGCCGTAAGTATGATATTTTAGGATTTATGCGTCTTTAAAGTTGAAAAAATTTGATGGTCATTTTGAACCGCTTACGTTCGTTTCACCCAAACGAAACCGTGTTTTTCGAACTCCTCGCAACAAATCACGTCGGTTTTGGTCAAAAAAGGACCACCTAAATTTTTGACGATTTTTGAAAAAAACGTAAGGTTTTTTTACACCCTTTGGTGTTTTTTGACCCCAAAAATTGAAAGTTTTAAATCCAAGCATTTTTTGGCGTTTTCCTATGCAGTTTTTTGAGACAAATCGACTGACGCAGGTAGATTTGCCGTAAGTATGATATTTTAGGATTTATGCGTCTTTAAAGTTGAAAAAATTTGATGGTCATTTTGAACCGCTTACGTGCGTTTCCCCCAAACGAAACCGCGTTTTTCGAACTCCTCGCAACAAATCACGTCGGTTTTGGTCAAAAAAGGACCACCTAAATTTTTGACGATTTTTGAAAAAAACGTAAGGTTAACCCCTTTGGTGTTTTTTGACCCCAAAAATTGAAAGTTTTAAATCCAAGCATTTTTTGGCGTTTTCCTATGTAGTTTTTTGAGACAAATCGACTGACGCAGGTAGATTTGCCGTAAGTATGATATTTTAGGATTTATGCGTCTTTAAAGTTGAAAAAATTTGATGGTCATTTTGAACCGCTTACGTGTGTTTCCCCCAAACGAAACCGTGTTTTTCGAACTCCTCGCAACAAATCACGTCGGTTTTGGTCAAAAACGGACCACCTAAATTTTTGACGATTTTTGAAAAAAACGTAAGGTTAACCCCTGTGGTGTTTTTTGACCCCAAAAATTGAAAGTTTTAAATCCAAGCATTTTTTGGCGTTCTCCTATGCAGTTTTTTGAGACAAATCGACTGACGCAGATAGATTTGCCGTAAGTATGATATTTTAGGATTTATGCGTCTTTAAAGTTGAAAAAATTTGATGGTCATTTTGAACCGCTTACGTTCGTTTCACCCAAACGAAACCGTGTTTTTCGAACTCCTCGCAACAAATCACGTCGGTTTTGGTCAAAAAAGGACCACCTAAATTTTTGACGATTTTTGAAAAAAACGTAAGGTTTTTTTACACCCTTTGGTGTTTTTTGACCCCAAAAATTGAAAGTTTTAAATCCAAGCATTTTTTGGCGTTTTCCTATGCAGTTTTTTGAGACAAATCGACTGACGCAGGTAGATTTGCCGTAAGTATGATATTTTAGGATTTATGCGTCTTTAAAGTTGAAAAAATTTGATGGTCATTTTGAACCGCTTACGTGCGTTTCCCCCAAACGAAACCGTGTTTTTCGAACTCCTCGCAACAAATCACGTCGGTTTTGGTCAAAAAAGGACCACCTAAATTTTTGACGATTTTTGAAAAAACGTAAGGTTAACCCCTTTGGTGTTTTTTGACCCCAAAAATTGAAAGTTTTAAATCCAAGCATTTTTTGGCGTTTTCCTATGCAGTTTTTTGAGACAAATCGACTGACGCAGGTAGATTTGCCGTAAGTATGATATTTTAGGATTTATGCGTCTTTAAAGTTGAAAAAATTTGATGGTCATTTTGAACCGCTTACGTGCGTTTCCCCCAAACGAAACCGCGTTTTTCGAACTCCTCGCAACAAATCACGTCGGTTTTGGTCAAAAAAGGACCACCTAAATTTTTGACGATTTTTGAAAAAAACGTAAGGTTAACCCCTTTGGTGTTTTTTGACCCCAAAAATTGAAAGTTTTAAATCCAAGCATTTTTTGGCGTTTTCCTATGCAGTTTTTTGAGACAAATCGACTGACGCAGGTAGATTTGCCGTAAGTATGATATTTTAGGATTTATGCGTCTTTAAAGTTGAAAAAATTTGATGGTCATTTTGAACCGCTTACGTGCGTTTCCCCCAAACGAAACCGTGTTTTTCGAACTCCTCGCAACAAATCACGTCGGTTTTGGTCAAAAAAGGACCACCTAAATTTTTGACGATTTTTGAAAAAAACGTAAGGTTAACCCCTTTGGTGTTTTTTGACCCCAAAAATTGAAAGTTTTAAATCCAAGCATTTTTTGGCGTTTTCCTATGCAGTTTTTTGAGACAAATCGACTGACGCAGGTAGATTTGCCGTAAGTATGATATTTTAGGATTTATGCGTCTTTAAAGTTGAAAAAATTTGATGGTCATTTTGAACCGCTTACGTGCGTTTCCCCCAAACGAAACCGTGTTTTTCGAACTCCTCGCAACAAATCACGTCGGTTTTGGTCAAAAAAGGACCACCTAAATTTTTGACGATTTTTGAAAAAACGTAAGGTTAACCCCTTTGGTGTTTTTTGACCCCAAAAATTGAAAGTTTTAAATCCAAGCATTTTTTGGCGTTTTCCTATGCAGTTTTTTGAGACAAATCGACTGACGCAGGTAGATTTGCCGTAAGTATGATATTTTAGGATTTATGCGTCTTTAAAGTTGAAAAAATTTGATGGTCATTTTGAACCGCTTACGTGCGTTTCCCCCAAACGAAACCGCGTTTTTCGAACTCCTCGCAACAAATCACGTCGGTTTTGGTCAAAAAAGGACCACCTAAATTTTTGACGATTTTTGAAAAAAACGTAAGGTTAACCCCTTTGGTGTTTTTTGACCCCAAAAATTGAAAGTTTTAAATCCAAGCATTTTTTGGCGTTTTCCTATGCAGTTTTTTGAGACAAATCGACTGACGCAGGTAGATTTGCCGTAAGTATGATATTTTAGGATTTATGCGTCTTTAAAGTTGAAAAAATTTGATGGTCATTTTGAACCGCTTACGTGCGTTTCCCCCAAACGAAACCGTGTTTTTCGAACTCCTCGCAACAAATCACGTCGGTTTTGGTCAAAAAAGGACCACCTAAATTTTTGACGATTTTTGAAAAAAACGTAAGGTTAACCCCTTTGGTGTTTTTTGACCCCAAAAATTGAAAGTTTTAAATCCAAGCATTTTTTGGCGTTTTCCTATGCAGTTTTTTGAGACAAATCGACTGACGCAGGTAGATTTGCCGTAAGTATGATATTTTAGGATTTATGCGTCTTTAAAGTTGAAAAAATTTGATGGTCATTTTGAACCGCTTACGTGCGTTTCCCCCAAACGAAACCGTGTTTTTCGAACTCCTCGCAACAAATCACGTCGGTTTTGGTCAAAAAAGGACCACCTAAATTTTTGACGATTTTTGAAAAAACGTAAGGTTAACCCCTTTGGTGTTTTTTGACCCCAAAAATTGAAAGTTTTAAATCCAAGCATTTTTTGGCGTTTTCCTATGCAGTTTTTTGAGACAAATCGACTGACGCAGGTAGATTTGCCGTAAGTATGATATTTTAGGATTTATGCGTCTTTAAAGTTGAAAAAATTTGATGGTCATTTTGAACCGCTTACGTGCGTTTCCCCCAAACGAAACCGCGTTTTTCGAACTCCTCGCAACAAATCACGTCGGTTTTGGTCAAAAAAGGACCACCTAAATTTTTGACGATTTTTGAAAAAAACGTAAGGTTAACCCCTTTGGTGTTTTTTGACCCCAAAAATTGAAAGTTTTAAATCCAAGCATTTTTTGGCGTTTTCCTATGCAGTTTTTTGAGACAAATCGACTGACGCAGGTAGATTTGCCGTAAGTATGATATTTTAGGATTTATGCGTCTTTAAAGTTGAAAAAATTTGATGGTCATTTTGAACCGCTTACGTGCGTTTCCCCCAAACGAAACCGTGTTTTTCGAACTCCTCGCAACAAATCACGTCGGTTTTGGTCAAAAAAGGACCACCTAAATTTTTGACGATTTTTGAAAAAAACGTAAGGTTAACCCCTTTGGTGTTTTTTGACCCCAAAAATTGAAAGTTTTAAATCCAAGCATTTTTTGGCGTTTTCCTATGCAGTTTTTTGAGACAAATCGACTGACGCAGGTAGATTTGCCGTAAGTATGATATTTTAGGATTTATGCGTCTTTAAAGTTGAAAAAATTTGATGGTCATTTTGAACCGCTTACGTGCGTTTCCCCCAAACGAAACCGTGTTTTTCGAACTCCTCGCAACAAATCACGTCGGTTTTGGTCAAAAAAGGACCACCTAAATTTTTGACGATTTTTGAAAAAAACGTAAGGTTTTTTTACACCCTTTGGTGTTTTTTGACCCCAAAAATTGAAAGTTTTAAATCCAAGCATTTTTTGGCGTTTTCCTATGCAGTTTTTTGAGACAAATCGACTGACGCAGGTAGATTTGCCGTAAGTATGATATTTTAGGATTTATGCGTCTTTAAAGTTGAAAAAATTTGATGGTCATTTTGAACCGCTTACGTGCGTTTCCCCCAAACGAAACCGTGTTTTTCGAACTCCTCGCAACAAATCACGTCGGTTTTGGTCAAAAAAGGACCACCTAAATTTTTGACGATTTTTGAAAAAAACGTAAGGTTAACCCCTTTGGTGTTTTTTGACCCCAAAAATTGAAAGTTTTAAATCCAAGCATTTTTTGGCGTTTTCCTATGCAGTTTTTTGAGACAAATCGACTGACGCAGGTAGATTTGCCGTAAGTATGATATTTTAGGATTTATGCGTCTTTAAAGTTGAAAAAATTTGATGGTCATTTTGAACCGCTTACGTGCGTTTCCCCCAAACGAAACCGTGTTTTTCGAACTCCTCGCAACAAATCACGTCGGTTTTGGTCAAAAAAGGACCACCTAAATTTTTGACGATTTTTGAAAAAAACGTAAGGTTAACCCCTTTGGTGTTTTTTGACCCCAAAAATTGAAAGTTTTAAATCCAAGCATTTTTTGGCGTTTTCCTATGCAGTTTTTTGAGACAAATCGACTGACGCAGGTAGATTTGCCGTAAGTATGATATTTTAGGATTTATGCGTCTTTAAAGTTGAAAAAATTTGATGGTCATTTTGAACCGCTTACGTGCGTTTCCCCAAACGAAACCGTGTTTTTCGAACTCCTCGCAAAAATCACGTCGGTTTTGGTCAAAAAAGGACCACCTAAATTTTTGACGATTTTTGAAAAAAACGTAAGGTTAACCCCTTTGGTGTTTTTTGACCCCAAAAATTGAAAGTTTTAAATCCAAGCATTTTTTGGCGTTTTCCTATGCAGTTTTTTGAGACAAATCGACTGACGCAGGTAGATTTGCCGTAAGTATGATATTTTAGGATTTATGCGTCTTTAAAGTTGAAAAAATTTGATGGTCATTTTGAACCGCTTACGTGCGTTTCCCCCAAACGAAACCGTGTTTTTCGAACTCCTCGCAACAAATCACGTCGGTTTTGGTCAAAAAAGGACCACCTAAATTTTTGACGATTTTTGAAAAAACGTAAGGTTAACCCCTTTGGTGTTTTTTGACCCCAAAAATTGAAAGTTTTAAATCCAAGCATTTTTTGGCGTTTTCCTATGCAGTTTTTTGAGACAAATCGACTGACGCAGGTAGATTTGCCGTAAGTATGATATTTTAGGATTTATGCGTCTTTAAAGTTGAAACAATTTGATGGTCATTTTGAACCGCTTACGTGCGTTTCCCCCAAACGAAACCGTGTTTTTCGAACTCCTCGCAACAAATCACGTCGGTTTTGGTCAAAAAAGGACCACCTAAATTTTTGACGATTTTTGAAAAAAACGTAAGGTTTTTTTACACCCTTTGGTGTTTTTTGACCCCAAAAATTGAAAGTTTTAAATCCAAGCATTTTTTGGCGTTTTCCTATGCAGTTTTTTGAGACAAATCGACTGACGCAGGTAGATTTGCCGTAAGTATGATATTTTAGGATTTATGCGTCTTTAAAGTTGAAAAAATTTGATGGTCATTTTGAACCGCTTACGTGCGTTTCCCCCAAACGAAACCGTGTTTTTCGAACTCCTCGCAACAAATCACGTCGGTTTTGGTCAAAAAAGGACCACCTAAATTTTTGACGATTTTTGAAAAAACGTAAGGTTAACCCCTTTGGTGTTTTTTGACCCCAAAAATTGAAAGTTTTAAATCCAAGCATTTTTTGGCGTTTTCCTATGCAGTTTTTTGAGACAAATCGACTGACGCAGGTAGATTTGCCGTAAGTGTGATATTTTAGGATTTATGCGTCATTAAAGTTGAAAAAATTTGATGGTCATTTTGAACCGCTTACGTGCGTTTCCCCCAAACGAAACCGCGTTTTTCGAACTCCTCGCAACAAATCACGTCGGTTTTGGTCAAAAAAGGACCACCTAAATTTTTGACGATTTTTGAAAAAAACGTAAGGTTAACCCCTTTGGTGTTTTTTGACCCCAAAAATTGAAAGTTTTAAATCCAAGCATTTTTTGGCGTTTTCCTATGCAGTTTTTTGAGACAAATCGACTGACGCAGGTAGATTTGCCGTAAGTATGATATTTTAGGATTTATGCGTCTTTAAAGTTGAAAAAATTTGATGGTCATTTTGAACCGCTTACGTGCGTTTCCCCCAAACGAAACCGTGTTTTTCGAACTCCTCGCAACAAATCACGTCGGTTTTGGTCAAAAAAGGACCACCTAAATTTTTGACGATTTTTGAAAAAAACGTAAGGTTTTTTTACACCCTTTGGTGTTTTTTGACCCCAAAAATTGAAAGTTTTAAATCCAAGCATTTTTTGGCGTTTTCCTATGCAGTTTTTTGAGACAAATCGACTGACGCAGGTAGATTTGCCGTAAGTATGATATTTTAGGATTTATGCGTCTTTAAAGTTGAAAAAATTTGATGGTCATTTTGAACCGCTTACGTGCGTTTCCCCCAAACGAAACCGTGTTTTTCGAACTCCTCGCAACAAATCACGTCGGTTTTGGTCAAAAAAGGACCACCTAAATTTTTGACGATTTTTGAAAAAACGTAAGGTTAACCCCTTTGGTGTTTTTTGACCCCAAAAATTGAAAGTTTTAAATCCAAGCATTTTTTGGCGTTTTCCTATGCAGTTTTTTGAGACAAATCGACTGACGCAGGTAGATTTGCCGTAAGTATGATATTTTAGGATTTATGCGTCTTTAAAGTTGAAAAAATTTGATGGTCATTTTGAACCGCTTACGTGCGTTTCCCCCAAACGAAACCGTGTTTTTCGAACTCCTCGCAACAAATCACGTCGGTTTTGGTCAAAAAAGGACCACCTAAATTTTTGACGATTTTTGAAAAAAACGTAAGGTTTTTTTACACCCTTTGGTGTTTTTTGACCCCAAAAATTGAAAGTTTTAAATCCAAGCATTTTTTGGCGTTTTCCTATGCAGTTTTTTGAGACAAATCGACTGACGCAGGTAGATTTGCCGTAAGTATGATATTTTAGGATTTATGCGTCTTTAAAGTTGAAAAAATTTGATGGTCATTTTGAACCGCTTACGTGCGTTTCCCCCAAACGAAACCGTGTTTTTCGAACTCCTCGCAACAAATCACGTCGGTTTTGGTCAAAAAAGGACCACCTAAATTTTTGACGATTTTTGAAAAAACGTAAGGTTAACCCCTTTGGTGTTTTTTGACCCCAAAAATTGAAAGTTTTAAATCCAAGCATTTTTTGGCGTTTTCCTATGCAGTTTTTTGAGACAAATCGACTGACGCAGGTAGATTTGCCGTAAGTGTGATATTTTAGGATTTATGCGTCATTAAAGTTGAAAAAATTTGATGGTCATTTTGAACCGCTTACGTGCGTTTCCCCCAAACGAAACCGCGTTATTCGAACTCCTCGCAACAAATCACGTCGGTTTTGGTCAAAAAAGGACCACTTAAATTTTTGACGATTTTTGAAAAAAACGTAAGGTTAACCCCTTTGGTGTTTTTTGACCCCAAAAATTGAAAGTTTTAAATCCAAGCATTTTTTGGCGTTTTCCTATGCAGTTTTTTGAGACTAATCGACTGACGCAGGTAGATTTGCCGTAAGTATGATATTTTAGGATTTATGCGTCTTTAAAGTTGAAAAAATTTGATGGTCATTTTGAACCGCTTACGTGCGTTTCCCCCAAACGAAACCGTGTTTTTCGAACTCCTCGCAACAAATCACGTCGGTTTTGGTCAAAAAAGGACCACCTAAATTTTTGACGATTTTTGAAAAAACGTAAGGTTAACCCCTTTGGTGTTTTTTGACCCCAAAAATTGAAAGTTTTAAATCCAAGCATTTTTTGGCGTTTTCCTATGCAGTTTTTTGAGACAAATCGACTGACGCAGGTAGATTTGCCGTAAGTATGATATTTTAGGATTTATGCGTCTTTAAAGTTGAAAAAATTTGATGGTCATTTTGAACCGCTTACGTGCGTTTCCCCCAAACGAAACCGCGTTTTTCGAACTCCTCGCAACAAATCACGTCGGTTTTGGTCAAAAAAGGACCACCTAAATTTTTGACGATTTTTGAAAAAAACGTAAGGTTAACCCCTTTGGTGTTTTTGACCCCAAAAATTGAAAGTTTTAAATCCAAGCATTTTTTGGCGTTTTCCTATGCAGTTTTTTGAGACAAATCGACTGACGCAGGTAGATTTGCCGTAAGTATGATATTTTAGGATTTATGCGTCTTTAAAGTTGAAAAAATTTGATGGTCATTTTGAACCGCTTACGTGCGTTTCCCCCAAACGAAACCGTGTTTTTCGAACTCCTCGCAACAAATCACGTCGGTTTTGGTCAAAAAAGGACCACCTAAATTTTTGACGATTTTTGAAAAAAACGTAAGGTTAACCCCTTTGGTGTTTTTTGACCCCAAAAATTGAAAGTTTTAAATCCAAGCATTTTTTGGCGTTTTCCTATGCAGTTTTTTGAGACAAATCGACTGACGCAGGTAGATTTGCCGTAAGTATGATATTTTAGGATTTATGCGTCTTTAAAGTTGAAAAAATTTGATGGTCATTTTGAACCGCTTACGTGCGTTTCCCCAAACGAAACCGTGTTTTTCGAACTCCTCGCAACAAATCACGTCGGTTTTGGTCAAAAAAGGACCACCTAAATTTTTGACGATTTTTGAAAAAAACGTAAGGTTAACCCCTGTGGTGTTTTTTGACCCCAAAAATTGAAAGTTTTAAATCCAAGCATTTTTTGGCGTTTTCTTATGCAGTTTTTTGAGACAAATCGACTGACGCAGATAGATTTGCCGTAAGTATGATATTTTAGGATTTATGCGTCTTTAAAGTTGAAAAAATTTGATGGTCATTTTGAACCGCTTACGTGCGTTTCCCCAAACGAAACCGTGTTTTTCGAACTCCTCGCAACAAATCACGTCGGTTGTGGTCAACAAAGGACCACCTAAATTTTTGACGATTTTTGAAAAAACGTAAGGTTAACCCCTTTGGTGTTTTTTGACCCCAAAAATTGAAAGTTTTAAATCCAAGCATTTTTTGGCGTTTTCCTATGTAGTTTTTTGAGACAAATCGACTGACGCAGGTAGATTTGCCGTAAGTATGATATTTTAGGATTTATGCGTCTTTAAAGTTGAAAAAATTTGATGGTCATTTTGAACCCCTTACGTGCGTTTCCCCCAAACGAAACCGCGTTTTTCGAACTCCTCGCAACAAATCACGTCGGTTTTGGTCAAAAAAGGACCACCTAAATTTTTGACGATTTTTGAAAAAAACGTAAGCTTAAGCCCTTTGGTGTTTTTTGACCCCAAAAATTGAAAGTTTTAAATCCAAGCATTTTTTGGCGTTCTCCTATGCAGTTTTTTGAGACAAATCGACTGACGCAGGTAGATTTGCCGTAAGTATGATATTTTAGGATTTATGCGTCTTTAAAGTTGAAAAAATTTGATGGTCATTTTGAACCGCTTACGTTCGTTTCACCCAAACGAAACCGTGTTTTTCGAACTCCTCGCAACAAATCACGTCGGTTTTGGTCAAAAAAGGACCACCTAAATTTTTGACGATTTTTGAAAAAAACGTAAGGTTTTTTTACACCCTTTGGTGTTTTTTGACCCCAAAAATTGAAAGTTTTAAATCCAAGCATTTTTTGGCGTTTTCCTATGCAGTTTTTTGAGACAAATCGACTGACGCAGGTAGATTTGCCGTAAGTATGATATTTTAGGATTTATGCGTCTTTAAAGTTGAAAAAATTTGATGGTCATTTTGAACCGCTTACGTTCGTTTCACCCAAACGAAACCGCGTTTTTCGAACTCCTCGCAACAAATCACGTCGGTTTTGGTCAAAAAAGGACCACCTAAATTTTTGACGATTTTTGAAAAAACGTAAGGTTAACCCCTTTGGTGTTTTTTGACCCCAAAAATTGAAAGTTTTAAATCCAAGCATTTTTTGGCGTTTTCCTATGCAGTTTTTTGAGACAAATCGACTGACGCAGGTAGATTTGCCGTAAGTATGATATTTTAGGATTTATGCGTCTTTAAAGTTGAAAAAATTTGATGGTCATTTTGAACCGCTTACGTGCGTTTCCCCCAAACGAAACCGTGTTTTTCGAACTCCTCGCAACAAATCACGTCGGTTTTGGTCAAAAAAGGACCACCTAAATTTTTGACGATTTTTGAAAAAAACGTAAGGTTTTTTTACACCCTTTGGTGTTTTTTGACCCCAAAAATTGAAAGTTTTAAATCCAAGCATTTTTTGGCGTTTTCCTATGCAGTTTTTTGAGACAAATCGACTGACGCAGGTAGATTTGCCGTAAGTATGATATTTTAGGATTTATGCGTCTTTAAAGTTGAAAAAATTTGATGGTCATTTTGAACCGCTTACGTGCGTTTCCCCCAAACGAAACCGTGTTTTTCGAACTCCTCGCAACAAATCACGTCGGTTTTGGTCAAAAAAGGACCACCTAAATTTTTGACGATTTTTGAAAAAAACGTAAGGTTAACCCCTTTGGTGTTTTTTGACCCCAAAAATTGAAAGTTTTAAATCCAAGCAATTTTTGGCGTTTTCCTATGTAGTTTTTTGAGACAAATCGACTGACGCAGGTAGATTTGCCGTAAGTATGATATTTTAGGATTTATGCGTCTTTAAAGTTGAAAAAATTGGAATGGTCATTTTGAACCGCTTACGTGCGTTTCCCCCAAACGAAACCGTGTTTTTCAAACTCCTCGCAACAAATCACGTCGGTTTTGGTCAAAAAAGGACCACCTAAATTTTTGACGATTTTTGAAAAAACGTAAGGTTAACCCCTTTGGTGTTTTTTGACCCCAAAAATTGAAAGTTTTAAATCCAAGCATTTTTTGGCGTTTTCCTATGCAGTTTTTTGAGACAAATCGACTGACGCAGGTAGATTTGCCGTAAGTATGATATTTTAGGATTTATGCGTCTTTAAAGTTGAAAAAATTTGATGGTCATTTTGAACCGCTTACGTGCGTTTCCCCCAAACGAAACCGCGTTTTTCGAACTCCTCGCAACAAATCACGTCGGTTTTGGTCAAAAAAGGACCACCTAAATTTTTGACGATTTTTGAAAAAAACGTAAGGTTAACCCCTTTGGTGTTTTTTGACCCCAAAAATTGAAAGTTTTAAATCCAAGCATTTTTTGGCGTTTTCCTATGCAGTTTTTTGAGACAAATCGACTGACGCAGGTAGATTTGCCGTAAGTATGATATTTTAGGATTTATGCGTCTTTAAAGTTGAAAAAATTTGATGGTCATTTTGAACCGCTTACGTGCGTTTCCCCAAACGAAACCGTGTTTTTCGAACTCCTCGCAACAAATCACGTCGGTTTTGGTCAAAAAAGGACCACCTAAATTTTTGACGATTTTTGAAAAAAACGTAAGGGTAACTCCTTACAGGTGTTACAGGTGTAACTCCCTTTGGTGTTTTTTGACCCCAAAAATTGAATGTTTTAAATCCAAACATTTTTTGGCGTTTTCCTATGCAGTTTTTTGAGACAAATCGACTGACGCAGGTAGATTTGCCGTAAGTATGATATTTTAGGATTTATGCGTCTTTAAAGTTGAAAAAATTGGAATGGTCATTTTGAACCGCTTACGTGCGTTTCCCCCAAACGAAACCGTGTTTTTCAAACTCCTCGCAACAAATCACGTCGGTTTTGGTCAAAAAAGAACCATCTAAATTTTTGACAATTTTTGATTTTTTTAAAATTCCGCTAGGTACTTCTCTAGATAATCTTATAAAACTGAAAAAAAATTTTGGGTTTTGTTGAAGGTGAAAAATTGAAGGACAAATCTTGCCGGCCGCGGAACGCTATTTATAAAGAGAGATATCCTTTGCTGCGATTTTACGCTGCCATTTTTCAAAAACTAAAAAATTATACAATATTCTTTAAAATATATGTCCAATAAATCCCTTTAAAAAGATTTTGTATTGCATTTACCGTAACGCCACAAAAAATTGTTAAAATTTTGCTATTTTTTGCATCTCTAGAGTGTCATTACCCCTTAATAAATTTTTTCTGCGTGAAGATTCCTATTTTTGGTATATTGATAATGAACTAATCATACCACTCCACTACTTTACCTCTATAGCTGATAAGGATTAGGAAATGCAGATAATCCAAAATGGGTACACACAGATAACGGCATTAAAGATAAAGTACTGATCGATAATGAAATTGTTTTATGGTTATGTGGTAAAAAAACTTGCAAAAGAAATGAATGTTACAACTGTGAAAAGCGTGTTTCTGCTTTTAGTAATTACTTTAATTGCTTCGTTTTTTACCACTTGTTTATTCGCGAATAAAACTCGGAACGATAGTTTCAACAAAGTAAAATTAATTATTAATAATACCTTTGATAATACACAAATCTTAACTTCTTCAGACAACACACGAGTTATTGATTCTTCAAATAACACCAAGTTTATATTATATTGGTCACCTTTTTGGGAAAGCAGTAATTTTTACATAGGAACCGGATACGAACCTTTTAAGAAATGTAAATATAAAAACTGCTATGGTACAACAAATAGAAGTTACATACCAGTGCAAAATTTTGACGCAATACTTTTTCACGCTTATCTTGAAAAATCAGAATTTGGAGAACCCGGAAAAAGAACGGCAAATCAGAAATACATTTTTGTGAATATGGAAGCACCGATCAATGTATTTGCAAATTTAAAAGCTTATAATTCTTTTTTTAATTGGACAATGTCGTATAGATTTGATTCTGATCTTGTACGCCGCAATGGAGAATTACAAGAAGGTAAAATAAGGTACGTTCCGTTGTCCAAGGCGCAGCTGGCTAGAAAAAGTAAATTGGCTGCATGGTTTGTGAGTCGCTGTCATTCATATGGAAAACGGGAATATTTAGTTAAGGAACTGGAAAAGTATATACCAGTGGAGAAGTATGGAAAATGTGGCACGTTCAAGTGCAAATATGGTTCTAAACATTGTTACGATATGGTGGAGAAAAATTATAAGTTTTACTTTTCATTTGAAAATTCTTACTGTAAAGACTATTCGACGGAGAAACTTTATCGCGTTTTGCAAAAGAATATAGTTCCGGTTGTGTATAGTGGTAGCGATTGTAATGCCACTGCACCACCCTATTCTACAATTAATGTAAGCGATTTTGAAAATGCCAAGGATCTAGCGAATTACTTAATTTATCTGGATAAGAATGATGACAAGTATTTGGAATATTTTAAATGGAAACAACATTATTACATAGGCGAATCCCAAATTAATTGTAAACTGTGTAATAAATTGAACGAACCTATAAAACAATCGATATATAAAGATATTGACAATTGGTGGCGTGGTGAGAATAAATCTTATTGTAAAACAAATAAATTTTTACCTAAAATTGTGAGTGATTTACTTTAATACCGATTTTTAGTTACCAATAAAGCTCATTGATTAATTTCTAATTTTTTTTATTAAGAGTTCATACATTCTTTGTCAATTGTCAAAAAGTGTTTAAGTCAATAATTGTCAAACCTAGATAATAGCGAAAACAAATTTACGGAGTAAAACGGGTTAAGTACATTTTTTATGTTACCGTAACACTTGGATTACGTCAGTATTACGCAGTGCCGTAACTAGGGTATGGCTAATATGGCGCCGGCCATAGGCGCCGTTTGATTAAAGGCGCCGAAATTTAAAAATTCAAATAAAAATATTGTATTTAATATAGGCGCCAGGGGCCCTATTCTCAAGCTCACTCGACCGTGTTCGCACACGAATCATCATTCAAGAATCAAATTCTTCATTCTTATTCTTTGATTGGTTAGAATATGATGATTCGTTATCGAATACGGTCGTGTGAGCTCGACAATAGGGTGCTCAAATTCAGAAGTTCAAATTACAAATATTTTATTATTTAATCTATCATGCATACGTTAATTTTTTTATTATAACAGCAAAATAATATAAAAATTAAGCACCTTCGTTTTTTAAACAGGCGCCTAGCTTTAAATATTTAATAAAATCAAAATATTTGCATTGGGCAATTGGTTCAAAAAGAATGAAGAAAGTTCTGTTGCTAATGAAAATAATTTTTAATCAATTTTCTGAAATTTGATAAATTTTAACTGAGAGTATGTCTTAAAATTGGCCATTTTGTAGAGAATAAAAAAAAATTCGGGGAAACCCCTGACCCCTCTTGAAGGGTGTATCCCCTTTCCGTTAAGGCGCATTTTTGTAGTTGGCCATAGGCGCCAAAAGTTCTAGTTACGGCACTGGTATTACGTATCTGTTTGTACCAAAAAAGTGTTCAATTTTTGAATCACAAATTCACAATCAAAACAATTTTGACAGCTCCAGTCTGTCTCCAGATCAACTTATAACATTTCAAAGAGTTACTGTGGCTCCAACAATTATTAACACACCCCAATGTTAACCATGTAAATTGCACATTTTGAAACCGATTTTTGACATATAAAACTCGCTTTTACAGCAAAACTTTTCAGATATTTTATATTGCAAATTTTAATCTCTTCAGTTTTGTTCCTATACATTTTTTTATTTTCCTTTGCCGTTTACGAGTTACAGCGACTTGAAGAAAACTGTAAAAAACTCCCATAAGAGCAATGTTAATTTTATTAACTTTCTTACTTAGTTTTTTTTAAGTCGCTGTAACTCGTAAACGGCGAAAGAAAATAAAAAAATTTATAGAAACAAAACTGAAGAGATTAAAATTTACAATAAAAAATATCTGAAAGGTTTTGCTGTAAAAGCGAGTTTTATATGTCAAAAAACGGTTTCAAAATGTGCAATTTACATGGTTAACATAGGGGTGTATTAATAATTGTTGGAGCCACTGTACGTCAATTAAAATTCGAAATTTTTAAGTGCAAAAGGTGTTTGTAGACCAAAAGTGGAATACACTGCACCAGAAGAAGTTAATGACAATTTTTTATATTAAAAACGATATTAATTAGTATTTTTTATCGCTAATATGTATGTCTTGTATGTTTATTTGGTGACCGGACAGGTGACCACATGACAAGTGAACCTACGACAAGTGACCACAGTACATCTGAACACATGACAAGTGACCACACCGACAAGCGACCACACCGACAAGTGAACACACCGACAAGTGAACACACCGACAAGTGAACACACCGACAAGTGACCACCATGACAACTGAACACGGTCACAACTGAACCCACGATAACTGAACACATTCGTAATTTTTACAGTACATTTACAAACCCTTTATAAGGAATGTGTCATAAAACACCAATCACAAACCTTCACATTAGCTTTGTTGTGGTGTTGAAACCTATTTTAGTTAAAAATTAGTTCTGTTGGGCTTAAGGCTGATTTTGAGTCAGACATTGACACCAAATTAAAATTAAAATCACTGGCAGCTTTGGCGTTTGTACCGATAGGTGAGGTGAGACGTGTCTTTGATGTACTAGCTGCAACATTCCCGGATGACACCAGATATAACGCAGTTCTTACGTATTTCTTTTCAACTTACATTGAAGGTGCAGTAGGAAGAGAACCTCAATTTCCAATTTCTATTTGGAATCATTATGATAATGCTGCAATACTGAAATCACCAAGAACAACGAATTGCTGTGAAAGATTTCATAACGGATTAAATTCATTATTTCATTGTAGCCATCCAAGTATTTGGAAGTTATTTGATGGTCTTCAGAAGGACATATCATGTCATAGGCTTACGCTAATAAAAGCACAAACTGGCCAACCGGAAAAGAAGAAAAGAAAATATGAACTTCTAGATGACCAGGTGGCTTTAACAGTTGAGACATATGAAAATAATCACGATAAGTTATCATACTTGCGCCGGATGGCAAATCTTCAATAAAATTAAAATGTCATTTAGAACTTTTTTTTTGTATATTTGATTGCAATATAGTTTATTAATTACAATGGTTTAGTAATTAAAATAGTTTATTAGTATTTGTATTAGTATATTATATTATAATAATAATAATCAGGTGTCCATTCCTTTTGGAATATACCTACTCCTTTTTGCGGAGTCTTTACGATTCATTTTGCGGGTTGAATCACTCCCCATTTCCTTCTTTTCGTTATTCTAAATCTTCATGTGTGTCTTGGCTTCGTTTACTATTTTTCTCCACACTATTCTGTTTTTGCATTTCATCTTCTAATTTGTCACATCCATTTCTTTAAGGTCGTCTGTCACCTCGTCTAGCCATCTATCTTTCGTTCTTCCCCTCATTCTCGTCTCACTAGGTCTCCAGTTCATGATTTGCCTTAAAATGTTGCTTGGTTCTTTCCTTGTTACATGACCCAGCCATCTGATTCTCTGCGCTTTTATACATCTTACAATATCTTCATTTCTCATTATTTCCGCTAGTTCAACATTCGTTCTTATTCTGTACTCGTTCTCGCCTATCTTCTTTAAGCCTGTAATCAATCTCAATATCTTTCTCTCAAATATTCTCAGTCTGTCTTCCTCATATTATATTTTAAAAAATATATAAAAAAAAAAAAAAAGTTGTAAAAAATTCGTTACTGTTGCAACTTTTGATTATTTTCCTGGATTATTTTATTATTTTAAATCCATGGGCTGGAATTCCTGCACAGTCAACAATAAACCTTTATGCATAGGCTGTTTATCAAAATTTAAATTAGTCATGAGAGTATATCATAGACAACTTCGAGAAATATTATCGAATTTGGATAGTTGTATCGTGTCACATTTTGTTGATATTAATGGTAATAAGTGGAAAATTGATTTTGTTTATAATTATATATTGGAATTGGAAAATATTTTGGAGGCAAAATACAAAGAAGCTCTGGAATGCTCAAAAAGGAATATAATTTGGCCCTGCAAAAATGTCGACGCAAATTTCAAACCAATTATATTTCAGAGCCCTTTAGAAAATGATATACTTATTGGTAAAACCACACTATTCAATCTGCTGCAAGATTGGACCAACTAATTTTTTTTTTGAGAAAATAACAATTTTTCGTTGAAAAAAAAATTAATTTGATTATACAATACAGTTTTTTGGCTATGTTGAATAAGAAAATTGACCAAATCAGAACGTATTTATGGACAGAGAGGGACAAACTAAAACCATTTATTTCATTTTATTTATATATATTGTTGATATTCCATCAAAATAAAAATAAATTACTACCTATATTACTCTTTGATATCTACTAAAAACGAAATAAGAAATATTTTCTATTATTACCCCGTAGTAGTAATTATGCATCATCAAAATATAAGATGTTTTTATGATAACCTATTTGTTAAATGAGAAGGCAAAAGTGACGGAACCACAAAAAAATTTAGTTTGTTAAAATTGTTAATTCCGTTTTACAATTCATTTTAATTAATTTATTTTAATCTGAATGTGAGCTACAACTTTGGTAATTTAAATTTTACTGCTTCAATTTTTTTGAGGCCCTTAGAAATTTGGTGGCGCGGGGCTGCACCCCCATTAGTCCCCCCTTTAATCCGGCTCTGCTGTTATTATACCAACGCCTCTGGATGCGTAGAGTTCGGAAAATATAGTTTGGCCTAGCGGAAACGCTCATAGACGTGCAATACTGCGATAATGTGACAAATTCACAAGGATAATAGTCCAGTCATTATATAGGATTTGGGTTACTGTCAGTTAACCACAACCACGAATCGAGCCGCGATTTTTTCTCTATTAGAAAGAAGAATTTTCTGAGCATTTTGAGACCGCACTTCGATGTGGATTATCCAGTAGTTTTCGAGAAAACGGCATTTGAAAATCAAAATTTTACATGCATTTTACATAGGGAATTGATCCGCTCCCGAGTTCTACTGACGGTGCGTGCGTTCTGATATAGTCTTATTGATGGGCGGCACTTGTATTCAGTTGTTGTCGACCACCGGACGGGAGCACACCGACCGTTTCTAATGAGTTTCACACCTTACGAGCATAGATGTTTATATAGAAGGCTAGATACCTGACTCCCAATACCGGTAATGTAATAGAAGTGAAGCCTCAAGAACAATCAAACGGCCATTTGCAAGTTAGGCAAAACTATTGCAAAACGATAATAAATACATAACACTAGGATATTCAAGCAGGAATTTAATATTAAAATTATTGTAATTCATTTAATTTTCATTTTTAAATAAAAATAACACGCGATTGCAACAACAAACACTGTCGTGTTTACAATTTTTACCAAACCTACATATGGTAGACCCCAAAATGCAGGCTTCACTTTTGCGCTGGAGTTAGTTATCTAGCCTTCTATATAAACATCTATGCTTACGAGTTTCACCCCTTTCGAGTTGCACCTTTGGCGAGGTGGTGCGACCTAGAGGGATGTTTTTAGCGAGTCAGCGTTCGTCAAAACGGCGCGTAGCGCCCGGAGCGGAGGGGACCGGAGCGGAGGGTAGCGGAGCGTCGGTTTTGACGAACGCAACCAAGGCACTCGAGATTCTAACCTAAAAACGAGTTCTGCGTTTATTTTTTAAATTATTGCATAATATTGCGTAATACACCCGATGTACATCCCACAATGTCACAATCGCGTGTGACTGCTAACACTAAGACTATATCAGAACGCACGCACCGTCAATAGAACTTTTATGTTAATGAATTCCCTATCTAAAATGCATGTAAAATTTTGATTTTTTAAATGCCGTTTTCTCGAAAACTAATGGATAATCCACAAATTTTCTTTTTTTATTATACACAGAAAATTGTCCTCTTTCCTATAGTGCAGGTGTCGAGGCTCGATTCGTGGTTGTGGTTGCCTGACAGATCCCAATAACACAGAAATACAGGTTGACCCAAGAAAAATGATAACCAAACCTTTTATCATAAAAACTTTATTAAACTGAAGAAAAAGTTTTTCACAACAAATAATAATAACTAACATTATTGTCGACAAAAATAATTAAGTAGTTTCGAAATGGCCACCTTCTATTGCTATACACAACGTGAAACGCTTCCGAAAATTTAAGGCTACGCGCCGAAGCTCTTCCATAGATATCCGATCCCACTCACGACACAACGACTACTTTAACGCCTCCAAACTTTTGTGGGGTGTCCACAGGTTTTGGCCTCCAAAATTAGCCACACGCTGTAATCCATCGGACTAGGATCTGATGAGTAGGGAGGCCATTCCGTGGATGTGATGAAATCCGGGGAATGAGTTTTGCAACAATTTTGAGTGGCTTTTGCCCTATGTGCTGGAGCAAAATCTTGTTGAAACGTCCAATTCGCATCGCCGAAATGCTGATGAGCTCATGGAAGAACGACGGCTTTGAGAATCTCGTATCGGTAAACCTTTTGGTTAATTTTCACACCCCGATCCACAAAAACAAGGGGGTTTTTCCAGTTTAGCGCAATATCCAGCCCAAACCATCACAGACTGTGGATGTTGACGGTGCTCTACGACATCAGAAGTACCTGGAGCATTAACAGACCAAATCCGGTTATTTTGACAGTTGTGCGCTTGCTCGACGGTGAAAAGCTTTTCATCTGTGAATACAATCCGATTCCACGATAGAGAAGCAGCGTGACGAAGGAACTGACGACATCTTTGAAGTCGCACGAGCTTGTTTCCATCGGTAAACAGTTGAACTTTTTAAAGCTTGTTACGGTTTGCTTTTCTTTTATTTTTAAATAAAATTTCGCAAACCTAACAAGCAATAAATTACACCTTTCCTGTCGCTTGCTATCGTTAATGGTCTCAAATTCCAACGGGCGAGATAGCGCGAACCATTTCCAAGCAAGTCTATGCAAGATTCGACAAGGTTACATCGTGGAGTGGGAATTTAAATATGAGAATTGCTCGAAGCAACAGTCTACCCGAGTCTACCCTGGAGCGCGGGCGGACCAGTGTGGTCGCGTTAGCTCCTTGGAGGGTAGAACCCATTGTGACTTTGAGTTACCGTTATGCGTAATTACCGAAATTATGTCTTGTGCCGGGCGACATGCGCCGTTGTCGCATTGTAGTTTAACGCGCAAGGTGCGTAAATTACGCAACTATGGAGATTGCGTGGGTGAGGTTTACCTGCGCGACTACCGAATACCGCCTACTGCGCAACAATTTGTAAATCAAGTGTTACCTATGTAGAATACCGCAAATACCGTTAATCCGCCATGAGGCGTGTAATAAGGGGTTTACGAAATAGTTTAAATTTCGTGAATGCGTAATTATAGAATTACGCCAAGTTCGGTCGAACTCGCTGTTATGCGAGATTTTGAGTTACGCGTGAGTTTTGCGTTTATGTTTTATGCGCGAGTTTGGGTTATGCACAATTATGGAAATATTGTGGAATGTGCAAGAATGCGTCAGTATCGCGATTATGATTACTGTCGCGAGTAATTGTGATGCCTATTTGTCTCGAGGTGAGATTTTGTCGTGAAGTCAAGATTATTTTTGATCGTCAGTTATCTGACCGATGCGTTTAATGACGTATTTAGTGTTACGTTTAGTGACGCAATTTAGGCTTGTGAAGCTAAGTTCGAGTTACGCATAATTTCTTCCCTACGAAGAAAGTGCGAATTATGTTTCGAATACTTATTTCTGGTTTTATAAGTACGCACATTTTATGAGTTCAATTCAAGTCAAGGTACGCCTTTTTGATTAATGCCGATTCTGCCTACATCTTTGCAATACTTCCGTCTCTAATATCTTATCTGACGAGCATCTTCATCAGAATACCATCAGGTCAAGGTGTCGTCAAGCCAGCTAATTAGTGAGTTCTGTCTTACCTTTTAAAGTGAATTAGAATTAGTAGTGCGTCAACAGTGCACGCCAAGTGGGTATTTGCCGGATAATTACCACGGTGTCTTTGGGGGCCAGGTATTATTGTCGGCCACTGATCCATCAATTGATGCTGCAATTCACTAGATGAAGTGAATAATATCTATGTATTTGCCATGCAATTTTGTATCGAAGATTGTCTTAATTTTAAGTAATCATGCATGAACAAGTGTCGACACTATCTCGTAGCCTTTAAGTATTATTACTGTAACTGCCGATTTCGCCGAACATCGAGTCATCATTAAATTTTATATTTTGTTTTACATTGTGTTTAATTGTCTTATGTATTTCTTTTCAGAGGTATTTATTTGTAAAGTGAGCTTACCGACACACTTGACCGTCATATGAGATTGGATTGATACTCGAAGTCATTTATCCAATTACGGTTTAGTTTCCCGCCTCACGACCCTGAGGAAGTTTTGATGCAAACTGAGCAGCCAGAAATCCCTTTTTTTTATTCATGTTTTTTTTAAGCTATTTTATTTTCTATTAATTTTTTATTTAATTTACTTTTCACGAAAAGACCTACGTATCAAGCTTATAAGGCTTGACCTTAAGGTGCTTCTTAGCTATTCGACTATTCGATCTCAAGGGCAATTTCTCCCATTGGAACCCTAGAATTTTGCAGGAGTCGGTTTTTGATGATCTGACGGACCCTTGGCGTGTTGACTATTTGCTTTCTTCCGCTCCCTGGATGACGTCCGGTATGTCCACGCTTCTCAATTTGTTTGATTGTTCGGCTGACATTTGGTGCCGTTATGCCGAGCCTTCACGCGATTTCACAATTGCGCATTCCCTGTTGATGTAACCTTAAAATTTTCTCTCTTTGATTAGACATCTATAAAATTAAGCAGCATTCACATAGGGCATTGTATTTGGATGGTAGAATATGTAAGAGTTACAAAGCATGCGCACAAGTGGTCGCGTTCAGATAGACTTAATTTCTTGCACGGTGGAAGAAGCGGTGTAACGGCCTGTGGAAAAGTTACCAAACTTTAAACTTTTACAATACACGGTGCAAGAATTTTTACAAGCGCCAATCGGCAGCGTCGAAGGGCGGTGCTTGTGACTGTCAGTTTATATATTTTGTAACATAACCTAATTCTGTTTTGGTTTCGTAAATAATAAAAATAAATTCAATCCGGAAATACTTGAGACGATTTTTTTAAAACGCTAATTTACTGTGCGTGTAGCATGGACCCCTTTGAAGATGATAAAATTAATATTCGACGTAAGCTATTTTTACGTAAGCTGTTGGTTTTACTCCAGCTTTTAAGTTTATGTGAATGGTATGTTGACCTTGTGCAAGAATATGTTGCAATAATTCTACCATCCACCTACCATGCCCTTGCAATACCCTATGTGAATGCAGCTTTAGTAATAAAACACATAACAAAATTTGACAGTTCACCATACTTGTAGTATTTTTAAGTGGCAATCTCAGTGTGGTAAAATAAAATACATACCAACTACAAAAAACTTTCGTGTTAGGACCGATTAAACTTTGTTATCATTTTTTTTTGGGTCACCCTGTATAGTCGACTATATGGACTACTTTTTAAGACATAATATTATATTAAATTAACACTTTCTTTTAAACAGTGTATATGGATAATTGAATTTTATGTAAGAAAAATTCCTTGTCTTATCAAAAAAATTATTTATTTTTCCGGTTAGAAATCAGAATTTTGGTTATCTAAGTTTATATATCGTAAGTATGCAACGATATAATCAATTTCGGTACAAATCTGTATATATTACTGATAAAATATACTGATAAATAGTTATATTTTTTATATTTTTTACGTGCATCAATACTTCAATAGTGTCATGTTTAAATAAGAATTTAACAAATATTGAAGGCATTTTTCGATACAAACAAATAGAGAAGAAACATAAAAATATTAAAAAAATACAACTATGTTTAAATTATTTCATTTTATTAGTATACTACTAATACTTATTTTGTTAATTGTGAGTTATGATCACGTGACTAAAACAAAGTGCAATAGTTTACAAAATATGGAATTCATCGCTGTTACCACTACAATTCAAAACTCTTCTTCAAATAATACAAATTTTATATTATATTGGACACCGTTTTGGAATCGTGATGACTATTACATAGGAACTGGATATGAACCTTTTAAGAATTGTAAATTTAGAAACTGTTACGCCACTTCAAATAAAAGTTACATGCCAGTGGAAAACTTCGACGCCTTAATGTTTCACGCTCATTTTGAAAGATCTAGAATTGTTGAACCTCATACGAGAAGAACAAATCAAATGTATATATTTATGAATTTGGAAGCGCCGGTCAATGTACATACAAACTTAACAGCTTATAATTCATTTTTTAATTGGACAATGTCGTACAGATTTGATTCGGATCTTCCACTCCGCCACGGAGAATTAAATGAAGGTGAAACAAAATACGTTCCACTTTCAAAAGAACAACTTGCTGGTAAAAGTAAATTGGTTGCTTGGTTTGTAAGTAACTGCCAGACATTTAATAAGCGGGAAGTTTTAGTTAAAGAAATTCAAAAGTATATTTCAGTGGATATTTATGGAAGATGCGGCAAGTTGAACTGCACCAAATCCAAATCGTGTTACGACATGGTCGAGAGGAACTACAAGTTTTACTTTTCATTTGAAAATGCTTATTGCAAAGATTATACTACCGAGAAACTTTATGGCATTTTGAACAAAAATATAGTTCCGGTTGTGTATAGTGGTAGCGACTGTAATGCCACTGCACCACCTTATTCTACAATAAACGTAAGAGATTTTGAAAATGCCAAAGATTTGGCGAATTACTTAATTTATCTGGATAAGAATGACGATAAGTATTTGAAATATTTTGAATGGAAGAAATATTATTACATTAGCGTGCCCCAAATTAATTGTGCACTTTGTGGGAAATTAAACGAACCTATCAAACAGTCCATATATGAAGACGTTGACAGTTGGTGGCGTGGTGTGAATAAATCTTATTGTAAAACTGAAAAACTTTTACCTAAAATTGTGAGCGATTTACTACAATAATTACCTCCTTAAATTAAAGCTCGTTCCTTCCTCTGTAGTTTATTTGATTATGACATAAATGTATACTATCTACCAGGTCACCATGTGCGATTATACCTACATATTTCTAATTTCTGGAGAAGGAGATTTCTGAAAATAAAAAACGCATTGCAAAATATGGTTTAAACAATGGTTTAAAACGTCATAGGTGAAAAGGTTTTCCAATATTTTTTGAAAGAAAAATGCTAATATACCTAAATACGAGTAATTGTTAATATATCTTTGCGGGTCTTTTATTATCTTACCACTTCCTTGCGGTAACTGGGATACTATTCTATCGCCGTTTTTTCCATCAAATAAAAGTTGTGGATCCTTTTCACTTACAGTAGGAAATTTAGTTCCGTTTCGATAAAGCCATTCTTTTCGTGTGTCGGTTGTTAAATGTTTCGAGAATCTAAAATTGAAATGATTAACTTTATTTTATAATTTTATTTAATATCTTACCTTGCAATGGTTAAAAAAGTGTGTTTCATTCATTGCTGTTATTTTTTTATCGGGGAAAAGTTGTGGATCATCTGTATTCACAGTATAAATTTTAGTCCCGTTTTGATGCTGGAATTCCTTTACTGCCTAGTTACATATCGTTTCTTGCTTGGGGAACTGTCAGTCAACCACACCACGAATCGCGCTTCGACTTTTGCACTATTAGAAAGAGGACAATTTTCTAAGCATTTTTTGTAATTACAATTTTGCGGATTATCCATTAGTTTTCGAGAAAACGGCATTTGAAAATCAAAATTTTACATGCATTTTAGATATGGATTTCACTTGTATTCAGTTGTCGACCACGATTTTTAGGGTGGATTCTCGATTGCCTTGGTTGCGTTCGTCAAAACATACCCTAGATCCGGGACCGTAAATTGCGCCAGCGGTTGAGGGTTTTTCTAATCCTACCCGTAAATTGCGCCAAAAATTTTTAGGGTTGACCGTAAAGGGCAATTTCACTTTCCACCGATGGTCAAGGGTTTCTATAATCCCATATGCATATTCCACCGCTGCCGTGGGCAGGTAGACTGGTCATAAATTTAATCTTTTAATTGTTAAGTCTATAAGTCTATAAGCAGTTCTAAATCAGACCTATAAATCAGACCGAATAAACAACACCTACAGAAATTATGGCAGCGCTTCGAGAAATCTACGGTAAGCGCGGAAATATATTATTAGTGCGTAACGACTTCAAATTTTACTAGCAGGCAGAATTGCAAGATGGGCGGGTTAAGTGGCGATGTTCCAACAAAACATGTTCAGCTAATATCTATACCATAGGAAGCGGAGAACAGAGGAAAATTGAGAGTGAAAATCCGCAACATAGCCACGAAGAAGATGTGCAAAAAATTAAACGGCAATCGGTTGCCGGTGTTGCCAAAAGAAAAGATGTTGAAGATTTTTCAAAAAGACCATTGGACATTCTTGAAAACGCCATCGCTACCACTAAAGTTGATCGAGTGGACACTACTTACCAGGATGCTAAATCAATTGCTACAAGTATTTATAATGCGAGGCGAAAAGAACTACCACCTTTACCGACTTCAATGTTGGACGTCTATTCCGCGTTAGATTCCATTGTCGTTGAAACAGAGAATAATGAACATTTTTTAATGGTTAATGATAGCCAAAATAATTTAATTATTTTTTCGTGTATTACTAACTTACGGTGTTTATGCTCTGTAGACAATATATACATGGATGGTACTTTTGAGTATTGCACCAAGTTTTTTAAGCAGCTGTTTACAATTCATGGTTACGCGAATGGACATTATATAGCACTAGCGTTTTGTCTTTTAAAAGACAAATCTCATGGTAAATCATACGGTACCATGTATAATAGTACCGTATATAGTATAGTATAATAGTATAGTATAATGTATAATAGTACCATGACAAATCTCCATTATTAAAATAGCAAGTAATCAGTTACTGTTATCAGAAAAAATTGCTCACATGGAAGTAATTATCAATGCAACAAACGTATGGAAAACCAAAGCGGAACACCGAGTAACAATCATATCGGTTTATTTACAACTAATAACCGCATTTAACACGATTAAGGATATATTGGAATCTATCGAAACAACTTTAACGTTTGCCAAAATAAGTGTATGCATCCGACTATTCTAACACCAGACGAACTTTTCCAAGAATTATTAGAAATCAAACCAGCTTTAACAGAAACAACATTCCCAGTACCACTAGAAAAGGAAAACTATCCTGAATTCCAAAAATTAATTCGAATTAAAGCCTTCACCCGACTCGATAAAATGCACCTTATTTTAGAAATCCCTACTACCAAAATAACCACATTTAATTACTATCACCTATATCCATGTCCTATTAGAAAAAATTTCAGTTATACAATAATAATCCCTCAAGCCAAATTTCTTCTAATAAATGAGCACGACTTCGCTACGAGTAGCCAAAGATGCGTTGAACTAACTCCGAACAAATTTATATGCGACTACGAAATTTACCAAATCAATGAAAATTCGCCTTGTGAAACTCATTTAATTCAATTTGCAAGAAACTTCGACAAGTGTCGGCAAGATTATTTGGACATAAGAACTACCAAGGTTCAACATTTGGCAAGTAACCAATGGTTAGTGGTAACCAAGGGAGAAGAGATAATGAAACAAAATTGTAATACAAAAAATACTACGATGCCACTTAATGGAACATACGTCATTTCAATAAATGGTAACTGCATTATGGAAATTCACTCACAATTAATTAGGAACCAAGAAGTTAAGGGCAAGACAAACATAATCGAAATACCAAAATTATCTTTCACAATCGACGCTAAAGAAGCAATTGAAGTCAAATTCAAGCCTATGGAACTGGAATCAATCAATCTGGACGAATTAAAAACAACAGATGTTCAACTACACCAAATTGAGAAGAAATTGGAGGAAACTCCAACAACAATATATTTCAACAAAACAAGCGCATGGACTATTGTGATTTATTTGTTGCTAATCATTATTACAATATGTTATGTTTCAGTAAAAATAATCCAAAGAAGAAAAGCTGCGTCGCCAATCCAAACGGACATCAGCCAAATCGGCCTACAAAATGTACGATCACCGTAATTTTGGTCCTGGTGGGGAGATGTGATGTCATTCAATATTTTTGTTTTTCAGAAATAAAATATAAGTACTGAAATTATGCATTATGTCACGCGACGTTTTAAATTTGATATTTAAACTTAGATGCATTTATCCAAGAAAACAAGAACGTGACAAAATGCATAAATCAACAAAATGTTAAGTTCACCGGACGATGTTTATATTATATAAGGATGTAAAACTTAGAATAGAGTTAGTTATAAGTATGATCTAGAATCGACATATTTATTATTCAATAAATTGTTATATTCAATTGTGTTTTTTTTTTGAATAAGGGCACATTGAGATACGTAACTCGCGCGACCATCGTGTTTGTTCGAGTGCTATATTTTAAGGATCATGTTGATTACTCTTCCGAGTCGTATGCCGTAATAGTTGAGAATTTTGAACTGCGTTAGTCCAGTAAAAAGATTTTTTCTATGACCATATAATTATTTATTTAGAAATATACATGAATAAATAAATAAATTCATAAGTAACTGATATCAGGTGAACGGATCAACGGATCAACGTATCAGTGTGGATCAACGGGTCAGTGTGGATCAACGGATAAACTGATCAACGCATTAAGAGCACTATATAGGACGACTGGAAAATGATTATAAGCAAGTTTTATAGATAGTAAGTGATAAGTGATAGTTTTGGTAAAAATCTAAGAAAAAGTTACGATGGCTGATTATTTTAAATACGTTAACCAGGAAATCCCAACGACTGACGACGACGTGAAGATGCATTTGGAGGAAACAACGCAAATGAAAAAAAAAGGTTTAAAAATATGTGAATTTCTAATAGAAGGACAATTGAAGCCGGAAACGTTCTTACGATGCTTAAATCACATCACACAAGAAATTTATGATGACGTGGTAGACGAAAGGGCACTCAGTAAAACATGTGGTTATCCGTTATGCAGTCAAGTCCTAACAAAACAATCAAACCAGCGATTCTGCATCGATGTAAGAGCGAAGGTAATTTATGATGCGAAAAAATTACAAAAATTTTGCAGTAAGATTTGTTATGAGGCAAGCGATCACATCAAAGAGCAGATCAATACCGTTTTGACGAGAGTAAATTATGCAGATGTTAAAAAGTTTAATTTATTATCTGCTAACCGGAAAGCTGATGAAGAACCTACAATTAGCTCTAACCAAACAAAACCGTTGCAGGTTGAAAGTGCTGCTTTAAAGACAAAACATAATCCACCAACAAAAAGTGAACCCAGAAAGGAAATCGAAAAAATTAATGTGGTTCTTGACTCCGAAGATGTGATTAGTAAGACGAAAGCTAACGAGAATACTGAAACTATTAAAGAGAATATCGAACCTCCTAACCATCCGGTTAGAAAAAGTCTTTTTTCCCAAAGAAGAGAAAACGCGAAAGGAAATAATATGAAAACTAATTTAAGATTTCAAGCTTCGGAAGTGGAAAAATTGAATCCTCTTACAATAATTAAGAGCAGCGTATTGGAATGGTTTACCATCGACACTTACAAGTTTCTCTATGGGGAAGACAAAGTAGTGGAAATGGTAAACAAAGAAAGATTAATCGACCAGTTTAAAACTTTGAATTTAAACAAAATTTCGGATGATGTCGAAACCAAGTGCAGAAAACTGATTCACAAATTGAAACTCGACGAATTGGAAGATAAGACAGTTGTCGATTCTTACCAACATTTGCAACGGGAAGCTAAAAGTCTCGATGAGAAGTTCGAAGTTTCCAACAATTCCAAAGACCAAAAAGTCAATTTTGGCATGCAAATTAGGCGCCGTCAGATTTTCATGAAATCCATTGGCCTTGCCATGAAAAAATTAACTAAAACTTTGGGTCTTCCTGTGCATGTCGTTTTGGAATACCTTCATGACCTGCTCGAAACTTTCAATTTAGGAACCCACAATATTACATTTGATCCGACGGTGTGGACTATTATTTCGGTAATTTTAATTCAATTGCTAAGTATTTGTGACGAAGAATTGCGTACAAAATTACAAAAAACCGAAACTATAGCTAGCATAAAAGAAACATACCAGTTGATTCCAGAAGCTGAACCACAAATCCTAGAATTTTTGGAAAATGTGAAAGATATTAATATATTTTTGAAGAACTATTTATCTCCAACTGGAGGTATGCCGAATAGTAATAAGTTTGTTTAATTGGCGATAAAGTTTATCAAAACTGTAATTTTTCATTTGACTTTTTTTATTAATAAATTTTTCTACACCAAAAAGAGCATTAATTTTGTTGGTTGATCTTAGCTTTAAATTACTGTACCTAATAGTAATTAAATAACTGTATCTCGGAAACGGTGCAACAACATAGAAAAACGTATACAGGGTGTCAACGTTATCCCTTCGTCATCGTCTCCCAGTTAAAAAACTGTTTTTTTTTTGTTTTTTTTTTATTACTAAAATTTATTATATTATTATACTATGTACTATATTATTACAGTATTTAAATTATCTATTATTTGTGTTTCTAAAGATATGGAAAAATATCTAACAATTTACCGACCAAGAAAATATTGACCGCTGGCGCAGTTTACATACGTCCAAATTCTCAACATATTGAAAGTTTTATAACTCTTTAGGGATCCTTATATTTATTTATTTATAAAAATGATGTTCTTTAAAGTACATTCGTAATTCTCTTATGTAGAGAATTACTTTCTTTAATCCGCAGGATAAAAGGATTATCGCATTAGCCAATTTAGAGCCGCCACAACTCTATTCTGTAATTTTAATTTGCACCCCCAGAAAACTACCCTATTTATCAATGTAATTTTTTTCATTATTTTTTCTAAAATCCGAAGCACATTTTGAACTCATTTGGTGTGTTTCAGAATTATGGCCAGTTTTTAGTGTCAAAAACCCCACTGTACGGCCCCTAAGGTACGCTAGTGCTCTAAACTCTAAAACGTTATATTTTCTAAACGGATGATATTCTTTCAAATACATCGTTCCTTTTACATAAGTATTTCTGTTATAAGTTCAATATTGTTACACCTTCTACTCAAATTTTTAAATGAAGTGGTTTCAAATACAGTGTTCTTGAATCAATTGAAATTTAGTTGATTCAAATGCGTATTTAACAAACCAAAACAATTTTTGAAGCAGTTTGCTGTTTGATACTACGCAAAAGCGGGGTGTTCAGGAACGCCAGTTTAAAAAACAAGTTCTGCGTTTGTCTAAATAAAAACTGTTCGTAAAATACTAGTGCTAATTAACACACGTACGGGTAACAGAACACCCATGTAGAAATCGTAGTATAATTTCTATGTATAAAATGCGTGGAAAATTTTGATTTTTAAATGCCATTTTCTCGAAAACTAATGGATAATAATCCACCTTGAATTTTTTAAAAAATGTTTAGAAAATTGTCATCTTTCTAATCGTGAATAGCAAAAAGTTCAATTCGTGGGATCAATTAACTGATGGTTCCCTATTTTAATTTATAGATTTATACTACGAAATTAATCTTTTAACAAAATTTTTGTAGGCAATAAAATTTCTGTTGATTCCTGTTAGTGCAAATTTGTTTTTAACAGTCTTCAAAATTATTTGTTTTCTTTTGAAAAGAAAGTTATAAATGATACACAGGGTGTACCAAACACTGTTAGGGATTTCAGTAAATATATTTTTCGAAAAAATTATAATTTAAAAATTTTATCACTTAAAGCAGTAATTTTTTCATTGTTTAATTGCCGAGTTGACCGGTCGCCGAGTAGACCGTTGCCGAACTGATTGGTCGCCGAGTTAGTAGTCCGTCGCCGAGTTGTCGCATACCGATTTGGTTTGGAAGTATTAATTCACTACTCCGCCCAGTCTAAATACTTTATCTTATCGATAAAAGTTATTGTGTAACTATAAATTCCCAGATAAAAATTACAGTAAAAGTGTATGTTTTAATAATAATATTTAGCCATTGCTACAGAAACATTGGAAATGTTACATTATGAGTATAAAATTAACTTCGCAACTGTTGTTAAACAGATTATTTTTATGTGCATTATGTTGCGGAGGTGTAGTAATATTAATTTATTCGATTAACCAGCGGGGGTCGTTAAACTTATTGCCAGATTTTGCAATGGTAAAACAAAACCTACGAGTACCATTAACTGAAAAGTTATCGATACAGAACAGAACAAATATCGAAATGGGAAAGAACTGGCATCACCAAAATGGAACTACTAAATTTTCTACTGCGAATAGAAAAGATCCACAACTTTTCCGAGACCGAAACGAAACGAAATACTTTCCTATACAATACCAAGGTAAGATATTAAAATAAGTTGGAAAGAAGTTAATCATTCCTGTGTTAGATTCTCGAAATATATCAATAACCGAAAAATTCAATATGGTTAAAGAAAAAGAATGGTATTATCGAAATGGTACTAAATTTCCTACTCCAAATACGGGAGATTCACAACTTTTTCCCGATCAAAAAAACGGCGATAGGATACTTGAACAGTTGATGTACTTTCCAAACCACTACCAAGGTGAGATAATAAAGTAAATCAGAAAAAGAGTTAACTATTTTAAGTGTTAGATTCTCCAAAGAAAATAATATTGGCTTACAATGGGTTAAAGAAGTGGCACGAATCAGCTGGATCTGATAGATTTAGTAAATGCCCCGTAAATAAATGCCTTCTAACGGAAGATAAAAATATGACCATGGAAGCCGATGCCATTATTTACAAAAATGTGTTTATTCCCACTGGTATACCTAAGCCAGCCAAACAAGTATGGATGCTATTTTTCCTGGAACCTCCATACAAAACTAAATTTGTTAAATATCCCAACGTTTTTAACTGGACAGCAACGTATCGACATGATAGCGAATTGGTCGTACCCTATAGACGATGGAATTATTACGATTCCAATGTAATGCATGGTTGCATGTCGAGTACGAGCAACTTGTTATAAATTGTAATGATTACTAAATGATTATTTACAGGTAACCCAAACAATGCAAACAAAAAACTACGCTGCAAACAGAACAAAACAAGTGGCTTGGTTTGTAACAAATTGTGATTCCCCAAATGGACGTTTAGCATACGCGCTTGAATTAGCAAAATACATACAGGTGGATATTTATGGCAAATGTGGCTCTCTAAATTGTTCACGAAGTAACGCATCTGCATGCTTCGACATGTTAAAACGTGATTATAAATTTTACCTAGCATTTGAAAACTCCAACTGTCGCGATTATATCACTGAAAAATATTATGAAAATAGTTTGAATTCTGAAGTCTTGCCAATCGTGATGGGAGCTCCACCTGAAGATTACGAGCGCAGTGTCCCTAAAAATTCTTACATACACGTGGACGATTTCGGAACTCCAGAAGACTTGGCTAATTATCTCCATCAACTAGACAACGACGATGAGTTGTATAATTCCTATTTCAAATGGAAAGGTACTGGCGAATTTATTAGTACCCACTTTTGGTGTCGTCTTTGTACTTTGCTGCATGCACCCTTTAAAAATCGACATTATGAAGATATAAATAAATGGTGGCGTGGTCCCGGTGTTTGTCGATATTAAATTCTTATGGAAAATTAAAAACTTACGTTTAGTGTCAGTCTATAGTATTTTATATTTTTTCAAAGATGTTATTAATTAGGTAGTAGTAGTTATAATCGATTGATACGTGGTTTAAGTAGTGTAACTCGATATTAACCATATCAATATTTTAGAAAACCCAAAAAAAGCACGCACACTTTTTAGAACTAGTATGTACTAATAAGTTATCACAAATAAAATACACTGTAATCATGGGCGCCCGAAGACATAAATTTCAGTGGGGTCAACTATATATGCAATTTCCAAATTCAATTATGTTGTTTCCTATGATATTTTTTAACAAAAAATTGTAAATTTTATTGAAGTAGATAATTATTACCACTTTTTAATATTTTTAAAAAGCGTTTTTATTAGGCAGTCTTTCAAGAACACTAACAGAAAAATATGTATTTCCAATACTAATACACAATACCTACCACAATAAATTATACAAAAAAAAACTTTAAACTTAATTATTCACTACTTCTCGGAATTGGACCAATGGTTAAAAATAAAACTACCCTTAACTTATCGTCGACGTTTCGAGACTTTATTTATCTCTTCATCAGGACTACAATAGAGAATAATTACTAAGTTATATTTTAATGATATAATGATATAATAACAACTAATTGGCATATTAAACCTTATGCATCACAAAAATTGGTCAGCTATAAGTCTTATCACCACATTAAGCATAAAATTGCTCTAGTGATGGGTCTGATTAAAAGAGTGAAAGCAATTAGCCACCCAACATTCCATAAAGATAATATAAAGAGATTGAAAAGGCTACTGGAGAATAATGATTACCCTATGTGGTTTGTTAATAGATTGTTTGAAAGATGCGAACAAGATAAAGGGGAAATAACTGATAAAAATAGAATGGAAAGTGAGCCAAAAGTAATTCGTTATTTTAAATTTCCGTATGTAAGAGGTTTAACGGAAGAAATGTCGATCTTGTTGAAGCCATATTGTACCCTGCGCCCTATAACTTGAAAGATTATAGGGGGTTGTTAACGCCATTGAAAGATCCCACTAGCAAAAATAAAAAATCAGAAATTGTTTATGAAATTCAATGTGGGGGGTGCCCGGGTACATATATTGGTCAAACTAAACAGTGGCTAGAAAAAAGACTGTACCAGCATGAAAATGACTGTAAGAAAAGTAATAATGAACAGTCGAAGACAGCAGCCATGGACAAAAGACTTGAAAGAGAGAAAAAAGAAAATGGGTGGGGTACCACGGCATTAGTTCAGCACCATATGGAAACTGGGCATAAATTTAATTTCATTAATTACAAGATCTTGGACAGTGAAACTAACACATTAAAAAGGAATATTAGCGAAATGTTTTTCATAAAAACTAGTAAACAGTCTATAAATTTTCGCGATGACACACAAAAACTTAGCATTTTTTACGGGGATCTTATGAACACAAATTAGATTCAAATGTGGTGGAGTTGGTTTCTGATTAGTTGTCCTATGAGGTTTTATTAGAACGGGAGATAACATTTTTGCACTAAGTGATTGGTTATCTATTTATACATTTATTGCAAATTTGCTGTGTTAATTTTAAGTATTTTATATATTGACTAAATTGTAAATTATTTATTTTATTGGTTTTTGAGAAAATAATTTTTTGTATGCGCAAGAGAGGCATGTTGTGGACGTTTGATTGTTGTGACTATTGATGTTTTCTTGTTTTACTTTGGTAACCTAAACTTGAGGTAAGGCGGTTTTGTTGAAGTAGCCTATATAACTTAGTAATTATTCTCTAATGTAGTTACTCACTTTTACCTCATTCTTCCATTGGTTCATTGGTCTTCCTCTTCTTCTTGATCCCCCAACTTTAGCTTTCCATACTTTATAGGGAATTCTCTGTACATCCATTCTTACCAAATGTCCCAACCATCTAAGTCTCTGTTCCTTGATCACTCCGACGATGTTTGCTTGACCATATAAATCATAAATCTCTTGATTCGTTCTTCTTTCCCATCTTCCATCGTTTAATTTTCCTCCATAAATCCTTCTTAAAATCTTTCTCTCCCAGACATTCAACATTTCTTGATCTTTTTTTCTTAATATCCATACCTCACACCCATATGTTACAGTTGGTCTTATTATTGTTCTATACACTCTCTCTTTTACTGTTCTTGACAATTTCTTGCTAGACAATACTGACTTCAGTGAGAATCCGCTTCTGGTACCTGCCGATATTCTAGCTTTTATTTCATTATTGCTTCCTGGACTTTTTGTTATCATTGTTCCAAGATATGTAAATTCTTTGACCTCTTCAAATCTCAATAATGTGTTCTCTGATAACTGTAGACTCACAAAGTTGTTATCAATCATATTTCTATCCTCCCACACCATGTACTTTGTTTTCGCTTCATTGACTTCTAACCCTATCTCCAGTGCTGCGTTTAATAACCTCTTGGTAACATTGCATAATTCCTTTCTAGTTCTTGTTAGTATCACCAAGTCATCGGCGAACGCTAAGCATTGATGTAGTCGGTTGTAGATTGTGCCCTCTCTATTGATCTTGGCTTTGCGTATAGTTGCCTCTAAAGCCAAATTAAACAAAACTGCCGACATCGGATCTCCTTGTCTCAAACCAGTACATACCTCGAAATTTTCCGATAACATTCCGTTTACTCTCACTCTGTTTTCCGTTTTATTTAGCGTCATTTTTGTCAGCCTTATCAGTTTTGCTGGTATTTTGAGTTTTTGCATAGCTTGATATAGTTCATCTCTCTTTACACTGTCATATGCTTGCTTAAAGTCCAGAAATATCAGATGTTTATCCAATTTAAATTCATGACCTGTCATCTGTATTTCTCGCAGCGTAAATATTTGGTCTGTTACTGATCTATCCTTCCTAAAACCACTTTGATACTCTCCTATGACTGACTCTGTATGGTTCCTTAATCTGTTCTTGATACATTGTGCCAAGATCTTATACATAACATTCAGTAATGCGATGCCTCTATAGTTTTCGCAGGTTGTTTTTCACCTTTCTTGAATAGCGGACAGATCAGTGCCTCACTCCATGATTTTGGCATTTCCTCCTGGTTCCATATCCTTTATATTAGTTGGCTTATCACTTGGAGCAGCTTTTCGCCACCATATTTTAACATTTCCAATTGAATTCCGTCTTTTCCTGGACTTCTGTTGTTTTTCATACTTTTTATTATTTGCTGTATTTCTTCTTTACTTGGTACATCATCGTTATTTTCTACCTCTTCTATATGCTCTTCCTGCTGTTCGGTTGTGACTTCATTTTGCTGTCTATTCAATAATTGTTGAAAATACTCAGCCCATCTCTCCGTTACTTTCTCTTTTGTTCCTATTAGGTTTCCATCTTTATCCTTACAAAACATCGTTTTTGTTTAGTAACAACTTTTTTATCTTTGGGTCTACTTCGATCTCTTTCTTCATTATGTCTTTCATCTCTTTTATTTTTTCTCCAGTAACAGATGTTGTTATTTTTACTCCCGATACTACCACATTATTTCTTCTTTTTTATTTTTCCCATTGATGCGTTCTGCTCTCTATTTCTTGCAGGCGTCTTTCCAAACCATTTTTTTCTTCCTTCCATTCACGTTTTTCTTTTTGAAAATCTTCACGTAATGTTGCTATTTCTTCTCTAGTTTGATTTGTCTCGGCCTTCATTTGATTAATTTCCACTATGAATTGTGCCTTCCATGCTTCAAGCATTTTCTCGTTTCCAGATTTAATCTCTTCTCTTATTTCGCTCGTCATCCTCGTTATTTTCTCCAATACTTCCTCCATTTTACTTTCCACTATTTGTTTTTCCGGTGGGGATCTTATTGTTACCTTACTCTGTTTAAACAATTGTTTTTCTTCTGTTGGTGATTCTTCGCTCCTATTTCGTTTTTTATATTTTTCTTTACTATTCATTGAGTGTTTACTTTCGATCTACTTGCGTTACGCCACTGGTACTGTCTTTTGTTTACAACTGGTAACAATTTTTATTTTCCGATTTTGTTTTGGACACTATATTTCACTTTTCAATCAGAAATTGCTCAATTTCATATTACTTACAATTTTATTTGTTACGTCGTTTTGTGATTATCTGTTTTTCAACTGATAATTCTAACCTCTTTGGTCGACTTGTTCGCGCAAGGTCGTTACCCTTTGGTTTGTTTAAACTTCCCTAAACCGTTTCAGATGAATGTTACTTCACTTTCACTTGTCCCTGGTATTTACTTTTATCGATCTCACTACTCTTTGTCTATTATTACTACTTCTGTTTCTAATTTATCGCTGGTTTTATAACCTATGTGACAGAGCCGTACTAACGGTTATCATGTCATGGCTATTCGGTAGAACTTAAACTACAATTAAATAATCTACTTAATTTTTATGCTGACATTAATGGGTGTCACCCAGTTACAAAGCAATGAGGTTTCAAACTTTAAAATTGCGTTCCTGAAAAATTGTAAATTTTGACTACCCCCCTTCTTAGCCTGCGCTCTTCAATTACAAAAACCGGATGACATTAAATTAATACGAAAACTACAATTTATAACAAGTGATAGAATGAAAACCATTCTATAACAAGTGTAAGAATATGGGCATTCTGTAATTAAAAATTATATTTTATAATTTATTAAAATTAAATATTTATTTATTTTTTTTATTATTTGAATTTTAAATAATATTTATTATGAAACTTAATTAAAGCATTTCACGGGAATTGTCCGAAGAAAAGATGGAAGCTGGATGGAATTCAACGACTTACGACTGAAGGAGACAAAACTCTCCAAAAATTCCAGCCAACTATACACATCCTTGTATACGGCATTTGAACATACATACAAATCCTGCTATGATTTTGTGCAATTATTACACGTGCAATAATAAAATCTCTTATTACCTAGATTTATTTGTGTTTTCATTTTCTGTCGAAGGCATGAACAGTCTACGATGAAAGTGTACTGTTCAAGAGTGCATAATTTGTGTATTTTTTGTTTTCGATTCGATCGGTAGTCAAAAACTGTACACGCCATTTTCATGAACTGAAGATGGATGCTATGAGGTCAAAATGTGTTAATTTGATTATGAATCACAAACACAGGAAGCCAGAAACAAACTTGAATGAATAATTAAACAGAAGAAACTTCATTAGGACCAGGACCTTCATCGATGCACACCTCGAGTTGGTGTTTTCTCTTTCAGACAAAGGTAACAACATAGTTATTATGTATAAATCCGAATATGAAAAGGGTATGGAGGATATGGTTCGAGACACAACAACTTATGGCTCATTAGAAAAGACCCAACACTTTCTTACCAAAACAAAATCGATGACTTCTTAAAGTGTCTAAAAAGAGATAAATCTATCAGTGAAACAGATTACAAGAAAATGACAAGACATAATTCAATTTCTCCCAAAATGTACGGACTAAGAAAGGTACATAAACCCTCATTTGCAGAGATCCATTGTCAGTTGTATAAAGGCTCCAACCTACAACATAGCCATCTTCGTTAACGACATACTAACACAAGTGGATTCTACGTCCCGTTACAGTATAAAGAACTCCAAAGAAGTAGTAAAAACAATAAAAGATGTAGTATTGTCTCCAAAACATATCTTGGTATAAATGGATGTGATATCGCTGTTCCCTAGTATCCCGAAAGAATTAGTAATAAAGGTAATTAGAAGCAGATGGAGGTTCATACAGTGTTACACTTCCTTGAATAGGAAAGAATTCGTTCGACTGATTCTGTTGTGTGTTGAGTATAGCTCAAGGTCAAGGCCAAGGTTTGGCCATGGGTAGTCCGGCTAGTCCAGCAATAGCGGCGTTGATAATGGAAGAGTTGCTGGGATGGGTTTTCCGAGATTATCATTCCAAGTGCCATTTTTCTTACTATACGTGGACGATTCACTAACAACTATACAACGGGGAACACAGGAAGAAGTCTTGAAAACGTTCAATTCTTATCACTCAAACATCCAGTTTACTATGGAATTAGAAAAACAAGGTGAGATCCCTTTCTTGGATACAGTGATTCATAGACAAGAGGACGGCACACTCGTCACTGATTGGTATTATAAGCCCACTAACTCCAACGTCCTACTGAACTATAACTCTTATCACCATAGGCCATAGGCATGTTAAAAGAGGGGTGGTAATGGGACTTCTGAAAAGAGCTAAGGAAGTAACACATTCGACACGTTTAATCGACACCAAAAACAAGATTTCCGATATCTTAAAATAAAATAACTATCCCACTTGGTTGATCAATTTACATTGGCAAATGACCATGAAGGTTAATTCGAGAGTTGAATCCGATTCTGATAACATAATGGATAACAAAAAATATTTTAGGTTCCCATACATCAAAGGACTTACGGAACAAATGCAACTCTTATTGAAAGACCACTGTAAGCTAGGCATTTACAACCTTTTGAATAACAGAGTTCTTTTGACCAAACTGAAAGATAAGACACCGAGAGATCGTCAATCTGAACTCATTTATGAGATTCCATGTGGGATATGTGATAAAAGCTATATAGGTCAGACCAAGCAATGGTTAAAGAGTAGAATTGCCCAGCACAAATACGATTGCAGAAGGAGGTCACCGGAGAGAAGAAGAGCTGACGATGAATCTACATCTGGGGTACCAAACACCAATGCAACCAACCCTACTAATAAGACAGCTCTATAAGTACACCACCAAGAGACCGGACATGAGTTCCGGTTTGAAAACGTCCGAATATTGGATTTTGAACCCAATAACTTGAAAAGGAATATCGCAGAAATGTATCACATTAAGACTCGCAACTGCATCAATTTCAGCTAAGATCATGCATCATGCAGCTAAGCAAAATCTACAGTGGTATCTTAGATTAATCAGATCGGAGGTCTGGACCGTGTTTGCCTTGGATATTATGCGGTGAGCTTACACCGTGCAGCTTACATACTCCATACTTGCTTCGGGTTGTCTGCTTCAACGATTTGTAGTGTTGGGTCTGCCTTAAACTTTACATTATACAGGTTATCATCACCTGAATGATAACAATTGTTACAATTTTATTTATTTGACATAGCAGTGTGAATTATTATTGTTATATTCTATAGTTAGTTTTTATATATTTACATAAGTTTTTTGTTATAACATGTTTTGTACTTCATTTATATCTATGATCGAGGAATTGCTTATGACTATAGTTACGAGATTTCGGCAGCTCTGTCCTTTCATACACAACTATTTATATTGGTTTGTATAAAAAAGTTTTTCGCTAATTAATTTGCTAGTTTGTACGGTGTCATTCCATTACAGATCCTGATGAAGAGGAAAAATTAAAGACCTCGAAACGTCGATCGATAAAAAACTGTGTTTTATTTGACTGTCCACCATCCCCACGGGGTACACGACAATTGGGCGACGGTCAATTAGGCGACGACAGTTAGGCGACGTCAAATAGGCGACGGTCAATTGGGCGCCGTCTTTTTAGGCGACGGGCTTATTAGGCGACCCCAACTAGGCGACCGGTCAAATAGGCGACGGTAAATTAGGCGATGGCACCGATTAGGCGACGGGAAATTCAGTAAATTTTTGTAATTAAAAAACTAATATTTAATTTAATAATAATTATTTTTAAATTGAAAACATGTGTTTAAATTCTTATATTATATTCTCTTTATTATGATTTAATATTTTATTACAGTAATATTTACTAATATGTACATTATATAAAAATAAACAGTTTCTAATCCATGTTATAATTGTACGATAAACCTCGAAGATATTCTATAAAATTTTGTGAATTAGGGTATTCGAGAACCTTATTTAAAATTCTTTCATCAGCTTCTTCATACTTGTAACGCCAGAATTAAATTACACCGTCTTTACTGACTTTGTCTTTGATATAAAGATATCCGTCCCGAGAATACTTTTCGTTTCCTTTTTGAGTTGTAATTACTATTCTTTCCATTGCGTATGATTTTATTTTAACTTCGATTTTTAATATTAAAATTCTATTTCGATTTCTCTTATATACAGACAAATATTAATTTATATATTTACCAACCGAATCTCTTTTGCGCATGCGCCACAGTACAAAGCGATTTACTGAATTTTCCGTCGCCTAATTGGTACCGTCGCCTATTTGACCGGTCGCCTAGTTGGGGTCGCCTAATAAGCCCGTCGCCTAAAAAGACGGCGCCCAATTGACCGTCGCCTATTTGACGTCGCCTAACTGTCGTCGCCTAATTGACCGTCGCCTAAATGACGGTGTCCCATCCTCACGATCCTGTTTAATTGATCATTCAGTATGGACTCGACTCTAGAAGTTGTTATATTAGTGTTCGAATTAATCATGATTACAATATTTTATTCACAGAAATGATGATTAAAATGTAATCGAATGCTAAATAATTGTGATTTTGTATATATTTCAAGTTTACCGTTTACCCAATGTTGATAAATAAATTACCGTCAATATTTTCGCTTTCAAATTATTACGGTTTAAAGAGAACTTATGGAGAAATAAAGAACCATATGACGCAATACAATCTGGTATATTTGTTGCAATGAAGATTCCTATTTTTGGCATATTGATATCTACTAATCATACCACTTCACTACTTTACCCTTTACCTCTATAGCTTATAAGGATTAGGAAATGCAGATAATCCGAAATGTGTGCACACAGATAACGGCATTAAAGATAAAGTACCGATCAATAATGAAATTGGTTTATGGTTTTGTGGTAAAAAAACTTACAAGAAAAATGAATGTTTCAACTGTGAACAATGTGTTTCTGCTGTTAGTAATTACTTTAATTGTTTCGATTTTTACCACTTGTTTATTCGCGAATAAAACTTGGAACGATAGTTTCGACAAAGTAAAATTAATTATTAATAATACCTTTGATAATACACAAATCTTAACTTCTTCAAACAACACACGAGTATTTGATTCTTCAAATAACACCAAGTTTATATTATATTGGTCACCTTTTTGGGAAAGCAGTAATTTTTTCATAGGAACCGGATACGAACCTTTTAAGAAATGTAAATATAAAAACTGCTATGGTACAACAAATAGAAGTTACATACCAGTGCAAAATTTTGACGCAATACTTTTTCACGCTTATCTTGAAAAATCAGAAGTTGGAGAACCCGGAAAAAGAACGGCAAATCAGAAATACATTTTTGTGAATATGGAAGCACCGATCAATGTATTTGCAAATTTAAAAGCTTATAATTCTTTTTTTAATTGGACAATGTCGTATAGATTTGATTCTGATCTTGTACGCCGCAATGGAGAATTACAAGAAGGCAAAATAAGGTACGTTCCGTTGTCCAAGGCGCAGCTGGCTAGAAAAAGTAAATTGGCTGCATGGTTTGTGAGTCGCTGTCATTCATATGGAAAACGGGAATATTTAGTTAAGGAACTGGAAAAGTATATACCAGTGGAGAAGTATGGAAAATGTGGCACGTTCAAGTGCAAATATGGTTCTAAACATTGTTACGATATGGTGGAGAAAAATTATAAGTTTTACTTTTCATTTGAAAATTCTTACTGTAAAGACTATGCGACGGAGAAACTTTATCGCGTTTTGCAAAAGAATATAGTTCCGGTTGTGTATAGTGGTAGCGATTGTAATGCCACTGCACCACCCTATTCTACAATTAATGTAAGCGATTTTCAAAATGCCAAGGATCTAGCGAATTACTTAATTTATCTGGATAAGAATGATGACAAGTATTTGGAATATTTTAAATGGAAACAACATTATTACATAGGCGAATCCCAAATTAATTGTAAACTGTGTAATAAATTGTACGAACCTATAAAACAATCGATATATAAAGATATTGACAATTGGTGGCGTGGTGAGAATAAATCTTATTGTAAAACAAATAAATTTTTACCTAAAATTGTGAGTGATTTACTTTAACACCGATTTTTAGTTACCAATAAAGCTCATTGATCAATTTCTAATTTTTTTCATTAAGAGTTCATACATTCTTTGTCAATTGTCAAAAAGTGTTTAAGTCAATAATTGTCAAACCTAGACAATAGCGAAAACAAATTTACGGAGTAAAACGGGTTAAGTACATTTTTTGGATTACTTGGATTACGTATCTGTTTGTACCAAAAAAGTGTTCAATTTTTGAATCACAAATTCACAATCAAAACAATTTTGACAGCTCCAGTCTGTCTCCAGATCAACTTATAACATTTCAAAGAGTTACGTCAATTAAAATTCGAAATTTTTAAGTGCTGCAAAAGGTGTTTGAAGACCAAAAGTGGAATACACTGCACCAGAAGAAGTTAATGAAAATTTTTTATATTAAAAACGATATTAATCAGTATTTTTTATCGCTGTAATATGTATGTCTTGTATGTTTATTATTTATATTATACCTACATTATTATGTTATTCAGGGCCGGATTAAGAATGTGGGAGGCCTGGGGCTAATTGTTTTTGGAGACCCCGCAGCCTTCATGGTGTAAGAAAATGCGCCGCAGACAAAATTTTTTGATTTCTCAAGGTCAACCGCGCTTAGATCAAATGTAAAATATTTGAAAGAATAATAATTGAAGAGTACACGGGAATCAGAGTCACAAACTGTATATTTTGCATAAATTGAACTTCAAGATTTACAGACTCGTAAGATCGTTAACAAATGATTATAAAAATTTGTTTTTTTACACTGGACTTAAATCATTTTCATCTTATATACTTTTACTAGAATATACCTTCTAGAATTCTTTACCATCTATCGAATGGCATTAATAGTTTATTTTCACCAAAATTGGACCCTGATCGTTATTTGCGTGTACTCTTCAATTATTATAACTAGTTTTTATATCAATACTTGATCACAATTTCCTTTATCGCTGTCTGTACTTTTTCATAAAATTCTATTTGCTTTAACTTAATTAACAACATCTACATGCAAATATTTAATTGTAGGAAAAAAGTTTTAAGAGTCAACCTTAATCCATGAATTCTGGTATTAAAATTCCTTTAATAAATAAGTAACCTAATGTTTATAGGTTTATAGTTTTTATTCTTATGTAAAATGTTCAACGAGCTATACTTTAATAAATGGTTCTTTTAAAATTATCTATTTAAAATAATATCGTTTTTTACATTGCCTAGTCAATGTGAGTCTGTTACATACTCAAAAAGATCATTAACTAACAATATAGACAATTTGCAAATTGCCTGAAACACCGTAGCCATTTTGCAGATTGCCTAAAGTACTAGTGAATTTGCATAGTGGCTTACGACTTAGTCGGTTTGCAGATTACCTAGGAATTTTGCAAATTGCCGGATTTCGCAAATTGTCGGTAACATATGCATCGATATGCAAACTAAAAAAATGTTTTTATAATTTTTATAGATTATTTTAGATTCGTAAAAAATAATAATTTTAATAATAAATTTTATTTTCAAATTATTACTTTAAAAAAATTTTAATTCATTTTAATTTTTAATAATATGGTAAATATTTACAACTAAATGTTTTTACAAATTGTCAATCAAAAATAATTGTCTTTGATTTAATAATACCTATTTGTATTACGACGTACAGTTACTCACATAAATATTCGGACACTCCTATGTTAACAATGTTAATTTGACATTTTCAAGACTTTTTTTTTTATATAAAAATTGCTTTTACAGCAAAATTTTGTAGACATTTTTTGTTGGAAATTTCATTGCCTTAAATTTAGTTTATATACATTTTTCTATTTTGTTGCACCGTTTCCGACTGACAGCGACTTAAACAAGACCCTGTAAAATCCAAAAAATATTATCATCTAAATCTCGGAAACGGTGCATCATAATAAAAAAATGAATATACAATTTTTTCTTGTAAATTTCATTCTCTACAGTTTTGTTCATATTCATTTTTCTAATTGGTCGTACCGTTTCCGAGATATACTAGATGATAATATTTTTTGGATTTTACCGAGTCTTGTTCAAGTCGCTGTCAGTCGGAACCGGTGCAACAAAATAGAAAAATGTATATAAACAAAATTTAAGGCAATGAAATTTCCAACAAAAAATGTTTACAAAATTTTGCTGTAAAAGCAATTTTTATATAAAAAAATACGTCTTGAAAACGTCCAATTAACATTGTTAACATAGGAGTGGTCGAATATTTATGTGAGTAACTGTATGTATTGTAGTTCGACGTCTACTGAAGTTATTGGGGCATATTAGAACTTGGATATAAATGGGTACAACACCTCATACAGTGCGACCTCGATAATCCGAATCTTCATTACATCGGATTCTGCAGTAATTCGGCCAAGCATTTCAATTGCATTGTGTACTTTAAAATCCGGATTTGATAGTACTCGGTAATCCGAATCAGCGTTTGTAATAATTGTGAACCCCCGTATCGTATCTGTGATTCACATAAGCAGTGTGTGCCTTCGTTTTGACCGTTACTTATCGCGTTCTAGGGTTTATTAATTGCTTAGCTTGTTACTTAGTATGAATTCTTCTCACTGAGCAAAATCTCACGAATGTAGAAATAAGTATCCTTCTGTTTTAAACAATTTTGTTTCTAATTTTATTTCAAAAAGTGTTACTTTGTAATATTCAAAAGTGTGTGGAAAAATACTACTTTTCCGCACAACATCGGAACACTCCGACATTCTTATGTCAGATAACGTGAATGGTAAAACTTCGCCTTCAATGAAAAAATCTTAGTTTTCCTAACATGTATCGTAAATATCGATATGTACTATTTTCTAGTTGTTTTGTATTAAATGTTTCTCTTTTCAATAAAAAAACTGTTGCTTCAGTAATCCGAATTATTTATTAATCCGGATGACCGCGGTTTTAATTAGTTCGGATTATCGAGGTCGCACTGTAATAATAATTTTTATTTTCTTTATTAAAATCTTTCAAAAACCACCAAAAGTGATCCAAATATGCACAAATATGCAACATTTGTTTAAATATGCACCAAACGTTGAAAATATGCAAAATATGCATTTTGAAAACCGGATTTTTGGATTCACTTTTGCCGAATTCGTCTAGATTTCAAAACGAATTTGTTGGCATATCAATATTAAAAAACATGCAAATGCATAAAATCCGAGCTCTAGTTATAATTAAACAATAATGCATTATGTCCAGAGTCCACCTTGACCATGGGGTATTATCTGTAAATTTAACAGAAATATTTAATTACCTGAATATTGAAAGTTCTTTCTCTTTAAAAGTTCTTTCCCTAAAAACTAGTCGGCCGATAACAGTGTTGTTTTATTTCATCCCCTTCCCTTACACCCGAGAATCTACTAATATTTAATTACCTGTGTTATTATTTTATCATGTAATTTATTATCTCGCTATGAACACTGACCTGCACAACATAAAACCCGCCAAGATTTTATCATGTGATGATGTAATGCATCATATTATATTCATCCACATACACAATTAAATTGACTGACTTCCATAAGAGCTTGAATTGAACTTCGCAAAAATTTAATAATATACAATTTTTATTTATAATATAAATAGGGTTACTAAACGTCCGGTTTTTCCCGGACAAGTCCTCTTTTTGGCGGCTGATTTTTTGTCCGGTAAATCAGGGACAAATAAACGTTTGTGAGTGATTGGCGGTGGTTAAAAAATTTTTATTCTTCATAAGCGACTTAACAATTTACAGTTTTCAAACATAAAAAGAAATGGATTTCGTACAAAAATTATTTCAAATTATAATAATATCAAAATAATTCACATTTTATTAGCTTTCTGTTAATGATCTTATCTCTTTTTTTTAATAGCGCCCTTTTACGGGTTCTAATTTTTGATTACCTTCGGATTATGAATATATGGCATCTAACCCTTCATTTTTGAAAGTTTCAGCCTTTAAGCCTGACGTGTCCACAGAAGTCAAAATAATTTCAAGAAAGCACTCTACTATTTATGTGAGCATAATATTTAATATTATAAAAATAGTATACGGTTGACCTTTGATAACGTATACAGTCGTATGATAACGCCCAATCAGCATACCCTTCCCACACACGTATATTATGAATGATTCTTATTTTACCTGCTAGTATTATGCAATTAGCAAAGTTTAAAACCATTGGTAGCATTTATAATCAGCGCCGTTGCTGAAGAAATAGACAAACTATTACACAATCAAATTTAATTTTTTTACCATATCACTATTTTAGAAAACCTAAAAAATGCACACACACTTTTCAGAACTAAAATGTTTTTAAGTTATCACAATTAAAATACACTGTAAGTATACAATATCGCAAACGTTTTCACCATACTATGGCATCATCAGGCGATGTATTCTGGCGATGTAATACATCGCCTGATGATGCCATAGTATGGTGAAAACGTTTGCGATATTGTATACTTACAGTGTATTTTAATTGTTAACTTAAAAACATTTTAGTTCTGAAAAGTGTGTGTGCATTTTTTAGGTTTTCTAAAATAGTGATATGGTTAATATCGAGTTACACTACCTAAACCACGTATCAATCGATTATTTTAATTTTTTTTCTTGTAATACGGCAGATTTCTATCAAATATTTCAAGTAAATTCGCCATAAGAAGAAATATTGTACTATCAATTTATATTTGCTCTAGAGTCTACAAAAATGCATATAATGCTACCAAAATTTTTTTCAAGTTAGATGGAACATGTGTGCTGGATGTGATCTACTTTTTATACTTCTATTTATTAAAGTAATGTTTATAAAAATTATTAAACGGCTACATTTGTGGTTAAAAAAATTGTATTTAACAGCAAAATTTTTAATATTTGTGATGTTCTGATCGTAATAAAAACTAGCTAGGGTCCGAGAGCCAACTTTTAGCTTTTAAATGGTTCCAAATTTGGTTTCTAAAAGTTCTTACTTTTTCTTCTTAAGCAAATACAATGACACCATATCGTCCATATATTTAACATAGGCGTGACGCCAACCTTAATTATAATTTCTTTGTAAGGAATGTAGCGACATATGTAGTGTCAGATCTACGAGAAAAAATTTGATTTTCTGAACGCTTGGCCATCTGGAGTTCCCACTCGTTCAATTCTAGTCAAGTCCTACATATGCCTTATAACCCGGACGAAATCTGTGATGACGTGTAGTTGAGGTCTCCTTGTAAATAGAGACTGTAAATAGAGAATAAATTAATTTTTCTTGGGGCCATCCATTTTTCACCAGCAAGAGACTCTCGATTATATTTTTTGATATCCAAATCCAAATAATAAAATAAAATCACTCGCAACAACTTAAACTTCATTTTACATAAAAAGTAAAATTTATTTTCAAATCAAAACGCAAAACTATAAAATATCGGATAGCGTCCGTAATGCGACCACTTCGGTCGACGTGAACGGCCAAAAGTAAAATATAATAGTTACGGAGACCGTCCGTAAAGGCGTCCGTCCGCCATGATAGACCTGGCAAAACTCGCAGTTATATAAACAAATTTTCGTATCAACCTAAAATAGTTGGCACCACCAACAATTCCAATATTTACAATTATAAAATTATTTATAACAAAATTAAATTTACAAAACAGTTAAAACAAAATATTACATTTACAATTATTGAAGTAAAAATTAATTACAAAAATAGATAAATTCAAAATTTAAAAAGAGATTGATTTTGGAACACGACAATATGTATAATCGCCCCTGGTAGGTATAATTTATGTAATATCCAAATAAACTACAGAGTGAGGAACGAGCTTTAATTAGTAAGTAGGTAATTATTGTAGTAAATCGCTCACAATTTTAGGTAAAAGTTTTTCAGTTTTACAATAAGATTCATTCACACCACGACACCAGCTGTCAAGGTCTTCATATATCGACTGTTTGATAGGTTCGTTTAATTTCCCACAAAGTATACAATAGATTTTGGCCCCGCCACTATAATAATGTTTCTTCCATTCAAAATATTTCAAATACTTGTCGTCATTCTTATCCAGATAAATTAAGTAGTTCGCTAAATCTTCGACATTTTCAAAATCTCTTACGTTTATTGTAGAATAAGGTGGTGCAGCGATATCGCTACCACTATACACAACCGGAACTATATTTTTCTTCAAAATGCGATAAAGTTTCTCGGTGGAATAATCTTTGCAATAAGCATTTTCAAATGAAAAGTAAAACTTGTAGTTCCTCTCGACCATGTCGTAACACAATTTGGATTTGGTGCAGTTCAACTTGCCGCATTTTCCATAAATATCCACTGAAATATACTTTTGAATTTCTTCAACTAATACCTCTCGTTTACTAAATGTGTCGCAGTCGCTTACAAACCATGCAGCCAATTTAGTTTTATTAGAAAGTTGCTCTTTAGAAAGCGGAAGGTACTTCATTTCACGTTGACGAAATTGGCCGTGAGGATAGGGAAGATCAGAATCTAATCTGTACGACATTGTCCAATTAAAGAAAGAATTATAAGCCGTTAAGTTTGCATCTACATTGACCGGCGCTTCCATATTCATAAATATATACATTTGATTTGTTCTTCTCGTATGAGGTTCAACCATTTTAGATCTTTTAAAATGAGCGTGAAAGATTAAGGCGTCGAAGTTTTCTACTGACATGTAATTCTTATTTGCAGTGGCGTAACAGTTTTTAAATTTACAATTCTTGAAAGGTTCATATCCAGTTCCTATGTAATAGTCATAACGATGCCAAAACGGTGTCCAATATAATATAAATTTTGTGTTATTTGAAGAAAAGTTTTTAGTTGTAGTGGTAACAGCGATTAATTCCATTTCGTGTAAACTTTTGCACTCCGTTTTAATCACGTGATAACTCACAAATAACAAAATAATTATTAGTAGTATAAAAAATAATTTAAATGTAGTTTTATTTCTTAATATTTTCATGTTTCTTCTCTATCTGTTCCTATCGAAAAATGTCTTCAATTTTGTTAAAATCTTAAAAGATAAATCGGTTTTTAGATAAGACGAATAATTTTTCTTACATAAAATTCAATTATCCTGTTTAAAAAAAAAGTGTTAATTTAACATAATTTATATCTGAAAAAGTAGTCCATATACAGGTATAATATAAATTCACATAATATAATTTCACAAATGACACTTATTTTTCTAAAATAAATTTAAAGCATTCCATGGAGTATGCGATAAAAACGTTTTGGTGTGAATTTTGTTTTTTTCAAATGTCAGTTACAAAAATGGTGTTAATTAATGAGCAACAATTCATAATTTTTAAACTTTTACAACAACAGCGTAGTTTTACTGTGATAAAAATTTGTGTGTTTCGAAAGGTGCACTCTCTAGCTACAAAAATCAAAAATCCGAAAGAAAGGTAGCGCCAAAAAGCCAACTCTGACAAAGAAAAAATTTAAATCTAAAATTAATGAAGAAACCGAGAAGACATCACATTTCTGAACAAATTATTACAAAAAGGCACATTATATCGCTTACTAAATTGTAAAAATGGCAAAAATATATCACTGTCGATGAAGCATGATGGTTCCATCTAACAAATGCTGATGGCCAACGAAAAGTTCAGTACTTGGGTCGCGAGCAGTCGGCAAAAGAACAAAAGAAGAAAATCCGAAGAATTATGGTGTTCATGGGAATATCAAATTTTGGAACTACCACGCCAATTTTTGTTGAACCTGGGGCAAAAATTAATTCAGTATATTATATTAAGAATTGTTTAAAGCCACTTTTGAAGGATGCGAAGATATTATATCTTGCTGATGATTGGATATTACACCAGCATACGTTTCTAAAATTGTAATAAAAATAAAGTCTTTATTGCATATGGGACAGTTACAAATGCGCCAACATTAACATTAATATGAATTGCAGATATGTAATAACATGTAGGCACAGTGGTGGATTTGCCATAAGGCCCAGTAGGCTCGGGCCTAGGGCGGCCAGATATTAAGGGCGGCAAATCGTACCGAAAGAACCCACTGATGATAATAAGATTAACAAGAAATAAATCAAATGCAAAGTATCTGACTTAAAAGAAAATTTTACAGAAGAATGTCTTCATTTTCGTTCTCACTGTAGCATAAAAAATGAGGAGCGAAAAAGTGCATCCAGTTTACTGAAATGGTTACGAACCGAAGGTCTTACCAATTACCCAAACGTGGATATTGCTCTTCGTATGTGTGTGTGTACACCAGCCATTTATTAATAAACAAAACCTTACAACCGTTTTAAATATTTTATTTAAATGTCCAATCATCCCTGAAACCTCGGAAAATATTAAAAACTAGCAGCTTTTAGTTAACATTAACCAATTTTCTAATGGTCGATTCTGTTATTTCTGCAAGTCAATTCATTTATATTATAAAAAAATTCTATTATAAAAATTTGTCCGACGTGGGATTCGAACTGGCGATCGCCAAACGATTTAATTATGATTAATGCCCGTACTTATGCCCGTACTTATAGTCATGGATTGAACCGAGAATCGAGATCAATTCTCGAAATAACAGCTGTTGCTACGATACGGTCTAAATTCCAGTAATCTCATTGGTAAATTCTAGGATCATTTTGAGTCTCGGATTGATCCGTGACTATAATGGCCGTACTTATAGTCACGGATCAATCCGAGACTCAAAATGATCCTAGAATTTACCAATGAGATTACTGGAATTTAGACCGTATCGTAGCAACAGCTGTTATTTCGAGAATTGATCTCGATTCTCGGTTCAATCCATGACTATAATGCCCGTACTTATAGTCACGGATCAATCCGAGACTCAAAATGATCCTAGAATTTACCAATGAGATTACTGGAATTTAGACCGTATCATAGCAACAGCTGTTATTTCGAGAATTGATCTCGATTCTCGGTTCAATCCATGACTATAAGTACGGGCATAAGTACGGGCATAAGTACGGGCATAAGTACGGGCATAAATTGGCATCACGTCCCGCGCGGAATTAAATTGGCATCCCGTCCCGCGCCCGCGCGGGATAAAAATTGCCATTCCGGCCAGCGCGGGTTTAAATGGGCCTCTCGACCTTGGCGGGACCTATATTCTGTCGAGGCCCGTCTCGCGCTTCGGGACGGGATTTTTCGTATCCCGCATTCTTCTCTAGTATAATCGCCCCTGGTAAGTTACATTAAAATACATTACGAAGGAAACCCTAGCAAATGGTTTAAATCAACCCAATGTTAGGAAATATTTAACAGAAGAAACAGTAAAAAACGTAAGTCAAGACAATGTGGACGATGAAGGTTTTCGCAAAGTTTCACACAAGAAAAAATCTAAAAAGAAATTATCGATTGGAACGAACTCAAGTAATAGTAACGATGGTTTTCAAGGTGCTGAAGCAGTTAAGAAAATAGCGTGGTTATTTATCTCGAAAGCAAGCAGCAAAACGATAGAAGAAAACATCACCAATTACATAAAAGAAAAAATTGAAGGTAGCGAACCCATAGTAAAACAACTCCACTTAAAGTATGCTCGAAATGATAAATGTTTTAAAGTTGGAATTGACTTCGAGAAGAGAGACTTGGTATACGATGAAAATTTTTGACCCTCCGGAGTTGCGTTTAACAAGTTTTTGTTTTCAAGATCGCAAAATTTTTTAGAAAATCCTCTACCGAAGGTCGGAAACTGCTCTCCGAACTCAGTAGTGAAAGTTTAAAACAAAGACATAAACAGAGGGAATGGAGCATATTACATCAAAATATATGCTCCATTGAAAACAAAGTGGGTGAAATTGAGGTTCTCCTCAAATGTGAAAACACTCCAAAATATAATATTTTATGTTTTACCGAACATTTTTTATCTAACGAAGAAGCACCTTTATTAAAAATCGAAAATTTCCATGTAACTTCCCATTTCTCACGAAAAACAAGGAAACATGGAGGAGCTATGATCTTGTGCAAAAACGATATTATACACAAAGAACTTAAAAACTTAACTGCAATCTCACATGCACTCACATGAAATGCATTGTGAAATAGCTGCTTGTGAAATAGTTGATATCAGTATGATCGTGGTAACCATATACAAACCACCGGTAGGTGATTTTAATCTATTCCTAGAATGTTTTAGCAAATTACTTGACGCTCTGGTATCGATAAACAAATATTCTACTATTAATGGTGATTTTAACGTTCATTTCGATCGAGAATGTGCACGAAAACATCAGTTCCTGGATATCATTACATCTTATGGATTTACCCAGGAGATTCATTCAAACACAAGAAAAAACGCATGTCTCGATAATATTTTTGTTAACTTTAGTGGCTTACTAAATTATTCTACAAACGTACAAGATCATAAACTAAGTGATCATTCTGCTGTGGAACTAAGCATTGAAATTGAAATCAATAATAAAGATGTTATCGTGGATAGGAAAAATATGCACCGGCCCACTTACACAGGAAGGTCAAACAATTATGCACAATCTACTGGAAGAAACAGACTTTAGTTTTATCAAAACATCTTGCAAAAACATCGAAAACCAGTTTACGCAATTTTATGTTACATTATCAAACATGATAAATTTGACATTTCCGTTGGTAAGAGTGAGAACCAGGAATCAAAGACAAATTAAGATACCATGGTTCACCGATGTTTTAAGGCAGATGCGAAAGAAGTTTATGAATTTACCCACCGAGTTACCATTTCATAAAGAGGAGGCGAAAAAATTCAGGTAAAATTACAGGTTTGAAATTAAGAAGGCAAAAAAGTTAGCTAATACAAGATACCTAACAAAGGCGGATAACAAAGCTAGGGCATCATGGAAAATAGTAAATAGATACAGGAAAAACACAAATGACACACACTCTAAGGTAAACATTAAAGCAGACGATTTCAATAATTTTTTTGTTAATGTAGCGAATGATATAATCAATTTCATAAATAAGCCATATACTTTAGACATAAATAAAAGTTGCTCACCTATTAAAGCAACACAGAAATCTTTTAATTTCAAAGAAGTATCTTTAATAGAAGTGAGAGATGCAATAAAGAAATTGAAAAATAAGAATAGCAAAGACATATATGACATGAACGCGAGGCTCATAAAAAGTCATGTGAATCAGTTGGTGAGCCCGCTTACAAATTTGTTTAATGCATGCATTAGAGAACAAGTCTATCCGGATTGTTTGAAAATTACGAAAGTAATACCATTATTCAAAAAGAGAAGTAAAACAGATGCTAATAATTACAGACCAATTTCTTTAATTCCAATAATATCAAAGATATTTGAATACCTTCTCGAACAACAGTTTGTTAAGAAATTATTTAGAACAAAATAACATCCTTAACGAGTGTCAATTCGGTTTTAGAAAAAAGAAATCTACTTCGGAAGCAATAAATACCCTAATGGAATTTATCCTGATGGGCTTTGAGGAGGGAGACCATGTTGGAGCAATCTTTTGTGACCTTTCTAAAGCATTTGATTGCGTCTCACACAATCTCCTAATCTACAAATTAGAAAAATATGGACTAAAGCAGGAAGCTCTAAAATTATTAACAAGCTACCTATCGAACAGGTTTCAAAGGACGGCATATGAAGGAGAACTTTCAGAACCAAAACCTATCACCCATGGAGTACCTCAAGGTTATATTTTGGGTCCCCTGCTATTTATAATCTATATAAACGATATAAATACATGACGAACGCCATTATACCCAACTCTTCCAACCACTGTGTAAGTCAGAAAATGTCAGCATTAAACCACTTAATAAATAGAGCAATGACAATCCCCATGAGCAAAATCAACAGAGAAAAGGAGCTGCTAATAATAAAGCAATTAGCAACACAGAACGAATACGAAGAAAAGACAGTAAACAGAATGATCCATAAAAAGAAGCGAGCAATAGAACATCCATATTTTAAAACTGACGCAGAAAAGAAAAATTATAAATATAGAGTCATAAAATACCAGGGATGGATCAACCAAAAGCTCTGTGGAATTTTCGCTGAACAAGGCATTATGTTGACAAATAAAACCAACAACAAAATGATTGACAAGATACGCTACAGACAACATAACGAAAGTTTAAATGACAGTAACGGTGTATACCAGCTATACTGCAAAGACTGTAATGCTTCATACATAGGGGAGACTGGGAGAAAGTTGGGTATACGAATAAAAGAACATCTAAGAGACAGGCAAAAGTCATTATTCGGAAAACACCTACATATAAGGAAACATGAGATCGACACAGACAAGACAAGGCTGCTTCACAAGAACAAGAAAGGATATAAACTGAACCTCCTGGAAGCTTTAGAAATAACAAAAGCCAGAAAAAACCAAGAAATAACACTGCTTAACAAGCAAATTCATCTATACGGTCGACCAATATTCGAATATATTTTGAATACCGCCACAACAAGTGATAATAACGAAAAATGATAACTTCGACATTTTGTTTATTTCGTTTCTTAGATTGCACATTGGTAATTTGATTTAATTTTAATTTAATTTTAATTTGTTTCTGACGCTTAAATATTTTATCAGAATTGATATTTGAATGTGGGATACACCATCATGTTTTTAGTCGTTTGTTTGTTTTAATTGACGTGTAAGTAATAATTGTTACAATGCATCTTATGACAACTTAATTTGTAATTTCTTGTAGAGAGCTCTGATGATGTGAATTAGTTTCACGAAACCGGTTAGCCCTAAAATAAAATAAAATTATACGAGAAGTGTATATTTCTTTCCGAAATTTTCCATGATATAAATACAATCAGTACTACAAGCAGTTGTAATGGACTAATTTTGTTTGCGGACGATACCACGAAGGCAAATAAAAATAAAGACCTTTACGCACTGAAGGAGCACATAATTCAAAATAAAAATATTCTAAGCAAATGGTTTGCAGCCAATCAATTATTTTTGAACGAAAACAAAACGCAAACTATGATTTTTTCTTTAAGGGATCAAAGTCACGCATCAGACACAGATATTGTCAGTTTTTTGGGTGTAACTTTAGATAACACCTTGAAATTTGATAAACATGCAGAAAACATAAGTCGCAAATTAAGCCAGAATATTTTTGTTTTGAGAAATTTGGTCAATCGTGTGGAAAAATCAATATGCCTGACAACTTTTCATGCACTGATACAGTCAATTGCAAGTTATGCCTTATTGGTGTGGGGGCACTCAAGTCATGCAGAAAGAATTTTCAAACAACAGCGTCGAGCCATAAGGGTGATCGAGAATATGAACTATCGTGCCGATGTCCGAGACAAGTATAGAGACCTAAATATTCTCACTATACCATCGCTCTATATATTAGAGTGTTTGGTATACGCCAAGAAAAATTTACGAAAGTATACCCAGGTCAACTCAATCCATAACTACAATACCCGAAATAATAATGACATCCAAAGCACTTTTCTTAGATTGGAAAAATCAAGAAACTCCACCTTGTATTATGCGCCAAGGTTTTATAATAAGTTGCCAACGTCGCGTCGCCGTCGGTGAGATCCTTGGATGTTAGAAAATTCAAGAAGGTTGTTCGGGAATACCTAATAAAACAGGTGTTTTACAAGGTGGAAGACTTCTTGGAAAAACAAATAGAAATCATATGCGAATAACATAAGGTTAAGATGAAAAACAGTGTCCCTGCTGATCTTCGCCTTTTAAACCAAACTGGCAGCATTAAACCATTTTTTTTTTGTTTTTATGTACACGCTTTTTTGTTTTTAATAAAGTTTACTCTACTCTACTCTACTTTATACTCTACTCTATGTCATAATCAAATAAACAACAAAGTGAGGAACGAGTTTTAATTGGTAAGTAGGTAATTATTGTAGTAAATCGCTCACAATTTTAGGTAAAAGTTTTTCAGTTTTACAATAAGATTTATTCACACCACGCCACCAACTGTCAACGTCTTCATATATCGACTGTTTGATAGGTTCGTTTAATTTCCCACAAAGTGCACAATTAATTTGGGGCACGCTAATGTAATAATATTTCTTCCATTCAAAATATTTCAAATACTTATCGTCATTCTTATCCAGATAAATTAAGTAATTCGCTAAATCTTTGACATTTTCAAAATCTCTTACGTTTATTGTAGAATAAGGTGGTGCAGTGGCATTACAGTCGCTACCACTATACACAACCGGAACTAGATTTTTTTTCAAAATGCCATAATGTTTCTCGGTAGTATAATCTTTGCAATAAGCATTTTCAAATGAAAAGTAAAACTTGTAGTTCCTCTCGACCATGTCGTAACACAATTTGGATTTGGTGCAGTTCAACTTGCCGCATCTTCCATAAATATCCACTGAAATATACTTTTGAATTTCTTTAACTAAAACTTCCCGCTTATTAAATGTCTGGCAGTTACTTACAAACCAAGCAACCAATTTACTTTTATTCGCAAGTTGTTGTTTTGAAAGCGGAACGTATTTTGTTTTACCTTTATTTAATTCTCCGTGGCGGAGTGGAAGATCCGAATCAAATCTGTACGACATTGTCCAATTAAAAAATGAGTTATAAGCTGTTAAGTTCGTATGTACATTGACCGGCGCTTCCAAATTCATAAATATATACATTTGATTTGTTCTTCTCGTATGAGGTTCAACAATTCTAGATCTTTCAAAATGAGCGTGAAACATTAAGGCGTCGAAGTTTTCCACTGGCATGTAACTTTTATTTGAAGTGGCGTAACAGTTTTTAAATTTACAATTCTTAAAAGGTTCATATCCAGTTCCTATGTAATAGTCATCACGATTCCAAAACGGTGTCCAATACAAAATAAATTTTGTATTGTTTATAAAATTGCAGTTTTGCGTTTTAGTATTTTCGTTAAAGCCATTAGAAACAGTTTTATTCGAGAAAAACCAAGCAGATAATAATAAAGTAATAAGTAGAAATTGAAGCACTTTTTTCTTGTTTGGAAAGTTCATATTTTTACGCTGCCGTACTTTTATTTTGAACACTGGGACACATGTATAAAACTATGAGGTACCTATTATATATTAATAAAAATTATCAAAATGGAGCTAAAGTAAATAAATAAAACACTTTAAATTTGAGCTTTCGGGAATGTAATTTTTATATATAATAATTATTGTAGTTAATCTTTATTTATTACTATGTTTTGTAATTACCGCAAGTGTTCTTAAGCTCTTATTTACCATGTACATACCGCACTGGTGGTTTAAGGCAGTGTTCTAGTCTAGAGCCATAAATTTTAGGTGTATTTTCGAGCTCGATAAAAATGAAACAAACAATATTTTTACCATTCATTTTCTTACAACATATTTCAATCTACAAGGAAATTTTTTAACAAAAAAAATTAAAATTTTGCGACTTATCAGCTAGTAAAGTTGTGTTTAAAATAAACGTGGGGTGTGTGCTGGTTGACACGATAGCAACCCTTTTGGTCATCTGAAATAAAATTTCAAAAAAGATTCGTTATTAGTAAGAATGTGCTATTACGAATTTTTAGATTTATTGAGAATTTTTTGCTCAGTTTTTTTATATCTAGCGCCGTTCTCGAGTTATTGCTAATTCAAACAATATAGAAAAAGCACTCTTCGAAATTACACAAAATTGAAATGTCAAAGTGACTTTTCTAATTTTACGTCAAATAATGTTTTAAAATTAAGTATTTATATTTTACATTTTATTTAATTTTTGGTTGGAGAAAAAGTAATATGTCTCATTTGGATTAAAAGTGTCTTTGTTTGACGTGCAATTATTGCTCCGCCTCGCAAATGCAAAAATTGCTTGTCAAACTAAGTTTCACTTTTAATCCGAATAAGACAATGTACTATTGACCCGTTTTTTCCATAAAATTTTTAATTTTTTACAATAGTTAACAAAATAATTTTGGTACAAAAGTGGTAGGTGCGATAGGCAGATATATATTGAAGGTTGGTACAAAATTTGAAGTAACTCGGTCAAGCAGAAATATGTAAAAACAAAAATAACAATAATAAGAAATGTACATTCAAAAGTACTAATGGTTGCCGTTAAATATAAGAAGAAAATTCACGTGTAATAATTAATATCAGATTATATCTACAATAATTTTAATTTTAAGGATTTAAAAATTTACTACTGTTATCGTAGACTATCAAAAAATAGTTGATATCAGACAGGTGCCGGCATTTTACACAATGCGTAATAAAAACTTCAACAAAATTTCAGACAAAATCAGCTCTCTTCGACATCAGCGCCGATTGTCGGTACCGATAATAAGCAAGCAGGTTATCTGCTTTCACTCTGTGCATACCTAACTACAACTATATTACATTATGAGCATAAAAATAACTTCGCAACTGTTATTAAACAGATTATTTTTATGTACATTATGTTGCGGAGGTGTACTAATATTAATTTATTTGATTAACCTGCGGGCGTCGTTAAACTTATTGCCAGATTTTGTAATGGTAACACAAAACATACGAGCACCATCAACTGAAAAGTTATCGATACAGAACAGAACAAATATCGAAATGGGAAAGAAATGGCATCACCAAAATGGAACTACTAAATTTTCTACTGCGAATAGAAAAGATCCACAACTTTTCCGCGATCAAAACGAAACGAAATACTTTCCTATGCAATACCAAGGTAAGATATTAAAAGAAGTTAGAAAGAACTTAATCATTCCAGTGTTAGATTCTCGAAATATATCAATAACCGAAAAATTCAATATGGTTAAAGAAAAAGAATGGTATTATCGAAATGGTACTAAATTTCCTACTCCAAATACGGGAGATTCACAACTTTTTCCCGATCAAAAAAACGGCGATAGGATACTTGAACAGTTGATGTACTTTCCAAACCACTACCAAGGTGAGATAATAAAGTAAATCAGAAAAAGAGTTAACTATTTTAAGTGTTAGATTCTCCAAAGAAAATAATATTGGCTTACAATGGGTTAAAGAAGTGGCACGAATCAGCTGGATCTGATAGATTTAATAAATGCCCCGTAAATAAATGCCTTCTAACGGAAGATAAAAATATGACCATGGAAGCCGATGCCATTATTTACAAAAATGTGTTTATTCCCACTGGTATATCTAAGCCAGCCAAACAAGTATGGATGCTATTTTTCCTGGAACCTCCATACAAAACTAAATTTGTTAAATATCCCAACGTTTTTAACTGGACAGCAACGTATCGACATGATAGCGAATTGGTCGTACCCTATAGACGATGGAATTATTACGACTCCAAGGTAATGCATAGCTGCATGTCAAGTACGAGCAACTTATTTATTAGCAACTTATTATTTACAGGTAACCCAAACAATGCAAACAAAAAACTACGCTGCAAACAGAACAAAACAAGTGGCTTGGTTTGTAACAAATTGTGATTCCCCAAATGGACGTTTAGCATACGCGCTTGAATTAGCAAAATACATACAGGTGGATATTTATGGCAAATGTGGCTCTCTAAATTGTTCACGAAGTAACGCATCTGCATGCTTCGACATGTTAAAACGTGATTATAAATTTTACCTAGCATTTGAAAACTCTAACTGTCGCGATTATATCACTGAAAAATATTATGAAAATAGTTTGAATTCTGAAATCTTGCCAATCGTGATGGGAGCTCCACCTGAAGATTACGAGCGCAGTGTCCCTAAAAATTCTTACATACACGTCGACGATTTCGGAGCTCCAGAAGACTTGGCTAATTATCTCCATCAACTAGACAACGACGATGAGTTATATAATTCCTATTTCAAATGGAAAGGTACTGGCGAATTTATTAGTACGCACTTTTGGTGTCGTCTTTGTACTTTGCTGCATGCACCCTTTAAAAATCGACATTATGAAGATATAAATAAATGGTGGCGTGGTCCCGGTGTTTGTCGATATTAAATTCTTTGGAAGAATTAAAAATAAGTTTTAATATTTAATTTATTTACCTTAAGTATTCCTCCACCTCCTATCAGTGCTTTATGAAGTTATGAACAGAAATAAATTAGAATTTGAAATTTATTTCACCTATGCATATTATAATTACTATTACTACTTGTTTTTGTATTTGTTGATGTATTTGAGACATCTTTATACATTTCCCCAATACTTTTTTAACTAATAAAACTTTGTATTTTTATGGAACCCACTTGTTCTCAGTGGCGCAACAAGGCAGCTACAGGCTTGTGTTTCCGACTTAAACCAGGCTAGGCGGAACGATTTTTTTAAATTAATTTACCGAAAATCGTCACTTATCCCTGCTTATGTACGCGCAGGTAAATTGAATTTCCCTGACTAGTCCAGTAATAATTAGTAATTGTAACAAAATAAAAGAGACGTCGTTCTTTTCTTTATTACTTATTATTGTTTTAACAGTAACTATGTATGGTAACCCTAACAGGACAGTATGACGGGCCAGACTTGGCCAGGGATAGGGCCAGGATTGGCCCGACTTTGTAGAAGTGGGGCCAAGCCTGGGCCCGTCATACTTTCCTATTGAATTTTGCTAATTTTAAAAATGTTGTTCAATTAATGTTTTAAATTTTCGATTTTTTATTTTTGTTTCCTGTTTCTCTTTTGTACGTGTAATTATTAATTTATTAATTATGTTGTTTATTTTCTACAAAGTTGAATTATATTATTTTTCAAAAATAATATTATTAATTAAATAATTAACTTCAAAAATAAAATTATAATTAAAATTAACTCAATTTAGAAGACTTGAAAATGTATAACAATTTATACGAAACATGTCGTCTTAATTAAAAATAAACATCTTATAAAAAACGAAGAAGTACGTTATTAGAAAAATAAAATTAATTTATTATGTAAGTAGGTAATGTTTGTTTTTGAATAAAATTCTTGATTTTCTGTTAAATATTTTACCTAGTAGTTAATCCCTATAAGAGTGATTTTAATAAAACTAAATAACAGTATATTTAATTATATTTTTTCATAAAAATTAATTTTAAAAAATCGTTTCGCTTATAAGGCTATTAAAAAAATTCTATGTTAATTTAATATCCATTTGGGGGCCCGATTTAAGTCGGAAACACAGGCCCGGAGCTGCCTTGTTACGCCACTGAACGGGACATGTCCACCTACATATTATATTGACAACAGCCCATAGCATAATGCAATCACCTGACTAACCATAACCATAAGTATCTTTAAACTGTTGTGCATCATTATTTTAAACTGCACTTTAATCAGTTTAAAAAAAATGAACCTACAATGACTGTTACAGGATACTATTCGTCTAGTTTCCGATGGTTGTCCGGGACAAAATAAAAATTGTACAATATTAACTGTCTGCCAAATGGCTTCAAAATTATATTTCCTGTAACAGGGCATTCCTTTGCCTCCTGATAGTCTTTAGAGTAATAAAAGAAGTTGAAAAAAATGCACACCATTATTTCACCTGATTATTTACCTACCTACAAGGGGTCGGATACTATTCGGCGCAGCCGTTTCGACGCAAAACCGGGTCTGAGACCCCAGTGTGCAGTTCCAGGGTTAAATTTGTTAACAATTTATTTTTAGGATGGCCGTATAGCTTCTGCCTACCATTCGCGCTACGCTTCGTATTGATTTGCCTTGACAAATCTCATTAAATCTCGAAATGACAAATCTCTTCTTCTGCTCTCCATTTTTGTACAAAATTAGCACAAATATTAAAATATTTTAAAAACTACCCTAGTGGAAATATTTCTCTGAAAACTCTGAATTAGACTTTTGCAAAGTTTGTAAGACTTCTGCAGACTTTGTTTTACTTTTTCAGAGAAATATTTCCACCAGGGTGAGTTAAAAAATTCATAATTGCAAATAGTGGAATCATCTTGCACATGTGTATTATCACTGGAAACTAATTTTTGTGCGTTGAATTTCATAGTTATTTTACAATTTTCGCTGTACTTCGAGAGGTAATTTACTTTGTTGACTGATGCCTTTTGCATACGTTGCAATAATGCCCACGGATTCTAATTACAACAATTTTGGGTTACTGTCAGTTAACTGACACCACGAATTGAACTTTGACCTTTGCACTATTGGAAAGAGGTCAATTTTCTAGGCATTTTGAGATATTACATTGATATGGATTATCCATTAGTTTTCGAGAAAACGGCATTTGAAAATCAAAATTTTACATGTATTTCTCCATAAGGATTGCACACACGAGTGTTCTATTGCCCGTACGTGCGTTCTGATATAGTCTATGTGTCTATTATTACTCTGTCGAGTACACATCGTGCGTGGCTAATAATTAATAATAAAAAGGTTAATAATTAAAAACGAGTTTCACCCCTTTCGAGTAGCACCTCTGGCGAGTTGGAGCTATCTAGGGGAATGTTTTTAGCGAGTCAGCGTTCGTCAAAACGGCGCGTGTAGCGCCCCTCGCGAGGGGTTGCGGAGCGTCGGTTTTGACGAACGCAACCAAGGCAAATCAAAGATCCACCCTAAAAACAAGTTAAATAATTAAAAATAAATAAATACTGTTCGTAAAACGTTACTGCTAAATTAAAAAATTAAAAAATACACGTACGGGTAACAGAACACCCATATAGAATTCGTAGTGTAATCCCTATGTAAAATGCATGTCAAATTTTGATTTTTAAATGCCGTTTTCTCGAAAACTAATGGGTAATCCATATTAATGTAATATCTCAAAATGCTTAGAAATTGTCATAAATATAATATCAGTTGTATTATTAACAATCATTTTTAATATATCTTGAAAAAGGGAGTATCCACTCTCGAAAGCTCGAAAATATTAGTTTTATTGTTTTATAGTTCATTTAGGTCATAACTGATATTATATTTATATAAATTTTCAAGAGCTAATAATTTTAATTATTTAGAAAATTGTCCTCTCTTTCCAATACCTAGTGCAAAGGTTGAAGCTCAATTCGTGGTATCAATTGCCTGACAGATCCCATTAATATATAACAGGTATTATGTTGTCAATTTATAAATTATTATAATGTTGGATTAAGTTTAGTATCTTTATAACTTAAACACTCATTTTATCATTTTATTTATAACCAATTATTTGTACAAAATTAAATTTTTAAAAATAATTGTTCGGTAGAAAATTTTGGAAATGAAAAAGTTAAATTAAATTAGATACTTGCACCCAGGTGTCCGGCTATTAGATAAATTTCGTAGTTCCTTCAACAAATTTTCAATTAAAACGTTCCATAAAACTCCACTGTAAACGAATCGAGTTTTCAGTCCAGTAATTATACCTAATCTTAATTTTATTTTCCAAGTATCTTCTAGTGTAATCTTTCCAATTTCCAAATCGACACCTGTTAACTTCCAACTTAAATTCTTCCTTGTCCAAATCACTTTTATTATTAATAATATTTTTCAGTAGCAAATACACATTAGACACTTATTTTTGCAAAAAAGCATTTTGAAACCTAGAAAAAATATATAATGTGTGAATCAAATGCGATGAATTTTTGCAACTTATTATATTTTTAAAATATTTCACTTACTTAAACTATGTATTTAAAAAATTCAAACACCCTTCAACCACTAATTATACTCAATGGAGAAAAACATTTTAAATCAAATTTTTTTAATGGTTGGCTCTGGAATGAAAAGTGAGGAGATCGAATTTTTAGGACATAAGAATAGTAAATAATAAGAGAAAAACGTTCTTTTTGGTATGTCAGTAAAAAACCTAATAAAAAAAATTTTAAGATCGGAGGAATTTTAAGACGTGAAGATGTTTCTTTGTGTTTCCTTGGGACTGTCGAAGGAGCACAGTGTGGAGGAGAGAGCCAATTCTTCATCGCAAAAACAGTTAAAAAAATTTATTTGTGGTTTCTTCACCTTTTTAGAAATTTTTTCAAATTTTTGGATAGATGTCGAATTTATTTTTTCATCTTTGAAGTTTTTATTAAAGCTATCAATTATCTATATATATAAAAATGGATGTATGTATGTATGTAGGTATGTATGTTCCTTATAGACTCCTAGACCGCTTGACCAATCTTTATGAAATTTGGTGTATAAGCTAATTACGATGCTGCGAAGAAGATAGGCTACTTTAGAACGGCTTTCAACAAACTTTAATAAAATATGTGGCAAATAGTGCCTATTCATCGGATCAACAGATCGACGGATCAACGGATAATTGGATTAATTTCCCTATATAGGACATTACCCTTTCAGTACAAATGTAAAAGTTTCTGTGAACATAGAGACTACTTTGTTAGATTGTTAAACTCATCTTAGATAAAATACATTCAATGCCACCAAAAAAAGCAGCTGTTGGAAATAAATCATCAAAGGCTAAGAAACTCAGGGAAAAAAGAGCTGCTGAAACGGAGAAAAAACGTGAAGCTCGGCTTTCACAAAACCGCAATAGAGCTTCAACGTCTAAAGCTGCTGAAACGGAGGAAGAACGTGAAGCTCGGCTTTCACAAAACCGCAATAGAGCTTCAACGTCTAGAGCTGCTGAAACGGAGGAAGAACGTGAAGCTCGGCTTTCACAAAACCGCAATAGAGCTTCAACGTTTAGAGCTGCTGAAACGGAGGAAGAACGTGAAGCTCGGCTTTCACAAAACCGCAATAGAGCTTCAACGTCTAGAGCTGCTGAAACGGAGGAAGAACGTGAAGCTCGGCTTTCACAAAACCGCAATAGAGCTTCAACGTCTAAAGCTGCTGAAACGGAGGAAGAACGTGAAGCTCGGCTTTCACAAAACCGCAATAGAGCTTCAACGTCTAGAGCTGCTGAAACGGAGGAAGAACGTGAAGCTCGGCTTTCACAAAACCGCAATAGAGCTTCAACATCTAGAGCTGCTGAAACGGAGGGAGAACGTGAAGCTCGGCTTGAACAAAACCGCGATAGAGCTTCTGCGTCTAGAGCTGCTGAAATGCCCCCAACAACGTATCGGACGACTTGATGCCAACCGCTTACGGTTGGCTCGATTAAGACAAACATTGGATTTAACCTTGGAAGCATTTCATTACGACAAAGATTACGATTACAGAAATCACAGGGATGTAGTAATAGGACAAATGAATATAGTTTGCTTGCATTGTCGTGTTTTGAAGTTCGCTAAGGAATCACCAGGAATGTGTTGTTCGAACGGCAAAGTTGTTTTGCCACCGCTGATTGATCCACCTGAGCCACTTCTGAGTTACCTTACTGGCACCACTCCAATTTCAAAACACTTCCTGCAAAACATTCGCAAGTACAATTCATGCTTTCAAATGACTTCATTCGGGGCAACAAACATTGTTTACAACACCGGTTACATGCCCACATTCAAAGTGCAAGGCCAAATATATCACCAAATCGGTTCGTTCCTCCCAGTACCGCAACAAAATCCAAAGTTTCTGCAAATATATTTCACTGGCAATGAAGAAAGAGAAGTTGAGCAGCGTTGCGCAATTAGTACTGCAACCAGACGCGAAATCATTTCAAACTTACAAGCGATGTTCCATGGAAGCAACAATTTGATTCGTCTTTTCAAATCAGCTATAGATCAGATGACTATACTGTTGTTATAAGAGCTGACAAATATATAGCTGATAAATAAATATATAAATTTTATCATCCATTCTACCCGTTTTAATTCTTTTTCAGAATGTTGCTGCACGAAGTCCAAGAGCCTACATCAAAATACTTCAGGCATAAACAAAGCGTTTTATTTTTAATAACACCCCGAGTGAAGCCGGGTATTCATAACTATATATAGATAGACAAAAGAAAAACCAAAATTACTGTTTTGTTGTGTGTACGCATTGCTGAAGTCCGTTCGTATGAAACAAACGAGTAACGGAAAGCAAGATTGGAAAACGTTCGAGTACGTAGACTAATGCAAAGTATTTTATTTTTAAAGAGACCCCGGGCGAAGCCGGGTATCCAGCTATAATTTATATGGCAGAACGTTCGCCGAGTCACTTGGTATATTAATTCTGAGGCGGTACGATGTTCTAGAATTTTACAAATAATTTATATGGTTCAAGTTCTGAGGCGATACGAAGTTCGCCGGGTCAGCTAGTATTATATAAAATTAAATAAATAGAGATTATTAACTTAAATATAATATATTGATGTATTAATTTTTTATATTTATAACTTAATCCTCAGACTAAAAGTAAAGGAAAAAGAAAGCTTTCGAGATAATAAATAAAATATAATTTGAGTGACTAATTTTTAATGAAAGTGAATTTAGTTCAAGAAATAATAAAATGTCAAAAAATTGAAAATAAGTTTAGAATTTTATTAGTAATCAAAACAGATTCGATTCAGCCGATATTAATAGAGATAGTTGATTCTCCCAAAAATATCTTTCCCCATAGTAATATGTGTTTCATTTTCTGTTGCCTATAAAATCCTAACCTGCTTACTTCATTGATTGATTACCTCATTGATTCAGTTTGAATTGAAACTACTTTTTGTAGTTGTCAATATTACCTACATAGCTCAAGTTATAAAATTTGAAAAAAAAACAAGACGAGACCTCTGAGACTTTATTGTTCTTATTTCTCTGACTATCTCCCACTACATATTAATCAACAGGGCTAACAATTAGGTACACAATCAGCAAACTTACAAATTGCTCCTATAGGTAGATAGGAAGGTACGAGTTATTTCTATTATCAAATACTAAAACAGTTACCTTGATGAAAAATTTAGTTAAAAATAAATATAACATTTCATTATAACATTCCTTATCAGCTATAAAGTCTAATGATTAAATTTGTTAGTTTCATCATAACAAAAAACTTAACCAAGCAGTGATATATTAGCTGGTAGTTATTATTTTTAAAACGCGTAAACTAAAATGATTAAAATCGATAAAATGTTAAAATTATTATGTCTATTTGATTGGAAGTTTATTATCTAAATTATTGGAGAAATCTTTCCTCCTCTTTACCATATCGATGTATCAACGATATGTAATGAAATATGGACAGTCATTTTACAATTCGTCAAGACATAGTAAACTAACAAGCTAGCGGATCAATTCTAAATAACGTTATTTGTCTTCAAAGTGCTATTTCTTAGATAAACAACAGGAACTCGACCAGTTAACAAAACTTAAGCCACATTTCCAAGCAGCTATCGGTAACAATGCATCCGACAATCCTTGCAAAACGTAGCTTAAACTGTCAAATATTTACAAAGATTTAGAATCGATCCATAGATAAGTACATTGGGTTTATTGTATGTAGTAGCTCTTCTCGAGGATGATTTGACCGAATGAAATAAATAAGTTTGATCTTACAAGTACTTCTACCCTGTTATATAATTGTAAATTCTTCTGTACTACGTATTGATTACTCAATATCTTGTAACTTTCAGGTGTAGTCACGAAATGAAGACGAAATGGAAGCAGCACCTAATTAAGTTTGTGCACCCGCTTAGTATATTAATACAGCTATGGCATCGTACAAAAATTTTCCTCTTTTGCCATCACTGCTTTAGTGCATCACAACAATTAAAGTGCAAGATTGATGCGTTAGTGAGAAGTAACTTAAAGAGTGGGAAAACGACAACTCCCACGACATAACTTTTTCACATTCTACAAAAGTAGCTAAAAAATAATACTTATCTGGAGATATGACGTGGATGATAGGTATACAATATATATGTAGGTAGCGATATTAACTGTGATATGATCCAATGATATGCTTAACGATGATCCGCAGGAGGCGGCGGCTGAGAAACCCTACCTGGCGTGTCTTGATTTAGTTGCGAAGCGGTAACCGATCGAGTTTGTAAAGTCGCCGTCGGTGGTTCGTCTAAAAGTTGCCGCAAACGTTGCAGTTGCGCTTCGAGTTGCCTATTATGATCCTCTAAAATTTGCATGCGAGCCTCCAATCGTCCTTTGTGCTGTCTCAACAAGCGGGCTTCTGCAAGTACGTCATGTTGTGCTGGAGGCGGATGAGGTACGCTACCTCTTTGTAGCTGTTCGTATTCTTGATGTAATGCGGTATTTTCTGCTTCCAATTCGCGTATCATATCTTGCAGCTCGGCTCTTTGTTCCTCGTCGATTACTAACATAAGCTGTCCGGGACTTGCAGGCGCGCCCTCTAGAGATTGACAATAATCTGCGATTAGTTGATGTTCATCTTCTGGCGAAGTGGCTCGAAGTTCCACTTCCGCCAAACGATTGGCATAAATTTCTAATCGAGAATGCATGTCGTTATGCTGAGGAGATGCTATAGGACTTTCTAACTCATCTCCTTCGAGAACCGACCGGACCGGTAAATATCCGACGCGAGGATGTTTCAAAAAGTATCGTTTACTTTTAAATTTATTTCTTAAAGCTCGAGTAAAATCACGGACGTCTTCAACCGACGTCGTGGTGGCACAATATTCGTGCATGGGATGAGTGAGTTTGTGACCCTTAGTCAGACGTCCCGAGAAGAAGCAGATTTGACACATGTCAAAATTAAAACACTTGAGGCAACGATATCGTAGACCCACGATAGGGAACTGTTTGCAAGAGTTGCATTTAGCCTGATGCTTTGCCGTTTCGGCAGCGGCTAGGCGATGAAGAACTGGTAACCAAACCAGAGATTGAGGTTCTTGTTTCAACCAAGCCAAAAAATGCGTCGCTTCGAGATCCTCCTGATCTCCTAAACAACTGCGAACGCTAGGTTCGATATTTGAACCTCCGAATGCAGCCACTTCGCCTAACTGACGTGGTATTTGTAAAATATCATGTAGGAGTAATCCTAATTTGCGTTGGTCGGCGCGTTGTTGAGGATCAGCTATTAAGCGAAAAGCGTAACGATATTTGTCTTCTAAATGTCCTCTCGACAAAATTGTCAATCCGACCTAAAATAAACAGACCATTTGGAAATTTTGCGAAAATATTGATTAATGTAAACAAATATACATCAAATTATTTTTCCAAGGAGTTACTATTAGAGATGAATGCGGGTTTGAAAAAATCCCGATCCGCCCGCGATTTCCCGCCAAGTTATTCGTCGATATTCCTTGACCAGTGTCGTCCAGTATTGTATTACTGGCATTGTTGTATCAATTTTTGATGGTGCAATATTAAAGTATGAGTCCAAATCCGTATTATCACTTTCAGGCGAGGAGTAAATCTCACGGGAAGTCTGGTATACAACTTGTGGTAAGTTTGGGAAGTCTGGAAAGTCCGGAGAAGTCTGGGAAAGTCCGGGGAAGTTTGGGAAGTCCGAAGTAGTAGGAAGTCTGGCGTACACAATTTTTGACCGTGGTTTACCCCTCGATTATTTACCTATTTTGTGATAGTTGTCTACTCCTGAGTCAATTTCACTTTAGTTAGATTTTTGGGATATCTGCTATTCGATATGCTAGCATATCAATAGCATCTGCTATTCAAATATCAGATATCCTCAAAATCTAACTAAAGTCAAATAAACTGAGGAGTATAAAACTATCACAAAATTAAAAAATTAATTTTTTATGAATTAGAGTTAGACTAATAAAAAACAAGCTAAAATTACAATTTTTTAAAAAACATACTTTAAGCGCCCCTTTACTACTCAGCGCCCCTAGGCAGCTGCTTAGTTTGCCTATTGGATAATCCGGCCCTGAATTTGTCTTTTAAATGAATACTAAATTTGATGATCTGTAAATATTTGTGAAGTTGGCATCCCATCTTCATCATTTTGATATAAAAAAATATAGAATCGTTAGGTCTTGAAAGGTTACTCGGTTTTAATGTTAGGTCGCTTCTGGTTTAAAAAAAAAATTATTACCTTTTTGAAAGATTTTTGATTTTGTTTCTTGAAAGGAAAAAGGTGTGATTTTTTAGAGACTGACATTGATCCGGTTAACCGGATTCAAGGGGCTATTCTGAACTCCATAGTTTTAGTCCTTTTTAGGACCACTTCCCAACTAGATCTGAGTCCTAAATACTTCACTATTCGCCTGCTCGGCATTAACAGGTATAATTAACGAAATGTTTTGTTAATTTTTATTTTGGGATATTATATTTAAATCTATCCTGTTGACGGCTTGACAATGTGATTTATTGAAAGCTTAACGAATTAACCAACTTTCAAGCAATAAAAATCTACGGAGAAACAAAATTAGTTATTTGCTTAGATCTATGATCTTTTTCTTATTCCTAGAAGCCAGGATAGCTTCTTCATCGTTCCTTCCAATAAACTTAAGTCATTCACGAACCCGAACACTATCACATTGTTTTTTCACATAAGTATTAAAAAGAAAATTATTCTGGATTATTAGAAAAGCTTCCATAAAGATTCTTCACGATAATTCGAACTCGAAACACCACACTCTCGTTCGCGGAAAACTGAACATTTTTCCGAATTTTCTTCTTACGATTGCTTTTAAGCTGAATACATGCACTAACGTTTTGCGGAATGCGATTTTTGTTTTGATTGGCTAAATTTCAATAAACGGTTCAAATTTTACTAATCAAAACAAGAATCTCATTCCGCAAATCGCTAGTATGTGTATTCAGCTTAAGACGTTACAAACGAATGACTGATACGAGTCCGTACGGGGCACGCGTCATACTTCGTATTTAACTTTTTTGTGTTTCCTGTTTGCAATTTTAATCGATTTTTGTCTATGAAGTTCCCCATTCTGGGCCGGCAGTCGTTTATTTTTGTAATCTTCATTTTCAAATTAGCAAAATAAAATATAATTCAAACTGGTAAAAATCGTATAGGTATTTTGTCATTTTTGACATTTTTGTGCAGATGCACAAAATGCATTTTTCTTTAAATGCACGAACTGCAATTAGGTAAGAAAAGTTTTTTTACGTTCAGAAGTAAAAAATTGGAAATAACTAATTTTGTTTTTCTTATTATGTTTCAAAAAGCGTTTCAAAAAAGCGTATTAAAAAGTGTGGAAAAGTACTACTTTTCCGCACTAGTGCACTATTCCAATAGTGCGGAAAAATAGTACTTTTATGTAAGAATGTACTTTTACACTTGTAAAAGTAAGTAAAGTATGCGGGGAAAATATGCGGTATACTATAATTGTTTTTTTTTAAGAATAATATAAAAATTTATAGTAAACTGATGACATCAAAATAATTAAACAATGAAATTGGTTTAAAATTAGGCAGTTTTATACTAGCAAATTTTACGCTTTGTTCACATCCAATTTCAAACCAATTTCATTGGTTAATGTTTTGCGGTCATCGGTTTAGTATAAATTTTTATATTATTCTTAAAAAAATCCAACTATGGTACCTCAAATAACCAAAAGTACAGCTGGCAACCAATGAACTACCAACCGTAAAATATAAAAACTTAAATTTAAAATTATGAAATTCTGAAGTATATTTTAATAAATTCATTCTGAATTATGTATAAAAAATATCTTATTGGTACTTTTTGAAACATAATTAGAAAAAATATTGTTCGATACTCGTGGAAAACCATCTTTTTTAATTTTCAGCTTTGCCTTAAATGGAAAAATCTTAGTTGTCCTAACTTGTATCGAAAATATCTATTCTCGATAGGTTCTCATTGCTTGAAAGTTGGTTAATTCGTTAAACTTTCAATAAATCACATTGCTAAGCGCCAAACCGTCAACAAACCTAGATTAAAATAAATAACAAAGTAAAAATTAACAAAACACTTTGTTAATTGTAGCTGATAGTGAAGTATTTAGGACTCACATCCAGTTGGATGTGAAAGAGACTAAAAGTATGGTGTTCAGAATGGCCACTTGAGTCCGGTTAATCGGACCAACGTCAGTCTCCAAAAAATTAAACTTTTTTCTTTTCAAAAATCAAAATTAAAAGTTTTTCGAAAAGGTAATAATTTTTTTTAAACCAGAAGCGATTTAACGTTGAAACCGGGTAACCTTTCAAGGCCAAACGATTCTATAATTTTTTATACCAAAATGATGAAAATGAGGCCAACTTCACTAATAGTGCGATTCTCTAACTCAAAACATTCTATAAATAGTTATGTTACGCTGTAAGATACATAAATGTTATAAATTGGTATTCTGTATATAATTACATACCTGTTACTAACATTTCTAACTAACATTTTTCGTAACAGAACACTTTACAGAATTGAAATTATCGCAAAATTATAATTAAAAAAAAAATAATAACAATGGCTAGGGATGCAGAGTAGCAATGGGACGCTTAAATTATTTTAAAAAATTGTAATTTTAGCTCGTTTTTGATTAGTATAGATAACTATTATTCTCAATAAATTAATTTTTTAATTTTGTGATAGTTTTATTCTTTTGAGTCGATTTGTCGTTAGTTAGATTTTTAGGATATCTGCTAGCAAATTAAATAGCATATGCGATATCATAAACGATATGCTAGCATATTGCATAGTAGATATCCCAAAAATCTAACTAAAGTGAAATTGACTCAGGAGTATAAAACTATCCCAAATTGGTCCGGGAAGTCCGAGGAAGTCTGATGAAGTCCGGGGAAGTCTGAAGAAGTCCGGGGAAGTTTGGGAAGTCCGAAGTAGTAGGAAGTCTAGTGTACACAATTTTTGACCGTGGTTTACCCTTCGCTTTCAGGTATAGCTTCATGATCCTCAAAATTAACCACATAATTCAAAATACGCGACCCTAAAAAATAGTCCCGCATTCTTCTCTAGTAAATATCTTGAAAAAAGTTTTGTGCACAAAACTAGGAATTCGAACGAATTTTCCCCTTTGAAAATACCAGCTTGAGCCACAGACTACTCTGATCAATTCAAAATTGAAAGAAATAAAAACTTACCTTAAAGCTAAGTACACGAATTTGTCCAGTACGTTGACTATCGTAGACGTTTAGTAACCAATTGAGAGCCAAATCAACACAGAGGGGTAAATCAATTACATTAGGATTTTGTGTTTGAGCGTTACTATAAATAGCCCTGAGTATAAGCACCATATCGGCAACATCTAATAATTTATCATTTTGGCCTCTCAAACCGTGAATATCAAATGCCTCAGACACCGACGACAAATTGACCAGGTCAACACACAGCTTCTTTTGTATGGCACGTAATTTTAAAGCAGTTCGATATGCGGAAAAATGAACGTCGTTAAGTTGCAGCAAGCTAACTGCTAAATCTAACATTTGTGGATGATCCCAATGAGTCGTCTCTAAACTATGATTAATATAATAAGGTACTTTGTTAGGTGTGGTTGCACGTTCCCATGGAGGTTGCACACTTGATGGTCCCGGAGACAATTCTCCTGCAAGAGCGTTTCTTTCAAGTATGCACATACCTACCGATTCACTGCACTCACCTTGAGTATTACTTTGTAATAATTCACGTCTTTCTCGTATGGCCACTTGCAAAGCACGACATCTAGCGGTGCAATCCTCCAATTGTGCAGCTTGAGAAGTCGGAAGATGAGCACTCAACATGGCAGCTTGTAAACGAGCTTCTTCCAGTGCATGAGTTAACGGAGGTAGTTTTTGTTCCAACATACGTAAATTTAATAGCATTTCTCTCGCTTCAGCTGCACTTCTTGGCGAACTCCATGTCAAAGTAATTCGTTCCAAAGTCGACACTGCATTTACAGATTCCTTTAAAGTACTTTCCAACTGTTTTAATTTCTAAAAATTAAAACTCTCAACAAAAATATATTACAAATGCTCGTTTTACTTACGGCAACGTTTTGTTCAAAACGAGTAGACAGTTGATCAGATTTGTCAATCAAAGCGTTCCATTTGTCCGACAATTTTACAAGTTCCCGGCGTAAATTTCTAGCTAATTCACCTGAAGGTTCACCGGAGACGTATTGGTGAGCATTTCTTAAACTGGACTCCACAAGGGGACGTTTGTCTTCGAGTTGTTGCCGGAAGGCTCGATAGTCGTCCTGACATGCAGCTAAGCCCAGCTCGGTGTCTTTTCTTATTACCCATTCAGTTAATTCGCGCAAGGACAACAACAGAGTGTTCCAGTAATCGACGTTGTGCTCTAGTCTGTTGCGTAAATCTAAGGTTCGCGTTTTTAACGCCTGAAAAAACAATCAAGATCAAAAAGAAAAGATAAATTCATATCGAGACATTTACCTGCCATCTCCTTTCCATTTCATCTCCACGTAACTGTAACATGAGGGCATCCTCTGGGGCAAGAGTACCCAGTAGAGCCAAACTGGAAGCGCGAAGTGTTGAATGAGTATTAGCTTGCCGATCTATATCGTTCTGTAACTCTTTCAATTGTTGTGATCCTCGTCGCGATTCCACTTCACTTTCCAAACTTTCCAGAATAGATTCTGCTTCGCTTAACCACGCCAAAAACTTGTCGGTCGACCGATCTAAATTTTGTAAAGAATTTAAAGCCGAATGCAACAGTTTTCCCCTATTCATCATGCAAGCATCCAAGCGGACGTAATTTTGATTTATATAATCCACAACCTGAAAAAAAAAAGTGGTAAAAGTAATTTCGTTAACGGCGATGAATTAAACAACCTTCTTGTATCGACCGCCTTCATCGTTTTGTCTGTTAGAGATAATTCGTTGCATCATTTGTTGGAAGGCTTCGATTTGCCCTTTAAATTGATGAAGTTCTGTATGCAAAGCCTTCTGCTCTCTAAGTTGTGCCTCCAAGACGTCGGCGGTATGTCCAATTGGCACCATACTCGCCAAACGTGACTCCATCCGTTGCAACCACGCTTCGAGTTCCATTCTTTTCTGATCGAATGTATCATCTTTTCGTTGCATTGTTTTTAGTTCGACTTCTTACATCAAATCAATGAAGTAAGTAGCGCATCTCGCTCCATTTTAACCAAAATTGCGTACAATTTTTTACGAAGGTACCATAATAAAAATTGTTACATATCACCGATAATGCCCGTGGATCAATGTTAACAAGTGTGTTGAGGTTGATGACCGCGCACCTGCTCGTTCAAACATCAATATTTTTTGGCCTATTATGAATAACGACGCACAAATATTATCCCGTGTAATTCTATCGGAATGTTTGGCACCATTAATGCAATAAATTTTTTCCAATTTCACGTATAACCTTACAAATTTGACGTTTTAAACCGCAAATAAAGCAAAAAAAATAAACAAATTTTAAGTCGTACGTTGCCACATTCGATTGTTTATGTGTCAATGTGACAGCGTCGCACATGTTTCAGCTGATTTGAAAGATAACATCGTCGCCGTCGTTTTTGGGGTGGGTGTTGTTAGGTTAAGTAGATTGTGGAATGGAAATGACGTGTAAGGAAATGGTATAAAATTAAATAAAAAAGAAGCACAAAAGGTAAGATCCTGCCTTATTTTTTTTAATATTATGCGGTCGTTTGCATGATGACGTTTACGTTGTGCACTTTACGAATGTTAGGTTAACGGCCCCCCTTTTTGCTTCTTTCAGACTGAAACTTATTCGGGAAGTTATGGATAATTCCTATGTACTTATTAGCGGAAATAGTTTTAAGGAACATGAATTTCATTCAAGCAAAAAAGATACCGAACCCAGTGTATCGATAAGTGATAATAAGTCTGGTTTGCTTAACGCTAGGGCTCTTGTGTTCTTGTTGTTGTGGTACATATTTAGCGGATGTACTTTATTTTTAAATAAATACATTTTAACGTATCTTAATGGGAATCCCACGGTACTCGGTAAGTAAAAAGTTTTAACTTGAAAACTCTTGGATTATCGCTCGTTGTTACAGGTGCATGTCAAATGCTGATGACTGCCATGTGCGGGTTTATACAAATGTACGTTCCTTGTGGGATGTACAAACCATCGCAAAGGCTAAGCAGACCACCGGGTTTCTATAGGCATATGGTTTTAGTAGGTTGTACCAGGTAAGACTAATATTTCTCGACTTTTCAACATTTTATTCTCTAATTTTCCTTTCAGATTTTTAACAGTCGTCTTAGGTTTAGTTGCTTTAAATTATGTAGCAGTTAGTTTTACTGAAACGATAAAAAGTTCAGCCCCACTATTCACTGTTCTAATTTCGAGATTCCTCTTAGGTAACTTTGTTTTGCTATAGGTTTTCATATCGTTACATAATGATTTAACTTTCTAGGTGAACAAACTGGTTTATTTGTAAATTTAAGTTTAATTCCTGTCATGTCTGGTCTTGCCCTTTGTTCTGCAAACGAAATTAGTTTCGAGATACGTGGTTTTATTGCTGCTATGGCTACCAACTTAACAGAGTGTCTTCAGAATGTCTACTCGAAGATGTTAATATCTGGAGATAAATTTAAATACACGTAAGTTGTTTTGTTTAAGGGATAAACTTTGAAAATATGAATTGGCAACTGTACAAAATTTTGCCTTGTGGCTTTCCCCTCATGCAAATGTATCCTAAGCTTTAGTCAAAAGCAAAGCAGAAGAGTCACCTAGTGTTGCCAGTTCACACATTTCAAGTTTATGCTTTAGGATGAAACCTAAATTTAATTTTAAAATTTTATTAGACCGGCCGAATTGCAATTTTACACCAGCATTGCAAGCGTGGTGGTGCAGATACCTGCATCTTTGATGCTGGTGGATCTGGGTCATGCAGAGAGACCTGATTTAAAGTTGGTGTTTTGTTTTATCCTTAATGGATTATTTTTTCACTTTCAAAGTATTACTGCATACGTGCTAATGGATTATATTAGTCCGGTTGCCCACAGGTAAGCAAGAATCACCTTTTAATTATTTTTCTTTAGTATTTTCTGTTTTTTTTTAGTGTTGCAAACACTGCCAAACGAGCATTTTTGATATGGTTATCTGTGTTAATGTTTGGTAATTCGGTTACGTTGTTGAGTGGAGTTGGAACTGTTGTAGTAATAATTGGTGTGTTGTTGTATATTAAAGCACAAGAGTACGACGATAAAACAACACATTCGGCCAATTTGATGCAAAAGAAAGTGAGAGCTATTTAATATAATTAAATAAATGACAAAAGTAATTAAGATTATGTGATTCTCAAAATTTTTAATTTTTGTTGATTAGATAATTGTGATATTAAAAAAAATGTGTCGGGTCAGTATAGGTCATATTATTGTTTTAAATTTTCTGTTTTAGTATTTATATTCAACGAAGTATTTATTTTTAAAAAGCATTTAAAGAAAACGTAAAAATTTATGTTGTGGGTGTAACTTTGTTTTACGATAATTTCACTTAATTTGAATATTTTATCTGCATTTTGGTGTGTGCTATAAAATAAGCAATTCTTAAGTATAAATGACAAAAAATTGTAATATTTTTATTCTTTGTATTTAGTAACGTAGTATTTTAAAGACATGTGGTGCATACACTTTGTTGATATTTATCTAACAATTTTTATATAATTTTGGAAATTGAGGTTTAGTAGAGTAGATCCCCTTGCCTCACAATTAACGTAAGACTTGAATTTGCACACAAAACTAATTGAATAATAATAAAAATCAACTTAATTTTGACAATTTACCAGATCTTCCATGTATTGTCTTTGGTCACAGTACATTTTTGTGATAACTTTATTTTAAATTAATACTAAAACTATTTTCTGCGCGAGTTGCATAATTTACTCTTACAGATACCAGTTCAAATTTTTGCATTCTTGCCGATCATTTCATTTTGTAAATAAAAAAATCTATGTTCCAGTATTGAAATGATTTACCTTGATTATGCAGCTGCATTGTTTTGATGGACCATTTGGCGGCGATTGTTTAGTTCCTTATAAATGATTATATTGCGATGTTATCGTATTAGTTGTTATTTATTATAATTTTACTGTAACAATTCAACACATCACAATTTTTTTAAAGTTGGAGTTGATCATAGTTTTAAAATATTTAACTTTTATTGTATTTGTTATGACGAAATAGAATATTTAAATTGTATTGATTTATATTTTGCAAGTTAGACTTGATAGTTGTTCCCTGACTCATAAAGCTTTAATGAGCTATTTTCCTCTCGGCTCAAAACACATCTAGTAACTTTCTTTAGAGATTAGATTAATTAAAGCAATAAAATTGAAATTTTAAAGAAACTTAACATTGTTTATTTTTGGAAGTGCCTTTGTTGCCGTCACCAGTAGTGACGTGAAGTTTCACAATTTCAACATGTCCAGAAACTTCGGGAATACAACAAAAGCGTTGGAAAGAGTACTTGTTTTTAGAAATCATCTTGAAAAGTATCTTTTTCACAATTTTGAAAAATAAAGTTTGCAAAATTAATTGGCTGTGATTTTGAAACTAAAACCAGGTGCCAGTAACGAAGGCAGTTCTTTTGTGTTTAAAAATAAACATTCGGATGGAATGTTACTTAAAATTTTGTTTTCTAGTTTTATTTTGCTATACCGGGCCACCTTAACGTATAGGACATATAGCTGAGCTCAAAGGGTAAATATTCCAGTGATTTCTAAAGATTTTGCAGGAATTCTCAAAGAAGTCCATGTATTTCCAAGAAATTCTAATGATAATCAAACAAGTGTGCACAAACTTTTCGAGATATTTACCCCTTGACTGAGCTAAGTGTAACAAAATTGAAGCTTGAACTTTTTTACTTGCTTTCTATTTTTTATTGTAAAATTAGCATAGCATTTGTTAAAATTGTTGTGTAAATGTAGACGAAAAGTGTGGGGGCCACTAGAGTAACTTTCAATGGGGGATGGGACAACTTGCCGCGACCGACTCGCCCCCGGCCAGCTGTTGGCGGCCGATTTTGCTTTAAAATACTACATTAGGTACCTTAAGTTTAAGTACGGCTCAATTAAATAAAAATACACCGATAAATAAAAAAAATAAATAAAAATAAACGAGTTTCACCTTTTTTGAGTTCCACCTTTGGTGAGTTCTTTCGGTCTTCAGGGATATTACGGGTTTTTTATGAAAAAAAAACACATTTTCATTTGTTTGTTTAAAGATTAATAATTTAGGAGAGACATCTGGTGAGAACATTGGCCGCGGCGAGTCGGCCGCGGCGAGTTGTCCTAGACCCCTTTCAATGGTTTTGAAAGCCATGCACTGGCGCCAGGTACAATACCAAAAACAAAAATTGTTTGAAAATAAACCAGGTGTATCGTGAGATATGACTTGACCGGGAAATTTCTATAACGTCCTCGAGTATTACCGCGTGTAAAAATATAAGTCACGAGTTTTCTAATTAGGCAACGTAGTCAATTTTACTGTACAGTATTTACAGGGTTCAGTTACCTTAAACTTTATATATTATCTTCCCTTTCCAAAGCAGCGACAATTGCAGTGAAGTAATGATATAGAATTCCTAGAATCGATGAAAGTAATTAATGCTAACTTGAAATGGCGGTGGTTGGAATCGACTGTTCGGAAGATCTGTTGCTTCACTGCAATTCAGTCACTGTTTCTTCAAATACCATTCCACCTTGGAATTTCCTGACATATCATTTTTCGTATTGTAAATTTGTAAAATAAAATATAGAAACTACACATAGTGTATTATGTTTATTATTTTGTTCATACAAAAAAATAATGTTATTACATTCTAACAATAAATGTTTATCGTTTTAATTGTTTTTATTTAAGCACAAAAGTGATAACCATTTTTAATTTCAGGATTGCAAATTATTACCTAATTATGTACAGCGTGCAATTATCAGGTTTTTAAAAACTAAAAATAAATTATATTGTGAATACAGTACGATCAAGCTTGCAATCATAATTTTGTTATGCTCCATGCAGATAGGACATTGCAGTTGGATATGTTTAACTCGAAACATTTTTCAACCAAAATTTTGCAAGTTATGATTTTATTTAAAAAATATTTGAGTTATATCGTTGAGTCTGATTCGTGCAATGTTGTATTTGATTGAGGCAGTTTGTAAATTTGACCATGTTGTATTTTTATTGTAAATTTTGTGAATTGGAAAATAATATTGGCACTTGATGGGCCTGCTCAACGGAACACTTACATCTATCTAATTGTAACGATATCAATAGAGGGGAGGACTGACGATCTAATCGCTTGAAAGTAAGGATTTTTGAAAATTTGCACTTACATTATTTGAAATCAGCGATGCCCAACTCCTGAACCACAGGAGGATAGTAATTCAGGCCTCAACTTACGTGAAGAAAAAAATAATGATCCTACATCGCTGCTTTAATTTGAAATTTTTTTTGGAAAAAGCTAAAATTTTATTCGAGCAGGAATTTGCTTTATTGGGCCCCCCAATTTTAACAAAAACAATCTTATATCAATATTTTATAGAATTACAATTTCTAAATTTATCACAATATTTAAGCTTAACGCTTACTTAACGTACTAAAAACCGAATGCCACTTTTTCTACGTTAATTCTACTTACACAAATTGCCGTTTTATTATAACTTGTTAAAATTGGGAATTGAAAATTAATGTCATAAATTAAGGAACTTGAAAGTTCTATTGTAAAATATTTTTGTAAAAAAGTAATTCTGCAATCTTAAAGATCACCAAATGTATAACTGAAAGCTAAAATTAATTTAATGGGAAGTAGGCGGTCTCGCCCCCAATCTTCTTCGCCCTGCTAATAATTTATTTAATCCTTTTGGTTCTTCTGTTGTACTCGAACTAGCAGCTATCGCCTCGGTGCTGTCGTTTTCTTCAGATGTGATTGGTTCAGTTGCATCGGCTTCCGCAGGTGCTTCGCTGGAGGATGGTTCGGTGGCACCAATTCGACGACGACCGAGAAGGGGATTCACCCGACGTACCTGCACGGTGGCACTTGCAGCTGGTTTTGGTTTCGCTACCGAAGCCGTGGTTGGGTTTAATCGATGACGATTTCGTAATTTATTCAATGGATTTTTATCCTCCACTGCTGCCGGAGTAGTTGATGCTTCCTAACAATTAAAACAAATTGATTAAATTAATTTTGGAAATTTATACCCCTGTACCTCTTTAGCCTCTTCTGACGATTTTGATTCTTCTTGCGATGCTTCTTGTGAAGAAGTGTCGACTGCAGGTGTAGTTGCGCCAGCTTGTCCTGGACGACCTCTTAAATTTATTCTAACTCCTGGCCGTAAAGGTCGGACGTTGGTATTTCCAGGAACCACACGCGATTTTAATTTTGGAGTTGTGCTTTCCGATTGGGTAGCAGCTTCTTCACCGCTTGAAGAGGCACTGCTATCTTCTGTCGGTGCTGCAGTGGTACTGCGACCGCGACTTCTTCCACCCAGACCTGGACGTAGACGAAGAGATGGTTTCGAAACGGCATGACTTTCTGGTTCTTGGGCTTGTTGAGCAGATTCTGTTGTTGCCGATGTTGGTTTACTTCGGGAGCCTCCAAAGCGTGATCGTGGAGTTGGCTAAAATAAAATTACTCAATTATATTTAATTTTTTTATGGTCGTAGAAACGTACCCGAGATTTACCGGATGGCTTAGCGTCCTCCGCTTTAGCTTCTGATTCTTGTGCTGGTTCTGCAGTTGTACGTCCTCCTGCTTTGGGTTTACCAAACGAAGGTCTTCCGAAGCGTCCCTTAGGTTTTGGCTCCGAATGAGATGCTTCTGTACTGGGCGATGATGTAGTACCTCCATGTTTCTTTTTGCTTCCAGCACCTCGGAATCGACCACGACCAGGTGTTTGTACCTCGGTCGTAGTTGTGGTAGGTGCAGGTGTGGTGGTGGTTGTCGTGGTAGTTGTTGTAGTCGTAGTGGTTGTAATGTATTCTGTTGTTGGAGCGTCGGTTAAGTCTTCGAGTGCCGTTGTAGTTTCTCCGTCATTTGAAGTGGTATCGTTTAGGTTGACGTCCTGTACATTTCAAAAGTTTTTTTGATAGAAAATTTGGTGCTCTAACTAATTTTGTACTCACCTCTTCTCCGGAAAGTTTTTGAGTTCCCTGAAGAATTGCATATAAGTCTAGTGCAACTTTATCCATGGGCGACATGGTGATTGTGGTGGCATCAACATTAGATGTGATGCTGCTATCATCGGGAGATACGGATGAGGTATTTACTTCTTCACTGCTGTCTGAAACGTCATCGGTTTCCTAAAAAAAAATTGCAATTAATTTAACATTCAAATTGTTTTGTTCAAATATTACTTTTGAATCGGCTTGTTCGTTTGGAGTTGCACCTAAAAATCGTACGGGTCCCGATGGGAGTTCTGAGGGAAACGTGGGTCCTCCATTTGAGGGTTCAGCTCCTGCCGTTCCGGAATGAGTGTTAAAACTTGCGTTGTCGACTAAATCCAAAGAAGGTCGCCTTAAGCTTGAACGAGTGCGTTCGCGCGAGCCCTAGAATGAAAAGTTAATTTTTCTTGTTGGAAATTTTATGATGCTGATGGCTTACTTGCGATTCTTCGGAGGAATTGTCTGATTTTGCGGCCGATCTTCCTCGTTCCCGACTGGACGCTTTCGAGTCGTCGTCGTTTTCTTGACTAGAAGCAAAATTGCGACTGCGAGGTGGAAATCTGGTGCTTGGTGGTAATCTATCTTCTCCCACGGATTCTTCTTCTTCGAGTTGACGACCTCTGCCGCGACCGCGACCGTTGGGAATAACTTCATTGGAGGAAGCAGGTTTTTCTCTGCGTCCTGGTCCATCGTGGGAGTTGTGAACCTTTTGGGTTGTCGATTTGGATTTCTCTTCGTCGTCGTCGTAATAATAGTAAACGTATTCGTATTCATATTCTTGACCGTTTGGTCCTTTTTTGACTTGAATTCTTGATCTTTGCTTATCGCTACCACTGGCAACTAGGGGAGCGTTGTCCAAATCGAGAGTTCTTGGAGTAGGAGGAGCGCCCGAGGTTAAGCTCGGTCTTGGGCTGGTTGGTGTGGTTTCGACTTCCTTCTTGATGCGCTTTTTGGTGGTTTTGGATGTCACCTTTGGTGTTTCGGTCGACGACGTTTTTAGTTCGGCTTTGTATTTTTGTATGAGCTTTAAGGGATCCAAACGGATGGCACCGGCGGGTGCTGGCGCATCTGGCGAGGCCGCACGTTTTTGCTTTGTCGGTTTTTCATTATCTTCGTTTAATGCAAATGTGAGCGAGAGGGGAAGTTTATGAGCCGTTTCGAATGGTCTTTCTTCATCGGACACCTTTTCCTTTCTCGATATCGGACGAGCTCCCGACTTTACTGTTCGAACGTAAGCGAAGTCATCTTTTGTGTTTGGTTGGGGGTCTACAGGCACAGCCGCTAACGTTAAAGTAATTAATTGTATAATTGATATCAGGAATCTGGAAGAAACGAAAAAAATTATTATAGATGATATAATGGGGATAAGGGATTATTGGTGGACTTAATCGGGCAAGGTTGCAGCATATGATTGGCCCTGAGTATAATAATTTATGATCTTTCAATGTGGTCTATATTCCTTTGTGAAAAAAGTATTTCAATGTTAACTTGTCTGCAATGAGTTTTTTAATTACGTCGATTATTGGGAAAAATGCATGAAAGACACTCCTAGTTACTACTTCGTATACTTAAATTACAAGAAATCAAGAAACTTGTCATTCCGTTACGTGGCAAAATTAAAATTATTTTTACTTGACAAGTGGGTATAATCCGAGATGCTCATCATTTACGATTATTGTGCAATTTTTCGAAATGCCAATATTTTTAATATTAATCAGGTATTGCAAATAAACAAAGGTCATGCAACGATTGCAATCTTTAAAGTAAAATTGCAGTTTTTAACATTTAAAACCCATCGCGTAAATGCGAATTGCATTTTTAAATGCCAGGCCAGTTATTTGCTTTAAATTCACTTTTCTTTCGTCTGCCCACAATTTCCTTTTTGTTTTACTTACAATGCCATTGACATACACCTGGGTTGGGTAAAATAGTGAAAGAAGGTGAAATTTGTTGTTCAAGGTCAAAGTACGACCTTCCATAATTAAGAAAGTTGGCCCCAGGTTGATGGGTATAATTAATAAGCCCTTCGATGGAGACTTCAATCATCAACAAGTTTCCTATCAATCCGCCATGCAGTTACTTAACATATTTCATATTTCACGCTGGCTTTCTTATCTGGTATGCCATAATCTGTCGATTTGAATATTTGGGTGAAGAATGCGCAATAAGAAAAAGCGGCCATAAATTATTGGCGCACACGCCTGTTGGTTGTTCCATTGAATTGTTTCAATAATATCTGCTTCATCAAAATTCTTGTATATTTTAATAATTTTTAAGTGCCCTCTTACATAAGCTTAGAGAAAGCTAAGACTCTGTCAATCATTTGACAAATATTATTATTCGTTCGTGGCGAAGAAAATTGGTAAATTGAGAAGATTCTCAATTCCTAGAAAGCGGGCCCGAGTGTTGAGGTATAGGAGGAACCAGAGAAAGAAACCCAAAATTACTAGATTTCTTCGGTCACCTTTATTTGACCTTAGATTGTTAACATTTGGCGAGTGTGGTGACCACCAATTAAAAAAAATCACCTTGAACTTTATGAGATTTTTTGTTTGATGAAGAGAGCGTATAGTGAGCTAGTCCAAAGCTAATCTTCTGTTACTGACAGCGAAAGGATACGACGGACGTCTATTTGATGAAAAAATCGGCGGTATATTCGAAATGATCTTCACTTTCTAAACACCGATGAGATAAATAACCCAGCGCAAAATGCTAATGGGCCATCCATAATGAAAAACAATGTAATTATGAAGTGCTTCTTTATTTATTGTTCGAATTTTAAAATACACTTTCGAGTAATTATAGCCGACCGAAAGCGATATTTTGAAAGTTAATACATTTTTTGTCCCTAATCTGATGTGATTACATGGAATGGTACATGCATTGAAATGCTACCGTTGTTGGTGATTGTTCTTTTTTTATAAATATAAACTTCACCTTGAATTTATAACTAACGGTTTAATATTCTAAGAAGGTTTTTGCAATAATTAACTATCCAAGCTAAATTTGTATTCTAGTACTATGACATTAACGGTTTTTCTATTCATAGCTACAGGTTGAAAATTAATTAATACGTTTTCGGTAAAAACAAAACGATTAGATTAGGTTGAGAAAATTGAGTTTACGCTCACCAGGAGTGGATCAACACGGAAGCTAAGGAAGTTTAGCTTCGGAAGCTAATAGGCTTTTTTTTGTTAATTTGTAGTTCTGTATTATTTCAAAATATATAAACACTGAAATTAAGTTTCGAACCCCCAGTTAGCATTCATTGTACCCTTGCCATGTGTGAAGTTATAGAAATGTGCAACATTTAATTTCGAGGTTGAAAATTTTTTCCCTTGCATGACTTTCATTACCTTATTATTTTTGCATTAATTTATTTTATTATTAAGAAACAGAAATGTTATCTTAATGAGTAGGTACCTACTTGAACAATAGCAGTATATTACCTATCATTTAATCCATACAATGGTCTTTTAGGTAATTCATTAATAGAATTTAAAAATCAATGCCAATTCCATTAAAAGGTACTTAACAAAAATTTAATTAATTATCCTCTTGCATTCTAAAATGCAAATATTTTACGTCAGAATAATTAATTTACAAAGTGTAGGTGTTGTAAACTTACAGTGTAACTAATTAATTACGAATTTCATAATTTTCGATTAACTTGGCCCGGTCCTGCCTACGGCAACAAAATAATTGATTTTTTAAACAAAATACTAAATACCTACGATGATTTTTTTAATTTGGATAATTAAATAATGTTAATGTATATTACACTCACTCACAATAATTTGGTTTTAATGATTTACTAGAAAAAAAAACTGCCGAAACCAGGGATCGAACCAGGGACCTTTAGATCTTCAGTCTAACGCTCTCCCAACTGAGCTATTTCGGCTACTTGTTTGATGAAGTCCGAATAATAGTTACCACCTAAGTTATTTAGTAATGTAAAAGTGAGAACATTTTTAGTAAAAACTTTCATTGCTCGTTATCAGATCTGATGCAAAATTCAGTTATACATTGCAACCATAGAATTTAAAGAAAAAAATGCGAAATTACATTACTCTTTCTAAAATTACTTCATTGTTTAATTGCAAGAAAAACAGTTCTACTTTTGCTCCTATAATAACAATTTAAATTGAAAAATAGGAGAGCGTCTCATAATGGCATAGTCGATAGAACGGCATACTATGTCAACTTAAAACTGTTTTTTTTTATAAATCCAAATAAGAATTTCTAAGAAAGAAATTAAAAAAAACATTTCTTGTGGAATGTGCCTGTAACCCTGTTTTTAACAGATGACAATGTCAATCGTCAACCCAGGAAAACCGACGGCTTTACGTGCCCTCCGAAGCACGGAAGATTTTTCACTCAGCAGTTGTTCGGCTAACTTTCTACGCAAATGACCGTCTCTTATCTAATATTATATTTTTATTAATAGCAGTACCAAATCGAACTTTCTCGGGTCACGAAGGTAAATATATTTTGGACATGTTATTAGATATATTTATTTAATTACAATAATAAATTTGCTAAAAACTATTTTGCATTTAAGCAAAAATAAAAATTTTTCTAAAAATTTGTTGCAGAAATTTTTTGTCATGCGCAAGGTTAAAAAATCTCACGTGGGCAGGGATGCAGCAACCAATCGCATGAGCGATTTTGTATTACACGAGGCAATAAGCGCCTGCAACTTATCGCCGCTATCAACCGCATGAAAAAATCGCCTCGTGTAAGACAGCCTTTACATATTTTTTAGGTTGACAACTTTAATTGGACCAATGGGAGAAAATACCACTTTAGATAGAGAATTTTAATTTGCGCCCTGCACCTGACAGTTTCAAAACGATTTGGAGTGCTGCAGGCCCGTAGCCAGGGGGTGGCAAGGTCGGGCAACGCCCGACCTTTTAAGGATTTTGCCCGACCTTTTAAAATAAAAATATGCAACAATAAATTTAAAAAAAATTTTCCCATTCATTCCACTTGGTCCTTTTTGTATGAGAATTTTTTTAAATTTCAAATCGGTATATGCTTTCTACGAAGGCGTCCCGAGGCCACAAAGTAAAAAATAAATTTTAAGTATCAATTGCGACTTACAATTGTCAATTTACACTTCAAAGTCGCAATTGACACTTCGAAGTCGCAATTAACACCTGCTCAATAATGCTTATTAGATACTACAATAAATATAATAGTAATTAGAAGTACAAAGTGTCAATTGCGACTTCGAAGTGTAAATTGACAATTGTAAGTCGCAATTGACACTTAAAATTTATTTTTTTACTTTAGAATTAAAAATTGAAAATTCGTCACAGTACCTACGAGCGACCTATGAGGGTTACGGTATATCAGTGGCCATCAAAATTATAGATGAAGTTTCCTTTGCATAAGCCTTTATTTTATCATTTTTCCTTGTGCGCTACTACGCTAAGGTGAAATAAATATCGTAGTCAAAATACTATTTTTATGTTTGCTCGCGGCTAGGCAATAATACGGAAATAATAAATTTTATAACTTTGCTTAAACTACGTTGACCTTGAAATATTAGAAAATTTTCGGCTGCGGCTCGAAAAATTTGACAAATCTTACTATCCGTTTGCCCTACCTTTGCTTTCGGTTTGGCTACGGGCCTGGAGTGCTGAAGAAACAAAACTATATTTTACGTACTTTTACAAGCCTTTGAAAACGGTTATGGCCTGATAATTAAGTGCGTCGACTGATAAACAAGATGTCACGTTCAGGCATGGATACAGAATTTTGATTGAAGGGGGGGGGGTAGTCAATTTCTGTTCTAAAAAAAATAGACTTCTTGATTTTTTCTTGACTCAAGGAAGGGCAATTGAACCCATTTTCTTCTCTTGCATCCTTTCATGGGAAGGCAAGAGTAAACGACCAAGGCAGAGCCGTATTATCGCATAAGCCCATGAAACATGAAAATTTTGTGGCGCAAAATTTCTGGGGTGCAAGATTTTAGGACACAGCTTCCTTTTCTCTATAAATTATTCTAATAAAAAAAATGATCAACTGTGTCAAGTCTAAGTGTAACTGTGTAAAGATAAGGACCCAAAATATTAAAGGCTTGCAGCGTCAAACTTGCCTAATACGCCTCTGGACCAAGGTATGTAGTTCGACAGGGTACCCAGTCATTTGGCCGAATTTTATTGGCCGACCATCATTTGGCCGACAGTTATTTGGCGGCAACCATTTATACCAATATTTGATGTGCTTAGGGGCCGTTCATATATTATTACGTAAGACATTTTTTCTACTTCTACACTTCTTCCATACCATAATAAGAAAAAATAAAGAAATTTATTCTCCTCCCCCCCCCAATAATCGTACATAAGATTAATTGTTGCCGTTAAATTAAAACATTTTTCACCGGTCGTATATAAAAACACCCTCTAAAATCACTCCTAGTTTTTATTGTATTTATTAATTTTTCTGATTATTTAGGCCAATTTTAAGTCATTAAAAGTGAAATCATATTTTAATTACAATTCTTATAAAAAAACACCCCTCTAAATCACCCATGTCAATTTGGAATTTTTAAAAAATTTTCTGCCAATTTAAAGTCATCAAAGTCAAAATCTGATTTTTGGCATGATTTAAATAAAGTAACATAATTTAATTAAAAATTTATTTATTTTTCAAAAAATAAAATGTCGGCCAAATGAGTGTCGGCCAAAAACTGGTCGGCCAAATAATCTGTCGGCCAAAAACTGTTCGGCCAAAAAATCTGTCGGCCAAATGATGTGTCGGCCAAATGTATTATCGGCCAAAAACTGTCGGCCAATAGAATTCGGCCAAATGACAGTGATTCGTTTGACAGTACCTAGAAGCTCTTGAATTGAAATATTTTATATGATTCAATTTACGCCTTTTGGGCTGTAATCTGCATGATGGTGGAAAATTAACTGCGTTTACAGTTAATAATCTCTTGGCAATAGGTCAGAAACGCGTGTCTGCTGTTCATCCTTCAGAAGTGTACTTATGTTTTAATTTAAATTTGCGTTAATATGTATGCGTTAATTTGATCAAATATAGTCCTTAAAAACACAAAAGTTAGGTGTCAATCCGGGAGGTCTGGAGGGTATGGAATACCCCCCAGTGCACTCTTTGCTTTTTATTCGATAATGTGTTTCTTCATATTTATTATACAAATCTACAAGGTAGGTAAGTCACAGCCTCATGCAACTACTTTTTCAAGGTGCAGAGCATAAATCAATTTTTAAGGGGTCGGGGAACCCGAGGTCAAAGGCCCACAATTTTTTCCACGTTGGATAATTAGTAAATAATTTTCTATATTTATAATTGGTAGAACAACATAGTATCTTATTCCGTAATATTACGAATATCAAGTGGAAAAAAGTTTTGAAATTTTTTTTATTTAATATTATTATAAATTTTTTAATATTTAAAAAAAAAAGTTTAATTTATATTAAAATTAAAAATCTACCGGATTAAAAACTGATTTGTAATTATTTACTCTATTTTAACATCGACCAATGATACAGTTCCATTATGGTCACACCACTATGGATTTTAGTTATTTATTTTCTATAACCCAATGAGAACCTCAGATTCAGGTCAGGTGACTAAGGGATTTGACATTTTAACAAATATTGCAATGCTTGTAAAAGTCAGACTTCGATGTTCTGCTTTACTTTGCACTTGCTATGTTGTTTATCATTATAACTATTTTTAACTTTTATTAACAACATTTATTTTATACTTTCACTATGATAAACTACTAACATAATATCTTAAAGAATTTATAATTAATTAATTTGCATTGAGGTGAATAAATAATAATCTTACCGTATTTTACTTGTTTTAAAAAAATAATCAGAAAAATTCGAAGTTCAAAATTAAAATAAATATTGCCTTTCGTCAACAAAACAACAACAAAAATATCTGCATTTCTATGAATACTTTGTTAACACTCGTGATATAACTACTACTGATTATTGCAATAATAATATAACTCAAAAATTTAATAATTTTCTTAAATGAGGTTAATTAGGGGGGCTTAGTGGCAGACAAGTTATAAATAAAAATGTAATATTGATATAACATCTATATAACTATTATTAGTAATTAAACACGGTCACGTCAGAAAATTTAACCAAAAATCTTTACGAAAACTAATTTTGATATTGTGAATATATTCTGCTTTATTGACTTAATTCACAATTAATTCACAAAAACATCGTATTTTTCCTGTTTAGTTAATACGGCTGTGCTCTCGGGAACTGTGTTTAAGACAGCAAAGCTAGCTAACGCGTATTAGTGGTAAGTCAGGAATCTGCACTGTCATGACGTCACATTGGGGATTTTATTTATTCTGACTGCATGACAGTACATATCTCTGACTTACCATTAGCTGAAAAATAAATTTGAAAACATAAAATATTACAACAATGCATTATTCAAAATTCTTATTTTTAATTATCGCTTTTAACACATTGCACTTTATTAAGTAACAACATATCGATTATATTACGCATGTCATAAGAAAGTGTGAAGCTGTATGCAAACTTTCTCTTTTTGACATACATTTTAAAATATTTTTGAAATAAAGCGACGACGCCAAAAAGTAAAAAAAAAGAATCAAAATTTCACAATTTTTGAAATTGGTTTTCCTTATTGTAAATTATGATAATGGGACGGTCTGGATTGTCGTTGACAATTGTCATTGAGTAATTTTATTATGATCGAATCTGAATATCGAAAAAGCCAATTATGTAATTATTTAAATTTGAATTTCTACTTGATGCAATATTTGAATAATAATTATCTAATACTACTTTTTTAAATAATAATAATAATAATTTTATGGATACAGTTTGGTGACACATTTCTGAATTCCGTATTTTCAATTTTTTTGCAATATAGGAAATATCGAACAATGAAACTGCTTGCAATGGTAAACGATATGAACTTTATTATAAAGTAAAGTAGTCAAGGTTTTTACTTTTACCAACCGACAACTTAGGGCTTGGTCTACGGAGCTTAAGATGAATATCAAACACAAAATTGTTTTTGTGTGATAAACTCAAAATTAAATTTTGAAATTGCGTGTTTAATTCGTTTTAAAATTATATGGTGGTTATCTTATTCGAAAATTAATTTTTGTGAGCAACCTCCCATTGTTTATTGTTCTTAAATTTGTTAGCAAATTATGATGCAATAAAATCCTAATTATTCAATACTGGATTGGGAAGTTTAACGGATTAATACAACTTGGTTGATAAAATTATGAATTATTTCAAAATGGTAAAAATTTTGATGACGAAACAAATGAAAGTTACTTGAAGATATTGACACATTTTCTGAGACAATGAAATGTCTTGGAAATGATCGATTTTATCCCTTTTTTATCAGCTTTTGTTTTCAAAAAATTTGAAAACATTTTTTTATGTCTTTAGAAAGTTTCCATTTGGACCATCGCGAAAAATTAGGTAAATTGTATCGACAAGTAATCAACCGGTTCAAACCATGTAACTGTAGTAACTTGGACAGATCAGTTTCTTAACCCATATTGGTAGGATTTATCGATAATTCTGCATTTATTCAAGAAAATTTAATTGTATGACCTTAGTTTTGATTATTGAAAAAAAGAATGTTTACCTCTATGCTCTATTAACTCGGCTACAGAGCATTTATTATTTTTGGAATGCACCGTACAGAAGGTTAAGTGAGTACAGACATTTTTCCCATGAGTCCAAAATTAACTGAAGATACAGATCTGGAAATATCTTTTCCCAAGGTCACAATATGTCACATTTAGTCTACCAAGGGAAAGATGTGATGAAAAAAGTTTATCCTCAGGAAAAATGAAGCAAAAAATGATAAAATCAGGTTTTTGACTTCGATTTTATGGGATCAGGAGATCAAGTTCCATAAAAAGCTGAAAACACTTGACAGAACGTTCACGTTTCTTTTTTTAATGGTCGGTTATTGGCTTAATTCGCTTAATAATGCAAAACGAAACGAGTTTTGGATTGGTGCCTTTGGTCATCGACGTCGTGGTTTGTTTACATAGAAAAATATTTTACTGTCTCCGTTTGTTGGCATAGGAATTTTTGCATAATTATTGAGGATTTTGGCACCGCTTTTTGCAAAACAAAAAACTTAGATCCTCCTACTCGAGACTCGTTTTTCGACCAAGGGGTTATAAGACTCTATTTTTGTTTAATAAAAGTTGAGAGTTGCAACAGATTTAGGACTTGCCGAAGGTCAAAAAGGAGAATCTTAAATGAACATTTGATTGACAACGATGAAACCGTAAACGGTTTTGTATTGCTTAACAGACAATAGACGCCCAAGAAGGAAAAGTTATTGCATAACGGTTTAAGTATAACAAGACACGAGTTTGAATTATGAGAATAATTGTCAACAATTTTCTGCATTTATTTAACAATTTGTTTTGGTTTATGTTAATCGAGTCGGAAGAGCAAAGATCGTTGGACGATTTTGCAACGTACATTGCACATAGGGCAACACTTAATCGCTTAATCGTTTAAGAGAGTTTGTCCGGTGCTCTATGCTAGACCATTCATTTCCATAATTTATTGTATACAAATTTAAATAATTACTAGCTTCTCTGCAAATACGAAGAAGAAACTGATTTCCTTATTGAATATTGCAAAAAATAAATATTTGAGTTAGGGAATCCCCGAATTAAAATAACCTTTTATTAATTAGCCAATCACATTTTGAAAAATGGCAGATATCAACCAATGGCAGCACAGATGTTTTGCGACATAAACTACAAATATTTTGTTTAGAAAACAAAACAATTAAAATTTGAGGTTAAAACTTTTGCTAGGAAATAAAATGTGAAATTTATTAATAAATTTAATTAAACCGCAGCAAAGCCAGCAAGAACTGGGTATGAAAATTAAAAAACCTGCTTACCCATAAATTCGTTATTGTTCATTTCAATATTTCAACGCTTTCATTGAGACGTTTACAAAGCTGTTTTATTTATTAGGAGTGACCGATAATTATAATTAGCTATCAACAGTAAAAGTGTAAGTTAATCGCAACTAATAATCAATTTGAATGTTAATGATGTTAGATTGTTCGCAAATGTTTTTTCCACTAATTAAACAATTATGTTATTGGGTCAGTAGTATATAAATAATAAAAAGTGTTTGTTTAATTATTATAGAAAAAGTTGTAAAAAAATATGCATTATTTTGGACACCCGACCAATAATTTTGGAAAATAAAAAAAAATTATTTAATTTAAAAAAAATCTTTTTTTATTACGCCGCGCCGCTTGTGTAGTCGCGCGATTCGACCCCCCGAGCTCCTTAAGCAAATTTAATATTAACGTAAAAATTAAAATAAATAAAAAAAAAATTAAATATTGCGAATATAATCAAAATTACTTACATTATTTTAAACGCCATATTCAGTCTTTAATAATAATAATAACTTATAACAACTAACAGATAATTTAATTTCGTAGGGCGGCTTGACACCGCACTGAAACACTGCAGATCCTAAACTTCACTCACACATACATGACTACTACACACCGAATTGACTTCAGCAGGGGCAACTTTCGCTCACGCGGCCCCAAGTAACCAGCGGCTAGCACATTTCATATCTTTTATACCAACTCCTTTCACCCTTCAGTACGCCACTGACCTATTTTATAATCCAAAATTTTCTCAAATTTTCCGTTTTGTATGCAAAAAATGATAAAAAATTTTTCATTTCGTCAGGATTGGATTGGAGACTCTAACGGCCGGTTACGAACGAAACCTTCGTTATACAGCAGTGCGAATTTAGATATCAGCGTAAATCTATAAAAAAGCTTTGAAAAATCTGGGTCAACGAATAAATTAGATTCACTCCGAAGGTATCAGGTCCATTTTTTGAGTCACGCTTCATCGCCGTAAAACAAAAACATTCGAATCAAAATTTCGCGAGCGCAAATTCAAATTTTGATTCTGATATAAATTAGAAACAGTGCAGGTTTTTCACATTTTTTCGGCTTTCTTCCGGTTAAAATAAAGGTGAAAAGTAAATTAAGTTTGATTTCATGGTCGAATAACTATTCAAAGAATTTACATACACAATTTTATTTGTTCTGCTGGAATAAACATTTTCCTCTTTGAAACTCTTTCAATTCCAAGTGCATTAACCATTGCGTGAGTTTTTAAAGAAAGCTTTTCCGTTCATTAGCTATTTTATAATCGAGATTAATCAAGTTTGACGTTTTTCGATCCCCCCCCCTCTTCACAATTTTAATGATTTCAGTTTATTTTGCCAATTTCAAATATTTTTTATATTGATTTCGACGATCTAATAAAAGTGGAAAGCGAGATTTTCTTTAAATGAAAGTTTAAAGAACAGATTTGAGGCAGAATCGTAGCCAGAGGAAAATGTATGGCAGAGAAAGAAAATTTAATAATTTTGTGATAGAAAAATAATGAAAAAAAGAAAATGAAAATCAGGAAAAATGTAAAAATTGGCTATTTGGTTATTTAATCCCGAGTTAATCCTTCGTCAATCGGATAACAGGAGTCGGGATGAAAGTAAATTCCATTTAATTTTTTTTTCAACATCAAAATTCAGGTTTTTATTTAAATATATTTTAATAAATGGAACGTTAAATTTAAAAGATAACTTGCCCATCTGCACTGGTATCAAATTTTATGTTATGATGACTTCAATTTACAAATTTTACATATCATAAATTCCACAATTCAAATTAATTAAATTGAGTTTTCAATTTTCCAATCAAATTTGATCTTTTATTTCAAAATTTCGTTCAAAAATTAATAGGCGGCTACTTACCGGGAAAACCAGAAAATTTAAAATTCAGAATATTTACAAAAAAAAACAAAATCATGTAGTATTTAAATTTGGGCATTGCATTGCGACAAAAAACAAAAACTAAGATTTTCGCTAAGGGCTGCGTTCGGTTTGACGCTTCAACTACTTTTAAACTGTATTAGACTCATTATTTGTGACTATTATAAAAATTAAAATAATGATTTTCTAAATCAATAATTCAATAAAATCATCAGTTAACATTTTAAGGTGGTAAACATAATATATTTAAAAACAATAGGTAACACAGTTATTATTCTTAGGTATTGTATATTAAATAAAATTTTAGCAATATGTTATTCAATAAATTCTACAAATATTTGTAATAAAATAATATTACATAACATATCACGTTATTGAATGTGCAAGTCTTCAGAAATCAAACAAAATTAATATTTAAATTTAAGTTAATTTGCAATTTTTTTGGAAAGCGTTTCGACTTTAGTAATGAGCGGAACTAAAATCGAACGGTGCTTAAAAATTTTATTTTTCTCAATAGATGTAGTTGTATTAACAGAATAATCATGCAGTTTACTTTGATATTAACCTTCTTTATTTCCTTGTAATGTAATATACTATTATATGTATTTAAAGTAAAAGGGGGGGGGGGTTAGTAAATTTTGGCAACATTTTTATATATAATTAAATCTTCAAATAAAGACATCGGCAATTAGGAGATAAACATTACTTTTACTGATTCTTCTTGACACTAAAACTTCACGAAATGTCAATCGAAAAGCCAATTACCTAAAAAAACTTAATTTGCAAGGAATTTAAATATCAAGGAATTTATTTCAATAATTTTAAAAAACAACTGACCCACAGAGTATCCTAGAGAAAAGGGCAGGCGAACATAGTAACTGAATAGTCGCAGGTTCGAATCCCACTTCTTCGTCTTCGAGGTTTTTGAAGCTTTTCCTCTCGTACTTTCTACATACTTAATAAAAATTATAGCGTTACATTTTCTTATTTAGTTTCTCGTTACTTTTTGCGTGATATATGAAATTATTAATTACAATTATTTGTATGGGTACTTAAAATTGCCTGCAATAAAAGTTAAATTGCTTAATTTTTGGGTCATGCTTTTGCAATTTTTACTTTAAAATTATGGTTTCGTTTTTATTTATAAAAATAGTTCTCTTTATTTTTAATTTGTAATATTAATGTATTTTAAATAAAATAAATATTTAATTTTAAATTCCATTAAAAGTGTGGCAATTTAAATGTCTTGTCTTACTAACAGTAGTTCCGTATTTGTATTTCCGTTTTCTTTAATGGTACTTCTATTACGGTGAATTTCAAAAATGTACAAAAGTGGCAAAAGAAATAATATGACGTTGGTCGAGTGCCAGGAAGTCAAGGTTAAAAATAAAAAAAAAATTTTTTTTTTCTTGTAATTACTAACTGCAGACGATCTTCCGGTAGCGTTTGTGGTTTGAATTTTTGATGGTCGACGACTAGCACTTATTACTGTTTATGTTATAAGTAAGTACAAATCAATGTAAAACTGCTAATTGAAAAAAATGGCAACATTGGCAACAATGGCAACGCGGCCTGTGGGCCGCACCACTTTATATTTTATATATCGTATATCTTTTTTTCTTGGGTGGAGTGCCCTCTCCTACCATTAAAAATTTTCATTTTTATAAAATAAAAAAATATTTCTGATACAATTTTGAGGCATAAAAGCCATTAAACTTTCAAGGTATTCTTCTCTAGAGCAGCTTGTGATTATATATGCATAGTGCAATTAATGTGCTAAATTTGGAGAAGTTGTAACTAATTTATACCGGTTAATTAATGCTCATTATTTATACGCAAATATAAATAGCGCACGTATAATAAAAAATTCGATTTATCAAAGCGAAATGTTTGTAAGTGTCGTGTAATTGTCACAAATTAAAAAATTGTGTTTAAAAATTTGTAACAATTTTTTTGTTCAAAAAAATGAAAGAAAGTGAACAAGACAACCTTGAAGGTGCAACTTGAATTAAGAACTTCTGGAAATATTAGTAATGTCTTAAGAATTTTTAATCGCATTGTAAATCATGTTTTATAGTTTTTTCACGTCTCCTACACTGTATAAAAGAGTAATTTGATGTAACAAAAAAATGGAAATTTATTACTAAACTTCAAAAAGAGAGTTATTGAAAATAATGCTTTTTATTGTTTTTTTTTGTTGTGATAACGATAACTTGACCACTTATAAAAACAATAATTTAACAGTAGCAAATGCAAATTTACTTATGCATGAAGTAGATACTACATAAGTTTACTTTCACATTTTTCACTTGATCAATTATTTATTTTGCCTCGTAATCTTAATTTTCGCCAATAGATGTCGATATCTGATACATCTTTCGCATCTCTCATCTTTCAACTTTTATTGTTTTTCAATTACTTATCTAATTTTATAATTATTTATTTTTTATTAATCTAATTATTTGTTTTTGATTATGTTCCTTTCAATGCTTTTTTTTTATTAAAAATAAAATTATTAAATTCTTCTCTTTTTTTTATTATACCTACTTATATATATATTTTTTTTTTATTGCTAAACTCTTGATGTATAGTACAATAATTCGTTGAAATAAAATTGAAATTATATTCAGAGAACTGGTAACACTAAAACCACAAATAATTTATTTTTTTGTATTTTAATCCATTTTATATTTTACATAATTTTACTTGCTCGCTATTGCCGAAGGCAAGGCAATCTACATTTTGTTACAAGTACTTTACCATATTGAGCGAAATGCCAAAGAGTAAGCAATAGGTCAAGCAAGAAGAATGTTAAACAACATAATATAATATATTATTTTAAGTATAATTGGAATTCCTATGATCCCATGATATTTAATTGAGTGAGTGGATTAAAATCAAGAAGTTTCCAGATCCACGATCGTTTTCAATTATAATCATTTAAATTAAGCCTAATATCAGATTTATTTAATTTAAATTATTTTAAAATATGTGTGGACCTACAAAACCGCGTGAGTCAGCTAGTGCTTACAAAAAAGTTATACCAAGTGCGAAATTAAAATCAAACCAGATCAGCAAGAATCCTAAATATTATGCAATATTATTTTCAAAATATACCCCTCAAACCCTCCGGGCTTCAATTTTCATAGTTAGTATGGGTATTTTTTCTGATTATAAAACTGTTAAATACAGGGTGTTCTGTTCACCGTGGAGAACCTTTGAGTTGGCGATAAAGAACACTTTTCTAAGACAAAATTTTAAATAAAATTGAGGGTCCTTCCTTTAAAGCAATTTTTTGAATTTTTGATTTCAAACCGCCATAGCTCCGATATTATTGATTTTTAAACTTAACGAATTAGAACTTTTTTAAAAATCATTTGCTCATCTACAAATTAGGTTATAACCCTTTAGCGTCTAAAATCAACGGATTTTGAGTTATTAAATAAATTATGGGAAAAACTGTTAAAAATTCAGGTTTTATTATTTTTTACTTTTCTTGCGAACCCTGTATCTCTCAAACGAAATGTCTTAAAAACAAATTGATGGCGTAAACTAGATAGGTAATTTAACGGGCTACAACTTTGATTAAATAAATTTTTTTGGGAAACCAACCGTCTTTACAGAAATTCTGAAAATAATGAACAAGGTGTAAGTAAAACAAAAATAAATTAAAGGAAAGAAAGGAAAGTGACCGAAGTTACGAAAAAAGCGCCGTTATAAATAATATACACTGAAAAAAATGGTTAATCATATTGATGAAAAATTCATCATTTTTACACCCATGAACAAAATTCATCATATTGATGAAAAATTTATAAATATAATGATTTTTTTCATCAATATTTTGAATCTTTCATCAATATGATAAATTTTGTTCATCGGTGTAAAAATGATGAATTTTTCATCAATATCATGAACCATTTTTTTCAGTGTACCGTATAACACTTTTTGGTAAGAGCACGCCATTTTGAAAATGTATGAAAATAAATTTTGTGAATTAATTTTTCTGTTAACTACACCTTGTTCGTTACTTTCAGAATTTTTGAGAAAACAGTTAGTTTCCCAAAAAAATTTATTTAACCAAAGTTGTAGCCCGTTAAATTCCCTAATCCGGTTTGGGCCATCAATTTTTCTCTAGAAAATTTTGTTTAAGAGATATGAGGTTCGCAAGAAAAGTAAAAACAATAAAACTTAAATTTTTTTAACATTTTTTTCTGTAATTTAATTTATAACTCGAAATCCGTTGATTCTAGACCATAAGTGATTAAACCTAATTTGTAGATAAGCGAATAATCTTTAAAAAAGTTCTAAGCTATTAAGCTTAAAAAATTAATAATATCGGAGCTATGGCCGTTTGAAATCAGAAATTTAAAAACATTTTTTAAAGAGAGGTACCCCCAAGGGTAGACTTTAAGTTTAAAGTTAAATTTAAGTTATTGCTTGTATCGTCAACTGCTCAAGTTTCTCTACATCGGCCACTTGTTTAACCGTAGAAGGTTAGCTGTTAGCTAGCTTTGTTACTTAAAACGCAGTTCTTGATAGCATGGTATTAACTACGTTTGACACGTTACATGCAGTCTGACTCTCCCTTTGTAAGTTACATTGAAAGGCACTACGGCAAATTTTAATACTTCAGTTAGTTTATATGTTTATATTTACAATAAAAATACAAAATAGGCTTTTCCCATAGCAAATATAAAATTATTAAAAAAAAAATATTCTTGCGGAGAATCGAACATGTAAACTTCCAATCCACTTGCGAATGTGTTATCATTTCATTAGCTAGAAGACCTTTGGATTATTTTTGCATAAACTAGACGAAGCCGCAGAGACAGTTGCTCATTGTACTTGAAAAAAAAAAGTATTAGCTTTCAACAAAATGGTGACATATGGCCCTGAGCCACTTGGCTCTGCGATAACTCGCTTGGCTAACTGGGCTTGACGACAAGTGGCCCTGGCGACAACTGGCCCTTATAGACTACTGGCATTAAAATTTTTACGCAAATATTGTCGTGCTTCAAAATCCATTTTTTTGAATTTTGAATTTTGGAGTTGTGAATTTTGATTGTTTTTATGTTTTTGAGTTTCCGATTTTTGATTTTGAATATTTTAATTTTTAATTTTTGGGAATTGAATTTTGATTTTGTAAATAATTTATTATAATAGTGAATATTTTAAATTGTGTGTGTACGCGCCAACAAAATTTGAGTTGGTAATAATTTTTGTAAAATAAGAGAGTTTTTTGCTTTTGCCGGGTCCGTCAAGGTGGACGGACTCGTTTTGCGGAAGTCTTCACCGATTTTATTTAAATTTGCGTCTCTAATTGAGATTATTGATTTGATAATAATGGATGGTTTCGGATGAGTTTTTGGAACTATTTGGAAGAGTCAATTTTTGGAAGAAACGACATTCGATTACTAAATAGTTTAATTAAAAAAAAATTAATTATTGCAAGTTAAATTGAAGGCGACGTGAATAGTTGCGATAGCGAGGCGTATGGTCGGCATATCGCCACATTTAACATTTCCATTGCATTATAATAAATTGAAAATTTTACAAATATTAAATGTAAGTAATTTGGACATTTTTATTTTGGATTTATTTAAAAATTTTTGGATTTTAAAATTTAGACCTTAAAGAATTACACTATATCTGGTGCCCAACTTGGAGCTTGAACCCACGACCCTGAGATTAGAGTTTCATACTCTAAAAATTTTCAAAGATTTGGATGATGACACTGGAATAATGCCTGCAGACCGAAGTGGCATCCTTCAACAATTCTTGTCGTTCGTGCAATTCCGTCAATAGTTGCTTCATGCTGGTTCCATGAATCAATTGAAAAACTCGCATCGATATCTTCTCATCTATCTCGAAATGCAAAAAACAAGAGTTCATCCATATACTCGTAAATCGGCATGGATTCGACAAGAATATCGAAAGCAGCAGTAACCTCAAGGGCAGGAACATAAGCAATAGCAGCCAGACTACGAATGCTCTCACGGAAGACGTAGTTAGTGTCATAATCTTCTTTCATTTCAAGTTGCGGAACTTTTCTTATGATGCTTTGGTATAAATGGAAATAGCAACCAGTAATAATGGCTTCTGGAAAACTGCAGCAAAAGCCGCCATTGAAGCGGTTTCAAACAAAGGGTAAATATCCAGCAAAATTTCTGTACACAAGACTGGGAATTCCAACGATTTCCAATAAATTCCAACAATTTCCAAGGAATTCCAAAGATTTCCAAGATTTCCAATGATTTCCAACGATTTCCATAGAATTCCAAGGACTTCCAAAGACTTCCAAAGAATTCCAACGATTTCCTAAGAATTCCAAAGATTTCCAGTGATTTCCAAGAAATTCCAACAATTTCCAAGAATTCCAAGGATTTCCAAAGAATTTCCACAGAACTCCTGTGATTTCCAAGGAATTTCAATAAGTTTAAATCAAAGTTCAATTTAAAGAATTCCAGTGATTTCCAAACAATTCCAGTAATTTCCAAAGAATTTCTGGGATTTCCAAGGAATTCCAAAGACTTCTAACGATTTCCTAGGAATTCCAAAGAATTCCAAGGATTTCCAAAGAATTCCAGGGATTTCCAAGGAATTCCAAAAATTTCCAAAAAATTCCAATGATTTTCAAGAGAATTCCAAACGAGTGTATACAAAATTTTCGGGATATTTACCCCTTGGTTTCAAAAAAGGGCCAGTTGTCACCTGAGCCAATTGTCACTAGGGCCACTTGTCGCCAAGGCCAGTTGTCGCCAAGGTCAGTTGTCCGAGGCGAGTTGTCGCAGGGCTAAGTGACTCAGGGCCAACTGTTGGTACACCGCTTTCAACCTACCAAACTCTAACTTACTCAAACTTACAAACTCTAAGCTTGTTCGGATTTTAAAGTTACACTTGAGGAGTTCTCGTGAGTGTGCACGGTGTGAGTCCTGACAGTTCATCTTACCAGTTAAAAACCCTAAAATTTTTACTTTCCCAGTCGGGGTCACATTTGCAGTATTTCTTTAAATTATGAACTAAAAAGTTAAAAGTACACCAGTTTTATTGTTATCTACTGGAAGATCAGAAGAGAGGAAATGAAATATTTGCAGTAACATACCAAACCAAAACCAGAAAAAAAATTTTCTAGATTAACCGCTAATATTACTTGGAAATCATTCGGGACGTAAAGTTAATTATTCGCACGTGTAATCCCTGGTGGAAATATTTCTCTGCAAAAGTAAAACAAAGTCTGCAAAAGTCTTACAAACTCTGAGAAACTCTGCAAAAGTCTAATTCAGAGTTTTCAGAGAAATATCTGCACCAGGGATATCCGAGTTAAAAAATTATCTGCTCTATTTCTAGCTGTCCTTAAAAATTAATTTTATACCCCCCCCCCCGATTTTTCGCTCTGTACCAGCTTAAGCTGAGTGCTCTTTCTCATATTTTTTCTGTTTTTTAGACAATTTTATAATTAACTTCACATAACAAGGCATTTACAAATGTCAATTAAAGTGTAATTTCCCCAATAAGATTATAGAATCTTTAAAAAAAAATTTTTGCAAATTTTATTTACAAAAAATGTTCTTTATGAAAAATCCAAAATAATTTTAATTATTCAGAATTGTTTCCCAAAAGTTTTCTAAAAAATACTCCTCAGTGTTAAAAAATCTTTTACCCTGGTAGACAGCGCTTTACCTTATTTTTAAAATTTAATCGTCGCCGACACTTTTTTAAATAAGAAATATGGTTTTGGTTCTCGAATTTATAAGCAAGGTTCTATAATAATTAATATATAGCACACCAACATGAATGTTTCTATTTCCTGATGTAGGTAAGAAAGGTTATGCACTGTAGGAAGTTAATTCATAACTAACTTCTGTCAATCAGGAGTAACAATGGAACAAAGAGGGGGATTAAAACAGTTATTCAAGGCATTCAAAATTACCGGTTGAAATGGTGACTAACTTCATCAAGACCGTTTTTCTTTCTGTTCTTCCCTTAAATGCAAAGTTTACGGAAGCTACTGCCGCAGGCGATTTAGAATATTGGTTCCAATACCAAAAGTTCCCATTGACCTATTTGTGGCATTTTCAAATGTTGGGTGGTTGAATATAAAGGCAAGCCCCATTATGTAACAGTTATGGGTTATCACATAAGTAAGCATAAATTAGTATCTATTTTAAATTTATAACCTCGTCGCCGCCGATGCAAATTCATTATTTAGGTGTGCCAAGTAAGATTTATTTATTTGCAGGGCATCTATCACCGTATACTAATTTTTCATGTTAAAACTTTCTCTAATGCAAGTGCATCAATATTTCCAAACTATCGGTTCTTCCCCGAGGGCGCGTGACAATTGCACTCCTAACAATAACTTGAATAATAAAACCTGCAATAAGCTACTATTGTAAATTTTCTTACATCGAGGAAATGGTAAAAGGTTACGATTTGCGGTTAGCATTCTCTTAAACTTTAATAATTTAAATACGTCACCAAAGAAATCGTCTTCAAGTAAAACTTGTTCTCCTGTAGAAAGTGTGTCTGAATTTAAATGCAGTGGCGCTTAAATATCATTTATCGCAGTAACATCGTTTAAAAAGAGTATGACAAAAATGTTACAGAAGAATCATGTGATTACAACAAATCTAAATAAAATTTTTGTAATCGACATTTTCGTACGATCGTCCTCACTTTCGATTTTGCGTCCGATGAGACAGCAAGTTGAAGACCATGAAAGTGAAGGGAGTGCATGCAAATTAAATATAGAAAGTAAAATTTTAAACTTTATTTTCACGAATACTTCACCAAATATTTTTTAAATTCTGAAATATCATGAAATCATGCGTATTTTTAACAATTTATATTCACTGCTAACAATTGGATTAACGAAATTATTTTATTTCACTTGATTGAGTAATTGCAAAGAAAGTTAATTAATAAATTCCATTAAACAGGAATTCAACTCGAAAAGCAAGAAAATCATAAGTTTCAAAATCTGAAAAAACTAAATTTTTCAAATGCAATAGAGAAAGTTTTTGGAAAAGCTTCAGGTTACGTCTAGATGAGTAATACCGAAAAAAATTAAATGGGTGTGGGCTTAACATACCTAAAAATTTTATTATGCATTACTAGGGCGTTAATTGTTAAGTGTTAATTTTAGTTCGTCATTAACGTTGCATAATGCTGCCAGAAGTAATCGTTACAAAAAACCTTATGGAAGCTGCGCTTTTATGGTTATTTACCGTGCTGGATGGGTGTGTAGGAACATATTTATTGCACTATTAGAATTTTATTATCAAAACACAAATTAAAATTCTAAAATATTCGATGCTATTTATCATTTTGTTGCCAAGTCAATAAAATTTGTGGAAATACTAGAAGAAAACGTAAATATCTCGGTTGTTAGGCATTTTCCAAAAAAATACCAAGAAAACTTTTTTGTAGATTATAAAATTGTGGACAAGGTAATATTTTGATTTTAAAAATCTGATTAAAACTAAAAAAGTTACGATGTAAATTAGAATAATATAGCAAAATGCACCGTCAAGTCAGCTAACGTATGTTGCTCGGACTTCCTGTAATGCCTAGTTATACCATTTTCTAATTATCGAAGTAAGGTACGGCACATTATGTCGACATACATAATTTATTTTTGCACATATTATTATTATCATCAAAAATATTTTTAAATGCTAAATTGTTTAGCAATTAAGGAACTTGTTGTTTATTAAATTTGATGCTAAATTAAGTTTGTATAGATTAACTAATAGTGAAAGTACTTCATCTTTGTTTAAGACATACAGGAACGATTAAATGTTAAAATATTGATGCAATATAAAGAAAATTTAATACTTTGTTTACTTACTTACTAACATTATAAGTTAAATTATATAATTTACCATATAAATATATAATTAAATTGGACTAAAAAAGTTACTATTAAAATGACAAATATGGGGATAATTAAAACAAAATTTAAAATGGTTATAAATAGAAGTTTATAATTTCGAATAATACTATTTCTATATCGGTGACAGTCGCGAACGCATTAACGAGATTCTCATTCGAGATGAGTGGATTACCGATAGTAAATTTATGACAGCTTAAATAGGAAATGCATTGAATTTTGGTGCAGTTTCTTCTAAAGAAATGTTATTTCTTCACTGTTATTTGAAATGAATACTAAATTTGATGACTTGTAAACCTTTGTGAACTTGGCATCCCATCTTCATCATTTTGATATAAAAAAATATGAAATCGTTATGTCTTGAAAGGTCACCCGGTTTTAACGTTGGGTCTTTTTTGGTTTGATAAAAATTTATTGCATTTTGGAAAAATGTTTGATTTTGATTTTTGAAAAGAAAAAGGTTTGTTTTTTGGAGACTAGCGTTGGTCCGATAAACCGGACTCAAGTGGCCATTCTGAACTCTATAGTTGGAGTTTTTTAGTTCAAAATATTTCACTATTCATCTTCCATTCAAATACTTCACTAAAAAATCATTTGCTTTATTTATAGCTGCCTTTAAAAATTAATTAAGAGTTTTCAAATGCAAGCCATAATTTACGTAATTTACTATAATTACGTCGGACTGGGGAGTATTCTATACCTCCTCACCGACTTTCTGACCTATAACAGCTTAAGTTGAGTGCTCTTTCTCATTTTTCTTTTTTCTTTTCGACAATTTATAATTAACTTCACATAACAAGACATTTACAAATATCAATTAATGTGATTGGCATTAACAGACACAATTAACAAAATTTTTTGTTAATTTTTATTTTGGGATTTATTTAAATCTAACCTTGCTGACGGCTTGACAATATGATTTATTGAAAGCTTAACGAATTAACCAACATTCAAGCAATGAAAACTTACAGAGAAAAAAAATTTGAGATTTCAATTTTTTACTTCAGAACGTAAAACAACTTTTTGTACCCAACTGCCAACTGCAGTTCATACATTAAAAGAAAAATGCATTTCTTTTGAACTATTCACTGTCTACATCATTGGGGGGAAAATTTTTGCTAACCTGAGTTGCTGCTAAATCCAGGAAGTGGGCCCTACCTACAATAATAAAGAAAATTTTTTGTTGGTTATCATTGCAGACGAGAACGGCTTTTGTCAAATTACCTTTATCACTGTAGTCCTTTTGCCTTATTCCTAGTGGCCAGGATAACTTCTTCATTGTTCCTTTCAATAAACTTTAGTCACTCACAAACCCGAACACTTTCACATTTTTTTTCACTTAAAAATTAAAAAAAAATTATTCTCGATTATTAAGAAAGCTTCCATCAAGCTTCTTCACGATAATTCGAACTCGACACATTATACTCCTGTTCGCGGAATACGAATTTCGAACTGAAACGAAAAAATTAGTTAATCCTTGTTTTGATTAAATATTTTGTAAACGAGGTTGTAAATAATAATGAAGTGGTTGATTCGTTATGCAAAACAAACGCTGCGGACAGGAATCGAACCTGTGCAGGTTAAACCTATTGGATTTCAAGTCCATCTCTTTAACCACTCGGACACCGCAGTTTTTATTAATGAATTTTTGCTTGATTTTTATGGCGGTAAATTTCGTAAACTGGATGTTTCTCGATTTTTGAATATGTAAATTGGTTTACTCATAAATATCTGATTGGTTGACATGAACTACTTTCTAAACGTTGATTGGTTATGTCGCAGTAGTAATGATTCTTCTCTTAAAAAAATTATTGAAAAGAGCAAATATTTTCAAAAGTATTTTACTTTCAAATACACTCTGGGGGGGACGGAAAGATTATAAAATATTGTCTATGTAATATTCGTAAACAAAAATAGACATTAAGAGTCATGAGACCTTGAACTTTGAAGACTAATAAGCTTAATCTAAGAAGATTTATTTAATCACCTAAGCGCTATGTTTAATTTTCTAAAATTTAATGCAAAAAATAAACTAAAAATAAAGAAATAAACAAAAAATCATCAAGGAAGACAATAACTTTTTGTTTTTGCACAGATGTGGCGTCTCCAACAATATTTGGTTGGTTAATATTCTGAAGAACCCAAAATTTTCATCTTGACGACAAAGCACGGAAAAAGAAAAAATACCTAAACCATAGGGATTTTACACTACCGATGGTGGCGATAGTGTAACTTCAATATGTCTGCTATATCAAGTATACCTCAGTAGAATTTTAATTTGTTTATACTGGTTTATACAGAAATTTTTGGGTTTTTTGTTTATCTGTGTGCAAATTAATTAAAAAAAAACACTAATAAACATACGTTAAAAGACACTTTGGTATACTCGAGCATACTTGATGGAGTAGTTATAATTGCTGTCATATGCTGGCGTTTGGTTAATGTTAAATCCCACTTTTTTGGGACATTTTGGGACAAATCCCACAAATTTGACACTTTTGCAAAAAAGTAGAACACTTTGTAGTAGTATTTGTCAGAGCCTGATGTAGCGACCTTAAAACTCTAGCCCCTACCAAGAGGTCTGGGGGGTAACCCCCAGCGTATAGCACAGGCAAATTTTTTTGAAATTTTCAAGGTCAAGCGCTTTATTGTAAAGTTAGAAAATCGCGATACAAAAATATTTTCTCAAAAAAAATAGATTTAATGAGGCAAATTTATTTAAAAAACAGAGTGCTTTCAGAGTACACAAATCAGAGTGCTTTCAGGTTACCAAAAAATGACACGCCATAGTAGCAGCAGCGTGCTGGGATTTTATAGATAGGACATTCTAGGATCTCACACTTTATTTCGAAGGGGTTTGGGTTCCCCAAAACCTACCCTCGGATACGGCCCTGCCCACCAGGACCGTAAATCCCGGAGAATTTATTAATATTAACTTATGTTTTATGGGATTATTTTTCTTTTTTTGAACTAAAGGGTAAGTCGGTAAAGATATTTATAAATAAAAGGCATTAAATAAAAACTATTTCTTCAAAAGTGCCTTTTATTTTATTACTAGCTGGAAGGCCCGTCCACGGACGGGCATCTAGACCCGATTGGTTGGAAACTCGATTGATGTGCAACTCGTCCCAGGGGGAGTACCGGCGCCGGCGGTGGTTTAATATATTTTTTGGTTGGTAAAAAAGTCGACCAATCAGAGTGCTTTTAGGTTACCAAAAAATGACACGCTGGAGCAACAGCAGCAGTGTGCTAGGATTTTATGTATTAAGAAGATATATCTTTTTAAAAATAAATTAAAAAATTTAAAATTTGGCGCCCCCTAAATAGCTCGGGCGCTTCTCTCGCCACACTGTAGTTCCGGCCCTGGTATTTGCATGGGAAAATACAAAATCAAGTTAAACACAAAACAAAACTCGTGAGGAGGAAATTTCCTTTTGGATGACTTCTTCATAGATTTTTTATTTTGTGTTCAAGTAAAAATTCAAAGACTTACTTTAGTTGTGGAATACTTTGGAATTTTCCTGATCAGCACAAACAGGAACTTGTATTCTGTATCTAAAACCCAAACCAATACACATCAGAGGTACAACGTCTGCCGTCACCACCATATAAAAAGGAAATTTCAATTTGTCACATATTATTATGTGAATTACGATTGCATAGTGATTTTTATTTTTATAAGTTTGTTTACATTAACTTGTACGTACCAATATGTACGTACGGTGTTAATGTTGCATTGACAGTTCATATTATGTCTCACTTTTAGTCGCATGGTGTTTAAAATTTTGACAACGCTGGCCTAATGTGACGTCATCAGTGCTCATGACGTGATTGGTTTGGGTTTTACAAACAGTATAGTATTTTTACCGACATGTGTATGAGTGTATGTTATTACGTTAAAAACTTATCAGCACAATCACGTACAAAAAAAGGCAATATGCGGATTACGACGTGCGGGCCGCACGTCGTAATCCGATGAGTCCAAGGGGCCCTTGGACTCATCAGTCATTCGTTTGTTTAATGTTTCTAAAGTAATATCGTATGGAGAAAATTCGGAAAACTGTTCACGAACTTACTGTTCGGTAAGTATTTATGATTTTTTCCCTTCGGTGGATATTTTAAGAACATTTTTGTGCAAAAACAATTTTTATAGCATAATGTAAATCTTCACATTTTCCGACAAATTTTCGTAAATTTTGGGAAAATGCACGATCGGTTTCATTATTTTTGTTCTGAGATTTTATTAATTTTCAAATGCCATTTTTAGAGACTTCATTTTTTTAGTTTGCAGTTGTGCCACCTTGGACGTCAGAAATATAGAACGAGTTCAATTTTTGACATGTCTCGACCTGTTCTTGTAACGATGCTTCTGTTATGGAAAGATATTGACGCTATAATGTGTTTTATTGTTAAAATTTTTGCAAGTATGCAAGAGAAAACATTTTTTTTTAATTTGCCTGGCTGTTAGAATTTTTAAGTCGGTGATTATGAAACAATTGAATTCGTCACAATGTAATAAACAGTTTAGTTTTTCCAGAATATTTAGTAATAACGTAAGTTTTTAAATTTCGTATTGGTGCAAATATTCGATATTGAATTTTTGTGTCATACAGGTCGATGACGTGGACGATTTTTTTCCTGTTGGTGCCGATCAGGAAAATTCCATAGTATTCCACAACTAAAGTAAGTCTTTGAATTTTTACTTCCATAAACAAGTCATCCAAAAGGAATTTTCCTCCTCACGAGTTTTGTATTGTGTTGAACTTGATTTTTCATTTTCCCATGCAAATACAACAACAAAGTGTTGTACTTTCTTGCAAAAGTACAGAATATTAACCAACTAAATATTGTTGGAGAAACCACATGTATAATAAATTCGTAACGTCACTTAAATAAATAAAATGTAAAAATAATTTTTTTTTTAATTCTTTTCAATAATTTTTTTAAGAAAAGAATCACTCCCAAGTCGACACAACCAATCAACATATTATAGAAAGTAGTTCATGTCAACCAATCAGATATTTATGAGTAAACCAATTTCCATATTCAAAATTGAGAAACATCCAGTTTCTGCAATAAAAATCGAGCAAAAATTTATTAACTTTTTCGGTCACGACTTTTTTGTATGCATGAAGTTAATTAAAAGAAGTAAAAAATAGTTGTCCACATACATACAGGGTGGCGCATTTATCTTAACCGAAAGTAACCGGCGATAACTTTTCTCCAAAGCGGAATTTTTGACAGTTCTTGGGTTTATTTGATAGATAGTAATCTATATTTTTGTCTAGTGTTAAAAATAAATTTGGAAATGAAAAAGAAAGTGATTAAATATTGGTATCAGTTTGAGTTTCCAATTTTGATCAGATGTGCGGTTCATGAACATAAATCCGATGTACCCTCAATTATGTAGATAAGAACGGTTATTTCGCGTTTCGAGAAAGAGGGTACAGTGTTACCAAAGACACATCAGCGAAAAAACACGGTGTGAGTGGCAGAAAACATCGCAGCAGTGGCTCAGGCGGTCAACCAGAATCCAACGGTTTCGACAAGAAAACTTTCTGCTGAATTGTCGATCAGTTGGGCGCATGTTTATTGAAGATTTGAATTTATTTCCGTATAAAATTCAATTAGTAAGCAAACTGAACCCTTCCGACTATCCGGTTTGCTTGGCATTTTGCAAAAAGATGCTTGAAATGTTTGAAACAGATGATACACTTATAAATCACATCTCCATGTCTGACGAGGCCCATTTCGACTTGAATGGAAATGTGAATAAACAAAATTGTCGTATTTGGTCTGCCTCGAACCCGAATACCATCCAGGAAGTCAATTTTCTTCCGGAACGTGTGACAGTTTGGTGTGCGGTGTCGTCAAAGTTTATTGTCGGATTTTTGTTTTTCGAGTGTCGGGACCGTGCCGTGACCGTCAATAGTCAGCGGTATTTGGCGATACTCAGAGATTATTTTTTGCCTAAATTGCGTACTAAGCGAATCGTATTGAAGGATACTTGGTTTCAACAACACCACCACATATTGCTCCGGTGGTCATGACTTCTTGAAGTCCAAATTTAATGAAAAAATTATCAGCCGATAGGCCGGACTTCTTTTTGTGAGGGTATTGTAAGGCCAAGATGTACGAAGCCAGCCCACAAAATATTGCAAATCTGAAGGTAGAAATAACCAGAGTAATTCAATCTATTCCGCAGTCGATCTTAATTAAGATTTTCAATAACATGATTATTCGGTACAAAGTTTGCATCCAAACCAATGGCCAGCATCTCAGCAGCATTATCTTCAGGAAGTGAATTGATAACAAAAATTTAGTAAATTTATAAACTTTTGATTCAAAAATAAATAAAAAATTCTTTTTCGTTGACATCTTTTTACTTTCGGTTACGATAAATGCCCCACCCTGTACATACCTACATACATAATTACAGAAATTTTTTGGAAATGATGATTTTCCGCTTCTGGGACTCCAAAATGTCTAAATTCATCAAAATCTCAACAATTGTTTTCTGAACGATTACAATACTTTCTCAGACTTCGTATGGCAAAGTAAAAAAAATTAATTAATGCATAGATAGACTGATAATGTGTGTATTCAATTAAATACACAGTGATCGAAAGGGTTAATAAGATTTGCGGTGCCCGAGCCGGTACGGAGATGACTTGAAATCTATGAGGTTTTACCTGCACACGTTCAAATCCTGTCCGCAGCGTTTCTTTTGCATAACGAATAAACCATTTAATTATTATTTACAAGCTCGTTTACAAAATATTTAATCTAAACAGGGATTAACTAATTTTTTTGTTTCAGTTCAGACGACATCGTGCGTGAACGCGAAATTCGTTTTCCGCGAACGGGAGTGCATGAAGTGTCGAGTTCGAATTATCGTGAAGAAGCTTGATGGAAGCTTTCTTAATAATCGGGAATAATTTTGTTTTAATACTTAAGTGAAAAAGTGATCAACATTAAAGAAAAATTTATTCGAAACCGTTAAAAAAATGTGACAGTGTCGGGTTTGTGAGTGACTTAGGTTATTGGAAGAAACAACGAAGAAGCTGTCGTAGTCACTAGGAATAAGGCAAAAGGACTACAGTGATAAAGGTAATTTGACAAAAACCGTTCTTATCTGTAATGATAACTAACAAAAAAATTTTTATTATTGTAGGTAGGGCCCACTTCATGGATTCAGCAGATATTCAGGTTAGTAAAATTTTCTCTCCAGTGATGTAGCTAGTGAATAGTTTGAAATTGTGAAAAAATGCATTTTTCTTTAAATGCACGAACTGCAGTTAATTAAGATAAGTTGTTTTACGTTTTGAAAAAAGTAATTTTTTTTCCGTAGGTTTTCATTGCTTGAAAAATTCGTTAAGCTTTCAACAAACCACATTATCAGGGCTAGATTTAAATAATTCCCGAAATAAAAATTAACAAAAGATTTTGTTAATTGTATCTATTAATGCCAAACAGGCGAATTGTGATGTATTTAGGACTCACATCTCACATTCAGTTGGGACTAACTGGGACTTTCGGGACCCGAAAGGGACTAAACCTATGGAATTCGGAATGGCCACTTGAGTTCGGTTTATCAAACCAACGGCGGTCTCCAAAATATCAAACTTTTTCTTTTCAAAAATCAAAATAAAACTTTTTTCAAAATTGTAATAATTTTTTTAAACCAGAACCGACCTAACGTTAAAACCGGGTGACTTTTCAAGACCTAACGATTTCATAATTTTTGGGTATCGTTTAGGGCTATTGAGAGTTTACTGTATTTCAGGAGTCCGTGTGTACCTTAGACTAAACAGTTTGAAGACCCCTGGTTTATCATATTGATGAAAAAATGAGCATTTGAGCAAATTTCATTAGGTATATTGATTAAACATTTCATAGCATTTATGAAAAAAATTATTGAATTGTTAATTTAATGAATTTTGTTCATCGGCAGAAATGATAATTTTTTCGCCAAATCATGAACTTTTTTTTTTTCGGTGTGTACGGACCGAAGATTTTTTTTCGACTTCTGTCTTTATAAAACGGCTTGTCAGGTCCTAAAATAAATAAATAAATTATTTGCATTGTTTTGGAGTTTCCTGAATTACCTCAGATTTGCAAGACCGTCATCGAGAGAAAATCGGGACCCGGAGGTAGTGGCCTACACCCCCCTTCCCTGTTTGATAAAAGTGATTACTTCGTGTCAGATAATAAAAAAATTTGTCTTGGAACAGATAATATACATAGTGGCCAAGTTATATCAATAAATTCAAGATTTCGATTGAAATTCGGGCTCGGAGGGAATTCATCCTGCTCTCGTCGGACCTGCAGATTTGGTATTTCCTCGATACTGAAATTTTTCGTGAAATTTTTCTTCGATTAAACCTCATTTATTACATAATTAAAACATTAATCTTTGCGTATATTTGGGGACGTCCATTAATTAAATGAGTAGTTTTTCTTAAAATTTGGACCCTTCTTCCCTCTTGGTGAGATTTGATAAGATGTAGCGAGACCTCTCCCCTTCCACCTCACGTGAGATTTGCTCTATAAAATTTATTTGATGTTTTACATATTTACATATAATTTTACACCAAAATACAAAATGTTATTTGTTATAATAATGAATCCTGAATTTTTTTTTAATTAATTAAATCTTTGAATTAAAAAGTTCATGTGAGATTTTCATTGACCCCTCCTCCCTTTAAATGAGATTTGGTGAGATTTTGTCGAACCCCCCCCCCCCTATTTTGTGCTCACGTAATTAATGGACTTCCTTTTTGGGAATTTTGGCAAAATTTACTATGGATTCCGAACGACAAACATCATAAGCGCTTTTGCATGATTGAGAAATTGCGTACGTTTGGTTGCAGTTATTTTTAGTTTTCCTACATAGTGCAACTAGTTCCTGGTACCTGGTACTTTGCTCCCAGCAGTCGAGCGGTTCACCGCAGAATTAACCGCAGATGAAAAAAACGCCTAAAGTTAGACAACTAACTTATCGTTTATACATTTCCGCCGGCATGTAGGGTAAACCGGTATCCTTTACATTATTTTTTCATTTTTTAAGAAATTTTTGTCTTTTGCCCCAACATCTTACTGCCTTTACCTAAAGTAGTCGGGGTTTTCAAAATTTTCTCTATAGATAAAGCATCCTGTCCTAAATTATATATTAATTTTCAAAATGCTTCAAAGTAAATCAGGGTTTCTCGATTTATAGCTTAGTCCAATCCACATCACGTCTGATAATTCCATTAGGTTTTCTTTAATATGTTTTATTTATCAGAAGGAATCAGATGGATTTTTCAACCTCTAACTTGCAGGATCACGGCGCGAATCGGTCTCCCATCCATTTGCGTTCCAGTCAATCATTCAATCGTTCAATCTTGATTGAATGAAAAGCTCTGCTGCACTTTTGATACAAAAGCTATTTTTATAAACTAATAAGCATTTTAATAATTTTTCTACTTTTCTATATGCCATGTTAAAATTATCATAAATTATAGAGGATTTGAATTAAACTTACATTGGCTTTTTTATTATCGATTGAATAATTATTTTAATTAAATTTTTATAAAATGTATTTCTGAAAGAGTTTCCTAGTAGAAAGGTATAAAAAATAAAAGTAGTTTGTCAAGGTTTATTATTAAAATAATATCAAGGCATTTCCTAGTAGGTACCTATTTGTACAAAATTTATTATTTAGTGCATTTAATTGATGTAACTTGGTTGCAACAAATTGAAAAGACAAATTTTTCAAATATCTAACCTTTACGACCGTGATCAAATAAGAAAGTGATCCGTTAATTTATCATAAATATTTATAATCACAACCAATAAAATATTATCGATACGGCAGACCAATAAATAAGTATAATTGTGTAATACTTCTGGTTCTGTTTATTAGTGTCAAAAATTTGATTTGGAAAATTCGAGTTTTAGAAACTAATCGCAGCATTCAAGTATAAAAATTTGACTTTATGTTAACATTAAAACTATTACAATATTAAAAAGTATATACAAGGTGTAATTTTAAAATTTGTATAAATTACAAAATCATTGCTTCAACTTAATTTCTAAATCTCCTTCCACCTGATTTGGGTGGTGCACTTGATGCTGGCTGTTCTTCTTCCGTGTGAGCAGCAGTCTCCTTTTTGCTGAATCGGCTTCTTCCACCGGAAGCACGATTTTTCGAAGGCTTCTCTACTTCAGAAGATACCGCAGCAGAAGATTCGTGATTTTCACTACCGGATGCTTTCGCTTGAACTTTGTCTGCAAAAAATTGGTTCGTAAATGTTTTATGATTTTATCGAAAGGATAACTTACTGCTGATTGCTTGCTCTCTTCGTTTTTTGAGAGTTGCCAATAGGTCGTCGTTGCTTCTGAACGGACGCAACATTCCTCCCTTTAATTTTCTGCCCGCTTCGGTAGTGGAGCTGGTTTCCTGTGGAGCTTCTTCTTCTGCTGCTTCATCTTCCGCGAATTCTTCTTCTTGCTTTAAATAAAATATAAATTAGGAAACTTGTCGAAAATTAAGTAAAACGGTTTACCTCTTCGACTGGTTCGGGTGTGGTGCTGCTGGTGGGTTTAGCAGCTGGTGATCTGCTTAGTGGATTTCTTCTGTTTAGTAAAGGATTTGCTCTGGTTGGTTTGGCTGGAGCTGGCGCTGCTTCCTCATAATCGTAATCTTCTGCTGGTTTAGCACCACAGATTGCTATTACCGCGAATATTAGTAAAGCTCTGAAAAAATAAATTTAAATGTTAACTTTTTTTGGAAATTAATTTATTTATTTATTTATTTATTTTTAGATGACCAGTTTTTGGGTTTCGTAACAATACAAATTATCTGCCATAAATTTTAGAATTAACCGCATCTTTTTCAACCTTGAAGGATTCCTAGTTTGGATGCAATCACTAATAAAGAATTAGCATGTTTGAATTTTTGATGTTGTGCAAAGTAAAACATTGAAGAAACAGGTTGTGATTTGGCACATAACCGGCTTTGGGGTCTGGTTAGGTTTAACATTAGTGAAAGTTGGGCCATAGGTCATGTGCGACATCATCTCATTATAATGTACTAACTGCTAATGTCATGAACTCACCAAACATTGTTTAATGCTCATTATGAAATAATCGTGTAATGTTTTCTCTTAGTCAATTACATGATTAGCAATAAATTGAGACTTATAGCAAAGCCAATATGTTAATAAATTAATTGCCTTGAATTTTTAAAGTTCAACTTAATGCATTTCATTTTATATTTTGTCACATATAATATCCATGTGACACTAAATCAATTAATGTTCTTATTTACACAATTTAATTACCAAGAAGAAAAATTGTAAACTTGGAAGCCTACGTTTGGCAAAATAGCTCAAGATTGCCATATAATCCTAAAGGCTTTTCATTGCCTACATTTATCTTCTTCAAGATTTTGTATTGACACTTTAATATGCCTATACTCATAGTTACTTAATCTGCTATTTACGACTTTTGAATAATATTGAAATTTGCAATCATTCAATAAAAGCCAAGAACAATGCAGAATTTATGTTTTATTATCGAACAATTTATGCATCATCTGGAGCTAATTTTAAATTTCATCATCTGTATACTAATGAAGTTTTTATTTCCAAAAAAAGCCAATAGAAAAATTAAGCAAAATTAGATTCGACATTTATGAATTTTTTAGCTCTTCTTTTACTTCCTTATTCTTCTGGATTGGATGTGGCTACTTCCAGTCTTTCATCCAAACTTCTTTTTTTGGATTTTTGGATCTCATTATTTCCGAAAATAATTTTTGCCTGAATGGGAGCTTCCCAGGAGGGAAAATATGAAATTTATATTACTGAAAAATCGTATAAGATTCGTAGTTTGCGAAGAAGATTATTAATATATGCAAACATTTGGTATCAAAAATAAATTATAAGTAAAAAATTATTTTAAATGCACACCTCAAAATGCAGATCGCATTTTCAATTAACTCGTTCTTCAGCCAATCCTATATTTTGCAACGCTTTTAATGGAATTTTTGATGACAAACTTAATTTACATTGCATATAGTTGCATACTTGAAAATGATAAAATTATTCAAAATTTTTTTCGAAAGTGTGCGATAATCAATAATCTTCTTTCGTCTATTGAAATTTGAAATAAAAAACATTTGATGATTTATTTTCTTGATAACTGGTTTCACCACTTCAGATTTTTTTGTATATTTTTTTTGTAGATATTAATTACACAGGCGGTTTTCGAGTAACAATGCTTGGAAGAATCGCAATGATATTATTTTTAAGAAAGTACAAAATATGATATAACCCGAATCAAATTAAATTACCTATTATTAATAAAAAATGAATGTTAATAAAATTGACCAAGAGAACTGCATTTAACTACTTCATGTCTTCGTCCTACTTTTGCATTTTTAAAAACTCGAAAAAGTCTATAATTTACTAAAATACCGTCAAAAGCACAATTCCATTACTATTTAATTGCTTTAATTGATTGTTTAATAAATTGCAGTTTGGTAAATAATTTATTTCGTGTCCTTCCACAAGTTTTTTTTTATTGCTGCTTAAACAACAAAAGTAGTTTTTGTTATTGTAAAATTTTAAGAATTCACAACCGCAGAACCAGTTACCAATGCATCATCTAAATTGAATTTTTAGGAAAATTTTGAAATATCAAAGACCAATATTTTAATAATACCAGAAATTTTTTATACCTCATCTTGCTGAGGTATCGTGTCCAAAGCTTATCATTTGACATTATTCAATAAAATGTCAGAATTTATATAAACTTTCACTTTGCAATTTAATTTAATTTTAATAACATTAATAGATACACCATACGCCTTTGGATGACGCAAAAAAATATATTCGGAACAATACATAGCTTTGCTGTATTTTTTCTTTGCTCAATATTTCTTGTTAAACCAATTTGATTGTAATATCGTATTATTATGTAATGGTACTAAAACTTATTTGAATATTTAATCCAATAACAGATATTTATGTCGAACAAAATCGCAAGATTTATCTAATAAGCTTCCAAACTGCTAACCAAAAATTTTCAAAAAATTCCAAGAGATCCAGTATTCCTTATTTCAATCTTTCTATAATAACTCCAAAACGGTGCAAGATACAAAAAATTTTGTTCACGTCAAAAGCGCTATTCATAAAGAGACCAACATTTTTTAATTTGAAGAATTTTTCACATTTTGCACGGTTTTCGAGATATTACAGAAAAACTGAGTTGACTTAAAGAATTTAAGTTGAGGAATTTAGAACACAAGGCATAGAGGAAGACAGGAGATTAAAATATATTCCTATTTCAAATTTATTGGAATCTCCAAAGTAAGTTAGTATAAAAATTGATACAAACGAAGAGATTGAAGAATATTTGGATAGTGAGAATTCTACGACGAGAGAGATTTTTCAAAACGTTCCAGTTTATCAATTTTAGAAGATCAGTGATGTAGTAAAAGTGAAGATAAATTGAAAGCAATATTATACACAGCGGTTTTACTGATCTCTAAGCAAAGAGACGACTATAAAACATTTAGTTTTGTCCAGGATTCAAACCGGGTACCTTAAAATTAGTAGTTGATTGCGCTAAATACTAGATTTCTTTTCGAAAATTTAGAAAAAGCAAAAAAGCTAATTTACAGAATTTTTTATAAAATTTTCTGATTTTTTCAAAATTTCAATAGATTTCTTAAGATTTTCTATGGATTTCTAAAATTTTCTCGGATTTTCTTGAATTTTCTCAGATGCCCTTTTATTTGTACGTCAAGTTTCCTCCCAGTGATTCCCCGACAAGAGGTGGCTTCTCCGATTGACAGCGGCCAAAAGAAGCAAAACCAACAATTTATCCCTTCGAAGCAATGATAAAAAAATCTAACTGAAAATAAACCGCGCTAAAATTAACTAAGAATATGAAAGCGAAAGAAAAATGTATGTTACAACTCTTACAAAAGATCACTGGGGAAACTCCAACATTAATAATTGCAGAGGTAATTAAAATGTCCAAATAGGAAACGAAGGATATGAGCCTATTCAGTTTCTCAGTTAATATAAGATCACCAAAGTTGTTTAAATGCTGAATCTTTAAGTTAAGCTTCGGATAAATGTTTAAAAAATATTTTCACATTGACGGAACAACATTAGAATAGAATCTCGTTGATCTCTCCATGTGCGTCTGTAATTAAACAATTCACTGTAACGCACAAGATTTGAAGTATAGACAAACAAAAAATGCGCAAAAGTGTGCATTAAATCAGTATTTTCTCGAAAAACTATAGAAAAATAGATTTTATTGCTTGTTTTTCCAAACCTACACAGCTTTCATTTCGAACCCTGCACAGAGAAAAAATTTTGAAGTAATTTTTACTTCAAATTAAAGTCGAAATCAATCTCACACCAATTTGAAGTAAATATTACTGCAGTTGAAGTAAATTTTACTAAATTTGTGGTAAAATTTACTTCAACTGCAATAATATATTTACTTCAAAAATGATGCGCGATGGATTTGGATTAAAATTTTTTCTGTGTGTGTGTCACGTTCCAAAATCTTTCATTTATAATTGGATCTTTTATTTTTGTAAATTTAGACTTAAGTTTCTATTTTACTTCATAATTCTGTAAATAACACATTATATTTAAAATTTTCCCGCTGAGTAGTTGACGTTACGCCCGCCAACGCCTAAGCGGTTGGGAAAAAGTTTTAGTGAGATTTTGATTTTTGATTATGATTAGGATTGGAAGTGGAGAGCAGGTCAAAGCTTAGCTGTGGTTATTTTGATTTAAATTTTTATATTTTGAGAAATAAAAGTTATCTATTTTATGTATGTAGTATATGTTACGGTCAATCATGTAAATCGGGAGTTGACGTCAATGGCCGGACAATGACGTTAATGCTCATTTATGTTGGCCATTAACGTCATTGGCTGGCCATTAACGTGATTGCCCGTTAGGAGTGGACAATGATGTAAATATTTTCATCTGATTGTAATATTTACATTTTTGGCCGGTCAATGACGTTATTGACCAAAACAGATTGGACAATGATGATTTATAGAATAAATACTATAAAAAAACAGCAAATTGGCGATTTGAATTAAATAGGCAACTGGCAAGTGACATTAGCATGTGTTGGATGCATTGCATTCCAATGTATTATAATCATTTATTAACAAAAATAATAAAAATTAACAAAAATTTAAAAAATAATTATAAATTAAATTTTTTAAATTAATCATTTTTATTCTGGCATGAGGGTGATCCATAGCATTTCAAATTGCAAATTTATTTGCTGGCGCGACGCACATTTATAAATGAGTAGTTTCATCATCGCCAATTCTGTATTGGGCAATGACGTTATTACCCGGACAATGATGTAAAAACCACATATAAAATTTTAAATGTCAACTTCGCCCAAAATTCACGGTCAGTAACGTTATTGGCTGGATGTTAACGTCAATGTCCACTTAAGCAGAGCATTAACGTCATTGTCCGGCCATTGACGTTAATGGCCGAGTCGTCATCATTGACCGTAAGATATTGTTTAAGTGATTTGTTTAATTAATTAGATAATTTTTTTAAATTTTTGAATAAAAATATAATTTATTTGGATGATTGACGATTAAAATAAAATTGGAATATTTGAAAATTATAATAATTGGTTTAGATATTAGAATTTATAATATTGGAATCGAAAAATTAAGGCAATAATTGTAAAATAATTTTGATACAGCGACATATGGACGAATTATCTTTAAAAGTTATCGTTTCCATTTATATTGGAATTTTATTTAGTGAATATTTAAACTTAAAAAATAAATAAATGGATTTTAATATAATTTGAAATATTGGCATTACCAAAAATAATTTTGGAATATAGAAGTTTGTAAAAGATAGTCCAGTAGGAATAGAAATGTATTTACTGGATTTTTCTAAAAAGTCATTTTTGAAACTATTTTTAGCATTCAGTAATACAAAATATTTCGTGAAAAAAATATCTTCTATCTTTGATAAAACACTCTATTTGCTTTGAACTACAGTTTTGTGTACAACAAATTAATTAGCGACGCGCATAATAAGATTAACGAGATTCGTTTGCTTATAAATCGTATTAATGCTAAATATGACCCACAAAATCAGAAAAATCAATTGATCATTAAAACAAGTCTGCTGGCAAGGCGAGAGAAATTTGAAATAAAATATTATAACAAAGCAAAAGAATACCGAAGACTGGTAGCTGGTGAAGATGACTCCTAACTCTAAAATTAGCAAAATTAATTTTTGCATCATTTTCTTGATTTCAAGCAGATACATATTTTTTAATCTCTGAAAGAATTCGATATTTTTTTTCCAATTGTAACCAAAGTAAAAGTAAAATAAATTTTTTAAACATCAGAAAAACTTTCTCGATCTTATCAATTATCCATATAGTAATATGTTCTATAAAATTTAAATCGTATTGATCTATAAATAAATACCTAATTTATTTGTTCTTTTTCTTGTTGTGAATATTAATCACACGTATTTAGCGAGAGAAATCCGGAAATCAAAATTCAATTTGTATGATTCAACTTCAACATCTGTGGTCACATGCTTACAAATTACTTTACATATTTTTTGTTTTCATAATAATATTGTATGGTTTATTTTTAGTAAATTGTAAGTTTTGCTTGCTAAAAACTTTTGCTTTTATTAAAATGTAGGGCACGTGTTTCTTTCTTATTGGTAATCGTCAGTTAGACGTATCTATTATAATCAACTTATAAAACAATTAGGATAAGATATATTGTGGCATTGTGAAGGACCTTTTTTTGTGTCGAAATTTCAGGAATCAGGAACTACTTCAATAAAATTGAATGACATATCGCGCGATTGTAGATAGTAATTGCTGCATACGCCGCCGGAGGTTTTTATTTTTTAAAACGTCCCTCGATGTTACAATCACTTTTCATTGATATGAATTTCTAGCAAACCGTAATAATATAATTTATCAATTAAATTTCCAACAATGCAATTCGAATCTCTATATATGGGCAATGGGAATCACCGGCCCCTGCATTGCAATATTGCTATTGTTATGCACTCCGCTGAGAGATTGCTACGTGTTGGTGATTGTTAATTGGCTAATTTGAATTTTGATTATAAATCAAGATAGTTGAAATAAAATTAACGCTTATATTTTAAAGTAAAATTGTCATAAAAGTAAAAATTATACAAGGTTGTAAAAAAATATAAATAAATAAATCGAGAAATAGAGCTTGAAGTAATGCACTGGTATGTAATATGTAATTATGTATTTAGATTAAACTACTAGACTAATTTGTAAAATATCACTAGTAAATCTAAAAATGTATGCAAATGAATTATTTGAATTTACCATTTTTTGGATCAATCGTGATAAAAAGAGAATAACATTCCTGAACATTCCCATAGTTTAACGTGGAATCCTAACCTCGGCACTAGCAATTTTGTTTGAAAATTTGATGTTTTGTATTTTTGAAAATTTTGTTTAAAAAATGCATATTTTTTAAGGAAGTAAAACCGAGAAAGTAATGCCGGTCAATCGGGATTTTTGTAAGGTCCATTTAAAAATTATAATTTAAATAAAAATTATTTTGGAAATTGATAAATAATTGATAATCGAATTTAAGAAGAATTAAACCGTAAATTAAATAATAAAGTAAACAAGGCAATTTTATATATTACATAACGGACAAAATAGGCGGAGAGAAGAGGCAAAAAAAAGAGGGAAATCTTAATTTGTATTTTTGTCAATTTATTTCAATTTGAATTTGTGAAACTGAAAAGATCTGATGAGTTGAAACACATAGTACTTTAGATCCGCACCCCAACTTCATTGGGGACTACCATCCTCCTTCAAAAAAATTAATATTTATTTTCTTGTGGCTGCAAAAATATTTTCCTTAATTTGCATTTCAAAAAAATCTGGTTTCCTTTTTTAACTCTCCTGGAAGATTACTACCAATAATAACCTTTATTCCTTTATTTTTTAAATTTCGTGGAAAAAAAGGAGATAACTTAAATATCTTCATCGCTACTCTTTTATATTAATTGAGTTCCTATTACCAGTGGCGGTTGGTACTGGAAGGCGATAAGGTGCCGTCCTCCCCAATCAGGCTATATTAATTCATCAATTTTGATAGAATAAAAAACTCTTAGTTGTCAAAATTAATCACAGAACTTCTACTCAAAACTTGGGTTTTAGAAAGTGCCCGGGGGGGGGGGAGCGATGGTATACCCCCAAATATCTCAGTAATTCACCGGCTAACCGCCCTTTTTACACCATAATCTGACAGAATAAATAATATGTTTTAATGTAATAATATGTAGAATTACAGATTGACTTGATATTTTTCACTGCTGCTTATTTAGCAGTCTCGTAGCCATCCTGCTTACGTTATTGTAGGACATTGTACAGATTTTGCATGGCGACAAACGACGTCCGATTTTTAATTGGCTACAATGTTTTTGGTTATATATAGCTTAAGGTAGAATAAAAGTTAATTTTTTTTACGTTATTGGTGCATTTTATTAACATGGGAAATGGAAAATCTTTTAATTTAAAGCATATGCCATTCTAGGGCATATATTTTTTGTTTGAATTTGCAACATCCTGGGCCGAATAAGAGGATTTTACAACATCCAGGACTGATTTAGGGGCTCGTGTCGTCACTGTCTCTATAAAGTCACTGTAAATAATAGAAAAGTGATGCTTTCAGCCTCACCTTCACCCAAAAGTTAGGTCTGTTCAAATCTTAAGGGCGCAGGCGAGAGAAATTAAAAAGTAAATCTGATACACAAGTGAAAAGAAAACTTAGGAAATCTACAGAAACCCAAGAAAATCTTAAAATATTCAAGGAAATCCTAGAAAATTGGGAAAATTTTAAAAAATATTTTTATTTTTAACTTTTTTTTTAAGGGGAATCTAGGAGGAAATCCCAAAAAAGTTTTCAAAAATCTCATAAACCGAAATCTAGTGTACAAAAATTTGCCGTTTCCTATATTTTTTATTACAGTTTAACTTATTATACAGAGTGTTTCTGAAATATTTAACTCAACTTTATTGACTTATTAATTTAATTAATTAACAAATTTAAAGCACAAATATTCTAATTACATAATACTCGAGAACTTAATCTATAAAAAAAACTTTTATGAGCTTTTGCCTGCTTACGTACATATTATTTTACCCATTAGTAAAGAACATGGGCGTCCATAGGATCTTTTTCAGGGAGGGGCAAAATAGAAAAAAAATGTATTATAAAATTAAATTTTTTTATTTGCAGAAAAGACAAATTTCAAATTCCGTGGTTCCTTCGCGAACTCAGTAATAACTTTCTCCGTGAAATTTAAATTGATTAATATTAAATTTTAAAATTTAAGGTAAGAGCTAGAAGGGGGCACCTGTCTCCTATCCCCCCCCCCAATGGATACTCATGGTAAATATAGAAAAAGCTGACGTTTAATATTTAACATGGTTAATTAATGTGACTCGGACTCCCCAGTAGAATAAAAATTCCACGTTTATACCTTCCATATCCGCAATGTTTATATTTTTTATTTATTTTGTTATTTTGTGCAGCGACAGTCAATCTAATTACAAATACAAAATTATTTAGTAATTTTCACAATTTGCCTTTTGCAATTTTTTTGATGTCATTACTAGTAGAGATTACAATAATTATACAGCTGATTATGGCAAAAACATATTAATTTTTCATTTGTTTTTCTCAACATTTTTCATCAACATATTGTTTTCTTTCTCTTATTTTTATATCTTATTTTTCGAAACCTTGAAGCCCTATTCGTTCTTCTAGGTTGTGAAGTTTATCCTACACCCTTTCGTGTATCGTCGTAATGACATGTTGCGGCGCGACCCCTTCGGAAATGCACCGTATCACACCTAAGTGGCGAAACTTAAATTTTTTTGCCTTTCCGCAAAATATAGTCGAGCATTCCTGGTATTAATTTCGAGAATTTTTACCCTTTTCATGGTGCATTTGGACCTCCTGAAGCTCTGTCTCCCCCCCCCCCCCGAATTGCGAGGTTCCGCGCATTTTAGTTCCCCTACTGCATCCTACATTGAGGAGGTAGACTGTCGTTAGGTTAGGCCTACAGTGACTTTATAGAAACAGTCGCGGCAAACGATGTCCGACTTTTGATTGGCTACAATGTTTTTGCTTATATATATAGCTTAAGGCAGAATAAAAATTAATTTTTTTACGATATTGGTGCATTTTATTAACATAAGAAATGGAAAATCTTTTGATTTAAAGCATAGGCCATTCTAGAGCATATATTTTTTGCTTGAATTTGCAACATCCTGGGCCGAATAAGGGGATTTTGCAACATCCTGGGCCGATTTAGGGGCTCGTGTCGTCACTGTCTCTATAAAGTCACTGTATATTGTCGTGATTCTGATTGGTTTTTGGCTATTTATTTTGTATATTTTCTTGATATTTTCCTAATTATGTAATTTAAGTAAATATTTAAACTTTTCTGGTTTTCCCGCCAATTAGTTGAAGTTAGAACAACTCAGTCTTTCGTTGCCAAGATAGTCGCAAGGGAGGTCAAGACCAAATTTATCTTCGAGTATTATTTGCGATATTGAATTTAAGTTTATGTTTTTCCGGAAAAGTGGTAATTTTAGTTTTCAGTGAATTATTTTAATTAATTTTGAATTTTAAAATTGTACCATATTTGGACAAAGCAATATAAAATAAAATCCGATACCGCTGCATATGTGAGCGCTTATCTTTTCGTTTTGCGTTCCCATTTTATGGAAATTTATTTAACATTAAAACTAATTTTGGATTTAGATTTCACGAAGATTGATTTGGAATAATCACTGATCAATCCGAGACTCAAAACAATCCTAGAATTTACCAATGAGATTACTGGAATTTAGACCGTATCGTAGCAACAGCTGTTATTTCGAGAATTGATCTCGATACTCGGATCAAGCCATGACTATTTAGTACGGGCATTAGAGAAGAGTTTCATTGTTCGACCTGCGGAATTATATTCGAAATGCGGAATATAAAATAATTTATTATTATAAATTTCTGTCCAGATATTGCGATAAAACTCTACATTAAATACTGGAAACTTTGTCCTGTCAAGGAAAGTCACAGAAATCTTCCGTGGTTCTGCAATTTGTGAAATCTAAAATCAATTTAATTTATTTGAAGAACGCGTTACAAGGTGAGGTTACAAAGCGCAAGTTGATATTTGTAACACAAGTAAAGGGTTAAAGGGAACTTGACGTTGAAGACTGCACGCCAATTAGAGAAGTTGAAGTCAGTGCGCAGCAGTAAAATTGAGTTCGCGGGTGCGTCATAGTTTGCAACAACGAAGCTATCAAAAGTTTTTGAGGTGTTTCATTTAAACTTTGCTAAGAAGACTATTGAAGACAAAAGTCATGTGAGACGGCTGAGTGTATGACTGCAAAAATATTGAATATCCAGTTTAACTCCGGGCAAAGTAAGCCTTTATTTCTGACTGGCTTCCCATTGGCATGAAATGAAAAACCACCAAGGTACAATCTGCTTAGTAAATTTTCCCAAACTTAGGTATATTTTACTCTCATGGTTTGGAGCTCATTTAAAACAGTGGGTCTTGGTTTCTTTCTTGTCCCCCAAAAACCCAGGGGAGAGAAGAATTGAACACTCGCTTATCAGAAGAAATAAAAATTCAATCTGAAGGGAACATCAACAATAATTTCCGTAATTTAAGAAGAAGTAGTTCAAAATTTTGGAAACCCCAGAATACGAGACAATATAAAATATTCGTAGATCAATTAAATAAGGGAGGTAAGCAAATTCCAAATCTTAAATGGAAAAATTCTGGCACAAACTTTTATCATTCAAAAGAATATCAGAAGCATAGCAGGTTAACCTTTAAGATTACCTAAGTTGGTTTCATCCATATTTAATGGCTATTTAAAGAGTTCAAGTTCAAAGTTTAACTTTGAATATAAAATCAACGGATACGGATCTGTAATTTCTTTATAAATGGGGAATTTGTAAATAGTTAAATTATAAAAAAATATTAGGGTTTAGGTAGTAGTTAAGGGTCCCTAAAAGTTCCGCCAATTTTTTAAAAGTTCAAAATCAATACTTTAAAATTATTAGTGGACGTCAAACTGCTTGGATACAGTATGACGTATATATCACATAAAGTATCTCTAACCAACGGATTATTTCCTTGGATAGAAATTATCTTTTGGTTAGAGATAACCGAATAAATTTAGTATTATCACAACATTTTTTCTAAATTATGAAGCGAATCTTCTTTATCTTTGCGTATCTTTCATAAATGTATAATCAATAAAACCGAAATAAATGATAGTTCAAATATGACTTAATTGAGTTTTTCTCAAATAACTCCAAATTGGTGTAGCTTATCAAAAATATTGTGAAGGTCAAAAGTACTCAGTGTTAATTGACTAATATTTTTTATTCTAACCATTTTTGATATTTGTCAACGGCATTCGAGTTATTAGAGAAAAACTGGATCGAGTCCTATACTTGAATTCTCACGGTTTTCACCTAATTATTTTGAAATACTACAACAGAACTGGAAAACTTGTATTTGCGAAATTTTCTAATCTATTAGCCTTAAAAAAGACCTTTTTTTAATAAAAATACTTCATATTATTTTAATTCAAAATTAGGCAACAATTAATTTATTTTGAACGTTAAAATATTTAACACAAAATTTTGTGGAAAAAATTAATTTATTCAAAAATTTGACTTCATCGAGCGACTTTTTATAGATGCGGCAATAAATAATATTTAAATTAAAATTCATAATTTTAATTATTTTGTTGCTAGCAAAATGAGTCATTTTCACTTGCGTGAAAATTACTGCAGTCAATTTATGCATAAAATACCTGTTAAAAGATAATTAATTTGAATATTAATCATTGTTAGTGAAGACAAATACTATTTATAATAGGTGTAAGTACCATCTCGACTGGTTTTCCTATTAGCGCGCTTTTGCTTTCTACTTTAATAATTAACAATGCAAAGAAAAGCGCCGAGTGTCCTTTAAAATGACCAATTAATAAATTTCTTTTTATCCACAATGCAGTTCAAGGTTTGGCTTATAATTTTAATGCTAATTTTATCAAGGCTGCTAAAGATACAGTTATACACACTGCAAGCAGTTTAATCAATGGTCGAAACAAGTTTTTAATTAATGAAGGCCTTAATGAGAAAGGGTTAAGTTAGCTTGATAAAAATTAAAAAAAGAAAAAAATTGAAAAATATCGCCTAAGCAATTTATTATTTCGCAACATCCATTTACGAATAATTCAGTTATCAAATAATAAAAAAAAAGTTGAATAAGCCTTCAGCACTGTCTATTTCAAAATTTCACTCAAATCCCTGCTCGTAACGAACTGATATGTATACAATTATGTAATACTTTCTTAATTATGAACAAATGTAAAAAAGAAAGTATGCTATTTAAAAAAATTCAGAGATTTATGTGCATAATTTTCAATTAGGATGTAATATCGCATGTATATAAAGGGTAAACCGATCGAACCGATAAATAACAAAACTGAACTCCCACAGAACCATATTGTGAAAATTAGTGTCGACCCCGCACCTTTATGAATTTCCTCAATATAAAAGCCAAAATATGATAATTTTAAGAAATTAAAAAAAGTCACTTACGCGATTTTGAGTTTCATGGCGTTGATACGTATAGGTCGATGATTTTAAATCCACTAGAATTGGTTAAGAAGTTTGACTTGTATTTATAAATTCCTATTTGACTTTTCCCTTCACTTTACAGTCGATCAAGCATTGATTTAATAAAATTTGTTGTGTTTGCAAGTCGATGTATTTATTCGAAAGTATTGTACGAGTGCTGTATACATAAATATTCTGAACTTAAGTGCATTTTTAGCATTTTTTATTTAGTTTAGATTCCATCAATTATTCTTCTTCAGCGCTAGAGATTTTTTATTTAAAGTTGCTAATTTGTCAATAATAATTAAGCTAAACTTTATTGGCGAAAATTATTTTTTGATTTTTCAAATAGAAATACAGGGTATGCCACGGCACACCTTGCATCACTTACCAGCCCATAACGCCTACAAAAATTAACCCATTTTAAATTTTCTGAATTTTTCATACTTTTCTTGAAGATTTTTTGTACCAAAAATTATACGGAAAAAATTTTCAATTCGCAGATTTTCTTGCAGAAAAATAAAACAAAGTTCTAAAGACGATTTTTGAAAAATATTTGGATCTTTAAATAAAATGAAAATTTTTTAAAATCAAATTTTATACCACAGACAATTTTTGGAATCTTCAAAGTTTATTATGAATATGGGTTCAAAAAGGTTTCTATGCGGCTTGTAACTGCCGCAACGTTTTATGTTAAAAAAAATTAAAAACCCCCTGACTTAAACAATACACAATCTGAGGAAATCCAAGGAAATATTAGGAAATCTAAAAAATCTTAGAAAATTTTAGGAAATCTCAGAAAATTTTAGAAATACTCCAGACAACTTTTCTGTTTTTTTTTACTTTTTTTAAAAGAACTCATGAGGCAATCCAAGAAAATCTGAGAGAATCCCAGAAACTTTAGGGAATCTGAGGAAATTTTAGGAAATCCAAGAAAATCTCGTAAACGGAAATCTGATATACAAAAATTAGGTCTGCGATTTCCCTTTTGGTATAAATAAAGACGGAACTTAGATTTAAAATATAGAAAATTATATATAGAGAAAAGCTGCAAGCTTCGTGGGCTCAGAGTCCAGTAGCATTCAATAGGGATGGGATAGGGCAGCATCTTGTGAGAAGAAGCACGGTTGAAATTAAAGGGTAAATATCCAGTAAAGTTTCTGAACACAAGACTCGGAATTCCAAACATTTCCAAAAGTTCCAACGATTTCCAAGAATTCCAGGGATTTCCAACGAATTCCAAGAATTCCATTAATTTCCAAAGAATTCCAAGGTATTACAATTAGTTCAAATCAAAGTACAATCTAAAGAATTCCAATGATTTCCAAGCAAATTCCAAACGAGTGTACACAAAACTTTCGGGATATTTACCCCTTTGTTTAAATTGTGAGGTTTACCTGGTCGGGGCTCGGGTGTCGAACCTACAACTGCAACATAGTTCCAGCACTCCAACTGTTAGTGGAATTAGTTCTTCTTCTTTAAAGAATATTTTTGTTGATTAGCTTTTGGGTGGAATTTGGAATTTTATTTTAATAATCTTCGTAATCGTAAATTTTTATTGCGTATAAGAATTTTTAGTTAAACAAATTACTGAATGAATAATGACTACTAAAGTATAATAACCTGCGACTTGGAATGACTTTGGGTCTGAATCAATGGTGGGAAACCTATGACCCGCGGGTCAGATACTATAAATCTTTTTAGATGGTTTGAAACAAGGGATAAATATTCAGTAAAATTTCTGTACACAATACTCATAATTCCAAAGATTTCCAAGAAATTCCAAAGAATTCTAAGGAATTCCACAGACTTCCAAATATTTCCAAGACTTTCAATGATTTCCCAAAAATTCCAACGAATTCCAGTAATTTCCAAGGAATCCCAAAGAATTCCAAGAATTTCCAAGGAATTCCAAAGATTTACAAGACTTCCAATGATTTACAACGATTTACAAAGAATTCCAAGGTTTTTCAGTGATTCCCAAGGAATTCCAACGATTTACAAGAATTCCAGTGATTTTCAAAGAATTCTAGGGATTTTCATGGAATTCCAAAGAATTCCAATGATTTCCAAGGGAATTCCAAACGAGTGTACACAAAATTTTCGGGATATTTACCCCTTGGTTTGAAAAGTGGGAACCAAAAAAAACTCAAAAAATGAGGGTCAACTCTCAACAAATTTGTTTTTATGTTAACAAATGATTTGTGCTTCCAAATTATTAGCAGCCTTTTTACCAAACCTCCCCCCCCCTGATTGAACAATATTTGACCCACTTTTCCAAAAGGTTCTAAACTAATAAAATTAATATAATATGTTCTATCGGACTTTTTTGTAGAAAATTAGATTTCTTGCAATAACACCAGTGTTACCAATATAGTTCAGAAGAATATTCTTTCAGCAATGTTGCCAAAATTTCTCAATTTTCCTTAAATTTACTCAAATTTCATAATAATCATTTTTATTTTTTATTTTGGTATGTACCTATCACTTATATACATTTTTTATTTTAAATTCAAATTTTTTAAACTCGCACCATTTTAAAATTAATCTCAATTTAAGGAATTAGTCATACATTGGCAACACTGCTTTTCTCCTTATTTGAGGAAATAACAGCTGCTCGAGATGCCCGAGCCAACCGAAACGTAAAGGATAGTTTAATAAACGAAAGAGATGGCGCTTCTTACCTAAATTGCCGCTACACATTGTAGGTCAAGTGGCGTTTCTTCTCGCATGCGTCCAATTGACGCGCATCCAATTGTTACATGCGTCCAATTGTCGCGCGTCCAAATTCCCGCGTCATTTTGACGTTGAACCATAAAGGCCGCACTGACCCGTCACTCTCTTGTAACTTCTCAATTGTTTAAGTGGTAACTTAAAATCTCGGTCGCCACATTGAAATATATAATTATATACACGGTCCATTATGAAAGTAATGCGCATGATTTTATTGTGACGCGACTATCCATCGTAGCACGCTCAGACTGATCGGAAAATGTGGTGTGAGGTCTGCTCGTTCAAACGCGCCCGGTCGCAATTTCCCCCGAGCAATTAGAGCGGAAGGACGTTTTTTGTCTTGTAACACGGCGTGATGGACGGTTTGCTTGAACAGCGGTACGCCATCAAGCTTTGCGTGCGGCTTAGAAAGAATGCTACCGAAACATTCCAGATGCTTCAAGATACCTTTAAGGACGACCGCATTTCAAGATCACAATCCGGGAGGTGGCACAAGGCGTTCAAGGAGGGCTGGGAGAAGGTCGTAGACAAACGCCGTTCTGGACGCCCAACAACGGTCAGAACCGACAAAAACGTGATGCGCGTGTGGCAAATTTTGCGTTCTAACCGTCGATTGAGCATCCAGCAAATCACTGACACTCTAAACTTGTCCACATTTGCGGTACATGGGATTGTGACCGAGGATCTGCAAATGCGAAAGGTCTGTGCGAAGCTTGTGCCGAAGATAATCAACTTCTTGTTGGTCCCCAGCCCTCTTACAGTCCCGATTTAGCACCCTGTGACTTTTTTTGTTCCCCCAACTGAAGAGAGAGCTGAAAGAAAAGCATTGGGAGTCCGTGGAAAACATCCAAACGCATGTTACAACGTTCTTGAAAGGCATTCCTGTGGAGGAGTTTCAGGGTGCCTTCCAGGCATGGCAGACACGTCTCCGCAAGTGCATTAATGCAGGAGGGGACTATTTTGAAGAATTTTAAGCATTTGTACCGATAGGATCAATAAATATATTTTTTCCAGAAAATGCCCAATAGAAAATTCCCAATAGAAAAAATTAGCAAAAGAAATCACAAGCTCGGAAAGCTTGTAAAAAATTTGGAAAGCAATTTACAAATTCCCGAATTTATTTTCAGCGGCGTCGAGTTAACAGCGATTGCCGAGTTGAACGTCACCAAGTTGACTAGAACTTTTCAACGGTCTTTGTTGACCGTTTACCAGAATTTTTATTATCGGGGTTTTTGGTCTCTGAGTTTTTGTTTTTCGTTGTTTTTGTTTTCGTTTTTTTTTTGTTTCGGTTTGTGATTATCTCTTGTATGTGCTCTTCTCTCACGATCCAATTGACGCGCCCCGCCAAACCTAACTTATGGTTTTTATGTAGCTTTTCACACAAAAAAAATGATAATAAACTTACCTATGTAAGTATGGGAGCGTTCATAAACCACGTAGTTTGATTTTGACCTCTTTAGAACCCCTCCCTCCCATCATGTAGCTTAACGTAGCTTTTACCATGATAACCTTACCCCCCCCCCTAGATGGAACGTAGTTTTTCTTTCCTATAAAGTCCAGAAGACATGTTATGTTTTCTGTTAACAAAACTATTTAAAAATTATTTGGTATAAAAAATGAATAACACCGATATTTGTTTTTAAAACAAAAAGCGCACATATATAAAATATAAATAAAAAATTCCAAATACGGAAATAAATATCCATATTATGTTGTCGCTTATATTCTGAAAATTGCTTTCATAATAAATGAAGAAAACTACGTAGCTTGACTATAATCCCCCCGTACCCTCACGTAGCTCTGCGTAGCTTTCTACCTAACCCCTCCCCCCCCTTGGCCAAACCACGTAGTTTATGAACGCTCCCTATTGGCGATTTACATTAACGTTGGGGGCGCTGTTATCACCAACAACATGGTAGGATTAAAGCGTACACTTCAATGTTTTTATGGTTAAATTTTACGAAAAGTTTAGTGTGTTCTTATATTTTTTGTCATTTGTTTTGTTAATTAGTGATCTTTCACCTTTATTATGTGTGCTGAACCAGAAAACACCCTGTATTAGTAATTTAAAAAGATTATTTACTAGATTGCAGTAATTGATACAAAAACACTACTATATATACACTAATTATCAATAAATTACTTCCCAACTTAATAATTAAAACATAATTCACCAAATTGATTGATAAATACGCGTAAACAAATGTTTTTGAATAAAAAATCACGTAAAATGCAATTGAATCATACGCTTTGGCTTAGTTTGAAATTATTCCGCGGAGTGGCGTATTCTTAATGTAAATCGCGAATTCTGGAAAATTTTTGTACATTATAAATTTCTGTAATTTCAATGATTACCCAAGAAATCTAAATGCTTTCTAAAAATCTTTTCGTTTCTTTCGTAATTAAACATATTCGCAGGAATCTCTAAATTAAATTTCTAAATGGTGTAAGGACAACGATATCTAGATTTACACATCGATAAATACCAAGTGTTAAGTTTCTTCACTTCCAAAATCTTTTTTTTTTTAATTGTACTCTTCTACTCTTTCATTTTAAGACGCGAGCCATGAGAATTTGCAGAGAAATTTTGAGTTTTTTTCTGAAATTTTCATATTATTTTATTTAACTTTAATGTTGTTACTTCACCACGCAAATAAAAACAACAATCAAAAAATGAACAATCCTAGATTGGGACTTTTTATAAGAAAACGAAAATTCTCTCCGGATTCCTCGTGGATTGCGCAGGACTAAAAAGTGTCAACATTAAATTTTATTTGCCGCCTTTTTAACCAAACTTTATAACTTTGTTACTTGCGTTCAAATCTGCTTGTGTTATTATAACCTCTCGTACTACAGTGAAATTTTTTTATTGTTCCTATAACTATAAAAACAAATAGCAATCTTTATTGCTACTATACAAATAGCTTGTTTGTAGTAAAATTATTATTTTCATTGTATTTATAACTATTAAGCAATATTTATTGCTCCTATACAAATTTAACAAAAACTTTATATAGGCATTAATTGTATACTATTTTTGTGTGTTTCAGATTGTTTTAGGTATTTATAGGTAAACCCTGACGACAGGAGAGTACCGATGGAGAGGTGAGTTTATTTTTACATATACATAATAAAAGCTTTAAAGTTGAAGCAAGAATAATTATTTTATAATTCTTTCTTTTAGCACTACTTGTCCTCATTGCTTCAAAAATTATAACAACACCTCTGCAAGAAATAAGCATATAAGGAAGATTCATCCAACCGAAGTACAAATTCTAAATAAAGCCAGTCATATATATTGTCCACTATGTACCGATAAAGAAAAGCAAGGCATGGCTAGTTGTATTGCATTAGTTAAACATTTTAGAGACCAACACAATGTAGTTATGGAAGAGGAAAATTTAACATTCTTGAGCCTCGAAGATTTTGAAAATTGGATGAAATTAGAATACAGAAAAAAATGTTGATTACATCAAGGATAGGACATGGAAGGAAAGCTGCAAGACTGTAAAGAATTATAACTGTAATCGTAGCAATACAGTTGGTTAGTACTTGAAATAATATAGTTGAACTGCGATGATGATAATAATTATGATTTCATTGCAGCATTTAAAAGTAATTGCACCAAATATTTAATGAAGAAAGGAGGCAGTATTAAAATTAATGGTATTTGTCCTTCAAGGATAACGGCACAATTTTACGTTGAAGGTAACTTGCTCTCATATTTTAATATTTTATTATTTACTATTTATATTTAGGTAAAGTCGAAGTTCGTTTCATTAAAACACATGTTGGACATGAAAATGAACTTCGTACCCGACGTTTGGCACCTGAAGAACAAAACGAAATTGGCGAAAAATTGAAGGCTGGTGTATCGTTGGATAGAATTGTAAGAGACGCTCAAAAAGTAAAAAATGGCAAAATGGAACGAATAAATTTATTGCGAGTAGATGACCTAAAATATCAAAGAAAAAAAAATGGAATTGGAATAAAAAGAGACGCAAACGATAAACTTAAAAACTTAGCCTACACTATTAAATTAGATCTCTCAGATTTCAAGAAACTTGCTGCTCAATGGACATTAGATGTTAAGGAATTTCAAGGAAATACTTTCACAAAGAGAAAAATGGAGAAGCAAACATATTATCCTCAACCGCAAAAGAAGCAAAGAAAAGAGTAGATAGTATCCTTTTTATTTTCCATAATATGTATTTTATTTTATGATTTTTGGCATTTTTTAATGTCGGTTTCAGATGAAACTCGAAAAAATTCCTACTCTGGCCTCCACGTGGCGAGTCTCGGTAATGCAATATAAATTTTCTGATGCCAAGTGAAGAGAACTTGAGTCTGAAACTGGTTAATTTCATTTTCTACTGTAAACGTGTTTTGTACTGTTTAGGATAAAATTATTCTTCACCTCATACTACGATTCAAGTAGATGAATTTATGTTATAAATCATATTTACAAAATACATTGTTTTATATAACTTAATTACTTAATGCCCATTGCAAAAGATACGTAATAGACTTCACGTTCAGTAGAAAACAAAATTAGACTTATGTCCTTTTTATTTGGCACGAAAGAATTATTGTAGCTAACAGGAGAGGTTTGATAAGAAGTAAAATACTTACTTTTATAAAAAATTCTATGATAACAAAAGTCTAATAGTTTGTGAATTGTTGTAAATAAATACTGTCAGTTGTAAATAAATTATTGATCTCTTGATATGTCTAGTTTTTGTTTATTTTAATACAGTAGTATCAGGCAATTACCAATCTTAACAAACTTTTGCTTATATGAATGTAACCTACTTGTAAACTGAGGAAACATTGGCCCAGGTAACTAGAAAGTCAAAATTAATCGTGTTGTATTTGCTCAACAACACGGGGCTGAAAATCTCAAGTATATTATGAAATACAATCTTTTATTCAAGATGAGACTTAAAAGACACATTTATTGTGAACAAAGATAAGATCGTTGTTCTCTTTGATTTGTAATTAGTTGAATGCGCTGATTTAAAATTATATTTTATATAAATAAAACTACCTAACAATGATATAATTACGATTATACCAAAATTATGATATTTGTAGTGTACCAATGAATATTTTTTATATAATTACAAATACTAAAAGACAAATTAAAATTTGACTAAAATGAAAACAAACTGTTTTTTCGAGAAGACAAATTAACTTCAAATTAATGTCAACAAATTTTGACAGGTAAAAAATTCTAAAGTTGACGCTAGATGTCGCTACAATACATGAGGAATCCGGAGAGAATTTTCGTCTTCTCTTTTTATACAACCAACAAAAATTTGTAGCAATATTTGTGGACTACCCTGTAGTCTAGTAACAGTTCAACAAGTGTCAAACTTATAGGTTATGTAGTACCAAATATTTAGAAATTAGAAGTGAAATTTGTTTGCAATGTAGATGAGATAAAATAATGCTGTGTTATATGTTTTATAGTTTTTTTATACACGACGAAGGCTAAATGTAGCAGTAATGCTTATTTCCGTCAAAAAGTCGTTGATAATTTTTATCACATTAGCTGTCTTCGTATTGTTAATTTATAACTCTCTATTACCTGTTACCACTCAAGATGCAAAATCTTCTTCGTTACTGCAACCTCAATTCAACGTTTGGTTGGTATTCACAAAGGTTAAAAGCGATTCGCCTCTTAAGTACAAATTTCATAACTTAATTTGGAATATATTAAACGTCACAAATGTGCCTTTAACGTTTCATGTGATCGTAGACACCTTATCGGAAGAAATCGCTCTAAAAGAGTTTAAAAATTATATGAATGTTACAAAAAAGAAAATTAATTACTTTTTTTACGATGTGCAAGGTGCGGCAGCTTCCATGCAAGATATCGTTTCTATTTTAACTCCTCACTTTAGTTCGAAACCTGGTAAGAAAATAATCAAATTTAATTTCGTCTCTTATGGCTGTTTTTCTTCAGGTACTTATTACAGCGATGCCTTATTTTATATGTCACTAGGATTGTATCGTATAGCTCCGTTAGATCAGAAAATGGCTGTAATGTTAGACTGCGATTTATTTTTTAAAAAAGACATCAAATTACTGTTTGATCAATTTGATACGTAAGTTAAAATTTTAATTGTTTCTTTTACGGTGTGGATGTATTTTAAATTTTAGGTTTAAAAAATCGGCGCTCTTTGGTTTAGCTCCTGAACTAACACCAGTTTACCGACATGTTTTACATTCTTACAGAACTAAAAATCAAAATTCTACTTTCGGAGACTATTATCACAGTGACATCATTTCTAATGCCGTCCATTCTCGAGGTTTTCAGGGTTACAACTCGGGAGTTGTGTTATTACATCTCGATAACATACGGAAATCAAAAATCTACAGGGAGATTCTCTCTAATGGGACGGTTAATATATTAACTAATAAGTATAATTTTAAAGGTCACTTGGGTGATCAAGATTTTTATACCTTGATGGGATTCGAATATCCCTCATTAATACAAACACTCAACTGTGGATTCAATCGACAGTTGTGCACATGGTGGAGGGATCACGGATACTCTGATGTTTTCCAAAATTATTTTAAGTGCGACCACGAAATTGTTGTGTTACATGGAAATTGCAATACTAAAATACCTACCAAATAAATTTTTCGCAGTATTTTCCTCGTAGTATAAGTATTAAATATAGGGAAGGGAAGGTGCTTAGCTCATGTTTATAGAAAAGAGAAAACTGAATTAGTATTATATTTTTACAGAACTTTTAGTGAATTTTATAAAAAAAAACAATATGTGCAATGTATCAATTTTATAAAATGTATTATCGTAAATGTGATTTAATTAAAAATAAAAATATTTTTATTACTCAAATGTTAAGAAAACTGTATTTTTATCCAGGAAACGATGTTTTCTAAGATTCTCTAGTTAGGTAATAAGTTTGTTGTTTAGAGTTTGTAGCTTTGTCTGATCATAAGGTCGAAGTACCCATCGTTATCGATAGAAGCACTAATGGCGCTGTAGTAATTGAGAAACTCTTCTTTTGTTACCTGAAATGAAAAAAAAATTGTAATCGTGCAGGAAAAAAAAAGTTGAGATCATTTCCAAAAATTGTCTGTGTGTATGTGGTTAAAGTTTTTTTATTGTACTTAAAAGAATGGATTTGAAATATTTCAAACTAATCCGCTTGTGTTTATTTTAGTTTAATTACTATTAGAATCTCGTTAACACATTCATTTAAATTTTGAAATAACTATAATATGTCCAAGATGCTTCAAAAACATGCTTTGACACAAAGACAAAATCGAGATTTTATTATTATTATAATAATTGCAGTTTAAAAATAACTTATAGTTGAAACAACGAAAATTTTTAAGTATAAATAGGAAAAGGTGAAACTAATAGGAATTAGAAAAACCAATAACTTGATGACATAGTTTTTGATGTTATCTCATTAAGCAGGCATAATCTATTTATAAAAGGCAGTTAAAATTATTTCTGCGTTTATTAAAATTTTCCGGAATTTCCACTTGGATTTTCTGGTATTCCACTAATTTGTATTTCTCAAAATTGGTCTTAACTTTAATTGTCCTTCATTATTTATTAATTAAGCTTACCCGATAAGATTTTAATAAAATCGAACATGTAAGCTGTCATTAATTCAAACTTCCTTTTATAATTCATAATTTTTTTTATAGTCTAGTCTCTAGCATTAGGTACTCATACATGAAAATAACTCGGAATAACGGGTTGGAATCAGAACAGGGACACATTTTTTAAGAAATATATATTTTTTTTCTTGTAAATTCTATATCAAAATTAGAGTAGATATAATTTTGGGTAAAATTATAACAAAAATAGTATTCTAGTCCATCTAGTTTCCGAGATATCACTTTTTATAGCACTTCGATTTTTATTGATTTTTGCCTAAAGAAAACATAATTTTTAGTTTTTGATGTGTTTTTTGTTTAATCTGGCACAAAAATGGTCAATTACCTCTAAATTTAGGTATAGAACAATAATTTGTAGCTACAATGAAATTCAGAGCTATGCGCAAAAATGAATGTTTTTTTTAGCTACAAAGTTGTTTTATACATAAATTTATAAATAATTAAATCTAGTTTTACTTATCTGTAGAAAAAAAAACTCAACATCAAAAGCTAAAAATTGCAGATTTTCGGGCAAAATCGAGGTTCCACGAAGAGCGATATTTCGAAAAGTGGATGAACTAAGAATAATATTTTTTTACGTTTTTAGGCAGGATTTTATCTACTTTGATTTTAATAATAGTCCGGTCAATCGGTGTTCAAGACTACCGTTTTCGCAACAAAATTGCGGAAGTTTTTTTTTCAGCGAAACTGTATGTTTTTTGGTGTGCTGAATCCGAATTTCAAGTTTGCTGCCTTGTAGCACGAAAAACGCAAAAAACCTCAAAATTTTTGCACTTTTTCAGTTTTTTGCTAATATATCGAAAACTATACGTTTTTCGAAAAAAAAAATTCTGTAAGTACAAAATTAAAGCAAACAAAATTTCCTACAAAATACACTAGTCAAGTTTGATTTTATGACTATCGGTTTCGGCACTGGAAAACAGCGAGTTTTTACGCCTATTGCAAAAATTTAAAAAGTGCCCATTCATTGACTTTTTTGAGAAATTTACTTCTTTTCCAGTTGAATTCCTCGGATTTTCTACTGGATTGCTTTAAGATTTCCTTTCAAAAAAGTTCAAAAGACAAATTTGAAATTTTCTAAGATTTTCTCGAATTTTCGAGTTTTCTAAGTTTTCCTTAGAAATGCTGGTGTTTTGATTTCTTAAGCTTTCTAAGATTTCCTTAAATTACTTTAAAGATTTCCTTTCACTTGTGCAAGGGAATTCAGACCCCCCCACTCTGTGTTTAAGAGAAAATAAGAAATTTGTGACCCCCTTGATAAAATCTGTTTTGAAATAATAAATTTTAATTTGAAAACATTTTCATTATTTTGTAATTTTTAATCTTATGTAAATTTAAAATATTTCCTCCGGTCTCTCTATCATCAAAGGTTAAAAAAGTAACCTTTTTTTTAAATTTTTTTCTATATTATTATAAAGTTGATGAACAAATTTGTTGAAGTTTAGTGTAAATTTGATGGTAATTAGAAGAAATATGTAATGTTAAAATTAAAATATTGAACAAGGACGAAAACTTGATAAATTAATGATATACACTCTGAAAAAAGATTTTTCGCCGCCCTAAAGAGCTTTTATATACCTATAGCGTCAACTGAGTTTGTTTTGCTGCCGTAACAAAATTTTTTCTATTAAATAAAGAGATTAGTTGATTTAACAAATTTTCTTATTATGAATATAAAAACTATGTAATGGCGGCAGAAAATTTGTTGCATCAGCGAAAAAGCTCTGATGAGGCTAATATCATATTTATTAAAGTTTCTCTTTGATTCCATTTGAAAAAATTTAAAATTTAAATGCACAGCAATATATTACTCACCCGTCCATCTTTAGTATCCTCTTGCTCAAAATTTTCTAAAAATCTTTTCAAAATTGTCTCTTCGGTTTCTTCGCCTGAAATATATCGAGGATGACATTTAACGTTATAAACATTTTTTAAATCATCTATTGTTATTTCACCATCTTTGGTTTTATCCAATTTCACAAATGCTTCATTTATAACTTTTTTTCTGGATTCTGACATCGGAGGCTAAAATAGAAGAAGTTATGTAAATGTACTTACATTATTGATATTACGCGATAGAGATACCATTATTACATTATTTTTATGTCGCATGTAACACGCTCGAATATAATATGTATAATAGTATTTACTATATAAAGTGTCTATAATGATTTATTAAGTAGATATCACCTTCTATAAAAAGAAAACATCGCTTAAAGGTTTTATTGTCAGTTTAACAAGTTATCTTTGCTGTATTTGCTAATCATTAAAATAATGGTAAACAGTTGTCTAAACCACATGAAACTGTACTTCTACTTTAAATATTTATCATAAATTTATTATTTAAGATTATTGATTATTAATTTGTTTTTGAATGTGAAAAAGTTTTTTCCGTAAAAAAAATTTTTTGTGAATCAACAGAGATTTGCTGAGTCAACAAATTTGTTTTTGTTACAGCAGAAAAAAACTTTGTTTGAGACTATAGCTACTAAAAGCTTTTTGTTAGCGCGACAAATCGCTTCTCACGGCAAATCAAAAAGTTGTCATTCTCCCAACCAATTTCATTCATTCTATTTTAATATCTTACATTTATATTGAAATTATAGAATGAAATGATCTTTGAACGATAAATTACGTTACGTTATGGTTGGCAACTCAAAACAATAGAACCAATTATTATTATTTCTATTATATTATAATTGCAATTCAAATCAATTTTCAAGATTGTTCCTGCGATTATAACAACAATCTTTTATTTTTTAATCTAAGAACAATTTATTTTATTTTTGCCAAGTTGAAATACATTCTCATGTTATACAAAGAAACAAAAACGTACAGCCTAGCATTATTGAGGCTTCCCATTTTAAATAATTTAGGGATTACCTACCTAATGTTTTATTTATTGACGCGTAAAAAATTTGACCGCCATTAACCTTTCGGAAAAAAAATTGGGGCATAAAATAAATAATTACTTACACGAATTGCTACTAAAAATTCATCCATATTGATTCCTCCACTACTGTCGGCATCAAACTGTTTGAATAAATCTAGAGCCTCCTCATCTGTAATTTCGAGACCAGCTTCGTGGAGTCCCTTCACGAATTCCTCTTCGTTTAACTGTTTATTGCCGTCGTCGTCAATTATTCGGAATAATCGTCCTAATCCTAATATCCCAGTTGCTCCTCGAGATAGACACAGCAAACGGAGTCTTTCTACTGGATCTCCGGTAGAACCCATAGCTTGCAATTGTCTTTGGGAGACATTGGCCATGTTCGATTCATTTCGGGACATGGAGCTTTGAGGACGAAACATCGTGGAAACTTATCTGGAAATAAGTTATGGGATGCCAAACTTTTAGGAAAAACAAATTCACAATTACCTTACCGCTTTTCACCAAGAAAAAATTCAAGTGTTAGGACAAAACTACTGCGAGTTTTGTTATGCGTAACTAACGATTTTCACTACTTGGAAAATTAGTTTCTATTAAATTAAAAGGTGTGAAACTCCAGGTGGACGTTATGATGTAAATAACTTTAATTAGTAAACCCGCAGTGTAATTCTAATCCACTTTGGTTAATTAATTTAGTTTGGAGTTGAAATTTAAAAAACTTGAAAAAAATGTTGGAGTGTTTTAGTACTATAATTATTTAAACGAGCGGATGACAATGTAAGATTTTTGGGTGGGTATATATCAACTTGGTACTTGTACAATACTAACAAACCTATTGTATATTTCTTTGCGATTAGCTACGACTTCTACACCGGAAATGAACGGAAGTATTGAATTTATTGATGCGTACAAGTTATTAGGTAGTTACCGTGACAATAATGTGTACAATATCAACATGTTACTATTCAAAAAACTGTGTTTAGTATGTCGAAACAAGATTAATATGTTAATTTGTATATAATATGTTTTATCATTATTTGGGCCCCGTTGGGACAGTGGATCGAAATATGGGGAATTGAAGCTTCATCATCCAAAAATCGAAATGCTGAACAGCTACACCACTATTTGGTGGACTTAATTTATAATAAATAATTTTTGGATTTTAGAGCCTGTATCCCATAATACCATAAAAAATAATATCAGTATAGTATACATCCAGTATATATAGATATTACCTATTTACTATGTATTTACGAAGTCTGGTAGATTTAGTAAAAAATTTGCAGAAGTAACGGAACCTTTTTATTCTACAGCTACATTTTGTTATTCAAAAAATATTAGTAGTATTTTACAAAACTACATTTTACTTGCATTAATGTAATTTTTATAAATAAACAATGTACTTTTAATAACACTGATAAAATCGACGGTTTTATCTAGATACAATTTGGAAATACAAACAAATTTTATATGAACCTAAAATTAATGATAATTCATAGTACATCTGCAGGATAAAAATAAATACTTATTGATGTAATATTATACCCACTGACCAAAACTGAACTGATAAAAAACGAACTGGCAACCTGTTGCTGACCACTCAAAATATGCGAACTTTTAACTGCCCATTTTTTTCCGAAAGTTTTCTGTTCTTCTCTGCCTATAGGGAAGAAATTCAATATATAATTAAATTATACAGGGTGTCCCCGTGACCGTGAAGAACCTTTGAGGTGGTGATAAAAGACACTTTTCTAAGACAAATTTTCAAATAAATTTTAGTCCAAGTCCAAACCAAATTTGAAGTTTTGATTTCAAACGGCTATAGCTCCGATATTATTGATTTTTTAAGCTTAACAGATTAGAACTTTTTTAAACATCATTTGCTTATGTACAAATTAGGTTATAACCCCTTATCGTCTAAAATCAAGGCATTTCGAATTATAAATTAAATTAGGGGAAAAAATGTTAAAAGAATTCAGATTTTATTTTTTTACTTTTCTTGCGAACCCCGTATCTCTTAAACGAAACGTCTTAAGAAGAAACTGACGGCCCAAACTGGATAGGGAATTTAACGGGCTACAACTTTGGTCCAATAACTTTTTTTGGAAAACCAACCGTTTTCACAAAAATTTTGAAAATATGAACAATGTGTAGGTAAAAAAAATAAATCCACAAAATTTATTTTAATAAATTTTCAAAACGGCCTCCCTCCTTTTCAGCACACAGGCGCAGGCGTGCTCTTTTCAAAAGGTGTTGCACGGTATTATTTATAATGGCGCTCCTTTCGTTAAGCTCTGTCACACCTCTCTGTATTCTTCTCATTAATTTATTCTTTTTTACCTACACGTTGTTTATTATTTTCAGAATTTCTGCGAAAACGGTTGGTTTTCCAAAAAAAATTATTTGACTAAAGTAGTAGCCCGTTAAATTCCCTATCCGGTTTCGGCCATCAGTTTTTTTTCTGAGACGTTTTGTTTAAGAGATACGGGGTTCGCAAGAAGAGTAAAAAAAATAAAACCTCAATTTTTTAACATTTTTTCCTTTAATTTAATTTATAACTTGAAATCCGTTGATTCTAGACGATAAGGGGTAACGCTAATCGGTACATAAGCGAATGATCTATAAACAAGTTCTAATCTATTAAGCATAAAAAATCAATAATATCCGAGCTATGGGCGTTTGAAATCAAAAATTCAAAAATTTGCTGTAAAGGGAGGAAGGTTTGGACTTGGATAAAAATTTGTCTTAAAAAAGGGTCCTTTATCACCACCTCAAAGGTTCTCCACGGTCACGGGGACACCCTGTATATAATTGAATTTAATTTATTTCGGTGACTATTCTAGCACCCCCCCGTAGTCTTATCAGATTTAACTTGACAAAATTATATTTTCTTTTTCGGTTAGGCACAGCTTTTTGTAAGTATCCAAAAATTGATGCACTTGTGATACCATATAAAATGCAATCGTAAACGGGATTCTAGAGGGAAATGTGAAGATTGTAATTTTTGATTTTGGGACTCGATTTGAGCTAGTTACCAGGTAAACATACCAAATTTTTCCTGACCTAGGAAATGAGAGGTGTGCAAGGGAGCACAAAGAAGATTCTCATTTATTCCTTTTTGTTTATTTCTCGCCAAAAAGTAATAATTATGTATAGAAAATTAAAGCTAAAAAGTTTATTACAAAAATGTTTCTATGTATTTTTCTGTAATTTTTGGTAAAAAGCGAGTAACAGGCAAGTTTCGACTAGACTCCCAGTCTAACGATCGAGTATTATTTGCTTAAACGTCTAATGCCTGGTAAATAAGATAAATTAATTAAGCAATAAATTAAAGCACATTACAAAAGTTATATTTTTATAAAAATTCCTAAAAAGGGTGAAGGGTTCAGCAGAGCTGTTTTTCATAAATGACATTACTGTGCCGTCAATTGGTCATAGTCTAAAGTGACTATCCGTGGTTTATGACGCTGGTTGCTAAAAATGTGGTTTTTGAAAAATGTCAGTGAGCTTTTTTTTGTTTTTTAGCTTTTTCGATCCTTTTGTGGCTTCTCGAGGAATTTAATTATTGTTTCAATTAAAAAAAAAAAATTTTTTTTAAATAAAAATATTTTTGTGTAGCCCCCCCATAACAAATTCCTGGCTGCGCCGTTGAGCAGTGGGGGCATATGAGTAGGATCGTTTGTATAGTATACGTTTTTTCTGTGCTTGAAAACTTCCTTGGGGAAAGATATTATTTGGATGTGTTTATTTCATTTAGTTTTTGTTTTATTATTTATTAATAATTTTTGACACTTTTAAGGGTGAAAGTGGACAATGCCCAAAATATATAAAAAGCGACGTGGTAGCAAGGTTTACCAAAATTATGACCCAATTGAACTTCAAACGGCTTTGAGACAGTACAAAAGTGGTCAAATAAGTCTTAGGGAAGCAAACGAAATATTTAACATCGCAAAATCAACGTTGCAACGAGATGCTACCAGGGATATGAAGAAACAGGGGGTCAAACTGAAAAGACCATTTTTAATAAAAACAAAGTTTTTTTCAGAATGTATTTCTATTTTTTTTTAAAGCTTGGTGTTCTAATTCACATCATTGGAAGAGTTATTTGCACTATAAATGCGAAATTCATAAGTGTCTTGATTCACCCCATTTGCGGGGTCAATCAGAACACATACAAAATATTTTTTACTGTTATCGGCAGACCTAAAAATTATTTCTCTCCGCGTTTCGATAGAGTCTGCCATTTAGATCCAAATGCCCAAATTTTGATTATTTTCTTATTCCTATCAGGATTGACTATGAAAACTTTCAATACTTGAACAAAAAAAAAAATTTTCGATTTTTGATCAACTTGCTATCTGCACCGTGTCAATATCACCCAGAAAGTTTTAAAAAGGCATTTGAAGTCCAAAGTCCAAAACACATTCGTGATAAATTTGTATGAGATACTTTAGATATACTGTGTACCTAAAACTGGCATTGTGACCAACTTATTATATTATCTAGTTTTTCGACAAAACGCAACCTTTGAATTAAAAAAAAAATGGCTTTCTTCGGGTCAATGGTTAATTATTTATTTTAATTAATTAACAAATTATTATTTTCACTATTATCTGTTTAAATTGTTGTTGATAGACGGGCACTCAATATGGATTAATGTAAACTAAACTTAAATGCACAATTTAAAAAAGAGCAATAAACTTGACCCTACACCATCTACTTATCTTGAAAATTCCCCAAAAAAAACCGTATTTTCAGATTAAATTTATTTTGTAGATTGTGGACTTACTAAATATTTTTCTGGGTAAAATAATAGTGTTTCATTACCTTCATTTGGAATAAAGAAAGAGGAATGTACCTCAAAAGTTCTCAAAAAGGCCGCTTAGAGCGCTGACATCAAAATTAAAGTGTTGCACGATTCTCATTGGTAAAATTTATTTTCGTACTTATATGGGTTAATATTATGGATTTCTGATGAGCTTTAATTAATTAATGATAAAACAAATCTTTTCTCAAAGTTCTTTTTTCAATTTAATCAAGACGCGTTTCGGGAATTTTTATATTTTTGATTGATTAGTCAAAATTGAGAATATGAATTTTGAAATTATTAACAGTAATTATAATTACTAACTATACATAGTAAGTAACCTACTATAATTTTTCTCATTAGGAGCAGAGGAGTAATTTTGAAGCTCCGAGCAACATCCTTACAAAGACCTAAAACTGTTTAATCAATAAGTAGTAAGTTTGATTTCAAATTTTTAAATTAGCTTTGAACCTTGGTGCAAGTGGACACTCTTATAAAATATATTATAAAGATTATATTTTAAAGTTCAATATGTTTTCAGATTCTACTATGAAATAAAATTTAAAATTGCAATTATACCACAATATTATTATTTTAACCGAATATTAACAAATGTTTTTGTTTTTGTTCAAATTTGGATTTAGTTTTCTCTTAAACTTCTCTCTTTCTGTTTAATAATTTTTAATTTTAATTTTTTGGTAATCGAATGTATTACTAATTTATTTTTTGGCAATCAGACAGGGTAACTATAAATCAATTATAGCCTACCAACTTAATTTTATTTAAATTTCCCTTGTTTATTTCTTTATTTTACTTTCAATTTCATAACTAATCAAAGTTAATATCACAATCAGACAATTTAATGTAAAATTATTAATAAAATTTTAATTGACCCAAAATGTAATAAGGTCAAATTTAAATACATCATGTAGTTCTACATAATATACAATACATATTCCCCTACTTAAACTTACAAAATTATGGATTTTTACAAATTTTAGTTTATCAGTTTTACTGTCACTAATATCTTGATGAAAATATTTAAAAATAAATTATATTATAAATAAAAAACAAGCGAATTATAACAACGAAATACCTTCTTGGTATTTATAACATATTTTTGTTGATGTACTATTTTGATTTTTTAAATTTTTTTAGTTTTTATAAAATATAATACGAGCTTTTGAATATGTTTTTTAATTTAAAATAATAAATACAATTTTGCAGTTATAAAAATGTCATGATAAGTTGTAGATACATAATTTTTATTTTTATTATATTTATGAATTTATTTATGGTATTTTGAAATGTCAATCTTCATTAGTTAGAAATTTTTTTCAGGGTGGTATGAATATTTTCATTTTTATTTTTTTCAAATATTTCACTGAAAAATAGTAATATATCAGAAGCACAGAGGCATTTATTTTTGTCAATAAATTTCATGTGTTTGTTCCATAATTTGTTTGGTTTATTTATTTATTTTGTATACCAGTGATTCCCCGAACAACCTTTTATCCGTTTTGACGTGTGCATACAACCGTGCGAGCGGCTAAATCGAAACGGGGCATGGATTTACCAACTTTGTGGCGCGCTAGAGATCGTAATTTTAGTTGAAGGGAAAAAATAAAAAAACGAAATTGTAGGTCTGACCCTCTATAAAAGGTTCATAATAGACATTTTCTTGATATCTATCGCGAGAAGAGAGAAAATGGCAAAAAACAAATTTCACTACCGAAATTTTTGACTTTTTCGATCGATATCCGAATAACCATAAACAATAGGTAAAAAATGTATGGGACCTAAATTATAGAACGTCAAAAAAGCAACAAAAAAGTATTCATTTAAAATTATTGTATCTCAACGAAAAACCGAGTTATTGTAAAAAAACTGAATTTAATCCTTTTTTCAAAATGGCGGAAAATGCACATAGGAAATCTTGATCGACATTTTTTGTTTCAGAAATTCAAAAATAATTAATCGAAAGGTAATATAACGATAAAAATTTCACCAACTGGAAGTAAATCAAGAAAAAATATGTTTTGTTTTTTTTTTAATTTTACGTAATATAATAATAGGATCAAAGAGAGCATTAATCCGATACGTTTAGCATTCATTTGTTTAAATAAAAAATATACCCACATTACTGATGCTCAGTGTGACTGCGTTTCTAGGATTGTTGATTTTCTCAACCATGACGTAATTTTATTATTATTTATATGCACCCAACCGTTGCTTATTTACTACACCAATAAATAAATTTTTGCCTTCAGTTTTATTAAAATTTTCATTTGATTTGTATATTGTAAAAAAAAATGTCAAACACCCTATACATTTAGAAATTTGTTGCTACTGTCAATCTTCCTTTAGTTAACATAACCTAAAAGTCAAAATTAAAGTAGTTTATTGAATTTATATCTATATAGAACAAAATGAGTTTATTTTTAGTGATAACAACTTTAAGTTTTTTAACTTTTAATTTAGGCAAATTGATAGAACCGGTAAGTTGTTACATTAATTACAAATTGAGGTTAACTTTATTTCTCCTAGCTGCTCTTTCTCACATTCAAAACGTCTTCGAAAGAAAGAAATCTACTTTTGCAGAAGGCCAGCATGAAAACCGAGCAATCCAAGTATTCGATGGTTGACAATTTTGCAAAGTATTTTAGAATTCAACGTAAAATTAATTCTATAGATCAAGAATTATCGAAACTGCAAAATCTTCGTTTAAAGAATAATATTTACCTCAAATTGTTCTCTACTTTTGGTGTGAAAATTATCTTGAGTTTAGTATTATTTTGCTTGTCGATATATTATCGGTACGAGGCTTTGTTTTGTATAAGCGATGCATTTGATTTATATCCTTTTACCACAATCATTGCTTATCCCACTAATTTGGCTAATTGCGTATCTGTGCCATTCTGGATTGCTACATGCACAGTTATTAGTAGAACAATAAGTTCTTCTAGTTGAATGTATTGGTTAATTTTTATATTTTGTTAAAAAAATAAATAAAATTTATTTGCAACAGAAATATTTTCTATTTTTTTGATTCAATAGTATCAGATTAGCAAACCTTATGGGAGTTTTGGAAAACAAACTGAATTACTTTTTGAATTTGTTTTCTTTAATATTTCTTGAAGAAGTCTAATAAAAAGACAATGCTATTGAACACAATTTATTCATAAATATATTATTTACACCCAATTACAAAAATAACTACAGCCATACTTTTGTTAAATATTTGTGGAAGTATTTTTTAAATTTTTTTAATAACAATATATTAAATAATAAAAACAAGTTTTTAATTTTTGGCAACATACATATTACACAATGTTTGTGCGCAAACACGATCGTCATATATAATTTAGCAATTAAATTGGTTCTAAAATTATCAGTCACATTACATTTGTTTTTTATTTATAAAATACAACAATAAAAAAAACTTAAACAAATAATTTTTATTGGGAACAGATATACAAAGTCGTCTTCTAAAGTTTTGGTTTTTCAGAAAGCGGTGTCGTCCTAAAAATAGTAGGTTACATAACGAGTTGAAAAATTATCAGATTACTGAATGAGTGGAAAAATTTAAGCTTCGAGTGGTGTACAACGTTTTATCCAAATTCCAAGAAACAATTTCTGTTATCTTGAACGAAACAACTTTTTGTGGTGATATGACGACACAGCTTTTTAGCAAACCAAGACTTGAGTAAATAATTTTTTTATACATCAAAAACATAAGCTAAAGTTCTTTAGGGCACTTAGGTATATACCGGTATAATGTACAGCCCCTTATCCCATAGCTATTGTTTTATAATTTTGCCAAGATTGGATATGTCGAGGTAAAACTTAAATACTCAGTGTTCTTGGGTTATTATAGTGACTAACGTAGTATGTTTTCCTATGGTATTTTTTGGGGGATTCTAAAACTCTGTTTCTTTCTTTCTCTCCAACAACGGTCACAACCGCAAACTTTTATAATTATATTATAATATCAAGTATTTTAAAATTACGGATTCACAGCATATAATTGAGATACCTAAAACTCGCAGGTTTCTTTTAGAATTTCTTATTTACATAATATAATTTATAACCACTGAAGTGTAATCTTATTAGTAAATCCTTCTCAAAAGTAAGTGTATCAGACTTTTCATGCTTCGGGGTCCACGTTAAACAGTAGTTTCCTATATTTTTAATACAGGTTTAAACGCACAATACAGACTTATATTTATGAGAGAATATCACGTACGCACATCCATAATTTGATAGAACCCTGATTATTATCGGTATTATTAATATTTATTTTTGCACCTTCTAAAAGGCACTAAAGCTAACCTGAGATGGTTCTAACAACAAAAATATTTTGTATAAATAATAGCACATTTTATTTGAAATAAATTGTTCTTTGAAACTTGAATTTTTAGAGAGAGAAAGAGATACCTTTGTCCTGCTTTGTTAATTTATACTTATTAGTTATTACAAAGCATTGTAAACAAATTTAATGTGTCATTTTACACAGCCCTACTTGGTAAAATGACACATTTAATCAAGTTATTTTCTGCATTGTTATAGTTTATAGATCTTTATTTATTGTCTCGGAAGGAATTTGCAAAATAAATTAATTTAACAAAGATATAAATTTCTTAAAAAAAAACATTTTATTATGTTTGTTTAATTGTGTTGAGTAATCGGCCACGTCTCGGTTTTTCAAAGTGTATTTTCGATCACAAAAATACCACTTACGGTTCTTGGCACATAATTTATTATTTCAATTAAATTTTTTATCGTTGTTCAAGATGTCGAGAACCACAATTAGATAATACCAAAATAAACCAAATGCAAAGTTAAAAATACAGTCAAAAAATCCCGATCCGATAATTGAAATTAAAACGTACATTCAATGATATGCTTTCGATTATTCTGATATTATATTACTAGAATATAATAGACCGCTTCGCGGCATTTGCTTAATATTATAATGCCGATAAGTTATATAGTTGCACTGACTTAGAAATTCATAGCAGAACGTTGGGTGAAAATTTTATTTCACCGATTGAAAACGTTGATGCCAGTATTTTTATTTTTGTAGGGAAATAGTGTAGGGAAACAGACTTTTGAGACGATACAGCATCGCCGAAATAATTCAAGCCAAAATTTCATTTTCTAATTTCAAAGTTAAAAAATAAGGGACTACCCAAATTGTAAGGATAGATCATTGTCTCTCCAGTTTCCAATAGTTTAATCTTCCTTGTAAATACTACTACTAATAACAAAGTTCAAACACAACGTCTTACATATCATATTAATGACGTGCAATGGATTTTATTTTTCAGTAGTACATTAGAATTGTTAACCTTGTTTGAAAAATTAATAACAACAATCACAGGTCAGCTTGTAATGTGGGAAACGTTATCGGCGCTACGTTTTAAATTTTAAAATCGTTTATTTTACTTTGAATATTATATATTATTATTTAACAACTCTCTGTATCCTATAAATTTTGAATCCCACGCTTCAGCAATTTTTGACAGCACTTCCTTGATTTTGTGGTAAATATGGAAGTATAGCTCCTTGCAACTTTAAATTGTTACTAGATCGTGAGATCCTTCAGTTTGGAGTCACTTTTACCATCTATAATTCGTTATTTTGGTATATTAATAAAACAGTTTCCAGCATATTTATATTTTACTAATTTCACCTGGCGCCCAACAAAATCATAATTTTGCTTTCCTCGCTTGCAAAAGTCTATATGGCATAATCATCATCAATAATATGACCTACAGTTTGTTGCGATGAAAATTGATACGCCTGCGAACGTAGGAAGCAAATTATTTCTTAGGTTCTACGGTAATTCTTTGGTAAAAGCTTAGGTAAAAGTATACATTTCAAAATTGAAAGTTGAATAAACTCGAAAACTTACAAAGATTTTGTCGATAGGCCCACTCCTTACATCTACATAAATAAGTGCAAAAAGTTTCACAATACAGCACTGAAAGAAATAATAAAACAAATCGACACCTCTTCCGTCGTTCATTCAGTAAGAAACCAGTCATGCAATAAGACTATATTTTCCTGATATTTTCAAATTTAAAATGTTACATTCGATGGTTATCCAGCCAAGATATTTTAGCTACCTCTGCGAGAAATAATAATTTTAGTAAGTAATGAGGCTATGAAGATTCAAACAAATTATGTTGTTGGTGGCCACATTGGTCATTCCAGTCTCTTTTACAGAAGAGACTTCCCAATTTATTCTAATGTCTGCTACGGTGAAAGGTATTTAATTTTAATATTGAAGCGAGTTCAAGAGACTTTGTTTCCTGTATTTACTATTATATGATAATAGACTTTTCTTATTTACACATGGCTGTTTAATTTCCTTAACCTAAATTTTGGATTGCTTTTTAAAAATCACATTTTAAGTAACGTTATTTGTAATTTTTTATATAAATAAATATAAATAATTTAACAATACAAACTAATATAAAAGGTAACATTATTTGGTTTTCTTTCCAACAGTCGAATTTTTACCACCATCGATAGATTGCGTCTGGTGTGTATTGACTAAAGATCGATATTGCGATACCACGCTAAATTTGCACTTAAAATATGTCCAAATATTGGATATAATGTGATTCGGTTTCTCGTATTCGTTTGGAACGATTCCCTCGACACTGGATTCGAAAAACGAAAAGAGCGGAAACCATATCCTTGTTCTGTTATAATCTCGTTGCACTAACGCTTGATTGTTGGATAAAGTGTGATAATATAAGAACAAACGGCTCGAGATATAAAACGCCACGAACACATCTATCGAGTAATGTTCATGAGCTGCAAGAATAAAAAATATACCAAACATATTCATTATCCACGTTATGGTGTGGAGAAAGTAAAGATGGCGGGGAGTATCTGTTGAAAAAAAATGCAATCATTAATATTATGGAAATTGTATGACAAAATTGGAGAAGTAACTCAATTTTTTTAAATTTTCAGTCCGGGGGTCACAGATTTTTAATAGCTAATTTTTTAAACAGTTTTTTGCGTTGTTCGATGAGACACCTAAATCAATATTCGAAATAGACCTGAGTGAACCACATCAAGGTGCGTCATTTCAATATTTACAGAAGATATTTCAAAATAATTCATAATCATTAGAGATAAATAACCGATAACTCGTTTACAAATAACTATGTTTTGATGACTTTTGTGCTGAATTAATACCAAGGATCTTTGAAAACAAAATTTTTCTCTTTTCTATAATTTTATAATAGGGAAACCACATAAGAAAATAGATTGTAGGATAGTCGCATATTTGGAAGTTTTTGGAATTCCCCGAATAGAGTATTTTTCTAAATTTTTTGTTACGCCATGTTTCTGTGAGCAAATCAGCAATCTTTTATATTTTTATTTTATTACAAAAAAAATTGTATAACAAACAATCCAATATTGCATGATTGTAAATTACTATTTAATAGCATACTTAAGTTTGTATTTTTAAAAAGAAAATTAATTTGGAAGAAAGATCACGTCCTTGTACTCTGTAACGAGGAAATGATCGTTACTTAAATACTAATACAGAATCAACAAGCTTACAGCTTAACTTATTGTTATCAGGATTTACATTGTAATAAAAATAGCGCTTTTTTAAAAATAAGTACAAAAACAAAAATAATTTGTATTTAACAAATATTCAAGAATGTCTGGGCTACGTCCACATCCGAACAAAACATTCGAAGGTTGCTAGAGGACGGTCTTTTTAGTATTGAGTTTCCTGAAAAACCCTGAAAAAGCAATTACTTGATATTGTTTTCTGATATTTTCGGACAGCCGAATCCAACCTGTACCCGCGAGGATAAATTCCTCGAAGCACCGAAGACGACCGAACTGCGTCCTCGGGACGTCAAATATTATCTAAGAGTTCTGATTTAGCAGATATATGTTGCTTTCTCCATATTCTCATTCAAATTTTTGGATGAAATTGGTATCAAACGTTTAAGCCCCAACGAGCTTCATTTCCGCCGTTTGACCCTCAATCCTTGCGGAGCTATTTGCAAAAGCTTTGGATGTAAAGATAGACATATTAGAGTTTCGCTTGAGCTTCTATGTTAATCATTTTTAACAAAGTTATGAGTGTTTTTGTTTTATATCAAATACAAAGATGTTATATTGACCAATATTATATTTTAATTATACTATTAATAATTTATTACATAGTTATAACTGGTTATATCAATAATTACAATAACTATATTATAATATTATTCAATATGACGCAGAACGATTTCTGTAGAACCGAAGTAAAATTTGGATTATCACATGCTGCAGCTGATTGGTGACGTCAAGATTTGAAAATCCAATTTAAAATAATTATTATAAGTTAATAATAATTGCGATAGGAATAGAATAATAAAAAGTAACAATCAACTATGTATGTAATATTTACGATTATTGTTTTATTGTTTACTAGCTGTCGTACCATCTCATCAATTAGAAGACTTTTGGATTATTGTTGCATAAACTAGCTAATGCATTATAATTTTAAATGCTATTTTTCCAAACAGGCTTGCTCATAGAACTTTGAATAAAGTCGTTGTTACCTTAATTTTAGAATAACGTTAACAAAGATTTCTTAAAAATCTCCGATTTTGAGACGTTTCCCCATTTAACTCATTTTGTCGTGTTTCAAAATCATATTTTTGAATTTTGAAATTTTAATTTTTGTTTAATTTGGAATTTTATTTTGATTTTGTAAATAATTTGTAATATTTTGAATACTTGATTGTTCGCGCCAACAAATTTAAAGTTGGTACGAAAATTTTGATTAAGAATTTGCTTTTGCCGGGTCCGTCAAGGTGGACGGACGCGTTTTGCGGAAATAGTTTTGATTTGCGTGAGTGAATGTTCTTGATAGTTTGGATAATTGTTATTCCGATTTGGATTAGTTTTGAAGAAAACGGTTTTTGAAAGCATTGGATAAATAAATTTGGAAATAATTGGATCAAAATTGAAATTTTGGAAAATTATTAAAATCAAGAATCTCATGAAAAGGTGCATGTACTCCAGCGAGGCGTTTTTCAATGGCAGGTCAATTTTTCAAAATTATACCGCTGGAGGCATAGCAATATATTCTATCATCTCACCCATATTTCCCAACAGCTATCTATTCCATCTCATCCACATCTCCTGGACATTTCTTATCTAGTGTATGTCCGAACGGCGACTTACCCTTCAGGGTTTTTATTATTGTCTGTTCCCACTACAATCATGCGAAGTCTTGTTTTTGTTTGTAAAAAATCATCTCTATAGATGAGCTTCTACCGAAAATTTCATTTGATTTCCTAAGATTTCTTTGAATTTCCCAAGATTTTTTAAGATTTCCCTTCACTTGTACACCAGATTTCCACAGCAATTCCTTCCTCGCATAAGGCTGCATTTAGTCTCACGCAAATTTGATCTACACCTTTTCCACCAGTAATTCAGTACTAATTATCAAATGAAACTCACATTTGTCAATTAAATCTAATAGAAGCGTCAAATAAAATTTGTCACTTTTAAATTTGTGAGCAAGAGTTGACAAATTTAATCTAAATTACAGTCGACGCTTTCTGAATAGCATTTAGCGTTTCCTGAATTACTATTGGAAAATGTGCAGTTTAATTTTAGTAATAGTACCTTTTTTGGGCATAGAATACATATTATATAACCAATCCATAACTTGAGACGGTTGGAAAAGACGGTCATTAGCCTAGTGCGTTAGCCGAACAACTGCTGAGTCTAAGGTACTCGGTTCGAATCCGGGGAGAGTCAAACACTTTCATATAACCGTCTCCGTGCTTCGGAGGGCACGTAAATCCGGCAGTCCCCCTGGGTTGACGATTTCCGCCGTCAACTATTAAAAACACGGTTTATGGCATTCCCCAATCCGGTTTAGGCAGCCGTGGGGTCTTAATGTCCGAACCTTTCTCGAAAGAGAAAGAGGCCGATGGCCCAGGAGTGAACTAAAAGGCTGATTCTGATTTTTAGGACCATTTTAAACACATCCTGTTACAATCATCGGATACCTTTTCTTACCAAAAAAAGTAATGAAATAACCGTCATCTAGTATTTCGTCAAGTTCTGATCATAGGCGCAACTAGGTCCAACATTTTGAGGGGATACAAATCGAGATATCCGTTTTTAGCTCTTTTCACGGTCCTATCCCGCTAATACCTAAACTGGTACTGAGAGCACTGGCTTCAGTCAATTAATTTTGGGGCCTAAACACCCTCCTCTCTCCAGTTATGTCTATGGTTCTGATAAATTTTGTGACTAAAACAACAGGGAACGCCGACGTGCATAAATGTGCCTTCACTGCAATATGACGCAACGCTAGTCTTCCTAATTGTGAAAGGTTGCGTTGCATCAGGTTACTGTATGTGCATAAACCCGGTTTTTGGGCTAGTGCACTGCGTGCAACTAAAAGCAAATTTTGGGTGAAGAACTTGAGTTACTTCTCTAATTTAAAAAACGAACAATTTGAATAGTGAGCAGCTTACATTCAGTGATAAAAAAGTTGAGCATCGTCAGTGCGACGGTGTGGCCGCTGAACATGTAATCGCCACATGTTCTGACGCCCTGTATGGACATCCCAGCTCCGCTCCATATTACATAGGCGTGCGAAACTTTGGCAGCAATGTCGCTAAAAATTGGAACTCCGTCTTGCAATGAGAAATTTTTTGGCTGGCACTGTAGGTGAGTCCCTGGTACGCTTAGGGATGTGATGAGCATGGTAACACAGCGGAGGAGAAAAACGGTGCCAGACAAGGCGAAAAATCGTCTCATCAAAATGAATCTATAATAAAAATGATCGAAAATAATGATGCAGGCTGTCAGTCTGGTGGAGTTTAAAAATTTACCTATGTTTATGAAACAATAAAACAACCAACCAAATAGAAAATAAAACTGTTCCAGTAATTTCGCACATATCAAAGGCCCAGGGAATGTGCGGAACGTTATCTAAAAATATGTCGGGAAGTGGTGGATACTTCTTCATGTCTGGTACCCTATCGTGTACTATGACCATCACGAAAGCTGTAATCCACGTAACGGCGATAACGTAACACAAACTAAGAAAGGCTTTAAAGACTTCAGGAGGAGGCGACCGTAGCGGACGTCCATCTTCGGAAGCAGGTGGAGAAACACGTTCCGTTTCGCAATATTCGTTACAATCGTGTTTCGGATAGTGATTTTGCGGATATAATGAAACATTCGATAATTCGGTCAACCCGTGCATAACTAAACTACTGTGATTTTCACGTTGCAATAATTTTACCGACAAATACAAACATTTTCTATCGCGCAAACTTAAACAATTTAATGGTTCCATACTAAAATCTTGTTCGTTTAAAACTAACAAACATTTTCCATTTACCTTATGCTGCTGGCACAATAAACGTATAGTCTGAACGTCAAATCCTTCACGTTTTAACCACACTTCTGTGTCAGCCGTTGTCCAATCTAACGCACAATTCAAACTCATTTTGACTAACAATAAAATTGCACCTTCACAAAATCATTTATAGTCAAACAATAAACACCACTTGTAGATTAAATCATCAAACAACACAGAATAAACCCAACAAGTGGACTTTCGTCTTGCCCCTGTTAGTCATAACGCGTGAAAACATTGGATTTTTCGCGAGCACTTCACTCGCACAAAACAAGAGCAATACAAAACTCAACGACCTTTGCACGACTGTTTTGTTCTTGAATTACTTAATCGCTCTTATCAATGAAAATAAACATCACAAAAAAGGTGGAAATCTGACCCTGTCAAATTGACAACTCACGGATCGATAACTTTGAGGTTAGGTTGTCCTGTTTTTGTCTTGTCGAAACCGATTAAACGTGAACATGTCGAGAGCTGCGTCGCGATTTGATACCAAAAAAGTTGTAAGTTAACAGAAAGTTATTTGTGTTTGCAGGTTTTTAATAATTTTATTGTAGAATTCCGAATTGGTGACTTTGACTTATGGTTCGTTGGTGTCTCAGATGGTGAAGGATTTCGAGAACCCCGAGGACGTTAACAAACACTTGGAACGTATCGGTTATAACATGGGAATTCGGTTGGTCGAGGATTATCTTGCCAAAACAGCCACCGGGAGGTGTATGGATTTGAAGGACACGGCAGACAAAATGCAGAGTGCTTTTCGGATGTATTTGGGTATACAACCTAACGTTGCTAATTGGAGCCCTGCCGGTGATGAATTTTCGTTTTTAATTGACTCGAATCCCCTTACCGATTTGGTAGAACTGCCCGAAGATTTAAAAGGTTTGCGTTACTGCAATATGATTTGCGGTGCAATCAGGGGATCTTTAGAAATGGTCCAGTTAGACGTACAGAGTTGGATTGTGCAGGTATTTGTCGCACAAAATTGTCGTATGAACATTTTTAAGACTTTATTTGCAGGATCAGTTGAAAGGGGACTCAAACACAGAAATTAGAGTCAAATTTATTCGAAAGTTAGAAGATGCCATTCCTGCCGGGGAAGAGTAATCTAATAGTAACTATAACACGTAAATTAAATTATATAAATCGTTTAACTTTTATATTTCGTATTATTTTAAGAAATCTGTTGCATTTCTTATGTTTAGTTCGTAATACATAATAATTTAGTTTTTATAATTTATTTTTTTCAAAATAAATAACAACTACACCACAAAGCAGGTCTTCCACTTGTCCTAAAATCTTAAATATTTCACTTTATATTAATTAAACGGCTGATGATTGATGCCTAAGTACAGAAATTTGTCTCAAAAATTTATAGCCGAATTTTAAAAATTATTGGGAATAAATTTTAGAATTTCAGCAACACTACGAGGTGTTAACTACCAACTAGTACAAAACAAAGGAGGTGATTCTACGACTTATTTTAAGAAAAAAAGTTCCTATTAACATGGGTGAGCAAACGCACCGTTTTCGAGATACAGGGTGTTCAAAGAATATGCATACAAGGCGGTCATTTTGTAAGAATGATTGTTTTCGAGATTGCTTTGTTACAGTTTTTATCAATTACTTTTGAAAAAAAAATGTTTGTTCATTATTGAATCTTATACGTTTCTGATCATAAAATGCCGTTTTTCTGGAAAACGGTGGCTCCTACAGCTTTTGACCAAAAGTACCTTTTTTATATAAAAACCTCTGACGCTTTGGAATTTGCTGTCAAAACGCCAATTTTTCGAGTGACATAAAAATTACGGGGCTGAAACCCTTATGCAACCCTACAATCTCCACCACTGGCATACCTGAGAATATTGCTTTAGAGTCTTAAAAGTAGCTATTATTGATGTAAAAATCTGTACAAAAGCTGGAGACTGTAGCCTTAACGGTTCTAAGGATATCGCAAAAAAAAATAAGAGAAAACAATTTCTTTGAACACCCCGTATCTCGAAAACGGTGCGTTTGCGGACCCATGTTAATAGGAACTTTTTTTCTTAAAATAAGTCGTAGAATCACCTCCTTTGTTTTGTACTAGTTGGTAGTTAACACCCTGTATAACTGGATATTTTTTTATCAGAACTGCAAATTTGGATTATTGCTTGGGACTTAAGGTTTTTATGTACAGAAACTTCAAAACTAAATCATAAAAAATAATTTAATCTAGGAATTGTTTAAATTTCACTATATTTTCTATATATTTAGCTACCGCAAGCAGCATGGGTTCACTTAAATTTCTACCCATGAGCTGTAAACTAAGTGGCATTCCATTCTTTGATAATTTTATAGGAATCGATATGGCAGGAACACCTGTAAAAATGTAACCCTCATTATACTATGCAAAATAATACCATCCCAATCTGAATTACCTGCCATATTTGCCGGTTGAGTGCAGTAATCTTGCACTGCACACTGATCCCTGTTTGTTTTATTCACAAAATCTTTGTACCTCGGAGCCGACGTTAAGGTAGTTGGAGTTAAAAGAAGTTGCACTTGATCCCAAACTTCATCAAAATCGTTGGCTATTAATCGTCTTACCTTTAAGGCCTGATTAAAATATTTTTCGTAATTCCTGTAATAAAAATTAATAAAATTACAAGAATTTGCATTGAAATAAGTAAAATTTCACCTTGTTAACAAAAAGTAATTTCCAGTTAAGATCCTATTTCGTACGACTTCGTTAAACCCTAGACTTCTGGTGGTAGCAAACAATTTTTCGGTTGATGCATTTTCTTCAGCACGAAAACCAAATTCTAAACCATCGTATCGTGCCATGTTACTGGCAACTTCACACTGGTTTAAAATGGAATAGCAGACTATGCTGTGTTCAGTATGGGGCATCGAAACCTCCTTCACAATTGCACCATTTTCCTCTAACGCTTGAGCAACTTCGTTCCATATTTGTAGAACCTCATCACTTAAACCTTCGCAGTGATATTCTACCGGTATTCCGATTTTTAGGTCTTTAATGCTCATCTTATTAGCGGGAGGTAGCCTAAAATATTTTATTATAAGATTAGGCATTGGTAAATATGGTTTCTATTTATCTTACATTATTTTTTTGAAAGGTTTCGTAAGCGAAGTCGAATCGTTCGGATCATGTCCTGCGACAGCATTTAAAACACTGACACAATCGTCTACACTTCTGCTTAGAATCCCAGGCACGTCCATTGAATTGACTAAAGGAATCAAACCTAACCGCGATACAAGTCCATACGAAGGTTTCAAACCAACTATTCCGGTATAAGAAGCTGGATTCCTAGTTGAACCTCCAGTATCTGAACCTATAGCACTTGAAATAATATTTACAAAGCTAAAGGAAATGACAACCCAGGTAAAACTTACGCAAAGCAACTTCCGGTGGCTACTGCAACTGCACAACCACCACTGCTACCTCCGGCTATAAAAAAATCGTCGGAGCCCTCGGAAAAACTCCACATATTTTTTGTTGCACCGTATATTGAATCAACCGTACCAGAACCCATAGCAAATTGATCCAAGTTACACTTTCCAACCAGAATTGCTCCAGCGTTTGCCAACCTGTCGTATACGGTAGCATTATAAGCAGGGACAAATCTTTCCAACATTTTGGAAGCACAAGTGGTCTTAATACCTTTGGTACAAAAATTATCTTTCATTGCAATGGGAACACCATCCAACTCCGACAATGGTTTCATTTCTTTGTATCGTTTAAGCGATTCTTTCGACTGCTTCTTAGCTTCTTCATCTGTTACGGTTATAAATGCATTATATTTCTGAATACAATTAGATCGTTGCAAGCAGGCAGTTGTCAATTCAGTCGGAGTTATACTACCATCGAGCATTAATTTTGAGGCCTAATAATACAAAAATTAAAAAGGTTGTTGTATAAAAAGTTATGCTACATACAATTCTGACACTAGAAGAAAGGATTTTATCCATGGTTTTATTTACGTAATTATAAATGAACCATTCGGATCACAAAAACTTAACCAAACTTTTTAAGGTTATAAAAACATTGTGGTATTGTTGTTTGAAACATCACCAAGAGGTGGCTAACGCGAATATTTTAAATGATTTTAATTTGAAGAATTTGAACTGATTTTTTTGTGATTAATTCTTACTATTTTGGTAAATTTAACTGATGAGTGACAATAATCGTGAACTTTGTTTAAAAAAACTAATAAGAAAAAATTCAATATTAAAATAAATTTGTAAAAAAGGACAACTAGAAAAAGCAATAAGAAAGAGATTGGGGAAAATTAAATTGTAGAAGAGAAAATTAATATATTACACTACTTATGAATGCGAATATGATATAGCTTTTTACGATGAAAAGAATTTCACAGATTAGCATTATGTCTATGTCAAGTGTTTGAATAAATAATTGAAGTTTTTGTGCATGTTGACCTAAGCCGTTAGCGGTTTATATTGCTACTTAAGTAATTCTGCTAATATAGGCCATCTGCTGACATGGCTCATGAAAAGGTGGCGAATGCAAATTTCCAAAATAAATTTATTAAAAATATCACTCGATTACAAAATAAGGTCAAAAATTAATAATTTCGATTAAATAATATTAAAATTAAATTACAATAACAATAAATAAATTTTAAAATATCACAGTTTTTTCTTCAAAAATATCCAATTTTTGATTTTTATGTACTTTGCGGTGCCGACGGTTTCAATACACATTTTTTATAATGCGTCCTCATGTTACTGCTTTGCGAAAAAGCTAAACCACATTTTTGGCAGGAGTATGGTTTTAAGCCGGTGTGGAAGTTCATGTGGGTTTTCAAATGATGTTTTTTTGTGAAACTTTTACTGCATAGGTTACAGGCGTACGGTTTTACCCCTAAAATGAAATTTGATTTAAAATTTTGGTTTTTGGAAAAACACAATATTTTTACCTGTGTGTAACCGCGCGTGGAGGCTCATGTTCGATCGATCTGCAAAACTTTTTCCACATTCTGGACAGCTGTAGGGTCGTTCTCCGGTGTGCACTCGTTGATGTTGTTTCAGCAGCATTTTTCTCGAAAATGTTTTTCCACAAGTTGGACATTCGTGCGGTTTAACGCCTAGGAAATAGAAAAAGTAATAAGTTTACAGAAGAAACTGTTGGTCCACATTTTAGCACGTGAACTTTTTAATAATTTTGTGTGTGTGTATATTCGTATTATTCTCAGATTAGGCAATTTAAGTGGCCAATTATTATATAATAATCGTTTATTTAGATAAAATTTGAAACCGTTTTGGGGTAAAGGAACATTTAACTATAATTATTTGCTCGTTTGTCTCATTTAACGTGTGCGAAGTAAAAACTGACCTCCTCAAGAGATATTCTTCGGAAATTACACAAGTAAGTCGAGATTTACAGTTTTTAGATAAAAACGTGAACTTTGCACATAAAAACGTACCTGTATGTATTCTCAGATGCATGTTATAGGCAACTCGTTGGTTGAAACGTTTGGGACAATCGGGACACGCGTATTCTTTGCGATCTCGATGAATTTTCATGTGACTGCTGAGGTAACCTCGGTCGTTAAATATTTTTCCACACTCTGGACAATCTGCTGCAAATTCTTTTGTACCCTCGTGTATTGATCTGAAAAAACAAAAAATTATCACAAAATGTTAAAACCTGTAAAGTGGCTTGTGGAACGCCGAAGGTATAACGAGTTGTGGAATTTATGAGGAATTAAATTGATTATTGAAAATTAATTCAAATATAACCGGCACCAATTTGTTCAATCATTCTTTGTAGGTGTTAAATTATTTATTAGGTATAAATAATCGATTCTTTTGTATCGGAAGTAAATATATAAGTAACACCACTTTCCTGTATCCAATAAAATATAACCAGTTAACTGTAATCAATGTACGTCGAACATGAATAACTACACGTTTCTGCATCGAAATGGAACATAAATATAGAATAATTATCATCAGCGTCAACATTTAATTTCTAATTTATTTAAACAGTTGCCCATATTTTAAACTATATAGGTTACAGAGACCATGAATGGTCCATTATTTTCATGGCGTCTTAAATAGTGAAATTAATTAGTAACTATCTACTAATTGATGCGGTTATCTAATTTATGTATTACATACTCCTTAGTGGAATAAAAATGCCCACCCATTTACACATTCACATCTGTAAAGTTACTGAATTTTTGATACAAAATCATTAAATTGCATTTATTGAGTTTCACCCTATTCACTCATTTAGAAATATACAAAGTGCATACCAATCGAGGTGCACACCAATTAAGATACATACTAATCGTGGTGCACAGCAAGCGAGGTTTACATCACTTTGAGGTGCACACCCATTTTAAGGAGGCGTGTCATTGCACAATTTCCAAAAAGTTGTTCAGAAATTACAAAAATTAGAAACAAAAAAGGAATTGGTTTACAAGATTTTGGTCTGCGGTACCACGGGGCTCTTACAGCGAAACTTCTTTTAAATTTATTTTTACGACATGTATTAAATATTATTGTTATTTGATTTTATTAAATATTACTCTACGGATTAGGTCTACTGAGTATTGAGTAAGTAGGGTGCTTGTGCCCCCTATGCAGAAATTGTTTAAAATATTTTTTGCAATTCTAATTATTACTATTAGTAGCTGCAATGCAATATTTGGGTGAAATTACTCTTCAAATTTGGAACTAAATATTATTTAAAAATTATTTTTAAAAGTGCGGTGCATTTGCTTCAAATACATTTTTCTAATTAAAATTATATTTTTATAAGTTTTTCATTGCCACGTATTACATTATAACTTGCAGATTTAAATATTTTTTATTTGGTGAATAAATGCGTCAATTTAAAGGAAAAACAAAAAGCGATCGTGTTGAACTTGCAACGCCGAATGAGTCAGTTTTTTAATGGCGTTGGCTAGTGACGAATCGGCTCACACAAAAATCAAAAATTTACCGGGTATAAGTGCGGTGATTTACAAAATTTGTTTAAATAAATGTTGATCATCGAACGTTGAAGACATTCTTGCTGTTATAACGCAAGTAAATGCAAACAATTCGCGAAAATTTAGCACCAAAAATTTTTGTTACGAAACAAAAACGCATCGGGCTTTGTGACAGCGTCATTGTGGATTGACTAAGAACTTATTAGTTAATTTTTGAACATAAAGTGAAGTGCGATCGCGATGCATAGTCGTGTATGCATACAACGTTTTGTCTGTGTTAATTTTCAGGGATTTAGAATGCATCGTTTCTTATCCAACAAAGTGCATAAACGAAATCTAAATTTTGTTCAAATGCGTAATAACTAAAGAGGTGAAGTGCGGTGGTGTTAGTGTTAATTATTCAGCATCCTTGCGTTTGTCGAAGGAAGCGTCCACGGTAAAAATTTCTAATTAAAAGTTTAATTATTGTAATAATTAACAATTAATATTCCAGGACGAAGCAAACGAAGTTGGGAAGGTGGATTGTAGCATCATGCTTATGGCATACACACAAAGGTAAGTTCTTTTATTAAAATTTTTAGTTTTGCAATTGTTTGAATTTTTCAAGTTAGGCAATTATTTATTTTTCACATACAACATAAATAGTGACGTCACAGATGACGTCACATGAAAAGCCTTTTGTATAACAGTAACATTTTCGGGGTTCCCCTTCCGGGAATTTTTATTATTACAAACAAATGTTTTTTTGAACATTTCGGGGGGGGGGGGGGGGGCACGTGACCCCAGATGGCCCCCAATTTTTAAAAATTGTTTTCTATATGGACATTTTGATGATAAATAGTTTAATTACTCGTTAGTAACAACACTAGGGATATGATAGCAGTATTCTATCATCAAGACGAAAATCAAATGAAAGATAGCCTGAGTTATTTATTTTTTATAATAGCTGTGTCACACCTAGCATTAATTAATAGATGAAATATTTTTTGGTTGTGATAGGACCGGGCTTTTGAACTCCCGGGCCCTTGGTTGATCAAACACCGGTTTTTATGCAATATTTTTATATTATATTCCTCTTTTTACCTAATTTAGCGCATTTTATGGATTAAGTTCAAAGAAAAGTGGTAAAAATGTAGGTTGCCAGCTTAATAAAATGGGGGATTACGGCAGAGTGACTGATTAATGCTGTACATAATATGTGTATCTTTTTATCTATCTATTCGTAACGCACTTCTGATTGGTCAATTATTTTACCAACCAAAAAACTTCTAAAAAATAAATATTGAATATTACACAGAACCGGATTAAGAATATGTGAGGCCTGGGGCTAACTTTTTTTGGAGGCCCCTTGATCTTGTATGTTTTAACAAAATGCGCCGCAGACGAAAGTTTTTGATTATTCAAGGTCAACCGCGCTTAGATCAAATGTCAAATTTTTGAAAGGATAATAATTATTATACATAATTGATTATAGTTTTTTTATTATAAAACACAGGAGGTATACATACACATTTTAAAAACATTTTTTTCTTACTTTAAGATGCACAAATTCAGTTATCAAATTATCAAAATTTGTTGGTCGAAGTAGATCACTTTCAATACTCATTAAAGTTAGCGAACTTAAACGTGTTTGTTTAAACTACTTCTTAATTTATTTTTAATAAAAGATAATTTTGAAAATGATCTTTCTGATTCACAGTTAGCGATAGGTATGCATAGATATATTTTTAAAATAATGTAAATGTTCGGAAAAGAGTCCAGAAATTTTTTTTCTATTATTAATTTATAAATATCTAGGGGATTAGTTGACTTCAACTTATAGGTTTTTAACAAATCACAAAAAAGATAAAGCTCATCAGTAAGTCTGAATTGACATCACGTTCGTACGTTTCGATTAGTGCACTTGAAAATTCTTGGATTTCTTTCTTTGAAAGATTTACTAATTTTCTAATCGGTGAAAATAGTTTTGCTAAGTGCGAGTATGCTGCATGTCGTTTTTATCTCGTTTACCAGTGTATCATGATATTAAAAGTGTTAAATTTGAAAGAATCTTTATCGCTGAATACTGTATCGCTTGAGAACCCGTCACTATCGGCGGCAATAAGACCAGGCGGCAAGTAATGTAAACCGTAAATAAATGTTGGCAAAGATTTTATTGTTTTAAATGGTTTATTAGGGTGTGATTAGCAAGAATCTAGGTTTTCCCCACACCACCGAGGCCCGCGTCCATCTCCGGTGAGGCTACAAAGGTTCAATTTTTTGGTTTTTCGGTAATATCTCGTTTTCTCTTTGTCGTACGGCCAAAATGGTCCTATATTAAATTAAAGGTGACAAAATTCTGTACAAAATAGTTCCTTATCATTTTTTCATGGGACTTATAGTTACGGAGCAATAGCTGCGCGAAGTTGTTCGAGTTTTGACAAATGCAGTAATACAATAAAATAATAGAACAAAAAAAATATAATAATATAACAAAAAAATAATAGAACAAATTTTCAACAGTCACCAGAACGAGAGAAAAGTGAAATTTGGTAAGCAAGAATCGATATTTACTGCATTTGTCAAAACTCATCAAAACTCGCACAACTTCGCGCGGCTACTGCTCCGTAACTATAAGTGCCATGAAAACATGACAAGGAACTATCTTGTACAGAATTTTGTCACCTTTAATTTCATATAGAACCATTTTGGCCGTACGACAAAGAGAATACGAGATATTACCGAAAAACCAAAAATTTGTACCTTTGTAGCCTCACGGTGATGGACGCGGGTCTCAGGGGTGTGGGGAAAACCTAGATTCTTGCTAATCACACCCTAATAAACCATTTAAAACAATAAAAGCTTTGCCAACATTTATTTGCGGTTTTGAGTGATTTTATAGCCCTGCCGCCTGGCTTTTTAATCTGTGCTAATTTAAATTTTGTTGCTTCAATTTTTTTGAGCCCCCTAGAATGTGGTGGCCTGGGAATCCAGCCCCTTAGCCCTCCCCCTTAATACGGCTCTGTTATTACATGAAATCTTCTATCTTCTCTCTTCTATAAATAAAAATAAAATGGTGTTCGTTGCTAACTGCATAACTTGAGAACGACTGGACCGATTAGGCTTATTTTTTTTTCAAATGTCCGTAATAGCTCTAGTAAGGTTTTTACGAAAAGAAAAATTGGAGAAGTTGCCCGAAAAATTGAAAATCTACGAGAAACTAAAATTACTTTATTTCTATTCCGATAGATAACGCTACGTGCGCACATGTCGTTTGACAGCATTTTTAAATTTTGTATTTAAAACCCTGTATCCAAAGGATCGTAATCTTACTTTAATATATATAAGGATGTGGAGACTGTGTCGGGAAATTTATTATTGGGGAATGTGGGGAAGAACACATTTTTAATATTTCCGGGACAGTTGTTTTCCTTCAAATCACTTGACACAGTTATCAACCAGGATGAGGTAGTCAACTATTCTACAGAATTTTTTAATTCTGTGGAATTGCCTGGATTATCACCTCACAATTTGCAATTGAAAGTAGTCTCAGTCATCATCATGTTGCGTAATATCAATCAACCTCGACTATGCAATGGAACGTGACTGGCTGTGAAAAGGCTTATAAACAACGTCATTGCGGCGACGGCGACGATTATCAAAGGAAAGTACAGAGGAGAAGATGTACAGAGGGATACCCGTATCCCGATGATTCCAACGGATTTGCCATTCAAGTTCAAACGGCTGCGATGACCATCAACAAATCACAAGGACGGTGCTTGGAAGTTTGCGAAATTAACTTGGAGTTGGAGTTTTCGTGTTTCGCGCATGGACAACTGTATGTCGCGTGTTCGCGTGTCGGAAAACCATCATCTTTCTTTATTTACGCACCGGAAAACAAAACAAATAACGTGGTTTACCAGGAAAGCTTTGCATTGAAACTGCATTTATCCTGACATGCCCTATATTTTTCGCAAATCAGGAAAGATTTACCAACTCCCTGAAATTCTATTGGTTTCAGTTCGGCTTTATCGTTTAAAGTTACAGTTTAAGTTCAGCTGTATGGAACTTGCCTTTATTTAGGGCAAAACAACATTTGCCGGGTCAGCTAGTATTAAATATTATTACTATTAAATTTCCTCTTAATTTTGGAATTCGAAAGTAGAAGAAAATGCTGTAAATTATTTTGAAAGAGTGCTCGGTTCATTATAATTTTTTATTAAGGAAAATCCGTTTTTGGGCCGAGAGTGGCCAATTTGTCGCACCCCCTCCACTTTGGAGTTTTTCATTTTTTTAATTTGTTGGAAAGTGCTGGCGAGTGCTGTAATTTTTTTTGAAAGTGCTGGTTCTGTTAAATTTTTATTAAGTAATTAAAATTTAAAGATTTGAAGGGGCCAACTTGACGCACTCTCTCTACTTTCGAATTTTTAATTTTGTTTTTGATTTAGTTATCTAGTTATCTTCACAAAATTTTTTTCCTATAAATCACTTTGCAATAAATCAAAAAAATTTTTTAACTTCTAAGTGGGGGGGGGGGGTGCGTCAAGTTGACCCCTCAAATCTTTAAATTTTAGTTTCTTAACGAAGATTTAACGGAGTCAGCACTTTCAAAACAAATTACAGCACTTACCAGCACTTTACGAGCACTTTCCAGTAAATCAAAAAAGAAATGAAAATTTCCAAAGTATACCAAACTGAGTACGCTATGTGTGAGAGGCTATTGAATCGTTTTCGTGGTAGTGTAAATAAATTCTATTTTAATTCATGTACAAACATAAATATACAATAAAGGGTAGAGATAAAAATTTCTAAACTAAACATTATTTCTATCGAGGGTGAAGGGGGGAGTTTCTAAATTCTTGCGTACACTTTGTCTTTCTATCTTTTATTGCAGCGTTTCTGAACTTCTCGGTATATTACGATCCAATTTTAATCATAATTTTCATCGCGCCCCCTCTTGTACAATATTTTTTTTGTATTTTATTTTGTTATTATGTTGAAACATACTTTATTTTTGTTTTCTTTCAGTAAATTATATAATTTTTTAAATAATATTTAGGCTTGCGCCCCCCAGTTAATGTTATCGCGTCCCCATAGATTTAGTAACGCTATATTAATGCAAATCAAAAACTGATGTAAACTATTTTTTTGACAAAAATAATAAATTAAATTGTGTTTTTCACTTGCGCAAGTAAATTTCAAAAAAATGGCCATACGAACTAAAGGCAAAATTTACAGGTTGCCTTGTGTGTAAACCGGAAGCATTGAATTTTGGGAAACATTGAGAACTTTGGTGGTTAATTGAGTGACGAGTTATGCGATGATAAAATTGACCATGCACTTTTAAGGCGAACGTCCACTAGAAAGTTTTCTTCTGCAAGTGCCGTCTGCAAGTCGCTTCCAGAAGTTCTTGCTTGTGGAAGCACAATCTGAAAGCTACTCCACAGTAGTTGAAATGCTTCTGCAAGTACTTGCAGAGGAAAACTTGCTAGTGGACGTTCGCCTTTATATATGACACTGCACTATTGTATTACAATTTATTAATGATTTAAGTATAGTTAATTAACACAATTTATTGTAATTAACCCAGGAAGGAAGTCAAGATAATCAAGTACATTTCCGCTTGAATTTAGTGTTTATTTTTCGTCAGGTGTAGCCAACAAAATTCCCATCTATTAGAAGCTCGCTCGGTAGTAACATTTTTCAAATATTGTACAGTAGCGAATTAAGCACAATAATCATTATTGGACAGCGATAGATTTTCTATTTAAAAAATGCATTTTCTCTTTGAATCGAGAAGACATCTACCTTCGATTGAACACATATTGAAATATAAAGCAGAAAAATTGATTATGAAATTATTAGAGATGGTAACAGTACCTTCACGCATACAATACAAAGCAATGGTTACAGTAAGGCCCGTATCTGAAGGGGGGTTTTGGGGGGTTTAACCCCTCCCCCCGAAATAAAGCGCGAAATAAATTTTCACCTGCGGCGCAATTTCCTGAGAGGTATTCCTTCAAGCCCCCAGTGTTCGGGCTGACGTAACGCCCTTTTATTTATCATTCAACCCCCCCCCCCCCCGAATCAAAATCTGAGATACGGGCCTGGTTACAGTAAAATTCAATTTTCAATTTTGATCACTTGTTTTCGCCAGTGGAGGAAGTGTTTGAATGAATCGAACTCGCTTTGACTTTTTAGGCTGGCGTAGACCAATCACAGGTGTGTTACAGATAGATAGACTTTAACTATTATTATACTTTTTAATGATAGTGCAAAATATCAAATAATAATAATTATAAATTACAATTTAAACAACTGTTATTTATTGTAAGTTCTGATTTTGTATATAATTTATCAATTATCATACTGGTAAGTGAAAATTGTCCTGCAGACTTGGTATCGTCCACGGGCCAGTTTTTCAAATAAAATATTTTTATAAAATTAACAAAAACTCAAGTTTTCCACTTCCTATGTAGATGCCAGAACCCAGAATCCATCAGTTAACCCGTCAAGCCATGGCAGTAGCGTAATATTTTAATAAACTCAATTAATGATGTCCCTATCGGCCAACTAAAATTATTTTAATATTTTTTTTCAAATTGGCCATTGGGCCTATCTAATGGCCGGAGTTCTTCTTCGTTCGTGTCAGAGCGTGGGCAACAGAAAAAATCAAGTGTACCACACGAATACCAATAAACTTGAACAAAAATCTAAGAAGACGTTTACATAAAAATCATTTTATGCAATACAAGAATCGTTATTATTGCATGTCACGTTCTCGATTACATACGTTTGAAATTCAAAAGAGACAATATATAAGTTGCAAACACGAAGTCTTGAAATATGTATTTATGTTTTTTTTAACATATTGGTATTGGCTAATAAAGATACATATAAACGTGTCTATTAAACATGTAGTGGGTGGTATCCAAATCAAACACTGATTATGTTGCACTTACCTATGATATTTGTAATTTCTTAACTGGCTGAACGATTTTCCACAGTCATGGCACTTAAACGGTTTATTCTTATCCACTTTTTGTTCTCGTTCTTCCTCACTCTCCGAAGACTTAGTAGACGTAATGTCTTGAACATCGCTTTCTTTGCTCTCAGTTTTTATGCACGAATAAGTAGATTCTATTGTTTCTTGCTTGAAGTTAATAGGAGCTTCTTCTAGAACAATTAACTTCTTCTCTTCACATTCTTCTTGCACCGGCGAAGAAGTCACAAAATTAATTGCTTTCAACTGTGAAGCTTCATTTTCTTCCTTAAGTTTTTTTGGCCTCGTTTTGGCGTGAATCTTGAAGTTGTTGTTCGAGTCGTTCGTGTCGTGGGAAATCTGAAAGATTCAAAAATGTTATTGCTCAAGAGTAGTAAACCATCGAACGCTGAATGGAAGTCTGCAGAAATGCAGTCAAGATTTTGATATCTTTGCAAATATTTATATTGCAATTTCGAATGCTAATTTAAATACTTGTTTACTTAACAAGATCAACAATTTTTTTGACTTTTAATTTTATTTCAAGTGCTACCACTTAAAATTGAGGTTTTGAGTAGGTAGGAATTTTTCCCAAAATATCACAGAATCGGGACACTTCTCAGGATAAATGAAAGTACGTATGTGGAGAGGTTGAAAAATCTACCGGCATTGCACAAAGATTTATCTATATCCACATAACAAAAAATTTTAAATTACAATCGCGCTGTTAGATTCTTAACTGAGCATTAACGATCACGATTTTATGATAAATACACTTGTAGACATACTTTTACTTCAAGTTTGTTTTTCATGATACTGACATGGTAATTAAATTGTGTAAGATTCATGAAACGTAAACCATCCGAAGTTTTTTAATTAATTTTTTTCGTCGCAGGTAATTAGAAGTCAAAATATGAATAATCACCAGAGGTTCTAATTTCTCACTTTTTTATATTAAAGTTTTTAATAAATGTTGACACTCAATTAACTTACCAATTTTTCACTGGAAGTTGTGTAACCCTCGCGCGGATCGGCTACCACTGGTGCAACTCTCGGACACCAAGGGCTAGGGAAAACTCGATTATAGAGTCCCTTTTTTGTGATGATGCCTTTCTTCTGTAGCGACGATATCGGCATTAAATTGGGTAGTTTTTTATTTCTTTTGGTTTTTACCATTTCGTCACCGTCTAACAGTTTATCTTTATTATTTTCGGTTAAACTGTTTTTCGAAAAATCGAATTTGATGTTTAAAAATTCTCCCAAACTTATAAATCCAGAAATGTTATACGAAGGAACCGTTACGTTTCCGTGGTATATGTATTCTAAAATGAGAGACATCGTTTGGCCTTCCACGTCTGGAAGAATTATCATGGTAACATCGTTTGAGTCCTGCAGTAAAATGTCCTAAAATAAAAAGAAAAAATCATTTGAACAGGAAATTAATGTTAAGGTCAAGTTTGCAACCAACTTCAATAATAATTAATGGCAACTTTTTGTTTCTCTCGATCATATAAATTAGACTTTAATAGTATGAGACAAGGTCTCAGAGTGAAGCCCGAAGCTAGAAGACAATACAAGTTAACTGTTCTATCTCGATCTACATTCAGATTATGCAGATGCAAATATGCAAATGAAATTTAAGTTGCCAGAAGAATAAATTCAAAGCGCCGATCTAAATATTAAAACTTATGACGACAGGAAATTAAAATATTGGTATGAAAGATTCGAAAGGGCAATTTTTTGTTCGAAGAAACAATTAATCTCAATGCAAATCCCTCGATTACTCTCAGACAATTCTGTTATTCTGATGCTGTTATGGGAATGCAAAGACACGGAGCCATATCATAAGGCTTCTTGCTATATTAGAAAGAGGTAAATTAATTTTCTAAAAATCTGAAAACTTACTTGTAAAACTGGGCTAGCTATGGACAATATAAGTTTGTGCGCTGTTAACTTTTTGTCTTTACAGCTGAGTATAACATCGCATGGTGCTTCAGATGTTACCAGTTTCAGGGCACCTTCACGTATCAAGGTTTCCATTTTCCTGTAACAAAAAGAAATCGTGTCGGTAATTTTTTCAATATCAAAAATTCAATTATTGCTTGATGAGTTATGAGTAAAAGCTCTCATTGTTAACCAACAACAATAAAATGCATAATAATTTAAGTTGCCTTTCAAACTTAAAACTCATCCTCTTAAACAAATCTGCGAACAAAAGTTTATAATAATGGAGAATCATAGTCCATTATGCTAAACGGAAAAAAATTAGCGAATTGAAAAAGCGACTGCACAATAAATAAAATTAATTTCAAACAGATAAAATCTTGAAAAATCATTCACTCACGATTAATTAATTTACTATCAAAGCTTCCATGTTTAAGGCAAACATTGTTCGATGTCTGCAATTGTCTTGTAGATGACTTGGTGAATATAAAACAATAACTTTTTTGCAAATTTTACTTTTTTTTTTCTAAACGACCTGAAGTGGAACACGAAATTTTATATACCGTGTGATTGAAAGTCGAAACACGTCACGATTTATGCATTTCCTCGATCGTCTTTTCTAAAATAAAAAACTGATCTAAATATTTAACTACTGCTATTTTAGCCAATATTAATTAAGTAGTAAACTCGGTAACTGCTAGTCAAATATTTGTACGAATGTGTAAATGACCTCAGAGAATTTTTGAGTTGGTTAATTTTTCAATTAGCAGACCACACTAAACCCATTTCAGCTGACTTTTTTATATCTCAAACTTTAATTAATTCACTTGAATTGTTTTAGCAGGGTAACATAAAAACTCAATTAGTGGTAATTATAATTCAATAAATTAATTAGAGAGAAGATTAATGGTGCACAACAAAATTTTTATCATTGTTTCAAAAATTGTTACGAAAGTAATAGCAAGCGAATGTAATCTGGAGTACCGCAAGGTTCAAAATTAGGCGGATACAGTCGTAGAGTTCTTTTACCAATTTAAAATTTTATATTTAACGGTACAAGAAAATCACAATAATTTCTAATATATTTAATAGTTTGTAGGCGTGGGTTCAATAATTTATGGGTTTATGTCGTTAATTTTTATTTAATCCGTAAATAAAATATACGGTGTAATCATAAATCACGATTTATTGCTCAAGTCGTTTTGTTCGAAAATTTTCATCACTGATCTTTTTCAGTCCATCACAAAAGTGACGAAAGGAAGTACAATTGAAGCCAAAGGGTAATTCGACTGTTTACTAAACATTCTCTATGTGCTAATATATTCGCGCACGTGTTGTACCCCACCCCCAATTTCAAAATTATAACCCAAAATGGGGTCATCCAGTCTAATATTTTTTCGATCCTTGAGGCCTAACGGTAATTTTCTCTCCGACGCAACTTTCTATGAAGTCACATTTATAAAAGTCCAAATCAAAGATTGATTTTGTTGGAAGTCTTTTAAAAGCTGTTTGCTCTTGGAATATTTAGTTCCATGAGGCAATACACTCGTCAAATATTGATACCAGTCTTTTAAGCGGAATAGTTTGTCAGAGCATGTTGACTTTTTAATTTGAATGCTGCGGAATCGTAAATTAAAAATTTGAAATTCACAATTTCTTCCAATTGATTGCGACCCACCGATTGGAAATCTCTGATGTAGGTACAACTCGATGAAAAGGAAATGGCAGAATTAATGATGGTATAATTGGCATCACGATTGAGCATATTGAAAATTTTATAAATCGTTTTGAATAAACAAGCAAGAATGAAAAGCTTTCAGCAAATAGATAAATAAATACATACAGGTGTGCATCATTGATGTTACATTTGAATAGTAGCAAATTAGCATGGTATTAATAGTTTTAACACATTGCTACCGTATATTTAATAAACTTATTATAAGAAGTTCTATGAAATATTTAAAATAGAGAAACTTTAAATTCAAAAATTTGTTTATACAAAATTACCTGTAGAAATTCATTGCATAGTTGCCCGACAACCCTTCAAACCAAGATTTTTTTTTTTAATTTTGCACATTTCAAAATTTCAAAAGCGTGGAGATAAAATCGTGTAGAAGCGCGCAAAATGCGTTTGATTGAGTTTCAAAGCGTAAAATATGCGACCCCGGTATTCATACCTACAGGTTGAGCAATTTATAACTGTCTGATCAGCAGGTATGTAATAAATTATTTATAAAAACTTCAGAATTAGGTGTGAAACACAATATCTGACAAATGAATGCCTCTGGCGTGGCGGCTTCAAAATGTCGTGCAATTATGTTTGAATTTGCCTCACGTGCATTGTGACTTAGTGATGATTTTAAGGTGCAATTATAGGACAATTACGCTTGGATAATTAGCCGCAGGTTAACAGAAACGCACATAATCTAGGTGCAGACCAATCTAGTCATTTTTTAAATGTATTCATTTCGTTTAAATGAAAAAAAATTGTATTAAATATAATCATGCAATTGTCATTCACTTTACTGCCGGCGACGGGTGGCATTGAAGTACATTAGAGACGCCCTTCATATTTTTGTTTAAGAGCGGCTTTAGTTAATAATTCTATTTCTTAGACTTAAAATTAGGTGTTCCGTAAGAAGTTAAGGAACACTTAATTCAGTGGTGAAATGGAAATAAGTAACACTTAAGAATTTAAGGGACGCTTAACACTTTTAAATATAAGTGGTGCGAATTAAATATAAGTGCTTGTGACACTGTTTTAGTATTAATGTTGACAATTATCAATGCAGGGACTAACTAACATACTTGTTTGAGAGTTGGCAGTTGATCGTATTAACTCCTGGATCAGTAGCCGTCTCTAAAGCCTAGTGTCCACTTGAGACAGAGTCTCGAGACTTTCCATATAAAACCATGCTAATACCTAAGTCTCTGAAACTAATACTGAGACTAGTATTAGCATGGGTTTATATACGAGTCTCGAGACTTTCTGTCTCAAGTGGACATTAGCCTTAAGTTTATTGTTAAAAATTAAATAAGTATAGCGTAATACAATAATTGATTTATTTTGTAATATTTGATTAATTATATGATTAGTTTATTATTCAAAAGACAATTCAAGGTTTCGAAATAGTTAATTTTTGCGAATAAACAATTAAATTTTATCGTCGTGTATAAAATTCAATTTTTTCTATAGCAGATGATGTTAGAGAAAACGGATATAAGAAATCCCAATTACAAAACAATTGTTTGACGGTTTCTGTTTACAATAAATAAAACATTATGCTTTGCAAAATAAGTAAAAATAAAGTCCTTTATTTACCCTTGCTGTTGGGATACTATTTACTTTATCTACTCTTGCGGTTAAAGTATCACTTTTTCTATTATTTTCGTATAGAAAAAAAAATATTTTTGAAAATCAAAAATTATTCACTTATGCTCGTACTAATAGTCACGGATCAATCCCAGACTCAGAATAATTCTAGAATTTACCAATGAGATTACTGGAATTTAGACCGTATCGTAGCAACAGCTGTTATTTCGAGAATTGATCTCGATACTAATATGCCCGTATATTATTATATGATATGCCCGTACTAATAGTCATGGATTGATCCGAGATTCAAAATCAATTCTCGAAATAGCAGCTGTTGCTATACGTAACGGTCTAAATTCCAGTAATCTCATTGGTAAATTTTAGGATTATTTTGAGTCTCGAATTGATCCGTGACTATTAGTACGGGCAGAAAATACTTGAAACAGTTTGAAGACCCGGAAAAATAAAATAAAAATTGAACGAAGTGCTGGATAGAAAAGAAAATATCTTTGTATTGGAAGATAATGTAAATCAAATTAATTTCTATAATATGATTAATTTTAAGTCATTATTTAGACAGCTAATCAAGAAACTTATAAACAACTTGGAATTTTAATTAATTTGTTGGCAGTAGTTCATATTTGAAAAATTAAATAATTTGTATAATATGCAAGCAGGGCCGGATCAAGCTAATTCAGCGCCGGGTCCAGATTAGGTAAATGGCGCTTTTACTACTAATAATATCATATATGGAATATTATAATCAAAGAAAAATGCAATACCTTGGAATCACAACAATTAAAAACGCTAAATTTTGGCGCCTCCTAAACTTTGGTACTGGGTGCGGCGCCTCCATTGCATCCATTGTTTATCCGGCCCTGTATGCAGGTTATTTCACTGCCGATGATCATCATTTATGAGACGGCAGAAGACATTTTTTAAAGAAAATTTTTGAAAACGTCAAACGCGGAAATTCAATTAAATTATAATCTTTTAAATTTTAAAACTAACGAGTTTTGAGTTATGGGTTAAATGAAGTAGAAAAATGTATAAAAATTCGAAGCATTATCAATTTTGGTTTTCTTTTTCTTTAAAGCATTTTACAAACATTTAAAACCTTTTTCAATTAGGAAATTTAACAGGCTACAAGTAAAGGCTTAATAAACTTTTTTGAAAAATCAAGAAAATCCATACAAAAAATTAAATTTATGTTAGATTATTATTATGGTGCCACATCAGATTTTTAAGATACAAGCTTGGCCCCCAATTATCATTCCCTAGTTCTAACAGAGATGGCCCAAGGCTAGCTTACAAGACTGGGCCAAGCTTGGGATACAAGATTGGGCCTAACTTGAGATACAGGATTGGCCCGGTAGTGTTTGCCAGGCTTAGCCCCCAGTTATCATTTTCTAGTTTTATTCCTAGTAATTATTTGAAGACATTTAAACAACTCTGTTCGTGAAGAAATGCATCAGCTTTTTGTAAAAGACGAAATTTTTTTAAGTTAAGATAAGATTTCGACATTGTTGTTAGTAGCCACGAGACATGAGAAAAAAATCTGATGTGGCACCACATAACTTTCCTATTTATTACGAGGCTTAATATAAATAACTAATTTTAAATAAGAATTTTACCATTTCTATGTTTATAATTTTATTTCAATAAGAATTAAGAAGAAAAATGTCAAGTATTAGACATCATCAGAAGCGTTAAGAAATTCTCTTTCAACTGATAATAATTTCATTACTATCCACATTAATGGATGGAAGTTCCGGGCTTTAACAATTTTCATCCGATAGGATCTCTGTTCGCTGTGATAATGATTTAAATTATATTATGTTTTATTTGTATTTGTTATTTGAGGTTGTCCAGAACTGGGTCCTAGCTAGGGCCAACATTGAAGGATTAGAGCTGGGTTGCCCGGTCCTGGATCTTAGCTAGGACGAACATTAGAAAGCCAGAGCTGGATTCACTAGTTTTGGCGCAAGCCTGACTTAACATTGAAAATCCAGAGCTAGGTTGCCCGGTCCTGGGCCTTAGCTAGGGCCAACATTAGAAAGCCAGAGCTGGATTCACTAGTTTTGGCGCAAGCCTAGCTTAACATTAAAAAGCCAGAGCTGGGTTGCCCAGTCCTGTCCCGTGCTTGGCCCTGTAGTCAGAGCCTGGAGGTTCCTATATGGGTATTAAATCTCATATTATGGTACTTTGAAGTAATAATATAAATTAAAATAGGAGAAAAACATATGTTTACATGGTAGGCATAGTGCAGGATGTTAATTGATAAAGCAGTGTTGTTTATAAAGTTAAAAAATAATTTAATTAGCTGTAAGACGTATAAATTGAATAATATGTGCAAATAAATAAAGTTTGAAATGTTTGTAACCTATTGCTCTACTTGGGGAGCAATAGAGAATTTTAATTAAGTTTATTTTAATTTTCTTTTAATCATTACTTAGGTGATGCTTTAGAGCCCGAACGATACTGCAATGTTCTTGCTGGTAGGGTAATTTTGATTAATTTACCTCCTGCAGGCTTCCTGTCCACTGGTAGTCTCACGTAAACCCACTGATCAGTAGTAACATAACGGTTAAAAAGTTTTAATTAAATAAAAATTTGGCGCCTAGTCATAAAAAATAGTTGAGTTTGCAAAAATGGTACCATTTTACTACCGAAAAAAATGCTGGTTACTTATAATTAGGCGACAAAAAATTCCATGTCATGTTTTTTCACGCTGGTGAAGTTTGTCCTCACGCTGGAGGAACCTAAAGGAATCCGTTTATCTCTGTAATTTTAACGCACTTTCTTGCTGAAGTATAATTTCCAAGTTCAGTTAAAAATTTGTATCCCAATTACGTTAGGAAAAACTCGCTTAATTTTACAGTTTACGCCATTAGAAAATCAGCATTGCATGCTAAAATTTTTGAACGTAGTTGGAAATAATTGGAATGAATTCCGCCGACTTAGAAAGGAATTTTTAAATTAAGCTATCGAAGATATCGCATAGCATATGTAATTTAATTGCGTAATATCAAATTTAAATAGGGCCAAAGAACACATTTAAAAAATATACAGTTAGCCAAATTGAATCTACGCAAGCTAAACCGTCCTGTCCGTATTATTTATAGTAATTCTGTATCACTATTTGCCATCTTATAACGGGCAAAAACTGGTCACGAAATATTTCCTGTAATTAATTGTTTAAAGAACAAAATGATTTGTTTAATACCATCAAAAGAGATTTTTTATTCAAAATTCATTCGAGACACGTGTCGGTTGGTTTGACGACCTCCAAGGTAAACAACGATTATCATATCAAAAAAAATTGTATTATTTATTTGTATAGTAAAAATGAAAAGGTGTGCGCCGTAGTAGGAGACCGCAATTTATCAAAGAATATCGAATTACTTATTCAATAATGGCAATTATGTAATGACGGTAATTTGACGATTATGCTCAAAACCAAACATATCCAATTAACCTCCGTTTACTAAATAAAACCCTACAATTTCACAAAAATGTTGTTCCAAATGAAAAGAAATACCGCCAATTAATTAACTTTTTTTCTACATTGGTTTAATTACACAGCCCAGTGGCAAATCAATTGAGTATAATTGAGCCCAAAGGTGTGAATCGGGCAGCTCTTCCTTCACCGACCAAAAGCAGATTTAGCCCTACACAGTAAAAAACTTTTGAATAATTTTTTTTAATTTAAATAAAAAATTAAATTTTTCTTTATTAAAGAAAAAGATTTTTGCTGTGTACAATAGACAAACAGAAGAGGTCTAATTTGGCTAATCTGAAATTTATGATGCGCGTACGTTATTGTCGTTGGGCGTATGGTCCCGTTTTGAATTGAATTAGCTTGATTTAGTTAAAGAGCTACTAACTGATTCTTCCACTCGAATACAAAGTATTAGATGTAACCTCCAATGAAAAAGTGAGGGTACGCCTAAACACTACAAAAGCCTTCTTGACACAAATTAACTTTCCTGTTATGATAATTACCGGTTAGTTAGGAACACTGGCACAAAATGTTAAGTCATCGTAAAAGTGTTCTTCTTTGATAATAAATTATTAAATATTAAGTACTTGACACAATGGGGATAATACTCTAATAGGTATTTGGTATTATATATTTCAGTGTTCAATAACATCTGTTTAGTCATCGTTTAATTTGGCTTTATAATTTTTAGTTGCTGTTGCTAAAGTTTTTTAAATACCTATTTAATCGATTATAAAGGTTAATCATATATTTAAAGGCTTGAGAGCTAATAGCTATTGCACAGGTAAATGTTCAACTCGTTTATTATCATCAATCGTGATCTGATATTCCTATTAAGGTTTTGACTAATTGTTATAAAAAATAAGTAGATCTCAACAGTTCCCTGCTGTTATGCCCCTATCTCTATTTGCATTGCTTCTCCACCCAGTTACGTAATCTACACCCCTTGGCTATATCTCCACAGGCGATAATAAATTATATAAATACAGTTCAGTGGTTCAAATACGTGTAATGAAGTTTCTATGTACTTTCTTATCGACAGAACCTGCAGATGTGCAACAAACTGCTCTACTAAATGTCATCGATCACTGTAAACTTGTACAGTACTGAATACAATTATTTCTGGAGCCAAATCTCTCCAGCTTCAGTTGACAGTTCAATAACAACCATGTGGGTTGCCGTGTTAGAACTGTTAGTTTACTATTTGGATTTATTGTTAACTGATGCTCTACAAGCTTCCCTTTTTAACCATGATAAATAAAGTGTCATTTGAAAAATTAAAATAAAATTGCAATTTAAATACATAAATCAAAAAGTAAATTTCAAAACTTTGAATAGCTACTGGTTGCTGTTGGATACCGCTGAAAACGGTCTAGGACATTTGAACGCGGCCGTTTGAACGTGGTTGTTTGAACGCAGAGACGTTTGAACGCAAGGAAGTTTGAACGCGAGAAATTAAATGCAATTGACACCCCTTTTATTATATTTAACCTTTTATTCGAGAAATCATCCGATGTAATTATTATTCGACGAATCGATATTCGATTCACCTTCGAGAAATCACGAGATATTGATATTTTCATTGTCTTTCTAGGACGAAACAGTTTACCTGGTTAGGACGTATGTAAACTGCGCCAGCGGTCAATATTTTCTTGGTCGTAGCTTAAGGACAAGTAGTAAATTGCACCAATAGTTGGTGGGGTAGCTTAAGTAGTAATACCCAAAAAGTGGTGTACTTATTAGTAAAATTTATTTAAATATTATTATAGTGGATCCGTGGGTTCAAACGTCCCTGCGTTCAAACGTCTCTGTGTTCAAACGGCCGCGTTTAAACGGCCGCGTTCAAATGGCCGCGTTTAAATGTCCGGCTCTGGTTGAAAACTATGACACACCCACGAACGCAACTTTACTTCACTAGTTTCAAACTACAACAACAATCGATGCAACCATTCGTTACAGTATTTGAAACAAAACTGAATCTCTTCAATTCTTAATTTGAGTTACTGAAACTAATTCCGCATATCCGTGTACCGCAATACCGCATAACCGTACTACTGCAGTAGTTTCCGCAAGAGCTACCCAGTAGATATTTTTTTAAATCTTGCTATCACATAGAGGAGAAGATGTAAGTTGCTTACCTATGATACGAGTTGCTTTATATTTTTAAATGTGGAAAGATGGTCAGATAAATGAACTGGATACTCAATTTCCACGTTTACACGATTGATAGGTTGTGCATCTAGAAGCAAAAATAATTATTATAAAAACGTTCGGTCTATTCTTCGAATGCTGTCAAACAATTTGTATCAATCTTCAGTTTGCACAAACAATTTGAATATATATGGCATTGAAAGTAAACAAATTAATTTTTTTCAGATAAATATAAATTATCTCATTACAATGCCCGTTTAACATTTTTCGATAAGTTGTCTCGGACAAAATGATTAATTTCTTGTAATTTAGACATCAATCAAATAAAAGGTGATTAGCTTACATAATATAATATTTGAATGCTAATTGCTTCATTATAGCTGTTGTTATACGAAGATGTATAGTTTCTTTAGCGCAACTTCGCATTTTTAATTTTCTCTAAAAATTTAGAAAAATACAAACCAATGAAGCATAAGCTTCGGGCAACAAATTTATTATTACAGCTTTATATAGATTCTCGACTCTGGAATCCTATTCGTTATACAATGGAACTCTGCAAAATTTAAGTTGCTGTAACTTACTGTATAAATTTGTATAAATGAAATCAGAAATTGAAGTGATATTTTTGGCTTACAGCGGCCCTTAGAAAATTAATTTGCAAGTTTTCTGTAAATCCCCTAATTTTTATTTTCTTTTAAGTTTTTATTTACGAGTGTTGGCAACCGGGGTCTGGGAGGTGTTCCATACTAATCAAATCAGCCCCCCCCTTTTATTGATACCACTAATAGTTTAATTTTAATTTAATTTAAAATTTAAAGCTTTCAAATAATGCCGATTTGCAAAGAAAAATTTCAAAGCCAATCATGTTTTGAAGACCTACAAAATTCATTTTGATAAATAACTATATTATACCAGATGACACGCCTTACACTCGACCATAAGCAGTAGTACATCAGTTTTTTTAAGATATACCTACCTACTTTCCATTGTAACGAATAAGAAGGAAGATGATATCAATCGAAAGAAATTTTTTTCCAAGTCTAAAGACACTCTAACAAATATGGTATAAGTGATATTTAAGAATATGTTTGCATAGGAAGTAACCGCATAAAAATAGCAAATTAAATTCGACGATTTTTATCTATGAAGTCTGTGTATCTCAGCATCATTTTAAAGATATAATTTTTACAAACTACTAAAATTAAATAAGCACTTGACCAAAATAAATGAAATCTACGATAAACTTGACCGTTGAGCTAATAAGATCTTCAATATGTTACAATTTATTCATTGAAATAATGCTGGTGCTGATTATTACGAAAATATTTTCTAATTATGGGAAAATAAATCAATCAATTATTTTTGCTATATAATCAATCTAATGACCGCAATAAAATTATATATGAATCAAGTTAATTTAAACGTATGGCACTCACTACCTGATTTAATTAACCGAATTTGTTTGAAATATTTTCTTATTAAAATACCAGTAAATAAAAAAAAAAGTTTTAACTGCTAACACTTAGTATATAGTAGCCTATTAAATATTTTTAAAATTGCGTTCACGGTAATAAATGGCTCATTAATTTATATTTTATTTTATTATCAGAATTAATGTTTATGGACTTTTAAAGCAAGCAATTTTTGTTTGATGGCAAAAATTTGATCAATCCGTCGTTCAAAAGACTCCAAATAAAGGCCAAAATACTCAGGTGGATAGGAAGGCAATAAAGTTGTTTCGACAATTTATAGGATATTCAAAAATTTCACTCCTAAGTGAATTATTATGGTTTTTCTACATTCTTGTATTGTTATCAAATTCTTCCATTGCATCATTAAGCTCTATAAAGAAGACGTTAACTGACCTTCATTGGCTTAATGTTCTCCATTGCAATAAGAATAATTACCTTAAAAGTTTTTATTACTCTAAGTTTTAATTGTTGAAGTAAATTACATATGATTGTAAATTTTATAGCTAGGTTTATAATCCTGTACGATAATCTATTTATTGCGCTGCATATCCAATAAAAATTTGAAAGTTATAAAAAAACAATTAGAGGTTACAAAAGTCCTTTCTTTACGTAACTGTAGATTTTTCTCACAAGAGTTCAATATTTCCATCTGAAGTTACCGTAAAGCCATACTTTCTCAAGGATAGGATGATTTGAAAGGTGCGAAAATAGATCTAAGGCTGACGTTCAAAATGTTTTGCGCAAATCGGCTTGTCGTCAAATAAACCCAAAACTGCAATTTCCTCGTAGCAACGAAGAAGTTAAAAATGCGGACTGGATTTTATTCACGAGCGACAGGTACACTTGTAGCAAATGCATTGTAACATGAATGAGTTTTCATTTTCAATATCGTATAATCATTCAGTCCAGACCGTTGTTATAACAATGCAAATACAATTTTTAAAATTGATATACAAAAGCAACAGGTACTTAGCTTAAAGCTATTAACTGTAAACTTTAAAATTGCCTGCGAATATGGGGCTATTCTATTTCGGAAGTCTTGTTTACTCTTCAGATGAAGGCAACGAAAGAAATGCACGTCAATTACAATTAAAGATTTTTAAAATGGAAAAGTTCTCAGAGCAAGTCGAAAGGTTAACGCTCATTAAATTTGAAGAAAAGGAAATTGTGCCAATCATTATCTCATGCCAATCTTGCCTTTTTTTTTAGATTGGGAAGAAGAATAAATTATGAAAGCATACGTAACAGGGCAGGGTCAAGGTATTTCTGTGTTAGTACTAGTAGACATTTTTCAAGGTTGGTTAATATTTACTTAAATTTTAGTACTGCATAGATATTGAGAGAATAAAGAAAAACACAGATTCGGTGAAGCAATATCGAAATGTTTTGAAAATCTCGGAGAGGCTTTAAAAATCAAAGGGGATCTAAACCATATTATCGAGATCACTTAATATAATTAAAATAAAAATATTAAATAATTAGCTTACCAGTAAATTACGAACTTATGATGTGTGATAATGAAAGAGAGATTGCCGATAAAACAATTTAGTATCCGGTGAAGATATACCATAAATTGAAATATGTAGTAGAACCACGTGGTTTTACATGCTACAAACCATTTTATGATTACTGCATTGAATTAATTTGAAGACAACATAATAACTGGGCAGACACTACAAGATGTACTAACATATTAAAAAGTTGTTATTGTAATTGAACATGTCATTACACTACATGCAGTAGTTTGTATTACTGTTTTGCCAATTTTAAACAAAAGATGAAGAAGCAGTTAAGACTATCGGTTTAAAAAGATTTTAAATTTTGTCGCACAAAAAATAATAATGGGCTGCTAAATAATAAATAATAAAAATTACCTTAATATAAATACGATTATCTTCAATAAATAATTGACCGAAAGAAAAATCAATAATATTCTGCTTTATTTTTGCATAAATTTGATTTGTGCTTGGGATTGTTGTCTTGTTGAAAGACAAAGTTTTGGCCGATTAATGTTTTCCCAGTTCTGATTATTGTCTAATTTTTATAATTTTTCTAGACGCGATAAAAGAACCTCTTACATAAATGTTTGTAGACAATTAAATACAAAAAATAATTCTAAGTTATCAACATAATATTACGTAATAATCGATGAGGAAATCTGGTATACAAGTGAAGACAAATCTGAGAAAATCCGTGGAAATCTCAGGATATCATATGAAATTTTTGCAAATTTAGAAATTAAATCAATAACTTGGCAGTATCTGTGAAATTATTCATAACTAAATTTAGCAATATTAGAAATAATATAGCAGATCAGTTATTTTTTTCCATTTTTCACTTTTTGTGAAAGGAGATTTTAAGACAATCCAACAGAAAATTCGGGGAAACTATTCAAAAATTTCTTTAAAAAAAATCTAATATACAAAGTTTGCTTCTTAAATACATTTTTGGTTTTCATTATTGACCCTGCGTCTGACCTCATCTATTCGCTAACGTCGGTCGTCTGACCTCTGGGTCTTTTACGGACAGCACTCGTTTTCTAGCCAAATAATAAGTTTTTCGCGGAATACAAATTATATTCTTATTATTTTTTGTTTTCTGGAAATTAAAAAATAAACTGTAACCATTTTCAACTTTTTAATAATAAGTAATTCATAATATAGCAATGCATAGAAAAAAAAACCCGATCACATTTAGATTATTATGGAATTTTCTTCAAAAAAAAATATATCAACAATGTTGGCTGAAAAAAGGATACATATTTTGAAAACTGAAAATTGCATCATTTCCAGTATTAACTCTATATTATGCAGAGTTTGGATTTTCTGAAGAACAGGTATCAAGTAACGGGGACCGTAAATTTTAAATGGACGAAATGAAAATTATTTCGGGGACCGTAAATTGCGCCAGCGGTTGAGGGTTTTTCTAATCCTACCCATAAATTTTTAAGGTTGACCCTAAATTTAATCTAAAAATAAATAAAAATATACGAGTTTCACCTTTTCTGAGTTCCACCTTTGGCGAGTTCTTTCGGTCTTTAGGGATATTTTTAATTAGTTTAGTCTTTGGCAAAACGGCTCGGAGCGCCCGGAGCGCAGGGTTGCATAGAGTCGAATTTGACGGATCCACCATAAAAAATAGTTCTGCGGTCCCATCATAATAATATTTAAATAACATTTACCAATAAGTACACCACTCTTTGAGTATTACTACTTAAACTACCCCACCAACCGTTGGCGCAATGTACTACTTGTCCTTAAGCTACCGACCAAGAAAATATTGACCACTGGCGCAGTTTACATACGTCCAATTATTTTTAAAAAAATAATTAAAAAATTAATTTCATACATAAAAATAAAAAAAACAGCAAATAAAAAACTTAATAACAAAAACTGTTAGTAACGCGGTCTGACGTGTGCGTCGTTTAGGGAACACAAACAACTTTGCACGTTCGTAAGCTTCGCAAATATTTAACTAAAATTGTTTTTGCAGGTATGACCCTGTTTAGTAGCTACTTTTTTTTAGAGATGGTAGTTAAATTTTTCTATTGGTCCATTTAAAATTTACATACATCTAAAATATCAACTGTTCCTTAGAGGTAAAACGCAGGGTTAAAGAAATTTCAGAAAGATATCTTCTAAAACCGTGAAATATTATTGCTCCATTCTCCGATTTCAACAAAACCAACCCAGGGCCGATGCTGAACTAAACGTGACACTAATGCTGTGCTTAATACTTTAGTGCTGCTGGTCGCCAGAAGTAAAAGTGATGTTGATTAAATTTATTAATTATTTTTTACGTTTTAAGAAAACATAATACGCAGAAAAAATAAAAATAATAATAATTTTTATTGATTTTAAAAATTTTATAATGAAATTATGGTTATTACGAGCGTAAATTGCAAATATAGCCATTAAAATGTTTTAATCATTCAAACATTCGGAGAAATAAGATTAGTCCCGTCCATGACGTTGGTTTATGTTAAGGGAAACCCTAATGTGAGATTTTTTTAAAATCGAAAATTTTTTTTTGCTTTAAAAAATTGTTCAACATCTTACGAATAATGTGTAAAAATTTCATGCAGGTATTCGTAGTATTTTGTTAGTTATAGAGCTTTAATCTGGTCAGAATGTAAGCCATAAATTGTTCAATTGTCGGCAACATTTAAAACTGTTGGATAGCAACATTTAAACTTAACTAAACTTTTATTTTTTAATATTTTTGAGTTATTTTCAAATGTCGTGCGTTGTTCGTGATAAAAAAGGTTCGCGTTTAATTGCCGGTCGGCCTTCTGCAAGCAAGAGCGAATTAAGCAACGAAAGCTCAATTATCTCGGCAGGCAGATTTTCTGAGTGAAGAATTTTAGTAATTGCAGATTAACGTTAAATTACGATTTTACTATAAAAAAATTAAAGTAAACTTTTAACACCGATTTGCTCGGAATTACATTTTTTACAACGGTGTAGGTGATTCGACAGTCTGTACTGGATGAATTAACTTGAAATTTGGAACACATATTCAAAGAAATAGTAGTTTCGGCGTGACGAAAGATTTTGTTGAATTTCTTTTCCGTTAATTTTTTATTTAAGAAATTGGATAAAAAATATGCACTTTTTATATTAAACTAAAAAATTTTTTTTCAACAATTTAAAAGAATATCGGGAAAATCCCTCGTCACACTATAGCCAATACAATGTAATTAACAAAAAAAAAATTTCTTATTTTTCGGATTGACTCAATTGCCAAAATCACCTACACCATCCGACCATGCACGAGCCACAAGGTTATACGTAAAGCCGCGTAACTCCTGCAAATATAATTATTTTTAATAAAATTTTATATGTAAACTAAGAAAGATAGCTATTAATAAAAAAAATATCCAAAAATTTCAAAAATCGCAGTTGCAGTTTTCCCGGAATTAATTTTCAAAGTTTACATTGATTTTCGCTAGCTCACATTAGGGTAACCCCTTAAACAAAAATCACGGGTCTAGAACAGCGGTCTAGACTGGTAGTCTACTAAAAAATTTTGGTGATCCGCGGAAAAGTTTTGAATTTGGAAAAAGTAATTTTAAATAAACTAAATATTCTTATTTTTATAATTTATTATTCTGTTATTTGTTTAATTATTCCTTCACTGAAGTGGGACTTGACTGCAAATTTAAAAATTTGTAAAAAGTTGTCCCTTTCAAAAAATTTTAAATTCACTAATGGCTCTACCATATAGATGAACTAAGCGACCACCCTTAATGAAAAGCCAAAACAGTAGTTGTTGCATTGATTTATTGAAATACGCCAAGTAGCGGAAGCCAGCCGTAAGAATTAAGTCGAGCTACTTAATTTATTAATTTTTATAGCTACCTGAGTTATTTGCGTTTTATGTAATCTTTTATGTTCCTGTAATGCTGTTAATTATTATTTTGCAGAAATTTTGCAATAAAATTTAAAATCTATCTACTATTTACAACATTACTATTATTATATAATTAAATTCACTGCAATAGCTTCCCACTCATTTGAAATTTGTTAAAAAACGGTTTAAAGCGTAGGATTAATAATACCTTTCATGCGGTAAAATAAATTGTGAATTGAAAACGAATGGATAATTACTGAAAAATTATTCAAGTCATTAGGGAGAAGGTAGTAAGTTAGTATATCCATTAAAATGTAGATAGCTCTGCTTATTTCTTACCAAAAGCTAATGTTCATTATTACTTTCGTTATATATTTATATTTGCAAATAAATACATGAAAACAGGTATACAAATTACAGATAACGTCTTTTCATTTGAAACGATCTAGATATAAACGATGTTGAATAATATTAATCTTAATCCTTGGTTTTGAATATTAAAATAATGTTGTATGCAGATTAACAGAGTATTCTTAATGATTGCTAGTTAAAGAACAACCTAATTTAACTTAATGTAGGTAAATATATTTCAAATTTTTGCAATATTTTTAAAATTAAATAGATAACATTTCCCCACGTAGAACAGTAGGTCCCCTGCCTGCGAAAACATTCTTGGTGTGTATACCACCAGCTTTAGGAAGACTAAATATGCTGACAAACATATTATATATTTCTGTGGGTAAATTATATCACTTTGAAGTAATAAATGGTCTTAACGAAAATCAGCCGAAAGAATTAAGTCGAAACGTAAAATATTTTTTTAACTTAATTTGAATGAAATTAACATTAAAGTGTAATTTTTTTGCAATCATTCGAGAATTCTGCTAATCTCAACATAAACTAAATTTTTAACCGATAGAATAAAAATTACAACTAGCAGCTAATTATATACATTACTATTTAGACTCGTTTAAGAGGAAGTCCCCGTTCTTTTCGTTCGCTACGACAATTATTCATAAAAAAAGGATTTTCGTGAGAATAGCAACTTAGCCTTAACCTTAAACTTAATTGCTATGGATTAATTCTATAAATAGACCAGCTCACCCAAGAAAGAAAATAGTCAAGAATTAGATAAACAAGAAATTTTCCGATCATTCAGTTTCAGGAAGTAAATCTTGCAAGGATGGAGAGTTATTTCTTAGTGTTTGCAAAAGAATGAATCCATATGTTAGAAAAGAGAAAGTATATTTGTTATTCGCATTGAAAAGATTGGATTAATAGTGTGCCTCGTCTAATTTTTTGCACTGCAATGCTCCTAATATGTCAATAACTTTTTTGTAATTCCCATTTAGTACATCAGTTAATTGCAGGACCAATTATTTCAATTTAAATTTATCATTTAAAAATCTAGTCTTAACTTTTTACTGTCGCTCTCTTGGCGAATTGAAACTTCTCAATATATATTTTATCTATGTAAGTAATCACGAGATAATTGTTTTAACATTTAGAAGACATCTTAATTTGTGAAGTCGCTACGACAATTACCTAATTAAATTATGAACTTGCACAAATATAAATGATCTCCTGCAGTGCATGTTAAACGATTTTTCTAAACAGTAATTTTATCTCTAAGGATGCTAATTTGTTTAAAAATAGTTGATACTTTTAAGGACTAACTGTTCATGAGATTCGGTTAAAAAAAACATTTTTGCATAATTTAAACACGATTAATATCGAAATAGTTAAAAATGTATATTATTAACTGTTATTTAGGCAGCTAATCGTGAACACATCGACTTAAGCGATTGATTATTATAATTTCTTCGAAGGTGTATATTACTGACCTGCTCATATTTATTCACGCACGATTTTTGCTAATTTCTCATGGACCTGTCTTCTCGTTATCCGGAAGATGTTCGTCTGCTCTAACGGCAAGTGCAATGTAAATTTGAAAATCTTCTCGAAATAAACCTTACGTTAACACTGGACAAATTAAACTACGGTTTGAAGTACCCGAAGAGTTCAGTGAGAGGTTTTCATCACACATCACAATAGATCAAGCTTTAATAGTCTAAATGAAAAGGTACTCTAAGCAACGAAGTATTAACACAATTATAACAAAAGCGGTTATCCAACAACAAATTCTTGTAAAGCGAATTTATCTATTGATAAATCCAAGTATTCGCACTCGTGAAAGTTTATTATGCAACGATTTAAGAATTCATCAATAACCAATTTATAACTGGTAGCAAAGAAAAAGTTGACACTTTTTTGGAAACTGATTAAATTTGGGTTAATCCAAAAAACTGTTTTAAATATTTTCCAGTCCGCTTGTTCCAATCGCACCGAGTTTTTGCTCGAGTTTATTTTTCCAAACCATTTTAGTATAGAAGGTTGAACGGTAAAATTTGATTTGCCTACCAATATTTGACGTTTTGCTCCATTTGTATCCGGGTATGGTGCAACGCTCAAATGCATCCGATCGAAAAAAAAAGTTATTCAATTTATTGTGTTTGCTGACTTTTACTTTTTTTAATTATCTAAATAGATCAACTATACACACCAAAATGAACTGATATAATATGAAATACAACAGCTGACGAGAGCCAACTGTTTGAAACACTCTGTGCACTAGGTAAGCGAACACAGGTGGCTGCTAGGATAAATACTCAAATAAAAAAATATTATCAAATATAATTAATTAAATAAATGTGTATGTTTAAAAATAATATTTGAAGAAAAAGAAATTTTATTTTCTTTGCATAAAAATTACCTTTTAATTGAGATGTCTCAAATTGTCTCAAATTGTCTCAAATATCTGAAAATTTACATTTAAATTTAATAAACTTTATTTAAACTCAAAAATGTATTAAGTATGCTTTTGCCGGGTCCGTCAAGGTGGACGGACGCGTTTTGCGGAAGTCTCCGCTGATTTTGTTTAATTTTGCGTCTTTGATTTGAGATTATTTGAAATTCAGTCAAAAAAAATATTTGATTTACGTAAGCGATTCTTATTACTTAATATTTGGAATTGATTCACATTTACACAAATTTGATAGTAGTATTATATTTTGGATGGAAAGATTTTGAATTATTAATAATTATCAAATTTATGATAAGTTTGAATATCAAAAAATCAATATTAATTATTTAGTAAAATTTGTGAACTAAATTTGAATTTAAAGCGTCCGTAGTAGGGTCAAGTTAATATCGGCGACAGATACCCGACTTATCAATTTCATTTGCTTTCCCATTTATATTTGAAGTTTAATTTGTGGATTTGGATATTTAGGGGTTTTACTACGTTTTTGAAATGCGGACATATAAAATTTCACTTCATCTGGCATCCCGAAACGTGGGGCTCGATAATCCTGATTCCAGAACCTACTTTTACCCTGGGATTAATTTTAATAGTTCAAGTATAAAAATGGAAACCCAATCTCTGATTGAAGATGCGAATACACGAAGAGGAACAGAAGTTATGCCAACAGAAATCAGCATCTTGACAGATTTAATTGTTCAAAAATTTAACGTTATATAGTCTATAGGTGACACAGTTGGGCAATTAAAAGAACAAATGAAATTATCAGATGTTAAGTTCACCGAAGGACTAAAAGACATAAAAACGGAAATAAAAACATTAAAACAACAAATGGTTACAAAGGAAACGCTTAGGGAAATAATAACGTAGAGGGCGGATTTATATGCGCTAAAAACGTGTAAACAAAGCTTTACTTAATTAGGCTTTACAAATGGCTGCTAGAATTTTTGCAAACCAATCAAAGCACATCCTAACAGGATTTTGTAAAGCCTCAGTAAATAATGCTTTGTTTACACGTATTTAGCTCATATAAATCCGCCCTATACCCTGAGATACAGTATTACTTATTATTAATAAGTAATACTGTATCTCAGTGGCGTAGCCAGGGGGGCCCCCCACCCTCCGAAATTATTTTTTTATTGTAATTTTCTAACTTTCTATTAAGCGTTTGATTTTGAAAATTTGAAAAAGTTTCGTCTGCGACGCTATTGCAAGACTCACTTTGCTCGTGCCCCCCCTCCCAAACTAAATTCCTGGCTACGCCACTGCTGCTGTATCTTAAGAATTATTACAGGAAAGCATTGAGAAAAGTGAAAGAGATGTAACCAATAAAATGTTTTACATAAGTTTAGATGTAGAAAATGGAAATTTGACGAAATCAAAAGATGATAGTTTGGATGAAAAAAGTAAAAACTTAATTAATACGGAAAATAGTAATTTGGTTGTTCTGGAAAGAAATTTTGAAAATGATTAAAATTTGGATAATATGCAAAATAATGTGATGGAAACAGAAAATTTGGATAAAGACAAGGATTTCGTCATACAAATAAAGGAAAATATGAATAATGAAAATTTGGACAATTGAACAAAAACGATGGAAAATTTAGATGAAAATGAACTGGTAGTAAAAAAGAGTAAACAACAAAAAATAGAAATGGATGAGGAGCAGGAAAATAAAGAAATGGACAACATCAACGGTGAACTGGTAATCCATTTGTGGAAATCCATTAAGTGGAAGTAATTTTGTTTAGACTTATAGAAGCTCAACTTGTGTGTCTTTTGTGTCAAAACATCGGTTCTTAACCATGTTTTACCAAAATGACAGAGGAGCGAGATGTTTTAAAATCCAGTTTTTTGAATTTGGAGTTGTAAATTTTGATTGTTTTTATTTTTTGAGTACCCGATTTTTAATTTTGTGAATATTTTAATTGCTTTATTTTTGGGAATTGAATTTTGATTTTGTAAATAATTTATTATAATAATGAATATTTTGAATTGTGTGTGTACGCGCCAACAAAATTTGAGTTAATAATAATTTTTGTAAAAAAAAGATAACTTTTCGCTTTTTGCCGGGTCCATGAAGATGGACGGACGCGTTATGCGGAAGTCTTCGCAACAAGTTATAATTTTGAATCTCTAGCTGAGATTTAATTTTGAGATCAGTTTGAAGTTTATAATTAACATGAGTAATGTTATTTAATAACTAGCTGGAAAGCTCGTCCACGGACGGGCATCTAGACCCGATTGGATGAAAACTCGATTTATATGCAACTCGCCCCAGGGGGAGTACCGGGAGTGGTTTAATATATTTTTCGGTTGGCAAAATAATCGTCTAATCATATTGTTTCTTTTTCACGCTGGAGCAACAGCAGTAGCAGCAGCAGCGTGCTGGGATTGTACAGTGGCGGCAATCTAAAATGCCCGGTTGAAAAATTTTAAGTTATTCTTAATTTTTACTTACAAATTTTGTTAACATGGAACTAATTCATATGTTATATAATTGTCTAACTATAAATACATATAAAATTATTAAATTCAATGATAGATAGTATAAATAACTAACAAAAGACTTCATTATAAAATAAAGCATTGTTTTCAGGTATATTTTTGCGCTCGAATTTGATATAAATTTTATAGTAAAATAATTATTTAGTAGATAATTAATGTAGTCAAGTGTTGATTAATAATATATTGGTTAATAAAAAAATTTATTCATATTTAGTTGAACCTCCATTGGGCCTTTATTACATCTTTTAAACGGCGTGGCATTGATTGTTCTAACCGCTGCAAGTAATCGTCGCTTACGATTATCCCTAACAAATTTTATCGCTTTTTTTCAACTCAGGTATACTTTTAGGACTATTGTCAACTACATGCCTCTTCATAACCGCCCAAAAGTTCTCAATGGGGTTTAAGTCGGGACTTAAGTTAGGTCAATCAATTCTATAGATACCGTTATTAACAAAATAATTCGATACCTGTGTAAAATAAAAAGGAATCAATTTCATATTATTCAATCATTTGTTAGCTAAATGTATTCACAACAATGCCTGATTAATACATTTTGAAAAAAAAAATTATTTACAAAAATATTACGTACCGTTTTCGCGGTATGTCAAGGTGCATTATCATGCTGAAAAAACCATTCTTTGTTTTCAGCATATAAATTTAAAACCGATGGCTCCAAACTGGGTTTTAAAATTTTAATGTATTTTTTTATATTTACAGACCCTTCTATGATATGTAGCTCACCTAAACCACGTTGAGAAAAGCAACCCCATATCATAATTCCAAATCGACCGCGTGTTGTTTTTATGGTGCATTTATCTGATAGGCGCTCGGTTTGAAATCGCCGCACATATTGCTTTCCATCTGACCCATGGAGTAAAAATTTTGACTCATCTGAGAAGATGACCCTTTTCCAATCACATACCGACCAATTTTGATATTTTTTGGCAAATTGTAACCGTCTTTGTTTCGATTTTTTTGAAAAACGCGGTTTCTTGAGAGCAGCCTAAGCGCGTAATCTGAATTCAGCTAAACGATTACGTAAAATTTTTTTGCTAATATTTACGCCAAGGTCATCTTTTAACTGTTTTTTTAATTGTCTTCGAGATTTGAAGCGATCTTTCAATGCCATTTTGCAAAGCTTACGATTTTGTGATTTGGTTGTTTTTCTTTTCGAATTCCCTCTGTCAAGTGGTTTTGTACTGCCCTAATGGCATATTTAAAAAAAAATCTACTTACAGTATGTCTGTCATACCCAACTTTCTCACTAATATAGGTAAAACTCCTATTTTCACTATGTAAAACTAAAATTTTCTGTTTTTCAGTTTCTGTTAAATTCTTTCTACCTACGATTTTTTTTATATTTCTAAGATTTATTAAACTAAACTGATGCATTTTGTACACAAAATGGTTAAGAAGGGTTACCTCATAATAGTGTATGTCATTGTATTTTACAAAAAATTACCACCCTTAAAATTAAGCCGATTGTAACAGGTATATTGCAAATAAAATGCACCGGGCATTTTAGATTGCCGCCACTGTATATATTAAGATTTGAATTGTTTTCGTCCCAATTTGGACAAATTTTTGGTTGAGTTTTTGGAACGATTTTGAAGAATTAATTTTTAGAAGAAACGACGTTCAATTAAGGAATGGTTTGATTGTTTAAAAGTTAATTATTGAAAGCAAAATTGAAGGCGACGTGAACGGTAGCACGTCAAAACGTCGAAACAAAAACGTCGAAAACAAAAACGTCGAAAACAAAAACGTCGAAAACAAAAATTAAAATAATTAAGCAAATTATGTTTTTTTAAATAAATCCAACGCAACCAAGCACAGTTTTACGTATTTACACTAAAAATACGCATTTTAAAAAATCTAACTTGAGATTAAGGGGCGGGGGGTCAAGCCAAATCTCACCGGGGGGGGGGGGTCGAAAAATCTCACATAATTAATGGACGCCCTCTTATCGGATTATTGCGATCTACAATTATTCAAAGGGGGCTTAAAAAATTTAACAAAACTTTTTAATCAGTTATGTAATAGATAGCAATAACATATATTAGCCAATCTATACTTTAAGTGTAAAACCAGTCATAGGTACAGTGACTTATAGAGACAGCAACGACACGAGCCCTTAAATCGGTCCAGGACGGACGTTGCAAAATCCCCTTATTCGGCCCAGGATGTTGCAAATTCAAGCAAAAAAAATATGCTTTAGAATGGCCTATGCTTTAAATTAAAAATTTTCCATTTCTCATGTTAATAAAATGCACCAATAACGTAAAAAAAGTTAATTTTTTTCTGCCTTAAGCTATAATATAGCTTTATAGAGACTGTCTCTATAAAGTCACTGTAGTCCTAGGCACATAATTAATTGTGCTTCAACGTTTTGATTTTCGACGTTTTTGTTTTCGACCTTTTTGATTTCGACATTTTTGTTTTTTGACATTATTGCTTTTTGACGTTATTGTTTTCGTCGTTTTTGACTTTCGACGTTTTTGTTTTCGACGTTTTGACTTCGACGTTTTTGTTTTCGACGTTTTGACATGGAATCCAAAATTATTAATTTCTCTCTCGGTAGTTTCATTTTGAAAAGTACCAATTGCTTTACGAAGTGATAGGGGCGAGAGGAGGGGAATCACTGGAGAAATCTGGTACACTAATCATAGAAAATCCGGTAAAATTTAAGAAAATGTCAAGAAATCCCAAGAATCTTAGGAAATCTTAGAAATAATACGATAAACGTTTTTGTCGCTGTTTCAATTTTTTTGCAAAGAAATCTGGGGACATCTTGAAAAAATCTTGCAAAAGTCCATGATAAGAAACAACCGGTAGAGAATGGGCTATTCAACTAGGGACGGGATTCCCCTAAATGGCGTTTTAGGGGTATGATTTTACCGACAGACAAGTAGGCTTATTATAATCTAATTGTATCTTTGATTAAATTTCTGAATTTTTTACTTCGGCCTTCCGGTGAACATAGACACCCTGTCAGGTTAAGAAATTGGTTGCCAAAACGTCTAGGAGAAAAAAGGTTCTATCACAAAACTTATATTTTTAAATGTAGCTGTGTTTGAAAAGTTAACTTGAATTTAACTGTCAGATGGACTAGGAACACATTTCGTCTGTACAAATAGAAAAGATGCTTGAATGAAAAAGTGAATAAATTAGATTTTTTCAAATTGTTTAACATTATTAATTACTTAACAGTATATAGTTACCTACATCAGTTCACTGTTACATTTTATGAAATTTAAATGTATGAAATGCAAAAAAAGTTAATTAATCTTCAATTCATCTACGCCATTTTTTATCAAATGTGACGTCAATGAAAACCATGTGATATAATTTTTAGGTAGCAAAACAGATGATATTCTAAGAAACGCAAAAATCGATTATTTTTTTCAAATTATTATAATAATTATACAGTAAGTAAATCATACCTACAGTGCGCTTGAAATAATTGGAATTTGTTTGTGTGCAATAAAAATTTGCAGTTAATTATTTCCTACATGAAATAATTTAAAAATTGCCATGATGTTTTTAAAGTACGCGGTATACTTAAGTACCTATGTAATTTACGACTTTTTGATTTAAAAATAACCGTAAGTTTGCAAAAAATACTAAACACTACATATTACTTTTGCTTCCTTTGCAGATTATATGCTTTACTTTCAATATCTCTGTTTATTTTAATTTTGTAAAAAAATATAATGGCTTCAGTAATTTTTTTAATAACAAAATGCTTTGTTCGGGTTAACAAAGTTGTACTGTAGTTATATTTGAATTTATCGCTAATTATAGTTGTTGCGTACGGTAATGCGTATAGCCTAATCGGAAATAAAGGATTTATATTATTTATTATGATATAAAAGTTTTGCTGTAGGGATTGTTTTTTATGCCACATTAGGTAGATCGAATTAAAATTCTTCGGTGTGTGTTAAAAGGAAAATCATTAATCATGAGATCTTTTCTACAACGCCTAACTTCACGTTTACAATACAATTTCAAAAAACCTACCTAATCACATAACATAATATAATGGAGCTTTTCTTTCAATCTTTAAATAAATATTTTGTATATTAGCTTAGTTGTTCTTGTTAACTTTTTTTTACTGTAATTATTGTAATGCTTAGTATGATATATTGGGGTAACAAAGAAATTTTTAGCAGCCAACCAGTCGATATCTTATTTAATTTTGAAACAGTAGTTAAAACATTGCCGGAAGAAAAATATATGCAGCGTTACAAATTAAAAAATAAATGGACTAAATGTGAAATGTTAAAAGGTGGCAAAAGGAATCAGTCATAAACTACCGACTTTCCTCCTCGTTAGCATCGCAGATATTTCTTAATTAAAATTAGAGCATGATGGAATTCGGTGTACCGTTCCAGAAAAAAACAACAAATTTAATTATCGATTCAATTTCATTATTTAATAATTAATTTTTTTTGTCCTGATTTTTAATTGATATTTAATTTTTTTAATTTACTTAAAACCCAACAAACTGGTTACTGGTTAGAAAAAAAAAGATTATTTAAGAGATAACAACAATTAAGGACTTTAAGTTCTGAAATACCGTTAATTGTTATGAACGTTTAAATAATTCTTTTGCGAGGATGTAATTTTGTTAATCGCTGTGATTGCGTAAATTGATTGTTAAAAATTTTAATATTATTTTTTTAACAGTTAACGGCGCCGATTTCTAATTGTCACTGATAATAAGAAAGAATTTGTGCGTTTCACGCAAAATAACGTTAGATTTTTTGGGTACAACTTTGCTGAATTCAAGGACGTTTAAGTTGTGCTTCAAGAATTTTTCTATAAGTTTACGTATAGAGCTTCTACGATAAATAAACATAAAGGCACACTCGCGTAAATCATAATACTAGTCACCGTTAAGAATTTTCCAATGACCTGTATATTATGTTGCAGTTCCTTTGAACCCAAACATACCAAGTAATAATCTAAATTCATTTTTGATTATCTATTTTTTTACGGATCATAAACGAAATGCTAATATTATTCAGATATAAATATCCTGCACCTGATATTTTATTGACCCCCATTACAAGCGCCATTTTACGCATTTACCGGCAATAAATACATCATAAAACGCTTCGGTATTTATATTGTCTATAATTAGTTATAGTGGAAAATGACACCTCATTGTTAATTATTAGAAAATAATTTGTGCGGTTAAATAGCACGAACAGATTTGTTTAAGTTAATTAGAATAAATGCCGTTTAATTAAAATATAACAATTTTCTGGGAGCACGAGCGGCGGCGCCCAAACCAGTCACAAATAATGACGCTCATAGTTTTACTTGTTTTCTGCAAAACATTTTGATTTTATCTTGATGACTTTATGTTTAACTTTTTATGCACAAATAAGAAATCCGTACCGTGGAATACTTTTCACAAAGCAAAGGTCAAATAATATAATATAAAATTTCTCTATATGTTCTTGCAGTGTTCTTCAACATTTCAGTAGCTTATGTCTTTGACCAATTATTAAGTCCATTTTTATTTTCGCTTTTTTACTTTATTTAATTGAAACTAATTTTCTCTTTTTTTCTATTTAATTTCAATTATTTTAGATAAGTAGCGCGAGTGTTTTTAAAACTTAAATATTGCATTGTACAATAATTGATTTTTTATTTATTTAATTGTTTGTTCGATTTAAAAAATAAAAAAAAGTAACTTGTAAAAAATGTAGAAACAGTTAATTTTATATGCCATTCAAAATTACAATAATAATAATAATAGTAATAATAATGTTTTGGTACATGAGACATTTTAAAGAGGTAGTGATTGATGATTATAGCTTGATAATAAATTATTATAAATGAAAAATATTTTTATTCATCGTGTATAATTATTTGGTGCGATGTAATTAGCATATTAATTGTAAATTATAAATTCAGCTTTTTTAATTTTTAATTAATCTATTGCTATGTAACACAAAAAAATTTATTTTATTTATTTAAAAATGCCTTCGTACCATGGCAGTATTATGTGCTAAGTCACCCACGTAAAATTGTGGTTTCATTATTTACCCAATTAAAGAGCTTTGGTTAAATATTTACCTGTCATCAGATCGTGAATGATAATTTGGTATATTGCTTCTACTTTTTATTTATTTTGTTAAAATTAGAATAAATTAATTTGTGTATTTTCGTATGCATTCTAACAAAGCCAGGTCATTTTCGTGACTTAAATTAATGGGCTTTACTTAAAATACACCAAACTTAGAATGCTGATCACTCGCGCGAAAAACGGAACATGGTATTACGGACAAATTAAGTTTTCATATTGCGTTTCGGTCTACATATATATAATTGCATAGGTATAACGCCTTCCATTTTACTGCTTTTAATAGCAATAACAATGGAACATTGTTTTACCTTACTAATTTTACAGTTACGTTGAAACTTATCTTTATTTATACTTGTAAATTATGAGACTAATGATATTTAAATTAAAATCGGAAGGTATAATGTTGCTATGTTGCATTACCACACTTTTTAAACCGGAAAATTGTATTTACTTGTAAGAATTACCTACTATCGAAGAATTTGTATTTTTTTATGTATAATTAATTATTCATCTTTCCACGTTTAAGTTTACGAAATTTCATCTGCAGAATTAAAATTATACCGTTTGCGGTCTACAGTCGCATTCTATTATTTCAACGGATTCTAGAAAGTTATTACTTATTACTATTCAATTATGAAGTACAATAAAATAATAATAAATACAATTTAAATAATACATAAAGTCACAAAGAACTGTATACAGAGTATATGCCAATTTCTACTAAGAGGAGTAAGTAAAAAATATTCCTCTAAAGAAACTCAAATAAAAACAGGTTATGGACATGGGCGTACCCAGCTTTTGACCTAGGGGGGGGGGCAAATCGGGAATTTTCTGTTGATAAATAATTATCCTGGCATAGGCACATAATTAACCAGCTAAATGTATGGGAAACAGGAAGGATCCAGGGAGGGGCAGCTGCCCCTACCTGCCCTCCCCTGGGTACGCCCATGGTTATGGACCTTAAAAATTGTGACCAAACCTACTTGTTTATATCCGATGTATATGTAGAATGACATGTGCATGTCAACTTGAGTCCCATGGCAAATTTTTTACACTAGATTTCCTGTTACAACATTTTTGGAAAATTTCTCTAAATTTCCTTCTAGATTACTTCAAGATTTCTTTTTAAAAAGGAAATGTTGATAAAGCAAAATAAATTATATTTCTAAAGTTTCCTAATCTCTTAAGATTTCCTTGGATTGAATTTCTTGGGTTTTCCTAAGTTTTCCTTGTTTTTCTCAAGATGTTCTAGAACATTTTACACGTTCTCTAATTTTCTAAATTTTTATCAAATTTTCTCTGATTTTCTTGTGTGACCTCAGATTTTCTTTCACTTTCACTTCAGATCTCCTCATCAATTTTATTGTCAATGGCGCCTATAATTCAACAATCCAGGAGAACGGAGGTAATAAAAATGATTAGGGGGCGTCCATTCATTACGTGAGTCGATTTTGGCGATTTTTCGACCCCCCTCCCCCCTGGTGAGATTTGGCTCGACCCCCCCCCTTAATCTCACATGAGATTTTTCAAAATACCTACGTATTTTGGTGCAAATGCACCAAACATAACTAAATCAACTATTGCTTTCAGCAATTCAGGCTGCTCTTCTTCTAAACGTGGACGTCCAGGGCCAGCACGAGGCGTCAACGACTTCGTCGCATCGGAATTTTTAGAACAAAGTTCCATTATATTTTGCCTCTTATTTTCCCTGTGCTTCCTATACTCTCTGTTTTTCCTTCAGCTTCGGTCTTCCTTTTTCGGGACCCTTGGTTATAACTTGATTACCTCTTCTTGGCAGCACTTCTTCGTCTTGTACACATGTTTTTTCACATGTTTCAAATTGAAGTTAACTTGCATAAAAATTAACAAATACTAACATTTACGGGCGTAGAAACACAGTGAGACCTGTCCGCGCGTCGCCGCCACCCTACTCCTACGCCGCAGAATTTGTTGAGTCAGGCGTTTGGCTGGCCGGTGGCGGCTAAACAATCGAGAAGCTACATACTTGGCTACTTTATTATGGCGTTCGCATAACCGCGATAAATATTATTGTGTAGGAATTTTAACCATTAACATTTTTTACTTAATTTAACCCAGTTATCTCGCAATTTTACAGTTTCTTGCAAAAAAAAAAATTACGTGATATTTGCCGAGACCCCCCCCCCTCCGCCCTCGTGAGATTTTGCGAGATTCGGCTCGACCCCCCCCCCTAAACGCCCCACGTAATTAATGGACGCCCCCTTAGGACAGGGTACTGGCCAATCAGTAAAAAATTTATTTTTGCGCCATTTTGAAATTTTTTTGAGCGGACCTTTTGCATATTTTTGGAAACCGCTGAAATAGAGCTATCTATTTTTTTAAATTACACTACAATTTCTCACTAGAAAGCGAAATCTAACGTGTCAAACGCGTCGAACATATTATAAACTTCTGCATAAACCAATATTTTTGTGCAGTGCGTTTCATGCATGTAGTGCGTTTGACCGGCTGGCGTTTGACTTAAATCAATCTTAAGATTATCAAAGGATATAGAGAAGACAATCGTACACTTAAGTCATATAATCCAGTTCATCTTTACCATACCCATTATCTCGGATTCCAATAATTTAAAGTATGATCTGACGCTGATGCAGACAAGGCATTACAAATTAAATAACTGCTATTTGGCAGTATTTAATAAAATACGGCGTCTAACTCCCTAATACTACTACTTACTCCCTGATACGGTCAATACTGCTTAATACTGCAACTTACTCTAAATTTGGTAAAATTACTACTGATACTGCCTAATAATACCATTTACTGCCGTTACTGCCTGATAAGATAAGTAAATAATATTACTGATTTACTTTTATTATTACTGATTAATATTACTGATGCTTTAAAAAGCATTGAATTAGGTCTAAGAATTTAAATTCTTAGTTTAATAAATGTATTTGACTTTAAAATTTAAAAAATTATTTAAAAAATAATAAAAGTATATTATGTCAAATTAAAATCTTACAGATTATAGAACAGTACCGATGTCTTCACTAATCAAAAAAAAAATTATTTACGAAAATGTAAAATTAAAAAATTACTTTAGTTAATATTGACTCCACGTATTCTACATTATTAGCGTTTAGGAAAGAAATTAATAATTTCAAGAAAATTTTAAAATTAGAAAATGGAAAATGTAATGTTAACTATATGCACATAAAAACAATTGCTGGATTAATTCACAATGAATTAATGCAATAAATCAAGATATGCGGAGAATGTGAAAAATTTGTATTCATATCAAACAATATAATATTGATTATTTTGATTTTAATTGTTTGCATTCGTTGCTATCTTGTTTCTATTGTTATTTATTTAATGTATTTTTTAGATTCTTTATGGAAATAGTGTAATTAATATGTATGCTATTTTTTACTATTGCTATGTCAATTTGTATTTAAATCTAACAATATGTCGATTGTTTGATTTTAATTAACTATTTTCTTCTCCGTAATCCTTGTTCGTAATTTTTTAAATTTTTCCGATGCAGAAAGTGGAATTTTTTCGAAAAGTGCGATAAAGTACTACTTTCCGCTCTTGATGTGCAAATAACTATTTTCAGTAAATAATCAAAGAAAACCTTATACGAATTTTATTTCGAAAAAATGTTACACAAATTCTACATGAAAACACAAAAACAAAAAAAAAGTTTCATTGAAATATTTTTATTTGTCTGCACTTTTAACTGGGAAATCTTATTTTGTTCCACTAAACAAAAAGAAAATCAATTTTAAAGATTAAGTAGTAATAGATAAAATTTTTTTCTTGGTATTCAAATTGTTGTTTTTTGAAAATATCCATAAAAAATTAAAAAAATTAATTAATACACATAATTTTGCATTCTTGAAAATTAACAGCTAAAATGAACAATATTTTAATTTTATAAAATTTAAAAGTGAAATTAAAATTTTGGAAAATCATTCAAAATTTTTTTAATTAAAGCACTAGTAGCAGTGATTCTATTTTTCTTCTTGTGGGTGTAAAATTACAATTTAACCTTGTATTTGGTAAATAAGCTTTACATTTACCATGCATTGGCACCGAAACAAATAAAACTTTTTGATTTAAAAACTGAAAATTGTTCGCAGTAAAATATCTATGAAAGCAAAAGACTATTCATCTCTTTTATTTTTTATTTCTTTCCTTAAGTGCTTTTAATAAAACTGCATTCCTTAACATTTGTATAGGTCAAATTTTCTTTTCGAAGTTAGGAATTTTCTTGGTTAACGTGTAATTATGGCCGGGTATTGGTAAGCACGAATGCATTTTGATTTTCAAAGTGTATTACACGAAAGCAACTTTCAAAAGCTAATTGAATTAAGATTTATTTGCACTTACATTAGTGTTAGTTTCGAAATTTTCAAAAACTTACCTTTAATTTTCAAAAACAAAAATCACAGATTGTAAACTCCTAATCCAATGGAAAATTAATATAATCGATCGGGCACAGTATAAAAAAAATTAAACTTTTTTTAAAGTTTCAATTAGGAATGTTTAACTTTAAATTAATAGAGAAAAAATTAAGTTTTTTATAACTCGTTTGAAAAAAACTTGTTTATATTCCATGCACAGTGAACTTTTCGAATGGTGATGCGCGACTGAGCTAGGATTTAGCTGCTCTTGTTTAGTTTCTAGATAGGTGATTACTTTGATTAAGAGTTACCATTCTTCTTCCGCGATAGGCGCTACACCGAAGGGCGTCTTCTTCTATTTTTTCACCTTAATGTGTAATCTTCATTAGAAGTGGTTGAAAATCGTGCGGTAGGTACATAACTTGTTACCTGCTTCCTGATTCAATTACAAATTTCGCTCTCTCGTTTATGAACTCAAAAATTGTGGAAATTTAACCTGCGATTAGAAAATTTAAAACACCGGTAATTCTAGTTTGAAGGTCATTTTGTTACTGAAATGACAAAAATGTTAATAATGTGATTCATTGAATGAGCATAAACTGTGAGAAGCCGCAACTTGTTCTTCGCGAAGAAGCAGAATAACGGAGAATAAAAAAATTAGTAGGCGGGATATCCTACAAAACAAATTGATTAATAGTATTAACTCTAGGTAAAAGCCCTCTCGAGGTATTTAAATTTTTGTTATTAAATTTTTTTTTTTAATTTGAAATACTACGGAATACAACTGAAGAAAGCATAAGCCGAAACTAGTTTGTGTATAAAGAGAAATTAAATATTCGAGGAAAGTGTCATTATTATTTATTTCAATTAATAGCATTAACGTTTTTTTCACTTGGCCAGTAATAATCAAAATATGTTAAAACAATTAGCTGATGACCAAGTAATTGCTTACGAGAAACCGTTTATGGAAATTAACTGTAAAACTTGAATTTATAATCGGAGTTTCCTTTTTATGTTAATTTACACCAAATATGTATGAATGGACCAAAATTAATCCAGATGGGCTAACATTTCTTCACTTTGTTTTGATATTTTAGTTACCCGTTGGTTTCACTAAGCTAATACCAAAACATTGAATTCCATTTAGACTTCCCATTAATTCTACTGTCTTATTCTTATCTGGGAGTTAGATGTATGATAGTTAAATACAATAGAAAGGCATACAATTATGTGCAATACTCTTCGCCGTGGACATAACCACTAATTTATTACTGATTTTCTACAAAGACATTTTATCTTATTATCGTATTTCAATTTGTATTGCCTCTATGTATGTTAATCGATTAATCATAATAAATCTATTACTTAATATTTGTATAACCCAAGTCACTAAATAAATTATTATCATATTGAAAATCATCATAGTCATCGAGTAAAACAAAAAGCTCTCTAATCAATATTGCGATGCAAAATCCGGAGGGTCTGGGGGTATGGAATACCTTCCAGCGAAGCGTACTCTTAGCTGTATACTTACACCTCAAAACTGAGAAGCAACGCAGTAGATACTAGAACTGGTAGAAAAAATTACGGAAACATTTAAAGATCAGTTTTGTAGGGCTGCTGCAAGCCGAACAACCACCTCAATCCACTTTCTTCTATTTTCTTTTTTGATTTTTTCAAAAAATTAAGAAATTGTTAATTATTAAATTGTGATATATTATATTTTGTAGAAATGTCAAGTTTACTTTTCACCTATTAAAAAATTAATTTTTTTAAATAAATTACTAATAATTTAACTTAAGTCTAGGCAAAGTTAAACATGCTATTAACAAGGCGTGTTTAAATAGTATGCTATTTAATAACGTGCTTTTTGAAAAATGCATTGGCTAATGAAATAACATGCTCTTTTATAGCATACTATCAGATAGCATATACTGTCAAGTCTGACAGGAATATATTACATCTGTTAGAGCTTCTAAATCTTACTGTTGAAGTTCCTCGACTTGTTACCCAGTATGTAATCAAATTGTTCAATAAACTCCATAAGAAATGATACCGGAGAAAACTTCATCGAGGTGACGTCCCATGCTTTTTGCACACCGGCTCGCCTCCTCGGTCTAGAATCGGTAGGATAAATATCAAATGCCTTGCGATTCAGTAGTGTGCTTTTTAGTTACAGGCTTTTTAATAGCAATGTTGTTTACACCTGCTACTAACAGGCACTTGCGACCTAATAGCATGCTTTCATGCCACACTAAGTAATGTCTATTCTCTGCTGTATATAAAAACTCTTCATAAATAAGAAGTATCGGGGAAACTACCCCCCCCCCTCCTGACTCGACAAAGTCTACTCAATTTTGTTAAAATTTGAAAAATATACTTTCATTTTTATAAAATGTTAGTTTATTTATGGTGACAACAAGACACCTGAAATGACCAGAAGATGCAGGCTGGGATGGAGAGCTTTCGGGGGACTAAAGTTTATCTTAAAAACCAAAATACCAATTTCACAATGTTACTTAGACCAGTGGCGGATCCAGGAAGTTACCATAGGGGGGGCGACATCATAAAAAAATTTTAAATAAAAAAATAAAAAGTAGTAGAATAGCAATTTCAAAAATAAAATAAATTTTCTCACCCACGCCGATTGTAAATTGGAAAAGGATTTTTGGGTTGATTGGGTGGCAGATCAAAACTACAATTTGTTAGTCGACGTTTCGAACACTATATCTGTTCATTCTCAAGACTACAGAGAAAAGCAAAAAATAAGTCACAACAATCAAAAAAACGATCGAACAAAAAACACTCACCGATTACAAATTATGATGGTATGAAATATGATCTAATGATGCCAGCTTTGATGGGAAGCATAGACCACGACTCAGGTAACACTTGTATTTTGACTGCCGTCCCCAAGGATAAAGTAAAGGACTGTGTGGATGTGTTAAACAGCTATGATGATTTACTCACTTTCACATACGAACTTGAGGCTGATCGCACAATCCCATTCTTGGATCTTGAAGAAGATGGCACCCTCACTACAGACATATACAGAAAACCATCCTCTACAGACCGACTTTTAAATTACAATTCATCTCACCCGATTGACCAGAAGATGTGTGTGGTCAATGCTTTGAAGCTTAGGATCCAGAACTGCGTACCTAAACACAACATAGGTATGAGACTCCACGAATTAAAGTTGCAACTTTTGAAGAATGGATATCCTGCTCGTCTCATCGATTGGACTCTCTTTAAGAAAAGACCCCATGTCACTCCTACAACGGGCCTAAGACCTGAAAACTTGGAAGAAACTAAAAAGTTCTGCAAAATAACATACCACCCATGGCTACAACATCAAATAAAACACATTTTCAAAGAAGCCATAAAAAGTGACAAAATTGGATTGGTGTTCCACAACGATCACAGCTTGAACCGAATTCTGTACTCGAGAACCAAGGACAGGGTCCCCACCTCTGACCGAGCCAATGTGGTCTATAAGATAACGTGTCAATGTGGTAAATGCTACATTGGACAAACCAGACAAAGACTGTCAGCCCGCATTCGCCAGCATCTCTATGATGTGAAAGCCAAGTCTGGAAAAACAGGTTTCTCGGAACACGCTATCGAAACCTCTCACAAATTTGACCATGACAACGTCAAGATCCTAGCCACAGAAGGTAATTACCTGAAAAGGACTTTTTTGGAGGCCATTCACATTAGTACTACATCTAACAACATAAACAAACAGACAGACTATGGTTTCGTCAACGTAGGATACAAGGACATTGTCAACAAGTTCAAGGAAAGATTTAAAAACACGTAAATTTTGAGTTTTTTGTAAAACATTTTTGACATTGTTTGCCTGTTAGCCACACTTTTCGTTTTGTTGCATTTTTTGTATTTATTCTGACTATTGGTCTCTTGAGATCAATATCTTTATTGCATTTTTTACTTTTCAGCACTCCACCGAATTTTCCAGTTTTTTCCTAATTTGCAACGTTTGTTTTACTTGATGACGTACCTTTTTTGAATTTATTGGATGGGTTGACATAGACTATATTTTATTTTTACACTTTATATTTTATCAATTGATATTAGTTGTTTTACATAGATTGTTACAGTTATTTATCCATAATTTATTTAGAATTTTTAAATGTCTAAAGTTTTAACTGTCTTCGCATTTTTTAAGATTTTTTTAATTATTGACTCTGTTGAGTGTTACCTGAGTCGTGGTCTATGCTTCCCATCAAAGCTGGCATCATTAGATCATATTTCATACCATCATAATTTGTAATCGGTGAGTGTTTTTTGTTCGATCGTTTTTTTTTGATTGTTGTGACTTATTTTTTGCTTTTCTCTGTAGTCTTGAGAATGAACAGATATAGTGTTCGAAACGTCGACTAACAAATTGTAGTTTTGATCTGCCACCCAATCAACCCAAAAATCCTTTTCCAATTTCAAAAATAGTTGCAACACTTATATTTGCAGAACATTTCTCTTGAGAGTCACTACTTTGTGGTTTACTGTCTCGATTTTCATTTTCTTGAATTTTTGCTTCTTTACAAACATATTCAGAGTGGACTGACTCGGACACCGTCTCATTTTCAAGATTCTTAATTACTCGTACATACTATATAATAGATATACGGTTAATGTTAATTTTTAAATCTAATGTCTGCTTACGTAAAATCAAGTTCAAGTTTAATCAATGATTAAAATTTTACGAAAAACTTTTTAATTGTTATGAAATTTAATTTATTGTATATTAATTTTTAACACATTTTAGTGAAAACGAGCATAAGTAAATAAAACAACTTACTCTTTTTAGTTAATTTCAGATAAAAACTCCAACAGCAAGTATAACAAAATAATATCTAATACTATTATTGAAAATTTAATATTGATTATATTGATTCATAATACTACTGCACATATAGTTTTTATTGTTTTATAAAAAATCAACTGTAATTTTATGATAAACTAGCAAACAGCCCGTCCACAGACGGGCATCTAGAACCGAAAACCGACCAATCAGATTGTTTCTTTTTTCACCAAAAAATGACACGCTGGAGCCGGAGCAGCAGAGTGCTGGGATTTTATGTATTAAGATTAACTTCACAACTTCACTACTCACTTAATTTAAATTAGGGATGCACAGACTTTTGGGCCTAGGGGCCACTCGGGCAGATTATGAGCTAAAGGCGGGGGGCCGCTGTAAATAAAAATAATTTAATAAAATTTTAAAAAAACATTTATTTTTGATAAATTGAGTTTAGTTTTTATTTTTTGCCATTTCTATTCATTCGCTCGCGGGCCGCACGCGGCCCGCAGGCAGCTGTTTGTGCATCCCTGATTTAAATGATATCAGTACTGAAGTACTGAAAATATATTCAAAAAACGTGAACTGAAATAAAAAGCACTTCTGCTTGCTTTAAATTATGAAAAGCAATGACAAAGGATAATATTGTTACTTAAACAGATTCTTTCAGGAATTAGGGAAAACACCAGAAATTTTGGGTTTTCCAAAATTGCAATAAGCTTATACAATTTACCTGGCGCTATAGAAGCCTCAGATTAGGCGGCTTCCGGAAGTTCGGCTTTAAATTCTTTGAAGTACTAAATTTGGTCTTATTTTATAAAATAGATATTAAAAACAAAATTAAAAACACATTTAAAAACACAATAATACCGTAATTTTGTGATTTTGTTGTAAGGTTATTATTTAAAACACGAAGTTTAAAAAATACAAAATACGTTTGTATTTTTTAAATTCTTAAAATAGTTTTAAGAATTTTTAACACGTCAAAAATTGTTGGTGTAAGAATTAATGTTTTTTGGAGCTCTAAGGGGGGGCGATCGCCCCCATCGCCCCCCCCCTGGATCCGCCACTGACTTAGACGACGTGTATACTACCAATGCATCCTTCTTGTCCTAACATACGGCTCAGAGACTTGGAGTTATTAACCGAAGCCAATGCTAGAAAAACTTCGGGTTACACAAAGATTAATGGAGAGGCAAATGTTAAATGTAACCCTCAAAGATCATAAAAGAAATGAGTGGATCAGACAGCATACCGGACTAAAATATATGGTGGAAAGGGCATTCCAGCTTAAATGGAATTCAGCAGACACTTGGCCAGAAGGCCAGAATAAAAGATAATAGGTGGACAAGGAGGTTGATGCAGTGGAGATTGAAATCTGGAATAAGGGGTACCGGGCATCCGGAAACACGATGGAGGGACGAAATAAAGAAGACAGAAGGCATTGGAGAGATCGATAATTATGGAGAAGGCCTTTATCCAGCAGTAGAAAGAAATATTTACCTCCCTGTTTAATTTTTTTTAAAATTCTTTTGATTTTTACCAATTTTCAATTTGTAATAGAATTTTTGTTTGTTCCAATTTTCATATTCTTAAAAATCAATTGATTAAACGAAGGGGTAAATATCCCGAAAATTTTGTGTACATTCGCTTGGAATTTCCTTGGAAATCATTGGAATTCTTTGTAAATCTCTGAAATTCCTTGGAAATTCTTTGAAATCATTGGAATTCGTTGGAAATCACTGAATTTCTTTGGAATTCTTTGGAAATCCCTAGAATTCTTTGGAATTGCTAGGAAATCGTTGGAATTTTTTGGAATTCTCGGGAATCCTTGGAATTTTTAGAAATTATTGGAATTCGTTGGAAATCCTTGGAATTTTTGGAAATCACTGGAAATCTTTAAATTCTTTGAAATTCATAGGAAATCGTTGGAATTCTTTGGAATTATTTGGAAGTCTTTGGAATTCCTTGGAAATCGTTGGAATTCTTGGAAATCTTTAGAATTCCGAGTCTTGTGTACAGAAATTTTACTGCATATTTACCCCTTGAATTTCTTAATTTCACTTCTCTTAAATTGTAGATAAATACGAATTCGCTATTTTGGAGGAAACAGAAAGAAGAGATGACCATTGAAGTGGAGTCTTCTAACGTTGCCAAAATCAAAGAAGACCCTGAAACCGCAGATACTGATATCGATTCCAACGCAAACGTGTCTTGCAACCTCAGGCTGGAAGCACCCAATCCCTCAATAGATGAAAGTCGAGAAGATTCTTCTTTTCCGGAAATGATAGTAGTCACCAAGCCAACAAACAGTGGAAACTTCCTAGAAAAAACCCAAAATTCTTTTTTTGAACCTATCAACGACCAAAAGGAGGCGATCAGGGAGGGTGAATGTAAACTGGGCCAAATTTAAAAAATAGTAAACTGGGCCAAAGGCACTTTTAACTAAAATTATGAAAGTAGTAAACTGGGCCAAAGTCACTTTTGGCTAAAATTTTGAAAGTAGTAAACTGGGCCAAAGACAAATTTAAGGTAAAAAAAGGGGTGCAGGCAGGGTATGCCGGTGTGAATTTTTTTTTTGATATTATTTCAAAAAAATATCAGAAACCAACTGTAACCTACCGATGAATCTATATCCTCGCAATCGATCTACTTTTTCGCGCATATTTTTTATGGATCCGTATATTGCCATGGTTGTCTTTGTCAAATTCGACTCTGCGCTACCCTGCGCTCCGGTCCTCTTCGCTCCGGGCGTTCCGAGCCGTTTTGACAAAGACTAGACCCTTAAAATTATCTCGTCAAAGGTGGAACTTGTTTCAGGGTGAATTCGAAAGTGCGGGGTGCGAAGGGAATCCACCCTAAAAGCAAGTTTTGCATTTGTAAAATATAATTAGTGTCTATCAGGGATTTGTTGGCATTTAATTATAAAAACTGCAGAACTATTTTTTATGGTGGATCCGTGCATTGCCATGGTTGTCTTTGTCAAAACTTGAATTTGACAAAAACTAAACAAAAAATAAAAATATAAATAAAATTCATATAAATTCGATATCGAATAAATGCTAAGTCGAATAAATGTTAAATCAAAGAACTGCTATTCGCACAAGTGTTGTCAAACAAAGTTCCTGATACGCTGACGTGTACCGGTTTTTGATTTTCAAACCCCATACTACAATTTTTCAGTCAATAATATTTGCTTTTGGCCCAGTTTACCATTTTACAAATTTTAGAAAAATTTGCCTTTGGCCCCGTTTACCACTTTTAGGTAGTTTTTTGGCCCAGTTTACATTACCCCATCAGGGACGGCTCCAGTTTCTCTCCCACTAGACCATTCCATCGATCATAGATATAGTCGTTTCTGCCCCGAGTGGTAGAAGTAACCCAACTCTCAAAACGATCAAATATTGTTAGATTTCGCAAACAGCCCAACAGCAGATCCTACCCATAACATTAAAAAAAAAACCAGGAAAATTGCCAATACTTGAAAAAGAATTGGACAAATTTAAAATCCACTTCGCCTATGTTATACTAGTCACAGAAAGACAGGCGATCATTCCAGCAACAACGGACATTACCATCAACTCAAACAACATTTTAAAAATAATGGACACGAATTCTTCTTCCGCCTACTTAAGGACGATTCCATATTGAAAATTGTCATCAAAGGAGTTGATGACGGTTTGAAATCATCACGATAACGCAGATGTATCGTAATATAGGCAGAAACCCTCTTCCGCTCTTTATGGCCACCCTTCTAAAACGGAGGCTAACGTAAATGTTTTCGATCCCAAAAGAATAAAGAGGTATAACATTCCGATAGAAACCCCTCGTATCGCAAGACAAAGATCGATGCCAAGATTTTGGCTACTCTCAAAGAAACTGCCACTTAAAACCCAGGTGCGTCAAGTGCGCTGCTGCACATATGACGTCGCATTGTCGAAAGCCATACTTGGACCTCCCCAGATGTCTCCCTTTTAAGGATACCCAAGTTTCCCGAGGAACAAAAGATTGAGGGCTTTTGATCAAGAAGTGAACAGTTACGATCAGCTCAAACTAAGATTCAGCACACACAAGATCACTAACTGGGAGTCTTATACTTAAAGGAGCACCAAATATCTCCTTCCAAGATTAGAATCTCCAATTAACGAGCTAATGATTCAAATTTAAACCACAGAATTCGCCTCCATAGCCAAGAAAGGCTTAAGTCAAGACGAAATGGATGCAATCTTCAGAAAAAAAACAACAAAAAAAAACAAAAAACAACTCATATGTTCCAGATGCAGGAGATAAGGCAACACCGCCGTACCGCAAGGTCTTATTTATAATTATTTTATTTGTTTTAAACTTGAAAGAATTGTAAATGTTTGCCTAGAGAAGGAAAATTTTGTTTGTTTCGCCTATATAGATAAATTAAAAAGCCGAAAATTTCATTACAAAAATTTTTATCTAAAGTAGTGAAGAATACCAATCGTGTTGCACATATGGTATATTCTATGATTGGCTCCTGTCGTTTCATTAAAATGTTTAATTACGAATTTTTACGTGAAAAACAGCAAAAATATTAACTGAATTAACTAAATTTCACTATTCCATTTTAACTAACGCACTGATTTAAAAATTCGTTAACAAAAATCTTTTCTAAAAAAATTTTAATTTTCGATTGTTCATTTTTTTCTTACTTTTACGAACTTTTGTTTTTAATTATTTTAACTGTCATAGCTACTTTAATTATATTATTATATCGAGTCCCAGCTTTTAATTTTTCAATTTTATTTTTAATAATTTAATTTATTGTACTTTGATTAAATTTTGTATTAATTCTAAAAAAAGGTTTCAAGTTCCCCCATCCATTAACATAAAAAAAAATTTTTTTTCTAATGTTTTTGTTATTAAAACTAACTGTACACATAGTTATTTACAATAATAATAATTAAAATTTTACTATTTATTTCGAATAGTACACAAATTTTGACATGATAAATGATACAATTCATCACATAAATTGGTACAATAAATCAAAATGTTTTTTATTTAAAAAAAAATAATGAAATCTAATTGAAATGTTCAGCATTTATTATGCGGGTACGTGTATTTTGAATTAACTTTTATAAGTTTACATTTTAATATTACAAAAGTAATTTTATTATTCTTCTTCTGGGACATGGAATAATTCGAGCGTGTACAATAGCGTGTCGGTGTCTTGTAGGTTTATTTTAAAGAGAGGAATTGTTATAACTAATGATATGTTGTTTTTTTTTATACTAAATTCTTGAATAGATGATGGATGTAATAATATTATTAATTTAAAAAAGTTGAAAAAATATTATTTGACGTTATAATGTTGCGGAGTTATTGACAAAAAAATTCTTTTGTGCAAATTTATAAAGCTGAAATACGGCAAAAGTCTGATAAATAAACGGCTTCGGTTCTTCTCAATTTCTCGTAACAAATTGTATTTAAAAATGATTAAGTGCATGTAACACCGCACACGCGACGCGGTACGTATTACCCAAAATATAAATTATGAATATAACAAGTTGCATTAAGTGAAAATGTATGTATGTGGTTGTTAAGTAGGCAACCGTAATTTAACAATCTGTCAAAATACAAAGCAAGCGAGTTCTGGTTGAACGAACCATAGATATAATAACATTAGATTGGCAATTTTACACTTTGTTTTATAACAGAAACATGGAGGAAATTAATATATTTAATTAAAAAATAAAATGTTAAGTCATTTTTTTCACTTTGGTATACCTTATTTATACGAAATAAATTTCAGCATCGGTAATGGTCACACTGCATCAATAATGGTCACTCGAAATTATTTCTGTTTTTATCGCGTTTGATTGGACCCTACATAAAGCGTAGGTTTCAATATATTACAACTAGAAGTTTTTCTTTTCTTATCTGCTGACTACATCAAGATCTGCATTAATTTTAATTTCAATATACAATAGCAGATCAGTTACTTCATAATTAATCATTATTTTTATGTGCATAGAACATTAAACTGCGTTTCTAATTATAATTGAAAGCTCGATTTACTTTGACTGAATTATAGTGTAAAAATCAAATTCCATAATACTTTTATTACAGCAATTACGGTTCTATGATAATAATAAATCACATAAAACTGCAATTAAAAACAAATTAAAATTACTGCTTATCACAAATGCAATGTAACGTTGCAGCTTGGTTTCATGAATAAGTTATTTATGATATAATCAATCACTCGGAATTTAATTTATTATAATTATTACAATAGATTTCAGGTTTAAGGTGACAACACGACAACTATTTCTGTTTTATAGTGCTTTTAGGATCTATAGATCATACGAACAATCGAACACCTCTCACAATTTTTCGATATTTATATTAGCAGCGATCCCGACTCGTGCCAGAGAAATTTTTATTTAACTTAAAGACAGCACGTCCCAAAATCTTCTTCGCTTTTACAGGTGGATATTATCAGATTTAGAATACAGGTATATATAATATTATACAAATCATTTCAGATAGGGATTACACCACGATTTCTATAACCAGGTATTCTGTTACCCGTCCGTGTGCTCAGATATACTCTTAGTGATAGCGGTTGCGATTGTTACTCTGTCGAGTACACATCGTGCGTGTAGAATCTCTTGCTGGTAACTTTACACTTTACACCGAGTTGCAGCGGGGTAGGGGGATGTTTTTGTGAGTTTTTGGCATATCTCGGATTCACCATAAAATGAATTTCACCTCTTTCGAATAGCACCCACCTTTGACGAGTTGAAGCTACATTCGGGGATGTTTTTAGAGAGTAACGTTCTTAAGCGACTTTTTGATTCCACCAATTTTGTAAAAAAAATTAACAGATATATAGCAGACTGGATGGAAAGCCTACCCACAGACGGGCAACTAACTAAGGCAAAAACTTGGCTTGGATCGCATAGACCGCTTACTTTAATCCTTATTCAAGCAAAATTACTTTGACCAGCTACCCGTCAATGGACGGACTTAACATTTAGTCAAATAATATAATTACACACATTTGAACTTGCAGTTTGATGAACAGATTCCCTCGCTACTTTTTAGTAGAGAAGCTGCTCACATAATCGACGAACCTTCAATTTCGATTCAACCATAGCATAGGTAGGATCTATAAATCATAAGAACAATCGAACAGCAGATATTCGTGCAACTCACAATTTTTTTATTTTTTTATAGCAGCGTTCTCGATTCAAGAGTAATAAATTTATTGAGAAATTTTTATTTACCTTTTTATGATTAATTAAAGAGACAACCACGACGGTTTATTCCCTTTTACAGTTATGATATCAATTTATCGAATTTAGGATACGAGTTTACATTATAGAAGTCATTTCTTTAAATATTTAAATTTTCGATTGAAAATTGAGATTCAATTCAAAATTGAAAAAATTCGGTAAGAAAAAAATTTGTTCTTTTATATTAATATATATTATGTTGACGTGTTACGACATTTTTCATTACTTTTTTGAGTCATTTTTAATTTATTTGATTTATGCTTAAATGGAATTTTTTTGATAGTAACTTAAGTAAGCGTTTGAGTGACATGCTGAATGACATGTGGTTAAATTTTCGCTTTTTTGTAGTGTCGATTATGCAATTATTGGTAAAATCCAAAGCTGAAGTCCTGATGAAGAGTAAAATAAAAGCTCGAAACGTCGACTAAGAGTAAATGGTTTTATTTTTTGAAGCAATTTTTTAGAGTTTGTAAAAGTTTTTAATTTTCTAGTTTTTCCACCAACCAGATGAGGTTGTAACAATTTGGTGAAGAAACTAGGTTTTTAGTTGGCAAGATTTTGTCTTCTTTTATTTTGTTCCTTTAATTTGAGTCTTGAAATTTTGATATATATAGTTGGGATATCTTGGAAAGCAATAATTTAGATGTTATTTTCTAAATCGACTGTGCAACAGAGTCGGTCATGGGGGGCAGGGAGTCATGGCCCCCCTCTTCCAATCGGCAATTAAAACACATATCATGCCTGTTCGTATATTAAATATATCAAATTAACATAATTAATTATTAATTATTATTTTTGTATCGCAATCCAATATTGAAATTATTGCTAAAATATCCGAGATAATACATTCGTTGCACCAACTTTGATTTTAATTTTCCAACTTAAAATTTTAATTTTAAGGCAATTATACGTTTTACAAGTTATCGCACTAATCCACATTTATCTCATCCAATCAAATCGTCTCCAAAATTGCCTCATTAACAAATTCACCACCAAAAATCCGCCAAAACTCGTCCAAATCGGAACAAAAATATCAAAAAAATAATTACTCACTCAAATCAAAATCATTTATTCACACAAAATCAAACAATTTCTAATCAGAGACCCAAAATAAAACAAAATCAGCGGAGACTTCCGCAAAAACGCGTCCGTCCGCTTTGACGGACCTAGCCAATCTTTCTTTACAAAATTCTTACCAACTTAAATTTTTCAAAATTAAAAATATTTACAATCATAACAAATTATTTACAAAATCAAAATAAAATTCCAAATTAAAATTTCAAAATTCAAAATTCAAAAAATATGATTTTGAAACACGACAATATATTCTTTTTATTTGGTTATTATTTAAAAAAAATAAGCAGATTAAAATGTAATAAAACAAATTTTTACAATAGAATTACTGATATTGGCGAATGCAGTAAATAGATCTTGCTTCTAATATATTTTATGTTTATACATATATATTTTCAACTGGTTTCGCTTTATAGCATCATCAGGTTTATAAGTAAAAAAGTATAATCAATGATTTTATTTAAATTTTTGTTTTAATGTTTTTAATATAGGTACATATCCTATATCAGGACCTGATTACGTTCGTAACTTTTTTGTCGAAAAACGTCACTTAAAAATTATGTTTTTGATGATATTATCTATGTCATATACTACATTTAATTAATTTTAATGTCACAACTAGACATCCTAATTAGGCAACACTGTGCAATGGTATTAAGATATAAATTCCAAAAAACCATTTGTCATGATTTATAATGCACTTATCTATTTAAATACTTTTTGTTTGACGAAGAGCTTCCTAACAAAATGAGTTTTTTGGGTTTCTCGATATGAACATTGTGTAATGATTTAGCACTAAGATAATGCGGCTGAGAGAAGTCGCAAAGGATTATTCGCCGTCAAATAGTAGTTACAGATGTATCTAACCTAATAATCTTATAATTTTTTTTATTATCAGTAGCGCTTTGTAAACCGGCAAGAAAGATTCGAATTAGATAAAATATAAAACTGTTAATGTCTATCTATGTCGGACTTATCAAATATCATCCGCAATAATTGGGCTACCAAAAAAAATTTCTTATTCTTTCTAAATAGCATGTGGAACTGTTAATTTTAAATATTCATTCAACTAATTAAAAACCACAATAATTTAAAAACCAGTTTAATAAGTGTACACATACATAATATGTACACAAATTTTCAAATCAATTAATTTAATGGTCTTTGTAAATTGATATACTTCTTATTTTTAATAATAACTGTTTTGATTTAAAACATCATAATTTTAAGAGCGGTTTAATTTGTTAACGGTAGCGCTATTTCCTACTTATTTTGATTACAGGGGGTCAAATCCAGTATCCGATAAGTTGTTTATTTACTATTTCTAGAATAAAATAAAAAAAATATTTTTTTTAAATAAACAAAATTTAAAAAATCATAAATATGAAAATCTAAGAAATAATTACAGTACAATTTCACATGAAAATTATTGGAAAGGAATCATGCCTAATGGAAAGGCGTCAATAGGTACTACATAATGTAGTAATTTGTGTGTGCATTAATATAATTACTAATCGTTTCGTTGCTCATTCACTCATCAAAAAATTAGTGATTGTAATTTAGTATTGTAACACAAGGCAATTTTATCGAACTTATCTGAAAATACTAAAATTCGCACAATTTTAATTGCCAATAAGTCACTCCTGTTAATTGCGAGTAAATTCCCTGTCTTCGGAATATTGGGGTTTAATAATTTATTATTAAATTAAAAGAAAAATATTTATTTCGGTTATTATTCAAAATACATAACAGTTTTAGGGTTCTTCGTCTGCTGTATTAGATTTATTAGAATATTAATTGTTCTTTTTTTTTAATTTAAAAAAATTTTAATTTAGTTACGCGGGTTTCCCCTTTGTGAGTTTTTGCTCACGGCCCGAGAGGAAATATTTTCGCACAGCTTAAAATATGCAATTCGTAATTACGTGGTAGTATTTCTTCTTCATAATTGGTGCAATGAATTACTTCTACCACCATATCAAAAATTTTGATCAAAAGAGCGCTCGTAGATAAGTGTGCATTTAAATAATTTTTTAATTTGCTGTCAAATTGGTTTGATTGGGATTGAAGATTTGCAGAACGCAAATTCTATAAAAAAAAACGCGCACTAATCAATGAAAAATTATACGATATCTCTACACCGAGAAAAATGATTTGTTGCTGTAACAGAGCTATTAGTACTATAGCCACAACTGAGTTTTTTGCTGTTATAACAAATTTTTTGCCGCTGCAACAAATTTCCTGCTGACATAACAAAGTTGTTTTCTATTCAGTAAAAAAGATTAGTTGATTTAACAAATTTTCTTATTTTGCATAGAAAAAACTTTATTATGGCATCAGAAAACTTGTTGCAGCAACGAAAAACTCTATTGAGGCTATATCTACTAAAAGTTTTGTTAGAGCGACAAATCCTTTTTCGCAGTGCTATTTTGCATATCTTGCAAACTTTTGGCTCCTGTTCTTTATAGTGATTTTTCATTCTTGGTTTTAACAATAGCGGTTTGCTAAAAATATATTTTTTTGTATTTTTCATCTAAAAAAAACCTTATTTTTACAACCAAGAAAAAATGATTTAATAGATATTTATTTAATTTCAACCTTCAAATGACCATAACACCAAAACTATTGGTTTTTTAGTGTAAATGTTTCAGTGATTTTTTAAAGATAATTAAATTATCTACAAAAGAGATTTGAATGCTTTATTGCCTAAAATCAACCGATTTCGAGTTATGAATTAAATTTAGTAAACAAATGTGAAAATACATATTTTTTGTTTTTTTTTTGAAAATTCCGCTTAGATGGCACTTTTTAGGTAGACAATTTAACGGGCTACAACTTCAGTTTAGGAAACCTTTTTGAATAATCGATTAATCTCGCAGCAAAACCAAAATTTTTAAATATTTTCCGTTACTGCGTTACCGCTTTCTGATGGCGGAAATGCGGGTAACATCAATTTTAAAGATTTGTATTTTCACAATGTGTTTCATCTCTTTAGAAAACCTCCACACAGTTGTTAATTTATGTAACTTTGTACCAAACTCGACATTTCAGTACTACAGTAAAATTTAGTTTCTTAATTAATAGCCCAAATGTCTAAATAAATTATAACAGCTTTAGGACAGACAGACCAAGCTGTAAAAAAATTTCTAATTCCGAAATAAATTTTAATAAAACGGACACAAACCGTTTCAAAAAAATTGTGAAAGCTAGTTAGTTGTTATGATTATCTTGCCTATAAAAAAATTAATTAATTTTTTAACGTTAATTTGCTATTTTAATTAAAATGAACTTGTCAACAAAGGTGAGACCAAAACTTTATAACGTATGTGTGTATGATGCTGAGAACTTGAAAAATTTTACAATCAACATAAAATACTGTTGTTCTCTTTAGGTTGTGGGAACGTTGTTCTGGTTTAATTACACGTTTCGTTGATCTTACAATCTTAATAACATTAAAAGTTGATTTGTGTGTTGATATTCTAGTAGATATGTGTGAAAGATGAGACATTAGAAATTATCACTATTTGTTTGACATAGCTAATTGTAATTTAATTTAATAAATAATTTTTTTTTTATTATACTGGGTTGACAAATAAACAACAAAATTGTTCTAAATTAGGACTAATTACATTATTAATTCCTTAATTAGCGTTTTCTGAATATTATTTACAAAAACAGAAAACTATCTCGATATATCGGTAATTCGGTAATTCGGCGAAATTCACCTATAGGTGAATTTCGCCGAATTACCGCCATTTAACAGGAATTTCGCCTGTTTGTACACCAAAATAATAATAGAATTATAAAACAAAAGTTTTAAAAATGAAGTAAAAAATTAATATTTTACAACATATTTTACTCCAACGCTTCCCGACCATGGCCCATGGTTCTTTATGCCAAAAAAATTAATTTTTTATTTATTTCGGTTATTTTATTTACATGATTCTCGTCTTCTAATTAGATCCAACCAAAGAGATAACCGACAAATCGGAGATTTGAAAACTGAATGTAAATGTATTTTGAAATAAATTATTACACTGATAGTTACTCCTGCCTACTTAGGCAACATATCTTACATTGAAATGAGATATGCATAACCAACAATATACAATTTAAAATATTTTTTTCAGTGTAGTGCTGGTGGGTTTCCCTATCAATTTTGTCGGGCACAAAATAAAGCATAATTATTGTCTACCTATCAAATAGAAATTTCTAAACCTACATTTTAGTTTCTAAGCTAAGCGTTGATCGTAGCATCTAAAGCGAAAAATAAATTATAAAATATATACCAAGGGGTAAATATCCTGAAAATTTTGTGTACACTTGTTTGGAATTGCCTTGGCAATCATTGGAATTCCTTGGAAATCCTAGGAATTCTTGGAAATCGTTGGAAGTCTTGGAAATCTTTGGAATTCCGAGTCTTGTGTACAGAAATTTTACTGGATATTTACCCAAGGGGTATTTACCCTAGGGGTAAATAAAATTTTATGTGCACTTCTTTGGAATATTCATTGAAAATCCCTAGAGTTCTTTGGAAATCCCTGGAATTCTTTGGAAATCTCTGGAATTCTTGGTCATCATTGGAATTCCTTGGAAATCGTTGGAATTCTTTGGAATTCCTTGGAAATCGTTAGAAAAACAAAAGCTTATTTTTTTATATAACAATTAAAAATTAATATTTAAAAATATCTGCTGACAACACACTCTGGCCCGTAACAACCCTGTTTAATTAATTAATGAAAAAATTATTTTTATTTTCTTCAATTTGTTAGATCAGCACAATTTTTCCTTACCCATATCCAGTGGCGGTACTAGTGTGCGCAGAACTCCGAACTAAAGGGCACTCAAATAGAGCGACAAACATTTTTTTAACATAGTTTTAATTTTACAACTAAGCTCTCTTTTTTTACTCCTTAAAGTACTCCTTTTAAACCTTTTACTCTTTAAAGCAATTTTTTGAATTTTTGATTTCAAACGTCCGTAGCTCCGATATTATTGATTTTTTAAGCTTAATGGATTAGAACTTTTTTAAAGATCATTCGTTTATCTACAAATTAAGTTATAACCCCTTATTGTCTAGAATCAACAGATTTCGAGTTATAAATTAAATTAAAGAAAAAAATGTTTAAAAAAAATTAAGGTTTTATTTTTTTTACTTTTCTTGCAAACCCAGTATCTCTTAAACGAAACGTCTTAGAACAAAACTGATGGCCCAAACCGGATAGAGAATTTAACGAGCTACAACTTTGGCCAAACAAATTTTTTTGGAAAACCAATTGTTTTCACAGAAATTCTGAAAATAATGAAGAAGGTGTAGGTAAAAAAATAAATTAATGAAAAGAATACAGATTGGTGTAACAGAACTTACCGAAAAAAGCACCATTATAAATAATACCGTGCAACACCTTTTGAAAAGAGCACGTCTGTGTGCTGAAAATGAGGAAGACCATTTTGAAAATTTATTAAAGTAAATTTTGTGAATTTATTATTTTTTCACCTACACACCTTGTTCATTATTTTCAAAATTACTGTAAAAACGGTTAGTTTCCCAAAAAAATTTATTTGACCAAAGTTGTAGCCCGTTAAACTTCCTATCTGATTTGGGCCATCAGTTTTTTTATAAGACGTTTCGTTTAAGAGATACGGAGTTCGCAAGAACAGTAAAAAAAATAAAACCTGAATTTTTTAAACATTTTTTCGCTTAATTTAATTTATAACTCAAAATCTGTTGATTCTAGACGATAAGGACTTCGGCAATGCCATATGGTTTCTTTTTTGGGAGTGTGGAGTGGGGTACTCTTGGTACCTCCGTAGTTCTTGCGTTACCCGAAATCGAACCGGATACCCGACTTATTCATAATTTGCTGTTACCTGTTTTGTTTAGATTCAATTTTACGTTTGTATTTATTTATATTTAAATAGTAATAAAAATTTTTAAAAATACACATAATATACCTAATATTTAAATAATGTAGTGGTATACCTATGTTGTAATCTGCAGATATGTATATTATATGAAAATATATAGTACATGCTATATAATCAAACCTCTGATAGGTATCTACATATCTCGTATTTGTTTACAATAATAACCATTATTATGTTATTTTTTGTAAACTACAAACTTGACTTTAATTTGATATTTTTCGCGTTGTAACATGGACGGGCTATTTTTTCTCAACAGAATGACAGTTTTCTTTATTTTTATGATGGCATTAGTGACCCAAAATGTATTTTCCGATAAATTTTTAGCAAAGGTAGATATACAAATAATTATTAAATCAGATAAAGAAAATATACGCAATTTGATTACAGTTCCATCAAAGTGATTTTAAAGTGAAAAATCTTCGACTTGAATTGGTTAGCTTCAATGAAGATTACGTCAATAATTTCGAAGTTAAGGTTTTCAAATTCAATCGCTCTACTACGGTTCACAATCTAACATTTAGTTTCAAACAAGATATGAAAAATACAGTTGATGTAAGACATTTTATTTTTTATTATTATTAATTATTAGCAATAAATTTTAAATTTATAGGTAATCGTGCAGTCTTACAAGTTTCTAAGTAACGAGTATCGGACTTTTCCTCTCCGATTTGAAATAGGGTTTTGTAGGGCATACAATGCTGACGTGGTTGGATTGTTACAATCTCAAAAATGCAGCAATATAAGAGAATGTACCTCTTTAAAAGCGGTATATCCATTTATTTCAATTTAAATTATAAAAAATTTTATTTTATATTTTTTTATAGAACACTAATTATCACATTTGTAATTTTGTAATTGATGAAAGTAATTTGCCACCGTACTTACCTCATGGAGCTTTCATGACTGAACTTCAATTGGTAAATTTTAATGGAACTCTAGTGGTTATCCGGGTGTATGCTGAAGTGTACAAACCAATTAAGATACCAAAACATTAATTATTTTTAGGGTAGTTATTTCAATGCTAGTCTTAAGCTAGGTTAAGTCAGTTAACGATTAAACTATTCGATAGCTAGATTGGTTAACAGAGCATTAAAATTTAAAAGGCGACTTAAAACAAAACTAATGATTTTTATTGGTCTGTTTTGTCTTAAAGTCGCCTTTTAAATTTTAATGCCGTGTTAACATTTATTATGAAATTGGCATAACAATAATATTGTTATTTAAAAAATTGTTAACCTATGTTCAATATTATTTTTTTAATAATAAAGAAACCAATTAAAAATTTTATTATTATTTGTTATGAATTTTGTAATAGAAAAAGCGTTGGGTATATTATAAATATTCTTATTTAAATTATGAAAAAATTCAAAACGTTCTAACAGGCTAAGGGAAGTCAGACGTAAGAATTAAGTAGTAGCATAACTCCCTTTAATTACTGAAAAGTAATAGTTAACCATTTTTATTTTCTCCGATATAAGAATACTATAAATGATTTTACGTAGATATCAAAAAATTATTGTAAAAAAAATTAAATAAAATTTTTTATTTAATTTTTTCCATGGATTTATTGCAAAACTATATTAGCGTGTGATAAACATCGACAGCTTTATAGTTCGCTATTATTATAATAAATATTATGAGTACGTACTGATTGTGTTCTAAATATGTTCCAGGCATGTATTTAAAATCATATTAAAAGTTCTGTAAAAATAGGTCTATAATTATACGAAATCCTCCGTATTATCAATTATTTGATAAAATATCAGGAAATAATAGCCTCATATAATATAGGGACATATGTATAAACAATCCATGTCAGTTGAAAATAAAGAAAACTGAAAATATTATTTTAGTTTTCGTGTCAGTTATGCTGATAATTCAAAATGTATACGGCCAAGGTTTTTTTTCTTGAAATAGACTTAAAACTTGAATTTTAAAGTCATCTATGATGTAAATGTTTCTTTTCTTTCAGTTTCACCAGAGGGATTTTAAATCGAAAGATATTCGATCAGAAGTTCAATGCTTCAAAAATCAGAAGAATTAAATTAATAATGAAGTTTAAATAATATTAGATCCGACAGAGCCGTGCTTAGGATATTTCCACTTTCAGTGTTACAAGTAGAAATTAATATTATCGACATAACCAACAGTTTATTACAATGGCAGTGTATTACAAAAAAAATTACGTAAACATTGTCAAAATCTACACAAAACAGCAATGTAGCTTACTTAGTCTTATCTACGCAATTATGAAGGTTTATTATTACTTAATTTTTCGTTTTAAGGTTCTTCGTGTGTTTATATCTAACAATTTTGATTCTTCCTATTCTTGTTTAAAACCATTGACGTGGGCTTCGTTTAGTTCTGCTTCGCGTCTTTTTAGTTGCCAATAAACTACCAAACGTCCGGTAAGCATGAAGAGAAATACTAAGGCAGGTGCTGTTCTCTCCAATTTGTCTCCAACCACATAATGAGAATACACCGATACTATAGTTAGCAATAGTAAACAAACATTGGCACTGTTTTTAATTTTATCTGAAACAAAAATTGGAAATTATTAACAAGCTTAAATTTGGCTCAAAAGCAAAGATTTTTGGCCCGACGTTTTAATTCACTTGGATTAGCTTTTCTAACATTCAAAATAATATGTTATTTTAAATTGATATAAAAAGCTGAAAAACCAATAAACCCATATAAATATTAGTGCGTTTTTTGAAATTGTTCCAAAAAAATCAAATATAATGTTCTGATTATTTGACCTTTGGTAATTTTCTTTTCATAAATACACTAATAAAATTGCTACATTAACAAACTGTGTATACTAATAATAAACTGTTGAAACATTTGCAGTGCAGAAAAACTTTTCAAAAATTTAGACAGACAGATCTCGAAGAGCCTAAATGCTTCATTTTGTGGAACCAGAATAAATGCAAATTTATTGAAAGTTCTTACATTGTACAAATGCAAAGATTATTTTTGTAAATCTTACTATATATTTATTTAAAGAATACTAACTAAAATTAAATATTGACCACAACCTACATATTTCCACTGTCAGCTAAAAATACTTTTACAAATTTTGTAAAGTTGACAAAATAATGCATTTGTATGGTTTCTTTGACACGCTCTTTTATTCTATGGGATTATCTAAAAATATGGGATGCTAAATACTGCACTGCGTAACAATTTTCATTTTTAGCAATACTGAATCGGCCCAAATTTAAAAGTTAACCTATTTGCATTTATTAGGGTTAAAGCGCAAAATTATACTAACGGTTTGGAATAATTGCCATAGCTAGTCCGCACACAATTTCTAAAACACCCACTGCTCTCCTATACCATTTGCTGGGAACTTTAATATCGAAAGTTTCGGAAAATGGAAATACTTTGGCATATTGTACGTAATCTCTTCTCTGAAACAAAAGCAACATTCAATAAGTAAAAATTTTAATCCAATCTTAAGCTATTGATTTAAAATATTTTTTTTAGCTACGCCTGCCTGTAAGAATTAATATGGGAATGGTAGTTAATATTCAAGCTTCGTTCTCGGATAGTTTTTTTCCAAAATCAATACGTTGCTTTCTCTCGAAGAGAACAGATGGGCAGGCATGCGTTTCTAGATTAATGGAAGTTTTATTGGCAACATTTAAAAGAATCCAATTTGGAAGTACCCAATTGAAGCCAATTATATAAACAACAATTTGGACTCACTGAATTTGAATTTGGCATTCGTTCCGAATTAAACTTTTGTTTTCTAAATTATGAAATACCTTCCAACCTTGAAAATATCACCGACTATTCTAAAAATTTCAAATGAAAAATAAAACCAGATACATAACTGAAAATCTTTCGCAAAAGCAAAAAGAGACAGCGATTCTTAGTTCAAACAGTTCTTAATTATTTGCCAAAAATTATGTGAAACATCTCGGATAATTGTCCATGACATTGCAAGATCAATGTCATGTGTATTTAGTTATGACATGTCGTATTAGAAACGAGATATGTTTTTACTTTATTTATTAAAAATTAAGTGACAAAGATGACTTATTATCTTCTGTTGAACTTTTTTTACGTGGAAATAACACCCTAGAGAGTTATTGTCTCTATCTGGATTCGAACTATCTGCAAGATTTGGCGGTCATTTATTTTATGGCTTTATGACTCTTTTTAAAAAGGAAATTAAAATAAGATGTATTAAGTACGGCATCTCTTAAAAAAATTCACATTTTAAATGGCGAATATGGGGGAACCATGGAGCTCCAGCCTTTGGTCCCCAATTGAAAATATAGCTCTGTGTGGTCATTGATTCAGCACTCCGGTGCAGTGTAGTGCACTGGCGTACCTATGAGGGCGGTGGGGCCAAACGATATCCACTGAGCATCAAGCTACATAGAAAAAAATGATGAGTAGTGAAAATTCGCGAAACCTATGGCGATAGCCCTAGATAGATTCTAGAGAACTGGACAATTTTGAATGTTAAGTGAATAACTCGGTTGCCATTGACGAAGAACAGTTTTAAATTGAAAAGAAGAGGAAAACGGGCAAAGGCCTCTTGCACTATTAATATTTATTCAAAAATATAGGTTAGACAAGAATTTTTTAACAATAGCTATTAATGTCGCTAGTTGTGAACGGATCTTCTTCAAATTGAAATTAATTGAAACTTATTTTCGTTCCACAATGAGGAATTTAAGATTGCAAAAGCTAGCGATGCTTTTCATAAAAAAAGAACTAACGGATGTTAGTTGCGGATTTTGACGATATCATTTGAGACTTGGCAAATAAGAAGGCAAGAAAAATAAATATAAAAACACGCGTTTCGCGTAAAATTTATTTATAAAAAATAATTTTTTTTTATTTCTAAAAATGTAAAAACTAAATTTTTTTACTTACTTATTCGTTCAGTAATATTTATAATGACTTTTGGGGAAGGGGGGGAGAGGGGGAACAAAAGCTCTAGGTACTCCAATGTGTTTCGAGGATTACATAATTAAAACTTTTTTTTGAATTGGCAATTGAAAGGCAATATTATGGATTAAAGCCTACTTTTGTTTTTATTGTGTAGAGTATATACCAGAGGTGCATAAGTAACATTTTATGCTGAATATCAACTGCCAGCCCGCTGTGTTAACACAAAATTCAGCTTTTGAGCAGATGCAGCTGCTGATTTTTAGTACCGTCAGAAGCTGAATCGCTACTGAATTGCTAATTTGGCGGTAAAAAACCAGCTGAAAACGCACTTTGGCAGCTAGTCAAATTGCTGAAGATTAACTGACGCAGCTCTGAATATCAGCTGATATTCAGCTGGTATTTAAATGATATTTTTTATTGATATTGTCAGCTGGTTTTTTGCCGCCAAATTAGCAATTCAGCTTCTACTTTTTGAAGTAAACTAAAAAAAAATTTAATTTTTTTTATTTTAAAGAAATTTTAAAAATTAAATTAACCCATTTTATTTCATTGGTTAATAAATTTTTTCTTGCAATTATTAATTTCATTAAATTTCAATAAATAACAGAAATTTTTGAATTCTTGACGATGGTAAAAAGTTTAAAATTCAGCTAATGTGCTGGTGCTGGAAACCAGCTGAATTTTAAGCTGACGCTTCGCTGCGTTAGCTTAAATTCAGTTAAATTAGCTGATGCAGCGAAGCGTCAGCATTAAATTAGCTGACGCTGAAAACCAGCTGAATTTTAAGCTGACAGACCGCAATGGTAGCTGATAATTTGCTGACAATATTTTGTCAGCACAAAATGTTACTTGGGTGGCCAACCTGCGAGCCACATGCAGCTCTTTGAAGGATTATTTGTGGCTTTCGATAAATCGTCTAATGTACCCGAGTTCTCTTTTTATTTTTGTGGTATTAGTTATATTTAAAAAAAAATTATTGTCGTTCGGTATGTGTTTCAAAATGTTATTTAAATTTTTCGGCTTGCGAAAAATTTCAAATTTTGAAAAATGGCTTGGGCTATCAAGGAGCTTGGCTACCCCTTACCTGGTATATGCGAATTAAATATTTGACTGTTTATTAGTTATTACGAATTATTACTCTAGAAATTTAAGTCGGGAGATATCGCACTGATTATGTCATCCTAGGACCCCCAGACCCTGGAATGGGACGTCTCGCCGTGGCCGTTTTGCCGTCGCCCATTTCGCCGTCGTTAATTAAAAAATATAAATCAAAAGTTACAACTAAAGTTTCATTAAATTATATATAAAATTAAGTAAAAAAATTAATAAGGATACAAATAAAATAAAAAAATATAAAAAATTTCGAGGGCTTTTTCATTTCTGCTTTTCTAATTTCTAATTTTTCATAGCCCCGAAAATATTCATTTTTGCAGTCAAAATGTTATAGTTCTTTTTATAACTTTTAAGTTATAGATTACTTTAACATTCCCAATCAATAATTTAATTGATTGATTCTATAGCTTATATACAGGGTGTCACACTTTTTTAAGAAAACTATTTAAAGAATTTTTTTCTAAATTCAAACCCTCGAAGGTTTTTTTTTATTTTTGCTTTTCTAACTTCTAATTTTTCACAGCCCCGAAAATATCAATTTTTGCAGTCAAAGTGTTATAGTTTTTTTTATAACTTTGGAGTTATAGATTAAAGTAAAAAAAATGTCGAAACGTCGACGGCGAAATGGGCGACGGCGAAACGGCAACGGCGAAACGGCCACGGCGAAACGGCCACGGCGAAACGGCCACGGCGAAACGGCCACGGCGAAACGGCCACGGCAAAACGGCGACGGCGAAATGTCCTAGACCGCCCAGACCTCCGATCTGTAGAAGTTTAACCGCTTTGAAAATTTAATTTGAACATGAAAATTAAATTTCGAGAATTTGATAATATTTTTACAGAAATTTTACTGAAATTTTCAACAGAAAATTATTGAGTTATTGATTAAAATAAGTTTTTTTTTTAATTTAACTTAAATTGAAAAAAATAAGATTTTTTTAATCTATTAAAAAATTTAATCAATATTTAATCAATAAATTTAATTAATTAATAAAAATTTAATCAATATAACTAATAACTTTTTTATGTTGAACAATTTTGGGCTCTTCAATATATTTGATATTTTCAGTCGTTTTGGAGTTATTTTAAAAAATAAAGAATGAATTGCATGAAAATTCTCGCGATTTATGAAATACTGGAGTATTCCATAGCACCCAGACTTCCCGATAAGCACCGATATAATTTGTAATAAAACAATAAAATAAACGCGACAAGATTTTCTTTTGATTTCCTTAAGAGTTCAATTCGAAAAAGTGAAATCGCAAAAATTCCCAAAATTTCCATATTGATTTCTTTCGATTTCCTAAAATTTCCTTGCATTTCCTAGGATTTTTTTTTATTTCGTCGGATTTCCTAATTACTAAGATTTCCTAGGTTTCTCTTAAATTTCTTAAAATTTATTAAGGTTTTCTGAAATTTCTTAAGATTTTCTTAAATTTTTTCAGTTCTTTGAATTCCCTCAGATTTTCCTTCACTTGTACACCAGTTTTTCCCAGAAGTAAATTGTAACATTTCTCATGTCAAATAAATCTTTCAAAGTTTATTTTAACATAGTACTTCTGAGGAACTCTTCATATTCAAAGTTAAAGAATATAGCCATGGGCGTCCATTAGAGGGGGGGCCAAAGGGGGCAGCTGCCCCCTGGCTCTTGTCTTATTAAATTGAATTTTTTTTTATAATAAAATTTTTTCTTAATTTTGTCTTTCCCTGAAAAAGATCCTAGGGGCGCCCAAGAATATAGCTCAGTTGCACAGTGCTAAAAGCAAACTACCAGTGGCGTAACTAGGGGGTATATGGAAGCTAGAACTTGCTTTTTATTTTTAAAGATAGTAAATTTAATTCAACCTCTCTAAGACTTCATGACAAGAAGACAACAAATCCGGTGTATGAAGAAGAAGGGGGTTATCCTCAACGTCGTAAGAAAACAAAAAGTACCCCCCCCCCCTCTATATAAAATAACGAATAAAGAAGTAAAGTGTGGTAATAATATAAAAATAGAAAAAGTAGCACCAGATGAGGTTAGTAAAAGGTGGCGTTTGTATGAAAATATTAAGATAATGTGGAAAATGCAATGCAAATAATTCAGACCCACCCTCCCCGACTTCTTCAAGCAAGGTTTTCATTACATTAAATCACATAAATTTATTGTAAACCATTTAAAAAAGAAATGACGCCAAGAATCAAAGTTTTCTTTACAACTCATTTATAGTTACTCCAACGATAAAAAGTAATTTCAGTAAATACGTAGAGGAGAAAATTTTCTATAGAAAAGTATTAAGGTACATTTTCCTCAACTTAATAATTAGATGTCAAGTGCTCTATTTTTAGCCTAAAAATAAAGTTTATTTCTTTTTGGAAATGCAATAACTCGAAAACTTTCCGTAGTTTTGTTCTGAAAATAATTATTACAGAAAAATGTTTGAAGTTTCCGATTATTACAAATCTCAAGTTATAAAAATACAAATAAAGAAATGCCTTAAATCAACAATTATTATTTAAAGGTAATTCTTGCAGTTAACGCTTGAAATTTTTCTTTAATATCTGAACTGTAAAACATAAATATTTGTGCCCAAAAATAGGCCACAGGCCACAGGCCAACCTTTTTGATTTTTTGTTGAATTTTTAAACAGAAATAACTTCGTATAGAGTATAGACAAAAATTAAATTAAGAATAATAAATAAATATTCGCACTTTTCTTATTGGAAAATTTTTTAAATAACAATAATATCTACATGGCACGTCATGTATCTTGCCAAAAATTACAAAAATGATTAATGAATTTTTTTGTCATATGCCAATTAAATAACAAAATTAACTATTTTGATTTTCATGAAAATGTACTTTTTTAACATCAAATAGCCATAACTTGGCCAATTTTTGTCGTAGGGCATAAAATAAAATAAGATTAAAATTATCTTTCAATTCTGTTTGTAACTTTTTATCGTCAGAGTGTCCGTAAGTGAGATATGACGCAGTGGCGTATCGAGGGAAGGCAAGGGGGGCAAGGGAGGCATCATGCCCCGGGCGCTACTAACAAAGGGGCGCCAAATAGTCCGCAAAACAAAAAATTGCTGGATAATTTTTATTTTTATTATAATTTATTTCTGGAAAATATATTTTAAATTATGGTTTTCAAATGGGAGGGGGCGCTAAAAAGGTATTGTGCCCCGAGCGCGAGTTAAGCTCGCTACGCTACTGATTTGACGCTAAGTAATTTTGGATTATTTCTTAAAAATGTCAAAAAAATATTATGATTTTTAAACAACAGTCCTGGAAATTAAGAAATTGAGTCAAGGAAAATTCTTTGGAACTTTGAGAAACAAAATATATATTATAAAAATTGCGTTGTTTGTTTATTTGCTATTTTTAAAATTTGCCAAAATTCAAAAAGTTTAGTAAAATCTTCAAATTTCGTCAGGAAAAATCTGGAAAAGTCAGAGAAATTATTGCTAAAAATGAGTTGAAACCCTGTAAAGGATCCTGTAGTTCTTTTTGTATAGTACCCCTTAGGTAGATAATAATTTGCAAGTTAATGATATTCAAAAGCTGCATGAATGTCGAGTTTTATTTTCATTCGGAAATAAACAAGGAAAACCAAGTTAACGACTGACTACAGATGATTATTAAACAGAAAATAGAGTCTGCGTTATTTTTATGAACTTGAAGAAATGGAGAGATAAAAATTTTATTTACTTGTATTTAAAGTTTAGAACGAATTCCGAAGCTAATTGTTAGTTTTGCAATAATTCAAACAGGATGTAGCGTGAGTCAGTTTTTGGAAAATTGCCCCATCGTTTTATGCATTTGACTTCACCACACTCACAAAAAGTTAATTAAGCTAAAAGCAAAGTAAAAGGAAAGCTTGGATGGGATGGCGTAATAGCTATTGATGGTGATCCGACATTTTTTACATATTTTTAAGGTATTAATAAATGAAAAATTTGGCAAGATTGCACACCTACATATTAAATGGTTAAATAAAAAAAAAGTAAGCAATGTTTTATCCTACACAAAAATAGTTAAAACGTCCCAGTCTGAGGCAAAAAGCCAATTCAAAAATACTTTATTATAATTATTGTGTAATAATTGAACTCTTTGCTTACCAAATCTTTATGTAAATCTTTCGAAATGTAAGATGATAATTTCATAAATCCGATGAAAACAAAAAATATGCCCAAAAGTACAGAGAGTGACTTAAGTACTATCGAACCCATCCTTATATTGCAGATATTATAATCGAGGACGTACACCGCACATTAACACTCTCATTAGATTTATTTTATTGAATTTGTTTGTACATTTAGAATTCACTTAAAGAAAGCGTCGCAACATTGTGCGTCCATTTTAAACGGCGGCGACGCTATGCGAGTAATCAATATTGTGACTCTCTTCATACTAACGTTTGAAAATATCAGGTGGTCGCGCTACTGACAAGATTGACGATGTCTTATGATTGAGGTCAAGGGTCCTTATTTTTGGACAATTTTTCTCAACATTTTTTTTATTCTAAAATTGGTTTTATTTCAAAACTTCAATTGAAGTCCGGTACTTTAAAAGTACTAAATATTTAATTAATTTTTTTATCCAATTGTCAGATGCAAAGAAGAAACCGTTCTCAAATACTTTAAAAGAAAAAGTTTGTAGAAACTTTTTAGTGGAAGCTTAATGCCACAGGAAGACCCTAGAGTTCTTCCAGCTAATTGCGGCAGAGAATCCACTTTCTATTATGTTTTTCTTTACTCGACTTGATTTCCTATAATTTTTTTTATTTATTTGTTTTTGGCCTATACAACTTGCAATGACTACTTTGTATTTGTAATGAAAATCGGCAATTCAGTGCGAGCAAGAGATAAAAACGTAAACTCGCCGCGGCCAACTGGCCGCGAGCCTATTTCGCCGCCACCGCCGCCGGCCAATTTGCCACTGGTCAACTCGGCACCTGCAATTAAACAGAGTTTGCGTTATTACTTATTATGATGTTTTATGGTAGGGGGGTAGTAGGGTGTGATCTGCGAGCGTTTGACTATAAATTAATATCAAATTAACGGTGCATCAAGTAGAAAAATGGCAAGAAATTTTCATCATAGAATTTCATTTTCTATTTATGGTCGCTACTTTTGGGACACCTTGTGGATATATATTTATATTTATAAGTAGTAGTAGGCAAGTAATTATACTTGAATAGATATTTTCGATACAAGTTAGGAAAACTAACATTTTTCCATTCAAGGCGAAGGTTTACGATCGAGGCCGAAAAACGAAAAACGAAAAAATATCGTTTTTTTATTTTTCTAATAAAGTATTAATTACTATGATTCAAAAAAATTAATAAAAACAAAGTTCTGTTGTAACATCAAGTGTTTAGGGATAATTATCCTTATTATTTAAATCTTAGTTAAAAATCGCTAGTTCCTGTATTCAGCTTAAGGCCTTACAAACGAATGACTGATATGAGTCCGTACGGGGCAGCGCGTCATAAATCGTATATAACTTACAAAGTTCGATTAAAATTGCAAACAGGAAACAAAAAAAAAGTTACATAAGAATTATGACTCGGTGCCCCGTACGGACTCGTATCAGTCATTCGTTTGTAAGGCCTTAAGCTGAACACACGCACTAGCGATTTGCGGAATGAGATTTTTGTTTTGATCAGTAAAATTTGAACCTTTTATTAAAATAAAAATCGCATTCTGCAAAACGCTAGTGCATGTATTCAGCTTAAAAGTAATCTTATGGAGAAAATTCGGAAAAGTGTTCAGTTTTCCGCAAACGAGAGTGTGGTGTTTCGAGTTCGAATTATCGTGAATAATCATGATGAAAACTTTCTTAATAATCGAGAACAATTTTCTTTTTAATACTTATGTGAAAAAAAAATGTGATAGTGTTCGGGTTCGTGAATGACTTAAGTTTATTGGAAGGAACAACGGAGAAGCTATCCTGGCTTCAGCGTAATTTGAAGAAAACCGTTTTCATCTGCAATGATAACTAACAACAAATTTTATTTATTATTGTAGGTAGGGCCCACTTCATGGATTTATAAGAAACTCAGGTTAGTAAAATTTTCTCTCTAGTGAATAGTTTGAAATTGTAAAAATATGCATTTTTCTTTAAATGCACGAACTGCAAGATTTTTAACATTCAGAAGTAAAAAATTGCAAATAACTAATTTTGTTTTTCTAATTATGTTTTAAAAAGGGTTACTTTGTGATATTAAAAAGTTTGGAAAAGTACTACTTTTCCGCACTAGTGCACTATTCCAATAGTGCGAAAAAATAGTACTTTTGTGTAAGCATGTAATACTTTTTACATACTTTTTGTGTAAGTATGTACTTTTACACTTGTAAAAGTAAGTAAAGTATGCAGGAGAAATAATTGGTTTTTTTAAAAATAATATAAAAATTTATAGTAAACCGATGACATCGAAATAATTAACCAATGAAATTGGTTTAAAATTATGCATTTTTATACTAGCAAATTTTACGCTTTGTAATTGTAAATACAATTTCAAACCAATTTCATTGGTTAATATTTTGCGGTCATCGGTTTAGTATAAATTTTTATATTATTCTTAAAAAAATCCAACTATAGTACCTCAAATAACCAAAAGTACGGTTGGCAACCAATGAGCTACCAACCGTAAAATATAAAAATTAAAATTTTAAATTATGAAATTCTAAAGTATATTTTAATAAATTCATTCTGAATTATGTACAAAAAATATGTTTTGGTACTTTTTGAAACATAATTAGAAAAAATATTGTTCGATACTGGTGGAAAACCATCTTTTTTAATTTTCGGCTTTGCCTTGAATGGAAAAATGTTAGTTTTCCTAACTTGTATCGAAAATATCTATTCTCGATAGGTTTTCATTGCTTGAAAGTTGGTTAATTCGTTAAACTTAAGTTTATAATAAAAAAATAATATGTACACCACTCTCCTTTTATTTATGATTTCTTAAGACTTTTCTGCTTCGTGTTGTGGTTTAAGTTCTGAGGCGATGCGAGGTTCGCCGGGTCAGCTAGTTTAATTGGCTCGTGTTTGGGAAAAGTGGTATGTCTAAAAATTCCGAATTTGGGTTTACAGTAAAGAAATCTTCATAGTAATCATACGAAGTCAGGGAAAAGTGGTATTAGTCGATCTAATTATATTAATTTCTTTAATTATATTAAAAATTTGTAATAATATTGAACAACAATTTATTGATTCCTAACGATTATAATTAAATCAAATAAAGTCAGTTTAAAAAAAATTTTTATTACTTCAGGTAACATTATGTACCAATATATTATAAAACAAATACAAGCATTTTTTAATAAAAATTTAATAAATAGGATCAAATAGTGAAGATAACTCTAAATTACTAAACCAGCATGTACAACTTTTTGTATATTTCTAAAAACTTAATGAGTTAACTAATTAACATAAACAATTTTTGATTTCTTCATGTCTACATTATCAGAGAGCTCTTTTTAATCATAGTCCATTAAATCCTCATTTACAAAAGTCCTGTATACACTTAAACATTATTAAGAATGACATTAAAAATTGTTTTGGTATGTTACAAAACTCTTTAAAACAATAAAATCTTTAAAATGTTACATTGTAAAAAATGTATTTATAATTATCCTGAAAATTGCTAATTAACAATTTTGACTACACAACGCCGCCGCCGGTTGTTAAAAACAGTCCTGACAGATGAGTTATTTTCACTGGAATTATTTAAAGATACGCTAGAATTTAAAACGATTGTGGAATTTGAATTGTTCAGGTGTTCACTACTAGAAGAAATATTAGGATCTACACTACCAGTCTTAGATTTTTCTAAAACTGTGCTATTATTATTTGTGGTATTCGATTCCATTGTGATTGCGTTGGAAGTTTCCAAAGGTTTTACCAAATTAGCACCAGCTGAATTATTAGTTGTTTCCAAACTCGGAAGTTGAGATTTTACAGTGACAACGTCACTGGTACCAGGCTGATTTGCAATTATTTTGTTAGATACAAGTTTCGGTGAAACTTTGGAATTATTCATGGCACTTGTTCCAGGTTGAGCAAAAGCATTTTCGTCCATTATTGTCGTATTGGTACTGGAAAGTTGGCAATCATTAATTTTCAACGTCGAGTGAGCAATTTCGTTAACACTTTCTGCAAATACATCGTACCTCGAACAATTTTGTTCTTTTCCGCTCAATTTATCAATTAAGTTCGCCAATCTAGGGGTTCTTTTTGATATAATCTGGTTGCTAGATGATGTGGGAGAGCCTATCGAATCATCTATGTAGGAAGAAGTGACCTCCATTGAATTTTCAGTTTTTGTGGGCACAATTTTATTATCTTCTTCTGGGTTTTCATTCGATGTAACTACATTGTTGGCGTTATTTTCACGCTCACCTAACTTTTCAATGCATTCTTGCAGTCTGTTTGTTGCTCCCTTCTTGGCTTTAATTACCGGTGAAATATGAACATTAGCAAGGAATGTAACTTTGGCATCGTCGGTCTCTAGTGATGAGGTTTCTTCACCACTATGATTATCATCCTCTTCACTGTCCTCTAACTGTTCCAAAACTCGCTTTAGGCGCTCCCTTTCTTCACATAGCTTGTTTATATTAGCAGGGTCTTCGTGATCTTCAGATCCACTTTCGTTAATTACATTTACCTTTCTTTTACGTTTTTCTTTAGATTCGTGCTTTCTAGTGGAACTTCTATCATAATTCTTCGATCTCGTCGTGTGATTTGAATCACTTTTGTTCTCCTTCTCAGACCGATTCCTTCCATCGGAAGCTTTCGAAGTAGTCGCATTATGTTTTCTTTCTATTTTTGATTTACCCTTCTCTTCTTTAGAGAAACCACTTTTCTCTTTTGTTGAAGTTTTCGATTTTAAATTTTTTTCACAATCATCTGATTTCTCATCCTTTGACAAAACTGTATTGGTTACTTTTTTTGGTTGAATTTCTAAATAATTCATTAAATTATCATGTCTTGGTGAAATTAAAACCTCATTTTCTTGGATAGAACTACTTTTAGGTGGAATTTTTTGCTCCTTTGCTTCATCTGCTTTTGATTCGGTTGTACTTTTAGTATTTAATTGAGCTTCACAATCCATTGCCTGCGGTAAACTTGGAAGACTTTTATCCTTCGTTGATGAAAGAGTTTTGTCAAAAAAAGAGAAAGGCTTTATGGACTGACTCTTTTTTCTATCAACATTACTTTTATCTTCCACTTTTGGAACATTTTTCAAGTGGGATGAATTATCTCGATCCATTGGTTTGCTGCTTGAATCGTCTGCAAGATTTCTGCTATTGGATTGAAGACTTTTTGATGGTGCATTAGTGTTACTAGGGCCGTTTACTTTGCTTCTGTCGTTTTCTTTTTCAGTTGAACTTTTATGGCTTGAGTCATACATTGTACGTTTTCTTTCTGAAGAGGCTCTTTCACTGTCACGGTTCTTAAAATCCCCTGTATTTTCATTTCTATCTCTTCCTTTCCCTTTGGTCGAATCTTGTTTGGGTGCAGAATTGTGTTTAAATTTGTTTTTGTCAGAAGATTCATTCTTATGTTCACTATCATCACCCTTTGTGTGATACCTATTTCGATTTCTATCGCTACTATCGTTTCCACGATTTCGCCTACTACTTCCACCCACAGAGTTTTTATGTCGGTGGTTATCTCTGCTGTAACCGGAATGTCTATCATTATAATCTCGAGAATCAGAACTTCCTGGTCTTCTAGGAGAATGTCGGCCCGATTCATTCTTCGGTTCGTTTTCACATTTTCTCCTCTTACTTGGGTTTTCCTCCACAACTTCTTGTTTTATTCGTTTAGTATTACCATGATCACTGATTTGTTTTTCCTCGGTTGCTCGATTTTGACGCCTAAATAACAAATTGTCCTTTTCTACTCGCAAACTGTTAATCATGCGATCTTTACGTTCAATTTCGGTTTTGGCGGTTTTGTAAAGTTCAGAGATATTTCTCGATAGGCTTTTTTCAGTCTCTTTCATAGATGTAATTTCGGAAACCAGTCTCTCTACATCTCCTTCCAACGCCTTGATTTGGTTAGACAAAACTTCTTTATCATTTTCAAGCTTAAAAAACATCAAAATAAATAAACTGTCAGATAGAGGTTATGTCAAAAACTGTTTACCTTACTGACCAATTCCCCTAAATCTACATAATTTAGGTCGTCGTACACTCCTATCTCCTCCGTAGCATCATCCATTTCCATTGCTTTTTTTTTAAATACTCAAAATATCGAATTTTGCAATCAACACCTAAAAGTACAAAAATTAACTTTGAAATGCAGGTACGGCGAGTTTAGTAGTTTTACAAGGCACAAACTAAAGAAGACTAGTAATAATAATAATAACTTATAATATTTACTTAAAAATCATTTTGATCTAAAAATTAAAGTTAAAAAAACTTTGTAGGTTACTTTTAGGTTGCGAAGCGCTGTGGCGGTTAACGCAACTTGTGTACTGCGTCGTGCGACTGCGCACAAACTATTTAATAGTAAATTCTTACCTTGATTGTTAGAAGTTGCGAGGACGCGGAGAGAGTTGCGGTAGATGTACGTAGTGCGAAGATTAAAATATTTGTTGTTTTTGGGGTCGAATACGCGTGTGAAGCTAAAAAAAAGTGTTCAAGTGCAACATGTAGGTTTGAATTTATTTGTTCGGTGTTAAAAAATATATCAATCATTTAACCGCAAATAGTGCCTTTATAAATGTGTAGTTTGCGTATGCAAGTTTTTTAAGGATTCGATATATTGGATTAAGCTTCAGGTTTGTTACCACTTTTCTTTTGTTTTATGATTGTCAATGTCGAATGAATGCGGTGCGAATGCAAAATTTGCAAAGTTATTTTGGTGAAAATGTTATTCGCGGAAGTTTCAAACAGTTGAAAAAGTTCAAGACAGGTAAAAGTCGGACTCACACAGGAGCACCGAACACGAGGTATTTCGTTGAACACACCTCTTTTCCTCCACGGCGCTTGTTTTTAAATTTTTGAATCGTGATTCAGGTGGTTTCGCATAAAAATTAAAAAATATTGACAAATTTATGTTTTTTATGTAAAAACATTGCTGTAGAATAATTTTGACTGCACGTGGTTATTTGCATTCACTAATTTTTTTTTATTTACTTCTGTTATTTATGGTTTTATTCACTTCAGGAGGAATTTTTTTGTCAAAAAATAATTTTTACATAATATGCAGGTATCGGTGCAAAATTGATAAAAATATCAATTCAATTTTCCAATCGAGATTATAATATTTGCATGACATTTCCTTTATCAGTGATTACCTTGCGCAACCTCAAGTTAATTAGCCTTAAAGTTTGTATTGCAATGATAAAGCAGCTATTTTCCAAATTATTGCAAATTAATTACCTGTGCTTTCGTTTGTATGACGAAATAATGAACTCAGTTCTTGATAATAGTACCATATTTGGTAATAATTATGAATCATCATACTCTAGTTTTCTATTATCAATGAGTTTTTAAAAAACAAAATTCCAAATTTTAAAGTCGGCTACACACAGCTTGAACAAATGTCAAACTTAAGCTTAAGGGGGTTCCTCTAAAAACTGCATAGTTTGACATTTTTTCTGGCGATAAAATAAATGCAATACAAAATCTGTTTAAACGACTCGATTCAAGAAGCTTTGAAGAATATTTCCAATTTTTTGTTAATTTTTCTTAGAGAAAATATTGCAGCGTCAGAACTGAGCAAAGGAAGCTTCTACAAGTAGTGGTTCCACGGCTGTAAAGTTTTTTCCGTCAGTTTTCGACCTTAAAGAAAAGAACAAAATTTTCCCAATTTTATATAAGATTATCTCGGGGAGTACGTAGAGAAATTTAAAAATATTGGTTTCACTAAAAATAGCGCAGGGTAGAAGTCGAGTTTCTTGTTTCCGCCAGTAGTTTAAAAAATGTAGATTTGAAATACAGCGTTTGAAATTTTAAGACCTTAATGCGTCATTTCAGCTAAAAAAGTTTAAATTTTTCCAAAACCTCGAGTGTCATTACCCCTTAACGCCGCAGTCTCACTATCGTCCAGTCTTGAGTGGGTGACTATCTCAATTAGTATTCGGCGGACTATTCAAAGAACCAAATATTTTCAGATACCAAAATTCAATAGCTTTTTTTATTAATTAAATAAAGAAATTGACATTAATAATAATTATTGTGCAATGATTATTCAATATCTAAGTTATGTGTTCTTTCAAAATAGTAGTACATATTATTAACTTCACAAAAAACTGAATTAAAATAGCTGAGTCAGTAGTCTCGGGAATTTCCAGGGCAGTTCACGCTCTTATATATAAAAAAAGTTAATACTTCTTCCATTTGTCACCATTTATTTGTGTAAATCTTGGTTTTAAGCAAGTACAGCTACAGGGGTGGGGGAGGGGGCAAATTGGTGCAATTATTGTCCCCTCAGTCGAGCAAACCTGAAGTACTTTACCAAATGTTTTTATTTAGAACAACTTTTCTGGAAAATAAGTAAAATCGGGCAGAAATGCCCCCTCCCGAGCAAAATTTTGATTTATTGGAATATTTACCTGGAACGGTCATGAAATTTACAATTTCACAATTTTGCTTAGGGACAGTCGGGGAATTTAAAACTTCGGGTGAGGATACATTTTCTGAAACAAATAGATATTTTTGATACAAGTTAGGAAAACTAAAATTTTTCCATTCAAGGCGAAGCCGAAAAAGTATTACTTTCCGCACACTTTTGAATATCACAAAGTAACACTTTTTGAAACATAATTAGAAAGACGATTTTTATGGCATAAAAAGAAAACAGGAAAAAATAAATTGGGAATTAATATTTAAAAAACAAACATGGTCTTTGCTGTTCACTATTTCGAGACTCGACTTATATGGTTTTTAGGGGGGGGGGAGCATTCGGTCAAATAATATACAATTTACAACATTTTCCCCTCTTTCTTGGAGTCGTTCCTGGACACATCTGAATTACAATTGATAATTTAGGAATTAATGGTGAAAAATGTAAATTGTATATTATTTGATCGAATGCCGTTGTGACCCACGCGGTGACAAAAACTACATTCAGAAACCTTTTCTTGTTCGAAAGTATAGTATTTGCTGTTATATTTGGTTGTGCAGTGATTGACCTTTCTGTATCTATGCAGTTTATCGCTTTGTGACCATTCTTATTGCACTTATAGCATTAGATTTGGAATCAACAATTCTTCCTTACATGACCTGTTTTTTCCGCAACCAAAACATTTTTCCAGCGAATAGTTTCTTGTGTCTTCTTTTGAGGTGCTCATTCTTGGTCGTTTAACTTGCCGTCGCTGATCATCTTTGTTTTCATTATCGCACTGTCGGTCGTAGCAGAATCATAAGTTCTCGTTGATCGCTAGGAGTATTCATTCTTAACCTTTGACGGCCGATATCACTAACAATTCCGCCAATCACAGGGCACAAAACTTTCTCCCATGACAATTGTGATTCATATCGATATATACAGCGAATTTTTTCAATACCATATTCACATAACGTCTCGAAATCGGAACTTACCATGGTTGCAGCTTTTATAAATTTTGTATGCCAGGTGTCTTGATTAGGGAAATTATTGCGAAGATCTTCAGCAAGGCTTTCCCAGCTTGGTTCGTGTGATTGCCATCCTTCAAAAAAAATTTTGCCTTTCCCTTTAAGCGCATCTCCTACTTTCGATATCATGATGAAGTCTGATATTTTCGCTCGCCTTCTGATCTCGTCTACTTATTCAATCCATTCTTCTGTTGAGAATTTACTCTCATCTGGGTCATGTGTTGGTAAATTAAAGTGATGTCGTTCATTTTCATCTGCTGGTCTTGTGTTGAGATCAACCATTTTCTTGAAAAAATATTCCATACATTGTACAAAATTCGTTGGACTATCGTTAGAACTCTGCTCTTCATTGCATCTGCGCTCGTCTGTATTTTTACTCATTATGTCGAGAACTTGATTTCTAAAAAAAAATTTAATCGAAAAAATATTTTTTACTTACCTTGTTGTGGTTAAACGCCGGTAGTGATCCCACTTCTGATGTTAGAATAAACTTTATTTAATTAATTAAAACGCTAAATTTTGTTATTACAATGGTTATTACTGTATTTCTCTTAATTTCTATGTTTTATTCTCAAACGTTTCCTTTTATATAGTGTTTCTTAGTATTACTGCACATTACCAACTTAACGCAAGCTTAGTGATATTTTACATACAGGGTGGCTCGAGGATATTGTATTAGTCTTCTTCTCAGGTCCGCACTTGGGTGATATCTCTTTCTATTGGTTGCTAGTTGGTTTAGGGAGTATGTCTAGATTACTCTAGCAGATCCGTACTAAGGGTATGTCTCAGTCACTCTAACATATTGTAATGTAAAGTTTCAAACTCCACATACTCTTACCTTTTTCTCCAGCTAGCTCAGATAATTTCGGAGATACTTGACTCTCAGGAGCGAGTTCAATTTGAAACCCACGAATCGTATGATTCAAGAAAACAAAAATCTTTAATAATATCGCAAAATAGGGTTTATTTATTGCCAATAACTTGAAACTAAATGATGTTGTTTCTTGACTCTTTGTGTAATTGTGTAGCGACACTTGGCAAATGAATTGCATTTACTTTTCTACCAAATATGACTTCTAAATTCATTTACCAAATTTCGCTGTTTGTGTAATAATGTTAGTAATAAAAAAAAACATGAAAATTATAAGAATTCTGAGAAATAAAAATAGTTCAAATAAACAATAATTTCTTAGCTTGATTAACGTTTGAGGTCCACTGCTTTCCTCGTTGTCCTTAGTCACTTGCTTCCGTACCACGCTGGATGTAACAGGTGTTTCTGCTACTGAACTTTTGTTATCGGAATTGATCGGATAGTTTTGTTTTTGTGAAATTTCTTCAATAATCGCCTTAATTACACACGTGTATTCTGCTATTCCATACAAATTCAATCCAATTTCCATTTGAGGTAAGTAAATTTTGTTAAAATTATAATATTTCGCATAAATGCAAATGGCGGTCGGCGTTGTTAAATTTTCTTATCATCCAAATATCAAATTTTAATTTTCTGCTTTATTTCAGCTTGAAACAAAACGCAAACAATAATTTCTTATATAATCGCACTATCAATCATCAGGATATACTCCCTGACTTAATCAGTTAATCGTTTGGCAAAATTAACGCAAATTATCAAATCACAAAAATTGGTAACGCACTCATTTTTCATGGACTCGCAACGTCCTCCACTCGACGAACCTTCTTCCAACCTTATAACAACAAATTCCCTCGTAAGTTTCAAATTATACAGTATGCACCATATTTCTTCTAAACACTTTTTAATTTTAGCTACACGTTCGCAAGATTTGTCAATGGTTTCACAACACCTTTAGTTTAATTACAGTAAACAATAATATTTGTGTTAAAAGTAGTATAATGTGTAACAATTTTGAGTCAGTTTGTTGTTGGCATTAAATAATTAAAAACCGACTTGCCGACATGAAAACAAGTCTTTGAATCGCGGTGCAAATCGATTAGTGACTCCAACCGAATCAAAACTACCAAGAAGACAAAGCTCGTCCAAAATATCAGCTGCCGGTTAGAAATATCATTACATCTAATATCCCCTTGCTTCAAGTTGATCATTTGATAAGAGATCCAAAATTTCGCAAGCAAATGTTGACTTGAAGCCAATAGCTTCTGTAATGATATAAAAAAATTTTTTATAAAGTCTCCCCAGTGCATCTTTTCTAACTAAATAAAAATCCTCCCCTTGTCAAACTTTCCTCAAACTAAACTAAATCTTTCCACGTACTTCACTAAATAAAAAATCAAATTCCCTTCAAATAAATAAAACCCTCAAAATAAAATAATTCTATCTAATTAATTAATTGTCATCATAATTGGCAATTATTCGCACCTCCTTATCATGTTTATTAAAAATTGTAATTTTTCCTCTTAATTTTCCCGGATCAAACACCACTTTTCTTTCCCTAATCATATTAACAAGCACCTGTTGCAAAAATTCCCAATGCACCTGTCGCAATATTTCTAAATTTTCAAAGTTATGATTTTCAAATTTTGTTTTTATTTTCATGTGCTGTTCAATTGGTATTAAAATTAATCTTTCCTCCGATGCTAAATTATCAATGCTTGGATTTAAATCGATGAAATTACTTTTAAAACACCTATCACGTTGGAACCGACCATCACCTAATTGTGAAGTTCCTTCGTTAAAATAATGCACTCGATCTATTCTAACTTTTGCATGTTGGTTTTGTTCGTAATTACCATTTCTCTTATAATTCAAATTTTTAATTTTTTTATTGCGTTTATACTCCCCCGAATCTTTTTTATAACAATTCATTTGCAACCTGTGCATCCCTTCAAAATTTATCTTCTTTATTTTTTGTAAATAAAGAACCACCCCTCTATCTAGCTCCCGCTCGTAAAGTTTCCTTTTCCATGTGTGGCTAAACACACCTTCACCCTTTCTCTCATAAAATTTTAATTCATCCCTCCAAATCATCTCCTCATACTTCCGTCTCAAAATTTTAACTTTAATTTTTATCTGCACATAATCCTGTACGTAATTCTCTCCCCTAATTATTATCTCAACCTGTTTAACAAAAATTTTAGCATAATTGGGACTTATCAAAATTTTCTCCTTTGTCAACAAATTATTTTCACTGTTAATCTTACTCATTTCCGTTTCATCCCCTGTATCATTATCAATTGTTTTATCTTTTTCAGAGTCATTATTTTCCTCCCCTAAATATTTATTAATTTTATCATTTTCTTTTTCTTCAAAAATTTTAACTTTATCAACCCCGTTTTCTAATGTTTTATTTTCCTCCCTCAAAATTACTTTCGATTCACCAATTTCTTCATCCACAAATTCTACCTTTAAATTCGTTATATTTTGTCTTTCTTCCCAATTATTAAATTTTTCCTGAAATTCCTGAAAACCCCTATTCATATCCCCACATATTATTTCTACATTTTGATCTAATTTAACATTTACATTTTTATCTAATTTAATCATATCCCCTCTTAATATTTCTGTATTTTGATCTAATTTATTATCTAATTTCCCACTTATACTTTCTGTCATTTCGTCCATAATTTGCCTTTGATTGTTTAACAATATCTGCATCACTGACTCCAAGCTCAATCCCCCCTGATCTATCGAACCCTTTTCTGCCATTTTGATTTATTTAATTTATTTTATCTAACTACCCTGTTTCTTATTGAAATCGTGGTTTCGAGCTCCACGTTGCTGCGTCAAAAAGATGTTATGTAACCCCACGTTCTGGTCGTTTTGATAAAAACGCCACCTGACAAAAGCCCTACACGTTGCGGCGCCAAAAAGATGTAATGTAAAGTTTCAAACTCCACATACTCTTACCTTTTTCTCCAGCTAGCTCAGATAATTTCGGAGATACTTGACTCTCAGGAGCGAGTTCAATTTGAAACCCACGAATCGTATGATTCAAGAAAACAAAAATCTTTAATAATATCGCAAAATAGGGTTTATTTATTGCCAATAACTTGAAACTAAATGATGTTGTTTCTTGACTCTTTGTGTAATTGTGTAGCGACACTTGGCAAATGAATTGCATTTACTTTTCTACCAAATATGACTTCTAAATTCATTTACCAAATTTCGCTGTTTGTGTAATAATGTTAGTAATAAAAAAAAACATGAAAATTATAAGAATTCTGAGAAATAAAAATAGTTCAAATAAACAATAATTTCTTAGCTTGATTAACGTTTGAGGTCCACTGCTTTCCTCGTTGTCCTTAGTCACTTGCTTCCGTACCACGCTGGATGTAACAGGTGTTTCTGCTACTGAACTTTTGTTATCGGAATTGATCGGATAGTTTTGTTTTTGTGAAATTTCTTCAATAATCGCCTTAATTACACACGTGTATTCTGCTATTCCATACAAATTCAATCCAATTTCCATTTGAGGTAAGTAAATTTTGTTAAAATTATAATATTTCGCATAAATGCAAATGGCGGTCGGCGTTGTTAAATTTTCTTATCATCCAAATATCAAATTTTAATTTTCTGCTTTATTTCAGCTTGAAACAAAACGCAAACAATAATTTCTTATATAATCGCACTATCAATCATCAGGATATACTCCCTGACTTAATCAGTTAATCGTTTGGCAAAATTAACGCAAATTATCAAATCACAAAAATTGGTAACGCACTCATTTTTCATGGACTCGCAACGTCCTCCACTCGACGAACCTTCTTCCAACCTTATAACAACAAATTCCCTCGTAAGTTTCAAATTATACAGTATGCACCATATTTCTTCTAAACACTTTTTAATTTTAGCTACACGTTCGCAAGATTTGTCAATGGTTTCACAACACCTTTAGTTTAATTACAGTAAACAATAATATTTGTGTTAAAAGTAGTATAATGTGTAACAATTTTGAGTCAGTTTGTTGTTGGCATTAAATAATTAAAAACCGACTTGCCGACATGAAAACAAGTCTTTGAATCGCGGTGCAAATCGATTAGTGACTCCAACCGAATCAAAACTACCAAGAAGACAAAGCTCGTCCAAAATATCAGCTGCCGGTTAGAAATATCATTACAATATATATCTACAGTGGCTCCAACAATTATTAATACACCCCTATGTTAACCATGTAAATTGCACATTTTGAAACCGTTTTTTGACAAATGAAACTCGCTTTTACAGCAAAACTTTTCAGATATTTTTTATTGCAAATTTTAATCTCTTCAGTTTTGTTTCTATACATTTTTTATTTTCTTTCGCCGTTTATGAGTTACAGCGACTTGAAGAAAACTCTGTAGAAAACTCCCATAAGAGCAATGTTAATTTTATTAACTTTTTTACTTAGTTTTCTTTAAGTCGCTGTAACTCGTAAACGGCGAAAGAAAATAAAAAAATGTATAGAAACAAAACTGAAGAGATTAAAATTTACAATAAAAAATATCTGAAAAGTTTTGCTGTAAAAGCGAGTTTTATATGTCAAAAAACGGTTTCAAAATGTGCAATTTACATGGTTAACATAGGGGTGTATTAATAATTGTTGGAGCCACTGTATCTATTTTGCCCACTGTGTTTTACACTTGCTATCTCCAATTTTTGCGTATTCATGGGTTGTTTTAGTTAATTTTTAGTACACAGAATAGAGAAGGGTAAAAATAAAGGCCGTGCTGTAAGTTTTCGGATTCTTTTACCATCTTTGAAACTTGATGTTTTATTCACACCCCACAGTTACGCCCTACATATCTAGTTAAAAGAAACTATTCTATGATTAACAAAAATATCAAGTTTCTTATAAGTTCTAATAATATCAATAAGTCGAGTCGATTATAATAGAAGAGGCTTTCCCATGTATCAGGTTCAGTTCTATCTCTAGTAATAATTTTCTAATTCTTGCAATCTTTTAAATTATTTCCGAGTTTACTATGTAAAATTATACCTTAAAATATTCATTATTTCGAATGGAACCAATTTTCTCTCTTTCAAAATAAGATTGAAAGCGGAAAAATTAATAGCGTAGTTGTTGTAGAAATTACATTGAGAATGGGAGGGGGGGGGTCAGTATTCAATAAATGGATATTCTGCAATCCTATGATACTACCTACATTATCCTGTAAAATGAAAAGCTGATGTGCGAATTGTTTAACTATGATTTAATTTGATATTTTTATGAAATTATTTCATTAGTAAATATTGTGCAGAATTTTACGCTAATTAAGTAAATCTATCGTTAGTTTACCATAATATTTACAGTACTTCTTTTTATTTTTGCAATACATTTATATGGTCTTTTAGAGTTGGCAAATTATAAATATAATGTAAGCATGATGTTTATAAAATAATAATAATTATACAATTTGCAGTATGAATCATGAATTATATTAAATTAATTTACTGGAAAATATTTCTAGCTGACTGTCGGTCCGAAGCTTTCCTTTTCATAATTAACTTATTTTTATTCCGTCATTTTTTCTACTTATTGAAATGAAAATTTGTTTCGACTTAGCAGGGGCGGATCTGTACAGGACAATCAGAGGGTCTGAATTGCAAATCTATTCTAATAGACTCGCACTTCTCACCTTCGACTTCAAAGAGCCTTTTCAGAATGTGGTTTGTCGAGCAGTCCTGTTGTCAAATGTAAGCTTTTGTTCGGATTTATCGATTCATAAATGGCAAGTTTTATATTATATACTAAACCGCAGTTTTTTATGCGGATTCTTACGTAAGACTGCACTGAAATGATGAATGAAGTTTGAAAGAGATTCTATTTTTAACAATTAATTGAATCACTCATCGTTTGGTTTATATCCAACCGTTTTGTTCATTAACCTATGGAACCTCTATTTAAATAATAGCACAATTAATTATTTCTTATTTATTCTTCTGGTTCGTGCAGATGTGCTTCAAAGTGGAATTAGTCATGTAAAATGTCATTCACTTCCTAGCAACAGATTTTGATTATGCTAGTTTTCTGCCTTCCATAAGCTTTTGTGTATTCGCTTCAGTTTCTTTGTGTCGGTCCATAGCAAGTATCGTTATCGGTGAGTGGATTTAAGTGAATGACTACCGTGGTTTGGATTCCAGGTTAAACTATAGGTCTTCAAATTTGCTTTCATTTTCTATGATATCGGTAAAGTTCCGATTAACGGACTGATTGATCATTTAAAAGGCACGAAATAGCTGTAAATTCTTAATTAATCGTGTTAACTTGTTTTTAGTAATGACATTTTATGAATAAATTATTCGATCATAAACGGGATATTATGCGGATCTCTATGTGGTTACGAATAAATTGTTGGTAATATTTTATAGTCTACGAACGTCTCCAAGTAATATGTACATACATACATTGTAATTATGACGACAAGCAAAGGCATCCACTACTGCCATTTAGACAAGACAAGTAAATTTTTGAGAAAATTTCACTTGTACCATTTAAGCAGATAAGGAGGTACCGATAGCCATCTACCTGTTTACATAAATGTAAAAAGCTTTCTAATAAAATAATTTAAAGATTATTTAATTATCAGTCTCGAGCTATAAGCAATTGAACTTTCATCTTGATATTTTTCGAGTGGTTTGCGTGTTCTCACGTTTAAACATTTAACTGACCTTATTAGGAGTGTTTGTTTTGTCGATTAGTTAAATTTGTCAACAGAGTAAATAGAGATTTTAATTTATTTATCTATCTCACATTTTCAGGTAAAAATGAACATCGTAAATGTTTATAACCCAAATTGTGTGCCATCGGCCGCTCCTTCTGCAATTAGAGATGGGTTCGATTGAACCGAACCGACCGTGATGGAATAGCACGCAACTGAATTTAAAAGTCTTGTTTAGGTCAAGATCGAGGTTGTCAAACGTTTGATTTTGTTTGGTGTAAGTTGCATGTATGTCGTAGCACACTTTGCAGCTACAATGTCTTCGCTGTTAACATCCAAGAATGTTACAAACGTTAATAAACGACATCGGAATACTAAAAGCGGCAAAATGGATGTCGCATATGCGCTACTTTTTTTTATTTATCATTTACGTGCTGCTTAATTTGTATTCATTCGGTCGGTTAGTCATACAACTATTGTTAACAATTCTTAGAACAAATAACCTTCTTGAGATTCATAACTGAAGAGAGAAAACCACTTTATACTAATTATCAAATAAATTATCCAAATTTCAATTTCCTGCGCGTTTCCAACTACTGCCGTTCTGCACGAGACCCTCGAGAAATCTTCCAATTTATGAGCTTTTATCGCAAAAATCTCGGATGGTAAGTGCATTTTTGGCGTCTAAAAGGAATTTCTAAAGGTATTTCCGGTGGCACAGTTTATATTTTAAAGGTTTCTTAAATTTGCGTGCCGAACAACAGAAATCCCTACTGGTTCTAGATTACACTACGAAGATAAATATATACTTTTTATGCTGTAAATTTATGGCAAACAACCGACTTTCAATAATTAAAGTAACATGCAACCGAGCATGGCCAGTGCAAGGTTTTCATTCCATAAATTAAAACATTTTGAGATAACGAGCAGAAGTTTCGGGCTTCGTAAGCTGTTCCGAGCGCAGGATCTGTTTTGATAGTCAATGGACCTCATTCATAATTCAGAATATTTGCAATATAAGGGTGGAAACTTGCACGGATAGGGGGAATTGACCCTGGCAGTTAATTTAAGCTAGGAATTATTAAAATAACATTTACTATCAGATTATATTTTGCAGAACAGTTGTTGCTATTTGGGAGGCGAAGAATGGGCGAGGGGCGCGAATCTAGATTATTCCTTTAGGGGATCGAGCAATTATAAGCCCGACAAAAAGTTCTCATTAAGGATAATTATGTTATAATGAGGCTTGCTCGAAAGACTTGCAGTGTTGTTTTTATTGGCAGGTATTTAACTTTACTTACAGTTACTACTTACTTTTTTCGGCCGAAAACGCAAGTTAGGCACGCAATATGCCCAAAAATATCTTTTCTATTTTCTAAACACGTTCAAAGTAAAAAAAGCAATTTAGTCGACAGTCACGAATATGGTAAACCCATTTTTGAGATGTTACGTGAAATAACAAAAAATCAAGAGATTTAAAATGTCTTCATTATCGCCCGAGTGCCTTACCACTTATCCAAAAATTATTGCATCCCAAGGGTGGGTAGAGTCTTGCATTAAAAAAATTAACCTTGGATCTGCTGGTTAGTGAAGGTGGTGACGTCAGTAGTTATTAACTCGAAAATGGATCGCTCCTTGAAGCACTTGGAAACTTGTGGTCATTTTGACGCATCCGATCCAAAGGAAATTATGTTACTCAGAGCGATAATAGCACTTGAATCATTTTGGTCATTGATCGGTACTATCGCGAACATTGAACTTTTAGTAAATTCATTCATAACGCAATCAGCTGAAACTGTGTCTTCCGACATTTAAATTTTACCTCTATACTTTGAAAATCTGAATTTTAATATCCACACCATCATCAAAAATTTGTTATCTCGGTTATGCAATTAAATTGATGCAACTTCTCATGAGAAATAAATATTCTAACGTCCTCATGAATATTCAAGATTCTTTCAATTACTAAAACAATCTACTGACTTAATGACTTCGAAGGTCAACCCAAAATGCTTCTTCCATATATCCTATCCATTTGGCCTTAGCGCACACTAAAATTTCAATAATCGGTGCCGGTTGGTGCCATTTTGCTACGTTTGTTTGCGTGCATCGACTCCTTTAACAATTTATCAAATGGTGAACGTTGCAGGAAGAAGCATTTTGCAATGATGTCACCTAATTATTTGCGCAATATTTCCTTCGTCAACTTGATTGTAATTGATGCCGACTTACCCACCTGCCTGACCTATAAATATGTCAACTAATGAAGTCGAGAGGTTGTGAAGTGGTAAATTTTCACGCCAACCCTTATTTCGTAAGTGCCTTACTTAAAGTGCTATAAATATGAATTTATATAAACATAAAATTTTAAATTACCAGGGCGTCACAGATACAAGTGCACAAACCATACGTTGCCCTTTGCTACTACTTGCTTTATATCCGGAAGGGTTGACTATTTTAAAAGAACAGGATATACCGTGGGAATGATCAGTCTGCCGTAACAATAACAATCACCTTGTTCCCTTGCTTTGAAAATAATAATTTACCTATTTGTTTGTAAGGGCGTGACCTACAAGAGTTACCTACTTTTTTTAAAATTTTTTTAACCATCACCAACATTCACATTATGTAAATAATAGATGACAAATCTGATCATTTCTTAGTAGATGGGGAGGTGATTAACTTCCGGTTTATTAGTCACACTACGATTAATTAAGGAAAGTTTCGCGGTGAGTTTCTAAGTTTATTTTGAGAATATTAATTTTAACCATGAATGGCTATGTAGTCTTCGGCGAAAAAATGCGCAAATTCGTTCTTTTATTGGATTAGCGATTTGATGTTCCATATCCGAACAGAACGTTGTCAATTTTCACCCTATTTTTTGCATTTTGTATCTCCCAATGTATGGGGCTTTATAACTGCCCTCATTGAATTTAAGCAGACATGCAGAAAATAAGGGATTTTGTTCCGATTGTTATGTAGTTTGCTCATATTTTCTTTTATTATAAAACTTTCTCGCTACAAGGCGATCACTTACTACAGAATCAATATCGACAGAGAACAGACCAAGACATAGTGATTAAAGTACATTCAAAATCCACAGGGAGTTGAATATTTGAACACCCAACAAACTTGTGCACAAGAGAATTCGGGGGTGGACTAGCATCAATATTTTACTCTGCAAATGTAAGCGATTTTTACTTGAAAAGAGAAAAATATTTTTTTTAAATAAGTACATCAGTTTTTCAAAGCAATTTATATTGGAATAAGGACATTCTTCAGAAACACTCTCCGGTTCTATATCCCCACTTTTAAGTAAATTTTTCTGTCGAAGAGTAAATCGTCAAGCATCAAAAATGATTAGAATAGGAATGTATCACTTTTTGATTTTTATGTTGTGCTTCTGAGAGTCCTACCGAACGAAGTTCGATTTTAATTCAACTTCATTGAAGCCAAGATGGCTGACTAGGGAATATGGTGGTTTCCTATTGTCTTCTTTATAGCCCACAGATCAGTCTTGAGGTTTAGATCAGGACGAGACTGGAGTTTAAACTGCGATCTCTCTCTTAACAATCGGAGAGTGCAAGACAATAATCGAATAAATGAACTTGAACAATTTCAAAATCGAATCTCTGAAGAACAATAGATTAGAAATTAAAGCATAGAAAGATGGGAAGAAGAAGTAAAACGTGAATTCGTTTCTTCCCAAAACAAGAAGGGTAACTTGATGACTGCTGATCAAACTACACTGCTAGCTGTAATTATTGTTGTAAACGTAGTTTCCACTTAAGAGTTAAGACAAGGTTTTATATTACTGAAAAGGTCGAGAATGTTCTAAGCGATCTGGTGCAGGATGAAGAGCAGTGTCTTTTGGTTAACCTTACCAAGACGGAGCTTGTCTTGTTCACTAGAAAAGGGAAGCCAAGGATCATTCATGCGAATGTCTATCTTAAGAGGAACTGCTCTCAAAATGACTTCAGAGATATCAAGTATCTTAAGTATGTAGGAATAACACTGGACAGGAAGCTACATTGGGAAAAAACTAAGAAAGCTGGTATGGCTTTCTGACAGTGTCGACTGGCAACGGGAAGACCATGAGGCTGCTTTCCGAAGATCGACTGCTTGAACTACACTACCATAATAAGGAATCACTGTCATTTGGTCGATAAATCATGTGGCCGACCCAGTTTTTGGCCAACATTTTTTTTTGAAAATAAATAAATATTTAAATAAATTATATTGCTTTATTTAAATCATACTAAAAATACATATACATAATACGAAATATTCAATACAAATCAACGAAATATTGCTAAGATCCGTTTGGTTTAAACTGAAGGTTCTGAGCAATGCCACGAAGGAAATCGTCTGGAGTTTTGTTAAAGAAATCTACGACAAGTCCTTTGTACCTGTGAGCCTGTCCGGCTGTTTGACGTACTTTTTCATAGGAGGATTGGGCTCGTAGCCTGCAATATACAAAGCAAGGCTGAAGTCAACATTACCTTGCTCACGTTTGAGTCCATCGATGAATTTATTATTCCACCTTTCAATGGAATTATTTATTTTAGGAAGATCACCGAGATTACCAAAATCCTTTTGACCCGATTCGATATAGCTTCTTATTGGGTAACAATTAATCTTACGTACGATTATTGTGGGGGGGGAGAATAAATTTCCTTATTTTTTCTTATTATGATATGGAGGAAGTCTAGAAGTAGAAAAAATGTCTTACGTAATACATGAACGGCCCCTAAGCACATCAAATATTGGTGTAAATGATTGCCGCCAAATAACTCTCGGCCGAAGAATGTCGGCCAAAAAAATTTGACCAAATGACTGGATACCCTATGACTTATGCTATGTTATGGTGCGCGGATTTAGTGGCCCAGGATCAAACTGATTATAACAGCGTTTTCTCTACACCAGCGGCAGAAATCGGTCTCCTTGGCTGTAACAGGAGCGATGCTAACTCTCCTTTGCTTTTGTCCGCTGGATCTCTTTGTGAAGGCTGCTTTTGTGATAAGGACATGGGTCTTTTGGAGTCGATGGCCATGTGCAGATCCTTGAGAATTGTTTCAAAAGGGTGCTTTTTTTTAATCTAACACTAGGTGGATATACTTCCACCTTCCAAATGGAACTCATGGCTATACTACACTGCGCGGAAATAGTCCAGGAAAAGGATATCTGGGACAAAACAATTCAAATACTTACAGACAGCAGTGTTGCTCTTTATGTCGCTTAGTGATCATAAGATCACCTCGGGCCTGGTGTATTAATGAAGGCAATATGAAATCTGGTGAGGCTGGACTTGAGTAATCCACTTTGTGGTCCCGAGCTTTTCATTTTACAGACGGCAGTGTTGCTCTTATGGCCGTTAGTGATCATAAGAACATCTCGGGCCTGGTGTATTAATAAGGGCAATAAGAGATTAGACTGGGTAATCTACTTTGACGTCCCGAGCCTTTCATTTCGCCGAGCGTTAAGACTTTAGATGCCATTATAAGAAAGAAGAATTTTTATAAGCCAACATGGTTAAATAAACGCTTTATTATTAAATTTAGTTAAGGGAGGATTTCAAGGGGTCAATATCTAATGAAATGTCAGTACACAAGACTCGAAATTCCAAAGATTTCCAAACTCCAATGATTTCCAAGGAATTTCAGGGATTTCCAACGAATTCCAAGGATTTCAAAAGAATTCTTCAGAATTCCAGTGATTTCTAAGGAATTCCAATGAGTTCAAATCAAATTGCAATCTAAAGAATTCCAATGATTTCCAAAGAATTCCATATTTCTAAGGAATTCCAATGAGTTCAAATCAAAGTGCAATCTAAAGTATTTCAATGATTTTCAAAGAATTCCAGGGATTTCCAAAGAATTCCAATGATTTCCAAGGGAATTCCAAACGAGTGTACACAAAATTTTTGGGATATTCACCCCTTGGAGGATTGCATTGGGTTATGTTTTGCATTACGCGTAAGGTTGAGAAATTGGACTCTCAAGTTGTCCTAAATATCACCAGGGTGGTTTGTTCTGTCAAATCTGGAGAAGTTACCACGTTATTTTCGCCCATAGATAGTTCGAAAAATCTGTTCTGTCATTGGTTTAGAGTAAATAAATGTAACATTAGCAAACGGCCGGGTTCCGTAATTTGGTAAAAATTCTAAGGGTTGCTTTCGTTTATCGGAAATTAATGCTCAAAGACTGTCCCATGGCAACGCTTGAATATTATCACATCTAAAGAGCTGTTACTTACGATTAGTTCCATGTGTTTAATTTATCAGAATCTCGGTTTAATAATCGGAAACACCGAGTTTCCAATAGCTCTAAATCAGATTAACCTGTGATGGTTCTAAGCTTCTCTTTGCCTGAAGTAGATTTTCTATCGAAATTGCATAATATATCTAAATTTCACCAACGCGCCAACCGAAAATGATCTCTACTAATATCACTCGGTATAAACATATTATCCTTTACATCCACTTTTCGTATCGTACAGTAATGTTAACCAAAACTTGGTTTTCTTGAGTCGAAAGAGAAAACGTTTCTTAAGTAACAGCCATGTATGGTTTTCTCGCTTGCCAAACGGATAGGTCAGTGTCAACGCACAATACGGAACTTAAAAATGATCTACATGCACAGTTTCTAAATACTAATTCAACTTCTAAGGTCAACGTATAGGTCAGGTACAACTTAAACTAGCTCAATAATATAACAAGGTAATGATTTGAGGTTGATTATATTTAGTAAGATAATTTCTCAAAATAATTATTTCAATGTAGAATGTGTTACTATTCATGCAATTGTATGAAATGATTCGATACACTAATTACCAGTCTATTTCATCTACAAAAAAAAGTAGAACAATTAGCGAAAATTACTGACACACAAATTTTGATGTATTAATTAATTAGACAGCCCTGGAGAAAGCCGTTCCACGTGGACCTTTCCGCATTCTCCTCCAGCTCGCCCTTGGATTAGGAAAAAACGATATTTCCTCTTTTTTAAAGTTTATAACTCCCCCCCCCCCCCCCAAATTACATAAATATACAATATTTAATTTTTCCGTTATTTTGCGGTTGTCAAATGTAATGGCATTGTAAATTATCAAATTAAATTGGTGCAGTCTGTGAAAGTGGAATAATCTCTGATAAAAATGCCATAATAAAGAAGTCCAAAGTTTCGCTTATGCAATTTTTATAAACAAATCGGTTCGTTTGCCATGCAATTGAGTCATTTGTATTAAAATTGGTGCTGTTACATTATTCGCTAATTATATATTAAATAATTTTGTCATAAATTAATTGCCACACTTTGCTATTGTGTAACTCGAAAATAAATCTTTGTGATTGTCGTTCCTATAATTAATGTCATGGAACGATTTCCGTCATATTGTGTCTAAAATTTTACGCAAAGAAATGATATCAATAGATAACCTTTGCAACTTTGTATGGAGTCTTTACTATAAAATAAAAACGTATTCCCATGCACTCGACCATAGCTATGCACCTGCTAATTGAGCTGTATGTAGCCTTTACACCTTATTCATTGGTCTTTATTAATTTAATTACCAGCACACCAATTAATTACTAAGTACTAACATGATTTTTATATATATATCTTTATTTGGACAAAACTGGGTCAATAGAATTTGTAGAAACAAACAAACCCATCGATGATGTTTGGGGTCCCCTGGGTTCAGATTACCGGCAGGTAATTCGCGAATTTAATTGCATTGTTTGGGTGTGTGAAAACATAAATATTTATTTTGAAAATTTAAACTTTATGAAGTATTTGTTGAGTCTGTACCCAGCTGCTTATTTGTTAGTTCTGGTCAGTGATCCCGTAGGCGCCAGTTTATTTTTTTGTCTTAATCGTTTAAATCATGGAGAGCACTACACTAATACATAGGTCAAATACATTAATTGACTACTGCCATGAGTCACTATGCTTGGTACACTTGGTAGACATCGAGTCTACCATATACGGTGAAAAAAATCAGAACGAGTTTGAAGCAGTTTGGTTTGACTTTGGTATTTCTCCCTTCGAACTGGAAGGTGTGGGAAAAACTAATCCGAAGACTGATTTTAAGGCCTACCTGCGGTATTTCTTTAGAATCAGTTGTTACCACCTCGCACCTCGTTGACTGTTGACGAGAGGTTGGGATTAGATATAATGATGGTAGGACGACTCAAAAACGGTAACTTGAACCATCGGAATTTTTTTACAGGTGTTGAACAGGTGATGTGTTCTTTATTTACGGAAGTAGTTATTTCAAGATTACGCATCTCTATTTGCTCTATTTTTAATCTGCCGATAAACTGAATCTTTTTGATCTCAAATAAAATTGAAAGTCAACAATCTCAAATCATTCAGGTTAATTTTTATAAGACGATTAGCGTTGATTAAAGTTGTTAATATTGATTACTTTTAATTTAAAATGATTAGCGATTAGAGTTCTAAATTATGAATATGACTTTCAAAATTTGAGGGCGCATAGGTCGTTCTGTGGCCGAAGGCGGTGGCTCTTGTAGGTGTTCAAATGACGGCATGATAAAAATTTCTAGATTATTTCCATTCGACTCTGTCTGATCAAAGAAATTTCGGGTAATGAACCAAATGTTTGCATCGTTTACAATTAGCAACAGACTTTCAAAAATAGTTGAAAGGAAAATTCGTTATTGATGTTTACTTTAAGTCACATGCTGAAGATAATGATAGCGTATCTTGGAATGAAAATGTAAACACACATACCTAACTTGTCTGTTTTATGTTTTCAGAATGGGCAATTAGTAGACGTGTATCATTTTTAACATTTTTCCTAACGATAAACAACACATGACTATGATATCTGGAAATATTTCTGTATTAATACCTGAAGCTCGCAAATCCTGGAGTGTGTTATTTTGAGTTTTCACCTGAAAGAAAGAAAGAATTTGGGGGGGGGGTAATATACAAGTGCATGCCTGCAGGGTAAGCAATATGAGGCATTTAAATCGTCAATTATTATCTATTATTTGTTCATTTACTCTATTTTCATGGACACTGACTGCAAATTACATGCATTTTCTTATAGGAAACGCATCATTAAATATTAATAACTCAACCAGTTAGTTTTTCTACACTCGAAGAGTTTGCTTTGTCTTTAATGTAACATTTACGACATCGCTTTGCATCGCCATACTTTGGTTGCACATAGAAAAATTATGTCAACGTTTTCCATTTTGAATCTGTCTTTGGTGACCACTGAATCATAAAATTTTCAATGTCGCCTGAACTGCATTGGTGAAAGAATGTGGAAAATTAAAAGCCTCGAAAAATATGATAATCTCTAGAACCAGATTCCAACGGAAACTAATGTATTTCAATAATATGCACACATAATTACAAGGTTGCTGCATTATTAATACAGCGTTTATTTTTCTCGAGACAAAGCTGATTTTTTGCAGATTTTGAAACCATCGCCGTAAATCGAAAAAGTTCCTACACTTGACGTAATTCAGTTATCTGTTTACGAAAATAAAATTTATCTTTCATCGTGTGAGTTCTCATAAATGGAATGAAAGACTTCTTTTGTTGATTGTTTTTGCGAAAGTGTGACATTAGCAATTTTTTCATTATGGATTTACTTAAATCAGCTATATTATTGTTTCAGGGTGTGCTGCAATGCACGGAAGCGCGGGTGATCGTAGGGCTCTCGAACGAGAAGCCCTACGAAATGTCATCGCCCAGTGGAATGCTAACCGTTTGGATTTATTTGAATTGTCGGAACCAAATGAGGTAAGTTTTAGCAATTATTGAATATTAATACCATCCAAGATGGTCCCACTTTTTAAAATACAGCAGTTAATTTTTTATTTTCTTATAATATAATATAAAACAAAGAAATCCAATAAACGAAACTACATTTTTTTAAATTTCAGTTGGGTAGGGTACTTGTAAAGGAATTACGGTCCGTTGACATTCGCGTCTAGGAAGCACCCATTTTCATTGTTGCAATCCATCCGTCCAAATCTTTTATGGGTTGTATTTGCTAACTGTCAAGGCAGGAATTTAGCACAATTTGTAAATTATACATTATTTTCTCATTTTTGTCAATGAGTAATGTTTGATGACATTCAAAATATTTCAATGCAACCTCTGTCCAATTATCAACCTGATTTTTTGGTATTTATTTAAAAAATTAAACATTGTTAATCTGAATATAAACATTTTTAAATTTTTCTTCAACTTTGTTTACGGTTGTAATCTATTTTTGTAATAATAAATTAACATAGGGGCTTTTATCATAAACGACCCACATAATTAACCAAGACTGGTATACTAAAATAATGGATATTCAAGTCGTCGAAAACCTCGAAGCAAATCTCAGCTTCTAATACAATTCACTTTGTATTGTAGAAAAGGTGTTAATATTTAGTAAAGTGCGTTATGCGGGAATTCCCTGTATGATTTCAGGCTGTCTTCTCTCGACAGACAATAACAAATGGAAAATAATCTGCTATGAGAGGTCTTCTGCACTGTGAAAAAAGATTTGTCGCTCTAACACAGCTATTAGTAACTATAGCCTCAACTGAGTTTTGTTTTGCTGCCATAACAAATTTTTTGTTGCTGCAACAAATTTTCTTATTCCGCATAGAAAAAAACTCTGTTGAGGCTATAGCTACTAATAGCCCTGTTAGGGCGACAAATCCTTTTTCTCAGTGTAAAAAATGAATTTGTCGCTATGCGACAAATGTCGTAGAGGATTCTAAGTGGATAGCAGAGAAGAAAATACATTTTTTTGTTTTTTCATGATGTAACAATTATTATGTGACACGTGTAATATTTTATGGCTTCTGTTAGAGCTATTAATACGAATTAAATTTAATTAGTACGGTCGTGTTCCCTAAATGGCTTTTTAAATCAAAAGCCTGTACCTTGTACACTCTGAAGGGTCTAACCAGAATACATTAAATGTTCGATATTTCACGTTTTATTCATGAAGGGTACCCAGTAGATTTCTTTTAGATTAAATTTACTGATTATTGAATGCGATATTAGATTTTGGATTTACACCGAAATTCCAATCTAGAAAAATATAGACATCCAATCTAAAATACAATAATGGAATATGCTGGTTGCTAATGCTTCTTATCTTAAAATTTTAAAGATATCAAATATCAGGCAACTGCAGTGGTTCCAAACTCGATAGGCTTCCATTTTCTATGAAGCTTTCCTCGCTTAATGTTAGTAGAGAATCACTCTAAATTTCTTGCCAATTCGCTAGTGTTTTTAATTATGTATTATTTTATAAGTTTGCATGTTTATATTGTCAGACTGGAAAAGTATATATAGCGTGTTTCACAACTTTCCTTTTTAATTAGCCTTCCGTGTTTTGATTAAGGCACACACACCGTTGATTTTCGACAAATCTTTTATATTATATTTTTCTATAGAAAGCTGTAGTACTATCTTTTTGGTATTTGCAAGGGATTCAAATGCTTTTTTGCAAGACCGCACAATTTTATTGCTTAATATCTCAATCTGCGGTTTCGCTTGTAATGAAAGACCAGGATATCTTCTCTAAAAGGTTTAATGGAAATACCTGTTGCATTTATGAATATGTCTGCTCTGGACGCACTTAAGTGTTTAGCTATTTTCAACGTTTTATGGCAAGGAGAAGAGATCGCGAGAGATTGAATACTGTTGGCCGCTAAAAAGTAGTGTTTATATTCCTTGTTTATTGGTTGAAATAAGATTTAAGGGCAGCTTAAGGGGCATTACTGTTTTTTAACGAACGTAATTTACTTTTAACACCAATACATCACTTTCAACGCTTCAACACTAATACTCATTTTGAAAGAGGGAATGAATGTTGAAAGTACACTTTTCCGAACGGTAGTAGATAATATATTTACAAATGCTCTCGGTAAAATGGTCAAATTGTTTAGAAACAAATAATGAAAAGTGTCTCTTTTTAATTTTTTAATCATGTACATTTACAATTAATATTTTTCAATTAGCTTTGTGTGTACTATTTTTGATTTAATAATGGAACTAGGCCGATTTCAATCCAATGTAATCATAATTTTTTCTTTTTTAAGTAAAATTCTAATCGTTTGATTGACATTTTAAATTAAATTATCCTCTTGATAATTTGATTGATCTAATTACGAACTCTAAATTTAATTAACAGTCGACTTGTTGATTTTAATTAGTCCTGACTGCAATAATTGCTCGTAATTATAATATCATTTTATTGCACATTATATTTATTAAACTTGAATGAATGTCATTCGAGTTTATATTTTTCATTAAAACAAATTAATATTATTCTACTAGCGAGTTTATATTTTATTAAGTTAAAAGACTTACAACTTAGACAGTGATTGGCTCGAGATTTTCAAAAATTTTGATTCGCGGTTTACTGAACATTTTATTCGAATGGATATTTATGGACACTAGTTGATGCGCAATTAAATTGCACGTTAATCTATTCACGCACGTCGTGAACTATGATAATAGATAGTCGATTAGCACCCTGAATATACGATCTTGAAGTATTCTATTGGATCTCAAAATTTGTTAATCTTAAAACAATATTTAAGTCGGTGCATTATGTGCTTTTGAAATTCTAATCGAGAAATAGTGGGAAGAGTGTGGACAGGCTATTAGCATTCTGAAATGGATTTCACAGCAGAATAATAAATTTATAGACAGAATGAGAAGCAAGTTTCTTATTTATTACCTGCAATAAAATTTATATATTGTTCTTTCTCCATGTCAATCTATAATTACTGACGCGCACGAATGGATCGAGTATTTTATATTTTAGCATTAATTAGCAATTGCTTCAGTAATATATTAACGTGTAACGAATTCGAGGCAATACAAGTTGATGAGATTTTAGTCCTTGAATCTCTAAGGAATCTAGCGTTGGAATATATTATAATTATTATTGCTTTTTGTCTAAATTTCCCTAGTAAAGATGAAGTCTGATGAATGTAAACAATAGGTACATATTTTTATATATAAATATGATTAATTGTTCTGCTATTTATCGTGATGTAACAAATTCTGTACACTCCTACGGTAATGGGTCGTTTTTTACAATGTAATGTCGTATACCTACACAGTACTCGACCAAATAGCATAAATTAAATCAAGCAGTTACACTTTATTAATACACATATTTAAATACTTGCTTTTTAAACATTAACATTGTATAAATGATTGAACGATTTGTTAGCTAATTTCCCTTTAAAGTGTTTCTCGTGAGAGTATATGAAATCCGCAAGTAATTACTATGCTAATTGCACTTATGAATATTAATTTTTTAGAAAAATCTTTCTTTATTAGCTTTACCGAGTAATTTATTTTTAATTGCTTTCGCTCAAATTTTTTAACTAAATTTTAATTTTTTATGAAACAAAAAGCTTCCAATTTTTTTTTTTTTTTTTATAAAACTGATAACATTTTTTTGTTATATTATTATAATTGGCCTAAAATTTCTTATAATTTAACGTAAAAATATGTGAAAGTATCATACTGAACGTTTTTCACTTCTTTTCTCTTACTGTTTGAGTTGTATACTAAAGAATGCATTTCGTATTATTTATTATCTACTTTCCACACTTTGCACATATTTTTACAATTATTAGAAAGAAACTCGTTACGTGTGTCACATATGTAATCATCTTCAGAGTAAGCCAATTATTGCCGTGCCTCGTTAACTTATTTACTTTTGTTTGCCGTTACAATAGCCATTCCGCTTTTCCTACGTCAATTATTTTTATGATACCAGCGACATTTCCTTACTGTAATTTCTAATCATTTTCAGGAGCTCGAGTTTCATGGAGTTATGCGGTTTTATTTTCAAGACTCTGGCCAAAAAGTGGCCACAAAATGTATACGGGTGGCGTCCGACGCCACCGTGGAAGACGTCATAGGAACACTAATCGAAAAATTTAGGCCGGATATGCGGATGCTATCGGTGCCTTCTTACGCTTTATACGAATTACACGAAAATTGTTCCGAAAGACGTATGGCACCTGACGAAAAACCTTTATTAGTACAACTCAATTGGCACGTCGACGACCGAGAAGGAAGATTTCTTTTAAAAAATATTGACGAAAAAACGGTAACCCCCGCCCTTCTTAAAAATCCAAAATTCATAGATTTGTTACAGAATAGCGCCATTAACTCTCACGAATCCAACGCGAGTTTTAGACGAAAACTATCGAAACGAGAAAAGAAACAATTGAAGAAGCAAGAAAAATTACAGAGGATGAAAAGCGAGAATGGGAAAAAGAACGATGATGGCGTGGCGGAAAAATTATATTCAGGTGCGTGTGGTGTATTATTTTATTTATTTTAATCTGATGTTGTTTTTTTTTTTTTTTTAGAATTACCCGAAACGTCGTTCACGAGATCCATCTCCAACCCCGAAGCGGTAATGAGAAGAAGACGACAACAAAAATTAGAACGAAAGTTGCAACAGTTTAGATCGAAAGACGGAGGGCCAGATACGGGTACTTTTTTTATTTTTCGAATTTAAATTTTGTTTTTTAAAATTTTTCGTTTACCATTTTAAAGGTGGTACCTTAAAAATTTATGGAGAAGCTTTATGTCGCGACGTTCCCTATAAAACGCTTCTGTTATCTATAAGGGATAGTGCTGGTGCCGTGGTTCGCGAAATGTTAGACAAGTATGGTCTTCATAAAGCAGATCCTTCGCAGTGGTGTCTGGTGCAGGCTACGTCTTCCCAAGGAACTCCCGAATCGGAGTACGTCCTCGACGACGACGAGTGTCCCCTTTCCATACTGATGACATCGCCAAACACAAGTAAGTCGTTAAAATTTCAAATTGTCCGACCTCTCGTTACAGGTATTTACACCGAGCTTTCCGCGGATATACATAGGTGGCGCGTAACGTTTCGGAGCGTGCATTTTATTCTTGCTTTAAATATTCCATGCGGTTTTCACGCCGGGTGATTTACAAATAAGATAATTTTCAATTATCTTCTATTAATAAATGCATAGCGTGAGTAAAATTCATTAAATAAAATGCTTTGATCGCGTTCGGGAAAATTGTGTATTGTAAATCCAGTTTGTTGGCGCGAGCTGTAAATAGAATCTTAGACTTTCTTAGTTCTCAAGAGGTGGATGTAAGAAGTTTTGAAGACACCAAGGTTCTTGAGTTTTCTAGCTATCTAGCGCATGCCTCGATGACCAGACAACGACTTGAAACACGGAATAACGTCATTCGGTGACGAGACATGGTTGCGGCGAGGGTGGATGTGGGGATGTCTTGATTCCTCCGATTTTTTTGAAATGTAAATCTCGTGTGTATCGAAAATGATGAGTTACGGTTTATTTTATGAACATTTTTGCTTACGGGACCAATTTTTCGGTAGTGCTAAATTTGATTTGATTACAATTTTGTAAATATTTACAAAATCGTCCTATTATAAATAACAAAATGTGATTTGGTGGAATGCCATTGTTTTAAAATGTTGGATTGGGGTATTAGACGTACGTATTTGTTTATTTTGATAATATAAAACTTAAAATTAATATTGTGTAGGGTTAAATCCAAACAAGTTTTCTTATTCCACTTCTTGATTTATGAACTTGCACTTTCAAAAACCAGTCACGTTTTGCCTTTGCTACATCTTACCGGTTTTTTGCTTCAATTTTGAGCACTCCTTGGATGAAATTTATATTCTAAAATATTTTTTTTCTAACCGCTTATGTTATGGTAATTCAGATGGTATCGTACCACACACACAACCTGTTGTTTTTTGTCCGGGGGTTCCTTTTAATTTTTTATACTACGCATTATTTGATCCTGTTTGGGTAATGGTATCAAATAAATAGGTGGTAATCTGTGAAACAATTGATTTTTCATTACCTGAATAATATATTGGTAGGCCACATTGGGAATGTGTTGGTCTGATGGTATTGATTTTAGTTGGAAGTTCTAAAATTGGCATTTTAATTTTAGTTTAAAAATTGATTTATCCTTCGGAAGATGGAAGCTACTTATCGATATTAATTAATCTAAACGTGGATTTTACTACTAAATATCTCTGTTCATTATGTAGTTATGCAAATCTTCTAAAGGTAGTTGACCTTTGTTATTAAAGCTACATCTACCACACTACATTCCTGCGGATATTTAAACTCTTACTAGCTAAAAGAGATAGTAAGAAATTTTTGAAGACATTTTTTAGAAAAAAATTTTGTATCACTAACCAGTTCTTTGTCTGATGTATTTTTTTATAGCGCAATCGATCGATTTATTGTCGTAATGATTTCAGACTAAATTGTACCTAATCGACAAAGAAATCGTCCTTTTCTACAAAAAACTACGTCGCGCATTTAAAAGACCTTTTGTACTAGCAGAACGGTACAATATCAAAGTAGGATGTAGCAATTAAAATAATTAAGTGTTACTACTTCAAATAATGAACAAATATTTTAAGTCCAGAGTGACACGAAACACTGACCTTTCGTGTTACGGTAGCCATGAAATTCATTTCCTCGTAATTTTCTGCTGCCTATTGATAATATCGGTGACCGATTTTTCTATAACATTTACGATTTTTTAGTGCGAATAGTACGGACAATGAACTTAAATTTGCACGATTTTTTCTATACCAATTATTATTTTTCCCCTTCTGATTGCTGCTACAAACGCCAAAGGGATAGGGAGGTGGTTATCGAGTTCCACTCCAATAATAGCTCATGGAGAATCGTAAAATGTTTCGATAGTTAATCTTGGTTGGCGCCACTATTCTTTCAAGAGTTACGAACAGGTGCCAGAGGGTGACCATAAGCAGCCCCCGTCTTGAGCTTTACCATTCAGAACTAGTAACTGCCATTTTTCTTTTCATTTAAATATTCTGTCAATTATGTAGCCGTCGAAAGAACATCGGAAGGAACGAACATTTAAAAGCCCAAAGTAATGTGGCATTTCCGGACACATGTCATCGGTAACTGTTTTATTCTTTTCGTTGGTAGAATGGAATACATCAACATGAAGCCAAGTCTTTTAAAAACACACCGTATTATAATATTCCGAAGCATTACTCTGGGATTCAATTAATAAATGGGGAACGAAACAAAAAAGTACCGTTATTTTAAATAAAAAAATTTAAATACAATATTGCGAGCATAATAATATACATAATATAACAATACAACATCCATAAGTGAATATTATTGTATCATGCAACATACATAGAAGTTGTTTGCCATATCCAGGACCGGACTTACAGATCGACCAAATGACAAAACGAGGGGCGAGTCACAAGACAAACTTTTTAAAAGATTCTGGATTGTCTCAAGATTTCCTTTAGAAAAAGTCGAAAAAGCAAAAAAATAGTTGTTCAATGGTATTCCTAACATTTTATGAGATGTTTTTTGGCATTTTCTCAAATTTTCCCCTTGGAGTTTCTCAAATTTTCCTTACCAAATGGCAGCTATAATTTGGTTTAGATTAGGGCTTTCCTCTATTGGAACTCAATTGATATACAATTTTTTTATGTGTAATTTGGTAAAATTGGATGCAACACCAATTGGTTGTATTGCAAGACGGAAGATGGAGTGAGAAAAGGTCTACCGTCAGAGTTCATGGTGAAAATCCGACGCAGAAAGGCGGAGGCTTTTAAATCATTCTTATTTTTAAAGGACATTAACTCTTTGTGTCCTAGAGGAGTCAGGATGAAACCATCATCTTCTTTTTTTTGTATTTCTTCTTGTATTTTTTTCAGAACCGCGGTTATAAAAAATATCCAATTTTTAAAACTAATGTAAATTTATTTTCTTTTTTTGTAATAAAATTGAATACAACCGCTTATCGCTAAATGTACGCTCCAATATCTGGAACATTTCCATTCAACTTTGCGCTACAATAGAAAATTGAATTTTATAATTAAACTTGGAAACTTTTTTCTTAATAAATAAACATTTTCTTTACTTCGAATTTTCTTCCAATTAATTTTACTTTTGCTAGTATCTATTTTCCTTTTAGCTTCCGTTTAAACCATCATCACATTGCTCATTATCTCTGTTAATATCTAGCTTTCTTCTTTAAAATTAAATACTCTACTTTTAGCAATAAGAAAACTTAAAAGGATATACGAAAATTGAAGCGCTGAAATACCACAACAAATGCGATAAAATTCATAGGAACAATGTTGTAGGAAATTAAATTTTCTACAAATAAAGTCCACGAGAGCATATATTTTTTGTTATGTAAAGTTGCAAATTTCGATTTTTTAGTACTTATTACTACACTGTAAAAAGGATTTGTCGCCCTAACAAAACTTTTAGTAGCTATAGCTTCAACAGAGTTTTTCGTTACTACAACAAGTTTTCTGCTTCCATAACAAAGTTTTTTCTATGCAGAATAAGAAAATTTGTTAAATCAACTAATCTTTTTTACTTTTTTACTGAAGCAGAAAATTTGTTGCAGCAACAAAAAATTTGTTATAACAGCAAAAAACAATCAGTTGAGGCTATAGCTACTAATAGCTCTGTTAGGGCAACAAATCATTTTTCTCAGTGTAATTAAGGAGTTTGTTAACGTTCGACCCAAAATTATTACACTGTGAAAAAAGATTTGTCGCTCTAACAGAGCTATTAATAGCTATAGCCTCAACTGGGTTTTGTTTTGCTGCTATAACAAATTTTTTGTTGCTGCAACAAATTTTTTTATTCTGAATAGAGAATAGACTAGTGGTATTTGTATTGTATAATACGGAATTGAGATTTAGAAAACTAGTAAATGGAATTATTTTTCCGTTTCAAAGAGCTTTTATTTTATAATTATTGTTATTTTTTTTTCGTTTCTTGTCAAACTTTATCTAAGAAAACGCCATCATCATCATCAGATATTAAGCCTGTGGAATGGGAAAAAATGAGCCTGCATGAAGTCTTTTATCCGATCCGAGATTATTGCGTGAATATCGCAAAGTTGTACTTTTTCAAACAACAGTAGAAAAACAATTTCATTTTTCTTGGTGTACGGCACCAAAAACTCGGGCATGAGAGAGACTGCTTTGCAAAGAAATAATTAGCTAGGAAGCCTTTTCGATTAGTTATACCAATCAGGTTAAAATTGATGTACCGCATTTAATAAATTGAACACTAAATTAGGTTATTCCGCAATTGTAACTAATTATATCCGTTGTCTATAATTGTCCAATTGTGGAATAACATGCTCAGTGCTGATGATATTTTTCCTAATCTATCGAACTCATTTTTGTTAAAATTACCTCGGGCACCACCTTGACAATTTTAAATGTAGCAAAGAGAATGCATATATTAACTTAATTTTCGTCCGTTATGTAGGTAAAATATTTTCAAATTGCGTTTTCATTTAAATTTATTTATAATGAACATTGACCTAATTGTCTGCTTTTCTTCCCACAAAATTGTAAGAAAAGTTTATAATTTATATAGGTAGTTTATCAAACTAAATTTCGCCTGCTGTCTTAACAAAGTTAGTTTGATCCATATTTTTCGAGAGCATACATTTTGAATTTCGCGTTGTGGAAGTAATTACGGTTTAAATTTATTAATTTTCGGTTTCTAAGCCAAGTTTACGTAATACATAGGTACTTGCTTATGTTGGTTTTCGAAGTTTTAAGCCCGTCTCTTATTATTTATAGAAATTTATTTGAATTGTCTTGTCTTGCTTACATTGTTCTTTTTAAAGTTTTGACCTCATTATTTGAGTTATTTTCTTTTTTCAAAATATTGGTTAGAAAAATAATTAACCACACCTAATGTGTTTTTTAGTTTGATAGGGCTGTAGGTATATAATTTCATCAAGCAAGGGTACTATAACCACTGTAACTTAATCGGAACTGATAACCTAACTTGTTTCACTATCAATAATAACTTTCGAAGGTCTGAAGTCTGCCAAATACAAACTCCGAACTAATTTAAACCCACAACTCGCCAACAATTAATAATTAATTTAAAATTAAGGGAGATACGATATACGGGGATTGATCACCCCCCCCCCCCCTCACCTAAACCTTGTAAGCCCTTATTGTCAGGTTAGAAGAAGACCGTTGTGACTGTGTTCTTCCAAAAAATCGGAAGTGTTGAAGCGCAGCTTTTTCTCTTTCATAATTATTGAATTTTACGGTCAGCAAGCATCTTTAAATAGACTTAGATTTACAATATGTAATTAATTATAATTTCATGTTAGTTTTCAAATTTTCCATTTGGTGCTACAATTTGCAGTAATTTTGAAGGCTATTAGCTTTTAGATTCACCCTGAAACATTATTAAATTACACGTTGGTAAATTTTAACTGTAAATGTGTAGCAAATGTATTCTAGAAAATTAACAAGTCACTTTGGGTGCAGTAGCTTCATAAATGTTGTGAATCAATTTCGGAATAATGTGAAAACTTTATTTTCCCATTTTACATTTTTCAACTGGTTCGACACTTACAGTGCCACTCGATGACGCTAGGGTTGTTTTGGTAAACTGAAAAATTAATGGATTTGGAATTAGGCGAGCTGGAGAAGGTTTGAAGTGGTTGGTGGACGTGCTTTTAATTTCAAAGCTGCTTTTATCGGGATTTGATAATTTCACGCTAAGCTTACGAAAGAAACTAATGAAATTGGGTTGGAAAAAGCTCAGAACGTGTTGTGTTGTCTCGTTAGGCATGCAGAGTGGTACATAATAAAAGCAACAATCGATACCTGCGTGATCACGAAAGTAAGAGTTCCTTTTCAAAACCGGCTTGGCAATCTTTACAATGGGAAAATTAATGCTGTTTATGTGATTTTGCTGTTATGAAACTGTCCTATTTAAGTTTTACTTTTCAAGTATTCTGCGTGTCACGGAACGAGAACTGATAGTGTCGCACGATTGTCTAAAAAACGCTTTTTAAAAGACAACTTGAAAATTGACCATGCAGAAATATTTGCAACCTGAAGACCGATTGAACACCAACCCCGCATTTCTTGATCCTCGACAGCATTCAAGAAATAAAAATAAATCGAATTCAAATTGTATTGCAATAGCTTGACAGTCTTTTAACTAGATTTCAATATTTAAATGCAAACCATTCAAATATGACACGGGCTTGACACGAGAATTTGATTTTAAAAGCTGGTAGGTGCACACAAATATTATAAATTCCATTTTATAAGTATAGAAAGCAACGAAGAAAATGTTATATTTGACGTTTACCATTGTATGATCTTCAGATAATCTTGTACAACATGCGAAGCTTTCTCTAAATTCGTAACCAAACCAAATCATTTTGGTTTTCTCTTTTTTAATAAATGGCTTTTGGTGTTGCCATAGTCGATATTTAAATTAACGTGGGTGGGTTTTTTTAGTTCCTAATGGCCTAATTAATGCGGTAGTTGGTTAATTATACACTTTGGAATGCATTTATTAATTTTTATCTCCAATGTTATTAATATGTGGGCGTACTTTCCAAGTCGGTATCAGTAATCCGGAAAATAAATATAGGTACAAGCAGCAATTTGTGATAAAAACTTAGGCGTGTACTCCAAAAACCTTTTTAGACGGATGGAACATTAAAGATTAAATAAGAAACTACTTAAAACAACGAGGGAAACTTATAATCTAATTGTAGTTGTAAAAGTTTTTCAAATCGATGGAAAATGTGGCGGCGTCGAATTTTAAATTTCCTATAGTACTACTACTGCACCTGCGGATTAGATTGAGCCAACCTTTGTAATCATTTTCCGAACTATCACGGTGTGGAAAATCCACCCCAACTTTATTAGTCTATTACAGTTGTCGGTGTCGCGCGTTTGCTTTATTATTAGGGTAGCTGAACATCGCGTCTTTCCCTTCGTTGTCATTAATTTTTCTTTTTATTTACTTTGCTCAACATTCATTTCTTTTTACTACTTTCCATTTAATTAAATGTGGCTCGAGTTATAACTCGATAAAAAAAATAAAAAAAGTTATATTCGTAAAGTTTTAGTGTCTATTTGTAATTCAAAAATGTTGGGGTTCAGGTCCTTCAAGAGCCCTAGGATGCGTAACGCAAAATGCGAAGTGCTTCTAGGTATGTTTGTTACATTTTTATTGTGTTGAGAAAAAACAACGCAAGTTTTCTGAATTTTCCGAGTGTTAACGTGTCAATGTAGTTTTGGAATGTCATGTCTGGCTTGAATTTTATTTAATTAAGTTGAAAGGTAGCATCAAAAATACTTCTAATTGCACTTGAATTTTTTTCAAAAATTCCTTTCGGTCTGGACTGCGATCACTCGAAGATAACCTTTTTGGGCATTTACTTTTTAAATTATCCGGCCGTAATGATTAAAATTGTAAATTCGACACAACAATAAAACGTAGAAATCTATTCATTCACTTTTAGCTCATTTATAATGAAAAGCGTAATTTTAAATAAATTCGATTTTATATCTGTTAATTTATTTAAAATTTCGAACAAAGCTGCTTCCTGCTATCACTTCTTAAAGGTTGAGGACCGCCTCATTTGGTTCATTAGAAAAAAATTAATTTCTATAATTTGTTGTTTTATCTATTATTTATCTAAGTTGCGTTTTAACGCCGTACTTTTTAATTAAATTAAAATTGATTAATTACAAAAACTCACCTACCGCCTTTCGACGATAAATTTTGTTATGTTTGAAGGATTATATTGTTCAACATTATTTTATCAATAAAATTAATTAATTTTTCTTTGGGCACTTCATAAAACTCCCATTAATAAGACATAATGGAAAATTTGTTCGATAATATTATTGTTTCGATTTTTTGTTCTTTTTGTACAAAATTTATTAGATCGTCGTGTTTTAAGTGCTGAAAATGTTTTGAAACATCACAGATATAAATATAAATTTTCAGTTGAGCTCCTCGATTTTAAACTGCTAAAAATATAATTTTAATTGCTATAATTAAGTGGAAAATGCGTTATTTATATTGGATGGATATAAAGGCCTTCCGGCTTCACTGGTTTATATTCTGCACGTGGCTTTCCAAATGTTGTTTTGTCAAATTAATGTAAACCATTTGAGTCGAGTTGGGTTTGCTAAATAAAACCTGACAAATCCAAAGCTTACCTTATATATGCAACAATGTATCATCGGAAATCTTGAACAAAATACGGTACGAAAGTCAAGTTAGGAAGTTGACGCAATAAAAAATGATAAAATGTTTCGGAAAATACAACGAAATTTAAATTTGATGTAGAAACTACAACAAAATTATGATGATAACTTAGTCAACTTTTGAAATTTTGTCAAAATCAGATTTTCGATCACAAAATGTCTGAAACTTTGATAAATTATCGCGAGTTATAATTGAATCTTTGTGAATGAAGATCAAACGTATTCAACGTAAAAAGACAGGGTTCTCACTTATCTGGAATATTTGGATAAGTCTGGAAATTTATAATTTTTACTCGCAAGTCAGGGAAATTAAGGCTTGGGTCAGGGGAAATATTTTAAAACTTTGAAAAACAAAATAAATTATAAGAATTAAATTTTTTCTAAAATTTATCCAGGTTTGAAGAGTCAGGAAAAACCTGAAATTTAGTCAGAACACCTGGAAGAGTCGGGGAGTTGATTTTGGAAAACGAGTGGAAACTCTTCATTTTTAACATTGATTATTGGCTTCGAAGTTGAACATGTTATTATATTTTTTAAACAAAAACTAATTCTGTTTTTGTATTGATGACCTGAAGAATTACCCTTTTGTAATAAAATTATGAAAATACTGGTATTTTTCGAAATTTTATGTTACTCGTGTTTTTTTATTTAATCTAAATTTAAAGTCCAGCTGAAAATGGTTTAGACGTAAAATTCATTCAAACTCGCGCAACTCGAACTAAAAAGTTAAATTGTATATCTTGATTGCCGGATTATTCCGGCTTTATATTCCTATTAGTTAAAATTACCCTCAATTAACTCAAAACTAACCTACCAAACCTTAATCCCATGTAACTGTAACCTAACCTAAACTTATTTATGTGAAATCAATGATGTCTCGGGCGAAAGAACTTAAAAGAAAAAATTCTCAATAACTTTGCGAACAGGCACTTACCCCTACACCTGCTCTAGTAAAGGGAAATCTCTTAAATGGAAATCTGATGTACAAAAATTTATGTTGCAATTTTCCTTCGCTCACCTGTTCTTAATATATCAAAAAAAAATTAGTAGACTGCAGGGAATGGTCGTCAAGTGCCAACTGCACAAATTGTAATTTAGTAATCAGAACAAATCATTTAAGTGTTACCTTCAAAATTAAGAAAAAAGAAAAGAATTTTCATGGAAACCTGACAATAGGCTAGCAGCAAACTTTCTTCCCTGTTTATAATAATAATAATAATAATAATAGTCTTTATTTCATATGAGACAACAAACTACAAATAATAAATATCAAAGTTGTTCATGAGGTATATGATTTACGTTAGTAGTGTCGCCCCATATGAAAAAGGCGAAGTTCAGAATGGCTCTCAATGAGAACCGTCTGCTCTTCCACTCAACCCAAAAGCTGGCACGCGCACACATCCAAGTCCCCCCCGGCCCGACTAGCACCCACGCGACCGACAACCCTACACCGGTATCTCATAAAGCTGATTACTGTAAATCAAATATACAGGGAACCAAAGGTAACGAGCAACAGAAGGTCATGCACTCTGCTCCGCCAAAAGCCTCTCATAAACCTGTCTTCTGAATATTGGCAGAGATAATACTTTGAATTCATCGGGACAGTTGTTATTAGAGCTGGGATTTTATGCATTTTGCATATTCTTTAATATTGATATGCCAACAGAGTCGTTTTGAAATCTGGACGAATTAGGAAAAAACGAATCCGAAAAAGCGTTCCTCAAAATGCATATTTTGCATATTTTCAATGTTTGGTGTATATTTCAGCAAATAATGCATATTTGTACATATTTAGGCCACTTTTAGAGTTTTTAGGAGAATGTTTATAGAGAAAATAAAAAAATTTATTATTTAATTTGTCAATTTAAGCAATTATTTTCAAAATAGTCGTGCGTTCTGTTTACAACTTCAATTTTGAAATATGCACTCTAGAAATTTAATGTTTTTCTTCATTGCAAATATTTGGGTAGCCTTTTGGTTTAGTTAGAATGATAGTAAATTTTTGCCAAGTTTCATAATATGTTGTTAGTCTATGATGTATTTGATTTAAATTAGCTAATAAAAAAAAATTAATTTAAAGTCAAATACATCGGAGAAAATGAGACTTTAAAGAAAAAATGTCATATATTTTGGGTTATTTTTGATTAATTTTCGTAGCATTAATTGGACAAGAACGACGCTTTATGCTTATACATATATTAGGTACTACATATTTAAAATACATTACCTATAAAAATTTTTTAAAAAAATTTATTATTATGCATATCAATGCATATTTTATCAATATTAGTGCATATTTTAGAGAAATTTGATGCATATATATGCGCATATTTTCAAGTATTTTTGTGCATATAAATCCCAGCTCTAGTTGTTATATAATGCAGAGATGTTATATACAAAAGATCGTTTAAAAAAAGTCAATTTGTGACTCGGAATAATTAGAAAGATTTTTCGACGCAAGTTTAAATTATGTACGTCCGTACGAAATGTAATTTTGTTGTACAGATAAGGTGGAGTTTTTGTTTTAATAATTTTATGAAATAGAACAAGGGAATGTAACTTGCGTCGATTGCTCATATTGAGCCATTTTGCATTTGCAAGGGTATGCGAAATTCTGTCATATTTGCGTAAGCTGTAAATCAGCCTCAGACACCCATTCTGAACCCGTTGAATCCGACCAACATCTATAGCGTCTAAACAAGGGCCATAGACGACATCACAGTGGTTAAAGTGTGATAGAACCAAGGATTCACAGATAGTTCTTTTTAATTGGCGAGATAGAAAATGCCGTTGCTGATAAATTAATTTTAGATTCATGTACGCCTTCTGAATGCAGGCAGTGATGTGATTTTTAAATCTTAATTTGTCATCAATATGTAAACCCAGATCCCGCGTACACTCCGAAATTCCAAGAACCGTGCCACCCATGTGAATCCTTAATGACAATTTCATTTCATCTGAGCATTTACCAAAGAGGATAACTTTGGATTTACTCGAGTTAAGAGCAAGTGAAAATTGGTTGGAGCCGTTGTACAATGACTGTAGATCATCGTTGATGAGTCTGCATACATTCGTCACATCATTTTGTCGAAAGGAAAAATAGACCTGAGTGTCATCCGCATACATATGCATATTACAATGTTTTATAAAATTTGGCAATCTGGATGTGTAAGCAGTATACAATAGAGGAGCCAAGATTGAGCCCTGAGGAACACCAGCCGATACAGGTAGAGTGTTTGAAGAGATGCGTCCTAAAACTACTTGTTGACTTCTACCAACTAAAAAACCAGAAAGAAGCCTAGTAGCGTTTTCCGAAAAGCCAAAAAATTTCATCATAGCAATCAACACCCTGTGACTAACAGTATCGAAAGCTTTACTATAATCTAGCAGAATCAGTAGCGTCACCAAGCCTCCATCAGTTGCTCTGATTATATCATCTGTTACGTTAAGCATGGCTGTAGTACAACTATGAGAAGGCCGAAATCCCGATTGAACGTAAGGTAGGATATCATTTTTATCTAAGAAGGATCTCAATTGTTTTTCCATAGCTCTTTCAACAATCTTAGAAATGACGCTTAACAAACTTATGGGTCTCAACTGAGACAGCTCTACAAGAGGCTTAACCTTGGGTAATGGAATAATTAGTGCTTTTTTCCACACCTCAGGAAACACTCCTTCAAGTAAACATGTGTTGACAATGTGTGTAATAAAAGGATAGATAACTGGACTGCATAGTTTAAGTAAAGAAGCGTTGAATCCATCCGCTCCAGTAGCGTTAGTTTTGATAGAAGTAATGAGCTGACTGACGTCGGATTCCTCAATCAGATTAAAATGAAAATCGGGCAAATTAGGTTTCAATTTATTGTTACTAAAGTATTCGATAAGATCATTATTGTCTACAGATTTAGTTGTGGATGCAAAAAATTCATTGATAGCATTACAATCTGCCAACGACTCCGGAATCTCATTAACCGGAGATCTACTCACATTAAGGCTTTTGAGTGTTTTCCACAACTGTTTAGAATTACGACCCTCAGCACTCGACTGAAGATAAGCCCGCTTATCTGCACGGCAGATTATTCAATCGGCAGTTAAAGGCACATTGAAGCCTGGAATAACGTTGACCCGAATTTTCTTAAAAGTATTAAATGTGATTTTTAGATTGTATCCGTTATCACTGCTATCGTCGCACATGAATGGATTAACGAGAGATATTTAATGAAAATATAACAAATGCAGATCGAGACATGTAAATCTGCAAACCAACACTGCTGTTTGTTGCTAATAAATTTGTAGAAATAGCACAAAGAAGGAAGGAAAACTCACGTTTCCATTCACGTTGATTCGTCTACTTTGAGAACAAAGTGGAGAAAGTTTTCCTTTTTGTTACATAAACATTCATAAATGTCACTTTATTATCGAAACAGTTTTTTTTTCCAAATCTTACTGTTTAGTCAATTATACTTGAGATTTTATTTAGTCTCTCATGAACGCCAATGCTAAAGGTTAAAACTTTGCCATTTATTTTCTCAAAAACCAGTAAATTTATTGTACCCAAACGAGTATTTGTCCGAAATTTAAACAATTTTTTTTTAATGTTGTAGTTTAAAAACTTCCAAAGCTCGTTTCATTTCTGGAATGTCTCCAATTTTAATTTCTCGTTTATTTAAACTTGACGCTAAATTCATTTAATGTTTCAATTAAGTTAATTGACACACTGATGTTTTTGTCGATATACGGAAAATTGTTGCTATTCTGTGTTAGGAAATTTTTTTTTTTTTTGAAAAACAGAAAATCTTCAGTCGAAACAGATTCTTTCGTTTGCATTTCGTGTGAAAAAAAGAACTAAAAATACACATACGCAGCAATATCGAGTATCGAGTATTCCGTAATTGACACATCATAAATTTTCACTGCTGCAGCTTTTTCTAATTTTTTCAAAAGAATTCCTGAATGTATTTTTGTAAAAATGTAAAAATATCCAGATAAAATTTCTGTCAGAAATATTGATTGCATCGTGCGCCTCTTTCTTTGTGTGATTAGAAAACTAAACGAGACATATCCGGTTTTGAAGGGGTTGGTTTCTATAATTATCGTTTCCACTTTGCACTAACGCTTTATGAACTGTCACGATATCGTGCTCACTTTATTTTTCAAGTTCAACTTTTGTCTAAGAGCTTATTGGACGTCTAGAAGATTGTTGATACAAAGGAATTACTGCGTCTTTTCCTGTTAATGGAATAACAATGTTAATTGCTCTTCCAAAGTGGACTCGAGTATCTACAGAAACGTTGCGTAGGATTTTATTGGTTAAATGGATTAATAGCAGTTCAAGTTGCTTAGTTTAGATCTGGAAAAGTTAACTACAAAAAGCCATTTGTTTTACTACGTTTCTGGTTTTACAAACAAACTCTGGAAACCTAATAGTGTTTTTGTCTGGATCCTCCATTCAAAATTTCGTTTAGTGCTTCGAGCAATTTACCCTTAATAGTAACTTCACTGTCGAGAATTTTGATTGACATTCCACTTTCTCGTGAACAATTTTTGTTTTAATCAATCTTCAGGCTAATAATTCATAAATTGGAAGGTCAACGTTGCGTAGACCCCGTATGTATTTACAAACCTAGTTGAGTTTATTTTTAAATGGAAAATGCACTAAATATTGATTATTGGCATATACGTGAATGTTTGTAATCATTCAACATTTAAAAAAATATCAATTGGGAATACATAGTATCCGTTGGACTCATTAGCCTGCATAGGAGAATAATAATGCAAGGACTGAAATTTTCATTTTTTAATGCAATATAACATGAAATGTTATCCAATAAAGGAGGAGATAATTGCATCGTTTTCCAATAATAATGATTTGTGTAGTTTACCCGACGTGGAATCAAGAAAAACTAGCGTGTACGATATTGGCTTTGTTTTATTTTTACGGTCGCATTTAAATATTGACTGAACAAAATAAACATTCTAAAACCATTTTGTGGTAAAATGTATCATTTTCCTGCGGAATAATTGAAAAACCATTTAGTTTTTGTGGGTGCATCATCCGCTATTGCTTCTTTATCTGTCGCACTTGTGTCTTTTGTTGCATTGTTTTTGTTTCGCTATTTCATGTTTTCATTGTTAAACCGTCAAGTTTTCTTGTACTTTGTGCTTTTCCTTTTGGAATAAATATCCAACAACTTCTTCCATTGTTAGCAATAATTCCTAACTTTTTCCTCGTTTATTTTAATTTGCATTAGAACTACCATGTGTAGTTTAAATTCTCACAGCATACAGTTCGCTCTATCCTGAGGGATTTTCAGTCTGCTTGTTTTTCCGTTTTATGCTTAATTTAATAATTTACTTGGAACTTGATAATTATCGCAACATTTTGTCGAATTTAATTTAAAACTTCGTGTAAATTAGCCAGATAAATTTATTCAAAATTAAATTTCGTTAGCAATTTCCAAATTAGGCTTTATGCAGACTTATGAAAATGTAAACGTGCTCTTAAGCCTTATTGTGGTTCTTAAATTAAATTTTCTTTGCTATTCACAAACATGTTGATTGTGTTATACAATAAAGATATTAAAAATTTAGGATGTTGATTTTCAGCAAACAGTGTCGGAGTAGACTTGTCTGGGTCGTTCGGCCAATCCATACTTTTTTATATTTTATTAAGCAAAACCTATTACTATGACTTGTAAATATTTTGAAAATTTAGATTTAAAAATGTTATGCAGTTCATTGCAAGAGAAGGTTGCCAAAAAAATTTGGTCTTATTCATAATTTGTTATTTCCGTTATAGTGAACCTTGGAAACGCCACTAAAGAATTTAAATAATGTTTTTTTTTATTCATTATGAGTAATTAGGTTATTTGTGTCTGCGGATTTAGAGCACTTCATTCCGATCCCGTCCTGCTTTGTACTTTTTTAAAACTTCCCAGCCAAATTTTGCTCATATAAAAAAACACGTCAATTCAAAAATGGAGATCTCATTTTGATTTGATTATGGAAATACTTAATTTGGACAGGGAATTCGAGTATATCCAGTCATGAAAACCTAATATGCTTTTCGAATTAAAAACTTAATAATTGGAAGCATCGGAATTAAAATCTACAAATCGACTAATCCAATTTTGTTTATTTCCTTTTAAATTTTTTCTAGTTCGTTAACCTTATCTACATATACGCATCTATTGAAAATGTAATTACAATCCTGGCGATGATTATTTGATTTTACGTTCCAATAAATAATGTCGCCCATTGTTTTAGATCCTCTAATTTTAAGATAGATTGAAGGCACCTGTATCTTTTCAAGGATCTCAGTTTTTCCATTGTTTACTCGTTAACCAAGATTGACACTTGCTTTTTACTTTCTATTTATATTCAGTCGATCTTTGAAATCAAAATCACATTTTTTTATATAATAAAAATGTCGACGGATTTAAATAATTTTCCTGAAAACGTTTCAACGTGCGAATTTTTGTCACGTGTGTACTTAAGCCCTTAATTCTTATTCCATTTCTGTAACGAGGTTTTCGCTTTGCTTTTAAAAATGGACCGAATCGAGGTGACAAATTTTGTTGAAAAAAGTATAATTCAAACCGTGAACGAAATTCAATTACTTTATTCCGCAATTGAGCTTCTATTCTTTTTTATGGTCTCGAAAGCTTGGTAAAATTCCATCAGCTTAGTGTGCGTGTTCACAACAGAAAGTTTTTATGTGTAATGCATAAAAATCTAAAATTTTCTTAATTTTTCCAAAATCGTTAGGTTTTTTTATGGTGTTAATTTCGTAATACTCCCGATTGTTTGTAAAACATGGATTTGGGTCAATTTAATTCTGCAATATCAAAACTTATTATTATGTTGTCGGCTCCATTGTTGTTCAACTAACTAATGGAATCGCTGCGAAAATAAGCTTGGATATTGTGGTAGCTTTTTACGTCGTTCGTTCATTTAAGACTACCGGAAATAATGGCTGGAAACGTATCGAAAACTTTTTCAACATAATAACCATCATTTATAACAGCAACACTGCGTAGATACAAATTTTCGTTCGATTAGCTTTCCCTGGCGATCTGATTATTTATTTAGGCACCGGAATTTTTTCGTTACGTCGTAAATTCTGATATATAAAATAATTAGTTTAGTATAGGTAAAAACGGTCATATTTTTTCTTTTCGGTGTAAAAGTTTAAAAATTTGGAAGTGTCGCAATCGCTCTAAATGCATTATGTATGATGCCGTTTTGTATATGGTTGACACAGATACGGCCTTTTATTTAAACGACGTTATGTGTTGGCTGACCTTTTCGTGGGTCGCCGCATTGTTAAACTGTCAAGATAAGGGAGACAAATAAAGCACACTAACTTAATCTCGTTTGGAGGAAGTGTGAAATTCTTAAAAATTTTGTGCCAGGATGTGCACTCGTCGAGTTGTGTCTCGTGTAGCGCCGAAGGCAGTTTAATCGCCCCTCGAGATATGACACTAATTTATTTATAGCTGAAAATGTAAACACTTCATTGCCAAGTCTAATACGACAAAAACTTGACCTGAAATACCTACAACTTTATTAATTACCCGTAATAGAAAAATTAGTGTGAATTAAAACTCGAGGGGGACTTGCGCCCGAGGGCTTAAATTATTAGAAAAAACGACACTATCGGGATCGACAGTGTTGAATGGGCAACAGTAAACGAACGGCTGTATGTGTGCGTAGGTAGATTGATTGCTCCACTCCTATAATATTCGTGTTTAGAAGATCAAACATGTGCACACGCACAATCTCGATCATTACGCTAATATTGGATGACAAATGAACTTATAATTAGCGGTGGTTGGAGACACAACTCATTGAGCTTCCATATATCTCAATCTGTTATTGTGTCCAAAAACCCACATGAACATCAATAACTTCACTTTCGATAAAGCAACTTGCTCGGAGCGAATTCATTATGAAATGGATTCATTTTCCAAGTTTTGAATTTTGACATTTCTCAGTACAACGTAATCCACTGGGGTTTTTTTATTCTGGGAAGGCTTTCAAGTTTTTTTGCACGATTGAAGTGCGAATTTCTCTAGTTTTTCCGTCACGAAGCGTTTAGCCTTCTTTACAGCACAGCAGAAATTTGAATTAAAAACCCATAAACTACATATTCGTTTTTTGTCGAAGGAAACTTTATGCAAATGCAGGAAAAGTTGCATTTTTATTAACAATGGGTGAATTCTTTTCGTGTTACTGTGTTAACAATACGCAACACGGTAAGATAATGGATTTCGGCTATTAATTTTGTAAAAGGCCATTGTATTTCTTATACATAAAAAATGCTGTGTTTAAAATTAGAAATCCAAGTTTATCACGTAAAAATTGATCCAAAAAATTCTTACTGCGTAGGTTTTTCCTCATTTTTCGTCATTATTTTACTTACGTGTTACGATTTTCGAACATCGTAGGCAACTTTTGAAAATGTCTTAAGGGTATCGAACGAAAAATTTCAATAACGCATACCTCATTAGCCTTGGCTAATTAGAAAATATTAAATTAGTTTGTGCCGTATATTCGTTACAGTGATTTACCTTTATAAATAACATCGACAAGTTTTAATGGAAAAACAGTCCATTTCATTTTTTGTACCCAATTTGTTCGTCGAAAAGTTAGTTTTGTTTAATTTAGCTCTGTGAAATCGATTTTTCTCGTCAATCACTTTTCATTAAATCGCCCGAGGCGCCTGATTGCAATTTACGTAGTGCTGTATTTAATTTATATCTCGGACTCCGTTAAAAAAAACTTTATGAAATATCTTGCAGAATTGAATTCCACTTCAAAAAGTTCCTGTTTCGAATTTTCTTTTCTTTTTTTTTTGACAAACGCAAAAAATGCCGTTTTAACGAAATTAAATTTGGATACTTGACATTATTTAAATATAATTTATAACGAAAAATATTTTATTTCATCTTGGGTTTCCTATCGGGCTTTTATTTAATTTTATATTTCTTTGTCAACGAAATCGGAAAATTATTTTGATTAAATTCTTTCGTAACTTCACAAATTAATTTAACTGTAAATTGCTTTGAATGTCGTTCGACAACAAAGCATCAAATTGCCTGTGTGCTGTAGGCCGATTTAGCGATTTCGAAAGAAAAAGAAATTAAATTAAGTAATATCGCTGTCGAAAGAAAACCTTTGATGATTTTGATATGTCTGTGTGGCGGGCGGGAGGGCGCTGTCGTGTAGTGGCAGGCTAGACAAAAATTTCATATGCACATAAATTATTGTTCACTTGAATTTTCCCCAGAGCATTGTTATCCTGACGGATTTAAAAAAATAATGTGGGAAGATTTCCAGAAATACCAACAAATTTGACCATACAACTTGTTCATTGGATGAAGGCTCACAGCTCATTGAGCTTGCATGTGTTGTGAACTGTAATTAATCGCCTTTATTGTCCAGCTCTTCTCCCCCAATTCTCACACTAAAATACGTAACAATGTGCAGGTAGTCCGAGATGAGATACTTCAATAGAAATTAAATCAGTAGGATGCTTCTTTTCATGAAATGTCAATAATTTTCTTCTTTTTTTTAATAAACTAAACTGTATTTTTACACCGTGACAATTTTGCTTGGTTTTAAAAATATTTTAAAACCTGATCACTTCGAATCGAGGGGGTAAACACTCAAAAATGAGTATGCATGAAGTCTTTTAGGCAGTCTCGCGAAGCCTTGATGGCTGATGTCTCGTGAAATCTCACGCAGTCTTTGCGAGGTTCTGCAATCTTTATAAAGTCTTCTCAAGTTGCATCTGGTGGGATACAAAGTGTAAAATTGATCGGAGTACCCAGTTAATTGAAATTTATTTATTTAATGATGACACAGCTTGTGCGGCCTGAAGGCTGAAGGCCGCACTGCTCCAATATTATTTCATTATTACTTCAATTTTTATAGGTTGGCAAATAAAAAATAAACTGATGAACGAACGCAACTGTAATTTTATGCATATTTAAAGCAGAATGATAATATGCTTTGAAATCATATCATTACAGGATTATAGTAACAATGTTTTGATTTAATTACATAGGAGTCTTGGTGTAACCAGCAAAACTTGTGAATACAATTAAGCAAAATATTGTTGTTATAGCATCGAGAAACTAAACTGCACTTAAATTAATTATAGCTTAATTGTACGACACCGTCCCCCTCTCATTAGCCGTCACTACGCATTGTCAAATGTTATAATTAGATCGAGTTCTAATTGTCTGGATATATGTAATTTACATTCTGACTTCACACTCTAGATTGTCTTAGATAATTACTTGAAACTGAGTATTTTAACTCATCCCTTCCAGTTTTTATTTTCACAATATACAGGGAGTCCCCGTGACGGTGGAGAACCTTTGAGGTGGTGAGAAAGGACACTTTTCTAAGACAAATTTTGAAATAAAATTTTTTGTCCAAGTTCAAACCCTTAGGGGGTACCTCCCTTTAAAGCAATTCTTTGAATTTCTGATTTCAAACGGCCATAGCTCCGATATTATTGATTTTTTAAGCTTAATGGATTAGAACTTTTTTAAAGATCATTCGCTTGTTTACAAATTAGGTTATAACATCTTATCGTCTAGAATCAACGGATTTCGAGTTATAAATTAAATTAAAGGAAAAAAATGTTAAAAAATTCGGGTTTTATTTTTTTTACTTTTCTTACGAACCCCGTATCTTTTAAACGAAATTTTTTAGAGAAAAATTTGACGGCCCAAACCGGATAAGGAATTTAACGGGCTACAACTTTGGTCAAATAAATTTTTTTGGGAAACTAACCGTTTTCTCAGAAATTCTGAAAATAATGAACAAGATCTAGGTAAAAGAAATAAAACCTGATTTTTTTAAACAGTTTTTCTCTTAATTTAATTAATAACTCGAAATTCGTTGATTCTAGATGATAAAGATGATAACCTAATTTGTAGATGAGCGAATGATATTTAAAAAAGTTCTAATTCATTAAGCTTAAAAAATCAATAATATTGGAGCTATGGCGGTTTGAAACCAAAAATTCAAAAAATTGCTTTAAAGGGAGGTATCCCCCAAGGGTCAGCTGATCAGGCAGAGGTGCAGAGGCTACGCGATGTGATCAGTTGACAGCTTGGCAACAAATAGCTACAAACCACTTTAAAAAATTATAATAAATTAATGCTACATTTCTCACAATGTTTTCCGATTGAATTTGATAGTAAATTGGTAATTTTATTTTCTGGATTGAGTGAGTAACTTGGCAGAAATGGAGAGTGAAAGTCGATTAGTCGTAAATCTTCGATAGTTTTTCATTAATTACAAATCAGGCCGGAAAAATTAAGCTGATACATTTTAATATGTTCATAAGGGAACCTATAGGTGTAACTTTCAAACCCTGAAACGCAACTTCATGGTTACCCTATATTCAAAGTACGCTTTGACTGGACTAATATTCCAACAACTTTAGAGCTAATTGTAATTCAAAGGCAGTGCGGGGTGGTGTTGTCTCGCGATTGAACGTTTGAGCACCCCTGCCCTAAGGGTTTGAACTTGGATAAAAATTTTATTTAAAAATTTGTCTTAGAAAAGTGTCATTTATCACCACCTCAAAGGATCTCCACGGTCACGGGGACACCCTGTATTTGATCTGAAACAGTGAAAACTTTATATTTAACCCAATACCCGCCGTAATTCACAGGCGAGGAAAATTTTCGAAATTCCATCAGAAAAGTGATTATTATGAATTAAGAAAAAAGTTTTGTTTGAAAAATTTCTCAAGAATTTTGATTAATTTTGAGAAAGAAACCGTCCCCTTTTTGGGACATAGGCTAAAAATTGAAGCAAAAACTGATTAATTTTACACATTTATCTGAACATTTTTGTTACATATTTAGGCATATATCGATGCATATACATCGTGTTCATAAATTTATAGCTGAGTATGAATATCAATAGTTCTACGTCTAAAACGGGAAACTAGTCTTCTAGATACATGATTTTGACTGTAACATTACTGATGTTTGTAAAAATTCCTGCGGCCCAAAAATAGGACATTGGCGGGTATTGGGTTAATAAAACCAATCACAAGACATGCATACAAACTTTCATTCACCGAAATTGGGGTGTGAAAGACAGGAACGAAAGGTGATCATCTAATTTTCTCTGCCTTTTTTTTCATATTCATACCTGATCCTAACAATTTTGAGAGATAGAATAATTTTGCTTTTTTGTTCCGGTGCTCGTCTTATTGTGGAAAAACAAACGCGGGTGTAACTGGGCGCCAAATATAATAAAAAATATAAGAAAATTAAGCTGCTTTATGCGATATCAAAACCGAAAGATGGGTATAACAATTCCAGAATATGAATTAACGTAAAAAAAGGTTAAATTGGTGATTAGAATTGAAGGTTCCGCCCCATATATAGCGCAATTGACAATCAAGGCACGGAATTGAATGATTCCAGAACGGAAATCTCTGCGTTGTACAGAAATTATTAGAAAACAACATTTACAATGTTCTCAACCTCGACCGGCTGATATGTAAAATAAGTCGATCATCTGTAACGCTCTCACTTCTTCAAATAACGGACCATTCAACTACCAGAAATCTCTCGGAATCCACCAATAACGTTTATTCACTACAAGGGAAGACTTAAATAAATCTAAACAACTGGGAAGGTTCAGATTAAAGCTCTTGGTAAACGGAGAGTAAAATATTTAAGCACGGCACTGGACTCGATAAATATCAATCGATTTATCTTTTGACTTATAGTAAAAAAAAAAGAAAAGTACTACTTTTCTTTTCTTACTTTCCGCCCTAGTGCGGAAAAGTAATACTTTTTTCGGCCTCGATCGTAAACCTTTGCCTTGAATGGAAAAATGTTAGTTTTCCTAACTTGTATCGAAAATATCTATTTTGTAATTTAAAGAAAAAAAAATGTCTCCGATTTAAACAAATTATCATAGTTGATATTTTACATCAGAAAATGAGAATCAAATTTTTTATATTGAAATTATCTAATATCGCACATCATACAATTTTTATACTAAACTATAATAAAAATCGATTTCAACAGTAATTGCTTTTGTTAATTAGTTTTTCGTAAAATATATTAAATTGAATTGAACATAATATAATTCAATTCGTAAGCTTTCGTCAGAATGTTTCTGTCTTTCACTGATGTTTTTGTTGGTAAACAAGTAGTTTATGTACATGTATGGCAGAAGTTCTTCTTTTGGTAGTGACATTGTATTACATAAAAAGTTTTCGGCGGCTTATAAATTAAATTTTAATATATAATATTGCCTGCACGTGACGCCATTACATGATCAGCTGTAAGCATGTGAATCAAACAAGGCGGAAAATTCACAGGTGGCATAATATGGCACAGGTAATCAGTGAAACAGTACATATGTATTTGATAAAAGCTTCAGTAAATCAGGTGCAACGGAAGCCAGTCGTAAGAATTAAGTCGTACCTAATTTATCTTAATACATAAAATCCCAGCACTCTGCGGCTCCTGCTCCTCCAGCGTGTCGTTTTTGGTGAAAAATGAAACAATCTGATTGGTCGAATTTTTTTTACCAACCTAAAAATATATTAAAGTTCCGACGACGGTACTTCCCCTGGGACGAGTTGCACATCAATCGAGTTTCCAACCAATCGGGTCTAGATGCCCGTCCGTGGACGGGCTTTTTGCTAGTTATTTAATAAAATTATTAAAATAAAGTAATTTTTCGAAATTTCGTCCTCGATTCTTAGCTTATGTTTTATGTTAAAATTTTACGGAATATTCTAGTTCGCCTTTTATGCTTAAGAATGCAATTTATATTTTCTGTATTCTTAAAGATAAACTAAATATTTATAGTATTTTGAGTATTTTCAATTTTTGAATTGTATGTTATGAAAGCATCTTAACTCGGAAGCGAATTTAAAAAAATGTGTTTGTATAAAGCGGAAGATATCCGACATCACCGGAGGCGGTTTGCTTTATCCCTCGTTTTTCCAAATATTTATTCTCTCTGAGGAATAAAAATTCCTATTTCTTTGTAGAACGGCAAATTACCAAAATTTGGATTGACTTGGATAATTGAACGAATGGGACTTTCTGAACCGATTAAATTGAACACTTCGTGATCGGCAAGCCGACATTTCCACAGTAGAACAGTAGAAAGTTTACGTTTCGTGTCTCGTTACAGTTTAATTTTCTGTATGTGAATAGAATTTAAATCTTGCAATTGAATTAGAATCACAGAAGTGTGTCAATTTGTTAGTTCAAGTAAGCAATCAACTCTAAATGTTGAACAGATATCGGTTTTATCGGAAGTACGGCTATCTTTATTCATCTCTCATCTTAACTACAACTTTCATGGATCAATATCTAATCAGAAAAAGTTTCCTTCGTCTTTGATGTGTAAATTAAGCTAACTTTATCTTCTCACTTCGTATGAATAATTTCGTGTATTTCACGTTAACTCCACGGCACTTCCTCGTTTGATTAAAACGTAAACATTGCTTTCGACTCACAACGTGTAATTTAATTTTTTCTCTCCGGTCTTTGAAGGTAAATTGTTTATAAATTACCCGTTTGTTTGCAAAACGATGATTATGTGCGTATGATAGATATTACGTCGTCTCGTTTTTTTTTTATATTGACATTTTGTTCGTACATGCATAAATAAATTTTGCGTGCTCTCGATAGGTCGATGAACTAGTAAGAGAATTAAGATTTAATTTTTAAAGACATTTCAAGCTAAAGTAACCTTTCCCTTGGTCTTGTTTTGGAATAATTGCTGAAATTCGAGTGACGTTTGTTTGGCACGTTAAGAAGAATACAAAACCAATAAGAATGTAATTGTTTTCCTTGGTCTTCTATTGGGAATTTATGTCGTGTGTTGACAGTAAACGCGACTGGAAAAGAAAGAAATAACGTTAACGTGGTAGAATTAATTTGCTAAATACGGAAGCCGGCTGCTTTTGCATAACAGTGCTTCATTTATTTTGATGTTAATTGTAAATTACAGAGATTAATCACCTTTCTCCTTCTCGTGATTTATTACCGCGGAGGAGTTCGAGTGGATTATGTCTTTGAAACGATTCCGTCAACCTCCAGAAGGGGTTCGTTGAAGCTTACGTGAGTTTCAACAAAAAAATGTTGGGGAAAACTCCGAGCAACATCCGCACGAATTTTTTGGACTTCATTAAAGGCCAAACCTCAACCTTCTTTTTATCACTCTATTTACTCGTAATATTTAAACTAACGACATATAGAGTGTTAGTGCATGCATCGCTGGTTGCAAAACCGATGTCATGTAAAATAAGCTCATTGTACTCGGGTAAATTATAATTTTAATGGTGAGATGCAAGTCTTAAAACCGTTACATTGAAATTATATTATTTCCTGTACTTTTTCAACGTGAGCTGTTGCTTTTACTTACGAAAACGTGGAATTTTAACTTTTCGATAAAAAATTATCTGTTGAACATTCACGATTGATCGAAAATATTTATGTGATAATAATTCATGATTTATAATTGTGGTAATTAATTATTTAATCGTAGTAAATAAATTCTTGTCGAATTACGATTTAATTTATTGTTTTTTTCTTTCAGGCTCCATCATGTTCCATGTGCGAAGGAGACCCGCAGATGGTGCACTTAGGAAACGTAAGAAAAAACCCGGAACTCTTGGAGCTACCAGCAACGCCAGAGACCCAAGATCCGCCGATTCCGCTCCAGTGCTTGTCGAGTTAGGGCCCGATGGATCTACTCCTCATCTAGGTGATACCGCTAGGACGCTGAGGCTGTCCAATGACGTTATGGAGGTAACTTTTAAATGTCACATTTTTTTCCTATGATGTTATTTTTAGTTCGCTTTACTGGAGGTGAAGGTTGAACGTAATGAGATCTTTTAGGGTGGAAAATTAAAATTTGATGAAAGGGTTAATTTCACTTATGTTTTTCGTCCAATTACATTTTAATTGACGTAGGAAGTCTGTATCCTAGTTTTTTTTTGATAATTTTTTTTTGTTGATAGGTTGGCTCGGCAAATGGTATTGCATTACAACTGTATGGGCCTCATATCCAACCGCGTCACGCAGTTATAGCAAATACAGATGGCCTAACATCAGTAACGCCGTGCCATGCAGACGCTCATATCTACGTTAATGGGCAGCGTATTCATCAAACGACTATTCTCACACACGGAACTCTTATTAAATTTGGCCATAGTAACACTTACAGGTTCCTGGATCCTTCTCAAGAAGGTAGACAGAGACATCCGTCACTTGTCGACAGCACCAGCATATACGACAGGTAAATTTTAGTTGGATTACTTTGCTTCTTGTTCTGTTTGCTTGTTTGTCGTGGATTTTGCTAAATGTCGCATGCAATTAGGTCACCCCGAGCACTTAGTCCATCCGAACCACAACGTGAAAATTTTGAAACCACTTTTGATATAGAAGGCAATGTAGAAACCGTATCCACCGCTAGTGGGGCTCGAGAAGATAACAGATCGCTTGGATCATCGAATGAAAATAGGTTGGTATTTATAAGATTTATTTTTCATTAGTGTCGTAATGTGTCAGCTTGAAGAGGCTCGAGCATTTGTCAATAGGACAATTTAGTTAATGTTTTTTTAATAGCTATACCACCTCGTAGCATGCGATTATTTTAATCAAAATTGCATTATTTGGTAGATTTTGGATAACTTCCTAATTACCTAATTTTCACCAAATTGAGTTTTTTGCGCAATATTTTTAATTTATTTTTATTAATAGTGATTTTATTTTATTTCGTCATTGCCAATTACATAGGTAGTGTAGTACTTTCACAATAAAAATATAATGATTTTTATTGATCTGAAAAAAATTACCTGTAAGTGCTTTCTACGTCTGATATTTTTTTAACTCATTAGTCAACAAGTTTCACTCAAATCAAGGTGGATTGAACATAAAAAATAAAATCACCAATTCAATTATTTCATATTTTTATTATGGGTTCCGGGTGGGAGTAGCCGAACTTTTTTTTCTTTTTAATGAATATAGAAACAAGAACAGAAATTTATTGTATTTTTTTCTCGAGCACACCATATTAAATCAAATGCCAAGACTCAAAAAAGTATTCACCTAAATTGGTGGGTAATCAGCTGTGGGGGTTCTCTCGTTGGATATTTTTAAATAGATTTTATAACACGAGATAAATCTTGTATGCAAATAGTAAAAAGAATTTCTGAACCTGATCATTCAAATAGCTGCTATTTATAATATCGATATTATTTATTTATTTTGAATTCCATTTGTTACAAAAATCAATGAGGTATCTATTAATAGAGTAATTAATTCCTATTGTTATAGAATAAATTATATAATCCCCGAATTATTAAACAAACAAAATACTATAAATACATTATTAATATTTAAAAATAAGCAAAGAAATTAGCCATATTTGATTAATGATACGCATATTATGGAAATATTTACCTTATTTACTCCTTTGCATATTAATTTTTTTATGAACCATGTTAGTTTTTAGAATAACTAGAAAGATGATTCACTGTCGTAAATAATAGTTTTGCAATTTAAAAAATTATGGATATTAGGTGGGGTTGCCTTTTTTCTATTGGTTTGGGGGGGGGGGATTTCCGTTATATAAGGATGTTTAGCCAATCTTCATCTCCGGAGGACAACCGAACTTGAAAATCACGGATCGTACAGTTTATGTTTAAGTTTGGAAAAAAATTTACAAAACTCCGAATTTAGTACCGGCGGCGCCCAGTTGATTGGTTCGCGAATTGACCGTCACCCAGTTGATCAGGTTCAAAGTTGAATCGTTTAGATTAGATTGATCGTCTAATAGACAGGTTGAACACAAAAATTCCAAGTTTTTGCTTTTCAGCTCCTGAAAATTAAAATTTTTAGAAGTTATAGAAATTTATTAACAACCCCCCCCCCTTCTTCCCAAGAAGTCAACGAAGTAGTAGAAAACAGTTTCCTAACCGAAAAAAATCTACCGAATTTTCTAAAATTTCTCTTCTCTTTTGGATTATATTTAAATGGATTTTTTCTACATATTTTTTTTTCGAAGGCTGTAACGATAAAGTCTTTTTACACTCTGAGGTTCTGCCACTGATTTGGTCTAGAACAGCGTTTCTCAACCTTTGCCGGTATTTGCAATCTAATTTTCAATCAATAATTTTGTGTATTTTATTTTATTGTTTATATGTCAATTTCTATTTTGATTTTATTTCAGTAAATTAAGTAACTTTTGTAATAATATTTAGTCTCACTGCCCCCCCCCCCCTCATTTAATGTTATCGCGTCCCGATTTTTTTAATTTAATTTGCCGTTCCGGAAATTTAGTATTTAATTTTTAATGTTAACATGAGCATTCTTGGGATTTAAAATTAAATTTTTTCTTTTCTGAAACTCATCTGAAAAATTACATTTGATGTCCTCTCATCGTAATATACTATTTGAACATTGTTGACGCATTTTATAGAAGATATTCTAGATCCTTTCAGTAGATAGGTTTTTTTAGTAAAAATTACGAGTTTTTCCTTCTTTTTTTTTTAAATACTTCCGGCTCTGCAAACAAGACAATATAATTTACTATAATAATAGTAAAACTAAATAATAAAAATGTGTCAACTCCGTCCATTTACGCTATTATTATTACATAATTTTGTAGAAACCTACAATCAAGTTTTATACTTTATGTATTTTTTCAAAACAACAAAATAAACTTTTTGACTTAAAAATTTACATATCATTTTATTTTTTCAAGACTGAGCGGCATGGATCGGTATCCGAGAGGCCAAGACCCCATCTTACCTGCAGTATTAGAATTTCCAGAAGATCCTCAAGAGCAGTTCTTAGCGCGCGTTATAACGCATTTAGATGTGACCACGCCCACCTTTAGGCTAGCACCAGCTTACACGCTATATTTGTGTGCACGTTACCGAGCATCAACCCACTATCGTCCCGAATTAACACCAACAGAACGAGCGCATAAGTTAACGTTGTTGCTGCAACACGCCGCCATGTTAGTGCGCCATACAATCCAAGACAGAAGTACGGAAAATTCGTCACAAGCATTTTGGTTAGCCAATGCCAGCGAATTACTTCACTTTCTAAAATCGGATCGACACGTTAGCGCGTTTTCCCTACAAGCCCAAGACACTTTAGCCGATTCGGTCCAACACTCCTTTAGGAATTTGGTCGCATGTTGTACAGAAGAACTCAGTTCCGTGTTAGGCAACCTAACCGAAGATTCGATAGAAGACCAACCGAGAGAAATCATGAACACGTTAAGCGCTGTAATGAACCTATTACGAAAATGTAGGGTCAATGCAGGCTTAACAATTCAATTATTTTCTCAACTTTTTCACTGGATTTCTGCAAAATCGTTATCGGCTATCATTGGCAATCCAATGTTGTGCACTAAAAGTTTTGGGATGAGACTGTTTAACAGGTTGAGGAACTTGCAAGTGTGGGCCGAATCGCAAGGCCTTGAACTGGCAGCTGAATGCAACTTAACAAAAATCATCCAATGTGCTCATTTGCTTCAAGCACCAAAACAAACGGCGGAAGAGTTGTCAAATTTATCGGCGACTTGTTTTAAGTTGAATTCCTTGCAGTTGAGAGCGTTGTTGACCCAATATAAACGTAAGTCGAAATTTTGTAGTGATAATGCGGAATTAATTTACTCTTGCCTTTTAGCTGAACCTGGTGAAATCATGGCGCCTACTCAATTATTGGAACAAACTGCGAGGGCGGCCGAAAACGTAACTGATGAGTTGGCTCGAGCTGAAGGCAGGGAAGTTAGACTGCACGATGATCCAGCACCACCACTACAACTACTTTTGCCTGATGATGGATTTAGCTGCGACGTGGTTCAAGGTGTTCCTGTGGGTTTGGCCGACTTCTTGCAGCCTTTGCAAGCTTCTGGTTTGTGTCGACTGGCTGCTCAACCTACCAGTTCTGGTCACTGGACAGTTTATATGAACGCTCCACGACCACCCTCTGCATTAAGCAATACTCAACCTGAGGTGAGTTTATTTTCTTTTACTTTTTTAAGTAATCAGTACAATCAATTTTTTGTTTAGGTTCAAGTAATTCGATTACATAAAACTTCTGGTGGAATGGGTTTGTCCATTGTAGCCGCTAAGGGTGCAGGACAAGAAAGGTTAGGTATTTACATAAAGTCTGTTGTTCCTGGAGGTCCGGCGGATCGTGACGGAAGGTTAGCTGCTGGTGATCAATTGTTGTCAGTGGATGGTCAATCGTTGTTAGGTATAACACAAGAAAAGGCGGCCGATTTTTTGGTGCGCACAGGAAGTGTAGTTACGCTCGAAGTTGCAAAAGGAGGCGCTGTCTATCACGGTCTTGCTACTCTTCTACAACAACCAAGTCCGACACCACATAGAGGTAAATTACTTTAACAATTTAACTTTTTATTTCAAAAATTAATTATTTATGAGGTCAAGATAAATTGGTTTTAATTACAATAATTACAAAATTTGCACTTAGTAGGATAGCTTAATTAAAGCTAATTAACAGTTTTTATTTTGTAATTTGTCGAAAATTGTTTGTTATTAAGTTATGGCTGAATGAATATGATTGTTTCCTGATTATTCGAAGGTATGTCAGCTTATTGTTTATCAGCAGATTTCCTATTTCTGGAAGTGAGTAAATTTTTTTCAAAGAAAAGTGCAAGTACAAGTAGTTGCACATTGCAAGTTTTCTATTGTTTATGTCAAGGTGAAGTACACACTATTGACATTTTGTTGGTGAGAAATTTTGTCTTATTTTAGAAAAATTTAATTCATTGCGAAAAACAATTTCCGAAGTAGGTAAATGGCATAAAGCAGGAATTGCTTAATAATTATGAAAATAATAAAGCTGTAATTCAACCGTTAATATTCAAATTGTCAATATAGGATATAGAATGTAATCTATAATTTTATTGTTAATAAAAACAAAATAAACGGATAAAATTCACTGTAATTGTCTGAATCAATCAATCGAATTACTATCATTACAGTGAATTTTATCCTTTTATATTGTTCATATTATTTTTTTAAATTTAATAATAATAGATTTTATTATACATTTGCCATTTTTGGTTTAAATATTAAATTATATGAATACATAATATAAAAGATTTAAATAGAAAGCTCCGTTTTATGGAAGTTTTTGTAAATCCAAGCTTTACATAGAATTATCTTGTCAGTTTTATGAACTTTTTATCATTCTTAATTTTTTGAACTGCGAACTTATTTAATCTAGTTTACGTTTTCTCTTATGAGTAAAAGTATAAATTTACTTTTACAATGTAGATTTTATTATTCTATTTCTTGGCATTGTAAAATGTGGAAACAGTAAAATTTTGAAGTATGCAATCATTTAATATTATCAAGAACAAAAAGATTAGTTTTTTTAATATTACGGGTTTGACATTTTAGAATAACTAAATTATTCGAGAAAACGACGAATACGCGATTTAAACTATTTCCAAAATGAAATCTGTCTGTGTGCAATCTTTCACGATATCTCCCGAATAATATACACAGTTATTTTTCTAGATGAAGATGTCTCGTTTTAGGGTACTGGTTAACCAAAAAAAAGTCGCCATTTGATTGGGAGGGCTCTTGGGTTGGTTGCCTTCGATTTGTACACTGGGCATATGATTACCTCATGTTCGTTTTGTGCGGCTGGAAGCAGAGTATTGATGAGCCGATCCATTCTAATTGCGATCTGTTGTTTGTTTGCGTTATTAGCTTAGGAAACCTTGGGCAACCCTGGTAGTTGGCTGGGGGCCACCGCAGTTCGCGCATCTGACTGGTTCTTTCCTATTTTTGGTACAGCTGCCAGTGATGTGTGCTCCTGCGCACTTGATGTACTTAGGGGTGGAACTGTAGCAGCTGTGGGCAAGTCCAAACGCCTGGCATCGATGGCACTGGCTTATCTTGCTTTTATGGTGAGGGGTCTCTATCCTAATTCTATACCAGCAATTTTTTCTATCTCCAAAATTCGTTTTCTGTCTTGAGTTTTGGCCATAGTCACCATAATCAGTGGGAGCAGTCTGCAGTGACGGCCGCGGTGCATTCTGGTAACTGAGGTTATTTCGAAGCCTTATTCCAGGAGGTTTGCTTGGATAGGACCTGGGTGGGATTCCCCTGATAACCACTTCGAGGGGGACGGCCTCAGCGGTTTGCCTGAAGAATTTGTGCCCAAATTCATGTCCGAATTCTTCTAAGAAGTGAAAGGGTTTCCCATAGTCTTCCAGCGTTGCTGTGGTTATGGCCAAGCCTTGATCCACGTATCTCACGTTGGTGAATTTAATCTTGATTCTATCTAGCTCTGATTCTGATCTGGTTGGAAAAGAGGATTTACTCCTTCCGTAAGGGTATTGGCACTTTGTGGATAATTAGATCTACTCCTGGTGCCAGAGTTTGTATTTTCATATGAAGCTCTCTCTTCAGAGTTTTCATTTAATAGGGTCCCCTGAAACCGTCAGCCAGTGCCTTAAATTTGTTTTACACCTTTAATCTTGTCGTAGAGGTGGTGGGGGTGTCTGGGCTTTGCCTCTGGCGTTTATTTGGTCTTGGCTCAGTAAATGGAGCCCGGTTGGCTGTTTTGGCAGAATCCAAACCTAGGTTTCTGTCAGTTTTTTCAATCTTTTTCCTCATTTCTTGCAAAGTCGCTGTTATTCTCTTCTTATATTTTTCATTTTCAGAGCGATAACCCCCTATTATTGAAAAACTGTAAATAGTCACTTAAAATCCAAGATGGTGGACACTTCCGGACCTCGGAGGGATGGCGACTTTTTTTTGGTTAACCAGTGCCCTAAAACGAAACTTTCTGCCAAGTTTTAAAACTTTAGTATTTAGGGTAAAATCCCCCGTTGACTGGACTATTTATTGGTAAAATGTGAAATTTAAGTTTGACAATTAAATGGCAAAGTCAGGGTTTTTTACGTTTTGAGAAAAATTTGGGCAGTTAAATTTTTTAGACTTATATCTGCAGTGTTGCAAGGTAACCAAATAAAAAAACAAAATTCAACCTCTTAAGCTTAACACATTCGTACTTCAATTTTCTCTTCGGAAAGCCAACAGTAAATTTTATTTTCAGTGCATGTAATTTCTAATGTTTCAATTAAAAATTTAAAGAAAACAAACATTAAAACGACCCTTAAGCGGACCTATCCTGAATTGCTCACATTGCCATTAATATTACATTACTAGTCCTGTACCTTAATTTGAAATTACTTTGGCTTATAAAGCCATTATTTATAAACACCCTTCGAGCTACTTTGAATAGAGGTATAATGATGGAACTTTTAATGAAGCCAGTTGTAAGGTCTATTTTAATATGTTTTGTTTACAAGTTCCTGCTTCTGATTGATGTATTGAAGGTAATTACTGTTTTGGAAGTCCCCAACTGTGAAATTTAAATGCTCCCAAGTTATGAGTATAAATATTTTGTATTATCATTTTTAAATCCAAGTGGGAGTCCACTGGGTTTTCCGGGTTTGTTAATGCCTGTTTGTGTGTATGATGAATAGGTCGATTTTATTAACAGTAGCTTTAATGAACGATTAGTTGCTAGTAATTTTAGAGTAATAACCGTACTGCTAGGGTGTTATTTTTCCAATTTCATGCAGCTTGGGAAGCAACAGACCGATTCCACAGTTCGCAGGAATCTCTATACACTAAACCACGAATGTATACGCCTCCCATTTGTAAACCTAAAAGGAACGTATTTTTCAATTCCGACGATAGTTTGTACAAATCCGAAATGCAAAAGCTCACAATTCCGCAAATAACAATTTTACAACCACCAGAATTTAAACTCGAAATAACCGACTTCTCCGAACCAACTCCTAAAAGCGTCACCATTCAAAACAAAAACTCGCCCCTTGTAAGACAACAAAAAATCGACACCGTGGACTATCACGACGAAAAGAAAATTGAATTTTTGCAAAAGAAGAGTGTGTCTGTCGATGATCCATTCGATTTAAGTTATACCGAAAATTATTTGCACGTCGGTGCTAAAAAACTGAACCAATGTAAGTTATCCAATTCGTTGCAAGAATTATCCAGCTCGACTTCAAGTATCAACAGCGGTATTCACGAATCCACCTTGGATTTAACCCAAATTGATCCCAACACTCCAGTGAAACGTTGGAAGTCGCCCGATGATTTAAGAGACGGAAAGGTAAAAACGCTTGCTCAGCATTTCGAGCACGTTTTTGATAGTAAACGCAACAAATTGGGTAGTTACAGCGTCCCAGACATAAATAAACCTTATTATTTATCCAACATCAACGTACGAAGTTTCAGCAACGAAAATTTAAATTTAACCAGTAAATTGACCGAATACGAACGAATGGAAGTTTTAAAAGTTTTATGCGATTGGAGTCTGCAAGGGTGCGAAGCCAACAGCGACGCAAATTTTAGTTTAAAAATTATGAAAGAATTTAAAAGTTTAGAGGAGAAGGTTACCATTACTAAAGCCAAGAAATCTCTATCCGAATCGAATTTATCGCCGAGAAATGAAAAAAATCATATCAAGAAGTACACATCCGAAACCAATTTAGGGTCCAAACAATTTTCCGACGACAGTTTTCTACACGATTGTATTTTTACAAATTGCATTTTTAATAGAAATTTTGATCCTTCCAAGGGGACCACTTTAGGATTAAGACAAGAAAGTGATAAAGCTAGTGAAGTTCAGCCGAAAAGCATTTTAAAAAATAGTAACGAACATTTGTATAATGTCGATAGTTTTAATAATAATGTAGCAAAAAAGAAACCTCACTTTTTGGACCAAGACAGCCGACGACATAGTGATATAAATTTACCTAAGCCTTTCAGTAGTCGATTGATGCGTTGTGGAAGTATCGAACGAATTATACGACCTCAAAAAAAGTACTTTGTGACCAGAAATGGTGCTTACTTTCAGAAAGGAGTCGTCGTTAACCGACCAAAAGTTATCGTGACGCATAAGAAATGCGTGCCTAAAAATTGGAAAAGCTGTTCCGATATTAAAAGCAAACAGAAGACCATAAAAAAGTGTTGTAGAAATGCTAAACGCACGTGTCCTGTGCTAGCAAACAGCATGCCAGTTGGTAGAAAAACGAAAAGCTCTGTAAGCATAGATCAAGATGATATGGACTTTGCCGTTTTAAAGCAATTTGATCGTAAGAAGATTTTAATTGTTGCACAAATTTATTTTGTGTTAATGCAAAAGATTTCTTTATTTATGTGTTAATTTTTTTATATTTTATTACAAGCGGACGATGAGTTTGTAATGCTTTTTACTGCCAGCTTTAGTTTTAACTTTGATTTTTTATTGGTTTTGAATTTAACGCTTTAAGGTTATGTGCTGATTTTTATTACACACGCAAATTTTTTTGCAAATTAATCATCAGTACAATATGCGAGTTTTTTTGCTCAGCTTTGCCAAAAAGTTTGGACGACTGCTACAATTTTACATTTTCTTTTGTAGGTCCAAGACGAATGTCCGAACGGGACCTTCCATCCAGAGTAGATCAAGAAAGAACGATTCCGTCTTCTAAATCGGTTCCGGCTTTGCATCACATTTCGCCAAACTCGGAACAGTCTCGTGTGGGTGGTTCACACGACATGTTTAATCCCGGTTACAGTCGCACGTCATCCAACAACAGCATCAACACGACCAGTGCACCTGTTGCTTCTCAAAACGGACCTACTGGCAATCAGCCTAACATGAGGAGTCGTTCCACTCATAATTTACTGCAACAAGATACCGGGTTCTATCAAAACCTTAGCATCTATCGCAATAAAATGCCAAGTCCACAACAACTCGGTGATCGGTAAGTTGTAAATGGTTGTAAGCCTTTTAAGAGGTAGTAAATATCTCCAAAAAAAATTTATACACAGATTCAGAATTCCTCAAAAAACATAATTTTTTATATATTGACAAATAATCTCTAATAAATTGTTCTATTTCAGAGCATCCGCACTTCGTAGTTCTCAAAATTCATTACAATCATCTGTGGCCAATTCACAAAGACCCGTATCTGCATATTATCCACAAAATACAGTTCCAGTTACGAGACCTACTAATTTGCATCAGTCGATTCCAAACTTGAAAAGTCCACCTTCAGTTCAAAGATTGCATAATATGGAGGATTCGCGTGCGGGGTCTTATCCAAGTGTTAATCAACATCAACAGGTACAAAATGTACCCCAACATTATCCAAATACAATTCCCAATTACTTAAGTAATACAAATCAGAATTACGCCGGGCAAGCTCAACCTCATCAAGTGTATGGCGGTCAACCCTACGGTGGAGGACCACAAAATAATTATCCTAGTCCAACTTACCCGCAAGCGCACGAAGATATTGTAAATAAGTATCCTCCACATTTGAACCATCAAAGAATTGCAGAGGTGAATTCGTTCACAAACTCCAATCCAAATTCACCAAACTACATGGGTAGCATGCAACATATAAATGGACCTAAACCAGAGGAGACCATGAAACAGGATGCAAGATTTAGTGGAAGCTTGCTGCGGGAAGATTTGTCGCGGCAACCTCACCTAAACAAAAACGAAGAGATGATGCGGTATCCTGTTCCAAATAACGTGCAGATACAGCACAGCAGAATAATCGATAACGAAATGAGGACTTCTAGAAGCGACGATATGTTGCGTCAGCATACGCTGCATCAAAACGAAATTCATAGATATGCCAGTAGTGGTAATATAAGAATTCAGGATGTGCCACAGTACGACCGGAAAGATTTACGAGGTCAAGCCAAATTGGCGGAAATGGGCGAAGAAGTCAAGAGACGTCAAAACAGAGTTCTTTCGCCTTCTCATCAGCCATATCCACCTAATTTCTATCCTCAGCATCATCCCCAACAGCAAAATTATCACCCACAAATAGTTCAAAATAATCAGCACGTACAAAACACTCACAATCTACAAAATTTACACTTGGCACAGACACCGCCAAATTACTATTCTCATCCTCAAGGACCAAATTACCCACAATATCCAAACAGTCAACCAAACACGCCGACCTCACCAACTTATCCCAAATCGCCTCCCTTAGCCCCGAAACCAATGCGCAAAATCGAAGATCCACCAGAACTTCCGCCAACTACCACCCATCCATTATACACCGCCAGTATGCAAGATCCACCGAAAATGGCATTCTATCCCAATTCTGGTCACTCAAACAATAAAGGTCCCGCACGCGATCCTTGGCAAAGAGAAGAACAAGAGCGTCAAGCAGAAGTACGACGGGAACAAGCACGCCAGTGGCAAGATCAGCAAATCAAGGAACTTATTTCCTTATCTCATCGCACCTCTCAACAAGACGAACAGCTCCGTGTTTTACAACTTGAAAAAGAATTTCAAAGACGAGCTTTAGAAACGGAACAAGATGAAGATGAAACCGAAGAAAAAGATAGTTCTCCAACTGCATCGAATACCACACAGGTGGCGCCTACTACAACACCAATTGTTAACAAACAAGAACCTCCATCTTCTATTTTAAAACCGGGGGTCATAAATAATCCTCCCCAACCACCCGTAGAACCCGAAGCGGCACCGCCACCGCCGGAAAGAGGATCAAGTTACGTGATTATGTCGTTGCATAACAAAGAAGGAACGAAACGAGTTACCTTTAATGACGCTTCGGCTGTTACGCCACCCTCGAGTTTGCCTATCGAAGAAGTCGTACGGGAAGATCCTAATGTAAGTTTTACGTTTACAAACCTTAAGATTGATTTTATAATGTATTTTTGATATTTAGAGTTTTATTCGACAAGCCGAATCAATGCTGGCATCTCCCACCACCCCAACAGACGGAAGTGCGGGTCTATCATCAGCTACTCCAGGAGTAATTGGTGCGCAAGAATTTTATCGAGATCCCAGAACGCGTCGACTGGCCGAACAGGCCCAACAAAAGCAACAAACCACTGTTCCTGAAAAATTGTCTTTCAAAGAGAAAATGAAAATGTTTGCGATGGAAACGGGCGAACACGGAACGCCGAAAGACAAAAGTAAAATTTCGAGAGCACAAAGGGACATCGATAATATAGGATCGCCAAATTCTAATCTTGTACATTAGAACGTTTTTGAGCAATAAGCAACCCTTGAAAGTGCGTAGTGTATCATTTTTACCGTCCAAGTTTTTTAATTTTAATTTTGTAGAGAATTTTATTTTTGTAAAAATTGGTCGACCTTTCCTTATGAGAAGATAGTTTTGATTTTTTAAAAGATGATATTGTTTGAAAGGTCTACAATTAATTATGGTAGTGGCTTACGAGAGAATGAGACGTAGAGTTACAAATTTTAGAGTTTTATTCATTGTTTTTTGATGAAATGTATTATATATTAGAGTACCCTATTTTTGTCTATTATGTATATGCATCCACTATATATAAACATTTATATATAAAATATTAAATATATAAATTATTTTTGTAGAATAGGTTTTTCTCGAGATACTCTATAATAGCAATACATTGTTGCACCTCTTAGAAATTTCACGTTGGACCAACCTCTTTGTAATATATGCAAAAGTGAAGCTGTAATAATATACGAATTGCATTCTCAGAGCAGAAGATGTAGATAAATTTAATGCGTGATAGATATTTTATCTACGTTATACAAGTTTGCATATTATATTATACTCTGCATGTTTTAATGTAAATAAATTGTACATCAATGATTTCTTATAGTAGGATCTGGTAAAGTGATAATTTTAACTAGTATTTGTTTCAATTTATATTTTTGTTTTATTAATTATTAATAAATTTACTGTAACATATTATTTTAGTTTTATCCAGTTTTAAAATATCTTCTATAATTTTTATAAAATAGTAAATGATATAATAAAGAAATCAAATATGCACTAAAGTTTTTTTACAGGGTCCATGGTACGCAAGGCGACGCGCAAACGAAATTGTGACAAAAACTTCGCACGCCAAAACTTGCAACAAAGTTAGGGAAGCAGGGCGCGCATATTTCGGCGTCGTTCGAAGCTCGTCCCGTCTCGCTTACGGGCTTTATCGGCTCCCGGAGATTAGAGGACGAATGGTTACGACGAACGACAGCCTCGAAGGACGGAAGTTTTGTAACGCGCGTATGTTTTGCCGCGAACGCTAACTTGCAACCGTCACGACGAACATCTGATTTTATATTTAATGCGCAGGCGTAACGACGGATCGACTGGCTTTTTCGGCTCTCGTCTGATTCCGCCTGGACATTGAAAACCCCTTCGACGTGCGCTCCAAAGAGCGTCCACCGTCGGTCGTCTAAGCGACGGGGTGTCCATGCACGTCGTCCCGACGAAACGGGCCTTTTAGGGTGCACGATTTCGCAGGTCGAAACGATCGGGGTCGTTCCGCCCTAACGTGTAAGTCTGCTCTTACCTGCTGCTATTTATTTCGAAACGTCAAAATAATATTTCTCGATATAGTTTTTCATACCGTACAACTCATAAGAGAACGCGAGCCTGCACTCGCGTCGTTCCGTTATTATCTCTCGAAACGAAAGGAAACACGTTAATGATCCTTCTGCAGGTTCACCTACGGAAACCTTGTTACGACTTTTACTTCCTCTAAATGTCTTTTCTTTAACATCTTTTATCTTTTCGGTAACACCGTGACTGTCGTCACGGTCATGGAGGTTTTGTGCTTTATGGTGGAAATGACAAACGAACAAATTTATTCAAAAACTTTTATTGGAATAAAAATAACATTTCCAATTTGCAACTAAAAAATCATAATTGCAATTCTTCAAGTTCGTTAATTAAATCATTTTCACCTTTAACTTTCGCCAACTGATTCACTTCCAAAGTTTTACCTTGCACTTGTTGTTCCTTTAGTTTTGCAATAGCATCAAGTTTCCTCTTAATATTCTTTATTTTCTTATCTTTCTCCAGATCTCCAGTTAAAACGATTTGGACGTCGCTAACCACTGTTGAATTAACGGTTCCATTTTCCGATTCTTCCTGCTTACGGGCTTTCCTATTTTCCCTCTTCTTCTTCTGTTTCTGTGAACCTTTCGAAGGAGCAGAATTGCCACCTAAAAGTTGATTAAACAATCAGAAGGGAACTTATTTTTACATTTATATTTTATTACCTGTTCGATTAGAAAGATCGTCATCGTCGTGCAATTTAAATTGCACGAAAGGCTTATTACGTGCAGACGGTGGACGATACACTTGTTGAGAAGCCTGAGCATGCGTGCTGGATACAATACCTTGAACCTTTTCAGTTACTACCGACGGCTCTTTAAACGCACCTTTAGGATAGTTTTGCCAAGAAACGTCGTACAACTCCTCCCCTTGATACATTTTTTCAAAAAGTAACGCTCCTGAAAAATGCCAAATTTTGTATCCATTATCCGTCCTTAGTCTTGGTGCAGTTGTGGCAGTCAAAAAATTAATTCCATCTGGTGCCCAATGCAGCATGGTCGAATCCGGAGCTTCACATGTTGCTAAAAATGGTTTATGTTTAAAGAAAGTTTATTTATTTCAAAATTTATCGTACCTATGAGTTTCTTAGAATTAGCGTCCCAAACTTCGATTTGACCACGAAGGTTTCCAAAGCCTCCCAACAGCAAAATGTTTCCTTGCGGATTGTAGTAAATGGAATTCTTAGGACCACCTCCTAACTCGAACACAGAATCGCACTTTAAGTTAAAAATAGTTGCCCTGGCTGGCATAAAGCCATAAATGACGCAGAATTCCTGACTCTTTGGCGACCAAGAAATCGAATGAATTGGGCCTTCTTTACTTAAAGTTACCATTGCCGTTTGACCATTTGTGCCAATAAAATGTAATCCTTGCTTTCCATAATAAGATGCACCTGTTTTATCCACTTCCATGGTGGTCATCAAAAGTACGTGACTGCCTTTAGCATTCCAATAATAATCAACTCGGTCGGCTTGGAAAAAGCTTTTACTTGCTAGGCTTTGCTGAGCATCAAAATTGGGATACTTAAATAGCCTTCCCAGAGAGGGCTGCCCTTTGCCACCTTCGGTGTGACATATTAAAAAGTACGATCCCACGGTAGGCGAAAGACTGTAAGAGGCAACTTTAAAAGCTTTAAAACGATGAACCACTTGCTCCAAATTTGAGGTCTCATAAAATAACACATCTTGATTTACGTGACGTGAAAATATGAGTTCGTCACAACTCCACTGTGGCTCCCAATTGGACTGTTTCTTATGTACGAATGTGGCGACTAATTCACCACTTTCCGTTTTATAAACTTTTAAATTAGGAACGCCTTGAGGATTAGCATTGCTGACCACGAAAGGTTCCCAAGTGCACAAATACGTGCTCTTTGGTGAGAAAGCTAAATGATAAGCTTTAACTCCTTCGATGATCTTGACAACCTCCCACGTTAGCGTCTTCAACAAATACAAATTTAGTCCGTTGATGTAAGCAAAAAAGAGACCATCTGGACTAAATGTCATGATACGGCATACTTTCCCAACCACAGGAACAAAACTTTCATGTTGCTCAAACTTGGGTGGTCCCCAATTCACGTTTAACCCAAACGAACCACGAACTAATAAATATATTAAAATTAAAATTAAGTTATGCTATTTCAAGATAAAAAGATAATTTACCTGCTATCGGAATTGCCATATTTTGAGGTTATAAAAACGTGTGTTAAGTTAACATAATCAAAAAGAAAATACACTAAAATTCATCTGTAGCAGATCTTGAAAAACTTTAAAATCTAGTCATTTTAAATCTATGTAAAGTATTTTAATTTAATAAAAAATAAATTTCAACATCATAAAAAATAACTGTTCTGTGGGCAGGATTACAAATTTCTGCAATACCAACTTTCTTACAGGGGCGTAAGGAGAATGTTTTTCCCTGGATTTGGTTTAAAAAAATTTTGAATTTTCAAACTTGAAAATTTTAAATTATTACCAGTCCGGTTCTGAGCACTTTGACAGTTTGAAATTGACAAATCGGAGGGAATGCGATTTTAAAGTTTTCTAACCTCAAAAGTGCACCGAACTTGTTTACTGGAATTGAGTTTTTTTTTAGATTTTTAATTAGAGAAAATGAGCACCATAGATTTAACTGATTTCACGGAGAACGATGAATGGGAAACATGTTTTAACGTAAGAACAAAATAACAATATAAAATGTCTCTACCTATAAGTTTATCAAACATTACCATTATTTTAGGCCTTGGACGAATATGACCGCGAACAAGAATTAATAGCAAAATCTAACGCAGTTGATGGTAAAGAGAATAATACGAAATTGTGAACAAATTATAATTAACAATTTTAAAATTTTAGAAGCACTTCCGAAATCTGAATATCTGGAAGTTTTAAACCGATGTTTTGGTCATAAATCATTTAGGCCTATGCAATGGAAAATAATTAGCTCAATTATAAATGACAGACGCGATAATTGCTCGATAATGGCCACTGGCTATGGAAAATCGTTGTGTTTTCAATATCCTTCCGTTTACATTGGTGGCATTACGATAGTAGTGTCCCCTTTAATAGCTTTAATGGAAGATCAAGTTCTATCATTAGCTGTAAGTTTTTGAAAAGTTTTAAATCTCTTATGTGCTTGAATAGTTTTATTTAGATGTCTAACATATCGGCTTGTCTTCTGGGAACTGCTCAAAACAACAAGCGTCAAGTGGTTGATGAAATTTTTGAAAATAAATACAGTTTAATTTATGTGACACCGGAACTTGCTTGTGGAGATTATGGTCACGGTAAGTTGACGTTTTTCATTGTGTTATTTTATCAACATTATACATCTGATCAAATTTAGATTTATTGAGAAGAATTAATCGCGAACTGTCCATCATTCTAATAGCCATTGATGAAGCACACTGTGTTAGCTCGTGGGGCCACGATTTTCGTTACCAATACAGGCAGTTAGGACATTTACGTGATATTTTACCTGACGTTCCCATATTGGCTGTTACTGCTACAGCCACTCCTCGAGTTAGAAATGACATTATTTCAACTTTAAAATTAAGGTAAGGCTCTGTCTCATCTAAGGCGGGAAATAATTATAATTATAAGACATTACTTTTTAGAAATCCACAAGTTTTATGTTCGGGCTTCGATCGACCCAATTTACAATTTTTCGTTAACCTAAAAGGTGCTAGCGTTATGGAAGATTTAAAAAAGGTAATGAGCGAACAAAATAAGAAACTAGGCTTTCCGGGTTCGACAATCATTTACTGCATCACTCGAAAACAGACCGAAGAAATTACTGTGCACTTAAGAAGTAAAACTTGGTTTTATTTTGTAATATATTTTGACTTGATTATTTGTTTTTAGAACAAGGAATCAAATGTCTTGCATATCATGCAGGAATGGCACTCAAACTAAGAAAAGAGGCCCACGAAAACTTTGTCAAAGATAAAGTTAAAATAATTGTAGCCACCATAGCTTTTGGTATGGGAATCGATAAACCTGATGTACGAAACATCATTCACTATGGTGCATCTAAAGATATCGAAAGTTACTATCAAGAAGTGGGTCGTGCTGGACGTGATGGCCAACCTTCCAATTGTGTCACATTTTACAAACACAGCGATTTTGATTTACACGAGTAAGTTTGTTTAATTTTTACTCAACAGATTACCCTTCACTTGTACACCTGATTTCTCTCTCGGTTGTCACCTAATCTTAAATTGTTTATATTATAAATTATCACTATAAATTATTACCGACTTTAGTTTTTTTTTAATTAAAAATTCTATTTAAAAAGATTTAACTTTTCAGTCAAATTCAAGAATTAAATGGTGTTTCCAACACAAACAAGAAACGAAGGGAGGACATGCAGAAAATTATGATACAATATTTGCAAACGCGAGATTGTAGAAGGCAGTTCATTTTAAATCATTTTGAAGGTTCAGTTTCACCTAAGAAGCCAAACCTAAAATGTTGCGACAATTGCACTAGGAAGTAAATGGTTTGTCAAGTTTATATTTGCCAAAATTAGAAATTTCTTTTTAGACTTCAAGAAAAGTCAGATACACTCAAGTACGAGGGATTAGATGAGCAAGGATATTATGATTTTTCCAACGATGCACATCTGTTTTTGGAAACCGTCAATGCAATGAATGGAAAATTTGGTATGGGAATGTACATTTTGCTATTACGTGGATCGAAAAGTACCAAACTGTACAAACAATATTTAACCCATCCTTTACATGGTAAAGGAAAATATCAAAGTGAAGATTGGTGGAAGGGTATCGGTAAGTGAATCCATTTTGTATGTATTCAGAAAAACGTTATGTGGTTTAATTTGTAGGCAGGTTAATGGAGATTAAGGGATACCTTAGCAAAGAATCCAAACGTAATGGTAGACAACGGTCATTCACTACATATTCTCTTAGTGCAGTGGGAAGAAAACTGATTGAGACAAAAGATTCAAAAAAATTAATGTATTGTCCTACACCCGAATTGTTTCAGCTGTTGAAGCGCAAAGATCAAATGATTGAGTAAGTATTAAAGTGTTAATTTACCAGTGTATTATAAAAACATGATTCATTTAAACAGAGAGTCAGAGGAAGCTTCGTTTAAGATTAATTCAGGACCGAGTACTTCAGGCAGTACTTCTAGCAGTGCTCGAAAGGAACCATCGGCTAAAGTATCATTAAAGTACTTAAAAATGCCTGAGGCTAAAGGTAAAAAGTCGATCGAAATCGATAGTAATGATTCCATCAGTGAGAATTGCGAAATAGATTTAGACACAGAGGATCGTATGAAGTTGTATCGTTTGCTGATGAATAAGAGATCGCATCTTGCATCGAGCTATGATTGCATGCCATATATGGTAGCATCTAACGAAGCTTTGATGAAGATGGCACAATCTAAACCAATAACTATAAAAGAACTTCGAGATTGCAGATGTAAGTTTAATATTATATTATTGTAACATATGATTCCCTGTACATTTTAAAATTATAATAGTGGATGGTTTCACTGAGGCCAAGATTAATCGTTTTGGTGAGGAATTTGTAAAGGAAATTCGTATTATATGCCATTTGGAACCCACTGTGACACAAGGTGCCAAGAGAATCATGCAAGACATATTGGCTGAACATCCTTTACCAGGTGCTAAAATGGGAGCTACGGCGGAAGCTAGTTATTCAATGTACAAATTAGGCCTAACTGTTCAAGAAATATCGACCAAAAGGTAAGTTAAGTTTTACATAGATTTTGCTGCTTAGTTATGAAAATATTTAAGTAGTTTTTTGTTATTATCTAATAAGCAATTTTTTGTAGGGGGCTTATTCCGTCAACCGTATTATCGCATTTAGTAGATGCCATAAAAATAGGTTACCCTATTAAACTAATAGATTTGAATATAACAGATGAAATGAGAGACACAATAATTAGTGTAATAAAAAGTCCACCAATAAATAATGGTAATAAGGTGTAACTACAAACTATAATTATTGTCTAATTAATTTTACACAATTTTTAGATCTATCCATGCTGACGCCAATAAAAGATTTATGTCCTGCAGAAGTAACCACAGATATTATCAAAGTAGTTGCAGCATACCTAACAGTAAGACTGCATTTAGAAAAATTGGGAATCCCATATGAAGAGTTTGAGACTCCCATGATAGGTAGTGAAATAAAGAACACCGACGTTACTAAAAAACGCGACGCATATGACGAAGAACTTAATGTAAGTGATAGTTTTGAATACAAAAATCCACCACATAAAAAACTAAGAATAAGTATGTCCACGTCCGATGATCTTTCATTTTTGGATTCACCTCCTCGACAATTAAAACCTGTTGAAACGGTCAAGTCTAATCAGTTGGATGAGTCTGTATTGGAAGATGACTTCTTTGATGGAATCGAATTTGATGATATGGACATGGAAAGTACCAAGTTTTCACAGGAAAAGACCACATTAAAACCAGCAGTGGAAAATCAAAATTTTAATGCACCAGTGCCACAAATAATGAAATCACAATCATCTCAATTCGATAACTTAAGTTTAGAAAGCACTACAATAAAACCAGCAATAGAAAATCAAAATTTTAATACACCAGCGCCACAAATTATGAAACCCGACACGTTCCCATTAAATAAGTTTAATTTTAAACAGAGTACAATAAAACCAACAGAAAATTCAAAGTTAAATACACCACCAGTGCCTCAAATTACAAAACCAGAAACGTCTCCATTAAACAAACTAAAAAAATTTAGTTTTAAAAAGAAAGTTCCATTGTCAGTCCAAAGACATGCAGCTAAATTTATGAACGAAAAATCGTAATTTGTAAATTACTGCTACTGTCTACTCATAACTCCTAATTTAATGATTAGAACTTTTTAATTTTAATTTTTGTTTTGATTTGTTTGTTTTTGATTGAATTGTTTGATTTTTTATTATATAAGAAACATATTTATTTTCATAATAATTTAATATTCAATTATTCAAAATTTTCTCTTTCCTTCCATTCCGCTTTCAACTTTTCCAATTTTTCTCGTTTCCTCTTCCTGTCGATCGATTTTTTTATCTTGTATCTTTTTTTCTTGTGCTTCCAAACTATCCTCGCCATTAAATAATTTATCTATTCTTAACGTCAAGAGTCGTCTGGCTTCCTTTCTGTTAACGTCTAAAGACCGTGACTGATGGGATTTAACCACTAATCCGGTTGGTAAATGTTCTAATACCACACAATTAGCGTTCTTATTAGTAGCTTGCCCTCCAGGACCTGAACCTCAAACAAATTGTTCCTTCAAATCTTTTTCGGAAAGTAGAGGAACTTTAGAAAAATCTAATGTATGTTTCATTCGGAGTGGAAAAAAATTATAGGAAAACGTTCTAACAATCCTCAGCATATTTAAACTAGCGATCACCTTTCAAGCAATGACAACCCTTTCTAAAATTAAAAGCGTCACAACATAGATTTGAATTTTTTATATTGTTATGACCTTATAATTAAAATTAATTTGAGTTTCGTCGTTTAGTGTCTTGTTGGTCTTAAATTCCTTTTTAATGCGATGGAAAAAATAATCTTTGTCGCTGTATTGCAATTTTTGCCCGTAACGTAGAATTTCTTTGTACAATTTTTTCACTTCTACTGCACTTGGTGAACGCAACATTTCCAAATTTATCTTGGTATTTGAAGTTTCAACTTGAATTACATCACATGAACTTTTAAGTGAGGTTAAAACAAAATAAACAAAGTGGCAGTGTCACATACGTCGCCGTTGTACAGGGTGGCTCAATAAACATACATTTAGAAATTCATCGAAAATACATGTAACGAAATACGTATTTAAAATACATGTAATTGAAATACAGCCAAGCCCTGGTTGTGCTTGATGTGTTTACGAATTTTGTTTATAACCATACTTGTGGTTTAAGTACCAACTTTTTTAAAGAATTGTTGGTGACACTGTGGTGTACAGGTTATGTTTATGGTATAAACATATATATGTTTTGTGGGTTGCACACACACCAGACACACACAAAATTCTTGTGTGTCTCTGTGTGCGCACGGTGTCACGCACCTCCACGGATTTAATAATAGTAACTATTAATAATAATTATTACTATAATTAATAATAATAGTACTATTATTAAATCCGTGCGCACCTCTCATCTCTCTCATCTATGCGCACCATTCTTAATGGAACACTGGAGACTCGCGCACCGTGTGACGCACTGTAGCTGTGCGTGTAATTGGAAAGCGCCCATTAATACAACTTAACATAACCTAAATATTATTGTATACTACAAATTGGAGAGATGTCAAGCTTGGATCAAATTCAGCATAACGGATTAGATCACCAATTGGTAATGCCGGAAGAAGGAACCAACATTCAAATGCAGACCCCCCCAAAACCTGAACAAGCTTCGAGACACACAAATTTACAACGGATACAACAGCGAAAACAAGCTGTGCTCGGCTTTCCATACAACAGGAAGTTACTGAAGCTTGCAATCTATTCAAAATGCCAGGTATTTTATCTGTGTTATGTAGTAAACCTTTGGTAACTACTTTATTGTTTTTAATTTCAGTTTGATAAATGCGATTGCACTGGCTGGAAGAAAACAGAAAACACTTCACCAAATCCTTCGTTCAATGATCCGTGTAGATGTGAACATGCTTTAGAAATACACATTTCGCACTTGCGAACTAAAACTGAACAAGAAATAAACAAATTACTAGGAATGGTTGTTGACGTAGATAATATTTACACTTCTATGAACAGAGAAGAAAATATGGAAACTAAGAAAGTTTACAGTTATTTATTTAAGGTAAAATTTTTGATTAGCAATACGTATAATATTAAATAAATTTTCAGTTATTACGAAAATGCATTTTAACATTAAATACTCCGGTTGTGGAAGGACCACTAGGACAACCTCCATTTGAAAAACCTTCCATACATAAAGCAGTTACCAATTTGGTGATGTACAAATTTTCGCATTTACCGCAACAAGAATGGAAAACCATTGACGAGCTAGCAAGAATATTTTTACACTGTCTGAATACATGGGATTTTCCATCACCCAGTAGTCAAAAACAGGTTGTTAGTCAAGAGGAGGCCACAGTTTATGCAATCGCTTATACAAGGTAAAATAAACCTCTTAATATTTTTGCCATATTTCTTCTGTTTTATTGCAGATGGTTGGTTTTTTGCCACATACCTGCATTTTGTGATTCACTGCCACATTACGATACAACCCAAGTTTTTGGACGTCCACTACTAAGAGCTGTGTTTAAATATGTAAGAAAACAAATAATGGATCAATTCCATCAAGAACGCGATCGAATGTCACTCGAAAGGAGAGTTATGGTTCTAACGCATTTCCCTCCTTTCCTCAATCAATTAGATGAGGAAATTTATGCTCCCAACTCTCTAATATGGGATCCAGACTTTAAACAAGTTCCTTCGCCTCATCTCCAAGCACTTATCGAAACAAGTAATATATAAATTATATTATCGTTTTTATAGATTGATGATTCAAGACAAACTTTCAGAATCGCCATCAACGAAACGTCCAGGTGAATTTGAAAAACTCACACCCAGCGATAAAGACGGTTACACTACCATCACGTTTAGTGGTGGTTCGAAACTTGAACGAAAAGTTGACAACACTTTTCGTGACATTAGAAAGCGTAAATTAGCCGAAGAGCAGTTTGAAGATTTAAGTAGCGAAACCGTCGTCGAAATTATAGCCACAATTGACGATCCAAACCGCATGACTGGACCTGATGTGAGTTTCTTTATTTATTTTTTTAAGTGCAGTTCACACATTTGTTCTATTTTAGATTGTGTTTTCTGAGAACGCACCCGCTCGCGACGAAGCACCTAAGCTGGAAGAGAAACGAAAAATCATCGAGTTTCATCTTGTTGGAAACAGTTTAACTGCACCTGTGACTAAACAAACCATGCTTTGGTTGATTGGCTTGCAAAATGTGTTTTCTCATCAACTGCCTCGGATGCCAAAGGAATACATCAGTCAGTTGTTGTTCGACCCGTAAGTGTTTTTATATCTTGTTAGACGTTCATTCTAAAACGAGAGGTGCTATCTGTAAAATTTACTAAGTATTTGTTTTTGTATATACAGGGTGTCCCGGATACACTTTACATACATTTAGCTGCCTTGTTTATTATTTTCTGATTTTCTGTGAAATGAGCTGGTTTTTAAAAAAAATTTACTAAACAAAAGTTGTAGTCTATTAAATTTCCTATCCGAAATGGGGCGTCAGATTTCTTGTAAAATCTTTTGTTTAAAAGATACAGGGTCTTGAAAACACAAAAAATAAAAAAAGTTTGAATTTTTCAACATTTTTTAACTTACTTTAATTCATAGCTCAATATCTGTTGATTTTAGACGGAAAAGGTTTAAATGTAGTTTGTAGCTTATTTCACGCTCTTTAAAAAAGCACTAAACCATTTTTACTGAAATTCAATATTTTCGGGGATATGGCCACGTGAAAATGGAAATTGAAAAAAATGCTTTAAAGAAGCGTAACTCTCGAGGGTTTTAATCTAGAAAAAATTTTTTGTTAAATATTGTTCTTAGAAAAGTGTCCTCTATCACCACCCAAGTCATGTAAAGTGTATCCGGGGACACGAAATTATTGCTATAATATTTTTAGAAAACACCGAACGATGGCATTGATAAAAGATAATAGTCCTATTGGTGGAATTTGCTTTCGTACTTTTGCAACTCAAGGTTTTACGGAAATTGTATTTTGTGCCATAACATCCAGCGAGCAAGTAAAAGGTTACGGCACTCACATGATGAATTACCTAAAAGATTACCACATCCAAACAGGAATATATAACTTTCTCACTTTTGCTGACGAATTTGCAATAGGTAATTAATGCTGTAACGTGTAACTAATAAAAAATATTTCTTAATTTGTAAATTTACTTTCAGGATATTTTGAGAAACAAGGTTTTTCTAAAGACATAAAATTGGCTCGACCAATTTATCAGGGATACATTAAAGATTATGAGGGAGCGACCCTCATGCACTGCGAGTTGAACCCTAAAATAGTTTACACCGAATTTACTTCAGTCGTTCGAAGACAAAAGGAAATCATAAAACAATTAATTTATCAGCAACAACGCACCGTATCCAAAGTGCACTCTGGCTTGACCATCTTTAAAGAAGGCTTACGAAGTATTCCAGTTGAATTGATTCCTGGTATAGAAGAAACCGGTTGGAGAGTTCCAGCTAGAGCCACCAGAGGTGGACACCAGTTAGAAGAATCTCAGGATATCGACGTCTTAGCAGGAATGTTGAAAATTGTTTTAAGTGCTGTGAGATTTTTCGATCAGTTTTATTTATCTATTACTGACACAATTGTTTCTTAGGTAAAAAATCACGAAGACTCGTGGCCATTCCGACAACCCGTAGACAAAAACGAAGTGCCTGATTATTACGAACACATCAAATATCCCATGGGTAATTTTTAGAAATTCAGTATTAGTTTAAAATTTATTTTTCGAATTTTAGATTTAAGAACAATGACTGAACGACTGAAGCAGAAATATTACGTTTCGAGGCGACTCTTCATTGCCGATATGACACGTATATTTACAAATTGCAAGATATATAATTCGCAAGAGACTGAATATTTTCACTGTGCTGTTAATTTGCAACAATATTTCCAAACAAAAATGAAAGAAATAGGATTATGGGACAAATGAGAAAATGTATTAGCTGTAGGTGAGCAATCGTTAATGCATCTTTTACTTTTCAACACTTGAAATTTCTGCAATATCAACTTGGAAGTTTAGTTTCAGTTTTGAAACAGTTTATCTGATTCGTTTGTTTTTAAGTATTGTAAACGCAGAGAGTTATCTTAATAAAATGTTGAAATTAGTAAATATTATACTTACCAGATAATTATTCTGCAAAGGTGCAAAATATATTAACCTATGATGGACATGGGCAGTGCTGTGTTTGTCATAAAATTGAAGACTGTGCAAGCGTTTGTCCGCAGACTTGGCACAAAATTTTTTTTTTTAGGATTATTTTTTATGAAATTATTATTTTCATGCTCTTGCGGGCTTTTTTCTTGTTTTAACATTTTTTCTAAAACTGGGTATGGCGTTTCGATCTGGTAGAGGCTGATTTCTTTCTTATACAGAACTGACTCTTCACTGTCTGCTGTCTGTAGGATGACCCGGTTTTTGCAGTTCATGCAAAACGCAGCTTTCCCAGAACTTTTTGGAGCGGTCTTCTTTTCTCCTACAGCTCGGAGTATTTTGGTTAACTGCCCAGCATAGTCACCGGTTCAACGTTACGGCTCTGCATCTGCTAGTCAATCAACTTTCAGCCTGCTGTCTTCTGAACAGCGGAGACGATGAAATAAAAAAAATTAAGAGGCATTTTTTCTTGTAAATTTTATTCTCTACATTTTTGTTTATATAAATTTTTTTATATGTTATAAACAATTTATCATTAGAATTGAAACTTTTCTTATTTTCATTTTAGTAAACTAAAAGGTACATACATTATAATTCAGTGTTTGGTTAATTAGAACAACAAACAACTTGTTGGACAGCAAATGCCAGCATATCTGAAATAAAAATACAAAGTTTGAAATTATATATGGAATCAAATAAATTATAGGTACTTACTGTCCCTCCACTATGCACCTACTCTGCATATAAAGAAGGGATGATGTTATATTTGTAAAAATTGTGGGACAATTTTTTAGCAAAGCGCATCGACCTAATCCGAGGCCTCTTGCATTAGCACAAGCTTCAGTGCTCCTTATGGTTTCATGTAGCCCTAATTCGTAATTACCTAAAATTTTACTTTAGAAAATAAATTATGGTAAATAAAATAAATATATTGTCGTGTTCCAAAATCATTTTTTTTATTTTGAATTTAAAATTTTATTTTGTTGAATTTGAATTTTGATTGTTTTTCTAAATTTTAATTTAATTTGTTGTTAATTTTTTGTTAACACAATTTTGTGTTAGTATGAAAATTTGTTGTAACTTGTGTTTTCGCCGTTTGCGTTGACCGAAGTGGTTGCTTTTTTACGGAGGATATCTGTTAGATGTGAATTTTGAGATCTTATATTGAATATTTGTGGATAAAAGTTTTGATTAATCATCTGCATTGGACGAGTTTTCTGGATGATTATTATTTGGATTGATTTGATGATAAGATGATTTAAAATTTTAATTTATTTTGAAAACAAAGAAAAGCCGATGCGATAATAAGGTGTGGGGTCCGCTTGGTGCCCACATTTGATTTTCTACAGCGATTGAAATTTATAAATTAATATAAAATTTAATAATTTGATAATATTAGGAAAACGAGTCTCATGCTCAATCAAATGGATGGCCGGAAGAAAAAATAAAATTTTCATAAAAAATAAATTATTTTATAAATTGAAACCACGGGGTCATCTCAATATATAAATAAATAAAATAAATATGATGGCAAATAACGCTTACCAGTTGGTAGTTTTACTTTATTATTTTCATCTAAAAGCTTGTTTAGCCAAGGAAGTTGAACGAGCAAATCTTGTAATGGGTTCTGTGGAGGTTTAGGCTGGTCATCTTTATTAGAATTATCGAAGTTTGAAAAAATTGGAATTTGTAAAATGTGATTATTTCTGTGATGTTCTCCATTAGCGTGTTGGTTTATGTTCAAATCTAAAAAAAAGTATCCATATAACAAACAGTATTAGAAAGGTGTTGTTTCTTGGTACTTATGAACCCTCTGTGGGCTGTATCAGAACTGATGTGTGGCCTTCCGCGGGTAATTGTATTAATATTTAATTTCTGATTATTATTATTATTATTATTTCGAACAGGAAAGTTAGTCGGTTGTGCTCCAGAAGCATATTTATTATTATTATTATTAATATTATTATTTTGAACAGGAATGTTAGTCGGATGCGCTGCAGAAGCGTCTTCAATATTCACAGTGTTGGTTTCGTTTGGTTTTACTACGACTAAGGAACTGAGAGGAGTCACAAAGGAATATTTGATTGATAAATCCAAAGCTCTTCTTTTAAGTAATTCCATATCTCCATCAGAAGATTCCTTCTTCTCTAACAACTGTTGTATTGTAAGGTACGCCCAAAGACGCTCGGTACTTGAAATTGCTCGACCTATTGTAGGTTTGAAAGATAATGGACCAGTCGATGCAATTCCATCCACTTCCGATGAATTAAAGAAATTGGGGCCTAAAAGTTTTTGTTTTACAACGGCTTACACCGCCGAACAAACTTACCACACCGTCCAGCTATAACGATTTCGGAACCTCGAAAATGAAGAGGAAACTCGGTTAACGTTAAACTTGTCACAGAAGGTTCATACTTGAATTGAACGTTGGCTAAAAGAGGGGAAGATATTTGTTGGTAAAAGTCTTGCAATTGCAAGGAAGCATCCGCAGCTTCGTAAATGTGTTTTGAGAAACCAGCATTTTTTATGGATAGCTTCTTAAGAAATTTTTTATCGGCACCTTCGCCAAATGAAAGCGAATATATGGATGCTTTTTTGGAACCAATGTTAAATTCGGAAAGCTTAAATAAACGACTTGATTAATTTATAGCTGTAAGTTAGAATTTAAAAATTACCCTTTTAATTATCTGTTCTGTCGAAGTTTCACCTACAGTTGGTTCACCATCAGTCAGAAATAGTATAATTGGTTCACGATGAACATTGTTCACAGGTTTTTGGCTTGCTAAATATACTAGGCGCAAAGCCGCGCTTAAAGCCTCCATAATATCGGTACCTCCGGAAGCGTCAAAATTAGAAACGGCACTTTTAGCTTTTTTGATGTTATCGGTATTAGCCAAATATGCATTTGGAAGATATGAAGGATCTTCTATGTGTTTGTTTAGTGGAACTCGACTAATGGCATAACTATAATTATCTAGGTTCCAAACCTTCACCTCACTGTTGAACTCCACTAAATGGAATAGATCATTTGAATTAAGTTCTTCCAAAATTTTATGCATTGCTTGCTTCAACTGTCTAATCCGTTGATTTTGCATACTACCGCTGGTGTCCAAAACAAAGATGATGTGTTTTGGAAGAGATTGAAGTTCAGATGGTGCAAAGAAATGTACAAAATAACCGTCCCGAATCAAAACCTCTCCACCATTAGGATCTCGTTCCACATCGTACTGAACTACAAATTGACCAGAAAAACCGTTATCTTCTTCGGTGTTGAGTAATTTGGCCAACTGTTTTTGCCTTTCCCACGTCGGAGAGAATCGAACTTGTGCTACTGTTTCGTTTAACATTTGAATATCAGCTCTTGGGTCCAATTCCACATTTTCGTCTTCTATTTCGTTACCTGAACGCAACTGAGGTACTTTTAAATCCGTAATTTTTCGACTTTCATTTATAAAGACCTACGATTCGTTACGATAAATCTGATTTATTATTTAAATATTTCGACTTACTTCGACATTAAGATCTTTTACTCTTTGTCCTGGATTTATGTTAATTATTTGTTCGTATCGACCATCTATGCGTTGCAAAAGTTGCTCGTAGGTTATATAGAAGGATGCCTTTTTCCCGGATTGAACGTTAACGGAAACTGTGAATTTATTCGAATCCCTAGCGCTAACAGCGACGTGAGCAGCTCCAAAACCACTTGCAACGGCCTAAAAAAAAAACTATGAATTTCCTTTATTAAAATTTTTCCAAATACCTCATTGTAAATTTGCTGTGCCTCTTCCTTTTCTTTTACGTACGCAGTATAATTTTGGCCGTCGACTTCCATTACAAAATTAGAAATGAAAGCCAATTTTGGTAAGATCACGGAGAAAACAGCTTCTTTTGTAGTATTGGCATTATTTCTTACTTTACTGATTATTGCGGTGTAAGCAAAGCGATTCCTGATGTTAGATTGTATGTGTATGTGATCAATTATTATTGGAACGTTGACTTGCTCTTGAAATATTGTTTCCTAAATACCAAATGGTTTTCATTACAATTTAACGAGAATATTATATTAATTATTAAACTTACGTTGTAGGTGACTTCTTTATTTGTTGAAGCAACTGTATTATTTACGACAAACGAAGGGGCCTCTGTTGGCTGGTCATCTTTATTAGAATTATCGAAGTTAATTGGTATAATGAAATTATTTCGTTGAAGTTCGTATTGGCCATTAGCGTGTGTGTTTAGACTGTCCGAATCTAAAAAAAAGTATCCATACAACAAACAGTATTAGAAAGGTGTTGTTGTTTCTTGGTACTTACTGAACATTCCGCTGTTGTCCGTTGTTGTAGCACCAATTTGGAATAAGCAAACAATTAGAAAGAATATATCTTTCTTAAATTCCATTTTTTGAAAATAAGTTCTTTGTGTTAATAAACCATTAACTGATCGAAATGGTCATAGTGAGTCTTTTTATATGAGCACCGTGAAATTTCCGGAATATCCAAATATATTTAATTGTAGTATTTATCAGCTTTATGGCTGTTAAAAGTTCAAAGTTTTGCGATAATTAATCCGGTCGAATCAATAAAACTGTAATTGGAAATTTCGAAAATATTTACTCAAAAAAAATTAATTATTTATAAAATAGTTAAAAAGTATTTTGAAAAATAACTGTTCATATAAAATTTTAGATTTTAAAATTTGCATTTTTTATTTTTTAATGTGAATCAAAGTACGGGACTTAAGCATAAATAAATGTTTTTATCGGAAAACATAACGAAAGCGATGCTTTCCGAGTGTCCACCCGGCAGCTAAAACGACGCATTTCTAGTCAGCTCACAAATCGACTAATAATGTAAAATCGACCATTAACGTGTTTTTATTAATGGTCGATTCTGTTACTTCAGCAAGTCAATTCATTTATATTATAAAAAAATTCTATTATAAAAATTTGTCCGACGTGGGATTCGAACTGGCGATCGCCAAACGATTTAATTATGATTCAATCGCTTATTGCACTTCGCCATAGAGGGTTGCTCTAATGACACTGTTTAAATTTGTCTTATCTGTCACAATTTGTAATTTAAACAAATTTTTTAATATTTGATATAATTGATAATTTTATGTTTTCCGATAAAAAAGTATACTCACCTCGCCTAGAAATATGATCCGCTACTGGGCTTACAGCTTTAAAAAGCTCGCTACGCTCACTTTTTAATATAGCTGCGCGCCCAGTAACGGATCATTTTCTATGCTTGGCCAGTAATCTACTATTTTTGAAAAATTTATTAGAACTTTTCGTCTTTTCTTATGAAACTAAGCTATTCTAAAACAAAATAAGTTTTTTGGAAATAATATGTTCAAAAAATTTTTATTCGGAATTTTTTTTTTATATTTTTCCCAACCCAATCAAATTTTATAAATTATAAAAACCATTGCAATATTTGATTAAAACGTAAATCAAGTCGATCAATAAAGATTTAAACAACGAAACTTATTGATTTTCGCTGTATAACATAAAATTGTAAAATTATACGTTATTTTGATAAATTTCCAAAAGTGGAAAATTCTTCAAAATTGTTTAAAAAGATTTTCTTCGTATTTTACGGCTTTTACTGTACAATATAGGAAAAATATAAACTACACCAATATTTATGGAAATAGCCATGCGCTCACGTGCTTTTTTGAAATTCCAAAATCGGCACATAAATAAGGACGCAACCTCCGAAAAACAAAATTTCAAAATTTAGACATTTAAGGGGCCGTAGCGCGAAAAGGATATAAATATATGAAATTATAAATTACATATCATCTACTGTTCGGGCAGCCGCGAAATTTTGGTTACCAAAAATTTCGTCAAAAAACGCTAAATAACGGCTCAAATGAGCAGAAACCGTAAATGTAAAAATGTTGTTTCCAGAATTGTGCAGTTTTCATTGTGAATCAAAGTATGAGTTTTAAGCACAAAAAAATGTTTTTTCAAAAAATTATTTGAACTTTTCGTCTTGTCTTATGAAACTAAGCCATTCTAAAAAAAAAGTTTTATTTTTAAACATTTTCATAAAAATTTTTATTCTTCCAAATTTTTATTTTTTTCTATTCTACCAAGTGATGACAAAAGGAATTCGATGCAGTCTAATTTTGTAAAACATACACTTTGCAACAAAAATTTTACACGAAGAAATTTTACATCTACAAAAAAATTTTAATTAAAAAGTTGAAAATTCGTTATTTAAAACCTTATTTTCCAAAAGATACCAAGGTAAATTTGCCTTCAAACTTACAAATTTAAAAGTCATTTTCCAATTTATGGCTTTACCACTTAAAGTAGGGTAAAAATAAGAGTCATCAGTATTTGTAACAATTACCCAACTATTTTCACATCTTTTCCAAAATATAAATGCAGTTATTCAATAAAGCTGCTAGAACTGGAAAGAATTTTTTTAATTTCAACTTTCGTTTAACTTTTAACACCGCATAGCTATGCAGATACGGTAACACAACAATAATTATTATAATCGCTAAGGATCTGTTTTTCGAAAATATCCAGTGATAAGCTAAGTTAAGCCAATTCGTTTTCGTCAGATCATCGAGTTTTTATTAATATCATTTTTGAGGATTTTGATAAAATTGAAAGAAATTGGGAGTAGATAAATGATCAATCACGTCCATTAATAATAATTATTATTTATATTATTTATTATTTTATTATATTATATTAGCTTTATTTATTATTTATTTATATTTTTTAGCATTATAATTTATAACGCGAGGCGGGGGTTTCCTGAATTTTAATTATATTTATAAATTATTATTAATATAATATAATTACATGACATAAACAATTAATAAAAAAAAGTTATTTCAACTTTACGCTTTTCTTGTGAAACTAACTATTCAAAAAACAAAAAAAAATTTGCTTTAAAATATTTGCATAAAAATTTTTTCTGGAAAATCCAAGTAAATTTAATTGTATCTCTATATATCAGCTTTATGGCTGTTAAAAGTTCAAAGTTTTGCGATAATTAATCCGGTTGAATCAATACAACTATAATTGGAAATAACCAAAAAATATTAACTCATATAAAAAAAGTTAATTATTTTTTATAAAAACTTTAAAAAGCATTTTCGAAAATATCTGAAAACATAACCGACTTTATCGCCGGGCTTAATAATTTATTGTAAATGTAGAAGGTATAATCGCAATTTTTAAAAGATATCGCGTTAAAAATGAAGGTCATTCCGTATAAATGTGGTCCAATCTTGTCGCTCGACCATTCTAAAAAAAGTTGATTTTTTTTTTGTGAAAAAATTCTAACATGTTAGGCGCTGGACACACAGAATAGACGTAAAGTTTCAAATCCACATATTTTTTGGCGTTTTCCTACGCAGTTTTTTCACATAAATCGACTGACGCAGCCAGATTTGCCGTAAGTGTTGGTGAAAAACCCAAAAATTGAAAGTTTCAAATCCAAACATTTTTTGGCGTTTTCCTATGCAGTTTTTTGAGATAAATCGACTGACGCAGCCAGATTTACCGTAAGTATAATATTTTAGGATTTATGCGTCTTTAATGTTGGAAATATTTGAACGTCATTTTGAACCGCTTACGAGCGTTTTCCCCAAACGATACCGCGTTTTTCGAACTCCTCGCATCAAATCACGTCGGTTTTAGTCAAGAAAAGACCAATTAAATTTTTGGCGATTTTTGAAAAAAACGTAAGGTTAACCCCTTTGGTGTTTTTCACCCCAAAAATTGAAAGTTTCAAATTCAAGCATTTTTTGGCGTTTCCTATGCAGTTTTTGAGATAAATCGACTGACGCAGCCAGATTTGCCGTAAGTATAATATTTTAGGATTTATGCGTCTTTAAAGTTGGAAATATTTGAACGTCATTTCAACCGCTTACGAGCGTTTTCCCCAAACGATACCGCGTTTTTCGAACTCCTCGCATCAAATCACGTCGGTTTTAGTAAAAAAAAAACCAATTAAATTTTTGGCGATTTTTGAAAAAAACGTAAGGTTAACCCCTTTGGTGTTTTTTCACCGCAAAAATTGAAAGTTTCAAATCCAAACATTTTTTGGCGTTTTCCTATGCAGTTTTTTGAGATAAATCGACTGACGCAGCCAGATTTGCCGTAAGTATAATATTTTAGGATTTATGCGTCTTTAAAGTTGGAAATATTTGAACGTCATTTTGAACCGCTTACGAGCGTTTTCCCCAAACGATACCGCGTTTTTCGAACTCCTCGCATCAAATCACGTCGGTTTTAGTCAAAAAAAGACCAATTAAATTTTTGGCGATTTTTGAAAAAAACGTAAGGTTAACCCCTTTGGTGTTTTTTCGCCCCAAAAATTGAAAGTTTCAAATTCAAACATTTTTTGGCGTTTCCTATGCAGTTTTTGAGATAAATCGACTGACGCAGCCAGATTTGCCGTAAGTATAATATTTTAGGATTTATGCGTCTTTAAAGTTGGAAATATTTGAACGTCATTTTGAACCGCTTATGAGCGTTTTCCCCAAACGATACCGCGTTTTTCGAACTCCTCGCATCAAATCACGTCGGTTTTAGTCAAAAAAGACCAATTAAATTTTTGGCGATTTTTGAAAAAAACGTAAGGTTAACCCCTTTGGTGTTTTTTCACCCCAAAAATTGAAAGTTTCAAATTCAAACATTTTTTGGCGATTTCCTATGCAGTTTTTTGAGATAAATCGACTGACGCAGCCAGATTTGCCGTAAGTATAATATTTTAGGATTTATGCGTCTTTAAAGTTGGAAATATTTGAACGTCATTTTGAACCGCTTACGAGCGTTTTCCCCAAACGATACCGCGTTTTTCGATCTCCTCGCATCAAATCACGTCGGTTTTAGTCAAAAAAAGACCAATTATATTTTTGGCGATTTTTGAAAAAAACGTAAGGTTAACCCCTTTGGTGTTTTTTCACTCCAAAAATTGAAAGTTTCAAATCCAAACATTTTTTGGCGTTTTCCTATGCAGTTTTTTTGAGATAAATCGACTGACGCAGCCGGATTTGCCGTAAGTATAATATTTTAGGATTTATGCGTCTTTAATGTTGGAAATATTTGAACGTCATTTTGAACCGCTTACGAGCGTTTTCCCCAAACGATACCGCGTTTTTCGAACTCTTCGCATCAAATCACGTCGGTTTTAGTCAAAAAAGACCAACTAAATTTTTGGCGATTTTTGAAAAAAACGTAAGGTTAACCCCTTTGGTGTTTTTTCACCCCAAAAATTGAAAGTTTCAAATCCAAACATTTTTTGGCGTTTTCCTATGCAGTTTTTTGAGATAAATCGACTAACGCAGCCAGATTTGCCGTAAGTATAATATTTTAGGATTTATGCGTCTTTAAAGTAGGAAATATTTGAACGTCATTTTGAACCGCTTACGAGCGTTTTCCCCAAACGATACCGCGTTTTTCGAACTCCTCGCATCAAATCACGTCGGTTTTAGTCAAAAAAAGACCAACGTAAGGTTAACCCCTTTGGTGTTTTTTCACCCCAAAAATTGAAAGTTTCAAATTCAAACATTTTTAGGCGTTTTCCTATGCAGTTTTTTGAGATAAATCGACTGACGCAGCCGGATTTGCCGTAAGTATAATATTTTAGGATTTATGCGTCTTTAATGTTGGAAATATTTGAACGTCATTTTGAACCGCTTACGAGCGTTTTCCCCAAACGATACCGTGTTTTTCGAACTCCTCGCATCAAATCACGTCGGTTTTAGTCAAAAAAGACCAACTAAATTTTTGGCGATTTTTGAAAAAAACGTAAGGTTAACCCCTTTGGTGTTTTTTCACCCCAAAAATTGAAAGTTTCAAATCCAAACATTTTTTGGCGTTTTCCTATGCAGTTTTTTGAGATAAATCGACTGACGCAGCCAGATTTGCCGTAAGTATAATATTTTAGGATTTATGCGTCTTTAAAGTTGGAAATATTTAAATGTCATTTTGAACCGCTTACGAGCGTTTTCCCCAAACGATACCGCGTTTTTCGAACTCCTCGCATCAAATCACGTCGGTTTTAGTCAAAAAAAGACCAATTAAATTTTTGGCGATTTTTGAAAAAAACGTAAGGATAACCCCTTTGGTGTTTTTTCACCCCAAAAATTGAAAGTTACAAATTCAAACATTTTTTGGCGTTTTCCTATGCAGTTTTTTGAGATAAATCGACTAACGCAGCCAGATTTGCCGTAAGTATAATATTTTAGGATTTATGCGTCTTTAAAGTTGGAAATATTTGAACGTCATTTTGAACCGCTTACGAGCGTTTTCCCCAAACGATACCGCGTTTTTCGAACTCCTCGCATCAAATCACGTCGGTTTTAGTCAAAAAAAGACCAATTAAATTTTTGGCGATTTTTGAAAAAAACGTAAGGTTATAACCCCACCCCTTTGGTGTTTTTTCATCCCAAAAATTAAAAGTTTCAAATCCAAACATTTTTTGGCGTTTTCCTATGCAGTTTTTTGAGATAAATCGACTGACGCAGCCAGATTTGCCGTAAGTATAATATTTTAGGATTTATGCGTCTTTAATGTTGGAAATATTTGAACGTCATTTTGAACCGCTTACGAGCGTTTTCCCCAAACGATACCGCGTTTTTCGAACTCCTCGCATCAAATCACGTCGGTTTTAGTCAAAAAAAGACCAATTAAATTTTTGGCGATTTTTGAAAAAAACGTAAGGTTAACCCCTTTGGTGTTTTTTCACCCCAAAAATTGAAAGTTTCAAATCCAAACATTTTTTGGCGTTTTCCTATGCAGTTTTTTGAGATAAATCGACTAACGCAGCCAGATTTGCCGTAAGTATAATATTTTAGGATTTATGCGTCTTTAAAGTTGGAAATATTTAACGTCATTTTGAACCGCTTACGAGCGTTTTCCCCAAACGATACCGCGTTTTTCGAACTCCTCGCATCAAATCACGTCGGTTTTAGTCAAAAAAAGACCAATTAAATTTTTGGCGATTTTTGAAAAAAACGTAAGGTTAACCCCTTTGGTGTTTTTTCACCCCAAAAATTGAAAGTTTCAAATCCAAACATTTTTTGGCGTTTTCCTATGCAGTTTTTTGAAATAAATCAACTAACGCAGCCAGATTTGCCGTAAGTATAATATTTTAGGATTTATGCGTCTTTAAAGTTGGAAATATTTGAACGTCATTTTGAACCGCTTACGAGCGTTTTCCCCAAACGATACGGCGTTTTTCGAACTCCTCGCATCAAATCACGTCGGTTTTAGTCAAAAAAAGACCAATTAAATTTTTGGCGATTTTTGAAAAAAACGTAAGGTTTTTTTTTTTTTTTCACCCCAAAAATTGAAAGTTTCAAATTCAAACATTTTTTGGCGTTTTCCTATGCAGTTTTTTGAGATAAATCGACTGACGCAGCCAGATTTGCCGTAAGTATAATATTTTAGGATTTATGCGTCTTTAAAGTTGGAAATATTTGAACGTCATTTTGAACCGCTTACGAGCGTTTTCCCCAAACGATACGGCGTTTTTCGAACTCCTCGCATCAAATCACGTCGGTTTTAGTCAAAAAAAGACCAATTAAATTTTTGGCGATTTTTGAAAAAAACGTAAGGTGAACCCCTTTGGTGTTTTTTCACCCCAAAAATTGAAAGTTTCAAATCCAAAAATTTTTTGGCGTTTTTCTATGCAGTTTTTTGAGATAAATCGACTAACGCAGCCAGATTTGCCGTAAGTATAATATTTTAGGATTTATGCGTCTTTAAAGTTGGAAATATTTGAACGTCATTTTGAACCGCTTACGAGCATTTTCCCCAAACGATACGGCGTTTTTCGAACTCCTCGCATCAAATCACGTCGGTTTTAGTCAAAAAAAGACCAATTAAATTTTTGGCGATTTTTGAAAAAAACGTAAGGTTAACCCCTTTGGTGTTTTTTCACCCCAAAAATTGAAAGTTTCAAATCCAAACATTTTTTGGCGTTTTCCTATGCAGTTTTTTGAGATAAATCGACTAACGCAGCCAGATTTGCCGTAAGTATAATATTTTAGGATTTATGCGTCTTTAAAGTTGGAAATATTTGAACGTCATTTTGAACCGCTTACGAGCGTTTTCCCCAAACGGTACGGCGTTTTTCGAACTCCTCGCATCAAATCACGTCGGTTTTAGTCAAAAAAAGACCAATTAAATTTTTGGCAATTTTTGAAAAAAACGTAAGGTTAACCCCTTTTTTTTATTTTTCACCCTAAAAATTGAAAGTTTCAAATTCAAACATTTTTAGGCGTTTTCCTATGCAGTTTTTTGAGATAAATCGACTGACGCAGCCAGATTTGCCGTAAGTATAATATTTTAGGATTTATGCGTCTTTAAAGTTGGAAATATTTGAACGTCATTTTGAACCGCTTACGAGCGTTTTCCCCAAACGATACGGCGTTTTTCGAACTCCTCGCATCAAATCACGTCGGTTTTAGTCAAAAAAAGACCAATTAAATTTTTGGCGATTTTTGAAAAAAACGTAAGGTTAACCCCTTTGGTGTTTTTTCACCCCAAAAATTGAAAGTTTCAAATCCAAACATTTTTTGGCGTTTTCCTATGCAGTTTTTTGAGATAAATCGACTGACGCAGCCAGATTTGCCGTAAGTATAATATTTTAGGATTTATGCGTCTTTAAAGTTGGAAATATTTGAACGTCATTTTGAACCGCTTACGAGCGTTTTCCCCAAACGATACCGCGTTTTTCGAACTCCTCGCATCAAATCACGTCGGTTTTAGTCAAAAAAAGACCAATTAAATTTTTGGCGATTTTTGAAAAAAACGTAAGGTTAACCCCTTTGGTGTTTTTTCACCCCAAAAATTGAAAGTTTCAAATCCAAACATTTTTTGGCGTTTTCCTATGCAGTTTTTTGAGATAAATCGACTGACGCAGCCAGATTTAACGTAAGTATAATATTTTAGGATTTATGCGTCTTTAAAGTTGGAAATATTTAAATGTCATTTTGAACCGCTTACGAGCGTTTTCCCTAAACGATACGGCGTTTTTCGAACTCCTCGCATCAAATCACGTCGGTTTTAGTCAAAAAAAGACCAATTAAATTTTTGGCGATTTTTGAAAAAAACGTAAGGTTAACCCCTTTGGTGTTTTTTCACCCCAAAAATTGAAAGTTTCAAATCCAAACATTTTTTGGCGTTTTCCTATGCAGTTTTTTGAGATAAATCGACTAACGCAGCCAGATTTGCCGTAAGTATAATATTTTAGGATTTATGCGTCTTTAAAGTTGGAAATATTTGAACGTCATTTTGAACCGCTTACGAGCGTTTTCCCCAAACGATACCGCGTTTTTCGAACTCCTCGCATCAAATCACGTCGGTTTTAGTCAAAAAAAGACCTATTAAATTTTTGGCGATTTTTGAAAAAAACGTAAGGTTAACCCCTTTGGTGTTTTTTCACCCCAAAAATTGAAAGATTCTAATTCAAACATTTTTTGGCGTTTTCCTATGCAGTTTTTTGAGATAAATCGACTGACGCAGCCAGATTTGCCGTAAGTATAATATTTTAGGATTTATGCGTCTTTAATGTTGGAAATATTTAAACGTCATTTTGAACCGCTTACGAGCGTTTTCCCCAAACGATACCGCGTTTTTCGAACTCCTCGCATCAAATCACGTCGGTTTTAGTCAAAAAAAGACCAATTAAATTTTTGGCGATTTTTGAAAAAAACGTAAGGTTAACCCCTTTGGTGTTTTTTCACCCCAAAAATTGAAAGTTTCAAATCCAAACATTTTTTGGCGTTTTCCTATGCAGTTTTTTGAGATAAATCAACTAACGCAGCCAGATTTGCCGTAAGTATAATATTTTAGGATTTATGCGTCTTTAAAGTTGGAAATATTTGAACGTCAGTTTGAACCGCTTACGAGCGTTTTCCCCAAACGATACGGCGTTTTTCGAACTCCTCGCATCAAATCACGTCGGTTTTAGTCAAAAAAAGACCAATTAAATTTTTGGCGATTTTTGAAAAAAACGTAAGGTTTTTTTTTTTTTTTTCACCCCAAAAATTGAAAGTTTCAAATTCAAACATTTTTTGGCGTTTTCCTATTCAGTTTTTTGAGATAAATCGACTGACGCAGCCAGATTTGCCGTAAGTATAATATTTTAGGATTTATGCGTCTTTAAAGTTGGAAATATTTGAACGTCATTTTGAACCGCTTACGAGCGTTTTCCCCAAACGATACGGCGTTTTTCGAACTCCTCGCATCAAATCACGTCGGTTTTAGTCAAAAAAAGACCAATTAAATTTTTGGCGATTTTTGAAAAAAACGTAAGGTTAACCCCTTTGGTGTTTTTTCACCCCAAAAATTGAAAGTTTCAAATTCAAACATTTTTTGGCGTTTTCCTATGCAGTTTTTTGAGATAAATCGACTGACGCAGCCAGATTTGCCGTAAGTATAATATTTTAGGATTTATGCGTCTTTAAAGTTGGAAATATTTGAACGTCATTTTGAACCGCTTACGAGCGTTTTCCCCAAACGATACGGCGTTTTTCGAACTCCTCGCATCAAATCACGTCGGTTTTAGTCAAAAAAAGACCAATTAAATTTTTGGCGATTTTTGAAAAAAACGTAAGGTTAACCCCTTTGGTGTTTTTTCACCCCAAAAATTGAAAGTTTCAAATTCAAACATTTTTTGGCGTTTTCCTATGCAGTTTTTTGAGATAAATCGACTGACGCAGCCAGATTTGCCGTAAGTATAATATTTTAGGATTTATGCGTCTTTAAAGTTGGAAATATTTGAACGTCATTTTGAACCGCTTACGAGCGTTTTCCCCAAACGATACCGCGTTTTTCGATCTCCTCGCATCAAATCACGTCGGTTTTAGTCAAAAAAAGACCAATTAAATTTTTGGCGATTTTTGAAAAAAACGTAAGGTTAACCCCTTTGGTGTTTTTTCACCCCAAAAATTGAAAGTTTCAAATCCAAACATTTTTTGGCGTTTTCCTATGCAGTTTTTTGAGATAAATCGACTGACGCAGCCAGATTTGCCGTAAGTATAATATTTTAGGATTTATGCGTCTTTAAAGTTGGAAATATTTGAACGTCATTTTGAACCGCTTACGAGCGTTTTCCCCAAACGATACGGCGTTTTTCGAACTCCTCGCATCAAATCACGTCGGTTTTAGTCAAAAAAAGACCAATTAAATTTTTGGCGATTTTTGAAAAAAACGTAAGGTTAACCCCTTGGTGTTTTTTCACCCCAAAAATTGAAAGTTTCAAATTCAAACATTTTTTGGCGTTTTCCTATGCAGTTTTTTGAGATAAATCGACTGACGCAGCCAGATTTGCCGTAAGTATAATATTTTAGGATTTATGCGTCTTTAAAGTTGGAAATATTCGAACGTCATTTTGAACCGCTTACGAGCGTTTTCCCCAAACGATACCGCGTTTTTCGAACTCCTCGCATCAAATCACGTCGGTTTTAGTCAAAAAAAGACCAATTAAATTTTTGGCGATTTTTGAAAAAAACGTAAGGTTAACCCCTTTGGTGTTTTTTCACCCCAAAAATTGAAAGTTTCAAATTCAAACATTTTTTGGCGTTTTCCTATGCAGTTTTTTGAGATAAATCGACTGACGCAGCCAGATTTGCCGTAAGTATAATATTTTAGGATTTATGCGTCTTTAAAGTTGGAAATATTTGAACGTCATTTTGAACCGCTTACGAGCGTTTTCCCCAAACGATACCGCGTTTTTCGAACTTCTCGCATCAAATCACGTCGGTTTTAGTCAAAAAAAGACCAATTAAATTTTTGGCGATTTTTGAAAAAAACGTAAGGTTAACCCCTTTGGTGTTTTTTCACCCCAAAAATTGAAAGTTTCAAATTCAAACATTTTTTGGCGTTTTCCTATGCAGTTTTTTGAGATAAATCGACTGACGCAGCCAGATTTGCCGTAAGTATAATATTTTAGGATTTATGCGACTTTAAAGTTGGAAATAGTTGAACGTCATTTTGAACCGCTTACGAGCGTTTTCCCCAAACGATACGGCGTTTTTCGAACTCCTCGCATCAAATCACGTCGGTTTTAGTCAAAAAAAGACCAATTAAATTTTTGGCGATTTTTGAAAAAAACGTAAGGTTAACCCCTTTGGTGTTTTTTCACCCCAAAAATTGAAAGTTTCAAATTCAAACATTTTTTGGCGTTTTCCTATGCAGTTTTTTGAGATAAATCGACTGACGCAGCCAGATTTGCCGTAAGTATAATATTTTAGGATTTATGCGTCTTTAAAGTTGGAAATATTTGAACGTCATTTTGAACCGCTTACGAGCGTTTTCCCCAAACGATACGGCGTTTTTCGAACTCCTCGCATCAAATCACGTCGGTTTTAGTCAAAAAAAGACCAATTAAATTTTTGGCGATTTTTGAAAAAAACGTAAGGTTAACCCCTTGGTGTTTTTTCACCCCAAAAATTGAAAGTTTCAAATTCAAACATTTTTTGGCGTTTTCCTATGCAGTTTTTTGAGATAAATCGACTGACGCAGCCAGATTTGCCGTAAGTATAATATTTTAGGATTTATGCGTCTTTAAAGTTGGAAATATTCGAACGTCATTTTGAACCGCTTACGAGCGTTTTCCCCAAACGATACCGCGTTTTTCGAACTCCTCGCATCAAATCACGTCGGTTTTAGTCAAAAAAAGACCAATTAAATTTTTGGCGATTTTTGAAAAAAACGTAAGGTTAACCCCTTTGGTGTTTTTTCACCCCAAAAATTGAAAGTTTCAAATTCAAACATTTTTTGGCGTTTTCCTATGCAGTTTTTTGAGATAAATCGACTGACGCAGCCAGATTTGCCGTAAGTATAATATTTTAGGATTTATGCGTCTTTAAAGTTGGAAATATTTGAACGTCATTTTGAACCGCTTACGAGCGTTTTCCCCAAACGATACGGCGTTTTTCGAACTCCTCGCATCAAATCACGTCGGTTTTAGTCAAAAAAAGACCAATTAAATTTTTGGCGATTTTTGAAAAAAACGTAAGGTTAACCCCTTTGGTGTTTTTTCACCCCAAAAATTGAAAGTTTCAAATTCAAACATTTTTTGGCGTTTTCCTATGCAGTTTTTTGAGATAAATCGACTGACGCAGCCAGATTTGCCGTAAGTATAATATTTTAGGATTTATGCGTCTTTAAAGTTGGAAATATTTGAACGTCATTTTGAACCGCTTACGAGCGTTTTCCCCAAACGATACCGCGTTTTTCGATCTCCTCGCATCAAATCACGTCGGTTTTAGTCAAAAAAAGACCAATTAAATTTTTGGCGATTTTTGAAAAAAACGTAAGGTTAACCCCTTTGGTGTTTTTTCACCCCAAAAATTGAAAGTTTCAAATCCAAACATTTTTTGGCGTTTTCCTATGCAGTTTTTTGAGATAAATCGACTGACGCAGCCAGATTTGCCGTAAGTATAATATTTTAGGATTTATGCGTCTTTAAAGTTGGAAATATTTGAACGTCATTTTGAACCGCTTACGAGCGTTTTCCCCAAACGATACGGCGTTTTTCGAACTCCTCGCATCAAATCACGTCGGTTTTAGTCAAAAAAAGACCAATTAAATTTTTGGCGATTTTTGAAAAAAACGTAAGGTTAACCCCTTGGTGTTTTTTCACCCCAAAAATTGAAAGTTTCAAATTCAAACATTTTTTGGCGTTTTCCTATGCAGTTTTTTGAGATAAATCGACTGACGCAGCCAGATTTGCCGTAAGTATAATATTTTAGGATTTATGCGTCTTTAAAGTTGGAAATATTCGAACGTCATTTTGAACCGCTTACGAGCGTTTTCCCCAAACGATACCGCGTTTTTCGAACTCCTCGCATCAAATCACGTCGGTTTTAGTCAAAAAAAGACCAATTAAATTTTTGGCGATTTTTGAAAAAAACGTAAGGTTAACCCCTTTGGTGTTTTTTCACCCCAAAAATTGAAAGTTTCAAATCCAAACATTTTTTGGCGTTTTCCTATGCAGTTTTTTGAGATAAATCGACTAACGCAGCCAGATTTGCCGTAAGTATAATATTTTAGGATTTATGCGTCTTTAAAGTTGGAAATATTTGAACGTCATTTTGAACCGCTTACGAGCGTTTTCCCCAAACGGTACGGCGTTTTTCGAACTCCTCGCATCAAATCACGTCGGTTTTAGTCAAAAAAAGACCAATTAAATTTTTGGCAATTTTTGAAAAAAACGTAAGGTTAACCCCTTTTTTTTATTTTTCACCCTAAAAATTGAAAGTTTCAAATTCAAACATTTTTAGGCGTTTTCCTATGCAGTTTTTTGAGATAAATCGACTGACGCAGCCAGATTTGCCGTAAGTATAATATTTTAGGATTTATGCGTCTTTAAAGTTGGAAATATTTGAACGTCATTTTGAACCGCTTACGAGCGTTTTCCCCAAACGATACGGCGTTTTTCGAACTCCTCGCATCAAATCACGTCGGTTTTAGTCAAAAAAAGACCAATTAAATTTTTGGCGATTTTTGAAAAAAACGTAAGGTTAACCCCTTTGGTGTTTTTTCACCCCAAAAATTGAAAGTTTCAAATCCAAACATTTTTTGGCGTTTTCCTATGCAGTTTTTTGAGATAAATCGACTGACGCAGCCAGATTTGCCGTAAGTATAATATTTTAGGATTTATGCGTCTTTAAAGTTGGAAATATTTGAACGTCATTTTGAACCGCTTACGAGCGTTTTCCCCAAACGATACCGCGTTTTTCGAACTCCTCGCATCAAATCACGTCGGTTTTAGTCAAAAAAAGACCAATTAAATTTTTGGCGATTTTTGAAAAAAACGTAAGGTTAACCCCTTTGGTGTTTTTTCACCCCAAAAATTGAAAGTTTCAAATCCAAACATTTTTTGGCGTTTTCCTATGCAGTTTTTTGAGATAAATCGACTGACGCAGCCAGATTTAACGTAAGTATAATATTTTAGGATTTATGCGTCTTTAAAGTTGGAAATATTTAAATGTCATTTTGAACCGCTTACGAGCGTTTTCCCTAAACGATACGGCGTTTTTCGAACTCCTCGCATCAAATCACGTCGGTTTTAGTCAAAAAAAGACCAATTAAATTTTTGGCGATTTTTGAAAAAAACGTAAGGTTAACCCCTTTGGTGTTTTTTCACCCCAAAAATTGAAAGTTTCAAATCCAAACATTTTTTGGCGTTTTCCTATGCAGTTTTTTGAGATAAATCGACTAACGCAGCCAGATTTGCCGTAAGTATAATATTTTAGGATTTATGCGTCTTTAAAGTTGGAAATATTTGAACGTCATTTTGAACCGCTTACGAGCGTTTTCCCCAAACGATACCGCGTTTTTCGAACTCCTCGCATCAAATCACGTCGGTTTTAGTCAAAAAAAGACCTATTAAATTTTTGGCGATTTTTGAAAAAAACGTAAGGTTAACCCCTTTGGTGTTTTTTCACCCCAAAAATTGAAAGATTCTAATTCAAACATTTTTTGGCGTTTTCCTATGCAGTTTTTTGAGATAAATCGACTGACGCAGCCAGATTTGCCGTAAGTATAATATTTTAGGATTTATGCGTCTTTAATGTTGGAAATATTTAAACGTCATTTTGAACCGCTTACGAGCGTTTTCCCCAAACGATACCGCGTTTTTCGAACTCCTCGCATCAAATCACGTCGGTTTTAGTCAAAAAAAGACCAATTAAATTTTTGGCGATTTTTGAAAAAAACGTAAGGTTAACCCCTTTGGTGTTTTTTCACCCCAAAAATTGAAAGTTTCAAATCCAAACATTTTTTGGCGTTTTCCTATGCAGTTTTTTGAGATAAATCAACTAACGCAGCCAGATTTGCCGTAAGTATAATATTTTAGGATTTATGCGTCTTTAAAGTTGGAAATATTTGAACGTCAGTTTGAACCGCTTACGAGCGTTTTCCCCAAACGATACGGCGTTTTTCGAACTCCTCGCATCAAATCACGTCGGTTTTAGTCAAAAAAAGACCAATTAAATTTTTGGCGATTTTTGAAAAAAACGTAAGGTTAACCCCTTTGGTGTTTTTTCACCCCAAAAATTGAAAGTTTCAAATTCAAACATTTTTTGGCGTTTTCCTATGCAGTTTTTTGAGATAAATCGACTGACGCAGCCAGATTTGCCGTAAGTATAATATTTTAGGATTTATGCGTCTTTAAAGTTGGAAATATTTTAACGTCATTTTGAACCGCTTACGAGCGTTTTCCCCAAACGATACGGCGTTTTTCGAACTCCTCGCATCAAATCACGTCGGTTTTAGTCAAAAAAAGACCAATTAAATTTTTGGCGATTTTTGAAAAAAACGTAAGGTTAACCCCTTTGGTGTTTTTTCACCCCAAAAATTGAAAGTTTCAAATTCAAACATTTTTTGGCGGTTTCCTATGCAGTTTTTTGAGATAAATCGACTGACGCAGCCAGATTTGCCGTAAGTATAATATTTTAGGATTTATGCGTCTTTAAAGTTGGAAATATTTTAACGTCATTTTGAACCGCTTACAAGCGTTTTCCCCAAACGATACCGCGTTTTTCGAACTCCTCGCATCAAATCACGTCGGTTTTAGTCAAAAAAAGACCAATTAAATTTTTGGCGATTTTTGAAAAAAACGTAAGGTTAACCCCTTTGGTGTTTTTTCACCCCAAAAATTGAAAGTTTCAAATTCAAACATTTTTTGGCGTTTTCCTATGCAGTTTTTTGAGATAAATCGACTGACGCAGCCAGATTTGCCGTAAGTATAATATTTTAGGATTTATGCGTCTTTAAAGTTGGAAATATTTGAACGTCATTTTGAACCGCTTACGAGCGTTTTCCCCAAACGATACGGCGTTTTTTGAACTCCTCGCATCAAATCACGTCGGTTTTAGTCAAAAAAAGACCAATTAAATTTTTGGCGATTTTTGAAAAAAACGTAAGGTTTTTTTTTTTTTTTCACCCCAAAAATTGAAAGTTTCAAATTCAAACATTTTTTGGCGTTTTCCTATGCAGTTTTTTGAGATAAATCGACTGACGCAGCCAGATTTGCCGTAAGTATAATATTTTAGGATTTATGCGTCTTTAAAGTTGGAAATATTTGAACGTCATTTTGAACCGCTTACGAGCGTTTTCCCCAAACGATACGGCGTTTTTCGAACTCCTCGCATCAAATCACGTCGGTTTTAGTCAAAAAAAGACCAATTAAATTTTTGGCGATTTTTGAAAAAAACGTAAGGTGAACCCCTTTGGTGTTTTTTCACCCCAAAAATTGAAAGTTTCAAATCCAAAAATTTTTTGACGTTTTTCTATGCAGTTTTTTGAGATAAATCGACTAACGCAGCCAGATTTGCCGTAAGTATAATATTTTAGGATTTATGCGTCTTTAAAGTTGGAAATATTTGAACGTCATTTTGAACCGCTTACGAGCATTTTCCCCAAACGATACGGCGTTTTTCGAACTCCTCGCATCAAATCACGTCGGTTTTAGTCAAAAAAAGACCAATTAAATTTTTGGCGATTTTTGAAAAAAACGTAAGGTTAACCCCTTTGGTGTTTTTTCACCCCAAAAATTGAAAGTTTCAAATCCAAACATTTTTTGGCGTTTTCCTATGCAGTTTTTTGAGATAAATCGACTAACGCAGCCAGATTTGCCGTAAGTATAATATTTTAGGATTTATGCGTCTTTAAAGTTGGAAATATTTGAACGTCATTTTGAACCGCTTACGAGCGTTTTCCCCAAACGGTACGGCGTTTTTCGAACTCCTCGCATCAAATCACGTCGGTTTTAGTCAAAAAAAGACCAATTAAATTTTTGGCAATTTTTGAAAAAAACGTAAGGTTAACCCCTTTTTTTTATTTTTCACCCTAAAAATTGAAAGTTTCAAATTCAAACATTTTTAGGCGTTTTCCTATGCAGTTTTTTGAGATAAATCGACTGACGCAGCCAGATTTGCCGTAAGTATAATATTTTAGGATTTATGCGTCTTTAAAGTTGGAAATATTTGAACGTCATTTTGAACCGCTTACGAGCGTTTTCCCCAAACGATACGGCGTTTTTCGAACTCCTCGCATCAAATCACGTCGGTTTTAGTCAAAAAAAGACCAATTAAATTTTTGGCGATTTTTGAAAAAAACGTAAGGTTAACCCCTTTGGTGTTTTTTCACCCCAAAAATTGAAAGTTTCAAATCCAAACATTTTTTGGCGTTTTCCTATGCAGTTTTTTGAGATAAATCGACTGACGCAGCCAGATTTGCCGTAAGTATAATATTTTAGGATTTATGCGTCTTTAAAGTTGGAAATATTTGAACGTCATTTTGAACCGCTTACGAGCGTTTTCCCCAAACGATACCGCGTTTTTCGAACTCCTCGCATCAAATCACGTCGGTTTTAGTCAAAAAAAGACCAATTAAATTTTTGGCGATTTTTGAAAAAAACGTAAGGTTAACCCCTTTGGTGTTTTTTCACCCCAAAAATTGAAAGTTTCAAATCCAAACATTTTTTGGCGTTTTCCTATGCAGTTTTTTGAGATAAATCGACTGACGCAGCCAGATTTAACGTAAGTATAATATTTTAGGATTTATGCGTCTTTAAAGTTGGAAATATTTAAATGTCATTTTGAACCGCTTACGAGCGTTTTCCCTAAACGATACGGCGTTTTTCGAACTCCTCGCATCAAATCACGTCGGTTTTAGTCAAAAAAAGACCAATTAAATTTTTGGCGATTTTTGAAAAAAACGTAAGGTTAACCCCTTTGGTGTTTTTTCACCCCAAAAATTGAAAGTTTCAAATCCAAACATTTTTTGGCGTTTTCCTATGCAGTTTTTTGAGATAAATCGACTAACGCAGCCAGATTTGCCGTAAGTATAATATTTTAGGATTTATGCGTCTTTAAAGTTGGAAATATTTGAACGTCATTTTGAACCGCTTACGAGCGTTTTCCCCAAACGATACCGCGTTTTTCGAACTCCTCGCATCAAATCACGTCGGTTTTAGTCAAAAAAAGACCTATTAAATTTTTGGCGATTTTTGAAAAAAACGTAAGGTTAACCCCTTTGGTGTTTTTTCACCCCAAAAATTGAAAGATTCTAATTCAAACATTTTTTGGCGTTTTCCTATGCAGTTTTTTGAGATAAATCGACTGACGCAGCCAGATTTGCCGTAAGTATAATATTTTAGGATTTATGCGTCTTTAATGTTGGAAATATTTAAACGTCATTTTGAACCGCTTACGAGCGTTTTCCCCAAACGATACCGCGTTTTTCGAACTCCTCGCATCAAATCACGTCGGTTTTAGTCAAAAAAAGACCAATTAAATTTTTGGCGATTTTTGAAAAAAACGTAAGGTTAACCCCTTTGGTGTTTTTTCACCCCAAAAATTGAAAGTTTCAAATCCAAACATTTTTTGGCGTTTTCCTATGCAGTTTTTTGAGATAAATCAACTAACGCAGCCAGATTTGCCGTAAGTATAATATTTTAGGATTTATGCGTCTTTAAAGTTGGAAATATTTGAACGTCAGTTTGAACCGCTTACGAGCGTTTTCCCCAAACGATACGGCGTTTTTCGAACTCCTCGCATCAAATCACGTCGGTTTTAGTCAAAAAAAGACCAATTAAATTTTTGGCGATTTTTGAAAAAAACGTAAGGTTTTTTTTTTTTTTTTCACCCCAAAAATTGAAAGTTTCAAATTCAAACATTTTTTGGCGTTTTCCTATTCAGTTTTTTGAGATAAATCGACTGACGCAGCCAGATTTGCCGTAAGTATAATATTTTAGGATTTATGCGTCTTTAAAGTTGGAAATATTTGAACGTCATTTTGAACCGCTTACGAGCGTTTTCCCCAAACGATACGGCGTTTTTCGAACTCCTCGCATCAAATCACGTCGGTTTTAGTCAAAAAAAGACCAATTAAATTTTTGGCGATTTTTGAAAAAAACGTAAGGTTAACCCCTTTGGTGTTTTTTCACCCCAAAAATTGAAAGTTTCAAATTCAAACATTTTTTGGCGTTTTCCTATGCAGTTTTTTGAGATAAATCGTAAGTATAATATTTTAGGATTTATGCGTCTTTAAAGTTGGAAATATTTGAACGTCATTTTGAACCGCTTACGAGCGTTTTCCCCAAACGATACGGCGTTTTTCGAACTCCTCGCATCAAATCACGTCGGTTTTAGTCAAAAAAAGACCAATTAAATTTTTGGCGATTTTTGAAAAAAACGTAAGGTTAACCCCTTTGGTGTTTTTTCACCCCAAAAATTGAAAGTTTCAAATTCAAACATTTTTTGGCGTTTTCCTATGCAGTTTTTTGAGATAAATCGACTGACGCAGCCAGATTTGCCGTAAGTATAATATTTTAGGATTTATGCGTCTTTAAAGTTGGAAATATTTGAACGTCATTTTGAACCGCTTACGAGCGTTTTCCCCAAACGATACCGCGTTTTTCGATCTCCTCGCATCAAATCACGTCGGTTTTAGTCAAAAAAAGACCAATTAAATTTTTGGCGATTTTTGAAAAAAACGTAAGGTAAGGTAACCCCTTTGGTGTTTTTTCACCCCAAAAATTGAAAGTTTCAAATCCAAACATTTTTTGGCGTTTTCCTATGCAGTTTTTTGAGATAAATCGACTGACGCAGCCAGATTTGCCGTAAGTATAATATTTTAGGATTTATGCGTCTTTAAAGTTGGAAATATTTGAACGTCATTTTGAACCGCTTACGAGCGTTTTCCCCAAACGATACGGCGTTTTTCGAACTCCTCGCATCAAATCACGTCGGTTTTAGTCAAAAAAAGACCAATTAAATTTTTGGCGATTTTTGAAAAAAACGTAAGGTTAACCCCTTGGTGTTTTTTCACCCCAAAAATTGAAAGTTTCAAATTCAAACATTTTTTGGCGTTTTCCTATGCAGTTTTTTGAGATAAATCGACTGACGCAGCCAGATTTGCCGTAAGTATAATATTTTAGGATTTATGCGTCTTTAAAGTTGGAAATATTCGAACGTCATTTTGAACCGCTTACGAGCGTTTTCCCCAAACGATACCGCGTTTTTCGAACTCCTCGCATCAAATCACGTCGGTTTTAGTCAAAAAAAGACCAATTAAATTTTTGGCGATTTTTGAAAAAAACGTAAGGTTAACCCCTTTGGTGTTTTTTCACCCCAAAAATTGAAAGTTTCAAATTCAAACATTTTTTGGCGTTTTCCTATGCAGTTTTTTGAGATAAATCGACTGACGCAGCCAGATTTGCCGTAAGTATAATATTTTAGGATTTATGCGTCTTTAAAGTTGGAAATATTTGAACGTCATTTTGAACCGCTTACGAGCGTTTTCCCCAAACGATACCGCGTTTTTCGAACTTCTCGCATCAAATCACGTCGGTTTTAGTCAAAAAAAGACCAATTAAATTTTTGGCGATTTTTGAAAAAAACGTAAGGTTAACCCCTTTGGTGTTTTTTCACCCCAAAAATTGAAAGTTTCAAATTCAAACATTTTTTGGCGTTTTCCTATGCAGTTTTTTGAGATAAATCGACTGACGCAGCCAGATTTGCCGTAAGTATAATATTTTAGGATTTATGCGACTTTAAAGTTGGAAATAGTTGAACGTCATTTTGAACCGCTTACGAGCGTTTTCCCCAAACGATACGGCGTTTTTCGAACTCCTCGCATCAAATCACGTCGGTTTTAGTCAAAAAAAGACCAATTAAATTTTTGGCGATTTTTGAAAAAAACGTAAGGTTAACCCCTTTGGTGTTTTTTCACCCCAAAAATTGAAAGTTTCAAATTCAAACATTTTTTGGCGTTTTCCTATGCAGTTTTTTGAGATAAATCGACTGACGCAGCCAGATTTGCCGTAAGTATAATATTTTAGGATTTATGCGTCTTTAAAGTTGGAAATATTTGAACGTCATTTTGAACCGCTTACGAGCGTTTTCCCCAAACGATACGGCGTTTTTTGAACTCCTCGCATCAAATCACGTCGGTTTTAGTCAAAAAAAGACCAATTAATTTTTTGGCGATTTTTGAAAAAAACGTAAGGTTAACCCCTTTGGTGTTTTTTCACCCCAAAAATTGAAAGTTTCAAATTCAAACATTTTTTGGCGTTTTCCTATGCAGTTTTTTGAGATAAATCGACTGACGCAGCCAGATTTGCCGTAAGTATAATATTTTAGGATTTATGCGTCTTTAAAGTTGAAAATATTTGAACGTCATTTTGAACCGCTTACGAGCGTTTTCCCCAAACGATACCGCGTTTTTCGAACTCCTCGCATCAAATCACGTCGGTTTTAGTCAAAAAAAGACCAATTAAATTTTTGGCGATTTTTGAAAAAAACGTAAGGTTAACCCCTTTGGTGTTTTTTCACCCCAAAAATTGAAAGTTTCAAATTCAAACATTTTTTGGCGTTTTCCTATACAGTTTTTTGAGATAAATCGACTGACGCAGCCAGATTTGCCGTAAATATAATATTTTAGGATTTATGCGTCTTTAAAGTTGGAAATATTTGAACGTCATTTTGAACCGCTTACGAGCGTTTTCCCCAAACGATACGGCGTTTTTCGAACTCCTCGCATCAAATCACGTCGGTTTTAGTCAAAAAAAGACCAATTAAATTTTTGGCGATTTTTGAAAAAAACGTAAGGTTAACCCCTTTGGTGTTTTTTCACCCCAAAAATTGAAAGTTTCAAATTCAAACATTTTTTGGCGTTTTCCTATGCAGTTTTTTGAGATAAATCGACTGACGCAGCCAGATTTGCCGTAAGTATAATATTTTAGGATTTATGCGTCTTTAAAGTTGGAAATATTTGAACGTCATTTTGAACCGCTTACGAGCGTTTTCCCCAAACGATACCGCGTTTTTCGATCTCCTCGCATCAAATCACGTCGGTTTTAGTCAAAAAAAGACCAATTAAATTTTTGGCGATTTTTGAAAAAAACGTAAGGTAAGGTAACCCCTTTGGTGTTTTTTCACCCCAAAAATTGAAAGTTTCAAATCCAAACATTTTTTGGCGTTTTCCTATGCAGTTTTTTGAGATAAATCGACTGACGCAGCCAGATTTGCCGTAAGTATAATATTTTAGGATTTATGCGTCTTTAAAGTTGGAAATATTTGAACGTCATTTTGAACCGCTTACGAGCGTTTTCCCCAAACGATACGGCGTTTTTCGAACTCCTCGCATCAAATCACGTCGGTTTTAGTCAAAAAAAGACCAATTAAATTTTTGGCGATTTTTGAAAAAAACGTAAGGTTAACCCCTTGGTGTTTTTTCACCCCAAAAATTGAAAGTTTCAAATTCAAACATTTTTTGGCGTTTTCCTATGCAGTTTTTTGAGATAAATCGACTGACGCAGCCAGATTTGCCGTAAGTATAATATTTTAGGATTTATGCGTCTTTAAAGTTGGAAATATTCGAACGTCATTTTGAACCGCTTACGAGCGTTTTCCCCAAACGATACCGCGTTTTTCGAACTCCTCGCATCAAATCACGTCGGTTTTAGTCAAAAAAAGACCAATTAAATTTTTGGCGATTTTTGAAAAAAACGTAAGGTTAACCCCTTTGGTGTTTTTTCACCCCAAAAATTGAAAGTTTCAAATTCAAACATTTTTTGGCGTTTTCCTATGCAGTTTTTTGAGATAAATCGACTGACGCAGCCAGATTTGCCGTAAGTATAATATTTTAGGATTTATGCGTCTTTAAAGTTGGAAATATTTGAACGTCATTTTGAACCGCTTACGAGCGTTTTCCCCAAACGATACCGCGTTTTTCGAACTTCTCGCATCAAATCACGTCGGTTTTAGTCAAAAAAAGACCAATTAAATTTTTGGCGATTTTTGAAAAAAACGTAAGGTTAACCCCTTTGGTGTTTTTTCACCCCAAAAATTGAAAGTTTCAAATTCAAACATTTTTTGGCGTTTTCCTATGCAGTTTTTTGAGATAAATCGACTGACGCAGCCAGATTTGCCGTAAGTATAATATTTTAGGATTTATGCGACTTTAAAGTTGGAAATAGTTGAACGTCATTTTGAACCGCTTACGAGCGTTTTCCCCAAACGATACGGCGTTTTTCGAACTCCTCGCATCAAATCACGTCGGTTTTAGTCAAAAAAAGACCAATTAAATTTTTGGCGATTTTTGAAAAAAACGTAAGGTTAACCCCTTTGGTGTTTTTTCACCCCAAAAATTGAAAGTTTCAAATTCAAACATTTTTTGGCGTTTTCCTATGCAGTTTTTTGAGATAAATCGACTGACGCAGCCAGATTTGCCGTAAGTATAATATTTTAGGATTTATGCGTCTTTAAAGTTGGAAATATTTGAACGTCATTTTGAACCGCTTACGAGCGTTTTCCCCAAACGATACGGCGTTTTTTGAACTCCTCGCATCAAATCACGTCGGTTTTAGTCAAAAAAAGACCAATTAATTTTTTGGCGATTTTTGAAAAAAACGTAAGGTTAACCCCTTTGGTGTTTTTTCACCCCAAAAATTGAAAGTTTCAAATTCAAACATTTTTTGGCGTTTTCCTATGCAGTTTTTTGAGATAAATCGACTGACGCAGCCAGATTTGCCGTAAGTATAATATTTTAGGATTTATGCGTCTTTAAAGTTGAAAATATTTGAACGTCATTTTGAACCGCTTACGAGCGTTTTCCCCAAACGATACCGCGTTTTTCGAACTCCTCGCATCAAATCACGTCGGTTTTAGTCAAAAAAAGACCAATTAAATTTTTGGCGATTTTTGAAAAAAACGTAAGGTTAACCCCTTTGGTGTTTTTTCACCCCAAAAATTGAAAGTTTCAAATTCAAACATTTTTTGGCGTTTTCCTATACAGTTTTTTGAGATAAATCGACTGACGCAGCCAGATTTGCCGTAAATATAATATTTTAGGATTTATGCGTCTTTAAAGTTGGAAATATTCGAACGTCATTTTACCGCTTACGAGCGTTTTCCCCAAACGATACCGCGTTTTTCGAACTCCTCGCATCAAATCACGTCGGTTTTAGTCAAAAAAAGACCAATTAAATTTTTGGCGATTTTTGAAAAAAACGTAAGGTTAACCCCTTTGGTGTTTTTTCACCCCAAAAATTGAAAGTTTCAAATTCAAACATTTTTTGGCGTTTTCCTATGCAGTTTTTTGAGATAAATCGACTGACGCAGCCAGATTTGCCGTAAGTATAATAATTTAGGATTTATGCGTCTTTAAAGTTGGAAATATTTTAACGTCATTTTGAACCGCTTACGAGCGTTTTCCCCAAACGATACGGCGTTTTTTGAACTCCTCGCATCAAATCACGTCGGTTTTAGTCAAAAAAAGACCAATTAAATTTTTGGCGATTTTTGAAAAAAACGTAAGGTTAACCCCTTTGGTGTTTTTTCACCCCAAAAATTGAAAGTTTCAAATTCAAACATTTTTTGGCGTTTTCCTATGCAGTTTTTTGAGATAAATCGACTGACGCAGCCAGATTTGCCGTAAGTATAATATTTTAGGATTTATGCGTCTTTAAAGTTGGAAATATTTGAACGTCATTTTGAACCGCTTACGAGCGTTTTCGTAAAAAAGATACGGCGTTTTTTGAACTCCTCGCATCAAATCACGTCGGTTTTAGTCAAAAAAAGACCAATTAAATTTTTGGCGATTTTTGAAAAAAACGTAAGGTTAACCCCTTTGGTGTTTTTTCACCCCAAAAATTGAAAGTTTCAAATTCAAACATTTTTTGTCGTTTTCCTATGCAGTTTTTTGAGATAAATCGACTGACGCAGCCAGATTTGCCGTAAGTATAATATTTTAGGATTTATGCGTCTTTAAAGTTGGAAATATTTGAACGTCATTTTGAACCGCTTACGAGCCTTTTCCCTAAACGATACGGCGTTTTTCGAACTCCTCGCATCAAATCACGTCGGTTTTAGTCAAAAAAAGACCAATTAAATTTTTGGCGATTTTTGAAAAAAACGTAAGGTTAACCCCTTTGGTGTTTTTTCAAGCCAAAAATTGAAAGTTTCAAATCCAAACATTTTTTGGCGTTTTCCTATGCAGTTTTTTGAGATAAATCGACTGACGCAGCCAGATTTGCCGTAAGTATAATATTTTAGGATTTATGCGGCTTTAAAGTTGGAAATATTTGAACGTCATTTTGAACCGCTTACGAGCGTTTTCCCCAAACGATACGGCGTTTTTCGAACTCCTCGCATCAAATCACGTCGGTTTTAGTCAAAAAAAGACCAATTAAATTTTTGGCGATTTTTGAAAAAAACGTAAGGTTAACCCCTTTGGTGTTTTTTCACCCCAAAAATTGAAAGTTTCAAATTCAAACATTTTTTGGCGTTTTCCTATGCAGTTTTTTGAGATAAATCGACTGACGCAGCCAGATTTGCCGTAAGTATAATATTTTAGGATTTATGCGTCTTTAAAGTTGGAAATATTTGAACGTCATTTTGAACCGCTTACGAGCGTTTTCCTCAAACGATACGGCGTTTTTCGAACTCCTCGCATCAAATCACGTCGGTTTTAGTCAAAAAAAGACCAATTAAATTTTTGGCGATTTTTGAAAAAAACGTAAGGTTAACCCCTTTGGTGTTTTTTCACCCCAAAAATTGAAAGTTTCAAATTCAAACATTTTTTGGCGTTTTCCTATGCAGTTTTTTGAGATAAATCGACTGACGCAGCCAGATTTGCCGTAAGTATAATATTTTAGGATTTATGCGTCTTTAAAGTTGGAAATATTTGAACGTCATTTTGAACCGCTTACGAGCGTTTTCCCCAAACGATACGGCGTTTTTCGAACTCCTCGCATCAAATCACGTCGGTTTTAGTCAAAAAAAGACCAATTAAATTTTTGGCGATTTTTGAAAAAAACGTAAGGTTTTTTTTTTTTTTCACCCCAAAAATTGAAAGTTTCAAATTCAAACATTTTTTGGCGTTTTCCTATGCAGTTTTTTGAGATAAATCGACTGACGCAGCCAGATTTGCCGTAAGTATAATATTTTAGGATTTATGCGTCTTTAAAGTTGGAAATATTTGAACGTCATTTTGAACCGCTTACGAGCGTTTTCCTCAAACGATACGGCGTTTTTCGAACTCCTCGCATCAAATCACGTCGGTTTTAGTCCAAAAAAGACCAATTAAATTTTTGGCGATTTTTGAAAAAAACGTAAGGTTAACCCCTTTGGTGTTTTTTCACCCCAAAAATTGAAAGTTTCAAATTCAAACATTTTTTGGCGTTTTCCTATGCAGTTTTTTGAGATAAATCGACTGACGCAGCCAGATTTGCCGTAAGTATAATATTTTAGGATTTATGCGTCTTTAAAGTTGGAAATATTTGAACGTCATTTTGAACCGCTTACGAGCCGTATCCCCAAACGATACGGCGTTTTTCGAACTCCTCGCATCAAATCACGTCGGTTTTAGTCAAAAAAAGACCAATTAAATTTTTGGCGATTTTTGAAAAAAACGTAAGGTTAACCCCTTTGGTGTTTTTTCAACCCAAAAATTGAAAGTTTCAAATCCAAACATTTTTTGGCGTTTTCCTATGCAGTTTTTTGAGATAAATCGACTGACGCAGCCAGATTTGCCGTAAGTATAATATTTTAGGATTTATGCGTCTTTAAAGTTGGAAATATTTGAACGTCATTTTGAACCGCTTACGAGCGTTTTCCCCAAACGATACGGCGTTTTTCGAACTCCTCGCATCAAATCACGTCGGTTTTAGTCCAAAAAAGACCAATTAAATTTTTGGCGATTTTTGAAAAAAACGTAAGGTTAACCCCTTTGGTGTTTTTTCACCCCAAAAATTGAAAGTTTCAAATTCAAACATTTTTTGGCGTTTTCCTATGCAGTTTTTTGAGATAAATCGACTGACGCAGCCAGATTTGCCGTAAGTATAATATTTTAGGATTTATGCGTCTTTAAAGTTGGAAATATTTGAACGTCATTTTGAACCGCTTACGAGCGTTTTCCCCAAACGATACGGCGTTTTTCGAACTCCTCGCATCAAATCACGTCGGTTTTAGTCCAAAAAAGACCAATTAAATTTTTGGCGATTTTTGAAAAAAACGTAAGGTTAACCCCTTTGGTGTTTTTTCACCCCAAAAATTGAAAGTTTCAAATTCAAACATTTTTTGGCGTTTTCCTATGCAGTTTTTTGAGATAAATCGACTGACGCAGCCAGATTTGCCGTAAGTATAATATTTTAGGATTTATGCGTCTTTAAAGTTGGAAATATTTGAACGTCATTTTGAACCGCTTACGAGCCTTTTCCCCAAACGATACGGCGTTTTTCGAACTCCTCGCATCAAATCACGTCGGTTTTAGTCAAAAAAAGACCAATTAAATTTTTGGCGATTTTTGAAAAAAACGTAAGGTTAACCCCTTTGGTGTTTTTTCAACCCAAAAATTGAAAGTTTCAAATCCAAACATTTTTTGGCGTTTTCCTATGCAGTTTTTTGAGATAAATCGACTGACGCAGCCAGATTTGCCGTAAGTATAATATTTTAGGATTTATGCGTCTTTAAAGTTGGAAATATTCGAACGTCATTTTGAACCGCTTACGAGCGTTTTCCCCAAACGATACCGCGTTTTTCGAACTCCTCGCATCAAATCACGTCGGTTTTAGTCAAAAAAAGACCAATTAAATTTTTGGCGATTTTTGAAAAAAACGTAAGGTTAACCCCTTTGGTGTTTTTTCACCCCAAAAATTAAAAGTTTCAAATTCAAACATTTTTTGGCGTTTTCCTATGCAGTTTTTTGAGATAAATCGACTGACGCAGCCAGATTTGCCGTAAGTATAATATTTTAGGATTTATGCGTCTTTAAAGTTGGAAATATTTGAACGTCATTTTGAACCGCTTACGAGCCGTATCCCCAAACGATACGGCGTTTTTCGAACTCCTCGCATCAAATCACGTCGGTTTTAGTCAAAAAAAGACCAATTAAATTTTTGGCGATTTTTGAAAAAAACGTAAGGTTAACCCCTTTGGTGTTTTTTCAAGCCAAAAATTGAAAGTTTCAAATCCAAACATTTTTTGGCGTTTTCCTATGCAGTTTTTTGAGATAAATCGACTGACGCAGCCAGATTTGCCGTAAGTATAATATTTTAGGATTTATGCGTCTTTAAAGTTGGAAATATTCGAACGTCATTTTGAACCGCTTACGAGCGTTTTCCCCAAACGATACCGCGTTTTTCGAACTCCTCGCATCAAATCACGTCGGTTTTAGTCCAAAAAAGACCAATTAAATTTTTGGCGATTTTTGAAAAAAACGTAAGGTTAACCCCTTTGGTGTTTTTTCACCCCAAAAATTGAAAGTTTCAAATCCAAACATTTTTTGGCGTTTTCCTATGCAGTTTTTTGAGATAAATCGACTGACGCAGCCAGATTTGCCGTAAGTATAATATTTTAGGATTTATGCGTCTTTAAAGTTGGAAATATTCGAACGTCATTTTGAACCGCTTACGAGCGTTTTCCCCAAACGATACCGCGTTTTTCGAACTCCTCGCATCAAATCACGTCGGTTTTAGTCAAAAAAAGACCAATTAAATTTTTGGCGATTTTTGAAAAAAACGTAAGGTTAACCCCTTTGGTGTTTTTTCACCCCAAAAATTAAAAGTTTCAAATTCAAACATTTTTTGGCGTTTTCCTATGCAGTTTTTTGAGATAAATCGACTGACGCAGCCAGATTTGCCGTAAGTATAATATTTTAGGATTTATGCGTCTTTAAAGTTGGAAATATTTGAACGTCATTTTGAACCGCTTACGAACCGTATCCCCAAACGATACGGCGTTTTTCGAACTCCTCGCATCAAATCACGTCGGTTTTAGTCAAAAAAAGACCAATTAAATTTTTGGCGATTTTTGAAAAAAACGTAAGGTTAACCCCTTTGACGTTTTTTCAAGCCAAAAATTGAAAGTTTCAAATCCAAACATTTTTTGGCGTTTTCCTATGCAGTTTTTTGAGATAAATCGACTGACGCAGCCAGATTTGCCATAAGTATAATATTTTAGGATTTATGCGTCTTTAAAGTTGGAAATATTCGAACGTCATTTTGAACCGCTTACGAGCGTTTTCCCCAAGCGATACCGCGTTTTTCGAACTCCTCGCATCAAATCACGTCGGTTTTAGTCAAAAAAAGACCAATTAAATTTTTGGCGATTTTTGAAAAAAACGTAAGGTTAACCCCTTTGGTGTTTTTTCACCCCAAAAATTGAAAGTTTCAAATCCAAACATTTTTTGGCGTTTTCCTATGCAGTTTTTTGAGATAAATCGACTGACGCAGCCAGATTTGCCGTAAGTATAATATTTTAGGATTTATGCGTCTTTAAAGTTGGAAATATTCGAACGTCATTTTGAACCGCTTACGAGCGTTTTCCCCAAACGATACCGCGTTTTTCGAACTCCTCGCATCAAATCACGTCGGTTTTAGTCAAAAAAAGACCAATTAAATTTTTGGCGATTTTTGAAAAAAACGTAAGGTTAACCCCTTTGATGTTTTTTCACCCCAAAAATTGAAAGTTTCAAATTCAAACATTTTTTGGCGTTTTCCTATGCAGTTTTTTGAGATAAATCGACTGACGCAGCCAGATTTGCCGTAAGTATAATATTTTAGGATTTATGCGTCTTTAAAGTTGGAAATATTTGAACGTCATTTTGAACCGCTTACGAGCGTTTTCCCCAAACGATACGGCGTTTTTCGAACTCCTCGCATCATATCACGTCGGTTTTAGTCAAAAAAAGACCAATTAAATTTTTGGCGATTTTTGAAAAAAACGTAAGGTTAACCCCTTTGGTGTTTTTTCACCCCAAAAATTGAAAGTTTCAAATTCAAACATTTTTTGGCGTTTTCCTATGCAGTTTTTTGAGATAAATCGACTGACGCAGCCAGATTTGCCGTAAGTATAATATTTTAGGATTTATGCGTCTTTAAAGTTGGAAATATTTGAACGTCATTTTGAACCGCTTACGAGCGTTTTCCCCAAACGATACGGCGTTTTTCGAACTCCTCGCATCAAATCACGTCGGTTTTAGTCCAAAAAAGACCAATTAAATTTTTGGCGATTTTTGAAAAAAACGTAAGGTTAACCCCTTTGGTGTTTTTTCACCCCAAAAATTGAAAGTTTCAAATCCAAACATTTTTTGGCGTTTTCCTATGCAGTTTTTTGAGATAAATCGACTGACGCAGCCAGATTTGCCGTAAGTATAATATTTTAGGATTTATGCGTCTTTAAAGTTGGAAATATTTGAACATCATTTTGAACCGCTTACGAGCGTTTTCCCCAAACGATACGGCGTTTTTCGAACTCCTCGCATCAAATCACGTCGGTTTTAGTCAAAAAAAGACCAATTAAATTTTTGGCGATTTTTGAAAAAAACGTAAGGTTAACCCCTTTGGTGTTTTTTCAACCCAAAAATTGAAAGTTTCAAATCCAAACATTTTTTGGCGTTTTCCTATGCAGTTTTTTGAGATAAATCGACTGACGCAGCCAGATTTGCCGTAAGTATAATATTTTAGGATTTATGCGTCTTTAAAGTTGGAAATATTCGAACGTCATTTTGAACCGCTTACGAGCGTTTTCCCCAAACGATACCGCGTTTTTCGAACTCCTCGCATCAAATCACGTCGGTTTTAGTCAAAAAAAGACCAATTAAATTTTTGGCGATTTTTGAAAAAAACGTAAGGTTAACCCCTTTGTTGTTTTTTCACCCCAAAAATTGAAAGTTTCAAATCCAAACATTTTTTGGCGTTTTCCTATGCAGTTTTTTGAGATAAATCGACTGACGCAGCCAGATTTGCCGTAAGTATAATATTTTAGGATTTATGCGTCTTTAAAGTTGGAAATATTCGAACGTCATTTTGAACCGCTTACGAGCGTTTTCCCCAAACGATACCGCGTTTTTCGAACTCCTCGCATCAAATCACGTCGGTTTTAGTCAAAAAAAGACCAATTAAATTTTTGGCGATTTTTGAAAAAAACGTAAGGTTAACCCCTTTGGTGTTTTTTCACCCCAAAAATTGAAAGTTTCAAATCCAAACATTTTTTGGCGTTTTCCTTTGCAGTTTTTTGAGATAAATCGACTGACGCAGCCAGATTTGCCGTAAGTATAATATTTTAGGATTTATGCGTCTTTAAAGTTGGAAATATTTGAACATCATTTTGAACCGCTTACGAGCGTTTTCCCCAAACGATACGGCGTTTTTCGAACTCCTCGCATCAAATCACGTCGGTTTTAGTCCAAAAAAGACCAATTAAATTTTTGGCGATTTTTGAAAAAAACGTAAGGTTAACCCCTTTGGTGTTTTTTCACCCCAAAAATTGAAAGTTTCAAATTCAAACATTTTTTGGCGTTTTCCTATGCAGTTTTTTGAGATAAATCGACTGACGCAGCCAGATTTGCCGTAAGTATAATATTTTAGGATTTATGCGTCTTTAAAGTTGGAAATATTTGAACGTCATTTTGAACCGCTTACGAGCGTTTTCCCCAAACGATACGGCGTTTTTCGAACTCCTCGCATCAAATCACGTCGGTTTTAGTCAAAAAAAGACCAATTAAATTTTTGGCGATTTTTGAAAAAAACGTAAGGTTAACCCCTTTGGTGTTTTTTCACCCCAAAAATTGAAAGTTTCAAATTCAAACATTTTTTGGCGTTTTCCTATGCAGTTTTTTGAGATAAATCGACTGACGCAGCCAGATTTGCCGTAAGTATAATATTTTAGGATTTATGCGTCTTTAAAGTTGGAAATATTTGAACGTCATTTTGAACCGCTTACGAGCCTTTTCCCCAAACGATACGGCGTTTTTCGAACTCCTCGCATCAAATCACGTCGGTTTTAGTCAAAAAAAGACCAATTAAATTTTTGGCGATTTTTGAAAAAAACGTAAGGTTAACCCCTTTGGTGTTTTTTCAACCCAAAAATTGAAAGTTTCAAATCCAAACATTTTTTGGCGTTTTCCTATGCAGTTTTTTGAGATAAATCGACTGACGCAGCCAGATTTGCCGTAAGTATAATATTTTAGGATTTATGCGTCTTTAAAGTTGGAAATATTCGAACGTCATTTTGAACCGCTTACGAGCGTTTTCCCCAAACGATACCGCGTTTTTCGAACTCCTCGCATCAAATCACGTCGGTTTTAGTCAAAAAAAGACCAATTAAATTTTTGGCGATTTTTGAAAAAAACGTAAGGTTAACCCCTTTGGTGTTTTTTCACCCCAAAAATTGAAAGTTTCAAATTCAAACATTTTTTGGCGTTTTCCTATGCAGTTTTTTGAGATAAATCGACTGACGCAGCCAGATTTGCCGTAAGTATAATATTTTAGGATTTATGCGTCTTTAAAGTTGGAAATATTTGAACGTCATTTTGAACCGCTTACGAGCGTTTTCCCCAAACGATACGGCGTTTTTCGAACTCCTCGCATCAAATCACGTCGGTTTTAGTCAAAAAAAGACCAATTAAATTTTTGGCGATTTTTGAAAAAAACGTAAGGTTAACCCCTTTGGTGTTTTTTCACCCCAAAAATTGAAAGTTTCAAATTCAAACATTTTTTGGCGTTTTCCTATGCAGTTTTTTGAGATAAATCGACTGACGCAGCCAGATTTGCCGTAAGTATAATATTTTAGGATTTATGCGTCTTTAAAGTTGGAAATATTTGAACGTCATTTTGAACCGCTTACGAGCGTTTTCCCCAAACGATACGGCGTTTTTCGAACTCCTCGCATCAAATCACGTCGGTTTTAGTCCAAAAAAGACCAATTAAATTTTTGGCGATTTTTGAAAAAAACGTAAGGTTAACCCCTTTGGTGTTTTTTCACCCCAAAAATTGAAAGTTTCAAATTCAAACATTTTTTGGCGTTTTCCTATGCAGTTTTTTGAGATAAATCGACTGACGCAGCCAGATTTGCCGTAAGTATAATATTTTAGGATTTATGCGTCTTTAAAGTTGGAAATATTTGAACGTCATTTTGAACCGCTTACGAGCCTTTTCCCCAAACGATACGGCGTTTTTCGAACTCCTCGCATCAAATCACGTCGGTTTTAGTCAAAAAAAGACCAATTAAATTTTTGGCGATTTTTGAAAAAAACGTAAGGTTAACCCCTTTGGTGTTTTTTCACCCCAAAAATTGAAAGTTTCAAATTCAAACATTTTTTGGCGTTTTCCTATGCAGTTTTTTGAGATAAATCGACTGACGCAGCCAGATTTGCCGTAAGTATAATATTTTAGGATTTATGCGTATTTAAAGTTGGAAATATTTGAACGTCATTTTGAACCGCTTACGAGCTTTTTCCCCAAACGATACGGCGTTTTTCGAACTCCTCGCATCAAATCACGTCGGTTTTAGTCAAAAAAAGACCAATTAAATTTTTGGCGATTTTTGAAAAAAACGTAAGGTTAACCCCTTTGGTGTTTTTTCAACCCAAAAATTGAAAGTTTCAAATCCAAACATTTTTTGGCGTTTTCCTATGCAGTTTTTTGAGATAAATCGACTGACGCAGCCAGATTTGCCGTAAGTATAATATTTTAGGATTTATGCGTCTTTAAAGTTGGAAATATTCGAACGTCATTTTGAACCGCTTACGAGCGTTTTCCCCAAACGATACCGCGTTTTTCGAACTCCTCGCATCAAATCACGTCGGTTTTAGTCAAAAAAAGACCAATTAAATTTTTGGCGATTTTTGAAAAAAACGTAAGGTTAACCCCTTTGGTGTTTTTTCACCCCAAAAATTGAAAGTTTCAAATTCAAACATTTTTTGGCGTTTTCCTATGCAGTTTTTTGAGATAAATCGACTGACGCAGCCAGATTTGCCGTAGGTATAATATTTTAGGATTTATGCGTCTTTAAAGTTGGAAATATTTGAACGTCATTTTGAACCGCTTACGAGCGTTTTCCCCAAACGATACGGCGTTTTTTGAACTCCTCGCATCAAATCACGTCGGTTTTAGTCCAAAAAAGACCAATTAAATTTTTGGCGATTTTTGAAAAAAACGTAAGGTTAACCCCTTTGGTGTTTTTTCACCCCAAAAATTGAAAGTTTCAAATTCAAACATTTTTTGGCGTTTTCCTATGCAGTTTTTTGAGATAAATCGACTGACGCAGCCAGATTTGCCGTAAGTATAATATTTTAGGATTTATGCGTATTTAAAGTTGGAAATATTTGAACGTCATTTTGAACCGCTTACGAGCTTTTTCCCCAAACGATACGGCGTTTTTCGAACTCCTCGCATCAAATCACGTCGGTTTTAGTCAAAAAAAGACCAATTAAATTTTTGGCGATTTTTGAAAAAAACGTAAGGTTAACCCCTTTGGTGTTTTTTCACCCCAAAAATTGAAAGTTTCAAATCCAAACATTTTTTGGCGTTTTCCTATGCAGTTTTTTGAGATAAATCGACTGACGCAGCCAGATTTGCCGTAAGTATAATATTTTAGGATTTATGCGTCTTTAAAGTTGGAAATATTTGAACGTCATTTTGAACCGCTTACGAGCGTTTTCCCAAAACGATACGGCGTTTTTCGAACTCCTCGCATCAAATCACGTCGGTTTTAGTCAAAAAAAGACCAATTAAATTTTTGGCGATTTTTGAAAAAAACGTAAGGTTAACCCCTTTGGTGTTTTTTCACCCCAAAAATTGAAAGTTTCAAATTCAAACATTTTTTGGCGTTTTCCTATGCAGTTTTTTGAGATAAATCGACTGACGCAGCCAGATTTGCCGTAAGTATAATATTTTAGGATTTATGCGTCTTTAAAGTTGGAAATATTTGAACGTCATTTTGAACCGCTTACGAGCGTTTTCCCCAAACGATACGGCGTTTTTCGAACTCCTCGCATCAAATCACGTCGGTTTTAGTCAAAAAAAGACCAATTAAATTTTTGGCGATTTTTGAAAAAAACGTAAGGTTAACCCCTTTGGTGTTTTTTCACCCCAAAAATTGAAAGTTTCAAATTCAAACATTTTTTGGCGTTTTCCTATGCAGTTTTTTGAGATAAATCGACTGACGCAGCCAGATTTGCCGTAAGTATAATATTTTAGGATTTATGCGTCTTTAAAGTTGGAAATATTTGAACGTCGTTTTGAACCGCTTACGAGCGTTTTCCCCAAACGATACGGCGTTTTTCGAACTCCTCGCATCAAATCACGTCGGTTTTAGTCAAAAAAAGACCAATTAAATTTTTGGCGATTTTTGAAAAAAACGTAAGGTTAACCCCTTTGGTGTTTTTTCACCCCAAAAATTGAAAGTTTCAAATTCAAACATTTTTTGGCGTTTTCCTATGCAGTTTTTTGAGATAAATCAACTGACGCAGCCAGATTTGCCGTAAGTATAATATTTTAGGATTTATGCGTCTTTAAAGTTGGAAATATTTGAACGTCATTTTGAACCGCTTACGAGCGTTTTCCCCAAACGATACGGCGTTTTTCGAACTCCTCGCATCAAATCACGTCGGTTTTAGTCAAAAAAAGACCAATTAAATTTTTGGCGATTTTTGAAAAAAACGTAAGGTTAACCCCTTTGGTGTTTTTTCACCCCAAAAATTGAAAGTTTCAAATTCAAACATTTTTTGGCGTTTTCCTATGCAGTTTTTTGAGATAAATCGACTGACGCAGCCAGATTTGCCGTAAGTATAATATTTTAGGATTTATGCGTCTTTAAAGTTGGAAATATTTGAACGTCATTTTGAACCGCTTACGAGCGTTTTCCCCAAACGATACGGCGTTTTTCGAACTCCTCGCATCAAATCACGTCGGTTTTAGTCAAAAAAAGACCAATTAAATTTTTGGCGATTTTTGAAAAAAACGTAAGGTTAACCCCTTTGGTGTTTTTTCACCCCAAAAATTGAAAGTTTCAAATCCAAACATTTTTTGGCGTTTTCCTATGCAGTTTTTTGAGATAAATCGACTGACGCAGCCAGATTTGCCGTAAGTATAATATTTTAGGATTTATGCGTCTTTAAAGTTGGAAATATTTGAACGTCATTTTGAACCGCTTACGAGCGTTTTCCCCAAACGATACGGCGTTTTTCGAACTCCTCGCATCAAATCACGTCGGTTTTAGTCAAAAAAAGACCAATTAAATTTTTGGCGATTTTTGAAAAAAACGTAAGGTTAACCCCTTTGGTGTTTTTTCACCCCAAAAATTGAAAGTTTCAAATTCAAACATTTTTTGGCGTTTTCCTATGCAGTTTTTTGAGATAAATCGACTGACGCAGCCAGATTTGCCGTAAGTATAATATTTTAGGATTTATGCGTCTTTAAAGTTGGAAATATTCGAACGTCATTTTGAACCGCTTACGAGCGTTTTCCCCAAACGATACCGCGTTTTTCGAACTCCTCGCATCAAATCACGTCGGTTTTAGTCAAAAAAAGACCAATTAAATTTTTGGCGATTTTTGAAAAAAACGTAAGGTTAACCCCTTTGGTGTTTTTTCACCCCAAAAATTGAAAGTTTCAAATCCAAACATTTTTTGGCGTTTTCCTATGCAGTTTTTTGAGATAAATCGACTGACGCAGCCAGATTTGCCGTAAGTATAATATTTTAGGATTTATGCGTCTTTAAAGTTGGAAATATTTGAACGTCATTTTGAACCGCTTACGAGCGTTTTCCCCAAACGATACGGCGTTTTTCGAACTCCTCGCATCAAATCACGTCGGTTTTAGTCAAAAAAAGACCAATTAAATTTTTGGCGATTTTTGAAAAAAACGTAAGGTTAACCCCTTTGGTGTTTTTTCACCCCAAAAATTGAAAGTTTCAAATTCAAACATTTTTTGGCGTTTTCCTATGCAGTTTTTTGAGATAAATCGACTGACGCAGCCAGATTTGCCGTAAGTATAATATTTTAGGATTTATGCGTCTTTAAAGTTGGAAATATTTGAACGTCATTTTGAACCGCTTACGAGCGTTTTCCCCAAACGATACGGCGTTTTTCGAACTCCTCGCATCAAATCACGTCGGTTTTAGTCAAAAAAAGACCAATTAAATTTTTGGCGATTTTTGAAAAAAACGTAAGGTTAACCCCTTTGGTGTTTTTTCACCCCAAAAATTGAAAGTTTCAAATTCAAACATTTTTTGGCGTTTTCCTATGCAGTTTTTTGAGATAAATCGACTGACGCAGCCAGATTTGCCGTAAGTATAATATTTTAGGATTTATGCGTCTTTAAAGTTGGAAATATTTGAACGTCATTTTGAACCGCTTACGAGCGTTTTCCCCAAACGATACGGCGTTTTTCGAACTCCTCGCATCAAATCACGTCGGTTTTAGTCAAAAAAAGACCAATTAAATTTTTGGCGATTTTTGAAAAAAACGTAAGGTTTTTTTTGGTGTTTTTTCACCCCAAAAATTGAAAGTTTCAAATCCAAACATTTTTTGGCGTTTTCCTATGCAGTTTTTTGAGATAAATCGACTGACGCAGCCAGATTTGCCGTAAGTATAATATTTTAGGATTTATGCGTCTTTAAAGTTGGAAATATTCGAACGTCATTTTGAACCGCTTACGAGCGTTTTCCCCAAACGATACCGCGTTTTTCGAACTCCTCGCATCAAATCACGTCGGTTTTAGTCAAAAAGAGACCAATTAAATTTTTGGCGATTTTTGAAAAAAACGTAAGGTTAACCCCTTTGGTGTTTTTTCACCCCAAAAATTGAAAGTTTCAAATCCAAACATTTTTTGGCGTTTTCCTATGCAGTTTTTTGAGATAAATCGACTGACGCAGCCAGATTTGCCGTAAGTATAATATTTTAGGATTTATGCGTCTTTAAAGTTGGAAATATTTGAACGTCATTTTGAACCGCTTACGAGCGTTTTCCCCAAACGATACGGCGTTTTTCGAACTCCTCGCATCAAATCACGTCGGTTTTAGTCAAAAAAAGACCAATTAAATTTTTGGCGATTTTTGAAAAAAACGTAAGGTTAACCCCTTTGGTGTTTTTTCACCCCAAAAATTGAAAGTTTCAAATTCAAACATTTTTTGGCGTTTTCCTATGCAGTTTTTTGAGATAAATCGACTGACGCAGCCAGATTTGCCGTAAGTATAATATTTTAGGATTTATGCGTCTTTAAAGTTGGAAATATTCGAACGTCATTTTGAACCGCTTACGAGCGTTTTCCCCAAACGATACGGCGTTTTTCGAACTCCTCGCATCAAATCACGTCGGTTTTAGTCAAAAAAAGACCAATTAAATTTTTGGCGATTTTTGAAAAAACGTAAGGTTAACCCCTTTGGTGTTTTTTCACCCCAAAAATTGAAAGTTTCAAATTCAAACATTTTTTGGCGTTTTCCTATGCAGTTTTTTGAGATAAATCGACTGACGCAGCCAGATTTGCCGTAAGTATAATATTTTAGGATTTATGCGTATTTAAAGTTGGAAATATTTGAACGTCATTTTGAACCGCTTACGAGCCTTTTCCCCAAACGATACGGCGTTTTTCGAACTCCTCGCATCAAATCACGTCGGTTTTAGTCAAAAAAAGACCAATTAAATTTTTGGCGATTTTTGAAAAAAACGTAAGGTTAACCCCTTTGGTGTTTTTTCACCCCAAAAATTGAAAGTTTCAAATCCAAACATTTTTTGGCGTTTTCCTATGCAGTTTTTTGAGATAAATCGACTGACGCAGCCAGATTTGCCGTAAGTATAATATTTTAGGATTTATGCGTCTTTAAAGTTGGAAATATTTGAACGTCATTTTGAACCGCTTACGAGCGTTTTCCCCAAACGATACGGCGTTTTTCGAACTCCTCGCATCAAATCACGTCGGTTTTAGTCAAAAAAAGACCAATTAAATTTTTGGCGATTTTTGAAAAAAACGTAAGGTTAACCCCTTTGGTGTTTTTTCACCCCAAAAATTGAAAGTTTCAAATTCAAACATTTTTTGGCGTTTTCCTATGCAGTTTTTTGAGATAAATCGACTGACGCAGCCAGATTTGCCGTAAGTATAATATTTTAGGATTTATGCGTCTTTAAAGTTGGAAATATTTGAACGTCATTTTGAACCGCTTACGAGCGTTTTCCCCAAACGATACGGCGTTTTTCGAACTCCTCGCATCAAATCACGTCGGTTTTAGTCAAAAAAAGACCAATTAAATTTTTGGCGATTTTTGAAAAAACGTAAGGTTAACCCCTTTGGTGTTTTTTCACCCCAAAAATTGAAAGTTTCAAATTCAAACATTTTTTGGCGTTTTCCTATGCAGTTTTTTGAGATAAATCGACTGACGCAGCCAGATTTGCCGTAAGTATAATATTTTAGGATTTATGCGTATTTAAAGTTGGAAATATTTGAACGTCATTTTGAACCGCTTACGAGCCTTTTCCCCAAACGATACGGCGTTTTTCGAACTCCTCGCATCAAATCACGTCGGTTTTAGTCAAAAAAAGACCAATTAAATTTTTGGCGATTTTTGAAAAAACGTAAGGTTTTTTTTGGTGTTTTTTCACCCCAAAAATTGAAAGTTTCAAATCCAAACATTTTTTGGCGTTTTCCTATGCAGTTTTTTGAGATAAATCGACTGACGCAGCCAGATTTGCCGTAAGTATAATATTTTAGGATTTATGCGTCTTTAAAGTTGGAAATATTTGAACGTCATTTTGAACCGCTTACGAGCGTTTTCCCCAAACGATACCGCGTTTTTCGAACTCCTCGCATCAAATCACGTCGGTTTTAGTCAAAAAAAGACCAATTAAATTTTTGGCGATTTTTGAAAAAAACGTAAGGTTTTTTTTGGTGTTTTTTCACCCCAAAAATTGAAAGTTTCAAATCCAAACATTTTTTGGCGTTTTCCTATGCAGTTTTTTGAGATAAATCGACTGACGCAGCCAGATTTGCCGTAAGTATAATATTTTAGGATTTATGCGTCTTTAAAGTTGGAAATATTTGAACGTCATTTTGAACCGCTTACGAGCGTTTTCCCCAAACGATACGGCGTTTTTCGAACTCCTCGCATCAAATCACGTCGGTTTTAGTCAAAAAAAGACCAATTAAATTTTTGGCGATTTTTGAAAAAAACGTAAGGTTAACCCCTTTGGTGTTTTTTCACCCCAAAAATTGAAAGTTTCAAATTCAAACATTTTTTGGCGTTTTCCTATGCAGTTTTTTGAGATAAATCGACTGACGCAGCCAGATTTGCCGTAAGTATAATATTTTAGGATTTATGCGTCTTTAAAGTTGGAAATATTTGAACGTCATTTTGAACCGCTTACGAGCGTTTTCCCCAAACGATACGGCGTTTTTCGAACTCCTCGCATCAAATCACGTCGGTTTTAGTCAAAAAAAGACCAATTAAATTTTTGGCGATTTTTGAAAAAACGTAAGGTTAACCCCTTTGGTGTTTTTTCACCCCAAAAATTGAAAGTTTCAAATTCAAACATTTTTTGGCGTTTTCCTATGCAGTTTTTTGAGATAAATCGACTGACGCAGCCAGATTTGCCGTAAGTATAATATTTTAGGATTTATGCGTATTTAAAGTTGGAAATATTTGAACGTCATTTTGAACCGCTTACGAGCCTTTTCCCCAAACGATACGGCGTTTTTCGAACTCCTCGCATCAAATCACGTCGGTTTTAGTCAAAAAAAGACCAATTAAATTTTTGGCGATTTTTGAAAAAAACGTAAGGTTAACCCCTTTGGTGTTTTTTCACCCCAAAAATTGAAAGTTTCAAATTTAAACATTTTTTGGCGTTTTCCTATGCAGTTTTTTGAGATAAATCGACTGACGCAGCCAGATTTGCCGTAAGTATAATATTTTAGGATTTATGCGTCTTTAAAGTTGGAAATATTTGAACGTCATTTTGAACCGCTTACGAGCGTTTTCCCCAAACGATACGGCGTTTTTCGAACTCCTCGCATCAAATCACGTCGGTTTTAGTCAAAAAAAGACCAATTAAATTTTTGGCGATTTTTGAAAAAAACGTAAGGTTAACCCCTTTGGTGTTTTTTCACCCCAAAAATTGAAAGTTTCAAATTCAAACATTTTTTGGCGTTTTCCTATGCAGTTTTTTGAGATAAATCGACTGACGCAGCCAGATTTGCCGTAAGTATAATATTTTAGGATTTATGCGTCTTTAAAGTTGGAAATATTCGAACGTCATTTTGAACCGCTTACGAGCGTTTTCCCCAAACGATACCGCGTTTTTCGAACTCCTCGCATCAAATCACGTCGGTTTTAGTCAAAAAAAGACCAATTAAATTTTTGGCGATTTTTGAAAAAAACGTAAGGTTAACCCCTTTGGTGTTTTTTCACCCCAAAAATTGAAAGTTTCAAATCCAAACATTTTTTGGCGTTTTCCTATGCAGTTTTTTGAGATAAATCGACTGACGCAGCCAGATTTGCCGTAAGCATAATATTTTAGGATTTATGCGTCTTTAAAGTTGGAAATATTTGAACGTCATTTTGAACCGCTTACGAGCGTTTTCCCCAAACGATACGGCGTTTTTCGAACTCCTCGCATCAAATCACGTCGGTTTTAGTCAAAAAAAGACCAATTAAATTTTTGGCGATTTTTGAATAAAACGTAAGGTTAACCCCTTTGGTGTTTTTTCACCCCAAAAATTGAAAGTTTCAAATTCAAACAATTTTTGGCGTTTTCCTATGCAGTTTTTTGAGATAAATCGACTGACGCAGCCAGATTTGCCGTAAGTATAATATTTTAGGATTTATGCGTCTTTAAAGTTGGAAATATTTGAACGTCATTTTGAACCGCTTACGAGCGTTTTCCCCAAACGATACGGCGTTTTTCGAACTCCTCGCATCAAATCACGTCGGTTTTAGTCCAAAAAAGACCAATTAAATTTTTGGCGATTTTTGAAAAAAACGTAAGGTTAACCCCTTTGGTGTTTTTTCACCCCAAAAATTGAAAGTTTCAAATTCAAACATTTTTTGGCGTTTTCCTATGCAGTTTTTTGAGATAAATCGACTGACGCAGCCAGATTTGCCGTAAGTATAATATTTTAGGATTTATGCGTCTTTAAAGTTGGAAATATTCGAACGTCATTTTGAACCGCTTACGAGCGTTTTCCCCAAACGATACCGCGTTTTTCGAACTCCTCGCATCAAATCACGTCGGTTTTAGTCAAAAAAAGACCAATTAAATTTTTGGCGATTTTTGAAAAAAACGTAAGGTTAACCCCTTTGGTGTTTTTTCACCCCAAAAATTGAAAGTTTCAAATCCAAACATTTTTTGGCGTTTTCCTATGCAGTTTTTTGAGATAAATCGACTGACGCAGCCAGATTTGCCGTAAGCATAATATTTTAGGATTTATGCGTCTTTAAAGTTGGAAATATTTGAACGTCATTTTGAACCGCTTACGAGCGTTTTCCCCAAACGATACGGCGTTTTTCGAACTCCTCGCATCAAATCACGTCGGTTTTAGTCAAAAAAAGACCAATTAAATTTTTGGCGATTTTTGAATAAAACGTAAGGTTAACCCCTTTGGTGTTTTTTCACCCCAAAAATTGAAAGTTTCAAATTCAAACATTTTTTGGCGTTTTCCTATGCAGTTTTTTGAGATAAATCGACTGACGCAGCCAGATTTGCCGTAAGTATAATATTTTAGGATTTATGCGTCTTTAAAGTTGGAAATATTTGAACGTCATTTTGAACCGCTTACGAGCGTTTTCCCCAAACGATACGGCGTTTTTCGAACTCCTCGCATCAAATCACGTCGGTTTTAGTCCAAAAAAGACCAATTAAATTTTTGGCGATTTTTGAAAAAAACGTAAGGTTAACCCCTTTGGTGTTTTTTCACCCCAAAAATTGAAAGTTTCAAATTCAAACATTTTTTGGCGTTTTCCTATGCAGTTTTTTGAGATAAATCGACTGACGCAGCCAGATTTGCCGTAAGTATAATATTTTAGGATTTATGCGTCTTTAAAGTTGGAAATATTTGAACGTCATTTTGAACCGCTTACGAGCGTTTTCCCCAAACGATACGGCGTTTTTCGAACTCCTCGCATCAAATCACGTCGGTTTTAGTCAAAAAAAGACCAATTAAATTTTTGGCGATTTTTGAAAAAAACGTAAGGTTAACCCCTTTGGTGTTTTTTCACCCCAAAAATTGAAAGTTTCAAATCCAAACATTTTTTGGCGTTTTCCTATGCAGTTTTTTGAGATAAATCGACTGACGCAGCCAGATTTGTCGTAAGCATAATATTTTAGGATTTATGCGTCTTTAAAGTTGGAAATATTTGAACGTCATTTTGAACCGCTTACGAGCGTTTTCCCCTAACGATACGGCGTTTTTCGAACTCCTCGCATCAAATCACGTCGGTTTTAGTCAAAAAAAGACCAATTAAATTTTTGGCGATTTTTGAATAAAACGTAAGGTTAACCCCTTTGGTGTTTTTTCACCCCAAAAATTGAAAGTTTCAAATTCAAACATTTTTTGGCGTTTTCCTATGCAGTTTTTTGAGATAAATCGACTGACGCAGCCAGATTTGCCGTAAGTATAATATTTTAGGATTTATGCGTCTTTAAAGTTGGAAATATTTGAACGTCATTTTGAACCGCTTACGAGCGTTTTCCCCAAACGATACGGCGTTTTTCGAACTCCTCGCATCAAATCACGTCGGTTTTAGTCCAAAAAAGACCAATTAAATTTTTGGCGATTTTTGAAAAAAACGTAAGGTTAACCCCTTTGGTGTTTTTTCACCCCAAAAATTGAAAGTTTCAAATCCAAACATTTTTTGGCGTTTTCCTATGCAGTTTTTTGAGATAAATCGACTGACGCAGCCAGATTTGCCGTAAGTATAATATTTTAGGATTTATGCGTCTTTAAAGTTGGAAATATTTGAACGTCATTTTGAACCGCTTACGAGCGTTTTCCCCAAACGATACGGCGTTTTTCGAACTCCTCGCATCAAATCACGTCGGTTTTAGTCAAAAAAAGACTAACTAAATTTTTGGCGATTTTTGAAAAAAACGTAAGGTTAACCCCTTTGGTGTTTTTTCACCCCAAAAATTGAAAGTTTCAAATTCAAACATTTTTTGGCGTTTTCCTATGCAGTTTTTTGAGATAAATCGACTGACGCAGCCAGATTTGCCGTAAGTATAATATTTTAGGATTTATGCGTCTTTAAAGTTGGAAATATTTGAACGTCATTTTGAACCGCTTACGAGCGTTTTCCCCAAGCGATACCGCGTTTTTCGAACTCCTCGCATCAAATCACGTCGGTTTTAGTCAAAAAAAGACCAATTAAATTTTTGGAGATTTTTGAAAAAAACGTAACCCCTTTGGTGTTTTTTCACCCCAAAAATTGAAAGTTTCAAATTCAAACATTTTTTGGCGTTTTCCTATGCAGTTTTTTGAGATAAATCGACTGACGCAGCCAGATTTGCCGTAAGTATAATATTTTAGGATTTATGCGTCTTTAAAGTTGGAAATATTTGAACGTCATTTTGAACCGCTTGCGAGCGTTTTCCCCAAACGATACGGCGTTTTTCGAACTCCTCGCATCAAATCACGTCGGTTTTAGTCCAAAAAAGACCAATTAAATTTTTGGCGATTTTTGAAAAAAACGTAAGGTTAACCCCTTTGGTGTTTTTTCACCCCAAAAATTGAAAGTTTCAAATTCAAACATTTTTTGGCGTTTTCCTATGCAGTTTTTTGAGATAAATCGACTGACGCAGCCAGATTTGCCGTAAGTATAATATTTTAGGATTTATGCGTCTTTAAAGTTGGAAATATTTGAACGTCATTTTGAACCGCTTACGAGCGTTTTCCCCAAACGATACCGCGTTTTTCGAACTCCTCGCATCAAATCACGTCGGTTTTAGTCAAAAAAAGACCAATTAAATTTTTGGAGATTTTTGAAAAAAACGTAAGGTTAACCCCTTTGGTGTTTTTTCACCCCAAAAATTGAAAGTTTCAAATTCAAACATTTTTTGGCGTTTTCCTATGCAGTTTTTTGAGATAAATCGACTGACGCAGCCAGATTTGCCGTAAGTATAATATTTTAGGATTTATGCGTCTTTAAAGTTGGAAATATTCGAACGTCATTTTGAACCGCTTACGAGCGTTTTCCCCAAACGATACCGCGTTTTTCGAACTCCTCGCATCAAATCACGTCGGTTTTAGTCAAAAAAAGACCAATTAAATTTTTGGAGATTTTTGAAAAAAACGTAAGGTTAACCCCTTTGGTGTTTTTTCACCCCAAAAATTGAAAGTTTCAAATTCAAACATTTTTTGGCGTTTTCCTATGCAGTTTTTTGAGATAAATCGACTGACGCAGCCAGATTTGCCGTAAGTATAATATTTTAGGATTTATGCGTCTTTAAAGTTGGAAATATTTGAACGTCATTTTGAACCGCTTACGAGCGTTTTCCCCAAACGATACCGCGTTTTTCGAACTCCTCGCATCAAATCACGTCGGTTTTAGTCAAAAAAAGACCAATTAAATTTTTGGAGATTTTTGAAAAAAACGTAAGGTTAACCCCTTTGGTGTTTTTTCACCCCAAAAATTGAAAGTTTCAAATTTAAACATTTTTTGGCGTTTTCCTATGCAGTTTTTTGAGATAAATCGACTGACGCAGCCAGATTTGCCGTAAGTATAATATTTTAGGATTTATGCGTCTTTAAAGTTGGAAATATTTGAACGTCATTTTGAACCGCTTACGAACGTTTTCCCCAAACGATACGGCGTTTTTCGAACTCCTCGCATCAAATCACGTCGGTTTTAGTCAAAAAAAGACCAATTAAATTTTTGGCGATTTTTGAAAAAAACGTAAGGTTAACCCCTTTGGTGTTTTTTCACCCCAAAAATTGAAAGTTTCAAATTTAAACATTTTTTGGCGTTTTCCTATGCAGTTTTTTGAGATAAATCGACTGACGCAGCCAGATTTGCCGTAAGTATAATATTTTAGGATTTATGCGTCTTTAAAGTTGGAAATATTTGAACGTCATTTTGAACCGCTTACGAGCGTTTTCCCCAAACGATACGGCGTTTTTCGAACTCCTCGCATCAAATCACGTCGGTTTTAGTCAAAAAAAGACCAATTAAATTTTTGGCGATTTTTGAAAAAAACGTAAGGTTAACCCCTTTGGTGTTTTTTCACCCCAAAAATTGAAAGTTTCAAATTCAAACATTTTTTGGCGTTTTCCTATGCAGTTTTTTGAGATAAATCGACTGACGCAGCCAGATTTGCCGTAAGTATAATATTTTAGGATTTATGCGTCTTTAAAGTTGGAAATATTTGAACGTCATTTTGAACCGCTTACGAGCGTTTTCCCCAAACGATACGGCGTTTTTCGAACTCCTCGCATCAAATCACGTCGGTTTTAGTCCAAAAAAGACCAATTAAATTTTTGGCGATTTTTGAAAAAAACGTAAGGTTAACCCCTTTGGTGTTTTTTCACCCCAAAAATTGAAAGTTTCAAATTCAAACATTTTTTGGCGTTTTCCTATGCAGTTTTTTGAGATAAATCGACTGACGCAGCCAGATTTGCCGTAAGTATAATATTTTAGGATTTATGCGTCTTTAAAGTTGGAAATATTTGAACGTCATTTTGAACCGCTTACGAGCGTTTTCCCCAAACGATACCGCGTTTTTCGAACTCCTCGCATCAAATCACGTCGGTTTTAGTCAAAAAAAGACCAATTAAATTTTTGGAGATTTTTGAAAAAAACGTAAGGTTAACCCCTTTGGTGTTTTTTCACCCCAAAAATTGAAAGTTTCAAATTCAAACATTTTTTGGCGTTTTCCTATGCAGTTTTTTGAGATAAATCGACTGACGCAGCCAGATTTGCCGTAAGTATAATATTTTAGGATTTATGCGTCTTTAAAGTTGGAAATATTCGAACGTCATTTTGAACCGCTTACGAGCGTTTTCCCCAAACGATACCGCGTTTTTCGAACTCCTCGCATCAAATCACGTCGGTTTTAGTCAAAAAAAGACCAATTAAATTTTTGGAGATTTTTGAAAAAAACGTAAGGTTAACCCCTTTGGTGTTTTTTCACCCCAAAAATTGAAAGTTACAAATTCAAACATTTTTTGGCGTTTTCCTATGCAGTTTTTTGAGATAAATCGACTGACGCAGCCAGATTTGCCGTAAGTATAATATTTTAGGATTTATGCGTCTTTAAAGTTGGAAATATTCGAACGTCATTTTGAACCGCTTACGAGCGTTTTCCCCAAACGATACCGCGTTTTTCGAACTCCTCGCATCAAATCACGTCGGTTTTAGTCAAAAAAAGACCAATTAAATTTTTGGCGGTTTTTGAAAAAAACGTAAGAATAACCCCTTTGGTGTTTTTTCACCCCAAAAATTGAAAGTTTCATATCCACACATTTTTTGGCGTTTTCCTATGCAGTTCGGCGAAATAATTCGATTGACGCATGCAGATTTTGCGTAAGTATGATATTTTATGATTTATGCGTCCTTGAAGTTAAAAAAATTTGATGATCATGTTGAACCGCTTATGTGCGTTTTCCCCAAACGAAACCGTATTTTTCGAATTCATCGTAAGAAGCCCAACCAATTGTAAGTTAATACAGTTAATTAATAATTCTAAGATTTTGATAATTTATATTTTTATAATAGTGTAATTATTGCAGTTCAGCATGTTTTATAAGCTTCATTCACAAATTTTCTAATAATCTAGCCCACTTATCATTCTATTCAAAGAAGTATGTATAGTGTTCGTTACTAAAACAATCCTCGATGTATTTCGCTTTACTTTTCCAACCAAGTGTAACACCATTGATTCAAGAAAGAAATGTGATCAAATTAAACAGAATGCTGGTAAGGCATAAAATAACAAATCCACCTACTTTTAGTCAACATGCAAAGGGGAACCCTTCTCGTGGTCTCTCTAGAAGATGGTTTTGTCAAATGCCAGTTAAATGGTCGAATTTTAAAATTCAAATGAAATATATCACAGGTAATTTGTAATAAACTGTTTGTCTAAAACAAGTCTAAAACAATACACATCATGGGCATTGACAACGCCACATTATATCAGCATTGTCAAAATTTTAAACACCATGTAACTAAAACGTATAACATATACAGAACTGTCATTACAACACCCCAAACTGTACATACAAGTAGATGTAAACAAAATTAAAAAAATAAAAATCACTCTACAATCGGATTTCGTATATGTGAAGAATAGGAATTTTGTTTATGTGGTGGTGATGATTGTCGTCATCAAATGTGTAGGTACCTCTGACGTGGATCAGTTCAAAATTTCTAAACACTTTCTAAACTCATTAGGGTGGTGTGAAAAAAATTTCTGATGTTTACTATCGCATAGCAACAAAAAATTGAATAATAAGCTCAATAAACAAAAACGAAAATATCTTTTTCCCTGTTAAGACAAAATTATGAACAAAAACAAGGCAAAACGTAGTAATAATTGTTAATGTGACCTTATGATAAATACTTTGTAATTAATAATATACTATTTGGATTTATTATCTACATCTGAATCAAGTTGCCAATAAATTCACGAAATTATACTTTTGCTCAAAAATTCCTTCGTGTGGGTACCTCAAAACACCATAATACAAAAGGAGATATTTTACTTAAAACGCAAAAAGATGTCCTATACATTTTCACTCCACCCTAATATAAACTTTTAGACATCAAGTAAAAACAAGTGAAAACCAATTATATATTATCGTGTCTACATAATAAACAAATTTATATAACATTACATTGTAAATATAAATATTTTAAATAAAATGACTAGCAAGTTGATTATTATAAGGTAAATAAAGTGGTTGGTTAATAGACCATTAACTACACAACAGCTGCACCTTACAAAAATCTTAATAACAGAGCAAATCTCAAAACATATTTAATGTAAATATATCATATAAGACCTATACGCACGCACGCACGCATCAAATTGTTAAAATTTCGCAATATCAACAAATTTGTGTATGTAAAACAAAGTTACGTTAAAATCGGTAAATTGGAATCGCTAAATAAGTTAAAAATTATACAATAATTATTAATTAACAAACGACAATGCAAATCTAACAAAATATTTTACAAAAACAGTTTTGTGCTCAAACATTTAGAACATTTAACTAGTTTTTTTATATATATTCTAATATAGGAATACAAAAACAAACGATATCTAAAAATATAAATTCTATTTGTCTAATTTACACATTTGCATTCTCGAAAAATTATGCCCACAATTTAACCCAAGCGTTCACGAGACACAATTAAATGCACAGGACTTTTTCTCATCTACCGTTTTATTTCTCAATTACAGCGATCTAGCATGTTCTTTAGGTACTTGCGATAGTTTTCTTTCAATAAATAACATCAATTCCCTATTATGCTTTTAGTAATTTTCGCTAATTTTCGATGGTTAGCATCAAACGGCTAATTAAACGACTAGAAAGAATTATTTCTTTTTTATTTATTATTTTTAAACTTATGGCGATCAGAATGTTACGCTAAATACTACACTCGTCACTATCGTCGGAAAGGTCACAAGGAGCGTCCATATCGAGAACTGTTTCCAAATTCTGAGAAAGAAGATCTTCGTCGTTGCCTTCATCGTATGAGCTGAAAATTATTTTTTAAGTTTAAATTTATTTGTTCTGCTACAATAAGCCTTGGGGTCATTCCATATCAAGTGGTCCAATCTTGTCGCTCAACAATTTTTAATAAAATTAATTTTTATATATTATAATATTGTCTTTTGTTTTCATGTAGTTGCCATATTTGTGGCATTTGTGGCATATTATGGCAAGGTGCAGCATTGTTTGTATTTTAATGTAAGGTAGAAAAAAATTGTTTGCAAAGAAACAGACCACAAGATTGATCCTTACCTAAATGTTTACTTCTTTTTCTAAAAATGTGATCTTGATGAAGAAATTTTTGAAGGAAGAGAAAAAGTCTACAAACTAAAATCTTTTTTACCAAAAGATCAGACCTAGTTGTACGATACGTCTATACAACAATTTTGTTAAATTTCCAAACTTTTAGAATTTTTAGAAAAAAAAGGTTGTAAATCTCACGGTTGATATTTGGTATACCAATACACCAGGTCCAATCTTGTTATAAAAGAATATTAGCTTGTAGACACTTCCTGTTTCTCAAAAAGTTTTACTTAAAAATGCCACTCTTTTGTAAGAAGAAGTAAAAATTTAGTGTGGACTTTCGCCCATGAGAATTACATCTAGGCGAAACAAAAAAAAATTGAGCGACCGGATTAGACCACTTGATATAAGATGACCACTTGGTGTTTAAATTTAGTCGTTAAATGGGAAAGGGATGAATCGTAAATTTGCAGGTGCGCTATTTATGCTTGCATGCGCGGCAAAAAGTTACATTTATTAGTTAAATCACGAACGGATCAAAAAATCTTGTAAATATGCCACTTGGGAACCAAACTCGACCAAGATTTCCTTGTAAACTGATAATTCTCAAAATATAATAAAAGGTCAATTTTACAATGCAGCAATGCATTTTAATTGTCACATAATTTTAATCATAGATTAAATTTTAACTCGCGTTTCTGTAATCGAGCATTGAACTCAATTAATAGTATATTATTTAATGAGTGTATAATGAAGGCCATATTACAAGAGAATTGTTTACAACAATTTATTTTATTTTTCTTTGTAGCTGCCTTGTTTATTATTTTCTGATTTTCTGTGAAATGGGCTGGCTTTCAAAAAAAATTTTCTAGACAAATGTTGTAGTCCATTAAATTTCCTATCCGAAATGGGGCGTCAGATTTCTTGTAAAATCTTTAGTTTAAAAGATACAGGGTCTTGAAAAAAACAAAAAATAAAAAAATTTGAATTTTTCAACATTTTTTAACTTACTTTAATTCATAGCTCGAAATCCGTTGATTTTAGACGGAAAAGGTTTAAATGTAGTTTGTAGATTATTTCACGCTCTTTAAAAAAGCACTAAACCATTTTTACTGAAATTCAATATTTTCGGGGATATGGCCACGTCAAAGTGGAAATTGAAAAAAATGCTTTAAAGAGATGTAACTCTCGAGGGTTTCAATTTAGAAAAAAATTTTTATTAAATATTGTTCTTAGAAAAGTGTCCTCTATCACCGCCCAAGTTATGTAAAGTGTATCCGGGAACACCCTGTATAACTAATGGGTCATTCCAGATCAAGTGATCCAATCTTGTCGCTCAACCATTCTAAAAAAATTGATTTTTTTTTGTGAAAACATTACAACATGTTAGTAGTACTAAATGACCATTACTTCAATTATATTGTATTTTGTTTTGAAAATGAAATAAAAAAATTAAAAAATGGCATTTCCTTAAAAAACCTGATAAGAATTGAGGCTGCAATTTTACCCTTTAGGATTGTTTTTAAGCAAAAATATGTTAAGAGCAATATTGTAGTCTGTTTCTTTTTAAACAATTTCATTTTTTTCCCATCTCGATAGGACAAATATTAGCTGAAATATTTCAGTTGCCGTAAACCCTTAAAATTGCAAAAAAAAATGCCGCACATATCAGAGCAAATATGGCCCTCACACAAAAACAAAAAACAATATAATTGAAATAATGGTCATTTAGTACTACTAACATGTTGGAATGTTTTCACAAAAAAATCAATTTTTTTTAGAATGATCGAGCGACAAGATTGGACCACTTGATATGGTATGACCCTAATGTATTTGAAAGCAATTAAAAATTAGTCAAGAAGTCGGGGCTTTGGAAGATTCAGAGCAACTTTTAGCACTGAAGAATATTTATATTTCTTTTATTGGAAAACATGCTATTGCATTATAGAAAATTTTTTAGCAGTTTGTTTTGCAAATGATTTGGTTAGCAAAATTAGGGTAACGATAGTAGCTAGAGAAGAAAAGAATGAAAAAAGAATTAATAAAACAAATTAAAGTTTGGGTAGGGGATTCCGTTGAACACAATATTGTTGTTAGTGGGCAGGTACAAAGCCAAACAGCACAAGATTATAAATCTTACCCTGTCATAACCGCAATTGTGATCCCTAAATTAAATTATAAATTAATTGATTGCTAGTAAACTTAAATAAAAACTTAAAAATAATTTTATTTTTGCTGGACGTTTGAAAACGGATTGAACGATTTTGGAAAAAAATAATTTGGAAACTGAATAATATAAATAAAAATAAAAGTATAAAATTGTATAAAATACAAATAAAGAGATTTTTTACTTTCAAATTTCTAATTGTTAGTGTTTCTTGTTTTTATTATCGTTTTTACACCTAACAACTTCTAATTAGTCCAAATAAATCAACTGAAAAATTATTTAATAAAAAATAAAACTTACAGGCTACCCTCCTGATCATTTCCTTCCTCCGCAACAAGAAGTTCGTATTCTTCCGCTGCGTACCTATCCCAATCGCTCATCTAGAAGTAAAATTTGATAATCATTAATAGAGTAAACTTTAAACAACTGGTCCATTACCTCTTGTCCGTCGACGTCGTGATCGCGTTGAGTTGCAAATGGATCTCTTTGTTCGTGATCAAGATACTTCTCGAGATTAAAGAAAGTATCAAAAAATATTGGAGTCAGTTTACATTTTTTAAGGTCGCTTAACGAAATTTTTCCTGTGACCTTAGGTTTGACCATATCTAGCATTTGGCACAAACAATCCTAAAAATAAAACATTTTAGGGAATCTTAATCATGAAAACGCGATGACGCTGTACCTGAAAAGGCAAAGTTTCAATTCCAATGGATTCCATCCTATGCATCTGTTCTTCATAAAAATATTCGAGTTCAAACATAGATAAATAACCATCACCATCGATATCCATACAACGGAACCAATATTCGATGGCCGTCGGATGCGCCTTATCCTCTTCGCTTAGCAAAAACCATACAAATTCCGTGTAGGACATTTTTTCTTCGCGATTTGACTTCTTATTGCCGTTACGCGTAACGCAACCACAAAATATTCGATCGATGATTCTAGTCGAGAGCGCTGGAAATACGAAAACTTCAAACTATGATTTTTAATTCTAAAGTGTAACTACCTACCATGATCGCTATGTCTAGCAAGATCTTGTTTATCTATGTACAAGTCGTGATCGCGATCCAATTCCCAAAACTTGCAATAAATTACGTAAAAGTGTTCATAACTAAAGTAAGCGGTAATTTGATTGATGTCTTCTTCCTCCTCTAATAATTGAATTATATTTAAAAGATTCGATCTCCTCAATTCACAAACGGTGATGCGACCCGACCACGATCGGTTAACACAATAAAATATTCGAGCTATCACCGTGTGTACGTAGCGCGAGTGAAATTCGGTAGCCTCCTTCAAAAATGTCAGACCTGGATGCGTTTCGACAACGTCTTGAACTAAAGGTATAAAATCCTCGGGTCCTAGCCATGTGCGGTTACCTCGAGTCAGAATGTAAATAAAACGCGAAGCTGCATCGTTGCAAGTTTCGGACATTCTGAAAATTAAAATTTATTTAGTGACATGGAAAAGGGTTTCCACTATGACTACTTACAAAGTCCAAAAATTCATAAACTGATCTAAGGTGCAGGAACCTTTATCGGCGCACGCGGCTAGATACAAAGGCGTCTTCCAATACAACGGAATCTGACAGGCTATAGTTAATTGAGCAAAGTGCTCCCTTGAAGCACGCTCTCCAATATTTCCAAACGCCGTGGTCACTTGACTTCGTATAGTATCCAAGTGACCAGGTGGACCAGGTTTGCCTTGTGGAAAATGAAACCTAGGTATATGAACGTTACGATGAGCTCGTACGTGTCGTTGAAGGGTCGTGTGCTGTAACGCTTGCTGCTTGGAGGGAATCTACAATGAAACTCCTTCATAAAATAGCCATCAGCCACAGGTAGTATGGAAAATAAAAAGTGGTTGGATCTATTATGAGAAGCAGTGCCTCCAGTATAGAACATAATGAGGCAGTGGCGTATTCAGGGGGGGAGGGGGCCAAAATTATTTTTGTATTGTAATTTTCTAACTTTCTATTAAGCGTTTGACCTTGAAAATTTAAAAAAATTTTGTCTGCGGCGCTATTACGAGACTCGCTTTGCTCGTGCCCCCCCCCCCAAACTAAATTCCTGGCTACGCCACTATAATGAGGAATCCCTTTGAGGTAATGGCAAAACAGGTCATGCAATAAGGCTATGTGATTTGGTTTCAACTGTTATCTGCATTTATGTGTTACGCTGGAGGCACTGCTGCTACGGTGATAAAAGAAACCACTTGACCCTTTTGATTTACCAAATACAGTCGATTTGAAGGGTTCAAATTTGAATTATTGTAAACTTGAACATTATATTTTTCACGACTTCCCCAATTATTGCAATATTTAATACAAAAATATTTTATGAATATCGCTCACCGTTACTAATTGCAGGTTTTTCCCAATTTTCCTGCCACGCCACATAGTAATTATTTAATTTAATTATTTTTATCTGAATTAAATTATGATAGATATGGCCTTCAACTTTGCAACGTGTTTTAAATATTCTTATATATCAATAAATGTGCACATTTTGATTTGAACTTCGCTTTGATACCTTAATAATTGAAAACGTGGAGAAACCATTATTGGTCTTTTTGATCAAATTTGATGTGCGTATATACATAATTATTTAAAATATTTAAATTTGAAATTTCCCACATTTGAAAATAAAAGTAAATTTTTGTGCAACACAGATTAAGAAATGGAAACCATACTCCGAACAGCATCAACTACTGTTGTTCAAGCATGTGGAACTTCTAAGCAAATTTCCGATAAGGAAGTAGGGAAGTCAGCAAAAGAATTTGTGGAAATATGCACGAAGATATCTTTCAACAATAATAACAAGTCCATTTTTAAGGTTGCTGTAATTGTGACCAAAGTTGAAAACCAATATGAAGATCTGTATGGCTTGGAAACAATGTCAAATGAAATGAAAAAAATATTCAGTCTAATTGGAACTTCAAAATACATATTATTAATGTTGCGAATAAAAGGTGAAAAGGTTCAAGTAAAATTGGAAGTCCCAAAAGTAGAACAGTTACAAGAAACCAAACAAGAGGTAAACAATAAAGAAAATCGTAGCCCATTAATGGATCAAGGCAAGCCGAAACAAAAACAGGATCGAACAAAAAAAAAACTGAAAAATTTAACTCGAATAATGCCAGAAAAGAAAAAAAGTGAAGAAACATGCAGTAGTAGTCTGATAGATAAAGAAGAAAGCGTAAAAGAAACAAATGAAAGTGAAGTAACGAGTTCTAAAGTAAGACGATCTAAAAGAATCAAACAAAAAAAATTAAGCATAAAGAAAAGTGAAAAGTTTGAGTTTCTCGAAACGAGCAAAAAGGAAAAAGCATCAATCGAAAGCATAAAGAGCAATAAAAAAAAATCAAAGAAAAAAATTGCAGTAGCTGTTGGTCAATTTGTTCGAAGACACCCCCAAGTTATACCTGCATCCAAATCCAGAAAAAAATTAAATTAATTAATATCAATTATAAAAATAAATTAAATTAATTTATGACAATTTTACAAAATAACAAGAAGCTCATGGTGCAATATGTTGCATTGTATAAAGTTTATTATAAGCTTACAAAATTGCTTAATGGTTTAATTCGAATTTTCCTAGCTCGGTTTCCCTAAAAGTTACAGTTTATGCATAATCGTGGGAAAATTCAGAAATTATTGAAAATTTATTATGACCCCCACCCAAGTCCCAAATGTCCTTTGTTTTTTAGGAACATGTGATCACTTTAAAGTTCCTTTGTACTGTTCATAAATCAAAAATATTCCTTACCCACATGGGTTTTCTAATGTTATTGCGAAGGAAATTATGGATTATTCGCGTCAGAATCTCGTTAATCCATTCATACATATTATATGGATCACGGGCGTCCATAGGATCTTTTTCAGGGAGGGGCAAAATAAATAAAATTAAACACGAAAAATTTTCAATTTTCTTTATTTGCAGAAAAGACAAATTTCAAATTCCGTGATTCCTTCGCGAACTCAGCAATAACTTTCTCGACGAAATTTAAATTTATTTATTAATAGTCCCTTCTTGATCAAATATTCATGGACTGCCTATGCATGTGAATAATTGAAATAATTCAACGAAGTAATTAAAAAACAACCTAATCCAATAATTACCTAAGCAACTCAGGTGCATATTACGGCCACTTAGCAGAAATTATAAAATTAAATCCAAGACTCTTAAGGGTCAGATTAAAACAGTTATATGACCATAGCAAGAATTTACATTCTCCAGAAAGCTTACAGCTATTATTATGGTTCTAATAGTAAAAAGTTGCATGAAAACTACGTTTTTTACGTAAAATTCAAATAACAATATCTCTGCTTTAATTTTAGGCAAAATTTCATGTAGTTTAATTTTGAGCATAAAGGAAGCGGTCAACTTGTAACTTTGTAATTAAGACCTCTTTTGTCAAATTTCCGAGTCGAGAGTAATATAGAGAACAAAACTTTGGGACTTTTCCGATGCGACACTAGAAGGTTTAAGTAAAAAAATTGCATTTATGAGTTATTTTCACGGATTAAAATAGACCATAAAGTAAGCCAAGTCAATTTACATCTACAACTGCATTCCTTTATATAACTTTTTTTTTAATTTATGAAAAAAAATCTTATATCAATTTAAAAAGTGTTTGTCTATTATCTAGAAATAGTGCCGCAGGCGATTTTTAAAACGGTTAAAAGTAGAACATTCTACAGGGTGACATGTTTTTATTTGCTAATCTTTCAAGTTTTAGAAAATAAAGAGGCAGAGACAGAGAAATTGCAATACAAGAAAGAATCACAGGAAAAAAGAGCAATAAAGAAAAAATAAGAGATCTACTCATTTCACCCTAACCAAAACGAGGGACGAGATCAAATCAGTTATAAAAAAAAAATAAAAATTAATTACAGTTCCCACTTCCCATCATTGAAGAAACCATGACTGAAGTAGGCTAAAACACAAAAACAGAAGCAGATCCTTAAGGTGAAACTCTAATCGCAGGCGGGAGCCTCCTTAAGGCAGTGTTCTAGTCTAGAATTAAAAAAAAAATCGATTTTTTGTTTTCTGCATATTTTTAAAGTTTAGACATTAAAGAATATATCCTCGAGAGAAAAATTTTAAAATTCCAGTAATTTATGTAGCTATAGCTGAAAAGCCTTCAAGCCGGCTTATGGGGCAATGCCTGACAGGTGACCATTTCAGCTATAAATTATATAAAATACAGGTCAACCCAAAACACTTAAAAATCGTAAATATTTTCGTGTTTACTTCATTTCAGCTCAGTTTAGCTTTTAAAAGTCTACGATTAAGGTACAAGTTTATTACAAAACTACATTTTTTAACATGGTTGACATGATATCTCAAGTTCTATTTACCCGAATTACTTCAAATTTGGTGTCGACCTTCAGTGTATATCTCTCCATCGGTCCTACCACTTTTGTACCAAAATTATTTTGCTATCTATTTTAAAAAATTAAAAATTATGGAAAAAAACGGGTCAAAAACTGGTTTGTGCTTTCCGACAGCCTCCGTTTCGCGAAAAAAATTTTTTCAGTTTTCTTTTTGGTAGGGGCTATAATGACATTCTTACTAATAATGAATCTTTTTTGTAATTTTATTTCAGATGACCAGAAGGGTTGCAATCGTGTCAACCAGCACACTCCACTTTTATTTTATACTCAACTTTACTAGCTGATAAGTCGCTTAATTTTTAATTTTTTATGTTCAAAAAATTTTTTGTAGGTTGTCAAAATATCAATAAATATGTTGTAAAAAAATGAATGGTAAAAATAAAAATTAATAATAAAAGCACCTTACTTTAAAAACTATTGCTCCCTTTAAAAAGAAGAAAATAATTTTTACTTCTTCACTTAACAACATAAATTCTCGGACACTTCACTCGAAAAATTAACTTATCATCTTCTCCACCCCCTTCCCAGTACAAAGTTTCAACATTAATTTTGAAGTCAGGGGAAACAGAGAATTTTTAATATAGAATGTATCAACAGTTTTCATAAGTGGAACAAATCTCCGTTTCCCCTGACTTCAAAATGAATGTTTAAACTTTGTAGTGGAAGGGGGGGAGAAGATGATAAGTTAATTTTTCGAATGAAGTGCCCGAGAATTATTCTGAAGAAAAAAATAAATTTTGTTCTTCAAAATTCAAACTTCATATACCCTGTGTTTTTGAAAAACAGTCAAGGGTAAAAAGTTGAAAATAATATAAGTTTATTTGCCAACCCAAAATTGAATTTGTTTATTTTGGGATTAAGGGATTAAGTGAAAAAAGATTATTCTCTTTTTTAAAACCATTAAAACTATCTTATAACCAAAATTTAAAATCCTGGGGGGAGGGGGATTTAGCGAAATGTCATTATTAGAAATTTTGAAATATTTCAAAAACAAAACTGGTACAAACGAGGTACAAACGATTTAGACTATTTTGGATCCAAAATTCGAAATGGGGAGGGGGGGGGGCGGCTGGCGAAATGCACCTACAACTTTCGACCTGAAACCGGTCGAATCAAAAATAGGAAATCATTCTCGTTGCCTTCAGCATCATCCTCAAATGGTGATGTAGTGTGTATGATATTGCTTTGCTTTAGTAAAACTACAATACCTCGAGATGATGCAAAATATGCCCTATAACCAATAATTGAAGAGCAATTTTGCGAATGCAATCATCTGCAAAATTATATCAATTGAACACGTGCAAAACTAGGCGTGTAGATGATTTATTAGCGAATAATTTTAAATTTTAGCTAACATAAATTAGCATATAATACGCAATTGACCTCTGCAATCAAGGTTTTAGTTTTCAAAATTACACTCCATTTATGATTTATAACATGAAATCCTACAGTAAGAAAAATTTATTTCTCCAACTAAGTATATCTACCACTTCAAATATGTATTTTGTAAACCGTAATTTAAAAAAAGGAACATTGACGTTGACATTTACATAAGCTACAATCCTTAAATACGACTATTATTTGACTCACCTGTGGCTTGACGGGCTGCACCACAGACGTTCGCACCCTCTTGTCCAATAACAAATCGCTAGGACACCTCTCAAAAATTAAAACTCTTTCAGCAACAGAGCCCTTAGTTAAAAATGGTCTTACGGGATTAGAAGCTGTCAGGCGAATATGCTGCTTTTGACTGGTCGTCAGTTCCGGATGCGGTACTTGCTGTTCGGGTCTTTTAATATTTCGTAAACCCCATCTGCTACCATCCCGTTCCGACGTCTGTTCTTTAAATTTAGCTACCGCAGGTGGCGCATCCTCGTTAATAATGTCGCCATTTTTCAATGCGTTTATTAGTCTCTTTTCTTCCAAAGCAACTTCGTCAATAACTGACGAAGAGGTGTGTATTTTTGACGGCAGAGTATTGTACTGCGGCGTGGAGGGCTTAACTTCCGTTGCCGTATTTTTTTTCACCGCATCAGTGGTGATAATTTTATTTTTGAGCGGCCACGTTTGATGACCCGTGGTCGGTAAATCGGGTGGAAAAGTGACTTCTATTGTTTCTGCAAAACGTGGTTTCGGAAATATTTGAGGCTTTTGTCCAATTGCAGGCTTCACTGGTTGTGTCTAAACAATAATAGAGACAAGAACATGATTATTGAATAAACAACATAATTCAACAAGTATTCAATCAATATAATAAAACGCGAGCACGAAATCGTTTAAATCAAGCATTTCCGCACCTACGTTGGTTTGGTACTTGGTACAACACCAAACGTGACTGGGGACTTGAAAAAATTACTTGTTAAAGATCTTTAGATATACCAATCTCTTTAAATATCGTCGAGGTGAATTTAAATTATACTTTAAATACATCAAAGAATGCGCGCTCTTCGTTTTATGAAACCAAAGAAAAATTGCAAGTATGCACGATATCGGCTAAGAACTAAAGCAATTTAGGGCCGATTTATATTAAAATCGATGACGGCCTTCGATAAAAAAAGTTAATACTAACAAATGAGATTCCATTAAGGAAGTTTGGCGTTTAAACACATTAAACTTGATTAGATAATGCAATAGGGTCGTGTCAAGGATTACCTATACTTGCGTTGCGGTTACCAGAACGCACTTTCCACTTCTTTCACAAAAAATTATGTTTGGCTAAGGGGCTGTCCATTAATTACGTAAGGATTTGGGGGGGGGGGGTATAAGAAATCTTACGGACCCTTATGTGGGGGAGGGAGGGTGTCCGACGCAGTCCTTACGTAAGGTTTTTAAACCATTTTCTTAAATTAAATTAAAAATTTAAAAATATTCAAAATTTAAAAATACCCAAAACTCAAAAAACAGGTTTTCAAATTGTAGATGTACATATCAATAACAAAAAATGATTAATAATTGTTAATAAAAATAATAAAAATGGTGTAGGGGGGTCAATGCATTTTTTTTTATAATCCTTACGTAAGATGTGGGGGGGAGGGGGTCAAAAATTTCAAAAATCGTCATTACGTAATTAATGGACGGCCCCTAATGACATTAGCTGAAAACTGAAAAAATGCAGAATTTACTCACTTGAACTGAAGGAGAGGGCGTAGTGACTGTTGTCGCGGTGGGACCATTGTTATAATAATTAATTTTTGAGGGCACCTTTTTGTTGAAACTGTCGTCCAACTGAGAGTTCTTTTCGAATTTTTGAAGAGCGTACTGTATGCTTGAAGCCATATTTTTGTTTTTAGCTGCCAACCGAGCCTTGTCTTCCACCACAAAATTTTTCACCAATTTTTCGAGACGATTGTTATCCATTGTTGGTGCCTGCGCCAACAATTCGATAGAAGCTTTATTCGATGATTGAGGTTTTAACATAGAACTGTTTAAAATAACTGTTATAGACATATTTTGACAAGTGTGATACAATTTATAAAGAAAACTTACTCGAGTCTCGATGTGTCTCCAGCGGCATGACAATTTATTAGTTCTGCAGGTGCCAAACCTCTCGACTTCCAGTTTTGATATATCGCTTCCGCTTGGTCTGATATCTGTTTTGCAATAGCCGCAATATCCTCGTCGGGGTCCCTTCTTCGAGCCGTTGTTGCCATTTTGTTAACTTAGTCAAATATGAGATTGTTTTCCGATAAAGTTATTATTGACAAATTCCACCTCCACGGACTTTTCATTGTATTCTGAAACAAAAAAAAAATTTAATATACAGGGGGTTTAAAAATAAGCGTTCTTCAATTTGTAAAGGAAGTCGACTCACTTGGGTTTAATAAAATCACACATTTTTGCTATATGCAACAAGTCGCACTGCTGTGCCAAGAAAAATATTTAATAAAATAAAAAAATCACAAAATCGAATTATTTCATAAAAATATAATCGACGCATTCGTGGACGACCTGTTATGCAATTTATATTTATTACGAAACATCGCGAGGATTCAATTAACCGCACTTCTCCCTTTAATAATTTACACTAAATTGAAAATTTACTTCAGCTGTGATATAAATATCAATAAAATAATTTCTAAAATTACATGTCAATTTTTATAAAAAGGTCGTGAAGAGAGTATTATAGAATTAAATTTTTCGATGGTCTCAATTTTTAATTAAATATTAATTGACCCGTAGGTCAGAAAAGCATTTAATATTAGAATAGACCATCACGATATGAGGGTCATTCAAAAAGTTCAATTTTGAGCTTCAACCTGTAATAACCAGCGCGCTCTCGGTTGGCACATAGGCGCAACTAGGGAGGCTGGGAAGGGCTTAGCCCCCCCCCAAAAATTATTTGACTGAAGCCAATGTAAGTATAGTAGTTTTTGTTAATATTTTAAATTTTTACTCATCCGATGAGTCCTTGACCTAAAGTTAATGTGTCCAACTGGGATAAGGACATCCATAATAAAATAAGTAGAGGACATCTGGGATGCAATCTCAAAATTCAATATAATTATTATTATGCAAGTATAAAGTAAAAAAAATATTAAAAAAAACCAAATTTAGACTGAATTCAATCGTCTGAGTCGGGGAGCTACTATATAATAATCTTTTATTATTCTAATTTTTTTTGTATTTCAATGTAAACCAGACCTATGCAATAAAAATAAAACCTTACATAATAGCAACAAATTGAAAGTGAAAATTTGATTTGTTTATCTCAATTAGCGTATTTTTTATTTACATAATAATTAGACATACCTACCTACTCAACGTTGCTATGTGTATTAGCAAGTATTTATTACGAAAATATCAGTAAAAGTATAAATTTATTACAAATGCATTCATAATTAATTTCTAAAATTTAATAACATTAATAATAATCAGAATTACTCAATAATTAAAAGCCAAGAAAAAAAATGTTACAAATCTTATTAATTAAAAAAAAACAAGATTTAAAATATATTTTTTTTAAATATTAAATTTGTACTCCCATTTACAAATAATTGGACCTTCAAATCGGTCCTGTTTGAGTGACTAGTGACCAAGATAACAACAATTTAAGCAGTTGAAGTGTTATCTATTTTCATTTCATCAATTACGTACTTGAATTTTAATTGATTTTCACAATTATTTCAGAATCAACCTGTTATTCTTTTTACTAAGTCTCCCTCCATCTTCTAAGTAGGTACACTTAAAAATAAAATAATCACAATATTTTTCGTATTTTATTATAATCAATAAATAATATTATTAACAAAAAAAAAATTATTAAAAACTCCAAGTACCAGGGAACTGGGAACAGAGAGTGGAAAATCTTCATTTGTATATGCGAATCAAGTCATGTGAGCCATGCCTTAATACTTTTGAGGCAGTGGCGGATTTAGGGTCATTTGCGCCCTGGGCCCTGTCCGATATGACGCCTGTTTGCTTGATGTCATGGAAATTGCATCGCTGAATATTTCCGAATTAAAATAACAATTCCCAATAAAATTTCAATAACCGTACACAAAGCTAGATTTTCCAAACCGGGGGGTCTGGGGGTATGGAATACCCTCCAGTACACCAGAGATTGTGCTCAAAAAAGTGTTATTGAGCTTATAAGTTTCAAACCGAAAATCTAATTTCTAAAAATCTAAGATTTCTGATTTGAAATTCAATAACACATTTTCTTTTTTTGAATACAATCACTAATGTTCTGGGGGGTATTCCATACCCCCCAGACCCCCCGGATTGAAAAACCTAGCTTTGTAATTATAAGAACATGTATTTTTGAGCTTATTAGTGGGGCTGAGAATTATATGCACTAAAAAACTTCATATATGCTGCATATATGCGCTTAAATTTAGGGGATATATGCAGTATATTTTCCAAAATATGCTGTGAAAACTAACATAATTAACTGTAAAAATTGGTAAATTTTATTTATTACAATAACAAATTAAATATTTTTCTAAATTTTCATTTAGAAGAGATTGACGATTGCCAGTTAAAATATTTTTGTAATTGGAAAATAAACGCTTAACATCACATGATGTTACAGGTGCGTCCTTATATTTGGCAATTATATTTTTTTGGTGATCAAATAACAAATTTATAGAATTTTCTTTGCCAGCCAACACTTCTGCAATATTTTTAAGTTGCGAATTTCCTAGATTTCATGCTTAGGTTGGAACTACAGGTAAGAATTCAAATTTGAAAATTCAATTTAGGTAAAAAAAAATCAAATTCTGTACAGGGGCGTCTTAAGGCAGTAAAAAGTTTTTCTTTTTTAAAAAAAGTAAAATTCATATAATAATTTTCTTATTGTATGCACTATTAGGGGAAATGTACGGAAATATGCCAATATTCCCAAAAATGCAGATATATGCAATATTCCCAAAAATGCAGATATATGCATTTATATGCATTATAAATTTCGGGATTTAGGCCCCTTTTCGTACAAATCGCTTAGATATCAAGGCAAAATCGTTGGGCATAGCTTAAAAAGAAACATGCAATTCCATATAAATCTCAGCCCTACTTATGAGTTTCAAACCAAAAATCTAACTTTTTATCTATTTCTATTCTATTTTCTATTCTTTATGTATTATTATTTATTAAGAATATTATGTTAGTAATATACTTAGAAATCTATTTTTTTAATTCGGGAATAATTCCCAATACAATTTCGATGACCTACTGTATACGAAAATTAAAAATACTAAAATTTAGATGCTACCCGGTGCTAGTTCCATAAATTCGGGAGCTAGTTTTTTGGCCAACAATTTTAAGTGGGGGAAGGGGCCAAATTAACGGGCCCAAAATATCACAATAAATAATAATATTATATTTATTATTGTTGGAACTTGTCAATGTCGATGGAACTTGTCGACTGCAGCGCCAGCGGTCTTAGAAATTTTTTCGTACATTCACAGCAAAGCTAAGCCGAATCAAATTTTAAATTTAAATTTTACAATTTCTAAAATTTTCTCGCCTCTAAAATTCATGGATTCCCTAGAATTTTGAATCCCCTAAGCTTGAATCCTGCACTGCTTTGAGGTAGTATAGGACGTTAAATGCCCCATATAGTTTTTATATATACCACAAAGATTATTATCATATTTGATTTTCGGGGGTTCCCCTTCCGCTTCCGGGAATTTTCATTATTACAAACAAATGTTTTTTTTTAATTTCGGTGGGGGCACGTGCCCCCAGGTTACAGGCTATTCGAAGATCTGCGTATTTCTGTATCTGTAATTTTTGAGTTAGAGCCGTTTCAGAAATGTTTTTAATAAGTGGAAACAGATCAAAGATAAACACCGTCCAACTAAATCTGCCATTTTCAAGCGCATTTTATGTCCAAAAATACTTGAATATTTTCATTATATTTAATCGATATTTAATCGATTTCCTGTCGAAAAAGTTAAAAAAGCAATTTTTTTACCTAAAAAACTATTTTTATTGCTACTTATGAAGCAATAATAGCTTCAGCCCCCCGAGAAGAGACCCCATTGTTTTCGACACAGACATTCTGTTTTCTCACTTTCGGGATTTTCTCCACAGGTCCCTCTGATTTTATTGTCGGCAATTGAAGTGATTGTAAGGGCTTTTAGGTATAATTAATTATTAAATGACATGTTGGGTTTTTAAAATTTGCCCGGAAGTGTAAACCAAAGGCTACACTGACCCGTCATAACCTAACCTCTCCAATTTTTTAGGTTGGTAACTTAAAATAAAATAAAAAATAAATAATTAATTTATTTGGATTGACATTTATTAGCAATTTTCTATTCCGTTATAGGCTCTAATTTTTAATTGAAAATCAAAAAGTTATTAAATTATCCGTTTTTTGATCATCGGATAAAAATTACGGTCTTCGGAAAAATAAAGCCGTATAATCGAGAACGTGATAATCCATAAGCCGATTATCCCTTAATCCCTTAATTAAATACTATATAAGAGAAAAAGATATAAATTTTTAATGAATCATTTTAGTTTGTAAACTAACAATACCAATAATCAATTGAACCATAATGGTAACAGCATTGGCAAAGCATATTCAAGAAACGGTAACCCACGTAGAAATTTCTAATGGTAAAGCCTACCTGATATCAAATTTGGTCAGAGAAACAATTGAAAATCTCGCCAAGGCAAATATAAACTTAGATCAGAAGATGTCAATTAATATTTTTATTAATGTGGCCTGCGAAGAGGACGAAAGCACTAAAAGTGATCAAGTTAATCCTGAACCTGAGTGTTCGATAGTGACAACGGAACCTGCTGCAATAAACATCTCCGAGTCGGAGGCTTCCAATAATGTCTTCCTTCCTGACGAATCACATATACCATTGACAATAAGCAATATTAAACAAGAAATCGATATTGTGGAATATAATTGTGATCACAAACAAACAAACAGCGAAGCAATAGACCAAACAAATCAAAAGAAAATAATTCCTGAATTTGATTATGATCTAAGGAAAAAAATTTGTGATTCAACGAATCCAAGACGGAAACACGGTATATCAACGAGGCCAACACATCCAAGAGAAGAAAATAAGTTTATCAATTCCAAATTGATAAATCGGCCTAATTTCAGAGGTTCAAGTCAGAATACGAGTAATATAAGTAAATTACGAGCTATAGCAAGAAAATTCTTGACCGATTCGACAGTTCCAAGAAGAAACAACCGCGTTATCAACGTTAATCATGATAGAATAATCTACCATGACCGTCAAAAATTACCTAACAAACTTTCATTGCCAAAAGTACCCAGACGTAGTACTAAATTTGATCATCCTAGGAATCCTAGGTGGTATGATCAAGCAGCGTACCACCCTTCAAGATGAAGCCATTCTCACTCAAAAGTGAAAATCATACGCTGCTCGTGACGCAAGCGTGGCCAATACTGTATATCATTTTTGACGCATTTTTGTCGCGAGTTGCAAGTGCGGCCTTAGCTTTATAAGAAAATATAATTTCCCGCTGTCTTCCTCATAGCCGTAGATCGATATTGTAATATATATCGCAGTTAGTGTATCGTAGTTTTACGTTTCCCAGTCGATCCGTACGTCGCGTCGATCGAAAAATTTCCCATCACGCTGCGTATCTATGTGAAATGTATAATCTATGATATAATAGAATAAAATTGAAAAAACAATAAAATAAAAATTTAATAAAAAGAATCAGAATATTGCATTAATCTTACATTTGACCAGCAGGCATTATTAACGATAGAGGGCGCCTGTAAAGAACTTCGGTGCCGCCCATCTCCGGCAGTAAAGTAAAAGAATTTTTTCATCATAGAAAATTGACCGCAAAGGTCGATATGATTAAATTTCGAAAGTGAATGTCGGAATGATATCAAAGGAAGATAAACTAATATCCATAGAAATATGTAGATGCTTGAATAATCAAGATGTAAAAGTAAATACAGTAGGTAGGTAGGTAGGTCATAAATATTTATGTTCACTGCATTGTTTCAGGTACGTATCCATTATTGAAAGCAATCACTTTGAATTGTTATATTGCAAGATTCAAACAATTCAGTTCATCTGCATCGAATCACTCAAGACGGATATTTTGGCATTTTTATTTTGGATATGGATTAAATTTTAAAATGAACAGACTGAAGCGAAAATTATGAGTTAAAAATAATCATCAAAAATTTGGGGGTCAAGGTACTGAGTAAATTTTCTTGTCACTGTCTTGTTGTCGGCTTCTCTCAACCTAAATAAAGCAACTAATGTAGCATAAAATTTCTTGTAAAAAAATAAAACAAGAAAGCAAACCCCTATATCGTCGACTTCCTGGATACTCAAAATAGATATAATAATTATGTACTTTTATTAATAACACACGAACTTCCCATTTACAACCGAAACCCGACTTCGAGCCATTAAACTACTTCACTTACAGCATTCCTGATAGTTAGCTATCCTAAAAGGCCATACGCGTTTTTTAAAAGCACTCTGACATGGAAGAATTATTATTTTCAATTTCCTAATACAAATCTAATATACCTATTTCAATGACGACGGGATTACGCATAGAATTCCATTTGCTTCGAATGGAAAAACAATGAAAATAATTTTCCCTCAATGTTTCACTTCATGAACCGAAACGCGTCGGCCAAAATAATCACTGCTGATGGGTATTTTTTTAAAGCATTTCCACTTTTATAATTTCTACGAAATAATAAAGGTAACCGTGTGTTGTGTTAATTAACAATAAATTTAAAACAAACGGGTTTACATATGCCCCATTAGAATTTTCAAAAGTTCATTTAAATACAGACAAGTGAGGTAAAAACCACTGGCAACATCTCGCATCGTACGAAAATAGAGTGCCCGACAGGTCATAACGTGTCTTCTATTATTAAAGGTACAGGTCGACAATAAAAATTTCTAAACTTCCTTTTCACAAGTGAGGAACTACAAAAAATAATGTTTACAGGAACCGGATTTGTATGCAAGCGAGACAAAGGTTGCTAGTCAGTCCACTACAAACATCCGCTCTCCAGTTTATATAAACGCTATTCGGACAAAGTGAATGCTATGTGAACAGAAGTCGGCAAGGAAATTAAGTTGATGATGGACATTCACCTCATCTTCGCTAATGTGCTTTCATAATTAATTTCTCGTGGTGCAATTTAGCATTCGATCGTTTATTTGTCGATATTTTCCAGAGATAAATTATCATTTTGAATTTGAAATAACTTCGCCGATGAAATAAAAAGTTTAATTATACCAGAAAAAACAACAAACAATTAAGTCTGACTTAAACGCACTTGAATTTGTTGAAACAATAGAACTCTTCAAGGAAGAACGGTTTTTCACATATCGTACGTTGAAAAGCTTCAAAACAATCACATTATTATTATTACATAAGAGCAGAAAATTTATTTATATCAAGTAAGGATGGCTGCGCATAAAAACAATGAATTTTTCGAGGACGAAAGTGCAGCCTTCGCAAAAAGGTTCCATCAGAAACTGGAATCGAAAAATTTACAATAATTAATCAAAAGGATCGATTGATTCAAAATTACGCAAGTGACTTATTTAAAAATATTAAAATTTTTTGAATTACTCATCATTTAAGAGTTCCCAAATGACAATTGTTCCAGAAAGTGGTTTCGGCAATAAAAATTTATGCTAATTGAAAATTTTACCTAGAAAATTATAACACATAACATAATACATCCTTTTTACAACATTCGACCATAAATTTTCAAGTTAAAATTTTAAAAGCGAAAATGCGGTGAAGAAATCAAAATTTGAATTGAAAGGTCTACCGGGATGTTTTGAGTTGATAGGGTAATTTGATTTCTGTTTTCCAAATGATTTTGCATATTTTATTAAATTTATAATAAGTAATAACTGATTATCATATTCAAAATAAAAACAAGTGAATTAACATTAATAATATGCATATAAATCCGATATCTAATCGTTCTGTTCACACCTTACATCATCAGTATTAGTGTGATTACTTTGCTTCAGCACCCAAGACATCGATTTCGTCTGATGATTTTAAATAAATTTACAAAAATTACCATAATAATTAAATATTTAATATGCATAATTTTATATCATGATTATTTGAGAACCATTGATGTTACAAAAAACAGTTAGGAAATCTTTTTTACTTGTTTCGCCCTTTTCTTCACGACTATATGCTGTAAGATAGAGCAAGAAAGTTCTGGGTCCCAACAGAGTGCCGGCAATTATATTCAAAAAGCTGGGGTTTCAACAATCGTCTTAGGAAGGGTAAGTACCCGATGCGCTGGAGGAAGAAGTCGAGATTGGTACATCTCAGGAAGGGAAATATTGGAGATAGAAAGAAACGGAAGACTTTATGAATTCCGCAAGCCGAGGTCAACCCAGAAGTCCAGAGAATAGTGAAGCTGGCAAAGAGCGGCACATGGAGAACAAAAAAGTACTGCGCCCTGGTCACTTTTGATGTCGTAAAATCTTGAAAGAACTCTGGAGAAGAAAAGTGGCACTATACCTGACGAAAATAATAGAGAGTAACTTAGAGATCAGAAGTATCATCGTGGAAGAACAACTAATGCACGAGAAAACTCCAGTCACAAGTATGGAATCCCACAGGGTTCCATCCTAGGTCCGATGCTTTTGGAACGTACAATATGATGACGTCTTCAGACTATCCTCTTCAAAAGAAGTCAGCTTTGCTGACGACCTGACCTATTCATCGTGGTCACAGTCAGGATCGAAGAACAATTGAAGAAAAAACTAAAGGTCACATTGAAAACAGTAGTAACATGAATTCACGGCATCAGACTGACTTTGGTCTCCGAGAAGATGCAAAGGGGTGACGGTAAACTGCACTCATCCATAAAACAGGTAAAAAAAAAAACGGTAAACTGCACTCCGAGCAAAAATGTTGCCACTATAACTTGGATGGTAAACTGCACCAACAAAATGATATCACTCAATTTCGCCGCTTGGCACTATTTCATTTCGCCGTCTCTCATTTTACCGCCACTTTTTATTCTGGGCTACTGTCAGTTAATCGTCCCCACGAGTTGGGCTTTGAATTTTACACTATTGGGAAAATGACAATTTTCTGAGTATTTTGAGACTGCACATTGATACGGATTATCCATTAGTTTTCGAGAAAACGGCATTTGAAAATCAAAATTTTACATGCATTTTAGATAGGGATTTCACTAACACGAGAGTTTTATTGATGGTACGTGCGTTCTGATATAGTCTTAGCCGTCAGACGTGATTGTTACACTGTCGGGTACACATCGTGCGTGTTGAACCCCTTGCTTGTAACCGCACTCATTATATTACGCAACATTATGCAACAAATTAAAAAATAATAAAAAGGCTAAGTATTTAAAAAAGAGTTTCACCCCTTTCCAGGAGCACCTTTGGCGAGTTGGAGCTATCTAGGTGGATGTTTTTAGGAAGACAGCGTTCGTCAAAACGGCGCGTAGCGCCCGGAGTGGAGGGGACAGGAGCGGAGCGTCGGTTTTGACGAACGCAACCATGGCAATAGAACACTTGTGTTGGTGAAATCTCTATCTAAAATTCATGTAAAATTTTTATTTTCAAATGCCGTTTTCTCAAAAACTAATGAATAATCCCCAAAATTTTTTGTTTTAAAATACCCAAAAAATTGTCCTCTTTCCAATAGTGCAAGAGTCGAAGCTCAACTCGTGGGGTTGGTTAAGTGACAGATCCCTTATTCTGATTTTGCCGCCGATTTAATTTTAATTTGATTGGTTTAAAATAATAAATTTACAATTTAGTTATTGAACTAAATTAATTTTTATTATTATTTTTAATGTATTATTACATTTACTAGCAAAAAGCCCGTCCACGGACGGACATCTAGACCCGATTGGTTGGAAACTTGATTGATGTGCAACTCGTCCCAAGGGGAGTACCGGCGGTGGCTTAATATATTTTTCGGTTGGTAAAAAAATCGACCAATCAGATTGTTTCTTTTTTTCACCAAAAAATGCCACGCTGGAGGAGCCGGAGCAGCAGAGTGCTGGGATTTTATGTATTAAGATTAATTTAATTATTATTTTAATAATTAATTTAATTAATTTAAATTATTTTAATTTCAATGTCCATAAATATGACTAACAACGTCTAAATATTCAATCCACTGAATTTCATTATTCAACACAAGTTGTTGCAAGTTCTGGATGCGTTCATTGTTGCGAACATATTCTAGTCCCTTACATGGTTTTGGCCTACCATTGGCAATTGCAGTCAACTGCCCTCCAAACCACCTGAGACTTAATTTATTGATTCCATAAATCCCCGACACTAATACCAATTAAAAATAAAGATTTAATTCATATATAAGTGCTGAGTCCACATCGCGGGAGATCCACTCCGTTCCTGGTAGCACACTTTGCCGAGCAGGACCGCACTAGTAGAATATTTTTAGCGAGTAGGCGTTTGTCAAAACGGCCCAAAGCGGAGAATCGGTTTTGGCAAATGCAACCACGGAAAATCTCGGATCCACCAATCTAGTAGACATCTAACAAAATGGGAAGCGGCGAAATGGAGTGCATTGAACAAAATTGCCCTCAAAAGTACTTGCGAACCCCAAACAAAGTAAGCGGAATTAAAACGAATTAAGTCAGCCCTGCCGTAAGTAGGGCCGTATTTTCGGGAGGCGTTTTAAAATATTTTTAAAAAAATAATGAAATTTGCCAATTAATTCGCTTAATGTTAATGTGACAATAATGATTGTGAAATAATCATTACCCTTGAACCGTGACCTCAAAATTAATACTTAAAATTTATTATTGGGGGGTAGTCCAGGCACCAGAGCACCAAAAATGGTGCTGCAAACCATAAAATCCTGGTAAGAGTTTTTTCAATTGGATTATGTTAGTGGATGGCCCCTAAGTGTAAAACCGGGTTTTCGGTCTCAGATAGCACTCGCGTCAGCCGCCATATTGAAAAACGCGTTTTTATTATTATCTCGTAAACGGTGCGCCAGACGATAAAAATGATAATAACCCTTTTTGTAAGCAATTAAACTTCCTATCATTTTTGTTTGAAGATTTTTTCTCGAAAGACAATATTTTTGAAGATATAGTCAGTTGAAAAATTCAAAATGTGTTCTATAAGTTCAATTGTTATATTTTATTTTGTATCTGCAACTGTCAACGAAAAATTTAAGAAAAACTACATTTTGAATTTTTCAACTGACTATATCTCGAAAAATATTGACCTTCGAGAAAAATCTTTAAACAAAAGTGATAAGAAGTTTAATTTCCTACAAAAAAGGTTATAATCATTTTTATCGTCCGACGCACCGTTTACGAGATAATAATAAAAACGCGTTTTTCAAGGTGGCGGCTGACGCGAGTGCTATCCGAGGCCGAAAAGTCGGTTTTACACTTAGGGGCCATCCACTAACATAATCCAATTGAAAAATTCCTTACCAGGACTTTATGTTTTGCAAATACACCTGGCGCCTGGACTAGAGAGGGAGGCGATAATTCGAACTACTTTGGTAAGGGAGCGTCCATAAATTACGCAAGAACGATTTTTGTAATTTTTGACTCCTTCTCCGTCTGTAAAATAACTGATACCCTATAAATAGAAGTCTCGATTTTAGAGTGGATCCGAGATTTTCCGTGGTTGCATTTGTCAAAACCGACCTTACGAACCCTCCGCTCCGGGCCGTTTTGACAAACGCCATGCTCGCTAAAAATATCCCTGTGAACCAGTCCTACTCGGCAAAGTATGCTACCAGGAAGGAGGCGGATCTCCATACCCTTTAAATTAAGGCTCGACTACAAAAATACCTCGACAAAGACTCGTTAAATCTTGTCTATGTAGAAGCTGGTCTTTGCATGAATGGTGCGTGTGTCCCTCTTGAACACTTCTTCACAATCAGGTTGTACCCCCACAACCTTAACAAACGACTAACAGCCTCTCTTACAGCACCTCCATTTTTGCTCACGCGTTTTTAGCAGACATTCCATGTAAAACTTGTTACTTTTATAAACTAAATAAGGTTTTTCCTCGTTCACTTGTTGTAAATGTAATTCCAAACATTTGTAAGGTTCTCGAAATTGGCCGTATTCTCTGTTAAATCCAATTTTTTTTCATTAATTATTCAAAAATCAAAACGCTTATATATAAGAAATGGAAGTTTTATAAAGTTTTATAAGCTTATATACCTTACTACTTATGGGATTAAAAAATTTAATGGTATAACAAAAGATGGTAGTTTGGGGTGCAGTTTACCACCCTGACAACGCAGTTAACTATTTATGGTCAAATTTGGAGTGCAGTTTACCTTCTCCCATGCAAAGAGTCATATTGATCGGGAGTAGGAAGTCTAGAAAAAATATAAAAGTGCATATAGAGAAAAATCTACACAATTGTGCAGAAAAATTACACAATTGCGTCCTTTTTCTGAACAATTGTGTAAATTAGTAACACATATTTCTTTCTGTGTGCTAAATGTAGATGTGGACAAACACGTAACGATAGTGCCAGCCAAGGCATAAGCGATGATCTAAGCCCCTGCTCGCATCCTCCCAAATGTAGAAGGGCTTTCGGAATTGAAGAGAAGACTGCTGCGCTCCGTATCCGAGTTTACAATGCTACATATTCAGACCCCTGATGTGGGTAAAAGCAATGAAGATCGACAAACTTGCCCATGCAAGACCACCTCCAACATACGTCCTGATGGTGATAACATCAACGGTGCCAATACTTACCAAAAGTAAACTTGAAGAAGTGGCAGACCGAATGAGACGTATCCAGCAAAGGGAGATGATCCTATCAGCTGATCCCAAACATCACCAATTAGGTCAATAGACGTCACGGAAAGTCAAAAATAAACAATGACGAGTGAGTTTACTGCAGAGAGGTGGACGATGCCGAACACACCTCTTTTCAGTGTGGAAGATGAACGGATGCGAGGCAGACAGCCCAAGCAACCCAGACAGCAAAGAAGGCTGAATACTATATGGAAACTGCATGATGGTGACGCACACTGCGGCCAAATCCTTAAAAGCTGGCCATAAATCGAAAAAAAAAGTATCTACTTATGGTTTTTTTTTGCTGGGTTGGCTTTAATATACCCTTAAGAGTCATATAATACTTATAAATTCGTGTATTTATTTTTACCTGCTTTAAAAAACTAGTGGTAATGTTGCTGTTGTTCGAATAGCGTCAATAGTGGTAACGTATTATTTAACAACGCATGTGTTTAAAGTGCCATATAAATTATAATTTGAAGAAAATTTCAATCGGATAAAATGGAATAAACTTCTGAAGGTAAGTAGAACAAGAAAAAAAATTTGTAAATAATATTTTGACAAGTACAGTGAATCAGTGAAACGACAATTGTTACTAAATTTGATTAATTAAAATTCTTATAATCCGACACATTTTGATGAAAAAGTTAAAAGTTCCGCAAAGTTCCGCCGTGAAACTTATTTGTGGTTACAATGAGACATATTGTGAACGATTAAAAAAAAAAAAAGTTGCGCAAAGTTGCGCCATTTTGTTTTATCACGTATTTTGTAAAAAAACGATGTTACTCGGAATTCACAAGTTTCTTAAAAGTAACATTTGAAATATTGTATTACTAAATTCTCTGATTAAAAAAATGCTTTTGTACAAACCTAACCTCATAATATGAGAAACTTGCTGTGCAGGGGCGGATTTAAAGTTTTTTTCTGGGGAGGGCAGTAGTATCAGGTTCCATACAAATACTAAAATACAGATTTTACCATACAAATACAGATTTGTCAACATCAGAAGACACTGATGCATCTGTAAATTTATCATCTAACGATGAAGCTAACTATTTTTTGTAAACATATGCTTACACAAAATAGTTCTTGTTCATTAGTGTACAATAAAAAATTTATGTTTAATGTAACTTTGCAATTATTTACTTGTATATATCTTTGATATAATATCGAATTTTTTCATGTATTTATAAAAAAATTATTATTCTTAATTATATTCGGTATTATGTCCGCCCTTATGAAAATAATTATTCTGATAGCAGATTCGTAATCAGCGACCCCGAAAACCCTCAGATACCAATTTTAAAATTTATTATACTTCAATTTTCGACTTTTGTCCGCCATATTGGATGCACCATTATGAAAAAACTATTCTGATAACAGATTCGTAATCAGCGACCCCGAAAACCCCCAGACACAAATTTTCAAATTTATTATACTTCAATTTTCGACTTTTGTCCGCCATATTAGATCCGCCATTATGAAAATAACTATTCTAATAGCAGATTCGTAATCAGCGACCCCGAAAACCCTCAGATACCAATTTTCAACTTTATTATACTTCAATTTTCGACTTTTGTCCGCCATATTGGATCCGCCATTGTGAAAATAACTATTCTGATGGCAAATTCGTAATCAGCGACCCCGAAAACCCCCAGATACCAATTTTCAAATTTATTACATCAAATTTCGACTTTTGGCCAGCTTTTTAGGATTTGGCCGCACTGTGTGACGTCGAAAATGAGAACAAAAGAAGAAGACAGAGTACGGCAATAGGTTAAACTTGGTTAACTCTATTTGAGTTAACATATCAGGCCCTTCGCCCACCCCACCAAAAAAGTCTGGCGACGCCGCTGTACGTTGCAAAAATAAAATAAATTTGTCGGCCAAGTGTAACAATTACTTTCACAAAAAGTGAAACTTTGTGAACAATTGAATGACAGTTATTTTAAAGTTTTCACAACTAAAAACATGTGTTGCCTTTTTGGAAAAATGATCACTATAACCAATTACGCATCAAATTAGCGAAGATTATTTTTGCTTTTTAGCAAATTTAAAATTCGCAAAGTGTGATGTTGTTGATAAATGTTAGTTAGGTCATGGACAGATTTTTAAAGCAAATAAAATCCACGTTTTCACTTGAATAAAAATAATCCGATAAAATATAAAATTTACATAAAACAAATGCTTCGTCGTCGGAAACGGTTTTTAAAATCGTGTTAGAATGTGCCTGTATCCAATTCTTTTCAGCTGTTACAAGATTTGTTACTACCGAAGTGGCAATTCCAACAATAATTTGTTCCAATTCATCAAATGTTGAGAAACAGTAGAAAACAAAATATTGTGAAATATATGAGCGTGCAAGTGTCTACAAAAATTAATCGATGCCCAACCAAGTTTCTCCTTATTTGTAACTCAGGATAGATACTTCGGCCAAAACGGAAAGAACGCTTTTACTCATTTTATTTGCATAGAATAAGTTGCATTGCATCGATCTTGCATTAACCAATCAAATTGAAGTGCAAGAGAGAGAGGATGTGAATCCTTCGATTTGATTGGTTCTTGCTAACTTAACTTACTAGACTCTGTGTAATGTATTTATATGCATGTTGATTTAGACAACAGGAACATATTTTTGGAAGAGATATCACGCAGACTTCATTTGGGAATGGAAAACAAAAGGTGTTGTTATTTTTGTGGCCCGATAAAGACCGGCATAATTTTATCTTTCAGAGTGGCATGAACGAAACAATATGCAAAGCGTGTCCTCATTATTATAGTTACGGTTTGTCTACTTTACTTAAAACCGATAATAATCGTTGGGCGCCTAAATTATGTAGTTCAACAAAAATTATAAATAGACAACACGTTCAGACTATCGTGGTGATGATTCGAGCAAATGTGCAACTCAAATTTACATATTATAAACTAACAGCACTAATGGAATGCAAAGCATGATTTTCATAAATTTCGGTCTGATAACGCCACGTAGGTACAGGACGAAAATTAAACATGGAAACAACAAAAAATGACAAATCCTTATTAATTTTTTTTCCAGCAAAAGTCAACAATCGCGATGTAGCCCACACTTCCAATGAACTGTGAGGAGGAGGTTTGAACAATTTCAATAAAAATGTTTGTTGACGTAGCTCTTACGTAATTCCTTGTCCAAATAGCGTTATCATAGTATTCGGGGACCATCAAATAATTTGAAGTCAATTATACATGATATTTTCTTAACCAACTTCGAATAAACTGGAGCGGACTGTGTGTAAAAATGAAGTCGAAATATTTCGATACACCCTCATTACATCTTATATTTAAAATAATTGATTATTTATCGAACATTTAGAATCTATTAGCACCAAGCCGAACATAAAATCCATAAAAGGATAACGATAAATTGGATTTTCGTCATCTATAAAAACCCATGCACAAAAATTTGCATATCAAATTCGCTACCCACAAAAATTAAAATAAAACCAGAGAACCTGAATGTTGTATTAAATAAGCCATTACAACTTAAAACTTTGTAACATCGTTCATCTCGTTTTTGACTACCCAACCATAAAGTTTTAACATCTCCCACATTCACAACTTTGACCGTATGAATTTAAAACATAAATAATACTATGTATTAAAATTGCATTCTAAAATCTAAGTGGAGCAAACGTTGATTGAATTAAATTTTTGCGTGCAAAGAATAATTGATAATTACTTTCATGTACAAGTTCAAATTACATTTCATTGCGAGAGAGAGAGAGAGATACCAAAATAGTAAATACTAAATGGGAAATTGGTTCGCGATAAAATAATGAATGAAATTTTGTATGCATTTAATAAACGATAACCTACTTTGCGATAACTAATTGGAATTTTAGTAAACAAAATGTAAATTTAACAGCCCATTAGAATATTAATGGGTATTATGATCGTGCAAACGTAATTTTTGACACCACGCACGATGCTAATTGCCCCAAGAGGAAATTATGTACCTAACGAATATTAGACACTTCAGATTATATCATATAGTAAATACTCGAAGCTGTACGACAATTTAAAAGAAAATCTCTTGAAACGCAGAAAGCGATCTGTGATCTATTTGCGTTAGAACTTGAAAACGGTTCGAACCCAAGTCGATCTATGGGCTATGCATTTAACAAGGTTAACACCCTACTAGAATATTCTTCAAACATTCTTTAAATGGAAATAACAAGGCCAAGTATGGAGACATCCATAAATTGATAATCTCACAATTTTCTTAAATTCTAGCCTAAAACGAAGAGAGATATTGCTGTAAAAGGATTTTGTGCAACTGTGGATTATACAGTAGCAGGCATAGAAATGTAATTTACAATTTTTAAATTTTAAATCTGAATTATAATAAAATGAAGGCTTAAATAGTAGACTTTTGCATCACTAAAAGAATACAACGAAATTTCCTAAAAATTGAGTCTTGTCTAGGCCTCTCATCTGATCGCTCGTACGATGCAATTAGTCCAAAAAACGGCCTATAACCTAAACATCCAAATAACCTTTTCATCCAACTCCAAATTGTTCTATCTAGTCCACATATTGTTTGGTAAAAAGTTACACCATTTTAAGCGTCGCCGTCGGGTTTGGGGAGAGGAAGTTGATAAATTAATAGTTTTTATCAGTTATTCTTAAATATTTCGAAAACTATGCGATTTAGCGCGAAAAGTATTATATACAAAAATAATCTATATTAAATTTCGAACAAAAATGGTCCTATAGATAAACTTGATAAAGTGAACGGTTCCAGAGTTACGGAGAGTGTAAAAGTAGAAATTTTTCGTATTTTTTAGATGTTTTGGTAATTATCACTATGACTACCTGATTGGTCAGAAATCTAAGTTAACCATTGAATTTCGTTATCATCGAATCGTTAACTAACGATTAAAAAACTAGGCCAAAGGAAATTAATTTTTATATACAATCAAAGAAATTCAATCAAAATCAATAAATCTAAAAATTACGAAGAATTTCTACTGTTACACCATCCGTAACTCTGGAACCGTTCACTTTAGCAAGATTATGCACAGGACCATTTTTGTTCGCAATTTAATGTAGATTATTTTTGTATATAATACTTTTCGCGCTAAACCGCATGGTTTTCGAAATATTTAAGAAAAACTGATAAAAACTACTAATTTACCAACTTCTCCCTCGCCCCCCCCCCCCAAACCCGATACTTAAAATGGTGACTTTTTACCAAACAATATGTAGACTGTATAGAACAATTTGGAGTTAGAGGAAAATTTTTACTTTGGGTGTTGAAGCTTGAGTCTAATTGCACCCTCTACTAGTAACTTTACAAAGTCAAGTGATTATGAAGTTTGCATCCCCAGCTCTGTCAAACGAAAATACGGATTGAGAGGCATTCCGCAAAATCTTGTTAAAACAACTAAATTTGAATATTCCTTTACGATTGGAAGAAAGAAGGACGGTTAAAGTCTGATGCTTCAGTGCGTGAACTACCAAGCCGAGATCCTTAGTTTGAACCCGAGTAGAGCTGGAACGTCCTCCCTCGGCAGGTAATGGCAAACCACTGAGGTAACCTGCCTTGAAAACCCTTCATAAAATGAAGTGGTCAGCCAAGACACACTCTTGGTTGTAGTGCTACTGATTTAATTATTTTATCGGAAGAAAATGTGGATGAAACGGTGGAACAACTAAACCGTGCAATGCTGCATGGAATGCTACCACTTCAAAGCAAAGATATTGCCACGAACATATTAGGAAGAAGTTTGAAAAAAAAAGAAGACCAAGAAGACGATGGCAAATTACCCATGTCACGAGCGATAAAACTAATTTAAATTGCCGCACCATCCAATTGAAAAAGATGCTAATCGATAATAAAATTGCAGTATTGAGAAATTCTCAGAAAATCTTTCACCCACAGATTTAATGGAGTATTCACTTCGGAAGGTAACAAAAAAGATTAAACATTCTCTAAATACAAAACCTCCAATTACGCAATTGTGCAGAAAAAGTACGCAATTGGGTAATTTTTCTGCACAATTGTGTGGATTCGTAACACATATTTCTCTCTGTGTTTAATTAAAACCAGTGCCGGATTAACCCATAAGCAAATTAAGCAATTGCTTCGGGCACCACGCACCAGAAACAGCACAAAGAAATATTTGCTAGCACATGAAAGGTAAGGCTGTTTGAAAATTCGTGCGTTTTAATTTGACTAGAACCATTGCTAGAACGTTGACGTTCGGAGTCACAAATCATAACCCCGCTCCCGCTTGCTCGCTCGCTCGTGCATCGTGTGCAGCATTCTGAAATTCAAATGCTCCCGATTTACGATTAGCCGATCACCACCTCTGCTCCCTCCTCCAACGCTGTGCTGTTATTTTTAAAGACCGATACTAGTTTACTTAAAGATATGGGGGCCCACAGGCGTGGATTGCTTAGGGCATCAAGTAGTCTTAATCCGGCCCTGATTAGAACCCAAGATCACAACTAAGGCTGAATTAATAAAAAAATAGTAACGACATTCACATATTTATCTTGGATCTTCTTCTTCTACATCAACCTTTCATTCCGAAGCCGGACAGACAATTGAACGCGGCCATTTGAACGCAGAGACGTTGAGACATTTGAATGCAGGGAAGTTTGAGCGCGAGGAAGCTTGAAAGCAGATCAAGTATATATTTATATAATTAAATAATACAAAATTTACCAACTGACAAATTGGTCAGTTTTATAAAGTACAAACAAAAGTAAAGTTTCTGGAACTGTGTATAATCAGTGGCGCAGCCAAATGGGGGGCTAAAGGGCTATAACCCCCCTCAGACCCCCCCAGACACTCTTCCTTTTTTTTAATGGTCATAGTCTACAGTGGCCATCCGTGGTTTATGACGCCGGTTGCTGCTAAAAATGTGGTTTTTGAAAAATTTCAGTGAGTTTTTTTTTAATCTAATTTTTAGCGTTCAAACGTCCCTGCGTTCAAACGCCTCTGCGTTCACTCCTGGACTGTAGGCTCTTTCTCTTCCAAGAAAGGTTCGGGCATTAAGACCCCACGGCTGCTTAAACCGGGTTGGGGAATGCCTGTATCCCTGTTTTTAATAGTTGACGGCGGCAATCGTCAACCCAGGGGGACCGCCAGCTTTACGTGCCCTCCGAAGCACGGAGACGATCATACGAAATTTTTTGACTCTCCCCGGATTCGAACCGAGTACCTTAGAATCAGCAGTTGTTCGGTTAACTTACTAAGCTAATGACCGTCTCATTTATCTTAGACTCTTCTTACCAAATGGCCCTCCCGATTAAGGCTATAAAAATAGCAGAAGTCAAGACATCTATAAAAAAAAAATCTCAATTCAAAGAAATCACCGGGTTATAACCTGATAACGGAAAGAATTCTGAAAAATTTGTCTTCGTGGCTCAAATAATTCTTATTTTAAAGCCTGGCAAAGATTCAACAGAAACTGCTTCTTATCGTGGAATAAGTTTCCTGTCAGTCATGTCTAAGATGTTTGGGAAGATCTTCGTGGCTAAGTTAAACCATTTTTTAAAGAAAAGCAATTAATACCTGCCACCAGTTGAGATTCCCACAAAATCATTCCACAATTGAGCAGATACATAGAGTTGTCAAGACGATTAGAGAAGACCTAGAGCACTTGAGGTAGTGCTCTGCACCCTTTTTGAACACTTCTCAGTCGTTGGACAAAATATTGCAGGTTTGATCTACAGAATTAACATCACCTTGCCTCATCATTATTACCAAGTACCCAAGACTTATCTTACAGATAGACAGTTCCTCGTGAAGTACACCAAAGCTTATTTAAGTCCGTTTCCTATCAAATCAGATGTGCCACAGGTCAGTATGCTTTGTCCACTTTTATATCTCCTGTTAGTGCTGATCTGCTAACTAACTCCAAGACTGAAACTGCCATTTATCCAGATGATTAAGACCCAAATGTTGCCTCTAAATACCTTCAAGAACACCTCGATGATTTGGAGAGGTGAATGAAAAAGTGGCGGATTAAATCCAATAGTACCAAGTACCAGTACCAAGTTCTTTCGTTTGTTAATACGAATTGTAGATAACTCAAGTATGCTAATAAAAAAACATAAACATTTGGAGACACCTTAGACCAACACTTATCGCGTTAATCCATTCATGCGCGCCACCGAATGAGATCAGATAATCAGAGTTTCACTGTATATTAAAGCAAACCATGAAGGTCTTACCGATTACTAAATATAATGGTAGAAAAACTAGGCTATTAGCCACATTAATATATTATTAGTCACAACTGACGTAATATTAAAATTTCATGACTGGTCTCACCCTCGCAGGTTAATTCACCCAAGTCACAAGATTCACCTAATGCTTTTATTAAAACATCAGAAGATATAAAGTAAAAAATGTTGAATACATAATATACATTTTTTAAGCTGTAAAATCCTTGATTATATTATAAAAATCTATAATACTGCAAAGAGCACAATTTCGCGTTGATAACTTAAATGCTTAATATCCGCCGATCCATCGCAGTTATGAAAGAAATTCACAAGACCGTTTTTTTTAGAAAATTTAATTCTCTCCAAAATAAGCTCCATCAATTTTTCACGTAGAAGTTGCTCTTTCAGAGTTATGACCGAAGACTGGATCGCATACGATTTAAGCTGTTAAGTTGAACATTTTCTTTTTATTTTGTTTACCAACTAAAACATCGTTATTTTCGGCAAATTGTTCGTCCCTTTGATGTACAAAGCTTAGAGCACCATAAAATAAACCTCAAAAGATCGTACCAATCAACAACGAAATGAAAATTTCACTCAATAGGCAATAAATAATTCTAATGACCAACTTTCTTCACAATCTGAACGCAATTCACCAACAGCAATGGAGAAAATAGGAAATTCTATTGTAACAATAAATTGAAAACCCTCATTAAAATAAAACTTACATAAAAAAGCTTATATTTTATGTCCAAACCGCAAAACCCGAAATAGTGTACAGAACTCTAAATGAGAATTTCAAATTTTATGTACAAAAAAAAAACAGATACAAATCTTGCATAAATAAAATCTGAATAATCGCAAAGTTGTTGTGTATTATGTTTGTATAATTTTTATAATTAAATCGACAAATAAAAATTACGTTTTTTAATCTTTGTTTATTTGAAAGTTATTTTTGGAACAAAATTTATTAATAACATTAAAATGTAATCTGCGTTGTACTTATGCCGGTGTGTTAAAGTAACAAGCTTTCAAATTAATGAAAATAGCATCCGAAAAAAAGTGATCAAATAAATCATTAGGAGATTAATGACTTGCCTAAATAATGTTAAGTGAATTTTGCAGGTAAATTTTGATAAAATTAAAATAAAAAGGATGTAATTCCTTAATGGGTATCGTCTACCAAAAAAGTCTCTGGATGCAAAAAAATCCATTTTTGGCTTCCGAGGGTAGAATTGTAAAGGTCAACCAGTGAAAGTTTTAGAAAATCTCCAGAAAAACTTTTTAATTAAAGGAAAATTTTTAATAATAATATGATTCATTCTCGTGACAGGTTACATCAACATAATTAAACTCTCCTACCATTCATTTGGATAAACTTTTCTAACTTAATATTGTCCATGTTTGCCAAACTTCTCGTGCGTGTTTCACCTTCCTTCCGGACGCATTTAATAAAATTTGTGTCCAACGTCTTATAAACATCGTTTTCGCTTAACTCTTCAAGCCTCCCCCATGAGTAGGAGTTCATCTTGTAAGTGGAACTGATCCTATGCGGCTCATTAATTAATTCAATAAATTAATCTTCCACAAAGTAGCAGTTTTAATTGTAGCATCAATTACAACAATTTTAGAACTTAATGAAAAGCTAACTCAAGTCTGCATCCTTGAAAACAGTTTTATGCAATAAAATTCAGCGATGGCTATGTAAATATAAAGAATATCTAATTTCCTACCTTCGTCTGCGAGTGCCAAAAATTATTTTAGAGCAAATAAATGTAGAACATTAAATTGATACAGATGTAGATCGCGTGGAAGCTTCAACTTCGATTATAAAATTCAATTTAATGAAATCATAAATTACGTTATATTGCACCATAGGGGGATCGTCTTCATTTTATTTGAACCCACGTTAAATTAGACGAGTGAAGTTAAAAATAAAAATAACCTGAACCTTTTTTTTACAACACCTGACTTGGTTCGTCAATCTACACAATGTAACGCTTTGTGATGATGGTAAAGTATGAGCACAAAAAATAGAAAATCTTAGTTTCTGAAAGATCAATCGTGGAATGACTGCAGTGCAATTTCTAGGAGGAAGTGCTTTAATTGCTTGCAATTCATTCAAGCTTAAAGAAACAAGAATAGACAGGAAGGAATTCCAACCAATATAGGGTGTCCTAATGGTTTGTGGTTACTACACTACTGAATTTTCGTTTCATTTCCGGAACCACTTTGTACATGTATACAGGAAATTGCCTCCTGTGCGGTACCTGTCTTCGCTAAGGCTGTGGCTACACTTGGATCGGAACTGATCCGATCAAGTCCGGTCTAGGACATTTGAACGTGACCGTTTAAACGCAGAGACGTTTAAATGCAAGACGTTTGAACGTGAGGACGTTTGAACGCGAGAAATTAAATTACAAAAGCTTACAAATAAATAAAAACTAACTGGATTTGGAACGAACGATTTTTGTAATTTTTTACTCCCTTTTTTCCCACGTAAGGATCCGTAAGATAACTGATACCCTAGAAATGAATAGATTTTAGGGGGTGGATCCAAGATTTGCCGTGGTTGCATTTGTCAAAACCGACCTTCCGCTCCGGGCCGCTTTGATAAACACCATACTCGTTATTCAGATATTTTCCGATTAATGCAGCTTTTGAATTGCTTTCTTTTAATCCCTTTCTGAGGTAGTTGTAGTTTTAGGTAATAGGATGGAGAGTGCCTTAACCATCTAAGATTTGCAGATGACATCGTTTTAATAGCTAGAAGTGAAGAAGAACTCCAGATAATGCTCGACAACCCCCAAAAAGCATATAAATTGGTAAGACTACAAGTAAATAAAAGACTTGATGGGGGGACGAAATAAAGAAGACGGCGGGTATTGGTTAGTTGAACGTGGCGGCAGATAGAAAGGGATGGAAAATGATGGAGAAGGCCTTTATCCAGCAGTGGACAGAAGCAGGCTAGTAGTGATAGTGAAAGAGCTACCTTAGACACATAGGTAATAAGAAAGTATACATACATGCGGAGGATTCAGTCGCTGCGTAGTTACTGCGGGCTAATCTGTGCCATATACCGGAAAATCTCTTCGGAATAATCTCGAAATCATCGATGTACAGTATAACTTGCGGCCTATGAAACTTCTGCTTCTGCGATAGCTTCAAGTTATTTTATGGATGTGTATTGTGGAAGAAGTATCCACCTTTTTATGGATTTCAGGATCGAAATTCATGTATGACTGTTTTTTAAATTTTAATAGTTTCGGCCTATCCGGCCTATCCCATTTTTGGGCTTACACTCGCAAGAGCTTCTCTAAAAATGCGTTCAGAGTAGAGGTACAACACAGGCGACAAAGCACACTCTTTCTCTTCGCTCCTCTCGATTCGAATACAGATTACTTATTATCCTCAAGTTCTTCCTTTTCACTTCTTCTTCAAGAACTCTATCAAAAGCCTTCTGATAGCCTTTGCATATTTCCAGGTCCTGGGAACCTTCCATCCTTCGTTTGTTTGATTCCTGCCTTCACTTCTTCCATCAAATGAGTTGGTCCTGATTCCTCTGCTTCCAGGGTTTGACAATGTTCAAAGGTCATTCTTGAAAAAAGTATATTTAGCAGTCAGGGGGGTGTTACGGAACATCTACAATGCATGCCTTAAAACAGCCTATTTTCCCGAGTTGTGGCAATAAAACCCAAACGGGGATTCAGGCTGCCCGAAAACTCAGCGTTTTTGGAAAAACCTTAGAAAAAATAATTAAAATTAAAATTCAGGAATCAAAATTTCCGTACCACTCCCCTCGACAATCCGGGTTTGTTGAGGGTAAATCGATCATTACTTCACTTCAGCACTTCATGAACCAACTGGACCTACTACAGGAGTTAAGAAAAACAAGCCCAGTGGCGCACATAGGGCAACAATATTTAGGGCAGTCATATTTTATGACATATCAGGAGCATTCGACAATCTATAGTGGCCTGTCCTCTTCAAAATTATCGAAATTATAAAAAATTATCTGAGGAAAAGAGTAGTCACTCTTACCTCAGGAACTACTACAGTAGGGAAAACTTGCTCTAAAGGCTGTCCACAGTGGTCGGTACTCGGACCACTCCTCTGGAATGCCCTACTCGATGACTACCTGGACTCCCCTCAGGAGAAAGGGGTCGAAGTCGACGCCTATGCGGATAACGTGGGAGCAGTGGTTACAGCCAAAAGCAGAAAGCACTACAGGTGCGGCTTCAGAATAATGTCAGCAATCTTAGCGATTATTGATGCACAAAAATGAAGCTAACTCTGTCAGAAGCTAAAACCAAAATTATGTGTATTTATCCAGACAGGGTGCATAATAACGACCTGAGAATTATGCTCAACGGCAAAAAGGTTCAAGTAGTAGAAGAGATCAAATATTTAGGTGTGTGGGTCGATCGGCGATTGACCCTGCAAAAACACATTAAATACGTGTGCGATAAAGCAACGACCTTAGTAAGATCTCTTCAACGAAAGGCCAAAGCTAGTTGGGACATCCCGCACTATGACTCTGTGAGAAGGATCTACCAGGGGGCCGTAGTCCCCATCGTGGCTTACGGAAGCGAGATCTAGATCCACAGAGTCAACGAGCGACACATAAAAGCAAAACTCCTGTCAACTTATGGCCTCTGCGGTCGCCTGATTAGCAAATGCTACATGTCCGTATTTTCCGGCAGGAGTTTTAGCCGGACTTCATCTATTAGACATGGAAATCGAAAGGAGACTAGCTTGGGGACATTACAGAAAGGACGTCATGCACAGTTCTTGGGTCATCTTTTCGACCCAACACTGGGTTGACAGTTATAAGACCTTTATCAAGAAAGCACTCGATGAGAGGATAACAATTGCCTGGCAGGAAAGGTGGGACTTTCATACCGAAAGTGGACCACCCTCCTCCAGGCAACGGGACCTTCAAAGACGCTCAAATTCTAACAGAGCATGGCCAATTTGGAAGGCATCTCAAAAGATTGGGAAAAGCCGCAGATGGACTATGCCCTGCATGTGGGCTCTTGGACGAACCGGTGCATAGAATTATGGAATGTAACTTGTATAAGGACGAGCGAGCGGAGGTAAGTGTCTACCATGGAAATAACCCTCCCGCAAACTTGGATGAATTATACAGGAAAACACTCCCAGATCTATTCCACCCCTTCCTGGCCCTAAAAACCAATTTTGCACGACCAATAGAACTAGACAACCCCCCCTCCCAATCTGAGCCTAAATTATCATCTAACTCAGAATAACAGACAATATTCCCGAATCAAGACCCAGCACTCCAATCTCCATAAGGATCCACCAAAGGCAATAAAAAGGTGTTCAAATCTTCTGAACACCCTGCCCACGGCTGGACCTTAAGACTTCCAGAATCGCCTTTCCACCCAGACATTGTAACCAGATTCGAAACTCTTAAAATCCTAGGAACCAACCAAAAGCAACAAAGGTGTTCAAATCTTCTGACCACTTTGCTTGCGGATGCTTCTTAAGATTCTTCAGAATCGTCTTTCCACCCAGGCAACAATAGGATTCGAAACTCTTCCGAAAACCCTGTATCAAGGTCCCAAGTTTTCTGGGAACCAAAAATACAGGGGAGACAAAAAGGGGGGGGCATCTTCAGTAAGAGCCTTTCCATCCAGGCACAACACTCAAGACTTTTCAGCACAAAATTCCACGGAAACGAAGTAACCAACAGCGCGAAACCTGGTGAAAAGTGGAAAACAGAACTAAGAGCAAATTGAAGACCTATGAAACCCAACGCGTTATGGAGAAGAAAATTTTACGGAATCCGAATCAAAATGAAAGCCAAGGGACAAATTGCAGACACAAAATCGCGAAAATGTATTTTGTATTTTGAAAATTTGAATTATCAAAACCGACCAATTCGTCGGTTGGTGTAAAGTTTATGTAGTTATTTTTATATATAAATAAATACTTAATCTGATTCATCTGCTGTTGCAGGTTTATCTGGTCTGTCATCATTAAAGAGTCGCTCTACGTATCTCTTCCAGGCATTTCCCCCGTTTTTGTGATCTATTATTTTGCCTATTGTTGCCTATCATGCAAGCAACATTCTGCGTCTGGTCATCTTATTTCACTAATGCCCATAATTTCTATTTTCATCCTCTCCATCTCTTGTATACCATTGCGTATCTAACGTTCTAACATTCCATGTTCCAATCTTAGTACTGGTTGATATTTTCCTCTCGCTCCCGTCACAGCTTCATTCAAACTTTAATAGTTGAACAACTCAGAATTTTTAAGGAAGCTAAGCCTCCCTTGCCGCCTATGACAACCCGCCACTGGCTGGGTGTGTAGGCACCTTTACGCGATATTCAACTAATAATTCAATTGATTTAGATTAAGATATCGATTATTATTACTCTAATGTATATAATTATTCTGGAGGTAAATACTAACATAAAATTTAAGTTGCTCTGGATAATCGTTTGAAATGCCCATTTGAGACCTAAAAAAGGTATCTTCACATAAATTGAAAAAGTTATTGCGCATCAAATTGAAATAACTCGCGGTACGATGATATTGCCAAGTGAACACGTTTTGTTCAATTACCATCCAATATCGAATAAATTGATGTAGGGCACGTAATATTTCATGAAATTTTATACTTTTAACATGGCACATCAAAAATTAATCGGGGTATTTCATAAAACAAGGGTGTCTGTTTGTCTGAGAAAACGGCAGTTGGAAGATTCGTGTCTGAATAAATAAAAAAAACTGCCCAAAACTTTTTACAAAATTAAATTTTTTATTAAACCCTCAAGTCGTTCCGAGGTTGACTTTTGTTGGCTTTTCCAGTAACAACAAAAAACAATATTGGTAAATTATCGCCAGTCTGCACGAACCGCCAATGGAAGTTTTTCTTAATATACAATGTAATAAAATGCAATATATTGATAATCGCATCTCATTAATTGCTACTAGAAAAAACTTGTAACATTTCGAGAATGTATAAATTACTTAGTGAGATATCTCGTGGCAAATCCATAAAATAAATCGCATATCGTGAAGATTTACTGTAGCAATAAGCTGTTTTCACTTCGGTTCGAATCTCAATTACGCCGTTTCTTTTTCCTGACAACACAATTCGAATTCGATTGATGTGACACTGACGGCGTTTTCTCGAGATCCCACATCCCATAGGCTTGTCACGAAAGATGAGTGATTGGAAGATTGGTGCCTCAAAAAGTATTCACTTCCGATATTATAAAGTCAAATAATATGAAATTGGTGTCAATTTTGTCAGTGTACACAAACGTTCATTGACATAAATAATAATCCTAAAATTTACATCGGCATTCCATACAAACTATACACAACTATTGCATGCCTGTTTGAAATTCCTGCACATCTCGCCTCCATAAAATGACACGACATAAAATACTTGAATATTTATAAGACAAACATAGGTACAATTAGAAATATTAAAAAGACGTAATTATCGCAATTAGAAATTTGAAAAGAAAATGGCATCAAAGTGTTGCGAAAAGCAAGAACAAGCAGCGTTAATGACAAGAGAAGTCCGAATAGAAGTCGTTAGTTTAGAATAAATAGCAATTTAAAACTTTTTACCGTGTACGCAATTGTAATTAGAAAATGAAATGGGCAATTTTAACGTTATAATGGTTTAATGTATAATTAAAGTAAACGAATTGGTGTGTGTAGTGTTTCTTCGACTACTTTCTCCTTTTTGTTTATACTTTCTTTACATACAACTCCGGTGTATGATTAATTTATCGCCAAATTCGAATATTTACTCGGCAATAATTCATATCACAATTCATTAGTTCTTTTAAATTATCATGGTAATCAACTTTCTTCGATCTAATTATTACAAGAAGGCGCGTAATTAATATTTTTCGATTTTTCGCACGCAAATGTTGCATGGGCAGGCTCTAGGTTTGATTCAAATTTGTCCCAAATTAAATAATTGAAATTAATTATGCATTATGATGATGTTGTAAACCATAGCTACGACATCGTAATAGTTATAAATAAAAACTGCATTTGACGAAGTGTAGTAATAATTTCGCATTTTAAATTTTAAACTAATCGATTCATCAATTATTGGGATTACAGATATACAAGTTATTATCGACGACAACCAAATTATTTGACGTAATTACTGTAAAATAGTACATGACACCCACAAAAATGCAATGACGTGATTGATTTACATAATAACATGTGTATTTTTCGAATACAGTGAAGCCTGGATTGAACGAACTAATAATGAAAAGAAAATGCATTCGATACACTGCCATGCACACACCCAGGTGTGCGTTAAAGAGCAAACCAGTAAAAAATTAAAATTCTTATGTTATTACTATCGCTCGATGAAATTAACATTAACACCGCGGTCGCAACTTATTTAAAATATTTATCTCTTGTAAACAATCGTAGCATAACCAGAAGCCGTTCTTCATAGCTCCTACACCGACAATGCGAGCGTCTATGGAAAAGTTCCACTTCACTGCATTTCCAACAAAGATTTTTTAAATTTTAATTTACGACGAGATAAACAAAATACCGCCCTATAATCAGACCCTAAAAAATCGAGTCCAGGTCCTCCACAACACAAGAAATATTTTGTATTGTATTGAATTGAAATTATTAGTATAAATTCGTTCCACTGTTTGTACGAACGCAGTCTGCCGGAAAATATACAAATTAATATCTCATATCAATTTTCTCAACAAATTACAGAAATTTTCTGCCTGTATAACAATGGAGCATACATCTTACATGAAACTGCGACCTTGCATATTAAATTACTTCCTACATTGAAATTATAATACTTGAGATTCAAAGGCATTGAAAAGAAATTAAACTGCAAAAAACTTGAAATTACATTTTGATGCGATGCTGAACAATATTCCAGTCCTTTCCAGTAGGATGAAAGTTTGACGAACTTAAATCAATATAGAAAAGGCCAATGCGTTGTCGTGTTAGGGTGTTAACTTGAGAATTCGCCAAAAACTTGGACAAATGAAAAAATAAATCGAAATTAGGTGACTGGTTCCAATTTTATCGCATTAAAGTTGACTAAATTTTAACATCATCCCTTAATAATAAAAAAACACTGCAATATATAGGTACATAAGGGACACCCCCAATAATGAAAAATTAAGGAATTTTTATTTTTAAGTCCAAATGCACCGTTTCGGAGTTATAATTATATACAATAAACAGAATTGAATAAAATTATAGGTAATTAGAGATACAACTTTTATTATTTGTTATCTTTTGTAAACATTTTAGTTCAATTGTAATGCAAATGTTCACAATTAAAAAACACATTAATATATTTTTATTAATATGACTTTCCATTGTCTGCTTGCGATGATCCCCCCTACCAACCGTACCACCCAATAGGGGTTGGGAGTGTGTTGAATGAATTCAGCAGTAAACAAATGCAAATTGCCGGTTTTGAAGCCGTTTTATGACAATAAAAATCGTTTTTACAGCAAAACTTTTTAGACATTTTTTGTTGCCAATTTCATTGCCTTCAATTTGATTTATATATATTTTTTAATTTTGTGGCGCCACTTCTGATTTTCAGCGGTTTAAACAAGATTCGGTAAAATACGAAAAATATTGTCATTAATATCTCGGAAACGCAAACGGTGCGACAAAATAAAAAAAGTGAATAGGCATTTTTTCTTGTAAATTTTATTCTCTACATTTTTAATCTTATACAATTTTCTATTTGGTCGCACCGTTTCCGAGATATAGACGACAATATTTTTCGCATTTTACCGAGTCTTATTTAAGCCGCTGTCAGTCAGAAACGGCGCGACAAAATAAAAAAATGTATATAAACAAAATTAAAGGCAATAAAATTTTCAACAAAAACCGTCTAATAAGTTTTGTTGTAAAATAGACTTTCATATGCCAAAACCGGCAATTTGCATTGTTAACATAGAAGGTTAATTTGTTGTTAATTTGTAGAAGTATCTCAAAAATATATACTAAATTTGCTATGGCCCTGGAGTTATGAAACAGCATGTCTGTCTAGAACTAATTTTGAAATCTTGTAAATGTGAAACGTTCGTATCATATTTGATAGTCCGACCTTGAGGGTCATCCCAACTAAATTATACAATAAATGATATTTTAAAAAATAAAAGTTGCAAAGTAATAAAACTTATGTTATATAAAAAGCAGTCTAGATCTACCGAACTAGTCCAGACGGAAAAAAAATTATTGTGTAAAAAATGTTTTGAGTATTATTTTTAAAACTCGGTTCGTAGTTTTAAACACAGCTCGTTAATTTTAATATTCAGTGTCTAGAAATGTATACGAAAGAAAGTTATACGAATGAACACTTTTTGACTTATTAAAAATGTAGCCAATAATATTTTCAATAATTAATTTCCCTCCCCTAATTAGAAATATTACCGCCCCTGATATCACCGCTATGTCCAAAAATGGTCTTCCGGAATAAACTATTGATATGTTAGGTAAATAAACGGACGATATGGTAAGCATGAGTATACTAGTATTTATTTTAAATTTTGTTTCTGAAAATTTCTGCTAAAAACTACTTATATTTTTATTACAAGTTTGGAGCGAGGTATTTCTACGTGTCGCTTGTGGGATCTTGCTGCCGGTTAATTAGATAGATGCCGGTTAAATGCAAATTTACTGTATTTGGGTGTATTGGGTATAACTGTTAAGTCTTCAACTTCTTGAAACCTTGGATTTCTCAAAAATTACAGCTACATATCAACTTTCCTTAAATTTCTTTATTTGCACTTTTCTTCGATGTAAAACAGTGGTTTGAAAACAGTACCAAGACACAAACTCGATGATACCATCAATCAATCATGCTACATTTCAGCTTTCTACTAACTACACGGAAAGTGAAAGATTTAGTGCAGAGTGAAAATTTGGAATTTTATGTATATACAAGGCGAAACATTTTCAACAGTGAAATATTTTTTTAAAAAAACAAAAGTTTCACTTTCTGTACAGGCATTATTTTACTTTAGTGCCGGTGACAAGGAGTACCTGCACTACAAAAGCTTTTAAAATCACGAGGGGGCTAATATGGTACAAACGAATCTTTTGAGTTCAATTTAGGGACGAGCAAGTTGGGAGTGCAAACCTAATGGTTATGGCAGTGGCGTAATTCTTTTGGTAGGGGGCGGCAAAATATCAGACGGCCCCAGGCGGCAAAAACTCTAGGTACGCCACTGGGTTATGAGTCCAAATCTCAGCTGCTCCTGAATTATTTTACCATGGTTCGGATTCAGTAAAGTTACAACCACACAGGCAAGCCACAAGAAGCCATTTTTGCTCCGAATAAAACATAATTTCACAAAGAAATATCAGCAAAAGTTCTGGAAGTTGTTAAGTTTTACCATTGACGCGCATGAACGGATTAAAAAGATTCCGGAAAATATTTAGTGTGCCCCCCCCCCCCCAAAAGCATTTTATAAATACGCCACTGAGGAGGTGTGCATACACAAAAAGCCGCCCGGCCAAACCCGCCCGGCTAAAACCGCTTAAGTGGAGACGCGTCTTTAGAAAACCGAATTTAGAAGGAAGAACATAATATTATTGTAAGGTTGGATTCCAAAACTTTGATTATCAGTTTATTTATTTACAAAACAAAATCATAACTGTTTAACTTTCACCCATGTTCTAGTTCAGTCACTCCTTCTTTGATGCTACCATTACTTAATATAACCCATTTGCATAATTTGGAAATTATTACTGAATTATTCTTTAATCGGTTTTAAAAGTAGTAAAACGGAACAAACCCCATGATTTTTATGATTCGATACATAGATAATAAATCGTGATTATTAAAATAAAATCCTACACTTCGACAGTGGCGGATCCAGGGAGAGGATCATGGGGGGTCATGACCCCCCCCCCCCCTTGAATCCATAATTGTGGCTATATAACAGTGTTTATATTTAATTTAATATTTAAATTAAAAAAAAACTGATAATATCCATGAAAATCCTAACTTTTCACATACGTGCTTCTATTCTAAGACAATATAAAAAAAATCGCCTGCGGCGCATTTCGCTGTGACCCCCCCCCCCTTTCCAAAAGTCTAGATCCGCGCCTGCACCTCGATATCATGTATTTGAGAGTTTCACGTTATGTTTATAGTCAGAAGTGCAATGTAAAATGCGCTAAAACTATGAATATGGATTTTCAAGTTTGAATCTCCACTCCGTCATCTGCGCAGTTGCATTCTAAAAACCCATACAATTTTTCAAGTTTTCTAGCCAAATCTTCGAATCGAGGAAATTTTAGAAATTTCCAGGAAATCTAAAAATGATGTTAATTAAATTAAAAGCATGACATAACATGTTTTATTCGGAACTAATGTACTTTTTGAAGCTCGTCGTGATTGTCGGATTCCTTCCTAACAAACTCACCATAAAAAATAAACTTGCGCTCCTATTTATCATTTGATATCATTCAATTATCAAACTTCAAGTCGTTCCGAGTTTTTTATTTTTATTAAAGAAACTGTTTTTAAAATCGTTTGCAACGAATACCAGCTTCCCCCACCTTTCTTTACTGGGGAACATAATGAAATCTTGATTGTCCAGATTGTAGCCCACACTAACCTGTCACTTTCACATTTTTTTTAGATTGGTAACTTTGAATGAACCAATCAGAGCTAAGCTAGATATAATCAGTGCCGAGGGACCTACAGTAGAACGTTGATTCCGAGCAACTACTGCTCACAGTAGTCAGGGGGGGTTGCCCGAAATTATTAAGCGTTTGACCTTGAAAATTTAAAAAATTTCGTCTGCGACGCTATTACAAGACTCGCTTCGCTCGTGCCCCTCCCCGAACTAAATTCTTGCATATGCCACTAACTGCTCAAGAAGAATTTCAGTATTTGACTACATGGTTCAATTTTGCCTCGGATTAAGAAATAATTTAATTTCTCTGGAACAGTCTGTTCGTCTTTTTGAAGAGAAGATTTCATTAAAAATGTTCAAAGAGCTTATAATGAACGTAAAAAAATAATGAAAGCTTGGGGGTGGAATAGGCATGATTTAGGAGGGGAGGGGTTGAAAGGGTGTGCAAAATATATTATTGCGTTTTTCAGCGAAACTTGACGTCGTATCAAAAAATATCTTACAGAAAAGTTGTAGATCATAAAAAAATCTACAACTTTCGTAAGAGTCACTTTTCAAAATGGCTTCAAAATTTCCGTAAAAAATGTGAAAAATGCGAAAATACGATTTATTTTGTTTTTTATTTTTCATTTTCGCAAAAATAATTCAATTTTAATGAAATTTTGTGAAAGTATGTCTCTTTTTTTTACATGAAAAAACCTAAAAGTTTTTGAGATATTCAGATTTTCAGTCTAAAACTGTTTTTTTTTTTTTCAAAAATAAATTCTGTGGTGAAAAATCATCCTACAGAGTTCTTCCGGTGCTCATTTTTTTTGTTTTTACATGTACTTTTTGATGCAATAATAAAAAATAGTTGTTTCTATTTAACAACAAGCTCAAAAATTGAAAAACTCTAAAATGACTTTTGCAACAATGAATTTTTCAGTAATTGTTCATAATTTGTTTGAAATTTTAAGAAAATTAAAAAGCTGATTATACCATTCAATTGTACGGAAAAATATACAAAAGAAACTGTCTTTCATTGTTTGACCCGAAACTTAACTTTTTTAAACATTAAATTAGAAGCAAAATAAACATTTTTTGTCTTAGAATCAAAAAGTATCCAATACAAAAAAAAATAGAGGTTACTATATTATATAAAGACGCGTCTCCACTTAGGCGGTTTTTGCCGGCGGCTTTAGTGATGGGGAGGTGTGCAGGCAATGTTAAAGCATACATTAAAAGCCGCCGGCAAAAACCGCATAAGTGGAGACGCGTCTTAACATAACATCAAAACTTCCGAGAAAAATGCGAAAAATACTTTTACCTCCAACCAAATACTTTTTCTTACGCTTTTTTTGTATTTAAGACAAGATACAATTTAAAGTCAGAAATAAAAAGCAAAAGAAGAGTCTGTAGGATGATTTCTTACCACAGAATTTATTTAAAAAAAAAAAATAGTTTTAAACTGAACATTTCAAAAACTGTTAGATTTTTTTATGTAAAAAATTTGTGCTTATTTAAGACATATCTACGCAAGCATGCTCGAAAAAGAAAAAATAAAAAATCGATTTTTCGCACTTTTCACGGAAATGTTGAGGTCATAGTAAAAAGTGACTCTTATGAAAGTTGTAGATTTTTTTAAGATATACAACTTTTCTGTTGACCAGTTTTTGATAGAACATCAAGTTTCGCTGGAAAACGCAATAATACATTTTGCACACGGTCTTTCAAACCCCCCCCACCCCCCCAAATAACTCTACACCACCTCCGGATTTGCACTTTCGCTTTTTACGTTCATTATAAACCCCTTGACCATTTCCAATGATAAAAATTCTGTCTACAATCAAAAATGGTTTTGGCTTCTAAATCAGCTAATTTGCTTGCACTACAAATCATTTCGCTAAATTGGTAACTTGGTAACTTTTGACTAAAATCAACTAATTAGAGTTTTCTTCCAAGTCACTGAATCCTCTTTTTTACATGTAACCCAATAACAGAGTTTTCGAATTTCGAAAGAACTTGCTTTAAAATTGGTTTAACAGGGGAAACCCAAGATAGACAAATTTCAAGGTCAATGTACGTACGTCCGCACGTTTACGCGCGTCCGAGGAATGACATAAACCGTTTTATGCGATTTGAAGTCTTTGTCTAGGCAGAGAAAAAAATCATTTCGTCTTTTTCAAAATTTCTCATAACAATAATAATTATTTTCTCTTTGTTTTATTGCTCGCATTATCAAATCGTTCGGTCAATCTGAATGATAGGCAATTCACGCGTCGATATATTTTACAAAACGGTCATCGTGGTTCATCGACACTTTATTATGAACTTCAATTATTATCCTCGAGAAAATATTGCTGCTGATATTTATAAAACGTTCCGCTGCTTTCTTTGGGTCGTGAAGCTGAAAACCGACAAAAAACTTGACAGCATTTCTTCTAAAGAACTATTGATGGCTAAACTATTATGGTTCTGGAATGATTAGACACGACAGAATTTAATAAATCAATTTCAATAAAAATTTCTCCAAGCGAATACGAGGTGAGGTAAGACAAAAAATGGGAATTCTGCGACACGCCGATTGTTGGCTCTGGCAAAGAAAAAAGTTGGATTCTGCACACTTCTTTCTTAAGTCTTCGACACTATATCAAGCCCGATGCCAAAAAGACGATCGTTAAGCCATAAATTTAGCGGATCTGCAGAAAAAACTTACCTACCCGTCTAGACAGACGGACCGAACGTACAAAGTTGAGGCAAAAAAATGATGTTTTGGCGACACAATTTAATTGACTCGCGAGAAATATGAAACTAACGATTAGAAAATCAATCGATGGAGCAGTTTAATGACACCGCGTCTTAAAATTTCCTAATTAAACATCACCTTAGAAAATTGGAACGACGTCGTGTCAACTTATAATCGTATTTCCGCATCGAAAACATTTTTACCGAGGAAGCTAATGAATGACAGCGGTAACTCGAGAGGGTAACAACTGGTGCTTTAAATAATCTCGAAAAAAATGTGGGGGATACCCGAAACAAAAAATTTGAAAATGGGTCCATTTCGTGAAGGGGATTATTTTAGGAATGCAATAAAAAATAAAATTGTCGATTTGTAAAGTAAGGCGCGTTAAATGCATTCTGTGCACATTCAGTGCGTTGCCCTTTTGGTGTAAATTTTTTGGCATGATCATCGGCATTGAGTGACAAAAATAGTCTCTTATATTCGATTAAAAAATAATCGACATGTTGAATGTCGAAATGAACGCTTCCTATTGAATTTTTTTAAATTCAATCGGAGATTGATAAGCTAATAAATAAGAGTAATTGTCTCTTGCACAAATTAATATAATCTCGAGTTTGTAAATAAATAATATAAATTGTTAGGTCAAGTAATAAAAAAAAGAAATGGGTTAAATCGAGAGTTATGTAATTTTCTAGTGTGGTTGAAGGTGATCAATTGAAAATACCGAGTTTCATGGTAAGGCGGCCCACCATTGCCTCCATATATGGATTCGTCTTCTGTTGTTGAGGTTTCAATTGTAAACATTCAAAAAAATGTAGGATGCAAATTCTAATGCTAGTGGCAGAACTGGGACAGTACAACAAAAAAATTGTTGTTCGCGAAACAAAAAATAGGAAGTTGTTTATTATTATGCGGCTAACTGTATATTGAAAAATTTTAGGAAAAGTCATGCCCGAGATTTGACTTATTTATAACTCTCTAGGTACAGGAAAACGTGCAAAATTAACAAAAAGAAATAAACACGTCAAAAAACAAAATAATAAAATTTACAGCCACAGATTTTGGCAATACCACAAAATTATAAAAATTAGCCTCATCGATAAGTATTAATTTCAATTTGAAAAAGAGGGGCAAAATTATTGAAAACTGAACTTACCCACCGCTTAAATGACCAATTCCCAAGAGTATCCAGGAACAAAACACACAATAAAAAAATAATAATAATAACAGAACTGCAGTACTACACACACACGAACGCTAAATTTTTGAATTTATTCACAACATTAATAGATTTTCCGAAGTTTAATTTAACTCGTTAAATTTGACATGACACAACACAAACTAGCCCACTTTACTCGACTAACGTGCAGGTAAAACTGTGGCTATCGCTTTTGTACTTTTTAGGTTTCGGACCAAATTAGATCCTTCGTATTTTATTGGGTGGTGGTATCTGTCGCGCAAAAACTGTAGCGCTGATGTCAGCGGCAGGAAACTTCCGACAGAAATCGATAAACATTACACTTGGCGTTAGGCAACCACCCGAACAGTGAAACAATAACCAGTGGCGTAACTATCACACCGTCGCGGTAAGAATAATATTATTTTTAGCCAACCACCCTTTAGAAAGAGAAGAATAAAAAGGTAAACATGAACGAAGAAAATATTTATTCAATAAAAATATGACATATTTTAAAAATATGTTTTACAGAGATGACAATACTTAATAGAAACTCTAAACTATCAATCAAGTTTGAATTAGTAACAATTAAAATCTTCAAACTTCAACAGTTAGTAGATGTACACGAAAACATTTAGTGTTTTGAACTACGATCTAGGATAAACCGGGGAGGGGGTAATGCCTACATCTTTTATTCATCTATAAATCTATATTATCATAATATAACAAATTTGTAGGCCCAAAAATACATGTTATTCTTAACCTATTAGTTTAATTTTGTGTGTGAGTAAGTGTTTTGTTTGTGAATAGGGGGAAACGGGGGAGGAGGACTTGTGTGTAGGTTATGGAATGTTTTATAAACATATTTACAAACTTAAAAGCTGCCTATAATTCATATCTCCCAACAATTTCAGAAACCAACAATCCAAACGGAAGAAAATAAAGTTTCTCTCTGTGTAATAATTATAAAATTAGACTTATAAAGCTGTCAGGCACTTACCATCACTTTCAAAATTCATAGGTACATTTTTTTGTAGGAGTGCGAACTTGATACAGAACACACAATAATAATTAAACTTATCAAGATTTACAATCTTAAATTATAAGTCATTAAGTGAACAGGTTTTTCATGCGTACAACAGAGTACGCATTCCAAAGAGTTGCTAATATCCACGCCATTTAAAAAATTAATATTATTTACACTCACATGCACACCGGTGAACGTTATTAACGTAAACTAAAATGTAGATGAGATCTTATAAGGTAATTAAACTTAGAGAAAAAGTATCTATAAAAAACGAACAGCCGTTGTTTATAGATGCTTTTAAGAAACGGTCAGAACAACAAATTTTAACATGCAGGATGGTCGTGAACTATGGGGTGAACATTGAGATGATATTTAAAAATAAAATACAAATCTGAGAAAACTATTAAACCTTTTTAAAAAAATCGCGCGCGCCCTACTACTTACAACAAAGCGTAAAAAAATAAAATTTAACCTTACAAAGACAACATAGTTAATTTGTATAAAAAAATTTCAATATCGTTTTTAGGCAATTCAAAACGCGAAAATGATATTTAAGAAACTAAACAGGCTCGATTAGGAAGAAAGAAATTTTGTTCTTTATAAGTCAGGTGGTTGGCTGTCAAGTACTTCGGTTAAAAAGGAATCGATGGTTACGTCGCCAATCATCCTAAAGAAGAACAAATGCTCGGTACATTTTAATCCTATTGATCTGAGCGCCGGCAATCGCAGCAGTAACTTGGCAAAACGACCAGGTTCGTCTGGATGTGTGGTCCTACAGTATTCTTCCAGCACGCCGTAAACTTTTTCCCTAAGCATCTCCACCTCCGGTACCGATTTGATTCCACGAACATCTGTAAAAAATTATTTTCATTATTTTTTTTGTTACTTAAACTTATCTGCACTTTCGAACAATTAATCTAATAATTTTAAATTTTGGGTAACCGTAATATTTTGAAGGGAGATGAATCACATTTTGAAAGTACCATAATCCTGTGTAATATATTAAATTATGATTCACCTAACAATAAACGGAAATAAACTTTAGTTTTTGAAAGGCTGCAAAACTTTTGAAAGAGGCTAAGGTGCGCCAACCTTTTGGATCTCATGGACCACTAACTCGCAATTCCAAAGTCTGCAAATCAAACTTTTTTTTTAAAAAGCGCGACGACCTTATTTTCTAAGGATTATCTAAATTTCTAGATTAACAAAAACCATTTCGAAAAATATAAAATTTTTATGTTTTTTCAGTTGTGAAATACTAACGTCAAAATATTCATAAATATTTTATATTTGTAAACTTCGTTTGTCTGTAAGTTAACAGTAAGAAACAGAGGTATTTTGCATCTTGACCAACAGCCAGGCAACACTAAAAGCCCTGGAACGAGTGGAAACACAATCCAAGGTTGTAAAACACTGCCTCGATGTGCTGGTGACACTGGCACAACAAAACAACTTAACACTGGAATAAAAGGCAACAAAACAGCAGATGCCTTAGCCAAGGCAGCTGCAAAACGACGATTAGTAGAACCAGAACCAACTTGAGGGATAGCTTATCCGACCGCACAGGAGACCATCAAGGAACTACTAAACAAACAACATCTCGTGTATTGGAAAGGCCTTCCAGGACTACGACAATCGTGGATGTTCATTGGGGGGTCAGCCAATTCACAGCTGAGGAAGGCAGTAATACTGTTTACAGGACACTGCTGTTTAAACAGACACCTCAACATTATTGGGGTTGTAGAAGACTCTACATGTAGAAAATGTGAGGAGGTTGAAGAAACTCCACACCACACTCTATGTGTATGTCCAGCCCAAGCCTCGGTGAACCTAAGACACTGCGGTTTTCCTTATCCGACAATAAAGGAAATAACACAAATGGCCATCACCAGGATACTCGACTTCATTGAGGAGACTAAACTGATGGAGTAAAACTTGGAACGCGGGGTACAATAAGCTTAGAGCTTCAGTGCAGGTGAGTTCTGAACCACAACCCATTCAGCAATAATAAAATAAAACAGAGGTATAACTTTCACAATGCAAGATTTTTTTCATAGACAAAGAAGAAAAATATTTTTCCCTGCAGAAACATGTTTATTTCTAAGTTATATTTAAAAAATAATGCATCAATAACAAACGGGAACTTAGAAGAAAAGTTAAGATATCTCCAAAACTTTGAAGCAAGGTGGGAATTTCTGGGGAAATCTGATGTACAAGTGAAAGGAATTGTGTGGAAATCCAGGAAAATTCTAAGAAATCTCAAGAAATTAACAAAAAACAAGAGACTAATCTGTTTGGCTGTAACGGGTGTGATGCGCACGGCACCCACTGCGGCGTTGGAGACCCTCCTCTGCCTCCCATCACTTGATCTTCATGTGCAAGAAATGGCGGGTAAGGGGGCTCTGAGGCTCCGCAATTGGGGACTGTGAAACCACAGGCGAGGAACTGTGGGTCATATGCGGATTTTAGAGGATTACTCACTTAGAGTGCCTCTGCTGCATCTTGAACCTGACATAATTTCCCCTAAATTATATTTGATAGGAAATTCAAAATCCTATTGAATCCAACTGAAGCCAACGAATATGACATATGTCTCTTTTCGGATGGTTCCAAAAATAATGTTGGTTCAGAAGCAGGAATATTTTCTGCTGAACTTGATCTAAATATGAGCATACCTCTGTGCAAGTACACATCAGTTTTTCAAGCGAAACTTATGGGTATACTGCACTGCGCAAAAGCAGTTCAAGATAATTGTATCTGCGACAAAAATATTCAGATATCTACGGATAGCAGAGCGACACTTGTGACCCTCAGGAGTCACAAGGTCACATCTGGTCTGGTGCTTGTGAATGCATTCAAACACTAAATGTGGTATCCAATTTAAATGCCATTTCCCTTTCGTGGGCGAAAGGACATCAAGACAACGAAGGCAACGTCAAAGCGGACGAGCTGGCAAGAAAAGGTTCCAACAGCCTTTCCTGCGGCCTGGAGCGGATGATTGTGCCAGCTGTCAAAACTATCGATACCCTCCTAAAGCAACACACCCTGGTACTGAAACTGAATGCAGGCAAGCAAGGGCAGCGATTAAAGCACCCTCTAGCAAACATTCAAAATATTATTTGAAACCGTCCAGAGTCAATCTATGGGCACTTGCAGGGATTTTTAACTGGACACTGCAAACTAAACAAACATCTCAATACACTGGGACTTGTAGATAACCCCAGATGTCGGGGATGCAATAGAGCAGACGAAACAGCAAAACATGTGCTTTATCAATGTCCGTCATTAGCGTCAACAAGAGGTGCCATGCCAGAATCAGCGACACTTCGCCTGCCAAAATGTTCGAGTTTATCTTGGAAACAGGTTGGCTTGAGGAATGACAGGATGGGGAGGATGGGGTAGGAAGATAGGGATTATTCCCTGCCCTCTCACCTAAATTCCAGAATCTAGCCATTGTATGGAATTATGCAACTACCTTGCCACCACAATGATGATGCAGAACTCTCAATAATTATTTAAAAAAATCTTGTTCAGAATTTTTATATTTCTGTCCTCTACAATACTGAGGTTGTGTTTTTGCCGAATTAAATCTTTCAATTCGGCTTCTATTTTAGACAAATTTTCCCGATAAGTGGCAGAAATTTCAGTGCCTCACAGATGAGTGTTAATTTATAGCAGTCAGCAGAACTGAAAAATTTAAAAAAGCACTGCACTAATCACTAGGTCCAAAGTTGCAAATACTATTTTATACAAATTAAAAAATGGATTGCTTTAGAAGAACCAAACAAGATAAATTGAATTGTTAAATATTGAAATATTTTTTAATATTTATTAAATTATTCAAGTTAGCCAGAGGTGCACACAGAAATTTTATTTGGGAATGAGGCTTTATGCTTCATTTATAAGTAAAAAAAAAACATTTAGCTACTCTCCCCTTTAAAAAATCGAATCATCTTTTTTGGGGAAAGCCCCCCCCCCCTTCATGCATGCTATTGCAGCGGTTCCCAATTAGATTTGGCCGCGGAACCCTTGGGCAATGTAAAAAATTTGGCGGAACCCCAAGCAGATTTCACTATTATTAAAAAAAAAAAGACATCAAGTTTTGCATTTCAAGGTTGCTATCCATTTAATTAAACGGAATTACGGATTAGGACAGGGCACTCAAAATATTAAAGAAAATTAAAACAGCAAAATTTATTTTTACGCCATTTTGAAACTGCTGTGCTATTGTATAAATTTGCACTTAGCCTTTTATGTATGTGCCTCTGCAGATGGTAACCATAACATACTCGGTAACCGGAAGAAGAAGTGAGGCACTGTTAACACGTTGAGTTGAGACAGTGAGCACTATGACATCAACCTGATTTTAAAATTCACCCATAAAATCTATAGTGCTATCAAGAGGGCTATGAGAGCTGGAGACAACCAAACATTTTAAAAGCTCCAAGAAAATATTCTGCAGAAAAGTGTCTACTTTCTCATTTTATTTGCGAATTAACCTGCAGTTAAAAAATCATAATTTCCAAGAAAATGTTAAATACCTAATTGTAATCTATCCTGAAGAAGAAAGAAACAGTAGGACACAAAGTAGAAAATTCCCTCGTCCTCCCGATAGCTAAGGGGTTAGACTGCAGAAAAATAAAAAAATCTAGCGCAGTTTTAGAAACGAAGAAAGGTTCACTGTATGGTGCAGGGATCGTAGATTAACAATAAGACATTAAAATGTAATTATTTACTTAAAAAACTAGTTGTCAAACTTTAACTGCGTATATTTCAAAATTGCAATTGACTTGAAATTTGAAATATGTACATATTATGTTAAGAATACTGGTACCTTTCGGCTTATGCAGAAATCCCATAAAAATACTGCAAATTTAAGTCCAAAAAATTTCTAAAATTCTTTTTTCTTTAACTGAAATCAAAATGCTGTTGCCAGTATCTTGCAAATAATAACAATTTTCCAGAATCAGTATAATAAAATCTGCTAAATCATATACACCATCTGACAGTATGCAAAGAACTACATTGTAAGTGAAGTGGAAGTAGCTGTTAATAAAACTTTTCAAGTTTTACATTAATTCCCAACGTTTACTTTATTTTAAGAGAGGTCATTGTAGTCGAACTCCTTAACAAGTGTCTACCAACAACAGATTTACTGCAGTCTCTTCGTCACCAATCAACCCCCTAATAAATACCGAAATGCAATTCGGCCATTAGTGTTTTATTTACCATTTTAATTCAATAATATATTATAGGAATCATTAAAATTTTCAAAATTGTCAATCATAATTTGAGCTGCAATCCAAAAAATACTAATTTTTAGAAAGCATTTTAAAATATTTAAAATCTAGAAAATCCGTCTGCAATATTTGCTAATGAATAAAAAATGGGTTATAAATAATTCTTTAGTTTCTAGAAAAGTAAATTTGTTACTATTTAAACAAGCACAAGACTCCTGAGTAAAAGAGGCACAAATTTAAGAAACTTCATTTGTTTAATTTAAAATTATATTACAAAGCAAAAGTCCGGTGGGATGAAAAGTTGCTATAATGTACATAAAATATTCAAAAGCACTGCGTTTCAAATATTCCATAATATGTAAATAATTTTTCAAGTCAGTTGCTAACGTACACTTTGATGAAGAATTAAAAATTCAATTATTCAATAATATTAATAATAAGAATTAAATCCTTTGTCACATTGTCTCTATCAAAAAAAAATGTTGACTTTATTCAACCCTTATTCATTCCGCTTGCCTACTTTTTAAAATTTTTATCTAAGATTAATTTTAAAAACTTATTCCCATTTCTGGCTTATAAGCTCCGAAATGTAATTCAAACACAACTCTTCTTAAGAAGATCAAAAGTTTGTCATTTTATATTTTATCCAAACTATATTTTTAAATTGCTACCTAAGCTCCCCGACATAAAAACCAAGAAATAATAAAAACTTGATCCCAGCAAAATGGCAACCATTTTATATTTAAGTGAATTTGTCAGGATAAAAAAATCACACAAACCTGGATTAAATAAAATTATACAACGTAAACATCCAAGCTCAGCACGATCCATCTTCATTTCTCTCATTTTTGTGACCAACTCTGTAAGTACTCTATCGAAAATTCCGCTCACACCAACTTGTTGTGCGGAATTCCTATAAAAGAACAACAAATAAATGAACAGAACATTTTTATCTTGAATGATAAACCAACCTCTGTATTGCAAGACCAGTTGCGAATATGATGGATTCTTTAGCATCAATTGATTGATGTGATAATCCTGCAATAAGTAATTCGTTCCATCCGGCTCGAAGAAGTAAGACTTGGTCTTGTAGTGGTAATGATATAAAATGTGGAATATTTTTAGCCCATTCCACCAAGTGAAACAATTGTTTGTTTGTCGCTTGGCAAAAATTTGGAACAGCATTCTGAAAAAACATTAAAATTATAAAAACCGCCAGTAATTCGTGTTCAAATTATTGAGCTTCTGCAAATCATGCTCAACAAAAAATTGCAGCAACACACTTCCTTTATTTCATCAGCAACCAATTTTCAAGATTTAAAAAAATCCAAAAAATTGAATTTTTACTTCATTAATAAATTACGGTTAAATAAATTTGTTGTGTTTTCGCTAATTTCGAATTAAACCTGAGAAAGTGTATTGCACTTCTCGTGATAGGAGAAAGAGTGGCTAACAGCAGAGAGACCTAATAAGGTACTTGTTTTACAAAATGAAGCAGTACTGAAAAAAGCTGGCATGTGAGAAAAAATAAGACATTGCATTTTAAAAAATGATTTAAACGAAACGGAAACAAAACAAATAGTTCAATGCCATTACACCACTGTGCTAGAAATACGTGTGGGCAATCTAAAAATACGGCACAATTTGACTTACAAGAATTTAAATTGGCACAAAATTAGGCAGTGGTGTTTATTGCAATGAAAATAACAAAGCCCGGATAATATTCAATTACTTTCAATCACATTGCCAATTTCAAACAGCGCGTCGTTTAAATAAAACTTTACCTCAAACTCAACGGGTTGATCGCTTTTCATATCCGCCCTCTTTTCGGCCTCTAATATTCGTTCTATCGTAACGTCAGTGTGCAAACTTGAAGTCGACTCCACTTCGGCATTATCACGTTCTTTAGTTCTCTGTCGTTCTTCTTGCACAGCTTCCCGTTTCATACCCATGGTTAAACATTTTTGATACCGACAATACTGACACCTAAAACAAAACGTTACATTATTGTGCATCGCCCTGTATATAATCGTGATTAACAAAAATTTGACTTATAATGCCCACACCTTGAAATATTTTGTACGTTCACCATATAAGTTACGCCCCCGTAATTTAAACAACTTTGAAATAATAAAAATTAAGTCTTACCGGTTCCTTTGTCGTTTGTCTATGATGCATATTTTTTCTTCGCGGCAAGCATAGGATAAATCTTTGCGTACAGTTCGTTTGAAAAATCCTTTACATCCTTCACAGCTACAACAAAAAAAAACATTAATTAGTTGTGTCGCCAGTAAGTTAGTGAGTAAGAGTTAATTTGCAGTTTTTCTGGAGAAAAAAAGAGTAATACTGCCTAACGGGGTTGATCCTTTACAACAATAAATGGAGATACAACAGCTAAGTAGCAACTTGATCATAAAAGCAAAAAGATAATTCTATAAATTAAATTGGAAATTCGAAATTTTTCATTTTTTGCTCAGGATTGGAAAAAAGGTTTTTTTATAAACTTTGATTTCACTTTGACCAATAGAAATATTGAAATTTTCTCTAAAAAAATATTCAAAAATTGCGAAGGGGGAAAAAAATTATAGAGTATTTTAAGAGTTGAGTAGCACAATTTTAAGCCGTTGAAGCCAACCACCAGCCAAATTTTCTGATTTTCTGTGAAATGGGCTGGCTTTTAAAAAAAATTTACTATACAAAAGATGTAGTCCATTAAATTTCCTATCCGGAATCGGTCGTCAGATTTTTTGTAAAATGTTTCGTTTAAAAGATACAGGGTCTTGGAAAAAAAAAACAAAAAGTTTAAGTTTTTCAACATTTCTTCACTTATTTTAATTCATAGTTCGAAATCCGTTGATTTTAGGCGGAAAAGGAAAAGGAAAAATTTTAGAAAAGTGTCTTCTATCACCACCTAAGTTATGTAAAGTGTATCCGGGGACACCCTGTATATGCATTCAAGATACTTGGCTTTTCGGATATGGAGGTTTAACTGAATTTTAGAGCAAACCTGGGTTCGTGGGCTCAAGGCCGAGTAGTATTTTGGCATTCAATACCTAAAAGATGTTGCCAACATCTTGTGAGAGAGGCACGGTCGAAATACATAGTCGGGTGTACTTAGTAACCCCGACATAGCAATCTAGCATTCTAACTGCTATCCAACGACTGCGCTCTTAATATCAATAAATATAGTGAATTATGCAAAATACCGTAATTCAATAATGCCTACTTACTATCACGCAAGGAAATCATTCGTTACGAAATATTCAATTTTTTGCTTTAATTCCAGAACAAGTGTAGTTTAAATATGTACTGTCGTGTTACCTTACCGAATCAAATTTTGAAAATTTTGTCAAGTCGGCGCCCAATCGTTAAGTTAAGACAAGTTTGATAGGGCTTTTGCCAAAAATGGTCGCTTGAAGCGGTTGAGGAGAAAGTCGTCTCCCGTAATTTTGATATTTTTAATTTTGAATTTTACGAATAAATAGTTTAAAATGGTTCTGGATAATAATTCAATTAAAATGAACGATTCATTCTGGGGGGAGTTGAAAGATAGAGCAAGAATATGGGAAATTTTGCAAAAAGAAGAAGGGGAAAACCAGCAAGATGAGGAAGATGTAAGAAATGAGAAGAAAGAAAATCCAAACAATTGGCAAACGATACATAGCAAATATCGAAAAATAAATTTGGAAAGATTAGACAGAAACACAATAATAATAAATGCAATTAAAGTCAGAATTAAGAAAAGCAAGGAAAGTTTGGTTTTGAAGGAAAATTTGGAGGATGAGGTTGAAAATTTAAAATTTAAAGATAGAGAAAACTTGGATTTACGAAATGGAAGTTTAATTGATTTAAAAGACAAAATTATGGATCTGGAAAGTAATAAAAATTTGGAATTGGAAAATAAAAATTTAATGGATCTGGAAAATGATAAAAACTTAACTGGTTTTAAAAATAAAAGTTTAAATTTGAGAATTGAAAACGGTTTGGGTTTGAAAAATGCAAATTTGAATGATTCTGAAAATGAAGATTTTGATGTAAAAAATGAAAATTGATGACAATTTGAATATAAAACATGAAGATTCAAATTTAAAAATTGGAGAAAATTTTGATCAAAAAAGTTTAATTGGCATTAAAAATAAAAATTTCGAGAAAAGTAAATTCATTGGTCCAAGGGATGGTAAATTAATTGATTTGAAAAGTGGAGATTTGGTCGGAATAAAAAATATCAAAGGTTTGAATAATTTGGAAGAGGAAAGTTTGATTAGATTGGAAGATAAAGATGAAGAAAATGACGTAAAGAAGAAAAGAGTCGAGGATGAATCGGCAAAGCCAACACCAGGACTAAGAAGGAGGATTCGATTCGAAGTCAACAATTTTCTATTTTTCAATTTTGAAAACAAGTAGCCGACTTCAACTAAGGATCGTCTTATGGAAATCCATCAGATGGAAGTAGTTTAAACGATGGATTTGGAAACACGACCCAAATGATATTTTTTTGACAAACCACCAGCCATTCGACTGTAGTTATGCTAAAAAACTAGGAAGAGTAAAGATGTCGTGTTACCGAATCGAATGTTTTTCGAATACCGAAAAAATAAAGTTCATGTGATAGCGACGTGTGGTCCGTTATCTCCCACTTTTTAAGCATTGCTACTGCAATGCAATAATTTTGCAGTGGTTTTTTAATTTTAAAATTGATTTAAATTTAAAAAAAATTAAAAAATATAATCTCAGTACATTTACCTGACCAATGCGTTTATCTATTTTATTGTTAATGGCAGTGGCGTAACTACCAGTGTTCAATCCTGACCAAAAAAAATTTTTTTATCTGTAATTTTAAGTATGAGACTGCTAAATGATATTACACAGATGAATTAACAACCGAACAAAGAAGTTCCTATATTTTTGTTCCCCTTTTGTACTTTTTACAAAAGTTGCCTTTTAATTTATTACCCATTTTGGGCCCAGTTTGACTCTGGAACTAGTCTTATTATAATCTATAATAAGTGCAAGTAATCAGCACTTGTTTGAGAAATAAAACCAATGAAATTTTTCACCGCATACGTCAAAAACCTTGACTTACCTTGACTTGATGTCATTCAATACAACATAAATTTACAGATTTACTTCTTTGTGCAGGCCATTGTTTTCTTTCGTGACCGCCTTTATATCTTTTTGCTTAACTTTTAGTGCCGCCGGCGGCAAAACTAATGTAAATATTATATTATAATTAATTAATATTATAATTAATATTATAATTAATTTTTTACGTTTGAAGTAGAAATAACATGTTTTATCCAAAGCAAAGTATCTTTTCTCGTAATAAAACAATATAACTATAATTTTTTATATTAATTCAAGTATGGGGTTTGAACCGCTAAAAATGCAGTTACTCGTGTGAACTGAACAGGCCACAATGTAGATAAGTACCAAAAATAGATAGTTCCCTCGTAAGTGCATTTAACTACGAATCAATAACTTCCTCAATTACTTATATTCAAATAATTGAATTTCTGCAATTCAAAATAGAATTGAAGCAGAAAATAAGAATTAGTCAGTGGGTACGTCATCCTAACCAATATTCAATGATATTAATTTTAGAAAAAAACTGGATAAAATAGAGTAATTTTCTGGATTACACAAAATTTATACCCAATTTTGGTTTTCGAGTCGCTTAGCCAGTCGTTCAAAATGGAATTGAAATAGAAAAAGGAGAATTAGTCACTGCTAAATCGAGCGAATGAGTTATTATGTCCACAAAGAAATCGAAATGGGGAGAAATGACGGAAACAATAAACGCGTGGGTGGAGACAATTCGTTCAATCAAATCAGCATTCCAAATATCGAAGTGATAAATAAAATAATCAGCTAAGCACGAATTTCTGAGGCCAATAAATTTCCAAATTTGACGACGACAATAACTTTTAAAATTATTACTGGTTTTTTGGCAAGCATTTGTCTTTGTCATGGGCGAATATACGAGTAGCGATTTTGAATGTGATATTTTGATATTTTGCCAATACTGACACGAACTTTTTTTACAGCCCAAAATTAAAGCTTCCTGTTAATATTGACCTTGCATTCTTAATTGCTAATCAATCGATTATAACAGGCAACAATAAAATTAGAAGTTGTGGTAATAAATTTTTCAAAAAAAACCGTGTTTGGCCAATCGGAATAAAAACGTTGCGATGACACGTGCCAATTAAAGGGTAATATTTTAATTAAACGGGCTCCATTAATAAAAATAGTAGTAACCTTTCGAATGTGACCTTTCCCGAGTTAATCTATTCCTGAAACCTTGTAGTATAGTTTAATAACATTTCGCTTTATTGTTGAACGAGCAATTTTTTTGCATTATAATTATTGAAGCAATGATCGCCCAAAAATTTTAATTGGTAATTTGTTGCGCAATTTGTTGCTGAGGCCAAACAAACTAAAACTTTTTACGCATAACATTTTGGCCCAATAGTCAGTAGGTGCATTGGAGATGTTTGAGAAGCAAATTCAAAATATTGTCACAGAATTAGATCAAAAACCCATCCTCGCGTGTTGAAGTAAAACACAGGATTTACGGCTTGGTAGACAGAACACCACGTTCATGTGTAAATAATGAGGCAAATTAAAAAAAAAAGAACCAAGGTCGTCCTGATGTACTTTGAAAGATGGTTATACGACGACTAATAATTTAAAAATTATTATTATTGTGACGAACTGAATTGCAGGAGTGAAAAACCATTCCAATGTTAATATTGTGGACAGATAAAATTTTCATCGTTAACCACAAACCTATAAATCTAATAATAAATGCGAGGAAAATATCTTTTAATAGAAATTAGTGACTGGTACGAAATTTAAGTTTTCAATTCCAGTTACTTACCTATAAACGCCGTAATGCTTTCCACTAGCTCTATCCCCACAAATTGAGCATAAATGTTTGGAACCACTAAGAGGATGATTTGGTGGATACGTCGAACTTCCTCCTTTTTGGCCTTGGTTACCAGATGTGGGACTCACTATACTTCCGTGGCCCAGCGAAAAAGATCCCGGACTGTTTGGGCCCTGCGGAGGACTAAACTGTCCTGAGGATAATAAGGTAGCAGTGTCTGGCTTCATTTCGAGAGGCGATTGGGGCCCTAACGAACCCATCGATAGATTCTGGTCTAAACTTAATCCTGAAAAAAAAAACATGTTAGTTTAATGACCCAAAATTGTTCGCAAATTTCAGGGAGGAAAATCATTTTGAATTCCTGTGAAAATGAGCAAATCGTCAGGAATAAGATGATGTATGTATTATAAAGACATTAAGAGAAGTTTTATGAATTTAGCCTTGCGAACACGTAATGTGTGCAAAAGTAGCAACACACAAGGTCGATGTTAAAAAATTAGAACCGCGATATGAAAATCGCACACGTGGAGGAGTCATTACACAGATAAAAACTATAATACATCTCAGAGTTTAAGTAAATAAAAATATTGGAATTGTTTCTATTTGTTCGCCCGTAGTTTGCTTTTTCGATAACAATCTAATCACAGCAAATAATACCGGGGGCGTTCGAAACTGTTTGGGCTTCTTATGGAAGAAAATGAGCTAGTGAAGCTACATCAACTTGGAAGTCAGCGCACTTTTATGTTATATTTTTTGTGGAAAATTAAAAAATTCCCACAGCAAAATTTAATAACCTGAATAAATTTAAAAAAATGCCAAGCTTCGAAAATAAACCACAATTTATGCAAAGTTGTTCCAATCTCGTAGAAATTTGAAACATTTAGCATTGATAGTATTCGTCGCCCAATTACCCATTTATGCTGAATAATTTTTCAATGATTTACCTGAAATCCTATAAACAGTTTGACCTGTAGACGACTTTTGTTCAAGGTTTTATTTCTATGTTCGTAATATTTATGCCCATTAGTAAGAAGCGGCAAGCCATATGAAATATTGCCAATTGGAGTTTTTCTCATCAGTTCGCTTCAAAATTTCCAATGTGTGCCTCCCCTTAGTTGGGCTCGTAAAATTTGGATTACACCGAAGCGAAAACAAGATCGATCAAAAAGAACTTAAAATCCAAGAAAAATAATAATTTTCCTTTCGGCACTAAAATAATTTTTTGCAGCTATCCATGAAGGTGCCGATAAGAAAAGTGGGTCAGGTAAAGATTAAGAAGCTCCTAAGGTAATAATAATTTTTTACACGTACTTACTACATATTTCCAAGTGAGACAAGGTAAATGTAACGTCGCAAAAGTTTACAATTCGTGTTTAAAATACTTAAAAGACAATTTCGTGTTGATAATATCGCAAACTTGGAATTTATGAAAAACCTACACGCATATTAAATAATAATAAAAAAATTTGATTTAAATTTAAAAGCCGCAACTCATTTTGAGAAACAATTTAAATTTGCGGGTATACCAGCAATTCAAAAAACAGGAAACTAATTTTCACCACAAGGTTATTTCGTTCATTAATGAAAATGAAACCTTTTACACGAAATGGCTTCAGAATTTTTGCTGTAATTTCGATTGTGAAATTGTGCGGCACACACTTAAATGGGGGACCTACTGTGGAACTTCAATCCGGAAGGACTAGCCTTCTGTATTTAGACCCCAGGGCTGCCTACATAGGTTTTTTTACGACGTAAATCAGGAATCGAACCACGCACTTGATTTTTTAAAATAAATCATCGTAGTCACAACGTCATCCAAAAGTTGGCAGAAGTATTTTGGTTGAATTTAGTGTTATATTAGTGTACGTTGACGTCTTGGTAATAGTCGAAGGTCAAAATGCCGGTTGTTTACTCACTTCGCATCAATATGTTTTTCGCATTGTTACTATCCTTTCTAATAGGAAATTAAATCCGGGAACAAAACTTTTCTAATTCAATAACAAAAGTGTCCTCGAGGAATATAGCATGAAATTGGAGACATCTCGAGATTAATGTATCGGGAAATCAATATAACGAAATGTAGTTGACTTTAATTTAATAAGCCAAACAGGATGTGTTCCTGGGAGTTTTTTCACAAAAAAAAAACTTAACCGCCAGTTTTTTCAATCTGTTTAACGTATAAACCAAGGCCTTGGAACTTTTCCTACATAAACTTTTTTAAGACATCGATTTGCAAACTTTCTAGCTTGGCAAAACTGAAAGGACTGTTACGGCTAACATAAAGAGTTTCCCAAGTTCTATATTATACAGAGCGTTGAAAAATTCCAAAATGGTTGTTTTATAGTTTCCAGCGTCGCACCTGAACTGCAGCCAAAGATAATATAAAGCAGAATCTAAATTTATGTCTTACATCATCGGCGTTCAAAGGCAACAACAGTATAAATTATAATAAATAAAATAAAATTATAAAATGATGATTTGTAAAAAAATATAAATAATCAACTTTTTTTTTTAATTGCACTTGAATTTAAAAAAATGTACCCTGACACTGACAATGATTGTATAATTTGCAAGGACTTTTTTTTCCAACTTTTATAATGCCGAATGAATGAGTCATAAACAGAAATTGCTATAAAATACACTGCAATTAATCGTAAATGTTAAAATAATTAATTCAGGTTCGTTAATTATTCTTGTCAAACAAGATTAACTTGGAAAAACAACAAACAGTCAATATTGTAGCCGTTTTTGTTACATCTACAGGGTGAACGATGCTACCGAGAGTTGAGTTTTGCTGCAAAAACAAACGATTTTAGAACATCCTGTATACAAAACTCGTGTTTGTAAGTCAACAGAATTTTTTTTTAAATATAAAATGTGGTTTTGATCAAGCTCTACATTGGAAATCAATTAATGCCGATCATGTTTCAGCATTTAGTAAATTGTTTCTTATGAAACCGAATGTCAATAGATACGCAGAAGATTGAAGTGATCCGCCCCATCAATCAACTATAAACGGAATATCGGAGGTTCTAATACCAAACAATTTGTTTTCCACATAAACGAATTAATTACCATATTGTGGCAATTTTTTCGACAAAAAAAAGAAAAATAATTATGCGCACTTACAATAGTTTGTACAACGTTTTGCAATAATAACAAACAGGGTACCACCATGGTACATGGCCGGTTAAAAATATTACGTAATTCGATTTTGTGGTGCTAATCTTAGTAAATTATGTCACAAGGTCTCAGTATGATAATTAAAGCACATAAATGAAGATAATTATCTGAAAAGCCATTCGTCAATTTCAAATTTTACATTAGTTACCACTATTTATTGTTAAACGATAACGACAATAATAATTAGCAATTAAAAGGAGTAATAATACTAATCGATCGCTAAAATAATAAAATTACCCATTAGCCGTAATTGTTTTTTACTTCTAATGATACAACGTAAACCCATATCTTTATCGGATTTCTGTAGTTGCCCTAACAGTTTAAAACGGTTAATGTATAAAAATCGCGCCGAAGGCGATTTTTTGCAAGTTTAACAGTGACGTCCTCTTCCTGTATGGAATACATCATACTTTGGTAACTCTTCTACTTGGTAATTTATTCTTCACGAAACAAAACACGCGTTTTCAGCTTTGTACTCGGTACAATCGGAAAAACAAAAATTATTCTAAAAGGAATTTTCCGGCATTTAAGAAGTACGTGACAATAAAGAAACAATACCACTAAAAATTTAATTTCATGAAATGCTATGCAAAGCACTTTCGTTTCAGTTATTAACGACCGTGCAGTCTGAAGTTTTTTTAAAATTACATGTTTCTGAAGAAGTCAACTGAAAACTTTTTCGAATTTTCCCCCGACAAAAGAAATCGGTCAACTTATCTTTGTATTTTTTTGCTAAAAAAAAACTCGATCCCGATAATAAATGGCAAATATTTTTATTGAAATAACTTCCTGGGATAGTCGAGTAAACAAAAGGTAGAACGCTTTTCGTACCACAACGCAATTTCCACGTCAATCCCCAAGTATTCGTTTCAGTAAAATAAAATTGTTGAATTCTGTTTCCTACTAATTGTTATTTAAAAATAAATTGTTTGTTGTTTATATTGTAATCTTCATTCTAACGACAAAAATAAATATTAGGTGACTAATTTTTGGTGATCCACGATAAGAAATCGCATTTAAATATTTCCCAATTCTTCAGACACAAAAATAAACGAGAGAAAATTATCGAGTGTTAAACCACTCGATGAAGGTTTACTTCGATTCAAACCTTTTCGCTATTCCCCAAAGCATAATCTCTTGAAATATTTATAGAAACACATTTTCCCCCGAGAACAAAGATACTACTCGTATTACGTAAAACTTCCAATTGATAAAAGTAAGAAAAATGTGATTTATCAAGGCAAAACAACGATTATTTAATATTGAACTTGAAAGGATTAAAGAAAATAATTATTCTATTTTTATTATTTGATATTGTAATATCTAAATCGCACACTGAAGTTAAATTAATTTTCAAGAGAAAATCAATTTCCTTTCCTAAAGAAAATCATACAAGGCCGCATTACGATATGGTGATACCAGATAACTCAATTTCAGATGCGATTATTTATCCAAATGTGTTGACATTATATTATAACTTCGTAAATTGAAAATCCATTTCAATTTTGAATAATTTAGTTACAAAAACAATCAAACTTACATCAAAATGAGTTTTTGATACATTTAACGTGATAGGTAAATAATGAACTTTTTTAAATCCAACCTTCGATGAAGGTAGGAAATAATACAAGCGAGAAAATTCAAATTGCGCTGTGAAAAATATACGACGTGCTATTCAAACTCATGCAGTAGAGTCCTTGTATTAATAAAAGATTATTTTGTAAATTTGTTAATATTTTGAATTTTCTGGTATTCCCGCCGACATGTTGAAATGGCACCAACGAGGTGGGGAAACCAGGCCTCTCACAGCTAAGATGAATTTTTGAAATTTGTTCCAAGTTCTGGTCATTATTTAGATCGCTTTTACTCTAACGATCGAGTTAGAGTTATTGGAATCATAATAGGTTTGCATACTAAAATTCGTAAAATTAGAATTAAAATTTAAAGGAATCATAAATTAAAATTAGATGCGCAGCATAATATCGGCGAATTATCGCCTCGTTTTAACATTCCTATTTATATTGCAAGTTTTATTTAATATTTAAATTTGGAAATTATAAAAAATTAAACCAAGAGTCTTATTGCTCACCGAGTGCAGTAATTCGGTTCCGGATCTACAAATAATTTATTGTTTTCGTCCTACCAAATTATACTGCAATATGTATTTTAATTATACAGGGTGTCCCCGTGACCGTGGAAAACCTCGAAGGTGATGATAAAGGACACTTTTCTAAGACATTTTAAAAAAAATTTTTTGTCCAATTCCAAACTTATGGGGAGTACCTCCCTTTAAAGTAATTTTTTTGAATTTTTGCTTTCAAACGGCCATAGCTCCGATATTACTGACATTTTAGGCTTAATGAATTGGAACTTTTTTAAAGATCATTTGCTCATCTACAAATTAGGTTATAACCCCTTATAGTCTAGACTCTAGAATCAACGAATTTCAAGTTATAAATTAAATTAAGGGAAAAAATGTTAAAAAAATTCAGGTTTTATTTTTTTACTTTTCTTGCAAACCCCATATCTCTTAAACGAAACGTCTTAGAAAAAAACTGACGACCCAAACTGGATAGGGAATTTAACGGGCTACAACTTTGGTCAAATACATTTTTTTGGGAAACCAACCATTTTCACAGAAATTCTGAAAATAATAAACAGTTTACAAGAGATGGTGTAAACAATTTTAGAAATGAACATCGATAGGCAGTAGAAAATCCCGGGGAAAAACTTGAGATTAGACATCAGCAACTTTTCAGTGTGAACTGAATACTGGAAAGCTAAATTATAGGTCCTTATTTTTTTTCCACAAAACATAAGGCTTACAGCTGCCGGATACCTAAACTTTTTACAAGAAAATCTTCCATTATTGCTAGATGATATTCCACTGGCATCAAGACAAGAAATGTGGTTTCAGCATGATGGTGCGCTGGTACATTTTGGACGAAAAGTACAAACTTTTTTCAATAGTGGGGTGCCCTTAAAGCTATAGTTTACAGCCATTTTGAAAATTTATGAAAATAAATTTTGTGAATTTATTTCTATTTTACCTGCACCTTGTTCATTATTTTCAGAATTTCTGAGAAAATGGTTGGTTTCTCAAAAAAATGTATTTGACCAAAGTTGTAGCCCATTAAATTCCCTATCCGGGTTGGGCCGTCAGTTTTTTTCTAAGATATTTCGTTTAAGAGATACGGGGTTCGTAAGTACAGTAAAAAAATAAATCTTGAATTTTTATAACATTTTTTCCCCTTAATTTAATTTATAACTCAAAATCGGTTGATTCTAGACGATAAGGGGTTATAACCTAATTTGTAGATAGGCAAATTATCTTTAAAAAATTTCTAATTCATTAAGCTTAAAAACTCAATAATATCGGAGCTATGGCCGTTTGAAATCAGAAATTCAAAAAATTACTTTAAAAGGGGGTACCTCCCCAAGAGTTTTTGAAAATTTGTCTTAGAAAAGTGTCCTTTATCACCACCTCAAAGGTTCTCCGCGGTCACGGGGACATCCTGTATATAAACATATCAAACACAAAGTTAGTTTCTCATCGAACTCTCAAGAAAAAACAAAATAAATAATTTAATTAAATCTGATCGAGAACGTAATACGTTGCATAGTATCAGATAGCCCAACCTTATGGTAGTTCAGAAAACACCTGTTGTAACATCAAGAATTTTCACAGATGGTGCTGATAAATAGGCGAACGTATTAACAACTGCTTTAGCACCAATGAAAATCAAAAATTATAATAATAAAGCAATTTATTACGAATGTCAATTTCAACTACACCGGGTGTTGTTGATCAAAACTTCCCCTATAAGATCTGCTTGTGTAATAGTCTAATACTATATAATCAAAAGTAATAAGTAGCCATCATTATTTTACTTGTACACGATAAGGTATTATGAGTCCTAAATTTGTTTTATAAATTCGGGCGAACAGAATAAATATTTAATATGGAAATCACCTCGAAAATTAAAACTTTTGCATGTAAACCATTTATGAGCCGACATTACGACCATCCAAAATCTATAAATTCGATGAAGGAAGATAGAAAAATATAGTGGAAAGACTGACTGACTACCAAAATCAGCTATGAGGAGAAAGTCAAATACCAAAACACGTAAAGCTAAATATATTGAGGGGCCCCTAAACAAGGATTAAATATAATAATAGCCACCAAAACCTATTTCGCATTCAAGCAATAACGAGAATTTATTTGTAATAATCTAACTTGCAAATTGCGTTTGTCTGTAAGTTCAGCTGTGGAAATCTCCACTATTTAATTTTTCATAGTACAAAGTATATACAGGGTGTCCCCGTGACCATGGAGAACCTTTGAGGTGATAGGTGGTGATAAAGGACACATTTCTAAGGCAAATTTTCAAATAAAATTTTTGTCCAAGTCCAAACCCTTGGGGTACCTCCTTATTTAAAGCAATATTTTGAATTTCTGATTTCAAACGGCCATAGCTCCAATAATATTGATTTTTTAAGCTTAATGCATTAGAACTTTTTTAAAGATCATTCGCTTATCTATAAATTAGGTTATAACTCCTTATCGTCTAGAATCAACGGATTTCGAGTTATAAATTAAATTAAGGGAAAAAATGTTTAAAAAAATTCAGGTTTTATTTTTTTTTTTACTTTTTTTACGAACCCCGTATCTTACGTCTTAGAAGAAAGACTGCAAAATTTGTAATGGCGCTTTTTTCGTTAAGTTCTGTCACACCTATCTGTATTCTTTCCATTAGTTTATATATTTTTTACCCATTAGTGTTAATTATTTTCAAAATTTCTGCGAAAACGGTTAATTTTCCAAAAAAACTTATTTGACCAAAGCTGTAGCCTGTTAAATTCCCTAACCGGTTTGGGCCGTCAGTTTTTTCTAAGACGTTTCGTTTAAGAGATACGGGGTTCGCAAGACAAGTAAAAAATATAAAATCTGAATTTTGTTAACATTTTTTCGCTTAATTTAATTTATAACTCGAAATCCGTTGATTCTAGACGATAAGGGGTTATAACCTAATTTTTAGATAAGTAAATGATCTTTAAAATAGTTCTAATCCATTAAGCTTAAAAAGTCAATAATCACGGAGCTATGGGCATTTGAAATCAGGAATTCAAAAAATTGCGTTAATCTGTCCCGTGCCTAAGTTATAATCTGAAATTTAGAAATTACATTGTTGGGATTCGTTTTTCCTGCTTCGCGGTGTGGAAGTCTGAACGCTGACTGGAAAATTTCAAAAGAAAACCTTTGAGACATATATAGGTATACTATATAATTAGGAGCTTCGCTCTGAAAAGAATGGAAAAAGGTTAGATGTTGGAAATATCACGAAAATAATATTTGAAAAGTGCCACCTGTTTAACTGAAGGCGAGAGAAGCGGATTATCGACCAAAAAACTTTTGCAAGAAACTCAGTGGAATGCAAATAACTCTCTCTAGAGTTACTTCATGGAAAGTAAAGCCAACAGTCGCGACACGATAGCCGATTATAATTCTGAAATAAGTCTGCGGTTCAACTACCGTTGATATACCGTCGGCCAATGATCGTTTGTTTTTGTTTATAGTAGTAATAAAAACAAGAAATGTTACCTTGCAAAAATGCACTCTTTTGCACTCAAACTGGATAAAAATTGAGAAAACTGTTTTGTGCAGTAAAAAGCAACGTCCGTTATGCTAATTCTGACGAGACTACATGATGGTAAATTTCTATGGGTGATTTAAGAATTCGACCCAAATTATACGTGATTTGACTGGTTTCTACGAGGCCAAGTACACACAATGAGCAATTGGTTTACCTTCCGGTAGGTCATATTAACTAACAGCTGATCACTAACCCAGTAAAGCGAGTAAAGGTTAAATTTCTGTTCGATACATTATTAATCCTGACCAGAGACTGTTTATTCCAAAAAGGAATATTCTCTCTGAATCAATGTTTGAAAGGCTATTTGAAGAAGTCGTCAGCCATGTGTAGAAAAAAGTTGAAAAGTTTTCGATTTATTTCCTGATGAACACCCATGGCCAATCAATTTTTGGTATCGAATGGAGTTTGTGGCGTATGAATTGGATAACGCGAATATTTTCCGGTACAGACGAATACTAATTGTGTTATAGAATAAAAACAAGAGTTGAAACACCTATTGATAAAACTTTTGCACCTTTCACATCATGTAGGTAGTATACCTTATAATGGTATAGAAAATTTGTGCATATTTAATGTGGGTCCGTCTGCGTGTTTTACTTCGTGCGCTTATTAAAATTTGGGGGCCTCTAAAAGGACTAACATTAAATATTTAATTTCAATAAAAATTCACTTAACATAATGAGCATCATCAACCGCTATAGATTTTCAAGGTCACGTTCAAAATTATACCAAACAACAAAAGCACGAAAATGCCGAAAAATCTCCTGATGAAATGTGGCGGAAAAATTAAAGCTGATGTTCGTGTGGCGAACGCAACACGCGGTAATACAAATGCGAGTCCTTGAGATTGGCAAATTGTAATTGCGCGTGTATTTATCTATAAATTAAACAGGAGACATGCTACGATCAATCATGTACAATTCGAAAAACATGGTTCTCTACAAATTTTCGCCTACCTACCAATAGTTTTTATAAAACATCAAAGGAAACTGGTTATTGTGATCATCATCGCATTATTGTCATCACTTTTTACATCTCAAGGTCTTTAACCATTATTATTCGCTATATTCAACGATCGATTTTCTACATAATCATTCCGTCGTTCGATACATTTCAAATTTGCCAATTAAAATAAAATATGAGAGTTTACATTTTCCAGTCTTCAATTCACATTGCGGTACTGTGCATTGGATTCAAATTGATCCCCAATTTATTTCCAAACTTGGCTCATAAACGGAAACGAATTAGTAACTTCGGTATATGCGAAGCTATGGCTTAACAGAACACAGTCAAGACCTTACTTTAGAATTAACGATTCCAATTCCGCACGATTATAGATCGACTCTGAAGATTGAAAAACTACCCAAGTACGGGGAAAAACTGAAGTAGTGGTACAACTACCAATTAACTCTTTTAGGTCATCCTCAGGACCAGATTATAATTCTGGCCTATTATTAAAATTAGTTTGTGCGCTCACGTGTAACACGTAATTGAGTCTCATTACAGCAAACAAGACAGTCATTTAGTTTTTCTCAAACTGTCTCGTTCAGCTGCAAACAATGGGAGCTTCCTGAATATCCGCTACATTACGTTGCGCTACACCTCCTTGGCAATCACGCATGGTCACGATAACATTTTTCGTGCCGAAAATGTAAATTTTCTAATTATAAGCTGCTAACCCCTTAGGCGTGGTAAACAACGATTTTTTCAAGTTTTCCCGTCCCACAGCAACTGCACAGTTTCACTTTGAAAATTATGTAAAATTTCCCACACAATGACGAGCGTTGTGGGATTCATCCAGAACCCATGTCAAGTTGTAGGTCGCACGAACGATTTTAGTTGGAATCTCTCATGTAAAAGGCGTTCAAGCTGTGTATGTTTCTGCTTTTCATTTATTCCTTGAAACATTAACCAGCCAGTGGAAAACTCTATTTTGAAATGTAGCAATTAGACCTTTAGAACTTCATTGTTGCGTAATTGCTAATCCACAGGCTATTAATTATTGCCGATGAAAATAATCAAATTCTCGTTGTTTGTTCTTAACTCTTGAGGTTTTTCAAGGAATTCTCGAGCTATTCTTAGAATTCAAATATTCAACAATGCCACATCCAATTAGTTTAAATTGATTAGCGAAGGTAGTAATTAAAAAAATAATTTACTTTGACTTGAATTTTATAAAAAAAAAAAAACTCAATTATTGGAGAATTTTGGAATAACAGAGTAAGTAACATGAAAATGTAACAGCTTGTGTAAATCCAGACAGTCGGGATTTTAGTTGATCGAGTTACAGCTTTAGGAGGATTAGGTTTTTCCTAAAAATGAAATCATCATAATATCTTGTATCGTAAGATTGATCTGGCATTCGCGAGAATAATCAATCAAATATGGTGAGATTCGTCGGTTCAAAAGTTTCCCCAATATGGAATGGACACTTCACCATAAAATGTGGTAGTTCTTGCAAATTTAAGATAAGAAGTACGTCATAAAAAGTAACGATTGCGACTTGGATGATATTTTCTATGCCAACGTTTCTGACATAAAACAGTAAGCGGGAATTAAAATGAGATAATAAAATTTATTTCGTTTGTACAGAAGAGAATCGCGAAGAAAATTCTTGAAGAGCTTCCCCAACAGATCAATATATCTTTATCTTCAATATCCATGGGATCCGATGAGATATTGACTTGTTTTTGCCTGAAACATGTAATTTAGAATTTTCCCTTCATCAATAGGGTGAATTATAAAACCGGCTGGCATATAAGTGACGATTAAATTATCATAAACTCTCCATGAATCTCATATGTCATGTCTGGAATTTTATTATCAAAACAACACGTCTGGTCATAACAAATATCCATGACAAACGTTTTCTTTATTAATCTCCTTAATATGGTATATTACATTATTGGGCTCGAAACTGCTCATGATCTTAAAATTCTTAATTTTTCTCGACATCGAGAGATCCGAAAAGTTTGAATAACCAACTGCAAGTTGAGGGCAGAATCGAATCAAACTTAAAATCTCGTTAATCCAAACATGCGCGTAATGATCTCATTGGTTTATAGAACGTTAAAATCCAATTTAGATCATTGTACTTGAAACAAAATATTGTGATGATAATAAAACCAATCGAAACAGAGGTGATAACATTTTTGGTGCTCGACGGCCCCAATTCCTTGTAATGCAACTATTATGAGTGTTTTCCATCAAAAAGCTCTTCCTGGATAGAAAGAAAAATAATAAAAAGGAAGCAACGATGATAAAGTCGAGATAATGCAAACGTTCCAAAACTCAAAGCTAAAAACAAAAAGAGAAAGACCCTCCTGACAGCATTATTTATTCCTCGACTGCTTGAAATATTGGAATTAATATTTCGATTTGCATGTCCTTGAAAAAACCGAGCTTCTCATCGAGATATTTCGTGTGAGCCAAGCAAGCTTTTTCTTCAAAATACCTCCAACAAACTGTAGAGTTACAGAAGGGAAGCTCGGCGGAACATTAGAAAACAAAAACTGTTTCCAATGGAAGGGAGACGTGAGGATGAAGACAGGACCAAATACTTCGATGAAGGAGAAAAACCACCCAAGTTTACCAGCATGCCGAAACTTCCTCTAGCAAAAAAGCAAAATTACCAAAAGCAGTCACCTGATTTTACCTTATGTAAGATCAAGCAGAACAAATAATTACGTAGGTGACATTAACACGATAACTTTGACCATGTACACTAATTATGTGTATAATTTATTAACATAACAAGAAATTTTTTAGTAAATCGCTAATTCGCTAAAACTGGTAGACACGTGTGCATTTTCATGATGAATAATGCATGGTTTAGTATAAAAGTATTAAAATTTACCCAAATGAAAGTGCGGCGGTCCTAAGCCGGCAAAATTGCGGCCCCATTGCTGGGCCTGGGCGCCCTGAATGATCGCCGTTACGGACATCATAGGCTTTTCCTTTTTCAACATTTTTCCTAAATAATTATCACAGACACTTCACTCTAATATCACAATAATTTTTTTATAATAATTCTTTGGTCGAAATAACCTTCGCGGTCTCGCATCAAAGTCCTTGGATAAAAATATATTATTCACGGAGAGACGATTACGACTTTAATTGTTGTTTTAAACAATTCCACTACACATAATCGAATATTCAACCAATTACCACAAAATGCGATTAAGTTATCAGTGTTGCAACCGAATTGTTTTCTTTTTCTTCTAGCGCAAAATTTTTTATATACAAAATCTCAAAAATCTTCCAATTACCTACATTATCACTCAATATTTTGTTTTTTCGCACAATTTTTGTAACTTCTCACAAAACTGGATAAACATTAACAAATATAATATTATTATTAGGAAAACTCGAATTCATGTCGTCGTTCAAATTATCCATTAAAGCGCGAAAAGCGTCGCGTTGTTCAATACACGTCCTTTCGTATCGCGGATTGTACACCGTCTAGCGCTCCGGCCGGAATTCCGACGTCCTGAGCGTTGAATGTGCTACTCATTTTCGAGCTGATTCACCTGTTCGGTAAGTCGCGACGGCGTCTATCCAAATTCATCAGTATTTCAAAAATATTCTACACGACCGTAAATTTTATTTTAAAAATCGAATCTTACACTCTTTCATAGTCACGAGCTTCAAGTATTGATTTATCTAACCCTGAAAATGTAATTCAACTACGCCAACTAAAAAAGAAGTTCATGTTTTTCTATTCAAAAAATTTTTTTTTTCGGTCGTAAATCATCGATTTTGCAGATAATAAGTGCCTATTAAAAATTTAATACCGAACCTCGAAATTGCAATAGACGACTAATGTAGGTCAGGGTTAAATTAAAAAAATAGATTTGCACTCAATTTTTGAGCCGTACATTAGTGGGAAATTCAGTTCTCCGTAATATTCTTCGACATCTAGTTTAGCCTAAATTCCCAGTCTAGACTAGATAATTAGGGAAGATATCGCGGAACTTCACCTAAATACGAAAAATAAATAAACTCGATTCTGCAGGAAGTGTAAATAATGTTTTGGTGAAAGTACTTTTATCATGATGATATGGAGCATTATGTCGTGCAAAAAATCAATATTTTGGTGATTTAGTCAAGAAACCTTGGCCGACATAAAACATTATATCAACCTTTCGGAAAATAAATTTAGAGTTTCCTAGTTGTTTCTTCCAACAACTAGAGATAACCTACTATTTGTTCCACCATTCACTTGAAGAATAACTGTATCCAGAAATACTGTCCTGCTCAAAGATCTAAGAAGCGGATAGGAAAAATAAGTTACAAATTTATTTTCCTACTAAAAACCGATATTTTGCAACGAAAATGTAATAAAATATTGTGGAAGATCCATACCAGTGGAAAAACATGATGAAACTCTTGCGTGGAAGAGTCAACGCTGCAGGAAACCAGATGTGCACTGGAACGTCTGCACCTAGCGCCGGAGTTTTTAAAGCGAAAAACTAAGAAAACGTTTCTTTATAATTTCCTATTTTTATTATCCGTCAAAGCGCAATTTTCTTTTCATTCTAATCTAACTAAATAACAGCATAGTTTTTTCAAACATTCAATAGCTTTGAAACTGCATTATCAAGGAACTGTCGGGAGTAAAAATGACTCCCGAATTGAAATTTTTTTTAAAGCAATTGTGGCAGTTTAGAGCCTAAGTTACAAAAATATAAATATTAAAATTTATAGATCATTCAAAAATTCGTACGAAAAAGTCCAAAAACATAATGTAATTATTCCATTGGTTGTTTCCGTAAGGTTAGCATATACACCACAGGTTTTTCAAAAATGATATAATTTATCAAAGTATAATTACATATTGTTTTATTATTTTACATGCGCCGCCTGCACTCCAAAGTTATGGATCTAGAAAAACGGGATCTCTAAGTCCACGCATTTGTTAAAACATCCCTGGGATGTCGCGAAAGTCAGCATTCGAAAGCACTCGAAAGTTATGAATATAGAAAGACGAGGGTTTTCTGAGCCCACGCAAGTGATAAAAACTAGGAAACATTCCTAAGAGCCACCAGAACTCAAAAATTACGGAGTTAGAATGATGCGAATTTCGAAGCCTACGCACTTCTTAAAAACATCCCCGAAAAGGCGCAAACTTGAAAATCAAGGGTCTAATTGGCTGATTCCTCTTTTGAAATAAAAATTCGCCTACATATAATTAACAAAATCCAATTTTAAATTAATTTATAATATAACTAGCTGGAAAACCCGTTCGTAGACGAGAAGCTAAACGGAATCTCTATTTTAGCGGTATTAATTAAAAAATTCCTAACACTAACCTAAGATCGACCGGTGCATCTCTATTTAAACGATCTAAATAAAAACAACAGTTTCCTAATATTGCCAATTTTAATTGTTCGTTGATCCGGTTATCTGATTATCTGTTGATCCGACTATCCGATTAGAGATTAAGGCCCAGTTTTTCAAACGTAAGTTAACCCAAATTCAAGGGTTAACCTACGTTTATGACCATCCTGATTGGTCAGAAATATAAATTATTAATCATTGAATTTGGGTTAACTTACGATTGAAAAACTGGGCATAAGACGTTGATACATCTTCAATTTTGTATCGTACATTTTCTTCGTCTTTGACTTTTTTTAACAAAAAAAATGACACGCTGTAGAAGAAGCAGCTTCCCGACTTTTTAATTTTTATATACAGCTTGACCGGTGGATCTCTTCACTAATTGCTGTTATTTCCTCTTTCTCTTTGTTTTTCCATTTCTCCTCTTTGTCTTTCTTCTCATTAAAAAATAGGACACGCTGTAGCAGCAGCGCCCTGGCATCTTATATTTAGGATGTTAACAGTTGCACAACAAGAGGACAACTTCGGCCGGTTCTGCCAATTAAAGAACTTAGTAACAACTATTATTCGAGATTGATTCTTGAAATAAAAACCTTTCACTTAACCACAACCGTGGATTGGTGTGATCGCTGGTTGAGTTACAGAGCGGAAATTCTGGGTTAGAATCTCGGACTTGACAGAATTTTTTAACTCAGCCTTCCGGTGTGCATCAACACGTTGTGCCCACAACATCCAAGGTAGCATAATGAGCCCGATATGTGGCCTGAGTGCATACAAGCTTCGGCCTGCCCTCCACTTCTAATTCTAATCCTACCTTTCACTTTTCTGAACAAAATATCTGGAATCCTAATGCTAATTGTATTGAAGCTTTAAATACGTTAATTGAACGTTATAATTCGACGTCAAAATGTCGTTGAATTAGTATCACCCTTCTATTATAACCTTATAACAATAAACGGAAACTGTCAGTCAATCGATACCACAAATTTAACTTTTTCCTGTAGACCATTATAAAGAGGACAATTTTCTAATCATTAAAAAAAATTATTGAGGATTATCCATTAGTTTTTGAGAAAACGGCATTTAAAAATCAAAATTTGTCTTTGCGAGGGGCGCTCCGCGCCGTTTTGACGAACGCTCTGACTCGTTAAAAACATCCCTGTTGTGTAGCCCCAACTCGCCAAAGGTGCTATTCCAAAGGGGTGAAACTCATTTTAGGGTGAATCCGAAATTAGTATAAAACGCACAAAAACATTCCCCGAGCAGTTGCAACTCGGTTTAATGTGTGCGGTTACTAGCAAGGGGTTCTACACGTACGACGTGTACTAGACAGAGTAACAATCGCGTCTGACCGCTAACACTAAGACTATATCGGAACACACGTACGGGCAACAGAACACCCGTGTAGAAAACCGTAGTGCGATTCTTATGGAGAAATACCTGTAAAATTTTGATTTTTAAATGCCGTTTTCTCGAAAACTAATGAATAATCCAACGTGAATTTTTTTTAAACGCTTAGAAAATTGTCCTCTTTCCAATAGTGTTTAGGTAAAAGTTCAATTCGTGGGATCAATTGCGTGACAGCAACCCCCAATAAACTACGAGCCGCCGCCGAAACGTAACTACTTATAGCATAACCAAACCCAAATCCTAACTCAAATTAAACCTTCTTATTCAGGTACCTATCCATTTTGGATATTGGCTATCGTTTTACCTATTTAAGCTAAAATGACGTACGGAGAAGTTTAATGAATGGGATAGTTTCCCGTTGTCTTCCACATAGCTCTATTTTGGGCTTTTAGATACACAGCAGCGTATTAGACATGACCAAGATTTAAACCGCGATTACCTGCTTCCCAATAGGTCAGAGTAGGCTTTACGCCATACTGCTGGTATTAAATTAAAAAGGTAAAAATATCAATTTAAATCGTAGTAACAATAAAATGATAAAATTGGAGCAATTAAATTATGAAAGGTTATCGTGTCAGATTGTCTGGATGGTTTACCATTGCCTGCCGACGGAGAACAGTTCGTAGTTTAAATAAAATGAATAGAGTAAGAGCCAGCTGAAAAAATATATTCAGCTGTCTATCTATGAAATTAATTGAAGCAAATGAGATACGAATATTGACAACTTCTCCTTCTTTTTCATCAGCCTTTCAGTCCACTCCTGGACTATCGGCCTTTTTCTCTTTCGAGAAAGGTTCGGGCATTAAGACCACACGGCTGCTTAAACCGGGTTAAGGAATGCATGTAACCCTGTTTTTAATAGCGGCAATCGTCAACCCAGGAGGACCGCCGGCTTAACGTGCCCTTCGAAGCACGAAGACGGTCATAATACAAAAGTTTTCGACTCTCCCCGGATTCGAACCGAGTACCAAAGAGACCGTATCTGACAACTAAAGCCGATAAGACTTTGTATAACACAGTAAGAGATGGCAGAATATGATCTGTGTGGAATTGAGGATATTGTAAAATGGAAGAGACTGAAAACTATGAGGATGCAACACGTAGAACGAATCGCAAATAACGTGATTTGATTTGATTTCAACATCACAAGATCAAGCTTAAAAATAATATCACTTAGTTTATCATCGAATATCTTTCTCGGCGGTCTACCAAGATTATGATAATTTTATATCGCTTTGAAGATGATTTCACTGTTTAAATGCACTGCTATTTTGTTTCTCCTTTTGGTGTTTTGTAATAAAAATCTCGTAACTTCCATTGAGGAACCTTTTCATTTCAAACGATGTCTTCCATGATATACATTATATTAGATCTTTAATCTCATTTTTTGTGAAAAAACAAAGTTATAAAAAATTACACAACGGAACCTTTTTCTTCAACTTGTAAAATATTCAACGACAGGAAATCTAAAAATTTTTACAGACCGGCAGTTTTTACTTTCCGCCTAAAGACATAGGCCCTATAATTTAACGTGGAGTCTGATCTGTAACCAAGAATCCAACAGGCTAGCATTGCTACTTATACAATCATTAACATACCAACAATGAAAATGCTAGAATTTGCTTCAGTTGTATAGAACTTACAACTGTCGAGAACGAAATGTATGGGCATATACTGGAGTTATTGTTAGCATCGGCATTAATTTGTTAACAGCTGGTAGTCCGAGTTTGAACTCGTGACGTGGTTCAAATTTCACGTTAAACTGCATACCACTTTAATTAAATAATAATAGTAAATAAACTATTAGTTGATCTTTCAGACCTTTCAGATAGATTTTTTCAAGCAGGTATCCATCAAGCAACAGAGGCGCTGATTTGTAGAAGACGTCTGGAAGTGCTTTTCCCTGTTGGTTATCAATAAGTCGAAGATTAATAATTTAACATCGGGCAAATAGAATGTATGCTAAACAGACAGGATCGTCACAAAATATATTAACTGATTCCCTACGGCCATTACTAAACCAATATCAGAATAACTCAACTATGAATCAGAATGAGATGGGTAAAAGCTCATTTATGGAATTGTCTGTTTGATGTAGCTTTAATTGCCTCCATTATAATTTATTACAACGATACAAAATAGGAAGTTTGCAGTACTGCTGCACCTTCCAACGGCTAACTAACCTTTATATTCAATAAAATATAATCGATTAAAATTATAAAGCCGCACGCCTAAATTTGGAGATTTATGAATTTTGGCCAGCTAAGAGGGTGGCAAAATGTTATGCGGTTCGGGGAGCGAGTATATAGCGTTCGTCGGCTAGCCCAATGGAAAACGACCTTCGACACGATCTTTATCTGTAAAACAATTTGTCGGTTTATGGTTTTCATTATAAAAGAACTGATTTAGAAACTCAAAATAGCTTTAATAAAAAAAACTCTCCAGCAAAGTGCATTATTCTGTACTTGCGTCATTTTTATGTCTTTGACATAAAGGTAATTACCAATTTAAAATTAAAATTAAACGAAATATTATTGGAAAATGTTGGAAAAAACAAATATTTGAAATGAATATTACATTATTTCGTTATAATGAACTTTAATTAAGCGTCGATATTAAAGAAGCACAAATAACAAAATATTTGTATTCCCAGTTACAAATCCAAGGCCATACCTTTTTATCGACAATTTGTATTTTATTAGTACGAAGCAAATACAAACACAAAGTGATTTTTAAAAGTGTGAAATTGGGTTTGCTCGAGAAAATAATTTTAATTGGTACGTGGGATTTCGTTAAATTGAAATAAAATAGGCTTTACAATTGCAAATAACTCGGGAACCTTGAATTTGTCTAATTATGGAATAGAAAAACATACAAATGCCGCACATGTTTCCTATCAACCAACGTTGCCACCACAATGCCCGATTTAATAACGAGCCCAAGTTTATAAAAATATACAAACTATTACATCAAACCATTACAACTTTTAATATTCGTCATAACAATTGAGCACTTAAGAGATATAGGTTATCTGCTAATTTAATAATTGTATTAGATAAATTATCAAGGTGGACCCTTCTCTCGTAATTTTGATAAACCTGTTCATAACAATACAAAATTAATCCATTCTCTTCCTTCAACTTTCAGAAATTTCCTATAAAATTAAATAAAACTCAAAAATGTTCGATACTTCTTTCACAATACACATCCAAATCGGTTTAGTAAATGAATTGTAGCGTACGAGGCTGTTATAGCCTCTTCAACAAGTATTCCACTGGGCGAAATTGTGATGCACCTGTCGGTGACATTCGTAACTTGCGTATAATTTTATATTCGCGGTACTAAGAGTATTTGCTTTCAATGCCACTCCTCGAATAAATTTACATCCTTCATTTTTTAAATTTATATACATATTTGTTACAATAAATTACTATTATATTGCCGTAACGACAACGTTGCCGCATCAAATTTCCTTTTCTGTTGTAAATTTGTTTCATTTTCCATTTATTTTAGGAACTGATAGGATGCCAACTTGGCTAGAAAATCAGAAGATTAATATCAAGATTATAGAATGTAGTAGCACACCCAAGATTCGAACATGGAAATCCACATTCATGATTCAAACATGTGCGTTGTACACTGTCCGGCTGGCCTAAGTATACATTTCGAAAAATAATTTAACCAAGTGCTCGGCATTAGCAGGAAACACACTTAACCGCTCAGCCATGACCAATCAATCAATCGTGCAGCTTTACAACCCAATGCGGGTCTTAGCTGACTTCATAATTTCTCCTCCATCTTTCTCGCTCTGACATGAGCGTCTCTATCTGATCTGCATCTATGGTTATGGTCTGCCCGAAACACTTTATTGTAGTTTCGAATTCTGTTTTTCTTCATCTCTTTCATTATTCTTCCTCTTGTTCTTCCACTTTAAGTCTAGGATTGCTCCTGTTTGCCTTGACTTCGGGGTTCTGTCTTCAATCAAAAAGAAGCCAAAGTCTGTGAGCATATTAATTGTTTTACATCTGAGCTAGCTTGCTGGGCTCGTCTCAGATGTGCCCGTAACCCTGGATTTTTATTGACGAGGGCAAATCATCAACCCAGGGGGACCGCCGGCTTTACGTGCCCTCCGAAGCACGGAGACGATCATTTGAAATTTCAGACTCTTTCCGGATTTGACCAGGGTACCTTAGTTATTCAGCTTAAATACTAGGCCAATCACCGTCTCTCATTATTCTCTATTCTTAATCTCTTTCTTTCTTGTCCTCCTTATAGCAGTATGTCTTTTTGTAGCATTATCCTTCCATACTCATCTCTTTCTCTTAAACCTGCTAACATTCGCGATCCCACCATCTCCTTGATTTCTTCTTGTTTTCTCTGCCAAGTATTTTATCTGCTGCTTTAATTGTTGAGTCTCCATTAAATTACTTCCATGTCTTGCATCAATTTGATTCCTTATTCTCCACTGCGGCCTTGCAGCATCTCAAATTTTGATGACATCACTTTATTCTGCTTGGTAAACTCTCCGTAAAACTAAATATACATGCATTTTATTAAAAAATACAATAATTATTACAAGTTTTGAATTTAAGCTCCCTTATGCTACGATACCTAATCTACAACCTGTTACTAATAATTAGCCTAGCTTTTGTCATGATTGCTAGCAGGTGTCTTTAATTTAGCCAACTTGGAAACAAGGCCAAATTATGATACTACACCTATTAATTGACTGGAATCAAAATAAAGTTTTTTATGCTAGAAGGTTTAAGTTATCTAACTTCTCGACTTGTGTGTATTCAATTTAGATATAAATTATGGGATGAGGTTAACCTTGAAATCTCGACACGTCAGAAAATGACAGAAACGTTGAAAACTATGCTATTATGTGGGTTTTATTCTTAGAATGAACAGGTGTAATTGTAAAAAGTCAAAAAATGGCTCGAACAAGTTTCTAAAACAAAACTATTAGTTCTGAAATTCTTCTGGTGAATGTGGTTTCGACTTTATATTGATTTCTAATGAACGACGAATGAAAGCTTTATATTTTTAATTTCCGAAAGGGATTTTCTCCCCTGAAATCACAAGGTTGGAGAAGATGGGTCTCTCACGACAATTCAATTCATGTATTTTCAAGAAAGCCAGTATTATGTACCGGCAGGCAATAAAAAACGATGTAATGGTAAAAATTATTAGCCATGTTTTGATAGGCAATAAAGAAACGATGATTGAAGATAACCCCTATATGCTAATGAAGCACCTGCTGGGAATGGAGGATACTCACTATAAATTTGCAACATACAACATAAACCATAAAAACACAAAATAATTAATTTATCGAATTTATTACAGGAAGCAGCCCCGAGACATAAGCCAGTGTGCGTGGGCAACTCTTGGACTGTCGTTCAAAATAGATTTGTGAAATTCTTCCGTTCTCTAGATTTGACCATCACGTTCGGTTTGATGTTACTTTCTAGTTTCGACTGCATATCCACCTAAAATACTAAAACTTGATTAAGGTACGCAAGCCCACTATACGATATATCCTCAAACTTAACCTTTCTCAATGTTAAATACCGCTGTTCCACATTGAAATAAATTTGCAAACTGGTAACTGATATTACCATAATTCAAAGCGATACTTTTAAAATAGTATAAACGAGGGGCGAGCAACATAATTTATGCCGAAACTTGCACGTCTAGAATTCCTTCCAGTTTTCTTTTACATTTTTTTCTGTATGAATTTGCCAAACCAATATGTTGGCCTTGAGACAATGCAGATAAGTGCAGCCCGGCTAGGAACCCAAAATTACATATCCTGTAGAGGTCACCTCCACCGCTTCCGCCATTAATTTGAGCCACTGCAAACCCACACATGCACTAATGCAATTTTGGTCACGCTACAGTGATAGTAAACAACCATAAATTAGCTATACCACCTACAAAGTAGTCATAAAGCATCCATATCATTATTTTTTAATTTATTGGAAAAGATAAGAAATGTATTACTAGCTAATATTCCAACTTGAAGCAGTCCAAAAGTACTGTAGTAGGAGTTTTAGAATGCGTGATCTCGTTCTTGTCGAAAGTACACACATAGTCTCAGCCAACCAACCACATCTATTAGGTAAGCTTATTTCAGAGCCCTGTTCAATATTATTATAATCTGCACAGTTTATCACTTTTTCATGCGAACGAGATTCATTATCCAGCCTTATTTCCTCCCATTGATAGGCATCTTTTTAATCGATACTTTTGTATCTTTCTATCAAAGAGCTGTTATTGTCTATTATATTCTCAAAAACCTCAGGCTTCGCTTTGTCAAGCCTTGATGTTTTCTGAATAAGTCACCATCCGGCCGGTAGCTGATTTGAAAATGCCTGATTAGGATTCTCTTCATTAATTCTCTTTTATATATCAGACATCCTGCATATTCTATCGTATATCCGCGTATTTCCACACACACAAATACATCCATATTCATTAATTTATTAAGTCTCTCCCCGACTTATACAATTTTCTCGATAATGTGTATTATTAATATTGTATTAGCTCGAGTAATCCATTATGAAACACGATATAGGTAAGCCGAACCCGCTAGACCTTGACATACACGACATGTTAAACCAAGGTCAAGGACAAAAAGACGAGAATCTTATTGCAAATGGGGTCATATTATGTTGTGCAGCTTGCATGTGCATAATAAAACACCACTCCGTTTAGAAGTTACAAACAAAAGCTCATTTAGTCCCCAGTTGTATTCTAGTACACGCTTTTTTCAAATCGTTCGATCGCAAATTTTACATGGAGTTATTTCTCGAATAAAAGCTTTATGAACCCCAATTCGTTTCTCCGATTTACCATCCTAACCTTAATATCGTAAGCACACAAACAATAAAAGCACAAGGTTGGAACAAAGTAGGTCGGTTCCAATAAAAAAAAAATAACAGATGGGTTGAAAGTAGGTCTTCAAGTGTATTTCTCAAAGAATATAATCAAGGATCTCCTCAACAGTTTTATTAGGTTCAAAATTGTGTCAGATAATGTAATTGAAATCTTTCCAATTATAATAAAACATTATATGCAGTGGCTCCAGAAAGTATTCGTACACTCCTGAAGATTTTGAAGCTGTTTTTTGCCATATAAAAATCGATTTTACAGCAAATCTTTTTACGCATTTTTTGTTGCAAACTTCCTTGTCTTCAAGTTTGTTCGTGAATCTTGTTTAAGTCGCTATCAGTCAGAAACGGTGCGACAAAATAGAAAAATGTATATAAGAAAAATTGAAGGCAATGAAATTTGCAACAAGAAATATCTAAAAAGTTTTGCTATTTTCATAAAATTACATACTTCATAATATTTACGACACTCGAAAAACAGATTAATTTTTGTATCTTAGCTTTTTATAGCTAATAAAAATAATGTTTTACCTTGAAAGTGCATAACTTAAAACATTCATAATTATGTTGGTGATAAGCAAAAAAATAAATTGTGATTGTAACAAATAGTACAGTGTTGCTACCATTGCACGAGCTGCAGCCAGAATACAGAAACAAAGCATAAGTAACTTTTACTTCATATAATATCTTCCTCCTGCGCCCGTTTACTCTACTGAGAGTTTGGTTTACTATAATACATAACACATTTTATTTAAAAAAATCATAATTAATGATAAGGAGTTTCCACATCATTCAAACACTAGAAGGTCAGGGCGACCTTCAGTCGGTAACCTTTGCCAACCAAAAAAAAGCTCTGCTGAAAAATATGTTGAACCACCGCACCGGTAAAAAACTGTTTCTCTATCTCCTATAACAAGTTGCATATCAGTCGAGTTCCACTGTATAGGAGGTCACTGCGGCGAGGCCACAATTATCTCGTAGTATTATTCTATTAAGAAACTAAGAAAGAAATCTTCTGACTGGTTCTTCATATATATCAATCTAAAAAGGCTGTAGCTGAAATGAACTTCAATTTCCTGAGTAGTATAGTTAGTTAAGGCGGATGGTGCTAGGTTGGCCATGTACTGCACCAAGACAAGAATAGACAAAAGAAATAAAAAGAGGCAGAGGAAGTGCGCAAAGTCGGAAAGATTAAATACCAACGAGCACACTCAGGATTCGTCTCGCTTCTCCTAATTATGACTGCTAGAGACCATCTGTTTATTTTTCATCCATTCGCTCACAGGAACCGACCGGCATGTTCTGACTGTTTACGTTCATTCATCTGATTGGTGAATTTATTTTTCCAACAAAAAAATATGAAAAATGGTGTCGAGTCCTACACCAATCAAGTTGCACATTAATCGAATTCCACTGTATTCACTGACATCGAAAGCCACAATTACCTCCTAATTATTATATAATTAATTCATTTGTACTTTGTTATTCTTTTAAAAAAATATTGGAATAGCAATTGACGGTATTGCTCATTCAAAAAATTATAATCAATTTAATTGGAGTTTAATAATAAAACAGATAATTGTAGTTTGTCAACCTCCCATGCCTTAACGTATTTTTAATATGACACAATACGCATCGGTATCTAATTTTAGAAAATGATATCGAATAAATATTAAATTAATAAATACAAAATTAGCCCAATATAGAAGAAAACCGTGGGAAACTTTTGCTACTATTAATACTGTAATGCAATTTTAATAACCAAAGCAGATTTACATAAGCCAGTATTTTACAAAATAAATAATACAGATAACAATCTGAAGATCGAGATTCATATCACTATGAGCCCACTTTCCATTATGTTTTGAAAAATGAAATTACATAATATTATGTACCTAATCGCATCACTTCTTTCGAGTCGAATTTACTCTACTCAGTAGAAATTGACAAATAATTTTTATTGTAAGATCGGTTTATTTCGACCAAGAGGTAAGTTATGGGAGAGATGTGGTGTGCATGATACAAGAAATATTTGGGAGTTCCAAGTGAGATACGTTAGAATATCCCAAAATCTGTTGAGATTTCTTCAGAATTTCCGGGAGAGATTCCAAGAGGTAAGTCAAGAGTAAGGAACCCAAGGATAAGGTAATATAACCTGAGAAATTTGTTATTCTTTTGGAAGAAAATTGATAGAATTTATTTTTGAGAAATTTATCGAAAATATTAATAGACAAGGTAGGTAGGATGTTAGGAAAAAGTGAAAAAATTAGAAATCACCAATTGGAAAGTGGGGTAATTTAAGGAACTTGAAAGAATATATTTGTAGAATTTTAAGCATATTTTACAACGCAATGTAATTATATAGAATTTTTTGTCCCCCAAATAAGGTCGTGGTTAAACCCTCGGGTAATGTAGTCTATATGAGGCAGGATCCAGGTGAGATATGGCATGGATGTTAAAAACTATGAATGAAATGTGATAGAATGTATGATATATAATGGTGAATTGTCCCAAAATCCAGTGAGATTTTCAGGAAAAGGACATGTAGTACAAGAAGGTAGTCACTTTGAATTTTTCGTTCCAAACTTCATGAAGACTCTACAAAACTTCATTCAGAAAAATACAACCAAGCATAATCAAATTAAGGAAGATCTTCATACAGCAGTCGATATAATAATAGGCTTCTCCGTGATGAGATCTAATAAGATCGAACAACTGCAGTAAGCTGTCATTTTCTTCTGTATTCATTTAACAAAGAGTGTCTACTGTAGGCTATCCCTTTTTTTAAATAAATGAATTAATTCCCATAATACAGCTTCGGTAAGAAAACAACTTTATTATTCCATATTTCAATCATGTACAAGTTTTCAAAAAAGTGAGTAACAGTGACACCTGTACAGAAATAACAGGAACTTCTACCTGTTAGCTTCTAAAAGACTGGACAAAATTACGATACAATATTTTTTTGAAATACTTAAAATTTTCGTTAAATTTTCCTTAGTAAACTCAAAAAGGCCCAATTTAAAAATATGGTTTTCAAATTTTGACCTTTCAAAGTTTCGTACTGGCCATTCTCATTGGCCATATTGCAACTGAAAAATAAACAACTGGATATAAATTTCACTAATCGAAAAGGGATTTAGTTACAACGAAAAGCAAAAACCGAAAATGTATGGTGAACTTATAAATAACCTCACACAAAAACGAATTTGTTGAGAAATGCGGTCACTGAACCAAATAACTCGACCCTGACTTTGCCATTGCCCTTTTGCAGTGTGTCAATTTGTAGGTATTCGCGGTAATTCTAACATAAAACTATTACGTACCTCGATCCGCAGAATCCATATTTATTCCAGGATTAACAAAACTCACTTCTAAAACTACACACACAGCTTATAATCTAAAAAGTGCATATAAAAGTACAGCCTACTTTCGTTGCAGTAAACATGGCCGGGGAACTGTCAAAATTATGCCCCGTTCGATTTTGCTTTGAGTTTTCCTTCAGATCCATTCAAAATAAACACGACGTTACTTAAATTACGCACATTTTCAATTAAATATTAACATAAAAAAGTTGAGGTAAATTAAAAAAAAATGTTAATTTTAAATTATTCAAGTGGCAGTTGACAGCTGATCGTTCGTGTCGAACGACTTCACGCGAAGTTTAAAAATAAACAGTGTCAAATTATTTTTAGGTTATGTCGGTTTGACGTTCCGCTTGAATTTTTGTTATAAATGCGTTTTCGAGCCGCATTTCTAAACTTCAAACTTAAATATGTCATAGGAGCTGTTGTCGTTATCACTTTGGTTAAAGTGTTTGGGCTTCTCGTTCATCTTTCCGAACGAGACTATCTCACCGAGTTTAGTTATCCCTATGATGGCAATGTCGAGCGGCTAGTCCACCTGTTGAAGAACGACCAGATTCCGGATGTAGAGCCAATTAATTATTATAACTTTAGTTTTATCAGCAATTGCGAGCACAAATGTAAGAGCGATGACTTGAATCAGTTGCGGTTGGTGTTCTTAGTGAAATCCGCTCTTGGGAATTTTAACAAACGGAAGGCGATTAGAAAAACGTGGGGGTATGAATCTCGATTTTCGGACGTGGAAATACGTACGGTCTTCGTTTTAGGCAGATCTCAACACAACGAGTTGCAGAATGCAATCGAAAAAGAATCTTTGTTCTACAATGACATTGTACAAGCAAACTTTGAAGATACTTATTTTAACAATACGATCAAAACCATGATGAGTATCAAGTGGGCTGTGACTTTTTGTCCGAAATCAAAATTTTATATGTTTGTAGATGACGATTATTACGTTTCCACCAAAAACCTTCTGAGTTATATTAGAAATCCTACCGAATATCCCCGGTATCTCCAAACTATAAAAGGCGCCAAGCGCTCGAAAACTATAGAATTTGATTTACCAGACAAAGTTCAGTTTTATTCCGGATATGTATTTTTTTCTGCACCGCATCGGCATATGACCAGTAAATGGTACGTTTCCCTAGAAGATTATCCATTCAATTTGTGGCCTCCGTACGTCACGGCCGGAGCTTACGTTTTATCGCACGAAACTTTGATGGATTTCTACTATGCAAGTTTTTACACGAAACACTTTAAGTTCGACGACATTTACATTGCCTTACTTGCAAAAAAAATGGACGTCGAACCATTTCACTCGGATCACTTCCACTTTCACAAACAGCACTACACCAAAGAAAATTATCAATTTACTATTGCATCGCACGGATACGAACCAGATGAACTGGTTCAAGTTTGGTATCAGCAGAAAGAAGCAGGCAATGCTTAATGTACTACTATTTAATCGTGGTATAAAAGTTTTGTATAAATAATTAAAAAATATAGTAAAATTTTCTACCGTAATTTGCTTTTATCATTCCGCCTTATTCGAATTTCCTAGTTTGTGAACCTCATGCTGAGCTAAATTCAATAGGGTCTGTGAACTTTCCAATATCTGAAAATGTAAATAAAGGTTAGTTGTCACAGAAAAGTGTTATGTGTACTTTTTTAAAACCAGTTTCCACGTCTTGAATTGTCTGATCGTAGCCGTTTCGTAACTTTTGATGATGAGACAAACTTTCGTTAATTTTCACTAGCTTTTCTTGTAAAGTTCTTATGTTACGTTCCAATGTGCTTTTATCATTTTCCTCTTGAACGATAACTGCTTGTAAATCGTTCCGTTTAACTTTTAACTGCTCCAAACCTAAATTTGAGGTTATCATTTCGGAAAAATTTAAATTTGTTAACTTACTTTTTACTAATTCTTGATTGTAGGTTTGTAATGCGGCACCATGCTCGGACATTTTAAAAAAATAATTATATCCTCTGCGTGACGAAAGATTAACCAATAAATCGTTTAATTTGAGGTTACGTTCCACTAATGTGGTTGTTATTCGTTGTCATGTCAACCACTTACTTCAAAATTGTCAAGTTCAGTGGCGGCCCTAGAACCAAGTCAATGAGGGGGCTCTAGTTGTTACGAGTCAAGTAAAATAATGCAATTTTACCTGATCGTGACCGCTTCTATTATTTTGTTCTATTTTTAAATCTTTATTTTGGTAACTAAATTTTGATTTATCCATAAAAAAATATATATCGCGTAATCATGTTGTCCATGAACAGCTGTTTAAACAAATTGCAAACAAAACAGTACAGTCAACAAGCATCGTTGAACGCAAATCAGTGTAATAGGCAAGACAGGCGCAGCAAGCATCCTATCAATATGGTGAGACAAATTTCATTGTTCATAATTTTTTAAATATAAAATTTAACTGATACCGATTTTATTTTTAATAGCCACCAAATAAAAAAACAGAAGCGGTTGTAACATCTAGCGTAACATCCAGCGTAACTTCAACTGAAAATGAGAACGACACTGAAGAGGGTTCCTCGGAAACAAACTTAAAAGTCGAAGAAAATAGTGACGAAGTGCTAACTGATGTCAGTAATAAGAGATCTAATACTTCAAGTGTAAGTATTTTTTAAGCTTTCAAAAAATTTCTATGTTTCTTATGAAGAACGTGTTTATAAGAAATCGTTCTACGACTCCCCCCCCCATTCAAACATGATGTCATTTTAAAAATGTCTTCAACAGTAAATTAGGACACACATTCCCTGTAAAAGTAACAACGGGGCACTCAAAGCTTGAACAAACATTCGATCAGAATAATCAAATTAATTTTTTACATTTTTCAGAAAGAAAGCACTCCAGCCAAGAAAGCACGCAGCAAACCACAGCCCCAGATAATTGAAAACATGAAGGAATATTTTGATAACAATACTTTGGATCAATTAACTACAGCAACACTCCGATTTTGGTTGAAAGAGAAACAGCTTCACTGCACCACACGAGAGCGCAAAGAACATTTAATTCAAAAAGTGCGAAAACACTACTTGGAGGGAACAGTGTAGACTTCTCTGGTAACAACTTACGTGGTTTTCTACCCAATTAAGTTAAAATGTTTTAAAGTAAAAAACACATATTTTGTCATCATGACGAGCAGTTTGTTGTTGCAGTCTACGGTTAACTAAAAGTAATTTTTAAAAAATAATTATCGCAGGATGAAGAAAATCCTATGATATTTACGTGTAATTTTCATGATTGAACGTGAAATAAAAGAAATTGTTCCTACAAATAGTCCAAGTTTAATTTTCTACAAAAACATAAATTTCACGTGAACATTCGTCAAACAATTTTTTGTTCAATTTTCAAAATTTCAGTTCGGCATATTAAAATACTAAAAAATCAAAATAAGTTAAAATAATTTAGATTAAAATTTTTAAAGTCACAGTTTGGTCAATGAATTTTATTAAAATCCTGCTCATTGTATTGAGGAATTTGTGCTGGTACGAATTGACCAGGAGAAAAATTGGGTGGGAAAAACATTTGTGGTCCGTTATAAAACATTGGCGACAGGAAAGGACTCACGTTTGTGGGGTGCTGGTAATAAGGTGGCGGAATTTTTACGTTTCCCCCTAGAATTTGAACAGGATTTTGTTGGACTACATTGTATACTGGCGTCGGAGGTTGAGAATAAAACGGGGAAGTTGCTGGCATAAAATATACTGGAGAAGGAATTCCAAATTGAGGTTGTTGTTGGTGCATCACTTGAACGAGCTGACTTCTTTCATTTTGGTTCAAAAATCTTCGATTTGGTTCCATCTCCAAGTTGTTTTTTCTGCCACAAAGTTTCTCTAAGATACCTTTATTGTTTACAGTTTTTGCAATCATCATGGGGGATATCGCTGCAAAATTCCGCTTTTGACACATCAAAAAGTCATGGGCATTTTTTTGCACTTACCTCCTATGCGACTTTTAATGTTGGCACAAAATTCTTCCTTGATGAGGTATTCTAAAATGTCTTCATTTTGAAATATAACAGCTAAAGAAATAGGCGATAATGTGGTTTCGAGACTCTTTTTGGAAACGCCTCCAGACAACAAATGTTTTAAAATTATTGTAGTTACCTCCAACCTTCCACTGGCGACAGCCAGCAGTAAAATATTGAACCCTAAAAAGTTGACGATTTTACGCTGTAAAATATAATTTTGATAATCACTAACCAAATAAGTTTTGCTTAGTAGAATCCGCCCTAAATTCGATGAGACATTGCACAGCCTTCACGTGCCCTTTCCTAGTGGCCATTAAAAGAGGAGTCCATCCTAAATAATTAACCGGATCAATCTCGTGTCCCCCTTCAATTAATTCCAGCACTTCGACTTCGTTACCCGAAGCTGCTGCATAGTGCAGATCTGTATTTTTATCGTCATCAACATAACCGGTCATTTTTGGGGTAGCATTCACTTTCTCCATTGTTCATTTCAAAAACCATACACAATTTCATTAAAATTAACCTTCTGGCTTGCAATGTGAGCACAAAATTTTCAAGGTTTTTTGATAAACATAAAATTTTAAATCAGTAAAAAAAGAAGAAAAGATAAATTTAATAGTCAATATTTACAACTTGAGCAATAATTTTAATGCATTCAAATTTATAATTTAAATTAAACAAATACTTAAGACAATATGGTACTACTATACAAACTGACAAAAAAATATTTTTTGTATCGTCTAGTATCTACGTGTTGGCACAAGAAGACACAGGTATATCACATTTTAAATTGATACGACAATCGTTTTATGCCGTAAAACTTAACAACTATTTACGTATTTACAAATCAGTTTTTCACCAAGTCAGTTTCGGAACCAGAGTCCAAGTTTGCTTTTGCTTTACGAAGAACTTGACTCGTTTTGTGAATTTGCTTGCAGATGGATTTTTCAACTTCTTTCTTCTGTTTGTTTGCCAGTGTCAAACGGTTCAACGTTTCTTCCAATGCCCTTCTTGTTCGTAGCAACCGCTTCCGTAACTCTACATTTTCGTTTGCTATTTCTTTAGTTTTCTTGCAACAACCATCATTTGCTAAAAAGAAAGAATATAATAACTTAGTCAACATCAAAATTGCAAAAAAACAGTTACCACAAGAGAGGTCTTGCACGGGATCCAGTAAGTTGCTCATTGATTCAGTCAATTGTAGGGTCGGTAAAAGTGGCCTGGAAATGTTGGTGTTGGCCTCCAGACTCGAAAAACGACCGTGATCGCTTTCTATGCCTAAATCTGGCGACGAATTCGCGTGAACCCTCTCGCGGTCCACTTCCACCTGGCTGATGATATTTGGTAGAGTGTAGGAACCCACACACACTGATAGCAAACCTCTTGATCCAGTGTCAGAAGTTGGAATGTCTTCAGAAGCATATCCGGAATGATCAGAAAATTGGCGCGCATAGGCAAGTCCTTGCAACGATTTATTGCCTGGACTGTTAGGTAATGACATGGAAGGAATCGGATCACCTCCACTTTTGTTAATCTGTAACTTGATAAGGCGATTGTGCAGCTCCACATTAGCGCATTGCAAATCGGAGTTTGCTGCATCAAGATTTTTAATTTTCAACTCCAAAAGACTCTTTTGGCGTTCCAATTGCGAAATTTGAACCTGGAGAGTAGATTGCACTTCTTGCAATTCTTTTTTCAAATTGTTCACTTTCCCTATGGAGTCGTTCTCTTTGCAACAAGTTTGCGCCAATTTTTGTTCAAGCGCAAGATTTTCGCTTTTAAGCTTCGTTTTTTCCAAAATTGCTTCAGAATACTGCAGAGTCGCATTATCCAGTTCTTCTTGCAATTCGTAGATCTTATTTTGGTGTTCCTTTTGTAAGTCATTCACTTTACTTGTCAATTCCATTTCTCTATTCTCCATACCATGCATTTTAGTTTCGCTTTCTTGAATGGTGCATTTGAGTTTATCTACTTCTTTGGTGATTCCATCAACTTCCAACGTTCGCCTCTCCACTTCACTTCTTTTGATGTACTCTTTTTCGTAGAAGTTTTTAATTTGTATGACAGCGTCTCTGCATCTATTGGCTTGAATTTCGTAGTCTTTTTCCATTTTCTTCAAGTTTTCACTGTAATTAGCTTCCAATTCGTCCTTAAGTTGCACTTCGCGCTGGTGCATGATCTGAAGCTGCTCTTCAGCTTCCAACATATCAGCTTTAGCCTTTTCAAGCAGTTGAGCGTTACTTTCACAAGCAGTAACGGCTTTAGATTTTTCCATCTCCATCTTGTTAATTATGTTATTCATTTCTTTATCTTTAATTTCCATAGTCGCTTCAACGTTCTTTCTGAAATCTTCCAACGCAAATATAACTCGCTGCAATTCCATAATTTTTTCTTCTGCCAAACGTTTCTTGTTTTCGGCATCGTCCAATTTTTTGTTCTTCTCTTCGATTTGAACCAACAGGTTCTTATGTTCCAATTCCATTATTTCTACTTTGCGTTCGAAATTTGCCTTTTCTTTCGACGTTTCGTCCATTTTTTGTTCCAGGTACAAAATTTGTTGTGTCAACTGTGCGTTTTCGCATTTCTTCTCTTCATACTTAATTTTCTCTTGCTTGAAAAAATTGTCAGTTTCATAAAAAGCCACCTATATTAATGAAAATTTGTATAAGAAAATGAAAAATTTATATTTGTTTTAATAATATAATATGAAGAATTCGTCATGAGACTAACTAACTAACAATTTTCTGCCGCATGACGAACTCTTCATAAATAAAAAGAAAATAACAACCAACCTGAGCGGCAAGCAACTGATTTTCTTTATCCTTTAGCTTTAATTCCATGTCGCACACTTGCTCATGAAGCGAAATAATCGTCTGGCGACTCTCGGCCAAACTTCCCTTCTTAGATGGCGTCTTATTCAAACTGTGACCTTCGTCATCCTCGGTCGATTCCGTCGAAAAACTATTGGTATTGTTGAATCGATTACGTTTGCTCAAAGTCTTTCTTACACTTTCGTCGTTCAAACCAATCCTTGCCAATGAAACGTTACGGTCCGGTTCGGACCAAGACTCGGATTCGGAATCCAAATTTTTATTTTTAAGCGTTGTTGAAGTATTGGCTGACTTATCCAAATTCGACGATTTGCATGCTTCGCCCAACTTGGATTGCATATCAACCAACAAATTAACGAACTGATCGTCATTTTCCACCACCACGTCGTTCCTCAATTTCTTTTCCAACTCCACATCTCGCAACTCAATCTCTCGTTTCAAATTTGCCACTTGATTACGCAACACCTTAATAACTTCTAATTGTTCTGTATTGTTTCCAGCAGTAATACGATTAAGATGATTTTGGTACGTTAACGTGACGTCAGATGGAACGATACTTAAATAGGAATTGTTTTCTTCGTCGGGCGTAAAGAATTCATCAAAGTTCCACGAATCGTTACGAGTTGAATCCAAAAGATTTGATATGTTAGTTAGTTGTAGTAAACTTTGATCTGGGTTTAGCGAAATTGAAGCCGAAAGCGTTTGGGAGAGATTGATGCTCTTGCTTAAAACCGATTGAAGTTTGCGCGTCTGTTCGGTGCCCAAAAAGCCAAGAACAGCCTTTTGCTTCAGGAGGTGGTTTAAAAAGTGGCAGAGTTCTTCTAAACGTGTACTCAAGACGATGCAAATTTCTTGATGTTCCAATCTCAATTTTTCGGAATTTTCGAATTCCTCGCAGATGTTGTCGTATTTGGCCTGCAAGTCGCTTTGATCGTGTTCGGGAATATTATGCAATTTTGTTTTCAATTCGTCCACTTGACCGATCAATTGCTTGCGTTCTTGTAGGCAAACTTTTAGGTGTTCTTGTAACTTATCAACATCTCTGTGGGGTTCCCCAACTTCAGAGAGAGCTAAATTTGGTGGGAAGTTAATGTGAACGCCAAGCTCGTTCATTTTATCTCGCAGAATTCTTAATTGAAGATCTTTACTTTGGCCGGTTGTTCGTAAGTCGTCCAATTCTGCGTCCTTGCTTTTCAGGGCGATTTCCAACTTCTCGATCGAGCGATTTTTTTCCCACAGTTCGTTATTCACGATTCCTTGTAAATCGCACGTACGCTTACGAAGTTCGCACTCGAGTTTTTCAATAATTTGATCTTTCTCGAGCTTCTCCCTGAACAGTTTGTCTACGGTGGTTTCATGTTCGGACGTCGTCGTGTTAAAAGACTGACCAACGCCTTGATTTAATGCGAGAATTTCGAATTCCAAGTCGATAATTTGGTTGGATTTCGTTTCCAAATCGACTTTTAAACGACCAATTTGATTGTCTTTCTCGTGAAGAGTTGCACTTAGCAGCTGTAGAATTTGGAATTAAAAAATTAACGATTGTAAACAATTTAATACAAGGAAAAAATTCGAAATTGAAGCAAAAAAAGTCAACTGCAATTTAAAAAAAAGTCGCGTGTTTTCAAAAATTAATGCGGTCAAAAATATTCGTTTATTCAATTTTTTTCATCAATTAAAATTATTTTTTAAAAAAGGGATTGTGATTAGAAAGAAAAATTAAAAATATGACGCACCTCGATCTTCGTTTCTAATTCATCCGCAAGTTCCTTGTATTGTCCGGCGAGATTCATTTTGTTATGATCCATCGAATTCTAGTAACACCACACAAAATTTTATTAGAACCAAGCGCTTGCTATTATAAAAAAAAATCACAATCCAAAATCTACAAATTATGCTAATCTAACTAGAAAAACACAAAACAAAATTTGCATGCTCTTTATTTATACTACAAAATGTACAATCGACAAAATAAAATAAACAAAAAAAGATATAAAAAGTAAATTTATTTTTGAGGGTTAGTACTTGCATCGACAACAAATTTCATTTTGTGTTAGGGCTCATGCTTTAAAAACTAACTAATAATCTTGTATGTAGGGGAATAGAGCTTCGATTGAATTCATTACATAAATCCAAAACTGAAAATCAGGACATTAAAATATTTAATGTTCCATTCAAACACACAAAAGCCCAGAGCACTAAAATAATTTTAAGAACAGAAAAGCACAGTTTTAAATAAGCACATACGCACCTCACTATAAAAAAATTTGCGTCATCAATTTTTCAATAGGAAATTATAAAATCTTAATCAACTTTAATTAAAAATCGTTCCTTCCAACAGGAATGTTAAAGCAAAGTTTAAGACATTGGCGTGGTCTAGCTAATAACTATTAATAGATCAACTCTGTGTAAACATTTTCCTCAAATATTTTTATTTCCGTCTTGCTCTCACGCATGTAGTATTGAGAAAAGAAGCAAAGGGAAATGGTTTTTCATAAAAATGACGGAAGTTGCTCAATCCAAAATGAAATTTATTCTACCAAAATAAAAGGTTGATGCCCAACGCAAAAAAGTGCAAAGTTTGGCAAGTTGCAACGAAAATAATATTTTGAAAATCATTTTACTCACGTTCAAATTAGAAGAGTATTCGCACAATTTAACCTTTCCAAATGAGCAAAATTTGTAAACTGTGGTTAAACGACCCAAATTTTTGGCTTTTTGCGAAGCTTCCTAAATTTACATCAGTAAAAAGTTTATGTTACGCCTCAATATTTCATTTTAATTTAAAATACGGAAAAGAACAATGCGATCAAGTTACAAAACAGGCTATTTTTAATTTTTTCATGCTCCTGGGCTCGAATTATTTATTTATCTTTTAAAATAACAAAGATTAAAAAAATTGTTTGGGCAAAGTGGAGGAAATAAAACTAGAACGAGTCTGATCAAATTTGAACAAGACATCTCAAATCAAATTTAGGGAATCTGATCTGGACGCATCCAAGTCAGGGGGAAAGTGCGATAATCCAGTCCAGGAATTAAAAACATTTCTAATAAAATTATTGTATTTACTTACGTAATTATCAATATAAACATTAAATTTTATGGATCATTCGCAAATTTTGGTAAAAGAGTTTTCTGTATCCATATTCTAATCTATATTTTTCAAATTTAACCAGAAAGATAACAGTATCCTAAACTGCGGTCATCCGAGTTGCAATAATTGCAACAATTGCAAAGTTGCAATAATTGATTTTTCATGTATGTATATAAAACTCAAGAGGTCATAATAATATATTTTGAATTTATGCCCTCGCAGTCATATACACCAATCTCAGTAAGTCGCTATTGGCAAGTTAAGCTGAATTTTTAGTTTTCATCAGTAATGATTAGAAGTTAATAATTTTATATGTTCTAAAGATTTAAATATTATGAAATTATCCTTTGTCGCAAACTCAAAAATTCGATTTTTTCGCGAATCATCACTTTAATTCTAAATATTAACAGTCTGTTAGTTATCAAACAGTTATATAGCTGTTGGTTATCATAATTTCAATAGAAAGTTTATAAATTCGTGGGTCCGGGTCAGTGGCGTAGCCAGGAATTTAGTTCTTTTAATAGCGCCGCTGACGAAAATTTTTCAAATTTTCAAGGTCAAACGCTTAATAGAAAGTTAGAAAATTACAATACAAAAAAAATTTCGGGGGGGGGCGTGCCTCCCCCCCCTGAATACGCCACTGGTCTGGGTTAACGTGCTGCTCTCCCAGTTGCACAACTTGATGGCAACTGCAGCCAGTTCCTACCCCGAAAAAATTGTGGCGTAATATTTTACGTCGAATATAAAGAATATTATACAGAAGTTAACAGAAAGCTCGATTTAAGGATTTACATGGGTTTCACAGCTTCAAAAAATCCAATTTTCTTTATTGTCTTATTAATTGACATTGTAGCTGCAGGAGGTTCTTTACTTTATGGCCCTGAAATCGACGATTTTGGAAACTGTTTTCAAAGTCGGTTGTCAAGATTTCTCGAGAACTACTCAACCGATTTTGATGAAATTTTACACAGGTCTTCGAGATACAATTCACAAGGACTTGGACGAAGGATTTCTATTTTTTTCAATTACAACCATTTAAAACAAAATGTAGAGCAAATTTCAGGTGAAATTTTAATTTTTTTCAAACTCCAATTTTCAATTTTTTTTTCTTTCGTCCAAGTTCTAGTTTATGGTCTTAACTAAAACACGTATTTTTTTTCACTTCTGGTGATCCGATCCTGTCATGAGTTCTGTTGTCAACACGTACGTACCCTTTTTCCGAAGGGTCAGCGGAAATGACGTCGCAATGGCGGAGTTTTAAATATTTTTCTACGAAAATTTCAGAAATTCTTTGACAAATGTCTATGTTTAAGACAATAAAAAGTTTGAATAAAATATTATATTTTTTATATGAAAAAAAATTGTTGAAAATAGGCCGTTATGATAGATATATCATATACCGTAGCATTTTTATAAATATCTGTAATATTTTCGAAACCAGGTTGTCTCCACTACCTCCAAGTAAGGTAAAAATTTCGCCCCATCATATATCATATGATCTGATATGATATCATATTATCATATCAATTCTCCGCTTTGAATTTTAATAAATTGGTAGTTTAAGGGTAGGGTATATGGCATCCGCGTAAAAAAATTTGTAGTACAACGCATTTTCTGATTTTTTAAGTTTAAGGGGAGAAATGGGTCTGAGGTACAAAGAAAGAAGCATATTTTTGTGATTTTCTTTTTGCAGAGTACCTTATTTGTTAATATTTTAAAAATTTTTTACATTGTTATGCATTATATTAAGAATATTCTGCTAAATTTTCGTTAAAAAATATTGCAAAATAAGCCAGTGATAGTGGTGAGAACTGAATCACATAAAAAAAAAGGTATTTCTTTAGTTCATAAGTTTATTTTGCATTTGAACGCAGGAATTAACAAAATATTGATTGTTTACTTTTAGTGAAGGTGCAATCAAAAAACTGTGATTTTTGCCAAAAACTGCTCATTTTGTTTAATTAAAAACTAAGTTGTAATTGAAATAAAAAAAATTCTTCGTTCAAATCCAAGATAAACTTATGTACTAAAGAAACATTTTTGGTTTTTTGATTTCAGATGAAGCAACCATGAATTATCCTGACTACCGCATGGAACCTTTTTTTTTGATGTGACTCAGTTCTCACCACTACCACCGGGTTATTTTGCAATATTTTTTAACAAAAATTTAGCAGAATATTCTTAATATAATGCTTAACAATGTAAAAAATTTTAAAAATATTAACAAATAAGGTATTCTGCAAAAAAAATCACAAAAATATGCTTCTTTGTTTGTACCTCAGTCCCATTTCCCCCCTTAAGTCAAAACTGAAATAAAATTTCTGTTGTTTAACATTTCACTAATGTAAATATTTTAAACTTTGATTCTTAATAATTCTTAGGTCCAATCCCACCAGAGAAATGAAAAACTAGTTTTAATAAATTTAGTATGTGTTTCCAAAGTAAATAATTAAGTTTAACATAAATTTGTTTTACATTTGACTGGTGAAACTGGCCCTTAATAATCATTTTATCGTGCATCTTTAATTTGATTCGTAAATGCAAAAAGTTGCTTGCCAAAAAAAGTTCACTTTTAATCCAAATGAAACAGTAAACTATTTTTAAAATACAAAATTAAAACTTCAACATAACAAGTTCAACATTAATAAAAATTAATTTTATTTTTAAGCTTTCAACTTAAATTTCACTTGTTATATTGAAGTTTTAATTTTATTATATTTCACAAGTTAAGAATTTATATAGCTATGCTCTCTAATGTACCAAAGTAAAATTTAAACTTCACTAAAGAATGTATTAGCTACCTAATTTAGTTGACCCTAAGGATAATTATTGGTGACGAATAACATTTTAACTTGGTGTAAAGGCGCCAGATAACTCAAACATTAAAAACCAATTTGATTTAACATCAAAAACATTTACACCTTATTTAAAACTGTGCACGGCCAACAGAAAAGGGATGAGGTAGAAATGTTATAAATTTTTAAAATCTATATTAAAATGTTATCCTACAAAAATAATTAAATCAACAATTTACGTATCAAAATTCAACTGTTAGCTGCGATAGTTGCAAGTGTTTTTAACTGCAATTCAAGTGATGGATGTCAACAGCACTTAACGAGTTAAGTAGGTGCTCGAACGGTGACCTAGGTGGGCGTTCGGGATCAAATAAGCAAAGAGAGTTCAGTTAAAGCGAATGTCATGCACAATTCTACTTGCGAGTCAAAGGCTTGACTTTATTTACATTACGTTTGTCTAACCTACTGTTACTAAAATCTAAACTAGATTTATTAATTTGTACCTCCTTATTAGCTGCTGGATTAGAACTGGCTGTAATATTCATTTCGCACACCCTTTCTTGAATTGATTTCTTCCTTGGCGATGCAATGGTTGAAAATTTAGCAACTTGACTCTTCAATGTTTCAATTTCGCTGCTCTTTTCGCTAACCAAATTTTCTAATTTTTCAATTTGTTCCACGTACTCGTTCTTCTTTTGAATCATAGTCTTAATGATTTTGCAAGCTTTGTAATGATTCCTTTTTAATTCTAACAATTCCTCGTGCGACAACGATCCGTCTGGGTTAATTTCTATCATCGAACTGCTTTTGCTTAAAGGTTCAGAACGTGGCGACGAACAATTGTTACTTGAACGATTGTTCAAACTTTTAGATTTTTCAGGTGAAATGAATTGTGATGAGGAAATGGAATGAAGCGATGTGTGGGATTTTTGTAATTTCAATGGGGTTTTTTGAGTTGTGGCTTTTGTTGGAGTCTCAGATAGTGGCAACGAATTCGACACTGAAAATAATTCGACATCAGTATTGCTAGACTTGACACCTTGAACGAATTCAGATTTGTTGGTATCTTTCTTAACCTCGTCTAAAGCCGCCTCGAGTCTAACTTCCAAATTTTGTATTTTGCATTTTAAGTTATCGATGTACACCATCATTTCTTCGTTTTTATTTTCACACTGCGCCAACATCATACGGTATTTTTCAATCTTTCTGTCTTTCTTTTCCATTTGTACTTGAACATCTTCCAATACTCGAGCAAAATCTTGTAATTGCACATCTCGCTCGTTCAAGTCGTCGTCTTTTCTTTTCAATTCTACTGACACATCTTGCAATCGCATACACTTTTCTTTTAGGTCCTTTTCCAAATTTGACACCTGTAAGTTGCACATTGCTATTTGATTGTTTGATTTTTCCAATTCATACGACAAAGTATCCAATTTAAAATTTTTCATTTCAATTTGATTTTCGAAGTTTTTGAATTTCGAGCGAACGTTCTCGGATATTTCTGAAGTGTTCCCAAAACGATCTGGGCGTTCACGTTCTTTTCTTAGCTAATAAAATTAATTCGCATTAATTAAAAATTCAACATAAAGCATTGTTAATTAGAAGTAGTACAATTTAATCATCGCATGCTAAATCTAGGTCTTCAGTAATTTAATGAAATACAGTGTTTATCTTTTAACAATTGGTTTTGGTTTTATAATTAAAAATATATTATGCAGTTGCTGATAAGAAAACAAATGATAGTAGCACTTAATTAAGAACTTACAGTGTTAATAATTAATTAAAAGAAGGAGGTAGATTAAATTATAATAATTAAAGGAATATTTGTTATCAAAATTGTAAAAATAAAATCGTTTTTGGCTTGTAACCATATGTAAATGGCGACGTTGATAATAATCAGCAATGCATTTAATATCTCCAAGATGTTGCCAGCACCTTGTGAGGAAGATACAGCCGAAAAGCCAGGTGAATTCGGTGAGGGATCAAAGCACTTGTTGTGGAAACAAAGTTGACTCCACTGTCTTGTCTTGCAAGATAAAATATATAATAACAGCGGCAAAACAATAGTTCATTAAAATTTTTGAAAATATAATGGGCAATTGTTTCTCATTTTGAAACAAACTAAAAGCAGACAAAAAAAATTGGCAGACTGCTGCTATATTTATCGACCCAAACAGTGCCAAAATTGTTCTATTTTAAGAAATATTTTGCAAATATTGTACAAGTGCATTATGAAAAAGAAATTTGATTTTTGGAATGGTACACAATTATAATTAAAAAAAAAAGTAATAAAAGAAAAAAATAACTTCAATAAATGTCTACCTGTCTTTCTAAATCTTCAATTGTGTCCTGAAGTTTCTTTATGGTATCTGCACTATTACTTTTACTTAAATCTAAATTTTCACCAGAGAAAAAATTCTGTTTTGAACCGTCTTGCGAATGTCTTTTAGCCTAAAAACAAACGTTTCAATATTTTTGTCCAAAAATTTAGAAAATTAACTGACTTTTAATCGATTATCGAAATCAAGAACATTTTTTAGATCATCAATTTCCCTATCTTTAAGTTCGATTTCTTTCCTTTTTTGTTCCTCTTCTATTTCCATCGCTTTGACAGCTTGGCACAACAATTCCTGCTTATCTTCCAATTCTTTTCGTACATTTTCTAATTCTACCATCAATTCTATATTTTTTTTAATCGCATCTTCTTTGTCTGCATTAAAATTAGAGCCCATGCGTTCCTCCAAAAAATATATTCGCAATTTTAAATTAAAATTTTCTTTCCTAAGATTAGTCAATTGTTCGTCAATCTCTTTAACGGAGCGGCCACTGTTGAACGGGGGGGCCCCGGGTGATCGCATTCCGACATCTGAAAAAAAAAATTACGATAAAATGAATTATTTTCGAAATGACCCAAAGTAAACACCTTGTTCTTTAAGCATATCTGTATCAACATCGCTGGAAGAACAAGAATTTATCGATCTTATAGATCCGGAGTCACAATTAAACATTATGTCTAAACGAAACCGATTGTTCGTTCTTAAATCCAGTCAAGAAAAAAGGTTTGGTTCGATACTTTGTTTGAAACCAATGATTCGGAACCGAAATTGCATCAAATAAGTGTTTAATTATTATCGTCTCATTTGCTACTCAAAGGTAGGTAGCTCGATCGGTACGAAAATTTTAATTAACATCAAAATGATTTCTTGAAATTATTTGTATTGATGTAATCTGAGAAACTGGAATGTCAATAACTGCGATCGATGTTGTTGCTACTAATGTTTTTCCAAATGTAACACATAATTTTTAAATAAAATGCCAAAAGCATAACTGACATATAAAAGACGTACACAGATTTTTTTTGTTTATTTTTGTGTAATGTAGTTACGACATTAAACAACCGAGATGAAAATTATAATTACCATTAGCCACTTCATTTTGACGATGATCAAAACTAACTTGGCAAAGTGATTGAGGTGTTGAGGACTACGTTTTCCTTTTTCTGAACAACTGCCAAAAAATTAAGCCTAAAATAATACGAATCTAAACGCACGTTAAATTTGAATTAAAACTAAAACGCCGATATCGTTTAAATAAATGCGGGAGGTCGTTTTCGATTTCAAATAATGACGCAAGTTCCAATAAAAATATACAAAAACAAATAGAAAGCCAACGTAGAAATGATGTTTATTAAAATTTGTTTTAGCCAAATTCCAGATTCTATTTCAATTTTGTGTGTCGAAGTTTGAAATCAAGGACGATGACTATACAAAAAAAGTTTATTCAAGTTTTTTTTTTGGAGTAAATACTATTTACCGAAAATCGGACATGGGATAAGTATAGCTCAGCGTGTATTTGGCCTAATTCCCACAGGTACACGCGCGGAATATTTGAATTCCGAATTACTAGATATTCTGCTTCAAAATTTGATTTTGCAGTTAAAAATTACAAGTCTCTTCAGATGCCAATCCAGTTTTGAGACGAGACTATGAAGTGTTGACAATGTAAAAACCTGCAGATACATTTTTGACATTAAAAAATTGATCAGCTCTTGTTTATCGGCAGACTGTGTCTACTGAAGAAGACCAATGAATCAGAAACACAATGCCTACTGCATTCCTGCAATTGCACAACCTGGAACGATATGATTATCTTGTCGACTTTTCGATTGAGCGGATAGCTCGTGAGCGCATTGTCATTGTCGAGTGTTTTGTGTGACAACCCCAGTTTGGGTTCCGTTTACATGAAGACTACCGCCGTAACTGCAGTATTGCATAATTAAGAGTATCTTGTCTGCGGTACTGAAGAAGACCAATTATTATTCTTCTTAATATCGTTTTCACGACAAACATTCTCGAGTGAGACTCCAACTAAAGTTGGCCGCTTAGGAAGTCGACGCTACCACCAAAATGATTTATTGAATTTTTATTTCAAAGTTTATCCCAATTTGTAAGAGTAAATCAATACAATGTAAACAGCCCCAGATTGTTCGTTATTGACTATTATAAAGAGGTTATCATCATGCTGTTGAATAAAATCTTGACCAATCTTAAGATGGTTAGAAATCTGGGCAAGGCCAAAACAGTGCAGAAAATTGTAATCTTAAAATGTAAAAAAAGTCTGACGGTTAGGGTGGAGTTTGCCCACAGGTGTTTTTGAGAATCGTCGTTTGAACACACTATCTGTATCGCCTTTTGTGAAAGGGTCTTTGGTGTTCAAGTCTGTACAAATCACACCACGGCAAAGCAAAATTATTTTTGATATTCGAGACGAGAATAATAATTGTCATCTCAATACGAGATATTTAAATTGCAAAAGGCTGAAAGAGAAGTCAAAATACAAAATCTCCATTTCCCCAAAACTATATTTTTGCAAATATATCCTGTCAGCCAGACCTAAGCCTGTAGATACATTAGACCTGTTTCGATTCGATCAGATCAAATCAGATATCTTCCGACTAAATGTAGCTACCGTCATAATAATATGAACGTTGATTACGATCTAAGCAATTAGGTGAAATCTGATATTATAATCAGAACAGATCCCTTCCGATCAGATTTACTACATTTACAACTCAAGTACTTTAGATTTCTAGGGAAATTGAGACTAAGCCTGTTGGCTTCGGAACGGACCACGCATAGAAGTTGTCATTGTATAGTTTCAGAAATGTTGTAAAATGCTCATTATATTTGTAAATTAATGTAAAATTGCTTGTCCATAAATAAACACAGTACACGCGGCACATCATAATAAATAATGCATCCGAATTACGCAATGAGTCCAAAAACAATATGGAAATGTGCCAACCATAAAAGCGAGTTTAATAAAAGCAATTTGTGAATATTAAAAGGTCAAAATGAATTGTGTACGTCACATTTAATTAAACATGATCAAATACAAATAAATACTTACACGAAAAATTAGTAGCATCTGGATCTAAAGTCACTTCTTGTAACTGGCTTGGAGTTGTGCTGAAAAAAAGAAGAAAAATTGAAAAAAACGAATAACACTTCATTTAGATTTTCACCGATATAGATCAAAAGGGAACCAAGTTCGTTCCACATAATTGAAAAGACGAAGATATCTTCCTCGTTTATAATTAATTTTTTCCCTTGCGTTGAAAACTAAAATCTAATTCAAGAACAGAAAAAAGAGCTTAATGACTTTACACGTATAAAAAAAACAGACTTAAAAAACTGAAATATAGGTCTCCCGTTTAAAAGAATCCTCCAATCTCAGGTGAGCCGCGTGCACGAGGCTAAACAAAAATGTCATTATTCTTTTTTCAGACAAAAAAGAACAACGATATTCCCGACGAATGAAAGAGGAAGCAAATAAAATAAACTCATTTAGTTATTTTTGGATATACGCACGAAGCGCCGCGTACACCTTCAGACGGCATGGCAAAATTAGTTCAAAAAAATGCACTAAATCTCGGCACAATAAATTTCGTGTGGGCGTTTTGTAATAATTAAATTGACGATCTCTCGAGTGTCATCTAATGACTTCATCGTTAAATTTTTTCCTTTTTTTTAAATTAGACATCGCTTTATCAATGAAACCATAATAGATGCAAGTTTCGAGTAACGGAGTCAGAATGAGGAAAATTAAATGAGAAGTCAATGAACTAAATAAAACTGTGATCCGAATATACATTTTTACACCGACAAAAATGTAGGTGTTTGTAATTACATACAATAGACATCAAAAACATGTGTCTGTTTTTAACTCAAAAGTTGCAAAACAAATAAAACGAATTTGAGAGATAGTTAAAGCAACGCGGAAGAAATATTAATTGAAATTATGTGGGCCCACGTCTAATAATAAACGAAATGTTAATTTTGCATAAGAGAAGGTGGGAATTATTAGACAAGCCTACTGTTTATTTCCAACAACACTCTGTATATTTCCACGAATTGCAGTTTATAACTTTTAATGTAGAAGTAGGAATTTTGCCTTGACAAATCATCAAATTATAATCGTGCGTTCAGAGTGCACTTGAAAACTTTCAAGTGTATAATTTATATAGAGTATAGTAAGGCAGAGAACAAATTCGGCCAATCTATAGTTAATTCCTAGAGTGGAAGAAAAGCGTTCTTTACTCAGGAGTCAATTAGAAGAGCCTCAGTTTGTTTTCGACAGTATCCATTCCAGCTGTGCTGTATCGCAAAATAAAACACCTGCTGATGTCTCCATTAACTGCAGATGAGACTTCGGATTTCTTTGAAAGTCTTTGAAGTAATAACTGACAACTTTTTTTCAAAAGAATGTATAGCCAGACGTGTATCTACTTGAAGTCTTCCAATAACTCTCCTTATTTTTATGTTGGACAGTCCTCTAAGAAACTCATCCCTTTCAATTTCGTTCACTAGTTCTTTCTAGTGAATCTACTGCATTAATCGATGAAAAAGAGTTGATAATATTTTGAGGTGTTTCCGTCAACATAGCATATAACAAGAAAAACATAATAATTACATTAATTTCATAAAAACTATCGTTTACACAATGTGCCAAATGAAAAACAGGGAAAAAGAAGAACAGAAAATCTAATACAACAAATCCTGGTTTATAGGATCCCGCCTTTTTCCTTTTTGTTGAAAAAACCAAGATAAATTGTAACACAACAATATATTAACGTTAACATCGTGAAACTGGGTCCGTTTAATAAAATTAAAAATAAACATTAGACTACAAAGTTTATGTATCCGAATGCCGGCTAAATATTTTTGACGGATAATCAAAATTATTTTGGTCTAGCAATAAAATATATTTAATGGAGGATGAAATTAAACGTAACGAGGTGCATAAAAAACAAACCAAAACTCGTACAAGAATAATTATTATATTAAAGAAAATGAATTAATCTGCAAATTTAAGTTGACAACATATTTTAGTTTCGTTTGGACTATGTTAAAAAAGATTGTAGGTTTTTTTGAAAACTTGCAAATTTACCTTTCAGGTGAACTACAGTTTTATTTCTGTCTTAGTGCTTAAGTCTTCAATGTAGTACTAGCATTTTTACTTAATCGTTATTCGTGTATTACTTCTAAATCTCTGAACTGACAATTGAAAACCAAGTATCCTGTGTGTTTCCTTTGCAATGATAAACAGGAAATAATTATATTACACTTCACATTTGAAATATATTTTTAGTATTGGGTTAATCAAACAGAAGATTCCAATTTCGACGTATCAATTTTACGATACAACTTAATCTCCGAGAAAATGAGAGCGCAAAATAAAATGTTTAGTCAAGTAATTTAAGAACCACTAAATGCATTTTATTATACAAAATATCAAATTTTCTTTCAAAACAAACTGAATCATTATTATAAACAATACGACACAATTCAGTGCCAAATTTTATTGCTAGCCCAAACATTTTTACCGTGGAATAATCAAGTTTAGTAAATAACGAAACAAATTTACGATAACTGGGGTGTACAAACTAACTAAATTGCCCAGACAAGGCGTTAATTTAATTGTAGACATAGGAATAGTAGCATAAAGAATAATGATAATGGATAATCGATAACTTTCCACAAAGAAAGTAGCTGAAGTCTTACATTATATACTAGGTACAATGTACCAACATGCATTGACATATTTAATAGAAGCACTTCTTCCAATCAGGCCATCCAAAGGATTATTATTTCAATAATATGAAGTATTTATCGAGGATTAACCTAATTCTTAAGAGTGGTTTACAAAGAGATAGATTACCGAACAAGTCGACAGATTAAGATCTATAGTACACGGAGTCGTTTACGTCGTCTCAATATGTAATTGATCTATGGTTTAAGCCCGTATTCATGAATTCAAGTTCATAAGTTTCCACCGAGCTACTTAATTAGAATTAATACAAGATCTTCGAATATTGAACAAAATCATTATCCATTTTCTTATACGATCAAGTTCTGAATAAAACTTGAGACACCCACATTTTTCGAACTTCAACATTTTTCGAACATAACTTCATCATCTACATCCACGTATTGATTCAAATACCTAAGAGATGTCACGTGGGTGCAATCCAAAAGTAAAAGCTGGAGTATATTTTTTTCCTCGAGATCCTTGCATTTCCCCTAATTGTTTGGTACTTCAAGAAGTTCGTCTTATGTCTTCCTTAATTTAAGTTCAGTCCATTTCACATCCAGTTAAATGAAAGCATTAACATTTTGGAGTTCCATTCGAGTTACCGAGGGACTTCACACGTCCATTCCAATTTAACTTCGCTCCCTTTACTGTGCTATAAATTAGAAAGTTGAAACAAAATTTTCGCCGAGAATGAAATATACCGAATCAATTGTCCGATTGCAAATTTTCATTTAGCACTTAAATAATAAACCGTTTGTCCGCTTTTAATAAATAGCAAAACATAAACGCCTACAACGATCTATTAAAAGATTCGATATACCTATTGCTAAAACAATTTACCGTTGTCTTGTTCAGGATGGCACAATTAACAATCAAAATAAAGTAACAAATCGATTTATTGAAATTTAATATTAAAAGCCTACATCAAAGAAGTCGACTGAAAATACTGTAGGTGTCGCAGACTAACTAAGGTAAACGTTGGCCATTGCTTATGTAAGAAATTTAAATAAACTACCTATTGTATTAGAATTATTTTGTAATTGAGATTCGATAAATATATCTACGCCAACTTATCGCGATTTTTATTCATTTCACGTTCTTAGAAATTAACCTTGCTCTGACTAAAATTAACCAGAGGAAAATTATTATTTATGGCCCGACGAAATAATTTATATCTTTTATTAAGCTTTTATGAGCTGAGATTAATTAAGTGGTACGAAAATAAATAAAAAGACCTGTGTAATTTTGGAATTCCAGATGCTTTCGAAATCTCTTCTCTATCTTCAAAGGTAATGGGAACTAAGTACCCATACTGTCCAAACACAATGCTTATCTAAAAACGTACAAAGTGGGACCCTTACTCTGTTTATTTTTAGTTAAAAATAGCTGGGTACAATCGGTAGCCGACAGAAATTTATTAACAAAACAAAAATAAATATTGTATCTTATTCAAAAGTAAAAACAGTAAACATACGCCAAACAACTGTTGGGTATTAAAAAACAATTCAATTAAGAAGTCAAAAAAAGTTCCTGTTCCTTGCAGGATTAATAGATGCAGCTGAATAACTTTAGAAAATGAATCAATTTGAGTCGACGAGCAATAGATTCGTTTTGGATAAATTGGATAATCCAAAATGTAGGAGTTCAAGTTTGCCAAATAGCAACGCAGCGATTAGGTTGAAATTCGCGTTAATCTGCACCTCGACTTTTGCACTATTGGAAAGAGGATAATTTTCTAAGCATTTTTTACATTTTTGCGGATTATCCATTAGTTTTCGAGAAAACGGCATTTGAAAATCAAAATTTTACATGCATTTTAGATAGGGATTTCACTAACACGAGTGTTCTATTGACGGTACGCGTGGATTAATATACTCTTACTGATAGACGGAGCACTTGTATTCAGTTGTCGACCACCATTTTTAGGGTGGATTCTCAATTGCCTTGGTTGCCGAGTGCGGATACAAGCAAGGGGTTCAACATGCACGATGTGCACCCGACAGTGTAACTTTCGCGTCTGACGGCTAACACTAAGACTATATCAGAACGCACGTACGGGCAATAGAACATTCGAGTGCGCAATCCTTATGGGGAAGTACATGTAAATTTTTATTTTCAAATGCCGTTTTCTCGAAAACTAATGGATAATCCGCATCAATGTGCGGTCCCAAAATGCTCAGAAAATTGTCCTCTTTCCAATAGTGCAGAAGTCGAGGCTCGATTCGTGGTGTAGATTAACTGATAGTAACCAATTATTGTATACTTTAACGTTTCATATACATAACTGAAGTAGCTAGTATGTGTAAGCGTCAAAGCTTATAAAAATAGAATAGGAAGAATGTGAAAAAAAAAAGAGTTCCGGAAGATGATTTAGCATAGGTTCTTGCCTAATCCATTAAATAAACGGAGTCTCCCCTGGGAGGTGCCTCTGTCTATGTATGACGAAGTCTTGGATAGCTCTTTCATTTACATTACAAATGATAATAAAATAATTATTATTGCTGATAATTTATTATTACTTCTTAGTAAATTTTAATGATTTTGTTCTACAAATGAAGCTCAGATTTAGTTAAGAAATAAGTGATTAATCTAATAAAAGTTCCAAGTTTTCTTTTATAATTGAAAATATTTCTTGCATTGTGTTAATGAACTTAAATCCATAATTATCTAGTACCGTATTTTTAAATTTTAATCAAATTTGTTACTAACAGTTAACAATCAATCGACAAAGACGAGAACAGTTAATCAGCTATCAGTTGAGTCTCATTAAATTTGAAAAATTCCAAAACATTTTATCAATTTTTACTCGATGTCGGAAAAATTAATAAAAACTGTTTATCCTTTTCGTTTCGCTGTAGCATATCAGTATTATGGAGTCATAGCCCTGTCAAAGAAGGCCAAATTTCATCAATTAAAAATAATAAAGAGGAAAGTTGTAAAATTTGATGACAATGCTCGTTCTGGCTTATTATTAAACGTGTTTTTGTCGTATAACTTCTTAATTTTCGATTTTATTAGAAAAATTGTGGTTACAAAAGTTGGAAGTGCATTAAGTTATCTGTAAAAAAAAGGTTTAATTCATTTTTTCATAAAACATTTTTTCCTGGACAGACGACGAACATGAAACCGATGGATAAATTGCTACAAAAAATTTGGGAGAATAGGATTTCGACAAAGAAATGATGATCCAGATTATTTAATCGTTAAAACTGCAATCCAAATACCTTCATCAAAAAACAACATGGCTATTATTGGTGAAGATGTCGATCTTTTAATTTTACCACTTGCATTGGCTCCATCGGAAAACAATATCTTTTTTGTCAAATCGTGAAAGGGAAAAATTGCGAGAAGAGTGTATTCATTACAGCAGTTGCAATCAACAAGACTTAATGACAGCATTCTTCAGCAATTTTCATTAAAGGAAAAATGAAAAGTTTCTTTAAAAGTTTCAGCAACCGTGATTCTTCGTACGAAACAATTTCTGAACCTGGAAAACGTTTTTCCTTACCATCTACGGTGCATGTGCTGCAGACAATACTTTGATATCGTTTCACGATATCTAGGACAAAAATTTAACCAGACATTGCTTCATTGTTTACCACCAACAGAAAGAGCATCCAGACAGCATTCTTTTGTGTGTACAAACAAGTGCAAAAATGGCTGGAGAATGAATTACTCCTGAACCATTGGTGATTCCAGGCCCATGGCTGAATCCATGGGTGCTTTAGTATAATTCCAAAGCTGGACACCATTGCACCCGAGGCTTTATTGGATTCCATTTTTTGCAAATGTAGAACTGGCTGTGCAGGATTTATGCGGGTGCAGAAAAATGGGGTTCCAATGCACAACTATTTGCAGCACTTGACACGAAGACAATTTCAATAGATCCAACATAGTCAACGATGACAATGAAGATGGAGGGATGAGGACGATTATACCGTTGAAGAACGGGTATCATCAACAACAAGCTCTAGAGTCTAGACGATCATCCTGTCTTGAGCTTGGTGTCGGTTCATCGGTTTATCCTGATGTGGTTGAGTAACCCAAGTATAGAGTTTTCACATTCACATTCATCGTCCATTTATTCAGGAAAATATTAGTTTTACAAAAATATTAATTGAAACTTTTTTAAAGATAATTTAATGCTCTTCAACTTTTGTCAAGGCTACTTTTCCAATCAAGTAGATAATTAAGAAGTTATACGACAAAAACCACAAAAATTCATCCTTTTTCCAAAATGGCGGCAATTCTGAACCTTCAAATATTCGAGACTTTTAACACGTTCAATAGCAAGACAGTATAAACATTGCAGCAAATCCCCATATATTTTACCAATCCTGTCTAAATGTTGTAACCCTGAATGGCTTTTTGCTGCTGTAAGTCTCTGCTGTAAGTTTGTTCCGTTCTGAATATTAAATGAATCGCCTGATATGTTATTGAAACAACGCTATCTTGTCAAACTGTCAGTTGAAGTTAAATCGTGAAGATTTCAGACAATTTAGTTGAAATTTCGATTGATCCGAGAGACTGTAGAACTTAAATCTGGATTATTTTGAAATGTTATGGTTAGTTAGTCAATTGTTTGGTTGCTATGTTTTTCAGTCCCTTGATTCTTTAAATTTTAACTAATCGGTTTTTCCATCAGCAATTTTTAACTTTCACCAGCAAATTTCATTATATAACACATTTTTTTGGAACTATGCTTTACCTCTCTCCAGAGTTAAGCTGACCAACGAAGGATACAGATTATAAGACTGCCATCTCTTCATCGAAGTGGATAACATTTTCGAGATATTTTTAATTTTGATACGATGCGAGAATTACTAAACAGTTGTGATCAAAACACGTAAATCTAACTGAAATTACCAGTGTTACCAAATTAATATAATTTCATGGCTTGAAAGTACAAGAAGTTAGGAAATAACTAATCTTTCCCATACAATAGCTGGTGTTCCTTTCATTATTTGCTCTGTTCGGCAGCACTTTCCAACTTAGAAGTTTGTATAATTCCGGATGAGGGGCCATCCATAAAGTACGTCACACGAATTTTAGGACTTTTGAACCCCTCCCCCCCTCCTTGTCACAGGTTGTCACATTTTTATAACCCCCCCCCTCCTGATGTGACGTCACACATTTTTTAAATTTATTTTTCGCAAGAGATTATCGCATAGCGAGAATGCTAAATTATTAATAAATATAGATCAAGTTCGTAAATTTTTAAAATTTTTAATTCACATCCAAACTGCGTTTTAGTATTTTAAATTTTAACATGTGACGTCACAAAAGTATTGACCCTCCCATGCCCCTTGTCACACGATGTCACACTTCGGTGATACCCTCCCCCCCCATTAACGTGTGACGTACTTTATGGATGACCCCTGAAGCCTGAATCAGTTTCGTTCCTGTGCTAAATACACGTTAAGGAGGTTTTTCAGGAAACAAAACTACTTAAAAAGTCAAAACGTGATATATTTAACCGTGCGGTTTGGTTATCGAAATAAAAGTTTTAGAGTAATGTGGGACATCTGACAGGATGCACTTCCGTCAAAAAATAGATAAGCGTCGTTAAAACCACCAACTTGCCCTTTTAAATTTAAAAATAGGGAATAACATAAGAAGTTTTGAAATATATATCGAAATTCCCTAATAGTAACTCATTTTGAATGTCCCAAATCAAAGAAGCGATTAATGGAACGCTTTCTGCCGATCATAAACAATAATTAATTTTAATTTTGTTTTGTATGACTGCACAATATAACAAAATAAAAATTAAACTTCTCGAAAGAGGCGCTTAATCGAACAAATTAAATCGTCCTTGTCGACAACAATGAGGTCGGATCATCATACCATTTTACAGTTCAACGAAATCAACTAGTTTAACAACCAACTACCTACCCTAAAACAATGACTAACTCATCATTAGAGTCGGGATTTTGCTCATGTAATCGGTGACGCAAATTTTTTTACTTTTCCTACCTACGATAACCAAGTGATAAAACTTTTACATTACTAATATTTATCTACTTTGGACGGTTCTATCTTTTTTGCGGTCTTCCTGCTATATTTTATTTGATAATAAAATTAAGAAAACTTAGCAATTCCAAGCGGCAGATATTAGATTCAAAAGGGGGGGGGAGTAAATTCCTGTAAAATTTTCAATATTGTGGGTAATAACCGGCCCAAGTTACCAAACTTAAACCAGACAACAAAACATAGAATGATCATGCCAACATTTCTCTGAGCAAATTGTTAAGTTTTTGTGTTAATTATAAAGAGTAATAAAAGATAAGATTGATGAATGAATGCTGTAATTAAAATTAAATAATAGTCAATTATGACAACAGATTAAGTCTGATTGTTGGTCTCAAACTTAAGAGGTTTTGATAAGAGGGCATATTAGTTTGGTAATCCCGGTCCTGGGGTTATACTTTATGATAAGGTCCAAATCAGCAAGTTACTTTTTTTTAATTGGTAACTTACATTGACAAACTGTTTACAAAAATATTATCAGAGAAGCAAATAATAAATTGATAAAACTTTATTTACATTTACTCAGGAACCGAGTATCATAATATTTCTAATATAAACAAAAAAGAAATTTTGAGACCACCCTGTGTATGTCAGAAGCTTTCTCACGTATTCTGAAGTGCTTTGGTGTCAAGTGTTTCAGAAATCATAACATAGGAGTGGAAGTCTTGAAAAATAAAATAAAAAAGTCTTACCAAAACGGACTTGTGGCGGACGGCTGAATAAGAAGTCTTCTGGGACGTTCATTCGTATTATTTGGCAATTTAAACAACGACATATTCGCTCAAAAAAATGCGCACGTATTTCAGTATGAAAAAAATCGCAAAAGGCGTCCATCAGTAAAATTAAAAACGCACTACATCTCACACTTGGCGAATCCAACAAGTGAAACACCACACACAACTAGAATTTTAATGAATTAAATTCTTATCACTATAGAGTCATTCATGCGTAACAACTTCTTTCGTAAAGAAAATGTAATGCGATGATAAATCACACACCAGCGTTTTTGCGCGTAAATGAAAAAATATGCTGAAACTGTGTTACGATACGACGTTTTCGTATTAATTTATTTAATAATTTACGATTCTATTTTTGAACACTTGAAGTAGTACACACCAAACGTTACACACCAACGTCTGAGAGTGAATATTAGACGAGATAAGAAAAGCAGATGAAGCTTCACTCTTGGCACTTGCGCTGGACCGTTTTACTAACGTTCCATCTTCTGTTCTTTACGCACGCACGAAACAGTATGAAATGGAAATAAGTTCGGCTCAGAAAAATTATCATAATTTCAAATTTATTGATTAGCTTTCAAAAAAGCACGTGGAAATGTCACAACAAAGCACTTTTTTCTTAAACACATTATGTTGATGATGTAATAATTATTGTCAAGTTAGCAATATACAATAACAACTTTACTCTTCAATAAAAATAAATTAATTTCTTTATCCACAGGTAAAAATAACTTTAACCTGGGAATTAAGGGGCGTTATCATATTGGACCTTTACACCCCAGTCAAAAAGGTGAAAAATTTCAAGATCTGTAACTTGGCGAATATTATGGTCATTACAACTTATTTTTGAGTATTGCAAATAAAAAATCCTGAATTCCAAAGGTCAAAAGGTTTACCAAAAAAATCCAGTTTTTGGTTGATATCTCGGTAACCAAGTCGTTGATCATCAAACGAATCAAGAGCAGTTATAAGTGGGGTCATGGTTCCCTTTAAACCAGCGTAGTAATAGAAGAAAGTAGGGATACTCCGGCCAGTAGGATACTTTGGAAATCTTCAAATTTCGCAATTACATTAATATTTGGCACTTCAGTAACAGGAAACGTAATTGATACTACAGTAGAATCCGAATAGTACGACTTCATTTATAACGACCGACCGCTTTTAACGACGTAAGTGCAACCTCAAGTTTGGTTTTCATATAACATTTTCAAATACAGTTTCAAACCGTTTTGTGCGCCGGTCCCTTGACCGTCGCTATAATCGGATTCTACTGTATATAATAATGGCATGCTCACTTTAATACATTTTTAGTCTAAAGTCTAGTGTCCACCTGAGAGCTTGAGACAGAAAGTCTCGAGACTCCCATATAAAACCATGCTAATACCTAAGTTTCTGAGACTAGTATAGTAATAATAGCATGGGTTTATATATGAGTCTCGAGACTTTGTGTCTCAAGTGGACATTAGCCTTAACCTCGTTTTTCTTTTATCAACACTTTTATAACTGTTCATATGTTAGGGATTTCTGGTTAGAAATTTAGTGTCCGAGTTAGTGAGGAGTGATTTCGACGAACTGAAACAGAGCCGAATCTCGGACTTTGATTCGGGGGGAGGGGTTGAATGATAAATAAAAGTGCGTTGCGTCAGATCGAACACCGTGGGGTGTGGGGGAGTATGGAATACCCCCTAGGAAATTGTGCCGCAGGCGAAAATTTTTGAAATTTTCAAGGACAATCGCTCTACTGTAAAGTTAGAAATGCCAATTTTTAGGTTTAGATGGATTCTTATGTATTTTTTAAAGCTCTTTTTAGTAAAACAATGTCGTAACTTCCATCGCTTACCATTTAAGCGCTATTTAGCCAACAACAGTTCTACACTTCATAAGAATGCACAGCTTTGCAAATTTTAAAATGCAATTATCTCAAAACATGCTTTTGAAAGTTACGACAGTTGTCGCCCCAGAGTGCGATATTCTAGAACAACGGTCGGCAACAGGCGGACTGTGGTCCGTTTGTGGACCGCGAAAGGTCGAACCTCGGACCGCCACACTTCAAATTTGCTGTTCTTCTCAGAACAGAACCATACAATAAATAGCTAGCACCGTTCTAGCACTTAATTATTATCAGTTGTTTTTTTCTGGACCTCGTTAAAATTTTCCCACAGTATCCGGACCCCACCTAAAACTAATTGTTCCTGTTCTAGGATTTTATTTCGCGCAATATTGCAGGGGGGGGGAGGTGAATCCCCAAAACCCCCCTCAGATACGGACCTGAACTGAAAGTTATAAAATAACAAACAGAAGTTATGTCTTGGTTCAGGTTTACAGAAAGATGGCAAAAGACAGAAGAAATGTTGTGGAAAATGCATGCAATACTACAACTCAACAGGAATACCAAGTGGGTTTTTTAAAAATGTTTCCTACGAGCCGTTGACATTACACCTTCCCCTGCATCAATTACAAACAGATAATCGAACGGATTATGGGTTAATTGGGCCAAAAAAACATAATGAATATTGCTAATCTACGTATGGTCGACGTTTCGCTGTCTCTCACGGGGTTTTCAGGACTCAAGATCTACAATATTTTTGTCTAATGCCCGTCCCACGATCAAAATTTCAATCACCGTTTTTAACAAATTTTAACAAAGAAAAGACGCAAGCGTTAGGACGCAGACCCAAAAAGACGCGGCCAGAATAATAGCTTTTAGGGGAACATCTTATTTTTTCTTATTCGAGGGAAGGGGAGTCATGGCAATTTTATTTTTTTCAAAATAAAATACTGCTGCGTAATTTCAAATTTATATCTTGTGCAGTTTCTTCCAAGAGCCAAATATCCCGAAAATTTTGTGTACACTCGTTTGGAATTCCCTTGGAAATCCCTGGATTTCTTTGGAATTCCGAGTCTTGTGTACAAAGATTTTACTGGATATTGACTCCTTAGTTTCTTCTATGACTACAAAAAATATGTACAGTTACTCACATAAATATTCGGACACTCCTATGTTAACAATGTTAATTGGACATTTTCAAGACGTTTTTTTTTAATATAAAAATCGCTTTTACAGCAAAATTCTGTAGACATTTTTTGTTGGAAATTTCATTGCCTTAAATTTTGTTTATATACATTTTTCTATTTTGTTGCACCGTTTCCGACTGACAGCGACTTAAACAAGACTCTGTAAAATCCAAAAAATATTATCATCTATATCTCGGAAACGGTGCGACCAAATAGAAAAATGTATATAAACAAAACTGTAGAGAATGAAATTTACAAGAAAAAATTTCATATTCATATTTTTATTATGATGCACCGTTTCCGAGATATAGATGACAATATTTTTTGGATTTTACCGAGTCTTGTTTAAGTCGCTGTCAGTCGGAAACGGTGCAACAAAATGGAAAAATGTATATAAACAAAATTTAAGGCAATGAAATTTCCTACAAAAAATGTCTACAAAATTTTGCTGTAAAAGCGATTTTTACATTAAAAAAAACGTCTTGAAAACGTCAAATTAACATTGTTAACATAGGAGTGTCCGAATATTTATGTGAGTAACTGTATATACATATCGTACACATCTATCATTTTTATTTTTCATAGTCTTCGATAAAACCTCTGAAGATATTGCTTTGAAATTTGGTAGTAGTTTTGGAGTTGTTTGAAAATGCAGCTGCTATTTTTTAAATTGTACGGTATTTAATTTTTTGGGCCTGCGTCTATATGGCCGCGTCTTTTTGGGTCTACGTCCTAACTCCTAACGCTTGCGTCCATTTGTCCGGCTCCCATTTTTAGAACCCCTCCCACTCTTCATATAGCCTAACGTAGTCTTTGCCACAACCCTCCTACCCCCTCTTGGATGGAACGTAGTTGTTTTCCTATTAAGCCCAGAAGAAATTTTGTGTTTTTCCTCTAACAAAACCACTTAAAACTTATTTGGCATAAAATGACAGTACAAAACCTAGTGGCTGTCGCTGGCGGAGTAAGTCCTGTGTGAAAAATATAAAAGTAATCAAAGTATGGAAATAAATATCCATATCTCACTACAAATTCTGCCAGACAAAAATTACGTAGCCTGGCTCTAGTTCCCCCTTGCCCTCACGTAGCCCTGCATAGATTTCTACCTGATCCCCCTTGACCAAACCCTGGTGTGTGTATACTCTCCCTAAGTAGTTGTTGTAAACAGCACGGACGTAGCTATATCTTCTGAATGGGGAGGGGGGGGGGTCGACACTACACTTTTTGTGATTTTGTAATTTTATTAATAATCCCACGGTCTATTTACCTGTTACTGTGGATATACTACTAATATTCGCGTTGTTGCTTAGGCTAAGGTGGGTGTCCAGACCCCCTAAACACCCCCCTTATATACGTCCGTGGTAAACAGTATCAGCAGTACTAATTGACGAGAAGGAGTCAGCGTCAGTTTTAGGTAAGATCAGCAGGAAGAGTCAGTTGAGGTCAGAAAATCTGACAAAAACATCTCCGAACATCCGAAGAAGTGAAGAAAATCCTAGGAATCTTAGGAATTTTTGAAATCGATTTTTTTTGCTTTTGAACTTTTTCCAAAGAAAATCTTAAGGCAATCGAAGGAAATCCAGGCAAATCTGTAAAAAGTCTCCTTTATAAAAATTTGTCTTGTGACTGTGGTCCCTATACCTAACAGATACTAACAAAATATCAAAAAACTTTTATCTAAACCCTCTGTCGATGCTCCTTACAGTATGTCATTAGAGTGGATGAAATCACAAGGAGATCTTGTTTGATTTACATTTTACTCATTCCATATTTGAGAATCCGGTGATGTTAGTTCTTGATAGTTATAAATCATATGGATCATATTAATCAAGCATGGTAAAAGTTCCGTCATCTTATCATATTGTTCTTTTCGGCACATACAACTCTTTTTTTCTACAAGGATTTCTCATATACAACTTGTCGTATTGTAAAACATTTTGTAACCGATTGTTTGAAAATGCTATCTTTTTATGTAACAATTATTTAAAACTATTTTATAACAATTTAATAAAATCAATCCTCTGTTTTAATTAATTTTTAATTTTGGGATCGTGAAAGACAGGAAGTAAAAAGTGGAAAAGCTAAATATCGATCATCGGGAAGTTGTAAGTACAACATTATTAGTGCACTATATATTTTAATATATGAAACAAAAGTAATTTACTTAAAATAAGAAACTGTGCGGTTCAACTTTGAGGTTCAAGTTTTTGTACTTGTACCGGCATTGACACAAAAGACTTCATTGAAGCTATCAGTTAAAAATAAAACTTCCCTACTAAATTTTCGAAGATTAAATTCTGAACTTGTACACTTTTCATTTATTAGTTTGCAATATTTGAGCATTGAAAAAACTACCATAAGTGACATAAAATTTATGATGTGACCAACTTCGGAGTGTTGGTATCGATACTAAAATGGTTAGAAAGATATTCAAATGTCTTTCGATTCTAAATTAACTATAATTCTAGTTCCTTTATACTTGTCCTTCAGATTAACGATTTTTCCAACATTCTTGCTTATCTTCTTTTTAGTGAAACCTGACTAAACTTCTAACCTAGAAACCTCTTTTGATCAAAATTTGTTAACAAATTTCAAAATCTTCGGCTGCTTACCCACTTATTTTGTAACAATTGGAATATGAAACGTGATACCAAGTGTAGCAACTACTGAGAAATCGAAGATAAAACTTAATGTTAAATCCTTAAGAGCTTTAAAATGATGATCTCAAGAAATTTTTTCGGACGGTTATTTTTGTATATATTAAAATTTATATCAACTACTTACGTATTATTGCATCCTATAGAAACCTCAAACTTTGCTGCCGGATTATTTTCCATTATTATATAATATTATATTTAAGTCTTTATGAACCGCACAAATACAAGAATAAAATTCACTCACTACGTTCAACCAGATAAACCGTTAAACTGACGTTTGAATCTTTTTGTTTTAACCTGTCATGTGTTGTGATTGGCCGTTACCTAGGCACTGACAGGGGCGTCACCGTTATAAACCCAAAGTCACCAAATAATACGCGGGTATATTAAAATTTACTAACCGATAATCTAATTTCAGGAAAATAAAGAAAATAATAGATGTAAGAAGTAAACTATTTATTACTAATATTTTTAATAGAATCTAATAAAGTTTTAAATCTACTTTGTCTATCTAATTTATAAATCAAATTTTCTAATTGTTCAGTACCTTCAAAGAAACCTTTCATATTATGCACATTGTGTCCGGTAAGTCGATGATCTGTAATACGATCTTGACTAAAATTATAAGTCCTAATTTTTTCATTCCTAAAATTTGATTTAACTTGACTCTTTTTGGTACTTTCGATTGCATTCATTTGTGCTTGAAGTTGCTGCTCATACATCAAAGTCTTCAGTCTCTGCATAGCCAAAGATCTATTTTTAATTTGCGACCGATCCACTTGGCATTCGACACTTATATTCGTCGGTAGATGAGTAATTCTGACGGCACTATCGGTTGTGTTTACATGCTGACCCCCTGCACCGCTAGCCCTTTTTGTTTCAATTTTTAAATCCCGAGGATTTAAATTAATTTCAATGTCTGTGGGTTGAGGAATCGCCAACACCGAAACCGTACTCGTGTGAACACGCCCCGACTTCTCGGTTGCAGGAATACGTTGCACCCGATGTACACCAGCTTCGTATTTAAAATATTTGAACACTTCAGCCCCGTTTATCAAAGCACTACCATGTCTTATTCCTCCTATTTCTGTTGTTTGAAAAGCAGCCACTTGCCAATCCCACCTCTTGTAGTCTGCAAAACTGCAGTACATTTCGAACAACTCTTTTGCAAACAACATTGCTTCCTGACCTCCGACACCAGCATTTACTTCAAGCATGATCGAATCTCGTTCGTCATCTTCATCGGTAGGTAGTACAAGTTCTTTAAGTTTCTCGTCAACAAGTTCCAATTGTTTTTCAAACTCTAACTTCTCTTCCTTGGCCAGCTTTTGCATTTCAACATCTTGGTCTTCGAACAAAACTTTCAGACTTGAAATGCTTTCGATCACTTGATTACGTTCTTCAACGAGATTCATAATTGGTTGTAATTGTTGGAAGCGTCGGTTTTGCAACACATTAAGCCCCAAGGACGTTTGTAGTGCCTCATATTCGCTTCCCAAATGTTCAATGTACTTGCCTACGGAAACGTCGTTAATTTTTAAATCGTGCGTAGTTGAGCAAAAATTTTTACGCACATAATTTGGGATTCGGGGAAACTTCTTGTAACTTCGTAAACTGCGACATAAAATAAAAGTTTTTGTGAAATTGTGCATTTTATGTGAGTAGTTTTAACCTAAAATCTTGACTGTCAGATGATGGGTTAGGTTATGTTGTTATATACAGGGTGCTATAATAAAATATTGTAAACTATTGTTCATTGCTCTTTTCATGTAGAAGAGGGCACCAGATGATCGAGACTTTCTTGAAATAGTGTATTGTGCACCAAGAGACTAAAGTGTCGCTGTTTATCTTAAAAGTGATGGTGGGTAGTGCAGATTGGTGGAAGAAAAACCAACAAAAGACAATGGCTATAGAATTTCTCTAATAACAAAACGCCCTGTTAAATTTTAGGTAAGTACGCATAACTACAGATCATTAACTATATACATCACAATTTTAATCAAGTAAACTTCTTTCATATGTCAAAGATTTGTTATTTTAATTTAAACCGTTTATACAATTTATGAATCATACCGAGTGATATATTAATTTATCAAAAATATGGATTCGCCAACAGTTTTGCATTGCTGTCAAGAAATTGACCTTTTACCTCTTATTCTCAAAATAGATCCAAAGCAAGTGCCATTGGAGGTAACCAACCATTCATAAACCAAACCTCCGAAAGTAATCTGATTTCAATTTAAGATTGCTCCATCCAGCTTTATGGCTGAATTGAAACAATCAAACGAAGAGAGACTAGACAAGTTTAAAAGAAATATAAAGAAACCCAAACCCAAATCGAACGTTTCTTTCAATTTTGACGTCACACCAGAAGTAGTTATTTTCCAAAATTTTGAAACTAATTACTCATATGTAGCACCATTAATATTACGGAACACACAACCTGTGAGGATAGAAAAATTAATCTGATAGTCTATTTCAATAATTTCTTCCTGTGCTTAGGTAATGAAACCATTAAGAGCCATTTTTGAGTCTTCTCCTTATTTTTCGGTAACGTATGCCACCAAAGGCTGCTGCACAAACATTGCTCCAGGAATAGCCATCCAGCTAAACGTAAAATTTTGTGGAGAAGAACGTAAGGATTATCGATATAACATTAAGTTTGCAACCGAAGAAGAAGAATTCATCGTGCCAGTCATAGGTAAAATTATTGTTTCCCCAAAAACATCTTAAACAAAAAAAATATTTTTAGCTGTTGGTCCACGACCGTTACTGGATTTGCCCGATGATATTGTCGTACCAAATATACCGGTAAAAATGGAATCCAAGTCGACTACTCTGGTACGAAATTTCGGCGAAGCTCCAGCAGTGTTCGTCATGAATATAGATCCACCATTCTTTCTGAATGTCTCGAAAGGCATTTTGGAACCTCACCGTGATATGCAACTGGTGATTACATTTAAACCCAAAATGGTCGCCAAATATAAAAGAGACCTAAAAATTTCTTATGAAACTGGGGAAAAACTGTTGATTAAAGTTAAAGCTGCGTCGGAATCGTCAAAAATTTCATTCGAAAAAGGTTCCATGAAATTTAACAAAACATACATGGATTTGACTAGAGAACGAACGATAAAGATAAGCAATCATAGCAAATACACGGTTAATTTTGATTGGAAGTTATATCCTTCGGCAGAGGTTGACGAAGAGAAAATGCAGTGCTTCAAAAATGCGTTCGTATTTATGAAGGAACAAGAGGTACTCAAGTGCAATAAGCTGGAAACTTACGAGATCATCGAAGAGAGTGCACATGCGAAAATTTATGACAGAATCCACAAAGACGAAATCGACGAATTAAAGTCAAACTGTCAGTTTCCTTACACGAACGATACTTTTGAAATCATTCCAATGGTTAGTTCTGCTCTAATGTTGACGAATTTTAATTTAAGTGTTTTTTTAGAAAGGTAGAATTTGGCCAAATTCGACCTTCGATTTTACAATAATCTTTGCTCCCAAAAGCGTGGACATTTATAATAGTACTGCTTATTTGGAAGTTACTGGACGTGAAGAGAGATTAAAATTGATCCTGAATGGAGAAAGCATTGGTCCAAATATAATTTTGAACCTGACTTATTTGGATGCTAATTTTATCTACATGTGTTCGATTCATCAGTACGAAGTTGTTGCTCTTAATAAAGGTTCACAGTGTTTTGCACAAGTCTTTGGTTTTATTCCAAAAATTTCAGGCAGCATTCCGGGAGAAATCACGTTTATTCCAACTAAAACCGAGTTTGGTTCCATAATCACTTGTCAACCTTTATCATACGAACTGAAGCCGGACGAGTGTGGGTCCTTCACCGTCGAGTTTACGAGTAGACAGCAAGGCAAGTTTTACGAAGACGTTCAGTTTGTAATTAAAGATTCGGAAGAAATTGTTAATTTTATTTTGGAGTAATGGAACGACAAGATTTGTTTCCCCAATAAACCGTTTGTCATTTTAGGGGAGAAGTGGTTTGTCCACTGTTAAGTCCGGACGTATCAGAAATCGATTTTGGAGTTGTTTCCGTTGGCTATCCCATAACGCAAAAATTTAACTTGAACAATAATTCCATGGTTCCGATCGAATTTATCTTGAACGTTCATAGCGACGGATGCGTACCTTCCATCACCTGCAAAAATTTAGAACGACAACCACATTTGTTCCATCATTGTTACGAACCAAAAGAATTTAGCTTTGAACCTTCCAATGACGTAGTCGAAGCAAATTCATTTTTAGCTGTCGAAATCACTTTGATCGTCAATGTTCTTCGAAGATTATTTACGATGCTTACGATTAAAATGTGGGATTCAGACGACCATGTAATTGAGCTTCCCATAAGATACAACGCCCGAGTTCCAGATATAAATTGTATTCCACCTCAAGTAAACATTAGATTTTGCTTCATTTGTTACCCATACAAAAGATCCATCATATTGAAAAATACCACTAAACTCGCAGGATTTTTTAAACTGATTTACCAAAGCGTAAGTATTTATCATCGAAAATTAAAGATTATCGTGTGATTATCTGGTCGTTTTTCGACGGAGCAGATAGCTCGATAGCACAGTGTCTATCGCTTATTCTTTAATTATGTCACAAGTTAAATTTGAATTTTAGCCAAGCAGAGAAGGAGGAATTGTTTGCGAGAGCTCAATCGGAGAAGGATCTCTCACACCTCTTGGAGAAGTTGAAATAGAGTTGACAATCGAAACCAATTTTTTGGGAGAAGACCAGATGCCGCTCCTGTAAGCAATTTTCTCACCGGAAAAATTTTTGCTTCAATTTTTTCATCGACAGCATACACTTCTTTTGTGATCAACCCACGTTGTTCTGCTCTATTACATGCAAAGGTCAGGGGCCTATCGTGACCATTCAACCGGAAAACATTGATTTTGGAAAAGTAAAATTATTGGAAACGGTTTCAAAAACCTTGACAATAGCCAACGAGTCGCCCATTCCTGCCGTGGTAACAACTCGAATTGTAAACGAAAGGTTCAAACAGTACAGTATTTTATTTGCTAAATAATTTATTTCAGTCTTCAAAAACTTTATTTAAAATTGAACCACGAGAATTAGCATTGCTGCCAGAAACATCTTCCGATTTGAATGTTGCGCTGTATTTAACGAACACGGTGAAGCTTCGCGACAAACTTACAATTTCAGTTGAAAATGGAACCGACACCTTGTGTTTATTAAAGGCCAAAGGTTTTGGGACGTGCATCCTGTGCGAACCAAAATTGGAACCGGTTTTGGACGTAGGAAGAATTTTAACTTACAGAAAATTTAAGCTTCCGGTTTCCTTTACCAATATGGGAAACAAGTTCCACAAAATAGTGTGGTCTCGAAATCCTAACTTAAAGATGGGAAAAGAAACGGCCGACAATGATATACCGTAATTTTATTTTCTTAAACCGTTAACCGTTAAACAAAAACATTAAATTCAGATCGATCTTCCAAATTATTCCCAAAGCATTTGATTTGGCTGTCAAAGAAGGTATTCAGGCCTCCATCGATGGTTATAGCAAACAACCTGGCTTGGTCGAAGAAGATTTCTATTGCCATGCCCTCATTGAAAAAGCCAAAGGCCAGAAAACTATTTTGATGTTTAACGTTATTGCTACGTTTGTAGAGCCAGTTGTGCAACTGTCCAAAACTAGAATCCACCTTCGAAGAGATATTGGGCCCGATAGTATTTACGAATTTTTAGTTGGTACGATTGATTCTAACGTAGTTTGAACAAACCGTAATCTTGACTTCTTCTGTTACAGATTCAGTGGCCATTACGAACTGGTCCACCGTTCCAATTGAAATAGATTTATACTTAGCAGATCCATTTTTTATTCAAACAAATACAGACGAAGAGTATGTTTCATCAATTCGGGTGGAACTGAATCATCTACAAACTTATACGGCAACGGTGGAATTTCATCCGCCCCCAGATGATAAACGTTGCTACGTTATAGAAAAATCGTTAACTCTTGATTATGTCAGACATCCCAAAAAAGTAAGAACTGTTTATTTTGTTTCGCTGCTTCTGTGGAATTGTAGATTTGCAATTTGGTAAGATGACCAATGTCTTCAGTCAGATATCTTGAAATATCTCTACCATCTTGAATATAGTTTTGTACTAAGCAAGTAAGAAAGTAGTGTATTTCTTGCAGGAATTTATTGTTGTAATTGGAGAAGTGAACTATCCAAACGTCACAATCACTCCGAATATAATAAAACTTCCATGTTTACCTTCAAGAGCTTCCGATTACAAAGATTTAATAATGAAGAATATAAGCCCGTTACCAGTTACATACCATTTTGAGTGGCTAGAAGAATGGCTAAATATTGAAAGCGTATCTGTACCAGATGTAATTATGCTACCAAATCATTAAAAAGTTATTATTAACCAAAATTTTGGCAGATTTCTATTTATTCAAGTCCGCTCAATGTGTGCGTAAGTCGACTTTCAAGCGCATCATCGACCTACTTAAAGGACCACGAAATGAAAAAACTGGAAGAGCTCAAAAGGAAGGAAGAAGAAGAACTTGAAAAGAATAAACCTCCAGACAGCGGAAAGAAAAAAGGAAAAAAAGATAAAAAGAGCAAAACTCCCGATAGCAAAAAAGGGAAAAAGGATAAAAAATCATCTAAAACAGGCAGCGCGAAAAGTTCCGGAAGTAAGAAGAAGGGCAAAGGAAAGGAAACGAAGTTGCCTTCAGGCGATAAAGAACGTCCTGAGAATCTCATGGAATTAAAAATGGAATACCTTTATCAAAGAGTTTGTCTAGAAAAACGAGAAAGTTTTTATTTCAGCCAAATTGAAGATATTTTGCATCCTGCTATATTCATGAAAGATGCGATTTATTTTCCTCAGCAACACGTGGAATATTTAACCTGTGCCAAAAATTTGCTGTATGGTATAATTTCGCATTTTGATGAAGAGGAAAATGACTTGGAGGTTATTGAAAATGTAACAAAGCAGTATGAAAAAAGGAGTCCAATTGATTTAAACATGAATGTTGTGCCTGCGCATGGTTTTCTAAAACCATTCGAGTGTCAAGTCATATCTATTGGTTTTAATCCAGTTCCGAAGATATCGACATGTGCACAACTGCAATGCCACGTTCTCGGTGGTGCTTCGGAATTTATCAACATTTCTGGAATATCATCCGAAATTTCCTTTTCCATCACAGACACTTTTATAGATTTTGGCCGCCAGGTAACTATCATATTTTATTCTAGCCTCCTCTTGTAAGATGTTTCGCTTTAGGTATTCTGCATGAAAACTCAAAGATCAATCACGATTCTGAATACAGGATTCACAGATTTAGAATTCATGTCATCTGCCAGTGATGTACCCCAAGATCCCAATTCTGTATTAGTACTGGAAGCCGGTTCCTTAGTTGTTTTACCAAAAGGAGGACTTTTACTTCCAGGAGAATCCATCCAATTGCAAATTAGTTATTTACCTGGTATTGCCGGAGAGTTTAACGAAACGTTTACAATAGAGGTAAGGACGCCAAATTTTTGCATACCTAACTCATATTTCTTGATGCAATTCCTTTAGATTGGTTATTTGCCTGTCATAACGATAACCGTACATGGTTATGGCGTTTTTCCCCAAGCCTACTTATATCTTCCAAGACCTTCGTTCGATGTAGTAAATTTGCGTTTAACCTACTTGGCCATAGCAAGTCTCACGTTGGACTATTTAAAATCGTTGGACAATGTTAAAAATATTATGCATTACGATAACAAAAGTGTTTACGATGAAGATATTCCAAGAGCAGCAAGGCACCAGCTGAAGAGAGACGGCTGGTTTATTATTTCGTATAACGTAAGTGTTAATTAAAAAAACTCTCAATGTTTCGGCCAATACTGTTTTATTATTACTCTTTAGGATATATACCCTTCCATAATGGACATAGATCTGGCAATTGAACGCATAATGCTTTATCAGCACTTGTACGACACTCCAACAATCCTGAAGGAACATATAAAATTTCACAAACCATTAATGGTTCCAAAATTTGCGACACCTCCTTATTTAGCAGATTTCGGCTACGTTATTTGCGAAACAATCGTTCACTTTACAATCTTAATTTTTAATTACGGTCCAGTCAATAACGACATCAAGCTGGTGCCGGAGGGTGGCAAAAAGAACTCGTTGGAAGATTCCGGAATAGGACTACAATTTTCCCGAAGTAACATACCAGTAGGAGAAACCAAAGAATTATTTATCCTTTTTCAACCAACTTTTGCTGTATATCCAGATATGGACAGAGAAATTTCTTTCGTGTTTTACTTAGAGGTAAATCAAAAAACTCCAGTTTCGTATTCACTCTCATCTTCCCACATATAGGTTGCTCATGGTCCGAAAATTCCAGTCAATATCAAAGCAATGGTAACGGTTCCCAAAATTACAACCGAGAGCTGTAGTTTGAACTTTGAAGAATTGCGCTGCGGAGACTGTCGAAAAAGATCTCTGTTGTTGCATAATAAGTAATTTTCAAAAGAAGCTTCCCGCAGATTTAATTTAACTTGATTGTTGCAGTGGTTACATCGCGAGCGAATATCGCGTGGAAGTAACACATACTCTTAGTAAATTCAAAAAACCCAGCAGCTTTAAAGACATTTTTTACATTAAATGCTCGAATGGAATGTTGGAGCCGGGAGCCAAATGCCTCTTGGATGTTTATTTCCAACCAAAGTTTGAAGGAAACGTGGAATGGTATTTAATCATCACTATCGAGCAAAATCCCGATGTCGTAATTATAAATTTGGACGGAGAAGGATTAATGCCAACCATAAGGCTTTCTCAAGAGATTTTAGAATTCGAACCAATTTTACCGTACGCACAAAATTGCGAAAAAATAATTAAAGTGGAAAATGTATCGCCATTTCCTATTGAGGTGTTTTTGTCTGATTTCGATAGCGAAATAGACGAAGAAGAAAAAATTATAAATACCGTAGCCCAATATTACAATGTTACTCAATTCCATATACCGCCACGTATGGCTGGGGAAAAATTACCACAACCTCTTTTGGACTTTCATGCAAAATTTACCGATTATCTCAGATCCAGATTAATAGAAGTGGAAAAAGAACGACTTGAACAAGCAAGATCTATCACCGCAGGATCTATAAGCGAAATTGGTACTGAAAAAAGAAAAAGCAGTGCACGAAAACGAAGTTCAACTGCAAGGTTTTGGGTGTGTATCTTGTTGACAAAAAAATAAAACTCTAACCTTTATAGATCCAAATCGCGTTCGACCAGTTTAAAACTTTTCCACGAATCTCTTGTAATAGTAGACCCTTTGTTGGTTAAAACTCAAGAAGAAATTGAAGGATTGATTACAGGTTTGAATGATGTTATTTTTCCAATAAATTATTTTGTAAAATAATTTTTTTAGAATACATGGAAGATTTTATTCACGAATCAGTGTGTGGCAAAAGAGGTTCTCAAATAATACGAAAGGACGATCCAGTTCATAAGGCTTTAATGGATGCGAAACCTCCTTCTCCGAAGAAAGAGAAAAATGCTCTAAGAGAGGGAGTGTTCATAATTTTTCACGGAGGCCCTTTTACAAGTATTTTGCACTCTTGGAAATTATCTAACATTTTTACCCATTATTTTGATCAGATGTAGAGCAAACTGCCAGCAAGGCAGGTTTGGACACGGATCTTCCAGTGTACAGCGTCGATAGATTATTTTATGAAAGCATAATTCAGATCAACAGTTCGGCAACTTTAAAACTCGGAGAATTTCTTCATAAAGAATTTGTGCAGGTTGCATCGGAGACTGATTTGGTTATTCCAGAATGGTTTGGTAAGTTTTGCACAATCAAGTAAATTCATTTGATCTTCTACGCCCGTTTAGATGAATACGATTATTTGGAAAAACAAGTGGATTTGTTATTATCTGGAAAAGTAGCAAAACCCAAATCAAGTGGAAAAGGTAAAAAAGACAAGGGGTCCTCGAAGGGATCAAAAAAATCAAAAGATTCAAAAAAATCGAAAGAATCAAAAAAATCGAAGGGATCGAAAGGTAAAAAAGGAAAAGTTAAACCTCTACCGCCGACGCTAAAGGGAATACCCGAGGATTTGCTGGGAGAGATTTTGCAACAAAAATTGGCATCTTTCGAAACGGGCGTTGTTATCGAAAGTCTAAATAGTAAATTCATGAATCGACCGTTTATGGTTTTGAATAATTTATTGAAAGCGATTGGAAATGCTCGACACATTCAGTTCATCATGTTATCCTTCACACTGCAAGAATATCTCGTACGGGAAGCCGAATTGAAGATTATTCAAGAAATTAAAGATAAAGAAGCAAAAGAAGAAATACTATACAAATTAAGTTTAATATCCTCGGACGAACTGGATCAACTCTCGCCAGAGGAATATATTATTTTTAAGGAATACTTAATGAATCGCAAACAGCGCAGTTTACTTTTACAGGAAACTGTCAAGTAAGTCCAAAAAATATTCTTAACATTTTAGTTATACTTTCAATGCAGGAAACGTCTGCAAGAGAAGAAGGAAGCCAAAAAGAAAGCGAAGTTAGGTGTAGATACCAAAAAGAAGACCGCCAAATTGGCTTCCGAAAAACGTAAAATTTACAAATAAAATTTTGTAATTTATTCCAATATTATTGTTTAGCTGCAAGTGTAAAATCTCCAAAAGGTAAAGGTTCCAAAGATAAAGGTTCCAAAAGCAAAGATTCCAAAGGCAAAAGTTCCAAAAGTTCGAAAGGTTCCAAAGGCTCTAAAGGAAAAAAGGGTCCGGTGGAAGAAATACCAAACAAAGACAAATTTGTCTCGTTTGAAGCCGATATGAGAAATATCTTACACGTTTTGGAGCATTGGGATCGAAAAACAACAACTTGCTTGAAAGTAATTAATTTATTAAGGACAAATTTAAAAATTTCATTATTTTATTTTAAAGCCATTATTGCCGGATAAAGGTGGAAAAGGAAAGAAACAAAAATCGAAACCGTCGAAGCAATCGAAAAAATCTAAACAATCGTCCAAAGCATCTTCAAAAAAAGGTGCAGGGGAACCCCAAGCTGTAGAAGTGGTTTACGCCGAATTGGTAGATTTTAGTGATTTAAGTCCAGAACAGGAACTCCACTATCGTCAAACAGGTCGGTATTTTTGCGCGAGAATAGATTTTATTTTTACCAAAACTGTTTGCCAGGCGTTCCAGTTTGGATAATCATCAATGCCCATAGTGGAAAACCAGTGGAACACTTGGTTGCATATTACTTATACCATACTCCAGAATTATATCAAAACCGGCTTGAGTTGGAGGAAAGCTTGGTAGTAAAACTGGTGGAGGAAATCGAAAACTTTACGGTTCTACAAAGAACAGAAGGCAAACGTACAAAAAATGTTGCCACCACTTTTGAGCTTAGAGATTCCAGATTTCAAATCGATTCCATGTCCGACTTAGAAAACTTAGTAAGCAAATAGATTTATTAATTTAAACATTTTGTCATGGTAGTTTCAGGATGCACTGGAGGAAACCGTAGATTTGAGAGCAAGCATGCAACTGAAGTCAAAAAGCGACAGAGCCATCAGAAGTACTGCAAATAGTAAAAGAGGATCTCAAATTTTTGCGACCGAATTGAGCAACTCTCCAGGTAAATTGGAACTTTCTTTTTCCAAAGTTAGTTTTCTGTAATTTGTTCCGAAATGAACAAATAAATAAATCTGTCTGTATCTAAATTGCTTCATACCACTTTCATGGTTCTTGTTCATTTTGTCCATCAAAACCAAAACTTCCTTTTATTAATTGCATTAAATCCAAAATAATTGCAACATTATCCTTCAGAAGACGAAAACCGGTTAACTACCAGAATGGTGCTACTTCCTGGAGAAAAGTTCAGATACAGAATGTTGTTTAAACCTGAAGAGTGTGGTAGCTACGACTACACGTTTTCCTTCGAAATTACTGGATGGCCCACTAAATATCCCGTAACGTGCAGAGGCAAATGCGATATTCCACAAATCGATATGGATCCAGAAAGCATTTTCGCTCAAGTTGTGCAACAACGAACCAAAAAAAATTTATACCACAACAGTTTATTTTTGAGAGAATCCGATGTGTTTGATTTTGGTCCAGTGTTGCTATACGAATATGAAAATAAAGAGTAACAAAATACCCACACCACACTGTTCGGTCAGTTCTAATCCAATTTTTGCAGTGCGTTAGCTGTCGAAACCAAATTTAACTTTAAAAATAGTTCTTTATTACCATGCGAGACAACGTGTTCTTTTTTTACCGATACGGTATCTTACGATTTTAGACCACCTGAACTGATCATTCCGGTCGAGTCGGAAGAGTTTCTGAAAATAAGAGCACTTTCGGTCGAATCTGAAGCGACAAACAATCAACTAATAATTTCGACTAAAGATAATCCGAAAATTGAAGTAATTTGTTTAAAGTACACCCTGATCCCTTTCGAATGTAACGTATCGCCAAAAAAATTAGCGTTTGAAAGGGTGCCATTAAGTCGTGTCGAATCACAAACCGTAACGATCGAAAATAATTCTCAAGTGCCCATTTATTGGGAATTCATGCAAACTGAAAGCCTTTACGAGCACTTCAACGTGCTGCCACTGGAAGGACACCTACGTCCGTTAAGAACCCAAGACGTAAATTTTCAGTTTTATTCCGATCACATTATCGACGTACCCAAGCAGAGCTTGGAGTTAAACGTAGGTGTTTTTTGAGAAAAAATTCTTGGTTCAAACTAATCGGTAAGAGTTTTAGATTTTTTACGGCGACTGTAAATGTATCGTACCTCTACGTGTTGAGATCATCGAAATCATTGCCGAAGCCATCGAAGTAGAAATCGATTGCGATAGAGAAATCAATTTTGGAGAAATAAAAGGAAAGTTTGAGTACCACATACCCTATGAGCTTACGAACAAAAGCAAATACAACGTGAAATTTACGTAAATAGAACTTTTTTCTTCCAAAAGACATTTTTCCTGATTACCGTTTCAGATTAACCGAAATTTTGCAAGAACAGGACTTTGATTTTATCAAAAATCAATCGTTGAGGAAGTATTTTACATTCACACCAGCAAGTGGAACTTTGCAGTCCAAGAAGCCATTCAAAGTAGACGTCAAGTTTTATGCAAGAAAACTTCTAGATTTCCAAAGAGTTCCAATTATCAACTTTGTTTTTACCGATTCAATTTCTGGTGTAGTCATCGACACCTTTCCTTTATGCTCGACGGGCAAAATTTATTTTTCTAGGTGTGAATTTCAAAATATTTTCATAAATAATTATTGATACTCAAGTGCTACTTTAGATACGAGTTTTGTCCAACGGAACAACTTAATTTTGGCTATCAAATGATTGGAACCCAAAAAATGGTTGAAATGTCTTTGAAAAATACCGGAAAGTTTGACTTCAAATACAGCGTCTTATCTCAAGCTGAATTGACCAAATTGAAAGAAGGCAAAAAGAAAAAAGAGGGCAAGAAAGGTATTTACCGACATTTGTTATTCCAAAATTGATAACTCATTTGGTTTCTAACTTTAGGTAAGAAAGGTAAAGGTAGCAAGGGTAGCAAGGGTAGCAAGGGCAGCAAGGGTACCAAAAGTTCTAAAAGTAGTACAAAAGGTAGCAAAAAAGGTAAATAAACCAAAATGTTACTGGTGCTTCTGCTGTCACACTTATTTTTAGCAAAATCTAAAGAAAGCAAAGGAAGTAAAGGAAGCAAAAGCAGTAAGGGAAGCAAGGGAAGTAAAAAGAGCAAAAAAGGCAAGAAGAAAAGCCCCAAAGAAGTTGTGGCGTAAGTCGAATTTTCCTTCTGTTCGCCATTGTAAAATATACATAACACTTTTTAGCAAACCTACTACATTGGTAGCTGCCGATTTTTCTATAACATCATCTACAGGAACTGTCAATTCGGGCAGTACAGTTATAATTGAAGTAGAATCTCGTCCAAAATCTGTAGGTTCCATCGAAGAAACAGTAATCTTCTTTTTAAGCGAATGCCGACCGGCAGAAAAAAACGGACATCCTATAACGTTAAAAGTAACTTCTTGCATGCCAAGTGTCAAGTTCGAAGATTACGACGTAATCTTCAGAGAGCAGCACGTGGTGAACAGAATGGCCGACTTCATAACACCGAAAGAGGTCAGATCGACGTCTTCTGTTTCTAAACAAATAAATTAAATTAAAAATATAGGCGGAAGCTCATTGCATATTCATCAAAGAAGAAAAGAGACTTCATTTCAGTCACGTAATGATCAACACCCAAGCAACTGCGAAAATTCGGTTACAAAACAATGGACCGATTCCGGCTGATATTTCCATTAAAGTTATTTCTCCGTTGGTGGGTATTTTTTGGGCACATCCAATTAAAGTTCTTATAGAAACTTACTCAACCAACTACGCTACAATTTTCTTTGTACCCAACGGGATTAGCGTGAGTTTTCCAAACAATACCCCAATTTGCTCAACAAACTTGCAATGATACTTTTTGCAGACTTTTAATGGAAAATTGCAAATCCAATATGGGGTTCCAGGACCGTACAAATTTGAAGTTGATTTATCTGGCGAGGGTATTGTACCAGAAATTATTTTGGAGAAACCTCTTTTTAATATCACCGAAAGCTGCTACACCATTGTTTTTCAACCCACTCTGGTTGGAAAAACATTTACTCAAACGATAAGTTTCAAAAATGTTGGAATCATACCGTGCCAGGTAATAGCGGAAGTTTGCGAAAGCAGGGAGGATGCATTTGCTCTAATTCCGGATGCCAACACCAAGCCTTTCCTCAAAGTTTGGGAAGAAGGTGAGACAAAGACAGTTATCGCATTTTTTTCTGAAGAAGTAATTTTTCAGTTATCGCAAAAACTGCCCACACCAACATAGTAAACTTAAAATTAGAGCAAGTGGCAGAATTTGAGTTGGAATTTAAGCCTACTAAAATGGGCGAATTTAGTTGTTTGGTCAAACTACACATAATCAATAATCCGTTCGAGACTTTCATGGTTTGACTTCTTCTAGCATTTCTCAAATTACCAAAATAAAAGTTCTTGTTTAGATATTTGTAACTGCGGAAGGTTATCTGACCGATGTGACGATAGAAGGCTTACACACTTACTCTGTGAAAGCTGACGAGTCCGAAATTGATTTTCGATACACCAGTCCTGGATACGAAGTGGATTTTGGGCACGTATTTGTAAATTCGTTGCAGAAAAAGTCTTTCAAAATTTCGAATCACTCCGAAATCAACAGCTATAAATTCGAATTTTTATTGTACGAAAAGGTGGCTTTCATTCCAGCAGTGGGTCATCTGAAACCTGGTGCCAGAAAAGATATTATAGTGACATTTTTTTCCAAAGAACCTGCAAATATATCAAAGGTCCATTTGTTAATCAAAAAATTTTCATTCAATATAATATATTATGTGTTGTAGGAAATTTTGGAGTGCATCGTTTATAAAATCGTTTACATTCATCCCGAAGTAGAACCTCTATCGTGGGATGAGCGCCAAAACATTGTTATTTGGGAGCCAATTTCTAATGTAATGTCGAAACATTCGATCAATTCTCAAGGTACCATCCTATCGACAACCATAACGGAACCTCAATCCATAGAAATGTGAGAAATCAATTATTTAATTGACAAAACTCTTATTCGTCCATTTTCTCGTCAGCGATCCAGATTGGACACCCAGCGAAACAATAATTAAAACCATAGCGGAGAAAAACGAACCTTCCATTGAAGTCGTTCCTGGAACCGCTATGATATTTCAAATATCGCTTACCTCAGTGTGCAACTATTCTACGTACGAATACAGCGACATTTGCATTAAATTCAACAACACGTTAATATTTGAGGTAAGGAGGGGATGGGCCATTTCGCCGTCGCCACTTCGCCAAAATGGCGAAAGCAAAACGGGGACGGCAAAATGTCCTAGACAGCGGTAAGGATTTCAGAAGATTTTTACTGTTTTCATTTTTTTTTATTTAGAAAACTTCTTATAAATTTCACGTCACCAACACTTCGAACGTCTGTTTGGATTTGTGTTGGAAAGTCTCGACGACTGATTTGCAACTTCCTGCTAGAACAATCTCCTCCGCCAGTTTTCAACATAGCACAATCCAAGACTGCGATCGAGAATTTTTACGGATTCGCCGCATAATAGGTTCAGCTAATCAATCCAGTAGTAGAGATGGAGGTTGTCAAACTCACCGACTGCGACCTTTAGAATTGAAAGGATCCGGTAGGAGCAGGAGACTATAATAGGTTCCAACTAATATTAAACAATCAATTTGTTTTCAGAACATTTCCTAGTTGAGGAATCCATTCCACCGCCCAGCAGGGAAAGCTTGTTTAGTTCCGAATCAAACCTAACATATCGACCGAGTAGTTCTGCTATGGCACACAGCTGTTTACCGTTTACAGTAACGCCGAGTGCAAGTTCAATCCAACCCGGCGAAACCAAAGACTTCGAAATTACTTTTGAGCCTAAAGCAGTTTTTAACTATTTCGTTCACGTCCAAAGCGATATCGTCAATTTGCATCCTTCATTTAAGCAAATCGACATTCCTGTTAAGGCAAAGAGTTTGTTGCCTTTATGCCATTTCGATCTGAAACCCAGTAATTATTTGCTAACCAGAAGGAAGGGCAAAAAATTGTGCGGCGACATTGCCGACAAAAATACTAAAGTTGTTCACTTCGATGCTATTGGTTTGGGGATTTCCAACGTCAGGTTAGAGTTCTTAAATTTTGTGATTTAGACAAGTAAAAAACGTTTGCTTCCAGAACTTTCAACATAATCAACCCAAATAAAGAATGCATCTTCTATAAATGGATTCCATCTGAGGTAAAAGATAGAGAGATACCTCTCTTCCATTGTCACAAACCGGAAGGCTTCATCGAGAGGAGCAAAATAACCGAAGCCATTTTCAGTTTTTTGCCTCAAGAAATCGGTCTATTCGAAGCTTTTTATGAATTTTGTATCGAAAAGTATAGTTTTAGCAAAACGTTTTTGCTGGTTGGAAATGCAAGAGAACCCAACATAGCATTCTCGGTTCCACACGTGACCATCAAGCCCACTGTGTTGGGAATAGACGTAACAGAAAACGTAATTTTAAAAAATAACGAAAACTTTGAAACGCAGTTTATATTCAAAAAGGATTCCTTGTATTCGGAAGCGCGTTATCAGGCCTTGGCGGTGGAACCCATAAAAGGAAAAGTAAAACCACACGGAGAGCAAGAAATCAGGTACTCATGTTATTATTATTGTTAATTTGTAGACACAGCATTTTTTGGTTATCGTAGATGGTAGCTATGGATCGGCTATACTTGACGCTTCTCCCAATTATGGGTCTAACAACCTCGTTAATCATTAATTGAATTATTTTAATTTTAGAATTAAATTTCATCCTATGAGACAGGGCGAGGCTAATTTTACCTTAAAATGCGTAGTGGATAGGACGAAAAAACCACTTTCGTTGCCTGTTACTGCAAATTGTTACGACATTCTATCGATCGTATTTTACGTATCCGACGAAGGTGATAAAATAAGTTTGAGTTCCGAAGCGATCAACATTTTGGAATTGAAATCTGTAAGCGATTTCCGAAGTAAGCGTTACAATTGTCTAACCGCACCTTGCATTGTTCCAGATGGTCCCTCACTTGAAGCAGAACACCAGTTTCACGATATCAAATGCCGGAATTACTGGTTTTTATTATGTCTGGAGCGTAAGGGAAGATCCAGTGAGTGAGAGGCTTAAGATTAGCTTCGAAGATAAAAAAGGTTACGTTAAAACTAACACTGATGCCGTCTCGGTGATGAGTATAACGCCTTTAACGGCTGTCGTTATAACAAACTTGATTATCAAATTAGAGGTAAGCTTGCAGTCGTTGAGCCTTTAGAATTTAAAATAATTGCACTCCAGATACGATATGGTCCTACTTACACATTGCAAATAAAAGGTCAGGCAGCAAACACTCCGTTCACGTTTTCCTTTGACCAATACAATTTTGGACCAAGCTTAGTTCAAACCGATGCGACTTCCTATTACAAAAAGGTTTTGGATTTCACAAATTACGATAGTGGTCCAGTTTTGTAAGTACAGCAAATCGGAAGGTATTTTAACTAAGCTTTGCTAAATATATTAGGCTGGAATGCAAATTACCAGAACAAGATTTCTTATCGATGAACTTAAAGTCCAAACAAATTGAAGCAAAAAAGTCGGAGCCCATAACCTTCTGGTTTCATCCGCGCGAAATCATAAGATACCAAATTGAAGTTCAGTTTTACATCAATTCCAAGTTGCGTATCGTGAAGATCTTGGGCGAAGGAGTACCTCATTGTATATTTTTGGCCGATCCGTGCGATAAATTTATCGATTTGGGAAGTATCATGATTGGTCAAGTGAGTGCAAAGACGGTGAGAGTTATAAACGACGGACTAACACCCGTCGATATAATTTTTGATTTGCGCGATCGCTTGCCATTTTATTCGAGACCCCAAAAGGCATTGATCCCTGAATTCGAAAGAGAAGACAAACCGGAAATTATTCAATTAGATAAGTAAGAATCGGTGAGCATTAAACGGAACCATTTTAACAAACTATTTCTGTAGACCAGAAGTGAAAGAAAGTAAAGCCGGTAAAAAAGGTAGTAAAAAAGGTAGCAAGAAAGGCAGTAAAAAAGATAAAAGCAGCAAAAAAAGTAAGAGCAGTAAGAAAGGCAAAAGTAAGAGCAGTAAAAAAAGTAAAGATAAAAGTAAAGGTAGCAAAAAAAGTAAAAGTAGCAAAAAAAGTAAAGGTAGTAAAAAAGGAAAAGGTAAGAAGAGTGCAAAAGAAAAACACGAATCAATGGATAGGTAACCAGTGGTAATAAATCTTGATCCAAATGATATTTTTTCTTTTTTAGCGAAACGAGGAAAGCCCTAGAAGCAGAAATGTTGAAAATAAGAGAAAAGAATCTCATTCGCAATTCCATCAAATTTTCGCCTACCAAGTTTGTTAGAATTTTATCTCGGCAATCCACAGATTTTGTGATCAAATTTTCGCCAACCGAACGAATGAAGTCTTTTACTGAAAACGTAAGTTGGACGCAACTTTTAAGCAATTTTCAAGATTGAATTTCAGATCTGTTATCAAATCCAAGACACCATCCAAATTTTGTCTTCCTTCAAAGCATGCAGCTTGGCTTCGAATTATGCGTTAGATAAAGATTTTATTACTTTTGGTAGCACTGTTTTAGGCTATTATGGAACCCAAAAAGTTATAGTGTACAATTTGGGAGACATCGGAGGCTCGTAAGTAACTTTGTCCAAATATACCACCGAGTTGTAACATTACATCATTTTATTCAGATTTAAATGGATTTTTGACAAAAACTCAAGTCAATACACGATAGCTCCTATGGAAGGTTTCATCCCTTCCAACAGTTCCATTACCTTCACCTTGACGTTCAAACCCACCCACACTGCATGCTTAATTGAATCCAAAGTAAGATCTCATCTTAACAGAATTTCCTCGATGCAATCATTAAAAAATTTCAGTTGAAATGCGTCTTGGAGGGTTTTCCAAATGCTTTGGAATTACTCTTGAATGGATCTTGTTTCGACAAACCAGCTCCCAAACAGATAATTCAATTTTCTTGTCCAGTGCGTCAAACGGACACCAAAACTATTCCGTTACATAATCCGTAAGTTATATAAGTTTAGATTCCAGTAATTTTGCAAAAATTTAATTTCAAGCACTGGAGAAGCTTGGACGTTGACTCCGGCGATCAAAGGCCAATACTTCATCGCGCCAGAAGTTTTTACATTAGAATCTAGATCTCTCAAGCAATTTGAAATTATTTATAAACCGCTGTTCATGTCCCCGAATTCTATCCATCAGGTAAATCTCTTGTCAAAGAATTGGAAGAATTGTATCAATAAATTTATAGGCAACCATATTCTTCAACATACCGGAAGGAAAAGGATTGACGTATGAATTGCAAGGAATTGCCAAGAGACCTCTGCCTGAAGAAATTATCACCAGACAAATTACTTGCAAAACTAATCACATAGAAGTGTTGACGGTGAAAAATTGGCTAAAATCTCCACAGCGATTTAGAGTTGTTACCGAAACCACAATTTCCCAGAGCATGCTCACTAAGCCTCTCTATAAATTAACTGGAAACGAATCCATCGACGTTTTGGCTCAAGGCGAACGAGATTACTTTTGGAAAATCTACGTCCTCAATGAAGGAACTCTAAAGCTGAATGTAAAAATGAAAGAAATAGTAATCAAGTTAACTTAAAAATTGAATTTTGTAGGTTGTTTTCCAAAATACTACTTCTCTTGAATATCTCTATTATGAAATTTCGTTAACTGTTACCAAGTGTCTGTCTTTGGACGTTATCAAACTGAAAACTTGTCTAAGAATGCCAGTGAGCCATTCCATAAAACTGCAAAATCCAATTAAGACTTCCGTAATTTATACGGTCAAATCTACTTCTCCGGAGATAACTTTCGATAATTGTGTCACTGTGGAACCGTATTCCGAGGTATCTCTTTTGCCTTTTTTACAGAGTACCAACGTGATAAATATGTTTTTTTTGTTACAGCACACTCTTGATGTTAAGTACAATCCAATAACTCTTGGAGAAAGTGAAGCACAATTGACCATCACCACGACCGAACTTGGATCCTATTTGTACAATTTTGTTTTAACCGCCAATTCTCCAGTACCAGAACCCCACGTAACCTTTTCCACCAACTTGGGTCAAAGAGTTACCCAGAAAGCCTATTTGTATAACTCGACACTTGCAAAAGCTGATTTTACAGCCGAGGTAAACACTGATATATTAACAATTCCATTTCATACCCTGTCCGCCAATTGGTAAACATTTTCCAGCCAATCAATGGTAAGTAAGGGTGTGACACAAAAGAGAAATCCCAGGCTTACCAAATATTGGCTGAAAAATATAATTGAAAATTCAGAAACAATTAGGTTGGCAACTTTGTTTAGATTCAAAATAATACAACCTTTTCTTTAGTATGCGCATCCAGGAATATTCTCTTTACAAAAAAATGTGTCGGCCAATCCGCACGATAAAGTAGAATTTACTCTCAACTTCGAACCGAACGAAATTGGGACGCTTCAATCGTCGCTAACCTTGACATCTGCAGTTACAGGAATATACATGTAAGTAACGTATCGATTTATCCCAATCAAAATTACAAATGAAAATTTTAGATATCCTCTCATCGGAAAGTGCAATTTACCGAAACCCCAAGGACCATACTTCGTAAAACCTGGAGAGAACTCGATAATACTGTTCAAAAATCCATTTCCAGATTCTCAAAGATTTATTTTCACATGCGAGCCTGCCATATTCTATCTGAATCAGCCGTCTTTAGAAATTTTACCTAAGCAAGAAATTCAGATTCTAGTTTCTTTGGTTCCCTTTAAAAACTTGAAAATCTTGATAGATCAGAAGTATCCCATTACTGGAAAATTAGTTGTTTATTCTAGCGACTCACAGTTATCGCATGTAAAGTGGATTTATTATTTACAAGGAGATTTAATTAATTATAATATTTAATTTTACGTCCCAGTCTTTCATTTTTTCACGCTGATGAGATCGTTCAAATCTGTACAATATCGGGGTCTGCCCTGTAGTTGTGCGGAAAATTAAGAAGATCCAAAAATGTCTAACGATTTGACAGAAATGAGTCAATAACTCGTCAAGGCGAGAAGAAAATTAAATGGGTGTAGCTTAAAATTGCCAAAATATTACATTCGAAAATGTCAAAAATTTAAATTTGTCACTTGAGTTATATTATTTCTTTTTACAGAAAATAGGCGAAAATCGCCTGGGGAAACCTTAGTTTATTTTGTTTGACATCAGTAAATTACCCGCTTCTCATTGGTCCGACAGTTTATTAAATCAATCAGAAAAGAATCAGAAAAATTCTAACCTAAAAATATATGTTAGTAAAATTTGATAGATTTATTGATCAAATAAATCAAATTAAAACAAATTATTATTAATAAAAAAATAAAATGTGCGATATAATCTAAATAAACTAAAAAAAAATAGCTATAAATGAATGCACGTACCAAAATATTTGCAATACAAAAGATTTCTATAATTCCGTTAGTACTCCCATTGTAGTCCATGAAGCTCCTTTACTACTACACGATATTTCAAAGAAAAATTCTATTTTTCAATATTTTTTAATTCACGTGAAATTTCAAGATTCGTCTGCACAGTTAGTTGCGCTACTGTAACCACTGCCACTGCCGGCATTTGTCATATTTGGCGCGAAAGCCATACAAAAACTTGGTTGTGTAGGTTAAAAAGTTTGTGAGAAAAAAGTTGTAATTATGGATTTAACAGTTCGTAAAAGTAGACCGACTACTAAAAAAATAATAACAGACAGTTTGAGTGAACTTTATCCGCATGATTTGCAAATGTACTCGGTGCCGCCAGGAAAACAAATTACACTGTCAGAATTCGAAGATTTGGCTTTAGAACGTCTGCAGTTGTTACGTATTTTAGAGCAGGCTACCCAGAAGGGACACAAAATATATTCAGACGACTGGAGGGCAACAGTTTTAGAGGATTTAAGGAAACAAAAATTGCACAAGTATCTAAATTTGTTGAATAAACCGAGTGACGATTTGGCAAGTCTACAGGCTCGTAGAGCCGATCACATATCTCACTTTATATTACGTTTGGCTTACTGTCGATCTGAAAATCTACGGAGGTGGTTTCTGTCGCGTGAGTTGGAGTGGTTTAAGTTACGCTTTGTTTCCAAGTCGAGCGAAAAGAATTACGTTACCAGTTTTTTGGAGTTGAATAAATTGACTTACGAAGCAATTTCTGCTGAGGAACAAGGAAATATCAGTCAGGAACTTTATAATTGTACATCGGGGGTGTATGATGTGGCTTTGGGAGGAATCAATTTCTACAAAGTTCCTTTTACCGAGGTTTACAGCCTGGTGAAGGGAAGACGGGTTTATGTTGCCGGAGGTTATGCATACATTCCTGATGCGGAACTGGTTACTTGTATTCTGTCTGTCTTTCGAACACAACTGAGTGAGGCTCTCGCGGTAAGTGAACTTGTAAAGATTTTATTAACAAAAAACAATTTTTTATGAAAGTTTTTTTAGTATGCAAGTCGTAAGATTCCTCTGTTGGACGACGATCGTCTCAATAATTTGTTGATACATTTACACACAACGTACACTGGTCGCGATTATTCTGCGCCTCAAAGTAAGGGCGTAATAGATATTCAATATTTGAACGAATATTCACAAAAACATTTTCCTCTGTGCATGCGGCATATCCACGAAACATTCAGGGCGACACACCACTTGAAACATTTTGCCCGTTTGCAATATATCTTATTTTTGAAAGCCATCGGTGTAATTTTTGACGATTGTATGCGATTTTGGATGGAAGAATTTACAAAATTGATTGATCAAAATCAATTTGAAAAGCAATACTCTTATGTTGTTAAGCACGCTTACGGAAAAGTAGGAAGAATGGTTAATTATTCGGCTTACAGTTGCATGAAAATTATTATGGGAAACGTGGGTGCAGGTGAACATCATGGTTGTCCTTTTAGACACTTCGACGCCACTAATTTACATCAAAAATTGACCGAGTACGGAATTAATAGTTTAGGTAAGCTTGATTGTTTTTCTTTTGTTACCGGTAAATTAATTAAAAACTGTTTAGCGATTGAAGAAATAAATGGTTTAGTCAAGAACATGCATTTTCAAGTTGCATGTTCGAAATATTTCGAAGTAACCCACGGACAAGCCAGTAAAAATCTCATTAACCATCCTAATCAATATTTTGAAGAAAGCATAAATTTACAAGATACTAAAGGTACTCCTTCGGCTAAGAAGGCCAGGCCATCGTTGGGAACCGCTAAACACGAAGAGATTTGGAAAGAAGAAATGGAATTCTAATGTTGTTATTTTGTAAATTTATTTATAATACATATTATTTTAAGTACATTTATTTAGTATAATTAGCAATTTTTTTTGTTTAAGTTGAGAATTACAAGAATAAAACTAAACTTTTATTCATCAAGGTTTGGAGTGAGTTACTATTATAATTATAAGAATTACTTTTTTCAAAAACGTAAATTTAATTTATTTTTTCTTATTAAAATTTAAATTTAAAAATGCCTTCAAGGCCGCTCGCTCAAACCGTTCGACTTTTAGATTTTCTTAATTGTCTGCACAACACAAGGGAAAGCCTGATATTTTAAGATTTCAACTGATGTCTTAACTCAAGTATCTACTGGTCCGCAGAGAAAAATTTGAAAATCAAAAAAATTTTGTTGTTTAGAAATTCTGATTCAGATAATTTTTTTATCTCAAAATAGTATATTGTCTTATTGAGAGTAAAGTGAAATTTTTTTTGATTTTCGAGGCAAAGCGCTAGTAGTGCCGAGCGGACAATTTGCCGTTTCGTCGTCGGAAATTTAATTAATTAATTTAATAATTAAAAATGAGCATGAATGTTTTTAAAAAAAAGGAATGTAAGTAATTCTAGTTCGGTGGCTAATATAATACAAAACAACAATAAATAAATCAGGTAACAGGCTATAAAAGAGATTTAAATTTTCTATTGTATATCATAAGTGAACTTATTCTGTAACAATAAAAATAATTCAAATTTTATTATTTAATTCATGTTAATATTAAAAAATTAAATATTGAATTTCAAACGATATTACGTTTTTTCTATGACAAAATTAGCTTTTTCTACTTTTTTTGGTAAAATATTTGTTCTGAGTCCTATTTATTGATGATTTACCATTGTTATTTGTACAGTAATCTTTTAATTTAATATACATAGTTTGCAATCAGGGCGTGGCGAGAGAACGCCCGCCACGGGCGCGAGCTAGTTTGGGGGCGCCAAATTTTCAATTTTAAAATTAAATTTATATAAAATAAAAGGCACTTTCCTAATTTATAAAGTACCTCGAAGGGCTTAATAACAAAATTTCAATTTTACGTTTATGTAACAAACCACCCTCAATAATTTAATTAACAGGTAAACATAAAATAATTTAAATTAGCTCGACTCAGTAAAAATTTTGTTAAAAATATTATTTAGATAAACACATGGTTACGAAAATTTAAGAAATATTCTTACGGTCAAAGTACCGGAGGACCCAATTATATAGGTCAAAACTCGACCTAGAAAACCATAAAAATCATTTATCTGACTTTTATTATTTTTAGTATCTTTATGTGAAATATTCAATATTCAACCATATGAACAATTAATGCTAGATTGCAAATTATTACATTGACAAAAATCAAAACACAAATTATAATTTAATAATTAAAACTCGTTTTATAAAAATTAGAATTCAAAACAATCAGATTGGCTATATAATTGTAACTTACTTATGTGGTAATTCACCACTAAATTGATAGAAGAATTACCTTAAACCAATTTATATTTCATCGCCATAGATAAGACAATCCTAAAACGATACTTTCAACATTCAAGTCACAATAGCACCAAAGTTCAGAAATGAAAAAGACATATAAGGCCAACACAAAGAATTATTAATCAGTCGTTTTCCGAGTCGTTTCCCCAGTCGTTTCCTGAGTCGTTTTCGAGCAGTCTTTTTGCCAAGCTGTTCGAGCTTCTTTTGTTTTAGAACAAAAGAAACGTCGTGGTTCCCCCTTTTTCTTTTTGCTATCTGAACTCGTCAAGTTCAAATTCGTATTTTTTTTTTGTGTTAGATTCATTCAAATCAATTAATATTGACTATCATTAACGCCGCGTCGCGAATAAAATATTGTGTTTTGATTTTCTTCAATCGTAAGGTAAGAACAAATAATTGATTTTACAAATGTTTTTTTTTATAAATAGGTATTAACGAGTCGAGCTTATAATTTTACTTATTCTTTTTTTTTATTCAACATAAAGTTCTCTTTTTTTTTGCAATTGATTCATGTTTAATTGTAAATTATAAATCTTAATTTTTCTTTATTAAATAAATAACTAATTGAAAATCCAAGCGTTGTTATTTTTTTTGTGTGCAAAGATAGAGATTCTCTTTTGGTTTGATCCTACGTCTTCTGAGCTTTCCACGTTACATTTAGTACAAGTTTTGTTAATTTCTTGTCAATAAAAAATTGACTGGTGGCAGCTTACCGAGAGGAACTCACAAGGACTTTTTACACCACGATCGGTGGTCGCTACCGTTAACCAACGACGCAGGGTTTTACAATTATTGGGCCCGGTGTTACAATTGGTGGCATCACGGTGAGATACGGTAAAACAAGAAATGCTTTCACGCAATTCAATCAAACCAAAGAAAACTCAAATATGTTAAGCACTAATAATAAAATTAACTTTGCGCATTAATTAATCAATTTTAATTTAAAACTTTACGTTTTTTTTCGTTTTTAGAAAAAAAATTAAATCGTTTTTATTTTTTTTGTTCTTCACGTTAAATCATTGTTTTAGAATAAATTTTCAAATTTTGATTACAGATATAAAATCATTTAGAAATTTTGTTTCCATTTAGCTAGGCAATAAATTTAAAGTCAACTTAAAATTTTTTTTTTGTGTTCAAAAATAAATTCTTTCAATTTAAAGTAAACTCAAAATTTAAATTAATAATTATCAATTGCAAACTTTTATTTTAAAGTAGATATATCTTGTTCAAACAAATAAAATTTCTTTTATCAAATGAAATTTTTTTTTAATCATCTCAACATAATTTGTTTCTTAACGTAATCAAATCAATTTTAATTTTTATTAAGCCGACTCGCAACGTTATAATTAGTGTATCTTCCTTTTATTTTAGCGTACATTATTTGAATTCCCAATTTAGCAATTGTATATTTGTGTAATCAATTGTTACTAATATTTTTTTTATATTGTGCACTAAAAACATTTGCCAAATTACCACGAAAACCGTCCTCTTATATATTTTTTTTAACATTTAAAATTTAAACGCAAAAATGTCAAATCCTCAACTACCCGTAAATCTAAATAACGACGACGACGTCGGTCACGAAAGCGACAATGATTCGGTACATACAATTAATATCGGTCCAACGCCTTTTTATTCATTAGGAGTTATCGCAAGTACAGTTGATAAATACAATGGAACTTCAAATCCAACGTACTACTTTGAAAAAATTGCGGCACGAGCGTCACTAGAAAATTGGGACGACCCGACGACTTTGAGCATCGTTAAATACAGGCTGCACGGCGTTGCCTTAAAATTTTTTAAATCTAATAGCGAATTAGATGGATTGGACTACGAACAATTTAAATCGCGGATCATAAAACAATTTAGCAAAATTAAAATTCCGGGAGAAGCCGCCAGAAAATTACATTGTTGTTATCAAAAACATGACGAATCGGTTTCACAATTCACCATGCGATTAAAAGGGCTAGGTACAAAAGCATTAATAGAAGATCTCAAAACGGCAACAGACGATGAAAAACCGGGTATAAAATTTAAATCAGCGCAATCGCTTGTCACTCAATTTAAAATCGGGCTCAGAAAGGAAATTCTAAAAGAAATAGGGGTCACACTCATGCGTTCTCCTAATATTACAATCGACGAGGCCGAAGAAATAGCCATTATGCAAGAAATCAACGACTCCATAATCAAAACGCGAATAAATTCAATTAATATGACGCAACAATCGCCACATACTAATTTTTCGGAAAGGACTCGACTCTATAATAATAATAATAATAATACGCGACCGCGAAACTATCACTCAAATTATAACAATAGTTATAACCGCAACAATGCGAATTTCAATTATCGTAAGTCAACTCATTCAACAGATCCTAATACATCACGAGGATACAATCAACAATACCAAGGACATAACGCAAGATCTTATAACAATTATCGAAATTCGTACGCGAATAATCGCGAATTTAATTCAAGAAATTACACTTATAATCACGCAAATTTTAATCACGATAGCCGCGGATTTAATGCTAGAAACTCTAATAACAACAATTATAATCACGATAATAATTATCAACGTTCAAATAATGATCATTTCCCCGCGCGTAATAATATTAACAATTCTAATATAAACAATGCGCCCATTAATAGAAATCAATCTTTAAACTTAGAAGAGGCCGCACACGCTCCCCGATGTACGGTAACGAGAACAACGGCAACTCAATAATTAAATCAAATAAAAATATTCGCGTCAACTCAAATAATAACTTCACTCCTTTTTATTCAATACCCAGTATAAATTCAATTGTTAAACGAACACCTTGTATAGTAGAAATTTTATTAAATAAAACTTATTGCAGATTATTATTAGATACAGGCTCATGCCTCAGTTTAATTAAATCAGACGTATTAAATTTAAATAAATTAAAACAGCCGGACGAAGAAATAATTTTGTCAGGTATTTCAGGTCAAAAACATTCAATTTTGGGTTTGTTAAACGTCACATGCGGAACCCCAAAACGTTCGAACTTATTTAAATTTGATTTTATAGTTTGCGATATTCATTTAGACGCTGATGGCATTATAGGCCGAGACATTTTAACCACTTTTAACGCGAATATTGATTACGAGTCTAACGTATTGAAATTTTTAAATGAAACATTTTTAATAACAAATCAGTTAGGCGAAGATTTTAAAAGTTGCATAGATCAAAATAGGGGACAACAAAATAGCGATGAAAATTACGAAACGGCATTAACAAAAATCGATTATGAAAATTTTAGGGAACAGAAAAATAAAAATACCTGTAAGAAACGCGTACAAAAATTCAATCATCACATTGAACCTATAATAACAGTTAATCGTTACGGAATATTGTCTGAAGATGAGGACGACTGTGTCGAGTCAATTGAAACCTTACCAAGACATAGAGAGGAGATTCGCGAGACGTCGCGAGTTAAACCAATCAAAAGTCAGGTAAACGGTTCCAATAGTCACGATACTGTGAGAAACTCATCTTTAGGCAAAAAGATGAAAGTTCGGTCACCAATTCCTGTCCGGATGCTTGAAAATCGCGAGTCAAGCATTCTTTCGGCTGAAATTGATGATCCAACCAAATCTACTGTAGGTGAAGGCGATAAAGAAGTAATTGCGCAAACACTTCTTGATCGTGAAATAGCACAAGGTGCAATAAGAAAAAGATATTCGAGTACCGATGTACACGGCATTCGAACGAAGGTGGTAGAACCTTTTATACCAGAATATTTTAGATATGATTCCGGGAAAGTAATAGAACAAACATGGGAAGAAATGATTAATAATAATAAAATTGAAAATAATGTAATAAATACGGCCACGACGGTAATAAAACCTAAGCATTTAGAGCCAATGAAAGTTAAAAATAATATTGAAGATAGGAAAGAAAATTTTATACCCAGCAGAGGTAATACAACAGATAATTGTAACAAGACAATACGAAGCAAAAGTACGATAGACAATGAAAATTTTATACCTAGCAGAGGTAGAGTAGCAGACAAATGCAACAAGACAGTACAAATCAAAGGTACGGAAAATGAAGAAAAGTTAGAAGATTTCCCAGTAATCAAGTGTGACGAGATAGTACGAAGTAAAGGTACGGAAAATGAAGAAAAGTTAGAAGATTTCCCAGTAATCAAGTGTGACGAGATAGTACGAAGTAAAGGTACGGAAAATGAAGAAAAGTTAGAAGATTTCCCAGTAATCAAGTGTGACGAGATAGTACGAAGTAAAGGTGCAGAAATCAAGGAAAATTTAGAAGAAATCCCGGTAATCAATTTAGAAGCAGCCAAGTTAGAAGACAAAGAACTCAACAAAAGAAAGGATAACAAAAACAATTCAACGAAAGGTAGAAATTTTATAGGAACTTTAATTGTAGAAAAGGATATAGTAATACCCCGACGTACAGAAAGCGAGCAATGCTTTCAAATTAAATTTTTACGAGGAAACGCCTCGAGAAGAAAATGCGATAATTATAATTTACTAATCGAACAAGATGACAATAATCATCAAAATTTAATTTTAGCCAGCGCAGTTGTTCGGAACAATCCAAACGCCACGGTAGTAACAAGGGTCATCAACCCTAACGAATACGACATAACATTAAAAGCTAACACTCAAATCGGTAAAGTATCGGATAAAATAAAAATTTTAGAACAATTAGAAAACAGCGAACTTGCTAAAACAATTAATATGATAAATAAATCGACAAATAATAGCAAAGAAATTCTCTCTCAAATTAATCTTGACCATTTAGATAATCATACCGCGTGCTCTCTTCGCGAACTTATTTCAAATTACTCAAACATTTTCATTAACGATGATGAAATTTTAACAAGTGTACATAACGTAAAGCATAGAATAATCACGGAAAACGTACCCCCCATAGCCAAAAGACCATATCGAGTACCATATCATCAAAGAGAAATTTTAGAACAAGAAATCAAGAAACTTTTGGATGCAAAAATCATAAGAAATTCCGCCAGCCCATGGTCAGCCCCAGTAGTGATTGTGACCAAACCACTTCCAAATGGTGAGACAAAGGTTAGAATTTGTATAGATTATAGAGGTTTGAACAGCGTAACAAAAAAAGATGTGTTTCCGCTTCCTGATCTACACGAGACAATAGAACAACATTTTCATGATTCGGCATTATTCACCGTACTTGACATATCTCAGGCATTCCATCAGATCGAAGTAGAAGAATCGGACAAGGAAAAGACAGGTTTTTCCACCGCATTTGGTCATTACGAGTATAACAAATTACCCTTTGGCTTAATGAATAGCCCCGCGACATTTCAACGTTTCATGAATGTAACCCTTGCCGGATTAATCGGAATGATGTGTTTAGTCTACTTAGACGATATTATAGTATACAGTCCAAACGACGTGAACGAACATTTGCGTAGATTAAAACTAGTTTTTGAAAAATTGCTAAAATCAAATGTAAAACTTAAACCGAGTAAATGCCACTTTCTTGCAGAAGAAGTTAAATATTTAGGTCACATTATTACCAAAGAAGGTGTTAAGCCCGATCCTGAAAAATTAAAAAGTTTAGAAACATTTCCAATACCGCGAAACGTATCGGAAGTTCGATCCTTCCTCGGACTAGTAGGTTGGTATAGACGATTTATAAAGAACTTTTCTGAACTCGCTTTACCTTTGACAAATTTAATTAGAAAAGAAAATAAATTTATGATTACCCCCGAAGTATTAGAATCAATTAATAAATTAAAATCAGCAGTATCTTCAGAAGATGTCTTAATATTTCCAAATTTTAAAGAACCATTTATATTATCGACTGACGCGAGCGGAACAGGAATAGGCGCGATTTTAAGTCAGAAACGCGAAGGTTTTGAAAGACCCATTGCTTTTGCAAGCCGGAAGTTGCAAAAAGCCGAGAAAAATTACACCGTAACTGAATTAGAATGTCTTGCAGTAGTTTATGGAGTTAAACAATTTAGATGTTTCCTATACGGACAAAGATTCACAGTCATCACAGATCATAGAGCATTAAAATGGATCATGAATTTAACCCAAGCGACGTCTAGACTTGCTAGATGGTCATTATTACTGTCGGAATACGATTTTGAAGTCACCTATAGGCCAGGTGTAAAACACGGAAATGTAGACGCCCTCAGCAGAATCTACATGTTTGAAAAACCCAATTTGCAAGAATTTTTCGTATCTTATAAAAATAATAGCATACCCAAAAATCACTTAATATCAGTAACACAATTTACCATGACAGCGATTCCCGAAGATCATTCCTTAGTTTTTTTAGTATCAAAAGACCTAAACATTGTTTCCGGAGTAGCTAACGAATTTAAACAATTATACGACGGCACGTCTGAATTACGATTGCAAAATAAAGACCTTGGCGAAGTAGCGACCCTTAAATTACCCGAAAGAAATGTTTATTACTTAATAATTAAAAGCGAATATTACGGAAAAGCATCCTATGAAACCATGTTTGAATCACTCAGTAATTTATTTAATTTATGCATGCAGGATAAAAATTTTAAACTTGCTTTACCTGATTTAAAGAACGAAATCGACAATTTAGACCTAAATACGGTAATACACATGATAAGATTCATATTTAAAAACACAGCAGTCCAAATAAAAATTTCGGAAAGTAATCAAACAAACAGTCAAGTATATTTAATCGAAGAAGATATTCCAATGATACCCACCTGGGATAGGGATCACATTAAGAGAGCACAAGGAAATGATGAATTTTGTAAAGCCATAATTCGCGACATTAGTCAAAGCGAAGAAACCGATCTTCCATATTATCTAGATCGAGATGAAATACTTTATAAAACAGACAGTACTACAGGTGAAGATTTATTAGTTATTCCCAAATCTTTTATAAATAAAGCAATTCACGATTTCCATAACGCCCCATTCATAGGTCACCCGGGTCAAATAAAAACATTACAATTTATTCAAAGAAAATTATATTGGCCAAATATGCGAAAAGATATCAATAATTATGTTTTAGAGTGTAACATTTGTAATCAACGCAAAACGTCCCCACATTTTAAGCCGGCCCCTTTACAAGATTTCCCAAAATTATATGAACCTTTTGAAAGAACCGCGATGGACATTGTAGGTCCTTTTGTCACTTCAGATAACGGAAATAAATACCTATTGACATTTCAAGATCATTTTACCAAATACGCAGAAGCTATACCGTTACCAGATCAAAAAGCCGACACAATCGCGAAAGCTTTCGCAACTCAGATTATTTCTAGACACGGTACTCCTAAACAGCTGATCACAGATCAAGGTGCAAATTTCGTTTCGAAAATTTTTAAAGAAACTTGCACACTACTTCAAATCGAAAAAATTCAAACAACCGCATATCACCCGCAATCGAACGGAGTAATCGAACGATCACATCGCGTTTTTAAAGACATCTTAAGCTGCTATATTTCATCAACGCAACGCGATTGGGACGAATGGATACCCTATGTTCTAATGGCATATAGGTCCCACATTCACAGCTCTACCGGTCATTCACCATTCTTTTTATTACACGGTCGAGACATGGTGTTACCCTACGACGAAATAATAAAGGCAAATAGAGTCAAGTACGACGTCAGCACAAATTATCCTTCAGAAATGATGTGCAGGTTAAACAAAGCTTATACGGACGTTAATAAAATAATGACTGAGAGTAGCAAGAGACGCGCGAAATATTTCAATCGAAAAGCAAAATCCCGCGAATTTTTAATAGGAGATCTAGTATACTTGTACGAAGAAGCCAATAAAGTAGGTGTATCGAAGAAATTAAGCAGACCTTGGATCGGTCCCTACAGAATATTAGAAGTAATTTCCCCAGTCAACTACCGAATCAGGAAAGTCGGATCTAGAAAAGATCAGGTAGTACATTTAAATCGATTAAAGCCCTACCGGTGCGGAATTGAAGAAGAAGAAGAAGAAGACGAAATCAACGAAGTGGTCGAACGGAGAGACACTGACCATTCCGAATGGAATTCTGAACCCGAAACTGAATCGCAAATAAATTTATTACCCTATTCTTATTTACCCACTACTAACAGAAGGACCAGCCAAAGAGCCAGACAGCCAGAACCCGCTCCAACGGATGAGCACGAATCACCTGCAGAAGGTATTGATGAACAGCCCCCAATGGAAGAAAGGACGCCCCCGGATTCCCCAGCGAGAGAGGAATCGCCTCAAGAAGAGATCCAACCCCAAATTCAAAGTCCTGCACCACGACGATCAGAAAGATCAACCCATCCAAATATCCGCCCCGATTTCCACTATTATTAACAATCAGAACCCCAAAACTACTTATTAACATTAAAGCATGCAAATCTATTTCCAAACATAATTGTTTCATCATATTAACCTTCTCAATTATTAATTTTTTTATATACAGCAATCTTATCTCTTCCAGCTGTGACTTTAAAAATAAGTCAGTTTACATAAATTATTACTTCAATTTTGCTAAAACAATTTTTTTTTTAAATAAAAATGAATTCAATTAACAAATACGGCAAATCATTATTACAAAATTAATTTTTTTTAGTTATTATAATCTTTCTTTTTAAATTACTAATTTGCATAATATTTTTTTTTTTTTTATAAATTAACCAAATCTTTTTTTTAGTTCAACATCAATAAATTTATTAAACTAATAGTCTAGTTAAAATTCATCAAATTTTTTTTTTATATTAAAATAATTAGCATTAAACATTAAAAAGTAAACAATATTATCATCAACATTTTTATAAACTTTTGCTTTATGCTTTAAATATTTATTTTTTTTATTATTATCAAATAATTTCAATTAAGTTTATCTTAGATATTAAAACTTAATTTTTTTTTTAAACTTTTAAATTTTAGAGATTAGAATTATTCAAATAATTCCATTATTTAAAGAAAAAAAAAAAACCTTTTTCCGTTTTATATTGCCAAAACAGAACAATGTTAAAACAACGAGAGTAATCGGAACTCTTTAAATTAATTATGTTAAATAACTAACTTTTTTTTTGTTATTATTAGTTTTAGTAAGGTTTTATAATCTAAAACATTTTTTTTTTGTAAATTGTACAACATTATTGTGTTACTGTACTTTATTGTAATTTATTGTATTCTTTTTTTTTATTTTTTTTTATGTTTACATTTATTCTAAAGTTTTCTTAATCAGTGAGTCTAAAGACAATACGTAATTAATAGTGAATGTCAAGGACAATTTAAAATACAAACAGTGCGCGATAAAACAACTAAAATTAAGAGTGAAATCAAAAGACTAAAAATTCGGAAAAATTCTCATGGACATTATTAGTGTCGTGATCATCACAATGTCGCAGTTCTAGTTTTAACCTAAAGACTCGCGTAAACATTATCGCAATCAGTGGATGTTCGAACAACAAACAAATCAGTAGCATCAACCAGGAAAACTTATCAAGTTTTAACCAACCGACATCAGCTCCTAAAATGTAACCAAACTCTACCAAATGTAAATGGTAAAATAACGCAAACTCAATTTTCTGCAAGTTCCAGAATTCAACAAGTTGCTAACCAAAATACAACGTTTAACTGCAGTCAACTCAAAGAAGAAACTCAGAGTTAATCACCAAACCCATTTTTTTAAAAATTTGTTCAACAGTTAATGCAGACTCCTTACGAGTACCTCAATAAGAGAGTGCCAAATATAACGTTCCGACACACCAGCACATTCAAAACATTAATGCAATCCATTAAGATGACCAAGTAACAACAAGGAGGAAATTTCAAGTTTTAGTCAACTCCAACCGTTCAAAATTATAATTATAAAACATTGTGCACATTTTGAGAACATTGCTTTAAATGAAAATACAAACTTTTACATAGTGAACACCAAACGAAGTAGTGTATGTATTCGAGAATTTTTAAGAAAAAAATACTATGGTCCGCAACTGAACTTCACATGAAAAAAACCGCGTTGATATTCGTACGAGTGCACCAGGAAAGACTTGCGAATTAAATAAACATTTTGTGACTCTTTACAGTGACTCGCGTTTAAAATTTTGTGCGCGAATGTGAACTATAATTCGACAATAAACTCAGTAAATAAAAATTAAAAAAAACAATTTTTTTTTGAAAGTAACACGTATTGAACACATTTAAACTGTGTCAACTTTTAATAATTTTGATTGTAATGCTAGATATTAAGTATGTTATATATTTTTTTTAGTAGTAATTTAAATTTTTTTTTTATTATTATTTTTATTTTAAATTTTCTTTTTGTTGGTAGCCAGATTACAAACATTTTTTTTACTTTTATCTGATTATTGTGGCTAACATTGCTATTGAATAACTCATTTACTTATTAATTGTCTGTATATATTCTTTACTATTTTATATTATTTTTTTTTATTGTAAAAAGGAACGCGTGCATCCGATACACACGTTCTTTTTCAAAGAAGGGGGAAATGTAACAAACCACCCTCAATAATTTAATTAACAGGTAAACATAAAATAATTTAAATTAGCTCGACTCAGTAAAAATTTTGTTAAAAATATTATTTAGATAAACACATGGTTACGAAAATTTAAGAAAGATTCTTACGGTCAAAGTACCGGAGGACCCAATTATATAGGTCAAAACTCGACCTAGAAAACCATAAAAATCATTTATCTGACTTTTATTATTTTTAGTATCTTTATGTGAAATATTCAATATTCAACCATATGAACAATTAATGCTAGATTGCAAATTATTACATTGACAAAAATCAAAACACAAATTATAATTTAATAATTAAAACTCGTTTTATAAAAATTAGAATTCAAAACAATCAGATTGGCTATATAATTGTAACTTACTTATGTGGTAATTCACCACTAAATTGATAGAAGAATTACCTTAAACCAATTTATATTTCATCGCCATAGATAAGACAATCCTAAAACGATACTTTCAACATTCAAGTCACAATAGCACCAAAGTTCAGAAATGAAAAAGACATATAAGGCCAACACAAAGAATTATTAATCAGTCGTTTTCCGAGTCGTTTCCCCAGTCGTTTCCTGAGTCGTTTTCGAGCAGTCTTTTTGCCAAGCTGTTCGAGCTTCTTTTGTTTTAGAACAAAAGAAACGTCGTGGTTCCCCCTTTTTCTTTTTGCTATCTGAACTCGTCAAGTTCAAATTCGTATTTTTTTTTTGTGTTAGATTCATTCAAATCAATTAATATTGACTATCATTAACGCCGCGTCGCGAATAAAATATTGTGTTTTGATTTTCTTCAATCGTAAGGTAAGAACAAATAATTGATTTTACAAATGTTTTTTTTTATAAATAGGTATTAACGAGTCGAGCTTATAATTTTACTTATTCTTTTTTTTTATTCAACATAAAGTTCTCTTTTTTTTTGCAATTGATTCATGTTTAATTGTAAATTATAAATCTTAATTTTTCTTTATTAAATAAATAACTAATTGAAAATCCAAGCGTTGTTATTTTTTTTGTGTGCAAAGATAGAGATTCTCTTTTGGTTTGATCCTACGTCTTCTGAGCTTTCCACGTTACATTTAGTACAAGTTTTGTTAATTTCTTGTCAATAAAAAATTGACTGGTGGCAGCTTACCGAGAGGAACTCACAAGGACTTTTTACACCACGATCGGTGGTCGCTACCGTTAACCAACGACGCAGGGTTTTACAATTATTGGGCCCGGTGTTACATTTAAAAAACGAATTATTAATTAATTACATAATAAATAATTATTAAAAAAGATTTTATTAATGTTTATTAACAATACAATTTCAAATAAAGAAAAATAATCCTATGAAACATCATTTTTTCAGTTTTAATAAATTCACCTCGCGATTTACGGTCCTGGTGGGCAAGGCCGCATCTGAGGGGAGGTTTTTCGAGCCCAAACCCCCTCCGAAATAAAGCGTGACTTAAAATCCTAAAATATAATGAACGATTAGCAGGATACCTGTCCCTAGTGGAAATATTTCTCTGAAAAAGTAAAACAAAGTCTGCAGAAGTCTTACAAACTCTGCAAAAGTCTAATTCAGAGTTTTCAGAGAAATATTTCCACCAGGCGTAGAACAACTACCTGCTGCTGCGTGCTTAGTCCTTTGATATGTTTTTTAAATAAATTTGCTTTAATCTATTTTTTTCTTTCTGGGGGTATCCCCCAGTAAAGGCGCAAGTTTCAAAATCGCCACAGGCGCATTCCGGCTCTGAGTAAATCTGTCGAAAGAGCTTAAGTGCAGCGTTCTAAAAGCAAGATTTAATTTTAAATTAAGAAAACAAATTATAAAAAGTTATCGTTTTATTAAAAGTTCTTACAATCGAAATCAAGTTGTTCGTTTAATTTTCCAAAACTGAAAACATGCAACACTGAAGCACTTGATTGATATTTCAGTAATATTGGATCAAAACAAGAAAATTTACATATATAATTTACTAAAGTTCTATTTTAGAACAAGTCAAAAAAAAACAGTAGGAAAAAGGAGAAAATCTTGAATTTAAAAACGAACACTACTTATTTAAAATTTAGCAAAAACAATTAAAATGTTATAGTCGATATGAAATCAATTTTTTCTTTTCTTTTTCTTCGTTTCCTAACTTGTGAAATATAGCTTCGACTAAATTCTTTATATCATATTTAGGCTTCCAAAGCCAATCGTTTTGAGCTTCGCTATCGTCTATTGATTCGGGCCAGGTATCAGCTAAAAATTTCAGGATAATATAGAAAAAAATATAATTATAATCCAAATTTTTTTACCAATATCTTGCCTATAGTCGGGTTTATACGAAATTTTAAATTCGGGAAAATAGTTTTGAACTTCTTTGGATAACTCTTCAGGCGAAAAACTCATTCCCGTGACGTTATAGACTCTTCTTTGCAGAACAGAATTTGGCGCTGTGATGAACTCAAAAAGAGCTCTCAAGCAATCGTCGATATATATCATTGGCAGTTTTGTGTTTGGTTTCAAGTAACATTCGTAGCTTCCATTTAATTTTGCTTCATGAAACATCGTCACGGCGTAATCTTAAAAAAAATTGATACATTTACTCGTTCGAAATATGGACTGGGGGTTCCCCAGCTAAGATTTTAATTTCTTGATTTTTTTTTAATTCTTAAAAATTATGTAACATAAACAATAGCAGATTTGTACAAATTTGGCAATGTGCCGTTTAAAAAAATATTATATAATAACAATAACTTCTTAGATAGGCGTTTTAACAATGAAATTAGTGTTGGTCTAAGTGGTTTAACACAATAAGAGAATTTCTTAAATTTTTTAATAGATAGGTAATTCTTTAAAAATTATCGCGAGTTTCTGAACATTTTGTAAAGGAAAATTACCTGTCGTTCCTCCACCAGGATGAGTGCAAGACACCACACCGGGAAACCGGAGACAACGAAAATCGAGTCCAAATTTGTGGAAGTAATACTCTCCAATAAGTTCTGCGTGTACTTTAGAAACACCATAAAAGGTTTTGGGGCGTTGTATTGTAATATTTGGTGTCCAGTTACGAGGAGAGTCTGGTCCGAAAGCGCCAATCGAACTTGGAACGAAAATCTTCAACTTATACTGTTTTGCCAGTTCGATTACGTTGTGTAAACCTTCAATATTTACTTTAATTGCCAGTGGTACATTATTTTCCCCAATGGCACTTAGAATTGTGGAGAAGTGTATAATCCAATCGATGCTGTGATACCTAATAATTGTGTCTAATTGTTTTACGTTTAAAATGTCGGCATGGACGAACGGACCAGAGTTTAGTATGCTTTTGCTGGGCTGGACAATATCCGATAATATTACGTTATCCGTTCCATAATGCTTACGCAGCAACTCCGCGCAATCTACGCCTAATTGGCCCAGACCACCTTAAAAAATATGGAATTAATTCAATAGGTTTTTCAATTGTTTATATATTTCATAAAATATGTGAAAAGGTGGACAAAACCAAAACTTACCTGTTATGAGTATTTTGGGCGCATTTGAGCTGATTTCTCTGTTTAAAATATGCTCACAACTTTGCGAATTAAATTTTACATATTTATTATTAAAACGTTTTAAAAAATATGCGCCACGAGAAAACATCTTGTATTATTTTTTTACACTGATAAAATAACTTTAATTTTACAAATAATTCGCAAACAACACAGATTACACCAATTTTTAAATTTTTCTTGTTAGTAAAACGACCAATTGATAAAATGCAATAATTTAATCGATTGCTTTGCACGTGAAACTAATAAAATAAAAATTATATTTGGTTCAAATATGCAATAAATTAATGGTAAATTGAAATAAAATGCACCGTACTCATATATGTTTACATACTTATGGTGACGCGTTTCAGCGCTTGAATCCATAATCATACCAAAATGTCAATCTATAAAGGATGCTGTGATGTCAACTGCATCAATTTTAACGAAATTCACAACAAAAATAATTAAAAGTCAAAAATTAAAATTAGCATTCAAATTAGCAATGTAATGCTAATTTTAATTTTTGACTTTTAATTATTTTTGTTGTGAATTTCGTTAAAATTGATGCAGTTGACAACATCACAGCATCCTTTATAGATTGACACTTTGGTATGATTATGGCCTCAAGCGCCGAAACGCGTCACCAATAAGTATAATAAATAAACATACGAGTAAAATTTCAAATTACCATTAATATCATCAACTCGTAATAAAAGAAGAATAAATCATATGCAATAAATTCCTACCTATATCCACCGGATTATTTTTATATAACTAAAGTATTTGAAAAATTAAAATATAGTAAATAATTAATCAAAACAAAGATGTTGTAGGCTTGAGGTCATTGACTAAAGCAGCAAAAATTAAAGCTCAATTGCCAAAACCGGAATTCGCTATCTTTTTTTTATTTTCGAGTTATAGCCAAATGTTAGATTACACAGGCCTGCGAAATTTAACTTTTTTCCCCTTCCAATTATTATGTTATTTTTTAAAATATCTAGGTATGTTCAATTAAAATACAGCTTTTTTTTGTGTTTACACAAAAATTTTTATACAGTGTTTTTTTTTATAGCACATGGGGATTTATTTTTATTGATGACATGCATATTTTGGAATTTTCAACCAAATTTTCATGAAATAACTAAAATTAATGAATTTAAAATTAAATTTTTACTTAAAAAACTAACAGTATTAGTTAAAAACATGTTAAAGAGACTAAGTAAATCAAAAAGCTCCTGTTCAATCTTCTTCTCTTATGGTTTCCATCCGGTTCATCTCTCTCCAACATCCAGCAGTAGTCTGCGATCATGTTTGCGTCCCATATTTCTTCTTCACTTACAGCATCAAGATTCTCAGGAAAGAAGTCAATATGAGAATGCAGAAAATGTAACTTTATTATTCATATTGCAATCTAGTTTATGGAAATTGCTGATCATATTATTCACTATATTTTCACAATCTGGGCTTTTTCTGTTTCCTAAAAAATGTTTCGCTACCTTTCTAAATAAATTCCAAGCGTTCTCTTCGCTTTTATTCATGATTTGTTCAAAGTCTAATGCGTCGTGCATTAACTTCCTTATCTCAGGGCCAACAAAAGTATCTTCTTTGATCTTTGCATCCGATAAATGCTTAAATTTATCACATACTCATCATCAGAATCTGAAGTATCTTCTATACAGCGTCTTGAGATACTGATGATGACGTCCCGGCAGCATAACATAACTCTTGGTCATAACAACGCCACTAAGATCATACGCTATCCGGTTGTTTTTGAAGTTTCCAAAAAAGTGTTAACACTTTCTTTAGACACAACAAAATGGAATAAAGAGATTTTAAATATCTAAGTTAGTTTCCGAGCCATAATAATAAAAGTTGTGTTTTTTTAAATAGTAACCATAGTTGAATATGATATTTTTGAATAGCGTTTTTATCCCCTTTTTAATGGTATATAATATGTGGGATCCATTATTTTGGTTTCATCCCATTTTATTAAAAAATTTAATAAAAATAAAGAATTATCAAAAAATATCGTCACTCTCTGCCGCAATACCTCCAATCACCAGCACACCAAATTTTGTCCGGAGATACGATGACATAATGTTCATTTTTGTTTTCTATTGTGGTAGCCTTAACAAAGATATCGGTAGCCCTGGCAAAGATATCTATATGTATCACCCCTACCCTAAATCTATCTATAAAAGTTTTTTTAACAAAATCTAAAATGAAAAAAATTTTTTATTTTTGTACGCCACTGAATTTTTTCCCAAATTTTTATATACGTCACATAATACCGTAAAAAGTCACAAATAAAATTTCTCCAAGATTGGTACAACAATTTTTTTCGGTCATCTAGCGGATTTTTCGAAAATAAATTTTTGTAAATAACTGACTGCCGATTTACTGATTCTGAAAACATTTGCGAAAAAATTTAACAAACAGCCTAAAGTTGGTCGCTACCTAGTGGCAGAACCTTTTACTTATTACTTACTTAAAGTAACGTTCCGTCAGTCCGTACGACGATATTATAAAATATTTCCCACCAAACCACCTATTTTTGTATTCTAAAATAAATTGTTAAAAGCCCTAAACTCAACTCTTATGCTGCACTCGGTATACAAATCAACATTAACCTAATTTTGACACATATGTCACAAAATTATGACGTTTATTAAAATTTTGAATATATTGTTTTATTTTTGCCAGCCATCTGACAAATCTCACAAAAAATATATAAATTAAGATTTCAGTTAATATTTTCTATAATTTTTCTGACCTGCCCCGCCCTGTTACAATTGGCTCGGTTTGTTTTCTCACCAATACTTATACTTTCAAAGCTCCATCGACACACCAAATTTTAGCTGAATCGGTTAAACATTTCCGGAGATACGACGACATTTTCATATTTTTTTATTTATTTTATTGTGGTGGCCCTGGTGAAGATTTCTCTGGCAAAACCTTATTTTCACCATTCCAGCCAACGAGGCATACGTCCAATAAGTTTGATTGCAATCGACGTAGAAATGCCGGAGAAAATCGATCGACAAAAATTTTTTTCATGTTTTTGCCAAAAAAGTTAATTTTATTTTTTTCATGTTGCATTAGTGATTTCTATCAATGGATTACATATGCTCTCATATCCATTAGGATCAATGTACCTACGTACCAAATTTGGGTAAGATCCCTTCAGCATTTCTTGAGTTATTCACTCTTAAAGTTTCAACTTTGACAACTTGTGATTTTTGACAGACGACAGATAGAAGATTAATTTTACCTATTCTGGATAAAGCCTTTTAAGGCCTTTAAAATAACATATCGCAAGACAAAATATTTTTTAAAAATCCCGTATTATTTTCTTGTGGTGGCACTCCTGCTTGATAGATCGCGACGAAAACCTTATTTTCACCTTTCCACCGTGAACCCTACCACCATACCAAATTTGGTCGTAATTGGTTGGATGGTTCGGAAGCAAATCGATCGACAAAATTTGACGACCGACAGACCGACCGACAGACAGACAGACCGACACAGAAATTTTTATTTTACTTTTTGCAGATCTTTACGTTTCTGAACACGGTGATCTCGGAAATGCAAAAAAAAAAAGTTGAAATTTTTTTTCGATTACCATACCTCCAATTTTTTTTTTAAAATTGATTGGAGGTAAAAATTAAATATTATATAATATGATAATAACATTTTTAGTAGATAAGTAAATATCAATAAAAAAAATAGACAACAAAAATTAAAATAAATATTCAAAATGAAGTCCATATTGTTTTCAAAACAAAACACTACCAAATTGGCATCTAAAAGATTTTCAACAATTGTTTTTAAGTAGGCAAATGTTTGTTTATCGCATATTCAACTATGGTTTCTATTTAAAAAACACAACTTTATAATTATATAACACTTTTTTGGAAACTTCAAAAACAACCTTGATATCGACATTTACTTTCGACAAACCGGGAAAGACACAAAGGCTTCAATGTTGGTTGCCACACCGTCAGTAACATTGCGTCCCAGGAAACACCAAAGCAGAAACACCGGCCATGCTTCCAAAGAGATCTGGATTCTAGATTGGAAGTGGAGAGCAGGCCGAAGCTTGCATGCACTCTAGCCTTATGCTACATCTGGTTGTTTAGCGGCCCACCTTCCCTTCTATTCCTCGAGCCATCCCAAACTTAAAGCAAACTCGAGTATTTTAGAAGGCGGTGTGTCACTAATACTGGCCATGTCAGGCCAGAAGTTCCCTACCATGAATCTTTTTTTTTTACGCTAACGTCGCGCAGTTGCAGAGCACATGCTCCATAGTTTCGTCTGCTTCATTAGTCCCCTTGTGTTTAGATATTTATTTAGCTTGCAGTGTCCCGTAAGAAATCCAGCAATAATACGCAGATTATTCCGGGATAACTATAGATAATATTTTGAATGTTTTTCAGAGGGAGAACGTATTGAATTTTGTATTTTTGCAATAAAATAACTGTGCAATAAAACAACTGTGAAGTTGAAGGTGAAATTTATTTATTCAGTACACAAATACAGCACGACTGCACTTCAGTGACTTCCAAACAAATCTAAAATTGTTAAGCCTACATAGGCGTTTTATACAAACATAAAAAGACATTAAAATTAATTAGTTCTTGAGTTCCAAAAATTATATTTTGAAACAATACATGCCTTCATCTTAAGGTCGTAAAATATAGTAGGTATAATATCGACATATACATTCTTAAAACTAGAGAACCCCTAATACGTCGTAAATTTAATTTACCATAACTCTTCCCTCCTTAAGTCAGAAAATAAGGGTTCTGAAATTTTCTGTAATTGTATAGTGTTTTTTTTGTAGCGATTTATTATTAGAAATACAATTTTTTTTTTGCACTTAAAATAAATTGTCACTATAATTATAAGGCCCATAACACAAAAACACACAATTACACTGTTGATTCAAGAATGGTGTCCATTTGGAGTTGATAACGTGTTGGTTGCAAATTTGCTGCTATGATGTTGATATGCTATGATGTTGATATGCTTTGATTCGGATGCATCCAAAGTTTGAAGTCGAATTGATTTTATTTGAAGATCGTGTTTGTTGTAGCCGTCTAAAGTTATTAACTAGGGTAGCTCGAAGATTAATTCTTCATGACGAAGTCCAATAATCGTCGTCGTTTGAGCAATAGGAATGGTTGTTCAGGTAAATATTTGAATGGAGAAGTAACAATAGGTATATGAATTTTGAACACTATCGTATCTTTTTTTTTTTTATTTACTTGTATTGAAAGTAACGAATAATAATTCAAAACATTTTTTTTTTGCGAGGAACTTGTGTGACTTGGTAGAATGATATAATTTTGTAGTAATTAATTGAGTTTTTTTTTGGTTGCATGATAAAAACGTGTAAAATATTCAAACGAGCAAATGAGATTGCGGTTTCCATATTGTTTATTAATTTTTGAACTATTTGCAATTGTAGTATTAAGTTATCTATAGTGTTTGAAAAAGAAAAAGCTTTTTCAATGTTAGAAATCTTGTTAATTTCTTTTGTTAACAGATTTACATGATTTTTTTCTCTTTTTTTTTTATATTCTTATTATTTAAAAGTTTAAAAATTTATTATTATAAGTTTTCGTAATTTCTTTTATTACGGTTTTTTTTTGTTTTGCTAAATCATTGTGCATTGATTGTTGGTTTATTTGTAGGGTTAAATTAATGTTGTAAAAGAATGTGTGTTTTGATTCAATAATTTTAGTTTGTCCTAATTGAACTGGAAAGATCGGGTTGTTTATTTCCTTTTATTTTGAGACCTAGTAAAAGGCTTGGAAGTAGTAGAAATGTCAAGTACCGGACTGGGTTCATTTTCAACATTTGAAACAAAACGTTGTGGTTTCAGTAAAATTTGATGATAAACTTTATCGTTTGATTTTATTTTGTTGTCATCAATGATTTCTGGATTTAAAACCGTAACAAATGGTTGTGTGACTTTTTTTGAGTTCGTAAAGCGAGTTTCTTTTCTGTAAAGAGGTTTTTCTAAACTTATTTCGGGATTATTTCTGATTTGATTTAATTTTTTCAAGTTCGTTTGCTGTTTGTCGATTAAATTTTTGTGAATAATAGAGTTAAGGGTTTTTAGATTTTCGGAATGTTCATGAACGTACTGAGCGACTTTGAATTGTTCGTTTAGTTCGAACGGATTTTTATAATTTAATTTTCCGCGTGTAATTTGAAAAGGCGTATAATTAGTTGAACTGTGAACGCTGTTGTTATAAAGTAAAATCGCGTAGTTCATAATATTTGAAATATTTTCATGTGGTTTTTCTCTTTGGAGAATCCTTAAGCTTTCCGCTAGGGTCGAGTGGAATCTTTCAACTGGGCTGTTACTATTAGGATTATAAATGGTGACGTAATGGATTTCAATTTCATGGATCCTACAGAATCCTTGCATTACTTCGTTTTTCCATTCGATACCATTGTCGCAAGTTATTTTCCTAGGGATTCCGAAATGCTTTATGAATTGTAATAATTGGTTTGTGGTTTCTACGGCATTTAAACTTTGAATTGGGTATGCTAATCCAAACTTTGAGAAGCTGTCTATAATGGTTACGAAACATTGTCCAGAAAATTTATAAGTGTCGGTATACAAGTGGTCAAAAGGTTCGAATCCGATAGGTGTTGGTTTAAATATTAATTTATTAGGGTGACGTTCGTATTTAGTTTTCTGACATGTTCCACAGGTGTTAACATAGTTTTGTACGTCTTTATCAATGTTTGGCCAGAAAAATGATTGCTTTATGGCTTTAAGGTTTTCTTGAATACCTCGATGACAAGTTTTTGTTTCGTGGTATTGTTTTAATTTTAGATTCCTTTCGTCTTGTTCGAGAACGTCTGTTACAAAGTAGTTTGAAATTATAAGATTAAGTCCTTTATTCTTAAAGAATTTTTGTACGGTCCGTATAAAGGGTATTTCGAAGTCTTTATAAGTGAAATGTAAGCAGTAATGTTTTTTTCGTTCAAAATGATCTTTTATGATATTTAAAAAATGATCTTTCGATTTTGATCTAGGGATTTTGAAGTAAATGCGGTCATTATCAAAAATTTTTTGTTTAGTTATTTTGGTTTGGTCATTATTTTTTGAATCACAAAGAGATATTATTATTTGGTTTTTGAATGTGTTAACTGTTCTTTCTGTATATGGTATCGTAAAAATTGGATCTTCTTGGCTAGTGTGTACTGTTTCATCGTCGGAGACCGTTTCTTTCAAATTTTCTATTTCGGAAAGATTTTTATCTACATTGTCTATATTTACTATCATCGAAGCATTATCATTGATTTCAATGGGATATATTTCGACACGTGATAGGGCGTCAGCGTTAGTGTTTAATTTTCCTTTTTTATATGTAACTGTGTAATCAAACTCTTCTAGTTTAAGCCGCCATCTCACCAATTTCGAATTTGGTTCTTTTAAAGAAAACAACCACTGTAATGGTTTATGGTCGCTAATTATATTAAATTTAACGCCAAATAAATAAGGCCTAAAATGTTTTGCCGCCCACACTATTGCGAGAAGTTCTTTTTCGATCGTACTGTAATTTATTTCGGCTGGATTGAGAGTCCGTGATGCGTAAGCAACCGGAAGGTCTTTACCTATAGGGCCTTGAGAGAGAATCGCGCCTATTGCAAAATTTGAAGCGTCTGTGGTGAGATTAAATGGTTTTGAAAAATCTGGATGTTGTAAAATGGGATCGTTCATTAAAAGGTTTTTGCAAGTTTCAAAACTTGTAATAAACTCATGATTGTGTATGATTTTCGCGCCCTTTTTTAAACATTGTGTTAAAGGTTTAGTTAACTTAGCAAAGTTCTCAATAAATTTTCTATAATAACCTACTAGTCCGAGGAAACTTTTGATTTCTTTAGCTGTTTTCGGTATAGGAAATTTTTTGATAGATTCTATTTTTTTTTCGTTTGGTTTGATACCTTCAGGAGTAATAACGTGACCTAAAAATTCGACTGATTTGCAAAGAAATTCTGACTTATCTAGTTGAATTTTTAGTCCAGCTTCTTTTAATTTGGAGAATAGTAATTTTAAGCTATTAATGTGCTCTTGCAAAGATGCAGAAAATACAATTATATCGTCCACGTAAATTAAACATATTTTATTTAGCAGTTCTTTTAAAATGTTTTCCATCGCACGTTGGAAAGTACTGGGTGCATTTTTTAAACCGAATGGAAGCCGTACAAATTCATAATGTCCGTTTTCAACATTAAACGCAGTTTTTTCGATGGAATTAGGGTGCATTTCAATTTGGTGAAAACCTGAAGCTAAGTCTAATGTAGTAAAATATTGGCAACGTCCAAGTTTGTCTAGAATGTCAGTTATATTTGGAATGGGGTACCGGTCATCAATTGTTTTTTCGTTAATTTTACGGTAGTCAATAACAATTCTCCATTTTTGTTTGCCACTAGCATCTGATTTTTTTGGGACTATCCAAATAGGTGAAGCCCATGGAGATTGTGAGGGTTTTATGATGCCATCTTGTAACATCTTTGAAATTTGTTTCTTTACTTCTTCTTTGTGAACATAGGGATATCTATAAGATTTAGTATGAACCGGAATTTCGTCAGTTGTTAATATTTCATGTTTAACTTGGTTTGTGAAAGTTAATTTGTCGTCGGGTTGATGAAAGATTGTTTTATATTCGCGTATTAGTTTTTTCAAGGCAATTTTTTCTTCGATGTTCAAATGGTCAGTTCGTAGTTCTGGCAGATCTGTATCTTGATGTTTGTAATTAGGAGAAAGTAATTTTTCGCAATGGAAACATTCGAATGTTTCTTCAGAAAAGTTGGAAATAAAAGGCTTTAGAAATTCTTCGGTTATTTCAAAGATTTCAGTCTTGGTCGTCGTGTTCATTATTTCTAAAACTGTCAATCCGTTTTCTATTTTTAATAAACTCTCCGGAATTATTAATGTTTTTGCGTCATTTGTGATTTCTGGAATTAATACTTCGCGATTTGAGATATTAGTTTTTATACGTTTTAAAACTGAGGACATTGCTGGAATTTCAATTTTTTGGGTTTCAAAATTTGTTCTATAATACAAGGGTATTGATAAGCGGTCATTGTACAATAATTCATTTTGTATATCTATATTAAGTTCAAGTTTTCTTAAATCTCTTATGCCTATAATTCCATCAAAGTAATCATGAAAATCAAATAATACAAATTCTAAATTTTCTTCTAAGGGTTTGAATTCTTTGAAAAGGGGTATGTGCGCTTTAAATTGTGCATGTCTAGATCCTGTACAAGTAGTAATGGGTGTATTTGATTTAAATATTGTATTTGGAAAGTATTTTTCTGCAATAAATGGTCTAATCAACGAAGGGTGACAACCTGTATCAATCAGAAGTTTTAAAGGGGGATTGGAAATTTTTATGAATGGTAAAGAATTTGGTTTTAAATTATTAAGATCTACGTTTTGTCTTGAGAAATGTGGGTTTCTTGAAAATTTTGCATAAAATTTTCTTCTTGGGTGTTATCCGTGATATTAACTTCTGAGTGATCGTTTTCAAAATCTATTTCGTTTATTTGTTCGAAAGCTTCGGTTTGATGGTTTGGGTTACAATAATAATCATCGCCATAGTGTTGACTATTATCATCGTATTCACAATTTTCCGTTTCCACGTTAGTGAGTTCTTCCGAAATAAAGTTTTGAGGATTTCTATTTTGGAAATAATTTCTGTTTTGTCTAGAATAAAAAGAAGGGTTTCTAGACATTGTTGACATAGGTTCTGGTTTATTGAAAAAACTATTTCTTGACGTTGTAGACATAGGTTCTGGTTTGTTAATGGATTTATGAGAGTTTTGTGGACTAAAAACATTTTTTGGTTTTCCAAAAACTTGACTATTTGTAGGAAATTTCTGTTGAATTGGACGACTCTGTATATTAATTGGTGCGCTAGGAAATGGCGTACGTGATTGTTGGAAATTTTGTGAAATTCGGCTATCATTTAGTTGCGAATTAAATGGGGACCAATTGTTATTATTTGTTGAATGGTTAAAGTATGACTGGTTGTGGTGGTTCCTATTCAAATTTGTTTGAAAATTTTGACGTGATGAATTAAATTTTTGTTTAATTTGCGGTATGTTAGTATTTTTGCCAAAGTCTTGCAAACCTCTAATTCGTTGTTGATTATAAAAATGACGTGTGACGATGTCACTTGCTTCTAACATATTTCGGGGTTCCTTTAAATCTAATTTCACGCGTAAATTATCGTCTACATTTGAAATTAATACGTCAAGGGCGTTTGCTTCATTTTGTTCTATTAACAAAGGTTTTCTTAGATTAGGTATGGTGGGATCTGACATGATTTTAATTTCTAATCTTGATTTCATTTGTTTTATACGTTCTAGGAAATCTATAATATTTTCATTTTTGTTTCTCGTGAGATATAAAAATTCGCGAGTTAAAGTTTGTCTATCAATACGATCACCGAATTGTTCTCTTAAAGCTGATTTAATTAACGACCAGGTATTTAAGTCAGGTCGACACATAAGATAATTACTTACATCGTCTTTTACTTTAGATTTAATAACAGTAAATGCAAAATGATTTAAGTTGTTATCGGTGGTTGTGCCGTAAGTATTAAAGAAATTATCACATGCATTGATAAAGCTTTCTAATTGCATAAAATTTCCGTTAAATGTTGGTAAAAAATCCGCAACAGCTTTTGCTGTTTGAATTGTCGGTGTTGCTAAAGACATATTTTTTAAACAATTTGACAATTCGTTTATATCAATCTCTTTGTTTACCATTAAATATAATATTTTTGTTTATAAATTTAAATTAATGTTAATAACAATTTTGAAAACACTCGTGTGAAACGAAAATGAATCAAGTTTTATTGCATTAATCTATAAATAATTACAAGTTACTTTGAAGTTTTAAGTTATGTTTTCTATTATATTTCTATTATAATAGTTATTGTTATAATTTATAAATTGAATAAATTTTTTTTTTTGGTAATAAAAATAAATTTTAAACACTCGTTTAAATTCGAAAATGAATAAAATTAATTTATTTAATGTAAAAGTTAAACTAAAAATGATTTTATTTAAAATTAATTACTCGTTCTAATTTAAATATTTTGAATTATGATTTTGAAAATGATATTAATAAAAATCACTCATCAATAATTCAATAAAATTTTAAGTTGTTCAAAATTCACAATAGGAGTGGTAATTGGGATAAAAGAAATGCTCAACGACTTACCAAAGTGTTCGGAGATTTCTTCTAAAGGTGTAGATTCTGGATCTCGAATTAATGGTTGAAACCAAAGGTAGATACTGGATTTCCAAAATACTGCCTTTCGCGATCCTGCCGACTGCGCCAATTTTGTATTTTTGCAATAAAATAACTGTGCAATAAAACAACTGTGAAGTTGAAGGTGAAATTTATTTATTCAGTACACAAATACAGCACGACTGCACTTCAGTGACTTCCAAACAAATCTAAAATTGTTAAGCCTACATAGGCGTTTTATACAAACATAAAAAGACATTAAAATTAATTAGTTCTTGAGTTCCAAAAATTATATTTTGAAACAATACATGCCTTCATCTTAAGGTCGTAAAATATAGTAGGTATAATATCGACATATACATTCTTAAAACTAGAGAACCCCTAATACGTCGTAAATTTAATTTACCATAACTATTGTCGCCAACTCATCAGCCCTCTCGTTGCCTTCATTATCCTTGTGCCCTTTTACCCAACTAAGAGTTAGAGCATTGTGAGTTGATATCACATTCAGTGCCCGGATACATTTAGCACCAGGCCCGAGACAATCTTATGGCGACCAAGTGCCACAAGAGCAGCTCCACTGTCTGAATATTTGAATTGTTTTGCTCCGGATATCCTTTTCCTGGACTATCTCCGCACAGTGTAGTATACCCTTAACTTCCGTTTGGAAAACGGAAGCATATCTACCCAGCGTTAAACTTATATGCAGCTGTAGTTCAGAAGAGAAAATTCCTGCACCTGAGCCGGTATTGCTTTTGAAACCATCGGTATACAAACTTATGTCTGATTCGTCTGCTCCTGTTGCGTTTGGCAAGATGTTAAACTCCCTGTCAAACACATATTTGGGAAAGATTCTTTCGGCATCTAGATCCAGAAGAGGCACTCTTTTCGAGCAGACCTCAAGGATCCGCGCATGCCCACCTCCTCCCTGCCTATGAGTCCAAAGGCCCCATGCCCGCATCCTAAGAGCAGCTCTCACTGCCTGCTCCTCCACATAGAGATCCCGCGAAGGAAGGCATGGGAGAGTCTCCATGGCCACAGTGGGTGTCGTTCGCATCACTCCCGTTACTGCCAAGCAGACTGATTTCTGCAGTCGATATAGAGAGGATGCTGTTGTTGTCAATTTGGTTCTGGGCCACCAAACGAGTGCACCATAGCATAGCATAGGTCTTATTATAGCCGTGTAGAGCCAGAGGGCGACCCCAATATTCCCATTGCCCGACACTGCCAAAAAGCCATGCCAGCTTTTACTTGACTTCGGATGCCATCTTGAGAAGGGTTCCTTTTAAGCTAAACATTCTCATATTCCTTAGCTTCCTTTTTCTTGTAAACAGAACGAGCTCCGTCTTGGTCGGGTTAACCGAGAGAGAGATCGCTCCGTGCACCATTTCTCTAATATTCTGAGATCATCCCGCATCATATTCTCAAACTTTCCTTTAAACAGTATAGCTATATCATTCGCGTATCCGACAGTTATAGTAACCCTTCTACAGTGGACGCCGTGATCTTGTAAGGATGCCGTAATACTCTCAAAAGTAGCCTTATCAAAAGCCCCTTCGATATCTATAAATGCTCCTAGGATACATTCCCGAAAATTTCTGAATTGCTTCCAGAGAGAAACGTTGGTCCTAATCAAGAATAACCTAAAAGATACTTCGATAAGAAGATTCAAATGTACGAAAGATGTTACACGTCTTATCCAGGAAATTACAAGGAGGCGACCGTGTGGAACCTCACGAGGATAATAGAGAGCGTGTAAAATAGCGGAAAATACCTGAACGAAACAGGTTCTGCGAAAGCCTAAGTTGCTGCTCTGTGGAGTGCTAAAAATAATACCTAACAGGTAGTCTCCGGCTTTACGGGGTTGGGAAGAGGTTTTAGTGAAAGTCTCATTCTATAGGTTTCGATTAATTTCCGTTAATTGGCACCGACAATTAGATGACGTTAAGTAGACGTCGACTGCGCTGAAATAATTAGTTACGGTACTGGTATATTGTTATGTTTCTTTATATGAGTCAGCTCTAGGCTGGGAAAATTATCAAAACATTTTAATTTTAATAAATGTTGGCGGCTTTGAGGTAAACAGAAATAACAGAATTATTAGAAATAAGAAGAATTAACAGAAGTAAAAATCCATTTAAAGACAAACAAAATACGGTAAAAGCAATTATAATTAAATATATTAAATAATTAAATAATTTTTTTTAATTTTGAATTTCGATAAAAATTTAATAGAAAAATCATTTCGGTTCTAAGTTCTGAGTTGCTAAAATCGGGGACCCCAGCTAGCGCTTATTGCGTATGTTGGCGAGTACGGCACTGCAAAAATCTAAGCAGTCCCTGCTTTATATATTGTTATTTGTTACTCTGAACTTTATGCTATAAATAATAATAAAGAAAATGGGCATTATTATACTTAAATAAAATACCTTTCATCACATAACGTTGCATGATAAAAGAAACGCATCAGTAAATAAACTGAATACAAATTTCTTCTGGGAAATTGAGTAAGATTAGCTTATTACTCAAAATAAATTGCAATTAGAATATGGCGATTTCTTTTTCCTATTATTTAATTTAAATTTGTTATAAACATTCGATTCTTCATATTGGTAATTATTATATTTTGCGCACATAATCAGCGGATCTTCCAATTTCCACGATGCGCCTAGTTTGCGTTTCCTATTTAATTAATTCAATTAGAAAAATTTCCCGAGGTTGTTAAGCGCCAGCTTTCTTGCTATAGCAGGTTACTAATGGTAAAAGATTTCCAATGGGAAGTAAGTGGGAGTTAAAATATTTTCTGCTCAATTTCTTTCGTTTAATTTTTTCCTGTTTAAAAAATGAAAATACCTAGCATTACCTAGAGCTAAAGTCGTACTCGAGTACTTTCATTTTGGGATTCTAGAAAATAGAAAAATAGGCAATTTTCTGAAAGAGCGAGCATCAATCATTTAATATGTATTTACTGAATATATTTAAATGGTCAGAAACTACATGACCATGTAATGAATTTCATAATCTTTTAATCTGTAATAATTGTAATAACAATTAGTAAGATTTGCTTTACCTATAATTTATTTAAATTTGTCGGCTTTTACTTTCATTAATTTCTTTTACGGGTAGCAAGCATAAGATTGCTATGGAAGAAACGCGTTTATCTAAATTAAAAATAAGTAGGCACAGCAAAAGAAATTTTCGTCTATGAAAATAGGTATTAGATACTGCAAATTATCGTTTTAGAAACCATTCGATGTGAAAATTTATATATTTTCTGCTAAATACCTTTTTTATTTTCGCCGAAGCTGTAATTTGCTATCAAAGTCGAAAGCACCCAGATCTCTTCAAAAATTTTATGCACAACATTGCTAGGCCAACATCTCTGCAAACCATCCTCTAATTATTCTGTTCGAACAAGGAATTCGAAATCTGCAATACCTCAACATGACACTTGGTTACAAGCTCACCTAGGTGAATAAGTCAACCGTCAGGAATCATTCCAAATGAGATCAAGAACCTATCGACTGTTTACAAACGTCCAGCTCTCGAAGCTGTGTCCTAAATAGACAAAGCTAGCCGTCGCCTGTTTATAACATATACCAATATGAAACTGACCGAATGATGGTAAAATCTAAAACAATTTCTACGCTGATGATAGTGACGCTAGATTTTTAGTAATAATATTTTTTAAAAAATTCTCAATTTAATTATATTATTTTGAACAATGAAAAAATTGAAAGTGATCTAGAATTCGCTTAGTTTATCTACTTTCAATTTTTATTTTAGATTATCATCCTAAATAATTATAGAAAAGGCTCCTAGACCTTTCTGGCATTAACAAAAATCGAAAAGTGAAAAATCTGTCACCTCCTTTCACTGGATGAACAACCGATAAAAATTTCCAAAACGGTTTATGTCAAACTACATTAATGTTATAATTATGGTGCATATTATGGCATAACATAAAAATGTAAAATTAATTATTTGAAAGTTAGTTATTTCATTGTATTCACACACGAGAGTAAGAAGCACGCGCGACGGGAGCTTACCAGAGTGTGAAATAATCAAGACTTTAACTGAACTTCTTGTAGATTTAACTTGTTAGTTCTTTCGATGATGTTGCGGTGATGAGTTACAGTTTGACACAATTTTTATATTAAGATATAGGTGAATTTTTTAATCATCTCCAAGGATTTGGGTTTATACTACCTATTTATTTTATAAGGTAAGATTTTCATTTAACTCGAAGTAATTATTTTTTATTTTTATTTTAAGTTGTTTTTGTAACGTTTCGTTTAGTTAACATGCATCATATTTAATTTTCTCCATTCAATTATCAGATCAAAACTTACTTTCTCCGTTTGATAAAAATCTTCGCGTTGATTTTATAACCAATTCTGTTAATTTAAAAATATCCCACATATGGGAATCCCCTACGAGATGACAATGGGCGCAACATCCAGTTGAAGTTATATTGTAGTTGAATCAATCAAGAGATATTGTTGATTTATTGGTATATTACAGTAAAAAAAGAATTTCAATTATCTTTTATCTGACAATGATTGTTAAAAAACCACGGAATAGAGAAAAAGTTTGTCGTTTCTCACTTCCTGGAAATGCGTATTTTTCTTTTCTCTTTCAAAAATTCAATTAAAATTTGATTCAATTATCTGCTTATTGATGTTTTTCAAAGTTAAAGATATAACTTCAAAGTTACTTGAGATTTTAGAAAATATTCTGTATTTCTTGCAAAATAAATATTTGGAAATAAAACAAAAAATGCAATAATAAAGGAAACCTTAATAATAAATATTATGTAGATTTTCAATTTCTCTTTAAAAATTTAGTGTTCTGAATTAATCTAAAATTATCTGTAGACATCCAATTTTGAATCTCTTTCGTTTTATTGTCGCTTCCACGTACATAATAATGTAGAATAGATACATAGGATATCAATAACTATAAATCAGTAATTATTATTAATTAATAGCACTTAATTTAATTATTAATGCTGTTTTAATATATTAGGTTTAATAGTAATTTACAATACCAGTGTTAACAGCGTCATTTTATTTCGGGAGTAAGCAAATTTGAGAAACAAGATTTAAACAAAAAACAAATTTAAATTATTTATTGTAAATCTCTATGATCAGCTGATCAGAATTCCTGTCCTGTCCTGTCCGCCCACTCAAACGCATTACCGTTTCTATTTAGGTCGAACACACATACTGTCACCAGAATGAGCAAATTACCGTCTTTTATTTCCGAAATTATTCGATATCAGAAAATTTTCCGTAGTTTAATTGCTTTATTTTAGTGTTATCTATCAGATGTGGCATTTTTTGACGAGTTAGTTGTCACTGTACCTACAACTGTAGGTACCGTGTGTCTGTAGGTACTATAACAAGAAGGAAAGAACGAGACAATCGCGTAGGCTGTTTAAAAATTCAAATATTTAAAATTGATGTCTAGTTTTCATGATTAATTAATGTATCGCAGCCTTCCGAGTAAAATCAAATTTCCTCGCTTTTAAACGATGATAATTAATAAATGTTGTAGGTTAAATTTTTTAATATTATCAAATTGTCTTGCCTGGGGGTATTCCATACCACCCAGACCCTCCGGGTCAACTATCCAATGGTTTACTTTATTCTATGGTCAGTTCATCAGGGAAACTATACGGAGGCTATGATTTCATGAAAGAACAGAACATGAGAAAACAGAACAATGAAAAAACAGAACACTGAAATAAATAAACATTGACAAAAAGAGAACTCTGAAAAATGAGAACATGAAATTTTTTTAAAATTTATATGAATTTTATTTTTATATTTTGTTTAGTCTTTGTCAAAACGGCTTGGAGCGGAGGGGACCGCAGCGCAGGGTAGCGTAGACTATTTTTTATGGTGGGTCCGTGTATTGTCATTAAAAATATCCCATTAAAAGACCCTAATAACTAGACCCATTAAAAATATCCCTGAAAGCCGAAAGAACTCGCCAAAGGTGGAACTAGAAAAAGGTGAAACTCGTTTCAGGGTGGATCCGAAAGTGCGGGGAAAACTTGTAAAAACAAGTTTTACATTTGTAAAATATAAATAATGTCAGGGATTTGTTGGCATTTAATTAAAAAACCGCAGAACTATTTTTTATGGTGGATCCGTGTATTGCCATGGTTGTCTTTGTTAAAACTTGAATTTGAAATTTTATGTTTTCATTTTTCAGAGTTCTCTTTTGTCAATGTTCAGTTTTTTCATGGATCTGTTATTTCATGGTTCTGTTTTTTCATTGTTCTGTTTCCCTAACAGGAAAGTATGACGGGCCAAACTTGGCCAGGGGATAGGGCCAAGCCTGGCCTGGTTTTTCATTATTTTTTGTTCTTTCATGGTCTGTTTTGTGCGGTCACCTTGAAGTACTAGTACATTATATAACAAGGGTCTAAAGTGCATATTTAAATCACGTGTGCGATGTTTATCACACAAGGGATTTAAGATAAAAAATTTAAATCGTTGATGAGAAACCGCTTCCTAGAAGCAAAGGAATTTCTGAGATATTATAAAATAAGATATTTTTAATGACCATCTTTCATAATCGTCGGAAGTAAGTTTTTGTAAAATAAATCAGGAAGTTTGAAGACTCTGAAACTTCTTAATTCATAATACCTGCCGCATTTATTTTGCAATCAATTTTATGCAATGTTAATTGTTATTGAAACTTTTCTCCTATTATATACCGGCCATGTCACAAACTTTTGAAGCAATGATTATTATAATCTTTTTTAATTTAGAAAAATAAAAGTAATCCAAAATTATAAATTTTTTGAATATTTTGAGTTGTCTTTCAAGCATGCAGAATGAGTAACAAGTAATAACTAAAAAAAAAAGATTAATTCAATGTTAATCACAATAGACAATGGGTACAATTTTTTGGGACTAAATTTTTTCGAAACATATTCAACATTGTGTTGTATGTATGTAGTTGCGTCACTTTTATTCACTTTTGTCATCCAATCGAAAATTAATAATCTTACAAATAGAATTTAAATTCTGAGGAATTATTAATATTTTCTCAAAATTAAAAAAAGAAAGTGAAATTTAAAAAATTTACCTAATTGAAGTTGTCAACGATTCAAAGGCACTTAAGCACATAATTAGCAAAGACATCATCATAATAAAAGCTTCGAAAGTGTAACTATTTTTTAAACGTTTGAAAATAATTTTATTATTTTTGGCCCAATTCTTTAATTTTCGACTAAAAAGGAAATAGCACGAAAAAATATTTTTAAATGTTTCAACCCCAAAAACTGTTTGATTTGAACCTCTTCCACTATTTCGACTGCGATATAATAAATTATTAATTTTTGTTTTCGAAATTATTGTAATAAATTCTTTTATAAATATTTTATTTTGTATAGAAAGCTCGTAAGAAATTAATTGTTTTTCACACTTTGGTGGCAACGAAGCACTTTCCCTATTATTATATTTTGTACATTTCTCGATGCTACCAAGTAATAATTGCACCTAACAAAAGAATTTGTATTCTAAAATTATTTAAAATAAAATTTATAGTCCAAGGGGAATTACCTAAAGAAGAAGTGTTAATTTTTCATCTTTGCTGGAAACAATTGAAAATCCTTGGAAGATTTAAATTAACCGTTACGATTTCCTAAACGTTTAATTTTTATTTGTTTTCTATAACATTAACACTCAATTATATCGTAATTGAAATTTCTTTTCCCTTAATTATTGCAATCGTAATAATATAATTTAATTATGATTATTTTAATAACACAAAAATTAAATAACACTCTTCCTGTTTTGATTGCGCTCGTACCTACTACAATGCCTTTTAATTCTGTTGTTCCATTATAAAGCGATTTGTGTTTTTCTAAAACTTTGTCAATTGTTTATATAATAATAATTATTTATTACATTTAAAAGAATTTCAATTACTTAGATACTACATAAATGGCCCGTCTTCTAGATTCGTGACTTTTTAGTTCGGTCGTCTATCGGGTATGTTTTTACCAATTGACTTTGGGGGGGGGGGGGAATTCTCGTTGTCTTTCGTAACATTAATCTATCGTTTTTTCCATTATTCATATTTTACTTCTTTTTCATTCTCTCCTTATTCAGCCTGGATTCAATTTTTCATTTCTTCTAGATAACCGTCGATATCCTCTTTACATATAACCAAAGTAGTTAAACACTGCTTTAACCCTGGGTTAACTTAAACCGAGATATATCTGGACCTTTATGTTCTAGTAAGGTGAGTCAGTATTTCATTTCTTATTTTCTCTATTTCTGCTCTTTTGATTGGTTTCATCATTTGGAACCCATCAGTGAGTTCATTTGAACGAAAATCACTCAGTCTGAAGCGTTACCGGAAAAATGGATATGTCACTTGAGAGTTGAGACTCGAGTGTTTTTAGTGGAACAGACGTGCACAGTTATTCTCACCAAACTGCTATAGTTAGCATCTATTTGGATGCGTGATTTTCACATCAAATCAATTTCCAAACCAGCCCAACGAATAGCTGCCCAAGCAGGACTGCAACTTAATTTACTATATCAAATTTGGCAGTGAGTACGTCATTTCCTCGTGGCATTAAAAGTATGCCATTAATTCTTTTAATTTTACAAATGCGCATTAGTGACACAGATAATAAACTTCAACACTCCACGAGGTACCAAGTTTAGTATACGGTATTATTTCTAATTTTTTATCTTCAGCCACAGCAGATAACAGTTGTCAAATTTTATAAACGCAGTTCTTCTGAAAAATAATTTCAAAAGTTGCGTTATATTGCCAAATTGCAAGGATAAACGCATTATTACTTTAAAATTCAAATCTTCGCATTGCTAGTCATAATTTCTACACAGAACTTTATTGCTTCCTATTTCATTCTCCGCAATTATTTGCTTATTTCTACATGGGAAACAAGATTTAAAAAATTGACAAGAAGACAAGAAATGGCAAAAGTTCAAGTTTCCTAAACCGCGGAAGAATCCTAAACAAGAAAACGATTTACCCAAAACTTTAGTAATTATTGGCTTAGGACAAAATGAAATTAAGGTTGGCTCATTAAAATTGAATAAAAATGTTTAATTCATTTTGTTGGAACCTATATTTTCCACTTGAAATCATTTCCAAAGGAAATGAAAGAGTCGGCGCATACTGTGTTTGTTTACAGAATTATTTGGATAGGATAGAAAGTAAAACTTGTGATTTAATATTGAAATTAACCGAACGTACTGATATTTAAGAGTAAATTAAAAATTATCCATAGCTTTTTTGGCAATAAATCTGAAGGATGCTGAGTGTTGATTACATCTGAAGAAATGTTAATTTTGAACAGCATCCTTCGCTATAAGAAGTGAACAGGAACGCCGACAAGAAGAAACAAGCATTTTTTATGCAAATTTTGAAATTTCGGCAAGGATTTTGAACGGATTAGCAAGGACGGTTTAAATTCTTTCAAAGTTAATTAAATTAATTATATAATTTATAAGCGAATTACCTCAATTCTAGCATGAGTGACTTTTGAAATCAATGAAATGAAATCGTTTTCTCAATTTTAATTGCAATTCAAGCTATGTTGTTATGTCGCATGTGTGATGAAAAAGAAGCCGCGTGCGACCAAATCCGTTTGGAAGCACCGTAAGCATAGTAAACGATGTAAAAATACCGTATAATAAATAGCGACAATTACTGCATATATCTGTAAAAAAAATTAATATTTAAATTGTTTTATAATAAAACTTAACGTTTTTACTGCTTAAGTTAATTATACGGAGTATAATTGCCCTCTTTAACTGTTTTAGGCCTCTTAAAGCAATCAATTTTATTTTTTTTATTTAGCTACTCACAGTAAAATTGAATAAGACAATGACATAAAAATTTATATTTTTTAAAATTTTGACTCAATTAAAAAAATTAAAAAATTATTCCCGATGCAATTTCCATGACCGCTACTGTATCTGTTGCTCTGAAATGGAACTGAGAAAAAAATGTATTTTTACACTGAAATATGCAAATCGGAGTTTTTAACTTAAAATCATATAATACATATAAGAATTTGATTAATTTATTTTTTATATTCCTCCCTCAGGAAAACTACGCAAAAATGCTGAAAAACAGTTTTTTGTTAATAACTTAATATTTTGACGTTTTTCGATGCAAACAATTACTATAAAAATTCAAGTACACAAAATTTTCTACAAAAAGTTCTTGTTCGTTTTTATCGTAGGACTAATAATTTCTGAGCAATGTCTCTGCAAAGATATATTTTTTGACAATTGACTGGGCCGATAGGGCTTGCTAGATTTTAACCGAACCAGGACCATGTTTGATCCTGATCCGGCTCGGAGTATGTTAGGATAATATGCCGAACCAAATTTCTAGTAGTGTGAAAGTCAGCTCGATAAAGGATATGCCTATTCTTGGTCCAGCTTAAGAAAAAGACAAGTTCGAAATGAAGACAATGCAATACAATACTTGAACACCTGTTTTGAAAGGTGACAGCTGCCAGTGAGCGTGGTGACCTTTTTAGAGGCTTTCTTTAAGGTCGGTTTACAAATAAAACACTCCAATATATCGCATTTGTATTTTGCTTCTTATCTTTTTACGTTATACGACCTCTGTTTTCATTAACAGTAACCTAGGTAACTTAACACAAGAACAATAAATCAGTTCTTCGGGCATAGTTGTTTTACATCCGAGAGAGCTTGCTAAGTTGACTTCAAATGTGCCCGTGACCCTGTGCTTGTTTCTTATGTGTATTTTGTATTACAATGTATCATTCAAAAACTAATAGGATCTTTGGATTTTCAAGGAAATCAAGTAAAATATCGTATACATTCGAGCTAGCTAATATTAATCACTAGCAGAAAGCCCGTCCACGGACGGGCATCTAGATCCGATTGGTTGGAAACTCGATTGATGTGCAACTCGTCCCAGAGGGAGTACCGTCGTCGGTACTTTAATATATTTTTCGGTTGGTAAAAAAAGTCGACCAATAAGATTGTTTCTTTTTTCACTAAAAAATGACACGCTGGAGGAGGAGCCGGAGCAGCAGAGTGCTGGGATTTTATGTATTAAGATCATCGAAGGATTTCATTTTGTGGGAGGCCCTTCAAGGTCATACGCACAAATTTGCATTGGAAGAAGGAACAGTTTCGTGACTTTTTTCAAATAAAAAATACTACAAAACTGCCTTAGCTTCGTTTCACAATTTTTCTAAGATATCCTTTTCTACCGTTTCACGATTTCACTCAGTCCCAACCTAAGGGAGCCGGACAAATGGACGTAGACCCACAAAGACGCGGCTATATAGGCGCAGAACCAAAAAAAACGCGATCATAATCGACGCAGACCCAAAATGACGCGACCATAATAATAGCCTTTAAGAGAAGGGCGGGGGTAGCTGGCATCTTAGTTTTTCTTTTTCGGGGAAAGGAGTCATGACAATTTTTTACGTAAAATTTATTTTTTTCATTTAATTTCAAAATTTGAAATCAAAACTTTTAACGTTAACGATACTGATAATTTTTTTAACGCGATTCGATCTGGCTTCTCATTGGATAATAATTAATAGATTAGTAGGATGGGAGGGAGGTTTACATACTTATTCTCAGAAGAATAAAATTAGTGCTTTTAGAACCAGGGTGTCAAACTCGCCGGGCCGCATGCCGCCCGCAATGAACATTTTTGCGGCCCGGCCAATATAATAAATACTGCACATAATAAATAAAAATATAAATAAAAAATAACAAATTGACGCAGAATAAAAATTATTGCAGTGAGTCATTGAAAATTATAAGTAGTCATGGAAATCGCATCGCTGAATATTTCCGAATTAAAATAACAATTCCCAATGAAATTTCAATAAGCTTACACAATATAAACACAATACGCACACTAAGCTACGTTTAACAAACCGGAGGGTCTGGGGGGTATGGAATACCCTCCAGTACACCAGAGATTGTACGCAAAAAAGTGTTATTGAATTTATAAGTTTCAAACCGAAAATCTAAATAATTTCTAGAAATCTAAGATTTCTGATTTGAAATTCAATAACACATTTTCTTTTTTTGAACACAGTCACTAATGTGCTGGAGGGTATTCCATACCCCCCAGACCCCCCGGTTTGAAAAACCTAGCTTTGTGATTGTGTTTGAAAGAGAAGAAGAGAACATATTAATAACGTTAGATTAGTGGGGAATATTGGACACCAGGTGAAATGAAACAATGATATCGATCTACGTTTCGAAGCTTTTATGTCTTCTTCTTCAGGATCTAAAATATACATTCACATACAATAAACAAGTAGCGCCGACAATAATTTCACATACCAATAAAGTAGTTTCAAACCATTAAAATATACAAGATCTCCTATCTCAGGAGAGAGCATTAAAAGAATATTTAAAAGAACCACAATCGTCAACAGCAAATCTCAATAAAAACAATTAGATTAAGTCGCTAATAATTATTCTGTCAAATATTTAAAACCACGCATACAAACTACAACCGTGTGATAAAACTAATTTTAAATATAAAATCACCTGCCGATAATGTCCTATAGCCATATTTTCGCACAACATTAGCGCTCCCATCTATCTAATAATTAATAAATAATTTTTTCCTATCTAAATAACCATCTATTAACATAAATTAACCATAAATAATTAAAAACTTTTCATTCCCTTCTTTTATTATTTTACATCATTTCTTTTTCCTCTTCCTCTTTTTATATACAAAATACAAACTCCGGGCCAATTAAAGTGATTATTCCAAAATACCACTATAAATTTTGCTAAGTTTCATCGCGTCTTCTCTGTAGTTTACACAGTTGCTGATTTTTATAAAGAACATCTCGCTTATATTTCTTTTTAACTTAGAAGCCTCAAAGTCTAATATTTTTACACTTTCGAAATCAAAGCTGTGCCCCTTCTCTAAATGGTGTGCTACCAATGCTGTGGAATTTTCATCATCATTGTTACCCCCAGTTCCTCTTCCCTTATTTTCTTTGTCCTTGGCTATTTCACAATCTCTTTTATGTTGGTACATTCTTTGTTTCAAGTATTGTTTTGTTTGACCAACATACGTCTTTTCACAATTCAAACATGGCACTTCGTAAATTAATTCTGACAAATTATCTTTAGGGATAGCGTCTTTAAGTCTGGATAAAAGATTTTTGTTAGTGTATAAGCTATATATTCCCAATTTGCAATGATTCTTCAGTGTATTTTGTATGCGTTCTGTCAGTCCCCTTATGTAAGGAAACCTAAAATATGGGATTACACTTTCCTCTTTGTCATCGGTGTTATCAATTGTTCTTACGCTATTCACTTTCTGCCACTGGGAATTAATGAACCACAGCGGATAATTGTTCTGTTTTAGGATTTCTGTTATTTTTATTCTGTTCTTTTTGTGGAATTCGGGATGTGATGATCTCAGAACTCTTTTCATCAGTCCTGTAACGAGTCCCATTTTTATGGTCGTATGGTGGTAGGATTGATAATCTACTATCCGATTAGAGCTGATAGCTTTCGTGTACCAATCCGTGGTCAAGTACCCTTCATGTTTTCTAATCACCATGATATCCAGGAACGGAATCTCACCGTTGTTTTCCATCTCCATGGTAAACTTCAGTCCTTCATGGTAACTATTTAGTTTGTTGAGAAGGTATTCTTCTTTCCCATATGGGACCGCTGATAGTGAATCGTCCACATATAATTTGAAAAATGGCAGCTCAAATGGTAAACCACCCAATGTTTCATCCAGTAGAGCTTCCATCACAAGACCCGCAAGTACTGGGCTACTAGGGCTGCCCATTGCTAAACCTTCCACTTGTTTATAAACTTTCCCATTAAGTGTAAAATAATTGTATTCAAAACAAATCTCCACCATGTCCAGAAAATCCTTCTTGCACAATTCTGTGTACGCCTTTACCAAGTGCCAACGTTTACTTAGGTAATCTAACACCATTACTTTCGGAACACTAGGGAATAAGGAAACCACATCGAACGATACCAATCTATAATTAGTCGGTATTTTTTTCCCCTGTAGGGAATTTACTATATCTAGAGAATTCTTAATATTATACACTGATGTGGACATGACCTGGCCAAGGATCTTACTAACATACTTAGCAATATTGTATGTAGGTGACTTTATGCAGCTTACCACTGGTCTCAAACATATTTTATTCTTATGGGTTTTTCTTAAACCATACATTTTCGGGGGTACGGAATTATGTCTGATAAGGGACTTATATTCGTTAACAGATATACAATTACTTTTCTTCAATTTCATCATAAATGCATTTATCTTTGTCTGGTAAGAGTTAGTTGGATCTCTAGTTAGAATTCTATAAACTTCTTTATTTTGTATTATTTTTTCCATTTCATGATCATATTCTGTTTTATGCATAATAACTGTGTTATTACCCTTATCAGAACGTGAAATAATCAACTCGGTATGTTGTTTGACGAATTTCAATGTGTCTCTATAATTCTTTTCATTGATTATTTCTTCACGGGTTATCATTTGTTTTCTTTGTCTGTAATTGGTAACAATATTTATGCATTTAGCTCTTAGTGTATCTATTTCATTTTCATTTAATTTCAATCCCTGTAAACTACCCTCTATGTCTTTAATAATATTCAATGTGGGTATTATCTTAACCGGTCTTCCAAATTTGGGACTATAATTCAACGTGCTTAACACGTTATCCGGAACTGATACGTTCGTATAATTTTTTACACAACTATCTTTTTCATTTACTGTTACCATTACTCCCTTATCCCGTAAGTTTTGCAATTTTTTTGTATTTCTCAATTTTGTGTTTCTAAAAATCTTATCATAATTCCTGTTACAAAACTTTTTTAAATCTTCCATATCCCTCTCGTTTAAAATATTACTTAATTTTCTTGAAAAAAATTTTAAATTTTATATTTAAAATTAGTTTTATCACACGGTTGTAGTTTGTATGCGTGGTTTTAAATATTTGACAGAATAATTATTAGCGACTTAATCTAATTGTTTTTATTGAGATTTGCTGTTGACGATTGTGGTTCTTTTAAATATTCTTTTAATGCTCTCTCCTGAGATAGGAGATCTTGTATATTTTAATGGTTTGAAACTACTTTATTGGTATGTGAAATTATTGTCGGCGCTACTTGTTTATTGTATGTGAATGTATATTTTAGATCCTGAAGAAGAAGACATAAAAGCTTCGAAACGTAGATCGATATCATTGTTTCATTTCACCTGGTGTCCAATATTCCCCACTAATCTAACGTTATTAATATAAGAAATGGACATGATTGAAGAGTTTGATGAAGAGAACATATATTTTTGAGCTTATGATTATGAGTTTCAAACCAAATATGTAACTTTTTTATTCTATTTTATATTCTTTATTAAATTAAGAATATAGGTAATATACTTAGAAAATTTTAATTCGGGAATAATTTCCAATGCAATTTCCATGACCGCTACTGTATGTATTACCTCCGAGTCGCGAGTGACATAATTCACATTGTGGCATAAGTCGCATGTTTGACATAATTAAATCTTTCAAATGTAAGCTAGTTCTTTGGGAAAAGCAACTGAAAAATGAACATTTAACGCACTTCCCGACATGCAAAATGAACAAATCAAGTTTAGATGATACTGCATCGTATCAAAAATACGCAGAAATAATTGCAAATCTTAGAACTGAATTTGAAACAAAATTTAAAGATTTTATTTCTTTGGAAGACAAATAATGTTGTTTGTTTTCTTCGATTTTCTCAATAAATAAAGACTCAGTGCCCAGCTATAAGTAAATGGAGGTGATCGAGATTCAGGGCGACTCAAATTTGAAGGCAAATTCATTGAAGTAAGTATGCTTGAATTTTACAAATATTTGGAGTCAATTATTGACTCCTGATACCAACGATCAGTTCCGAAAGTAATCACTACGAACAAAATATCTCCCGAAATAGGAAAAATACCCTGAGAAAATGATTTTTTTTAATATTTTAGAACTATTATCAGCTATAGCTTCAACTGAGTTGTTTTGCTGTCATAACAAATTTTTTGTTGCCGCAACAAATTTTCTGCTGCCAAAACAAAGTTGTTTTCTATTCAGTAAAAAACATTAATTGATTTTTCTTATTTTGCATAGAAAAAACTCTGTTGTGGCAGCAGAAAACTTGTTGCAGGAACGAAGAACTCTGTTGAGCCTATAGTCACTAAAAGTTTTGTTAGGGCGACAAATCCTTTTTCACAGTTTAGTAGTAGAGAAGAGATGTCAAGTGTCAGGACGTAAACATTAAGTTTTTCTTGTTCTTTTATAACAGCGTTCCCACTCGCCTGGAAAACCTGGAAAAGTCAGGGAATTGTTTCTAAAAAAATCAGTGCGGGAACCCTGTATAATGCTTATTATAGTAAGCAATAAATAAACCTACGTTTTTATAAATATTGATTTTTTTGCGGCCCACTTAAAGTTAAACCTTGTTTTTGTGGCCCAAGTTGGCCCTTTGAGTTTGACACCCCTGTTTTAGAATATAGAATTAGAAATATAGAATCTAAAGTAAAATTACTAGTTAAAGGTTTATGAGGAGCCCTTTTATTGTTTGTAAATTAATAAATACCCTACAATTTTAAAAATATCTTTTAAAAAATATCAGGTGCATTTTCAAACAATTCCAAAAATAATGCAGCATAATAATAATAAATATTTATAATATTTCCTTATTATGGTAGATAATCTTTATAATATTTATAAATAATAATAATAAATTTAGCAGCAGTACTTCATTTTAAAAAAATAAAATCTTACGTAACAAATTGTCACGACTCCCCTTTCTTCGAATAAGAAAAAATAAGATATCATCCACCTCCCCCCCTTTCCCCTTAACAGTTATTATTCTGGCCCCGTCTTTTTAGGTCTGCGTCTTTATGACCCGCGTCCATTTGGGTCTGCATCCTTTTGGGTCTGCGCTCTTTTGGGTCTGCGTTTTTTTGGGTCTGCGTCCTAACGTAACCTAATGATCACCTTGATTTCCTTGATTTGATTTCAAAGCCCAAGATTTGGGTGTATTAACTTTATTAAATATAATCTTTTTTCTAATCCTCCTAGGGGAGAGAAATTTTATAGATGTTTTTGTTCTGAAAGAGTGAAAAGATTCTATTTAATAAAATCAATAACATCATAAAATGCATTTATACCCGGTTTGTTAAACCGGGGGGTCTGGGGGGCATGGAATGCCCTCCAGTAACTCGGTCTAACTTTATCTGCATCAGTTATTACTTAATCTTTATATTATAATTTTATTTTTTTTTTATAAATTTATTAATATTATAATATATTACCGAAGATCGGTATGAATAACCTGTAGTTTAACGTTGATTCCGAAGGACAGTTTTTAGAAAAGAGTATTTAGGCAGTTAGACCCCACGGTTACCCACACTGGCTTGGTGAATTTGGTAACTTGCGTTTAACTACCGGGCTAAATCAATAACCCGCAATAATAATTGTGTCAAAAGGAAAACTCTTATTATGGTAGATAACCGTCCACTTTAGAGCATGAACTGAAAGAGTCAAGAGTCTCTTTACGACTAATGTGGGTTAATGTAGAGTTAATTTATCGGTTATCCAACCAAAGTAACTAAATACTGTTGGAACTCTGGGTTAACTGCAGAGCTGTATTATCGCATAAGCCCATGAAGCACGGGCTTGTGGCGCAAAATTTCAGAGGCGCAAAATTTCAAAAGACAGCTTCCTTTTCTCTATAAATTATTCTAATAAAAAAAATGATCAACTGTAAAGTCGAGGATAAGGGCGCAAAATATTAAAGGCTTGCGGCGTCAAACTTGCGTAATTTCTTTCTGGTAAATCAATTTGACAGGGCTGTTGATAAGTTTTTGGACTAAGCCGGGATTTTTCAAAACTGCCATAAGGTTCGTTTATCTGATACTAAGTAAGAAATGGTATTATATTATCGACAATGCAAATTTTTCCACGCACTGATAAAACGCCCCTAAAAATAGCAATTCAGACTTAATGGCAAATTAAAGCTAGATAAAAAGAACAAAATAAATTTTCTTCAATTATTCTATTCTATTAGAGCTTAAATTTTAACCCAAATACAATAATGTCGCAATTTTTTATAAATTAACTAATAAAAGCCGGCCAGTTAAACTCGATTACCGATTAGTTCCATTACTTCAAATTTTCATGCGGAAACATAATATTTTTATTGTTGACAATAATCAAAAAATTATGTAAACTATGTACATGTCTTGTCTTGTTCTATAAATTTTCAATATTGCAATTCCGAACAAAACCATTTCAAAAATTTCGAGTTAGCCCAAGATAAATAATTGCTGATTTGTCTTAAAATGTAAGTGCAAATTTCAAAATTTCTTGTTCAATTTCCGCCGCTACAAATCTTGGATTTGTATGTTAAATTTGTTCAATCGGAACGAAGCACGAAAACGATGTAATAATGTAAATTTGTTCCATAATTGATGATCTGCAAATTTCATAATGAAAGACGGTGGTGTAACCAACCATATCATCCCAACACGCCTAATAAGCTCTTTTGCAAATCACACCAGTCATCCAAATTTTCCAGATTCCTAAAAAAAAAATCCAAAATAAAAAGAAATTAACAGGAGTTGTGTAGTCTCTTATCGCCGATCGTTCCGCTCTTGGATTTTACATTATTAGAAACACAATTTCACAGGAAATTGTCATTTAATTTTAATCAATTGATTGATGTATTGTTACCTTCTCCTTTTTAAACCTAACGTTGTTTCAGGTGTACACCAATTTGCTACTTTCATTTTTTCCACGCGAAGAAGCGGTCGTCCAAAGTGCTATGAATTTTTTGCAACTTATCAACTTGATATTATTGGAAATGTCTTAATCAAAATGCAAACTCTTTGGAAGTTGTGCGTCTATTTATTTTTAGTAGTAGTGAATTTTAATCAAATTAAGTCGCAACCGGTTAGAGAATGCCCACCACAAGAAGTAATTTTGCCATGTCGATGCTTGCTGCGCGACTCAGACATTCAAGTGTGGTAAGTGGATTTTACCATTTCCTCAAAATTATCTATACTAAATTTTTAACTTTGTAGGTGTTCACACAGCAACCTTCCGAAGGTATTGGAAGGCTTACGAGCAATAGGAAAATATCTACGAGAACCAATAGATGAGTTAATTTTAGAAAATAATCATCTTCCCTCGCTCCCAGGCAAAACTTTTGCGCCCATACGTGTCATGCGTCTTATGTTACGCGATAACGGACTGGAACGTGTTTCCACCGGTTGGTTAGCGGGTCTAGAAGTAAGTTTAATGGAGTTATTTATAGTTGAACCACAACTTAGAAGCCTTCCCGAAGACTCCTTAGACCGCATGGTCGCTTTAGAAGCCATTACAATCCAGTCAAACTTGATGAAACGGTTACCAAAATTTTCAGCCCTTCCAAAGTTGCGATATCTCCAAATCGAATCCTTATCTCTGATCGACATGTCGTCGAGACATTTCAGAGCTCTTCCGTCTTTGCAAAAATTACACGTTACCGGCAGTCCTCTTCTAACGCGACTCGAAGGCGGCTTACTTCAAGATCTTCCAAAATTGTCCCTCGTAAATATATCTTTTTGCGGTATAAACTGGATGCACCCTCGTGCGATAACACATTTACCAAGTTTGACCGAGTTATGGTTGGTGGGAAATAAAATAACCGATGCTGCAACCGTCGGAAGAAGCATCAGGGATTTACCGGCACTTGAAGAACTTCGATTAGATTTCAACCTTATCGATAAATTGGGAGAAGCGGCTTTTGTCGACATACCGTCCCTAAAAAATTTGTTTGCTTCCAATAACAAAATAACCGAAATTCATCACGGTGCCTTCCACCGCGTTCCAAAATTACGTATGCTGGATTTGAATAAAAATTTAGTACGAAGAGTACATCCCGAAAGTTTTTTGCAGCATTCCGGAAGTGGATTGGAAGAACTTTGGTTGGTAGATAACGATATAAGCCATGTCGCCGATTTGAGAGCGATCCTAGATGCTCTTCCAAGGTTAGCTTTCCTCGACATGAGTAATAATAATTTGGAAGCCATTCCTTTTGGAGCCATAAGAGGACATCCAACCCTGGAACGTCTACACTTGGACCACAATAAAATTCATTTAATAGATAGAGAAGCTTTTATGGCGATGCCTGCTTTACGAGAACTTAGATTGAAAAATAATTCTCTCTCCGATTCATTAGAAAGTCCTTTGTGGAATTTGCCTGCGTTAAAAGGTTTAGATCTGTCGGACAATTTTTTTAGGAGAATCAAACCACAGTTTTTGGCTAATTTGCCTTCACTTAGAAAAATCGATTTGAGTAGAAACAAAATTTCTTTCATAGAGCCTTCCACGTTTCTTGGTACTCCCGCTTTGGAGCATGTCAACATTTCGTACAACCGTTTGTCAACGCTTCATCCGGCAACATTTAGACATTTATTGGGCTTGTATGAGTTGGACGTCAGCAACAATAGATTACTCGAGTTCGTTCCAGGACTTCCAAGAGGAATTGAATATTTGACTATATCAAAAAATCAAATAACAGCTTTGCCTCTCCAACCCTCCCCAGATTTGGATTTGCCTTCGTTGAAGATGTTAGACATGAGCGATAACGAAATTAACACCATATCTACGGGAGCTATTAACTCTCTTCCGAAATTAAAGAAACTTTACATTGGGAAAAATTTATTACAACAGTTGGACGATGGATCCTTAAATGGTCTTTCAAATCTTGAGGTGTTAGATTTGCAAGATAATAAACTTCTTCAAGTTTATCCAAACGCACTAAAAGAAGCCACCAAATTACGCGAATTAAAATTGAAGAACAACCGCCTCAACGTTTTAAGACCAGAAATATTCGAAATGACATCTCAGTTGAAAAAACTGGATATAAGTGGAAATCAGTTGAGCGAAATCGCGAGCGATACTTTACGAAATACCAGAGATGTCCAAATAATCGACGCTTCGCACAATTCCTTGGTGTATCTTCCTTCAAACTTACACGGCCTTAAACACCTGCGGGTTTTGGAATTAAGCAACAACCACTTGAAAGAAATTAGTGCGGAAACACTGCGAAGTTTGGAATCGTTGACAGAGCTGAAGATGTCTGACAATCTTTTGTATCAATTAAAACGAGGAGCGTTTGAGAATATGATGCACCTCAAGGTTGTTCATTTGGACAACAACGAACTGGAAACGCTGGAACCGTACTCTTTCAATTACTTGCCATCTCTAAAAGTTATGAAAGTTAACAAAAACAAAATTAGAGAAATACCAAACCACGCGTTTAATAATCTTCCGGCACTGCAAGTTTTGGAATTGCAAGATAATCATCTTAAAAATATCGCGAACAACGCTTTCGTTCAGATGCCACGACTCTTGATGCTGAATTTAAGTTATAACCAAATTCCCGGATTGGAAGAATCGGGTTTGAAAAGTTTGAGATCGTTGGAGATGTTGGATCTAACCAATAATCGGATATCTGAGGTTACCAGTGGAAATTTGGCCAAAATGGAATGGCTAGTCGAATTAAGATTAGACAATAATTTTATTTGTTCCGTCCATGGATCGCCGTTTAACGGAATGCCTAGGCTGCAGGTTTTAAGCATGAAGAATAATAAAATGGTGTCTTTTCCAGAAGATTCCGTTCAAAACTTACGAGGAAATCTTGAAAACCTTGATATAAACGGTGAGTTTGCTTTGTAGGTAAAAAATTTAAATAACAATATTTTGTTTTAGGAAATCCGTTACTGTGTTCCTGTAACATGTTATGGTTTAAAGCGTGGTTGCAAGAGTCGTCTTTGGTGGGTCCAGAATGTTCGGAAGGCGGTTTACTACGAGAAATGCGTCTCTCTCGTCAGGAATGCGAACAAGAAAGTCGTCTTCCGGAACCTGTAGCTCCGGGATGTGAAGCCGAATTATTGTCTGCTCCTGGCGCAACGGCTCAAGTGTTTACTCCGTGGCAAAATTTACAGCAAGGCAACACGTCTTTCAGTTTGGGTCATAACAAACTGCCACCGTCTCCTCAAGAATCCGATTATTTTTATGACGAATACGTAGATTATCCTTACAACGAAACGTTTATGGGTTCCAGTATGCTATCAAATAGAAATCCCAACAAAAGTGAAGCTATAGTCAATCATCCCGAAATTGAGTCTCCTCATTATACTTCAGGAGACACTCCGACGATCTATGCGGCTACCATAAAAAACAAAACCAAGCCTGGCTTACCAAATATTCCAAAAGGAGTGAGTTCCTCACCAAGCAGTAGCGGTTTCACCTTTTTCGGTGTGCCTTTGCCAAATTTCAATTTAAACATAAATAATTTGTTAACGCGTGGAAATGGAAGAATGACGAGCGAAAAGAAACCTCCAGGTGAGCAAGTTGCCGAGCGCAAAACTGCGATAGTCAATCATCCATCAGTTCAGCCGGTTCAACATCCTGCGTTAATGAGCATGCATCCTCCAAATATGCCCGACATTCAGAGTGGTGGATTCTTTCCGTTGTTACCGGAATCTGGAGGATTTAAACCAATTGTAAATCCTAAGCATCAATTTTCCATTGCAACTATTGAGAAGCTGAATATTACTGAATTGACGTTACCAGAAAATGGAAATAACTTGACAATTTTGGAAAGCATACTCAACAGCGACAACGTGAAAAGTGAATCAATCGTCGCTCACGCTTCCAACTATTCCAATTCGGAAGAAGACCAAGAGGAGGAATACGAGGCGACGGTAAATCCTATAGAGGTGGTTGAAATTAGTACCGATGATCAGTTACCATTGATTCAAAACAGTACTAATAGTCCAAATCCGATGCTCATTCCAAGAGGTACAGTGATACCGTCGTTTAATCAAATGAAGGCTACCAGCATACCGTCGTTCAATACTAAGCATCAAATTGCTCCATCCGTTAGCACGTTTACTCAACAATCCACTTTTACCAACAATTACCGAATACCTAATACAGTAGAACAAAATACTGCAATACCAATCATGACCGTTCCAGAGAAAACATTAGAAATTTCGAACTACACCGTGACGTCTTTTCCTGACATTGAAGAAACTACCGATTCCGATCACTTTGACGATATTTTCAAGGAATTCGTAGATGATGTCTCGATACCACCAATTATGACTACAACTGTTTTGCCCAACACGCACCCGCCCCAAAGTGCAAGCACATCGGCATCTTCCACCACTCCACTGATCGAAAACGTTCAAAAACCAACGCCAATGTTTACGCCATTATCGGCGTTGGTGGCACCTGGGGCCCAACAACCCCAATACAGACCTCATGGAAAACCGTTAATCACCAGAGTACAATCACCTCACATTTCCGGCAGCGAATCGCTCCAATCTGATTTGGAAACTACAAACGAAAAGCCCCTCTCTTTGATACACATACGAGAAGACAAACAAACCCAATTTGAAGAAATTATTACAACCCAAAAGATCGATACCAGAAATCAAGACATTAGCTGGTATTATATAAATTACAACAAAACAAATTTGGAACCATTCATTGGACCGGGAGGAAGCCCGAAGAAAAGCTCCGCTGGTCGGTTAACATTTACCACGTTGGTTGCATTTTTCCTGGGTGCCACATACTTCATCAGACTTTGTGATACAAGAATATAAAGTTATCATTAGTGTCTACCAAAGAAAATAGTTGACTAGTAAATAAGAATTTTTTTAAACCATGTAGAGCTTTTATTTAATTAAAATAAATAAAAAATTACCGACATTTCTGTTGAATGTGAAAAGAATCCAGGTACAAAAATAATTATTGAACCGCCTAATTTCCTTCTGTAAAAATTAAATTGGACGATTATTTGGATTTCATGTAACCATGAAACATAAAATTGTTGTGTGTAATAATTAGATCAGTTTAATAATTAGAGTAGAACTAATGGTCCCATTTACGGTTTTGCAGCTGGTAGGTGGGTACTCGCGGAATAAGTACCATTGTTAGTTCCCAATATAAAATTTTAACAAAAAGGAGTAATTAATTAAGGCGAAACTATAAATTTCACAAATCGTAGATTTTTTTCTAAATCCGAAAAGCAATTTTCGAATACATCCAAAGGATTTCAGCAAGTGGCGCGCGAAAATTAATTACACAATAAAATTTTTATTTCATTGAAATTAAGTTAAAATTAAAAATTTTCCATCCGGAATGAGGTGAACGAATGAATTTCAATAAATAAATAAATTTCAATAAAATATTGTTGGGGTAGCGAAGGTCGCAGATCCTTCCTATAAATAAATTTACTTTCTTGGCTGTACTGTTTAAGATATATAGCTGTCGCCATCATACACTGAGAAAAAAGGATTTGTCGTCCCAACAGAGCTATTAGTAGCTATAGCCTCAACAAAGTTTTTCGTTGCTGTAACAAGTTTTCTGCTGTCATAACAAAGTTTTTTCTATGCAGAATAAGAAAATTTGTTAAATCAACTAATCTTTTTTACTGAATAGAAAACAACTTAGTTATGGCAGCAGAAAATTTGTTATAGCAGCAAAACAAAACTCTGTTGAGGCTATAGCTACTAATAGCTCTGTTGGGGCGACAAATCCTTTTTCTCAGTGTAGCTAGAGAAATTTACGAAAACTTTTGTTCTTCTTCTTCAGAAGAAGGATTAATTCGACCAAACTTGCCAAACATTGGTTTTAAATAAGACCGCACTGCTTCTTCAGGAAGCATTCAATGCATTCGATGATTGAAAAGGAAAGCAATTTACCAAAATCTACATAGACCCGATTGTCTTTATAACTTCGCGCGCTATCGAACCCTTTGGTAATGCCAACTTGCAAACGAAAAAGAAAATTACTTAGATTTTATTGCCCCTCCCCCCTAGTTGCACCCATGGTCTTAATTATAATGTCCAATGATTTGTTTATTTTATACATTTTAAAAATTGTAATTTTTAATTTGTTTTTCTATCTATTATCCTAACTGGAGCTATTGGCTTTCAAACAAGAAACCCTTGATAGCTCGTCGAGAGCACCGTGTAATTACGAAATATAAAAAGGCAGCCTTTTCAATGTTAGCATATTTAATAAATAATAAATAACAGTTGCTTCGTGGTGTTGTAAATTCTAAATAACCAAATATTTTAAAAATAAATTTTATACCAACGCAATAAAATTCTGATGGACTCTGGAAAGATTCGGCATTGGAGTGAAGCAGCATTTCAAGCCGTGATCGCATTTTCCAGTAGGGATTTTTGGCAATAGTGCAGACTGTGCAGACTTTGCGCTGTGTTAAAGGTGTCCAAACACCCCATTTTTGCACTGATCTCCTTCTACAAAATAATTTAATGTTTTTAGACATAAAATGGCATTGTTCAGAAAAATAAAAATTTTGAAAAGTTTACATTATATTCAAAATACTTACCTACTAATAAACGTGTATCATAAAGCACATACCTTTTTGCAAAAGTCTAACATTAAATAAACTAGTTATTGTAACACAACATATTTAATCACTCGTTATTCCACTGCACTGCTACATCACATGGAGATTAATTTTTCACTAACCTTTTTAAACTCTGTATCTGCTCGATCCACGCCGTAGAACCTACCTGAAACAAAAAAAAACATTATTAAAATTTGTACTTAACAAGATTAGAAATTACACAAACAAAACACATTCAAAAGATTTTTTGGAGAACCTTTGTAAAAAGAAAATGATTGTTGCTCACCTTTAACACTGTAGTCCATTTGCCAGTTGTTATGTTTAAATCCAGTCCTTCGTTCCATGAAGTCAATCGGCACAGAATACACTCACATATTTTTTATCGGCTTCGATTGAAAACATTTTTAAAATGAACACTTTATCACAAGCAAAATTTCTCAAAATTGATCAAGCTTTTAATAAGCTATTATATAAAAAATTTCGTACTCGACACTTCATCACAAACCGTTCGCGAAATGAAAAATTATATTAATTCATAAACACGTACACGATTTATTTGTTCAGTAGTTTTTCTTAACAGACTGATCTCCTGAAAGAAAAAAAAGTCTTTAAAATTAAATATAGGAATTAATTAATGCGACTACGTTTCAGTTATACCGGGTGACCGATCTTACACTCGATCATAGGGAAATGGCATGGAAAATTGATTATTTTTAAATTCCTACTTCCTAATATAACGGATGAGATTGATAACAGTATCAATTTAAAGAGATTTGTTTTTCACGTGTAAAGATACCCAACACTTAATATTTTGTTCTTTAATTATTGTTCAATTAATTGATATTCGTTTCCATTGTTTGGCATATTTTGCCATACAGTCCAGTCAATTTAGTCAAAATAGGGTAAGAATCTCGGAATTCGAGATAACCGGCTGTAAACTCGTATAAACCTTTATTTTAACATCCTAAAACTTGTCTCAAAACCTACTTACGATAGCGTGTACGCGTCTTGTAGATAACTAAGGTCAAAGGTCAAAAAATCAATCTTTTTTGCGCATTTTTTGCAAATATCTCGTTCCCTGTCAAAGTTACGCTATTTGTATTTATTATAAATATTGTAGGGGATAAAATTCTCTACAACTTTTGTTTTAAAAATTTTTTTATACCTCAAACCGTTTTTGAGATAGAGGGCGGTGAGCGCGCAGCCTTTCACTATTTACAGTATCAATCAAGTTCAATCTGTAGTCTCGGTCAAAAACACGCCGTATAAAGCCTGTTAATTATTGAAAAATATATAATTATAAATAATTTATATAATTATAAATAATTTATATTTTTTCATTAAATATCACATTCAATATAATAATTATTTACTATCAAGTTCAGACTTGGTTAGGGCATGATTTAGAATCCCAGCAATGGGGTTGGATAATGCGTAATGGATTCCTGGAACCTACCACTGCAATTCTACCTCCAGCTCCAGGATGCAGGAAATCGGGGTTACCGTGCTCTTTAGCTTGTAGGCAGTGTAATGGGCAAGCTTGTCTCAATGCTTCACCCTATCAGAGTGATGTCAATGAAGATGGTACATTTGATCTCAAAATCCTAGAAGACTTGGAGACAAATGTCGTTGAAGATGAAAACGAAGAAGAATTTGAAATTCCACAACGACCAGACGACGATGGTGAAGAAGAAGAAGAAAACTAAAAATAACAACATGGAGTTCTCCTTATTTTTATACAATTTTTTTAATTTCAACCATGATAAATGTACGAAATCGTATTTTTTAATAAAAATATAAATTAAAAATTTATTTCTTGTCTTTTTATTTACTTAGGAAGTAATTAGTATAAATCTGAATATAATTAAAATATTATTAAAGTATTTCTGTTAGTAATTTTCTAATTGTACAAAGAGGTAAGTGTTATTAAATGTTATAAAATTTTTAAAACAAAAGTTGTAAAGAATTTTATCTCCTACAATATTTATAATAAATACAAATAGCGTAACATTGACAGGGAACGAGATATTTGCAAAAAATGCGCAAAAAATCGATTTTTTGACCTTTGACCTTAGTTATCTACAAGACGCGTACGCGCTATCGTAAGTAGGTTTTGAGACAAGTTTTAGGATGTTAAAATAAAGTTTTATACGAGTTTACAGCCGGTTATCTTAAATTCCGAGGTGAAACCCCTAAATTGATTGGACTAATATTCTTACCCAGGTCAAAGTGTGTGTATATGTTGCGGTCAATGATGTAAATCGGTCGTTGACGTCAATGGCCGGACAATGACGTTAATTCCCATTTATGTTGGCCATTAACATCATTGGCCGGCTATTGACGTGATTGCCAGTTAGCGGTGGACAATGATGTAAATCTTTTCATCTGATTGTAATATTTACGTCTTTGGTCGGCCAATGACGTTATTGACCAAAACGGATTGGACAATGATGATCTATAGAATAAATACTATAAGGAACAGCAAATTGGCGATTTGAATTAGACAGTCAACTGACAAGTGACATTTACGTGTGTTGCATGCATTGCATTTTAAATGTATTATAATCATTTATTAACAAAAATAATAACAATTTTAAAAATAATTATAAATTAAAAAATAAACAAATTAAATTTTTTAAATTAATCATTTTTATTCTGGCATGAGAGTGATCCATGGCATTTTGAATTGCAAATTTGTTTGCTGGCGCGATACGCACATTTAGAAAAGAGTAGTTTCATCATCGCCTACTCTGTATTGGGAAATGACGTCATTGCCCGGACAATGATGTAAAAACCACATATTAAATTTTAAATGTCAACGTCGCCCAAAATGCACGGTCAGTGACGTTATTGACCGGTCGTTAATCTCAATGTCCAGTTAACCAGGGCATTAACGTCATTGTCCGGCTATTGACGTTAATGGCCGAGTTACCATCATTGACCGTAACATATACAAAATACACTCTTTGCCGGGTGTTAGTGACGCCACTGCTTGCACTGACAGAAGTAGTTCAAATGTGCAAGGATTTGAAGGTTATGTACATATGCAGGTTCAGGACATGCCTGTACAAAATGAAAATTTGAATACAATGCAACTTTACTTAAAATTGAACCCGATTTACAAATTAAACAAGCAATGATAGCACAAAATGATCAAGACAATTCTAAAGAAAATGTAAAAAATCCAGTAACATCTTGGTAAACACCGAGTAACAGCATACTATGAAACCTCGACTTAATTAACTTAATTCAACCTAACAGCAATCTTAATTTTAGCAAAAATGCTACAAATTCTGACACCCATGCACAAAGATCTTATCGGTAAGGTCAAGACGGAGATGATGTGGAAGCTAATGAAGTTTTTAATGTTCATGGATGAAGGTAGCAACAGATTTTATGTAGAAACATGGCAATGTTAAGATGTTTATCCATACTACAACTCTATATGCACTTTTGCGTTAATAAACTTTGGTTTTGCGTATTCTCGCATTTCACAAGAAAGCCTTCTTGGAAGTAGGTAAGATAATGTTTAGAATTCGATCTTTATTTTAATCCTTTACCGTCTGCAGGTGTTGTAGATAATTACATATTAATCTACAGAATTAATTTTATCAAATAAAAATCAATGTGGATGTGCAAAATTAATTAATAGATATTCATAGATATTAAGTCATTTTTAATGGGAAAAGCATAAAAAGACCGAGTGGAGCCCATGTGAGAGCAATATTAAATTCATTTGCTTCAAGATCAATCTATAAAATTCCTATACCAAACTAGAATATCACATCATGCACTCCAAAATATCCCAACGGAAAAAAATACTAGAAATAAATGGGAAAGAATAAAAAGGATCGTAAAGCAAGTAGCTTACGAAGTCTTGGAATAACAAAAGTTAAATAATAGAAGATGAGGTCCTATAGAATATGGAACTCAGAAATATAAAGTGCAATAAAAGAGAAACAACGAGCATATATCAAATGTCTGCAGAACAGAACGGCAGAAAACGAAATAGGCTTCAAAACGAAAAGATCAGTAGCAAAATCACTATTACGTCAAGCACACCAAAACAGCTGCGATAGATTTATAAGTAATTTATAAATATAATGTGGAAAGTGATGTGTGGGGAAGACAGAAAACAGAAGAATCACAATTGAATTTTATCGAAGAAAATAAATTGGTTAACCTTTACAAAAAACTCTGGATGGACAACACAAATCGGTGCCATCTGAATCTACATACAATGGTGACCTAACAACAATAGAAAAAGCAAAAGCAAAAATAAAAATTCACCTGGTCTGGAAGGAATACATGTAGAGCTTATAATATAATATGGGGAATTACTTCTCAAATGCAGATTTGAAAAGTGTCATCGATTTATAAAATATTCAGGTCAAATCTTAACAAAAAACTACAGAGACATAAGCATCCTAAACACCAGATACAAGATATGTAGTAAAACTATAAGTGCCCGACTCAAGACAATAAGTGAGGTATTGTTATCAGAAGAGCAGCATGGTTTTCAAAAGGGCCACTCGCGCATTGACGACATATTTACAATAACAGCAAGTTATAAAGAAATGAAAAGAATACAACTTTTTCATAGAGTTTTTACGCCCTCCTATCTGGTCTATAAGTTGATATTTATATATTTTTAACAAACAGGTAAGATAACTTTCTAATAGATAAATACAGCGGAACTCAACTGATGTTCAATCACTTAAGGGCGGGGTAAGGTTAATTCGGTGATAAAAATTTCGGCTTGTTTTTAAAATTTTCTTTCTGGCTTTACAAATAGCGTAAGTTTATTCAGCAAAATTGCATAATATAATGCAGCATTTGAACAATATTTTCCTAAATTTTCATTGCAAAATATTGAAAATTAAGCGAGCGATAGTGAATCTCCGGAGGCGCCTCAAAAAAAAAAGTTGTTTTGCGGTGTACATCATAACTCGCAACAGAATCATCTGAAATACAAAAATCAAAATTCATTTGTTAAAGCAGATGTTTCTTGAGGTAACTACAAGAGGATTTATTTTTTTTCGATTTGTCAAATTTTCGTAGCGGTTGGAAGCAAAAAAACCGATTTTCGCTATAAAAATCATCTAATTTGTTGTTGTAAAATTAACAATTATTTAAAAAAAACAAAAATCTCTCGATAATACCCGGTGAATTATGTGAAGAAGTATTGTGTAAAATTTCGAAACGATTAGTCCAGTAGATTTTGAGTTATGATATACACCGCAAAACAACTTTTTTTTCGTAACGCCAGAAAGAAAATTTTAAAAACAAGCCTTTTTATCAACGAATTAACCTTACCCCGCTCTTAAATGTTGCAAATTCAAAAAGTTAATTTAGATTAGGGAAATTGTGGAAGATGATAATATCGACACTCCCAAGGAACTAAGTCGTGACTTATTTTTATCTTTTTTCAGGAGAGCAACTTGAAAGCTTTAAATATTCGTCGAAAGTTAGTTGTTTTTAATTTAACTTCCAAATTGCTCTCCTGGAAAAAAGTAAAAACGAGTTACAACTTGGTTCCTTGGGTGTGTTGATATTATCGTTGACAATGCACTTAGCTAGATCGATCCGATTTAATTCACAATCTTTTTAAACATAGGTGACAGCAGGGGTGAGCAACTGCCGGCTCGTGGGCCACATCCCGCTCACAATGAAGTTGAATCTAACCCTCTGCATAAAAGTATAATTAAGGAAAATTTATACCTAACGAATTTGTAAAACATTATAAAATTACATTTGGCCTGCTGAGCTGACGAAAAACTTTGCCCACCCCTCATTTACGGCATACTTGCAATTTTCGATAAGACTACATATTATCAGGAGGGACAAAGAAAAGAGAGTTTCTTTTATTTTGTATTCTTAAATTAAATCATTTAAAAAGTTGAAATATTCTACCTTCAACTCCAACGAAGGAAAACTTAAAAATGTTTTATATCAAAGAGGAAACTTACGATATCAATAGTAGCACTGTGTTAAATTTTCACATTTATTTACACTTTCCATAAATTTTAATTCAATTAAACTCACATTTTCAATTTAAAACGGGAAAAGTTCAAACACTACAACCAACAGGTACGCGGAAAATAAACAAATGAACAATGAAGTAACGCGTCACCGACAGCTTAAAAACAACTGAGTTTAAATTTTAAATACATGTTGGTAACGACTTTTTTCAAAAGTGAATCATTTTATCAAATTATCAAGATAAGAATAATATTCTGAATTCAAAACAAAGGTAAACGACGTAATCGAGTATAATAAATTTAATGTTTAATTGTTGGTTTTTTTTATTCTAAGTTGAAATATTAAGGGTGTTAAAATCATAGCTAACTATGATACTCAAAAATGTTTAATTAAATAATCTACCTCTAATTATTGTGTGAAGATAAAAATAATTTTTGTGGGTTGATCCGAAGTATTTTCTCATCAAGAAAAGTTATTAAAAATGGTAAAAACGCAACGAAAAAGAACAGGAAATTCACTCAATACTTTCTACTCGTGGGTGCAGACAAAATTTTAGGAAGAGATTGGAATCAGTTTAACTTCGTGATATCGAATTCTTTATTTAAGTTATAAAAGTGAAACAAACGCAGTCAAGTTTTTTGTGCCGATGCTAGCGTCATCAGCTGTTCTCCTAAACTTGGCTTTCTTACTTATCCATTAAAAATCATGTAACTTGATTTCATTTTTAGTTAAAGCCAAGCTATAATTAAATATGCCAGTATGTACCCAATAAAAAATAAATTATATAAAAAAGAGCTTACCGATGATGATGTCAAGTCACAAAATTCCAAAATGAGTCTTTTAGTTGTTCACACCCTGATGTAGCACAATCAACAACAAAATGTAAAAAATTATTGAATCTTAAGACTTTACGCTTTGCGCTAACAAAAATGAAAAAACAAACTGTGCGCGTTTACGTTAATTTTGAAATGGTGGTAACCATGGTGACGCGTTAGCGAAGCGTTTTCAAGTAAAATTAATTTAGATGAGCATATTATTAAACAACGATATTCGAAGCACTTTAAGTTAAAAATGACATTTAAAAGAACTCTTTTAACAATAAATTATTATCATAATTTTATTGAAGAGCTACAAACGGCACTTGCACTCAAATACGCGAACAAATACCGAATGAGGCGTCGTGTGATTCGAAATAAACCAATCAGGTGACGAGAACGATCGCCTCGTTTTTTTGCCGTTCGAATTCGTAGAAATTAATATTTTTCGTTTAACATTTTTATCAAAAAATTCTTTTTTGTAAATATTGTTCGAAATACTTAACAACTAAAATATTTAACTTTTTTTCTTAACAAAGTCCAGAAAGCTAAGTAATATGCAATTTTTAAATTATTTCGAAAGTTTTTGTTTAGAAATTCATTTTTGATAAGAAATAAAGCCGAAGTCATTTTAAGTTGAATTTATATCAGTTCCTCCCATTTCAAACAGGTTTACACAAACCTTCTCGAGTGAGACTTGAAATCAAGTGGACCGACTTAGGAAGTCTACGTTCTTATGTCAAAGTTTGCACTTTGCACCACCTATACTTAAAGCTTAAGCTTCCCTTAAATCTTATGCTGCAAATGTAATTTTGTTTCCTCAGTTTAATATTTAGGACGGTGGTGACGAGGGCAAAGCAAGCTTCGAAATATTTAATTTTAATTAATTTCTAACTGACCACTGCTTTGACCAATTTTGATGGAAATTGGTGTATTCGATGCCCAAGACAAATTCCTCGACTGCTAACAAAAAAAAAGAATTTAAAAAGATCATTACAAAACAAAACAAAAATTGTTTTTTCCTAACTTTGGCGATATCGAGCCAACCAAGATTTAAATCTTAATCAGTCCGATACACTCCTATTGTCTTAAGCAGGGGTCGACAAACTACGATCCGCTTCTAACCAAACCTAAAGATTTAATTTAAAAAAAATTATTTATCAGTATGCATGTACTGATTCCCAATTCCTATAATATACGAAAATTTTTAGCAGTTACCACAATTTAAGCACTAATCCAATTAATAAAATTAAGCAAAGTAAAATTTCAGCAAATTTATTTACTTAATAAAAAACCTGGCTAAAAAAATAATACTAAATATTAGATCAAAATGTGTTACAAAAATTAGATAATCCGCAAAGTTCTTAAAGGTATTTATTTCAAAATAAAGAATTATTCATTAAATTGTATTAAGTTTTTATATAAAAACACAAAGATAATAAATAAAATTTAAATTACTCTACTTCTTCTTTTCGTCCTTTTTTGCATCTTTATCTTTCTCCTTCTCCTTTTCTTTGTCTTTCTTCTCTTCCTTTTTACCTTCCTCTGCATCACGATTTGTTAATTTGTTATTAATTAAATTGTGTAGGGCAACAATCGAGCGTACCATGGCGGCCAAGTAAACCACCAACATTTGATCGTTATTTTTAACATAAAACGATTTTGTAAAAGCATCTTGATTGATGTCCGGTAAAAGATTGAATATATCTTGCAATTGATAAACAATTTGATGATTTATCGGCAACTTGGATTCACTAACTTGTACTAAATAATCGCGGATTTCTTTCAATTGTAAGTGTAAACCTTTCAGACCCAGCAATTGATTGGTAATTCTTTGTGATAGAGTTCCTACTGTGGTGTCTTTGATGTCTCGTAACAAATGTTCCACTCCAACCTCTTCGGCTTCCTCCGCTCCAATTTCGCTGGGAACGTGCTCGAAGGTTTTAGAAGTGGGAGAACCGTCATCGTGCACTTCCTCTACGGCCTGATAAGCTTCCGTTGGCAAACCCAAATCTTTAGGTTTAGCATCGATTATTACCAACACAGAATTGGGACAATAACGACGGACCAATTCGTTAATTGCTATATCATTTTGATGTAACTTTGGACCGGTGTGATACCAACCAACAACTCTCTCTCGTGCGTTCACCTTCTTAAACATGCCATACATATTTTCTAGATAATCGTGATCCAAAAACCAAACCGATTTATCCTTATCGTCTTCATCGAAAGGAACTAAAGTAAAAAATAGGAATTTAAAATGCAACAAAGCTATCCAATATAAAATTCTAACCTGCAAAACTGTTGGACACATCTAAGACGCCTTTCGCTCTCCAAGAGCCTAAAAGTACACCAACCACACGTTTCTGGTTGCCGATTTTACCCATACGGTTAAAATGATCCACCACACTTAGTAAAACTAAGGGATGAACCACCACTTTTGATGTTGTTACTTCTTGACTCGGCATATTTTTTCGCTGACTTTACAAATATGAAATTTGAAGATTCACTTCTGTCAAATTTATTTGTTGTGGATTGGCAAGTACTAGATGGCGCCACAAACGACACCATCTCTGTTGCACCTTCGGCTGTCACACTTCAATTTTCTAACCTCAAAAGTATCATCACACTAATATCGTCAACGTGAAAATAAAGGAAAAATGGTGCGAAAATTAAAATATCACGAGCAAAAATTACTCAAAAAAGTCGATTTTATCTCGTGGAAAGCTGACAACTACAACAAGGAAAATGCAGTATTGGCAAAATATCATATACAAAACCGTGATGATTATACCAGGTAATTTTTTATCGATAGTTTAAAGGAGAGTGATTTTAATATTCATGTTTTAGATATAATAAGTTGTCAAGAATGATACGAGAATATGCTAGAAAAATTAAGGAAATCGAACCCAGTCATGAGTTTAGAACCCAATCGAGTGCATTGCTTCTGGACAAATTGTAAGTTACTATTTCTGGGTATTACACATAATAATTTCATTATTTTGCAGATACCAAATGGGTCTCATTCCGAATCGATGGGATTTGGGTAATGCCGATAAGGTTACAGCTTCAAGTTTTTGCAGAAGACGTTTACCAGTTGTCATGGTTCGAAGTGAGTTTTATATTTTAAGTCTTAAAAAAACATTATTTAATTTAATTTTTTAGGCAAATTGGCAGAAAATATTAAAGCTGCCGTTAAACTTATCGAACAGGGACATGTTCGAGTTGGACCCGAACTGGTGACCGATCCGGCTTTTTTTGTCAGTAGGGCCATGGAAGACTTTGTTACCTGGGTGGACAGCTCGAAGATCAGAAAACATGTCCTCACGTATAATGGAATTGTAAGTTTTAAATTATTTAATTTAATTTGCCATGTTAAATTATTGTATTTTTTTTGCAGAGAGACGACTTTGAATTATAATCTGAAGACATTTTGGGAGCAAAGAATTATTTTAATGTTTTTTTAAATTTGTTTAAAACAATAAATATTTATTATTTTTTTCAAAAATTTGATGTAGTTTCATTCGGTTACATTTGAATCATCCTGTACAATACTAAAGCTTATTTACCTTTAGATGTGTAGTGCCTCCTTTAGATGAATGTTTTGACCTGACACATGTGACAACAATATAACCTCAATTTTTTATAAATGTCGACTACATGCGTTTAATTAATTTATCGTAAGATGGAAGTTTCTGATTTAAACAATGTGAAGATTTACAATCTAAGTGTTGGAAAATCAATCCCAGAGGTAATTTAATTTGTTAAATTGTGACATCCAAGATTCATGTATGTGTTAATTTGTAGTGGTTATCCGATCGAAAGCGAAGAGCTTTATTGAAAAAAGATGCACAAGCCAGGCATTCGATACAGCTTATCCAGGATTTTGATATGCCTGGTGTTAGTAATAGCATTCGCTTGTCACCCGACGGAGAATTCCTTTTAGCAACCGGAATCTACAAACCTAGGATCAAATGTTTCGAACTAAAGAATTTCTCTCTGAAATTTGAACGTTGTTATGACTCCGAAGCTATAACTTTTGAAATATTGAGTAATGATTACAGCAAGGTAATTTTTTCAAAAATTTTGATTTTTTTATCAACCTGGTTTTTTTAGTTTGTATTATTACAAACCGATCGTTTTTTGGAATTCCACAATGCCCAAGGTCGACTCACCAGACTAAGAATACCAAAATTTGGTCGTGACTTGAAATTACACACTCCCAGTGCAGATTTATTAATCTCGGGCGTTTCGTCAGATTTATACCGTTTAAATCTTGAAAGTGGGCAGTTCATGCCACCGTTTACCAGCACAGCTTCTGAATTGACTAAGTTAGCTATAAATCCTGTACATAATTTGATTTTGTGTGGAACAAAAGAAGGAAAAGTTGAGGCATGGGATCACAGATCCAAGAATATGATCGGAAGTTTGGATTGCGCTTTTAATTGCGTCACGGAAAATGAACAGTATGTTTAAAAATTAAGTTAGATTAAATACATAAAATTTTTTTCTTTAAGGGTTGGTAGAATTCCAGCCGTTTCGGCGCTCAAGTGCGATGGAGCTTTACAAATGGCAGTTGGAACAGACACCGGACAAGTTTTACTATACGACATGCGCTTACCCAAACCATTGTATATTAAAGACCACATGTATGGGCTGCCAATTAAGGACGTCGAGTTTCATTACCAACAAGATTTGGTATTTTCGATGGATAGTCAAATTTTGAAATTGTGGAACAGAAATACTGTAAGTTGCTCGTGATCCCTGTCTTATTTTGCAGTTTTTAAATTAAATTTTAGGGCAAAATATTCACTTCGATAGAATCGAAGACTAAATTCAATAACTTGTGCACCGTACCAAATTCTGGCTTATTTTTCATGGCCAACGAGAGTCCAAGAATGCAAACCTACTTCATACCCAGCTTGGGTCCTGCACCTAAATGGGGAGTCTATTTGGATTCGCTTACCGAAGAATTAGAAGAATCCACCACAGATACAATCTACGACGACTATAAGTTTGTCAGCAAAGAAGAATTGGTTGATTTAGGACTAGAACACTTGATCGGTACTAATCTGCTGCGAGCTTCCATGCACGGGTAAGTAACCATTTCTACTGCACAGTTTTATTTTCTAACCACCCCTGTTACAGTTATTACATGAACATACATCTTTACAAGAAAGCTAAAGCTGTGAGTACTCCGTTTGATTTTGAAAGTTATCGTAAGAAGAAGGTGAAGGAAATAATTGAAAAAGATCGTGAGAATCGCATTCAAATAGAAAAATTACCAGAAGTTAACAAAGAGTTGGCTGCCAAACTGATGACCGAAACAACCGAAAAGAAAAAGAAGAAGAATGAAAGTATAAATCTTTTGGGCGACGATCGTTTCAAAGCTATGTTTGAAAATGCCGACTTTGAAATTAATAAAAATTCCGACGAATACAGGTTGCTTAATCCCGTTTTGTCGAAGTTAGACAAAACAAAGGATAAAAAAATGAAGAAACAGTTAGCTAAAAAAGAAGAGAAAGCCGAACAAGTTGATGTAAGTAGCTTTTGTGGTTGAACAAAATAAAATTTAACTGGTCACTTTTAGCAGGAACTTGAACTGAAGAGTAGTTCCGATGAGTCTAATTCCGATTTAGATTCAGATGGGGACAGTTCGGAGGACGAACACACTTGGACTAAAGAGGTGAAGAAACAACACCGCATGATTCAAAAGGAACATTGGGAGAAAACTAAAAGAGAAGATGAAGAACGAAACGAAGTCGAACAGAAAGAGTCAAAAATTTATGAACTTCAACACGGAGAAGAATATAAAGGAATTCAGAGTTTAACGAAAAAGAAGAACAAGTATGATTTACATTTTTTATTGTCTCATTGAATATTACTTTAATTTACTTTTAGAGTCGCACTGGGAGAGAGAATTAAAGGTGAAGATTATTCGAGTGTTAAAATGTTGGGTTCTATTGGAAATCGGGAAATGTCTTTCGCAATGAATAGAAATAAAAGGATGAGACGGTTTGAGGAAAACGGCAGAGAAGGAAAGAAAAAAGTTAGGTCCATGAAAGGACTAAAATTGGATGCAAATCGCTATTTGGCGTACAAGCCAGCTGGAACGAGGGGGAAAAAGCCGAAACGATGATAAGAAATATTTTGTTTATACAAATTGTGTATTTATTGTTGTTAGGTTAATAAAGATAATAATTTTAGAACAATTTTATTTTGTGTTCAATATTAACACTGATAAGCAAATAATATGGTATAACATTGGAAAAGGTTATCAGAAGGTAAAATGAAAAAGAGATTATGTGTGTGGCAAACATAATTTCTTTCTTTTGGTTCTGAATTGTCTAGATATGTACAAATAAAATGGGTAAGTTTTTATCTAGGATAATGTTAAATTTAAACTTATTTTCATTGGCGTAGAAGAAAATTATTTCTCCGATATGGATGATCCCGAAGAGGTCAAAGTTGACAGCAGCGAAATTGTAACCTTTTTTGTTTTGAATTGAAACAAAAGTTTTAATCGTCGTTATTTGTAGGATGAAGAGATGCATGGAAGTTCGTTTGGAGAGCATCCATCGCGGCTCAGTGTAACTGCAATTTTGCATTATTGCAAAGGAAAAATTGTTCGACCGTACCTTCGCTTGTTAAGCATAACAGGATTACGACCTTTAACATTTGATCACGCAGAGTCTGGATTATTTTGTAACACAGTTAATTGGCTGTACGGAATTCAGATTCTTTTGTTGATTTTATTTGGATACGTCTTACAGTACATGGCTTGTTTAAGACGAGATAGAGGGTTTTGTTACTATGTAAACGGTTCAGATACCTCGGTGTTCAAAAGTGTCCAATTAAAAATAATGGAAGAAAATCTACAAAAGCATGAGCAGATTTGTCATGGGTCTGTAATTTTCACCTACATCATTCCTAGTGCATTTCATTTGTGTGCATATCTGTATGCCGTTTATGTGTTTCGTTCTTCAGAACAGGATCAGTTACCAAGTTTAATGGAAAGGGTGAGTTGTTTTATAAGTAATCATTGCAAACTTGTTTCTTTAAATGCTTTATCCAGAGTTTCCGCTTTAAATCTACCTCAGTATCTAATTAGTTCCGAATTCTGTCCTAAAGCATAGATTTACTTGAAATTTTCACAGTAGGTAGGAAATATAGTAGGTAGGGGGTGGAAAATATTTTGGTCAAAATAACCCTGGGAGTCAATAAAGGATCTAATTTTAAGCAAAAAAATGTTCTATAAAGTTTTTTCGAAAACTTAATACTATTTGAGTTATTCAAGATTGAAAACTTGCCATTTTCATTAAAAAACGACACTTTTTTGAACGGTTTTTTACGAATAACTCAAAAACTATGCGTCTAATGAAAAAAAGTGTTAGAAACATAATTGTAGCTTATAAAAAAACAAAGAGATTCGTTTTTTTAGAAATATCCTAGGTACAATACAAGGCGAAATATGGTTGACGAAAGGAGACTTTGTTTTTTGTGAATGCTCAAATCGGTGCATTCAACTTAAAATAACGGAAAAACGACCGATTTTACGGGTATAATGCTAAAGAACATTTTTTGTAGTACTTGAAAAAACCTTTAAAATGAGCACTGCTAAAAGTCGATTGCGTTTAAACTAAGAGAGATACAATTTAAAAAAGACTGACCTCTCAAATTTTTAAAGAAAAAATGAGCAGTATAATTAACCCCACGTTCACCAGAACTGAAATACATCGTTTTCCTTCTTCAGTACCTTTTATTTTAGTGTTATGTATATCGATGGCTTAATTAGAAAGGCACATAACTCAAAAAATTTCATTTTTGAGATTTTGATGGAGAATGACTGTTAATAGTGTTGCGCACCTACCCTGAAAACCTCGTAAATTCCAAAAAATTATTTAGCCTTCTAAATAATAATAGTAGCTTTACACTCCTAAGCGGAATTTAGCTGTTTCTTACGAAACTTACAAATCCATTTCCCTTTGGGGTGGATTAGTCCCTGTAACAACTATCTTTACAAATTCATAATCTTACATCTGCTATCGTGTCTGTTACTATTCTTTTCCATTCCTTTCTGTCTCTGGCCTTCTCTCTCCATTCACCGACCCTTAATGTCCTCAAATTATCAGTCACCTGGTCGTACCATATTCTTCGGTCTACCTCTTGTTCTCTCCTTCATTACATTATCTGTTTTATGGCTGCGTTCTCCTCTCTTCTCACCAAGTGTCCCAGCCATTCTCTTTACTATGTCTTCGTTGCTTCCAGTATTTCTCTGTTCATCATAATTCTTATTTCCGATTCGTTGATTCTTTTTATTCCAAACTCTTTGTCATATCCTTGATTCTTCTGGTACTTTCTATTAATTTACTTTTTGTTCTTGCTATTATTACTACACATCTGCATAAGCTATCACCTGTATCTCTCTATTAATTATTGTACCTTTGACCTCAATGCTTCTCGTTAACTTTTCTAGCACCAGATTAAATAGTGTTGAAGACATCCCATCTCCTTGCCTCACTCCACTATTTACCTCAAAATCATTTGTCTCTCCTTCCGATGTTCTTACGCACGCTGTAGTTCCTTCAAGTGTCATTTTTGTCAACTTTATTAATTTATTTGGAATCTTCATTTCTTCCCTAGTTCTTATTAGTTCTTCTTTATTCACCTTGTCAAATGCCTGCTTGTTATCAATAAACAACATATGCATATCTATATTGTACTCAGAGCTTTTTTCTATTATTTATTTCAGCATAAATATAGCATCTACTGTTGACTTGTCTTCGGTGAATCCACACTTATATTCACCTATCTCTCTTTTTTTATGTCTTTTCAATCTTTTATTTATTAGTGTGGAATGTGGATAGTATTTTGTAAGTTGTATTCAACAGTGTAATTCCTCTATAATTGCTGCATACTTCTGGATCTCCTTTCTTTTTTATCGCGACAACGATTCCTTCTTTCCATTTCCTTGGCATCCTCTCCTCTCTCCATACCTGTCTCACCAGTTCATATATTCTTTTGTGTAATTCTTCTCCCCAAACTTTATCAATTCTGCGTTTACTCCGTCTTTACCTGGCGCCTTTCTGTTTCTTAGTTTACTTATTATTTCCACCACTTCTTCATAGCAGGGTCCACTTCTTGTTCTCCCTCTCTCGACTCCATTTCGTTTTTCTTTTCGCTTGTTTTTTGAACATTTAGCAGCTTACTGAAGTGTTGTTTCTTATTTAGCCTTCTAAATAGCGAATAAAAAAACACGTTTACATGCACAAAAAATTTATAAGGGTTAAATTATTCAGCCATCCAATAATAATGCCTTCATTGAAGGGTTCCCACTCGTCTGGAAAACCTGGAATAGTCAGGGAATTCAAGATTTTTTAATTTTGTCAGGGAAAAGTCAGGGAAGTTTTTATTTTTAGCTCTAATGCCCGTACTTATAGTCACGGATCAAGCCGAGACTCAAAATGATCCTAGAATTTACCAATGAGATTACTGGAATTTAGACCATATCGTAGCAACAGCTGTTATTTCGAGAATTGATCTCGATTCTCGGTTCAATCCATGACTATAAGTACGGGCATTAGTCAGGGAAATTAAATGTTCAGTCAGGGAAAATATAAAATTTTTAAATTTGAAAATAAAAAGTTTTAAATTTTAAAGTTGTAAATTGTGTAAAATCTGGAAATAAATTCGAAAATTGAAAGTTTAAGAAAAAAAATTTAATTTTTTTGTAAAATAAATTTCTTTGTTTTTATAATGTATTTTCTCGGGTCAAACGTTACTATTTTATCTTCCGATTTATCAAAAAGTCAGGGAAAATTTTAATTTTTGGTCAGGGAAAACCTGGAAAAGTCAGGGAATTTGTTCTAGAAAATTCAGTGGGAACCCTGTTCAAGTATCGGAAGACCTTTATTTAAATTAATCAAACGTTATTAAAGCCTAAAAATTATTTTGATTTGCGTTATAACAAGTTGTATTCAATTTTGGCAATAAGGGGTAGTTTTCACCCCTAAAAAACTATAAGCATAATATATCGGCATAGGGTAGACTTTGAATTGGGAAGTAAGTAGAGCCTATTCCCAAAATTTCATCAAAATCGATGCTTTACGAAAGAATTCGGAGGTAATAAACTATTTTTGCCCTCATTGACTGGACTACTAGTACTGTTGGTTTTTTGAAGTTGTAGGTGTTCGTGTCATCATCTTACATTAGTGATGGATTTTTTATACAAAAGAAGCTGATCAAATTGCTTTGGATATTTGTGGGATTGGATGTAATTTGGATGTCGCTATCATTTATAACTTTAAATGTTATGCTATTTGAAGGAAATGTCGCTTTCAAATGGGTCGACGAAAAGTAAGCAAATATTATTTTAGTTTTAACCACTATACCACTAAGCAACAGAACGTAAGTTTTGTATTTTGGATTTTTACTATCACAACTTCATTATCATTGGCCTTTGCTCTTTTTAGTACTCAATTTTAATTCGGATTATTTTTGTTTCAGACACAATGGGGTAATAATTTTCCTGAAAATTATGTTGGTGTTAACCACGCTATATCACGATACAATACAAGCTACTATTATTTCAAATTATTGTCTACAAGCCCAACTGTTAACCTCCTATTTGCAATTACTAAAAGCTAAAGTGGTTCAATACCCCATTCATTCTTTAGACTGGATGCGAGTAAGTTCACACAGGAACGTTGAGGTGAATACCTCTACAAAATTGATAAACAACTTTTTAGGAAATTTTAGAGTTTAAAAAGTTGTTAAAATATCTAAACGATGAACTAGCACCACCAGTATGTATTTTCACCTTGTTAAACTTGTGCTGGTTTATTTCTGGAATACTCTGGATTTTCAGTTTTGATCGAATTGATAAAACAACGGACACCGTTAAAATCATTAGCGGCGCAACTTGTTGTTTATGGTTAACACTTATTCTTGCACCGTTTGTTCAGGTATGAGTACATTATAAAAAAAATTTTTAATAATTTTTTTATTATAGGCTGCAAGATTAACCGGTATGTGTAGATCGCTTCAAGATGTTGGTCACGAAGTTCGCATAAGACCCTTTACTCATCAATGCACTCCAGAACATGAACTTGATTCTATACTATTATTTGCTTCAAGTTTAAGAATGGGAGCTACGTTATATAAAATACCCATTACCGGCCGAACGTTATCATTAATTGTAATCGTTGGAGGTGTTATACTTTTGGTCTTTGGCCAATGCCATTACTTAAGTAATTAATTTTACATAAAAGCTTTTTAAATAAAATGTCTGAATTTATTTCGTTGTTATCCCCGAAAAGTTTATATTACAAAAATATACACAAAATAGTACCGAACAAATTAAATTAAAGAATCAACTTCATTTGGTTTCATGAAAACAGGTTTTTTGTTTGATTTGTTACCTTTACTTTTGAACTTCTTTGCCACCGTGTTATTCAGATTCGAGAACTGTTTGGCCATTTCGATATCGGAAATGTCTTTTTCTTTCAACCTTTCGGCCTCTTCTAACTTCAGAGCATATTCACTGTTCATTAATTCTTCAATTTTTGGATTCATGCCTTTAAAGGAAAGGCGACCGTCAATTAAATCATAATAATTCGTATTACTCAATTCGTTAAAAATTATCATATTTCTTCGAGCAGATTCGAAGGAATCTGGAAATTTCGATTCGCCTTCTTCGGCTAAACATTCCACCTTTTCTTTAGTTTTTTTCATAAACTTCATGTCCATTACGCCTCTGGATAAATGAACTCGTTTGCGTTTATCCATTTTTTGTAGTTTTATTAAATTTAAGTTTTGAAAGAACCTTGTTGTAACCTAAAATATTTAATTTTTATTAAACAAAATTGCTTTTTAAATTACACAACTTGACCCACTTTAGATTCACTAGGTTGGAATTTTTTGTTTTTAACAAAATACAACTGAACAATTACGGCGAAATAAGGAGGTTATGTTTTTATATAATTAATAAATACCAGCGGTTGCCAACCAACAAACCAAAATTTTGAAATTCAAAAATATACAACAAATTTAATTTTTTTTTATTTACTGATTTACATAATCGTTTAAATTAAAAATAATAAATATCGAATTTAAGCTAAGGCAACAATTAAAACGTAATATAATTTCAAGCTTTCGGAAACTGATGTTCCCTTTTTCAAGAATTTATTCGAAATAAGCTTGATTCCCGAAAGCTTGAAATTATATTACGTTTTAATTGTTACCTTAGCTTAAATTTGATATTTATTATTTTTAATTTATTATTAGTAGCTAACAATTTTAATTTTAGATACCTAATCGTTTAATTTCAAAAAACCAATTTTTTGGGCAAAATAGCTAATAAAAAAAATTTGAATTTTCCTCGCCGAGGAAAATCGATTCGTATGGTATAAGGAAAAAAGTGTAAATATGAGCTTTGTTTTAAGGAGACGTCCATTAATTATGTGAGCACAAAATGGGAGGGGGGGTTCGACAAAATCTCACCAAATCTCATTTAAAGGAAGGGGTGGTCAATGAAAATCTCCGTCAACTTTTTAATTCGGAGATTTAATTAATTTTAATAGATGACAATATTTTTTGTATTTTACCGAGTCTTGTTAAGTCGCTATCAGTCGGAAACGGTGAGACAAAATAGAAAAATGTATATAAACAAAATTGAAGGCAATAAAATTTTCAACAAAAGATGTCTAATAAGTTTTGCTGTGAAATCGATTTCGAATCGAATCGATAATAATTATACCAACCCGATATGGGAATTTTGCACTTAAACCCCTCTTTTCAGAACGTAAGAGATTAAACTTTTTCTTCGTCAAAGTGCTTAAAATGACGACTTTGCAAGTATAATTTTATAAGGGGCCCCCCTCTCCCCCAGAGGGTATCCCATACCCCCGAGACCCCCCGGTAATCATTATTAAAAAAGGTCTCGAAAGATGTTTTGCTCCACGCCTCGCATTTGCTAAAGACGGCTCTGCATCTTACCAAGTCTCACCAAGAGGGGGGCAGGCCCGTAGTTAGACCGAAAGTGAAGGTAGGGCAAATGGATAGGAAGATTTTGCAATTTTTTGCGCCGTAGGCGAAAATTCCTTGAAATTTCAAAGTCAACGCGGTTTAAGAAAAGTTATAAAATTTACTATTTCCGTATTATTGCACAGCCGCGCGCAAGCATAAAAATAGCATTTTGACTACGATATTAATTTCACCTTATCGTAGTAGCGCACAAGGAAAAAATATAAAATAAACGCTTATGCAAAGAAAAGTTCACCCTGGTGGAAATATTTCTCTGAAAACTCTGAATTAGACTTTTGCAGAGTTTCTCAGAGTTTGTAAGACTTCTGCAGACTTTGTTTTACTTTTTCAGAGAAATATTTCCACCCTCGGGGCATCTATAACTTTAATGGCCACTGAGATAGCTCTCGCTGTCGCTTGTAAGTGTATGTCGGTAGGTATTGTGTTTTTTCAATTCTACGAATTGCATTTGTGAGCATATACCGACTTAAAATTTAAAAAAATTCTTATACAAAAAGGACCAACGTGGAATGAATGAGGAAATTTTGCAACAGAAAGTTGCATATTTTTATTTTAACAAGTCGGGCAAAATCCTTAAAAGGTCGGGCGTAGCCCGACCTTGCCACCCCCTGGCTACGGGCCTGGGAGGAGTCCAAATTTTAAGAAAAACTGCTCACGTAATTAATGTAATACACGTAATAAAAAACTGCTGTAACCTTACACATAAGGTTAATTTATTACCCCCCCCCAAATAATATTTTAACGCAATGTACTCCATAAAGTATGTTTCTTAAAATGTACAGTGTTTAGTTCTCAGTAATAAAATCCGCATAAAATTCACTCAATATTTACGGTTTTTCTGTAAAATTTTGAAAAATCACAATTATATACTTTTGAATATTGCAAAGCACTGTGGTGGGGGCAGTGGCAGATCCAGGGGGAGGAAAGATCGCCCCCCCCCCCTAGAGCTCCAAAAAACATTAATTCTTACACCAAAAAATTCTGACGTGTTACAAATTCATAAAACTATTTTAAGAATTTACAAAACACAAAAGTATTTTCTATTTTTTAAACTTCGTGTTTTAAATAATTTAGCCTTACAACAAAATAGCAAAACTACGGTATTGTATTTTTAAATATTATATCTATTTTATAAAATAAGACCAAATTTAGTACTTCAAAGAATTTAAAGCCGAACTTCCGGAAGCCGCCTAATCTGAGGCTTCTATAAGGCCAGGTAAATCGTATAAGCTTTTCGCAATTTTGGAAAACCCTAAATTTCTGGTGTTTTCCCTAATTCCTGAAAGATGTTATTAAGTTATTATACTTACTTTTTATTTTTTTTATTTAAATTTTTTGTATGTTGTCAACCCCCCCCCCCCCCCCGTAGTAATTTCCTAGATCCTCCACTGGGTGGGGGCACATAAGAGTGACTTGCTTGTGGGCACCGAAAAGGTGATTTATTATTAATACTATCAGCAATGGGGTACGAACACAAAAACTTTTGTGAGAAACTTATAAAAATTCTAGTAAAATGTGTGTCGAATTGTATATTATGTAAATTTAACTTACATACCTCGTAAGCAATTCAAATGCTTATAGTAATAACCTTATCCATTTTAAAATATTATAATTTACGTATTTTCATAATAAACATTTTAGTATTATTATCTAACAAAAACGAAAATTATCAAAATTATTTCCTTTTTAAATTATTTAAAGCAAACGGTATAGATATCACGAAATTAGTAGAAACATTAACAATGGTTCATCTATACGTAATTTTGCTTTTTATATCTTCAAGTTTAGCTGCGGGAATTATTTCACAGGTAAAAAAATTTTTAAATAAAAGCAAATAATGGAAAAATTACAATCTTCAAAATTTTTTAATCGGATTCTATTTGGTCTCAAATTTCGCTTATGCCCGGTTTCTTCACCTTGAGATATCCATCGGATAAGCATAAGTATAGTATAACTAATCGAATTAATCAAGTGACCAATCAGACAACTGCAATTCAAATTCAAAATAGCAAATAAAAAATTTGATTGGTTATACTTAAACTTATCCGATAGATATCTCAAGGTGAAGAAATCAGGCATTAGTCAAATGGAAAAATTTCAGACAAATTGTAATTACATGCCAGAGCCAGTCCGACATTGAGGACGATGAAACCACCTATAGATCAGAATAGTATTGGGCAATTAATAAATTAAATCCTAAACTTTTAATTAAATCATTATAAATTTTAACCAGACCTTCTGTAACTAGTGACTTAGTACCAGCCGAAGAGTTAATAATTTCATTACATAATTCAATTTTTTTTCAAGAACCTGCTCTTGCACACAAGACGAATAATAGTGGATGTTGACGCGGGCATTGACGATGGGTTCGCTCTATTTGCCTTATTGGATGCCGATAAATTGGGATTAATAAAAGTGGAAGCTATAGTATGTTCTAATGGCAACTCAAATATATCCAACACTTGCAAAAATGTAGTAAGAATACTTCAAATTTTGAAAAGAACCGACGTAAGCATTTTTTCTATAACTCTTTGAAGACAAACTTTCCATGTTTAAATCCTCTTCTTTCCCATACTGTTCAGTTTTTTCATTTCCTATTTTTTCCTTTATCGTAAAAGTATATGGAAACAAGAAAGTTTCCTCAGCTTAAAATTGGCATGAAACCATGTGGTGTATTCCAGTATACGTTCAGTCAGTTGTACAGGAAAATCCTTGAGGTCAAGAACCCTAAATTTTCCCTCTTCGTTAAAATATTAAATGTTTAAAGAGTTAATTATTAGATTCCAGTATATAAAGGCGCAATTAATCCAATAATTAAAACAAATGAAAAATTGGATGATTACTTCGGGAAAGATGGATATGGGGATTTACAATACCACAGTGAACCTAATATGAATTTAATAAAAACGGAACCCGCAGCTGTCGCTATTCACAACATCGTGGAACAACATCCCAAAAAAATAACCTTAGTTTGTTTGGCTCCATTAACAAATCCCGCATTATCACTTAAAATTTATCACGATTTAGCTAGCAAGCTTCAAGATATGTTTATAATGGGAGGAAACTATTTGGGTACGTAATTTCCCTGTTTAAATTTTTATTGTGCATTTTTTGTTCCGATATTTTCAGGAATAGGTAACGTAAGAGATATGGCAGAATTTAATTTCTTTGTCGATCCAGAAGCAGCTTACATCGTTTTGAACGAGACTAAGCGTCCAATTACGTTGCTACCATGGGAAGCTTGTCGTGATGCTACCATGACTGTTGTAAGCCTCAATTTTTCATAATATCAGAATAAATTCTATTTCAAAATTAGGATTGGCGCTTTAATGTTTTGGGGAAGTACAACAGCACATTCATGGATCTCCAAAATCGAGCAGAAAGTAAAACGTATGCTGGAAAGCCTCTAAATTCTACATGGATATCTTGCGATGCAATTCTTGCTCTTGTCGTGCTTCATCCAGATATTGTGGTTCAAGAACAAAACGCAGATTTAACAGTTGAACTTCACGGTGCTCTTACTAGAGGAGAAGTGGTTGTAAGGCGACATGAAGAAAACAGTGACTCCAAGATAGTTTTGATTGAGAAAGTAGATTCTAATAAAATTGAAAAAGTGTTCATACAAATTGCAAAAAGGTCTACGAAAAATAAATAAAAGCTTCAGAATCTTTTTCCTGGCCCTGCAAATGTATAATGTAGAGCATTACTAAATAAAAAATTGGAGTTAAAAAATGTATCTTCTTTCGGATTTCCCCAAAAAAAAAGGAATGTTCCACTATCGGAATTGCACCTCAGGCTAAAGTGAATTTTGTAAAAGCGGCACCCCCATTAGCCTCCTCGTATCAGCCGCCACTGGTATTAACCACATTTTATCTTTTCTACCGCAAGTCCAAACAATATAATTATTATCAAATTTAAACAAACAACATTATTTATCGTTGCTTAATGATAACAGGTTCTCTTCTAAGTTCATGATACAACACTCACTCAGTTTCGGTTATCAAAAATGTCAGTCAATAAACAACGTGTAATTTTAGATGTTGATGCAGGATTGGACGATGCTTACGCTATACTGTTCTTCCTGTATGCCGAAAAACAAGAAAACTTCAAAATTGAAGCCATCACTTGCACAATGGGCAATACAGGAATAAATCAAGTATGCAGCAACGTCGTTCGTTTATTGGAAGTTGTTGGAAGAACTGATGTAAGATATTTATAAATTTCATGTTCTGCGATAAATTTGAATTAAAATAGATTCCAGTTTATAGAGGAGCAAGTGAAGCAATAATAAAGACGCAACTGCTCGCACCTCCAAATCATTACCTCGGCGATGGATTCATGGATTTAGATTACGAAACTGAGCCCGATTTAAATATAATTAAAAATAAACCAGCGTCCATTGCTATGAGAGATGTTGTGATAGAAAACCCAAACCAAATTTCTTTAATTTGTTTAGGACCATTAACAAATGTCGCTATGGCTATCAGAGTGTTTGATGATTTCGTTTCACAAGTTAAAGATATCTTTATAATGGGAGGAAATTACATGGGTAAGCAAAAATTGAATTTAGGTATGTGATATCTAATCAAATTTCTTGTGATGTAGGAATTGGAAATAGGACACCTACTGCAGAATTCAACTTTTATGCAGATCCCGAAGCTGCTCACATTGTCCTGCAGGAAACAAAATGTTCCACGACAGTTTTCGTATACGAAGCTGGCATACATTGCAGTATAGAAACTGTAAGAATAAAATTTTGCGTAAAAATTAAACAGTAAAATAAATAAATATTTTAGGACTGGCGATTAAACGTTCTCGGTTCAATTGACACTCCAATGATGAAGTGGTTAAATGAGGCAGAAAGAAAATTCTATTCGTTGCGTCGAATTCGCAAAAATACTTGGCATCCCTATGATTTATTTTCTGTAATCGCCTACGTTTACCCAGAGAAGACAATTAAAAAGAAGAATGATTATCACGCAACTGTGGAATTAGGTGGCTTCCTCACGAGAGGGCAAATGGTATTGGATCACTTGAAAAAGAAAGAACCAAATGTTACAGTAATTGAAGCAATAAATGAAGATTTCGTCAAAGAAGTCATCATGGCATCGTTAAATAATTAACTTGTTTACTTAATTTCAAAGTAAAATGTAGACAAATTTTAATAAAAACTGCGGCGCCGTTCTTAAATATTAAAAATGTCAATGTTATAATTTTCATATAGAAAAATAATAATTAAATTAAAAAATAATTCAAACTTAAATTTAAAATTTGCATGGAAATGCAAAATAGTTGAGTCAATAACCAGATGTGTTTCCAATTTTTATAGCACAAAAAAAAATAAAATTTATATTGAACCAAAACATCCGCAAATATGGGTTTTCTTGAACGAAAAAAATTATTGTTTCACATGCATTTATTGCAACAAGAAAATAATAAAATACACCTAATTAATTTCCTATTGCGGTTTAGCAATAAATACGCCAAACCCAACATTTTTATGAATTAGGATAATAACTTTTTAAAATAAACATAAAATTTTTATATGCACAATAATTATCACCTACAAACTAATCATAATATAACGGAATATTAATACTTTACAAATTATGGCTTGTTTGCCTGATCATTTTGAGACGCAATAATTTCTTTCCTTATTTCCTGGCTCTGCTGCAGCAACAGTGTCAACTCCTGGTGTAAGTAGTCTCGTTTCGTTTCCATGCTATCCAAAGCCTTAGTTAACTGATCCAATTGATTATCAAGCGATAGTAATTCTACAAAAATATCACAAAATTTTCTATAATTGCACAACTTTAATTCTTATCAAATCTTACCCTCCTCCGTTAAATTCAAATCTCCTGGATCCATGATGGGGTCCTGGGCCGGGGATAAATTCAGTTTAGCAACAGCTTCGACCATATTTTTATTATCTTCTTTCACAGGTGGAATGTTTTCGCCCATACCCATATTAATTGAAAAGGTTCACAATATATTTAGAAAAACAGCAAAATCAAACGTTTCGGTCTTATGATTAGGTACTTACAAGTGTTTACAAGGACGATTAACAAATTTGACAAGCATGTGATTTATGTCAAACAACTTGACATATCCACGCCTAGATGGCGTTTTAAAAAAATGTCGTTACTTTCAAAAGTTGTTTATGTCAGAAAACGTGCGGTTGTTGAATAGTAAATAGTTTTGTGAGTAAATAGTACAATGGAGATCGAGGTGCTTCGCAAAGAACGTGAACGTTTAGAAAGTGCTATGAACGATTTAAAAAACAAAGTCGACTTGCAAAATCAAGAAATTCACAAATATACCAACGACATTTCTCTTGCAAAAGTTCTCGAGTTAGAGTATATTGAAGAAGTTGAATCTTTGCAGAAATCCAAATCTTCAATCAAACAAGATTTACAAAAAGAAGTCGAACGAGTAAAAGACAGCCTCACAAATTTACAAATATGTCATCAAGATGAATTAGTACACAAGTCGAAAACTGTGGAAACGCTTAAAAGTCAAATTAAAGAACGTAAACGTGCAGTTGCACTTAAAGAAAAAACTGTTAAACATAACCAAGATGTGGAACGGGAAACAAAGAGGAACTCGGAATTGGAAAAAGAAATTAATTTAGTCACCACCGAGTTGCACAAAATCAAAGAAAGTTATGACGATTTGAAAGTGCACAATCTAGAATTAAATGCAACACAACAGGTAAATGACTTTGCAAACATAATTTGGTTTAATCGATTTTGTTTTAGTTGTTTAAAAAAAAATTAGATGATCTTAAAAGTTCTCTGAAAGTTAAAAACGAGGAGTGTTCAAGAATTCAAGGTTTAATGCAGGATTTTCAAAAAACTAATTTTGATAATAAACTTAAATTGGACTCGTTGAAGTGTAAACCTTTGGATCCAACCAAGAAAGGCAATTCCATGTTCGGAGAAGTAGAAGACAGGTAAAGAAACAATTTTTTAACCGAAATAAATACTTGAAATTAATTTTTTTTAGTTGTGTCAAGTTGCAACAGAATCTGCAACAAATGAAAAAATTTCATTCCAATATCGAGAGAGAGTTGAAAGAGGATTTTGAGAAAATACCACAATTTATACAAGACAACACTAGGTTAAAGAAAAATTTGGAAGAGTCACAAATATATGAGAACGAATATCATGAAGAGCTGGAAAAATTCTTAACCACGGTGCCTATTTTAGAAACTAAAATTGAGGAATATAAGAAAGAAATTCTTGAAGAATGTCAATTCGTTGCACAACAGCCATCAAATTTTCTTCAATATATAAATTGTAGAATAAAATCTTTGTGGTGAGTATTGACGATAAGAAAAGGAAGTTGTATTATATTCTTTTTTTTATAGGAAAGAGTTGATTAAAGCTGGGGACGAATTAAATATCGCATCCCAAGAAGTGCTGAATACTTTTAAAACACTGGAGGACGCAAATAAAAATTTGAGAGCGAGAAAGAAACATAATTTATTACTTGAGTGTACCGTAGATGAGTTAGACTTGGTTTTACTTTTATTACAAATTCAAAGAAACATGGATTTTGATGAAATTAAGAAGATATTTAAAGAAAATTATATCACAGGAGTAATTGATGCTTGCAAAATGGAAAAGAAATTTATGCAGTCAAGAAATAATTAAATACAAAAATAAAAACCTTTTTGCCATAACAAGTAATTCGTGTAAATTGGAATTTTCAACTTGGTCTTGGATATTTTCACCATTAACAGCTCGATTTGTTTTTAGTTTTATTATTAGACCCAGGATTGGAAATGTCTTTTAAATGCGATACACTTTTAATTTTACGTGTCATGTTTGACTGATAATTATTTCAATTAAGTTACTGTACAAAACATTAATGTTATAATTAAAAATATTTCTAAGTAATATGAGCAACTAGTATTAAAATATGTCGAATATCAAAATTTGATTAGATATTTTCGATGAATGCACCACACTTGTGTACAAATGTACACCTTTTGATATCGGCAGATGCAGTATATCAGAAGACAAAAATTTAAAACACCAAAATAAATATAAAACTAATTTTATTTAAAAAAATAATAATACACATAATGGGTTTACTAATAAACACTGCGTACCACAAGTAGATTTTAACTGTCTTTATTGACCACTTTCGGCTAACATCCACTTCTATATACAAAAAGGTCAACTAAATTAATAAGTAGTTATTATAATACAAACTTTATTTTTTCTAAAATAATTAAATATCAACTATCACAACTGACACAAACTTTAACCTAATTAATTTTATCAAATTACATTAATGAATAATAAAAATTAAATTGTATAAAAACTTCCATACACAAATTATCTGAAAAAAAAAAGAAATTTGTTGAAATTAATCAAACATAAAAATATTGAAAGGTTGCAGATACACATTAAAAAATCAGATAGAGAGTTCAAGAGTAAATGCATCGAGATCATCAATAAGATCAGACGAAGATGTCATCACGTGATATTTTTAAAAGTGTAGCAACTAAAAAAAACAGATGAACTTACCGAAATACACTCTATGCTAAAAGATGAAATACATTTATCCAATTATCGTCCTTCAACTAAAAAGAAAAAAATAGTTAGAACATTTAAGAAATCCTTGGCAAAACAAAACGATAATAAAAACAAAATCAGAAAGAGAGTTCAAGAGTAATACATTCGGTATCATCAAAAAGTTCAGCTCGTGACAATCATCATAAATGACTCCTTTACAAAGATATTTGAAGAAATCGAATACTTACTGTAAGAACTGAGATCAATTTCATCAGGTAATTCAGTAATATTAACATCAAAACGATCTTGGACTTCGTTTAAGATTTTTGCGTCACTTTCTTCGGATACAAAAGTAATAGCCAAGCCTTTAGTACCAAAACGTCCTGCACGTGCAACTCTATGTAAGTAAGTGTCGGAATCTTCCGGCATGTCATAATTGAATACAATATTGACTCTTTCTATGTCCATACCACGACCAAACAAATTTGTTGCAACCAAAATTCTCTTTTGGAAATCTTTAAACTGCTGGTAGCGAGATAAACGTTCTTCCTGATTCATTCCACGATGAATACCAATAGCAGGGAAGTTTTGTTCGGTCAACAATTGGGCCAAAGCCATGCATCGTTGCACGGACTTGACAAAAATTACAACCTAAAATAAAATTAATAAGTTAAAATTACAGACCAAAGAGACGAGAGCTTACTTGGTTGAACTCGAGTACGTCAAGTAATTCAAATAACTTCTTATTCTTTTCGTTTTCCTTAAGCTTTACATAATGCTGTTGCAGGCCGTGCAAAGTTAATTTAGCTTCATCGTCGACGTAAACTTCCATAGGCTAAAAATACAATAAATCACACACCTTGCGCAAAATAGGCCAATATTTGAACAAAGAAAACCTCTTTTGCACAAGTTGAAACTAAAATGTAATTCTGATAAAGGAACCGCGATAAAAAATTGAACACTTGAGAAAATAAATCAAAACTTTAAAAAAAACGAGGGGACAAATCGCTGCTTCTCTAATTGTACATACGGTTTTGGAATCAAGTGAAAGATGTTATAAATCCCAACGCTGCAATTCACTTCAGCAACGCTTTCAAATTGTGGCCATCGATAATGGAGACACATGTTCCAACATCCAATAGCACAAATAAGAAATTTTGAAACACTGTAGCACAGCCAAATATCCAAACAATTAAATTCTACAGTCTTCTTTCTTCACGCAATCTTCCGAACAAAATAATCACTCCCCGACAAATTACAATACTTTCCTTCCCCCAGAAAAAATTTTTCAACACTGCAGCACGGCCAAAATAATAAAAATTGTGTGAAAATTCCTCAGATCTCATACAGCAACGAGAAAAACTTATTTATGAAAACCTACTTCGTTGGGCTGCAATGCTCTAATGGACCCCAAAATTTGCAACAAGGATCGAAAAACTACTTCGCGGGGCTACAGTGATCTTATTGAAACCCCTCATTTTATTTTGACTAACAAGATTTTTGAATTTTCTTGAGGATCAACAAAATTGCTCAGGTGTATGCACAAAGTGTTGGAGCGTGGGATGCAAATATAGTATTAGAAGTTTCAATTACATCTTGCATAAATTTCTTGCAGACTGGACGAATATCTTTGCTTAGTGTTGCACTAAACATCATCACTTGTTTTCCGTGCGGTGTGTTACGATAAATTTCTTGAACATCCCTCCTCATGTCTGTAAGAAACACATCAATATTAGATACAAATTATAATAATGGATAATTAGAACTTGTTTAATCAGAAATAATTTATAAAATGTCCTTATCTTTAATATACATCACGAACAGTTCAGGCAATGAGGGTTCTCGATTGGAAGATGTATGGTTTAAAGCAAACCGTAACTTGGGCTATTTTTGCTTTATTAATTTATTTTACATTACTTAAAAAAAATAAAAAAAAATCAGAACAAATTCCCAAACTTTTCCTGATGAGTAAAAACTCTGAATTGAAACGATTCCTCTTGTACGTAAATTTGAATCTCAAAATATTGATTGAAACGAAGTCACTTTTTCTATCATTTTTAGGTAATTTCAAGTTATTTTAAATTAATATATCTGATACAGGTAAAAAAATATATTTTTGGAAAAACAATTATCGTAGTGTGTATTTTATGTCTTTTTTCTTTTCTATTTATGGGTCATTCCACCAAATAAAATCATTTTCTCCGAAACCGCTGCACATTAAGGGCTAAAACTTTCAGAGATTTTTTTTCTTATTATAGAGAACACTTCCACAAATTTTGAACATAATCCGCGAGGGTCGCCCCGTAAAAATGATTTTATTTGGTCGAATGACCCTTATATTTTTAAAAATTGAATATTTTTATAAGAAAAGCTTATGAAGAAAACTCAATTTTTTTATTTACAATTGTATGTTCTTTCCTTGTGTCTGTAACTAATAGCTCAGAACATAAAAAATTCTCTTTTATAATTTTGTAACATTGCACATTTATTCCCCTGTGGTCTTCAATTTCAAGTCACTGAAATCATCAGTTTTTACAAATTAGTCGATATGAGCACAAAATTTTGATATCAAAAATCAAACAAAAAATTTCGAGTTTAGAGAAAAAGTTTAAAAAAGATTGGAATCGAGAACCCAGCATTTTATTGCAATATTTAAAATAAAACTTACCTAACAGTTCCAACATTTTGTCACATTCATCCAAAATGAAGTGTTTTAGATTTTTCAAAACGAGTTTTCTTGATCTGACCAAAGCCAAAATACGTCCAGGTGTGCCAACAACAATATGAGGGCAATTATTCTTCAAAACTTCTTCGTCTCGTTGAATCGGTAAACCACCAAAGAAAACGCCAACTTTAATGTTTGACATGTACTTGCTGAAACGTTCATATTCCTTGCTGATTTGGAAAGCCAACTCGCGAGTGTGGCACATGACGAGAACATAAACTTGATTCTCTGTTGGTTCCAACTGTTGCAAAGTGGCCAATACAAATACCGCAGTTTTTCCCATACCAGATTTAGCTTGGCACAAGATGTCCATACCCAAAACGGCCTGAGGAATGCATTCGTGCTGCACTGCAGAACAAAAAATTGTGATTGTTAGCAAAAAACCGTGTGTACGAGATAATTTCATTTACCTTCAGAAGGATGCTCAAAACCGCAATCCACTATGGCCCTTAAAATTTCGGGCTTCAACAAGAAGTCCCGAAAACCGGAACTGTGTATGGATACATAAGTACCCTTCACACCCTTCTTTTGTTGTTCGGCTACTTTAGCAGCCTCATTCTGAGTTTGTTCGGTATTCTCTTCATCTTCGTAATCGAGAAGATCATCTGCATCGGCCATTATTACGAGTTATAGAAATATATTCTGAAATTAACAAACACTGAATAAACACGAAGCCGCTTACGTCCACAACTTCAAAATGGCGGACCAACGCGTCACCGCGTGGTTTAAAAATCACCGATTACATTAATATTACAGGACAAAATAGAAAAACTAAGCGATATTTCAACTAATAAAGCAAAGATACTTTCAATTACGTAATTTTTAAAGCGAAATATTATAATTAATGCGGAATATTGAATTGCTGTAAAAAAAAACCTCAATCAGGTTAATGTGAAGTTTACAAGCATTCGATTGGAAAAACTGAAATTATAAGACTTGTAAACTTACCTATTTGAAATCCAACACAAAAACTAACAGTAGTTACAAATAAATGCTGCTGCAGCTCAAGTAGTTGATAAAATTCTACCGGTAACCGCGTTTGTGCAATGCTACCAATTTATCACCAAATTTTTGTGCTGCGCCTGTCAAGTAAATCAACGCCACCTGCATACCGGTTGAGGTCACAGTGCCGTACTTTGGAAACAATAATTATTATTAAATTATTTTCACCACCATTTCTTCTTAAAACTGATGTTGTTTTCATATTTTAAGTCCTACAACTTCGGCAATATTCAAAATATAAATCAGATTTAGCAAAACCCCGCTTTTGGTCAGTACGTCATTGGGGTAATTTCAGTAGTCAAAAGTTAGTTGGCTACATTTGTTTTGTAACTTATTTGCTAATCCTAAATTTGACAGTTGTATTATGTAAAATTAGAAAAATCGAAAATGTCCCGATTAGCTTTGAATTTTAATAGAAACTCTTCTTTGCTTCGAGAAGCACTGAGGGGTAATAAATTTCAAGTAAAATGTATGTCTAATTGGATTCCAATGGAAAAGCAGACACATACGGGTCAGGTAAATAAATTTCTTAACTTAAAATTTCTCTTTCAAGATGTAATATATTTTAGAAATGGGATTGCGATGATTACAGATTAGCCAGGTTTATCGACAAACCTAAACACATAAATCCAAATTGGGCCATCGACTTGATCGATGAAGTGCCACCCAAGGCATGTACAGATCGAGTAGTTTGGTGTGACGGTGGCAGTGGACCAACTGGACACCCGAAAGTTTACATCAACTTGGTAAGTGGATACTGTACAGTGAATTAATTTATTACTAACTTCTTGTTGCAGGATAAACCGGGATGTCATTCGTGCGGCTATTGTGGACTACGGTTTTATTTAGAATCTGGTCATCACTAAATCTTTAAATTTATTTTAGACGGATTAGTGTATAGTTTGTTAATATATTTAATAAAATTTAAGGAAGAAGTACAATTTAAATATATTCCCTCTTAATTTCAAGTGGCATTTTCCTGAAAGGTTTGTTTGCATGCTGTTAAAATAGTTTCAACTCAACGATGAATTGACAGGTTTCTGTGGGCAATGTGAGATCGACCATGTAGTGCCAAAAAATTAAACAGTTGTAAGACTTCTGTATATTTCAATGTATTGAAATTTTAAAATCGAAATATGAAGTTTATTTTCAGTGGATATTACTCCATTATTAAAATAAAGTAAAAATTTATTATAATAAAATTCAAGGCCATCAAAACAAAATTAACATTTTTTTCTGTGTAAGGTTGGTCTATTTGACACTTAAGTTGGTATTGGTTGGTATTATTTATTTACATTGGTTAAAAATTTTAAGGTTATTTTTTTTTAATTATTTCGGCTTTAATTATAAAATTAAAATGATAAATTCAAAAGTCTTAAGTGTCCTTATTGCGGTTCTTCACCTAAAGGGAATCTCCAACATGGACGTAGATCCTTTGGGGTACATAGTTTATTGTCCTTGCATGGGTGAGTTTTATTATTGTAGGTGGACGTTTAAATCATAAAATAAACTTCTAGGTCGATTTGGTAATCAAGCAGATCACTTCCTCGGCGTTCTCGGTTTTTCGCGAGCCTTAAATAGGACGATGGTGTTACCACCGTGGGTCGAATATCGCTATGGCGAGTCTCGATCTATTCAAGTGCCTTTCGATACGTATTTTAAAACGGAGCCGTTGGAGAAATATCATAAGGTTATTACGATGGAAAGATTCATGAACGAAATTGCACCCATGGAGTGGCCTCCCGAAAAACGAACTTCTTTCTGTTACATGAGTAGAGGTAGACTATTTCACCTTTATAAAAATAAGTATTAACGATGTATTTATTTGTAGGCGATGAAGGTTGTAATGCAAAGGATGGCAATCCGTTTGGTCCTTTTTGGGATACATATGACGTTGATTTTACGGACTCTGAATTTTATGGCCCTCTGCATTATGATGTTCACCACCACGACATGACTAAACAGTGGAGTAGCAACTACCCTCCGTCGGAGTGGCCGGTGCTTGCTTTCACAGGTAAATTAAATGAAGGTTTATTATTATGAAACTATAGAATGATTACCAAATATAGGTGCACCGGCGAGTTTTCCCGTACAACTGGAAAATCGTAATTTACAAAAGTACATGCGGTGGTCGGATAATGTCAACAACAAAGCTCAAAACTTTATCAAAAATGTGTTACCACATGGTGCCTTCATTGGAATTCATCTGAGAAATGGAATTGATTGGGTGCGTGCCTGCGAACACATACCTCACAGTCCGAACTTGTTTGCAGCACCACAATGTTTAGGTTATCGTAACGAAAAGGGCAAAGCCACAACGGAAATGTGCCTGCCAACCAAAGAAACGGTTATTAGACAACTTAAGCGTGTCATTAAAAATTATAACAATGCAGAAAATAATAAAAATAACCAAATTAAGTCTGTATTTGTGGCTTCTGATAATCATCACATGATTAGCGAGTTAACCGATGCACTGAAAAGAATGAAAGTTGTTGCTCATAAGTACGGCAGCGGTAAAGAAGAAGGAAGTCCTCACGTAGATTTAGCCATATTAGGTCAAGCAAATTTTTTTATAGGTAATTGTATTTCTTCCTATAGTGCGTTTGTTAAACGAGAGAGAGACAGTAGAGGTTTTCCTTCGAGTTTTTGGGCATTTCCTGTGGAAAAGTCGAGCAAATCAAAAGAGCACGATGAATTGTGATTGTTGTACATAATCTAGGATAATTAGTATTTATTTTAATTTATATTTTAATTGAGTGTTGCTACTTAATCAGTCAAGAGACGAGGAACGGTACCAACAGTGATAAACTAGTTTTTAAGCTCCTGGTTAGATTTCATTTTTTTACTTCTCTTTTCCTGTGCACCACTTTCAACTTTTTGCATGGCATGCTATCTCACTTTCTAGGTAAGTGTGAATTGTTACAACTAAAAATTACTAAAATACAAAATGTTACAGAATTAATAAAATTATTTTGAAAGTTCAAAGATTTTGATGCCATCACAATTTCCACATGCCAGGATCAGCTGGGTTTTAAGAACCGAAATCGCAAAATAATTCTATTGATGTTATCATAGACTCAAAGGTATATTTTGTGAAACTAAAATTTTCGAAAATTTGTTGATGAATTCTTATCGGTGCGCATCCTGAATGAATTAACGAGATTCAAATTGGATATTTTGATTTGCATTTCTCTATCTCTACCTTAAGGAGTCGGAGTGGTTAAAATCTTGAATCTCCACACTTGACTATTATTGTTGACATATAATTTATTATTGAAATTTTTTTTGGGACTTTTCAAATGCTTAAGGGGTTTAGCCCTTATATTCTTATCCTTTTTTAGTATAGATTTTTTGATACTTTTTATACTGTTCAAAACAGAACTCTTGGTTTAGTTTCTTAGCTGCTACAAAAATTTCCAAAATCAAAAATACAATCAAGTACAATTTTTCTAATATTAATTTAATTCTTCAAGTTTACACTGTTTTAAGACTGGTCACAGGGGAATCCCTAAGCAATGGGTGGTCTACGTTGACATTTGTTTAGAATTTAGTAATCTTTTATTTTTAAATAAACTTTCATTTTGAGAAATTCCCCGACAACTAAAAGGTTGCTTATAGTTTTCAAAATCCCAGTGGTTTCTTTGAATCTAAGTTTTTACTTTTGCAAGTGAAATAGTAAATTTTTATTTCTAAGATAAAAATCGATTTTACAGCAATACTCATCTTACATTTTTTATTGCAAATTTCATTCTCTTTATTTTTGTTTATGTACATTTTTCTATTGCGTCGCACCGTTTCCGAGTTACACTGTTTTAAAAAAACTGTGGAAACTTTTGTTATTCACTGTATATTTGCTCCTAGCCAACCGTTGGATACGCCACTGGAGAGGACACTAAATTTTTTTTAAACGAATCCAAATTCAATTTATTATTATTTTATTTCTCGAATAAAATTTTTTCGAGTTGGAAGGGCGCAAGTAAATATTTTTTATTAAAAGTTTTAATAAATTATATTGCGCATTTGGGAGCCGAGGTAATGTCGGTACGTGTGTAATAAAATTAATATTTAGTAGGTTGTTAATTTTTCAATTGTTTTGGTCTAAATTTTCAAGATCCGAAACGTTTCCAGTATTTTTTGTCAATATTGCGACACAATAAAATGTCTGTGAGTAATATTGCAAATTTTCCATATTCTTATAATTTGTAATCGTTCGACAATAATCGTAGTAAAGCGTCACAATCAAACAAAGAAATCTCGTGTGCCTGCGTACGCAAGTTGTATTTTTGTGACATCAACTTCCGCTTTTAATAAGCGTTAACGTTTTTGTACATAGAGGTTATAATGAGGGGATTTTTGATTAATTATGAACCTAAATGTTGAAGTTTGTATTGGCTAATCGCCCACGGGAATTTTCTGATCGGCCGGTGCGCGGCGCGACAGTTCGTGGCAAGGACGCACGCTCATTGGTTCGAGACACGTTGAAAGTAGGTTGTGACGTCACGATTTGAGGCTATAAATATAAGTGACGGGAGCGTTACTCGAACATTCGAGTACGGCATTGTTGGCAGGAAAGTAGTGAGTGCGACGTCTCCTAGTTACAAACGTATTTAACCTGTAGAGTGCCGTTGACTGCGTCGTTATTGACATTTTAAACTTTTAATAGTTAGTGTTGTTGGTGAAATGGCAGCCGAAGCCCAACGTCTAATTGGAATATCGTTAACAAAAATTGCACAATCACGTGCCAATCGTGGCGGCGTTAGTCTGCATAAAAATTTACTGGTGGCAACCGTTCTTCAGAAGGCGCGTTATGTCTTCATGGAGGAAGCCTACAATATGGTCCATTATCAGATACCCTCGCCATCGCCGCCAGTTCAGGCAGCTACACCGGCCAGCGAAGAGAACCTCGTCGGTCTAACCGCCGAAGAAGCTGGCATCGAACCTTTGAGAATTTCGGAAGACGTGCAAGAGGCTTCCACCAGTGAAAGTTCCTTACCGGATTTCCTTCAGCCCTGTGTTATGTGCAACGAAACGCAAGAAACTCAGGATAAGGAAAATCAGCCACCCCCCTATCATGGCTCTAGTGAATTAACGTATTTAGACTTGGACAAAAATTCCAGTGTGTTGAGAGAACGTAGTAGTGGTGGTTGTTTAACGAACGTGGGTTCGGGCCAAAAGCTCGATCCTTCACTCTTTTCGGCCGGAGGATTAAAAAGGAGGCGTGCCGTGGCCGAATGGGAAACCGAAGAGGCAGTACAGTCCATCTTGCCCAAACGTAGCAAAAGCGACGACGAGGACGATTCCGTGTTTTTGGACGACGCTTCCGCCCTGTCCGACGTGGTGTCCAAGGAGATGTCCGAGAGAACGACGCCCGACGTCGTTCCTGCACCCTCCGGTTCCGCCATGGAGATCGACAGAATAACATCTTTGGTGTCCATCTTCAGTTTTGGGATGAGTGACGGAAACAAGTTAAATCGTTCGGTTTCGACACCCGATTTGTGCTCAGCTCAGGCAAAAGACGCCGACGACGCTCTTCAGCAGAGACCTTATTTAGCCATGACCGTTTAATTAGTCGTTCCGGTAGTGTTTGAATTGAACGTTTTATATTTATCTCATTTTACTGCCATCGTCTAAGCAAACTTTTGGCCTGGAAGCCCAAAAGTGGATCGAATAAATGACGCTGTTCCGCTTCGAAGAGCGAAAAGCGGACGACTAATGGAAACCAAATTGCATCAAAAATCGCCTTCTGTTCGATAATGTCTCGTCAATTAATCGCCCAATTCGAGGAATTAGAAACGAACGCAATTTTTCATCTCGCGTGATCTCGTAAAACAACGAAGTTGTTTCTTTTACATAGTAAATATTTCGTCACCGAACTGTATATTTTTTACCATTCTTCCGAAACGCACCAACGGTAATTGATTTTATTGAAATGGAAGTTACTTAAAAAACAAAATTATGTGATAAATGATGTAAAATCAGTGCAAAGTTCACAAAAAGTAATTTTATATCATCGTTTTCTTCTGGGTATATAAGAAATACCGTAGACCATGTGATAGGAAATTTAAAAAAATATTTATAATATTGAAAATTAAACGTGCGTTTTTAACTGTGCACAAAAATAATTGGATGGAGTGGTTGTTATGATGTAAATACACAAATCGTTTCGGTTTATTTTATTACTCACCCTCATTTTCTCACGCTGCATGTCCATGGTTCACAAAAGATTTCAAAGGAAAGAGAGAGAAAAGCGGCCGACCGACCCCTCTTTGCATGTTAAATTAAAATACATTCCAGTTTTTCATTTTTAAAAAGCAGGTAATAATTTTTAAGACTCAAGTTGTGCGAGTGCAACGACTTTTTGTATTTATTGTAACGACCAAATCGTCCTTCCCTGTATATAATTTAGACAAATGGCTCTGTTTTAAGAGTTTGTACATTGTATTTTACAATATTATTATTATTATTATACAAAAATTGTACATTCATAAATAAATTTTTTAAACAAAATCCTACTTCTCTTTTATTTAGATGACGAATTTCTCGAACACCCATCCAGCTGTGAAGTTGGGTTCAAAAACCGGAAGCTTGCAAAATTTGGGTTGCGAAAGTTGCTCGCTCGTTGCAGGTAATTTCAAAATGCCATGCAGGATATCACGAAATCCTACTTAATTTTTATAAGGTTGTCTTATTCTGGTGCAACGTTTTCGTAACATCGTACAAACGAAAGGGTCCCGCAGTCGGAAGAATTCCAACTTGGTACCTCCGATAAGTCAAAATATGGAAATATAATCCAATTTTGTCCTCTACAATTGCTAGTTTCACATGTGCCAGTTTAGTCTTTACTAGTATAGCACATGCCAAGAATTTTTATATCCTTGGCAACGTCTCCGATCAATAGATGTCTTTACATTTTCATGATACATCCGATTTTGTATCTACCTTCTCATAATTAGGATCTCGCAATTCCGGCATTGGATCAACAACGCAAAAATAACAACTCTTGGATATCGAAATGGAAGATGACATGGAAAACAAATGCACTAACCCGTCAGCGTCGGAGACGGTCATATGAAAGTTTTAGGTTTTCCCCGGATTCGAACCGAGTACCTTACAATCAGCAATTATTGAGCTAACTTACATATTATAGCCTGCGTCATCTTAGAGGAACTTTTGTTATTATGCTTCCTCTGTAAGCACCGATAGAATACAATTGTGGTGCATTGGCACTCGTGGAAGATTGTCGGATGACTTGAAAAAACATTTAAGATCAAAATGGATGAACATAACGCAAGACCGAGAGATAAGGTTAAATGATGAAGAGAAGCTATGTTCAATATTGGATAAAAAAAGGCGAAACATATACCTAAGGGAATTGGATCACTTTGGCTACATTTTCTCCATCTACGTAAATTTCCTTCATACTTCAGCCAAAATTGTTCAAAAATTTACTACAATTATTGCAGTTTGCCTCTTATACATACTTAGAATTTCCTTTACTTCTTTTGTGTGAGCTAACCAACGATCAGGATTCTAGATTTTAGATAGGAGGGCAGAGGAGGAATCCCCAAGTGCACTAAACTGGATCCATTGTACTACCTCAGATGCAGCGACACAATCCTATCACTTTGCAAGCCATCCCAACTATAGGATAAACTCCCCAAATATTTTGGCAGGTGGAGAGTCACGCATTCTGTGGTTATATTAGGCTAAAAAATACAGTTTTAGCGTATGATTTGGGAAAGTGTCGACAGTTCTGACAGCTGATACAATCGTCGGCTTAGCCAAAAGCCAAAATATTCGGATATCTACAGAGTACATAGCGGCACTCAGGAATCACAAGGTTATCTCTGGTTATCTCAGATATTGAATAAAAAATCAAACAAAACTCTGTCTTGTGGGTGAAAATGGCACCAAGCTAACGCTAAAATATTAAATAATTTCAGTAATTGACTCCAAAATTTGAAAAAATACCAGTAGAACTGAGGAAAAATTTGTAAATGTACCAAACGCTCTTAGGTAATTGATAAATATCGTTAATGCAGCCCCTAGTGAACTGGAGAAAGAAAACAGAAGAAAACTTCTATTTCTAACTCCTCAATAATCAGTTTCACGAATATTTTCACTATTTTCATGACACATCTCTCCCCTGAATCACTGTCATTTGACCGACCAGTTTTAGGCCGGTACTCATTTGGCCGACATTTTAATTTTTGGAAAATAAATAAAAAATATTTAAATAAATTTTTTTAATTTCACTTTTAACGTTAATATATTATAAACGAAATTAAAATAAAATTATTGTGAAATTAAAAAAATTTATTTAAATATTTATTTATTTTCCAAAAAATAAAATGTCGGCCAAATAATCTGTCGGCAAATGATTTATCGGCCAAATGACTGGATACTCTCCCCCGGGTGGAGTGGTCCTAGCGCATTGTCGTAGGATCGTAGGACTGCGACTTGTGTTTTAGAGCCCATTTAATCAAAGTGAAGACTGAAGCTGTTAAGACTTGCCAAGAGAAAACTGCTAGCAGCAGAAGTACATTTAATACAAAACATTGCAAAGAAACGATGACGATTTTGGTGTGGGTGGTACTTCCACCTATAGACTTTCTGGTGTCAGAAAAGGCCGAAAACTTTAATGCCAAAGGGCCCCGAGCATAAAATGAAACACAACCAAAACCGGTTATTTTAGTGGGAAATCACGAAAGGATTGTTGACGCAAAAACGTTTTTGTAATAGGAAAACACGTCAGCGAGATGTGGATGTTTCAACTTCTTCCGCCACAAAATAGGCGGAAAATCAGGTACAGTCTGGTACAGTTACCACAAGAATATTTTCTCTTTCTTCCAGCGCTGAAAGTAGAAAAGTCAGCATATGAGCTGTAAAGGGAGTTTGCCATAGATGCAATGATAAGAACTCCAAAAATTCGAAGGAAGAACGAGGAAGGAAGGAAGGAAGAACGAACCTCCCAAGAGGTTACGAACTAGAGCCACAAGAGGCAATATTTGAAAAAGCAAAGAAAGCTCATGTGTGGTATTTCTAAAGCATCTTCAGATTTACTACTACTTCCCAAATGTTCTTAATATCGGTCTAGGACATTTCGCCGTTTCGCCGTGGCCGTTTCGCCGTCGCCCATTTCGCCGTGGCCGTTTCGCCGCCGCCCATTTCGCCGTCGAATTTAATTTTATTTTAAATTAAAAAAAATTTTTTTTTACTTATAAAAAAAAAACTAACATTTTGACTGCAAAAATTTATATTTTCGGGGCTATGAAAAATTAGAAATTAAAAAAGCAGAAATAAAAATTTTCTTACAAAAGTGTGACACCATGTATATAAGCTATAGAATCAATCAATTAAATTATTGATTGGTAATGTTAAAGTTGGTAACAAAATAATAGAACAGTACAGTTATAGTATATAAAAGAAAAGCGGGAAGTAACTTATTTTGAATAATTATTTTTAAAAAATTATTTTTTTATATATAATTAAATAAAGCTTTAATTGCAACTTTTGATTTTACTATATTTTTTAATTAACGACGGCGAAATGGGCGACGGCGAAACGGCCACGGCGAAACGTCCCATTCCGCTTCCCAAATGTTCTTAATATTTCCTCTGATTTCCTATTTTCTTGGATTTCTTTAGACTTTCTTGGATATCCTAAGATTTTATTGAATTTTATAAGATTTCCTGGATGATTTCTTTATATTGTGTAAGGTTTCTTGAGATTCCCTTAATTTTTATAGATATTCCTAAGATTTCCTCAAATTTCCTAGAATTTTTTGATATCTTTTAAGGTTTTCTGGGTTTTCCTTTCACTTGTAGACCAGATTCCGCAGTGGTTTTCCCCTTCGTTGTCTTTATAAACTTCGAACCACTATTATACAACTGCAGAGCATCGCAAAAATGATCCTACAGTCTTAAAATTAGGTTATTGTTTGTATATAGTTCGTTGGGTTTAAGTCCTTTTCTTAAGAAAAATACAAAGAATTAAACGCGAAGAAGTATAAACAGCAAACTAATTTGAAACATACGAGTACTTCCCTTGACAATCAATACACATCATACAGTCTTCAAAGTATCTTTCGAAGACTTTATTCTCATATAAAAATCGCTTTTACAGTAATGTTTATCAGATATTTTCTATTAGAAATTTCATTCTCTTAATTTTTGTTAATATACATTTTTCTAGTTTATCGCACCGTTTCCGAGATACAGTGACTTAGAAAGTTTCTGTAAAAATTTTATTGAACTGAAATATTTAAATAAATAACTCAAGACTTTATTCTCATATAAAAATCGATTTTACAGTAATACTTATCAGACATTTTCTGTTACAAATTTTATTCTCTTAATTTTTGTTTATATACATTTTTCTAGTTTATCGCACCGTTTCCGAGATACAGTGAATTAAAAAAGTTTCTGTAAAAATTTTATTGAACTAAAATATTTAAATAAATAACTGAAGCCTTTATTCTCATATAAAAATCGGTTTTACAGAAATACTTATGAGATATTTTCTGTTACAAATTTCATGCTCTTAATTTTTGTTAATGTACATTTTTCTAGTTTATCGCACCGTTTCCGAGATACAGTGAATTAAAAAAGTTTCTGTAAAAATTTTATTGAACTAAAATATTTAAATAAATAACTGAAGCCTTTATTCTCATATAAAAATCGGTTTTACAGTAATACTTATCAGACTTTTTCTGTTACAAATTTCATGCTCTTAATTTTTGTTTATATACATTTTTCTATTTTATCGCACCGTTTTCGAGATACAGTGACGTAGAAAGTTTCTGTAAAAATTTTATTGAACTGAAATATTTAAATAAATAACTCAAGACTTTATTCTCATATAAAAATCGGTTTTACAAAAATACTTATCAGACATTTTCTGTTACAAATTTTATTCTCTTAATTTTTGTTTATATACATTTTTTATTTTATCGCATCGTTTCCGAGATACAGTGACTTAAAAGAATTTCTGTAAAAACTTGATTAAACTAAAATATTTAAATAAATAACTGTATTTTGAAAACGATGCGGCGAAATAAAAACTATATAAACAAAAAAGAAATGAATGAAATTTTCAACAAAAAATGCTTTAATGGAAAATGGCGCCGAAGGTGATTTTTCGCGCAATTTTAAGTTTATTGATAAATTAAGTGACGAAGTGTTAGTAAATATTTATTTGGGATTCCTAGCAAGTGCCAGGTAAGTGCAGCCAGCATTGTACAGACAGGAGGCCATTCAGGACTACGTGACTAATCTAATATATTTCAAGTGACCTTGAAGTCTCGACAACCAAAATAGCACGGAAAACTCCTTCATTTTTGAGCAAAGGCATGCCGAAGTTCAGGGTGGAATGCAGCAGGAAATTGTAGGTAATCTTGCATTTTTAATTATTAACGTGATAACGATTTTTTTAACTATGAAATTACACAGTATGACGTAATAGTTATTATTATCATTGAGCTAACAGAGATAAGTGAATTTCCGACCCGATAAGACGGTTCAAGACTTCAAGAGTACTCCACAAACAATTAAGTGAATGCTTTCAAATCTCCATCGTCAAATAATGTTTGCTCTCGTTTTATTATAATAATAAATCTGCATTAACGTCAATACAGTTATTGTGCAATGTTATGCGCAGTTTAATAAAATGTACTAGCAATCGCACTTGGAATTTAAAAAGCATTAACGAAATACCTTATGAGTCAGCATAAATTAAGTATATATCGGCGTTTGCAAAATTTTTGGTGCGCCAAAATCATAGGTCAACAACAAGGATTCTGCATGAATTCACGTGCAAAAGAGGATTACGCACCATGATAGCTGGATCGAAGGACCAAACTGGTCGAATAAGTTATGATCTGTAGTTTTAACCTGTTCTCGCCTACCGAAACCACATTTTACAGCCTACTTGGTGTCACTACTGACACCAGGTCGTAGAATTAAAAATTTAATTTCCTCAATTGTCGTTCAATTGACTGCTTTTCAACGTCAAAGATAATAGTATATTACATGCCGAGGTGGAAAATGCTTCATTACAGCCGAGCGCTAGGTTAGTTGACTGAGGCGCGAAGCGCCGAAGTCAACTATAAGCGCGACGCTGGAATGAAGCTTGACACCGAGGTATGTATACTATTTTATTCACAATCAGATGGTAAATAACAAATAATTAAAATTTGTATTAAATTATACGCTGCTTTTCACTTTATTTCATTTTTGAAAAGACAAAATAGTTTATCAAGTTGGTATAAAAAATAAGCAAATTGCTGTTTATGTCAAACAAAATGATGGTAAATATTTGAAATTTTACTTTAATTATTCGGGCTAAATTAACAATATTGTTATAAAACTTACATTTTTAAAGTAACTAAAATAAAATTAGATTAGTTAGCTTGTACGCACTAAATTTGCACTTGACATTTGACATAATCTTAATTAATTTGACGCACATTATTTGTTAGTTTCTTTTCTTGCCATCATGCGACTTTGCAGGTCGGGAAGTGATCACTTCCCGACCTGAGGTAGGTTGGGAAGTAAAACAAAATAGCTCTGATTGGTTGGCAAGTGAAAGTAAACAATAAACTGCTTCCCAACTTTTTAAAAATCAGGAATGTATCGATTACTAACCGATTGTGAATAAAATATCTTGGTTATTGCGGTATTCCTGTTAATTGTTTACTGTCGCTGTTAACTTTCTTATTGTGATTAGCAAAGAATTAGAGCAAATTTTTGCATTTTGAAGTTCGTCAGGTTTATGTTGTTGATAGACGTCGTAGCCTATTTTGGTTTAGAAATTAAACATTTTTATCATTGGAAATGGTAAATGGGCTTATAATGAACGTAAAATAAAGAAAAGCCCGGCGGTGGTATCGAGTTAATTTGAGGGGGGGGGGTGTGAAAGGCCGTGCAAAATACAGAGTGTCTCCGTGACTGTGGAGAAATTTTGAGGTGACGATAAAGGACACTTTTCTAAGACAAATTATTATTAAATAAAATTATTTAATAAAATTTTGAATTTGTGATTTCAAACCGCCATAGCTCGAATATTATTAATTTTTTAAGCATAATCAATTGGAACATTTTTAAAGATAATTCGCTCATCTACAAATTAGGTTATTACCCTTTATCGTCTAGAATCAACGGATTTCGAGTTATTAATTAAATTAAGGGAAAAACTGTTAAAAGAATTCAGGTTTTATTTTTTTTTACTTTTCTTGCGAGCCCCGTATCTCTTAAACGAAACTTCATAAGAAAAAAACTGATGACCCAAATCGGATAGGGAATTTAAAGGGCTACAACTTTGGTCAAATAAATTTTTATGGGTAACTAAAAATGAGGGTGCTAAAAATGAGGGAAGCCATTTTGAAAATTTATGAAAATAAATTTTGTGAATTTATTTTTCTTTTACTTACACCTTTTCCATTATTTTCAGAATTTCTGAGAAAACGGTTAGTTTCCCAAAAAAATTTAATTGACCAAAGTTTGTAGCCCGTTAAATTCTCTATCCGGATGAGGCCATCAGTTTTTCTCCAAGAAATTTCGTTTAAGAGATACGCGGGGTTCGTAAGAAAAGTAAAAAAATAAAACCTGAAATTTAAAAAATCAATAATATCAGTGCTATGGCCGTTCGAAATCAGAAATTCAAAAATTTGCTAGGTAAAATTGGAGGTACCTTCCAAGGGTTTGAACTTCGACAAAAATTTTATTTTAAAATTTGTCTTAGAAAAGTGTCATTTATCACCACCTCAAAAAGGTTCTCCACGGTCACGGGGATACCCTGTATATTTTTGCGTTTTCCGGCGAAACTTGATGTTCTATCAAAAACTGTCCTACAGAAAAGTTGTATATCATAAAAAATCTACAACTGTGATAAGAGTCACTTTTTACTATGATCTCAAAATTTATGTGAAAAATGTGAAAAGTGCGAAAACGCGATTTTTTCATTTTTGCAAAAATAATTCAATTTTGATGAAATTTTGTGAAAGCATGCTTCGTTATGTCTTAAACAACCACAAATTTTTTTACACAAAAAAATCTAAAAGATTTTGAGATATTCACTTTTTCAGTCTAAATCTGTTTTTCTTCAAAATTAAATTCTGTGGTGAAAAATCATCCTACAGAGTTCTTCCGGTGCTCATTTTTTTTTGTTTTTACAGGTACTTTTGATAGGATAATAAAAAATAGCAGTTCCTATTTCAAAAAATGAAAAAACTCTAAAATGACTTTTGTAACAATGATTTTTTCAGTCAAAATTTTTTGGAAATTTTTTTATCTACCGATTTGCTTCAAACTTGGTGGAAAGTTTGTCCGAGGTTCCAGGAACACTCTTAAGAAATTTTATAAAAGTTGGTTCATCCAGAGGAGCGCTAGGAGCATTATTTCAAGTTTCAAAAGCACGTGGTTTTACCTAATATCTTAATTCGCTATTTGCTTGCATTTTCTTATTTCGGAATATAAATGGTCCCAATTTGCATTGCGTCTCTTCCTGAAGCTCTGCTTAACGTTTACACAGAGCCGGATTGGAAGCAAATTATTTACCGGGATTCGCAGTCGGCCACCGGCCCCCATCACGTATATGAAATATTAAAATTTCCCGGTGGGCCAACCCGGGCCTGCGTTTACATAGTATCTTTTCTTTCACTCAAAAATTGTTTTTTACACACTTGAAACTGTTACGAAATTTTGAAATAAAAAATTTAATATTTTTACTATTACAATTACTTGCTCCCCTGATTAAATTTAGTATTGTAGTTTTTTCTATCTGAGGTAAATTGGGAGTTCATTTTTTGGAAAGTTATGCGATGACCACATCCGATTTTTTTATGTTTTACTTTAAATTTCCACAAAAATAACTTTAAAAACTTTTAAAAAAATAAGCAGCGGGAGAACGACTGTAAGATGATTTTTCACCACAGAATTTATTTTAGAAAAAAGACAGTTTCAGACTGAAAAACTGAATATCTCAGAAACTTTAAAATTTTTTTATGTAAAAAAATTTGAGCTTATTTAAGACATAAAGAGACATATTTTCTCAAAATTTCATCAAAATTGAATTATTTTTGCGAAAATGAAAAATAAAAAACAAAAAAAAATTGTATACTTTCGCATTTTTCACGGAAATTTTGAGGTCATTTTGAAAAGTGACTCTTATCGAAGTTGTAGATTTTTTTATGATCTACAACTTTTCTACAAGAAATTTTTTGATAAAAAATTCCTCCGCCTACTCCTTTACTATTTTCAAAATTTAATTTGCCTGCACTTCAAAAGTTTAGTAATTTTTTAAAATAAACCTGCAATAAGCAAAGTCGAGAAATCCATTTAATCTTTTTGCGTATATTTCATTAAATTTAATTAATACATCTTACATTTTAATTAAAATATAATTACAAATATATAATAATTAATATGATTACTTCAATTGTATAAATTATAATATTTTTATTTTAAGGATAATAACACATCGTCTAGGAGTAATTAAAATTGCTACAATATATCCATTCTAGTTTTGGGGGGGGGGGTATAGATATAATTTTTGCTATATAGAATATTAATATTATTTGTTATATAGTGTACAAATTTTACAAAAATTGGTATACTATATATTGGCAATTAAAAAATTTAAATGTAATATTTACTTTTGTGTTTTGATTACTCATTATCGTCAGGGCAAACCGCAAACAACAAACCGCGCCTGCATCTACGAATCTGCTGTATTTTCCTAAAACTCGAAGTAGGTACGTACGACAGACGAGATCAATGGTGACGTCGAAATGACGTTCGAATTTGCTATGTCCGGTTAGAATTTGATCAAATAGAAGGTTGCATAGTACCGTACGTGATACACTTGATGAAAAAATCGTTAGCTATTCCCATTGTTTTGCGAACCTATAATTTAGAATTTTCAGGTCAAAATCACCGTGGCGGCAGCAGGTGGATGCTACTGATTTTCCTTTTGAGGAAGTATCCGATGAAGAGATAATCTTATTGACAACCTCTGGGGTAGGGAGAAATAAAAATTTCCGGTAACTAAATATATGACATCATTTTATTGAAATTTTTAACGAATTTGGCCAAATATGACATCATGGGTACACTCAACATGCGTAAATTTTTTGACTTCAAATGACAGATAGCGTAATAACTCCAATAATCCCGGTTCACCGTTCGGGCCAGGTTGGTCATCGACCTAGGTGAAGCTTACCGCGCCTCCTCCGTTCTGCTTTCTTCATATGTTGAGCAACAGGTATTAAAAAGTTAAATCGTTTATATTTTAAATGTAACTCTCTAGTGTTACACAATTGATACATTTCGAGCTATTTTGTTAGCAACAATAATTGAGTCTTAAGATTCTCGACAAACAAAAATTAGGAAGGAAGTTCCATAATTATTATTGAGTTTTCGTGTGAAAACAAAAAGAACAACATTCATTTGGAACGGCAGCGTGGGAGTGGTTCATAATGGAAGTTTTCGTTTCCACCATATGCTCGTGTCCTCAACTACGATTTACATTATTATCAAGTAATTTTGGGAAACCCCTAAACGCTATCATCGCCGCTGCTCCAATTTTGAAACCGGCCTCATCCTTCCCGATGGGAGGAGTAGGATCGTTTCATTCTGTTTATGAAAAAAGGAGATTGGTCTACGTGAAAAAATTTAATTATTCTCATTTCAAGTTAACAATGTCGCAATCGAGTTAATAATACTCTGACCTCGCAGTGAAGGTAAAATTGAATGGAAAATTATACAAAATTTATTTACACATTTTTAAATAATGTAGAAAATGCAAAATTTTTCGTTGGCGCAGATTAAGACTTCCATAATTTGAAGTTTGATTAATAAATAGCAAGGAAAATCAATTCTAATCAACAAGTAACGTTGTTTTGGGAAAAATAATATTGGAGAGATAAAAAATTGCCAAGTCATTCTTTCAGTGTTTACTCATGAGAAAACCTAATCAGAAAATATGACAATAGTAAAACAAGTCGGAGATTAATTTAACATTCGATTTCATCCCTCGATCTGAATCCCTAACTGAATTTATGAATCATCTAGGGTGCACTTGGCTGGTTATGACTAACGATCAAGTACCATTATAAACTAACCAAAGTGAATCCCTTAGGCTGTGATTAAATAAAAATATTTTTACAAAATCCCAAAGCCGAAAAATTATCACATATTATGGTTAATAGACGCCGGATTATGAAAAATGTTAGAACCTTGAAGTTATTCATTATTAAAATTAGTAACGGGATTTTACAGCAATGTCATTAATGGATGGATGCATGTAATTATCGGTAGGTGCCTACCAATTGTGATCACAACATAATGAATTCTCAGAATTTCATTACAACTATGTAGCTATCTGCGTTGGATTATTGTATAATAAGCCAACCAATATGAATAACAAATTAATTTATTCGTTCAGTGATTTGTTACAGATAAACCAATTAGGAAATTGGGTTGATTGTAGGCCCTTTTCACCGGATTGATAAATAAAAATGTTGTTCTCTAATACTAAATTATTATTCATACTTGATTCTTTTGTCTTCGAGAAGTTGACGACCTTCATCAAACTTATTTGAAAGATTGCTCAAGACGGTGAGCAACGTACGAGGACATTTTTTCTTCTCACTGTTAAACCGTGAATCAGAGAAAGAAACATCTGTATTATATGTTTGGAACCTCGATCGGTAAAAAAGTTCCCAAAAAATTCAAGAATATATCAAGCTGACGGAAAGGCCCATCCGAATAACTCATGGGGATTTCACGTAGAGGAGGCTACTTGACAACACCGGATCTTGGATCTGCATTGGTGGAGGTCAAGATGAATTCGTGTAAATCATCCACAAAAAATCTCGGATCTGAGAAAATCATGCAGAAGTTCTATTATGTAAAGGTTAACACCCAATAACACCTGACAACCTGGTAAGAGGTCCGACCTTTGTACTTTCCCAGTCACTGATCTCCGGACAATGGCTGGGAAATAACTGAGCTCCGGAAGATGGGGAAATTCAGGAAATTTGTTTACATTATTACTTTTGGGATCAGGGCGCCAAATTTTAAAATACGTCTCTGTCCCTAGTGACGAAAAGGGCATTGTCGAAAAGGGTTGCGGCTTTGGTATCTGGTGCAGCAGTAGCTGAGGGATGATTCCATATTACTATCCAAGTCAGATACGTGTGCGATAAATTTTATGTTTTAGAATCGGCACATCCATACCCATTACGGCGCTCAGCAGTGGCGGCTTGTGACTTTTTCATTTGAGGAGGCTAATAATAAAGTATAGACTTTCCGATGCGTTCCCTGCGTTCAAACGTCCCTGTGTTCAAACGTCTCTGCGTTCAAATGTCCTAGACCGCAATAAGGAAGTGTGTTTTTCTTGTGCCTTTTTCGGTGCGGTTTAAGTCAATGCATAGTCAGTGCGGAGTAGTTTCTTCGAAGTAATCTCCAAGGCCCAGTTTTTCAATCGTTAGTTAACCCAAATTTAATTATTAACTTAGATTTCTGACCAATCAGGTAGTCATAAACGTAGGTTAACCATTGAATTTGGACAGGGCCGGATCAAGCTATTTCAGCGCCGGGTGCAGATTAGGTAAATGGCGCCTTTAATCAGAGCCGGAACTAGGATATGATGCGCCCGTGGCGACTTTGAAACTTGCGCCTCTACTGGGGGGGGGGTGTCTGAGGGGGTATCCCTCATCATATTGCAATAGAAAATTTTTGAAATTTTTAAGGTCAAGCGCTCTATTGTAAAGTTAGGAAATTGCGATACAAAAATATTCCTTCAAAATAAAAAGTTTAGTAAAGCAAATTTATTTAAAAAATATATTAAAGGACTAAGCACGTAACAGCAGGTAATTGATCTACGATTTACGCGTGGTAAAGGCCACAGGTATCCTGCTAATCTTTTATTTTAGGATTTTATCTCACGCTTTACTTCGGATGAGGTTTGGACCCCCAAAACCTCCCCTCAGACACGAGGGGGTATTTATTTATATTTTTTAAATTTAATTTTAAAATCGAAAATTTGGTTCCCCTTAACTAGCTCGCGCCAGTGGCGGGCGCCTCTCTCGCCACGCCCTAGTTCCAGCTCTGCCTTTAATACTAATAATATCATATAGAAAATTATAATAAAAAAAATGCAGTATCTTGGAATCACAACAATTAAAAACCGGTCAATTTTGGCGCCTTCTAAACTTTGGCGCTGGGTGTGGCGGCTCCATTGCACCCATCATGGTTTATCCGGCCCTGAATTTGGGTTAACTAACGATTGAAAAACTGGACCTAAATCATGTATTAAGTTAGTACAGTTAAACCTTGTCATGTGATTTGAATGTTGCTTCTACGGTAGCCTAACTTAACTTTTTGGATATGTATTGTGAAAGGAATACCTATTTTTTTGGTAATTTTTGTAATCAAAAATCCACTTTTTTACTTTTTTGAAAATTTTAATAATTTTATTAATATTCCAGAACTTCAGAGGAAGCTAAGCCTCCCTTGCCTCCTCTGACGAGCCACCGCTCACCGCTGACACTTCTAGAAGGCGCGAAGACTTTTTAAGGAGTTTCCGACAAATCAAGCAGTCCGGTAACGGATAGTTAAGTACACTTTCGTACTGTATCCGTTCGTAGACAATTTATTCTCATTCAGATTTAGAACTATTGGTGTAAAAGTAGGGGAGATATGGTAATTACTATTTAGTCAGTTTATTGGCACCGGGTCATATAAGCTGCCAGCCTCTTTGATGACCTCTCCCCTGGAAGTAATTTAAATAACTCAGGGCTAATATTTGGTTTGAGCTGATCCTCTCTCACGAGTTTGCACTAATCAAAGTTAGATTTTGGCACCGGATCGGTTTTTGGTGATCGTGCGCCAAGGGGTAAATAACCCGAAAATTTTGTGTACACTTGTTTGGAATTCCCTTGAAAATCATTGGAATTCCTTCGAAATCACTGGAATTCTTTGGAAATCCCTGGAATTCTTTTTAAATCTCTGGAATTCTTAGAAAATTGTTGGAAGTTTTTGGAATTCTTTGGAAATCGTTGTAAATTATTGGAAGTCTTGGAAATCTTTGGAATTCCGTGGAAATCGTTGGAATTCCTTGGAATTCTTTGGAAATCGTTAGAAATCATTTAAAGTCTTGAAAATCTTTGGAATTCCTTGAAAATATTTGGAATTCTTTGGAAATCCCTGGAATTTCTTGGAAATTCCTAGAATTCTTTGAAAATCACTGAAATTCTTTGGAAGTTTTTGGAATTCTTAGGAAATCGTTGGAATTCTTTGGAACTCCTTGGAATTCTGTGGAAATCGTTGGAAATTATTGGAAGTCTTGGAAATCTTTGGAATTCCGTGGAAATCGTTGGAATTCTTGGAAATCTTTGGAATTCCGAGTCTTGCGTACAGAAATTTTACTGGATATTTACCCTTTGTCGTGCCCTATTGAGTTTTATAGCCGTCACTGGGTCTGGGGGCCTTTTCAACTTCTTCGGTAATTAATGCGGGACTCTACAAAATCTAGGTTAAGCCCACCTCACACGACGCTTGTGTTGCTGATGGATTGCTTGATGACTCCTTAATGACTGCAGTACTGGCTGCGCTGATGGAAAATGAGGTTACTGCTGGGCTGCTTGCTTGTTCCCATGATGGATATCTGTGATAGATCCCGTGCTATTTTTGGGCTACTGTCAGTTAATGCGCACCACGAATCGAACCGCGATTTTTGTACTATTGGAAAGAGGACAATTTTCTGAGCATTTTAAGAACGCACATTGATAAAGTGATAAAGTGATAGGGATTTCGCTAAAACGAGAGTTCTATTGACGGTGCGTGCATTCTGATATAGTCTTAGTGTTAGCCGTCAGACGCGATTGTGACACAGTCGGGTACACATCGTGCATATTGAACCCTTTGTTTGTAACCGCACTCATTATATTACGCAACATTATGCAACAAATTAAAAAATAAGAAAAGGCTAATAATTAAAAACGAATTTCACCCCTTTCGAGTAGCACCTTTGGCGAGTTAGGGCTATCTAGGCGGACACACGTACCGTCAATAGAACTCGCGTGTTAGTGAAATCCCTATCTAAAATGCATGTAAATTTTTGATTTTCAAATGCCGTTTTCTCGAAAACTACTGGATTTACCTCATCAATGTGCGGTCTCAAAATGCTCAGAAAATTGTCCTCTTTCTTATAGTGCAGCAATCGCGGCTCGATTCGTGGTGCGCATTAACTGACAGATCCCTATTTTTGTTGATGGTTTATGTGATGGATTTCAGCGATAACCAATGATAATGTCGCGTCGTATTCTCCGGGTTACTTTAGTAGATCAAAGCTATTGTGCTTTACTGTGCAGGGAAATCCAACTAAACTCTGAAACTAAAAATTCTTTAAGGATTTTCATACAATTACATTTACGTACAATCCATAATTTACCATCGTGATTTAATTGGAATAATCTGTCATCCATGACGCGATCCAAATAACTTTACCTGCGAATCATTCTTAATGACTTATTTGGAATTATTTAATATCAAACTGTCAAGATACATTTAGAGTTTCTCCAAGTATAGAGGATAAACCCGCAAGATCGAATTAGTCGGCTCTAATTGCCATGACTAATTACGTTAAATTTTACAAACACACATAGTGTGAAAGATTCCGACAAAGTGTAAATATTATACAAATCAGCATCACAATAGTATATTGTATAGTAAAAGCGGAAAGTGACCTTTTTGGTCTCGGAAGCTTAATTTGAAGCGCGAGTCGAAGGCGAAAAAGTTAAAAATTTTTATCGTTACCAGTCCGGGCCTGTTATAGTTCCGAATTATTATTCCTCGACCAATCACCTAGCCTGCTTTCAAAAGGGCGGGGCGTGGTGATTTAAACAAATCAGTGAGTCGGATTCTGGGCTGTCTCGAGGTATAATGAATAAATATCTAAATTAGCTGTGTTTTAAGCTTTTTCTATGTTCTAATATATTTTCTATACCATAACTTATCTAATTTTACAACTGAGGGGTTTCACGTGCTCTTCATTAGCCCCTCAATCTTACCGGCACATCTTTTAGCCTCTGGTGCATTAATAATGTTACGCAACTTATCCACGTGTTCGTATATTTCACATGATCTCACTATCAATTAACGTTTAAAAATAACATAACATGGGGTAACAAGACCTCGAGGAGATATTTTTAAATTTAAAGGGCTGCCAGTAATTACTCACTTTTGGAATAATGGAATAGTACCTGCAACCTTTTTCTATATTTTCCTTTGTTCGGCACTTCTCGTAATTTTATTAAACGTGAAAGTACAAGAAGTAAAATATTTAAGGGTTGCTTGGGGTTGAATATTTTTATTTAAGCGAGTGAGAGCAACTTCCGGCCTAAATCGGATAGTATTTCCGGCGAATCTAACAATAACCCTAACCGATTTTATTTCCGGACGTCCGTTCGCCGTTTAAATCGTTCGTTAGTAGCTTTTGTGGCATCTGAAGAAGTTTCTCGATGAACAATCAATTTTTCAAATCGAGTGAACTTTAAGTTTTCCAAAACACTTTCAATCGAGCACTTGTTGAATCAGAGTAATTTTGGACACCGTTTTGCAGAGAGCAATTTATTATTCATGTTCTGATTACGTTTTTCAATAACAATAATACATAATTATTTCAATAGCGGATGTGAATATTATAGTTTTTGATAAAACTCAATGGCAATTGATGTTTTGGTATTTATCACTTCTACGTGAATCATGTGAACAACAAATGATTATTTTTATGACTCACTAATTTATGTAATTCCTTTGACATTAGGATAGGTAATCTAATAGAAATTTTTTATCTACAGGTAAACCACCTGTGAACACGGACGACATTCACCTAACACAAGTTATGTTTATATTAGAAAATTTTAAAGAAAAAATCAAAAATATTGGAATTTCAGCGAGCAGTCATGGGTTATGAATTTGATTTAATTGCAAGTTTAGTCGCATCCATTGGTGAATTAGTTTGTTAAAAAACGGCGGCAAGGGCAGTGGGTTGATGGTCAAATGGAAATTATTAACAATGTGGAATTCAAAAATTTTCCAAAAATTATTTAAGGAAATTTTCAACTGCAAAGCGAATTTTATGAATGGTGTACGTGACTTGCATCACAAATTGGTCTTTCGGGATTTTCCAGTTGACACTTTGTACCTAATAATGTAAATATTTTTGTAATAATAATTATAGAACACAATACTATGTAAACAAATGTAGTTTTTTGCAAAAACATGAACTCAAAATCGTAGTACTAGAATTAAACGGAAACGTATTTACAACTCCATATTGAAAGGGGTGCGTACAAAAGAAATTTTTTTATAGAATTATCCCTCGTTTACAACATCAATGAGTCATCGACAATTTTAATTCATTGCTCTTTGTTCCACCACCTTGTTCCAAATTAATCGGATAATAAAGGAAAAATTGAGAAAAAACGCAATGCATAATAAGTAATATAGATTTTCATTGCGCAACATTGCAATGAGCTACAAATTAATAAATTCAGTGATATTTTGATTTTTTCTGTATAATATCTTAACTTCCCAGAATAATTAAATCATTTCTTATGCAAACTTTAATTTTGCCCCGATTAATTTGATACGATAACTCGGAAGAAGCCTCTAGGGGCACTGCGTTGTAGCTAATTGAATTGCTCTTCACTTAAATTAAGGACTTGCAAACATAAAAGTTAAGTTTTTCTAATTGGCCGGATTTGATTAGTTCTTTCACGGTGCGATAATTGGAAGAAACTCGGTCAAGTTCGCAAAGTAACTTTTTATACATTTGTTTAATGTTGTAGTTTTATCACGCACTACTCTGTATTTCTAAAAACCCCAGAAAAGTATCCAATCACAATTTTTTTTTTTATTTATTTTGAAAATTTAAGTTTTTCAGTTTCAGAGGATTACCAAAACTCATTTAGCTTGAGAATGATTGAAACAGGACGTTCAACAAGTAAAGCCGTCAACACTAAATTAAATCCTACGAACAAGAGTTTTCTAATCATCGTTCATCGCTTGCACATTTTAATCCCCCAAGTCATCAGGCCGATCAAACAAAATAATTAAAAACATTTTCTTTCTGATGGTTTCCTTTATGTTGGATAGCAGGGTTTTCCGCGTTATAATGAAACGTTAACGTTAGTTAATTAAATTCGTATTTTAAAATCGGAATGAAGACAAATAGATTGGTTTAAATAACCACTAAGGAACCGGGACTGCCAAAATATTGAATAACCTACTAGAATGAGTCAATGCCACGTGCGGAGACAGATGTACAAAGGTGACGTCACCCAGATGTGATAGGGTCCGACCCTAAATTTACCACTCATTTTCTCTTGTTGCACAGTGCAGGTATGTGCAAGTTTCAAATCGATTTTATTTGTAGTTTTTGTATCATCCAAAAATAAATAATAATTTTAGTATTTTCCTGACGGTGACGGGCACCGTTTCGGATTCTTATCCTCACCAAAACTGAATATTTCCTGTTTACGTTAATTATCATCAGGGTTATCTCAATAAACAATGCGTTTCAAAATTACGTACCAGGGCTGCTGGAATAATTGAAGGTGTATTTTGGAATTTAAAAAAATTCTTTTCTAATTAATTTAAAATCTAAACATCGTATTAATTACTTAATCGTTCACATCCTTGAACTTTGAGACATAGTACGACGTGGACGTAGTAGTATGTATGTATGTTATGCTAACATTGTGATTTCGTGGGTGTCACTGGTATAATGTATTTTTTAAAATGTAGTATCTAAAATTTTACTGCTCCAAAAAAGTTTGGATTCGAAGAAATCGGCATTTTCCATCGCGATATCATGGAATTTCCTTTGGAAAGTTTGCATTACGTAAGCAACACACCAGTGATGAATGACCACTTATTAGACAATAAATATGCTGCGACGAAACGGAAAAGTGGAAACACTTTTGAAAAAATTCGTGTTCGCCCACTTTGACCCATATACTCGAAGCGGCACAAATTGCACGTTTTTATAATCACTTTTGCAACCCTGCAAAACGGATACGCAGGGTCGGATCGACCAATGTTCTTCACCTTCTGTTTTTTTACTGGAACTAGACACGATATCGCTTTATTTATGGTAAACAAAGTAATTAAGCATAAAAAAAAGTAAACAAGTGCACTTTTACTTACCACCATACCGGTCCGATGTGCAACAAAAAATCAATCAAGATAAAAATTTAAATCGGTTTTAATTAATTCATATTTTAAATGTCATTGACAAATATTTAATTGTTCGTGCCCGAAGTTGCAAAATTTTTCAAGAACGTGACTGCACTGTAACAAAAGAAAAATGAGTCGATATTTTATATTATTATTTTTTGTTCGGCAAATAAACATTGCTGCAGTTTGATCCAAAGGTAATCTAATGCAATAAAAATTACAATCGATATTCTAGAAATTGGTGACCCCGAAAATTGGTATTTTTATATTTCTCTGTTAAAAATTTTCAGTTTGGTCGAATAAAACTCATGATCCGCTTAACCTTATATATGTTTTTCAGACAGGACAAGACGTAAATAAGTTATCGGTTTTTGAACTTGGTCCAAGGTCGTTATAATGAGTTAATAAATTTGTAAAGAATGCAGTCCGACTTATGATGATCTAGGACACGAATGCATCCAAAAGGATTTGCTTCATGGACCGATCAGTTTTTACTATTTTTTATAGCTCTTCAATGCAAATGAAGAAATATGCGGCCTTATAGCCTCCGGCTCAGAATAGAATTTCATTGGTAGGCATAGGTATCGTTACGCCGATGGCTTCGAAATAATTTACGACTGTTAAATTGAATTTATAAATTAATATTGGTCAGTGACTTCTACTGGGGCAGTCCAGTTTTCTGAACGTTGGCCTGTGGCACTCACGTGATTCTCGTCGACCTTGTCATGACGAAGCTCTCACTATAGCAATGCGTCATCTCCATAATGTCTCCAAAGATAATTAACTATGTGAATTTCTTTATTTCATTATTATGTATTTGCTTTTGTGTTGCAAAAAGTTTCGTTTCGAAATGTGACGTCTTCGAATGCAACAACAATTGATGAAGCCTTCCCAAATTTCTACATCATCCAAACGTTCGGCAATCGCTCAGGAATTAAAAAGTAAGAGGATTTCGCAATGGTACGATGGCCCTTCGTTTCAAAAACCTTATATAATTTTGGTTTACATAAATCTAAGCTTGTTGGTGTTCGGTGAAAGCCATCGCAAACAACTACACACATCGATTATACTGGCTGTTCTGTTGCCATATAAGGTCGCAGCTGTCACAAGTTATTTATAGGCTTCAGAAAAAACCTTTAGGCTATTAGTTGCACTCTTTATTAGTTTATAGGTGCTTAACACTCCATACAAAAGCAGTACCTGATTTGTTCAATAAAAATTAGAACTTGTTCTGAAGATATCATCTTCACCATCGAATACGGTAGCTCTTCTTCATTTTCACTTTCTTCCAATTTTGATTGATTTTGACAGAATAACAAAAAATAGCAATTGCAATTGGGGTAGAAAATCATTAATGCTGCCGATGTTCTCAATCAGTTAGCTAACTTTGAGATTTTACTCATCAGTCCCAAAAGCCAGTGGCGTAGTTAAAATTCGCGATAAATGTATTTATTTAATTTAATAAATTTTAAATTTTTATACATTGTGAAATCCCCCGTGCCCCCTCCTTGGCTACGCCACTGCCGAAAGCATAGGTTCATAAAACATTATTTTCAGCTATGACAACGCAAAAATACTCATTACTCAAAAAATCAACATTTAATTTAATGTGTAACGATTTTTTAAATTTTTTCTACGCCAAAGTGGGGCAAAATTGGCCCTGATTAATTAACAGCTTTATAGTTATTTTTTATTATTATTATTATTATCAGGATTAGCAGTAGATTTTATTTTTATATTTAATTTTTAATCCCAAAATTGTGTTGCAACTTCAGTTACTGTTTTATGTTTATATTTCGTAAGTCTTTTGAAATAGTTTTTAATGCAAAACGGTGTTTATTTGTTAGTCATTTACAGTAAAATGTTTGTTTATTTTTCGATTGGATTAAATTTCGATAAATTATTGTTGAAAAGCATTTTTGATGATTAGTCATTCGTACATCCCACTGGTACAACGTAAAAAAAATTTGAGAGCATAAATTGTATAACCTAAACAAGAGGTATACGACCTACATTTTTCAACCTCTAATTTTGGATTTTTATAAATTTTTGAAAATTAAATAAATAAATATTAATAAAAAATTATTTAAATTTCCCCTTTTGTATTGAGTTCGCTCAGAGTTTAATTTGAGTTCCCAGGGGTTCCCCTATCGGATTTTTTCAAAATTCCAAAAAGACTTAAACGGCAGTTTTAAATTTTGTACTGGAACAGACCGAGAATCAATAAGTAATTAATTAATAAAATAAAATTTTGTAATTAATTATTTTTTTACAAAACACAGAATATTGCAGAAATATTGTTTTTCAATTTTATGATCATCGGTTTTCCTTGTAAGTACTCACTGGAAATTATGATATAACTTGCATTATTAATTTTTTATGCTTCGATGATTTTCTCGAATCAGATTTTGCATTTTATTGGTCAACTCCCCCTCATATGTGAATGTTATAGGTTTATTAACAGCAAATATTTTTTGAGAAGTTTGTAGAAAATTTTTTCCAAAATTTTTAATCAATAAATTTTCAGTGAATAAACTTTGAGCATTTATTTGAAAAAGTTAGCAACACAAATTGAAGTACTTTTAGTGCTTATATCATCATTTATTCCTGAAGTTTGAGATACTTAATGCTAATTTGAATTATTTTAACTCGATGATATCATTTTTGGTAGCATCACATTTTAAAATACGGACAATTCAAATAATGTGAAAGACAAAAACTAACTTTAAATTTTTAATATATTTTGAAACACAGATACGCAGACCGTCCTTTCTCTTTTGACTGTAATTCTGTGGGTAATTGAAAATGTGCAGGTGAATTTACTTCCTCAGACGTTAGAATAGTTGGGTGGCATGCACTCTAAACGTTGCTTCTGATTCTTGAAGACAGACAGAGTTAAGTCCTTATGGTCTTGCACCTATATGATAGGTTTCACCTGTCTACGAGTGAGCAGCAGGTGGTTTGCTTATTATACACCTGTTCTAACCAGACAAGCCAACGGTCAATACTTAATAACATTTTTTGTTAATTTGTGTAAATTGCTTACAAAACTCGAAATTAAAATTTATTTGAAAACAACGATTGCTTAAAATTAGGGGAGCAACAATTGCATCAGTTTATCTAAAGATCTTAAATGCACTTGGATTCTTCTTCATCATCAGTATATTTCTATATAAATCGGGTCTAGTTCGTTTCAACGCGACCGTTTCGGAGCGACCGTTTCGGCGCGACCGTTTCGGCGCGACCGTTTCGGCGCGACCGTTTCGCCGCCAGTACGTTTCGCCGCAATACGCAATCTCGAAAACGGTGCAACGAAATCGAAAATTGTATAGACATTTTTTTTTGTAAATTTTATTTCCAACATTTTTGGTCATATAAATTTTTCTATTTTGTAGCACCGTTTCTGAGATACAGACAACAATATTTTTTGTATTTTACAGGGTCTTTCTTAAGTCACTGTAACTCCGAAACGGTGCAACAAAATAAAATAATGTATAGGAACAAAAATAAAGTGAAGGAAATTTTCAACAAAAAATGTCAAATAAGTATTGCCCTGAAATAAATTTTTATATGACCAAACACGTCTTCAAAATGTACAATTAACATTGCTAACATGGGACTGTATGAGTAATTTTGAGAGCCACTGTATGTCTTCACACCGAATATTTTTAAATTATTATTTTAATAACTAGAAAATTGGAGTCTCTAAAGCGTCTAACTCAAAAATTACGGATCTAGAAAACGGGATCTTTGAGTCGCTCGACATATCAAAAACATCCCCGAAACGGCTTCAACTCGAAAATTTTAGATCTGAAAAGACAGGATTTTTGAGTACTCCACTCATTAAAACATCCCTGTAATAGCCAGATCTTGAAAATTGTGATTAGATTATTCTTTTTTAATTAAATTCGGTTATAATTTACTATAAAATAAATTCCGCTTTTAATACTAAGATATTCAGACAGGCGCGGATCTAGACTTTTGGCAACGGGGGGGTCACAGGGTCACAGGTCATTTTTTTTTATTGTCCTAGAAGCTTATGTATGTGAAAAGTTAGGATTTTGATGGATATTATCAGTTTTTTTTTTTAAATTTAAATATTAAATTAAATATAAACACTTTTTACACTTTAGAGAAGCTTTTATTTAGCCACAATTATGGATTCAAGGGGGGGGGTCATGACCCCCATAACCCTCCCCCTGGATCCGCCACTGTATTCAGAACTCACCAATATAAGTCCTACCGTTTTTTAATTTAATGTAAAATTAATTCCGGCGTCGAAACTAGCAGCTTCGATATAAACTATAGTTAAAATTACGTACAAATAAGTTAGTCCGTGTGCAAGCTACCAGGTTTTTTCCAAGGGGGGTCATATCACTAATTTATAGGGGAGCCATTTCTGAAAAATAACCGAAGTATTCACAGATATGCAGGTCTTTGCGGATCTTATCCTTTATCTGGGTACTACTGACGCGCATAAATAGATTGCCGAGATTTCCGCTACCATAATCCAAATCCATGATTTTCTGGCGAAAATCTCAAACATTTTTTGTGTTTATTATAAGATTAACTAAATTAAGTTTGAGGGCTTGAAATTCCTCCACCATTGGCTATATTGATAACTCTCCAGTTTTTGTACGTGAATAAAAATCAAGCGGTGCACTGGAGGGTATTCCATACCCCCCAGACCCCCCGGTTTGCCAATAGCTACATTGAAGCTCAACGAATATTTAAAATTGTAATAATAAATAAATACGTTGAACTTCAGGCGTCGAAAAAGAAAAAAGTCTGGGGAGCATGAAGCTAAACATAATTAACCATAACGACGTTAGCTACTTCTATTACGATTTTTGCGATAAAAAAAAATTACTTGTTCGCTCAGCAGCGAAAGCAACTTTTTCGCGACCTAAAGCTAAATTTTCTTGCATTCTTTTAAACTTTAAAGACACAAAATCATAGATGTAAACCGGGGGGTCTGGGGGGTATGGAATACCCTCCAGTGCACCCTTTAAGTCCAGTGAAGCTTGTAGGTTACCTGTTACCTGTTAAATAAAATTACAAGTGTTTATTTTCGGTTCTAGTAGGCCCTAGGCCCATATACCTTCTGGGGCCTCCTCGTAGGATTGAGAAATTATTATTTTTATTGAAATAGGAAATTAGAAAAATATCGGCGTAAATAGGCGTAGGCCGGAGTGTATTGTCAGCAGATATTTTTAAATATTATTTGTTAATTTATTGTTAAATAAAAAAATAAACTGTTGTTTTAAACAGTTACAGTTGAGTCAAGGAAGGGGCCCCTCTAATTTGGGGCCCCAGGCCCGGGCATAACCGGCCTTTTGATAAAATAGGCCCTGAAAATTACTGGTGCACTCAGCAGCGGGAGCATCTTTCTCGAGACTTAAAGCTAAATCTTTTTGAATTTTGAATTTAAACTTTAAAGACATAAAATAATGGATGTAAACTGGGGGGGGGGGGGGGGGTGTTGGAATACTCTTCAGTGCACCTTTTTACCCTTTGTGTTTCAAGTCCTAGTGATTTAAATGTTTCATGTAAATACAGGAATCAAAGCTAAAGAGTTTTTTTTAATTTTTAAATTTAAAATTTTTGAAAATCAAATAATTGTATTCTTTCGGTCCCGACGGGACTTCTAAGTCCCATCCCTGCCACCCTCACGGGGGTTGTGCCAACAATTTATAAAATTTTTTTTTTTAATTTAACCTAATTAGCGACATTTAAAATCATCTAAGTCTAAGTAATTAGTTTTTCAAATTTTTAAAATAAAAGGGGTCTGGGACACTAATGCCCGATTCTTCACTTTGAGATATCTATCGGATAATGAATCCGGCCGACAAATTAATCAAGTAACCAATTAAATTGTTTATTTGTTATTTTGAGTTTAAATTGCGGTTGTCTGATTGGTCACTTGATTAATTTGTCGGACGGATTCTTTATCCGATAGATATCTCAAAGTGAAGAAATCGGGCATTAGTCCTGTTAGGCTTGTAGGTTACCTGTTAAATAAAATTATTTGTGCGTTCAGCAGCAGGAACATTTTTATCGGGACTTAAAGCTAAATCTTCTGCATTTTGAATTTAACCTTTAAAGATACAAAATAATGGATGAAAACCGGGGGGTATGGAATACCCCCAGTACATCCTTTAGGTCCTGTGAGGCTTGTAGGCTACCTGTTAAATAAAATTACTTGAGCGCTCAGCAGCAGGAGCATCTTTTTCGGGACCTGAAGCTAAATCTTCTTGCATTTTGAATTTAAACTTTAAAGACCCAAAATAACGGATGTAAACCGGGGGGTCTGGGGGGTATGGAATACCCTCCAGTGCACTTTTTAAGTCATGTAAAGCTTGTAGGTTACCTGTTACCTGTTAAATTAAATTACTTGTGCGCTCAGCAGCGGGAGCATCTCTTTCGGGACCTAAAGCTAAATCTTCTTGAATTTTGAATTTAAACTTTAAAGACCCAAAATAATGGATGTAAACCGGGGGTCTGGGGGGTATGGAATACCCCCCAGTGCACCTTTTAAGTCCTGTGAGGCTTATAGGTTACCTGTTATGCAGTAATTTTGTTATTAAAAACGGTTAAGGTCCTTGTTTACTAACAACATTAGTTTAAAGTACTATAATTTGCCGGCGAAGCCTTTTTTTTGCGAGCGTCGGGAGTGGGGAAATCTTCAAAAAACACAACCCAGATGTGCAGGGTGGTAGTGTCGGATTTTTACCGACTAAAACCCCACTCCTTGAAGGTGCCGGGAATCGCTATCGCATTTCTTCCGGCATTCTCCTGCCTCAATCGTGTTGGTCTCTTCCTTCTTCGTCTCTCTTCCTGTCCATTTCGTCCTGGGCTTTGGCTTTGTTCGACATTATTTCCAACAACATCCTTTCTGTTTCTCCCGGCTATCCAGGATCAATCTCACCATGTTGGAAGAGGTGAGATCCTGCAGCAGTTGGGTTTGGGCGGCATTTCTCCAGTCTGACCATTTTGTGCATCGAAAGATGGTGTGTCTGGCATCGTCTTCCTCACCACAGAAGTTGCAGTTTGGAGTTGCTGATCTTTTGAAACGATACAGATAGCTTCAGAAGCAGCCGTGACCACTAAGGGCCTGGGTAATCTGGTAGTTTAGCTCGCCGTGGCCTCTGTTCACCCACGGCGCGATGTTTGGAATGAGTTGGTGGGTCCATCTGCCTTTGCTTAACTCTCTCCACGAGTTCTGCCTTCGGAGAGGGTTTTATGAGCCCTCTCTTATAACCGTCCTTGCTGTGTTCTAGAATTCGAAGATGTGGATGACCAGATGAGAGTATCACAAGGAAAAGCACATATAAAGTGCTTCAAGGGAAGACTAAACTTGTACCACTTTCTACTTCTACTACCAGCGAACTGTCTTTGAAGTTCATGAAAAGAAGAAAGTGCAAAAGACCTAGAACGACCACAAGACCATATCTGTTCAATATTATTTTCCGGCTTCCGGCCGGTAATACCGTCAAGGTTCAACACATCAACGATAACAGCAGTAGTTAAATATGAGTTGATGTCCAGGAGTCCAGGTGAGTGATAACTCTCTTTCACTTCTTCTAATTTTCATTTTCCCATCAAAGCAATTTCATAAGTCAAAACATAATCCTTATTCAGTTTTCCACATCTCAGATTCATCGCAGGGACTTGCAGTTTCTTTCCCAATGAGCTTCACGGAGAGAAAGCATTTCGAAAGTAATTATGACCTTCTCGTGACAAAAAGATGAGTTGCACATTTATTGGCGGGATATTTTAATGCAGCTGTTGCAGAAGCACGCGAGGACGAGCGGGATATGGGTAACAGGTATTCTTTAATTACCCGAAAGTTAAAAATAAACGAGACAATTGCGTTCATCCCTTGGCTCGTGCTAAATTTACTTGCAACCGACAGGAAATGGGGTACCACCCTCTTTTATCCGGTACCAGAATAAGTAGACTTAAATTTTCCGATCCCTTTAGTTTTTTATTTAAAAATAAATTTTCTTCGGAAGCCTGGTTTGGAACCGGAACTTAAAAATTAATTTTGCCAAATTATTTTGCAATTAAAGTCGTCGTGGTTTGCTGTGATAATTAGGTGGGTACACTTACGCCAAAATTAAAATTTCTAAAAAAGCTAAAATAATGCAATTAGAAAACGTAATTCATGTTTATGAGAAAGTAGGTTGACCCAATAACTGTCGTGTTCCATTATTATGCTCTCAACACTAAATAAATTAATTGTGAATTAAATATTTAACGAATTTCGCATTCATAAACAAAACAAGGATCTAATATTTTTAATTTGACGAATAATCAGTTACAGACGTATAATTTATTAATATTATCGCCCAATATGATAATTCATATTTTATCTTATCGTAGGAGTCAAATTCCAAGTTCCCATTTTGATACGAAAATTAATTTTCAAATCTGAAAAGTAATTATGGGAAGATTTTACCAATGCGAAAATTTGAATTTTAACGGTTAGCGAAAAGTATTTGCTCTATTTGCGAATTTCGTGCTGCACTTTCTCTATTAGGTGGGTACAATAATAATAAATTATATGTGAAAATTTCGAGAAAGTTTTCGTCTTCTAATTAGTGTTATAAAATTTAATTTTTGTACAATTTTAAGAGGTAAGTAGAATGAAAAATCAAGAATAGGTAATGCAATAATTTGGAACGACGCAATTTTATCTTCATCGTGATTGGGATTCGAGCTCGAGACCACTGTTCCTAACAGAAAAAGTTTGGAAACTCTCGTAAAGAGGAAGAAATTTATCATGGCACGAACTCCATCAATCACACTCTTCCCATCCATGACGAAAAACCTTTACATGGATTGTAGTGGGTAATGGAAGATGCACCAGGTCAAGAAACCATAGTTACCCCAGATATATTACCACACTCATACTACATACCTGTTTATTGTTTATCATCCAATAATTAAATGTGATCTTGATGACTCGTTTAATTAATGCTAAATGCTTATGTAATGGATTCAATATTATCCAAACCAAGGAGATGTTGTAAGCAACCAGTTTTCGAAATTGTAACTCGATTTTGTAAATAATAATTTATTATAAACCGTTTACCCATCTCGAAAACTTGACCATTGGAATAAACATTGGCGATGACACATCAAAGTCGTTTAAAAAATTAGTCACGGTTAATCCGTCATACCGGTGATTAATGAAGCGTTCATGTAATTTTTGTTCTGGTACATTTTCCCACATACCACAACTTGTGATAACAAACAAATTTGAATGCAAATATTCAAGATTATACTTTGTTTTCCTCATCGGCATATTTCGGTAGACCCAGATTACATAAGTGGTGTTATCAACATAGTTTTATAATCGGCTGATAATCAGACCTATCGCTTCTTGAAAAAGTTGGAGCTTACTTTGCTGGCCCCATTTCGTCCATTTAAATTAGGTTGAGTCACAAATTGTTTCCGTTTTCTTCTGTCACGTTCATTTGGTTAATTTAGAAAAAAGTTTCCTTCTCCTGTTAGTATAATCGTCGTTACTCATCGTTTTCAGAATTTTTTCTCGCACCTCATCACTTCCTCCGATCAAAGAGGTGCGACTGTGATGGAAGGAAGTATAATAAAAAAAAAATAAAGATGAAAAGGTCAATTTATCGTCTATAGTACGTGAAAACGTTGATAATCATCTGTAGATTTATTATCGGCCGCTATATCCACGGTGCGGCTATCTAGAAAACCAGGCTTCAGATGAAAATCAACTGCAACTGGCCAAAATGCTGTAGTAAAATTTTCACTAGCAGGCTTTAATTATTTTAACTTGAAACTAAAACTTCAGCAGATTTCCTATTGTTTTTTCAGATTTTCAAAATTTTCTTCGGTTTTCTTGGATTTTCCTAGATTTCCCTGGTTTCTTCTTTATTTGTACAGCGGAAAACTAAATAAGCAAAAGAATCGATTTCTAAGATTTCTCAAATTTTCGAAATTTCCTAAGGTTTTACTGGACTTTTCCGATTTTCCTTTACTGTTTTTCAGCAGATCTTTACGCACAGAAAGGATTCATCGATTTCTAAAGTAAATCATCAGCATTCCTCTGAATTTTCCCGGATTTTCACGGATGTTTTCAGATTTCTCTTGATTTTACTGATTTCACTCGTACACTGAGACGGTCATTAGCCTAGTAAGTCAGCCGAACAACTGCTGATTCTAAGGTACTCGGTTCAAATCCGTGGACAGTCTAAAATTTTCATATGACCGTCTCCGTGCTTCGGAGGGCACGTAAAGCCGGCGGTCCCCCTGGGTTGACGATTGCCGCCGTCAACTATTAAAAACAGTGTTACAGGCATTCCCCAAACCGAATTAGTTTTCCTTTTACATTATTACGAGATTTTTGAGAGATTTCCGCTTGGATTATCTTTTGATTTTCTTTAAAAAAAAAATAGAAAAAGCAAAAAAAAGCTCGTTCGTCTTTCTTATTCCTAATGGCCCATGGGCGTACCCAGCTTTTGGCCTGGAGGGGGGGGGGCAAATCAGGAATTTTCTGTTGATAAATAATTATCCTGGCATAGGCACATAATTAACCAGCTAAATGTATATAGGAGACAGGAAGGATCCAGGGAGGGGCAGCTGCCCCTCCACTGGGTACGCCCATGTAATGGCCTGTTCACACGGTCAATCGTTCTGCCGACCTATTTTTAATTATTGCGTTTCTATGCTATGATGTTTACAGAGCCGGTTCAAGGATATGCGAGGCCCAGGGCTAACTTATTTTGGAGACCTTTTGGCCTTCTGGTTTTAATAAAATGCGCCGCAGGAGAAAATTCTTGATTTTTCAAGGTCAACCGCGCTTAGATTAAATGTAAAATTTTTGAAAGGATAATAATTATTCTACATAGTCCAACAATTTTTTTCTACAACTTTGGTGATTTAAATTTTGTTACTTCAATTTTTTTGAGGCTCCTAGAAACTTAGAAGCCTGGGGCTGCAGCCCCCTTAGCCCCCCTTTAAGCCGGCTCTGGATGTTTAGACTAACATCCTTACCAAAATTTGATCAAAATTTTTATAAGAAAAAAAGATGAAAATTTTGACCATGGGAAGAGGACATACCTTTAAGCCTTTCTGATTTTTAATATTTCTTAGATTCCCAAAGATATTTTTGGGTTTCTTCGTATTATTTTTTTTTGATTTTCTCGAATTATCTAAGATTTTCTCATGATTTCCTCTTTCCTAATTTGCCACCAATGTGGCAGTCTGGCGTAAAGCCTACACCGGTCGACTGGGAAATGGGTGACCGCGGTTCAAATCCTGGTCGAGTCGAATACTCTGCTGTGATCTAAAGCCCAAGATAGATCTGTGGGCTGTGGGGAAGGCAACGGGAAACCACCCCATTAATTATATTCCCTAGTATGTCATCTTGGCTTCAGCCACATATGATCGCCAACGCCCATTGAAGGTATGGCACATTAAGAAGTTAATCAAAATTAAAAAAAAAGTTATAAAAATTTTGACCGTGGGAACAGGACATAAGCTTTTCCGATTTTGTAAAATTTCTTAGAATTTCCCAAGATATTTTTGGGTTTCTTCGTATTATTTTTTTTGGATTTTCTCGAATCATCTAAGATTTCCTCTTTCCTAATTTGCCAATTTTTTTTTGTATTTCCATAGATTTCCTAAAAATTGTTAATTAGCTAGTTAGGTTGTTACCTTAAAATGAACCAATTATAGGTGCGCAATGGATGACCCAGAAACATTCTACGCTAAAATTTTTCGGAGAAGTGCATTCCCCTGTTTTCCAACCGATATAACTTACCTTTTCCTTTAAACGAATTTCAAAAGTTCGCTCTCCCGCCCCTCCAATGATCTCTTAGTGTTTGAATGATTTGGAACTGGATTGGTGTGTAACTCGCCTGTACATGATGTGCGGCCTGAAGGCCGCACTGAACCGTCACCTTTCCGTATTGTTCCAAAACTTCCAATTTTTTTAGGTTGACAGGAAAAATTTATGAATCGAAAGTGCGTTACGGACGGAATAGAGAATTGTTTTTTTTATTATATGTGCCGGCTAGAGGCCGCACAGATCTATCACTCTTCCGTAACCTCCCAATTTCTTTGAGGTTAGTAAGTTACATACTCAAAGTTGCTCTGTTGTGTGATTAACAATAATTGTATGTGATGCTTGTCTCTCACGATCCAATCGGCGTCGCCTTGCGGCAGAATTTTAAAAATTTTCTTTATTATTCATTAATTATTATAGAGGTTCAATAGCTGTTGTATCGATTTCATTCGTTGATACGATTATCCATTGATATGATGAGGATAGAAAGATAGAAATTCTAGAAATTCTAGACGGTGACTGATGGGCAAATCTATTGGTTGGAAACTCGATTGATGTGCAACTCATCTCAGGGGGAGTACCGGCGGTGGTTTAATACATTTTTCGGTTGGTAAAAAAATTTTACCAATCAGAGTGTTTCTTTTTTAGCCAAAAAATGACACGCCGCTCCGTAGCAGGAGGAGGAGAAGGAGCAGCGTGCTGGGATTTTATATATTAAGATTATGATGCAACTTTTTTTTTGCAAATTTTTCCGGCTGATCCATCATAATTTCTTAATTTTTTTGGTAGGTATCATACGGAAATGGTCTTTTATTATACAGTATATTGACCATGAGGCAAATCAAAAAGGCTTTAATAACAAGAAAAATTTTTTTCCTTTTCGTTCTTTTACGAAAATTTTGAGAGATTCTATCGCCGAATTTTTCGGGAATTCTTAAGATTTCCTGGGAAAATTTTCTTTTGCAAAAGTTGGAAAAACAAAAAAAAGGCTTATTTTTGGTTTTCTTAATAATTACCAGATTCCTTGGATTTTCTAGATTTCCTGAAATTTTCTAAGATTTTCTATTTCCTAAAATTTAACTATTCATTAACTTAAATGAAAACCCTTGGATTTTCTTAAATTTTTTCAGATTTTCCTTCACTTGCACACCAGATTTCCCCAACAATTCCCCTCCCTGTATTGTCGGTTAATTTTAGAATTTTTGAAAATAAATTTTTACCGTTGCTTACTAAAAAATGTTTCCACTGTTCTGATTCTGATGATACAAATCTTGTTCTGTGAATCTAATTCAAAGAAGTAAAAATAATGAAAAATGAAATAAAATTCTTAAGAGATACATTTTCAAAGACAACTACCAAAAAAAGATAAAAGAAATACGAAAACATTGTCATTTATATCTCGGAAACGGTGCGACCAAATAGAAAAATGTATATGAACAAAAATGTAGAGAATAAAATTTACAAGAAAAAATGCCTATTGATTTTTTTATTTTGTTGCACCGTTTCCGAGATATATGTACAGTGGCTGCAGAAAGTATTCGTACACTCCTATGTCAACACAATGTTAATTATACATTTTAAAGCCGATTTTTGTCATATAAATATCGATTTCACAGCAAAACTTATAGGATATCTTTTGTTCAAAATTTCATTGCCTTCAATTTTGTATATATACATTTTTCTATTTTGTCGCACCGTTTCTGATTGACAACGACTTAAACAAGACTCGATAAAATACAAAAATCTCATCTATATCTCGGAAACGGTGCGATCAAATAGAAAAATGTATATGAACAAAAATGTAGAGAATAAAATTTACAAGAAAAAATCCCTATTAATTTTTTTATTTTGTCACACCGTTTCCGAGATATACTATGTAGATGATAATATTTTTCGTATTTTACAGAGTTTTGTTTAAGCCGCCGTCAGTCACAAACGGCGCGACAAAACAAAAAAATGTATATAAACAAAATTGAAGGCAATGAAAATTGCAACAAAAAATTTCTAAAAAGTTTTGGTGTAAAATCGATTTTTATATGCCAAAAAACGGTTTTTGCATTGTTAATATAGGAGCGTCCGGATTTCGGAAATTAAATAGCGACATAAATTATGTAACTTTGAAGGTTGGGGGGAGGAAATACAAAATAAACCAGCGGCGTACAAAATTTTAATTGTTCGTTAACTGTCAAAACTAAAATATTTATTTTGCTAGTTGAATGTGGAAGATAAAATCGTAATAATTAATCTTTTGCACAATAATTTTGCAAATCCACATAAAAATTTTAATTGAAGCTTTGTTATCAAATATTGAAGCCATAAAATGATTTACAGCCAAGTGCACCTGCAGAGAGCAACACAGTGAGCTGATTGTATTTTTTACAAAGCCAGCAATTGATTAAATCAATAATTTAATTTCTAATGGAAATGTTTTAACATTTGAAAGTGTTGCGGATTAACTTCACCAGTTTACCTTGAATGAACTCACGTCTCAAATATGCAGACGGATAACAGGCTACGTTTACCTTTACAGGGTTCGCTGAACACTAAAACCATTGTCAGTAATGTAAATTTTATGGCAGGTAAAAACAGTAGCCGTTTAACTTTTGCCAACTTACAAAACTTAATTTATTAACGACTCAGCATTTTTTAATTATCTTAAATTAGTCTCGCGTAATTGGATTATTTCGGCCAATTTTAACAAAATTACCAGCAAAAGTCGTTTGAAATTGAGAGTAAATTTGAGCATCAAAATTTTTGAAAAAATTTATTCATAAAAATTTACAATCATAGCGTGAGAAAAAGGAACTTGGGCACTTGGGGTTACGATTGCTGGTCGGGGATCCCCTGTATTTGATGGAAGGATGCCGAGGAACCTACGGAATACTGCGAGACCTCAGGTGACACTGACGCATGAGGAAGAGTTTGCTGTGGACGTTGACTCTCGTAGGGATTTTGATTCTGCAAAATGTACTTCAGCTCCATTTCACTGACCAATTGGAAAATTTTCGTTTTTATCAAGTTTTGATCCACCTGGTTGAAGTTTTTCACAGTGGAAGCCATCAGTGAGAAAAAACTGTCCATTAGATTATAGCCGTCTTCGTCACTTTTTCTTTGGATTAAATTATTTGGTACACTTCGAGGTTGAAGTGTATAAGCCTGGATAACGTTCTCCTTTGGAATGACCATCACTTCCTTTGGTTGATTTGGAACATTTTGGGCCACTTCAATTTCCATGTCACGATGTGGGTCGATTATTATTTTTTCTTCGGTAATAAATTGATTGCTATCTTCGTTCATGTCTCTGTCAGAATATTCCCCTTCGGTTTCTTCGTTTTCCACGACGGACGGTCGGGAATTTCGTCTAAACTCTTTAAGGAACGACATCTCATCTTCGTATCTCCATTTTGGAACTTTACTGGTGGTAGCCTCTCCACTTTTATGCCTATTGATTACCCTACGGTGCTGTGCTCTCAACGATTCCCATCGTTTTTTACACTCATAAGCTAAAACAAAAGGAAATTACTATTTGGGGATGGGGGAATAACAGAAATTTTACGTTTTTGAAGTATCTGCGTTGATATATCCTTCCATGCGTCTCTTTTCGCTGCGTTATCATTGTAGCGCCGATTTGTCGGATCGTACAATTCCGGTTTTTGCTTCACCGATTCGATTAGCAACTCATCTGAAAAAAAAAACTTGATATAGCTTTTATGCTTACAGTAAAAGCCAAAAAAAGAGAAACAGTTAAGGTAGACGCAGCTTGATGAACAATTAATCACCTTCCATTTTTGTTTCTTCAGTCTGAATTCTTATCAGATTTAATTGTTCCAGCAGAACAAGTCTTTGCAGTTGCGAATTACTAAGGTCTTTGGTTTCGTCCAGCTCCGCAGGCGATTTTCCGGTTATTTTGATTCTTTTAGCCGGTAGACCTTCCGAGTCTGCTTCATCGAATAATCCAGTTTCTGGAGTTCCCATAGACACATCAAACAAGGGGTTTTCGTTCTCCAAAATTATTTCCAAAAACATTTTTTCCCAGTCTTTCAACGGAATCGTTTTGATGCCCATCGCGTTGATGTTGCTTTTCTTTTTTAGATCATTTTTCATGTTCTGTAATTTTTTTTTCAACTGAGCGACCGTTACATCTTTCCTAGTTAATTTTACATAATTGCTATGAAGCTCTTGAAGAGCTTTGGTTTTGGCATCTTTTATTGCTGGCGTTTGAGATTTATTAAATAAAACCTGATAATTTTGTAGAAGCTTGATCAATGTTCTATTGGCACAGTTAGACCCGGCATCCCTGGATTCTTCTTCGGAAAAATATTCGAAATCGGACATTTCACCACTTTTATAAGTCTAAGTTTAAACTATTAGCATGTGATTATTACAGCATAGCATTCACTTCGATGGCAGACTAGCCGTGAAAGTTGTGTGTGCTGCTTCGCACATCGTTGGATGCTCATGCGCAGCCACGCAACGATTGGATAGCTAAAACTCAAGTGCTAGCACTTGATGCTCGAGCTTCAGCTTGATCGAAAATATAATTATGGATTGCAATATTTTACGATCTTTGTTATTAGTAAAAACTAGGAATTAAAAATTGAAAAATAATAATAAAATATACCGTTTGTGAAGTCCCATGAGTAGGAGTTAGCATTTGGACTCTTACTTTTCAACATCTTTTGTTTGTATTCGTACGGGCAGAATAGCCTGAAAAAGAACGACACGTTGGGTAGGTACTTGAATTAGCACGTGATAACCGTATCACACTGACGCGCGCAAGGTTCGGTCTCGGAACAGGATGAGCATGCTCCGTGCACATAGGCATTGTGGGCTACGTGCCTGCCACCGTGCCTGCATGCCATATGATGAGGCCAAAGACACGAACGAGCAGTTGAGTTGGATCAGCAAACTGGACAAGGGAGAATTAAATTCAGGTAGGTAAAGGTTGGCCAAATTCGAAAATAGCGATAAAATATGTTGAAAGCATAAACTCGATGCCGAGGAAGTGCTGATGTAAACACAGCCATTTTTAAACGGATTCCTGCTTGTGTTTGCTATACTGAGTCGATGCATGACCTAATAATAAAAATGGTCGATCGCGTATTTATAAACATTAATTCAATTCAAACACGTTGAAGGATATTTGACTAAACTCTGTCTAAAAAAATTTGACTAAAAAAGTGGTACGAGGAGCTATTACATCAAAATAAATTTTTAAATATTTTTCTGATTGTATCATCAGAGAAAACAAAGACAGAGACCTTCGTGGCGCCAAAACTCCATTAATTTCAGTCAAAATTGAACAAACTCGGAGAATTTATCATCAGTTGGGTAAAAAAAATGAGATCATCTTTTGAATGAGATTCTGGTAAGGCTACTACCCGCGAGGGGGGGGGAGATAAAATTTATTCAAATAATCATTACGTAAATAATGGAAGCTCCCTTAAAATGACTTCGCTAGACAGATTCAAAAGTCTGAAAAACTTTCTACACCTATTTTAACAGTAATTCACCCCTAGGAAAATGTTTTTAAGCGCCGCGCCGCTCAAAAAATTCTTCTAGAGAATTTCGAGCTCAGACTCAATGCTTCTAAAATTTTGAAATTAAACTTGAAATTTTTGTCCTAGATATACTTAATTTTTTTTACATTTATTTATTTTATATAAAATTTTTTAATTTATCACCCATTTTTTTGTAAAATTATTTACCTATTTTGTGATATAGTTTGATACTCCTGAGTCGAAACCTCGAAACTATCACAAAATTAAAAAATTAATTTTTTAAGGACAATAAGGGTTAGCAGACTAATCAAAAACAAATCGAAATTATAATTTTTTAAAATAATTTAAGCGCCCCTTTGCTACTCGGCGCCCCTAGGCAGTTGCCTAATTTGCCTATTGGATAATCCGGCCCTGTTTGTAAACTGATATTCAGAAATCGTCAAATGAAATTCAAAAATCTCAGAAAGTAACAATATTTCATTTGAGCATTTGACGCCTCTGTTAGATTTAATTGAAAAATCTGAATTCGATATGACGCTTTCTGAACATCACTTATCAAATAATTTGAATTACAGTTGACGATTTCTGAATTACTGATGAAAAAATGTAGATAAAACAGTGAAGAAATTGAGTTTTTCAATTTTCTTCAAATACAAATTTTTAAAAGTGGAAAAACGGATTTTTTCAAAAATTGTAATTTTCAAAGTGGTTACACATCATAATACCTCAAATTCTATTGAACCGATTAACTTCAAATTGCGTATGTACCCTGTTCTTCTGCTTTAGTTTAAGAAAGTGAAAAAAAATCGATAATTTTGTGAGTGGCTTGAAGTGGTATTATAATAAAAAATGTAACTTTAAAAATCATAAAAAGTGATTCAATGTGACCTCTTAGGGGGAGAGTGGTAATTAATCTCTGTTACCCACTTTTGGATCCGCGTTTGAAAAATAAAAAACAAATTTATAAGAAATGCTGAGATTTTGAAATTCACAAAATATTCAATATTTTACTTGAGTTTAGTTTACATTTTTGAATATCACCGAACCGACTTACCTGGGGGGTATTCCATACCCCCCAAACCCCCCGGTTAGGGTTTGTGCAGGTTACTATATTTTATACTGAGCCCATAAGAAGTGTTGTCCGGTGCCGAGTTGTACGGTGCCGAATTGTCCGGTGCCGACTTGTCCAGAGCCGAGTTGTCCGTGTCCGCCCTTTCCAGCATGTCAACTGGTATGTTGGCAATTTCAGCCCGAATATTGGCTTTGAGATCTTCTAATGTTCTTGGATGGTTGACATAAACAAGGAATTTTAAAAATCCCCACAAAAAGCCGGGGCTATATTGAAACGATTTCGAAAGGCACGACGAGTTGCGATCACAGAACGTCCATTCGAAAAGTACGCCTCAACGGCAAATGCACGCTGCTCACTGTTCCAACGCATCGTGGCGACTGACCGGATGGGGAACAAAACTTTAGATGTACGCCTACCGAATAAGAGCAGTCTCCGCCCACTACGATCTTTACAGTCTAAATGGTGCGCATTTCAAAAAAGGAAGTTATGATGCCGCACCCTGTATAATATAAATAAGATTAAATTATTTTTACATTATTAGTGCAATTTACTGACTTGAAAAACAGAAAAAATTTTTAATTTAAAGAATAATGTCATTCTAGGGCATACAGTAGCGGCCATGGAAATTGCATTGGGAATTATTCACGAATTAAAAAATAGAATTCTAATAATAAGGAATCGAAAATAGAACAGAAATAGATAAAAAGTTAAATTTTTAGTTTGAAACTCATTAGCTCAAAAATACATTTTCTTTTTTGAAAGATAGGTTTATCAAACCGGGGGGCCTGGGGGGTATGGAATACCCCCAGTACTTCAGTGATTGTGTTCAAAAAAAGAAAATGTGTTATTGAATTTCAAATCAAAAATCTTAGATTTTAGAAGTTAGATTTCTGGTTTGAAACCCATAAGTTCAATAACACTTTTTTTTGGCGCACAATCTGGAAGGTTGTACTGGAGGGTATTCCATACCCCCCAGACCCCCCGGTTTGAAAACCTAGCTGTGTAGTGTATGCGTATTGTGTATATTGTATGCAGTTATTGAAATTTCATTATGAATTATTACTTTAATTCGGAAATAATTACCGATGTAATTTCCATGACTGCTACTGTATATTCGGGGGCCGATTTGGGGGCTATTGTCGCCACTGTCTCTGTGAAGTCACTGTAGTTTGGTGTGGCGTAGCGTTGATGTATGGTACCCGGGGCAAACTTTAAATTTGCCGCCCCCCAATTTTCGCAAAAAAAGCTTTTTTTGAATCAATTTATTAAAATTAAAATAATTAAATTACAATTTTATTCTGACATTGTATTTTTAATTTAGAGAAGCTTCTCTCACAACTGGTATTACTTATGGCAGCTTTTCGTTTATTTTTAACCATCTATCTATCATCAGCACGGCCGTTCTCTGCCGCCCCCAAACGTGCCACACGGGGTATTCGCTCCCTCTCCCTACGCCACTGTGTATATAATTTTTACCTGTGGTTTGTTTACCCCTCAAGATCCACAGTTTCTTTAAATTTTTATCTGGCCGTCCGTCTGTCCGTCCGTAAATTTAAAATTAAAAATTAGCTGATTACTTTTACTTACTTTTATTACAATTATTTATTATTATAATAAATATTTGTAATTCGAGGGGCGGCGCAAGCCGTCTTTCGCGCTCTGCTTAGGGCGCATTTTATAATCTGAATGAATTAAAAAAATTAATTTTACCTTTATTTTTATTAATTTATGAGGCGGCAAACCTCTTGGGCCCAGGGAGCCAAATTTTAAAATACGTTTCTGAGATCATAGAAACTGCGATCACCCAAATCCAAATTTATATTTATTTAATTTTTGAAATCCATAAACGGGGGGGGGGGGATTAAACTAGTGATTTTAGACAATTCAGAGTTACAATCTATTTTGCAGATCATTTCACATTCCGTATATTTCGATATTCCGATATGCAATATTCCGATATTCAATATTCTGATATTTAATATTCCGATATCCAATAAATCCAATAATTTTTTTATTAGTAATTTTTCATTAATATTCCAAAAAATTTGTTTTTTGACATCAAAATGAAGATTTCTGACTTACAGGTCTCTTCGATGGGTTTAATACGATACGACCCTAGCCAAAATCTTCAGTTTGTCAACACTGTTGACATTTTTTTGTTTCCACTTTTTTGTATAGTGACTTCAACCTTTTTTTGGCTTCCTCAGTGTAATTTGTGAAAAAGTTCAGTTCATGGATGGTTTTGCCAATTTTTCACAGATTATGCCAACTGCCTACAATATTGAGGGGTTATCTCTTCATAATAGAGCCGTTTCTGGGTTTAATACAAAACAATATTAAATTGCAAGTTCCTTGACCGGGAGGTCTGGAGGGTATGGAATGCCCTCCAGACAAATAGAGTTGCCAGCCATCTTACTTTAGGTAGAATACTCCTTGGGCATTAAATGGCATCTGTTCTACTTCAAGTTAACCTGATTTAAAACAAATTTTTTTTTTTTAAGTTTTTTTTTAAATTATTTTTCTGGGCATTGTCATGTCATGTATTCACCACTGGTGCGCTTAAATGAATTAGTAAGATTTGATTGCAAAAACATCTATTTTCATATTTTGGAAACCTGTTAATCCATTATTTATTTTTGTCGAATGTAAACAGACACAGGAAAAAATCCAAAATGCCCCACTTGAAGGTTTTCAAAAGTGGTGTAACTTTGGGCAAGTTGATTTTTAGTATTATTAAGAAATTAAACTTACGATTGGGAATTCTTGACATTTTTTCAAAATATTTGACGTGATTTTGAATTTCAACTATTTTGCTTAGATGTTTTGTGTTTCCTAAATGCAAAGATGCTGGCAATGGAAAACTACCGAGGTAATCTGCCCTAAAAGCCGCCTCAAAACTAAGTATATTACATTTTCTCTGTGCATAAAATATTGATTTTAAATTAGATTTTGTTACTATTATAGCCGAATTCACCTTAAAAACAAAGATCTTGTCTTTCTAATTTCGTAATTTGAGTATGGAGGCTTCAAGGACGTTTTTAATGGGCGGAGCAACTCAAACACCTTGTCTTTCTAGATTAGTAATTTTTGAGTTTCGAGACGATCTATAATTTTTGAGTATAATTTATGCCAAAAATATTTTTTTAACATAAAAACACGCCATTGGTGAGACCTCTTTTACGGAAACAGCCAAACGAATATTTGCATTTTTTGAATGATCCTCAAAATTTAATATTAATATTATTTGCTATAATTAAAAAAAAAATTTTTTTGTCAACTACTCCTATCCCCCTTCAAAACTGTTATTTTGCCATTCTGCATGGAATTTTCTAATGGAACACAACTAGAAATGTTTTATCTAAAATGTTTATAAGCATTTCAATTGTTAGAAGCGAAGTGCATTCTAACACACTCACTCCACGTTTTCCAAAAACGTGATTGGCCTGTTAAACCAGCACACGATCCTTCTGAAAAGTTATAGTTGATTGTAAACAATTTTAGCCTTGGAAAATTTCTAAACAACCAATATAGTTATATTTCTCTTTATAAATATAAATTTGGTAATTTTTTATTCCAAAAATTAAATTTCAGTAATACAAACTTCGACCAAATACAAATGTCCTTAACATTCAAGCTATTTCAGTAACTCAGCGAGAAAGTCAGGTTCAAGCTGAGCTGGAAGCCGTATCAATAAATTCATGAAGCATGTGTCTGCTTGCTAAGCGGTAAGAACTTCCCCGATGAATGTTGTTTATCAACTTGACTTGTTGTTAATGACAAAATTAAACATGTACAAATTGCAAACGCTAGATGAAGTAATTTTGAATCACATAAAAGTGTTCAAAATGTTCTGTTAGATTTATCAGTGTGACACCATAAATTTTATAGAATTGAGAGCATAGCAAAGCGTTTCTTTAACAGTATCTGTAACAATATGCTGCCTTATAACGGTATTCGGTAATGGTTTTAATAAATTGTTGTTTGTTACTGTATCTAGGTCTGAGAGTATTTTTGCAAAAGTCATAATTATTTTAAAAATTCATCCGGACGGCTCTCTCGCTTTCGAGATTTTGCACACACCCCCGTATCATGAAGCATTAAAAAGCCATTGATTTTTTACGCTATCTTTGACTTCGTGCATTTGAACAAATTATCCGTAATTTATTATTGTAAATGCGTGCACAATATAGTAAAATGCACGAAATGAAAACAAACAAACAAAGAATTTAAACAATTATGTATTCATCGTAGAACAGTTAATACTTCCATTTCACAATGATTTGATCAATAACGGTTACCGCTACATTACCGAGTTATTACTTAAAATTTTTCTAGTTCAAAACGTTTTTAAAAATCTACTCCAAACGTTATTACAGCGACCTCAATATTTTACACACATAGTTGTAAGTTTATTTACCTTTTGATTTAATAACTTAGTCGATATGATTTACCGATATTTAATGGATTTTATCGCCTCTATTAATTTTTGCACCCCGGGCGAAAATTTCCGACAGCACACTGTATACATTTTACGTCATAAATAAATTTTACTTTCGAATCTACCACCTACCTAATCTTCGGCGGCTATATCTGGATGGTGTGGCAAGAAACTGTCCATTGCATAACCAGTGCTGTTATTGTAAATAATAAAAAAATAATTCGTGCTTGACGCAAGTGTCTCTAATTAAATTCTTCAAAATAAAAATTTTCACTGCTAAGTTCCTTTTAAGTGTAGCCTTTCAAACTTAAGATTAAAACAGGATATGAATTAAATTAGAAGCTTTTAAAAAATTAATTTCCTTTTAATTTTTTAACGTTTAATTTCATTTTACTTCCATAAATATGATTTTAAAATAATAAATTGGTTTTTATGCATTTTTACTCTGCTACTTAATCCTTTCGGCGGGCTTCCCCCGGGCCACTAGTCGGAATTGGTTCCTCGGCCTAACTCGGAGATCTCCGATTGTGCTAGGATCCAGCAATAATTTTTGTATTTTCTTCTACCGTTGCGTTATTTGAAAAAGTCTAACTTTTCGATATTCGACTGAACAAGGTAAAATAAATTTTGCGTCTCTCATTTCCGCCTTGAGGTGGATCGGCAGAAGGGACGCCATCACGAGCACCGCATCAGTGGAAACCGTCTTGTAAGCCCTGCAGATTCTCAGGGCGCTCCTTCTCTGGCTTCTCTCCCACAAACGCCTGTACCACCTTTTCCAGGGCCGACACCCATATCGGGGCGGCGTACAGCATTATGGATTCAGCTACGGTGCACAGAAGTCTTCTTTTGGTCTCGTTTGGGCCACACATATTTGGCATAATCTTTGCCAGTGCGTCAGTGGTTGTCATTGCTCTGGCTGCCATTCTCATGATGTGGGGCTTGAACGATAGATTTTGGTCTATGTCCACGCCCAACACCCTGGTTTCATCCACCTCTTCCCTGAAAACACCACCGCCTCCGTCTTCTCAGGAACGAGCTGCAGACCTCTGTCGTCCATCCACTCTTGGATTTCCGCCAGCGTATCATTAACCATTTGCTCTAGTTCTTCCTCAGTTTCGACCTCGTCCACCACCGTGATGTCATCCGCAAAACATGTGATGCTCACCCCCGGTCGTGTGGGGAGCTTGAGGACACCAGAGGATGGGGCCGAGCACCGACCCCTGAGACACTCCACTGTTCACCGTCAAAGTTGCCAAAGCTTTTCCTCTACTACCAGCGTTCTTCTCTCTTTTCTCGTTAAAGGCGTTCTTCACGTCGAGTGTAACCAGAACCACGCAGCGTTTTCTTCTCCTTGTACCTTCTCTTGTTTCTATCTTCCGGACTATGCTATCGACCGCGTCTGTGGTAGATCTACCCCTTCGGAAGCCGAATTGGCTACCCGAGAGGCCCCCTGTCTTGTCTATCTCCTGCTGGAGTCTGTGCAGGATCATACGCTCGAAGAGCTTAAACTCTTTAAGCTTAAGCTGGTTAAGAATTGGACCATGTTGGAAATTATGGATTCATTAGGATAAGGTTTTTATAATTTTCAGCTGGCAATTTCCAGCATGGTCCAATAGACAGATAGACCTGTACGACTTTGGGAGCTCCAGAGGCTTTTTTCCCTTCCTCAGCAGCAGTAGTTTTGCTTTCTTCCACTTGTTCGGGTATTTCCCCTCTCTCAGGCATCCATTGTAGACCTCGAGTAGAATCTCGGGCCTAGCCTCCGCTAGCTTGCAGATTACAATGGACGGCACTTTGTCGGGCCCAGGTGTCTTGTTGTTGGGCATATTATTAGCTGCCGCCTGTAGTAAAGTCAAGGTAACTTGGTGTTAAAAATGTGTTCCCTCGCCCCCAAAAAGCAAATTTTTTTATAAGGTGGTCGGAACAGGAACGAATCAAGTCTATAATGTTATATATTAATTGTACACCTTCTTCAGAAGAACTTGAGAAATCACCACAGAAGAAAAAGTTTACTCTGTCGTTGTCGTCCATATTTCGTAATAATTAGATAGGTTTTTGGGTTGTTGGACTCGGGTCCAACAAAATTTAACAGAAAAAAAAACTCAAAGTGAACTTGATTCACTTCTGTTCTCCCCACCTCATATTATGTATGAACGGCTACAAGGCGAAACAATAACTAGGAAAATTCAATACAATTAGTAAGTTACTCGGTAGAGAGTCTAAAACTTTGATATGACCGTCTTTGTGCTTCGGAGGGCACGTAAAGCCGGCGGTCCCCAATGTTTATAATTAAAAACGGGGTTACAGGCATTCCTCAACCCGAATTAAGCAGCCGTGGGGTTTAAATGCTTAAGCCTTTCTCGTAAGAGAAAGAGGCATATGTTCAAAGTTGGACGACAAACGGTTAAGTAATAAAAGAAAAAAAAAATTTTTAGATTGAAGAAAGAATGGGAAAAATAGATAATTTGTACTCATTCACCTCACGCAGGATTTATCGAAAAAGAATAATGGTACACAGAGAAAAAATTTTAATCCAAATCCTTCGCGCATCACTTGTGAAGTAAATATTACTGCAGTTGAAGTAAATTTTACCCCAAATGCAGTCAACTGCAGTAATATTTACTTCAGTTTAAAAATTGAAACAGTTTCAATATTGAAGTAAATATTACTGCAGTTGAAGTAAATTTTACTAAAATTGTGGTAAAATTTACTTTAACTGCAGTAATATTTACTTCAGTTTATAAATTAAAACAGTTTCAATATTGAAGTAAATATTACTGCAGTTGAAGTAAATTTTGCCACAAACTGCAGTTGAAGTAAATTTTACCACAAATTTAGTAAAATTTGCTTCAATTGCAGTAATATTTACTTCAAATTGATGTGAGATAAATTTGGATTTCAATTTGAAGTAAAAATTACTTCAAAACCCCAACAATTTTTCTCTGTGTATAAAAAGATTTTTCCAAGAGCTTTTCCGTAAGAAAATATTTTGTCTAATGTAAGTTCAAATCTGCACTTCACTCGACAATAATTTTTTTAAGTTCTACGTTCAAATGGCCTTAGCACCAAAACTATTTATTTTTTATCGTAAATAACTTAGACGTTTTTTCATAATCGCAGGACGATGTACAAGCTAGATTCTAACCAGTTATTGTCTAAAACAAGTGTTTTTAAGTTATGGATTAAATTAACAAGGTGAAAAGATTTATAGTTTTATTTTTAGTTTATTAAATTATTAAAGGAAGTCCGGAAACTGTTTTAATCGGTTTTTTAGATCTGGAATGAACCTATTAAGTTTTTCAGTTTGTTTCGTAATTTTCGTTTTGGTTTTGGTTTCCGTAAAAAACCAATGTATTTCTCGGAGAACCCGAAAAAGTAATCAAGGATGTATACAAAACCACAAAATAAATTTACCAAATTATCAAAATTTACTAAACAGAAAAAATATAAAATTTTAATTTTATCAAATAAAAAACGTTGAAAATAAATCTTAGAAGTTTTCAACATTTTTTTAGTTAATTTAATTAATAACTCGAAAACCGTTCATTTTAGACAATAAAAGATTAGAAGCTAACTTTTAGATAATTTCACGATCTTTAAAAAAGCTCTAAACGATGTACCTTAAAAAATCAATAGTTGCGGTGTTATGACCATTTGTAAACAGAAATTATAAAAATTGCTTTTAAGCTCTCTTCTTTCAAAAAACGTTTTTTCCCTTATACCGCCGCAATTCACAGGCGAGGAAAATTTTCGAAATTCGAAAAAAAAAAAAAATAATCGAAGTGATTATTATGAATTAAGAAAAAAGTTTTGTTTGAAAAATTTCTCAAGAATTTTGATTAATTTTGAGAAAAAAACCGTCCCATTTTTAGGACATATGCTGAAAATAGAAGCAAAAACTGATTCATTTTACACATTCATCTGAACATTTTTATTACATATTTAGGCATATATCGAGGCATATACATCGTGTTCATAAATTTATAGCTGAGTATGAAACAACAATAATTATTTATTATGGAAATCCATTAGAAAAATGCATCGAAATTTTAATGACGCGTTCTGTGCTTCTGTGAAATCCCCAGCTTGGTAAAATTTCCTGTAAATAGTTGAATGCTCAATGTTGGTGAATATCAATAGTTCCCCATCTAATACAGGCCACTAGTCTTCTGGATACATGATTTTGACTGTAACATTACTGATGATACCTGTAAAAATTCCGGCTCCCCAAAAATGGGACATTGGCGGGTATTGGGTTAATGGTTGCCTTAACTTTTGCTATTTTCTTAAATCTGTCGTTTAGGACAATAATAAAAAATGCAATTTAAATATATTTTGTGAATATAACAGTTTCGGTAGTCCAATCAAAAATTTTGGTTTTACGAAGGTTTAAAATATATTACCATCAACTAATTAGGTTTACACAACCTTTATAAACATGAGCGTCTATTTGGGGGGGGAGGGGAGGGGGCAAAAAGGGCTGCTGCCCGTGGAGAAAGTATTATTACTGAACCAGGAACCACAGAATCTGAATTTTGTTTTTGCTGAAAATAAAGAAAATTAAAAATTTTTAGAGAAAATTTCTTGATTTTGCCCCTCCCTGAAAAAATCCCAAGGGCACCCATGTTTATAAAACAAAAATTATTTATTGAGTAATAAAGTATACACATAGGGAATTTATGAAAAAAAAAAACTTGTATAACATAAAGTCACGACGTGGGCGGGGCTAACATTATGGAAACAGCCAATCAAACAGTTTCATTATGTTTTTTGACCTTTTCATGCAAGTTTTTGATTGGTTTATAAAATCTAATATTTATATTTATAATTTATGCCTTTAACTACTATAATTTCATCAGTAAATTTTTAAAATTTTGCGTGCTACTTCCGTTTTATGCTTAGGTGCGAAGCTGACAAAGAAAAATCTTTTACTTGTAATACAAAAACAATACTACTATACAGAAGTGGATGCCCAAGGTGCACTACCAAGGTGCTTCGTCCATCAAGAACTGGGGTCCTTGGCTGGGGGGGGGGGTGGAAGTTAAATTTTGCTCCAACTTTTTATACTGGAACCCTCTGCATACTAAAGAACGGATAGAAATTAGTGTGATACTTGACATTATTCCATATTGTCCAGACCTTCCGGTGCGTACTGCCACGACCTATAGACGTATTTACTCTGAATGAGTGAAAATCACATAAAATGCAACACCTTAAGTATAAATTGCGGGGGTCTGGGGGTTATGAAATCAAGAGATATTCCAAGCTAAGAGTCCAATTTATTTGCGATTGGGTGTGCATTCACTTCGATACAAAAAAGTTAAGTTTTTTTATATCCTATTAGAATAATTATTTGCAATAACAACAACAATTTAGAATATGGTTTTCAAGGGGACATTCACCCAAGTACTAACCACATCCAACAACGTTTAACTTTGGTGAGTTGGTGGGAATTTTTTAATATGTTTATACAAATTTAAGCATGGAAGAGATCTTCATGGACTGGAATACTCACTTAATCTAATTATTGAAATATGTACCTGTGGAAGGTTACCATAATTAATCGATTTTACGTTCACCCACGAAATGTGAACGTTTTGTTGCGGTTGTGCTATTGATAATATTGATAACCTGTTAACTGTTGACCTTAATAATAAAATAATCTTTCTACCACAACATGAATTTGTAGCAGTGAATCTTCCATGCTCTAAATGTTTTCTTGACCGCTGAACGATAACTTGAGGTCACAACATGTTAATCATGCCACTAGGTCGGCGTAGTGTAAATACCTACGTATGAGGTAAACGAGTGGGTGTCCCCAAAAATATACTTCGGTTACTTTCAAAAAAAGACGAGACTGGTTACTTTGGAAAAGTAGGAGTTAGCAAGGTTATATCCATAAAGTTTGGGTATTGCCTATCTGATCCAGCTTCTTTGGAAGTCAAAACCAGATCTGCCTCTGCTGGGCAGTTAATTGAAGCAAGAGAAGTAGTATATTTTTGAAGAAAAATTGGCTGATTGCCATAAGCTTGACATGACGCATGACGTCAAGATCCATCAGGAGCTGGTTTAACCTTCATGGTGAAGGCAAATTTCTCAGAATACCGAATACGTCGAAATTGACGGCCAACAATAACGTATTTATTGAACAATTACATAAGAGTTGACGAGATAAAAAGTTAATTTTCAACTTTCTTTTTAATTGGTTCAAGAGAAGTTACGTGGGTTTTCTGACAATGAAAGGTAAATTACGCATCGGCATGTAAGGTCACGAATTGAATTTGGAAGGACCTTTTGGAAGTTTATATTTCGTATGATTACGTCTTGGATTTGTGTTACATAAAAGATGTATACCTAGAACTTAGGCAAAATGTAAAAAGTGGATTGTGCAATCAAACTGCGAATGATTTTCATACTAATTTCAAGTTTACCGCTACATGGGCAATATAACAGTAGATCGTGCGATTCGAGATACGGAAAGATTTACAACTTGTTACTATAAATTATTATTGTAACAAAGATTTCAAAAATTTTTTGATTTTTCCCCACCTTCGGTACGTTTTTTTCTTACCGGAGGAGAGCGTTGCGCTCTGGATGTTTGTTTTGCTGCGAGTATTAAAAATAGAAAATTTGGTTTGTTGTCCTTTCTATTTTTAAATTCTAGTTTTTCATTCATCCTTCCACTCGTGTTCAGTAAAGAGGGACACATTAATATTGTCTAAACCTCGAAATACTAAATCCAAATTTCAAATTGCCGAAAAGCTCTGAGCAAATATAACATAAAATAATTTCTTTAGTTTTCCATTTTAAATATCACGATAAAGCCTACGTAATATCCATATAAAGAGAAGTTGATGACCTAACAACCTCAACACACACCAGTTGCGTATGTAAATTGGTCTGAAGTGTTTCCGGTAGAGCTGAAGTAATTGAAATAAAATCTGTTCATTTTACTTCAAATAATTTAAATAAAACTCTGGGTGCGAGTTAGGCCCGCGAGATTTTGCCAATTTAGGTCCGGAAGGTTAAATTTGGTTACCATGGCAACGCAAAATGAAATTGGTGATCTTCAACATTTAAATTTTTTTTATCTAGATGTATGCACATAATTACTATATCCTACATTGCATAAAGCTAATATGGTGGGTTTTTCTAAAATTGATTAAACATTTAACCTACGATCCGCGAAAGCCAGCCGAAAGAATTAAGTCGCAGTGTAAATTTAAGAATTAAGAATTAATTTGAATTTAATAGTTTAAATTCGCCGCTTGTTTTTGGCTCGACATGGATGTCAGTGAACTGAGAGGTCAGTTTCTATTTTGTGAATCCCGCCAGCTATAGTTGGCTCCGCGTTTTCAGACGTCAATATGGCAAACTAATCTTAAAATTAATTTTCTAACGACTTTACAGTTGTTAATTCAGTAATTTTTTTTTTAATTGTTTTCCTTCTAGTGCCAAACACTATGCAGTGCGGAGGCAATCACTTGGCTAAAGCCAAGATGACGTACTAGAGAATTTAATTAATGGACTGGTTTTGCGTTGCCTTTCCCACATCCTAAAGATATAGCTTGGACTTTAGATCACAGCAGTGTATTATTTTAAAAAAGATTTTTATTTCATGTAACTTCCCAAAAATATTGGACCTAGTAGACGAATCCAAAGCCAAATCATTCCACATTAAATTCTCTTTTACCACTTTTTTGAAAGATTTTCCCGAACTTCCTTCTGGATTGTCTGTTAAAAAGCAAAAAATCTCATTTATGAATAATATTCTTAGAATTTACTGAAATTTTCTTAAATTTCCTAAGATTTCTTAAAATTTCTCTTCACTCGTACACTAGATTTTCTCAGCAATTCCGTCGTCAGTTGTACGTAATACGTATTATGAACTTGCTTCGATTTTAATTCAACTAGGAAACTGAATATCATTAAAAGTAGGTTGTCCTAAGTGAAATAATAGATGACAGCGCCAGTGTTTGAGAAATTAATTGCAAAGAGATATTTTAATAGAATTTTAGATAAACTAGTGAACGGTATTCTATCTTATCAACAGCTGAAGGTAAGGCAAAGTTAAGACTTTTTATTGCATTTTGTATAAGCATACTCTACCTTACAGAGTTCTACATTTTATTATGTTGTGTAATTTTAATGTTTTTTATAGAAAAAAATACCAAAAAGGCTTGATTTTGCTGTAAATAATAAGCGAATAAAAGCCTATCGTAATCAAGTCCCACGTTGTGTCGTCAATTGCTTCCGAGCTCCAACTATAAACAGATTCAACATTTACAAGATTACTAAGGACCTCTGGTCCCGTAACCATGGTTACTCCGGTCTAGGACATTTAAACGCGGTCGGTTGAACACGGCCGGTTGAACTCGGCCGTTTGAACGCAGAGACGTTGGAACGCAGGGATGTTTGAACTCAGGCACGTTTGAATGCAGAGACGTTTGAACGCTAAAAATGAAATGCAATGGCACCCCCCCCCCCCGTTATTATATTTAAATAAAATAATAATGTTGTTGCACGTCGATTTAACGTGGATTAGCATGGACTGCTTAAACAGGTTAGTAAGTGCAACAATTCCCCATTATCCCTGAGCCCTGACCTCAAAATAATACTTAAAATTCGTTTTTGGGGGGAAGGGGGGATAATTCAAACTACTTGGGTAATTTTTGTAATTCTGGATCTCCTCTTCTCCCACGTAAAGGTCCGTAAGATAACTGATAGTCTATAATAGATGTCTAGATTGTAGGGTGGATCCAAGATTTGCTGTGGTTGCATTTGTCAAAACTGACCCTCCGCACCCTCCGTTTCGGTCACCTCCGCTCCGGATGCTCTGGGCCGTTTTGACAAAGGCCATACTCGCTAAATATATTCCTCTAGAGTCTAGACGACCGGTACTACTCCACAAAGTGTGCTACAATGATGGGGGTAGATCTCCTTCGATGAGGACTCAAAATTCTGATTTTTTAAGAGGGACGGGATGCTATTGCATCTAATTTCTCGCATTCATAAGCCTCTACGTTCAAACGTCCGCCTCTGCGTTCAAACGGCCGCGTTCAAACTGCCGCGTTCAATTGTCCGGCTCTGTGGTTATTCAAAGCTCATTTTATCATTTCTTATTTTTCATTTTGACCCCCAATATTGACGGTTTCCCTCAGGCCCACGCCTGTTTTGCGACCTCTACGTATTAAAATACGTAGATTTAAGTAATAAAAAATCACAAACATAATTTCAATTTTTCAAAAAAATAAAAAGCTAACCTCTGATACTTTTTGACCACAAACATTGAAAGTTTGAAATTAGATATATTTTTCTTATGTAGTTTGGGTTGGTAGTCTAGACACTGATCAAAGCCCTATTCGCACCTCCTCGTGGTGGTCGCTGGTAACTTGTGGAGGACTCTCTGTGATCGGGTAACCAACCCCGCAGGAGGAGGGAAGTCTGCAAGGCCAACGCGAGAGGCCGACATGCCCTGCAAAGGCCACGCAAAATGCAGCGGAAATGTGGGAACTGTGTCGCAGACACCTCCGAGAACACCCTGTCCGAATGCAAGGGATGGGAACCGACTGGGGGTCCCGCACAGTTAATCCACACACCAGAAGCGGAAACAGCCGTTGCATAATAACCCAACGGAGACAGCTGGAACTTTCCCGAAAAACGGAGAAAGGAGAGGATTGAGCGGGTAGCCGAAGCCAAGGACGTCTCTCCGACCAAGTTCGAGACATTGCAAGAACAATTGCAGATGAGTCGATAAAACCAGCAGGCATGGCAACAGCCCCCAAAACACCGAGGATCTTCCAGATGTGAAAACAACCTTCGAAGAGGGAAACGTAGCACGAAGCAGTACCGAGGAGCCTGTGTCACGGACACTGTAGGGACACCTGAACGGGCGGACGGAGCGTGGGCGTGCCAATGCCACATAAGAGCCGTGCCGAGCATGTGGAAACATTTCGGCACCCATGGAGGCCTGACGTGCTCTATATTCGGATACCAGAGATGGGAAACCAATCAGGACCAAAGCACAACTCCCAATCATCAGATGCGAAAATAACGGACGAACAACATCTACAAACGGCGGCAGCAGGAACATCACACAGAAGATACCACCCGCACGACACGAAAGTAATGTCTCACGGCGGATTCTCGTGATCGGTAAGTCGGGGGTAGGGGGAGGTTTTAGTCAGTGAAAGTCTGACACTACCATCGTAGATGGCGATGGTGTCTCGTATGAGATTTCCTCCTCCCTGCTTTTGATTGCCACTGAAGCATCAGACCTTCCTCTTACTTCCTCTTCCTTTACTAAGGTTACTACCTCTGCAAAATCCGGAAGAATTTTAGAGTTGAAAAGTGGATGAAAAAATAAGTATTAAATCAAGCTCTCTCTTTCGAGTCTCTCTTGGCAGATACCTCGGTGGTTTGCCATTGCCTGCCGAGGCAAGACGGTCATAATACTCCGCCCGAGATTTCAACTTAGCAGCTTAGTCTTCTTGTTTAACTGTTCTAACTGAAGACATTTGTTGAGTGTATACTGCAAGCAGGGCCGGATTAAACATTTGTGGGCCCCTAAGGCAGTTACATATTTTCGGGGCCCTCTAGAAAATTATTACTTGCGTATGGGGTTAGTGAGCGCTCTTTTTTAGCTTTTTCGATCTTTTTGTGGGGTCTCGGGGAATTTCATTAATATTTCAATTTGTCACGTCAACAGCCAAAATGCCGCCCTAAAAAAAATCTGTTTTCACGGGGCCTCTAAAAAAAGTGGGGCCTCTAGGCAGCCATGAACCTAGACGAACCTGGGACCTTCCAATCATAAGCTAGAAGATGTTTGGATTACTGTTGCATAAACTAGCTGAAGTATAGCAATTAAAAACTTTTAAACGCTATTTTCTCAGAAACAGTTGCTCATATCCCTTTAAGGAAGATGTGTTTATTTAATTTTAGTGCTCTTTTCATTTACCTAATCTTGTCTAGATCCTAGAGTTGCTCTTGAGAGGCTCTCATCGTCAGCCCTGAATCTATGATGCCTGTAGCGCTTCTCTATAACTATACATTTTATATTGTGCCTACCTGTCGATTTTATTTAACGATTAAATGTTACAATGAATTATTAACCTAGTAATTTTGAATAGTTTGCATTAATAAATTTTGCAAGTTATCAAATTTTGAATAAAATTATATATACGGGGTGTTGCATTTCAATGTAAAGTTTTTTTCTTATTAACCTTCAATGTTTTATTCCAATGGTTGTTCATTTTTCATATCTGGAACGTGGTTTTTATTATAAAAATGTAGCTGCATTAAATTGAAAATTTCTACATACAGTGTCTCCAGAAAGTATTCGTACACTCCTATGTTAACAATGTTAATTGTACGTGTTTCGTCATATAAAAATCCATTTTACAGCAAATCTTTTTAGACCTTTTTTGTTGAAAATTTCATTGCCTTCAATTTTATTTATATACATTTTTCTATTTTGTCACACCGTTGCTGACTGACAGCGACTTAAACAAAACTCGGTAAAATACAAAAAATATTATCGTCTATATCTCGGAAACGGTGCAACGAAATGAAAAAATTAATAGGCATTTTTTCTTGTAAATTTTCTTCTATACATTTTTGTTCCTATACATTTTTCTATTTTTTTGCACCGTTTCCGAGATATAGATCAAAAACAATTAACATTGTTAACATTTGCTGTACGAATACTTTTTGGAGCCACTGTATGTTGTGCGTTCACTTTTTATTACAAAATTGAAAAAAAAAATTAATTGAAACTTCTTTAGAGTAACATCCGTAAAAAAAATAATATAATATTCTTCTGCGATTTCGAGTCTTAATTATTGTCCCCTATATTTTGACGTATTCCTTCGGGTGTACTTTATTGCATTTAATGCAAGGCAATCGCCTATGTTTTACATGCTACTGACGTTCACGTACACTATACTGTGAAAATGCTTGGGGCTATAGTTCATCTTGGTTATTTAGCTTCCAAAATAAAATCGTACGATTTTTCAATGAAGTGATTTATTTAAAATCATTTAAGTTAACCCAAAAATCAACCAATCGGAAGAATAATTTTGTAGTTTTATAATTTATAAACAATGCATTAAAACTTTCACCGCAGATTTAACAAAGAAATTGTAGCGACAGTACTACGAAGACAAAATGAAATTAGAAATTGATGAAATGATCAAACGACCTACTTAAGCAAAATTGCATACAATAATTAAACATGGAAATAAGCTAAATTACCACTTATTTTGATTTCTTCTATACATAAATTAAGTATATTTGCTTCCAACACAAGAGAAATTACAGTTACTCTATTTTCCTATAAATTCAATTCCGAACTCGTGGGTGCTGATTTATTAGTAATTAATTTATTTTACAGTTAGCTCTGAATTTTGAAGACATAAATATTTGATTTCGCATCTGAACATTCTAACTTGATTCGAGTCCCGATTGTGGCAGGTACTTTTACATCACACAGTATTTTACTATCAAAACTTCTAGTTGTGATTGACTAGAAAAGTAAAATGGAGAAAACTGAACTAACTCGTTCCGTGTCATAAAATCAATAAGTTAAAGTTAACAATAAATTCGCGGATTTTTGAAAGTTGCGTTTGGAAAAGTTCACGACCTTGCTGCATTTCAAAACTCACCTATAATAATTTTAATTTTCTGCAAACGGAAATTCATTAAAATTCAATTATGTATAATGTAAAGCAGCAAAACCAAAAATTAATTAACGCTCTAACTTTTACAATTGGTTAAAAATCAAGGTCAAAAATTATTTATTATTATGCAACTTTTTGATTCAATTTCAAAAATTAACGTTGCAACAAACGCGAGTTGTACTATAAAAATTAAAAATTGATTTTTGCTTTATCTTAATCATTTAAATTACAATGGCGTGAGATAAGACAATAAATATCGACGCCCACAAATTTAATTTTGATTATAAAATACATGCAAAAGACGAAAAAAACATTCATATTTTGAATTATATAAATTGTTCAATTTGAAAAAATTGAAAGAATAATAATTTTCTTTGCCTCTGCGTGTTTATTCGCAATTTGACCGCGCCGCAGAAAGAGAGCACCGATGTAAACGTCCTGTTACCTAAGTTGTTGACGATAATGTTAACCTTTGCAGTCGATGCCGACCAATCTTTTCTTTTTTTGCAAAAAAAAATTGTTTTTCGCCATACACCGCAATGACGAACTTTTCTCAAGACAAAGAAATACCTTTACTTATAGGTATAAATAACCGAAACTTCTAATAGGAACTTCCCATTATAACATTGTCTTCTGAAATTCCATAAAATGAACAGACCGGAAATGGTTTCACGATGTTTTTGACATTAAGTATTATAAGCAAAAATTTAGAAGAAGAAAGAAAGTGAATTTCAAATGATTTTCAATTTATGTTACATTTTTTATTAGAATTAATTAGTATATTTTTGCCGCCCCTAAAGACTGCCGCCCTAGGCAGCTGCCTTTCTTGCCTAATGGATAATTCGGCCCTGGAATTAACCTTAACTTCAACTGACAATTTCACAAGATAACTGCAATGTACGGGACGGAACAAAGTGGTGGAGACTTCCAGTCAGTACAGTTTGATGCGACCAAAAGAGCTCAGCCGATTAGTCAGAAGTAACCACAGAAGTACACGAAACAGTAGTTAATAATTTGGGCAATTGGCCAAATGCGGAGTCGAATCTATAGCTATTTAACAAAGTACTGCTAAAGTTACTGCTACTGTCACTTACTGCTGATATTCTCTGATATTGCCTAATAATATTATCAAATGTTAGGCAGTCAATGACAGTATTGGGTAATATCCATGGGCGTACCCAGCTTTTGGCCTAGGGGGGGGGGGGCAAATCAGGAATTTTCTGTTGATAAATAATTATCCTGGCATAGGCACATGATTAACCAGCTAAATGTATGGGAGACAGGAAGGAACCAGGGAGGGGCAGCTGCCCCTCTCTGCCCCCACTGGGTACGCCCATGGTAATATCAGCAGTAAGTGACTATATTAGTCAGTACCAGGCAATATTGCACAGTATCAGTAGTAAATAGCAATATCAGTAATATGAGCTATTAGAATCGGTATAAATTTCTGACTTCAGTCAAACAACTTCTAACTCATACTACATAATATTGCCTGGTACTGCCACTTACTTCCCGATACCGCCGATAATGCCTTATACTGCTGATACTGTCTAATACTTTCGAGACTGTTATTTAGTGACAGTTTTGTCATTTACTGCCCAATGCTGTACTTTACTGCTTAATGCTAACTAATCTTAATACATAAAATCCCAGCACTTTGCTGCTCCGGCTCCGGCTCCTCCAGCGTGTCATTTTTTGGTGAAAAAAGAAACAATCTGATTGGTCGAATTTTTTACCAACCGAAAAATATATTAAAGTACCGACGACGGTACTCCCCCTGGGACGAGTTGCACATCAATCGAGTTTCCAACCAATCGGGTCTAGATGCCCGTCCGTGGACGGGCCTTTTGCTAGTACTCTATATAATATATTAATACAGCTTGATACTTCCAATACTGCTATTTACTGCTGAACATTTTGTGCTGAATATCAACTACCAACCCAAAAAATTCAGCTATTGAGCTGAGTCAGCTGATGATTTTTAGTAACGTCAAAAGCTGAATTGCTACTGAATTTCTAATTTGGTGGCAAAAACACAGTTGAAAATGCGCTGCGACAGCTGATCAAATTGCTGAATATCAGCTGACTCAGCGCTGAATCAGCTAATATTCATATTCAGCTGATATTCAGCAATTTGACTAGCTGATGCGACGTAGCGCATTGTCAGATGTTTTTTGCCGCCAAATTAGCAATTCAGTAGCAATTCAGCTTCTGACATTATACTGAAAAACAGCAGTTGGTCCAGCTTCTACTTTTTGAAGTAATCTAAAAAAGAAAGAAAACTAAAATTTTTTAATTTAACAGCTGAATATTCAGCTGACAAAGCAAAGCGTCAATTTTAAATACAGCTAATGTGCTGGTTCTGAAAACCAGCTGAGTTTTGAGCTGACGCAGCAAAGCATCTGCTTAAATTTCAGCTAATTTGCTGGTGCTGAAAACCAGCTGAGTTTTAAGCTGATACAGCGAAGCGTCAGCTTTAAATTAGCTGACGCTGAAAACCAGGTGAATTTTAAGCTGACAGGCCGCAATGGCAGTAAATAATTTGCTGACAAAATTTTGTCAGCACAAAATGTTACTTGGCTATTATACTGCCGCAGTGATTCACACATTAATTTAGATGTTAGGCTAGCTGTGACATTAGAATTTAGCTTAGAGATTAATTTAGATGTTAAAGAAAATTACGAATAAACAGTCAAAATTATACTGGGAGAAAATTTATTGTTTTTAAAAAAACTCGAAACTTTCTAAATGAAGACTAAATGCAACGGTAAAATAGGACTTACATATTGCTATGGTTTTCATGCAGATTAGGGGTACATACCAATATTGCATATTACCAAGGCCCGCTTTAGGGGGCGGGGATGGGGGCGGACAACCCGGACATTAGTCCGGAGCGGCAAATCTAAAGGGCGGCATTTTGGCTGTTGATGTGACAAATTGACAAAAATTGAAATACTTAAGAAATTCCCCGAGATGCCACGAAAATACTGAAAAAGTTAACAAAAGAACTTATTAACCCCACAGTGGAGCGGCAATTTGCTTTTTTGTCCGGGGCGGCGTAAAGTCTGGAGTTGCCCCTGATATTACCTCCCTGTTTTTGAAATAAAAATAATAAACAGATATACACTGATATCAGGCCCGTAGCCAAGATTTCATTACGAGAGGGGGGCACTCGTAAAAACCTTTCATAAAAAGTAACATTTTCGGCGGATCTCCTTCCGGGAATTTTTATTATTACAAACAAATGTTGTTTTTGTTAACATTTCGGGGGGGAGGGGGGCAAGTTTTAAAGTTGCCACGGGCGCATCATACCCTAGTTCCGGCTCTGGTTATTCCCGAGGAAGAACAAAATTCATCGTTATCCAATCCTTTGTATCTTTTTGTAGCTTCAAAATTGTTGTTAATAGCAATTTTGATTAGAATTCCCGTGGAAATCACTTAGAAATCGTTACAAATCATTGAAATTCCACTAAAAAATATATAGGAGAACCAAAAATTTGTCGTCAAAGTTTCGGACAGGGAAATAAAATATATCTGTGTCGGTCACTTGAATGCTTTTAAAACAATTTTGGAATTTGTTGGCATTCCAAGTCCTTTAAGGGATATTTACCCCTTATCTTTATTTTTTGTAAATATAAAAAATCTTCAAAATTTAGAAAATGGAAAACAGCTAAATCCTACCTATCAGGATGTTACCTAGTATTTTTTTAAATAATAAAAATAAAATTTTTTATTTAAATTTGAAGATAAAAATTAGGAATATGCTATTTCTCGCTTTAATTTTAGGATTTTTTTATGAATTTAAGAATTTGGAAAAAAGTGGAAGCCTGCTCATTTTTTCTGTAAGATATTTTAAAATAACTAATGTTGATAATCTTAAAAAAATTTATCGTGACAATTTTGATGCGGAGCATATTTTGTAAATTTTTCACATTATTTCTATTTTGAATTCAAAATACGCGTAGGGTATACAGGGTGTCTCCGGATACACTTTACATAACTTAGGTAGTGATAGAGGACACTTTTCTAAAAAAAATATTTAACAAAATTTTTTTTCGAAATGCAAACCCTTGAGAGTTAGGTCTCTGTAAAGCATTTTTTCTTTAATTTCCACCTTTACAAGGCCATAGCTCCGAAAATATTGATTTTTCGCTGAAATTGATTTAGTGCTTTTTTAAAGAGCGTAAAATAATCTACAAAGTAGATTTAAACCTTTTATTGTCTAAAATCAACGGCTTTCGAGTTATGAATTAAAGTAAGTAAAAAAATGTTGAAAAATTCGAGCTTTTTTGTTTTTTTTTTTTGAAAACCCTGTATCTTTTAAACGAAACATTTTACAAAAAAACTTACGCTCCACTCCGGATAGGAAATTTAACGGACTACAACTTTTGTCTAAAAAATTATTTTAAAAAACCAATCCATTTTTCAGAAAACCAGAATAAAATAAACAAGGCAGCTACAAAACAAGAAATTAAATTTACAAAATTTTTTTATTTTTTATTGCAAAATTATTTTATTAATTAAAGTTGAACTAAGTATTACATTATTTATTATTTAATTTCGCTTGTATTTATTTAGTTTTGTGACATTTTAAAAAAAATTCACAGGGAGGAATATTTCAAAATTTTCAATCCATTTCGAACTTTTGATCAAAAATTGTATAAATTTGGAGGTCGCAGAAAGTTCTTTATGTAAGTTATAATATCATAAGTTAAGGATATACACTATTTTGGATTTAAAATGAAAAAGCGGGGGGGGGGACATTTTAAATACGTCAAAAACAAACAAATAAAAAAATGAATTTATTTTTTTGAATTCAAAATTAGAAATGGGGGACCCGGCGAAATGCACCTGGAATTTTTATATTTTTAAAATTATTTCGCGTTACATAATAATTGAAAAATTGATTTTTCCTACACTGAAAAAATATCATCGAACTGGTGATCAAAATTCCACTGTATTTACAAAAAAAAGAAAAAATAAAAAGGTTCATTCATATTTGTTAATTAATCAAAATAATTGATTCGATGATTTGAATGAACTGTATTTGGGTCAATTTTTGGATCTGCGTACCTTTCATTTATCCTACATAATATTATTTTCTTCGGAATCTCACTTTTTATTTGGAGGCCGTTGTTTCTGCTCTTTAATGTTTAAAATGAAAACATTATATTGGTAAAAAAATAAATATATCGCTACCAAATTGGGCGAGATAAATTAAAAGTGCGCATTTGCGTATAACGGAAGTTCCTATAAACATCGAGCGAGTGTTCACCTTTACGATTTTAAAATACCACACGAATGATGTATGGTATCGAATTGACGTCAGACGTCGCGGCGCATTCTAAAGAATTTGTTGAGGTCAAATATAGCCTCGCTAGTCATCCTTGAATTGAAATGCGTCATCTCACCACTAAATTCGTCACATATCTCGACTCTTGATCATTTTCTCTGTACACGAGACAATTTAAGCCCTACTGAATATAGCCATGATTCGGTCGTTCGATATTTCAAGAGACCTAATTTGTTTTCAAATGAAATTCAAATTGTTGTCGGTGTACCTACACACACACACGCGAAAAGGAGGAAGTAAAATTGAATTGTAAATACAATTGAGCGACGCAAAATCATAATAACGCGATAATGGCTCGTGCCAAAAAGCTCACTGACCTGAAAAGCGTCTCTCTTTCATTATTGAATAAATTAATATTTGTTTGTATCCAAATGACTTTATAATGCCATTACCATGATTAATGTAGGTATTTGTACATTGTTCATTTACTATTACACACCACCTACCAGAAGCTACAATAATTGTAAATTATTTGAGGCGGAGAGATTCCTAGATGACGGAACAGAACAAAGAGATCGAAAGTATTTTCGAATTATTTTGTAATTAAATTCTCACAAAATAATTTGGTTATTTGCTTGGCTGCTTTGATGCATTTTTCTCAATTAGCCTTACAAGATAAATCGAATTTATTCACAATCCAGTTTTTGTATGCTTTCAATTTTGCAGTACTCGACTTCTTGTAAAGCGCTCCTGCATTCCGATCACGATCTTACGATTCCTCTTCTTTATTTACATCCGATGCTGCACTTAATCTGATTATATCATGAACATTACGCTAAGTAAAATTTATGAACCGCATTATAACCACTCCAAACTATCGAAGAATGCCAAAATATTTTTAAACTTTGCCCAATTTAAAAATTTTAACAAAAGCTATCTCTTTTTAACTCCGGCACTGTGCAATTCGGTGAACCCTGTTTGAATTGGCGCCTATGGTTTAATGTGGGTCGATTTGTTTATATTTTGATGTTTTTTTGGGCAGTTAGATTTCAGATCTGATCAGATCAGATTAGATCACTTGATCGGAACTGGCAAACACCGCTTCCAAACAGTTGCAGTTTTGATAAAAAAATTGATATACTAAAATTATGAGTAGGCCAGGCGCACCGAAAGCCAGCCGTACAAATTAAGACGTAGCAACGCAAATTTAGAAAATTGAAAATTCCATTTAATTTTTGGGCAACTGAATAAATTAGAATAAAATTGACTGGAGTCATTGCTATTTTTAAATTTAAAAATGGATAGCTGTCCAAAAGTCAAGATAAACTAATAGCAGGTAAATTACTACTTTTAAAGTAGCTGGGTTGCCTCAAATAAACTTCGAAAGGGTAAGAAACTTAAAACAAGTTTGATGAATCATCTCGCCATTATTGGCAAGAGTTTTAGCGATTATTGTGTCATCATCGCCGGAATAGGAGGTGTCAATGATTTAAAAATTTAAAAGTGTCAACGTTCGAATGTTCCTCTATTTTGAGAAAAATTGAAAATTTATTTTGGCAAACTGACAACATCCAATTTTTTGACGTCCGAATTGCAAAAACGATCAGTCGATAGGACTCGGGGCAGGTATCTTGAATTTATTTCAGTATATTTTCATAAATTACAAATTTCAGTTCGGCAACCTTTTTCGTTGTGATTTTCAAGTTTTAAATATTTATCAGCACAATTTTATTAGAAAGCGCTTGCATTTGCTTAAAAAGTCAAAGTGTTCTATTTATAATTTAATTACGATGTACTACTAACATACAAATTTGTAAAAGTAAACAAACTCAAGACAAAATGAGGAAGTAACGATTTGTAAACAAATCGAAAAGTTTTCCAAAAATTGTGCTTACCTACTTTAGTTTTACAATAAATTTTTAAATGCTATTATCACAATTCACAAGATAACTTATCAATTGCGTCAACATTCGATGAGTAACTCTCTATTTTTAGTTATCTGTAAAATAATATGCATTGTATCGAAGGTATCTAGTATGTATTTGAAAAATATACATACTTCGAAAATATTGTACTAGTAATATAATTATTTCAATGCCTACGCGAATTTCATTCGATTGCATAAAATATAGGCGATCAATGAAGGTTTCCATCACGTGGGTTTAATGTGAATTTTACTTTAATATTGTATAAGGATTTTACTTTAAAAAAATATATTTTTTAATGAAGAATATGCATTTAGCGAGATGATGCACTCAGGGCCGTATTTAGACTAGATTTTCGGGGAGGGCTTTTAAAAAATATACAAAATAAATCCATAGCTAATTTATTAAACGACTTATAAATAATTTCGGGGGATCTAACCCCTAAAACTCCCCCTCCCCCAAATTGGAAAGACTAAAAAATTGTTCCTCGATCTGGATTCGAATTTGAATAAACATTCTAACCAATGGGATAATCGGAAAAATGAATTTGTATGAAGTCTCGCGAAGCGACGAAGCCAGTGAAGTCTCCTGAAGTCACTAGAGTCCAAAGGGTAAATATCCCGAAAATTTTGTGTACGCTCGTTTGGAATTCCCTTGGAAATCATTGGAAATCCTTGGAATTCTTTGGAAATCCTTGGAATTCTTTGGAAATCCTTGGAAATCTTTGGAATTTCTTGGAATTCTTTGGAAATCACTAGAATTCTGTAGAATTCTTTGGAAACCCTTGGAAATCATTGGAAATCGTTAGATTTCTTTGGAATTTCTAGGAAATCGTTGGAAATCATTGGAAGTCTTGGAAATCTTTGGAATTCCTTGGAAATCTTTGGAATTCCTTGGAAATCTTTGGAATTCCTTGGAAATCTTTGGAAGTCTTTAGAATTCCTTGCAACAGTGGCGTAGCCAGGGGAGGGCCTGGGGGCCCGGGCCCTCCCCGAAATTATTTTTGTATTGTAATTTTCTAACTTTCTATTAAGCGTTTAACCTTTAAAATTTGAAAAATTTTCGTCTGCGACGCTATTACAAGACTCGCTTCGCTCATGGGTCTTCCGAACTAAATTCCTGGCTACGCCACTGCCTTGGAATTCCTTGGAAACCATTGTAAGTCTTGGAAATCTTTGGAATTTCTTGGAAATCTTTGGAATTCCGAGTCTTGTGTACAGAAATTTTACTGGATATTTACCCCTTAGTTAACTCCCTTAAAGTCTTGTAAAACCTCATGGCGACTGTGGCGGCTCGTGCCTTCAAGATTTGAGGGGACTATTAATAAAATATAGATTTTTTGAGATTTATTTGAATTTCTTAAAATTTTTAAGATTACCAACCATTTTCTTGGATTTCCTAAGATTTTTTTCAAATTTTCCCTGATTTTCTCAAATTTCCTTTTACTTGTATACCAGATTTCCTCATGCGATCCTTCTCATCGGTTCTATCCCACCTTATTCAAATTTTAAAAAAAGTAACTCTAATGATGCTATTTATTTTTTTTGGTATACCAAAGAGCACGATTTACGCCCAAAGAGGGCGCAAAGCAGCGAATGCAGCTGATTTTGTAGACAAAAGAAACAACATGAAAATGAGGATAGTCTCATTTAATTTTTGCCAAAAATTTAAGTTGGGAGTCGTAAAATGTTACATTTGCACCGGGCATATATCATTGCCTAGTTACGGTACTGATCAGTAGTACACTTACACTTTGCAGTCCATGTGATGTCTTCATCATCAATATCCGTTCATCATCAATGGCCGTTCTAAGCCAACGATTCTTCTTCTGCAGTAGCATCACCAGAGGCGTATTACACAAGTTTGACGCCGCAAGTCTTTAATAGGAAGCTGTCTCCTGAATTTTGCGCCTCTGAAATTTTTCGCCACACGCCCGGGCGTCATGGGCGTATGCGATAATACGGCTCTGGGTATCACTTTATTTTCTGATTAAGTATTGTGGAAGGAGTATCTATCTACTGATAGTTCTTCAAATAAAAAATCTACTTTTTCACATTTTTGAAAATTTTGATAGTTGAAGTCCAGAATTTAATGGGAGGCTAAGCCTCCCTTGCCTCCTCTGACGAGCCGCCACTGAATGGAATCTTGCCAAGTCCCACGGAGTCTCTGGAAAGTTTGCGAAATCTTTTACGTTTATGAAGTATTATCTCGAGGGAATAAATATGTGGAACAGGAAAAAATAAGTATGCATAAAGTCTAAGTTTAGCCAAGTTTCATGCAGTCTATAGTGAAGTCTTTATGAAGTCTGTGGAACACAAAATTACTACAGCGACTTTAAAATTATTTTAATGAAGTCTACGTCCTGATATTACTACGTGATGTACCAATTTTACACTTGGCATTTATGATTCTTTGAACACTTGCGCATGTTCTAGTAGGATGGTAACCTTGCTAGATGCATAGCCCAACAATGCAGTCGGCGCGTTGGTTTAAGTCGAGGGGGAAATCTCGGGGGAAATTTGGTGTACAAGAGACGGGAAATCTTAGGAAATTTCAGGCAATTTTAGGAAATTCTAGGCAATCTTAGGAAATCTTAGGAAATCTCAGGCAATCTTAGGAAATCCAAGGAAATCTTAGGAAATCCGAGGAAATCTCGGGTAATCTTAGGTAGAATTTGGTGTACAAGAGACGGTAAATCTTAGGAAATTTTAGACAATCTTAGGAAATTCTAGGCAATCTTAGGAAATCTAAGGAAATCTTAGGAAATCTCAGGCAATCTTAGGAAATCCCATGCAACCTTAGGAAATCCCAGGAAATCTTAGGAAATCTCTATAAATTTTAGGAAATCCGAGGAAATCTTAGGAAATTTCAGGCAATCTTAGGAAATCCGAGGAAATTTTAGGAAATCTCAGAAAAGTTTAAGAAATCCAAGGAAATCTTAAGCAATTCAAGGAAATCTTAACAAATTTTAGGAAATCTAAGGAAATCTTTAGCAATCCAAGGAAATTTTAAGAAATCCCGGGAAATTTCATAAAAGGAAATTTGGTGTACAAAAATTTGGTCTGCGGTTTCCCCCTCGGTTTAAGCCTTACACTACACTGTTGGTAATTTCAAATGATAAAATGGTTAAATTTTTATTAGGACTTCCACAGTCTAAATAGAGAAAGTCCGTGATTCTGGGTGCAATTAATTATTTTTTCTCCAAACCATAAGTTACCAATGTGTAATTTAAATATGCAGTGCCTAGGCGATCACTTGGCTTCAGCCAAGAAGATAACATATTATAGAATTTGATTAATGGGGTTTCCCGTTGCGTTCCCCAAAGCCCACAGACATATCTTGGGCTTTAGATCACAGCAGTGTATTTGACACCACGAGGATGTGAACTGCGGTTACCCGCTTCCCAGTCAGGTGCATTTCTCCAGTCCCCCCCCCCCCCCCATTTCGAATTTTGGATCCAAAATAGTCGAAATCGTTTGTACCTGTGTGTATCTTCCTTATTTTCGTTTGTACCCATTTTGTTTTTTACATATTTTGAAATATCTAAAATGAGCATTTCTCCAACTCCCTCCATTTCGAATTTTGGATCCAAAATAGTTTTAATCGTTTGTACCTGTTTGTACTTTCTTTATTTTCAAAATATTTCAATATTTCTAATAATCCCCCCCCCCTTACCACAATGTACCACATTATCTTTTGAGATATACAGGATATACTATGTTTATTATATTCTTGGCTATTTAAGAGAAAAAGAGATTATTCCTATTTCTAGATTCTAAGTTGGGATTCTATGCTAAAATAAATAGTAATTTAAAAAGAATAAATAAATATTACATCTAAAAATAGCAAAACTGCGAATAGAATGCAAATATTTTTTTTTGTAATTGTAACAGAAAGTGCAAAAATATGTGACAATCGGGGAACCCATAACAACATAAGTATATTACAGTCTAGATATCGGAAAAAGGTTGTTGAATTTCATTAAATTTTAAGAAATTGACAATTAACTGTCGGAGATAGTCGCATTGTCAATAAGTATTAGAAATTTTGAAATATTTAGTGATTTAAACAAAACAAACAAGATACACACGATTAAAACTATTTTGGATCCAAAATTTGAATCGGGGGGAGGGGGAGGGGAGCTGGCGAAATACCCAATTTAAATATTTCAAAATATCTGAAAATAAAAGTGGGTACAAACAAAAATAAGGATATTGTACAAATAGGTACAAACGATTTAGATTACTTTTGATCCAAAAATCAAAATGGGGGGGGGGGGGACAATCGACCAGTGTAGGCTAGTAGAAGTACTTTATATTTACATTATAAGTAAAATTTAAATTTCGAAGCAACGCAATTTCGACTTACAAGGAGACTACGGCTACTCGTCATCACCGATTTCGTCCAGGTTCATGGTATATGTAGGGCTTGACTAGAATTGAACGTGACCCAAGTGGGAACTCCAGATGGCCAAGCATTTAGAAAATTAATTTTTTTCTCGCAGATCTGACACTACATAAGTCTTTTAGGTTAGGTCAATTTGCAAGTACTAGTTAGCTTAGCAGTAGGAAGTCGGACTAGTACTCCGAGGGTCGCAGGTTCGAATCTCCTGTGGGTAGCATTTTTTTGCTTTTTTTTCAATTTTTACGATCCTTACGTGACAATGAACCGAAATAAAACTTGGTGTTAGCATCGTAATTTTCTAAACGCTTGGCCATCTGGAGTTCCCACTTGGGTCACGTTCAATTCTAGTCAAGCTCTACATATACCATGAACCTGGACGAAATCGGTGATGACGAGTAGCCGTAGTCTCCTTGTTAATATTCAACAAAATTAAAATTTTATTTTACCCAATAATTAATTAAAAATTACCTTTTTTCTACTTCAGATTCAAAACAAATTTAAAATTTATCAAACCCGGGTAAGCTCATAAAAAACACGACAATGTATGATATTTAAAGAATAAATACGCTATGTTGGTGTAGTTATAGTTTCTCTATGAAATCACGGTAATTCCAATGTGTAACAGCACCGCAAGTTCAAAAGTGGCGCAACTTTCAAGTTGCGACACTTTACAAGTATACGTCCCGTTAGTGCGAGATCGATCGTCGAGTCGTCGATATGTGAAAGTTCCCAACAATAATTTACAGTGTCAAATAATGTCACATAAATATAGATGGAAGGCTGACGATACTTCAAAATTAATAGCTTTGGTTGAACAGAATCCATGTTTATGGAATGTAAAATTGGTAGATTTCCGTGATCGAATAAAACGGGAAAATGCAGTATGTGTCATTGCTTGTATACTGCAAACGACTACCGAAGAAGTGAAAAAAAAAATTCATAGGTTGCGAACACAGTTTACCAACGAAAGATCAAAAATGACAAAAATGGAAAATGGAGACGGTACAGCTGTTCGCTATATTACTAAATGGGAGTTTTATCGCCCTCTTCAATTTATGTTCCGACATAACTCAAAAACTGAAACATTCGATTCAATGGTAAGCAATCAAAAAATTTTCAACTTGTCGTCTTCGCAGTAAACAACGATTTACACAGGAAGCGGCCTGTCAGCGGTATAGAACAGTTTAATTAATAAAAAATACACTACAATATATATATAGGTAATATAAACGTTAATTTAACGTCAAAATGTCGTTGGAATAAATTTACGTGTTTACGTGTAAAAAAATAATATAATATCGACATTTGCTTTTTTATTACCTCATCAGATAGTTTACAAAATATTACAATAAATGATGAGTAATATTTTACAATCTTACTATAATATGATGTTATGATGCAATCTTTCGTTTGGTTCTCCTCCATTTTTGTTTCAATTTTTATAATTATTTCTAAGAATTTTGTAATTATTAAGAATTCTAAGAATTACAAATTCTAAGAATATTCTAAATTGTATTGTTAAGTCTGAACGCATCGCTTTGTTCCAAGGATTCCAGGCTACTTTTTACCGTACACGATTAACCGGTTATTTTATCGTTCGGTAAACATAGATCGCACGAGTGTCAAGCCGACTTACAACAGTTCGACTCAAACGTGCAAGGTGATGTTATAATACCCACTCCAGTCCGCTTTAAAGCAACTTTTGGGCATATTTTTTGAAAAACAACGGACACACACGATGATGAGCATAAGAAAATCTGCGGTTTGGAATTATTACCAAAAGGAATTTGGCGTCTCGGAAGAAGCCGAATGCATAAAATGTTACAAAATTATTAAGTGCAAGGGCGGCTCAACGTCGGGACTATTAAGCCATTTGAAAAACCAACACAACATCGATGCCAGGGACAGGGACAACAGAGAACGAATGGAATTTCCTCCAGAATGGGTAATACATCAATAATATTCCACTAAATATTTATTTACTTGAAATATGTCTACATAATATAATTCAATAACCTGCTGTATATTTTTAAACATTTGTTGTTCAAATAGTGCCAAGTTTGTTGTTGACAAAAATATTTTAATCCGGATACTAATACATTTAGGGGAGTTTCCGCGCTCTACATATTATTCATCTCCGTGTCCCTTCTCTCAACGAACTAATCAATACAAAGGGTTTACTCCCCTAAAAATGGTTAATTCCCCTAACAATGCACGAGTAGCGTTGTCAGTATGGTTGTAGCGATGACGGAAATCAGAACCAGTACAAGTGAGCGTGGTCGGCCTTTATTAATTTACAAACAAAATAAATTTTATTACGAGCGGAAGTTAGTGAGCGGGGAGGAGAAGTGGCGGTGTTGTACAAAAAGGTGTTTGTCGTTTTTAAAAGTTTTCGGATCGGATAAGCAATTAGTTTCCAGTAATGACGTTCATAATCACGTTCCTTATAGCAACGAAGTTCTGGAGAGGCAGTCGCTGTGTGTGAAGCGAAGGACAGGTAGAAACGAATCCGAATCAAACGACCTTTTGCTTGCTTGTCGGGACGGCCATCAACAGGCTATCACCGACTCGGGATTTGTTGACATTGTAAGTTAGAAACGTTTTTGAACAAAAATTTAGTTTTTCATCCTCCGTCAAGTTGACGGCTTAAAATCGCGGAATACCTGCATAATTTTAGAAGTAGCAGCAAATCCATATAAATTTTATTGATTTCTAGCTCTTAGAAAGTCTAAGCGTTGGCGTTTGTAAACGTGAATTCGTTATTTTTAGCCGAAGTTTAATTTCATGTGCATTGAAATTAAAATTGGAGTGCTATTTTTAATCCACTATTTTTGTTGTGGTTTTTTTTAAACCTCAGTCGCGAGACACATTTTATGAGAAAATTAAATTTTAATGTCAACGCATTGTGTAAATTTTCCAATTAAAAGTGTGGGTATTGTAAATAGGAGCTACTTTTTATGGACATGTAACACGTGACGTCACGAGGTAACAAGAACAACCTTCACTTCTACTGCGTTTAGTTACAGCAGAGAGCGCTATTTGTCAATATCGATATTTCGTCACGAAATAATAACAAAATTAATGCAGTAATAATAAATTTGTACCTTGATTCTGGTCGAAATAAAAAAATGGCGGATAATAGAATCCGTCTAAGCGCTCCAACATTCAATGGCGCAGTGTTGACGCCCGACGTTCGTCAGTGTTCGATGCAACATTTTTCTTGCGCAAGAGCTGTGGCATGTTCTGCACATGTCGCATGAACTCTAAACATGCGTCGTATAAGCTATCCAGTGTAGACTTGCATTTGCAATACCCTAGTGCGTAAAACCTACAATATTGCTTCTTCATTTTGTTAATCCAGCGTTGCTATTGTGCAATTTTTTTACACTCTGCAAGTGTGACGGTTTTGAAGAAAATTTATTATTCGGTATGCTAGCATTTTGTTTTTAATACTTAACGATAATGCGCGATAACGATACGAGTTACATAAAATTTAATGCAGAGGTTCTCAAACTTGAATATATCGCCATGAAAATGGATCGTATTTAAACTCAATATACATAGTCCGTTTTGCTATATACAATACCAAATTAATATATACTATATAAAAAGTTAATAAACGTTATATAGGAAATTAATAAATATTATATGACACAATAAAAAATTAAGAATCATCTGGATATTTTTGTGTTTGTTTGCAAAAATGCAAGCCAGCAGCTCTAACAATAGGAATTTTCTTATAATGTAACAAAAACAAAAAATATCGAAGTGCCTGGGACCCCTCAAGCTCCCCAGTTAGGGGCACAAGTTGTCGTGGATCTGTCCAAACCATCATCATCATTATTATTCCCTCATCTAGAAGGCAAGAAGATCTTTAATTGCTTCCTAATTCGGTTAATTAGGACACTAGGCCGGGGGGGGGGGATTTGTATCCTATAATTTTTGCAATAATACATTTACTGTTTGAGAAACACTGCATTAATCCGCGCATTTCGATGACATTTTGATCTGACATTTCAAATACATAGATACGCAATGGATTCTGATAACAAGGTTAAGTGGCCGCATTCTCAAGTTAGGAAGTTAATCGGACTAATAAAAGAACGGCAATGTTTATGGAATGTGAAGATTCCGGATTATAAAGATAAAGAGGAAAGGGAGAGAGCGTTATGTGAAATCGGTGAAGAGTTTGGTATGTGCTCAGATGAGATTAGAAATAAAATTCACGGTTTACGCTCTCAATATACATCTGAACGAGGAAAAATGCGGAAATCAGAATTGAAAGCTCTCAATTCTGGTACCAAGTGCAAGTACCAAACGAAATGGGAGTTTTTTCACGCCCTGCAGTTTATGTTTAATCCCACCGAACAGGATACTAAAAAAATTCGCGACGTGAAGGTAAGTGCCAGTTCTTTCAGGTTGCATTGCAACATATCAACTCGCTATATTTCTTGCGCAAGAAAATATCACGCGGTATTTTTACGTTTATTGCTCAATTTCTTCACTTGGACTTGGTCTCGTCTCATCAAAACCTGTGCAAGTTGACGGGCGAGGTAACGGGAAAAGCCTGCCGCCGCGGTTAAGTAGCACTTGATTTTTTGAATTTAGGCCAGCTTTTAAGGTCAAATACACCACTGCGCCACAGGCGAAATTTTTTTTATTTTTATAATAAAAATATCCAAATTTCACATGTGAAACAACGAAAATTTGCGGACCCAAAAATCTGCTGCCCTGTGCAAAGGCACCGTTCGCACATATGGTAACGCCGGCCCTGCGTCTCATAATGACGTGACTTTCAACTTATTTGAATATTGTCTTATTGGGACAAATATGTCCAATCTGTCATCGATGATAAGTTCGGTTAGGATAGAGATGCTTGTACGACGTCTTTTCGTCAGAAAATCTCAAATTTTTGGAAGAATGCAGAGACGTATTTACCTAAGGGCCATGGCCCAAGCGTTCTGCTTGGGGCGTCTTTTATAATCTGAATAAATTAAAAAAATTAATTTTAGCTTTTTTTTAATTAATTTATGGGACGGCAAACCTTTTGGGCCCATGGCGCCAAATTTTAAAATACGTCTCTGAACATTGAAGACGTTTGTTGCTTTCTTGTAGTTTTTAATTTCACTTTTGCAGTTCCAGATGCTTACAATAATTAGGAATTAGGATGCCATAAAACAGAATTTTCCCAGAATATTGAATTCTCTGATTCTTCGCAATTTGTTCGACACTTGAGCAGAGCCGGAACTAGGGTATGATGCGCCCATGGCGTCTTCGAAACTTGCGCTTCTACTGGGGGGTCTGAGGGGTACCCCCAGCATATAGCGCTGGTATTTTTATCGCTGGTATCACAAAAATATTTTCTCAAAAAAAATAGGTTTAATGAAGCAAATTTATTTAAAAAATATATTAAAACAGGGTCTATTTTATCAGAAGGCCGGTTAGGCCCGGGCCTGGGGCCCCCGAGTTAAAGAGGCCCTCTGCTTGACACAACTGTAACTGTTTAAAACAACAGTTTAATTTTTTGTATAACAATTAAAAAATTATATTTAAAAATATCTGCTGACAACACACTCTAAGGAAGGCCATTTTGAAAATTTATTAAAATAAATTTTGTGAATTTATTATTTTTTCACCTACACCTTGTTCATTATTTTCAAAATTTCTGGGAAAACAATTGGTTTCCCAAAAAAAATTATTTGACCAAAGTTGTAGCCCGTTAAATTTCCTATCCGGTTTGGGTCATTAGTTTTTTTCTAAGACGTTTCGTTTAAGAGATACGGGGTTCGCAAGAAAGATAAAAAAAAATAAAACCTGAATTTAAAAAAATAGTTTTCCTTTAATTTAATTTATAACTCAAAATCCGTTGATTCTAGACGATAAGGGGTTATTACCTATTTTATAGATAAGCGAATGAACTTTAAAAATGGTCTAACCCATTAAACTTAAAAAATCAATAATATTGGAGCTATGGCCGTTTGAAATCAGAAATTCAAAAAATTGCTTTAAAGAAAGTGAGGTACCCCCCAAGGGTTTGGACTTAGACAAAAATTTTATTTGAAAATTTGTCTTAGAAAAGTGTCCTTTATCACCACCTCAAAGGTTCTCCACGGTCACGGGGACACCCTGTATAAATGAATTTAGAGTTAAATTAATATTACTTACAATTTTTGTGAATTTGTGACACCGAGTTTTTCGCCTACGCCGCTATTTTTCTAATTTCCTATTTCAATAAAAATAATAATTTCCTAATCCTACGAGGGGGCCCCAGAAGGTATATGGGCCTAGGGCCTACTAGAATCGAAAATATGCACTGTATTAAAGGACTAACCACGCAGCAGCACGTAGTTGATCTACGCGTGGTAAAGGCTACAGGTATCCTGCTAATCTTTTATTTTGTTTTATATTCTAGAATTTTATCTCGCGCTTTATTTGGGAGGGGGTTTGGACCCCCAAAGCCACCTTTCAGATACGGGAATTTATTTATATTTTTTAAATATAATTTTAAAATTGAAAATTTGGCGCCCCCTAACTAGCTCGCCACGCCCTAGTTCCGGCCCTGCACTTGAGACTTGTTTCCTTGTACAACTGCCAGGCACGAACTTGACGGAATAAAGACAACTCCGCGCCGGTAACTTGGCGCTAATCGACTTGGCGCTGACTTCAGCTAACTAATAAGAAAATTATGTTGTAATAAATTTGTACCGGAATTTGCCGCGGTTATAATAATTCATAATCAAAAATATTCTAAGAGCCGGTTGTCTTCTGAGAGAGAGCCTTTATATTCAGTCGCTTATTCGAGCTTTTAATTTTCATAATCATTGTTCATGCAATTTGGGTAAAAATAAAACAGCATGGTACCTACATAATATAAATAATGTGAACATAAAATCAATTCTTAAATGCACGAAAAAATTCAGAATTAAGAATATCCGCGCTGTAACTCAACCAGCGATCACACCAAGCCACTGCAAGGTTATGTAGTGTAAAAATGAGACACTCGCGCGTAATTACGTGTTTATAAATGTTCGTTTCCAAGTAATCCAAATTTTGTAAAATAAACAACTTCGCTAACATTTTTATAGCCCAAAACTTGTACTTTGGTTTCGAATTATCGGACGACCTCGGTTGCGATCGCGTAGCTGATGAGAACGGTTCACTGCGGTCATTAGTCTGCTATAAACCGTCATCGTAAAATTACGTTAAAAAGTGTAGGGGTAAATTTGAAACAGTTGGTGGGGTAAATATGAGACATAGGTCTTCCGTATTAGAGATTTAAAAATTCAAAATGCCGAGGAATTATATACCCAAGTCGAAATCATATACGACGGAAGATTTGGAAAAGGCACTTAGTCTTATTAGAGAGGGAAAATTATCCATTCGAAAAGCATCTCAACAATTTCGTATTGACAAGTGCAAATTAAGTAGACAAATTAACAATAAACATACTGGACGGCAGGGTAAACGTTCAAAAATAGCATCGCCGACAAAGTTGGAATTCGTCGATGCCAATAAGGAAGCAGTAGAATTAACAGTAGGTAACCGTTGGTTATGGGGGTAGTCGGGTAGCTAGGCGGTAACTGTGCGGAAATTTAAGAAAACCTAAAAATATTAACAATTTTATGAAAACTCACTGAGTTTTTCTTTTTTTTTCAGAAAGATCTCGTGGCTGCTGCCGCTACTACCACAACACCAATTATTACCAGTAGTAACCCAATTGAAAGGAGGGTGGTCGAAGAATATCATAAATCAAATGAGCGATTGCAATCGATACCGAGTACGAGTAAACCTAACGTGCATTCTACCGTTCGAAAATCAAATATAACTAGCGAATCGTTAAAAAGGAAAATTGATTTACCAGGCGAAGACGATGCACCTGAAAGGCTGCGCAAAACCAAAGAACCTAGGGACGAGTATCAAATTTACGGCGAACTTGTCGCTTGTAAAATTAGAAAACTTCCAACCGCACATGCCAAAAATACAGTACAACATTTAATCAACAATATACTTTACGAGGCGTCTTTAGGAAAATATAACGAGGTTCGTCGATCGCAGCAGCTCAACGAGTGCGATTCTCAACTGCAAAACGATGACTACGGGCTATCCCCATTAAGTTGTCTTTCCGACCCATTAAATGATGAAGTGGTGAAGGAAGAACTAATGGACGACAGTTCGATAGAAGAAATTTTATTGTAAATATTAGGTTAAAATTTAATAAAGTGTTTCTCCCACGATGTCTCAATTATTTTGTAAATACAGAGTTCTGGCGGTTTCGATGTGGGCCGAATCCATTATTCTATATTTTCGTAGTATCTTCTACGCGCGTAGGACGTAGTATGAATGAGGTGTACTGCGTGGGGAGACTTCTAACCCCTCGGTTAAGAAGGGTCTTGATAAATGACGCGCGGGGTGGTTGAGCGAACTTACTCCTACGTTTCCCTCTATTGATCTGCTACACACGAAGCCAACTTTGATTACTTAGTGGAGGTACATAAATTTGTTAAAATAAAAAACCGATCCGTTATTCAATCTCGATTTAATTACTATTCAATGCGTTCCCATAAAATTACGAATACATTAGCACGATTTAGCAACGGAATATACAAATTAAAAAAAAAATTACTAAATACTTCTTTCCGCCGTAATCGCTAATTAAAAATTTTTAAGGGGGGAATTACCCAATTTATTAAAAATTGAATCGCCGTAGTAAGTTATGACGTAAGAGTGGGAGATTCCACCGTCCATTCACAGGCCATAGCACCGAACTGGAATGGAGGATTTTGGCGCCAAAATTTTTGTTTTAACATTTAACGTTGCGAATTTTGGTATGGAGAAAGTACAATAGTATCTAATGAATATATAATATAATCAAAGATGGTTGTTGTGTATACATACTAATTTAATCATTCTCGTCATGCACAAATTTATTAGGTTGTCATCTTTCGTTTCGAATGCAATAATTTGTTATTTTTTTAATAATATTCCGGTGCCCATCGGAATTTGTAACTACGTGGTTTCAGCGTAAATTAGCATTTTAATGGCGCATTCGCATCTGCACTGCCAGCTCCACCTAGCGGTGAAAGATGGGATTACAAATTTAAAACGCAATTTATTGAAAATTTTGGGATTTCGAAAAATTTATCAATTTTTGAAGGATTAATTATTATATTTTTGTTATAAAATTTTTTGCTGGCGCTTCCCAAATTAATAAACAAATTTATTGAGATGATGTAACTTGTGCGGTAAATTTACATTTTTAATTGGTCTTTTTATTCAAAAAAAGTCAACGAACTCTTACTTGGCGAATGATTATGTAAGTGGCAAATAAAACTAAGGACACTGCGATGATTTATTTTCTAATTTTTTGAAATTAAATTATTAGTCAAACAAGGCCTTCCAAAGTTGTAACGACGTTGTTACATGTAACATGTTAATAGTAAAGAGAAAGTGGATCACGGTCATTTTTATGATGCTTATTTTGTGGAATACTTTCTTTTATGAGTTTTGATGAAGAAAATCGTCGCTAGAAATTCTACTTGTGATGTTAAAATAAATTTAATTTAATGATCTACGTACAGTTCTTAACAATGGTCGATGGTCATTAGCCCCATCGAACGGTAAATTATTCTACACAAAAATGCTGTTCGTTTTATTCCTATGGATGATGGTACATTTTCAAGTGACGAACTTTTGTTTACATAAATATATGTCACAGAAAAATTGAAATAATATCATGTTTATTCATGCAAATTGCACATTGTCTGTGGTTGATAACAAAATTGGGTATGTAATTTATTGCTTGATCGCTAATAAATACCTACAAGTGTTTTGCATGTCGCAAAAAATTGATAGAATTTGCTAAACTAATGCGCCATAAAAATTTCGACTTTGAGCATCAAAAATTAGCGGCAATAACTTTTTATTTTAATTTGTCTTTAATTACCAATAAATGCTACGTAACAAGCGATTGCTGCTAAAACAATAATTGCTTTATTTACCTTTGTAAAGTAAAAATTGTATTATGTAATTATTGCAAGTCAGAACCGTACTTAAAACAATTAGGTACATTTTGTTTCCCAAGTTGACACTCCAATAATTGAAAACGGATTCAGTTAGATGGCAGCATTGCAGGCACGGACCTCTTAGCCTTGTTTGGCCTTGTGTGCAAGCATAATTTTTAAGAGGGCCATCTCCTGCCCCTCCGGATCCACCGTAGTTCTGTGCTTGCAAATTTTCCAAGTTTAATGGTATACATATTTGCACTTGTTAACAAAAAACGTTTATTTCCGCAGAAAAAAATAAGTTGACAATGTGATTTTTGAGAATTCGGAAGTACTGTCAAAAAGTGATTCCCGGTTTCGTTTTATTCAAAGGAAGGAATTCATAAGAGTAAAAATCAGTAGCGGCTCGTGGCTTCTTTATTTTAATAAGGCTAATCAGTGGCGTATTTAGAAAATGCCTATGGGGGGGGCAAACGAGGGAATTTTTTGGAATCTCGTTAATCCAGTCATGCGCGTCAGCGCTAATGAGATAAACGGACAAATTCCAAAAATTAATAAAATAAAAAAAATTCAAGAAAAATATATTCAAACAAAATAGTGATAAATATATTACATTTACAATATTAAATTAGATCCAATTTTGGTGTCAATGTTGATTATCTTATTAACCGATTTACCAACCCAAAAATAAAATTTTCAAAATAACAAAAATACAATGGGATTATTAATCCTATTGTAGTTGGAGAAGGGTACCTAAATAACGATACCTAAATAACGGTACCTAAATAAATTAAATTTACGAAAATATTAAGAACACGTGGTAAACATTATTTTCTTCAGAAGGGGCTTCAGGGTTAAAATCCGAGTCATCCTTGGGGGGGGCAATTGCCCCCTTGCCCCCCCCCCCCCTAAATACGCCAGTGAGGCTAATTATCAGGGACGGTCTTTTGGCGAGAAGAGAGCTTCTTCTCGATATTTTAGGCAATTGTAAAAATCCACCAATAGATGGCACACTTACACTAAGGTAGGTACAGTTACTGTAAAAGTCATAAAGTCACTGTAAAGGTAGGTACAGTGGCTTTATAGAGACAGTGGCGACAAACGATGTCCAACTTTTGATTGGCTACAATGTTTTTTTACAGCTTATAATGTGCTTTTACAGCAAATACAGCTTAAGGCAGAATAAAAATTAATTCTTTTACGTTATTGGTGCATTTTATTAACATGAGAAATGAAATCTTTTAATTTAAAGCGTCGCGTCGGCCATTCTAGAGCATATATTTTTCGCTTGAATTTACAACATCCTGGGCCGATTTAGGCGCTCGTGTCGTCACTGTCTCTATAAAGAGGTACAGTCACTGTCTCTATAAAGTCACTGCAAAGGTAGGAAAAACGAAGAAATCATAATTCCTTTTAAAAAAAGTTAAAATGTGAACAAATAGTTAATAAACTGAAGACTGCTCCCTTGCGAAAAGCTTTGACTAGTGTAAAAGTGTAACCCTCCCTCCACTTTTTTAAATTAAAAAAGAAATTATCTAGGATGATGCTATTTACAGATATACAGTAGCGGTCATGGAAATTGCAATGCGAATTTTTCCCTAATTAAAAATAGAAATAGATAAAACGGTAGATTTTTGGTTTGAAACTCATAAGCTCAAAAATACATTTTCCGAGGGGGAAACCGCAGACCAAATTTTTGTACACCAGATTTCCTTTTATGAAATTTCCTTGGATTTCCTAAAATTTCCCGAGATTTCCTAAAATTTCCCGGGATTTCCTTGGATTGCCTAAGATTTCCTTGGATTGCCAAATATTTCCTTAGTTTTCCTAAAATTTGTTAAGATTTCCTTGAATTGCTTAAGATTTCCTTGGATTTCCTAAAATTTCTTTAGATTGCCAAAGATTTCCTTGGATTGCCAAAGATTTCCTTGGACTTCCTAAAATTTCCTTGGATTTCGCTTCATTAACCTTTAATTAGTAAGGTTGAATTTTCCTCAGATTTCCTAAGATTGTCTGGGATTTCCTAAGATTGCCTGGGATTTCCAAAGATTGCCTGGGATTTCCTAAGATTGCCTGAAATTTTCTAAGATTTTCTCGGATTTCCTAAAATTTCCTGAGACTTCCTAGATTGCCTAGATTACCTAAGATTGCCCGAGATTTTCTCGGATTTCCTAAGATTTCCTCGGATTACCTAAGATTGCCTGAAATTTCCTAAGATTTCCTGGGATTTCCTAAGATTGCATGAGATTTCCTAAGATTGCCAAGAATTTCCTAAGATTGCCTGAAATTTCTTAAGATTTCCCGTCTCTTGGACACCAAATTCTATACCTAAGATTTCCCGAGATTTCCTCGGATTTCCTAAAATTCCTTGAGATTTCCTAAGATTGCCTGAGATTTCCCGTCTCTTGTACACCAAATTTCCCCAGAGATTTCCCCCTCGACATTTTCTTTTTTGAACACAATCAATGGAATACCCCCCAGTACATTAGTGATTGTCTTCAAAAAAAGAAAATTTGTTATTGCATTTCATATCAGAAATCTTAGATTTTTAGAAATCTGGTGTACTGGAGGGTATTCCATGCCCCCCAGACCCCCCGGTTTGAAAAACTTAGCTTTGTGAGCGTAGTGTGTTTATATTGTGTACGGTTATTGACATTTCATTGGAAATTGTTATTTTAATTTGGAAATATTAATATATAATATTAATCTGTGCCTGATAATGAGGAATATTTTCAGAGTATTTTCAAAAGTATCAGTTGCAGACCTCCTCCGTGTGTGTGTGTGTTTTGTATGTTAGCGTGTTTCCTGTGAAACCGGAGGCACGTACTCCAGGACGGGCGATCCCCCATCGGTCGGCGAGGGGTGGTCAGGGCTGGACGAGACTTAAAACTCTTTGTGCCCGGTCTTTGCTACCTTCTCAATGGTTACGATGGTTTTGGTGGAAGAAACCAGACTAACCGGCAAACACGAAAGAACAAATCGTAAACCGCTTGTGGGCTACAACAACTCTTCCGCAGACTACGTTTCTTCGGGGATAGTAGTGACAAGGGGCACGAGGGTCTTGGCTTAACCGCCTAGGCTACGTGGATGAGGAACCACTATAAAAACCTCCCCACTCCGACGGTACTGCGACGCCAAAGGGATGCAAAGCTCGGTTGCTAATTGCAGAAACCTCAGGGCGGTTGGCACGTCTCGTTGTACAAAGCTTTCTGTCGCATATGGGGCGCTGTGCCATGGTGACAGTTTATTTCCCCTTTATTCGTGGGACCAAGTATGGATAACCAAAATTACCGGGGAGGGGGTTCCGAAAGGAAGGACCCATCCGCTGCGAAACTTTCGGGGGCTGCCAAGATGAAATTAAAAAAGTCAGGGATGCAAAGAGCCAGCGAAGAAACAGGGACCTCTGTGGTACCTGGATCGTCTAAAAAAGATGGAGAACAAGTCAGTCAGAGTAGTCAGAGTCACAGTAGTCAGAGTCAACTACACCAAAAGACAGACAGAGGAAGAAGGGCAGGGATAACAAACCTACCGCATCATATAGTTCTGCCCTAACAGATATCCGGGTGGCAATTGCACAGGAAGGATATCCAGAAATTCAATTCACCCCTCATTAGAGGGATGATGCTTAAAGCGCTGGATAACACAAAGGACGGAGAACCTGCACCAAGATTCTCCAAAGTAAAACCAAAGGGGAGCTTAGGCTGAAGCCACTAAATAGGCGAATCTGTATCATGACAGACAGCCAAGCTGCTTTAAAGGCCTTGGAGGGGGTAGAAATACAATCCAAGGTTGTAAAACAAAGCCTGGATGCACTGGTAGAACTGGCAATCTGCAATAACATTACGCTCATGTGGATACCGGGACACCAGGGCATAAAGGGAAATAAAGCGGCAGATCGCCAGGCCAGAATAGCTGTTAGTACAACCCTGAGCCCACTTGCGGAATTGGTACCAGTGGCGTAGCCAGGGGATGGGGCTCGGGGGCCCGGGCTCCCAATAAATTTTTTTTTTGTAATTTTCTAACTTTCTATTGAAAAAAATTGAAAAATTTCTTCGCTCGTGGCCCCCCCCCCCCCGAATTAAATACCTGGCTACGCCACTGTTGGGTACAATAATAATAAATGTCGCCCAATTTACCGTCGCGTCGCCCTGTTTACGCATCGCCCAGTTATACGGGCTTATTTTAAATAAAGATTAGTTTATTTAAAATAAAGATTAGACTGACCAACAATCTCGATTTCAGCACTGAAAACCCCATGTGCCGGAAGTAAGGTGCCCGGGAAACGGAAATTTCCGGTATCAGCAATAACGCAACAATTTTGGTATATTTCCAGAAAAAATAACCAACTAAATTAAGATAAGAAATTTAAAATAAAGATTCGAGTGACCAACATCTCGGTTTCAGCACTGAAAACCCCGTGTGCCGGAAGTAAGGTGCCCAGGACGCGGAATTTCCCGGTATCAGCAATAACGCAACAATTTTGGTATCTTTCCAGACAAAATAAAGAACTAAAATAATATAAGACATGATACAGATACATATCCAGACTACTAAATAGACTACAGATACTTGGCTCCTTTACGGGGCGGCAATTTGTCTTTTTCTCCGGGGCGCCGTAAAAGCTAGAGCGGTTCCTGCTAGAAGTCAACTGTGAACAGTCCTGTCCACTAAAACAAGTTCTACATCTATTTACGTCAAGCGCACGCACCGTCAACAGAATAAGCAATTCACCGACTTTTATGTGAAAAATTGAAACTTTAAAATCGGATATTTCCGAAATTAATCGATAACAGAAGTTCTTCCGTAGTTTTAGTTTTAAATAAGTACAAATACAATAATCACGTAATGTAAACGTTAATTTAACGTCAAAACAACGTAGTCGTCATATTATAGCAAATTTCATGTCGTAATTGTTACCCACGGAGTCAATATAGAAACAAAAATTAATTAATGAAAAATAAAAAGAAGAAAAACAAAGATAATTTATTAGTTGTAGATTATTGGTGTGTTGGCCCCTCTTCGTCCCTCTCAAGAAAACTAATTGTTTTATTTTTTGTTAATTTTTAAATTAATTTTGATTTATTTATCTGGGCACGGCGCGATAAACAAAATTTTCATTTAATTACATCACAAACGCGTGCCCGTTTGTGGTCTAATTTGAATATTGGTTTTGGAAATTCTGAGCAAAAATAATTAAATATTTTTTTCTCGACTTGTAAAATTGAAGGCCGACCCTGTTTAATGTATTATGTTTATTTTTACGCATGTAATCGTGGAAAGTGTCTCCAAAAATACCCTTAATCTCAATTATTTAAGGATTCCTGAAATGCGAATTACTAATAAAAAGCTTTTAAATGTTTTGCGGTAAATCACTGTGGTTCCCCAGGTGACCTTTACTTTGCTTCAAGCAGTAAGCGGTCGTCGTTTTTGTATATTCAATTAATAATTCCCCTTCCATTCACTGATAATAACAGAAATTTTGTATATATGTACGAGTGCTAACACATATGGATATCATTTTATGATACCTAACAGCTTCTTCCCCAACAGCTACGAAATGGTCCAAATGGCAGACGATGGCCGAAAATCGAACAATTCAAAACAGTACATCGGCAACGACTTGCGTATCAAATTGGGTAATAATCATTCAAAAGTGACCGTAATTGGAAACGAGTGCAAAATTAAAATCGGAAATCATTCGGGAGTTTTAAATGTGATTGGAAACGAAAACAAGGTTCGCGTTGGTGCCGGAAGTGGAAAAATAATATACAACGGAAACGAAGGGCGCATACGCCTCGGTGGTGGAATGGACGAAAAGTATGTGAAGTATACCGGAAATTGTGGAAAAATTGAAAAGGAAATCTCCAATGGCTGTGATAAAAATAAAACAAAATATGCGAATTTTACAATTGGTGCCCAAAAACAGGCTACCATAAATTTGTATAAACAGAAGGACTTACACATCGACAGTAAGAGGATTTTATGAAAAATGTCATCGAAATCTAATTTTACCGAACAGTATTCTTTTCTCTTGATTTCAAGAGCAAGTTCGTCACTTATCCTGCTGTTTTAAGCAAAAAATCTCTAGTCAACTCCTTAGCCTCTCTGCGATTTCAAAAAAAAAAAAATACCACATCAATTTTGGATTCGAACACTGGCGATTTGAAATTTGGCGATGGTGGAAAAAATAGCTATTTGTAATTTTATTGATATAATTTAAATAAAATATTTAAAACAAACAAAAGTTTAATTTTGGGAAAGTGCATTCCCTCGACGATGCATTCCTTTTTATTTTATGACGTAAAATCCTGATGAAATTCCACGTAATAAATCATTCTTAGAGAAAGTTATATTATACCAAGATTTTATTAACGATATCTCTTGTGTAGTAAATCGCTTCACTTTATAATACTCTTAGCCAAAATTAAATTTCGGTGGGAGATTATTTCCTAACGGCAATAAAGAGTTTCCTTTTCATGTGTTTGTTTTTCTAAAATTTTAAAATCTTCTGTAAACAAGTGCTGCACCAATAAAATTTTCTTATAACTGTCCCCGGGGGTGGACCTATGTTTTTTTCTTAATTTTGATTGTAAATATAAAAAATTGTATTTATTGGAAAAACTCAAAATTGTGATTGATTAATGATTTTTTTTCTATAATCACATTAGAAATTATAATCGCAGTAATAATAAAGTGAGAATAAAAACAGACTAATTTAGTTTAGCTTTTACCTTGATTAGTTCCTTGGCTTACAAGCCGGATCTCGCTTACGAACGGTTTCCTTCTCGCTCATAGACAACCAGATCTTTATGCAGATAATACTACTTACGAATTTAATTTATATTTTCAAACGATCGTCTGTAATGTTTTTTTGGAGATAAAAAGACAACTCGAAAGATTTTAAATCTGCACCAATCACAGATTGAAGCCCAAACCCTTCAGTTGTGACAGTAACCATGAAAAGTAAAAATTGAAAAATGCCTTTTGGAAGCGTAAAAAAATTACATAAAACACAAATAATTCTAAGTTAACCGTTTTATTGCTTTTAAGTCTTCGACTTAATTCTTACGGCTTCCTTCCGAGTTCCTGACATATTTCTAGTAATAAATAAATGCAACCAATCGAGAGGCGAGTCACACAAAGAAAATTTTCTACACTCCATCTTTTCCATCAGCAATATTTTTTTTGTCATTTGAGCAGGGAGGTAATCTTGATAAAGACTCCAGATTTATCTAATCCGGAGTGTGAGGTTTCACTCACTAAACTTACCCCCTCTCCTCGAGGGACCTGGATTCGCCTTTCGGCATTAGTTCGGGTAACCTCGATATGGCTGTCTAGTTAGCAGCCTTCTGACCGCAGCCATGCTCTTTCATATCTCCATCGGAAGACTTCAGATTGGCAACCTGGCTTCGGCCTTTTCTTGCCTTCCGGCCAGTTCTTTAACAAAGAGAATCGCTTTTGAATGTAATTTGGGATTCTCGTCCAGCTTCTTTCATCTGTTAGCATATGCTGAACGATGTTATCAGGGGTGCGGAGTTCCCTAAGTTTCAGAGAAAGGAGCTGCCTCTGCCTCTCCCAACGCCAGCACACGAAAAATGTATGTTCTGTGTTGTCGGCCTCTGCAAAATGCCGGCAAGTGTCCTGTGTGATTATGTGGAAACGGTACAGGTAAGCGTTGAAGCAGCCGTGACCGGAGAGCATCTGCGTGAGGTGATAGGTCAACTCTCCGTGCAGGGGCCGCTGTAGCTTTTACGCCGCCCCGGACAAAGCACAAATTTCCGCCCCTTTATGGGGTTAGTGAGCTTTTTTTTTTAGCTTTTTCGATCTTTTTGTGGCGTCTCGGGGAATTTCATTAATATTACAATTTGTCACGTCAACAGCCAAAATGCCGCCCTTTAAATTTGCTGCCCCGGACAATTGTTCGGGTTGTCCGCCCTCTACAGCGGACCCTGCTCTGTGACTTCTACTGAGCCATTCTTTAATGTCCAGAATGAGCCGGTACGTTCACTTACCACTTTCAGATGCACTCCACCTGAACTGCCACTCCGCTATCCTCACACTCGTGTCAGCTGCGTGCCCCTCAAACTACCCAGCTCTATCCCGCGCCAGTAGGTTCATAGGAAGCAAGGAAGCAGGAACCAGAGAGGCATCCGCGGATATCGTACGGTAGCCGCACACCACTCTTAGCGCCATTCGTCGCTGCACGCACTGTAGTTGTTTCCGGTTACCTTTGGTTCCATATCTTGCGGGGTCCACCGCAAGATACCACACCGGTACTGCGTACAACAGTATCGACTGTGTTATTGACGCTAAGAATCTTCTATTCGTTGTTTTCGGCCCCCCGATGTTCGGCAGGGCGGGAGAGTGACAGTGCCGGATTAACCCATAAGCCAATTAAGCAATTGCTTAGGGTACACCACGCACCAGAAACAGCACAAAAAAATATTTGCTAGCATATGAAAGGTAAAGCTGTTTGAAAATCCCCGCATTTGAAATTGACTAAAACGTTGACTTCGGAGTCATAAGTCATATCCTGCTTGCTCGCTCGCTCGTGCATCATTCTGAAATTCGAATGCTCCCGATTTACGATTAGCCCATCACCACCTCTGCGCCCCGCCGACGCTGTGCTATGCTGTTTTTTTTTTTTTTGAAAACCGATATTAGTTTATTTATGGATAGGGGGGCCCACAGGCGTGGCTTGCTTAGGGCATCAAGTAGTCTTAATCCGGCCCTGGCGAGTGATGATGTGGCTGATACGGCCCGGATGTGTGGCGTGAAAGTCAGGTATTTGTCTACAACCACAACCACTCCCAGAATAGTGACCTTCTTCTTGAGAGTGATCTTGTCACCATTGAGTTTCAGATCGACCAAGGGCTCCCGCCTTCTTCCGCACACCAACATAGTTTCGGAATTTTCTGGGACAAGCCTGAGTCCTCTGGATTTCGCCCATGCGACTATCAGTTCCAGAGCCTCGTTTGCTTTTATAGCAAGTTTGTCCCCGTCCGAATCCTCCACTGCTACATTGATGTCATCTGCGAAACCGACCAGATTGACACCGTCCGGAAGCTTGATTCGTAGAATGCCGTCGTACATTACGTTTGGGGCCCCGCTAATTACCGTGACGTACTCATCCTCTACATCCTGTTATTAAACTCTCCGAGGAAGCACTCTCTGGCTTGGGCCACCGCTTCTCTTACTACGATTCCTGATAAGCAATCTGGTCCTGGGGCCTTATCCGCTGGTATTCTTTTCGCTGCCACTCTCATTCTTGCATCATAAATGGGTTAAGCGGACGGGCTTCTCTTTCTGATCCCTGGTTGAGCCCCATTCGCTGTTCCGTGAACTGTTCATGTTCAGGGAACATAAACCGGGGTTTATCAATATTTAATTTTTGCACTGCCTATCCTCTGAAGGTATCCTCTTCGGAACGTACTGGGGCCATCGCATTGACTGCTTCCACAGAGAAAAACAAGTAGCGGTGGTCACTGAAGTTCTTGATATCAAGAACTTCCCACTAGGTCACCTTGCGGATCTGCGATGACGTGGTCAAGGTGACGTCCAAAATGGAGCCCATCCCCTCCCAACAAAGGTCGGAGTGTTTCCCATGTTAGACGCTCCTATGCCCAAGGCACCCAAGATGTCTGATAGCGCCTGGCCTCTGTGATCTTCGCCCGGGGATCCCCATTCCGGCGACTTAGCGTTAAAATCGTCGCCGACTATCACCATCCCAGTCGTTCCTCTGACTAGAACACCCAGCAGATCCAGTTGCTTCTGGAACTCCAGCATAAAAGATCAGCTGTCATTTTTTTCCTTTTGTTTTGGAAATTCGTTCCGTGAAAAACAGGAAGTAATGTCAGTAATTTTTTTAAGATGTGAAGTTTATAAAGAAAAACAAAAAAACAATACAACTTCGAATATTTTAACTTGAAAACAGTTGGTTTTGTATAACACAGAGTCAGAATCTAGTTTATGGATTACTTTAGTATGGTCATAAACTTTTCTACTTTTAAATTTTGTTTTCAAAAATGAAATAAACTCTTCTTTTAAATAATAAACTACCTTACCTCGACTTTTTTTCCACTTAAATCTACTTCTGCAAAAATCTTATTCCTTTATGTTATCTTCCCTTTTTTTCTCAAATTTCCGCATTCACCTTTCCGATTTCACATTTTAATGGCCGACTTGTTGTCAAAAAGTGTTTCCTCTACAGTACGCCACTGTCTGGAAATAAAATTCACTCCAAGGTTGTCAGCGCACCACCGTGATGAAATATCGAATTAAAGTGTTGCTCAAGTGAGTCACACAAAATGGAAGTTCCAAGGTTGTTGTGTAACTCGAATTTTTGTCGATTATGTGCAGAAGAAAACAAAAACAGTTCTAATTTATTTCCATCAAACGAGAACGAACAGGATTTAAGCCAACTTGTTAATAAATATCTCCCCGTAAAGGTGACTATTTTCAATTTTTGGTATTCGCATTGAGTACAACTTTTATTTCCTATTGCTTTTCGGCCAATGTCGTTTGTGCGGGAAATTCAAAAATTAATTTCGAAAAATTTTTAGGTCGACCGGGACGGTAAGTTTCCAATCGTGATATGTCCGGGATGCAATATTCAATTGGAAGCCACCAAACAGTTTTTAGACCTGGTCATCGAAGGGCAAAACAAATTAAGGGATTTGTTTCGAATTCAACAAGAAACTTTAAGACGACAGGAGAAACAAAAGCAGCAGTTGGAAAACGCTCTGAAGAATGTCAGTCCGAATTCGAGCGTGGAAACGTACACCATCGAGTCGGACGACAGCGGCGAAAAATTTTTAATCCAAAGTAAAATTTTGTCGTTTTGAAACGACTTTTGATTATTCTGGAAGTGTTTCAGTATTTTCTGATGGTCCCTTGTTTCCGCCCGATCACGAATTGTCTTTGAGATCGGAAGGATTAGATAAACCGAAGCGTAAGCGTGGTAGACCACCTAAACCTCCTCCACCAACCGACGAGCAGTTGAAGATTATTAAAGAAGAGAAAAGTAAGGAAAAAGAAATTGGTGAGGCTGAAGACGACGGGGAGTTTGATGCGGATGGAAGACGAAAAAGGAGAATCAAAGTTCCCTCTCGGTTTCAGGAAGCCGTGCAGGTAAAAGTTTTTTTATTTACCGTTTTCTAATGCTTTAAATGTTTCGGTTACAGGGTAAGGAGTTGGATAGGATATTTAAAGAAGAAGGCGTGATTGATGAAGACTCATCCGAGGAGGAATTGAGCGAGGAAGTTATAACTACCAGTAAAGGAGGGGATGAAATCATAGGCCATTTACAAAGCAAAGAAGGTGATGATTTAGGAGAACTCGTAATTAATAAAAATACCAATAAGGTGAGAATAAATTCAAAAGATGGCAAAGGTGAGTTTTTACTTCGAAGCCCAATGAAAGGTGACACAAATATTTCAGTTGCAGATAGTCTTCCTCCGCGAAAAAATTACGAATGTAAAATTTGCGGACGCGAATTCAAACATCACGGACGTTTCGAAGTGCACAAGTCGTTTCACAAAGTAGTAAAATATGGTTGCGGAGAAAACGAGTGTAACGTACAAACTGACAATAAAGCCATAATGGAAGATCATCAGAAAGAAACCGGCCATACCGGAATTTCTTTTATAGAAAATTTAGAAAATTACGTAAGTTGTCATTTTATTTACTTCCCCCCTCTACCAAAAAACAACTTATAATTTTACAGGGCACCCTCTTACAAGTTCCTCCAAATTTAGAAGACTGTGATGAACTTCCTCCATTGGACGAAGAAGAACCAAAAAGTCTGGTTCCAATGGAAGCCGATAGCAAATTTAGTTGTAGCATTTGTAACAAAAAATTCTCCTGTAAACAAAATTACGAAGTGCATAATAAAGCGGTCCACGAAAATCAAAGACCTTATCAGTGCGACAAATGTGAAAAATCGTTCCCTTACATAAACAGCCTCAAGTGCCACCTGCTGCAACACACCGACAGCAGTGAAAAATCTTATGAGTGTGAAACTTGCAAAAAAATATTCAAACACCCCAGCAGTTTGGTGTACCACAGGGAAGCGGAACACAATAATGGACGACGCTTTGTTTGCAACAAATGTCCAAAGTCGTTTAAACACAAACAATTATTGCAACGTCATCAATTGGTGCATTCTGACGTCCGACCGCATAATTGTAAAATGTGCAATGCTAACTTTAAAACGCGAGCTAATCTGCTTAATCACATGCCAATCCATACTGGCGAAAAGAAGTATTACTGCAATGAGTGCGGCCAATCGTTCACTCATAAAACGTCTTTGACGCTGCACATTCGATGGCATAGTGGGCAGAAACCTTACGAGTGTGATGTCTGTATGAAGACGTTTTCGCAAAAGGGAAACTTGGCTGAACACAAAAGAATTCATACAGGTGAGTTGTTTATTTTTCAAGTATTGTGTTGCATCTGCAAGTATTTATAGGCGAGAAACCGTACTGTTGTGATCATTGTGGTCGCAAATTTACAACATCATCTCAATTTAAATTGCACGTGAAGCGTCACACGGGAGAGAGACCCTGGAGGTGCGAATACTGCACCAAAACATTCCTACACAAAGACACCTGGAAGTGCCACACGCGGAGGCATCGTAACGAGAGACCATATCAGTGTTCACAGGTCACTAGAAATTTTTACGTTCTTCAGTAATCTGCAACGTTTATTTACAGTGCCTTCGAGGTTTTACAGAGCAGTGGGCGCTCAAGAAGCACGAGCGGTTGCATACTGGCGAAAAACCTTATGTCTGTGATATTTGCCAAAAGAGTTTTGCCGATTGTTCGAATTTAACGAAGCATAAAAAGATTCATGACTCCTTAAGAATTAAACAGATGAATCGGCAACGCAATATTAAAATATTATCCAGTGGTAATCAAGGTAACTTGACGATAAAATTAAGGATCTCTTGCTAACTTTTTGTTGTTATACAGAAGATAACCAAGTTTTATATTTGGCTTATCAAGATGCAAATTCAAATGACGGTCAATTACCTACCTTGGTGCACATAATGGATCCTTTGAGAAACGAAAATGAGCCTGAAACGATAGAAGAGGATTCGTTTTTGACAGCTGCTTTACCTGATTCTCTCACGCAGTATCAGGTTAGTAGATCCTCATTGGGTTTTCTCGTTTACCTAGAAGAATACAAGAATCAAGAGTTCCTTCACAAATTCATTTTAATTTACCACAATCCATTATTCATGCTTTATTTTCACTGTAAGGTAGCTCGGCATTTTATAGAAATAATATTAAATTTTATAGGAAGTTGTGGATGAAAATGGTACTGCTTTGAGTTTAACAACAGAAGATGGTCAACGAATCAAAGTTCTGACAACGGTGGAAGAAGGCAATCAGTGCATAAAAGGTCTCATGTCTAACGGAACCCTGGTGCCAATAGGACTTAGCATGGCTAATGGTAAAACGGTCCCAGCAGAAATAATTGCGGAAACGGATAAATCGGATATTGAAGATAAAGAAATTGACGTTAGTTTCCTCATGATGACTTTTTTATTGTTTTAATTTTGAAATTTAATTGCAGAAAAATGACATTCCAGCTTCTATATCAAACAGTGAAGAAGAAGGGCAACTTATAGAGAGTAATATGGAATTTTTGGATTCGGATGGTCAAAAATTGGACAACGGTCTTCAATTTTTAACCCAAGATGGTCAAAATATTTGCTTGCTTACCACGTACAATATCGATGAAAGCATTAATCCTCAATATTTAGCAATGGCATAAATTTATTTCAAACATTTAATACACATGTACATAAAGCTTGTATAAAAATTAAATTTTAGCAAAATAAATATTTATTTAAAGCATGCACAATAATCTCAATTAGTAATAATAAAATCTATTTAAAATTTCATCTTATATGGTAAAATTTTGTGTGAAATCATATTCTATGGTAGGAATTACGGATTGAACAAATTTTAAAAATATTATAAGATACATATGCACTCCTAATTCGCCTCCACCTTCGGTCACAGTCTCTATGATGTTTTTCATTACCTCGGCATGCCTGAAAATTATTTTTTCATTTAAAACCCACTTTTTAGTTCCAAAATAGAACTAATTTCAGACTGCATTAAACTACATGCGTGAACCTGGCTCCCCTTTTATCAAAAAGTTTATTTTTTTTTGTTGTTCTCGATAATTATTATTGTTCTGTAAAAATAAAATTTTCAAATCTAATAACCGCGGAAATCGCGAAATGAGATTTCGCACCTGCTCCCCTTTTTTGGGGAGATGAAGAAAATTCTGTTACTAATGAAAATAATATTTAATCAGTTTCTTAAATTTAATAAATTTTAACCGAGAGTATGCCTCCAAATTCGCCATTTTGCACCAAATTCAAAAAAATTTCCGGGGAAACCCCGGACCCCTTCTTGGAAGAAGCTATCCCCAACTCCCCCTACCGTTAAGGCGCATTTTTCGTAGTTGGTCATAGGCGCCAAAAGTTCTAGTTACGGCACTGTTGAAATATATTGTCGTGTTTCAAAATCATATTTTTGAATTTTGTATTTTTTTAATAATTTGTTATATTTGTAAATATTTTGAATTCTGATTGTTCGTGCCGACAAAATTGAAGTTGGTACGAAAGTTTTTGATTAATTTGCTTTTGCCGTGAACGTCGACTGAGGTGGTTGCAATTTTGTGTTTTAACAATTTTTGCAAGTTTTGCAAATAAATAAATTGATTTAATGTAAGTGAAATTTTATTAATTGATTGGATTGATTTTTCCATATTTGGATGATGTTGGAAGTTTTTGAAGATTTCTGGATGGTTTTATATTAAGTATTTTGGATTATATTAATTGATTGGATAATTAGTTATGGTAATTTGGAAAGAGGAAATTGATCTGGTTTTGAGAAAGTTTAAACTACATTGAGAAAAATTTAAAAGCGAAACTAAGGAAAATTGTGAAAATAAGAGTCTCATGAAAAGATGCATGTATTCCAGCGAGGCGTTTTTTTGTGGTAGGTCAATTTCAAAATTATACCGCTGCACAGTGAGATAGATTCATAAATTTCTGGCCAAAAGTAAAATTACACGATTTTAGCAACTTTGCAGAAAGAGGTAAATATCTGGCTTATCAGTAAGGGTAGGCCTTGAACTTCATAAACTGAAGGAAATTTACCCTCTACCTCCTGTCAGTCTTTTATTTTACCCCTATTAATAAAGAGGTGTTTAAGCAAATAAGCGTTTAGTGAAAGTTCTGCGTTTGCAACTGATTTTTTTTTTGTTTTTTGAATTTTAATTTGACTAAATAGCGATGTCCGATACAGAACAAGGTAAGGGCATTATTATATATTATGCATAATTCACTTTGTTTAATATATGGTCTATCAATCAGAGCCAATCATAAAGTAAGCGATTTCAAAGATTGAAATTTAATTCAAAGTTTTTAAGTATTGTACGAAGTGTGCCTTTGATGTTCTGTAATATTCAGCTGCCTAGAAGTGCCATTTTGTGAGTAATTCTTTTTTAAAAAAGAATTTTAAAAAATTAATTTTTTGATAAAAGGAGAGTCAGGTTCACGCACGTATTGAACTTGAGCTTCGATAGAAAGAACAGTTTCAAAAAATAATTATGCAATGTTATCTATCTGCTTATAATTTACCTGAAGTGACTGACTAATTTGGGAAGTATATTATATTTTTAATTATTACCATCTGCAGTCTTCTAGAATTACAGTGCCTAATAAAAGTGAGCGTACACCTTGAAATCTCATAGTTCTAAAATTTTACAAGAATGGAACAAAATCTCTTCGAAGGTAACAAAAAATTAGTTTATTCTATGCCAAAACGACTAGAAGCTCTTATAGAATCAGAAGGTTATCCAACAAAATTCAAGATATATCAAGGGATTAAGGGGTTTATTAAATACCGTTTTTACTTTACTAATACAATAATCCGTTATTGTACGATGGCAAACTTCTGTTTATTTTATTTGCAACTTTTTGAGTCTAAAATTAGTTCTATTTTCTCACCTCGACGATAAAAAAAAAATTACCTGCATGGATGGATAGATGCCATTCGAGCTACGTTCAAATGTGGATGGACTTCCATTGTAACCGTCTTTTGTACATAATCTTTGCTAACATCTTGATAAACTTGATTCGAGGTTAAAGGTTTATGATTCTGATAAGAAAAGAAAATAATGTAAAATAAACAAAAATTTCAGTTCTATTACCTCATCGTATCCTGTTAACCACAACCTTGGAGTTTGGTAATATTTATCATAAGTAATGTGTAAGTCGTAAGTACGTGTGTGAATTATATCGCTCTCATCTTCAGTCTTAGCTGCCTTATCTTCTCGAGATGGAGCAACAATTGTAGGCTAAAACAAACACAAAATTAGCAACCCACAAAAGTTCTTAAAACTGCTGTGTTACTTCTTCGGACTCCAGCATACCGCTCTCCTCGTATTCTTCCATATCTACGGGCTCGTCCTCATCTTCTTCATCCTCATCCTCATCTTCGTTATGATCACCATGGAGCATTGCGTCGTCCATACTTAAAGACTTCTTATTATCCAAAGACATCTCGGAAACTTTTTCCGACAAATCATTGGAACCCTCATAGTGATGAGTATCGACCCATCCGTTATCTGCATCATCCGATTCAATCACACGTTCTAAATCAGCTGAGTATTCAATTTGTTCGCACCTTCTCGAGCACGGAACGTTACGAGTAATGAGGAATTGCTTATTTTTCGGTAAGTATGGTTTCAATTTTGATTCGTCCCCCGAAACCCATTGCCAGGTGGGACAGGAATAAACCAAATGATCTCCAGCAGCAACAAACTCTTCGGGTGTCAGAACACCAGTTTCGCGAAACTTGGATTCCTAAAAAGCATTCTTGATTAATTTGAATAAAAACAAACAAAAATTTACCTTTAACACTGGTGTCAAGTATTCTGCAACACCTAATGCAGTGCCCTTTACACTGTTAATCACGTTCTGCATCTCACAATTTTAAGTACAAATCCAAAAAGACTAATTTTTAAAATTTTACTTGCGTTATCAAGTAAATTGTGACAAATGATTTAAAATAACTTAATTTGATTAAAAAAACATAATTTAGAGTTAAAACTGTAATACACGTTGATCATTGAAGTTTATTTTGTACAAAGATTTATCAATAACCGCACGATGACCAGAAGTGAAACGGAAATAGCCACTTCAGTGCAGTAGAAAAAGATGGACTAACTGTCAGATAACAAATTCCCCCATCAGAAATTCAAAATATGTCCATAGACGGTCCAGCATATTTGTGTTACGTAATAGCTTAAAGTTGACAAAATTTGATTGTAATTAATTTAAAGTAATTTATTTTAAATTAAATAGAATAATAGAGCAATCTTCAAGAACATTCTTCATTAAATTAACAAAATTAATCAAAATTTTTTTTTTTTAATTAACAATTTATCAAAATTCATGTTTGTGAATTTATTAATTTCGTAATTAAAATTAGTCACTGTAATGATGGTTGCATAGATGATATTTTAAGGGGCCATCCGCCACTGGTTAAACGTCAACGTAACATAACCTACAATGAATTGGATGAAATTGGGCATGCCCGAGGAGGAGCTTGTTGTTTAAAATCCATAAAAAGGTGTGTCATTTTTATTGTTTACATTTTATTAATTTTAATTACAATTTTATTGCGCGTTTTCATAATTTTTCGGGTTAATTCGCGATGATGCGGTTTTAAATGACTCTCGTACGCTATCTGGTAGATAAATGCCTTATATTTTAGTGCGGGGCAACCTTGCATCGTATGGCGCTAGATCACCGTGGCGGGTGTTAGTTTCCGGTTTAAAGGCCACCGATATTGATCAATTAAAACGATTTGCTAGTGGTGGATATTGTGACGATTTCACCATTGTTTACATGCAACATCCTTGCGTTATTTTGTCTGCTTTGGAAGTTTTGGGTTATAAAATTGTTGCGTCATCATCTACAAGCGTTAAACAGGATTATAACGAATATATGTGGACTATGCAAAGGGAATTTACGGAACCTGAGCCTGTCGTTCCAACTCCATTAGAACATCCTGTAAAGTCAACTGTTGAAGACATTTAATTTCAAAGTTATGGAAATACCGGCCAGTTTGTTAATGTCTTCTGGTATGCACGCTTATGTAGCTGTTAAAGCCTCCCTTCATGCAAACGAAACTGCAGTTTTTGGTTTAAATAAAGAGGAAGAGGTGGCACTAGCAAAACGTTTTCAAAATCAAAAGAAAGAAGTGTTTAATGGTGTTTTATTGAAAGGGCCCCCGATTGAAATTGTTAATGCTTTAGGTTTACTTGGTTACACAGTTGTGGGAACCACCGGCGAAGCAGAAGTCGTTTGGACAATGCAACGTGACTTGTAATTTACTCTATCATTCATTTTGCCGTTTCCAAACACACTTTTTAAATGTCAAATAATTGTGATCACGACCACATCTGCCAAACACCCTGTACAACTTCTACGTTATATCAAACCTTGGACGAGTTGGATTTTGAACGAGGAATTTGGTACGCCGCTCAAAGCGGTGACATTGAAAAAGTAAGGAAATTGTTGAGGCAAGGTACCAGGGTAGACTGCCTAGATTCGGCAGGCTATACTGCCTTGCATTATGCCTCGAGGAACGGCCACTTAGATGTCTGCAAGCTTTTGTTACAAAGTGGCGCTAACATTAATGCTACTACAAATGCGGGACATGCAACGTCACTTCATCGTGCATGTTCGGCAGGTAAATAATATTTAACAGGTTAAAAAATAACGCTAACATTAATATCTTTTCAGGTAAAGTTGATATTGTGAAGTACCTGTTAGAAAACCGTGCTGATGCAAGAATAAAAGATAATGACGGTAAAACTTCGTTGCATCGTGCAGTTCAAAGTGGAAATAGTGATATTTGTGCCGCCGTTTTACAACGATTTCCAGAAGTAAAGACTGAAAAGGATAGTAAAGGAAACGTACCAGCCGATTATATTCTTTCCAATGATATACAATTGTTGTTTAATTAATTTTATCATGTAATATCTACTCATAATTCTACGCATCAAGTTTTATATAGTAATAATTTTAGTTTTATACCAACGCTTTTTAATCAAAATTATAAGAGAATTTAAAATATTTTTAATGTAATTGTATCAAAAACTTATTTCTGCAATAAAATAGCCGATAAGTGTTGTGAATTTTGCTATTAGATTTTCCCCGACTACCAGGTATACAAGACGAGTGGCAACCTTACGTTTAATTTGTTGTTAAAATTTTGATGAGGGACATTTAGGCAAAAAATGTAACAACATTTCAGCTTAAATATTATATTGATTTTATTATAAACTTAGTCTCTTAGCACAATAAATAATTGTAAAACGCATACATATGATATGAGTACAAAATAAAACGAAAAAAAAAATATAACAAAAGTTTACTAAACGATAATTACAATTAAACCAAATAATATAAGAGAAAAAAATACTTTAAAACTATCAACTAATTCAAATTTTTGGTTTCACATTAATTACACCTATGTAACATCCACAAGGAACAAGATACAATTGGACGTTTTATTGTAAAACGCTGAGGTAAGTGATATTTTATTAAAAAGTTTGTCGTGTTAATTACGCATTAAATTAAGTTAATAATCTCAGCGTTTAAAAATATAGCGTTTTGCAAAAATGCACAAATCACTTTTGTCATCTCCACAAAACTTATTTGTGCACCTTGACGCAATTCATAATATATATACATAACACAGATCTATGTTATTACTTCTTGTTTATTTATTAATATTTCAAAATCTGATAGATAAGGCGCACAAGGATTGAAAATTGCTTTATAGGTTCTAGAATAATCACTACACACAGGCATCGGAAACAAAAACAAAAAACTGTCAATTATTTGATTTTGTGTAATTACCAAACATGCGTATCAAAATCAGGCCAACAATTTTTAAATTGACTTTTATTCTAGGCTTAAATTTTTTTTCGAATGTTTTCCATAAAATCAAACACCTGTCGGTGATCGGTTTCGACGGAAAAATTTTTATAATTAGCGTTTTCTAAAATTACAAAGTATAAAAATGTTAAGACACAAGTTACTAATTAGAGCATTCCTTAACTTAAAATTACATGTGGGGGCAGGTGCAAAGAAAACCTTAAGTCCTAAAAAAAATATCATCCCCTATAAAGTTAACATTTAACAGTTTTGGGTTCAAAAATATATAATCGATATGATGTCACATATTACACGAGGATAACAAATAAACTGGCCAACTTCGCCTCACTTACACCTCAAAGAACATCAAGAAATTGAACATCTAAAAATCGTGTTACTTGTATAACAAAAAATAACACATGTCCCAAAGTTGGGGTGACAAAAATAATTGCATCAAATTTTTTTTCCTAATAACCTAACTACCGGTGGTTCCCAAAATTTTGCAACACCTAACACGAAGTTAAAAGAAATATCACAATATTGTTAAAGAAAGAAAAAAATCAAAAAAAAAAGAGAAATTTTAGTAGAGCATTTTTTGAGAACCAAAAAATTAAATAACCTATAATTATTTTGGCAGTTGCAAAACAACTTTTCGCTGTTAAACATTATGAAGTCGCAAAACTGTTGAGGCGTGGCACGAAAGCAGTTTTGTCGGTGTGTGCGATCTGCCTAATAAAAATTAGTTTAATTTAGGTACAAATTATTATTGCGCAATGAATTGAGAAAAAAGGAACAAAATTTTATTTGATTTTGTTTGGTAAGGCTTTATTGTTGTTTCCTCGTCAACCTTACAATATTCCGATAATCAATACAATGTTATCGAGTAAATGCTCAGTCTAACAGCTCTATGTGTTTGTATGTACTTTTAGCTATAAATGTACAATAAATAATGAGTTGTTAATTTAATAATCATGAAATGTACTTAGTATTTAATAACAATACATAAATATTTATGGTTTCAAAACTAAAGAAAGTTTGTAGGCACATTAAATTTTCAAAACTAGTAATTAAACCAAACTTGCAAATTAATTCCTTAATCAGATCAAATATTCCAAGAGTCTTTTAACAAGAGCAATAAAACCATAAACTCAATTATTTTTAAACAAATAAAAACGTCAATAGTTGCGATAAATAAGTCTTGTTACACTGTACATACTAAAAATCATGGCAGTGATGTTGTCACAAAAATAAATTACCACTCCGATTCACTATCTTCGTCGTCCTCATCAATCATCGTTATGACTTCGCTGCTGCTCTGAATTGGAACGACGCTGTTTTGTGTTACACGTTTTTTTTTTGAAGCATGTTTTGACACATCCTCAGGGGTTCTATCTCTTCTGAATTCGTAGATCAGTGGATATATGTATTCGATGGCACTTTGCACGTTGGCCACGCAGGGAGCTAATTAAATAAGAAAAAATTATTAATCGACGCAAATAATTATTATGAAAGGTCTAATATTTGTATTACAGTTTGTTGTACAAAATTATCATTACACAACAGTAATCAGAGCATCCATCTCATTTTCGGTAAGTAATGTAATATATCCGAAGAAGCAATATGTACATTGAGATGTGGGATAAATACTATATTTTTTCAATGACCAGAGACCAGTTTTGGACAATCCGGTATACAGGTAGAATACGGTACATTTTCTCCAAACAAAACAGAATATTTTTTCTTAAAATCTGAAAGATCGTCAGAAGTGAGAAAGAAAGGTAGAAAAAATATTTTTGTAATACGATAACAATTAAGTAAGATTCTAACCCCTCTCCTCCTCTTCCGGGATCACGAGAATAAAAACATTTTTATTGTGAAATCCAGAGATTTGACATCTTTCAGAAACGAGAAGAGTTTTAAGAAAACTAGGAAAATTGCAGCAATTTTTCACCTCGATTCTGATCAATTAAGATTTAAAAGTGTCAATATTTAATTAATAAAATAGCATATCAATTCACGCAATGCTGATAAAATATTGATAATTAAAAGATTCAAGTAGTAAAACTTGATATTTGTTTATTTTTTTTATTATTAAAAAAAATAATAATAAATATACTTTTTAGAATAAAATTTACCTACAAACCAAGGTTTTCACTATTATCTGCCAAAAATATAATATTAAGTTCTTAAAAGTCTCAGATAAGCGTTTTATAATTTTACGTAGAAAAATTATAGTACTCCACTAGAGTATTACTGGCTGTAATGAACTATGACACTCACTAGTCGCTCGTGCCACAAAAACATTCATTATCGGTTTGTTAAATAATTTACTATTTCCAAGATTGCGTGAGAGCGACTAAGAAACAAATTGCTAATCAGCCCAAGCTAAAGTTGTAAGTCAGTTTAAAACCACGAAAGCTCAAGTATAACCACCCAATTTTTCTGCAATACCCCAAAAACAGTAAAATACGTAAAAAAACAGGTAACATACAAAACCTTCGTGTTTTTAAGCTGAACAGCTTTGATGCCTTGTACATCTTTTGAGATGTTACAGAAAAACCAGGTCGAGTCACAGTTAAAGCTCACACGAGTATGTAGAACAAATTATTTGTTATTTTTGAAAATGCATGTGATGCACATTAAAAATTACTCCTTAATGAAATTGTCAAGGGTTGAAAGCAGTAAACTTCTCAACAGCAAGTTGATATTGCAATTTAGAACGTCATAGTGCGAATAGGTTATAATTTAATTAAGTACCACTTTATATAGCATTACATTCGAACTTCGAGCACTGCTCGACAGTTTATGCTAACTTTTTGTTCCAATCTATTTTTTTTTAATTACCCTAGGTATTTATAAGTCTCAACTTACCTGTAACCGTCACTTTGCCGTTTGAAAATATTTTTAATGATGCTCTGGGATCCTTAATTCTATATGTTACTCCAGGGTGCAATTCAGGTTCATAGCTATAAAAAAAATTCATTATTAGCCATGAATAATTACTAACTTATAATAGTTATGTAAGTATTATAACGTGGCTTTGCAACATTATCAGCAAAAGCACTTTATCTTTCAAAATCTTCAAGTTCAGTCTAATATGGAAACACAAATTCCAAGTATGAGTTGACTCTTTTTCTCTTTAGAATTAAAAAACAGAATACAAAATTTTTGAAACATCGTGTATAATGTTACGTAAGAGTAAATCGGATCTTAATTTAATGATCCCTTTTACAACCAAGCTGTTATATCCAATAAAAAGTCAAGTTGAGTTTGCATTTATGTGTAATAATAATAAATTTATGGCCAATTACCAACAAAACAAAATTAATTCTCGTGATTACAAATAAAGCACACTCACTTTTTCCGCGGAACAATTAAAAACAAAATTACAGTAATAGGATTGAAGAGGACGTCACAACACTCGGAATTACTTATACAATTTTGGTTTGTTAGATATGAAAAAGTAATAAAACATAACTGAGGTGATTCACCTTGCAGCCAAGAGTTGACATCGTACATCAGATCAGGTGAGAAGAAAAGCTGCGTTAAAAGAAAAAAGTGAGAAATAATTGCCAATTTGAAAAACCAGATTGATGAACTATTTGATTGTCCTGTATTTCAAACTGCATTTATTGACAGGGTCAATCACCATAAAACAAAGAAAATCGAAACTATTGTTTATTGATTCGTTTCAATGCCAGAAAATATATAAAAGCATGAACAGGTGCAGTTTTATGTCGTGCAAAAAAGTGCAAAAGACGGGTGTTCCAAAATATACAAAAAAACTTTATTAGAATATTCTAGCAGCTTGATAAAACAAGTTTTTTTTAAAAAAATCTGTTGTACCATATGCGGGCATCCCAGCAAGTAATAAATTAATTTGTTTGAGGATTATATAATGCTTTTCCTGAATTTATTTTGGGACTTTTGAGGGTGGTGCCAAAGTGACTTTGTCCCCTACAATTTAGGGGACTGTATGGCACATGTGATGCAATACGCTAAATACATTTTAAAGAAAAATATTTAATAAGCATTTTTTAAAAAACACGATTTGCCTTGTAAAAATAATATCTGACAAATTACAGATCAAAATAATCAAATTTAATTTGTAATTCGTATGCGGTTGTTTTCCAATGCAATTACTCCCATTGCCCCCCCCCCGTATCCGCGCCTGGCTGTATAACATAATATTCGGTTATAACGATCCTGTTATAACCGGGTATTTTTCATTTAAGCAACAGAATTTGTTGTTGCTCTTCGAAAAGTTCACTTTTAGATAAATCAAGAAAACGGAAACGGTGATTTCCAAGCTTATTTACATTTGTAAGTTGGATCTTGCTTCTAGATTAATAAAAACTATCAGCAATCGCCACATGACGTCAGTAGTCTATAAGGAATAATAATAATAATGATGTTTGGTAGATGTGATACTTCATAATTTATTTATAAGTGCGATAAATGAGAGATACGAGGCAGACTGTCAATATCTTAAGTAAGTTGCGTGCTCTCATACCAAGAAGTCTGGCGACGCTATTACTAGAGGCATAAGGGCGCACCATGAAGTTCAACTTTAATCTGATGAAACTTGTAGAATGAAATGGTTTCATTCCAAGCTTTATTTACTGTCTAGAAAAAAAGTGCGCCAGCTTTGATGTCAGCATTATTCAACTAAAAAAAAAAAGGGGGGTATGATTAAAACCTATAATCTTCAAGGAAAACGTAAAACTTAACAAGGCGATAAGATAACAAGTTTCATTGACTCGCCCTGCCCCAACTAGCAAAAGGCAATAAGAATTGTACAAGCTGGTACAAAATTGGGTCAAGAATAATTATTGCACACATTACAGGCCTTATCTACGTACTTTTTGCGATAGTCTTCTTTCTAGGGTTAAAAGTCAAAAAAATGTTAGATAACTTTTTGCATTTCCCATTTGTATCATTCAGGAAGCGCGATTTGAAACAAATTTCAACATAATATTTTATTTTCCTGCTTCGTTTAGGAAGTGATGTTTAAGATGGCTTAGGCTTAGAGAATGCACTTAGTGTTGACGATGGCACAGAGAAAACACAAAAAAGTACAAAAATTTTCAAAATACTACAGTATTTATATAAATTTGCATTTTTTGCAATAATAGCCGATAACAGCATTCCCAACTATTAGTCATTTTATATCTTATGTATTGAAGATTACTCACGATTTTCCGTACAATTTACCTGAATATTGTCGTTTTGATATCTGAATTGCTTTCTAAATATGACGATCATGCATACTTATAATAAAATAATTTCTGTAGAAATTAGTAACTCTGTATGAAAAAATTTATAATCGACGTTCATTAACCTACAGATTGCTGGAAAGGGCCATTAATCGCCAAGTATGCAAAAGCATTTTGTGAAGAATAGACAATTTTACCCTATTTTATCTAATAATTCAGAACATCAAACTCAAAGTTTAAATTGAAAAAAATATTATTATTACAACAAAGAAAATTTCGAGTTAGATTTCTACCCCCGTAGTAGCAGGTTCCATCATCGAACAAATACACTGGATTTTTCTAACCGTGTGAATGCCTCGATACTAAACCACCCTTGCTATGAACATAGGAGAGAAAGACGAGACAACGACATAAACTGTTCAAAGAACTCAATTGATTATTCAGGTTTATTTAGTAGTCACACTGGGTGGAATCGACCTGTGTGTCGATCAACTGTGGGCCTAAATGTCTGTAAGTCCTTGGCTTTGAATATACCATGGTATACTTGGCAGTCTGAAATTTCTGAAAATTCTAAGAGGATGACATTAGTATTCCCTAATTTAAACCATTTTTTGACAAGCTTCATCCTTTAAATGACTTCTATCAAAATTTCAGCCATTTACGATTACTCATTTACAAGTTACAGCACCGAGAAGAGACCAACCAATCAGTATTTTTTAATATGGAAAAAAGTGAGTTTCGAGTTTTGATTAAACACCATTATTTAAGTAAGAAAACGATAACCGAGACCAAAGCTAAACTGAATAAGTATTACCCGGACTCTGCACCGTCGATTGAAACAATTCATAAGTGGTTTACTGTTTTTGTTGTGGACGTACGAGCACCGATGATGCTGAACGTTCTGGACGCCCAAATGAGTTCCTACACCACAAAATATTGAAAAAATTCATGATATGATGTTGAATGATCCCAAAGTGAAATTAAGGGAGCTAGCTAAGGCTGTAAGTATATCAACGGAATGTGTGGGCAATATCAAGGGGTAAATATCCCAAAAATTTTGTATACTCTCGTTTGAAATTCCCTTGGAAATCATTGGAATTCCTTAAAAATCCTTTAAATTCTTTGGAATTCCTTGGAAATCTCTGGAATTCCTTGGAAACCCTGTAAGTCTTTGGAAATCAATAGAATTCTTTAGATTGCACTTTGATTTGAACTCATTGGAAATCACTGGAATTTTTTGGAAATCCTTGGAAATCTTGTAAATCATTGGAAGCTTTGGAAATCTTTGAAATTCCTTGGAATTCTTTGGAAAGTCTTGGAATCCTTTGGAATTCTTTGTAAATCGTTGGAATTCTTTAGAATTTCTTAGAAATCCCTGGAATTCTTGGAAATTGTTGGAATTCTTTGGAATCCTTAGAAAAACGTTGGAATTCTTTGGTATTCCGAGTCTTGTGTACAGAAATTTTACTGGATATTTACCCCTTGGGCAATATCGTACATGCGTTTCTGGGCATGAAGAAGCTCTGTGCGCATTGGGTGCCGCGTTTGCTCACAGTCGACCAAAAATGAATTCGTGTTACAACCTCTCAGCAGAATTTAAGCATGTTTACGCGTAATCCGAAAGATTTATAATAATTCATGAAACTTGGATCCATTACTATACACCAGAGTCAAAACAACAATCAAAACAATGGGTTTCTGCAGGTGCAAGAGCTCTAAAGCGGCCGAAAACGCAACAATGTGCTGGAAAGGTTATGGCCTCCGTATTTTGGGATGCGCATGAAATAATTTTCATCGACTACCTCGAAAGAGGTAAAACTATAACTGGCGCATATTATTCATCATTATTGGATCGTTTGAAAAATGAAATCGCCAAAAAGCGGCCAAATTTAAAGAAGAAAACAATCTTTTATCATCACGACAATGCGCATGTTCATTCATAATTAGTTGCACAAAATTTGAACTGATTCCTCAACCACCGTATTCGCCAAACCTGGCCCCCAGTGACTTCTACCTGTTTTTAAACCTGAAAAGATGGCTCACCGGTAAACGTTTTTATTCAAATGGGGAGCTCATAGCTGAAACTGAGGCCCATTTTGAGCAACTTCCGATCGACTACTATATGTTGAAAAATTAAACCGAATTTGGCCAAAAAAATGTTTCCGTGTTTCATTATTCAGGGACTTCTCAGACTGCCTAGTATATACCATATTAAAACGAGTATCAGTGATGACCCGGCAGCTGATCAAACAAGTAATTACTCCGGTAGTGTGACTACGGAGGGAGGGTTAAAAGAATCAAGATTTTTTTATTATTTCAAAATTCTGTCTGAACAAGAAACAAAAAAATGTTTCTTCTTTCAAATAGTAATTCCTACACATCAAAAATGCAATACCAATGAGTGCTGTTAAGGGTAAGTCGAAGAACAGGGTTCTAGATTGGCAGCTACAAGTTAAACTGATGACATAGCTGTGTCTACCTTACAAGGTACTGGCAACATATTTGAAGTATTAAATGTTGAAAAAAAAAAGTGCCGGGTTTATAAGACCTGCATCGCTTTTCAGGAAAATTTTTTAGATTTCCCATTTCTGTATTAATACCAGATGGTAGCCTGGATCCAATGATAACAGGAAACTTGCTTTTAAAAAGGCTACGGATAGAGTTTCTACTTGATTGAATCGACAACCTTCTTCAATTCCATCTGCATCTATTCAACTGCATTTTTTGTTTATACACACAAAACACTTTTTAAAATACAATTATTAAAATTGTGCCAGTTATCCTGGTGATTTAAGAGATAAAAATGAGATTCCCAGTTTGTAAATTCTGTGTTCTCAAGTATTAGGTAAAAAAAAGTTATTTACGCTTGATGCAATAAGAAGGATAACAAGACACCAACTGCCAATCCCGAATACCCATTTTAAAAATATTACCAATCAATTTCATTTAAGAATTCCCACGAAGGAGGCCCTGAAGATATTTCTTTTAAAATTTAACAATAATATTTTAGTAGTTTAGTTGAGAGCTTCCTAAAAAGAAACTCCAAGATACTTCACCTAGATTTCATACAGACTTATTTTTTTCCATTTCCCAGACTTCATTTGGTGATTACCCCCTTGAATAAATGCCTATTCGACCTGATCTTCACCATTGATTATGATAAACCTAAAATTACAATCTCTTGTTCTTTGTGAAAAGAACAATCTTCGTTATCTAGTAAAGTTATTCTTGGCCATAACTAAATAGTGAGTAGTTCGAGATTTCATTTTTCCATAAGCCTGGTCTCATTATCATCCCATAATAAAATAAGGCTGATAGAAAAAGTATAGCTAAGGTTTGATTTTTTCACGTCAAAATATTTTCACGATTTGTATTATTAGATAATGAATCAAGTGGCCAATCAGACAGCAACAAATCAGTTGCAATTACAAATGAGAAATATGATTGGTTATTTGGTTAATTTATTTAACACGTGCTATCTTGAAGATATCTACTAGTAATGAAGAAATCGCCCATTCTTAATTATTATTTCAAATTTATCCTGTGTGCAGGTGTTCAGCAATTTTTGGACAAATAAAGAAAATTAATTTGTTAGTTTCCCATGGAAATTGGTGAAGGTCAGGTTTAAAGACATTGAATTACCCACGTGAGCATAGGGCCCTAGAAGTCCAACTACATTTTCAATGTTTTTTTTTTAAATTAAACCCAATCTGTTTTGGTTAAGTAAATTAATACTTATTTACTATTTTAAGATTTATTTCAGATAAAAATTATATAATCGCATTGCAAAAGCAAATAATATTTTGCTCTCGAGCATCTTGCTCGTTTAATAGTTAAAAAAATCACCTGACAGTTCCCTAAAGCAAGCAAACACGAATGCATTTGAGTTAAAAGAAAAACCCAGGATCGAGCATAAACTTAAATTTAAATACTCACTCTGCTTCTCTGTGACGTTCACAAAACGGTGAAATTTTGATGGCAAAAGGCATGGTACATATTCCCAAGACATTGACAACTCGGTAATTGTTGAATTTCACATTATATCCTAATTTTTGCAGTAAGCGAGCAAATCTGCGTGCTGCAATTTTGGCCTCATCTTCACTAGTAGTTCCGGTGCAAGTCACTTTCCCAGAAGACCACATGCTGGCAGTCGAGTACGGCCTGCGTATCTTCATCGTTATCATACTCAAATCGCGTCTGTGTTCGACGTTCACTCCGCCCCTAGCAATTTCGCGTAAATTTAAATGACAACGCACACTAAAACTACACACGACGTTACTAATAGTGATGTCAATTTCTGGCTCTTCCGTAACAGCCTCCGCTTGACACTCGACGACTTCACCTTGATTACAACTTTGTTCTACATTATTAACTTGAGAATAACCTTGCAAGTGTTGGTCCACATTGGTCGTTGTGTACTCCCCGTTGCAATCATTGACAAGAGAATAGGACGACAAATTCGTAAGATCGTCAACGTTGTGAACAATTAAACCATTACTATTCGACAAAGGTTTCATACCGTTCTTTTGAACGGCAGTAGCCATCATACAAAATTTTTCAGCAATAACCGACTTTCGTCTTTAGAAATTTTCGCGATACAACCGATTGACAAAAACACATGAAATTGTCCAATTCCAATAAGGCCAACTTGATAAACTGGGGTGTGCTTCTGTAAAATAAAAACAAACAATGAAAATGTGCGATATTCGTTTCAAACTTAATTTTTTTATTCTACATGACAAATTTTCCAACGTTTGCAGTCGGGCACAACCGTCCCAATCGTTTAAATGATAAAATTGTGAAGGAAGTCTCAAAATTAGAATTTATTTAATTAACCTCATTATTATGTATAGGGCACTTTAAATTAGTGCTAATGTGTTATATAAAATTAAAAATGTACACTTACGTGATACAATTGAAACTTGAAGAATAAATTAACCGGATTAATTTAAGTTAGCACAATTAAATATTTCTAGGCGAAGCCATTACAAAATGCAGCACGATAAAGACGAATCCACACTGGATTGGGTTGTCGCCGTTGGCGAATTTATAGTGTTTGCATTTATCATCAGAGTGCACCATCAGTTACAAAATTGGCAACAGTGTCATAATTTGTCACACTAAGGTAGCGTTTACACACGGCACTTTTTAAATTTAGTTAAATAAAATTAATAATTAATTCATAATAAACAAAGTTTGCCTTTTAAGATTCTTAAATTTTTATAATATGACGTATGTTTTTAAAAATACGCTACTGAAAATTTATAAAATAAGTTCCGTATTGACATTTACCGCCAACAAAGTATCTTTAACCAATAAAAAGCAATGAAATTTTAAAATTCAAATTTTGTTTATGGTTTTTATTGAAACTTTTTTAAATTCAAAAAAAACAGTTTTGTGGGATAAAGAAAAGATAAACAAAAGATAAAAACAGACGAAACGTGTATTCTTACAAAATTGTACAACTTTTAATGACTAAAAAACATTTTACAATAAATTTAAGTTACGCAGTTCTTCACTCAACTTTGCTCTTAGACGGTGTAAAAAATCCTGCCAATTTCTTGTGTAGTCGTGTCAACAATTTTTCTTTATTTAACGGCTTCAATACCAATCTCTTGGTGGTGATGTTGTGTAAAGGACCAAAAGCAAGTGCAACTACGGTGCAAGCTAAACATATCACGTTGTATGGCATACTGAAGTCGGGCGTTGGTAAGGTTATCACCATAACTTCCGTACGCAATTGGACTAAATAACCACTACGTGAAGCGTTGAAACTATCCGCAATTGTCAAGCCATTTTGGGGTAAACTCGTAAAATTCCTCGCCAGAGGTAAAATCGAGGAAACTACTGCAGACCCGATATAAAAACCGTGACTAGCGTCGGGTGGATACTCCGTCCATTTAAGGAAGAGGTACTCAAAATCGACAGAAACTGATGTAACAGAACGAGCTGGCAGGCGAAGAACCAACTCTAAGTAGTAGGAACGTTTGCGCATTTTACCAGGAATGTAGTTTAAGGAAAGAGGTTTCAGTTCTTCACCATTTGAAATAATTTTTAAAGTGTGCAGGTAAATCGGGACGTACCAAGGAATGTTATGTAAAACGACAGCATCCAATGTGTTCCAATGATTGTTGTAAAGTTTTATCACGATCCCACCTTTCTCTTGACCATAACCCGTAAGGTACTGATTTACAACAAGCGGCGGTGGCGATTGGAGCATAATGTTCCATTTATCCGTTAAGGTCGACGAAATGCTCAAAGGCTTTTCACCAACATTATATTTGGCAAAAATACTTTCGTATCCACCTCGAACAGATGTAACTAATTCGTGGGGTTCGGGTGAAAGAGAAAATGGAATACTCGCATTAGTACCTGTGTCGATAAAAATTGTACTTGACTTTGCTAACGGACATTTTCCAAATAAGCCTTGGCCAAAAAGCCGCCTTAAAGACCAATTGCGCGTTCCTAATAAACCGTAATCGTACACAAGTGAAACAGATTGTTGCAATTCTATGGAAGTCAGCTCACAAGCCGAGTCACGACAAACCGGTCGTAAATGCAACGAAAGAGAATGATAACGGGTGTTATGGATATAACCTGAGTTTAACAGCGAAGCAAGTCCCTTCTTCGACTCGCACGGTAATAATTTTTTCCACGGTGTCAAATTTTCGGTGCACACGATTTCTCTCGGGAGAGACGAATAACGCAAGAAAGAAGAATTCAAATTTTGTTCGTTAACAACTCCGGTAGGACGAAAGGACTGTTGGGGACTTATACTATTAGGCACGTCGATAAAATTTAAGGAAGCGCATATTAGGCCCGATAAGGAACTGGCGAGATCTTTCCAATTTTTATCAACATCTTTGGTATCGGATTTAAACCATGCCCACAATTCCGCCCCAGGCGCTGCATGGTTAACGGGGTAACCCCAACTTTCGTACCTCCACAAGCCGGAAGTTAAACTTACGTGGAGCTCTTGTACGTTATGACGTTTGATGATTTCACCTAACGCTCTCGGAAAGATGTGTGTGTGACGAACTAAAACAAAAGTTGATCTCAGTAATGACTTTGGTTGAAATGGTACCACTTACAGGTTTCCAAATTCAAATCGGTGTCCCATTTGGTGGAAAAATGCAGATGGGCGTATAGCTGCTCGTTGAATAATGGTTTTATTAGTAACTCTTCTGTAAAACTATCTGAAAAGGTGTAAACGTGTGTTACGAGCAGTAAAAGCAACACTATAATGTTCATTTTTACAATTTTACATGTAAGTCAATTTTTCAATTATTATTTAAATTCATTATGCTGACATAACCAAAGTTTTTATTTACTTTGGCGATTCGTTTTCGCGACCCTTGGTGGCGCTTATTTGACAAATAATCTGAAATTCATGATATACAGGGTGATACGATATAGATATAGTTTTCATAAATGGGGTCGATTAAACCATATCTGGTCTATCTGACATTAATATCTAAAATTAATTTGGTTCTGTTTTATTTAGATCGCCTGAAGCATTTTGTTGACGGTGCAGTAAAATTTTGGAAAATGCATTTATTGTCACGAACGTCAATTTGATTAGTCGTCAAAAATAAATTATAGGTAGATTAACGATAACAAAGTATGAGCACACCTATCAAGGGAAAATCAAGAAATAAATTTGAAAGTATTTTGTGCTGTTGGTGCTTTTCAAAAAAGAAATCTCAGGGTGACAGTGACATATATTTAAACGATGATAACGAACAGTACGAATACGTTTTAGAAAAATTGGCTATCAAAAAAGTGCCCGTAAGATTACTTACGTTATCTGGGGATTACCCGAAAAAGCGGAGTGGAAATAGTGAACATTCTTCATCCACACATTCAATTCAAGTGGCACCGGCATATCTTGACGAGAAACCTTCCGTTAGTTTCTCTTCGTATTATAAATTGCAGACATCGGACCACATAGATGATCAAATTTCGCAAACTTCCAAGGATCGCAAATCGCTTTCATTTAACGATAATGTTCAAGAAAAAGAAATTGTTACTACGGCCCTACCGATATTTTCTCCAAGACAAACTTTAACGGAAAGCCAATCAAAAGCTATTGTTGCAGATGTATTGAATAAACATTCGTCTTTATATACCCTTGGCAAAGATCCAATCCCTAAAGATCCAAGTCACTTGCCAAGTAACAGAACGGTTGTTCCTCCTTCGGTTAAAAAAGCTATTAAGAAACAGGAAAAGATTTTGCCTAGTAGGATACCCGTTCACGAGAGAGAGGTATGTAATCATAATTTTTCAATTAGATCTGATGGTCGCCGTTTTGCCGTCGCCATTTCGCCTTCGGCCGTTTCGCCGTCGGAAATTTATAATAAATTTTTTAATTTCAAAATTATCTTAGCTTAGCCTTTTCTGAAATTCTGGAGTAATAAACCTTAAGATTTTCAAACCCTTTCATTCTAACCCACATGGCTTAACTATGAGAGCAATAATTAAACTACAGAGGAAATTTAGAAAATAATTGATTTAGAGTTAAGCTAAGCTTCACTAATTGATGATGCTGATCATCACGACAGCGAAGTTGCCTTCATATCCTTCGTCTGTGGGTTTGGTAGCGAGTATTGATGATTTTAGATCCCACAGGGCTCACTGAAGTGGCCCAGAAGCAGGGGCGTGTTAACCTTTCTCAGCACCAGGGGCTCGATAGCCTAAAGCACCCTTAGCTTAATAGAAAAGACTTTCTTACTTAGAGACGGTCATTAACCTAGTATATGTAAGCTGAATAACTGCTAACACTAAGGTATCCGGTTCAAATCCGGAAAGAGTTTGAAATTTCATATGATTGTCCCCCTGGGTTGATGATTTGCCCTTATCAACAAAAATCTGAGACGAGCCCAGCAAGCTACCTCAGATGTAAAACAATTAATATGCTCACAGACTAATAGTGATTTCGGCTTCTTTTCGATAGAGGACAGAACCTCGAAGTCAAGGCAAACAGGAGCAATCCTAGCTTTAAAGTGGAAGAAGACTTTCTTTATCTTCTTTAAAGAAGAATTCAACATCGAAACCATCAGTGAATTCATCAAAAAACTGACGGACAACCCACTCATCCAAGAACTCAGAAAGTACGACACCAAAGATTTCCCCATCCACAAGCGACCAAAGTGCATTCTGGAGCCAAATACTCAGTAATTCACATCAAAGACGTAACAACCCATTGACCATTCAGCAGTCAAACGGACAGCCATCGTTTTCTATTGTAATCAGCAAAAACTCCCACCCTCCTATCCCAAACTTCCAATTATTCTTCCAATTTCAAATAAAAAAAAATTTAATTGACACTGTGCTTAGGTTTAATAAAACTGAGACAGGTAGCCAAAAGAATATTTTTATTGTAAAAAGATACCTTATTCCTAAAATAAAAAATAAAATATAGCTACTTCAAAAGTTTTTTAAGGGGAGGAGCCGGTCCAGTTGTTGTCTAGTTGTGCAACTATCATAAATTTATTTAAAATAGGCTTTTGTTAATAGGAATTAGGAAATTCTATTTTAGTCCCGCGATTTTTGATTCCAGGCGGCTTTAGGGATGTCTTTATCAAAAGAAGGAGCCCACTCGTTCGTCTCAACTTTTGTTATTTTCTTAAATATGTTGTTTCTGGCGAATGTAAAAAATGTAATTATAATATATTTTTGGCCGTAACAGTTTTGGAAGTAACATACAAAATTTCAAATTAGGAAGCAAAAAGAAAATTTTTAACTTTCCCACTTCCCACCCAAGGGTTCGTAAGGTTTACCAACATCCCCTCATCCCTCTAAAGGTCTTACGTAATTAATGAACGGTCCCTTATGCAAAAAAAGCACTTCATATAACTTAAAGTAGTAACTCAATAGCGGAGCCGCCGCTATTTCGCCGTCGCCACTTTGCCGTTGCAAAGTCGGAAGTCAACTCGATATTCCATAGAAAATAATAATTTTTTTTCTAAGAAGTTGTAAAATATTTTCTTGATTTTATGAGGAAGAAGTTAAAAGCAAATTTTTCATTCTAGGTTTATGCGGAAGTTCATCACGTTCCTAACAGAAAATCAAACTTGAAAGACCCTTATTCACTGAATCGACAAGATATGGCTCCATCGATTCAAAATACAATCGATTCATTGAAATACACACAGAAACCTCATTTACCGGGGATTCCCCCCAAAAACCAAAGAAGTATGAAAACCAGCATAAGCGATTCGGCAAGCGAAAAAGAATTTTATTGCATTGCGCCCATTCACGGTACCATTCCAGTTTAAATATCAATACTTTTAATCCAGGTTGTCTATTGCAGAAGTCGCAGAATCGAACATGTTTAATCGGAGTGTTGCGACAAATTCAAAAATGTTTACTAATCAAAATGTCAAAAACGCGTGCGATTATGAAATTTTCTACAACAAACTGCATAGAGAGAGCAGCGAACGAGATAAACACGTAATTTTATGTGTTCGATTACTTTTTGACCTTAAAGTTAACCATTTTAGTTTCCGTTTCATGCCCAATCCAAACCAACAGCGGTTGTTCAGCAATCTACTGATTGGTATCCACAAGAAAAGAAATATGTCGAATATTATGATAACAACAAACGGGTTTTCCCCGTACCGGCGGAAGATGAGGAATCTATTCATTGGTATCCACAAGCAAGGAAATATGTCGAATATGGTAAAAAACGGGTTTACACCGTACCGGCGGAAGATGAGTTCCATGGTCCATATCATCTCAGAAGGTCTGAATATTATAATCCTAAATATCTTAAATTTGATGACGAAGTAGATTACAAAAACAAAAAAGCGGATAAGACCAAAGATAAAAATAGAAGGAATTCTAAAGATAAAGACGAAGATAAAGACAAAGACAAAGACAAAGACAAAGACAAAGACAAGGACAACGACAAAGACAACGACAAAGACAGAGACAGAGATAGAGATAGAGATAGAGATAGAGACAGAGACAGAGATAGAGACAGTGACAGAGACAGAGACAGAGACAGAGACAGAGACAGAGACAGAGACAGAGACAGAGACAGAGACAGAGACAGAGACAGAGACAGAGACAGAGATAGAGATAAAGATAGAGAGAGAGATAATGATATGAATAACGATAAGGAAATGGATCGAGGTAAAGACAATAAAAATCAGGGCCAAAATACTTCCCGACGTGAAATGGTAGACGACGAACAAATTACTGACGTGCGTCCAAAACAAGGTCAAAATCTAAAGTGGAAAATTATAGTCAAGCATCACCAAGGTAATTTTTAAATTTTATTTTACTTTTTCTTTTCTCAAATTTTGTATTACGATTCTTGCAAAACGTCAACTATTCGGTTCGGAATTTTAAAATAGGGATACAAACAATTTATATACAAGATGGAAGAGTTGCAATTAGCGAAAGTAGCAATAAAATTACTAGAATGAAATCGTGCAGGTGTCAGGAGCGTGGCAAAGTATGCAGTCCAGATTGTACCAGAAAGAAAGAATGCAATTAGGAAGTGTTCCTCCCTCCAGCCAACTTGTCTTGTAATGAGTCCGAATAAAAATTTAAAAATAGTGGATATTTATTACTTCGGCTTAGTTTTCGGTTCCCACTGCCAAAGCAAAACTTTTCTAATTAAATTATAATTATTTGTTTTAGATAAAAATGATGACACACCTGGCAAAACTATTAAAGAAACTCACGGAAGCGTTGGCATCCCTCGTCGCTGGTAGCATACCAATTGTATATTTAAATGTATCATTATAAAATATTTTAATTACTTTTGTTAAAATAATAGTATAAGCATAATTTGAAAACATTCTTTACACTAAAATTTATTATGTCTTCTCTACGATTTGTCTTGGCCACCATCCGATTTATTTGGCGGATCTATGTGGTCCATGATGGTAATGAAGTCGCTTTCAAATCTTGGCCGATACTCTTGCATGATAGCTCGGCTAATTTCCTTTTCGATTTCTTTTCTCAATTCTGCTTTCAATAATTCTAAGTCGACTTCATCTTCTGTTGTTACCGATTTTTTGGGCGAGAACGAAGTGCGCGGTTGTTGATGCTCTGTTTTCGAAGTGCGCGGTTGTTGTTGCCCTTCTGTCGAAGTGCTTGGAAAATGGGAGTCGAGAGGAAAATTTCTTAATTTTAGAGACTGAAGATCGGTTCTCTGTAGGTTTTGGTTGGAACCCGTTTTTTGAGGTGATATATACTTGGAAGCCAAAATAAGTTTGTTGTCTTCGTCTTCGTTAAAAATGAAGAAGTTATCCGGTACGGAAGGAACGTACATTTTAAAAAGGTTAATTAAAAATGCCGACACGATTATCAGCATGAGTAAAGTACACGAAACTACGATCCATAATTTGTAATATCGCCGGCCTAAAAAAACGTTATCATCGAAACGAATATCGTCGGGAAATGATACTCACTCTCGCAAATGCGTATATCTTCGTCGTTGCTTCCTATAACTCCGCAATTGATATTTTGATCGCACAATAGTTCCATACTGATGCATAAAGTCATATTTCCTATCAAACAGGATATTTCATTTTCAGAATGGCAGTTTAAATCCAGTGGTGGTACTGCAAATTAAAAAGAAATCAAAAGCATACACTCAGAAAAATGATTTTGCGATCACAACAAGCGCAGAAATCTTATTAATTTTCTGAGTGAACGCAACTAATATTATTTTTTTGATTTGCAAAAAAATATTTTAACGGAATATTTACTTTATACTAACTTCTCGCAGCCGTAGCAGTTACTTTTATTGTGGGTAATACGTCGGTGCTTTTAAATTGTAATGATACGTTCGAAGATTGGCTGATACCATAATATATTGATGTACTTGTTTCATTTTTCTTAATGTGATCACAAACGTCAACCTTTGCGTGCAGTTCGTCTGTTATCTGGAAAAAAAAACCGTAGAAATGGGCAAGTTCTAATCGGCAGAAATTCGAATTACAGTTATTTCAGTTTCAAGATGTTCACAGGCATTAGAGTTTATTTCTCTTGAATCGGAAAACTCCATAACCATAATTACAAATAAATCGTTTTTGGTTTCTAATCTGTTAAACGATATAATACAGTTTGGATGTTTTTCCTTACTAGACATCAGCATAACTATGGCATCCGCAACTCCCATTCCGTATGGCAAAAAAACGTTCAATTGCAAATTATCGATACACGTTTCACTCATATCTGAATATTTAAATTTTGGAATTTAGAAAAACATTTTTAATTTTAACCAAACCTTGCATTAGCTCTAATTGATTATTTGGGCCTAATTCATCAACATTTCCAATTACATAGCTCATGAAAATTGTAATCAGTACCACACTCTGCATATAGGCTACACTAAGCAATTGTCAAAAATTTGGATACGTAGCTATAGATATTTAGAAATTCTTCTCATCATATTTTGGAGAGAATTTTAATTCACTTTTTAGGTTTTGCAACTATCAATTTGACAGATCTCTGACGGACGTCGGACTGACGGACCAACTAGAGCAGAGAAATAATTTACGAATTAAGTTACAAATCTGCATGGCATATCAGATTGGCTGAGAAACTGGATGACAATGAAGAGGGTACCACTCTTTGATTAGAGAAGAACAAAGGAAATATGCTGGTACACTTAAGTAGACCTGAATACATTTTATTTAATTAATTCGTATTTGAAGAAACCAGGACTCAAAATATCAATTTTTACGAACCGGAAACTAAATGCAAAAGTAACCAAATTTATCAGAGAGCACGAGTTTTTTATCCGAAGGTATGTACACACTCTTTACCTTGGCTTACCTAATTATTATAATTTTGGTTCAAAAATGTGGTTTAACAAATGATTAATAAAATGAATAATTTTGAACAGAAAAAAGTAATTTCAATCGCAATATAATTTAAAATACAAAAATTATCCGGCTGTAAATTAAAATCGCACACTTCAAATTATACTAACAAATAAATAAATAATTCAAAAGCCTTAACAAAACCAAAATAAATTCATGAAGCTCACCGCAAACAAATCCTTTTTGGCTTATCTTTCCAAACAATTGAACTTTGCTGGCTAGGCCATCTTTCGCCTCCAGTACAGGGTGGTTGCAAACTATCTTTGACACATGTAAGTGGGGCCTCTCGCAAACTGCACGTGCAATAACCGCGTGCCGGGCACGAGGCCTTCCAAATCACAAGGAACAAATACTTTGTCATTTGCAGAAATGTGGTTCCTCCCAAACGTCGCGACGACCGTCGTAATTGGAATTAATTTGCAAATTGAGAAAATGTTTATACCAAGTATCAACTTTTAGTATCAACCAAATAGAATTAGGTTTTGGTAATAATTTCAATCGAAAGCGAAATTTATTTCTGCTTCTATCTTCTAAAAATATCCAAAATTTAATATAAAAGTGTTTACAAATTAAATTCACAGATTACAATAACCAAATTTAATTTAAAAAAAAATTTTTCATTTTGAAATTTCATTTTTTTTACTTTGCTGATGTTTAAGCTGCACAATGTACTTACTCCATGATAAAACACAAAGAAACAGCGAAAACCTGCAAATGATGGGCAATTTTTAATTCCTTAAGGATCTGTCAATTTCAGACCAAAAGAGGGTGAAAAAGCTTCGCTGCAATATTAAGGGTGGGAAACCGTCCAATGAAAGGCTCCCAACGGTTAGTCAATACGTGCATCAGATCACATTGGTGGACATTGAAGTGGCACCACCTTTAATCGATGTTCAGCAAGGGTGGTTTGGAAGGCAAAGTAGCCCTAGTGCAACATACTCTTAATAATCAAACTTCACTGCGAAGATTTGATCCACCATACCAAAAATTTTGAAAGCTATTTAAATCGATTCCCGTGGATCAGGTGACAATAGTACGGCAGCAATCGTGTGTGTCAAAACGTGTAGGTTCGACTAAATTCTAGTTATGACTTCCAGTCGATCGCAAATGCCCGATTCTTCTTCTTCTCCAACAATTGGGTATGTGGATCAATTTTAAAAAAATGTACGCCGAAAACTTTTTTCTCAAGTACTATCGGTTTTTAAAGTGGAAAAATTAACTGAAAATTAAATAACTTTTAACCGATTTTAATTTAGTTTGCATTATGGAGGATACAGTGGCGGCGATATTTCGGAAGACGAAGTGTCAGATCTACCGAGCTGTGCGTTTGCTGGCAGAGCTACATCCAGTTCTGTTATTCAGCATCACTATTTAACGTCTCTGCATCATGGCCAAGGTGAGTTATTGGACGATGGACCGGTCACTTTCTATATCTATTACAGAATTAAATTGGCTTCTTTGCAGATAACAGTCAGTGTTCTGGAAGTTCTTTGCCAAACTCGGACTATTACAATGGATCGCCGTACAGGGTTCAACGTCACGCAGCCAATATAAGAGAACGGAAACGGATGCTGAGGTCTGCTATTGGACCCACCGGGTACATGTGTGTTGATATGTGGCATGTGATGTCTCTAGTTTTCATTGTTCTTATAGTTTTGTGGTACTCGTTACTTAGAAGGTAGTTAGACCGTGTAAGTCAAAAGTTGTCAATGTTGAAAAGAAACGTCAACTTTCACTTATAATAAATTGAGCATGTTGTTTTGCAGCAGTATAAACTCTGCGTTTGACGAACTACGGATGCACGTTCCAACGTTTCCCTACGAAAAACGATTAAGCAAGATTGACACTTTACGTCTTGCTATTGCTTACATTGCTCTGCTAAGAGAAGTCCTCACAGCCGACTGCGATCCTTTAACTTACGTCGAAAAATGTCTTCGAGGTGAAATCAAAGCCGATAGAGCCCATTGGAATACCAGCGGTGAGTGATAATTAGTTACAATAATTTATTTCAAAATGCTCCGCACCAAAAATGTCACGATAAATTTTGATTCATAATACAATAATTTAAATTGAAACTTTTTGTTACAGATCTAACTGCTCGACTATCGTGGATTAATTGGGAAAATCTCGGGGTAAATCCTGGAAGGCGTAGCACAGTAGCTTCGTTAAGTATCACGTCTGAAAATATTGGCCATTAATCTATAAGCCAATAAATTTAAATGTATAATATGTGTAAATAAGAAATATTTATTTATATTATGATAGTTATGTGCAATACATTTATTGATAATAAAAATATTGATAATTATTATTTAAAAAAGATATTGGTTCTGCTTTCTATACTATTGATTTTGAATGAAAATTGTTTAGTATTTCAATAGCCTGCAAACATTTTTTATTTTCCTGGCCAATCTGGCTACATTCCGAAAGGGGTTGATAGTCGTGAGTTTCGCAAATCAATAAATGTGGTAGTTAATTCTCTTACAAAAATAAAATTTGGTGGAGTGCATATGTGTAAATTCCAAAATATGAGACAATGCAAACATTGTGCTTTTATTAAATAAGCGAAAATAAAATAAAAAACTACTTAGTTGAAGATTCGAGTTTGCAAATTAAATTTCAAGCATATCAATAGCATCTGCCATTCAGATATCCTGAAAATCTAACTAGAGTCAAATAAACTGAGGAGTATAAAACTATCACAAAATTAAAAAATTAATTTTTTAAGAATTAGAGTTAGACTAATCAAAAACAAGCTAAAATTACAATTTTTTAAAAAACATACTTTAAGCGCCCCTTTACTACTCGGTGCTCATAGGCAGCTGCTTAGTTTGCGTATTGGATAATCCGGCCCTGAATTTGTCACTGTTATTTTAAATGAATACTAAATTTGATGATCTGTAAATCTTTGTGAAGTTGGCATCCCATCTTCATCATTTGAAATGAAATGAAATGATTTATTCGTAATGCAAAAGAAACGCTAATGGATTTAAAGTTCATCTTCTTAACCGCTCGGACACCGCAGCCCTTATTAATGAATATTTACCCGATTTTTAGGGCAGTAAATTTGGTACAACCGTAAAAACGCTATTGGAAAACAGCTTTTTCAATTTTTACCTGAACGAAATAAAAAGAGAATAAATCATAAATACTTACCGATAAAGATTTCAAAGGGAACATTTTTCCGAATTTTCTCCATAATACGATTATTTTAGAGGCCTTACAAACGAGTGACTGATACAATGAGTCCGTACGGGGCCCCGCGTCACACTCATAATTCGTATATATGTATAACTTTTTCCCACTCTGCCAGGCAGTCGGGCATTTTTGTAATCTTCGTTTTCAAATTAGCAAAATAAAATATAATTCAAACTGGTAAAAATCGTACAGGTGTTGTGTCATTTTTGACATTTTTGTGCAGATAAAATTTTCGAACAATGTAAATCTTCTCATTTGCCGCAACTTTTCGTAAATTTTGAGAAAATCCTAGATCGGTTTCATTATTTTTGTTTTGCGCTTTTTATTAGTTTTCTAATGCCAATTTTAGACACTTAATTTTTTTTCGATTGCCACCTGTAACACAAAAATTAAATTTTAACTATTTACACCAATACGAAAATAAACAACTTACGTTATTATTGACAATATAAACCAAAGTTTCATAATCACCGACCTTAAAGGTCCAAAAACCACGCAACTTTTAAAAATATGTCTTCTTTTTCCCATAATTTCTGTTTATTTATATTTCTATTTACAATTGCGACCTCTGACGTCGGAAATATGCTACGAGTTCCATTTCTGTCAAGTTTAGACCTGTCTGTGGAAAAGTGGAAAAATAATATGAACCTATTGTGTTTTATTGTAATTTATAGACAGTATATCAAAAGAAGACATTTTTTTATAAGTTGCGTGGTTTTTGGAACTTTTAAGTCGGTGATTATGAAACTTTGGTTTGTATTGTTATATTGTCAATAATAACACGTAAGTTTTTTAATTTCTGATCGGTGTAAATATTTAATAGCAGTATTTAATTTCTGCGTTACAAGTGGCAGTCAAAAAAACAAGTTTCTAAAATTGGCATTTGAAAACTAATCAAAAGCGCAAAACAAAAATTATGAAACCGATCTGGAATTTTCAAAAAATTTACCAAAAGTTGCGAAAATTTGTCATCAAATGAGAAGTTTTACGCTATTAGAAAATTTTATCTGCACAAAAATGTCAAAAATGACAAAAGACCTGTACGATTTTTACCAGTTTGAATTATATTTCATTTTGTTAATTTGAAAATGAAGATTACAAAAATGCACGACGCACGAAAGAGTGGGAAACTTATAGACAAAATTCGATTAAAATTGCAAACAGGAAACAAAAAAAAGTTACATACGAATTATGACGTAGTGCCCCGTATACGGACTGATATCAAGTCATTCGTTTGTAAGGCCTTAAGCTCAATACACGCACTAGCGATTTGTGGAATGTGATTTTTGTTTTGATTAGTAAAATTTGAACCTTTTATGAAATTTAACCAATCAAAACAAAAATCGCATTCCCCAAAACGCTAGTGCACGTATTCAGCCTAAAAGTAATCGTATGGAGAAAATTCGAAAAAAATGTTCAGTTTTCCGCGAACGAGAGTGTGGTGTTTCGAGTTCGAATAATTTTTTTTTTAATACTTAAGTGAAACAAAATGTGAAAGTGTTCGAGTTTGTGAGTGACTTATGTTTATTGGAAGGAACAACAAAGAAGCAATCCTGACCACTAGGAATAAGGCAAAAGGACTACAATGATAAAGGTAATTTGAAGAAAACCGTTTTCACCTGCAATGATAACTAACAAAAATTTTTTTTATTATTGTAGGTAGGACCCACTTCATGGATTTATAAGAAACTCAGGTTAGTAAAATTTTCTCTCCAGTGATGTATATAGTTTGAAATTGTGAAAAATGCATTTATCTTTAAATGCACGAACTGCAGTTAGGTAAGAAAAGTACAAAATTTCAAATAGCTAATTTTGTTTTCCTAATTATGTTTCCAAAAGCGTTACTTTGTGATATTAAAAAGTGTGGAAAAGTACTACTTTTCCGTACCAGTGCACTATTCCAATAGTTCGGAAAAATAGTACTTTTGTGTGAGCATGTAATACTTTTTACATACTTTTTGTGTTAAGTATACTTTTATACTTGTAAAAATAAGTAAAGTATGCGGGGGAAATATGCGGTATACTATAATTGTTTTTTTTAAAGAATAATATAAAAATTTATAGTAAACCGATGACATCGAAATAATTAACCAATGAAATTGGTTTAAAATTAGGCAGTTTTATACTAGCAAATTTGATTCACTTTGTTCACATCCAATTTCAAATCAATTTCATTGGTTAATGTTTTGCGGTCATGGGTTTAGTATAAATTTTTATGTTATTCTTAAAAAGATCCAACTATAGTACCTCAAATATCCAAAAGTACGGTTGGCAACCAATGAGCTACCAACCGTAAAATATAAAAATTTAAATTTAAACTTATGAAATTCTAAAGTAGGTATATATTTTAATAAATTCATTCTGAATTATGTATAAAAAATATGTATTGGTTCTTTTTGAAACATAATTAGAAAAAATATTGTTCGATACTCGTGAAAAACCATCTTTTTTAATTTTCGGCTTTGCCTTGAATGGAAAAATCTTAGTTTTCCTAACTTGTACCGAAAATATCTATTCTCGATAGGTTTCCATTGCTTGAAAGTTGGTTAATTTGTTAAACTTTCAATAAATCACATTGCCAAGCGCCAAACCGTCAACAAAGCTAGATTAAAATAAATAACAAAATAAAAATTAACAAAACATTTTGTTAATTGTACCTGTTAATACCGAGCCAGAGGATAGTGAAGTATTTAGGACTCCCATCCAGCATCCAGTTGGAAAGCGGTCCCTAAAGAGACTAAAAGTATGGAGTTCAGAATAGCCACTTGAGTCCGGTTAATCGGACCAACGTCAGTCTCCAAAAAATTAAAATTTTTTCTTTTCAAAAATCAAAATTAAAAATTTTTCAAAAAGGTAATAATTTTTTTTAAACCAGGAGCGACCAAACGTTGAAACCGGGTAACCTTAGGTAACTCAGGTAACTTAGGTAACTCAGGAGTATAAAACTATCACAAAATAGGTCCGGGAAGTCCGGGGAAGTTTGGGAAGTCCAAAGTAGTAGGAAGTCTGGTGTACACAATTTTTGGCCGTGGTTTACAACTCGATAAAAATTCATTGCAATATGGTACTTAGTATAAAAAATGTAGTACCTAATTTAGTCCGCTCAAATTAGACCAAAAAATAGGGGAGAGGTTACAAAAATTCACACTTGGCTGAAAATTGGTAGGATTGTTCAAAACACTATTATAAATGAAATGTGAAAAGTCCTTATCGATCCGACACCTGGAAAAAAATTTACTCGGGGTCAAAGATCACTAAAACGGGTTTTTCGCGATTTTCAGCAAAACGGTAAGTTTTATCATAAAATTAGCTCGGACAAAAATTGTAGATCAAATAATTATCTATAAAAAATGTCTAAATACTTTTTTTCCTAAGAGCTACCGTTTTTGAGATATAACGATTCAAAAAGTTGAAAGAGTTGTAATCTACTTCAAAAAAATAACACAAAATTTTTAAAATCGATTTTGTCTTGTGATAGGTTATTTTAAACACCTCGAAAAGCTTTATCCAGAATAAGATGAAATTAAATTTCCATCTGTCATCTATCAAAAATTACTAAAAAGATAAAATCGTTTTTAAAAATTTTGTGTTATTTTTTTGTAGTAGATTACAACTCTTTCAACTTTTTGAATCGTTATATCTCAAAAACGGTGACTCTTAGAAAAAAGAATATTTAGACATTTTTTATAGATAATTATCTGATCTACAATTTTTGTCTGAACTAATTTTAAGATAAAACTTACCGTTTTGCTGAAAATCTCGAAAAACCCGGTTTTGTGACCTTTGACCCTGAGTAAATTTTTTTTCAGGTGTCGGATCGATGAGGACTTTTCACATTTCATTTATAATAGTGTTTTGAATAGTTCTACCAATTTTCAGCCAAGTGTGAAATTTTGTAACCTTGGATGTCTAAATTGACCGGACTAATTGCAGAGAAAAAAATTCGAAAAATTGAAAATTAAAATCTAATTCAGAATTTCAGAAATTTTAAATTTTTTGATAAAGCGAAAATAGTTACTATTAAATCAGATGCGGTGGCCAATAAAGAAAATATATTAGAAACACTTTTAAGAAATAAAAACTCGATTTTTTTTATCTAAAAAGTTTTGATTAAAATTTAAAGCTCTACTTTGGGTATTTTCTCCCAACGACTTTCTAGGATTTTCGACGGTACAACAAAAAATATGTGCAAATAAAAATTAAATAAAATAAAAATTTTATTATTATACTTACACTAAAAAAAAATACGATAAATTTCCCATGATTGATTAATATTTTTTTGTAATAATAACGATAATAAAATTTTTACTTTATTTAATTTTTATTTGCACATATTTTTTAGTGTACAGTCGAAAAACCTAGTGAGTCGTGAGAGAAAATACCCAAAGTGGAACTTTAAATTTTAATTAAAATTTTTTAAATAAAAAAAATCGAGATTTTCATTTCTTCATCAGAAGTGTTTCTAATATATTTTCTTTGTTGGCCACCTCACCTGATTAAAAATAAAGAAAGTATTATACAACAACCCTAGCTTTATCAAAAAATATTAAACAATCGATTGGTATTATAATCGGTAGGATGCAAACGTAGCTGTTTTTTAGACCGCCATTGCTATCTCCTGTTTCATTAGCTGAAAATTAATAATATTTTTTTATTCTATAAATTCTTATTTTTATTAAAGTTATCAATTTATATTAACAACAATATTGCACATAATCATAATAAGTACATTTTATTTACACTTAATTTTTTAAATTTTCCTATAATTTAATGGCCAATGTTTTCGGACGTGATACTTAAAGTGGACACTGTGCTACGCCTTCCAGGATTTACCCCTAGATTTTCCCAATTAATCCACGATAGTCGAGCAGTTAGATCTGTAGCAAAAAGTTTCAATTTAAATTATTGTTTATGAATAAAGATTCATCGTGACATTTTTGGTGCGGAGCATTTTGAAATAAATTATTGTAACTAATTATCACTCACCGCTGGTATTCCAATGGGCTCTATCGGCTTTGATTTCACCTCGAAGACATTTTTCGACGTAAGTTAAAGGATCGCAGTCGGCTGTGAGGACTTCTCTTAGCAGAGCAATGTAAGCAATAGCAAGACGTAAAGTGTCAATCTTGCTTAATCGTTTTTCGTAGGGAAACGTTGGAACGTGCATCCGTAGTTCGTCAAACGCAGAGTTTATACTGCTGCAAAACAACATGCTCAATTTATTATAAGTGAAAGTTGACGTTTCTTTTCAACATTGACAACTTTTGACTTACACGGTCTAACTACATTCTAAGTAACGAGTATCACAAAACTATAAGACAATGAAAACTAGAGACATCACATGCCACATATCAACACACATGTACCCGGTGGGTCCAATAGCAGACCTCAGCATCCGTTTCCGTTCTCTTATATTGGCAGCGTGACGTTGAACCCTGTACGGCGATCCATTGTAATAGTCCGAACTTGGCAAAGAACTTCCAGAACACTGGCTGTTATCTGCAAAGAAGCCAATTTAATTCTGTAATAGATATAGAAAGTGACCGGTCCATCATCCAATAACTCACCTTGGCCATGATGTAGAGACGTTAGATAGTGATGCTGAATAACAGAACTGGATGTAGCTCTTCCAGCAAATGCACAGCTGGGTAGATCTGACACTTCGTCTTCCGAAATATCACCGCCATTATATCCTCCATAATGTAAACTAAAGGATAATAATTGGTTAATTATGATGTGCTAATCACTAATCTTTTATTAGCGTACATACCTAATAGGTGGAGAAGAGGAAGAATCTGGCATTTGACGATTGGAAGTCATAACTATTACTTAATTTATACACACACACGTTCTATCACACACGACCACAGCGTTACTATATCATCTAAATCCCGGGGAACCCCTTTATATAGCTTTCCAAAATTTTGCGATGATGGAAGCAACGCTAAATAGATTGGAAACTGCAAACTTCCGCAAGGAAGTATGAGTTTTAACGGCATTTTTCATTAGGAACAGTTTGCCGTCCAAGCATTGCTGTCAGTAATATCGATTAGGGGTGGTGCTGCAACTCTCTCCGCACCAATGCAATCGGATGCTTATATTGACTAATATTTAGAAACTCCCCATTGGACGGCTTTTCACCCTTAGTATTATCGCAAAGCTTTCACTCTCTCTCGGTCTGAATTTGACAGGTCCTTAAGTGATTCAAAATTAACTATCCTTTGCAGGTTTGCCCTGTTTTTCTGCATTTTATATATACAGTACAATGCATATCGCGATGAATTTTTTAAAATAAAACCAATTTTTAAATATTCAAAATTAATTTTGTATATCGCCGTCCACTATTGAAATTGTTGATATTAAAATATACGAGATAACACCACGCGTTGCATCAGATTTGATTTTAATTTTGCAATTTAAAATTTTAATATTAATGAAATTATAACGTTTTCGTTTAACGTTAACGTTTAACGTAAATTTACTTCCAAAAATCCGCCAAAGCTCGTCCAAATCGGAATAAAAATATCAAAAAAAATTTATCCACGCAAATCAAAACCATTTATTCACATATAATATTAAATAATCTCAAATCAGAGAGACAAAATAAAACAAAACGCTTCCGTCCGCTTTGACGGACCTGGCCAACGCAAATTAAACAATTCTACCAATTAAACAACGTAAAATATTGGCGCGAACAATTATTTAAATATTTACATGAAATTAAAATTAAATTTAAATTTTCAAACAAAAAAAAACAAAATTCCAAATTTAAAAAATATGATTTTGAATTACTACGACATTTTATATAGGTATATTAACAAAACAAATAAAATAAAAAAATATATTATAAAATATTTTTTATATTTAAAATTTTTTAATAAAAAAATTATTTTAGTTAAATTCAAGTTCCTTTTTCCAAATTTTCGAGCAGTTCTTGAAAATACTTGTTTATGATGCGCAGCAATTCATTTTTGTATTTTACTAATCGTAATTTTGGTGCTCCCGAATTTTAAAAACTATCATACTGTATATTTAAAAATTTTACAGTTGGCAAATGATTTAAATCACTCTGAAAATTAATTGCACTCGAGCATGAAAATACAACAGTCGTCGCGACGTTTGCATTATGAAAGCTGGTAACGTCATGTGGGAGTAACCGCATTTCTGCAAATGACAAAGTATTCGTTCCTTGTGATTTGGAAGGCCTCGTGCCCGGCACGCGATTATTGCACGTGTCGTTCGCGAGAGGCCCCACTTACATGTGTCAAACATGGTTTGTAACCACCCTGTACTGGAGGCTAAAGGTGGCCTAGCCGGCAGAGCTCAATTGTTTGGAAAGATAAGCCAACAGGATTTGTTTGCGGTGAGCTTCATGAATTTATTTCGGTTTTGTTGTGGCCTTTGAATTATTTATTTGTTAGTTTGTTTGAAGTGTGCGATCTTAATTTAAAGCCGGATAATTTTATTAGTTTAACTAAAGCGGGGCCTGGTCTTTTAAAAAACTCACAAATGTATAATTCTATTTGAATTAAAATTGGTTCATATGAGAAACATTATCTTCTATTGAATATTCTTTATCCAAACTTTATTAAATTTATTTTTGATTTTCATTAAATCAATAATTAATAATTTTTCAATGAATGAATGAAATTTACAAATTTGCTTGTATATACCAGAACACCCTTCAGGCATATAGATATCAACCGCGGGGACGCAGAGATATCGGAAGACCGACGAAGAGATAAGTCGGAACAGGTCAAAGACCTAATCCATGAAGGAATGATTATGATGACGATGATGCTTGTATATTATTTATTTATTTTCTACCAGTTTCCATTTTTCAAATATCTTAAAAAAATAAAAGGTATTAAAAATATAACCCTGAAGCTGCTCGAAATCAAAAATCACAGGTCTAGAATGACTGAAATTCGTTTTATTGCATTTAATCTGTATTAATCCTGTGTAAAACGTAAGGTGGATTTCTTCATTAATTTTTAAATTAAATTAATTCTTATAAATAATTTAAATCATTAACTACATAATATAGTCCGGTCAAATTAGTCAAAAAAATAAGAGTGAAGGTACAAAAATTCACAAAAAGCTGAAAGTTGTTAAAATTGTTCAAAACATAATTATAATTGAAATTTAAAAAATCTTCATCGATCCGGTCTCCGGAAAAAAAAAATTGTTCAAGGTAAAAAAAATGGGTTTTTCGCGATTTTTAGCAAAACGGTAAGTTTTATCATAAAATTAGCTCAGACAAAAATTGTAGATCATGTAATTATCTATAAAAAATGTATCAATACTTGTTTTTCTAAGAGCCTCCGTTTCTGCGATATAACGATTCAAAAAGTTGGAAAAGTTGTAATCGTCATCATATTATGCACTACTACTACTACGACTACTAGGCGCACAGTGGGGTGGTCAACAAAAAAACTTGACCAGAAGCAGCTGGCCAGGGGAGTTGAAACTTACCTTAAAGGGAAAACCATCGACACGACAGAAGAGCTAAGAGAGACAGCGATCAAGATATGCGATACGTGCATGCCTCGCAAAAGAAGCGAAAAAACCAAGAAAAGAGGCGTACTGGTGGAAAGAGGAAGTTGCGGAACGGAAGAAAACAAGAAGAGGTTATGAACAAGCAACAAACGAGGAACAAGAGGCAAGAGCAACCAAAAAAGCGCTTTCAAATGCAATTAAAAATAGCAAGAAGACACATTGGGAAAAAATCGTTACCGAAGTAGATCAAGACGTGTGGGGAATGGGCTATCAAATGGCCGAGCCATCCCGGGCATGACACCAGATAGGATCGACGAGATAGTGGACACGTTGTTCCCTACACACGAGGTGAAGAGTGTAATCAAGAAGACCGTCCAGATGGAAGAAATACCACTATTCACCCAGTCAGAGCTGAAGATAGCTCTGCAAAAAATGTCCAACAACAAAGCACCTGGCTCTGATGCGATACCAGCGCTCATTGTAAAACGCATGGCGGAGAGCTGCCCAGAAGAAGTGCTCCGGGTGTTCAATCACTACCTCCAGTTGGACGAGGAAGCTGAAAATACTGGAAGACTGGCCCCAAATTAATTTGGTTTTGGGAAGGGGTTCTCGTCAACAAACGCCCTTGAAGAAACCATAAGGAACACAATAAAGTGAGCAAGAGAGGGCACATGGCGCACGCGAAAATACGTCGCAGTAGTCACAATTGACGTTAAAAACGCGTTCAATTCCATTAGGTGGACAGATATCCTCCAAGCCCTGAACGATAGCAGATAACAGAACTCTGCAGCTACTCTTCAGATAATAACAAAAATTTATTTAATAACTGAAATAGCCGACGGAGTGGCACAAGGGTCGGTTCTCCAGCCGCCCTTGTGAAACATCTCTTACGACGAAGTGCCGAAATTGGAGATGCCTGAAAGGGTTTTCCTGGTTGGGTACGCGGATGACGTCACAGCTATCGTTGCGAACAAAATGGAACAAGATCTTTCAGACAAAGTTAACAAAGCGTTGTCGACCTTAAATGCTTAGATGAAAAGCCATGGCCTCCGGATAGTGCCAGAAAAGATTGAGGCAATCCTTGCTATAGGAAAAAGGAAAATTCCAAATATCCACTTTACGGTGGAGGGAGAAGTCATCACATCGAGAGATACCCTGGTGAGACAAGTACCGGGGGTACAAACAGCACCTGCTTCCAACTTTTTGAATTGTTATATCTCAGAAACGGTGGCTCTTAGGAAAAAAAGTATTAATACATTTTTTATAGATAATTACCTGATCTACAATTTTTGTCTCAGCTAATTTTATGATAAAACTTATTTTTTGAATGTTTGAATGCGAGGACGTTTGAATGCAGGAATGTTTGAACGCAAGGACGTTTGAACGCGAGAAATTAGATACAATTGCATCCAGTTCCTATGAAAAAATCACATTTTTGAGGCCACATCGTAGGAGATCCACCCCTTTCTGGTAGCACACTTTGTGAAATAATACCGGTCTAAAGAGCTATTTTTTAGCGAGTATGGCATTTGTCAAAACGGCTCGGAGCGGAAGGTGCGGAGCATCGGTTTCAATAAATGCAACCACAGAAAATCTCGGATGCATCATAAAATCTATAGACATCTATAAATTATAGACTATCAGTTATGTTACAGACTCTTACGTGGGAGAAGAGGGAGTCAAAAATTACCCAAGTAGTTCGAATTATTGCCCCCCTTCCCAAAATAACAAAATTTAAGTATTAATTTTGAGGTCAGGGCTCAGGGATATTGGGGAATTGTTGCACTTTTGTCCTACTAATAGTCACCGATCAATCCGACACTCAAGATAATCCAAAAATTTACCTATAAGATTGTGGGAATTTAGACTGTATCGTAGCAACAGCTGCTATTTCGAGATTTGATTTTGAATCTCGGATCAATCCATGACTATTATGCCGTACCAATAGTCACGGATCAATCCGAGACTCAAAATAATCCTAGAATTTACCAATGAGATTACTGGAATTTCGACCGTATCGTAGCAACAGATGTTATTTCGAGAATTGATCTCGATACTCGGATCAATCCATGTTAAATCGACGTGCAACAACATTATTATTTTATTTAAATATAATAAGGGGGGGTGCAATTGCATCAAATTTTTAGAGTTCAAACGGCCACGTTGAAATGCCCTAGACCGGCTATTTTTTGACCCCAAAAATTGAAAGTCTTAAATCGAAACCTTTTTGGCATTTTCATATGCAGTTTGACGAGATAAATCGATTAGCGCAGGCTGATTTTCCGCCAATATGATAATAATTAAGGATTTATGTGTCTTTAATAAATTAAAAATGTTTGATGTAAGAATTGATGGATATTGAGCCCAGCCACTGAAAAGCCTACATAAAAAAAAATTTACATAAAGGCACAATACACAACATAAAGGCGCACTTAAAGAATCCTTTAGATTTACAGAATAAGCAAATTCTTTACATAAATGTGTGCTTGACCAATCCTTTAACATGTGTGTGAACCTGTCACCTCACATTTTTAAATCGATCATTTTAATGTCAGTTCCATTATCACCCAAGAAAGTTCTACAGTTCCTGATGATTAAGAAAAAAAGTTCCGGTACCGGTCAACACGAATTTGATTTTGAAAAATATGCGGTGCTAACTTTCCGTAGCACCGCAAAATCGTAAAGCGAATATTTTTCTGACGGCTTTCGAAAGTTCTTGAAGAGTTCTATAGTCTAGATAAAATTTAAAAAAAGTTCCGAGTCGGAAATGTTTTTCGAATTTTTGAAAATTAGAAACCAGCACCGCATCTCCGGAAAACTCGGATTGCTGACTTAAAATCCGGGATTTTCGACAGTTCCGACATAGTTTTCCCCCTATGACTCGATTCGAGAAAAGTTCTAGAACCGTGCTAACTTTCGGTAGCACCGCATAATCGTAAAAAAAATATTTTTCTGGCGGCTTTCGAAAGTTCGCGAAAAGTTCTATATTTCTACATAAAATTTTAAAAAAGTTCGGTGTCGGAAATATTTTTTTCGAATTTTTGAAAATTAGGAACCAGCACCGCATCTTCGGAAAACTCGGGGTGCTGACTTAAAACCTGGGATTTTCGACAGTTATCCACAGTTCTAACATAGTTTTATCTCCTATAACTCGATTCCAAAATAGTTCTGGTCAGTATATTTTTTGAATTTCTGAAAACTACAAACCAGCACCGCATTTCGGAAACTCCAGGTGCTGACTGCGGACCTAGTTTTTTCGATAGTTCTGATATAGTTCTACACTCTCTAATGCGACTCGATAATAGTTCTGACCAGATAATATTTTTTTTGAATTTCTGAACACTACAAACCAGCACCGCATTTCGGAAACTCCGGGTGCTGACTGCGGACCTAGTTTTTTCGTTCTGGCCAGAACTATTATCGAGTCGCATTAGAGAGTATAGAACTATATCAGAACTATCGAAAAAACTAGGTTCGCAGTCAGCACCCGGAGTTTCCGAAATGCGGCGCTAGTTTGAAGTTTTCAGAAATTAAAAAAAAATACGTACTGACCAGAACTATTTTGGAATCAAGTCATAGGAGAGAAAACTATGTTAGAACTGTCGAAAATCCCAGGTTTTAAGTCAAGTCAGCACCCCGAGTTTTCCAGAGATGCGGTACTGGTTCCTAATTTTTAAAAATTCGAAAAACATATTTCCGACTCGGAACTTTTTTTAAATTTTATCTAGAACTCTTCGAGAACTTTCGAAAGCCGTCAGAAAAATATTCGATTTACGATTTTGCGGTGCTACGGGAAGTTAGCACCGCATATTTTTCAAAATCAATTTCCTGTTGACCGGTACCTGAACTTTTTTTTTTAATCATCAGGAACTGTAGAACTTTCTTGGGTGCTATTGGAACTGACCTTAAAATGGTTGATTTAAAAAAGTGAGGTGCCAGGTTCACACACATTCCTTTAACATCAAGGCATTCCTTTGTAAATCCTGTCCATCAAGATCGATCTTTAAAGAACAGTCTGTCACTAAAGGATTCTTTAAAAATTAAATAAAACAAATAAATAAATAGTTTTTCTGAATATTCCTATGCTATTATCGCCTTTCGATCTCAAATTCGCATCATCAAATAAATAATAAGGGTAATTCAAATGTTTTTTTTTGAGAGTCATTAATGTAAGTAATTGTAGATTTATTTATATCTCAAGCGATGGGAAATGATGAAGGGTGACATAATGATTATAATTTAACTAAATAGCCAGAGCAACGTCACATATTAACAAATCACCAAATCAGTTATGCTCAAGAAGCGTAAAATTTGTAGGCCGCTGGCTGTTGACACTTCTCAACAATCAATTTGCAACCCCGCCTTTTCGCAAGGGGCGACTTCTGATCTTGCCAGTTTTCGTCTGGCACAGCAATGACCAAACAAAATTTAAATAAAAATATTGCATTTTAAATTTTGTTGGTACTACATTTTTCCGAATTTTCTGCATATTTTATTGCCTAATTTTACGTAAACTGTGTCAATATTTGAAAACTCAATTGCTCCAGATATACACACATCAACCCCTAATTTGTAAGCCACGTTTCTGTAAGCACCGACAATATGTTAAGCGTATTGTCTCGGTGGTTATTGCAACCCCGTTCAAAAAATATTATAGCCCTAGTTTAAACTAGGGTGCATCCTGGGAATTGTTGAAAAACTATTACGTTTGTCGGTTTGTTTGTTGACATACTTGAGTGTGTCCGATTATGTTTATGGGATATCATTTTTCAAAACCAGAAAATGAAATTACGATTTTGTCGCGCAACTTGCTCGGAGAAAATTTAAAATTTCATATAAAATTATTTACTTTGTAGACTTTTAAACTACCAAAAATAATTACATTCTATTTTATACAAACAGATTTAAAAATATAATAAAACTTAACGCTAGAGGTATTAAAATAATATACAGGGAATTAGTAAAATCGTAACGCAATCTTACAACAACGCAAAATAATTTTGCTATTACATTATCAAAATACTGTTAATTTTTTAAAGCTTCGACGTACGTCGCGGGGAAAATTCCAACCGATCCATTGCATTCTCCAATCCACCATCCATCGTCTTGTTTTCGATAAACTGATATAACATCGCCCACGTGAAGTGTCAATTCGTCGGGAAGATTTGGAGTGTAATCGTACAATGACTTACAAAATGCAATGGGATGCAAGGGATTTTCTTCCATCGTGCACATGCCACCAGAACTACTTCCTTGAGATGAAAATTCGTCTGGAAGAAACAAATATTAATTTCATTGCTTTAGGCAAACTAAAACTAACCAAAGTCAGAATCGGGTTGATTCGAATTTCCGTCAGCTGCCCCGCGATCCATCCAATCCGATTCTATTATTTCGCTCATATTGTGCGATTTCGTAGACTTTTCGCTCATCGGACTTCTTTCTGGTTCGATCCATTCATCTCTTAACCATTGCGGCACCTTGAGGATACTCTGCTGAAGACCAGATTTATCTCTGGTGATGATTATGTGAGGTGCTAACGGATGTCCCGATTTGGGCCGACTGTCCAGTTCTGCCAAAGCGCTTTGAACCTTATATCTAGCTCCTTCTAAATAGGTAAGCATGGACTTCATCTAAAACAATAAAATTGATTAGCAAATATTTCAAATTATTTTGAAAATCATTACGTGATATAATTTCTCCAAAACATTCTGTTGAGATTCTTCCGCTCCAAAACTTGGAGTTTCTTTCATTGCTCTCGACAAATTTTCCAATCCCAATTTGGATTTTCGTTCCCTCTCTATGTCTTGTCTGATAAGTTGAAGGAGTTTCGTCAACGCCTGTTTTCTTCTTTCCCTATTCATTGCCAACGTGATGTGTTCGCAATAGAAGTCAGGAAGCAGCTGTTCGGCAACTTGTTGCGAAGAATTTCGCAAGGACATGAAAGCCATTAAATCTTTGTTGGGGTCTGATTGGGCCACAGGAAGTGCCAACCTATCGGTAGACTAAAGGAAAAAAAAGTGTGGTTTAGAGAGGATTAATTGAAGACGAAAAAGTCCACTTACATCGATAAGTTTTGGCCCCAACTCGCGTACATGATGCAGGTACGAATTTAACGTGGATTTTAAATTACTCAGTCTTTCTTCTTCAAGAATTTGAAACGTAGTTGAACCTCTCAGTACGGCTGATTCCCAATCTAATCTAAAAAAATTAATTCACGTTAAATCACGTTATTTTAACGTGAATATAATTTGTTCACCTGGCCCTTTCGGTTCGAACGCACAAATTGTAGTACTCTGCATCAGATTTTTTGACTGCATCTTCTGCTTTCCGCCGTTTGCCTTCCATCTAAAAAAAAAATAAATAAATACTCGCGAAGAGTTTTAAGAAGGAAAATCACCTTGGCGTTCTCCTTATCTGATACGACTTTTTGGTTCTGCGTATGAGCCAACTGAATTAAACCGGCGCTCTTTGGTAATCTAAAATATAAAATTAAATTAAATTATGAAATTAGGATGGAAAGGTGAACTTGTTTTTTTTTGCATTAGCATGATTTGCATTCATTTGAAATGGATAAACTTGTCCGTGTAATGGCATTCCAAGTTGTCTTTACAAATAAAGCATTGGTATTTCATGATGCAATAAAATTAGATCAACAAGTGTTACGTCTACTAATTTAATTAATTATAACAACAAAGCGAGACAGTAAATGTGCGAGCGAAACAAAGCAGTTAATAAAAAAAAATTGATCCAAATACATTATTTGGCTCGAGCTCGAATTTCTTAACCGATCTAAAAGTTAAAAGTAGTAAATTTTTATTATTATGGGTCCTGTGGGTAATTTCTTAATATTAGTAATTTAACTTTGACCCCCTTATATTCGATACGTTGTGTTTACAACTTTCTCATTTTTATTTTAATTATTATAATATTAGTATTAGACGCTAAGTCAAAATCAAACAATCTAATGTTTACTGAGACAGTTCAAGCGCGAAGTGGAACTAAGCGACCCAAATTTTTAAAACAAATTGTACATGCGGACCATTCATGTTTTTGCAAACCGCAATTTGACGCATCGAAGGTCCAAAAAATGTGCGAAATGTCTCACCTGACGTCGAGAAGGGCATCTTGTAGTTTTTCGTTATCGCGAGCACAAGCATGACTGTTCTTTTTGCTCTTGGCTTCCGTGATCCTCCAATCTCCCAAAACTTTTGACGCCTTATCGACTATAATTTCGGCCTGTTTTCTGATTTTGTGCTGATTGTCATTGAGGTTTTTTAACGGCCGCACGGTATCTTCCAATAAGGCATTTCCCAAAACTCGATGAGCTTCGGCCTGACCCTCCAATTCATTCGCGACGCTGCACCAAGCATCGCTCAAACCTCCAACACCCTCTCGGCAGGCTCTCGCCAATTTTACGCTAAGCTTTTGCAAGTGTTTTGCGTACTGCAATTCGGCATCAGATCTGCAATAAAAAAAAAGACAATAACTTTTCACTTTAAATGTCGTTGCGACCTTCTCACCTTTCTTGCAAAATGGTCGAAAGCTCCTTGCAGAAGTCGCCGCCCTGCTTTACATATTTCCTAAGATCTTCAAATCCGCTGGGAATCTGAAATAAACGTTTTATTTTAATTACCGTGTACAGTAATAAACATACAGATATTTGAACAAGAAAATCGATACGTGCATGAGTGCCTACAAAGCGAATGACCGTTTGAAATAAAATATTTTGTCACGCTGAACCCGGAAGATATGGTTTGTCAGTATTACAATTAAAATTTAAAAAGTTTTAAGAGGGCACCGTACCCGTCCCAAAGTGAGATTGTAACTTTTATCGAAATTTTTTTACTTCTTCAAGTAATAACTCAAAAAATGTGCGTTCTAACGAATAAAATTAGGTAAAAGAATTTTTAGGCCGAAGAGTTTTCTTTCGAAAAAGCTCGAGAAAATTAAAATCGGTTCATTCGGTTAGAAGTTATCGACATTTGAAGAAGCGCGTCGCACCCAAAAACGTTAAAAGCAAAATAAGTGGCCCCCATGATTTTTAAATATTTGCTATGCTAATGGATAAATTTCTTTTGGTGTATCTAAAAAATAAAACAATAAGCGGAAGACATTGAATTTCATCAATTCAGTGATTCAAGTTACATCACACAATAAACTTAATTAATTATCAGTCCGTGAACTTATGACTAAGTATAAGTAATCCAATTAGAAATTATTAATGGATCATTAACATCTAACCCCATTTTGTGAATAAATTTCTTTGTTACGGGCCCACTTGGAAAAGTTTAATGCATAATTCCATCAATTTTCAATTATAAATAATTTTAGTAAAAAATCTATGCATGTAGCATGCACATTACCTATTTTTTATTATTAAAAAAATTCAATTTTGTAAGCATCGTCTGTAATTTCTAAATTTTCTAAATTATTAATTATGGTTTTGAAACCGCCTTTACTTTTATTAGTAAATTATAAACTTTTACCCACTACCATGCAATTTTTCTTGCGATTGTTAAAAAATAAAAAGTAAAAGTTGAACAAATTCAACGCGGTTATTAATGACGATGCTATTATTATTTGATCAGAAATAATAAATCGATAAAATGATCATTAATTCAATTTACTTCGTTAATTTACTGCCATTAGGTTTTTCGGTTTATTGGAGATCTCGACGCTTAGGGGGATGCCCCAAACAAGTTCAAAATTTGAATTGTTTCAAATCTTACGAATTAAATTTATTCGAAAGTTATGCAAAGCAGGAAAACGTGGTTCCAAAAAAGTTTTGATACGCTTCCAAACGGAAATGTTATTACAGAAGCACAATTTTTAGAAAAACAAGATTTTTTAGCAAACTCGTTAAGTTTACTGTTACATTAATCTAGTGCTAATGTATCGTAAAAAATTCAATTTGTGAAAAAAATTACCTCTTATTTTATGAAGAATCTTCCTATGGTGGAAACTAATTTCTGGTTGTTAATTAATTAACGCTTTAATATGAGACACCTTTTGCGGTTTTCTCAACTCTGACTTTCGACCTACTAAACTAAGTTAATTTAAAAAATTAAGTGTTTTTACAACAATTAAACTTGAAAACTGCACAATGCCGAGTCAATTTCGTGCTAAATGCGGCTTGAAAGTTAATTAGAAACGATAATGGCGAAACAAGGATTTTCTGAAAAAATAGTCCTGCTGTAAAATTGTTTTAGCAATTAAACCAGTTGATAAGGCAAATTAACCGGCAATGAAATTGATAAAAACGAACTTGGCATGTGATTTTTACACGTTCGTGATGTTATTCTAGTTCAGGAAATTTAAGCCAACAATTTAAAAATAACCGTTTATTCGTTATTTTTTAAAATTAGAAAAATAAGAAATCGTCACTTGTTAGATTTGGTGTTTGGAAACACGAAACTAAGCCGCTTATGAGGATATTGCGATGCGAAGCTATAAAATTTGGCTTCAATTGCCGAGGTTATATTTGCTAATTCCAAGGATTTACAAATTAAACCGAGTTATCCGATTATATTATGCAGAACAGTACAACACGCGGATTAGTGATCCTCAATTTTTTGTATCCCTGATAATATTTAGGCCACCCTTTACAATACAGTATAATACTGTATTTCTTTTACCATAATATTTTATAGTCGCGAATGGATTAACGAGATTCACAATGGAAAGCGTCAGAAAAAATCATTAGAATTATAATTAAAAAAAAATAGGAAAACCGTAAAACTGCAGTTTATTTAAATCATAGTTGAACAATGCCCATACTAATGCCCGTACTAATAGTCATGGATTGATCTGAGTATCGAGATCAATTCTCGAAATACGAAATAACAGCGGTTGCTACGATACGGTCTAAATTTCAATAATCTCATTGGTAAATTCTAGGATTATTTTGATATTTTACACAATTTTGCACACTGATTCCCAAAAAATTTTTGATAGGATATTTACCAATGAGATTACTGGAATTTAGACCATATCGTAGCAATAGCTGCTAATTCGAGAATTGATGTCGATACTCGGATCAATCCATGACTATTAGTACGGGCATTAGTACGGGCATAAGGAACATAGTTACTATGTTGTAACCAAAATTACCACCACGGTGAATATTGGCAATTTTCACCACACCTGGGAATAAGTCTTCTCCAGTAATTTTCTGTGATGAAACCCAAGATGTTATACCAGCTCTTAATGCGGAGTTGACTCTCCTTCACGGGCTTGCAAATCCACCTCTACGCACTACCAACTCTAACCCAAGACTAGTTTAATTCTAGCGAATGCCCATTGCAATAGAAGTGGCGCGTCGAAACGATCCTTGCATTAGCGGCACGGAGCAAAGAGCAAATGGGGCGCTCGAACAATTGTTACAAACTTATAATGTTAGTAAAAATTTAAGTATGGTTTTTAGTTCATCATGACTACCTAGAGAGCGCTGAAAATAAATTTAAAATTCAAAATTAAAGGCTGTATTAGCCTTTTTGGGAATCAGTGTGCAAAATTGTGTATTCTAATTTAGCCTTTAGCTTTACTGATAATTTTGATCAAAATATATTAAAAAAATATATTTCGTTCATGTTTTTCTTCGAAAATTTCAGTTGAATTTTTGAGTAATTTGAAAAAAATGATTGAAATGTAGTTCAGCCACTGGAGACGAATTTGAGCCAAAACCCGTGTAAAATGTTAAAATTAAAAAATATATGCACAAGGGCTTTTCAATTATTTACTTAATTTAATAATTAAATATTGCAAAAATTAGCGATCACAAATCAAAAAATGTTTTTCATTTAAAGAACGTTTTTGGTATAATAATAAAAAATTTATCCAAAATATAAGTATTTTGAAGCCGAAATCCTGATATTTAAAATGCATTTTTATTGTTTTACCATAAATACTAACTTTATATTGCGTTTCATCCGAGAATCAGTGTCATTCGAAAAAAATTGTTTAGACCTTTTGTTTGTAGAATTTTCCGCTTTACAATTTTGTTCTCTAACCAATTTCTTGTATTTTGCTTATTTACGGAGATATTTACAGATATTTATTTGGTTTGATATTTACATTTTTTTGTCTCTACCCCCACTTTTTATTTGATTTTAGAATTATTTTGGTACTTAAATTTTTAAAAAATTTACTCGATTTGCAATTTTTTTGTTGGATAAAAAGCTGTATTGACGACTAATAAGTTATTATAACATTAAATTCAGAATAATGAGGCTGATCTTCATTATATCTATAATCAATGGTTATAAGGTTTCTTTCTACGATTGCATGAAAACAGCAAAAAAGTTTATGTCTATATTGTTTGTTTATGCTTAACACGCGTTTGATATGAAATTAAAACATCAATCATATTGAAAAATGTTGATGCTTGAATGATTTATTGCATTTTGGATAACCGGTTTTGATTTTTCCGAATTGTCAGATCCAACACCTCCGAATATAATTTTTTTTTGTAATCAAAAAGACTAAAAATATCATATATTTCAAATCAATTACTTGTAAAATTATAAATTTTACTTAAATTTACATAAATTATATTTTGTTTTCGCATCAAAAAAATAATTTTTTAATTAAGACTTACCAGTCATCCAAAATGAAGTGAATCATACATTTTTAAATATTTTTGATTTTTAATAATATACTTTATTGTTCTAACAATATTTAATTTTATCAAAATATTTTGACTTTCCAAATCAATCCAATGTTGGAACAAAAACAAAATCACATTGAAGAGTGTTTTACGAAAATGATTGCATTATAATTAATCAATGAAGGCAATGCCAAACCACCGAGGTAAGCCTTTTACAGGTCAGAAAGATACAATCAATGAAAATTCATCATTCAGAAAGTTTCACTGAAATTTGTTTCACCATAATATTTTAACAGTCGCGAATGGATTAACGAGATCCTCCAATGGTATTGTAATAATAATAAAAAATAAGAAAATTGCAATAGTCATACCTCAGGGGCACTTTTACTTCTCTTGAAGGTGTACCTCATGAGTTGTGAGTCTCCTTCCGAGTTTTTATCCTCCTCACTACTACCTAAAGACAGTCCCAAACGCATTTTGGCACCAAAAGTTACAGTCTTATTTTCACATTTATCACTTTTTATATTATCACTATTTAAATTTTCACTAACCGGACAATTCTCGCTATTCACCCTGTGCTCAATATCACCAGCATTAAATCTTTTAGGAACTTGAACAAAAAACGCGTCGTTTTTGATAATCACGCTTGAGCCACCATTAACACAGTTTGGATTCACATTTTCCTGGTCCTTCTTTGGCTTGGTAAAAAATTTCCCAGTACTCTTCAGCATCTTCTTGCATTTATCTTTGGAGGTTTTGTACATTTCTTCGATCCTCACTCCGGTTGGTTCCTTCTCCGAAAAATATCCAACTCGTTGCGTTGCGGCTTGTTCCATCATCATGTTATTTAATTTCGCTTTAAGATTTAGCAACGTTTTGCTCTTTGGTTTTTTCAAAAGTGCAATTTTTCGTTTGATTTGCAAAATTTTGTCTTCCTTTTCGGACGGTTCCATGGAACTCTCTGCCAGTACTTTCGCCGCAAAGACTTGACTGCACGAAATGTGCTCTATGCTGGAATGAGCCGACGAGACAAATTCGATGTTTTTGTTCAAATCAACCAAAGAATGGGAATATCCATATCTTCTCGCCGGTCCGGGTACTTTATAGAGGCCGTCGTCTCCTTCGTCGATATCGATTTGGCTGTTGGAAAGATTAGGGTCGCTGTTGCTTTTTACCAAGTCGGAAGAGAGTTTTCGCACGCAGTCCTTTTTCGAGAGAGTTAACATTTTGTGTCCAAACGTATCTATATCGTTTGCACTTTTTGAAAACTTTGACACACCCGGCTCGTCGCTCTTTGGCGTCGACATGGCCAGCATAATTCTGGCTTTGCTAACATACCGAGGTTTTTCCTCCACGTTCACGTTGCTATAGGTTTTTTCTAATATTTCACCGTCAGTGACGTCATGGTCGGAGTTTTCGGATTTGGCGTCCACTTTATGTTTCACCTTAACCAACTAATCATCATAAATTAGAATTTAATCGTTTTTTGGTAATTTAAGATTCAACTTTAATTTAATTAGATAACGTCAAATTTAAATTTTGATTGAATTAAAAAAAATTGATAAAAGTGGAGCTTTCACATTCAATTACGTTTAAATCAAACACGACCGTTCAACTTGGCGATTTTGGTGTAGTAATTAAAAAAGATGAATCTTAAATTTTTTGCGAGCAAACGTTTCGGACGTTCTGTTCTATTACCTGATATTCGTGATTGTCTTGTTCGTCAAAAAATGAGAAGCTAATTTTGGGAACTTCACACTCAAATTTTTCGTTGCAGTCGCTAGGACATCTGGAAGTTTCGGATTTTATCGAGGTGTCAACATCAGCATACAGCGAGGAGTCCAAATCGTCCACGCTGCCTAATTTTTCGGAAGTTTCAATTGCGTCTTGGTAACTATCACTGTCGGACACAATTGAAGCACTGTCAAAAATGACACTTCCGACTACACTTTTGGTCTTTTCAAACTCCAAAGCTGCAGTTTGTAGATCGTAACTCCCGTAATGCTTCTTCTTGACCATTTGACTGTCGGAGACGTCGTCTCTGGATTTGCTGGGAGATTTTTTGAAAATCGTAGTGCTGATATTGGGCACCGTCACTCTCCATTGTTGCTTGGTAAATTTGTCGCAAAATTTTTTCATTATTACCGGTCACTCTATTTCATTGCACTACTGTTCGTTACTTCCACTAATCATCACAATAAAATAGCTTACGGATCGCTGAATTATTTACTGACGTATGTATTGTATGTATGTCAGTAAATAAGTTTACCTGTGTATTTACAAAAAGAGTAAACGATTCAAAGTTCCAACTATTGTTATCTATACGTAATTTTAGTACTACGTTTACACGTTCCTTCTTCCTCTATCTTCCCAGACACGACATGCAGGCAACAAGAGAGTGTTGTAATTTAAAAAAGTCAAACAACAGGTAAATAATCATCAAGGCCGACTAATTTGTTACTATGTTTTCCATTATCATGTGATAAAACGCACATACATAACTTCGTGTTCCAAAAATTCAGCACTCGCGCATTTCGAAAATGTCGATTCGACACAAAAATTCACTCACGTGCACTTTTTAATTAACAAGTTTCGATGTTGTGCGGCTTTTAATTGACCTGCGGAGCTTTAATAATCAAAGAGCTTTCACGATGCGTACCATCTATACCCCTAGCCAGCCCAACGCAGTCTAGAATTGCTATATTAAGGATCCCATGCTCTATAATTAACTTTCGTGTTTTTTATCCTTCTCGCACTTACGCATTAACAGTTACGACAAAATTATTTATTTTTTTGATTCCACTTTTTTATATTCCACTCTTTCGGTTTTTTTAAAACACCATAATTAATCGATACTGAAAGCTTTCAACTTTACTTCAACTCGGCAAGTGTAAGGATTCCATAATAGCTTTCCTTAACCTACTTCACGAATTATTAGATTACCTTTGCCGAGTTTGCTTTTTTGCGAGATAATTTTTATTGGCCAAATATTTGGCTGAGGCCAAAAGGAGCTGCAATAAAAGTCTGTACACCGACAATATCGAGCTTTTTCTCTCTGGAACCGATGAAGTAATTAATGAATTTTAGAATTTATTCTTGACATAATGATAAGGCTTCAAGAGAAAGTTAGAATGTAATACCCGTAATCAAATGGAGCTCGATAATAATTAAGCCCGATAATTGAAAGAATGGCATTCCACCTGATGATGGTTACCAGACCAACTGTCAGTCGTGCATTTTTAGACTGACCAAAGCAACCAACTACATTAATATCATATTATTGATGGAGTGGAACAGAGCGATAACAATTGATGGCCCTCATGAAATTATGAAGCTAGAAAAGCAGCAACTCTAATAATAGTTTTAATATAAATTTAAAAGTCTTTTCTTGCTGGTTTTATTACTAAAATTCCATCCATGCACCGACAGTTTTTAAAACACCAGATGATGGAGATGCGCTTACTGGCAGCTACACCTGGTGCATTCAAAAAGCGATCTTGAAATTTCTATAAATATTAACCATGAATAGTGGCGAGTTCGGTAATTCATTTTACTAAAGTGCCGTCAAACCCGGAGAGGTCATATCTCTAATTTTTATAAAAGGCCATTTTAGGAAGAAGAGGTTTAACTCGTGTTAAACTGTAGGTCCCCTGTATGTGGGCTACATCTAGTAAGTTGAGATACTAAAAATTATTACAGAAACAATAATTACTCAAAAATAATTTTTTTACGGGCGGCACTAAAAGTTAAGCAAGAAAATAACACACGGCAGTAAAGTAAAACAATTGCCTCTTGAGTGGATATGAGAATATCAGTTTGTGCATTATTGTAATATATGGCAATAATAGAGCCTATATGTCTGGCCCATCCGAACCAAAAAATCTATCAACTTGACTATTTAATTGGCGGATTTCGCTCTCAGAACCAGGATATTCAAAAATATACAGGGTGTCCCCGTGACCGAGGAGAACCTTTGAGGTCACTTTTATATAAAGGACACTTTTCTAAGACAAATTTTGAAATAAAATTTTTGTCCATCAATTTTTGTCAATTTTTGTCCAATTCACGAAATTTATTTTCATAAATTTTCAGAATGGCCTCCCTCATTTTCAGCATACAGGTGTGCTCTTTTCAAAAGGTGTTGCACGGTATATTATTTATTTTTTTAATTTATTTTTTTTGTACCTACACTTTGTTCATTATTTTCAGAATTTCTGTGAAAACGGTTGATTTCCCAAAAAAATTTATTTGACCAAAATTGTAGCTTGTCCGGTTTGGGTCATCAGTTTTTTTATAAGGCGTTTCGTTTAAAGAGATACGGGGTTCGCTAGATAAGTAAAAAAAATAAAACCTGACTTTTTTTAAGGTGCATTTCGCCAGCCCCCCCCATTTCGAATTTTGGATCCAAAATAGTCTAAATCGTTTGTACCTCGTTTGTACCTGTTTGTACCTTCCTTATTTTCGTTTGTACCCATTTTGTTTTTCAGATATTTTGAAATATCTAAAATGGGCATTTCCCCAGCCCCCCCCATTTTGAATTTTGAATCAAAAATAGTCTAAATCGTTTGTACCTCGTTTGTACCTGTTTGTACCTTCCTTATTTTCGTTTGTACCCATTTTGTTTTTCAGATATTTTAAAATATCTAAAATGGGCATTTCCCCAGCCCCCCCCATTTTGAATTTTTGATCCAAAATAGTCTAAATCGTTTGTACCTCGTTTGTACCTGTTTGTACCTTCCTTATTTTCGTTTGTACCAGTTTTGTTTTTGAAATATTTCAAATTTTCTAATAATGACATTCTGCTAACCCCCCCCCCCTCCCGAATTTTAAATTTTGGTTATAAGACAGTTTTAATGGGCTTAAATAAGAAAATAATCTTTTTGCACTTAATCCCTTAATCCCAAAATAAACAAATTTAATTTTGGGTTGGCAAATAAACTTATATTATTTTCAACTTCTTACCTCTGACTTTTTAAAAAAAAAAAACAGTCAGTTTTTTTATGATTTTGGTGTCAATCGTTTGAGCATCGTTAGAGTCTAACCCATGTATTCTTAAAAATACTTAAAGAGTGTTTTAAACCCATTTTAACTAAAACGCTCATTAAAGTTAAACAACCAATGAAACCCTTACAATTAAGACAAATAAACGTTTGTGATTGGTGTTTTATGACGCCTGCATTTTAAAGGTATTTTAAAGATATTTTTACTTTCTAAAATTTTTATAAATACGGGTGTAAATGAGCTTCCATTATTTTCGAGTGAGCCTCAAAGGTCGCGCAGTTATTCGCAAAAAACAACTGGGAGAGCTGTAGACATGTTTAGCAGTTTTTGTTCCCGTTTTGAATTTATGTATAAAATTGATGTCAATCGATAGAGCTTTCTTTGAGCCTGAATGAGCTTCAGTCAGCAAGATGTTAAGTTAATTTTTTACCAATATATGGATAGTTGAAATTTTCGTCCAAACTCCGAGCAACATGCGTTAAATCTTAAGTTCTTTAAATCTCTTAATCTTTGATTTAAAATTTTTGTATTAACTTTTTTATAAAAATTTAAGAGTCGAGGAGGGGGGGAAATTTAAGTTTTTTAAAATTACATCAGGTTAGCTTATACAAGGGTATATATAAGGAATTGACAATTTATAGCTATTGTTGACTGTCTTACCACTTCAGGCGAATAAGATACTACTTCTAAATATTATTGTAAATTTTTTCTTCAAATAATAATTTTGCGCATTATATGAAACCAATTAAGAAGGCGTCTTTAGCCAAGTTAAACTGTAAGTTTTACCCCCTTCCCCAAGTTAGGTTTTTCCACCCCCCTGCCTAACCTGATGTAATTTAAAAAAAATTAAATTGTCGGATTATGTCGCCACAGTTTTTTTTTACCACATCCGTACATAACTTTCCCCCTCCCAGCACTTATATTTGTCAAACATAAATTACTTCAAATAAGCTCACAAGGGAGTCTCCATTAATTACGTAAGGACGATTTCATGTTTTGCCTGCCTCCCAAGTAAACGTACGTAAGCTTTTTCCACCCCCTGCCTAACCTCATGTAATTTAAAAAAAATTTAATTTTCCCCCCCTCTTCGGCCCTTATATTTTTAAAAAATAAGTAATAATATATTTACAGGTAAATGTAAAAATTGAAATTAAACTAAATTTGAAAATAAAAAAACTGAGCCATAGTAACTTCATAACCCTGTGTTTTTGAAAAACAGTCAGATGTAAGAAGTTGAAAATAATATAAGTTTATTTGCCAACCCAAAATTAAATTTGTTTATTTTGGGATTAAAGGATTAAGTGCAAAAAGATTATTCTCTTATTTAAGCCCATTAAAACTATCTTATAACCAAAATTTAAAATTCGGGGGGGGGGTTAGCAGAATGTCATTATTAGAAAATTTGAAATATTTCAAAAACAAAACTGGTACAAACGAAAATAAGGAAGGTACAAACAGGTACAAACGAGGTACAAACGATTTAGACTATTTTGGATCAAAAATTCAAAATGGGGGGGGGCTGGGGAAATGCCCATTTTAGATATTTTAAAATATCTGAAAAACAAAATGGGTACAAACGAAAATAAGGAAGGTACAAACAGGTACAAACGAGGTACAAACGATTTAGACTATTTTTGATTCAAAATTCAAAATGGGGGGGGCTGGGGAAATGCCCATTTTAGATATTTCAAAATATCTGAAAAACAAAATGGGTACAAACGAAAATAAGGAAGGTACAAACAGGTACAAACGAGGTACAAACGATTTAGACTATTTTGGATCCAAAATTCAAAATGGGGGGGGCTGGCGAAATGCACCTCTTTTTTTAACATTTTTTCCCTTAATTTAATTAATAACTCGAAATTCGTTGATTCTAGACGATAAAGGGTTATAACCTAATTTGTAGATGTTCGAATGATCATTAAAACAAAGATCTTTAAAATCTTTAAAAAATTTCTTGAAATCAGAAATTCAAAAAATTGCTTTAAAGGGAGGTACCACCCCAAGAATTTAGACTTGGACAAACATTTTATTTAAAAATTTGTCTTAGAAAAGTGTCCTTTATCACCACCTTAAAGGTTCTCCACGGTCACGGGGACACCCTGTATAATGAATTTAGGAAAAAAATTGTGCACAAAATTAAATAAAAAACAGTCAGGGTTAAAAAGAAAGTATTTTTTTAACAGCGGCGGCTCGTCTTCTGGGGATAACAAACTACTATTAAAACAATAAAATGAATTTTTTATTGTGAGGTCTATTAAAAGATGGATACTTCTCCCAAAATACATAATTATTCAAAAGGTAAAGTGCGGCTACCGCAGAAGCAGCGCATTCAGTTTAGAACATAATATGTACACAAGGGGTAAAAATCCTGAAAATTTTGTGAACACTCGTTTGGAATTCCCTTGGAAATCTTTGGAATTTCTTGGAAATCCTTGAAATTCCTTGGAAATCCCCGGAATTCTTTGGAAATCATAGACATTCTTTAGATTGCACTTTGATTTGAAGTCATTGGAATTCCTTGGAAATCACTGGAATTCTGAGGAATTCTTTGGAAATCCTTGGATTTCTTGGAAATCATTGGAAATCCCTAGAATTCTTGGAAATCGATGAAATTCTTTGGAAATCTTTGGAATTCCTTGGAAATCCTTGAAATTGAATCAGGGCCGGATTAAGACTACATGGATCCATAAGCAATCTACGCCTGTGGGCCCCCTATCCATAAGTAAACAGCGTCGGCGGGGCAGAGATGGTGATTGGCGAATTGTAAATCGGGAGCATTCGAATTTCAGAATGCTGCACACGATGCACGAGCGAGCGAGTAAGCAAGAGCTGGGTTATGACTTATGACTCCGAATGTCAACGCTCTAGTCCAGCGGTTCCCAATTAGTTTTGGCCGCGGAACCCTTGGGAAATGTAAAAGATTTGGCGGAACCCCAAGCCGTATTTTTTATTATTAGCTAAAAAAAAGGTCATCAAGTTTTGCAGTTAAAGGTTGCTTGTGTATGCTCTTTCTCTCCCCCTACTGAAGAGTTTTTACCTTGTAAAATTTAAAAACTAGTTTTTAAGCAGCAGAATTTATTTTTACGCCATTTTGAAATTCTTTTTGCGGAATCCTTGGATTTTTGCTACTCTTTTGGACTCTTTTGGATTTTGGACGCTGCTCTAGTCAATTTAAAACGCGTGGATTTTCAAACGGCTTTACTTTTCACGTACTAGCAAATATTTTTTTGTGCTGTTTCTGGTGCCTGGTGCCCCCCAAGACGTGGTGCCCTAAGCAATTGCTTAATTTGCTTATGGGTTAATCCGGCACTGCCCGGAATTCTTTGGAAATCACAGAAATTCTTTAGATTGCACTTTGATTTGAAGTAATTGGAATTCCTTGGAAATCACTGGAAATTTTTGGAATTCCTAGGAAATCGTTGGAGTTCTTTGGAAATCATTGGAAGTCTTGGAAATCTTTAGAATCCCTTGGAAATCGTTGGAATTCTTTGGGAGTCTTTGAAATTCTTCGTAAATCATTAGAACTCTTGGAAATCTTTGGAATTCCTTGGAAATCGTTGGAATTCCGAGCCTTGTGTACAGAAATATTACTGGATATTTACCCCTTGTATGTACATACATGTATTGTTCCGTAATGTAAAATGTAATGTTCCTCTCAGAATGTAACATTTCCCCCCCCCACAGACTTAAATTTTTTGGTAAAAATAAAATGAAGTGCACTGGCGTTCACTGCTTTGCAACCTCTTTTGCCTTGCACCCAGAGCAATTGTCCTAGTCGTCCCACCTTAGTTACAGCACTGCACATAGACTGCAAGGCTTTTTAGGCTGCATTGCAGCCTATGGGGACTTATGGGAACTGTCACAAGAATGGGACCACAAATTTAACTCTTTCCTATAGACCATTGGAAAGAGGACAATTTTCTGTGCATTAAAAAAAATTTATTGCGGATTATCCATTCGTTTTCGAGAAAAAGGCATTTCAAAATTAAATTTAAACCTGTATTTTTTTATAAGGAACAAACTGCGATATCTACACGGGTGTTCTGTTACCTGTGCGTGTAACAATATTTGCCGTTGAATTAATATGTTATTATTTTTTTTATTGTGTTATTACAGTTTACAGTTAAATGAACGTCAAGATAGTTTTAAAGGTGAATCCGAAATTTGCCGCGGTTGCGGTTGTCAAAACGGCGCGTAACGTCCCGAGCGAAAGCGAGGGTTTGCGGATGCATGGAAAATTTTGATTTTTAAATGCCGTTTTCTCGAAAACTAATGGATAATCCGCAATAATTTTTTTTAATATACTCAGAAAATTGTTCTCTTTCCAATGGTCTATAGGAAAAAATTAAATTCGTGGTCCCATTTTCGTGACGGTAACCCATCCGTATTATTTTTAACTTTTCCACGTTTTTTATTGATTTCTATTGTTTATTGTTTCTAATTTGCTCTTGATTTCTATCAATATCATTTTGCCAGCTTTTCGGTGGATTTGTCAACTTTTGCGAACTGATATTTGGGGGGGGGGAGAATCTCTCTCTTTGTTTTACACTTTACAGTATACTTTGCAATTCATTAGCCTCCTCAAATGAGAATGCCAGGAGCCGCCACTGTCTTTTAAATAGAATTTGGCTTAAATTTTGAAATTCCACATAATGCACGGTTTTAAAATTCCCAGTTTCATTTATCTTTTTTTCTTTATCAATCTTGCTCTTCCGGGTTGGGCTAGTATATTATGACATTTGAAGTAAATTTGATTCACAATAAATCAAATTTAAAAAAAAATGTATATATTTCACTTCCTCAAAAATTAACATGAATAATTTGATTTGCATTTTATTTATATTTTGTTCCTCTATTATTTATATTAGATGATACTAAGCGCGATAAGTAGGACATCCTCTATTTTATTATAATAACAGTAGGATACAACATTTTTTTCGTTTTAATTGTAGAAAATATATACCCAAAAAAATAATATTATTTGGGGTTTTACGAAATTCAGAACCAGAAGAGGTCAGAAAAGAGGAAGTTAATTTTTGATGTAACTGCATTGACCTTTCGACCAAGACATGTGAAACAGTTTTTTCATTTCATATTCTGCTCTATGCTCCATAACAGTTTCTTGCTTTACACTTGTTACATTTTCAAATTAGTTTAACATACAAAGTTACGTAAGACCCCGAGGTGATAGGTGCACAAAAAATAATAACAAGTTTTGTATGTCCATTTAAATGTTGTCTCTTAATGAACTTGCAAATAAAAACGATTTTCAAGGTTTAAAATTTTTTTACGGTTTATGGATCTATTTATATCTTGCAGAGAACAACTTATAAATAATAATATTAGCAGAGATCAGGGTCGTTTCAATAAATTAAAAGTAATTCAGAGCAACAATGAGACTGCAATAGTAAACAGAAGTATAGTAACAGGAACAAAATCAGGTGTTCGAATTACCATCACACAACCACGGTCATGGCTTTATGAATGTTTTTTCTCACATTTGAAATTAACAAAAAAGGCGTAACTAAATCCACGGATATGTAGAATTGCGGATGCATTTGTTGCACTACTACTTCTCGATGACGTTAATGGTGTAAAATTACTAAACTCTGGTAATTTACACCGGAGCACATGAACGTGCACATGACTAAAGAAAAAAACGATTTTGATTAGCGACGATGGGAAAAGACGACATATGGTTACCGAATGCTTGGTTATGCGGACAAATTGGCTCTTCCAAATGAGAAACATAAAGCCCCACAATCGAAAATTATGGTCTGGGAGGCCACTACTCCCGGAAGTGCAAGATTTGCATTTTTAATTCAAAAATTTAACTTCTAAAGCCGGCACTGTAGGTTCAAAAATATGAAAAATTATGAAATAATCTACACCCACAAGGAAATACATTATTCAGGAATCGTAACACAAAGATATTATGGAAATGAATTACTGTATCAAGATTGCGTGTTCCAATTTGTCAAAATTTATCAAAAATATGCTTTTGGGCTAGGTACTTAATTAATTTAAAAAATTACGACAAATACGAAGCAGCACAACAACTGTTGAGCAAGGCACTTAATTTCTGTAAAAAAATCAAAAAATTTTAAAACCACTTTAATATTCAAACACGCCTTGATTTGGCACCAAAAAGAAGTAGCGGTGACATTTACTTTTTTTTTAATATAATTTTGTAAAACGATCAAGGACAAAGTTATTAATTACACTGCACTTGCGGTATAAGTAGTAGTATTTGTGTTTTAGACTCGCGCCCTTTTGAAAACCGTCACATCTTAATTTTTTTTTAATTTATACATAAATTTGCAGTTTGTATGTAAATTTTTTTACTTCTTAATGGAGCGTAAGGCAAGAATTTATAGTAATTATTTGTACTTGTATTTAATACCGACGTGATATACTTTCAAATGCCTTTCTCTAAAACAACACAAACATATTTTAAATTAAGAAAAAGTCGATATTGTTAATTCAAATCTGCTACATTTATCGCATTATTAATTTTGGGCGTTGTGTAAAGGTAATTTGTATTGTGTTGGATCAGTTCCATAAAAGAAAGGAAGAAAGTGGGTGACTAAGATCCGAAATTAGCAAACAATAACTCTGACGATCGTAAAATATAAAAAACAACATATTTGTTGTTTTACAACAACATTATGTCAATTCAATTGTTTTAAAAAAACGGACAGACAGTAGAAACTAGTATAAAAATTGTAGCTCCACAGGGTACAGTTGCGGGACCTTTCCCATTTCTATTCTATAAAATTTTCAAACTTTTTATGTCGGACACTGGCATGCACTTATATAGTTACACAAACAACTGACATTAGCAAAAGGTACATAATTTACTAATTTATGTAAATAACTTACAACAAATAAATACCACTTGCCCACACAAAGATCAAAAAATTTACCAGTTTGCTAAAAGTAAAAGTTAATTTCAAAATCGTAGAGCAGTTCCAAAATACCCAAAAGGAACTTGGTGAGATGGAAAGTAAAAACATTGAATAAGTCGGAAATAAACCAATGAAAAGTCTGTTTCGATCTATTTTACTCGACTTGATTTAAATGTAAAGCGTTACCTAATTTTTGAATTTAATTAGAGCTGAATATCAATTTAAAAGTTGTTCTTATAAATTTACTTGTCAGATAAGGTTACCAACGTGTCTTAATTTTTTTATGTTGGCATGGCTGTAAAAATGATAAGTGAAATGTTTCACTCGGCGATGCAACCTTATTTCCTATAAAGATAAAAAAACCATAAAAATCATTATTTTTTTAAATTAATAATCTTAAATCAGGAGATTCCTGAGCGCTACTAATTTATTCAATTAAATCAGTAATCCAACTTTTTGAATTAGTTGCGCTTATGTAGCGGATCGAAAAAGTTATTAGTTTTGAAATTACACCAATTAATTACCGATATAACAAACAGTTCACCTTAAATTAAAAAAGTAAATTTTGCACAATTATTCCATAATAATTGCAAGTTATTCTTTTAATCATTGGTCATTAATTTTGTCTCGCATGTAAATTTCTAAGTTTCTAACATTTTTGTGCATTAACTATGCTGAAAAATTTAATTCCGCAGATGCAGGAAACAAGCTTTTTCGATTTCAAAACTTTGTAATTCAAATCTGTAATTCACGTTTTCTTAACGGAATACTTCACCTAAACTCAGCAGATGATTGTCAATGAATATTGATGAATATCAATTGAATGTTGGAAGTATAATTCCACACCGAGCTTAAATTCAAAATGAAAAATGGATGAAAAAAAAAGTGAAAAACACATTTACACATCCTTCTGATTTCATCATATTTATTTAGTTGTCGAAAAGTTGAAGGACAGCTACTGTTTTGAAACAGGAACATTTTATTATGTCAGATCACCAAATGGTACATCGAACCGTTCGCGTTTATTAGAATGCAGAAGGACATATTGTGCTTTATTTGTGACAAATTAACTAAATTTCTCAAACCGATTTAAAACTACGTTGTTATAACGGAAGCTAACAAATTCTTTATATTTAAAGAGAACAAAAAAAAATTAAAATCCATTCATTCCATTCGGTTACCTCTAGAATGATCGACAGGAAAAATAACAAGTTTTTGACTTTTGCTGTCTGCATGATGGTGAAATATACAGTAAACACCTTCAATTTGCAGATTTGTTAAATGCCAAATCTGAAATCACTATAATTAAGGTGTAATATCCAATATTAAGTTAATACATTTTTTGATTTCGTAAGTGAAAAGATCCGCGATTGCAACCGCATGAAGCGAAGATAAAGAATCATTTGCTACCATTTTTATTTATTTAACTACCAATTTCGATTTTAAATGTCAAGATAAATGAAGTATTAGCTTTAATAACAATGATGAGATGGTTATATTTAAAAGGTCAAATGATTTAATCTGCTTTTCTATACGCCAGTGGCGTAACTGCTACTTTTCAACCCCCGAACGAAATATCGTACAGAGTCTCTTTCTTCCACAATTGCAATATTTGTTACGCCACTGGAGGAGCAAACAACCTTTTACCTTCTTGCAAATTCAGTTTTAAAAAAACGGACGTGTAAATTACCACACCACACATGTTTAGTACTATTTCTTTAAATATTAACTGCATTTTGCAATATTTATATGATATGCGTTTGGAAAGACTTGGATATCTGTCGTAACTCCAGTAAACGGCAAACTAAGCATGAAAATCTTCAGAAAAATTAATTGCTCAATTTTATTTACAAAATATATAGGTATATATGCTTTGATCGAATTCGAAAATTTGGATGATCTCTATTATAGGTAACCTTGATGGAGCAACCGGTCAAAGTCAACCCACATTATTAGATAAATTAGATATGTTGCCCACACAAATTCACCTTTTTAATGTAAAACAATTTTCTGTATAGTTTAATTATTATTAGTAACAAAATTATAACCCACAGCTATAAAAAACTGAAATTATTTTAGTGCGCATTAGTGTAATAAGGATAAACGATACCCAATGTTATTTTTAAGAGCATTTCAATTAAAGTTTCTGAGTGGTCCAAAAATTGGTTTAAGTAGAAAGTTAGATTTGTAATAAATAATTTATTCAGTAATTAGTGCATTATGTCAGTAAGGGCGGCAAATTCATTAAAAAAGTTATAGCTTCAGGTTTCGAAAATTTTCTGTCTTCCTCCGCCTCAATTATTCTTCCAAAGCTATTTTTTTTGTAAATTCTTTTCATTCAATTTTGTGTCATCTTAGTAACCTCTCCCCAAAGGCGCAATTTTGTTTAGATTGAATGAATAAATTGAGGCATTTGATTGGCCTATATGTGCTGCCACCTGTATATCACTTCGCGAAAATATCTGATTTGCATTCAAAAATTTCAAAACATCAGATACGAAAACCTTTGAGCTTTTCGGCAACTTTTTCAGACAAATTTTAATTAAACTTTATATCACAATATAACTGAATAACATTTTTTGAAGTAAAACACACTATAGCTATTTTAATAAAATCTAATTAGTGACGCGCACGAATAAATTAAGGAGATTTTCTTCGATCAAATTTTAGGTTGTAGAAAATTAAAAATTAGCCTGAATAATCAGAAATTTAATGTAATCAATCAGTGGGCATTAAATTTGTTATTCTTTTAGCCTTATTTCTTAAATTAATATCTTCACGGATCATATCAATGCATTGTGCAATTTTAAACTAATCTTGTTAAAATAATTGTAACAATAGCCAGCATGACCTACATCATACGCCTTTATAACAATTTACTATTTATAGGTACAACTTCTTACTTGCCGTTTGTTATAAATTCTGCGTTACATTTTCTCGATTGATATAAAAAAATTTTGATTTAGTTTGATTTAAAACTATTTCATTTAAGTTCATTTTGAAATATTTTTTTAATATAAAATATTTATAAATAATTATCCTAACGGAATTTACCATCTTCAGATGTTGGAAGCTTTTAACTGCCATCTTCATATATACAGTGGCTCCAACAATTATTAATACACCCCTATGTTAACCATGTAAATTGCACATTTTGAAACCGTTTTTTTACATATAAAACTCGCTTTTACAGCAAAACTTTTCAGATATTTTTTATTGCAAATTTTAATCTCTTCAGTTTTGTTTCTATACATTTTTTTATTTTCTTTCGCCATTTACGAGTTACAGCGACTTAAAGAAAACTAAGTAAAAAAGTTAATAAAATTAACATTGCTCTTATGGGAGTTTTTTACCAAGTTTTCTTCAAGTCGCTGTAATTCGTAAACGGCGAAAGAAAATAAAAAAATGTATATAAACAAAACTGAAAAGATTAATATTTGCAATAAAAAACATCTGAAAAGTTTTGCTGTAAAAGCGAGTTTCATATCTCAAAAAACGGTTTCAAAATGTGCAATTTACATGGTTAACATAGGGGTGTATTAATAATTGTTGGAGCCACTGTACCTCTTGGCGCTCAAGACCTCATAGCTTAGCATCAAAGCTTTGATTATGCATTGTGAAAGAAGTATCTATATTTTATATACAGTAGCGGTCATGGAAATTGCATTGGGAATTATTCCCGAATTTAAAAATAGATTTCTAAGCCGAGTTAGATTCTATTTTTGGGGGATTCTGCTCATTCGTTTACGTCAAGTCGTACAAGCTGCCAAGATGAACATCGCAGTGGTCGACAAAATGATGTGACTACTTCAGAAATAGTGAAAAAAATAAAAGTGATGTACATATTGAGTGTAAATTTAGACATGAGAAAGCTGTGCGCAAGATGGGTGCCGCGTTTGCTCAAAATGGAACAAAAACAGCGTCTGTGGATGTTTCAATCGAGTGTTTGGCAATGTTTAAGAGGACTAAAGCCGAATTTTTGCGTCGATTCATCACCATGGATGAGACATGGGTCCATCACTTCACTGAGATGAAGAAACAGTCAAAACAGTAGACTGAAAAGGGAGAATCAGCTCCAAAGAAGGCGAAGACAGTTCCATCTGCAAGCAAAGTCATGGCGTCAGTTTTTGGGATGCGCGTGGTATCATTTTTATTGATTATCTTCAAAAGAGAAAAACAATCAACGGCGAGTATTATGCGAACTTATTGCAGCGTTTGAGTTCCGAAATTAAGAAAAAATGGCCATATTTGGCGAAAAAGAAAGTGTTATTTCATCAAGACCAGTGCACACATCCTTTATCGCTGCAGCGATAATTGCTTCCGCACGCACCCCATTCAGCAGATTTAGCTCCCTCGAATTATTTTCTTTTTCCAAACTTGAAAAAATGGCTCGGTGGTAAACGATTTGCCAACAATGAAGAGGTAAAGACTGCGGTTGATAGCTATTTTGAGGAGCTTGACAGTTCTCACTATAAACAGGGTGTCGAAGCTATTGAACATCGCTGGAAAAAATGTATAGAGCTAAAAAGAGATTGAGTTTAAAAATAAAAAAAATTCCCAAATTTGTTGTGTCTTCTAAATTTATATATTTAAAAATAAAGAATAGAAAATAGAATAAAAATAGATAAAAAGTTAAATTTTTGGTTTGAAACTCTAAGGTCAAAATTACATTATTTTTTTTTAAAACAATCACAAAGCTAGGTTTATCAAACCGGGGGGTCTGGGGGGTATGGAATACCCCCCAGCACATCAGTGATTGTGTTAAAAAAAAGAAAATGTGTTATTCTATTTCAAATCAGAAATCTTAGATTTTAGATTTTTAGAAGTTTTCTGGTTTGAAACACACTTCTTTTTGCACAAAATCTTCGGTGTACTGGAGGGTATTCCATACCCCCCAGACCCCCCGGTTTTAAAAACCTACCTATTGAAATGTCATTGGGAATTGTTATTTTAATTCGGAAATAATCACCAATGCAATTTTCCAGACTGCTACTGTAGATTATGCGATTGAAGTCATTTTATTTCTTTGGACAGATCCGGCGTTACCATATGTGCGAACGGTGCCTTTGCACAGGGCGGCAGATTTTTGGGGCGGCAAATTTTCGTATTTTTGCATGTGAAATTTTGGATATTATTTTATATCTTTGTTGCTTCTGTTTATTCGGACGCCCCGTTTGTTTTTTCATCATCTATCGCTATCCAACAGTTCTAACGTTTCATTCCTATGAAAACCATGAAATGACGGCCACGCTCCTTTAAAAAAATTTCGCCTGCGGCGTACAGTAGGGTATTTGACTTTAAAAGTTGGTTTAAATTCAAAAAATCAAATGATACTTAGCCGCGGCGGCGAGCTTTTCCCGTTAAGGGCATCATAGTCTTATACTCTCACAGGGCGGCAAATTAGCTAGCGCCGGCCCTGTCTTTGGATTATCAAAAACGATCGCTTTGATATGTTAAAGTTTAAATTTACTTCAATTAACTAACCTAACGTTTGCATGATGTGAAAGCTTTTTTTTTTGCAAAATATTATTAGATTAAACTAGTGGTTCTTAAATGTATTCGCCTGGCGGAATCCTAAAGTCATTTAAAAAAATTCACGACACCCCTATCAAGGGTTTTTTTCCCTTTTATTCCCCTCATTCAAAGATGTGACGGATGAAACGTATTTGAAAAAAATAATATAACATATTTTTTTGTTTTGAAATATTTCGCGGCACCCCTGTGAAGACTCGCGGCACCCTATTTGGGAAACACTGGACTAGACACTAGAGAAAAGCCCATTTACGGACGTACAACTAGCCAATGTAGCTTGGCTTGAATCAAGATTAAGGAAAGCGGTCGGTGGAATCTAAGCCAAGTTACCATGGGTAGCTGTCCGTCCATAGACGGGCTTTCCTCAAGTGAACAGGGGGTCTAGGTAGAAATAACACAAAAACTAATTTTTTTTTCTTAAACCCTGAAAGGGACCTTGTTTTCTACAAGTGATTCATACCGGAATAGCGGTAAATAATATGTCAAAAATGTCTCAAAGATCATATAATTTTAAATTGGCCTGTTTTTTGTATAACCTATTTATACCCAAAATAGTACTTGTCAAAATTAAAGGAATTAAAATTTTGCGTTTTCGACAGCCCGATTTTTATCGATGTTTGCTCAAAAAACGCAGTTTTCAGCTTTCGATGTAGAGTTTTTTTAGTTCATTAATGTCCAATTTATCAATAAGATTTCTGGAATTTAGACCGTATCGTAGCAACAGCTGCTATTTCAAAAATAAATCTTTAATTCTAAAAACGGATTAATACGAGATTATGTCCGTACTAATAGTCACGATTTAATCCGAGATTCAAGATTAATTCTTCAATTCTTGAAATAGCAGCGGTTGCTACGATACGGTCTAAATTCCAGTGACTATTAGTATGGGCATTATGTAACAGTAGTATAGAGATAAGTGAAATCAAAAATACTTGATCTTTTTTAATATATTTTTGCAATTTCAGTGCATCATACCGAAAAATGTTTATATAATTTTTTTTATAGTTCTTTACATAACAGGCTATAAGAACATCTAAGCCACTGGTAGTGGTAATGACGACTTCCCATGAGAAATTAGTTAGAACGTTGTACATCACTGAAACTACTACTCATTCAGTAATCTGTCTTTTCAAACTGGCGGTATAAAATACTATTATTAAATCATTCATATTTTAAAAACTGAAAAAAAATGAAAGTACTGATATAACGGTACGGCTTTAATAGGTTAAAGTTATGGGTATGATTGGTTTTGTCGGTATTACAAGATAATCAATACAAGAAATTATTGAGGAACACGATTAAATAATGTTGTGACATGAATCGGTACTTTCGCGTTATGATAATATACTTTGTAGCCTGGATTACTTAATTAATCAGAAATTTATAAACAATAATTCAGGATAATTAGAATATTTGTTTAGTATTTACCGGAAAAATATGTTAAAATAATTTAATTGGGAAACATAATTTTATTATTTTTACTACACAATCGAAGTTGTAAGCCAATGGAATGCTAGTGTTCTAGGGGCTGTAAAGAATGTTATCACGTCCGGTTAAAACAACGGACCCCCCTCACATAGCGCGCAAAACAAGCAGGATACATCTCTAATGTCAACGATCCAATTCAATTAACAATTTAATTTTGTGTAAATTACAGTAAGTAATTGTCTCTACCATAAAATCAATATTAAGCAGTACTAAAAGACTAAAGAAATAACAGTGTTGCGATCATGGGTAATATAATAAAATAATTTAATTTTTTAATTAACACCCGAATTACCATAAAATAAACAATCGGTTGAAAATAAATCACCGAAATTATAACATCGTTAAAATCAAGTTAAAGTTTTAAAATGTAGGTCTCGTTATGATTGTCTGCCTAATTTAGTTTTGATTTGCACGTATAACAATTGTAGATAATCAAAAAACAGTTACCCATTGAAAACGCTAAGCTAAACCGAAAATATTAAAAAATTTAAAACAAAAATGCAGTTCCGGGTTTAAAGGGGGTCAGGTTACCCGACCTAACTTCTTAATTTTTGATAACAAAATTGTGGTACAACCAATCAAATTTTTATTGTCAGTGCCGAATGTGAGGAACAACGAATCTATTATGTACGGGAAGTGGTTTTACATTGTTATCTTTACACGTACTTTAACACAACAGTTTAAATTAACGTTTCCTTACTTTTACTACTTATTGCAAAGTTTATGAACAGGAAAAAATGCAAAAAGTATAATATTTTTTTCTGTTATAATTAAAAATATACAAGGCAACAGCTCAAGAGTGTTCTATATATTACGTATACCGGTCATGTAAAAATTACTGCAAATAGCGGATTGACTGTGTGTGTGGTGGAATCTGACACATTAATTACACTGTACTGTAATGCTTGATTTGTTTATACACACAATTTGCGTGTGTAACATATTGGAAGTTAATCCAGCGTAGAATTTACGATAAAACAGATTTTCCCATCGGCGAGGCCAAATTATGAGTGCAATATCAATTTTGGGCAATTGAAGCAGCTAAACTGGCTTTATTGTATCAATCGTCGAAATTACAATTATCTACCTACTCCTTGTGAATCATCAATTAATTAAGATTAAGAGGCATAACCTTTATGAACAACGAAATATGTGGTTAAGTAGGCCGATTACTATTAATAAATTAACAGGTACGTGATCCTTTCTTAAATGGTAGGTACTTCTTAAAACTGGTTTTTAAATCCAATTATTACATAAAAATAAGTACGTACCCACCATATAAACACACAATTGATAAATAATATTATTAGATAATATTTATTATTTATTTTATTATAAAGTGCACAAGAGAAAGTGATTTAGGTAAATAAGGTAAGACCTAAAGCACATGGGCAATAATGGTCTATTTAGAATTTAGATTATATAATTTTCTATTATATTACCATTATTCTTGCGGTTCGAATAGAAGTACCTTTAGGGAAAATTTGCACATGCAGTTAAGTAATTAAAAGTTTTATTAAAGAGCTGATTGACATTTCGAAATGTTTTCGATAAATTAAAGGTAAAGTTCCCACGTCAAACGCATGTACTAAATTACTGCGTATTTAATTATTGGCTTTTAAATTAATTATTTTTGGAAAGGTGTAAGTTAATTTTTACATTCATCAATTTTGTAGAATTGGAGAAACCCACCGTTTAAAAGCTCTTTTGATAGTTATGTATATGATCGACGTTAAACCGATGTCAAACAATCCGTAGCGTTAAAACGGTAGAAAGTAGAAACTGAAGGTTTCCAATTTTCATCAAAATAAATATGGGTTCAGTTTGAAATCCGACAGAGTAGTTATTTTTAACTTGAGATTGAAAGTAAGATTGAGAATGTGCAACTCGATTGATGTTAGCCTCGCTTGCTGTGCACCACAATTAGTGTGTATTTTGATTGGTGTGCACCTAGATTGGTCAGGTGATTGATTGGTCAAATCAAAAGTGGGTTACGGATAGAAAAATAGAAAGATGTCCATTACTATATTTAATTATATTATTTTACAATTTTATAATTTTATTTTTCCTGGTTTACGAAAATAAACGTTTCGATACGATTTTCTTAATACTGTCAATAAAATCCGTAGAAACCGACGACCTGACACAAACGTATTTTGAAGACAAGTCAATGTCAGTATCTTCTTCAGCTATTTATCAAGAAATTCAAATGTTCGAATAATTTCGACAGCGTTGAGATTAAGATTACAAATTTCCAAATAAAATTTTTCCAAACTCTTGGCAGGTACCTCCCCTTAAAGCAATTTTTTGAATTTCTGATTTCAAACGGCCATAGCTCCGATATTATTAATTTTTTAAGTTTAGTGGATTAGACTTTTTTAAAGATCTTTTGCTTATCTACAAATTAGTTTTGTAATCTTCATAATAATTAGGTATTTATTAAAGAATTTAATTTAATATAAACGAACCCCGTATCTCTTAAACCAATTTTTGTAGAAAAAAACTGATGGCCCAAACTGGATAGGGAATTTAATGGGCTACAACTTTAATCAAATCAATTTTTTTGTGAAACCAACCGTTTTCCGTAAAAGAAAAATAAATTTTCAAAATGGCCCCCCCATTTCAGCACACAGGCGTGATCTTTTCAAAAAGTGTTTCACGGATTTTATTTATAATGGCGCTTTTTTTGTTAAGTTCTGTCGCACCTATCTGTATTCTTTCCATTTATTTATTTTTTTTACCTACATCTTGTTTGTTACTTTCAGAATTTCTGTGAAAACGGTTAGTTTCCCAAAAAAATTTATTTCACTAAAGTTGTAGCTCGTTAAATTCTCTATCCGGTTTAGGCCATCAGTTTTTTTTCTAAGATGTTTTGCTTAAGAGATACGGGGTTCGCAAGAAAAGCAAAAAAATAAAACCTGAATTTTTTAAACATTTTTTTCCACTTGTTTAATTAATAACTCAAAATCCATTGATTCTAGACGATAAAAGGTTATAACCTAAATTGTAGATTGTGAAATTATCTTTAAAAAAGTTCTAATTCAATAAGCTTAAAAAATCAATAATATCGGAGCTATGGCGGTTTGAAATCAAAAATTCAAAAAATTGCTTTGAAGAGAGGTACCCTTCAAGGGTTTGGCCTTGGACAAAAATTTTATTTCAAAATTTATCTTAGAAAAGTGTCCTTTATCACCACCTCAAAGGTTCTCCACGGTCACGGGCACACCCTGTATATGTAAATACTCGGGTAAAAATAAGCTTTTTTGATAATTCGAGTAATATTCTCTACCTTACGCTATTGTAACTTGAAAACTACTTGGTGTACAAAAAAAAATTTCAAATAAAAGTTGCAGAAAATCTTTTGTTTTATAATTTTGATAAGAAGTATTTTGGTCATAGGACCGATAATAACAGAGATAATGCAAAACTAATAGTTTGGGTTGCTAAATTTTACCCCCAGGTAACCCTAGGCATATTTTTTTGCCGCCCCTTAAAATTAAAATTTGAACCTATTAATAACATAATATTTATTAGCCAAATAACAAATTTTGGTTCTTTATTTATTTTTATTCTTTACTCTCTTGCATTACTATGCGGCACTTAAAAATTGTTTATGTTTTCTACATAATGTATTATGATTTTTAAATAAGTACAATTTACAATTAAGTTTCTATTTATGGTACATTTTTTATTAGAATTAATTACTATTTTTGCCGCCCTCTAAAAAACTGCCGCCCTAGGCAGCTACCTTTCTTGCCTAATAGATAAATCGGCCCTGTACACAACTTCCAAAATGGTTTAGTACACTGGGCTATAAAATGTTGACAAAAATCAAAACTCCTTCAATTTTTATTGACTGGGGCTATACATTCGAAATGGAGTAATATAGAGCAGTGTTTCCCAAATTGAGGTCCGCGGACCCCTAGGGGTGCGCGGCATGTTTCTTAGGGATCCGCTAACCCACGGCATAAAAAGAAAAAAAAACTTTTTTTACATGTTTTTTAATAAATTTTGTAAATTTTTTAATTTTTAATTTTTATTTTTGTAACGTAATTTTTTCTGGAGGTCCGGGTCTGGGAGTCCGCAAGTTCGAGACATTTGGGAAACACTGGTATAGAGCATTAAGTCTTCGAACGGCAGCTTATATTCACAGGACAGTAAAGTTACAACAACTACTAAAGGCCACCTGAAAATTACGGAGCCCGCAAAATTATTTAATACAAAATCAAGAAAAAATTAAAATTATATCCAAAAATGTTGGTTAAACAACCTGTATTCCCTGCAGCTACTCAATTATTATTGCATCACCTTATAGTCGAAATTTAAAATCAATGTTATTATATTTTAGATTTTACCAGCGACGTAGCAAGGAATTTTTCCGCCCGGAACAGTCCCTGAATTTGGCGCCCCCTTGACTTGGCAAAAGTCAATTATTATTCTACACAAATTTCACGCATAATATATGATCCATCAAAAAAAATAAAAATTCTAATAATAGAAAAGGAGAAATAATTATTTGTTTTATATTATTTTACTATAATTATTTTACTATAAATTAATTTTTCTGGCTTTCATTTGTGCACATTTGTCAATAACACTATCAAAATTTATTTTATTTTTTTTAGAAAAAATGCCGCGCCTAAATAGTGTGCCCGGGGCGGACCGCCCCCTCCCCTACTCTAAAACGCCACTGGATTTTACGTTTAAATCGTTACGTTTTTGGTTTACGGATTTTAAGATTTCCTTCCGAAGAAGTTAATAAGGCAAAAAAAGCTCATCTATTATAATAGTATAGTATTCCGAAAATGTACTAATTTCCTTAGATTTTCTTAAATTTTCTTTCACGTGTACATCAGATAGTACAAGATTTTAACTTCGTTTAGTTAATCTCAGGTTTACCCCTTCCACCTTCTTTTTCGGTTTCAGAAACAGAACGTTTGTCTGCATCATGGACTTAGACTAAGGGCAATGGACTAAGTCCATGGTCTGCATGTTGTGTGAATGGTCTTTGTTAGATTAAAAAATTGTAACTCTTTTAGATCAAAATAAATTTATAGGTTACAGCAGTACAAATCGGGAGATGTGGGAGGTAACCAGTACCAGGTACCAGTAACATATAAGCACATATATGTGAATGAATTAAAGTCGTCTCTCTTTCTCTCTCCCTCCCTCTCAGGAAAGAATTGCTGGAAAAATCAGATGTACAAGAGAAGGGAGATCTGAGGAATTCAGAGAAAATCTAGGGAAATCCAAGGCAATCTTATGAATATTATCGATTTTACCTTGTTGAAGGAAAATTCAAGAAAAAATTGGTTTACAAATATTTGTGTCGCAAGTCTTCCCTTGGTTCAAAAACTGCAAATTAGTATTTGTGGTATTTCTGAGCTTTTCTTTGATTATATTATAACTGACAATATTTTTTATAATAATATTATAATAATAATTTGCTGTGAAAGAATCACATAACAAATTTTTCTACACTACACTGAGAAAAATAATTTGTTGCTCTAACAGAGCTATTAGTAGCTACTAGCTACAGCTAGCTACTAGCTACAGCCTCAACTGAGTTTTTTTGCTTTATAACAAATTTTTTGTTGCTGCAACAAATTCTCTGCTGCCATAACAAAGTTGTTTCCTACTCAGTAAAAAAGATTAGTTTATTTAACAAATTTTCTTATTTTGCATAGAAAACTTTGTTATGGCAGCAGAAAACTTGTTGCAGCAAAGAAAAACTCCGTTGAGACTATAGCTACTAAAAGTTTTGTTACGGCGACAAATCCTTTTCATAGTGTAGATTTCCCCGGATTTTCTCCTGAAGATTTTAAAAGTAAAAAAAATAAATGACATCTATAAATGATCTCATATTTTTCTGACTTTTATTTCCTAATTTCCTAAGATTTCCTTGAGTTTCCCTTCACTTATACACCAGATATTCTCAACGATTCCCTCTCATCCATAAATTTTTTTGCTTGAGAATGAAATGTGTTGCCAGTTTGTGGATACAGTAGAACTCGATTGGCTGCAATAATATATTTTTAAATTGGTAAAAAATTGACCAATCAGAGAGGTTACAGAAAGAAAAAACAGAGAAGGTTAAAAACCAAGTTTACTGTTTCTTTAGATAGGCAAAGGATAAAAGCTTTCCGTTTTAACATATATTTGCACCTGAAAAAATTTTTGCTATTTTTTTACTTTTATCCTATGCAAAAAAAATTCTTGCTCCAGACTTGATTGGAAGGCAAAAAAAATTAATAATCATAATAATGAAGCTATATTTAGTAGTCATCTGATTATCATATTTTGAACTTCACTTCAAAACTTCTAGAAGGTTTACTTATCTGATCCTACTTAATCAAAGGTTACACAAAGATCACCACTGCGCATTTAAATGATTTTCATTTTATCTTTCACTTTATTTCCCAATTCTTCACACCTCGTTATTTCCCTTTTTATTGCTGTCCGTGGGGCAGATATCGTTGATTAGCACTGAATAAATAGATTAAAATGATTTATATAAGCAATGTAATTTCTTTGTTACCTTCCCACCACACTTTTGATTTCAATCTCCTTAAATGTCCTTAATTGATGCTACACCTGTGGTTATATCCAAATTTGTCTTTCACGTTCGAAGAATTTAATTGCAAAACCCACTCTTCAAGCGTAGACATTTTTCGTGAATCTTATGAAATCCCACTCATCACAACAACATCGAAAAGAACTCAAATTTTATTAGTTTTCGTCCCACCATTTACCATAAACCTTACTCGATATAGTTTTGTAGGCATCAAAATTTAACAGGTACACGTTTTGAAATTAATTTGCAAATTTGCATCAATGATAAATTGCTGCATTCCAAATTAAAATGAAATAAATAAATATATTCAAGAATTAAGAGGTTTTTGGGACGGTCCAATCGCCGGCCGACGTGTTATTTTTTACTTTTTTACTTTTTCTTTATAAATCTGATCAGAAAATTGCCTAAAACCTCATTTGGAATAGAAAAAGAAATTAAATTATAAAAATGCATTAATTTAAATAGCTACCGCAACTTTCTCATGTATTATACTAAAAATTACTAATTGATTGAAAAAAGTTGTGCAACTTTTTAAAATTAATTGTCAACTTATTATAACATTTACTTTGCATTAATTTACGATTAAATTGCTATAACTTAATAATACATTATTCAAAAACCCTGAGAGAGGAATTAAATTAAATCCGGATGTTTGATTTCTACAATTTTTTGCAAAATTTAAATATCTATTAATAATAATTTATGTATTAATGCATAAATGTTATTTTATAATAATATTATGGTTTTAAAAAAATATTAAACTGGCTCAATAAGAAAAGTAATTTTACTTTATGTTTTGATCCATTTACATGGACTGCTGATTATTGATTTTTCTCGTGATCTGTAAATTTCCTAACAATACCACAATAATTTATTGAAAGTAGGTAGCCATTTTTAAAGGTTTCTTTTTGCACGAATAAGTAAATATCGCTTTTGATGTCACTCACCGTAAGAAACCATCAATGAAAAATATAGTACCCATTTAATGATGGTATCATGGTCTATTTGATTAGAAAGTAAATTTGTAGGATTCACTTGTTGGATTAATTTTACTTAATAAGCGGTAATCGGAAATTTGATTGGCCATAACAAGGAAAATTTAAATTATTTACGGATGTTAGAAACTTTTAAAGTTACCCAATCATGGGGGTTATTGATGGTAGGATGGTTAATAATAATTTTAATGAAATTGCTGTATTATGAAAATATTAAGTCATTCCTAAAATGCCATAAAGCATAAACATGTTGTTGTGCAAAAGTGTTCATAATATTATCATTGTTCTGGTGGATCAATTGAAATTAAAAGTACAATATTATTTTAGTTATGATGCTTTTTGATTTAAGATAATCACGAATCACAATCACAGCCGCGATTGTGCCAGTTCGCGAATCCAAAATATTAAAAGGAAAAGTTTAGCTAAAATTGAAAATTTTAAAGATACGTTATGCAGAGAAGGAGTAATCAATTTTTTTAGCCCTTTTCCCTTTAGGGGACCGTTCCTGGCGTTAAAAAACATTCCACTATTTTAAAACATATTAAAATTAAAATAAAAATTGCTTTTACAGGAATAGTTATTAGACATTTCTTGTTGAAAATTTCATTGCCTTTAATTTTGTTTCTATACATTTTTTCATTTTGTCGCACCGTTTCCGAGATATAGACGACAATATTTTTTGCATTTTATCGAGTCTTACTTAAGGCAGTGTTCTAGTCTGAAATTTTGACAAAATCAATTTTTTGTTTTCTGCATATTCTTAAAGTTTAGATATTGAAGAATATATCCTCGAGAGAAAATTTTAAAATTTCAGTAATTTATGTAGTTATAGCTATTTTAGTGATGCACTGTAAACCCTTCAAGCCGGAGCATATGGGGAATGGAGCAATGGACAGGTGACCATTTCAGCTATAAATTATATAAATGTACAAATATAGGTCAACCCAAAACTCTTAAAAATCGTAAATATTTTCGTGTTTACTTTTCATTTCAGCTCAGTCTAGCATTTTTCAAAAACTATAAAACCTAACTACATTTTTCGACCCGGTTGACATGATATCTCAAGTTTTGTTTTTGCCAGAGTTACTTCAAATGTTGTACCAATCTTCAATATATATCTGCCTATCGCCCCTACCACTTTTGGGCCAAAATTATTTTGCTATTTTAAAAAATTAAAAATTAAGGAAAAAACGGATCAAAAACTATTTTGTTTTCAGACAGCTGCCGTTTCGCAAAAAAAATTTTTTTCGATTTTCTTTTTGATAGGGGCTATAACGACATTCTTACTAATAATGAATCTTTTTACCCCTGACTTTTTTTTTTTTCAAAAACACAGTTAATTAAAAAAAAGTTAATTTATAATTTTGTTTCAGATGACCAGAAGGGTTGCAATCGTGTCAACCAGCAAACTCCACTTTTATTTTACACTCAACTTTACCAGCTGATAAGTCGTTTAATTTTTAATTTTTTTTTTAAATATGTTGTAAAAAAATGAATGGTAAAAATATTGTACGTTTCTTTTTTATCGAACGCGAAAAAACACCTAAAATTTATGGCTCTAGACTAGAACACTGCCTTAAGCCGCTCTCAGTCAGAAACGGTGCTCCAAAATAAAAAAATGTATAGGAACAAAATTAAAGGCAATGAAATTTACAACAAGAAATGTCTAATAACTATTGCTGCAAAGGCGATTTTTATATGACAAAAAACGGCTTTAAAACGTTTAATTTACATTGTTAATATTCACTGAGTATCTAGTATATAATTAGGACCGCTACATAGAGATCCATTTTTTTTTGGAACACAATTACTGATATACTGGGGGGTATTCCATACCCCCCAGACCCCCCGGTTTGAAAAACCGAAATTTTGTGTAACATGTTCTGTGATTTATTTTATTAAATAGAAATCTTTCAATCGTTTAAACAAATACTCCGGTGTTAAGCAGTGGCGGATCCAGGAAATTACCAAAGGGGGGCGACAACATAAAAAAATTTTAAATAAAAAAAAAATAAAAAGTAGTATAATAGTAATATGAAATATGATGTCATGTATTGTCTTGAATTAAATATAAATAAAAAAAATATAGATTTAAAAAACACAAACTGAAATAAAAAGCACTTCTGTTCGCTTTAAATTATGAAAAGTAGGAATAAGGAGAATATTGTTACCTAAAAACAGTCTTTCAGGAATTTGGGAAAAAACCAGAAATTTAGGGTTTTCCACAATTGCGATAAGCTTAATACAATTTACCTGGCCTTATTCGGTTTTAAATTTTTTGAAGCACTAAATTTGGTCTAAAAAAAAATAAAAAATACAATACCGTAGTTTTGTTATTTTGTTGTAAGGCTATTATTTAAAAAAATAGTTTTAGGAATTTGGAACACGTTAGAATTTTTTGGTGTAAGAATTAATGCTTTTTGGAGTTCTAAAGGGGGGCCGATCGCCCCCCCCCCTCCTGGATCCGCCACTGGTGTTAAGTAAAAAGAGCTTAAGTCAAAAACGATATTTTATTTTACTTTTTTTTTGCTTTTTGTATCGTACAGGATGAAATAATTATTGACCTTTAGAGCAACTTACTGAATGAAAATTCAGAATAAACTTAAATTCTGGCAGAAAACAAAATTTGTAAATTTTTGACTTATGCCTTACTTAATATGAAAATATTGTTCTAAGGTTTAAACAATTGAAATATTTCTTTCAAATAAAATAAATCACAGAGCATGTATACAAATCTGCAGTTTTATAAACCGGGGGGTCTGGGGGGTATGGAATTCCCTCCAGTGCACTAGCATTTGTATTTTAAACGTTTTTAACGTATTTTAACGTTTACTTTACACCATGAATTGAAAAAGTAATATAGCAGTTACTGCCAAACTTGAATAAAAATTTACAATATAGGCAAAATTACTCATTGACTTATATTTTTTTTTTTATATTTCATATGAAAATAAAGTGGATATAATGAGAACATTAGATTATGATTAATTAATTAATTGTTGTAAAAAAAATAAAAAAAAAATCTGGGAAGATATAGGAAGAAACTGTAAGAGAAAATTTAAAAGGAAATAATCTTCTTTGTCTTACGTTAGGTTGCAGACGTTTGCTTTATTATAGTAAAATAACAACGAAAAATCAACAATTGACAAAAAATATTATAAACTAAATTGGATATTAGAAAATGTTGAATGAAAGAGAGTTCGTAAAACTTGCTTACGAAGTTGATGAAATAATAGTATATTATATACCAAGGGCTAAAGTGCTATTTTTAAAAGACAATTTAAAGTAAAACAAAGTGAACGACACTAAAGTAGTACTTTAGTTACGCTACTGAAGTAAGAGCTTGATTTATCTGAAACCAGTCGTCCTGGCTCATCGCTCTTTAGAAACAAACGAATAACTATGCGGAGATGCAAAGTGGTATACCTTTCAGACTGTTCCTACAATGTGATAACGATGCATAAGAATAAAATAGATGGTTATATAACGGAAACCTGACAATGCACTTGAAAAAATGATAATTTTTGGATGACAATTTTTAAAACTTGTACAGGTATTGTTTTTAATGATGCAGGCGGAGAAACGCCAAAACACTTTTGTAGACGATGCACGACACTGTAATTTAAAAAAATTATGTGACTCGAATAATGCATAATATTAATGTCAAAAAAATTAGTAATTATACAAAAAACAAAGAAAAAAAAACCTTGAAAATTTTCATGTTTGTTGAACATCGGGTTGTCCGAGATATTAATATTTTTAATTGTGGGAAAGAGAAACAATCCGATCCTGATAACCAAGCAATTAATGCAAAAATTTTCCATAATATTAATATTATTGTTAAAAAATACACGCAACATCTTTCGGTTTTCCTTGATTTAAATAAATATCTAGGAACGACGCATAATAATAATTTGCGTTTGAAGGATACTATCGACGCATGTTGCTCGGAGAGGGATCCCTATCTCGATTTCAGATTCATCATTATGATAATTTCCGTTCAATTGTTTCCAAATTGGTAAAACTAAAATTTTACTTTCATTTGAGTTCAAAAACCTTCACCTTAACATATAAAATTTTATTTAAAGTATTAAATAAATCTGCAATAAAAAGTTTCTATCAACTTTTATTACATTATCTCACGCAATTAATTACATTTTAAGTAATTTTATATGTTTTACTTAATATAACGATAATAATTAGTCAAACTGTTGCAAAAATGATAAAATAACGCATTCGATAATTACATAGTTTAGGATTACGATGCTTTATTTGATTAATTAATAATTGAAATGAATGATAATTTATACAATGGTTGATAGATTTCTTTTTTTATCGAAAGCAAACCAAAGGTAAAGGTTAATTATTTTTTCAAATTTCTAATCATATTGGATGTGCACAAAATTTATTTAAATGAAGTGAAAATTTGTTAGGCGCAAAATATTAATTTTTCATTTGCACTCTTCATATTTAAATTGTTAATACTTAATACAACAAAAAGTAGGCACGTATTTACTCTATTAATTTATCTTCATTGTGAGCCAACAAAACGGTGAAGGTAAACTAGGTGAAAGAACTATCTTCTTGGTGTCATGCTATTGTGTACATGACAGTGGCAGTGACTTTAGCCTTCAATTAAATAAGAAATCGTTAAAAATATTTATAACAATGAAATAATTGCCTGCGTATAGAGTGTTCCATAATTCGATAACTTCGCCAAATTGGAAGCAATTGGCACGACTTGGAGTAATCGAAAAGGCAGCCTAATCAAAATGTAACTCTCATTCCGCCCAGTTTAAATTTTTATAACGGTCGTTCAAGTACGCTGTTTTACACATTAAATTAGTTAACGGAGCTGCAGTGCAAGACAAAAATTAATATGCATGATTTTCAGAAACGCAAACTCTAGGTAATTTGGAATTGACGGTGCAGAAATTCAAATTACCCGCTTGTCAAAAAAATGTTTGATCGACTCAAAATGAAAATTATCAGATCAGAGAAGACGTAAAATCGGCCCAAGTGTTACAGCATTGTACAGACACCTAGTTCTTTAAAAATGGAACATAGCACCTTCCCCCGCAATACTTCCGAAACAATACATTCATAAATTTTTATAATAAACTGTTTATTATATCTGCGACCTGAATTTTAATGTCCACTTAATATTCACAAACCGCAGCATTATTATTATTAAGCTCCTTCTCGAATTATCGGTGGAGTTATGTGAAGAAAACGAGTTCTTCCTAATAATAGCATCGAATAACCGAATGATATGTCAGGCGTGTTTATATAAGTTTTCAATTGTCTAGAAATGGTAATTTATGTAATTGGTAAGCTAATGCAAAACTTTTTTGTTCAAAAGTGCAAGCTTAGTTAAAGCACTATTAAGAGCAACGTAAATTGCAAATCATTAGAAAGGCAGCTTACAACACCGATATTTTTAATAAAACCCTGGTTATATAATCATACACTTTAGGCATTTAAGATGTAAACCAGATTGTTTAAAAAACTACAATCGTGCCTTTAAATAATGAGTAATTAATAGTTTGTACTATAGGAATTTCTGTTAGCTAATATCTACGATGTGCATTCCAAGTGTTTTCAAATGCATAAGGACCTACCAACGCTGCAATAATTTATAGTTTGGTGGTTTGCTATTAATTTTCAAAAGAAGATCAGATAGAACGAAGATTCTACTTTAAAGTGGCAAACTGCTGCTCAGATCCTAATCACCCCAGCATCCCGAAATCACCCCATTAAGTAAATCATTTGGTTTAAGTCAATTTGATTGCCTATGCACTGCAAAGGCTATTACAGGCTGTAATAGCCTTACCACATGCTTGTGACAAGTCAAATAGGCCCATATTAGGCCTATAATTCCCCCGTGACAAGTCCCTGGCAATCGTTTCTAAGTCCCTGCCAGGTACCTGTAACAGTTAACTAGCAGAAACTTGGCCAGGAACCTATCACAGGGTGATTACAGGCATAAATGTGGGCCTATTGGACCTGTTACAGGCTTGTGGCAAGGCTGAAACAGTACATCTAACCGGGGGTTTGTTAGAGAAATATTTCCATGTGCAAAAAAATAATATTTTAATTTTAATATATAACTGGTAACTGCTCATAGGCAATTGTACGAAGGCGTCCTGAGGTCACAAAGTAAAAAAATAAATTTTAAGTGTCAATTGTGACTTGCAATTGTCAATTTACACTTCGAAGTCGCAACTGACACTTCAAAGTCGCAATTAACGCCTGCGCAATCGTACTTATAATTACTACTATATTATTGTAGTATCTAATAAGTATTATTGCGTAGGCGTTAATTGCGACTTCGAAGTGTCAATTGCGACTTTTAAGTGTCAATTGCGACTTTTAAGTGTAAATTGACAATTGTAAGTCGCAATTGCCACTTAAAATTAATTTTTTACTTTGTGGCCTCAGGACGCTTTCGTACAATTGTCTATGAGCAGTTACCCAAGGTTATGTGGTGGTGCTGCTAGTGCAGTTGCTTGTACATCAAGGCTTTAGACTCAAAGATAAAAAATCTACAATTGCAAAATACCTAATTTATTAGATTTTTTGATTTTTCGGATTCGAATTTTCGATGCCATTTTTGTAGTACGATATGTCTTTAGTTTCAAAAACAGCCTCTGTTTCGGCTTCATTGGTTCTAAATATCTTTCCAGCGAGCATTCTCTTGAGGTCTCCAAACAGAAAATAGTCGCTTAGGGCCAAATCTGGAGAATGCGCTGGGTGGGAAAGCAATTCATAGCCCAATTCATTGAGTTTGACCAACGTTTCGACTTGTGACACGGTGCATTGTCTTGGCGAACAAAATTTTTTTTTCTTCAAATGGAGTTTTTTCTTTTTCCGTTTTTTCCAAATTTAATCTTTCAAATGCTCCAACAATTCTATATAATAGTCGCTGGTGATTGTTTTCCCCTAGTCAAGATAATCGATGAACAATATACCATGCGCATCCCAAAATACAGACCTTGCCAGCAGATTGTTGTGTTTTTCCTCGCTTTGGATTAGGTTCATCGCGTACAGTCTACTCAGCTGACTGCCGATTGGATTCTGGAGTGTGGTGATGAAGCCATGTTTCATCCATTGTCACATATCGACGCAAAAATTCCATTTTATTGCGGTTGAACAGCTCCAAACACCGCTCCGAATCATAAACACGTTGTTGCTTTTGATTGACATTGAGCACCCACTTTGGACAGAGATTTTGCATGCCCAAATAATCATGCACGATATCTCCAACACGTTCCTTTGATATCTTTAGAGTCTCAGTTATTTCGATCAACTTCCCTTTACGGTCATCCAAAATTATTTGGTAGATTTTTTTAATGTTTTCGTCTGTAACAGCCTCTTTTGGACGTCCACTGCGCTCATCATCTACGATGCTCATATGGCCATACGGAATTTAGCAAACCACTTACAAATGGTTGCTTCCGCTGGAACAGAGTCATGATAACCCTTATCAAGCCAAATTTTTGTTCCCGCACTATTTTTTCCCATTAAAAAACAGTGTTTCATTAACACACGAAATTATTTTTTATCCATTTTTTTCCAATAACAAAAGTTGCTTTACTCAAAATGCTATAACTCACGAACCAATTGACAGATCGCTGTCAAATTTTGACACGTATCGTTTGAAGGTTAGTTCTCACTGAAAATTATATGAAAAAAAATCTAGTGGGGTCCTCTCTTAGAGACGATACGAACTTTTCAGCCGAATTTATATAATTTATATAAAAAAACTATGGGTCTTTCTGTAATGCACCACTGATTGGTTCATTTTAAGTTAATAATCTAAAAAACCACTAGAAAACAAGTAGGATTATTCGATTGGCTGTTTCCATTAAGATAGCTCCACCCATAGCGTGTTTTTACGTTATACAAGTAGTTTTTAGCATAAAAAAAGGCAAAAAAAATAAATAGGATTTTTGGATTGGCTGTTTCCATAAAGTTAGCCCCACCCATACCGTGTTTTTACATTATACAAGTATTTTTGAGCATAAAATCCACTCGAAAATAGCGGATTTAAATAGACAGTGAATCAGTGACAGTGGCGTATCCGGGGGGGGGGGCAAATGCTCCGAGCGCACGTTTGGGGGGGCAAGAAAGGCTGACGTAAGTAATGCCAGTTGTGAGAGAAGCTTCTCTTAATTTGAAAATAATTAAAAACTATTAAAGATCTACAATGTCAACGTTGATTATCAAATTTTGGTACTTTGGAATTTGAAAAAGTTGTACAAATCAACATTATGACGAATGTATTCAAGAGTTTACATTACACAAATCACGCAGAATAAAATTGTAATTTAATTATTTTAATTTTAATAAATTGATTTTAAAAAAACTTTTTTGCGAAAATTGGGGGCGGTAAATTTAAGGTTTCCCCCGGGAACCATAAATCCACGCTATGCCACTGATCAGTGAGCCTCTTTAGTCATTAAAAACATTCCTCAACATTTAACTTCCTGAGATTCAAAATATTATAAAAAATATTTTTTAAATTAAAAATTTGCATTTATAAATATTTAAAATTATTAGAGATGACCAGAAATTATTAAATAATTATTGCGTATTATTTAGATTGCTAAAAATTATCAAGATTATGGAACATTATTTGAGATTACTGATAAATTATCGATAAATTGTATATACAACATTATTACCTAATTATTATTAAACATTAATTTAAATATTATCGAAGATTTTATTATTTACAGCTTTTAGCCTTTAGGGCCTACAAAACAATAATATTTGCTTCTATCAGACATTTACATCAATATTTTTGATTTGGGAAAAGTTAAGTGTAACTATGTAATGTTGATGCTCTCATTTTTCAAATAACGGAATCCGTTATAAATAAAAAAAAATATATAAATCATTGTTAGACACAATAACCTAGTAAAATCTATGTAATTCTTAATTGGTTACGCTAACTTAATTAAAGTTGATTATAATTGAAAATCAGAAAAACATAAATTTCAATTTTGCTCGTTTTTCGTTTTTATTGTTCCGTGTTACGTCCCACGTCAATTAATTTTTTTTTTTCATTTTTTTTAATCGTAAAATTTTAAAACTTTTTTTTTGTTTAATGGGTGCATGGGTGGATTTATCTACTTGGCATTTTGAAGATCGTCTTGTGCAATTTCAAGCTTGGAAGACACGACAAGAACATCGACTACACTTTAATTAAAGCAAAGCACTACACTTTCAAACATCGTCGACACGAAAAAACTCTTCTAACACGGAAATGCAAAAACAATTACATGCATTCTGGTGTTTAACACCAAGAATTTCCAAGTGTGACTACCAGCTATCACGATATATTAAAATGTTTATGTCTTGGTTTTTAACTCACATGATTTTAATTGTTAACTTTCTACTTAAACAGCATTAAAAGGCAAAAAAAAATCAATAGTAACGAAGATCAGAATTAAAATATCCGATTTAAAAAAAGTGAAAATAACTTTGGAGAAAGACAATAGTGCATTGTACGACTTTGGCATTTTTTATTGTTTGTCTGAGACAATGGCAAAAACCAAGCAGTGTTTTAAATAGAAGCCACTACTGACATTTATAAAAATATCCAAGGTAGTGATTACTTTACATTCCTGATGTGCAAAAAAAACACCTACTGATCCTATTGAATGCAAATTAAATTTCTTAATTAGCGCCTAATTTACAAATGCTACACGTGTGGGTTGATGAGATGCTCTTGTGGGTTCTCCTTTTTTCAATTTTAGGAATTTGACATTCTCTCGCAACTCTTGATTTCATACTCGATGAACAAAATTTTTGATGCATAACTACTACAATTAATGTTATCGATATTTCTTACGAAATGAATTACCTTAACAGGAAGCAGTGTTTCGTATCAACAAGTTTTCTTTCCGTAGTAATTCATCACATTTTAAAATAATTCAAGGAATTTTATTTCGTGGTTGAACCACAACAAATTCGGCAGCTTACTTTTGATTTCTTCCTAAGATAATTTTACGCTTCATCACCATTTGAGCAAGAAGCAAAAATTTTTTGCACAGCTTCCAATATGAGCTGACGTTTTTCTAGTCCATACATTGATCCAAAGAGACAAAAGGTCCACCAAATCCTACACCAAGTGAAAATAATATGGCGAAACATTTTTTTACTTGATTAAGCACACAGTTACACCCCTTTAATGAAGAAAATTTTTGAAATTGGGCCAATCGTTCAAGAAGGTTAATTTTGGCGTAAATGATGCGCTTTACAACATAACCCGAATTACTGATGTGAATAAAAAGGAAAGTGAGAAAAAATACTAAGTTGATGATATTATGACAATGGAATATAAATTCAGACCAGTAATATATTCAACCTTAACACCATGGAGACTGTATGGTGCATGTTCAGCCACGTGTGATATTTAACCGAAAAGGAGTAAGAATACTCAGTTTCCTAGTCGAAAATGCCATTGGCAGGTACCCACAGCTCGTATCATGGAATGAAATATGACCATCACTTTCACCTCATTTCCAGATTATTATCATCTGAGAGGAACAATCAAAAAGATTGTTCACAAAAACAATTTTTATTTCAAACGATCAGCGCTACAATATTTATCAGGTACATAATCTAAGTTTAAATTGTCGCCGATCACGACTCTCTCTTTTTTAAATTTTATTTTAAAATCTTGGCAATTTCCTGTTAAATTAAACTTAAAATTAAAATTGGTGTAAAAATTGTAATTTTTGCGCCGATGAACAAAATTAATTGTATTAATGAACAAATTCATCTATCGAATGAATACTTCATTAGTACTATTACATTTTGTAATTGCTGCGACAAATTATAAATGCTGATGTTAAAGATAGACGATATAGTTACTACAAATAGTACCCGGGTTCGCCCGGTTCAAATATATCTGCCCTATGCCTGTCCCAGTGTAAATTGTAAGCTTCTTAGGTATCTAAATATAAGAACAAATTTTAGGAAATAAAAATTCGAAAAAAAAGTTAAAAGCTTTTTCTAAAATTCTTTTTAGAAGAATTTTGGATAGTATTTCAAGTTTAACGTGTATCTAATAATATACATCCATTAACGATCGAATAAATTAAATTGTGATGGTTTAATTACCGATAATTACAGCTATTGTGATACAGAAGCTCATTCAACAATAGAAATTATACATACCTAGTCTTATTTTCTTTTACTACAATTTAACAATGTCACTTTCTCACACCGTTCTTAAAATTTATGATCAATTAAATGTAAGGCAGACTGTTAATTTTAATAGCAAAACCATTCTGGCTATCTGATCGAATTCTATTAATTTAAATAATTACTTTATAATTAATTAAAATCATTTAAATTAGTCGGCAAATTGAGCAAGCCCCTAAGAAAAAATGGTTTTTCTTTTAAAAAAATTTCTTAATTATTGTGTAATTGCATATCAAGTACGACATTAATATTTATACGAATTTTAAACGCAAGAGAGTTTCCTTTATGAAATTAGTGCACATCCATTGATGATATAACAACCAGACGTAATTTCTAAATCTACTCGATTTATTTAAAATTAAATTATTCCTACTATCCGGATGTAAATGAAAAATTTAAATTTTTTCTAATTGCGCTCCGGACCCGGGGCTGTTCTATGAGTACTGTGCACCACTGATTTTGTTCCACACATTAAAGCTAATAATATTCTCGTTCTGCGGTTGTTGTATAATTTATTTAAACAATAATAAACATTTTTTTGAAAAAAAAAAATGTAACTGAAGTAAACTTGATTAAATCGGTGTCGGTTCGTTACCTGCAAAATTCTATGCGTTGTGTAAGTAACCGTTAATTTGCGGTTATCATTAATTAAATAGTTTAGTATGTCATATTTATTATTTATTATTTATAATTTTTACTAAATAAATATAATATTATTAAACAGTCGCACGGATATCGTAGCCCGATAATTCAAAAAAATAATAAAAATCTTGTTTACCAAAATCAATGTTAATCATTGTGTCGTTAGCTGGATTAAAAATGTATAACTGTAGATTTGCATGCAATCCCGACACCCATCATAATTTTCTAATTATAAATCACAATAAAGAAAAAAGTAAATAATAATTAAAATGACAAGTTTATCGGCCTCGTTAGCCGTTATGTAAAACTAAAAATATTTTTAATATTTAAGTTACGACTTTAAAGTTGGTTAAAAATTTGCACAACACATTTTTCCTTATATGAAAGTTTATAATAAATAATTATTAAGCATAGGAGAGATCGAAAATATAGAAATTTATAATAACCAACTAATAAAATGCATAAAATTGAATAATTTGCGTTATATCTACTAGTTTTTGTTTAACATCCAACAGCATTTTTTATGCTGATAAAATAAAGAAACAAATAAAACTTTTTATAAAAGAAAATTTTATTTAAAAAAGTTGCTGGCTAGAAAGTTGTGTGTAGTTAGTAGCTACGATAATTCCTTTTAAATTTTCTTATGGGAAACTTGTATTCGAAATTATTTTAATTTAAAAAAAAATTTTTTGCTAACTTTTTTCATGCCATTGGATTTTTAGCTTACTCATTAAGGAAGGCAGAGTAAATTGGATACGGTAATTGAGATAAACATCGATTAAATAAAAAAAACAATGCCTAAGTTCTGCTATAGCTTTTCAGTGAAGCGTCGATATTCACATCGATGTGGCTGAATGAGCAAGAACTCGTAGCCCAAAAAAAGTAATAAAGCTAAAGATTTTTTTGATTTTTATTCGCTCTACTGTTTGAAAAATTCCAGCTTTTCGATATTCGTTTGGGAGTACGGTAAAATAAGTTTGTTGTTTCTTATAGAAACAATAGAAGAACAAAATTTGTGTTTAAAACACGTTTGTTTTGTTTTAATAGCAATTTAAGATTTAGACATGTAGGGAAGCTTATTAGACGTTTTTTTTGTTGTTTAGTAGCAATAAACAGTAGCGGATTATTTTTATGTACTATTTTACGGTTTAATGTTCATCTTGATGAATAAGCTAGGTCAAGCCCCTCCCAAACAAAAATCCTGGATCCGCCACTGGCAATAAACATTAAATTTCGTTGTCGATGTTAATAATCTACTACTACGCAAAGAATGTTGTAATCAAATTATAAATGTACATATTATATGAAACATGTGATCACATTGTTAAATTTATAGATTTTTCTCTCCGAAAGTGGAGAATTACACAGCTCTACCCAAATTTTCCTATTTACAAAACCAGGCAGAGCCGTATTTTAAAATAAAAAGGTTTGCCGCCCTATAAATTAATTTAAAAAAAAGCTAAAATTAATTTTTTTAATTCATTCTGAAGCAGGGCGCGAAGGACGGCTTGCGCCGCCCCTCTGAAATCTCTGAAATCAGGCTCAGGTCCTAGAATATAAAATATGTTATTTTTACCCATGTGGAAATTCAGACGCCAAAATAATATAACTTCTTGATTAGAAAACTAATAATATTATGTTCTGTAATAATTAATTTAATTTATATTATAGAAATAAAGTGCTCTGTGAAAATGAAATTAATTTTTAATTTAAAAGGAAGAAAAGTTTAAAGCTTTTAGAAAACGATCTAATTAAGATAATTAAAAATTGTATAATACGGAATACTAATTCGTAGAAAGAGGAAGAAATTACATTAAACTGTGAATAAGTGATAATATGCAACAGGCCCGTAGCCAGGATTTCATTTCGGGGGGGGGGGGTGCACGCATAAAAACCTTTCGTAAAAAGTAACATTTTCGGCGGATCCCCTTCCGGGAATGCTTATTATTACAAACAAATGTTGTTTTTTTAACATTTTGAGGGGGCACTTGCCCCCTCCCCATGGCTACGGGCCTGATATGCAAAGTTAAAAAGAAAATAGAATGTCAGATGTAATACTGATAAGGTGGCTGGTTACAATTTATAGCGTTAACGTCGAAAAACTTATTCGTTAACAAAAATTTTATTATTTTAAAAATTTGAAGAAAACCCTAACTTGAGAGGGTAAGTCATAGCAGTATAAAGACAACGCTGTCCCATTGATAGATCATAAATCTGGCTCTGCGATTAGTTCAGACGAAAACAAACGATATAATCTAAAACATTACAATATTATTTATATTATTGCAAATCACTAAAAAATCAATTAAATAAAAAATTAAAAAATTAATTTAATGTGAATCATGCAAAAATGATTCAAGTCTATAAGTGAGTAACTTTGTGATTCAGACAATAGCCGCAAATATAATAGGAAAACTATTAATATTTTCTTTCAAATTGATTCATATTATTATCACCACACAAAGTCAATAAACAGTAGCAATATACAGTCATTGTTTATATATATCTAGTTGGACAGCCTCGGTTGCAAAATATTTTAGTTATGGATGTTGGCGTACAGAGGGATTGGATGTTTTGAGTCGCTTTTATCATCGAACAATAAGGTTTGCAACTGAAATGGTTGCAACCCAGTTGATACAATTTACAATAGATGGCATACAAAAAAATTTAAAATTTTTCCCATTTTGGGATTACGTACTAATCTACCTATTGTTATAACTATCATTGTTACAATAGTTATGTTTAAAGCTATGATAAAAGGTAAAGCTTAGAACATTATAGAAGGAAAAGGGAGCAGAAAGGTAAAATCCACAAAGTAGATACCTTGCTATAAAGCACAGTGGCGGCTTGTGACATTGTGATAGAACACAAATTTTAAAAAGCATGTAATTTTTGTAAATATTAATTTTTTAAATTTTGATTTCAACAAACTTTTTTTATACAGTGGCTACTTGCTGTTTGAAATTAGAGGACAAGTGCCCGTGCGCTCTTTAGAGTAAGACGCCTTTGATAAATCATACCAGTGGCGTATACCTTGCTATAAAGCACAGTGGCGGCTTGTGACATTTTGATAGAACACAAATTTTAAAAAGCACGTAATTTTGGTAAATATTAATTTTTTAAATTTTGATTTCAACAAACTTTTTTTATACAGTGGCTACTTGCTGTTTGAAATTAGAGGACACGTGCCCGTGCGCTCTTTAGAGTAAGCCGCGTTTGATAAATCATACCAGTGGCGTATTCAGGGCCGCCCCCCCCCCGAAATTTTCTTTGTATTGTAATTTTCTAACTTTCTATTAAGCGTTTGACCTGGAAAAGTTGAAAAATTTTCGTCTGCGGCGCTATTACAAGACTCGCTTTGCTCGTGCCCCCCCCCCCGAACTAAGTTTCTCGCTACACCACTGAATCATACAACACAAAAGCATCAACGCTAAGACCCAGTTTTTCAATCGTAAGTTAACCTAAATTCAATGAAAATAAATTTCAAGTAGATTTTGTGGATATTAGTGTGTATTTGTAAAATGCAAGATTTAACAGAACTAAACGACCTTGTTTTAACGATTTGTTTAGTTCTGTTAAATCTTGCTAAATTCAATGGTTAACTTAGATTTCTGACCAATCAGGTAGTCATAAACGTAGGTTTACCCTTGAATTTGGGTTAACTAACCGTTGAAAAACTGGGTCTAAGGACGCTTTGATAAAATAAGTTCTCAAAAAAGGAGCAATACCGGTGTGATGTGAAAGGGGGGGTCGGAGGAAACGTAAAGCGATGTTTGAAATACCTGTATAAATGAGTTTTTTTCCATTTTTTTTAAATTAAATTTTATTTTTCAGTCGCGATATAAAGACCGTTGTTTTAAATGATCAACAAAGGGTATCTGCAACTTCTTACGACTTTGTAAACCCCTCCCACCAGTACCTACTTACTTAAAGTTGGATTTTTTTAAGAATGACATAAAAATTTATACTAAACAGATGACATCAAAATAATTGACTTATGAAATTGGTTTGGAATTATGCAGTTTTATATTTACTAGCAAAATTTACGCTTTTGTTTACATCTGAATTCCCCCCTCACCCTTTTCTATATTTGTTAGATTGTGTAGGGTCATTCATTAACTATGCTACATCTTTGAATTTAAATAAATAAAACCAAATGTATTCGAGGTGTAGTGGATATTTAATAATAAATATACTCCAAAAAGAGTAAAATAAAATAAAAATTAAAAATTTTAATAACTTGTGACTGTAGAAAAAAATTCAAAAAAGAATTAATAATAAAAACACCTCACTTTAAAAACTACTGCTCCCTTTAAAAAAAAAAATAATTTTTTCTTGTTCACTCAACAAATTTAATTTAAATTTGTTATTTTATTTAATTTAAATAAAAAACAAATTTAAACATTAATTTTGTAATCAGGGGAAACGGAGAATTTTTTATATGGAATGCATAAACAGGTTTCGTAAGTGGAACAAATCCCCGTTTCCCCTGACTTCAAAAGAATTTTTTTACAGTCAGAGGTTTTTAAAATTTTTAATTTTTACTTAAATTTTGATTTCAATAAACTTTTTTATTTTAAATTTTATTTAAATTTTAAACTACTTGCTGTTTCAGATTGAAGGACACGTGCCCTTGCGCTTTTTAGAGTATGCCGTTTGCAAAAAGAGGGAAGGGAGCAATACCGACGTGATGATTTCACAGACAATGGGGGGTCGGAGGAATTTTGAATTCAAAATTTAAAATACTTTTTATCTTAATATTTATTTCAAACTTGAAATTATTCGACATAACAAATGTTTCACTCTTTGCAAGAAATAGTTTCAATTCTATTTAAATAGACAAACAATGACTATAGTCATCATGTACCTGGTCAACTACCTACCTCTAATCTAGTGGACCTTCGAACCAACTCTTGCGCCCTTCATTATACTACCACATTCTACTTTATAAGTGTACCACTAAATTGTGAGGACAGCACTATACAGACTTATTGCAGCCATGCGCAAAGGTACGGTTGTCCAACTAGATATATATAAACAATGATACAGTATACCCCCGGGGGTTCTTTGTAAATGTATTAAAAAAATGTAAATATTTTGATACAATAAATTAAATTTAATAATCCGATATTTCAATAATTTGGCAAACATGTGGCAGTAAAATCAAAAACAAAAAATTTTCATACCTTACGTTTCCTAAATGTGGGTACCCTACTCAGTTTGTTGTTTTTCTCCATTATTGATTAATTTTTTCCGATTAAATTAAAACACTGATTTCGTTATTCTAACTTTTTCACTATACGATTTTACACTTTTAACCTCAAACTAATTTTTGTCTTTTACGTAAAACATTTTTTGAAATATTTGCGGACAACTAAAATAATTAAGTAAATAACAGTTAACTACTTAGGCTGATACCAACTGTAGACATTCAAAAATCTTAAAAAATTCGGAAAACTCGGCAAAGACTCACTTCAAAGACAATTATTAAAATTAACTATTCAACGTGAATCAGATATGTAAAATATATGCAGATAATTATTCAGATCTTAAAAAATGAAATATCGATTTTGCGCAACCCCCCCCCCCTCTGTACTCAAAATAAGTTTAAAATCCTAAATTTTTGAGAGTGTCATTGCCTCAGTGTTTATTCTATTCTATGTGATTATTAATTTTATTTCTGACAGCATAGGTAAGTAATTGTACCTACCCAGCAAACATACAAATCAGAAGGATTTCTTAAAGAAGTCTTTTTAAAGACGTCTTTAAGAACTCTAAATATGATGTCTGAACGACTTCATTTTTCAGAACTCTCAATTAAGAGGTCTTGAAGAAGTCTTTTTTCTGACTTTGTAAGAAGTCAGAAATATGAACCCTTTGAGAAGTCTTTTTACTGACTTCGTAAGATGTCAAAAATATGAGTTCTATAAGAAGTCTTTCTTCTGACTTCATAAGACGTCAAAACTATGAGTTCTTTAAGAAGTCTTTCTTCTGACTTCCTAAAACGTCAAAAATACGAGTTCTTTAAGAAGTTTTTTTTCTGACTTCCTAAGACGTCAAAAATATGAGCTCTTTTAGAAGTCTTTTATTCTGAGGTTTGGTTGGATTAAATTTGACGCATGCGTTTGGTGGTATAACATGCACATGTTTTATAGTACGTAACCTACAAAATTCGAAACAGTTTTTGTTGACATTTCCCATTTTGTTTCCAACTCAATTTATATTTGTGGTTCAGGCTAATAACACATCAGTCTATTTTACAGGTAATGTATTAACGAAATAAAAAAAATGAATGTCATAATTTATTATTTTTTTGTAAATTGAAAATAATTTTCACCAGGATGTTAAGAAAACGCTGGTTTGACGAATTGTCTAAAAGTTAAAATGAATCGACTATTAAAAAAACACTGCAAAGAATTAGATTTGAAAATTGTTTTATATATGCTCCTAAAAACACCACTGTCCGTGCTTTTGCTACTGGAGAATATTTCCATTATGGACTACAAAAAGGATTAATTGGTCAACCGAAGGTTATTGATATGAGTCAGTTTAAAGAAATTATCCGGATTAATGTGCACATCGATGGCTTGCCAATATGAAAAAGCTCAAAAAGTCAACTGTATCCAATACTAGCAGAAATTTACCCAAAAGTTGTACCTTTTGTTGCCGGTGTATATTATCATGGATTCGGCAAACCAGATGATTGTAATGAATTTTTATATTTTTTGTTTTTTATTAAATTAATAAAAAATTAATGTAAAATTAGTAATTGTTTTAAATTGTCTTTAATAAGAACTATTAAAGAGCTCCTTTTTCTGAATTCAGAAATAGCTTTTAATTCTGACTTCTAAAAGAACTCTCTTTTCTGATTTCTACGAGAACTCTTTTCTGAATTCATCAGAAAAACGAGCTCTTTAAGAGTTCTTTGAGAAGTTTGAAATTGCTCTTGAAGTGGCGCATTGGACGTCCTCAAGACCTCTTAAAGCACTTCTTTCTGAAGATCATTAAGACGTCCAAATCTTAAATAAGAGCTCTTTAAGAACTTTTGAAGACATCATATTGTTTACTGGGTATGTATTACGTATATGTACGTAAGCATACATACGCTTTAAAAATGAATAAACCGAAAACATTTGGAATTAAAAAATAAACTGGGAATTTATTAATGAATTTTAGCATGACAAATAATTGTTCAGAAATTAACATCAGTGAGAAACTTTCCATCAGTTACCTGCGACTGATCAACCCGGGTTCATTCATTCATAGTGTGAGAGTTTTATGAGTCTAGTGAGTTTTTGAAGGTGAAGGTTGGCAACTCTTAAAATGAGAGAAAATGAAAGCTAAAGATAACAAGGTGGAACTCGCTTTTGCGACAGTTCTTAGGCTTCTATACATCTACTTTTTCGGTAGGTTAAATTATTTGGGCTTTATTTTATTCCAATTTTTAATGCGTTAATCTTTTAATTAGGTAGATTTTTTTACTATATAAGGAAAACGCTAACATTTTAATATTTTTTTTTTATTTCGACCTTTATAGGTAAATATTTGCAATTTACAAACCACAAATAAAACACAATTCATAATGAAATATTAAAATACCCGAAACACGTACCGAATACCGTATTAGAAACACGTAAAATACCTACTCTAAAAATACAAAATAAGAATATCGGATTAAAAAATATATATGTAAATAATCTGAATAATTAATACCAATCTAAAAATATTCTATATGAAGTAAAATTGTTTTAAGAACGTGCGTTCTGATTGGTTTTGAATTATGCGGACAGACGGACAGACGGACACGGAGCTAGATCATAAGGCTTCTTCCTATACGTTGTATAGAAGCCTAAAACGATAAGTGTGGAGTAAAAAATGTTTGACTGAAGATTTTTATACAAACATAAAAAACGGCGTATACTAACAACGTTAGTGCAGTAAAGTAAGACTTTTTGCCCTTGTTATATAAGTAACTATTTTGTATTACTGTGTAAATAAAACTGATACCCTCAAAATATTAAGAAATTAAAAAAAATCTAGGAACCAAAAAAGCGAATTTCGCCCCCCCCCCCTCTTCAATTAATGCGACTATCTTTTTTGTCGTTCGCAAAAATTTTGTTAGCAAAATCTATATAATTACGAGGAAGTAAAAAATATGTAACATAATCATATTATATTGAACCCAAACCATTAAACTGTTGAAAAGTTCAATGTCTTTTCATTTCGACTTCAATATATTATATCAGTAATAACAGAGAATCGCAATTAAAGTATAATTCAAAAATTACACCCATTTAGAGTACCTTGTAGAAATAATATCCTGAATTATAAAATCCTTGCATTGTTGTTGAAATCCAAACTGATTTTTAAAGAGTTTCGATAGGTCAAGGTTTTTATCAGAACTGGGAAAATCAATATCGTTCCAAAAACGTTTCCTATGGCTGCGATTTTTCAAATGCTTTCAATTTGATATACAGTGGCTTGAATCCATTTCAAATCATGCAGACTGAGTGGAGCTAATTTTCCAGAATTCGTTTTTTTTTAAATAATATGTTGTAGTTCATACAAAATGAAGAGACCCAAATTTTGTTGTTATTCAAAAAAATAAAACATCCTAACGGCCAATAGTGGCATTTTAAGATTTTGAAATAAATAATGTTATTCTCAAAAATTCAGTGTATAACAAAAAAAATCGATGCGTAGCTTTTTAACTAATTTAATTTTCTTTTACGTAGAACATTGTACTTGATTTTTGAAAATATAAAAATCCAAAAAAACTTTAAAATAAACCAAAATATTGCAATTTTTCTCAAAAAATTGAAAGTCGTTTTTTTTTAATTCAACTTTTTTTTCCAAAAAATTTAGTATTTTGGGAAAATACTAACTCTGTACGTCCTTGAAATTTCAATGCTGATTACAATTATTATTTTCGGGAAATATTAATAGTATTAAAATATTAAAAATAATTAATTTCTTCAATGTTTTGTTTTTTTTTTTTAAATAATGCGGTTTAATTTTTTCAGAAAAACTGCAATAAATTTTCGCTTTTTTTCAATATTTTGGTTTTCTATATTTTTAAAAATCAAGTGCGATGTTGCATGTAAGATGAAAAAAATCTTGTCAAAAGCTCAAAATTTTCGATTTCTTTGATGATTATACACCGAATTTTTAAGAATCCTATTACTTATTTTTAAATCTTAAAATTACGCTATCGAGCGTCAGGATGTTTTTTGGGTAAAAAAAATACGAATCTTCGCAATTTGTATAATAACAACACATTTTAGCGAAAACGAATTCTGGAACATGACCACCGCCAACCTGCATGATTTGATATGGATTCGGTCAGCTAAATATCTATAATTATAAAATTTCAAAAATTAATTTCTCCAAAACTGATAATAAATCGATATTGAAATTTTGGAGGCCGGATTATGGCCGATTAGCGGAAATTTTTTTTACTTTACAAATCTTATCATGTGAAGGTTCAGAAGAAATAAAACGGTTTTTTGAGAAAATTTCGCGGCTTTTTATATTTTTAAAATCAAGTACAATGTTCCATGTACGAAAAAATTCAGCGAAAACGAAATCTGGATCATGCAATTTACCCGCAAGCATGATTTGAAATGGATTCAGTCTACTCAACCTTTTTGTATTTAGGCACTGTTTTCGAGTTATTAGAGAACAACTGGATTGAGTCATACCGAAACTCTCGTGGTAGGTATCCAACATAATGCAATATTAATTAATTATTATTTTATTAATGCCAGATTATTTGATAACATTTTAATTGTTTTCGTCAACTCTCTAATAAAAAGCGAAAGCTCAAAATAATTGTAAGAGATATTTTTAATGATAATTAAATGAACGTAACATCAGATGCTTCATTGTAATTTTCATTAAATTATTTATGAAGTTTTTAATTATTGTTTTATACAATTGAAATTGTATTTCAAATTTTGGGGTGCTAGAATAAATTTTGAATCAGGATTGCTGATTTGAATCATTAATATTTTCAAAAATATATAATATGCGAAATTTAAAATCTTAAGTGGTTGTACCATGACCTTGATCGATTCCGTATACAAAAATTATGCATTCCAAAATTAAAATATAGAAAAATAAAAATATTATAATTAAAAATAAATCGGTGATAACGGTCAAGTGCATTTAAATTTAGGCGCCCGCCTCGGAAGTAAATTTAAAAATAAATCAAAAATCAATCAATTTGTTTTTTTCAAAATTACCACGTCTGGGATGTTAACCGCAACAAATAATTATTTAAGCGATCTCACAACTGACAAACCGTAAACAAAATTAAAATAGCCAATCCCCCCAAATAAGGTAAAAAAAAACATTTATGAACAAAATGATTTGTTAAAAAATTGTAAGGGCTTTTCCGTTTCCTTGCGGAACTTTCAAAAACAAAAGTTGAAGAGTTTCAACTTTTGTTTTTGAAACAAAATTGGTACTCACCCAATTGTTTTCCCTAAAAATTGACATCCTGGTATCAAGAAAGCGGACTTGGACGATCCGTATTTTTCAAAAATACTGTCATTGGTCACTGAACTGTTTTTCGCACTGCATGCACAAAAGTGTATTACTTTTTTTAACGAACTTTTAAAGATAACAACAAATTACCATTTAGAACCATTAAATCCATTATTAGATAAGGACGTGTAACGAACAAATTTGTTTATAGAAGATGACGAAACTGCTTATCAAATTTTGACCCAGCACAATAATAGTAACGAAGCATTTGTTTAACAATTTAATTTAAACTGTAAATGTAATTTCCGTTTTTAAAACGAACTCGGCACTACGAGAGCGGATAAACAACTAAAATCAACTTGTTATAACAATTTACGTTACCTGACACAAATTGAAACTTTCTAGTTGGCGCGGACCGAGCACGTGCGTACCGCAGCCTGTAGTCATTGGTCGCTTAATAATTTTAATTGATACGAAAATAACAATAATACTTGCACACAATTTTTTACTTATAGTAAAATTATTATGCTAGTCGTGTGTCGCACACCTGATCGACCAAAACAAATAGGTAACACCGGAAGGAAATCCAAAATTTTTCGTGTATTTTCAAAATATTATCTTGGTCAAGGCTCCGATTACTCAGATTTTTTATTATTTCATTTTCCAATGCCAAATCAAATCAGTAGCTCCGGAAATACTACTGCATTGATATACAAAAATCATCCTTTCGTCCTCTCCTTTTTTAATTAATCTTGACGACGTCCGGTATCTTTATTTTTTTTTACAAAAGTTGAAACTCTTCAACTTTTGTTTTTGAAAGTTCCGCAAGGAAACGGAAAAGCCCTTACAATTTTTTAACAAATCATTTTGTTCATAAATGTTTTTTTTTACCTTATTTGGGGGGATTGGCTATTTTAATTTTGTTTACGGTTTGTCAGTTGTGAGATCGCTTAAATAATTATTTGTTGCGGTTAACATCCCAGACGTGGTAATTTTGAAAAAAACAAATTGATTGATTTTTGATTTATTTTTAAATTTACTTCCGAGGCGGGCGCCTAAATTTAAATGCACTTGACCGTTATCACCGATTTATTTTTAATTATAATATTTTTATTTTTCTATATTTTAATTTTGGAATGCATAATTTTTGTATACGGAATCGATCAAGGTCATGGTACAACCACTTAAGATTTTAAATTTCGCATATTATATATTTTTGAAAATATTAATGATTCAAATCAGCAATCCTGATTCAAAATTTATTCTAGCACCCCAAAATTTGAAATACAATTTCAATTGTATAAAACAATAATTAAAAACTTCATAAATAATTTAATGAAAATTACAATGAAGCATCTGATGTTACGTTCATTTAATTATCATTAAAAATATCTCTTACAATTATTTTGAGCTTTCGCTTTTTATTAGAGAGTTGACGAAAACAATTAAAATGTTATCAAATAATCTGGCATTAATAAAATAATAATTAATTAATATTGCATTATGTTGGATACCTACCACGAGAGTTTCGGTATGACTCAATCCAGTTGTTCTCTAATAACTCGAAAACAGTGCCTAAATACAAAAAGGTTGAGTAGACTGAATCCATTTCAAATCATGCTTGCGGGTAAATTGCATGATCCAGATTTCGTTTTCGCTGAATTTTTTCGTACATGGAACATTGTACTTGATTTTAAAAATATAAAAAGCCGCGAAATTTTCTCAAAAAACCGTTTTATTTCTTCTGAACCTTCACATGATAAGATTTGTAAAGTAAAAAAAATTTCCGCTAATCGGCCATAATCCGGCCTCCAAAATTGGACCGTGACATTAAAAAATTAAATACTAAAATTTTTGACTGCGAAATGTCCCGTTTTAAAGCAGTTTAAATAAAAGAGGATTTATTTATTTTCTAAATTATAAGCTGTGAAAATTTTCAATTAGGCTCCTGAAGTACCCCTACACTCTCTGAAAAACAAAACCTGCTACGATACACTGATTTTTGTACTCCGACCCTAGCATCATTCCATTAACGACGGTTTCCCCTTAAATGTTATTTGCATCAATTGGCAAAAAAATAAAATTTAAGAATCAATGATGCAAACGTACACTTAACTGTAAAGAATTTAAAAAATAATTAGGAATTTACGTAGCTTGCCATCTACTGAAAAATAATTGAATTAAAATTTGAATTTCCCCTAACAGCAATGGTTACAATTTCAGCTAAAGTATATTAAAAATATGTATTTTTTTAGCTGACTAAAAATTGGTGTAGAATAAATTGTAGTCCATGCTCGTAACCTTCGGAAACAATCATTCGGTCTGCAAGATTGCCAACGTGTTTTTAAGCTCCGCTTAGATACTCAAAACCGGTGTCTCTCACGAATTTGAATATGTTGTAGAGCATCAAGAAATAAGAGACCCTAATTTTAGTAGCTGCTAATAAATGGTTTTAGGGGGTGTAGAAGTTTTTTGATATGAATAAAAATATTTCATATATGAAAATTCATATTTTCATCTTATTTCTGAAGGGCGAATGCATCCTCCAAAACCCTTTATTAGCAGTTTAAAAACAATAGGAATCCTGTATTTTTGCAAATCTATGAGATATCAATCACTAATTTTTTTAACTTTCGCCAACCACAACTTCCGCTTGAAACAAATACAAAACAAGATGACCACTTGTGGTCACAAAATTAATATTTTAAATATTTCTTCTGCAGACATCTTCCATTCGTGTGAACCAAATAAACCCCTCAAATAAATATTTAATCTCAACACTTACAAAAATTTAATTTTGCAAACTTGCTTGGGAATTATCTAGTACTAAGATTAAAAGTCCAAGAATATTTCAGCATTAAAATTTTAATCTCAATGTTGATATAAAATTTGTTTAACATTGTTGTGGATGATAAAACCAAATCAAATGAATAATGCAGATAACAGAAGTGACAAATTTATTTGACAAAATTAAAAGACTGATAACATATTTCAACAAATCGTGAACTTATAAAATAATAATCAAGACAATAATTCAATTAGGTATTTTGATACGTTCATACTAGTCAAAACTATCAATCAAAAAAATAATGTGTCCTTCTAATAAATTCAGTGGTGAACGAATTGTATGAGTGATATAATACACAAAAAAAATTATTTTGAATTGTACATCAAAAGTTTTTTTTTATATAATAAAAAAATTATAAAAAGTACAGATTACCTATGCCAAATAAATTACGTTTCTTGGAAAAACCACAAAGTACTTCTAACTGTACAAACATAACTTGGCATACAAAATTTGTTATTTAACATTAAAAGCTACTCTATTCGAGGTCAGGAATTGGTTCATCGTCCGAATCCGCATCAGCTTCGTCACCACCTTCGTCTAAATCGTCAAATGAAGGTTTACCACCACCAATACCACCACCTAAACCGCCCATTTGTCTCATCATTTCTTCAAAATCACCGCCACCGCCCATTCCCATGCCAGGGGGGCCTCCACCTCCCATGCCACCGACACCTTCGTCGCCAGAGTCGTCTTCATCATGCCACTTATTAAAGTCACATTTTAACCAATGATGTTTATCTGTGGTCGAGGTTAATCTAGGCCAGTAAGATTCCTCTTGGTTCACTTTTGATAATAAAAATTCGATACACCGACCTCTGTTGAAACTCTTACTGTTTTCAATTTCAATTTCTTTGTACAACGGAATTTCTACTTCATACAGTTTTTGGTCTACACCACCAACACCTTTGAAATATATCGAGTCTTTATTTATTCTGAAATTTTACAACAATTATTATGGCGTCGTTGCGACCAATTACAATTATTTCACTTACTTGATTTCGGGATTTTTAGCATCTTCTAAATTTATTGTCAAAAATACGTGAGTGGATCGCTGGGCCCACATAACCGGTGGAGGAAGTGATCTGAAAATGAGGTTATGTTTAATTTTAATCAAATTTATCAAGCGTGCACATCGGGAAAGTCAAATTTTAAAAGTTGTTTATAGAAATATACAACGAATAAACGGTATAACTTGAAAATGCAGGAAAAACGGATGATATTCTAGAAGTTTCCTGAATCGATTTGTATGTTTATAATACAACATGGCGGCATTGTAATTCTAAACTTGCTTCTGCAAAAACTACATGCAAGCGTTTGCCGGTGGACGCGATTACAATTTACGTGAAAATAAATACATTTGAGGAATAAATACTTACACTTGATCAGTCATTTTGTTAGTTTTAAAATATTTCCTAAAACGTTTTCACACGCACTCGGTCACTTTGTGATAAAGAATGACAATTCAGTAGTTACAGTCGGGGAAACCTAGGTGGCTATAAGGAAAATTTTAACAAACAATGCCCGGAAGTTGAATTTAAAAAAACGTGGTAAATAATGACTAGTCGTTTTATTTGACAAATTAAAATCATGGGTTGCTTAATTATATCAAATCGGTTAAGATTGACGTCTCCTTGCTTATTTTACCAAAATATTGTACACAAAACATAATTTTTCAGAAGGCAACATATGGCGTGCCGTTTTACTTTTTATTGTAATGTTTTTAAATTCGAATGTTTAAATAACAAATGTTTTAATTCTGCAAATTAAAACATTCGTTTTATTTTCATGTCACAATTTTTACAATTGTTTTTTTTTACAATACAAATTTTTACAATACTTTCAATTTGAATTAAAACATTTGTTTCGAAAAGCAAACAATTGTAAAAATTCGTTCGAATTTCGGATATCAAACAAATGTTTTAATTGGGAGCCACAGTCGGTGAGCGTATTAGTCACTACACCATGATGCTTTTGGCAACTATGTCGGACAAAATTTGAAATAATTTTGAATTTTTAACTATGTAACACATGAAACTACTCATAATAATGATTATTAATAGTTATATTGTATAAATAACAGCTTTAACTTTAGTTTTAATACTTCTTAACTTACTTTAAGCTCTTTAAAAGTAATCAGCTGATCACAAAGTTGCCAAATGCTTCCAGTGTAGTTCTTAAAATTCTCGTGCGACTGTGGCTCCCAATTAAAACATTCAATTGAATGTCGAAATTCGAACGAATTTTTACAATTGTTTGCTTTTCGAAACGAATGTTTTAATTCAAATTGAATGTATTGTAAAAATTTGTATTGTAAAAAAAACAATTGTAGAAATTGTGACATGAAAATAAAACGAATGTTTTAATTTGCAGAATTAAAACATTTGTTATTTTAACGATAGATTTTAAAAACATTGTAAAAAAAACAATTGTAAAAATTGTGACACCAAATTCAAACAAATGTTTTAATTCTGCAAATTAAAACATTCGTTTTATTTTGGTGTCACAATTTTTACAATTGCTTTTTTTTGCAATACAAATTTTTACAATTGTTTTTTTTACAATACAAATTTTTACAATACATTCAATTTGAATTAAAACATTCGTTTCGAAAAGCAAACAATTGTAAAAATTCGTTCGAATTTCGACATTCAATTGAATGTTTTAATTGGGAGCCACAGTCGGTGAGCTTTTTTAGAACTACACCTCAATATACTTGACAACCATGCCGTAAAGAAGGCGTAAACTTTTCGTTATGAAGTAAACAATAACAAATTCCAGGTTTGTTATGTTTTGACGGTGTAAATTATAGATGAGAGAGATAAATTAGGGAGCATACTATACCAAATTGTATTTTATTTAAACAAGGGTTGCTTTACCAGGAGTGCTTGGTGTATATGGGGTTGCAGCAAAGCAAGAGGAAAACCAATGCATTCCAATTCCAACATAATTATCATTGATTCCAACATTCATAATTATAAATAACAGCTGTCGCAAAAGATTGATCGAAGTCAATCGAAGACGCATGTATGTAGTTAGAGAGAGATTTTTAAACTATTATTACGAGTTATTGGATAAATCTTTGTATGCCAGGCGTGTGTTAATTCGATTTTTAAACAGTCTATAAGAATTTTATCTAATTTTGGATAAAAATAATAAAGTATGAAATGAAATTTAAAAACAAGTAAACTACCTAGACAATGCAGGAATTCATTCCTACTAATAAGTCTAAAGGTACTAGTACACTTTTTGACAAATATCAAAATGATAAATCAAGATATTTCCGAAAATTTAGATTTGACTCCATCTTCAAATGGAGTGAAATCATCACTCGACACACGAAGAAAATTTCGATGCAGCTTTGGCTCATTGCACCCAGAGAAAACTCATTGATCAATTCAACTACAGAAAATAGTTACTTGACAATTTACTAAATATCAGTATAATTGTATAATCAAACAAAACGTAGTTAAGGGATGAATTATATTAAGGGGCCGTCCATTAATTACGTAAGAACGATTTTTGTAATTTTCGACCTCCTCCCCCCCCCCTTTGTAAGGGCACGTAAGATTGTGGCAACCTACCCCCTCAACCCCACATCTTACGTAAGGATTATAAAAAAAAATTAATTGACCCCCTACTCCTTTTTATTAGGGTTAGGGAAAGGTCAATTTTTTTTATTAAAAATTATTAATCATTTTTTGTTATTGGTATATATATCTAAAATTTAAAAACCTGTTTTTTGAGTTTTGGGTATTTTTAAATTTTGAATATTTTTAAATTTTAACTTTAATTTAAGAAAATGGTTTAAAAACCTTACGTAAGGACTGCGTTGGACCCCCTTCCTCCCCCATATAAGGGTCCGTAAGATTTCTTATCCCCCCCCCCTAAACCCTTACGTAATTAATGGACAGCCCCTATCCGCAATATAGAAATAGATAACGGCATTTTTTAAATAAAAACTTTTAATTTGTTAATTTTGCAGTAATAATATTTTAGACATTAGAGTGTTATTTTGATCTATTACGTGTTTTCTAATTGTATACAAAATAGTCGATTTAAAAAAAATTGTAGTTTTAATTTAATCGCTGTGATTTAATTTTTTTCCAAGGGTGATTAAATTTATAAGCAGTACTAATGTAGTACTCCTGTAATATTTCCAATTGACAGGGTATTACTAGAAATATTTGGAAAAGATAGTAAAACGAATAAAAAATATTGGGGGGGGGGGATTTTAAACTTAATTAAAATTAATTTTTTTTTTTATTAATTAAATTTTATTAAACTTTTTTTATTATTAATTATATTATTATTAAACTTATTTTTTATTATATTATTTTTTAAACTTATTATATTAAACTTCATTGTGCAAGACAAGAAATTGCAAGATTAAAACAAGATAAGACTTTTGCAAGTCTTGCGAGACTTCTTGTCTCAGCCATCACTATCTGATACACGGCGGATCGCGGATCGTGGCGTAGCATTGGCATAGTGTTGCAGAAGTAGCATCACAACGTGACCCAGCTCACCAAAAGTAACCCCCTGTATCCGAAATGTAACCTAGATGCCTCCACCCATGATTGCGTGGTATTTGTTTACAATCATTGTTTTCGAAAAAAATTCGAATGTCGAAATTCGAACGAATTTTTACAATTGTTTGCTTTTCGAAACGAATGTTTTAATTAAAATTGAATGTATTGTAAAAATAAACAATTGTATAAATTTGTATTGTAAAAAAAAAACAATTGTAAAAATTATGACACCAAACTAAAACGAATGTTTTAATTGGCAGAATTAAAACATTTGTTATTTAAACGATAGAATTGAAAACATTATAATAAAAAGTAAAACTATAATATTATTAAAATTATTAGCTATATAGTTTTAAACAAATGTAATTATCGAAGATTAGCTAAGAAAACCATAAAACAATAAATTATTTTCGAGCTTTCGGGAACGAATGTTCCCTTTGTCAAGAATATTGACAAATATTAATAAATATTCTTGACAAAGGGAACATTCGTTCCCGAAAGCTCGAAAATAATTTATTGTTTTAATGGTTTTCTTAGCTAATCTTCGATAATTACATTTGTTTAAAAAGTAAAACGGCACGCCATATAATTTACACCGTCAAAACATAACAAACCTGGAATTTGTTATTGTTTACTTCATAACGAAAAGTTTACGCCTTCTTTACGGCATGGTTGTCAAGTATATTGAGGTGTAGTTCTAAAAAAGCTCACCGACTGTGGCTCCCAATTAAAACATTCAATTGAATGTCGAAATTCGAACAAATTTTTACAATTGTTTGCTTTTCGAAACGAATGTTTTAATTCAAATTGAATGTATTGTAAAAATTTGTATTGTAAAAATAAACAATTGTAAAAATTTGTATTGTAAAATAAACAATTGTAAAAATTGTGACACCAAACTAAAACGAATGTTTTAATTGGCAGAATTAAAACATTTGTTATTTAAACGATAGAATTGAAAACATTATAATAAAAAGTAAAACGGCACGCCATAGCAACATTTTTATTTACTTCTTGTTATGATCAAAACAATGATCTTCAGAATGCCAGATTTTCAAATAATAATTAAAAAAACTAAATATTTCGTAAATTTTGTAAACAGGGTCGCATCAAGCGGAGGTGCAAGGCGACCACAGCCCCCAGGCGGCAAAAACTTGAATTTTTTTAAACCTTGACATTTTGTCAATTGGGCAGATTATGTAAATATTAAACCAATTCACAACGTGTTCATGTACACCGGAAGGCCAAGTTAAGAAATTCTGTTAATTCTAAAACAACAATTTTTTTTGTGTGGATTCAGAATTTACAAGTTCTAATTTATTATATTGGATATCTTCGAAAGAAAACTTTAAAATATTTTGAAAATTTTTATTGCTTAATAAATTATAAAAAGGAAAATCGACATAATCGTATTGTATGCACTTTAGATTAATAAGAATTAATTTAATTTCCTTTATTTTCTTGTTGTTCGAACTTGGGGTACTTAGTTTCAACTTCCTGCCACATAATTTTACTATAAGACAAATTATGAACCACGGTTGATAATTCAGTTAACTGCAACAAAAGAATTAATAATCATAACTTAGCTACAAAATTTTAGTCATACCGGAATTCTAACTTGACCCATTGAGTCACGTTCACGTAAAGTCACACTGTGCGGTTCTTTAAGCGAGTCAAAATCGATTGTAATCCCATAGGGAATTGCAATTTCATCAGTTCGGGCGTAACGTCTTCCAATTGATCCTGAACTGTCGTCGACGTTGTGAGATACACCAACCTTCGTTAAGTCGCTTGCTACAATTAATTTTTTACTTACAAATTAAAACTGATAATTTTGTACTTACAAAGTTGTTTTACGAAAGGTTGGAACTCCGCGTTATTACTCAAAGGTAACACACTGCATTTCAGTGGTGCTACACTTGCTGGTAAAGAAAGATAGGTTCTCTGTTCGTCATTTTCTCTCATTCGGAAGTTGTGTTCAAAAATGGCGTACATTATGCGTCCGACACCTAAAAGTTATTAGATTTTATATTATAAAAAAAATTGAATTATAAACAAATTTACCAAACGAAGGTTCGATTACATTAGGAATAATTTCTTCTACGTGTTCTGTAATTTGACTACGTTTTACGGAAATCATTTCCTTGGTTAAATTAAAGCTGTTAGTACCAGCTTCCAAGACATATGATCTAAAATAATAAAGAGGATTGAAATAAACAGGCTTTACAAAAAGAAAATAAATTTTTTTAAAAGTGAAAATTTCACATCTACCATTGAGGTTTTTCAAAAATTAAGCCCTTTGAGAATTTCAAGATAACCAGAATCCAGAACATTATATTACTGTAGTCGGGTAAGCATGGGGACATGACCTTAGCATAGATTTAGCTGATCCAAATCCAAGGAAATCTTAAGAAATACAAGGAAATCTTAGAACAGGGTTTCCATCCATTTTTAAAAGTAAATTCCCTGATTTTTCCAGATTTTTAAAATTAAAGACTTTCCCTGACTTACGTAACAAAAAACCTAATTTTTACAATACCAAATCTATGCAAAGACCATTTTCCCATGCTTAGCTGACTATAGCTTCTCTACAGCAGAGAACCCTGGTTCGAGCCCAAGTGAAGTAAGAACTTTATTCTAACCGTCCTCCCTCGGCGGGCAATGGCAAACCACCAAGGTAATTTGCCTTGAAAACCCTTCATAAAAGCCAAAACCCACCCTGGGTTGTAGCGCTACTGTGTAAGTAGCTCAAGAGGTAAAACTCACCCGTTATCTTTTAAATTTTTTTCTAAATTTTCAATTTCGTCCAATTTAAGTGCTGCTAATGCGTCAGTAATGCATTTAGCGTCTTTTTTGAAAGTCTTTCCAAGAAGAGCTTTGTTAGCAACTGCTTCAACAACGTCCACGATTCTGGGTTCAGGTAACTTTTTCTCAGCAACTAAACGTTCACCTGTCGCCTTGCTATGCTGAGTTAAATCAAACGCAGACCTATCTGCACACCCAACACATTCAATCCAGCCCTGTAAAATAAAAAAATAAAACCTTCATAAATATGCTCCTGTTTTACACTTACATAGCTCGTAAGACATTCGGCATCCCAACAATCTTGGGCATAATGCGCCATCTCGTTGCCCATGTGTTGTCGAAAACGTAACCTTTGTGGGTCAACACCACTTTGAACTAAAAATTGTTGAATTCGAGCAATAAAATAGCCCAACGTTTCGTTATCTACCAAACGCTCTCTAACTGCATCACCAATCGTCTTCCTTTCGGCTGCTTTACCTTCCATTTGATTACAGGCCGAATACAACAACAGCTCGGTGTTCTGAACATTTTCAAACTTCATATGTGTCTTATCTTTAGGATCACAAAAATGTTCGATTTCAGCCATCGTAAACTCCCTGACACGAATTAAACCGGAACGTGGCGAAATTTCGTTTCTAAATGCGTTACCTAAACAATTCAATTAGAAATGTAACAACTTAACTATGTTCATGAATTTTAATTACCAATCTGGGAGGCAGCAAATGGTAGGCGACCTCGATTAAATTCCAACAATCGTTTAAAATTGACGAAAATGCCTTGTGCAGTTTCGGGTCGCAAAAATCCTTTGATAAGTCCCGACGGTCCTATTTGAGTACCAAACATGAGATTAAATTCGATAGGCTCTGACAGCTCGTTTCCATTTGTACTTTTCATTTCGTACTTCCTTAATATATCGTTCATCTCGCTTTTGTTTAAACCATCCAACTAAAAGTAAAAACTAAATGTGATAAAAGCACAAAAATTGTTTTCATTTTCAAACCTTAATTATAATCGTTTTACATTCGTTTTTGACATTTTCAGGAGTTTTCTTATCCGAAATAATTTTTTCAAGATGGGCTTTGATAAGATGATCCAAACGGAAACATTCGCCAGTCTTGACATCTTTAGTCATCAAATCGGCAAAACGATCGACATGACCGGAAGCTCTAAATATTTCACATAAAAAATCAAGACCTTCTTAAAAGATTAACTTACTTTAAAACAGGTTCAGGTGTCAAAATCGAACAGTCAACTTCGAGCATTTGTTCTTCCAGAACAAAAAACTGTCGCCAATTTTGTAACAAGTTAGTTTTGAAAGCGCATCCCATTGGTCCGAAATCGTACTGACCGGTTATGCCGCCATAAATAGTAAAAGACTGGTCGTAAAAGAATCTCCTCTTGAGGAGGTCTTCCATTTTAGCACGATCGAAAGACACTAAATTAGGAGCCAAACTTAATTCTTTGTCTTCGAGAACTTTTTTACGGAGCTTGAGTTCGTTCACAGCTTGCTTGACATCTAAATCTGGAGCTCCGCTAGCTTTCAATTGTTTCACAATATCGCCCTAAAATTTATAATAAATTAGGTAGGTAGTAGTAAAAATAAATTTATGTATCGTTTGTTACCTGTTCTCGAACATGGGCTCGAAGTGGAGCTAAAATTTCTTCGGTTTTCGGATCAGCCATTTCTTTTAAATAATGCCCAACCGGTATGTCTCTGTGTTTTTTTTTAGTTCCCCACTTCTGATGCAATACCGAAGTAAAGTGTAAATTACGTGTCTGCTTGATGTGGTTATTGGGAAAATTTTTTAAAAATGTGTTGATTTTTAAAAATTGACAACTGAATGCTAGCAGTTTCATTTACATAAAAAATTGCCACGATGCAAGCAATCTGTGAATGAAAAAGAGAAAGGGTTATTCAATTATCCAGAACTTTTTTTATACAAATATTTTGCGGTTATGGATTCATAGACTCACGATTTTAATGCAGTGACTCTCAAACAAAATATCTTTGACAGTAACTTAATGAATGTCGTTTTTGATGATTTTTTTTTAAATGTTGAGTGCAGCTGGAAAGGACGAAAATTCAGTTGTGCAGTTGTGTAAGGCAAAAAATTAATCCTGGATCCCAATTAACCCCACATATAGGGGAGGTTGTGAATTGAGAGTGAAAGTGAAGGGTAAAAGTTGTGAAAAGGGTATTATCTGTGTAGCCTGAACATGGAAAGGTAGTAGAAGTGTTGGTGACACGGATAAACAGCGAAGTGGAAGATTTTTAAGAAAGCCGAGAAACTGCATGTATTTGAGGTTAGGCAGCAATAAAATCTTCAGGATACAAAAGTAGTATGCGAGCATTTTCGAGGGGCAACCTCGTGGCAACCAGCATAAGAGACCAAGAGTAAATACTGTGCTATCAGTAAGAGACTATATTAAGAGAAAAAGAGAAGAGATAAATATAAGTAGCGAAGAAGAAAAGATCTTCCAACGAAGCAAACTAATAGTCAAATCCCCAATCAAGAAAACCGATGTAGAGAACCGGAAGGAAGGCATGGAGAAACTGAGATGAAAAATCTGGCAAGAACGGTAAAGGATGGTATTAAGGAGAGCAAAAAGGAAAGTAGAGAAATCAAGGAGAAGCTAAATGTAATCGAAACCTCCTGGAATAATAGATTTCAGGAGATGGAGCAGACAATTGTAAAACTGCAGGAAAAAACAGATAAACAAGAGGAAAAATTAGCAGAATTGGAGCGGGGGGAAAAAGAAAAAAGGAGAGAAAACATAATTATTAAGAACCTGCCAACAGCTGAAGAGGTAACTCGGGAAGGGGTCGAACAATTTTTGAAAAAAAAGATGCAAATACAGATTGAGGTCGTAGACGCATTTAAAATAGGAAGAAAGGTGGAAAAGCAAGTAATACAGAAAAGGAAATACAAAACCAAATATGGACAATAGCAAAGAAGGAAATGGAAAAGGGGGAAAGAGTTAAAGTGGGAAACTAATGAGGTCGAAGGATGGAACATCTGGACCTTCCCAGACAGATGCTCCAAGAACAAGGGCTGGGGAAGATAAGCGAACAGGGAATGAAACTGGAAAATATGAGGCGAAACAGAAGAAAAGAAGAAATGGAAACAAGAAAAAGTCAAATGGTAAAAAAAATGAAATAATTAGAATTGCAACATGGAATGTACAAATATTAAAGTTCGCAAGAACATTAAAGAGTTAAAGAGATATAAAACAGAAATAGCAGCACTGCAGGAAACCAGATGGAAGAGTCAAGAAGAGGTAAGAGGTAACAGCAAAATAAGTGATAATGGAAACAGACTTTGCAACATGGCAGCAGCTTTGGATATTTGCAGTATCATATATAAACACAAAAAGATCCATAAAATAACCTGGGTATGGCCTGGAGGAGAACAAGATGAAGGGAACCAAATAGACCATCTTTTAATTACAAGGAAGCGAAAAACATTGATTAATGTTGTAAGATCATATAGATTTGAAACAACATAAAAAGAAACAGAAGTAAACATTTTGCTACGGAAAAACTAAGAGATGCAAAAATAAGGGAAAGGTGTGAAAAGACGATTCAAATGTATATAGAAAACAGTAATAAGGGCAACAATGTGGACGAAGAATTTGATAATATCACGGAATGTATAGCAACAGCAGCAAAGAGAGTGATAGGATATAAACAAGTAAAGAGAGATAAGAGATGGTTTGACGAGGATTGCGAGAAGATGGAAAAAGAGAAGATAGAAGCAAGATTGGTATACCTCAACACAAATGAAGAACAACATAGAGAGAATTACAAAAGAAAAAGAAGATAAGCATACAAGTTATGCAAGAAGAAGAAAAATAAATGGTTGTAAAACATAATGGAAGATATAGAGAAGAATAACAAACAAAATAATAGTAAGGCATTCTATGAAAGACTAAAGAAATAGAAAGCAGGACACAAAATCAAGATGAGAAGAATGAGAGACAAACAAAATAAAATAGAAGACGACACAAAAAAATAAAACAGATATGGATGACATACTTTCAAGAACTATTGAATGACATACCAGAGGAAGAACAAGAAACAATAATAAGCGAAGAACAACAAATAGACGAACCGACATATGAAGAAATAGCGGAGACAATTAAAGCGGCATTCACATAGAGATTCTTGTCTTGCCTTGCTTAGGTACAAACTGGCAAGAGCCAATCAGATTGAAGTATTAAAGAAAATATTGTAATGGAAATGTAAATGGAAATTTGAAGAAATTCCAGGAAATCTTAAAAAACAGGAAATTAGAAAATCTTAAGAATATAATTTTTTTTTAATTTTCTAAGATTTCCTTGGGAGTACGGAGTAATGACCTTCCCTTTAATCTATTAATTAGTAGATTTTTGAATTTGAAACATGTCATATCTAAATTTATATCAAAATAATCTACTTTTTTACCCCCCCCCCCGCCTTATTTACCCCTTTCATAAACTTTGCCTGGATTATCCCTTGCGGATCCTATTAAATTGCCTAGCAATAGGTATTGTAATAAAAATTTAATTGAACACATTGTGGTTGATAAAAGAGCATAAACCTTTTCTAATTAATTTTTTTATCGGAGCTATAAATAAATTATCGTTTTATATTAAAAATAAATTTATATATTGTTATTTACATAAATTAATTTAATAATAATGTAATATCGCTATAATTAAAACTGCGTGGTGATTAGAAACGAACATGCAATAATTAACTTACGGCGGGTTTACCAAAGATTACATTTAATCCGACATTCTAGTAACAAATATTGACAGCTAAAATGCCAACGCATCGCTCGCGACCCCAAAACTGGTAGGGACCAACTTATTGTGCACCATCCTGTAGCATTTGAAATCCTGCAAATTTAAATTAAACGTTAAACGATATTTAATAAATTTGCAGATTACCTATAAATAGAAAATTTCCTGGTTTATAATTAAACTTACAAATTAATTTTCTAGTTGAAGTGTGGGTTTGTGTGTCGAGTGTTATAAATAAAATTTTGAGTATTTACATGTAAACGCAAAATAAGTAGATAAGGCTGATGTTTGTTACGTGCGCGTGTGGATAAATATAATATTTTTATTAAAAATAGCAAATAAATATGAAGATAAATTTTGTACAAACATTTGGTGATATTTGCGTTGGACGAAAGGTGTGTTGGTATTAGGAATTGTGGTGTACTTTCACGAATTTCATGTGAATTTGTTATCAATTTGTTATTTATGGATGCTGTACGTAACATTCGACTAAAACTTTTAACAAACACCCCATATTTTTTGATTGACCCTTCTAATCAGTCCTTGATCTTTTAGTACAGATAACACAAGACGAAGATTTCAAAAACGTGCGTCGTTACCAAGTGTTGCTTGCAATATTGTGACTGATAAAACTATTGTGGATACATAACACAATGTTTACGGTAGTGAAAAGAGAGTCTTCCACATCAAAAGAGACGATTCATTCGGGACACTTTATGGTATCCCAGTTTGAAGCCGAAGAACAGGATGACGAATACGAACTTGCTGTTCCTATACCCGAACAAGAATCGGGTGAGTTTGGCGACATATACAAAGACGTTAGCGATGGGGTCGACGTGCAAGATGTTGTTACCAAAACTATGTGTCTTCCACAACCGCTGCCAATCGACACAAGTCTTTCGAAACTATTTCAATGCATGACAATTGCCTACAGGTTAATTCGTTGGTTTGTAAAAATTACAACCAAACCTTGACCATTCTTTTTATTTTAGACAAAAGTTAACTTCACCTAAATGGAATCGGTTTCGAGGTATTCGTTTAAGATGGAAGGATAAGATACGATTAAACAATGTCATTTGGCGCTGTTGGCACATGCAATGTAAGTTAATTCATTTTAACTAAACTAATTGACATGATTTGCTGATTGTTTAATTTTTAGTCATAAAAAAGAAAGACACATACATTTGCCAGTTTGCTTCACCTTTGGATGTGGATACTCATAATAAACCCGAGGTAAATTTTGATTTTAACCTTAAACTTGTTGGGTTTTTTCTTACACTCAATTAGTTTTTAATCACATTGCATGTTAGTGCAAAAATAGTAATATTAATTTATTGAAGAGGGTAGGCCCGCTTTGCAATTTTTCTCTTGGTTCACAGTAAAGTTTTTTTACTGATGAGTGACAATCCAACAAAGAAAAAAATTTTGTAGATGTATTTCTTTGCTAATTTTGTTGGACATTTTTTCATTTTTCTGGAGATAAATTTCTTCAAAAATCAGAGTATTTTTTGTCGTTAAAAAATAATGCCTTTTACCATAACAAGGATCTGCTAATTAGCTACCTAATTAAATTAAATTTTTTTTATTGCAGTCCAGACTAGTAAATGAATAAAATTGTTTTTTCTTTTGCTTTTTCACCTTGGCATAGTGCTAAACGAAGTTGTTAATTGAAACAATCTGCTGTTAATCAAACAATAATTTTTCTTAATGTATTTTCTAGCTCAGTGATTGTCAAACATTGGCGCTGGAACGCTCTTGCAAAAATTTTTATTTACTTTAAATGCCAATGTTACGTTACATGAAAAAAACACCAGATTTTAAGGCTTCGAATCAAAGAGTTTAGACTTGTTTATATTCTAAGTTTCGGTTCACTTTCATCAAGATTTTAATTGGAGAAACTTGTTTTTCCTGTATTTTAGTTTTAAATGTTATTTTATATTTTAATTCTTTATCGTGATTTTGTTTAGTTAATTTAAAGGTTAGTCATCCAAATATTTGTATTAATTTGAAATCAAGAAAGAGACACTGTTTATAATATAAACAATTAATAATTATCTGAATACATTGCTTATAGACACTTATTCAAATAACACTTGACCATGAAAAGGTGTTATCAAAAATAAATTCAGCTCTTCTATTGGTCGAAATGAAACAGGGTTTCCACTCGTTTGGACCTGCAAAAGCCAGGGAATTTAAAAGTGCACAAATTTTGTTAAGGAAAGCAAGGAATTTATGATTTTGAAGCGAAAGTCGGGGAAATTTAGATTTTAGAAGAGGGAAGAAATTGAATAAATAAAATGATTTACGTAAATAATTATGAAAAACCTGGAAAAGTCAGGTATTTTCGATTTTGAAAAATGATTGGTAACCCCATAGAGAGAAATGAGCTACTCAGATAAAGGGAAAAGTTTTGCCTACTCTTGAATTGACTTGAATTAATTGTAAAAGAGATGAGAATATGTTATGAGATAATTTAAGTCCTTAAATTCTTCACGCTTTGGGCTATCAAATTAAATTTGTCAATATTTTATTGTAGGCCATTGTCCTAGAAGGCAAGTATTGGAAACGAAAGCTAGCAGCAGTTACAGCAGAATATAAAAAATGGCGTATGTTTCATCGCACTCACGTGTTGGGCCACGTAAAAGATGCAATGGATACGGTGAGCTCTAAACTAGAAATTGGTCTTTCGTATCTATTAAGATTTGAAGTCATGTTAATTTTGTAAATTTTAGTTAAGCGATTTCGAATCGTTCGCTTGGCAGTCTCAGGGTTCCGACAGCATGCATATGATGGTGGATGAAGATTATTTGGGACTTATGAGCGATACACTTTTTTCAACAATTACGAGTCAGCCTTTCGTTTTTCCCGATAGCAGAGAAATTGGTAAAATTGTGTAACTGCTTTTGGATATAAAAACGTTATTTTTGTTTTTTAGCTAAAGCCGGACTTGCCGATTTTATTCAACCAAGTTTGGGTCCTTTGCAACCTAACTTGGATGATTACATGGATACTTTTGAACCATTACAAGAATTGTTTTCTGTAAAGCTACCTTCCGTACCTGAAGAAAATGGCGTTGAGTCGTCGTTGTATAGACAACACAATGCCAGCTGGTGCTACACCGATCTTGATCTTCTGGGCCCAAATGTACAGGTTTTTTGAAAAAAAAAATGTTAAACTGATTTGTGTGTTTATAGATGAACGCAACAAATAATTTTAATCCTACTGCTCAACCTCAAATCATGCAAAAATCGGTACCGATACGAGACACAGGTTCTCAGCTCCCGACTTACACAAACGAGATGATGATTCATCCTGTAGAAGTGTACCTGCCGCAACAACCTCAAACTTCTGTGTATCAATTACCTGTGATCTCAAAAGCCAACAAAACAATGAAAAAAATGCCTCAATCTTCAATGTCGTACAATAAATCTGATGCCATATATCCAAACTATAGCTTATCTGACATTTGCAATGTCGAAAATCGTGTGCAGTGTATGTATTGTTACCATTCCTTTATTTTGAAAACCAATGGGGAATTTTGTAGTATCAACCCAACAACAAACATTCAAATCACCACAAATTTGTGATGCCAATCAACAATTACCACGGGGTTACAAATTTCCAAGTCCTACTACTATAACACCCAATTTAAAATTTACATCACCAACTTCCAATAATTACAAGTCACAATCACGATCTCATCTTCACACTCAAGCCGGTAGTTCAAGCATGCAATCTAAACCGGCAATCGAAAAAGTGGAAGTAAGTTTTATTTTATAAATTGATTTTTTTAAACTTACCTTTAAAATTTTTGTGTTGTAGAAAGACAAGTTAGAAAATAGTGGACGTTCAGTTCGCAAAACAAACAGACAACGATCGATATCGATGTCACGTGAACCGATTAAAAGACCTCCACTCATAAGTGCCATAAGCGATCCATCTTTAGTAACACCGGCGAACAGTGTTCTTCTCACTCAATTACTCACAAACAGTAAATATTCTTAAGCATAATCCAACCAAATTTTTCTACTTTTATATACTTGTAGATACACAGAATATTTTTCAACAGTCATCTTCATCAAATTTAAGCATAAAATCCGAAAGATCTGCAAGTTGTTCGAGTATAACTGACGACAACTCGACGATGTTGTTGATTAATCAACCTCAAGCGTCTTCTTCAGGTCATTTAATCACTCCTGTTTCTTCTGTCACCGATCCTGTAATAACACGATTTTTAGTTAAGATTGAAAGTTAATTTTTATTGTTGTAGTTACTTTTGCCATCATTAAGCGGTTCAAATGCGTCGAGTCCTTCGAGCTCTCATGGAATTGGGTCGTGTCCAACTTCGCCTCAGGGAATTTTAGGGTCTCCTACAAGAGACAAAGATCAAAGGCGGGTTGGACACATTCATGCAGAACAAAAACGAAGATATAATATAAAGAACGGCTTCGATATGATACATTCCCTCATACCGCAGTTAAATCAAAATTCTAGTGCCAAGTTAAGCAAAGCTGCGATGTTACAAAAAGGAGCCGAGTACATTCGACAGTTGCAGCAGGAAAGGAATCAGTTGAAAGAAGAAATGGATAGTTTGAGACAACAAATCGATGCACTTAACACTTCTATTAGGTAGGAACTTTTAGGTTTAAATTTTATAAAAAAAAAATTGTAATTTTACAAAAAGTTGTTGGGTAGCTCAATATTGTCATTTCTTCAATTAATTTTCAAATTACTGTTTTGTAATTCAGAGCAGGGGGGGTAACTAGGAATCATGAAAAAAGTTGGCTTCTATATTATCAAACTATGCTCCCAAGTGAATTTTCTATGATGCGGGTTTACATAAAACAGCTAATGTGTGTGTCAAGGCTTGCACAGCAATAGGGAAACTCAGTTTTTACTGTCTATTTATTCAGTTAATTTTTAAATTTCTCTTCTATCATGTGCATTGTAAAGTCTTTTTGATGTTGACAACCTTTTCTCTTATGACTGTTGTGTATACAGGGTGTCCCCGGATGCACTTTACATAACTTGGGTGGTGATAGAGGACACTTTTCTAAGAACAATATTTAATAAAAATTTTTTTCTAAATTGAAACCCTCGAGAGTTACGCCTCTTTAAAGCATTTTTTCAATTTCCACCTTCACGTGGCCATATCCCCGAAAATATTGAATTTCAGTAAAAATGGTTTTGTGCTTTTTTAAAGAGCGTGAAATAATCTACAAACTACATTTAAACCTTTTCCGTCTAAAATCAACGGATTTCGAGCTATGAATTAAAGTAAGTTAAAAAATGTTGAAAAATTCAAACTTTTTATTTTTTTATTTTTTCAAGACATCTTTTAAACGAAAGATTTTACAAGAAATCTGACGTAAAATTACAATTTCGGATAGGAAATTTAATGAACTACAACTTTTATCTAGCCAATTTTTTAAAAAGCCAGCCCATTTCATAGAAAATCAGAAAATAATAAACAAGGCAGCTACAAAAGAAAAAAAATAAATTCACAAAATTTTTTTTATCTTGAAAAATTATTTTATTAATTGATTTTAAATTATTTGATTACTTAAGGAAATGTTCAAAATGACCTCCCTCATTATCAATACACAAACGTGATCGTTTTAAAATATGTTGAACAGTGTTATTTATAATGTTTCCTCTTTTGGTAAGAGTCATTATAGCATCTTTTACTCCCTCCATTAATTTCTTTCTGGTGTCGAGGTTTCTTCTGTTGCTGTACACCAATGCTTTAACAGCACTCCATAAAAAATAATCCAGAGGAGTTAAATCTGGGGATCTTGCTGGCCAATTAATTGTTCCCCCTCTTCCGATCTGGATGCAGGATATGTTTAATTCAAAAAAGTTTTGACTTGAAGCCCAAAATGTGCGGGTGTACCATCTGCGCACCAGTTTTAATCAAGCATCTATAGGATTTGTTTTTAAATAAAGTATTAGAACAGACAATGTATTTTGAATTTACATAAAAATAATTTATAACAAATCTATGTAAGTTAGAAAAAACCCATGCAGATGGAAGTCTTCTTTGAGGATATCGGCTTCGGTATTCGATTTTAGCTGCTCTTGCGCTACCATTACAATAGCCGTATACAAAATGCATATCGGCATATTCATTATTTGAAAATGACGTTATAAAATGTAGATGACAATAAAATATTTCTTTAAAATAAGAGCGCTGCAGATAGAAATGGACGACACAAACCAATTAAGCACTATGTTTTGACGTTAACGAATGGAACCAAATTTCAAATTCCAAATTTTTGTACCGGAAAAACTCAGTACTAAATTGTAAACATCAACCGTCATTTATTTTTCTGTGATTTTGTGAATTTATTTTATTTTCTTTTGTAGCTGCCTTGTTTATTATTTTCTGATTTTCTGTGAAATGGGCTGACTTTTAAAAAAAATTTACTAGACAAAAGTTGTAGTCCATTAAATTTCCTATCCGAAATGGGGCGTCAGATTTTTTGTAAAATTTTTCGTTTAAAAAATACAGGGTCTTGAAAAAAACAAAAAATAAAAAAAGTTTGAATTTTTCAACATTTTTTAACTTACTTTAATTCATAGCTCGAAATCCGTTGATTTTAGACGGAAAAGGTTTAAATGAAGTTGGTAGATTATTTCACGCTCTTTAAAAAAGCACTAAACCATTTTTACTGAAATTCAATATTTTCGGGGATATGGCCACGTGAAGGTGGAAATTGAAAAAAATGCTTTAAAGAGGCGTAACTCTCGAGGGTTTCAATGTAGAAAAAAATTTTTGTTAAATATTGTTCTTAGAAAAGTGTATCCGGGGACACCCTGTATTTGAAGTGTTATCACATATATCGAGGACCTAATGTTTAACATGGGCTTCAAAGCAGTCGGAAGTGTAATCGATTTCATTGTAAGAAAATTTACTAGGCACACTCCGAGGACCGATGATCAGATTCAAGTCTGTACTTTGCCTAGAGTTGAACAGAGTACCAGTCAATTTTCTTATCCACTTAAACTAGGAGCGCCTCTATATTTTTATGTGGTTTGTTTTTATTGAGGTTAGAACTTCTTTCCTTCCAGTAACTGCCAATCTCTTCTACCTGCAACGGGAGCTCCTGTTTCAAGACAAAGGGACAGCAAAATACAGGAAATGTTTGACAATTACGTGAAAAAGAGAACCATGGAGGACTGGAAATTCTGGATCGTATCCTTTTTAAATCAAACTGCTAAATTTTTATCTTGTTATTTTCTTAACGTTTTTTTAGTTCAGTTTATTATTTAGGTCCCTATTGACGTCCTTTAACAATTTTGTATCGACTTCAAGTTTGGAAGACTTGTACAGATCCACGTTACACTGGGTGGAACAGCATTGCACCCTTGGTGATCTCAGACCATGTAAGTTCCTCTATTTGAGTTAAAAAGGAAAAGACTTTTAACTGCCTATTTATTTTAGCTGTTTTGGTTTCGCTAAAGTACCTGTGCACAAAGACAGACATTTTGTCAAAACCAGAAAAGTTACCTGAGGAAGCGAGACAGGCAGCTTCGTCTACTTGAAATATTGGCAATCAAAGTCAGCTTTAATTATTGTTTGCTCAATATTATGTTCGTGATATGCAAGTGCAAAGCCAATTAATATATTTTTCTACCTTAAGTGCAAACTAACTCAAATATGTTCTCGCGCAGTTAAAATATGTTTTTGTTACCTGTTGAAATGTTTCAGATTTTTTCTTGTTAAATTTTTGCATTTATATTTTATATCATAGTTAACGTTTGATATTTTTAGTACTAAATTGATCTATTCAAATTTGACCCTCTTCCCTATTCCAACTAAAATAATTTTCTGATTAAATTTAATAGTTTTAATCTTCCGATTATATGATCAGAAAAGACTTTCGTGGTCAATCAGGGACCTAAACTTGACCGGAAAAAACTAGGAAGATTAAAATATCAGAACTTAATATAACATTTTCTCCACAAAGTTATGTTGTGAAAAAATTGATACGTACACAAATCGAACAAAGATTACTTACATGTCGTGTGATGGTGCAATGCAAGTTACTGCCTTATAAATTTCAAACTCTTTCTTGCATTTGAATGTTTTTTTAGTAGTCATAATAAAGTACAGAAAAAAACTTAATTTTAGTTATAAATTTATTATCTAAGAATAAATTTGATCTAACTAAAATTTTAATTGCATGTAGTGCCTTACGAATTAAGCGTGATAATTTTAAATGTTTTAAGATGAACGTAACATTTAGTATGTAAGGGTACTTATATTTTATGTTGCTGGTCATTTTATTGTATATATTTGTTATAATCTACATAATTATATTATATATTTTCACTTTTAAATATGTTAATAATTTTACTTGTACCTCCATACAATAAATTTTTGTTTTTGTTTGAGAATTATTTCTTGTTTCTATTTACCTTGAGATACGCCACTGAATGTAAAACAAGGAAATGTATTGTTCATGCCTCATGCCATCTAGCAATGAAGTGGTGAATTAACTTATGACGGTGGGATCGATGTAAATAAATAATTAAAAAATGTCTTTTAATAATTGCAATATTAAATATTCCAACGTGTGCCGCACTTGCTTGGATGCCAACGCAAATATGAAATCGATCTTCACGGTCGAGTCGGTCATGGAACAACAAATATCTCTGTCGGAGATTCTGATGTCTTTCACCACTCTTCAGGTTAGTTTGCTTTGTTGCAGTAAAACTGTAATTGAAAGTTTATTTAAATCTAGATTAACAAAGGTGATGGTTTTCCCGAACAAGTTTGTTTAAATTGTGAACAAGAAATGAACCGGGCTTTCTGGTTTAAAAGGTTGTGCGAAAACTCGAATCGAACGTTGAATGATTATTTACAAATGGTTGTACCTGCTTCGGATGGTACGGAATTGGATTTGTATTATAATGTAAAAGAGTGTAGCGAAAAAGTCAAGATGGAGGGTTATAATGCCAGTGTCGCAATCGAAGACGATTGTAAAGTTAAAAATGATCAAAGTTGGCAAAATTTTGGTAAGTATACTCTTGAGTGTTTGTCACAATATCTGTAATTGATTTTGATTTTTTCCTGGTTTAAGTATACTTTGATGTCTGTGTTGCTGGATCTTATGGGATGAAAGCACATGATCTTGGTCTTCGCGACTGAGAGACTCAATTTTATTTTCTTGCACCACCTGCCCAGACGGTTAACAGCTTCTTGTAGTTTGGCGATTAGTTCTTTCCTGTTTTTTGCTTTAATGACTTTTGCTATGTCATCAGCATAAGCCAGGGTAATATCTCCATTTTTCACGTATTCTTCTTGTTCGAGGTAATCATGAGGGGCAGCTCTAGCCTTTACGCCGCCCCGGACAAAAAGGCAAATTGCCGCCCCACTATGGGGTTAATAAGCTTTTTCGTTAACTATTTCAATATTTTTGTGGCGTCTTACTTAATTTCTTAAGTATTTCAATTTTTGTCAATTTGTCACGTCAACAGCCATGATGTTTCATAAGATGGGTTCTAGAACCAACCTTTGCGGACATCCTTTGGAACTGTTTTTCTGTACGCTGATACTTTTGGCGGTTAGGGTAATCTCCCTCTTCTTCAGATAACTCCTCAATACCCCTATGATCCCCTGTGGAGTCCTCCTCTTACACAAAATGTGGAAAAGGGCCGGCCACCATAGGTTATCAAAGGCTCCCGATATATCGAAGAAGAGAGCTGCGGTACATTCTTTTTCTTTCTTGTTTTCTTTAATCGTGTTGACCAACTTCTCGGCAGCGTCTTCAGCTGATTTCTTCTTCGTGAATCCAAACTGACTCGGAGAGTGGAACGGGTTTTTCTGTTCTATCAATCTTTCCTTGATTATTTTTTCTAATATTTTACCAAAGGATAGTAATAATGTGATTGGTCGATAGTTCTTTATTGACCCATGGTCCCCCCCTGTATCTTTCAGTATAACTTTTAGCAATCCTTTCTGCCATAGGGTGGGGAAATGGGCCAATCGTAGGCACGCGTTTAGTATGTCCTAGACCGCTATCTGCCATATCATCCCAATATTCAGAACTGGACACATGTTCTTTATTGGAGGATACGAGGAATTGGCCATAGTAGTACCGCACCGTACCGAAAAAAGTCACTTCCATCTTGTCTTGTATTAGGCTATTTGCTTCTTTGAGAGCTTTGAACTTTTATGACTATGTTTTAAAGTTTCTCCTTCATCTGCAGTGTACACCTTAAGGCACTCACTAAACTTGGTAAACTTGGAGGCACTGAATCGCGAACTTCAAGTCGTCCATGAATAGTCGGATGACTGCTTTTTTCCTCCGAGCTGCTCCACTGTTTCTTTCATAATAACACAGGTTATTCCCTTAGGACTCGTTTAAACGAGCCTACCAGATTTCCAGGTTTTAAGGAAAGTCTCGGAAGAGAATCTTCTGTTGACTTGCTTCCAGATAGCGCATCACTAAAATTACTAAATACTGCTTTGATGTCCTTTTCAATAATTGTGGGGAAGATCTGTGTTATATTAAATCAAAGATTTAATTATGAAAGTCAGAAATTTTGCGTCATGTAGAAAACTAAAATTGTAGAAAGTGTGAATCAGCTAGTAGCGATTACTAATAATAATATTACACTAGCGGATATTTTGTATAGGTTACATAAAATTAAGAACAAAGGATATTAGTAATCTGGTGTTGTGCATTTATTGTATTTCCAGCGTTGGTAGGGTGTGGTTTGGTTAAGGCTTGATGTGTAGTTACGGTTAATAATAATTATAAACAACTTTTGTAATTAATATACAATTGTTTGAATGGAATCGATATGATTGGATGGCAAAACTTAGAATTATTAAAAAAACGTGTATCTTACTTTTTGGAGAGGAATTTACCCCAAAGTTAAAGGCGAGATTTAATGCTTTATTGAAAATGATATTTTTATAAAAATATTTCTTCTGAAAAATCCGATGCTTACGAAGCTGGTTTTACATTTTTATTATGTTACAGATACTGCCCATGAAGCAAATTATTCTGAAAAAAGTGAGGAAACATATGAAGAGCAATCTCAGCAAAAGGTAACTTGAATTTGAGTGTATTTTTTTTTTATCATAAGAAACTGAACATTTCAAAACCTGTTCGAATTATTCGGTTCTGTTTACGGTTTTATTTTAGGTATCTACAATCCTAATTTAGGTATCTACAATCCTAATTTAGGTTTTTGTTTTAGATTAAAGTTCGAAAAAAATTCAGAGAAGCAAATCACGTGAAAAAAGTTTACCCCTGTAAGGAATGCAAAACACTATGTTTAGGTTTAGGAGAATACAGACACCACATGGCTAAATTGCACGAAAAAACGCACAAATGTGAAACCTGCAGAAAACAGTTAAGTTTGATAGCAATTAATTATTTGTACCATTTATTCAAATAATCATTTTAGGTTTAGCACCCAATCGATGTTAAAGCGTCACTTGCTATCGCATCACGTGTCTGTAAACAATGCAAATGTGAAACATGAAAAACACAAGAAGAACAAGAGTGGAATAATAAAACAACGAAACTTACCAACTACTTGCAATATTTGTAAGAAAACCTTTCGATTTCATAGCAACTTGGAAAGACACAAATTAATTCATACCGGCGAGCGACCATACCTGTGTAACATTTGTGGTAAAGGCTTTGCTCAATTGTCGTATTTAAAAATTCATTCCTTTATTCATACCGGTGAGAAGCCGTACAAATGTAAAATGTGCGAAAAGAGTTTTGCTGCTCCTGGAACTCTAATGACGCATATTCGTACTCACACAGGAGAACGACCACATATTTGTAAAATTTGTGGTAAAGACTTCCCTCAGTCGGGATATTTATCTGCGCATATTCGCACTCATACGGGTGAAAAGCCCATAGAATGTAAAATTTGCCACCGACGATTCAATCAGAGTGGTCGCCTCATCATTCACATGCGCATTCATAGCGGAGAGAAACCTTACAATTGTGTTGATTGTGGTAGAAGTTTTGCCGTTAAGGGAACTCTTAAGAAACACATTAGAACCCACACTGGGGAACGACCGTATATTTGTAGTGTTTGTGGACAAGCGTTTGCTCAAAGTGGAACTTTAACGACTCACATGAAAGTGCATCGTTCTAAATAAGTACAGTATTAAACTTCTTCCAGTTTTGTGATGTGACTTTGTAGCTACTAAAAGAATTTTTTACAAAGTTTTTTAAGCTATTTATATTAGAAATTTTAAGGTATGACCTCTTTAAAATAAGATGATACAGTATTAAGTTTTTTTCAATTTTGTGATGTGATTTTGTAACTTCTAAAGTAATTTTTTTAAGCTAATTTATTTTAATTATTTTTAGGGTTTATCCTTTGAAAAAGGAAATCTTTTTACGTAGGTAGAAAGTAGTAAGTACAGTTTTAATTTTTTAACAACAAATTATGTGATGCGATTTGGTAACTTTAAAAGTTTCTGAAACTTATTTATCTTAGTAATTTTACAGTATGTGATCTCTTAATAAAGGAAATCTTTCTATATAACTACCTTAGTCATCTTTCTCCGTTGTTTGTAATATCCCTCGGAGAGGTAATCATCGCTCGTTTGGATATCTATAAAATAGGTTCTAACCCCTTATCATCTAGAATCAACGGATTTCGAGTTATAAATTAAATTCAGGGAAAAAAGTTAAAAAAATTCAGGTTTTATTTTTTTTTACTTTTCTTGCAACCCCGTATCTCTTAAACGAAACGTCTTATAAAAAAACTGACGGCCCAAACCGGATAGGAAATTTAACGGGCTACAACTTTGGTCAAATACATTTTTTTGGAAAACTAACCGTTTTCACAGAAATTTTGAAAATAATGAACGGAGGTGTATGTGAAAAAAAAAATAAATTCACAAAATTTACTTCAATAAATTTTCAAAATGGCCTCCCTCATAATCAGCACACAGGGTTATTTTGACCAACAAATTTTCCACCCCCAAAATAAAAGCATACTTCCGCATAGGGTACTTTGCTTCCTGAGCTATTTCCTACCTACTGTGAAAATTTCAAAAATTTTAAAAAGCGATGTGAATGTACCTTTAAAATAAGTTGACAGCGCGCATATGTTTTGTAGTGCGCAAGACCGAGCCAAAAATATTATAGGTTAAAATTTACCGCCAAATGCTTATCAAGATATCATTAAAATACAATAAAAAGTAATTATCTAAAGATTTAAGAAGCGATAAGTATCGAAAACTGTTATAAGAAGTATTTATGGTACAATCACCTGTCAGTTTGTTAGTGTTTCAGTGAAAAAAAGTTTACTTTTAAGTTCGTTTTTACTATCATACAGAACCATGACTTCCAAAGGGACTCGAAAAAGTGAAATTAACAATCCAGCACCCCGAAAAACAACAAAACGATCGAGGAAAAGTATCGTGCCACTCAGTGAACCCGAGTCCGAAACTTTTCTTGTTCCATCGACTACACCAACCAAGTATAAGTCTGACGAAATTAATGATGAAGCCGTCACACCGCCAAAAAGACAGAAAAGTAACGAAAATACCCCGATTAAGACGCCCTCAACATTACTTAAGAATCTTTCGTTGGTGAATCCATTAAAATCAAAAGCCACTACGAAACAGTTGTTCAGTTCGCCATACCAAGTTGCGAGGAAAGCTTTACACAGCAGTGTTCCTCTAAAATTACCAGGGAGAGAAAAAGAATTGGAGGAATTGCACAATTTTATAGACGATTTGATGGTTAATAAAAGTTCCGGTAGTTTGTACATCAGCGGCCCTCCAGGTACGGGAAAAACTGCAGCTTTGTCATTGATACTTGAGGAAGTAAAAGATTTAAAGAAAATTTTTGTTAACTGCACTGCTATAAAGTCTTCGGGAGCTATTTATTCGAGAATAACAAACGAATTAGGTTTAAAAGTTACTGGTAAAACCGAGAAGGATTACATCGCTGCAATCGATTCATATTTGAAAAAAAATCATAAAATGATGTAAGTTTCATATTAACATTTCCAATTAAGGAAACGGCTTTTTGCCTTAGTAATAGTAATTTTTTACCTGTGTTTTATTTCAGCTTACTAATTCTCGACGAGATCGACCAGTTGGATAGTAAAAATCAGTCAGTGTTGTACACCATTTTTGAGTGGCCGGCCAAAGAAAATTCAAGATTGATTTTGATTGGAATTGCGAATGCACTTGATTTGACTGACCGCATTTTACCCCGTTTGCAAGCCCGCTGTGAACTAAAACCAAAGTTAATGCATTTTGCACCTTACACCAAACAACAAATTGAGACAATTTTTAACGAGCGACTATTAGAATCTAGTGTGACCGAAATATTTTCACCGGTAGCAATAAAAATGTTGGCAGGAAAAGTGGCAGCAGTTTCGGGGGACGTTCGTAGAGCTTTAGATATTGGTAGGCGCGTGGTCGAATTAGCAGAACAAAGTGATAATAAGGCGGTGTTGCAGTCGCTAGAAAATATAGAGAAATCGACTTCTACGGCTGTTGACTTGAAGCAAGTGGTTAGTGTACTAAATAACGTTTATGGTACATCACAAAATTTAACAGACAATTCTGATGATAGTTTCCCATTGCAACAGAAACTTATCATTTGTACGTTGCTATTAATGTTGAAGAAGGCTAAAAATAAGGACGTAACGATCGGGAGGTTACATGAAGTTTATAAGAAGATATGCAAGACTCGTAATCTATCGGCAGTCGATCAAGCCGAATTTGTTGGTTTGTGTTCGTTGATCGAAACCAGTGGTATAATTCGAGTCAATGGAAAAAAAGAGCCTAGGTTACATAAAGTTACGTTGCAATGGGACGAAGAGGAAGTGATTTCAGCACTAAAAGATAAACAGCTTCTATCAATGGTTTTACAAGATGAGAAATGCTTGGGTAAATTATAAGGCTGTACTTTTATGGAATAGAATTTTTATTTATTCGATGTAAGTGATATTTTGAAATATATTTTATTTTAAATTTGTGTAATTTAAAACTTTTTACTTTTTAAAATTTGTAAATTTAGTCATTTTTTTATTTAGTTTATTTTGACAATTTTCGAAACTTATTCTTCGATTCAAATCGCCTAATCTGATATAGGTTCTTAATCTACTGAGGCAGAGAATCACTTGAAAAGAAATTGAAGTATTTTGCAATTTGTTCATTGTTCTCTTTGCCAATTTAAAAAAAATCTTTTTTTCACTTGATAATGAGTTTCCATGCATAGCAAAGAACTTGGCATCAAGTATCTGAGCTGCTTCAAACAATTCTTTGCTGGGTTTCATTAAAAATCCTCTTGAAATTGATTGCAACCAGTCAGGTTTTCTGTTGGTCGATTGTAGGATTGTATTTGTAGGAACACCCAAAGAATATTTATTTTTATATCTGAAAGCCACATATCCAGCTATGTATTTCTAAGACTTGTTAACATTTTGTTTAACTTCAAACTTTCTTCATTCACAACTTCTTCGTCTAAATATTTCGGTTGAACAAAAGAACAGAATATGCCATTTTCGCAATCATCCTGCTCCGGCTCATCTAAAGTTGTTTGAGGACATTTTGGGTTAAACAAATATCTTTGAGGGTATTGTTAGACTCTTCTGCTATATTAAGCAAACATTCTTCATTGTTTTCCTCGGTGTTTCTGTAAACACTGCTGCTGAATGTTTGCCTAATATGAACCACCTCAAACGATATCTGAAATCAAGAGGCGAAAGGTGGTCATTTGCTTCGCTCATAGCTCGAAGATAGGAAAGGAAATTTTCCAGAACATCCTGATTTAGTCGAGTAGTCAAAATGTATTTGACACTGTACTTCTCCTGTAAATAATCAAACATATCTGTCAACGATCTGTTGGTTAGCAGTATTCCTTTCTGAAATGGCAGAAGTTTTTGATGCTTCCCAATTCTTAAAGCACTTATAATTTCGGACATCTTATTTAACAAATGTTTTTGATTATTTAAATCAGTACCAAATGCGTTATTTCCTGGACAACTACTATTATATTTAGACCTCGAGTTCAACAGATCAAACCAATCATTACGTAATTGAACAATTTCGGAAGCCTTCTTGCAGTCGCTGTTAGGCATCAAACTCTGTTCCCCATAGTACTTAATTGCTTTAACAACAGTGTTGGACAATAATTCAGCTGCAAGTCGAACCCTTTACCACATAGATCCTTTTACTTCTTAGCGCAACCACCTTAAATGAGTTTTTCACTAATATACCCACCGACATCGTGAAAAGTCTTCCAAACGGAAAGGATGATCCCATATCTTTCTTGACTGTTTTCGATGCTCCCAGCTTCTCCTTTTACCAGGTCCGTCCTACACAAGTCAGAAGGGCTATCGACAAATTAAACCACTCCACTAGCAAAGACATATATGGTATGAACACAAAAATTATCAAAACAATCAAGAATATCATCATCTCTCCACTTACAAATCTGATAACTGAGTGTATTAAAAATAACCATTTTCCATGGGCCTTCAAACTTGCAACAGTTATTTCTATTTTTAAGAAAGGTAATGCCAATGATCCCAACAATTATCGCCCAATCTCATTACTACCCATCTTTTCGAAGATATTTGAGATCATTTTGAATCAGCAGATTACGGATCATTTCGAATCAAATCAACTGCTTAACCCCAGTCAATTTGGTTTTAGAAACAAAAAGTCAACCTCACTGGCTATTAATAAGCTCACCCAGATTATACTTAAAGATTATGAAGAACGCAAATTCACCGATGCCACTTTCTACGATTTATCTAAAGCCTTCGATTGCGTGGATCACGAGGTATTAATCAGAAAACTGGAATACTACAACTTATCTAGCAACAGTATCTTACTAGTCAGATCGTTTCTAAAGAACAGACAACAACGTGTGAAATTTAAAAACGACATCTCCACAAGTCTCGACGTCAACACTGGTGTTCCACAAGGTTCCGTATTTTCTCCGTTTCTATTTTTGATTTATATCAACGATATTAATAACTGTAGTCCCACATCCGACTTTATCCTATTTGCGGATGATACCGCCAAAACAGAGAGCGATCTCAACCTATGTGATTTGCAATACAATTCGCAGATTGCTGAATCGCGGATAAAGAACTGGTTTATCTGCAATAAATTAAGCTCTAAAGCTCTCTGACCAGAAAATCATCTTCAGCCTCCGAAAAGGCACCGTGTACGATCCTGTGAAATACCTGGGTGTTGTCTTGGATAGCGCTCTGACCTGGAAACCTCACATCAAATATTTAAACGGAAAATTATCGAGAGCCACCTTTTGCCTAAGATCGTTAAGAAACCAACTGTCGAATACGTATCTTAAGACAGCATACTACGCTCTATTCCACTCCAAGATGTCATACGCAATATTGAATTGGGGACATTCATCTCACACCGAGGATGTCTTCAAAATACAAAGAAGATGCCTTCGCGTTCTGGCTGGTATTGGTTACCGCGATGATTGACGACATTATTTTAAAACAATGGATATAATGACAACAACCTGCGTGTTTATACAGGAATGCCTGATGTACGTTAGGCGAAACTTTAATGCTCTAGAGACCAACAGCAACTTCCACAAATACCCAACAAGAATAGCAAATAACCTAAGGATCAAATTTCATCACCTGCAGCGGACCCGAGATGATGCAAGCTACATAGAAGTCAAATTGTTCAATGCACTTCCCGAGGGATTAAGAGCATTGGGTGAGAAAAACTTCAAGCGAACTATTAAGGAATATCTCACAAAATCGGCTTTCTACAGCGTGGAAGAGTTCATGCAAAGCGTGTAAACACTTTTATGTACTTAACACTAATAAAGTTTATTATTATTATTATTACTTCGAGATTATTTTGAATGCAAAAGTCAGCTCCGAAGTGGAAATGTCTAATAAACTTTCAAAATAAGGTTCCACGTCAAAACGACGCGGGAATTTGGACTCGCGACAATTGGACGCATGTGACAATTTGCAGTAATCTCCTTATAAAGGCGGTGCGTGCCCTATTGGGGGTTTTATGATTAGAATTAGTCATATTCATTCGTACAGTTTTAAGTAAGTATTCCTTAAATGAAAAATCTACCAGAACAATCCCCTTGAATTGTTAACGTAAACGGATTGATAATTTAGAAATTATCAAGACTACTGTAGTACTTAACCGAATTAAAATAAATATATTAAGTTATACTCAAGATCATTCGAAGTATATCCACATGCAGTGTATTTAATATTATCAGGAAATATTTGATATTGAAGCGAAAGTCAGGGAAAATTTTTCAAATACGACTAGCAGGAGTCTTCCAAAATTTGGAAATACAATTCAAATGTTCAAATTACGCCACTGCTTGGAAAAGATTTTATTCAGTCTTAATTAAAGTATTTTTCAATATTAACAACTAATTCTGTCAAAAGCATTCCAATTCCTTACTTACAAAAATTAATGTACCACATTAATCACTTTCACCAGATTCAGAATCTTGCAGAACTTTAGCTTTATCAGTTTTTCTATTTCTTCTAGCTTCAAAATCAGACTCGTCTTCATCTGTAGAATAAATAGCGCCACCTGGTACAAAGACAAAAAATCAGGAAATGGTTACATCAACCTTAAAAACAATTTACCTTTTTGTGCTGCAGTGGAAGCTCCAGACTTGTACTTATTTTTAATTGCATTAAGAGAAATAGTGCCCTCTTCGTCACTACCCTCTTCTTCGCGAAAACTCTCACGATGGTGGGCACGAGTTCCTCCTTCGCTTCGTTTACGTGGCTTACTTGTCCTGACAGGTTGTCGCAATTTTTGTTCCTCTTCCTGTTGAAAAACAAAAAGTTAAATGCTATAACAAGAATCGTTTACGATCTTACTTTGAGAAGCATCTTCCTATCTTTATCGGGATCAACTCCAACCTGCGATATAATTTTAATACCCGACACTTTTTGGGAACGATCTGCGAGTGACAAAGTCATTTTTCTGTGAGTAAAACTCTCGGTAGAGTGTGGTCTGAAACTCAACTTTGTTCGGAACACTGCTTGACCTTGTAAACCAGTACCTTGCCGAATAAACAAGTGATTGTGGTCCCCCTAAAAACAAAATTAATTTTTAGTTATTCGTCAATGTATTACAATGTTTTACCTGTAAAGGTTGCTTGTATACATCAAAAATTTCAGAACCCAAGTGAAGTGAGAGTGAACCATCGGACCACCGAACAAATCTTGCATTTGATTCTTTAATTGTGTTGCCTTCCTTGTCAATATCTTCACGCCAACGGATTGTATTTTCCACCTTTAATTTCAATCTCGCACGACCCTCTTCGTCCAAAGTTTCTTCCTCATCAATTTCGTCTTCATAGGTTTCTTGATCAAAAGGACGCGTTTCGACCGACAAGAAATTAGGTAATTTCACAAAATGAATGTCCCTTCCCAAATCGCAACTGATTTTAGGTATTTGCACATCGATTCTTGTTTCTGGTATCGGTTCAGGTTCTGGTTCTTTCTCTTCGTCCTAAAATATACCAAAATTAAATTTTCCCCAACAGAATTAGTAATAAATCTTACATCTTCTATGACTGGACGTGCTTCATTTTCATTGTCAGAACCCGACTGGCGTTCACGCTCGTCGCCACTGTCTCTTTCATTTCTGGAGTCGTTTTTATCTTCCGCTTCTTCTTCACTACTGATATCGTCGGCATCGCCAAACAAAGCCACACGACTTTGTTCTTCTGTCGGTTCTTTAGCTTCAACTGGAGTTTCAATTTCTTCTTCACTGTCGGTATCGATTACCTTACTTTTCTTTCTGACTATGATCGATTCGACCGAGCTCTCTCTTTTACGTTTGCTAGTGGGACTACCGCCATCCGATTCTGCGTCAATTTGTAATTGTGGGCTGTTAGATTTACTGTTGTGAGATTGGTTTTGTTGACTCTTTGATCTAGAACGGGAACGATCGGATTTTGATCCACGTGATCCCGACCTAAAAATAAATTAGTAATTACATTAAATCTTTTTTTGCGGTGGAGAGTTTCATAATAATAATAATAAAAGTTGTTATTACCTGCTTCTTGATTTACTCGCCCTGGATCTGTTTGATTCAACACTTTTGGACCTATTTGAAGCAGGTGAGCCCGATCTTGACCTATTTGATGCTTGAGAATTGGATCTCGAACGAGCAGATCCTTTAGAACTTGAGCGTGATCTTGCAGAGCCTCGAGAAACAGACCTCGATTGACGGGAACCAGATCTTGACCGACGAGATCCAGACCTCGACCTCTGCGATCCAGAACCCGATCTGCGCGACGTTCGACTTTCTTTTGATCCAGATCGTGACCGGTTTGAATTTTTAGAGCCGGAACGTGACCTGGCTGATCCTTGAGAACGAGAACGATTGGAACCAGCACTAGATCGGGACCTCTCAGAACTAGCACTTCTAGACCGATTTGATTTGTTTGAACCAGGACTTTGTGACCTTTGCGAACCGGACTTCTCCGATCCGCCACTAGGCGAACGCGATTTGGGTCTGGATTGTGACCGATTAGAATCTGCAGATCCCGATCTGTTGGATTGTGTCGAATGTGATCGTCGTGAAGCTGGAGATCCTGATCCTGACCTACTACCGCTTCCAGAACGAACCGATCTACTTGCAGATTTGCGAGCACGTTCAGGCGATTTATGAGAAAAATCAGGCGAATTTGAAGCGGATCGGTCCAATCCGTAACCTGGAGTTGGTGCCGGTCCCTGACTTGAAGGACTGCCGTGCTGAAAGTCGTTATCTGATTCGGAACCTGAAGCCATTGCAATACTGAAAATCCACTTTTTATTTTTTAGCACAAGTTTTATTCACATAACATTTCAGATATAGAAAACTTGATATTACATATTTAAATTTAAGGTTAGAAATACAGTTGGCTATGATATACACGGTGAAACATAATTTCAATAATTGAAGTTCTTTTTACTGAAAACCGAAAAGAATATTTTCAGCTTTTTTTTAAACAAATTTCACTTTATTATCTAAACCGTACCGTTTCTCTCGCGTAAAATAGTAATTAATGTGAAATGTTACATAATTTCGGCGCACGCTACTGGTTTGAAGCGGTAAACCCAATCCAGTAAGCGGAAATATCGAAAATTAAAGAGAATTTTCTTTACAAACTTTTCCCAAATTTGCACACTATTTTGCAGGATTATTCAAAATTTAAGTTTCAAGAATTTGTGGAGTAATTTTCAGATTTGAAAGTCGAGTAGTCCCGCACGTAATTTGAATTGTCACGTTCAGCACATGACACCTCTTAAAAAATTGGATCTATTTTGTTGATAGAAAAATGGATATTGATTCGGACGACGAAATATTGGTTGTTAACGAAGACTATTACGCCTTTTTGAACGTTTCCAAAAACGTAAGTTATGTAATTTTTTCGATAACCTCAAATTACTACTCTTTATTTTAGGCTACGAAAGAAGAAATTAGCAATGCTTATAGAAACCTCAGTCGTGTGTACCACCCTGACAAACACATCGATCCAACTAAGAAGGCAAAAGCCGAAGTTCTGTTTAACAGAACTAAGAAGGCATACGAAGGTAATTCTAGGTTTTTGTTGTTAAATTTCGTCAACGGTATTTGTTTTAGTTTTGTCGGATCCACATCGTCGAGCAATATATGATAGTTTAGGAATTAAAGGATTAGAGACCGAAGGTTGGGAAATTGTGCAACGTACAAAGACGCCTGCGGAAATTCGTGCAGAATATGAACAGCTGGCCGAAGAACGTGCCGAAAGGCTTAAACAACAAAGAACAAATCCTCATGGAGCAATTACCGTTAATATTAATGCCACCGATATGTTTAACCCTTATATTGATGATATCGAATTAGATGATGATTTTGACATGTAACCATTATAGCAATTAGGGTTAAGATTCTTTTTCTTAAATTTGTTATTTTTGTAGAGAGCAATCAAATTTATTACCGAATATTGAAATTTCTGGAATGAATTTCAATCAATCGGTCGAGTTACCTTTAACACAAAAAGATACTTGCACGCTGGGTGGACAATTGCAGACTCGAAACGGAACAGGAAATGGTGCTATTAATTTAAGTTGGCGACACATTTTTTCTCATCGAAGCTGGGGAGAAGTGGAAGTACTGGCTGGTAAGCGCTAACTTTTGCTTTTTCTAAATTAAATAAAATAAAATTATTTTTGTTTAGGTAATGGTCCTGCGTTGTCGTTAAAAGCATTTAGGACACTTAACAAGCGATTTTTTTGGAATGGGGGCACAATCCTTCAATTCACCCATCAAGGAATTAGACCTGGCATAATGTCAAGTAAAGATTTGATTTTATTCGTGATCATTATAATTAAATGCTTCTTTTTGTAGCACTTGCAATGCAAATCGACAAACATTCGGTTGGATATTTCACCTACAACGGTGGATTAAGGTCGCTAGTTTCAACTTCCGTTGTAAGAGATACCGAATTTGGATTGTACAATTTTGCTGTTCAAATTGGAGTGCCCAGTTCGTATGTGTCATTCAGTTACACCAAAAAGATGATCAGTCGGGAGCTTCGGTTTAAACTTTCTGTTAAGTACGATGCAGTAATTTTATTTTTGTTGCATTCTAACTGTGTTGGTTTAGAGGGGGTACGTTTGGTGGAATTATTGAGTACGGTGCTGAGAAAAAGATTTCTAAACATAGTTGGTTATCGGCAGCTGTTGCTATTGGAGTGCCTACAGGCGTCAAACTTAAAATTAAGTAAGTGACAATAATTGCATTTCTTCCCCCTGAAAATTTCTTTGTATTGTAATTTTCTAACTTTCTATTAAGCGTTTGACCTTGAAAATTTGAAAAATTTTGATCTGCGACGCTATTAAAAGACTCGCTTCGTTCGTGCACCCCCCCCCCCCCCCCGAACTAAATTCCTGGTTACGCCAATGGGCTGTTGTGATCACTTCATTGTGTTATTTATCTATTACGCGTTTGACTAAATAACTTACAGAGCGGCTATCTTAAAAATTTGCCTTTTTCAATTGCATTTAGTCACCATCGATGAATTTTGACGATTTATGCAAGAAATGTAAGCAGACTGGTGATAGATGCAGGGGCGGATTTAGGCATGGGTTGCAGCTCAGGGATCCGTTTATTCTAAGGGCCCCGTCGGCTCATAATCATGAAATTTACAAGAAAAAATGCCTATTTAGTTTTCAATTTTGTTGCACTATTTCCGAGATAGAGATGATCTTGTAAAGGGTCCTACACTGAAGCAAAAACTGCCCTGAATACAAAGAAAAAAATTATTAAATTTACAAACTTGAATTAATTAATATAATAAAGAATTCGTTTATTAAATTTATTAATTATTTTTTTAATTTAACCCTTATGTTAATACCCAAATTTAACGACGTTGTTTAGCACCCGGGGTACCCGGGTACCCATTTATAGTAATATTCAAATTTTTAATATTTCAGTAAAGGGAAGTGTTTTAAAATATTATTTTATATTAAATATACATTGTTATTGAGTATCTAAAAAACTTTGAGAAGAAAAAATGCTGTATAAATGTGCTATAAACTTACTATAAAAAGACGACGAAAAACGCGCAAGAGCTGTAACGAATGTCAACTGCCGGTTTGTGATGAGCATTCAACAAATATTATAAAATGTATGGAATGCAATAAATAATATTATTTATAAAGAAATAACTGTAATGATTCTCTATTCTTACAATAAAATTTACTTCCATGCGTTAATAAAAATAATTTTAAAAGTATCTTGTAGAAATTCCGTTGTGGGTACCCGGGTACCCGGGTGCGAATGCAGCGATGGCTGAACTTTAAACTAATTTAAAAAAATATATAATAATAATAATAATAAGTTGAATTCATGTTTAGCTTGATTTTGAGCTAAATAACGACGATCCGGGAGCTCAAAATAAAAATTTAATTTTTTTTCAGTTATTTTCATGCAAATACAACACGGAGGGTACCCGGGTACCCGGGTATTAACATAAGGGTTAAACATGCGAAGTAATAAATATAATGAATAGGGGCTGTTCACAAATTACGTAACGCAATTTTTGACGTTTTTTAACCCCTTCCCCTCCCATTGTAACTGTTGTAGCGGACAGAAACCTTGTATTACCATATACTTTGTTTATTTAGTTGTAACCTTTTCTACACTCTGTATCGTAATAATACAGGGTGCGACATAGTCCGTTTGTTATTACCAACTGTAAGTAACAACAAACGGCTTACATATATAAGGACATTCTTTTATAAATAAAGACAGTTATATTTTCTTACATTAGCAACGTATTTAGATTGACTCAACACAAGGCTTATTATATTATAATACTTTACAGTTTACGTCAAGTAGCGAGGACGTAACAGTAACAGATCATAACAAATTGCGTTATGTAACCGCGATGCACCGTAACAAATTGTCAAACCCCCTCCCCCCCCCCTAAGGCCGTTACGTAATTTGTGAACAGCCCCAAAGTTTATTTAATAGAATTTATTAATTAATAATTACAATTTATAAAACGGATTTAATCAAATCTATAAAATTATGTTATTTAATCTAACAAAGAAGTTCCTAGATTGGAAGTATAAATTTTATAGACTGAATAACTTATTTTGTTAGGATTTAATGAAATAGTTTTATAGGTTTTATTCTTTTATTAAATAGTTTTTATAAATTGTAAATATTAATTAATAAATTCTATTAAAATACCCTTCATTACATTTATTAATTCGAAATTTAAAAATTTTAAAAATATTATATGGAAAAAAGATGAAGAACTATTTTATAGAGAATTTTGTTACTTTTTAATTTCATATAAAACCATTTGGCAGGAGAAACAAGATATTGTCGTATAACCAAATTATTATACCTGTACTTGTAAAACTCGATATTTTTGGCATTTGTCAAAAATCAATTAACTTCACCCGACTTCTGTTCGAGAAGTATGGCTGCTATAAAAAAATGATAAGGGACTATTATGTAGAGAATTTTGTAGTCTTTCATTTTGTATAAAACCATTTTGACCGTACGATAAAGGGGAAACGAGATATTGTTGAAAAACCAAATCACTGTACCTTAATTTGTAAAATTTGATATTTTTGGGAATTATGTTAAAAATCAATTAACTTCGTCTGCTTACTGCTCGGAAAGTATGGGTGCTACCAAAAAATGATAAGAGACTATTGTGTAGAGAATTTTGTAGCCTTTCATTTCTTATAAAACCATTTTGACCGTACGATCAAGGTGAAATGAGATATTGACTAAAAACCAAATCATTGTACCTTTGCTGGTAAAACTCAATATTTTTGGTATTTCTTAAAAATTCTTAACTTTGCCCACCTACTGCTCGGAAAGTATGGGTGCTATAAAAAAATGATAAAGGACTATATTATTGTGTAGAGAATTTCGTATAAAAAATTGAAATTTTATTGGGAATTGTTATTTTAATTCGGAAATATTCAGCGATGCAATTTCCATGATTGCTACTATATGCAGACGAACGGATTAATTACCTACGTTATAATACTTACATTTTTCAATAACTCACTGCAATAATTTTTATTCTACGTCGATGGGTTATTTTTTATTTATGTATTATTGTGTGCCGATATATTGGCCGTGAGTTTGATTCTCCTGGACTAAAACAACCATTTTTTTATACTTTTATGCAGAATTTTATCTATTTAAATTTGGATATACTCTATTTTTGGTTAAGGATATACAGGAACCGGCCAATTTAATATTTTGTGATTTTTAAAAGCTTTTTTGCTGATACTCACGTGTAGGGCTTAAATAAATAAAATTTCATTTCCGAGTTATCTCCACTCAGATCTTTTTTTCTTATGTAATGACTGGCCTATTCAAACATCTTAATTTACAGATTAAATCGTGCAAACCAAGTGTATTCTTTCCCAATTCATTTGTGCGAAGAAGTCGTTCCTGCCGCAGTATTCTACGCTACAGTCGTTCCATTAGTGGTGTACGTTCTCGTTAAAAACGGAATCGTGGAACCTTTCCAGAAAGAGCAGCAAGCAATTAAGCTTGAAAAACAAAAACAATTAAATAAAACTAAATTGTTAGAAAAACGTAAGGAAGCACAAGCCGCAATCGAACTGATGTCGGCTACTTATGCTCGCATACACGACGAAGAGGTAGCAAAAAAAGGACTCCTGATAGTTCGAGCTTTATATGGAAAATTACTAACGGAAACAACAAACGACTACAATGCTTCTACCGCAAGTGCAGAAGTGATAGATGTAACAATTCCGATTCAATGTTTAGTAAAAAATAGTAATTTGGTTTTGTATGAACAATCGAAGAGTCACATGCCAGGATTTTTCGATCCTGCAGTTGGGGAAGACAAGAGTTTGTTAGTAGTTTACACATTTCGAGATCAAACTCATGAAGTAACGGTTCGTGATAATGAAGTTTTAAGAATACCTCATGCAAGTGAGTAGTAAATTGGTATTTTTTTTTTGGTGAAAATCATTAATTTAATTTTTTTAGCGCATCGTACGAGCGTCACGTAATGAACATTGTTTTTTTTATTGTGTATTGTAAATTAGTAATTGAAAAATTGTAAAGTAGTGGTTGTAATTAATTAACTACTTTTTTATAAAGTGAGCGTATGATGATCTATACAGAAGTGACATCCTTTTTCTGTATAAACTGATTGTAGAGATTAAACGAAATAAGCCAAATTAACACTTCTTTTTGTAACTTGGGCAACTTATCAGATTTCTCCGACACTAACAGCCTTCTCTCCTGTGTTTGTGTATGGAATTATAATTACTTCATTTCTTCAATTCAAATATATCAATAAACTATTTTTGTTTAAAATAAAATTTTATTTCTTATATACAAAATTATTTACATCTCATTTGATTTATTACATTTCCATTGAATTATTCTGCAACCTAAGTAAATCGTTACATTCACTGCCAGGCAAGAATTTTTTTAAATATGATAGTTCTTCGTCTTTGTCTTCGATATTTTCTATAGGCGTCCAAGAATGATCATGTTCCAGCCTAAATGACCCTAAATGCTTGTGAGGACACTTGACCCATTCCTAAAGTTTTAATAAAGTCATCTCTTAATTTTAAATGTGCAAATAACATACCTGTGGAGACAATATGCTAAAATAATTTTCGTTGGGTGTTCTTTCGTACATGTGATAAATGTTACCGGGAACTTTAACGAAATTGCAGGCGGCGTGATGCAAAGCCTTATTTCTTTTTGTTTCCAACAACACATTTTGTGCTGATTTTTGTAGATGACGTATCTAAAATTTTGGAACGTTACAAGAAAGAGAGAAAATTATTACTGAACTTACTTGCTCTGAAATCACTTGCAATTTGTTACATGCGTTTGCATAAACAAAGGAATCCGCCTAAAAAATAAGTTATAAAAATAAATTTCAACTGCAACGATAAAAATCACTTTGTAACAATAATACCTTATCGATGTCCATAGCAAGTTCCACAAGATCGTTTGGTTGACTTTTACCAACCGAGTAAGTGTTAAGTAACGCATATCCGGATGGTTCTGGGTTTCGTGTAACCAAAGCGGCTGAAAATTAACCGTGATTCAAAAACGTTACAATTTCTGAATAATAAAAAACTACCTTTCTTGGCCAAATTTCCAGCTTGTTCATTATCAGGTTCGTAAAAACGTTTCATCTTGATCGATTCTACAAAGTCTTTTATTTAATTTCAATTTTTATCACAAATGTAAGGCTATGTTCTTTAACTTCATTTGTTGACATCAGTTGACATGTTGAAAACTTCAAAAAACAAACATCTACAGGGTGTTCCAAAATTTAGAAAGTAGGTATTCATTCATTCATCAAGTAGTTGATAAGAAACAACTCATAAATACTACAGTAGTGCATTGATAACTTTATTATGTTTACTGTAGATAAGATAACAAAAGCTACTACAACAATTTGCAGTTTATCTGTGCTTCTCATCATAATAATTCTTCTTCTCTTAAAAATCTCGATTCAAAATATTCTCCAATCCGATTTATTTAAATTTCAAGGTTGGCAAGCTTGATTGTTAAAATTTGAACTTAGGTGTTTACAAATTTAAGATTTGACATTTAGAAATTATTAGTGAAGTTTTTTCAAAAAAATGTTACAAGATGTTACATAATTTAGGAAGGAAGTAATTAAATATACATGAAAGGTAGTGGTGAACGTATTTAAATATGGTGTAATTATTTGCAGGGCAGTTTCGCCACAATATTTATTAACAGCTCTTGGAAGCATACGATGCATGACATCTACCGAAATTTCCACTGCTCTTAAACCATTTTACTTTTCCGTTCATCCAGATTTATTTGGTAAATATCCAAACGAGCGCGTGAGTATGACGTCCACCGTAAATGTTGCAAAATGTTTATGGTTATTTTTAGTCGACCAATGAAAATTCGTTAAAAAAACTAAGTTTGTTTATTGAATCTCTGCAATCAAATAAGAAAAGTACTCCATGCAACTTACAGTTTTATATACGAGATAAGAAACTTAAAGGAGGTTTGTGCAAAACATTTTTCTCCCAATTAAAATTGTACTTTTATTTTTGTGTGCAGACAGTTTTCGTTTGATCAAAATTAATTTGAAAGAAAACGATTTGAGCGGGTCAGTTTTGAAAATTTTAAAGAGCTGTGATCTCTCCACCGAATATGTGGAAAGAATTGCAAAGCGGTTTAAAACTGCACCGAAACCATCGGCATTTAAGAATGAGGAAACTAGACAAAAGTCGCCTTTTCATTACACCACAGCGGAGGACATAGCACACAATTTTCAGGATCCAATTGATAAAGCTAGAGAAGCTTTGAATCTCAAACATTGGTTAGATCAAAATCATAAAGCCGCTCTCGAGCTAAGTAAGTCTTACAAACCCGTTCGAGAGGAAATTATAAGACTTATGACAAATATTAGAGACAATTTAGGATTGTTGGAGATTCGATGGGAATGTGGATGGAACGAACAACACTTTAGGGGTTGTTTACAAAGCTTACAGTCAATGGTAGAGCAAAATCCAGAACCCATGCACCTGTTGAAAGGTTTTAGTTGTGGTGCATGAAATCTTTCAAGTTAAACTTAACCGTTACCTTGTAGGACGAGTCCTTGTGTTTGCACCTTTCACTGGAGTTAATCTCGAAGGCCACGTTATGCTGAGCAGGGAAGAAGTCCGGCATAATTGGTTAGATGTTAGTACATATCACTCAGACTTTTAATCAACTTAAAACACTACAACTTTTAATTTCAGTTTATAAAAAATATAAGAATACACGATCAGGCATTATTACGCATTCCAGCATTTGAAAGATCTGTGTCTCAAGTTCTACGTAACATCCAGGTAGTTCGAAGGTAAATTTGGTGTTGTGTTTGTGCAATGTTTACAGGAAAAATTGTTACAGAAAATTTATGCCAAAAATTTTAGCAGATGAATATGAATTAAATTTGCAGCAATTTACAACCAATGTGAGTGACTATTTGAGCCGGCGTTCATATCCGAATTCTTGGCCTTTATCGTTAGAACAATACGAAATTGTAATTGAGACGTAAGTTTAAAATTATTTGAAATTTTTGTGGTCAGTGATTTAAATGTTTAGGGAAGCAGGGCCCCTTATGGTTTCACCAACAGGCCAATTTATAGCGCCATCGTCATGTCCTGGGTTCTTGTTAGTTAGTTTTATTTCTAATCACATGGAAGAAGCTGCTGAAAAAATTGCAAATTATAAGAGGTAGGTTTGGTACACAAATTAATTGTTCATACGAATGACATTTACTTCTAGAAATAAGCATATCGAACGGGCTGTACACTCTCGAACTGTAAGCGAGTTAGGTTTAACAAATCTGATTAAAACTGATAATGTAACTCCAGATCTAATGATCGTGTGTTGTAATCGACTGCTGGAACATAAAGATGCTCTAGGAAGTCTTAATGGTATTCTATTGAATATTAGCAACTATTACTCAGTTTTAGACGACGGTACCGTCTGTATACCATGGAATTGGAGCTTGTAAAAACATTGTAAAAAATCTAGAAAATTTATTTGTGCCTTTAGTAATTTATGCTTGTTTTGTTAGGACCAAATGTGAATATTAGTTTTGAAATGTACAAATTTATATATTTTTTTTAGTCAAATTAAAGAACTGTGATTTTTATTAATGCGAATAATAAAATTATTTTAACCAAATGCCATTTTTTATAATATAAATAATTTACTTTTCTCTCGATCATAACGTGTTTGGTGTTTTTTCATCCAAAAATGGAAATTTGGAATCTTATACTTTTTCAACAGTTTCTTAATAAATCCGACGAGAAAATTCGAATAGTGCACGCAGATTTCTCGTAGGTATGATAGTTTTCATTTTATACGCGTTAAAGTGTACAAATTGGATTTTCCATCGAGAACTTTTATTTCTCTTTTTTGACTCGGTTTTAAGCATTTCCACCAGGCCCATCTGTGTTTTACGAACTCGTTGGATGCAGATTAGTCGAATTAAGTACTAAAAAGACCAAGTATTATGGGTAACCCCAAAAATTGAAAGTTTCAAATCCAAACATTTTTTGGCGTTTTCCTATGCAGTTTTTTGAGATAAATCGATTGACGCAGACAGATTTGCCGTAAGTACCGTTTTGAACCGCTTACGAGCGTTTCCCCCAAACGATACCGCGTTTTTCGAACACCTCGCATCAAAGCACGTCGGTTTAGGTCAAAAAAAGACCACCTAAATTTTTGGCTATTTATGAAAAAAACGTAAGGTTAACCCCTTTGGTGTTTTTTGACCCCAAAAATTGAAAGTTTCAAATACACACATTTTTTGGCGTTTTCCTATGCAGTTTTTTGAGATAAATCGATTGACGCAGACAGATTTGCCGTAAGTATGATATTTTAGGATTTATGGACGTTTAAAGTTGGAAATATTTGAACGTCATTTTGAATCGCTTACGAGCGTTTCCCCCAAACGATACCGCGTTTTTCGAACTCCTCGCGTCAAAGCACGTCGGTTTAGGTCAAAAAAAGACCACCTAAATTTTTGGCGATTTTTGAAAAAAACGTAAGGTCAACCCCTTTGGTGTTTTAGGACCCCAAAAATTGAAAGTTTCAAATACACACATTTTTTGGCGTTTTCCTATGCAGTTTTTTGAGATAAATCGATTGACGCAGACAGATTTGCCGTAAGTATGATATTTTAGGATTTATGGACGTTTAAAGTTGGAAATATTTGAACGTCATTTTGAATCGCTTACGAGCGTTTCCCCCAAACGATACCGCGTTTTTCGAACTCCTCGCATCAAAGCACGTCGGTTTAGGTCAAAAAAAGACCACCTAAATTTTTGGCGATTTTTGAAAAAAACGTAAGGTTAACCCCTTTGGTGTTTGTTGACCCCAAAAATTGAAAGTTTCAAATACACACATTTTTTGGCGTTTTCCTATGCAGTTTTTTGAGATAAATCGATTGACGCAGACAGATTTGCCGTAAGTATGATATTTTAGGATTTATGGACGTTTAAAGTTGGAAATATTTGAACGTCATTTTGAATCGCTTACGAGCGTTTCCCCCAAACGATACCGCGTTTTTCGAACTCCTCGCATCAAAGCACGTCGGTTTAGGTCAAAAAAAGACCACCTAAATTTTTGGCGATTTTTGAAAAAAACGTAAGGTTAACCCTTTGGTGTTTTTTGACCCCAAAAATTGAAAGTTTCAAATACACACATTTTTTGGCGTTTTCCTATGCAGTTTTTTGAGATAAATCGATTGACGCAGACAGATTTGCCGTAAGTATGATATTTTAGGATTTATGGACGTTTAAAGTTGGAAATATTTGAACGTCATTTTGAATCGCTTACGAGCGTTTCCCCCAAACGATACCGCGTTTTTCGAACTCCTCGCATCAAAGCACGTCGGTTTAGGTCAAAAAAAGACCACCTAAATTTTTGGCGATTTTTGAAAAAAACGTAAGGTTAACCCCTTTGGTGTTTTTTGACCCCAAAAATTGAAAGTTTCAAATACACACATTTTTTGGCGTTTTCCTATGCAGTTTTTTGAGATAAATCGATTGACGCAGACAGATTTGCCGTAAGTATGATATTTTAGGATTTATGGACGTTTAAAGTTGGAAATATTTGAACGTCATTTTGAATCGCTTACGAGCGTTTCCCCCAAACGATACCGCGTTTTTCGAACTCCTCGCATCAAAGCACGTCGGTTTAGGTCAAAAAAAGACCACCTAAATTTTTGGCGATTTTTGAAAAAAACGTAAGGTTAACCCTTTGGTGTTTTTTGACCCCAAAAATTGAAAGTTTCAAATACACACATTTTTTGGCGTTTTCCTATGCAGTTTTTTGAGATAAATCGATTGACGCAGACAGATTTGCCGTAAGTATGATATTTTAGGATTTATGGACGTTTAAAGTTGGAAATATTTGAACGTCATTTTGAATCGCTTACGAGCGTTTCCCCCAAACGATACCGCGTTTTTCGAACTCCTCGCATCAAAGCACGTCGGTTTAGGTCAAAAAAAGACCACCTAAATTTTTGGCGATTTTTGAAAAAAACGTAAGGTTAACCCTTTGGTGTTTTTTGACCCCAAAAATTGAAAGTTTCAAATACACACATTTTTTGGCGTTTTCCTATGCAGTTTTTTGAGATAAATCGATTGACGCAGACAGATTTGCCGTAAGTATGATATTTTAGGATTTATGGACGTTTAAAGTTGGAAATATTTGAACGTCATTTTGAATCGCTTACGAGCGTTTCCCCCAAACGATACCGCGTTTTTCGAACTCCTCGCATCAAAGCACGTCGGTTTAGGTCAAAAAAAGACCACCTAAATTTTTGGCGATTTTTGAAAAAAACGTAAGGTTAACCCTTTGGTGTTTTTTGACCCCAAAAATTGAAAGTTTCAAATACACACATTTTTTGGCGTTTTCCTATGCAGTTTTTTGAGATAAATCGATTGACGCAGACAGATTTGCCGTAAGTATGATATTTTAGGATTTATGGACGTTTAAAGTTGGAAATATTTGAACGTCATTTTGAATCGCTTACGAGCGTTTCCCCCAAACGATACCGCGTTTTTCGAACTCCTCGCATCAAAGCACGTCGGTTTAGGTCAAAAAAAGACCACCTAAATTTTTGGCGATTTTTGAAAAAAACGTAAGGTTAACCCCTTTGGTGTTTTTTGACCCCAAAAATTGAAAGTTTCAAATACACACATTTTTTGGCGTTTTCCTATGCAGTTTTTTGAGATAAATCGATTGACGAAGACAGATTTGCCGTAAGTATGATATTTTAGGATTTATGGACGTTTAAAGTTGGAAATATTTGAACGTCATTTTGAATCGCTTACGAGCGTTTCCCCCAAACGATACCGCGTTTTTCGAACTCCTCGCATCAAAGCACGTCGGTTTAGGTCAAAAAAAGACCACCTAAATTTTTGGCGATTTTTGAAAAAAACGTAAGGTTGTTTGGTGTTTTTTGACCCCAAAAATTGAAAGTTTCAAATACACACATTTTTTGGCGTTTTCCTATGCAGTTTTTTGAGATAAATCGATTGACGCAGACAGATTTGCCGTAAGTATGATATTTTAGGATTTATGGACGTTTAAAGTTGGAAATATTTGAACGTCATTTTGAATCGCTTACGAGCGTTTCCCCCAAACGATACCGCGTTTTTCGAACTCCTCGCATCAAAGCACGTCGGTTTAGGTCAAAAAAAGACCACCTAAATTTTTGGCGATTTTTGAAAAAAACGTAAGGTTAACCCCTTTGGTGTTTTTTGACCCCAAAAATTGAAAGTTTCAAATACACACATTTTTTGGCGTTTTCCTATGCAGTTTTTTGAGATAAATCGATTGACGCAGACAGATTTGCCGTAAGTATGATATTTTAGGATTTATGGACGTTTAAAGTTGGAAATATTTGAACGTCATTTTGAATCGCTTACGAGCGTTTCCCCCAAACGATACCGCGTTTTTCGAACTCCTCGCATCAAAGCACGTCGGTTTAGGTCAAAAAAAGACCACCTAAATTTTTGGCGATTTTTGAAAAAAACGTAAGGTTTTGGTGTTTTTTGACCCCAAAAATTGAAAGTTTCAAATACACACATTTTTTGGCGTTTTCCTATGCAGTTTTTTAAGATAAATCGATTGACGCAGACAGATTTGCCGTAAGTATGATATTTTAGGATTTATGGACGTTTAAAGTTGGAAATATTTGAACGTCATTTTGAATCGCTTACGAGCGTTTCCCCCAAACGATACCGCGTTTTTCGAACTCCTCGCATCAAAGCACGTCGGTTTAGGTCAAAAAAAGACCACCTAAATTTTTGGCGATTTTTGAAAAAAACGTAAGGTTAACCCCTTTGGTGTTTTTTGACCCCAAAAATTGAAAGTTTCAAATACACACATTTTTTGGCGTTTTCCTATGCAGTTTTTTGAGATAAATCGATTGACCCAGACAGATTTGCCGTAAGTATGATATTTTAGGATTTATGGACGTTTAAAGTTGGAAATATTTGAACGTCATTTTGAATCGCTTACGAGCGTTTCCCCCAAACGATACCGCGTTTTTCGAACTCCTCGCATCAAAGCACGTCGGTTTAGGTCAAAAAAAGACCACCTAAATTTTTGGCGATTTTTGAAAAAAACGTAAGGTTAACCCCTTTGGTGTTTTTTGACCCCAAAAATTGAAAGTTTCAAATACACACATTTTTTGGCGTTTTCCTATGCAGTTTTTTGAGATAAATCGATTGACGCAGACAGATTTGCCGTAAGTATGATATTTTAGGATTTATGGACGTTTAAAGTTGGAAATATTTGAACGTCATTTTGAATCGCTTACGAGCGTTTCCCCCAAACGATACCGCGTTTTTCGAACTCCTCGCATCAAAGCACGTCGGTTTAGGTCAAAAAAAGACCACCTAAATTTTTGGCGATTTTTGAAAAAAACGTAAGGTTTTGGTGTTTTTTGACCCCAAAAATTGAAAGTTTCAAATACACACATTTTTTGGCGTTTTCCTATGCAGTTTTTTAAGATAAATCGATTGACGCAGACAGATTTGCCGTAAGTATGATATTTTAGGATTTATGGACGTTTAAAGTTGGAAATATTTGAACGTCATTTTGAATCGCTTACGAGCGTTTCCCCCAAACGATACCGCGTTTTTCGAACTCCTCGCATCAAAGCACGTCGGTTTAGGTCAAAAAAAGACCACCTAAATTTTTGGCGATTTTTGAAAAAAACGTAAGGTTAACCCCTTTGGTGTTTTTTGACCCCAAAAATTGAAAGTTTCAAATACACACATTTTTTGGCGTTTTCCTATGCAGTTTTTTGAGATAAATCGATTGACCCAGACAGATTTGCCGTAAGTATGATATTTTAGGATTTATGGACGTTTAAAGTTGGAAATATTTGAACGTCATTTTGAATCGCTTACGAGCGTTTCCCCCAAACGATACCGCGTTTTTCGAACTCCTCGCATCAAAGCACGTCGGTTTAGGTCAAAAAAAGACCACCTAAATTTTTGGCGATTTTTGAAAAAAACGTAAGGTTAACCCCTTTGGTGTTTTTTGACCCCAAAAATTGAAAGTTTCAAATACACACATTTTTTGGCGTTTTCCTTTGCAGTTTTTTGAGATAAATCGATTGACGCAGACAGATTTGCCGTAAGTATGATATTTTAGGATTTATGGACGTTTAAAGTTGGAAATATTTGAACGTCATTTTGAATCGCTTACGAGCGTTTCCCCCAAACGATACCGCGTTTTTCGAACTCCTCGCATCAAAGCACGTCGGTTTAGGTCAAAAAAAGACCACCTAAATTTTTGGCGATTTTTGAAAAAAACGTAAGGTTAACCCTTTGGTGTTTTTTGACCCCAAAAATTGAAAGTTTCAAATACACACATTTTTTGGCGTTTTCCTATGCAGTTTTTTGAGATAAATCGATTGACGCAGACAGATTTGCCGTAAGTATGATATTTTAGGATTTATGGACGTTTAAAGTTGGAAGTATTTGAACGTCTTTTTGAATCGCTTACGAGCGTTTCCCCCAAACGATACCGCGTTTTTCGAACTCCTCGCATCAAAGCACGTCGGTTTAGGTCAAAAAAAGACCACCTAAATTTTTGGCGATTTTTGAAAAAAACGTAAGGTTAACCCTTTGGTGTTTTTTGACCCCAAAAATTGAAAGTTTCAAATACACACATTTTTTGGCGTTTTCCTATGCAGTTTTTTGAGATAAATCGATTGACGCAGACAGATTTGCCGTAAGTATGATATTTTAGGATTTATGGACGTTTAAAGTTGGAAATATTTGAACGTTATTTTGCATCGCTTACGAGCGTTTCACCCAAACGATACCGCGTTTTTCGAACACCTCGCATCAAAGCACGTCGGTTTAGGTCAAAAAAAGACCACCTAAATTTTTGGCTATTTATGAAAAAAACGTAAGGTTAACCCCTTTGGTGTTTTTTGACCCCAAAAATTGAAAGTTTCAAATACACACATTTTTTGGCGTTTTCCTATGCAGTTTTTTGAGATAAATCGATTGACGCAGACAGATTTGCCGTAAGTATGATATTTTAGGATTTATGGACGTTTAAAGTTGGAAATATTTGAACGTCATTTTGAATCGCTTACGAGCGTTTCCCCCAAACGATACCGCGTTTTTCGAACTCCTCGCATCAAAGCACGTCGGTTTAGGTCAAAAAAAGACCACCTAAATTTTTGGCGATTTTTGAAAAAAACGTAAGGTTAACCCCTTTGGTGTTTTTTGACCCCAAAAATTGAAAGTTTCAAATACACACATTTTTTGGCGTTTTCCTATGCAGTTTTTTGAGATAAATCGATTGACGCAGACAGATTTGCCGTAAGTATGATATTTTAGGATTTATGGACGTTTAAAGTTGGAAATATTTGAACGTCATTTTGAATCGCTTACGAGCGTTTCCCCCAAACGATACCGCGTTTTTCGAACTCCTCGCGTCAAAGCACGTCGGTTTAGGTCAAAAAAAGAACACCTAAATTTTTGGCGATTTTTGAAAAAAACGTAAGGTCAACCCCTTTGGTGTTTTAGGACCCCAAAAATTGAAAGTTTCAAATACACACATTTTTTGGCGTTTTCCTATGCAGTTTTTTGAGATAAATCGATTGACGCAGACAGATTTGCCGTAAGTATGATATTTTAGGATTTATGGACGTTTAAAGTTGGAAATATTTGAACGTCATTTTGAATCGCTTACGAGCGTTTCCCCCAAACGATACCGCGTTTTTCGAACTCCTCGCATCAAAGCACGTCGGTTTAGGTCAAAAAAAGACCACCTAAATTTTTGGCGATTTTTGAAAAAAACGTAAGGTTAACCCCTTTGGTGTTTGTTGACCCCAAAAATTGAAAGTTTCAAATACACACATTTTTTGGCGTTTTCCTATGCAGTTTTTTGAGATAAATCGATTGACGCAGACAGATTTGCCGTAAGTATGATATTTTAGGATTTATGGACGTTTAAAGTTGGAAATATTTGAACGTCATTTTGAATCGCTTACGAGCGTTTCCCCCAAACGATACCGCGTTTTTCGAACTCCTCGCATCAAAGCACGTCGGTTTAGGTCAAAAAAAGACCACCTAAATTTTTGGCGATTTTTGAAAAAAACGTAAGGTTAACCCTTTGGTGTTTTTTGACCCCAAAAATTGAAAGTTTCAAATACACACATTTTTTGGCGTTTTCCTATGCAGTTTTTTGAGATAAATCGATTGACGCAGACAGATTTGCCGTAAGTATGATATTTTAGGATTTATGGACGTTTAAAGTTGGAAATATTTGAACGTCATTTTGAATCGCTTACGAGCGTTTCCCCCAAACGATACCGCGTTTTTCGAACTCCTCGCATCAAAGCACGTCGGTTTAGGTCAAAAAAAGACCACCTAAATTTTTGGCGATTTTTGAAAAAAACGTAAGGTTAACCCCTTTGGTGTTTTTTGACCCCAAAAATTGAAAGTTTCAAATACACACATTTTTTGGCGTTTTCCTATGCAGTTTTTTGAGATAAATCGATTGACGCAGACAGATTTGCCGTAAGTATGATATTTTAGGATTTATGGACGTTTAAAGTTGGAAATATTTGAACGTCATTTTGAATCGCTTACGAGCGTTTCCCCCAAACGATACCGCGTTTTTCGAACTCCTCGCATCAAAGCACGTCGGTTTAGGTCAAAAAAAGACCACCTAAATTTTTGGCGATTTTTGAAAAAAACGTAAGGTTAACCCTTTGGTGTTTTTTGACCCCAAAAATTGAAAGTTTCAAATACACACATTTTTTGGCGTTTTCCTATGCAGTTTTTTGAGATAAATCGATTGACGCAGACAGATTTGCCGTAAGTATGATATTTTAGGATTTATGGACGTTTAAAGTTGGAAATATTTGAACGTCATTTTGAATCGCTTACGAGCGTTTCCCCCAAACGATACCGCGTTTTTCGAACTCCTCGCATCAAAGCACGTCGGTTTAGGTCAAAAAAAGACCACCTAAATTTTTGGCGATTTTTGAAAAAAACGTAAGGTTAACCCTTTGGTGTTTTTTGACCCCAAAAATTGAAAGTTTCAAATACACACATTTTTTGGCGTTTTCCTATGCAGTTTTTTGAGATAAATCGATTGACGCAGACAGATTTGCCGTAAGTATGATATTTTAGGATTTATGGACGTTTAAAGTTGGAAATATTTGAACGTCATTTTGAATCGCTTACGAGCGTTTCCCCCAAACGATACCGCGTTTTTCGAACTCCTCGCATCAAAGCACGTCGGTTTAGGTCAAAAAAAGACCACCTAAATTTTTGGCGATTTTTGAAAAAAACGTAAGGTTAACCCTTTGGTGTTTTTTGACCCCAAAAATTGAAAGTTTCAAATACACACATTTTTTGGCGTTTTCCTATGCAGTTTTTTGAGATAAATCGATTGACGCAGACAGATTTGCCGTAAGTATGATATTTTAGGATTTATGGACGTTTAAAGTTGGAAATATTTGAACGTCATTTTGAATCGCTTACGAGCGTTTCCCCCAAACGATACCGCGTTTTTCGAACTCCTCGCATCAAAGCACGTCGGTTTAGGTCAAAAAAAGACCACCTAAATTTTTGGCGATTTTTGAAAAAAACGTAAGGTTAACCCCTTTGGTGTTTTTTGACCCCAAAAATTGAAAGTTTCAAATACACACATTTTTTGGCGTTTTCCTATGCAGTTTTTTGAGATAAATCGATTGACGAAGACAGATTTGCCGTAAGTATGATATTTTAGGATTTATGGACGTTTAAAGTTGGAAATATTTGAACGTCATTTTGAATCGCTTACGAGCGTTTCCCCCAAACGATACCGCGTTTTTCGAACTCCTCGCATCAAAGCACGTCGGTTTAGGTCAAAAAAAGACCACCTAAATTTTTGGCGATTTTTGAAAAAAACGTAAGGTTGTTTGGTGTTTTTTGACCCCAAAAATTGAAAGTTTCAAATACACACATTTTTTGGCGTTTTCCTATGCAGTTTTTTGAGATAAATCGATTGACGCAGACAGATTTGCCGTAAGTATGATATTTTAGGATTTATGGACGTTTAAAGTTGGAAATATTTGAACGTCATTTTGAATCGCTTACGAGCGTTTCCCCCAAACGATACCGCGTTTTTCGAACTCCTCGCATCAAAGCACGTCGGTTTAGGTCAAAAAAAGACCACCTAAATTTTTGGCGATTTTTGAAAAAAACGTAAGGTTAACCCCTTTGGTGTTTTTTGACCCCAAAAATTGAAAGTTTCAAATACACACATTTTTTGGCGTTTTCCTATGCAGTTTTTTGAGATAAATCGATTGACGCAGACAGATTTGCCGTAAGTATGATATTTTAGGATTTATGGACGTTTAAAGTTGGAAATATTTGAACGTCATTTTGAATCGCTTACGAGCGTTTCCCCCAAACGATACCGCGTTTTTCGAACTCCTCGCATCAAAGCACGTCGGTTTAGGTCAAAAAAAGACCACCTAAATTTTTGGCGATTTTTGAAAAAAACGTAAGGTTTTGGTGTTTTTTGACCCCAAAAATTGAAAGTTTCAAATACACACATTTTTTGGCGTTTTCCTATGCAGTTTTTTAAGATAAATCGATTGACGCAGACAGATTTGCCGTAAGTATGATATTTTAGGATTTATGGACGTTTAAAGTTGGAAATATTTGAACGTCATTTTGAATCGCTTACGAGCGTTTCCCCCAAACGATACCGCGTTTTTCGAACTCCTCGCATCAAAGCACGTCGGTTTAGGTCAAAAAAAGACCACCTAAATTTTTGGCGATTTTTGAAAAAAACGTAAGGTTAACCCCTTTGGTGTTTTTTGACCCCAAAAATTGAAAGTTTCAAATACACACATTTTTTGGCGTTTTCCTATGCAGTTTTTTGAGATAAATCGATTGACCCAGACAGATTTGCCGTAAGTATGATATTTTAGGATTTATGGACGTTTAAAGTTGGAAATATTTGAACGTCATTTTGAATCGCTTACGAGCGTTTCCCCCAAACGATACCGCGTTTTTCGAACTCCTCGCATCAAAGCACGTCGGTTTAGGTCAAAAAAAGACCACCTAAATTTTTGGCGATTTTTGAAAAAAACGTAAGGTTAACCCCTTTGGTGTTTTTTGACCCCAAAAATTGAAAGTTTCAAATACACACATTTTTTGGCGTTTTCCTATGCAGTTTTTTGAGATAAATCGATTGACGCAGACAGATTTGCCGTAAGTATGATATTTTAGGATTTATGGACGTTTAAAGTTGGAAATATTTGAACGTCATTTTGAATCGCTTACGAGCGTTTCCCCCAAACGATACCGCGTTTTTCGAACTCCTCGCATCAAAGCACGTCGGTTTAGGTCAAAAAAAGACCACCTAAATTTTTGGCGATTTTTGAAAAAAACGTAAGGTTTTGGTGTTTTTTGACCCCAAAAATTGAAAGTTTCAAATACACACATTTTTTGGCGTTTTCCTATGCAGTTTTTTAAGATAAATCGATTGACGCAGACAGATTTGCCGTAAGTATGATATTTTAGGATTTATGGACGTTTAAAGTTGGAAATATTTGAACGTCATTTTGAATCGCTTACGAGCGTTTCCCCCAAACGATACCGCGTTTTTCGAACTCCTCGCATCAAAGCACGTCGGTTTAGGTCAAAAAAAGACCACCTAAATTTTTGGCGATTTTTGAAAAAAACGTAAGGTTAACCCCTTTGGTGTTTTTTGACCCCAAAAATTGAAAGTTTCAAATACACACATTTTTTGGCGTTTTCCTATGCAGTTTTTTGAGATAAATCGATTGACCCAGACAGATTTGCCGTAAGTATGATATTTTAGGATTTATGGACGTTTAAAGTTGGAAATATTTGAACGTCATTTTGAATCGCTTACGAGCGTTTCCCCCAAACGATACCGCGTTTTTCGAACTCCTCGCATCAAAGCACGTCGGTTTAGGTCAAAAAAAGACCACCTAAATTTTTGGCGATTTTTGAAAAAAACGTAAGGTTAACCCCTTTGGTGTTTTTTGACCCCAAAAATTGAAAGTTTCAAATACACACATTTTTTGGCGTTTTCCTTTGCAGTTTTTTGAGATAAATCGATTGACGCAGACAGATTTGCCGTAAGTATGATATTTTAGGATTTATGGACGTTTAAAGTTGGAAATATTTGAACGTCATTTTGAATCGCTTACGAGCGTTTCCCCCAAACGATACCGCGTTTTTCGAACTCCTCGCATCAAAGCACGTCGGTTTAGGTCAAAAAAAGACCACCTAAATTTTTGGCGATTTTTGAAAAAAACGTAAGGTTAACCCTTTGGTGTTTTTTGACCCCAAAAATTGAAAGTTTCAAATACACACATTTTTTGGCGTTTTCCTATGCAGTTTTTTGAGATAAATCGATTGACGCAGACAGATTTGCCGTAAGTATGATATTTTAGGATTTATGGACGTTTAAAGTTGGAAGTATTTGAACGTCTTTTTGAATCGCTTACGAGCGTTTCCCCCAAACGATACCGCGTTTTTCGAACTCCTCGCATCAAAGCACGTCGGTTTAGGTCAAAAAAAGACCACCTAAATTTTTGGCGATTTTTGAAAAAAACGTAAGGTTAACCCTTTGGTGTTTTTTGACCCCAAAAATTGAAAGTTTCAAATACACACATTTTTTGGCGTTTTCCTATGCAGTTTTTTGAGATAAATCGATTGACGCAGACAGATTTGCCGTAAGTATGATATTTTAGGATTTATGGACGTTTAAAGTTGGAAATATTTGAACGTTATTTTGCATCGCTTACGAGCGTTTCACCCAAACGATACCGCGTTTTTCGAACACCTCGCATCAAAGCACGTCGGTTTAGGTCAAAAAAAGACCACCTAAATTTTTGGCTATTTATGAAAAAAACGTAAGGTTAACCCCTTTGGTGTTTTTTGACCCCAAAAATTGAAAGTTTCAAATACACACATTTTTTGGCGTTTTCCTATGCAGTTTTTTGAGATAAATCGATTGACGCAGACAGATTTGCCGTAAGTATGATATTTTAGGATTTATGGACGTTTAAAGTTGGAAATATTTGAACGTCATTTTGAATCGCTTACGAGCGTTTCCCCCAAACGATACCGCGTTTTTCGAACTCCTCGCATCAAAGCACGTCGGTTTAGGTCAAAAAAAGACCACCTAAATTTTTGGCGATTTTTGAAAAAAACGTAAGGTTAACCCCTTTGGTGTTTTTTGACCCCAAAAATTGAAAGTTTCAAATACACACATTTTTTGGCGTTTTCCTATGCAGTTTTTTGAGATAAATCGATTGACGCAGACAGATTTGCCGTAAGTATGATATTTTAGGATTTATGGACGTTTAAAGTTGGAAATATTTGAACGTCATTTTGAATCGCTTACGAGCGTTTCCCCCAAACGATACCGCGTTTTTCGAACTCCTCGCGTCAAAGCACGTCGGTTTAGGTCAAAAAAAGAACACCTAAATTTTTGGCGATTTTTGAAAAAAACGTAAGGTCAACCCCTTTGGTGTTTTAGGACCCCAAAAATTGAAAGTTTCAAATACACACATTTTTTGGCGTTTTCCTATGCAGTTTTTTGAGATAAATCGATTGACGCAGACAGATTTGCCGTAAGTATGATATTTTAGGATTTATGGACGTTTAAAGTTGGAAATATTTGAACGTCATTTTGAATCGCTTACGAGCGTTTCCCCCAAACGATACCGCGTTTTTCGAACTCCTCGCATCAAAGCACGTCGGTTTAGGTCAAAAAAAGACCACCTAAATTTTTGGCGATTTTTGAAAAAAACGTAAGGTTAACCCCTTTGGTGTTTGTTGACCCCAAAAATTGAAAGTTTCAAATACACACATTTTTTGGCGTTTTCCTATGCAGTTTTTTGAGATAAATCGATTGACGCAGACAGATTTGCCGTAAGTATGATATTTTAGGATTTATGGACGTTTAAAGTTGGAAATATTTGAACGTCATTTTGAATCGCTTACGAGCGTTTCCCCCAAACGATACCGCGTTTTTCGAACTCCTCGCATCAAAGCACGTCGGTTTAGGTCAAAAAAAGACCACCTAAATTTTTGGCGATTTTTGAAAAAAACGTAAGGTTAACCCTTTGGTGTTTTTTGACCCCAAAAATTGAAAGTTTCAAATACACACATTTTTTGGCGTTTTCCTATGCAGTTTTTTGAGATAAATCGATTGACGCAGACAGATTTGCCGTAAGTATGATATTTTAGGATTTATGGACGTTTAAAGTTGGAAATATTTGAACGTCATTTTGAATCGCTTACGAGCGTTTCCCCCAAACGATACCGCGTTTTTCGAACTCCTCGCATCAAAGCACGTCGGTTTAGGTCAAAAAAAGACCACCTAAATTTTTGGCGATTTTTGAAAAAAACGTAAGGTTAACCCCTTTGGTGTTTTTTGACCCCAAAAATTGAAAGTTTCAAATACACACATTTTTTGGCGTTTTCCTATGCAGTTTTTTGAGATAAATCGATTGACGCAGACAGATTTGCCGTAAGTATGATATTTTAGGATTTATGGACGTTTAAAGTTGGAAATATTTGAACGTCATTTTGAATCGCTTACGAGCGTTTCCCCCAAACGATACCGCGTTTTTCGAACTCCTCGCATCAAAGCACGTCGGTTTAGGTCAAAAAAAGACCACCTAAATTTTTGGCGATTTTTGAAAAAAACGTAAGGTTAACCCTTTGGTGTTTTTTGACCCCAAAAATTGAAAGTTTCAAATACACACATTTTTTGGCGTTTTCCTATGCAGTTTTTTGAGATAAATCGATTGACGCAGACAGATTTGCCGTAAGTATGATATTTTAGGATTTATGGACGTTTAAAGTTGGAAATATTTGAACGTCATTTTGAATCGCTTACGAGCGTTTCCCCCAAACGATACCGCGTTTTTCGAACTCCTCGCATCAAAGCACGTCGGTTTAGGTCAAAAAAAGACCACCTAAATTTTTGGCGATTTTTGAAAAAAACGTAAGGTTAACCCTTTGGTGTTTTTTGACCCCAAAAATTGAAAGTTTCAAATACACACATTTTTTGGCGTTTTCCTATGCAGTTTTTTGAGATAAATCGATTGACGCAGACAGATTTGCCGTAAGTATGATATTTTAGGATTTATGGACGTTTAAAGTTGGAAATATTTGAACGTCATTTTGAATCGCTTACGAGCGTTTCCCCCAAACGATACCGCGTTTTTCGAACTCCTCGCATCAAAGCACGTCGGTTTAGGTCAAAAAAAGACCACCTAAATTTTTGGCGATTTTTGAAAAAAACGTAAGGTTAACCCTTTGGTGTTTTTTGACCCCAAAAATTGAAAGTTTCAAATACACACATTTTTTGGCGTTTTCCTATGCAGTTTTTTGAGATAAATCGATTGACGCAGACAGATTTGCCGTAAGTATGATATTTTAGGATTTATGGACGTTTAAAGTTGGAAATATTTGAACGTCATTTTGAATCGCTTACGAGCGTTTCCCCCAAACGATACCGCGTTTTTCGAACTCCTCGCATCAAAGCACGTCGGTTTAGGTCAAAAAAAGACCACCTAAATTTTTGGCGATTTTTGAAAAAAACGTAAGGTTAACCCCTTTGGTGTTTTTTGACCCCAAAAATTGAAAGTTTCAAATACACACATTTTTTGGCGTTTTCCTATGCAGTTTTTTGAGATAAATCGATTGACGAAGACAGATTTGCCGTAAGTATGATATTTTAGGATTTATGGACGTTTAAAGTTGGAAATATTTGAACGTCATTTTGAATCGCTTACGAGCGTTTCCCCCAAACGATACCGCGTTTTTCGAACTCCTCGCATCAAAGCACGTCGGTTTAGGTCAAAAAAAGACCACCTAAATTTTTGGCGATTTTTGAAAAAAACGTAAGGTTAACCCCTTTGGTGTTTGTTGACCCCAAAAATTGAAAGTTTCAAATACACACATTTTTTGGCGTTTTCCTATGCAGTTTTTTGAGATAAATCGATTGACGCAGACAGATTTGCCGTACGTATGATATTTTAGGATTTATGGACGTTTAAAGTTGGAAATATTTGAACGTCATTTTGAATCGCTTACGAGCGTTTCCCCCAAACGATACCGCGTTTTTCGAACTCCTCGCATCAAAGCACGTCGGTTTAGGTCAAAAAAAGACCACCTAAATTTTTGGCGATTTTTGAAAAAAACGTAAGGTTAACCCCTTTGGTGTTTTTTGACCCCAAAAATTGAAAGTTTCAAATACACACATTTTTTGGCGTTTTCCTATGCAGTTTTTTGAGATAAATCGATTGACGAAGACAGATTTGCCGTAAGTATGATATTTTAGGATTTATGGACGTTTAAAGTTGGAAATATTTGAACGTCATTTTGAATCGCTTACGAGCGTTTCCCCCAAACGATACCGCGTTTTTCGAACTCCTCGCATCAAAGCACGTCGGTTTAGGTCAAAAAAAGACCACCTAAATTTTTGGCGATTTTTGAAAAAAACGTAAGGTTAACCCCTTTGGTGTTTGTTGACCCCAAAAATTGAAAGTTTCAAATACACACATTTTTTGGCGTTTTCCTATGCAGTTTTTTGAGATAAATCGATTGACGCAGACAGATTTGCCGTACGTATGATATTTTAGGATTTATGGACGTTTAAAGTTGGAAATATTTGAACGTCATTTTGAATCGCTTACGAGCGTTTCCCCCAAACGATACCGCGTTTTTCGAACTCCTCGCATCAAAGCACGTCGGTTTAGGTCAAAAAAAGACCACCTAAATTTTTGGCGATTTTTGAAAAAAACGTAAGGTTAACCCCTTTGGTGTTTTTTGACCCCAAAAATTGAAAGTTTCAAATACACACATTTTTTGGCGTTTTCCTATGCAGTTTTTTGAGATAAATCGATTGACGCAGACAGATTTGCCGTAAGTATGATATTTTAGGATTTATGGACGTTTAAAGTTGGAAATATTTGAACGTCATTTTGAATCGCTTACGAGCGTTTCCCCCAAACGATACCGCGTTTTTCGAACTCCTCGCATCAAAGCACGTCGGTTTAGGTCAAAAAAAGACCACCTAAATTTTTGGCGATTTTTGAAAAAAACGTAAGGTTAACCCCTTTGGTGTTTGTTGACCCCAAAAATTGAAAGTTTCAAATACACACATTTTTTGGCGTTTTCCTATGCAGTTTTTTGAGATAAATCGATTGACGCAGACTGATTTGCCGTACGTATGATATTTTAGGATTTATGGACGTTTAAAGTTGGAAATATTTGAACGTCATTTTGAATCGCTTACGAGCGTTTCCCCCAAACGATACCGCGTTTTACGAACTCCTCGCATCAAAGCACGTCGGTTTAGGTCAAAAAAAGACCACCTAAATTTTTGGCGATTTTTGAAAAAAACGTAAGGTTAACCCCTTTGGTGTTTTTTGACCCCAAAAATTGAAAGTTTCAAATACACACATTTTTTGGCGTTTTCCTATGCAGTTTTTTGAGATAAATCGATTGACGCAGACAGATTTGCCGTAAGTATGATATTTTAGGATTTATGGACGTTTAAAGTTGGAAATATTTGAACGTCATTTTGAATCGCTTACGAGCGTTTCCCCCAAACGATACCGCGTTTTTCGAACTCCTCGCATCAAAGCACGTCGGTTTAGGTCAAAAAAAGACCACCTAAATTTTTGGCGATTTTTGAAAAAAACGTAAGGTTAACCCCTTTGGTGTTTTTTGACCCCAAAAATTGAAAGTTTCAAATACACACATTTTTTGGCGTTTTCCTATGCAGTTTTTTGAGATAAATCGATTGACCCAGACAGATTTGCCGTAAGTATGATATTTTAGGATTTATGGACGTTTAAAGTTGGAAATATTTGAACGTCATTTTGAATCGCTTACGAGCGTTTCCCCCAAACGATACCGCGTTTTTCGAACTCCTCGCATCAAAGCACGTCGGTTTAGGTCAAAAAAAGACCACCTAAATTTTTGGCGATTTTTGAAAAAAACGTAAGGTTAACCCCTTTGGTGTTTTTTGACCCCAAAAATTGAAAGTTTCAAATACACACATTTTTTGGCGTTTTCCTATGCAGTTTTTTGAGATAAATCGATTGACGCAGACAGATTTGCCGTAAGTATGATATTTTAGGATTTATGGACGTTTAAAGTTGGAAATATTTGAACGTCATTTTGAATCGCTTACGAGCGTTTCCCCCAAACGATACCGCGTTTTTCGAACTCCTCGCATCAAAGCACGTCGGTTTAGGTCAAAAAAAGACCACCTAAATTTTTGGCGATTTTTGAAAAAAACGTAAGGTTTTGGTGTTTTTTGACCCCAAAAATTGAAAGTTTCAAATACACACATTTTTTGGCGTTTTCCTATGCAGTTTTTTAAGATAAATCGATTGACGCAGACAGATTTGCCGTAAGTATGATATTTTAGGATTTATGGACGTTTAAAGTTGGAAATATTTGAACGTCATTTTGAATCGCTTACGAGCGTTTCCCCCAAACGATACCGCGTTTTTCGAACTCCTCGCATCAAAGCACGTCGGTTTAGGTCAAAAAAAGACCACCTAAATTTTTGGCGATTTTTGAAAAAAACGTAAGGTTAACCCCTTTGGTGTTTTTTGACCCCAAAAATTGAAAGTTTCAAATACACACATTTTTTGGCGTTTTCCTTTGCAGTTTTTTGAGATAAATCGATTGACGCAGACAGATTTGCCGTAAGTATGATATTTTAGGATTTATGGACGTTTAAAGTTGGAAATATTTGAACGTCATTTTGAATCGCTTACGAGCGTTTCCCCCAAACGATACCGCGTTTTTCGAACTCCTCGCATCAAAGCACGTCGGTTTAGGTCAAAAAAAGACCACCTAAATTTTTGGCGATTTTTGAAAAAAACGTAAGGTTAACCCTTTGGTGTTTTTTGACCCCAAAAATTGAAAGTTTCAAATACACACATTTTTTGGCGTTTTCCTATGCAGTTTTTTGAGATAAATCGATTGACGCAGACAGATTTGCCGTAAGTATGATATTTTAGGATTTATGGACGTTTAAAGTTGGAAGTATTTGAACGTCTTTTTGAATCGCTTACGAGCGTTTCCCCCAAACGATACCGCGTTTTTCGAACTCCTCGCATCAAAGCACGTCGGTTTAGGTCAAAAAAAGACCACCTAAATTTTTGGCGATTTTTGAAAAAAACGTAAGGTTAACCCTTTGGTGTTTTTTGACCCCAAAAATTGAAAGTTTCAAATACACACATTTTTTGGCGTTTTCCTATGCAGTTTTTTGAGATAAATCGATTGACGCAGACAGATTTGCCGTAAGTATGATATTTTAGGATTTATGGACGTTTAAAGTTGGAAATATTTGAACGTCATTTTGAATCGCTTACGAGCGTTTCCCCCAAACGATACCGCGTTTTTCGAACTCCTCGCATCAAAGCACGTCGGTTTAGGTCAAAAAAAGACCACCTAAATTTTTGGCGATTTTTGAAAAAAACGTAAGGTTAACCCCTTTGGTGTTTTTTGACCCCAAAAATTGAAAGTTTCAAATACACACATTTTTTGGCGTTTTCCTATGCAGTTTTTTGAGATAAATCGATTGACGCAGACAGATTTGCCGTAAGTATGATATTTTAGGATTTATGGACGTTTAAAGTTGGAAATATTTGAACGTTATTTTGCATCGCTTACGAGCGTTTCACCCAAACGATACCGCGTTTTTCGAACTCCTCGCATCAAAGCACGTCGGTTTAGGTCAAAAAAAGACCACCTAAATTTTTGGCGATTTTTGAAAAAAACGTAAGGTTTTGGTGTTTTTTGACCCCAAAAATTGAAAGTTTCAAATACACACATTTTTTGGCGTTTTCCTATGCAGTTTTTTGAGATAAATCGATTGACGAAGACAGATTTGCCGTAAGTATGATATTTTAGGATTTATGGACGTTTAAAGTTGGAAATATTTGAACGTCATTTTGAATCGCTTACGAGCGTTTCCCCCAAACGATACCGCGTTTTTCGAACTCCTCGCATCAAAGCACGTCGGTTTAGGTCAAAAAAAGACCACCTAAATTTTTGGCGATTTTTGAAAAAAACGTAAGGTTAACCCCTTTGGTGTTTTTTGACCCCAAAAATTGAAAGTTTCAAATACACACATTTTTTGGCGTTTTCCTATGCAGTTTTTTAAGATAAATCGATTGACGCAGACAGATTTGCCGTAAGTATGATATTTTAGGATTTATGGACGTTTAAAGTTGGAAATATTTGAACGTCATTTTGAATCGCTTACGAGCGTTTCCCCCAAACGATACCGCGTTTTTCGAACTCCTCGCATCAAAGCACGTCGGTTTAGGTCAAAAAAAGACCACCTAAATTTTTGGCGATTTTTGAAAAAAACGTAAGGTTAACCCCTTTGGTGTTTTTTGACCCCAAAAATTGAAAGTTTCAAATACACACATTTTTTGGCGTTTTCCTATGCAGTTTTTTGAGATAAATCGATTGACCCAGACAGATTTGCCGTAAGTATGATATTTTAGGATTTATGGACGTTTAAAGTTGGAAATATTTGAACGTCATTTTGAATCGCTTACGAGCGTTTCCCCCAAACGATACCGCGTTTTTCGAACTCCTCGCATCAAAGCACGTCGGTTTAGGTCAAAAAAAGACCACCTAAATTTTTGGCGATTTTTGAAAAAAACGTAAGGTTAACCCCTTTGGTGTTTTTTGACCCCAAAAATTGAAAGTTTCAAATACACACATTTTTTGGCGTTTTCCTATGCAGTTTTTTGAGTTAAATCGATTGACGCAGACAGATTTGCCGTAAGTATGATATTTTAGGATTTATGGACGTTTAAAGTTGGAAATATTTGAACGTCATTTTGAATCGCTTACGAGCGTTTCCCCCAAACGATACCGCGTTTTTCGAACTCCTCGCATCAAAGCACGTCGGTTTAGGTCAAAAAAAGACCACCTAAATTTTTGGCGATTTTTGAAAAAAACGTAAGGTTAACCCCTTTGGTGTTTTTTGACCCCAAAAATTGAAAGTTTCAAATACACACATTTTTTGGCGTTTTCCTTTGCAGTTTTTTGAGATAAATCGATTGACGCAGACAGATTTGCCGTAAGTATGATATTTTAGGATTTATGGACGTTTAAAGTTGGAAATATTTGAACGTCATTTTGAATCGCTTACGAGCGTTTCCCCCAAACGATACCGCGTTTTTCGAACTCCTCGCATCAAAGCACGTCGGTTTAGGTCAAAAAAAGACCACCTAAATTTTTGGCGATTTTTGAAAAAAACGTAAGGTTAACCCTTTGGTGTTTTTTGACCCCAAAAATTGAAAGTTTCAAATACACACATTTTTTGGCGTTTTCCTATGCAGTTTTTTGAGATAAATCGATTGACGCAGACAGATTTGCCGTAAGTATGATATTTTAGGATTTATGGACGTTTAAAGTTGGAAATATTTGAACGTCATTTTGAATCGCTTACGAGCGTTTCCCCCAAACGATACCGCGTTTTTCGAACTCCTCGCATCAAAGCACGTCGTTTTAGGTCAAAAAAGGACCACCTAAATTTTTGGCGATTTTTGAAAAAAACGTAAGGTTAACCCCTTTGGTGTTTTTTGACCCCAAAAATTGAAAGTTTCAAATACACACATTTTTTGGCGTTTTCCTATGCAGTTTTTTGAGATAAATCGATTGACGCAGACAGATTTGCCGTAAGTATGATATTTTAGGATTTATGGACGTTTAAAGTTGGAAATATTTGAACGTCATTTTGAATCGCTTACGAGCGTTTCCCCCAAACGATACCGCGTTTTTCGAACTCCTCGCATCAAAGCACGTCGGTTTAGGTCAAAAAAAGACCACCTAAATTTTTGGCGATTTTTGAAAAAAACGTAAGGTTAACCCCTTTGGTGTTTTTTGACCCCAAAAATTGAAAGTTTCAAATACACACATTTTTTGGCGTTTTCCTATGCAGTTTTTTGAGATAAATCGATTGACGCAGACAGATTTGCCGTAAGTATGATATTTTAGGATTTATGGACGTTTAAAGTTGGAAATATTTGAACGTCATTTTGAATCGCTTACGAGCGTTTCCCCCAAACGATACCGCGTTTTTCGAACTCCTCGCATCAAAGCACGTCGGTTTAGGTCAAAAAAAGACCACCTAAATTTTTGGCGATTTTTGAAAAAAACGTAAGGTTAACCCCTTTGGTGTTTTTTGACCCCAAAAATTGAAAGTTTCAAATACACACATTTTTTGGCGTTTTCCTATGCAGTTTTTTGAGATAAATCGATTGACGCAGACAGATTTGCCGTAAGTATGATATTTTAGGATTTATGGACGTTTAAAGTTGGAAATATTTGAACGTCATTTTGAATCGCTTACGAGCGTTTCCCCCAAACGATACCGCGTTTTTCGAACTCCTCGCATCAAAGCACGTCGGTTTAGGTCAAAAAAAGACCACCTAAATTTTTGGCGATTTTTGAAAAAAACGTAAGGTTAACCCCTTTGGTGTTTTTTGACCCCAAAAATTGAAAGTTTCAAATACACACATTTTTTGGCGTTTTCCTATGCAGTTTTTTGAGATAAATCGATTGACGCAGACAGATTTGCCGTAAGTATGATATTTTAGGATTTATGGACGTTTAAAGTTGGAAATATTTGAACGTCATTTTGAATCGCTTACGAGCGTTTCCCCCAAACGATACCGCGTTTTTCGAACTCCTCGCATCAAAGCACGTCGTTTTAGGTCAAAAAAAGACCACCTAAATTTTTGGCGATTTTTGAAAAAAACGTAAGGTTAACCCCTTTGGTGTTTTTTGACCCCAAAAATTGAAAGTTTCAAATACACACATTTTTTGGCGTTTTCCTATGCAGTTTTTTGAGATAAATCGATTGACGCAGACAGATTTGCCGTAAGTATGATATTTTAGGATTTATGGACGTTTAAAGTTGGAAATATTTGAACGTCATTTTGAATCGCTTACGAGCGTTTCCCCCAAACGATACCGCGTTTTTCGAACTCCTCGCATCAAAGCACGTCGGTTTAGGTCAAAAAAAGACCACCTAAATTTTTGGCGATTTTTGAAAAAAACGTAAGGTTAACCCCTTTGGTGTTTTTTGACCCCAAAAATTGAAAGTTTCAAATACACACATTTTTTGGCGTTTTCCTATGCAGTTTTTTGAGATAAATCGATTGACGCAGACAGATTTGCCGTAAGTATGATATTTTAGGATTTATGGACGTTTAAAGTTGGAAATATTTGAACGTCATTTTGAATCGCTTACGAGCGTTTCCCCCAAACGATACCGCGTTTTTCGAACTCCTCGCATCAAAGCACGTCGGTTTAGGTCAAAAAAAGACCACCTAAATTTTTGGCGATTTTTGAAAAAAACGTAAGGTTAACCCCTTTGGTGTTTTTTGACCCCAAAAATTGAAAGTTTCAAATACACACATTTTTTGGCGTTTTCCTATGCAGTTTTTTGAGATAAATCGATTGACGCAGACAGATTTGCCGTAAGTATGATATTTTAGGATTTATGGACGTTTAAAGTTGGAAATATTTGAACGTCATTTTGAATCGCTTACGAGCGTTTCCCCCAAACGATACCGCGTTTTTCGAACTCCTCGCATCAAAGCACGTCGTTTTAGGTCAAAAAAAGACCACCTAAATTTTTGGCGATTTTTGAAAAAAACGTAAGGTTAACCCCTTTGGTGTTTTTTGACCCCAAAAATTGAAAGTTTCAAATACACACATTTTTTGGCGTTTTCCTATGCAGTTTTTTGAGATAAATCGATTGACGCAGACAGATTTGCCGTAAGTATGATATTTTAGGATTTATGGACGTTTAAAGTTGGAAATATTTGAACGTCATTTTGAATCGCTTACGAGCGTTTCCCCCAAACGATACCGCGTTTTTCGAACTCCTCGCATCAAAGCACGTCGGTTTAGGTCAAAAAAAGACCACCTAAATTTTTGGCGATTTTTGAAAAAAACGTAAGGTTAACCCTTTGGTGTTTTTTGACCCCAAAAATTGAAAGTTTCAAATACACACATTTTTTGGCGTTTTCCTATGCAGTTTTTTGAGATAAATCGATTGACGCAGACAGATTTGCCGTAAGTATGATATTTTAGGATTTATGGACGTTTAAAGTTGGAAATATTTGAACGTCATTTTGAATCGCTTACGAGCGTTTCCCCCAAACGATACCGCGTTTTTCGAACTCCTCGCATCAAAGCACGTCGGTTTAGGTCAAAAAAAGACCACCTAAATTTTTGGCGATTTTTGAAAAAAACGTAAGGTTAACCCTTTGGTGTTTTTTGACCCCAAAAATTGAAAGTTTCAAATACACACATTTTTTGGCGTTTTCCTATGCAGTTTTTTGAGATAAATCGATTGACGCAGACAGATTTGCCGTAAGTATGATATTTTAGGATTTATGGACGTTTAAAGTTGGAAATATTTGAACGTCATTTTGAATCGCTTACGAGCGTTTCCCCCAAACGATACCGCGTTTTTCGAACTCCTCGCATTAAAGCACGTCGGTTTAGGTCAAAAAAAGACCACCTAAATTTTTGGCGATTTTTGAAAAAAACGTAAGGTTATTGGTGTTTTTTGACCCCAAAAATTGAAAGTTTCAAATACACACATTTTTTGGCGTTTTCCTATGCAGTTTTTTGAGATAAATCGATTGACGCAGACAGATTTGCCGTAAGTATGATATTTTAGGATTTATGGACGTTTAAAGTTGGAAATATTTGAACGTCATTTTGAATCGCTTACGAGCGTTTCCCCCAAACGATACCGCGTTTTTCGAACTCCTCGCATCAAAGCACGTCGGTTTAGGTCAAAAAAAGACCACCTAAATTTTTGGCGATTTTTGAAAAAAACGTAAGGTTAACCCCTTTGGTGTTTTTTGACCCCAAAAATTGAAAGTTTCAAATACACACATTTTTTGGCGTTTTCCTATGCAGTTTTTTGAGATAAATCGATTGACGCAGACAGATTTGCCGTAAGTATGATATTTTAGGATTTATGGACGTTTAAAGTTGGAAATATTTGAACGTCATTTTGAATCGCTTACGAGCGTTTCCCCCAAACGATACCGCGTTTTTCGAACTCCTCGCATCAAAGCACGTCGGTTTAGGTCAAAAAAAGACCACCTAAATTTTTGGCGATTTTTGAAAAAAACGTAAGGTTAACCCCTTTGGTGTTTTTTGACCCCAAAAATTGAAAGTTTCAAATACACACATTTTTTGGCGTTTTCCTATGCAGTTTTTTGAGATAAATCGATTGACGCAGACAGATATGATATTTTAGGATTTATGGACGTTTAAAGTTGGAAATATTTGAACGTCATTTTGAATCGCTTACGAGCGTTTCCCCCAAACGATACCGCGTTTTTCGAACTCCTCGCATCAAAGCACGTCGGTTTAGGTCAAAAAAAGACCACCTAAATTTTTGGCGATTTTTGAAAAAAACGTAAGGTTAACCCCTTTGGTGTTTTTGACCCCAAAAATTGAAAGTTTCAAATACACACATTTTTTGGCGTTTTCCTATGCAGTTTTTTGAGATAAATCGATTGACGCAGACAGATTTGCCGTAAGTATGATATTTTAGGATTTATGGACGTTTAAAGTTGGAAATATTTGAACGTCATTTTGAATCGCTTACGAGCGTTTCCCCCAAACGATACCGCGTTTTTCGAACTCCTCGCATCAAAGCACGTCGGTTTAGGTCAAAAAAAGACCACCTAAATTTTTGGCGATTTTTGAAAAGATTAACCCCTTTGGTGTTTTTTGACCCCAAAAATTGAAAGTTTCAAATACACACATTTTTTGGCGTTTTCCTATGCAGTTTTTTGAGATAAATCGATTGACGCAGACAGATTTGCCGTAAGTATGATATTTTAGGATTTATGGACGTTTAAAGTTGGAAATATTTGAACGTCATTTTGAATCGCTTACGAGCGTTTCCCCCAAACGATACCGCGTTTTTCGAACTCCTCGCATCAAAGCACGTCGGTTTAGGTCAAAAAAAGACCACCTAAATTTTTGGCGATTTTTGAAAAAAACGTAAGGTTAACCCCTTTGGTGTTTTTTGACCCCAAAAATTGAAAGTTTCAAATACACACATTTTTTGGCGTTTTCCTATGCAGTTTTTTGAGATAAATCGATTGACGCAGACAGATTTGCCGTAAGTATGATATTTTAGGATTTATGGACGTTTAAAGTTGGAAATATTTGAACGTCATTTTGAATCGCTTACGAGCGTTTCCCCCAAACGATACCGCGTTTTTCGAACTCCTCGCATCAAAGCACGTCGGTTTAGGTCAAAAAAAGACCACCTAAATTTTTGGCGATTTTTGAAAAGATTAACCCCTTTGGTGTTTTTTGACCCCAAAAATTGAAAGTTTCAAATACACACATTTTTTGGCGTTTTCCTATGCAGTTTTTTGAGATAAATCGATTGACCCAGACAGATTTGCCGTAAGTATGATATTTTAGGATTTATGGACGTTTAAAGTTGGAAATATTTGAAAGTCATTTTGAATCGCTTACGAGCGTTTCCCCCAAACGATACCGCGTTTTTCGAACTCCTCGCATTAAAGCACGTCGGTTTAGGTCAAAAAAAGACCACCTAAATTTTTGGCGATTTTTGAAAAAAACGTAAGGTTATTGGTGTTTTTTGACCCCAAAAATTGAAAGTTTCAAATACACACATTTTTTGGCGTTTTCCTATGCAGTTTTTTGAGATAAATCGATTGACGCAGACAGATTTGCCGTAAGTATGATATTTTAGGATTTATGGACGTTTAAAGTTGGAAATATTTGAACGTCATTTTGAATCGCTTACGAGCGTTTCCCCCAAACGATACCGCGTTTTTCTAACTCCTCGCATCAAAGCACGTCGGTTTAGGTAAAAAAAAGACCACCTAAATTTTTGGCGATTTTTGAAAAAAACGTAAGGTTAACCCCTTTGGTGTTTTTTGACCCCAAAAATTGAAAGTTTCAAATACACACATTTTTTGGCGTTTTCCTATGCAGTTTTTTGAGATAAATCGATTGACGCAGACAGATTTGCCGTAAGTATGATATTTTAGGATTTATGGACGTTTAAAGTTGGAAATATTTGAACGTCATTTTGAATCGCTTACGAGCGTTTCCCCCAAACGATACCGCGTTTTTCGAACTCCTCGCATCAAAGCACGTCGGTTTAGGTCAAAAAAAGACCACCTAAATTTTTGGCGATTTTTGAAAAAAACGTAAGGTTAACCCCTTTGGTGTTTTTTGACCCCAAAAATTGAAAGTTTCAAATACACACATTTTTTGGCGTTTTCCTATGCAGTTTTTTGAGATAAATCGATTGACGCAGACAGATTTGCCGTAAGTATGATATTTTAGGATTTATGGACGTTTAAAGTTGGAAATATTTGAACGTTATTTTGCATCGCTTACGAGCGTTTCACCCAAACGATACCGCGTTTTTCGAACTCCTCGCATCAAAGCACGTCGGTTTAGGTCAAAAAAAGACCACCTAAATTTTTGGCGATTTTTGAAAAAAACGTAAGGTTTTGGTGTTTTTTGACCCCAAAAATTGAAAGTTTCAAATACACACATTTTTTGGCGTTTTCCTATGCAGTTTTTTGAGATAAATCGATTGACGCAGACAGATTTGCCGTAAGTATGATATTTTAGGATTTATGGACGTTTAAAGTTGGAAGTATTTGAACGTCTTTTTGAATCGCTTACGAGCGTTTCCCCCAAACGATACCGCGTTTTTCGAACTCCTCGCATCAAAGCACGTCGTTTTAGGTCAAAAAAAGACCACCTAAATTTTTGGCGATTTTTGAAAAAAACGTAAGGTTAACCCCTTTGGTGTTTTTTGACCCCAAAAATTGAAAGTTTCAAATACACACATTTTTTGGCGTTTTCCTATGCAGTTTTTTGAGATAAATCGATTGACGCAGACAGATTTGCCGTAAGTATGATATTTTAGGATTTATGGACGTTTAAAGTTGGAAATATTTGAACGTCATTTTGAATCGCTTACGAGCGTTTCCCCCAAACGATACCGCGTTTTTCGAACTCCTCGCATCAAAGCACGTCGGTTTAGGTCAAAAAAAGACCACCTAAATTTTTGGCGATTTTTGAAAAAAACGTAAGGTTAACCCCTTTGGTGTTTTTTGACCCCAAAAATTGAAAGTTTCAAATACACACATTTTTTGGCGTTTTCCTATGCAGTTTTTTGAGATAAATCGATTGACGCAGACAGATTTGCCGTAAGTATGATATTTTAGGATTTATGGACGTTTAAAGTTGGAAATATTTGAACGTCATTTTGAATCGCTTACGAGCGTTTCCCCCAAACGATACCGCGTTTTTCGAACTCCTCGCATCAAAGCACGTCGGTTTAGGTCAAAAAAAGACCACCTAAATTTTTGGCGATTTTTGAAAAAAACGTAAGGTTAACCCCTTTGGTGTTTTTTGACCCCAAAAATTGAAAGTTTCAAATACACACATTTTTTGGCGTTTTCCTATGCAGTTTTTTGAGATAAATCGATTGACGCAGACAGATTTGCCGTAAGTATGATATTTTAGGATTTATGGACGTTTAAAGTTGGAAATATTTGAACGTCATTTTGAATCGCTTACGAGCGTTTCCCCCAAACGATACCGCGTTTTTCGAACTCCTCGCATCAAAGCACGTCGGTTTAGGTCAAAAAAAGACCACCTAAATTTTTGGCGATTTTTGAAAAAAACGTAAGGAGAACCCCTTTGGTGTTTTTTGACCCCAAAAATTGAAAGTTTCAAATGCACACATTTTTTGGCGTTTTCCTATGCAGTTTTTTGAGATAAATCGATTGACGCAGACAGATTTGCCGTAAGTATGATATTTTAGGATTTATGGACGTTTAAAGTTGGAAATATTTGAACGTTATTTTGCATCGCTTACGAGCGTTTCACCCAAACGATACCGCGTTTTTCGAACTCCTCGCATCAAAGCACGTCGGTTTAGGTCAAAAAAAGACCACCTAAATTTTTGGCGATTTTTGAAAAAAACGTAAGGTTAACTTTGGTGTTTTTTGACCCCAAAAATTGAACGTTTCAAATACACACATTTTTTGGCGTTTTCCTATGCAGTTTTTTGAGATAAATCGATTGACGCAGACAGATTTGCCGCAAGTATGATATTTTAGGATTTATGGACGTTTAAAGTTGGAAATATTTGAACGTTATTTTGCATCGCTTACGAGCGTTTCACCCAAACGATACCGCGTTTTTCGAACTCCTCGCATCAAAGCACGTCGGTTTAGGTCAAAAAAAGACCACCTAAATTTTTGGCGATTTTTGAAAAAAACGTAAGGTTTTGGTGTTTTTTGACCCCAAAAATTGAAAGTTTCAAATACACACATTTTTTGGCGTTTTCCTATGCAGTTTTTTGAGATAAATCGATTGACGCAGACAGATTTGCCGTAAGTATGATATTTTAGGATTTATGGACGTTTAAAGTTGGAAGTATTTGAACGTCTTTTTGAATCGCTTACGAGCGTTTCCCCCAAACGATACCGCGTTTTTCGAACTCCTCGCATCAAAGCACGTCGGTTTAGGTCAAAAAAAGACCACCTACATTTTTGGCGATTTTTGAAAAAAACGTAAGGTTAACCCTTTGGTGTTTTTTAACCCCAAAAATTGAAAGTTTCAAATACACACATTTTTTGGCGTTTTCCTATGCAGTTTTTTGAGATAAATCGATTGACGCAGACAGATTTGCCGTAAGTATGATATTTTAGGATTTATGGACGTTTAAAGTTGGAAATATTTGAACGTCATTTTGAATCGCTTACGAGCGTTTCCCCCAAACGATACCGCGTTTTTCGAACTCCTCGCATCAAAGCACGTCGGTTTAGGTCAAAAAAAGACCACCTAAATTTTTGGCGATTTTTGAAAAAAACGTAAGGTTAACCCCTTTGGTGTTTTTTGACCCCAAAAATTGAAAGTTTCAAATACACACATTTTTTGGCGTTTTCCTATGCAGTTTTTTGAGATAAATCGATTGACGCAGACAGATTTGCCGTAAGTATGATATTTTAGGATTTATGGACGTTTAAAGTTGGAAATATTTGAACGTCATTTTGAATCGCTTACGAGCGTTTCCCCCAAACGATACCGCGTTTTTCGAACTCCTCGCATCAAAGCACGTCGGTTTAGGTCAAAAAAAGACCACCTAAATTTTTGGCGATTTTTGAAAAAAACGTAAGGTTAACCCCTTTGGTGTTTTTTGACCCCAAAAATTGAAAGTTTCAAATACACACATTTTTTGGCGTTTTCCTATGCAGTTTTTTGAGATAAATCGATTGACGCAGACAGATTTGCCGTAAGTATGATATTTTAGGATTTATGGACGTTTAAAGTTGGAAATATTTGAACGTCATTTTGAATCGCTTACGAGCGTTTCCCCCAAACGATACCGCGTTTTTCGAACTCCTCGCATCAAAGCACGTCGGTTTAGGTCAAAAAAAGACCACCTAAATTTTTGGCGATTTTTGAAAAAAACGTAAGGAGAACCCCTTTGGTGTTTTTTGACCCCAAAAATTGAAAGTTTCAAATGCACACATTTTTTGGCGTTTTCCTATGCAGTTTTTTGAGATAAATCGATTGACGCAGACAGATTTGCCGTAAGTATGATATTTTAGGATTTATGGACGTTTAAAGTTGGAAATATTTGAACGTTATTTTGCATCGCTTACGAGCGTTTCACCCAAACGATACCGCGTTTTTCGAACTCCTCGCATCAAAGCACGTCGGTTTAGGTCAAAAAAAGACCACCTAAATTTTTGGCGATTTTTGAAAAAAACGTAAGGTTAACTTTGGTGTTTTTTGACCCCAAAAATTGAACGTTTCAAATACACACATTTTTTGGCGTTTTCCTATGCAGTTTTTTGAGATAAATCGATTGACGCAGACAGATTTGCCGTAAGTATGATATTTTAGGATTTATGGACGTTTAAAGTTGGAAGTATTTGAACGTCTTTTTGAATCGCTTACGAGCGTTTCCCCCAAACGATACCGCGTTTTTCGAACTCCTCGCATCAAAGCACGTCGGTTTAGGTCAAAAAAAGACCACCTACATTTTTGGCGATTTTTGAAAAAAACGTAAGGTTAACCCTTTGGTGTTTTTTAACCCCAAAAATTGAAAGTTTCAAATACACACATTTTTTGGCGTTTTCCTATGCAGTTTTTTGAGATAAATCGATTGACGCAGACAGATTTGCCGTAAGTATGATATTTTAGGATTTATGGACGTTTAAGTTGGAAATATTTGAACGTCATTTTGAATCGCTTACGAGCGTTTCCCCCAAACGATACCGCGTTTTTCGAACTCCTCGCATCAAAGCACGTCGGTTTAGGTCAAAAAAAGACCACCTAAATTTTTGGCGATTTTTGAAAAAAACGTAAGGTTTTGGTGTTTTTTGACCCCAAAAATTGAAAGTTTCAAATACACACATTTTTTGGCGTTTTCCTATGCAGTTTTTTGAGATAAATCGATTGACGCAGACAGATTTGCCGTAAGTATGATATTTTAGGATTTATGGACGTTTAAAGTTGGAAATATTTGAACGTCATTTTGAATCGCTTACGAGCGTTTCCCCCAAACGATACCGCGTTTTTCGAACTCCTCGCATCAAAGCACGTCGGTTTAGGTCAAAAAAAGACCACCTAAATTTTTGGCGATTTTTGAAAAAAACGTAAGGTTAACCCCTTTGGTGTTTTTTGACCCGAAAAATTGAAAGTTTCAAATACACACATTTTTTGGCGTTTTCCTATGCAGTTTTTTGAGATAAATCGATTGACGCAGACAGATTTGCCGTAAGTATGATATTTTAGGATTTATGGACGTTTAAAGTTGGAAATATTTGAACGTCATTTTGAATCGCTTACGAGCGTTTCCCCCAAACGACACCGCGTTTTTCGAACTCCTCGCATCAAAGCACGTCGGTTTAGGTCAAAAAAAGACCACCTAAATTTTTGGCGATTTTTGAAAAAAACGTAAGGTTAACCCCTTTCGTGTTTTTTGACCCCTAAAATTGAAAGTTTCAAATACACACATTTTTTGGCGTTTTCCTATGCAGTTTTTTGAGATAAATCGATTGACGCAGACAGATTTGCCGTAAGTATGATATTTTAGGATTTATGGACGTTTAAAGTTGGAAATATTTGAACGTCATTTTGAATCGCTTACGAGCGTTTCCCCCAAACGATACCGCGTTTTTCGAACTCCTCGCATCAAAGCACGTCGGTTTAGGTCAAAAAAAGACCACCTAAATTTTTGGCGATTTTTGAAAAAAACGTAAGTTTAACCCCTTTGGTGTTTTTTGACCCCAAAAATTGAAAGTTTCAAATACACACATTTTTTGGCGTTTTTCCTATGCAGTTTTTTGAGATAAATCGATTGACGCAGACAGATTTGCCGTAAGTATGATATTTTAGGATTTATGGACGTTTAAAGTTGGAAATATTTGAACGTCATTTTGAATCGCTTACGAGCGTTTCCCCCAAACGATACCGCGTTTTTCGAACTCCTCGCATCAAAGCACGTCGGTTTAGGTCAAAAAAAGACCACCTAAATTTTTGGCGATTTTTGAAAAAAACGTAAGGTTTGGTGTTTTTTGACCCCAAAAATCGAAAGTTTCAAATCCAAGCATTTTTTGGCGTTTTCCTATGCAGTTTTTTGAGATAAATCGACTGACGCAGGTAGATTTTACGTAAGTATGATATTTTAGAATTTATTCGTGTTTAAAGTTGAAAACATTTGATGTTTAAGGCATATATAACCGAAAAACTCTAAAAGTCCTCCGGTTAACACAATGCCGGCCGGTAGCTCTGCTGTTTATTTGGAGAGCGAGTCGTAGGTTCCCTAGAATTGGAGTCAGGTAAAAAAACTTGTCTTAAAATTTATAAAGCGCCACTGACTTTATCAAACAAAAATTTACGGAAAAACAAGCTGAAAATAAAAATCGTTAAGTCAGAAAGGACATAAAATAATGATTGACCATAAAAATTAAATTTATTCCAACAGAGAACTAGTGTTATATTTCTTGTATTAATGATAACAAAAACGGTTATTTACCCAACGCGTCTAATAGCTATTAACCTGTGGGTTTTCAATAATCTTGTACAAGTATAGTTTTAAAAGAGAAACAGTCGGTATTTAAAAAATTATGTCTGTTAAAACGAAGTTAATCCGGTTCAAAACAAAACTATTCCGGTAACTAAAAAAATGATTTGCGTTTGATCTTCTTAAAGATGACTTGACAACATATATAAAGTCAAATACGTAACCCGTAGCCAAATCGCTTGTGTACGGCAAGAAATTTAAATTTACGACCTTCTGATTTCCTTGAGTTGGTAAAAAGTGATTCAAGCAGGAAACCTCCAATATTGACATCAAGCAGCAACTGGGAACTAAGATGAACTGTCCTCCGAAAATATGACCCGGTCCAAATTCACAATGCGGCGAACGGACCAAATAAAGCGTACCAATTAAGATTGTGATACCAAAAAAAAGACTTCTGATAGAAAGATAACAAGAACCTAAAAAATTTGAGAAGTAGACCACTAACTATCAAAACTGGCAACTGAGTTACCTGATGTTCGGTTCTCTGGAAATGAAATTAAGGCAACTAAAGCTTTCCAATTTCAGAAATTGGAAAACTTATTAATAATTAATTATTTATTATTAATTATTGAATAAAGTTTTCCAATAAATCTTGAATAAGTTGACTCTACGAAAGTTTGACAGAAAGTGAAGTCCACTTCCTACCCGCTATCGCTCGTTCATGAGCTTGCTCAAAACACAGTTTAATAAGGTCAAATAATAATAATCTACCGAGCGAGTCAAAAATAATTGTTACAATATAAAGACGATCTAAGTAGTAAATGACAAATTTTAAAAAAACTGAAAAACGTAGTTTTATTAATAATTATTATCTTTATATTACACTGAATCATAATTTGTCTTTTATACCTTGACAACGAGATATATTAAATAGGCTATAACGCCCTAGGGCCTATAAATCATAATGCCCTCTTATTATGCCCTCTCATTCGCAGTTATATAATATAATTCAAAAAATGTACCATTTTATTGTTTTACAATTTTATTTAAAATTAAAAGTATAACTTTCAAATGAAGATCCACTAATTGAACAATTAAAAATTAAAAAAAAAATTAAATTTAGCAATCATCAAATTCAAAATTTATAAAATTTTTAAATATTGACAAATTCAAATGCACTGAAATATAAAACGTTGTATGCATCACGAGCATTACTCGATGTTTATGCTCTCGAGCAACTTAAAAACTCTCGGGCCTGGCGGCCCTCGCCCTTTTCCTACAATAGGGAACTCCAGTGAAAAGTTTGAATAAAAAGAAATGTTAAACGTTAAAGCATATAAACTTTTTATGATGTTTAAAAAAACTACTGTATATTCTGCATATAGCGCATGATTGGGAAAAAAGTTGGAATAATATATAATTAGGATGTTCGCAAATTCCAAATAACGCTTTACGCAAAAACGTTATGGATTGTATGTAAATATGAATATAATTAACACATATATATAATGATTATATTAATTTTGTATTATTATCATTTTAATTATACTTTTATTACAAGGCTTTAATTATAAATCATTTACTTATACTCGGATAATTCAAAGGATATTTAGTCTATATTTGATCTAAAGGTCATGAAATCCTTACCGATGAGAACATTACTTTTGGTGTGGTTTGGAAGGCACGTCAACAACTAAATTTCTTTTCTGGACTGATGTTAAAAATTGAATTTACTAAAATCCATCATTTCAGTGGCACTTCATATGTGTTTTAAGAGTGCTGCTTTGTGAAAATGCAGAATTGCACAAAGTACACGCGTATGGTCTTTCACCGGTGTGAATCCTTTCATGTACCTTCACTCTTTCGTTTGTCACGAAAGCTTTTCCGCAAAATCCACACGAATATGGCTTCTCACCAGTGTGATATCGCTTATGGATTTTTAAAGCTTGACCGGTGAAGAAAGCTTTTGTGCAAATTTCACATTGGTATGGTCTTTCTCCAGTATGTTCGGAGCGGACGTGTAATTTCAAATGCGCCGAAGACGATAAATTTTTATCGCATAGCTTGCATGGGTATTTACATTCCTTTTTTTCTCCGCTATGCTTTCTCAAGTGTTCTTTTAATTCAAAATTCGTTACAAAGACTTTTGCACAAACCTGGCACATGAAATCTTTTTGTTTCGTGTGGACATATTTGATATGAGATTGAAGAGATCCTTTCATGGAAAAAGATTTATCACACATGCTGCACCGATAAGGACGATGATTGGTGTGAGTGATTAAGTGAGCTTTTAGACCGTCCTTGAGGGAAAAAGATTTACTACATACTTCACAAATGAATGGTTTGCTGCGTTTTTCAAAATGAGACTAAAAAATCAAATTGTGATTAGTTGCATAGGTAGGATATTAACAATTACCTTTCTGTGTTTATGTAAGTACGATTTAGATGGATAAAATTTGAAACAAATGTCACACCCAAATGGCTTTTCTCCAGTATGGATTCTTATGTGTCTAATCAGTGTTGATCGTAGATCGAATTTTTGGTTACATTGGGGACACTTGTGCGGCTTTTCTCTTCCTGAATGTTTTGATAAAAAGTGTTTTTTCAGAGATCCAGACTCTAAGTAGGCTTTTCCACAAACTTCACAAATATGGCTTCGTATTCCAACGTGAGTCTTTTGATGGCGCGTTAATTGCTTTTTGCAACTGAATTCTTTATTACAAACCTGGCACGCACGTTTTTCATCTTCTTCAGATTTCAATATATTTTCCGCAGTTTTTTCAAACACATTTTTCAAAGCATTTTCTACTTCGGTATTTGTTATTGGCATCTTGATGTTTTTCATAACTTCTTTGGAGTTATTTATTATGGCATTGGAGTTTTCTGAAGAGTCGTTCATATATTTTTGCAAAATTCGAGCAGAAGTTTGAATTTTCTTTTTAAAGTTATAAAAACTTTCCAAAGTTGAAAAACACGCATTACATAAATTTTGGGGTAAACCATCGTTCGGTAAAGCCTTAAAATAATACAAAAATTTAATTTCTATATAATTTAGAAACTCAAATTTTTACCTCCTCTGAAGAACACTCTCGAAACACTTCCATGACGCGAGAAGTAAGGAAAAATTTAAGATTGTTCGATTCGGTTAAGCAAATTCTACAAATTTTGAGAAAATTTAAAATTTTCAAATTATCTTCCGTATTCGTCATTTTATAAAAAAGTATAAACACGCAGTAAGCTTCAAGCTGACGTTTTCTGAGGACGTTTGCTCTCTTTATTAAATATTGACGTTCTGGTTGCTTGTGCAGTCGCATAGCGACGCATCGATGTTGCTTAGCAACAGCTAGCAGCATCTCAACTTGATCACGGCGCCATGTTTTAAATGTTAAGGCGAGGTAAGGAAATTGCTATAATACGGCTGCCGCATATAACCTAGCTATGGCTATTAGCAGATGAAAAAATTAAATTTTTATTAATAAAATAAAAATAAAGAAAACCCTTTTAAATCTCAACAGAATTTTATTATTTCCAATGAGTTTTCATGTGTGTTCTAAGAGCGCTACTTTGGATGTAACATTTTCCGCAGATATTGCAAATGTAAGGATGCTCTCCTGTGTGTATCCTTTCGTGGACTTTCAATGTCGACTTTTCCCCAAAGGCTTTCCCACAGTGGTTACACAAAAACGGCTTTTTGCCCATATGTCTCTGCTTGTGCGAATTCAAATTCCCTTTGGCTATGAACCGCTTATCACAGATATCGCAAACGTAAGGCCGCTCCCCTGTGTGAACACGAAGGTGGACCTTTAGTTCCGCTGCAGAACCGCATTGTTTACCGCACTCGTTACAAATTGCATTGGGCGGCCGACCAAGGCCCAAATGTTTCTTTTTCATGTGATTATTTAAATGAACTTTTGTGCTGCAAACTTTCGAGCAAATGCTACATAGAAAATTATTTTCGATATCGTGAATGGCACCAAAATGTCTCTGCATAGCTTCTTTAGTAAAAAAGGCCTTTTCGCAACTGGAACATGGAAAAGGCTTAACTCCCGTGTGTTTACGCTTGTGAGTTTCTAAACTTCCCGCTGTTAGTAAAAATTTATTGCAAATATCGCACTGAAATCTCTTTTCTCGCACTGTGTGGACCTAACAAAATGGAAAAAAATTGGTAAATTTGGCTCCAGCAGAGTTTGAGTAATCTTACCACAACGTGTTGCCTTAGTATTGCTTTAGTGGAAAATGCACGTTCGCAAACTTCGCATTTGAATGGCCTTTCTCCGGTGTGAGATCTGAGGTGATCGTTTAGGCTGGCCTTTGCATAAAATTTTTGACCGCATACGCCGCACTTGTGTCTTCTGTCGTCATAGTGACGCTTCATGTGTTCGGCTAGAACTTGGGAAGTTTTGAAGGGTTTGTCACATTTACAACAAATATATGGACGTGTCGAATCGTGGGTTTTCACGTGTCTGTTGTAAGAGTTGGTAGACGAACATTGCTTTCCACAAACTGTGCATAACATATCTTCTGGAGCTTTCTTACGCTTCACCACTGCTTCTGATGGTTCACAAGCGATGACCACGTTGTTTATTGTGTCAATTATGGACTCAATTCCGGAGGTAACTGGACATTCCTTCGTCTCATAATCTGGAGCGTAGCTGTCCAAAAGATTTTCCAATTTATTTACATCTTCTATGATGGAACTCGTGTTGGACAAACTGGAGGTGATGCTGTTTTCATCGCCAACAAAAAATTCTGTTTCTTCTGCAAGATTGGAATTTTTTTCGGTTTCGAGGAAACTTTTACCTTTTTTATTTAGCAACCAACGGCCGATCTCGAAGGATTGCGCCACTTTTTGCTTAAAAACATACCAGTGCCTGATTTCTGTAGTACAATTACTGCATATTAAGTTAAACAGCCCATTTTCTGGAGTTATCTTGAAAAAATCGTTCAGTTGCGAAAAAAATCAAAATAAAAAAAATTATTTTTACCTGCACCGATGCACATTCCAGCAGCATATCGGCCACCCCAGCATCACAAATTAAAAACATGTTATCTCTTTTGTTCAGGCAAATCCTGCAAACTTCTTCAATTTGCAAATTTTCGTATTTTGTAAATAATTCCATTATTTTGAAAAGTTATTTAGCAATACTAATATTTTCCTAGAATCGTTTGTTTAACGCAAAATCAACGCGTTTACTTCTCTCTACGTCGATCTAATGCGGTTTACCTTGGTTGGCGAAGGACGGAAACCAACTCTCACTCGCTCTATCTCGCGCAACAAGATCAATAACTTCGCAATACATTTTTTTTCTTCAATAAAACTTGCGTTCATATTTTATTGTTTTGTATTTTTGAAAATTAATCAATAATATTTTTTGAATAAAATAAAACTACGAAATTGTCAATTTAAAATAATTTAACTGAGGGTTAAATATTGCATCTGTATTATTTTTAATCAAAAGAAAAATGTTAACATTATAGAAACATGAAAACTGTAACGAGAAAATACAAATAATATTAATTAAAAAAAAAAGAGAAAATAAAAAACTTAAGTGGGTGGATACAGTGGGAATATGGCATTTTGCCGTCGCACTGTATATTAAAAAATGTAGAACTTGCTTGTCATCTCTTAAACAATTCTAAGAAAGCTCATGTTAACATTAAAAAATTGAATAGTATTAAAATTTCGACGGCGAAACGGCGACGGCGAAATGTTCTAAACCGGGATACAGTAGACTAGATATATGCATTCTTCCTGCTATGGGTAAGGTTAAGGTACTAGAACGGATCATTGTGGAAAGGCTCCGGAACATTGTTTGAGTTGATCTGTCAGATAACCAGTACGGCTTCAGCAGGGGGCAAAGGAGAAGGGAGAATCAAAGGAAAAAGGTCTTGAAGATTTTTATGGAATTCCGTGGGGTTTTTGATGGTCTGCTTTGGGCATCGGTCCTGGAAAAGCTGAGAGAAGTTCAGTGTCCGAAGCTTATGCTGTGGCTAAGCTACTTTAGCGACAAGTGGCTGTGCGTCATTGGCAGAAATGAAAAAAAGATTTGGAGGCGCGTTCTCGGGGGGTACCTGTAGAGACCTAGAGCAAGCCCATTTATTTTAAACCTTATGCGTGACCAATTCCTGTATATCCGAGATATATATCTAAGACTCGGTTTTCTGTTTTTGCTCTAAGAGAGCAAATGGCCTCCGTCGTTGGTTGTTTTCGGCGGGTGCTCAAGAGGGATTGGGGGCTGTAAAAAATAACTGTGTGTAAGGTTTCAATGGAAGCAGTATAGGTTCTAGGTGGCTTCCTTCCTAGGAATCTACTTGAGAGAAAATGAGAGGTTCGAGCTGTTCCGGGCCAAGAAGGGTATCCCTGTGATCAGATGGTCCCCGGAAAAAGAGCTCTGCCGAGTCTTGAGGAACCGCTCCCTGGCAGTTTAGAAGGAGCGGCGAGGCAGCTTAGAAAAAAATGTGGTCGCTTAGTTTTTCATTTAGAGTGACGTACGCTTTGCGATTTTGTACCTGTATTTTGGGTTTACATTATAATTTTAATGTAACAACATTAAAAGGTTGTTTGGTTTTTTAACAATAACTTCCTTCATTTTAAAGATACCGTATCCATTCAAAAGCCATTTTAAAGGAAATTGCAAGGGCTACAAAATCATGTTGATTACATTATTTCAAAACCTTCAGTCTTTAAAAGGTAAAGGGTTAAAGGGCGCAAGAAAGGTGGTACTCGCGGTATCCACCCAACTAAAAGTGTCGATATCTCCGTTAGTTATTAAGCTATAGAAATTTAAAAAAAAAACAAAATTTTTGTTTAAAAAAACACTACATTTTTGTACTGAATAATTTGTTACGTATCTCTTATCATTTTTGAGTTACACGAAGAAAAAAGCAGATTTTAAGAAAATCGAAAAATACGCTCTATACTTGGATCGAATTTTTTTCAAAAAGTATGCATTTAAACCAGTCAAACTTTTTCAGCATATACATAATACTAAAATAAAAGATACTGTAGAAGGAAAACGATGTATTTCAATTCTGGTGAACGTGGGGTTAATTATACTGTTCATTCTTTCTTTAAAAATTTGAGAGGTCAGTCTTTTTTGAATTGTATCTCTCTTAGTTTAACCGCAATTGACTTTTATCAGTGCTCATTTTAAAAGCTTTTTCAAGTACTACAAAAAATATTCTTAGCATTATACCCGTAAAATCGGCCTTTTTTCCGTTATTTTAAGTTGAATGCATCGTTTTGAGCATTCACAAAAAACAAAGTCTTCTTTCGTCAACCATATCCCGCTTTCTATTGTACCTATAGGATATTTCTAAAAAAACGAATCTCTTTGTTTTTTTATAAGCTACAATTATATTTCCAACACTTTTTTTCATTAGACGCATAGTTTTTGAGTTATTCATAAATAACCGTTCAAAAAAGTGTCATTTTTCAATGAAAATGGCAAGTTTTCAATCTTGAATAACTCAAACAGTATTGAATTTTCGAAAAAACTTTATAGAACATTTTTTGCTTAAAATTAGATCCTTAATCGATTCCCGTGGTTATTTTAACCAAAAAAATTTCCACCCCCGAGAAGGGGTGGGAACCACCCCCAAAATAAAAGCATACTTCCGCATAGGGTTTACCGAGGGGTAAATCTCCTGACAAAAATACGTACACCAAATCTCCTTTTCCTCAAAATCTCCCCACATCTCCCAAATATTCCCTCACATTTCTCGACATTTCTTCTCCTACATCTCTCCGACACCTCCCTCACATCTCCTCTATATTTTCCACATCTCCCCGCATATCCCCACATCTCCTCACATCTCCCAAATATTCCCTCACATTTCTCGACATTTTTTCTCCTACATCTCCCCTACACCTCCCTCACATCTCCTCTATATTTTCCACATCTCCCCGCATCTCCTCACATTTCCCCACATCTCCCTCACATTTCCTACCCCATGTACACCAAATCTCCCCGGTGATTTACCCCTCGGGGTTTACTTTGCTTCTTGAGCTATTTCCTACTTACTGTGAAAATTTCAAGTAAATCGATGCTTTAGAACAGAATTCGGAGCCCAATACCCTCTTAACTGGACTAAAACAGCTAATGAAGAAGTAAAGATGTGAAACAGTTGATAAAAGAACTGACAACATATAAAAATCAGAAAAAAGGAAAGTTATAAGGTTATAACAAATCAGGCTTGGATTGAACCATCAGGCAAAAAAACAAATACCCGGTGTGTTTCGATGACGCACCAGAGCTATCATACGAAATCACAAATTCAACAATGTAATCGGTAAATTTTATTTTAAAAAAATATAAAATTTGAAAAAACCTTTTAACCAAAAATTACGTTTTTGCGTGTATCTTCATGTGAGTTTTCAACGTACTGCCTTGTGTGAAACTCTTGTCACATAAACTGCACTTGTATGGTCTTTCACCGGAATGTATTCTTCCGTGTGTTTTTAACGTTGATTTAGTGGAAAACGCTTTACCACATTCATCACATATGAAAGACTTCTCTCCAGTGTGCGTTACCATATGAACTACTAATGCCGCTTTAGTAATGAAACATTTACTGCAAACGTGGCAGTTAAATGGACGTTCACCCGTATGTGCAGAACGATTGTGATGTTTTAACTGCGTCGTTGTTAAACATTTCTTTCCGCAAATATTACAAACGTGTTTCGGTTCTCTTTTTTTTCCTGTATGGGTTGCTAGATGTTGTTCGAGAGTGTATTTCGCAGTAAAAGACCTGGCACATACGTTACATATGAAGTTTTTTTCAAGCGTATGTCGGTATTTAACGTGGGATTTTAATTGGCCCTGCATTGCAAACGTCTTATCACACTCTTCACATCTAAATGGCTTTTCACCGGTGTGAATTCGCATGTGCATTTTTAGCTGATACCCATCGATAAAACTTTTCTCGCACACACCGCAGATGTGAAATTTTTCATAGGTGTGATCCTGTCATTAAATAAGAATAAAATAAATATTTTGCAATAAAAAAGCATTGTTTGTTTTTACCTTTTTGATGTGATTTCTTAACAGCAACGACCTGGTAAAAGTTCGCTGGCAATCGTTGCATTTGAATGGCCTTTCGCCCGTATGAACTCTCATGTGTTCGAAGAGACTGTACTGTTTGTAAAACCTTTTCTTGCAAATGCTGCACGAAAAATTTCTCAAGTCGTAGTGCCTTTTCATATGTTCAGTCAGCGATCGGGATCGTTTAAAAACTTTGGTACACTTGGAGCACTCGAACACCTTACCACATTCACTGGAATTTTTTGAAGAACTTATCTTGGGAGTACTAGCTAGTTTACTTATTTTAATCATTAATTCATTAAGAAGACATAATTGGGATTTTTCAGCAGTAACTTTTTCACAATTAGGAGTTTCGTTACGACTTTCCCTGAGCAACCGACGACAAATTTCAAAATTATTTATAATTTGCTGTTTGAAAAGGTACCAACGATTTATCTGTTTGGTACACCAGTCGCACACAAAATAAACATCTTCCTCCGGTGAAACCTAAAACGTTACAGTTAAACAGAGAAAAAGACCAAAAGTTTGGTTACCTCGATGGAAGCACATTCCAATAACATGTCGGCTACACCACCTTCCGAAAGTAAATTCAAGTGTTGCTTTTTGCTCAAGCAAAGACAACACGTTTTTGCTACGTTTAAGTTTCTGTCTGTGATTAAAGAATCCATTTTTTTCCGATTGCAAAATTTGGTGCCCTTGAAATGATGAACATTTGAAAACTTCAAAATCAGCTGATTGTAACGTATTGTACACGGAGTCGAAGAAATTAAAGTCGCGATTTGAATTTTCACTTTAAGCTTCGAGTTCTAGGCAGAAGATTTACCTTTTCCTAAACTCAAATTTAAAAACAAAAACAAACAGTCGCTAAAGCAGTCGAGTTTGCGCAAAGTGAAATAATTGTTGTTGGAAACCTGTAAAAATGTACCCAGATTGTTGTCGAGCATGTTTATCAAAAGGTGAAAATATTGAAATGATATCTTTGTGTGGTTTTATTGAAGGAATACAAATATCTACCATGCTGAAAAATTTAATTTCGAAAAAGGTACAAATAGAAAATTTATATACAGGATGTTTCAAATATCCCATTTTTGGGACAAATTTTTTTAGATTGCAATAGCTGATGGAACAACAAAACTTTTATGCAAACCTTGCAGTTTAGCTTTAACTTCCGCGTATAAATTTAAAATTCTATGTGAAAAATCGAACAGTTTATTGGAAAATTATGTACTACAAAATAAAATTGAAGCCCAAAGGTCGAAAGAACCTTCATGCAACGTTACATCAACCGAAAAGAAGAAAAGTATTTCATGCACAAAGCCAAGTTTCACTCTTCATTCCGACAAAAACTTGACGTGTTGTAAGTGTAATGAAAGGTAAGATTTTCGACCAAATAGGACCAAAACCTAAGCATTTGTAATTTAGCTTCTCATCCACGAACGAATTGAAAATTCACAATCGGGTTCACACAGAAAAATTATTTTTATGTTCAATTTGTGGAAAAAATTACCAACGTTCCATGCATTTACTAATTCACATGAGGGGCCACACCGGTGACAAACCATATGTGTGCGAATATTGTAAAAAGGGTTTCAAACAGAGCAGCGACCTCAATGTTCATTTAAAAATCCACACTGGGGAACGGAAAAAGACCTGCGGCACCTGTAAAAAGAGTTTTATCACGTCAAGTGCGCTCAATAAACATCTTCGAGTACACACCGGTAAGTCAAATTCTTGTTTTTTTCTTCAATAAAACATGCTTTTGTAGGAGACCGTCCGTTTGAATGTACAATTTGCAATAAGCGATTTAGTGAGTCGTATGGTCTGGTGAAACATACGCGTGTTCATACCGGGGAAAAACCGTACAAGTGTCCTATATGTAAGAAGAGTTTTACGCAGTCGACTTCTTTGAAAAAACACGAGAAAATTCATACAAAATTACAGTAAATAAAAAAATATGTAAGTGTGATTTTGAAGATATTCTTCATCCATGTAAAATAATGTTTTTTTTACAAGATATACCGAAGGTGAACGTGTGTGCCTGTGACGCTGTTTTATTTTTTTATGGTGGCATTTTCAACTCGGGGTGACCGATAGATTTATATGCCCTCCCAAGCATGGAGAGGATCACAAGAAACTTAAAAGAGGGTTAACTAAATAGACAATTAGAAGATACATAAACAAATTTTTGAAATTTTTATTCACATAAAACAATTTTTTTTTATCTATTTAAAATAGAAGACTTGATATTTATAATTCTTCAGTCATTTACATTTAAACAAATGTACTAATTTTTTCAATGAACACTTGATATATTAATTAATAAAAACCCAGTAGCAGATCCAGAATTCAATTTTCAAAATATGATGTTTATTTAGAATCTTGAAAAATATTTCAAGATTAAGTTAGGCCATAGCTTATCTAATTAAGAGCAAATTTTCAAAAAAGGAAAACTTACTCCCCGTGTTAGCCTGGAACCACCACTGGAAAATGTTTTTAAAAAAATTTATTATAAATGATATTTACTTGAAATTAGTTGTGGGAAGAGGTTAAATGAAATATCCAATAAATGTAGAAAGCAAACTACAACACAGACAAATCACAACAAAACCAACTTAAGGGGGAAAACCCATATAAACGGTCGAAAATAATTTGGAATTTTGGGATTTTTTTCTGAAGCATTTTGTTTTCAACTTTGGAAGTTATTTTATTGAACATTTAAAGAATCGAAAAACATTTTTTTTAAATAGAAAATTAATTATTTATCATCTGACTGCAATCAATTGTTGTTGAACGAATGTTTCCTGCGATGTCAAATTGCGGCAGCTGTAGTTTTTTTGTTTTTTATCAGAAACAAAAAATTCAAAATCTACTACATTCTTTATGAAAGTACGCTGTCGATGAACCTCTATTATTAATAAAAAAAAGTTTTACAATCATATTTTGCAGAAAAATGTTCGCTGAAAATCCGATCTTTATTTTTAACTTTAACTTGAAAATAAAAAATAACTACGCGAACGTGTTAAAATGTAATTGTGTAATGTGTTTAAAATATGTGTATCTATTACACAAATTTTAATTTTTATGATTCTTGACTGAATAGATCTCTTTGGGTTGATTTATCAAATTAATGAAAATTTAATATCTAGCAAAGAGATATTTGATAAAAAAGAAATTTTTTAGTTACGTAACATTTTGAAAAACACCCCCGCCCCCCCGTAACAAGTTGTCAATCCCCCTCCCCCCTAAGGCCGTTACGTAATTTGTGAACAGCCCCTAAAATAACTTCCAAAGTTGAAAACAATTGGTGAAGTATTTGCTTCAGAAAAAAAATCCCTATTTTCGACCGTTTATATGGGTTTCCCCCTTAAATATTTTGTGATACCCAGAGTATTTAAACGTCCATGTATTAGTCGACATATTATTTGATGGAGATGCAGTTTTATTTACAAACTTCGTCCCACAACTAAACAGATCTTGCACAATTTTGCTATTTAAGCCAATCAATTTAAATAACTTTTTAGATCTACAACGCAATTAATTTACAACTAAGGAAAACCTGAACCATTTGACAGAAAATAAAGATAAACAAAAATCCGGAATTCGGCAAAATTATATAATACTCCTATTACATTTTCAATTATAGATCATCTTCAATAGTTTAAACATTACCGAAGATGTTTAGATGCAGTATGTCGTCAGGTTAATAAGGGAATTAAAGCAAAGCAGTGCAGATAGATTTGTTGATCTTTTGATGAATGAATTAGCTCTGTATATGATTTGCATAGATAATACAATTTATTATATTTAATATTTATAATGTCAGAGTTTTATTTTCATTTTTCTCAGATAAAGCATCAATTCATAAAAATATAAAACGCGCCTGTATATTGCGTTCCGCAAAATATAAGGCACGAAGTCGACGGAATGGTCAAGTCATAAATTTCTGATTTAAAATTTAAAGAGCCAAGACAAAACTTCATATATTTTGGATGAAAATGTTTTAGGCCATTGACAAATTTTTTCATGAAATAGACATACGGAAAAAGCAAGGAAGTGCCTTAAAACCGGCCTAGCATAACTACCTAAATCATTAAAAATGGATTTTACAATGCAGAACATTTTATGTTTCCCTTGTCTAAACTATCAAAGATAATCATACAATTTGGGTGGCCGTAAAAAGCCTATCAAATGATTCAATTTAACATTATTAAAATTATTAGCTATATAGTTTTAAACAAATGTAATTATCGAAGATTAGCTAAGAAAACCATAAAAACAATAAATTATTTTCGAGCTTTCGGGAACGAATGTTCCCTTTGTCAAGAATATTTATTAAATAATTATATTTGACAAAGGGAACATTCGTTCCCGAAAGCTCGAAAATAATTTATTGTTTTTATGGTTTTCTTAGCTAATCTTCGATAATTACATTTGATTCAATTTAACCAAATCGTATATTTCAAAATTTGAATTTGATTGGCGTAATTGAGGACCTTGTGGTAAAACAGAACGAATAATTTTTTAATAACGTCATTTGACAAAATTTTAAAAATCCACATCGTGTTATACTGTTTTTAAAAACGGTCCTCAATATTGTCAGTTATAGGTCGATTAAAAAACCATCCTTACGATGTATTGAAAAATGTATATTATAAAGATCACTAATCTACACCTTTTAAATGCTACTCTACAGCACGGATGGAATAAAAATTTTTAAAGTAGTAAAAAAAATGGGGACAATCACAGATTTATCAAAATCAAAAAAATAACATCTTAAGCATTATAACTTAGTATCTACAAAAATTTGAAGATATTTGTACCTATAAAAAAATCCAACACACAAGAGTGACCAATTTTTATGAATCGAGTCGATCTTGCCACAAAATTTTCGATCAGGATAAAAAACAAAAACAACAAATTCTAAAAACGCTCATTTTGCTAGCTCATCTTATCACAAAGGACGATAAATTTTGATTTAACATTTTGAGCTTCAATTAGAAAACCTAAGGAAACTCTCTCTCTCTCTCTCTAAAAACAACATAAAAAGAATGGGGTGTCTAAGACAATAACTTTGCACAAAGATTAAATTTTTCCATCGTCTCTACCGAATTTTTTGTTTAGTATTTAATATAATCATCACTGGTTTTATTTGTCTGGCGTTTTTAAAATCACTTTAAGAGACCGCAGACCTTTCTAAAATGCCCGTTCTATAAGAAGACGGTTTACCCAGGCAGTGTAAGTGTACATGTTGTGGCACATAAAATATTTGGTGTTTTTTTTACATTTTACAAAACTTCTCAGAACATAAAATCAACTCCACACATTAGACAAATTCTGCCTAATAAATGGGAATTTTCTTCGTAATTGTCTTTCTGCACATGTGACATGTCCTTAAGGTATCTGCACACCTGGAACAAGTACCGTGACCACACAAAAACACCACGTTTCGTTTCCTCTCCATACAAATGCTACAAGCGTGACTCTCTTCGATTTCGGCGATTTTGGTTTCCAAGTACCTCATTCTTTCGGCACTCGGTTGCCTGCTCTTTGCAGGTATCACCCTACCATCTTTTGTTATTCTTTTCTGAACTATCGAACCACACTGCAAACATTTTTTCATACGAGACGCGCAATCCTCACAGGCCGGTTTGTGACTGCAAGGTTCCAACGTTACATTTTCTTCTGACAATTCCGAACACACTAAACACTCGACAGGCTTACTGCTGACAATTTCGTTTTGGTAGTGAATTTTATGATTAGGCGAATTTTCTTGCGAAGTTCCACCAAATTCAGTCTTATCAATTTTCGGTTCTCGCCTGGTTTTACGATGACCATTTTTATTATCTTCATTGATTACATTCCGATAGGGGCTGCCCTTTGGAACGGTTTCCGTTAAATTGTACCCTTCGGTGTTATTTCGTAACGAATCTTGTATTGAAAGTTCATCTAAATTAATTAATTCCATAGAAGCTTGTAATTGATTGCTGTCCATAGTCGGCTTGAAACTTTTCAGAAGTTCTTGCACCGATGAATCCTGTAAAAGATTTAAAGCTGGTTGTCCTTTTGTGTTTAGGGCATCCATATCGATACCCATTTGTATGAGATAACAGGCTATGGCTACAGCAACTCGATTTTCGACACTGACATTTATATTTTGATAGATAACAAAGATACCGGGACTATCTTCCTCGTTTACTTCTGAATTGATATGTGCACGTTTTATGAGAACAAGGTGGAGAGCGGTATCGCCGTCTTCGTCTTTTGCATTGATGTTGGCTTTTAATTTTATCAAAAGTTCGATTACACCACAATGACCTTTAAAATTTAATATTTAGACTTTATTAATACCAAACTATATTCTTACCTTGACTGACGGCCAGCAAAAGTGCAGATTGATTACGATTGTTGCGTAAATCAACGTCGGCTTGTCCAATCTTTATTAACGTTTCTACCACGTCTTTGTGTCCATTTAGTGAGGCCAAATGTAAAGCGGAAAAACCGTCGTCTTTTTTGATGTTCACCAACTGACGGGCTTGGGTGAGCAAAATGCGTGTTGCAAAATTTTTACCTTTCAGTGCTGCATGATGTAATACATTGAAACCACGCTTGTTTTTTAAAGTAAAATCGGTTGCTGAAAAAATGTTTGTTATTAAATATTTATTTATATCATCCGTAAACTCTTAAATGTGAGAAGATGTTTTCCCAAAAAGCCAACAGAGTTTCGGGACGAGACTTGGTGAATTATAGTGGGACTATTTAGATTTATATAATACAGATTTGCCTAAGTTTCTAAAGTGAAAAATTAATCTTACCAGATGCACTACACAACAATTCTACGACTTTATAGTTGTCTTTTCCAATGGAATCGTGTAAAGCGGTATCTCCATAAATATCTCTACAGTTTGGATTTGTCCCGGCACTGAGTAGAATTTGTACGCACAGTGCTGGATGTTTATGTGCAGCTATGTGAAGAGCAGTGCAACCGGCACGATTTGGGGTGTCCAACGTGGCTCCTCCTTCGATTAACAATTGCAAAATCTGTCAAGTTAAAAGAATTAACCAAAAATGTGTGAAAAAATTTAATGAAAAAAACCTCTGCTTGATTTCCAAAGGCGGCATAATGTAAACACGTATCTCCATCTGAATCTGTTGCGTTGACATCGGCACCTTTACTTAACAAAAACGTAACAATTGGCACGTATCCTTGGTGGGCAGCAACTTGCATGGACGTTTTACCCCCGCTACGAATGTCAACCATACCGGCCAGCACTCCTTCTATTAAATTTACCACCATTTCCAACTGTCCTTGTGCCGCCGCTCTCACTAACTGATCTGCAGCATTGTTCGTTTGCGCATTGGCAAGGTTTGGAGGTTGCCATTGCACTGAAAACAAATAAGTTAAAGAGAATACATTTTACAACTTACAATAAAACTTACTAGACGGTTCTTGTCTTTGGTTCTGATTAGCATGCATTGTGTTAGCCACCTCAGCGGCACTGCCAGGTACTAAACGCACGCACTGAGGGTTCAAAGTCCATGCACGTCCGTCCAACTGAACTCGTAAATCACCATCCGAGTAAACTTTCAAAACTTTGCCTAACATTCCCAAGGTGTCTCTCATGATGGGTATCCACTCTCCATGACCTTTTTGTAATTCTTTAACCTTTTCTAAATCAGTGATCACCGTAATGATATCACCGACGGAGAAGCTATTTACTTTACAAAGCGAAGCAGGATTAAACGTCCATCTATTATTGCAGCCTTCGTATTGCACACGTATATCACCTTTTTCTGTAACTCGATGTACGGTCCCAACTTTTCCGATATACTAAAACATAATAATAAAGTAAAAAATTTAAAAAACTTTGAAATTGTGGTTATTTACTTCGGCCATTCTTTGATTCCATCCCCCATGCCCTTGTTGCATGGCTTTCAATTGTTCTACAGTTACCATGGCTTGTACTTTATCGCCCACACCGAATGGTGCTGGACCAGAACGAATAGGTTGTGGAACCACGGCTTGTTCCGTAGCTTGACCTAACATATAATCGATTAAACTCACAAATTTCACCAAATAATTGTTTACCTAGCACGGGAAGATGATCAGGGTAGTAAAAACCACCACTAGCCGATTCTATAAATTTAATATCACAATTTCCTTTATGGCCCAGCCTGTAAACGTTTGTCGAGCCCGAAATCCACGTAACATTTGCGACGGAACGGCTACTTTCGTTGTCCCAGCCACGAACGTCTACCACTTGACCAATTTTACCTTAAAACATAAACTTGGTCGAAACCCTGTTTAAAAAAATTTGAAAAATTACCTTCACCGCCGTCTTGGTTTCCCCATTCCCAATTAAAACCACGCACAACTTTGGCACCAGTAAATATTCCCCGTAATTCAATTCGTCTCTGATTTTTACGTATTGGTAAATCAACACTAAAAATATTTTATGGTCAGATTATTATAGTTTTCTTGATACAATTTGTACAAACGAAGTGTTCCAAACATTTTTTCATAAGATTGAAGAAAAAGCAGAGGGTTTAATTCTTCAACCTTCGAATTAATCACGGAATAATTGCACAAGTGATAAAACACAATAAAAGTGACTGTGAAAAAGTAACAGAATATCAATAAGCCCCTTGGTGTAGCAATTTTTTAACATATTTAAACACACAAAACAAATTACAAATGAGCAGTTTTTACTTACGACTAACACCTGAACGTGGATCCGGAACCACGATACATAGAATTCATAGTAACCGACAATAAAAGTTCGATACCTCAATTTCTTTGGTATTCATAGTCAGTTATTAACACCAATTTAATATTTATGTGATGCGAAGTAGAAATCTGATAAAGCAAAATAGCAAAACCAAAATGCAATATTCTATACAGATAACCCAAGGACAAGAACACAAGCCTAAAATCGGTTTCAACCTGTTTGGAAACAATAAAATATAAAAGTTAGTTTGAGCACATCAGAACTATAGTCTCATCCTGCAACACAGTTGATTCTGTTGCATAATTTGATAAAAGAAAGATTTAGTGGTCGCAAAAGAAAACGTCACTAATTTTGGTCAACAATCAGTCAAGAACTTTGTGAGTCAGTTTTAGTAGACAAAAGAAACTGAAGAAGAATTATCCTTCATTCATTATCTCATAGTTTTATTTTGTTTACTAGTTCTAAAGTCTTCAACTTAGTACTAACGTCAGTTGTTGACGTGTTTTATGTTCATTTCTTTTAATTTAATTTAAAAATACTGTTTCCACCTGTTTTTGTTATTTAGGTTTAGGCTTTAGGTAAATTGTGGTTTTGGCAACTAGCAACAATGCCTCGGTTCCTATAGTCTGCCCCACGAGCAGACTCAAGTTTCCACGGGACGGACTATATTAATTTTTCAATCAAAATACATACATTCAAAATGAAAGGTATGATAATTCTAGACAAAAAAGATTCTAGAAAATTTTTTTTCCGAGGAATACTTTTATGATAAACTCCGCTGAAAAAATATGTATAAAAATTTTATTTTTCGATTTTCTCACACTGAAACGTAAAATATAAAGAAAAAAATAAGTAATAATCATCTCAAAGTTCAAATACATGTGCATGGATGTCATAACGTTAAAACTACCATAAACGTCATCACTCATCATATTCCAAAAAATATGTTGTATTATTGTCTTTGAACAGTGTGAAATCTATGAAACAGCTTAGCCGATCTTCAAAATTGTCATCTGTTGAAATTTATTTCTATGAACTAATGACTGCTACAACGAACCAAGATAAGCTGCTTTCCAACAACAAAATTAAATTCAAATTGAAGTATCTGTTGATATAAACCCTTCAGATTTCCTTGAACAAACTATTAATTGTAGAAGCTGCTGTAAGATGAAGCTAAAGTGTACTAAAAACCTCATATTCCTATTTTGAGTTGCGGGGTGAAGAATGGGCACTTGAATTAATAAAATATGTTCATACTTTCTGTGGGTAAATGATAATACCAGTTACTGCTAAGTTTAATCTTCGGTTCACTTCCTTTTCGTTAAATCAAAAACTATTATTACGGCCATTATCAACTACCATTTATGTTAACAGATGGGATCTACATAAATATACCATTAGCCCTCCAGCAAACAGGTGTAATCTGTGAGTCTACTCAATATACAAAAATGCTTTTCTTCCAATAACAATTTTTGTATATTGCATGAACTTATAGTAAATGTACGATTTGTAAAAATAACCTGGTACCTGTGGTTTAAAACCAAATAAGAATTTCTTTTTTTCTTTTCTTAGTTTTATTTTAATTGAATTTGCAAAGACTTCTCAAATTACTAAAAAGTTCAAATTGACTCACCCCAGTGATTGAGAAGAATCAAACCGTTTAAATATGTGACATAAGTCGTGTATGTTACCATGGTAACACATATAACAGAGGTCGTAATCATAGCACACATTGCACTTGTATCTCGTCCCAGCTACTCCTTGACTTTTACAACCATCGCAGACAATATTAGGATGTTTAACACCTACAATACATTACGTCAACCAATAAATAAGTTGCAAGGTAAGTTTAATTAAACCGTAACGTACCTATTTGCGCATTATCGATAACCATTAAATCATATTTTCCCATGTAGCCAACTCGATAATTAGTTCGAGTACCATTATCCCACTGTACCACTACTGTTTTATCAGGTGAACCAATGGTGCCTGTCTTGCCAATTTCACAAACGGTGCCTACATGTCCTTCGCCACCATCTAAAATTTTTTTGTTGTATTCGAATTAAAGATCACCATTATCAAATTTCCTACCTTGATTATTCCACGACCAATCAGGTCCACGCACAATCCGGACACCAAGTGATAACATTTTAGTTTCGTTAATTAATCCACTTGAAGACTGGCAATTTGTACACTTCTAGGTTAACATTTAATCGATTTCGAGAAGCACCGAGTACCAAACCAGTCTCACATACGTAATTTTTACCTACAAGTGATTTCTTGGATTCAACAATTAAAACAATTTGATTATTTATTGTAAGGTGATAACAACATATTGCAAAATTTAATCATTATTTACATTTTCATTGTCAATTTTGAAACCAAGTTCTTACTAATTGTGCTAGAGGGCGTTGCTTTAAATGTAATGTCGACGTTACAACAGAATTTTTAGAAATTTTTTTAAAAGTTTGCATTCTAAAATTTTCATCCGACTACACATAACTTTCTTATTTAGTAAGTTCAATTACCTGTTTATAATAATTTATGTCTCCAAGTCATGAAAAATATTACACCCTCCCTAAAATTTTATTTATGCAGGTGTAATTCAATCATTACCTGACTGGTAATAATTTTAGTAATTATATCTGATAACTCCTTATTTGAGCAGCCCCAAACATTAAGAAAGTTTTTACAACAAATTAATCAGAGATAAATAACCCGGAAATGAATTTCTACCAGTTATGCTGTCAAAAAGGTATATTAAACATTTTCCGTGTTAAAAAATTATTGACAATTATTATATATCAAAAGAAGGGGGGCATCCTGTGCTTTTTCGGCAATATCTTAAAAACAGAGTAAAAGGGGAAAAAACTGTAGAAATCTTTTAGGTAGAATAGAAAATTCTCTAAAATAATGATTCTAACAAGAAAACGACGTAGTTTCATATTTAAGCTTTTACCGGTTTCCAAAGTATCAATCATGTGGTTTTGAAGCAGGTGCATTTCGCCAGCCCCCCCTCATTTTGAATTTTGGATCTAAAATAGTCTAAATCGTTTGTACCTTCTTTATTTTAGTTTGTACCCATTTTGTTTTTCAGATATTTCGAAATATCTAAAATGGGCATTTCGCCAGCCCCCCCCCCATTTTGAATTTTGGATCCAAAATAGTCTAAATCGTTTGTACCTGTTTGTACCTTCCTTATTTTCGTTTTTACCAGTTTTATTTTTGAAATATTTCAAAATTTCTAATAATGACATTTCGCTAAATCCTCCTCTCCGGATTTTAAATTTTTTATAATTGATTTTTGGGCTCCGCCCAAGTATTTAGCCAGGCGAACGGTCTCTGGGGGACGTTTTTTGGGCCACAAATCCTTTTAAGGGTATTCAGGGTAAATCCGCCTTGACTTTGCCTTGCACTCCTTTTGCGTGTCACTTGTCGCTTTTGCGATTTGGGGTGGCATTGCTTGGCTCACTATTTGTGGAAAGGAAGTCTTTGTAGAATACTTTTGCATGTCGTGTCCTTAGTAGTAACCACCGTCTACTCTGAGAGTGCCCAAAGCGTGTCAGATTTGGTTTAGGTGGGGGGGGGGGGGGGTGGGGGGGTGTTAAGCACTACCGGTCCGGTCCGGTTAGGCAATCCCATCCAGGGAAACCCTTGTCCCGCCCGCCGCCCTCTCGGCCTGTCCCACATCGGCAAAAATTTATTTACAAAAGAAATTACAAAATACAAATTTAAACTGATATCTTCTGAAATGTGACTTCTTCTAAGACATCTGTTTTTCGTTTTTGTCCTGTGAGATTGGCTACTGCCATATCTGGAACTGGAAGCCCCTGATTAGTTTTGACCCGTTGCGGAGGGGGGGGGACAAGGGTTTCCCTGGATGGGATTGCCTAAACGGACCAAACCGATAGCGCTTAACCCCCCACCCCGGCCTAAATCAAATCTGACACTCTTGCACTACAAGTGTGCTTTTGGCCTTCTGTACCTTAGATAGTCCTCGAGTCGGTAGTTACCGAGTTCTTGGACCAAAAGGTTTTCAGAGCCTTCAGAAACTTCATGGAACTTTTCCGCCGCGCTTCGGATGTATTCTTATATGGTCTCCAGATTTGCGCCATCCTGCAGCCTGTTTGAGACGTGCCATTGGGCCTTCATTGCATGCTCTGCATCCAGAGAACGTCGTATAAAAATTGTAGCTATGCATTTTAGTTAAAAACAGAGATTCCGACTTTCTAGACCCGCTCCTTTAGACTTCGGTCAGAGCCATAACTAGCCTATGCTACCCCAAGAGCAAATTAAATATTTTACACTTTTCAATGTAAGAACGACAGTTTTTAAGCTGTTTTGTTAATTAGTGAACTTCTGAAATTTAAGGATTTTCATCCGTTTACACTATCTTTGAACTTGTCCCAGGAGGCACAAAAGTAAACTATTAAATTACTACTCCCCAGGTCCGTAGCCAGGATTTCATTTCGGGAGGGACACTCGTAAAAAGCCTTTGAAGAAAGTAACATTTTCGGGGATTCCCCTTTAGAGAATTTTTATTATTAGAAACAAATGTTTTTTTAACATTTCGGGAGGGATACGTGCCCTCAAAGGTCTCCCCAGTTGACATGGATACGTCAAATCACGTCAAAATCACGTGATTTGACGTCGAAAACACGTCAAAAGACGTGATTTTCACGTGATTTGACGTAACCATGTCAACTGGGTCCCTCTGGCTACGAGCCTGCTACTCCCATAAGATTTAATTAAGATTAGGTACTAAAAGCTATAGTAGTCATTCATCATTACAGCTTCCTGTAGACTCGCGTCGCTCCGTGTAAAAGAACCCTTAGGTTTTTATAGATACCAAAAATTTTTTTGAAGAATTTGAGAAAAATTAGAACTAAGGCGCTTTGCTCCATTCTGTTGACGGTACGTGTACTCGACGGAAGTAGTTACAGTAATGTGCTTTAGTGACCGAAACCGGTCACAGTTGTTTGCTAACCAGTGTTGCCAAAACTACCGATTTTGCTTACGATGTACCAATGGGAAACCATCACAGGCAAGTATCCCGGCCGGTATGGATCCAGCTTACTAATCAGAGGCTGAAATTGTTTTTTTTTTCAGTTTTTGATTGATTTGAAATTGAAAAAAAATGTTAATTATAGTATTCCTAAAATTTTCTTATTTCTTTAGATTTCCTATTTTCTAAAGATCCAGTAGTTTTTTTAGATAGTGATTTTTGAGTTTTGGCGACTTTCGGAGATGTTTTTGCCACAAAAGTGAGCCCAAAATCCAATTCACCTTACCTTTTATTATTTTCTGAATCTGTCGCTTAGAATGTTTTTACTAAAAATATAACAAAAAGTACCGTCATGGGCGGAGTTACCTTATGGAAACGAGCAATCGAACAATTGCATTAAGGTTTTTGGCCTTTTCCACCTGACATTTTGAAAGATCCATAAAATTTAATGTTTATATTTACAATTTACGCCCTCAACTACCCTAATTTTATATGAATATTTGTAAAATTGCTGGTCTGATTTTGTATTATTTTAGAAATTTTTCATTCGAATTTCTACTGCGCATTCGCCTATATAATTTCAAAACCACTAATGCCCGATTTCTTCTATCGGATAACAAATCTCTCCGACAAATTAATCACTTAATTAATTTATCGAGCTGAGACAGATATCTTCAGGTGAAGAAATCTGGCATTAGTTTAACATAAAATAGAAGCAAAATACATAAAAATAAATTAATTAAGTTATTGTTTACATATTTTTTTTATTTAATAAATAAGATATTTTAATACTATGTACAAAATAGTTTTAAAAAATATTTTCTAAAAATATGTACAAGTTCTAAAACGATAAAAAGGTACACACATTGGAAATGATGCAGTTCTAAAATACTTAAATAATTCAGTCACAATACTTTTAGACAAACCGGTTTTGTACAATAAAGCGGCCACCGAAAACTAAACCGAACACAGCAGAGGCAATATTATTCGTTTAGTTCCTGATGGCCCGAAATCCAATTTCGAGTGTCTGACCAGCCTCGTCATGTAATATAGGTACACACATTTAAAAAGTAAACTAAAATAACTTCTAGACATGGACATCCTATTTTAAAATTGTAAGTAACAGATAGGTCGTATTACCAGAAATTTATCGAAGAGGAATACTTAAATATTTCAAATCACATTTTAACAAATCTTAAAATAGCGTAATATTAAAAGTCTGTAAACCCATTGGGTCAATATCGGCATATGCTAAATTAGCGAAGGAATTCTTTTGTACCGTAACTCCCGTAAGACTGGTCGGAATCCATTCTTTAACGTTCACGTGAACAAAATTAGTGTTATCTTGAATATTCGCCACAGAACAACTAACATTTTTATTTATGGAGCAATCGTAGCCTTGCCTATGAAAAACAATTAAAGCATGCGGCGAGGGAAACTGAGAATAAACCACATCCGGCTGTGTCCTTAAAGTTAATAAATGTAAATCACAAGGCAATTGCTTATTAATTAATCGAATAGACGAATTTACTCTTAATTCTAACGATTCGTCTTCTATGATAAAAATTGTGAGCGGGTAATTTAACGAGTTTGACATTTGATTAGCGAACAAAGAAGGTCTCGAAAATTCTTTCTTTAATTGAGGAGCAGGCGACTCCGTGGGAAAGTTGAAGGTGCGCGCAGGATCGCCCTTCTCGAACGCTTCGTTTTCGTTCTCGAATCTCTTAGGTTCCTTTTTATCTGCGATATGTTGGACGTCTTCCAGGAGCAACCAAAATTTATTGATCGTTCTACGATTGTCGACCAATCCTTCGCCCATTCCACGGGAATCGTCGTACAAAGTTCGACGATCCAGCATCACTTCTAAATATCCGGGTTGCCAACTTGCGGCACCTTGAGCGTGATTTGTTAACAAGCTCAGACGCATTTCGTCGTCTTCGATATACGCCATCGTGGTAATGGGAAAATAGTTGCCTTCGATTCCAATTTTTTCGATTTTGACGCGTTTTTGCATTTGGAAACCGTTGGAATCGGAATAAAACTCGGGTGGTTCCCCGTTTTGGATGTCGGATACGAACCGCATGAACAGTTCCGTTTCGCGATTTTTGGGCGGATTTTCGAAATCTACTTCGTTTTCTATGTAGATTCCGTCAGCTAGATTGGAGTTTTCTACGTGGAGTATTCGAACGGTGTGCACCAAAAACGGCCCGTAGATAACGGTAATTTCGCTGGAAACAGAACCCGACGTGATGATGATGCTCATTTGGTCTTTGTATTGCAACAAAACGTCTTTCTCGATATCTCTTTCGTTAGGATCCGGCATGAAGAGGTAGGCGCCCGAGTGGAACTGAGCGCTCTTGTAAGCTGCAAATTGAAGAGCACACTGCATAATTTTTTGGGTCCGTTTTCGCGTTACAGTTTTCATGAATCCAGTATTCCCGTTAAACAGAATCTTTAATTTGTGATTTTCCAATTGGATATCGCCCGGTTGGGTTTGTTTAATTTTGAAAATGGACCTCAAAAATTCTAACTTCACTTCTTCCCTCTGCACGTTCGGATCCGTGGTGGTTTGCGGGCTTTTGCTATGACACCGATTGCAGTAAATTACGGCCAAATTTTCTTTGACGCCTTCGGATTTAAAATACGTGAGGTTGTACGTGGACAAAGTCAGTGCGGGCAACTTGGCCACAAATACCAATTCAAATTCGTTGTTCGAAATTAGCATTTTGGTGTTGCCCTCGCTCGCGTTCCACACAGGGTTAATTTGGAAATTGACGTTCTGTCCTTCGCTGTCAATTACTTTCAATTTAGTAGTTGTTATACGAAATTGCACCAGGTAATCTTGAGCTTGCGCCAAGGAGTTGAACAAAATGATCTGGAACAGAATAAATTACTTGTTAGTATAAAGATTTAAAATTCACGAGGGTGTGGTTTGATGGAGAGACTTTCAAATTAGGAAAGTTTTATTTATTTTTTTGTGAAAAACTTGCGTTTCCCTAATTGACGACAAAAGAATGCTGACACAAGTGAAATTAAATTGGAGATGTAAGATAATCAAGTTAAACGCTTGTCAGCCATTCAAATGCAAACGAGCCGAACGGGCTTGAAAGCAAAGCGGTTTTTATTTTACCAATTACCAAATATTATTTAAAAATATTTTTTAAGCTCAAGCACAAGAATGATAGAATTTTTGATGACCCAATCGACATGGAACATAAAATTTTACTGCAGAAATTTCGTGAATAAAATTACCTACTAGCAAGAGAGAAAAGTTCATTGAATGATGGAAAAGTTAAATTGGTTGGAAGTAAAGACATGTTCCATGTCACCTAAAATCCTCTAGTAATAAAACATAAAAAACCTCGAATATTTTAGCAAAGTGGTTGTGACACAGAAGACGGTTTTATAACTTCAGTGCTCTTCAACCGTACTAGACTTTTATGTTACACTGAAAAGTAAATTGCTTGTTTATTTACGATAAGAGACAAAATAGAAGAAATTTGATCCAATAACGATCCGTTGCCCACATAATTATATTCCGAAATTCTTAGGCGTGACTTTTCACGTTGAATTGTTAAAATTGTATTAACTTCCTCAAAACTTCACCGATTTACTTTTTCTCACGCACATCTTAAAAAATATGATTTATTTTAAAAATTTATCAAAATGCATTTTTTTTAAGTTGCGTAGTTTTTGAGAAAAAGTTACTGCTGTATAATAACTCCAATCAATCAAATGTTAAAAAGTTTTTCAAAGAAAGTTCAATCATTGCGTGTTTCACTTTTTAAAATTTATGTAATTTTATCAATTTTTCCCGTTAGGATGAAATATGGTCTATGACATTTCGCCGTCGTTACTTCGCCGTCGGTCATTTCGTCGTCGTCGTTGACGGAAATTTAGTATTTAGTTTTTATTAATTGTTGCACCCATGGTACTGTTATACCATATATTATACCATTAATAGTACCATGGGATGGCCCCTAAGTGTAAAACCAGGTTTTCGGCCTCGGATAGTACTCGCGTCAGCGAGTAAAAAACGCGTTTTTATTATTATCTCGTAAACGGTGCACCGGACGATAAAAATGATAATAACCTTTTTCGTAGGAAATTAAACTTTCTATCATTTTTGTTTGAAGATTCTTTTTCGAAAGTCAATATTTTTCAAGATATAGTCAGTTGAAAAATTCAAAATGTAGTTTTTGTTAAATTTTTCGTTGACAATTTTTCAACTGACTATATCTCGAAAACTATTGACTTTCGAGAAAAAATCTTCAAACAAAAATGATAGGAAGTTTAATTTCCTACAAAAAAGGTTAGTATCATTTTTATCGTCCGGCGAACCGTTTACGAGATAATAATAAAAACGCGTTTTTCAAGATGGCGGCTGACGCGAGTGCTATCCGACGCCGAAAACCCAGTTTTACACTTAAGCTGGATTTATAGTTGGACAGACTGTAAACGTAGACGCACTGTAAAAAAATCAATTATAGAATTTATGTACTTTTGTTTATAAATGAACGTGAGCCCAAGACGCAGCGTAAATGAAACGGAACGGAAAATATAACCAACTTTCTTCTTTTACAGTGCGCTTCTTGCGTCCGGCCAATCAAAGAAATAATTCTGTGTGATGTCAGTGTCAAAATTCAGTTTGTATAATTTGTATGGCTGATTCATATAATTTGTAAGTTATATTGAATGTCACTCAAAAGTTCCGTTCCGTCGATTTCGATTTATAAATTTAACAAAATTTTACAGTCCGTTTGTTATATATCCAGTCCGTCAAACTATAAATCCAGCTTTAGGGGCCATCCACTAACATAATCCAATTGAAAAATGCCTTACCTGGATTTTATGTTTTGCAGCATCTTTTTTGGTGCTCTGGCGCTTGGACTAATTGTACACCGTAAATAAACTTACTCTGAGTGCAATAATAAAAGTAATTAAAATTGTATTAATTCATTGATATGCTATTTCTAAATCCCAAACCAATACACGTCATGAGCATTGATGACGTCACATTAGGTCAGCGTTGTCAAAATTTTAAACACCACGCGATTATAAAGTGAGATGTAATGTGAACATCAATGCAACATACAACACTGTACATAAAAGTTAATGTAAACAAACTTATAAAAATAAAAATGACTATTCAATTGTAATTCACATATTATGTGATAAATTGGAATTTCATTTTTATATGGTGGTGATAACAGACGTCATACCTCTGACGTGTATTGGTGTTGGTTTTAGAAACAGTAGTATATTTAAATTTAAATAGGTTATTTTTTAATTATTTATTTATTATTTATTACGTATTTATTACTTCTTTTATATTTATAATTATTTATTTAATTATATATTAATAATTTATTTTGATTGCTTGAAAATTTTAATTAAATAATATAATTGTACATTAAAAAAATGTCGACTTTGCTTCACACCTCGCCAAAAAAATACTTTCCGACGGCAAAATGGCGAAGAAAAAATATTTGATGGCAAAGTGGCGATAATACAGTAGCAGTCATGGACATTGCATCGCTGAATATTTCCGAATTAAAATAACAATTCCCAATGAAATTTCAATAAGCGTACACAATATAAACACAATACGCACACAAAGCTACGTTTATCAAACCGGGGGTTCTGGGGGGTATGGAATACCCTTTTTTTTAACACAATCACTAATGAAGATAAAAAGTTTATCGCATTCTTGCCAGTATAAATTTAAAATTTTAAAATTTAAAATAAAAAATAATAAATTTAAAATTTAAAAAAATTTTTTTGGCCAGTAGCCATTTTAGTGCACACAATTAAGTATTTTTCAACAGGTATGCGGCACTGATGACGACTAATGAGTCAGAAACACATATGTACATGGGTGTGATGGCTTGATTGTCGAAGAAGCAGTGTGTGTCTGTCGCTCTTCCTTAATTGTGTTTTATTTTTAAAATTTTAAACAATCACTAATGTGCTAAAATACCCCCCAGACCCCCCGGTTTGATAAACCTAGCTTTGTAATTATGTTAAAAAAATGTATTTATGGGTTTCAAACCAAGAAATTTAACTTTTTATCAATTTTCTATTCTGTATTATTACTAAGAATATAGGTAATATACCAGGGGTGGCCAACCTGTGGCTCGCTAGCCACATGCGGCTCTTTGAAGGATTATTTGCGGCTCTTTTGATAAATGTACCCGAGTTCCCTTTCCATTTTTGTGATATTATATTTAAAAAAATTATTATCGTTCCGTATGAGTTTCACAATGTCTTTTAAATTTTTCGGTTAGCGAAAAATTTCAAATTTTGAAAAATGGCTCGGACTATTAAGGAGCTTGGCCACCCCATATATTACACCTAAGTAATATATTTAGAAATCTATTTTTGTAATTCCGGTATAATTCCCAATGCAATTTCCATGACCGCTACTGTATGTAATTATGTAAATAAAATATAATATTTTTCTATTTTTTCTAGAAAGTAGTTTTTATATAAAAATATATGTCATGTTTTTCGATTATTATCAAAAATTTTTCAAAATTTGTACAGGATATTTTCTTTCTTTATTAGTCTTTTAAAAGCTAAGAACTCCCAAAAAAGCTTCCCACTTTAAAGATAATTTTTGATTTAAACATTTTCATTTAATTCAATTTTTAACATTTAAAATTTGTGCCTACGGAACGTTTAAGACCAAATTTTTGTATTTATTGCAATTTAAAAAAAAAAATACAAAACGTAATTTTACTTTAGATCCGGAAACGGGCAGCATTAAAATACTTTAGCTCCGTCGCAGTAATTATTTATAATCGCCGGCAGTAACATAAAAGCTAATTAAATTTTTGAATAAATATTTTTGTTTTCAGACAGACTTGAATGCTTTATTCGGAATAAAGGTACTTTTTGTGACTTCATCGTCCATACAATTTCATCAAACAATACACAATATAATCCTAACAAACTTGATTCAATATAGTTTTTCCAAACTGGAGTGAAAATAAAGTTTTTATATACCGATTTCAGATATGAAAGCTTTTATTTTTTGCATTTATGTAAATGAAATTCGTGGCGTAAGTCCTAAGGATAAAAAAATTTGAGAATAAAATTTCCTAATATTTAGGAAAAATAAAATATTTCTATAATAAATTAATAAACAGCGTTATTTTAACTTTATTATGATAATCATGTCTAGAGAGCGGATTTATAAGCTCTTAAAACATGTAAACAACCTGGAGATTGGTTAAAAAGGACCCGCAGGACTTGCAAATCCTAGCAGGTTTTTGTAAAGCCTCATTAGGTAATGCTTTGTTTACACGTTTTTAGAGCTTATAAATCCGCTCTCTAATCATGTCAATCCATTTCAATATTATATTAATAAGAGAATCTCGTTAATCTGTTCGTGACCAGCATCGATGAGATTTGCCGCTTGCTGGGTTTATCAAGTTTTTGAAATGCCTATATCTCCCTCAGACCCAAGACGAATCTACTAGCCCGATTATAAATTTCGAAATGTACCTTTTATATAGGTACTATAATAGGGCCTGTCAGGTCAGAGGGGAATATGCATAATTTTAGGATTAAAGCACCGAATCTAATGCCTCCGCCGACTATTGGATTTTATAATATAAAAAATTTGCGATCGGAAATGCAAAACATTGTATATGCTGTAGTTCGGAAATAAAGGGACTTTTGTTCACTAGGAGAACATGTGTAGTATAATATACTATTACTAGAATTTGAATAATGGTGTGGAACTCGATTGCCCATGTTGTGCGGCCTAAAGGCCGCAATGATCGGTAACGGCCCCAATCGGCGCAGCCGTTTCGACGCGAGTTCGGTTTGGTGCAGGCCCGATTTGGCGCGAGCCCAGTTCGGCGAGGGAATAGTCTACATTTTTTATCTCATTTTTTTCAAAATTACGAATTAATCGTTTTTATTTTTATAATCTTTTATATCTTTTGCGAAAAATATGGCTAATCAAATTTTAAGTAAACGTGGTAAAAACGACTAAATATTTTTTAAATTGGTTTCTAAGAATTAATGTTATTTTTATTTATTTCTTTAATAAAATTAATTTTTTTAAATAATTTTTTTTAAATAAAATTAGAACAAATATTAAAAATATAGGTAGTAACTGTACCCGCACCGAACAGTACTTGCCGCGAACCGGTTTTGCGTCGAAACGGCTGCGGCGAAACGATTGCGTCAAAACGGCTGCATCGAATAGTACCCGATCCGCAATGATCTGTAGTCTTCCATAACCATCCCCTCAATGACTTTTAAGTTGATAACTTAAAACGAACAAATCGAAAGTGCGTTACGATAAAAATGTAATAAAGACGTATGTCTTGATCTTGGCACGGCGGTCTAGGACATTTGAACGCGGCCGTTTCAACGCAGAGACGCTTGAACGCAGAGACGTTTGAACTAGAGAAGAATGCGGGACTACTTTTCTTGTCCCGTCCCGCAATGCCGCCTCGTTTTGTCGGTCCCGCACGTCCCGCGGGTCCCGCACGTCCCGCGAATCCCGCACGTCCCGCGGATCCCACACGTCCTGCGGGTTCTGCGCGTACACGGGGGCGTGTTTTTTAAGTCAGTTTTATTTTAATCCTTTAACGGTTCTTAATCGGCCGTTAATCTTTAACGGTTAACAATACCAACCAAAAATGTTTTGAAAGTATTATTATATATGTAATAGACTAGAATCCCGTCCCTCGCGGGACTAAATTGGCAATCCGTCTGGCGCGGGATTAAATTGGCGATCCGTCCCACGCGGGACGGGACGGGACGGGATTTTTTTCATCCCGCATTCTTCTCTAGTTTGAAGCCAGAGACGTTTGAATCCAGGAACGTTTGAATGCAGGACGTTTGAACGCGAGAAATTAGATGCAATTAACCCCTCTTTTATTATATTTAACCTTTTAGTCGAGAAATCATCCGACATAATCATTATTGGACGAATCGATATTCGATTCGCATTCGAAAAATCACGAGATATTGATATTTTCATTGTCTTTCTAGGACGAAACAAAGTTTACCGGGTCAGGACTTACGTAAACTGCGCCAGCGGTCAATATTTTCTTGGTCGGTAGCTTAAGGACAATTAGTAAATTGCGTCAACGGTTGGTGGGGTAGCTTAAGTAGTAATACCCAAAGAGTGGTGTACTTATTAGGAAATATTATTTAAATAAATATTATTATGGTGGATCCGTATATTGCCATGGTTGTCTTTGTCAAATTCGACTCTGCGCTACCCTGCACTCCGGTCCCCTCCGCTCCGGGCGCTCCGAGCCGTTTTGCCAAAGACTAAACTAATTAAAAATATTCCTGAAGACCGAAAGAACTCGCCAAAGGTGGAATTCGAAAAAGGTGAAACTTGAAAATATAATATTTAAACATAATAAAGGGGGGGGGGTCAATTGCTTCTAATTTCTTGCGTTCAAACGACCCTGCGTTCAAAGGGCCGCGTTCAAATGTACGGCTCCGTGGCACGGTCCTTCCATTTAATGGTGTCTAGGACTATTAAATATTAGTAAATATTAGCGGATTTAGGGAGAAGTTAAAGGGCTCTAGCGCCTCTCCAAACCGAGAGTAATTGAAAGTATTTTACTATTGATTCGTAGTGTACACGGAAGAAATTGTGGGTTTTTCCTTAACAAAGAAAAATCCGCCTCCCCCCAATCACTAATCTTAGATTTGCCACTGACCGAAAAATAAAATAAAAAATCGCTAACCAAAATACCACAAGTATTTTTAATTCTCATTCGTTAACTGGTTTAAAATACAAAAATATTTATAAAAAAAAGTATAACTGACTCATTAAAAACGTTCCTGAAGAAATTTCTTTCCTTAAGAAAGAAAAATCCCCTTCCCCCCCAATTACTAATTTTAGATTTGCCACTGACCGAAAAATAAAATAAAAAATCGCTAACCAAAATACCACGAATATTTCTATTCTGATTGGTTAACTGGTTTGAAATACAAAAATATTTTTAAAAAATATAACTGAGTTGTTAAAAACATCCCTAAAGCCGTCAGAAAAAAATTATGGATTTTTTACTATTTAAAATAAAATTTGCTGTTTTATTTATAAATTTATTATTCCGGAAGGCTGCTTCAGTTTTTTTAATTTTAATAGAAAGATGGTATTCGGAATGAAATGAAAAAATGGCAAAACATATTTTACCACAACCATCTGCATACGAAGATTTTACTTTGCCCGTATTAAGCTGGCAATTTCTTAAAATTATATGATATCACATTTTTAACGAAATAAAAAAATTAGTAAGCACACTTCGGGGGTGTACCCAGAAATTTTCTCCCGGCTACGGAGATTCAGCTATTCTAGAGAACTGATATAATTTTGGATAAAATATAAATAAATAAAATACAATTAATAAAATAAGTGAATTGAAAAGACCATGAGTTGCATCGGGAAAACCACCTCCAATAAACTTCAAAATAAATTTTCGCAAATCTAAGCATTATTTTAATTAAATCTCTTTGATCCAATCATGCGCAGAAGACTTAATGCATAAAGAGATAAAAAAATGTATGCTTTTAATTTGCATTGAAAATTTTATTCAAATGAATGTATACTCGTATTGTATTTTTTACCGATTTTAGTTTTATTAATTCAAACAAATAACAAAGAAGTTATTAATGTAATAAAAGCTACAATGAAACCCATTATTCCAAATTACTATAATAATATTAAAATTACATTGTTAACATAATTAATTTTTTATAACAGCAATAAAAAACATTTATACGTAAATTTGTAACGAATACCATTATGTACCAGTTACATTATGATTAATAATTAGACTTAATAATTTACAAATTACAAGTAACTTGACATAGTTAATATGATCATCTAATAGTATTTACTTAACTTGTCGATTTTCTAATTTTTATAGCTTTTCACGAAAATAAAAATTTCCTTTTGGAAAATTTTGGAATCAAAGGTGAATTAGGTAAAATTTCAAAAGATCACTTACTTGTTTTGTACGTTCTCTCTCCAACACAATAGGAGTTTTCTTTGGTAATTTTTCATACGAATCTCTTTCGACGTCTCTCAAAATAATATTTTGATCCGGTCGGGGCATCATCGTCGAATTAACAAATATCAAACTTTGGATCGCGTTCTGTTGAATAGTCGTGGTGTCGCGAATACTTTCGAACAGTTTCATGCCGTAATCTCTCATAACGAACGACTTACTGGTACCAGTAATGGCGTCGTGGTGTTGAAACAGTCCCAAATTTCGCCTAGCTTGAACTAATTTTTCAAAGTCACGGTCCAAAACTTTTAAGTAAGGCAAATAATTTTTTTGTTTTGCGTTATTGAAAGCAATGGTGTACAAAATTTCGGCACTTCTCAAATTACTTTCGAGTTCTCGGTCCAAAATTTTCATAAACGGTCTGGTTGTGTAATAACCAGACCAGTATGCCGGCCTTCCTTCCGAAAATATGTCGGAATATACGAAGAAGTCGCCCTTCAGGGTGGGGTATTGGTCGTATCGTTTCTCAATTTCCTCAAAGTATTCTCGGGGCGTTCCAAATTTAATGTCAGTTTTGTAAATCTTCCTGTGTTTGTTTATGAAGTCAATCATTTTGATGTAATTGGTGTACTGTTGATCCCATTCCTCGATGAGGTTGTACCGAAAATCGTCACCTAGAGGCATGAGGACGACATTGTGAGGTAAAAGAGAGCCAGTTCTGGCGTATTGCTCTAACAGCAGTTCGCTTTTTTCTTTGATATTTTTATCAGTGATGGGTTGGGATTTTATTGAATATTCCGTGTATTCGCCCTGAACTTTGCGGAAGTCAAAGTTTAAACAAATGTATGGATGTGGTCCACAACTATGCTTAATGGAGTAAATGTCGAAGGGCTGGTTGTGTGTGAGAATACTCTTTTTCGACGACCAATTCGTAGTCCATTTGAAATCTCCGTATTGTTTCTTCGCCAGCCACTGCTTCCAAGCGTAGTGGATGCGTTGTATCACAGTTCCTTTAAAATTGGATTCTGCTAATAGGTGAGGTTGGGTACTGCCGTGTCCAAAAGGATCTATAGACCACCCCGATGTCGGTTTCACGTCCAAATTTTTCAACAGCCATTGATGACCTAGAAATAATCATCCGTTTAGTGTCGAGAAGAAAATTATTGTAACTACGGTTACCTTCAATTAACTGATCCACCATGGCATACAGGTGGGAATTGGCTTCATCAGTCATAACCCATCCTCCTGTGGTGATTTCTAGTCGTCCAGATTTTACTAAAGATTTAAGGGCTCGCTGCTTGCTGGGGTGTGCACTCTCCCACCATGCGTTCAAAAATGCCACTTCGGACCAAATAAATGTTAGATTTTGGTATTGCTGCATTTTTGAAACCATGTTGCTGATTATTTGACGGGATTGATAATTGAAATAATGTTCGAAGGTTTTTAACCATCCCGGATCGTTGTGGGAATGTGGAACAATAATTACCTGAAAAAAAAATCCATTCTAGTTCGTCTTTTCTAAGGGAGGAGCAGTATCCCTTTTGAGAGCCACCAAAAAATGGTTAAAAAATTAAATTAATTACCTTTAAGGGTGGTTTTTCCGAATCCATGTGTTGTCTTTCGTAGCGATCTTCAAAAAACTTATCCCAGTACTCTTTGGTTTTCATCCAAGACGGCTGCAAAGAAGTAGAAATTTTTAATTTGTTATAAAGTACAAATTAAAATCAGAATAAATTTTAATAATTAAGAAATAAAAACAATTTTAATATTTCAAGCAAATTAAAAAGGTTCTGTAACTTCTCAAGCAATTAATAAATAAAAATTGTTGAATATTTAACAACATAAATTTTTCTACATGGAAAAGTTTGAAAAATGAATTAGCAACGTGCAGGCAAATGTTTTAATTAATAATTACAAAAATTATTCTGCGCCGTCATAAAATTTTTATTAAATCCTGAACCGTTACCAGTTGAAAAATTATTTGTTCAAAAAATTTTAATTTTAAAACTACGCGCAACCTTCATGAATAAATAAATGGTTTCCAATACATTTTTTGTTGAAAGTTTAAGAAAAAAGGTTTATATTTCGTCGGTTTGTTCATTTCGTGGTTTATTGAAGTGCCACAAAGCGAACTAAAGTGGAACATTTTTATTGCAAATAGAAATTCCTAGCTGAATTTTCAGGCCAACATTTTGAAACTTTGACTCTTTTCGTTTACTATGCAAATCTCTTGGATATTGTTCTTGGTAATGTCCACAATTTTGTTCGACTTTTCTTCTCACATGCTCATTTTTCCATATCAATCGCAGAAAATGTACTTTAACTTTGTTTATCGGTTAACTGATGAAGCCAAATGGAAACTTGCGCGTAAAAAATTAATTTTTATTATTTTTTAAAAATAATTTACTTTCAGTGCCGGATTATAATTATAACTAATATACGGCTCGAATGATCGTACAGGGCTTAACCAAGGGAGGTTGTAAATTTTTGATTCGTTTAACGTGGAAAAGCAACGACACAAATAGAGTAATAAAACATGAATGTACATATCGGATAATTAAATAATTTATAGTGTTGAGTTAAAAGCCAACCGGAACTACATAGAAAAAACCATTAATATTAAAATATACAAACACAACTGCATTTGTACAACTATTTTTTGCTGCGTGGACAATGCATAGGAAATTATTAAACCATAAAAGTTGTCTATAGGTGATTGATTTTCAATATAGAAATAATTCATTAAACGAATTCCACAATTACATTTTAATTAGGTTCCTAGTATACAAGAAAGAAATTGTTTATTGTGTATTGTAATTCATTATTACCTAATATAAATGTAGGGAAACCCGGAGGTTTTCCTCCCTAGCCAGTGTGCATTTATCTGGCTATTTTTTTCGAAATTTCCAACGAAGTAAATTGAAAATAATTCCCTTTTTTGATTGCTTGAAGCTTTTGTGATTTATAACCACTTACACCGTTGGTATGGGGTAAGTTGACACACCATTCTTTCGTAGTTGTTTTTCAGGCTTGTGTCAACTAGCCCCGGTTTCCCTACATTTCCAACAATAGATCCAATACACAATTAATTATTATAATTATATTTGTTCGAATTACTAAGAATCCCGATCGTAAAAATAAACAAATTTTTGTTTTATAACATTAATTATGTACTATAATATACAGGGTATCTCCATGATAAAGGACACTTTTCTAAAACAAATTTTCAAATAAAATTTTTAAAGCAATTTTTTGAATTTCTGATTTCAAACGGCCATAGCTCCGATATTATTGATTTTTTAAGTTTAATGAATTAGTACTTTTTTAAAGATCATTTGCTTATCTATAAATTAGGTTATAACCCTTTATCGTCTATAATCAACGAATTTCGAGTTATAAATTAAATTAAAGAAACAAATGCTTAAAAAATTCACGATTTATTTTTCTTACTTTTCTTGCGAACCCCGTATCTCTTAAACTACAAGTCTTAGAAAAAAACTGATGGTCCAAAGCGGATAGGGAATTTAACGGGCTACAACTTCGGTCAAATAAATTTTTTTGGGAAACCAATCGTTTTCACAGAAATTCTGCAAATAATGAACAAGGTGTAAGTAAAAAAAATAAATTCACAAAATTTATTTTAATAAATTTTCAAAATTGCCTCCGGCCTCCCTCATTTTCAGCACACAGGCGTGCTCTTTTCAAATGGTGTTGTACGCAGCGGCGTATTACGCAACTTTTTGCAAACAAATTGCAACGCAATTTTTTGCGCCCTTATTCTCGACTTTACAGTTGACCATTTTTACTTCCTTTGTAAATAAGGAAGTATTGTAATCCCGATTTTTTTCGGTTTTCAGATTTTGACGGAAATATTCGTTTTGACCTTCCCTGAATCCATTTTGACTAATTTGTTGTCTGTACGTACGGACGTCTGTATGTCGCATAACTCAAATACGGCAAGTCGTAGAAAATTGAAATTTTGTATTTGAGACTCTTATAGCATCTATAGTTGTGCACCTCCTATTTTTGGTTGCAATTGTCCGGGCAAACACAGCACTTTATTCTAGGTCAAGCGATACATGACGCACACGAATGAATTAACGAGATTCTAACTACAAAATAATTATTCTACATTTTAGTTATTAAGGAAAGTATTAACAAAGGAAGTCAGGTGGTGTCCACATCAGATTTTTTTTATTGAAATTAATATTTTTCAAATTAATCCTAAAAAAAGCGGTAGCATTTTGAATTTTATGAAAAATTGTTTTTCTTAAATAACTCAGCCAATTTCAATTTTAATGAAAAATCGTCAAGACAAAAGTTGCAGGAAATTCAATTTTCTACAACATTCATTCCCGCACTTTTTTCCTAAAATCGATAGTTTTCAAATTAAACCTGAAAAAAGCGGCGCCATTTTGAATTTTATGAAAAATGTTTTTTTTAATAACTCGGCCAATTTCAATTTTAACGAAAAATCGTAAAGACAAATGTTGTAATATTCAACAGCTTTGGTTCTTGTGTTTTTTTCTGAAATTAATATTTTTCAAATTAAACCTGAAAATTTTGAAATTTGAAATAATTTTGAATTTTATGAAAAATAGTTTCCCATGAATAACTCAGCCAATTTCAATTTTAATGAAATATCGAAAAAACAAAAGTTGCAGGAAGTTCAATTTTCTACAACATTGGTTCCAACATGTTTTTTCTGAAAGTGGTATTTGTCAAATTAAACCAGAAAAAGAGCGGCGCCAATTTGAATTTTATGAAAAATGGTTTCCCATGAATAACTCAGCCAATTTCAATTTTAATGAAAAATCGTAAAGACAAAAGTTGTAAGAAATTGAATTTTCTACAACATTGACTCCCGTATTTTTTCCTAAAATCGATAGTTTTCAAATTAAACCTGAAAAAAGCGGCGTCATTTTGAATTTTATGAAAAATGTTTTTTTTTTATAACTCAGCCAATTTCAATTTTTAAATTTATTTTTTAGAAAATTAAATTTTCTACAGCTTTGGTTTTCGTGTTTTTTCTGAAATTAATATTTTTCAAATTAAACCTAAAAAAAAGCGGCGGAATTTTGAGTTTTATGAAAAACGGTTTTCCTGGAATAACTCTGCCAATTTTAATTTTAATGAAAAATCGTAAAGTCAAAAGTTGCAGGAAATTGAATTTTCTACAACATTCATTCCCTCATTTTTTTCCTAAAATCGGTAGTTTTCAAATTAAACCTGAAAAAAGCGGCACCATTTTGAATTTTACGAAAAATGGTTTTCCTGGAATAACTCTGCCAATTTTAATTTTAATGAAAAATCGTAAAGTCAAAAGTTGCAGGAAATTCAATTTTCTACAACATTGGTTCCCGCACGTTTTTTCTGAAATCGGTATTTTTCAAATTAAATCAGAGAAAAGCGGCGCCAATTTGAATTTTATGAAAAATGGGTTTTCTTGAATAACTCGGCCAATTTTAATTTTAATGAAAAATCATAAAGACAAAAGTTGTAAGAAATTGAATTTTCTACAACATTGATTCCCGTACTTTTTCCTAAAATCGATAGTTTTCAAATTAAACCAGAAAAAAGCGGCGTCATTTTGAATTTTATGAAAAATGTTTTTTTTAATAATTCGGCCAATTTCAATTTTAACGAAAAATCGTCAAGATAAAAATTGTAGAAAATTAAATTTTCTACAGCTTTAGTTCTCGTGTTTTTTTCTGAAATTAATGTTTTTCAAAAAAAAACTAAAAAAAAGGAGCGGTATTTTGAATTTTATGAAAAATGGTTTCTCATGAATAACTCAGCCAATTTCAATTTTAATGAAAAATCGTAAAGACAAAAGTTGCAGGAAATTCAATTTTCTACAACATTGGTTTCCGCACGTTTTTTCTGCAATCGGTATTTTTCAAATTAAACCAGAAGAAAAGCGGCGGCAATTTGAATTTTATGAAAAATGGTTTCTCTTGTATAACTCAGCCAATTTCAATTTTAATGAAAAATCGTGAAAACAAAAGTTGTAAGAAATTGAATTTTCTACAACATTGATTTCCTCACTTTTTTCCTAAAATCGATAGTTTTCAAATTAAACCAGAAAAAAGCGGCGTCATTTTGAATTTTATGAAAAATGTTTTTTTAATAATTCGGCCAATTTCAATTTTAACGAAAAATCGTCAAGATAAAAATTGTAGAAAATTAAATTTTCTACAGCTTTAGTTCTCGTGTTTTTTTCTGAAATTAATGTTTTTCAAATTAAACCTAAAAAAAAGGGGCGGTATTTTGAATTTTATGAAAAATGGTTTCTCATGAATAACTCGGCCAATTTCAATTTTAATGAAAAATCGTAAAGGCAAAAGTTGCAGGAAATTCAATTTTCCAACATTGGTTCCCGCACTTTTTTCCTAAAATCAATAGTTTTCAAATTAAACCTGAAAAAAGCGGCGCCATTTAGAATTTTATGAAAAATGTTTTTTTGGAATAACTCGGCCAATTTCAATTTTAATGAAAAATCGCAGACAAAAATTGTAAGAAATTTAATTTTCTACAACTTTGATCCCCGCATCTTTTTTCTAAAATTGATGTTTTTCAAATTAAACCTGAAAAAAAAAACTGCAAACTTCCTCCAGTTTTTACTTTCTTGTAAATAAGGAAGTATTGTAATCCCGATTTTTTTCGAGTTTCAGATTTTGAAGGAAATATCCGTTTTGACTTTCTTTGAATCCATTTTGACTAGTTTTGTCGTGACGTCTGTACGTACGTATGTATGTCGCATATAACTCAAATACGGCAATTCGGTGAAAGTTTAAATTTTGTATTTGAGACTCTTACAGCATCTAGTTGTGCACCTCCTATTGCTATTGTGTGGGCAAAAAGGGCACTTTACTTTAAGGTAAAGCGGCACATGACGCGCACGAATGGATTAAACGAGATTCTAACTCTAAAATAATAATTATTATCTTATTATTTTACAGAATTTCTGTGAAAACGGTTGCTTTCCCAAAAAAATTTATTTGACCAAAGTTGTAGCCCGTTAAATTCCTTATCCGGTTTGAGCCTTCAGTTTATTTCGAAAACGTTTTGTTTAATAGATACGGGGTTCGCAAGAAAAGTAAAAAAAATAAAACCTGACTTTTTTTAACATTTGCTCTCTTAATTTAATTTATAACTCGAAATCCGTTGATTCTAGACGATAAGGGGATAAAACCTAATTTGTAGATAGGCGAATTATCTTTAAAAAAGTTCTAATCCATTAAGCTTAAACAAACAATAATATCGGAGCTATGGCAGTTTGAAATCTGAAATTTAATAAATCGTTGTGAAGTGTCCTTTATCACCAACTCAAAAGTTCCCCACGGTCACGGGACACCCTATATATTTTTATTTTTTTGAAAAATACGAACTAGTAACTATAGTACGTGCTATGAATTTATTAGCCCGAGGAAAACTTTAAAATGAGATATTTTGTAATTAGCACGCGTAAAACTTAAACTACTCAAGATAAGATTAACGAAAATTTTCTTGACACTGACTTGATGAAACATTGTAATAAATAACTTCGAGTTACTAGTTAGAAGTTCTGGAAACCAAGTAACAAGAAGCTGAAATATTTAACCGAACTAAAACTACTAACAACAGGAAAGAAAATTCTAACTCAAACAACGGAATTACTAAAATTATGTCAATATAAAGTTTCTCAGAGCAAGAAGCTCTTTAATATTCCTAATACGTGGCTTTGTGGAGATCATTTTTGTTCTTTATTATACATTAAATTAAATTTTAAAAAGCATTTTTGCAACTTGTAAGCCAAACGAGTCGGTTAACAAAAATTTATTTTTAAAACTCTCCATATCAGCTGCCACTGCTGCTAGCTACATTGTAGCTAAGCTACTAAACAGCTCCGAGAACGTGGAACTGAATGCCAAATTAAAAATATGGTCAGCGTTAGAGTGCTATTTTTGTTCAGCGGTAAAAAAACGGATTGATGGTAATAGTCTGCCTATGAATACTTCATGACCATACTGACACTGATCTGTCGTAAGTTCGAACAAATGAGAGCAGATAAATCGGTTTAAATTTAGCTGTAACCTAAACCTGAATGCAGTTGAAATTCGTATCGATTGAGGGTTTAATTGTCGTTTTATTTATATTTATAGCCACACTTTAAACTAAAGAATAAAAGCAGTTTTCTTATTTTCTATTGTTAAGCTCAGCTCAGTTACATTATTCTTAATTTATTGCCTCAAGTTTAAATTATTTCAATCGTGGTTTTTGCCTTTCGGCTATTTGACGAAACTATTTCTTCATTTCCAAACTCTGTTATCTAATCCTCTCAGCTTCCAACACAAGAAAAATACATTTTTATTTTGGATATTTTTGAGAAAAAATTTCTATTATTTTTTTAAAGCTGTAACAAGATAATTAAAAAAACTATAAAAAAATCGTAGATAAATCAAAACTGATTATTCGTTACGGTTTTTTTGAAGTTAACGATTTTGTGACTATTAATTATTAAAATCGACTGGAAATAACGACGAGGAGAAAATAAAATTAATTAAAAATCCAACTACCAAGCGGAACTTTCAACCAGAGTCAATTTGTTATCATTACTCGGCACAATTAGTTTTGTCAAAACGGTTTCGACTTCTGTAAAAGGAACAAATTCGACTATGGTTCGATTAGGCGTGAAAGTAATGAAAGTCTGAACTACTTTCATCAGTCACCCCAAGCTTTGATATTTCTGAACGGGAAGCTTCAATAGCTGTTGAGATATATGGTTGGATGTTAGGTTCTATCAGACTATTTGTCACCAAATGAAACGCAAACCTCAAATAAAAGTGCTCATCAATATTTTTTGGAAGGAACAATTTGTGCGCGAAAATAATAAAACTTTTTTTAATTTGCCAGACAATTTAGGATCAACTGCCGAGTAATCCGACGCTACGGCAGCATTACTCCAGAGAAATCGGTTTTCGTATAAAAAAATAATTAGAAATTAAATTCGAAACAACCAAAGATTTGTGATTGGCGGAAGGAAAATGTTTTATTTTGATTAAAAGTTTAAAACCAATTTAATTTTAATTAAGTCTCTCAGTATCACACGAAAAGTATATTGGAAAAGTCAATTAAGGATCCGTTATATGGGTTGATATTTATTTGAAAAAGTGTTAAAACAAAACTCGAGGAGTAAATGTAGGGCTCGAAAGTCCCAGGAGTCGTTGTGTGCCGAAAAGTTTAGTTTAATCACGTTTGTCGTCAAATAAAAATAAGAAAGGCGTCTGTTTTATGTCCACTCATAAAGAAGCGAGTTAGTGAATCGGAGGGTAGCGAATTGAACGAGAAAATATAGAAACCTGAGCTTTGGTTTAACAAAAAAAACTTAGTTTCGTAGGATGAAACTGTAAATCATTGGGCTTTCCAACAACTTAAATGTTTTGCGCAAATTGGAATTTTTTCTTTCAAAATTTTCTCAACTTTTCTCTTCGTATACAGAGCGAAGCAATAATGTCGACTACTTCGATTGCACGGTTCAGAATAACATAAAATTTTTCATTTCAAAGTAATATCTGCTTGACATGCATGACCTAAAATTACTTTTAACTGTACAGAATGTTCTGTTTTTGAGGTGCAAAATGAAATTTTATGTTTTTGTTTCTTCAAAGTTGTACTTTTTATTTGCGCCACTCTGCATGCTCAATTTTGAAACCAAAGTTGGCACTCTTGACGTTTTTTGAAATGTTCACGTTCCTTGAAATGTCCTTCAGGACAACTATTTGGCGTTTCCTCTTTTACATTGTTGTACGGATCATTAATTCGTCACCTGATTTGCACGTAATAATTTGTTCCGAATCATTATGTTTTTGGTACTAATGATATTTTGATCTTCTTCCTGTTTATTTTGATTTTGGCATTGAAGCGCTGTAATTTATTTGGTATATTTTAAATTTGAGTTTATTGTGTTTTTCCATTATTTCTAAGTTTTATGTGGTGAAGGAACCTTTAATCGTCGCCATTTCAACCCATTTAGTCGTTGACCAATGAGCATCCAAAGTTTTTTTTCAAGAGGCGAGAAACAAGCTCTATATTGTGATGAATTTTGTGGTGAAAATTTAAAATAAAAATTACTCCGATTTTCTTCGAACTTCCGATTTTAAATTCTGTTATGTTGAACAATGAGACTCCTTTCAGCTGTATTCATAAAAATTTAGAATAGACTTAAAACACTCTCTAAACCAATTTTAGCGTAAACGTCAAAAAGAAACAATTTTAAACCTATTTTAAGGAATGTTGACACTCTATATAAAAAATGAAGACACACTTAGTTGTTGCTACAACCAAAATTAGTTAATAGGTTGATAATAATTTTTGTTTAATTTTTGTAAATAATTTGGTGTTGTAAATAATTTTAATCGTCCTGTATATTTTAAATCGTTAAAAACTGTTAAGTTGGTATTATTTTTGTTAAGTTTGTAAATTGAAAAATGTGCATGTAGGCTTATTGATGGCCGACAGCCAAGCGAACGGATGTGTGTTTGTCCGTTCCAATTTAATTTAAGTTTTCAAGTTTAATAATAAAAGTTTTGAGTAATAATTATAAGTTTTTAAAAAGTGATTAATTGAAAAAGAAGAGTCTCATGTAATAAAAAATGGGTGACCTGGAGAAGATTTGAGTTTTTTTTAAAATTATATTTAATTTACGATTTTTATAATTTGAGACAGCCGGGTGATCACAATACAAAATGTAACACCAGGTGGCGTGTCGCCACAAATTTTATACAGGAGTTGCCTACCCGTAAAAATAACTTTTAGGTTATACGTTAGTTCACTTATTCAGTTAATAGTTCATATAATTCGAAGACACTAACTCAATTACACCAAATTTATTTTAACACCATTCTAGTTAAAATAGGTTTAGAAACCGCTTATGAATGAACAAAAGTTAAAACGCTCTCTAAGTCTTAAAACACAGTCTAACTAAAATAGGTTTAGAGAGCGTTTTACAATATTTTTATGAATACAGCTGTTTAAATCCAAAAATTCCAAATAAATCCAAATCCAAAATTGTAAACTTACGTAGGCTACTGTAATAAAATATAATAATTTTTGATCGGCAAATTTTTAATAATCCAAATCAACAACAACCAATTAACATTTTTAATATAAAATTTATTTTTTTTATATTTGCTTTCAATTTTAATTTTAAATATTACAAATTCACCATTCAAACCAATGCTAATTAATTGTAATAACCACTACTCAAAATCTAAATCTTATCTTTCAAATCGCGAATAATTATAATTTATCAATAATCCAAAATAATTGAAAATTACTTACTCAAAAATAACAAATCACATTTATTTGCCAAATATCAAAAAATTGTAGAAGAAGAAAAAATTGGTCTCTGACCACTTCTGGGGCCATTTTGGGGCCACAAGACCTTTTTCCTTACATTTTTTTATCAGCACGAGTTTGGCCCTTTTGTGGGTGCTCCTGAACCATCAGCTTGATAAACGTCAGGGCCGGGGGCCTTGCCTGACGCCATTTCTTTTGTTGCGTTGGACAGCTCTTTGACAGAAAAAGGCTCGATCCGCGCTTCTTGTTTACTCCAGCATGTGTTCGTGAGTGGGAAACAGAGTTTGAACTATGTTTTCAATTCTTTAGGTGTTCGTCCCATCTTCTTTGTAGCTATTCGGTAGCCCATGCTCCAGACATCTTTGTTTACCTTTTGAATCATGTCGAGCCAGCATTTTTTGGCTCCTGCTTACGGCATACTCCATATTTTTCCTCGCCACCTTGAGCTTTTCGTAGGTATCCGATGCTTCGCCAAGCCATTTTCTGGCTAGGTGGCGTTGGTATCTGCGTCTTCATATTACGCATTCTCTTCTCAATGTAGCTATTTCCTCGTTCCACCAGTAGACCCGTTTTCTATTGGAAACTCTGTTCGGCATCGAGGCGAGCAAGTTCTGGTTAATGCCTCCGTCAGGGCTTCTGCCGTGTAAATGTTTGTGCTAATCATTTGTGCCAGCATTTCTTCTTTGGCTTTTTTAGAGTCAATCAAGGTAGCAGCTATAAAAGACTATTCTGCCACTCTCAACCCACACAAAGCAGTTTTCAGAGCCTCTTTCTTCATTTGTATGCGCATCTGCTAGCCAGATTGCGGCTCTTCTTGATGCGTTTGTTAACCAATTACAATCCGTCCCTGGAGCCGCCTAATTTGGTTTGCTCGCCATTACCAGATTGATCTTCCGTTTGATTGCCTTCTCTTTTAGGAGCTTGTGGGCGAGACGTGCTGTGTGAAGATTTATCTGTAGCACTTTTGTACCTTCTTTCTTGTTGTTGAGTTTGTTGCTTTTGCTGTTGTTTCCTTTTCTCTCCGAATTTGCAGGCTCTGGAGAGATGATCGGGCCTATCGCACTTCCAGCATCTATTTGTGAGTTTTGGACAAGTGCTGCTGATGGTTCTATGTCCGACCTGTTGGCAGTTTTCAGTTCCTTGCAGTTCATTGCCGCGTCGCTCTCTTTACCACATTTAAGACATGACTTGGTCTTGTCGGGGTCACTGCACTGTGAGGCTGGATGTCCCGGCATCCAACACCTAAAGCAACGCATTGTCTCTACTTCTTCTCTTATACGGCAACTATTGACAATGCCAATACGCACCTGAGTGCTATTTGCAAACCATCTTGCCGCAGCGCCACTCGCTTGCGTTCGTGCAATCTGGGTTCTCCGAGGGTGACCTCGCCCCTGTGCCATAGCTTCCTCTGTACCTCTGATTGCAAATACCCCTTTTTCTCCCGACAGAACTCGGACATCCTCCGGGTGCAGGTGCTCTTGTAGCTTTTCTGCCAGGTCCTGGACTCGTTCAGCTTTTCAGCAGGACCAATCAGCTTTTTCTCGGTTTTTTCCAGTTTTAATTTTTCTTCCTGTTTTCTTTTTGCTCATGGTCTGGGTGAAATCCAGCCAGAAAATCGAGTTTTACAAAAAGGGCATAGCCCAATAAGATGGTGCAAATTCCCCCGTCTGGGATTTTGACCGGAACTAGGGCATTCGATTTGGTATCAAAAAAGACCAAGCCCCCCAAATTTTCAGTCCGCTAGGGCAACTCTAGCCACTGCTACCGCCAAAAAAGCCACTTTTCACCATTTTTACGATAACTCTCGCTAGAAATAACATTTTCACATCCGGTTTTCGGCATTCAAAGGGTGATTTAATAAAGAAGACGTCTGAATTTTTTCAGATTTTTTGGCTCTATAACCCAAAAATGACACCCATTTTAATATTTGGAACGTGATTTTCAGAACTTTCTCTCTTCCCGGCACAAAATTAAAAAACGTCAATTTTTGGCATTTTTTATTACCTTTCAGATGGTGTAATGTGAAAAATTTTTTATGTGGGACCCAAGGTCGAAAACATGTGAACTATGCGATTTTGCACATTTTTGGCCTATTTTTGGCCCGTTTTATTGATTCTCTTGCGGCGTTTTTGGGAACATTGAGTTATCATGAGGTTCATGAGACATTTGAGCCCTAGTTCCAACCCCTCGGGAACAATTCTGCCCAAAAATGAAGCTCCAAAATCAAGTCAGCACCATAAAAACCCCTCAACTCTCACTCTCTGACCCCCATAATTTGTGCAAATAGACATCGAAAGTTTTGGTGAATTCTGAGACGGTAAGGGTGAATCCACATGGCGTTTTACCGTCTGAGAATTTGAGTATGGCGGGCGAGTTGGAATGAATTGATCGCATTTGTACCTGACTTTTTAGAAGATTGATTCATTTTGATAGGCAAAGGCCATGAAAAAGTCCATTTTACCACAATAATTTTTCCAATATGTTAAAATTGGAGTTTAGAAAGCTCAAGTAAACAATGGATTATTCATTTGAAGTTCAAATTTTGAACTTGCCCGCCAATGCCAATCTCTCAACATGTATACTTATTGATCATGTAAAATGAATTTTGTCACTGCATTTCCCTCCCAAAATGAATCGATTGTCCCAAATCCACAATTAAACACTATTAGAAGAAACATTTGGGAAATATGGGGTGAAAAAAGTCAGGTACAAATGCGATCTATTCATTTAAACTCGCCCGCTAAACTCAACTTCTCAGACGTTAAAACCCCATGTGGGAGTTGAGAGGTTTTTATGGTGCTGAATTGATTTTGGAGCTTCATTTTTGGGCAGAATCGTTCACGAGGGGTCGGAACTAAGGCTCAAATGTCTCGTAAACCTCATGATAACTCAATGTTCCGAAAAAAGGCCGCAAGAGAATCAATCAAACAATCAAAAAAAATTGCAAAAATGTGCAAAATTGCATAGTTCACGTGTTTTTGACCTTGGGTCCCACATAAAAATTTTTTTACATTACACCATCTGAAAGGTAATAAAAAATGCCAAAAATTGACGTTTTTTAATTTTGTGCCGGGAAGAGAGGAAGTTCTGAAAATCACGTTCCAAATATTAAAATGGGTGTCATTTTTGGGTTATGGAGCCCAAAAAATCTGAAAAATTCAGACGTCTTCTTCATTAAATCACCCTTTGAATGCCGAAAACCGGGTGTGAAAATGTAATTTCTAGCGAAAGTTATCGTAAAAATGGTGAAAAGTGGCTTTTTTGGCGGTAGCAGACGCTAGGGTTGCCCTAGCGGGCTGAAAATTTGGGGGGCTTGGTCTTTTTTGATACCAAATCAAATGCCCTAGTTCCAGTCAAAATCCTAGACGGGGGACTTTGCACTATCTTATTGGGCTACGCCCTTTATAATATCTAGATCATTTACTTGGTCATGGTTGTCTTGGCATTACGTAAACCTATACTGATCGACTAGACAACGGAAAATTCCAGTTTCAAAGTTGTGTCGGATATACAGCTGTGATCTAAAATCTAAAATCGGTTTGATTTAATCGGTTCAACCGGCCCCGTTCAAATGTTCAAATAATTAAATAGTTATTAATGGAATGATTTTCTGTTACTTTCTTCGTAGCTTTCAAACCGATTTTAGACTTTAGATCACAGCTGTATATCCGACATAACTTTAAAACTGGAATTTTCCGTTGCCGGAAAATTTTTTGACGTCGGTCTAGGACATTTGAACGCCGCCGGTTGAACGCAGAGATGTTCGAACGCGAGTAATTAGATGCAATTGTACTCCTACCCCCTTATTATATTTAAATATAATATTTAATTAATATTAATTAAATTAATATTATTATGAATTAATTATTTATTAAATTATTATTAAATTTATGAAAATTTTTTTTTATTAAATTAGATTAATACGAAATGTTTAAACGGCTTAGTAAGTGCCACAATTCTCCATTGTCCCTAAGCCCTGACCTCAAAACTAATACTTAAAATTTGTTATTGGGGGGGGGGGGGGCGATAATTCAGACTACTTTAATAAAGGAGCGTCCATAAATAACGTAAGAACGCTTAAATTGTAAAAAAAGATTTTAGGGTGGATCCGAGATTTGCCGTAGTAGCATTTGTCAAAACTGACCCTCCGCTCCGGGCCGTTTTGACAAACGCCATACTCGCTAAGAATATCCCTCAAAGCCGGTTCTACTCGCCAAAGTGTGCTACCAGGAAAGGAGTGGATCTCACTCGATGTGGACTAGAGGATTATTATTAACTTTGAGTAAGTACCTTACTTACTGACTATTGGTGCAGTCTACGTACATACCCTAACCGAACCCGGTGCAATGTACATGTCGGATTACAAGACCCTTTGACCATCGGTGCACTCTACAATTTCTATTATATTTAAACATAACAGAGGGGGGTGTAATTGCATCTAATTTTTATCGTTCAAACGTCCCGAAAACAATTAACTTGTCGAACTGTCACTCGCAGGTTACGTTAATTTAACGAGGCTGTAGGACTTGAAGCGGGGGTAATTTAATTAAAAAACCGTACAAAACAATTGATTCGCCTTGTATAAAAGAAAGATCAAAGATTTTAATAAATTAATCTGAATTTTAGACGAACAAAGGAAAGGGTTTTCATTCTTTGCATAGATGTAATCGATATTTTCTGAAGAAAGTGTTCGACCCTAAGCAAATGAAATTTTTTTGCAAAATAATAAATTTATTCCACAAAGAACACTTTCATTTTCTCGTCAAGCTTAAACCCGAAAAAAACTGGATAACGTAATAATGTGGCGTACCCCTTGGCAAACTTTCAGTCTTTTGTGTGTTTTCAAGACCAAGTAAGTAAGTAAGTTGGTGAATTCGCAGCACCCTAATGTGAGTTCACCCCAAATGCAGTAACATTACAATTTTACGACGCTAATAACTCATCACTTACTTTTTTGTCATCAAAAAAGTATTTTTATGATAAAATCAAAATACTAAACAGGGAGCTTCATAAGCAGTTTTTCTTTTGATGATTTAAAAGTCGTTTACGAGGGCTCTTGGAATAGCTTTCCACTACTGATTAAAGTTTCATTACTGTAAGATTAAAATTGCAAATTAAAATTACACACTCAAGTCTTTCGGGTAAAGCTTTCATCTTTTAATTTGATATTACAAAGCTGAAATTCGTTTGAAAGAAAACTGTAATCTAATAATTTACAGTCATCATGTTATTCCTTAATCTGAGAGATTACTTTTATTAGTTCTTTTACTCTCGTGAACTTTTTTAGTTCAGACGAAGAAACCGATCGATGCAAACTGTTTATCCTTCGTCATATTTGCGAAATTGTAGTTTCGAATCCTGAATGTATTCCAGGTTGAGTGCAGTTTTTCGATGTGTGCAATTCCTGACGGTTTATCGTTGCGGTTTAATGGCGCACATCGTTCACTCTAAAGAATTTATCTCTCTGTATTTTGAACACTCAACTTCTCTTTTATCTCACTCAATTGCAAAGCGTTTTTCGATAATTGATTTCGGAATCTTTATTTCAATTTTACCGACGACGTTCTTGTAGCTTCATTTATTTTTATATTATGTAGGTTTTCGCGTTATTTTTAATGGAAGGATGAAACGGAATTATAAATCCCACGTACGTGTAGTTTGTAAGATTGTAATCCGGTCTTAATTCGGATAAACCTCTACCGATGAGGAAATTCAAAAAACAGAGAGCGGACAGAAAAAATGCTAACGCAGGGTTAATGGGCTTCGGCTGATTGCGCCAAGCTTAATAACAACTTCAATAAATTCCAAGTGAGGTTCGGAAAGCCTTTTGACCATAAAAATAAACAAATTAAATTCATAAACATAAAAAATACAGAAGCAACTTTTTAATTCTTCCCGTGTATGCGCACTCCTTTTTTCGCATTTTAACGGAAAATTTTGCAGCAACAAAGTATTGTCTTAATAGCGTCGTAAATTACTTAATTAGTTTTTATAACTAACAACAACAGTAGTATAACACGCTTAACTGCAAAAGTTATTTAAACAAATTTTAGTTGCAACTTTGTATAATGTATTATTATTTATTTCGTTTGCATGGAATAAGTGGAAATGCATTTATCCGCAAATTGTAACACTCGAAAATATTTTTCTAGCCGTCAAGTTTTGAATATTTCAATTTATAATTCTGAAGAAGAGCAAATAAAACTCAATTTTATATCGTAAATCAAAAATGAGAATTTTGCTGTGTATAACTTTAGAGGACTCGAAGTGAATGGCTTCTTCCACTCATTACATCCTATAAAAAGTTCAATAAAAAATTTCCCATGCTAGATGATCGCTTAGAATGTTTACAACCTAATGGCAGTCTAGCCTGACCCGTTCATCATTTAAAATTGTGTTTGCAATAGAGATTTAGTGCCCCACGTCAAATTGCGAAAGTTTGCGTGAGAATCTTAAACGCCACAATTTTTCACTCGGAATTTTAAAATATAAAGCAGAAAAAATAAAACTGATTTTTACTTTTTTATATTAAAAGACCCAAACGAGAAGATGAACATTTATGACTCTGCAATTCCAGTATTACGTCCGCCATAATTGGCGTAAAAAGCGTGGAGTTGGCAGTGCACCGTTTGCCTGAAAACAAAAGCAGGTGGTAAATTTAAACTTGTGCATGTAATTTGGGGACACCTGGTGAGGTAAATTTCCAGAATCGCTGCGGGGTGATTTTGTTTCCGCAAAAGTGTATTTTGGCGAAACGAAAAGCAACGGCAGGACTAAATTTACCACGTATGTGAAAGGAAATATTTGAAATATGTCACAAGCATAATTTAAACAAAACAGAACAATTAGCTTTTATAAAATTTAATAGCTTTGTCGTTCACAGGTCAGAACTCAGGGTGCGATTTTAATTAACTTCACCCAAGTTTAATTTAATCAATATACAGGGTGATTTGAATTTTTTTAAACTGGAAATTAAAACGAAAATTCTACAAAGCAATGGAATCCTAAATTCATCATTATCAGACGCTTCAATGTAAATGAAGACTTAAGAACATACTTATATGATTCTTAAGATGTAAAAAACAGCTAAAAACTTAGCTGACAGTTGAAGTTTCGGAACGATCCACATAAATGGCAAAAGTTGAAAGGAAGGTTGAAGAGATAATCAAAAAGTTAGACTTTATTACACCAACAAAATATGAAATATCACATCGACTTAGCAACTTACCAACAAAATATATAAAAAAACTTTTGCATATTATACTTAAGGTATATTATCCAGATGATTATCTGGTACTATATATGGTTGAAATTTGCAATTAGACTGATTTCAAGTAGAAATAATAAATCATCAACCAACGGAAGCTCTGACTGATTTTAAAATTTTAAAATTCCTGCTGAACTCGAATATCAGGATGTAAAGACGTACAAAAACAAATTATATTTAAAAATGTAAAAAATTGTCTTTTGGAAGAAGAAAGAAAAGAAGAAGAAGGAATCGTAAATGTTATGTCTCATAAAATAGCAAAGAAGCATTTAACTTAATTTGTTTCGTCTACACTAAATTGGCCACCTAGAAAAGTAAACAATGATAAAAACTTAATTTAACTTGAAAAAGGAAAATATTGCAAATAAAAAAAAAGATAGAAAGCAAGGAAGCTTATTATTGTGCTGCATTGTTCCAAAATCGTCCATTGATGATTGCATTTTTTATTTCTATAAATTTAATATTTTGGTTGGAAAGATTTCTATTCTGTTATAAAATTTTATAAATAATGTAAATGTTCTAGTTTTCCCGCTGAGCAGTGCCGTAACTAGAACTTTTGGCGACACCCCCCCAAAGAGGGATCCATGGAATTTTTTTTTTGAATTTGAGACATACTTTCAGTTAAAATTTATTAAATTTAAGAAAACCGATTAAAAATTATTTTCATTAGCAACAAAATTTTCTTCATTCTTTTTGAACCAATTGCCCAATATAAATATTTTAATTTTATTTAATATTTAAAACAAGGCGCCCATTTAAAAAGTAAAGGTGCTTGATTTTTATATTTTTTTGCTGTTATTATAATAATAAAATTAACGGATGCATGATATATTAAATAATACAATATTTATAATTTGAATTTTTGAATTTCGGCGTCTTTATTTAAACAGGTGCATTTGCCACCCCCCCCCCCATTTCGAATTTTGGATCCAAAATAGTCTAACAGCTGTATTCATAAAAATATTGTAAAACGCTCTCTAAACCTACTTTAGTTAGAACGTATTTAAGACTTAGAGAGCGTTTCAACTTTTGTTCATTCATAAACGGTTTCTAAACCTATTTTAACTAGAATGGTGTTAAAATACCGATTCTAGTAAATTTGGTAAAATTAAGTTGGTGTCTTCGAATTATATGAACTACTAACTGAATAAGTGAACTAAAACCTAAAAGTTGTTTTATTGTATGTAATATGTATAGCACGGGTAGGCAACTCGCCTACACGACACGCCACCTGGTGTTACATTTTGTATATTAGAATATTTTGAATATTTCTATTTAGAAGGTTGTAGCAACAACTAAATGTGTCTTCATTATTTATATGGAGTGTCAACTTTCCTTAAAATAGGTTTAAAATTGTTTTAAAGAAGACACCATCCATTTTTAAATAATGTCAAGTTAAAATACTGTTAGCGAAGGTGTGTTAAGCTAAAATACGTTTATGAATAGTGTTTTTTGACGTTTACGCTAAAATAGGTTTAGATAGTCTTTTAAGTGTTTTAAGGGGTAACGCCTGTATTCATAAAAATACTTAAAGAGTGTTTTAAACCTATTTTAACTAAAACTCTCATTAAAGTTAAACAACCAATGAAAACCTTACAATGTAAACAAATGAAAGTTTGTGATTGGTGTTTTATGACGCCTGCATTTTAAAGGTATTTTGAAGATATTTTAATTTTCTAAAATTTTTATGAATACGGGTGTAAATTTTTATGAATACAGCTGTTTGTCGTTTCTACCTGTTTGTACCTTCCTTATTTTTGCTTGTACTTATTTTGATTTTCAAATATTTCGAAATATCTAAAATGGGCATTTCGCCAGCCCCCCCGCCCATTTTGAATTTTTGATCCAAAATAGTCTAAATCGTTTGTACCTGTTTATACCTTCTTTATTTTCGTTTGTACCAGTTTTGTTTTTGAAATATTTCAAAATTTCTAATAATGACATTTCGCAACCGCAACCCCCCCCCCCAATTTAAACTTTTTGTTATAAGATAGTTTTAATGGTTTGTACCTGTGTGTGGTTGTACACCTTACATTTGGTTGTACTACTTTTTTTTCCAGATATTTCGAAATATCTAAAATGGGCATTTCGTCAGCCCCCCTCCTCCATTTCGAATTTTTGATCCAAAAATTCCACTTTCGAAACCTGTTTATACATTCTATATTAAAAATTCTCCGATTCCCCTGACTTCAAAATTAATGTTTAAACTTTGTACTGAGAAGGGGGTGGATAAGTTAATTTCTCGAGTGAAGCGTCCGAGAATTTACGCTGTTGAGTGAAAAAGAAACAATTATTTTGTACATTTTAAAGGGAACAATAGTTTTTAAAGTACGGTGCTTTTATTATTTATTTTTATATTTCGAATTTTTTACAGTCAGTAGTTTTTAAAATTTTAAATTTTTATGTTATAATTAGCTACTTTTTAGATTTTTAGAACAGTGACTCAAATATCAAAAATCAATTTATGTACATCTCAAAAAACAATGTGGTACAACCAAATATAAGAAAGGTACACACTTAGGTACAAACCATTAAAACTATCATATAACCAAAATTTAAAATCGGAGGTGGGGGGAGGGGAATTTAGCAAAATGTCATTATTAGAAATTTTGAAACATTTCAAAAACAAAACTGGTACAAACGAAAATAAGGAAGGTACAAACGAAATACAAACGATTTAAACTATTTTGGATAAAAAATTCAAAATGGGAGGGGGAGACTGGCGAAATGGCCAATTTAGATATTTCGAAATATCTGAAAAACAAAATGAGTACAAATGAAAATAAGAAAGGTACAAACAGGTACAAACGATTTAGACTACTTTTGATCCACAATTCGAAATGGGGGGAGGGGGGAACTGGCGAAATGCCCATTTTAGTTATTTCGAAATATCTGAAAAACAAAATAGGTACAAACGAAAATAAGGAAGGTACAAACGATTTAGACTATTTTGGATCAAAAATTCGAAATGGGGGTGGGGCTGGCAAAATGCCTATTTTAGATATTTCAAAATATCTGAAAAACAAAATGGATACAAACGAAAATAAGGAAGGTACAAACAGGTACAAAGGAGGTACAAACGATTTAGACTATTTTTAATCAAAAATTCAAAATGGGGGGGGGCTGGCGAAAAGCCAATTTTAGATATTTTGAAATATCTGAAAAACAAAATGGGTACAAACAAAAATAAGGAAGGTACAAACACCTTATTTAAGCGGCACCTTTATTCAAATGGCGCCCTATTCTGGGGGGCCCTATTCTCGAGCTTGCTCGACCACCTGGCGCCTATATTAAATACAATATTTACAATTTGAACTTTTGAATTTCTGCGCCTTCATTCCAACGGCGCCTATGGCCGGGGCCATATTGGCAATACCCTAATAGTTACGGCACTGCCGCTGAGTAGTTACAGATACGCCAACTAATTTTATCCGTTAGTTTTGATTAAGATTTTTGTATTTGTCGGGAATAAAAATGACTTATTTTTATGTGAGTAATTTTTAATTTTGATTGAAAAATTGAATATAAATTTGAACAAAATTGTTAATTTTAGATAAAATTGATTTTTGGATTATTAATAATTTAAATTGGAGATTGAAGAAGAAGAGAATTGAAAATAATAATAATATTCGAATTAGAAAATTAAGACAATTGTAAAATAATTTTAATACGGCGACAGAAGGGCATTCTTTCCCTTTTTATACCGGAAATTATTTAAAGTAAAATTTTAATTTGGAAATTTCAATATTACTGATTTTTTTCGTGGTTTTGAAATATCACTACAATATTACACAATGTTCACGCGAGAATTCAGTATATTGTATATAAATTACAATGTTATTGGTTGTCAGATTATAGTTTAAAGCTGGTAAATTTTGATTTAGCAATGCATTTTAATTTCAAAGTAAAAAAATCGGCGTGAAAAAATCAAGACTGTTAATAAACAAAATAATTACCAGAACCATGAAAGAGTGGGATCCTTTAGTAATGGTGCTTTAAAAATTTCTGCAATTTCACACCAAAATTAAAAAAAGTTATATGGATATAAAGTCGAGTTTAATGATCGTATAAAATAAATACATTAATGATGAATGCTTAACGACTTTATACTTTGCTGTATCTAAGTGTAGAATATGCTATAACTGCCAATCCCAATCGTCTTTGCTTTACAGTGTAAATTGACAGGTTTACATCAGATGTCTAAAAAATTAGGGTGGTTCTCCAGATTTCAGTTGTAAATAACAAATAACATTTTTCGTAACCGCGCTCTCAAGACCTGCGTTTTAGGTAACAAAAAGCTAGCTACTTTTTATAGAAATTATTTTATTTTTTTATTTTTCCAAAAATTTAAAATAAATGCTGTCGCAGACTGTTTATATTGGAAATTTAGTTATCTGAAAAATTGATTGTATCGCAAGTCGATCAACTCGGGCTTGCAAATCAGACTAATTAGCCTAAAACGACATACTTTATTATTAACCCGTATCATAATATTACGTTTTAAAATATTTATGATATATTTTAGACTATTTAGATAAGTTACCTGTCAAATTTTGTAATTACATAATATCTACTCGGGAAAATTAAACCGTTTTTAATTAAATTATCAGTAGAAATGAATTTCAAACTCGAATAGACATTTCCGAGCGGGCCTGTGTGCGATAGATGAATACCAACGTCATTTAGTTTGTGAAAATAGGCGACATCTCAATTTATTATAGATATCTAATAAATAGAAATGTAAATTTACACGCGAGTATTTCGTGTATGTAAATGTCAACAGAAAACCGTTTCGAATGCTGCTGGAAAACGTGAACACTTACTTATTGCCTCGCTTTGTGCCGACTGTAAATCACCTACGCAACCGAAAAATTGTAATATGCAATTAATTAATTTGATTTTAAGGCTTCTTGAGCGAGAGGAGGCTTAAGTTTGACTTGGCAGCTGTTTGTTGAAATTGAAGCTCGACATATTGATGTGATAAAGCTCAATGAATCGAGCTAACATTTAATTAAATTTTACTTATAAGAAAAATTCTTTTTGTTCTTGTATTCCTCTTGCTTTCTGTTCTTTGTTCTATTGTTACCTAAGTAATCAATTACCTAAAGTAAATTTAAAAGAAAGTCGGAAAAAGCAATATTGCATGTTTCGCATATTTATATTGTTATAATATTCGATATCTCGTTTAAAAAGCAAATTGAGAATAAGAATAAAAAAAAGTTTCAAAAAAACTAAAATGTGCTTACCTGAAAGTCGAAATCTTTGAAAACTTCAACTGTGTTGATATCAGTTTCTGCTGCATCTAGCGCAGGACAGCTCTCGTATTTGGACACCCTCGGTTCCATTAAACTTTCAGCCTTTTCGACTTGCATTACTTCTATTACTTCTGCTCTTCTTTCATTAGGTTGGGAAACATTGTGCCTTACATCGGTTACATAACTAGCGTAATAAACGCTCAGTAAAATTGTGACTGCAATGGCGCAGAGTACGAAGGTCTTGGGAGACAATCGCAAAAATATTTTAGAAACCATTGTGAAGGAAAGAAAATGAGCTTTAAATTTTAAAAACGACCAAAACTTTAGACATATTAAGTGCGAAAGCAAAAATAAACGCGGCTTGGACTAAAAATTAAAATTAAATTTATTATTCGCTAAACTTATTAAGAAAACTTTGCCGAAATTGACGTCTCTTGAATACTAATCAAAAGTTTTTATTGTAATAATTTTTTTTCGACGATGATGTCTCGGCCAAGGCATGTCTGAAACAAAAATAAATTTATTAGCTCGAGTTTTGCTTAAAATTATGTTAATTAATAATGTATTTTCCGGGTAATCACCGATACAATTCAAAATCAACTCTGGGCTTTCTGGTTCGTAAATGGCAGAAGACGTGGATTAAATTAAAAAAATTGAAAAATGGAACAGATTCACGTATTAATTGTTTAAGTCATCCATTTTCGAAGGCATACGCAATGCGGATGAAATTAAAGCGAGTGTCGTAAAAGACAAGAACACGCAAGAATAAGATAAAATTTAATATATTTTGCTATTGAAAAATGAAATTGATTGAAAACTTTGCATGACAACTTTGTGTAAAATTGATTAAACTCCGGAAATATTTTCTTATTTTTTTAACATTCTCTGGCAGTCGTGGAGGTATTTTCATGTATAGGTATTTATATTTAAATATTAAGGGAACTGAATTTAGGATGAAATCAACAACTGTTTGAAGTATATCAGATTTAAACTTTTAAAGTTCACGGCCTGCAATGAAAAAGAATCAAAGAAAACTTGGAAAATATCAGACAATGTTATATCACAACACTCAATTGAAAATGAAATTCACAAGCTTTGTTGGTATATAAATACAGTAGCGCATCCAGGGGTTGCTAAGGGGCTTCAGCCCCCCAAAATCACCTTTTTTATGTCCGATTTTAGTGTTTAATGGTTACCTTTATAAAGCCTACCCTCAGCTATAGGTCAAGCCCTTCCCAAACCACAATCCTGGATCCGCCACTGTATAAACTTCCACTTCCACTTCGATGAATGAAAGAATTCATCAATTGTTTTTAAAGCAGAAAAAATGAGAAAGGGTAACCATAAAATAAACATAATTAAAAATAAACCTAACGTCAATAAAGAAGTTTAAATATTTAAAGCGTTTAATTTGCAATATTCGAGTTAAAAATTCACTTAATCATAAAAGAAGAAACCTCTACCTTATTCTAGTTTAAATCCCAAAAAAAAAATTCTAATACATAAATATCGATTTTAACATATACAGGGTGTCCCCGTTACCGTGGAGAACCTTTGAGGTGTTGATAAAGGCAGCATTTATGGTACCCAGAGCAACCTTAAATTTGCCGCCCCAATTTTTGAAAAAAAAAAGATTTTTTTAAATCAATTTATTAAAATTAAAATAATTAAATTACAATTTTATTCTGCGTGATTTGTGTAATGCAAGCTCTTGAATACATTTGTCAATGTTGATTTGTACATCTTTTTCGATTGCCAAAATACCTAAATTTGTTAATCTTAACGTTGACATTGTAGATCTTAAATAGTTTTTAATTATTTTTAATTTAAAGAAGCTTCTCTCACAATTGGCATTACTTATGGCAGCAGGACGTGCCGCCCGGGGCATGTGCCGCCTGAGGCATTTGCCCCCTCCTGCCCCCCTACGCTACGCCACTGGATAAAGGACACTTTCCTAAGACAAATTTATCAAATCAATCAAAAGTCAAGTCAAATCTAAAGTATCCCTTTGGGGATACCTCCGATATCATTGATTTTTTAAGCTTAATGGATTAGAACTTTTTTAAAGATCATTCGCTTATCTACAAATTAGATTATAAGCTCTTATCGTCTAGAATCTACGGATTTCGAGTTATAAATTAAATTAAGAGAAAAAATGCTAAAAAAATTCAGGTTATATTTTTTATTATATTTTTGCAAACTCCGTATCTCTTAAACGAAACGTCTTAGAAAAAAGTTGATGGTACAAACCAGATAGGTAATTTAAAGGGCTACAACTTTGATTAAATACATATTTTTGGGAAATCAACCCTTTTTACATAAATTCTGAAAATATTGAACAAAGTGTAGGTAAAAAAAATAAATTAATGGAAAGAATACAGATAGGTATGACAGAACCTAACGAATAAAACGCTATTATAAAAAATACTGTGCAACACCTTTTGAAAAGAGCACGCCTGTGTGCTGAAAATGAGGGACGTCATTTTGAAAATTTCTTAAAATAAATTTTGTGAATTTACTTTTTCTTTACCTACACCTTGTTCATTATTTTCAGAATTTCTGAGAAAACGATTGGTTTCCCAAAAAAATTTATTTGACCAAAGTTGTAGCCCGTTAAATTCCTTATCCGGTTTTGACCATCAGTTTTTTCTAAGACGTTTCGTTTGAGAGATATGGGGTTCGTATGAAAATTGAAAAAAATAAAACCTGAATTTTTTTTTCTTTTTTTCTTTTAGTTTAATTTATAACTCAAAATCCGTTGATTCTAGACGATAAGTGATTATAACCTAACTTGTAGATAAACGAATGGTCTTTAAAAAAGTTCTAATCTATTAAGCTTAAAAAATCAATAATATCGGAGTTATGGCCGTTTGAAATCAGAAATTCAAAAAATTACTTTAAAGAGAGGTATCCCCAAGGGCTTGGACTTGGACAAAAATTTTATTTAAAAATTTGTCTTAGAAAAGTGTCCTTTATGAACACCTCAAAGGTTCTCAACGGTCACGGGGACTACAGTGACTTTATAGAGACAGTGACGACACGAGCCCCTAAATTGGTCCTGGATGTTGCAAATTCAAGCAAAAAATATATGCTCTAGAAGGGCCTATGATTTAAATTAAAAGATTTTCCATTTCTCATGTTACACTCTAAAAAATGGGGGTAATTTTACCGGTGAAATTTTAACCACTTAAAAAGGAATTTTAACCACCTAAAAAGAGTAAAATTAATTTTAGATCTGAAAATTACCCTGTTAAAAATAGTAAGTTTACCCTAAAATTAAGGTAATTTCATTTTTTACTCTAAAACAATGTAATATTACCCTGAAAATAAGGTAAATTTACCCTGAAAAATGAAAATTTAATAGGGGAAATTTACTAAGTTATTAGTAAATATCATTTACAACATTCTTGTGAAAATTACCCGGTTTATAAGGGTAAATTTACCTTAAAAATAGTCGACTTATGTTTTGTTCCACTATTTTCAAGGTAAACTCACTCTTATAAAATTACCCCTGTTATGCGAATTTACCTTGACAATAGGAGGTAATATAGTTGCCTCCTTTTTTCTGGGTAATTTTCCCCAATTTTTTTTAGAGTGTAATAAAATGCACCAATAACGTAATGAAATTAATTTTTATTCGGTCTTTAACTATAAATAAGCAAAAACATTGTGGCTAATCAAAAGTCGGACATCGTTTGTCGCCACTGGCACTGTCTCTATAAAGTCACTGTAACGGGGACATCCTGTATCAGTGGCGCAGCCAGGGGGGGCTCGGCTCCCCCGAAATCACTTTTCGCATTAAATTTAAATAAAAATTAAATTAATAAATATAATTAAATCGCATTAAATTATATTAAAAATAAATTAACAAATTAATTCTCTGATTGGTCGAAACATTGGGCGTCAGGCTAGTGGTGATAATTCAAATTAATTACAATAAAACAGTAAATTTGTAAAAAAAATTACTTTATGTCATTAGATTTATTGTCATAATTAAAAATGTTACTTTTTGTGACAATGCCATTGTTTTACTTTTTACTTATTAAAGTACTACTTTAATGCCGTCCAGAATTATCATTGTTACTTAAGTAAATAATTTTAGATTAAATAACAAAAATGGAATTTAATTAAATAAAATTAATATTAATTATCCCAAAATTGCTGGGTGAATTATTCTTCCCAGAAAATCATGATAAATGTTAATATAAATTTCAAAAAATTTCAAATTGCATTTTTTGCAAGGTTAATTATATATTACTAATTAAAAATTAAAAAACAATCCTTAAAAAGGATTTGAAGTGACACAGCAATTAAAATGTCAAAGGTCGCTTAAATAATTTGTTACCAATTTGCCTCAGTCCATTACTGTAAGTAATCTTAATTTAGAAACTCAATTGGTTGAAAATATTGCAGACACTGTCAAAGCTAAGATGCTTTCTAGGGAAATGTAATTAAACGGGTGATCACCTGTTGACTTATTTATGTATGTACTATAAAGTAGCTATTTATGTAACCAATTATGTAATGAGGCATTTCTGTTCTTTGCACACATACGAGGTTTTTTATTCTTAATCATAATAAGATGAAATAATGTTCCCGGGTTTCAATGACCAAAATTCGTTAATTTTATAAAATAAAAAAGTCTTTGAAACAGGAAACTGCGACGATAAACTAAAATCATTCCCATAATCTGAAATTTATTGGTTTCAATAAATTATAATAAAACTAAATTTACTTGTTAATTTTTTTTTCGGTGAAGGAACTACATTTTATCGTAGAACCACTGGCGGTGTTGGTAGACATGATTTTGTAAAATTTTTAAAACGAAACACGTTTTTTAAATACCAAGCAATTAATCTTTTCGTTTTCCTATCTTAAGCCGACATTGAAATAGGATTTAAGAAACGAAACAAATAATCAGCACTTTCGATGTCTTTCGACCAACTTTTACATCTTTTTAGCAAACAAAGCTTACCGGAAAATCCGAAATTTACATAAACCTATTTAAATTACGTCAAACAAATTTTTATAAATGTTCCGAAAACCACATGAGCAAAAATTTCGAACAAATAAGTTTCCACCTTAAACTGTTATGTAATTATTGAAATGCCATCAGCTTTGCAAATCTTTCATTATAGAGGTTTCAACACTGGAGATATCTCTGGCGGATGCGAAATATTCTATAAACTAATTAATTTATTTATAGTTTTGTTCCTAAAAGCGTAATGCAAATTACTTGGTCTGAAAGTTAGTTAGTTTAATTACTTTTAGCAGCCTGGAGAATAGTGGATTACGATTATGAATATTAAACTTATAAATCAGTTTTCCCAGACTTGGTTTTCTCGTTTCTTAAGTCAAGAATCTCTTTTTTAAATTTATTTGTGGGTAACAAAGATAACAATCAACGCTTGATTTAGAGAATTTTCCATGGAACGCAGCAACTTGGCGTTTTAATTATTTGCACACGGAAAATATACGGGCGAAATTTATAAAACCTCTTCTTCATGAAGATGTTATAAAAACAAGTTGCACGGCACGCAAGAATAGTTTGTTGGTTTTCCGGTATTTATTAAATTTAAAAATTAACTTTCCAGCAATTACACATTCTAATTTTATATTTCTGTTTATATTGATCGCTTCATTTCTTCGGCAGGTTAACGAACAAGTAATAGAGTTGATTGTACTTCCATTTTCACAGTTTGCTTTTAAACAAAATTTTTCAAAATACCTTTTCCCACAGTGTACCAAGTTGCAGCATTGTTTTAAATCTCCTGTTCAAAAAATTACAAATTATCTGTCGTCTCTACCTCTTCCATTGAATTTTTCATATAAATTACATTTTCCTCTCTTGAAGATCCGACCAAACAATGCAAATGAACTTGCGTGATTAATGAAGCTCTTATTTTGCCGGACCAATATTTATGTACAATGTTCTCGCACCAGATCAATTTTTCATCTTAGCAATGATTAATTCTCCAATGGTGGTGCAATAAAGTGCAAGCAAAATACAAATCATTAATTCGTGTGGTAATCAACGCCAGTTTTGCAACCACTTAAATAGAAGAAAACAATGAAAAATAATAATAATAATATTGTTTTGTTGCAGAGCTTCCAAAACTGTTATGGCAGAAATTATTTTGACGGGGTTGTAGGTAGCATCCGAACCAATAAATCACAAACTAATGCCGCAAACGTAATTGTAACACAATATCCCTTTGAACTCCATGTAAATTTACAGTAGCGAAATTAGTCTAATAATAATTTAGTAGAAACTAAATCCACGTGAATGAGGTTTGTTTCGTGGTCATCAGCGGTAGAAGTGGTCGACCTAAATTTGTAAAACAATTGTTTGTATATTGTTAAAAAACCAAAAAGTTCAAGGACACTTTGCATAATTCGAAATTTCGATAATATAATATAATAATATTTTTTGTATAATTTAGTTATATGATTATCCGGTAAAAAACCAAAAAAACGTGAATATTAATTTATGGTAAATGCAATCGATCTTCACAACCTTTAGCCAGTTTTTACATTAATTTATGTTAAACTGGTTATATTTTTATTGTTGCTATTGAAATAATCTAACGAATGAATTTATTGCATGTTACAAGGATAAAAATTATTAATTTCAATGCCGCCATGAACTTGTTTTGAATTCAAAACCAATATTTTGGGTGTTTTACTTCTCTGATTGATGAAATCTTCCGAGTCATTGCAGAAGTAAGAATAGCCGAGAAGAGCTTAACATTTTCTCCCATGGTGGTAACTAAATTTGATGGATACGTCGAGAAAAAATCGAATAAAATAAAACCAATTTATCGTTTTATATTTTTATAGCTTCATTTTATTTTGAACAATAAATTCCAAATGTAAAACTTGAGATTGAACGACGTCGAAAAATGTGAAACGACTAATTAATATTTGCAGTTGAGTTTTTTTTGTGTGATCATCAGCTAAAAATTTTATATTGTAGATGGACAAGTCAGTTTTTGTAAGTTTAATTCCTACAATAACGTCTGCTACATTTTCCATCTTCGTTCATTTTAACATTGTTGCGATAGCTTCATGCTGAATACTAAAATTCCAAAAAATAGTCAGAAACCAGGGAAGTACAAGACGAAAGTGTGAGATGAGGAGAAAAGCGGACTTAATTCGATATACCGGGTGCGACGTAGTACGGAAGATAAAGAAACCTCATATTTTTGTTTTGTGTTTAATTATTTTTATGCCAATTAAGCATTTCTTCTCTTAGTTGAAGTACAGACAAACAAGTTACCATGCCTAGGGGATATGTTTCGATGGCTTGTAATTCTTCGACAACTTATTTACTATGCAATTTGAAAACCCAACAGCTAAAATTGAATTGCTTCATTTTTGGAAAATTATCAAATTAGACTATTAATCATAAAATGACGTTAAAATGAAAAAAAACAATGCTAATTAAAAATAATACGAATTTTTTGTTTGGATTTAATTCGTTTTAAGAAATTTTAATTAAAACTTTAATAGTTAAATTTTAATATAAACTCTATGAATATCAATTTAAACTTAATGCTCGACTTAATAAATGACAATGGAGAACTAAAAGTACGTTTAACAAAATGACAGTTCTTTTATTAAAGGTTTTTTAGAATCAGACTGCAGTTTTACGACATATCTGACAGTTTTCCCGTTGTCTATGGAGATATACTATTCTGCACTTTCACGAAAAATCCTTTACTGAAGTTGATATTTTTCTGGATTTTATGTCTGAAGACACTTCGCATTCATTAGAACTGCAACTGCTGCTGCATTGGAATAACTGAATTTTTTTCTGTAATATCAAAAATTTAATTGGAACAAAATTAATTTTCACATTTGGAGAGCGGCGTTTCCTGCAGATTCATTAACGCAATATTTAATATGGCAGTTCCTGGTTGGTTAAAAATAACATTAATAAACCATAAATAATTACGGTCGTTATTTTCGAGTTTATTTTGCCATCTTTACGCAATAATGGTCGATGCGAGATCAACACACTAAAATTTCTAAAAATAAAATTGTCATTCCTTGTCCAGCTAAGTTTGGCCTGAAATGTTTTTACATTAATTAGAAACAACAATTTCAATTTCATTTAAGTGTATTCACAAAATAAAGTAATTGAAAATTCCTGGAAAACAAATCCGCGCTGTCTACCTAACTTAACTTGCTTGACTAAATTGTAATGCATTTTCCTTCGTAACTTCCTTACTGGTTGAAGGATTTCAGAAGTAAAAAAATAATTTTATTTGTAATTGATAGATCTACAAAATCTTTCTCTTAATATTTTTTGATTAAACGAAGACTTAGAGAGTTATGAATTATTTTTCAATCTGCTCCCTTGGTCGCTTATAGCAATCACTGTAATAAGTAGGTATACTTGAATTATTTTGTAATTTTCCAATAACGAAAATAATCGTGAGGCGGTCGTGGGTTAGGCGGTTTCGCGTGACTACTAATGCCGAGTATCCGGTTCGACTCGGGGCGAAGTATGAACTTAATTCCTGACCGTCTCCCTTCGTAAACCATTGAGGTGTAATCTACCTAATAAACCTTCTCAAAATGAAGTGTATGATACTTCCGTGGTTTCAAGTCCATGTAGGTCCCCTATATGCATGCACGCACACCACAAAAAATATAAGAGAAGAGAAGAAGAGTAACCAATCACGCAATCGATAGAAAGTTTGAGATTTATTACCTTCAACCCGAAATGCTAAACTGTTAAAGATTTTACCTCGTAACTTCCCTGCTTTTCAGTGGTTTTTAAAAATTGAAACATGTTGTGTAAAATACATCCTTTAAATTTTTTTCATAAACCGAACAGAAGAGAATTATTTGGCAAAACGCAACCATCAGGTGGATTTATGTTAAAATAAAAATACTCAACTGTTGCGATATTTCCCTCATAACTTTGTTATTTTTCGGTGGATTTAAAAACAGACAGTATATTTATTTATAATTTGAAGATCTACAAATTTACTCTCTCAATATTTTTTTAATAAAGTAAGTAGTACCGGAGCTATTTCACAAAAACCCAAAGGTCGGCTAAATTTACGGCAACCGCATTAAAATGCGTGAGTGTTAAATTTGTAACAAAACTTTCTTATTTATCATGAGAATTTGAAAGTTAAATATATATAAATAAATAATGATTTTTGTGGTAATAAGTGATAACATCAGTTGATCATAACATCAGAAGTATTTTTTTCGCTTAATCGCCGCAAGTTTTCAGTAGTCAAAATTGTTTTTTTTTGCTGTTCTTTCTAATGAACCAAGAAACATTAAAAAGTAAAAACTTTACAACGCCTAAGCTTTCATAGCTGATTAATGTTTTAAAATCCATAAAATATAAACCAATACAGAAGTGTCTTCTGCGTCATTATAATCTTTTTCACACTTAAAAATATTATAGAATTTGAAATAAACTGAATTCTTCATTTGGCGATTGTTAAACTGGCGTTTAGAAGTTTAGAAAAACATTTATGCTGCCTTGGTTCAGACCACATCGATCTAAATTGTGAGAAAATAATAGATTTTAAAGTTTCGATTTTTCCCATAAAAGTCTGTAAACTGCTCATTCTGGTGACGGTACGTGTGCTTTAAATAATGCAGTATAACGCTCTCTAAACCTATTTTAGTTAGAACGTGTTTTAAGACTTAGAGAGCGTTTTAACTTTTGTTCATTCATAAACGGTTTCAAAACCTATTTTAACTAGAATATGGTGCTAAAATACCGATTCTAGTGAATTTGGTGTAATTGAGTTAGTGTCTTCGAATTATATGAATAATTATTATATAGCACTGGTAGGCAACACCTGTATAAAATTTGTGGCTACACGCCACCTGGTGTTACATTTTGTATATTTGAATATTTTGAATATTTCCATTTAGAAGGTTGTAGCAACAACTAAATGTGTCTTCATTTTTTATATAGTGTGTCAACTTTCTTTAAAATAGGTTTAAAATTGGAAGGCACCATCCATTTTTAAATAATGTCAAGTTGAAATACTGTTAGCGAAGGTTTGTTAAGCTAAAATACGTTTATGAATAGTGATTTTTGACGTTTACGCTAAAATAGGTTTAGAGAGTGTTTTAAGTCTATTCTAAATTTTTATGAATACAGCTGTTAGAGTATATCTGAGCACACGTACCGGTAACAAAATACTACACGGGTATGGTGGTGTGATCCCTATCTAAAATAAATGTGAAATTTAAAATTTTAAATGCCGTTTTCGCGAAAACTAATGAATACTCCGGAATAATTTTTAACATAGAAATGTTCTTGCGGTCGTTACCTGCCAAAAATCGACAGAAAAAACCGACACCAAAAATAAGTATTATCTGCGCTTAATCCGAATTAATGATATAATTCGAAGTTTTCTTTACACTCAAACTAGAAAAGTAGCTGTATACTCGTAGAAGCCTTAGAACTGTGGTCATCCGAGTTCCACCTTGTTTACTCAAGGGGCGTACTCTATATAATAATAATAAAATTTATGAGTTGATCCGTTTTAGGCTTCTATACAAAGTATAGCAAGAAGCCTTGTGTTTTGGTCCCGTGTCCGTCCGCATGTTTCAAATTTAAGAAGTTGTGAGCTTAATAAACTGGAATTTGAAAATGTGTTCCAAAATTAATTTATTTTATTTTGAATTTTAAAATTTGTTTGTTGTTTTAAAAAAAGTTGGATTTGATTTGTTGTAAATAATTTATTGTTTAATTTTTGTAAATATTTGAATTGCTGTTCGCGCCAATAAATTTTGTCTTGGTGCGAGAATTTGGAACTATGAGGATTCGCCGGGTCCGTCAATAGCGGACGGACGCGTTCACGGAGGGTCTCCGTAGAATTTATAATTTGCGTCTCAGGTTTGAGAATTTTTTATTGTTATATGAATAAAAATTTTTGATTTTGCTGTGAGTGAGATTGTATTATTAAATTGGGATGTTTTTTATACAAAGTTGGATGGTGGTAATTTGAAGGCAGGAAAGTGTAAGTGCGAGTATTGTGGTGTGATTGTTGCGCACATTTATCGTTCCGTTGCGTTGGGTTGGTAAATTTGTTGGGTTTTTAAAAGTTAATATGTATTTGTTTTAAAATAATTAAGAGTCTCGTGTTCGGAAAGTGGGTAGCCCGAGGAAAGTAAGATTTTCTTGAAATTTAATTATTTTATATTTTGAATATTCCGGACCATCTCACTATTTGAATTTATATTTTTCAAATTTCACCAAAAACATAATAGTATAGAAGTCTAAGAGCTACGGTAATCCGAGTTCCACCTTGTTTGTTTTTATGTTAGTGGATGGCTCCTAAGTGTAAAACCAGGTTTTCGGCTTTGGATGCGTCAGCCGCCATCTTGAAAACAGCGTTTTTATTATTATCTCGTAAACAGTGCGCCAGAAGATAAAAATAAAAAGAACCTTTTTTGTAGGAAATTAAACTTGCTTTCATTTTTGTTTGAAGATTTCTTCTCGAAAGTCAATATTTTTCGAGATATAGTCAGTTGAAAAATGCAAAATGTAGTTTTTGTTAAATTTTTCGTTCACAGTTACAGATACAAAATAAAATATAACAATTGAACTTATAGAACACATTTTGAATTTTTCAACAGACTATATTATCTTGAAAAATATTATTATTATGAATAATATTATTAATATTAGTTGAGATTTCAAAATTTATTATTTAAAATTTTATTTATCAAATTTTACGTTTAAAACGGCAATAGCAACAAAACCATCGATTTTTCAGCATAAATACTTTGGTACTTATTTAAAGAACATGAAATTACCTACAAACTCGATTCTAACTCTTTTTATCTAAAATCAATGATTTTGAAGTTATGGATTAAATTAAGTCAAAAAATTTCATTCATCAAATTTTACGTTCAAAATGGTCATAGCAACAAAACCGTCGACTTTTCAGCATAAATACTTCAGTACTTATTTAAAGAAAGTGAAATAACCGACATATTCTATTCTAACTCTTTTTCTCTAAAATCAACGAATTTGAAGTTATGGATTAAATTATAAGCCAAAAGATGTTGAGATTTTAAAATTTATTACTTAAGATTTTATTTATCAAATTTTACGTTCAAAACGGCCATAGCAACAAAACCGTCGATTTTTCAGCATAAATACGTCAGTACTTATTTAAAGAAGGTGAAATAACCTACAAACTTGATTATAACTCTTTTTATCTAAAATCAACGACTTTGAAGTTATGGATTAAATTTAACCAAAAAAATGTTGAAAAGTTTCAAAATTTATTTTTTTCAATTTAATTTAAAAAATTTTACGTTTAAATGACCACAGCAACAAAACTGTCCATCTCTCTGCATAATTGAATCAGTACTTTGTAATGCACGTAAAATTACCTACAAACTCGATTCTAACTCTTTTTATCTAAAATCAACGAATTTGAAGTTATGGATTAAATTAAGTCAAAAAATGTTGAGTTTTCAAAATTTATTATTTATCAATTTTTACGTTAGCGACAAAACAGTCAATTTTTCAGTACAAATAGTTCAGTACTTTTTTATAGCACGAAAAATTACCTACAAACTCGATTCTAACTCTTTTTAGCTAAAATTAAAGCATTTGATGTTATGAATTAAATTAAGTCAAAAAATGTTGAGATTTCAAAATTTATTATTTAAAGTTTCATTTATCAAATTTTACGTTCAAAACGGTCATAGCAACAAAACCGTTGATTTTTCAGCATAAATACTCCAGTACTTATTTAAAGAACGTAAAATAACCGACAAACTCAATTCTAACTCTTTTTATCTAAAATTAACGAATTTTAAGTTATGGATTAAATTAAGTCAAAAAATGTTGAGATTTCAAAATTTATTATTTAAAATTTTATTTATCAAATTTTGCGTTCAAAACGGCCATAGCAACAAAACCGTCGATTTTTCAGCATAAATATTTCAGTACTTATTTAAAGAACGTGAAATTACCTACAAACTCGATTCTAACTCTCTTTATCTAAAATCAACGAATTTGAAGATACGGATTAAATTAAGTAAAACATGGTTGAAAATATTCGAAAATTGATTTTTTTACAATTTTTTTACTAATTCATACGTTTAAATAGCCATATCAACGAAACTGTAGATTATCAACTGTCAACGAGAAATTTAACAAAAACTACATTTTGAATATTTCAACTGATTATATCTCGAGAAATATTGACGTTCGAGAAAAAATATTCAAACAAAAATGATAGAAAGTTTAATTTCCTACAAAAAAGATTTTATTATTTTTATCGTCCGGCGTACCGTTTATGAGATAAAAATATAAACGCGTTTTTTATGATGGCGGCTGACGCGAGTGCTATCCAATGCCAAAAACCCGGTTTTACACTTAGGGGCCATCCACTAACATAATCCAATTGAAAAATCTCTTACCAGGATTTTTTTTATTGTTCCGAAAATTGTTCTCTTACTAATAATAGTCTTTAGGAAAAAGTTAAATTCGTGATAGTTCCCGAAAACTGAAAATTTTTCGGCTATTTAAAAAAATTCTAATGTATTTAACAGATTTGATTGGCTAATAGATCGTCTGCAGTTGGTATGTCGGGGTTTTCCAAACTGTTGACCCTACTTAAAATGGTTCGAACTGCGGCGTGGTTACTTTAGGTGTGGTTTAGTGAAAGTCCGAACTGCGGTTCAAACGGGATTGTAGCTCGGTCGGATACACATCGTGCGTGTTGAACCCCTTGCTTGCAACCGCACTCATTATAATATTACGCAACATTGTGTATTTGTGCATTTTAGGCTAATTTCTGATTAATTATATTAAATGAAATAATTTTTTTAATACAAATTAAAAAAAGGCTTATAATTAAAAAGGAGTTTCACCCCTTTCGAGTAGCACCTTTGGCGTGTTGGAGGTATCTAGGGGGATGTTTTTAAATAGTCAGCGTTCAGCGCTTCCCACCCTCCGCTCCAGTCCCCTCCGCTCCGTTTTCTTGCCGTTTCTTGAAAACTAATGGATAATTCTCAAAAATGTAATTAAACCTCGCTGCAGTTCAACCTACAGTTTTTTCTGACCTCGCCGCAGTTCGAACAACAAGAAAAGGTTGACCCTTTATTAATCCGATTAGCGATTAACCTGTTAATTTAATTTCAATAAGTAATTTAATTCAAACTGAAATTATTATTTAAAAATTTAAAAATTGAATTAAAAAATTTTAACATAAATTTAACTTTAAATATTAATTTATACCGATTTATACCTTTACCTCCCCCCCCCCAAATTCGTATCAAAACTCTACTTTACACTATGAACAGAAAGAGCAAAGTTGTAACTCGTACACAGTAAAAACGTTCTTCTTTGAACCAACATTTTATTGTTTGAATAATATGTTGTAATACAAAGAAATTTTTTTAAATTTATATAAAAATATTTTTAATGAAACAAATATTTGTTTAAAACACAAAAAAAATTAACTAAAAGAATGTTAATAAACAGCTAAAAAAAATTAATTTAATCCGCTTCTATTGGCAATAATAATTACATAAATAATAATAATTTGCTAATGAGTAAGAATAAAAATGTTAAACATGATAAGATTGTTTTTCAATTATCCCAGCTTTTCAACAAAACACAATTGGAAAGCGATAACATTATTATTTGTTTTGAAAAATTTGAAAAGAAACCCAAGGCTAATTCACCTCTATTTTCTGTACCTACTAAGGATGTCGCGATCGATGGGCAGTAGACCACTGCCTTAAGAGAGTTGATTATTAAAAGTCAAAGGTAAAATGGAAATTTTAATTTATTTATTTATTTTTCGGCAAATTTTAACCAGAGAAAATGTTTCTTAATTTAAAAATCCACACTCGGAAGTTTTCCACGTAATGACCAATTAACAAAATCCAAAGGTTAGGTGAATTGATGACATTAATTCCGAAATACTTGATCATTAACCTTTCACATTATAATTTTCTTATTACTTGGTTAATTTAAAAACAGAAAAATAATTTTATTTGCAAGTTAAAGATCGACAAAACTGATTTGGAAATTTTTTAATGAAGCAGTCCGGAAGAGTCAGTTGGGAAAACGTAAAATAACGGTTTTTTAAAATTAATTAATGCAACTTAAGACAAAAGAAACCACAAATGCGAATCAAATTTATTGTTCTTTCTCACGAATTGAAGTTTCCAAAATTTAATCCTACAATACTTACATAATTAATTTTTTGTCTAGTTTTTCATAACGCTACTGTGAAAACCCAATGACGAGACACGTTTAAACACGAAATAGTATTAAACATTGACATGTCGAGTCAAGGTAATCAACATAAAAAAATACATCGAAATTGTTATTTTGAACCTGTACAAGTTGTACGAGCCCCCGATGGTTGTAACTTAATAGTTATTTAAACGAGTATTTCAAAAGATAAACATAATTTTGAAAACTGATACCTTATCGATGATAATATAAGCAATGCAGGTATTTAGCCGAAAGCGAGCCTGGTATGGCATGGCAGTATCGTCGTCACGGTTCGTTGCTAATTTAAAATCAACCAGGGGGAAAATTACAAATTGGTGATTCGTAATACGAAGATGGATATAAAAATAAACCCGACACGTTGGAAAATCTTCCTAACTTTAAAATCACTGATAGGAAAACTTAGTGTTCTTCGGGAAGAACTTGGGGCAGGTTTAAAAAAAAACCGAATTTTTTCGATCAACTAATACAGGGAAAACGTTTTGCTTGAGTGGGTAACTCATTTAATCACGAAAGCTTTTAAGCTCTTCCTATATTGAAAAAACAGAATGCAACATCGAGTTATTATTTATTAGTCGATTTTGCTAACCCACAATCAAACGAGTTGTTTTAATACTCTAACGAAATACCAAAAAGAAATAATAATTTTCTTCGATTGGAGATTGGCAGAGTTCGAGCTTAATATTTATTTAAAACTTTTCAAACAAAATTTTTATTTCACCAAAGTAAATACATAATATATGTATGGGAAACTAATAACAAATCGCGTTTCTCGAATTTTCCTAAAGGAATTTTTCAATTTTCCGAATACGAAACTAAGATTTAATATATTTTGAGTTAATTTTAAGTTATTAAAAGTGAAATTTGTAACCAAAACCCGAGGGTAAAAAAGTTATGAATTATAAATTATTAAAATTCATTGCGCGTGCTTCATTATTTATTAAATATTCTTCGTTTATTTCGTGATTAACATAATCTACGATGTTGATATAATCAATAAATGCTATAAAATAAATTTGTTAAAATTACCGAAATATGAAACTATTAATATTTTATGCAATGTCCAAAGATGATATAATTTAAGCTTTCAAAGTAATACGGGGTGGCGTCAAAAAGTACTACAAATGACCACTTACTTGTTCGATATAACAATTTTGTAATTTTATCGTACAGAAAGCAAATAATTATTAGCATTTAGTATTGTGAAATGGGAAACTTTAAGTATGCAGCAAAATCCGGCTCGAATTTCGACATACAACAATTATTAGGATATCAGGTGAAGTCGTTCTGAACACTAATTAGCTCAGTCTGATGTTATATTTAATTATATACCAGGAATTAGACTAATTAGCGAATTCGTCAACGTACTATTACTTTGCTCGATTAAAATTCAAAGACAAATTACATTACAATTTGTTGAAAAAAGTGGAATTCGAAAAAAAGCTTAATTTGTAGTAGTACACAGAATTTGCTCATGTTTGAAATACTAAAAGTTTTGTCTCGTAGATGCTGACCTCGTTCCATCTGTTTTTCGCAAATATCTTGTAAACGCTTTGAATTACGCAAGGAATGGTGTAACAAAATTAAACAACCCTACATTTTTTAGCAAATTAGTTTTATCGATTTTTTTATGAGTGTCCTTGGTATTATAGTCCAGTCAAATAACTCGGAAATGAATTGTTTTTGCTTAAACCCTTTATTTTAATATTAGAGAAAAAAAATTTTAATTTTTGCACAGCTCGATTTCAGTGCATTTCGAAAAAGTAGACAACAAAATTTCAGTTTTCGAGATACGGTTTTCCATAATTTTTGATGAAAATTGTAAAATTTACTTTATTTGAAAACAGTTGTTTTATTCAATTTGATATTAAGATAATTGAGTTTAGCTTTACTTATCTGTAGAGTACTTTTGCGTTAGGTAAACAGAAAAAAAAAGTCGACATTGAAAATTGAAAACTACAATTTTCGGGCAAAAATTGGAGTGCTGCGAAAGACTATCAGCTGTATTCATAAAAATATTGTAAAACGCTTTCTAAACCTATTTTAGTTTGAACGTGTTTTAAGACTTATTTTAACTAGAATGGTGTTAAAATACCGATTCTAGTGAATTTGGTGTAATTAAGTTGGTGTCTTATTCGAATTATATGAACTACTAACTGAATAAGTGAACTAAAGTATAACCTAAAAGTTGTTTTATTGTATGTATAGCATGGGTAGGCAACTCATGTATAAAATTTGTGGCGACACGCCGCCTGGTGTTAAATTTTGTATGTAAAAATATTTTGAATATTTCTATTTAGAAGGTTGTAGCAACAACTAAATGTGTCTTCATTGTTTATATAGAATGTCAACTTTCCTTAAAATTGGTTTAAAGAAGGCACCATCCATTTTTAAATAATGTCAAGTTGAAATGCTGTTAGCGAAGGTTTGTTAAGCTAAAATACGTTTATGAATAGTGATTTTTGACGTTTACGCTAAAATAGGTTTAGATAGTGTTTTAAGTCTATTCTAAATTTTTATGAATACAGCTGTATATATCTCACAAACGAGAACGAATACAAAAATAATTTTTTTATACTTTCACACAGAATTTTATCTACTTTAATTTTGATCTGATACTTTTTGGGTATATAATGTACTGGGACCCACCCACGCACAGTATTTAATAACCCGAGTTTTTAACTATTTAAATTAGACAAACGCAGAACTAGTTTTTAGGGTGGATCCGTGATTTGTAGTGGTAGAAAAACAAAAATAAACAAAAGTCGCTAAAAACATCCATAAAAGGTTGCCCCAACTGGCCAAATATGATACTCGAAAGGGGTGAAACCCATTTATACAAAAAAAAAATCCCCCCTCTCGCTGCAACTCGCTGGCACTCGACAGAGTAAAAATCGCATTTGACATCTATCACCAAGAGTATATCTGAGCACACGTACCGACAATAAAATATCCGTGTATGTAGAAATCGTAATTTAATCCCCATCTCAAATATATGTAAAGCTTCAAAATTAAATTCCGTTTTCTCGAAAACAAATGGATAATCCAGTTTGAATATTTTTTAATTGCTTAGAAAAGTGTTCTCTTTCCAATAATTTATAGGAAAAAGTTCAGTTCGGGAGATCAATTAAGCGATAGTAACCCTAAAGTAAAGGATTTAAGTTTAAAGTTTAGAGAAAAATTTCATTTCCGAGCAAAGGGCGAGTCACAAAACAAATTTTTGCGCATTAGATTTTTTTCGGAGTCGGACAATTGAATGCGGCCGGTTGACCGTTTGAACGCGAGAAATTAGATACAATTGCACCCCCCCCCTAATTATACTTAAATATAATAGGGGATTGTACACTGCACCGATGGATGGTCAAAGAATCTTATAATCCGACATGTAGATTGCACCGGGTTCGGATAGGGTACGTATGTAGACGAACACGGAGCCCGGGCCACCCCCGAAATTATCAATTCGAAATTTGAAATTTAACGTAACTTTAACGTAATGTAACGTAACTTTAACGTAAAAAATGTCTGACGAAACCCTTTTTTCGGAGAAATTATTTTTGTATTGTAATTTTCTAACTTTCTATTAAGCGTTTGGCTTTGAAAATTTGAAAAATTTTCGTCTGCGACGCTATTAGAAGACTCGCTTTGCTCATGCCCCCCCCCCGAGCTAAATTCCTGGTTACGCCATTGGTAACTAAGATACTTACTGTAAGTTAATAATCCTAAGGGATTAGGTAATTTATTTGGGATTATGTTAATCATCGTTTATTAGAGTGCAATTAATTACCACCCCCTACTTGGTAGAACACTTTGCCGAGTAGGACCGGTCTAGAGGGATATTTTTAGCAAGTACGGCGTTTGTCAAAACGCCCTGCAGCGGATGGTGCGCAATGTCGATTTTGACAAATCAACCGCGGCAAATCGGACCCTTACGTGGGAGAAAAAAGTCAAAAATTACAAAAATCGTTCTTACAAAATTTATGGACGCTACTTTTCCAAAGTAGTAGTTCAAATTATCGTCCCCCCCCCCAATAACAAATTTTAAGTATTAATTTTGATGTCAAGGCTCTGGCGTGATAATGGAGAATTGTTGCACTTATTAACCTGTTTAAACATTCCATATTAAACCGCCGTGCAATAACATTATTATTACTTTAAAATATAATTTAAAAAATGGGGGGGGGGACAATTGCATCTAATTTCTCGGGTTAAAACGTCCCTGCGTTCAAACGTCTCTGCGTTTAAACGGCCGCTTCAATCTGCCGCGTTAAAATGCTCTAAACCGAATATTTCTTAATAAGATATTCTCCTGGATTTCCTCAAGATTTCCTTTCGAAAAAGTTGAAAAAGTAAAAAAACAAATAAAGGTTATGTCTATAGCAGTGATTCTCAAAGTAGGGGTCACAAAAAATATTTGAGGGGATGCAGAAAAATTTATAAGCATGTTTTTCTACGTATACCCATTGTTCGAGGGTCTTATGAAATTTTTAAGGGCAAAAGGGAGTCGCGGTCAAAAAAAATGAGAAAAACTGGTATTGCATTCCTAAGAATTTCTAAGATTTTCCACACTACCTAAAGTTTCCTATTTTCTAGATTTCCTTGAATTTTCTCCGAGTTTTCTTCACTTGTAAGTCAGGTTTCCTAAGCGATCTCCCCCTTCACCGTCGTTTCTGTGTTAGTTTAACGTACAAATACCTAATGACTGGACTAGCAGCGAATATGAAATTTTCGGTTTCAATTTCGTCAATTATAATTAATTAAATATATTATAATTATATATATTATAAAAAAATATTTTTGTAAAAATGATCTTTTAATTATATTATAAAAAATCGGATGTGGCCATGCTCATAATTTTATCGTACTTTTAAATAAGAGTAAATTTAAAAAAAGACTTTTGTAAAAACAATTTAAAACAATATGAAAAAAAATGTAAAAATTATATAAACAATAATATAGGATATTTACACAATTATTGATTAATACTTTTTTGTTATTATTTTGGAGGAGAATATGATAAAAAAATAAAATTTTAAAAATAAGAAAAAAATAATTTTTTTAATTACAAAATATTATTTTTTTTGGCGTTTCCGTGTACCGATCTTAAACAAAATCTAATCAGCTCTAAGTCTCAATATTCATGTACTAAATACGAAATTTTGTTAAAAAATTTCTATTACTTTTTGAGGTAGCGCGCATACAAAATTTGACCACATACATACATCCTTACAGGCATTTTTTGGGAATCTCAATTTCTTTTTCTGCGCGATTACAATACTCTCTCAGACTTCGTATGAGAAAGTAAAAATTAAAAATTCAATTATAGAATTACAGAATCAGCGGGGATTCAAAAAATTATCAAAAATCTATTTTAAAAATTAAAAAAATTTTTTAAATTCTTCCCTAATTGTAAAATACCTGAAGTTGCTAATGGACTGGGTAATAGTGGTTAATCCATATAAGTACTATTTAATTTTAATGGTTCATTTTGAACTTGAATGAAATAATTATTGCTGGCAATAATAATTATTAATTGCAACTATTAATATTATGGCAATTAACTATAATTAAATTTTTCACGATAATTTTGTATAATCTTGAAATGGAAATTTGCAAATTACCTCCGGAGTTGATTGTAAATTTACATGGCCAATAAATAATAAATTGGTTTTCAGGTTCAGTTTTGAAAAGTTTTCCGAAAGGAAAGTTGGCATTCATCAGCGACTAGCCTGTATATGAAGTTAGGAAAACAACTATTATATCTATGTAAGTTCTTTCGTTTTCCACATAACGGTTTTAAAGTAGCTCAAGCCATTTGGAAGATATTTGCAAAGAACTCCGTTTGATTACCACTTTTCATGCAGAACATTAAAAATCTGAATTCTACTGGACCGTAACAAGAATTTTTTTACAAACGCAATCGTGGTAGTATAAGAAATTAATGAAGTATCTCAATTTAATTTACTAATCATCGACCAATCACAATGTAATTTCTGGATTTTCATGATCAATTAATTTTATTATTTAGCAGTGTTTAATATGCTACTACCAGCACAATTTCACAACTTCATCAAAGATTTACTGGTATAATCAAGTGCAAAAAGGATCCTTTCATAAGGGACGAGTTACGGAATATCCGACTAAAATGAAAATTAGTAGTCAAATGAATGTCAAATTCAAGTCAAATTTAATAATATGTGATACGCGATGACGTACAGCTAAGTTCAAAAATTCATTTGAACTGATAATTTAAAAAATTTACTTTTCAAAATTTAAATTCTGTTCCTTTTTTTTTTAGTGTGACGTAAGTTTACATAAAATTTTGTTTACCTGCGTTATTTATATATTCGCGAATCTTTTATTTTGTAAAAGTGTAAGATTTTGTAACTTCTATAATTAAGCTTTCGTTGTTTGAAAGACTTAAAAATAAGTGGATTATAAATATTCAATAGTTTGTTTTTAATGAGTGTTAAATGAGCTAATTTAAGCTCATTGTAAGTTAATAAAGAATTTATATATTACGGAAACTTCTATCATTTATTATTCGTTAAATAGTGAATGAGTACTCCTACTACATAATATAACAAAGATTTTTTTAATTGAAAAAGCTACACAATAACTTCTGAAAAGTGTTGAATTATTAAGAAGTTTTTCGAGTTCGGACCTCGAGCCGAGTTGCCGATGGACAATGAAACTCATCCAAATATTTAAATTCGTGCAAAAAGTAACTGTACGGATATAATGAACACAATATTGCAGAAACGAACATAAAAATTTTTTAAAATTGAAAGGAGACTCTCTCAAATAAAGGCATGCAGGATACAAAAGAAATATTGGATTGTGAAGCATACATCCGCCAAGCAAAGCTACACTTACAATAGAAAAATCATAAAAGGTTTCAACATTTCATTTAGTTGTTATGCAGTTTTTTGTTATCTTTGCTAACCTAACCTAACCTTAAAAACAAAAATCGCATGATAAACCAATACTTGACATGCTTTAACGATTACATGACCTTTTGCGTCTATATACCGACCCTAAAAGAAAATTCCCACAGCATTCCTAGTACGAGCCTTGAATATATAAATCAAAAACGTTCTTACCAAATTAAAATTTTCCATAAAACTGATATTAGTTTCGCATTCAGAATAAATCACTCTAAAATACAAAATTCATTTAACGTATTTTGAAAATTAACCAGAAAATTTCTAACAGATCGAACCAAAAAGAGTCAACGTGTGCTTTGCTTTTTTTTGCAAAATGACCTATAAATACTTGATTACATTTCGTTATTATTATCTATAAGAAAGATGTTTAAAAATTACTGTAATAAATTTTTCCCATGTGATAACCTAAAGAAAGTTCACATAATTATAATTTTTTTTTTAATCAATTATATAACGTTTATTATCCTAATGAAGTAATTAAATATTAAATATAAATTTTAAAAAATTCGTTATTATTCCAAATAAATTATTAATTGGTCGGTAGATTGAACAATTACAGAGTTTTGGAGTCATGGCGTTAAAATTTCTATTTACCTTATAATCGAATCTTAGCGAATATGAAAAATTCAAAAATTAATTTGCATTTTGAATACTCTTTGTTAGTTATTACGTCATAACTTGCTTATTTTTAAATGGATTGTAAAAGCAAAAGATATAATTTTTATGTATAATTTCAAGATCTACAAAATCTCTCTTTTACGATTTTTTGATCAAGTGACTATTAAGAGAGTTATTTATAGCAAAACTCAAAATTTCCAATTTAAACAAATTAATTGGCTTAACAAACTCAAAGGTTTAGAAATTAAAATTCGTAGAAAATCGTGGAAATATTGTGGAATTTTGAGATTTCAAAATTTATTATTTAAAATTTTGTTTATCAAATTTTACGTTCAAAACGGTCGTAGCAACGAAACCGTCGATTTTTCAGCATAAATACTTCAGTACTTATTTAAAGAAAGTGAAATAACCGACAAACTCGATTCTAAATCTTTTTATCTAAAATGAATGAATTTTAAGTTATGGATTAAATTAAGTCAAAAAATGTTGAGATTTCAAAATCTATTGTTTAAAATTTTATTTATCAAATTTTACGTTCAAAACAGTCATAGCAACAAAACCGTCGATTTTTCAGCAAAAATACTTCAATACTTATTTAAAGAACGCGAAAAAACCGACAAACTCAATTCCAACTCTTTTTATCTAAAATCAACGAATTTTAAGTTATGGATTAAATTAAGTCAAAAAATGTTGAGATTTCAAATTTTATTATTTAAAATTTTGTTGATCAAATTTTATGTTCAAAACGGTCATAGTAGCAAAACCGTCGATTTTTCAGCATAAATACTTCAGTACTTATTTAAAGAAGCTGAAATAACCTACAAACTCGATTCTAACTCTTTTTATCTAAAATGAACGAATTTTAAGTTATGGATTAAATTAAGTCAAAAAATGTTGAGATTTCAAATTTTATTATTTAAAATTTTGTTGATCAAATTTTATGTTCAAAACGGTCATAGTAGCAAAACCGTCGATTTTTCAGCATAAATACTTCAGTACTTATTTAAAGAAGTTGAAATAACCTACAAACTCGATTCTAACTCTTTTTATCTAAAATGAACGAATTTTAAGTTATGGATTAAATTAAGTCAAAAAATGTTAAGATTTAAAATTTATTATTTAAAATTTTGTTTATCAAATTTTACGTTCAAATCGGTCATAGCAATAAAACCGTCGATTTTTCAGTATAAATACGTCAGTACTTATTTAAAGAACGTGAAATAACCGACAAACTCGATTCTAAATCTTTTTATCTAAAATGAACGAATTTTAAGTTATGGATAAAATTAAGTCAAAAAATGTTGAGATTTCAAAATCTATTGGTTAAAATTTTATTTATCAAATTTTACGATCAAAACGGTCATAGCAACAAAACCGTCGATTTTTCAGCATAAATACTTCAGTACTTATTTAAAGAACGTGAAATAACCGACAAACTCGATTCTAACTCTTTTTATCTAAAATCAACGAATTTTAAGTTATGGATTAAATTAAGTCAAAAAATGTTGAGATTTCAAATTTTTTTATTTAAAATTTTGTTGATCAAATTTTATGTTCAAAACGGTCATAGTAGCAAAACCGTCGATTTTTCAGCATAAATACTTCAGTACTTATTTAAAGAAGTTGAAATAACCTACAAACTCGATACTAACTCTTTTTATCTAAAATCAATGATTTTGAAGTTATGGATTAAATTAAGTCAAAAAATGTTAAGATTTAAAATTTATTATTTAAAATTGTGTTTAATAAATATTATGTTCAAAACGGTCGAACAACAAAACCGTCGATTTTTCAGCATAAATACTTTAGTACTTTATTAAAGAAGGTTAAATAACCTACAAACTCGATTCTAACTCTTTTTATCTAAAATCTACGAATTCTAAGTTATGGATTAAATTAAGTCAAAAAATGTTGAGATTTCAAAATCTATTGTTTAAACTTTTATTTATCAAATTTTACGTTCAAAACGGTCATAGCAACAAAACCGCCAATTTTTCAGTACAAATAGTTTAGTACTTTTTTAAAGCACAAAAAATTACCTACAAACTCGATTCTAACACTTTTTTATCTAAAATCAACGACTTTGAAGTTATGGATTAAATTTAGCCAAAAAAATATTGAAAATTTTCAAAATTTATTTTTTTCAATTTAATTTATCAAATTTTACGTTCAAAATGGTCATAGCAGCAAAACCGTCTATTTTTCAGCATAAATACTTCAGTACTTATTTAAAGCACGTAAAATTACCTACAAATTCGATTCTAACTTTTTTTATCTAAAATCAACGAATTTGAAGTTATGGATTAAATTAAGTAAAATATGGTTGAAAATATTCGAAAATTGTGAATACGGTCAAATGGCCATATCAACGAAACTGTAGATATATTATCAACTGTCAACGAGAAATTTAACAAAAAACTACATTTTGAATTTTTCAACTGACTATATCTCGAGAAATATTGACCTTCGAGAAAAAATCTTGAAACAAAAATGATAGGAAGTTTAATTTCCTACGAAAAAGGTTTTCATCATTTTTATCGTCCGGCGCACCGTTTACGAGATAAAAATAAAAACGCCTTTTTCAATATGGCGGCTGACGCGAGTGCTATACGAAGCCGAAAACCCGGTTTTTCACTTAGGAGCCATCCACTAACATATTCCAATTGAAAAATTACTTATCAGGATTTTGTGTTTTGCAAATGCACCAGAGGCCTGAACGAATTAGTCATAGATTAAAACAGAAGATACCCGGGGGTCCAGGGGGCAGAGCCCCCTATGCGAGGCGCAAAGCGCCGAGTTTTTTTTTATTGGTCAGAAAATTGTTCTCTTACTAATTTCTTAATTACTAATCGCTTAATAATTTAAATGTAAATTGTAATAAGTAATTTAATTCAAACTGAAATTATAATTTAAAAAATTAAAAATTAAATTAAAAAATTTTAACATAAATTTAACTTAGTAAATAGTAAAAGGGTATTCTAACCCCTCCCTAAATATTAATTTAATTCGCTCCTATTGGCAATAATAATTTGCTAATGATAAACGAATAAATTATTATTCTTAGTTATTACGTCATAAAACTTGCTTATTTTTAAATGGATTTTAAAAACAAAAGATATCATTTTTATGTGTAATTTCAAGATCTACAAAATCTGTCTTTTACAATTTTTTGATCAAGTGACTATTAAGAGAGTTATTTAGCAAAACCCAAAAATCCCAATTAAGCCAAATTAATTGACTTAAAAAACTCAAAGGTGAGATAGAAATTAAAATTAATGTAGCAAAATTGCATTTTAATTGAGTAATTAAAATTTTTGGTTTTTAAAAATCGTGGAAATAAAAAACTGCTCTAGTTGTATTGTTAGCGGGACCGCTATAATACTTGTACGTATATTATACAAATTAAAGTAGGAGTACGCATAGGTACATTAGGTCATTTCCTCATTAATCTATTATTCTTATTAAAGCCCAAGTAAAAGCATTAAAATGCGAATTCGTAGCTGCTTTACGTAATGCACATACACACAGCTAATGTAGCTAAAATGATTACAATATAAGGAATTAATTTACTGGAACACATTGTATAAAATCGTATTGTATAAAAATAATTCAGATAATAAATATTATAAAAAATGTCATTGAAACTTATCGACACATTGAAATGCAGTGATTACGTAAGAGAAAATTCGCCAGGAATAGCGTAATTAAGTTATGTAAATTAGTTACGTTCCATGGCTTCAATTGTCTTCTTGAAATGAAATTAGGTCCGACAAACGGACAACTCTCATTTATTATTCAATTTTGCTTAGAAATTTTAGAACTCTTTTAAAAAGTTCCGTCTGGCAAAAATTTAATTAACGGCAGTACTTCAAGCCGAATTGTTTGGACTTAAAACTTTACACGATAAGTTTAATTAAATCTGATACCGACATTCATTTTACATCAATTTACTCTACACGTAAATTAAACGGTCGTTAATTACGACTTAAATTACGCCTTTACTTTTGTAGTATCACTTTTTTGACAATATCATGCGTGATATAATTTGAGAGACGAAATTTATTATCAGCTTTTCGGAAATAAAATATGAAGATTTAATGTTCGCACCAGCAGTAATCCCGACCGAAAATTCCTGTTTTACAAAATGTAATCGAGGAAAGGAAGGTTCAGCAAATTAATCATCAATTATGTCACATCACAGGTTTGCAGTACGTTTAACCCGAAACACATCATTTTGGCTCCGTTTGTATAATTCACCCAATGATGGAACTATTGATTGACTGCCCTTATTACGCGAACGTTTGTCACGCACCAAGAATTTTCACTATTTTTGCAATTCGGTGTAACACAAAACAAAATTTTAATTAAATATTTCCCCAATGATAAAATGTTCTGAAAATCTCTGAAAAAATGTTCTTTGATGATAGTCCAAGTATAGGAGCGGCTAATTTAAATATTTTTTAATTACTGATTTTGTAAACTCAATTTATTCTAAAAAAAGAACAAAAATTTTTAAATGTAATTTTGTACTTAGAAAACCTAAATTTCTGTAGCGTTTTAAATAACAAAAAAAAATGTACCAACTTGAGGTGAATGGTTGAAAACGGGAATTTTAAACAAAACTTGTAACTTGAAATCGGCCAATCAAATTGAAATAAACATAAAACAATTAAATACACTTAACTCCTATTTTATTAAATTGTATTCAATTTTAACCCTCCAGTGGAAGGGTGATCTAAAAGTTACACGAGCGCACGGGTGGGATCTATCAAAACAACAGTGAAAAAATTGTTATTTTAATATTAAATAAATATTTTTTTATTGTGACCAATTATGACTAAGGGTCTTTCTGAATATCAATAAATATATTTGAAGGAAAAAAAAACTGAATTTTTTATCAAAAAGAAATAGGTAATGCTATTTTTTACATTGCTTTTATAAATAAACTAAAACATAATTATTATAGAACCAAATTTTTCTTTTTTATTTTTCAAAAATCTTTTTATATTCCTGAAACGTATACAAGAGTCGCAAACGATTTTTTTTAAGTTATAACGATATTTCTATATTGCATGAACTGATAGATCTCACCGGTCCGCTGGAGGGTTGACGACACATTTCGACTTTATGTCGAAATTATAAGTTAAGATCATTTATAAGTTGTATTTTACAGATGGAGCATGCGATCACATTACAACGAGGCCGTTTCGACGCAAGAACAAATTTTTAAAATAAAATATTTTTATTGTTTATATAACGTGGTGTTAGATTTCGAAAAGAATATATTGCTCTATCATTAAAATTTATTATATGCAAAGCTCGAAATAGCAACTGTTACAAATAGAACAGTATTTGAATAGAATCTCGTTAGTTTATTCATGCGCGTCACTAATTAGTTAGCATACTGTAAATACACGAGAATTGCTGAATAAACAAACATAAATCGACGAAATTATGCAGAAAACAGTTTTATCTCGAAATACAGTTTTTTCGGGAAACTGCTAAAACAAACTGTTTTTTGTGTTCACAAACCGGAACCGTTTTCACACATTTTTTACGAACCGGAACTCTAGTGCAATTTTATCACGAACCGGAACAGCATAGTGTTCTTTTTTTAGCCGAATATAAAGTTTAATTTAATAAGTTATTACAAAGCTAAATATCTTTTTCAATAAATTTTTTTGAATTTGAAAATGTTTTTATTTTTACAGTGGCATGTTTTTTTTGGAATGAAAAATAATTTGGTAAACAGAAAAAAAAAATTAATAGAGAAGGAAAAGCGTTTCGAGTTTATGATTCAACTCTTCTTCAGGACTTCAGCAGTAGGTTGCCCAAAAAAATACAGTCTGCATTCCAAACAATTTTTTGGTACTCGTATTTTGTATTTTGAGTTTTAACGAAATTTTGTAATTTATTGACTTTTTATATTATTGCGTTTGGCGGTTTTATTTGAAATTTTAATTTTGTAAATGCATTATAGGCGTCTTGGATGACGTGTGGTTTAGAATGCCGACTGTATTTTTTGGCTAACCTAATGCAGAAGTCCCGAAGAAGAGTTGAATAATCAACTCGAAACGTCGACAGAAAAGTAAAAGGTTTTTATTTTCCCATAGTCCAATTCCCGATAAAGGTTTTTTAATTAAATTTTATGGACGATAAAGTGACAATGCAGAATTGTGTTTTAATATTTAAATTTTTTATCTGAAAAATTAATCTTTTAACCTTGGCAGTACTACTGTCCAACCCCACGAGCCGCCACTTTATTACGTACATAGGAGATATGCTGCTTAACACGGTCTAGGACAAAATCCTGCGGCCATAAACCCACGGCCAAAATTCCGCCGCACCATAATCCCAAGAGGTAAATATCCCGAAAATTTTGTGTACACTCGTTTGGAATTCTGTTGGAAAACCATGCAATTCTTTGGAATTCCCTAGAAATCCTTGGAATTCCTTAGAAATCCCCGAAATTCCTTAGAAATCCTTAGAATTCTTCGGAAATCACTGGAATTCTTGAAAATCGTTGGAATTCTTTGGAAATCGTTGGAATTCTTCAAAAGTTTTTGGAATTTTTTGGAAATCATTGGAAGTCTTGGAAATCTTTGGAATTCCGAGTCTTGTGTACAGAAATTTTACTAGATATTTACCTCTTGCATAATCCCGCCGAACCAAAATCCCGCCGAACCAAAATCTCGCCGAACCGCAATCGTCGAACGCAATTCGTCGCAAGAACCTTAACTTATCATCATAATTTTCATATTCTTGAACAACGGCTGCCACTTGATTGCCAAGGTTTTCATTTTTCTTTTTTCTTACTTTTGGGCTGGGCGACCAGTTTGTGCATTGGCTAGCAATAAACGTTGACAAGCAATATCTCGCTTTAACCCATCCAAAACATTCCATACAGCATTTAATTAGCATTTAATTACAAAAATCTCAGAACTATTTTTTATGGTGGATTCTTGTGTTGCCATGGTTGTCTTTGTCAAATTCGACTCTACGCTAACCTGCGCTCCGGTCCCCTCCGCTCCAAGCTGTTTTGACAAAGGCTAAACCAAGGGGTAAATATCCAGTAAAATTTTTGTACACAAGACTCGGAATTTCAAAGATTTCCAAGAAGACCAGAAATTTTCAAAGAATTCCAATGTTTTCCAAGACTTCCAGGGATATCCAAAGAATTCCAACAATTTCCAAAAATTCCAGGGATTTCCAACGAATTCCAATTATTTCTAAGAATTTCCAAAGAATTCCACAGAATTCCAGTGATTTCCAAGGAATTCCAATGAGTTCAAATCAAAGTGAAAAATTCACTTCAATCAAAGTTCAAATCCGAAGAATTCCAAGAGAATTCCAAACGAGTGTACACAAAATTTTCGGGATATTTACCCTTTGGACTAAATTCATTAGTAATATCTCAGAAGACCGAAAGAACTCGGCAAAGGTGGAACTCGAAAAAGGTGAAACTCGTTTCAGGGTGGATCCGAAAGTGCGGGGTACGTAGGGAATTTACAAAAAAGAAGTTTTGAATTTGTAAAATAATTAATATTAATTTGATAATTAAATAATATCGTATATAAGACAAGAACAGGAAAAAGCAGGACAAGAATGCCAACACTAATTTGGTTATAAAATAAAAATTACGTTAATTTTACTGACATTTTGACGTTAAATTAACGTTTATATTATACAATAGCTATCATGGAAATTACATCGCTGAATATTTCCGAATTAAAATAAAAATTCCCAACGAACTTTCAATAACCGTACCCAATATAAATACAATATGCACACAAAACTAGGTTTTTCAAACCGGGGGGTCTGGGGGGTATGGAATACCCTCCAGTGCATCAGAGATTGTGAACAAAAAAAGTGTTATTGAGCTTATAAGTTTCAAACCGGAAATCTAATTTCTAGAATTTGAAGATTTTTGATTTGAAATTCAATAGCACATTTTCTTCTTTTGAACACAATCATCAATGTGCTGGGGGGGTATACCATACCCCCCAGACCCCCGGTTTGCAAAACTTAGCTTTGTGATTATGTTCATAAAAGAAAATGTATTTTTGAGTTTATGAGTTTCAAACGAAAAATCTAACTTTTTATCTATTTCTATTCTTTATTATTAAGAATAGAGGTAATATACTTAGAAATCTATTTTTTTAATTCGGGAATAATTCCCAATGCAATTTCCATGATCGCTACTGCATACTACTTATTGAGTATGCTAAAGCAGATTTGATGTTTGATGAACAAAAACAAACCAATTGAACTGGTACAAATTTCACTTGTAACCAATAGCCCCGGTATCCCCTAACCACTACGTCATTTGTAGCTTGAAAACTTTGAAATTATCTTGATTTATTGTTTACTTGATACATTTCTAGTACATCACTACGGATTCCCTTGAGTCTAGAATACTTAGGATTGCGTAAACCTGTTCCATAAAAATCAACTCGAGAAAATAATTCCGTTTAAACAAACTGTTTATGTTATTTTAATACAAATATTGTAGTTCTCTTCCATATTTGTTCACCTGAGCGATTCAGAAAATAAATAAAAATATAACGAGGTACGATTCATGAAAGGAAAAATAGCACTTGAAATCATTACCTGTCGTTAAGAATCAAATAAAAAACGTAAACACTTTGAGACTTCTTTTATAAAGAAACGTGGTTTTTCAAGTTGGAATAAATTAATAATTTGGTAATTGGGACATGGGAGCTTTAAACTAGACAACTGATGTGTGGGTTAAAAAATAAATTATTCAAATTTTACGTTATTAAATAATTTAAACAATTGGCAAATTTTTGTAACCAGAGTTGATTGGCCGATTCCAGATTTTGTTTTATTTTTTTTTTAATTCTAAAATTTGCAACTTGGAGTTGCAGTTTTTGTCAACCGGAAGAACGTAAAAGAGACAAGTTAAAAATTATGTTATTGTAGGAACTTTTAACGTAAAAGTCATTAGTTACTTTAACTTTGTTGAAATCATAAAAGTTGCTTCCGTTTTACAGAGACTATAAACTTTATTGGCAGAGGCTTTTTTGAGTATAAATTTGATAAAAGAAGTTTCAATATTAAAATAGGTCATATCAGCAAATATCCTCTCCGTAAGCCAACTCGGTACGTACACTTCCGATTCTTCTGCAAAATTACGTAAAATATAAAAACGTCAGTAAAGAAAAAAAAAATTGGGAAAAATCAATCGCATTTTGATATTGAAGGTACTTTTAGAAGATACAATTTCCGTATTGCCAAGCTGAAAGCAATCTTAAGTGGTATCGCGCGATATTGACAAACTGTGATCAATTTTAGGTTATATCACGTTTATTTTACGTCGTATAACGTGATATCAACTTGAGGTTGCCAAGGGATTGCACGTAGGGACATGATATTTACTTCATCAGGCTCGTACGTTGATTCGATTTCATTGTCTTTTGTAACATCGTAAACCAGAATGCAATATTAAAATTATGTGCATGTTAAAACGGAAAATTTACGTTATTCTGGGTTATTCCAAAATTTTACTTTTTGAATAATTTTCCTTCCTGTTTAACTGTTGATAATAATATAATATGTTTTTAATTAGAAACCAATTCATCCGATTCGACTTCAAGTAAGATGGTCTGGATATTTCTTAAAGTCTTCAACTTAGCACTAGTTTTACTTGATTGTTAATGTGGATTTTACGTTATTTCTTGTCTAAAGAGCTTCCATTAATTATACCAGAGTAATTATTTTTAAATTAAATATCCCCCCCCCCCCCACCTCCACGCTTATCTTAGGGAAGTGATTTTCTTGTTAATACTCTTGTTATATTAAAATATAAAGATTTTTATTGGGTGGGAATTGGGTGGTTCCCACCACCATTGTTATTACTTGTTTTATTTTTGTTAATGATTTGTTTTTGTTTATTTCAAGTGCACGTGTGTTGTAATTACTTAGTTAAGTGTGTCTGTTGTCAGGATTAGCGTTTTGTTAGTAGGTATTATTTCTACTTATTATCATGTCACGTTTAATGACTTCTACAAGAAATTGAATGAAAACTAATGGATGTTCTAACTACGTGTATGCACGATAAGCATAAACAGAACACAGATGGTTTTAAATAGTATAGGATGTGTGCAAATCGATCCAGTCAAGCTCGGGTGCATACTGAACATTCAGAGAAGAATACCAGATCATGACAACATAATCACAGTTTCACAGTTGGAACTACAGTGGGGCTGTCCATTAATTACGTAAGGGTTTAAGGGGGGAGGGGGTTATAAGAAATCTTACGGACCCTTATCTGGGGGAGGGAGGAGGTCCGACGCAGTCATTACGTAAGGTTTTTAAACCATTTTCTTAAATTAAATTTAAAATTTAAAAATACCCAAAACTCAAAAAACAGGTTTTTAAATTGTAGATGTACATACCAATAACAAAAAATGATTAATAATTTTTAATAAAAAAAAATTTACCCCCCTACCCCTAATAAAAAGAGGTAGGGTGTCAATGCATTTTTTTAAATAATCCTTACGTAAGATGGGTGGGGGGGAGGTTGCTACAATCTTACGTGCCCTTACGTGGGGGGGGGGTCGAAAATTACAAAAATCGTCCTTACGTAATTAATGGACTGCTACTAGCAGGAATGAAAATTGCCTCGCCGAATATTTGCGCATTAAAATAGCAATATTAATAACCGCACACAATACGTACACAAAGCTAAATTTTTCAAACCGGAGGGTCTGGGGGGTATGGAATACCCTTCAGTACATCAGAGATTGGTGTTCTACAGTTGGAACTACAGTAGCGGTAATGAAAATTGCTTCGCTGAATATTTGCGAATTGAAATAGCAATTTTAATAACAGTACACAATATAAACGCAATATGTACACAAAGCTAGGTTTATCAAACCGGGGGGTCTGGGGGGTATGGAATACCCTCCAGTACACCAGAGATTGTGCGCAAAAGAGTGTTATTGAATTTATAAGCTTCAAACCGGAAATATAATTTCTAAAAATTGCAGATTTGTGATTTGAAATTCAATAAACACATTTTCTTTTTTTGAACATAGTCACTAATGTGCTGGGGGGTATTCCATACCCCCCAGACCCCCCGGATTAGAAAACTTAGCTCTGTTATTGTGTTAAAAAAAGATGTATTTTTGAGCTTACGAGTTTCAAACCAAAAATTTAACTTTTTATCTATTTCTATTCTTTATTATTTAGAATATACAGTGGTTCACAATATTATTCATACAGTCCTATGTTAGCAATATAAATAGTACGTTTTTAACCATATAAAAATTGATTTTACAACAATACTTATTTGACATTTTTTGTTGTAAATTTCATTCTTTTCTTTTTTGTTCATATAAATTTTTTTATTTTGTTGCACGATTTCAGAGTTACAGTAATTTAACAAAGACGCTGTAAAATACAAAAAAAATATTGTTGTCTGTATCTCAGAAACGGTGCTACAAATTAGAAAAATTTATATGAACAAAAATTTAAGAAATAAAATTTACAAAGAAAATGTCTATACAATTTTCTAATTCGTTGCACCGTTTTCGAGATACAGACAATAAACTTTTTGTGTTTTACAGCGATTTTGTTAAGTTACTGTAACTCCGAAATAGTGCAACAAAATAAAAAAGTATAAATGAACAAAAATGAAGAGAATTAAATTTGCACCAAAAAATGTCAAATAAGTTTTGCTGTAAGAGCAATTTTTATATGACAAAAAAACGTCTTCAAAACGTACTATTTACATTGTTAACATAGGGCTGTGTAAATAATATTGTGAGCCACTGTATAGGTAATATAAATATTGTTGAGATTTTTAAGTTTTTACTTTTTCTCCAATTTTTATATTAGTTTCATGAAACTTGCTTCTTGAAAAACTATGTTTTATAATAAGCCCTATTTGTTTTGTCCTTTTCTTTGCCTTTTTTGTCTTTTTTCCATTTTTACGACCTATTTTAACTTTTTGGCAACTTTTTTTTTAATTTGCAGTTGAAATTTAAAAAAAAAATTTAATTTAATTTAAATTTATTGTCCGGTGTACCAACCTAATAAGACGGTTTGTTTTGTAAATTTTGTGGTAAAATTTTAAATTGTGAAAAACAATCTCATCTTGTTCAACATGAAGCAACTAAAACTATACAATACCAACCTAAAATAGCAGTTTTAGAACTAATTTAGGTGCTTTTTTTTGAATTTTTACGACAAAGTTCTCTTGACTGCTACTGTATAATAATTGTGCTAATTATTTGTCCACGTTGAACTTTAGGCCTTGTTTTAATTTAAAAAATCTGATGACTTCCGTGCTAAACTGTTAATACTTTTCCTAATAACTAAAATGTAGAATAATTATTTTGTAGTTAGAATCTCGTTAATTTATTCGTACGCGTCATGTACCGCTTTACATATGCCCTTTTTTCCCGGAAAATTGCAACCAAAAAGAGTCTCAAATATAAAATTTCAACTTTCTACGACTTGCCGTATTTGAATTGTGTGACATACATACGTACGTACAGACGTCACGACAAAACTAGTCAAAATGGATTCAGAGAAGGTCACAACAGATATTTCCGTCAAAATCTGAAAACCGAAAAAATCGGGATTTCGGTACTTCATTTTTTACAAGGAAGTAGAAATCATTCGCTTCGACTCGATCGCATTTTTCTAAAAAACGGAGACCTGCTTCCATCGGGTAAATTTCCTAACGACAAATTGAAGTGGCGTAGAAGTATTTTTTATTGAACCGATATAGAAAAAAATTGTCGTCTTAGAATTTAAACCCGGGAAATCAAATTCATTATTTGCCATTTCAGATTGCTCGTGTGGGCATGACCCAATTCAATTTTTGCCATGATAGAGTTGTCGAAAAGAATTAAATTGTGATGTAGGATGTAGGTTTACAAAATCTTATCGCAAGGGAACGTTATTGTATTGCAACTTTTGACATCTTTCGGAGTCGCAGAGAGATCAATTGTACTAACAAAGAATATTGATTTATTTCGAGAAATTTTAGAAATGCAAGCGTATAATTTTGCAGTCGATAACGATTACCGTGAGAAAAGGCAAATGTATTCGACAAATTTGTACTCATTAAATTAAAAATTACGAAGCAATTTACAGAACATAGACAGTGCTTCCATCGAGGTGTAATGGTGTAGGAGGATTAAAATTGTGTCAGTTAAATGCCTAATTAGCAAAAATCGATACATTTTAAGTCGATTGCACCGTTAAATGGTTCCGTTTTAATAAAAAATTAGGCCAAAGTAAAATAGACGTAAATTAGACGTCATATTATACAATGTAAACAAAGCAATTTTAAACTGCATAGCAGAGAAACAGAAGCAATTACTAAATTTAGTAAAACCGTAATTATTAACCAGTATTCTGTAGTCTGTACGAAAGTTATTGTTTTTGAGATATTACGGAAGTTTTCTGACATCTTTCCTTGTACTGTTACATCAATAAAATTATGCAGGGCACAAAACTACTTTTCTTACCGGATGAAAGTAGAGCAACGATACATTGTTGTTTTGTTTCGCAATTTTCAACTATTTGCAAAAACATTTTCTGTTATTTTTATTTATTCTTCTTTCGGTACACTTTTTTGCATAAATTTTGTGGTGCATTAACCGTAGACAAACAGTTAGCGCTACGACTAACTTAACGCACGCTTTATTGTGTGGTGCAATCGTGCAATGCTGAAGAATTATGTGGATATTAACATCGCATAATAGCTTACTTTAAATTCTCCTCATTTACCTATGTACATTATTACGTTTTGCAGAGCTGAATCCTAAAATTTTATGTTTAAATCAATATCGACTATATTAACCTTTTTACCTTTGCGTGTCGTCTAATGTTTATTTAACTTTGTTACAATGTCACATGTGAGTTTCAAAGAATAGTATATTCTGAAACAAGTTTGGAATTAGGCATATTCCGCACGAGGGAAAAGTTTGTCACCCGAGCCGACAGGCGAGGGTGACGGTTCACGAGTCACATATCGATTATCCTATACTCTTTCTTAAAGTTTCCATTTCCCAACCGGAGATTTCCTATTTGCTAGTAATATGGATGAATAATCAGGAACCGCTCATAATATGGGAAATTTCTGTTCCATTAACATTGCGTTATTGTTAAATTTCCTCATTATTCCCCAAAAGATGGAAGCCGGTTAAAATCAACAACTTTTTTTTTTCGGTGTAATTTTAAATTTAATTCTTAACCATTGGGGTCGTTATAGCCTAAATAGGATGTAACAAAACGCTAGCAATTAGCTTTCACAATTTTATTAGATAATTTAGCACTGCACTATTGTTTGGTTCTCGTGTCTTTATTTTCTGTCATACAACGTCGAGTATACAATCTAATTATTATTAAGACAATACATCACATTACAGGTTAAGTTACCAGATACTTGGGCAAACTTTTGACGAGTTTCTTTTACAAATGTAATATTCCTTGATATCAAATAAATGATTGATGACGATAAGAGTTAGAAGATTAATGGAATAATACTTATTTAAACATTTCCGTAATTTATTGAAAACTCATTTTTTTTGCTCATTGTTTTGCAGATTCCATTCCATCTTCTCCACATTACCAACAATATCTTTTCGTTGCTATCGATTTCCACCCGCACCTGTCGCAGAAATAATAAACGTCATTTGCGAGTTCTGCACAGTTTGATGTGATCACCCCTTTGTCCCACTAAACCCTGGTACAATTTGTTACACACGATGCAGTGAGCCTCTGTAAAATCTTCCATATTTTCTCGACTAAGACATTTATTGATAAAACAGCCTACTCCACTTGTTCCTTAAAACCTGCCTCATCAGTCAACGGAACAGCTTTAAACCAAGATAAGTAACACTTTCTCTTCTGGACCAGGTACATACTAAATTTTCTGACGCATTTACTCACATAAATAATCTACATTTAGCCACCTTTCTTTTTTAAATACAAAGAAAAATTTGGTAATGTATTGGAGGGATGTAATGCTGCCGACAGCAGACAATGCTTCGGGAACGCTACATATACAAAATATAAAATACCGGCATCAATTTTATTGTATGCCACTCGGTGGTGTCAGATATTTTGAGACATTGACGTACACGAATGAATTAACGAGATTCGCACACGACTGTTGTAGTTAAAACATTAAAGATATAACACAGATTATTTGTTTCATTATAATATCTAGCAATTACGCAGTTTAATTTGCTTATCAGTACTGATATTGCATTTTTCTAATATCAGAATTTGGTTTTATTGGATATTTTGTCACACTGTCACTATTATTACTAATAATAAAATCCTAAAAAGTTATATCAATAATTTACTGTTTACATTTTATTTATTCAATTTTTATCAAAAATTTTACCTATTTAAATGGTTTTAACCGATTTGAGTTACCTACATAATGAGCCACTTTAACGCACTAGTGCGGTAAGTGCTTTACTTTCAACACCGGCGTTGAAAGTAAATTCGCGATGTTTTTATTTACTTTTTTTAGTAAAGAAACTGACGTTTGTAAACATTACTTTCAGTTTTCAAATGTAAACCAATAGAAAAGTAAATATTGTTCTACGCTAATCACATAAACCATTATTACACATACAGGGTGTTTCCGTGACCGTGGAAAACCTTTGGGGTGGTGATCAAAGACACTTTTTTAAGATAAATTTTTGTCCAAAATCAAACTCTTGGGGGGTACTACCCTTTAAAGCAAGTTTTTGAATTTCTGATTTCAAACGGCCATAGCTCCGATATTATTGATTTTTTAAGATTAATGGATTAGAACATTTTTAAAGACCATTCGGTTATCTACAAATTAGGTTATAACCCTTTATCGTCTAGAATCAACGAATTTTGAGTTATAAATTAAATTAAGGGGAAAAATGTTTAAAAAATTCGGGTTTTATTTTTGTAACTTTTCTTGCAAACCCCGTATCTCTTAACAAAAGGTCTTAGCAAAAAACTGACAGCCCAAATCGGATAGGGAATTTAGCGGGATACAACTTTGGTTAAATACACTTTTTTGGAAAAGCAAACTTTTTCACAGAAAATCTCAAAATAATGAACAAGTTGTAGGTAAAAAAAATAAATTTACAGAATTGCTAAAAATCTCAATTTGATTTATAGCCAGAGACGTATTTACGTATGGCCTGGGGCGGAAGGCCTCGAGGGGCGGCGCAAGCCGTCCTTCGCGTTCTACTTGGGGCGCCTTTTATAATCGGAATGAATTTAAAAAATTGATTTTAGCTTTTTTTTAATTAATTTATGGGGCGCTAAACCTTTTGGACCTAGGGCGCCAAATTTTAAAATACGTCTCTGTTTATAGCATTTGTCTCTGTTTATAGCAAAACGTATTGTAGCGTTTGACGTTTGAGCAACATTGTTTTTGAATTGAATTTCTTTGAAAACGGTTAGTTTACCAAAAAAATGTATTTAACCAAAGTTGTAGTCCGTTAAATTCCCTATCCGGTTTGGTTTGTCAATTTTTTTGTAAGACGTTCTATTTAAGAGATACGGGGTTTGCAAGGAAAATAAAAAAAATAAAACCTGAATTTTTTAAACATTTTTTCCCTTAATTTAATTTATAACTCGAAAACCGTTGAATCTAGACGATAAGAGGTTATAACCAAATTTGTAGATAAGCAAATAATCTTTAAAAAAGTTCTAATTCATTAAGCTTTAAAAATCAATAATATCGGAGATATGGCCGTTTGAAATCATAAATTCAAAAAATTGCTTTAAAAGGAGGTACCCCCCAAAGGTTTGGACTTGGACAAAAAATTTTATTGGTCTTAGAAAAGTGTCTTTTATCACTACCTCAAAGTTTGTCCGCGGTCACGGGGACACCCTGTATATTGATAACAATTTGCCGATTTTACTGAAATTGTTTACAATTGCAGCTGAATTTTGAAAATTTAAAGAATTTATAAAAAGGATATGGAATAATACCCCTCTCCCCAGTATTGGAAACTAAATAATTTCTTAATTTTAGGACGTAAATAAAAAGCAAAGAGTGCATTGGGGGTATACCATACCCCCCCCCCCCAAGCATGTGGCATCGAAACGTGGTCATTTATTTGGGTCAGAGAATTTGTCTGATATCGTGGACTTTCCAATAAAATTTCTCGTAAAGTTTGTTTTACCTGCGAATCAGAATCCAGATCTTCAGAACTGTGAATGATTCTGGTTGCCAAAAACATCAGCACTTTTTACACAGTGATACTTGCATGTTGGTTACCCTCATCCTGTATTTGTGGTATGCGTGTCCGTCCGAAGTGTTATCACGCCCGTAGGGAACTAATTGTTTAGCGTGGGCTCCGAACTATGACAGTATATAATACATCTGAACAAAGATGAGGAAAGGTTTCCTAGCAGACTTTACCTCGTTGATTTTTATTATCCTTTCGAAAGGAGACACAGTCAAAAATTAAGTTCTTACTTGACCTTGAGCATAATTTTTCAATTAAAAATGAGCATTTATAATATCAAGACTCAATGAAAACATAGGTATCAATCTGGGGGGTCTGGGGGTATGCAATAGACTCTAAATTGAGGGAAATTTGAGAAATTGGAGAAGTAGAAAAAATTTTAAAATTAACTTTTTATGATTATAAGGTCACCGGATCTGTATCCGTCTATTTTTTAAATTCATTTCCAATAAACTTTAAATTTCAAAAACTCACATTAAAAACCAAATCAAAATTCTATAATTAGAAGAATTAAAAATCTAGAAAACTAATTAATTCTGCATTGCCAAATGAGTTTTATAGAATCGGATTTTTACAACTAAATGAAAACGTAGGTGGCAATCCGGGGGGTCTGGGGGGTATGGAATACCCCCCAGTGCACTCTTTTATGTTTTTTGTTTGTATTTTAAAACTCAAAAGTGATTTAGTTATTAATGCTGGAGGGAGGGGGAGGTAATTTTCTGTATGACTCTAAGATCACTTGAGATCAAGTAATCGTAATAAAGCATGAAGTATGTCTGTTTCTAATTTATTCAACACCCTTCCGAGGAAAGAAACCTTTCATTTGCTAAGAACAAATTTCCACCAGAAGAATTTGCAGCTACCAAAAGAAGTTTGAGGTAAATTAATATTATCTCAGCTCAAAAAGTAATTTAAGGTTGTTAGCCTCAACGTTCAACACGATTTTAAACTATCGTACAATAATTTCTACCACAAAAAGAGATTCATTCAAAAGTTAATGCACAAAAAGATAACTGCACAGCAAAATATTAGTTTTTCTAATCTCAAGTTTGATTTGCACTAGATATCCTGAGATTTAAAAGAATTAGTGTATGACAATTATCGGTTTTTATCATTTATATTGTACACATGAGATGATATGATTTGATTTAATTAAATTAGATTTATTTTAATTTTATTTCTGAAGAGGTTGCGTTTGCGCTGGGCAATGTTTGACAAAATATCAATACTGAGAGTATAAAGGTATACTCAAGGTACATAAACATTAAGCTCGATTAGATCTGATTTTGGTGATTTCCTACATTGTTTGAAATTTAACTGTTTTTTTGATATGTTTATCTAATCTAATCCATTAACCTTGCAGAGGAAGTCATTACACAACTAACGCTCTAACTAACCTTGATATACATACTACTTTGTATCAATAAATCTAATAAAGAAGATATAATTAGATCCCCAAACTAAATTTAACAATAAGCTCATTAAGATCGCGGTTTCAAGTATTATAACACCCGAGTTTTATTTTTAATGTTAACTACGGTATTATGCGGTTCGTTCTGTTTGAGATTTTCGATAAGAACTGAAATACGACTTCCAGGATTTGCAAAACCGCTTGAGGTATCGTTAAATTTTATTTAATCATTTTATCATCAAAATTGTGCTAACCACAAAAATTATCAATACCACATGGGAATCTCACAAATTAATATTGCTTGTGGCGCTGCTAAAGAAATCTAGTGGCAAGACAGCCTAAGATTCAAACCGTTACTGTTTACCGACTTTAAAATAGAACGAAATTATGTTGGACTAATTTTATAACAATTAAAAAATCATTAAAACCTTTGTTAATTGTCACCACCTACATTAGCAGAAACTACGTTTTATTTTTATTTGAAAATAAAAATTTACATTTTTGTTTTTATTTTAGATTACAAAATATGTAATATGTATAATAAAACAAAGTTAATGTTATATTAACCTACATTATATATTTGGTAATAATAAATAAATTGTCGTCGATTTCATATTATCAAAAATATTTGGTCAAACCGGAAAATTATAAAATTTGAATAATCATGAATTTTTAGATTATTCATGCAATACAGCTTCCAATTACTCAAATTAAATATATGTAAAAATTACAAAATGGAAGAATTTAAAATTGGCACCGGATAATTCAAATTAATTTTTGAAAAATGCAACCGCACGTAATCATATTGTATAATTAGCATTAGATTGATGTAATCAAATTTAATACTGAAGTTCTATGGGTAATATAATCTCCGTGGTTAAAGTTCAAGCAAACACTTTTATTTTATTATTAACATTAAATATTACATAAATGGAAAATATGGAGCCGATATAAAATATTTATTTATTGAAGACTCGTTTCAAGGCGCAGCATAAAGCTTTAAATGAAAGTTAAATGAGCTTATAAGGCGACGAGGAGTTTAAAAAATCGAAAAAAAAAAATTGTAGACAAGAAGAGAAAATTCAGATCCCTCCCTGAAACTCCCGACAGACATACAGACACCGTAACATTATATTGTTATAAAATTCTCGTTTTAATGCTATTTGCTTCAAAAACAATTCGGCTAATGGAAATTAACTTTATTGGTATATTCATTATTGATTGTATAAAATGAGTAAGCTTTTAGTTCTACTATATTGTTTAAAACCTATTTCATCCATAAATTCCTCTATAATACGTATTTTTATTTTTTATTCGAATTGTCGGTACATTTTTGGTTAATTACAACTGACGAAACCTATAAAATGATACCGCATTGCATTGTATTGTGTGAATTATTTGTAAATAAACTCCAATATTTTTATTAAAATTTACAACATTCAGCCAAAAACTATAATTTGTTTCGTTCCCTTTTGTTATTTGCGATGTTTATACATTTTAATATTTATTCCTGGATATTTTTCACAAACACAATAACATTTGTAATGCTGTTTACATGTTTGTTTCAGTAGTCATTATTTAATACGAGATAACTTACAATAAATGAAATGTAAACACTTAACTGGATATTACTTAATACTTTCCCATTTGTATGTATACACGCGTATTTCGGCATACCAAAAATTAGCAAACAAATCGCAAACAATGTAAATTGGACGAAATTATGAATAAAATAGGAATAACGCAATGCAGAGTGAATTAATACTGTGGATTTTTTCGATATAGTCATAACCTTATAGCCACGCTCCAATATGATAAAATATACAAAAGTACAACTTCGTTAATTAACCCTGGAACTGCACACTGGGGTCTTAGAAATCCCAGTATGCAGATCCAGGGTTAATATCTGAGAAAATATAAATCCGATGTCTAAATGACATCATATGGATAATTTTTTTTGGGTGCTGAGTACTACCTGTAGGCTAACTGTTGGCTTTTGATTGAGTTAGATGCAGGTAGCAGAAGAAATTGTATCAATAATAGTAATCATATCGATGTGAATTGTATTGCTTCCTTTAATAGATTTGAATACGAACACAAAGCCATTGTTATATTTCCACACCTTGCAGTTTAACAAACCCAGGGAAGCTGGAAGTTCGACCACCTTGTCAAACATAAACATTTACCTTTAGGTACAGGTAAACCAAAAAGTACAGCCAACACTTGAAAACTTTTAGTTTTAAATTCAATTGGAATTTTCTTTTCGGTCTTCACTCGATAAACTAAATTAATCAACGGTCTTTTCAGATCATCAAAGAAAAAGTACTGACCTCATTTGGGATAAAAACTAAATCTAAGTCATCCAATAGGTAATCTCAAGTTGGTCCAGCTAATTATTTATCAGGGCTTGAATTGGAAATATTTAAATATTAAATAATCTACACAAAAATGAAAGATGTTGAGATCAGAAAAGCTAGAAGTAGTTTACCTTCTTTCAATTATTTATAAAAATTACTGTGAACATGAAAATGGATTATTTTGAGATTGTTCTACTATTACCAGACTACCACTGGTAATAGGATCCAGCTGCACTTGGATTCTACGCTAAAAATAAGAGATCGAGTTGAGATTTAACATAAGAGAGTGCTTTGTTGATAGTACTTAAAAATAAAAAATATCGACAAAATTCCATCCTATTTTCAACTGTAGAAATCGCACTGAAGTTCAAATATACTTTACCTAAGTTTTTCTGCAATAACTCAAAAACGATAAATGATATCAAGCATAGTTGTAAAGTAAAAATGTTTGTCTTTTTACAATCAACACTTTTGATCTCTTTAATATTTTTAATATCTGTAACCGTTTTCGAGTTATTGGAGAACAACTAGATTGATAGAAAAATAACAGTCCAATTTTTTTTAAATTTAATTTCAAATGTAAAAGTTCATTATTTGCTGAATTTTTTCAAATTCTTGTTTGATACTGCAAATTATATTATAAATCTTTCTTATAAAAATTTTGATTTCATAAATTATCAGGTAAGCATATGAATTTTGGTTTAGATCCAATAGTCGAAACAAGACAATATAATGCAATAAAACAGGAAACCGTTGTAAATCTAGCTGATGTTTACAAAAGTTATAAATTTTTGATTTTTCAATTTTATAAAAGGAGTAGGTTCAACTCCAATAAATCTCCTTATGCTTAGTAATCACATAAATTTTACTGTAGTTTCATTTTATAAATGCAGTTTCTTTAACATAATTATTATGTAGTTTACCTTTATTGGCATCAAAACATGTATCTTTATATTATATTACGCTGATATCTAAGCAGTAAGCAGTGGCGTAGCAAGGGGGGGCAAGGGGGCTCCATTCCCCGGGCGCTACACACAAAGGGAAAAATTTCTGAATAATTTTTATTTTTATTAATTGATTTCTGGAAAATATATTTTAAATTATGTTTTTCGAATAGGGAGGGGGGCACTAAAATGTTAAGTTAGGCTCGCTACGCCACTGGCTGTAAGTACAGCGAGTCATAATGAAATCCGGACGCTCCTATGTTAACAATGCAAATTTCCGGTTTTGAAACCGTTTTTTGGCATATAAATGTCAATTTTACAGCAAAACTCTTTAGACATTTTTTGTCGAAAATTTCATTGCCTTCAATTTTGTTTATATACATTTTTCTATTTTGTCGCACCGTTTCTGACTGATAACGACTTAAATACGACTTGGTAGAATACAAAAATTATTGTCATCTATATCTCGAAAACGGTGCGACCTAATAGAAAAATGTATAGGAACAAAAACGTAGAAAATGAAATTTACAAGAAAAAATGTTTATTCATTTTTTTATTCCGTTGCACCGTTTCCGAGATATATAGAGGATAATATTTTTTGTATTTTACGGGGTCTTGTTGAAGTCGCTGTTAGTCAGAAACGGTACGACAAAATAGAAAAATATATATAAACAAAATTGAAGACAATAAAATTTGCAACAAAATATGGCTAAAAAGATTTGCTGTAAAATCGTTTTTTATATGACAAAATACGGCTTTCATTTTTAAAACTAATTCAGAGAAGCATTTTCTAATTCGAAAATTTTAGAATGTTTTTTTTCGGGGAATTGTAAATTATGCTCCCAACTTGACCATAAAATGTAAACTGCCCTCCGAGCAAAAAGGTCGCCAGTAATCCCAGATGTAAAATGCTCTACAAGCAAAGAGTTTGCCACTAATCCCATATGTAAACTGCCCTCGAAACTATCTGAGGCTTAATTTATTAATCCCATAAATCCACAATACCAATTATAAATAAAAATTTAATTCAAAACAGAAAAAAATCACAACGTTGAGTCCACATCGAGGGAGATCCAGCCTTTTCCTGGTAGCACACTTTGCCGAATAGGCCCGGTAGAGGGATATTTTTAGCAAGTACGGCGTTTATCAAAACGGCCCGGAGCGCCGGTTTTGACAAATTAAACCACGGTAAATCTCGGATCCACTCTAAAATCTAGACATATTTATATAGGGTATTAGTTATTTTAAGGACCCTTACATGGGAGAAGAGGGAGTCAAAAATTACAAAAATCGTCCTTAAGTAAAAAAATTTGGCGCCTAAATGGCTCGGGTCGGCGGCGCCTAATTTGTTCTAGACCTTACTTTCTGGAGCCACTGTACGTATTCACTCCAAGTTTCTGATTTTTATTGATCTTTTGTCTTTGAAAATTTGTACCTCCAAATGGCCACAGCGCCAAAACTATTGATTTTGGTATAAAATTGCAAAGAGGCTTTTAAAAAGCGTGAAATGAATTAGAAACTAAATTATACTACTTTATTGTCTAAAATCAACGGTTTTTGAGTTATAAATTAATTAATTCCAAAAAATTTTTAAATTTAATGTTTCAATACTTATTTCTTAGATAGAACATTCTGCAATCGCATACATTTTTTTAAAACCAATCTGTTTCACAAAAATCCGATAAATTTATGAAATCAATTTTTGTAGAATAAAGGTTTTTCGCTACAACGGATTGGTTTTTCCAAAAAAATTTACTAAGCAAAAGTTGAAGACCGTTAATATTTTTATCTGGAAAGTAAAGACAGATTTTTGCAAAATCCTCTGTTTTCAAGAAATACAATTAAAATAAAACTGTGATTTGTTTAGCATTTTTTGAATTACTTTATTTTATAACTCGAAAACCATTGATTTAGATCATAAAGCGTTTGAATTTAATTTGTAGATAATTTTGCCGCTTTTTGAAAAAGTACAAACCATTTACTACATCAAAAAATTAATAGCTTCGATGCTATAGCTATTTAAGTTGTACAACTATAAATAGAAGAATATACACTGAAAAAATTATTCATTTTATTAACTAAAAATACATTAGTTTTCAGCCGATGAACAAAATTCATAAATACAATGATTTTTTTTCATAAATACTACGAATTTTTCATCAACATAACAAATTTTGTTCATCGACTCAAAAATGATAAATATTTCGTAAATATGACGAACCATTTTTTTTCAGTATATTTTGCATACTCTTCAATGCGATAGGTGCGAATTTGATTCTTCCCCTGGTAGTTAAGGAGAGTATAATTTAAATTAATTTAGAAATAACCATGCTGCTCAGAGGCGTATTAAATTGAATTATTACATTGAATATTCATTATTTAAAAATGGCTGACCTGGGCTCATAACCTGCGATTTTTATGCCTGACATTGGAATTTTCAAAACTGTGACATATTTACTTAAATTTTCAGTAACTTGACTTATCAGGTTCTGCCGAAGAAATTTTTTACAGCATTTGATCACACAAGATGGAAGCACTTACGGTTGCTTATTATCAATTAAAATTGATTGAGCTGAAAGCTTTTCGATGTCGTCTTTGTAATATTTCATTTGCCGAATACTACTAGGGTCCTGGCCATATTATAAACACATGTAAAGAAAATTCTTCTACGCCAACTCCCTTAGCGGCTATTTTACCTTTTTTTTTAATTTTCGTCTTAAGGGTCATTGTAAAGCAGGAATTGTGATCTGAATATTTTATGATTGATGGGTAAAGCAAGCCATCGGCCTTTTCTTTATTCCTATTTTCGCCAGTGCAACTGTGTTGAAAGAAATAACATAGGTAATATTTTCAAATTCAGACTCGGACTTGTGGTTGGGAATCCACGTTAAGCCTCTGGCCTCAAAAATAAATAAAAAAATATTTGTTTTTTAACAACATAGTTACCCGTAACGAGGAAAAGCTCATTTCCAACAATAAAAATAATATCATTTTCTATAATTGGGTTCGCTCGTTGGAAATCAAATTGATTATGATTATATCTAGTTACATTACAAGTAATGAATTATTATGTCATTATTTAATGTTACCGAACCCAAAGCGGAAACAATAACGTTTTTGACGGACCCTGACACGAAATCCTTTGCCTAAAAAAATATCTTCCCAGAGAGCTTTTATGTCTCTTCTACTCTTTTATAAAAATTTAACAATAATAATAATTGTCATTCTGCTACATGCATAACAATCAATCAGGTAGAAAAACATTAAACTCTCGTTCACGCAATTTTATTAGATATAATAAAAGTGTCCCTCGGGGACACCTTTTTAATTTATTCCACGTCAACTCGCTATATTACAACATTGTCGTATAACCAATTGTCTCGACCGTTTATGCAATTGTAAAAATTAATTAAATGATAAAATTAAGATAACTGAATGTTTTCATGGCAAGAAGTAGGTAAACGTTCCATCGGCAAAATAAATATTCATCAAGTAGGAATATAAATTTTGTTGAAAATTAGAGGGAGTACCAACAGCAGTTAATCAATAGCGAAAATTATGGAGCAATCTGAGTGTAGCATAATCAGAGGGAAGAGTAGTTACAATGATGACTTGCTAATTGCACATTTGACTTATCTGATGGATTTTACTGCAAAATCACAGTTAATTTTTGTTATGCTCTTTACAAAAAAAAGCCATTATGCCGTGTTTTATGGAAGCTAAAATTTAGTAACGGTCAACCATTAACTTTCTCTTTAGATGGGATTAAAAGTACCTGCAAGAGATTGCTTGTACTCCCTTGACCCTGCCCTGTAACTTGACTTAAATATCGCGGTTATAGAATTGTTTACAAAAAGTTGTCCGTGCTTAATTTTGCCTAATTTTCCGCACACCCAGTGATGCCAATTTTTAAGACGACAGCATTTGATTCTGGTTTGACGTCAACCAAGCGGAAAATTTGTTTTTTCTCGCGAGTAATTAATAATGGAAAATCGCTTCTGGTCTTATTGTTTCTTTTGGGCAATAAACAATTTCCACATAATTAAAATTGCAACAGCTCAAGGACCCGGCTCCGAATTTGAATAAACTGTTTTGACTACAATTTTATGTAGTAAATCAAAAAAATTAAGTGACCGTGCTCTCCAGGACACAAGAAGCAACTTCATTGTTTAAAAGTGCCCCGAAGACATAGCAAACCATCTACCTCAGAAAAAGCTCAGCGAACAAGATTCTAAGCATTCTGGTTACCTTTTAATTTGAATGACTTGTGGTTTAACCGCTAATTGTATTAGTTTTAAAATAATTCTAGCAATAAAACTTACCATATCATTTTCTAATTTTTCTAGTGAATCATATTTATTTTTTTTTCCAATGTACTTTTTAATTATTGCAGTTAACGTTACCAATTATTCACTAATTAAGATAAACAATAATTATTGTACGTGTAATATAATTTTATAAATTAAGGACGTGTGTGCAACCTCGTACCAACTACCCATTTACTTGTTTAATCTACAATAATTTTGCTATCTACAGTTTTTAATATTCGCGTAACAATAATTTGATTACATATTTAAATTGTACTTTTGATTTTAAAGAGAAAATTAATGAAGCAAAAATCGAACCGGATCGTATCTGCTAATTTGAACTGGTGCCAAAATTTTGGCAGCAGTAATTAAAAATAAAAGTGTAACATTTTTGAAATGCACCTGTAAAGATTCATCTTGTGTCTTAAAAATGTTGTAAGTATCAAGAAAGGCATAAACGAGACTTACCTTTAAAATATCTGTAATATTAATATTTAAATTCGAAGCAGCCTTGGAAAAAACTATAAATTATGAAATAATTACAAACGCGATCATTTAAAATTGTTTATACGGCGCTATTTAGGAGCGAAACATCAAAATACATACACCACGGACGCCATCTCGAAATGAACTGTTTGGTAGTTGGAAAGGTGAAAGCTAAACAAGTTGAACGGAGATGGACGTATATGCCCTACCTACTCACAGAATCAATAGCACAGACAAAATTCAAAATAGTTATGAACTGGTACTGGTTATACGTGTAATTCGGAGGGGATTTTTCGGTTTTGGAGCCGTTGCTTGCAATGTTATCTTTGGGCTCAAAAAAAAAATTGGCCAAATCTCAAGTTAATCAATTTTAAAAACTACGCGTCAAGAGGCTGATGGTCAGTGGTTAAAATGATCTTAAACTGTTTTATACACCTCCCCCCCCTTTACTCAATTGAGAGAAAGTCTTAGAGGAAATTCCACTTATTATAATCACTTAACTGGATTCACCTGTCCAAGTGTTCATTCTTAATTATTTTTAAAATGTCCTGCCCTTCAACTGTAAGAAAAACGCCCCTTAAAAAATATATAATTAAATAATAATTTTGTTTTTTTTTATTTCCGAATAAAAATAAAAAAGTAATGCAGTTTATCTACTTCCTGTGTGAACAAGCAAATTGAAAATTAATTTTAAAAACAATTTTTTTGGAAATTTATATTTCCATTAAAACGGTTTTATTTTTTTATGATAATTTTTTTTGACCTTGAGTTTTGAACATAAAAACAATGTACTGCTGTGATTATTATTATTACATTATTTATAGTTTCATTGTTGCATTGGAATATTGTAATATCTAAAAGTTATTATTATTATTATTAAAGACGATAATGTAGCGGTTTAAACGACAATTATATTTTAATCATCGTGTATATGCATACTACAGTAAATATTCCTTATCAAACTCGATAAGTAATATACCATTAAACAACATTTTTTTTAAATACCAAATTTTTAAACAACTAAGTTTGCTATACTTCTAAGCAATACGTCTACCTCTCAGAGTACAATAACTCGGCGGCGGCGTTGAAACGACAACAACGAAAGTTCAAAAAAGAGTAATGTGATGTTGTTTAATAGTAGAAGGGCAGCTTAAATTTCAAAGTATTTCGTTCAGGCAAAAATTACGTCTTAAATTAAAAATTGGTTATAGCAAATACTTTTAGTTTGAAACTTAAGATGTCTTAGAGAAATTATAGCAGTTTTAAATTTCAAATTTAAGCTTTTTATTTTTACCGCTGTTAAACAATATCTTAATTATCCTTTTTTTAACTTTTAAAATTTTATCAATAACCAACTTTTTTTAAATTTGAATAAGTTTTATTCAAGAAACATAAATATTCATATATTATATATATTATTGCGGTTTAATATATTATGTGAAAATTTAAATAATAATAATATTAAATATAACAATTTCCTCAATTAAATATTTATTTATTTGTCTTTTTCAACATATTCCGTCAAATAAAACATTCAAGTTTTGAATAATTATAATAAGTTAATCTAAACTCCCGCCTCCTTTTACTACATTGAAGGAATGAGACTCTTGATATCTTTTATAATTTCAAAAATATTCCAATATTTCCTCCAAACAAAATCATAGTTCTCAAAAAAAATTGCCACGCCAACTTTCATAATATAAATTAATAATATAGCATTGAAAATAAATTTCAAAAATAAAATTGGAACGTAAATCGACGAGATAACTCGCCCATGTGCAACGGTATCAAATAATACTCTGATACCTTTTAATCCGAAAATTTAATGTTACAAATTTTAATTTTTCACTTATTTAATTACAATAATAATTCTAATTTTCATCCACATTGCAATTATCGTTCAAAAATTCACTCAAAATAATCCAAAGAAATAGAATTCCTGAGGCAAAAATTAATTTTTTTTTATTTCTCAAAAATGAAGAATAGGAATAAGAAAGATTATGCTTGGGTTATCTGCTTTCATGGGAGTGGAGAGTTGTCTGAAGAAGAATCCGAGTCCGATGGGTAATCCGACTCGGAGGGAGGGTCTGAGAGATGGGGTTTCTGAAATTAGATTTTGTGGACCAGAAAGGGGTGGAACAGTTCTGGGGGTGTTTCGCTATACAGTTCATCCAAACTAACAGGAGGGTTATTACCATGAAAGGCTCTAATCCCCACTTGTTCGTTCCTGTACAGCTCGCATTCCATGATTCTGTGCACCGGTTCATCCAAAAGGCCACAGACGGGGCACAGTCTATCTTCGGCTTTCTCCAGATGTTTGAGGTATCTACCAAATTCACCATGCCCTGTAAGAATTTGCGCATCTTTTTAAAGGTCCCGTTGGCAGGTGGCGGTTGGTCCACCTTCGGTATGAAAGAATGTGTTATTTTTCCAAACTTTCCGTTTCCCACCTTTCCTGCCAAATTTTTGTTATTCTTGCTTCCATTGCGTCTTTTAGGTGGGTCTTAAACCTGACCTGTATAAGATCGAAGCGGTGTCATAAGAACAGTGCAGGTTGCCCTTTTTTTTTAAACATTTTTTAACATAATATTGTCTATTGCAAGTTAAAAATACCAGTTGCCAGTGGCGTAACCAGGTAGCCATGGGCCTGTGTCCTGAGCCCCCAAATTTATTTTTAAATTAGCAGTTTCACACTTAACATTAAATAATATTTTCGTTGTTGTGATGGAACGGGGCCCTTTAACGCCCGGGCCCTTGTTCGATAGAGCACATGGAAAACCGCTAGTTACGCCACTACCAGTTGCTCGACGTGTTCTGAGGTATCGATATTTATGAAATTATTATATTATATTATGAAATATCGATAAATATCTATATATCGATAAATATCGCTACATCGATTAATCGATATTTCAAAAATAAAATGTCGATATTCGATTTATCAATAACTATCGATATTTATCGATTAATCGATAAAAATTCCAAGCCCTAGTAGCCCTAATATAGCATCGATGATTACTTCCGAATTAAAATTACAATTTCCACTGAAATTTCAATAACTGTACCCAATATACACAGTACGCACACAAAGCTAGATTTTTCAAACCGGGGGGTCTGGGGGTATGGAATACCCTCCAGTACACCGAAAACTGTGCGCAAAAAAAGTGTTATTGAACTTTTGCGTTGCAAACCAAAAATCTAACTTCTAAAATTCTAAAATCTAAGATTTGTAATTTGAAATTCAATAATAGCTATTTAGGCAATAAGTTGCAAAATGATCATGATTTTCGCACCAGATGTGCAGTTTGCCCAACGAGCGTAGCAAGTTGGGCATCACGTCGAGTGCGAAAATCAAGAATTTTATTTTACGTATTTCAACGTATTTCATACAATATTTTTTATAATTTCATAAAAAATCTTGAAAAAATAATTCAAAATTGTGACAATTTTAGTTATTATTAAATTATATAGGGGGATTAACAAGCCTCTAATCCACGAGAAAAAATGAGCACTCGAAGCGCAGTAGCGTAGCGTGGATTTATGGTACCCGGGGGAAACTTTAAATTTGCCGCCCCCAGTTTTCGCAAAAATTTTTTTTTTAAATCAATTTATTAATTGATATTAATTTATTATTAAAATCAATTTATTATTAAAATCAATTTATTAAAATTAAAATAATTAAATTACAATTTTATTCTGCGTGATTTGTGTAATATGCAAACTCTTGAATACATTCGTCAATGTTGATTTGTACTTCTTTTTCGATTGCCAAAATATCTAAATTTGTTAATCTTAACGTTGACATTGTAGATCTTAAATAGTTTTTAATTATTTTTAATTTAGAGAAGCTTTTCTCACAATAAATTGGCATTACTTATGGCAGCTTCTCTTTTATTTTTAACTATTTCGGACCATCTGTCCATCGGCAGCACGGCTGTGCCCTGCCGCCCCCCATTGCCCCCCCTGCCCTCCCTACGCTACGCCACTGTCGAAGCGCAGCCGAGAGTCACATTTTTTCGAAAAGTGTCAAATGCATTATTCAACCGATCGGGATAAATACAATTGGTAGCATTCCGAAGAAAATTGCTACTTTTCTTGGTTTGCCAAATCTTCACGAATATACAGGCCACTGTTTCAGACGATCATCGGATTCGTTATTAGCAAATGCAAGGGCTGATATGCTAACAATTAAACAACATGGGGGATGGAAATCTAGTAATGTTGCGGAAGGTTATATGGAAATATCCATTGAAAGAAAATGAAAGATAGCGATGAAAATTTTTGGGAAAAAGGAAAATGTTCATAATAAAAGTGAAAATAGGTGAATTCTCAATGTCAGACAAAGAAAGCACGAATAGTGCAATAATCGATGAGTCTTTAGTAACTTCGACCACAACAGAAAAGAATGTAACATCGGCATTGTACTCAGGCATTCAAATATCGAATTGAAAAGATTGAATTATAAATAATAAAATTTTGAAATTCTATTATGAAAATTAATTTAAAATTTATTTTAGTGCCAGTACGAAAATATGACTAATTTTCGCACTAGTGCCAAAATAAGTGACATTTCGAAATTGAAATAACAAATGAAATGTCATCATTATGATTTGTAACATAATTATTATTATTTAGTGAAAGTGCGCATTTTATTTTAATTACACATAAAATAGTGTATAAACCTGGTACTTAAAGTGCCTTTTTGGCATTTGCGTGGTTAATAGACTGAGGCGTAGCCGAATAATTTTCCGCGCTCATACCAAAAAGATGCACTTTCAGGACAAGATTCATAAATAACTATTCTTTTTTTGAACACAATCACTGATGTGCGGGGGGTATTCCATACCCCCCAGACCCCCCGATTTGCTAAATCTAGCTTTGTGATTGTGTTCAAAATAGAAAATGCAATTTTGCGCTATTTTCTATTCTTTATTATTCGGAATATAATTTTTAATTATCCAATAATATTATTATCGATAATTATAGTTTTGTTACATTTTTACGTATATTGATATAACAATTTTACAACTTTCCAGTGCATTTCAACTGATAACACTGGTGTTAATTTTAAATGGAAACTACAAGGTTTTTACAATGTTTTCGTTATTAATGGTGTTACTAAATAATTCCTAGAAATGCAGACGGCCTGTAGGCCGCCTCGATCTCTTAGTACCTTAATAATTGCAATCTACTTTCTGCGCGAAGTAAAGGGGGACGCTTTGAATTTTTTTTAAAATTGTAGAAGACTTACAAAAAATCAGAAAACCAAACGGTAATTTTTAAAAAAATAACAACATTTTTTGAAAAAATAATTATTCGTTTGCAGACAAATGGAGATCAATAATAAACTGAATTATAATTTAAATATCAGTTTTATTTTTTAAATGAATTTATTATAATTCACTTTTAGTTCTGCACAATAAATAAATCGAATCTTACCTTAGTTGAGCAACCTGTATCCGCCTCATTTTATAGCTTTGAATGGTCATAAGATTGCCTCAAGTTGAGTTGCTCGATTACATCTGAACCCTAAAAGTAATATCAACGTACAGTGCCCTAATCCCTAACCCTGCATTGATGGATTAAAGAGCATCAAGCAATCGAGGGTTACAACCAAATTGCTAAACTTGCAAAAAAATTCTTCCAATAGTTGGTTGTTTCCTGTTATCATTCAGTCGTGAAAACCTCTCCTTTCTGTCAACCAAGATATTCATCTACACCAAATGGTATCAGATGGGTATTTGAGCATAGATTTGTGCCCTACGCGCGCTAATCTTAAAGCGCTGCGGATGGCGAGACAATTAGTTTACGGGAAATTCAATCATACGAGAGTTAGTGTTGTTAATTTTTCGAAAATAAGATGTTAATTTGTCTATGCATAATTTTATTGCAATCTTCATAAGAACAAAAGAGACAAAAATTTCTAATCCGATACTGGAAAATTGAAAAATTTCTGATTAATAATAAAAAGATTTAAGTAAATATTACAGTAATATTGCATTTAATTAAAAGCAGACAACAGTTTGGTAGTAATCGGTCTAGCGCATAAATTGCTTTGAAGCGTCGTGAAAATGCATTTTAACTGTTTGGTTTTCAGCTTTTGCGTGCTTGCAATAACTTTAGCGCCGCCCGTTTTATAAGTTTCAAAATTGCAAATTAATTTGAATTTATATTAAAATTTTGATTGGTTTCTGAAGCTTTCTATAATATATTTAATCAACAACGTGGTAGGTATATTCCGGAAATATTACATTTTATTATATAAAATTATATGTCTAATTGTTAAATGTTTATAACCACAAACTATTTTTTTTCTATGAAAATTTTATTAATGCATTTTATAAGTTGTAATAATTGTAAATAATTTTGTGTATTTCTTATACAGGGGAGTGTATTAAAATTTGTTATTCCCGCAAGTCAGTTGACTTAGCGCCAACTAGTAAGCAGAAACTAAGAGTCCTTCACACTAAGGTCCAATGGTTTTTTTTGAGTTTTTAATTTTGATTATAAAATTTATAATTATTATTAAAATTAAAAAGTGATTTTAGATAAGAAAGTATTTAATTTAAATTGGAAAGTGAATTTAATAATTGGAGTATCACTTAAGTGATTTTAATTAATTAATAAATTGAATTATAATTGAATTCGATATCTATTTTAAATATATAATAAATCGGCATGAATATTCTGATATTAGATTGGACCTTTTTAAATATTATTTGATTTGTTGATAATAACACAGATAAACTACGGATAGCCCACCTAAAATACATACTTTATTGAATGCTTTATTTTGCCATGCCTACTTGTCAAATAAGTGGAAACCAATCACAATAGAACCTCCTTTATTTTTAACCAATGGCTTCCAAAATAATTTACAATAGAATTTTTTTTTTAAATCTTATTTCAATTAAATATAATAAAAAAATTTTTTTATAAAATCACAATAATTATTTAATTAATTAATTACGATTAAATTATGAACTACCAACGCCTGTAATTCGACTATAATCAATAACTGCCAAAGAATTATTAAACATTTGATTTACTGCAATACTGCAAACAACCCCATATAATTCTCCTAGTCGGTGTGGACAACCATGGGGTTTAACTGCCTATGTGGCTCTATGCCTTTCTTTAATAAATTGTCATCCATACTCAGAGCCGGAACTAGGGTATGATGCGCCCGTGGCGACTTTGAAATTTGCGCCTCTACCGGGGGATCTCGGGGGTACCCCCAGTAAATAGCGTCGCAGGCGAAAATTTTCAAGGTCAGCGCTCTATAAAGTTAGAAAATCGCGATATAAAAATATTTTCTAAAAAAATGGATTTAATGAAGGAAATTTATTTAAAAAAATATATTAAAGTATTAAGTACGCAGCAGCAGGTAGTTAATCTCCGCGTGGTAATGGCCACTGGTATCCTCCTATTGTTTGCCTATTGGATAATCCGCCCCTGAATTTGTCACTGTTATTTTAAATGAATACTAAATTTGATGACCTGTAAATCTTTGTAAAGTTGGCATCCCATCTTCATCATTTTGATATAAAAAATATAGAATCGTTAGGTCTTGAAAGGTTAGTCGGTTTTAACGTTAGGTCATTTCTGGTTTTAAAAAAATTATTACCTTTTTGAAAGATTTTTGATTTTGTTTCTTGAAAAGAAAAAGTTTGATTTTTTGGAGACTGACGTTGATCCGGTTAACCGGACCCAAGTAGCTATTCTGAACTCCATAGTTTTAGTCCCTTTCTAGGCCCACTTCCCAACTAGATCTGAGTCCTACATACTTCACTATTCGTCTGCTCGGCATTAACAGGTATAATAATTAACGAAATGTTGTGTTAATTTTTATTTTGGGATATATTTAAATCTATCCTGTTGACGGCTTGACAATGTGATTTATTGAAAGCTTAACGAATTAACCAACTTTCAAGCAATAAAACCCTACGGAGAAACAAAATTAGTTATTTGCTTAGATCTAAGATCTAAGGATATTTGCAGTATTTTACTTCAGAACGTGAAAAAACTTTTCTTACCTAACTGCAGTTCGTGCATTTAAAGAAAAATGCATTTTTTCATAATTTCAAACTATTCACTGGCTACACATCACTGGAGAGAAAATTTTACTAACCTGAGTATCTTATAAATCCATGAAGTGGGCCCTACCTACAATAATAAAGAAAATTTATTATTAGTTATCATTGCAGATGAAAACGGTATTCTTCAAATTACCTTTATCACTGTAGTCCTTTTGCCTTATTCCTGGAAGCCAGGATAGCTTCTTCGTTGTTCCTTCCAATAAACATAAGTCACTCACGCACCCGAACACTTTCACATTTTGTTTCACTTAAGTATTAAAAAGAAAATTGTTCTCGATTATTAAGAAAGTTTTCATCAAAGTTCTTCATGATAATTCGAACTCGAAACACCACACTCTCGTTCGCGGAAAACTGAACATTTTTCCGAATTTTCTCCATACGATTGCTTTTAAGCTGAATACATGCACTAACGTTTTGCGGAATACGACTTTTGTTTTGATTGGTTAAATTTCAATAAAAGGTTCAAATTTTACTAATCAAAACAAAAATCTCATTTCGCAAATCGCTAGTGTGTGTATTCAGCTTAAGGCCTTACAAACGAATGACTGATACGAGTCCGTACGGGGCACGGCGTCATACTTCGTATATAACTTTTTTTTTTGTTTCCTGTTTGCAATTTTAATCGATTTTTGTCTATAAAGTTCCCCACTCTGGGCCGGCAGTCGTTCATTTTTGTAATCTTCATTGTCAAATTAGCAAAATAAAATATAATTCAAACTGGTAAAAATCGTACTGGTATTTTGTCATTTTTGACATTTTTGTGCAGATAAAATTTTCGAACAGTGTAAATCTTTTTGTAAATTTTGAGAAAATCCTAGATCGGTTTCATTATTTTTATTTTGCGCTTTTTATTAGTTTTCTAATACCAATTTTAGACACTTAATTTTTTTTCGATTGCCACCTGTAACACAAAAATTAAATTTTAACTATTTACACCAATACGAAAATAAACAACTTACGTTATTATTGACAATATAAACCAAAGTTTCATAAGCACCGACCTTAAAGGTCCAACAACCACGCAACTTTTAAAAATGTCTTCTTTTTCCTATAGTTTCTATTTGTTTCTATTTCTATTTACAATTGCGACCTCTGACGTCGGAAATATGCTACCAGTTTTATTTCTATCAAGTTTGGACGTGTCTGGGGAAAAGTGGAAAAATAATATGAACCTATTGTGTTTTATTGTAATTTATAGACAGTATATGAAAAGAAGACATTTTTTTATAAGTTGCGTGGTTTTTGGAACTTTTAAGCCGGTTATTATGAAACTTTAGTTTGTATTGTTATATTGTCAATAATAATAACGTAAGTTTTTTAATTTCTTATCGGTGTAAATATTTAATAGCAATATTTAATAGCAATAATTTTTGCGTTACAAGTGGCAATCAGTTTCTAAAATTGGCATTTGAAAACTAATCAAAAGCGCAAAACAAAAATTATGAAACCGATCTAGAATTTTCAAAAAATTTATACCAAAAGTTGCGAAAATTTGTCAGCAAATGAGAAGTTACGCTATTAGAAAATTTTATCTCCACAAAAACGTCAAAAATTACAAAATACCTGTACGATTTTTACCAGTTTGAATTATGTTTTATTTTGCTAATTTGAAAATGAAGATTACAAAAATGAACGACTGCCGGCCCAGAGTGGGGAACGTCATAGACAAAAATCGATTAAAATTGCAAACAGGAAACAAAAAAAAAGTTATATGCGAATTATGACGCAGTGCCCCGTACGGACTCATATCAGTCATTCGTTTGTAAGGCCTTAAGCTGTATACACGCACTAGCGATTTGTGGAATGCGATTTTTGTTTTGATTAGTAAAATTTGAACCTTTCATTGAAATTTAACCAAGCAAAACCAAGAAAGCATTCCGCAAAACGCTAGTGCATGTATTCAGCTTAAAAGTAATTGTATGGAGAAAATTCGGAAAAATGTTCAGTTTTCCGCGAACGAGAGTGTGGTGTTTCGAGTTCGAATTATCGTGAAGAACTTTGATGAAAGCTTTCTTAATAATAGAGAACAATTTTCTTTTTAATACTTAAGTGAAACAAAATGTGATCGGGTTTGTGAGTGACTTATGTTTATTGGAAGGAACAACGAAGAAGCTAAGAAGAATAAGGCAAAAGGACTACAGTGATAAAGGTAATTTGAAGAAAACCGTTTTTATCTGCAATGATAACTAACAAAAAATTTTCTTTATTATTGTAGGTAGGGCCCACTTCATGGATTTAAAGGATACTCAGGTTAGTAAAATTTTCTCTCCAGTGATGTGTAGCCAGTGAATAGTTTGAAATTGTGAAAAAATGCATTTTTCTTTAAATGCCCGAACTGCAGTTAGGTAAGAAAAGTTTTTAATTTACGTTCAGAAGTTAAAAATTGCAAATAAATAATTTTGTTTTTCTAATTATGTTTCAAAAAGCGTTACTTTGTGATATTAAAAAGTGTAGAAAAGTACTACTTTTCCGCACTAGTGCACTAGTGTGCACTATTCCAATAGTGCGGAAAAATAGTACTTTTGTGTAAGCATGTAATACTTTTTACATAATGTAATACCTTTTACATACTTTTTATGTAAGTATGTACTTTTACACTTGTAAAGCCGGCTACAGACTATGTGCACACGTGTGCGCACGTACGCAAACTTGAAGCATACGCGTATATGTGCACGTAGTGTGTATAGTACCACACATCACAAACTTCGTCTATGTGTGGCATGTATGGACGTTCGGATGGAAGTCGGTAAATGAAGCACACATCAAAGAGATAATGTTCTCCACCATTACCATCACCACACGTGTGCACATGATAGCGCATGGTGTGTATAGTGCATTCGTTACATATTCGCATCAAGGTTAAATTTTGCCAAATATGTGCACATATTCGCACATACCCCACATTTGCGCATGTACGCACACGTGTGCACATAGTCTGTAGCCGGCTTAAAAGTAAGTAAAGTATGCGGGGGAAATATGCGGTATACTATAATTGGTTTTCTTTAAGAATAATATAAAAAGTTATAGTAAACCAATGACATCAAAATAATTAACCAATGAAATTGGTTTAAAATTGAGCAGTTTAATACTAGCAAATTTAACGCTATGTTCACATCCAATTTCAAACCAATTTCATTGGTTAATGTTTTGCGGTCATGGGTTTAGTATAAATTGTATATTATTCTTAAAAAAATCCAACTATGGTACCTCAAATAACCAAAAGTACGGTTGGCAACCAATGATCTACCAACCGTAAAATATAAAAATTTAAATTTAAAATTATGAAATTCTAAATAATAATTAGAAAAAATATTGTTCGATACTCGTGGAAAACCATCTTTTTTAATTTTCGGCTTTGCTTTGAATGGAAAAATCTTAGTTTTCCTAACTTGTATCGAAAATATCTATTCTCGGTAGGTTTTCATTGCTTGAAAGTTGGTTAATTCGTTAAACTTTCAATAAATTACATTGCAAAGCGCCTAACCGTCAACAAAGCTAGATTAAAATAAATAACTAAATAAAAATTAACAAAACATTTTGTTAATTGTACCTGTTAATGCCGAGCAAGAGAATAGTGTAGTATTTAGGTCACCCATCCAGTTGGAAAGCGGTCCCGAAAGAGACTAAAAGTATGCAGTTCAGAATGGCCACTTGAGTCCGGTAAATCGGACCAACGTCAGTCTCCAAAAAATTAAGCTTTTTTCTTTTCAAAAAACAAAATTAAAAATTGTGTAGATCAACTATCTGCTGATGCGTGCTTAGTCCTTTAATATACAGTAGAACCTCTATTCCTCGACATAAACGAAACCCATTTTCTGTCGAGGTTTAGAATGTGTCGAGTAAAAAGTCCGGTTTAAATAACATAACAAACAGTGCCGGATTTTTACCAAGGCCTACAAGGCCTCGGCCTAGGGGCCCAGCCAGCCTAGAGACCTCGGTGGCGGAATCTTTACATAAGCTCATCCGCCTACTTAGGACTGTAATTTTTTAGCCTACCTCCTCCATACGAGTTGACTCTCCTGTCTCTAGTCTTCTTGACTATGTTTAGTGTTTAGATGTTTATTACAGTCATTAAAGTCGACTAAAAATTATATGTTTTGTACTAGTTCATTTAATTTGCTAATTTTCCAAAATAGCTTTGAAATGGCGGAGGCCCAAAAGTCAAGTGCCTAAGATCCCTGGGTCTGTAAGTTCGGGCCTGATAATAAAACGTGTGTATTACGTGCCTTTAAACGCGTACTATGTAATTAATATATCTGCATATAATGTTACACATCCGAGTTATCTTCAACATCACAACAATCTGTCGACTACCTAGGAAATTTCTCAAAATTGTCGAGGAATAGAGGGTCGAGGAATAGAGGTTCTACTGTATTTTTAAAATAAATTGCTTTATTAAACCTATTTTAATTTTCTAACTTAATAGTTAAAGCGCTTGTCCTTGAAAATTTCAAAAAATTTTATCTGTAGCGCTATATGTCCCCAGACCCCCTGGTAGGGGCGCAAGTTTCAAAGTCGCTACGGGCGCATCATACCCTAGTTCCGGCTCTGTATTAGATGACAACTTCTGTAAGATTAATTAAGAATGTGCAAATAAGTCAAAAAAGTCATTTTCTAAAAACTGCATTATAAAATTGAAATTTTGCTATTGAGCCCCTCGAGGTAATTTATAAATTAGAAAAGTGCCGTTTATTTTATATATATTTTTTAAATTTAATTTTAAAATTGAAAATTTTATATTTTCTTTTCGCTTTTTGAATGCAGTGGTTGAGGCCTCAGGTTTAAAAAAAATATTGAGACCCTTACAGAAAAGAGTAATTACTCATATGAAACTAAACTTATTATCATTCCAAAAAGGGGTAAAAACTAAAAAGTTCTTCAGAATGTGGAACCCAAGGCCCGCACCAGATGAATCCGTCGTTAAATCCGCCTCTGAATTACACAACTGCTACATAAAAATATCGGACACGGGAAGCCAGTCAACTCTGCGACGGTTGACTCTGCGACAAACAACTCCGCGACAGATTAACTCGCTGACAGTCATCTCGACGAAGCCACCGCACCGGTTAGTTTGTTTGGATGTTTGTTTGCTATACACTCCTAGACTTTTTTTTACCAAGCTTTTAACCAAGCTTTGCACACTTACTCGGTGAGACTTCGATTGGCTTTTTTCAAAAGAAACAGAGAAAAATTGAGAGGAAAGCGAAATCTGACAAGTTAGGGACAAATAACGAGCAAAATATTTTTAACAGGCGGCACAACAATAGTTTTGTTTACTTCATAAAGAAAACTTCTTCCGATAAATCCGATTAATATACCATAATTCCAGTAATACTAAAGGTTAGGCTTTGTGCAAATAATATTCCTAAAAGTCGTAAATTCAATTAATGTTTTATTTAATCAATAAAATTTCAACCAACGAACTAAATAGTATTTATGAATAATTGTTCATTGCATTTATGAATTTGTTTATTGTATTTATGCAAGTTTTATAAATAAGTTCACTGGTTAAAAATATTTTTTCAGTGTAGGGGAGGGTTAATGTGGGTCTCCTAAAACAGAATAAAAATAAATATTTTGTAATGCATTATTTTATTTAAAAAAAATATATGAATCAATCAAAAATATATTGCAATATTTATTTTGAATAACAACTTTTACCATTTTAATATTAAAAAAAACATTAAAATAGTAACAATTAAACAATAGATTACTTACAAAAAATAATAAGTATATATATAAAATAATTTTCACACTTTATTAATTTTCATTAAAATTATTAACAAAGAGCAGCATAATATTATTATTGTGTACAAAACTAAATCAAAAATTAATATTAAATAATTAGGAGAACACAACTCATCTTATGATATTATAAAAACCAATGAAAAATCACAATATAATTGAATTTTTCATTAATTTTGTTATAAATCGCTATATAAATTATCTTTAAGATAATTTCAATATTATTACATCAGGATACAATTAATTAATTCAGTTGTAAAATTTTGTAAAAATATAAAATTGTGATTGTTTAAGTTACGAATTTTATTAAAATGTTCTAAAATTGTTGCCGTCACTTCCTATCATTCAGAGGTGCAATTTCAATTCCATCCACAGATCCTAAAGATTTTGGTTTTTCAAACACTGTCCTGTACAGACCAGCGCCAAAGAAGGCTGACAAAATTGGACCAACCCAGTAACACTAAAATAAGCAAATAAAAATGAAATTAAAGGATAAAAATGCTTGTGAGTATAGGCAACCCATTCTACCTTCGCCTCGAAATAAAGTATCAAAACATTATTTATAATAATTATTATTTACCCAATGATTTGTCCAGTCCCCATGCCAAGCGGCGGGTGCGAAACTTCTAGCTGGATTCATATTGGCACCGGTATAAGGACCCTAAAGTAAAAAAAATTAATAACAAGAAAAGGGTATAAAATGATATACGTACTGCTGCCAGTGCAAGTACAGCAATGGTTAAACCGAATTTAATTGGAACAGAGTCGTGCTTATCGGAATTTCGGGCGTCCCAAATTCCACAGCATATCAATACCAACATCAAAGAGATTATGAACTCCACAAAAAAACCTTGGAATGCTGATAATTCAGCATTAACTGCAGGTGAACAGATACCGAGTTCCTTAATCATTGTTCCGTTAGTATTAACATATGCGGCCTGATGATGGTGAGGAGTAACACTCTAAAAAGTAAAATAAATTAATTTTTTCATGTTTTGAAAGTGAAATAATTTTTACCATCAGTAATGCATATCCAGCAAATGCTCCAGCAAATTGTCCTAGGAAGTAGATTGGAACCTCTATCAGGGCGAAATTACCCATTAGAAAAGCGGTTATCGTTACGATAGGGTTTATATGAGAGCCTGATATATGTCCAAAAACCTGTAAATTAAAAAAAAATTTTAATTTTTGAAACTTTTGTTTCAGTGTAAGGAGAGCTAACGCAGCTGACGCAGCTAACTGGAGCTTAAAAAGCTCTTATGTCCGTATTAATAGTAACGGATTAATCCGAGATTCAAGATTAATTCTCGAAATAGCAGCTGTTGCTACGATACGGTCTAAATTGCAATAATCTCATTGGTAGATTCTAGGATTACTTTGAATCTCGGATTAATTCATGACTATTAGTACGGGCATTAGTAATATACATATTAATTAAAATAAAAAGGAAAAATTTTGTACGGAAGTTCTGATATTGTTAAAAAGTAGTTACAACGGTTTTAAAACCAATTAACAAATACTATGTTAACAGAACACGTCGAACCTATGCTGACTTGAGCTATACTTTGCAAAATTGGTTGAAAGCTTGCTTTGACCAATTTGGATAATTATTATACATCTCTGTCGTTTCCAATTAACCCAAAATCAGATTACTATTTGAATGCTGATATATTGTTAAAAATCGCGTGTTACGAGACGAACGCGTAAACAAAGATGGATTTTACAATGCCAAGTTTATGCTTTCGTGCGGTATTTTTAAAAATAGGCGCTTCTTCGATGTTTATCGTTTAAAATAGAAAGTAATTTATTTTGATTTCATCGCGGACAAGATAAAAGTGTTATTAATATTATTATTGATATTGTTATTTAACAAGTGATAATATGTTTAATAAGTTTTTAAATTTTACATAATATTAGATTAAAATTATTTGAATTACATCATAACTAACTTTATATTTTTACATCAAAACTATTTAATTGAAAATTATAGTTTGCTACACTTTTTCGATCACAGTGTTTCGAATTTTGGATTCTCATCAGACAAACCTGGAACAGTTTTGCAATTTTAATCTAACATGTAAAATTTAAAAACTTATTTTAAATACATAGCTATTTAAAATAAATAAGAAACCAATTAAAAATTCTCTTACTTGGACCGATATCATAACGGCTAATCCAAAACTCAGCGATATTTGCTCATGTGGAATGAAACCCTTGGATAATCCTACTACACATGACATACATCCCAGGAACACCAATATGGCAGTTCCAAAAAATTCAGATCCACAGAGAATTACTCTGTCCAGTGTTGTTAATTTGTCATTTAAGGTAAATAAAGTCGCTATAAACATAAAAAAAAAGTATAAATTAATAAATTTTAAAACTCAAAAATAATTTTATTTTTCAAAATTTTTTTAAATTCTCATTGGGTAATAAAAATTTCTGCTTGGACCTTGATGAATAGCAATTTAATACTTTTAGCTAATTTGTAATTGTATAATATCTTTCAATATTTGCAATTCAATTACATTTATTTATATTTCCCTATATACACATTAAGTTAATGGAAAATTATAAGTCTGCACCTTTAAAATTTTATTATCAACAAATGCTATTAAAAGCTTTTGTTATTAAGTCGATGATTATTCGACTCCAACGATTTCATGCAGTCGAGATAACTCGAATCGGGCGATTTTTGCACAATCAAGTTGTCTATGTATGAAATAAACTAATTAATCTAATTGATATTATTTCATGTTTTCAATTAATTAACGCAAGAAGGTCAAAAGTTTAAAAGATAAAATTATTATTAGTAACGATATTAATATGAGTATTTATATACTACATTATATTATAAAATTGATAAATCAATATTATTAATTCTCAATTTGAAATCTACAATAACTACTTTGTAAAGCCTGTATAATATATTGATAGATACTTATAATAATGGTATCGGCAAATTAATAATTTCGTTATTTATTATGAATAATAGTAAATTTAATAATTTATAGTGTAAAAATTATGTAAATAAAAAATAGATTGATTACTATCAATCTATTAAATAAATAATAATCAAATTAATTTTAAATATTTCAAAATATAATTTATTTATGATATAGAACTGGTTTAATATGCCGATATAATTAATTTAATAAAATACGAAAATTTATTTGAAAAATTTAATTTTCTAGTAAATATTTTTATAAAAATTAGAATTATGTATATTTGCAGTAAACAATTAATAAATTATACAGGGAAATTGCATTGACCTATACAAATACTAGTAGAATGATATTTTTATAAATATTAAAGCAATATAATCATAAAATATTTATATAGCAGTTCATTATATTCTAAATGAAAGTAATTTATAGAATGTAATTTATAGCTTTGTTTATTGTGTATACATAATATTAAAATAGCTTAAGATATTGAAGTTAATTTTGCATACACATACTATATATAGGTAGTTGGAGGTGTTATATAACACGAAGAATTTATATAAATATATAACCAATAAATTATATTTAATAAATAATAATGACGAGCAATGAATATTTACACCTATTATAAAAAGCATTTACATAACCAGGATATTGTCATAACAATAGATACATTTTGTATAGATACATACAATAGATACAATAGATACCAGGGCCTATTTTATCATAAGGCCACAAGGGCCCGGGCCTGGCGCCCCCCAGTTAGAGGGGCCCCCTGCTTGACCCAACTGTAACTGTTTAAAATAACAGTTTAATGTTTTATATAACAATTATAAAATTATATTTAAAAATATCTGCTGACAACACACTAACAGCCCGTAACAGCCCTCTTTAATTAATGAATAAAAAAATAATTTTTATTATCTTCAATTTGTTACATCAGTACAATTTTGCCTTACCCATATCCAGTGGCGGTACTAGCGTGTGTAGAACTCCGCATCGTGGAAGACCCCGCGTGACCGTAAAGGGCCCAAGTCCCAACGCTCAAATAGCGCGACAAAAATTTTTTTTAACATAATTTTAATTTTACAACTAAGCTCTCTAGTATCGGTATATCTATCGGATATGGTATATCTTTCATTTACCAATATCGAAAATTTGAAATTAATTAGTAGATATGGTGTTTCCGTGACCGTGGAGAACCTTTGAGGTGGTGATAATGGACACTTTTCTAAGACAAATTTTCAAATAAAATTTTGTTTACTTTACTCTTTAAAGCAAATTTTTGAATTTCTGATTTCAAACGGCTATAGCTCCGATATTATTGATTTTTTAAGCTTAATGGATTAGAACTTGTTTAAAGATCATTCATTTATCTACAAACTAGGTTATAACCCCTTATTGTCTAGAATCAACGGATTTCGAGTAATAAATTAAATTAAAGGGAGAAATGCTTAAAGAAATGCAGGTTTTATTTTTTTTTCTTGCGAACCCCGTATCTTTTAAACGAAACGTCTTAGTACAAAATTGATGGCCCAAACCCGATAGGAAATTTAACAGGCTACAACTTTGGTCAAATAATTTATTTTGGAAGACTTGCCGTTTTCTCAGAAATTCTGAAAATAATAACAAGGTGTAGGTAAAAAGAAATAAATTAAATGCGAAAGAATGCAGATAGATGTAACAAAACTTACCGAAAGAAGTACCATTATAAATAATACCATGCAACGCCTTTTGAAAAGAGCACGCCTGTGTGTTGAAAATGAGGGAGGCCATTTTGAAAATTTATTAAAATAAATTTTGTAAATTTATTATTTTTTCACCTACACCTTGTTCACTATTTTCAAAATTTCTGTGAAAATGGTTGGTTTCTCAAAAAATTTTATTTGACCAAAGTTGTAGCCCGTTAAATTTCCTATCCGGTTTGGTACATTAGTTTTTTTTTAAGACATTTTGTTTAAGAGATACGGGGTTCGCAAGAAAAGTAAAAAAAATAAAACCTGAATTTTTAAAAAAAAATTTTTGCCTTAATTTAATTTATAACTCGAAATCCGTTGACTCTAGACGATAAGAAGTTATAACCTATTTTATAGATAAGAGAATGATCTTTAAAAATTTTCTAATCCATTAAACTTAAAAAATCAATAATATGGGAGCTATGGCCGTTAAAATCAGAAATTCAAAAAATTGCTTTAAAGTGAGGTACTCCCCAAGGGTTTGGACTCAGACAAAAATTTTATTTTAAAATTTGTCTTAGAAAAGTGTCCTTTATCATCTCAAAGGCTCTCCACCGTCACGGGGACACCCCGTATAAATGTATTTCGAGTTAAATTAATATTATAATTTTTGTGAATTTGTGGCACCAAGTTTTTCGCCTACGTCGCTATTTTTCTAATTTCCTATTTCAATAAAAATAATAATTTCCTAATCCTACGAGGGGGCCCCAGAAGATATATGGGCCTAGGGTCTACTAGAACCGAAAATAGGCACTGGCTCACACGTGTATTACTCAGCATTCGCAGGTTCCATCCCGGGCGAAACAAAAATTATTTTTCTTTTTAATTCAAATTATTATCAAATATTAGTTTATTACTTTCGATTGATCAAATAAATAACGAGTTTATTGAGTACTCAATTATTAAAGTAATACTTTTGCGCTGTTTGTCGTAGTCACTAAAGTAAAACAATTGCTTTCTCAAAAAAGTGAAATTTTAAATTTCAACTGTTAACAACTACTATTTCATTTAAAAAAGCTTTTCTTCTTGTCACTATCACTTGCACTATCGTGGGTTACAAAAAATCTTTTTATCGCAAATATTTATTTTATATCATTTATATTTACCTAGAACTCTTTATCTTTCTATTTGAACAAAAAAAAAGTAAAAATAACAAATTTTATCAGAACTAAAAAAAAGGCTAAATTATTGAAATTTTAAATAAATTATAAGCGAACTGAATTTACTACCACTTTTGAGAGAGAAAGACTAAAACAATTGGAAAAAGGTTAAACATGTGAAAAAACGGCAGCGCTCCAGTGCGAAACTTTAAAATTTGGGCTTTCCTGCAAACAACTTCTGGTCTGGTACGCTGTGTGGGTACCTACTGTTGACGTTTAGACAATTGGGTAATATATAACTTTATAACGCACTTAAATGTGCATATTTTTGTTTAAAACTAAACAATTGTCATAATTAAAATTTTTTATTCAAAAAAATATTGTTGGTCCCATTTCAGGGTCTTGTGTATCTTCCTTCCTAATTAGAATACTGACTGTTTTAATTGTTTAAAAAATTTTCTGCCTTTATTTTAGCCCCCTTGTGGTGGTGATTTTTTAAATTTATTTTTAATATAAATATTTTGTGTTAAATATTAATACAAATATCCAAGACTTCAAAATGCCATAGTTAAATTAATTATTAATTAAATTAATTATTAATTAAATTAATTAATTTAAATTAATAATAGTAAAAATCTCCAACTTTATCCACAACAGAGGGTTCGTAATTCAAAACTTGAATTAATTACATGTCGGTTGATAATATATCACTCGTGGTGTTCTCCAAGGTAGTGTACTGAGTCCACTTCTTTCGTAATTTTTATATCTGACTTTCCCAAGGAACACTGAAAAAAATGGTAAATCATATTGATGAAAAATTCATCATTTTTACACCCATGAACAACATTCATATCAAATTGATGAAAAATTTATAAATATAATGATTTTTTTCATGAAGCTATGAATCTTTCATCAATATGATAAATTTTGTTCATCAATGTAAAAATGATGAATTTATCATCAATACGATGAACCATTTTTTTCAGTGTATTACCAGATGAAACCAATGCTTTTCTCTGTCCTCTTCGATCGTCTTCTTGTCCTCTTCAAACGGTTTATTTTTTAACCCCAGCAAAAATGTCTGTCTTTGTGTTGGCAGCTCATGTTGTTGAGTAGTAGCTAACAATTCAAAGCGTACAGATATTCTCCCAGACAACAACGTGATCGATTTCAGTGGAAAGACAAAAAATCTTGAGGTCATTTGGAGTTGTGGTTTAATTTTTGAAAATCATGCAAATAATACTTCAACCTCAAATCGCTGTATAGATACAGGCATCTTCTGTCTCCATACACAGAGAAAAATTATTGATGTTTTGAAGTAATTTTACTAAATTTGTGGTAAAATTTACTTCAACTGCAGTAATATTTACTTCAAAAGTGATGCGCGATGGATTTGGATTAAAATTTTTTCTCGGTGTAGGTCAAGTGGAATCTGATCCAAAGGCTATTATGAATACCTAACTGGTTATTTAAAGGCTAAACCTTTTTTAGTAACTTTGTAACGCTTTCAATGTTGATCGATGGGACTATGTCACTTCAACCTACAATTCACAGCAAATATTGAAGATTAAAGCTCGCTGTGAACTACCGTTCGCTCTTCTCCTGTATAGTGTCTATCACTTTTCAATCAAAGATCGTCTTGTTATGGCTTGAACCTACGTAATAATGGAACTCTGTCTTCGAAGACTTCGAAGTTTGAGAGATGTTTCCAGAATAGAACCTTCTGCACGTTTAACACGTTTGCTTCTCTCTACCTCAATGCCAGTTCGAAGTTATCATTTAAGGCGGTATTCTAGTCTAGAAATTTGAAAAAATCGAAATTTTTTTTTATTACCGAAGTTTAGACATTCAATAATATGCTCTTAAAATTGACTTGAAAAAAAGAAAAAAATTTGAATTTTTTGAAAAAATTTGAGAAAAAAGATTTGAAAATTGATTGATTTTGAAAATGATTTTTCAAAATCCCAACCCAAAATGATTTTTCAAAATCCGATTATTTAACAAGTTATAGCCATTTTAGTGACGCGGCATCTGATTTGGTACGACCGAAACAAATGAACAATAGACGGTAGGCGCTGCGCGACCACCGGCGGATGAATTCCCCCATTAAACCTTATTATATTAACATTTCAAGTTAATTTCAAGTCAGTCGTCTTCTTTCAAAGACTTCACCATTCTATGAACCAGTTTTTCAATCGTAAGTTAACCCAAATTCAATGGTTAACTTAGTTTTCTGACCTATCAGGTAGTCATAAACGTAGATTAACCCTTGAATTTGGGTTAACTAATGATTGAAAAACTGGGCTTACGAGTAAAATCGCCGGTATCTCGACTCAAAACTTTAAACACTTTTTTTTTCGAAACAACGTTTTACAAGCTGGTGTGCACGATATCTTAAGTTCTACCGAACCGATTTATTTCAAATTTGGTGTAAACATTCTTTATACATCCCTCTATGACACGAACCTAACTAAAGTTGAAAATTTTGAATTTTACGATTTTTAAAAAATTTGGAATTGCCATAAAAAACCTGCAAAAAAATTTTCTTTTTAAACGGTCGCCGTTTTGTCTAAAAAAATTTTTTGGCTTGTCCTAGGGTCATACCATAGCGACAACTTTCCTAATTAAGAATCCGTTGGGTTTTTTGTTTCAGATGACCAAAAGAATTGAATCCTTGCACGTCAAGACGCTGTATTTTTTTGAACCTCCCACTTTGCCAGCTTATAACTTCTTGAATTTTGAATTTGTATTTTGTTTAAATTTGGATAATCCATTTTTATAATGGATATCCATTATAAATGGATATAACGGATGAAATTATAATGGATATCCATTATAAAAATGGATAATAAAAATATTCTTTGTGTTATTTATTTTTACAGAGTTCTAAAAAACGCCCGAAATTTGTACCTCTAGACTAGAATACCCCCTTAAAGCACATGTTAAGGGGTTATGCCTACTTAGGAGGTCGATAAAATGCAACCATTTCTTTTTTTTTTTGCTGGAAAAGTGGGCATATATCATTGCATCACAATGTTTTTATATTAAAAGTAGCTTTATTTTAGAAATCCAATGTATTTTTTTTTGTAAATATTAAAAAATAACCCAGCTACAGATTATTATGTTCGACAACCCTATTTTTAAGAAGCATCTTGCGGTGGGCAAGATATTTCAAAAATCAGTGTACAAATCCATTTGAAATTTGGTATACTTATTTTAGATATCAAATTCTTGTCCTTAACGGAGGAAGTTTTTATTTAAATGCATATTTTTTATTCTATTGGTGAAAAGTACCGCTTTTTTTAAGAAAATCAATATTTTAACTTTGAACAGCGGCCGTTTTGTCAAAATTCAATTTTTACGAAAATCCTTCCGTTAAGGACTAGATAAACTTATGTTTATCTCCAATCTCCATTGCAGTCTTGAAAATAGATGCATACACGTATCCGAAACGTCGACGCTCAAGTTATATAGTTGTTTGATTTGCTACCCTGATAACCCGATATCCTTTTTTTTATCCTCTTATTATCAGCATTGGGTGAAAAAATTTTTATCCTATAAACTTATGTGTTTACTATATATATTTTTGAAATTTTGATTTTAGATAAAGTGATTCCGCATAGAATTGCTCACAACAAAATGCTTTTTAAAAATGGGGTTGTCAAGCATAGGCTATAACTGGGTTATTTTTTAATATTTTTGTATAAAAAAATACATTGTATTTTTCTAAAATAAAGCTACTTTTAATTTTAAAAAAATTGTTGTACAATAATATATGCCCACTTTTTCAGAAAAAAATAAGAAATAGTAGCATTTTATCGACCTCCTAAGTAGGCATAACCCCTTAAGGAACTTTTGATGACAAATCACATTCGAGGGTCTTTTGTCCTTTAAGCAATACATTATAAATATTTTATATATTTTGTAATAATTTCGTGGATAGGAATATCTATATACAGCTTAATTTTTTTAATTACTTATTTATTAGGGGAAATAATTTTTTGAGTCGCACAATCCCTTATGCTGGCATTTGACACAACACTAAAGTTACAAAATCACCTTCTATACGATTATTGTAGAATGTGAGCGTTTTAGTTCAATTTTTCATTGGAGAATATCCACATTCTTCCACTTGTTACAGGATGAATTCATTCTATCACAAGTTGCAGAATGACTACTAGTAGCGACATCTATTACCAAAGTATTTAACTGTTGTTCAATATTGCTTGTTACTGCAAGCAATATGTTTAAAATAAGATAATATTATAAGACTTAAAAATACAATTACTAAACAAATAGTAAAATAAATAAAGCAAAAAATACACAATTTTGCGAATCTGCAAAGTTTTGCTAATTGTAAATGTGGCTATACCAAACTTGTTGCAGAATATACTATTAATATGTAGCATTAACTTTATACTAAATTTTTTGTCTAAATTTTACTCATTAATTTAGTATGCTGGTGGTTGGTACGCTATAAGCAAATATTTTCATACATACAATTGGCCAATATAAAGCGGGGGCGAAGGGTAATAATAATATTGTGGTCTGTCCTCAGGCATGGATCAAAGTTTGAAAGTAAAACTTTTAGCTAACAAAAATGAGCATTTTATTTGTATGCGGTTTAATACTATCTTCTAATTAATGTATACAGTAAAATTCGATTAATATGTGCAACTCGATTACTCAAATTGTGCGGCCTGAAGGCCGCACTGATTTGTCAATTTTCGGTACCTTTCTCAATTTTTTCAGGTCGCAATAAAAATTTACTAATCAATTTTAGTTTTTAATCTCACAGGATACTGAACAGGATCATGCAACCTTGAACACAGGCTTTTTCTCGTAGCAAAAAATATTAGCATTTAGACCAAATGTCTTATTAATTTAAAAAAAAAATTTTATTTTGCATTGTCAGTTTCTCCAAATGAAGCCAGAAAAATGAGAAAGGAATGATGAGAATAACTAACCCTCCATGACCTTTACAAGCAAACACTGCAATAAAATTGCTAAAAATTGCTTATGTTCAGTTTCCCAGAGATTGATTCAAATTTAAGCTTTTAACTTCTTTGCCTGTTGAACACTTTTATTTGGCAAAAATTGATATTAGTATAAATATAATAAATAATTTCTAATTAAAATCTGACGAGATGACGGGACAGTGGGAAAACAGTCACTCAACCAAGTCAAATTAATTTACCATATCAAAAAAATTTAGTTGTTCATAAAAAAGCGTTGTTTCAAAATTGAAAATATCAACTAAAAAATTGAAATTTTAGCCCGGAGGTGAAATTTATTTCTTGACAAAAATTTGTTGGATGCAGTACAAGTCAAGTCAGTTCATCAGTTTTTATTATACAAATGCAGTGAAAAACTTCAAAGATTGATAGAAATAGACTTTACGAGGATGGTGCCTATCAAACCAGGACAATAGACATAAATAACTAACGATGACACAACAAATGATGATTTTAAAGCAAATCAGATTTTTAAATGCATGCTTCTTCGATTATTATTAAGTTATTTATGTTGACATATTATTGTTATGTAGGAGTAGTTCCACTTGGTTTCTTTTGAAATTTCACACGTTTTTTTATTTAATTCCTGTTATTCTTCTTCATTTTATTATTACAATTTCCTTGCTTCTCTGCAAGGTCGAAAAATTGAACCAGGAATTTCCACTGCCAGTCAATTGCTTACTTAGTGTTTTTGAAAAAAATATTTAATTTCCAATAAGTATCTATTTTGTATTCAAAATTTTTTTTGGAAGCTATCGGATTCCTTTATCTCTGAACTTGCACGATATGTTGAAATAACGTTCACAACATTGATATCATTCGGCGGTGAATCCAAGCATCAAAGTAATGATAATAATGGAAATTTCGAAATAATAAAATTTAAAAAATGTTATCGTGATTTTCTAGAAATCAGAATTTCACTCCTTAATGAGTAATTTAGAACATGACAATCTTTTATTGGGGAAAAATTCAGAGAACTGCAGAATTTTGAATTTCTTTTGTCAGCTGCACGAAATAAAATTATTGAATCGTAAACTTTTATATTCAGTTACATAATTTACAATTACCATAAGGTCAACACTGTTTACGATAAGAAGTACAGCGCTAATCAATTACAATAACTAGTTTCTCTGTAATGCTCGAACTCGCGGATCATAATATCTTACTAATTTAATAAATTAAAATTGCAAAAGTATTCAATTACAACTATTACAATTAGCAATGTTAATATTAGCGGTGTTCTATTAGCCATCAACAAATGTAATAATTGAAACATTACGATTATGGTTTTGCGGATGGAAACCGTTTGTGGCTTATTAGCCATAGCTTTGTAACCACTAATTGTTAATTGTAATTGCTGTTGTAATTGACTAGGCAAAAACTATTTCTCCGAGACTTTTGCGACAATTTCGAAAGTTCTTAAATGCCAAGTTAATTTGATTTTCAAAATTGTCACCTTGAATGTCTTTATATAACTAAGATATTCAGTTTTTCTGTGTGGAAGTGTATTAATATAGAATTAATAAATTATTGTATAAATATGACTCGCAATTTGCTTGCATTTTTGTTCCAAAAAGTTTATCAAACCCAAAAGATTAAGAGATTTACCAGAAAAAACTGCAGTTTATTTTAGTTCAGGCTGGCAACCACAATTTTTGGATGACAACATTAATAAAGCCCAACAATGAGTAAATTTAGAATTGTAATGATGGTAATTGTTACAATATTTAAATTCTGGCCTTTTCAACCTTCCGTTCAAAGACCACATTAATAATGCATTTATATTGGTTTCGTAGTTACCTTAACTGTTAATTTACAAAAAAAACTTGTTTGAATTTATAATATTTTTGAAAATTTTAAATTGTGTCTGTTTATATAGAACAAAATAGTTTATGATGATTCCAAAATAGTCAACTTAAAAATAGTTCATTTAGGCCAATGGAGAGTAATAATAAAACAACAAAGTATAAATGTAGCTGAACGAACTAAAAACTAAACATTGTAATTACTGCTACTTTATGGTAAAAAAGCTCGTAATTTAAAAAAAGAATTGTTTTTATCAGATAAAATAAATGAAAACTTACAGCTTTTAGGCATTTTGGCACAATTAACTAATTAAAACTAAATATTTTATTCAAAAACGACGACGCTTTTGGCGCCAACTTAACACAGACTAACTTTTTGCTTTCCTTTAAAATCAACGTCGAGGCACTTTCGATGAACTATGATCAATGGAAAAAAGTTGGTGGGATCGGTGGTAATATTTACATTTCAGTAAACTTGACAATATTAATAACATCGTTACACTTTATCGCAATATAAATAAAAAAATTTGATTTTTCGATGCCCTGCACTCTTTTAAGTGTAGATTTTTCAAGATAACATGTTACACCTAAGTAGGCTATGATATGAACTATTGACATAATATAGCGCCGAATACTTGTTCGACCGGATTTTTCTCTTATCATACACGATAATAAATTAATATTAATTATTGCTTCCTTTATAAATAATTTTTAAATATTCGGAAGAAAGAACTTGTAAAAGTTGTATAAATTTCTCTTTATTTTCGTTATGATCGTCTGTAGAAATATACTATTGCAGCTGACGAGAAAAATTGGGAAAAAAGCTATTTCTGATAAAATTATAGGTTTTTCAAATAAATTATTTCATACGATTTTCTGAAAAATCTACTCAGTTTAACAAAAAAGTCGGTTTTTATTTAAACAAATAGCATTTAGTCCTGTACTGATGGGGTAACTAGGGGCTAAGATATTTCAGTTTCAAAACGTAAAACCTGTAGCGCATATGATCACCAGCCAAACACAAAAAAATTTAATTTTTTTTATAATGGCCGAAAGGATTCGGTAGTAGACTTTTTTAAGTGGTCATTGAAAAAATCACCTAAAATTATTTTTTTTAAAATACCTGCCATCTTGTAAATTTGTATTTAAAAAAAAATTTAAATAGGCCTGATATTTGGAAGTCCAATCTGCTACTGTTTTTATCCCTTTTTGATCTGCAGACACAAAAGCTATTATATAATATAAATATCAATAAAAAATTTAAAAAAACAAGATACCTAAGAGAAGCAAAGTATGTGCTGGCATTGAATAAATTTATATTAAAATGTAAAGGCGTCCTTAATTGTGCAATTATAATCAACTCAAATGAAGTAGGTAGTAATTAAATAAAAGCTATTTAATGCGTAATAATAGAATATAATAAGAACTCTGAGAAAAAAAACCACGACTACAACGTTCCTGTTTTAATTTTATTTGGTAGGTGGGGTGTTCACTGTTTGAGAATTTTATTAATTATTTTGTTATTAATATAAAATATATCTTTTATCTTAGCGGATTTTTTTGTATTTATTTTTATTTTTTTTTTTTTAATTTTATAATTTCAACTTTTTTTTCTATGCAAAATACTGCATGGCAGGTTAATAACAAATTTGCATTCAGTCAGAAAGAGTCAATAATAAATTACTTGTCGGAAGCTGCTTATTATAAAGTTATTTTCATTTCAATTCTGCATATTTTCTAACACAGTGGTTCTTAAACTACGTATCGCGTTTGCAAGCTACAGGGGGTCGTCGGACAAATATTAATTTCTTTTTTTTTTTTAAATAAGCCTATGTAATTTTTTGTAGTTTCTGTATTTTTTTAAGTTGGTAAAACAAACAAATGAATCAATATTTTATATTATTAAATAGTTTGAGAACCACTGTTCTAATCTATAAAAATAAAAATAAGATTAATTTACACTACTTATGTCGGTTTGAATAATTCTTGAATAATATTTATAATTGGTAATTATACAATTGATATTATAAAACTTTTAATTTAGTCTGCATTAAAAAAAAATGGAAATCACCCAGCAGGGATTTTTTTGAATTTGAAATAATTACCGATGTATTCTTATTGCTATTTAATGACATCAAATCATGTTGCATATTATGTTTGGTATTATTGATATAAGAACGAATGGCGAAGTTAATTATTATTGTCATAAAAATATTATTAAATGTTAGTCATCTGGAAATATCAGACAAAAACAATTATTTGCTTTAAATTGCGTTAGATTACAAGATTTCAAACTACGAGCAGTTCCTGCAGAAAGCGACAATTGTTATTCAGATTAAATATATTCTATTATATTTAAGAGGGCGAGAATCTGAATTACAATTGATCCTTTCTGAATTGCAATTGATTATTTCTCCCAACTAGCACCAAAGTGACGGCAACTGAGACGGGAACTTTGCATAAGTGACTATTACGTAACCACCACTAAATCTACGACTTTGAAGTATTCATAACTTAATTGAGTTATTCCTAGTCGCTGCTACGTATTTGTCACCAATCGTAGTTACTTTGAAGTTACATTACTACTAAGTAGCTTAACTGGTAGTGGAGACGCGGTAGCGACCTGTGTGACGACCTTTAAGTTTTCAAAACTTAGCTGTGGCAAATGGTAGTAACAGTGACTTGTGTAGATTACTAAAATCAAAGCTACTTCAAAGTTTCCACCACTTTTAAGTAGCATTGGTAGTCGCTGTGACATTATGGGGACCTTGACCAATCCTTTAAAGTTGTGGAACTTATAAGTAACATTTATTAGTGTTAATAAATACATTCCCGTTACCTACGAATGGCTACTACAAAGTTAATATCACCTTTTAAATTTACCAATAAGTAAATTTTACTTTGTAGTCCCGACTAGTCCCAGCTGTTAATATTAAAAGTTATTAAATCAACTTAATTTAGTTACTTTCAAGTTACATCTTGGGGGGGGGGGTCTAAAGAACCGTAATGTTCCCAGCTTATCAATTTTATTTTAATCTTTCTCTCAATTGTTTATAGAGGGGTCTAGCTTTTGTGACGTTATATTTGTTGTGAGGTTCCAGAAAATGTGATGTCTTATAAGAACCGAGTTTATAAAGAAATTTAAAGTAACATTACAATTTAAGCGGATAATTAATAAATTAAATTTGATTTTTTTTCAATTTTACCACAATATTTTTTGTTTACATTTTAATAACATCTTAAAAGATTTTGAAAACTTTGAAAAACGGAATGAAATTGAATAGATTTTGTACAATTTTTATCAATATGAAATTCTTACTGATGTTAAATGAATATATATTTTGCAATGCAACCGCTCAGTTTTATAAAATTTTTAGTACAGTCATATCGGTATAGTAGTTCTTTGTTCGAGTAGTAAAGCTAACCCCACCAACATTGCGTCGATTACTTCAAAGTCGCTTTCAAAAGTTTGTAGTAACAATAACTTTAAAGTTACATTTTTGCAATGCGGTGTCCACCCCGTCACTGGCGTCAAAGTAGTGACTACTGTAAAGTGGCATTTTAGGGTGATAACGACCACCCCGCAACTAGCTCAAAGTAGTGACTACTTTAAAGTGACATTTTTGAGTGATGACGACTTTAAAGTTATTTTTTCGGTAACACGCCATTTTTATACAAAATTGATGATGGAGGCCATTATTGCAAAATATGAACCTTACATTAAAATAATAAAGAAAAATACTGATTTAACATAATTTTTGCATTAATATAATAAAATAATTCATAAAAATTTGTTTTAAGTCTCAAAAAATAATAAAGAAATTGTTAGCATCTATGCCAGCGTCAGACAGTCATTACAGTGGAACTAAGCAGGTACCTAACCAAGGTGACCTCTGAAGGTCGTAGTTACCACTCCGGGTAGTAGCGACGACGTAGCGGTGTAAGCCGCCGGAACGTCGGTAGCAGGCACGTAATGGCTACGTCCCTATTACGTGCCCGCCTCTAGTAGTGACGACTTTGAGGTTACATATATAAGTCGCCGCTACGTGCCGGCGACTAATTGTGCTAGTTGGGCTACTAGTAGCTCCTTAGTTATAGCTTTTGAGATACTTACAATAAGCCGCGAATATTATTCTAGCTTTCCACATGCATATATCGTATTTTATAAACAACATCTACAATTTTTTTTTTAATGTGTATGGTGTGTTGCCTAACAACTTATCGTAAATAACATTTAAGTAGATCGTCTTCTAACCGCAATATCATTATATCGAGGGAGTTTTGGATTTTACTTCCCCGCCCCAGCTTTCAATCTATGGAGATTTTCACAGTGCAAATGCAATATTAATTATTGCAATGTTACATTGAAGAGGATATATCCAGATTAAGTTTAGGTTGGGCCATGATAAGATGATATTATCTCGGACGGTCAACATAGCAAAGTTCAGATTGAACCGTAAAATCAACTTTAATAATTAATTGCATCACAAAATAAACATAAACGATGTCTTATCAGGTATCGTGCAATCTATTTACTCTATAGAGCAAACAGTACGAAAAATTCTTCCTTCCCGAATTGAATTTTACAGGATTTTTTTATTTATTCTTAGATTGTTTACAAGATTTTATGCTACACAGGTGTTTATTTTATAATAAAAAATCGACACAATTTTATTTTTTCGACTTCTTGTTTTTAAGTGCGATTGATCTATTTATATTTCAATATAAAAATAACCAAATTATGGGATAACTTAAAAAGTTTATCAATAAGACTTCTCCTACTAATTTTAGCAAAATCGTGGAGCGTGTCCTATTTTTAGTGTTTTTTAATAGATCAATAAAAGCTGATTGATGCTTAATTATTTTGCAAAATAAAATTAGGGTTGTAAAAATTACATTAGTAGAATTTTAACATACTTTTTGTAGTATATAGAATTAAGGGGGGGGGGAGTTACGTTTATCAACAATTTTGCAAATTTTTAATTTTTTTTTTATTAGATATACTGCATAAAATACTATATCTATTAGGATATAATGATTTAATAAAATATTTGGGTATGTGGCTATTTTGACAAAAATATATAAATAACGGAGAACACGCAACTCATTGTACACAAATCGCTACTTTTAGAAATTTTACTATGATTGTGATGCTAATTCATTGTCGGAGTAATTTATAACCAAGCTGGATTATCTAACATAGCAAAATTAAAACAGATAAATTTATTTTACATTATCATAGGTTTGCTTATCGCAACGTCGACATTTAAAAATAACTTTTTGGAAATTTTGCAAATTGCATTGAGAATTATTTTCGAATTAAAAAAATTGATTTTTATTTTATGTTCTTAATAATAAAAAATAGAAAATAAAATAGAAATAGATAAATAAGTTAAAATTTTTGGTTTAAAATTCTAAGCTCAATAATACATTTTCTCTTTTGATCACAATTACAAAGCTACGCTTTTCAAACCGGGGGGGGGGTCTGTTCAAAAAATAAAAATGTGTTATTAAATTTCAAATCAGAAATATTTGATTAATTAAAATGAATTATTATTGCAGTCAATAAACTTTTTTTTTTATTAATTTTTATTATATAATGTAATATAATTACATTGTTCAAAAAGTTTGAAAACTACTGGCTGATTGCTCTAATAAACCTTCATGTTCAATTCGTTTATGCCAATTTACAACCTCATATTACTGTAATGCATTAGGTACTTTAATGTAGGTGCAGTTTGTTTACTGGTAAAACACGCAAAATCAATATTCGTTTTTAAAAAACTTTACCGACATAAATTTATAATGCACTACTCTGTATACAGGATCATTATAAAAATTGTGGGGTCCATAATTTATTCTTACCTTCTTCGGTTGGAGGAGGCGACTCTTGGGGGTTTTCACTTATAGAAATTAATCCCGTAACAGGTGCTACCGTGACAGTTACTTTTCCTCCGTTTTGGGCTCCAGGATCAGCCATTTTCAGTGATAAGTGTAGTGTCGTCGTCCAAGGAACAGTTTTTCTTATCGGGTTGAAATCCGTTGTCGATACTTGCTACCACTGAAATAAACATAAGTCAAAATTACAAACATGCTTGTTGTTATTTCCATTTTTTTTATTGTAGAACGCAATTACGGTTAACATATAGATGCTCTTTGTTGAAAAGCTGCACGCTATTCACGATTTTTCATGAAAATAAATTTTATGATACAATGTTGAGTTTATGATTTAATAATGCGTTGCTTTAAATTAAACGTTTAAACGAACAGCTTGAATTTTATGAGGTGGCTACTGCATATTATACAGGCTAGGGAAATTTTATTGTAGGAAAATAAAATATCAGACGGCAGTTTGTGTTTTTACATGACTTACTGAGGAAACGCACGACTCTCGCTTACCGTCCCAGCTACTTCCTGGAAATAAATGTAAACACCTGACAAATTTCTATACTCAATTGGTTTGAAATATACTATTAATTACCCCTAAACTCTCTTTTACGGTATCTCTGAAATTGTTTCAGAACTTCAATAAACGTGAATTTATGCTAAAGTGGGCTGAATAAAAGCTAAAATTAAATCTTAAGTGGGAAGCTCACCACGCATTTATGATTATATTTATTCGGCTGCCGAATTTGGTTCAAAATACAGTATACTTTAAATAAATTAAAATTAAAAATTTTTCCAAATCAATCGTGACGTCAAAGAGTATCTAAACATTAAATGTAGACTTATTGAACTTAACAGTAATGCCTAATGCACCTAAGTTTGCGGCTGCGTTCTAATTGTAAGCTTAGTGTAAATTATATTTTTTTTTTTAGTTTTTATTTTGGCTATTTTAACCCACAGCAGCATTCAAATTGAAACTCTTCGAAATGTATTATTCTTTTTCAAAAGTGGTTAATGGTTTTTTGTCTCTTTTTTTGCCGATAAAAGATGAAATTGGATATGCTTTCATCAAAACTGTATCAATATCAGAAAAATCTTCAAAAATAAAAATATTTTCATTGTAAAGAATTTACTTTTAATTTAATTGTAATAAAACGAAAAATATGCACATCGCAAAAACAATATATTTTGTAGAAAAAACTCTCAGCTTTAAGAAAAAAATTCAAATTTGAAGTATCTTGCGCCGCACACCAAAAAAAAAATCGATTTTTCGACTTTAATTGGATATTTAAGGGTCTATTGATGAGTTTAGGATAAAATGGATATTTTTATTCGAAAGCTGAGAATTTTTCCCACAAGATATAGTTTTACATTAATTTAAATAAAAAAGTTTTCCTCGCCAAAAAAATTGATGAAAAAGTTGAAAAAAATTTTTTTCTAAAATTAAAAAAAATCATAACTCCGAAACCCCTGCATATTAAGGGCTAAAACTTTCAGAGAATTTTTTTCTTATTATAGAGAACATGTCCACAAATTTTGAACATAATCCGTGAGGGTCACCCCGTAAAAATGATTTTTTGTGGTGGAAAAATTATTTGGTGGAATGACCCATATGGTTTAGCCATCCAATCACATGGACTACAAGATTTTACTGTGCCACTAATGATCTCTTTTGAAAATTATACTTTTACACTGTTGAAGTGTAAAAGTGTACAAAAATTTGTAGCAATTTTTGCTACAATTGTAGAACAAATTACTACAATTTCTAAATAGAATAGTGGACATATACAAATTGTAAAGATATTCTCTAAAATTTTGTAGTAAATTTTTGTGATAACATGTACCACAAAATTGTTGAAAATTTACTAATAAATATGTAGGGTAATTATACAACAAATTTGTAGAAAATTATCTAACAAAGTAGGAAATTTTTGTAAAAAAATTGGAGGAAAGTTTTCAATAAATTTGTGAAAAGTTATGTAATAAATTTAAAAAGAAAATTTATAGAAAATTATGTGACAAATTTGTGGGAAATTTTCTAAAAAATTTAGAGAAAACTTTCTAATAAATTTATGAAAAAATTTGAAATAAATTTGTAGAAAATTATGTAACGAATTTGTAGAAAATTTTCTAAAACAATTGGAAGAAAGTTTCTAATAAATTTGTAGATTATTTTTTAATAAAGTAGAAGATTTTCTAAAATATTAGAAGTCACCTCAAATGAAAAAATCACAAGCCGCCTCTGATTATTATAACTGGAAATTGATATGTTGGACCTTTAAGACGTAGGGGCTCCTGTTTGCCGCACTGTTTAGCAGGCTCGTATAAAGCAGGTCCGTAGCCAGCGGGGACACATAGATCCCCCCCCCCCCGAAAGGTTCAAACAAAATTTAGAAAGTAAATTTGAATATTATGAAAATAAAGCCCATCTCAGACGACGCTTGTTTTACTGATGGATTGCTTGATGAGAGCCTTGCTGGTTGCAGTGCTGGGTGCTCTGATGGAAAAAGACGTCACTGCTGGCCTTCTTGTTTGTTCCCATGATAGATATCTGTGATAGATTCCGTGCTATTTTTGTTGGCAGTTTATGTGATGAATTTCAGCGCAAACCAATGATAATGTCGCGTCGTGTTCGCAAACACGAATGCTACCGAGAAATGCACTGCTAATGTGGTAACCTACAGAGCGAAGAGAGGAAAATAAGAGAAATATGGAGAACCTATTTTGAAAAGCTATTAAATGTGGACACGGAAGAACGAGATGATAGGACAAGTTACACAGAGGATGTGAAAATCAGATAGGAGAACCGACATTTGAAGAGATGATAGAAAGTGTTAATAGAATGAAGAATGGTAAGGCACCAGGTAGAGACGGAGTTCAGGTGGAAATGGTGAAAAACGGCGGTGAATACTTTCAACGAAAAACATATTAACTCATAAAAACAATATTGAGACAAGAAAAGATGCCCAATGAGTGGCAAACGGGAAGAATAATTTCGATACACAAGAAGGGTGACATTGAATGCCATAACTACAGAGGTACCCTGTGGTATATAAAATACTATCCTCCCTAATACTAAAAAGACTAAAAATACACACTGAAAAACTCCTAGGAGAGTACCAATGGGAATTTAGGGAAGGAGAGCTAGAAAGAATGATGAGATACAGAAAGAATTGGAAAATGAGGATATTGTGAGATTCATCAAAGCACAGAGAATACGATGGTTGGGCCATGTTATGCGAAAAGAGGTAAAGGATTCAACGAGAGTGGTGATGGAATGAAGACCGGAAAAGGAACGAAAGAGGGGAAGACCGAGAACGACATGGTGGGACCTGAGAGTTATGGAAATTGATAATTGGAGAGCAAAGTATGCAGAAAGAAAATCGTGAAGAATGATATGTGATTAAGCAAAGACACACAAAGAATTATAAAGAATTGAGAACTGATCCACCTCGAAAAATAGATTGTGCAGACTTCCAGAAGGAGTGGTTATATTCCGACAGGAATGGAAACCGATATTCATTCATTCATTCAAATTTGTAGATTATTTTCTAATAAATTTGTAGGAAATTTTCTAAAATATTTGGAGCCACCTCAAATAAAAAAGTCACAAGCCGCCTCATTTTTGTAAGTCAGGGGAAACGAAGAATTTTGAATATGGAATGTATAAACAGATTTCGTAAGTGGAACAAATCTCCGTTTTCCCTGACTTAAAAATTTTCTTCTCATGGGTGAAAATTGAATTTGGTCAGCCAGGAACACTCTCCTGGTCTTTACAAACATGCTGTCAAAAAGGTACGTCGCTACCCATAACCGTTCGGGAGATATGGTGACACAAACATATATATAAACACAGACTATACATAGTAACTTCATATATACCCCGTGTTTTTGAAAAAAACAGTCAGGGGTAAAAAATAAATTAAGTAAATAATAAATAAATAATGAGTGAATTTTACAAAAAATTTTAAAAAAATATTGAAAACTACGGCTTTTTACGAGTCCCCTTACTTGAAATTAAACCCTGGCTACGGACCTGGTACAAATGATTTATTCTTGATTTTTTTTATATGAATGTGGGGTAAATTAACAGTCTTTGATAAAAAAAAGCAAGATTTCGTTTTTAACTTGACATTTTTTGATTAGTTATTTACTTCCAGCATATCTCGCAATTATATTTTGAAAAACCCAATTTTAAAATTTAAAAAAGAACGCTTTGGGAAAAACGGTTACTCCACGTTGCTTCTCTGGGAAACATACGCTCTTTCAAAAAAACGTTTGCCAAGCCAATTGGAAAATTCGAACTCAAAATAAAAGATGCAATTGGGACGCTACAAATTCAAAAATAAATACTTCAAAAATTTTCGCACAAAATTCAAATTTAAATTTATAATTCAAAATTACTTGAAGTAAATCTCCATTGATAACATAGAAAAGGAAAATCACAGATAACTCGAACTACGTCATTTTTCTAATTTTAGTTTTTAAAATTTTTAAGTTACAATTCAAAAATTGGGACAATTCTAATTCAAAATTAATGAAACCACACATTCAAAAGAAAATAATCACAAATACCACAAAAAAATATCAAAGATCAGTAAAAATCGATGAGTGATTTTGAAACACAAAAATATTTTTTTTTTTGATTTTTTTTATGTAGATTTCTAAATTCCACGATTAGATTTGACTTATTAGATTGCCAATCGATATTTTACTTGAGGTTTAAGCTTAAAAACATAAAAACCCTTTTTGTAAAAAAAATAATCCTAAAATTGTGAAAATTTAAATTTTTGCATAAAATTGAATGGGTGAACCTAACCCCCTCCCTTACTTGCGCATAATGTAAAATTACATATTTTATCTGTGGGATTATTTGCAACATGGAGATAGTATAATAGTGAGATTACAGACTGCAGGATTGATCAGTTTGATTGATCATGCAGTGATAAATCGGCCTTAAGCAAGGTATTAAAATATACAAAATACAACAAAACAGTTGGAAGTGCTCCAATAAATTTCAGAATTGATGAAATATTATTTTATCTATGCTTAAGTATGTTTTATTATAATCACGTAATTATCATGTTTTACTAATTACCTATCGAATGGTTACAGCAGTAAACAATAATTATATTAATACATTAATTTTATTGATCTTCGATGTAACTTCCCAATAATTGGCTTTAAAAAGACACCGAACTTGCGATGTGTCTTTACGCCTGTTATTAATTTTCAAAACTTTACAAAAAAATTAAAAAAAAAAAAACAAAAATATTTACCACGGATGTGGTAAGTAATTATTACTAAACAGAAATTTTATTTTAATTATTCTAGAAGAAATTGGGTCTTAATTATTATTAACTTGCAATATTTAATAATTTAATTTTTAAAAAAATTTTTGAAAAACTTGAATTATTACTTTTTTGTTAATTTTTAAATTTTAATCTAATATATTTATATCGAAATAAAAACTTACATCTCTTGTCACCAAAAATTCATGTTAATTGCACCAAAGTACAAACTTTTTTAAAAGCTTTATTATATTATTATATATCACAATCACAGATTATATTTGAACAATACCCCACTTGTAAGAACAAAAATTTTTATATGAAGTACCAAATAAACATGACAACGAGTGAAACAATAGTAAATAACCGTAAAGCTTCACAACACTTTTATCCTTCATTTTTTCTGCTCATGAGCACAGAATACCTACGAAACAAATTTAATTCCGGATTGTATCAAACAAAGATGTGTATAACGAAGTTGTCAATGAGGCCTTTTAATTTCGCATAAACGATTTAATTGCAACCGAATGCAAATTTTTTAAACTTTGTCCACTTTTTTTAAAAGAAGAATTTCAAATGCAAATGCGATGCGGTAGTATTTAATTTAGAGCACATTAGATTTTTACCTACTTCAGATACTTATCAATTAGAACAAGTTGATTCGATTACTTTAACCTGATTTTTAATAAATATTTGTTTAATTGGAACAAATTAATTTTTACAAATTTCTTATCGGACTTTTCACTCATATGCGGACAGGACATTTTAAATTGCATAATAATAAGAAATCAAAGTTTTGTTAGCGTCGTAGTAAATTTACAAGTTTAATGTTAATTTACCTACGGAAAATGCAAAAAAGCGTAAAAATCAAAATAAAATAAATTATTTATTTCTAAAAATAAATATTCAGAGCTCTTCAGAATCGAATAAATTTCTGATGCCGACTAATAAACGAATAATGCACGCAAAAACGTAAACGCGACCTATTTTTTATATAATAAAGTATAAAGTAATAATATAATATATTTTACTTCAAAGGATTTTTCTCACAAACAGTGAAAATTTGATGATTTTTTTTAAAATTTTTTTCTCTCCCTTTTTTATCTTTTAAGTCCTACTTAAAATGCTATATAAAAAATCATGCATGATATATAAGATACTAATAAACGTTATATAGGAAAAAAAAGTTTCAGAAGCTATGGCTGTAAGAATAAATAAAATGCGGATATTCATATTGAATATTGCTGTATAATTAATAAATTCGTTATCTAGGAAATTACTAATTTCGTCACATAGTAGTTACTCGTGGATTATACGTATCGTTGATCTGTGAAATTATTCTGTTGTTCTCTTCTGATAGTTGTTATATTTATATTATCTATGATAATAGTATGTAAATGGCCTCACATATACAGGTATTTTGTGTGTTTTTTGCTAAATCAATATAAATTAATTCTGACTTACAATATAATTATTCTAATTATTTAGCATGGTTTTTGTAGGATAAAAATTCTTCTATAGATCAAAAATTATTTTCATATAACAAAAAAAAGGATCCAAGTCCATAATTGGATAAAGAAGTTAGGTCACAAAATAAAAATTATGATTAAATTTAAAACGAAGTTTTCAAATATTTTGAGAAAAAATATGTAAGTATTTTTAAATTTCAAAAATATAATATTAATGTTTTTTATATCTGTCCGTCACGTTGTTTTTAAAGTCTACAATTAAATTTTTTTTTAATTTTTGTTTTCTAAAACTATTATTCGACCTTCGCGATTTAGACTATAAAAGTTTTTTTTAATTTAAATAACAAATTATTACTTACTTTTGCACATCATACTGCTGCAAGATACGAAGGCGTCCTGAGGCCAAAAAGTAAAAAAATAAATTTTAAGTAGCAATTGCGACTTACAATTGTCAATTTACACTTCGAAGTCGCAATTGACACTTTTAATTAATTACTACTATATTATTGTAGTATCTAATAAAGTATTATTGCGCAGGCGTTAATTGCAACTTCGAAGTGTCTATTGCGACTTCTAAGTGTCAATTGCGACTTCTAAGTGTCAATTGCGACTTCTAAGTGTCAATTGCGACTTCTAAGTGTCAATTGCGACTTCTAAGTGTCAATTGCGACTTTTAAGTGTCAATTGCGACTTTTAAGTGTCAATTGCGACTTTTAAGTGTCAATTGCGACTTTTAAGTGTCAATTGCGACTTAAAATGTATTTTTTACTTTGTGGCCTCAGGACGCCTTCGTAGCAAGACGCACATATGGGAGGCCTGAAGCTACGTATTTTTGGAAGCAAAAATTTTTTATTTTTCGAGGTCAACCGCTGTTAGATCAAATGCAAATTTTTTGAAAGAATAATAATTATTATAAATAGTTTATTATAACTAGTTTTTATATCACAGGTATAATAACATTTTTTTCTTACTTCAAGTTGCACAAATTCAGTAATTTAATCATCCAAATTTGGTTGTATATATTAGGAAAAGAGTCCAACAATTTTTTTTTTAATTATTAATTTATAAGTATTTAGGGGGATTAGTTGACTGAAAGTTGTAGGTTTTTAACAAATCACAAAAAAATTTAAACTCAAAAACGACAAAAAAAGTGTCCGGCTCTGCTCCATATACTATGTAGATTTCAAAACTAAAGAGTAAATACCTACTTATTTACTCTTTGATATCTACTAAAAATAAAATAAAGAATATTTTCTAGAAAAAATACATAATTTTAATCTGAGCTACAACTTTGGTATAATTTAAATTTTATTACTTAATTTTTTTGAGGCCCCTAGAAATTTGGTGGCCCGGGGCTGCAGCTCCCTTAGCCCCCCCCCCTTTAATCCGGCTCTGCGTGGAGATACACGGAGTAAAATAAAAGTTTCTAAATTTTTAGTGAATGATACTCGTATCTACAAAAGTAAGTCCTATGTAATATTTAAGTTATTGACCCTCAAATAATAATTAGGTAGCTTAAATACAAATCTAAGTATGCAAATCTAGCATTAAAAAAGCTTAACCTTATAATATAGTTTTTAGGTAATTATTATTAGGTACTTGCTTATTAAATATTTAATTTATTGAAATTTATGGTTAAACCAATTTTTTGTAGTACCATATAACAATAAAGTATTAGTAATCGGAAAAAATTAAATTGGATAAAAAGAATTCCACATTACGTAACTTGTTATTTAATTTTTTAAGAATCAGTTCAATTTTTAAGATAACTCGAAAATTAGTTAGTGTTTTCAAAAAAAAAAAATAAAAATAATTTTGATATTTTAACTGATTTATGCAAGACTTTTCACTAAAAAATAGGATAAAATAATTTATGTCAAATTACTTGGCAAAATAGATTAAAGATAAATTTGAATCAAATTAGCATTAAAAACAATTAATTCGACCGTATAGTTTTTGAGTAAATAATAAATAAAATACTAAATAATAAAATAATAAAATAAATAAATACAAGAAAGTATTATGGAGAAGATTACATTATCTGGTCTCTAAGATTAAAATTAGTTCTAAATACAAACGCAATTGATTGATTACACTAAAACGTCAAGAGGTAAATTTTTTAATTTGTTTTTATAATAAATCATAATAAAGTAGTGGTTAAACAAACTTAAATGCACTCTCATATAATTTCATTTAAACATTTAAAGTATCACAATCAGTATACCTCGTAGATTAGAAGGTTAAACTTATAACTATCTCACAATTTATTCTGAAAAGCTAATCTGAATTGATAACTTGAAACTTACCGTAAACTGCATCTCTTTACTGCTATAATATTATAGTATCTCATTGAGCAAGTTTTTTTTTATTATATTAATTTTTTTGATTTTTTGATTTTATATTAATTTAAAAAATATTATCGTAAATGAAAAATAAAATTAAATAAAAATTGTATGACGTCCCAAGTAATAGGAATAGATCATAGCAATATATCAGTGTATATAATACATATAATACAATTTGTAATTATAAATTTCAAATTTTATGAAATATAAATTATAATACATAATCGCAATTTACTAGATTTTTATTGTAAAATTTATGTTTGTTGATTTGGCTCAAAAGTGTTTTCCTTGTAAACATGATTTGTAATAAATGAAGTAGAAACAATCAGTAATTTAATTTATTATAATAAATAAAAGTTGATAAAAATTTCAAGTATACTTGAATTTTTCTAAAAAAAATCGTATTTTCATTAAAATTGTGCAACCTAAATATTTTCAGTGATTGGTAGTATTCTTTATTTATACTAGAAGTGGTACCCGGCTCGGCTCGGGTCTTAATATTATCTCTGTTCCCTTATTTATTTCATATTATATTTTTCAAATAAAATATTATTTTTCAAATTTTAGTTTAATTGAATCTCTAGTTTCAAAAGAACTTTTCGGCCGATTTCCACGATGGTTTGCCATTGGCGTCAGAATAAAATTCCTTAGTCAAAATTGTATTCCTTTGAGCTATTTTGATTATTAAGAGAAATAATAAGATATTGATAGTAATATGCAAAATTTCTTATTGATATAATATTTCATAATCCCCTTTAAAGTGCATGGGCAGCTCAGCGGTAATTTACATCCCTTATAAACTTCGCTCTTTGTTAAATCAAATATTGATTTTGTGTAAATATACTAATGTTAATAGAAACGCATTAGGTATAAATAGTGGAATAGTTTTACCAATTATTTGTAGAAGTAAGTAAGAACAGTGATTTGCGTAAAAACTTTATTTACAACTTCACCATGAGTTTAAAATGCAAACTTAGTTAGTTAACCCCTACGGTGTGGGGTGGTTCGACCAAATCTAAACTACCTTCATTGATCTGAGTACATTATATTTCAATCTCAGTAGAATAAATTTGAATTTTAAAGATCAAGTAAATTAAAAATTAATTTTGAATTATATAAAAATTATAATTGCTGGATAATTTGACAATTAAGCCGCAGGCGATTTAAATTAAAAAAATGCTCAAGAAGTCGGAAACTTTTTTTCTAATTTTTTCTTACTCAGCTTTGCGTGATAGATTTAATTCTTTGATAATTTTAATTTAAATGTAAGGAAATACTAAATAGAATAATAATTGCATAGCTAAATTAAAGTCGGTACCTAGTGATTTTTGCAAAACATGTCATCTAATTAAATTTAAGACAATAATAATTACGTAATTATTATTAAATAATAATTTTTATCAGGAAAATTCTGAGAAAAATATGCGCAGCAAAATTTAAATGGTAATTAGTGTCAACAAGTAGGTAATGAATTAAAAACTGTTGCATCCTTCATGCAAAGTAAATTGCAATTATAATTATGTACACAAATTTTTTCAGAAATTTAAAAGTTCTAAACTTTTAATTTATCCAAATTAGTTCAAAATTATTTGCTTATTGTTTAAGTAATTTGATAATTTTATTACTATTTTGTTCATCACACCAACAATTTTATATAATCCTATGTAATTTTTGCATAATTTACTGCATTATCGCATGTGTGCTTTAAGTGAATCTTGTAATTTATTAATTAAATAATTTGATAACTAGATTAACGTGGAATCTTAACTACGGCATTAACCTTTCGATTTATTTTTATCTACGAAAAGATCATTCGCATCACTTTATCTTTCTGTAAGATAACTGCTCCACTTTACAGTTGTACAGGATAACAGCTTATCGTTTGAAACTTTTCAAGGTTTTGAAGGTCAAGGGCTCCGCCCCCTGAACCCCCGGATTCCTTCTATTTTAGTCTCCGACTAATATATTAAACATAAAACATGTTTTTCGTTATCAGACACCTTCCTCGGGCTTCCTAACAGACTTGCGACAGTATTAATGGATCAGCAGATCGACGGATCAGCTGATAAAAATAAACAAGGTGGAACTCGGATTACCGTAGTTGTTAGGCTTCTATACTACTATGTTTCTGGTGAAATTTGAAAAATATAGATTAGAATATAATAGATACAGAAAATTTTCCAATAAAAATCCCATTCAGATATCGAATTATTGGATAATCCTTTTAAGGTTAGTAAACTAATTGCGGATCAACGGCTAAACGGATCAACGGCTAAATGGATAAATTTAGATTATAGATAAACATCAAATATAAAACGTACTTATGTTTTTTATACTATTGGAGTGCAATTATTGCGAAACACAGAAAACACTCCAATAGTATAAAAAATATGACATGTCCGTCCGTCCGTATATTTCAAATTCTAATTTGAATCATGCGGACCGACACGGGTCCAGAACACAAGACTTCTTGCTATACTTTGTATAGAAGCCTAAAACGGATCAAATGATAAATTTTATTATTATTCCAATAGCTTCTACGAGTCGGAGATGGCAAATTGCGTCTCACGGTCAAGGGTACGGGTAAATTGCATCCTAACGGGATCACGGTCAGAATGGTTAAATGAAATCCTCTTGTTCCTTAAGCTGCTTAAAGGTTTATAATATTTGGTCATTTTACAGCACAGGGTGTTACAACTATCATTACTAAATTGTTTTTCTATAAACATTTTTTTACAAACGAGGGAGATCCACCTCTGTCCTGGTAGCACACTTTGCCAAGTAGAACCAGTCTAGAGGAATATTTTTAGTAAGTATGGCACCTTCTGCTTCGGACGCTCCGGGCCGTTTTGACAAATGCAACCACGGCAAATCTCGGTTCCACCCTAAAATCTTTTTGTACAATTTACAAATTTTTAATAGTAATTTAATCATAATTAGTATTAGTAAGTTTAATAATAAAATTAAATTTGCACAATTTTAATAGATTAAAATGAATCCCGTACTTAGGGTTTGGGACGCAATTTACCCATGCCTTTTTTTAACCACTTTAAAAACTTTTAAAAATAGTGACCACGGAACGCAATTTGGATGCGCCCCTACGAGTATACAGCTGATTTTCTAGTTTAAGTGTAAAGAAAACCTCGACTTAATTCATTAATCCGGTTTAAGCGCAGATAAGAAGTACTTATTACCAACCTTAACATTATTTTTTGGTGTCGGTCTTTGGTGTCGGTTTTTCCGGTCGATTTTTGGCAAGTAACGACCGCAAAAACGTGTTCTATGTTAAAAAAATTTATCGGCCACTTTGAAATTCTATAAAACCCAAAACGTATATGTAAATCCGGGGGGTCTGGGGGGTATGGAATACCCCCCAGTGCATTGTCGCTTTTTGATAACTCGATAAACTATGAGAAGGTATTTAGGTACCAATGCTGGATCAATTCAGTAACAAAATTTAAGTGTAAATCCAGGGAGCATAAACAACTGTAAATCAGTTGCAGACCCACTAGAAAAGTGGCATAGCAAGGGGGCAAGGGGAGGCATCATGCCCCGGGCGCTACTCACAAAGGGGCGCCAAATGGTCCGCAAAACAAAATATTGCTGGTTAATTTTTATTTTTTTATTGAAAAAAAATTTAAATTATTATATTTTTTAATTGGCGAGCATATTTTACATATAATATTATATAAAAGGTATTGTGCCCCGGGCGCGACTTAAGCTCGCTACGCCGTTGCACTGGATGCAAAGGTTTGCGGAAAAAAGTATAAACAATTTATTTTACCGAAAATCGTCATCAAATCAATACTTCCCTTTTTTGGATTTTAAAAGAAATAAATTGTTTGTAATTTTTTTCGCAAACCTCTGCATCCAGTAGGTCTGGGGGGTATTAAAAAATTTATTTACAGCTTTTTATGATCTCTGCGATCCCTGCGTGCGTTTCGACGCGCACCCGTTTGGACGCAAGGATTATTAGACGCAAGACTTATTAGCCGTGATCTTTTTCGACCCAGGACCTATTAACAGCGATATTTTTTGACACGAGAATTATTAGCCGCCATAGATATAAGTACAGTAGCAGTCATGGAAATTGCATCGCTGAATATTTTCGAATTAAAATAACAATTTCCAAAGAAATTTCAATAACCGTATACAATATAAACACAATACCTACACAAAGCTAAATTTTTTAAACCGGGGGGTCTGGGGGGTATGGAATACCCTCCAGTACACCAGAGATTGTACGCAAAAAAGTGTTATTGAACCGCAAATTTAATTTCTAAAAATCTAAGATTTCTGATTTGAAATTCAATTTCACATTTTCTTTTTTTGGACACAAAAACTAATGACCACCAGACCCCCCCCCCGGTTTGAAACACCTGGCTTTGTGGTTATGTTCAAAAACGAAAATGTATTTTTTAGCTAAGTTTCAAACCAAAAATTTAACTGTTTATTTATTTCTATTTTATATTATTAAGAATATAGGTAAAATACTTAGGCCCAGTTTTTCAATCGTAGATTAACCAAAATTCAATAGTTAACTTAGATTTCTAACCAATCAGGATAGTCATAAACGTAGGTTAGCCCTTGGATTTGGATTAACTTACGATTGAAAAACTGGACCTCAGAAATCTATTTTTTTAATTCGGGAATAATTCCCAATGCAATTTCCATGACCGCTCTGTAGATTTATTTCACTCTAAAAAATGAATTAAAATGAGAATAGATTAATGGAAACTTTGTCAAGATTTTGTTTTTAAATTTGTAATAATAAATTTATTATTAAGCAATAAATTATTTTATGTCCGACTGTATGATAATAACATCATTACAATATCACTTAGCGACCATAAGATAACATTTTATGGTACTAGGCCGTTTTGCTTTATTTATAAAGTAAAACGGCCGCCTGTCAATGTCAATGAAATAAACGTCAAAATTAATATTTTATTTTATTTAATTTAATTTAAAAAGTATTACATTAATTATTACTTTGATTATAATAGATTACAAAAGTTAGCTTTTGAAGCAATTTCAACGATTTCTTCCATTTTTTCACATAATTTTAAACCAAATTAATAAACAACTTATGTAAACCAGGAGCAATAGAAAAAGCACTCTTCGAAATTATACAATTTTTATTACCTAAATGTCAAAGTGGAAAAATATAAAAGAAAATCTTCTACGGTGCAGTCGAACATAAAGCTATGTATGTCATTTGCACATAATTAGGCTTTTTGGACTCAGCCAATTTATTAGCCTCGCTCGCAAGCTCGCTCTGCCATAAACGAGGCTTCGTCCGATAAAGACCTAAATTATGTACTCATGACATAAATAGCTATTATTTTTAATTTTGCGGCAAACAGTCTTGCGCCGAAATTTCTTGCGGCGAATTGATTTTTTGGCCAAAAGTACTGCGGCAAATTATTGTCCATGTGACCAATAAGTTTTGCGGCAAAACGGCTTTGGCTGCGGTGAACTGACTGCGGAGAAACGCTTACACAGGGCTAGGGTTACCATATGTGCGAAATGTGCCTTTGCAAAGCGCGGCAGATTTTTGAGGCGACAAATTTTCGTTTTTTCGCATGTGAAATTTTGGATATTTATTTTTACATCTTTGTTGCTTCTGTTTATTCGGACGCCCCGTTTGTTTTTCTATCCAACAGTTTAGTAATTCACTAGAATTCCTACGAAAGCCTTGAAATGACGGCCACGCCCCTTTAAAAGAAAGTTCGTCTGCGGTAGCGAACTTTTCCCGTTACTTCAACCGTTAAGGGCGGCATAGTCTTAAACTTGCACATGACGACAAATTGGCTAGCGCCGGCTCTGCGCTTACAGCAAAACGCTCGCAACGAACTAGTCCATTCCCCTTAAAAGGGCCCCGAGCTTCCATATTTCTAACAATTATTATTAGCTACGGCAAGTTTTTAACACCAAATGCAACGTTTTTTACGTTTTTATTGAATATATTAAAGAAATAAATATTTCATTAATTAAATGGATAAAATTATGTTCGTGTATTTTTTCCTTTTTGGGAAGGGGCCGCGCATATAATATTTTCCCGAGGCCCCGCAAAACCCATAGCCGGCTCTGTTGGCACCTAAATACTTCTTCAGTTTTGATGTGTTATTAGAAAGCGAAGGTGAACTGGGGGGTATGGAATACCCCCAGACCCCCCGGATCTACATCTACGTTTTGGGTTTTCAAAAATCCAAAATATATAGAATTTCGAAACATCCGATAAATGGACATACAACAATAATTATTATTTTTTTCGATTAACTTCTTCGCCCTTGACGAGACTAGGACAACTCATTGCGGCCGACTCGCCGCGAGCGCATCTCACCGCCGGCCAAATCACTGCTGGCCAACAACAATACTGTACTGTTAGTAAAATTAAAAAGACTTTTCTGTATTATAAAGAATTTCTTTTACAATTAAAGTTTTTCCGTAGTTTTTCCGCAGCTACGCAATTATTAACTATAAAACATCATAAAATGCAAACTATTGACAGCGGCGAGTAGTCCCGCGGCGAGTTGGCTCGCGGCGAGTCGACTCGCGGCGAATTGTCTCATCCCCTAGCTCTTAATATATCATTGCAATGTATATAATTTATAATAGGGGATTTATTTGATTTTTTCACAGACCACATTATATAAAATAGCTTTTCAGCTACATCATTACATCTCGAATTCATCAATGCATTTCCTGCAATTTCGTGTGCAGTAATAAGTGCTTCGGGGTATATGAATTGATCGTGAACGAAGTAACGTGAGATTTGCTTAATTTCCGATGTATTGTTATTAATTCGCTCAACGATCATGACCTTCACTTGGCCATTTAATTCATTCTATGAGAAGCAATTCCTCAGCTGAAGTAACAAAGAGAGTGGTGTCATCAGCGTCACGCAGGTTATTATTTACTTTTACGCCCTCCATTTCCAAATTCTATGCCTAGGCATTTGATCGAAAAGGAGTGGTTACTCCGTCAGGACTAAAGCCATTAGTAATTTTTGATAACTTGGTAAAAATTTTCCCTTTAATTCTGCATGGTGAAAAATAATCTGCTCGATTAAAATACCCACTGATAATTGTCTAATTTATTTTATAGCGCAAGAGGTCCCAAACGACTTCACGAAAAATTAATCTTGTTTATTAAAAACCTCATCTATCAATCGGTTATTGGTAAAAGGGTGATGTACAATCGACAATTTGAAAATAACGTTCACACCTTAATCATGTTATTTTAAATCAACCTTAACTTTTAAAGAAATAAGTTTAATAATTTAAAAAAAATATTTTAGAAGACCTCGTTCTAATAAAATTGCTAATTGAAAGGTAAACTTTGATTATTATTTTTTTTTTTGATAAATTGGTTATAGATTTTTAATAAATCACATGAAACTAACGAATGCTCCAAAGCTGCTCGAAATTTGCGAAATGTAATTATAAATATATTTTTAAGATGAAAAAAAATAGAATTAGATTTGTACTTCATAAAAGTATAGAAAAATAATCAATGGCATTGTTTTACTTAGGTGCTTTTTAATTTTGAGTGCCCATTGTCCTTTTGAAAGTAGGTATCAATCACTTAATTTTTTTTTTTCAAATAAATAATATATAATTGAATTAATTTTTAAAATGATCTGATTTATATTTTGTTAAATTTAGAACTTTTGTTATATAATGCCGAAGTTGTTATCATGTTATCTCATAATTTACTACGAACCACTGGGACGTTCTGTAAAGCATATCATATTTAACAATCTTCTCTATTTAGCTAGTCCGTAGCGTGACTTATAATAAATGAGAAATGAGAAATAGGAATATATGAGGAACCGGATTGGCATAAATAGAGGAGAATATGCAAGCGAAAACTAAAATTTGATTTCGTCAGGTCATGGATAGGTTCAAGGTTTCCACGCCGTGCTTTTTATTTTAGCTATATCTAAGCCGCTTATTTGCATATTATGACAACTACAACCTAGAAATAATAAAAGTAATACATAAACGCACATTTTATGATTAATTTTTATTTTTAGAGGTTGTTTCTGTGTTCGAAATGGTAAGGCTTTGCTTAATTGACTCGAGATCTTATAAAACTTTTCTTTTTTGCGTAGCACGCAAAAGGCGCTTTTTGGCGCCTGTCCTTTTGGGCTACTTTTCGCGCACTTGAATAACTGAAAAAATATGTCACGATGTAATAATAAAAAATTAATTAAACATCATATTTGGTCTATATCTCGACTAATTTATCAGATATCGCCAATGTTGATGTAATCTAGTAAATGCAAAGTGATTATTGAAATAATTAAATTATATAAAGTTTTAATGAAAAAATATCCACTTATTTTAATTAATAAAATAATATAATTACACTGATGACGTTAATCGAAAATAAAATTACGCAGGTCAGATATTATTTTAGAAAATTAATTAGGAAAGTATTTTGTATTGCACTAATCGGGAAATCACCTCTTCTTACAAACAAGGGATCCCCGGTGTCTCTCACCGATTTGAATAATTTGTGGATACGTGATAGAGCATCAAAAAATAAGAGACCCCTAATTTTTTTTAGTTTCTGTGGCGCGGGTTTAAGGGGTGTAATCGCCCTTTGAAAATATGTTGAAAAATGATATTTTTGAATTTTTATATAAAAGGTTTTGGATTTGAAACCAACGGTAAAATACTTCATTTTATAACTAATAATAAATATAATTTTTTTGAAGCGATCACTTAATATTTTCGGGGGTGGTCCATTCCCCAAAATTTTAAAATCTCCATCAAGTATCCTTAACGCCGTCAAGTTTTTTAGGGGTAGGAAAACTGTAAGTTAGGTGTTTTACGCTTTACCCTTTGTCTAAAGCGTTAACTGATTTGATGCTATTTTTCCGTTAAATTTTTATCTTCAATTTTTTGGAAACGGCAGCTTTACGCGAAATTTTGTCCCAGAACTTAGTTGGTATCTGCCGGTATTACGAAGAGTCTTGAGCAAAAGTTTAATTTCATTAGCTATAAATTCTTGCTAAGAAATTGTACACGTCATTTATAACGTTGAATTAACGTTTATATTACGTGTTTATTAAGCGGTTATTTATATACTTGTAGCGGGCGAAGTGACGTGATTTTCTTGATATTTTTTCGACAGAATAATAAATTTTTATTGTAATATTGTGAACAACATTAATTAGTACATGTTTTCGTGTACTTGTAAAAAGTTTTAAAAATTGCGGAAGTACGGCTATATTCCAGAATCGCCTTTTTTTGAGCATCAGTTGCTGTGGCCATCATAACTCCAAAACGGTTCATCTGAAATCGGAATGTAAAAAGATTTTATTAGTATATTACATTAGCTTGGGCCTAAACGAAGGATTTGAAAAAATTTTGATTTTTAAAACAATGGCAACAATTTTAACAAAAAGTTAATTTTTGAGGTGCTAAATTTTCGGTATTTTTGCTATAAAAAAATTTTTTTTCAACAAAATATAAAATCCTTCCTTCAGGCCCTAGCTATTATCATAATTAATAAGTGGTATAAATTTGGTACGGATCAGATTAATAGTTTTTTAGCAATCGTGGCCACCGCAAAACTGATTTTCAAAAAACACGATTCTGAGCAGAGGCGTATTACGCAAGTTTGAAGCCGCAAGCCTTTAATATTTTGGGCCCTTATCCTTGACTTTACATTTGACCATTTTTTTTTATTATAATAATTTATAGAGAAAAGGAATCTGTCTCCTGAAATTTTGTTCTACAAGCCCGGGCTTCGTGGGCTTATGCGATAATACGGCTCTGATTCTGAGATAATCGCTTTTAAAGATTCAAGTATACTTTTTTTACATTTAAGTTAATTTATTCATACTAACATGGAGCGTCGATTCCAGGACCATATAGTGACCCTTCTGTATCCTTTGCAGCCTCTAAAACATCGATTTGATGCTGCCTCCAAGCTTTTTGATTATGATAAGTTAATAACAATTTATTCCAAAAAGTCCAAACGGCAGATGCGTGCCAAGCGGCTCTGCTTGAAATACCTATAACTTCGAATCTAATGCTCCGATCTTTATGAAATTTGGTGAAAATGTTCTGGAGATATTGTACCTTAAGAATATACAATATAAAATTTTCGATTTTTGACACAATCGAGGGGAAAATATTGAGGTGGTTCGGACACATGCAACGAATGAGCAAGTACAGCGGTACAGCGGGCGTTAAAGGGTTAAATGTGTATTTATTAAAAAATACAATTTTTAGTTTTTACTAAGTTATTTCTTCAAATTAATTCCAATTTTATAAAATATTTTTTATGGTTGGTGATTTAATAAAAAATTCTTTTATTTCTTTTATTAAGTTACCTGTGACTAGGAGTGACTACACAACATGGGTACCTGAAATCTTAATAAATCTTCAGATTTGGCGCATAAATAAAAGCCAAAAAAAGCACATGGGGATATTCCATCTCCCCCTTCCAGACTCCCCGGATTTATATCTAAGGTTTTTGTCTATAAGGACCAGTTTTCAGAGACGTATTTTAAAATTTTGCGCCCTGGGCCCAAAAAGTTTGTCGCCCCATAAAATAATTTAAAAAATTTTAAATTTAATATTTTTAAATCATTCTGATTTACTGATTATAAAAAGCACCCCAAGCAAAGCGCGAAGGACGGCTTGAGACGCCCTTCGAGGCTTTCCGCGCCGGGACATGACCCTCATGGCCCTTCGGTAAATACGTCTCTGCCAGTTTTATAGCAACAGTTTTTCTAGCTTTAAATCGAGCCAAGTATCGACTATTATAGGGACACGAACCATAGTATATGTGCCTGGTTTGTTGTTAAAACTTGTTAAATTTATTATACAGCAGCGGTCCTCTCTAAAGAAGAAATTAGCAAGAAATTTTTATTAATTAAAATTTAAAAAATTTTTTTTAGAAACAGAATATAATTAGCATAATATTTTCTTTTTAATTTTAAAAAACCAACATCGTTTGTGCTGCAAGTTTTTCTTTATTGGTAGAATTGATTTTGTAAGTACTATGTGTTTAGTTCAATTTGTTAAAAAATTAAATCGTAAATTTTGTATTGATTTTTATCCGTTTGCATGAAGATAAGAATTAACTATTGACACGACAGTAGCTTTGTCACATTAGTATACTATTATCACTACAATTTTTATTTATTTAAATAAAGCAGGAATTGCCAAACTTTTATGTAAATATTGTAATTTATTATGTAACTACTAATATTCCAAATTTTCTTCTAGAGTGGTAATCAAATAACAGCTTAGGATAATTTATGGTCAGGTGAAAATTTTGTAAATAAATCTGTAATAATTTAAAAACACTTAAATAATTCGTGGTTTAAATAATTTATTTCCAGAATGTTACAAATACTTAGAAAATCCATAATTTTCATCAATCCTTAAACGGTTTTACATAGATATTATGTGCAAGTATGAAAAAATTCTAATTTTCCCTAGAAATACTGAATAAACTGAAAACTAGAATAATATTTGATTCGGGGATTCCCAAACTGTAATTTTCGTTTTATACAACATTCAGATGCGTAAGTCAACTAATCGATTTATTTTTGTATTTGCATAAACATAATATAACTACAACTAGAAATTATTGTAATTTTTGTACATTTCTGGAAGTAGGTAATTGAAATAAAACATGAGTTATTCGGTGTAGTACAGGACAATGCTCTTAAAAAAATCCTAGGTCTTGTACATATAATATCGAAAAAAAGCCAAGGTCCTAAATTTTCATTACAACTGAAAAACTTGGCAATGATATAACAAATGTTTAATGACCTCTGGATTAAAAACATTAATACGATAAAAAGTGCGAATAAATAATTTTAAATAAAAAAATTACTTCGTTTATTTTAAAAAATTATAACACGGAGTGCATGTTAACAGAGTAACAACAAAATTAAAATATCCATTATACTAATAACAATGCTATGTAAATTTGTATAACCGTATTTTTTGTTTATTTATAAAATAATTGATATTTTGATGCCGCCTTTAATTTTTTAATAAATTAAGATCATTAGTAATATTATTATATTATATACATGCAGCTTTCTAAATGTTTAAAATATTATATAAAAAAAAATGATACATTTTTATGTGTAGGTAACTTATGATGTATAGGGTGAAGTCAGAACGTATTTGTACAATAATGATCCCAGTACACTTCCAGCGGTCGGTCCAATCCAGTAAATCTGTAAAAAATAAATTTTAAATTAATATTTTGCTACTACAATAATTTAAAATTTTTAAATTGCTTATTTGATAATCAAAATCTTTTTAACAAAATTTTTAATAAAAACATCCCTTTCTAACATGTAACCTCAGTGAGGCTCACAGTACGGGCCTACAGAACGTAGATTTTATCATAATTATATAAACTGTATTTTTCCAGCCTCCAAATTTTTCAAATTAAAAATCACCAAAAAAATACAACTTTTTTAAAATTCGTTTATAACTTAGCGTTTGCCAGGTTCGTCAAAGCGGATGGACGCGTTTACGGACGATCTCCGTCTCCGTTAAAGTTTATAATTTGCGTTTCTAATTGAGATTTACATTAATTTATGCGAATAAAGTTCCTTGATTGCGTGAGTAAATTAATTTTATTATTGAGATATGTAGGAAGATTTGTCCATTTTTGAGACGATTTTGAAAATTTTGAATCCGAAATTTTGAAACGTTATAATTGGAGCTGATAATTGAAATTTGGATAGTAAAAAAGTGGTTATAAGAGTCTCTTGCTGGTAAAAAATTAATATGGCCCTAAGAAAAATTTACAATTTATATTTGGATAATAAAAATTTATACTGGGGTGCATCGCAACATATTCAATCAAAATTTTTGGAATTAAAAAATTTGTCCGTCCGTTTTGTCAGCCGTATTTTGGCAAAAAAGACGTTCTTTTGTACGCTAGCTGTCGCAAAGTCCTCTAACTTACCAGGGACACTGGTCGGCAAAACGATTTATTTTTAAACACCGACACCATTCTCCTGACCTCCTGAATTCAAATATGACTCAGGGGTCGTATTATGGGGACATAGGGGTCATATAGTATACATCATATAATTTTCACCCATCACCCACCGTTTTTGTGGGACGCTCCCCACCTATTTTTACCACTTTTCAATTCTTAATTTGGATGGATAAAAAAATTATTTTAATTTTTTCGGGGGCTAGGGAAGATCCTGAAGGGCTCGAGAGATAAAAATTTTAAACATAAACCTTTGCTGCAAGGAGGTGGATTTGGGGGAAAATTTTCCCCCTTAAATTGTAAAGAATTTATTAAAAATAATCGATTTTTCTGTTTTTTGCAATTTTTTTACTGATTTTCTATATATTCCAGCTTCCAGCCCCCCTCATCGTCCCCTAAACACCCCCAAATATATAGAACCGAATGAAGGTAAAAATTATAATAATTAGATGATATTACTATTTTTATTACAAAATAGGATATAATTTATTATTATATTATAATAATTAAAATAAAATAATATGTAATAATTATATATAATACTATAATTATGTATTTATAATAAAAATAATGATATAATTATTATATAACAATTATTATAATAAATAAATAAATAAGATAAGTATTTTCATTCGGTGCTATATATTGTAAATATATATTTTTATTGTTTGGGGGTGTTTGTGGGAGGATGAGGGGGCTAGAAGCTGGAATATGTAAAAAATAAGTAAAAAAAATTTTTTTTAATTTTTTTTCCTCTGCAAAATCTATTCTCTTGCTACAAATATTCATGTTTTAGAACTTTTTACCTCTTTAACCACTCAGGCTCTTCTCTATCGATTTAAATATCGATTTTTGGAAAAAAAAGTAGAAACCGAAATTGTTGGAAATTTGATTCTCTACAAGTTTGGTTATCTTCACTATAGCCGAAAAGTTGAAAATAAACAAGATAATTCAATTTTTTGAATTTCTCACGGTTTTTTGAGTATAATTAAAAAAATATCGATTCTAGAAGAAAAATTGTAAGAACTAAACTTGTAGAGGATAAAATTTCCTACAATTTTGGTCCTTACGATTTTTCGATTAAAGCAATAATGGCAGAGTTATTCAAGAAAAAACGTTTTTTACCTAAAAATAACAATTTTCGAACCCAAACAAAAGCTCGATTTGGTCGCCATTTCAAAGGTATACTCCCAGTGGCCCCCTCCCCACCCCCCATAGCGCACCCGTGCCTTTTATGGATATAATGACTGAACTACGTAAAAAAAATTTAATTATTCCCAAATGAAACCAAAGCTTTGAACAACAAAGCCTTGAAGAGCAAATGTTAACTCGCCAAAAACATCTACGGGATCGCTGAGCGTCTGGCTAACTAATATCTGACTAACGTGGCAGTGAAAGCTGTACAGTTATAAACAAACTTTTGCTCAACCTACAAAGATCTAGAAAAGATAAGAAAAGTGTCTTGGTAGCGATTGGAATTTTGACTTGAGATCATAGTAGTGATTCCGCAATTTCTTTCCGCTATTCCAAAATAAACCACTTAACACTTCACCGGTCGCGTATGCATAGCTAAACGGAAAAAATTCTATAAGTAATCTTACCCAATGATAATTCCAATTATTATTGATTAGAGCTGGAGCAAAGCTTCTGGCAGTGTTCATACTGGCACCAGTAAATGCACCCTAAACATAAAAATTTTATAATGTAATTTGCTGCAAAACCCCAGATTTCGCTATTCAACTCACCGCCACTATGCAGAGGCATGCAACAATGAATCCAAATCTTAATGGCGTCGAATCGGTGTTCTTTTTATTCTTTTCGTCCCATATGGAACCACATACCATAACCAACACGCTTGTTATAGCTATCTCAATTATTACAGCCTAGGAAGAGTGCAACAAAAAAGTTATCGTTATTCATTTACGAGCTTCGTCCATATTACCTGATTCACATTCACATCCTTATGGGGTAACGTTTCACAGAGCCCTCCGGCATACATATGGGGTGTCACTATCTAAAAAAAAGTAAACTAAAATAATTTTAAACACTGCCAAAATAATTATTATTTACTTTCAGAAGTCCAAAACCAAGGACGGCTCCCACAAATTCTCCGGCGAAGTAGACTGGAACCAAATTCAATTTGATTTTTTTTAATAAATATGCTGCTATTGTAACTTGGGGGTTGATGTGTGCACCCGAAACGTGGCCAATTGTCTAAAACAAAAAATTTTGATTCCAAAAAACAAGTAGGAAATTGGGATAAAGCAGTTGTTAGAAGTTTTTTTTTGTGTTTTTGGAAAATAAATATTAAATTGAGATTTTGACAAACAAAAAGTTATCTGGGGTTACTTGGAAATTTTTATTGAGTTCTCATTTCTAACCAAGATAAGGTTTTATCTTTTTTCAATTTAGTATAATTACCATTGATATCCCATTTAAGAATAATAATAATAGCGTGACTTGGAGAAGTCAACAAATTTAAAATAAAATAAAAGTGATATCATTGAATACTTACTTGAATGACGATTAAAACGCTAAGACCAAAGCCTATGCTTCCAAAATGAGGTGGTACTGGAGTATCTAAAAGTCTTGGTACGCAAACACCCATGCAACCCAAAAATAGTAGCATGGCGGTTCCCAATGTTTCCGCGAGGAAAATGTACACCATTGGAGTTTTTTCCTCCTCCGGCTCTAAGACACATACTATATTTCAATTAATCGACTGATTTCATGACTCAGGTATCGAAATTTGATAAGACATATTAATATTTTATTGGACAAAACTGGCATCTTTCGAAACATTTTCATCAAGCAAACGGTAAACAAAGCTATAAAATTAATGCAGAAATTATACAGGAAATAATAAAGATTGTAGAGATAAGTGACTTTAAATAAGTAACGGTACAACTTCTAATGTATTTTCAAATTGCCGGCTTACCAATGGGTAATCCGTTACCTTGCCTAATCGCAGTCATCTTCGAAGATTACCTTGAAGCCAAAATGTTAAAATTCCTCGTTTCAAAACTTCAATTATTTATTTGGATGGATATATTAATGTTGTTTTGAAAATTTGTGGTGAAAATTTTTCACCACACGTAAATATTAATATTATATTCAACTACTCGTAATTCAAATTAAGTATCTGGACTTAATTAACAAAAATTGCAGAAACATAAAATTTTTATTATTTAATTATTTAATTAAATGAAAAACACGACTACAAAATCACTTTCGAAAACCTAAATAATACGCTTACGTAACATATACCGGATATTGAAAATAATTCACCCTCCCCTTAATGGGGCGTCTGATGATGGTAAAAGCCTGACAAAAACGTTAGCACAAGTTTTGATATTTTAATTTAAAAATGTGATAATTTAAAATATTAATATGTCTAATTAATCAAATAATTCTTACGTTCTCCATTTTTAACTATAATACTTTTCTTTCGGCTGTCCACAACATCCAGAAGACTTTGGTGCGTTGCCATAGCTGACGGCAGTAGGTTAGCAAATAAATCAAATAAACTACTAATCCTTGCACTATTTACTATACACTTGGAATGAACTTTTTAAGATATCGAATTATCAAGCCACTGAGATAGCGATGGTTGTTTATCTGAATTATTTAACATTTATTAATAACAAATTTTGAATTATTAAATTTCACTACTGAGCAACAGCTTGGTTGTTCGTACAATGTACGATCCATGTGTTGGGTATATGCAACCGTTTCGATACCTCCATAAATGTTGAATAAATTAAGCAATCGGTACTTAATATGCATGAAAAAATCTTGTTTGACTAAATGAGTCAACATTAACTGATATCAATTTTATTTATAGTTTTTTTAAAGTTCATCCAGTTTTTCAATTGAGACACTCTTTAAAATTCCAATATGCAATAATGGTTTGCTGTGTGTGCCTTTAAGTTGTAGGGCAAAAAAATACTAGGTCTTATTTTGGAAAAACGAATAAAATCTTTAGATAGCCCGAAGGTGGGTAATCGTACTATCCAGTATGTGAAAAGCTTTCTGAACCGTACCCTTGATCGTTGGTTCAAGATAAACACATTTCATGGAGACGAGCTATTACATATCTAAACTAATCGAATTAATATTTCTAATTGATAAATAAATTGTGATTTATTGTATATTTTCAAGTGTTTGTTCTTCAAGATAAGTGTTTAGTCTTATGACTTTCTAAATCTATAATATGTTAATACTTAATCACTAGCAACATCCATAATCCTTGATAATTGAACAGAGCAAAGTATAATTTGGCTAAGACTGAATCCATTTCAAATAATTAACAATGCAGCTTGGTGGTGCTTATATTCTGGAATTCGTTTTCGCCCAAATATATATTTTTATTTATACCAAATAAAACCATTCGTATTTTTTTTCTGTGCCTAAGAGCTTTTGATTAAACAAAATAAAACTGAAAACGGAATACCAAGAGCTGAAATACGTCGTATATTCCATTTTCAAGTAAAAGTAGGTTTTTTTAAATTACCAATTCTAAAATTAGTGCTAAAAGCAAGTATCAAAAAAACTCGTAGTAAAGTCGAAAAAAGCAGTCGAATAATTGTTAGTCAAGTCAAAATTCCAGATACGGTTTTTACTATAAATTCAAACTGAAACGGACAAATTTGTCAAGAAAGGTGCCAAAAGACACAAAATCTTAAATTATCCGTTTTCCATAAATCCTATGTCCAAAATAGATCTTAAAGTAAATAAAAAAGAAAAATATAAACAGGGTGTCCCCGTGACTGTGGAGAACCTTTGAGGTGGTGATAAGGAACACTTTCTTAAGAGAAATCTTCAAATAAAATTTTTGAAAATTTTTTTAAAGCAATCAGCAATTTTTTGAATTTCTAATTTCAAACGGCCATATCTCCAATGTTATTGATTTTTTACGATTAATGGATTAGAATTTTTTAAAGATCATTTGCTTATCTACAAATTAGGTTATAACCCTTTATCGTCTGGAATCAACGGATTTTGAGTTATAAATTAAATTAAGGGAAAAAATGTTTAAAAAATTCAGATATTATTTTTTTTTTTACTTTTTTTGTGAACCCCGTATCTTTTAAACGAAACGCTTTAGAAAAAAACTGAGGTACCAAACCGGATAGGAAATTTACCGGGCTACAACTTTGGTCAAATAAATATTTTTGGGAAACGAAACGTTTTTACAGAAATTCTGAAAATATTGAACAAGGTGTAGGTAAGAAAACATAAATTAATGGAAGGAATACAGATATAGGTGTGACAGAACAGAAAAAAGCGCCATTAGAAATAATACCGTACAGCACCTTTTGAAAAGAGCACTCCTGTGTGCTGAAAATGAGGGAGGCCATTTTGAAAATTTATTAAAATAAATTTTTTAAATTTATTTTTTCTTACCTATTGTTCATTATTTTCAGAAATTCTGTAAAAACGTTTCGTTTCCCAAAAATATTTATTTAACTAAAGTTGTAGCCCGTTAAATTTCCTATTCGGTTTGGGAATATCAGTTTTTTTTATAAAACGTTTCGTTTGAGAGATACGAGGTTCGCAAGAAAAGTAAAAAAAAAAACCTGAATTTTTTAACATTTTTTCCCTTAATTTAATTTATAACTCGAAATCTGTTGATTCTAGATGATAAGGGATTATAACCTTATTTGTAGATAAGCAAATGATATTTAAAAAATTCTAATCCATTAAGTTTCAAAAATCAATAACATCGGAGATATGGCCGTTTGAAAGTCAGAAATTCAAAAAATTGCTTTAATTGCTTTAAAAAAATTTTCAAAAATTTTATTTGAAAATTTGTCTTAGAAAAGTGTCCTTTATCACCACCTCAAAAGTCACGGGGTCACCCTCTATAAAAAAAGTTATATTGTGCTGGTATATCTAGTTTTCGAAATATGAGCTTTTAAAGATCTTCGATTTTTCCCAAAAAACAGTGGTTTTCAGTTTGCATGTAAAGTTGTTTTTTGTTCACTTGAAGCTAAAAACTCTACAGATAAGTAAAGCTAATCTCAATTATCTGTAAATCTATGTATAGAACATTGTAGCTATAATAATAGGACCCTACCTGTAAGCTTTCAAATGACCTCTTTTGACCTTGTTTTAAATTTTCGCCCATAGCTTAGTTTCAGCGCATTTTGGATGCAAAATGCTATTTCACTTTTGGAAAAAAATAGAAATAAAGTAGTAAATTTAACAGTTACATGGATACGTTTTTGAAAATACTCTGATTTTTGGAAAAAAATTGTAAAGTATATTTTTTTGAAAATTGTTTTCATTGTTTTGTTTTCTTGAAAATTGTATTATCTGCACATAAGAAAATGTTTTTTTTTGTTTTTTTGTCGTTTTTCAGAGACTGAAGTAAAAAATTAATTTTTGAATTATTTGATTATATAATTAAAAATTATATATTTTTTTTTCAGCGAAAACGATTTTATTGTGTTTATATAACTTGACAAGTAGAGTGTAATAATTTATGAAATTGATGAAATTAAATTTAATGAAAACATAATAATTGCGTAACCTTAACCTGTCACTTTACCATACATTAGTATTTATTTGTTTAATTAAAATTATAAAATTGTAAATTATATAATAACCAAAATATTTTAAATGTCACAAAATAATTTATAATATACTCGAAAATTTAAATGTATCCGAGATTGCTTGCATGAGGTGGTCTTTTATGAAGGTAGAACCGCTCTATTATTTTTGAAAAATTTTATCTGAAACTAGTGCGCCCCCTAGATCTTCACTTTCCATGAAAATGAGAATTTTATTTTACTTAAAAATTTTATTTTAAAATTTAAGTTTTAAATTTCGGGATCGAAATCGTTCGGGATCCACTTTGAACTTCCTTGAAACTAAACTTTTCCTGATTACTATTTGTTTTACATATATAAACATCATTTTAATATTTAAAAGGAGTCGGGTTACTTTTGATTATTTCCAGTGTCGAAGATAATAAATAGGTAAATAAATTGATTAGTAGTTGGCTTTGCTAATAGTAGGTACAAGGAAAACGTTAGTATTATGTTGAGTTATTTATACAGGAAGATTATTATTAGTTACAACAATCTAATTTAAATCTATACATTAAAAATGTTAAACAGTCAATGCCTGCAGTGGCGCATCCAGGGGGAGGGTCATGGACTCATGGAGGTCATAACCGCCCCCTTGAATCCATAATTGTGGCTAAATAAAAGCTTCTCTAAAGTGTAAAAAATGTTTATATTTAATTTAATATTTAAATTTTAAAAAACTGATAATATCCATGAAAATTCTAACTTTCCACATACGTGCTTCTAGGATAATAAAAATAAATCGCCTGCGGCGCAACTTGCTGACGCGGTCTTACGACCGCTCATATTTATTCAGACCTAATGAATATCCACTACCTGTGACCCCCCGTTGCCAAAAGTCTAGATCCGCGCCTGAATGCCTGACGCTTATGTGCTTCCACTGCTAAGCAGAGATCTTCAGTTAGATCCCGAGGAGAGTAAAAATTTAATTTTCACCATCTTTCCTATACAAGTAATGGCAAACCATCGAAGTAAATGCCAAGAAAACCACATAAATTATATTAATTAATTAAATTAAATTAATTCAAAATTAATGTTTAAAATTTGTAGTGGGGGGTGGGGGGGAGAAGAGGATGATAAGTTAATTTTTCAAGTTAAGTGTCCGAGAATTTATTGATTACCTCAGGATTTCACTTTCATGCCGCTTAAAAGTTTTTAAGGATAAATTTTTAAATTAAATTAAAATTTTTATACTTATGCAGTTACATTGTTGTAAGATGGATGTACAAATAATTTTTGAATACCGTGACGAAATTGTAAATCACATTTACATATATATGTTTTACTACCTAGGTAACAAAAGTATCACATTCAATACAATTTATCATATTGAAAATGATACTTCAAAATTAGTTGAATATGTCATATATCGCACTATAATACTATTTCATTTTCGTAATATCTTAATATTGTCGTAGTATAAGAACGTATAAAGAATTTTCGCATACTTGAAACTCTATTTCTCTAAACTCTAGTTCTCTAAACTCAGTTCTCTGGACTCCGTTCACTAAACTCCATTCTCTAACCTCTATTTCCTAACCTCCATTCCCTAACCTCCATTCTCTAACCTCCATTCCCTAACCTCCATTCCCTAACCTCCATTCCCTAACCTCCACTCTCTAACCTCCATTCTCTAACCTCCATTCCCTAACCTCCACTCTCTGACCTCCATTCTCTAACCTCCATTCTCCAAACTATAACCTCTAAACTTTAATCTTTTTATCTTTAGACGTTAATCTGCAATCCGGTTAATAATCCAAAATAAGGTTAACGATAGGCGACCTTCCATAATTAAAATATTGGGTGAAAAAAGAAATAATATGTGGTTTCACTTGTTTGTGACTTACAAAAGGACGTAGTTTCTGACCTACGAGAGCAATAAATTGACGGTTATGGTAATAAATTATAGCAATAAAGTAGCTAAAAGCTCTCTCCAGTTTTTTTCACTTTAGCGAAATTGGGACTTTTTACCAATGCCTGTTTGAGAATTTTACCGAAGATAATCCAGCACTTCACTCAAATCTAACCTGTATTAACTGAAATCTAACATTTTCAAAAATTCTTAAAATACTAAAAAGTAGCAAAAACTTAACTAGAATACAGAATTTTATAATATAATAACAATGACAACAATAATTATATTCATACTAAACATTGTTTAAATTAAAAGCTAATTACTTCGTTTTTTAAATTAAATTTATTTAATTGGTAAATTAAAAATTAAAACATTTAATTAATTTTTTCAAAACAATGAATCAATGAAATTTAAAGTAATGAATGAAAATATAAATATTAATGAAAAATATTCATTGTTCATTGGAGTAATTTATAAATAAGTTATGTTCATCAATTAAAAAAATGTTTAAGTTATTGTTATCTCACAGCTAATTCATTTACTAAGTTATATTAATTAATATTCCAGAACTGATAGGAAAAATTTGGCGTAGTTGCTCGGGAATTGAACCCACGACTACGAGAAATCCATTCGCTCTAACTGCCAGCCAACGACCGAGCTCTCTCCATTTTTTAAATACGCATTTTGTGATTTAAAGTTAGACATTTAAATCTGAGGGTTGCCCAAGATTTCATACTAAAGCCGATTCCTATAGAAAAAACGGGAACTGTCACGTAATCGATCCCACGAATTGCATTTCAAAGAGGACAATTTTCGAAGTTTTTCTTTTATTCAAGGAAGATTATCCATTAGTTTTCGAAAAAACTGCACTTAAAAATTCAAATTTTACATGCATTTTAGATATCAAGATTTCTACACGGGTATTCTGTTATCGGTACGTGTGCTAAGATATACGTGGTGCTTGCGATCTGATCATAATTTGATTGATTTTATTTTCAGCTTTCTTGGTCTTTTGAATTTTTTTACTTGGAATAATTCAGTATAAAATAACGATCTTGGTCTGAAATATCAAGAAGGTTGAAGCTAAAATTTGACTATAATCAAGATTTCCTCTTTTTTTCCCACCAAAGCCAAGGAATGGGCCAGAAAAACAAACTACTGAATTAAATTATTTGTTGGGAAAATATATAATGATTTCCAAATTAAAAGCTTTACAAATCGTTTTTCAAAAATTACCAGGTTACAAGACTTTTTTTTTAATTGTTATATATTAAATTCATTGATTTTTTCAATATTTACTGCTATAAGTCACAAAAAATGTATTTTTCTGGTAGTGACAAAGCCAGGCCCTTTTAATGTCCGGGCCATAGTTACGCCACTGTATACAAGTAGGAACTAAAAATTATATCAAAGAAAAACTATTTCCAATCGTCTTTAATTTTTTTCAGACGTTGACGGATAGCTACCGGAAGTGCCTTTGCTTATACTTTGCAGATTAAATGAAATTTGGTCACTTGAAAATAAACAAAATTAATTTCTTCTGTTGGAACACCTAATATAAGTTTCCATAAATATATTCTGTTGACGGTATGATTCTTTAAATGACGACTATCGCACCAGTCTGTCCGTCAACGTATTAACTATGTATAAGTCATAAATATAAATAATAACTAAAGATATTATGTTACTACATATTATTAGTAATCTCAATTTTTTCGTTTAACGGGCTCGCTTCTGGATTGAAACTCTCGTCCTCGGTCTCCTCTTCATCTGGCAGTGCAAAAATGGCTTTGTAAAAGTATACTGCGAGTAAGGCTCCAACATTAGGGCCAACCCAATAAATCTAAAAATTAAAATTTTTAAATTTAACAAAGTGAAATAAAATTGATTATTACCCAATGTGCATCCCAGTCATTGTTGAAAACTGCCGGGCTGAAAGTTCTTGCGGTGTTCATACTGACTCCTGTATAGGGACCCTAAAAGTGATCACTGCTTAAAAATTATTTTCAAACATTTTTTAAAACTTACAGCAACCATAGCGAGAGCCGTAATGGCAAGGCCAAAGCGAAGCGCTAGAGAGTCGGTTCTGTCTGTATTTCTTTTATCCCAAACTGCACAACAAATAAGTATAAGAATGAAAGTGAGAACTGTCTCCATCACAAGACCCTAAAAATTCCGCCGTTATTTTGAAAATGTATCAGACATTTTACATTTTACCTGCATAACAGAAACCTTGGCGTGTAATACAGTGGAACATATTCCAACTGTGTGTTCGGTTAAATTCGTCAATGGATTGAAGATTTCGTTAGCTGTATATTCTGCTGGTATCAAAATCTAAACTAATTTTACATGAACATAAACTCGTCTACGTAGTTTGAACAAAAATATACCTTTAATAACCCAAAACCCAATAAGGCACCAATGAATTGAGCTACTATGTACACTACACCTATGATGGGTTTCAGCAGTCCCATTAAAACGCTTGCTATTGTTACGCCAGGATTGAGATGAGCACCCGATATGCTACCAAATATCTAAAACAGAACGGAAAGCTTCAGTGATGTTTATTTGTTTTCCTATCTAACTTACCTGAATTATCAGCATGATCACAAGCCCAAAAGATACAGCGGACACATGGTGAGCCAAAGGTTGTTCTTCGGGAACTACTATGCATCCCATACATCCTAAGAATAGAAGTAACGCTGTTCCGACCAACTCCGCCATTCCCAAAACGAACATACTGTATATAGAATTCTTGTTAACACATTTTGATTTTTGCTGCTCATTTCTAACGGCTGGAATTAAAACAATACAGGTATTAATATATTTTTGTAATACCTGCTTTAGCGCAGCAGTTTTCACGTAATTTTTTTTTTTCGCAGAGGACTTTCGCAGAAGAGAGGATAGCAAATAAATTATTCAGGATTTTCATACCAATTTTTTTTACATTTTTTCTTTTAAAAACCTGAACGAAAACCATATCTGTATTTAGTGAAATCATTGATTTTTTGGTTTTATTTTTATAATAATTTATTGTTCTATTTATATCCATTGCACAAAATTTTAACCAATTAATTTATGTCATTCATCATTATGACGTTAGCTACACCTTAACTACTTTTGTTACTTCGCTTCCGGCTGGATGCGTCAAACTGAAATAGCGAAGAAAAATGGGTGTTAATCCCTTGGTCAATGTGGTAGGGTGTTGATTTCATTCATTGACAAAATTTTCTTCTCGGTAATAGTAACTTTATTTTTGGGAACCCCCGCCCCTCTCAGCCCATACAGTAACTACGGCAGTGATTTTTGTCACAACGAAGTTTAATTATTTTTTTACAAATGTTTTTGTGCAATTTTATAGTTAGTTGATAAATTGACAAGTCAACCTTCAATTAATAGTTCTTGGTAATTTTATGTCGAGACAGCTTAAGTTAAATCTTGAAATAATGTTACCAAGTTTATCGAGCACCTTCCTGACTAAATTAATTTTGAGTTATTTTGCAATTGGAAAAAGAGTTTTTTTATTATATAGCTGATGAAATAAAAAATTGCAAATGTATTTTTAATGTTGAAATTTAAATTAGGTTTGCTTTTTATTTAAAAATTCTCGTTAATCCATTCACGACCGGCGCTAACGACGTTAGTCCCCATGAGAAAATCAAAAATTTTAAAATGGCTAAAAACGCTCAGGATCTAGAAAGTACTTTTTACGTTAAAATAATCACGATCAGATGTGTGTTAAGAATGTCGTAGCTGTAGCTCATATAGGCTTTTCTGCAGCTATAACTGCAATATTTAATGGAAAAAAAATCAATTGGCCAAAATTTGAAAAGACAATAATTATAATTGATTCCTTCCTTCATTCCTAAAAATACAGGGTGTCCCCGTAACCACACCTTTGAGGAGGTGATAAAGAACACCTTTCTAAGCCAAATTTGTAAATAACATTTTTAAATCAATTTTTTGAATTTCTGATTTCAAACGGCCGTAGCTCCGATATTATTGATTTTTTATACTTAATGAATTAGAACTTTTTTAAAGATCGTTCGCTCATCAACAAATTAGGTTATAACCTCTTATCCTCTAGAATCAACAGATTTCGAGTTATAAATTAAATTAAGAGAAGAAATGTTTAAAATATTCAAGTTTTATTTTTTTTTTACTTTTCTTGCTGACCCCGCATCTCTTAAACGAAACGTCTTAGTAGAAAACTGAAGAGCCAAACCGGCTAGAGAATTTAACGGGCTACAACTTTGGTTAAATAAATTTTTTTGAGAAACCAACCGTTTTTACAGAAATTTTGAAAATAATGAATAAGGTGTAGGTAAAAAAAAGAAATGCAAAAAATTTATTATAATAAATTTTCAAAATGGCTCATTTTCAGCACACAGGAGTGCGCTCTTTTCAAAAGGTGTGCACGGTACTATTTGTAATGGCGCTTCTTTCGATAAGTTCTGTCACACCTATCTGTACTCTTTCCATTAATTTATTTTTTTTTAACTACATCTTGTTCATTATTTTCAGAATTTCTATGAAAACGGTTGGTTTCCCAAAAAACTTTATTTGACCAAAGTTGTAGCCCGTTGAATTCCCTATCCGGTTTAAACCGCTAGTTTTTCTCTAAGAAGTTTCGTTTAAGAGGTACGGGGTTCGCAAGAAAAGTAAAAAAAATAAAACTTGAATTTTTTTGACGTTTCTTTCCTTAATTTAATTTATAACTCGAAATCCGTTGGTTCTAGACAATAAGGGGTTATAACCTAATTTGTAGATAAGTGAATGATCTTTAAAATAGTTTTAATCCATTAAGCATAAAAATCAATAATATCGGAGCTATGGCCGTTTGAAATCAAAAATTTTAAAAATTTCTTTAACGGGAGGTATCCCCCAAAGGTTTGGACTTGGACAAAAATTTTATTTAAAAATTTGTATACACCTGTATATAGTATAGTAGTTTTTTTTTGCAATGGATATTATAGTAGAGTTTATATAACATTATAATAAAATATCAAAATTAGAAAACTAGAAAATATAGAAAAATACGAGATCATATTGCAATTTTAACCTTTTAGTTTACAGTTATTCAATTTGATAAGTTATTTTGAAATACAAATGAACTGATAAGCTACAAAAAATTTTTAAAAAATGTAATTTATGAGCGTCATTTAGAATAAAATCTAAAAATCAATATTCAAAAATGATATGATTTTTAAATAAGAGGAGTTGCTTTTTGGTTTATAATTTTAGATATTCTACTCTTAGTTGGTTCTTAAAAATAGAAGCAATTCTTACATCCACAGCGTCAGCGTGTCGATGTTCACCTGAGAGTCGAGCTAAGAAATTTTTGTAAATTTCGAGACTTGAAACTACAGTTTCCGCTCTGTAACCCAAGCCATTATTGCTGTGGTTACAAAATATGGTAAACTCGACAAAGTATAACAAAGTATCGAAGTATTATCGACATTTATCTTAATTACAACAAATAAATTAATTAAAAAATTCTTTTTGTATAAAATAAGATTATTATTACTTAATATCAATTTATCTTATTTATTAATTGTTCAAATTACCGATTTAATTTAAATTTCTGTAACGAAGAAAGTTTTCAAAATTCGTATATAAAATATTGTTAATTCAATTAACCAAAACTAAGCAATTAATATTAAATTTAATTAAAAAATTAAGCAAACCTCGAGTTGGGTCTGATATTGCTGCAGTTGTATCCATGGTTTTTTTTTCAGTGTACGCGCACCAATATCACAAGACTACTAAATCTCTAATTATTTTTCATTTGTACTATAAAGTGATAATGTGGTAAGTCTTGTTTGCTGATAACAAGTTTGCGATATATTTATAACCAGAAGCAATCACATAATAAATTATTATTATTTATTTAAAAGCTAATTCCGTAAAACTTACAAACTTCTTTCATTGTTTGTAGAATCAAACCTTTCAAGGATAATTAAATTTTCTTTTTATACCCAAAAAAGCGCTCCGTACGTGAACAATTTAATATTTTACTACGCAATTTATTAAATCTTAATACTACATAAACATCTATAAAAAGATATAGGAGATACTTTCAAAAATTCAATATAATTTAAGAAAAAATTTGAAAGCGAAATTTCGGGGGAACCCCGGAATTGTTTGCATTTTTTTGTTGCGCATAGAAATAGCCGAGTGTAAAGGAACTGGGGACAAACTTAATTTTGATTCTTTAATTTAAAAAAATTTTATATTTATATTATTATTATTAATTGTATTTTCTAAAATTTAGATTGCACTCGGTTGAAAATTTTTGCTACTTACCATTTTGTTTTCCACTCATAATTGGGCACTATTTAGAATGGAATGATGTCTTTGAGTGATGACAGAGGAATTTAAAAAAATAAATAAACCTTGACGGTAACTAAACACAAATATTTTAAGAGCGCACAATATACAATAAATTTATGTAGTTCAGCTTCTACGCAAAATGTCAGTTTTATTATTTTTGTGCAAATAAAATTTTAAGAAGAGCTAATACGAATTATAAATAAATGAACTGAAAATTGCGTGTAATTTATCATCCATTAAGCTTACGATTACTTCCTTTGCCACACGCTTGAAATATAAAAGTTATAACATGATTCACTTCCGTGAATGTTAGATTGACGAAGAAGAACAAAACGAACGAATTATCAATAATTCTTTTATGGAAAAATAAATTTCAAAATTTTGCATCTCTTTTAATTTGTTGATAAATTTAAAAAAAATTTAGCAATCGTTTTTCCGGAAAAATATTGGAAAATTTGCGTGATATTCATTATTTCAAAAGAAAAATACGACCATATATATTTTTTAAATTTTCATTAATTCTATATAACAATAATTATAATAATTTTATATTTTCTTGTTTAATAATTCCCTATATAACGTTTATTAATATTAGATGGTTTTGTCTCGGTAAAAATATGTACATATATGTATAGATTCCTGCACAGTGTTACCATTAATTTCCAAGATCAACTGGTTTTTATTTTATTACAATTTTCTCATTGCAATTTAATTTAAATTACCATAATAAGTAATTTATTTAAAGACTAACATTATTTTTATTTAAAAAAAAACAAAATATTTTTACCCGAAGGTTAAGTAATTTCGTCAAAATTCGAGTAATTCAGTCTTAATTTTGAAGTTCCTGCTACATTTTTTGAAAATTTCTAATTTTGAAATTAAAAAATTTCAGATATAAATTAGAAATTTAGTGTAGGATTTTCAATCCACCTCAATGTCCGAAATTAAAATGTGGCAAGATCCCAACGGTGAAAGTTTAAAATGCATATAAAAGGTAACAACAGAATTAAGACAGTGTTCTAGTCTAGGATTTTGAAAATATTGATTTTTTGTTTTCTGCGTATTCTTAAAGTTTAGACATAGAAAAATATATCTTCGAGAAAAAATTTTAAAATTCCAGTAATTTATGTAGTTATAGCTATTTAACAAGCCAGAGTATATGAGGCAATGCCTGACAGGTGACCATTTCAGCTACAAATTATATAAATGTACAAATATAGATCAACCCAAAACACTTAAAAATCGTAAATATTTTCGTGTTTACTTTCCATTTCAGCTCAGTCTAGCTTTGAAAAGTCTACGATTAAAGTATAAGTTTATTACAAAACTACATTTTTCGACCTAGTCGACATGATATCTCAAGTTTTGTTTGACCCAGTTACTTCAAATTTTGTACCAACCTTCAATATATATCTGCCTATCGTCCCTACCACTTTTGTAACAAAATTATTTTGCTAACTATTTTAAAAAATTGAAAATTATGGAAAAAACGGGTCAAAAACAGTTTTTTGTTTTCAGAGAGCTACCGTTTTGCGAAAAAAAATTTTTCTGTTTTCTTTTTGGTAGGGGCTATAACGACATTCTTACTAATAATGAATCTTTTTTGTAATTTTGTTTCAGGTGACCAAAAGGGTTGCAATCGTGTCAATCAGCACAACCCACTTTTACTTTATACTCAACTTTACTAGCTGATAAGTCGCTTAATTTTAAAATTTTTTGTATATTGTCAAAATAAAAAATTGAAACGTAAAAATATTGTTTGTTTCTTTTTTATCGAGCTCGAAAAAGCACCTGAAATTTATTATGTCTCTAGACTAGAACACTGCCTTAATAATATACAGGGTGTCCCCGTGACCGTGGAAAACCTCTTAGGTGGTGATAGAGGACACTTTTCTAAGACATATTTTTAAATAAAATTTTTGTCCAAGTCCAAACCCTTGGGGGGTACCTCACTTTAAAGCAATTTTTTTAATTTATGATTTCAAGCGGCCATTGCACCGATATTTTTGATTTTTTGGGTTTAATGGATTAGAGATTTTCTATAGAGCATTTGAATATCTACAAATTATGTCATAACCCCTTATCGCCTAGAATCAACAGATTTCGAGTTATGTATTAAATTAAGGGAAAAAATGTCAAAAAATTCCGAGTTTTATTTTTTTACTTTTCTTGCCAACCCCGTATCTTTTAAACGAAACATCTTAGAAAAAAACTAACGGTTCAAAACGGATAAGGAATTTAACGAGCTACAACTTTAGCTTAATAATTTTTTATGGGAAACCAACCGTTTTCACAGAAATTACGAAAATAATGAACAAGGTGTAGGTTAAAAAAATAAATAAATTTACAAAATTTATTTTAATAAATTTTCAAAATGGCCTCCCTCATTTTCAGCACACAGGCATGTTCTTTTCAAAAGGTGTTGCACTGTATTATTTGTAATGGTGCTTTTTTCGGTAAGTTCTGTTACACCTATTCCTTTCATTAATTTATGTTTTTTTAACCTACACATTGTTCATTATTTATAGGAAAGCTCTAATCCATTAAACCCAAAAAATCAAAAATATCGGTGCAATAGTAGCCGCTTGAAATCATAAATTAAAAAAATTGCTTTAAAGTGAGGTACCCCCCAAGGGTTTGGACTTGGACAAAAATTTTATTTAAAAATATGTCTTAGAAAAGTGTCCTCTATCACCACCTAAGAGGTTCTCCACGGTCACGGGGACACCCTGTATATAGACCGGACAATGACGTTAATGCCCATTTATGTTGGCCATTAACGTCATTGGCTGGCCATTGACGTAATTGCCCGTTAGCGGTGGTCACTTATCCGTGTGTTCACTTGTCAATGTGGTCGCTTGTCAGCGTGGTCACTCCTCATGTGTTCGGTTACGTGTGTTCACTTGTCGTGAGTTCACTTGTCATGTAGTCATCAGTCCGACCACCGGCATTTACATGTGTTGCATCATAATCATTTATTAACAAAAATAATAAAAATTAACAAAAATTTTAAAAGTAGTTAGTTATAAATTAAAAAATAATCAAATTATATTTTTTAAATTAATAATTTTTATTCTGACCGGACGTTAACGTCAATGTCCAGTTAAGCAGGGCATTAACGTCATAGTCCGGTCATTAACGTTAATGGCCGAGTTGTCATTGTTAACCGCAACATATTGTACATATTGCGGTATTTGAATTCAATTACATTCTGACATTTACATACAGAGTAGGAACTAGGGTATGATGCGCCCGTGGCGGTTTTTAAACTTGCGCTTCTACCTGGGGAGTACACCCTAACATATAGTGCCGCAGGCAAAAATTTTTGAAATTTTCAAGGTCAAGCGCTCTATTGTAAAGTTAGAAAATCGCGATACTACGGGTACACCCGTGGTAAAGGCCACAAGTTTCCTGCTAAACTTTTATTATATTTTATATTCTAGGATTTTATCTATTTTTAGATTTTTTTAAATTTAATTTTAAAATTGAAAATTTGGCGCCCCTTAACTAGTTCGCTCCCGTGGCGGACGTTTGTGGGGGTCGGGGACTATTCGGCGCAGCTGTTTCCACACAGCCGTTTCGTCGTGAGTCCAGTTCGGCGCGGGTACAGTTACTATATTTTTAATCTTGTTCTAATTCTAATTCTAACTTTATTAAAACAAAAATTGTTTAAAAAAATAAATTTTATTAAATAAGTAAAAAAACAATAATCCTAAAAAACCATTTTAAAAAAATTAGTCGCTTATAGCAAAATTATGCGCCAATCCGCGTAAAAAGTAGATGATATCGCGGTTATCAAAATCTTCCGCCAGTATTAGATAGAAAGAAAAAAAAATAAAAGAAAATATTCCCGTTCCGAACTGTACTTGCGTCGTACAGTACTCGCACCGAATCGGGACTGCGCCAAACCGGATGCGCCGAGCTGAACCCACGCTGAAACGGCGCGATTGGGGCCATTCCCCCAGTGGCGTTGCCAGGGAGGGGGTACGGGGGCACCTGCCCCCTCCCCAATTGGATTTTACAATATATTTTTTTAATGTATAAAAATTAAAAATAAATTTTTTTATTTATTAGGAAACCAATATATTTCCAAGTAGTTTCCTTTTATTAGCCACCAGAAAATGTATTTCTATACTCGTATAAGCAGGGCCGGATCAAGCTATTTCAGCGCCGGATGCAGATTAGGTAAATGGCGCCTTTAATACGAGTTATATAGAATATTATAATCAAAGAAGAAATGCAGTACCTTGAAATCATAATGCAGATTTATGCACAATTAAAAACGTTCAATTTTATCTGGCTCTGCGTATAAGCGTATAATATTTAATAAAAAATATTTACTCGATATTGTTTAATGTTTAATGTTTCCTGTGTAATTCGAACTGCAACGCGCTCATAAAGATCAGCTTCTTGAATATTTATAATATTTAAATATAAATAAATAAATACATTTATCGCGATATTTTAGCTTGACATTACAGAGCTTGACCTTGAAAATTTCGCCTGCGGCGCTCTTTGCTGGGTGGTGCTACCAGTATTTTGGCTTACGCCAAACCGACGGTTCCTTAGGAACAATCTTTGTGTATTAGACTTGAAATTTCCAAAGGTAACTCTTAGAATATTTATCACTTTGGTGATAAAGTAAATATTCGCTGGTGTTGTGAATGATTTGCTTCGGCTAAAAGTTGTCTAATCTGAATTGCAATTAATGCTTTCTAAATCACAACTGCAAAAAAATGGAAATATTTGGCAGTTACTGCCATATTTTATTGCCATTGTTATTTTTGTGCTTTTTGAAAATAATGGGAACCGGTTAAGCTTACACAGAAAAAAAGCCACTGTTGGGGCTATTAAATTGATAATTTTAAAACAAAATAATTAAATAACAATGAATGTGTGTCTATAACATAACATAAATTCGTTAGTGAAATTATCTCAAAAATTAATTTATCTTCGAAGTTATTGACTCTTAAATTATAAATGGATCACCGAAATGGTTAAGATAAATAAATTTCATCATTAATTTTATAAAAAGTTAACGAACTTTTTAATTATTTTAAATTTTACACGAATAATAAATTTCGTCACACCTTGTATTTTAGCTCGATACGACTTCGTTTGGGGTAGGTAACCGATAGTGAGATATAGCGACGTACATACATGTTATTGTTATATTAAACAAAAATAAATATTTGTATTTTATTTATAACAATAAAATGTTTTTGTTTAAAAATATTTAACTAACCTTTCATAATTTGCAATTTCCAAAAAACTACCACAGGTAATCACTACATCTATACGCCCACCCTTCCTTCTACTACCCTATGCAACCCTTATTGTGAAAAAACATTATTCTGTTTTATTGATAAATTAATATTATTATGAAATTATTAAATATCTTAAGTTGCTTAATCCTTACATTACAGATTTGCATTTTTTGTTGTTATTTTAGTAATTTAACTGCTCCGCGGTCGCAGTTATTGATTTTTAATTGTAATTTAAGTACATAGGTTTGATAAGAAGCATTTAATTATTAATTAAAACTTGTTAGCATTAAATAACAAACACAGAAGTATATACTAAGAATTTTTGTATAATTTAGTATATATAGGGTGTTGAAAATATTTCGTGATACATAAAATTAAATATTAATTTAATATATATATATTATTTAATAATACAAATAAAAATTTTAATTAGAAAAATAATTAAAATAAAAATTTAAAAATTAACTGGCTTTTATGAAAAATCAATTTTATTAATTTCTTCTCGGCGATGGTAGCAAGTGGTTTGATAATATGACACCTCTGATTGTAATATCGAACAATCGGATTGCACTAATTAGAAATCAGTAAGTACGTGTTGTAATGTAATCCTCGTACATTTGATTTTTTTTTTATCTATTGCTGTATACGCACTTCATTGTGATTAAGCAATCATTGTGTGTGGTAATTTTTTTTTATTATTATTATTTTTAAATTTTTAATATTCTTTACGTGTAGTCACGTACAAGCCCATTGTTTAACGATTATCACTTCCTATTTTCTTATAGATACACTTTTTCAATCAAATATGGCTTATGTAAACTCTTAAATCATTTCAAAAATCCTTTCAAGTTCGAATAGAAACAAATAAAATAAAAAAAAAAATAAACTTTAATGGTGAAAGTTTTTTAAATTTTTTAATTGTATTGCCAAACGTTTGATCAATAATATTCGATAGTTTTACTAAGTAATTAAAAAATTATTCAAGAATAATCTGGAAGAGAATATTAAAAATTCCACTAACCTTTTTTATCTTCGCTTTCAATTTCGTTAGATTTTGGAAACCCAATAACGGATATATCGAAACTTTTCATTATTTTTTGTGGTTTACTTCTTCTTCAGTTAAACCCTGAAATTCAATTAAAGGCACTTATTCAATTTTTTTTAAATTTGCAATGTCAACTTTGCAATTACATAAATTACAGCACTAGCAATTTCGACTTATAGTACATAATTTATTATGACAAATTTGTGGAATATTTTATAATTTTGTATGCGAATTGAATATAATTCGAAAGTGACTGATAAAAATATTGAATATATGTATTAATTATAATCACCTCCACTAGTTTCCACTGTCTCGATTTTATAATTGCGTCCATTAAAATTTATCTTATGTAAGAGGTGTGTAAAATATAAAACGTTTTATTGTATTTTAAAATCCTATTTATGTCGATTGCTTTTATTTTTTGTTTATTATTATTTTTTTTTATTGCCTTACAAATTAACTATATTTTTAATTATTAATAAAAAAATATTTTTTATAATATTTCCCTTCATTATTTTTATTCATAGATATAATGATAATAACGCATCGGGAACGGCATTGAAATAATTCAATTAAAAATAGAATGTGCATCCATAACGGGTTCATCAGGTGGAAAATTGGTCAATATATTATTTTCTGTCAGATCAAAAAAAATTCATTGACCGAAAATTTTTAATTAAATAATAAAAGATCGGAAACACTGGTTCGTGGACCCCCTCGAAAATTCCCAATACAAAAGTGTTATTTAAAATTTTAAAATTCACTTACTGCTTTTTTTTCGTAGAGAGAAACTAACAATAGCCGTGCGTTGCCACATCCGAGTATTTAATAGATCCTATCAGGTCGATAACAAAATTTAATTTCAAATAAAAATAAAACCGTTAAGCTTCAAATTTGAATTTCCACAATTCCAGATATTTCCACATTTCAATTTATCGCATAAAAACTTGTTTATGATCTGCTTTTGGACAAATCACCAAAAGTAAAGAACAATTTTAACAGTTTATAATGTAATTTTGGTTCTCGGCGTTTACACTTTTGTTAATTTTGAAAACTTGGAAACATGGTTTCTCTTGTAGTAAAATAGAGGCACTAAGTTAGTGCCGCCCATCATCTTTTTGTTTTGAAACAATGGAATTCACGAAAAGTGACACTTGAACCTTGACAGTTTATTAACTTAAAGTGAGGTTCTTACATTGTTTACAAAAAAAACAATATATAGGTACTATATTATTTATTTATTACAATCTATTATTTTCAATTTATCAATCAATCGAATCTAATTATTAAATAAATTTAATATATTATCAAAATCTATAACTAACTGTACCATGGTAATAGTATGGAACATGAGTGTTTTCTCTCTTTTCTCAAAAATAACTGATTACGCCCCTGCTAAGTAATATAAATTAATTACCTGTTATTACTATATTTTCGTGTTTATTTTTTAAGTCGGCCCTGGGCTGTACAAACGGTCTAACAAATTAAAGATTTTGGATTTTAAGATATATTTTTTCAAGTTATACACAATTATATAATAATAATTACTATTATTAAATTAAAAACAAAACTTGCACTTAAAATAAAAAATAAAAACAAGATTAAATTTTAATTTAAAAAAAAGAACACGATAATGAAAAAGTAAAAAAAAAACAAAAATAATAATTTGCTTACCCATTTCACAATATTCAAAACTCAAAAATAGCCCACATTTGTTTTGATCCCAATCACCACCCTTTGCCAACTGACCTATTGGAAAATATCCAATCGCCTCGACCGCCAAATCAATGATATTTTAATTTGAATTTTAATGCTTTAGTCTTCTCGATATAAAGATTTTGACAATTGTATTCCCGCAAAATATTTTATTATTTTGCAAATTATGATTTCTTTCAATTTTGAATTGGAAAATGAAATTACAATTACATTGACGATAAAAATGGTGTTTAATAGTTAAGAAGAAAATTTATAAAATCAAAAAAAAAGTATTATAAATTCAAGTTAATGTTATAAAATTTGAAATTATAAAAATCAATGTATTATTGAAGTGTTCGAATATTAGATTAAGTAGGTATAAGTATTAGATAACAAAAAAAACACTGCAGTATATTAATGCAATACATTATATCAGAGGTTCTCAAAAGAATTCGTCTGGCGGCACCCTAAAGTCATTAAAAAAATTCACGGCCAGGGCCGTGGCAAGGCACGGATCAAAGGAGCGATAGCTCCAGGGCGCCATTCAAAGGGCGCCAAACGCCAAAAAAATTTTCAAAAAAGATCATAAACATAACATAAAATAGGAACCGCCCCGGGCGCCAAAACCCCTCGCCACGCCGCTGTTCACGGCACCCCTATCATTCCCTTTTTTTTAAGAAAAAAAAATCAAAGATGTGACGGATGAAACGTATTTAAAAAATATAATATAACAATTTATAAACACATAGCTCTGTGCCCAAGTAACTTTGTGCTGACAAACAGGGGCGGATCTAGAATTTCAGCAACGGGGGGGGGGGTTACAGGTAGTGGATACAGTCGGATAGTTGTCAGACCGCGTCAGCAAAATGCGCCGCAGGCGATTTTTTTTATTGTCCTAGAAGCACGTATGTGAAAAGTTAGGATTTTCATGGATATTATCAGTTTTTCTTAATTTAAATATTAAATTAAATAATATAAACACTTTTTACACTTTAGAGAAACTTTTATTTAACTACAATTATGGATTCAAGGGGGGGGGGTCATAACCCCCATGACCCTCCCCCTGGATCCGCCAGAGACGGATTAACCAAGAAGCGAAAGAAGCTAGCGCTTCCAGCGCCAGAAATACAGGGGCGCAAAATTTATTACAATTATTTTTAAAATTATTTGACGATATTTTATATTATAAAATTCTAAAAATCTCAAAAATAGGTTGCATTTTAAAAATATCTCCGCAAGTCGGAGAACTTCAAATATGGGCTATGTGTGTATGATTACGCAGCGGTTTCAGGGCCGCGTTAAGGCATGTGAGTACCCTAGGCATATTCTTTTTTGCCGCCCCCTTAAAATTAAAATTCGAACTTATAACATTATAAAATGAGACGGTCATTAGCCTGGTATGTAAGCTGAATAACTGCTAACACTAAGGTACCCGGTTCAAATCCGGAAAGAGTCTGAAATTTCATATGATCGTCTTCGTGCTTCGGAGGGCACGTAAAGCCGGCGGTCCCCCTGGATTGATGATTTGCCCTCATCAACAAAAAATCCAGGGTTACGGGCATATCTGAGACGAGCCCAGCAAGCTACCTGCCCCCCCCCCATAACAAAATCCTGACTGCGCTACTTGTCAGCACTAGTAGATTAGCTGAATTTTAAACTTTTTTTCATCGTCAAGAATTCAAAAATGTCTGTTATTTATTGAAATTGAATGAAATTAATGATTGTAAGAAAAAATGTATTAACCAATAAAATAAAATGGGTTAATTTAATTTTTTAAATTTTTTTTAAATAAAAAAAATTAATTTTTTTTTAGTTAACTTCTAAAAGTAGAAGCTGAATCAACTGCTGATTTTTAGTAACGTCAGAAACTGAATTGCTAATTTGGCGGAAAAAGACCAGTTGACAATGCGCTGCGGCAGCTGGTCAAATTGCTGAATATCAACTGAACAATCAGCTGACTCAGCTGATAATCAGAGCTGCGTCAGTTAATATTCAGCAATTTGACTAGCTGCCAAAGTGCGTTTTCAGCTGAAATTTTTTTGTTTTTTTTTTTCGCCAAATTAGCAATTCAGTAGCGATTCAGCTTCTGACGTTACTAAAAATCGGCAGCTGCCTCAGCTCAAAAGCTGAATTTTTGCGGGTTGGCACCCAGACAGCACACAATATCTATTAGCTATCCAATGGATATCCACTGTGGACATTCAATATAACCACTGGATATCCGCTGGATATCTTATAGATATCCAAATGTCCGCTCTTTGTAGATATACATTGTAGATATACATAGGATATCCATAGCTATATCCTATGTATATCCATACATAATATCGCATGGATATCCACAATGTCCTGGACATAGGGCGGACATTTGGATATCTATATGATATCCAGTAGATATGATATAGGATATCCAGTGGATATCTTAATATAATATAGGTTTGGAATAAATAAAAATAGATTGCAGTGATAAAACTTTATTAACTTTTAACATAATATGTTTATATATAGGTAACTTCACTTTAATAAATTGTTGAATTTGCACAGCGGACAAATGTTTAATCCGTGAAGTTGATAATGATGATGAAAGATATAAAACAAAATTCATAGGCTTATAATAGTCACTAACTAATTATAATCACTAACTAATTATGAAGTTTAGCAGCACTAATAAAAAAAACACCCACTAGAACACTTTAAAAACACAAAAATTGATGAAAAAATAACAAATGGCAACGGTTGCATGTGATATTCGTAAAATAATGTGGCTTTATAGTTTAGTGCGCCAGTACCAACTTGCACGCAGACGCAATAACACATAAGACCCTGTCGCACTGTGTCTGTATATCCACAAAAAAAGTGGATATACATAACACATTTTTAGATATCCACTGGATATCCAATACATATCTATGTAAAAATTAAGATATTTTTATTTATTTCGACGAATAACTTACAGGTAGCCTATGGAGCAATATAATATGTTTCTTAAAAAATTTTTAAATTAATTTTACGTAATATAATTTCTTTGCATATCTACAAGAGATATCCCTTGGAGATCTATTAGATATCTATCATGGAGTGGACATTCAGTGGATATATGGATATCCTATGGATGTCTAATGGATATTGTGTGCTGTCTGGGCAGTTGATATTCAGCACAAAATCTTATTTGGGAGACTATTTCGTTTATCACCACACCACGTAAATCCCATGTTTAGGTAACTTCTTCCAATTTGTCCAATAAAATTAAAATATCTCATATAAAATTTTTTTGTTGCGAAAAATTTTGCGGCACCCCTGTGTTTTGAGAAACACTGCATTATATTAATAAAATAATGTATTACATTGTTTAACGTCTTATTTTTTTTGTTATTTTATAGATATATATTTATAAAAGTATGATTTAATTTTCATTTATAATTAAAAAACTAAGAAAAAAAAATTTAATAAAATAAAATTAAATAACATTTTTCTATAATTTTTGTGAACCGATTTTTACCAAATTTTAATCAGCTTCAAGTTTTATTATTAAAGTACTAAATACTAAATTTGGTTAAAAAATTTTTATTATTTTTTGAGGTAGAGCTCACCCAAAATTTTACCACAGACATTTACTTTCCTGCTCATTTGTTGAAAATACAATTTATTCTATCTAATATCGACTATAACGTGGTACCTACCCAAAAAACGGTGCACTTACCCATCTAGCAACACAAATAGCTACTTTTACAATTAAAAATATAAAATTTATTAAAAACCAAAATTTAACTAAAATAAATGAGATAAACGAGAGATTAAAGCTGATGTAGGGGAAGTTATGCACAGTAAAAAGTAAAAGACATAAAAAACATCTACCTTGCAGTAGAAGCAAATCAACTTTTCTTTCAAATTTCCAATTTTCTCCGCGTAATTAAAACTTTTTTTTTTGGAAACTTCAATACACTATCAACGAATAACCACATATGCCTACATAAAACTGGTTAGATATGTGGCTATTAAACATATTAAATTTTAATAAACCCCATAATAAAGTATTACCTATTTGATTATTAATAACCTGGAGAAGCAAGGTTACGCAAAGATACAAAAAATTGATTAATATTATTAATGGTAAAAATTAAATCAATTTAACTACCTACTTACATAAGTATGTGATAAAGCAAATTGTTTGTAGTTCAGTTACACCACTTTTTGATCTTTTATGGTTAATATAATTAAAAAAAAAGATTTGATGGAGTATTTCTTTATTTTTGCTATGTAAGCATCTATTCATTATTTTACAATAAATTCTTAAATTATAACATAAACATACATTTCAAGTAATACCCCTGCGAGGTACATGAATAAAAATGACATAAAAATACTAGCACCTATTACAAAAAATACTATTCAAGTTTAAAAAGATTGTTTTGGGGTACACGTAAATTTAAAAGGGGGCATCAAAAATTTACTAATAAAATATTTTTAAAATTTATCATCTAATCTATTTTTAAAATGTGTACAGTCCAACTTCCGTACCTCGAATTTTTTCCTTTCATTTGTTACAAAATTTAAAATGAAATCTAAATTTACAAAACTGTATACCTTTCAATATCCGATTTATGGTCTTCGAGCTTACTTTATTATTAATGAGATTAAAATTGATATTATACTATAACATTACTTGTTCTTATATTTTGATTCACATACAATTTATTACGTTATTAAGTAGTCGGCTTTAACGCGACTTGAATCATGGATAAGTCGAGCATTGAACGCTGGTATTTCTTAAAAAATTCGTGAGCGGAAGCAACACTATTGAATTGTATTGTTGCCTGACGCTCCTTAGGTGACATTTGCAGTTTCTGAAAACAAAAAGTGTGAACACATAGCCAAAATTCATATAATCCCTTAATTTGTAACATTACATATAAAATATTTTAAAAATGTATATTATGTGTAGAATTGAGGAACAAGAAGAAAAATTAAATTTATAAGATTTTTTTTTATAATATAATAATTACAATTATTACATAAATATTACCACCAACGCATAAATTCAAATTAAAGATTTAAAGGAATGACCAGAATCCCCCCTTAAAACTTAAGCTTTAAATTTGCATTTTCTTCTTGTCCACGCAATAATAATTTTATTATCACAGTTGGCAAAAATATTTAAATTTATTATAGAATGTTGGAGTATGAGATATGGTGTGATGAGGTAGGTACCCAGTTTACAAGTTCACAGCCAAAATTAATCCTTAATATTCATATTCATATGCTGGCAAACAAGATTGTAAAAATAAATTACAAAGCACAGTTGCTCGGAACCTATCGTTGGAGTTCAATTACTACATACTATAACACTTCTGTATTTTTTATTTGATTTACCTAAATATGCAGTGCTTAAATTTTATATCATAAAAAATATTAATAGATATCACATAATATAAAGTAAATTATAGTAAAAAGTAGGGTGAGATTGGTCACTTTTGATAAATTTAGTCACCGGAGGAAATTTTCTATAAATTGAATTATACTCCGGTAGCAAACCACGTTCATCTTAGATAACCAATCTCATCCAATAAGCAATATTTAATAAACTTACAAATAATTATCACAAATTTAAATATCACATAGCAAACATTAACTCTGGAAACAACAAAATATATTAAGAAGTATTATTCAAAATAAGCGATTCTACCTATAAGCTGAAAAAGCATAAAACGAATCATGCTTTTTTAAGAATTTTAATTTATAATTTTCGAGGCGGATTTTGGAAAAAATCCTAAGAGATTCCAGAAAAACCAATCAGTTATTTTACAAAAACAAAGCTGGTTGATTGGTTATTAGTTATAGTAATATTCATCAAACTTGGGTATCAGGTCATTCGTCTCGTAACTACTAGTCGAATCAATCTACTATTGTTTGAATAAAGGCAGCAAAATTTTATAAAATATACTATATTTTTACTATTCTGATGCAAATGACGTAATATCCAAGTTGGAAAATTTATACTTTTTATTGCAACCTGTTGCTGTGGTATCACAAGTTAGGTAAAGTAAAAATCTAAGCTAATCTAATTTCACTTGAAAAAATATTAAATCAATATTTTTTTATTTAAGTTCTCCTCAACTTAGGTTAGATTATCTTAGCTTTTGAGTCAATAGAACGCATATTATTATGGTTATTAATAGAGCGATGCTCATAATTCCTATAGATGTTAAAAATGTAACGAAAAAAAATCAGTTGATGTTAATTGGTTAGATATTTAAATGGCATTTGTTAACCCTTTCGGTGCCCTATCTATGCATTAATTAATTTTTATTGTAATCGTGCAAAAAACAAAAGTTGAGATTTTGATGAATTTAGACATTTTGGGGTCCCAGAAGCGGAAAATCATCATTTCCAAAAAATGTCTGTAATTATGTATGTGGGTATGTATGTATGCGGACAACTTTTTTTTACTTGTTTTAATTAATATCATGCATACAAAAAAGGCGTGACCGAAAGGGTTAAGCATTAAAGGTGGTGATTAGATCAACTGAAATTAAAAATTCAATACCAAACCAAATTTGTTTTACAAATGCGGTGCTAAAAATAAGCAGGAAAAAAACAGATGTGGTTACGATTCTGCAATTTAAAAAAATTTATGAGAAAGTATATACATATTTTTAATCTTCTAAATTTACACTATAAGCTGTTATGTGTAATACAAAAAATTAATTAAATATTGAGCTGAAGCGTTAGATCAAAAGTGAGCAAAAGAGAAGGCATCTCTATTAAAGGACGTCAATAAAGCAATTTTTTGCGTGATTTCGAAAATTTTTTGCTGTGCGATCTACTATAAACATATACAGGATACACTTTACATAACTTGGGTGGTGATAGAGGACACTTTTCTAAGAACAATATTTAACAAAATTTTTTTTCTAAATTGAAACCCTCGAGAGTTGCGCCTCTCTAAAGCATTTTTTTTCAATTTCCACCTTCACGTGGCCATATCCCCGAAAATATTGAATTTCAGTAAAAATGGTTTAGTGCTTTTTTAAAGAGCGTGAAATAATCTACAAACTACATTTAAACTTTTTCCATCTAAAATCAACGGATTTCGAGCTATGAATTAAAGTAAGTTAAAAAATGTTAAAAAATTCAAACCTTTTTTATTTTTTTCAAGACCCTGTATCTTTTAAACGAAACATTTTACAAGAAATCTGACGCCCCATTCCGGATAGGAAATTTAATGGACTACAACTTTTGTTTAGTAAATTTTTTTTAAAAGCCAGCCCATTTCACAGAAAATAATCAAGTTAATTTCTAACCGTTTCTACTGAAACTCTCGAGGGTTTAAATTTTTGTTAAATATTGTTCTTAAAAAAGTGTCCTCTATCACCACCGAAGTTATGTAAAGTGTATCCGGGGACGCCCCGTATAGCGTTAATTTACAAGACTGGTATTATTCATTTAATATCTTAGTTCAGGCCCGTAGCCAAGGAGAAAATTTGAATTGTTTAAGTGCGAAGCGCCAAATATACCTTTAAATGTAAAATTTGCTTGAATTTCAAGTTAGTAATTAGTTAAGTTAATAATAAATACTTTATTCACAATCGGTTAGTAATCGATACATTCCTGATTTTTAAAAAGTTGGGAAGCAGTTTATTGTTTACTTTCACTTGCCAACCAATCAGAGCTATTTTGTTTTACTTCCCAACCTACCTCAGGTCGGGAAGTGATCACTTCCCGACCTGCAAAGTCGCATGATGGCAAGAAAAGAAACTAACAAATAATGTGCGTCAAATTAATTAAGATTATGTCAAATGTCAAGTGCAAATTTAGTGAAAGCTAACTATTCTAATTTTATTTTAGTTACTTTAAAAATGTAAGTTTTATAACAATATTGTTAATTTAGCCCGAATAATTAAAGTACAATTTCAAATATTTACCATCATTTTGTTTGACATAAACATCAATTTGCTTATTTTTTATACCAACTTGATAAACTATTTTTTCTTTTCAAAAATGAAATAAAGTGAAAAGCAGCGTATAATTTAATACAAATTTTAATTATTTGTTATTTACCATCTGATTGTGAATAAAATAGTATACATACCTCGGTGTCAAGCTTCATTCCAGCGTCGCGCTTATAGTTGACTTCGGCGCTTCGCGCCTCAGTCAACTAACCTAGCGCTCGGCTGTAATGAAGCATTTTCCACCTCGGCATGTAGTATACTATTGTATATTAAAATATAATTAATATAATATTAATGTATACCAATAATTTAAACATCCAATTCTCTAAAAGAAAAAACATAGATTTAATCGGCCCTTAGCTAGGCTAGGCAGCCAGAGATATATAACTTAAAATAATCAATTTTGTTTTCTAAACCATTCCATTTCAGAAAAATGGATTCGATACCTCAATTTATATTATACGATACAAACAGTAGTAATACATCTTATTTGTTTCTGGCAAACAGTTTTAACTTATCTTAAAATGTTACGAGGGGCGTCTACTTCGCAAATTTACAGGATTCATATTTTCACAAAAACTAAGAAATATCAAATTGTTTTATTGTATAGTCTAGGAAAAATATGCTTTCGTAAACGCCCTTCTTAATTATCTTAGGTATTTAGTTTCAGTTGTGGTGACCCTATCAAGTCACTACACTACGCCAGAATTTGGCAGGTATTATTTAGAATAATAACATCTAAACCACATTTGTCTGTACTAGGAATACTCGAAGGCAATATTGTCTACAAAATAGAACGCATTCTATATTTTTTACACATTCTACGAGCAAGACAATTTTCTGTTTGAAACTATGTAATGAAAGTTGTTTCAAAAATTATTCGAAAAATTGTGTAATGTAATACAGCCTTAAGTATTATGTACATATAAAGCAGAGTTCTCATTCACTCACTAATTTACAATTAACCGATCAACAAGATCAAATTCCAGAACCCATAATAAAAATGTTACCTATACGAAAATCTTATGTTACAAAAACCGTTAATATTCAGAGGTCGATAATAAAATCTTTACCCCTTTTTACGCAATGCCGATTCAATGAAAAAGTCTTTCAGCAACAGAGTAACCAATATGGTTGATTCAACCTCATTCAGAACAAGAACGTAAGGTCCTTGTTTATCTTTTGCACTACTCATGTTGTGAATCGAATCTGCACACACTAACAGTGCTCCCTCGGCGGGCAATGGCAAATCACCGAGGTAATCTGCCTTGAAAACCAACACCCACCCTGGATTGTAGCGCTACTGTGTCTGTGTTTAGGTAAATAGGCAAATATACAATCAAAGTTAGATTAGAACTGGTTGCTTACTTATATACTACATCTTTAATTTGGGTAGTGAAAGGCTTCCACCCAAAAAGAATTTCTAGTCAGCCTAAAGTAAACTACACTTTCTCTATACTTTTGTACTATACCACATTCAACACTACAACGACAAGTCCATTTAATCATTGCAGTTACTTTGTAGACCAATACCACCCAGTTGTTTTTCAAATAAAAAACCACTCATTTGCATTAAATTGCAAAAAAATATTCTTGTCCTGCTTCAATTTGTAATCTCACCATAGTTTTTCTACAAGATTACAGCTTAACCAGAATTAAGACTTGTGCTGAATCAGAGGTTGCACGAAACCAAACGTAAAGCTAAAAAAGGTTTAAATGAAACACCATCTTTGAGCAACATTCGCAGACAGACGAAAACCCAATGGAGGCACTCAAAGAACCTGAACAGAGAGACAATTTTCATTTCTCTTCTCCAAGTTAACTGATTTAACTCTTCCGGTATCCAACCAAAAAATTTCCAAACAAAATGCTTTTCTTTGCCCGTTAGAAAGTAAAATTGAGCAGAAAATGGGAAACAGTTGCATAAAATAACAAGAAAACATCATATTGTTTTATTTTGAGAATATGGCACAATTATTTGGTGTCCTAAATAACTTATTTTAAAAACCAAGCTTCTCTGATTGTTTAGAAAACTCATCACAAACAATAAGAAGAAGTTAAAACAAAATAATGGTGTAAAAATTTATGTACAACATCAGAGATAGTAGATACTACAAAAATATTTCACTTGGAACATAACAAACCAAACTATTTTCAAATTATTTAAAAATTCGAGATTCTCTATGAGAAAACAGATAAATTTTTGCATATAAAAATATCCAAATATTCACAAACTAATCATTACTATTCCATTTTCACGGAAAAGAGCCAAACCCGATGTGGAATTATTATAAAATATTTAACATGCAACTTTCAAAGCTAATAATCAATTTTTCGACAACATAAAAATGAATTCTGTACAAGTCGATAACCAAAATTGTGATTTCAATCAAACCCTTCACTTCTGTATTAAAAGGTCGTTTACTAAAAAGTAACAAATTGCATTTCGACGCAAAAAAAGTTGATAGAAATAAAAAATAATCATCCAAGATAGTACAAAATGGCAAAAATATATAAAACTTACTACACAACAAGGCATACTTTGAAACATCAACTTAAAAATTGCTCTCTTACCTTAATGTCCCCAATGCCCTGACACAATTTTCGCAACTTAACGTCGGTTGTACCGGCCGCTAGGTTGCTCACAACCACTATAGATGTATCAACTAAAGACTGGTCTTTAGCAATTATTTTACGATTAGACAAAAATGAAGCTAAATGCTGTTTGTCATAGTTAGATTCATCATTAGCAGTATTGATTACTCTAATATTGCTATTTTGTACAGTTTTAATTTTTTTCCCAGGCGAATTTTTAAGAAACTTATTCTGAACAAACGAAACAGTAGGTACATTTCTATTCGGCTGATTAAGCCGAACAATTTGAAGATTTTGATTTCGAGGTTGGGCAATATTTTGTGTTACTGTCGTCACCAAATCAATCGGTTTCGATTCGGCACTTGCATTTTCTTCCAATATTGCTTGCTGCCTACGTTTTTCTTTTTCTGCCAACACTCTTTGTCTTAACAACTTTTGCTCTTCAATCTTTTTTCTATATAACCTTGTCTCTTCGTCCTCATCTTCTATTTGTTTTTCCTAAAATGCGCAGAAATTTGAATGTTTTTCAAGTAAAAATTTAATAAACTCACCTCCTGAACTGTTGTGTCTGGAGTCTCAACCGTTTTTACTTCATGCAAATTACCAGTACTAACATTCCTCTTTCTCTTTTTAAGATCGACAATACTTTCCAGCCTTCGTTTAGGTGGACTTCCTTTGTTAAACTGTTTGTTTTGGTTAAATAAATTATTTTTAGGTTTGATAAACCTTTGAGTACTTTGGAACGGTTTTTGTTGAGGTGCATTATTGAATTGTACAACCGTTTGCATGTTTGGTTGAGGAACAAAATTGTTACCCAGATTAAATCCAGGAGGTGGTTGATTTGGTTGAAATCGTGGTACGTAAGCTTCCATTTGTACATTGTTATATTGATTTGGTTGCTGCTGTTGAATAAACTGGGTGTTGGGAAACACAGGATTCATGTTTTGATTTTGATACACCGAATGTATTTGTTGAAGAGGTTGGTTGAATTGAGTTGGGGGTTGGTTATAAATATTTGTAGGTGGTGGAGCCACGGAGGGCATAAACATTGAATGATTGTTCATGGACACTTGTTGATTAGGAATTTGCACCTGATTGAAATTATTTGGTTGGTATTGGTTCCAAATCGGTTGCTAGAAAAATTTAAAACTTTCAATCACAAAAATTACATCAAAACATATTCGTGCATACCTGAGGTGGTGGGGGTTGTTGTGGTTGCTGTTGTTGAAATGTGGGAGGATAAACCTGTTGAATATTTTGAAATGGTGGTGCAACATTGTTATTCCATGGTCGAATTACGTTCTTATTATTTTGATTATTAAACGGCATCACACGACCCACTTGATATTTTTGGTTTATTTTGTGGCGAGCGTCCCATGCTAAACGTGCTAATAAGCAAAAATTCAAATAAAACACAAATTTCAAATTCAATTCCTTACCATCATTGTTAATTTTAACTTGTCCTTTGAAATGCGGATTGATGTGTACCGTGTTACTGTTGTTATTCCTGTTCTTTTGAAAGTGATTGTTGCGTTGATTGACAAACTTACCACCACGATTACGACCTCTAAAGGGTCGATTATTTCGATTAGGTTTAAAACCTGTCACTCCATCCTGTGGAAGACTGTCGGATACCACGCGTTCATTTTTGAACTTGTCGGTACTCCTGTTATATTCATCACCAGAAGTTTCCTTAGAGAAACTGTCATCAAGTTCATTTGAAGTTGTCGACGTTACAGCCAAAAGGTTAGATGCATTAGAATGGATCTTATCTACGATTATAGTTAATCAGACGGAACCACATAAAACTTGTAAGATACTTACCATCTAAATCATCATCAAGTTCTGCGTCTTGAGCCTCCAAGTCCAACACATCTGTGTCATTCTCATCTTCGTTATAAAATTCATCTTGGCCGTAACCTTTGATATCTATCCCATCAGAATCGTCTTCCAATAAAGCATCTTCATCGGCATTAACCAAATCATCATAATCGCCAACTTCTCCATATTTACCATCGATTTTATCCAGCAGTTGGCTATCACTTTAAAAAATTAATAAACTTAAACTGAGAGTTTGGTTTCGTGCTATTACGCTTTAGAAAGATAAAAAGGATACTTACGCATCTTCTGCATCGGCCATTACGCATTAAAAAATACGACAAATTTTGTAAAACCACTTTAATATTTGGTTAGCTGGGAAACTTTTATACTTAGGAAAGTAAAATTTTAATCTTTTAGCGCTCAATTTTTGTTTTTCGATAACATAACCACGGTTCAACAATTGTGTGCACTATAATTTTGACAGCACCAAAGCAAGCAAGCCATTCACTACAATATATATACAAGATGATTCGTAAAAAGTGTGGTTAAGATAAATAATACTCTTTTTTCTCGTATTGAATTAAAAGTTAATTCTGCGTTACAATTTTAATAATTTATTTGGTTTATTATTTACTCTTACCAACACAAGAAAGATGAAAAATGGTATTAAAAGTATATTTTTTATGAAACTTATCTTACACTTCAGCCTGTATATTCAAATAAATTGACGTGTAAAACGTTCATAACCTATTATTTAAAAGTTTGACATAACCCAAGTTTAGTTTCAAATTATAAAGTTATAAAATGATTGTTAGAGTTTGTAACAGCATTTTTCGTTTTCAAAATACCGTAATATCCAATCAGATTGTTCTAAAATCTATTGGAAGACAGTTTTCGAGTGAGAGAAACGCTGTTGTCTTAGGAATCGAAACTTCGTGTGATGACACCGGCTGTGCAATAGTCGACTCTAAAGGGACCATATTAGGGGAGGCATTAAATTCTCAACACTTAATACATTTAAGGTAGATCAGTGTTCATTATGTATACTTTAATTTATAAATTAGGAATTGTTTTTAGAAACGGTGGTATTATACCTCCAATTGCACAAGATTTGCACCGAAGTAACATAGAACGAGTTGTTAATGATGCAATCACTTCCGCAAAGATGTCTTTTGACGATATTGATGCAGTTGCTGTTACCGTTAAACCTGGCTTACCGTTATCGTTATCAATTGGTATGAAATATGGAAAATATTTGTGCAGAACTCATAAAAAGCCTTTCATTCCTATTCATCATATGGAAGCTCACGCTTTAACCGCTCGAATGCACGACCATACTCTAGAGTTCCCATTTTTAGTGTTACTTATAAGTGGAGGTCACTGCCTTTTGGCTGTTGCTCGAGGAGTGGATGATTTCTTATTGATGGGTCAAACACTGAACGATGCCCCCGGAGAAGCTTTCGATAAGGTTGTAACGGTAACTAAAAAATAAGCTTAATTTATGTAGATTTTCAGATGGCAAGACGACTTAGGTTAACTAATGATGTCGAATTTTCAAAATGTTCCAGTGGTCGTGCAATCGAAATTGCAGCTTCGAGAGCTAACGATCCTTATCAGTTCAAATTCACCCCTTCATTATTAAAATATCAGGACTGTAACTTTAGTTTTGCTGGAATAAAAAATCAGTTGCAAACCCAAATACTAAAAGAGGAGAAAGACCACAGTAAATATTCTTTTGAAATTTCTTTTACAATTTAAAATTTGTTGTCCTCTTTTTAGATCTGCCGCCTGATGCTATTATACCAAGTGTAAATAATTTGTGTGCCGCATTTCAGTTTGTTGTTACCAGACATCTTTGTCATCGAGTTCAAAGAGGAATGGAATATGTGAAACTAAAAAATTTGGTTCCAAAAGATAAAAAAGCATTGGTGAGACAAAAAAGCAACAGGTAGTATAAATCCCTTTTTGTCTAAAATAAATTAATCTTTTAGGTGGTGTCAGGGGGCGTTGCATGTAATAATTTTATAGGCAAAGGTTTACAAATCCTCTGCGACGAATTAGGGTATCGTTTGGTTCGACCACCACCTAAACTGTGTACCGACAACGGAGTTATGATAGCTTGGAACGGAATCGAAAAGTAACTTTTACTGTATCTATAACTTTATATTATTTACTTTATTTATTCAGGTGGAAAATCGGGAAAGATATAGTGGAAGATTTAGAATCCATAACAACACAGAAGTCTTGCCCATTAGGAGAAAGCATAATAGACAATGTAGATCAAGCCAAAATCAGACCCAAGTGGGTAAAACTTAAAACAATATTCGACTAGAAATAATAAAAAAAATATTTAATAAAATAATTTACAAATTTAAACTAATTTAGGTCCACGTTCTTTTAATGTTATCCTAATGTTTTCTGTCAGTTCTGCCTGTTCCTGTAATTCAGCTTCTTTTTCGATTTCTGCATGAACGTCCAAAGTGGTTCTAATTTTTTCTTTCACTTTTGCAATATCTTTGACTCCTTCTTTTGCAGAAATTGCCAAAACACTGTCAAATACCAGCGCCTTTTCAGGTCGTATTTCTATAGGATAACTTGGAAAAATTTCTACAAAATATCAATTTAAAAAGAATTCGAAAAGAAACTTAAATTCTTACCTGAGATATTTTCGATTTTCTCTCTGATACTATCGTACTTTTTTAGAGCTCCTTCTTGATCCATTTTATTTACAAGTAAAAGGGCCGGTTTTTTTAACAAAGCTGGATTGTAAAGTTCCAGTTCCTGTAAATAATTTCAGGTCAGAAAGTTTAAAACAGATAAAAAATTGTAAAACCTTGTTCAGTAACACCAAAGTGTCCAAGCAACTTCTGTACTTGTACTCGTGACTTAATTGAAATCCGTTGATGTCGATCACAAGGAGCAACAATTTTGTGCGCTCCACGTGTCTTAAAAATTCGTGACCCATTCCATAATTTGCATGTGCTCCTTCTATCAGACCTGGTAAATCTGCTATCGAAATTTGTCGAAAATCAGGGTATGATATCATGCCAATGTTTGGCTTGATCGTCGTAACTGTAATTTATTTTATAAAATATTTTCAAATTTTCGTGACGTAACTTACATGGGTAATTGGCAATTTTAGGATTTGCCTCGGATAGAGCTTTAAGTAGAGTGCTTTTACCAGCATTGGGGAATCCTACCAGACCAATATCCGCAATTAACTTAAGCTGTAATTGAACAGGATAACCTTGTCCTTTAATACCAAAAAAACCGTTTTTTTGGTGTCCGCCTGGACCCCCTCGAGCAATAAGGATTTCTTCTCCCGGTTTATTTAACTCTCCTAAAAGTTACTTGGTTAACACCAATTCGTGACGAACTTAAGTGGTACTTGCCTAACTTTTTCCCTTCGTCTGTATAGGCTGTAATGCCAACAGGTAACTGAATTTCTAAATTGTTTCCAGGAGGTCCTAGTATGAAGTTGTGGCTGCTGTGTCGACCGTTTCCAGCCAAATATCTCTTTTGTGTGTTTCTTCTCACCACATCTTCTAAAGTTAACGATTCAACTGCAACAGCAGTAACATTTCCACCTTGTCCTCCTACACCACCAAATCTGCAAGAAGAGGTTTGGAATTTGGTAAGTACAAAATAAATTCAACTTACTTTGGAAGCCCATTTCCACCGTTACCTCCTTTGGCGTAAATTCGCAATTTATCTATGAAACCTTCACGAAGAAACTTTCGGACAGGTTTTCTTAGTTTTGCACAAAAACATTGCGATAAAATCACCATCTCGTAGGTTAAATTTTTTGAGGTTAAAGTGTTCTAACCTCAAATGTAAATAAATTTGAAATTAAATCAGTAGCGCAACTGCGAGGGTGAGGTGTATTTAAACAAAAATCATTTTTTGAAAAAAAAAATCATTTTGAATTTTTCAATTGACTATATCTCGAAAAATATTGACTTTCGAGAAAAAATCTTCAAACAAAAATTATGGGAAGTTTAATTTCCCACAAAAAAGGTTATTATCATTTTTATCGTCCAGCGCACCGTTTACGAGATAATAATAAAAACTCGTTTTTCAAGAGGTCTGTTCGTTTGCTTGCACTAACTTGAACCGAGCAAGCAAAGAACCAATCAACAAATGCACAGGCAATATAAGCGTTCGTTGATTGGTTCTTTGCTTGCTCAGTTCAAGCAAACGAACAGATCTAAGTCAAGGCGCACACCGCAATGGGGAGCAAGTGGTGTGGCAGAGGCGTGGCATTCTGTCTTTCTCTAGCACGGCAGACGGCAGGGTACGATCGTGGTTCTCCTTTCATACTTCATCGCCACACACCACTTGCTCACCACCTCGGTGCGCGCCTTGCCTTGCGCGGCTGACGCGAGTGTTATCTGAGGCCGAAAACCCAGTTTTACAGTTAGGCAGTGCAGGATTTACGCATAGGCCCGGGCCTAGGGCGGCAAAATTCTAGGGGCGCCTAAACTTTAGAGGCAAGAAAATTTTAGAAGTTATGAAATTTAAAGAAAAATTAAAATTAAAAATTTGGTTCGGCTTAGCTTTGCTGTGAATGTACGAACAAATTTCAGTAAAGTATTTGAAATAATTGTTAAAAAGCTAGCTCCCCAATCTATGGAGCTAGCACCTTTACAGTTTTTTTACAAAGCTACATTGAAACTGGGGGTGGGGCTAATATTTTGGCTCAAAAGGTAGCTCTATAAACTATGTATATACAGTGACTCATAAATCATAATGAAATCCGAAAGCTCCTATGTTAACAATGCTAATTGTCAGTTTTGAAGCCCTTTTTTGGCATATAAAAATCGATTTTACAGCAAAACTTTTTCGAGGTTTTTTGTTCGTTAAAAATTGCGTTACGTAATTTGTGAACAGCCCCTTAGGGGCTAACCACTAACATAATCCAATTGAAAAATCCCTTACCAGGATTTTAGGTTTTGCAAATACACATACACGACAAAACACAAATTAAAATATGAATATTTTTATTGACATATTGGAATAAATAAATATTATTATATACAATCTACCATTCCCCGATAATAGTAATATTTAGATGTACATTTCGCTTACAATCACTTGGCACTTGAGCCATTGGCCATCAATATAAAAGTACTAAAGATAAATTGACTAAGAAACTAGAGCAACTCGCCTTTTAGAGAAGCAAGAAAAACGGTAAATTTAAGTAGATACTTTACTAAAAAATTATCATTAAAAACATCGGCAGCGCATTACAGAAACAGAAAGGTATGGTATGCTCGAGATAAAACCTGGAACCTAAGCACGCTGAAAACAATCACAAATATAAAAACGCTGTTTACAACTACTTTGAGTGTATTTAAGTACGGAGTGCTCGAAAGGAACCTATCGATCAAATAAAATTGGAAGTTCACTCAATATCAATAAAATCAACATTTAGAAAAAAACAATAAAATATGAAACATCATTTAAAATCAAAACTATAAATAATAAACAATACAAACAATTATCATGATTGTAATAATTATCTACAATATGTACAATTGATCAATAGATTCCAACAAGCAAAATTAATTGCGTTGTTAGTAAATCTCAGTCGGTAATTGAAATTTGGGCAAATCCTATCAGAGCCTTATCGTCTGGTGCTTCGTGAGTACCCGAATTCTAAAAAAATCACACAAATCAATTTTAAACGACACAGGATGCAAGAGACTCACCAAAGGAAAAGTAACTAATTTTATGGAATATCGTGAATCGATAAGTTTCTGAAGATTGTTAGTTATAACTACACTGTCCCGGCTGTCGACAAGTCCTGCCCCTACAAGTTCGCTGGCAATACCTTCTGCAGAATCCTTTCCTACCGCAAACTCAAACCTGATATCATTCAATTCCTTCTTTGCATTTCTAAAAATAAAATATTTGAAAAGTGCGAAAAAATTAGCCACCAACGCTTAAATATAAGGCAACACACCTAGTTGTATGGAATTGGGATATGGGTTCTCTAGGAAAACAGATATAATCTATATAAATCTCAACTTTCCATTGGTTGCTTTGCTTACCTCATTCTCAAAACTAAGTTTACCGGTGGTGCATCACCTTCGCTACTCTCTTCGTGATCCGATCCCGACGAACCAGCCGAAACTAAGGTATTCATGGGTCTCGAATCCGTATCGCTGTCACTAGAACCTCCATCGTCAGCTTCGTCTTCGCTAGACCACACCCACTCTCCCGTTTCTTTACGATGCAAGCGACCAGATGCACCTGGTTGCCTTTTAGATGCCTAAAAATTAAAAGTTAAACTGTTGACGAAATAATATATATAAATAAAAATCACCTTTTGTATACGAGTTTCTAAACTTGGTCCGATTGCGACTAAAGTCTGTTGTAAATATTTCTTATCCTTTGCTTTTTTAAAAAATGGATGTTTAAGGAGTTCGGAAGCAGTTGGTCGTTTAGAAGGCTCTTTTTGTAAACAGTCCACAATCATCTTCCTGAATGTTTTTCCATATGCCTAGATTATTAAAACATTTTTTTATTTTATATTAAAATATTTTCATTAGATTAATACCTTATATTGATCCTTTTCTTCAGCACCAGTGTCTAAATTAGGTGGTTCATTCTGCAGTGTCAGCATGAGAACTTTCATAGGTGGATATTTGTGATATGGAGCTGTACCGCACGCCATTTCAATTGCAGTTATACCGAACGACCAAATATCAGCTTTAAAGTCGTAACCGTGGTCCTACAAAAATTTAGGTTGCAAAAACAAAATAATTGAAATGTCGGCTTACTTGTTCCATCACTTCAGGTGCCATCCAACACGGAGTTCCAACAAATGTATGTCTAACTTTTTGTCTAGATAAATCGCGTCCTGTTGCTAACCACGCTGACACTCCAAAATCGGCAATTTGCACCGTCCCGTCTTCTCCAAGTAAAATATTACCAGCTTTAATATCCCTAAAAACAAAAATGCAGTTATTATTCGTCTGCACGTGATAGACGTGCAGTTACATTATTTTTAATTACTGATAGCTTTATAATTGTTCATTGACCTTGCAAGTTAAAGTTTAACTAATTTTAATTGAACGAAAATGTACTGCAGCGCATATAAAGTGGTTGCTACAGGTATGTCGACGTAAGTTGAAAGTAAACAAATTTGATTGAAATTTGGGAAATAAATGAATATTATTTTCTTTATTGGAAATTTTCGATATAAACAAAGTTGCTGATAGTTAATAGCCTTGTCATCTCTTTTTTGACCCTGACATTCTGTCAATTGGCCAGACTTATGTAAATATAGAATCTGCAATTCGGCTCCGTATCCAGCAATCATACGAAGTCACTGCTATGGTTGCATTTAATTTTTTAAAACTATCAAGCTATAGAAACAAATTAATTTTTTTTAAATTCATGGTTTAATATTTATTGAAAGATCATACATTTGTTTTATTTTTCTTATTCAATTATTTGTTTGATCTAGGAAATTTTGGTTGTTGAAAACCAGCTTGTCTTGGCTCCCTGTAGCAGTCATTAGCCCATCGAAATAAATATCAACATGACGATTTTGAGGATCGGCAAAACTGTTCCATAGCTTTGACATTGTCCATCAAAGACAATTTATTTTTTCAGCAGAGTTTACCATAAAAATGTTATAGAACCTTTTTTGTATAGAATTATACCATCTTTTTTTTGAATCGAGGTATTTTAGTCGTAAAATCAATAGGAACCGAAAAAAAAACATTTTGGAACACCTTTATGTTGTTGCCCTTGCCAGTTGTCTGGTGTAGCCCCAACCCCTTCAGACTTTTTGAAACATTATTTAGAACACCAAAATATATTTAAAAACGCACCAAAAAGAAAATATTACTCGTTTACTTACGTAAACAAATTAGGAACTGCAGTTATTATAAATGAAAAATAAAATTAAAACTTTCTTTTATGGAAAGAAAAAGTAAGTTCAAATAGAAAAGTGAATGCTTCTCAACCCCAATAAAATATAATTTTTATTTTTAACAAATAGTAGGAGCTAAATGTTACAGTACAGATTGGAGGTTGCAAGAGTTAATTAGTCACCTCATTATTTATAAAAAATGTCAGCTTAATATTTGTAGTGCCAAGGCCAAATTCCAATGCTGATTAAACTGTTTACACTTTTCATTTATTAAAATTAACCTACCTATGAATTTGTCCGTTGCTGTGAAAGTACTCGAGCCCTTTTAAAACTTCTCGCAGAACTGTGGCAATGGTGGATTCATCGAACACTCCGTGCTTACAATTGCTAACCTTCATCTTGTGCTTAATGATATCCAATAAACTACCTCCTTCGAGTAAACGTAAAACTAGCCACAGTTCCTCTCTAACCACGAAACTTGTGTAATACGTCACCACATTCTCGTGATTGCAACTCGACATAGCTTGAATTTCTTTGAGCAGTTCGTCCATGGAAGTGTTCCATTTTTCCAAATTTATGCGCTTTATGGCACATTTTTCGCTGCGTGGCTTGCAGAAGGCAGCATGTACAACGGCAGTAGCACCCACGCCTACAAAACAAAATTACATTCCATTAGTTACTGAGAGAAAATAATAGCACGTTCATATCATTGTTTACACTTGTGATAGTGCAAGCTGTGCAATACCAATAAAGAGCAATCTTAAATATTTAAAATTATCGTGTTAAATTTAGAAATCACACGAATACTTTCAAATCTGGCATCCCAAAGCAAGTAACAGTAATTAAAAGCCTTCAATTGATTCTTAAATCAAAATAAAGGACCCCCATTAGCTGGTGTCAATAAGATAGAAACAAATTTGAATTGTTTACAAATTTATGGTGTCTTCAATTAACCTTATTATGGAAGGGTCATTTCGATGATTTGTTGCCCTACAAACCGATCAGCATGACATTAATTGACCAAACACATGACACACCCCAAAAAAATCTAAACGCAGAACCCCCGCATTAAATAATATTAAATCACAACAACCAAGTTTATGTGAACATTTAAAAAATTAAAAATAGCGTAGTTTTAGTTAAATTAAGCGAATGGTGAATAAAAATCGACCCGGAATAACTTCACCAAATAAGACCATAACCTATACGACTTGGAAAAACGTCAACTTTAACGTAACGCCGAAATGACCCGTCGATTTTTAATCGCCAAACGAAAGAAAAATTCGAAACTAATATTTTTGTAATAAACGCTCACCAATAACTTGTCGCAATTCGTAATCATCTTTGGAATTTGGCCAAGGAAGATTTGGTTGCGAAGACGAAGCCGCCATTTTTCGGGATAAAATGTTACCAATATTACCGATTGATTGGCGAGCGGCTCTTGCATATCCACTAATTGATAGAGCCCGATCGCACGAGTTTAGTGATTTTTGTCGAAAGATGCCGGGAGATCCTGGCGGCACAATTTCATTTGAAATTTTCCTGCAAATAAATAAGAAAATTATGAAAAATAAACACGATTTGAATTTTTTTAATTTGCCCACGCTACTGACATATACATTTTTATGTTTTTCTCTTCAAAATTTAAAGATTTTTAATTAATTTGAGTATTTAATACCTAATTTATTAAATCGAGTTTCATACAAGATTTTAATAAGGCCATAGAAATTGGTAAAGAAGGGAAAGTAAACACCACCACATGTAGTGGAAACACTACATTACAGAGCTAGACAGTGCCGTAACTAGGCAATGTTACGTCCGGTGCGAATAAAAATTTTTTGTCCGACCGGGCGTAAAGTGTCACATTCGACTCTAAGTAGCAGACGTAAAATGGTACTTTTTGGGCTGTCTACTAATAAAATTCTGCGAAATTAAGCATAACCCTGAAAACAAGAAAACTTTTATTTAAAAAAAAAATTTTGTTGGCACCTCTGGTGTAAAATGCGTTTTTGGTCCTTGTCGTTTTTAAAACGACTGAGATTTATTTTATTATGTACAGCAGTGGCGGCTCGTGGATTTTTTATTTTAGGAGGCTAAACATACAGTATAGTGTAAACTGTAAAGGGTAATCCCACCAACCCCAATTTTTTAAATTAAAATTTTTTTACTAGGATGATGATGTTGATTCGCAAAGGAGGCTAATAAGTCGATGCATAGTCATCAATCAGATAATAAGAAATTTCTTTGGAGTTTCTATAGTCCATGTGATGGCTAATCAATCTGCATGTATACTTTCTAGGTCAGGGATGCTGCTTGTGCAGTAGCCTCATGTTACTTTTTGGATTAGTATTGTGGAAGAAGTATCTATCTAGGTCTAGGCTAAGCCTCCCTTGCCTCCTCTGACAAGCCGCCGCTGATGTACAGGGTTCCCACTTATCTGGAATACCTGGAAAAGTTTAAGCATTTAGAATTTGTTCAGAACAATTTATGATTTTTGAAAGTTGGCCAGTTTGAAAATGTTACACAAATATTTTCAATTTTAATCAGTTTGCTTTCGTAAACGGTTTTCATTGTAGACAGCGTACTGTATACCTTACAGTTTGGATAAAATTTAAAAATGGTATGTTTTGGAGTTTTGAAAAATTTTCCGACACTGTATAATAATAAAAATCAAATTAAAATGTATTTTAGTTAATATGAAAACAAAATTCCATTACAGAGATATCTGGAGTCGTGAAGGTGTTTTTTTTAGGCATAAGTAAAACTCGGTAATTCATTTAGTCAACTCGCACCAGAATCTCGTTTATATCTTCATGTGTTTCAATGGCAAGCAGATAATAATTAATAGGAAAGTTACTTTTTTAAACTTTAGTAACATTAGTAACTTTTTCAGCAAATCTTGAAGGAATCCTAAGAAAATTCAAAATTTTAAAAAATCTCAGACGACGCCAATTTGATGTGACGTCATGGGCGTCCATAGGATCATTTTCAGGGAGGGGCAAAATCCAAAAAAAAATTTTATTTTAAAAAGAATTCAATAAAAAATTTTAATTTTTTTTATTTGCAGAAAAGACTGGCAGTAATAACTTTCCTCACGAAATTTAAATTAATTAAAATTAAATTTAAAAATCTCGGGCTAAATCCAGGGGGGCAGCTGCCCCCTTTCCCGCCCCCCCCCCAATGGACGCCAATATGTTTTCATAAGTCCGATGCGCAAGAAAAACCTTTTTTTTTTGCTTTTCCCACTCTTTTTACATAATCTTGTATGTCTTTTGCTGCCAACATTAAAAACACCAAAATAAATTTAAAATTTACAATTAAAATTTTTTCAAAATTGATCGCTACTTTGAGTTACTCACAAATATTACTCACATTTTGAGGTATTACTCACATTTTGAGGTATTACTCACACAATGACAACACTGGTTTTGGCGCTGAGTTTTATCCTGACGTCGAGTTGGCTAGTGCCAAGTTTGCTAGGCGCCGAGTTGTACCGGACCGTAATTTACTATATTTTACTATATTTACTACATATATATGATCTAAGGTAATTTACGAGTGTATTTCAAAAACACATTATTAAAAGAGGGATAAGTGCCCCCTAAACTATCATAAAACAATTCTAAGCAACAGCCACACCAACTTTGTTTGATTTGAATATTATTATTGTTATTATTTCCCAATTTGATTTTATTTCTTTGTTTTGCTATTCAATTTTCTTATCAGAAAATTTTCAATATTTTCATTTTGAGATTGAAGTATTTTTTTATACAAAATTTTAATAGGTAGCAATTAAAAAATTCAGATTAGTTAAGAAAAGGAGAACAATAAAATTTTTGGAAAAAAATATTTTCAGTTTCAAAGTAAGCAACATCCTAGATTGCCAGATTTGATATAGAAATTGATTTTTGGCTCGAATGTAAATCGAAATCAAGCCCGCCGCTTCTGAAGTCTGCGGTTTAACTGCACGACAACTAGACGGCTCAATTATGATATATTTGTGAAACGTTTATAGTTTCAAAAAACGTTGAATTTCGTTTTGGTAAAAAATGGCAATACATATTTTGAATATATATTTTTTTAGATATTGATTGATATTCCCCCCCCCGCCATATACTAATTACAATTTATTGTAGTGTTTGAAATTAAAAAAGTAAAAAACCTTTTTATTGTGTATATTTTGAAAATTTATTTTGGATAATATTTTGGATGTAATATTTTTTTAAATTAATAAGAATAATATAAGATAAATAAATTAATTAATAAAAATAAATTTTGAACAAAAATATACAAAATAGGATATTGGTACCTTTAATCTCCTCACATGCCTTCTTTATCAAAATTATTGTGATAGATCAAAATAAATATGTGTAACAATGAAAGTAAACAGTTTTCACATAGTAAAACTGTGTTATAATGGCAATAGTTGACTCAAAACAACTTATTGTTAATTAATCATTACGTAATATTATGTTAATTTTTTACTCGTTCGTATAATATATCGAATTATTTAAAAAATTAAAAACATCTTTGCTTTTGTTTTTTTAATGATTATTTTCAACCTATTTTGCTAATAGGATAGCATCATCAGGTTTGATATTGACAAAAAATAATAAAAGTTTAATTAATAAATGTTCAATTTTTTGAAAGACTCTTTCTAGTCGGTCAGTGTTCAGTGCCGTAACCAGGTGAGAGTCTTTGGGGGCTGCAGCCCCCCGAGTAAAAAAGTAGGAGTAAAAGAATTTGTTTAGGTTTTTTTCTAGGCGAAAGTCTCCAGTCCTCCTTTTTCTAAATATAAAAATAAATGTCATATAATTCACCTTCCTCCCTTATTACTAGACGTTTTTTTTAATTATTTGAATACGAAACCTTTACCAGCAGCAATTCAGAAAAGTCAACTGTCATTCAGAAAACGTCAATTGTAATTCAGATTCGTCAAATGTGAGTTAAGTTAACGTTTTCTGAATTTAAAAATAATTAAAGACAACATTGATTAAATAATCACCAAGACAAAAATTAAACCTACAACAGTTTCTATTTTTTTGCAAATTTAAAAAACTATTTTAATTGCCAACGGAAACTTTTAGTTTATTAAATTATCTATAAACTAATCTGTTCGTTAACCCTAATTCAATACACTAATAAGTAATAACTTATTACGAGGGAAATGTGAAGCGTTTATGTATTTGTAAACATAGATAATTATTGGTAAGAGTTAAAAATATGTACAGTTACTCACAAAATTATTAGGACAGTGTAAATTGTATAAAAATCACTTTTACAGGAAAAATGTACATATATGTTACGGTCAATGTTGTAAATCGGGCGTTGACGTCAATAGCCGGACAATGACGTCAATGTCGATTTATGTTGGCCATTAACGTTATTGTCCGGCCATTGACGAAATTGCCAGTTAGCGGTGGACAATGATGTAAATATCTTGATCTGATTGTAATATTTACATCTTTGGCCGGTCAATGACGTTATTGACCAAAAAGAATTGGACAATAATGATTTATAGAATAAATACTATAAGGAATAACAAAATGGCGATTTGAATTAAACAGTCAACTGGCAAGTGACATTTATGTGTGTTGCCTGCATTGTATTCTAATGTATTATAATAATCATTTATTAACAAAAATAATAAAAATTAACAAAAATTTTAAAAATAATTTAATTAAATTTTTTAAATTAACCATTTTTATTCTGACATGAGAGTGATCCATGGAATTTCGAATTGAAAATTTGTTTGCTGGCACGTTTAGAAAAGAGTAGTTTCATCATCGCCCACTCTGTATTGGGCAATCACGGCATTGCCCGGACAATGATGTAAAAAGCACATATGAAATTTTAAATGTCAACATCGCTCAAAATGTACTGTCAGTGACGTCATTGGCCGGACGTTAACGTCAACGTCTAGTTAAAGGTGTGATTCCTTAGCTGTGACGCAGTGACTGCTCTCCATGCTTTCTTATAGTAGCGTTTCCTTAGAAAACTATCGTCGCATGTGACTATTGCTTGCAACTCCCATAAGAAAGAGAAAGAGAGCATTCATTGCGACTGTAGCCGCACGGCTCCAGCCGCAGCTAAGGAATCCACCATAAGCAGGGCATTAACGTCATTGTCCGGCCATTGACGTTAATGACCGAGTTATGTCTGATATTTTGTGTGTAACTGTATATTTTTTTTGCAAATGATGACATTCTGAAATAAAATTCACTTGAAGTTTAGCTGTAATTTAAAAATCTTTTATTTTAAATGATAAAAATTGAATCAAGATTCCTTCATAACTATTAATTAATTAATTAATTAATAAGTCATTATTGTTATATGATAGTTAAATATTTCTTTCCGAGTTTCAACTCAATTTCAAACAATTAAAGGGAGGCAAGGGAGGCTTAGCCGTCTCTGAAATTCCGGCCTATGAAACTATTCCAAGGAGCGACTAAAAATAGGCTGTTTTTATAGACTTTTTTATAAATCATGTGATTTGGTATACATGAAATTAATATTTTAAGTTTTTTTATTTCATTTAAGTTAACGTTTTTTACTTAAAAAATTAAAAAAATTTTTTTTTTAAACCGTTTTCTAGATACAGATGATAAATAATATCCTATAAACTATAAAGGGTCTTATGGAAAAATGATAAAGGACTATTTTGTAGAGAATTTTGTCACCTTTAATTTTGTATAGGACCGTTTTGGCCGTACGATAAAGAGGAAACGAGATATTGTCAAAAAACCAAATTATTGTACCTTGACTTGTAAAACTCGATATTTTGTAAAAAAATCAGTTCATTTCGCCCGGCTACTGCTTGGAAAGTATGGATCCTATAGAAAAATGATAAGGAACTATTTTGTAGAGAATTTTGTCAGCTTCAATTTTACATAAAACCATTTTGGTCGTACGTTAAGAAGGAATCGAGATATTGTTGAAAAACAAATTTTGTTTAGCTTGACGGCCTTGCAGAGATGTGAGCAAGACTCCGTAAGACGTAATATTGTGGAATATGGAAAAACAGTTTATCGTCATACTGTCCTGTGCTGAAACTGAATTATGTGCTTTGGTATACATGAAATTAGTATCATCCAAGTTAATATTTTTTAATTTAAAAATTTAAAAAGAATTTTTAAAAACACTTCCGAGATACAGATGATAATATCCTACAAACTATAAAGGGTCCTATGGAAAAATGATAAAGGATTCTTTGTAGAGCCTTTTGTCACCTTTAATTTTGTATAGGACTATTTTGGCCGTACGATAAAGGGGAAATGAGATATTGTCTAAAAAACAAATTATTGTATCTTTACTTGTAAAACTCGATATTTTTGGTATATTTGTCAAAAATCAGTCAATTTCGCTCGGCTACTGCTCGGAAAGTATGGGTTCTATAGAAAAATAATTAGGAACTATTTTGTAGAGAATTTTATCACCTTTAATTTTGTATATGACCATTTTGGCCGTACGATAAATGTAAAACGAGTTATTGTCGAAAAACCAAATTATTGTATCTTGTAAAACTCGATATTTTTGGTATTTGTCAATAACCAATCAACTTCGCCCGGGTACTGCTTGGAAAGTATCGGCTCTATAGAAAAATGATAAGAAACCATTTTGTAGAGAATTTTATCATCTTTAACTTCATATAGAACCATTTTGGTCGTACGTTAAGAAGGAATCGAGATATTGTTGAAAAACAAATTTTGTTTAGCTGTAGGTTTACGTAAGACATAATATTGTGGAATATAGAAAAGCAGTTTATCGACAAACTGTCCGCACAACTAAGCCTTTGAGTTAATTTGGTAGGTCCTCAAACAATGTTAATCTAGGGCATCCAAAGCTTCCATTCCGCTCCTGCCAAGTTTACGTGAAAAATATTGACAGATTGAATATTTTATTAATAATTTATTATTATTGATATTGATTCAACATGAAAATATACGAATCAACTGTCGCAATTAATATGAATTTATTGGAAAACTATTAATTACTATCTCAGAAAAAGAAAAACTAGAAAGATATCGGTGGCCAATAATAATTAGACATTGTTATCTATAAATTAATTTTAATTTATTTAAATGAATAATTATTAAAAATTATATCGTGTTTTTCCTCGCTCTTCTGCTAGAAATTATTTCAATGAGCAAAGCAATATGTACGAAAACAGCCAATACAGTATTTGCATTACACTTTTACGGTTTTAGGCCCTTTTTTTGCCAAAATTTTCCAAAATATTCCCATTATTTTATTAGAAAATTTTAAATTTGGGATTCAGGTTATCGTGCCATTTTCGAGAAAGAGTTTTAAATGCTATCTTTTTATACGCAAGGAATTCTTAATTTCGAAAATATAATTTAAAAAAAGTTTGAAATGGTAACAACAGTGTAAACTAAAGCACACATATTATCAACAAAAGGAATCGACTGGACTTTATCAATTCAATACCAAAATTATTGATTATAGCATATGCAGGTAGTTTACATAATATCGATAATAGAGCGACGATATAAAATTATGAATTATTTAATTTCACTTATAAAAAGGTACCCGGAAATTTATTAGCTAAATTGCGAGTTTTGAATAGCGGTTTGGTCGATGATGTGATCTTCTCGTAATTGCGTTTAATAAATCTCTAAACAAATAATAGTAATAATGCATAATATGATTAAATTAATGCGACACAATATTATTTGTTATAATAAATAATTTTTCATTGCCAAAATGGTTGCTATTTTTGTTGGATTACGTTCGTCCTAAACTAATTCATAAAATCTGTAATAAAGATTATTATTGCCCATTAAAATTTAAGTAGATACTTAATTAATTAATTACGTTTCCCCTTCGGGTTATTATCGGGCATAATTTTAATTATAAAGTGCATAATGTCGAATTCTTTTTGATATGCCGACAAAATTTATTAAAGATTTATTAATCCAGAAAACGAAGAATAACGTAATTTACGATTTACGTGGTACCAAATATGTAAATTGGATTATTGAATGTTGACGCATAATAACTTTATCAAAAATATATACATGGGGAGTTTTTCAAAGGTGTGTGTGTGATTGACAGTAATTTTTCCAATTACAATCAAAATTAAGTAAACATCGGCTTAACTTGATTAGTATCCACTTCAACAGAACTAACAATATTTCACGATATAACCTTTTTTGTGTGGTAGGACGAGGTGATTGTGTGATATGGAACTTAAATTATTACATTGACTCTTTGATATGGGCAACTTTTTGAATAGGAAAGGGTAGTAATGAAAATATTGTAATCCTCTCGTATACGATTTATCTTCAGATATGCCTATATAAAAAGGTTCGATTTGACTGGTAGACACATCACAAAATTTTATCAGTGACCATGGGCAGTGTTAAATTGTTATATGTAAGTAAAAAATTTCACTTGCCTTTTTCCAACCACAATTGTGCTCAGAAATCGGTTATTATCGAAGATCATCTGATCTGCTGGCTCCATATTATAAACTCCAGTTTTGCGGAACCGCTCAATTCTGAAATTCATAATTTTAAAATCAGAAATATGCCAATATTTATTACATTTTATATTTTCGTTTTATTGCCAAAATCATTTTTTGACCTACCTACACCTAATAACCACATTATTATAAATTAACATGTTAATAGTTTAAACGTGACTAAATAGATTTTTGTATTTGAGCTTATCGATCAAGGGCTATTAAAAATCCACAATTGCAATTTTTACAATTTAATGTTCTAGAATGTTTGGCAAAATCGATAAAAATGGTTAATATAATATTTTTAAATTAGTACCGCACGAGTATTTTGATCAAGAAACAATTTTATTCGAAAAACCAGAAAATTTTTTCAAACCTCCTCTACAACCTGCACTATCAAAATTGATACGAAATTGAAAGAAGACCGGTGTTTGCTAAACAAATCGCATGGTTTTGGTTTTTCTGTTGAATAATCAAACAATGTGGACCAAAAAGGGACTTTTCTAAAAAAAAAACAAATATAGAAATTGTTTACAAAGACTAGAAAGTCAAAGTAATATATCAGACTTTTAAAATGGCATTGGCCTGGACTTGGTCTCTAACTAAATTGGTATATTTTTGAAAACAAACAGTAGTAGTAGTACAAGGGTGCTGACTGATAAAGCTGAATAATTGGGCAGCTATCTTCGATGGCAATGGCAAAACGTTATTTGATATAAGTTGGATGAACCCAAGGCTGATGATAAAATTTGTTGGGTTTATGCCTGATTTCTTGAAATAATAGCAGGTGAAATTACCGTTTCTAAACTGCTTGATTTCAAGACTATTCTTTAAAGGTACAGCAGCGGTCATAGAAATTGCATTGGGAATTATTCCTGAATTAAAAAGATAGATTTCTAAGTATATTCTTAATAATAAAGAATAGAAAATAGAATAGAATTAGATAAAAAGTTCACAATCACAAAGCTAGGTTTTTCAAACCGGGGGGGTTAGCGGATGTGTTAAAAAAATAAAATGTGTTATTAAATTTCAAATGAGAAATCTTTATATCTTTAGAAATTAGTTCAATATCACTTTTTTGCGCACAATCTCTAGTGTACTGGAGGGTATTCCATACCCCCCAGACCCCCCGGTTTGAAAAACCCAGCTTTGTGTGTGTATTATGTTTATATTGTGTACGGTTATTGAAATTTCATTGGGAATTGTTATTTTAATTCGGAAATATTCATCGATGGAGTTTCCATGACTGCTACTGTATATTTTACCAATAGTTACATGAGACGAATAAACTCAAGGCTTTCCAGAGAACTTATTCGGCCGAAGACAGATTTCAAGCTGATGAGTGTCAAGGATAGAAACAAAAATAAATAGAAGAACTAACAGACCGAAGACGTTAAATTAAGGCAGTGTTCTAGTCTAGAGCAATATTTTTACCATTCATTTTTTACAGCATATTTATTAATATTTTGACAATTACAAAAAATTTTTGAACAAAAAAAATTAAAATTAAGCGACTTATCAGCTAGTAAAGTGGGGTGTGCTGGTTGACACGATTGCAACCCTTCTGGTCATCTGAAATAAAATTTCAAAAAAGATTCATTATTGGTAATAATGTCTTTATAGTTCCTATCAAAAACAAAACTGAAAAAATCTTTTTGCGAAGCGGCAGCTGTCTGAAAGCAAAAAACAGCTTTTGACCCTTTTTTCCATAATTTTTAATTTTTTAAAATAGTTAGCAAAATAATTTTGGTACAAAAATGGTAAGGGCGATAGGCAGATATATATTGAAAGTTAGTACAAAATTTAAAGTAATTCGGTCACACAAAACTTGAGATATCATGTGAACCATGTTGAAAAATGTAGTTTTGAAATAAACTTGTATCTCAATCGTAGACTTTTAAAAGCTAGACTGAGCTGAAATGAAAAGTAAATACGAAAATATTTACGATTTTTAAAATTTTCTCTTGAGGATATATTCTTCAATGTCTAAAGTTTAAGAATACGCAGAAAATAAAAATTCGTTTTATTCAAAATTCTAGACTAGAACACTGCCTTAACCGGAACTAATATGAAGTAATTGTAGGTTTAAGGTAATTGGCATAAAGCATAAAAAATCACATGGATATTAATTATTGTGCAATAGTAATGCACATATAACAGTTTTGAAGGTGTGAGTATTAGTATCGGAGAAAAAAAAGAAGGCTGGAAAATACTTGTGAGGTGGGGATACTTGGTACATTTTTATTTTATTGCAATTTTATAAAATGAAAATAGCACCTAAAAAGTGTACTACTACCGTATGTGAGGAAGGTCCATAGTCGGTCAGGGACTAGGACATTTTGCCTGTGCCGTTTCGCCGTCGACTCATCGCCGTATTTATATTTTAAAAATTAATAGATTAATTAATCAACAGAATTCATATTTTTTTATTGTTAAACCCAGAATAAGTTCACTTATGTTGAACTTTGTTGAACTTTGATAATTTTAATCTCCTTTAAGATTAAGTATTCCTTAGAAGACACTTACTAACCTTGAAAATGCATTTTCATGGTATGACATTCGGCTAGTTAAGAGTACGTGGAAGGTTTCATGATCGTTTGAACAAATGGTAAGTTTAATTTTATATTTTCATTGTCAGTACGAGCCCGATGAGGTCAATGTCGTTGGGAAAACCACGAATAAGTCCGAAACGTCTCGTTCGTTAAGGCTTTTTAAATTTAATAATTTTTTCTTGCTATTTTTTCATTCGTTATTGATTCCTAATACGGTCCTGACTACCGTAGTCCTGCGGACACCGTCGTCATTTCGGTTATTCTGATTCGGCGACCCGATATTCGGTTATGCCAGTTTCGGCGATTCTAATTCGGTACCGACATTTCGGTGATTCTCATTCGGCGACAGAAAATTCGACTACGTCGATTCAGCGACGGGAGGTATACTTTTAGTTTATTCCATTTATTCTTCTAAAACTAAAATCTTAATGTACAAGAAAAACCTTAGTACGAACCTTATAAGATACGAACCTTAAGCCTTAGTTGCCGAATTGACCGTGGCCGAATATACGTTGCCGAATCGCTTTCGCCGAACTGCAGTCGCCGAAACGACGTGTACCGTTTGTCCTGCTTCGATTTTGAAATTTTGAAATTTATCTACTTTGTAGATTATTACGACCTCTATCTCAACTATTAATAAATTTTTTATTTTTCCCCTTGAAAGCCTTGACCTGTTTTATTTAATGTTTTGTATTATATTTACCGTCGAAATAGAACCAACATTATTCCTCACATTGGATACTTTTTTAATCAAAAATTCGTAAATTTGCTTCAGTTATTCAATTTTTATTTTAAGATTAAACATTTACTAATTTAGCGGTCATCGAAATTGCATTTGGAATTATTCCCGAATTAAAAAAATAGATTTCTAAGTATATTACCTATAATATTCTTAATAGAAATAGATAAAAAGTTATATTTTTGGTTTGAAACTCGTAAGCTCAAAAATACATATGTGTTTAAACCGGGGGTCTGGGAGGTATTCCATACCCCCTAGAACATTAGTGACTATGTTCAAAAAAATAAAATGTATTATTAAATTTCAAATCAGAAATCTTAGATTTTTAGAAATTGGATTTTCTCTGGTATACTGGAGGGTATTCCGTATCCCCAGACCCCCCGGTTTGAAAAACCTAGCTTTATGTGCGTGCTGTGTTTATATTGTGAAAGTTAATTGGGAATTGTTATAATTTTTGGATTATTGTTGACCTTTTGAATTGTTATTTTAATTCAGAAATATTCAGCAATGCAATTTTCATGACTGCTACTGTATCTTCGGAGAAAAATTGATGGTTCATAATTCATGGTTTTTCTTAACCAAAATGCATATTATATATTTTTTAATTAATCAAAATAAACAATCTACAAAATTAATATTATATTATAATTTAAAAATTTACAAATTAATTAAATACTTGAGTATCAGTTTGAATTATTTTTATTGTAGCAGCCAGAATAAGTTAATTATGTTATACGGTTATACGATGTAATCAAAACATCCAATATCATTTAAATCCTCTTATCTTTATTTATTGTTATTTTGTATCATATTTACCAGCCAAACTAGAACCAATAGTTGTTTATTCTATTCATTTTGCATATTTTATCAATACAAATTCATAATTTAAATTTAGTAATTCAATTTTAATTTTGATATTTATTTCACTGATAAATAAATAAAATCAAGCAACAGTAAATTTTAATTCTCGATTGTACAACATATCTTTTTGAAAAAAAATCTCTCTGGATGTTCATCCTCAATTTTGCAAATTTCCAAAATTAATTTTAAATTCTTATAAAGACGTTAACTTATTATATGATAATTTTTCCTGTCACTGTGTATGCTCTTTTTCCCATAAAAAAAAATTAAATACTAAATTTTCGGTAACAAAACGGCGACGACGAAGTGGCGACGGCAAAATGTTTTCAAAATGACGTGCGATACGTTGTCGATATACAAAAATTTTGAAAAAACTCATGATAAATCTAAACACTTTTTCAGGATCTACAAAAAAGTTATTTTTCTTAAAAATTACGTTTTTAATCGCTTTGGAAAGTTTAAATTTCTCGAGAACAATAAATTTATGTTGGACAAAAAGATTGAAAATTATGTTTTTACAAACTTCAGTCAACTTTTCGATATTTTGTTAAAAGTTTTGATGTCTTTGCTGTATTATTTATAAAGAATGTTACGATTTATTTTATAAGCATTTGAGAGAGGCTGAAAGCAATAATTTAATAATTTTCACATTATTGAAGCTGAGATAAATTTTGAAATTATAAACACATTTTTGGTATTTTTGCTAATAAAGATACTAAAAATATGTTTATAAATTAATGTTTTAAACTCTTGGTTGATTATTTTATAGTTTAGGAAAAAATTAATAATAATAAAGAAATAATCAAATTTATTATTTTTCAAATTTTGATTATAATATTGAAATGTTTATTAGCTATTTTTATTTCAAAATTCCTTTTAATTGTATTTTATAATTTTTAATTTTTAAATAATTATTGCTTTCAATCTCCCATTTCAGCCAATTTAAAAATAATTCGATAACGATAAGATATAAAGTTATTGATTTTTCAGTACATGAAAATTGCTGAAAAATAATTTTCAATTTTTTTGTTCTAACAATTTATTTTTTCAGAAGAGATGATATGATATTTTTTATCAAAGAATCGAAAAGCTGAATTTTTTTCTCTGTTAGAACTAAAGAGTGTTGTTCAGTCTATTATCACTGAACATCTGGTCTTGATGCGAGGGCTGACCCAAAGTCAGAACATCCATGAAGAAATTTTTAAAAACGCCCAAAAGTAGTAAAACCAATTAATACTTTTGATTAATTGTTTCAGTTTGATGTTAGAGTAGGCAGGAAGACTCTTCTTATCCACTAACCAGAAGTATTGCGATCTTACACTCAGAGAAATAAATTATTAAAATAATCGAGGATTTTTACGGTTTTTAGAAAAAACTTATTATCACGACATCCAATTAATAGAAAACTTATGGAATAGATATAACATTTGTGTTATAGCATTGCAAAGTTGGACTTCTCAGATAACTTGATGAAGATTGTGTCATTATGCACTTAAAGCACTTATAGTGGGTACCTGCATGCTTGACCCCCATTGATAATTTTCTTCATTGAGAACATGAGCAAACACACTCGATAGTGTTAACTGGAATGCCGAGAAGTTGAGAGGATCCTAAATGTTAAATAAAGTTTAGACAACTCAAACAAAAATTAAATCGGCAATTGAGATGGATAAAAATAGTCACATAATAATGGTTAAAATTGCAATGGGGTTAAGAAGTGGTTAGAAGGATTACAACTATAAATAGATACAATGGTTTATATTAAATTTAAATCGGCAATTTATCAATTTACTTTATCTTTACGCGAGTTGAAAAGGTAGTTCCTCAAAGGTCATTTTAATTTGTACTACTCAATTTTGCTATTACGTTCTTCCAATACAAAGCAAAAATTTTCTAATTGGACTTTTGTTAACGATTATGTAACCGACTAAATATTTATTTAATTATCCTAACTTACTTTTTACTTCCATTCATTCTCGAATTATTTTCGAACGACGTCCACATGATGTCTGCTTGCAACAATGTTTTCCGTGAGTAAATAATCGAATATCAATAAAAAAAAAATCAACCAACAATTTTAAAAGTCACATTGCTATGAGTAACTCGTTTATTGCAATAATCTAATTAAAATTTTAAATATTAATAAAGTGCACACGCGCATCACCAAATTGCACATTCAACTTTTGTGCAAATTTTCACATAACTTAAACTTTATCTTCGGCACATAAATAACAATGATCGGCAGGTTAAACTTGAAGAGCCAAGCATGCAAACACCAACTAATAAAATGGTCTAATTTATCTATTAAACTTCATTAGTAAGTTTGTACGTAGGTGATACATTCATATGCTTCAATGTTCGAAATAATTTTTATATTGTTCCCCCTCCCTTAATCAAGCTGCACTTACTAATCAACTCCTTTATTAATTATTACAGTACCTTATTATTATGGTCATCGCAAATGCGATTCCGAGCTTTGGAAACTCGCCGAATCGGAAAAAATATTTCGACCATGTTTTCGAACAAAAACCAATCGACGTTGGGCCTTTCTATAATCAACACTCCGACAATCACGAAAACGATTACCAGGACTTGAAATTCGAATTGTCCAAACATTTTTCCAAACCCCAGCGTCTGTCCAACAGGATTGAAAGATATTTGGAAGAAGTAAGTTTAAAAAAAAATTTGGAAACCATCCATGTATTGCTTTTCGAAAATTTTAGAACAACGTCGTCTGTGAGGTTCAAATCACCAAGGGTTTTTTTGAAGAAGAAGGGTACGACATTTATCCCAGTGAATTTCTAAATAAAACTTGTGTCTCCAGCAATGGAGATCCGTACAAAAGCGAATCTTACTCTATGCAGGGAAAACCAGAAGTAAGTTCAGGATTGGATTTACTTCGAAATTCTAATTTTATTTCATTTTTTAGATGTGCTTACACAATGATAACGATTTTGGATGTAAAACGGTGTACGAAGAGATCAGAGTTATGAAGAGACACAAGAGCAAATACGATTGCTGGGACTATAGCACTGCAACTATAGGAATTGGATGCCGATGCAAAATTCGATTTATTTATGACTAATGTCGTAATTATAAAAAACGAATTGCAGATTTTTGTTATTTTCTGTATTTAATGTTTGTAAAAAATAAAAGTTAATTGGAGCATGAATTATTGCCCTTTCTTTATATTATATATATTTTCTTGTTCTTTGCGTACAAAACAAAAGAATCAAAAAATGTACGTCCCGCAGGTCCCGTACGTCCCGCGGTTTCCGCACGTCCCGCGGGTCTCGCATGTCCCGTACGCAACTTTAGTCTCGCGGTTCCCGCACGAAACCCTAATCCGGCAGATCCCGCACGCAACGCTTTTTAGTTCATGAATCATGATTGGTTCTTTTCCTTTAACCAATAGCCAATCTAATTGCAGAACGTTTTCAGGTTAAGATACGCTGGTTTAAATGTAACTGATCGTCGTCTTCGATTGGCTCCTGAAAAGCTAGATAACTTATTATTTGTTCAATCAAATAAAGATTTATTTAAAATGGATATAATAATGTATCGTTTGTATTTAAGTAATCCCGTCCCGCACGGGATAAAAATTGTCATCTTGTCCTGCGCGAGATTAAATTGGCATCCCGTCCCGCGCGGGACAGAAATTACCATTCCGGCCAGCGCGGGTTTAAATAGGCCTCTCGACCCGCGCGAAACCTATATTCTGTCCTATCCCGCATTCTTCTCTAGTAAATACTTCCCATAATATAAATATTCAAAATGCAACGTGAGGGTTCCGCAGAAACAACATCTTCAGCTTAGAACATTCGTGATTTAAAAATGTAAAGTAACTTTTTCGTTCACTTTGTGCCTACGAACACAGAAGGTTCACTTTCCACTTTTAATACGCAACATACTATTTTATGATTTTCTACCTTTTAATTGTTTCTAGCCAACTGTGATTGACATATTAAAGGGGCGTTTAAAATAACCGATTAATATTTTCATTAAACAGAAGAACCCTTTTTTGTCCTTTTGAGTGTTCAATCAATATAGAAAGTTGTTATCAGATCGTCGATGTTGTAGTTGTAAATACAAACAGTGGCTTTTTTTAACGACTGACTGTTTACTCGGCGACTAAACTATCAAATAATTTCAAATTTTGAAAACTTTGCAGAATAGTAATTAGTTTTTTTCTTTTTAATTTTCGAAAGCTGAAACGCACTGCGACATCTGAACATTCAGAGTGAAAACTTTCTCCGCTTTCCCAAGCAGTCGTTAGATGCCGCTGCCGTAGTCTTCTAAAAATGTGCGATTCCATCACATTTTCAACCAATTCAAGTTATAGTTTGTTGTCAAGAGTGAATTATGTTGTTTAGTTGTCAATGATTTTAATTTGTAATGGTTAAATAACGTGCAAAGTTTATTGTTAAAAAAGTAACATCAGCATTATAATCGGATACCTAATACAACTTGTAAGTATTTGAATATTTTCTAAGTTAGCTAGGCATTCGAACGAATTCGTAGGTTAGGTAACTCGGAACGTTGTATTTTTAGAATTAAAATGTGTAATTAAGCTGAGATTTGCACTAATATGTTCTAATTTACATTAAAAAGTCGTAAATTGAAAATCAAACAAATCCAATTTGTAGAATGTAATGTTGACCTTCCTCAATTTTAAGGCAACTTTTATGATACTAAATGACACGGAATGACAGATATTGCGTTGTGTTTCATCGAAAAAACTGGACGAATCTTTTGCTAGAAAACATAATTTTCATCTTTTCTTATGTAATGCCGTACGTTGACCCAACCTTGACACCTAATGTCACTTTAGCTCTTGAATGCAAAATCTTGCACACAATACTGTGATGGAATGCATTATTTCATTATACAATTACGACGAAGTTGTCAAATTTGCTAAATTCTATTGTATTGTAGTTTACTACTACATTAGATAATTTATTTATCACTTATTGTATTAAGCCGATGCAATTGCAGTTTAAAACCGCCAAATTTGACTCCCTTGACACCTCGTAATTGTCAAATTTTATGAAGTAACTTCAAAAACTTGTCTCCAAGCAGAATTAATCGATATTCTTTCCTGTATTTATTTTACCGGATCTTACAGCCCGAGCTTACGAAAATAACGTCAGTTTTTAATGAGTTTTCCTTCCAGTAATCCAAAAGATATTTTCTTAGTCCGAATATACCCAATACTTGATATTCTTTCTTTAATTGCTGATTTATCATTAAAAGTGAAATTTTATTTTGCATAAATTATACAGTGACTCACAAAATTTTACACACAGTCCTATGTCAGCAGTGTTATATTGTACCTCTTGAAGACTCTTTTTGACTCATAAATCGCTTTTACAGCAATACTTATTCGACATTTTTTGTTGCAAATTTCATTCTCTTCATTTTTGTTTATATGCATTTTTCTATTTTGTTACATCGTTTCCGAGTTACAGTAACTTAAAAAAGAGTCAAAAAGAGAGAGAGTTAAAAAGAGTCTTGTTCAAGTCACTGTATCTCAAAATCCGTGCGACGAAATGGAAAAATGTATATAAGCAAAAATGAAGAGAATGAAATTTTCAATAAAAAAAGTCTGATAAGTATTGCTGTAAAAGCGATTTTAATGTGACAAAAAAGCCTTCAAAAGGTACAATTTACATTACAGTAGTCACTGTAGATTTCTCTTCGGTATTATTTTGAGAAATAATTTGTAGGCGACCCTCATCTTCAAGTACAAAAGAATCATTTTCCACTTTTGATACGCAAATTACTATTGTGATAATAAAATTATAAAATGTTGAAATAAAACGGTCAAATAAAACTGTTTTAACCGATAGTGCAATACTATAATAGTAATAATTAGTATAATTTGTATGATATTATAAGATAGCTTTCTTTGTTCAATATTTTGTTTCTCGTTTTATCCCTCTTCCTTAGTGGATTTTCTTGCCTTATTCCATTCTAAAGTAATTATGATATCCACAGCTTCAATTACCTTGAAATGGAGGAAATGAAGTCTTGGATGTGAAGCCAACTGGAAATCATCTTCCAAGAGCTCACTTTTTTTGCTCGCTGAGTTCAAGTTCAGCTTTTTTGGAAATATTGTCTTGGTATTGCTACCATTTATTTGATGTTCCATCAACCGCGAAAGGTTATTGACAGTATTTTTTACAACGGCGCATATTATTGCCTTGGTTCAGCCACCCAATTACCTACTCAATCAACGATCATTACTTTTGAACTTGATCTTATATTTACTATCTCAAGTGCTTAGCATAGCCAGACAGATCGTGTTGTGTATTTTACTAGATAGCCTGCATTCTAAATTTAACTTACATAAGCACAAAGTGCAAAATTTTTGTAGTATTTTGTGAATAATTATGTCGCACACGTTGGCAAACTGCACAAAGGTTGTTTTGCATTCTTTTGTTACGCTATTAAAGTTAATTAGGAAGCTTTTTAATTATTTTATTGGTTTTCCTAATACTACACCTCAAGGCAAAGGTATTATGTAGAAAAAACTTCCATTAGCTTTCGTATAAATCCCCCCCCCCTGCACACAAAACTGCCGATGAGGTTGCCTCGTTGTGTCTTTTGATTTGGAGTTGTTTATTTTTAAAATATTTTTATTTTTAAAATAAACGAAAAATAAAAGAAAATTAAAATAATTTAAAATTATGATTTTATACAGCCATAGTCAAGTTAACTTTTTCTATGTAACTGCTTTAATAAATTTTCAAATCAACAATACATTTTTATTCAAGGATTTCAGTGATGTACGTTGGTAGTTAATTTAAATGCATCCGATACATCTTAAAGTCTGCTACACACGCTCATAGTTGGCAGACTTGGTTTGAACAGACTACATTGCTAAATTTGCATGTGAGAGTGTTGAAGCTTAAATTGGGCTTGAGGAAAAAGTTGCTTACTGTTTTTTTTTTAATTTTATTGAAAATTGTTGACTAAGTTGGGGAGGCTTCCCATTGCCCTCCCAGTACCAGCCGCCACTGCCATATTGAATATTTTTACAGGGTGTTAACTACCAACTAGTACAAGACGAAGTACGTGATTCTACGACTTATTTTAAGAAAAAAAGTTCCATTAACATGGATCCGCAAACGCACCGTTTTCGAGATACAGGTGATATTCTATGATATTGATGATATTCCAAATGATATTCCTGTCCAGGTAGAAGAAGCTGTTCTGGACGAAGTTGAAAACAATCCGGCTACAAGCACAAGGAAAATAAGTACAAATTTGAATTTGTACCACGTTACAGTATGGAAAATTTTGAAAAGGACGAAGTAAATTTTTCCCGCAGTGGGATTATGAACTTCCATAACAATCATTTATGGGCTGATGAGAATCATCTGGAAAACAGTGGCTCCTACAGCTTTTGACCAAGAGTATCTTTTTTATGTAAAAACCTTTGACGCTTTGGAATTTGCTGTCAAAACGCCAGATTTTCGAGTGACGTAAAAGTTACGGGGATGAAACCCCTACGCAACCCTACCATCTCCACCCCTGCAGATATCTGAGAACATTGCTTTAGAGCAGAGGCGTCCAAACTTTTTGCTGCGAGGGCCAGTTTGGTATTTAAATTCATTAGCGGGGGGGCCAAGCATCGTAAATATGTGAATTAAAAAACCTTATTACAACTAAAGCAGCATTGAATTTTCCTTGAATTTTTATTGAATCAAAATCCTTGGCGGGCCGGATAAAATCGCCTGCCGGGCCGGGTTTGGCCCGCGGGCCGTAGTTTGGACACCTCTGCTTTAGAGCCTTAAAAGTAGCTATTATTGATGTAAAAATCTGTACAAAAACTGGAGCCTGTAGCCTTAACGGTTCTTGAGATATCGCAATAAAAATAAGAGAAAACAATTTCTTTGAACAAGTTAACATCCTGTATTTTATTAATGCATTTTATTTTTAAATTATTTTCTGATGTGCAATGTACATATTTTTATCAATTAATTATTTTTTTATTATATAACATTCAAGTGATAAACTCCAGATCAAAATCTTGCACACCAATCCCTCTTTTTATTTCCAAATTTTGAGAAATTGTTGCGGTTAATTTCCTCGATAAAAATTGAAATGTGAATAAATTGTATTCACAGCAAAAACTCTAGCGGAAAATAGTAATTTACTATACAAGTGTTAAAAGTGTCATTTTATCCTGCGAGAGGAGAGGAGACAGAGTGTAGCAATCCTACGAACAAAGTGAAATTACCAAATATAACTTTATATTTTGATCTAAACGGCGACTGCCCTTTAGACAGTTACGAGAGCCGGAAAATCGCAGGTTTTTTTTTGATTAGGTTGGATCTTACTGAAGAAAAGGAAAATATGTTACGGTTCCGTTTAGAAAATGCTCATTATTATCATTAACATGTACCTTATAAAACAAAGCAAAAGTTGTTTTGTTACATGAAAGTTCGTAGAAAATCATTTTATCATTTGATCTATTTTTTGTGGTTTGTACTTTGGTAACTACAAATTTTATTTGTTTCTTACAATAAGTGTCCATGAAAAAGGCTTGAACTTTGCCATTCATTTTCTCAAAAACGAGGTGATCTATTGTACCTCATAGATCATTGCTTCAAAATTATTATGTTTCCTAATAATACGAAATTTCCTGTAAAGGTATTAACTCAGTATGGAAATTCCCTTTAAAGGTATAAACTAAAAATATAAATTTTCATAATAAAACACTGGTTGTTTGCAGTGGCGGCGCAAGAGTTGCTAGGGCCCGTAAGCAAATATACAAATCGGGCCCCTAAAAAACAAAGTATTAATTTTGAACTGAATTGCAAGATTATTATTGAGATCATCACAATATTTTTTCTGAAGCAAATCACAGCATTGAACTGCTTCGATTTCTTTCATATTTAAAATGATTCTAGGTTCTAAGAATTCAAAATTTTCTTTTAATTTTCGAAAATTTCTCAAAACGAATCTCAAGGCGTTGTATTATAATGTTTACGGTAAAATAAAATACATTAATTTTAAACGAATCATATGGTTTTTGAAAATGTAAATCAGAAGCTAATTCATCAAAATATTTTTTATCTTTTCATTGCCGTTTTATGGGGAAAGTAGGTTCGATTTTCCTTATCAATGGACAGTAGGGCCCCTTATGGTCCCGGGCCCCTAAGCATTGCTTACATTTGCTTATTCATATCACCGCCACTGGTTGTTTGCTGTCATAGTAATGATTTAGTATACATAAACTTCTTCCAGTTCCAAAAATACGAATACCAAGGAATACAAACAAAGCTAGGAAGAAAGCTGGCATTCGGGCTGATCTAGCATAAAACTAGCAGATTATACTTTGAAAGGTTATCGCTACATTTTAGAGGAATATTCTCTAATATGAAAAGGAAATGGTGTGACCAAGTACAAAAAAATAATGCAATATCAATTTCGTAATTCAAACTGTCGATGTCGCTTCTTTAACATTAATTTTATCAAGTTTACATATTTTACCAATTGATGTTCTTGTTTCAATTTAACTATTATTGATAACTTGAATTGAGAATTTGATAACCTTTAGAAGTTTCTGTTTATCAATGGAATTTCAGCAGCAAAAGAAAATTTTTTGCATGGATAATGTGTCTATTTCTATTTACGTCACAACTGATATCTACCATTCACCTTTCAGTATTTATTGGCGATATCGCACAAAGAAATTATGAATACGCATTTTTGAAATGACAGCAAAGAGATAACGAAAAATAAACATAATGAACTTGTCTCTTGGGAAGCATTTCTCATAGAGGGATGATTTAGCAGACCCACAACGTTACCAACTCCTGATTTATTTACAGAAATCCCGTGTTTCATCTTACAAATTTTCCACATTATAATTATTATTTTAATGTGGCTGTTGTATATACGGTATGTTGCGCAATAAATGCGCTAACAAGGTTTTTACCTTTTTATATGTATCTCGAAATAAAAATTATAGGCCATCGCATCTGAAATATTAAACCTTTACTTGAGCTGGAGATTAGATTATTAGTATCGGTGATATCAGTAAAAGCAAATTCTGATTCATCGGTTTCCAATATCTTATCTATTATGTAGGAATTATACAGCAAGTTGGTATAAAAAAATTTTACTTTTATTTACAATATAACTTGAACTTCACAGCAATCAATAAAAGTTAAGTTTTTAATCTCTAGTTAGTGTCCTGGGATCTGTCAGGCCCCATTATGTATACAGTTTATTTTAAAAATGCCTTAAAAGTTGGATTAAATTGTGAAAGATTTAATATAAACTGCAATTGACTATAATTCTTAATTTTTGAAAAACAAAAAAAAATATAAGGTCTTCTGATTTTTCACAGCTCATAGATAGTAAAAAATACGGATATTGTAGTGAATTTTACTTTTAGATCATTATTGGTTACTAATTTTCTGAAAATTTTACAGTTACATTTTAGTTTAAAATTTAAAAGTTGTTGAAGACATTTAAGCGATATTCCTTTTTAAAAAGATTATTTTTTACTGGGATACCTTAACTAAAGGTTAATCAAGGTTTTGCATAAAATATAAATTAGTATAGAAAGTAGTTGATATTTCAGATCCATATTATGATAATTAATATGTAGTACTTTTCCAAAATCTATTATCGAACCATTACATAATTTTCAGTAAATTAGCGTTGTAGGGAAAGTAAGGTGTGGAAAGTTTATTTACATTTTTGTAATATAGTGTCTAGCAGAGTCGCACTTAATCATCTGCTATAAATTATTTTCATTTTTAACCCTGCGTTTTACCTCTGGGTCTTTTAAGGAACAGTTGAAATTTTAGATGTACGTAAATTTTAAATGGACCAATAGAAAAATATAACTACCCTCTCCAAAAAAAGTAGTGCGAAGTTGTTTGTGTTCCCTAAAACGACCCACAGATCAGACCGCATTAGTAAAAGTTTTTATTTGCTGTTTTTTTGATTTTTATGTGTGAAATCAATTTTTTAATTATTTTTTTTTAAAGTAATTTTCATTTCGTTTATTTAATATTTACGGTCCCCGTTACCTGATACCTGTTCTTTAGAAAATCCAAACTTGGCATATACATACATATAGAGTTAATAATACTGGAAATAATGCAACTTTCAGTTTTCAAAATAAATACAGTTTTTTCAGCTAACATTGTTGATATATATTTTTTTACGAGTAATTCCATAATAATCTAAATGTGATCGGATTTTTATCTTCTTCTATGCATTGCTATATTATAAAGAAAATAGTTACAATTTATTTTTTAATTTCCAAAAACCGAAAATGTCATAGGCAATACAGATGTAATACTGCTCTGCATATACTGTCTAGATGTGAAATACTGAAATAATAAGAATAAAATTTGTATACCGCGAGAAACTTATTATTTGGTTAGAAAACGAGTGCTGTCCGTAAAAGACCCACAAGTCAGACGACGTTAACGAATATAAGAGGTCTGACGCAGGGTTAAAGGTTGCCATATCAATGCAATCGTTAAGCTTGTTAACCATCAAGCCATTATTGTAGTCAGTACACTAAAAAAATAGTGATCATAATGTCAATGAAAAAAAGGTCAAAAGAAAGTATCTATTAAAAAAGTACAAAGCGAAGACCTTTGATATTAGGAAGGATTGGCATTTACATTATCATTTTTACGATAAGCTAAATGGTTCGAGATCCTGATATTACTTGATAAACCGGGAGTGCCAAAATATAAAACATCCAAAATTGTTACACCATTTCTCTAATCAACAGGTATTCGAAAATCGATATTGCTTATCTTTATCAGACAGACAGGTACTTGCACATTGAGGATTTCCTGATCCGAATGGCTCGTGGTCAGTTTTACAGGGAGGGGGGGATTATTTCAAATTTTAGGTGTAAACTAATGTAAAACCTCTGACTAAAATCAGATTGCAGAATTTTAAAAATTTGAGTAATTGGAAGATCATTAGCCTGATGATCAAATGGAACTTAGAAGTAATACAGTTTATAAATTTTTAACTAGGCTAGCACCTTACTAGAATGAATAATTAGTGCTTAGAAAACCGAGAGCTTTGACGTACAATTGAAAATAAAATAAGAGGAATATGAAAGTAATTATATTATGGATGTTTTTTTAATGTTTCCAAAATAAAACCATAAATTGCATTATTAAATCATTAAAACTGTTTTATCGATTTTTTTAAATCTTCACACATCATAACTTGATTAATTAATAAAACCTTGTATGCATTAATTTTATTTGATAAATTAAAAATACAAATTGGTTTAGTGGTTGATTTTTCCCATTACGTGATATTTTGTAACTTTTATCGTTTTATTAATTTGGCATTAAGATAATAGGTTAACTTACTACTACCTAAATTTCTTAATATCACAAATTATTTGCAAGCAATCTAAAAATAGCTTTTTATCAATAATTTTTATTAAATACAAATATAATTTACCGTTTCTAAAAAACGTGTTGTCATGTAACTACGAGAATTTAAGTTTATCGTGTTTAGACAGGCAAAACTGTATTTGTCTTTTCAGAGTTGGATGTACTTACAGCCTCCGTAGGATAAGTAAACTGGCGATAAAATTGTATTCTTTTATACTGTGATGATTATTTGAAAAAAAAAGAAGAAAAAATTGTCAGAAAACAAGAAATAAATTGAATTAAAAATTCAGCTTGGTATTATTTGGGGAGCAGGAATAAAAATTGATTTGATAGGTTGCGATATTTTTGAGAAAAAGATAAAAGAAAGGGAATAATTTAATAGTTTTTCACCAGTTTGAATTTCTTTCAAAATTCGACAATAAAAACACACAATATCTTAGTGTCGGCAGTTGATCGGCTAACTTACTAGGTTAATGGTCGCCTATTCAATACTAATAGTTAAACATTAATAAAGTAATAATTATTAATGAAGATCTGAATTTTTGTTATTATGTTATTATAATTTACGGATAAACAAACATAGTAACTACCTGTACCATGGGCGTCCATATGATATTTTTCAGGGGGGGCAGACATGGTTTTTTTTTATTATAATCAAAAACAATTATTATTTTCTTTAGTTGAAATTCTTAAAATTAAAAAGAATTTAATATTTTTTTATCTTAAATTCTTTCAAATTTCACCATTAGTACAGGTCCTTCTAGTACTACTTGATTTATTTTTGCTTTTGTATTATTTCTGTTGTAAAATTAACTCGATTTTAATTTCTAAGTGAATCCAGGATTTGGGCCACTGCCTCCATGTGGACGCCCATGGCCTATGTAAACAAATTATTCTAAAATTATGTTCATTGATAACTATTTTACTACATTTCCGTCTATTATACACTAATACCTTGATCATATCAAACTATCATTCAAATTTAATGATTTAATGGAAATTATAAATGATAATATAATTTTATACAAATTTGTTTTGTTCTTTGTTTTAAATATTATTTTTTGTTAGATCGCCAAGTTAAGCACTACTTTGTGCGATCACTGGTTATTCCTTCGCGATTGTCTTCTAATATTAGATTTTATAGCATTCGTTGCTACAGGACAATGGAAAAAGTGTGCGAAAATCGTCGTTATTTTTAAATTATTCTAAATTATAATTTAAGTTAATATAAAAAATTAATTGTGTGGTACAACGTCCAGTATAATTTTTTACAATATGAACAGGTACTCATTTTTTTATATAATTATTGTGTTTATGGTGGTGATTATTTTAGGAAATCTTGAACTTGAACCGACTGAGTTGAAAGTAATATTTCGATGAAAAATTATATTTTTTTTATTTCGAGCAAACTAATTTCTTTTACCTTGGATTTTAATTTTTAATTTGTGCTTGTGACGGTGTCTATTCAAGTAAATTACAGCGGTTTAAACGTAAAATAATTAAATGTTCAACATTAAAAAAAAAACTAAGCAGCCTTCAATTTTCTCTCGGTGATTCTACATCACACATATCTATCAGTTCGAGGTTCGAATCCAGAATTTCCCCTCGGTAACTCAACATTATATTGATTTAATTTTTCTTTTTTCTTCCTTGACCTGTTAAGATCGGAAAAAGGAATTCGTGTTCTGTAATCGACAGTTTGAGAAGCGCTGCTTTATTTAAATAGGCAATAAAAATTCCGTCGATAACGCTACCGAATAGCTGAAGAACATCGGTACATCATTTATATCAGTTAAAATATTTATAATCCTAATACAAACTACAATCGTATTAATAATTAGTTTCAATATTGATTAATAATAGTCCTTAATAATATTACCAAGATAATTAGATTGTCTCCACTTAAATATTCGATTACTTTCCACTTACACAAAAAACATTCCTACTGTTACATCAGTCAACTCGAATCAAATAATTAATTATCATATTAATTTTGTAAATTATATATTTAAACCTTTATGTGACTGGATGGGTACCCGGGTGCCTTTTGCGCAGTTTGAAGCATTCATATTTTTTGTGTTGTTTGGAAATTTCGTAACATCTCTGAGCTTGTTTTATACTATATTTTGATTATTATTATTAATTTTATAATGAGAAAATGGCGTCCAAAATTATTTCACCCTTTAATGACGGTGTGGGTGCCCGTAGTAATAAAAAGAAAATTAAATTAAAGCAATTAAATTTGCAGTGCGTAGGGCCAATTTCATAATAAAAGTTAACAGGTCATTAAAATTTAAAAGGCGACTTAGAACAAAACTGATTATTTTTATTGGTCTGTTTTGTCTTAAGTCGCCTTTTAAATTTTAATGCCCTGTTAACTTTTATTATGAAATTGGCCTTTAGTAATTTGTCAACTACTTATTATGCTTTTATATATGTGCTAAAAATGATAAAAGTTATTTATATTTGAAAATTAAATTTTCATTGTTATGACTATTGTTTAATTGTTGAAATTTAAGAAATAGAAAAATTCAAAGGCTAATAATAATAATAATTGTAAACTAAACAATAGGAATGTCCGAGTTATTTTGCGAGTAACTGCATATTAAATCATTTAAACAATATGTAATTACAATAATTATTATTTATCTTACTTCGTTTTCCACAATCTCGGTTTTCGAAAAGATCCGTGACTTGGTCCATGAGGCATCATAGTTGAAATTATAAATTCAATTTTTATAATAACTGAAAACACTTGTAATTTTTAACCAAAATTCAGATAGGTCTAATAGGATATGCTAGGCATAAAGCACAATAAAAAATATAGTCATACTAATATCGTAGATAATTATAAACTTTGCTTGAGCGCGGATGTCACATAAAGGTTAAAGAAAATGAAAATCAGTATTTTCCAAATTTTTTGGAAACTTAATGGTTTTCCCATCTTTGTGGGTGTTTTTTGGCCCTACTAGAATTGGTAATACTCAGCGTGACCAGCCGAAATAATTAAGTTGCAGCTCAAAAGTTTTTCAATTCAAATCAAATTTTTGGAAATTAAAAATTTTCAAATTTCAGTGAGACATTTTAGAAAATGATTGTTAAAACTGTTACATTCTAAATTCGCTATTTTTCTTGTAAACAATGATTGTATTAAGTAATTTAAATTTACGTTTACGTTTTTTATTGTTTTATTATATCAATTGCGTCATTTAAACTATAAAGCATTGGCCTGCTTTTTATACATTCTTTGACTTTTTATTTAACTATTTTTCAATCTATAAAATTATAGATGCACCTTCGATAGGAAAATTTTTTACAGAACGTTAACTTCCTGCATCATAGATCTCATATTGCATGAATATTTTAACGAAAAATGCGTATTATAGAAAGTGTTATATTTTATTTCCTACATTTCAAACAGATTTCCGTAGATGATTTCTCGAAAAAAAATTCTCTCGTTCTGCAAATATGTAGGTAGATACTAAATAAATATTTTGAAGTTTTAGTTATGTAGGTTCGATCTAACTTGGGTTATCAAAAAGTAATAAAAAATATGTGCATGGAATAAAACTTGTACATGCGATAACAATAAATTAATAAGTTTAAAATACTTTTGCAATAATAAACCACATACATATTATGTTTCAATGCGTAAATACAAATTATTTATAAATAGATAAATTTATGTAAATAAATGCATGTATTTAAATTTTGTCCATAAATTTATTACTGAATTTAGTATATTATCACAACTTTTTTGAAAAGTATAATTTTTGTGGTTTTTCGGGTATATTTGTTTTGATCTAGATTTATTAAAATGTGGGTTTACCGTACTATGGTTATATTAATTAATTATTGTGCATCCAACCATCCAAGCTAATTTGGAATTTTTGCAAAATGTTAATATTATTACATTAAAACAAACACAGGAAATAAAACTGAAGGAAAGGGGGTAGTAGCAGAAATTCTGCGCATGAATGGATTAACCAGAAACTGGTTTGGTTGTGTTTACTCAAAAAAGTCTTGACTTCAACATTAGTTCAGTTACTTGCCAGAACTGTTTTGAGAGGTCAAGAATTATAACTAAGTTGTCAGGAATTTGTGAAAAACAAATAAAGGCGTCCCGAATCACAAGGGGGCATTTTTTAACCATAAAACTTTCTTAAGCTCGGAGAACTTTTTTTAAATTTTTTGACTACAAAATTTGGGATGACCTTAAGGAATTATTTAAATTTAGTCATTCTTTATATAATGCTCTCCCTCTATTTAGAGCATTATATAATGTTTTTATATGCATATTTGACTTTTAACGCATGCGTTTAACTAAAAACTGTTGCATTTTCTGTACTCTGCGTTTATGCTTTTTTTGCTTTTGTTGCAATTTCTACTAAATTAAATGTTATCTTTGCTATGCTAATTATGTTGATCACAAATTTCGTTACAAATTTATGAAACCTTTTGAATTTTTGACACGACATGATTTCTTTGGAAGTCTTGGAAGTCTTGGAAATTTTTGGAATTCCTAAGAAATTTTTGAAAGTTTTTGGAATTCCTTGGAAATCCCTGGAATTCTTTGGAAATCTTTGGAATTCTTGGAAATCTTTGGAATTCCGAGTCTTGTGTACAGAAATTTTACTGGATATTTACCCCTTGTTTTTTTCCATAGCTTTTAATTGGATATATGGTTTGGGGGGGTAACAGTGTAACTTCCATAATTCCGTATTCTTTCCAAATTATGTATTTTTCATTCAATGCTAAGTCAGAGCTTGATAATATTTTATTGTTTTCCTCAATCAATTCAAAATCAATTTCAAAAATTTGAATAAATTTTACAAAGTTCAACCTTAGGTCTTTTAACTTCTAACCAATTAAAATTGTTCCAGATGAAGCCCATTGAAACTAATATGATGGACAACGTAACGTAGTAAATGAGCATCCGTGTTGAGGAATCGCGACCTCGGGGGTCCACCTCAAGGACCCCATATCTTCACGAGCGAGTAGGTCAACTTTATTACACCCATGGATTATTCTGCACTTCTTATCCCACGAGTACGCTCTCTATTGCCATTATTATCGGAATACTATGTTGGTGAGGTGCTGCAAAATTAATAAAATTATATTTCTTAACTTCCTATTTTTAGTTATCCACTGCTACATTTACCACTACCTGGAAACCTACCGTTGAAAGTATGGGGATCAGGATCCAATTTGAGTAACTTGGATGTAGTTTCCAAAGAGCCACCACTATGTTACGTACAGCAAATTGTGTTGCGCACTGCCGTAATACCTTGGGATACAAATTTACGTTTAGGTGACGCTTTTAGAGCGCCTTTGTATGAGGCGTTTAAATTATTAGATATTGTAAGAAATTTTCAAGATACTCAAAGGTAAACGACAATTTCCTTTAAACATATTCAATTATTTTTGCATTCTGAATCTTTCCAGTTCCAAATCGCTTGGCCATCTATGCTTACACGTTGAAGCGGTAAAGAAGAGAAAAGATGCAAAAAGCGATGTTTTACCGCAATACAATTGTCTCGTCTTATCTCCTGCCAACTTATGGAATCAGGATGTTCAAAAATTTGCACAAGATTCATCCTTACTTGGCACAGTGTTTAGTCAACAAGTAAGTTTAATTGATAAACTTCTCGAAGGTTTTCTTTTAATCTTTTTTTTTTCGTATCTCAGAATATACAAAAAGGCAAAACTTCGGTTGCCGAAATGCTATTTGGAATGCACCTGTCGGATACCGGGATTAAACGGTATCCGTTACGTAATAGACAACGTATTTTGCAGTACGCAATTACATTGTTTTTGGAGGAGCGCAATGAACAGTAAGAAGTCATCAATTTTATTTATAATAATTTACAGTGTGTATTTTTAGGTTTATATCCGGGTTGAGGCACAAGTTAAAAACACTCTACCCGCTACACCAAAATTTGAACGAGAGTTCGCCCGAAAATATTAATATGTACAACGAATCTGTTTTCATTTACTATCCCGGAGAATTTAATTATAACGAATTTGTTCCAATTGTTTCTGCTTTTTGTTTGTTATTCCTATATTATTATTTCTCCGTGCGAAAAATCGAAATGATCAAGTCAAAAATTGTCATGGCGTTTGCGGTTGTCACCACAGTGTTAACAAGCTTGGGGATGACTTTGGGTATTTGTTTCTTCTTTGGCCTGGCATTCTCTTTACAAGGTAAAGAAATATTTCCGTTTCTTGTTATTCTTGTCGGTTTGGAAAACGTTTTGGTGTTAACTAAGAGTGTCGTATCGACACCCCAACATTTGGACGTTAAAATTCGAGTCGCTCAAGGTCTTAGTAAAGAAGGCTGGTCGATAACCAAAAACTTGCTGAGTGAAATTACAATTTTAACCATTGGTTTGTTAACTTTTATGCCCGCTGTACAAGAATTTTGTATTTTTGCGATAGTTGGGCTGTTAACCGACTTTTTCCTACAGATGTTTCTATTTTGTCCGATCTTGGGCATCGACACGCGGCGAATGGAGGATCTAGTGCAAAAGTCCAATCCAAATTTTCGTAACAATTTATACCAGACTCATTTGTATTACGAACAACCCATCAATACCTCCTCTACAGGTATGAGTAAATCGAAATCACATTCGAGGTTATCGACTGGTCATACAGACGTCATTGCTGGTCAAATGCAAGCCGGACAAGAAAAGAAAATACCCAAAAGATTGCGACTTGTTAACTTCTGGGCGCGCACAAGATTTTTTCAACGCGCTTTTATGATCTTGATGGTGATATGGATCGCGCGAATTTTGTACAACAGTGGCTTTTTGGAACACTACTTTATCGAACTGACAGAACGAAACTCCAACGTTAAGAAGGGCAACGAGGATGAGGTCAAACAAAATATATCTAATTTGATTCTAAATTACGATTTGTTCAAAATACAAGACAAATTTAACGACAGCAGCTCTTTTATCAATTACGTCACCCAACGCACCATCGATTTTACCTACAAACAAAACCAAACCGACGATCTTAAAAAGTTGAAACACACAGATTACATCCCATGGTTACGATTGTCTACTCAACATTGGGAGGCAATTTTGAAAAAGTATAATATAACTGTGGGTGGACGTTTTATTTCAATTTTGCCTACCATTCGATTGTCCCATCCGGTAAATCCCGAACAAGCTGTTCTTCTGAGAAATCCCGATGAAAACTATGGACAAAAATTTCAATGGCAAGCACTTGCTGCTGCGTTGGATCCTTTTGATTTTAATGGTGAAAAATTTTTACTTTTTTTTTTGTAATTTATTTAATAAATGTTTTCGTAGATGTGGAAGGAACTGCTGCAACTACAAATTTTCATCATACAGATCGACCTTATTATCCCAATACACCAATGGAAATGATCTTGACAACAATTTTATGTTCCATAAGTGTAGTGGTTTTGGCGTACGCTTTCGTGGTTCTGTATCGTTGCGTGTGTACTCGAAACTATGCAGAATGGAGAGCTTCGTGGTATAATGAGAAGTCTGAGGAAAACGAAGTTCCTGTTCTATTGGAAGGAGTTCCCATTGTGGTGGAAGGACATCCACAAGAAATTGAATGTATTGCCACTGATGGTTTTAGCGTTGCCAGTACTTGTCTCGATGGTCAAATTAAAGTGTGGGATACCTTTACAGGAGAACTTTTAAAAAATATAGACAGAAAATCGTAAGTTTCGCGACTTTTATCGTGCAGTGCTTAATTGTTCTTGTACTTACAGATACTTTTCTGGAACCAGCAAGTCGCCCGAAGCCAGTTTAGACTATGATGATAGTAATCTTTCCGATTACGAATCGGGGTCTCCGCCATCGAGAGACGAATCTTTCCCCAGCTTTCAACATAAAATCAACACCAACTTTTTTGGTTTCAAATTAAATGGTGTCGAAAATCGATCTCTAAATTCTAAGTACGATTTTGGTTTTGATTATCGGCAGTTGTATGCCGATTACGTTAAGGAGAGAAAGTTAAAGCATAGGAATGGTGAAACTGTGAAGTGGGTTCAAAATCAGGGATATTTGGGTGAATCGGAATTTTGTGAGCTTTCGAACAATTTTAATTGTGACAAGACAAGTAAGTGCGAGTCGAACGGAGATTTAAACAGTGATAAGACGCTTAAAAACTCCAGTGATAATTGTGTTGGTGGGGGAAAGATGGCCCCAATTTGGTGTGTGGATTATTTAGACAATTTAATTGTAATTGGCTGTTCTAATGGATCTATCGAATTCTGGGAAGGAACAACCGGAAAATTTAAGGTAAGTGTCGTAGTTATTTAATCCTAGGGGTAAATATCTCGAAAAGTTTGTTTACACTTGTTTGGAATTTCGAGTCCTGTGTACAAAATATTTTCGAAATATTTACCCCTTGATTTAATTTTTTTTACACCACGATTGTGTTACAGCACTAAACTTGTATTGAAAATATTTCTTATTATTTATTTATTTATTTAATTATTTCTTCAATAAATTTCCTAACTAAGAACAGCAGTTTTTAACTAAATAACTTTTGGTTTATTAATGTTAGGGGGAATTGCTGGGGAAATCTAGTGTGCAAATGAAGGGAGAATCTTAGATATCAAAGGCTATGCTATCACCTCATTGCAGGAACTCAATAAAACTTTAATTGCAGTGTATTTACGACGATGAGAGCAACATTGGCGTCACATCGGTGAAAGTAGTAGGATCTCGGGTGGTAGCTGCACGCCTTCAAGGCACGCTTGACTTTCTTCAATTGCAATCGTATAGTCAAGGTCGGCCAATCGATTGGAATTTCACGTGCGCCTATCGAAGAACTCATGTTCGTACATCTTCTGCCAGCTCTCTAACAGACTATAGAGATTTAATTGAAAACGTGAGTGTGACGCATGTTGGTGGATCTTTTAAATCACATAATTAAATTTTATAGAATGAAAACACGGAGGACATGCGTTGCTTGAAAATTGTGGTCACGAAAGCTCATCAGCAGCCCATCACGTGTCTCGACTCGGAAGGTGGGCGTGTCCTCACTGGAAGTCAAGATCACACATTAAAAGTTTTTCGGTTAGAAGATGGAACACCTTTATATACCCTGCATGGTCATTGTGGACCCATCACGTGTTTCTTCATTGATAAAATATGCCCGGCAATGTCGGGTAGCGGTTCCCAAGATGGTATGCTATGTATGTGGGATTTACTTACCGGTAAGTTACGCGATCATTTTGTGCTTTACCTTGCTGATTTATATTATTTTGATTTAGGAGCGTGCATGTACAGCATACAAGCTCACGATGGCAGCATTACCTCTTTAGCTTACTCGGCTAGTTATGTGATATCGTTAGGATCGGATGAACGACTTTGTGTTTGGGAAAGATTTCAAGGACATCTTTTAAATACAATTCAAATTTCACATAATTTTCCCAGTCACGTGCTAATGTTGTCGCCGCATCTTATAGTTACTGCAAAATCGGGAAGCTTGGTAGTCTGGGATGTAAGAAACGGTGAATGTGTTCGATCGATTACTTTAGGGCATTCTCCCTTTATATTTGTGAAGCAGATGTTATTACTAAGAGACACGGTTTTGTGCGATTTTGGAAACCAACTAAGGATTGTACGTTTCCCTCAAATTACACATAAATTTGATTAAGGTTTTATATTTTTTACTTACGTTTAGTTAGACAATTGATGATTATTGTTACTGTTTGTTTTTATTTAAACTTTCTAATCTACTTTTTATATTGTTTATGAAAAAATTGTGCATTTTTAATTTATTGTTATTTATTAAGAAATTTTCAAGTGAAAATAATTAGATATGTTATGCCAAATTAGTGTACATTTGTAATAGAAATTTTTTATGTAGTATCTAAATATGTGCAGTGCACAGAAATGATCCAAGTTGTAATTTTTTGTTGACTTATTTTTCTAAATTTGTATACACGAAACAAAATCTTACTATTTTTATAGTAGAAAATAAAAGATATTTTAATTATTCTTTCGTATTTTGTTTTTTTTTTTTAGGTAAAAAGTTAGGCTAAGTCTCAATTTTTGCCATGGAATTTTTGTGAGGAATTTTGGGGAAGCACTATAAAATCAAAGATAATTTTATTATTGCTCTACTTCTAAGACACTTCTATCATGCAAAGGTTCGTAAAAGCAGTGAGAAATGTGTCTCAAGTTTTTTGAAGTTGGCAACCTGTATAGCACTAGCGTCGTTTGATGTAAGGTGTAAGATTGTGTGATTTCGAAGATGGCTCCATCTAAACAGTTAAATGCCAAAAGAACTACAAAGAAGGTAAATTCAAGCAGTAGTAATAATTCTGCTGAATTAAGAAAGACGCCAAGACATAATAGAAAAAAAAGCGAGGAAAACGATAAGAAAAATGAAGAACTGTGTGTAATGGGTTATGAAATGGTGTTAAATTGTAACGTTCAATGTATTCCGTTTACAGAGCAAATGTTCCTTCTGCTTGATGCCAACAACAGAGTGGAAGCTATGCAAGAACTAAAGTCATGTTTGGAAAATTACAAGTAATAATTAGGTATACTATTGTTGAATACTTAAATATATCAAATTATAATAATTAATAAGTATGAAGTTGTAATTATTTCACAAGGACTAAATTAATATCTCTCGATATTTTTGTGTAAATTTTGTTTGAAATTCAATTTATTTCGCATTTTAGCTCCGTCTCTTGCGCAATTATGAAAAACCTATATTTGTTAGCTCAATAGGTAAAGATATGAAATTTTTAAGATTGATCTGTCACGATTTCTAGATCAACATAACTAGAGTGGGGCACCTACTTAGAGCACAATTCGACAGAAACAAAGAGAGATCCTAGAAAATGCTTTTAGTTTTCTTGCTTGCTTAGTTTTCCTGTACAATTATCTGTGTCTGGAACTCATGGAACAGCGATCGTCAACCTTACGGACTTCGTAGACCACTAAACTTACACTTCCAAAGCTTGCGGACTTTAGCTTTTATTTTTTTAAATTCTATATAAGAATATCTAAATTTCTAAGTTAAAAACTAAATTTTTATAATTTACATTTTTTGAATTTTCAAATCCAAAATTTCCAAAATCTAATTTTCTCATCAAAATTATTAAGAAACCGTGGCAAAAGTAGCAGATTTTAAACTTTCATTTTTTGGGGTACAAAAAAAACCAAAGGTGTTAACCTTACGTTTTTTTCAAAAATCTCAAAAAATTTACATGGTCTTTTTATTGCTTAAATCGACGTATCTGCATCCATAGAGTACGGAAAATATAGATAGGTCTGGCGCAAATGCTTAAAACCGAGTCAAAAAAGAGAAATATTATTCTCAATTGAAAATCCAATTTGTACACTTTAAAGGCTTATAAAATGAAAACTATCATACTTACGAGAAATCTGCGTGCGTCGCTCGAATTTTCTCGTCAAAATTATTAAGAAACCGTGGAAAAAGGAGCAGATTTTAAACTTTCATTTTTTGGGCTGAAAAAACACCAAAGGGGTTAACCTTACGTTTTTTTCAAAAATCGCCAAAAATTTAATTGGTCTTTTTTTGACTAAAACCGACGTGATTTGATGCGAGGAGTTCGAAAAACGCGGTATCGTTTGGGGAAAACGCTCGTAAGCGGTTCAAAATGACGTTCAATATTTCCAACTTTAAAGACGCATAAATCCTAAAATATTATACTTACGGCAAATCTGGCTGCGTCAGTCGATTTATCTCAAAAAACTGCATAGGAAAACGCCAAAAAATGTGTGGATTTGAAACTTTCAATTTTTGGGGTGAAAAAACACCAAAGGGGTTAACCTTACGTTTTTTTCAAAAATCGCCAAAAATTTAGGTGGTCTTTTTTTGACCTAAACCGACGTGCTTTGATGGGAGGAGTTCGAAAAACGCGGTATCGTTTGGGGAAAACGCTCGTAAGCGGTTCAAAATGACGTTCAAGTATTTCCAACTTTAAAGACGCATAAATCCTAAAATATTATACTTACGGCAAATCTGGCTCCGTCAGTCGATTTATCTCAAAAAACTGCATAGGAAAACGCCAAAAAATGTGTGGATTTGTAACTTTCAATTTTTGGGGTGAAAAAACACCAAAGGGGTTAACCTTACGTTTTTTTCAAAAATCGCCAAAAATTTAATTGGTCTTTTTTGACTAAAACCGACGTGATTTGATGCGAGGAGTTCGAAGAACGCGGTGTCGTTTGGGGAAAACGCTCGTAAGCGGTTCAAAATGACGTTGAAATATTTCCAACTTTAAAGACGCATAAATCCTAAAATATTATACTTACGGCAAATCTGGCTGCGTCAGTCGATTTATCTCAAAAAACTGCATAAGAAAACGCCAAAAAATGAGTGGATTTGAAATTTTCAATTTTTGGGGTGAAAAAACACCAAAGGGGTTAACCTTACGTTTTTTTCAAAAATCGCCAAAAATTTAATTGGTCTTTTTTTGACTCAAACCGACGTGATTTGATGCGAGGAGTTCGAAGAACGCGGTATCGTTTGGGGAAAACGCTCGTAAGCGGTTCAAAATGACGTTGAAATATTTCCAACTTTAAAGACGCATAAATCCTAAAATATTATACTTACGGCAAATCTGGCTGCGTCAGTCGATTTATCTCAAAAAACTGCATAAGAAAACGCCAAAAAATGAGTGGATTTGAAATTTTCAATTTTTGGGGTGAAAAAACACCAAAGGGGTTAACCTTACGTTTTTTTCAAAAATCGCCAAAAATTTAATTGGTCTTTTTTTGACTCAAACCGACGTGATTTGATGCGAGGAGTTCGAAGAACGCGGTATCGTTTGGGGAAAACGCTCGTAAGCGGTTCAAAATGACGTTGAAATATTTCCAACTTTAAAGACGCATAAATCCTAAAATATTATACTTACGGCAAATCTGGCTGCGTCAGTCGATTTATCTCAAAAAACTGCATAAGAAAACGCCAAAAAATGAGTGGATTTGAAATTTTCAATTTTTGGGGTGAAAAAAAAACCAAAGGGGTTAACCTTACGTTTTTTTCAAAAATCGCCAAAAATTTAATTGGTCTTTTTTTGACTCAAACCGACGTGATTTGATGCGAGGAGTTCGAAAAACGCGGTATCGTTTGGGGAAAACGCTCGTAAGCGGTTCAAAATGACGTTCAAATATTTCCAACTTTAAAGACGCATAAATCCTAAAATATTATACTTACGGCAAATCTGGCTCCGTCAGTCGATTTATCTCAAAAAACTGCATAGGAAAACGCCAAAAAATGTGTGGATTTGTAACTTTCAATTTTTGGGGTGAAAAAACACCAAAGGGGTTAACCTTACGTTTTTTTCAAAAATCGCCAAAAATTTAATTGGTCTTTTTTTGACTAAAACCGACGTGATTTGATGCGAGGAGTTCGAAGAACGCGGTATCGTTTGGGGAAAACGCTCGTAAACGGTTCAAAATGACGTTCAAATATTTCCAACTTTAAAGACGCATAAATCCTAAAATATTATACTTACGGCAAATCTGGCTGCGTCAGTCGATTTATCTCAAAAAACTGCATAGGAAAACGCCAAAAAATGTGTGGATTTGTAACTTTCAATTTTTGGGGTGAAAAAACACCAAAGGGGTTAACCTTACGTTTTTTTCAAAAATCGCCAAAAATTTAATTGGTCTTTTTTTGACTAAAACCGACGTGATTTGATGCGAGGAGTTCGAAGAACGCGGTATCGTTTGGGGAAAACGCTCGTAAGCGGTTCAAAATGACGTTGAAATATTTCCAACTTTAAAGACGCATAAATCCTAAAATATTATACTTACGGCAAATCTGGCTGCGTCAGTCGATTTATCTCAAAAAACTGCATAAGAAAACGCCAAAAAATGAGTGGATTTAAAACTTTCAATTTTTGGGGTGAAAAAACACCAAAGGGGTTAACCTTACGTTTTTTTCAAAAATCGCCAAAAATTTAATTGGTCTTTTTTTGACTCAAACCGACGTGATTTGATGCGAGGAGTTCGAAGAACGCGGTATCGTTTGGGGAAAACGCTCGTAAGCGGTTCAAAATGACGTTGAAATATTTCCAACTTTAAAGACGCATAAATCCTAAAATATTATACTTACGGCAAATCTGGCTGCGTCAGTCGATTTATCTCAAAAAACTGCATAAGAAAACGCCAAAAAATGAGTGGATTTGAAATTTTCAATTTTTGGGGTGAAAAAACACCAAAGGGGTTAACCTTACGTTTTTTTCAAAAATCGCCAAAAATTTAATTGGTCTTTTTTTGACTCAAACCGACGTGATTTGATGCGAGGAGTTCGAAGAACGCGGTATCGTTTGGGGAAAACGCTCGTAAGCGGTTCAAAATGACGTTGAAATATTTCCAACTTTAAAGACGCATAAATCCTAAAATATTATACTTACGGCAAATCTGGCTGCGTCAGTCGATTTATCTCAAAAAACTGCATAAGAAAACGCCAAAAAATGAGTGGATTTGAAATTTTCAATTTTTGGGGTGAAAAAACACCAAAGGGGTTAAACCTTACGTTTTTTTCAAAAATCGCCAAAAATTTAATTGGTCTTTTTTTGACTCAAACCGACGTGATTTGATGCGAGGAGTTCGAAAAACGCGGTATCGTTTGGGGAAAACGCTCGTAAGCGGTTCAAAATGACGTTCAAATATTTCCAACTTTAAAGACGCATAAATCCTAAAATATTATACTTACGGCAAATCTGGCTCCGTCAGTCGATTTATCTCAAAAAACTGCATAGGAAAACGCCAAAAAATGTGTGGATTTGTAACTTTCAATTTTTGGGGTGAAAAAACACCAAAGGGGTTAACCTTACGTTTTTTTCAAAAATCGCCAAAAATTTAATTGGTCTTTTTTTGACTAAAACCGACGTGATTTGATGCGAGGAGTTCGAAGAACGCGGTATCGTTTGGGGAAAACGCTCGTAAACGGTTCAAAATGACGTTCAAATATTTCCAACTTTAAAGACGCATAAATCCTAAAATATTATACTTACGGCAAATCTGGCTGCGTCAGTCGATTTATCTCAAAAAACTGCATAGGAAAACGCCAAAAAATGTGTGGATTTGTAACTTTCAATTTTTGGGGTGAAAAAACACCAAAGGGGTTAACCTTACGTTTTTTTCAAAAATCGCCAAAAATTTAATTGGTCTTTTTTTGACTAAAACCGACGTGATTTGATGCGAGGAGTTCGAAGAACGCGGTATCGTTTGGGGAAAACGCTCGTAAGCGGTTCAAAATGACGTTGAAATATTTCCAACTTTAAAGACGCATAAATCCTAAAATATTATACTTACGGCAAATCTGGCTGCGTCAGTCGATTTATCTCAAAAAACTGCATAAGAAAACGCCAAAAAATGAGTGGATTTAAAACTTTCAATTTTTGGGGTGAAAAAACACCAAAGGGGTTAACCTTACGTTTTTTTCAAAAATCGCCAAAAATTTAATTGGTCTTTTTTTGACTCAAACCGACGTGATTTGATGCGAGGAGTTCGAAAAACGCGGTATCGTTTGGGGAAAACGCTCGTAAGCGGTTCAAAATGACGTTCAAATATTTCCAACTTTAAAGACGCATAAATCCTAAAATATTATACTTACGGCAAATCTGGCTACGTCAGTCGATTTATCCCAAAAAACTGCATAGGAAAACGCCAAAAAATGTGTGGATTTGAAACTTTCAATTTTTGGGGTGAAAAAACACCAAAGGGGTTAACCTTACGTTTTTTTCAAAAATCGCCAAAAATTTAATTGGTCTTTTTTTGACTCAAACCGACGTGATTTGATGCGAGGAGTTCGAAAAACGCGGTATCGTTTGGAGAAAACGCTCGTAAGCGGTTCAAAATGACGTTCAAATATTTCCAACTTTAAAGACGCATAAATCCTAAAATATTATACTTACGGCAAATCTGGCTCCGTCAGTCGATTTATCTCAAAAAACTGCATAGGAAAACGCCAAAAAATGTGTGGATTTGAAACTTTCAATTTTTGGGGTGAAAAAACACCAAAGGGGTTAACCTTACGTTTTTTTCAAAAATCGCCAAAAATTTAGGTGGTCTTTTTTTGACCTAAACCGACGTGATTTGATGCGAGGAGTTCGAAAAACGCGGTATCGTTTGGGGAAAACGCTCGTAAGCGGTTCAAAATGACGTTCAAATATTTCCAACTTTAAAGACGCATAAATCCATACTTACGGCAAATCTGGCTGCGTCAGTCGATTTATCTCAAAAAACTGCATAGGAAAACGCCAAAAAATGTGTGGATTTGAAACTTTCAATTTTTGGGGTGAAAAAACACCAAAGGGGTTAACCTTACGTTTTTTTCAAAAATCGCCAAAAATTTAATTGGTCTTTTTTTGACTCAAACCGACGTGATTTGATGCGAGGAGTTCGAAAAACGCGGTATCGTTTGGGGAAAACGCTCGTAAGCGGTTCAAAATGACGTTCAAATATTTCCAACTTTAAAGACGCATAAATCCTAAAATATTATACTTACGGCAAATCTGGCTGCGTCAGTCGATTTATCTCAAAAAACTGCATAGGAAAACGCCAAAAAATGTGTGGATTTGAAACTTTCAATTTTTGGGGTGAAAATACACCAAAGGGGTTAACCTTACGTTTTTTTCAAAAATCGCCAAAAATTTAATTGGTCGTTTTTTGACTCAAACCGACGTGATTTGATGCGAGGAGTTCGAAAAACGCGGTATCGTTTGGGGAAAACGCTCGTAAGCGGTTCAAAATGACGTTCAAATATTTCCAACTTTAAAGACGCATAAATCCTAAAATATTATACTTACGGCAAATCTGGCTGCGTCAGTCGATTTATCTCAAAAAACTGCATAAGAAAACGCCAAAAAATGAGTGGATTTGAAACTTTCAATTTTTGGGGTGAAAAAACACCAAAGGGGTTAATCTTACGTTTTTTTCAAAAATCGCCAAAATTTTAATTGGTCGTTTTTTGACTCAAACCGACGTGATTTGATGCGAGGAGTTCGAAAAACGCGGTATCGTTTGGGGAAAACGCTCGTAAGCGGTTCAAAATGACGTTCAAATATTTCCAACTTTAAAGACGCATAAATCCTAAAATATTATACTTACGGCAAATCTGGCTGCGTCAGTCGATTTATCTCAAAAAACTGCATAAGAAAACGCAAAAAAATGTGTGGATTTGAAACTTTCAATTTTTGAGGTGAAAAAACACCAAAGGGGTTAACCTTACGTTTTTTTCAAAAATCGCCAAAAATTTAATTGGTCTTTTTTTGACTCAAACCGACGTGATTTGATGCGAGGAGTTCGAAAAACGCGGTATCGTTTGGGGAAAACGCTCGTAAGCGGTTCAAAATGACGTTCAAATATTTCCAACTTTAAAGACGCATAAATCCTAAAATATTATACTTACGGCAAATCTGGCTACGTCAGTCGATTTATCCCAAAAAACTGCATAGGAAAACGCCAAAAAATGTGTGGATTTGAAACTTTCAATTTTTGGGGTGAAAAAACACCAAAGGGGTTAACCTTACGTTTTTTTCAAAAATCGCCAAAAATTTAATTGGTCTTTTTTTGACTCAAACCGACGTGATTTGATGCGAGGAGTTCGAAAAACGCGGTATCGTTTGGAGAAAACGCTCGTAAGCGGTTCAAAATGACGTTCAAATATTTCCAACTTTAAAGACGCATAAATCCTAAAATATTATACTTATGGCAAATCTGGCTGCGTCAGTCGATTTATCTCAAAAAACTGCATAGGAAAACGCCAAAGAATGTGTGGATTTGAAACTTTCAATTTTTGGGGTGAAAAAACACCAAAGGGGTTAACCTTACGTTTTTTTCAAAAATGGCCAAAAATTTAATTGGTCTTTTTTTGACTCAAACCGACGTGATTTGATGCGAGGAGTTCGAAAAACGCGGTATCGTTTGGGGAAAACGCTCGTAAACGGTTCAAAATGACGTTCAAATATTTCCAACTTTAAAGACGCATAAATCCTAAAATATTATACTTACGGCAAATCTGGCTGCGTCAGTCGATTTATCTCAAAAAACTGCATAGGAAAACGCCAAAAAATGTGTGGATTTGTAACTTTCAATTTTTGGGGTGAAAAAACACCAAAGGGGTTAACCTTACGTTTTTTTCAAAAATCGCCAAAAATTTAATTGGTCTTTTTTTGACTAAAACCGACGTGATTTGATGCGAGGAGTTCGAAGAACGCGGTATCGTTTGGGGAAAACGCTCGTAAGCGGTTCAAAATGACGTTGAAATATTTCCAACTTTAAAGACGCATAAATCCTAAAATATTATACTTACGGCAAATCTGGCTGCGTCAGTCGATTTATCTCAAAAAACTGCATAAGAAAACGCCAAAAAATGAGTGGATTTAAAACTTTCAATTTTTGGGGTGAAAAAACACCAAAGGGGTTAACCTTACGTTTTTTTCAAAAATCGCCAAAAATTTAATTGGTCTTTTTTTGACTCAAACCGACGTGATTTGATGCGAGGAGTTCGAAAAACGCGGTATCGTTTGGGGAAAACGCTCGTAAGCGGTTCAAAATGACGTTCAAATATTTCCAACTTTAAAGACGCATAAATCCTAAAATATTATACTTACGGCAAATCTGGCTACGTCAGTCGATTTATCCCAAAAAACTGCATAGGAAAACGCCAAAAAATGTGTGGATTTGAAACTTTCAATTTTTGGGGTGAAAAAACACCAAAGGGGTTAACCTTACGTTTTTTTCAAAAATCGCCAAAAATTTAATTGGTCTTTTTTTGACTCAAACCGACGTGATTTGATGCGAGGAGTTCGAAAAACGCGGTATCGTTTGGAGAAAACGCTCGTAAGCGGTTCAAAATGACGTTCAAATATTTCCAACTTTAAAGACGCATAAATCCTAAAATATTATACTTACGGCAAATCTGGCTCCGTCAGTCGATTTATCTCAAAAAACTGCATAGGAAAACGCCAAAAAATGTGTGGATTTGAAACTTTCAATTTTTGGGGTGAAAAAACACCAAAGGGGTTAACCTTACGTTTTTTTCAAAAATCGCCAAAAATTTAGGTGGTCTTTTTTTGACCTAAACCGACGTGATTTGATGCGAGGAGTTCGAAAAACGCGGTATCGTTTGGGGAAAACGCTCGTAAGCGGTTCAAAATGACGTTCAAATATTTCCAACTTTAAAGACGCATAAATCCATACTTACGGCAAATCTGGCTGCGTCAGTCGATTTATCTCAAAAAACTGCATAGGAAAACGCCAAAAAATGTGTGGATTTGAAACTTTCAATTTTTGGGGTGAAAAAACACCAAAGGGGTTAACCTTACGTTTTTTTCAAAAATCGCCAAAAATTTAATTGGTCTTTTTTTGACTCAAACCGACGTGATTTGATGCGAGGAGTTCGAAAAACGCGGTATCGTTTGGGGAAAACGCTCGTAAGCGGTTCAAAATGACGTTCAAATATTTCCAACTTTAAAGACGCATAAATCCTAAAATATTATACTTACGGCAAATCTGGCTGCGTCAGTCGATTTATCTCAAAAAACTGCATAGGAAAACGCCAAAAAATGTGTGGATTTGAAACTTTCAATTTTTGGGGTGAAAATACACCAAAGGGGTTAACCTTACGTTTTTTTCAAAAATCGCCAAAAATTTAATTGGTCGTTTTTTGACTCAAACCGACGTGATTTGATGCGAGGAGTTCGAAAAACGCGGTATCGTTTGGGGAAAACGCTCGTAAGCGGTTCAAAATGACGTTCAAATATTTCCAACTTTAAAGACGCATAAATCCTAAAATATTATACTTACGGCAAATCTGGCTGCGTCAGTCGATTTATCTCAAAAAACTGCATAAGAAAACGCCAAAAAATGAGTGGATTTGAAACTTTCAATTTTTGGGGTGAAAAAACACCAAAGGGGTTAATCTTACGTTTTTTTCAAAAATCGCCAAAATTTTAATTGGTCGTTTTTTGACTCAAACCGACGTGATTTGATGCGAGGAGTTTGAAAAACGCGGTATCGTTTGGGGAAAACGCTCGTAAGCGGTTCAAAATGACGTTCAAATATTTCCAACTTTAAAGACGCATAAATCCTAAAATATTATACTTACGGCAAATCTGGCTGCGTCAGTCGATTTATCTCAAAAAACTGCATAAGAAAACGCAAAAAAATGTGTGGATTTGAAACTTTCAATTTTTGAGGTGAAAAAACACCAAAGGGGTTAACCTTACGTTTTTTTCAAAAATCGCCAAAAATTTAATTGGTCTTTTTTTGACTCAAACCGACGTGATTTGATGCGAGGAGTTCGAAAAACGCGGTATCGTTTGGGGAAAACGCTCGTAAGCGGTTCAAAATGACGTTCAAATATTTCCAACTTTAAAGACGCATAAATCCTAAAATATTATACTTACGGCAAATCTGGCTACGTCAGTCGATTTATCCCAAAAAACTGCATAGGAAAACGCCAAAAAATGTGTGGATTTGAAACTTTCAATTTTTGGGGTGAAAAAACACCAAAGGGGTTAACCTTACGTTTTTTTCAAAAATCGCCAAAAATTTAATTGGTCTTTTTTTGACTCAAACCGACGTGATTTGATGCGAGGAGTTCGAAAAACGCGGTATCGTTTGGAGAAAACGCTCGTAAGCGGTTCAAAATGACGTTCAAATATTTCCAACTTTAAAGACGCATAAATCCTAAAATATTATACTTATGGCAAATCTGGCTGCGTCAGTCGATTTATCTCAAAAAACTGCATAGGAAAACGCCAAAGAATGTGTGGATTTGAAACTTTCAATTTTTGGGGTGAAAAAACACCAAAGGGGTTAACCTTACGTTTTTTTCAAAAATCGCCAAAAATTTAATTGGTCTTTTTTTGACTCAAACCGACGTGATTTGATGCGAGGAGTTCGAAAAACGCGGTATCGTTTGGGGAAAACGCTCGTAAGCGCTTCAAAATGACGTTCAAATATTTCCAACTTTAAAGACGCATAAATCCTAAAATATTATACTTACGGCAAATCTGGCTGCGTCAGTCGATTTATCTCAAAAAACTGCATAGGAAAACGCCAAAAAATGTGTGGATTTGAAACTTTCAATTTTTGGGGTGAAAAAACACCCAAGGGGTTAACCTTACGTTTATTTCAAAAATCGCCAAAAATTTAATTGGTCTTTTTTTGACTCAAACCGACGTGATTTGATGCGAGGAGTTCGAAAAACGCGGTATCGTTTGGGGAAAACGCTCGTAAGCGGTTCAAAATGACGTTCAAATATTTCCAACTTTAAAGACGTATAAATCCTAAAATATTATATTTACGGCAAATCTGGCTGCGTCAGTCGATTTATCTCAAAAAACTGCATAGGAAAACGCCAAAAAATGTGTGGATTTGAAACTTTCAATTTTTGGGGTGAAAAACACCAACGTCCCCTAACGTTTTTTTCAAAAATCGTCAAAAATTTAATTGGTCTTTTTTTGACTAAAACCGACGTGATTTGATGCGAGGAGGTCGAAAAACGCGGTATCGTTTGGGGAAAACGCTCGTAAGCGGTTCAAAATGACGTTCAATATTTCCAACTTTAAAGACGCATAAATCCTAAAATATTATACTTACGGCAAATCTGGCTGCGTCAGTCGATTTATCTCAAAAAACTGCATAAGAAAACGCAAAAAAATGTGTGGATTTGAAACTTTCAATTTTTGAGGTGAAAAAACACCAAAGGGGTTAACCTTACGTTTTTTTCAAAAATCGCCAAAAATTTAATTGGTCTTTTTTTGACTCAAACCGACGTGATTTGATGCGAGGAGTTCGAAAAACGCGGTATCGTTTGGGGAAAACGCTCGTAAGCGGTTCAAAATGACGTTCAAATATTTCCAACTTTAAAGACGCATAAATCCTAAAATATTATACTTACGGCAAATCTGGCTACGTCAGTCGATTTATCCCAAAAAACTGCATAGGAAAACGCCAAAAAATGTGTGGATTTGAAACTTTCAATTTTTGGGGTGAAAAAACACCAAAGGGGTTAACCTTACGTTTTTTTCAAAAATCGCCAAAAATTTAATTGGTCTTTTTTTGACTCAAACCGACGTGATTTGATGCGAGGAGTTCGAAAAACGCGGTATCGTTTGGAGAAAACGCTCGTAAGCGGTTCAAAATGACGTTCAAATATTTCCAACTTTAAAGACGCATAAATCCTAAAATATTATACTTATGGCAAATCTGGCTGCGTCAGTCGATTTATCTCAAAAAACTGCATAGGAAAACGCCAAAGAATGTGTGGATTTGAAACTTTCAATTTTTGGGGTGAAAAAACACCAAAGGGGTTAACCTTACGTTTTTTTCAAAAATGGCCAAAAATTTAATTGGTCTTTTTTTGACTCAAACCGACGTGATTTGATGCGAGGAGTTCGAAAAACGCGGTATCGTTTGGGGAAAACGCTCGTAAACGGTTCAAAATGACGTTCAAATATTTCCAACTTTAAAGACGCATAAATCCTAAAATATTATACTTACGGCAAATCTGGCTGCGTCAGTCGATTTATCTCAAAAAACTGCATAGGAAAACGCCAAAAAATGTGTGGATTTGTAACTTTCAATTTTTGGGGTGAAAAAACACCAAAGGGGTTAACCTTACGTTTTTTTCAAAAATCGCCAAAAATTTAATTGGTCTTTTTTTGACTAAAACCGACGTGATTTGATGCGAGGAGTTCGAAGAACGCGGTATCGTTTGGGGAAAACGCTCGTAAGCGGTTCAAAATGACGTTGAAATATTTCCAACTTTAAAGACGCATAAATCCTAAAATATTATACTTACGGCAAATCTGGCTGCGTCAGTCGATTTATCTCAAAAAACTGCATAAGAAAACGCCAAAAAATGAGTGGATTTAAAACTTTCAATTTTTGGGGTGAAAAAACACCAAAGGGGTTAACCTTACGTTTTTTTCAAAAATCGCCAAAAATTTAATTGGTCTTTTTTTGACTCAAACCGACGTGATTTGATGCGAGGAGTTCGAAAAACGCGGTATCGTTTGGGGAAAACGCTCGTAAGCGGTTCAAAATGACGTTCAAATATTTCCAACTTTAAAGACGCATAAATCCTAAAATATTATACTTACGGCAAATCTGGCTACGTCAGTCGATTTATCCCAAAAAACTGCATAGGAAAACGCCAAAAAATGTGTGGATTTGAAACTTTCAATTTTTGGGGTGAAAAAACACCAAAGGGGTTAACCTTACGTTTTTTTCAAAAATCGCCAAAAATTTAATTGGTCTTTTTTTGACTCAAACCGACGTGATTTGATGCGAGGAGTTCGAAAAACGCGGTATCGTTTGGAGAAAACGCTCGTAAGCGGTTCAAAATGACGTTCAAATATTTCCAACTTTAAAGACGCATAAATCCTAAAATATTATACTTACGGCAAATCTGGCTCCGTCAGTCGATTTATCTCAAAAAACTGCATAGGAAAACGCCAAAAAATGTGTGGATTTGAAACTTTCAATTTTTGGGGTGAAAAAACACCAAAGGGGTTAACCTTACGTTTTTTTCAAAAATCGCCAAAAATTTAGGTGGTCTTTTTTTGACCTAAACCGACGTGATTTGATGCGAGGAGTTCGAAAAACGCGGTATCGTTTGGGGAAAACGCTCGTAAGCGGTTCAAAATGACGTTCAAATATTTCCAACTTTAAAGACGCATAAATCCATACTTACGGCAAATCTGGCTGCGTCAGTCGATTTATCTCAAAAAACTGCATAGGAAAACGCCAAAAAATGTGTGGATTTGAAACTTTCAATTTTTGGGGTGAAAAAACACCAAAGGGGTTAACCTTACGTTTTTTTCAAAAATCGCCAAAAATTTAATTGGTCTTTTTTTGACTCAAACCGACGTGATTTGATGCGAGGAGTTCGAAAAACGCGGTATCGTTTGGGGAAAACGCTCGTAAGCGGTTCAAAATGACGTTCAAATATTTCCAACTTTAAAGACGCATAAATCCTAAAATATTATACTTACGGCAAATCTGGCTGCGTCAGTCGATTTATCTCAAAAAACTGCATAGGAAAACGCCAAAAAATGTGTGGATTTGAAACTTTCAATTTTTGGGGTGAAAATACACCAAAGGGGTTAACCTTACGTTTTTTTCAAAAATCGCCAAAAATTTAATTGGTCGTTTTTTGACTCAAACCGACGTGATTTGATGCGAGGAGTTCGAAAAACGCGGTATCGTTTGGGGAAAACGCTCGTAAGCGGTTCAAAATGACGTTCAAATATTTCCAACTTTAAAGACGCATAAATCCTAAAATATTATACTTACGGCAAATCTGGCTGCGTCAGTCGATTTATCTCAAAAAACTGCATAAGAAAACGCCAAAAAATGAGTGGATTTGAAACTTTCAATTTTTGGGGTGAAAAAACACCAAAGGGGTTAATCTTACGTTTTTTTCAAAAATCGCCAAAATTTTAATTGGTCGTTTTTTGACTCAAACCGACGTGATTTGATGCGAGGAGTTTGAAAAACGCGGTATCGTTTGGGGAAAACGCTCGTAAGCGGTTCAAAATGACGTTCAAATATTTCCAACTTTAAAGACGCATAAATCCTAAAATATTATACTTACGGCAAATCTGGCTGCGTCAGTCGATTTATCTCAAAAAACTGCATAAGAAAACGCAAAAAAATGTGTGGATTTGAAACTTTCAATTTTTGAGGTGAAAAAACACCAAAGGGGTTAACCTTACGTTTTTTTCAAAAATCGCCAAAAATTTAATTGGTCTTTTTTTGACTCAAACCGACGTGATTTGATGCGAGGAGTTCGAAAAACGCGGTATCGTTTGGGGAAAACGCTCGTAAGCGGTTCAAAATGACGTTCAAATATTTCCAACTTTAAAGACGCATAAATCCTAAAATATTATACTTACGGCAAATCTGGCTACGTCAGTCGATTTATCCCAAAAAACTGCATAGGAAAACGCCAAAAAATGTGTGGATTTGAAACTTTCAATTTTTGGGGTGAAAAAACACCAAAGGGGTTAACCTTACGTTTTTTTCAAAAATCGCCAAAAATTTAATTGGTCTTTTTTTGACTCAAACCGACGTGATTTGATGCGAGGAGTTCGAAAAACGCGGTATCGTTTGGAGAAAACGCTCGTAAGCGGTTCAAAATGACGTTCAAATATTTCCAACTTTAAAGACGCATAAATCCTAAAATATTATACTTATGGCAAATCTGGCTGCGTCAGTCGATTTATCTCAAAAAACTGCATAGGAAAACGCCAAAGAATGTGTGGATTTGAAACTTTCAATTTTTGGGGTGAAAAAACACCAAAGGGGTTAACCTTACGTTTTTTTCAAAAATCGCCAAAAATTTAATTGGTCTTTTTTTGACTCAAACCGACGTGATTTGATGCGAGGAGTTCGAAAAACGCGGTATCGTTTGGGGAAAACGCTCGTAAGCGCTTCAAAATGACGTTCAAATATTTCCAACTTTAAAGACGCATAAATCCTAAAATATTATACTTACGGCAAATCTGGCTGCGTCAGTCGATTTATCTCAAAAAACTGCATAGGAAAACGCCAAAAAATGTGTGGATTTGAAACTTTCAATTTTTGGGGTGAAAAAACACCCAAGGGGTTAACCTTACGTTTATTTCAAAAATCGCCAAAAATTTAATTGGTCTTTTTTTGACTCAAACCGACGTGATTTGATGCGAGGAGTTCGAAAAACGCGGTATCGTTTGGGGAAAACGCTCGTAAGCGGTTCAAAATGACGTTCAAATATTTCCAACTTTAAAGACGTATAAATCCTAAAATATTATATTTACGGCAAATCTGGCTGCGTCAGTCGATTTATCTCAAAAAACTGCATAGGAAAACGCCAAAAAATGTGTGGATTTGAAACTTTCAATTTTTGGGGTGAAAAACACCAACGTCCCCTAACGTTTTTTTCAAAAATCGTCAAAAATTTAATTGGTCTTTTTTTGACTAAAACCGACGTGATTTGATGCGAGGAGGTCGAAAAACGCGGTATCGTTTGGGGAAAACGCTCGTAAGCGGTTCAAAATGACGTTCAATATTTCCAACTTTAAAGACGCATAAATCCTAAAATATTATACTTACGGCAAATCTGGCTGCGTCAGTCGATTTATCTCAAAAAACTGCATAGGAAAACGCCAAAAAATGTGTGGATTTGAAACTTTCAATTTTTGGGGTGAAAAAACACCAAAGGGGTTAACCTTACGTTTTTTTCAAAAATCGCCAAAAATTTAATTGGTCGTTTTTTGACTCAAACCGACGTGATTTGATGCGAGGAGTTCGAAAAACGCGGTATCGTTTGGGGAAAACGCTCGTAAGCGGTTCAAAATGACGTTCAAATATTTCCAACTTTAAAGACGCATAAATCCTAAAATATTATACTTACGGCAAATCTGGCTGCGTCAGTCGATTTATCTCAAAAAACTGCATAGGAAAACGCCAAAAAATGTGTGGATTTGAAACTTTCAATTTTTGGGGTGAAAAAACACCAAAGGGGTTAACCTTACGTTTTTTTCAAAAATCGCCAAAAATTTAGGTGGTCTTTTTTTGACCTAAACCGACGTGATTTGATGCGAGGAGTTCGAAAAACGCGGTATCGTTTGGGGAAAACGCTCGTAAGCGGTTCAAAGTGACGTTCAAATATTTCCAACTTTAAAGACGCATAAATCCTAAAATATTTACTTACGGCAAATCTGGCTGCGTCAGTCGATTTATCTCAAAAAACTGCATAGGAAAACGCCAAAAAATGTGTGGATTTGAAACTTTCAATTTTTGGGGTGAAAAAACACCAAAGGGGTTAACCTTACGTTTTTTTCAAAAATCGCCAAAAATTTAATTGGTCGTTTTTTGACTCAAACCGACGTGATTTGATGCGAGGAGTTCGAAAAACGCGGTATCGTTTGGGGAAAACGCTCGTAAACGGTTCAAAATGACGTTCAAATATTTCCAACTTTAAAGACGCATAAATCCTAAAATATTATACTTACGGCAAATCTGGCTGCGTCAGTCGATTTATCTCAAAAAACTGCATAGGAAAACGCCAAAAAATGTGTGGATTTGAAACTTTCAATTTTTGGGGTGAAAAAACACCAAAGGGGTTAACCTTACGTTTTTTTCAAAAATCGTCAAAAATTTAATTGGTCTTTTTTTGACTAAAACCGACGTGATTTGATGCGAGGAGGATTTGAAACTTTTTCGAACTCCTCGCATCAAATCTTACGTTTTTTTCAAAAATCGCCAAAAATTTAATTGGTCGTTTTTTGACTCAAACCGACGTGATTTGATGCGAGGAGTTCGAAAAACGCGGTATCGTTTGGGGAAAACGCTCGTAAGCGGTTCAAAATGACGTTCAAATATTTCCAACTTTAAAGACGCATAAATCCTAAAATATTATACTTACGGCAAATCTGGCTGCGTCAGTCGATTTATCTCAAAAAACTGCATAAGAAAACGCCAAAAAATGAGTGGATTTGAAACTTTCAATTTTTGGGGTGAAAAAACACCAAAGGGGTTAACCTTACGTTTTTTTCAAAAATCGCCAAAAATTTAATTGGTCGTTTTTTGACTCAAACCGAAGTGATTTGATGCGAGGAGTTCGAAAAACGCGGTTTCGTTTGGGGAAAACGCTCGTAAGCGGTTCAAAATGACGTTCAAATATTTCCAACTTTAAAGACGCATAAATCCTAAAATATTATATTTACGGCAAATCTGGCTGCGTCAGTCGATTTATCTCAAAAAACTGCATAGGAAAACGCCAAAAAATGTGTGGATTTGAAACTTTCAATTTTTGGGGTGAAAAACACCAAAGGGGTTCCCCTAACGTTTTTTTCAAAAATCGTCAAAAATTTAATTGGTCTTTTTTTGACTAAAACCGACGTGATTTGATGGGAGGAGGTCGAAAAACGCGGTATCGTTTGGGGAAAACGCTCGTAAGCGGTTCAAAATGACGTTCAATATTTCCAACTTTAAAGACGCATAAATCCTAAAATATTATACTTACGGCAAATCTGGCTGCGTCAGTCGATTTATCTCAAAAAACTGCATAGGAAAACGCCAAAAAATGTGTGGATTTGAAACTTTCAATTTTTGGGGTGAAAAAACACCAAAGGGGTTAACCTTACGTTTTTTTCAAAAATCGCTAAAAATTTAATTGGTCTTTTTTTGTCTAAAACCGACGTGATTTGATGCGAGAAGTTCGAAAAACGCGGTATCGTTTGGGGAAAACGCTCGTAAGCGGTTCAAAATGACGTTCAAATATATCCAACTTTAAAGACGCATAAATCCTAAAATATTATACTTACGGCAAATCTGGCTGCGTCAGTCGATTTATCTCAAAAAACTGCATAAGAAAACGCCAAAAAATGTGTGGATTTGAAACTTTCAATTTTTGAGGTCAAAAAACACCAAAGGGGTTAACCTTACGTTTTTTTCAAAAATCGCCAAAAATTTAATTGGTCTTTTTTTGACTCAAACCGACGTAATTTGATGCGAGGAGTTCGAAAAACGCGGTATCGTTTGGGGAAAACGCTCGTAAGCGGTTCAAAATGACGTTCAAATATTTCCAACTTTAAAGACGCATAAATCCTAAAATATTATACTTACGGCAAATCTGGCTGCGTCAGTCGATTTATCTCAAAAAACTGCATAGGAAAACGCCAAAAAATGTGTGGATTTGAAACTTTCAATTTTTGGGGTGAAAATACACCAAAGGGGTTAACCTTACGTTTTTTTCAAAAATCGCCAAAAATTTAATTGGTCGTTTTTTGACTCAAACCGACGTGATTTGATGCGAGGAGTTCGAAAAACGCGGTATCGTTTGGGGAAAACGCTCGTAAGCGGTTCAAAATGACGTTCAAATATTTCCAACTTTAAAGACGCATAAATCCTAAAATATTATACTTACGGCAAATCTGGCTGCGTCAGTCGATTTATCTCAAAAAACTGCATAAGAAAACGCCAAAAAATGAGTGGATTTGAAACTTTCAATTTTTGGGGTGAAAAAACACCAAAGGGGTTAATCTTACGTTTTTTTCAAAAATCGCCAAAATTTTAATTGGTCGTTTTTTGACTCAAACCGACGTGATTTGATGCGAGGAGTTCGAAAAACGCGGTATCGTTTGGGGAAAACGCTCGTAAACGGTTCAAAATGACGTTCAAATATTTCCAACTTTAAAGACGCATAAATCCTAAAATATTATACTTACGGCAAATCTGGCTGCGTCAGTCGATTTATCTCAAAAAACTGCATAGGAAAACGCCAAAAAATGTGTGGATTTGAAACTTTCAATTTTTGGGGTGAAAAAACACCAAAGGGGTTAACCTTACGTTTTTTTCAAAAATCGTCAAAAATTTAATTGGTCTTTTTTTGACTAAAACCGACGTGATTTGATGCGAGGAGGATTTGAAACTTTTTCGAACTCCTCGCATCAAATCTTACGTTTTTTTCAAAAATCGCCAAAAATTTAATTGGTCGTTTTTTGACTCAAACCGACGTGATTTGATGCGAGGAGTTCGAAAAACGCGGTATCGTTTGGGGAAAACGCTCGTAAGCGGTTCAAAATGACGTTCAAATATTTCCAACTTTAAAGACGCATAAATCCTAAAATATTATACTTACGGCAAATCTGGCTGCGTCAGTCGATTTATCTCAAAAAACTGCATAAGAAAACGCCAAAAAATGAGTGGATTTGAAACTTTCAATTTTTGGGGTGAAAAAACACCAAAGGGGTTAACCTTACGTTTTTTTCAAAAATCGCCAAAAATTTAATTGGTCGTTTTTTGACTCAAACCGAAGTGATTTGATGCGAGGAGTTCGAAAAACGCGGTTTCGTTTGGGGAAAACGCTCGTAAGCGGTTCAAAATGACGTTCAAATATTTCCAACTTTAAAGACGCATAAATCCTAAAATATTATATTTACGGCAAATCTGGCTGCGTCAGTCGATTTATCTCAAAAAACTGCATAGGAAAACGCCAAAAAATGTGTGGATTTGAAACTTTCAATTTTTGGGGTGAAAAACACCAAAGGGGTTCCCCTAACGTTTTTTTCAAAAATCGTCAAAAATTTAATTGGTCTTTTTTTGACTAAAACCGACGTGATTTGATGGGAGGAGGTCGAAAAACGCGGTATCGTTTGGGGAAAACGCTCGTAAGCGGTTCAAAATGACGTTCAATATTTCCAACTTTAAAGACGCATAAATCCTAAAATATTATACTTACGGCAAATCTGGCTGCGTCAGTCGATTTATCTCAAAAAACTGCATAGGAAAACGCCAAAAAATGTGTGGATTTGAAACTTTCAATTTTTGGGGTGAAAAAACACCAAAGGGGTTAACCTTACGTTTTTTTCAAAAATCGCTAAAAATTTAATTGGTCTTTTTTTGTCTAAAACCGACGTGATTTGATGCGAGAAGTTCGAAAAACGCGGTATCGTTTGGGGAAAACGCTCGTAAGCGGTTCAAAATGACGTTCAAATATATCCAACTTTAAAGACGCATAAATCCTAAAATATTATACTTACGGCAAATCTGGCTGCGTCAGTCGATTTATCTCAAAAAACTGCATAAGAAAACGCCAAAAAATGTGTGGATTTGAAACTTTCAATTTTTGAGGTCAAAAAACACCAAAGGGGTTAACCTTACGTTTTTTTCAAAAATCGCCAAAAATTTAATTGGTCTTTTTTTGACTCAAACCGACGTAATTTGATGCGAGGAGTTCGAAAAACGCGGTATCGTTTGGGGAAAACGCTCGTAAGCGGTTCAAAATGACGTTCAAATATTTCCAACTTTAAAGACGCATAAATCCTAAAATATTATACTTACGGCAAATCTGGCTGCGTCAGTCGATTTATCTCAAAAAACTGCATAGGAAAACGCCAAAAAATGTGTGGATTTGAAACTTTCAATTTTTGGGGTGAAAATACACCAAAGGGGTTAACCTTACGTTTTTTTCAAAAATCGCCAAAAATTTAATTGGTCGTTTTTTGACTCAAACCGACGTGATTTGATGCGAGGAGTTCGAAAAACGCGGTATCGTTTGGGGAAAACGCTCGTAAGCGGTTCAAAATGACGTTCAAATATTTCCAACTTTAAAGACGCATAAATCCTAAAATATTATACTTACGGCAAATCTGGCTGCGTCAGTCGATTTATCTCAAAAAACTGCATAAGAAAACGCCAAAAAATGAGTGGATTTGAAACTTTCAATTTTTGGGGTGAAAAAACACCAAAGGGGTTAATCTTACGTTTTTTTCAAAAATCGCCAAAATTTTAATTGGTCGTTTTTTGACTCAAACCGACGTGATTTGATGCGAGGAGTTCGAAAAACGCGGTATCGTTTGGGGAAAACGCTCGTAAGCGGTTCAAAATGACGTTCAAATATTTCCAACTTTAAAGACGCATAAATCCTAAAATATTATACTTACGGCAAATCTGGCTGCGTCAGTCGATTTATCTCAAAAAACTGCATAAGAAAACGCAAAAAAATGTGTGGATTTGAAACTTTCAATTTTTGAGGTGAAAAAACACCAAAGGGGTTAACCTTACGTTTTTTTCAAAAATCGCCAAAAATTTAATTGGTCTTTTTTTGACTCAAACCGACGTGATTTGATGCGAGGAGTTCGAAAAACGCGGTATCGTTTGGAGAAAACGCTCGTAAGCGGTTCAAAATGACGTTCAAATATTTCCAACTTTAAAGACGCATAAATCCTAAAATATTATACTTATGGCAAATCTGGCTGCGTCAGTCGATTTATCTCAAAAAACTGCATAGGAAAACGCCAAAGAATGTGTGGATTTGAAACTTTCAATTTTTGGGGTGAAAAAACACCAAAGGGGTTAACCTTACGTTTTTTTCAAAAATCGCCAAAAATTTAATTGGTCTTTTTTTGACTCAAACCGACGTGATTTGATGCGAGGAGTTCGAAAAACGCGGTATCGTTTGGGGAAAACGCTCGTAAGCGCTTCAAAATGACGTTCAAATATTTCCAACTTTAAAGACGCATAAATCCTAAAATATTATACTTACGGCAAATCTGGCTGCGTCAGTCGATTTATCTCAAAAAACTGCATAGGAAAACGCCAAAAAATGTGTGGATTTGAAACTTTCAATTTTTGGGGTGAAAAAACACCCAAGGGGTTAACCTTACGTTTATTTCAAAAATCGCCAAAAATTTAATTGGTCTTTTTTTGACTCAAACCGACGTGATTTGATGCGAGGAGTTCGAAAAACGCGGTATCGTTTGGGGAAAACGCTCGTAAGCGGTTCAAAATGACGTTCAAATATTTCCAACTTTAAAGACGTATAAATCCTAAAATATTATATTTACGGCAAATCTGGCTGCGTCAGTCGATTTATCTCAAAAAACTGCATAGGAAAACGCCAAAAAATGTGTGGATTTGAAACTTTCAATTTTTGGGGTGAAAAACACCAACGTCCCCTAACGTTTTTTTCAAAAATCGTCAAAAATTTAATTGGTCTTTTTTTGACTAAAACCGACGTGATTTGATGCGAGGAGGTCGAAAAACGCGGTATCGTTTGGGGAAAACGCTCGTAAGCGGTTCAAAATGACGTTCAATATTTCCAACTTTAAAGACGCATAAATCCTAAAATATTATACTTACGGCAAATCTGGCTGCGTCAGTCGATTTATCTCAAAAAACTGCATAGGAAAACGCCAAAAAATGTGTGGATTTGAAACTTTCAATTTTTGGGGTGAAAAAACACCAAAGGGGTTAACCTTACGTTTTTTTCAAAAATCGCCAAAAATTTAATTGGTCGTTTTTTGACTCAAACCGACGTGATTTGATGCGAGGAGTTCGAAAAACGCGGTATCGTTTGGGGAAAACGCTCGTAAGCGGTTCAAAATGACGTTCAAATATTTCCAACTTTAAAGACGCATAAATCCTAAAATATTATACTTACGGCAAATCTGGCTGCGTCAGTCGATTTATCTCAAAAAACTGCATAGGAAAACGCCAAAAAATGTGTGGATTTGAAACTTTCAATTTTTGGGGTGAAAAAACACCAAAGGGGTTAACCTTACGTTTTTTTCAAAAATCGCCAAAAATTTAGGTGGTCTTTTTTTGACCTAAACCGACGTGATTTGATGCGAGGAGTTCGAAAAACGCGGTATCGTTTGGGGAAAACGCTCGTAAGCGGTTCAAAGTGACGTTCAAATATTTCCAACTTTAAAGACGCATAAATCCTAAAATATTTACTTACGGCAAATCTGGCTGCGTCAGTCGATTTATCTCAAAAAACTGCATAGGAAAACGCCAAAAAATGTGTGGATTTGAAACTTTCAATTTTTGGGGTGAAAAAACACCAAAGGGGTTAACCTTACGTTTTTTTCAAAAATCGCCAAAAATTTAATTGGTCGTTTTTTGACTCAAACCGACGTGATTTGATGCGAGGAGTTCGAAAAACGCGGTATCGTTTGGGGAAAACGCTCGTAAACGGTTCAAAATGACGTTCAAATATTTCCAACTTTAAAGACGCATAAATCCTAAAATATTATACTTACGGCAAATCTGGCTGCGTCAGTCGATTTATCTCAAAAAACTGCATAGGAAAACGCCAAAAAATGTGTGGATTTGAAACTTTCAATTTTTGGGGTGAAAAAACACCAAAGGGGTTAACCTTACGTTTTTTTCAAAAATCGTCAAAAATTTAATTGGTCTTTTTTTGACTAAAACCGACGTGATTTGATGCGAGGAGGATTTGAAACTTTTTCGAACTCCTCGCATCAAATCTTACGTTTTTTTCAAAAATCGCCAAAAATTTAATTGGTCGTTTTTTGACTCAAACCGACGTGATTTGATGCGAGGAGTTCGAAAAACGCGGTATCGTTTGGGGAAAACGCTCGTAAGCGGTTCAAAATGACGTTCAAATATTTCCAACTTTAAAGACGCATAAATCCTAAAATATTATACTTACGGCAAATCTGGCTGCGTCAGTCGATTTATCTCAAAAAACTGCATAAGAAAACGCCAAAAAATGAGTGGATTTGAAACTTTCAATTTTTGGGGTGAAAAAACACCAAAGGGGTTAACCTTACGTTTTTTTCAAAAATCGCCAAAAATTTAATTGGTCGTTTTTTGACTCAAACCGAAGTGATTTGATGCGAGGAGTTCGAAAAACGCGGTTTCGTTTGGGGAAAACGCTCGTAAGCGGTTCAAAATGACGTTCAAATATTTCCAACTTTAAAGACGCATAAATCCTAAAATATTATATTTACGGCAAATCTGGCTGCGTCAGTCGATTTATCTCAAAAAACTGCATAGGAAAACGCCAAAAAATGTGTGGATTTGAAACTTTCAATGTTTGGGGTGAAAAACACCAAAGGGGTTCCCCTAACGTTTTTTTCAAAAATCGTCGAAAATTTAATTGGTCTTTTTTTGACTAAAACCGACGTGATTTGATGGGAGGAGGTCGAAAAACGCGGTATCGTTTGGGGAAAACGCTCGTAAGCGGTTCAAAATGACGTTCAATATTTCCAACTTTAAAGACGCATAAATCCTAAAATATTATACTTACGGCAAATCTGGCTGCGTCAGTCGATTTATCTCAAAAAACTGCATAGGAAAACGCCAAAAAATGTGTGGATTTGAAACTTTCAATTTTTGGGGTGAAAAAACACCAAAGGGGTTAACCTTACGTTTTTTTCAAAAATCGCTAAAAATTTAATTGGTCTTTTTTTGTCTAAAACCGACGTGATTTGATGCGAGAAGTTCGAAAAACGCGGTATCGTTTGGGGAAAACGCTCGTAAGCGGTTCAAAATGACGTTCAAATATATCCAACTTTAAAGACGCATAAATCCTAAAATATTATACTTACGGCAAATCTGGCTGCGTCAGTCGATTTATCTCAAAAAACTGCATAAGAAAACGCCAAAAAATGTGTGGATTTGAAACTTTCAATTTTTGAGGTCAAAAAACACCAAAGGGGTTAACCTTACGTTTTTTTCAAAAATCGCCAAAAATTTAATTGGTCTTTTTTTGACTCAAACCGACGTAATTTGATGCGAGGAGTTCGAAAAACGCGGTATCGTTTGGGGAAAACGCTCGTAAGCGGTTCAAAATGACGTTCAAATATTTCCAACTTTAAAGACGCATAAATCCTAAAATATTATACTTACGGCAAATCTGGCTGCGTCAGTCGATTTATCTCAAAAAACTGCATAGGAAAACGCCAAAAAATGTGTGGATTTGAAACTTTCAATTTTTGGGGTGAAAAAACACCAAAGGGGTTAACCTTACGTTTTTTTCAAAAATCGCCAAAAATTTAATTGGTCTTTTTTTGACTCAAACCGACGTGATTTGATGCGAGGAGTTCGAAAAACGCGGTATCGTTTGGGGAAAACGCTCGTAAGCGGTTCAAAATGACGTTCAAATATTTCCAACTTTAAAGACGCATAAATCCTAAAATATTATACTTACGGCAAATCTGGCTGCGTCAGTCGATTTATCTCAAAAAACTGCATAAGAAAACGCCAAAAAATGAGTGGATTTGAAACTTTCAATTTTTGGGGTGAAAAAACACCAAAGGGGTTAACCTTACGTTTTTTTCAAAAATCGCCAAAAATTTAATTGGTCTTTTTTTGACTCAAACCGACGTGATTTGATGCGAGGAGTTCGAAAAACGCGGTATCGTTTGGGGAAAACGCTCGTAAGCGGTTCAAAATGACGTTCAAATATTTCCAACTTTAAAGACGCATAAATCCTAAAATATTATACTTACGGCAAATCTGGCTACGTCAGTCGATTTATCCCAAAAAACTGCATAGGAAAACGCCAAAAAATGTGTGGATTTGAAACTTTCAATTTTTGGGGTGAAAAAACACCAAAGGGGTTAACCTTACGTTTTTTTCAAAAATCGCCAAAAATTTAATTGGTCTTTTTTTGACTCAAACCGACGTGATTTGATGCGAGGAGTTCGAAAAACGCGGTATCGTTTGGAGAAAACGCTCGTAAGCGGTTCAAAATGACGTTCAAATATTTCCAACTTTAAAGACGCATAAATCCTAAAATATTATACTTACGGCAAATCTGGCTGCGTCAGTCGATTTATCTCAAAAAACTGCATAGGAAAACGCCAAAAAATGTGTGGATTTGAAACTTTCAATTTTTGGGGTGAAAAAACACCAAAGGGGTTAACCTTACGTTTTTTTCAAAAATCGCTAAAAATTTAATTGGTCTTTTTTTGACTAAAACCGACGTGATTTGATGCGAGAAGTTCGAAAAACGCGGTATCGTTTGGGGAAAACGCTCGTAAGCGGTTCAAAATGACGTTCAATATTTCCAACTTTAAAGACGCATAAATCCTAAAATATTATACTTACGGCAAATCTGGCTGCGTCAGTCGATTTATCTCAAAAAACTGCATAGGAAAACGCCAAAAAATGTGTGGATTTGAAACTTTCAATTTTTGGGGTGAAAAAACACCAAAGGGGTTAACCTTACGTTTTTTTCAAAAATCGCCAAAAATTTAGGTGGTCTTTTTTTGACCTAAACCGACGTGCTTTGATGGGAGGAGTTCGAAAAACGCGGTATCGTTTGGGGAAAACGCTCGTAAGCGGTTCAAAATGACGTTCAAGTATTTCCAACTTTAAAGACGCATAAATCCTAAAATATTATACTTACGGCAAATCTGGCTCCGTCAGTCGATTTATCTCAAAAAACTGCATAGGAAAACGCCAAAAAATGTGTGGATTTGTAACTTTCAATTTTTGGGGTGAAAAAACACCAAAGGGGTTAACCTTACGTTTTTTTCAAAAATCGCCAAAAATTTAATTGGTCTTTTTTGACTAAAACCGACGTGATTTGATGCGAGGAGTTCGAAGAACGCGGTGTCGTTTGGGGAAAACGCTCGTAAGCGGTTCAAAATGACGTTGAAATATTTCCAACTTTAAAGACGCATAAATCCTAAAATATTATACTTACGGCAAATCTGGCTGCGTCAGTCGATTTATCTCAAAAAACTGCATAAGAAAACGCCAAAAAATGAGTGGATTTGAAATTTTCAATTTTTGGGGTGAAAAAACACCAAAGGGGTTAACCTTACGTTTTTTTCAAAAATCGCCAAAAATTTAATTGGTCTTTTTTTGACTCAAACCGACGTGATTTGATGCGAGGAGTTCGAAGAACGCGGTATCGTTTGGGGAAAACGCTCGTAAGCGGTTCAAAATGACGTTGAAATATTTCCAACTTTAAAGACGCATAAATCCTAAAATATTATACTTACGGCAAATCTGGCTGCGTCAGTCGATTTATCTCAAAAAACTGCATAAGAAAACGCCAAAAAATGAGTGGATTTGAAATTTTCAATTTTTGGGGTGAAAAAACACCAAAGGGGTTAACCTTACGTTTTTTTCAAAAATCGCCAAAAATTTAATTGGTCTTTTTTTGACTCAAACCGACGTGATTTGATGCGAGGAGTTCGAAGAACGCGGTATCGTTTGGGGAAAACGCTCGTAAGCGGTTCAAAATGACGTTGAAATATTTCCAACTTTAAAGACGCATAAATCCTAAAATATTATACTTACGGCAAATCTGGCTGCGTCAGTCGATTTATCTCAAAAAACTGCATAAGAAAACGCCAAAAAATGAGTGGATTTGAAATTTTCAATTTTTGGGGTGAAAAAAAAACCAAAGGGGTTAACCTTACGTTTTTTTCAAAAATCGCCAAAAATTTAATTGGTCTTTTTTTGACTCAAACCGACGTGATTTGATGCGAGGAGTTCGAAAAACGCGGTATCGTTTGGGGAAAACGCTCGTAAGCGGTTCAAAATGACGTTCAAATATTTCCAACTTTAAAGACGCATAAATCCTAAAATATTATACTTACGGCAAATCTGGCTCCGTCAGTCGATTTATCTCAAAAAACTGCATAGGAAAACGCCAAAAAATGTGTGGATTTGTAACTTTCAATTTTTGGGGTGAAAAAACACCAAAGGGGTTAACCTTACGTTTTTTTCAAAAATCGCCAAAAATTTAATTGGTCTTTTTTTGACTAAAACCGACGTGATTTGATGCGAGGAGTTCGAAGAACGCGGTATCGTTTGGGGAAAACGCTCGTAAACGGTTCAAAATGACGTTCAAATATTTCCAACTTTAAAGACGCATAAATCCTAAAATATTATACTTACGGCAAATCTGGCTGCGTCAGTCGATTTATCTCAAAAAACTGCATAGGAAAACGCCAAAAAATGTGTGGATTTGTAACTTTCAATTTTTGGGGTGAAAAAACACCAAAGGGGTTAACCTTACGTTTTTTTCAAAAATCGCCAAAAATTTAATTGGTCTTTTTTTGACTAAAACCGACGTGATTTGATGCGAGGAGTTCGAAGAACGCGGTATCGTTTGGGGAAAACGCTCGTAAGCGGTTCAAAATGACGTTGAAATATTTCCAACTTTAAAGACGCATAAATCCTAAAATATTATACTTACGGCAAATCTGGCTGCGTCAGTCGATTTATCTCAAAAAACTGCATAAGAAAACGCCAAAAAATGAGTGGATTTAAAACTTTCAATTTTTGGGGTGAAAAAACACCAAAGGGGTTAACCTTACGTTTTTTTCAAAAATCGCCAAAAATTTAATTGGTCTTTTTTTGACTCAAACCGACGTGATTTGATGCGAGGAGTTCGAAGAACGCGGTATCGTTTGGGGAAAACGCTCGTAAGCGGTTCAAAATGACGTTGAAATATTTCCAACTTTAAAGACGCATAAATCCTAAAATATTATACTTACGGCAAATCTGGCTGCGTCAGTCGATTTATCTCAAAAAACTGCATAAGAAAACGCCAAAAAATGAGTGGATTTGAAATTTTCAATTTTTGGGGTGAAAAAACACCAAAGGGGTTAACCTTACGTTTTTTTCAAAAATCGCCAAAAATTTAATTGGTCTTTTTTTGACTCAAACCGACGTGATTTGATGCGAGGAGTTCGAAGAACGCGGTATCGTTTGGGGAAAACGCTCGTAAGCGGTTCAAAATGACGTTGAAATATTTCCAACTTTAAAGACGCATAAATCCTAAAATATTATACTTACGGCAAATCTGGCTGCGTCAGTCGATTTATCTCAAAAAACTGCATAAGAAAACGCCAAAAAATGAGTGGATTTGAAATTTTCAATTTTTGGGGTGAAAAAACACCAAAGGGGTTAAACCTTACGTTTTTTTCAAAAATCGCCAAAAATTTAATTGGTCTTTTTTTGACTCAAACCGACGTGATTTGATGCGAGGAGTTCGAAAAACGCGGTATCGTTTGGGGAAAACGCTCGTAAGCGGTTCAAAATGACGTTCAAATATTTCCAACTTTAAAGACGCATAAATCCTAAAATATTATACTTACGGCAAATCTGGCTCCGTCAGTCGATTTATCTCAAAAAACTGCATAGGAAAACGCCAAAAAATGTGTGGATTTGTAACTTTCAATTTTTGGGGTGAAAAAACACCAAAGGGGTTAACCTTACGTTTTTTTCAAAAATCGCCAAAAATTTAATTGGTCTTTTTTTGACTAAAACCGACGTGATTTGATGCGAGGAGTTCGAAGAACGCGGTATCGTTTGGGGAAAACGCTCGTAAACGGTTCAAAATGACGTTCAAATATTTCCAACTTTAAAGACGCATAAATCCTAAAATATTATACTTACGGCAAATCTGGCTGCGTCAGTCGATTTATCTCAAAAAACTGCATAGGAAAACGCCAAAAAATGTGTGGATTTGTAACTTTCAATTTTTGGGGTGAAAAAACACCAAAGGGGTTAACCTTACGTTTTTTTCAAAAATCGCCAAAAATTTAATTGGTCTTTTTTTGACTAAAACCGACGTGATTTGATGCGAGGAGTTCGAAGAACGCGGTATCGTTTGGGGAAAACGCTCGTAAGCGGTTCAAAATGACGTTGAAATATTTCCAACTTTAAAGACGCATAAATCCTAAAATATTATACTTACGGCAAATCTGGCTGCGTCAGTCGATTTATCTCAAAAAACTGCATAAGAAAACGCCAAAAAATGAGTGGATTTAAAACTTTCAATTTTTGGGGTGAAAAAACACCAAAGGGGTTAACCTTACGTTTTTTTCAAAAATCGCCAAAAATTTAATTGGTCTTTTTTTGACTCAAACCGACGTGATTTGATGCGAGGAGTTCGAAAAACGCGGTATCGTTTGGGGAAAACGCTCGTAAGCGGTTCAAAATGACGTTCAAATATTTCCAACTTTAAAGACGCATAAATCCTAAAATATTATACTTACGGCAAATCTGGCTACGTCAGTCGATTTATCCCAAAAAACTGCATAGGAAAACGCCAAAAAATGTGTGGATTTGAAACTTTCAATTTTTGGGGTGAAAAAACACCAAAGGGGTTAACCTTACGTTTTTTTCAAAAATCGCCAAAAATTTAATTGGTCTTTTTTTGACTCAAACCGACGTGATTTGATGCGAGGAGTTCGAAAAACGCGGTATCGTTTGGAGAAAACGCTCGTAAGCGGTTCAAAATGACGTTCAAATATTTCCAACTTTAAAGACGCATAAATCCTAAAATATTATACTTACGGCAAATCTGGCTCCGTCAGTCGATTTATCTCAAAAAACTGCATAGGAAAACGCCAAAAAATGTGTGGATTTGAAACTTTCAATTTTTGGGGTGAAAAAACACCAAAGGGGTTAACCTTACGTTTTTTTCAAAAATCGCCAAAAATTTAGGTGGTCTTTTTTTGACCTAAACCGACGTGATTTGATGCGAGGAGTTCGAAAAACGCGGTATCGTTTGGGGAAAACGCTCGTAAGCGGTTCAAAATGACGTTCAAATATTTCCAACTTTAAAGACGCATAAATCCATACTTACGGCAAATCTGGCTGCGTCAGTCGATTTATCTCAAAAAACTGCATAGGAAAACGCCAAAAAATGTGTGGATTTGAAACTTTCAATTTTTGGGGTGAAAAAACACCAAAGGGGTTAACCTTACGTTTTTTTCAAAAATCGCCAAAAATTTAATTGGTCTTTTTTTGACTCAAACCGACGTGATTTGATGCGAGGAGTTCGAAAAACGCGGTATCGTTTGGGGAAAACGCTCGTAAGCGGTTCAAAATGACGTTCAAATATTTCCAACTTTAAAGACGCATAAATCCTAAAATATTATACTTACGGCAAATCTGGCTGCGTCAGTCGATTTATCTCAAAAAACTGCATAGGAAAACGCCAAAAAATGTGTGGATTTGAAACTTTCAATTTTTGGGGTGAAAATACACCAAAGGGGTTAACCTTACGTTTTTTTCAAAAATCGCCAAAAATTTAATTGGTCGTTTTTTGACTCAAACCGACGTGATTTGATGCGAGGAGTTCGAAAAACGCGGTATCGTTTGGGGAAAACGCTCGTAAGCGGTTCAAAATGACGTTCAAATATTTCCAACTTTAAAGACGCATAAATCCTAAAATATTATACTTACGGCAAATCTGGCTGCGTCAGTCGATTTATCTCAAAAAACTGCATAAGAAAACGCCAAAAAATGAGTGGATTTGAAACTTTCAATTTTTGGGGTGAAAAAACACCAAAGGGGTTAATCTTACGTTTTTTTCAAAAATCGCCAAAATTTTAATTGGTCGTTTTTTGACTCAAACCGACGTGATTTGATGCGAGGAGTTCGAAAAACGCGGTATCGTTTGGGGAAAACGCTCGTAAGCGGTTCAAAATGACGTTCAAATATTTCCAACTTTAAAGACGCATAAATCCTAAAATATTATACTTACGGCAAATCTGGCTGCGTCAGTCGATTTATCTCAAAAAACTGCATAAGAAAACGCAAAAAAATGTGTGGATTTGAAACTTTCAATTTTTGAGGTGAAAAAACACCAAAGGGGTTAACCTTACGTTTTTTTCAAAAATCGCCAAAAATTTAATTGGTCTTTTTTTGACTCAAACCGACGTGATTTGATGCGAGGAGTTCGAAAAACGCGGTATCGTTTGGGGAAAACGCTCGTAAGCGGTTCAAAATGACGTTCAAATATTTCCAACTTTAAAGACGCATAAATCCTAAAATATTATACTTACGGCAAATCTGGCTACGTCAGTCGATTTATCCCAAAAAACTGCATAGGAAAACGCCAAAAAATGTGTGGATTTGAAACTTTCAATTTTTGGGGTGAAAAAACACCAAAGGGGTTAACCTTACGTTTTTTTCAAAAATCGCCAAAAATTTAATTGGTCTTTTTTTGACTCAAACCGACGTGATTTGATGCGAGGAGTTCGAAAAACGCGGTATCGTTTGGAGAAAACGCTCGTAAGCGGTTCAAAATGACGTTCAAATATTTCCAACTTTAAAGACGCATAAATCCTAAAATATTATACTTATGGCAAATCTGGCTGCGTCAGTCGATTTATCTCAAAAAACTGCATAGGAAAACGCCAAAGAATGTGTGGATTTGAAACTTTCAATTTTTGGGGTGAAAAAACACCAAAGGGGTTAACCTTACGTTTTTTTCAAAAATGGCCAAAAATTTAATTGGTCTTTTTTTGACTCAAACCGACGTGATTTGATGCGAGGAGTTCGAAAAACGCGGTATCGTTTGGGGAAAACGCTCGTAAACGGTTCAAAATGACGTTCAAATATTTCCAACTTTAAAGACGCATAAATCCTAAAATATTATACTTACGGCAAATCTGGCTGCGTCAGTCGATTTATCTCAAAAAACTGCATAGGAAAACGCCAAAAAATGTGTGGATTTGTAACTTTCAATTTTTGGGGTGAAAAAACACCAAAGGGGTTAACCTTACGTTTTTTTCAAAAATCGCCAAAAATTTAATTGGTCTTTTTTTGACTAAAACCGACGTGATTTGATGCGAGGAGTTCGAAGAACGCGGTATCGTTTGGGGAAAACGCTCGTAAGCGGTTCAAAATGACGTTGAAATATTTCCAACTTTAAAGACGCATAAATCCTAAAATATTATACTTACGGCAAATCTGGCTGCGTCAGTCGATTTATCTCAAAAAACTGCATAAGAAAACGCCAAAAAATGAGTGGATTTAAAACTTTCAATTTTTGGGGTGAAAAAACACCAAAGGGGTTAACCTTACGTTTTTTTCAAAAATCGCCAAAAATTTAATTGGTCTTTTTTTGACTCAAACCGACGTGATTTGATGCGAGGAGTTCGAAAAACGCGGTATCGTTTGGGGAAAACGCTCGTAAGCGGTTCAAAATGACGTTCAAATATTTCCAACTTTAAAGACGCATAAATCCTAAAATATTATACTTACGGCAAATCTGGCTACGTCAGTCGATTTATCCCAAAAAACTGCATAGGAAAACGCCAAAAAATGTGTGGATTTGAAACTTTCAATTTTTGGGGTGAAAAAACACCAAAGGGGTTAACCTTACGTTTTTTTCAAAAATCGCCAAAAATTTAATTGGTCTTTTTTTGACTCAAACCGACGTGATTTGATGCGAGGAGTTCGAAAAACGCGGTATCGTTTGGAGAAAACGCTCGTAAGCGGTTCAAAATGACGTTCAAATATTTCCAACTTTAAAGACGCATAAATCCTAAAATATTATACTTACGGCAAATCTGGCTCCGTCAGTCGATTTATCTCAAAAAACTGCATAGGAAAACGCCAAAAAATGTGTGGATTTGAAACTTTCAATTTTTGGGGTGAAAAAACACCAAAGGGGTTAACCTTACGTTTTTTTCAAAAATCGCCAAAAATTTAGGTGGTCTTTTTTTGACCTAAACCGACGTGATTTGATGCGAGGAGTTCGAAAAACGCGGTATCGTTTGGGGAAAACGCTCGTAAGCGGTTCAAAATGACGTTCAAATATTTCCAACTTTAAAGACGCATAAATCCATACTTACGGCAAATCTGGCTGCGTCAGTCGATTTATCTCAAAAAACTGCATAGGAAAACGCCAAAAAATGTGTGGATTTGAAACTTTCAATTTTTGGGGTGAAAAAACACCAAAGGGGTTAACCTTACGTTTTTTTCAAAAATCGCCAAAAATTTAATTGGTCTTTTTTTGACTCAAACCGACGTGATTTGATGCGAGGAGTTCGAAAAACGCGGTATCGTTTGGGGAAAACGCTCGTAAGCGGTTCAAAATGACGTTCAAATATTTCCAACTTTAAAGACGCATAAATCCTAAAATATTATACTTACGGCAAATCTGGCTGCGTCAGTCGATTTATCTCAAAAAACTGCATAGGAAAACGCCAAAAAATGTGTGGATTTGAAACTTTCAATTTTTGGGGTGAAAATACACCAAAGGGGTTAACCTTACGTTTTTTTCAAAAATCGCCAAAAATTTAATTGGTCGTTTTTTGACTCAAACCGACGTGATTTGATGCGAGGAGTTCGAAAAACGCGGTATCGTTTGGGGAAAACGCTCGTAAGCGGTTCAAAATGACGTTCAAATATTTCCAACTTTAAAGACGCATAAATCCTAAAATATTATACTTACGGCAAATCTGGCTGCGTCAGTCGATTTATCTCAAAAAACTGCATAAGAAAACGCCAAAAAATGAGTGGATTTGAAACTTTCAATTTTTGGGGTGAAAAAACACCAAAGGGGTTAATCTTACGTTTTTTTCAAAAATCGCCAAAATTTTAATTGGTCGTTTTTTGACTCAAACCGACGTGATTTGATGCGAGGAGTTTGAAAAACGCGGTATCGTTTGGGGAAAACGCTCGTAAGCGGTTCAAAATGACGTTCAAATATTTCCAACTTTAAAGACGCATAAATCCTAAAATATTATACTTACGGCAAATCTGGCTGCGTCAGTCGATTTATCTCAAAAAACTGCATAAGAAAACGCAAAAAAATGTGTGGATTTGAAACTTTCAATTTTTGAGGTGAAAAAACACCAAAGGGGTTAACCTTACGTTTTTTTCAAAAATCGCCAAAAATTTAATTGGTCTTTTTTTGACTCAAACCGACGTGATTTGATGCGAGGAGTTCGAAAAACGCGGTATCGTTTGGGGAAAACGCTCGTAAGCGGTTCAAAATGACGTTCAAATATTTCCAACTTTAAAGACGCATAAATCCTAAAATATTATACTTACGGCAAATCTGGCTACGTCAGTCGATTTATCCCAAAAAACTGCATAGGAAAACGCCAAAAAATGTGTGGATTTGAAACTTTCAATTTTTGGGGTGAAAAAACACCAAAGGGGTTAACCTTACGTTTTTTTCAAAAATCGCCAAAAATTTAATTGGTCTTTTTTTGACTCAAACCGACGTGATTTGATGCGAGGAGTTCGAAAAACGCGGTATCGTTTGGAGAAAACGCTCGTAAGCGGTTCAAAATGACGTTCAAATATTTCCAACTTTAAAGACGCATAAATCCTAAAATATTATACTTATGGCAAATCTGGCTGCGTCAGTCGATTTATCTCAAAAAACTGCATAGGAAAACGCCAAAGAATGTGTGGATTTGAAACTTTCAATTTTTGGGGTGAAAAAACACCAAAGGGGTTAACCTTACGTTTTTTTCAAAAATCGCCAAAAATTTAATTGGTCTTTTTTTGACTCAAACCGACGTGATTTGATGCGAGGAGTTCGAAAAACGCGGTATCGTTTGGGGAAAACGCTCGTAAGCGCTTCAAAATGACGTTCAAATATTTCCAACTTTAAAGACGCATAAATCCTAAAATATTATACTTACGGCAAATCTGGCTGCGTCAGTCGATTTATCTCAAAAAACTGCATAGGAAAACGCCAAAAAATGTGTGGATTTGAAACTTTCAATTTTTGGGGTGAAAAAACACCCAAGGGGTTAACCTTACGTTTATTTCAAAAATCGCCAAAAATTTAATTGGTCTTTTTTTGACTCAAACCGACGTGATTTGATGCGAGGAGTTCGAAAAACGCGGTATCGTTTGGGGAAAACGCTCGTAAGCGGTTCAAAATGACGTTCAAATATTTCCAACTTTAAAGACGTATAAATCCTAAAATATTATATTTACGGCAAATCTGGCTGCATCAGTCGATTTATCTCAAAAAACTGCATAGGAAAACGCCAAAAAATGTGTGGATTTGAAACTTTCAATTTTTGGGGTGAAAAACACCAACGTCCCCTAACGTTTTTTTCAAAAATCGTCAAAAATTTAATTGGTCTTTTTTTGACTAAAACCGACGTGATTTGATGCGAGGAGGTCGAAAAACGCGGTATCGTTTGGGGAAAACGCTCGTAAGCGGTTCAAAATGACGTTCAATATTTCCAACTTTAAAGACGCATAAATCCTAAAATATTATACTTACGGCAAATCTGGCTGCGTCAGTCGATTTATCTCAAAAAACTGCATAAGAAAACGCAAAAAAATGTGTGGATTTGAAACTTTCAATTTTTGAGGTGAAAAAACACCAAAGGGGTTAACCTTACGTTTTTTTCAAAAATCGCCAAAAATTTAATTGGTCTTTTTTTGACTCAAACCGACGTGATTTGATGCGAGGAGTTCGAAAAACGCGGTATCGTTTGGGGAAAACGCTCGTAAGCGGTTCAAAATGACGTTCAAATATTTCCAACTTTAAAGACGCATAAATCCTAAAATATTATACTTACGGCAAATCTGGCTACGTCAGTCGATTTATCCCAAAAAACTGCATAGGAAAACGCCAAAAAATGTGTGGATTTGAAACTTTCAATTTTTGGGGTGAAAAAACACCAAAGGGGTTAACCTTACGTTTTTTTCAAAAATCGCCAAAAATTTAATTGGTCTTTTTTTGACTCAAACCGACGTGATTTGATGCGAGGAGTTCGAAAAACGCGGTATCGTTTGGAGAAAACGCTCGTAAGCGGTTCAAAATGACGTTCAAATATTTCCAACTTTAAAGACGCATAAATCCTAAAATATTATACTTATGGCAAATCTGGCTGCGTCAGTCGATTTATCTCAAAAAACTGCATAGGAAAACGCCAAAGAATGTGTGGATTTGAAACTTTCAATTTTTGGGGTGAAAAAACACCAAAGGGGTTAACCTTACGTTTTTTTCAAAAATGGCCAAAAATTTAATTGGTCTTTTTTTGACTCAAACCGACGTGATTTGATGCGAGGAGTTCGAAAAACGCGGTATCGTTTGGGGAAAACGCTCGTAAACGGTTCAAAATGACGTTCAAATATTTCCAACTTTAAAGACGCATAAATCCTAAAATATTATACTTACGGCAAATCTGGCTGCGTCAGTCGATTTATCTCAAAAAACTGCATAGGAAAACGCCAAAAAATGTGTGGATTTGTAACTTTCAATTTTTGGGGTGAAAAAACACCAAAGGGGTTAACCTTACGTTTTTTTCAAAAATCGCCAAAAATTTAATTGGTCTTTTTTTGACTAAAACCGACGTGATTTGATGCGAGGAGTTCGAAGAACGCGGTATCGTTTGGGGAAAACGCTCGTAAGCGGTTCAAAATGACGTTGAAATATTTCCAACTTTAAAGACGCATAAATCCTAAAATATTATACTTACGGCAAATCTGGCTGCGTCAGTCGATTTATCTCAAAAAACTGCATAAGAAAACGCCAAAAAATGAGTGGATTTAAAACTTTCAATTTTTGGGGTGAAAAAACACCAAAGGGGTTAACCTTACGTTTTTTTCAGAAATCGCCAAAAATTTAATTGGTCTTTTTTTGACTCAAACCGACGTGATTTGATGCGAGGAGTTCGAAAAACGCGGTATCGTTTGGGGAAAACGCTCGTAAGCGGTTCAAAATGACGTTCAAATATTTCCAACTTTAAAGACGCATAAATCCTAAAATATTATACTTACGGCAAATCTGGCTACGTCAGTCGATTTATCCCAAAAAACTGCATAGGAAAACGCCAAAAAATGTGTGGATTTGAAACTTTCAATTTTTGGGGTGAAAAAACACCAAAGGGGTTAACCTTACGTTTTTTTCAAAAATCGCCAAAAATTTAATTGGTCTTTTTTTGACTCAAACCGACGTGATTTGATGCGAGGAGTTCGAAAAACGCGGTATCGTTTGGAGAAAACGCTCGTAAGCGGTTCAAAATGACGTTCAAATATTTCCAACTTTAAAGACGCATAAATCCTAAAATATTATACTTACGGCAAATCTGGCTCCGTCAGTCGATTTATCTCAAAAAACTGCATAGGAAAACGCCAAAAAATGTGTGGATTTGAAACTTTCAATTTTTGGGGTGAAAAAACACCAAAGGGGTTAACCTTACGTTTTTTTCAAAAATCGCCAAAAATTTAGGTGGTCTTTTTTTGACCTAAACCGACGTGATTTGATGCGAGGAGTTCGAAAAACGCGGTATCGTTTGGGGAAAACGCTCGTAAGCGGTTCAAAATGACGTTCAAATATTTCCAACTTTAAAGACGCATAAATCCATACTTACGGCAAATCTGGCTGCGTCAGTCGATTTATCTCAAAAAACTGCATAGGAAAACGCCAAAAAATGTGTGGATTTGAAACTTTCAATTTTTGGGGTGAAAAAACACCAAAGGGGTTAACCTTACGTTTTTTTCAAAAATCGCCAAAAATTTAATTGGTCTTTTTTTGACTCAAACCGACGTGATTTGATGCGAGGAGTTCGAAAAACGCGGTATCGTTTGGGGAAAACGCTCGTAAGCGGTTCAAAATGACGTTCAAATATTTCCAACTTTAAAGACGCATAAATCCTAAAATATTATACTTACGGCAAATCTGGCTGCGTCAGTCGATTTATCTCAAAAAACTGCATAGGAAAACGCCAAAAAATGTGTGGATTTGAAACTTTCAATTTTTGGGGTGAAAATACACCAAAGGGGTTAACCTTACGTTTTTTTCAAAAATCGCCAAAAATTTAATTGGTCGTTTTTTGACTCAAACCGACGTGATTTGATGCGAGGAGTTCGAAAAACGCGGTATCGTTTGGGGAAAACGCTCGTAAGCGGTTCAAAATGACGTTCAAATATTTCCAACTTTAAAGACGCATAAATCCTAAAATATTATACTTACGGCAAATCTGGCTGCGTCAGTCGATTTATCTCAAAAAACTGCATAAGAAAACGCCAAAAAATGAGTGGATTTGAAACTTTCAATTTTTGGGGTGAAAAAACACCAAAGGGGTTAATCTTACGTTTTTTTCAAAAATCGCCAAAATTTTAATTGGTCGTTTTTTGACTCAAACCGACGTGATTTGATGCGAGGAGTTTGAAAAACGCGGTATCGTTTGGGGAAAACGCTCGTAAGCGGTTCAAAATGACGTTCAAATATTTCCAACTTTAAAGACGCATAAATCCTAAAATATTATACTTACGGCAAATCTGGCTGCGTCAGTCGATTTATCTCAAAAAACTGCATAAGAAAACGCAAAAAAATGTGTGGATTTGAAACTTTCAATTTTTGAGGTGAAAAAACACCAAAGGGGTTAACCTTACGTTTTTTTCAAAAATCGCCAAAAATTTAATTGGTCTTTTTTTGACTCAAACCGACGTGATTTGATGCGAGGAGTTCGAAAAACGCGGTATCGTTTGGGGAAAACGCTCGTAAGCGGTTCAAAATGACGTTCAAATATTTCCAACTTTAAAGACGCATAAATCCTAAAATATTATACTTACGGCAAATCTGGCTACGTCAGTCGATTTATCCCAAAAAACTGCATAGGAAAACGCCAAAAAATGTGTGGATTTGAAACTTTCAATTTTTGGGGTGAAAAAACACCAAAGGGGTTAACCTTACGTTTTTTTCAAAAATCGCCAAAAATTTAATTGGTCTTTTTTTGACTCAAACCGACGTGATTTGATGCGAGGAGTTCGAAAAACGCGGTATCGTTTGGAGAAAACGCTCGTAAGCGGTTCAAAATGACGTTCAAATATTTCCAACTTTAAAGACGCATAAATCCTAAAATATTATACTTATGGCAAATCTGGCTGCGTCAGTCGATTTATCTCAAAAAACTGCATAGGAAAACGCCAAAGAATGTGTGGATTTGAAACTTTCAATTTTTGGGGTGAAAAAACACCAAAGGGGTTAACCTTACGTTTTTTTCAAAAATCGCCAAAAATTTAATTGGTCTTTTTTTGACTCAAACCGACGTGATTTGATGCGAGGAGTTCGAAAAACGCGGTATCGTTTGGGGAAAACGCTCGTAAGCGCTTCAAAATGACGTTCAAATATTTCCAACTTTAAAGACGCATAAATCCTAAAATATTATACTTACGGCAAATCTGGCTGCGTCAGTCGATTTATCTCAAAAAACTGCATAGGAAAACGCCAAAAAATGTGTGGATTTGAAACTTTCAATTTTTGGGGTGAAAAAACACCCAAGGGGTTAACCTTACGTTTATTTCAAAAATCGCCAAAAATTTAATTGGTCTTTTTTTGACTCAAACCGACGTGATTTGATGCGAGGAGTTCGAAAAACGCGGTATCGTTTGGGGAAAACGCTCGTAAGCGGTTCAAAATGACGTTCAAATATTTCCAACTTTAAAGACGTATAAATCCTAAAATATTATATTTACGGCAAATCTGGCTGCGTCAGTCGATTTATCTCAAAAAACTGCATAGGAAAACGCCAAAAAATGTGTGGATTTGAAACTTTCAATTTTTGGGGTGAAAAACACCAACGTCCCCTAACGTTTTTTTCAAAAATCGTCAAAAATTTAATTGGTCTTTTTTTGACTAAAACCGACGTGATTTGATGCGAGGAGGTCGAAAAACGCGGTATCGTTTGGGGAAAACGCTCGTAAGCGGTTCAAAATGACGTTCAATATTTCCAACTTTAAAGACGCATAAATCCTAAAATATTATACTTACGGCAAATCTGGCTGCGTCAGTCGATTTATCTCAAAAAACTGCATAGGAAAACGCCAAAAAATGTGTGGATTTGAAACTTTCAATTTTTGGGGTGAAAAAACACCAAAGGGGTTAACCTTACGTTTTTTTCAAAAATCGCCAAAAATTTAATTGGTCGTTTTTTGACTCAAACCGACGTGATTTGATGCGAGGAGTTCGAAAAACGCGGTATCGTTTGGGGAAAACGCTCGTAAGCGGTTCAAAATGACGTTCAAATATTTCCAACTTTAAAGACGCATAAATCCTAAAATATTATACTTACGGCAAATCTGGCTGCGTCAGTCGATTTATCTCAAAAAACTGCATAGGAAAACGCCAAAAAATGTGTGGATTTGAAACTTTCAATTTTTGGGGTGAAAAAACACCAAAGGGGTTAACCTTACGTTTTTTTCAAAAATCGCCAAAAATTTAGGTGGTCTTTTTTTGACCTAAACCGACGTGATTTGATGCGAGGAGTTCGAAAAACGCGGTATCGTTTGGGGAAAACGCTCGTAAGCGGTTCAAAGTGACGTTCAAATATTTCCAACTTTAAAGACGCATAAATCCTAAAATATTTACTTACGGCAAATCTGGCTGCGTCAGTCGATTTATCTCAAAAAACTGCATAGGAAAACGCCAAAAAATGTGTGGATTTGAAACTTTCAATTTTTGGGGTGAAAAAACACCAAAGGGGTTAACCTTACGTTTTTTTCAAAAATCGCCAAAAATTTAATTGGTCGTTTTTTGACTCAAACCGACGTGATTTGATGCGAGGAGTTCGAAAAACGCGGTATCGTTTGGGGAAAACGCTCGTAAACGGTTCAAAATGACGTTCAAATATTTCCAACTTTAAAGACGCATAAATCCTAAAATATTATACTTACGGCAAATCTGGCTGCGTCAGTCGATTTATCTCAAAAAACTGCATAGGAAAACGCCAAAAAATGTGTGGATTTGAAACTTTCAATTTTTGGGGTGAAAAAACACCAAAGGGGTTAACCTTACGTTTTTTTCAAAAATCGTCAAAAATTTAATTGGTCTTTTTTTGACTAAAACCGACGTGATTTGATGCGAGGAGGATTTGAAACTTTTTCGAACTCCTCGCATCAAATCTTACGTTTTTTTCAAAAATCGCCAAAAATTTAATTGGTCGTTTTTTGACTCAAACCGACGTGATTTGATGCGAGGAGTTCGAAAAACGCGGTATCGTTTGGGGAAAACGCTCGTAAGCGGTTCAAAATGACGTTCAAATATTTCCAACTTTAAAGACGCATAAATCCTAAAATATTATACTTACGGCAAATCTGGCTGCGTCAGTCGATTTATCTCAAAAAACTGCATAAGAAAACGCCAAAAAATGAGTGGATTTGAAACTTTCAATTTTTGGGGTGAAAAAACACCAAAGGGGTTAACCTTACGTTTTTTTCAAAAATCGCCAAAAATTTAATTGGTCGTTTTTTGACTCAAACCGAAGTGATTTGATGCGAGGAGTTCGAAAAACGCGGTTTCGTTTGGGGAAAACGCTCGTAAGCGGTTCAAAATGACGTTCAAATATATCCAACTTTAAAGACGCATAAATCCTAAAATATTATACTTACGGCAAATCTGGCTGCGTCAGTCGATTTATCTCAAAAAACTGCATAAGAAAACGCCAAAAAATGTGTGGATTTGAAACTTTCAATTTTTGAGGTCAAAAAACACCAAAGGGGTTAACCTTACGTTTTTTTCAAAAATCGCCAAAAATTTAATTGGTCTTTTTTTGACTCAAACCGACGTAATTTGATGCGAGGAGTTCGAAAAACGCGGTATCGTTTGGGGAAAACGCTCGTAAGCGGTTCAAAATGACGTTCAAATATTTCCAACTTTAAAGACGCATAAATCCTAAAATATTATACTTACGGCAAATCTGGCTGCGTCAGTCGATTTATCTCAAAAAACTGCATAGGAAAACGCCAAAAAATGTGTGGATTTGAAACTTTCAATTTTTGGGGTGAAAATACACCAAAGGGGTTAACCTTACGTTTTTTTCAAAAATCGCCAAAAATTTAATTGATCGTTTTTTGACTCAAACCGACGTGATTTGATGCGAGGAGTTCGAAAAACGCGGTATCGTTTGGGGAAAACGCTCGTAAGCGGTTCAAAATGACGTTCAAATATTTCCAACTTTAAAGACGCATAAATCCTAAAATATTATACTTACGGCAAATCTGGCTGCGTCAGTCGATTTATCTCAAAAAACTGCATAAGAAAACGCCAAAAAATGAGTGGATTTGAAACTTTCAATTTTTGGGGTGAAAAAACACCAAAGGGGTTAATCTTACGTTTTTTTCAAAAATCGCCAAAATTTTAATTGGTCGTTTTTTGACTCAAACCGACGTGATTTGATGCGAGGAGTTCGAAAAACGCGGTATCGTTTGGGGAAAACGCTCGTAAACGGTTCAAAATGACGTTCAAATATTTCCAACTTTAAAGACGCATAAATCCTAAAATATTATACTTACGGCAAATCTGGCTGCGTCAGTCGATTTATCTCAAAAAACTGCATAGGAAAACGCCAAAAAATGTGTGGATTTGAAACTTTCAATTTTTGGGGTGAAAAAACACCAAAGGGGTTAACCTTACGTTTTTTTCAAAAATCGTCAAAAATTTAATTGGTCTTTTTTTGACTAAAACCGACGTGATTTGATGCGAGGAGGATTTGAAACTTTTTCGAACTCCTCGCATCAAATCTTACGTTTTTTTCAAAAATCGCCAAAAATTTAATTGGTCGTTTTTTGACTCAAACCGACGTGATTTGATGCGAGGAGTTCGAAAAACGCGGTATCGTTTGGGGAAAACGCTCGTAAGCGGTTCAAAATGACGTTCAAATATTTCCAACTTTAAAGACGCATAAATCCTAAAATATTATACTTACGGCAAATCTGGCTGCGTCAGTCGATTTATCTCAAAAAACTGCATAAGAAAACGCCAAAAAATGAGTGGATTTGAAACTTTCAATTTTTGGGGTGAAAAAACACCAAAGGGGTTAACCTTACGTTTTTTTCAAAAATCGCCAAAAATTTAATTGGTCGTTTTTTGACTCAAACCGAAGTGATTTGATGCGAGGAGTTCGAAAAACGCGGTTTCGTTTGGGGAAAACGCTCGTAAGCGGTTCAAAATGACGTTCAAATATTTCCAACTTTAAAGACGCATAAATCCTAAAATATTATATTTACGGCAAATCTGGCTGCGTCAGTCGATTTATCTCAAAAAACTGCATAGGAAAACGCCAAAAAATGTGTGGATTTGAAACTTTCAATTTTTGGGGTGAAAAACACCAAAGGGGTTCCCCTAACGTTTTTTTCAAAAATCGTCAAAAATTTAATTGGTCTTTTTTTGACTAAAACCGACGTGATTTGATGGGAGGAGGTCGAAAAACGCGGTATCGTTTGGGGAAAACGCTCGTAAGCGGTTCAAAATGACGTTCAATATTTCCAACTTTAAAGACGCATAAATCCTAAAATATTATACTTACGGCAAATCTGGCTGCGTCAGTCGATTTATCTCAAAAAACTGCATAGGAAAACGCCAAAAAATGTGTGGATTTGAAACTTTCAATTTTTGGGGTGAAAAAACACCAAAGGGGTTAACCTTACGTTTTTTTCAAAAATCGCTAAAAATTTAATTGGTCTTTTTTTGTCTAAAACCGACGTGATTTGATGCGAGAAGTTCGAAAAACGCGGTATCGTTTGGGGAAAACGCTCGTAAGCGGTTCAAAATGACGTTCAAATATATCCAACTTTAAAGACGCATAAATCCTAAAATATTATACTTACGGCAAATCTGGCTGCGTCAGTCGATTTATCTCAAAAAACTGCATAAGAAAACGCCAAAAAATGTGTGGATTTGAAACTTTCAATTTTTGAGGTCAAAAAACACCAAAGGGGTTAACCTTACGTTTTTTTCAAAAATCGCCAAAAATTTAATTGGTCTTTTTTTGACTCAAACCGACGTAATTTGATGCGAGGAGTTCGAAAAACGCGGTATCGTTTGGGGAAAACGCTCGTAAGCGGTTCAAAATGACGTTCAAATATTTCCAACTTTAAAGACGCATAAATCCTAAAATATTATACTTACGGCAAATCTGGCTGCGTCAGTCGATTTATCTCAAAAAACTGCATAGGAAAACGCCAAAAAATGTGTGGATTTGAAACTTTCAATTTTTGGGGTGAAAATACACCAAAGGGGTTAACCTTACGTTTTTTTCAAAAATCGCCAAAAATTTAATTGGTCGTTTTTTGACTCAAACCGACGTGATTTGATGCGAGGAGTTCGAAAAACGCGGTATCGTTTGGGGAAAACGCTCGTAAGCGGTTCAAAATGACGTTCAAATATTTCCAACTTTAAAGACGCATAAATCCTAAAATATTATACTTACGGCAAATCTGGCTGCGTCAGTCGATTTATCTCAAAAAACTGCATAAGAAAACGCCAAAAAATGAGTGGATTTGAAACTTTCAATTTTTGGGGTGAAAAAACACCAAAGGGGTTAATCTTACGTTTTTTTCAAAAATCGCCAAAATTTTAATTGGTCGTTTTTTGACTCAAACCGACGTGATTTGATGCGAGGAGTTCGAAAAACGCGGTATCGTTTGGGGAAAACGCTCGTAAGCGGTTCAAAATGACGTTCAAATATTTCCAACTTTAAAGACGCATAAATCCTAAAATATTATACTTACGGCAAATCTGGCTGCGTCAGTCGATTTATCTCAAAAAACTGCATAAGAAAACGCAAAAAAATGTGTGGATTTGAAACTTTCAATTTTTGAGGTGAAAAAACACCAAAGGGGTTAACCTTACGTTTTTTTCAAAAATCGCCAAAAATTTAATTGGTCTTTTTTTGACTCAAACCGACGTGATTTGATGCGAGGAGTTCGAAAAACGCGGTATCGTTTGGAGAAAACGCTCGTAAGCGGTTCAAAATGACGTTCAAATATTTCCAACTTTAAAGACGCATAAATCCTAAAATATTATACTTATGGCAAATCTGGCTGCGTCAGTCGATTTATCTCAAAAAACTGCATAGGAAAACGCCAAAGAATGTGTGGATTTGAAACTTTCAATTTTTGGGGTGAAAAAACACCAAAGGGGTTAACCTTACGTTTTTTTCAAAAATCGCCAAAAATTTAATTGGTCTTTTTTTGACTCAAACCGACGTGATTTGATGCGAGGAGTTCGAAAAACGCGGTATCGTTTGGGGAAAACGCTCGTAAGCGCTTCAAAATGACGTTCAAATATTTCCAACTTTAAAGACGCATAAATCCTAAAATATTATACTTACGGCAAATCTGGCTGCGTCAGTCGATTTATCTCAAAAAACTGCATAGGAAAACGCCAAAAAATGTGTGGATTTGAAACTTTCAATTTTTGGGGTGAAAAAACACCCAAGGGGTTAACCTTACGTTTATTTCAAAAATCGCCAAAAATTTAATTGGTCTTTTTTTGACTCAAACCGACGTGATTTGATGCGAGGAGTTCGAAAAACGCGGTATCGTTTGGGGAAAACGCTCGTAAGCGGTTCAAAATGACGTTCAAATATTTCCAACTTTAAAGACGTATAAATCCTAAAATATTATATTTACGGCAAATCTGGCTGCGTCAGTCGATTTATCTCAAAAAACTGCATAGGAAAACGCCAAAAAATGTGTGGATTTGAAACTTTCAATTTTTGGGGTGAAAAACACCAACGTCCCCTAACGTTTTTTTCAAAAATCGTCAAAAATTTAATTGGTCTTTTTTTGACTAAAACCGACGTGATTTGATGCGAGGAGGTCGAAAAACGCGGTATCGTTTGGGGAAAACGCTCGTAAGCGGTTCAAAATGACGTTCAATATTTCCAACTTTAAAGACGCATAAATCCTAAAATATTATACTTACGGCAAATCTGGCTGCGTCAGTCGATTTATCTCAAAAAACTGCATAGGAAAACGCCAAAAAATGTGTGGATTTGAAACTTTCAATTTTTGGGGTGAAAAAACACCAAAGGGGTTAACCTTACGTTTTTTTCAAAAATCGCCAAAAATTTAATTGGTCGTTTTTTGACTCAAACCGACGTGATTTGATGCGAGGAGTTCGAAAAACGCGGTATCGTTTGGGGAAAACGCTCGTAAGCGGTTCAAAATGACGTTCAAATATTTCCAACTTTAAAGACGCATAAATCCTAAAATATTATACTTACGGCAAATCTGGCTGCGTCAGTCGATTTATCTCAAAAAACTGCATAGGAAAACGCCAAAAAATGTGTGGATTTGAAACTTTCAATTTTTGGGGTGAAAAAACACCAAAGGGGTTAACCTTACGTTTTTTTCAAAAATCGCCAAAAATTTAGGTGGTCTTTTTTTGACCTAAACCGACGTGATTTGATGCGAGGAGTTCGAAAAACGCGGTATCGTTTGGGGAAAACGCTCGTAAGCGGTTCAAAGTGACGTTCAAATATTTCCAACTTTAAAGACGCATAAATCCTAAAATATTTACTTACGGCAAATCTGGCTGCGTCAGTCGATTTATCTCAAAAAACTGCATAGGAAAACGCCAAAAAATGTGTGGATTTGAAACTTTCAATTTTTGGGGTGAAAAAACACCAAAGGGGTTAACCTTACGTTTTTTTCAAAAATCGCCAAAAATTTAATTGGTCGTTTTTTGACTCAAACCGACGTGATTTGATGCGAGGAGTTCGAAAAACGCGGTATCGTTTGGGGAAAACGCTCGTAAACGGTTCAAAATGACGTTCAAATATTTCCAACTTTAAAGACGCATAAATCCTAAAATATTATACTTACGGCAAATCTGGCTGCGTCAGTCGATTTATCTCAAAAAACTGCATAGGAAAACGCCAAAAAATGTGTGGATTTGAAACTTTCAATTTTTGGGGTGAAAAAACACCAAAGGGGTTAACCTTACGTTTTTTTCAAAAATCGTCAAAAATTTAATTGGTCTTTTTTTGACTAAAACCGACGTGATTTGATGCGAGGAGGATTTGAAACTTTTTCGAACTCCTCGCATCAAATCTTACGTTTTTTTCAAAAATCGCCAAAAATTTAATTGGTCGTTTTTTGACTCAAACCGACGTGATTTGATGCGAGGAGTTCGAAAAACGCGGTATCGTTTGGGGAAAACGCTCGTAAGCGGTTCAAAATGACGTTCAAATATTTCCAACTTTAAAGACGCATAAATCCTAAAATATTATACTTACGGCAAATCTGGCTGCGTCAGTCGATTTATCTCAAAAAACTGCATAAGAAAACGCCAAAAAATGAGTGGATTTGAAACTTTCAATTTTTGGGGTGAAAAAACACCAAAGGGGTTAACCTTACGTTTTTTTCAAAAATCGCCAAAAATTTAATTGGTCGTTTTTTGACTCAAACCGAAGTGATTTGATGCGAGGAGTTCGAAAAACGCGGTTTCGTTTGGGGAAAACGCTCGTAAGCGGTTCAAAATGACGTTCAAATATTTCCAACTTTAAAGACGCATAAATCCTAAAATATTATATTTACGGCAAATCTGGCTGCGTCAGTCGATTTATCTCAAAAAACTGCATAGGAAAACGCCAAAAAATGTGTGGATTTGAAACTTTCAATGTTTGGGGTGAAAAACACCAAAGGGGTTCCCCTAACGTTTTTTTCAAAAATCGTCGAAAATTTAATTGGTCTTTTTTTGACTAAAACCGACGTGATTTGATGGGAGGAGGTCGAAAAACGCGGTATCGTTTGGGGAAAACGCTCGTAAGCGGTTCAAAATGACGTTCAATATTTCCAACTTTAAAGACGCATAAATCCTAAAATATTATACTTACGGCAAATCTGGCTGCGTCAGTCGATTTATCTCAAAAAACTGCATAGGAAAACGCCAAAAAATGTGTGGATTTGAAACTTTCAATTTTTGGGGTGAAAAAACACCAAAGGGGTTAACCTTACGTTTTTTTCAAAAATCGCTAAAAATTTAATTGGTCTTTTTTTGTCTAAAACCGACGTGATTTGATGCGAGAAGTTCGAAAAACGCGGTATCGTTTGGGGAAAACGCTCGTAAGCGGTTCAAAATGACGTTCAAATATATCCAACTTTAAAGACGCATAAATCCTAAAATATTATACTTACGGCAAATCTGGCTGCGTCAGTCGATTTATCTCAAAAAACTGCATAAGAAAACGCCAAAAAATGTGTGGATTTGAAACTTTCAATTTTTGAGGTCAAAAAACACCAAAGGGGTTAACCTTACGTTTTTTTCAAAAATCGCCAAAAATTTAATTGGTCTTTTTTTGACTCAAACCGACGTAATTTGATGCGAGGAGTTCGAAAAACGCGGTATCGTTTGGGGAAAACGCTCGTAAGCGGTTCAAAATGACGTTCAAATATTTCCAACTTTAAAGACGCATAAATCCTAAAATATTATACTTACGGCAAATCTGGCTGCGTCAGTCGATTTATCTCAAAAAACTGCATAGGAAAACGCCAAAAAATGTGTGGATTTGAAACTTTCAATTTTTGGGGTGAAAAAACACCAAAGGGGTTAACCTTACGTTTTTTTCAAAAATCGCCAAAAATTTAATTGGTCTTTTTTTGACTCAAACCGACGTGATTTGATGCGAGGAGTTCGAAAAACGCGGTATCGTTTGGGGAAAACGCTCGTAAGCGGTTCAAAATGACGTTCAAATATTTCCAACTTTAAAGACGCATAAATCCTAAAATATTATACTTACGGCAAATCTGGCTGCGTCAGTCGATTTATCTCAAAAAACTGCATAAGAAAACGCCAAAAAATGAGTGGATTTGAAACTTTCAATTTTTGGGGTGAAAAAACACCAAAGGGGTTAACCTTACGTTTTTTTCAAAAATCGCCAAAAATTTAATTGGTCGTTTTTTGACTCAAACCGACGTGATTTGATGCGAGGAGTTCGAAAAACGCGGTATCGTTTGGGGAAAACGCTCGTAAGCGGTTCAAAATGACGTTCAAATATTTCCAACTTTAAAGACGCATAAATCCTAAAATATTATATTTACGGCAAATCTGGCTGCGTCAGTCGATTTATCTCAAAAAACTGCATAGGAAAACGCCAAAAAATGTGTGGATTTGAAACTTTCAATTTTTGGGGTGAAAAACACCAAAGGGGTTCCCCTAACGTTTTTTTCAAAAATCGTCAAAAATTTAATTGGTCTTTTTTTGACTAAAACCGACGTGATTTGATGCGAGGAGTTCGAAAAACGCGGTATCGTTTGGGGAAAACGCTCGTAAGCGGTTCAAAATGACGTTCAAATATTTCCAACTTTAAAGACGCATAAATCCTAAAATATTATACTTACGGCAAATCTGGCTGCGTCAGTCGATTTATCTCAAAAAACTGCATAGGAAAACGCCAAAAAATGTGTGGATTTGAAACTTTCAATTTTTGGGGTGAAAAAACACCAAAGGGGTTAACCTTACGTTTTTTTCAAAAATCGCTAAAAATTTAATTGGTCTTTTTTTGACTAAAACCGACGTGATTTGATGCGAGAAGTTCGAAAAACGCGGTATCGTTTGGGGAAAACGCTCGTAAGCGGTTCAAAATGACGTTCAAATATATCCAACTTTAAAGACGCATAAATCCTAAAATATTATACTTACGGCAAATCTGGCTGCGTCAGTCGATTTATCTCAAAAAACTGCATAAGAAAACGCAAAAAAATGTGTGGATTTGAAACTTTCAATTTTTGAGGTGAAAAAACACCAAAGGGGTTAACCTTACGTTTTTTTCAAAAATCGCCAAAAATTTAATTGGTCTTTTTTTGACTCAAACCGACGTGATTTGATGCGAGGAGTTCGAAAAACGCGGTATCGTTTGGGGAAAACGCTCGTAAGCGGTTCAAAATGACGTTCAAATATTTCCAACTTTAAAGACGCATAAATCCTAAAATATTATACTTACGGCAAATCTGGCTACGTCAGTCGATTTATCCCAAAAAACTGCATAGGAAAACGCCAAAAAATGTGTGGATTTGAAACTTTCAATTTTTGGGGTGAAAAAACACCAAAGGGTTTTTTACCTAAAAAACCTTACGTTTTTTTCAAAAATCGCCAAAAATTTAATTGGTCTTTTTTTGACTCAAACCGACGTGATTTGATGCGAGGAGTTCGAAAAACGCGGTATCGTTTGGAGAAAACGCTCGTAAGCGGTTCAAAATGACGTTCAAATATTTCCAACTTTAAAGACGCATAAATCCTAAAATATTATACTTACGGCAAATCTGGCTGCGTCAGTCGATTTATCTCAAAAAACTGCATAAGAAAACGCCAAAAAATGAGTGGATTTGAAACTTTCAATTTTTGGGGTGAAAAAACACCAAAGGGGTTAACCTTACGTTTTTTTCAAAAATCGCCAAAAATTTAATTGGTCGTTTTTTGACTCAAACCGAAGTGATTTGATGCGAGGAGTTCGAAAAACGCGGTTTCGTTTGGGGAAAACGCTCGTAAGCGGTTCAAAATGACGTTCAAATATTTCCAACTTTAAAGACGCATAAATCCTAAAATATTATATTTACGGCAAATCTGGCTGCGTCAGTCGATTTATCTCAAAAAACTGCATAGGAAAACGCCAAAAAATGTGTGGATTTGAAACTTTCAATTTTTGGGGTGAAAAACACCAAAGGGGTTCCCCTAACGTTTTTTTCAAAAATCGTCAAAAATTTAATTGGTCTTTTTTTGACTAAAACCGACGTGATTTGATGCGAGGAGGTCGAAAAACGCGGTATCGTTTGGGGAAAACGCTCGTAAGCGGTTCAAAATGACGTTCAAATATTTCCAACTTTAAAGACGCATAAATCCTAAAATATTATATTTACGGCAAATCTGGCTGCGTCAGTCGATTTATCTCAAAAAACTGCATAGGAAAACGCCAAAAAATGTGTGGATTTGAAACTTTCAATTTTTGGGGTGAAAAAACACCAAAGGGGTTAACCTTACGTTTTTTTCAAAAATCGCCAAAAATTTAATTGGTCTTTTTTTGACTCAAACCGACGTGATTTGATGCGAGGAGTTCGAAAAACGCGGTATCGTTTGGGGAAAACGCTCGTAAGCGGTTCAAAATGACGTTCAAATATTTCCAACTTTAAAGACGCATAAATCCTAAAATATTATACTTACGGCAAATCTGGCTGCGTCAGTCGATTTATCTCAAAAAACTGCATATGAAAACGCCAAAAAATGAGTGGATTTGAAACTTTCAATTTTTGGGGTGAAAAAACACCAAAGGGGTTAACCTTACGTTTTTTTCAAAAATCGCCAAAAATTTAATTGGTCGTTTATTGACTCAAACCGACGTGATTTGATGCGAGGAGTTCGAAAAACGCGGTATCGTTTGGGGAAAACGCTCGTAAGCGGTTCAAAATGACGTTCAAATATTTCCAACTTTAAAGACGCATAAATCCTAAAATATTATACTTACGGCAAATCTGGCTGCGTCAGTCGATTTATCTCAAAAAACTGCATAAGAAAACGCCAAAAAATGAGTGGATTTGAAACTTTCAATTTTTGGGGTGAAAAAACACCAAAGGGGTTAACCTTACGTTTTTTTCAAAAATCGCCAAAAATTTAATTGGTCGTTTTTTGACTCAAACCGACGTGATTTGATGCGAGGAGTTCGAAAAACGCGGTATCGTTTGGGGAAAACGCTCGTAAGCGGTTCAAAATGACGTTCAAATATTTCCAACTTTAAAGACGCATAAATCCTAAAATATTATATTTACGGCAAATCTGGCTGCGTCAGTCGATTTATCTCAAAAAACTGCATAGGAAAACGCCAAAAAATGTGTGGATTTGAAACTTTCAATTTTTGGGGTGAAAAACACCAAAGGGGTTCCCCTAACGTTTTTTTCAAAAATCGTCAAAAATTTAATTGGTCTTTTTTTGACTAAAACCGACGTGATTTGATGCGAGGAGGTCGAAAAACGCGGTATCGTTTGGGGAAAACGCTCGTAAGCGGTTCAAAATGACGTTCAATATTTCCAACTTTAAAGACGCATAAATCCTAAAATATTATACTTACGGCAAATCTGGCTGCGTCAGTCGATTTATCTCAAAAAACTGCATAGGAAAACGCCAAAAAATGTGTGGATTTAAAACTTTCAATTTTTGGGGTGAAAAACACCAAAGGGGTTAACCTTACGTTTTTTTCAAAAATCGCCAAAAATTTAATTGGTCGTTTTTTGACTCAAACCGACGTGATTTTATGCGAGGAGTTCGAAAAACGCGGTATCGTTTGGGGAAAACGCTCGTAAGCGGTTCAAAATGACGTTCAAATATTTCCAACTTTAAAGACGCATAAATCCTAAAATATTATACTTACGGCAAATCTGGCTGCGTCAGTCGATTTATCTCAAAAAACTGCATAGGAAAACGCCAAAGAATGTGTGGATTTGAAACTTTCAATTTTTGGGGTGAAAAAACACCAAAGGGGTTAACCTTACGTTTTTTTCAAAAATCGCCAAAAATTTAATTGGTCTTTTTTTGACTCAAACCGACGTGATTTGATGCGAGGAGTTCGAAAAACGCGGTATCGTTTGGGGAAAACGCTCGTAAGCGGTTCAAAATGACGTTCAAATATTTCCAACTTTAAAGACGCATAAATCCTAAAATATTATACTTAGGGCAAATCTGGCTGCGTCAGTCGATTTATCTCAAAAAACTGCATAGGAAAACGCCAAAAAATGTGTGGATTTGAAACTTTCAATTTTTGGGGTGAAAAAACACCAAAGGGGTTAACCTTACGTTTTTTTCAAAAATCGCCAAAAATTTAATTGGTCTTTTTTTGACTCAAACCGACGTGATTTGATGCGAGGAGTTCGAAAAACGCGGTATCGTTTGGGGAAAACGCTCGTAAGCGGTTCAAAATGACGTTCAAATATTTCCAACTTTAAAGACGCATAAATCCTAAAATATTATACTTACGGCAAATCTGGCTGCGTCAGTCGATTTATCTCAAAAAACTGCATAGGAAAACGCCAAAAAATGTGTGGATTTGAAACTTTCAATTTTTGGGGTGAAAAAACACCAAAGGGGTTAACCTTACGTTTTTTTCAAAAATCGCCAAAAATTTAATTGGTCGTTTTTTGACTCAAACCGACGTGATTTGATGCGAGGAGTTCGAAAAACGCGGTATCGTTTGGGGAAAACGCTCGTAAGCGGTTCAAAATGACGTTCAAATATTTCCAACTTTAAAGACGCATAAATCCTAAAATATTATACTTACGGCAAATCTGGCTGCGTCAGTCGATTTATCTCAAAAAACTGCATATGAAAACGCCAAAAAATGAGTGGATTTGAAACTTTCAATTTTTGGGGTGAAAAAACACCAAAGGGGTTAACCTTACGTTTTTTTCAAAAATCGCCAAAAATTTAATTGGTCGTTTTTTGACTCAAACCGACGTGATTTGATGCGAGGAGTTCGAAAAACGCGGTATCGTTTGGGGAAAACGCTCGTAAGCGGTTCAAAATGACGTTCAAATATTTCCAACTTTAAAGACGCATAAATCCTAAAATATTATACTTACGGCAAATCTGGCTGCGTCAGTCGATTTATCTCAAAAAACTGCATAGGAAAACGCCAAAAAATGTGTGGATTTGAAACTTTCAATTTTTGGGGTGAAAAAACACCAAAGGGGTTAACCTTACGTTTTTTTCAAAAATCGCTAAAAATTTAATTGGTCTTTTTTTGACTAAAACCGACGTGATTTGATGCGAGAAGTTCGAAAAACGCGGTATCGTTTGGGGAAAACGCTCGTAAGCGGTTCAAAATGACGTTCAAATATATCCAACTTTAAAGACGCATAAATCCTAAAATATTATACTTACGGCAAATCTGGCTGCGTCAGTCGATTTATCTCAAAAAACTGCATAAGAAAACGCAAAAAAATGTGTGGATTTGAAACTTTCAATTTTTGAGGTGAAAAAACACCAAAGGGGTTAACCTTACGTTTTTTTCAAAAATCGCCAAAAATTTAATTGGTCTTTTTTTGACTCAAACCGACGTGATTTGATGCGAGGAGTTCGAAAAACGCGGTATCGTTTGGGGAAAACGCTCGTAAGCGGTTCAAAATGACGTTCAAATATTTCCTACTTTAAAGACGCATAAATCCTAAAATATTATACTTACGGCAAATCTGGCTCCGTCAGTCGATTTATCTCAAAAAACTGCATAGGAAAACGCCAAAAAATGTGTGGATTTGAAACTTTCAATTTTTGGGGTGAAAAAACACCAAAGGGGTTAACCTTACGTTTTTTTCAAAAATCGCCAAAAATTTAGGTGGTCTTTTTTTGACCTAAACCGACGTGCTTTGATGGGAGGAGTTCGAAAAACGCTGTATCGTTTGGGGAAAACGCTCGTAAGCGGTTCAAAATGACGTTCAAGTATTTCCAACTTTAAAGACGCATAAATCCTAAAATATTATACTTACGGCAAATCTGGCTGCGTCAGTCGATTTATCTCAAAAAACTGCATAAGAAAACGCCAAAAAATGAGTGGATTTGAAACTTTCAATTTTTGGGGTGAAAAAACACCAAAGGGGTTAACCTTACGTTTTTTTCAAAAATCGCCAAAAATTTAATTGGTCGTTTTTTGACTCAAACCGAAGTGATTTGATGCGAGGAGTTCGAAAAACACTGTATCGTTTGGGGAAAACGCTCGTAAGCGGTTCAAAATGACGTTCAAATATTTCCAACTTTAAAGACGCATAAATCCTAAAATATTATATTTACGGCAAATCTGGCTGCGTCAGTCGATTTATCTCAAAAAACTGCATAGGAAAACGCCAAAAAATGTGTGGATTTGAAACTTTCAATTTTTGGGGTGAAAAACACCAAAGGGGTTCCCCTAACGTTTTTTTCAAAAATCGTCAAAAATTTAATTGGTCTTTTTTTGACTAAAACCGACGTGATTTGATGCGAGAAGTTCGAAAAACGCGGTATCGTTTGGGGAAAACGCTCGTAAGCGGTTCAAAATGACGTTCAAATATATCCAACTTTAAAGACGCATAAATCCTAAAATATTATACTTACGGCAAATCTGGCTGCGTCAGTCGATTTATCAAAAAAAACTGCATAAGAAAACGCCAAAAAATGTGTGGATTTGAAACTTTCAATTTTTGAGGTCAAAAAACACCAAAGGGGTTAACCTTACGTTTTTTTCAAAAATCGCCAAAAATTTAATTGGTCTTTTTTTGACTCAAACCGACGTGATTTGATGCGAGGAGTTCGAAAAACGCGGTATCGTTTGGGGAAAACGCTCGTAAGCGGTTCAAAATGACGTTCAATATTTCCAACTTTAAAGACGCATAAATCCTAAAATATTATACTTACGGCAAATCTGGCTGCGTCAGTCGATTTATCTCAAAAAACTGCATAGGAAAACGCCAAAAAATGTGTGGATTTGAAACTTTCAATTTTTGGGGTGAAAAAACACCAAAGGGGTTAACCTTACGTTTTTTTCAAAAATCGCTAAAAATTTAATTGGTCTTTTTTTGACTAAAACCGACGTGATTTGATGCGAGAAGTTCGAAAAACGCGGTATCGTTTGGAGAAAACGCTCGTAAGCGGTTCAAAATGACGTTCAAATATATCCAACTTTAAAGACGCATAAATCCTAAAATATTATACTTACGGCAAATCTGGCTGCGTCAGTCGATTTATCTCAAAAAACTGCATAAGAAAACGCCAACAAATGTGTGGATTTGAAACTTTCAATTTTTGAGGTCAAAAAACACCAAAGGGGTTAACCTTACGTTTTTTTCAAAAATCGCCAAAAATTTAATTGGTCTTTTTTTGACTCAAACCGACGTGATTTGATGCGAGGAGTTCGAAAAACGCGGTATCGTTTGGGGAAAACGCTCGTAAGCGGTTCAAAATGACGTTCAAATATTTCCAACTTTAAAGACGCATAAATCCTAAAATATTATACTTACGGCAAATCTGGCTGCGTCAGTCGATTTATCTCAAAAAACTGCATAGGAAAACGCCAAAAAATGTGTGGATTTGAAACTTTCAATTTTTGGGGTGAAAAAACACCAAAGGGGTTAACCTTACGTTTTTTTCAAAAATCGTCAAAAATTTAATTGGTCTTTTTTTGACTAAAACCGACGTGATTTGATGCGAGGAGGATTTGAAACTTTTTCGAACTCCTCGCATCAAATCTTACGTTTTTTCAAAAATCGCCAAAAATTTAATTGGTCGTTTTTTGACTCAAACCGACGTGATTTGATGCGAGGAGTTCGAAAAACGCGGTATTGTTTGGGGAAAACGCTCGTAAGCGGTTCAAAATGACGTTCAAATATTTCCAACTTTAAAGACGCATAAATCCTAAAATATTATACTTACGGCAAATCTGGCTCCGTCAGTCGATTTATCTCAAAAAACTGCATAGGAAAACGCCAAAAAATGTGTGGATTTGAAACTTTCAATTTTTGGGGTGAAAAAACACCAAAGGGGTTAACCTTACGTTTTTTTCAAAAATCGCCAAAAATTTAGGTGGTCTTTTTTTGACCTAAACCGACGTGCTTTGATGGGAGGAGTTCGAAAAACGCTGTATCGTTTGGGGAAAACGCTCGTAAGCGGTTCAAAATGACGTTCAAGTATTTCCAACTTTAAAGACGCATAAATCCTAAAATATTATACTTACGGCAAATCTGGCTGCGTCAGTCGATTTATCTCAAAAAACTGCATAAGAAAACGCCAAAAAATGAGTGGATTTGAAACTTTCAATTTTTGGGGTGAAAAAACACCAAAGGGGTTAACCTTACGTTTTTTTCAAAAATCGCCAAAAATTTAATTGGTCGTTTTTTGACTCAAACCGAAGTGATTTGATGCGAGGAGTTCGAAAAACACTGTATCGTTTGGGGAAAACGCTCGTAAGCGGTTCAAAATGACGTTCAAATATTTCCAACTTTAAAGACGCATAAATCCTAAAATATTATATTTACGGCAAATCTGGCTGCGTCAGTCGATTTATCTCAAAAAACTGCATAGGAAAACGCCAAAAAATGTGTGGATTTGAAACTTTCAATTTTTGGGGTGAAAAACACCAAAGGGGTTCCCCTAACGTTTTTTTCAAAAATCGTCAAAAATTTAATTGGTCTTTTTTTGACTAAAACCGACGTGATTTGATGCGAGAAGTTCGAAAAACGCGGTATCGTTTGGGGAAAACGCTCGTAAGCGGTTCAAAATGACGTTCAAATATATCCAACTTTAAAGACGCATAAATCCTAAAATATTATACTTACGGCAAATCTGGCTGCGTCAGTCGATTTATCAAAAAAAACTGCATAAGAAAACGCCAAAAAATGTGTGGATTTGAAACTTTCAATTTTTGAGGTCAAAAAACACCAAAGGGGTTAACCTTACGTTTTTTTCAAAAATCGCCAAAAATTTAATTGGTCTTTTTTTGACTCAAACCGACGTGATTTGATGCGAGGAGTTCGAAAAACGCGGTATCGTTTGGGGAAAACGCCCGTAAGCGGATCAAAATGACGTTCAAATATTTCCAACTTTAAAGACGCATAAATCCTAAAATATTATACTTACGGCAAATCTGGCTGCGTCAGTCGATTTATCTCAAAAAACTGCATAGGAAAACGCCAAAAAATGTGTGGATTTGAAACTTTCAATTTTTGGGGTGAAAAACACCAAAGGGGTTCCCCTAACGTTTTTTTCAAAAATCGTCAAAAATTTAATAGGTCTTTTTTTGACTAAAACCGACGTGATTTGATGCGAGGAGGTCGAAAAACGCGGTATCGTTTGGGGAAAACGCTCGTAAGCGGTTCAAAATGACGTTCAATATTTCCAACTTTAAAGACGCATAAATCCTAAAATATTATACTTACGGCAAATCTGGCTGCGTCAGTCGATTTATCTCAAAAAACTGCATAAGAAAACGCCAAAAAATGAGTGGATTTGAAATTTTCAATTTTTGGGGTGAAAAAACACCAAAGGGGTTAACCTTACGTTTTTTTCAAAAATCGCTAAAAATTTATTGGTCGTTTTTTGACTCAAACCGACGTGATTTGATGCGAGGAGTTCGAAAAACGCGGTATTGTTTGGGGAAAACGCTCGTAAGCGGTTCAAAATGACGTTCAAATATTTCCAACTTTAAAGACGCATAAATCCTAAAATATTATACTTACGGCAAATCTGGCTCCGTCAGTCGATTTATCTCAAAAAACTGCATAGGAAAACGCCAAAAAATGTGTGGATTTGAAACTTTCAATTTTTGGGGTGAAAAAACACCAAAGGGGTTAACCTTACGTTTTTTTCAAAAATCGCCAAAAATTTAGGTGGTCTTTTTTTGACCTAAACCGACGTGCTTTGATGGGAGGAGTTCGAAAAACGCTGTATCGTTTGGGGAAAACGCTCGTAAGCGGTTCAAAATGACGTTCAAGTATTTCCAACTTTAAAGACGCATAAATCCTAAAATATTATACTTACGGCAAATCTGGCTGCGTCAGTCGATTTATCTCAAAAAACTGCATAAGAAAACGCCAAAAAATGAGTGGATTTGAAACTTTCAATTTTTGGGGTGAAAAAACACCAAAGGGGTTAACCTTACGTTTTTTTCAAAAATCGCCAAAAATTTAATTGGTCGTTTTTTGACTCAAACCGAAGTGATTTGATGCGAGGAGTTCGAAAAACACTGTATCGTTTGGGGAAAACGCTCGTAAGCGGTTCAAAATGACGTTCAAATATTTCCAACTTTAAAGACGCATAAATCCTAAAATATTATATTTACGGCAAATCTGGCTGCGTCAGTCGATTTATCTCAAAAAACTGCATAGGAAAACGCCAAAAAATGTGTGGATTTGAAACTTTCAATTTTTGAGGTCAAAAAACACCAAAGGGGTTAACCTTACGTTTTTTTCAAAAATCGCCAAAAATTTAATTGGTCTTTTTTTGACTCAAACCGACGTGATTTGATGCGAGGAGTTCGAAAAACGCGGTATCGTTTGGGGAAAACGCCCGTAAGCGGATCAAAATGACGTTCAAATATTTCCAACTTTAAAGACGCATAAATCCTAAAATATTATACTTACGGCAAATCTGGCTGCGTCAGTCGATTTATCAAAAAAAACTGCATAAGAAAACGCCAAAAAATGTGTGGATTTGAAACTTTCAATTTTTGAGGTCAAAAAACACCAAAGGGGTTAACCTTACGTTTTTTTCAAAAATCGCCAAAAATTTAATTGGTCGTTTTTTGACTCAAACCGAAGTGATTTGATGCGAGGAGATAGAAAAACGCGGTATCGTTTGGGGAAAACGCTCGTAAGCGGTTCAAAATGACGTTCAAATATTTCCAACTTTAAAGACGCATAAATCCTAAAATATTATATTTACGGCAAATCTGGCTGCGTCAGTCGATTTATCTCAAAAAACTGCATAGGAAAACGCCAAAAAATGTGTGGATTTGAAACTTTCAATTTTTGGGGTGAAAAACACCAAAGGGGTTCCCCTAACGTTTTTTTCAAAAATCGTCAAAAATTTAATTGGTCTTTTTTTGACTAAAACCGACGTGATTTGATGCGAGAAGTTCGAAAAACGCGGTATCGTTTGGGGAAAACGCTCGTAAGCGGTTCAAAATGACGTTCAAATATATCCAACTTTAAAGACGCATAAATCCTAAAATATTATACTTACGGCAAATCTGGCTGCGTCAGTCGATTTATCAAAAAAAACTGCATAAGAAAACGCCAAAAAATGTGTGGATTTGAAACTTTCAATTTTTGAGGTCAAAAAACACCAAAGGGGTTAACCTTACGTTTTTTTCAAAAATCGCCAAAAATTTAATTGGTCTTTTTTTGACTCAAACCGACGTGATTTGATGCGAAGAGTTCGAAAAACGCGGTATCGTTTGGGGAAAACGCTCGTAAGCGGTTCAAAATGACGTTCAATATTTCCAACTTTAAAGACGCATAAATCCTAAAATATTATACTTACGGCAAATCTGGCTGCGTCAGTCGATTTATCTCAAAAAACTGCATAGGAAAACGCCAAAAAATGTGTGGATTTGAAACTTTCAATTTTTGGGGTGAAAAAACACCAAAGGGGTTAACCTTACGTTTTTTTCAAAAATCGCTAAAAATTTAATTGGTCTTTTTTTGACTAAAACCGACGTGATTTGATGCGAGAAGTTCGAAAAACGCGGTATCGTTTGGAGAAAACGCTCGTAAGCGGTTCAAAATGATGTTCAAATATATCCAACTTTAAAGACGCATAAATCCTAAAATATTATACTTACGGCAAATCTGGCTGCGTCAGTCGATTTATCTCAAAAAACTGCATAAGAAAACGCCAAAAAATGTGTGGATTTGAAACTTTCAATTTTTGAGGTCAAAAAACACCAAAGGGGTTAACCTTACGTTTTTTTCAAAAATCGCCAAAAATTTAATTGGTCTTTTTTTGACTCAAACCGACGTGATTTGATGCGAGGAGTTCGAAAAACGCGGTATCGTTTGGGGAAAACGCTCGTAAGCGGTTCAAAATGACGTTCAAATATTTCCAACTTTAAAGACGCATAAATCCTAAAATATTATACTTACGGCAAATCTGGCTACGTCAGTCGATTTATCCCAAAAAACTGCATAGGAAAACGCCAAAAAATGTGTGGATTTGAAACTTTCAATTTTTGGGGTGAAAAAACACCAAAGGGGTTAACCTTACGTTTTTTTCAAAAATCGCTAAAAATTTAATTGGTCGTTTTTTGACTCAAACCGACGTGATTTGATGCGAGGAGTTCGAAAAACGCGGTATCGTTTGGGGTAAACGCTCGTAAACGGTTCAAAATGACGTTCAAGTATTTCCAACTTTAAAGACGCATAAATCCTAAAATATTATACTTACGGCAAATCTGGCTCCGTCAGTCGATTTATCTCAAAAAACTGCATAGGAAAACGCCAAAAAATGTGTGGATTTGAAACTTTCAATTTTTGGGGTGAAAAAACACCAAAGGGGTTAACCTTACGTTTTTTTCAAAAATCGTCAAAAATTTAATTGGTCTTTTTTTGACTAAAACCGACGTGATTTGATGCGAGGAGGATTTGAAACTTTTTCGAACTCCTCGCATCAAATCTTACGTTTTTTCAAAAATCGCCAAAAATTTAATTGGTCGTTTTTTGACTCAAACCGACGTGATTTGATGCGAGGAGTTCGAAAAACGCGGTATTGTTTGGGGAAAACGCTCGTAAGCGGTTCAAAATGACGTTCAAATATTTCCAACTTTAAAGACGCATAAATCCTAAAATATTATACTTACGGCAAATCTGGCTCCGTCAGTCGATTTATCTCAAAAAACTGCATAGGAAAACGCCAAAAAATGTGTGGATTTGAAACTTTCAATTTTTGGGGTGAAAAAACACCAAAGGGGTTAACCTTACGTTTTTTTCAAAAATCGCCAAAAATTTAGGTGGTCTTTTTTTGACCTAAACCGACGTGCTTTGATGGGAGGAGTTCGAAAAACGCTGTATCGTTTGGGGAAAACGCTCGTAAGCGGTTCAAAATGACGTTCAAGTATTTCCAACTTTAAAGACGCATAAATCCTAAAATATTATACTTACGGCAAATCTGGCTGCGTCAGTCGATTTATCTCAAAAAACTGCATAAGAAAACGCCAAAAAATGAGTGGATTTGAAACTTTCAATTTTTGGGGTGAAAAAACACCAAAGGGGTTAACCTTACGTTTTTTTCAAAAATCGCCAAAAATTTAATTGGTCGTTTTTTGACTCAAACCGAAGTGATTTGATGCGAGGAGTTCGAAAAACACTGTATCGTTTGGGGAAAACGCTCGTAAGCGGTTCAAAATGACGTTCAAATATTTCCAACTTTAAAGACGCATAAATCCTAAAATATTATATTTACGGCAAATCTGGCTGCGTCAGTCGATTTATCTCAAAAAACTGCATAGGAAAACGCCAAAAAATGTGTGGATTTGAAACTTTCAATTTTTGGGGTGAAAAACACCAAAGGGGTTCCCCTAACGTTTTTTTCAAAAATCGTCAAAAATTTAATTGGTCTTTTTTTGACTAAAACCGACGTGATTTGATGCGAGAAGTTCGAAAAACGCGGTATCGTTTGGGGAAAACGCTCGTAAGCGGTTCAAAATGACGTTCAAATATATCCAACTTTAAAGACGCATAAATCCTAAAATATTATACTTACGGCAAATCTGGCTGCGTCAGTCGATTTATCAAAAAAAACTGCATAAGAAAACGCCAAAAAATGTGTGGATTTGAAACTTTCAATTTTTGAGGTCAAAAAACACCAAAGGGGTTAACCTTACGTTTTTTTCAAAAATCGCCAAAAATTTAATTGGTCTTTTTTTGACTCAAACCGACGTGATTTGATGCGAGGAGTTCGAAAAACGCGGTATCGTTTGGGGAAAACGCCCGTAAGCGGATCAAAATGACGTTCAAATATTTCCAACTTTAAAGACGCATAAATCCTAAAATATTATACTTACGGCAAATCTGGCTGCGTCAGTCGATTTATCAAAAAAAACTGCATAAGAAAACGCCAAAAAATGTGTGGATTTGAAACTTTCAATTTTTGAGGTCAAAAAACACCAAAGGGGTTAACCTTACGTTTTTTTCAAAAATCGCCAAAAATTTAATTGGTCGTTTTTTGACTCAAACCGAAGTGATTTGTTGCGAGGAGATAGAAAAACGCGGTATCGTTTGGGGAAAACGCTCGTAAGCGGTTCAAAATGACGTTCAAATATTTCCAACTTTAAAGACGCATAAATCCTAAAATATTATATTTACGGCAAATCTGGCTGCGTCAGTCGATTTATCTCAAAAAACTGCATAGGAAAACGCCAAAAAATGTGTGGATTTGAAACTTTCAATTTTTGGGGTGAAAAACACCAAAGGGGTTCCCCTAACGTTTTTTTCAAAAATCGTCAAAAATTTAATAGGTCTTTTTTTGACTAAAACCGACGTGATTTGATGCGAGGAGGTCGAAAAACGCGGTATCGTTTGGGGAAAACGCTCGTAAGCGGTTCAAAATGACGTTCAATATTTCCAACTTTAAAGACGCATAAATCCTAAAATATTATACTTACGGCAAATCTGGCTGCGTCAGTCGATTTATCTCAAAAAACTGCATAAGAAAACGCCAAAAAATGAGTGGATTTGAAATTTTCAATTTTTGGGGTGAAAAAACACCAAAGGGGTTAACCTTACGTTTTTTTCAAAAATCGCTAAAAATTTATTGGTCGTTTTTTGACTCAAACCGACGTGATTTGATGCGAGGAGTTCGAAAAACGCGGTATCGTTTGGGGTAAACGCTCGTAAACGGTTCAAAATGACGTTCAAGTATTTCCAACTTTAAAGACGCATAAATCCTAAAATATTATACTTACGGCAAATCTGGCTGCGTCAGTCGATTTATCTCAAAAAACTGCATAGGAAAACGCCAAAAAATGTGTGGATTTGAAACTTTCAATTTTTGGGGTGAAAAAACACCAAAGGGGTTAACCTTACGTTTTTTTCAAAAATCGCCAAAAATTTAATTGGTCGTTTTTTGACTCAAACCGAAGTGATTTGTTGCGAGGAGATAGAAAAACGCGGTATCGTTTGGGGAAAACGCTCGTAAGCGGTTCAAAATGACGTTCAAATATTTCCAACTTTAAAGACGCATAAATCCTAAAATATTATATTTACGGCAAATCTGGCTGCGTCAGTCGATTTATCTCAAAAAACTGCATAGGAAAACGCCAAAAAATGTGTGGATTTGAAACTTTCAATTTTTGGGGTGAAAAACACCAAAGGGGTTCCCCTAACGTTTTTTTCAAAAATCGTCAAAAATTTAATAGGTCTTTTTTTGACTAAAACCGACGTGATTTGATGCGAGGAGGTCGAAAAACGCGGTATCGTTTGGGGAAAACGCTCGTAAGCGGTTCAAAATGACGTTCAATATTTCCAACTTTAAAGACGCATGAATCCTAAAATATTATACTTACGGCAAATCTGGCTGCGTCAGTCGATTTATCTCAAAAAACTGCATAAGAAAACGCCAAAAAATGAGTGGATTTGAAATTTTCAATTTTTGGGGTGAAAAAACACCAAAGGGGTTAACCTTACGTTTTTTTCAAAAATCGCTAAAAATTTATTGGTCGTTTTTTGACTCAAACCGACGTGATTTGATGCGAGGAGTTCGAAAAACGCGGTATCGTTTGGGGTAAACGCTCGTAAACGGTTCAAAATGACGTTCAAGTATTTCCAACTTTAAAGACGCATAAATCCTAAAATATTATACTTACGGCAAATCTGGCTGCGTCAGTCGATTTATCTCAAAAAACTGCATAGGAAAACGCCAAAAAATGTGTGGATTTGAAACTTTCAATTTTTGGGGTGAAAAAACACCAAAGGGGTTAACCTTACGTTTTTTTCAAAAATCGTCAAAAATTTAATTGGTCTTTTTTTGACTAAAACCGACGTGATTTGATGCGAGGAGGATTTGAAACTTTTTCGAACTCCTCGCATCAAATCTTACGTTTTTTCAAAAATCGCCAAAAATTTAATTGGTCGTTTTTTGACTCAAACCGACGTGATTTGATGCGAGGAGTTCGAAAAACGCGGTATTGTTTGGGGAAAACGCTCGTAAGCGGTTCAAAATGACGTTCAAATATTTCCAACTTTAAAGACGCATAAATCCTAAAATATTATACTTACGGCAAATCTGGCTCCGTCAGTCGATTTATCTCAAAAAACTGCATAGGAAAACGCCAAAAAATGTGTGGATTTGAAACTTTCAATTTTTGGGGTGAAAAAACACCAAAGGGGTTAACCTTACGTTTTTTTCAAAAATCGCCAAAAATTTAGGTGGTCTTTTTTTGACCTAAACCGACGTGCTTTGATGGGAGGAGTTCGAAAAACGCTGTATCGTTTGGGGAAAACGCTCGTAAGCGGTTCAAAATGACGTTCAAGTATTTCCAACTTTAAAGACGCATAAATCCTAAAATATTATACTTACGGCAAATCTGGCTGCGTCAGTCGATTTATCTCAAAAAACTGCATAAGAAAACGCCAAAAAATGAGTGGATTTGAAACTTTCAATTTTTGGGGTGAAAAAACACCAAAGGGGTTAACCTTACGTTTTTTTCAAAAATCGCCAAAAATTTAATTGGTCGTTTTTTGACTCAAACCGAAGTGATTTGATGCGAGGAGTTCGAAAAACACTGTATCGTTTGGGGAAAACGCTCGTAAGCGGTTCAAAATGACGTTCAAATATTTCCAACTTTAAAGACGCATAAATCCTAAAATATTATATTTACGGCAAATCTGGCTGCGTCAGTCGATTTATCTCAAAAAACTGCATAGGAAAACGCCAAAAAATGTGTGGATTTGAAACTTTCAATTTTTGAGGTCAAAAAACACCAAAGGGGTTAACCTTACGTTTTTTTCAAAAATCGCCAAAAATTTAATTGGTCTTTTTTTGACTCAAACCGACGTGATTTGATGCGAGGAGTTCGAAAAACGCGGTATCGTTTGGGGAAAACGCCCGTAAGCGGATCAAAATGACGTTCAAATATTTCCAACTTTAAAGACGCATAAATCCTAAAATATTATACTTACGGCAAATCTGGCTGCGTCAGTCGATTTATCAAAAAAAACTGCATAAGAAAACGCCAAAAAATGTGTGGATTTGAAACTTTCAATTTTTGAGGTCAAAAAACACCAAAGGGGTTAACCTTACGTTTTTTTCAAAAATCGCCAAAAATTTAATTGGTCGTTTTTTGACTCAAACCGAAGTGATTTGATGCGAGGAGATAGAAAAACGCGGTATCGTTTGGGGAAAACGCTCGTAAGCGGTTCAAAATGACGTTCAAATATTTCCAACTTTAAAGACGCATAAATCCTAAAATATTATATTTACGGCAAATCTGGCTGCGTCAGTCGATTTATCTCAAAAAACTGCATAGGAAAACGCCAAAAAATGTGTGGATTTGAAACTTTCAATTTTTGGGGTGAAAAACACCAAAGGGGATCCCCTAACGTTTTTTTCAAAAATCGTCAAAAATTTAATAGGTCTTTTTTTGACTAAAACCGACGTGATTTGATGCGAGGAGGTCGAAAAACGCGGTATCGTTTGGGGAAAACGCTCGTAAGCGGTTCAAAATGACGTTCAATATTTCCAACTTTAAAGACGCATAAATCCTAAAATATTATACTTACGGCAAATCTGGCTGCGTCAGTCGATTTATCTCAAAAAACTGCATAGGAAAACGCCAAAAAATGTGTGGATTTGAAACTTTCAATTTTTGGGGTGAAAAAACACCAAAGGGGTTAACCTTACGTTTTTTTCAAAAATCGCTAAAAATTTAATTGGTCTTTTTTTGACTAAAACCGACGTGATTTGATGCGAGAAGTTCGAAAAACGCGGTATCGTTTGGGGAAAACGCTCGTAAGCGGTTCAAAATGACGTTCAAATATATCCAACTTTAAAGACGCATAAATCCTAAAATATTATACTTACGGCAAATCTGGCTGCGTCAGTCGATTTATCTCAAAAAACTGCATAAGAAAACGCCAAAAAATGTGTGGATTTGAAACTTTCAATTTTTGAGGTCAAAAAACACCAAAGGGGTTAACCTTACGTTTTTTTCAAAAATCGCCAAAAACTTAATTGGTCTTTTTTTGACTCAAACCGACGTGATTTGATGCGAGGAGTTCGAAAAACGCGGTATCGTTTGGGGAAAACGCTCGTAAGCGGTTCAAAATGACGTTCAAATATTTCCAACTTTAAAGACGCATAAATCCTAAAATATTATACTTACGGCAAATCTGGCTACGTCAGTCGATTTATCCCAAAAAACTGCATAGGAAAACGCCAAAAAATGTGTGGATTTGAAACTTTCAATTTTTGGGGTGAAAAAACACCAAAGGGGTTAACCTTACGTTTTTTTCAAAAATCGCTAAAAATTTAATTGGTCGTTTTTTGACTCAAACCGACGTGATTTGATGCGAGGAGTTCGAAAAACGCGGTATCGTTTGGGGTAAACGCTCGTAAACGGTTCAAAATGACGTTCAAGTATTTCCAACTTTAAAGACGCATAAATCCTAAAATATTATACTTACGGCAAATCTGGCTGCGTCAGTCGATTTATCTCAAAAAACTGCATAGGAAAACGCCAAAAAATGTGTGGATTTGAAACTTTCAATTTTTGGGGTGAAAAAACACCAAAGGGGTTAACCTTACGTTTTTTTCAAAAATCGCCAAAAATTTAGGTGGTCTTTTTTTGACCTAAACCGACGTGCTTTGATGGGAGGAGTTCGAAAAACGCTGTATCGTTTGGGGAAAACGCTCGTAAGCGGTTCAAAATAACGTTCAAGTATTTCCAACTTTAAAGACGCATAAATCCTAAAATATTATACTTACGGCAAATCTGGCTGCGTCAGTCGATTTATCTCAAAAAACTGCATAAGAAAACGCCAAAAAATGAGTGGATTTGAAAGTTTCAATTTTTGGGGTGAAAAAACACCAAAGGGGTTAACCTTACGTTTTTTTCAAAAATCGCCAAAAATTTAATTGGTCGTTTTTTGACTCAAACCGAAGTGATTTGATGCGAGGAGTTCGAAAAACACTGTATCGTTTGGGGAAAACGCTCGTAAGCGGTTCAAAATGACGTTCAAATATTTCGAACTTTAAAGACGCATAAATCCTAAAATATTATATTTACGGCAAATCTGGCTGCGTCAGTCGATTTATCTCAAAAAACTGCATAGGAAAACGCCAAAAAATGTGTGGATTTGAAACTTTCAATTTTTGGGGTGAAAAACACCAAAGGGGTTCCCCTAACGTTTTTTTCAAAAATCGTCAAAAATTTAATTGGTCTTTTTTTGACTAAAACCGACGTGATTTGATGCGAGAAGTTCGAAAAACGCGGTATCGTTTGGGGAAAACGCTCGTAAGCGGTTCAAAATGACGTTCAAATATATCCAACTTTAAAGACGCATAAATCCTAAAATATTATACTTACGGCAAATCTGGCTGCGTCAGTCGATTTATCAAAAAAAACTGCATAATAAAACGCCAAAAAATGTGTGGATTTGAAACTTTCAATTTTTGAGGTCAAAAAACACCAAAGGGGTTAACCTTACGTTTTTTTCAAAAATCGCCAAAAATTTAATTGGTCTTTTTTTGACTCAAACCGACGTGATTTGATGCGAGGAGTTCGAAAAACGCGGTATCGTTTGGGGAAAACGCCCGTAAGCGGTTCAAAATGACGTTCAAATATTTCCAACTTTAAAGACGCATAAATCCTAAAATATTATACTTACGGCAAATCTGGCTACGTCAGTCGATTTATCTCAAAAAACTGCATAGGAAAACGCCAAAAAATGTGTGGATTTGAAACTTTCAATTTTTGGGGTGAAAAAACACCAAAGGGGTTAACCTTACGTTTTTTTCAAAAATCGCCAAAAATTTAATTGGTCGTTTTTTGACTCAAACCGACGTGATTTGATGCAAGGAGTTCGAAAAACGCGGTATCGTTTGGGGAAAACGCTCGTAAACGGTTCAAAATGACGTTCAAGTATTTCCAACTTTAAAGACGCATAAATCCTAAAATATTATACTTACGGCAAATCTGGCTGCGTCAGTCGATTTATCTCAAAAAACTGCATAGGAAAACGCCAAAAAATGTGTGGATTTGAAACTTTCAATTTTTGGGGTGAAAAAACACCAAAGGGGTTAAACCTTACGTTTTTTTCAAAAATCGTCAAAAATTTAATTGGTCTTTTTTTGACTAAAACCGACGTGATTTGATGCGAGGAGGATTTGAAACTTTTTCGAACTCCTCGCATCAAATCTTACGTTTTTTTCAAAAATCGCCAAAAACTTAATTGGTCGTTTTTTGACTCAAACCGACGTGATTTGATGCGAGGATTTCGAAAAACGCGGTATCGTTTGGGGAAAACGCTCGTAAGCGGTTCAAAATGACGTTCAAATATTTCCAACTTTAAAGACGCATAAATCCTAAAATATTATACTTACGGCAAATCTGGCTCCGTCAGTCGATTTATCTCAAAAAACTGCATAGGAAAACGCCAAAAAATGTGTGGATTTGAAACTTTCAATTTTTGGGGTGAAAAAACACCAAAGGGGTTAACCTTACGTTTTTTTCAAAAATCGCCAAAAATTTAGGTGGTCTTTTTTTGACTAAAACCGACGTGATTTTAATGCGAGGAGTTCGAAAAACGCGGTATCGTTTGGAGAAAACGCTCGTAAGCGGTTCAAAATGACGTTCAAATATTTCCAACTTTAAAGACGCATAAATCCTAAAATATTATACTTACGGCAAATCTGGCTGCGTCAGTCGATTTATCTCAAAAAACTGCATAGGAAAACGCCAAAAAATGTGTGGATTTGAAACTTTCAATTTTTGGGGTGAAAAAACACCAAAGGGGTTAACCTTACGTTTTTTTCAAAAATCGCCAAAAATTTAGGTGGTCTTTTTTTGACCTAAACCGACGTGATTTGATGCGAGGAGTTCGAAAAACGCGGTATCGTTTGGGGAAAACGCTCGTAAGCGGTTCAAAATGACGTTCAAATATTTCCAACTTTAAAGACGCATAAATCCTAAAATATTTACTTACGGCAAATCTGGCTGCGTCAGTCGATTTATCTCAAAAAACTGCATAGGAAAACGCCAAAAAATGTGTGGATTTGAAACTTTCAATTTTTGGGGTGAAAAAACACCAAAGGGGTTAACCTTACGTTTTTTTCAAAAATCGCCAAAAATTTAATTGGTCTTTTTTTGACTAAAACCGACGTGATTTGATGCGAGGAGTTCGAAGAACGCGGTATCGTTTGGGGAAAACGCTCGTAAGCGGTTCAAAATGACGTTGAAATATTTCTAACTTTAAAGACGCATAAATCCTAAAATATTATACTTACGGCAAATCTGGCTGCGTCAGTCGATTTATCAAAAAAAACTGCATAAGAAAACGCCAAAAAATGTGTGGATTTGAAACTTTCAATTTTTGAGGTCAAAAAACACCAAAGGGGTTAACCTTACGTTTTTTTCAAAAATCGCCAAAAATTTAATTGGTCGTTTTTTGACTCAAACCGAAGTGATTTGATGCGAGGAGATAGAAAAACGCGGTATCGTTTGGGGAAAACGCTCGTAAGCGGTTCAAAATGACGTTCAAATATTTCCAACTTTAAAGACGCATAAATCCTAAAATATTATATTTACGGCAAATCTGGCTGCGTCAGTCGATTTATCTCAAAAAACTGCATAGGAAAACGCCAAAAAATGTGTGGATTTGAAACTTTCAATTTTTGGGGTGAAAAACACCAAAGGGGTTCCCCTAACGTTTTTTTCAAAAATCGTCAAAAATTTAATAGGTCTTTTTTTGACTAAAACCGACGTGATTTGATGCGAGGAGGTCGAAAAACGCGGTATCGTTTGGGGAAAACGCTCGTAAGCGGTTCAAAATGACGTTCAATATTTCCAACTTTAAAGACGCATAAATCCTAAAATATTATACTTACGGCAAATCTGGCTGCGTCAGTCGATTTATCTCAAAAAACTGCATAGGAAAACGCCAAAAAATGTGTGGATTTGAAACTTTCAATTTTTGGGGTGAAAAAACACCAAAGGGGTTAACCTTACGTTTTTTTCAAAAATCGCTAAAAATTTAATTGGTCTTTTTTTGACTAAAACCGACGTGATTTGATGCGAGAAGTTCGAAAAACGCGGTATCGTTTGGGGAAAACGCTCGTAAGCGGTTCAAAATGACGTTCAAATATATCCAACTTTAAAGACGCATAAATCCTAAAATATTATACTTACGGCAAATCTGGCTGCGTCAGTCGATTTATCTCAAAAAACTGCATAAGAAAACGCCAAAAAATGTGTGGATTTGAAACTTTCAATTTTTGAGGTCAAAAAACACCAAAGGGGTTAACCTTACGTTTTTTTCAAAAATCGCCAAAAACTTAATTGGTCTTTTTTTGACTCAAACCGACGTGATTTGATGCGAGGAGTTCGAAAAACGCGGTATCGTTTGGGGAAAACGCTCGTAAGCGGTTCAAAATGACGTTCAAATATTTCCAACTTTAAAGACGCATAAATCCTAAAATATTATACTTACGGCAAATCTGGCTACGTCAGTCGATTTATCCCAAAAAACTGCATAGGAAAACGCCAAAAAATGTGTGGATTTGAAACTTTCAATTTTTGGGGTGAAAAAACACCAAAGGGGTTAACCTTACGTTTTTTTCAAAAATCGCTAAAAATTTAATTGGTCGTTTTTTGACTCAAACCGACGTGATTTGATGCGAGGAGTTCGAAAAACGCGGTATCGTTTGGGGTAAACGCTCGTAAACGGTTCAAAATGACGTTCAAGTATTTCCAACTTTAAAGACGCATAAATCCTAAAATATTATACTTACGGCAAATCTGGCTGCGTCAGTCGATTTATCTCAAAAAACTGCATAGGAAAACGCCAAAAAATGTGTGGATTTGAAACTTTCAATTTTTGGGGTGAAAAAACACCAAAGGGGTTAACCTTACGTTTTTTTCAAAAATCGTCAAAAATTTAATTGGTCTTTTTTTGACTAAAACCGACGTGATTTGATGCGAGGAGGATTTGAAACTTTTTCGAACTCCTCGCATCAAATCTTACGTTTTTTTCAAAAATCGCCAAAAATTTAATTGGTCGTTTTTTGACTCAAACCGACGTGATTTGATGCGAGGAGTTCGAAAAACGCGGTATTGTTTGGGGAAAATGCTCGTAAGCGGTTCAAAATGACGTTCAAATATTTCCAACTTTAAAGACGCATAAATCCTAAAATATTATACTTACGGCAAATCTGGCTCCGTCAGTCGATTTATCTCAAAAAACTGCATAGGAAAACGCCAAAAAATGTGTGGATTTGAAACTTTCAATTTTTGGGGTGAAAAAACACCAAAGGGGTTAACCTTACGTTTTTTTCAAAAATCGCCAAAAATTTAGGTGGTCTTTTTTTGACCTAAACCGACGTGCTTTGATGGGAGGAGTTCGAAAAACGCTGTATCGTTTGGGGAAAACGCTCGTAAGCGGTTCAAAATAACGTTCAAGTATTTCCAACTTTAAAGACGCATAAATCCTAAAATATTATACTTACGGCAAATCTGGCTGCGTCAGTCGATTTATCTCAAAAAACTGCATAAGAAAACGCCAAAAAATGAGTGGATTTGAAACTTTCAATTTTTGGGGTGAAAAAACACCAAAGGGGTTAACCTTACGTTTTTTTCAAAAATCGCCAAAAATTTAATTGGTCGTTTTTTGACTCAAACCGAAGTGATTTGATGCGAGGAGTTCGAAAAACACTGTATCGTTTGGGGAAAACGCTCGTAAGCGGTTCAAAATGACGTTCAAATATTTCGAACTTTAAAGACGCATAAATCCTAAAATATTATATTTACGGCAAATCTGGCTGCGTCAGTCGATTTATCTCAAAAAACTGCATAGGAAAACGCCAAAAAATGTGTGGATTTGAAACTTTCAATTTTTGGGGTGAAAAACACCAAAGGGGTTCCCCTAACGTTTTTTTCAAAAATCGTCAAAAATTTAATTGGTCTTTTTTTGACTAAAACCGACGTGATTTGATGCGAGAAGTTCGAAAAACGCGGTATCGTTTGGGGAAAACGCTCGTAAGCGGTTCAAAATGACGTTCAAATATATCCAACTTTAAAGACGCATAAATCCTAAAATATTATACTTACGGCAAATCTGGCTGCGTCAGTCGATTTATCAAAAAAAACTGCATAATAAAACGCCAAAAAATGTGTGGATTTGAAACTTTCAATTTTTGAGGTCAAAAAACACCAAAGGGGTTAACCTTACGTTTTTTTCAAAAATCGCCAAAAATTTAATTGGTCTTTTTTTGACTCAAACCGACGTGATTTGATGCGAGGAGTTCGAAAAACGCGGTATCGTTTGGGGAAAACGCCCGTAAGCGGTTCAAAATGACGTTCAAATATTTCCAACTTTAAAGACGCATAAATCCTAAAATATTATACTTACGGCAAATCTGGCTACGTCAGTCGATTTATCTCAAAAAACTGCATAGGAAAACGCCAAAAAATGTGTGGATTTGAAACTTTCAATTTTTGGGGTGAAAAAACACCAAAGGGGTTAACCTTACGTTTTTTTCAAAAATCGCCAAAAATTTAATTGGTCGTTTTTTGACTCAAACCGACGTGATTTGATGCAAGGAGTTCGAAAAACGCGGTATCGTTTGGGGAAAACGCTCGTAAACGGTTCAAAATGACGTTCAAGTATTTCCAACTTTAAAGACGCATAAATCCTAAAATATTATACTTACGGCAAATCTGGCTGCGTCAGTCGATTTATCTCAAAAAACTGCATAGGAAAACGCCAAAAAATGTGTGGATTTGAAACTTTCAATTTTTGGGGTGAAAAAACACCAAAGGGGTTAAACCTTACGTTTTTTTCAAAAATCGTCAAAAATTTAATTGGTCTTTTTTTGACTAAAACCGACGTGATTTGATGCGAGGAGGATTTGAAACTTTTTCGAACTCCTCGCATCAAATCTTACGTTTTTTTCAAAAATCGCCAAAAACTTAATTGGTCGTTTTTTGACTCAAACCGACGTGATTTGATGCGAGGATTTCGAAAAACGCGGTATCGTTTGGGGAAAACGCTCGTAAGCGGTTCAAAATGACGTTCAAATATTTCCAACTTTAAAGACGCATAAATCCTAAAATATTATACTTACGGCAAATCTGGCTCCGTCAGTCGATTTATCTCAAAAAACTGCATAGGAAAACGCCAAAAAATGTGTGGATTTGAAACTTTCAATTTTTGGGGTGAAAAAACACCAAAGGGGTTAACCTTACGTTTTTTTCAAAAATCGCCAAAAATTTAGGTGGTCTTTTTTTGACTAAAACCGACGTGATTTTAATGCGAGGAGTTCGAAAAACGCGGTATCGTTTGGAGAAAACGCTCGTAAGCGGTTCAAAATGACGTTCAAATATTTCCAACTTTAAAGACGCATAAATCCTAAAATATTATACTTACGGCAAATCTGGCTGCGTCAGTCGATTTATCTCAAAAAACTGCATAGGAAAACGCCAAAAAATGTGTGGATTTGAAACTTTCAATTTTTGGGGTGAAAAAACACCAAAGGGGTTAACCTTACGTTTTTTTCAAAAATCGCCAAAAATTTAGGTGGTCTTTTTTTGACCTAAACCGACGTGATTTGATGCGAGGAGTTCGAAAAACGCGGTATCGTTTGGGGAAAACGCTCGTAAGCGGTTCAAAATGACGTTCAAATATTTCCAACTTTAAAGACGCATAAATCCTAAAATATTTACTTACGGCAAATCTGGCTGCGTCAGTCGATTTATCTCAAAAAACTGCATAGGAAAACGCCAAAAAATGTGTGGATTTGAAACTTTCAATTTTTGGGGTGAAAAAACACCAAAGGGGTTAACCTTACGTTTTTTTCAAAAATCGCCAAAAATTTAATTGGTCTTTTTTTGACTAAAACCGACGTGATTTGATGCGAGGAGTTCGAAGAACGCGGTATCGTTTGGGGAAAACGCTCGTAAGCGGTTCAAAATGACGTTGAAATATTTCTAACTTTAAAGACGCATAAATCCTAAAATATTATACTTACGGCAAATCTGGCTGCGTCAGTCGATTTATCTCAAAAAACTGCATAAGAAAACGCCAAAAAATGAGTGGATTTGAAACTTTCAATTTTTGGGGTGAAAAAACACCAAAGGGGTTAACCTTACGTTTTTTTCAAAAATCGCCAAAAATTTAATTGGTCTTTTTTTGACTAAAACCGACGTGATTTGATGCGAGGGGTTCGAAAAATGCGGTATAGTTTGGGGAAAACGCTCGTAAGCGGTTCAAAATGACGTTCAAATATTTCCAACTTTAAAGACGCATAAATCCTAAAATATTATACTTACGGCAAATCTGGCTGCGTCAGTCGATTTATCTCAAAAAACTGCATAGGAAAACGCCAAAAAATGTGTGGATTTGAAACTTTCAATTTTTGGGGTGAAAAAACACCAAAGGGGTTTTCTTACGTTTTTTTCAAAAATCGCCAAAAATTTAATTGGTCTTTTTTTGACTCAAACCGACGTGATTTGATGCGAGGAGCTCGAAAAACGCGGTATCGTTTGGGGAAAACGCTCGTAAGCGGTTCAAAATGACGTTCAAATATTTCCAACTTTAAAGACGCATAAATCCTAAAATATTATACTTACGGCAAATCTGGCTGCGTCAGTCGATTTATCTCAAAAAACTGCATAGGAAAACGCCAAAAAATGTGTGGGTTTGAAACTTTCAAGTTTTGGGGTGAAAAAACATCAAAGGGGTTAACCTTACGTTTTTTTCAAAAATCGCTAAAAATTTAATTGGTCTTTTTTTGACTAAAACCGACGTGATTTGATGCGAGAAGTTCGAAAAACGCGGTATCGTTTGGGGAAAACGCTCGTAAGCGGTTCAAAATGACGTTCAAATATATCCAACTTTAAAGACGCATAAATCCTAAAATATTATACTTACGGCAAATCTGGCTGCGTCAGTCGATTTATCTCAAAAAACTGCATAAGAAAACGCCAAAAAATGTGTGGATTTGAAACTTTCAATTTTTGAGGTCAAAAAACACCAAAGGGGTTAACCTTACGTTTTTTTCAAAAATCGCCAAAAATTTAATTGGTCTTTTTTTGACTCAAACCGACGTGATTTGATGCGAGGAGTTCGAAAAACGCGGTATCGTTTGGGGAAAACGCTCGTAAGCGGTTCAAAATGACGTTCAAATATTTCCAACTTTAAAGACGCATAAATCCTAAAATATTATACTTACGGCAAATCTGGCTACGTCAGACGATTTATCCCAAAAAACTGCATAGGAAAACGCCAAAAAATGTGTGGATTTGAAACTTTCAATTTTTGGGGTGAAAAAACACCAAAGGGGTTAACCTTACGTTTTTTTCAAAAATCGCCAAAAATTTAATTGGTCTTTTTTTGACTAAAACCGACGTGATTTGATGCGAGGAGTTCGAAAAACGCGGTATCGTTTGGAGAAAACGCTCGTAAGCGGTTCAAAATGACGTTCAAATATTTCCAACTTTAAAGACGCATAAATTCTAAAATATTATACTTACGGCAAATCTGGATGCGTCAGTCGATTTATCTCAAAAAACTGCAGAGGAAAACGCCAAAAAATGTGTGGATTTGAAACTTTCATTTTTTGGGGTGAAAAAACACCAAAGGGGTTAACCTTACGTTTTTTTCAAAAATCGCCAAAAATTTAATTGGTCGTTTTTTGACTCAAACCGACGTGATTTGATGCGAGGAGTTCGAAAAAGGTATCGTTTGGGGAAAACGCTCGTAAGCGGTTCAAAATGACGTTCAAATATTTCCAACTTTAAAGACGCATAAATCCTAAAACATTATACTTACGGCAAATCTGGCTGCGTCAGTCGATTTATCTCAAAAAACTGCATAGGAAAACGCCAAAACATGTGTGGATTTGAAACTTTCAATTTTTGGGGTGAAAACACACCAAAGGGGTTAACCTTACGTTTTTTTCAAAAATCGCCAAAAATTTAATTGGTCGTTTTTTGACTCAAACCGACGTGATTTGATGCGAGGAGTTCGAAAAACGCGGTATCGTTTGGGGAAAACGCTCGTAAGCGGTTCAAAATGACGTTCAAATATTTCCAACTTTAAAGACGCATAAATCCTAAAATATTATACTTACGGCAAATCTGGTTGCGTCAGTCGTTTTATCTCAAAAAACTGCATAGGAAAACGCCAAAAAATGTGTGGATTTGAAACTTTCAATTTTTGGGGTGAAAAAACACCAAAGGGGTTAACCTTACGTTTTTTTCAAAAATCATCAAAAGTTTAATTGGTCTTTTTTTGACTAAAACCGACGTGATTTGATGCAAGGAGGTCGAAAAACGCGGTATCGTTTGGGGAAAACGCTCGTAAGCGGTTCAAAATGACGTTCAATATTTCCAACTTTAAAGACGCATAAATCCTAAAATATTATACTTACGGCAAATCTGGCTGCGTCAGTCGATTTATCTCAAAAAACTGCATAGGAAAACGCCAAAAAATGTGTGGATTTGTAACTTTCAATTTTTGGGGTGAAAAAACACCAAAGGGGTTAACCATACGTTTTTTTCAAAAATCGCCAAAAATTTAATTGGTCTTTTTTTGACTAAAACCGACGTGATTTGATGCGAGGAGTTCGAAAAACGCGGTATAGTTTGGGGAAAACGCTCGTAAGCGGTTCAAAATGACGTTCAAATATTTCCAACTTTAAAGACGCATAAATCCTAAAATATTATACTTACGGCAAATCTGGATGCGTCAGTCGATTTATCTCAAAAAACTGCAGAGGAAAACGCCAAAAAATGTGTGGATTTGAAACTTTCAATTTTTGGGGTGAAAAAACACCAAAGGGGTTAACCTTACGTTTTTTTCAAAAATCGCCAAAAATTTAGGTGGTCTTTTTTTGACCTAAACCGACGTGATTTGATGCGAGGAGTTCGAAAAACGCGGTATCGTTTGGGGAAAACGCTCGTAAGCGGTTCAAAATTACGTTCAAATATTTCCAACTTTAAAGACGCTTAAATCCTAAAATATTATACTTACGGCAAATCTGGCTGCGTCAGTCGATTTATCTCAAATAACTGCATAGGAAAACGCCAAAACATGTGTGGATTTGAAACTTTCAATTTTTGGGGTGAAAAAACACCAAAGGGGTTAACCTTACGTTTTTTTCAAAAATCGCCAAAAATTTAATTGGTCTTTTTTTGACTCAAACCGACGTGATTTGATGCGAGGAGTTCGAAAAACGCGGTATCGTTTGGGGAAAACGCTCGTAAGCGGTTCAAAATGAGGTTCAAATATTTCCAACTTTAAAGACGCATAAATCCTAAAATATTATACTTACGGCAAATCTGGCTACGTCAGTCGATTTATCTCAAAAAACTGCATAGGAAAACGCCAAAAAATGTGTGGATTTGAAACTTTCAATTTTTGGGGTGAACCTTACGTTTTTTTCAAAAATCGCCAAAAATTTAATTGGTCTTTTTTTGACTAAAACCGACGTGATTTGATGCGAGGAGTTCGAAAAAGATGGAGTGACCAGTGATTGATGGTGACGTAACGGGAATATTTACCCAAAACATGCAGATGAAGAAGAAGAAGAAGAAGAAGAGTTCGAAAAACGCGGTATCGTTTGGGGAAAACGCTCGTAAGCGGTTCAAAATGACGTTCAAATATTTCCAACTTTAAAGACGCATAAATCCTAAAATATTATACTTACGGCAAATCTGGCTGCGTCAGTCGATTTATCTCAAAAAACTGCATAGGAAAACGCCAAAAAATGTGTGGATTTGAAACTTTCAATTTTTGGGGTGAAAAAACACCAAAGGGGTTACCTTACGTTTTTTTCAAAAATCGCCAAAAATTTAATTGGTCTTTTTTTGACTAAAACCGATGTGATTTGATGCGAGGAGTTCGAAAAACGCGGTATCGTTTGGGGAAAACGCTCGTAAGTGGTTCAAAATGACGTTCAAATATTTCCAACTTTAAAGACGCATAAATCCTAAAATATTATACTTACGGCAAATCTAGCTGCGTCAGTCGATTTATCTCAAAAAACTGCATAGGAAAACGCCAAAAAATGTGTGGATTTGAAACTTTCAATTTTTGGGGTGAAAAAACACCAAAGGGGTTACCTTACGTTTTTTTCAAAAATCGCCAAAAATTTAATTGGTCGTTTTTTGACTCAAACCGACGTGATTTGATGCGAGGAGTTCGAAAAACGCGGTATCGTTTGGGGAAAACGCTCGTAAGCGGTTCAAAATGACGTTCAAATATTTCCAACTTTAAAGACGCATAAATCCTAAAATATTATACTTACGGCAAATCTGGTTGCGTCAGTCGTTTTATCTCAAAAAACTGCATAGGAAAACGCCAAAAAATGTGTGGATTTGAAACTTTCAATTTTTGGGGTGAAAAAACACCAAAGGGGTTAACCTTACGTTTTTTTCAAAAATCATCAAAAGTTTAATTGGTCTTTTTTTGACTAAAACCGACGTGATTTGATGCAAGGAGGTCGAAAAACGCGGTATCGTTTGGGGAAAACGCTCGTAAGCGGTTCAAAATGACGTTCAATATTTCCAACTTTAAAGACGCATAAATCCTAAAATATTATACTTACGGCAAATCTGGCTGCGTCAGTCGATTTATCTCAAAAAACTGCATAGGAAAACGCCAAAAAATGTGTGGATTTGTAACTTTCAATTTTTGGGGTGAAAAAACACCAAAGGGGTTAACCATACGTTTTTTTCAAAAATCGCCAAAAATTTAATTGGTCTTTTTTTGACTAAAACCGACGTGATTTGATGCGAGGAGTTCGAAAAACGCGGTATAGTTTGGGGAAAACGCTCGTAAGCGGTTCAAAATGACGTTCAAATATTTCCAACTTTAAAGACGCATAAATCCTAAAATATTATACTTACGGCAAATCTGGATGCGTCAGTCGATTTATCTCAAAAAACTGCAGAGGAAAACGCCAAAAAATGTGTGGATTTGAAACTTTCAATTTTTGGGGTGAAAAAACACCAAAGGGGTTAACCTTACGTTTTTTTCAAAAATCGCCAAAAATTTAGGTGGTCTTTTTTTGACCTAAACCGACGTGATTTGATGCGAGGAGTTCGAAAAACGCGGTATCGTTTGGGGAAAACGCTCGTAAGCGGTTCAAAATTACGTTCAAATATTTCCAACTTTAAAGACGCTTAAATCCTAAAATATTATACTTACGGCAAATCTGGCTGCGTCAGTCGATTTATCTCAAATAACTGCATAGGAAAACGCCAAAACATGTGTGGATTTGAAACTTTCAATTTTTGGGGTGAAAAAACACCAAAGGGGTTAACCTTACGTTTTTTTCAAAAATCGCCAAAAATTTAATTGGTCTTTTTTTGACTCAAACCGACGTGATTTGATGCGAGGAGTTCGAAAAACGCGGTATCGTTTGGGGAAAACGCTCGTAAGCGGTTCAAAATGAGGTTCAAATATTTCCAACTTTAAAGACGCATAAATCCTAAAATATTATACTTACGGCAAATCTGGCTACGTCAGTCGATTTATCTCAAAAAACTGCATAGGAAAACGCCAAAAAATGTGTGGATTTGAAACTTTCAATTTTTGGGGTGAACCTTACGTTTTTTTCAAAAATCGCCAAAAATTTAATTGGTCTTTTTTTGACTAAAACCGACGTGATTTGATGCGAGGAGTTCGAAAAAGATGGAGTGACCAGTGATTGATGGTGACGTAACGGGAATATTTACCCAAAACATGCAGATGAAGAAGAAGAAGAAGAAGAAGAGTTCGAAAAACGCGGTATCGTTTGGGGAAAACGCTCGTAAGCGGTTCAAAATGACGTTCAAATATTTCCAACTTTAAAGACGCATAAATCCTAAAATATTATACTTACGGCAAATCTGGCTGCGTCAGTCGATTTATCTCAAAAAACTGCATAGGAAAACGCCAAAAAATGTGTGGATTTGAAACTTTCAATTTTTGGGGTGAAAAAACACCAAAGGGGTTTTCTTACGTTTTTTTCAAAAATCGCCAAAAATTTAATTGGTCTTTTTTTGACTCAAACCGACGTGATTTGATGCGAGGAGCTCGAAAAACGCGGTATCGTTTGGGGAAAACGCTCGTAAGCGGTTCAAAATGACGTTCAAATATTTCCAACTTTAAAGACGCATAAATCCTAAAATATTATACTTACGGCAAATCTGGCTGCGTCAGTCGATTTATCTCAAAAAACTGCATAGGAAAACGCCAAAAAATGTGTGGATTTGAAACTTTCAATTTTTGGGGTGAAAAAACACCAAAGGGGTTAACCTTACGTTTTTTTCAAAAATCGCCAAAAATTTAATTGGTCTTTTTTTGACTAAAACCGACGTGATTTGATGCGAGGAGTTCGAAAAACGCTGTATCGTTTGGGGAAAACGCTCGTAAGCGGTTCAAAATGACGTTCAAATATTTCCAACTTTAAAGACGCATAAATCCTAAAATATTATACTTACGGCAAATCTGGCTGCGTCAGTCGATTTATCTCAAAAAACTGCATAGGAAAACGCCAAAAAATGTGTGGATTTGAAACTTTCAATTTTTGGGGTGAAAAACACCAAAAGGGTTAACCTTAGGTTTTATTCAAAAATCGCCAAATATTTAATTGGTTTCTTTTTGATTAAAACCGACGTGATTAGATGCGAGGAGTTCGAAAAACGCGGTATCGTTTGGGGAAAACGCTCGTAAGCGGTTCAAAATGACGTTCAAATATTTCCAACTTTAAAGACGCATAAATCCTAAAATATTATACTTACGGCAAATCTGGCTGCGTCAGTCGATTTATCTCAAAAAACTGCATAGGAAAACGCCAAAAAATGTGTGGATTTGAAACTTTCAATTTTTGGGGTGAAAAAACACCAAAGGGGTTAACCTTACGTTTTTTTCAAAAATCGCCAAAAATTTAATTGGTCTTTTTTTGACTAAAACCGACGTGATTTGATGCGAGGAGTTCGAAAAACGCGGTATCGTTTGGGGTAAACGCTCGTAAGCGGTTCAAAATGACGTTCAAATATTTCCAACTTTAAAGACGCATAAATCCTAAAATATTATACTTACGGCAAATCTGGCTGCGTCAGTCGATTTATCTCAAAAAACTGCATAGGAAAACGCCAAAAAATGTGTGGATTTGAAACTTTCAATTTTTGGGGTGAAAAAACACCAAAGGGGTTAACCTTACGTTTTTTTCAAAAATCGCCAAAAATTTAATTGGTCTTTTTTTGACTAAAACCGACGTGATTTGATGCGAGGAGTTCGAAAAACGCGGTATCGTTTGGGGAAAACGCTCGTAAGCGGTTCAAAATGACGTTCAAATATTTCCAACTTTAAAGACGCATAAATCCTAAAATATTATACTTACGGCAAATCTGGCTGCGTCAGTCGATTTATCTCAAAAAACTGCATAGGAAAACGCCAAAAAATGTGTGGATTTGAAACTTTCAATTTTTGGGGTGAAAAAACACCAAAGGGGTTAACCTTACGTTTTTTCAAAAATCGCCAAAAATTTAATTGGTCTCTTTTTGACTAAAACCGACGTGATTAGATGCGAGGAGTTCGAAAAACGCGGTATCGTTTGGGGAAAACGCTCGTAAGCGGTTCAAAATGACGTTCAAATATTTCCAACTTTAAAGACGCATAAATCCTAAAATATTATACTTACGGCAAATCTGGCTGCGTCAGTCGATTTATCTCAAAAAACTGCATAGGAAAACACCAAAAAATGTGTGGATCTGAAACTTTCAATTTTTGGGGTGAAAAAACACCAAAGGGTTAAAAACCTTATGTTTTTTCAAAAATCTCAAAAAATTTACATGGTCTTTTTATTGCTTAAATCGACGTATCTGCATCCATAGAGTTCGGAAAATATAGATAAGTATGGCGCAAATGCTTAAAAGCGAGTCAAAATGAGAAATAAAATTCTCAATTGAAAATCCAATTTGTACACTTTAAAGGCTTATAAAATGAAAACTATCATACTTACGAGAAATCTGCGTGCGTCACTCAAATTTTCTCGTCAAAATGATTAAGAAACCGTGGAAAAAGTAGCAGATTTTAAACTTTCATTTTTTGGGGTGAAAAAACACCAAAAAAATACTTACGAGAAATCTGCGTGCGTCACTCGAATTTTCTCGTCAAAATGATTAAGAAACCGTGGAAAAAGTAGCAGATTTTAAACTTTCATTGCCAAAATCGCCAAAAATTTAATTGGTCTTTTTTTGACTCAAACCGACGTGATTTGATGCGAGGAGTTCGAAAAACGCGGTATCGTTTGGAGAAAACGCTCGTAAGCGGTTCAAAATGACGTTCAAATATTTCCAACTTTAAAGACGCATAAATCCTAAAATATTACACTTATGGCAAATCTGGCTGCGTCAGTCGATTTATCTCAAAAAACTGCATAGGAAAACGCCAAAAAATGTGTGGATTTGAAACTTTCAATTTTTGGGGTGAAAAAACACCAAAGGGGTTAACCTTACGTTTTTTTCAAAAATCGCCAAAAATTTAGGTGGTCTTTTTTTGACCTAAACCGACGTGATTTGATGCGAGGAGTTCGAAAAACGCGGTATCGTTTGGGGAAAACGCTCGTAAGCGGTTCAAAATGACGTTCAAATATTTCCAACTTTAAAGACGCATAAATCCTAAAATATTTACTTACGGCAAATCTGGCTGCGTCAGTCGATTTATCTCAAAAAACTGCATAGGAAAACGCCAAAAAATGTGTGGATTTGAAACTTTCAATTTTTGGGGTGAAAAAACACCAAAGGGGTTAACCTTACGTTTTTTTCAAAAATCGCCAAAAATTTAGGTGGTCTTTTTTTGACTAAAACCGACGTGATTTTAATGCGAGGAGTTCGAAAAACGCGGTATCGTTTGGAGAAAACGCTCGTAAGCGGTTCAAAATGACGTTCAAATATTTCCAACTTTAAAGACGCATAAATCCTAAAATATTATACTTACGGCAAATCTGGCTGCGTCAGTCGATTTATCTCAAAAAACTGCATAGGAAAACGCCAAAAAATGTGTGGATTTGAAACTTTCAATTTTTGGGGTGAAAAAACACCAAAGGGGTTAACCTTACGTTTTTTCAAAAATCGCCAAAAATTTAATTGGTCTCTTTTTGACTAAAACCGACGTGATTAGATGCGAGGAGTTCGAAAAACGCGGTATCGTTTGGGGAAAACGCTCGTAAGCGGTTCAAAATGACGTTCAAATATTTCCAACTTTAAAGACGCATAAATCCTAAAATATTATACTTACGGCAAATCTGGCTGCGTCAGTCGATTTATCTCAAAAAACTGCATAGGAAAACGCCAAAAAATGTGTGGATTTGAAACTTTCAATTTTTGGGGTGAAAAAACACCAAAGGGGTTAACCTTACGTTTTTTTCAAAAATCGCCAAAAATTTAATTGGTCTTTTTTTGACTAAAACCGACGTGATTTGATGCGAGGAGTTCGAAAAACGCGGTATCGTTTGGGGAAAACGCTCGTAAGCGGTTCAAAATGACGTTCAAATATTTCCAACTTTAAAGACGCATAAATCCTAAAATATTATACTTACGGCAAATCTGGCTGCGTCAGTCGATTTATCTCAAAAAACTGCATAGGAAAACGCCAAAAAATGTGTGGATTTGAAACTTTCAATTTTTGGGGTGAAAAAACACCAAAGGGGTTAACCTTACGTTTTTTTCAAAAATCGCCAAAAAATTTAATTGGTCTTTTTTTGACTAAAACCGACGTGATTTGATGCGAGGAGTTCGAAAAACGCGGTATCGTTTGGGGAAAACGCTCGTAAGCGGTTCAAAATGACGTTCAAATATTTCCAACTTTAAAGACGCATAAATCCTAAAATATTATACTTACGGCAAATCTGGCTGCGTCAGTCGATTTATCTCAAAAAACTGCATAGGAAAACGCCAAAAAATGTGTGGATTTGAAACTTTCAATTTTTGGGGTGAAAAAACACCAAAGGGGTTAACCTTACGTTTTTTTCAAAAATCGCCAAAAATTTAATTGGTCTTTTTTTGACTCAAACCGACGTGATTTGATGCGAGGAGTTCGAAAAACGCGGTATCGTTTGGAGAAAACGCTCGTAAGCGGTTCAAAATGACGTTCAAATATTTCCAACTTTAAAGACGCATAAATCCTAAAATATTACACTTATGGCAAATCTGGCTGCGTCAGTCGATTTATCTCAAAAAACTGCATAGGAAAACGCCAAAAAATGTGTGGATTTGAAACTTTCAATTTTTGGGGTGAAAAAACACCAAAGGGGTTAACCTTACGTTTTTTTCAAAAATCGCCAAAAATTTAGGTGGTCTTTTTTTGACCTAAACCGACGTGATTTGATGCGAGGAGTTCGAAAAACGCGGTATCGTTTGGGGAAAACGCTCGTAAGCGGTTCAAAATGACGTTCAAATATTTCCAACTTTAAAGACGCATAAATCCTAAAATATTTACTTACGGCAAATCTGGCTGCGTCAGTCGATTTATCTCAAAAAACTGCATAGGAAAACGCCAAAAAATGTGTGGATTTGAAACTTTCAATTTTTGGGGTGAAAAAACACCAAAGGGGTTAACCTTACGTTTTTTTCAAAAATCGCCAAAAATTTAATTGGTCGTTTTTTGACTCAAACCGACGTGATTTGATGCGAGGAGTTCGAAAAACGCGGTATCGTTTGGGGAAAACGCTCGTAAACGGTTCAAAATGACGTTCAAGTATTTCCAACTTTAAAGACGCATAAATCCTAAAATATTATACTTACGGCAAATCTGGCTGCGTCAGTCGATTTATCTCAAAAAACTGCATAGGAAAACGCCAAAAAATGTGTGGATTTGAAACTTTCAATTTTTGGGGTGAAAAAACACCAAAGGGGTTAAACCTTACGTTTTTTTCAAAAATCGTCAAAAATTTAATTGGTCTTTTTTTGACTAAAACCGACGTGATTTGATGCGAGGAGGATTTGAAACTTTTTCGAACTCCTCGCATCAAATCTTACGTTTTTTTCAAAAATCGCCAAAAACTTAATTGGTCGTTTTTTGACTCAAACCGACGTGATTTGATGCGAGGATTTCGAAAAACGCGGTATCGTTTGGGGAAAACGCTCGTAAGCGGTTCAAAATGACGTTCAAATATTTCCAACTTTAAAGACGCATAAATCCTAAAATATTATACTTACGGCAAATCTGGCTCCGTCAGTCGATTTATCTCAAAAAACTGCATAGGAAAACGCCAAAAAATGTGTGGATTTGAAACTTTCAATTTTTGGGGTGAAAAAACACCAAAGGGGTTAACCTTACGTTTTTTTCAAAAATCGCCAAAAATTTAGGTGGTCTTTTTTTGACTAAAACCGACGTGATTTTAATGCGAGGAGTTCGAAAAACGCGGTATCGTTTGGAGAAAACGCTCGTAAGCGGTTCAAAATGACGTTCAAATATTTCCAACTTTAAAGACGCATAAATCCTAAAATATTATACTTACGGCAAATCTGGCTGCGTCAGTCGATTTATCTCAAAAAACTGCATAGGAAAACGCCAAAAAATGTGTGGATTTGAAACTTTCAATTTTTGGGGTGAAAAAACACCAAAGGGGTTAACCTTACGTTTTTTTCAAAAATCGCCAAAAATTTAGGTGGTCTTTTTTTGACTAAAACCGACGTGATTTTAATGCGAGGAGTTCGAAAAACGCGGTATCGTTTGGAGAAAACGCTCGTAAGCGGTTCAAAATGACGTTCAAATATTTCCAACTTTAAAGACGCATAAATCCTAAAATATTATACTTACGGCAAATCTGGCTGCGTCAGTCGATTTATCTCAAAAAACTGCATAGGAAAACGCCAAAAAATGTGTGGATTTGAAACTTTCAATTTTTGGGATGAAAAAACACCAAAGGGGTTAACCTTACGTTTTTTTCAAAAATCGCCAAAAATTTAGGTGGTCTTTTTTTGACCTAAACCGACGTGATTTGATGCGAGGAGTTCGAAAAACGCGGTATCGTTTGGGGAAAACGCTCGTAAGCGGTTCAAAATGACGTTGAAATATTTCTAACTTTAAAGACGCATAAATCCTAAAATATTATACTTACGGCAAATCTGGCTGCGTCAGTCGATTTATCTCAAAAAACTGCATAGGAAAACGCCAAAAAATGTGTGGATTTGAAACTTTCAATTTTTGGGGTGAAAAAACACCAAAGGGGTTAACCTTACGTTTTTTTCAAAAATCGCTAAAAATTTAATTGGTCTTTTTTTTTACTAAAACCGACGTGATTTGATGCGAGAAGTTCGAAAAACGCGGTATCGTTTGGGGAAAACGCTCGTAAGCGGTTCAAAATGACGTTCAAATATATCCAACTTTAAAGACGCATAAATCCTAAAATATTATACTTACGGCAAATCTGGCTGCGTCAGTCGATTTATCTCAAAAAACTGCATAAGAAAACGCCAAAAAATGTGTGGATTTGAAACTTTCAATTTTTGAGGTGAAAAAACACCAAAGGGGTTAACCTTACGTTTTTTTCAAAAATCGCCAAAAATTTAATTGGTCTTTTTTTGACTCAAACCGACGTGATTTGATGCGAGGAGTTCGAAAAACGCGGTATCGTTTGGGGAAAACGCTCGTAAGCGGTTCAAAATGACGTTCAAATATTTCCAACTTTAAAGACGCATAAATCCTAAAATATTATACTTACGGCAAATCTGGCTACGTCAGTCGATTTATCCCAAAAAACTGCATAGGAAAACGCAAAAAATGTGTGGATTTGAAACTTTCAATTTTTGGGGTGAAAAAACACCAAAGGGGTTAACCTTACGTTTTTTTCAAAAATCGCCAAAAATTTAATTGGTCTTTTTTTGACTAAAACCGACGTGATTTGATGCGAGGAGTTCGAAAAACGCGGTATCGTTTGGAGAAAACGCTCGTAAGCGGTTCAAAATGACGTTCAAATATTTCCAACTTTAAAGACGCATAAATTCTAAAATATTATACTTACGGCAAATCTGGATGCGTCAGTCGATTTATCTCAAAAAACTGCAGAGGAAAACGCCAAAAAATGTGTGGATTTGAAACTTTCATTTTTTGGGGTGAAAAAACACCAAAGGGGTTAACCTTACGTTTTTTTCAAAAATCGCCAAAAATTTAATTGGTCGTTTTTTGACTCAAACCGACGTGATTTGATGCGAGGAGTTCGAAAAAGGTATCGTTTGGGGAAAACGCTCGTAAGCGGTTCAAAATGACGTTCAAATATTTCCAACTTTAAAGACGCATAAATCCTAAAACATTATACTTACGGCAAATCTGGCTGCGTCAGTCGATTTATCTCAAAAAACTGCATAGGAAAACGCCAAAACATGTGTGGATTTGAAACTTTCAATTTTTGGGGTGAAAACACACCAAAGGGGTTAACCTTACGTTTTTTTCAAAAATCGCCAAAAATTTAATTGGTCTTTTTTTGACTCAAACCGACGTGATTTGATGCGAAGAGTTCGAAAAACGCGGTATCGTTTGGGGAAAACGCTCGTAAGCGGTTCAAAATGACGTTCAAATACTTCCAACTTTAAAGACGCATAAATCCTAAAATATTATACTTACGGCAAATCTGGCTGCGTCAGTCGATTTATCTCAAAAAACTGCATAGGAAATCGCCAAAAAATGTGTGGATTTGAAACTTTCAATTTTTGGGGTGAAAAAACACCAAAGGGGTTAACCTTACGTTTTTTTCAAAAATCGCCAAAAATTTAATTGGTCTTTTTTTGACTAAAACCGACGTGATTTGATGCGAGGAGTTCGAAAAAGATGGAGTGACCAGTGATTGATGGTGACGTAACGGGAATATTTACCCAAAACATGCAGATGAAGAAGAAGAAGAAGAAGAAGAGTTCGAAAAACGCGGTATCGTTTGGGGAAAACGCTCGTAAGCGGTTCAAAATGACGTTCAAATATTTCCAACTTTAAAGACGCATAAATCCTAAAATATTATACTTACGGCAAATCTAGCTGCGTCAGTCGATTTATCTCAAAAAACTGCATAGGAAAACGCCAAAAAATGTGTGGATTTGAAACTTTCAATTTTTGGGGTGAAAAAACACCAAAGGGGTTTTCTTACGTTTTTTTCAAAAATCGCCAAAAATTTAATTGGTCTTTTTTTGACTCAAACCGACGTGATTTGATGCGAGGAGCTCGAAAAACGCGGTATCGTTTGGGGAAAACGCTCGTAAGCGGTTCAAAATGACGTTCAAATATTTCCAACTTTAAAGACGCATAAATCCTAAAATATTATACTTACGGCAAATCTGGCTGCGTCAGTCGATTTATCTCAAAAAACTGCATAGGAAAACGCCAAAAAATGTGTGGATTTGAAACTTTCAATTTTTGGGGTGAAAAAACACCAAAGGGGTTAACCTTACGTTTTTTTCAAAAATCGCCAAAAATTTAATTGGTCTCTTTTTGACTCAAACCGACGTGATTTGATGCGAGGAGTTCGAAAAACGCGGTATCGTTTGGGGAAAACGCTCGTAAGCGGTTCAAAATGACGTTGAAATATTTCCAACTTTAAAGACGCATAAATTCTAAAATATTATACTTACGGCAAATCTGGCTGCGTCAGTCGATTTATCTCAAAAAACTGCATAGGAAAACGCCAAAAAATGTGTGGATTTGAAACTTTCAATTTTTGGGGTGAAAAAACACCAAAGGGGTTAACCTTACGTTTTTTTCAAAAATCGCCAAAAATTTAATTGGTCTTTTTTTGACTAAAACCGACGTGATTTGATGCGAGGAGTTCGAAAAACGCTGTATCGTTTGGGGAAAACGCTCGTAAGCGGTTCAAAATGACGTTCAAATATTTCCAACTTTAAAGACGCATAAATCCTAAAATATTATACTTACGGCAAATCTGGCTGCGTCAGTCGATTTATCTCAAAAAACTGCATAGGAAAACGCCAAAAAATGTGTGGATTTGAAACTTTCAATTTTTGGGGTGAAAAACACCAAAGGGGTTAACCTTAGGTTTTTTTCAAAAATCGCCAAGTATTTAATTGGTTTCTTTTTGATTAAAACCGACGTGATTAGATGCGAGGAGTTCGAAAAACGCGGTATCGTTTGGGGAAAACGCTCGTAAGCGGTTCAAAATGACGTTCAAATATTTCCAACTTTAAAGACGCATAAATCCTAAAGTATTATACTTACGGCAAATCTGGCTGCGTCAGTCGATTTATCTCAAAAAACTGCATAGGAAAACGCCAAAAAATGTGTGGATTTGAAACTTTCAATTTTTGGGGTGAAAAAACACCAAAGGGGTTAACCTTACGTTTTTTCAAAAATCGCCAAAAATTTAATTGGTCTCTTTTTGACTAAAACCGACGTGATTAGATGCGAGGAGTTCGAAAAACGCGGTATCGTTTGGGGAAAACGCTCGTAAGCGGTTCAAAATGACGTTGAAATATTTCCAACTTTAAAGACGCATAAATCCTAAAATATTATACTTACGGCAAATCTGGCTGCGTCAGTCGATTTATCTCAAAAAACTGCATAGGAAAACGCCAAAAAATGTGTGGATTTGAAACTTTCAATTTTTGGGGTGAAAAAACACCAAAGGGGTTAACCTTACGTTTTTTTCAAAAATCGCCAAAAATTTAATTGGTCTTTTTTTGACTAAAACCGACGTGATTTGATGCGAGGAGTTCGAAAAACGCGGTATCGTTTGGGGAAAACGCTCGTAAGCGGTTCAAAATGACGTTCAAATATTTCCAACTTTAAAGACGCATAAATCCTAAAATATTATACTTACGGCAAATCTGGCTGCGTCAGTCGATTTATCTCAAAAAACTGCATAGGAAAACGCCAAAAAATGTGTGGATTTGAAACTTTCAATTTTTGGGGTGAAAAACACCAAAGGGGTTAACCTTAGGTTTTTTTCAAAAATCGCCAAAAATTTAATTGGTCTCTTTTTGATTAAAACCGACGTGATTTGATGCGAGGAGTTCGAAAAACGCGGTATCGTTTGGGGAAAACGCTCGTAAGCGGTTCAAAATGACGTTCAAATATTTCCAACTTTAAAGACGCATAAATCCTAAAATATTATACTTACGGCAAATCTGGCTGCGTCAGTCGATTTATCTCAAAAAACTGCATAGGAAAACGCCAAAAAATGTGTGGATTTGAAACTTTCAATTTTTGGGGTGAAAAAACACCAAAGGGTTAAAAACCTTACGTTTTTTTCAAAAATCTCAAAAAATTTACATGGTCTTTTTATTGCTTAAATCGACGTATCTGCATCCATAGAGTTCGGAAAATATAGATAAGTATGGCGCAAATGCTTAAAAGCGAGTCAAAATGAGAAATAAAATTCTCAATTGAAAATCCAATTTGTACACTTTAAAGGCTTATAAAATGAAAACTATCATACTTACGAGAAATCTGCGTGCGTCACTCAAATTTTCTCGTCAAAATGATTAAGAAACCGTGGAAAAAGTAGCAGATTTTAAACTTTCATTTTTTGGGGTGAAAAAACACCAAAAAAATACTTACGAGAAATCTGCGTGCGTCACTCGAATTTTCTCGTCAAAATGATTAAGAAACCGTGGAAAAAGTAGCAGATTTTAAACTTTCATTTTTTGGGCTGAAAAAACACTAAAGGGGTTAACCTTACGTTTTTTTCAAAAATCTCAAAAAATTTACATGGTCTTTTTATTGCTTAAATCGACGTATCTGCATCCATAGAGTTCGGAAAATATAGATAGGTCTGGCGCAAATGCTTAAAAGCGAGTCAAAAAAGAGAAATAAAATTCTTAATTGAAAATCCAATTTGTACACTTTAAAGGCTTATAAAATGAAAACTATCATACTTACGAGAAATCTGCGTGCGTCACTCGAATTTTCTCGTCAAAATTATTAAGAAACCGTTTGTGACGGCATCACTTGTTTTCGATCACGTGAATTTTTCAAATAAGTTCTAATATTTCATAAATTATTTGCGAGCTAACAATAAAAAATTTTGAAAAATTACTCGAATGTTCTGCTGATTATAGATATATTGAACTATCAATAAATGCGATTTTGAAGTGAATTTGAATTTCATGCAAATTGTCCATTAAGATGTTCTACAGGTTTTGGATTGATTTATTTTTGTCTAACGTGTAATATTGTATTTGGGTTTTAATAATATAAAGATCCAAAATAAATTTCCAGAACAGATTAACAGAAAACCTAAAAAATCTTCCAGATTTCAATATCAATTTATTATTCTCTCTCTTCAGTTCACAACCCTTCGGCAGGGTGTGGTGGCATCAATGTCATGTTTGTTTTACTATTTGACGCCAGGTTTGTGTTTTGCGCCGTTGGCCGACGTCCCTCTATTTTGCCTTCAACTATTATTTTCTCTATTATTTTTCGGATTATTTTTATTATTCTTCATTATTATTTATATATTCTTCATAAAAAAAGATAACCTGCGTTTGACGTACCAGAGGACACAACCCAAGTTGGAAAAAATCAAATTACGTACCTGTTTGTCCATTACTAATTTTCCTTTTTACAATCAACATAATTAATATGTACCTATGTAATAATAAACGAAATAATTGAGAAAAAAACGTTTTTCACCCCTAACTCGACAAATATCAATCTTAGGGTAAAAAGTATAAGAATCAAAGTTGTGGGAAATTGAAATTCCCACAATTTTGGTTATTTTCATTTTCACTCTAAAGTTGAAAATAAGCGAGTAATTTAAAAAACAAAAACCACCCTTTAAATCGAGATTGCGGTAAACGCAATGGGCGGATTTTCCCGAAAATCGAGATTTACACTACCAAACACCCCCACATAAGTTTTAAAAAAAAATCGCACCTGGGAATTTTTTCCGGGTAAAATCCTATCTTGACTGGACTACTCTACTTTTTTTGCATCTTTTTTCATGCAAAAATTCATAAAAACAGTGAGAAATGTGTCTCAAGTTCTTTAAAGTTGGCAATTTGTGTGGCACTAGCGTCGTTTGTAAGATTTGTTTGTCGTTTATCAAAGATGGCTCCATCTAAACAGTCAATTGCCGAAAGAACTACAGGGAAGGTAAATTCAAGCAATAGTAATAATTCTGCTGAATTAAGGAAGACGCCAAGACATAACAGAGAAGAAAGCGAGGAAGATGATAAGAAAATTGAAGAACTGTGGGAAGAAATGGGTTTTGAAAGTGTATTAAATTAATTCTAATGTTCAATGTATTCCTTTTACCGAGCAAATGTTCCAGCTACAAGAAGCCAACGACAGAGTGAAAGCTGTGGAAAGATATAAGTCATATTTGCAAAAAAAGTATGGAATGCTGTTTATTACTAACGTTCAATATATTCCTTTTACCGAGCAAATGTTCCTGCTACAAGATGCCAACAATAGAGTGGAAGCTATTGAAGGACTAAAGTCACGTTTGGAAAATTACGAAGAATAATTAGGTATAATATTGTTAAATACTTATTTATATCAAATTGTAATAAGTATTAAGTTGTAATTGGAATTTGTCGTCTTTGTAGAAGTTTGTTGTTTTAATGAATATCATTTCTAAGTCTAAATTTATTATAAATTTCAATAATAGGCCAAACAGTAAGAAGCTAACATACCTAGTATTAATTTATAAAAAAAAGCTGCACTTTTGTGTAGCTACCTTTCAAAGGCTACAGCTGGACTATGGGGGAAACCTTTGGCCCGATTTGGCCAACAGTTTTTTCAGAAAGTCCTTCCTAAGTAACTTTAAATCTCAGCAAATATTAGTTTCTATTCGAAATAATATTTTTTTGTCTAACGTGGAATATTGTATTTGGTTTTTAAAAATATAAAAATCCAAAATAAATTTTCAGAAAAAATCAACAAAAAACCTAGTTTTTTTCTAAAAATTTAAAATATTTTGGAGGGATACTTATTACCCTATACTTCTTCCAGATTTCAATATCAATTTATTATTCGATTCCGGGAATATTAATTTTTGAAGTTTTATAATTATTATTTTAGTCGACTGAGACCATATCAAATCATTCAGCCTGGCCGAGTTCATGTTCCAGAATTATTTTTATTATTATTCAATATAATATTGCGAAGACTGTATTAGACTACGAGTGTTTACGACTTAATAGTTCTTCTGTTCTGCTCAAAATTATCGAGAAAATTGTGTATTCAAAACTTCGGTGTATAACATAAGAAAATTTACCATAATTCGGTAATTTTGAAGCTTTCCGATTAATTCTTTTTCACTTACGTGGAACATCATATTTGATCTATAAAAATAATATGAAATTCTACAAAATTTCCAAAAGCTCAAAAACCTTTCTTGAGAAAAACTTTTTTTTTAATTTTGAAATACTGAGAAATAATCGACATTTCAAAACTACTATTTGCCAAAATTTAATATTACTTAGCAAAGTCTTTATGAAAAAAATAGGTATTTCCTCATGTTTACTTGGCTGTTAGTTCAATCAAATGGTAGTTTTTTAGTAGCAAAATTGCGGAAGTTTTTTTCTCAGCGATTCTATATGCTTTTTGGTGTGCTGAATCCAAATTTCAAGTTTGCTGCCTTGGTGGGAGGTCGGCTTCACAAAGAAAAATGCAAAAAACCTCAAAATGTTTGCACTTTTTTTCAGTTTTTTGCTAATATCTCGAGAATTATGCATTTTTCAAAAATAACTGTTCTTTACAAAATTAAAGCAAACAAAATTTCCTACAATATACTTTGGTTGACTTTGATTTTCTAACAAGCAGTTTCGGCGCTAGAGCGCGCTAAAAAACAGCGATATTGTGATCCTGATCAAAAATTTCAAAAAAGCGACTCCCACCTTAACAACTTGAAAACTATACATGTTATTAACAAAAACCCTTTGTATCCAGTGGCGGATCCAGGGGGATGGTCATGGGGGTCATGACCCCCCCCTTGAAGCCATAATTGTGGCTAAATAAAAGCTTCTCTAAAGTGTAAAAAGTGTTTTTATTTAAATTAAAAGAAAAACTGACAATATCCATGAAAATCCTAACTTTTCACATACGTGCTTCTAGGACAATAAAAAATTTTTTTTGTTGACGCGGTCTAACGACCGCACATGTTTATTCGGGCCTAATGAATATCCACTACCTGTGACCCCCCCCCCCTCTTGCCCAAAGTCTAGATCCGCGCCTGTTGTACCACGTGAAAATATATGAATTTTGCCTTTCTAAAACGTGACGGCGCATTATTCTCCTAAATATGTCCGTGAGCCGAGTCAAGTTGGCTGCGAATTTATTTAATTTTGTTTATCACAATATCACCTCCATATATACATTATGTACATACGAAGTAAGCGCAATCCAAGTGCGACAATTGTGTTCGATGGATACTCGGACGGACAGAAGAGTACCAAGTCCATGGAGCGATTGAGAAGGTCAACCAAAACGCAGTCTGTGCAGATACAATTTAGCAGCACCATGACACCAACAATTTCACAATTAAATTTTCTATCGAATGCGAAAAACAAGAATTGATGATGCAGACACACTGACAGTGCGGATGGCAGAATCCCTGACTTTGGCTCACGAGAGTGTGACAATTGTGGGAGAAGATGTTGATCTTCTAGCTATAATGACGAGTCTCTAAACTCCATCCAATGTATATTTCCTCAAGGCAGGTAGAAGTAAATCCCCTCAACTCATCTACCATCCAGGAAGTAGATCTCTTCTTTTTCCACGCTCTTCCTCCACGCAATGAGTGGTTTCGACTCTACTCTGCGTTGTTAAACCAAGGAAAGGTAAAATTTCTCAAGACCCTCTCCAAAAATCCGGATCTTCAATCATACATCCAAAGAAAATTACACTTGCTGGTGAGAAATTTCAATTTTTTTGAAGCAAAAGCAAAATTTAAAAAAAACACATAGGTATAAATAAAAAAAAAAAAACAATTTAAATTGAAGTAAGTTTGTACATTATAAGTTTTTAAAAAGTAAACTCTAATCTCTTCTTGCCGCCTGTTTTTGCATATTTAGTGATTACGTTCTCAATATCAATAGAAATATGTCTATGGATGTGCATAAGGACAAGACCAAACCGATTAAACCAGAAAAATTCATAAAAATAAAACGCTTGAGAGCTCAGGCTGAGGGGGGGGCTGGGCTATTGCCCCCCCCCCTGGATCCGCGACTGGTGGTCGGCACCCAAAAGGTCATAAGATATTTACAATGAATTATGACCTTTAAAGTGCCGACCATAAGGGTCATAATTCATTATAAATATCAATGTACTTATGACCTTTTGAGTTCCAACCACAGAAATATAATTTGTTAATGTTTTCGTCAAATTTGCTTTTGCGATCAATTCATTCAAAAAAACCTCGTTTAAGAGTAATATATCGAAAGTATAGCGCTGATGAGAGATAGACACAGATCCTTTTGGCCCTTAGGCGCTGAAGGTATTTTTCATCATTTTCGCTTTGTTCCCTACTCTCTTATGAGGAAATTACATGTTACAGAGGTTTTTGTTGATTACATGAATATTTTTCGAGTTGTAGTGGATGGGAGTGGGTGTTTTTGAAATTTTTGCAGTAGGGCTAAACAATCGGTATTTTTCAACGCGCTCTAGCGCCGAAACCGCTCATCATAAAATCAAACTTGACCAATGTATTTTGTAGGAAATTTTGTTTACTTTAATTTTGTATAGAATAATTATCTTCGAAAAACGCATCGTTTTCGAGATATTAGCAAAAGATTGAAAAAAGTGCCAACATTTTGAGGTTTTTTGCGGTTTTTTGTTGTGAAGTCGACATCTCGATAGTACAGATTTGATATTACAAAAACAAAATTGTATTCTTCTATCTTCAGCCAGAATCTATAAGAAAGCAAAATGTGTATAATATTAATAATCATTATTATACATAAATTACAATAAAAAGACGATACAATTTTTAAGGGAACACTATTTATTGAAATTGAAAGTAAACAAATTTTTAAACAGAGTTAGTGTTACAAGTATGCCAATAAAATGTTTAAAGTTTCAAATTTTTTATAATAAAACCGTTTTTTTTTCATACCATAAGTGAACATTCATAATTAAGCAACAATGAAAAAAAAGTGTAACCAAAACGGAGAGATAAATAATAATAATAATACTAAAAGTAATCACAACAAAATAAAATATCTGTGTATATAACAACCAACAACTCGACAGCATTTACACTCCATTTATTTTGTAATGAATTTTTTTTTTTGATAGTTAAATTATAAAGATTCTGTACGTTCAACATTGATTATAAACCAGAAATAGCTTTACATATCCTGAGCTAATATACCTGAGCAACACTCTAACCAATTTTACCAATTTTTTACTTTCTTATTACTAAATGTGTTGCGAAAATTATGAAATAAATTTATGGTTCTAAATCGGTAAGGGCAGACGTAAACAATTTTAGTCTACGCTTAGCAATTTTTAGTACCAGCATAGCCAAACTATTAGAACGTAAGAAAATGGCACACTTACACAAAAATTTTGCCTATTACTATCAGAAAATCTATAGTACTGTTATACAAATAGCATTCTCCAGGTAAATTTTTAACTTAAATTACTGGTACCCAAAAAAAATGAACAACAAATTACTTTTTTTTTAAATATTTAATTACTGAGGTAGTTTATTCTCAGGTCGGACAGCTACCAATAAACAAAAAACTTGGTATTTTTGCATTTTAGTGAAAGTAGGTACTTTTTGGCGTAATTGTCCGACGCTAAGGTATTAAATCTACAACGGCTGGTTTGCACTTCAGTCTATGTCCAGCTGTGTGTGTATTCTAAACTATAACGTTCGAAAAGTAATCATACACATATAATAAAAAAACACAGTAGTATGTATTAATTTTACCAGTTGAATTTAACATGTACTATAACTATTGATATAAATTTTTTTTTGATTTCATGTACATTCATTTTAACATTATTTAAGCTATTGTAATAATTACAACTTGCATTTATGGTTGACTTCCTTTTTTGAAAATTTTGTCGCTTCCTCTGCATGAATAATATTTTTCTACCAAATTAACCACAAAATGCAATATTTTAACTATAACTATTATTTTTTTTATAATTTCCTGTATTGTGAATATATTTGAAACTGAGGTAAATTACAGTAGTAGTAATAGTAATAATAATAACAAGATAATGTAGTTCTGAAGCCAATAGACTGTCCGTTAATTTTAAAAAAGTTTAAATAATGCCCATTTAATTGGAACAAATCTATTAGTCGTCGGTCAAAATTATTCACAAAGACAGGGATGGTTAGGCACTATTTATAAGATTAACATATGTAATTATGTAGTAGTATCTGGAAGATACGAAAAAGTTTTAATAACAGCATTTACCGAACAACCAACGTAAGTACCGTTTCGAGTGTCGTCGTGGTTGAGGGATGGCTGAATTTAGTAAAACAAACAAAATTTTTTTAAAAGCGATATTTCGACCTGTAACCATATCATTTTTGTGCTCATAAAATTACGAACGTAAGTGCGTGGAGGTCGAGGTCATAATTATTATGAAAGAAGCTCACTGTACACTGTAGATGATATACCGTGGTCGCTAAAATTTTGTTTTTGAATTTATTAAAAATCATGCTTTAAGGGCCAAGAAACGGAGCATAGATAGTTTAGAATTTTTTGTCATTTTTCGATAATATAAATGGTTGGAGAATTTTTTCGTAATTGGTAGCGGGGGGAGGGGATTAATTTATCATCAATTTTATGGATTGTTTTTTTAGATGTTGAGTCTAGAATAATTCCAAAATAGGTTGTTGGTGTTGTTGTTTGCGTGTGATTTAGCCGAGTTTTGGCAAAATTCGGCTAATAAATGTTAGATTTTTGTTGGTCAAAATTTTTTAGACACTTATGTGAAATAAATGGATCGCTCTAGAAGATTAAAATCCGCTTTAGTATTTTTTTTTGGTTAAATTTAGTACTATCCTTTTGTACTTGACTGTTATAATTTGTACGATATTTTATGATTTGCACAATTTGACTGTAAACAAAAAAAGGAAAATAATTGCGTGGATAAGAGTTGTGTTTGTGTGTTTAGTTGTTATTAGCAAGTGCTACGTTTACGTCTGTAAATACATGTACCCTTGAAAAAATTTTTTCTACAAATAAATGCAGCTTTCTGGTAACATTTCGCACTTTGGCACACGTTAAAAAATCTGTACAAATAATTTAATTCTTTTTATAAATAAATATATATTATAATATAATACGGGGTGATTTGTGTAAGCGGTGGAGGCCCGAGAGAGCCCGCCCGCCCCGCCAACATACGAGGAACGCACACCGACAACGAGCGCGGCCCGAATCGCTTGAACAAATCACCCGGTATATCCATTTTTTTCACAATTTCTAAATAGCGAGATTTTGCTACTTATTTTAAGTTTTTAAATTTTTTAAAAATCTAACAAAAAATATCCTCCCCAACAAACAATTTTATCAAAAATAATTTTTTTTACAAGATCGCCGGTTGTACCCCGGCTCGACTCGTTTTAACAAAGAGTCTCTATCTATACCTCCCGGATTTTGTACTATCAGGGCACATCCAACCTTGACACAAGGTAGGACGGCCACGCAAGGCTACGCCTCGCACGTCTTATCTGGTAGTATTTTGTAACAATCACAGCTCTTTGTAGACACGTCGCGTACGCCTTGTAAACAAATAATAATTAGTCAAAGCGAAGTGTCTACAAAAAATGAAACATTTTTTTAACAATCTCCTAACAATATAATGTAATAGTTAAAAAATGTCTTTGTTCACATTCACACATTTTAGTTTTTTTAAAATTCTTGACATCGTATTAATTCTTCGTACGCTAACCAACACTTTTTATATTTATTGTAATTAAGTCTCCGTTAAAAATGCAGTTAACCGCCGAAAAATCGCGTGCACCACTTGTACCCGCGCCAATAACCAAGAAAGTTGTTCATGTACACACATTCACACTCGATAAATTAACAACAGCCACATTTTTTCAAGTATGAGAAGCAGAAAGCAGTCCGTGTCGTTCGTATGAGCTTCCGCGACGCATACAGTGTGTTCGAGGCAAAACTAAACTGCCAGTAGTTAGTTGTTTTATATTATTATAATAATGATGATTTTGAATGGCTAAATTTGTGTGTTGTCTTTTCAATTTTGTCAAAATTTTTGTAAGGCGAACCAAGAAATAACCAATTTTAAATAAAACATCCATTCGATTTTTATGCAAATCGATTATTATCTTTGGTTTTCTTCTCTCTTGCTTGCTTGATACTTTTCGGTTGGGATAATATTCAAATTTAACATTTAAAAACGGTGCACCATGATTGTGTAGCTAAGTATAAACTATATATTCTCAAAAAAAAAAAAACTGAGGTTTAATGGTTGGTTTCTGCATATATACGGAAATTTTACTATGGTAGTTAATGTATCCTAATTCATTTTGATTTCATGAGGTAGATTTGTAGTAGTGATAACACGTTGCAATTTAAGATACCGTTATTACAGTCTCTTCTCTTAACATTCCACTATTGTTTAACGAAACCGGAAAAACTTTAAAATTATTATCTGTTGTAGTAGTAGTTAAAACATTTAAAAAAAGTTGTCTGTTATTTGCAAAAAACCTTGTTTTAAAAATGCACTTATCCGAGGTATATTTAATTAACTTGAGGTAAATGCGGTGCTCAGAGATTATAACTCACACTTGATGATGGCCGCAAAAATTATTATACTGCACTAGTGGAAGGCCTCGAGATGTTATGTACAATAATAAGGTATGCATAAACGCATGCATGAGGCATTGGAAAATGTGGTTCCGTTATTGTGGAGGTTGTGGAGGCGTTTCTGATTGTTCGCCATGCTCCTTTGATGGCTGTTTCACGCGCTGTCTTCCTTGAGGTGGAGTCACCGATTGTAACACCATCGCACGAATACGACGCTGCGCCGACTGCAAAAAAAAATTACAACATTAATTTCGATTTTTCAAAATTTAAAAAAATAAAAAAATTTAACCTGTTGTCAATAGGTGGCGTAACAATAGCAATACTTGTTTTCAAGATCAACAATGGACAATTTGCATAAAATTCAAAATCGCATTTATTGATAGTTCAATATATCTATAATCTGAATAATCGAGTAATTTTTCAAAATTCTGTATTGTTATCTCGCAAATAATTTATGAAATCTGTATAAATAAAAATGAAATACTGTTTGTTGCTAACGGCATAACTTGAGAACGACTGGACCGATTAGGCTCGTTTTCTCTTTTTTCAAATGTTCGTAATAGTCCGAGTAAGGTTTTTACCCGAAAAATTGAAAAATCTACGAGAAACTAAAATTACTTCATTTCTATTTCGATAGATGGCGCTACGTGCGCAAATGTCGTTTGACAGAATTTTTAAATTCTGTTGTTAATTTCTAGTATTGAAAACCCTGTATCCAAAGGACAGGACCGGATCAAGCTATTTCAGCACCGGGTGCAGATTAGGTAAATGGCACCTTTAATCAGAGCTGGAACTAGCGCTTCTACTGGGTGGTCCGAAGGGGTACCTCTATTGTAAAGTTAGTAAATTGCTATACAAAAATATTCTCTCAAAAAAAAAAGTTTAGTAAAGCAAATTTATTTAAAAAATATATTAAAGGACTAAGCACGCAACAGCAGGTAGTTGACCTACGATATAGGCGTGGTAAAGGTCACAGGTATCCTGTTAATCTTTTATTTATATTTTTTATTTTAGGATTTTATCTCGCGCTTTACTTCGGAGGGGGTTTGGACCCCCAAAACCTCCTCTCAGATACGGCCCTGCCCACCAGGACGGTAAATCGCGGGGGTATTTATTTATATTTTTTAAATTTAATTTTAAAATTAAACCCCGAATAAAACCCCTTTAAAATTAAGCCCTAGTTCCGGCCTTGCCTTTAATATTAATAATATCATATAGAATATGATAATCAAAGAAAAATACAGAACCTTGGAATCACAACAATTAAAAACCGCTCAATTTTGGCGCTGGGTGCGGCGGCTCCATTGCACCCATGGTTTATCCGGCCCTGCCAAAGGATCCTAATCTTATTTTAATATCATATTCTCATCATCCGTCTCCAGCATTACATCTCAAGGCTTTATGAATCCTGCCTGCTCGGGTGGTATTTTATAATCCAGATATGTCTGCAGCCTGCGATCGATTATCCGCAGAAGTATTTTGCTTGCATGAGACATCAGAGGGATTGTTTGGTAGTTCTGGCACTTTCTTGTACAGCCTTTCTTGTAAAGTGGTATAAAAACTGAGCTCGTCCAATCACTAGGCCATTGTCCTGTTTTCGGCCAATAGAATTCGGCCAAATGACAGTGATTCCTGTTTGATAAAGTGAGAACGCTAACAGGTACTTTCAAGCCGAAGACACTGGTGATGGAGGATAAATGTGGCAGATTGTTGAGAGAAGACGAGGATGTACTAGAAATGTTACATCATTTGGCCGACCAGTTTTTGGCCGACACTCATTTGGCCGACATTTTATTTTTTGGAAAATAAATAAATATTTAAATAAATTTTTTAAATTTTACTTTTAACGCTAATATATACCGAAAATTCTTTTAACCCGATTCCATCTAGCTCGTCATTGGGTAACAATTAATCTTACGTACGATTATTTCTTATAAAAAAAAAAAGTTTAATAAGCCTTCAGTCGGTCGAGATGACCTATCTTATTAGATAAGGTACTACCTTCAAATATCCAGCCACTGTTTTTGACGCCAAACAAGTAGCACCATTTTTTCTTATTATGGCATGGACTATGGAGAAAGTCTAAAAGTTAAAAAAATGTCTTACGTAATACATGAACGGCCCCTAAGCACATCAAATATTGGTATAAATCATTGCCGCAAAATAACTGTTGGTCGAATGACTGTCGGCCGAAGAATGTCGGCCAAATGAGTGTCGGCCAAATAATCTGTCGACCAAATGATGTGTCGGCCAAAAAAATTCGGCCAAATGACTGGATACCATCAAACAGATCCCGAGTGGCGTGTGTATTGTGATGATCTTCTATTTCTTTGCATATTTTGCTTATGTAGTCGTTTTTATCGTGTCTGCATTCCTTTTGTAAGGCTTTTCGCCTTAACTCTTTTCGTTCTTCGATCAGGGCCAGCGTCTTCTGTATGATCCATACTTTGTTTCGTCTCCCCCTTGCCATGCCTGCCGGTCCCCCTTTAACATCTCTTACTGTTTCTGTGATATCGCGCTTCAGACTTTCCCATTCTTGATCAGGGCTATTTTGATGTTCGTCTTCATATAGAGTTTTAAGCAGTTTAGGTTTAATTTTTGTTTTAAATTCTTGTATCTCTTTCTTTGAAAGCTTGTTAGTTCTAATAGATCTTTTCAAATTGTTCAGTTTTAATCTGGGGTCCGCCGTCAACAACTGGTGATCAGAACCACAATCGGCCCCAGGATATGTCTTGCTATTCAGAACAGACGATTTCCATCGTGAATGAGTCATAATATATAGTCGATTTGATTTCTATATCTATCTCCTGGTGACCTCCATGTATATAGCCGCCTGCTGTAGTGCCGAAAGTACGTGTTGCTCATTTCTCATTCGTCTTTTCCAAGCCAAAGCGTCCTACCACATTTCTTATTTGGTCATCATTATCTGTGTTCTGTGCTTCCAATTTTTGCGTTAAATTTTCCTTGAATGATAGTAATATCGTTTGTTGGTAGCTCTCCTACTGATTTTTCCAGTTTATTATAGAAATCGTCTATTTCGAATGGAGTTCGGGGAATCACACAGGCAATCAAATTATTATGCTTCCCGAATTACAATTGATGCTTTTGGATTTTCATTTGACGCTTTCAGAATTGCAGTTGATGTTTTCTAAAAATTACTGGTGGAAAAGGTGTAGTAGCTCACAAAGAGCGCAAGAGCGGGCCCTAGAAGGTATCCCCCTAAAATTGACCGCGAAAATGTATTTAAGAGCTTTCTGAAGTAATTTTTTTCAAAATTAAATAATAAAACTTCGATTCCAGGCTATCTCATCTCAGAAAATAATAGAAAACCCCCAAAATAAAATTTCCCAAATTGGAAGTGTAAAACTTTTCACAGTTCCGAACTTATATTAGACTTTTTCAAAACTGCAACGATGCAAGCTGTTTTTATATAACGCAAAAAATGAAAAATGTTCATGAAGCTTTTCCGGAGTTACCAATCGATTCCTGCAATTATATATATCTAGAAAATCGTTTGCACAATTGAAATAAATTGGTGACCCCAACAGAATATTAAATACCTTATTCAAAATTTTGAAATAATTACTACATCTAAGTCTTTTCTTCCAATGACTAACAACTTAAATTAGGTGCGCTAGTTCTCTGCCTTTGGAGAAGAATAACAATTCAATAGCTTACGTATTCCGTCTGCACAATGTGCGCCAACTTTAAAATAAGTTAATTTAATGGAATGTTAAATCACTTTCTAAATGTAGTAAAAGATTCTGTTCAATATTCAGAGCAGTTTTCGAAATAGTAGTTGGATCGGGACTTGCGATTGTTCAGTTTCAAAAAAATTTTATTTTCAATTTCTGATTGCAATATTTGCAATATTTATTTTTCCCAAAAATTAAACATTATTTCTTTAGATAAGCAATGGCCGATTTTGATTAATGTGTAAGTCAGTGAGCAGAATAATCCCATTAGGGAGTCCCACTTGTAGCCCTACCTTCATAATTGTGGTGAAAGTAAACTCATTAAAATTAAGGCAAACTCCACTTGAGCCTGCTCAAGACTTGAGAACACAAAGAAACTCAAGAAAGCTGGAAACACCTGGATAAAATAAATCGATTCCGAAGAAACGTTTTAGCGTGCGCGCTTATATTTTGAACAAGGATTAGATTACAAAAACCGCAATCAAAATAATAATTGACAATAAATTTAGCTTAAAACACTTTTTCCGAGTTGTAATAGTAAACTTACAATATTTAAATATTAAATCTGTTGACCTGCGTTCTGTGGGAAGAGGATTAAATTATTTTATTTTTATTTTTAGAAAAACTTTGAAAAACAATTCCTAAATTCCTCTGTGGGAAAGCACCAGTACCCATTGTTACCCCCACCACTCCAAATAAGTAGCTAAGTTTTGGGTAGCGGGGGAATTACCTAACCGTGATCTGGAATATTCCTAGTAAGTTTCGATAGTTTCTGACTTCACGTTTTATGTAAAGAAGTGGAATAACATAATAAAAATTCTTTTGTTCATTGCATAAACTATGTGCCTTGAATAATTTAATTTTGCATACAATGAAATAATTTCTGACCACCAATTTGAATTCATTTTTAAGCTTTTATTGAAAAAAATGTGGATGCATTGCCACGTTGATAGAATTATTCGAGGGTCCCTTGATTTGGGAAAGAAATGAGAAAATGCAGTAAAAATTAAATTGCAAATTTATCGGCATATCAATGTAATAACCCAATAATGTATGACAAATTTGCTTATGCATTATGCAAGATTACGGCGCTAGAATAATCTGAAGAAAATAAAACAACGCTACACCTACATCGGAGTAATAAATGGGCAGTAAAATAAATATTTAAGATTGTGTAAGATTATGGTTGAATGCCACCCAACTTGAGTTATCTTGAGCAGTCACATTTCTTCAAAGTGAGTAGGTTTTTGAAAGAAATAAATTAGTACGCCTTTTGATTTCATTCATAAAAGTTCGTCGCTAAAGGGGGAAATGCAAAAAAATTACGAACGTATGCCACTCCTTGGGACATTAAAAATTATTTTTAAGAGAGCCCACACAGCTTAATCAATAATGCTAGAGAAACAGGTTTAAACGCTTTTACCGCTGCGAATAAATAATTTCTTTTAGATAAGGAAAAAAAGAGTTACATACTTGAACACTAAAGAAAGGCCCAATGATATGAACTGTGGTTTCATCTTCCTGCGACGATGCACCCTGTTCAGGTAATTTTATAACGCTTCCCGTTACTCTTTGGAGTTCGCGAACATTTTGACCACCCTTTCCAATAATACGACCAACTTGTGAGCTAGGAACCATAATTTCTACGGTCAGTCTTACATCATCTCCACCAGTAACGAAGCCTTCTTCGCGCATCTTTTCGAAAATTAAATACTGAGCCTAAAACGAGAATGCAAACAGAATTGGATGTACTGCACGATAAAAATCCCAATTACCTTCCATTGCGCTTCAGGTGACCCCACAATCGTAACTTTGCGTTCGGTTGGAGTTTCTTGCGGTTTAGTTTCGTCCAAAGGTGCAATTTTCACAGACGCGCCAGAAAATCGGATGATATTGCGAATGTGGGAACCCTTGGTACCGATGATAGCACCAACTGCATTATTGGGGATATAAAGGAACGTGGTTTCTTGAGCATCTCCCGCTACCACCGGTGATGATCCTCCAGGGTACATGCCTGGATAGGGCGCCTGACCTGCGTACATACTTCTTGAACCATATCCGATTCCTATAGTATACAATAACAAATTATTGATATTGTATAAAACGGGATTCAAAATTTATATACATAGAAAGACAATTTTGCTTGTTTTCCTTTGTATATAAACGCAAAAAAATGTATAAAATAATAATATAGGTACCTGCTGTAGCCATCATTGCCATCGGATGCAAACCGGGGAACATCATTGTCTGTGGTGCCATGGCTTGCAAATCGTTCTCGTAGCTCTGTCTCAATTTTGAACTAATTTGGGCTTCGGCTTTGCTCATATTTTCGATCGTTCCTTTTACTGTAATAATTCGCTCCAAATTGAACGAATTGATATCGTTGATACTCGAAACGGTAATTTTTGTATCGGTTTCCTGCATGATCCTTTTGATGGTGTTGCCCCCTTTGCCAATAATGCGGCCAATCAGATTATTGTGAGCAAGAATTTTTAGTGATATTTCACTAGAATAAAAATCGTTTTGAAAATCAATGTTGGCGACTTGAAAACAATTGTTTACCTACCCCTTATTTGTGTTATTTGCTTCTTGTTGCATAACTTCCAAAATACGCTTGCAGGCATTCGTGCAATTTTCGGGATTACCGTATATCGTGATAGCTTTCTCTAACGATCCTACATTATCCTTACGATGTACGTCTACTCTAGCTCTAGTTTGTTGTGTGATTTGCCGTATCGTCGAACCCTGTCTTCCAATAATCGCACCAACCTGAACGCAAAAAAAAAATTGATTTCAAAATTAACAAAACACCTATTCCAACTCACCATATCACTTTGAACCAAAATACGCAGCGGGAAATCCGTCTGCCGACTTTGGCCAGGCAAATTACCGAATCCTGGGGCACCGGGAATTCTTGGTCCCCTACGATTTCCCCTTTTTTCTGTTGCGATCTCCACCTTCACTTGATTGCCGTCGATATTCATGCCATTGAGATTTGCTACGGCTCTAAAATTGAGAAAACAAAAATCCAATTAAAAGAATTTTTTAATTAATTTGCGAGGAATTAAAAGTTTACCTAATGAAAAAGACAAGGTTAACGATTTTGTATTAAGACGATAATTTGTAATGTGAGAAACGTGATCGTCAAATTATATATACTTTCCATCCAATTAAAATAAAATCATTACCCTACAGCAAAATTGGAAGAATTAAGCAAATCTCTTGAAAATCGATGAGTGTTTGTTGCTAAAACTACAGCTTTTAGAATTAATAATTTTTTTGCCCACATTAAATATTAAGTCTGCAAATCAATTTAATATTAAAACTCCGAATTAGCAAAATTCACAAAGTCAATAAATAGCATCCTTTGCGTGGAATTTCAAGTTATCTCTGTTAATTGGGCTAGGCGCTGGAGCCTCGACAAACAAAAAAACAAATTCAAAAAATGTTTTTGTGAATTCACAATCCACGTCTGGATTAAATGAATTAAATTCCATTAAGAAGAATGCTAGAAAAACTTTTGTTCGGACGTTTCTTAATTTCTATTCTGGTCTATTCTTTGTGCTATTAATAGAAACCCGATTTATATTTATATGCACAAAGAAATGCAAAATATGGTGTTTATAACAGTTTCTAAACCGGAGCGTCCCAAAAACAATCAACTTGAAAAATCTCCGGATGAATTCAAATTAGAATAAAGTTAAAGTTGAAAAAATATATATTTCATTTTCAAAATTTAAGTCGGAAGCACAAAATTGCAAAATTGCAAGATATAAATGGAAGTAAACTATTGTACCAATAGAAGAGAGAATATAGCTACGAAGATAATAAATAAGAGAGATTGGTGTAGGGCAGTGGTTCCCAAATGGGGTTCCGCGAAAAAATCCAAGAGTTTCGCCAAATGAAATTTCAAAATTGCGTAAATATAAATTCTGCAGTTTAAAAAATAGTTTTTAACTTTTTTAAGGTAAAAACTCTCCCACGGGGGGAGAGAGAGTGTGCATACACAAAGCAACCTTTAAATGCAAAACTCGATGACCCTTTTTTTTAGATAATAATAAAAAAAAAAACCGGCTTGGGGTTCCGCCAAATTTTTTACATCGCCCAAGGGTTCCTCGGCCAAAACTAATTGGGAACCGCTGGTGTAGGGTATGGTACGGTAGCCGTAAGAGAAGGTTTGGAAATGTATTGTTGAAGGAAGTATCTATCCTTGAGGTAATTACTATTTTTGATTTTTTACCGAATTCAATCCATAACTCAAAGTCCGATGATTTTAAACAATAAAGTGTTGGAATCAAATATCAATTATACTAAAAATTAAAGGAATTATTTTCAAAGGGGGCAGCTGTCCCCCCTAGTTTTTGCCTCAAATTTTTAAATTTAATTTTAATTAATTTAAAATTTGTGGAGAAAGTTATTACTGTATTCGCGAAAGAATCATGCAATTTGAAATTTGTCTTTTCTGCAAATAAAGAAAATTAAACATCTTCAGTATTGAATTTTATTTTTATTTTGTCCCTCCCCGAAGAAGATCATATGGACGCCCATGACCCTGACCAGGGGGTATGAAATACCACCCAGGAAAGGCGATTAAATAATATCAAAAAAATACACCAAGTTAATTTTTGTACACTCGATTTTCTTTTATGAGATTTTTGCAAAATTTCCTCGGATTTCCTCCTGAATTGCCTTAAGATTTCCTTTCGAAAAAATTAAAAAAGTAAAAACAAAAATAAGATACTCTTAGATTATTTCTAAGATTTCCTAATTTCCTAAGATTATTTTGGATTTCCTAGAATTGCTTGAGATTTCCTAAGATATCATCAAATTTCCCGGATTTCCCTTCATTTGTACACCACATTTCCAGAATTATAAGAAAAGTGAAAAATATAGTTATTCCAATCTGAACCTTTCTTATATTCAGCGGCGTAGCGAGGGGTTTTGGCGCCCGGGGCGGTCCCTAAATTTGCGCCTCCAAATTTCCAAATGGAAAAATGGCGCCCCTAAAAAGTGTGCGCCTTGGGCGGACCGCCCCCCCCCACGCTACGCTACTGCTTATATTATATTTTCTATTATGAAATGATAACTGTCAGCATGAGATTCTGACTTCGGAAGATTTCATCAAAATATCAGGACTTCATGAGACTTCACAAAATTTCACAGAAACTGCGTGCGATTTCACAAGACTTCATGAAGGCTTCGCGAGGTTACATCCTTACATCAAGATTCGGAAGACTTCACAAAGACTTTATGAGACTTTGTAAGCCTTCATGTCGACTCGTTTTCTCTCGTTCCACAGACTTCATATGATGATTAGCTCCTTAGATATTGCTAAATGAGGTCAAGGTCACCAATTTTACGTACTACCGACTTTGTGAAGACTTCGGCTAGACTACACAAGACTTTGCTAAACTCAACGAGACTTAACCAACACTTCATGTAGACTTAGTTTTTCTGACGTGACGTGAATAAAAGTCAATCCTGATTTCAGTATTAAATTGTTCCTCTTGTCTCTCACAATGTAGGGGTTACGGTGCTGGTAGCGGAATACTTGTCGACTAATAGAATTTGTAAAAAAAAAATTTCGCGGTGAGACCTAAAATTTGAAGCTACGGAAATTCCAGTGGTTGGATTACAAGTGAACAATAAAACTCGGAGCAAGCAAACTCCTGTTTTCTTTTAAACTAAAGTCCCAGAATTAACTCCTTTTTAGCCACTTTGATTAGCTCGTGGGAGCTAACTCTTAGCAGAGCTTTATAAAACTGACCCTAAAGGTCAGAAGTTAAAGTCTAATTTGAACTTTTTTCCATCACTTAGGGCCAGTTATATAACAGATCCAAGTTCAAAGATCAGATCAAAGTTAACTCCGATACGGGAGAGATCCTTCATACAACAGGTCCTTAGGTAATTAACAGCATTTTTGTTGAAATTTATTATTTTTGAGTTCTCTTCTAGTAATTTTAATTGTTTTTTTTAAGGGTCTAGTCTTTTTTTAAGTAAAATTCGCCTATAATAATTAACGTAATCCAATTTAAAATATATATACACAGTGAATAACAAAAATATCCGGCCACTCCTATATAAGCAATGTAAATTATACGTTTTAAAGACGTTTTTATAAAAATCGCCTTTACAGCAATAGTTATTAGACATTTCTTATTGCAAATTTCATTGCCTTCAATTTTGTTACTATACATTTTTTTATTTTGGTGCACCGTTTTTTACTGAGAGCGGCTTAAACAAGATTCTGTAAAATGCAAAATGCAGTATTGTCATCTGTATATCTCGGAAACCGTGCGACGAAATAAAAAAATTAATAAGCATTTCCTGTTCTAAATTTTATTCTCTACTATTTTGCTCATATACATTTTTCTATTTTGTCGCACCGTTTCCGAGATATAGATGATAATATTTTTTGCATTTTACAGGGTCTTGTTTAAGTTGCTGTCAGTCAGAAACGGTGGGACAAAATAAAAAAATGTATAGAAACAAAATTAAAGGCAATGAAATTTGTAACAAGAAAAGTCTAATAAGTATTGCAGTAAAAGCGATTTTTATATTACAAAAAACGTTTTCAAAAGGTACAATTTACATTGTTAATATAGGAGTGTCCGGATATTTTTGTTATTCACTGTAATATGATGTTAAGGGCTGAGAGACAATTGCGGTCGGTCCCGCCCACTAAAACACATTCTTTCACATGGCGAGCACACGTACTGTCAACAGAATCGAAGTTTAAATAACGATTTTTTCGAAATTTAAAGGAAAAATTGGTGTTCGTTCTCAGTTTCAGCGCTTCATCTTAATGTCATCTTTTAAATTCTACAAGAATTTTGATGATTTTGACTTGAAATCAAGTAACCAATCTAATTTTTAATTTGTAAATTTGAATTGTTGTTGTCTGATTGGTTATTTGATTAATTTGTCTAATAGATTTGTATCCGATAGATATCTCGAGGAGAAGTAGATGGACATTGGCGAAAAACTTAAGCATTTAAATCCCACGGCTAAAAACAAAATTTATAAATGTGGCCCTATTTTATTACTGATTGAGGTAATCGTCATTCGGAAGGAACCGTCACAGATTAGCGGTTAGTGTGTTGCCAAGGTGCCCGGTTCAAATAGTCAAAAGTCAAATAAGAACTCGATTTTGGCAGCCTTTCTTTGAAAGAAAAACCTGGTTATGAAAGCACTACGAACGCACGTTGTAGACAAAAGAGGGATACTATAGATAGAAACGGTATTATTATTACTATTACTAACCGGATTTAGTTGCTCGGTCATTCGGCCTCACTCATAATCGGTCGCCTTCTTTCCTTTTAAGTTGGCAAAAAATCAACCAATTAAGAAGCTTTACACATAAACAGAGTGACTTGGGCTATTATTAATTATTAATGTCATAAAAATGTAAACGTAAGTGTGAAATAATTTATCCCCCCCCCCTCTACCAGTAATCAAGAATTTTGTTACTGAACCTATCGATCCCCCACTTAACCAAATTTTCCCAATTAAATGTGGTTTGAACTGTACTCCCAAAAAATCAAGATTAATCAAAGTTAAAAAAATACACTTACTGGTGTGCTTGTTCAATTGTTTCGTAAGTAATCTGTACAACTTGACTATTAGGATCCTTAGAGGTGAGTTTATCACAGAAGGTAACTCTTCCATGCTGTGTGAGTATGGATTCGATATCTTCAAACTTTATGCCTGTAGGAAGATTGGATAAGATAATTCTTGGTGTTAACCTGCAACAAAAAAGTAAAATTAAAATTTATTCGTCAACGTAATCACGATATTTGCAGATGAAACAAAACACGGTGAATATTTTCCGTCATTCAAAATAGGGTATCCCCCTGTGGGATAAAAGTTAATTTCGACTACATTATTTTGTATGCAAAAATATAAAGTAAAAAACCAATACATAATTTAAAAATTCTAATTAAACAAATTGATTTGAAAAAAGAAGGAAATGCGGCGGCGGTTTTCCAATCAAAATTGGTTATTCGAATGATTATGGGGATTATCGAAGAAGCTACCGTTACGTCATCTCGTGACGTACTTTGAAGTGCTTTAATTATTTAAAAATATTTCAGTTCGAAAAATATTAAAAATATGTACACCCCGGGATCAATTTTCCAATAAATATGTAAAGGATTTGTCCGTTTGATAAAATTTAAAACGAGAATTCCGGGTGGATTTTAAGTGGCGGTGCTGTACGAGAAAATCCGTTCGTCCTTAAGCTTTCTGAATATCCAATAAATTAGTAACATTCAGATATGGAAATAAAAAATACTGTAACATAATATGCGACAAAAATGATAATAGAATGCGAAGGTCGTTCGATATTTAGAATGCAATGCAAAATTCCATTAATAAGTCTCCGTGTGATAAAAATGTAGTCTGCAATTTGAATACATAAATTTTAGCATACAAAACGAAAGAAAACAATTTGGCAGTGTCGTCCAAAAATTCAATACCAAGGGTGATATGGTCACGTGCTAACGGTGGTAGGTAGCAATAAATGGAACACTAAATCAGGAAAGATCAGGTCATACCTTCAAACCCACAAAGGGTCGTGTTAATAAGAAGATGCTCTACAACAAGGATAACAAAAAGATGCGAGCTACTTAGCAATAAAACGCTCAGGGGGAGCTTTTGATATGAGAAAAAGAAAAGAAATAAACGTCCACATTAAATTCAAAGCCAAAACGTTCTTATTAAAATTCGCTATATTATTTCTTTTTTTTATGTAAATAATCATCTCTATAATAAATATCAAGTGAATGAGTTACGGTACACAAGAACCGTATTGAATAGAAAAAATGGAAAAAGTGAGAGTTGTTCGAACGAATAATAGTGTAAGTGGGTGCCGATGAAACGGAAATGTATAATTATGTGTCACGTTGAGCAGTACATCATTAAAAGTATAATGATACCATTTGCAATTCAATAAGATGTATTTATCATCGAACATTCTTTTAGTCGTGTCAATTGTCTACATATTGCTCATATTAATTAAGTTTTTTTTAAATATCCGTTTGAGATCATAATTACATAAATTGGGCAGTCCAAAACTCCATTTTTGAAAGGACCTTGTAGGAATCCACCCTTCTTCTTCCTTTGGGCGTAATGGGGGCCATGTTAGGTCAAATAAAAATAGGACGAGAAAATGAAAATATTCCATTTTCCATTTTCATTTTCTTCGTTTTTATACTTCCATCAAAAGTGGCTGAGGTATAACTTCGATATCTTAATACTAAGAGGCCTGTATTTCCCCTGTATTTTTGCATTTTCTCAATGCCTAATCCAAATTTTATCCTAGAAAACCTAGGATCCCAGAACCTAGAATCTAGGTTGAAATAAATTATTGATTTGTGACGTGCATGGTTAGATTAACGAAATTCGAGATTTCCAACCGCAAATAGAAGTTATTTCCGTAGGCTAAAGGTGTCTTGTTCAAGTTTCCTGCCTTTCAGAGCAAGAAAGTTAATTTAAACTTATTATTTTTAATTCTAAAAGTACTTTAAATTTTAAGAGCCCCTAATAGCAATGTTTCCAAAGAAATAAGTAAAAATGTGCCCACAAGGCAATAGTTGTTCTTTTTTATTTTATTAATTTATTTACCATAATATCCGAAAATTAAATAAAAATGTATTATCATAATTATTGATTATGAAAGCGCCGTAGGCTATTTAAAAAATCTCTTAAGGTCAAGACTTCCACAAAGCAAGCTTTAGGATGAAGTGCTTCTTTGTTGTACAAATTCTAATGGCTTCTAACAAAAAGCACCGTAAAAATAATCCAAGGGGTTAGCTCACTTTACAACTAACCGAACCGGGTTTTTAATTTGCTTCGTCTTCTTCGCCAAGACGATTTTAATCGTCGTGTTTCTCTGATCAATAAAGGCACCCTCGATAAAAATTAAGGTCACATCGGTAAGAAGTTGGCTTCAAAACTTGTTGCAAAATTTCGAATACTAATATTATTATCAAAATTAACGGTCGACTTTTTCTTTGAGCAACCAACCGCGTAAGTGTTCCTTTTGGCCACCCCGATTAAATGGCACTGGTTTGGCACTCGTCAAAAGTATTTAAAAATGAAGGTTTTGAGTTATAATCAAAATTTACCGAGCGTGCTTCCTCAACGAGCAAGATTGGCGGTGCAAGTCGAAGGTAACTTTTTTCGTAACTGAAATTATCGTTTTTCCATTTCCACTACTCTCACATAAGCGTGAAATTCCAAAACGCAACAGTCTTGGAACAGATTTACGAATAAATTTCCACAAATAATTGTAGACAGAACTTTTAGCATTGAAAATGGTAAAGAGGCTTATAATGAACGTAAAAAAAAATAATGCAAGCTCCGGGGTGGTATAGGCTTCAATTGAGGGAGTTGAAAGGGTGTGCATATATATTATTGGCGAAACTTGCGGTTCTATCAAAAAATGTCGTACAGAAACGTAGTGTAATATCATAAAAAAATCTGCAACTTTCATAAGAGTCACTTTTCAAAATGACCTCAAATTTTCCGTGAAAAATATTACAAGTGCGAAAAAACGATTTTTTGGTTTTTCATTTTTCATTTTAGGGTTGTTAAATAGGAACTAGGTATTATTTTTTATTATTGTATCAAAAAGTACATACATGTAAAAACAAAAAAATTAGTACCGGAAAAACTCTGTAGAATGATTTTTCACCGCAGAATTTATTATTGAAAAAAAAAACAGTTTTAGACTGAAAAACTGAATATCTCAAAAACTTTTAGATTTTTTTATGTAAAAAAATCTGTGCTAATTTACAACATAAAGAGACATACTTTCAGAAAATTTCATCAAAATTGAATTAGTTTTGCAAAAATGAAAAAAAAGGAAAAATCGGTTTTTCACACTTTTCACGGAAATTTTGGGGTCAAAATAAAAAGTGACCCTTATGAAAATTGTAGATTTTTTTAATCTTTTAATTCCTTACTTTTAATTATTTTTAATAATAAATAATTTTTAATTTAAAAATTAATTTTAATTCCTTACTTTTCTGTAAGACAGTTCTTGATAGCCGGAAAATTGGCCTTTCAATCCCCAAATTAACCCTATACCACCCAGTGGCGTAACTATCCGTGTTCCATGTGCTCGATCGAACAAGGACCCGGGCGTTAAAGAGTCCCGTTCTATCACGACCAAAAACGTCAAGTATTTTTCTGTATAATATAATGTTAAGTGTGCGACTGCTATTATAAAAAAAAATGGTGGGCCAAGTTTGACTCTAGAGCACATAGCTGCATTGTTACGCCACTGATACAACCCCGGGCTTGCATTTTCTTTTTTTACGTTCATTATAAGCCCCTTTACCATTTGCAATGATAAAAATGCTGTCTACATATTAATAATGGTGGTGGCTTCTAAGGGCCAGTTGTATAACAGAAGATCAACCTCGGATCAGAGTTAAACCAGGATCAACTTACTGTTGATCCAATCGGAGTGCTCGAAATCAAAGTTAACTCGGATCCAAGGTTGATCTTATGTTATACAACTGGCCCTAAATCAGTCAATTTGCCTGCACTAAAAAGAGAAAACAATTATTTTTATTGAAAGAACCTACGCTTCTTAAAAAAAATAAATTAACTCCGTTCAAAAAGAATTTGTTGAACCAGGCCCGTAGCCAGGATTTCATTTCGCCCCCGAAATGAAAATTCCCCCCGGGGGGGGAACACTCATAAAAAGCCTTTTGTAAAAAGTAACATTTTCGGGGGATCCCCTTCCCGAGAATTTTTATTATTACAAACAAATGTTGTTTTTTTTAATTCCGGGAGTGGGGGAGCACTGCCCCCAGGTGCCCCCTTAGCTACGGGCCTGTGTTGAACGTTAATCTACAATTAATATACAAGTATCTTATTGAAATTATGAGATTCCAATATTTACGCCATCTTCAGGCATACCAGCAGAGTTTCAATCTAGGCCCTCTGTTGTTTCTGTGATACCCTACATTGTCGCTAAAGACGGGAAGCCATCGGAAATTAAAAGACAGATTTCTAGCGGATCAAACTTGTAAATGGATGCCCGCTGTAACATTGTTGTTTTTCTATTTTAGCGGCCACTTTGAGTTTTACTGAAAGATTTGCAGTAACCAACCACCCTAGTGTAGCGGCCTACGCTACATCACAGATGATGCTAAAAATCTTCTGTTAGACAACAGATGACACCTTTATCGACTGTTACATTGGTGACCCTCGACAAAAAAACGCATTTCTTTCCTTCTGTCCAAATTCAATTGAAAGCAGGCAAGCACTCTTTTCCTTCTCAACAACCAAACCCGAAATATCAACTTTAGTTGGCTTGTTCGTGCGGATCAAGAGTAGAAAACAAGTTAAAATCCGCAACAGATAAGACGAACTAATACTATCACATTAGTCTTCTCCGGTGGCTGAATGTTTTCGAGATCTCGAAAGCTCCACTAGACCCAAGGTATTATATAAAAAGGTATCATCATCAAGCTATTACATCCATCCTCGGATACAGCCTCTTTCTTTTCAGGTTTCAGCATTTAGACCATTAGTTAAGGTTGCTTAATCCGGATTGGGGAATGCCTGTACGGAATGGGACGTCTCGCCGTGGCCGTTTCGCCGTCGCCCATTTCGCCGTCGCCGTCGCCCTTTTCGCCGTCGTTAATTAAAAAATATGAATCCAAAGTTACAATTAAAGTTTCATTAAATTATATATAAAATTAAATAAAAAAATTAATAAGGATACAAAGTAAATAAAAAAATATAAAAATATCGAGTTTTTTTTTATTTCTGCTTTTCTAATTTCTAATTTTCCATAGCCCCGAAAATATTAATTTTTGCAGTCAAAATGTTATAGTCTTTTCTATAACTTTTGAGTTATAAATTAAAGAAAAAAAATGTCGAAACGTCGACGGCGAAATGGGCGACGGCGAAACGGTCACGGCGAAACGGCCACGGCGAAACAGCGAAATGTCCTAGACCCTGCCTGTAACCCTGTTTTTAATAGTTGACGGGGCAATTGTCAACCCAGGGGACCGCCGGCTTTATGTGCCCTCCGAAGCACGAAGACGGCCATATGAAAGTTTTAGACTTGCCCCGGATTCGAACCGAGTACCTTCGAGTTGTTCAGTTAACTTACTAGGCTAATGACCATCTCTCCGTTTTTTAATAAAAAGTATACATTGCGTCATAGATGTTGCTACATCTTCTGTTACACAACAGATGGCACCTTCATTGACTGTTGGCGCGTTTTCGGCCTGACGACGGAAACGATGTGACGTCAAAAGATATATAATCTTATTAAGCTTCCAATTCCCACTCCAACTCCCAGAGTTACCCTCAAAGATAGAGTGAGAAGTGCTGCTATTCGTCAACGACATCGTGAGATGGATAAGAACGAGACCAAGGATATGGAAAGACCATGTGGAGAGGATGAATCATGATCGATTAGCACAAATAGCAATGATAAACAAACCTGACTCTAAAAGACCACCAGGACGACCACCCAAGAGGTGGTAAAGTTGGACATCAGTATCCCAAGAAAAGCAGTAGAAACAGTTCCAGGCAACAAAAAATTGATTTTCACAGGACATGTCCTATAATAAGAAGAAGAAGAAGCTTCCAACTCCTACCGTATGAGTATGCAAGACAGTCAGATGCAGATTTAACGGCGAATTCGCGCCCTGGAGCCCGAATTCTGAAGGGCCCAGCAAAACCCCACCTTTACACTTTTTTCTAATAATACCAAGTTGGGTTTCATATCTACAATAATTACTCTATTTCTTTCAAGGGACCCAATATTTTCTCAACCGACTTTAATCTGTCACTGGAGACTGTCACTGGAGACTGTCACTGGAGACAGATCTGCTGCGTTGGAGTCCCCGGAGTGGAGGGGGGACGTACCTGTTACTTGATTTCGGGTAGCTTCGGCATCCCTGATAGTTGCCGGGGTGGCTTCCTTCAAAGTTTGCGCATGTGGCAGCATCTTTGTGCATGTCCGAACGATCGACATTTATGGCATTGGCCAACCTTGGGTTTCCTGTATGGGATCTCGACGTCGATTCTCGCCAGATGCGTGATATCAAAACTTCTTTTTGCGTCTTCATTTTTCCTTAGGGTCACCATGATAAGAGGTATCGGTGCTGAATCGCGGTACATCCTTTCGTCGTCGATTTTTTTTTTACTGAAATCGTTTTTGATTGCGACCATGGGCCACATTCGGTGGGATGCCTCTGACCACCACCTTGAGTGGTTTGTCTTCATTGAGTTGGTGGAAAAAGAATCCACCTTCTTCTGGCCTGAGGTAGCTAATCCTTGTACTGTATGTCGACTATATACAGCAGTCCAGCGACGTAGAAAGCAATTTTGGCAAATCGGAGAGCCGGATTTTGGGCTGTCTCTGTAATCGATTGAATGTACATAATTGTGCGTAATTAAACTTTTCCTCAAAAATAAAATTAAATCACTCTACAATTGAGGCAGTGTTGACTCTCCTTGATGCGAATATGAATTGCTGCTGCTCTTTCTTCATGGATAATTAAAACGTTCGATTATGTTTCCCATTCAATGTTGTTAATCAAGTGTCACATAGCTGCCGAATGATTAAGCACCAACCAAGTTTTGATCGATCGATTGATTAGGCAAGATCCTGTCTTAGATTTCTGCTTCAATTTAGAAGATGTCGTTTCAACCAACTTTGGCTTTATTATTTTTAGTTGAGTGACATTGAAATAACTGCTTTGTTTTTCAGCAAGAGGCGACTTGCAAGGCATAGGAGAATCAAGAAGAAAGTAATCTGTGTGGTGAGTTGCATTTCACAATTATTTACCTTTTGGGAAAAATCTTTCTTTCAAAATAATCCTTGTTTTCAATTGTTATTTTCCCGTGAGACCAGACCTTCAGTATTGGTGCCTATTTTTGCTTATTGAAACGTCATCATCCATTTAAATAGATTCTGCCATGTTCTTACATCAAAAAAAATTTTCATTGGGAAAGGGCTGAAGTTCTACGAAAGGTAAAAACCAATTGCAACATATATTCAGAGCTGGTCCGCTAGGATTCCAATCCAAATTGAGGAAAATCCTCGGCAATCGAGTATACCTGTTGGAAATCAAGTTATTAGGATTACTAGAATAAAAACATTTGATTGAACCAGGACCGGTTTGAAACAAGTAGGTAAGACACTTGCAATTGCACATGCACCAGGCATATCATGTATCGGTATAGGAATACCGCACAAGCTGAACGAGAAGCTGGGCTAAAAGTGGAGCAGCAGTGTGAGAAGTGGGTTTGAGAAGTTCCCCTAACTTCCGTTTAAAAAATGACGACATAACCTTAAAATTGTAATATGTACTTCCCTAAACACGATAAAAAATAACAAGCAAAAAAGTGAATTAAATATGAAACTTGCAGCAGCAAAAACATTCAATTAACAAAAACATGTTATCATAAAATCAAATGAAGAAAGAAAAATAAAAGTTTAAACAACAAAATGGCAAAAAAGAACCGGAAACCAAGAGCTCGTTAGTAACTAAATATTCGACAATGTTCCACATTAGACCTCGCGTTTTGATCACATAAAGAAACGAGAAGCGCAATAACCAGTTTTGCAAGGGGATCTTTCTGTTTGCCAATTGTCACATCGTCAACAGAGCGTGAAGGAATATGTCTTAATTATGAACGCGGTTTTTATATCGCGTTTTTGTGAGAAAACGCCACTACATACAATATTATGAATGTACACGTCCGAAAAGATTAATGTACTCCTCCACCATAAAATTGTACTATAATATCTTGTTTGGCCTACTTTTTCCATACTCCTATTATTCATTATGCAGGTAGATAAATTTCGCATTCAACGTTTTCGGAACAAAAAATATCAAAATGATTAAAACCTTCCATTTGGTCGGATTTATTCAAATTGAACTTATTATCACAATGGTAATTTAAAATTTCAATGCCTTTTAAATTAATATAATATAAAAGGAATGTACCTACATACTACATACATAGCTATAAACGAATTCCAAAAAACTTGTTTTCATTCATGTCCAACGAATGCGGATTAACTTGAATTTGTTATAATTTGTAAATTATGATTAGAAGTGCTAATATTCTAATTTCTGAGTAGTAAATTTTTAACAGCAACAAGGACCACGACCACCGCCGCACTCAAATTTAAACCAATTCGATAAATTAAATGGCGCTATTTAGTACCTGCACGCGCCATTTTGTTTTTAAACCTAGCGAGTTTATTTAAAAATTAGAGGAGATCCGGTGGCGCGTTCCTGGATTTTCGACAAGGATGACACGAGAATCGATCAGGTGCAATTGTGAACCGATAAATATCTTGAATACGGAATTGCAAATTCAAGTTAAAGTGAAAACCGCAAGGGAGTATTTATTGCTTCAGTTTCAAATATCCAAAAAGCAATGAATAGTAATTTCTCTATTCTTACGATGATAAAAGTGATTTCAATTTTTCAATCTTCCTGTTTGTTTTGTCCTCTGGACCAATCTCAGAGATGATCCATTAAAAACAATATGGCAGTCAATCTTGGCGCGCATTCCAGCAGGTATTGAAATTTTTATCTTTTTTCCTTAGCATAAATATTTCATATTGCCGCGCCCCATAATTAAGCTATACCATGTTGTTACTCGATAATTGACATATTTCCAATTTGCATATGTGCAATTCCGATTATCTTATGTACAATGTTCAAATAAATGTAAACATGAACGAACAACGTGAACAATTTATACTTCCCTGATATAATAAACACGACGACCTGATAAAAGTTGTTTAACTTCAGATTACAATACTTTTACATGTGGGATGAAAGTACTTCTATTGTTTTTACAGCCAAGTTATGAACCGAATAAATGACGAAGGGCAACTATTATTTCTTCCATTATTAGGGGTATAAAATTTACGTGAATACTTTCAGCTTCCTCTCCGGTGATGACCGCTTCAACATGAAGAAGATCCGCCGTCTCAGAGTCTATCAATTTTATACTTCTGCCAAAAAATCATGAGAAAACTTTTTAATTTGAATTAATATTATCCAAAATCTTCCATTCCAAAGGAAACCGACTCGAAAGGATTGGTCTATGTTAACTAAAAAATAATATCCAACATTTCTTGATAGCCAGATGGCTTTACCATTAAAGTTATTAAATTTATCCGCCAATAACAGTAGTCCAGTTTTTACTACTTGAACTATTATTTAATTATTGAATGCTCGATATAATAATATTAATGGTCAACAGATGGCTTTTACTACGCCCTCTCGTGGGAGGCTCCATTGCTCCAGCAATGGAAGCTGATAATCAAGCTTTTATCGACTACTTTTGATAAACTTGAAAAACGGAAAAATAGTCGGTTCCCTAATGTAGGTCCCCTAAATATTTGTGAAAAAAAGCGTCTTGTTCGGATTTTTCCAATTTTTTTAGACATGGTAATACGTACGAGTGAATGCAGTAAAAAAATTGCCCAATTTTTGCCATTGTCAATGATTTTTGGATTCTAAAATATGAATTTTTCCTTTAAATTTCGAAATATAATCAAATTTGAAATGGCGATTTTTCACATAATAGAAGATGTTTTGTTAATTCTGTTGACGGTACGTGTACTTGACGTCAATAGTTGAAGTACTTATTTTAATAGGCGGAGCCGGTGTAACCGAGAATATTTACCCCAGTGAAATTTTACCCCCTAATCATTTTTTACTGGAGGTAAAACTTCCCTAGAGAATTTTTACCGGGGGGTAAAATAGTTCAAAATAACCTCAGTGAATTTTTACCCCCTTAATAAATTTTATAGGTTAATCAGAATTTTTATTAGTGTTTATGTATCAAATTCGATTATATTTTATTCTGAGATGCTAAAATATCTTCCTCAGATTTTAGAAGAATAAAAATAAATAAAATAGGATAATTTATTATTTAAATAGTAAAAGTAATAGTAATGCATGGTGGGGCGGGGGAATCTCCTACATTTCAAAAAATCGCAGTGGAGGAATGGGGGTCCCAGAGCGGCGGGGTGGTATATTTTGGAAGGATGTATAATGTAATTTGCCCCCTGGTCAGCTGGGAAGCAAGGTGCGTTTGTGTTCGAGACTTTTATTAAAAAAAGTGTGTATTTCAAAAAACCGCTGAAAATATAAAGGAAAGTGAAAAAAAGCAAAAAACTTCTTATGATAAGCGTCGTGAAAATGCAGTGAAATTTAAAGTTGGAGAAGCACCCTATACAGGACCGTACGCCATAGAGAAAATTCTGAGCAATGGCAACTGTATTTTACGGTCGAAAGTGGGAAAATATTTGAAAAAGAGATACCCTCTCAGTAATTTAAAACATTACCACGACAACGGATGTCAAGAAAAAAATGGCGAAAATGAAAAACATAAATCATCTGTTGAAGAAATTAATTGCATAACAGAAAAATCAAAATTTCGTTTCTGTCCCATAAATAACTTTTGGCAAAAACGACTTTGTGAGAAGCTTGGACTTTCATTTCACAAGAATTCCGACTTTGCGAAAACAAAAAATTTGTCGCTCTATTCGTCTCACACAGTTATAGACGTCAAGGCAGACGGTAACTGTTTTTTAGATGCATAATATCTTTATGCATTACTGGAAGTGAAGATCAGCACAAGGAAGTACGAAAGCTAATTACAGAATTTATGAAAACTCGAAAACAAGAAGTTGATCTGTTTTCTTGTGTTAAGAATTACATGAAATGACGAAAATCAACGAAAATGCAATTTGGGATACAGATGTTGAGATGCATTTCACTGCAGGAGCCGATATATGTTATTCGTTTACTAAAATGTCAAAAAATCCTGCATGGCTAAAGTTTCCAAGTTCAATGCACCTTTTCGATGAACAAAAAAATAGTTACAAAAATCTGGCAATAAATTTGAACCATAAAAATTCAAAAAAATTTGAAGTATAGTAGTTTCGGTAAAAAAAAGTGTATAAGAAAATGTAAGTTTTTAATAAATTTTGTGTTAAACTTTTAAATTATCCTATTTAATTCTTCCAATATCTGAGGAAGATATTTTAGCATTTCGCAGTAAAATATTATGGAATTTGATACATAAACAGATATAAAAATTCTTATTTACTTATAAAATTTCTTAAGGGAGTAAAAATTCACTAAGAATATTTTGAGCTTTTTTACCCCCCGGTAAAAATTCCCTAGTGAAATTTTACCCCCTAATCATTTTTTACTGGGGGTAAAATTTCTCTAGGGGGTAAAATAAAAGGAGGTTAAAATTCCCGGCTACACCGGCCGTAATTATTGACCTCCAAACCAAATTACTGCACGTGAGCATGAGATTCGTCTTTAAATTTCCAAATTTGGAAATAAATCACTAATCTTAAAAATGGAAACACAGTTTGAAGATATAACTTCAATTTCAAATCATCAAAATTAGCGCCACTATTATTTCACTAATTAAAATTAAATGTTTTCCTTCCCAAAATCGATCCAAATTATGTCCAAAATGAGGCAATTCAAATCCAAAACAATCAGAATCACTTATTCAACTCAAAATAAACTTTAATTTCGCTCAAAAACACAAATTCAAAATCACAAACTAAAACTGTTCGCGAGTCGATATTGGTGGCAAAAGACCTGGTTCTCCCAATTAACCGATACAAACTCAACAATCCGGCGGGAAAACCAGGAAAATTCAAAACTATTTACAAATTTCGAAATAAAATTTTTAGCAAATTTTAAATTAAATATAGAAATCCAAAGGGGATCTTGGAACACAACAATATATTTTTTTTTAAATTGGATTTCGTCAATTATAGCCAAATTTAACTTAAAAATCAAGATTCCGTCTTTTCAGTTTCGTAATTTTTGAGTTGGAACAGCTACAGGGTACAGTTTATAATTACTGCATTTTCGAGTACAATTTATGCCCGAATATACTTCTATAAATCCAATCGAATACTCGCACTCAGGTTTTGGCCTTTTTAACGCGTATTTTTGAATGATTAGAAAATTTTTAAAATCGAGGGGCCCTATGCACACTCTACTCCCTATGAATTCTCCTTTTTACCATGTAAGAGCAGTGGCGTAGTGACACTTTTGTGCCTCTTATCAAAAGAAGTTACTTAAAAATCCATTTTTTGTAATTTAGAAAGATTAAGAAAAGGCAACTACATTTTGAATATAAATAGCAGTTCTGGCCGATCGCCACTGCTTAAAGAAAATCGGCAGAATTGATAACATTCTTATGCTTCCATAGCTCTCACTATACAACAGACGTTTTCATATACAAACTTCTGCTCTATCCAACTGAAAGCAAGAAAAGTCCAGAAAGTCGATTTTTCACGAATAGCTAAAGAACACATGAATCTCAACTAAATAGCTTCCTACCTAGAGCTACGCGCGTCTCCTCATGGAAGCAAAAAGCACATCTTATCAAAGTTGCAAGTTTTGCCATAAACCATAAAAGTTTGACCAAAAACCTGACCTGACCTGAAAGCTGTTCAAGCTTAACCTTCTTTTGCATAGGGTAAGTTTGAGCTAATGTTATCGCTCTAATATAATGTCATAAACCTTGAAATATAGAAGTTCACAAATGGAATTTTATTCCCGAGAGACATCATGACGTGATTCTCCGATGTGTCAGTTTTCTATCTCAGTATCAGTAATTCTCATTCCACCTTGAAAGCCAACAAAATCCACAACTACACAAATTACTTATCAGAACACAAAATTGCAATTCGCACGCTCGTAACAGTTTTTATAGCTTGTAGAGGTCAATAATTATAAGTGATGAAGCACATTTCCACCTTAGTGGTTATGTAAACAAAACTGTAAAATTATAGTGATTATCAAGACTTACAAAAAAATCATTATGGTGATGCAACAGCAGCATGTAGAGATCAATATGCATGACGGTTTAAAGTGAAGTGTTGTAAAAACTCTTTTCAAAAAGATAAAATCCCCAGCGACTGATAAGAGTTAATGAAGAAGTGAAGGAAGTGATCCAAGAAGGACGGAGCCAACACATAATGCATTGCATGAGAACGTCAATTTCAATTTTCTTCTACCCACTATCAAAACTTGCATCGTTGCTTCTTGGATAATTATCCGACTACGCCCCTGAATAATTATGTATTGCAAACAGAGCGCAATATAAACCACATACGAACGCAATTGTCGGTACAATGTACTCGAGAAAGAGCTGGTAAAGTGTCGTGCAATGACACAAGAATGGAAGCCACTTGTTAACTCGAGTGTTGGTTTCGTACAAATGATACAATAACTTGCCCCATTGTGGAGTTTTCTTTACGGCTCGCCGACAAAGATTTCCTCATTTGTTTGTCGTTCCTTGAAGATCTCTTTAATTAATTGCCGAATACTTCATCTCAACCAATACTGCTAATTATGTCGAATACATTATATTTTGATTTATTGTCGTTAAATAAACAGTCCGCTTTCCATTATCGGTTGACCAAGAGAGCTTTGCAGATTATTTCCACGCAAATTTGATAATTCGCTTGTAAGTTTTTCAGGTCGCTGACCCAAGTGAGAATTGCACATTGCAATTACTTGAACAGTCATTGCATACTGCATACAGAAAAGTCATTTCCGACCGGAAAGCGGTGCTACTAAATTTCGTTAAATTAGGAAAAACGTTATCACTCGAATACAAAATAATTTTTTGTTGTTTACAACACGAACCAATTATTTAATCGACAAATACACCGATAACCAATCAGACACGAGTCAAATGAACACATCGATCGAAATTTTCGGGTTTTACCGAGCAAAACATTATTCGGAACTTCCAAGCATTCTTTAATTTTTTATTTTCTCTTGTCGTATTCATATCTTTTCAATCGATTCCAATCTGTATAACCAACCACCACGTCATTCTTCCAACATCTTAGAACTTGTTCGTATAAGCTATTCAAATATTGTGTCCCCCTTTTTGTAGCCCAATTCTTTTCATGTTGCTAATCTTTCACTTAAAGGTTGAGTTCTGGTAACAATAAATATTCAAGCCTAGCAATCAACCGTTACATGCCATCCGAATTTTGCAAACAATAAATACACAATGCTGTAAAGAATCTAACATTTTGTTCGAACGAAGGTTATGCCTGAGAAAATAACATCAAAAGCCCTATTAAGATCTGAGAAAAGAAGATTAGGCATGGTCTTTCAAATCAATTTTGTGGTTGCCATCGCTAAAATTCGCTTTTCATAAAACAAAATGCAAGAATTCAGCTTGAAAGCCCAATTTTCGGGTATAACAAAATAGGGGCAAAAATTCTGAATTATAGAAAAAATCCCAAAATTATAGTTTGAAAAAATATTTTTTCTACATAATATAATGTTGTATGATACTGCTATTTAAAAAAAAAATTTGGGGCCCAGGACACAGGCCCATGGCTGTATGGTTACGCCACTGCTCTGTAGCGCTCTATCGGCAGATTATTTTGCTCATCTGGTATATTGTTAAAAAATATAGCAAACCACTCGAAGTGAAAATATTTATAAGAAATTCGATAATCTTCGAGTTTTCCTTGATTTCAGCATCGCAAGTCATGGTAAATTCTTCAAAATATATTTAACCAGTTTATTTATTTTCAAATTACAGTTTTAACATTTCCAAATCGCGAATGAAAATTTCTAATTTCAGATTCATTAATTCATATCTCAATAATAATTAAAAGGTATTTACCAATATCTAACCCTTTTATGGGTAATATCCTAAAAAAAGGTTGGAAACCGCTGATGATGTTCTAGAAACTATTTTCAGGTTTCAACCAGGAACCCTTAAAAACCCCTGAAAAAGTAATCTACATTTGCTCACTAAAACGTCAAGCAGCTGGCCTAATTTTTTCTCGCAAGTCATCGCGACCCAAAGGTCTGGGGGCCCAGCAATGGCAGCTCAATTGTTTCTCAATTTTGACGCTTAAATAAAGAGTAACGAGTGCCATTTGAAACCATTCAGGATTTGGTTAATAAGTGAATATGCGAGTTTCGACCCTTTGAAGAACGTAATATCAAAAATGTTATTTAAAAAATGAAATGAGTATACCTTCCCAGAGAGAGCAAGAGAACACTCAAGAAGTTCTATTATAGTCTTCAGAATGGTTGCAGAAAGTAACCGAAACGTCGACGCAAACTATATTTGATTTATTGCCGCCTAGTCAACCCGTAATTCCTTTTTCCTGACTCAAGAAAACGTTGGCGCAAGTTATGAAGTCAAAACAGACAAACGCAAACACTGTCTGTACCTTGAAAGTAAGAAAAAGATGAAGAAGTGGGACTTCTGCAATTGATATAATTATTGTATTACGGACTTAATATTATAATCAGCGGCGTCTCCTCAGAGGAGGCAAGGGAGGCTTAGCCACCCGTGAAATTTTGGACTTAAAATTTTCAAAAAGTAAAAAGTGATTTATAATTGAACGTGAGAACTATCAAAAAATAGATACTTCTTCCACAATATATTATCATGTTCCAAGAATTTCCGTTTTGATTATATTTGTTAAATTAATTTGTTATTTTTGTGTAAATTAGAATATTTTGACTTTTGTAATGAATTTGTATTTGCTGGTTTTCACGCAAACCAGTTAAGGTGGCAATGGTAAGCGGTGAAAACCAGGCTTTTTGCCAAGATGGCTGCCAGAAACAGGAAGTCAAAATTTTGTCTTTCTGAATTTATTTGAAATATAGTTTGAATTTTGTATTTTTGCAAATAAAAAGTTTTGACCGGAATTGACGATTTTTGGATGAATAGGTATTTAATTTGAGTGAATAATTTGGATTAGAGATTTGAAGATTAAAGAGAAGATTGAGTTTGGGTATTTCAACTATAATTAACTGAAGAATTTTTGATATTTTAAAGTTACTTTGCAGGAAATACAAAGTTTTATTTAGTATCATCGCACCTGAGCGAGTTATCGCTTGCTTTTACTTTTCCATTTTATATAAGAAAATTTAATTTAAGATAATTTTGAATTTAAATTTGGATTTATTCGAATATATTGTTTTGGAAAATTTTTGGATTTGGCATTCTCATTTTTATTTGGATTTTACAAATAGTTTGGCAGTATAATTTTGAAGACTGAATTTTACCGGAAAAGTTATAGTTATAAATTTTTGAAACAAATATTTGAAAAAAATATCACAACAATATATCCAAAAAGTAACATAAAGCTACCACAAAAGCAGCATCCTCTATGTTCAGCCTAGAACATACATGGTGATGGTTTAGCCATCACATGGGCCGCAAGGTTTTACTTTTATTTCGAGATTACTCCAACTTGTTTGGAATTCCTTAGAAATTATTGAAATTTTTTGAGAATTTTTGGAAAATCTTGAGAAATGTTTGAAAATTGCTCGAATTCTTGGAAATTTTTTAAAATCCCTAAAATTCAAGGTTTTAGCTTCCTCAAATGAAAAAGCCACGAGCCGCCACTGGTTATAACAGTACAATTCATAACAATCAGTAATACTTGACATATTTGGTTCGTTGACGTTTAAATTTAATTTCATTAAATCATGAAAGGTAAGTTTTGGGCAAACCTTAAATTTATTAAATTAGAAGCGAAATATCACGCAAAGTGGAACCACAAATGTAAAAATTTTCCAATGAAATTATGATATTTGAGGGTGTAAAATATACAGTAGCGGTCATAGAAATTGCATTGAGAATTATTCCCGAATTAAAAAAATAAATTTAGAAAATTTTTTAGTTTGAAACTCATCAGCTCAAAAATAGATTTTCTTTTTTGGAAGCCAGGTTTATTAAACCGGGAGGTCTGGGGGGGTATGGAATACCCCCCAGCACATCAGTGATTATGTTCAAAAAAAGAAAATTTGTTATTGAATTTCAAATCAGAAATCTTAGATTTTAGAAGTTAGATTTCTGGAAACCATAAGCTCAATAACACATTTTTTTGCGCACAAGCTCTAGTGTAGTGGAGGGCATTCCATACCCCCCAGACCCATGCAATTTCCGTGACTGCTACTGTATATATCGAATTTTACGGATTAAAGTAATGGAATTATTCGATAGGCTATTCCCCACAGTGGCGAAAAAAAGCAAACAAAAAGGTAAAAAAAAGGTAAAAAAAAAAGGTCATTGAGATGTTCGTAAACAAACATTCGACATCCTCTAGCTTTTTTCAAACTCACAATTTTTACATACCGCAAACTGCCGCCACCTAAATATGTGCCCCCCGTCGCCCCCCTTGTTACGCCACTGATTCCCCAATAAGGTTAGCCCCACCCTTGATGTGTCTTTATCTTATTTAAGTGTTTTTCGGCATAATTTGGCAAATATTACCGAAGCTGTGGCAACTAAAAACATTAAAATTGCCTTTATTTATCGTTTTTAGTAAATTTTTAGCTCTGAACGACAGATTTAAGGCAGTTAATCTGTGAATAATGAATTTAGAAAGACAGAGGCTTTCTGAACCCATGCAATTGTTAAAAATATCCCTGATGAAAGGAATAAAAGGCGTTTACGGTCTAATGCAGTGTTTCCCAAATTGAGGTCCGCGGACCCCTAGGGGTCCGCGTCATGTTTCTTGGGGTCCACGACCCCACGGCATAAAGAGAAAAAAATTTTTTTTACATGTTTTTTAATAAATTTTGTAAATTTTGTAATTTTTTATTTTTGTAAAGAAAATTTTTCTGGAGGTCCCCATGATACTAGTGTCTAATTTTGGGGGTCCGCAAGTTCAAGACATTTGGGAAACATTGGTCTAATGCTTATGTAAGTGGGTTACCAAGCAGAGATCCCTAGTTCGAGCCCGAAGAATCAAAGCACCGAGGAATCTGCCCTAAAAAACCTTCATAAAATGAAGGGGTCAGACAAAACCTACCCTGGATTGTAGGGCTCCTGTGTGCATTTAAATAAATTTATGTTATGTTGTTAGCAGTTGCACAGCTAGAGGTCACCTGTGGTCGGCCCACTAAAACATAATGTTGCACCCATTTACGTCAAGCACACGCACAGTCACCAGAGTGAGCAAATCACCGACTTTTATGTGAAAAATCAAAACTTGACTATCGATTATTTCCTAACTTAAAAAACAAAAAAAACCCATTTTCATTCGTTAAGATTTAAAAAGCCCCAACCAAAGAATCTTTGAGATATTTTATATAATCTTAATACATAAAATCCCAGCACGCTGCTCCTACGGCGTGTCATTTTTTGGCGAAAAAAGAAACACTCCGATTGTGGTCAAATTTTTTTATCAACCGAAAAATATATTAAACCACCGCCGGTACTCCCCCTGGAACGAGTTTTACATCAATCGAGTTTCCAACCAATCAGGTCTAGATGCCCGTCCATGGACGGGTTTTCCAGTAACTTAATATAGTGAAAGAAGATTCCATTTTTAACCCTAAAATAAAATAGGTTGTGCTTTGATGGGGAGAAGATTCCGATTATTATTGACCCAATAAGAAGAAGCAAAAATAAACTATTGCGGTTAAATAGTGAACTTTATAAACTAAGAAATGGTTTTCATTTTACTATTTTTCGATCGCACAGTGTGGTTCAAATAATGCTTCCTACGAATACATAGAACTGATTATAATAACAAAATCGCTGAGTCATTTCATATTAATCTGAAAGTAAAATTGATCACACCAATGCTATTTGTTGCAACCGATTCTTTCAGTAAACAAGAAAATTCAGCATAGGAGGTGACCAATTGCTTAATGGGAAAAAAGTTATGAGTAGCATTAACCACCCACCACCATAAAACAATAAGACAATTTAAAAGTGAAGGACGAAACTACATTTCGAAAATTAAATTGCCGTTCCATAATTTCTGTAATCTCGGTGTATAATAATTAGAAAACTGGGAAAACAATAAAATTTAATTAATTTTTCAATGCAAGTCGTTTTTCTTCCAACCGAAGGTAAACAAAAACAGAGGAAATTTCAACAATACGGCCTTTTGCATCTCGAAATTTAGCTCCAAAAAATACAACAAAATAAACAGATAATAACACCGACGCTGTCAGTTATTTTTATTTAAGCTTTAATAATAGATCATGTGACGATGAGACTAACTACTTCTATTTTCATGCACCGAGCGGGCAAGAGGAGATCAAACTGCACACAGGAATAGATCAGACAGTCTACGTTTTCTGTCTGGTGCAGTTTTTTTACATATCCGTTTTGATATTTTAAATAAAACTATTTGAGGCACTTGCCAAATCAGTCACTAAAAACAAAAAAATTTATTTTTGTATCAGCAAACCTAGCAATCCGCCTTCTTCCGAAGCAAAACCGAGACATGAATCATAGTTTTGCATTTGGCTAAGGTTAGGGTTTCTAAATGCTAGACGATTAGTTTCACATTAAACCGGTGCCAAAGTTTTACTTCTACCATTCAGACGTCCCAAAATATCAAACATTGTCTCTTACCACTCGAAATGTAGCAACGGAAACTTTCAAAATACTCACCTGAAACAAAAGAAAAAAATTAGATGTGAATACAAATCTCAGTTTTCCAATAAGAAAACAATTTTGGGTCGAGGTGAATTCCCGAGACCTAAGAATCCCCAAATCCACAAGTCCGTCTCACTAATTAAGTCATGTGTACTTGGTGAAAAAAACAAAAATAAACATTTCTTTCAGACGTCTTTCAGCTAAAATTAGATCCGAGTCAATTAGAAAGAATGCACTTGCACAATGTACAGTTCAAAAAGTAAATTAAGCGAAAGATTAATGAAGAAAATTAAAATTTACACTTACTCGTCCATGTCGACAACGAAAACATGCACAATACCATTCAGGTCACAAATTGAAGCATCCAACAGATGGGTATAGATTATTGTATGCACTTTGACGAATTTGACATTACAGGATGCTCTGTTTAGTTTCGTTATCATTGTTGATAACACTATTTGTTATTAGGGCAAGAGAAACTTTCATAACAACCAATTTTTTAAACGGAAAATCACACTTTCAGTTATGAAAAATTTTTAAAACGGTCCCAGAAAAACGAGCAGCGCTCAAGAACAAAAAATAAAAAAAAAGTAATACAAAATAAATCGAAGACTTATAAATACCATTTATCCACTGGAAGGAGAATTATGAATGAACATCAGTCAGATAAAAACTAGGTATTTACAAACAAAATCTAAATAAAGATGTTCATTAAAAAATGATATCTGTCCTTAAGGTGATGGTGGTCAAGTAAAAAAACTTCGAGTCGAGAAGGTTACTTACTATCAAAATGTTGCGGAGATTCCAAATGGAACTTTTTCAGCCCGAAGCTTTTTGAGTTTACTTAGTCCAAACCAACAATCATAAAACCAAAGAATCGTTAACTCACGAAGAAGTTCCAATTTTACATTCCCCTAAGTTTATTAATGATACCAATGAGTAATCCATTACTATGATGCAGAGACACGTTTATCATTAGGAAGTGCCTGGGGGCCGGTGAACAACGGAGACCTGCATTTGATACAAAAAATAAAATTGAAAATTATGATTATTAACTTGAGAAAACAGAATTAAACTTTTTTTGACCAACTTTTACGATGTTGAAGCTCAAGGGTAAAGCTTCGGGGTTCTTGTTTTTCAAGGTAAAACGACATTTTGAGTCTCAGATATCCAAACCTCGTGGAAGAACAATGAATTTTCTACTTTCTTTCCATTCTTGGCGATTTTATACAAACACGTCATTGTCTTCCAATATGTTTGTATGAGATTACAAAAGTTTTCTTGGTAAACAATTTTGATTTCTATTACAAATTTTGATATGACTCAAATAATATAATGGTCTTTTCATGATATCAAAGTTGTATTTATTTAAGAATTTCATATCGCATAGTTTCAGTGACAACGGAATGATATTATATTAATTTGGATGCAAACTATGTTAACAAAATTCGATTTAGATCATGTTAACTTGCTTAATTGCTAGATTGGAAGTCCCAAATTCAAACCCCTAAAGAACGCCACAGCGGTCCCCCCCCCCCAACCAAGTAAGCACATCAGTAGAGATATTAATGGCAAAATTCAAATAAGATCAAATACGAATGAAGCTAATGAGAACAGGAAGTACATTGATTTGATTCTGCATAACAATTTCCTCAATTATTATTTTTCATTCAGATTTATTACGCAAATATAAACAATTATTTCAATCGAGAGCCGAGCTAAAAAAAATTGTACAATAATTCTGATGGTAGTTCGCATTTGAAGTCAATCAGTGATCATATCCCGCTGTGGTTCGTCGTGGATTAAGGTCCGCACGTGCTAATGAGGAGACACCGGCAGATGCCAACCAATTTTGGGATGAGACTTCGTATGATTGCAGTTAACAAGTCAACATAAGAACATAACAACCGGTAGCAAATTGCTTAGCGCTTCGCCTATTTTTAATTTTTTTTTTTTGAATGCCTTCCGACTGCTTTGTAGAAAATTTAATTTTCTATACTAGGTATATCGCGAGTCCGAAGGGCTAACTACTTGGCTATCACTTGCTGTTGCCTAACAACCAAAAATTTCATCAGTCAGAAGTTCGGGAATTTATTTATATTTTTCCAATTTTGGAAAATTCTGGAATTCGTTGAAAATTTCTTTATTTTACTGTTAACGGTTTTACCAAAGTTATTATACCGCAGAAGCAGTGAAAACGAAAAGTGACACTGACATTATGTTTTGTCGTGCGACTCCGTAGCTGATTTTTTTTACTAATATACAGGGTGACCCGTGACCGTGGAGAACCTTTGATGTGGTGATAAAGGACACTTTACTAAGACAAATTTTCAAATAAAAATTTTGTCCAAGTCCAAACCCTTGAGGTGTACCTTCCTTCAAAGCAATTTTTTGAATTTATGATTTCAAACCGCCATAGCTCCAATATTATTGAATTTTTAAGCTTAACAATGTCCCATATTTGGGACACAGAAATATTTACAGGTATCAGTAATTTTGTAGTCAAAATCATGTATCCAGAAGACTAGTGACCTGTATTAGATGTGGAACTATTGATATTCATCAACTGATGGACTCGGTAAGCATTCAACTCTTTACAGGAAATTTTGGCTAATAGCTAAAACTTTCGTGTTTTTTTTTGGGACATTGGCTAAATGAGTTAGAATTAGTGACAGATTTTGGCGCTTCTAACTGTAAAGGTATGTTGTTTGTTTTCTTTTATTACAGTATTTTTGTAACATTATACATTGCAGATTTTGAATACTTACGAGTTCAAAAAAATATTTGACCGCGCAAGACAGAAAACCTCTTTGAAAGCGATCATTTTTTCAAAGATCTCGAAGAAGAAGATATCGCGATAATATCGCCTGATCCAGATGTTCTCACATAGATTTTGAGGACTTGGATGAAAATGACCTAGCGGATCAAGCTATAACCAATGTTACAGGTACTTTGGAAGTGTCCAGAACCATTGAGGCTAAGGGTGAAGAGACTGAAGAGTCTGAAATGAGCAGCGACGAAGAGCCTTTGTCTGTAAAAAGAGTCCGGCTTTTGGCTCACGGACAACGAAGGGATGAAAGTCAAGAAGCAGGCCCATCATCTAGCAACTGTTAGTGTATCGCAGACCCGCCAAAAAACAAATAAAAGCTCAAACACTGTCTCGGAAAATTCTTTTGAAAATGTTTTTTCTGTTTTGTGCCTAAATATGTAATAAAAATTTTTAGATGAATGTGTAAAATTAATCAGTTTTTGCTTCTATTTTTAGCCTATGTCCCAAAAATGGGACGGTTTTTTTCTCAAAATTAAACAAAATTCTTGAAAAATTTTTCAAACAAAACTCTTTTCTTAATTCATAATAACCACTTTTCTGATGGAATTCCGAAAATTTTCATCGGCTGTGAATTGCGACGGGTATTGGGTTAATGGATTAGAACTTTTTCAAGATCATTCGCTCAGAATCAACGGATTTCGAGTTATTAATTAAATTAAAGGAAAAAATGTTTAAAAAATTCAGGTTTTATTTTTTTACTTTTCTTACGAACCCTGTATCTCTTAAACGAAATTTCTTAGAAAAAAAACTGACGACCCAAAACAAGCAGGAAATTTAACGGGCTACAACTTTGGTCAAATAAATTTTTTCGGGAAACTAACCGTTTTCTCAGAAATTCTGAAAATCAAACGGTGAAATACGGTATATTATTTATAATGGCGCTTTTTTCAGTGTCTGTATTCTTTCTATTAATCTTCTTTTTTGGCCTACACCTTGTTGATTATTTTTAGAATTTCTGTGAAAACGGTTGGTTTCCCAAAAAAATGTATTTGACCAAAGTTGTAGCTCTTTAAATTTCCTATCCGGTTTGGGTCATCAGTTTTTTTTTCTAAGATGTTTCGTTTAAGAGATACGGGGTTCGCAAGAAAAGTAAAAATTATAAAACCTGAATTAACAGTTTTTCCCTTAATTTAATTAATAACTCAAAATCCCTTGATTCTAGACGATCAAGGGTTATAACTTAATTTGTAGATGAGTGAATGATCTTTAAAAAAGTTCTAATTCATTAAGCTTAAAAAATCAATAATATCGGAGCTATGGCGATTTGAAATCAGAAATTCAAAAAATTGCATTAAAGGGCGGTACCCCCCCCCCCCCCCAAAAGGGTTTAGACTTCAGCACCCTTTCTAAGCCTACTCGTCCACTTTATAATAATTTATGGTACAATTTACAATAACAAAAATAAATTAAGAAAAAAATTGTATGGATCCGGATTATTTTAATAATATACAAACTATGATTCACCCTGTATAAACCTGCCAAACCGTTCAAGTTGATATAATTTCGAGAAGAAACATAATTTCGTGAAGTTAAAAATTCCATTCCTGAGCACTTCCGCATTTCCTTAAAGTGGATATACTCCTACGCCCTAAATACGACGTTGTAAGCCGAAATACGAAATGCCATTAAATTGAATTAATAAAAGAAGCCAGGATAATGCAATAAAAAATTATCAAATAAATGTAAATAAAGGACATGAGAAAATAAGAAAAAGGAGAAATAAAATACTTGCTCATCTGAAAAAACGATCGATTTCCTTGCCGATGCAAAAAAATGTTGTTCGACAATGCAAGGACACTTTTATTGCAATTAATGAAAGTAATTTCATAAACGATTTTCAACAATTTACCACTTCCTTTACGCGAGGCTTTTGTAAGGAAAGGCTAACCAACGGTCCGGAAGAATTAATTACTATCCAGAAATGAGTTATCATAAGCTTCCCACATTTGAGATAGTTAAATTAGGATCTAGCTTTCGTTTGTTACAGTTTGGGTTCGTAAATTGAATCTTTATTCGATGGAATGTACGTCTTCATTATTCGGGAATAATAATGCAATATTTATTGTAATTTGAATCACAGAACACCTTGCGCATTGCATAAAAGTTACGTTAAATCATGATTTATTAAAATAATTTTGTACTTGAGTCAGCTTGAAAGAGAAGCTTAATGAAGCCAAAATTTGCATATTTAATATACGAGTTGCTTAATGAGGTATTCCATTAACAAAACTGCATTCCATTACTAACTGTAAGTTGTACATTCTCCAAATATTTACATCTAACGTTCAGTTTCGTCATCATAACCAATTATTGCACAAAAATGCAGTTCTGAAAGTCAACAGTTGGAATATTAATCTATGATTGATTATATTTGAAGAAAAACACGCTGTCCAATTATGGGTTTGGTGATTGTAAAAAAATGTTTGCCATTTGGACACAACTCCAACCTTCCTAATTAGGCTTCGGCAGATATTTTAACATCTATGCAAATTTCCGGAATGGAATTGCGGTATGTTGTGTATGGCCTTGAAAGCGGTTAGTATACCCACCGCATTCCATACAAGTTATCATTTTGAACATCTCTTTAATCAACTTAATATTGGGCACAGCAATGAAAATTCCAAAACTGTTAAATAATATCGTCATCGGCAACACTGCACAACCATGGTATATTCCCAGCTGGAAGAAGCTTGGATTGGGGTTCCACTCGTCCTCGTAAAGCTATTTCCACCTTCACCCTACGTTATACGACTTCCTTTTTAAAATTTCTATTTTGGGCTTGCAGTATAAATAGTAAAAATATTTTTTCCCTCCGAAGAACCGAAGAGGAAATCGAACAGGAAAGACAAAGTTAAAAATTTTTTACTACCAAACGAGATTAATCAATCAAACGGACCGGATAGCACATCTTTCAACAAAACTTTCAAAACACTTGATAAAGATCGGCTACACCCATCCGACGATCGCGAATAAGCGTGCAACACGTGTACCCGCTTATCGTAATAATTTAAAAATTCTCGTTTTTAAAATTAAAAACTTGACTTTTTCACAAGTACGCACTCGAGAGATAAAATTTGTGCTGATAAGATAAGTCCAAGAATAATGTTTACAAAATAATAATAATTTTTGAGAAATATAACAATTTGAAATTCGGTGCCAGCGCCTGTACAAATAAAAAGCAAATTGATAAGATAAAATCGAGTGGTGCCCTATTTAAACGTTTGGTGTGCATCGTAACGATTTTTGGGAATCGAAAAGAAAAAAGTTAAAAACTCCCCCCGCTCGAAATAAGACAAAAGAAAGTAGGAAATTGTCATTTCCTTTAATTATTAGTTGAATACTACGACTTTCTCACACAAAGTACCATAATAACAAATTAAAGTACGCACATGTCTTGTAGGCGATAAAAAAGATCTCAGAATGGATAGTGCAACGACCTGGTTCGTAATTATAGTATCGTTGGTATCACGGGCGTAGCCAGGTTTTAGAATCGGGGGGGGTTCAAGAAAATAAAACGAATAAAAATACATAAAATAGCCGTTTATTCATAAGAACAATATTTAATATGTAATATCTTAACTTTTCGGGGGGGGTTTGAACCCCCAAAACCCTCCCCCTGGCTACGCCCGTGGTTGGTATCGTATAAAATATTTTCACGTCATAAATCCATTACGGCGCCACACTCGTCATATCCGCGACGCGTAAAGTTTTGTGAGCGTTGTAGTATTGTTATGCATTTCCAGAACGGGAGAGCAAAACCAGAATTTCAATGAGTGGGAAACATTCAAATCTGCATTTTGTTATGTTGTGTATTTTTGTTTACCCCAACCGGAATCACTTAATCACGACAAAATTTCGGTTCGATATTTTTTATGCCCTCACTGTATCACATTTGTTTTACTCAATCATGAGTTTATTGCTCGGAAAGAGCGACGTTATCATAATAAAATACATTTACGTAATCGAATACAATAAAAATTGTAATTCGAGTACATCATTAAAACATCATAAGCATCGTTGTAGTCAGAGTTATTAATGAACATCAAAGTAAACAAAATCTAGTCCAAGGGTTCGAAGAATAATGAAATGTGTATGAAAAACAACAATTTAATCGAAACTGGTTTACTCGTCAGTTTCATATTTTGACCGCGCCGCAGAGAGTCCGCATCATTCCACCTGTGGTATTCGAATCGCTAATCCAGATTATCACTTAATCCGGGATGACCTCTCCCTCGATTAACCCAGATTAGTCAGAGTTTACCGAAGCCATTGGGGGACAAACCAACAGGGTGAAACTGAAAAGGCTAATATCTTAGGTCAGTCAGATATGGATGAAAGAATCGCCATTTTATCTGACCAAGAGTCGTAAGAATTAAATCTAGCATTCACAATGAACATAAGCGTAAGAAAGACAACACTGAACTTTCAAACCCAAGAACGAAAAAAAGATTTCTATCTCTTGGAAGAACTTTTCTTTTCAAGCTTTTGTTAGGTTGGTTAAAAGATTGACACCAATCCGAGTGCGGTTTCAGAAAGAACGAGAGTGTAAGTTACTATTTACTTCACTCTTTCGCTTCCCTTTATTGTCAAGTGCCTTGATATAGAGTTTTTCTTTTAAACACAATTTATCACGTAAACGTGGATTATATTTAAAATTTCGCGTAATATGGAAGTCACATTTACAGATTCCAAAATTATCAGTTTTGAAACACATTTACTACAATTTACCCATTTTAGTTTGGGTGCAACTTGACCCACAGGGTTTTGCAGATACTACCTAAAATCTTGTAGAATTAGAAAGATAATCGTAATACGAAGTGATTAAACTATAGATCAGGGGTGGCCACTCCTTAGTAGTCCGAGCCATTTTTCAAAATTTGAATTTTTTTGCGAGCCGAAAAATTTAAAAGACATTTTGAAACACATACGGAATGATGATAATTTTTTAAAATATAATAGCACAAAAATGAAAAGGAAACTCGGGTACATTTATCAAGAGCCACAAATAATCCTTCAAAGAGCCGCAGGTTACCCACCCCTGCTATAGATGTATCTAATTTTTTTTTTTTATTTCGGAAATAATAAATTTTAATATAATAAATACTAAATAGTAGACTTCTAGCCGTGTTATTGCTATTTCGTGATTTATAGCCCAATTTAACTTAACTCTTCGTCTGCAAACGTGAGTATTTCGAGAAGGTGCGGAAAAAACGTTTGCAGAGGAAGGGTTAAAACCAAAGATCCCTATTTTTTAAATTCGAAATTTTCGAGTTCTGGTGACTTTGGGGTTGTTTTTAATGCTTTAAACTATTTTAAGCTACTTTACAATATTTCTTCGTCAATGAAAAAGCAGTTTTACAGCATAAATAAAGTATCCATTTACTGGATTACTTCTAAGGGACTGTTCACAAATTACGTAACGGCCTTGGGGGGGGGGCATTGACAACCTGTTACGATTTGTTACGGTGGGGGGCGGGGGTGCTTTTCAAAATGTTACGTAACCAAAATATTTCTTTTTTGTCAAAAAATTAGATATTTTTTCTAGATATTAAATTTTCATTAATTCGATAAATTAACCCAAAGACATCCATTCAGTTCTAGCAATTTGTTACGATCTGTTACAAGGGGGGGGGGTTAAAATACGTCAAAAATTGCGTTACGTAATTTGTGAACAGCCCCATATTTTCAATAATTTATTCGATTTGTCATCTTTTTTTATAACTAGTGTTCGTCAGCAAATAGGAGAAGTTAGAGACGGCCCTAACCAAAGTTTTTCGGAGAGGAGTAATCCTCGGCTTACCAACTGTTGATATTTGTTTTTAGAAAAGGAGGATCTCTTCCTTCCACTCTATATGCCACCCCTGGAAGAAGTTAAAAGCGTCCAACCGAAGATGGATGACTTTTAAGCGACTTTATAAGTCGTAGTAGAGCTATTTATTAATTGATTGCCGTTAGAAGAAAATCAACAAATTAATGGGAATCTGCCAATAATATTTAAGACGATCACAGCCTGATGCTTATGTATACAGTGACTCATAATAAAATCCGGACGCTCCTGTGATAAACAAGGCAAATTTTCAGTTTTGAAGCCGTTTTCGGCATAAAAAATCGATTTTACAGCAAAACTTTTTAGACATTTTTTGTTCCAAATTTCATTGCCTTCAATTTTGTCTATATACATTTTTTTATTTTGTCGCGCCATTTCCGACTGACAGCGGCTTAAAGACTCGGTAAAATACGAAAACTATTAATTGTCATCAATATCTCATAAACGGTGCGACCAAATAAAAAATGTATAGGAACAAAAATGTAGAGAATAAAATTTACAATAAAAAATGCTTATTCATTTTTGTATTTGGTAGGACCGTTTGTGAGATATAGACGACAATATTGAAACGGCGCGACAAAATAAAAAAATGGATATAAACAAAATTGAAGGCAGTGAAATTTTCAACAAAAAACGTCTAATAAGTTCTGCTGTAAAATGGATTTTCATATGCCAAAAAACTGAAATGAGTCGCTGTATGTCTGGGCGAAGTAAAAACCTGACTCTGGCCGTCTTATGTCGACAGTCAATGGCAAACCACCAAGGTATTTAGTAAGAAAATCCTTCTAAACAAATAAGTGGTCACTAAGCCCTTACATAGAACGAAGGACTCTGAGAAAGAGAAACATTACATATATTTTTGTAATTCAGTCATGTCGGTTCTTTTATTGGGTTTCAAATGTTGTTACCATTCAAGAGAGAAGTAAATATCCTAATATGACCCCTACTTAGAACAAATCCGGTGTAATTGGTTTATCTTCGAGATACGCCTTCTTGAAAGCAGGTTAAGAATTCAAATAAATGCATTGAAGGACGAAATCTTTTTCACCCTTACACAACCCAGGAAAACAACAATCTCACCGGTTCCTTTGAAATATAGATGTGTTTTTATTGGTCCAAGAGGAGCTAGGTACATCAGTTTCTCCTTTAAATTTCGAAATATCAATTTGTTTACATAAGAGTCTGTTGACGGTGTGTGTACTCGACGTATACTTGTTTCAGTGGGCGGGGTTGCCTACAGTTGACTGCTAGTCGTGCTACTGCTCGACTAAAAAAAGGCCCAGTTAAGGTACTTCTCCCGGTTTTCCATGGCAAACCACCTAGGTTTCTATGTAAAAAGAAATACCTGAATAAATTTCCAAGGAAATAAGTATTCAATAGGTTTGCTAAATAATTAGACTACGGGTTATGAAAAACTGTCTGGACGAATGACGTAAAAAATTGTAGAGACAAACATTGCAGCTCATAAATCACATAATACATTCTGAGGTCACGAGTGCGAACTGTGAACACTCTACTCTGGTGTTTAGGAAATTCCCAAGACGAAATTAATCATAAATTTGCATTATTTAGTTGGCGATATCTAGAAAATAATTTGGAGAAATTTGGCAATACTAGAAATCAAAAACTGCAATGAATAAGGAAAAAAAAAACAAAAGAAGCCAAAGTGCAATAAATTCATAAAGCTTTCAGACACCTCGAGAGAGTGTGCAGCAAAGTAGGAAGGTTATTCACCCCGATTCTGAAAAATAAATAATAAACAAAATTGGGATGATCGAATTAATCGCATTATCGGGGATGGCAGACAAGTGCGAAGAAAAGATTGATGGATGACATTTGGAGTCGAGACGAAGATTCGCAACGACAAGTAAACAAAAAAATGTTGTCAATTGTCATGTAGGTCGTCATCCAGTCCCTGAATAAATCAAAACAAAACAATTATTATGTTTTTCGTCAAACATTGAGCAATTATTGACGTACGATTTGTTTTTCAAGGTTGGCAAAAATGAAACTGTATTTTCTTGAGACGATATTCTTTGACGATATTTTTGCTTTGTGAAAATTGCGAATTCGGCTTGAAATGTCAAGATCTTAACCCAAGGATGTGTTTAACGTGATTACAGTGTTTACGATTGCGTATTATCATTTCATTCCACCAATAAAAATTGAGAAGGTGGAAAGTGTCCTCTTGCTTTATCAGAAAAGCAATTAAAATAAAATTGGCAATTATACTTCACTTGTTAGGAGTTCCCGCCCCAAAATCCGATCGAAAATCGATCGCATGAATTTCAAATTTCAAACCAAAATAGATAATGAATCATACGGCAATGTCCAATATTTCTTTTCTCGTTTTCAATGCGGGATTAAAATTTTTGTAGCGAAGTCAAAATAGTGGGTGGTCCATTAAACGGTAACTGGTTTATTAAAAAAATCTTCAATTCTTAATTACCTTGAAATCTGAAATTCAAACGAACCGCAATATACGTAGTTAACTATTAAATAACTACAAAAATGCCACCTAAGCTAAACTTTTTTATTGCAAACTAAATCACTGATAAAGTGATAACACTCCAGACATAATCATAACGATTTTTTTTTAAATATACAAACTTACATTTTTAATCTTTTAATTTTTAATATATGAAAATTTCCACCATTCAAAATCGAGGTTTCGTGACGACTTGCCCCAAAAAAATTTCAAAACAGGAACACATCGGTGGAAAAAATGAGCGCAACAGGCGTCGAATACTTATTAATTAAATCACGTGACTTCAAGATAACACTTCACTGTTCGCTCCGAAAAAAGTACATTCAGCAAACTTCCTACATAATCGTGCAATTTGTCAAGATTTGCATAAACCGCACAAATGTTTATTTTTAAAAAATTGGTGAATCGCCCGCGGAATTTTTCCAAGGAGGACACTGACAGAGCCTAGTTCGCAACCAACGTGTACTACGAAGCTAGAAATTACTCGCTAAAGATTTAATTATTAATCTAATTTAAATAAATAAATAAAAAAATTATAAAATGAACACAAACGCAACACCGACTGTCTCTAAACACACTGATGATTAAGTGGCAATGTAGAAACAAGTTCGCCTTTTCGCGTTTACCCGTTGGCGTTTCGCGAATTCTATGGCGCAAGTCACAAAGTTTAATGCACGAGAAATGCAACAATAAATGTCACCAAAGATACGCCGACATCGTTGATAAACGGCGCCGTTCCACGTGGAATTTTACTACAGCCCACACGAATCTATTACATTATTGAAAATATTTTCAAATGCGAAGTCAAATTTTATAGTAACCCAACAGCCGAGATCGATTTGATATTGAAATTCGAATCTCATGCTGTTTTTCATCTCGACAATTCCATCCACAAAAAGAAAAAAAAACCTTCGTTCGACTTTTTATTTTCAGATGTTTACTTCGGAGATGCAATGAACCGGGAATGCTGCATCCGACGATGCATCTACGTTGGTAAATAAATAAGTAAACAGATTTAAGTGCCGCAGGCGATTGTGTGAAAAATCAAAAGGACAGGTTCGCGTGAACCCTATTTAAAATTTTCATTTTATCAAAGTAAAAAATGCGCATTTTAATTCGAAAGAATGTCAGATGAAAAGATTCCAAAATATTAAAATCGCGTTAAAAAATGTAAATATTCCTTGTAGGTACCTCGAGAAGTTAAAAATTTGCAGTTGGTTGAATGTTTTGAAGAACAAGGGACTCTTTCCGCATTTCACATTCAAATATTCAAAATCAACAAATCGGATGCGATATTATTGCCTACTTCTTAATGAACGAGGGCGGACTGGCATCGGAAGTACACAAAATAGATGTGTAGAAAATGTTAAATTCAGGTTTATACATAATTTGCAGCGCCGCAGACCCATTGGTAATTCTTGAGCTGAACCACGCCAGGGTAGCTTTGCAAATTTAAACATAAAACTAGGATTTACAAAAAACCACCTCAAAAATAATCATTCCTGTCTAATTTCTTAATAAAATATTTGTAAATTCTGTTGAATTGAAAATCAACCCAAATACAAAAATTGCATTTAATATAATTATTACTAAACGCGCCCTCTCTGTGACAGTCCGTGAGACAATAATCAACTAAAAACGAAAAATTTTCCGACCCTTCGAAGAATTTTCCTCGTAAGAAAAATCCAAGCAAAATTGAGTGGTTGTAATTTATTATTTAAATCATTTCTTGTTTTTTGACTTCTCCCGCCAAATTTTAACAGTAACGTAAAATATTAGAAAAAATGTTAAAAATTGAAAAAAAACATTTTGCGTACTTTCCAATAAGATAAATTGTTTTTCCAAGCCCCCGGGAGACATGCCGACGTGATTATCTTGAAGTTATTGCGAAAGTTATTGTAAATTGCTATACAAAGAGATAACCCTGCAATCAAGAGGAGTACAAAAGTCATCTATGGCATTAAAAAGTTCAGCATTTGTGACAGGTTTCCAAATCCATTATTTTTTCCAAAAAATTAAAATATTGCAATAGAAAATCTAAGTGCTGAATAACCACATCGTTCGCAGACGAGAAGGTCAGGGCGACCGAAGGCGGCTATACTTCCTTCTATCAGCTTTTGTCATCGTTTTTCCTCTAATTTTCCATAATAAAATGATATTGGTTAATTTGAAATTTGTACTTGAAAATTGTGACAATCGAATTTCGAGCAGAAGCTTTGTAGCGGAGAGTTAATTTGACAGATATGCAAAGTTTTGTATTCGAGTCTTCACTGTGCATTGACAATTATTCGCGTGCAGTTGTCGAAAAGTTGATCTGTTTTGATATTTTAGTTTTATGATGTAGATAAATTTATTGACGTGAATAATTTGATTAATGTTGGTAATTTTATCATGGATATGAGATACAGTTATTTATAAACAGGTAGATGATGAAGGAAATTTGCAGTATTAAATTTTTTAATTATTATAAATGCAGTAGCACCTAATTAGAGTAAGTAATACTATATTTGATAATTAAAGCTAATTAATTGAAAGAAAGAAGGCGGATATTATAAATTGGATTGGATTGATAAATAGACCTTCTATTTTTAGAAATCAAAGAAATTCAAAAATAAAATTTGTAGAATTTCCCTTAAAAATAATAAAAAAACAGAAGTGTAGCCTAAAATTGATTTTCCCGACGCAGAGTATAAGCAGAAAATTTTCTACTTCGGGTAGCTGCAGGCGAAAAAATAATCTTATTTTGATTTTTCAATAATTATTTACATCTTATGTCCAGGTAAACCCGAAAAAAATTATTTACTCATTAGAATATTTCGTAAAATCAGAATTACCGATTTAAACTTTATGGATAAACGAGTACCTACCTAATTAAATATAATTTATTCCTAATTAAAAAATTCAAGGGTTTTGAAACCCTTGCTCCCAAGAAAAAGAAAATGAAGTCAAATTATATCCAAATATTTCCTATATTTTTTGTTCGAAAGAGAAAATGAACTAAGTAGGGTTTCCAACAACTTCATTAATTTTTACTGAAATTACAGTAGGTAACAATTGAAAAATTAAATTAATATAAATTTAATCTCAAAGTTTTAACATCTTTTGAAACATCTGCCGCTTTTACAACTTAGTAACTATTTTATTGTTATTTTTGTACATTATTGTCTTGCGATTCCATGAGAATAATACAAAAATTAATTTCTTTTATATTCCTTATTAATTTTCCCAATTCCACAAGAGTAAATTGAATTTTTATTATAAAATCACGATTTAGTATATTTCCGACGTTTTTCAAATCAAATTTATTGAAATAACTCTAAAATAAAAGCAATTTTCATGTAATTTTATAGCTACAATGTTAAAAAATGACACGTTTGAAACAAAATCAATTTGTTATAGCTCAGCCAATCTTTTGAAGTACTTCACACTTCGATGAAAGTGTGCAATGTCCTACCACTTTATTTTTCCTAGCTTTTTCTACGTACAATCACCATTACAAAGAGTAAAATGTAAATTCAATTCCATTTTAAGTTTCCCAAGAAAGGAACCATTCCAAATCTTTATGTAAATTCCACACTAACATAACATAAAACTACATGGACCTATCAAATACAAGAAAACTGAACCCATTTCATTCTCTTATTGCTTAATCTAACGCAGGTTTCCAACCGTCTTGGCAACTCTTTGACAAGAATCTAACAGCTTCTGTTTGTTGATTTTTATATATTTATTTCCTGCTCACACATCAATCCGTTCTTGGTCTTCTTTTAAAACATTAACCGACTTGAGTATGGTAGGTCGCCCAGTAGTCAACTTTAGCGATTAAAAATTGGTAGTCAGTCTAATAAAAATTAGACAGTCACCTCTCGCTGATATCGACGTAAACTTTGTTTCTGCAGTAGTTTCAAACGGTTTGAAACGCACCAGCGGGCTAGTTCCAGAAGAAGAATTAGAAGAAAAATACTAGAAGCAAATTAGTTTGCTAAGAGTGGATGCCCAAGAAATACGTTCATATTTAATAGATAATTGAAAATCAATGTAATGCTTTCTAGTTTTTGTATAGTTTAAATTAGATATATTAATTAGTATATTATTGTCTTCTCATTTTTTAATAAATAAAAATTTCTAGAGCCAAAACTTTAGTTTCAATAAAAATAACTTCAATAATTTTGTAAAAGATTAATATTATCAATAACAACAGGTTAACCCTTGTCGTGCCAACCTATATTATTTTATACGGCAACTACCATGTTATGTCCCGTGGATTTAATATTTAAGACTGAAACAATGTAAAACCAGTAATTTTGTAGTTTAAATTACAAGTAAATTGAACAATATAATATGGTATTTTAAATGTCATTTATGTGAAGATATTAAAAAATATCAAACAATCCTTTTCTTAAAAAAAAAAAATTACGAGATATATTTACACCGGTCGACAGATACTCATAAACCTTCTTTCGGAAACCGGAGGTCTGGGGTATTCCCCTATAATTGTGTCGATAAAATTCTTAAACATTCACTTTGCACCATGCACTGGAGTAGTAAAGTAATAACTTGGCCTTCAGAAACCAATAAAATATGGAAGCTACGGAGTAAACTAAGGCGCTTTAGTTCTTCAAAGAACTAACTTTATTCTCCAAAATATGAAAAACAGTTTTTAGGAATTTATTTATTTTGGGAAATTTAATCAAGAAATATTTAAGTAGAAAGTTGTAATTAAGTTAAATATGTACAAATCATAAAAATATTGTATTATTTATAAATGAAACAACTTATATTATTAAAAGTTGTTGTTTTACAGCAACCCAGACCGATTTTGAAGTTATAAGATGCATGCGCAAGGTTAAATTTTGTTAAAAACAATTCAAACTACTGCAGAAACAGAGCAGAAAGCAGACTAAACCTGCCGAAATTATATGGAAAAAAGTCCGTTTCGAAAAGGCAGATATTTCTCTTCCATTTTCCTTTATGGAGCAGTTAAACTCGACGTCAATCTATTTCTGATCTAGACAGGGCCGGATCAAGCTTTTTCAGCGCCGGGTGCAGATTAGGTAAATGGCGCCTTTAATAGGTACCTACTAATAATATCACGTATAATATTATAATCAAAGAAAAATGCTGTACCTGTCAATCACAATGCACATTTATAAAACAATCAATTTTGGCGCCTTCAAAACTTTGACGCTGGGTGCGACGGCTCCGTTGCACCCATGAATTATCCGGCCCTGGCTCTAGACGATGCATCCTAAATTTTATTATCGTGCATCGAGGACGCCCTCGGTCTAGCCTTTTGCTTCGTTCCAAGTCCACTAGACATCATAATTTTTAAAATAAAATATTCTTCGTTGAAATTTGCAGAGCGCAGGACTGGATTATAATATAAAACACGCCAATATATTATATTACGCGAAAGACACAATTTCTTGACGCACCGTTAATTATTTATTTATTTTTTGAATTTTTTTCAATTTAGTCAGCCCTTGCAAATAAAATACAAATATATTTTAAAATATTCCATCAGGGGAATCTTATTAATGCCTGATCGCGTCGGTGAGATCCAAAAAGTATTTATAAAAAATAAATTTTACATTGCTCGCCAAAATATTGAATACAAATTTTAATTTTTTCGAAAGTTGTATCTTCAACAATATCGAACTGATGAGTGAGAACACTAACTTTTGTCGTTTTATTCTTTCTTTAATTTAGCATTTAACAAAAAACTGAACAGAACTAAAAAAATTTGATGTGAACACCACATACTTTTCTTAACAACTAAAATGTAGAATAATTATTTTTGTAGTTCAAATCTCATTAATCCATTCGTGCGCGTCATGTATCGCTTTACATGTGTCCTTTTTGCCGGGACAATTGCAACCAAAAATAAGAAGTGCACAGCTACATGCTATAAGAGTCTCAAATACAAAATTTCAACGACTTGCCGTATTTGAGTTATACGACATAATCAATATCGATTCAGGGAAGGTCAAAACGGATATATCCGGCAAAATCTGAAAACCGAAAAAAAATCGGGATTACAATTTATTTCCTTATTTGTTATTACAAGGAAGTAAAAACGTTAAAAATTATTTTTTTAAATATAACATTAATTTGCCAAATTTTACAGATCAGGACTAAAAAGTTCAAAAATTCATTATGAAAAATCATAAATAACAAAAGTGATTTCATGATTATTTTGGATCTTCGGTCGCCTATAACTAAGAAAAACAAAAAAATAATATAAAACAAGAAATTATTTTCAGACAATTTTTGAAAAAGTAAAAATAAGTCAAAAAATAAAGATAAATACGACCTCCCGTGAAAAATCGAAGCGATGTCACGTGTTTTTGTGCATTTTTGAAGAAATAAATAAGAAAATTCTGAAACAGCACCGCTACTCTAAAGTTTTCTTTTTTTTTGAATTTTGAATTTGAAAAAACATTTCTAAATTTTACCACGTTTTTAAACCCATATTTTAAATTATTTTATTAGAAAATAAAAAATAGTCAGAATAAGGTAAAAACGAACAATTTTGAAAGTTCGCAGCTAGAGCTTGATTAGAGCTGAAAAGTTGATCAATGCGGGGATTTACCGATAATTAATTACAGTTTCGTTTAACCGATCTGTAAATCATTTTTACATAATAACAACACGAAAAAGTGTAAAATCTGAAATTGGGCGATATTTAAAATTCGATATTGAATTTTGATAAGTCAAAAACTATCGATAACTTCGATTAATCGATAATTATCGACAAATATCGAAGTATCGATATATCGATAATTATTATCGAAGTATCGTTAATTATCGAAATAATACGCGTTGTCTTAGAAAACTGACAGTTTCTCGGAAACTGAAAACTGGATAATTGAAAAGTGTGTCTTATAATTTAGACCTATTGAAGTCATAAGTAGGGTCATAATCATAACTTAATAAAAATAATGATTTTATTATAGAAATAATTACTATTAAAATTACAAAAAATGTTAAAATAAATTACACAAAATTATTAAAATTAACAAAAGTATAAAAATCATTTTTTAACATATTGTCTTTTGCAACTCAGAAACAACAGTGTTCGACGTGTTCCGAGGTATCGATATTTATGAAATATCGATAAATATCGAAATATCGATAACTGTCGAAATATCGATGACTATCGGAATATCGATAACTATCGAAATATCGATTAATCGATATTTCAAAAATAAAATATCGTTCTTCGATTTATGGATAAATATCGATATTTATCGATTAATCGATAAAAATTCCCAGCCCTAGTAACACCCGTATTCATAGACGAATCAACCGACTAAATAAAGTTGCTAACAAGCAAATTTGACCTTATTGGTTTTACTTAGCACTTAATACTTGTCTTGTAATTATTTTCGACACACTATTGCAAAATACCATGCTTGATAATACACCCTAAACGGTTAAAAGTAACAATAAGAATACCTAGTTGGACAAATTGTGGCACAAGTGTCATAACAGCTGAAACCACAAGAATTTTTTGGATAGCAATTTATTATAAAATAATTTTAACGTGTAAAATACAACCTGTTTTCACATTTAGGTGCACAAAATGATACACCCGAAACACATAACGTAAAAAAACATAACACAGAAGACGGTTTTAAAAATAAAGAAATAAGATTTTGTTTGATATTTCAGGTATTTATCCTACAAAATTAAATCAAAAGTCTAATAAGATTCCATCGCGGTTATCATAACTTATTTTTTAATCTTTCGCAAAGTTCAAAGAGAAAATATACCGAAGCTATTCAAAATAAATTTAAAATTTAATCGAAATAATAAATTATTAAATTCAAGATGAAACTTCAAGCATCAACACCCTTGGTGTGGCTCAGCTTTCAAACAAGATTAAAAGTTTCAAGGTAGAAAAGCATCCCCCGAAGCCAAAGATCCAAACACGATTGCTTTGTTTGTTATATAAGCAAATTTTTAGAATTTCCAAGCAAACAAGGTTAAAAACCGAGCAAATCTTTTTGGGTGTGGAAGACCAAGAAACATAATTTGGGATTGTAAATATGAAAGTTTTTTTCTCTTAAAAATGTAAACAAGATGAATAAATAAGTAGATTTAGGTAGTTTTGCGGTTTTACTACTTACAAAGGGTCCATCTATTTGCAGTGATTCCCCAATTTCTTAGTTAGGCGGCCATATATTGCGTCGTAAAATAATGAAGCAAGCCAAAGGGCGCACTTTTATCGTTCCAGCTTTTTAACATACTAGGCAGATACAACATGAATTACGATTTTATTTTCGTATAAAATAAACTCGAGAATCCAGCGAGGAAGTTGCCTTCCTTTTGGATTTTTCGCTATAAAAACCATCGGCGGTTTTCGGGTAAGTGATGCGTGGGGGACACTTTAAACCTATAGGATCATCAAAAGGTAGACAAATAAATAAAAGAACAGGTGTCCACTTTCAATTATCTCAAAATAAATGTGTTGAGTCATGAAGTTCTCGAAAACCAGGTGAAATAGTAGCTAAAATGTCAAGAGTGATAAATTTAGTTTGAAACGCAAGGACAAAATAGACTGGAAGGTACTAATTTGTACTATTAAGGTATCACATTAACTTAAGAGAAACGCGAGGAAAAGCCGTCTGAAAATCATCAAGAGATCAGCATGGAAGAAAACATCCGCACTTACATTAAGCGAAGCTTGTCAATTTTTGGCCCACGGACGCTTGTGGATACTTACCTGAAAAAAAAAAAAATGTCAGTTTTCCATTCAAAAAAAAACGAGGAAATGAAATTTCCAATTTGACAAATTGTTTTCAAACTCCTCAGAGCGATTTATGAGAAAACTTCCGTCATTTCTCGGGCCGTGAGAGCATTTTTTCATTAACAGAAAAAATGCGGGATATTAGAAAAAAAAAACCATCAACAAGTAAAACATATGTGAATCTTAAAAACAGTTGATAGTACAAATACGATTTTGGATGTCTCTCTTTCCTAACTTCTCCCCCTAGCCGGAGGAACCAAGAAAAAAATCAATACCAAGTTCGTTGATGCGTGCTCGAAACAGCGTACTATGAGTCCGGCTACTCGAAACTTACAAAACATCTAGAAAAATTTATAAAATCGCATTACTATGTTGCAAATAAAAATAATAAAAAGTTATATTTTATTATATTAATAAAACAATTTTTTGTTTATTAATTGCGGCGTAAAATTTTTAATAACCAACTTCCTTTGGGTTATCTTATCGTTTTAATTAAAATAAGAAATTCGCGGATTTTTTTGCTTGGAAAGAAACCGCGGTCTTTTGTGAGGGTGGATAAAAAAAAAGTTGTAAATTAGATAATTCCCCGTGATTGCAGCGCATTATTATTTGAAAAATTGGAACGATAAATCAGTAAAAAACGTATAAACATGGAAACTATCCTATACATTTAAATAGAAAATCATCGAAGCAAAACTATAATATAACGAAGTCTTATAATAGGGGTGGAATTCTTGGAACCATATAACTGCCGAAATTCAGAATCCGGTTGTCAAATCGCCCCTAACTTGAACGATAGATACCCTCCCTTCGTCCCCTGCAGGTTCGTTTGCCAAAAGCTCGCGATTCAAGGTCACGCTACCCCTACATTAGTTAGGGCCTTTCTTTCCAACCCTTGGAGACGCGGCTACCTTAAACGAAGACGGCTGCCAATTTAATTGAAATACATTTATTTAGAATCAAGAAGCAAATAATATAACTCAAGTAAGAGCAGCTGCGAGGTGGCCAGGTATTCATCAAGCAGCACTCGCTAGAAGACACACGCCACCAGTCACCTGCCACTCGGCACGGGTTACGCCAAAATAAAACAACCCCATTTAAGTAAAAAAATGTAATAGCCTTACTAATAACCCATACAACAACAACACGACATCCAAAGCACATTCATTTGAACATTAAATAGCACCAACTTTCAGGTTCAAAATATACCACCCCTAAATTAAAAATTTTCGATACAACATTATTAATCGTACAATTTTCAAATAAACCAATTTATTTGTGAAAACCGTCATGCAACTTCATTATCGCTAATGGCTCAATTTACCTACGCATCATAAAATCACGCCAACTTTTAAAAAATTCAAAATAATTTTCTCGTCGAAATTTTAGAATTTCCGCTAATATTCGCGTGCAATTAAAACATTTTCCCTTAATTCGTAATTGTCGAGTTAGTACAAAAGTAAGCTTCCACAGATTAAAAAAGCTCTTTAAAAATTGAAAGCCTCCAATTTTTGCTCCTCATTAACCTGTGGAACTTCATTCTCCGATTAAGCTCCATTATTAATCAATCTTTACTTTAAGGTAAATATTAGTGATACCATTTCACCCTAAAAATATAAAACATCTAAAAGATTGATTGGAAAAAATTCTAAAACCTCATAAGATGTCCTCTATTGCTTATTTGAAGCTGAAGGCAACACTTAAACCGCTACAATAGATGTCGCTCGATTCAGCTTAAAGCTAAGCAAATTTGAAAATGTCGAATTTATTGAGACTTTGATCAGAAACTGTACACTGAAAACCGATTTTAATTTACTTGAAAGACATTTTAAATTTTTATTTAGCTGAATTCTAAATATTTTTCTCTGTGTATCTTGTGTGATCAAGTACAACGAAGTCACCAATCAACATGAGATCTTTTACATTTATAGCTTTTATAAATTATAATATCGGTGACCTCACTGCAGTTTTGTGAAATTTGCAATTAATTAAATCCGTTTTTGGAAATTATCCTAATGTGGATTATTAAAAATAAAATTATGGATTAGAATATTTTAAATTCAAAAAATGGAATTACTGGAAGGAAGTACTTCACTCCTGTAACGCTTCAAGCAAGTTTCATTTCGCAGTGGTTTTCTTCCTGTTTTGGTAACACCTGCAAATAAAAGGGGTGACAAATTTGAATAGGACTACTGGCTACTCTATTAGCTTCATCTCTGTAAGTTGTGGCTAAGCTAAACTTATGGAAATCATTACTGGTTGTCCTCTTAGCTGCTAACGACAATAAAGTTCATATTTCATTTTTAAGATTAGGTCCACATGCATTTTCAATTTTACTTCATGAGTTAAATCATGAGTTAAATGAGTTAAATTAAACTTCATGAGTTAAATCATAGTTCTTGAGAAAATTAACTGGCTCATTTTGATACCTTATTAAATCCAATAACTGAGGTGAATTAGTCAACATTTTTCCACCATTTCATTCCACTTATGCCTATCCTTAACCATTTTCCTCATTCTCCAAACCTCGTGGCTTTCATATTCTCAATTTTCTATAGTTTTCCTTTCTGTTTCTTTCAGTAGTTTATACATTATTATATCTTTGAAAATAGGTAATTAATTAATCATCCATAGTCTCAACATTGCGGAGAACGTCAGTTTAATGTCGATTCTAACCAATCATTGGATAACCAATCCAAAAATTTACTAAAATAAATCTCAAGTTTTTCAAAAAATCAATATAAATTTTGATAATTTTGTAAATTTATTGTTCTTTTTCGCAAAACCTTTCGATTTTGCTGTGGAACACATCAATTTATTGTACTCAAGTTGTAGGCCATTCCACGAAGGATTTGTTTTCAATTACAACCATTTAAAAAAAAATTAGAGCAAATTTCAACAAAATTTGCGTTTTTTGTAAAAAGGTTTACCAAAAATCCAATTTTCACTTATTTTTCCTTCTTCCAAGTTCTAATAGTATTTTTTTTTCACTTCTGATGATCCTGTCATGAGTTCTGCTGTCAACGTGGACGCACCTTTTTCCGAAGGGTCACCGGAAATGACGTCGCAATGGCTGAGTTTTAAATATTTTTCTACGAAAATTTCAGAAATTCTTTGTCAAAGGTGTATGTTTAAGACAATAAAAAGTTTGAATAAATTATTTTATTTTTTACATGGAAAAAAAAATTGTTGAAAATAGGCCGTTATTCCCCCGATTAAACCCATGTTAACCCCTTAAATTAAAATTGAGTTAGGCTAGAATTCGGTTAAGTTCAGTTAGGTTAGGATTAAGTTGAGTTAGGTAACGGTCACGTTGGCTTAGGTTAGGTTTGAGTTAAGTTCACGTATCAGGATATGAAAACCGGAAGCGAAATTGCCATTGTTTTGTTTGTTAGTTCTTGAAATACCAGTTCGTTTAAAGGGCTATCAATCGATGGAAATATTAAATTAAGTGACAAATAAAGTGTTTACATTTAAAACCAAGGAAGTAATTTCTAAATGAACTCTCGTGGAGTTTAGCCAAGTCTTAGGGGACGTCCATTAATTACGTCAGCACAAAATGGGAAAGGGGGGGGGGTTGGACACAATCTCACGTCGACGTTTTAATTCAGAAATTTAAAAAAAATTAATTCAAGATTCATGACTATAACAAATAACATTTTGTATTTTAGTGTAAAATAAATAATGTAATTATTTAAAAAGTATAGTGTAAATCTCACGTGAGATGGAGGGGGAGGTCCCGCTACATCTTACCAAATCTCACCAAGGGGGAGGGAGGGGTCCAAATTTTAAGAAAAACTGCTCACGTAATTAATGGACGTCCCCTTATGTGGTCTAGCGAAGTCTTCATGAAGTTAGTAGTACGCAAGAAAATCGCAAAACGATTATTCCTTTGTTGAAAACAAACCAAAATATACAAAAAATATTTAAGGATTTTCAATTTATTTCCATCCACTACATAGACGATTTATTTTCAAAACTTCCATAAGGTTTCCTATCAGATAGTTTAGTTGAACTATAGATATATATTACTTGGAAAATTCGTTAAAATTATTTCATTATTACTCAAAATACACAATTCCATTTCATTTTTTGCATTGGAAACAGTATACTACGTTAAGCAGGTTGAATGTTGTAAAATTTGATAGATAATATCAAAATAAAGCGATTGAAGTGATTGAACTATGGATGAACTTCAATTTTTCGATTAATTTAGAAAATATTTGATTTTTAAGTTTAGATTTTGCACATAAGAAGTACCCAGTTGTTCGAAGCAAACTCCATTTTGTTGACGGTGCGTGTACTCGACGTAAATAGAGTAAAAATAAAAAATTTAAGAGGTGCAGTCGGCCGCAGTTGTCGTCTAATTGTGCAACTGTTAACATAAAAAAATAGGTTTTTTCTTAAAACTGTCGTTTAGAGCACCGAACCTTTCAGTATTTGCGACCTAATTTCAATCATAATTTTTAACGTGCCCCCCCCCCCCCGTTCACACAATATTTTTTTGTTTTTTAGGTATTTTATATTTTTACTATGTCAGAATGTTTTTTATTCGGTAAATTAAATAATTTTGTTTTTTTTCAGTATATGCTCACGCCCAGTGGCGGATCCGAAATTTTGATTTGGGAGGGGCTTGACCTACCCGAAGGTAGGCTTTATCAAGGTAGACATTCAACATTAAAATAGCACATAAAAAAGAGAAGCTGGATTTGCTACTACTGCTACGCCAAGGGGGCGCTCCCCACAGATTGAGAAAGGCTTGGTTTAAAGCAAATGTTTTTATTATTAATAATAAAACAGATAATTTTAATATTTTTTACGGTAACAGCTTTCATAGTACCGTACAAATTCGAAATTACGTTTTTCACCGATTTTTTTGGAGAGGTTCCGTGGCTAAAATAAATTTAGAGCCGCCGCTGTTATATATTACCAATTTTTTACAGTAGTTAGGGGTGGAAGAAAGGCAAGTCGCGGATACCAACTCTCAACCTTGGTAAGCCTCAAAGTATGCCGCGAGTAGGACCAAGGAAGCTCCTGTAATAATTTTGCACTTGCAACTTCAAATGCAATTGTCCGACTCTGGCCAAAAACACAAATCTGTGTCTTTTAGAAATCCCGAAAGCATTTACTAAAATGAAATTTGGCAAAACTCAATATGCAATAATATAAAAATCAAAGTTGCTCCTCAAAAACCGCATGTATCGTAAACATTGGAGTAAATTAGCCCAAAAATATTTTTTTTGAAAGTCAAGATTTGCAGGTTTCTTAAATAATTTCGGAGTTGATTTATCCATTTATCAAGTACTTATTTATCCATTTGGATGGTAAAATCTTGTAAAAGTGATTATGAATTGTTAATCAAAACCGCAACATTTTGAAAATTATAGTAGAACAGAAGCAGATGCGTCATGCCCAATTTATCATATTTTAATTAATTCCATAAGGAGTGTTTATTAATAAGTAAGTTCGTATTGCGATTTCCCTTCTGTGTCTAAAGTCATAACTTGTCTTACCAAACACAAGTTTAATATTACTACTTTGAAATGAGATTTGTAAATTAGCACGAAGATAAATTTATATTATTATGAAAATGTTGCGAAAGCTACATTTTGCGTCGAAAGGGTAAAGTTGTGGTAAAAAAAAATGTTGGAAGTAGTTTGATGTAATGCAGGTATTAGAGACGCTAAATCGTTTTGTTTTGACAGATTCGATAAAATGGCGGATTTTAATACTTTAAAAGCACGAGGGTTTGGAACTTGAAAAAAAATACGAAAAACTTGGAGAAATTTTACCCTAATTAAAGTTTTGCCTTTTTGACACAAATAGAAATATTTAATGTTTAAAGCATAATTACTTTTCGAGCGCCTTGGCAGTTACAATATAAAATGGCGGATTTCGATAATTTCAAAAGTGTGAGCAAGTTTGACTTTTATATTAAAAATTCTGTAGCCTAAACGAATTCTTCACACTAAAAAGTTGTAATTTATTTGGAAACACACATTTGATGGGAAGACATTCAAAATAAATTGGTAACATGACAATATGCATAAAAAATAAAGTGCTTATTTAAAATGAACAATAAATTTGCTCGTTTAAACCCACAAAACCGCAATAACCCTTAGGTAAATGTAAAAAATAAAGTAAACATGATACAAAGATTATATAATCAATACATAGTTGCAACGTTTTTCACTGAGCAACTATAATTTTCTTAAAAAATAATTCATATAATTATATTAATATTCGTATAGGTAGGTCTGCTACGATTTAATCTTGTAAATAATTCCCTTCTTGTGTAATAAACTCCGACGTAATGTAGCGAAAGTTTACAGTTTTAAAAATCTAAACTTAATTTTCACTGTTCCTGCGTCTTAAAAGTTTAATGGGGATTACGAAAACCCAACTGTCAGAACTTTCTGTCCTGGACTATTTTATGATATTCGCTGTTGTAAAGTTTTTAACAAATAAACATTCCGCTCGTGTTACGTTGTGCAAAAGTTTATTGTTATTTACAAAAGATTAATGAATAATAGAAAGGTGTCGTCGGTGTATGAAAATATCGGAAAAAGGGATGAAAAGCCAACCCTTAATAAACATGAAAACTGTGGCTTCAACTTTCTATTCTTAGTAAGTCTCAATATTAAAGAAGTTCGGCGATAAAAATAATAATGAAGTCGACAAAGATTTATCGATATTATCCTTGGATGAGAAGGTAAACCAACACTGACTGGCAGGGGGTTGCGGTTTAGACAGCAGTGCTCTCATAGTGCGATAAAAAATTTAAAAAGTACATATGGCTAGATATCGACAGAACGCCTGTTCTCTCATTTTGGAGAACCTGATGGATATTAATAAAAAAGCAAAAATACTTTATGCAAAACGAATTAGGGACTCCGAAAGCTTTTTTACATAAAAAATGATGATGAATTGTGTATTATGAGCTCAAAATAAATTTTCTATTAATAAAAGCATTAATTAGTCAAATTACAGTGGAATGGAAGTCGATATTAATTTGTTCATTATTCTTCGGGCCTCATTAGAATAAACAGTGAAAAATACGCGTTGCCAAATGCACTGATTGAATTACAGTGGTCTGTTGTGCGAAAGAATTTTGAAAGTGAATTTTCTTCAAAACATTAAATTCTTCGATTAAATAAAACCATGCATTCATCGCTGAAATAAGAGAACCCAAAGAGTAAGCTCTTTCTGACATGCCCGAAAAAGAAAGAGTGAAATTTCAAGTTCAAGCTCACGAAGAAGTATTTTCCTTTCTGTTTTTCACAAGCAAAAGTTTTTAAATTCAACAAAAATGAAAATAGAAATCGCTTAGTCCTGGGTTGTTGTTGTTGGTTGTTACATTTTATGCGAATAAAAATAATAAAACCGGATATCACAAAGAAAAGTCAACCAAAAAGTCGATGTTGGATAGCATTTCAAAAGATAATATTTTCAAAATAATTAAAAAGACGCCAATTAGTAACTACAACAGAAACAAAGTAAAAATAAAGAATCATTTATTGGCCAAAAAGTTAACTTTTAGCAAGGCAACGAAATAAAATTGAAGTTGAAAAGCTTTCCAGGTTGTAAAGAGATAAATTATTATAAGAAATAAAGAAGAGATTTTCGAGAGTTTTAAGATTAACTGAACTAAAAATAATTGAAGCGATTATTTACCAAGGAAAATACGTAGCATTTAACAATAAAATAGGAAGAATCGACAAAATGTTATAATAAAATAGAAACAGGTTAAAATTAGAATTCGTTTCTGACAGTAATTCTTTCATAATCTTGAGAGAGAAACCAGGAAGAAAAGAACGAATTCTATAGATTTTTTTAGCTAAAAAAAACGATAGAGTTCCTTGGCGAGAGAGGCAAATCTTTGGCAACAGAAAGTATAGCAAATTCATTTATATCCAACTTTGTAGTCTGACTGAAGACAATACAGGTTACTGGAATCCAATAATTTTAGAAATCGCTGGTCTGAATAGTTGTAGATACCTGCATATCAATCAATCTGAACTCAAATAATCCATCTTCTTATCCTGAGGAGTATTCCATACCTCCAAACCCCCGGTCGTTATGTGTACATTTGGAATAAAATTTAGGTTTTACGTTAACTATAAATAAGCTGAATGCAGAAGAGAAAAAATGTAAAAAAATGTGTTAGCTCAAATTTTCTAGATCAACAACAAATACCTAACCGGAAGCATCTAAATTGCATTTTGGGGATAAAGTGGGGGATATAGAGGAGATTCCAGAACCTTTTTTAAAGTTAATTTAAATTAATAATTTGTCAATCCAAGTCAAACTTAGGTTTTTCTTCACTCTCGAGCCAAATCCAAAGGAAGTTTTATTGCTTTGGAGCGTTATATTGCTTTGCCATAGTTAATGGCTTTACTGTTGACGCAATGGCAGCGGAATGAAAGCAGAAACAAGTAGCACGCCAATTTTTCCTGATGGCCAGCGCCATGAACTTCAAAATACGACTTCCTACCGCTCTTCACCGGCTAAATTAAAACCATTTTTTCAGAAAAAGAAGCTGATTGTACTACAGTTGATAGGAAAGAAGATAGAAAAATTCCTAAGCTTTGACAGAAAGTGCCATAGCCGACACTGTAAAGTACAGCTTTAGTCTTCAAGAGCTATAGTAAGAAGCCTTATGATTCGTCCGTCTGTCCGTCCGCATAATTGAAATTTATACTTCTCTTGTTTGCATTATATTTTTTATTAAATAATATTAAATTTATAAATCTTTTAAAATGAAAATTTTCGTTTTTCTTATGAGCGCCATATTAAATTTTTGATCTCAAATAGTCGAGTCTCGAAATAGTGAACAGCAAAAACCATGTTTGTTTTTTAAATATTAATTCCCAATTTATTTTTTCCTATCTTCTTTTTATGCTATTAAAAATCTGTTTTCTTCATTATTTTTTATAGCATAAAAAGAAGACAGGAAAAAATAAATTGAGAATTAATATTTAAAAAACAAACATGGTTTTTACTGTTCACTATTTCGAGACTCTACACAAGAAATAGAAGGTAAACTATTTGTTCATCTGATCCTATAATTTTCCGTTTTCTTCTTTCATTATTCAATTTTCTTGTATTTATTTAATAAATTTTTAGTATAACCTGCTGTTGTTTGAAAAGATCTTCTCGTTAAAATTAACAGAAGGGTAATCACCGAGACTCAAAATTAAATTGAAATGTCAAAATTGGGTTTAAAACAAAAGTGTCGATTTTATTTCCGAAAATTTCTTGATAAAAACAAATAATTTAAAATTTTGAAACTTATAACTTTTCGTGTGTGGTAAATCATCGTAACAGAAAAAAAGCCTGCATCAGAACTATAAAAATTCAATATGGCGCTCATAAAAAAACAAAAGTTGACCATTGTTTCTCCGCCATCTTAGACATTTTGAAAATGTTTCGTAAACAAGTGTAAATAAAAACCTGCGTCGAAAAATGACTAAAAATACCAAATTTCCAACAAAAATATTTTTTTCTAGCTTGAATAGATATACGGAGTAAAATACCATTTTGACCTGAACAAAATGGCGGCATTCCCGAGCAGTTATCGAGGTCCAAAACTTAAAATTTCTAGATTAGACCCCCAAATTTTAATTCACTAAAATTAAACTATCCAACCGAAGATTTTTAGGTTTTTGATCAACGACAACTTTTGACCGAACGAAATGAGTGCTTTTAATTCATTTTAGATAAAGAGATATCTGGACGATATCTAGATGGCTATACGATATATCTAAGGTTGACGGTAACCATTTTGGAGCTCGGAAAATTATTCTAATTATGAACAGGACCTTTTCCAACAGTCAAAACATTAATGAAATGAAAGTCAGTGAAATAAATTAAATTCTCAAAGAATCTGATTAAAAGTTTTATATTATAAACAATTTTTGATGATTAATAAGACTGTCAACCGAGAGAACATGAGCAAGAAAAAAAATGTTGTTTATCTTTAGAGTTAGCGAATGTATCAGCGAAATTCATGAAACAGGGGAGTTAGAGCCTATATCATACTTCAATGGGATTTAAAATTTTTTTTAATACAAAACGGACATTATATTTCCCCAACTTGAAAGTAGCATTCTTTTGATCCAAAATAATATTTTAGGAAATTACATGAGTAAGCGACAAAATAATTTATTTGCAAGAAAACCGTCAAACTCATCGATTTTTCAAGAGATAAACTTCCAGGAAGAACCGTTCGAGAAAAGGGAGATAAACAGAATGGATAAGACGTAATTTCAAAAGTATTTATGTAAATCACTGTTGTGTAGTTTCTTTGTTATTTTGAAATTCTTGTTTCCCTGCTTTAAAAAACTTGCAAATAATAGGTTTCCATATTAAACAAAAAAAAATGCTAAAAGCGACAGATTCCAATACATAAATTTCTTATCTGTTATGACGGTTTTGTTTTCAAAACCAATGGAGTTGCGTCAAATATTGTCAAATTGGCCCGAAAGAACTTGAAATAATAACAGCATCAGCCCCGATTTAATCAAAGATGGCTTCTGAGCATCTCGAGGAAATTCTAGATATTTGTTACCTTTTCGTCTCTTCGGACACTTTATAATCTCGCGCATTTTGTGGACCACCGCCATTGCAGTGTGTACCCTACCGACCGGCACTATTAGCGGCAAGGTATTTTTTAACAAATTTCGGTGTAAACAAGTAATATAAAAATTTCCAATACATCACAGAAGTTAATCTTTCGCTATCAATTATAGCTATAATACGTCAAGTAAATGAAGTAATTGAAAAAATCCTTGTTGGATAAAATACCATCAAGCGGAGTAAGAAACGAGATACGTTTTTGGCTTTTTCCGTACAACCTCAAGGCGGCGGCACGTAAAAAATGTGAAAGAATTCGTAGAATTTCCTTACAAAAAGTAGATCTCCCGTCCATTGCAGAACCACACCAAATTGTGCAGGCATGAAGAAAATCAACGTGTCACTATGTGATTCAGTAATGCCGGCAACCGGTACACGTGTCGGTGTTATGCGTAGAAACCGGGCGGGGAAAAGGGTTACAACACGCATACAAGCCTTGGAATGTAGTCCGTGTCATACACCTCTCATTCAGGGTCGCTACTACCGAATCCAATGATCGAAAATATTTAAACATCCCAAGAACTTTTAAGTTGGATGGACTTTGTTCTTGTTATTCAAGCAACCGTTTTGTTGGTAGTTTTGTAATTAGTTTCGCTACGCCGCCATCACGTTTGCAAGGATATGCGGTTTAGGTTTCAATTTTTAATTTATCAAATAAGAGTAGGTGAAATCAATTCATTATTTTACACATTCATCATTCGATTCCATAAAAGGATCGCTTTCCAACCTTTTGACGTTTCCATTTTCAGGCAAGAGACTGACAGTTTTATGCATACCTAATAAATTGTAATTTGTTATAAAAGGCAACGTCCAGTATTTGCACAAACAGATTGGTTTAATAATTCAAATTTTGTCCAGATCCAGATTGCGGGGCCATGCAGTTTGTTTGAAATTTAAGTACGCTGCTGGGTGGGCCAATTGATCCAGTCCAGAAATATTTGGAACTCTCTCGGGATTAATTTCTGTGTATCGAGAGAGCAATTTCACTAAAAAGAATTGGCATTCCGTATTCGTCTTAATGTAATACATTCAATTGAGCCAATCAAGGCATATAAAACGAATTCCAAACTGGAAATACTTAAAAGAGCGTTGGGTGTTGTATTTAAATTCCATCCAATTATGAACTTCAAGTATAGGAGTTTTTAAATGCGAAATGTTTCCACGTAGATAACTTCATCTTATCTTAAGATTTAAACTACATAAAAATTTACAAATGAACGTCAAATAGTCGGATTGCAGACGCCTTACTGATAACGCAGCAAATATTATTTTAAAAACAAGCCCGCTATTAACGTTAACACACTAAGGAACAAACATAAGTACAATTTATCAGCAAGATAACCGTCGGACATACTTGTAACTACCAAAGTTAAACGAATTAATTATTCATTCATTCACTTAATTATCAAAACCAAGGTCCAAGAAGAATATTTGGCGGTGAGTCATAGTTAATCTTCCATTCTCATTGCAAAGTCAGATTAAAAGTGATCTAAAAATGAACAATCATAAAATAAATTATACACCATGCCCAGAAGCATCACCCAAATTTTTTGCTCCAATAACAATTTTTAAAAAAATGTTGTGATGCAAATTTTTTACCCTTAACCTAGTATAAGTAGGTAATCGATAATTGAGAATTTTTTGTATTTTGATGATAATCATCGGTTCTCAAGGAATCGTGAGAAATCTTTTTTGTTCTAGTCCAACCCAAATGCAAATGTGTTGAAAATCCTTGAAGCCAATAATTGCTTTTTTTGATTTATTTTTCAACCAAACTTGCCCAAAAATACTCAACACGAGGGGGTGGAAGACAGGAAGACATAACTAACTCCAGTAGAAAGAGACATAACGACGATGGTGAAAGAACGCTAGTATCATTCAAGGTTTTAAAAGTGGCGCCAATTTCAAGGAAATTAAGTGGGGGAAATGTTTCCGATTCACAGTTAGTCACCATTCATGCATATCACATTTTAACGATCACCAAGGAAGATTATAATAATATGAGTAATCCGCTTATGAGTGATGTAGGTGAGACGCTTCTTTCAAAGAATTTTTTGAAAATTTTGGAATACGATTTACGTGTCGGCGATGAAAAGGTATCCAACAAAAGAGTAACATAATGGAATACATTATCGAAATCTCATCGATGGATTAGCCTAAGAAAATGGTATATTGAATTTGCTACGATCGTGCACCAAAAGTCTTGACTTTTAAGCCCAATTAAGCTTTCAACGTGACCGACCAACTCCAACTCGAATAAGGTAAGTTCAGGACCGGCTCAAATATCAGAAGGTTATTTTTTGCAAAACAAACTTTTTGAAAATCCCTTAATTATCGACCAAAATTGAAAACACCACTGGTTGTGGCTCCTTCGATACCAATTTTGGAGTTTAATTGTCCTAGGTAGGTGGGTGGTAACCTGACGTCATTCTTTAAAAATTAGCAGAATATTGCATTATAACAGCATTCTAAATGCATCGCTACGAATACATAAACAATTTTTAGGAAATTGAATGAACAAAACTAAAAGAATGCGTTTCAGATTACCCAAGTATGTGCGATGCAGGCCATGTATGTAGTTTTATCAAAAATTGTTCGATTTGTCACATTGGTTTCTTTATGTTATTTTGCTATCATAATAATGATATCTACCGATTTATCATTAAATAAAAATTGAAAAATAAATAAATAGGTCTGTTTATTTCTTTAGTTCAGGTTCAAATTTAAACATTTTCTAATAGAAGTCTTCAGAAAATAAAACAAAATTATCCAAAAATATTTGAGAAATTCGTTTTGGGAGATGATAATTGGATTGTTAATCTGCTCTCTTCTATAACAAAAAAATGTTACCATCGATGGAAATTAGACAGTAATTTTCATTTTGTCTAAAAATTCCAATTGGCAAGCTGCTTTTGCAACGAAAGCTTGAACTGAGCTTAGCTGAACTTGAATTCTACAAATAGAAGTTAATGTAATGAGACTGTGGAATCCACGTTTTTATTGCTATCTGTATTCGGAAGGCACCACTTCTACTGCAGCCTTGTGCTAACCTTTGGATATGTATTGTGAGAGAAGTATCCATCTTTGCTGTACTTTTTTGATTTAAACAGTTATGACTTAAATTATCGTGGAGACAACACCTGGATAGAATATTTTGCGAAAAAAAAAAACTATTGCAGTGTATTCTATTTCACTTTAAATTTAGCTTATCTCATAGCTACATCAAAATTCAAAATTCGGTTGGTTTTTCTCAAGTGTGTCTTTAAGAAAAAACTTCAACTGTTCGATTCTTGGCTACTTTTGGCTCATAACATGCAGCTTAAGTTGTTGACATATCCAATCTTCACAGAAAATAGTAAATTTATTTAGATCGTTTTGTAATTGGAACTTTTGTACTGGAATTTTGAGAAAATGTAAAAATCACTAGCCGAATAATTAAATGAATGTGTGTAAATGCATTACACTTGTTGCTTCTGTTTGTCAAATTAAACAATTAATTAGCTATCGGCACTAAGTAAAGAAGCTACCGAACTAAGTTCCAAGTTTGAGGATTACTGATTTATGTACAGTTTTCTCCGATTAACTTGAGTAGCTATTATTAACATTTGCCCTAACATGTTAGTGGAAATTATCCGTTAGGACCTGTGTAAACGTGGTAAAATTATTTTCTAGTTTTGGAGGAGAAACTACTGGATTTTTCCCAGTTTTAATTTTTTTTCGTTAAATTTCAAATTAGATATATTTCAAGACCGGAGAGAAAGTAAATTCATCAATAAATGTGGGTTTGACACTTAAAAGCTCTTAAAAATATTTCAACTTCTATCGAGAAAAGTAAAGAATCACAAATCCAACAACAAAATATTGACACAGTCCAGTTTGTAAATTCGTTTTGATAAGACAATTTTTGTAATAGTCTTGTAAAATATAATATTTGCATAGTATTGTCGGATAACTCAATATAGAGAGCCTTAGATAACTACAATTAGCTTGGAATCTATTGATTAAGAACAAGCAATGCTCCAAATGAATTTAATCCATTGGATAAGCCGTCTGCAGTGAATTATTAATAATAATCTTTTAAATCTGAAGTGCATTCCAGTCAGCAACGTACTGCTATACAATCAACAGGATGGTCACCTCTTTGCAAGGATGGAACTGTGCTAAAAAAAATTGATGACGGATAAGCTCCAATAATTTGCATTCCTGCTTTGCACTCAGTCGTGCTTATCCCCCTCAATTATCGGCGCAATGTTGTGAACTTATTACAATACTCATGCTGATAATCCTAGGATGTATTGCAGGGTTTTCCTGAAGATCTTGAGCTTTTTCACTAAAAATTAACAGGACTAAATAAACTAGGTGACGCAGCCAAATAGCAGCAGAGTGGAAATTAGTTTAATGGTCAAGTTCTGGACTGCTGAAGTACAACTATGCAGCGAACCCACTGCCAAAGCCTTTCTTTAAAATTTAATAGTTTAGGGACCTACTCGAAATTGTAGATTTGTCTATACAAAGCCATGTCGGTCGAATTAACGTGTTTTCAACGTTGTATTGTTGAAATTACTTATGTGGGTTATTTAACGAAATTTCCACGTTAAATTAACGTTTAAGTGTACTTATTGAGTAAAAGTAACAGAAATCTAACTCAGTGCTCAGAGAAGCTAAAATATAATTGTGCTAATAGATTTTTGGACTTATTGTTATGGCTATAAAAAATTGATTTCAATAAAAATTGCGTAGCAACCAAAGTCGGACCTTCATCGTTCGGAAAAATATTAAAGCGGTTGTTTACAAGAATGAGGGTGATAATCGGAAATATTTCGTTATAGTCAACTTATCAAAAATATTGACATAATGACGAAACTGTTATAAGATATAAATCGACCTTTGAACAAACGTATCTTGAACGAATGAAGAAATACGTTAACATATTTCTGAATGAAACGGTAGTACTTACTTTCCCATTAATAAAATTGAGAATTTGTAATTTTTTTCGCAATAATCGATAATGTGAAATCGAAAATTTCTATTATGTTTGCTTCAAAATTCAAATAAAGCTTTTAAATTTACCCCCAAAGTGAAGTACAATTAAACCCTAATTTGTAAACATTCATAACAACAAAAAGAAAGTATTGGCACATTAAAACCAACCGATTTACAAATAGTCGCTTGTAATCCTGTTAAAAAAATGTTCAGTTTACAAATTATATGGTACAAAATAAACGATCTCGTTAGTATTTTCTTGTTCGATTTTTCTAAGAAATTTTGATAAGATAAACATTGCTACAACTTTATTTTCGAATTTTCAAAAGAAACAACAAATTTACTTCTTATGTTCGTTTCTTCCTTATTAGGGAACCAATTAGTCAAATGTGCAGTTTTTCTTTAAACGGATGCAGGGTTTAGGAGGGATTTTATTTTTATTTTAAATCGGCATTGGGTGGATTTTTGGGCATGTTCCCTGCCGAATTGTTTTTCCTCGAAGGACAATTAGATTGGGTTTGTCAGTTGTTTGCTGAAAATGCTCCTCGAAGTCGAAATAGAATTTTAGAAAACTGTTTTCGAGCGAGTTAAAAGCTTTACAACTTAATTGGTGGCCAAAAGAGTTTAGAGAGACTTTGATGTTGGAAGGCTGAAAGAAAGACCACTTTTCCAATCTCTACACCTTGTAATTTTTCTTTTATATATTTACAATTTGATTAGAAAGCTTACAAAAAAAAGTTTTTATAAATCTCGTCGAGAAAAGACGTGCAATTGTGTTTTAATTCACCAACTCACACCAGATGCTTCTGAACTTTTAAGAAGTTAATCATCTCGAGACAAAGTAGTACTGTCCAATTTAGAAAACTTCGACCAAAGCTATTCGGAATTAAACTTTTCGTGGTTTGCGTTAAGTGTCGGTTATTTAATATTCCCTATGTATGAAACGATGACATTCCGTAAAACTTTTGAGATCTCGAGGGTTATTAAATTTTTTGGTAATTTGGATTTTGCGGAATTTTTGATGATGCACGAGAGTTCGAGTTAACCCCAAAAGACCGGACGAAGCTGGGCTGCGACCCCATCCCTCTCGTCATCATGGCTAATGCAAATAAGAACCGCACCGGATGTTTTTGGGGGGAAAATTATTATCTTCTTGCCAGTTGTTCTAAAAATTGGTTTTTGTTGATATCCACCATCAATTTAATTCAATTTTCCGACTCAACATTCGAATTAAAAATTTAATTAAAACGAAGCTAAATCCAATCAAGAGTAGTAGGTAGGCAGATAATCTTCCTGAACAGATTTTAATTAAGTGATATGGAAAACTGTTTTGATTTGAAAACGTGGGAAAAGTGTGGTGTTGATTTGGTTCGGTGTCGATGCTTACCCAGACTCAGGAGGCTCTTCGGTTTCGAAAGGCTGATCACGTCCTTCCTGGGAAAACTCAGCTTCCGGTTGATATTGTTCCATGATTTCTCACTTAGCGTGCGAGACAATTAATAATCCTGATGGCAAATCCTCGATGAAGGATGACACTAGCACGCACGCACTCACACAACTCTAAGATTAATCAGTCGTGTTGTGTAAACTACGTTACCAAACACACCGGAACTGAGACTAACGGAAACTGAACAGAAGGGAACGATACGAATTTAGAACGGAAGCTAGAAACTCAAAAGATAACATACAATTTCACAACATACCAACAATCATCACAAAAATTTAAAATATAATGGCCGAACGGTTATTGATACGAAAATTCGAATCGCCGAAAGAGTCACTTTAGAAAGCGAAACCAAAAAGTTCTTTTCAGAAAAATGACGTAACACAACATATCACTCTAAATACGAGCTAAATGCGTACTAAGAACTTGAGAAATAACGACGCCTGCTCAGTGCTTTGTGTTTGCCGACGACACTCCCATTTCCCTTCCACTTTTTCTCCCACCCTCCACAACTACGCTTACGATCACCCCTCATTTTGCTGTTACATAATCATTTTAAACGCAAGGATTATCTACACTGCATTTTCTTTTTTTTAATTTTAAAGAAAATTTTTCTCAAAAAAAAACGAAAACATTCGGATCTGCGGAAAAGTCTCAATTTGCCAGAAATAGCTAAATTTATTTGATACTTTTTCGGCAGACAATATCCCATTAAAATTGTATACGAAAGGGATATCCATAATTTTTCAAAATATTGATTTTTGTGTCAATTATTAACACTGAGTGTCGAACCTATTTCACAATTTGGAAACTTTCATTAAAAATTTCGTCTTTATATTTCTTAAATTTATTTTCATTTAAATTCGTCTTCAAATCTCGTGCATTTTTCGTGATCTGAAACAAAATTATAATGGAAAGCCCACTATAAGATCTAAAAAAATTTTTCAATAAAACAGCCTACTGTACTTACTACTTCATGTTGGAAAATTTAAAAAAATATTTTATTTTTTCAATTCTATTACATTTTTAAAAATTATTGTCGCCAATCTTAACGTTCTTAATTTTTTTGGGCACCGCAGTAGATAATAAAATGATCAACTAATAAATGTTTATTCAATGATTAATGTAGATATAAGTAACAATACAGCTTCTAAGTCTTGAAAAATAAAGCACCATTTCCACAAATTCCAAATTCTAACGTGCAGCTGCACCAGCGTGCCTGAAAAACGGTTCTAACATTTAATTTTATGTAATTTTGCAAAACAATGTCTCTAAAAGCACCAATAACTGGGCAAAAAAAAAGAAAAGCAAGCTAAAGCATAAATGCCATCAATGGATTCGGAGTGACAAAATCATGGATAATTTTGGTTACCTAATCGTTTTGATGAGTGTTTCTAAAAATATTCTGGTCTACCGAAAGATTCGACCACGTGGTCAAGTCGAGTCAGGTCACTAAGGCACAATTAAAAAAAAACAAAATTTTTATTGGTTTAACTTGACCAAAGTTATAGTTTGGTCAACACAAATGGTGTTTGATAAGGAACGTCTTCGTCAAACTAAGACATCTTAAAGACTAACCTTGCGACATTTTTTATAAAGTGGGTGGTGACGAAAAGCTTTTCAGAAAGAAGGGATGAATTGGAATGAGATAAATCTGCAGAAATCGTGAAAGACAGCGGTTGTAAACAACATTTATTCTATTACCTATGATGGAAAGGTGGAATTCGACCAAGGTAAATTTTTTTGAAATAACGAAACAAGAAGAGGCTGTAAACCTTTTAAGCTTTCAAGAGAAAAATGGTCTAGGCCCTATCCAGGTAGATTTTTTGGAAACACGAAAAGAGTGTTTGTGACAGGAGGCAATTCGGCAGTTTAAAAATTTCTAAGAATCTTTTACCATTATGGGCAATAAATTAGAAACTCGTTCGTCTCAATTTTACGGACTGAGTGCTATTCAAGAAGTCATCTACAGATCAGAAAGTGGAAAACTGTCCAAGCCATAGCAAGCGTTTTAAGATTTCTCAAGAGGTCTAGTCCCAGGTTTAATTTTTGAAATAGACGGATGCAAAGTCACATTTTTGGGCAAGCAACTTCCATAAAGCTATCAAGACTTTATTGCTATCATCATTATTATTAGGCATTGTAAAAATTAAAATATAAAAAGAAGAGCTTGAGGAAACGCAGTAAAATGTGAAATGTCAACTTGAATTTTATTACACTGTAAAAAATTTGTAGGCAATTTTACAGCAATTGTTCGATTCCACCGTTTCTAGTGTTAGTTTAAATGGCTACATATTTTAGTAACAGACTATCTTAATTTATGGTAATTTATCTATTAATTATAAAAATCAAGTAATAGATATATTATCTTACATTTATAATTAAGATTAAATTTTATTGCAGTAAAATAGACAACAAATTTTTTATAGTATATTTATTAATTTAAAATTAGTGCGGCTTTCAGGCCGCACAACCTTGAATATTAAGTTCAGTTCAAAATGTTCATGGAATTAATAAAATCAACCACTGAAATACAATTCATTGCAATTAGTAATTTAATTTATTTGGGTGTTACAACATATTTTGAAGTTTAAAAAAGTTAAAATTAAATGCTGTATTTTTCACTTTAACACTATTTTATCTACTACCGTTCGAAAAGGTGCACCTTTGAGCAACATTTTGATATAGAACTTTTTGTTTTTAAATAGAGATGGTTGATAATATAAAATTGAATATCTGACAAAATGAAAAAGAATAGTGGCCACTCAAGTAAATCAACTTAAATAAGTTCAATATCGAATCTCATTTGTTTTACTTAATAAAAAGGAAATTTGAAAAAGACTCTGTAGGTACAAGATAACATTTTGTATGAAACTCATGATGAAATGTATCGTTATCGAACATGCGTGATTGCACAAATAACACACGCTTGTGCTATTGACAACAATAATTTACTTTCAAAATACAAAAACTACATTTTAAAAATAAAAGTAGTCGATTAAAATTTTAATTTTTGACATTTTTAAGATAATTGATGGGGTGAATATTAATTCACTTTTAGTTACCAACGTTAATTCTATAATGCGGTCTTCAGACCGCACAACCTTGGAAATCCATGTTAAATTAAACATACTTACGACTGATCCCACCAGACGAAAACAAAACAAGTTTAAGCTAATCTGGGATTAATAAAAGCCAATTTAGCATGTGCTACCAAGGTAATTAAATAAGTTTAGCTAAAACTCGATATTTGTTTTTGTCTGGTGAGATCGGCCCTTACGCCCTTAGTAATAAATACACATGCTCAGAACGACTCGATCTTGATTTTATTTATTAAGTAAAAAACGACGCAAGATATATCAAAAATTTTAAAGAGAATAAAAGTATTCAGCGTAGATAGAAGAACAGTTTTCATTTCAGACATTTTTCAAATATTTTACGATTTTTGAGTTAGAGAAAATCTGGGTTTAGTTTTAGGTCAGTATATATACCGTTTCACTTTAATCAGTGGACAATTTTCCCGATTAAAAAAAAAAGTATAAACATAAGTAGATACAAATTTCTGTTAAAAGCCTGTAAATTAAACTGAATTTGAAAAACCAAAAATTCGGTTTAGTAATTTTCGTAAGCTTTCACAAGCTAATAATTAATTTATCACTTTTTTAAATATTAATGCTTGAATCTACATATTTCAATTTGTTCTTTCTGGTATTTTCATAGAATTGTTTTCAATTTTATTTTATTTCTATTGTAGTTATACTCTGTTTTTTTAAAACTATACCTTTTCGCTGATTTTACATTGCTCTTTTTTGATTATATGTTTTGATCTAAAACTAAGATTGAAACAATTGACTTACGTTATCGATTTTCAATTTTGTATAATTTTTCTTATCTCCCCGGCTCCCCTTAAGTTGAAAAACTTTTTAAAAGTTTAAAATTTTTAGTTTTTTATTATTTTAGTTTAACGTAAAACACTTTTGATTTTGAAGTTAGTCAAGTATATAAAATTTAATTTCGTGAATTTAAGCAAAATTTCAGACATTTACGTATTCAACAATCGATATTTGCAAAAAGTTTTTTCTTTTAATATTTTGCTACTTATTGTATTACAAAAAATAATGATTATTAAATTATATAAATCACTTCCAAAATAAATAAAAATGGTAAAATTCTCGTAAATGTCCGTCCAAATTTAAATTACAATCACCCATTTCTTATCTACTGACAATTTCGACCTTACAATTACTAAATTTTCAGTTTAAATTAATTGAACTCTTCAAAATACTTAAATTTCACTAGAATTTTTCTTAAACTTGATTTCTAATTAATTATAGATTATAATAAAACTAATTTTAAAATTGATTTTCGATTTTATTTTGATGAAAATTATAAATTTCCTTAAAGCTTACAAAATTACTCTCGGCCGGCATTACTTCTTTAGAAATCAAAATTGATTGAATATTAAATTCAAGAGAAGACAAGAATAAAATATAATTTTTTTCTGACCGCTTTTCCTCGGCAGTCAACGGAAAATCTCCGGGGTTATCTGCCTCTTACGCTCTTACGTAGAGCGAAAGACTCCGAAAGAGAATAATCTAAGTCGCATATCAGTGATTAATTTTCTATAATAATAATAAACGTCTAGATCACTTTCTAATGGTTAATTTGTCATTCTAAATAAACGATCTAATTGATTCAGTTTTAGGTACCAATATAAAATACCCGAGTGCGGTCTTCAGGCTGCACAAAATATTTTTTGAACAAATAAAAATATTAAATGGAGCTTTTCTCCATTAATTTTCGAAAATGCAAAATTGTTCAAGATGACAAAACTATTTTGATATCTTTCGCTGTTTTCCAGAAAACTCTAATTAATATGTAAAAAAAATTATTTAAACAATTTATATTTTTTTTTTGTCAATTTTTTTATTATTTCATATTTTTCAATTTTTTAGAAGCAAATTTTTTTAAAAAACATTGAGGCGTAAAGCAAACAAGAAAAGAAAAGGTAAGGAAAATTAAAATAGTCGACGTGTGAGCGTGGCCTTAATTCACTTTTAAATTGAAAGTTACCTTTGTTATTCCCATACACCGAAATTATTTCCAAAATAATTTTAATAATAATTTTTAATTTGAAAAAAGTGTTTAAAAAAATACTTTGTAAGTTAAAATAAATTTTTCAAGTATGAAAGGTATTTAAAAAGGTTGAGTCGAAACTGAACAAGAAAATGGAAGTTTGGTGAACTAGTTTAGTCCCTTAGTTTCTAAATCCGTTACGAACTGTTGGAATGACGAGCCCCTGGCAGCAGTGGATTAGACGAGGGATCTGAGGGCTGTTTTGTCTAAACAGCACCACTTCCGGTGCGGTACGAGAGTTGTTAAAAACCTACTAAACAGCAAATTACAGGTTGTGGGGCAGGTGCTTACTTACCATCTTGCCTATTAAATACTTTTTTAATTGGAATACCGACTTTATCTAATCGTCATAATTCACCTTAACGGTAATTTCAATATTTACATTAAAATAATCAAAAAACGTCTCGAGATACATCGTAGATAACAAAAAAAGTCGAAAATACGAAAACCATATGCCGATCGTTATACCAAACTATAACTTTGCCGCAGAATGAAAGAAATAGAAAATTTACTATTTTAATTAATAGGGTCATTCAAAGAAAAATTACCATATTACTTAATTAAAATGACTAATCGCATAAAAAATTTACTTTGCAATTCTGAATATTTGAATAACGACCACGTTTTTTGGAAAAACCATTTAAATTGTTAAAATCGAGAAAAACACAATAAAACTTTTAATACGCTTTAGATTTCCAATTTTCCAATTCTATTGGATTTCCTTTCGTTCACAAAATCCGAAATCGGTTTTGAAACAAATAAAGCTTTAATTTTTTTTAAATTCAAAAATTAACACATTTATTTTAAAATTGTAGAAAAAAGGTCCGCGATGGTGGCACCTCGGAGAAAATTTAAATCAAACAGCATGCATTGCAGTGGAAAATGGTTTTTCTGGCATGCAATATACCGTCCCCTCTTGATTTCTACTTTTAAAATTTAATTTGTGCAGAACAGATGTTCCAATGCGATGCACCCATTGCTAGGGACGGTCTTGGATAAGCTCTTTTTATTAAGATGGCGAAATGATTATATTATAGTGCAGTGGAATGGTATTAAGAAATATAAGTAATTTCAACTAAATATGGAAATATTGCTTCTGGCTGGGCAAAACCTTTCGTTATCTGCCTCTTTAAAAGTCAAGCTTTAGCTAACGACAAGCGGAATTTGGGTTTAGTTGTAAATTTGAGTACAAAAGGGAAACCATGAAACCATTAGTGAAAGGTCTCCATTAGCAACGGCAAAATCGAACCCGAGTTTGTTTCAAAGGTGATATGTCATCTGCCCTTATTGGACAAATGAGATTAAAAATCCCCTACGCTGCGATTTCAAAATGAAAAATGCAGTACAATGCCTTTGGTCCACGATTAACTTAAGAATTGCTTTTCAAAAAATGAGCAAATAAACATGAAATACAATGAATAACAGTATCGAGGGAACAATGGGCAGGTAGAGAACGCTGTATTAGTTAGGAAAGGTAAGGAATGAGACCAGTTCCGGACACCTACAGCAGGTAAACAAAATCATAGGCGTCCCTTGTTATTTTAAGTGATGTCAAGAAAAAAGATATTAGAAGCTGACGTACACGAAAATAACTTTCAGGTCACACACCAAAGTATTTTTGTGAGCAGAGGTTCAGGCAGGGTGAATAGGTGTAATAACAAATCCCGCCAAAATTTCAAGGCCGGCATGCAGATAATTCTGTTGAAAACAACACCAACAATCAAGATGCTTACTCATTTTTTAAATTTAATTTAGCATTTGATTTCGATTCCAAGTTTCCTATTATGTTAAATTTTCCAAAACATGGAATAGTGCAGCTACTAGCGAATGCGCAGCCGAGTTTTGTTTAGAAAATATAATCGAAAAACCTGAAAAAGTTGATTCACCTCAACAAAATAATTAGAAACGATTCAACTAGTTTATCAAATTTACCAAGCTTAGCACATTAAGAGAAACGAGAAATTAATTGGTGATGGTCCTGATGGTCGTAAATATTTTCTTTTGCAAACCTCATAATAAAAATAATATAAATAATTTTTAAATTATTAAATTTACAGTGTTTGTTTCCATTTTGGATTCAAAAAGATTGAAGATTGAAGCTGCAAATAGCGAAGTTGGGTGCAACCCTTGGTAAAATATAGAACAAAAAAAATTGCATATAGATACTTTTCCAAATTCTAATTATGGAATTTCAATATTTGTTTGCCAAAATAATAAGAAAAATTTGCTATGCCAAAAATAATTGGCTTCGAAGTGCAGTTTTGCAAAACTCAAAAATGTATGAGGGCGTTCGTTGGTGATACATGACTGTATTAACAGTATCCACCCATAGAATAAAATTAAAATGTGATATCTCCGCAATAAACCTATTTTATAATGAAAACGAGGGAAAAAAGGGAAAAAATCAGAATTATTTAAATATATAGGGGCTGAAAAACAGGAATTACTTTTAATTTTAAATAAATAAAATTTGAATATATATAGGTCCTTTGATTTTGAAGCAAAAGCTTGCATTATGATTATATCGATTGAATCCTACGTTTACCTTAAATACTCCCGAATTCGACGCGTTACCATCCAAACACATTTGTTGTATTAATTAAAGATGGCTTTGTAGATAAGAAAAGTTTGAAAAATTCTACTTTTCATTATAATAAGCGTCAAATACTATATTGTCATGAAAAATAAAATATTGTATGCCTATTTGTCGAATCTGTTGTTCTTCCTATTTTTAGGAAAAAGAAATAATTTTAAGAATTTCGTTATTTTTAATTGCATTCTCTTAAAATTAATTGAAAAAGTTTGGTTACCTCATTCCAGACATTTTTTGTAAAATTAATTACATATTTTTCTGTAAATAAAATGAAAACAAGCAAAATGCGTGGTAGCAAAGGTAACATAGAAACGCAAATTAAAGAAGCGTAATATTTCATTATCTTCCGATTTAAAAAATGAAATTTGAAAAATTTTATTTAATACCTAACTAAATTTGGTTACCTAATACAAAGACGTAACAACAGTACATTTCAAAGGCTTCGAAACAGCGCTCGTGACGTGAAAAGCCAGAACATAGTTACCACGAGAATATTGGATGTGCTGTGGTTGGAGTGTGGAAAATTTTATAGAATTAATTAACAATGAAACTTAATAGTTTCAACTTATTATGGAAGCTACTAATACGATTTCTCAAAAGCTGCCGTACTAAGAGGCGGACTGGCCATTCGGGAAATACTGACGTATCATCGATGGAAATGTGGATTAGATATAGTGAAGATTATGAATTAACCATATCAATATTTTAGATCTTGCAATTCTAAAATATTAGAAAACCCCCATATACTCCCCAGACCTCACATAGCCCAAGAATTTTCAAGATCTAAATATTTTCTATTTTCGTAGTTCTCCCCCATTTTCAATGATATAAATTTAGATACTTATTTAGGGCTATTGATTTATTTTTGTATAGTTATATAAATTTTAATGCAAGAAAAATCTCTGTCCTGAGAAAATTAATAAGCCGAATCAGTGATTTGGAAATAATTTCATATAATTAAAATAATTACAGTCAACATTAAATATTTCTCGGTTGTGGTTACCACCTTTAAAACTTAAATACCTTTGAGATTTACATTAAAAACAACTTGAAAATCAATCCTTTTATATTTATGATGAGGTTAAAATGAAACTGTTACTATCCGGAGTACTTACACTGAAAATAATATGATGCTTTATATTAACGAACAGTGATTTTTAACTTAAATTTCGCTGCGACAAAGAATTTTTTCTTTGATGTAAAGAAATCCTAAGGTCAATTTTTAGGTGCTCCATTCTTAGATACGTTAATATAGCGAATTGGCGTTCTTAAATACAAAGAAAGATTGATTCATTGGTGAACGTAAAATATTCCTTCATAATAATAAAGTTTTCGTCTATCTGATAAAAGTTGTTCTTTGTATTTAGGAATTCGAACATAAAATAACTATGACAGATTTGAAGAAATTTGTTCGTTGTGATAATTTACAATGTTATTAAATAACAATCTAGACGTTGGATCTATTACGAAGAATCGTAATTTTGATGTGTGCGTTACGTGGAGTAAATGTATGGTATTCTTTTTACCAACGAACTTGTAATACCCATAATCTTTAAAGCGACGAGTTTTTAGGTATACATGCAATACTTAAAAAATTGCTGGTGACTGTGAAAGTTAATCTTATGATGATTATAATTATTAGACCTTAGATAAAAATACAGCAATTTAATACTCCGCTCCCCGCAAAAATTATTTCAGGGCCCCTAATCAAATTGTATTTTTTTATAAAAAAGAAAGTTTATAAAAAATATCTATTTCTTTTCACATAAGTAATAACTTTGCAATTTTGTAAACATGATTGTGTGTACTTTATTTCCTACTCGATTTTATAGTTCGTTTTGATTCTTTCAAATGTCGCGTTATATGGGTATCTCCGCGCAAAGAATTTGTGCAAAGTAACAAGAAACTGTTGGATAGCTTTTATTTATCTTTTAATAAATTGTGGGGTGTTTTTTAGGATTTTTTTTAATTGTACTGACGAGTCAAAAACCTGTTTTGATTAAAATTTATTAAAACAAAAGTTAAACAAAAAAATAAATCCAAATTATATTTATGAGAACCCTAGGTGTCAAGAAGTATAAGTGACAATTTTGGAAAATTGAAGTTAAGTAAGGGATGCTAGTATCCATTGATTACTACTTTAATTTAAGACGTTGATAATTTTGTTTAGCGAATTACCATCTTTCGTAAGTTTCATGCACTTATAATACCCCTTGGTTTGTAGGGTTCTCATATTGTGTCCAGATATTATTTAAGTTGTTCTATTAGGTACTTTTAGTTTCTAAAAAGGCGATCTATTTTTACTGACCGACAAAGAAAGAAATAAGTCTACTTATTTTATAAAGTTTTATTTCGTTATTTTATTACAAGTAGACAATCGTCGAGCAGGATGCTAAAATTTGTCTGTAAAAATATGTTTTGTCAGATCACGGTCTTCCTGTATCTTTCCAAACTATCGTGCTATCGTGCAAAACAAATGTTTTATTGCATTATTTTAAGCCCTTGTTGGTCACGGCCTTTCCGCCCCCGTATTGTACCCTAGTTTAGTTAGTGGTCTACAGCCTACAGCTTCAAGTCGTAGTCGAAATATAAATTTATTCTGTTAACAGTGATTTTTAGTGTAACAACTTTTTACTTCGTTTTTCAACTTTGAAATAGCAAATTGTAAATCAAAGGTAAGAACTTATAATTTTAAATTGTTTTACTTACGTATATTTAAACTTTAATTTAATTATTGTTATTGCATTTAGGAGGTACTCTAAAACTGATAAAATTTTTTAAAAATGGCCGTAAAATTTTTTTTTTAATTTTACTTTTGTTGTTACTTTTTTTAAAACATTTTTTCCATTTTTTTTCTTATTTTACAAAGTTTTGGCCAAATTATATTATATTTTTATGAAATGTTTATAAATATCTATTTTTAGAACCGGAGGATGATGCAGAAGTGTGTATTAGGGCATTAAAATATGATAATTTGACAGCCGAACAATTTGACAGTACCTGGAAAGCCTGTAGCCAATATCGGCTTAAAGATTTGGAAAATTTAGAAACCACTAATGAAATTTTGGAAAAATGGCCATTTTATAAAACCCCAACAGGTTTTCGACTGGTATGATTTTCTAGATACAAATAATACCTGATCATTAAAACCGTTTACTTACAGATTGATATGGACTTTAATGCTGCATATAGTAATGACGGGAACGGATTACTAAATAATTGGATTACATGTAGCAACAAATTGCTTGAATTTTTATCTGATGCTAGTAACGTCAAAGACAAAAATGCTCGAGGTTTATTAAAAAATCTCAATACAAATGCCACCATTTCTGATAGTAAGTACTAAGTACATTATATTCGTATTGCGTAAGTTTGTAAATTTGTTATTTACATGTAGTTTACATTTGTTCTGAACTATTATAAGAATAACCAAGCATAATGCGTTTAAAAATGCATTCAACGCAGCTGCAAATCGATTGATTAATCTTGCTTATTTATTTTAGATACAAGAACTGCAATAATATTTTGGAGTATGCATGGCTACTTTGTGCCGACTACTAAAACAGTAGTCGCCACAGAAAACACTACCAAAAATACTATTAAGTTCACGATTAAAGATTCTCAAGAATCTTTTATCTTCTTGGGAAAATGTCACCAAGAAGTCGAAGACCATATCAAACACTTAAAAGAAAGGAAAAATAGTATTCAGCCGTTCTTATATTGTATTGGAAGCGATTTCTTCAACATCGAAGAAATTTTTATTTTTTTTGACGATATTCGATACCAGTTCTTTAATTTTTTAAGAGCTGTAGATATTTGCTTCAAAATATTTTTTGTATTTAATTTAGATTTTCCAAAGGAATCTACAATGTTCTACAGTTTCTTAGAGACATATTTTTTTAAATTTAAGTCTGCAAAGAATTTTTCAAAGGTTTTTATACTAGGTTCATATTTGGACTCTGATTAATTTCATATTAACGCTTGGTAAAAGGGATTTATCGTTCTAGTTTTTTCTATTCAGAATTTGTTAAAATTTGGTAAATCAACTAATCTTTTTCTCTGAATAGAAAAAAAACTTTGTCATTACAGCAGAAAAATGGTTGCAGTAGCGAAAAAACTTTTAAAATTTTTGTTCGAGTAACAAATTGTATTGTAAACATTTTGTATTATTTATATAACTTTTGTTAGTTCGTATTAACGTTTTCTATAAATAAATCTAAAGCAAGTGTAAATAATAAAACTTTTTAATAAGTTTAATAATTTTGTAAATAAATTTTACAAGTATTTTTTATATTATTTATTTAAAAATGTACTATACTTCGTTTTATATTTTATTATTTGTTAGACAACATGTTTCGAATATGGGATATTCATCTTCAGGACGTCAAATTAAAATATTGTTTTTAATTAAAATATTATTTTAAAAAATTTAAAATTTAACATAATATTTTTTCATATTTTTATTAAAATTAAAATATTATTTTAAAAATTTTAAAAAATTTAAAATAATATTTTTTCAAACAATATTTTAATTTGACGTCCTGAAGATGAATATCCCATATTCGAAACATGTCGTCTAACAAATAATAAAATATAAAACGAAGTATAGTACATTTTTAAATAAATAATATAAATAACTTCGATAGACAAATCATAATTATTTTTTATATTGTTAATTATTAAATGAAAATAATGCATTTTTTGTATATTTTTTTATTAATTTTCTAACGGTTTTGCTTTTAGCATTATCAAGTATTTTTATAATTTGTAAGAGTTGCCAGTTACTTTTTACAAAGCAAATACGTTATTTTCATTTAATAATTAAAAATATAATAAGTTTAAGCTTTACGCTTTTCAATTTTAGGTTTAAATGAATTTTCTTTTTTTTTTTAAACTCCACTATTAACTTAAACTATTATGAAAACAAAAAATTGAAACATTTTGTTATTGTGTAATGAAATGTAAAAATTTTAAATTTTGCTTAGTACATTTGTATTTATATATTATTAAAATTATCAATTTTAATAATTTTTAATATTTATAATTGATAATAAGCTAAGGTAACGTTTTTATTTTATATATAGCATAATGTAATAATAATAATATCTAACTTATTTACTTTTTAAGGACAGTTTTGTATGTATTGTATAGGTATTTAATTTTTATAAAATCAATTTTTTTTTATAAAATTAAATTTTTTTTTTATAAATAAACGTTATAAATTAATTAAAACTTTTTTTTTATAAACCAATTCAATTATTTGGACTAATAGTTTCATTCGTTTTAACAAAAACTAAAATTCGTTACATCAATTACTACCATACCTTTTACTACGAAATGTGTACGTTAAACAAAGACCAATTCTTATTTAAACAACGAAATGTAGTTATCGGTTACCGAATGCTAATCGTATTCGCAAAAACTACGAATCAGTGTGACAACAACTAGCATTCTTAGAGACAACAACTAGCATTCTTAGAGACAACAACTAGCATTCTTTGAGACAACAACTAGCATACTTTGAGACAACAACTAGCATACTTTGAGACAGCGAACGCTAATTCTTCCGACCAGAGATGCTATTCCTTGCATAAACGAAAACCAGTTTTGAAATATGTGTATTTAGGGTGTTAACTTTAAAGAATTTATTTTCGTTGATACAAATATTTATGCGTCACTTAGTGAATGCGTTCGTCAATTACGAATCACGTTTTCGTTAAGATGAAGAAATGGTGCGTTGGATCAATTTTAAAGTACTTTTTCTTTATCATTACAACCGCGTTCTTTATATTTAAGCACTGTTTTGGTTCAGTGTAAATTTAAATTACGTAAATTTACGAAAATGCAAAACGTAGAATGATTTTTGCCATTTGGCAATTTTTTAAATTTTTTATTTCAACTCATTATTAAGTTATTAATTAAGTGTTATGTTATTTTTAATAGCATACAAAAAAGATACTAAGGGGCTCACGCCCCCTCCAAAAAAGATTTTTATTACATTTTTGTCGATAAGGTAAATTGAGATGTTTTTCATTTTTCAATGATAATTCAATGTAAATCTGTATCATTGACTATATCTAAACCTTCGGGCTCCTGATGTAACCAAGGTTTCATTATTATAAATATCTAGTCGAAGTACCCGGTTTTGCTCGAGCGTGATTTTTAATATTCTCACAAAAAAAATTTTTTTTTCATATCTTCACCGTGAGTCTACTGAAAAAGATCCATTTTGCAAAAGATGAGGTTTCTGTGACCCATGATGTAGATTTATTTAAGAAACAAACAAGAAAAAATGCAAACTTTCTGCTTTACATTATAATTATTGAAATTACTCGAAGTAATAGATTATCAGAGAACCTCAGGCTTTCATAACTTTGTATTTGCCGATTCAGGTGGTTGTCCGGCCTTTGGCATCACTAATGTCAGATTTCTTCACCTCGAGATATCACCAGGTTACATATCTATTGGATAAATTAACCAAGTAACCAAAAAAATTTTTATTTGTGTTTTTGACTTGCTGTTGTCTGATTTGTTACTTGGTTAATTAATCCAATTGATTTATATCTTAGAACTTAGAGATATCTCAAGGTAAAAAAATCGAATATAAAACTGCGGATTTTTAAATTATTTTCTACGTTCCCAATTCTTATCTTACTAAGTTCTTAATTTTTCTTCGCAAATTCTTCCATTTTATAATTATTGTAATTGGGTGATCCTAACTGAGAGCAGAAGTCAGGAGGGTATAGAATACTCTCCAAAATAAATAAAAAACGTTACACTTGAGGATATTTTATACCACCAGACTTCGGATTTACATTTGCGTTTTACTTCGATAAGAGTAAAGTTTTATAACAGCAGCTTAAGTCTTGGCCTGGTTCTTTCTTAAAACTTCTAAAAATTTTTGAACTTAGATTTAGCTAACCTCAGATTAAGATTTTATTGAAAAACCAGATCGCAAGTTCTAATTTTTGTTTTATTTACCTACTCTAAAATTTAAAAAAATGGAAATAGTGAATTTTAGGGATTTTGAGAAAACAACCCTTATTATATAATATAAAGTTAATTTAGAAATAAAAATGTTTTCTCAAATATTTCGTATACAGGATGTTAACTACCAACTAGTACAAAACGAAGGAGGTGATTCTACGATTTATTTTTAGAAAAAAAAGTTCCTATTAACATGGGTCACCAAACGCACCGTTTTCGAGAGGTGAGACGCTTACGCAGCCCTACAATCTCCACCACTGGCATATCTGAGAATATATTGCTTTAGAGCATTAAAAGTAGCTATTATTGATGTAAAAATCTGTACAAAAGCTGGAGCCTGTAGCCTTAAAACGGTTCTTGAGATATCGCAAAGTAAGTATGAGAAAACAATTTTTTTGGACACCCTGTATTTCGAAAACGACGCGTTTGCGGACCCATGTTAATAGGAACTTTTTTCTTAAAATAAGTCATAAAATCACCTCCTTCGTTTTATACTAGTTGGTAGTTAACACCCTGTATTAAGGTAGTAAATATATATTTCGGTGTATTTTGTTGTGAAACCGGCTTTAAATTTAAATTTTTGTTTATTTGGAATGCACAGTGTCAATAAGATAAAGAGGTCGAGCCGAAAGTGCAGCAATTTTAGGTTCAAGCTTGAAAGTAAAATTAAACCAAATTAAACGCGAGACCTCTATTCTAATGCAGTTTTCAGTTTAACTAACGCTAAAAATTAGAAAAAAAAATATGTCGTGATAGTTTAAGGTTGGCTAAATATTTTCATTTCTGATTTATTCGAATTGGACAATAAATTGGTTTCTGAGAAAAAAAATCACAAAGGTAGACATTTTTCGCCATTTGTCGAGTGGTATCTTAAAAACTAGGGATTTTAATAGAAAAGTTAAAGACACAAAAAATGTGTATTTTGGTCTAATTAATCCTTTTGAATTTTTTCAGATTTTTTTTTCCTGAATTTAGATTTATAAAACGAAAGATTGTTTATAACTATTGAACGACCGCATAAAAAAATAAGGTGCATATAGAAGATTTTTCTTAGAATAATATTTCGATTAATATAAAAAAATTGAAGAAAGCTTTTAGAACAAATTTTATAAATCACGAATTATTGGAAAATATTTAAAAATAAAAATTTTCAGAGACGAAAGTTGATAAGAGGTAAGTATTACATTAATATAGATAGAAAATAAACATTCATGCCCGTATTCACAAACGTCGGTAAAACTTTTAACGGACCGTTAAATTTAACAAACCAATGGAAATTGTCGCTTGGTATATAAGCTAGCCTATAAAAATCATTCGTTAAATTTAACGGTTCGTTAAAAGTTTTGTGAATACAGATATCAATATTTTATTGAATTTGATTTTGAATTTATTTAAATAATTTGGAAAATTTTTGTGTTTTAGATGCACCATGATGCATCATGCAGATGATATTTATTAAATATCATAGCAATTGGCCATAAAAACGGGGATGGAATCGCATTCCATACGAGTGTTTTCAAGAATAATCACAACTGCATTACAAACTTTTTAGATCTAAAATTCATCATTAGACGATAAATTAACATCATCGCCTACTAATAACACTGGTCGACAAAATGAATTTTTTTTGAGCCCCGACACCATTCCTGCTGATTCGTATGTAAAATGACCTCCCGAATTCGAATATGACCCCATACGCATCAAACGGTGCGTATACGCACCGTTTTCGTGGAAAAGCTCCCCTACCTAGTTTTATCACTTTTCAATAATTTGAAAAGATGAAAAGGATTATTTTAGCCTTTACAGAGACTAGGAAAGATCCTGACGGGCTAGAGAGCTGAAAAATTTTAAAACATAAACATTAGTAGCCAGGAGGTAAATTTTTCCCTTTAAATTGTAAAAATTTCATTAAAAATTACAGATATTTTCGATTTTTTCACTTATTTTCTATAATTTCCAGCTTCCAGCCCCCCTCATCCGCCCCTAAATAATAAAAATATATAACAAATACAATAAAAATGAATAGCAACAATATATAGCACCGAATGAAGGTAATCATCATATTTATTTATTATAATAGGATAAAATTATAATTATAATTTAAGTTGAAAAAATTAAAGTTTTAAAGTAAGAATTTTTGGTAACATGAAAAATTTAATTTTATGTGAATAAATGGTTTTGATTTGCGTGAGTAATTATTTTTTTGATATTTTGGATATTTTAGTTCCGATTTGGACGAGTTTTGCCGAATTTTTGATGGTAAATTTGTTAATGAATCGATTTTGAAGACATTTTAATTGAATGAATAAATTTGGATTAATGCGATTTCATTAAAATTTAAATTTAAAATTGCAAATTTAAAATAAAATCTGGTGCAACGTGTGGTATTATCATATTTTATCACAATTTTCAATATTTGACTGCGATGTACAAATTAATTTTAAATATTAAAATTTTTTTTAAGAAATTCATCGCAATATACTTTTATTATTGTTGCTATGTATTTTTGATTTATATAATATTTTTATTATTTGGGGGTGTTTGTGGGAGGATGAGGGGGATGGAAGCTGGAACATATAGAAAATAAGTGGCAAAATTGCGAAAAATACGGAAAAATCGATAATTTTTAATGAATATTTTACAATTTTAAGGGGGCAAATCCTCCCCAAATCTACCTCATTACTATACAAATATTCATGTTTTAGAACTTTTCACCTCTCCAGCCCCCCCCCCCCCCGGCTCTCTTCTAGCCTCTGTAAAGGCTAAAATAATCCTTCTCGTCCATCCAAATTATCAAAAAGTGATAAAAATAGTGTGGGGAAGTATTCTGCGTAAACCGTGGGCGATGGGGGAAAACTGGGGTCATATTAGAGAAGAATCAGCAGAAATGATGTCAGAGCCGATTTTCATGCCGACCAATGTAATTATTATGTATGAAATATTTCTCTTCAAGGTTTTTCAGTTTTTAACATTCTTTTATTATTCCTTTTGCTGTTTTCCATTATAATAACAGATTTGCTGTTCCTGAGTCATCATTAATTTAATCTTAAATCTTAACATTAATTTAATTTTTTTCATATTTAATTAGATTTTTATAAAACTCCAACATTTTCAAGTCAATATTTTCTGAAGCAAATTAAGCTGACATCCACTCATTTCCATATACCTATTATAGTCAATACAGTCAACTCTATGTAAATCGATAATTTTTTTGATTTTTTGATACATACAATTAATGGGGTTTAATATGTAAAAATTACTCTCTAAATAAAATTTAATAATTCGAACTCTCTTTAAGTAATTACAAGTAATTCGTCTTTCTATAAATCGAATTTTATATTTTAATAAATGTGGTTTATCTTCAAGTGTCAACATTTCTCTGATAAACTCGCCGTGTCTACGTGACGTGAACTTTTATTTACATTATACGTATCTTCTGTAGTTTACACTTATTTACGTTTATTATTTTTTCCCATATTTTTCTTATTTTCTCAAACTCAAACTCTTATAGTAATTCGAAAAAATTTATTGAATTACGAAAATTTTATTTAGACAGAGTTAATTAGAGATTAATTAAAATAAACAGTTTCGTAGTTTTTCTCCATTCAAGTATCGATTATAGGTGTCAGAGAGTTCAACATGCTAATGTAAGACAAGATCAGTAATTTGAAAAATACTTTGAATTTTGAAAATTTTACGAAAAAAAGGATATTAAAAAAAAAACACTTTACGTCACCTTCACATTAAGAGCAAAAATTTGCATTAATTTAAAATTTACTGTCGTATAATCATCATAACTCATCGAACGACGTGATTTCGCTTTCTAAAAAGAAACGAAGAAACAATTCAAATTTTTTTGCAAAAGCAATTGAAACGGTATTTTGAAAGAAATAAAAATTCCGTCAAAACATGATGAAGTACGATACCAATTTAATATGACAATGGCATTTTTTAGGGGCGCTAATTTTAAGATTTGCCAAAGGCGTTCGAAAATTACAAGCCCGAACCGGCCTCGGTCTAAACTTTTTGGTTCATACTTCAAGTATGTGAAGATTGTTATCGATAAAATACCTAAAGCAAATATTCAAGTGTCGTGTCAACGACCCAGCTTTTCATTATTTACAAACAGCGTTTTCCTCTTTTGAGACTGTTTAATCCGGAAGGCAACTTTATTAGACACTATATCGATATTATACAGTTTGTCGGATTTTTCAGTTCGTGATAGCAATTAGCTAATCAACGGATAGTCGTAAAAATTTTTATGTTAGATCGTAAGCGATAGTTGCAAGGAATTTCGCTAATATCAAACAGATCGATTATTAATTTTTTTTAAATTGTATATAGTGGCCCACTTACGTGCCTGCAATTAGTTGGACAATATATCCGGGATGTAGGTACATAGGTATAGAAATTTTAAGTGCATTTTAAAAAGACATCGCCAAAATTGAATGGTCTCTGTGTTTAGAGTGATTGCAGTAGCGGAACAAAAGTTTCAGCTAATTATGGATTACCGAATGCAGTGTCTCATAATTATTTGTATGCATGTATGCATTATTTATTTTAAAATTTTGTAAACCATATGGAAGAGTTGGCCCCTAACAGATGACTCGAATTTCGGTTTAAAAATAATATTTTTGGAAAAGCGAAATTTTGTGGGCAAATTTGGAAATGCCGATACACTTACGCGATAATTAATTCGAAAATGAACTAAAAATACGTAAAGTGCTAAGCTGCTTAAATTATTTATAACAAAATTTCGATTATTTTTGTCTGGTGGGGCAATGATCCCTGAAGTTCATAGAAAGTAAAACTAGTCACGCAAGAGCAGAAAACAAAACACTCGACTGCATTAATAACTTAGCGAATAAAACAGAAATATCCTAAATTTGAAAAAAGCTCACAAAAAGTGACATTGCTTCAGCAGATTCATATTTCAGAAAAGTTTTGAACAATGCATCCAACATGTAAACAATGGCCAAAGCACACACGAGAATAATATTGCAAGCAGGACGTTGACTTTTCCGGTGGAAAGCATTAAATCGATATTCATATATATATGCACAATTGAAACTCATCAAAAGCAAGCTTGGAAAACTGATTCACCATCGGCGCAAAAAAGGTAAATAAACTAATTTGCGACGCTAGATTATAAAATAAAAATTGCTACACATCTAATGGAGCTTATTTTAATATACAAGAGAAAGCTTTTAAAGCAAGTCAAGTCAACTATGCGTATGGAGTGACGCCGCGAAATGAAGTGTTCGAAAAAGCTGAAAAGCGGAGACAAAAGCTCTACAGGTGACAGAACACGCGCTCCGATTACGCACCCTGGATGACAATTATTGCATGAATGGCCAAACGGATCCCATGGACGAAGGCGAGAGGAATTTTTTTTTAGAAATGTAGATCAAGTTAGAGATTCGCGAGGGAGTAGATAGAAAACAGGCGGACGCCTAGGAGGAAAGGACGGCGCTTTTATTATATACGTCAATTCGAGGCGTTACCTCGATGCAAGTGACTCATAATTTTACATCATGGTTGCAAAATACATCTTATCACTTTTTAAATTTCTATTCCTTAAATTTTAATTAATTATAATTTAAAAAAAAATTGATTCTTAATTATTGTCTCTAATTATTGTTATTAAAATGAAGAGCATTCCACCCTTCAGATTTTTCTCGAGAAAATTTTTAAAGAAGGGAAAACTTCGGCTAAGCGGTTTATTTAAAATAATATGAGGGGCGACATTTCCTAGAGTCTTCCCGGTCAATACTAGGCAGCATCCACACCCCCAAACGTCGCTCTCAAGGACTCAAACTCGAAAAAATTTGTTGTTAATTTTACAATAGTAACTACCTGAATTATACTCGTACAGACCATTGCAGCTAGTAGTTAAAGTATCTTCTATCAATTAAACAATAATATTTAACGAATGCGTTTCATAATATCGAAACTATTTTAACCACTAGATGTCGTGGCCCGTATATAATCAAAAACTGTTTGAAATACGTAACAAAAATATTGCTTTAAATAACAAAGCTGCTATTGCATTATAAATTATCAAATTGTTAAAAATAAAAAATAAAACACTTACATCCATCCATTGCCCAGTGGTTCCATGGGTATTTCGTTGAACATCGTAGTTGAAGAACCTCTGTAACAAATAAATTATTAAATTTTGTTTCGGAATAAGGTAAAAAAAGTAAAGAAATAATGTTATATTTATACCAAGAAAAACTTTGTGAGCAGAGGAAAGCTTTATTAAGTGAAAACGTATTTTCAATTTTAACCGCGGAAGGAAAAAAGAAACTCGTCGTTTAACCCATATTCAAACCTTTCAAACTTCATAAAACATTGATAACAAGAAATTTTATTTCAATTTTCCATATACTGGAAAATTTCGAACTAAAATCAGATCTTTGTATAGTCAAACTTAAACGTTTGCTAATTAAAATTAATAGCAGGTAATTGATTTAATTTTAACAACCAAAATTAATAATTCATGCTCGAAGTATGAATTCTTGAAACTTGATCACACAAATAAGTAAAATATGAGTAACCTGCTTCATAATAGAGAAGCAATCGATGTCTCAATACCGGTTCAATAAATTTTAGTAACACAATTTTCTATTTAAGCTAATGATATACTGTGAATATTTAATTATAATGGAAGCACATTTCCGATCAAGCCTACGAAGGACTATCATTTCGATAGGTAATAACATAGTCAATAAAATCCGGTAACCATGGTATTAATGAAAAAGTTCATTATATTTACGTATTTGTTCATTGAATTTAATTTGTCAAAAACAACTGTGTCATTGTAAAAATGGGGAATTGTAAACTGCCCTCCAAACTTGACCGTAAAATGTAAACTGCCCTCCGAACGAAAAGGTCGCCAGTAATCCCAGATGTAAACTGCCCTCCAAGAAAAAGGTTGCCACTAATCCCACATGTAAACTGCCCTCCAAACTACCTGAAGCTTAATTTATTAATCCCATAATTTTGGTTAATTTACAGTACAGGGTGTTACAAAATTATTATTACCTACTAGATTCACCCCAACCGAGTCTCACGTCTCACCTTTTTGAGTTCTGCCGCGCTCAGAGCTGTTTTAAATTTGGTTTAGCTCTCGTCAAAACAACGTCACGAACCGTCCGAAGCGAAACAAAGGGTTCGTAGTGGAAGACTGTGGAAACTCTTCTAAACAATGTTGGCGAGGTACACGAAAACCTGAAAGAGATGGAAGTGAAAACTGGTCAAGGTGAAAATTTTCTCTTTGCAAACGATCCGCATTCAAACATTATTGTATTTTCCCGCAACACAAATTTGACTGCTTTGACGAGAGCTGAGGCAATATACATGGATGGCACATTTGACTATTGTGCTGATTTTTTTACACAATTGTTTACTATCCACGGACTTTTTAATGGACATTATGTGCCGCTCGTGTTTTGCCTGCTCCCGGATAAGAAACAATCGACGTACGCGAATTGTTTTAAAACAATTTCCAAGCTTAATAGTGGATTTCTGATCGATGACAGCTTTTTCGAAATGTTTCAGTTATTCAAATTTTATATAATAGTTACAGACTTTGAAGTGGGGCTGAGAAACGCATGTGAAATTCAATGGCCACACGCGTCTATAGAAGGATGCAGATTTCATCTGGGCCAAGCATGGTATCGATCTCTCCAAAGAAACAGTGTGGCTTCTGAATACAGAGATATGAATTCCGAAATTGGTAGATGGGCGCGATATTGAAATTTCTAAAAGCTGGAGATGTCTTGAAAACTTATAATGATCTACTTGAGATAAAACCAGCCCATGCTAATCTCGATAAGTTTTCAGAATATCTGTTTACATATTATGTGGGGGACAATGCGGTATTTCCTCCCAGAGTATGGGCCAAGGCGTCTTCAGATTTACTTTCGACTACAAATTGCTATGAATCTTTTCATGCGGCTTTCAAACAGAATTTTAATTCTCCTCACCCCAACATATATCAATTTTTGAAGGCGTTGAAACAGGAACAGACCCAAGTTTATATTGCTTTGAACAGTGTTGGAAAGCCACCTACACAAAGCAGAGAATCTAAAAATAAACAGAAAACTATTGAGGCACTGCTTCAAAAATACAACCTGGAAGAAATATCGCGGTTGCAGTTTATAAAATCAGTCTCTTTGTACAGTCACCCCAAATGTTAAGAATTTATTTTTTTTTGCTTTTTTTAATAATTATTTTAAAATATGAAATTCCTAAAATATTATTAATAATAATATAATATTATTATAATTATTATAACCATTTTCATTGGCCCTTTCAATGAGATCCGATGAGATTTCACCTGACCCCCCCTCCCTTTGAGTATTAAAATTATTAATAATTAACATAAAACATTTTAAATTTATTAAAAGTAGGTATTTATTATAATCACATTACATAAAATATATTTCATTTCATTGAAAGGATCTCATTGAAAGGGCCAATGAAAATGGTTATAATAATTATAATAATATTATATTATTATTAATAATATTTTAGGAATTTCATATTTTAAAATATATTTCATTTAATTTTTTTTCATTTTTAATATATATTTTAATTTAAATAAATTTAATTGCTAATTTTAATTAATAATTAAATTACATAATTAATTGCCGTATCACCATGTACTTTGTATTAATCAGATTAGTGGCAATCTTTTAGCTTGGAGGGGAGTTTACATCATTTTGTTCGGAGGGCAGTTTACATCTGGGATTAGTGACTACCATTTTGTTAGGAGGGGAGTTTACAGTTTTTCAATTTTCCGTTTTTAGGGGATTAGGGCAGTTTACATGCACCCGTAAAAATTGACTGTAAATCAAAAAAAAAAAAAAAATTAAAGAGCTTGTGCGAGCTGAGTACAGCACCCGACTGATTAACAGGTCAATAAGGTTTATTGAACGAAAATTACTTCTAATTATTTTAAAATGCACTTCTATTTTAAAGACCGTTCTGGTTGTCGATTTTATCGTTAACGACTTAAATCATAACTTATCATTTATCAACATTTTAAATACACATCATCGATGAAAGAAGGTTTCGCTATTATAAAAAAAAAATTAAAAAGATGTGTCAAAAATAATTTGGCCCATACCATTATTACAACGGTAACTAACACTTGATACCTACTTTATTTTTTATTATATTATATTATAGCGCTATAAGATAGCTTATAAAATATGTAGGCGTTACACCCTAATTGACATATTTATCTTTTATAACTAAAATTTTCCTGGGAAGAGAACAAATATCAACTTATAATTAATGCACATAGAATTTAAGTAATATTAGGTTAACAATGTATAAAATAATAAATTATTATTCACTTATATTATAAATTATTCTCTTAATTCTATCTTTCTATAATTTATTGATTGATAATTTGGTCTAAATTTTGCAAATAATAATTGCTACTCCAAAAAATTTTTTACGGATAATTAAGTAGGTATAAAACATAAAACATAGGTCTTTTTTGTCATTTAATAGTAATTTTCATAATTTGTAAACGGCAATCGTAATAGTATATTGTTTTATTAGGGTGGAAAGATAAACTTTTTCTTTACTTGCAAGGTTTTTTTTAATGTTTGTTTTCGATTAGTTTAAAGAAAAGTACTTTAGTGCCGCTCGTCCCCGGCAGTAAAGCACTTTAAGGTTTTGTTAATTAAGTTTAACAATCTTACAAACTGTTCAAACCTTAAAAGTATCTGATTGCATGTAATTTAATTGTCAAACTTTTTTGTGAAAACACTGAAGTACTTTAGTTCAGAAAAACTAATCAAAATAAATTGGTTCTTGCCTTTTTTACAATACTATACTCTATGCGAATGCTTCAAATAGCCTGGTCATACGGTAAACATCATCTTTTTTATTAAAATTCTGATCAACATAATGTATCGTCATAACAACAGAAACACAATAAAAAATATCAAAAAATCATTATCAAAATATTGATGGTGTGACCAGGCCATTATAATAATATCAAGTAACAACTTATCGACCAAGGTTGGAGATACAATTTTGGCTATCAGCAGTAGAATGAGAAATTAGATATCGCAAGTTTGTTGCATAATTAAATTACTAACTTGTCGCAATTCATTACGTTTCGGAAAAATGTTGAAATAATAAAATAATAAAAGCTATTTTTTGTCAAAATTCAGATAGATTCGATTATTCGAACTTGTTTAAAATAGTGCCACAGGCGATTTTGAGAAAATTTTACTACAAATATATTAAGAATTTGAATTTGTTATGAATGGGTGATATAAATTTTAATATGCATTTATAGATAATAATAGTATATTAATAGATGATATAGGTAGGTGATTATAACATTATAATATGCTTTGTTACAACCCTACTTAATACGTGATTAATCGTCCTTACTATCTTGCTCTACTCTTCCATAAGTTTTTTTATGTCATAAATTTTAAGAACTTAAGCCCGGCTTTGTTTATTTGTTTTTATTTTGTTTTATTCATATACACGCATCATTATGAAAACAAAACATAATAGCAACCAGCAACCGAATGTAAACAATCCACTGTTCAGCGCATGCTAAGAATGTCTGAATTGCTTAAAAACAAAATATTTTCAAATCACTGATATTTTCGGGTTATAAACACGACTTAGCGGAACACTTTGTGAAAAATAAGTTAATGATTTGTTCTGCATATTAATTACAAAAAATTCGAAATCAAATTTATCGTGCTTGAAGTTTAAAATTTCGATTTTTTAATGAACTCGAGAATATAAGCCACGCAATTGGTGCATACACCTTTTGGTAAGCACAATACATGGTTTAAAATATTTAAATAAAATGAAGTCCTTCATACAAAAATTATCGTTGCATAGAATATGAAGAATTGAAGTCAGAGATGGCTATAGGAGGATATCCCCCCATCCCAATATAATAGACAATTGCTAAAATCTCTGAATTGCTAGATTGTATAAAAATTTGATTCCATGTCAAAACGTCAAAAACAAAAACGTCGAAAATCCAGACATACGGAAAAGTCCTTGATGTTCTCAAAAACCTCATGCCTGGGCTAACTCCCGAGAGGGTTTTTTCCATTGCAGTCAAAAAACCATATGATTTGAGTCCCGTGCGAGAACCGCAAGAACATTCAGTTCTCAGTTAATATTCGAAAGTTGGCTGCTTTGCATTCAAACCGAGTTCTTCATTACTAACAATGAGATACTTGAACCTCTGGTTCATTATTTTGAAAGCGCGGGTTAACTAGACGCCCTCCAAAGTTTCCAATTGCACTTTGGTATTGTTATGACGGTATCCTCAACGACATCCCAAAACTAACAATTTTGTGGAAGGATGGCATCGAGTTTTCAGTTCTCTTTTGAGTTGTAACCACCCTTCAATTTGGAAGTTTATCGATGTTTTAAGAAAGAATAGAGTAAGAATGAGTTCAAAATAGAACAACCACCCCGAGGACGAAAAAAGTGTCGCGACGTTGCGGCCAGAATTAAGTCTATAAGCACTGTCGTATGGTGAGCGTAACCTGGATGACTATCTGACTGGTATCGCCAACTTTGAATTTCAGGATAGTTGATAGAATCGTGTTTAAAACTCCTTTTGATTTTTATTTTTATTTGGACACTCGGTTGGAACGAAGTTCCTTGCGCTATATTATTTTCATCATTTTTTAAATGAAAAAATGTCTAAGTAAGGATTTCGAGCTATACGAAAAATATTACTGGCCGAGCATTCAAATGATGCGTTACTGGGTGCGCAACTATATTAAAAAGCGGGCGTAAGCGAGCTTTTTAAAGCTGTAAGTCCATTTATAGTCCGGTCAATTTAGACATCCAAGGTTACAAAAATTCACACTTGGCTGAAAATTGGTAGGATTGTTCAAAACATTATTATAAATGAAATGTGAAAAGTCCTCATCGATCCGACACCTGGAAAACAATTTACTCGGAGTCAAAGGTCACAAAAACTGGTTTTTCGCGATTTTCAACAAAACGGTAAGTTTTATCAAAAAATTAATTCAGACAAAAATTGTAGATCTGATAATTGTCTATAATAAATGTCTAAATACTTTTTTTCCTAAGAGCCACCGTTTTTGAGATATAACGATTCAAAAAGTTGAAAGAGTTGTAATCTACTACAAAAATATTACACAAAATTATTAATTACGATTTTGTCGAATACGAATAGGTGAAATTAAATTTCTAATTGTCATTTGTAAAAAATTACAAGCTGCCAAAGTTTAAACTTCAAGAGCGAATGAAAGGATTGAAGCATTGAAAGGATTTCAACCAAATTTTCTATGTAGAAACATTGCCCCCACAGAACTTGACAGCATATAGAACCATTTGATAAAAACCAAGAATTCAACATTAAGAAAAGAGATTACTTTTTTTGCGATAACTTGAAAAAGTCCTTGTCCCTCGATTTGTGGTAGCTCTGGCAAAGAAAAGCCGAAGAAAATCGAGGGACAAAAAATTTTTCCAAGTTTTTGCAAAAAAGTAATCTTTTTTTTAATGTTGAATTTTTGGCTTTTATCAAACGGTTCTATATGCTGTCAAGTTCTGTGGGAGGTAATGTTTCTACATACAAAATTTGGTTAAAATCCCTTCAATACTTCATGAGCTATTCATTCTTGAAGTTTAAACTTTGGCAGCTTGTAATTTTTGACAGATGACAGATAGAAATTTAATTTCACCTATTTTGGATAAAGTTTTTCAAGCTGTTTAAAATAACCTATCACAAGACAAAATCGTATTTAAAAATTTTGTGTTATTTTTTTGTAGTAGATTAAAACTCTTTCAACTTTTTGAATCGTTATATCTCAAAAACGGTGACTCTTAAGACAAAAAGTATTTAGACATTTTTTATAGATAATTATCTGATCTAAAATTTTTGTCTGAACTAATTTTACGATAAAACTTACCGTTTTGCTGAAAATGGCGAAAAAACAGTTTTTGTGATCTTTGACCCCGAGTAAATTTTTTTCCAGGTGTCGGACCTATGAGGACTTTTCACATTTCATTTATAATAGTGTTTTGAACAATCCCCACCAATTTTCAGCCAAGTGTGAATTTTTGTAACCTCACCCCTATTTTTTGGTCTAATTTGACCGGATATTATAGCGGATCGCATTTCGAGGAGAGGTGAGTACACTTTTTTATCAGAAAACAAAAAATTGTCTATTATATCAAATATAAAAAATATTATTATAAAAATATTATACGCTTTGACTTCAACGTTTTTGCTTTCGAAGTTTTTGTTTTCGACGTTTTGAAGTGCTACCCAAAAATTTATAACAATTGGAAACTATCGCTAATACCCACGTGACTTCCACGAGGGAGTATAATCTACTAATAATAATTGCAATTATGTGCATAAATGTAATTATTATTAATGGCGCCCTATCGCCCTTTCCGTGCCAGCCGCCACTGGTTATATTTAATTAACATTACTTTTTCTACCGCAGAAAAAATTAAGTAGAATATATTTCTGATGAATGATATTTACATCGTGCATGCTCAGTAACTAAATTATCTTCAGTCCAGACCTGATACGACATTATACTATAATATAGTATTTATGGTATATCAGGGCACAGTATAGATTTAACATATCACAATATATATTTGCGACTAATATGTATTATTATATTATGATTGTATACTATTATAACATATTGATATAAAAATAATATAATAACAATAATTACATGTTTAATAATAAAATTAATAATTAACGTACATAGTAAATTATTGGTATGTAGTTCACCGAGTATAGATAGGTATGTATATATTGCCAAATCCTCTTATAGAGAGACAAATAAACAACAGGTTCCGTAGTGTAGCGGTTATCACGTCTGCTTTACACGCAGAAGGTCCCCGGTTCGATCCCGGGCGGAACCACTTTTTGAAAATTTATAAAAAAAGTCTTTTATACACATATTTATTTTAAAATGCCATAATACTTTGTAAAATTGTGAGGGCACGTCGTAATCTTGTAAAGTAACTTAAATCAGGGTGTAGTGTGCATGTTAAAATGCAAGGACGGATGAGTGACGTTATATGAATAAAAAGCACTTTCAAAAATCAATTTTAATATTTTAAAGGGTAGATTTTTATGTACAATGCGCATATCTATGTAAACTTAATTCCGCATCATACCCATCACGAACCATCCATCCATCACAACAAGTCTTTTTTCGAGATATCTGGTTAGACGCCACTTAATAAAATTAGATACAGAAATTGCTTAATCTTAAATGCGGCATCAAATAAAAAATATCTGATGTAGGTAGAAAAAAAGGTTGTCAACATTTTCACCTTTTATTGATATTCTTTGTTCCACGTTAAACAAACGCTTGAACTAGTTTTATACGACGTAGGTATTTAAAATGCGGTGGTTTTATGGTCAATGCCATTCAGACATATGATGGGCTAAACAACCTTTAAAATGAGTTCCAGGAAGGCTTGGATGGTTTCAGGTCATAACAACCAAAAACACACTCCGCTACAAGTTTCTAACGCAATAGCCTATCGTGTTCATTTAATAATTTAAAAAATGCAATTATTTACGCTTCACAATGGCGTAGCATAGCGCATACATACGTACATGGGTACATGGTGGTATTACAAAATTTGTACCAGCACGCTAATAACTGTGGTTCAATGATAATTTTTAAAAGCCGGGCAGGTGGCATTAGATTTGTTTAGTTTTATTTTTTATTTAAATATCGCCTCGTCTAACTTTGTAGTATAGGTATCTCAACAGATGGGTAACTTTATTTGATGCATAAATATTTGAGGCAGGTGCAAATAACTTTAATGATAGAAATTGTTACGCTACTGTTGTAAATTATTATTGTAACTGTGAATTATTTAAATGTGATTTTTTCCATAAAATTGGTGTAATGACTTTTACAAAGTGACGTCCGATGGTCATGGGCCTACCCAAAAAAACTGTTATTCTAGGCGCCACATGGTGAGACACCACAGCAGGATGTAGGATAATGTATACTTTGAAAGGCCCTATTTTTGAGTTCTAAGAAAGTTCCCTTGATGAATAGTCAAATTATACAAAGAAAAACACTGAGTGCCTACAATAAGAATTAAGGAGTCATTTGTACCATCAAGTCATTTCTGTAATGAACAGCATTTGTAACGATGAGTTCCAATTACAACAAAACACGTCCTCCACCCAGTATCCTCGTCGAGCAAACTTTTAATAAAAAATTAAGTTCCCCATTAGTTGCTAATGCTATTGTCACTAAATTTAATTTTCTTTTGTGATATCAAAGAATTTTCATTAAAAGGGGATACGACGTCCAATCCTGTCTTCCAATTCAAACGCGCAAAAGTAAAGAAAAGTTTTTTTATAGCTGAAGGATTTGAATTAAAAAGCTCATTTTTACGGTTTTGGATGATGATGGCAATTATTCTTCGAATCCGTAAGAGTAATTAAGGTATAAAAACAAATTTATAAAAATAAAACAAGATGGCACGTGTACTCGGGGTCCGTGACTGCGTGTTTCTCGGTTGCATCTGCTCCTGTAATCTGCATGCAGATAAGAGCCCGCAGGTTGCAAGTTCAAAAGCTCGTTATTGCACCTGATTCATTAAAAACACGTGCTCGACTTCTTAATCTTATTTCGTACTTCTTATAGTTTTTAATTTAATTTTGAAAAAAAATTTAATTGACACCGCTACGGTGGTGAACCAAGGTGGAAGATTTAAGAAGCAAAAAAGATATTTTAATCGAGTAATTAAGATATAAATTAATTTTATTACTTCATGTATTAGCCGATCGTAAATATTTTTTTATGTGCTTTTACTTTAGCGTATTTTGTACTCTCTCATGTATTCGTTGTATTAGGTTGTAAATTTTTATTAAAAGGTTTATGGCATATAGAGTACTACGTGTGCTTTTTAGATTTTCCCAGAAAAGAAAAAATTTTGCAATTATCCACTCTTTATGACATAATCACTATATAAAATTTTAAAGTCACCTGTCTAATTTAACACGAAGTGTCAGTTATGGTCCGAAAGGTTTTCATGGTATTATACTTAAAATTCTGACCTGTCACGATTTTTGTTCTTTTATCGATTCTTTTTACAATAAATTCTTTTTATAATTTTTACAATAAAAAACCCTATTTCAAACATTTTCAAAAATTCACATATGGGGAATTCCCCTAAGCTTATGATATGTCTATTTCTGCATCTCTATAATTTTGTACAACATGTCGTACAGAAAACCCCGTAACTGCAACACAAAGAGGATGATCGAATTTCCAATGATGGTACTAATATTACAGTCTTTAATTGAATGCGGGTACATTGAGAGTGACGATGAATAAATTATGTTATTAGTTATTACATAATTACTTTACAAACTAAAGTTCCCAGGGCCGGATTATCCAGTAGGCAATTGTCTAGGGACGCCGAGTAGCAAAGGGGCCTTTAATTATTTTAAAAAATTGTAATTTTAGCTTCTTTTTGATTATTCTAATTCTTATTCTTAAAAAATTAATTTTTAAATTTTGTGATAGTTTTTGACTTTAGTTGGATTTTTGGGATATCTGCTATTCGATCTGCTATTAAATTTTAAATGAAACATATTTCGGATGAAAATGCTATGGATTTTTATTGATATGTAAAGTAGCAGGTCTGCCATTTATGAATGAAAAATAATATCCTTCAAATGTCCACCATGACCACGTTTACAGACATCGATTCTTTCGTCAAAATTTTCAATCACATTTTGGCAAATTGAGGCTATATCTCACCAGGGCTGGGCAGTATTTGAAATACTTTTGTATTTTGTATTTTGTATTTCAACACATATTTTCAATGTATTTGTATTTTGTATTTCAAATACCCAAAACAAATGTATTTTGTATTTCAAATACAAATTACAAAATACAAAATACTTTAAAATTGATAACATCGAATAGACAGGGCCGTATTCAGTAACAGTAACGTAAAAAATTTTTGTTTGTGATTATTTTCATTCGACGATGTTACTGAATACGGTCCTGCCGTTGTATTGTATTGTTATTTGCTTTGTTCCCAACCAGGTATAACAATGTACTGTATTTGAAATGATGTATTTTGTATTTCAAATACATATTTTCATGTATTTTGCCCACCCCTGTATCTCACCAATGACACGTTCGATGTTGACTTTTAAGGTCTCAATGGTTTGTGGATTTATCCGCATAGACTTGATCTTTCACATAGTCCCACAAGAAATAATCCAACCAACGGTGTAAAATCATACAATACGCAATTCGATGACAGTAACAGCACTTGCAGCTCTATTTCCCAAAAAAATACGACCCAATCACACCTCCACACCAAAAAGCACACCAAACAGTAAGACGAACCGCATGTAAAGGCTTCTCAACAATTGCCCTTGGATTTTCCGATGCCCAAATGCGGCAATTCTGCTTATTAACATATCCATTCAAATGAAAATGAGCTTCATCTGAAATGATGAATTTTTCAGAAAAACCAGCTCCTTGTTCATTGATGAAATTAGCAAATTGTCGGCGAAGATAATGGTCGGCCGGCTTCAATTCTTGCACGAGCTGTACCTTATAAGGTTTTAGAGCCAATCCTTCCGCAAAATTCGCCATGTGGTCATTGTGGAAAGCCCCAAATGTTAAGAACGTCGTGGAATCGACAAATTTGGATGTTCTTCGATACTTTCACTTACATCGGCGATATTTTCCGCTGAACGACCCGAACGAGTATGTGTTGTTGTAGGTACGTATGTTATGTACCAAACCAGTAAACTTGAATTTATCCACCAAATTCTTGATAGCGGTTTCAGAAGGCCGAGCATGACGACCAAAAATATCGCGAATTTTACGAAATGTGATTTTCACACATCGACCATTTTCGTAATAGGTTTTAATGATTTTAATACGATTTTCGATTGAAATTAAAGACATTTTCATAAATGGCAAAGCTTCTGCTGTACATAATATGTCAAAAAACTGAATGTCAGAACTGTCAAAATATCCGAATATGCCCCTTTTGAAAAACAAACGTCTTATTGGTAAACACTGTACTAGTAGATATCCCAAAAATCTAACTCAAGTCAAATCGACTCAATCATAAAATAGGTAATTCATTTTACAAAAAATTGATGCCTCCGCGAAATCTGATTTTAAGGCAAACATAATAATTGTATTTCTAGGACAAAAATTTCAAGTTTAATTTCAAAATTTCAGAAACATTGAGTCTGAGCTCGAAATTTTCTGGAAAAATTTTTATTAGGGGGCGCTTAAAAACTTTTACCTAGGGGCGCATACATTGATAATCCGGCCCTGGCTATTCCAAAAACGTACTGTTCCTAACAATGTTTTATACTGAAAATACATTTTTACATGAGTTACATGAGCCTCTGAAATGATACGAAAAATTGGTAATAGCTATTTGTGTATCCTGCCAGAAAGCAGATCTTTACTGTGCAGATTTGGACATCGTTACCATACACGAAGACCATCACAAATTGGGCCCAATATGTTTGGGGTGGGCACTGAGGAGGGGCACACAAAATTTAGAAATAAATAAAAAAATTTCTTACTTTCACTCTCACTTTCATCATCGTCTGCATATGCAAAGGCATTGGAAAAATATAAAAACTCTTCACGACACTTCATTTTCGTCAACACTAAGTTCACATAAGTCAGAAACCTCGAGTTCTTAAGCAGTTTCACTCTTTTTGATTAAAAATTCTAGTAAGCTGCCTTTCTGACAACCTTCACTAACACCGTTTATTTAAAGACTAAACTAAGTTATTGAATCAGCTTGGTATTAAAAGCGTAAAAACACACATCGCAAATCGTGCGAATTACGTATACTACAAAGACTCAGCTTTTATGTAACATCCTGATGTCTAATAAATTTTTATTCAATAGTTTAAACGATAACAAAATAATTATTTCATAACAACAATCTTCGGCATCACGTCTTCAGTAATGAAATGTTTCATTCTGAGGCGGATTAACCAGCAGGCAAAAAAGCTAATGAAATTTATTTCAATTTTATTATTTTAATTATTCAGTTTCAAATTATTTCATCATATTTCATAAAATAATAAAAATCTGAAGAAAAGGTTGGATTTACAGAAAAATTTTCCGCATTGGCTCAGCTTGGGGCGCAATATATTCTTGATACGCCTCTGCGTATAGCGAATAGCAAATAATACACAGTAACGTTGCGGATGGAAGCATTGATAAAAACGCTCGAGAGACGAAATTAATCAAAAATTGTAAGAATACATATTTTCGGATTACTACACATTAAAACTTTTCTAAAATTTCCACAACTTTGGTTGGGCACTTGGGTGGTCACTCCAATCAACAGGGTGAGCACGTGCCCACCCTGGCCCCCCTGGCGCCGTCGCTGATGAAGACTTTAGTTTTGAGAGGATCAGCAGTACAAGAATTCAAGTACTAATACATTTAAAAAAATCTTAGTAGCAATGAAATAAGCAGTGAAAATTAAAAGAGAATGAAATCGACAAATTTGATTCTTTTTATTTAAAATTATGAACGTCGTTTGAGCTCATTATCTAAAAATTTTAAAATGCACTTATACTCTTTTACGTCTAACAATTTTTTTAAAATTTTTAAAAGTTCTTGGTTTGAACGATGACGAAGAACGATGTAAGTTCCTTATTTTTTTTTCAAATAAGAAAATATAAATTGGTTGCTTTTCTCAAAAGAAAGAGTAAATATCATAATCCGCAAAAGTTTTAAATGCTTACAACGGAGTAAATAGAAATTTTTTTAACAAAAACCGCTCATTAAAAATACTACTTGATCAAAGTAAATATACACAATTATTACAAGAACTTTTAATTTATCGTAAGCTTCTTAATATAAATTTTCTTTTTTATTTTTCTTAATAATAATAATAATTTATTCTGAAGACGAAAACAAGTTTGTTACTTTATTACCCGCTACAGGCGGCACTATAATGTTAATTACTATATCACTGATAATAATTATCACTAAATAATGAAGGGTATATATGCAGGGCCGGATTATCGATGTATGCGTCCCTAGGCAAAAGTTTTTAAGCGTCCCGCAAAAATATGTTTCTAAGATTTCGAGCTCAGACTCAATGTTCCTATAATTTGGAAATTAAACTTGAAATTTTTGTCCTTATATCTTAAAATCAGATCTCGCGGAGGCAAAATTTTTTGAAAAATTATTTACCTGTTTTATGTGATAGCTTTATACTCCCGAATCGACTCAGGAGTATAAAACTATCTCAAAATTAAAAAATTAATTTTTTAAGAATAAGAGTTAGACTAATCAAAAACAAGCTAAAATTACAATTTTTTTAAATAATTTAAGCTCCCCTTTGTTACTCGGCGCCCCTAGGAAAGTTGCCTAGTTTGCCTATTGGATAATTCGGCCCTGTATATATGAGGCATTAGCTTAATAATTTAGCCGAACTGCTAATGTTAAAATATTACTTGGTTTTATTCTGAAAAGAGTATTTAAACTGTCTTCGAGCTTCGGAGGGTACGTAAAAAACCGTCGGTCCCTTTGGGGTAATGATTGCCACCGTCAACTATTAAAATAGGGTTACTAAAAATGTTTCTCTCAGATTCATTTATGAATTCTACAGATTCGAACTAAACACGAAATGAATGTACCTACTTATTTCTTTTCAAACATCAGAAAAACTTTATTTTGTGTCATTTAATGAACAAACCTAAAGCTTCACTTTGGTGACGCCCTCCATGCTTTTGTTTAACTTTAGTGCCGCCTGTCATCTGCAGTTAAAGTAATAGCAAGTAATAACATATTAATTTCAAAATTTTTTACGTTGTATATTTTTGATCTCTAGGTGATCTGAAACAAGAAAACTCAAATAACCAGTTTTTTAATTTTTTGAGTTTTTTAAATTTTAAATTCACAAACACGGGACCAGATCAAACGGCTTCTTGATATACTTCGTACATAAGTCTAATATATAAATTTTGAAAATAAATCAAAAACCAGGAGGAGCAAATGTCTACCTTGCCCTCTTTCACATAGACGCCCATGTTCATTATTTGCTATGTTAAAAATTTAATTGGGTACCTAACAAGAACGTTCCCATTAAAACGGAAAGAAGGACTTTCCGACGACGTTTCCGAAACTTATCTGGTCACGTTTCAATTACGTTGTAGTTACGTTCTGGCAACTACCCGTGGTAATAACAACAATTTTCAGAAACTGTATCTCTAATATTGTATTTAGGATTGTAGTTAGCTATTTGTCTTGGCAGAAGTCGAAATAACTTACTAACGAGTATAGTTTTTTCGTACTTCTTCGCAATAAAAAATTCTTTTTTATTTTTTAATTTACTTTACATTTACCACGACATGTTTCATACGAATATCGTATATCATCAGGTGTCTAAGTTTTATTAAATATAATTTTTAAATTATATTTGAAATTGTTTTTTAAAGTTTTTTTCAAACATAATTTCAAAAATTATATTTTATAAAACTTAGATATTACCTGATGATATCCGATATTCGTATGAAACATGTCGTAGCATAAAAAAAATAAAACAGAATTTTTGATTGCGAAGAAGTACAAAAAAACTATACATATTAAATAACTTCGCTAGACCAATAGAAATTAAGGACAGGATACCACAGACAAAGATAGGTGTAATATTTCAATGTGATACAGAGAGCACAAAATATGTTACAAATTCTCCATTTTAACAAAAAATATTGTACCTTCAGGAATAACCAAAGTAGAAACATAAAATATGAAAAATAAGTCTTTCACATAAAATAAAGCTTTTAACTTCAAAATTTGATTTTTAAGACATACAAAAGTCTTCGTTTTAAAATGAATTAATATTTAAAATTTTGGTTTAATTTTACAAAAATTAGTTTTACTCGAAAGACTTACCTTTATATTTTATATTTCCACTTTGGCTATTCCTAAATGTAGAATACTTTTTGTTAACATCGAAAAATTTTAACATATTTTGGTCTCTCTCCATTGCATTGAAATATTATACCCATCTTTGTCTGTGAGATCCTGCCCTTAATATGATGACGATGAAAATAAAAGCTACTTTTTAGAGATATCTTTTATCCAGCGTTTATAAGTGAATACTACCTACGTGCATTCTAAAAAGTACAGTAGCGGTCATGGAAATTGATTATTTTAATTAATTAATTATTTTTAAAATTAAATTTTAAAAAATTTAAAAAACTAAAATAGGAAATATCTAAGCTCGAAAAAATTTTGTACATCAAAATCAAAATTACAAAAAAAGTGTAATACTTCTCCAAACGTCAAACACCCTGACGATTTTGTCAGGGGGTTTGAGTTGTCAAGATTTCTGTATAATACCTATTTGAGTTAAAAAATTTGTTAATCCTAAGCAAAAAATTTTGTCTTATCTTATTGTAGTCTTTAAAAGTCCACTACAAATGAAATTATCAAAAGAAATATTAAAAAAGGGTCTTCCCCAAGAGAAATTTAGACATTTTCTTTTGAGACTTATCAAGTTACCTCGTAAAATTATTTTTTATTTAAAATAAATGGTTTATGCATAGTCTATAAATAAATAATATTTAGTAATGGAAAAATTCTTACCTTTTCTTTCCAGAAGCAACGGAAGGTTCCACCACCAATAGCGATCCATTATAGTTAAAACCTGAAAAATCGCGCCAATTAATAAAAATTTAAAAAGTTGCTAAATTTTTTTAATTTAGTCACTTGAACCCCATAATTAAAATATATCACAATTAAATTTTACTGCTTTCAGTGACGGGAACATGAAAACGAAATATTTAATTATATATTCGCAACTTGAATAAATTTTAGATGGAACAAATTTTGAGATATAATATACAATTTAATGAATGCAGATGTCATATCGATTTTGAACTTACAATACGATTAAAATTGAACTTAATATGTACGACAATTTCGACGTGGAATATTAATTTAATGGAGAATTTTATTATTTTTAACATCTTTAAGTGTTATTGATTTCGAAATGCTTCGTTCACGTTCGATTATCTTTTATTTTGTTATCCCAAAAAAAAACGTTACAAATTTAGAACGAGGGGATGTACAAAAATAGAAAATCAAACAACTGGAATGTCGAACATAAAGAAGCAACAACGTAAAGCTAAAAAGGGTATTAACAAGAGATAGCAGTGTTTGAACATGTGATGGCATTTCCTGTTCATCTTTGGCAGACACTTACTAGAGACCCCACACGAAAAACATAAACGGAAATAGAAACTTTTAAAAATAGTGTTCGGTTTTAGAATTTTAAAAGAATTTGATTAATTTGTATGTATTATAGTTGATAAACGATAGATCAACATTACAAGTCAACAGCGGCGTACCACTCAATATTTCTCTTGCTGCTCAGCTACAAACAAGAAAAATGCGCGTGGGAGCTATCAGTAGGATAATTAATTATAATATTTTATCATAGAGGTCGGCACTCGCATTTAGCTCTTTTAAAATTTAGAGAAACTTAAATTCTTTATCAGTTTGTTCAGACCTTCGCCAGTAAAAATGCTTTGTGAGCTTTTTCATAAACCTCACTAAACTTGACCAGCTCAGCTCTATTAGTGAAGACTTCAAACCCATGGCGAAAGAAATCAATCTTTCGTTCACTAAAAATTTAATTTTTTGATAAATATTTTGCGGTAACCAAGCGTTTGGATTCTAGGTTAAACAATGATATAAAAACAATTTCAAAATTGATTACAAGTTGCTTTCAAGTTAAAATTGCAAAAATGTTATCTAAGTTATGCCTCACCATTGAGTTTATCGATGGCCTTATCAGCAGACGACTGATCTGGACAATCGACGAATGCATAACCGCCACGCTTAACCAATATGTTGGTGCACGACAAGTTATGTTCCAAAAACAATTGCTTGAGTATTCCTTCGTTGGTATCCGTAGGCAAATTCCCTATATAAAGTTTGCTCATGGTGATGGGAGGAATTTTACCCACGGCCGTATTCATAGACACTAAATTATTAATATTCACTACTAAATAAAAAAATTTTCGGCTTAAAGCAGAAAATCACTGACAGATTATGAATTAAACGTTACTTTGACATTCACAATAGAATTGAATAGTTTCAGAGGTGACTAATTTAAAACAATGACAACGATTGGACATTCGAGGTCACGTGATACGGAAACTAGATAATACGATGAATTTCTTGAAATAAAATTAAAAGTCTGTCAAATTTAAGAAAGTGTTTTTTTAGGTTACATTATTTGGTAAAATATTATTTGATTTTGCCTTCAAGTTTAATTATGCCTTGTACGTGGTTTTGTCAAGAACTACAGATCTCGGGGCGCAAGCGCGTTCCCGCCTGGATAACCGAACAAATTTTGAGGTTAGGTTACCAAAACTACATTATTTGCATAATTAAATAAGAAAACTTATATTTTAGATTGTGATATTTATAGTACTTACAGGGGGAAGATGTTGCCCAAATTTGGCAGTCGACACCCATATTGAATCACTAAAATTTAACCAATATTACCACGAGCAAAATTTTGCAACACGCGCGTTACAGCAATAAACTGCCACTTTATAGCGTCACACATCCGGTAGCCGCCCCTATTGGTATAAAAATTATCGATTAGTTTAGAAGTTTTCATTTGCCTTGCACTGTATAAAAACATTTGTTTTTGCTGAACTTTTCGCTCTTATTTATAGTTACGTGGCGTTGCTATATACAGGGCAATTCTATATTAATGTACTATGTAATTAAAAAATTCTGAATCTTTGGAGAGCAAAAATAAAATAACGTAATTATTCAAATTTTTTGCATCAATTCTTACTGCAAAGTTTTAAAAACAACCTTCTTTGGATGATTATCGGATCTCCATTTTACACCATTTGATGTGACACTACTTGAATTTTCGCTAAGAGCTTTCGTTATATTTATTAAAAAATGGATCTCTCACAGTGGCGGATTTACCAGCAGGCTAAGTAGGCTGGAGCCTAGGGCGGAAAATTTAGGGCAAAGTTATTTGAAGTTATACTTTTTCTGTGAAAAAGAGAGAGGTAACATGTATTTTATGTCAAAGTGAGAGGTAATATTTTTTACCTGAATTTAAACAGAATTTGCAAAATGTTTATCCAAACTTGGATATAACAGTTCGAATAGCTGTGTACACCAGTAACAAATTGTTCGGGTGAGATAAGCTTTTTTTGCTTAAAACAAGTGAAAAATTATCTAAGATCTACCTAAAGCATACATTACTCCACTTTATTGACAGTGGCGTAGCTAGATGGAAGAGGGCCCTGGGGCAGAGAATACACTAAAACAATAGACTCCTCATTTGATAAAAATCTTTGTCTTCCGAGCGCAACTTCTAGCTTAGGGAACAAACAAAGTCGCTTGGGGGCTAGATCTGGTGAGTATGGATGGTGGTCAAGCAGTTCAAATCTTAATTCATGGATTTCAGCCATAGCAATTTTGGAAGTGAGAGGCGGCGCATTATCTTGGCAAAACAAAATTTTTTTTCTTCAAATATGGCCGTTTTTCCAATATTTCTGCCTTCAGCTTGTCAAGTAATGTTGCGTAGTATGCTCCTGTAATAGTTGTTCCCTTTTAAAGATAATCAATTTAGATAACCCCATGACTATCCCAAAAAACAGTCGTCATCACTTTCCTAGCCGAAGGAAAAGTTTTTGCCTTTTCCGATTCCCGAGCCGATTCCCCCTTCGCAGTCCACTGTTTTGATTGAATTTTTGTTTCTAATTAATAGTAATTAATAACAGTAATTAATCGGCGCCAAAACTCTGATGTATTGTGCCTACACTGCGCCAACAGAGCGGTAGAAAAAAATGTTCATTCGAACACGTTTTTGGTCCAAAGTGAGTAAACGCTGCACCCAACGCGCAGACAGCTTTCTCATGCCTAAATCGATGTATAAAATGTGACAAACAGTGTTCTTTGGAAATATTAAAAGCCTCTGCCATCTCTCTAACTTTAATTCGCCGATTTTCTAGCACCATTTGATGAACTTGAGCGATGTTATCGTCAGTGGTTGCAGATTTTGGACGTTCCGAACGTTCATCGTGTCCCAAGCTGGTACGGTCACGTTTAAATTCAGCTGCCCAACATTACACAGTGGTGAACGATGGTGCAGAATCTCCGTACACAGTGTCCAACTCGTCTTTGATTTTCGTAGACAAACCAAATATTTAATAACAGCTCGATACTCGATTTTATCTGTTTTCACAAAAACACTCGTACCAACTCACTCAAGCGATTGTCAAATAAAAACTACGAGTCCAAAATGGCGGAAATTTTGGTGAGTACCTGTCAAAGGATGCGCAAACATATTCCCTAGCTTTTGTTGACAAGTGTTGCCATCTTCATGTTGAGGTCGGAAACTTTTCAAACCACCCTCGTATATTTCCTGTTTTCAAATCGGTGGTCAAATAGTTAGTATTGACCGAGTCCCGGGGGCTCTATGAGCTTTGGGACCCCGGGGCACTGCACCGGTTTGCCCTATGATAGCTACGCCACTGCTTATAGTAGTACATACATGATCGAACTTTTATTAGCTCAGAAATATACTGAAAAACTATTTTTTGAGCGCAATCTTAACTAAATCGTTGAATTGTAAAAATAATCTAGGAGGCAAATGTGTAAATCCGCCACTGATCTCTCAGTAGATTTGTCAAGTAGGCGGTTATTATTAATCGGCCGGTCTGATTTCGGAAAGTCTTACTTTCTTTTTCTTCTTGTGCCATACTTTGTTGTACGAAGATTTTTAAAGTTGCAATAAATTACAAAAATTAATTTTAATGCGCGAAAGTGCGACAAGTTTTGATAAATTGTTGCTTCAAGAGGACAAGAGGAGAGAGTCGGTCAAAATATATTTAGAGAATTTTTACAAAACTGAAATTCAAAAATTTGCTTTAAAGGGAGGTACCCCCCAAGGGTTTGGATTTGGACAAAAATTTTATTTGAAAATTTGTCTTAGAAAAGTGTCCTTTATCATTACTTTAAAGGTTCTCCACGGTCACGGGGACACACTGTATATTTAATTTTGAAAGTTAAACAAATATTAGAAAAAATCGCAGCATCTATTTTGAGAGTCGACGGAGCAAAAGTAAGATTTTTTAGTTATTTAATTTTCTTCTGATAAGAATATACAAATTTCACTTTATGTCAATGTCAAAGTTATACTGCCACTGTAGTCAAGTACCTTAGTGCCTTCCGTTACCGGCGATAAAGTACTTTAGTGTCTAGGCACTAAAATAAAGATAATTTCAATTATATTCAATTATTTCTTACATTTTCTAATGCAATTTTTGTAGCAAGGAAAGGGGTGGTGTGAAAATTCTTCGATTGAAATCTAAAATTTCCGATCCGAAACTCAGTAAATCTCTCAAGAATAAACCGAAAGTATCGTTTTCGTAAAACTGGATTTCCTTTCTTGCGAAAAGAGGTTTTATTTGATAAGGTTTGAAAAAGCACCCACGGCGCTTTCTCAGTTTCTACCATTCCCATTCGTATAAATTATTTTATACCTGTGCTTTGTTGCTATTTGCCAAGACGTAGATCTAAGTTCACTTCTGATAAAAAACAGATATTATATTTTTAATTTAAAAATTTGACTACAAATTTATTTTTAAATATTAAAAATTAATCATAATTTATATTATAAAAATTTTAAAATTAGTTAACGGAATATCAGTTGTAAGTTTCGTACATTTTGTATAACGGCGCCGTGGCTTAGTTGGTTAAAGCGCCTGTCTAGTAAACAGGAGATCGAGGGTTCGAATCCCTCCGGGGCCTAAAATTGCTCTCAGCAATTTCTTTTTTTTTCCATAACATTTATTCTAATTTACAACAATGCAATTTGTTTTTAGGTGAAAACAATAAGCTTTAGTTTGTAATTCGCCCATTGATAATATGCTAGTAGCAAAAACAGTAACTCGAGATGATAAGTACAATATTTTAAGTTAACATTGATTTATTTTCAAAACAGAAGTATGAAGAGGCGTGCAGAACCAGTTTTAAAAATTGGGGTAGTGTAGTTTCTCGCGTAACAACCGTTTTTATTAATTTTCTTACACTGCTAAATTGATGAAAATAATTTTTGATTTATTACAATACAAAGTTAAATGGCAATAAATTCTTTCATGAATTTTACAGGCAAAAAATAATTGTGTAGGTACAATAAATATTCTATTTATTTTTCACAAATATTATTTTTGATTTTTAGTCTGTTTTTTAAATGGGACTAAATTAATAATAAAAAAAAAATTTAAAAATAAAACTAAAAATGCAACTTGCGGATTTTTCAAAATTGAAAAGTGAAACAAAATAATGAGCTATGCTGGTATTTTAAAAAATGTTTGGCAGCGCCATCTATTGGAAACTCTTTTTTATAAAAAAAAGTATCGAGAGTTTCTATTTTGCTTACCAATTTAACGATTTTTTTTATATGGCAATAATTTTATGAATAATAAATTAAAAGCAGCTCAACAGCATTCTTTTTAGACAAAACCGCAGAATTGCGTTAAGAATTTCGCGAGCGTCCTGGAAGCTGGAAGTTCAATTTTTGTTCATTTATCGGAAAATAAATTGAAATAAGTCAATTTGTCAGGGTGAAATTTGCAGAACCCAAAAACTTGTTGCTTTTACATGACAAAGCTCCATAGAATTTAAGGCTAATAACAATTTTTGATGAAAGGAAAGGTCGTCGAGATCAATCACACTCTTCATGAGCTTTATCCGTTCCATGTAATTTACAACGGTTTATTTGTTTCGGTGGTTACCGACCGATTTGCGTATGGTAATTCCAGAACAAGAAATTTCGAAAATGTCAATCGAGTTTCAAAAAATTGCGCTAATCGAATTTTATCTAGAAAGGGGTAAAATAGAAAATAAAAATTCACTAGTGAACCACTTACTCTAAAACGAAGTGGAGAATCGGTTAATAACAGCGTAGAATAAGAAATGACAAACTGCCCCTATTATTTCCAGGTCAGAAGGTGAAATATGCGGAACCGGAACACTGCATAACAATAGATATCGCCGAAAATCAAAACAAGTTTTAAATCTTGGTTTTTTATATCATTTTGTACGGAAGCTTAACATCGACTACCCCTAAGTATAGCGTTCACTTTTAGATTCTAAAAATTTTGGGGTTATCCTTATTGTAGTTAAAGCGTTATTAAACGTTAAAAAATCGAACAATATCTTTGTTAATAATAATAATACCTCGGACAGTTATTACCTAACAGACATACAATCAAATTTGCCACACAAAAACTGGGTAAGAAAGCTATTATTAATATTGCTTCTTACTTTTCATGTGGAGTAATTAACATTAATAAAATGTAATTAACAACTCCGGGATGTTTACCATAGATTATTTTATTATTACATTTTTGAAATTTTTTAAAAGTAAAAAAACTTTTTCTTTATAAATACGAAAAAAAAAACAAGAAAATGTAAAAGCAGTATTAACTACCTATGAGTAAATAAAGTATTTTGTTTGCTTTATTTTCCTGATGAAAAATCGATTTTATATCATCACAAACAAATAATATACTTTTAGGGTGCCCGAGATGTTTCTTTGTTACAAGACAAAATTAAAACAACCTGAGTAAAAAAATATATGAATAATATTTCCTTGTATCAGAAGCTACCTTTTTTATTACGTAGAATTTCCATTTAATGGGAAACTCCAGTTAATCAAGCTCTTCGTGTTTTCTAAAAAGAAATTAGTGTGACAAATATTTTTATTGATGCGTAATAAGTTTACCCAACAAATGTTATAAATCAAAATCTTGTAAAATCAATCAAGCATTAGCTTGTTAGCTTCTCCATGTTGGAAGAATTTTTCGTCTTTGTTCCCTAGTTAAACAATATACTATTTTCCTTTTGTTTCAATTGTTGCGAAATGCATTTAAAATATTTTCTTAGCACGACTTTGTCGTAACCTCGATAAAGAATTTTTTGCTAGTTATTTCTTACTGGATTTTTTAAATAATTATTTGTTTATTCAAATTCGAAAATTTTAATTTATATTTTTTTTTAGCTGACCTTTTTTTATAGTATTTGAGTTGTGTATTTGAAGTATTTCTGCAAATAAAAGGAGGAAAATAGATTATAGTTCAAATTGATTTTCGAATATCGAAAACTACATCAGGTTGTTAGAACAAAGTTCACAGTTTACTCAGGCTAGAACCGAGTAACGAATACCGAGTACGTAACAAATTTTATATTTTGAATATGAATCGACTGCTCTAGAGTTAAAACACAAAAAAAAACTACATAACTAATTTTAAACACTGAAAAATCAAATAATGCGGTATAGCATAGTGGTTGTGCCAGAGACGTATTTACCTAAGAGCCATAACCTGAAGGCTTCGAGGTGCGGCGCAAGCCGTCCTTCGCTCTTTTATTTTAAATTTTAGCTTTGATTTAATTAAAATGAAATAGTACACTTTACTCAATTATAAATTTATTTATTTTTTTAAATCTTTTTTGTCTTTTTTTGTTGAAAATAACTGATTAGTCGAAATATAGTCCATAGATAAATAAATTTATAATTGAGGCAAGTGTACTATTTAATTTTAATATATCTTCAATGGGTCATAATATTGTTTTAATTAATTTATGGGGCGGCAAACCTTTTGGGTCAAGGGCTCCAAATTTTAAAATACTTCTCTGGGTTGTGCAGGTCAAGAGGCGCCGCTCTAACGGTGAAGTTGAACGCAAACGAGATGTAAATACTTTTAAAAAATCTGAACAAAACAGTGCTAAACTGACATTTTTGTATCATTAAATTAAATATGCGCGGAACGACCGCATCAGCAAATTGCGCCGCAGGCGACTTTTTATTGTCCTTGAAGCACGTATGTGTAGTGTTAGGATTTTCATGGATATTATCAGTTTTTTTTTAATTTAAATATTAAATTAAATATAAACACTTTTTACACTTCAGAGAAGCTTTTATTTAGTCACAATTATGGATTCAAGGGGGAGATCATGACTCCCATGACCCTCCCCCTGGATCCGCCACTGAATCCAACCAATGGAGTTAGTAATTTTATTATTAAATGCGAAAACCAAAATAACGACTTGATTATTAACTCCATTGGATTTATAATTTTCAAAACCTCCAAAAAAGTCGGATTTGAATTACCGGTCGGTGTTACACGATTTTCCCCTTCATCTAATGTTAGTGCCTTAAGTAATTATTAATAATAATTAGATCAATAACACGAAATATTGTAACAATGAAATATAAATTAAGGGCCAGTATTTCAGTGGGCAGTAAGCTATAGCTTAGCTAATCTCAAGTTTAAGCGAAAGTTTTTGCATTTTTTGAGTAAGCGATAGCTTAGTTAAGATAGTTATGCTATCGCTTAACGTTAAACAGAACTGAAATACTCAAAAAATGCAAAAACTTTCGCTTAAACTTGAGATTAGCTAAGCTATAGCTTAACTGCCTACTGAAATACTGGCCCTAAGATTTTATAATTTTTAAAATTAGAACTTTAATTAAGAGAATTAATTGTTTTGTGGAATTAGAAGCTAATGCCCGTAGTAACAGTCACGGATTAATCTGAGATTCAAGATTAATTCTCGAAATAACAGCTGTTGCTACGATACAGTCTAAATTCCAGTAATCTCATTGGTAAATCCTAGAATTGTCTTGAATCTCGGCTTAATCCGTGACTATTAGTACGGGCAAAAGAGAGTAGCAGTACAGTAGCCTAAAAAGGCAAACAGAAATTGAAAAGTTTGGAAGAAATTAAAAAAATTGTTTGCAAATTGGAAATCTATGAAAATCAAAACATACACAAATCTAAAAGTTAGTTTCAGCGCAGTGACCTGAAGTTTTGCAAGACCGATTACCTATCAAGCTCATTTTTTTCAAAGTCGGGAAACCTGAGGTCAAAGTTGTTTTTCTACCTAAAATTTTCATGATAATTTGAAAATCAGCCTTATGCTTTTGTAATCTGAAGAGGTTGAAAAAATTAAAAAAATTGAGTTTTTAGCACCCAAGTTTTCTTCATTACACAATCAAATTATGTGATGCTGATGCTGGTATAAAGCTTTGCTATTTATATACTAAAAAAAAGATCTCGCTAACAAAACATTATTTGCTCTAACTATTACATTAACCGATTCAATAAAAAAATATTTCTTTAGTAGAAAAAACTTTAAAAAAAATTTGGTGCTATTACAAATTTTTTTCAGTGTACACAAACTACCCAGTTCTTGTTAAATATATTTTCAGCGATTTGAAGATACACCAACACATATAATCAGTAGTTTGACATTCAGTTTCAGAATCCCTCGTGGCTTACGGAGTTTTATCGCTTAAAAATTAAATAAATATACCGAATAATATAAAAAACAAAACCTCCGCACAAGTGAAAAGCACTCCTGAAAAAATTGAAAACCGGTTCAACAATAAACATGTTTTGCAATTTTTTTAACAGTAAGTTAAGCTTCTTCGAAAGATTTTCAGCAAAATTTTTAAAATAAATAAAATATTTCTTGAAATGTTTTGAAAATAGGAAAAGTTTTTATCTATCAAATCCTGAAAAGAGCAATAAATTTAGGAGTTCTGGCACTTTTGTAACTTATAATAACTGAAAAGATAATAACGCAATAATCAATTTTTAGAAGAGTAGCCTAGAGGGACAGCACTCACCGATAATTGGGTACCCAAAAAATATATGTAGGTAAAATCCGATGGTATAATATCTTCTCTGATTAATATTCGGAACTGAACCGGACACTGGTAAATTATTGATTGTTAAAAAATTACATCGAAAATGTCGACTTTTTGCTCATTATCCAGAGTAGCTTATCAAAAGTATTTGTAAATATTTTTACAAAAAGAAATTAGAGAAAACCAAAATAAACCTAAGAAATCGAAAATGTATCCTCGTTATACCCATTTAACTCTAGGGAGGGTAAAAACCTGTTTACTCTTGCTGATGAACTGTAAAATTATTAAGGCACACTTGGAAATGTTTGCTGAAAATTTATAAATTTCATTGAAACGTTTTCCTAGTGCGATATAAAATGTAATTTACATGGTGATAGGGACCCTCCTTTACAGAAACTCGACTTTCATCTGCAATATACACTTTGTTGCACACACAAATGCAACTGAAAGGAGAAGAAGCGAAGCGTGATTTAAATTATTACTGCATTTTACTTTTTTCAGAATAATATGATGAAATATCTAACAATCAACCTCACTCGGCTCCCTCATTTAAAAATTTTACGATACGTGAACCCAGGGTAATTTGTTAGGATTTCGAATCTACACCACAGAATAAAACCGCAACCTGTTTCCGATATCTACCATCCGTGGTTTTATACACGTACGTTGTACCTCTAGTAAAATAAATTTTTTGGATGGAAAACTCGAAATAAGATTTCGACAATTAACTTAAAAAATTGTTTTTGCCAGCAAACATGTTTATCTCCCGGAATTTAAACGGAAAAATAAAATAATTTTTTTTTTCTATTTCCAGTACATTTACCATGTGCATAATATAAAATATAAAGAAAAATAAAAATAGAGCATAATTCTATGAGAGATATTTTATAAGGCGGATTAGGAAAGTATACCATTACAACAGAATAGAAAACGTTAACGGTCTTTTTTTTCCTTTATGTATCCATCCTGACACATCTGCATCCTGCGTCAATGTAAGACGCATCTGAGAGAATGCATTTTGTCCCATGTGAGAATTTGGTCAACCTTTGACATTACCTGAGCCCGTTCCAGAATATCAGGTATGACGTGGTAAATTTGAATAGAACTAATTTAAAAGTTTCGATCTGCACAGACGGTTAAAGTATCGTGTTTTAATTAAAATTAATTAATAAACTAATAAAACTAATTCGTAAACTCAAAATCCATCGGCGTTTTCAGTATGACGACCTTTTTAAATATTCAATTTAAGTAAAACGTATAATCGAATATTGGTTAGTTGATGAAGGTACGAATCCTACAAATTAATCAACGAAATGATGGTTGTTTTATTAATATTATGAGGGAGAAATTGCAATGCAAAATTTTGCAAAATAAACTCAAAAATTAACGCCAGGTACAAAAAAAATTAGTTTCAAAAATCTACACGTAAACTTTTTATCGCATAATTTATGATCTGAAACTTTCTTTAGAAAAGGGGATTAATTTTCTCGGTCACTGACAAAAAATTGAGGTAAATGCTTTCAGAAAATTATGAAAAATGAACCGTTACTTGTGTATTGAAGATACGAAAAACAGTTATAGCACAAGAAAAAGTTTGGTACTTTCGAGAAATTTCAGAACAAATCGAAATATCTTAGCAATTACAGTAAAATTTTATGATGCTATCAATGACAGCTTTACAAGCTTCAGAAATTCAGTCTGGAAGTCAAAAAAGTTTTTCTGATTTGCTTAATTCCGTTTCCAATATTTAAATTAGGTTTATGTTGAATTAAAATTCCAGATGAGGTTATTGTTACTCCAATAACAAGAATTCACGCTTAAGACTTGCGTGGGTGTAAACCATATAATTATTTTACTGAACTACATCCATCAAAAGAAAGGATTCAGTATCAGGAAGTGAGAAATTTAATCAATTAGTCTCACCATTTTAATGAGGATGTTTAGACTGAAAAAAATGAAACACGCTTCTTGTACTAATGCAGAAATTTTTATCGGCCGCTTTAAATATTTTTCCAAATTTGTCAACTTTAATCAAGAAAAATGTCCTTTATTTAATTTGTTAAATTATAATTGACTATTTCGTAAACGTCTTTTAGTGGAGGCTACAAACTTTCGTGAAAAGCTGGTTTAACGATTTTCCCTATGTCAGTTATTATTTAATGAATACTAAATGGACTACGTAATATCTCACGATATAAAACGATTTATAAACCGGCCCATAACCAGATACCCGATTTTTACAACGAGATACCGAAACAACCAGAAAAATTTTCAACCCCCGTGTTTTAGTTGGCGTTAGGGTAGATGACCACGAGTTCAAAGTTCATCAACTACTGCAAACGTCCCGTGTGGGAATAAACATATAAGTAAGATATATTAAACTTCTGATTTATAATTCTCATGTATCTTTGAGCAATATTTAATAATATAATGTAGTATATTATACATATACCACCCAGCTTATTTGTAGGAAATTTTAAACCACAAATATGTGGTCATTTTAAAAAGATCCAAAAGTACACCGAAAAAAAAGTTTTGTATAATTTTTTAATTAATCATAGCTTGAGTATAATCGGTTTTTCGTAACTCAAAAAAAAGTTTTTATTCAAAATTTTCGAGTTAATAGTAAAAAATGGTAAAAATTTAAAGTAATTTTGATAAATTTTAACTGATATTAAACTGCTTAAACTAAATAACTTGCAATAATTAGGATAAATTAATATTCAATAATCTACAATGACACTGTTAATTCTTCCTCATGATTCATTCACCAAAAATAAATAATTCTGTATACAATTGATTTTCGAGTTTATTTATTATTTTTTATTAATAATATTATAAATAAAATATTAATATTTGTTTCCGGTCAAGGATATAAGCATATTATAAACAAATATTAATTTTTTATTTAATCCGAGTACGAAACAACAATAACATTTATACGACGCACTTTGTAAGCGTTTGCATAAACCCACCTTTATTGCTTACAATGGAAAACAGGTACTTTTGAAAAATTTTATTTTTAATTTTATTCGGTATACAAAGTGCTTGAAACGCAGACGTCGTTTAGATAGCTACAATCGCAAATAAAAGAGAAGATTGGTCAGCAGATTTTCAAGAAACAACAAACCAAAATTAATTCAAAATATCACAATTTGTGATCTGTAAAGTCATGATTAATTTTTAATATTTCTTTGGGTAAATACTTCCTAGTGTTCTACACGGAAAAAAAGGTTTTTTTAAATAAAGAATAAATATATTCTTAACCCTTAACTGGTAACGTCGGGTCACTCGTGTCCGGCGCTTAAAAAGGTACTTTAAAGTGCTCTTAAAAATTTGAAAAAAATCATGTAAGTTCGTTAACTATTGCAGTTTAAGAACCAATTGCTGTACTGCCGATTTTTTCATTTGTTTAAACAATATAATTGTTTAAATAAATAAAAACGTTAAAAATAGACCATTATTTTTAAAAAATCATTATTTTGCAAAAATTAACATTTTTTTTAAAATTCCAACGGGAAATTGAAGATGAAGAATAGTAATTTTAAGAAAAAAATATAAGAAGTGTCTATATTGATCAAATAGAAGACATCTTCATTGAAACATGGAAATATATACCGGACAAAAGGTCAGCCGCCCAAAAGAGGACCTGTCCAGGAAAAACCGGACATCTGGTAACCCTAACTTCGAGTAAACTTTCAATTTATAGTAAAAAAAACATCAAAATTTAAATAAAACATTTTTAGATAACTTCAATTTTTCATCTACGTAACTGGTAACGTCCGGGTCACTCGTGCTCTTTTAAAACTTCAATTAGCTCTCACAACGCCTATTTAGGCACTGAACCGTCGGTACTTGGGAGCTAGTAGTCTACTAGTATACAATTTTTTCCAACATAGTTTGCCCCCCCCCGTCCCGCCCCCCTTAGAGCTACAGGACACTCTCAATTTCGTCAGAGCACGAGTGACCCGACGTTACCAGTTAAGGGTTAAAATTATTTATTTCATTTAAAAATATAATTTCTTTACGCAATAAAATATTCTTGTAGTAAAAATATCAGTTGTCTTCAACAAAGAATATTTTTTACTTAAAATATTATTTAAATTCAAGAAAATTTCTTTGGAACGAAGAACATCGTTTTCTAGATACATGAATATTAAGATATTCTTAATCTAAGTAATTTAATTACGTAATTACTGAGACTGAAAGCTTGCGCAAAGATAACATTTTTTATGTTATGTTAAGAACTTCTTAATTCAAAAATGTTCTTTATTTAAATCAAATAAATTTGTAACTACAGTAGAATCCGCTTTATGTGATCACTTTGGGCCAAGGACATTTTGATAACATTAACCGAGCAAATTTAGAAAAAAACGTATTTTAAAAACGGAAAATTCCACCTTCTGTTTTACCAAGAGATCTTTCTCTTTTTCGTCAACATCGTAAGAAAAGCAAGAATAAACTAAAGTTACAAATTAAAATGCATAAAGCAAAGTCCTCTTTTAGTAAAATAAAAATAGAAACACTGCATGAAACGGGAAACTTCATTAGTTTTTGTATAAAAATTAAAATTAGTGACGTGTTTTGTAAAAATATATAAAATTTCAATGACAAATCAGAAAAAGATAGTTAGAAAAAGAGATTATTGTGTTGGTAATTCCCAGAAAGTGATAATAATTAATGGCTTTTTGATCACATTATCCGGTGGTTTTTGTATGTAAATTAATTAAAGCGGCTGGTTCCCAATCAAAATGATCACAATAACCGACTGATAACATTATCCGTAATCAGTAATCACATTAAGCGGATTCTACTGTATTTAGTTTAAAAACATCATTCTTTAATTTAATAATATATTTATGTAAACTAAGAAAACTGAATCAAGAATATTTTTTTCTTACATCAAGAAAATATTTTCGTGTGGCTATTGAAAACAGAGAATTTCTTGATTCAAGTGGTACTTATTTGAACCAAGTAATTTTTTTTTTCTGTGTAGTAATTGTGTTTATAAGAATAACTCTTGATAGCCGTTCACTTTAAACTATAAACTGAAAGAGTAAAGTAGTAATTTAACTGTCGGGAGCTTATAAAAATATTATTCAGGTTGATTTAATAGTATATGTTGTGATTTCGATAAAAAATTCATTTTTATAAAAATCTATCAAATTATTTTGAAAATTTTACATTTTTTCTTTATTGAGATTACTGAGCAACAGCTGCTATTTTGAGAATTAATCTTGAATCTCGGATTGATCCGTGCCTATTAATACGGGCATAAGTGTATCCTTCTGGTCGTAACGCACCTCTAATTGGTCTATCTTTTATCAACTCAAAAATATATAAAATATTATTTTATTATGTGATTGGTAATCAATCAATCAAAAAATGGCAATCAATCTAGTCCGATACCAATCGAAATGCACATCTATGCACATCTTCTTATTGGTGCACAGCAATCGATGTTAACATCAATCGGAATCACGCATTATTCTATTTGCACTGCATTCATTTATTAGATGATCACCAAAGTCACTTGAGCCACAGTTACCTGCTAGTAAATGTGTAATATAATACAATATTAGTGATTATCTAAGTGTCAAGGACAGATTTCTGACAGACATACTTTTTTTTAAATAAAAAAAAAATTTACCAATACAAGAGCTTTTTATTTTTTATTTATTTTATTAAAGTTATTTTTTTCTACAATTTTTTTCAAGTTTTCTAGTTCATCAAGTAATAATTATCAAACACAGAAAATCATTAAAAATGGGACTAATCGTGTAGTTCGTTGGCGTGTCTGTTATCTGTATAAATAGCTCTATGAAGCAACAATTGTTTGGTTGTCATGGCAACTCGCATTAGTAAGTAATAAAATGGCGCCTGCACGTGATTCGACTTCAATGGAACCATTGTTGTGGTTCTTCCAAAAAAATGTAAAAAAAATAATGTTCTAATAGAATTTGATTGATATTTAAGTACGTGAAATAGATTTCAATTGTTTTAGATATTTAATTATTAAATTATTGATTTTAGGTTTCAAATCAAACGAAAATTGGGGAAAGAAAAACTTTTTTTTAAATTAAATGTTTTTTGAAATTTAGAAAAAATATCGATTACGTAAATTCATTTTAGAATTTTTCCATTATAAAAACGTGATTGTTTTCAATTATTATTTTACATAATGCAAAAACTGTGTTTATAAAGGGAACGGGTTGCGAATTATTATTGGGAGGAAATTTTGCACATGCAACCCCCAACGTCCAATCGCAAAACGTTTTATATGCAGCTTTTGTGTATACGAAGCTACTGTATTGATGCAATTTTATGCAAGATCTCATTGCGTAATGCATTTTACTTCCGGTCATGTGCTATTTCCTATTTGTCCATTATTACACACTACATTACATCCCTTATTCATAAACTACTTTAAAAATTTAAAGAAACAGTGAAGGCGTGAGATTTCAATACGGATGCGCACAATATCTTTGTGTCGAAAGAACATTTTTTTAGTACCAGATTTCTTTTTGTGAATAAGACGGTGGCCACTTTGGCGCCGTCACTGGTAAAAGCCAGCTATTTTAGCGGTATACTAAACTTTAAAGATAGAAACTTATTTACGGCAGGTAGAGAATAAACCAACCCTCTCAAGAATAACATCGCAATAACCACCACTGGGAATAAAACAGAACGGATCTTTTTAAACCATCGGCAATAGAATATTTACGTCGGGACTCTCACGATAAATCTTATTTGAAAGTTTCTGTGATGCTGCGCTCACTTTAAATTTTAAATTTCAAAATTTTTAAATTTTTTAAAAATATTTTTTTAAATTACCGATTTGGCATTATTTGTTTTATAGAATAAAAAAAATTGCATTGCTAAAACGGATATTTAGAAAATTAAAATTTATTCCTGTTATACGTTACACATATTTAGTTAGTAAAAAAATAATAACTTATGTATTAGGTTTCCGGAAACGAAACAGGAAAATTAAAATTTATATACATATTTGTAAATAAGACTGTAAGTACAAATTTTGCAGATATACATAAGTACATAAGGGGGAACAACGGACCGGTTTTATGTAAGTAGGATGTATCATTGCAAAAATTTACATTAAATTTGCAATGGCGCGCCGAATTTAGAAAAGCTTCTTACAGTAAATTTATTAATTTTATTTATTGTAACTTTTTCTAGAAGCTACGTTTTTAAAAATTCAATTGATTCGGTACCTTATGAATTGCTTTAATTTAAATATTTTTTGTAATATTATTTTTGTTGTATTAATATACCGCAATATTATTATTTTCGTTGCTAATTTTAAAATATTATTTCGAACTTACATCGTTCTTCGGTGAACTTTTGTTATTATTTTTTTCGAATATAAAGCATATTGTTTTCTGAAACGCCTAAAAGGAGCTGAAATTTGTCAGAAGTGGAGAAATAATAATTTTTGAATACCTGCATTCATCAAATGCTTTAAAAGTTTTACCTGTAACATGGTAAACTGGTAAATTTTGCAGTTTCATGCCTCAACAAATATCCGAAATCTACCTGATTCTATGAAAGCTATTTGAAAAACGAAAAATTGCCTGTTAAAATTTGAAGAACATTATTTTATGCCTCCCGAAACGACGACGTTGAAAGAGGAAAATATTTAGAAAATTGAAAGATTAAAACAAAAAAGTGTTGTTTTTGAATTTTGTAGTAACAAATTCTTTGAAAAAATAATTTTTTAAATATATTATGTATTTTACTGCGATAAATAATAATAATAAATATAAAATAAATTTATTATTTCGAAAATTGGTCATTTAAAATTCAAAATAAAGTATGCAAGACCTTTACTCCTGGGAGTGCAAAATACTTTTTATAGTTCAATAATAGAAATTTATTGCTTTCGTTTACATTATTTGATATAGAATTATTTGATGTAGAAGCCGGCTATACACTTTCAATTTATTTCCAATATTGAAAATCCAGGTAAAACACTGAAAATAAAGCAGATAAAAAAAGTCTTCTCATTTTTGTAATAATGCAACTGCATAGCTGAATAAATATAATAAAATTTGAAATTGTATGTAAACAAACTTTCGCGTTTTGATTTAAATTAAAATTTTGCCAAGGTCCTTTTTCTAATTAAAAGTTTTCAAATGAATTATTTTAAACTTGCAATAAAAGTTAACGAGATGTAATTTATTATTTAACACAATTTTTGTAATTACTATTTAAAATTTACTATCGTTTTGTAAGTAAATAGCATTTTTGTTACTTGACAATTCTTGGAAACGTAAGTTTTTGAATTTTTGTTTTTGAATTTTCCAATTTTTTTTATTCCTGTTTGTACTACACAAAGGTAGATTGAACCGATTCATTAAATGAAATTCAACTTTTAACTGAAGTTTCAAATTTGAAGTTTCAATATTACGATTTAAAAAATATCGTCAGGATATTTATTGTTATGCTGACTATCAGCACTGCATTTGGTATAAATAAAATCACCAGGACAAACTGTGTTGAAAGTATTTGGCCGCCAACTTGGAAAATGGCGGCAGAAACAAGTTTTTCTTTAATATCTCGAAAATGGTAAACGATGCCAAAATTTTTTGAAGATTAAAAGTATTCAGCATAAAAATCCAGACAGTTTTTGTGTTAGAAATTTTTTTATCAGAAATATCTTTGAATTTTCCAATTTTCCAAAAATTTAAAGAAATAATTAACTAAATTCTTCTACTTATTAATTTTTAAAATTACACCCAAGTCCAATTTCGTACTAAATGTTAATCTGGCATTAAAATCTGATTTTTTAGAGAGTTCTATTCTTCCATTAAATTTTTATGCTTAAATTCTCTAACTTCTCCAGGTTTTCTCTAAACCTTTTTTAACTTTTCGAACCTCAATTAATTTCAGAAATTTTAAATTATAATAATTTATGTAAATAAAAATCGAAATTCTTCCAATTGGTTCGTTTTTCAAACTTTTTTGAATTTTCGAAATTTTCACCAAAATCAAAAAAATTTTCAATCAAAAATTTCTTGACTTCCCTAACAAAATTTGTACAATTTAATTTCCCTGAATTTTTCAGACGAATAGAAACCCTGATAATTTTCTATTTCTTTACGTTATCGACTCGAAATTTGATAATGAAATCAAATCATAAAATACATTTAAAAAATTAAAAAATATACTTATGAGTTTGATGTCGTTTTTTCAGTCAAAAATGTTAATGGTATTTTTTAAATATTGAATTAGAAAATTTATTTAAAAAATTCAACAAGTGGATAAGGCTGCCAAATTAACTTTAAATCAAAATTTTTCTAAAAAATGCTATACCAGTTCTATTTACCATGCGTTTTTAATGTTTATTTTTATAATTTAATAGTAACAAAAGCAAAATATGCTGTAAAAAATCAAAACCACCCCTGCTAGTTGATTACTGCTGCGAATATGAAAAACAGATTATCGTAAAAGTTCAAAGAACAGCTTTTAATATAACATAAAATTATTGATTAAAAATATTTGAGATGCGTAGGTTTTTATGGTGGCGAAAATGATGATTTTTTGACAGTATCGCTCTTGGTATTCTAAACATTTTCGAGACTGAAATATTAATGATGTCACATTGCTTTTACTGTCACTGTAAGAGACACTTTCGAATATGTCTCGTTTAAAAGCAATGTTTGCAAAAATTAAAATAAACGTAAATTTTCGTGTATTTAATTATAAAAAAAAATTTTTGATTTACTAAGAGAAAGGCAGTATAAAAAGAAATTTACGATTTGGGAATCCCCGAACGGAATAATATTTCAAATTTTGTTTTACGCAATGATCGTATGAGTAAATCAGAATTTTCTTTTACATTAGAGACTGCTGCACACCAATTATTTAAAATGTTTGTAATATTTTGTAAATACATGGTACTACAATTATTACGTATACGAATAACTAATATTTTTTTACACTGTCAAGATACCCTCTCACGGCGATATTTCAACAAAGTGACAGCCTTTAGGTGCACTACATTTCATAACCGATAGTCGAAAAACTTGAAAAAGTTACAGAACAAGCCCTAAGGATTTACAAGCTTTTTAATGGATTATTCGGTAATGGTAGATAGTACAAATTATTAAATAATGACATAGCTATTCGATTTCAAAGTAGGTGAAAAAACCGGAGCTATATGTTCAAATTTCTCCAATTCGTTGAACTTTGACGAGTAAATTGCCGAATAGAATTTGAAAATATTTCTTCTTCTTTTGTGTTTAATTGGGATTATTATTGGGATTAAATTGTAATATATTTGTCAATTTAAATGGCCAATTAGGTATGTACTCGTACAGTGAAACTTGATAGTAACCAATAATCGTATTAGTATTTCAGAATTATACCAAGAAATTCCCAAAACAAATTTTAGAACTTTTCATTAGAAAACTACTATTTTCCTTGTGTAGATTCTTTGAAAGAAAAATTTTAAAAAGTTGTGTGTGAAAATAACTCTGAAATTATTTTTTTCCTTAAATCCTTTATTTTATTATCAGAAAAATGCCTTAAATTTTCTACAAAAAATTCAAACCAGAACAGGGTCAAATTTGTCAAGACTTGTCCCAAAAATCACAAAATTTTAAATTAGTCGTTTCTTGTAGTACCTCTTATACCCAAAATAGGTCTTATAGAAACTAAAGTAGATAAAATTCTGCGTGAGACGAGAAAAAAAATAACTCTACATTGAAATCTGAAAACTACATATTTTGGAAAAAATCGGATGTGGCTATGCCCATAACTTTATCACCCCTTTAAATAATAAATAATAAATTTAAAAACAAAAATTTTTTAATTTATAAAAATTATATAAGCAAAAATAGGACTATTGATTATTGATTAATACTTTTTTATTATTGTTTTGGACGAGAATATAATAATAAAATAAAATTTTAAAAATAAGAAAAATATAATTTTTTTAATTTACAAAATATTATTTTTTTTGTTTCCGTGTACCGATTTTTAAACAAAATCAAATCAGGTGTAAGTTTCAATATTCATGTACTAAATACGAAATTTTGTAAAAAATTTCTATTACTTTTTGAGGTAGAGCGCACACAAAATTTGAGACATACATGCATACATACATACAGACATTTTTTGGAAATGATAATTTTCCGCTTCTGGGACCTCAAAATGTCTAAATTCATCAAAATCTCAACTTTTTTTTCTGCTCGATTACAATACTCTCTCAGACTTCGTATGATAAAGTAAAAAAAGATATAAATCGGAGCTATATTATTTTGGGTATAAAATGTACCACTGCGAAAAAAGGTTTGTCGTCCAGAATAAGAAAATTTGCTCTTTTTTCTGAATAGAAAACAGATTTGATATGGCAACAGAAAATTTGTTGTAGCAACAAAAACTTGGTTATAGCAGAAAAAAACTCAGTTGAGGCTATAGCTACTAATAGCTCTGTTACAGCGACAAATCCTTTTTCACAGTGCAGAAAACAGATTTTTGATGTTTGAGATCTTTCTTGATAAATTTTCGTTTGGTCCGGTTCGAATCTGTTGTAAAAACTTTTTTGGTATTAAAAAAGTTTAAAATAATTTTTTTCGGAGTTATTTCCAAGCAGACACCTTTTTCATTAGGTGCTGTAATTAATTTCCTTTTATAATAATAATTTAAAATTTTCTCATTTGGAATAGATTTTGATGTTCCAATACTTGAATATTTTTCCTACTTTATCTAAAATTTAATAATAAATTTCTGAAAAATTGTTTGGCGAGTAATTCAAGGCGGTTTATAAACATTTTTTAATAAATTGTGTTTATGACTGTAGCAAAATGGATAATTCCGCTTCCGATTTAAAATGTCTATCAAATTGTGCAGATAAAAAAATTTATCGGAAAAATGCTGCAATGCCAAAATAAAAAATCACGTTTACTGTTTTGATTTTCCAGGATTTATGCCGTTAAGTGCCGTTGTGTACTGCAGAGTTTGTTAAACAATTTTATAGTTGAAGATATTCGGGTGTCCACAGCTACACAGGGTTAAAATCATGTTATAATGTGTGGGGTTCCACAAGAGTATTTTATTAGATACAAACTTTTTTCCTCGATAAACATTTCACACTTGATGATATATTTACTAATAATTACACTTTAATATTGATATATTTACATTAACGTTATTATAACGTTGAAAATACGTTAATTCAACTGGAATATGCTTACTGGTTAGAATCAGAGGAATTTCAAGATCAGCAGAAAATACGAGAAAAACAGGCAAACAAAAAGCTAAATTTTGTTAAAAAAGTTTAAAAGTTGAAGCTCGCGAACATTTAAATTCAAATTTAAACGTTTCGAATAGATCCACAAAAAGTAAAATAATGTTTTATGTTCAATTTCTTCAACTCAAAATATCGTTAAGATACGAATCTATTAGATAAATTAAGCAGGTAATCAAAAATTAACTTGGTTAATTATCTAATAGATTCGTATTTTAGAGATATCTCAAGGTGAAGAAATCAAGCAAGAAACCCGATAATAGCATATATTGCTAAAGCTATCAAATTTTTTAAAATACGTAACATTTTCATTCAAGAAGCTTAGTTTCTGCTCTACTATCAAAATCCAAAAATTTATTCGATAAAATAAAAATTCACAGCAGAATCTCTGATTTTACAAAAAAAGATCGAATTACGAAATCGGCAGATTTTAAGTTTTCAAAATTCTTTATGGTGTCCAGCCGATAAAGCATTTTAAAACGATTATCAGAGGGGGCAATAATTATTTGCTGTCTGGAAACCTCAGATTTAGATGTTTTCTGCTGAGAGAACCATGCGAAAAAAGTATATTAGTGAATAATCTCGTTTTAGGTTCACTTTAGAGGAAATTATCAAGTTATCAAAATAAGGTAAATTGATTGTCTACAAAAATTTTAATTTTTTTAGTTTTATGAATATTGTCGATTGCGAACTTAATTTATTCTTGATTTTTTCTTTTGTATGCTTTTTTGCTTTTTTTGCATATGGCGGCCAGATCTAGATCGCGATAGATCGTGCAAAATTAGTGTACCTTTTCAAAAAGATCCAAATTAAAATAATAAAATTGATTTCAATCTCTCCTTAATGATATTCACAATAAAATCCTTTTGGACTGATTAATATGATTATTCGTTTATACCACAATTTTTTTTAATTTGCAAAATTTAAAACATATTTTTAGATTATTTTAAACCTAATTGATTGATAATTAATTTTTTTATTGTATCAGTACCTATCAGGACAATTAAAATTGCTTAAAACTCCCGATCTTTAGAATTCAACAGCTTTTGTGTTCCTTTTATAAAATCTGATTTGTTCAAAAATTTATTTTTGGTGCAGTTTATGAGTTATTGCATTGTACGGTTATTTTGTACCTTTTTGAGACCTCAATTTTGTATTATTGGGAGCTGCTACTTTCAAAATTCAAAGATCTTTGACAACTTCTACGTAACGATGCCTCAATTTTGGTTTCGATCAATTTTATGTGAAATAGAAACTTGGTAGTTACAAAAAATCGTTTCAAAAATTTTTTGAACCAAAACTGGAACAGTTACCTAGTGTACGAACACAGACAGGACCAACCAGATAGGATTACATTTAGGTTTGAGTTCTGAATAAAATTTTTACTTTTGCTCAAAAATATGTCTTAAATTTTTTTATAGTTTTGCATAACATTCTGTACAACGGGGGGGGGGGTCTGGATTTATACGAAAGCATGAAATTGAATTTTTTGTTTGTACATTTTGTTAAAATACGATTTAAAAGCTTTTTACTTGCGTATATACACATAATTATTTGAAAATGCTGTTCTATCTTTAGATGAAGTCTTGAGAAAATCTCTGTAGGAATCACATTTATGAAAATGTAGTGAAGTAAATATTGAAATACTGTAATGAACTTGGAATTTTAGAGCTTCTCTTATTTACGCATTTGTGGAATGCTATAATTGTCATTTTTCTGAAACTACTGCAAAAATATATTTAAAAGAAATCTAACTTTTACATTGAAAATAATGTAAAATTAAATTAGTACATACATTATTTTCGTTAAAAAATTATATCTTCTTTACAGTGAGTTTCATATTTTTTATTTAAGTTATTATTAAATTTGTTTGGGGAAAAACTTTTATTCAAGCTCAAAGATGGATTTAAGCTCGTCTGCTAATGTAACCTGTAGGTAATTAATAAAATTGGGTAAAGAGATGATAAAGACGTAATTGTTCCGATTTTACGCTTCCCATCATGAAATTTGCAACAATGGAAAATTTAATAAACGTTATCTATTTAAATCTTCATCTTTATATCTTGCGTTCATTGCCCATTATTACTTTAAAAAATTTGACTGCTTTCTATTTGAGGAATTGTTCAGGGATGTTACAGATTAAACATACCATTTTTAATTTAATATTCCTTCTTTGTATCATTTTTTAAAAACAAAGAAGAAACGAGCAAATTAAAATGAAAATTAACAATAAAAGAGTAGTTTAATTAAAAACCAACAAGATATTGCCTGCTAAAGGTATATCAGCCCCTGAGAAAATATTTATCAAAAAGACAGTCCAATTTCGTCGATGATGAAAAAAATGTTAGAAATTCAAAAACGTAGTTCTAATGAACAATTTTTTTTGCCAAAAATTAATTTTCCAATTTTAGCTAAAGATACAAAATCAGAATATTTGAAGGTTTCGGCTTGCTTGTTTACATCATTTCTTGACTTCATCGAATTAAAATCTCAAAACAGAATTTTAAAAACTGCTACAAAATGTAATTCCCATTTTTGCTATTGGTAATAATAGTTTATTATTATTAACAACTCAAAAATAAATAAATAATGTAAAAAAGTACTTGAAAAAATATCAATCAAAAAGTATACAATACAGTTTAAAGATATAAATTAATAATTTCAAACATATTTATTAAGCTCACTTGTAAATTTATACAGAGATAAATAAAAAGAACTTTAAAACTTAGGTTGGGGGTAAGTTGACGTCATCTCACCCCTAACATTTTACCCTCCCATTTTGTAATGGCTTCCTTTGAAAACCAATAGAAGTTAAGCGCGGGAGAAATCTTAAGGGATGTAGGGGAAAACTAGTCTGAATTAACCCTCGTATAGCGTACGCACCCTAAAACGAAAGTGAAACACTATACGAAAGAGAAAGTTCTCTTGGGATAACTAAGTCTAAGATGACTGTTTTAAGTTCGGGAAAAGTAATAAATTGATCGATCATCTTTCGTTCATTCCTTATTTATGTACTAAACATCCAGATAATGAACTATCTAAGGATTCCAAGTCCAAAATTTGCAAGTGAATTACCACAGCATCAAATTTAATTTTGCGAAGAAAAGTTTGCTGATGCAACATTCGTAAGACGAATGATTTCCCGATAAACAGGGTGTTTTAAAATAAAAGTTCGCTATAGTGAAACAGTGCGTTTTAGTGGCAAATTTGTGATATTTTGACATACAGGAGTAAGTACGATCATTAAAATGCCAAACTATAGATAAGTTTTAATGATGTAGAAACATACCCATACCAAATTTTGAGCGATGAAAATATTGATTTTCAATTAAGATGCAGCCAAGACGTCACTGTAGCGAAGAAGAAGAAGAAGAAGAAGAATGAAAAGTAAATAGCAAAAGAAGGAAACATAAATGAAACGCACTCTGTGAAATCGATAGTTTTTCAAGTCGAAACCCCCAAATTACCAAAAATATATTGCAATTTTTCACCAGGAGTACCGAAGACAAATTTTATCTTAGATGTAATAAAAGCACACCACAATAAATTTATTTTGGATTTATAGTTGTTATGTTTACAACTCCTCCATATTTATATCTCACAACTTCAGAGCCGTCTGTTTATAGAACTGATAAAAGATAAAACTTTCGGTTTAGGGTGAAACGTGACACGCCTCTACTTCCTATATTCGTTTAGTGTTAAAAATTCTAGGAACTCATAAGAAAGCGACTACATTTTTCCATTTCAAATTAAAATATCTGATAACATCGACGATACGTTTCGGATGTTAATCGTTCTCGGGCGCCCCGACATTTTTTATTTTGTTTTTGGATTGTTAAATCCGGACGTCTCAAACGATATCCATATAGGGATGCAGAAATCCTTGCAGTTTTAAGATTTCAAAACTCGAGAATCTTAAGTATCTAGTCGAAAATTTCAATAAAGTGTCTAAAATATTCTAATTAAATAAATGAGCGCCATACTGAATTCCGTTGAAAATGCATCAGTCCGTTTATACTTCATTGAGTAGCGAGCGAACGTTGTGACGACTAAGGAGGCGTCTCTAAGAAGGTGGGGGTGCATCAGAAGTGGGAGATTTTGAGGGGAAATTTGGAATGCTTGATCAAGGTTAGGTCAAGGAGCTCTACCTCTACAAGAAATTTTTTAAATTTTCAATTATGTTTTATTATTGAATAATTACGTAAAATTATACCTATAGTAGTAAGTTGTAAGATTTGTAAGTTTCTGATTTAGCGCAGAAGCCAGCGCGTGGTCCTCGTATCATCTAAACCGCGACTATTTTGTAAAAAAGTTAGAAATATTCCTTTTTTAATTCTCGAAATGTAATTTTTGTAAAATATTATTTTCAAATTCTTTCGAAAATTATTGAAAATCTTGGATTTTAAACGGCATCTCAAAAGAAAATCTAAATAAATTGCATAGTCGTGACATCTAATGGCGATAATAGAAATTACATCAAACGAAAAAAGAAGCAATTTCTCGATGAATAAGTGGATTAAAAAACTTTTTTATTGGTAGAAATAAGAATAAGAAAATCTATGGATTTTTCACTTTTAACAACGAACGTTGACAAAAGCAAAATAATATCTATTTACGCGAGAAAATCGTCAACGAGCGATTCGAGTTTTCTTCGCACTTGCGGGCGTCGTTTATAAGCAAATAGTGAAAAATTAGATTTATATAAACAACATTAATATAATTCTTGTATAATACAATGTTGATACTATTCCAAAATTATCTATTGGAACTAAAAAATAATTAATTTATATCGCGCAATATATAATAGTATTAAATATAACAAAATTATATTGTAAAGTGTGGGGTTCCCCAAGGTTATTTTATTATAGACAAATTTTTTTCGATTATATTTTTTAATAATATTTTTATTGATTTATGAGGATTTCAAAGTACGTAACTCAAAAAAAAAACAATAGTTTAATTACTATTGCCTGTATTATATATAGGCGTATCAATAATATATTTATTTAATATCCCAAGATTTTAACCAATTTTTAAATCTATCTTAAATAATTAAATAAATTATAGTATAAAATGGGCCATGCTAGAAATGGGCAAATATCATACAATTTTATCAGAAAGTTCTTTCTCGTCTACGGCGATAATTCAGAAATTTCTACAAAATTTTCCAACTAAAAAAGAACTATTCGATGAAGTATACTGCTTTACTGGCAAATTGTGTTCCATAAAACATGCAAATGTGTAGGTACCTAATGTATTCCATCTCTAACTTTGCGTTTAAATCTCCAAAATGCTCCTCCCAGAAAATTTAAATTTTATCATTCAATTTGTATCTGATTTATTAAAAACGAGCGATTTTTCATCCAATAATAAAATTGTTTCTATAATTTTAATTTTTCTTTCTTCAAAAGGCTTTCTTTTCATAGAAAAACTGGGATAGAATCAATTGAAAAATTTATTTTAGGATATTTGTATCTTAGGTAAATTTGAAATTAAAGAATTCAAAATAAATCAAAATTCAAATAATTGGAAGTAATTCGACATTTTCACCTTTAATTTCGGCGAAAATTTGAATAATAATAATATATTAAACTGAGTAAATTAAATTTTTTTGTTTGCTATTGTTATTGTTTTCGTTGGGATCGCCACTAATTGTTTCCTGAGAGCTTTTCTTATTATATTTGTCCTGCAGCACAAAAAAGATTTTATGTCAAGTGAAAATACCGGTAAGAAGTCGGCGATAAGTCAACAAATTTTTGGCTTATTGCGCTTTGCGGAACACCAAAATACAGAGTCTCACTATATTTTTAAAACAAATTTGCTAACTTTTCCAGATTTTTTTTGATTTAAATTGAAAAATTTTCCTGCCTTTGGAATTTTGGTAACTGCGAAATTGTAAACTTTAATATAATGTATCTAATAAATAATAATACGTAATTTTTACTATTTTTCAGCAAATTCCAAAGATTTTAAATTTTACGTAAATTTAAATTATCTGACTTTTCAAAACTTTTCAGACTAGCGAAACTCTGGGAAACATAAAATATCTAAATTTAAAATAAATGAAATGTAACCAAAATATCGACAATTTGCCTATTTATTGTTATATATTGTCGTGTTCCAAAATTCCTTTTTTTATTTTTAATTTTGAAATTTTATTGTATTAAATTTGAGTTTTTGTTTTGATTATTATTTTTAAATTTAAAATTAATTTGATTAAAGATTTTATAATTTGTAAATATTTTGAATAATTTGGCGCCAAAAATTTTATGTCGACAAGAAATTTGTTGGAACTAGCCTTTTGCCGGTGGTAGACGAGGGTAGTCGCTTTTTACGAAGCGTCTCCGTACTTGTAAATTTTGAGTCCTTTGTTGAGAGTTGATTTTGATTATTTTGTGTATAAAAGATTTTGATCTTCTGCGAGTGAATTTTTTATATTAATTTGTTTAATTTTGAACGAAGTTATTAATAGTTATGGATTGATCCGAGATTCAAGATTAATTCTCGAAATAGCAGCTGTTGCTACGATACGGTCTAAATTCCAGTAATCTCATTGGTAAATTCTAGGATTATTTTGAGTCTCGGATTAATCCGTGACTATTAGTACGGACATAATAGTTTTATTTTAATCTGTGATTATAATAGCAAGGCTATTCGGGTTGCGCACCTAAAATCTTAAAATATGGAATTGTGTACATGTGGCACTCGAAAAACTGATTTAAGGTCTCGATTTTCACAAAATTCATAAAAGTGTTAATATATCGAAAACTACCGATTTTTTTACTTAGATCATATTTTGATATTATGATCAGTCATGAGCTAGTCTATCAGTCCTCCAAGGGATGACGTTGAGATTTGGGACATCCTATATAATGTATAAATTTATTATTGTTGAAATTATGCCCTTCATTCAAGGGACATTTTTGACAAACTTAACATTTTGAGTTTAGTTTAGAAATTCATAATAATGTAAAATATAACGCCAATAAAACTAATTAATTGTCGGTCGACGTTTCGGCTAATTTATTCAGCCATCTTCAAGACTAAAAAATAACAAAATCATATAATCAAAAATATTAAATATGTACAGTAGCAGTCATGGAAATTGAATCAGTAATTATTTCCGAATTAAAATAACAATTCCCAATAAAATTTCAATAACCGCACACAAAATTAGGTTCTCAAACCGGGGGGTCTGAGAACCCACTTGACATTGTGCGCAAAATAGTGTTATTGAGATTATATGGGTTTCAAACCAAAAATCTAACTTCTAAAATTTAAGATTTTTGATTTGAAAGTCAATAACACAGCAGCGATTCTCAATCACTGTGCCGCGGCATTTTTGTGTGCCGCGAAATTCTAAAAGTGTGCTACCAAATTTTAGATATTTTAATATTAAAATAGATTATGTTAATATTAATAAATTATGATTTAAAAAAATCCTTTTAACAGGAATAAATATTTAAATCCATAAAAAAAATTTAAATTATTTCATTATTTGCTTTGCAACGCGTTCTTTCTTAGAATCATAAACTGATTTTTATGCCTCAAGTTTTTTTTTGTGTCTTTTTTTTTCTTTCTTTTCTTTCTTTGTGTGCCGCCAAATTTTAAAATCGTTAAAAGTGTGCCGCAACAAAAAAAAGGTTAAGAATCACTGCTCTATAAGATCGAGACAAGCTTTGGTAGGTTAAAATAGTACTAAAATTAAGCAAACACCTACTTTTTAAAGAACTATAAGAACAACCGTTTCTGAAAAAAGGGCGCTTAAAAGTTTAACCACAGTACTTTTGCTAGTTTATGCAACAGGTGCTAACTTTTAGCTAAATTGGTACAGCGTCCGCAAGTCAATTGGAAAGTTTGATTTCTTGCGGTAATAAATTCTTTCTCTCTCTTTTTTCACTCACTCACTCGGTAACCTGTCAGCCGAAAAAAAAACACCACGATTGGTTAATTTTTTTACCAACCGAAAAATATATCAAAAAGTAAAAAATACTTTGTCTCTCTATCTCGCTGTAACGAGATGCACATCAGTCGAGTTCTACTGTATTCACTTATTATTACACTTCATAGATATTAATAAGGATATAAATAATAATTATAATTACAGTAGAACCCCTCTATAACGAAAACTCAAGGGACAAGTCTACTTACTCGTTATAACAGTTTTTTCGCTATAAACAATTATACAAAACATATACATACAAACCGGCAAGGCGCCAAACGATTTACTCGTTATAGCCGATTTTTCGTTATAACGGGACTCGTTATAGAGAGGTTCAACTGTATAAATTAAATTATATAGGAGTATTATTTAAGATCAAATTTGGTTAAACCCACAAAAATCAAAAAGAAGGGTTTTGTCGTAAAAATCTATCGTGAAAGATAGATACTCCTCTCACAATACACAGTATAAAGTATTTCGTTAAATTAACAAAAAAATGTTGTCCCAGCAGGTCTACTACAATTTTTTGTAATATTAACAAATTTTATTCTTATAGTAACATAAATACTTACAAAATAAAATAATTTGAATAATAAAAGTTGCTATTCTGCGTAATAAATTTGCTAATATAACAAAAAATTGTAGTAGACCTGGTCTGACAACATTTTTTGTTAATTTAACGAAATACTTTTTACTGTGTACGTTACCCAAAGAATAACGAAAGACTTCTGCAGAAACAGGATTTCCAGCTAAAAACATACACGCACACCCCGCCAAGTTGCGGTTATTAAGGAAGACATAAAAATACTAAAAAAAATTATTACTACTGGGAATCAAACCTGAACCTTCCAATCTACCTGCCTACCAGGGCCGACTGTGGGTTTTGCGGGGCCTCGAGAAAATATTATATGCGCCGCCCCTTCCCAAAAACGAAGAAATGATACATGAACATGATTTTATCAATTTATTTAATGAAGTATTTATTTCTTTAATATATTCAATAAAAACGTAAAAACGTTGCATTTGGTGTCAAAAACTTGTCCTAGCTACTAATAATTGTTAGAAATATGAAAGCGCGGGGCCCCTTTAAGCGCGGGGCTTCGGGAAAAATTCCCGAAGTCCCGACCTCGAAGCCGGCACTGCTGCCGATACTACTTCCATACTTTTTAGAACTGACAACTAAAATACTAAAATAGTCCACAAGAAATACATTGGTTAAAAAAGTACAATCGTAGCCCACGTAAACTTAAAAACTATTACCCAATGAGGAATTGACAAATGACCACGGTTGCACCGAGAGTTACAGTGTAAACTCCCAAAATCTAAAGATCCGGTGTTCTAGAAATCTTCCATACACTTTTTTTCAAATACCACGGTTTCTCTATTTCAACCACCAAAACTTTTTTTTATTGCTATTTCACCACAAAATAGAAAATGGTAGAATGGTACCACAAAATGGTAGAATAGCACCACGAAGTTGTAAAAAAATAAATTACTATACATAATAACTTACCATTCGTTGCAGACCCACTTGAAATTTCTGGAACCATAAGAGGACGCCATGGGCCATTTTCATCAGGATCATTTGCCATAGCATTAATCAAAGCTGAATTGTCATCGACAAATGAAGTTCTGTTAACATTTTCCATCACGCACAAATTAAAAGAACACACACAAATAAAAAAAAACACCAATTAAAAACAGAGAATGAGTATAACATTAAATTTTGCACGTAAAATCTAAAATATAATTTTGACACAACAGAACCGATTGACATGGAAAATAGATTAAAATAAATGTGCATTTCAACATGCGATAACGGCTAACTTGCACGATGATTAAGAAAATACGTTATATCTGAATCATCATTTTACAAAATATTATGTTTTGTGCGTCTACAATAAATTTATATATATGATATCGCATTATATTTTTTATTATTATTTACTTGAGTCATTGCAAAATTTAGTTCCAAATCTTTTTCTGCAATAAATAGAGGTCAATTCAAAATTTATAGTAATTTACGCAATGAGTGCGTTAGAAACAGATTACTGAACGAGTTAACGAAATTTATCAAATTTAAGTTTCAAGAAATATAATTGCAGACCTAATTACTAATCAAACTAAACAAAATTACTTTATTTGGAGAAGTATAAAAACAATACTGTTTGAATTTTAAGTTTTACCCCATCATACTGTTACGAAACAATAATGGATGGTCCACGATGAAAATCAAGCGACTTCAAATTTGGGGGGGGGGGGATCTTATTTCCAAAATTTCAGATATATACCTACGTATAATGAATTCAAGTCTAGTTGATGTGATGAACTTGAGATCATATAGAAGATTCGTAGCTTCAATTACCAGTTCCCATGATAGCAATGTAAGATTCAAGCATAGGTCTTTTAATTCAGTACATACAAGAAATTTGAATCAGGAATGGACGAGTTGCACTATTTTTAAAAATTTCTTTACTAGCGAATATCAACTTACAAGACCGCACGACACGCATAATAGGCCAGTCTGTAGCCGCCTTTACATACATACAGTGCCGGATTAACCATAAGGCAGAAAAGGCAGCTGCCTAGGAGCCCCACTTGTTTTAGGGGCCCCGTTAAAACAGAAGAAAAAAATTTTTTTTGATTATAAATTTCATTTGATTGCCCTTTGCCATCGCCACTACCAAGAACGACGTTTTGCAAAAAATAGATTCTAAGGATATCCTTAAAGAGTTTACTGCAAAAAAATTTTTAAAAATAAATTTTTAAGTTACTTTTTAAATAAAGCATTATTACAATTTAGTAATAAAATTCAAGACATTATTATGCAAGTAATAATTTTCTAGAGGGCCCCGAAAATGTAACTGCCCAGGGGCCCACAAATGTTTAATCCGGCACTGCATACATAATGTGTAGATTAAAGAACAAATTATCTTTTTCTTTAACTCGCGATCATTAAGACTTGATGTTAATCTGCAAATAACATCAAGATTAATATTATTTACAATCGCTTATATCTAGTGTCAGGTGGTAGGTACGTGATATGGTAACAATAAAATTTAATTTTTAAATTTTCTACACAGTTAGTAAGTGTACCGTGTTTTATGTTACTTAAAATACTATTCCCTTTGGAATTATATACACCGTTCCTGGATAACTCATTAAGGTGGTTTACCTAGCTTTAGAGATCTTCACCCGTATTCATAAAAATTTTAGAAAGTTAAAATAGCTTTAAAATGCCTTTAAAATGCAGGCGTCATAAAAACCAATCACAAATGTTCATTTGTCTACATTGTAAGGTTTTCATTGGTTGTTTAACTTTAATTAGCGTTTTAGTTATTTAGGGATGTTTTATCCTTAGTTATTGAACTACATTTTATTGGGTAGTTTATTTTATTTCTAAAAGTCTTGTTAAATTTACAAAATGTAATTACTTATATAGTAATTGTTATCGGATTATTAGGATAATCCGATTATGAAATACGGCTTAATTTGATGGTGAATTTGTGTCACCACATTACCCCCTTCCTAGTGAGATTGCGTGATCGAATGATGTAAATGGTCGAGTTGTTTTTCGAGGTCGGTTAACAATTGCTGTCGAGTTAACGGTGGAATTCATATTTAGATTGCGGTCGGGTTAACGGTCGCTGTCGGGTTAACGGTCGCTGTCGGGTTAACGGTTGCTGTCGGGTTAACGGTCGCTTGTCGGGTTAACGGTCGCTGTCGTGTTAACGGTCGCTGTCGTGTTAACGGTAGCTGTCGGGTTAACGGTTGCTGTCGGGTTAACGGTTGCTGTCGGGTTAACGGTTGCTGTCGGGTTAACGGTTGCGGTTGGGTTAACGCTTGAATTCAAGTTAACGGTTGCAGTCGTGTGCATAGTAGATCCTAGTCGTCTTCTCATTACCACCGGTTGTACTGTCAATGGTCACTTTTGGTACATTGTGTTCGTTCTGAAATCGTCATCTTTAGGTTTGGGGTTAATTCGTCTTTGTTCGTATTTGTTTGTTATTGTTCTTTGTCGGGGTCACCATTTTAGGGATGTTTTATCCTTAGTTATTGAACTACATTTTATTGGGTAGTTTATTTTATTTCTAAAAGTCTTGTTAAATTTACAAAATGTAATTACTTATATAGTAATTGTTATCGGATTATTAGGATAATCCGATTATGAAATACGGCTTAATTTGATGGTGAATTTGTGTCACCACAGTTAAAATAGGTTTAAAACACTCTTTAAGTATTTTTATAAATACAGGGGCAAAAGTCTGTTTTCTTCTTTTTCTCTATAAGAAACGTCAAAAAAGTGAAAAAACTTCTTTTGATGATTTTTCATGTTTTTCTGATTTTACATTCAACTTTGAGATTGATTTTTGAAGTGAGCGATGAAGATAGAAACTTGTGGTTCGCGCCATTCCAAAGAGCGTCTTTTTTCCTATAAAATTCACCAAAAAAGTGAATTTTTTTTTTACTTTTCATAGTCCAGGGCACATTAAGATAATTTAAATATCAAATTCAAGTAAACTGAAAATGTTCTAAAAGAAACTAAAATATTTAATATATTATCCGGGTTCATTTCAGCATTTTTTCTCAAATATATATTATTATTAATTTATTAGGTTTGTATTCTTGTAATTTTTAATTTGTTAAGAATTTAATTTCAAAAAGCACTTTAAAATAAAAATTAATTGCAATTTGAAACATCTTTTTTTACTTTAGGTAAAATTATGTCTTTTCAATTGGGATCTTAAGATCTTATTCAATTGGAATCTATTTATTCTATGTAGATCGTATCAGCATTTAAAATTACTAAAAAAATACACTGAACCGAAAGCTGTCGGACAATAAATTATACAATTAAAGTTTCATTAAATCAGTGAAATTTCAACCAATGAACTAAAATTTACTATATGAAAATTTCATAGTATTTATGAATTATTCGTTCTATTAATGAATTTGTTCATTGGTTGATACTCTTTCTTCAGTAGTTACCATCAAGTTTTACTATACGTAAATCTGCATTATATCTTTTATTGCACCCTGGTGGAAATATTTCTCTGAAAAAGTAAAACAAAGTCTTACAAACTCCGAGAAACTCTGCAAAGTCTAATTCAGAGTTTTCAGAGAAATATTTCCACCAGAGCACTCAACACTGAGCAGACTAATATTACCCTGGAATCAATGGTTTTTAACCCTTAGATAGAGGGGTGGACACTCAGTACTATTTTTCCGGGGCGGCGAACTGAGTACGTCAGCCCATTTTTTGATGTTTGAACCAAATTTTCAACAGTTTTTTTCAGTTGTTTCAGTACAGTAACAGTAAATTCAACTGATTTGAATTAAAAGTTCAGGTAAAATAATTGTATATTAATCAGTAAATAAGATTCCACTGAGAATAATCATGCTGGCGTACTCTATACGCCAGCCTCTCCATCTAAGGGTTAAACATTTTAAGCTGAAAAATGAGGGAAAATTAATTACAGCGACTGGGCTATGTATGATTGTTAAGATAAACCAAAAAGTAAAAACATAAAGGCTAGTGTCCACTTGAGACAGAAAGTCTCAAGACTGGTATATAAACTATGCTAATACTAGTCTCTGTATTAGTCTCAGAGACTTAGTATTAGCATGGTTTATATACGAGTCTTGAGACTTTCTGTCTCAAGTGAAGGTAAATATCCCGAAAATTTTGTGTACACTCGTTTGGAATTTCCTGAAATTCTTTGGAATTCCTAGGAAACCTTTAGAATTCCGAGTCTTGTGTACAGAAATTTTACTGGATATTTACCCCTTGATAATAACAATGCATTTCAATTATTGCTTTAAATAATAGATTACACACAAGATTAAGCAAGTTGTAGGCTAGCAGTATACCGCAGTAGTGGGTTTGATCCTTAAGAAAATGCACCAGACTGTGTCTCCCTTACAAATGATGCTTCACGACATTTGCAGTATTAATGCCAATGTTTTCTGTAATTGAAGTGTATACCCATGTAGCAATTTTGAGCTGCATTAAACTATAGGTACCCCGTGTCTGCAGATGCTTCAGAAAAATGATCAACATACACTTTTCCAAACATTTTATTAAATACTAATTTTTCGCTAAATAATATTTATATCATATTAAAGAATTCTTAATAATAAACAAAATATTACATATAATATTAAATACATCACAAAATTTCAAGTACCAGATGCGTATCTTACCGTAATACAGTCCCTGGACAAAATAAAACAAACATACTGATAATTCATATTTAAAACAATAGAAACAGGCTTTCGCGGGTTTTAAAAGAAGTATCTGTAAATGATTTTTTTTTAATATTTAAAATAGTAGTCTTACACAATATTTAATTAATTAATCTTTAACAAATCGACTGGGGTCCATGCGGACCTCCAAAAATAGATAAGCGAGATCTACAACTACTCTAATTAAATCCAAAAGAATCTTTTATAACTTATTCCTTTCTCCTTATAACACATTTTAAATAATGTGTAAAACTACTATGTATTTTAAATATGACTTATGAGTGTGTTCAAATTATTTTGTCCAGGGACTGTATGTATCTACAAAAATATTCACTTCCTTATAAATACTATTGCGAAGTCAAGGGCGATATTCCAACTTGTCTAGGATCACCACTAGTTGGAGTTTCGAGGTTGTTGAGTAATTGAGATAACCAATGAGTTGTGGATTTGTCTTCCGCCAGGCATACATTAAATGTGGTGTCTCGCAACTGATCAGGCAAGCACTGCCTTAATGCTTCCCTTGCTCTACAACACCCATTATTGGCAACCAATTTCAAAATACCAAAAAAATCCAACTTACCTTGGATTATCAGACAACCGTAAATAACACCTCACCACATGTTTTAATAATCTAGCCGACGGTTCTTTCGCCAACGACAACACCATTTTACCCTGGAAGTATAATATATTAGCAAAGAAGTTAACAATCGTGTACACCATACTTACGAGGATCATAGCAACGTGACTGAATCTATCATAGGTCTGACAGATATAGTTTAAGCCACTATCATCCAATAATATTTTCTGTAAAATAAAAGTAGCAACAGTTTTGCTTAATTCCGAACCAGACTCCATTATTCGTAAACACAATGGAATTATTTCTGTAGTTAACAAAAACGTTATCACTTCTTGCTCGTCAGTCTAAAAGCAACATAAATTAGTACATTACAATTGAAAAGTTAATTATACTAATTATTACCTTTACAAGTGCACCAATAACACCCAAACTTGTTAACCTGAGGTATTCAAAAGGCCGCGTTTTGGATATTGTGTGTAAAAATGGATACAAAAATAAGGGAATGTGAGCCAACAGAAATTGAGATCTTGTATCGGGATGAGAGGCCACACACTGCAGCAACGCTAGAGCGTTGCAAACCCTAAAATAATATTATTATCACAAAAACAAAACAAGAAATTGAAAATGCTACCTATTCGATTGGTGTGCCGTTAAAGTGGCCGGATTGATTGCTGGATATATGTTAATAATTTCTTGTAATAGGGCAGCTATTGTACCGAAACTATTCCACAACATTGGAGCTAAATCGGGTACAACTTCTCGCTTTTTACTAAAACAATTTGGAGTAAAAAATCAAAGTTGCAGATCTAACATTTCTTACCTAAGTTCGAGTAATGCATTTTCTCTTGTTTCGGGGCTTGTTAATTCGAGAATCCATTGGAAAATCTTATCACGATCAACACCTTGATTAGCTGGACTAGGTTGAGCACTCATTATGGAATTATTTGAAAATAATATAAATAAACGAACAATAAATTACAAACACCGATAACTATCAATTATGTAATTAGAATTATTTTTAAATAATTTTAATGTGACTCGACGTTATAAATAATACAATGGCGACGACGCAACAACAAACATAACCTTACAAAGTAATAATGACAAGTAGTTACCGGAGTGCTTCAGAAAGTAGGCGAATCCAATGAATGTCAAACTTACAGCTGAGAAAAAAAAGAATTTTGGGCTGAATGAAAAGTGACCACAAACCAAACAGTAAATCTTAAATTTTCCACACTTTTATTAATCAACTTTGTATAAAACTAATTAATCGGTTTCTTAGTACCTACAAGTAACAAGGGCTGCTATTTTTAACATTTTACCTCAATTCAATCTCGTCTTAATTAAAAAATTTTGTTTTCTTTAAATATTAAAGAAAATATGGTGTTCAAAATTTTTGAACCGATACACGTCACAGGTATGATGTCGGTCTTCACCACCACATAAAAATGAAGTTGGTTCCAATTTATCACATATTATGCAAATGACAATTGTATAGTGATTCTGTGTTGCGATGTCAGTTCAGTATATTATGCTGCACTTGACAATCGCAATATAATGGTCTAATGTGGCATCGCCAATGCTCATAATAATGTGTATCGATTTGAGTTTTAGAAACACCATACTTTAATAAGATAAGTCGAGTGTGAAATAATGAACAGCAAAAATCAAGTTTCCCTTTTTAATATTAATTCAGAATTTATATCTTTTTTTTCCTTTTCATGCTATAAAAACCGCCTTTTTCATTTGTATCACTTTACATGTGCCCTTTTTGCCCCGACAATTGCAACCAAAAATGGAGGTGCACAACTAGATGCTATAAGAGTCTCAAATACAAAATTTCAACTTTCTACGACTTGCCATATTTGAGTTATGCGACATACAGACGTCACGACAAAACTAGTCAAAATGGATTAAGGGAAGGTCAAAACGGATATTTCCGTCAAAATCTGAAAACCGAAAAAAATCGGGATTACAATACTTCCATATTTACAAGGAAGTAAAAAGATATAAATTTGAATTTAATATCAAGAAAATAAATATAATTTTTTTTCAAAAATAACTTGAAAACATAAATCCCGGTGTGTCACTGCCGAGGTAAATAAAAAAATTTAGTCAATGTGGAAGTCTTCATGGGAACCATGACACGACTCGAAGTCGTTGTGGTCCACCTCTTAGTTGTTACTTCTCCTTGTACTAACGTACAAATGTCATCAAAATGACAACTACAACAAAAGTAAGATTACTTCTTGCTTTAAAAATGCTAGCTTTAAATGAAACTTACTTGACATTTTCTTGGTTGTCAATTTTATCACACAGGGATTGAATGAACCAGGTTCCTCTTTTTTTATCACGTATAGCCCCATATCCTGGTATGGTGGCATAAAAAACGAGTAAGTCGGCAGTACTTGGAGGCCCATCCATTTCATAAGTTTGTTCATTGTTGTCTTCAACTAAACAAAGATTTGTTATAGTCTGAAAAGGTAAACAGGACTCGATTTCACAAAATTTTCGAGATATTTACTCACTGAAATAAACTAAATTTTTACCTTCTTGACAACGCGTGCCTTGGCACGATTGCAAAATTAACACCTTAGGTTTTCCTTGAAGATTGCGTTTGTTAGTCGTACACATTATTTCCTTAATCATTTCAATTTTTACTGGAATACTATTTACACCATAGACTTCGCCTAAAAAGAAATCAGTAATAATAAATTATTTCAAATAATTTAAATCGGTTACCTTCTAAACCATGCGATAAAATGCAAATAATCAAACTGGAGTGATTTTTAACAGATTGCACTGTTGATTCAATGACTTCATGCATTTGGTAGTGTGTTAAGTCATCTTTGTCGATTACTTCATAATTTAAATTTTTAAATGTGTTGACAAGTCTGTTTTTATCAATTTCTGTTCCCGTTCTTGTTTCCAATTTTTGAGCATGTGCTGGTAGTAGATCCTAAAATTCAATACTTCCAGTTTTTACTGTACAAATACTTCAAAATTAATAAAGTAAATATTATTTACATTATTTACATTACTTAAATTTTATTATTTATGTTGCATTTTCTATCAATATCTTGTAAACTTAAGTGTTTACTTAAATTTTATTACTTTTTAAAATTTTGAAAACAAAATTTTTTAAAATCTTTATTTAAGACGCGTCCCACTTGGCGGGTTTTGCCGGTGACTTTAGTGGGGAGGTGTGTAGGCAAGTGGAGACGCGTCTTTAGGTACATTACGAGTTCGTTAAAATGGCCAGTTTTCAATTTTCTATGCCCTAGTAAACATCTATTTGTGCTTTGTTTTTGTTGTGAATTTGAATATTTGTGAATAAACTTTAATTTTTTAATTATTTTAAAATTTCGTTGCTTAAAGTGGTAAGTAGTCCTAGTTTAAAAATATAAATAGATATGAAATCAGAGAAGGAAGTAAAAAAAATAAATTTTTTAGAAAACAAGAACTTGTCGCAAAAAATGACTAAACAAACTCGGCTCAAATTCAATTTCTTTAAAAAGTCAAAACCAACCACCTGGCACTAAGAGGTACTACATCTGATTCGAGATACATTAATTTAGCCGAAGAACTAACTGCTGTTAATGAGGGAAATTTTCGCGCGATACTACGTATGCGCGCTAATTTTGGCGACGGTATACTTAAAAATCATTTAGGAAAAAGCAGTAAAAATGCGAAATACATTAGTCCTGGAATTCAAAATGAGTTGATATCATCTATTTGCGGCAAAATTATACAAGAAACTATTGTTAAAGAAGTAAACAAAGCAGGGTTATTTTCAGTATTGGTGGATGAGACAACCGAAGTTTCTCGAACGAAACAAATGACGCTCTGTGTGTTAGATACATATATCTACCAATAATGAAAAACGTCATTTTGTAAAAGAACAATTTTTACATGCAACTGGCAAAGGTTTGACTACTTCAAAATCATATCTCTTCAGAAACTAGGCAGTGACTGTAAAAATTTGGTAGGGCAAGGCTACGATGGTGCTGCCGCCATGGCTGGCAATTTTAATGGAGTAAAAAGCAGGAATTAAAAAAATATATCCATTGCTCTGTATGTGGCTGACAACAGCCACCCCGGAAAGAAGTTTCTCTTCTCTCAAAAGAGTGAAAAACTATTTAAGGAATTCCACTGGGCAAGAAAAGCTAACAGGACTAGCTCTTATGTCCAGTCATAGAACTATTCCAAACCGCAAGGAGCTGGTTTTAGATAAATTTTCTCAAAATGCAAGACGGTTTAAGTTGGGACTTAAATTTTTTTTTAGGTATTTATTTATTTATCCAGTTCCTTCTATTTTTATTTTATGTTCTGAATTTTAGTTTCTTTTGTAGTTTAATAAATTAGCTATTCATTTTTTTAATTTTTTAAAACCTCTCCCAAAAATTTAGTCTAAATACGACCCTGATTGTACTATTGCATTAGTTTGCACTTACCTTATATTTTTTTTCAAATTCAGGATAAAAGTTCTTCTGATTGATAATTAAGCAAATACCAGGAAGTTTTGGATCAATAGCATAGATGTTTTCCATAATCCTGTCCTCTTGCATGCTTCCACTGGTCGAAGCAACCGATAATGATCTTTTCCAATGTATATTCGTACTCTGCATGGCTAATTCCTCTTGGGGAGTCACACTTTCATTAATTTGACTAGTTTCTTTAAATTCTTCGGCTTCCTCGTACATCTCCATAACTTTCAAGGCACGACTTATGTTATTAAGATTTCCGATAGAAATATATTTAATCGTTGTCCAATAAAGGAAATACATTTCTAAATAATCATACCTTTTAAATACCAAATTTTTCATTTGGAAGTCTTTTTCTACAGTTGCAAGAAACAAATTCATTTTATCTTTTTCATAAGTTTCAAGCATTCGATACAACATTTTCCTTTTTAAAGGAATGTATAAGGAAGTGTGCTTGCTTGTCGGGAGGAATCGAGCATTGATTTCTGATTTCAAATAGCCTAAAAGTAATTTTTGTAAAAACAGTAATTAATCAAATACAATTTATAATGTGCAAACCTAGTATATCTAAAGCTTGATAATGTTGTATCACAGATAAGGCTTCAAGAACCATTAGTTGCCATTTGATTTCTCGAGTCGAGGCATAAGAAATCCATAAATCTATCACATCTAACGGGGCTTTGTTCACTATCTGTATAGTGTATTGAAGTGCGGTTTCCGCTAGGGAGTCATCGAATAATAAAAAAATCAAGGAAATCTAAAATTTTAAAACGTGCCATCCTGAGTTAGAAACGTGTTGTTAGATTACCTTATCTTGTGTATCGAGATACATTTTTATACTATTAATCCCTTGCCTTGTTATTTCAGGATTTTGAGAGTGCATCAATCTGTTTTCTGTGTGAATAGCATCCAATGCCATATTGAACGATTGCTCCGAACTCTCTATAAGCAAAATTTTATTAACAACAGCCGTGACAGCAATAAAAAATTTACCAGAAAATGTTGCTGCACAATAATCGGGATCTTCTTCTACGTAGTTTTCGTAATCGTCTACGTCCGGCCGACTAAAGAATATACCCATCCCACTTTTGTTCTGGGGACAGGTAAATCCCCAAAAACAAACAACACAAAATATTCAACGCACGAACCTAACACCCAGGGACGAGGTCTGATAATAATGTTTCCTTATAATTTAATATAACTTTTCAGTAAGTTTAAATAAACAACCACTCGACGCACTACTTAACTTATAAACAAATTATATATTGATAGCAAGTTCCAAGAATATTGCAAATTTATTTGTACAAGGTGCGTCCAAGATGTAATGGTAATCTTGGCAGAAAAAACATTTTGTTTCAAGTGGGTACAGTAGTTGCCCATATAAAATCAAAAAACCTGCTTACAAAATCTATTTTGTATTGGCTACCAAAACAACTTAGAAAAATAATGTTGTTCCCTGAGTATCTGACATGACAGCAGGACGTACGCCTATGGTCAAACCAATAAAATAACTTGACGTGTCTAAACTTAAACAATTTCTAACCAATAAAGTGTGTCGTGTATGTGTGGCAATAATTTATTTATTTTTTTAAATTATCTGCAACGTGAAGTGAAAATGTTACTTTAAAGTTAGATTAATTTATCGTTAATAGGTTATTTTAAAAAAATGCACACGACAAAAATGAGCAACAGTACAAAATTTTTCATTTGTGCAGCTGGAATATTCGTATGTTACTTTTATTTTGGTATTTTGCAAGAAAAAATAACCAGGGTGAATTATGTATACGAGGTGATTAACGAAGATGGTAGCAAGTCGAAAGTGGAGGAGCGATACACATATGTGTTTACTTTAGTATTTTCTCAATGCTTAGTTAATTATTTCTTTGCTAAAATTATGTTGTACATGTGGCCGAGTGGTGAAGATAAAACCAAAGTCGTTCATTATTCGAGTAGTGCTCTGACTTATTTATTAGCGATGGTCTGTTCAAACATGGCTTTGCAGTGGGTGTCTTATCCTACACAAGTCAGTACTACTAAAGTGTTATCTAATATCTAGAAGTATAACCTGTCGATATTTTAAGGTCGTCGGAAAATCCTGCAAACCTATTCCAGTTATGATATTGGGAGTCCTGGTCGGAAGAAAGAGTTATCCCCTAAGGAAATATTTCTTTGTACTCCTAATTGTTGTGGGGGTCGTACTTTTCATGTTCAAAGATAAAAATAATGTAACAACTCAAAACGAAAGTATTGGATTTGGTGAATTGTTGCTCATACTTTCCCTTTTAATGGACGGCTTAACTGGAGCAATTCAGGTACTATATTCAATTTTATTCAAGTATGGAAGCCAGCGGCGTGGATAACAAATTTTTATGAATTGTAGGAAAGGATGAAAGCCGAGAGTCAACCAACTGCTCAACAAATGATGAGAGGTTTAAATTCGTGGGCATGTGTATTTTTAGGTTTAGCTTTATTAGTAAGCGGAGAGTTATTTAAATTTATAGAATTTGTCACTCGACATCCAATTGTGATAAACCACATAACACTTTTAGCTTTAACGGGAGCACTAGGACAATTATTCATATATTTAACGGTAAGTACCACCGTATAACTTCAAACTTGTAAAACTTATTTCATTACTTATTAGGTAACGGAATTTGGTCCACTACCCTGCTCTATTATAACCACAACACGAAAATTCTTTACTGTTATAGCTTCCATTCTCATATTTGGAAATAAAATATCTTCCAGACAATGGCTTGGTGCGTTTATCGTTTTCTCTGGACTTTTTATGGACGTCTTTTTCGCCAAGTCACCTCCAAAAAAGAAATAATGCGTTTGTTAAATTTTTTAAGCCAAGTAAATCACAATTTTTTATGTACGTTTTATAATTTTATTTAATTAGAAGAAGAAATGAATAAAAAGTGAAACAAAAATTGAATAACTTTTATTCGATTATTTTTACATATAATTATTATGCGTATCTTAAAATATATCTACACAAACACAATCGAACAACTAAAGAACAATCGTAAATTTTAATTTGCTTTATGAAGATAAAATACAAGCAAAAAATGGAATATATCAACATTTTGATTAAGTGGAAGTGTTTATAGTTTTTAAAATGGTAGAAGTCATTTTTATAATATTACGGCAGGGTTTCTTCCGGTAATATTAAAGTCGCTTACAGATCAAAATAATACTAAAAATTTGAAAATGATAACTAAACAAGATCAGTCAATAAAAAACGAATATTCTACATAACTTTAAAATAATATAAAAACTCCGATTTTTTTTGGTATCAATTATCTACAGCAAAACGACGTGTCCACTCTCCTGCCATCAAAATGGCCTGAGTTTCGTTCGTTTTCCACATGTTAGCTACGTCATTAGCTAAGGGATCGTCAGGATTAGGCGAGCTAAGCAATGCTTGAATTGATAAAAGTACAGTCCGCATTTGCAATGCTGGACTCCATTGATCCTTCAAAATATCTAAACAAATTCTTCCTAATTTATCAATGTTTGGGTGATAAATTTTTGTTAAAAACCGCACACTCGGTGGGCTCAGTGGGTAATTTTCAGGCAAAAACATCTCCAACTTGAAAAGTCCACCTTCGTAGGGAGAACTTTTGGGACCGGCCATCACGATATGGAAATACCGACAGTTACTTTCATCTGGATGTGCACTTATACCTGGTGGAGGATCTTTGGCTAAATTCTTCGTTTCCACTAAAATTCTACGAGTTGTTCCACTTGCCATTTCAGTAAACATAACCTAACACCTTTAACTTGGATTACCGATTATCTTCACCTCTAGTTTCTATTTACCAGCAACGCGACCAAATTCTGCAACGATAATGAAATATTAGCGACAAAATTTTTCGTTATTATCCTTATAATTAAATAATCTCACCGGTGGTTACTCACAAAAGATATTTTAGGTTAGAATTTATTATAAGAAAGGAATTAATTTTTTAATTGATTTAATTATCATGTGGGGTCAGTAATGTTACCTTATATTGCTGACACTAAGATTAGAATGTTTGAACCAATCCAAATTATTAAATTCAATTAAATCCGAATTAATTTGCTGTTTTTGATTTTGACAAATTGATAGTCATACAGGATGATCATGAAGTACTTGACACTTGGTTAGTTCCGTTCCGCCACAGCTCAGAAACAGGCTCCGCCCATATCTTTTGTTAATTTTTTCTGCGCTAAATTAAATTTAAATTTAGAAACCTAGATGTCGCTGAAAAATAAAGTTTTAATATTTCATGCGTTTCATTGTTCGGATTTCATTGTTTTGAATTTGGCTGGGTTCTATTGCTGCAAAACAGAGTCAGATTGGAGATTTTTTTTTACCCCAGTTTTGTTTTGCAGCGACTCACCTGCAAAACTAAACAGGTGAAATTAATTTTAGATGATGTGTTGATGTGTTTGATGTGAATTTAATTTGATGTTCTGCTTAGGAGACTGGCGGGTTTTTGGAAGAAAATGGAGAAAATTTATTGCGGAATTTTTGAGGAATATTTAGAAACATTTTGGCATTTTTGATGCCGAACTTATTCAATTTTGGGATCGAGAAAGGTAGGAAGTAAAAATAAGATTTATTAATTATATTTTACCAAAAAATTTTTGTGGCATTTTTAATATTTCATAGCAATTAAGAAACATTTTAAGGTATTTTTTGCAAGATTTAAATGAAATTTTTATGTGAAGGGAAATTTTCTGTTTCTCAAGTTAAGATGTAACCAACCCCTGGATTTTCCTACAAAGTGTGATAGGTCCGCACGGGGAAAAGAGTGAAAACATCCAAAAAAATGTCAAGGGAAATCTGATGTTCAGTGAAGGGAAATTTCTGGAAAACCTAAAAAATCTTAAATGGGAAATATAATGGATCCTAACAATGGCGGTGTGTCAGGGTAGGCAGGGGCGGCCGTGTCTTACTAAGCTAGTAAGCCAAGGTCCACAATAGCAAAATTTGCATTTTTTAAAATTTCGAACCCCTCATAATCATACCCATTAGCTCACCATCAAAATATTTCACAAGCTGCCACTAGATCCTATAAAAACTTAGGAAATTAGAAAATATTATTAGGAATACTTTGTAGGTGAAGGACGGTTAGTTACGGTTTGATGGGTAAGTGCGTCGACTACTAAGCGGGAACTCTGGTTCGAGTCCGAGTAGTGGAGAAAGAACTTTATTCTAACTGTTTTCCCTCGCCGAGCAATGGCAAACCACCGAGGTAATTTGCCTTAAAAACCTTTCATAAAAATGAAGTGGTTAGTTAAAACCCATCCTGGGTTGTAGCCTTACTTTGTACTACATAGATGAATTTTTTTTACTCTTCCTACTTTTAAAGGCAATCCAGAAAGAAATCCTGCTTGCCCCCCCGTCGGCACGCCCCTGAGCATTGCAGAACATCAACCTCAGATCATAGTTAAACCAATGTTAATTTTGACTTTGAGTGCTCTAAGTTGCTCCTGGATCCAAGCCAAGCCAAGCATGATATTTTCCTAGAGTATGTGGCAGCTCAGCTGCCTTATCTCCCTCATCTGATGTTGAGAACAACGACTTTGGTAATTTTGTGAGATTTACGAATCAGATATGCGTATGGGGTGGGTGGTGGAAGGAGGTTTGGGATGGGAGGGTGGAAGTTATTTCGGATTACAACAGAAAACGATAATTGGCCGTTAGGATGTTGATTGATCGACCGATTGTTGCGTCTTTGATGTAAATTACTGGGTATTTGGAGCCAGGATGCATTTTGGTTGCTAGTGGATGGAGAAATCTTTGGTATCGTAATTTCCGAGTTCTTGGATGAGGGGGTTTGTTTTTTGATGAACTTACTGACGGTTTCAATATTGAATTCCCGGTTGATGTAACTTTGCAGAGTGCAATGTTTTAGATGATCTGGATGTGGTTCATCTGGCGGTTGGATGCGAAAGCCCACGCCGGGGCTGCGTACGTGATGATGGGTTTGATGGTTCCCTTGTATATTGTCAGTTTGTATATTGTCATGAAAGCTTGCTGTCCAGTGTGACTCCGAGGTATTTGGTCCTATTTAGTCTTTTTTGGTCGTTGTGAACGTTGTTGAGAGTCTCTTGAACACGTTTGGGTGCCAGGTATGGCTTTAGCGATCTGGCTGCGACGCTGGTGTCATCCGCGTCAAGTCCGAGAGTTATTCTTGGGAGATTGCAAACATATGCGTTGAAGAGAGTTGGAACGAGGGAGAGCCTTGGGGAACCACTGCTTCGATTGATCTGCTTGATGAGCGACTTCCGTTTATCTTGACCTTGAACTTCCGATTTGACAGGTAGGATGCCCAGGAGTTTGATCGGAGCGAGCTTGATGTCTGCAGCGATAAGTTTTTAGATGACACCTTGTCGAAAGCCTTGGAGACGTTCAGGAGATAGTTAATTGTTCGACGAGTCGCAATACTCGTGGTAGAGGAGTGTCCTGGCCGGAAACCGAACTGTTCATCTTGGATGATCTTGTCTGAGTCAAACGCGTCTTTCAATCTGGCGAGTATGAAGCCCTCCGCGATTTTCCCTAAACCGGGGAGGAGGCTGATTGGACGATAGTGTTGTGGGAAGGTCTGAGATTTTCCTGGTTTGTGCAAAACGATGACATCTGCGGTTTTTCATTGGCTTGGAAAGTGTTTCAGCCGGAAAGACGAGTTGATGATACTGCTTTTTTTGGAAGCGACTTCAGGGCTACGTTTGGGATGCCTTCAGGTCCAGGGGATTTTTCCTCTTAATTCCTCTTATTGTGTCTGCGACTTCTTCTGGAGTGGTGGGCTTGTTGAAGCTTTGGTCTTTCGTGGATAATTGCTCCTGGGTTAACTCTTATCTGAGCTTTATACAACTGTCCCTTAGAGGCGGAGTCAGAGGTAACACAAATAAAATTAAAAATTTTTATTTTCAAATTTATACAAAACTATTCTTGAACTAGAAAACATTTTCAATCCGGATCTGATTGTGCCAGAGCTGGCACTGCTCTGATCTGAAGAGAAGGTAAATGTGGACAGAACATCAAGAAAATAAAGTGTAATTTAGATTTTGGAAACCAATATACTAATGAATGTGCACAGAGTGAAGTCCAGACCTGTATTGCGGAATACGCTAATGCCAGATTAGATATTGGATATGTAGATACCAGTTAATTTCTGAATAATATTATTTTTCGTTTTCCATTTGACCTCTCAAATGTTACATTTAAATATTTCGGAGTAAAATTATTCGGACCAATAGTCTCACTGAATTCAACATTTACAGATCAAGAAACTCGATTGTCATAATTAATGCCCTTGCTTCTGCTCTTTGTTCCATGCTATGCTATATCCAGCGCCTGTTTATACACAGAGAAAAATAATTATTAATTTTTGTTAATTGGTTGAAATTCATTTAGGGAGGTATATTCCAATATTTTCACGAACCAAATGATTATTTAAGCTTTTATTACGTTAGTTATAAACAAATTACAATTTTATGAACCTATTTAAATTTAAAAAAATAACATACTTTAAAGATGTAAACAAATAGTAGTATGATTTTTGCGTAGGCTTGGACTAGTAGTGGACAGTATATTATCGTTTTGTTGATGCGATAAATAAAGTAATTTACCAGCTGGGTAACTTCTTGTCTACCTCCTTCACGTTTAAATATACGAAACTGGTTTGCGAAAAAAGAGAAGAACTGCAAAGATCCCCGATAACCACTAATATTTAAATTGCGTTGGGGACTATTCAGCTAAACTAAATCCAGAACAAACGAAATGGTTATAAAATTCTCTTTGAAGTGGTTTTACAAAAAAAACTTACATTTCTGAAATAACAAAAATTTTAAATTTTGCAAAAACGAACATCGCAAAAATATTTTTTGGAAAAGAAAAATGTTTATTTTCGAATTTTTCGAAAGAATACATTTTTCAAATTCGGTTGTTGCGGCGACTGTTATTGTATAATGAATTTTCTTTTTTGGTGCTATGCGCAACCGCAATGTTTGTTGGTGGTGGAAAGCCGCTGTCTGTCGCGAGTTACGATAACAGTAGATAACGTATCGTCGAGTGTTAAGTTGGTGTCGAAAACGCACCACCTGTGATTTATTACTTTTTGAAAAAATTGGATATCGTCACATAAACTGACATTCAAAAGTGATAGTGTGATTGCACCGTTTGGTCTTATAGTGAAAAATGAACTTCTGGTTTACAGGGTGTGATTGCATTGCTTGGACACCTTTTGTTGTTATTATGTTGAATTAATTTTTTTTCAAAAATTCAAATAACGTTTTGGAAATTTTGGTGAGTATATCAATCAATATACTTTTTATTTACTGCGATCGTTTCAAAATTATGAATTGTTTAAATTTTTATCTCAATATGAGCGTGTAGTATTGATCTGTCTGGATTGCAAGAAATTTTTTGAAAAATTATATTTTCTGAAATACATCGAAACTTCTAAAAAAACTTTTAATAACACCATTAAAAATTCAAGCTAATTTGATACAATTTTTTTTTTGAAAAAAGTCGGTTTCAAAATCACTTATGTAAACAGTTTTTCACATTATTTAATTTAATTCGTTAAATTTTTAAAATCGCTTTGTCCGAGTTCATCAGCCAAAATTAATAAATATAATTTTATTGGATTTTGATCGAACCGATAATTCAGCAGCAGCAAAAAGTTTTCTAGCTTTTTTTTAAACAATGTTACATACCAAACATAAATTTATTGGAAACGCTGATTCTATTGACGGTTTAACTGGATATGACGTTTATTGGATTTATCGCACTTTTCATTTTGAAAAATTCGTATCCAATTTAGGAGACGAATTGGATTCCGCATTTTTCAAAATATCGCTGTTATTTGATTGTGATCGCTTCACAAAATATGGTTCGGCTGGGAATCCCCCTTTCTTGTCGTCGAGGTTAATTTTAAGCTCATTAACGGTTACCTACCTCTTTAGGCCTTTGGAAGTAATACATACATTAAAATTCATAAGATGGTGTATTTCCTGTGCTTCCTAATTAAGTTGGTTGGTTAGTCTCTATTAACATGTTAATTATTATGTTGGTCAAAATTGGTAGGTGGACGTTATTTGTCGCTTCCAGTATATATGTATGTGTACTTTGCGTGTCGCACAGAGAAAACTCAGGAGACATTCATTCCCGTGCATTTCGAAAATCTCTTGCATTTTTCAACTAGGTCCCGAATTTCCTGAATATTTTAAACAAAACCATGAATTTTTGATGTCGTTTTTCACTCTTTGGCTTATGGCTTTCAAAATTATGCAAGACTTGCAAAAATTTAATCTCGCAAAGGCACTTTCGCTCTTCATAAAAGTGCTTTGAACATGTCTTCGTTTCACCTTGCTGCCTGGAGGTCTAAACTTTGAATCGTCAGGAACGGTAGCGTCAGTAGAGATATCATCGAGGATTGTACTTTGGATTACGTGCCAGAAAGAATTATTAGTAAATTTACAGACAGTATTTTTCGCATATCCATGAAATTTGGAAAACCCTCCAGACCCTTCAGACCTCTTTGGATCTAAATCAACGACTTGGGCACTTAATCTGTTATTATTTGGGCTTCTATGGGGGAAAATAAATTTATTGATTGAAATCAAAAATTTATAAAAAATTAAATTAAATTTCATTTTTTAGAAATTTAAAATTTCTGGTTTTCATTCAAAGAGTTTGGGTAATCAAACACAATGTACTTTTCCGAATTTTCATGTTAGTCGGCAGCGAGAAACATGATTTTTCATTTAAAATTGAAACGGGCGCTTGAAAAAAATTAAGTAATTCTAAGTTACGAGATACATCGCTCAAAAAATATTAAAATTTATTTCTCACGCGATTTACGGTATTTTATAGCAAAAGTTGTGCGGAAGGGATCGCGTTAAATTAATTTAAAAGTCTATCAACTTTTTGGTGGTTTTCCCTAAACGGGAAAAATGTGTACTTTAAATTAGATAACTGTCGGAAATCTATGAAACTCATTTTCCGTTAAATTGATTTTGCGAAAATTTTCTATGAAATTTTAATGTTTAATTTTGAACGCAGAAAATTAAATTTGTTTGGAATGCAATTAACATTTATGAGGCCGTTCGGATTTAAACAAAATATTTGCCATATCCTGTAACCTATTTCTTCCGCTATCCTGTAGTATGCACATTTTTTTCATCAATTTTGTGTTTTCTTTATATTGACCGATTTTTAATGTACGGAATTCCTTATTAGTCATCATTGTTACATTGCATTATTTTTTTATTTCATATTCAAACAATTCGTCATAAAAATAATTTATTCATGACATTGATTTTATTTATTATTTACTTACTTTATAATTACATATATCCTATATTTTAGCCAAAATAATTGGAGATGAAATTTTGATTTTGGTGCGATTTTTTTAATCGAACCAAATTATGCCGTTTAACATGAATTTACCTTAACGGCATCTTAGCCTAAAGCAGATTAATTAATCCGGAAGTAAACTATTGTTGAAGATTTATTTTTTAACCGCGAATATTACGTAAGCCATTGTTTGCGAACCACCGTTGTTATTTAACATTTTAACAAAATTTTGAAAATGTTGCGAACAAAGCTTAGTTTTGATTGTTACCTTAATCAGAGGCATTGTTGTGGCTAACATTTCAATTTGATATTAAAAATGAATTAGAAAAGCCGTTTTAGTTAAAAAAAAATTTGTCGGCGTCGTTTAAGTTCAATCACAGATGAAGTAATTTTAAACAATAGCCCGACTTGAAAACATAAATCACAAATAAATTGTGACAATATTTATGAGTCAACGACATTCGAATAATAAAATCGTAGGAGCACCAAATTATATCCTGTAATAACACAACCTACTCTAACATTAACCACCGAATAAATAAAATTAAACCTAAAAACACAAAAGGTGTTTCGAAAACCATTAAGATAATCAAAATTGATTAATGTTTTATTAAATAAGCATCGATCGAATACGTCATAGTTTAATATGTTTGAATCTTTACAAAATTATCTATTATTAAAAATATTACAGTCCCAGCAGCATCATTTGCTATGCGCTGCGCGATAGCTAACCAAATTTTATTCTATTTATAAATATGATTTTTAATTGGTAAAGAAAGCGCACGTAATTAGCGGTTTACTTACCTACTTTCGGTAAAAAAGTGTTCAAGCAGAGAATGTAAACATACCAAGTATAATAATCAGTGAACTTTAATTAACTCGATGCCGACGACGCCGACAATAAAATTGGAAGGTGGGGGCTCCGACAAAAAACATTTGGGTAGTCACTGGAATCAAAAAAAAAGTGAAAGTGATTGTATGCATTTTTGTAATATTATTACAATATTGAGAAGCCTGGAGGGGGGGGGGGTAGACAAAATAGTGGATTTCAAAAAATATATATTGCTGTAATTTGACTAAAATTTTGAAAATCTGTAAATTTAGTCTGGAATCTCAAAATTAAATTACATTGTAAACAAGGTTTCCATAATAATGTGTGTAGTGACCGTACTTTTCCTGGCTAAAAATAAATTAATAAAAATTTGCATATAAATACAAAATAGAAAAAAATTTCTAGGTCAAGTTATACAAGGCAGATATTTTGTTGAAAAGATTTCCTCCGGCTACAAATTTTATGTATTCAGTATAGAAAAGCTCTGACAGATAACTAGAGTAGCTGAAGCTTCCAAGTAAACAAATTTAATTGACACACTGAAAAACACGTACATTATATTCATGTAAAAATTCATTCATATTATTAATGAAAAAATTAAGGCTGGGAGTCAAATTTGAATATTTGAATATTCAATAATATCTCGTAAAATAATCTCGCTGGGAATTTTGAATATATTGCGGTGTAATTTGGACGTGGAAAATAAAATAAAAATATTCTCTTAACCTTCGAACCAACTACTGCACCTTGAGCACGGTCTTTTTCCAAATCAAAATCAAAATTATTTTTATTTCAAGTTCCAGTATTGAAAATGGTACCACAAAATCTTCATATTTTAGGACTACATTCTGTTATTACCATGTGATGTACCAAATTTACATTTGGCATTCATGGTTCTTTGAGCATTTGCATATATTCTAGCAGGGTGCTAACCTTGCTAGGTGCATAGGCCACCGGTGAAACTTAGGCTTTAGATCACAACAGTGCATTCTGGTGTAGTCGGCGCGACCAAGCACTACATCGCGGTCTTTCGCTTTTAGTCCAGTCAAGATAGGATTTCACCCGGAAAAAATTCCCGAGTGCGAATTTTTTTTAAACTTATGGGGGGCTGTTTGGTAGTGTAAATCTCGATTTTCGGGAAAATCCGCCCATTGCGTTTGCCGTAATTTCGATTTAAAGGGTGCTTTTTTGTTTTTTAAATTACTCGCTTATTTTCAACTTATTCACAACCCGAGTTGGAGAAAATCAAATTACGTACCTGGTTGTCCATTACTATTTTTTTATGACAAGCTTAATAATGAACGAAATAAAAATTTGTAAAAAATTGCACCCCTGTTTTAATCGTGACTCAAAATATCCATCCTAGGGATGGAATTGACCAAAGTTGAAGGAAATGAAATTTCCTACTTAATTAGTCATTTTCATTTTTACGATCAACATAATAATATTATGTATTAATAATAAACGAGATAATTGAGAAACTCAACAAATATCAATCTTAGGGTAAAAATTATTGTGTTGTTGTGGGAAATTAAATTTCCCACAACTTTGGTTCTTTTAATTTTCACTCTAAAGTTGAAAATAAGCGAGTAATTTAAAAAACAAAAAATCACCCTTTAAATCGAGATTGCGGCAAACGCAATGGGCGGATTTTCCCGAAAATCTAGATTTACACTACCAAACACCCCCCCATAAGTTTTAAAAAAAATGCACCCGGGAATTTTCACATCCAAACCCCAATTAATATTGATCTTAATCAAATGTACCAAGTAATTTAGGACAAAAATCCAAAATAATTACTCAAAAATTTACTCACTCAATTCAAAATCAAAAATTTTAAGGCTGGTTTATGTCAAACGCAACGCACTCACTGCACGCAGACGGATGAAGTTCAAATATTGAATTTCTGTAGGAGCGTTTAGAAGCGCGTAAATATGCGCTTAATGCGTAAATTAATGCTCGTAGGTGGTGATTTGATTCTCAGTAATTTGTTCCCCGATAATTTGATCCCGGTAAAAAGATTCCCTGGTAATTTGGTACCCGGTAATTTTACCCTCGGTAATTTGATCCTCTGGTAATTTCACCCCCGGTAACTTGTTTACCGGTAATATGATCCTCTGGTAACTTCGTCCCCGGAAGCGACGGACACAAATTTAGGATTCACCCTTAAAATAATTTTAGCGTTGTACATATGCATCGTTCACATGAGGGTCAAATTCCCGGCGATAAATTTACCAGGGGATCTAATTACCAAGGAGTAAAATTACCTGGGGTGAAAATACCGGGGACGAAATTAGGGGGGGTCAAATTTCCGGGGATCAATTTTCCTCGACGATCAAATTACCGGGGTCAAATTACCGGGGACCAATTCGCCTAGGGCCATTAATGCTGCTATAGAAATTCATCATCATCATTCAAATTCATGAAGTTTGAACTTCATCCGTCTGCGTGCAATGCGTGCGGTGCGTTTGACATAAACCAACCTTTAAACTTACTGCAAAATTAAAGGAGACAAAATTGGTTTCCGGCCGCTCTTGTGGCCATTTTGGCGGCAAAAGACCTGGCTGTCCCACCTAGCCGATTCAAACTCGACTAATTGGCGGGAAAATCAGAAAAATTCAAAACTCAACATTAAATCTAAATGAAATCTTGACAAAAAATATAAATTTTACAAATATCTATCAAATGGGGATATTTAGGCATTTAATACCTCAAAGATGTTGTCAGCATCATGTTTAGCATTGCAATGTTCAAGTTTAAACATACATTCCTTTTAAATAGAAAGTTGTGACGTCACAATACATAGATCAAAGGTAAATGCCATCTTCAGTAATCGTATTTTCGAAATAAAAACAGTGGTTTTTGGCCGGCAATCAATTGGCTAACAATTGACGCTAACAAATAACGGAGAATAGTTAATTTAGTGAAGCAGCCCAGGGCCGGCGCTAGCCAATTTTCCGTCCTGTGCAAGTTTAAGATTATGCCGCCCTTGACGGGCGAGGTTACGGGAAAAGCTCGCCACCGCGATTAAGGAGCATTTGATTTTTTGAATTTAGGCCATTTTTAATGTCAAATACCCCACTGTGACCTGCAGGAGAAATTGTTTTTTAAAGGAGTGGCCGTCATTTCATGGCTTTCATAGGAATTCTAGTGAATTACTTAACTGTTGGATAGATGATGGAAAAAAACGGGGCGTCCGAATAAACAGAAGCAACAAAGATATAAAATAAAATACCATTTTTTAAAAATAAATGAAAAATTTCCCAAAAGTCTGCCGCCTTGTGCAAACGCACCGTTTGCACATATCGTAACGCCAGCCTTGCAGCAGCCTGGTTTTATTTGCGAGGGAGGAGAGGCGACACTTACAGCAATTAATAATTTTCTTTTTTTTAAATTGTTTAGAGCTACATGGAGCACTATAAAATTGTTCATTTCGGGTGAGGGAGCAGTAGCAGTCATGGAAATTGCATCTGTGAACTGTGATTACTTCCGAATTAAAATAGCAATTCCCAATGTAATTTCAATAACCACACATAATATAAATATACAACACGCACACAAAGCCAGATTTTTCAAACCGGGGGGTCTGGGGGGTATGGAATATCCTCCAGTAAACCGAAGACTGTGCACAAAAAAAGTGTTATTGAGCTAATGCGTTTCAAACCAGAAATCTAATTTCTAAAAATCTAAAGTCTAAGATTTCTGATTTGAAATTCAATAACACATTTTTTGTTTGACCCCCCGGTTTGATAAACCTAGCTTTGTAATTATGTTCTAAAAAGAAAATGTAATTTTGACCTTATAAGTTTGAAACAAAAAATTTAACTTTTTCTCTGTTTCTATTCTTATATTATCAAGAATATAAAATACCGTCGAGTCTCAAAATAGTGAACAGTAGAAACCATGTTTGTATTGTAAATATTAATTCCCAATTTATTTTTTCCTGTTTTCTTTTTATGCTCTAAAAATAGAATGAAGAAATCAGATTTTTATAGCATAAAAAGAAAACGAAGACATAAATAAATAAATTGGGAATTAATATTTAAAAAGTAAACATTGTTTTTGCGGTTCACTATTTTGAGACTCGACTGTACTTAGAAATCAATTTTCTTAATTCGGGAATAATGTCCAATTCAATTTCCATGACCGCCACTGTATTTTAAATTAAATTTTGTTAATTCTAGCTGAAATTCTCCGTCTTTGCTCTTTGATTTTGGTTGCCTGCAGGAATATTTTTGCCAAGTGCTTGAGCTTAGAGATCCCTGTCTTTGTAGATCTGCGATTTTCGAGATTTTCGGCTTTCACAGATATTTTTACTAAGTACGTGGGCCCATAGATTCCTGTCTACGTGATCGATGATTTTCGAGCTCGGGCGGCCTTCAGGAATGTTTTTATCAAGTGCGTGGGTCTAGAGACCTTCTAGATTGATATGAATGTTTTTACATTCAGCAATGAATGGGTTATGGATACACAATAAAGGATTAAATTAAAAATTTGTCTGGCTGGATGTGAATGCGGTTAGTCAAATGTTCCCATTATCGCTTGTTCGGAAGCTTATGTTATTCTACTGGAAAGCTTACATTACTCACCTTCTGCTCGTCTTGAAGTTTGAAAAATGGGTTTATCTAGACTCATATAACTAATGTCTGAAAATTGAATTTTTACGTCGGAGTTTCATATTATGAACAGCGTCCATCGTTTCCTCTATGAACCAGTGGCGTAGCGAGGGGAGGGGGCATCAAGTCTCGGGCGCTACTCGCAAAGGGGCGCCAAATGGTCCGCAAAACAAAAAATTGCTGGATAATTTTTATTTTTATTATAATTGATTTTTGGAAAATATATTTTAAATTTCATAATTTCAAAATTAGTATATTTTACATATAAAATTACATGGTTTTCGAAAGGGGGGGCGCTAAAAAGGTATTGTGCCCCGGGCGCGAGTTAAGCTCGCTACGCCACTGCGATGGTAATTGGAGATGGTAATTTGGGCGAATTTTGGAAGATTTAAAAACATCTTTTCAACAGAAAATAATAAATATTTTATGCTGTGATACAATATCCTTTTTTTGCGTCGGTTATCCATGGTTGACTAAATGTCATGCTTGAAATAATAACGTCATGATATTGGTCTTTTAACTGCATTATTACTTAAACTTCATTAACCAACCCTGTATATTTAACCCTGAAGCAGTAGGTAGGACTATAATAAAATAAAAATAGAAACAGGCAGGTTTCATAAACTTGTAACGAAATCCTTTTGATTCATCGCTAGACAACGCAGTAAATTATATGTGTTGCTTGGTGAAATTATTGGAAAATGGGTTTCATCATATAGTTTTGTCATCTTTGGTATTACATTCATTTGTCACTGCAAAGAACGACTTATTATACGTTAACCCTTTTGCAACATCCTGATCAGTTCGTTGGTGCGAAAAAATAAATTTTTGATGACACTCCAAAAAGTTTGATTCGATAATTTAAACCAAAGACTCCTAATTACAGGATCATTATTTGTTAGATAATTTTCTGTAAATTATTCATGACCTAATAGGTGAATTCATTAAAAACCCCAAGTAGCTATTCAGCCGTGTGCTGTATCATCGACGTTATTTATAACAGCAACGTTATGATGTTATTTCAAAAAGTTAAGCTATTTGGTGTGCCATATCACGCTGCTGTCATATAACACGATGGTATAATTCTTGTTAGGTTATGTTTAATGCTGTCTAATAACATTTAAAGACACTAAAATAACAGGCGGGTTTTAGGTGGTGTTATAAGTTTTAACAGTGCTGTTATCTGATATTTTCAAAAAAATGGCATTTTTGTTAAATTTATTTTTGCTTGAAGAACTGCAAGAATTATATGTAAGGTAAATAAAATACATTTTTGAATAATTTTAATATTAAATTTTTGTTATAACTTGCTACTTTTCTTAGAAATACAATGAAAATAAAACGAAGACGATTGAGAGATGCAAGTGATCCATTTGATGCAACAGATCAATTTTTTATTCAGCATTACAGGTTGAGTAAGGAATTGGTTAGAAATTTAATTTTAGAATTACGCCCACACATTAGAGATCGACAACGAATAAATGGAGTATCTATTGAAATAAAGGTATGTGTTTGTTTATGGTACCTACATAAGTATGTAGAATAAGTTCTATAAAATTTGCAGGTTTTCGTGGCACTTTATTTTTTTGCTCACGGAAGTTACCAAAAGTGTGTGGGAATAAATTTCAATTTTGGAGTCGAAAGATCAAAAGTTAGCAGGATCATTACTGAAATTACTAATGCTATGACTGCTAATCTTATGAATCGATGGATTGTTTTTCCACAAACTGAAGAGGCAAGAAACAGAGTTAAATTAAAGTAAGATCGTAAAATTATTCACTGCTTATTTGATTACTGCTTTGATTACCCGTAACGAGTACAGTGGCAAGACAGCAAAATGTCAATCGGCCGAGAGAGCGACTGGGCACTCGGTCTAGTTAGTAGACAAGAGTCCAAGTGACTGTCTTACCATCCTACTCGACCGAACACTCGATCGAATATTTGGTAATGTGTTTATACCAACCGAACACTAGGCTGAAAACACTACTCTTTACGTGTAATCAAAGCATTAGTCTATAAGTAGTCAGCATTAGTCTATAAGTAGTCTTTGGTAGTATAAACTACTAATAAATTACTTTTTAATAGATTTAGTGAGAAATTCAACATTCCGGGTGTTATAGGAGCTATAGATTGCACTCACATAGCTATTGTTGCTCCATCATCAAATGATCCGGTTCGACCTGGAATTGTATATTACAACCGTAAAGGTTATTATAGTTTAAATGTTCAATTGGTAAGATTATTTAGTAAAATTAGTAATTGTAAAAATATTGTAAATATTATCACAGATATGCGATGCAAATTTAAAAATAATAGCTTGTAATGCTCGATTTCCGGGCTCGTGTCACGATAGTGCTATTTGGAGTTTGAGCATTGTGAGACAACATATTGAGCAACAATATCTTTCTGGAAACTTACATTCTTCTTGGTTAATTGGTATGATGAAATTAAACAATTTAAAAAAATTTTTAATATAATTTTTCAGGAGATTCTGGCTACGGACTGCAACCATGGCTATTAACTCCAATTGTAGATGCAGAAGCAAATTCACCTGAAGACCGATACACTAGATGCCAAATGTCAGCTAGAAATACTGTTGAACGCTGCATAGGGGTTTTAAAACAAAAGTTTAGATGTTTATTAAAGCATCGTGTTTTGCATTATGATCCCGTTAAATCAGCCAAGATCGTTTATTGTTGTGCAATGTTGCACAATATGAGCTTACATACACAAAATCTAGCTGAATTAGATATTGAAAATAACGAAGAACCTGAAATCGAGTTAGATATCGAAAACCATGAGGACCCTGCAATACCGCAACATAATAATAGTTCGTAAATTAAAGCATGTAATTACATTTATAATATATTATATTTTTACAGATAATGAAAATTGGTATGCAGGACAACAAACAAGACGACGGTTAATTGAAAATTATTTTACATGAATAAATATTTATTTACAAATCGTCAAAGCCGTCTAAAGAAGAAAATTTTTCAAACCATTTCATTTTTAGTTTTTTTTTCTAAAATCTTGCTACGTTCCTTATAGGCTTCCAATCGTTTATCTAGAACATTGGTTCGTTCACTATAAACTTCTGTAAAAACTTGCAAACTATCACTGACACACTTGGTTACTTCTGTTAATTTGTTTATAGCCGTTTCATAGCTTTTACTAGCAGAATTTAAAATTGTACTGCTATATCGCAAATCTCCTTTTGCTAAAATTAAAATATTATTAAATTTATTTATTTTTTTATTGATATGCTTACTTGTATTTCCTGCTTTTAAGGAACATGGTGTGTTGCTTGTCTCTTGCTCAAGTTTTCTTTTTTTTGAGCAATGTGTGGACGCAGATTCAAATAATAAGTCGTTCTCGTCCTGACTATGGTATTGATTATTATTTACGACAGGAGTGTCAGGAATAACAATAACAAAATCATCTAAAAGAGATAATGTTTAATACATACGTATGTATAAACCTTTTTTTAATCATATATAAATACATACGAGAATTTTCTACATTTTGGGGCTCCGAAGCTTCAAACTCGGTGTCATAATTTGTCACAATAATAGGCAAATTATCTAAATAAAGAAAGAAACTTTAATAAGCAAACAAAAATAAAGAATTACACATACCACAATCATTACGAGAAGATCCTCCTAAGCTTTCGGAACTGCCTCATCACCCAAATGAATTTTGGAAATTAATTGTAATAACCGTTCCTCTTGCTCCGTTAAAACAATTTTTGTTGGAGGTCCTCCTGCAGTACCATTTATTTGGATTTGAATGGTCCGACTTTTTCGCCGAACGTTCGTCTTCCATTCTCGAAATACCTAGGATCAATGAAAAATATTTTTTTTATGATTGAAACAATTCTGTTTAAAACTTTTAATAAATGAGTACTTACTTTTCGCCAATTGTCCACGCTTTTAGGTGCACCACAACCTATACCGTTTATTTCTTCTGCAAAAGTTTTCCACAAATCGTTCACTATCTTAATTTCATGTGGTTTAATTTTTCCAGAAATTATTAATTTATTACTTTCTATGAAATTAAGCAGCATTTCATATTGCTTTTTTGTTGTTTTTGCTTGGCGTTGCATTTTTTTAATAATAATTATTATTGATAAAGCCTTTACTTAATAATTTTTAAGTTTCAAACTTCAAATATATTTAAAACTTCAAAAATTTAAAGACACAGTGTTACCACCCGTAACATAATAACATAACATTTAAATTATAACGTTACCAATAACACCACTGAAAAAATTGGTGATACAGCACACCAATTATGTGAGGAATGTTATCCGTGCTGTTATTCTGATAACGTTATGTTATATAACAGCATGCTGTTATAAATAACGTCGATGATACAGCACACGGCTGAATAAGTTAATTAATAAATCATAACCGCACACTTATCGCGGCTTTAACCACATAAAACGAAACTTGGAAGAAATTAAGGTTTAAATGTGTGAAGAGAGCCAAAACAGATTTAGGATTATACTGGGCAATAAATTTTTTACTTCTTGCTTTGAAAGCAGAAATTTTGCACAAGTTTGCCGATTGATAGAGATCGACTCGAGAAGCTAATTTCAAAGCCGAAAGTTCCACTTTTCAATTTGACTTGATTGATGTATTCCTTTGCATAATTAAGTTGCCATCTACATTGACCATAATCACACTTCACATCATTTTACTTTTATCCCGTGGAGATAAAAAGGAGTTGAATTAATGGCGTGTGATTAAATGGTCGTAAATTTCCAAAGCAGTTATTACTACTGCATCGCTTGGAGACAGGCACAGTTTTCTTGACCTGAATAAAATTTTATCACGTAAGTTTTTCTCGACTACCACATTCCGATTTCTCCGATAACATTTCTTTTTTTGTAATATGGATAATTTAATTTACATGTTATGGAAGTTCTGATCTACGCTAAGAGGTGTCAGTTTTCATTTACGGTAAGAATTACCACCGGATGTACAGGATAAAGCTCTCAACTTCTTCCGGGTTTTTGCACTCGAGCCTTTCCTGCATTGATCGTTACCTAAATCCATGTCTCCAACTTTTATTATTAACTTACACGTTTCAAGTTTCGGGTTGCGTTATTAAATTTTGCTCTAATTTCCTTAATACAGGATACTTTCAAAATTTAAACCAAAAATTTTATTCAATTTAAATTTAAGCTTCAAGAATAATTAATTTTGTTTGAGGTCGCAGAGTTACATTTTTACATTTTTTTGGCTTGACGATAAATTCATATCTAATCAATTTTTGATAAGCATTTTCACCTATTTTTATTGAATTATGTGTATCTGTTCGTATTTTGAATACGAAATTGTTCAATTAGAGATTACAACAAATAAATAAATAACAATGAGATGTGGTTTTGTACGAAAACCTTGATTTACCAAAATAAATTATAATAAAATTACTGTCGAATTGTTTAATTGAAACGAATTTCTTGCGGTGCGTTTTGATAATAATAATAATAATAACAACATTGTTTTTTTTATCTGACTTGAAGTTTTCTTTGTTGTTATGTACTTAGACTAAAAAATTAAACAAGCGAAAAAAATTTAAATTATTACTAGATGAATCACTCCAGGAACTTATACCGGTAATCGGGTGGTTAGTACTTCGGACTCATGCCAGTTGATCCCAATCGTCCCGTGTTCAAGGCTTGTACTGGCTTCATTTCTGTTTTTTTTTATTTTGGTTGATTTAATGTTTAAACTAACTTTAATTGAAACTTAGAACCAAAAAAACTTAGCTATTTTAACATATAATATACAGAGATTCATAACGAAATCCGGACGCTTTTATGTTAACAATGCAAATTGCCGGTTTTGAAGCCGTTTTTAGGCATATAAAAATCCATTTTACAGCAAAACTTACTGGACGTTTTTTGATGAAAATTTCATTGCCTTCAAATTTGTTTATATACAATTTTTTATTTTGTCGGGCCGTTTTTGACTGACAGCGGCTTAAACAAAACTCGGTAAAATATGAAGAATATTGTCATATATTACAATATCCCAAGTGCATTCGACTTGTCGAAGTCGGGAAAATTGCAAAAGCAACAAACACATTCGTAAGCTCAAAAAAATTGTGTACTAATTTGAAATGCACGAGAGGATATTTATTTAGACCAGTGGCGTACCCGAAGGAGGCGCTAGAGGGCTATAGCTCCCTCCCCTCAGACGCTTTTCCTTTTTTTTAATGATAATTTTTTTTAAATGATCATAGTCGCTTTTTTACCGGTACAATGAAAAATTTTTTTCCCTAAAATTATTGTGTTCGACTTTTAATTAAAGTAGGTACAGTGGTAACACAATAATTATACTCAAAAATAAGATGACTACGCCTCTTTTTCCGAAAAATTTTTGCCTGCGGGGCGCGCCTCTGGCGCAGCTTGCATCTCTTAGCCCCCCCTTGACAAAATCCTTTGGATTTTGGAAATCCTTGGAATTCCTAGGAAATCGTTGGAAGTCTTTGGAATTCTTTGGAAATCGTTGAAAGTCTTGGAATTCCTTGGAAATCTTTGAAATTCCTTGGAATTCTTTGGAAATCACTGGAATTCTTTAAATTGAACTTTGATTTGAACTCATTGGAATTCCTCGGAAATCACTGGAATTATGTGGAATTCTTGGGAAATCCTTAGAATTTCCTCTTGTAAATTATTGGAATTCGTTGAAATTCTTTGGAATTACTTGGAAATCTTTGGAATTCCTTGGAAATCGTTGAAACTCTTGGAAAAAATTTGGAATTCCGAGTCTTGTGTACAGAAATTTTACTAAATATTTACCCCTTGCTATTTCACGAATAAAATAGGAGGTTAATATAAATAACTAATTAAAAGTAAAAAATCAATGTATCGTTGATTATATTTATTTATTATTATTATTATTAATTCATTATAATAAATGTATTATTTAAATGTCGAATTTAATTTAAAAAAAATCCATTGATCTAACGATAGCTGGATAAAATAGTCATCTATATCTCGGAAACGGTGCCACAAAATAAAAAAATGAATAAGCATATTTTTGTTATATTTTATTTTCTACATTTTTGTTCATATACATTTTTATATTTGGTCGCACTATTTCCACGATATACAGTAGCAGTCATGGAAAGTGCATAGTTGAATATTTCCGAATTAAAATAATAATTCCCAATGAAATTTAAATAACCGTACACAACATAAACACAATACGCACACAAAGCTATGTTTTTCAAACCGGGGGGTCTGGGGGGTATGGAATACCCTCCAGTACACCAAGATTGTGCGCAAAAAAGTGTTATTGAACTTAGGCCTGTAGCTAAGAGGGGCACCTGAGGGCACGTCTCCCCCGGAATGTTAAAAAGCAACATTTGTTTGTAATAATAAAAATTCCCGGAAGGGGATTCCCCGAAAATTTTACTTTTTTACAAAAGGCTTTTTATGAGTGCCCCCCCCCAATGAAATCCTGGCTACGAGCCTGATTGAATTTACAAGTATTAAACCAGAAGTCTAATTTCCAAAAATCTAAGATTTCCGATTTGAATTCAATAGCACATTTTCACCACAGCCGTGGATTGGTGTGATCGCTGGTTGAGTTACAGAGCGAAAATTCTGGGTTCGAATCCCGAACTTGACAGAATTTCTTAGCTCGGCACACCTTCCGGTGTGCATCAACACGTTGTGGCCTCAACATCGGAGGTTAGTATAATGGGCCCGATATTTGGCCTGAGTGCATGCAGGCTTGAGCCTGCCCTCCACTTCTAATCCTAATCCTAGCACATTTTCTGTGCTGGGGAGCTATACTGGGGGTGTACCCCCTAGACCCCCCGGTTTGACAAACCGAGCTTTGTGATTGTGTTCAAAAAAGAAAATATATTTTTGCTTTTTGCGCTTCTGAGTTTCAAACCAAAAATTTAACTTTTAATCCATTTCTATTCTTTATTATTAAGAATATACAATATATAGGTAATATACTCGGTAATCTATTTTCCCAATGCAATTTCTATGACCGCTACTGTAGATGACAATATTTTTCGTATTTTACCGAGCCTTCTTTAAGTCGCTGTTAGTCGGAAACGGTGGGACTAAATAAAAAAATGTATATAAACAAATTTGAAGGCAATGAAATTTAAAACAGAAAATGTCTAATAAGTCTTGCTGTAAAATTGATTTTTGTATGTCAAAAATGGGCTTCAAAACCGGCAATTTATGATCGCTTTTCTTTCAAATTTGTGCCTCTAAATGGCCACAGCGCCAAAACTATTGATTTTGGTGTAAATTGCAGAGTAGGTCTTTAAAAAGCGTGAAATGAACTACAAACTAAATTATACCATTTATTTATTGTCTAAAGTCAAAGGTTTTTGAGTTATAAATTAATGAATTCCAAAAATGTTAAAAAATTTCACGTTTCGGTACTTATTTTCCTAGATAGAAAATTCAATAATCGCATACATTTTTTTAAAACCAATCGATTTTACAAAAAAAAACGAAAATAATAACAAAAAAGGATATAAAAATCAATAAATTAACAAAATCAATTTTTGTGGAATAAAAGTTTTTCTCTACAACGGATTGGTTTTTCGAAAAAATTTATTAGACAAAAGTTGTTGGCTGTTAATCTTTTGATCTGGAAAATCGGAACAGATTTTTGTAAAATGTTTTGTTTGCAAGATACGAGGTTTCCAAGTAAAACAAGTAAAAGAAAACTTTGATATGTTCAGCATTTTTTGAACTACCGTATTGCATAACTCGAAAACCGTTGATTTTAGACAATAAAGCGCTTGAATTTAATTTGTAGACAATCTTGCGCTTTCTGAAAAAGTACAAACCATTTGCATAAAAAAATTAATAACTGCGATGCTATGCCTATTTGAATTATGAGTCACTGTACATATTTAGCTTTATACTGAGCTGTATTTTCCCGGGTTCTAAAAATCCAAATGGGCTCCTTTGGAAAATCAGACTCTTTGATTAACTAATTACTAGACCAGTAAAATTCAAACTCATATGATCGCACTAATAGTCACGGATTAATCCGAGATTCAAGATTAATTCTCGAAATTGCAGCTGTTGCTACGATGCGGTCTAAATTCCAGTAATCTCATTGGTAAATCCTAGGATTATCTTGAATCTCGGATTAATCCATTGCTATTAGTACGGGCATTAATTAGAAATTGTAATTGGCACGCCATAATTTGAAATTATCTCTGCGCTTAAGTCGTTCTTATAAAAATACTTCCGTTGCTCCACGTTGCGACGGATTTTAAAATAAAAACTTACTCCAAATCTCGTGATCTAAATTCTCCAGTATGAGCACAGAATAAATTCCAAATATAATTAATTTTCACTTACATTTTCACTTAATTAAAATACAAAATTTCAAATCTAATTCGGGGACCAAATAAATTGGTCCCCGACCGCAAAAGACCTCATTTACCCACCCGGCTGATCTAAACTCAACTGCATGACTATTTTTTTTAAATTGTTAATTTATCAACTCTTCGGAATTATGTTTTAGTTTATGTTTGTATTCTTTTATCTAATTACAATCTCGATTGTATTAGGTATAGTGGATATTAGTAGAATTTATGAGTTCAGATGCAACAATCGCGATAAGAAATATATAGGACAATTGGATTTAAAGAGCACGTAAATTGCAAACTTAAAAATAAGGATTAAACCCAATTTTTCTGACAATCTCTTGTGTGTAGTCTGATTATGATCTTTTTACGGTTCTTTTCATTTAAACCCTACTGCTACGTACGTAAGCTTGGGGATTTGTGTGCAGTTGGTTGTCGTGAGTTTGTAGTTTACTCTAAAGATGGTCAGACTTCCTGCAAATTTTTTTAGTCTTTTAATTACATCACATTTATATAGGTAGTTGTAATTGAACGAAATAATATTTGTTTTAGCTTTTCCGGTTCAAAAATCACAACTGATTTACTTTTGATTATTTAATAATATTGTCATATTAACATAATATGAAAGTATGCCAGGATAGAGCCCGAGGTACTCTGACAACAACTTCTAAGAACATTAAATTTGAATCCTAAAGATGTCAATTGATCACGCATGTATTGGAAATTTGCAAACATTTTACTTCTTGTGAGCTAATACTGAACTAAAGTTCTGAACTGAAAGTTTTTGGCGCAACTTCACCTATCCGTGCCAGTGTCTAACTTCCGAACCGTGTTCAACGTCTTATTTTAGCATACATGACGAAACTGTCACGATATTCAGTATATTTCGTAACATGAAAGATTTTGACGTCCAACTCGAGATAAATCTGCTTGAATTACAAGTCAAGAGTACTAAAGAAAATTGGTATATTATAAGGAAGCGGCGTGATGACAAATATTTTGCGTCCTTTTCAATGCGACAGATGCGAAAATATATATTATTTTCATCTGGAATACTGATCCTTCTAGAAAACGTTAATCCGATTTTTCTAACTAAAAGTTTAAATTTTGAAAATTTTTTGAATTTTCGATTTATAATTTTTGTTTTCGGTTAACGTCAACATTAAAGCTAGATTTTTCTCATTGGAAGCCTTCAAAGATGCTGAAATCCTTACAGCCAATTTGCTATTGTAAAGGATTAAGGAATTCTCTTATTGTGCTCGCACTTTCAATTAAATTAATTAATCAAGGGAAAAAGCTTTTTTAATTAAAATCTAGGAGATTAACTACAAGTTTTCAAAATATTTTTAATTACACTAAAATGTACGTACCTAACTAACGATGGGAAGTAGCCAAAAGTGTGCAAAACAATTTTAATTGTTATGTGAAACCTTAACCCACATCCGCATATTCTAAAACTTTCCCTTTAATAATAACAAATTTTTATTAAAGAATTTTAATCGATAAATTAAATGGAAATTTCGTATCCATATATAAATAATATACAAAGTACAATGTTGCACGAGAACAAGTTTTTGCCCAACTGGTGTTGGTTTCAATAATTGCCCAATGCATTTTGCCAATTAGCTGCTAAAGGAAACCTGCTAAATTTATTTTTCTTTTACGAATGCAAAAAGTTGCATTTGTTAAATCGAAATCAATTTATCAAGTTTAATTTTCGTTTATTTAAATTACACGTCCGTATATTATGTGACCTCAAGGGTCAAGGTGGACACGAATTGGTTTTATGAAATTGAATTTTTTAATTAAATATTAGCACGTACCGTTTTATTTTAACCAACTATTAATCGTGTTCGATCTCAATTTTATTCCTTAAACGTTCCAGTTTAGGACAAAAGTGTTTGGAATATCAATATTGTCATTTGTGTTGTTTTTGGACATCACCAGGTCAGATCATCGGAATTCAAACTTTTACAGATAGTCTGCATGTCGCATATTAGTCCCCCCCCCCCCCCAACAGGTGATTTTAGTTAATTTTTTTGGAATAATAAAATTTTGGAAAGTTCCGATGAGAGCCAATTTTTGGTCAGTTCCCATTGCGAAACTGAAAAGTTTTTAATATGATTAAATAATTATCGCCTTTTTAACATGACAACAACATTAATTAATCATTATTTTGTTATAATTGTAATTTGTAGTTATTATCCGTTCACCTTCCAATTAATCCATTTGAACTTACAGCGATATACTGTAATCATTAAGATTACCTTGTAAAATAATACACAAAAAAAAGTTAATTTAGCAATTAACGATTTGAAACACGCAACTCGTTTCGAATTTTCCATACCAAAATGCTTAGAATTGTTAACTATAAAACTATCGCAATATCAAAGTTTATTTTGGTTCGAAAGTGCTCTTTGTTTCTTTGTCAGTTTTATAACCAAGCTCTAAGTAAAAAAAAAGCAATATTATCATGAGAAAGCTTTTTCGGTGCTTTGTTTCAGCAGTAAATTTTGAAAAGTGTAATTAAGGTCATAGATCTAACCTGACACAAGGCATTTAGCATTTTTTTTTGGTATTTTCTTAAAAAATCTTGAGAAAATCCTTTACATTATTTTATCAAAAATATCATCTCTGTGCACAAGCTTCATGTAGATCTATCAAAATGATTTAAACAATATAAAACGTACGTGGAATATTTAGCCTGACTATTTTTTAACAAAACAAAAACGTAATTAATTTTGTTTATAGTTTTTTTCTCTTAATTGTCCAGACTTATGTAGATTTTGAAACACTTCCTTTGACCTCTGAATGCTAAACCTGTATAGGTATATTTCTTTGGATTTTTTAAAAAGAAATATTCCAATTGGTACTGACGCGCTATGGTAGATAAACGAGATTTTAGAATAATAATTTTTGTTTTTTTTTCTGTTTTTATTTCAATCGATATAATTTTATTATGGATTTACTGACTTCTAAAGTAAAAAATTGAGAAAATAGAGGGGGTGACGTTAATTTGACGACATTTTGACGTTAAATTAACGTTCATATTATACTTATTGGATGGGCTTTTAAAACTCGAAATTTTAATCCAGAACCAAGTCAATACAATTACTGAAGTAAATAATGTAAATGCATTTTGCTCAGAATAAGAGAAAGGTTCTTATTTAATATAACCAATTTCAGTTATGAAATTCCTCTAGTGCACGAGTAATTGTATTTAAAAAGAAAACTCTTAGTGCCTGCATTTCAGTGTCAGTTTAACCAGAGATTATTTAAACGAAGTTCAAACTTTTGTTTCAAATCCTTTATTCTCGGTTAAATATAACACGGTTGTTTATAATTTGTTTAGCTTAATCTTGGGTTTAAATTGACATTGAAACGCCAGCTCTTAAAGTAAGCGTTCGTGATTGAATTGTGTCTGCATTGCTTATAAGTCGCTTTAAACAATTATTGTGTGTACAACAATTTTAAACATACTTCCAGATAAATTAAAGAAACTCTACAATTATTTTTTTAAAAGCATTTTTTTACAAATTTTATTTCTTACCTATCTCTGCATAGTTTATAGGCCGCACAACTTGAACAATTGAATTAAAAATAAAACTTTCTTGTCGATTCATTTGTATGTTGTTTGGTTTTTTGTCTCTTGAATAAAAAGTGGATTAAAAATTTTCTATTGAAATATTATGTCCACTACGGAACCAAAGTGATTTGTTAACTTAAATGCGGTTTTTCGAAATCTATCGTGGTATAAATAAAAAGTGGCCCCTTACACCCTTTGTATATAATATACTATTGTATGCTAAAAACAAGGAAGCAAATATTTTGAGTTTGCAATTGAAATTTGAGAATTTCAAACTTATTAGAATTTGAAATAACAGAAATGTGTTGGATTCTTAACAGCGCGAGAAAACTGCAATGATTTAAATGTAAAAAAATGTCACGTTCACAAAGGAAAAACTACCAGAATAAAGAAGTCACTTTATTTTTGAGTTATACATAGTACATATTACGGTGTAATTTGTGGGGTAGAAAATAAAATAAAATTTGTTTTAACATTCGGACCAGATTACTGCTAGTAATTTTACTTTGGTAAGCATGAGACTCTTCAAATTCAATTAAAAAATAAATCCAAATCCAAATTTTATAAAAATGCAATTTAAACAAATTTAATTTTCAGTGGTAAATAAAATGGAACGCAAATCGACCCAGGTGCGATGATATCCAATTTTATTTTATTTTTCTTTGGTTTTCAATTTCTAATTTTACAATTTTTCAAAATCAAAACTAATATTAATTACAGTTCCAAAATTCAAATTATTTCTTTTGTCTTTCAGTTAATTTATCGATCGTTCAAAAATAGTATTTCAAAATAATGAATAAATTTACTCAAATTAAATCAAATTTTATTCGAAAATAATATCAAAAATTGCATTGGGTGTATTATTCCCGATTTAGAAAATAGATTTTTATATTATATTTTTATTAATAAAGAATAGAAATAGATAATAAGTTAAATTGTTGGTTTGAAATTCGTAAGTTCAAAATTACATTTTATTTTTTGAACACAGTCATAAAGCTAGGTTTTTCAAACCGGGGGTTTTCAAACTGACTCAAAAAGTCAGTACACCAGAGATTGTGCGCAAGAAAGAGTTATTGAACTTATAACCACTAATGTTCTGGGGGTATTCCATACCCCCCAGACCCCCCGGTTTGATAAACCTAGCTTTGTGATTGTGCCCAAGAAAGAAAATGTATTTTTGAGCTTCTGAGTTTCAAACCAAAAATTTAACTTTTTATCTATTTCTATTCTTTATTATTAAGAATACGGGTAATATACTGTGATGACCCGCTTTTAAAAATTGTAAAATAAATGGAACTTTAAAATAAAAACTTAAATCTTCTTCGTCGGGCCACCCATTTCTTATTCACATGAGACTCTTCTTTAAATTAATTAGCACTTTTAAAAAAAATTAAAAATCAAACACTTTTATATAAAACTTAAATCAAAACTTTTATTAACTTAACTTAAAAAAAAACTTAAATTGAATTAGAACGGACAAACACACGTCCGCTCGCTTGGCTGTCCGCCATCATAAGCTCCTCTACACATTTTCAATTTCACAAACTTAACAATAAATAATACCAACTTAAAATAATTAACAATTAAAAATATGATACAGGACGATTAAAATTATTTACAACACAAAATATTTACAAAAATTAAACAATTATTTTTATCAAATTAATTAATCACTTTTGAACATGACAATACTTAGCGATCCATTTTTTTTAATTCGGATATAATTCCCATAATTCCTAATGCAATTTCCATGACCGCTACTGTAGATGACAATATTTTTCAATAAATTTTATAATATTTTATAATATTGAAAATATTTTTTAATCTTGTTTAAGTGGCTGTTAGTCAGGAACGGCGCGACAAAATAAAAAAATGTATATAAACAAATTTGAAGGCAAAGAAATTTTCAACAGAAAACGTCTAATAAGTTTTGCTCTAAAATTGATTTTTATATTCCAAAAACTGCTTCAAAACCGGCAATTTGCATTGCTAACGTAGAAGCGTCCGGATTTCATTAGTTAATGAGTCATTAATGCCCGTACTCATGCCCGTACTAGTAGTCACGGATCAATCCGAGACTCAAAATAATCCTAGAATTTACCAATGAGATTACTGGAATTTATATCGTATCGTAGCAACAACTGCTATTTCGAGAATTGATTGTGAATCTCGGATCAATCCATAAGTTAAATTTTTGGTTTGAAACTCATAAGTTCAAAAATACATTTTCTTATTTGAACACAATCACAAAGCTAGGTTTTTCAAACCGGGGGGTCTGGGGGGTATGGAATACCCCCCAGTGCACTAGGGATTGGGTTCAAAAACAGAAAATGTGTTATTGAATTTCAAATCAGAAATCTTATATTTTTAGAGTCATATTCTCAATAACACTTTTTTTTTGCACACAATCACCGGTTTACTGGAGGGTACAGCTCCCCGGTTTAACAAATCTAGCTTTTTATCTGTGTACTGTGTTTATATCGTGTGCGGTTATTGTAATTCGGAAATAATCACCGATGCAATTTCCATGCCTGCCACTGTACATTTTTCATCTCCTCTGACGACTCACTGGAGATTTTTTACGAAAAATTATAGAAAATATTAGCATATTATTTTTTCATGAATACCAAGAAATTTGCTTTGCTGATAGGTTGAAATTTTTTTGAACCAATGAACATTTTCGTTGCACAATTAATATATTGCTATGAACCACTCTTAAAAATTGGGGTTTTACGTTATTGTTATAAAAAATACTCAAACTTTCTATCTTTCCATTACATTTCTGTACAATGAAAAAATTCTTTAATTACGCCGTTAAACTTGACATTCTTTTGCTTAATAAAATATAATTTATTCCTTTAACTATTACTTTTCAAATTAATGTCTGTTAATTAATTTTTTTTTGTCTTCCTCTGATTCTTCTTCAAATTAATTATGTAGAATTACTTTAATACCTGACTTGACATTTTTATTGCTCTTTGTCAAGCTTCTTCTCATTTTAAGACCGTAAGGCAAAACTTTGCCAAATGAACTTATTCGATCACCGTCTAATGTTAATAGTCAAATATCTTAAGTACAAAAGATTGACTTCAATATATCGTAGGGTCAGTTGAATAACAGAAGATCAACCTAGGATCGGAGTTAGCCTTTGATCACTTGCATTGAATCAATAATGAGTTGACCCGATCTTTATAAAGCCATTTATTTGCTTTTATGTTTTCTTTCCACATTTTTTCTTTCATTGTAATGTTTGCTAATTCAACCGGATTACATTTTATTTTCCTTTTTTATGGAACATAAATTTTACAACTATTGTAAGTGCCTTTACGCACTACATTGAATTAATTTAATTACTTAATTTATTAATCTCGAAGTCATGTCTGATTGGTTTGATATACTGTGTGGATCTTTACGAGTCAAATTACGATGGTCAGGAGAAACAGAAGAACTTTGTTCGAAACATTTGAAACTTTGGCTTGTGTAGCCTGAAGGTTCCCACACACGGCCCTGTATTGCTTTATGTTATGCGTATTAGTTGAACGATTTCGGATTCATGCTTAAACTGACCGTGTGTGGGGACCTTTCTGAATAAATCAGAAGTAAAGTTTGTAACACGGAATTCTGCCCCTAAAGAATCAAACTTTAACTTTTAACTTGAAAAATATTTAAAAACGTCGAGTGTCAATTCAACTTTTCGTGGAAATCAATTTTTATGGACTGGAAAATTTCAAAATTTTTTAAATAAAATAAATTTTTGCAAAAGAGTTTTAATACTTACGGCGTACATTATTGCATTTGCACGGTCACGAAACCGTTTGGATGTAAATTGCTCTTGTCGTGGAACCATATGTTGTTATATTATTAACTACATGATTTTGTTTCAATTATGCAAAATGAATCAGAATGAATGAATCAACAAGACACCTATCTTTTAGACACCTCACGACACGAAATTTATAAGTGAAATTTAAATGTGCCAAAAATACACTCAGCGAACATTTTTAAAATTGATTACGAAATTTGTTCTGTTACTCATCGTTATCAATTTTTTGTCAGCTTTTTTATGAACAGTTAAGTCGGAATTACGGTTCTTCATATACAAATAATTTAAACCCACACTTAAAATAGTATATTATCTGACAAGGGCCCAAAAAAGGATATTATGTTTTTGAAGCCTCTTTAAATCGATTTTACAGCAAAACTTTTTAGACATTTTTTGTTGAAAATTTCATTTCCTTAATTTTGTTTATATAAATTTTTTTATTTTGTCGCGTCGTTTCTGACTGACGGCGGCTTAAACAAGACTCGGTAAAATACGAACAATATTGTTATCTATATCTCGGAAACGGTGCGACCAAATAAAAAAATGAATAGGCATTTTTTGTTGTAAATGTTATTCTCTACATTTTTGTTCATATACATTTTTCTGTTCCGAAATGGACAATATTTTTCGTATTTTACCGAATTTTGTTTAAGCCGCTGTCAGTCGGAAACGGCGCGACAAAATAAAAAAATTTATATAGACAAAATTGAGGGAAATAAAATTTTCAATAAAAAATGTCTAAAAAGTTTTGCCGTAAAATCGATTTTTAACGGCAATTTGCATTGTTAACATATGAGTCACTTTACCATTTGAAACGGAGAATTAAAGTTATTAAATGTTTAATACGAATTTATTGTGAAAATTGGAGAATCGATTTCTTGTTTTGACATAATCGGAATTTCTACTTCAATCCTTGTTTATCCTTGTGATTATCGAAACTTCACCTACTTATTTGTCTGGCTAATAATTATGATTCATTCGACATATCACGAATAAAACTTTCCAGCTTATGTTGTTATTACCCTTTTATTTATTTTTCAACACGAATGAAGAAGACATTTTAGCAGCAAAATGCACCCCATTACAACTTGAATTTGAAGTGAAACGGGTTTGAATTGTCGTTTGTATTCATAAGGGTTGAAAGGGTATATTTCGCAACGACCATGATTGCGTGTTCAAAAAATGTTATTTTTTTATATGGCCTACACTTTAAAAACACAAATAAATTATTTGAAATTAATAAAAAAGCTATCCATTATAGCGTCGTTTTCGTTTTTTTTTTAAATTTTATGTGCCCGATAAAAATGCTAATTTATTTTGTTACTTCAAGTTTAAATTATTAAACACTTGAATAATTAATTTAGTTTACCAGTTTTCTACATAAATTATTTGGAAATTATTTATAAATGAGAAATAAATTTTATCTAATCGGTGTATAATAGAATTTCTGAACAACTTTATTACTCAGTTTTATTTGACGAAGAAAATGAGTAAGCTTTTCCCGCAAGTTTTATGATGAACACAAAACATGAATATGTTTCGAAAAGTAACAATTTGAATTGTTTTAGGATTCAATTCCAATTTCACCATCATGGAGGTCCACGAGAATTTCACTTTCAATGGTTTAATTTAATGTAGGAGGTGAGTTATTTGAAAAATGTACTTATTTTTTTATTCCGAGGAAAAGTGGACATTTTCAAGGTGGTCAAGCTCATTTTATCAATTTTACGTTCAACGATTTAATTAACAAGTAATTTACAAGTTTGTTAAATAATAATCATTAGGTTAAGCGTTCTTGGTCGGTGTGATCGTGATTTACTTATATCTTTTGTTGTTGAAGTAAAAGTGATAACGAAAACGAGATAAGGAAAAACTATTATTTAGAATTTATCTACTGAAAGAAAAGTCACGAACTCGTATCCAAGTTTTTCTTTCGTTCTAAATAAGACTTAGGGAAAATTTATATTTTGCATCATTTATTTTGTTTATTGGATTTTTTAAAAGCTTCAATATACAATTTTAAGTAATATTTTGAAATTTTCAATTTCAAAATTAGCTATCTCTACATCTTCTTTGGACAGGTAATATATTTATGCATAAATTATCATTTATGACAAGCAGAACAAATGTATCATAAGGATGTAAACGGTAATATACCTCCTACACTGTACAATACCGGCCCAACTATTTTGCCTTGTGGCGCTTCGTACTGCTTTCGAACCTCGTGACGCTAATTTGAGAGATATGGTCATATTAATCAAAATTTTCTGAAATGGAGCATGTTTCAACATTTTTCTATGCGAAGTTCAATTTTGAGAGTTCAAATGCTGGTTTTTCTTCTTTCCAGAAATTGAATCACTTACCAATGCAGACTTTGTGTAATTCAGCGCTAGACGATTGAAGTTCAATCATTCGTTGGCAGAATATAAATGGATTCTACGTAGTCGTGCCAATGCACTTCAGGCAATTCCCTTTTCACCTGATAGTGTTCTGGATTGTTATTATCGCCCACTTGCACTTGCCCCCCCCCCCGCCAGTTGTTTTTTCTTTCATATTTTTGTACATTTTTAAATCAGTCACGCGGAAAGAAAAAGTTTCGTTTGAATGTCAGGCCTTTTGTTATGGCTTTTAATATTTTTTAAATTTTAATTAAAACGGATATAATAAAGTATGAAGCGATGTCAGCCCAAAACGAACTCTTAATGTGCGAGTTATTTATAGTGAAGCTCGTTGAATATATTAAATTGATAACGTTATTATGATTATTGACAATTTACAATTATTACAAAGTGTTCTCCATTAGGAATGATTATTTTACAGTTTCGGAGTTTCAGCTCCAAGGGCCGACGAAATGCTGGTAATTTATTTAAATTCAGCTACCTAATTCTAATTTCGTTTCCATATTGAATGAGTTTTCAGAAAAATTGATTAAACTCATATTTTATGAAAAACTAATTCACGAAACATGTTATGGGAGCAAAGTTGTGGATTAATTAAAATTTTCGTAGGATATAATTTAATAAAATTTTGGTTAGGCATAATTTGTAACGATGTACGTACACACGTTCAAGTTTATCACGATTAGAGTTGAGATAAATTATTTTACTTGAAGTTTAAATTGTATGGGCGAATAAAAAGTGAACTGCACAAGTCTCAGGATTAAGTATGTGCGAACTGAATTCCAAGACCGTACAATACAAAAAATGCACTTAACTTCAAGTTCATCGACTTCTTAGTTTCTTAGGAGCCTATGCTACCTTAAACCTATTCACTTAAATCAAAATTTGGTACTATATAAGTTTCTCTGAAAAAATCCAAAAATTTGCAGCTGCTTTGGTGTTGGAACGAGCACGAGCAAGTAAGGTACCTAAGTACTCAAAATTCAAAAAATACACGAAAAAAAGAAAAAGTAAAAGTTGTTTTCAGACGGAGATGCAGCGAGGAAACTGCATACAAAGTACGTAAGTACGTACTTAAGTATATACACAATTTTTTTATTGTGTCAAGGTCAAGCTATGTAATCAAAGCTAGCGTTATCGACCTTACTCATGCACTAATTATAGTAGATTTATCCAAAATTAATGAGCAATTTGCTCTCCCATTAAAATTAATAATGTTATTACTAATTTTTGTCCAAACATGTTTAAAAATTTCTCCAAATATGGAATTATTATTAAACAATGATGAGAGGTGGGACGGTTAAAGTCGTTCGTCGCTTCAAAAATCAAAATTTGTATTCGATGGAAGACCACCGAGAATGTATTGTTCACAGACAAGTCGGAAAGAAGATAGCAAAAAATAAATTTCAATTAAAATTCAATTACGGACGTAGCGTTATGTCTGTAATGGAACATGCTTGGCCAGACTATTGAAAAGCAGAAAGCTAAAATTCAGAGTCGTAAGCGATGATTTTATTAACTTCAAGGTCAAATTATTCATAATCGGAGTAATAATTACGAAGTTTTTGACTTTAAAATTGATTGCATTAAAATAAATTTTTATTTTAAATTAAAATGGAAAGTTGGAGGTTTTTAAAGAAAAACATAACAATATATAAATAGGGGGATATAAGAAAAATATAAAAATTGTTGGATAATTTTTATTTTTATTATAATTGATTTCTGGAAAATATATTTTAAATTTAGTAATTTTAAAATTAGTATATTTTACATATATTATTATATATGGTTTTCGAATGGGGGGCGCTAAAAAGGTATTGTGCCCCGGGCGCGAGTTAAGTTCGCTACGCCACTGTATTGATCTTACAGAGATGGTAACTTTTCTTACGGATTCAGTATAAATTTGGAGAATTATTACTCAGCATCTCTCAAATGGATTTTCATGTTCTTCTTGAAAGATTTTTCAGATATGGAGTCACAGATAATATGATACCTTAAACTCTTCGAGTTCCTCTCGGCACTAATTGCCGTAAGTTTCCAGCTATTAGCAGCACTGCAAGATGATTCTCTTCCAATTTATTTAAATGGAAATATCTCAAGTATCTTTATACATACACTGTATATATTGAAATGTATTTTCTCGGTTCAAAATTAAAAAAAATGTTTATGCGGAAAAATAAAAATCTTAAAATGTTGCCTGGCTAATTTAAAACATTCAATCTAATGCAACTTAAGTGGTAATTGGTGACGGCAAAATTCAGAATATTAAATTATAATTCCATGCATTCCTCTTTTAAATTAACCAAATCCAAAATTTAAATTAAATTTTTATGTATAAAAATGAGAACGCAAAATTTAAAAGATAATTCGTCCATATGCAATGGTATCAAATTTTGTTCTGTGATACTTTCAATTTTTAATTTTAATTATTATGAATTTAACAATTTAACTTTTTCCTAAAGACTATTAGAAAGAGGACAATTTTCTGAGAATAAAAAAAATTATTGCGGATTATCCATTAGTTTTCGAAAAAATGGCATTTAAAAACCAAAATTTTCCATGCATTTTAGATGGGGACAAACCATGTGCTTGAAGTTAGCCCCGCTATTTTTGAAATTTTAAAAACTAAATATTGTACCGGGATATGCTCGATGTGTGCCACGTTGTGCCGTATTTTTATTTTATTTTATTTATTTTTGGATTATTATTGTAGAGATTGCTTATTTTAGGGTAGAAGTTAGCACCGTCATTTTTGATTTTTTTAAAAATCAAAGTTGCACTGCATTGTACTCGACGTGTGCCGTTGGGTGCCGTAAATCAAAAAATTTTATTTTGATAAATAAAATTTTTTTAGGCGGAAAACTATTTTATCGATAGAACTTAGCCCCGCCATTTTTTAATTTTTCAAAAATCAAAATTGTATTGGATTCCACTCAACGTGTACCGTTGTGTGCCGTAAATAATTAAATTTTATTTTGATAAATAACATTTTTTTGTAATAATTTGCAATTTTTTTGGTCGTAAACCATTAAATTTTATGCTGAAAAATTAAATGAAAAATAGTTTTTGGCTCAACAACATTTTATTTATCAATTTATCAAAATAATTTTTTTGATTTACTGCGCACAACGGCACACGTCGAATGGAATCCAGTATAATTTTGATTTAAAAAAAATCTCAAATGGCAGGGCTAACTTCTACCCTAAAAATAAGTAATCTCTATAAAATCAAAAAAATAAAAAAGTACGGCACAACGTGGCACACATCTGGCGCAGCCCGGCACAATATTCAGTTTTTAAATTTTCAAAAATGACGTGGCTAACTTCACGCACATCATTAAATTACGATTTCTACACAGGTTGTCTATTGTCGGTACGTGTATTTTAATATAGTTCAAGCCTCCGACCAAGCCTCGAGCCAATTCCACGAAAGTCATCGCCTCCCAAATTCCCACCGCCAACGATCTACATGAGATGAAGGAGATAGGGGGTCAAAAAAGATTTAAGACACGTGCGACAGTTACTCCGTCAAGTGCACATCGTGCGATGTAACCTTACGAGTAACCGCAGTCACGGATCCACCTTAAAATGAGATTCACTTCTTTAGAGTACCACCTTTGGTGGGTTCGGGCAAACTTCAGGCATGTTTTTAGCGCCACAACCACGGCAAATCATTTTTTTTAAGTGCTCAGAAAATTGTCCTCTTTCCAATAGTCTTTAGGAAACAGTTAAATTTCCGAAAATAAAAATATTACTTTCTCTTTCTGACACATGTTAGCTATAATAATGTTTCTCGCTTTACGCTATTTTGAAACTTGATTATAACATAAAGGTTTACTGTTATTTTTAAAGGTTGTGATACATAATAGACCTGAATGCTGAAAATCAAAATAATTTAAAAAATAAATATATCACTTTATTTTTGGCACAGGTGTCAAACTGTGTCTTAACCGCTTATGGCTGCCATCTCAACGGTAATAGCCTAGTTTTCCCACTTAATTATTGCATCCTCAACTGATTGGTGGGAAAACTAGAAAATTTTAAAATAATTACAAAATTATGAAACTTGACAATAGTAATAAAAAAATCTTAAGTAAAACATCTAATTTACAAAATAATTAAAATAAAATTGTTTCTAACAAAATTATAAATATTTACCAAAAATTAATAATAATTGTAATACACGGCAGTGTGTCACTGGAGTTCTGGGGGGGGACTATAAGTTGTTTATATTATAGGTATAAGCTGCTTATACCTTAGCGAATTCTCGTTTTATTCTACTTTTAGTTCTCTTTGATGTTCTTGAACAGCCGATATTATTGCACTTCTTCTTCCTTGAAGAGATAATGACATTGGGTAGTTTTCTCTGAAAAAGTGTTTTCGTGTTATTTGTCGATGTGCGATGGCGGACACCATTACTTTTCAGATTTAATTTGGGTCCGTTCCTTTGCTCCCCACTTAAAATTTTTGGCCAAAAAGCTAGCTCCTGATTCTATGGGTCTAGCATCAGCTAGCAGCCAAATATTAAAGCTAGCATCTTTACAGTTTTTTCACAAATCTACATTGAAATTGGGGGGTGGGGTACTAAAATAACGCTAGCTCCAAGAGCTAGTTCCATAATCTACATAGCTAGCACCATCTAGCACCTAAATATTAGAGCTAGCACAACAGCTAGCATAATAGCAAATTTAGAATGGGCAGAACAGAGACGTATTTACCTAACGGCCATGAGGGCCCGGAGCGGAAGGCTTGGATGGGCGGCGCAAGCCGTTCTTCGCGCTCTGCTTGGGGCGGGCGCCTTTTATTATCAGAATGAATTATAAAATTAATTTTAGCTTTTTTTAAATTAATTTATGGGACGGCAAACCTTTTGGGCCCAAGGGCCCAAATTTTAAAATACAAAAAACATTTAGACATTTTTATCAAATATTAATTTGTGAAAAAACTGTAATGGTAATATTTGGATGCTAGCTGGTGCTAGCTATATAGATTAGGGAGCTAGCTTTTGGAATCAATATTATTAACTAGGGGTGCGGGGCTAGCGTTACTTTATTCCCCTCAGTTTCAATGTGGATTTGTGAAAAAACTGTAAAGGTGTTAGCTTTAATATTTCTTTGGGTACTAACCGATGCTAGCTCCATAGATTCGGGAGCTAGCTTTTTGGCCTCAAAAATTTTAAGTGGGGTGAGGCCAAAGTAACGAACCCATTTAAGAACAAGTTCTTAATATCTATTTACAAAATTTTAAGCTTTTAGAATGTATTTAAGATTTCACCGCCGAAAAATATTGTTAAGGGGCCTCTCAACCCCGGAATTCTCACTATATAGTACTAATAGATCACTTTTATATATACTTTTTCAGTTTAAGGAGTCGCAGTGTTGAAAATTTCCTTTCTGTAGAGTAGGGTTTTAGCGAAATATCTCTTATTCAGCGAACAAGAATAAGAAGAACAAAAATGCTACCTTCATGCGGCCTTCAGGCCGCACAACCAAAGCCGTTATAACTAGTTATTTGTAATTGTAAAACAAACAGCAAATTGGATTTTACTGTGCGTTATTTTCTAAACCGTGAACAGTAAATTTCGCCCAAAATTTAAACCAAATCATTGCAAGAAGAGAACAATTTAAGAGTAAAAAGTAGAAAGAGAAAAATAAAGTTTATTTTAATGGGTTTAGATTGAGATATAAGTTCGCATCGTGTGTAATAACATAATGTAGGAAAAAAGGTGCTCTGGGCGTCAAAATCCTGGTCCTGCTTATCAATGTTCAATCACAGGTAAGCTATAGTGGTTGAGTTTCGTTTTAATAGCTACTTGATTTTTTCTGAATATACCTTAGGCAATTTTTATTATAACATCACGTTAAAGCAGGTCTAAAGTGTCTGGCTTATGGTAATAAAATTTCTTTAGTGCCAAAATTTAAATAATCCAAGTTCCAGCTTTAAAAAATCAATGCTAGCTTTACACAGTACTTAAACTGCATTCACAATACGAAATGTAGAAAGAACAATAACTGCGCTTTCCTAATTTCCTAATTGTAAATGTTAATTTACATTACTTATAATCACGGAGAGTACTTTTTTTTAAAACTCAAAGTTTGATTAAAATAAATGGTTTTTGGTGCTTAAATTTCCAATTATTTCAAATTAAGTTATAGTTTTCTGTGAGTTTCCTTCAATTTTCGTTATCTTGGTTATTGGATTTTATTGCAGCTTGCTTGTTGAGATATTGCAACTTTTTTTGTTTATTGCCAATATATCGCTGTCTCGTTAAAAGTGCACTTGTCAATATTATCTTGCGACAATGACACCGGAGGATGTCCAATTTTTAACAATTTATACACAACTGCATATCTACTTGCAATTATTTATAATGTGATTTTTTGAAAAACATTCCATAGGAAACTCATAGTGTCCAGTTTCGTTTATACGCGACACGTGAACAGACTGAACGGAAGTTGACTATTTTGTTGATTATTACTAATTAATACATATTATCGACGATAAGAACCTATAATAAATATTAAATTACATATTTGTAAACAAAACCGAGCGCTGGATGCGGTTTTGAACTTTTATCTTTCTAAGTACACACTTCAAAGTAGTTTGTTGCCCAAGTAAAAATTACATTAAGATACGGGAATATAAATAATAATTGTTTGCGAACCAGAGCTTCCCAACATAAGTCAAAGTGAAAAAAAAAATTACACTTCGTTGTAGTGCTTTTTAATAAAAATTATGAGGTGCCTGTAGATAAATTAACTTTAAGGTTGGCTAGAAAAGCGTGAGTTTCCTTCTTGATTTATTATTATTAAGTTCTTCGGGAATAAGGAACGCCGCTGTGGTTCAGAAACCTCTGGTCGAAATAATTGGGTGTTATTTTATCCCGACTCGAATTACTAAACAGACTGGTAACTATAATTTTCGTTTTTTCTCAAGTTTTATTTTTTCTTTTTACAATTTTTATAACCTATTCAACGAGGAAGGTATTGAAATAGCTATAACGCGAGGTTACTAACATTAGAAGGCTCATTATTTTGCTACTTACGTTACAAACTCGTATTTCAAGTTCAGGATGTACTTACTGTTTGATAGCACTAGAACAGCACGAAAAATAATTTATCCAACTAAAATTAATTGATTAGATGTGATAATTGCTTGAATTTATTAATGAATTTTGGCACGAACGTCGTTTTCGATCATAAAATACTTAACTGAATTCCAGTTACACAATTAAAAAAAAGTTCAAAAACTTCCCCAGTTTGATCATAAGCTCAATTTTCCAAAAAAATTTTTTTTCCAAATTTTTGAAAAAATATTTCAATAAATTAAAATCGGATTTTATCGAATATGTGTGTCATAGTCAGTTTGTAAGCCCAGTTAATTTTATTATTACTAATATGTTGACATATCTCATTATAAATACAACATAAAAAGTTAACTTTTTTAAATTTGTTACTTTTTTCTTAATTTATTTATGTAATCAGAATTTTATGTTTTATTTGAAAATTTAAGCGGTCAGAAAATATAAACATAATTTTATTGCAACACTGGTCAATGAACTTGTTTATCGATGTTTTTCCACATTTAAAAAAATTTTCTTTTTTTTGACTTTGACTTTCGCTCTTTGTTCGTATATAATGCAGTGCTATTTAATTTTTTTTCTTCCTAAATTTATAACTAGACCAATTTACATCGACTAGAAGTCTTTACTACTATGAGCTATCATTATAAATGATTATAGTTTAATAAGTTTAGACCTCGTTATAACGGGATCCGAGTTCAATATTTGCAGCATCCATCGCTTTTACAGAAAAAAAGATATAAACGGTAGGAAAGTAAAGCGAACAACAAAGTATCAAATCGACGATCGTTTGCGTGTGTTTATTTACACTCGGAAAAATAATTTGTCAACTGAAAAAAAATTTATGCCATGTGGCATGGTAAGGTTTTTATTTACGCGACTCGTCTACGGGTTTTTTCATTTTTTATTTTTATGTTGGAATATCTTCTATCATCAGAGATGAAATGGTGCAAATTTTGTTATATTATGTGTAATTTCCTGTAGAAATACAGGTGTTTGCATACAAATAGAAACGGTTAAGTAGCTTTCTGTTGTAGTAACTTGCCTATTCAAAATCAACACTCGACATCAATGTAAACATTTATAATAAAAAATATTTGCTTTGAAGATATTCTATCTGTGTATTTACAAAATTTAACAAAATTTAAATAAGCGACACAATATTTCCTACATGTCGATTGAAGGTCAATATTAGCATCCTATAATTAATAACTTCAATTAAATTTTTTTTTAAAACAATATTTAATATTACTCCTTGCGTTTTAAACTTTTTCCTGTTTCGGTATTATGAAAAATTATAAATAGCAGACGCGGCATATTTCCTCAAAAAACTATAACATACATAAAAAAATTTTGCTCGCCTTCAACATGCGAATATTAAAAAAATCTCGTACGTAGTACAGTTAATAATGGAACCATATTTTTCAAAAGTTTTAAATATTGTAAAGTTGATTAAAAATTATGGACGAGACAAGCTTTTTAAAATTTCAATTAGTTTTATTCAAGTTATTACATTCAATTTCGACTTGACATTTAAAGAAAGCTTAAAAATTTCAATTAGATGTGAGGATTATTCTATATTATGGCTCTACCTATGTTGAAAAATATTATTCCGAGCTGCTTATAATAATAGCATATTTAAAATTTAATATTCTGTTAATAAAAATATGGAGATGGAGTTCTAATTCTTTAGTTGTGACGTTATAAATTATTATTATTGCACCCCAGAACTTCACGCTTCTCGTTAATTAACATTAAAATGAATTCTTTCTGAGAGATGTAAAGGTTTTCATTTAATAAAATGAATTAATGAACATTCCAGAATCGAATCGGGGGGTCTGGGGGGGGGGTGCCGAACGTAGCTGCCTTCTAGTAGTGCAACTGTTAACATTATACAGCGTGACCCACAAGACCCCGGACAAACATGTTTTTCTCTTTTCGTGAAAATCGCTGAATTTTACTTAGAAATAATCTAGTAATCCGATTCTAAGAACTATGGAGATCAGAAAAACAAAAGGGCAAAAAATCAAACAATAAGTTTGTGAGTGACAAGATGTCAAAAAGGCGCGCCGCAATTTTATCGTTATTTGAAGCTGGAAATCGTCAATGTGAAATAGTTCGAATGGTTAAAATTCCTCGACAAACCGTTTCCGACGCTATCAAACGATTCAAAGAACTTGGTAATATGGAAGACCGACCCGGAAGAGGAAAAAATGTTCTGCCAACACTCTCTGAAATTGCAATATCATCAAACTTTGGCATAAGGCGAAAACTACGCAAGAGTGGGGCCGAATCAATTTTCCTGATTTTATCAGTTCCGCTGAATGGCTTCCGTACTCACAAAAATTAGGAATCTCTCATACAATCTTTGCATTAGGAATGGGAGAAAATATCCCTAGAAGAGGTATGAAAAACAGCCGAAAATTTCATTCGACGTTTAAAGCTCTGTATCCACGCAGAAGGAAGCCATTTTGAAATTTTATAATTTATGATGTACATAAGGTTGTTGTTTATTGTTAATCATTTATAAATTTTTGAATTGTTGCGTTTAAATAAGTTTTTTTTTAAACGTTTGTCCGAGTTTTTGTGAGTTACGCTGTATTATAAATTTATTTAAATCGGATTTCCGTTTTTTGAGTTGGAGCGGCTTCATGGATGTTTTTAATAAATGGATTCACTTTTTTTTGTGCGGTTGGGAGGGTTAAAAACCTTGGTCTAGAAACCCGACTCTCTCACGCAAACAGTCACTTTCGAATACAAGGTCGAAACATTATCATCCGTATACGAATCAAGTCGAAAGAGTTCGAGCACAGGTCCCCTGGGGTGGGACCGTGAGATTTTACTCACTAAAAAGCCCTCCCTGGGTGGTGTTTTGTTCTGGTTCACGATTGCTCACGGAATAGCTCACGCATTTCTTCTTTTTATTTCATCCTTCTCTCTTCATCTTTCTTTGCTCGCATCATGCATGGAGTGCTAATTTTATTCAGAAGTGAGCATAGTGGACACCAGATTTTGAAGTGTTAATGTTGTTTTGGTTTTTTCTTTGGTGTCCCATCTTATATCTACCTATTTTCTGCAGACGAATACTGTGAACCTTGCGTCGTCTTCTTCTTTGCATAAAAATCAGTTGAAGTTCTTCACTAGTCTCCAAGCGCAGAAAATTCGAAAAGCTGCAATTTTTTGTGCCCTAGAAATGAACTGTCGGTATTTATTGAATTTTATGGCGTCAATTTATACAGGAGCCTCATAAAGTAATGAATGGATTCATTGTCTAACTAGACCCATGTAGCACAATAATAAGGTTTGCAATATTGCAAGATTCGGCCAATATCGGTTCAATATTGTTTTCCAAAATTGTACCAATGTTGGCAGTAAGTTGATGCAATATTGCCTTCCGATGTTCAGTCAATATTGGTCCAATATTTTTTCTCAATATTGCGCCGATGTTGGAAATCAATATTTCACTAATATTGGCAGTAAATTTGCAAAATGTTCACATTTGAATATTGATCCGATATTGAAAATCAATATTGGCAGTAAGTTGGTGCAATATTGCGCCAATACTGATGTTCCTTGATTGATGCCTTCTGATGTTCAGCCAATATTGGTCCAATATTGTTTCTCAATATTGCGCCGATATTGGAAATCAATATTGCCCTAATATTGACAGTAGGTTGCAAAATGTTCACATTTGAATATTGTATCAATATTTAAAATATACCATTGGACCAATATTGATTTTCAATATTGCGCCAATATTGTCTTTAATTATTGCGCCAATATTGCAAAATGTTCACATTTGAATATTGTATCAATATTTAAAATATACCAAAAATTTATGGGGAATGCAATTTATGCCCAAAAATACTTGTAACGTATAACGTAAAAACACGGGTCGGGTACTATTCGGCGCAGCAGTTTCGACGCAACCGTTTCGCCGAAGCCGTTTCCATTTATTAATTTAGCCATTTATTAATTTTATTAAAGAAATAAATAAAAAAAACAATAATCTTAAAAATCCAATTAAAAAGAAATTTAGTCGCGCATAGCAAAATTATGCCCTAATCCGCGTAAAAAATCGATGTTATCGCGGTTATCAAAATCCTCCACCAGTATTAGACAGAAAAAAAAAAGAAAAGAAAAAGATAGACTATTCCGGCGCCGAACGGAACTTGAGCCGAACAGTACTCGCGCCATATATATTTCTATGCTCGCGCCTAATCGTGCCTGCTCCAAACTGGACTCGCGTTGAAACGGCTGGGCCGAACTGAATCCGAGCTGAAACGGCTGCGCCGATAGGGGCCGTTTCCTAAAAACACGCATTGGGTGGTGTTAACCGCCTTATGGAAACAGTCAATCGAATAATAGCATTAGGTTTTTTACGAAATTTTGAATTATTCTTAAAACTTAATGTTTATATTTGTATACACTTAACTGCAAATTTTTATTAGAAAATTTTTAAATTTGTGGTCTGAGTTAACAGCTCCAGCTAAAGCAAAAAACTGTTCTAGTCAATCGCTTCATAATTTCGAGAGTAATCGAGAAAACCTTTACCGGCTAAATGACTCCGGTAACTCAAAACAAAATTGCTAAGTTTATTTGAAAATTTAAAAATTAAAAAAGAACATAAATTCGGTGTAAAATGAGAGATTTAACTTACTTTTTTCATTTTGCATCACTAGTAATATCTGGGATGATTCTAATTTCTAGTTTCGTTTCTGCGATTTCTAATTTTATTTTGTTTTAATAACCCTTTGTGCTTTTCTTCCATTTTTTAAAGTACAATTTACAAGATGAAATTTATTAAATTGGGGAAATCTGGTGTACAAGTGAAGGGAAATATGGAGAAAGTAAAGAATTCTCAGGAAAACAAACGAAATCTTAGGAAATCTAAGAAAATTTAAGACAATATAAAAGGAAATTTGGAAAGGGAATTTCGTTCCACTGCTATATAATAAACTATTGACGTCTGAAGAAACTTTAGCTTACTTTATTTGGCTGTAACATGTTTTTCTATCCTAAAATTAAGATCAAACACAAAATATTTTACTAAATCAAGAAAAATATCATTTATGCTGAAGGTTTGAACCCACCACGCTATAAATACAGTTTTAAATTGGAACTTTTAGCAATAAATCGACTTAATAGCGACAAAATAATTGCAGGAAAAATCCAGCTCCGATTAAAAAGGTAAAAAAGGTTTGAATCGTAATTTAAAATAATCAAATTAAAACCAACAGAAAAGTATTTGCCTTGTCCTACAAATTTAAAAGAAAACATAAACTCACCAGTAAACTGCTGTTCAAATACGTGTGAATTACTATTTGGAGTTGATAAATAGTAACAGGAATTAACAAAAAAAAAAAAAAAAGAAAAAATTAATTTTGTAAAATAAAAGGAAACCATTCGCATAGAAACTATACGAAAGTTAAACGTCATATTAGAAATGAAGGACGAAACTTTAATTAATGAAGATGAGGACAATTGACCACAAGGTTCTATGAAGACTACAATGGTAAAACGCCACTCGTGGATATAATCGCAAGGGAAATCGGCTTAAATTAAAAAATATAATTTAAAATTCGAATCGCTAAAAACCATGTTCAAACAAGACGCTGATGAGGAGCTTAAAAGCTCAAATTCAAATTTGAAAAGACAATTAGAGAATTTTACCGAAAATAAATAATTAGGTTTTAGAATCAAACAAAATAAAAATGCATTAAGCTAAGGGGGCTACGTTGTAAATAACGGATTTTTCATTGTCAACCTGCTAATATTTAATTAAAGGACAGGTGGTGGTGCGGAAGTGTATTTTTAAAAAGTCGAACGAATTTTGGGTAAATTTGTCATCTGTTATCCTTACAAATTTTGTAAAGCCAAAAGTGCAATGTAAAACCCGGAATTTCGGAGATTTTCTCCTTAATTTGTTTCTCCATTAATTTTCGCAAATAGAAATTTATGCATTTGCATTTAAATAAGACATTGTCGTTTTGGATGTTGGAGCTCAAATGTGATTTGAAATTTGTTTTGCATTAATAAATTTTAATTAAAAGTAAATTCAATTACACCATTTTAGCGATGTAAAAAAGAAATAGAAATGGATTAAATGAAGCGAGAAGTATAAATAATGTTATGATTAACAGTTTCTAATTAATTATTGTAATGTAATCAGCGCTATTTTTATGTTTATGATGATAGCCGTATAATTTTAAGTAAATAAGTGCATCGAGGTTTATCTATAAATGAGACAACAAAGTTTTTATTACTTGCAAATTAAATAATAAATGCACTCATATGTACGCACGTACACGGGAATAAATTGTATATCTTAATGAATTAAGTGGCAACAAATCAAAATTGAATAGATTTTTGAACGCTCCAATTTTGAATTAAATTAAAATTGCTCAATATTTACAATCCTTCAACTTCGAAAATAAAAATTTTATTTTTAAGACAAGGTTTTCGTTAACACTCTTGTATATTCAAACGTAATCGACTTTTTGTTTACTCAAGTCAAGGATAATTGCGAAAATCAAACATAATTGATCTTTAGGTAACAAAAAATATAGCAATTAATTTTATTTTTCAAATAGTCAATTTTGCAAGTTCAAATTATACAACTTTTTCTTTTTTTGAATTTGTGCAGCGAATTGGCTTGTACTGCCCGCAGGCTAGCTCTGTGGATATAACATGACTTGACCTAAAATTCAAAATAGAATTGAGGTTTTAATGAAAACTGTTAACAAAAACTGTTGTTGCAGATTTTAACTTTGTTTTTGTAAAGCAATGAGTAATTATTTTTCTTTCCAATTTTTGCGACTTTAGTTTACATATACAAAAGCTTTTTTAAGTTACCCAGTAATTAGATCTTTTGTTGAGGTCAAAAATTTAAAATTAACTTTTGTCTTATTGTATACTTACGTTTTTAATATTAAAAAAATTAATTTACAATTCATGAAGGAACGGAATAAATACTTAAGGAAACTTTAATTAATGCCACTCAAAAAAATTAAATAAATTAAACAAAGGTTTTGGGAAGAGGGAAACCAATAGGAATTCACCCGCAATCCACTACTATCAGGATCTACCTTTCTATACCACATTGGTAAACCAATCGATCCGACAAGATATATCATTTGCTATTCTTACGATTCGGTAATTACTCTTTCGTTATCTGGTTCCATTTATGAGTTCACAAACTCCTTCACATTAATATAATATTTTTTTTAATTTAAAAAATTGCCTCCTTCCGAGAGAATGTGTTCTCTAAAAGTTCTAAAAAATTAAAGTAATGAATAACCTCAGTGACCGATGCTTCACCTTATAATAACCTAGTCATCTTGATCAAATTGGAATTGATTGTATTAAGTTTGCCCAAAAATAACTTGTGGCTTTATTTTAAAATAAACTTTTAATTAACTATGTTCATGTCATGTTATATAATTTTGAAGCGCGAATTTTGCTCTACTAATTTATGCTAAGGGTTTTGTTTTTAGTGTCTATTCTTGTTTATTTTAGTCTATCTAATTAATGATAAAAGCAAGTTCGAACGAATTTATTTCGTGAATTTAAAATGGCAGCTCTTCTAAAATTCAATAAAATAATTTAAAGTGCAGACTGGCCACGATGAACGTTCAACATTGGTAACGCATATACAAGAGCTTTGAACATGGGGAGAGTTCTTCCTAAACTAACTGATGGCAAATTGCAGTAGGTACCTTAAATAATTAGAAAAGTTTGAAAAATTGAAACGAAAAGAAAAGTGCTATTGTTGAGAAAAACAAGTTGTAATATTTTTTCAACAGACTTCTCTCGACCCAATTTCCTGCAAGGAAAAGTCTTCAACAGCAGCTCACAGCGTCTTCGAATTAATCAGTTTCACAATTTTTAAATTTTTTATTATTAATTTATTATCCAACCTTATTGACATACAACATAATTAAGGTGGCATTTATTTATTTCTGGAAAATATTTCAATCTATAGCCCATACTTTTTAAGAATCAAGTAAAAATTTGTATTAAACCAATGATCTCAAAATATTAACCAATGAAATTGGCTTAAAATTAGACAGTTTCACACTAGCAAAATTCACGTGTTATTAAATAGTTCCTATGCAGTATTTCTATATTTATTTTTTCAAAATTTGTGAAAATACGTTTTGTAAAATTATTAGGTAAACTGGTAAATATTGTAAATTAGGCAACACACATAACACATTCGATTATTAGTATATTACATACCGAGGTGGAAAATATTTTAAAGACGTTTCCCCTTGTAAATGTGGCTTTACATTTGATGCGCCACCTACATTAGATGTGAACCTGGTTCCCCCTTTCATCAGAAAATTAATTTTTTGTTGTTGTTCTCGATTGTTCTCAATTGTTCTGTAAAAATCAAATTTTTAAATCTAATAACAACCGCGGAAATCGCGAAATAAGATTTCGCGCCAGCTCCCATTTTTTCGAATTAAAATTTTTTTTTTATTCTCGATTGTTTTCGATTTGTTCCCAATTGTTCTGTAAAAATAAAATTTTTTTGGAATTCTCTTGGAAATCATTGGAATTTCTTGGAAATCATTGGAAATCACTGGTATTCTGTGGAACTTTTTGGAAACCTTTGGAATTCTTGGAAATCATTGGAATTCGTTGGAAATCCCTGGAATTCTTGGAAATCGTTGGAAATCACTGGAAATCTCTGGAATATTTTGGAATATTTTGGAATTCCTAGGAAATCGTTGGAAATCCTTGGAATTCTTTGGAAATCGTTGGAAATCATTGGAAGTCTTGGAATTCTTTGGAAATCCCTGGAATTTCTTAGAAATCCCTGGACTTCTTTTGAAATCACTGGAATTCTGTGGAATTTTTTGGAAATCTTTGGAATTCTTGGAAATCATTGGAATTCGTTGGAAATCCCTGGAATTCTTGGAAATCGTTGGAAATTATTTGAAATCGTTGGAATTCTTTGGAATTCCTAGGAAATCGTTGGAATTCTTTGGAAATCGTTGGAAATCATTGGAAGTCTTGGAAATCTTTGGAAATCCATGGAAGTCCTTTGGAAATTACTGGAATTCTTTAGATTTCTTTGATTTGAACTTATTGGAATTCCTTGTAAATCACTGGAATTATGTGGAATTATTTGGAAATCCTTGGAATTCTTGGAATTTGTTGGAAATCCCTGGAATTCTTGGAAATCGTTGGAATTTCTTAGAAATCACTGGAAATCCTTGGAATTCTTTGGAATTCCTAGGAAATAGTTAGAATTCTTTGGAAATCATTGGAATTCTTGGAAATCTTTGGAATTCCGAGTCTTGTGTACAGAAATTTTACTGGATATTTACCCCTTGGTTTAAATTGTTGCCGCTTAAGTGTGGTAGTAGCCTACAGATAGGTGAATATATTTTGTGTGAGTTTGAAAACAAGAGGATGTGTGAATTTGGAGAAATAAATGGTTTAACTGCAGGTTTTGCAATAAGTAATATTCGGGGGCAGTTTCTACCCCCAGGACCCCTGTTTAAATTGTTGGCACTTATATGGAGTTGTAGCCTATCCCAACTAGCACCAAAGTGACGGCAACCGGCAACTGAGACGGGAACTTTACATAAGTGACCATTTACCACGACTAAATATACGACTTTGAAGTATGTATAACTTCATTGAGTTATTTCTAGTCGCTGCTACGTATTTGTCACCACTCGTGGTTACTATAAAGTTACTTTACTACCAAGTAGCTTAAGTGGTAGTGGGGACGTCGTAGCTACCTGTGCGACGACCTTTAAGTTTTTGAAACTTAGCGGTGGCAAATGGTAGTAACAGTGACTAGTTTAGATTAATAAAATGCTACTTCAAAGTTTCCAGCACTTTTAAGTAGCATTGATAGTCGCTGTGACGTTATGGGGACCTTGGCCAATCCTTTAAAGTCGTGGAACTTACAAGTAACATTTATTAGTGTTCATACATTCTCGCTACCCACGAATGGCTACTACAAAGTGAATATCACCTTTTAAATTCACCAATAAGTAAATTTAGAATCTATGCCGGTGTCAGATTCTTAAGTGGGAAATATCTGAAATAAAATATTTTAATAAAATTATGCAAATTTTGATGGGGCATAGTCAGGTTTCGATGTAGCATTAATATGTTTCGCAATAAACTTGCATTCGTTTTAATTTTTGTACCCAAACCATAGAAAAATAATGCAACTTTATTCTCTCTAATATATAAAATATATAATATATTTAGATAGTTGTTAAATATTCTATCTTGTTTCTAAAGTAAGAAATAGACAAAGATTATTAAGGTATATGAAATACAAGTTTTACAAAAGAAGGTTTTATTACAATGGAACTAAGCAGGTATCTAACCAAGGTGACCTGTAAAGATCGTAGTTACTACCCCGGGTAGTGGCAGCGACGTAGCGGTGTAAGTCGCCGGAACGTTCCCGGAACGTCGTCGTTACCAAAAAAGTGTTCCCCATTTTGGTAGCAGGCACGTAATGACTACGTCTCTATTACGTGCCCGCCTCGAGTAGTGATGACTTTGCGGTTGCCTATATAAGTTGCCGCGACGTGCCGGCGACTAATTGCGCTAGTTGGGATAGATAGGTGAATATATGGTGTGACTTTAAAAATAAGAGTATGTGTGGATTTCGAGAAATGAATGGTTTAACTGCAAGTTTTGTAATAAGTAGCATTCGCAGGCAGTTGCTACCCCCCAGGGCCCCTAATAGTAATAGTCTTATATAAGACCGCCCTGCATACTGCAAATATCATAATATCTTTCTAATAATTTACAAAATTATAAAATAGGGTACAAGAGTATTAAATTAATTATTATTATTATTATTAAATTAAAGTATTAAAAAAGGTAAACATAACAGGTAAGTAACAGGACACTTGAGAAAATATGAAAAACAATCCAGAGCAGCAAAGAAAGAAAATTGTAATTAACAAGAAAATGAAATCGAGCCTCAATTTTATTTTGCAATTTTCGTAGTTAGTATTACATTTAAAAATTTTATTTTTACAGAACAATTGAAAACAAAGCAAGAACAATCGAGAACAATAAAAAAAATTTTAATTTTGAAAAAGGAGGAGCTGACAGAAAAAAAAGTTTTTTGCGATTTTTTTACATTCTTTGGTAAAATCAAAAAAAATATCAGAACAATTGAGAACAAATGAAGAACAATCGAGAACAACAAAAAAAATTAATTTTCTGATAAAAGGGGAGCCAGGTTCACGCACGTAGACGTATCTTGCATCGAGGAATAATTTTTCGGCATGTAATCTCGTTGTACAACTTGACGTTTAACATTAGTTAATTGCATATGCATATTATATAGAATTATTAAAATAATATAAAGATAAATTATAATTAAAACATGTGAGATAATTTTCGCTTGTTTGTCTCATAAATAATTCTACTAATTATTATTGTTCACATCATGAGCACAAATGCAATAACATTTAATATATAATTTTACACCGCTAAAGTACTTTATAATTATAATCTGCTCGAGAGTGCTTTTAACTTAAGAAGAGGAAGAGGTTAAAGTTTCTTAATTGAATTATAGTTGTTCGAATAATAAGAAATAACAATTTTAAGTATCCCACTTGAGGTCTTCATAAAATTTTAATTTACTGCGATTAGTAAACTAGAACTTTTATTTTGAGATTTACCAACGCACAAACCAATAAACCTCACAATGCAACTCACCCCACAACCATTCGGGCATGCCGCATTACTTTAATAAAATTTATTTTAAAATTTTGCAAATGGTGAGTAAATACGAACTATGAAATTCATCACGGAATAAAGCAAATAATGTAATAATTGTTAAAATTACATAATACAAATGTTCTGCTGAATTAATTGTTTTTGTTTAACTTCTGCAATTTATATTCCAATTTTTTTTTCACAAAATATGTATATTCGGTTGAGCTGATAAAAATAAAATTATAAAATAATGCTTTATCATATTTCTCGTAATTTTTCAGAACGAAAGCATGGTTTTTTTTTCAATTTTTTGATATCATCCGCATTTATTTATTTTGAATCAATACTTTAAAAAGTGAAACCTTGAAACCTTCGGGAACACTGCATAAACATGAATTTTACGATGTCATTTCTTATATATTACAACCTTCCACTTTTTTGTCAACATTTTCCGATTGCACAGACTTCTCGAGTTTTTCGATCAAATAAACGAAGTTACAAATTTATTTCAAAAATATATTCTGAAAATTTTGCTCCTGCTATTGAATTTCGTTAGGATTATGCCAATCAAATTAACGCAGAAATTTCTCAGGGGTTGTAATGTTTCGAAAGTTCAAAATTAATTTTTAAATTCGTTTTTTCTGTACTTCATAAAAAGTATTTAAACTGAGTCAAAAAACTGAAGTAGCAAACATCCTGGAAGGTATATTTTAGAAAATGATTATTTTAGTCAGGAATTTTAATAAATCTTAATTGGCCAATTACCGTTCTTAATAACGAACGTAGATTATGGAAGTGGTAGGTATGTATCGATTTTCTTAACGCTTTCTGTTTTCCCAGAGCTTGACTTGCTGAAAATAAATTCGGTCCATTATTTACTTCAGAAATTATTTTTGTTTCATTTCTCAATTTTTTTTGTTGGTCTTATCAATATAGGTACCGGGGGCATACATTTATTAATTTTTGAGTTTATTTGAAAACTTATAGTTCTTTTTATTGTTGAAAAACATGGATTGCATTGCTCAGTTTTTTTTTTGAAAAAAATATTTAATTTGAATTTGAAACTGAAGAATAAATTATTAAGTTAAAAAAGAAGATTAAATCGGAAGTTACAAAGAAAATTATGGAAAGAGGTAGAAATATAATTAGTAAATTGAAATTTAATTTAATTATGGTAAAAATTTGTAAAATATTTAATTTGGCAAAAGCGACGTTGATAGCCGAGCGCATAATATTTATCAGTTATACTTTGCAGTAGCTACATTTTTGGATTTTAATTTATGTAAAATATAAAAAATTTTCCTACAAAATTTTATGTATTTTATGCAAATTTTATGTGCATATGCACCGGTATCAAATTTATTTAGCCAACACAATTTGAAGTTAAAAATTTACACTAACGAAAATTTTCAAAGATCTTTTTGGAATTTATCGTTTATTTATTACCACGTATAAAATCATATTAATTCGCAACCTAGAACGTGGGGCTTAGAAAAACAATTTTTATAACCGACACATGAGATTAGAATTTATGAGGGAAGATTTATTTTATTTATGGAGATTTAAAAATTTTACCATCTAATAAAAGCATATCAATTATATTGTGCAGCTTAGCAGTGGTCTGAAAAAGTTTATACAAAAATAAATATTATGTATTAAATTAAGTTTAGAGTTCAGGATTTTATTACTTTCGTGAAGTTGCAAAAAATTTGATAAAAAGGTTTTCGTTGTATTTTGAGATTTATAAATTAACTCGGTATAAGACTTAAGGAATTCCAATAGATAGATAGATTGAATTCCAATACCTGACTGCCAAATACAAATAATTTTTCTTCATAATAACGCAGCTAGCCTCTTGCGGAATGTGGAAAATCTTTCAGTCGGTGTAAGCCTCTTCAAGGTTTTTAATTTAATTCACATTGAAATTTAATAAATTAATTTGAATTTAAAAAAAATTTTCGAATCTAAACTAAAGAAAATAAATCTGATCCAGATATTACAGACTATACACTACTACCAATGTAACTTATATTACACTGAGAAAAAAGATTTGTCGCTCTAACAAAGCTATTAGTAGCTATAGCCTCGACTGAGTTTTGTTTTGTTGTTATAACAAACTTTTTGTTGCTACAACAAATTTTCTGCTGTCATAACTAAGTTGTTTTCTATTCAGTAAAAAAGATTAGTTGATTTAACAAATTTTCTTATTATGCATAGAAGAAAACTTTGTTATGGCAGCAGAAAACTTGTTACAGCAACGAAAAACTCTATTGAGGCTATAGCTACTAATAGCTCTGTTAGGGCGACAAATCCTTTTTCTCAGTGTATGTAGAGCAGGGGTGTCAAACTCAAAGGTTAACTTGGGCCACGAAAACAAGGTTTAACTTTAAGTGAGCCGCAAAAAAATCAATATTTATAGAAACGTAGCTTTATTTCGAATAATACTATAACGAGCATATTATAAAAGAATAAGAAAAGCTTAATGTTTACGTCCTGACACTTGACATCTCTTCTCTGCTACTATCTTTCCTATTTCTGGAGAAATTTTGTAGCTATAGCTTCAACAGGGTTTTTTTGTTGCTGCAGCAAGTTTTCTGCTGCCATAACAAAGTTTTTTCTATGCAGAATAAGAAAATTTGCTAAATCAACTAATCTTTTTTACTGAATAGAAAACAACTTTGTTATGGCAACAGAAAATTTGTTGCAGCAACAAAAAATTTGTTATAACAGCAAAAAAACTCAGTTGAGGCTATAGCTACTAATAGCTCTAAAATAGAAAAAAAAATCATTTTTCTCAGTGTATCTTTCCTATTTCGGGAGAAATTTTGTTCGTAGTGATTACTTTTCAATAATATTTGTAAAATTCAGGCATACTCACTTCTGAATCTCACTCTGAATTTCGATTACCTCCATTTGCATATAGCTGGCTACTGAGTTTATATTTATTGAGAAAATATTGATTGTTTAATCTTGAGAATTTCTGTAATGTTGTTTTTTATCCTTTCCCATTGTTCCTCACTCGATAGCATTTCAGCAACCATGGTGTCCGGATTTGTGTTTTCTATGCCGGCTTGTTTTTCTTCTTTCTGTCCATCTTGAGCACACATATATCGTGTGGTGTGTGTCATCAACACCCCCATCGCAGTAAACACATTTAGGGGAGTTTGCACTTTTTTTGCCATGACCCGTCAATGCCTGGGCAAGTTCATGGTTAATTTCGCCATGTTTCCTCTCAATCCACGGCAGTAGGTTTGGTATTAGTCTTCTAGTCCATGCTCCTTTTTTTCCCTTGTCCATTTTGGTCCTGCCACTTTGCAATCATGGACAGCCCGTGTTTCCTCTTCTGTGCTAGGGTTTTAGCCTTGGTCTCATAATTTTGGATTCTCCCCATCGCTGCCAGGTCGATCTGTCTGTGAATCCTCTCAAAATTTTGGCGTTAGAATGCCACACTCATTGCTGCGATCCATACCGGCGCAGCGTATAACATTATTGAGTCAGCCACCGACACTACGATCCGTTTCTTGTGGTAGCTTGGTCCGCCAATGTTTGGCATAAGCCTTGCAAGTGCCGCACTCATCCTGGCTGTTTTCTTTGCGGTTTCCTTAACATGTACATCGAAGCACATCCTGTTGTTTACAATGACTCCCAGAACTCCTCTAGTTCTATTGGGAGGTTACCACATTTCCTCTTCTCAATTAAGAGCACTGCCTCCGTTTTCTCTGGCACAAGTTTGAGGCCCTTTCCGTCCATCCACTCCTTGATTCTTCGCAGAGCTTTGTTTGCAATTTCCGCTAGAGCTTGCATAAACAAGCAGCGATAGATCGTCCGCAAAGCCAATAAGTTCCGCACCCTCCGGTAGAACGAGGCGCAGAACACCGTCGTACATTATATTCCACAGGTGCGGACCCAGCACAGATCCTTGCGGCACCCCACTAGTGATTATGTGCTCTTCCATTAGCGTCTCTTCATCGATTATTATGGCACGCTCGCTCAGGTAGCTTTTCAGGACGTTGAGGAGGTATGCTGGGGTGTTCCTCCTCTTTACTTCCTCGGCAATACATGTCCATCTGGCCGAGTTAAAAGCGTTTTGGACATCCAGGGTGATCAGGACGCATAGCTTCCTTATGCGGTGCGTGCCACTTTATGCTTTCTTGGCTGTCTCCACAAGTGCCTTCAGGGCGTCTACCGTGGAAACCCGTAGAATTCGAAGAAGACCTGGAGAAAGCATAAAGAACGATTAATGGTGGCTTCAGTTAAACATGGAGGAGCGTCGGTTATACTGTGCGGATGTTTTAGGCGATTTGGTGAAAATTGAAGGAATATTGAAGAAGGAATGGTATAAACCAATTTTAGAAGATGTTTTTCCTTCTGAAACGATGCTTATTGAAGAGAATTTTACTTTTAATCTTAATCTTTAATTTGAAATTTTTGTATTTTTGTATTTAATTTTTGTTTTAGGGGCCGTCCATTAATTACGTAAGAACGATTTTTGAAATTTTTGGCCCTCTCTCTCCCCCACATATGGGTTAAATTAAAGATTAAGAGATTTAAAAAACTTAAGATTTAACGCATGTTGCTGGGGGGGAGGGGGCCGCTGACATGTACCTATTGTTCTTATAAGGTGAGTTTGAAACTCAGAAGCTCAAAAATATATTTTCTTTTTTGAACACAATCACATAGCTAAGTTTTTCAAACCGGGGGGTCTGGGGGGTATGGAATACCCCCCAGCACATTATTGATTGTGTTCAAAAAAAGAAAATGTGTTATTGAATTTCAAATCAGAAATCTTGGATTTCTAGAAATTAGATCTTCGGTTTGAAATTTATAAGTTCGATAACACTTTTTTGCGCACAATCTCTGGTGTACTGGAGGGTATTCCATACCCCCCAGACCCCCCGGTTTGAACAACTTTAGCTAGAAATATTCAGCGATGTGCTTTCCATAAAAGTTTCCATGCATGCTACTGTATGTAGGCGAACGGATTAATTACCTGCATACGTTACAATGCTTACATTTTTCAATGACTAACTGCAATAATTTTTATTTTGCGTCGATTTGTTAATTTTTATTTATATATTATTGTGTTCCGATATATTGGCCGGGCTGCAAAATTTCTCATTGCGGCCCGCGGGACCCGACTTTGGCACCCCTAATGTAGACGTATTACTGTGAATATTTTATATTGCTATGACCGACTCATAGCAAGTCGGGGGGTATTTTCTAATAAACCACAGCAATTTCATAATTTAATTTTTAATCATTTACCATCTGCTCATATAAACTAAATTATTTTCTTTTATTTTCGATTTCTCAAAAACCTTATTTTTTTTAAATTCAGATCATCACCTTCTTTACCTACAAAAATTTTCCGCTTATATACAGAGTGCTTTAATTGTAGCTGTTCGTCAGGCCACTACTATAAGCAATTATCTTAGATAATTAATACTGACTTACGAGCGCTGTTTAGTGTAATACTGAATAATTCGTATATTATGTAAGTTATTTTTAGAATTATGTAAATAATCACATAAAAGATAAATTTTTAAGCTGTTAAACCTAATTTTTGTTGATTTTTTTAATAAATATATTTTTCATTACAGCCCAGAGTACTCTTACAAGAGCAAAATCCCTTTTCTTCGCGATATGGTTAAGGCTATAAACTTTTATGACGGAAATGTTCGTTCTATTGTTATAGTTGTGTGTTTACAAACGAGTTCTGTGTTTTAGTTAATGAAACTAAAAGGTTGTTAAAACGTTATGCTACAGTCGTTCTCGAAAAGCACGAAAATTTTTGAAAATTAGGTTCTTCCATCCAGCTTATTGATCTGTCTGGTAGGTAGGTACATTGAACTAGGTCTCCAAATCATGAACTTCTAATAATTGCTCTTTTCCAAAAACAGAACTTTTGAAAAAAAAATATTTTCATTTTGTAATCAATGGATTACATTTTGAAACCACCAATAAATTATTTTATAACACTCTTTGTTAAACCCACAGAAAGTTGATTGTTTTTACACCTGCCATTTAATTACCAAATTAAGTTCATTTCGTAATGCGGCGTCAAGTTGAGTACGTGGTTTTCAAAGTCATTTTATTATTTATGAAAGCAGTCCTTCCCAAGCCGGAAGATCTAGTCTAATTTTCAAATCAGATGTATCAAACAGCTTAGCTAATCATAAAAGGTTATTTAACCCTCCAGTAGCATCACTTGACCCAAACCTAATTGATTAAAGCTATCCTTCTACCCTCGACATTTTTGTTACTGCAGGAAGTGTCTGAACTATTTCAATAATTTCCCGGCTTTTATCCCTAATGCCTGTATTTCTTTGAACAAATAATCTACCTTAGTTCGAACCCTTGTAGTCTAGATGGTTGGAACTAATTATTTATTCAGTAATTTTACCTTTTTAGTTCGAGTAGCAGTGAAAAGCGCTCTTCAGAATTTTATACCACCACAATCATTTAAGTGCTTAAAAAAATTCGTTGTGTTTCTCCAAAGCATATTTTAATGAATACAACTTTTTGCTTCACTCGGTAAAGTAAGATTTTGATCGATGAAGCAAAAACACTCCAACTTTCAAGTAAGAGGGAACGTTTAAACGGTAAAAGCTTTAGAAAGTCATAAAGCTGAGCTAGCTGCTGCTGCTATTGAGCGTCTCTTTTAATTTGTTCGTTCGATCAATTAATATGTGTAATTAAAATGTTATAGCCGCATTTTTTATAAGTAAAAGTCAGCTTTAGCGTTGACCTTTTTAAACACTGAAATTCTTTTACCTTGGGAAAAAAAACTTTAATATCGAAACTAATCTGTAATTAGTTTATTATTAAAGTGGGCGTGTTCTATGAAATTTTATATAACGTAAATTTGATACGCCCTCTTGGGTTTGTCTATTTAATACTGCTAAATGCCCTTCTTTAAGTAATTAATTGGTTGGTAGATTTTAAGGAAATTAAACTAGGTTTATAATGTTCGCCCTGGTGTAAGTTAATTTGTCTAAGTAAGTGCAGCTATTTCTTACGTCACTGTTTAGTATTGAAGAATAATATAGTGTGCGTACCTGGCGCACTCCTGTTACGAGTCGCTGGTGACGTACTTATGACGTAGACTTTCACGGGCCAATCAGACACGTGGAATTCGAAATATTAAGATAAATTGGAAAATACCAAATTACTTATCTGGGATTTTACGAGTTACATTATAAGATTACTTCATTGCGATAATTTTTTAAAATTTGATATGTAATTAGACATTTTTTGTAATTGCAGAATATGGCTAGTAGGGCACAGCCTGGCCCCTTGGTGCCTCCAAAAAGTAACACAACATTTGGAGGTCTTCCAGGATTGTCCATTCCCGATGACCCAAAAGTGGAACACTGCAACCATGTTGATACGCGATACGATCTCACTGTAGCTGTTATTTGTTCTGTTTATATTGTTTTTGGTATACTGTACACATTTTTCGGTAAGTAAAATTTTTTTTATAATTATTTATTACTTGTTGAACACGAGAAAGCAATCATTGCCCGAAATATAAACTACTTCTACTTCATATTTGACTCGAAATACAACATATCGGTCTTACATGGTTTCAGAATCGAACCAAAACAGTACAAATCACTTTGTTTGGGTCAAATACAAAGTACGTAGGGCCTATAAATATTCCAGGCGCTTTATGCTATCACTAATGGATTTATAGATTAATCGCTAACGTTAACGCTGATGTTCTATCCAACAAAAATTTTACAGATGTAGCAGAGTTTACGAAGGGGGTTGCGTATTGGTCGCACTTTCAGTTTGGTAATAAACTGGAGTTATCGGTATTTTTCCTTTGCAGTGAAATTACAAAAAACTTGTTTATTATACAAATGTGTCAATGTTTTCACAATAAGCTTTAGCACTTATTTTTACATTGACGTCACAAATTCCAGCATTTTGTTGCATTATACTGAATAATTGCATTAAATATGATATTAATTCTACGCATAATTTGTGCATTTTACGCTACGCTACGCTACACTATGCTACGCTTCGTGAAATAAAAATGTTAAGTTTCTTTTTTTCAGTTTTATATTAAATTAGAGTATATTTTGATAAATAACATGAATAATACATTAATCGAACTACAAGTTATATTATTGTTTATCTGCATAATTTATTACATTTTTATAATTTAAAAAAATGTGTTTTCGAAATCAAAACTTGTCTGTGATTGGCTGTTCTCGACAAATTCGCAGATGTACATGTTAAAGTTAAAAGTTAGTTAACTCTGTATCCACAGCTGCAACATCAATGTCAGCGTCAGTACATCTATAAATTGAAATGCGTAATTTGCATACTTCAACTTGAGAGCCAGGGACATAAACTATAAATCCCGCTTTAGTCAATGACTATACCTTTTCTCTGTAATCTCCTTTTTGAAAACCAATTTATAGTAAACAGATTACAGGTAGTTATCTGCAAAAAAAATTGGAAACTCCAAGATCTTGAGTATGACTCAAAGCAATTTTTCTCTTATAACTCATAAACGATGAAAGATAACAAAAAATATTTCGAATAAAAAATATTGGTTTTTTAACACTCAATAATTTTGGTGTTTTTTACATTTTTGATATAGTTCACCGTTTTCGAGTTATTAGAAGAAAACTGAAAAACACGCCTTTACTAGGGCAGCGTAGCGTCATTTCATTTTGTGAAATTTATTTTTTCTTTTGCATTTTTGCAGAAAATTGCATCTACGGCATTTTTAAAATTAATTTAATTTTTAACGAAAAAAAAAATAACAGTATTTTCGAAGAGTTTGGGACACCACCACAAAGCGGATAAAAAATATTTGAGCAATAAAAATGGGCAGTGGACGGAATAAAAAGTAGAATTAAATGTACAGCTCTAAAGTATAGATAATCTCTCACTCATTTTGTGGTTCTATCTCTGCGGTCGCTGCACTGTCCAAAACACACTTTAAACAAATTAAAATTCGCAATTTATTAGTCGCAAATTAACATCAAAGTTTATCTAAATAAAATTTTGTTTTCGGTGTATCAATGACCTGGCCTGTGTTGGGTATATACGAGTCTGATTATTGTTGATCAAACGGAATTATTTATAATACATAATAATTATTATTTGAACATTTAATAAGAACAAGTTAATTATTTCAAAATAATGAATTCCAATAGGTTTCAGGTTTAAAAAGTTTTAAAATGGAAATAATTTTTTTATGTTTAATAATTCAATTTGTTTATTAAATTATATTCATCGACATATCACAATATTTAGAAAGACTATGACATCTGACGTCACACTAATGACGCATATTTTAAATCTCATTACTTTTTTAAACAAAATTTGTAAAACTAATCTAATTAATACGAAATAAAACTGTTTTGTTTACGATTTTTGCAAATCTGCTGATAATATAGCAGTATTTTTTTCATTGGATTGTTTCATTTCGTAGCGGTCTAAAAACGGCGCGTTTTAACTGCTTTGTATATCAGGCGACACCCAAACAAAGAAATAACAAGTAAATCGGAATTAAGTGATTTTTTTCTGAGTCTAATTTTTTATTTAAAAAAAAATATTTTTTATTGTAAAGCTTCAAGTCATACGTAATTTTAAACCCATAATATACAGTAGCGGTTATGGAAATTGCATTGCGAATTATTCCCGAATTAAAAAAGTAGATTTCTACGTATATTTTATTCTTATTATAAATATAAAATATAACAGAAATAGATAAAAAGTTAAATTTTTAGTTTGAAACTCATAAGCTCAAAAATACATTTCTTTTTTGAAAGCTATAGGGTTTTCAAACCGGGGGGTCTGGGGGTATGGAATATCGCCGCCCCCCAAGCACATTAGTGATTGTGTTCAAAAAAGAAAATGTGTTATGTGTCACCTTGGCAACGTTAGGAATTTCTACTCAAATAATGAAATAGCAGTGCCGGATTAACCCATAAGCAAATTCAGCAATTGCTTAGGGCACCACGTCTTGGGGGGCACCACGCCCCAGAAACAGCACAAAAATATATTTGCTAGCACATGAAAAATAAAGCTGTTTGAAAATCCGTTTCTCACAATCAAAGGATCCCCGGTGTCCCTCACCGATTTGAATAATTTTTGGATATGTGGTAGAACATCAGAAAATAAGAGATCCCTAAGGCTTTTAGCTGCTGTAACGCGGGTACAAGGGGTGTAATCGCCCTTTAAAAATAAAGTGCAAAATAAAATTTTTTAATTTCTATTTAGAAAATACTTCATTTTATATTTATTTATTATTAATATTTTTACATATAATTTTTCCGAAGCGATACTTAAAATTTTCGGGGGTGGCTTATCCCCCAAAATTTTGAAATCTTCATAAAGCATCCTTAACGTCATCAAATTTTTTTGAAAAAAATAAGTGTAGCAGGGGAGAACCAACGCCGAAATACTTTTTTTTTAAACAATCACATTAAGATTTTCTTGCCGCGATCTCTTAATAATTTTAGAGATAAGCCACAACCTAAAATTTAAAAATTCGCATAAAACATTTTTAATGCAAATTTTTCGAAAAAAATATATGTTATGAGAGGAAGGAAAACTGTACATTGTGTACAGTTTTTTTGGCATATTTTGAATTTCACTGCATATTTTTACTGCATATATTAGTGCATATTATATGAGATCACTTTTTTATTGCATATAATCCAGACTCTAGTCATAAACCCGTTCCCGCTTGTGCATCGTGTGCAGCATTCTGAAATTAGCTCATCACCACCTCTGCCCCGCCGACGCTGTGCTGCTTTCTTTTTTTTTGAAGACCGATACTAGTTTACTTATGGATAACAGGGGGGCTCACAGGCGTGGATTATTGCTTAGGGCACCAAGTAGGCTTAATCCGGCCCTGCATGTGTCTAAGCAGCTGACCATGTCAGACCACAAATGGATATGCTTTAAGATTAAAGCAGTTAAAGTGGAGCCAAGGCAGTTCAGGAATCTTAGGAAACTCGACAGGGAAGCCTTTTTGGACGTCCTGTTAGGCGCCCTGAAGACTGCTATGCCAAGGTCAATTTCCACAAAGGAGAGATGTTGCAACATACTGCAGAAGTGTCTCACAAAAGCTTTCGAAGCCTCGTGCCCTTCGACGGTGGCTGACTCAGGGAAGCGTGCAACACCTTGGTGGTACAGCGAACTGGATCGGCTGCGGAAGGTGGTTACGAGGCTTTGTAATAAGGCCAAAAAATCGAAGAATGGGTCTGACTGGGAGGAATTAAAAGCCCTTCAGCTGGAGTAAGCCAAAAACAACCTAAGTCTTTGAGATACTTCTGCAGCGGCTTGCGTCCACTACGGATGCTGCCAAACTGAAGAAAATCATATTCAAAGACCCAAACCAACAGCTTGGCACGATTCTCCCAGATGATGGCTTTTAAACAGAGAGCATTGAAGAGACTGCCAAAATACTGTTACAAACACACTTTTCCGATAGCAAAACACGAGTGGACTGAGCATATTGCTCGGATACCGACTGAGACCTATTAGGAAATTGCAAATCAGATTGTAAATCCGATCAAGGTGGCCTGGACCTTCAAAACTTTCAGTCCCTACAAATCTTCGGGGTTGGATGGAGTGTTTCCGGCCCTACTTCAATTGGGCCTGGACTACTTGCTCTGCCCCCTGGTGAAGGCGTATAAGGCATGCATTGCGCATGGCTACACACCCCAAGAGTGGCGGAAGGTTAAAAACGTTTTCATACCTAAGCCAGTTCAAGCTGATTACTCACTGGATAAATCTTTTTGGCCAATAAGTCTTACTTCGTTCTTTTTAAAGACACTGGAAAGACTGTGCGACAGAGAAATTCGTGATGGCGTGTTGGTGCAGAACCCACTACATCCGAATCAGCATGCATATACACTCCAGGGAGATCTACTGAGTCCGCGCTTCATAAAGTCGTGGAATGTATCGAGAAATCGTTACATTTTCAGGAACGTACCCTAGAAGCGGTTATGGATATAGAAGGGGCTTTTGATAAGGCCACTTTTGAGAGTATTTTTGAGAGAGAGAGAGAGTATTGTAAGATGGATCAGCTCTATGCTGGGTAGCAGGGCGGTTATGATTGGAGTGGGAGACACGAACATAAAAGGCGTTGTCATTAGAGGCTGTCCGCGAGGTGGTGTGCTCTCCCCACTTGGGCAGCCATATCTCTTCTAAAATCACCAAGGCTGGCATGGCTTTCCGGCAGTGTTGAAGGGCAATGGGAAGATCGTGGAGTTTTTCTCCGAAGATCGCCAACTGGCTCTACACGGCCATAATAAGACCTATGCTATGCAATGGTGCACACGTTTGGTGGCCCAGAACCAAATTGACAACAACAGCATCCTCTCTATATCGGCTGCACAGATCAGTCTGCTTGGCAGTAACGGGAGTGATGCGAACAACACCCACTGTTGGCCTTGGAGACTCTCTTATGCCTTCCTTCGCTGGATCCCTATGTGGACGAGCAGGCGGTGAGAGCTGCTCTTAGGATGCGGGCATAGGGCCTTTGGACCCACTGGCAAAAACGTGTTTGACAGGAAGTTGAACATCTTGCCAAATGCAACAGGAGCAGACGAATCAGACATAAGTCTGTATACGGATTGTTCCAAAAGCAATACCTGCTCAGGCTCAGGAATTTCCTCTTCTGAACTACAGCTGGATATAAGTTTAACGCTGGGTAGATATGCTTCCGTCTTCCAAACGGAACTTATGGGGGGACCTTAGATGTCACCATAAAGATGAAAATTCGAAAATTGCATGCGGAAAGATGGGCAAATGTGATTGGATGCCGACAAGTACGGGCGACAATACATTCTCCCTCTGAAAAACATACAAAATATTATCTACAGTTATCCCGGAATTAATCTGCATATTATTGCTGGATTTCTTACGGGACATTGTAAGCTAAATAAACATCTAAAGACAATGTTAAACACATGTTAGGGAACTTCTGGCCTGACATGGCCAGTATTAGTGACACACGGCCTTCTAAAATACTCGAGTTTGTTTTAAGTTTGGGATGGCTTGAGGAATAGAAGGGAAGGTGGGCCGCTAAACAACCGGAGGTAGCATAATGGGCCCGATATGTGGCCTGAGTGCATGCAAGTGCTTGCCATCCACTTCCAATCCAGAATGTGTTATTGAATTTTAAATCAGAAATATTAGATTTTAGAATTTTAGAAGTTAGATTTCTGGTTTGAAACCCATAAGCCCAATAACTTTGATGTACTGGAGGGTATTCCCCCGGTTTGAAAACCTAGCTTTGTTTGCGTATTGTGCTATTATTATGTGCGGTTATTGAAGTTTCATTGCGAATTGTTATTTTAATTCGGAAATAATTACCGATGCAATTTTCATGACTGCTACTGTACCTACTTATACCATGATATAGTTTAGGAATTTATTGTTAACTGAGTGACCGGCCAGTTTGAATGTGGCATAGGAAGTTTCGAGAGCTTCAATCTATTGCGCCTTCTTCCTATTGTATACACTCATAATACTGGTGTTTGCAAAACTCCCATAAGGTCTGCTTATCTGATATTTTACAAACAAAGTTTTAAGTAAGTGTTCGTTACTAAGTTGATAATTATTATTTTGGACAAAAAACCAATAATATCAAAAACTTAATTATAAATTCCTTTATCCTTTGTCTAGAAATTTTTACAAAAACATAAAGTTATAATTACAAAAACATAAAGTAATTTTAAATACCGCAAAATAAACAACAAAAATGAAAAAGAAAAACAACTCCACGTCTGATCACTTGCAATCCGTAATTGCCAATTAATGTCCGTTGCTAAACAAAATATAGGTAATGGTAATTGTAATAGTAACCGGTGGCTATTAAAATATAATTTAACATTTTTAAAACAGCAAATCAGTGCACTCATCTCTCGTGTAACGACAAAGAAACTCTTTCAATTGTGATGTAAATTACACAGAAACTAATGATGCCCTTATTTTCTTATTTATATTCATGTTGCCTTGTCCTACAGCAACTTAGAAAAACGTGCTCTGATAATATCCTAATAAAAAGTCCCGGGCGTAGCCTTGCATCACCGAGGGATGCAGAAACACAGATCGATCACATTCAGTAGGTCCCCGTCGCGACGCCGACGTTAACATGTGTGCTACGCATTTAAATGCTTGCGTCTCCGTAACGTAGTTTAACAGACAATCGATAATAAAATTGTTTAATAATACAAATCATAACAAAGAGGGAACAACGGGGGGGGGAGTCTAAATGCTATAATAAACTCGTTGCAATAAACTAGAATGATCCACTTGCGCTTATTTGTACGATTAATGCTTCGTGTCAACTTTGTTCACTGACCTGTAAATTTATCCCTTGATTGTGATCCAGGTCACTAACAACGGCAAGTTTAGTTAGGTGATGAAAATTATGAAAAAAAAAATTTAATGAAACAAAAGAAATTGTTCACTCAAATGGAAAACCTTGTTTGTATGTCTAATGAAAATTATTTTCAACACCTTAAACCTATATATTTCAGATATGTTGGGAAGGTAAAAAATGACCGAGGAAAGCGACGTGGAAGTAGAAGTGCCACATAAATTTTTACCTTTTTTATATGCAGATCAAGTACATTTTTGATGGAATTCTTACCCCAAAAGCGTGTTGAATTATTTTAATGTGGAGACACCCGAAACGTTTCCAATCTACAAGGCAAATAAAAAAGTTAATATTTACAGTTAGTAGCAGGATGAAATCTAAAGTAAACTAAGTAGTAATGCAAAAAATGGAGTTACTGCGGAAAATTTAGTTGGAATAAATATGCTACCGCTACCTACTGGATTTGCATATCAATCCGCATAGTATATTGTCTACCATGATTTTCTGTAGTCTGTATAGTTGAAGGGTTAACGTTCGGTTATCGGAAAATAAATTTTTGCTGATTTTCACATCATGTTAACTGAAGATAATTTTCAATTTTCAAAGAAATCGTATTTTTAGTTTCCGAGATATCTCCGGACAAAGCGAAGAACTAAATAAGGATTACAAGATTAAATGCATACCAACTTAGAAAAATTATAGTGTTTTTTTCAGTCCAAATTTTCTTTTAAAATTACAGTTCACCGTCGGCAACGTACGCACGTCTAAACTTCCAATAAAGTGAAAACTAAATTGTAAACTAAAAGGAAATAGTTCCACCCAAAAAAAGGACTGTAAATTCCAACTAACTGCTAACACGTAGTGGAATAATTATCGTCGGTTTCTTACTGAGCAGACATACCATCGCTTTCAAAATTGGAGATTTTGTTCACTTGAGTATGCATTAAAAATAAGTTTTCCTAACCAACATTAACTTAAAGATAAGTTATCGTTTATTAGTTTAAGGTTCGGTTAAGATATCTTTTAGCATTTTCCCTCTATCGAAATTCAATACTTTTATTAGATAATACCTACTCCTAGTAGGTACAAGATGATGACGATATAAAATTTTCTTTATTGTTTGTTTTGTAAATAAAACGTTCTCTTGCTGCCACAGTTTAAAGAAAAACCAATTTAATCGCGTTGTTTAACCCGATTTATTTCAGACAGCTTAAGGTAAAAGAAATTTAATTTTTTAGAACGCTGTGGCACGCAATTTTAGCATCTTATTGATTTTGGTTGGATCCAATCATTCAATAACCAAGACCTATTCATAATATTGCTGCAGGTTGTAATGTAAAAGTTTCAGATATTCAATACGATCTGTGTTGAATTTCAATTGGATTCAGTAACCTAAATATAAACTGGAATTTGTTTCCAAAAAACTTTTCGCTTGTTTCATAGTTCCAGCTTTAAAAAATAATGGTTGCTCGAATTTCAAGTTTGATTGGTCCAAATGCAATCAGTTGATATTAAAGGCTGTATTACATTACACACTTTCTGCGCAGAAGGTCTGTCTGACGTGGTTTGAGAACTCATTGATTCCAAAGGGTTTTTTTGTGGTTTCATTGTGGACACAGTGGATACATCCATGGTCGGTTTTAATTTTCAATATAGCAGGGTACAATTCCTGGCTGGAGGAATCCAGACAGGAAGTCTGAAGGAAGGAAAGAAGGATTAAAGACTAAGTTAAATTGGGGGTAACCTGGATCGAAGGCATCTCGCGCCCGTGAGGTCAAATAGTTTAAATATTTTTCTAAGACCAGGAGGTCAAATATAGTGGACAGAAGAGGCTGAAAACATATCAATGGAATAGCTAACCCAAATATACATTACGGTCAAGTAGTGCCTGACAAGCAGCTCGAAACTTATATTATTAAAATTCAACCAATGGGATACTTCTATTTAGCTTCAGTTGCCCAGGCCTGTAAAAAGTGTTAGAGTAATCTTTCGCTTTGAATTTAATTTGTAATGGTTATTATTGCTGACTGAGGTATTATATTATGATGATGAAGTAATTGACTTTTTTTTGAATTTGATTTTTCTTTTGTAATAACTAATTAATATGTAAAATGACACAAACAAAATCAATAATAACGTCGGTAGTAGTTGTTTGTTTTCAGCTACATTAATTTTTTGTTCCTTTTCCCCCCCGGCAGAATCGTTATTTTCTATCTGCACAGGAATGGATGCTCTTTTATTAGGCATTTGATCCGCTTTTTGTTTATTTAAAGAAAATTGATTTGTAATTTTTAATATACAAAACTGACGGTTTTGATTGATTCCTTTGAACTATTATTAACCGAAGGTAGTTTACTGACTTTATAATGGAAGTTTATTTTAATTAATAGTATATTGAATAACAAGGGCAAAAAACTAAACAAAAAAATAATTAATATCCACTTTTCTTCTGTACTTTCCAAAAAATTAATTAAGTTCTACAAATTAAATTTGAGTTATCCGACATATAGACATATAGACGTACTATCTACGCACGTACAGACGTCACGACAAAACTAGTCAAAATGGATTCATGGAAGGTCAAAACAGATATTTCCGTCAAAATCTGAAAAGTAAAAAAGGAAGAAAATGAAAACAAATATAAAGGGTATTCCATATAGGTACTCCCTGCTAGAATTTCCGGTTTCAAAAATTAAAGGTATGTACATATATTATGTACATGGTGGAACAACATGGAACCTTTGAGGTGGTGATAAAGAACACTTTTCTAAGAAAAATTTTCAAATAAAATTTTTGTCCAAGCCCAAACCCTGGGGGGGGGTACCCCCTCTTTTAAAGCTATTGTTTGAATTTCTGATTTCAAACGGCCATAGCTCCGATATTATTGATTTTTTAAGGTTAACGGATTAGAACTTTTTTAAAGATCATTCGCTTATATACAAATTAGGTTATAACCCCTTATCGTCTAAAATCAACGGATTTCGAGTTATAAATTAAATTAAAGGAAAAAATGTTAAAAAATTTAGGTTTTATTTTTTTACTTTTCTTATGAACCCCGTATCTCTTAGAAGAAATTTCTTACAGAAAAACTGACGACGTAAACCTGATAGGGAATTTAACGGGCTACAACTTTGGTCAAATAAATTTTTTTGGGAAACCATCCGTTTTCACCGAAATTCTGAAAATAATGAACAAGGTGTAGGCAAAAAAAAATAAATTTACAAAATTTATTTTAATACATTTTCAAAATGGCTTCCCTCATTTTCAACACATAGGCGTGCTCTTTTCAAAAGGTGTTTCACGGTATTACTTATACTGTTTTCTGTTTTCTTTCGTTAAGTTCTGTTACACCTATCTGTATTCTTTTCATTAATAATTCAGCTCTGGTTTCGAGCTCTCTTCTATCGCTGTAAACTACAGCTTTAAGAGCACCTCATAAAAAATAAGTGAGAGGTACTAAATTGGGTGATAAGCATTATTTAAAAATTTTTCAAAATGTCCAAAAAAAACGTCCAAAATGTACCGGCGCACCATCATGCTAAAACCACATTCTTTGTCTTGATGCCAGTGGAATATCATCTAGCAATAATTGAAAATTTTCTTCTGAAAAGTTTAGGTATCCGGCAGTGGAAAGAAATAAGGATCTATAATGTGGCTTTCTAGTATTCCACACCAACAGTTCACACTGAAACGTCGCTGATGTCCAGTGGCGTAACAATACAGCCTTGTGCTCTAGAGTAAAACTGGGCCCCCAAATTTAAATTAACATTCACAAAGTTTTTTATAATAGCAGTCGCGCACTTAACGTTATATTATTACTATACTTTAATTTTTTGATCGTGATAGAACCGGGCCCTTGTTCGATCGGGCACATGGAACACCGGTAGTTACGCTACTGCTGATGTCCTGTCTCGAGTTTCTCCCTGGGATTTTTTCTATTGCCCATCGATGTTTTCATTTCTACCATATTGTTTACACCATCTCTTGTAAACTGCGCCTTGTCGGTAAACAAAAATTTTGCAACAAATGTTTGTGGATTCGCTTGCCCTCATAAGCAATTTAAAAAAATTAATCTTGATTTATTCATTTTTTTTACCTACACCTTGTTCATTATTTTCAGAATTTCGGTGAAAACGGTTGGTTTCCCTAAAAAATTTATTGGATTAAAGTTGTAGCCCGTTAAATTTCCTATCCGGTTTAGGCCATCAGTTTTACTCTAAGACGTTTCGTTTGAGAGATACGGGGTTCGTAAAAAAAGTAAAAAAATAAAACCTTAATTTTTTTAACATTTTTTTCCTGAATTTAATTTATAACTCGAAATCCGTTGATTCTAGACGATAAAGAGTTATAACCTAATTTGTAGATAAGCAAATGGCCTTTAAAAAAGTTTCAATCGATTAAGCTTAAAAAGTTAATAATATCGGAGTTATGGCCGTTTGAAATCATAAATTCAAAAAATTGCTTTAAATCATAAATTCAAAAAATTGCTTTAAAGGGAGGTACCTCCCAAGGGTTTGGACTAGGACAAAAATTTTATTTTAAAATTTGTCTTAGAAAAGTGTCCTTTATCACCACCTTAAAGGTTCTCCACGGTGGGGGGTATGGCATACCCCCAGTATGTAAATTAAAATTTAAACATGCTATATATTTTGTTTAAATTAATTTAAAACAACTATGTTGTGTAGTTTAATTAATAAATTACTAATTCACTGAACGTTAAGTTTAGTGAATATTGAATATATTACAGAAAATAAACAATTATAATTATTGTTAACGAATGATGTAACTAGTCCCCATTTTAGTCACACTTGAATAAGCAACATAAATTAAATTCTGAATTTAAATAAAAATCTTAGTGTAAATATTATTTAACCAATCAGAGTCACATTAAAATCTGACACGATGACAAACCTTGGCGATAATTGAAAATATTGCGCGTTCAGACAGTAAATTATAGACGAACCACAAAAAATACAATTACTCCGAATAAGGCATATTATATTTTCTCGAAACATGAAACTTTCTTGTTAAATTAAATTGTAATATAATACCATGAAAGGAAGTCAACAAATTGCGGTTGAAAGTTTCGGAAATAAATTACATTTTGATTACATTTACATTACATTTATTTATTCTTAATTTAATAATTTTCGCAAAAGTTTCTGGCAGATTTTGTCTTACATAACAGAGCTATGTATCTTAAATATTTGCGTGTTTATTCAGCAAAGTTTGAGCTACACAAAAAATTTTCAACGTTAAAAGACGACCGACTGTGGCGTAATATCGTGAGATTGAAAAAAATTAACTTTGTAGGCTTTGCTTGCACAGTTAGGATCTGATTTATGAGCTGGATATGAAGCAAAAGCTATTCAGTGCGGGTTGAAAGTTTAAACAGACCTTAATTTATCAGTGAATGCAAGTTAACGCATGAAGTAAATTGTCGTTTTTGTTTTGTTCTACAGAATATACCATAAATTTATCTGGTCAGACTCTCCAATAAAATTTTTATTGTTGAAAATTGAATTAAAATTTATATAAAGATTAGTTCGTGTGCTCGCCGTAAATAGGTGAAGTATTGTGTTTCAGTGGGCGGAGCCTACAGCAGTTGCCTTCTAAGAGTGGAACAGTTAACAACATATTTTAAATTAAATTTAACTTAAAATCGAAGATCCCATCTTTTTAGTTGCGTAATTTTTGTTGTTGAGTTGTTGAGCTAGGAGTTTCAAAAAAAATTTTTTTCATGTTTTCCTGATTAATCCACCTTGCATTTTTTATTTTTTTACATTCCCACTCAAATGTCTAATTTACATACCTCCTTACTCCCTTGATATCTAATATACTATTGAAAGTGAAGCTCTTGCTAGCTTCAAAAATATATTTTCTTTATTAATTGTTTTTGGTCAATTTAATTTGCTTGTGAGAAAAAATTAAAAATAAAATTTGGGATTTGAAATGGGGTCCTAAAAGAAAACTCGGTAAACTAAAAACTTTAGTAAAGTGTATTTCGTTGTTAATTAGTTAAGTTTTGTCTTAATGAATTTCTTAATTGCAGGGTATAGATGCTTCAAGACAGTAATGTTCCTTACGGGATTTATCTTTGCGTCGTGTATAGTTTATTCAATTTGCTTGCAAGGAGAATTGATGCCCCCATACGGCAATGCGGGTAAATTACCTATTAAAGTGTGTTTTATTTTATTTTTATTAAATTTATGTTTTAGGTGTAGCTTTGCTTGCTGGTGTTCTGTTTGGTTTAATTACCATGCTCGTGCAGTACGTGGGATTATTTATGAGCGGTCTTCATACTGGTCTATTGCTAGGTTTAGCGGCACTTTTAGTTGCCGATCATGTATTGGAAACGACCCATACAGGTTCGGTGTGGCTCTGCGTTGGAGTTTTATTGGCATCTGCACTTCTTTTCGCCGTCCTCAATTTATATTTTAGAAAATGTAAGGATAACGATGTGGCTTGTTTCGGGTATTTAATTTTGGCCGATTTTTAGGTCTCACGATATTGGGAACCGCCGTGTATGGGGGAGCGATCATTTCGATAGCGACCGACTATTTCGTGGAACGACTGGCGATGGTGATGTGGGTCTGGAACAGGGTAACTCTTTTGCCCGTAAAACCACCACCTTGCTGGTTTTCGTGGATCGTCTTCGCAGCGTGGCCAACGTTGCTTTTCGCCGGACTCATCCTGCAGTGCGCCGTAACCGGAAGGGGAACTTATCACGCCGATCGTAAGTGACTCAATTTTAGTTAACGTTTGCTCAAATTTTGGATGTGAAAATTTCAAAGGGGGATTCGTATTATCATATTTTAAGGTTAAACTGTATATAGTGTTTGCAGGTCGCAAAAAACCAAGATCTGTTAACGTTCAAAGGGGCCAAACTAGAGCTGACAAAGCTGAATTAAGACAAAAGAAGTACAGATATCTGTATCAAGTTCGTACAGCGCACGGCGATGTCATTAGCCAAGTAAGTTGATTTCTTTTAGTGGTTTGGTGGTTTTTTATACAAATTTTTGCCTAGAATTTCGTTCAAGCACTACAGAAGAAGGAGCCTGGCGGAGCGCCGGGAGAATGTAGCACTCTCCAATCAGATGCCACGCATCTGACGATTCTTCCTGATGCGCAGCTGGCTGCGCTCACAGAGAGTGAAGATGATAGTCAAACCGAGATACCTACGCAACGATAGATAGTGAGCACATAATCTCATACTTTTTTACTTTTCTTTTTTGTGACTGTGTTTATATAGTTTATGTGACAATAATCGTTATCAACATTAAATGTTGAAGTGTTGTGATTTTATTCTCATGAGCTACCAAGTAGCGAAAACATGTGAATTATTTAATGTTTTACAAAAAAAAGTTTTTTGTTAACTGAAGTCAAAAATAATTCGTTGATTAGTTTCGTAGGATTGAAGAATGTATAAGTACATCAGTTAAAATTTTGGATATTCACCAGTTTCTAATCTGACCTGATCATTATCAGACGCTCAAAAATTTATTTTGACTGAATTTTTAAAATGTAAAAAGCTTGACACAAATAAATTTTAACTGATATTAACATTTTAGAATTTGCATATTCAAAATAAACGTGCTGTAATAAATACCTGCTATATCAAAAAAATTATTTAAATTTAAGGCGGATAAGGTTTTTTTGACAAATTATATTATAATTTGTTTCGGAGCATAAAATGACAGTTTTAATTAATATGAGATCCGTTGTCTGAAAGTGAAACTTAATGCTCATTATTTAATTAGAAATTAATTTTTAATTAAAATTTTTTTGGGCTCCAAAAAATACTGTTTGAGATTTTCTATTTTTTGAAAGTATAATCAACGGTAAAAGTGTGATATCGTATAAATACCTATTTATATTAAAACGTAAGTGTAAAAAAAATTTATCAAGCTCTTGCATTAAATAATCATTCCTCTCTTGGGTTTCTTATCATATCATATTTATTTTTGTAAAAGAAACGTTCGACTACTGCCAAAAATATATAAATATTTTGTTTTTGTTTTGTTTTATTTGGAGTTTTGAATTTAGTCCCGCGGGAAAGTTTTTTACCGAAAGCCTGCAAAAATATACTTTTCTCGAAATCCAAACACCCCAAAATAAAAAATGTTACCTAAATTGGTTTATTAAACAAAAAACATTGTGCAAGATTATTTTAAATAAAATATTATTTGCTACCACAAAGTTTTTTTCTCGGTGTAGCTTCTTCCATGTGATTTAGGGCGGACTGGTAGTGCGCACCGGCCGGATATTTATTTTAAGTTACAAAAACTAAAATTTAAAATTTAAGTTGTGCTTAAAGGTAGGGTTTGTACATTGAGGATTTTCGAAATTGGTATTCCATTTTGTTATTTAAAACAATTTGCTCTTACACTAAACTTCGAGCTTTTAAGATTCTATGTAAAATATATACCACAATTTTATTTTATCTTTTATTTAAAAATTTGTTTGTAGTATCAACTCGGAACTTTTTCTGAATTTTGAGAATCTTTAAAATTTCGAGTTCAGTTGAAATATTCAAAAAATCGCCTGTGACGCTAATTTATATATGTTACGGTCACTGATGCCCATATATGCTGGCCATTAATATCATCGTCCGACCATTAGGGGAGTTGAGGGGGTCACCCTCTCCAAAGAAGGGTCCGGGGTTTCCCCGGATATTTTTTTGAATTTGATGAATATGGCGAATTTTGAGACATACTCTCAGTTAAAATTTATTAAATTTAAGAAAACCAATTAAAAATTATTTTCATTAGCAACAGAATTTTCTTCATTCTTTTTGAACCAATTGCCCAATGCAAATATTTTGATTTTATTAAATATTTAAAACTAGGCGCCTATTTATAAAATGAAGACGCTTAATTTTTATATTTTTTTGCTGTTATATTAAAAAAATTAAAATATGCAAAAATAAAAATTTGAACTTGAATTTCGGCGCCTTTATTCAAATGATGCTTCTGGGGCCCTATTCTCGAGTTCACTCGACCGTATTCGCACACGAATCATCATATTTTAACCAATCAAAGAATGAGAATTCTTCTTTCTTATTTGTTGATTGGTTAAAATCTTAATTGTAAGGCGTGATTCCTTAGCTGCGGCTGGGGCCGTGCGACTACAGTCGCACTAAGTGCTCTCCATGCTTTCTTAAGGTACGTTTTGCTAGAAGCAGTAGCAGCAGAGCAGCATAACCTTGGGAAACTGCTCATATGCAATTTCTGTTATGTGGCTTGCTAGACGATACAATCGAAGCGCAGCAGCTCTAATTACGTTTTGCTCTTGCAGTTGAAGCCAACCGTAACTGCACTGCTGCTACCAGTGTTGCCAGTTTTTATTCCACACTGGTCGCCCATACCGAGAACAGATGTCGCCTAATGTCGCCACCGCACTGTTATGTTATAAAATTTTTACGCTTAAGGGAGGGTGTCCCTACAGCAAGCGTCGCAGGCATTTTTTTTAAATAATAATTTAATACCCAAATGCATTGATATAATATAGCACAAATTTTCATGCTTATAGGTTGGCACCCCAGGTAAAGAATTCAAATTTCAGTTCAGGGGCGTCTCAGGCAGTGAATATTTTATTTCAAAAATTAAAAAAAAAGAAAAATGTAAATTCAAAGTCAAATTGAGATTCAATTTTTTAGTCTCATGGACATGGACAGTGCTCAAGTCTTTCATTTGGCGGTAAATCGCCTAAACTGGCAACACTGGCTGCTACTAACTGCTTCTAGCAAAACGTACCTTTACGGGAATGTTTCCTTAGAAAACGATCGTCGCATGCGATTATTGCTTGCGACTCCCATAAGAAAGCATGGAGAGCAGTCATTGCGACTGTAGTCGCACGGCCCCAGCCGCAGCTAGGGAATCACACCTTTAACCAATCAATGATAAAAAGCAACAATGAGAATTCTTCATTCTTATTCTTTGATTGAGTGATTCGTGTGCGAATACGATCGAGTAAGCTCGAGAATAGGGCCTCTGGCGCCTATATTAAATACAATATTTATAATTTAAACTTTTGAATTTCGGCGCTTTTATAGAAATGGAACGGCGTCTCTGGCCCTATATTAAATACAATATTTATAATTTGAACTTGGGAATTTCGGCGCCTTCATACCTTCATACCTTCATTGCAGCAATGTATTTTGGTTATGTTCAACTCAGTCGTTTTAATCTTTTTTTTTATTAATATAAATTATTAGGTTTAACCTCTTAAATGTCAACATTGCCTAAAATGCATGGTCATTGACGTTATCGGCCGGCCATTGACGTTATTGGCCGACCTTTGCCGTTATTGGCCGGCCATTGACGGTATCGACCGGCCATTGACGGTATTGGCCGGCCATTGACGTTATCGGCCGGTCATTGCCGTTATTGGCCGGCCATTAACTCAGTCGTTTTAATCTTTTTTTTTATTAATATAAATTATTAGGTTTAACCTCTTAAATGTCAACATTGCCTAAAATGCATGGTCATTGACGTTATCGGCCGGTCATTGCCGTTATTGGCCGGCCATTAACTCAGTCGTTTTAATCTTTTTTTTTATTAATATAAATTATTAGGTTTAACCTCTTAAATGTCAACATTGCCTAAAATGCATGGTCATTGACGTTATCGGCCGGCCATTGACGGTATTGGCCGGCCATTGACGTTATCGGCCGGTCATTGACGTTATTGGCCGGCCTTTGCCGTTATTGGCCGGCCATTACCTCAGTCGTTTTAATCTTTTTTTTATTAATATAAATTATTAGGCCGGCCATTGACGTTAATGGCAAAATTATTTTTATTGACCGTAACATATTCAGTATTAATGACAAAAAACCGTTAGTCAAGCAATTTATTATTAAATTAATAAGTAGAATAATCAAAATTCTAAAATTACAAATAACATAAAATTAATAAAACTGGCGATATAATCTCATACAGTACAGAGTTGTGCATTATGTATTACATAAGCTGTAGCTTATAGCTACCGTTCTCGGAAAAAGTTGCCGCAGTTTATAAGCTACTTTATATTCCCACATCGCTTCAAAATACTTGTTTTATGGAATAACTTACTTTTGATACTAATTGTAATATTTTACTATAAAAAGTTAAATATCAAATTCGCAATATAATATGATTTTATAGAATATAATGTAATTTCAAAAAGGATTTCAAGAGAAATATTCAAATCCATATTATCTTATTCTTTTTATCTTATATTTTGTTTATTTCATTTGTTCGTTTTTTTCTAGATAAAAAATTTAGTGCCAGTCCGCCCCTCTCGGTGAATGCAAATATGTTATTGTTTTTGCAGGCTCTCTCGATTATTATCGTTATTAAAAAAATAGTTATATATGGTACATGTGAGTAAAAAGAAATATTTTCCACAAAACTACCAAACTTCTAGTTACAGGCAAATTTTGGGTTCTTCTCATGGAATAAATTCGTAATCATATTCTAAACTACCCTAATTTTTTTGTGTCTTTGGTTTGAATGTAACACTGAAAATGCTAATTTGTACACAAGCACGAGTTTGGATATAAAAAGCGGGTTTTTATTAAACTTCGATATTTTTTTATTTGTTCTATTTTATTTCATTGTAACCAAATAATAATTAGATAAATTATAAATTTTTATTATAAAAGTTTTAAAGAACTTTTGTAGACTTTTTATTTTAAAAGTACTAAAGTACTCAGAGCTTTCAACGAGTCAAAGCTGTTTTGAAATTGCAATTTAAAATCATATTTCTCTGGAGAGAAAAGTTGCATTTTCTCAGCTTGATAGTAATTTCCGATGTAAGATTCGACTTATCATAATATGATGAATTAAATTGGTAAAAGTTTTTACCGATGCCGATGGTAACTTTTAACGAACTCCCGAAACTTTACTTACGACAAGCATTAGTTTTAGAAGTTATGCAGACCACAAAACCAAAATTGTATCTTTACGCAATTTTCGTGGCAGCATTGTCTGATCTTATCTAACTTGTTCAGAGCATTCTGTTTTCCTTTAGCATTGAAAATATCATAGGAAAAAACTCTCGACTTCTTCTTTACCGTTTGCTTTATTTTTCTTATACGTAGTATGATAGGGGACCTACTGTTCAACATTTTATTTTGAGAAATCTCATGGCAAATCATCTTTAAGCTACGACCGTCTCTTCTTCCGCCTATCCACCATATTGATTTTGGACTTGAAACTACAGTTCTTCCTAATATTCCGCTCCATTTTTCTAACAACATAAAATCAAAACAAAATCAAAAATTGTTATAGGCTTTTAATTTCAGTATTATTAGACAACAAAATACTCCATTCGACTTGCGCTCACAATTCCAAGAACGGAAAAGCCATCATAGATAGCCTAAAATTTTATTATCAAAAACATTTTTGGATTAGAAGGCTTCAATAGTAAATCATGAGATCTTTCAAAAAAAGTGAAACTTAGCAAATGCATTTATTGACCAAAAATAAATACCGTCCAAAATTTCCATTTCGACAGCGGGGGAGGGGGAGGACATTATTCTGATTTAATTCATAAACCGGACTATACTTAAATACCCTATCTTTCTGTAAAATTTTGATTTTGGTGCTATATTGGATAGAGGTACAGAAAAAGTATAGACACAGATTGGCGATTGCTATTGGAGTCTTCTCACATATATCAAAAATTTGGACTTTCAGGGTTTGTAACAAAATTGCATTTATCCTTGCTGCTTGTGTAGTGGTGGCATCTCATATTATGCAAATACAAAAATTTAATTGCAAGTGCTGAAGTATATTTTTGTAAATAATAAATTTATTATTGAAAGTCAAACTGTAGATGTAGGAACGAGAGCGTTTTTCTTATTACTGCCATACATTTATAAGTTACAGGTATGTATAATATAAGTAGTAGTAATTGATAGATTTAATATTTTTTGTATAGTTGTACCCCATTTGTGTAACTTTCAATATCACTGCCTTGTACATTTCACCCAAATACCATAACGGAGAAAATACAAAATTTTTTTGAAAATTTTGGAAATTTCAAAAACTTTTTGTTTGCCTCTCGTAAATTTGTAATATGTTTTCTTTTTAAAAATCTAAATTGTAAAATAAAAATTTCAAAAATGAAGAAGGATAATGAGGAAGTGCCTTGGAATGTAAAAATATATTTATTTAAAAAAGGTGGAAAAAGTATAACTTCCTATAATAATTTAATAAAAAAAAAACATAATATACAGAGTGTCGAAAAAGTTGTTTTAATTTAGCATGTAACATTGTGATAACTGGTGTAATGAATATTATTTATTTATTTAAGAAAATTGTGATTAAATAATACTTGATCAGTATTATTAATTTTATTTAAAAATATTAATTGCATTTATAAATTTATTATTGTGTACAATATTTAAAAAAAATTTAATAAAATCAAAAAATTATTGATATGTAATTAAAGATATTTGTAGAATCCTAGTTGTGTAAATATATTATAAAAGTACCAAAATTTTAATATTTTTTTTTATTTCAAGGGGCTCTTTGCTACTCCCCCTCAAAATTAAAAGAAATAAAATAAAAAGTTGCCGACTTTTATTAAATAAAAAATCCAAAGATTTATTTGTTTCTCTAGTGACCAGATAGAGCGGTAGCAGAAGGATAGTGGGACCGAATTAATTGCGTTCTGGTACGATCGATCTCCAAAGTTTTTCTCTTCACCATAATTTCTCTCTCGAGATCACTTCTGGCTTTAATTAAATTTGTTTGACTTTCTTCGGCTTGCTTTAATTGGGCCATTAACGCACTCACGTTCTCCCCAATAGTTTTTACTTCTTCCACCAGCCTGAAACATATTTGTCAGTTTGGACCATTGAAAAAGGAATATTTACCCAAAATGAGCTTCGTCTCTGCAATTTTCCACCCGAGGCCTCAAGAGGCGATTGTCCAAACGAGTTTGTGCTTTCTTCATGGGAATATCCATTCTTCTAATGGCATCTCTGACATCCCGTATTATATTCTCCACGTCCGCCAGTCTTTGCAAAATCTATTAACATTTGTCGATCAACCATGATCTTTAGAAAAAAATCAATTTACCTTCAGAAGATCATTTTCCAACTGCATTCTGATCTGATCCGTACAAGCTATTCGTCTAGACAAAGCTAGATCTACCCGATCGGCTTGAGCTCTCAAATCTCGAGAAGCATTGGTTAGAATTGCATCCAAAGTTCCTCGCAAAGTTACCGAGCGTTGTCTCGTTGCCTCACCTTCCTGCAAAGTTTCCCTGGTAAAATGTTCCCAGTGTTCCGCCGAAGATTGTCTGAAAAATTGTATTATCATTTTAATAAAAATAAATAAATTCCGAGTTACTCGTCTGGAAATATTGTTGATCCAGGTTTGAATAACAATATGGTCGATGTATTATTAAGAGCGACGTTGACGGCTTCGAGTTCGTGAGCATAGTTTTTATCGCTCCAATCAAACTCCAAACGTGCTTTGGCAGTTTTATCTTCCAACATTTGGAGTTCGATATCTTTCAGTGTTCGGGTAAACTGGTCTCTAATTTCGGCGGTAAGCGCTAATTCTTTCATCAACTCTTCTTCCACTTCATCTCGAACCAACTCAGGATCAAGACGACCGGTTCTTCGTTCCAAGCATTCTCCAGCTGTTTTAAGAATTTATCTATTAATATTCCGTCTAAAATGAAAAAAAATCGTACCAATTGATTCGGGAAGCTGTAAAACAGCAGATGCGTGCTTCAGACGTCTTCTTTGTTCTTCCAAAAAGTTAATTTCTTCTATTGACGCGCCAATTGCACTTTCTAACTCACACTTCCAACGACGTAAGTCATGCTCACGCTGACTCAACCGTTTCGTACTATCTTCTTGATTTTTATCAACATCAGCTCTTGTTTGCTCTAAACATCTTCTTCCATTCCAATCAACCCTTTAAAATAAAGGCATATTAAGACAAGAATGGTAAAAAAGGTCGGTATTACAAATTGGCCTTATGTTGTGCTATCGCTGCCATATCGACCATCTCTAGGTTATGTCGTCGCCATTCTCCTTCGCTAAATCGTGCTATCGAATATTTGTCTACTATTGGTCTTGTTCCAGTTAAACCTGCCATTGGGCTCCAATCGAGTCGACCCGTTGCCCAGGGTCCTATCGGGCCCATCTGGTTTTCACCTCTCAATTCAGGCATTTCGTCTTCAGGTCGAGGTAAATAACAAGGAGCACCTCCAGATGATTGCATCTGTGCTTCTGCGTGGGGTGCTTCCTGTCCCGGAGCAGTTCTACCTGCTGTTGCCGCCATTCCTCCAGTTGAATGTTTTAATATTCCTTTTGTAGGTTTTTTATCGCCCACGCACGTTTCTACTGCGTAAGGAGAAACTGGACACGGTTCCTCAGGAAGTGGCGCAGGTCCTGTTGGTATTTGACAGCTGCATTTCTCATTGCCTTGATTTCGCGAAGCTTGTGGCGAACTATTAGTAGTTCCTTGTGGTAACGGAGATACCTCTAAATCTGGCCGTAACGAACTTTGTGGAACGGCCAAATCGTGTTCGTTTAAAGGTGTCTGTTTTTGGTAAGCAAGCTCTGGTTTTGGAATGGTATTCTTCTCTAAATAATCTGTATTATCTTTAGCCTTGTAAAATAATTTGATTGAAAATTTTGAATGTATGATCTAGGTAAAGCACCTACCGCGTTAAAAACAGCCAATTGCGGACACGGACCACATGTCTTTGGAGGATATTCAGCCATCGCTTCTATTTATAGATCCCCGTGGTGCGATGTTAATTCAATAGTTTTATAAACACTTCCGATGTTTACAAACCATAAAAAGAGTTGCAACCGTCAATAAGACGTTTGGTCAATAACTTCATACGTTGTCATGGAAACATGATTGGATGTCATGGGAATAGCAGAAGGTAGGGCCGAATAATTAAAAACATTTTTATTAAATTGTTTTTTTTTTAAATAATAACTAATTAATTACACTATTCGGGTGGGTATATCAGTTTCTTTTATCTCTGATGGAGTAATTTTAGACTGATCTACTTTTGACCTCTTAAAATCAAATTTAACAAAAAATAATAACGAGTCTGCAAGGAGCATGATGACAACTATACTTAAATCTCCCGCTATTTCGCTGTATTCTTTGTTAAAATATGAATACATGTTGGTTACTATAACTCCAAAAACTTGGAAGGAAAAGGTAAGTAGTCCACTAGAAGCAGCTTCCGGTTCTGGATAGGATATTTCTGCGCCCAATTCGTACCCAACGCAAAATATGGTGTTCCAAAATGTGCATGTTGTTATTGCCAAAATGTAAACCACTATTAGTCCTTGGTCGATTAGAAATAAGAACAAAAATGTCGAAAAAGTGCTTGCTGCGTATACAACCCAAGTGATTATCCTAAAAAAGTTTAATATAATAATGCGTTACAATGGAATACAAAATCATTTTTTACTTTAGACCTCCAAATTTACTGATTACTACGGCATAAATTGTAGATCCAAGAATGCCAAAACAAATCATGGATAATCCAATCAACCCAACATGTTCAGAAGCATCCTAAAAATGAAAATAATTAAATTTGTATTAAAATATAAAATTGATTAACACTTACTGGGTAATGGCTCAAAATCATTTGATTTAACAGGACGGGTACCGCTATTGATACTCCCTGATGGACCCCATATACAATCAGTAAAAATACAAACGATTTATTCTTGATCAGTCTCAATAAAGAATTTTTATAATTAAATGAGATCTTTTTATTTTTTTTGACTTGTTGTTGAGCAAAAGATGGAGGTGTCTCCGGTGCATCGTCGAAAACTGAAAATAAGATTGAGTAACAACCATTTTGATGATGTACTAAACCACTTACAAAGATATAATACGACAACTATGATGGTTGTGGTGATCGCAATTCCAAGAGATAACTGGTCAAAACCTGATTCAATTTCATGAATTTCGCCTTGCTTTACTAGAGACGTTGGTATTATGTATCCAAATGCAAATCCAAGCTGTTAAAGATATCATCATTACAAACTTTGATTTAAGTAAGTAAAAGTTACTGACCTGTAAACCGATAGCACTCACGGTGCATGCTAAAGCAACCTCGTTTGGTCCAAACCAAACTGCTGCAAGTTTAGGAGGAATTGGAATTACCAATATTTGGAATGTGGCTATAACGCACTGGCTTAACAGAGCCAACCAATACCTTTCTGGATCGACAGCAAGGACTTTTAACCAAGTACCTATACAAATTCCTATAATACCAACAAGAACCGAAATCCGAAGTCCCTGAGGAATAAAAAATGTTAATTGAATTTTTTTAGGGGATTGAAGAACCTTACCAGCTTGTCCAACATGTAACTTCCTGGAATGCTGAACAGAATGTAAAATATTGGATATACCATGGATGTCCATTCAATTGCTCTAAACGATACGGAATAATATTTCACTGCAACGTCTGCAATTACTGCATATTGAAACCAATGGATTAGAGAAGTAACGCCATAAATGCAATATAGGATTAGGATCAACCATCGTTTCTTGTATAACGTAAATTTTGGAGTTTCTGTAGTTTCTGCGACTTTTTTGTCTGTTTCTAAAATAAAATTGAAATTTTGTATTTTTAGATTTTTATTCGGGATTGGAAGGGAATTATCGTTTGCAATGTGGCTTCTGTATTCTTAGCATAGATAATAATTATGTGAAAGTTAAAAAATATAAACAAATTGATATTCCAAACGCAGTGCATTGGCTAAACCACAACGGAAGGACACTGCGGTCATCAAGTTGCAAAAAGTAAGAAGGAATTAGATTTTACCATGTTAACTGAGATAAGTTTTTTATTTGTAAATTTAAGTTGTTAGTATTACTGGTATTACTGATACTTATTAAGTGATTATTAATACAGCAGAGCTTCAGAAGCAGTAGAAAATTAAAATTTTTACTTTTCTTGCAAAATTAAGTTGTTTTTTACCTGCAAGACACAGATATGTTAAGATGCAAAAGAAGAATAAATTTGTTTCAAGTCAAATAAATTTGGATTGAAAATTTTTGAAAAAAGTTCAAAAAAGTTTGAAATTGCAAAGAAATTTTAATGCAGGATTTAATAAAAATTTTATTTTAATTTGTCTAAATCCAAAAATTGTATTGCATTAATTTATTGAATGGTCCCCCAATTAATTTTAAATCTACAGCTGACTTGGAACAATGTTTTTTACTAATGTAGAATAATTAATAATAATTAATGAAGTAATTTATTGCTTTTTTTTATGTAGTACTTCATTTAATCATTAAAAACTACTTTACATAATTTTTACGGCAGTTTTTAAACGTACAATACAAAATATGGAACTATAACTTTATATAAAACATTAATTAATAATAATTAACAATAAATTAAATACATAAAATGATTCAAACAAGAAAAATTAAATTTATTGCTAATTTTTCTATTTGCTTTATATTTTACAGTGAAAATTGAAGTTTTGAGTTTCCAAAATTTTTTGTCTAACAAAAATTAGAAAAACACTAAAATATTAGATAACGTGAAAAATACCGGCAATGTCGTTCGAGAAATTTTTTATTTGTTTTTATTTCAAAAACCCATTATTATAAATCACGTGGAATCGCTTCAATTTAATATTCAGTTTTTCATGGTAAGTCATATTAAATCTTCATTAATTTAAAAAGCGTTTTTTCTGATTTTTAATTTTTAATATATTTTATAATTTTTATTTCGCTTTTTAATTGTTTTTTGTTTTTCAATAGATTTATTATTGGAGAAATTGTCCAATATTTTTTACTTTTATTTTGGAATTAAATGTATAAAATTTGCTTTGTGTCCCTTTTATTTGTTTTTTAGATCTAATCTGGCAAAAGTGGTAAATCTAAGAATTTTTAATATTTTTTTATTATTAATTTTTACTTTACGTAATTTTTAAAAAAAATTTTTTAAAATTTATTTCTATTTTCTGAAATCTTTGATTTTAAATTTCTTAACTTAACTGTTTTTACTTACCCAATTCCATTGCTGCACTTTTAAATTATTAATAATACTTCAATAAATATTTTTTTTCAAAATCTTTTAATATTGATTTTGAATTCACAATACTTATTATTAAAATTCACTTAACTATTATAATTACAATTATTACTTATTTAAAAAAAATAGTTTAAGAACGTGTTTGTAGCTCTGCGTGTGAAATTATAATAGTTGTGTTTGTCGCATAACAATATATATGTAAATATTTATTATTTCTTTAATTTTACTATTTATCATCTGTGGTTTGTATTGTGAGTAAATTTCGTACTCGGATTTGCCCGGTTATTGTCACCATTCTTAGTAGACGAACAGATTTTGAATGAAAGCTGCTCTTTTTGCAGAATCATTGTTGTGCTAACCAGTGAGTAAATCTACCAGCAACTAAGCAATGATTTTACTCAATAATTATTGCGGTTAGTGAATAACTCATCGGTGAGTGGACTGCCAAACAAAACAAAAGTTTTTAAATGTCAACATGACGTAATCAAAGCCAAACCTCCCATTTTTAATTTTTATTACATCAATTTTTACCTCCAATCAAAAATAAAAATATTTTTTGAAGGTAAAGTAATCGAAAAATTTTTTTTTTTACATTTTCGAGATCACTGTGTTCAGAAACGTAAAGATCTGCAAAAAATAAAAAAAAATTTTTTGGTGTCGGTCTGTCTGTCAACCGTCAAATTTTGTCCCTCCATTTATTCCGGAACCGTCCAATCAATCACCGCCAAATTTGGTATAATAGTAGGGTTTATGGTCCAAAATTGAAAATAAAGTTTTCGTCGCGATCTGTCAATCAGAAGTGCCACTACAAGAAAATAACACAAGATTTTTAAAAACGATTTTGTCTTGTGATAGGTTATTTTAAAGACCTTGAAAAGCTTTATCCAGAATAGGTAAAATTAACTTTCTATCTGCCATCTGTCAAAAATTGCAATCAGCCAAAGTTGAAAAAAGATTTTCTTCGGCATTTCTGCATCGATGGCAGTCAAACTTTTTGGAATTATGTTTGGTAGGCTCTAGTGGTGAAAATAAGGTTTTGGCAGAGAAATCTTTGCCAGGACTACCATAATAAAATAAATTAAAAGAATGAAAATGTTTTTCTATCTCCGATCTTCGTCTTCGTAATTTTGAAATTGAAAATAGAAATTTTAAATTAATTTGGTATATCTTCTCTTGTTTATTTTAATGATTTTAAATTAAAAAAAATTAATTTTAAAAATTAACCGGTTAGCGATTACTGGTAAGTGGTGTACCGTCAATTCGTCGCAGACAATTCGGCGCAAGCGACAATTCGTCGCATGCAACAATTCGTCGCACGCAACAATTTGTCGCAGTAGAGAATTCGTCGTATGAAACGATTTCATCGCCACTAAATTGGCCAAATGTAACTGAGAGTTTCCAAAATGTCACTTCAATTCGTTATCTTCTGTTTTCTGTTATACAGGGTGCCCGTTTTTCGAGGTTTACCATGTGGAGATTTATACCAATTTATTTATAAAGTACAAAGACACTGCCGCACGAATAGCAGTTGTGGTTGGACAGACAGACCAATTTTGGATAATCTTCGATGAATTGCGCTTAATTTTAAATTACAAATATAATTTATAGAGACGGTCTATTATTAGACCTAGTAAGTTAGCCGAACAACTGCTGATTCTAAGGTACTCAGTTCGAATCCGAGGAGAGTCAAACACTTTCATATGACCATCTCCGTGCTTCGGAGGGCACGTAAAGCCGGCGGTCCCCCTGGGTTGACGATTGCCGCCGTCAACTATTAAAAACAGGGTTACAGGCATTCCCCAACCTGGTTTAGGCAGCCGTGAGGTCTTAATGCCCGAACCTTTTTCGAAAGAGAAAGAGGCCGATGGTCAAGGACTGGACTGAAAGGCCGATAGAGATAGAGAATTTCTAAAAATTTCAGATTTATGATTTGAAATTCATTAACATATTTTGTTATGGGAGTTAAAAAAAGAAAATGGCGGCTCCTTACCTATTCTCGAAGAAAAATGGTCCTATGATTCCGCCTGAACGCACAAGACGCGCACAAACACGAGTTCTTTTGTCCATAAATTCATAAATTTCAAATTGGCCATATTCTTCGAAATAACGGGGGGGGGGGTTCAAATTCCAAATTTTACATGGCCCACCCGTTTTATACTTAGAAATCTATTGTTTTAATTCGGGAATAATTCCCAACGCAATTTCCATGACCGCTACTGTACATTGTGGCAGTAATAATAGTAAAAATATAAATAAAATTTGCTTAAGTTACATAACTTACAAATAATGTTAATTTATTCACAGTGATCTAAAGCATTGTACTTTGTTTACTGAATTTACTAAAATAGTAAAACACAATTAAATCTAAATAATTCAATGACGTGATAATTTTATAAGACTTAAGTAATTAATGGAATAATTATAAATTGGATATTCCGGATATTGAAAACACCTCACGTCTACCACGATTTCAACTAATCCTGTTCTGTTTTCTAAAGAAACAAAATCACAAAATTTTATCTACTTACCCTTTCAAAATTTATTTTTTTTTAATTTTGAATTTTGGAGTTGTGAATTTTGATTGTTTTTATTTCTTTGAGTATCCGATTTTTCATTTTGTGAATATCTATTTTAATTTTTATTTTTGGGAATTGAATTTTGATTTTGGAAATAATTTATTACTATAATACTAAATATTTTGAATAGCTGTTCGCGCCAACAAATTGTAAGTTGCCACGAAAATTTTGATTAAGAATGCTTTTGCCACGACGCGTTTTTGCGGAAGTCTTCGCTGATTTTCTTTAGTTTTGCGTCTCTGATTTGAGATTATTTAATATTGTATAAATAAACGGTTTTGAATTTGTGAGTACAATTTTATTATATTTTAGATTGTTTTTGGATGAGTTTTTGGAGCGATTCTGAAGGGTCAATTTTTTGAAAAAAACAACGTTAAATTAATAAATGGTTTAATTGTTTAGAATTAATTATTGATAATTTAATTGAAGGCGACGTGAAATATTAAATTTAAATAATTTGGACATTTTTATTTTGGATTTATTTAAAAATTTTGGATTTGGATTTTAAAATTTAGATTTTAGAAAACTTCATTTCATCTGGCATCCCAAAACGTGGGGCTTTATTTTTTGGAATTCACAGTTGACCCTGAGATTGAGAGGAACGTTGGCTCAAAATTGGCGCATTTTTGGAAATTTTTTTAAAGTATTTTTATTTTTAATTAAAAGATCGATTATTTGGAAAAGACTAGAAGTAAAAATGGTTCTGGAAAATGATTCAATTAAAATGGACGATTCATTCTGGGATGAGTTGAAAGGTAGAGCAAAGATATGGGAAATTTTGCAAAAAGAAGAAGAGGAAATCTTGCAAGATGAGGAAGATGTAAGAAATGAGAAGAAAGAAAATCCAAAGAATTGGCAAGCGCTACTTAACAAATATCGAAAAATAAATTTGGAAAGATTAGACAGAAACACATTTATAATAAATGCAATTAAAGACAGAATTTAGAAAAGAAAGGAAAGTTTGGTTTTGAAGGAAAATTTGGAAAAAGCATTAAGAATGCTTTAAGAGTCTCCCCGCTGATTTTGTTTTAATTTGCGTCTCTGATTGAGATTATTATTGGTTTGGTTATTGTGTGAATAAAATTTGATATTAAAACGTGAGTAATATTTTCATTAAGTGATTAAGAGAACATTCGTCTCCAATTTGGACGGCTTTTGAAGAATTCTTGAGGAAATTTTTTATTTAATAAGAAAATTTAATTGGATTAATTTGAAAAAATATAAAATTATTAAATTAGCAAAATTGCAATTCATTTTAAATGGTAAAATATGTACAAATAGAGTTAATGAAAATTAAACAATAAACTGTTGTTTACGAAACCAAAAATATTTTACTTTTAGTAGGACCGTATCACAAATAATTATATTATCTAATAATAATTTATATATTTTAAAATTTATTATACTTTCTACATTAAAATTCTTTACTTATATGTCCACAAATAGTTTAATATAATAATAAAATATAGAAATAATACAGGTTTACCAGTGATGTTAAAAAATTACAAAAATTTTATGAGTTCTTCTGGATGAATTTTTAAGTTAAGTTATGCTACCTTAGATATAGCTTATTTTTAAATTTTTAATTTAAAACCGACCCAATTTTTACATTATATTGGTATATTGTATCAAATGCTTTTTCTTAAAATTCCCACTTCAGTTTCTTTAATTTATATACCGTGTAATACGGAAACCGCATTGTAAGAAACTTAGCATTAGTACAAATCACATTATTTATATTAATTATTAATTAAATAAATGTTTGTGGCGCAACTCCTTTGGCCACACAAGTGGCGAGAATACCGCGTAATAGGAGGGATTACTGTAATATTATTATAGATTATCAACAGTACACAGAACAATGTGCCATTTGTACGAGAGAGGGTTGTACAAATAAATTCGTTAAGTACACACTCTGGTTACTTATCATAATCATGGTGAAAATCACAAATAAAGAAAAAGGAAATACTCGGTAAATACTATATCACAAGTGCTTCTAAGATTAGATATGGATTATTATCTTTAATTTTTACATTATTCGTTATTCGGTTATATCACTTTTATTTACCTCGGGAGCAATTTTGAATTGATCAGCATCTGATCTCTTCATATCAAATTTAATAAAAAATAGTAATACATCGGCCAATAGCATTATAGCAATTAAACTTAAATTTCCCGCCAACTCTCCGAATTCCTTATTAACATATGAGTACATGTAAGTCACTAGCACTCCAAACACTTGGAAAGAAATTGTAAGTAGTCCACTAGAAGCAGCTTCCGGTTCTGGATAAGATAATTCTGCGCCCAATTCATATCCAACGCAAAATATGATGTTCCAAAATGTACTACAACAAAAATATTGTCGTCATAGCAATATTTAAATTTTTTGAAAAATAAACTGCTTACCATGATGCTATTGCCAGGATGTAAACCGTGACTAGTCCTTGGTCAATTAAAAATAAAAACAAACATGTTGAAACTGTGCACGACACGTATACGACCCACGTGATTATTCTAAAAATGTTAAAGATTAATAAAACAGGCTACAATGGAACACATAAATGTTTTACTTTAATCCACCAAATTTGCTGATAACTATGGCATAAATGATAGACCCCAGAACGCCAAAAGAGATCATAGTAAGACCAATCCATCCAACATGATCGGAAGCATCCTGTAAATGTAAACTGTAAAAATGTGATCAAAAATTAAAATGGCCGCTTACTGGGTAATGGGCTAAAATAATCTGGTTTAGCAGGACTGGTACTGCTATCGATACACCCTCGTGGATTCCATATATGATAAGTAAAAACACAAATGATCTATTCTTGATAAGTCTCAATAAAGAATTTTTATAATTAAACAAAACTTCTTTGTTTTTTTGAACTTGTAATTGGGCAAATGATGGAGGAGTCGGCGGTGCATCCGTAAAAACTGAAAATATGTTTATTGCAAGCATTTTCATAGTGTAAATCACTCACAGAAATATAAAATGATAACAATTACAGTTGTGGCAATCGCAATTCCAAGAGACATCTGATCAAAACCTGATTCGATTTCGTCAATTTCGCCTTGCTTTATTATTGTCGGCGGGATTATAAATCCAAATGCAAATCCAAGCTGTTAAAATAATTCTTTTTTCAGATATGTTTAATTTCAGTAAATAATGATCACTCACCTGTAAGCCAATAGCACTCACGGTGCATGCAAAAGCAACCTCATTAGGTCCAAACCAAACTGCTGCAAGTTTTGGAGGAATAGGAAGAACTAATACTTCAAATGCAGCTATGATGCATTGGCTCAACAAAGCCAACCAATATTTGTTTGGATCAACAGCAACGATTTTTAACCAAGTACCTAAACAAGTCCCTATTATACCGACAAGTACGCAAATTCTCAGCCCCTAAACAAAATTTGTTGACAGTAAATCCATTTAATAGTTTAAATAAAAAATTTACCAGTTTGTCTAGCATGTAACTTCCTGGAATACTAAAAACTAGGTACAATATCGAAAATACCATAGAAGACCATTCAACCGCATTATACGATACAGAATAGTATTTTACTGTAATGTCTGCAATTACTGAATATTGAAGCCAATGGATTGCAGAAGTAATACCATAAATGCAGTATAGAAATAGGATTAACCATCGTTTCCTGTATAATGTAAATTCTTGATTTTCTACATCATCAACTGTTTTATTGGGATCTAAAAATTATTAAATGAAAAATGAAATTAAAAAGAGAGCCAAATTGTTCTATATACAGTCCACATATTTTTTGGTAAAAAGTTACACCATTTTAAGAGTCGGGATCGGGGGGGGGGGGGAGAAGTTGGTAAATTAGTAGTTTATATCAGTTTTTAAATATTTTGAAAATTATGCAACTTAGCGCAAAAAAGTTATATACAAAAATAATCTACATTAAATTGCGAACAAAATTGGTCCTGTGCATAATCTTGCTAAAATGAACGGTTCCAGAGTTACGGATTGCTTATAAGTAGACATTTTTCGTATTTTTTAGATTTTTTGGAAAAAATATGATATTACTAAAGAAATTAATTTTTTTGTACAGGATTGTGTTTTGTAAAAGCAAATTGCAATTTTAGTCGCCGGCTGGTGGTATGTTACTGATAAGCCCTTGAAGGAACGACCTCACCACCATTTCGAGGGGCGTTACTCTTTAAGGGAAAAGAGTTTCCACGGGCCTAGCTAAGCCATATAAACTTATGTGAAGGAGGTGACCTCCATAAACTTTCTCTGAATCTGGGGAGATTGATTCATTTGAATCTGGAACCAAAATAGTCACCATTGAATCTTTGCTTCTCTTCCTCATCGAGCCAGATTCGTCGAGGAAGGATGGAGGAGAAGCACACCTGAAAATTTTTCCATTGCTTCACACACCCGAGAACAAGCTGGCATGGAGTTGATCAAAGCTGCAATAGTTGTCGCTGTTATTCCTCCGCCTCCGGTTAATCCACCAATGCTATTCAAGAATCTCATCAAAACCTGTTCAACGGTCATGTCGCTTAAGACTCCAGACCAAAACTTTTCAGTATGTCGAATGGTGAAATAACCACAATTAACGAACAAATCGATTTCTGGGCTCATTGAGTTGAGAAGTTCTAGTGAGTCTTGTAAGCCAGACGCTTAATGCATCTTGCATGGAAAATGGGAAGGATTTGATGAACACAGTAATAATAAACATTCGAACCAGCTCGACTAATTCTATGAAGTGAATCCACAGTTTTTGTGTTTGTCCTGATTCTTTTGAACGTTGAAGTTGGTTTTCCAAAATTTCTACAAAGCTCTTCACTGCAGCTGACTGCGTAATCTCCTCAGGAGATGCAAAAGTTGAATAAACAAAATTAAGCATTTCTTTATTCACACTAATGAGAGCTTCACAAGTTTTCAAAAATGCAGTAATAAGTGCCTCTTAAACTAGGAAGAAAGCATGAATTCATTCATCATTTTTGTTGAACACTGTTTTTGACAAAGTCAGTACTGTACAACTCCTCTAAGTCACTTTCTGCCGTTACGAATCCAATCGCTGACAAAAAGGACGTCAACAAGTGAAAACCTCCTAGTCGAATGAAGAGTGACTTCAATGCTGCGAATATTTCATGAATATTCCCAGGTGGACCCAGGTGAAGTGGCTTAAAAAAAATTAAGTGTTCAGCCATGTTCATATGACATGGCCAGATGAAAAAAGCCAGATGTACTTGTACATCTGTAAGTTTTCAAATCAAACAGGCTTCGTTTTTCAACAGCATGAGCAGTAACATTCTTTTGAGGTACCTTGTCCTCTACCTGAAGAGTGGATTGATGATATAATAATTTCATGTTTTCAAGAAAATATAAAATATACGAAAAACTTCTACTTTTACACCATCCGTAACTCTGAAACCGTTCACTTTAGCAAGATTATGCACAGAACTATTTTTATTAGAAATTTAATGTAGATTATTTTTATATACAACATTTTTTGCGCTAAATTGCTTAGTTTTCGAAATATTGAAGAAAAACTGATAAAAATTACTAATTTACCAACTTCTCCTCCCCCCCCCCTAAACCCTACGCTTAAAATGGTGTAACTTTTTACTAAACTATATGTGGACTGCATAGAACAAGTTGGAGCTGGTAGGAAACTTTTACTTTGGATGTTGGGGTTTGGGTCTTTGGGTCTAATTGCTCTCTCTCTGAGACGAAATATCTGCGGATCCTTTGTAATAAAGAGATTTGGTTATTTGGAAATTTACACAAAAATGAAAATTTATGAAAATTAATTATTTATTTTATTTTTGTTATTTATTTCTTCATTTTTATCAGAAACTTAAGAAACAATCTGATTGGTCGACTTTTTTTACCAACCCAAAAATATATTAAAGCACCGCCGGTACTCCCCCTGGGACGAGTTGCTCATCAATCGAGTTTCCAACCAATCGGGTCTAGATGCCCGTCCATGGACGGGCTTTTCGGCTAGTAAATATGTTTTAATTAAGCTAAGTAAACGCAGTGGCGTAGCAAAAGGGGGGGCAAAGGGGGCATATGCCCCGGGCGTTACTCACAAAGCGGCGCCAAATAGTCCGCAAAACAAAAAATTGCATAATAATTTTTATTTATATTATAATTTATTTCTGGAAAATATATTTTAACTTATGGTTTTTGAATGGATGGGGGGGGGGCGCTAAAGAGGTATTGAATCCCAGGCGCGAGTTAAGCTTGCTACGCCACCGAGTAAACGATAATAAAATACAAAATTATTCGAGCTTTCGAGAAGGGAAATTAAATAATTTTATAATTAAAAGCTAATTAATTATATCTTGAAAAAGGAGAACATCCCTTCTCGAAAGTTCGAATAATTTTGTATTTTATTATCGTTCACTTAGCTTAATTATAAATATTTATCAAACTGTATTACATGATAATTTAGTACATTAATATCATATTTATTTTTAATTATTCTATAATATAGAATATTTTTATTTTATTAGATAATTAATTAGATAATTAGATAATTTAATTATTTATTAAATTTTTGTTAATTTTTATTATTTTTTTAAATAAATGATTATAATACATTAGAATGCAATGCATGTAACATACGTAAATGTCCTTTGCCAGTTGACTGTCTAATTCAAATCGCCATTTTGCTGTTCCTTATAGAATTTATTCTATAAATCATCATTGTCCAATCCTTTTTGGTCAATAACGTTATTGACCGGCCAAAGACGTAAATATTACAATCAAATGAAAATATTTACATCATTGTCCACCGCTAACTGGCAATCACGTCAATGGCCGGACAATGACGTCAACGCCCGATTTACATCACTAACCGTAACATATACATTTTTCTATTTTGTTGCACCGTTTCTGACTAACAGAAACTTAAACAAGACTCGCTAAAATACAAAAAATATTATCATCTAAATCCGGGAACGTAATCGGACAATTCGCTCCTGGACATTTCCCACCCGGACATTTCGCTACCGGGGATATTTCGCTACCACTTTTAGGATATTATTCATGTAATTACGATTACATTAAAAAATAATGAATAATATTATGCAAAAAGTGGTATCAAAAACAACAGAGGTCAGGTCCGCATTCAGTATCATTTGGTTTAGCAAAATGACAAATTGTATTTCAATAGTAAAATTAAATAAAATAAAATTAACGAATAAAAAATTAATAACAATCAAAATAATTTTGATTTAACAACAATCACAAAGATTGGTGTGATCGCTGGTTGAGTTACAGAGCGGAAATGCTGGGTTCGATTCTAGGACTTGACAGAATTTCTTAACTCGGCCTTCCGGTGTGCATTAAAACGTTGTGGCCTCAACATCGGACGTGACATAATGGGCCCGATATGTGGCCTGAGTGCATGCAAGCTTCGGCTGCCTCCACTTCTAATCTTTATCCTAATCCAACAACAATAACATTTCTTAAATTATTTTAATTGTTGTTAATTTTTCTTTATTAGTTTATTTTGTTTTATTTAATTTTAGTATTGAAATAAAATTTGTCATTTTGCTAAACTAAATGGTACCTAATACTGCATACGGACCTGACCCCTGCTGTTTTTGGTACCACTTTTTGCATATTATTATTCATTATTTTTTAATGAATGTTAACCCAGAACTCCAATAATAGGTGCTACTAATAATCTTTAAGTCAATAATAATCACAAGTATACCCGGTTTTGAACCTGAGCAACCAAAAGCTGTTTATAAGGTAAATTGGGGGGCCGAATCCAAATTACTAGCCCGTTTTTTAAAATTGGTTCTAGTTTTCGAAATTCATTATATCACTATTTTTGACCATTAACGGCCATTTATTGAATTAAAAAGTATAAATCAGAAATAAACAGAGGTTGAACTGAGTATTTTATACTGCTTGGGATCTGTTTCAAAATTCTTGGCATCGCCTTTCGATTTTCGCTATATCTTGATGTAGCCGCTCTCCTTTCTCGTCGCTCGTGGCGCCCAAGCTTTGTGGGAAAAAATAAAGATGTAAATGCAGAAAATGTATTTGGAGAGACATTCGAGCTCCAATCTTGTGGTAATTTTGCAATTTTGAAATAAAAAAGTGGCTCAAACCACCCGACAAATTTATTTTGACCAAATTTACCCATTTGTATAATGGAAAAAAATGAAGCTCTTTTTTTCTAAATTTGAAAAATCAATGATGTAGAAGCGTAGATATTGATGTAAGTAATGACTTAACTTTTATTACTATGTTTTGACCTTTGAAGTGTCCGGGTGCAAAATTCTAGGAAGTGTCCTAGAACCATAACCATCTCGGAAACGGTGCAACGAAATAAAAAAATTAATAGGCATTTTTTCTTGTAAATTTCATTCTATACATTTTTGTTCCTATATTTTCTATTTTGCGGCACTGTTTCTGAGATACAGACGACAAAATTTTTTGTATTTTACCGAGTCTTGTTTAAGTCGCTGTCAGTCAAAAACGGTGCAACAAAATAGAAAAATGCATATAAACAAAATTGAAAGCAATGGAATTTTGAAAAATTTGAATAATTGGAAAAAAAAATTATGTATTGTATTCCATTATAACTATAGTACTTAGTCATTTATGATTATCACCACTAAAGGAATTTACTACTTCCCTACGGTGGCTATTCCGGCAAAATAAGATTAACTATCAACCAATATAACTATCTAGAATTGCACTTTATATGTTGAATAATTATATGAATTTAAAATGAATCATGTATACAAGCAAACTCTTTAGTATGTAATAAAGGTTTTAAATTATAAGGCAATTAAATCATCAATATACATGCAACTATTATAATTCTACATTTGATCAAAGGTTTTATTCGATATAAAAAAATACTTTCAAATAAAATAAATACATAAATATTTCAAAATAAAATCAGAAAAAATCCAAAATAATATAAAATTGAAATAAATATTTATGTGAGCAATTCTATAAATACTTGTTTTATTTTTTTTTTTTAAATAATATGAGAATAAAAACCCCTTTTATTATTATAAATTATTTATATTTTTGATAAATTTTTAGATGACAAAAATGACTTCAAAATCAAATTTGGTTAGCCAGCCAAGTTTTCACTTCGATGTTTTTGAGTTTTTTACATTTTTGTTTTTTATTTTTGAAAATTTGAGTGGTGGTTACACTTACCCGAATTCATTTTGGCACTTTTAAATCATCAACAACGAACGAATGAAAAAATTGTTTAAATGTCTACTCCAAGCAATCTGCTTTGGCGTCAATTATAATTATTGCAGTAGGTATAAGAAAAACGCAATAACCGAGAAAACTACCTATGTAAAACTGTGAAAACTGTGTATTCGTAGGTAAAAACATAGCTTCCGTTGAGTGGAAGAGCATGCGACCTCCGTTATGAAGGCCAATGTGAACTTGCGATTATGTAGGTACTTCGTATTTATTTTGAGAATTGTACCTAATTTTATAAATTAATTTTAAAGTGCTACTGTTGCTTTATGAAGAATGAAGTCTTCATCATTATATAATAAATTATTATTATTATGAGCTGCCTAACCGCTGTATAACTAGGGAAGCTAATAATTTAATACATAATTTATAATTTCGGGATGAATCAAAAAAATTCTCGTATCAAATATAAATTAAATTATATAAATTTATTATTAACCTGTACAATAAATATTAATTGTAAGTTTTTAAAAATTTACAATTAATATAAAATATAAACTGTACTATATCACTATTTTTATCTTTTTGGTTTTTTTCAATGTCAATGTCAAACCAGTCATTGTGGTTTAATTTATTATTGTAATAATTACATTAACAATGGTGTAATTAAAATATCTAACCGATTGGGATGCTTTGAAATTATTTAGCTGTAATTTTAAATGCCAATGTTCCTATAACTATTGGTCATTAAGCACAGGGTAAAGGCATAACAATAAAGATATTGCTATATGCCACCACATACAAATTACATTCCAATTTCTTATATTATTTTCTTAGTTTACGTCAAGATGTGTTCACAGTATCGCATGTGATTTCCCCGGGACCGGAGTTTCTGATCGAAATTGAAATCCGGGAAAAGTTTTTACTTTTTAATTTTTTTTAGAGAAATTTTTTATTATCTGGCACGAAGTAATAACCTTTATTAAACAGAGGGGGCCGTAGGTTACCACCCCCGGACCGGGGGTCTCACGACGTTCCTGACTACTTTATGTACAGGAGATACGTGTGTGAACAAATTATAAGTTGGTTACTTATGTATGTATATGTACTTACATAACTAAATAATTTTATTTTATATAATACAGTTAACAGAATCGTTGTCGGTTTTTGTCTAGGTCTCAAATGATTAAAATTCAAAATAATTCAAGGACATGCTGATTAAATAAAAATTAATATAATTCACAGAATAATTGCATATAATATACTACTATTACTTAATTATAATAAATCTAATATTTTATAGTACCTACCTAATTCTACTGTGAAATACGATTAAGTATTATGTTAATATATATAACGTGTTATTGTATACATAAATAGATTTAAGTCTGTATATTATCTAATCTAATCTATTAATACAATTTGACGTTATATTAAATTTAAAAGAAGTTTTAAATAATTAGATTATTAATATTATTATTCTGAATCGACCATTCCTTACGTAGATTTAATAAATAGCTGAAAACCTGCAAAAGCAGCATGGGTACATAGCATATAACTTTTTTTTTTTCTAATATTATACTAAATTAAAAAACGAAAACAACATGAAACTTTATGTCCAACGTCTGAAAGTTTAAATGCAATAGCTGAAGCTTCCTATGTAATATCCAAATCCCAAGTCTGAACAAAATACAACTTTCGCTTAACGTTCTGCTGCTAAAATTTTAAATCAACTACAACCATATTTAATTATTTTTTTAACTGTGCGAAACAGAGTATATATAAATTCTAGCATTCTTCATATACTATATTTTTACATGTAAGTGTTTTGATGCGAGCAGTACGTAAAACGCGTTTTCATTTGGGGGAAACGCTCGAGAGCTGCTTATGGTAAACCCTGGTCCTGTAAGGGTTTACCTCTGTTCCTTCTCTTGTTGGTTGTTGATAATAACCATCAGTATGACTTTTTAAGGTTTATATTCACTACTATTTACATTTAGTGTTATCGGCTACTGATACTAATTAACTAGTATTAAACTACTAACAATAATCTGCCAGAAGGGATCGTAAACACCTCAAATACACCTACTCTCTATTTTATTATTAACATTATTTATAATTACTAACTCGGCTTATTGCAGCAGAATTGCATAAAAGTCTTTGAACTTTACATCCTGCTTAAAAGTATCGACTTGCAATTATGCTGTACAATTTGCTCGATTTTATTAATATAATACTAATTCATGAAGTACAACTTAAAACGTGTGTTGAACTTTTATAGGAATATCGTCAAGTTATATTACATCACACGCTAAAAATGATGTTCACATTTTTTCATTAATTTCAGTCATTAATCTAAACCCTTTTTCTAGTTTTCTTATGCATTTTGACGAGATAAATCAATTGAGGCAGCAGATTTTACGCAAGTATGATATTTTAAAATTTATACGTCCTTAAAGTTGAAAAAATTTTATCGTCATTTGGTTCCGCATACGAGCGTTTTCCCCAAACGATACCGCGTTTTTCGAACTCCTCGCATCAAAGCACGTCGGTTTTGGTCAAAAAAAGACCATTTTAATTTTTGGCGATTTTTGAAAAAAACGGAAGGTTGTTTGGTGTTTTTTGACCCCAAAAATCGAAAGTTTCAAATCCAAGCATTTTTTGGCTTTTTCCTATGCAGTTTTTTGAGATAAATCGACTGACGCAGGTGGATTTGCCGTAAGTATGATATTTTAGGATTTATGCGTGTTTAAAGTTGGAAATATTTGAACGTCATTTTGAACCACTTACGAGCGTTTTCTCCAAACGATACCGCGTTTTTCGAACTCCTCGCATAAAAACACGTCAGTTTTGGTCATAAAAAGACCATTTTAATTTTTGGCGATTTTTGAAAAAAACGTAAGGTACAGTCTAGTGCCTATATCCAGTGACTGTACTTGCTTTGCATCAACGTGTTGCCTAACTTGATAGCAAACCATCCATTTTGTTTGATATTTTTACAAACTTAACACGTGCGTTTTAAACGATTAAAAAAACCCCTTTGGTGTTTTTTCACCCCAAACATCGAAAGTTTCAAATCCAAGCATTTTTTGTCGTTTTCCTATGCAGTTTTTTTAGATAAATCGACTGACGCAGGTGGATTTGCCGTAAGTATGATATTTTAGGATTTATGCGTCTTTAAAGTTGGAAATATTTGAACGTCATTTTGAACCACTATTTTAGGATTTATGCGTCTTTAAAGTTGGAAATATTAGAACGTCATTTTGAACCACTTACGAGCGTTTTCTCCAAACGATACCGCGTTTTTCGAACTACTCGCATAAAAACACGTCAGTTTTGGTAATAAAAAGACCATTTTAATTTTTGGCGATTTTTGAAAAAAACGTAAGGTTAACCCCTTTGGTGTTTTTTGACCCCAAAAATCGAAAGTTTCAAATCCAAGCATTTTTTGGCGTTTTCCTATGCAGTTTTTTGAGATAAATCGACTGACGCAGATAGATTTGCCGTAAGTATGATGTTTTAGGATTTATGCGTCTTTAAAGTTGGAAATATTTGAACGTCATTTTGAACCACTTACGAGCGTTTTCTCCAAACGATACCGCGCTTTTCGAACTCCTGGCATAAAAACACGTCAGTTTTGGTCATAAAAAGACCATTTTAATTTTTGGCGATTTTTGAAAAAAACGTAAGGTTAACCCCTTTGGGGTTTTTTGACCCCAAAAATCGAAAGTTTCAAATCCAAGCATTTTTTGGCTTTTTCCTATGCAGTTTTTTGAGATAAATCGACTGACGCAGATAGATTTGCCGTAAGTATGATATTTTAGGATTTATGCGTCTTTAAAGTTGGATATATTTGAACGTCATTTTGAAACACTTACGTGCGTTTTCTCAAAACGATAACGCGTTTTTCGAACGCCTCGCATAAAAACACGTCAGTTTTGGTCATAAAAAGACCATTTTAATTTTTGGCGATTTTTGAAAAAAACGTAAGGTTAACCCCTTTGGTGTTTTTTTACCCCAAAAATCGAAAGTTTCAAATCCAAGCATTTTTTGGCGTTTTTCTATGCAGTTTTTTGAGATAAATCGACTGACGCAGATAGATTTGCCGTAAGTATGCTATTTTAGGATTTATGCGTCTTTAAAGTTGGAAATATTAGAACGTCATTTTGAACCACTTACGAGCGTTTTCTCCAAACGATACCGCGCTTTTCGAACTCCTCGCATAAAAACACGTCAGTTTTGGTCATAAAATGACCATTTTAATTTTTGTCGATTTTTGAAAAAAACGTAAGGCTAACCCCTTTGGTGTTTTTTCACCCCAAAAATCGAAAGTTTCAAATCCAAGCATTTTATGGCGTTTTCCTATGCAGTTTTTTGAGATAAATCAACTGACGCAGGTGGATTTGCCGTAAGTATGATATTTTCGGATTTATGCGTCTTTAAAGTTGGAAATATTTGAACGTCATTTTGAACCACTTACGAGCGTTTTCTCCAAACGATACCGCGCTTTTCGAACTACTCGCATAAAAACACGTCAGTTTTGGTAATAAAAAGACCATTTTAATTTTTGGCGATTTTTGAAAAAAACGTAAGGTTAACCCCTTTGGGGTTTTTTGACCCCAAAAATCGAAAGTTTCAAATCCAAGCATTTTTTGGCGTTTTCCTATGCAGTTTTTTGAGATAAATCGACTGACGCAGATAGATTTGCCGTAAGTATGATATTTTAGGATTTATGCGTCTTTAAAGATGGAAATATTTGAACGTCATTTTGAACCACTTACGAGCGTTTTCTCCAAACGATACCGCGCTTTTCGAACGCCTCGCATAAAAACACGTCAGTTTTGGTCATAAAAAGACCATTTTAATTTTTGGCGATTTTGAAAAAAAACGTAAGGTTAACCCCTTTGGTGTTTTTTGACCCCAAAAATCGAAAGTTTCAAATCCAAGCATTTTTTGGCTTTTTCCTATGCAGTTTTTTGAGATAAATCGACTGACGTAGATAGATTTGCCGTAAGTATGATATTTTAGGATGTATGCGTCTTTAAAGTTGGAAATATTTGAACGTCATTTTGAACCACTTACGAGCGTTTTCTCCAGACGATACCGCGCTTTTCGAACTCCTGGCATAAAAACACGTCAGTTTTGGTCATAAAAAGACCATTTTAATTTTTGGCGATTTTTGAAAAAAACGTAAGGTTAACCCCTTTGGGGTTTTTTGACCCCAAAAATCGAAAGTTTCAAATCCAAGCATTTTTTGGCTTTTTCCTATGCAGTTTTTTGAGATAAATCGACTGACGCAGATAGATTTGCCGTAAGTATGCTATTTTAGGATTTATGCGTCTTTAAAGTTGGAAATATTTGAACGTCATTTTGAACCACTTACGAGCGTTTTCTCCAAACGATACCGCGTTTTTCGAACTACTCGCATAAAAACACGTCAGTTTTGGTAATAAAAAGACCATTTTAATATTTGGCAATTTTTGAAAAAAACGTAAGGTTAACCCCTTTGGTGTTTTTTGACCCCAAAAATCGAAAGTTTCAAATCCAAGCATTTTATGGCGTTTTCCTATGCAGTTTTTTGAGATAAATCGACTGACGCAGATAGATTTGCCGTAAGTATGATATTTTAGGATTTATGCGTCTTTAAAGTTGGAAATATTTGAACGTCATTTTGAACCACTTACGAGCGTTTTCTCCAAACGATACCGCGTTTTTCGAACTACTCGCATAAAAACACGTCAGTTTTGGTAATAAAAAGACCATTTTAATTTTTGGCGATTTTTGAAAAAAACGTAAGGTTAACCCCTTTGGTGTTTTTTGACCCCAAAAATCGAAAGTTTCAAATCCAAGCATTTTTTGGCGTTTTCCTATGCAGTTTTTTGAGATAAATCGACTGACGCAGATAGATTTGCCGTAAGTATGATATTTTAGGATTTATGCGTCTTTAAAGTTGGAAATATTTGAACGTCATTTTGAACCACTTACGAGCGTTTTCTCCAAACGATACCGCGCTTTTCGAACTCCTGGCATAAAAACACGTCAGTTTTGGTCATAAAAAGACCATTTTAATTTTTGGCGATTTTTGAAAAAAACGTAAGGTTAACCCCTTTGGGGTTTTTTGACCCCAAAAATCGAAAGTTTCAAATCCAAGCATTTTTTGGCGTTTTCCTATGCAGTTTTTTGAGATAAATCGACTGACGCAGGTGGATTTGCCGTAAGTATGATATTTTAGGATTTATGCGTCTTTAAAGTTGGAAATATTTGAACGTCATTTTGAACCACTTACGAGCGTTTTCTCCAAACGATACCGCGCTTTTCGAACTCCTGGCATAAAAACACGTCAGTTTTGGTCATAAAAAGACCATTTTAATTTTTGGCGATTTTTGAAAAAAACGTAAGGTTAACCCCTTTGGGGTTTTTTGACCCCAAAAATCGAAAGTTTCAAATCCAAGCATTTTTTGGCTTTTTCCTATGCTGTTTTTTGAGATAAATCGACTGACGCAGATAGATTTGCCGTAAGTATGCTATTTTAGGATTTATGCGTCTTTAAAGTTGGAAATATTTGAACGTCATTTTGAAACACTTACGTGCGTTTTCTCCAAACGATAACGCGTTTTTCGAACGCCTCGCATAAAAACACGTCAGTTTTGGTCATAAAAAGACCATTTTAATTTTTGGCGATTTTTGAAAAAATCGTAAGGCTAACCCCTTTGGTGTTTTTTCACCCCAAAAATCGAAAGTTTCAAATCCAAGCATTTTTTGGCGTTTTCCTATGCAGTTTTTTGAGATAAATCGACTGACGCAGATAGATTTGCCGTAAGTATGATATTTTAGGATTTATGCGTCTTTAAAGTTGGAAATATTTGAACGTCATTTTGAACCACTTACGAGCGTTTTCTCCAAACGATACCGCGCTTTTCGAACTCCTGGCATAAAAACACGTCAGTTTTGGTCATAAAAAGACCATTTTAATTTTTGGCGATTTTTGAAAAAAACGTAAGGTTAACCCCTTTGGGGTTTTTTGACCCCAAAAATCGAAAGTTTCAAATCCAAGCATTTTTTGGCTTTTTCCTATGCAGTTTTTTGAGATAAATCGACTGACGCAGATAGATTTGCCGTAAGTATGCTATTTTAGGATTTATGCGTCTTTAAAGTTGGAAATATTTGAACGTCATTTTGAACCACTTACGAGCGTTTTCTCCAAACGATACCGCGTTTTTCGAACTACTCGCATAAAAACACGTCAGTTTTGGTAATAAAAAGACCATTTTAATTTTTGGCAATTTTTGAAAAAAACGTAAGGTTAACCCCTTTGGTGTTTTTTGACCCCAAAAATCGAAAGTTTCAAATCCAAGCATTTTATGGCGTTTTCCTATGCAGTTTTTTGAGATAAATCAACTGACGCAGGTGGATTTGCCGTAAGTATGATATTTTCGGATTTATGCGTCTTTAAAGTTGGAAATATTTGAACGTCATTTTGAACCACTTATGAGCGTTTTCTCCAAACGATACCGCGTTTTTCGAACTACTCGCATAAAAACACGTCAGTTTTGGTAATAAAAAGACCATTTTAATTTTTGGCGATTTTTGAAAAAAACGTAAGGTTAACCCCTTTGGTGTTTTTTGACCCCAAAAATCGAAAGTTTCAAATCCAAGCATTTTTTGGCGTTTTCCTATGCAGTTTTTTGAGATAAATCGACTGACGCAGATAGATTTGCCGTAAGTATGATATTTTAGGATTTATGCGTCTTTAAAGTTGGAAATATTTGAACGTCATTTTGAACCACTTACGAGCGTTTTCTCCAAACGATACCGCGCTTTTCGAACTCCTGGCATAAAAACACGTCAGTTTTGGTCATAAAAAGACCATTTTAATTTTTGGCGATTTTTGAAAAAAACGTAAGGTTAACCCCTTTGGGGTTTTTTGACCCCAAAAATCGAAAGTTTCAAATACAAGCATTTTTTGACTTTTTCCTATGCAGTTTTTTGAGATAAATCGACTGACGCAGATAGATTTGCCGTAAGTATGATATTTTAGGATGTATGCGTCTTTAAAGTTGGAAATATTTGAACGTCATTTTGAACCACTTACGAGCGTTTTCTCCAGACGATACCGCGCTTTTCGAACTCCTGGCATAAAAACACGTCAGTTTTGGTCATTAAAAGACCATTTTAATTTTTGGCGATTTTTGAAAAAAACGTAAGGTTAACCCCTTTGGTGTTTTTTTACCCCAAAAATCGAAAGTTTCAAATCCAAGCATTTTTTGGCGTTTTTCTATGCAGTTTTTTGAGATAAATCGACTGACGCAGATAGATTTGCCGTAAGTATGCTATTTTAGGATTTATGCGTCTTTAAAGTTGGAAATATTTGAACGTCATTTTGAACCACTTACGAGCGTTTTCTCCAAACGATACCGCGCTTTTCGAACTCCTCGCATAAAAACACGTCAGTTTTGGTCATAAAAAGACCATTTTAATTTTTGGCGATTTTTGAAAAAATCGTAAGGCTAACCCCTTTGGTGTTTTTTCACCCCAAAAATCGAAAGTTTCAAATCCAAGCATTTTTTGGCGTTTTCCTATGCAGTTTTTTGAGATAAATCGACTGACGCAGATAGATTTGCCGTAAGTATGATATTTTAGGATTTATGCGTCTTTAAAGTTGGAAATATTTGAACGTCATTTTGAACCACTTACGAGCGTTTTCTCCAAACGATACCGCGCTTTTCGAACTCCTGGCATAAAAACACGTCAGTTTTGGTCATAAAAAGACCATTTTAATTTTTGGCGATTTTTGAAAAAAACGTAAGGTTAACCCCTTTGGGGTTTTTTGACCCCAAAAATCGAAAGTTTCAAATACAAGCATTTTTTGACTTTTTCCTATGCAGTTTTTTGAGATAAATCGACTGACGCAGATAGATTTGCCGTAAGTATGATATTTTAGGATGTATGCGTCTTTAAAGTTGGAAATATTTGAACGTCATTTTGAACCACTTACGAGCGTTTTCTCCAGACGATACCGCGCTTTTCGAACTCCTGGCATAAAAACACGTCAGTTTTGGTCATTAAAAGACCATTTTAATTTTTGGCGATTTTTGAAAAAAACGTAAGGTTAACCCCTTTGGTGTTTTTTTACCCCAAAAATCGAAAGTTTCAAATCCAAGCATTTTTTGGCTTTTTCCTATGCAGTTTTTTGAAATAAATCGACTGACGCAGATAGATTTGCCGTAAGTATGCTATTTTAGGATTTATGCGTCTTTAAAGTTGGAAATATTTGAACGTCATTTTGAAAAACTTATGTGCGTTTTCTCCAAACGATAACGCGTTTTTCGAACGCCTCGCATAAAAACACGTCAGTTTTGGTCATAAAAAGACCATTTTAATTTTTGGCGATTTTTGAAAAAATCGTAAGGCTAACCCCTTTGGTGTTTTTTCACCCCAAAAATCGAAAGTTTCAAATCCAAGCATTTTTTGGCGTTTTCCTATGCAGTTTTTTGAGATAAATCGACTGACGCAGATAGATTTGCCGTAAGTATGATATTTTAGGATTTATGCGTCTTTAAAGTTGGAAATATTTGAACGTCATTTTGAACCACTTACGAGCGTTTTCTCCAAACGATACCGCGCTTTTCGAACTCCTGGCATAAAAACACGTCAGTTTTGGTCATAAAAAGACCATTTTAATTTTTGGCGATTTTTGAAAAAAACGTAAGGTTAACCCCTTTGGTGTTTTTTGACCCCAAAAATCGAAAGTTTCAAATCCAAGCATTTTTTGGCGTTTTCCTATGCAGTTTTTTGAGATAAATCGACTGACGCAGATAGATTTGCCGTAAGTATGATATTTTAGGATTTATGCGTCTTTAAAGTTGGAAATAATTGAACGTCATTTTGAACCACTTACGAGCGTTTTCTCCAAACGATACCGCGTTTTTCGAACTCCTCGCATAAAAACACGTCAGTTTTGGTCATAAAAAGACCATTTTAATTTTTGGCGATTTTTGAAAAAAGCGTAAGGTTAACCCCTTTGGTGTTTTTTTACTCCAAAAATCGAAAGTTTCAAATCCAAGCATTTTTTGGCGTTTTCCTATGCAGTTTTTTGAGATAAATCGACTGACGCAGGTGGATTTGCCGTAAGTATGATATTTTAGGATTTATGCGTCTTTAAAGTTGGAAATATTTGAACGTCATTTTGAACCACTTACGAGCGTTTTCTCCAAACGATACCGCGTTTTTCGAACTGCTCGCATAAAAACACGTCAGTTTTGGTCATAAAAAGACCATTTTAATTTTTGGCGATTTTTGAAAAAAACGTAAGGTTAACCCCTTTGGTGTTTTTTGACCCCAAAAATCGAAAGTTTCAAATCCAAGCATTTTTTGGCGTTTTCCTATGCAGTTTTTTGAGATAAATCGACTGACGCAGATAGATTTGCCGTAAGTATGATATTTTAGGATTTATGCGTCTTTAAAGTTGGAAATATTTGAACGTCATTTTGAACCACTTACGAGCGTTTTCTCCAAACGATACCGCGCTTTTCGAACTCCTGGCATAAAAACACGTCAGTTTTGGTCATAAAAAGACCATTTTAATTTTTGGCGATTTTTGAAAAAAACGTAAGGTTAACCCCTTTGGTGTTTTTTGACCCCAAAAATCGAAAGTTTCAAATCCAAGCATTTTTTGGCGTTTTTCTATGCAGTTTTTTGAGATAAATCGACTGACGCAGATAGATTTGCCGTAAGTATGCTATTTTAGGATTTATGCGTCTTTAAAGTTGGAAATATTTGAACGTCATTTTGAACCACTTACGAGCGTTTTCTCCAAACGATACCGCGCTTTTCGAACTCCTCGCATAAAAACACGTCAGTTTTGGTCATAAAAAGACCATTTTAATTTTTGGCGATTTTTGAAAAAATCGTAAGGCTTAACCCCTTTGGTGTTTTTTCACCCCAAAAATCGAAAGTTTCAAATCCAAGCATTTTTTGGCGTTTTCCTATGCAGTTTTTTGAGATAAATCGACTGACGCAGATAGATTTGCCGTAAGTATGATATTTTAGGATTTATGCGTCTTTAAAGTTGGAAATATTTGAACGTCATTTTGAACCACTTACGAGCGTTTTCTCCAAACGATACCGCGCTTTTCGAACTCCTGGCATAAAAACACGTCAGTTTTGGTCATAAAAAGACCATTTTAATTTTTGGCGACTTTTGAAAAAAACGTAAGGTTAACCCCTTTGGGGTTTTTTGACCCCAAAAATCGAAAGTTTCAAATCCAAGCATTTTTTGGCTTTTTCCTATGCAGTTTTTTGAAATAAATCGACTGACGCAGATAGATTTGCCGTAAGTATGCTATTTTAGGATTTATGCGTCTTTAAAGTTGGAAATATTTGAACGTCATTTTGAAAAACTTATGTGCGTTTTCTCCAAACGATAACGCGTTTTTCGAACGCCTCGCATAAAAACACGTCAGTTTTGGTCATAAAAAGACCATTTTAATTTTTGGCGATTTTTGAAAAAATCGTAAGGCTAACCCCTTTGGTGTTTTTTCACCCCAAAAATCGAAAGTTTCAAATCCAAGCATTTTTTGGCGTTTTCCTATGCAGTTTTTTGAGATAAATCGACTGACGCAGATAGATTTGCCGTAAGTATGATATTTTAGGATTTATGCGTCTTTAAAGTTGGAAATATTTGAACGTCATTTTGAACCACTTACGAGCGTTTTCTCCAAACGATACCGCGCTTTTCGAACTCCTGGCATAAAAACACGTCAGTTTTGGTCATAAAAAGACCATTTTAATTTTTGGCGATTTTTGAAAAAAACGTAAGGTTAACCCCTTTGGTGTTTTTTGACCCCAAAAATCGAAAGTTTCAAATCCAAGCATTTTTTGGCGTTTTCCTATGCAGTTTTTTGAGATAAATCGACTGACGCAGATAGATTTGCCGTAAGTATGATATTTTAGGATTTATGCGTCTTTAAAGTTGGAAATAATTGAACGTCATTTTGAACCACTTACGAGCGTTTTCTCCAAACGATACCGCGTTTTTCGAACTCCTCGCATAAAAACACGTCAGTTTTGGTCATAAAAAGACCATTTTAATTTTTGGCGATTTTTGAAAAAAGCGTAAGGTTAACCCCTTTGGTGTTTTTTTACTCCAAAAATCGAAAGTTTCAAATCCAAGCATTTTTTGGCGTTTTCCTATGCAGTTTTTTGAGATAAATCGACTGACGCAGGTGGATTTGCCGTAAGTATGATATTTTAGGATTTATGCGTCTTTAAAGTTGGAAATATTTGAACGTCATTTTGAACCACTTACGAGCGTTTTCTCCAAACGATACCGCGTTTTTCGAACTGCTCGCATAAAAACACGTCAGTTTTGGTCATAAAAAGACCATTTTAATTTTTGGCGATTTTTGAAAAAAACGTAAGGTTAACCCCTTTGGTGTTTTTTGACCCCAAAAATCGAAAGTTTCAAATCCAAGCATTTTTTGGCGTTTTCCTATGCAGTTTTTTGAGATAAATCGACTGACGCAGATAGATTTGCCGTAAGTATGATATTTTAGGATTTATGCGTCTTTAAAGTTGGAAATAATTGAACGTCATTTTGAACCACTTACGAGCGTTTTCTCCAAACGATACCGCGTTTTTCGAACTCCTCGCATAAAAACACGTCAGTTTTGGTCATAAAAAGACCATTTTAATTTTTGGCGATTTTTGAAAAAAGCGTAAGGTTAACCCCTTTGGTGTTTTTTTACTCCAAAAATCGAAAGTTTCAAATACAAGCATTTTTTGGCGTTTTCCTATGCAGTTTTTTGAGATAAATCGACTGACGCAGGTGGATTTGCCGTAAGTATGATATTTTAGGATTTATGCGTCTTTAAAGTTGGAAATATTTGAACGTCATTTTGAACCACTTACGAGCGTTTTCTCCAAACGATACCGCGTTTTTCGAACTGCTCGCATAAAAACACGTCAGTTTTGGTCATAAAAAGACCATTTTAATTTTTGGCGATTTTTGAAAAAAACGTAAGGTTAACCCCTTTGGTGTTTTTTGACCCCAAAAATCGAAAGTTTCAAATCCAAGCATTTTTTGGCGTTTTCCTATGCAGTTTTTTGAGATAAATCGACTGACGCAGATAGATTTGCCGTAAGTATGATATTTTAGGATTTATTCGTCTTTAAAGTTGGAAAAATTTGAACGTCATTTTGAACCACTTACGAGCGTTATCTCCAAACGATACCGCGCTTTTCGAACTCCTCGCATAAAAACACGTCAGTTTTGGTCATAAAAAGACCATTTTAATTTTTGGCGATTTTTGAAAAAAACGTAAGGTTAACCCCTTTGGTGTTTTTTGACCCCAAAAATCGAAAGTTTCAAATCCAAGCATTTTTTGGCGTTTTCCTATGCAGTTTTTTGAGATAAATCGACTGACGCAGATAGATTTGCCGTAAGTATGATATTTTAGGATTTATGCGTCTTTAAAGTTGGAAAAATTTGAACGTCATTTTGAACCACTTACGAGCGTTATCTCCAAACGATACCGCGCTTTTCGAACTCCTCGCATAAAAACACGTCAGTTTTGGTCATAAAAAGACCATTTTAATTTTTGGCGATTTTTGAAAAAAACGTAAGGTTAACCCCTTTGGTGTTTTTTGACCCCAAAAATCGAAAGTTTCGAATCCAAGCATTTTTTGGCGTTTTCCTATGCAGTTTTTTGAGATAAATCGACTGACGCAGATAGATTTGCCGTAAGTATGATATTTTAGGATTTATGCGTCTTTAAAGTTGGAAATATTTGAACGTCATTTTGAACCACTTACGAGCGTTTTCTCCAAACGATACCGCGCTTTTCGAACTCCTGGCATAAAAACACGTCAGTTTTGGTCATAAAAAGACCATTTTAATTTTTGGCGATTTTTGAAAAAAACGTAAGGTTAACCCCTTTGGTGTTTTTTGACCCCAAAAATCGAAAGTTTCAAATCCAAGCATTTTTTGGCGTTTTCCTATGCAGTTTTTTGAGATAAATCGACTGACGCAGATAGATTTGCCGTAAGTATGATATTTTAGGATTTATGCGTCTTTAAAGTTGGAAAAATTTGAACGTCATTTTGAACCACTTACGAGCGTTATCTCCAAACGATACCGCGCTTTTCGAACTCCTCGCATAAAAACACGTCAGTTTTGGTCATAAAAAGACCATTTTAATTTTTGGCGATTTTTGAAAAAAACGTAAGGTTAACCCCTTTGGTGTTTTTTGACCCCAAAAATCGAAAGTTTCGAATCCAAGCATTTTTTGGCGTTTTCCTATGCAGTTTTTTGAGATAAATCGACTGACGCAGATAGATTTGCCGTAAGTATGATATTTTAGGATTTATGCGTCTCTAAAGTTGGAAATATTTGAACGTCATTTTGAACCACTTACGAGCGTTTTCTCCAAACGATACCGCGCTTTTCGAACTCCTCGCATAAAAACACGTCAGTTTTGGTAATAAAAAGACCATTTTAATTTTTGGCGATTTTTGAAAAATACGTAAGGTTAACCCCTTTGGTGTTTTTTGACCCCAAAAATCGAAAGTTTCAAATCCAAGCATTTTTTGGCGTTTTCCTATGCAGTTTTTTGAGATAAATCGACTGACGCAGATAGATCTGCCGTAAGTATGATATTTTAGGATTTATGCGTCTTTAAAGTTGGAAATATTTGAACGTCATTTTGAACCACTTACGAGCGTTTTCTCCAAACGATACCTCGTTTTTCGAACTCCTCGCATAAAAACACGTCAGTTTTGGTAATAAAAAGACCATTTTAATTTTTGGCGATTTTTGAAAAAAAACGTAAGGTTAACCCCTTTGGTGTTTTTTGACCCCAAAAATCAAAAGTTTCAAATCCAAGCATTTTTTGGCGTTATCCTATGCTGTTTTTTGAGATAAATCGACTGACGCAGATAGATCTGCCGTAAGTATGATATTTTAGGATTTATGCGTCTTTAAAGTTGGAAATATTTGAACGTCATTTTGAACCACTTACGAGCGTTTTCTCCAAACGATACCTCGTTTTTCGAACTCCTCGCATAAAAACACGTCAGTTTTGGTAATAAAAAGACCATTTTAATTTTTGGCGATTTTTGAAAAAAAACGTAAGGTTAACCCCTTTGGTGTTTTTTGACCCCAAAAATCAAAAGTTTGAAATCCAAGCATTTTTTGGCGTTATCCTATGCTGTTTTTTGAGATAAATCGACTGACGCAGGTGGATTTGCCGTAAGTATGATATTTTAGGATTTATGCGTCTTTAAAGTTGGAAATATTTGAACGTCATTTTGAACCACTTACGAGCGTTTTCTCCAAACGATACCGCGCTTTTCGAACTCCTGGCATAAAAACACGTCAGTTTTGGTCATAAAAAGACCATTTTAATTTTTGGCGATTTTTGCAAAAAACCTAAGGTTAACCCCTTTGGTGTTTTTTGACCCCAAAAATCGAAAGTTTCAAATCCAAGCATTTTTGGCGTTTTCCTATGCAGTTTTTTGAGATAAATCGACTGACGCAGATAGATTTGCCGTAAGTATGATATTTTAGGATTTATGCGTCTTTAAAGTTGGAAATAATTGAACGTCATTTTGAACCACTTACGAGCGTTTTCTCCAAACGATACCGCGTTTTTCGAACTCCTCGCATAAAAACACGTCAGTTTTGGTCATAAAAAGACCATTTTAATTTTTGGCGATTTTTGAAAAAAGCGTAAGGTTAACCCCTTTGGTGTTTTTTTACTCCAAAAATCGAAAGTTTCAAATCCAAGCATTTTTTGGCGTTTTCCTATGCAGTTTTTTGAGATAAATCGACTGACGCAGGTGGATTTGCCGTAAGTATGATATTTTAGGATTTATGCGTCTTTAAAGTTGGAAATATTTGAACGTCATTTTGAACCACTTACGAGCGTTTTCTCCAAACGATACCGCGTTTTTCGAACTGCTCGCATAAAAACACGTCAGTTTTGGTCATAAAAAGACCATTTTAATTTTTGGCGATTTTTGAAAAAAACGTAAGGTTAACCCCTTTGGTGTTTTTTGACCCCAAAAATCGAAAGTTTCAAATCCAAGCATTTTTTGGCGTTTTCCTATGCAGTTTTTTGAGATAAATCGACTGACGCAGATAGATTTGCCGTAAGTATGATATTTTAGGATTTATGCGTCTTTAAAGTTGGAAATATTTGAACGTCATTTTGAACCACTTACGAGCGTTTTCTCCAAACGATACCGCGCTTTTCGAACTCCTGGCATAAAAACACGTCAGTTTTGGTCATAAAAAGACCATTTTAATTTTTGGCGATTTTTGAAAAAAACGTAAGGTTAACCCCTTTGGTGTTTTTTGACCCCAAAAATCGAAAGTTTCAAATCCAAGCATTTTTTGGCGTTTTCCTATGCAGTTTTTTGAGATAAATCGACTGACGCAGATAGATTTGCCGTAAGTATGATATTTTAGGATTTATGCGTCTTTAAAGTTGGAAATAATTGAACGTCATTTTGAACCACTTACGAGCGTTTTCTCCAAACGATACCGCGTTTTTCGAACTCCTCGCATAAAAACACGTCAGTTTTGGTCATAAAAAGACCATTTTAATTTTTGGCGATTTTTGAAAAAAGCGTAAGGTTAACCCCTTTGGTGTTTTTTTACTCCAAAAATCGAAAGTTTCAAATCCAAGCATTTTTTGGCGTTTTCCTATGCAGTTTTTTGAGATAAATCGACTGACGCAGGTGGATTTGCCGTAAGTATGATATTTTAGGATTTATGCGTCTTTAAAGTTGGAAATATTTGAACGTCATTTAGAACCACTTACGAGCGTTTTCTCCAAACGATACCGCGTTTTTCGAACTGCTCGCATAAAAACACGTCAGTTTTGGTCATAAAAAGACCATTTTAATTTTTGGCGATTTTTGAAAAAAACGTAAGGTTAACCCCTTTGGTGTTTTTTGACCCCAAAAATCGAAAGTTTCAAATCCAAGCATTTTTTGGCGTTTTCCTATGCAGTTTTTTGAGATAAATCGACTGACGCAGATAGATTTGCCGTAAGTATGATATTTTAGGATTTATGCGTCTTTAAAGTTGGAAAAATTTGAACGTCATTTTGAACCACTTACGAGCGTTATCTCCAAACGATACCGCGCTTTTCGAACTCCTCGCATAAAAACACGTCAGTTTTGGTAATAAAAAGACCATTTTAATTTTTGGCGATTTTTGAAAAATACGTAAGGTTAACCCCTTTGGTGTTTTTTGACCCCAAAAATCGAAAGTTTCAAATCCAAGCATTTTTTGGCGTTTTCCTATGCAGTTTTTTGAGATAAATCGACTGACGCAGGTGGATTTGTCGTAAGTATGATATTTTAGGATTTATGCGTCTTTAAAGTTGGAAATAATTGAACGTCATTTTGAACCACTTACGAGCGTTTTCTCCAAATGATACCGCGTTTTTCGAACTCCTCGCATAAAAACACGTCAGTTTTGGTCATAAAAAGACCATTTTAATTTTTGGCGATTTTTGAAAAAAGCGTAAGGTTAACCCCTTTGGTGTTTTTTTACTCCAAAAATCGAAAGTTTCAAATCCAAGCATTTTTTGGCGTTTTCCTATGCAGTTTTTTGAGATAAATCGACTGACGCAGATAGATTTGCCGTAAGTATGATATTTTAGGATTTATGCGTCTTTAAAGTTGGAAATATTTGAACGTCATTTTGAACCACTTACGAGCGTTTTCTCCAAACGATACCGCGCTTTTCGAACTCCTGGCATAAAAACACGTCAGTTTTGGTCATAAAAAGACCATTTTAATTTTTGGCGATTTTTGAAAAAAACGTAAGGTTAACCCCTTTGGTGTTTTTTGACCCCAAAAATCGAAAGTTTCAAATCCAAGCATTTTTTGGCGTTTTCCTATGCAGTTTTTTGAGATAAATCGACTGACGCAGATAGATTTGCCGTAAGTATGATATTTTAGGATTTATGCGTCTTTAAAGTTGGAAAAATTTGAACGTCATTTTGAACCACTTACGAGCGTTATCTCCAAACGATACCGCGCTTTTCGAACTCCTCGCATAAAAACACGTCAGTTTTGGTCATAAAAAGACCATTTTAATTTTTGGCGATTTTTGAAAAAAACGTAAGGTTAACCCCTTTGGTGTTTTTTGACCCCAAAAATCGAAAGTTTCGAATCCAAGCATTTTTTGGCGTTTTCCTATGCAGTTTTTTGAGATAAATCGACTGACGCAGATAGATTTGCCGTAAGTATGATATTTTAGGATTTATGCGTCTTTAAAGTTGGAAATATTTGAACGTCATTTTGAACCACTTACGAGCGTTTTCTCCAAACGATACCGCGCTTTTCGAACTCCTCGCATAAAAACACGTCAGTTTTGGTCATAAAAAGACCATTTTAATTTTTTACGATTTTTGAAAAAAACGTAAGGTTAACCCCTTTGGTGTTTTTTGACCCCAAAAATCGAAAGTTTCAAATCCAAGCATTTTTTGGCGTTTTCCTATGCAGTTTTTTGAGATAAATCGACTGACGCAGGTGGATTTGCCGTAAGTATGATATTTTAGGATTTATGCGTGTTTAAAGTTGGAAATATTTGAACGTCATTTTGAACCACTTACGAGCGTTTTCTCCAAACGATACCGCGCTTTTCGAACTCCTGGCATAAAAACACGTCAGTTTTGGTCATAAAAAGACCATTTTAATTTTTGGCGATTTTTGAAAAAAACGTAAGGTTAACCCCTTTGGTGTTTTTTGACCCCAAAAATCGAAAGTTTCAAATCCAAGCATTTTTTGGCGTTTTCCTATGCAGTTTTTTGAGATAAATCGACTGACGCAGATAGATTTGCCGTAAGTATGATATTTTAGGATTTATGCGTCTTTAAAGTTGGAAAAATTTGAACGTCATTTTGAACCACTTACGAGCGTTATCTCCAAACGATACCGCGCTTTTCGAACTCCTCGCATAAAAACACGTCAGTTTTGGTCATAAAAAGACCATTTTAATTTTTGGCGATTTTTGAAAAAAACGTAAGGTTAACCCCTTTGGTGTTTTTTGACCCCAAAAATCGAAAGTTTCGAATCCAAGCATTTTTTGGCGTTTTCCTATGCAGTTTTTTGAGATAAATTGACTGACGCAGATAGATTTGCCGTAAGTATGATATTTTAGGATTTATGCGTCTTTAAAGTTGGAAATATTTGAACGTCATTTTGAACCACTTACGAGCGTTTTCTCCAAACGATACCGCGCTTTTCGAACTCCTCGCATAAAAACACGTCAGTTTTGGTCATAAAAAGACCATTTTAATTTTTTACGATTTTTGAAAAAAACGTAAGGTTAACCCCTTTGGTGTTTTTTGACCCCAAAAATCGAAAGTTTCAAATCCAAGCATTTTTTGGCGTTTTCCTATGCAGTTTTTTGAGATAAATCGACTGACGCAGATAGATTTGCCGTAAGTATGATATTTTAGGATTTATGCGTCTTTAAAGTTGGAAATATTTGAACGTCATTTTGAACCACTTACGAGCGTTTTCTCCAAACGATACCGCGCTTTTCGAACTCCTGGCATAAAAACACGTCAGTTTTGGTCATAAAAAGACCATTTTAATTTTTGGCGATTTTTGAAAAAAACGTAAGGTTAACCCCTTTGGTGTTTTTTGACCCCAAAAATCGAAAGTTTCAAATCCAAGCATTTTTTGGCGTTTTCCTATGCAGTTTTTTGAGATAAATCGACTGACGCAGATAGATTTGCCGTAAGTATGATATTTTAGGATTTATGCGTCTTTAAAGTTGGAAAAATTTGAACGTCATTTTGAACCACTTACGAGCGTTATCTCCAAACGATACCGCGCTTTTCGAACTCCTCGCATAAAAACACGTCAGTTTTGGTCATAAAAAGACCATTTTAATTTTTGGCGATTTTTGAAAAAAACGTAAGGTTAACCCCTTTGGTGTTTTTTGACCCCAAAAATCGAAAGTTTCGAATCCAAGCATTTTTTGGCGTTTTCCTATGCAGTTTTTTGAGATAAATCGACTGACGCAGATAGATTTGCCGTAAGTATGATATTTTAGGATTTATGCGTCTTTAAAGTTGGAAATATTTGAACGTCATTTTGAACCACTTACGAGCGTTTTCTCCAAACGATACCGCGCTTTTCGAACTCCTCGCATAAAAACACGTCAGTTTTGGTCATAAAAAGACCATTTTAATTTTTTACGATTTTTGAAAAAAACGTAAGGTTAACCCCTTTGGTGTTTTTTGACCCCAAAAATCGAAAGTTTCAAATCCAAGCATTTTTTGGCGTTTTCCTATGCAGTTTTTTGAGATAAATCGACTGACGCAGGTGGATTTGCCGTAAGTATGATATTTTAGGATTTATGCGTGTTTAAAGTTGGAAATATTTGAACGTCATTTTGAACCACTTACGAGCGTTTTCTCCAAACGATACCGCGCTTTTCGAACTCCTGGCATAAAAACACGTCAGTTTTGGTCATAAAAAGACCATTTTAATTTTTGGCGATTTTTGAAAAAAACGTAAGGTTAACCCCTTTGGTGTTTTTTGACCCCAAAAATCGAAAGTTTCAAATCCAAGCATTTTTTGGCGTTTTCCTATGCAGTTTTTTGAGATAAATCGACTGACGCAGATAGATTTGCCGTAAGTATGATATTTTAGGATTTATGCGTCTTTAAAGTTGGAAAAATTTGAACGTCATTTTGAACCACTTACGAGCGTTATCTCCAAACGATACCGCGCTTTTCGAACTCCTCGCATAAAAACACGTCAGTTTTGGTCATAAAAAGACCATTTTAATTTTTGGCGATTTTTGAAAAAAACGTAAGGTTAACCCCTTTGGTGTTTTTTGACCCCAAAAATCGAAAGTTTCGAATCCAAGCATTTTTTGGCGTTTTCCTATGCAGTTTTTTGAGATAAATTGACTGACGCAGATAGATTTGCCGTAAGTATGATATTTTAGGATTTATGCGTCTTTAAAGTTGAAAATATTTGAACGTCATTTTGAACCACTTACGAGCGTTTTCTCCAAACGATACCGCGCTTTTCGAACTCCTCGCATAAAAACACGTCAGTTTTGGTCATAAAAAGACCATTTTAATTTTTTACGATTTTTGAAAAAAACGTAAGGTTAACCCCTTTGGTGTTTTTTGACCCCAAAAATCGAAAGTTTCAAATCCAAGCATTTTTTGGCGTTTTCCTATGCAGTTTTTTGAGATAAATCGACTGACGCAGGTGGATTTGCCGTAAGTATGATATTTTAGGATTTATGCGTGTTTAAAGTTGGAAATATTTGAACGTCATTTTGAACCACTTACGAGCGTTTTCTCCAAACGATACCGCGTTTTTCGAACTCCTCGCATAAAAACACGTCAGTTTTGGTAATAAAAAGACCATTTTAATTTTTGGCGATTTTTGAAAAAAGCGTAAGGTTAACCCCTTTGGTGTTTTTTTACTCCAAAAATCGAAAGTTTCAAATCCAAGCATTTTTTGGCGTTTTCCTATGCAGTTTTTTGAGAAAAATCGACTGACGCAGGTGGATTTGCCGTAAGTATGATAATTTAGGATTAATGCGTCTTTAAAGTTGGAAATATTTGAACGTCATTTTGAACCACTTACGAGCGTTTTCTCCAAACGATACCGCGTTTTTCGAACTGCTCGCATAAAAACACGTCAGTTTTGGTCATAAAAAGACCATTTTAATTTTTGGCGATTTTTGAAAAAAACGTAAGGTTAACATAACCCCTTTGGTGTTTTTTGACCCCAAAAATCGAAAGTTTCAAATCCAAGCATTTTTTGGCGTTTTCCTATGCAGTTTTTTGAGATAAATCGACTGACGCAGATAGATCTGCCGTAAGTATGATATTTTAGGATTTATGCGTCTTTAAAGTTGGAAATATTTGAACGTCATTTTGAACCACTTACGAGCGTTTTCTCCAAACAATACCGCGTTTTTCGAACTCCTCGCATAAACCACGTCAGTTTTGGTCATAAAAAGACTACTTTAATTTTTGGCGATTTTTGAAAAAAACGTAAGGTTAACCCCTTTGGTGTTTTTTTACTCCAAAAATCGAAAGTTTCAAATCCAAGCATTTTTTGGCGTTTTCCTATGCAGTTTTTTGAGATAAATCGACTGACGCAGGTGGATTTGCCGTAAGTATGATATTTTAGGATTTATGCGTCTTTAAAGTTGGAAATATTTGAACGTCATTTTGAACCACTTACGAGCGTTTTCTCCAAACGATACCGCGCTTTTCGAACTCCTGGCATAAAAACACGTCAGTTTTGGTCATAAAAAGACCATTTTAATTTTTGGCGATTTTTGAAAAAAACGTAAGGTTAACCCCTTTGGTGGTTTTTGACCCCAAAAATCGAAAGTTTCAAATCCAAGCATTTTTTGGCGTTTTCCTATGCAGTTTTTTGAGATAAATCGACTGACGCAGATAGATCTGCCGTAAGTATGATATTTTAGGATTTATGCGTCTTTAAAGTTGGAAATATTTGAACGTCATTTTGAACCACTTACGAGCGTTTTCTCCAAACGATACCGCGCTTTTCGAACTCCTCGCATAAAAACACGTCAGTTTTGGTCATAAAAAGACCATTTTAATTTTTTACGATTTTTGAAAAAAACGTAAGGTTAACCCCTTTGGTGTTTTTTGACCCCAAAAATCGAAAGTTTCAAATCCAAGCATTTTTTGGCGTTTTCCTATGCAGTTTTTTGAGATAAATCGACTGACGCAGGTGGATTTGCCGTAAGTATGATATTTTAGGATTTATGCGTCTTTAAAGTTACCGCGCTTTTCGAACTCCTGGCATAAAAACACGTCAGTTTTGGTCATAAAAAGACCATTTTAATTTTTTACGATTTTTGAAAAAAACGTAAGGTTAACCCCTTTGGTGTTTTTTGACCCCAAAAATCGAAAGTTTCAAATCCAAGCATTTTTTGGCGTTTTCCTATGCAGTTTTTTGAGATAAATCGACTGACGCAGATAGATTTGCCGTAAGTATGATATTTTAGGATTTATGCGTCTCTAAAGTTGGAAATATTTGAACGTCATTTTGAACCACTTACGAGCGTTTTCTCCAAACGATACCGCGCTTTTCGAACTCCTGGCATAAAAACACGTCAGTTTTGGTCATAAAAAGACCATTTTAATTTTTGGCGATTTTTGAAAAAAACGTAAGGTTAACCCCTTTGGTGTTTTTTGACCCCAAAAATCGAAAGTTTCAAATCCAAGCATTTTTTGGCGTTTTCCTATGCAGTTTTTTGAGATAAATCGACTGACGCAGATAGATTTGCCGTAAGTATGATATTTTAGGATTTATGCGTCTTTAAAGTTGGAAAAATTTGAACGTCATTTTGAACCACTTACGAGCGTTTTCTCCAAACGATACCGCGCTTTTCGAACTCCTCGCATAAACCACGTCAGTTTTGGTCATAAAAAGACCATTTTAATTTTTGGCGATTTTTGAAAAAAACGTAAGGTTAACCCCTTTGGTGTTTTTTGACCCCAAAAATCGAAAGTTTCAAATCCAAGCATTTTTTGGCGTTTTCCTATGCAGTTTTTTGAGATAAATCGACTGACGCAGGTGGATTTGCCGTAAGTATGATATTTTAGGATTAATGCGTCTTTAAAGTTGGAAATATTTGAACGTCATTTTGAACCACTTACGAGCGTTTTCTCCAAACGATACCGCGTTTTTCGAACTCCTCGCATAAAAACACGTCAGTTTTGGTAATAAAAAGACCATTTTAATTTTTGGCGATCTTTGAAAAAAAACGTAAGGTTAACCCCTTTGGTGTTTTTTGACCCCAAAAATCAAAAGTTTCAAATCCAAGCATTTTTTGGCGTTTTCCTATGCAGTTTTTTGAGATAAATCGACTGACGCAGGTGGATTTGCCGTAAGTATGATATTTTAGGATTTATGCGTCTTTAAAGTTGGAAATATTTGAACGTCTTTTTGAACCACTTACGAGCGTTTTCTCCAAACAATACCGCGTTTTTCGAACTCCTCGCATAAACCACGTCAGTTTTGGTCATAAAAAGACCATTTTAATTTTTGGCGATTTTTGAAAAAAACGTAAGGTTAACCCCTTTGGTGTTTTTTGACCCCAAAAATCGAAAGTTTCAAATCCAAGCATTTTTTGGCGTTTTCCTATGCAGTTTTTTGAGATAAATCGACTGACGCAGGTGGATTTGCCGTAAGTATGATATTTTAGGATTAATGCGTCTTTAAAGTTGGAAATATTTGAACGTCATTTTGAACCACTTACGAGCGTTTTCTCCAAACGATACCGCGTTTTTCGAACTCCTCGCATAAAAACACGTCAGTTTTGGTAATAAAAAGACCATTTTAATTTTTGGCGATCTTTGAAAAAAAACGTAAGGTTAACCCCTTTGGTGTTTTTTGACCCCAAAAATCAAAAGTTTCAAATCCAAGCATTTTTTGGCGTTTTCCTATGCAGTTTTTTGAGATAAATCGACTGACGCAGGTGGATTTGCCGTAAGTATGATATTTTAGGATTTATGCGTCTTTAAAGTTGGAAATATTTGAACGTCTTTTTGAACCACTTACGAGCGTTTTCTCCAAACAATACCGCGTTTTTCGAACTCCTCGCATAAAAACACGTCAGTTTTGGTCATAAAAAGACTACTTTAATTTTTGGCGATTTTTGAAAAAACCAAAGGTTAACCCCTTTGGTGTTTTTTTACTCCAAAAATCGAAAGTTTCAAATCCAAGCATTTTTTGGCGTTTTCCTATGCAGTTTTTTGAGATAAATCGACTGACGCAGGTGGATTTGCCGTAAGTATGATATTTTAGGATTTATGCGTCTTTAAAGTTGGAAATATTTGAACGTCATTTTGAACCACTTACGAGCGTTTTCTCCAAACGATACCGCGCTTTTCGAACTCCTGGCATAAAAACACGTCAGTTTTGGTCATAAAAAGACCATTTTAATTTTTGGCGATTTTTGAAAAAAACGTAAGGTTAACCCCTTTGGTGTTTTTTGACCCCAAAAATCGAAAGTTTCAAATCCAAGCATTTTTTGGCGTTTTCCTATGCAGTTTTTTGAGATAAATCGACTGACGCAGATAGATTTGCCGTAAGTATGATATTTTAGGATTTATGCGTCTTTAAAGTTGGAAAAATTTGAACGTCATTTTGAACCACTTACGAGCGTTTTCTCCTAACGATACCGCGCTTTCGAACTCCTCGCATAAAAACACGTCAGTTTTGGTCATAAAAAGACCATTTTAATTTTTGGCGATTTTTGAAAAAAACGTAAGGTTAACCCCTTTGGTGTTTTTTGACCCCAAAAATCGAAAGTTTCAAATCCAAGCATTTTTTGGCGTTTTCCGATGCAGTTTTTTGAGATATATCGACTGACGCAGGTGGATTTGCCGTAAGTATGATATTTTAGGATTTATGCGTCTTTAAAGTTGGAAATATTTGAACGTCATTTTGAACCACTTACGAGCGTTTTCTCCAAACGATACCGCGTTTTTCGAACTGCTCGCATAAAAACACGTCAGTTTTGGTCATAAAAAGACCATTTTAATTTTTGGCGATTTTTGAAAAAAACGTAAGATTAACCCCTTTGGTGTTTTTTGACCCCAAAAATCGAAAGTTTCAAATCCAAGCATTTTTTGGCGTTTTCCTATGCAGTTTTTTGAGATAAATCGACTGACGCAGATAGATTTGCCGTAAGTATGATATTTTAGGATTTATGCGTCTTTAAAGTTGGAAATATTTGAACGTCATTTTGAACCACTTACGAGCGTTTTCTCCAAACGATACCGCGCTTTTCGAACTCCTGGCATAAAAACACGTCAGTTTTGGTCATAAAAAGACCATTTTAATTTTTGGCGATTTTTGAAAAAAACGTAAGGTTAACCCCTTTGGTGGTTTTTGACCCCAAAAATCGAAAGTTTCAAATCCAAGCATTTTTTGGCTTTTTCCTATGCAGTTTTTTGAGATAAATCGACTGACGCAGATAGATTTGCCGTAAGTATGATATTTTAGGATTTATGCGTCTTTAAAGTTGGAAATATTTGAACGTCTTTTTGAACCACTTACGAGCGTTTTCTCCAAACAATACCGCGTTTTTCGAACTCCTCGCATAAAAACACGTCAGTTTTGGTCATAAAAAGACCACTTTAATTTTTGGCGATTTTTGAAAAAAACGTAAGGTTAACCCCTTTGGTGTTTTTTTACTCCAAAAATCGAAAGTTTCGAATCCAAGCATTTTTTGGCGTTTTCCTATGCAGTTTTTTGAGATAAATCGACTGACGCAGATAGATTTGCCGTAAGTATGATATTTTAGGATTTATGCGTCTTTAAAGTTGGAAATATTTGAACGTCAATTTGAACCACTCACGAGCGTTTTCTCCAGACGATACCGCGCTTTTCGAACTCCTGGCATAAAAACACGTCAGTTTTGGTCATGAAAAGACCATTTTAATTTTTGGCGATTTTTGAAAAAAACGTAAGGTGTTTGGTGTTTTTTGACCCCAAAAATCGAACGTTTCAAATCCAAGCATTTTTTGGCGTTTTCCTATGCAGTTTTTTGAGATAAATCGACTGACGCAGGTGGATTTGCCGTAAGTATGATATTTTAGGATTTATGCGTCTTTAAAGTTGGAAATATTTGAACGTCTTTTTGAACCACTTACGAGCGTTTTCTCCAAACAATACCGCGTTTTTCGAACTCCTCGCATAAAAACACGTCAGTTTTGGTCATAAAAAGACCACCTTAATTTTTGGCGATTTTTGAAAAAAACGTAAGGTTAACCCCTTTGGTGTTTTTTGACCCCAAAAATCGAAAGTTTCAAATCCAAGCATTTTTTGGCGTTTTCCTATGCAGTTTTTTGAGATAAATCGACTGACGCAGGTGGATTTGCCGTAAGTATGATATTTTAGGATTTATGCGTCTTTAAAGTTGGAAATATTTGAACGTCATTTTGAACCACTTACGAGCGTTTTCTCCAAACGATACCGCGCTTTTCGAACTCCTCGCATAAAAACACGTCAGTTTTGGTCATAAAAAGACCACTTAAATTTTTGGCGATTTTTGAAAAAAACGTAAGGTTAACCCCTTTGGTGTTTTTTGACCCCAAAAATCGAAAGTTTCAAATCCAAGCATTTTTTGGCGTTTTCCTATGCAGTTTTTTGAGATAAATCGACTGACGCAGATAGATTTTCCGTAAGTATGATATTTTAGGATTTATGCGTCTTTAAAGTTGGAAATATATGAACGTCATTTTGAACCACTTACGAGCGTTTTCTCCAAACGATACCTCGTTTTTCGAACTCCTCGCATAAAAACACGTCAGTTTTGGTAATAAAAAGACCATTTTAATTTTTGGCGATTTTTGAAAAAAAAACGTAAGGTTAACCCCTTTGGTGTTTTTTGACCCCAAAAATCAAAAGTTTCAAATCCAAGCATTTTTTGGCGTTCTCCTATGCAGTTTTTTGAGATAAATCGACTGACGCAGGTGGATTTGCCGTAAGTATGATATATTAGGATTTATGCGTCTTTAAAGTTGGAAATATTTGAACGTCTTTTTGAACCACTTACGAGCGTTTTCTCCAAACAATACCGCGTTTTTCGAACTCCTCGCATAAAAACACGTCAGTTTTGGTCATAAAAAGACCACTTTAATTTTTGGCGATTTTTGAAAAAAACGTAAGGTTAACCCCTTTGGTGGTTTTTGACCCCAAAAATCGAAAGTTTCAAATCCAAGCATTTTTTGGCTTTTTCCTATGCAGTTTTTTGAGATAAATCGACTGACGCAGATAGATTTGCCGTAAGTATGATATTTTAGGATTTATGCGTCTTTAAAGTTGGAAATATTTGAACGTCTTTTTGAACCACTTACGAGCGTTTTCTCCAAACAATACCGCGTTTTTCGAACTCCTCGCATAAAAACACGTCAGTTTTGGTCATAAAAAGACCACTTTAATTTTTGGCGATTTTTGAAAAAAACGTAAGGTTAACCCCTTTGGTGGTTTTTGACCCCAAAAATCGAAAGTTTCAAATCCAAGCATTTTTTGGCTTTTTCCTATGCAGTTTTTTGAGATAAATCGACTGACGCAGATAGATTTGCCGTAAGTATGATATTTTAGGATGTATGCGTCTATAAAGTTGGAAATATTTGAACGTCATTTTGAACCACTTACGAGCGTTTTCTCCAAACGATACCGCGCTTTTCGAACTCCTGCCATAAAAACACGTCAGTTGTGGTCATAAAAAGACCATTTTAATTTTTGGCGATTTTTGAAAAAAACGTAAGGTTAACCCCTTTGGTGGTTTTTGACCCCAAAAATCGAAAGTTTCAAATCCAAGCATTTTTTGGCTTTTTCCTATGCAGTTTTTTGAGATAAATCGACTGACGCAGATAGATTTGCCGTAAGTATGATATTTTAGGATGTATGCGTCTTTAAAGTTGGAAATATTTGAACGTCATTTTGAACCACTTACGAGCGTTTTCTCCTAACGATACCTCGTTTTTCGAACTCCTCGCATAAAAACACGTCAGTTTTGGTAATAAAAAGACCATTTTAATTTTTGGCGATTTTTGAAAAAAAACGTAAGGTTAACCCCTTTGGTGTTTTTTGACCCCAAAAATCAAAAGTTTCAAATCCAAGCATTTTTTGGCGTTTTCCTATGCAGTTTTTTGAGATAAATCGACTGACGCAGATAGATTTTCCGTAAGTATGATATTTTAGGATTTATGCGTCTTTAAAGTTGGAAATATATGAACGTCATTTTGAACCACTTACGAGCGTTTTCTCCAAACGATACCGCGCTTTTCGAACTCCTCGCATAAAAACACGTCAGTTTTGGTCATAAAAAGACCACTTAAATTTTTGGCGATTTTTGAAAAAAACGTAAGGTTAACCCCTTTGGTGTTTTTTGACCCCAAAAATCGAAAGTTTCAAATCCAAGCATTTTTTGGCGTTTTCCTATGCAGTTTTTTGAGATAAATCGACTGACGCAGATAGATTTTCCGTAAGTATGATATTTTAGGATTTATGCGTCTTTAAAGTTGGAAATATATGAACGTCATTTTGAACCACTTACGAGCGTTTTCTCCAAACGATACCTCGTTTTTCGAACTCCTCGCATAAAAACACGTCAGTTTTGGTAATAAAAAGACCATTTTAATTTTTGGCGATTTTTGAAAAAAAAACGTAAGGTTAACCCCTTTGGTGTTTTTTGACCCCAAAAATCAAAAGTTTCAAATCCAAGCATTTTTTGGCGTTTTCCTATGCAGTTTTTTGAGATAAATCGACTGACGCATGTGGATTTGCCGTAAGTATGATATATTAGGATTTATGCGTCTTTAAAGTTGGAAATATTTGAACGTCTTTTTGAACCACTTACGAGCGTTTTCTCCAAACAATACCGCGTTTTTCGAACTCCTCGCAAAAAAACACGTCAGTTTTGGTCATAAAAAGACCACTTTAATTTTTGGCGATTTTTGAAAAAAACGTAAGGTTAACCCCTTTGGTGGTTTTTGACCCCAAAAATCGAAAGTTTCAAATCCAAGCATTTTTTGGCTTTTTCCTATGCAGTTTTTTGAGATAAATCGACTGACGCAGATAGATTTGCCGTAAGTATGATATTTTAGGATTTATGCGTCTTTAAAGTTGGAAATATTTGAACGTCTTTTTGAACCACTTACGAGCGTTTTCTCCAAACGATACCTCGTTTTTCGAACTCCTCGCATAAAAACACGTCAGTTTTGGTAATAAAAAGACCATTTTAATTTTTGGCGATTTTTGAAAAAAAAACGTAAGGTTAACCCCTTTGGTGTTTTTTGACCCCAAAAATCAAAAGTTTCAAATCCAAGCATTTTTTGGCGTTTTCCTATGCAGTTTTTTGAGATAAATCGACTGACGCAGGTGGATTTGCCGTAAGTATGATATATTAGGATTTATGCGTCTTTAAAGTTGGAAATATTTGAACGTCTTTTTGAACCACTTACGAGCGTTTTCTCCAAACAATACCGCGTTTTTCGAACTCCTCGCAAAAAAACACGTCAGTTTTGGTAATAAAAAGACCATTTTAATTTTTGGCGATTTTTGAAAAAAAACGTAAGGTTAACCCCTTTGGTGTTTTTTGACCCCAAAAATCAAAAGTTTCAAATCCAAGCATTTTTTGGCGTTATCCTATGCAGTTTTTTGAGATAAATCGACTGACGCACGTGGATTTGCCGTAAGTATGATATTTTAGGATTTATGCGTCTTTAAAGTTGGAAATATTTGAACGTCTTTTTGAACCACTTACGAGCGTTTTCTCCAAACAATACCGCGTTTTTCGAACTCCTCGCATAAAAACACGTCAGTTTTGGTCATAAAAAGACCACTTTAATTTTTGGCGATTTTTGAAAAAAACGTAAGGTTAACCCCTTTGGTGGTTTTTGACCCCAAAAATCGAAAGTTTCAAATCCAAGCATTTTTTGGCTTTTTCCTATGCAGTTTTTTGAGATAAATCGACTGACGCAGATAGATTTGCCGTAAGTATGATATTTTAGGATGTATGCGTCTTTAAAGTTGGAAATATTTGAACGTCTTTTTGAACCACTTACGAGCGTTTTCTCCAAACAATACCGCGTTTTTCGAACTCCTCGCATAAAAACACGTCAGTTGTGGTCATAAAAAGACCATTTTAATTTTTGGCGATTTTTGAAAAAAACGTAAGGTTAACCCCTTTGGTGGTTTTTGACCCCAAAAATCGAAAGTTTCAAATCCAAGCATTTTTTGGCTTTTTCCTATGCAGTTTTTTGAGATAAATCGACTGACGCAGATAGATTTGCCGTAAGTATGATATTTTAGGATGTATGCGTCTTTAAAGTTGGAAATATTTGAACGTCATTTTGAACCACTTACGAGCGTTTTCTCCAAACGATACCGCGTTTTTCGAACTCCTCGCATAAAAACACGTCAGTTTTGGTCATAAAAAGACCACTTTAATTTTTGGCGATTTTTGAAAAAAACGTAAGGTTAACCCCTTTGGTGGTTTTTGACCCCAAAAATCGAAAGTTTCAAATCCAAGCATTTTTTGGCTTTTTCCTATGCAGTTTTTTGAGATAAATCGACTGACGCAGATAGATTTGCCGTAAGTATGATATTTTAGGATGTATGCGTCTTTAAAGTTGGAAATATTTGAACGTCATTTTGAACCACTTACGAGCGTTTTCTCCAAACGATACCGCGTTTTTCGAACTCCTCGCATAAAAACACGTCAGTTTTGGTCATAAAAAGACCACTTTAATTTTTGGCGATTTTTGAAAAAAACGTAAGGTTAACCCCTTTGGTGTTTTTTGACCCCAAAAATCGAAAGTTTCAAATCCAAGCATTTTTTGGCGTTTTCCTATGCAGTTTTTTGAGGTAAATCGACTGACGCAGGTGGATTTGCTGTAAGTATGATATTTTAGGATTTATGCGTCTTTAAAGTTGGAAATATTTGAACGTCATTTTGAACCACTTACGAGCGTTTTCTCCAAACTATACCGCGTTTTTCGAACTCCTCGCATAAAAACACGTCAGTTTTGGTCATAAAAAGACCATTTTAATTTTTGGCGATTTTTGAAAAAAACGTAAGGTTAACCCCTTTGCTGTTTTTTGACCTCAAAAATCGAAAGTTTCAAATCCAAGCGTTTTTTGGCGTTTTCCTATGCAGTTTTTTGAGATAAATCGACTGACGCAGGTGGATTTGCCGTAAGTATGATATTTTAGGATTTATGCGTCTTTAAAGTTGGAAATATTTGAACGTCATTTTGAACCACTTACGAGCGTTTTCTCCAAACGATACCGCGTTTCTCGAACTCCTCGCATAAAAACACGTCAGTTTTGGTCATAAAAAGACCATTTTAATTTTTGGCGATTTTTGAAAAAAACGATACCCCTTTGGTGTTTTTTGACCCCAAAAATCGAAAGTTTCAAATCCAAGCATTTTTTGGCGTTTTCCTATGCAGTTTTTTGAGATAAATCGACTGACGCAGGTGGATTTGCTGTAAGTATGATATTTTAGGATTTATGCGTCTTTAAAGTTGGAAATATTTGAACGTCATTTTGAACCACTTACGAGCGTTTTCTCCGAACGATACCGCGTTTTTCGAACTCCTCGCATAAAAACACGTCAGTTTTGGTCATAAAAAGACCATTTTAATTTTTGGCGATTTTTGAAAAAAACGTAAGGTTAAGCCCTTTGCTGTTTTTTGACCCCAAAAATCGAAAGTATCAAATCCAAGCATTTTCTGGCGTTTTCCTATGCAGTTTTTTGAGATAAATCGACTGACGCAGATAGATTTGCCGTAAGTATGATATTTCAGGATTTATGCGTCTTTAAAGTTGATTTTAAAAGTAAAAGACCATTTTAATTTTTGGCGATTTTTGAAAAAAACGTAAGGTTAACCCCTTTGGTGTTTTTTGACCCCAAAAATCGAAAGTTTCAAATCCAAGCATTTTTTGGCGTTTTCCTATGCAGTTTTTTGAGATAAATCGACTGACGCAGATAGATTTGCCGTAAGTATGATATTTTAGGGTTTATGGGTCTTTAAAGTTGGAAATATTTGAACGTCATTTTGAACCACTTACGAGCGTTTTCACTAAACTATACCGCGTTTTTCGAACTCCTCGCACCAAAACACGTCAGTTTTGGTCATAAAAAGACCATTTTAATTTTTGGCGATTTTTGAAAAAAACGTTTTTTGACCCCAAAAATCGAAAGTTTCAAATCCAAGCATTTTTTGGCGTTTTCCTATGCAGTTTTTTGAGATAAATCGACTGACGCAGGTGGATTTGCCGTAAGTATGATATTTTAGGATTTATGCGTCTTTAAAGTTGGAAATATTTGAACGTCATTTTGAACCACTTACGAGCGTTTTCTCCAAACTATACCTCGTTTTTCGAACTCCTCGCATAAAAACACGTCAGTTTTGGTCATAAAAAGACCATTTTAATTTTTGGCGATTTTTGAAAAAAACGTTTTTTGACCCCAAAAATCGAAAGTTTCAAATCCAAGCATTTTTTGGCGTTTTCCTATGCAGTTTTTTGAGATAAATCGACTGACGCAGATAGATTTGCCGTAAGTATGATATTTTAGGGTTTATGGGTCTTTAAAGTTGGAAATATTTGAACGTCATTTTGAACCACTTACGAGCGTTTTCACCAAACTATACCGCGTTTTTCGAACTCCTCGCACCAAAACACGTCAGTTTTGGTCATAAAAAGACCATTTTAATTTTTGGCGATTTTTGAAAAAAACGTTTTTTGACCCCAAAAATCGAAAGTTTCAAATCCAAGCATTTTTTGGCGTTTTCCTATGCAGTTTTTTGAGATAAATCGACTGACGCAGGTGGATTTGCCGTAAGTATGATATTTTAGGATTTATGCGTCTTTAAAGTTGGAAATATTTGAACGTCATTTTGAACCACTTACGAGCGTTTTCTCCAAACTATACCGCGTTTTTCGAACTCCTCGCATAAAAACACGTCAGTTTTTGTCGTAAAAAGACCATTTTAATTTTTGGCGATTTTTGAAAAAAACGTAAGGTTTAACCTCTTTGGTGTTTTTTGACCCCAAAAATCGAAAGTTTCAAATCCAAGCATTTTTTGGCGTTTACCTATGCAGTTTTTTGAGATAAATCGACTGACGCAGGTGGATTTGCCGTAAGTATGATATTTTAGGATTTATGCGTCTTTAAAGTTGGAAATATTTGAACGTCATTTTGAACCACTTACGAGCGTTTTCTCCAAACGATACCGCGTTTCTCGAACTCCTCGCATAAAAGCACGTCAGTTTTGGTCATAAAAAGACCATTTTAATTTTTGGCGATTTTTGAAAAAAACGTAAGGTTAACCCCTTTGGTGTTTTTTGACCCCAAAAATCGAAAGTTTCAAATCCAAGCATTTTTTGGCGTTTTCCTATGCAGTTTTTTGAGATAAATCGACTGACGCAGATAGATTTGCCGTAAGTATGATATTTTAGGATTTATGCGTCTTTAAAGTTGGAAATATTTGAACGTCATTTTGAACCACTTACGAGCGTTTTCACCAAACTATACCGCGTTTTTCGAACTCCTCGCATCAAAACACGTCAGTTTTGGTCATAAAAAGACCATTTTAATTTTTGGCGATTTTTGAAAAAAACGTAAGGTTAAGCCCTTTGCTGTTTTTTGACCCCAAAAATCGAAAGTATCAAATCCAAGCATTTTCTGGCGTTTTCCTATGCAGTTTTTTGAGATAAATCGACTGACGCAGATAGATTTGCCGTAAGTATGATATTTCAGGATTTATGCGTCTTTAAAGTTGATTTTAAAAGTAAAAGACCATTTTAATTTTTGGCGATTTTTGAAAAAAACGTAAGGTTAACCCCTTTGGTGTTTTTTGACCCCAAAAATCGAAAGTTTCAAATCCAAGCATTTTTTGGCGTTTTCCTATGCAGTTTTTTGAGATAAATCGACTGACGCAGATAGATTTGCCGTAAGTATGATATTTCAGGATTTATGCGTCTTTAAAGTTAATTTTAAAAGTAAAAGACCATTTTAATTTTTGGCGATTTTTGAAAAAAACGTAAGGTTAACCCCTTTGGTGTTTTTTGACCCCAAAAATCGAAAATTTCAAATCCAAGCATTTTTTGGCGTTTTCCTATGCAGTTTTTTGAGATAAATCGACTGACGCAGATAGATTTGCCGTAAGTATGATATTTTAGGGTTTATGGGTCTTTAAAGTTGGAAATATTTGAACGTCATTTTGAACCACTTACGAGCGTTTTCACCAAACTATACCGCGTTTTTCGAACTCCTCGCACCAAAACACGTCAGTTTTGGTCATAAAAAGACCATTTTAATTTTTGGCGATTTTTGAAAAAAACGTTTTTTGACCCCAAAAATCGAAAGTTTCAAATCCAAGCATTTTTTGGCGTTTTCCTATGCAGTTTTTTGAGATAAATCGACTGACGCAGGTGGATTTGCCGTAAGTATGATATTTTAGGATTTATGCGTCTTTAAAGTTGGAAATATTTGAACGTCATTTTGAACCACTTACGAGCGTTTTCTCCAAACTATACCGCGTTTTTCGAACTCCTCGCATAAAAACACGTCAGTTTTGGTCATAAAAAGACCATTTTAATTTTTGGCGATTTTTGAAAAAAACGCAAGGTTAACCCCTTCGCTGTTTTTTTGACCTCAAAAATCGAAAGTTTCAAATCCAAGCGTTTTTTGGCGTTTTCCTATGCAGTTTTTTGAGATAAATCGACTGACGCAGGTGGATTTGCTGTAAGTATGATATTTTAGGATTTATGCGTCTTTAAAGTTGGAAATATTTGAACGTCATTTTGAACCACTTACGAGCGTTTTCTCCAAACGATACCGCGTTTTTCGAACTCCTCGCATAAAAACACGTCAGTTTTGGTCATAAAAAGACCATTTTAATTTTTGGCGATTTTTGAAAAAAACGTAAGGTTAACCCCTTTGGTGTTTTTTGACCCCAAAAATCGAAAGTTTCAAATCCAAGCATTTTTTGGCGTTTACCTATGCAGTTTTTTGAGATAAATCGACTGACGCAGGTGGATTTGCCGTAAGTATGATATTTTAGGATTTATGCGTCTTTAAAGTTGGAAATATTTGAACGTCATTTTGAACCACTTACGAGCGTTTTCTCCAAACGATACCGCGCTTTTCGAACTCCTCGCATAAAAACACGTCAGTTTTTGTCGTAAAAAGACCATTTTAATTTTTGGCGATTTTTGAAAAAAACGTAGGGTTAACCCCTTTGCTGTTTTTTGACCTCAAAAATCGAAAGTTTCAAATCCAAGCGTTTTTTGGCGTTTTCCTATGCAGTTTTTTGAGATAAATCGACTGACGCAGGTGGATTTGCTGTAAGTATGATATTTTAGGATTTATGCGTCTTTAAAGTTGGAAATATTTGAACGTCATTTTGAACTACTTACGAGCGTTTTCTCCAAACGATACCGCGCTTTTCGAACTCCTCGCATAAAAACACGTCAGTTTTGGTCATAAAAAGACCATTTTAATTTTTGGCGATTTTTGAAAAAAACGTAAGGTTAACCCCTTTGGTGTTTTTTGACCCCAAAAATCGAAAGTTTCAAATCCAAGCATTTTTTTGGCGTTTTCCTATGCAGTTTTTTGAGATAAATCGACTGACGCAGGTGGATTTGCCGTAAGTATGATATTTTAGGATTTATGCGTCTTTAAAGTTGGAAATATTTGAACGTTATTTTGAACCACTTACGAGCGTTTTCTCCAAACGATACCGCGTTTCTCGAACTCCTCGCATAAAAGCACGTCAGTTTTGGTCATAAAAATACCATTTTAATTTTTGGCGATTTTTGAAAAAAACGTAAGGTTAACCCCTTTGGTGTTTTTTGACCCCAAAAATCGAAAGTTTCAAATCCAAGCATTTTTTGGCGTTTTCCTATGCAGTTTTTTGAGATAAATCGACTGACGCAGATAGATTTGCCGTAAGTATGATATTTTAGGATTTATGCGTCTTTAAAGTTGGAAATATTTGAACGTCATTTTGAACCACTTACGAGCGTTTTCTCCAAACGATACCGCGCTTTTCGAACTCCTCGCATAAAAACACGTCAGTTTTTGTCGTAAAAAGACCATTTTAATTTTTGGCGATTTTTGAAAAAAACGTAAGGTTTAACCTCTTTGGTGTTTTTTGACCCCAAAAATCGAAAGTTTCAAATCCAAGCATTTTTTGGCGTTTACCTATGCAGTTTTTTGAGATAAATCGACTGACGCAGGTGGATTTGCCGTAAGTATGATATTTTAGAATTTATGCGTCTTTAAAGTTGGAAATATTTGAACGTCATTTTGAACCACTTACGAGCGTTTTCTCCAAACGATACCGCGTTTTTCGAACTCCTCGCATAAAAACACGTCAGTTTTGGTCATAAAAAGACCATTTTAATTTTTGGCGATTTTTGAAAAAAACGTAAGGTTTGCTGTTTTTTGACCCCAAAAATCGAAAGTATCAAATCCAAGCATTTTTTGGCGTTTTCCTATGCAGTTTTTTGAGATAAATCCACTGACGCAGATAGATTTGCCGTAAGTATGATATTTCAGGATTTATGCGTCTTTAAAGTTGATTTTAAAAGTAAAAGACTATTTTAATTTTTGGCGATTTTTGAAAAAAACGTAAGGTTAACCCCTTTGGTGTTTTTTGACCCCAAAAATCGAAAGTTTCAAATCCAAGCATTTTTTGGCGTTTTCCCATGCAGTTTTTTGAGATAAATCGACTGACGCAGATAGATTTGCCGTAAGTATGATATTTTAGGGTTTATGGGTCTTTAAAGTTGGAAATATTTGAACGTCATTTTGAACCACTTACGAGCGTTTTCACCAAACTATACCGCGTTTTTCGAACTCCTCGCATCAAAACACGTCAGTTTTGGTCATAAAAAGACCATTTTAATTTTTGGCGATTTTTGAAAAAAACGTTTTTTGACCCCAAAAATCGAAAGTTTCAAATCCAAGCATTTTTTGGCGTTTTCCTATGCAGTTTTTTGAGATAAATCGACTGACGCAGGTGGATTTGCCGTAAGTATGATATTTTAGGATTTATGCGTCTTTAAAGTTGGAAATATTTGAACGTCATTTTGAACCACTTACGAGCGTTTTCTCCAAACTATACCGCGTTTTTCGAACTCCTCGCATAAAAACACGTCAGTTTTGGTCATAAAAAGACCATTTTAATTTTTGGCGATTTTTGAAAAAAACGTAAGGTTAACCCCTTTGGTGTTTTTTGACCCCAAAAATCGAAAGTTTCAAATCCAAGCATTTTTTGGCGTTTTCCTATGCAGTTTTTTGAGATAAATCGACTGACGCAGGTGGATTTGCCGTAAGTATGATATTTTAGGATTTATGCGTCTTTAAAGTTGGAAATATTTGAACGTCATTTTGAACCACTTACGAGCGTTTTCTCCAAACGATACCGCGTTTCTCGAACTCCTCGCATAAAAACACGTCAGTTTTGGTCATAAAAAGACCATTTTAATTTTTGGCGATTTTTGAAAAAAACGTAAGGTTAACCCCTTTGGTGTTTTTTGACCCCAAAAATCGAAAGTTTCAAATCCAAGCATTTTTTGGCGTTTTCCTATGCAGTTTTTTGAGATAAATCGACTGACGCAGGTGGATTTGCCGTAAGTATGATATTTTAGGATTTATGCGTCTTTAAAGTTGGAAATATTTGAACGTCATTTTGAACCACTTACGAGCGTTTTCTCCAAACGATACCGCGTTTCTCGAACTCCTCGCATAAAAACACGTCAGTTTTGGTCATAAAAAGACCATTTTAATTTTTGGCGATTTTTGAAAAAAACGTAAGGTTAACCCCTTTGGTGTTTTTTGACCCCAAAAATCGAAAGTTTCAAATCCAAGCATTTTTTGGCGTTTTCCTATGCAGTTTTTTGAGATAAATCGACTGACGCAGATAGATTTGCCGTAAGTATGATATTTTAGGATTTATGCGTCTTTAAAGTTGGAAATATTTGAACGTCATTTTGAACCACTTACGAGCGTTTTCTCCAAACGATACCGCGCTTTTCGAACTCCTCGCATAAAAACACGTCAGTTTTTGTCGTAAAAAGACCATTTTAATTTTTGGCGATTTTTGAAAAAAACGTAAGGTTTAACCTCTTTGGGTTATTCATTTTATAAGCCTTTAAAGTATATAAGTTGGATTTTCAATTAAAAAAATAGAAATATATTTATAATTTGAGAAAAATTACAAAACATTTATTGAAATTTACTATAATCGATCGTAAATTTGCTTAGCAAAATTACAATACAAATATTACACAAAAAAATACAAATATTGTAATTTTATCAAACAAATTCTATTGAAAGTAATTTCAGTATGATGATGCCCAGTTTTTTCACTAAAATCATCCTATAGATATCCGATAGACAGGAAATAAGTATAGATAAAAATGACAGAACGTATTGCTGTTGTATTGTAGTTCCGACATATTTATCGGTACTTATTTCTTGTCGATCGGATATCTATAGTCTGACTTTAGTGAAGAAACTGGGCATAAGCAACTCGTTTCAACAATTTTAAAAAATTACAATATTTGTATTGTAATGTTGCTAAGCAAATTTACGATCGGTTATAGTAAATTTCAATAAATGTTTTCTAATTTTTCTCAATTGCGTTGGAATAAATCGAGTAGTAAATTTACAAAACTGTATTTTATTATTACTTGAACGAAAATATCTTTATAGTAATATTTATGTCTCGATATTAATTTTAAACGTAGTTTGAAATACTTAAAATAAACGTAAACATATAAATCGAAAAACTTTGATTGATTTTATTATTTATTTTTTTTATATCTTCCTGGAGTCGGTCGTGTGCGTTTGTAGAAATTTTTATGACTAATCTTTAAGTTGGCAAGGGGAAAAGTCGATTCGTGGGCATATAAACGTACGTTCGTTTCTTGTCGTTCAAACAGATCACAGTCGAGTAAAAGTGTACATCGAAGTGTTGCATTGAATAATAATTATTGATTTTTAATAGAAAAGTGAAATAGTAAGAACGGTAAGGTATTTTACTTTAATTATAATAATTTTAAAGCAAAATTTGTATATTTACTTTCTAAATGTTTTGCAAATAAGATTGATTTTTCTATGCCAACGCCCATAGTTTCGCAACAAATGTTACAATTATTTTTAGCGATAACAACATTTTTAATCATAAAGTTATTTCTTATTTTAGGATTAAAAACTGTTTGTTAAAGGTGAAATACTATTTTTAAATATTTTATCATTTTGCTACGTAGCTGCGTAGGTTTCTTTGTTTCGATTTTGCAAAATGGCGATCACAAATCATAATCTGCTTTGTCACTTTGATTAGCAATAATTTAATTTATTATTGCATCATTTAATTATTTGTATTATTACAGAAAAGATGCAGATTTTTGTGAAAACCCTCACCGGTAAAACTATCACCTTGGAAGTTGAGCCATCCGATAGTATTGAAAACGTGAAGGCTAAAATTCAAGACAAGGAAGGTATCCCACCAGATCAGCAAAGACTTATCTTTGCTGGAAAGCAACTAGAAGATGGACGTACGTTGTCTGATTATAACATCCAAAAAGAGTCTACCCTGCATTTAGTATTACGTCTTCGTGGTGGTATGCAGATTTTCGTCAAAACCTTGACCGGAAAAACCATCACCTTAGAAGTCGAACCTTCCGATTCGATTGAAAATGTCAAAGCCAAAATACAAGATAAAGAGGGTATCCCACCAGATCAGCAAAGACTTATCTTTGCTGGAAAGCAACTAGAAGATGGACGTACGTTGTCTGATTATAACATCCAAAAAGAGTCTACCCTGCATTTAGTATTACGTCTTCGTGGTGGTATGCAGATTTTCGTCAAAACCTTGACCGGAAAAACCATCACCTTAGAAGTCGAACCTTCCGATTCGATTGAAAATGTCAAAGCCAAAATACAAGATAAAGAGGGTATCCCACCAGATCAGCAAAGACTTATCTTTGCCGGTAAACAACTGGAAGATGGAAGGACTTTGTCTGATTATAATATCCAGAAAGAATCTACCCTCCATTTAGTACTACGTCTTCGTGGTGGTATGCAGATTTTTGTCAAAACATTAACCGGAAAAACCATCACCCTTGAAGTCGAACCTTCCGACTCGATTGAAAATGTCAAAGCCAAAATTCAAGATAAAGAAGGTATCCCACCAGACCAACAACGTTTGATCTTTGCTGGTAAGCAATTGGAAGATGGAAGAACCCTTTCCGATTATAACATTCAAAAAGAATCGACTCTCCACTTGGTATTACGTCTCCGTGGTGGCATGCAAATTTTTGTGAAAACCTTGACTGGCAAGACCATTACTTTAGAAGTGGAACCTTCCGATTCGATTGAAAACGTGAAAGCTAAAATTCAAGATAAGGAAGGTATTCCCCCCGATCAACAACGTTTGATCTTCGCTGGTAAACAACTGGAAGATGGAAGAACCCTTTCCGATTACAACATCCAGAAAGAATCGACTCTCCATTTAGTATTACGTCTCCGTGGTGGTATGCAAATTTTTGTCAAGACCTTGACTGGCAAGACCATCACTTTAGAAGTTGAACCTTCCGATTCGATTGAAAACGTGAAAGCTAAAATCCAAGATAAGGAAGGAATTCCACCAGACCAACAACGTTTGATCTTTGCAGGTAAACAATTGGAAGATGGAAGGACTTTGTCTGATTATAATATCCAGAAAGAATCGACCCTCCATTTAGTACTACGTCTTCGTGGTGGTATGCAGATTTTCGTGAAAACTTTGACTGGTAAAACTATCACTTTGGAAGTCGAACCATCCGATTCGATCGAAAATGTTAAAGCTAAAATCCAAGATAAGGAAGGTATCCCACCAGACCAACAGCGTTTGATCTTTGCTGGTAAACAATTGGAAGATGGAAGAACACTCTCCGATTACAACATCCAAAAAGAATCGACTCTTCATTTAGTATTACGTCTTCGTGGTGGTATGCAGATTTTTGTTAAAACTCTTACTGGAAAGACCATCACTTTGGAAGTGGAGCCTTCTGATTCCATTGAAAATGTCAAAGCTAAAATCCAAGATAAAGAAGGAATCCCACCAGACCAACAACGTTTAATCTTTGCTGGTAAACAATTGGAAGATGGAAGAACCCTTTCTGATTATAACATCCAAAAAGAATCGACTCTCCATTTGGTATTACGTCTCCGTGGTGGTATGCAGATTTTCGTCAAGACCTTGACCGGCAAGACAATCACATTAGAAGTGGAACCCTCGGATTCGATTGAGAACGTCAAAGCTAAAATACAAGATAAAGAAGGAATCCCACCAGATCAGCAACGTTTAATCTTTGCTGGTAAACAATTGGAAGATGGAAGAACCCTTTCTGATTATAACATCCAAAAAGAATCGACTCTCCATTTGGTATTACGTCTCCGTGGTGGTATGCAGATTTTCGTCAAGACCTTGACCGGCAAAACAATCACATTGGAAGTTGAACCTTCGGATTCGATTGAGAACGTTAAAGCTAAAATCCAGGATAAGGAAGGAATCCCACCAGACCAACAACGTTTGATCTTTGCTGGCAAACAGCTTGAAGATGGAAGGACTTTATCAGATTATAACATTCAGAAGGAATCAACTCTTCATTTGGTTTTGCGTCTTCGTGGTGGTATGCAAATTTTTGTCAAAACCTTGACCGGCAAAACCATTACTTTGGAAGTCGAACCGTCCGATACTATTGAAAACGTTAAAGCTAAAATCCAGGATAAGGAAGGTATTCCACCAGACCAACAACGTTTGATCTTTGCTGGCAAACAACTGGAAGATGGAAGAACTCTTTCAGATTACAATATCCAAAAGGAATCCACATTGCATTTAGTTCTACGTTTACGAGGAGGCTTCTAAATCCATAAATGCTTTTTGTACTGAATTGGCATTGAAAATTGACTTGTTGAATTTTTAATGCTATTTAATTGTGTATGAGTATTTAATAAAAAATAAGTAATTGTAATAATTTTTATTATTTTCCCATTTTGATTTACATCGAGAAGATCGTTTTGTATTTTTCGTGGTGCTGCATTAAAAGCAATTTTAGTATGGTTTTCAAGACTGCATGGCATTTTAAAATTCAGAAACTTAATAGCGTTCGGATTGAATTTTCTTCTCTTTTGTGAAACATCGTACTTGACTTTTAGATATAAAAATTGCTGAAAAAGTAAGATGGTCAATCTGGTTTCTTGTTCTTTTTCAATTTATTCAAACTAATATCTTGATTTTGGAATTCGTGATTTTTTTTAAGCTACGGGTTTAAACTAACTTCTGGGAAAGACTCATTATTGTATGTAAGTGCAAAACTTTGACCTCGGGAATTTTCCAAACTTGTGGTAAGCTGCGTTTTCACCATGATAAATCACATGCTGATGAAAAATTATAGTAAAGTTGCCTTAAGCGGCGTTATAAGAATTATAAGTAGATGTTTTGTAAAAGCCAAAATTTTTTCAGTAAAATTACTAAATTTGCAGGGCTGTATTTAAAATCTGTAAACCCCTAATTGAATCTGGTACGGGCCCTATCGGTTTTTTTTTTAATTTTATTTTTAAACATGTAAGCAAATTTTTAGATTTATATGAGTGAAATGAAATTTTGAAAGACTTTGATGTGGTGCGGGGCCATAGGCTGCAGCCTAGGTAGCCTACGCTTAAGTACGGCACTGATATATTTGTTTATTTTAAGAAATATTTTGATTTTAAATAAAAAAAATCGGATGTGGCCATCACATAACTTTCCGAAAAATGAATTCCCAATTTACCTCGGATAGAAAAAACTACAATACTAAATCTAATCAGGGGAGCAATAATAGTCAAAATTTCGTAACAGAAGTGTGTGAAAAACAATTTTTGAGTGAAAGGAAAAATATGTAAACGTTAAGCAGAGCCTCAGGAAGAGACGCAATGCAAATTTGGACCATTTATATTCCGAAATAAGAAGATGCAGATGCAAGCGAATTAAAATTTGGTAAACCACGTGCTTTTGAAACTTCAAATGCTCCTAGCGCTCCTCTGGATGAACAAACTTTTATAAAATTTCTTGAGAGTGTTCTTGGAACCTAGGGCAAACTTTCCACCAAGTTTGAAGCAAATCGGTAGATAAGAAAATTTTCAAAAAATTTTAATAAAAAAATTTAAAAAAAAGAATTTAAAAATATTTATAGAACAAAAGTTGTAGGAAATTTGATAGTGATCATTTTCTGTCATAATAAACATTTACCTATTTCATTGCGTTTAGAAGTTATGATAGATTATGTCTTATAGCTTCAAGTAAACCCCCCGCTTTCTCCATTCGTTTTTATTCATTTTCACTGGGGTTCGTGCCACAACAGATCAAAATTTTAATTTAAAATTTGGAGTCATTTCGTTACTTCGTTTAGATGCTATCGTGTTCACAGACATACATACAGACTTTTTCAAAAATTTTAGATATACCCCCTGGTGGAAATATTTTTCTGAAAACTCTGAATTAAACTTTTGCAGAGTTTGTAAGACTTCTGCAGACTTTGTTTTACTTTTGCAGAGAAATATTTCCGCCAGGGCCTAGTATAAGAGAATCTCGAAACATAAAAATTTGATTAAAAAAAGGGGGGGTCAATTTTTTTTTCAATCTCAGATAACAATACTTTTCTTACTAAGAAGTTCGGAAAGTAAAAATGTTAGTACAATGTTCCACTTAAGAGAAAAAAACCCAAAAGCTGCAAAATTATCGAACTGGCAGCGATTTTTCTTATGCGGTATATTACCGAAATTTGAAAATAAAATTATTTACTTCAAAATCTTAAAATGCCGCATCTATATCTCGCCATTTCGTATAAATAACATATTACAGCGAAAACGAATTCAGTCTATATAATTTTATTTTAATTGAAAGGAGTAATTTTAACATAGTCAGTAGCGGCACAAGACATAAATTTGATGTGGGCAAAATAATATAATATAATAACATCTATTTTTTTTTATTTTTTTTATTAAAAAAACTAAATAATAAATATTAATTTCTAATTATGTAACCTATGAAAGACCATAGTCAACAGACGGCAGGACTTGAGAAGGAGAAACCAACTTAGTGCCAGCCTTGGGAGATCTGGGATCTACTTTGGATCTCTTCAGATCAAATTTAATAAAAAATAAAAATATATCGGCAAGTATCAATATAGCAACTAATGTTATATTTCCTATAAACTCGCCAAACTCTTTGTGAATAAATGCATAGAAATACGTAATTATAATGCTGAACAATTGATAAGAATTGGTAAGCAGTCCTCCCACAGCAGCTTCAGGTTCTGGATAGGTTATTTCTGCACCCACTTCAAAACCAACGCAAAACGTAATGCACCAAAATAAGCTGAAAATTAAAACAAATTAATTGACTTTTTGACAATATAATAGTATATTGGATACCAAGAGACTAAAGTAACTAACCTCATTGTTATTCCCAAAATGTAAACCACTACAAGTCCTTGTTCTAACAGGAAAAGAAACAAAACTGTTGCTATAGTGCAAGCAATGAATACAAACCAGGTGATTAATCTGAAAATATTTGATTCAATAAAAGTAAAAGACGAAATTTGAAAAAATAGGAAATTTTCGAGAATAATTTGATATTTAAAAAATGAAATAAAAAAATTGCACTTACTTTAACCGGCCAAATTTGCTTAATATGATGCCATATGTTAGCGATCCTATTATGCCGCAAAAGCTCATCGATAAACCTAACATTCCAACATCTTTGTAGGCGTCCTAAAAATTATTATTCCAAATTTTAACAGTACTTTCGAAACCAATAACCTACTTACAGGATAGTGTGCCAAAATAATTTGATTTAGTAGAACAGGTACTGCTACGGACACACCTTGGTGAATTCCATAAATCAAAAGAAGAAATACAAATGATTTATTTTTCAGAAGCGACTTTAATGACTTTTTATAATCAAAGGATTCTTTTTTGTTATTTTGCACTATCAATTGAGCAGCAGACGGAATAGTAGAAGGTGCGTCGTCAAAAACTAAAAAAAATCCAGTATAAAAGTTTTGATAAAATTCCACAAAGGGCAATTACATAAAAATAACATCAAAGCATAAATGGTTGTGAGAATTGCAATTCCATAAGCCAAGTAGTTTAAACCTGTTTGAATTGTTTCTACGTCGCCCTGTTCCACAACCAACGATGGAAGAATCATTCCCAGCCCAAACGATATCTACTAAAAGAAATAATATAGAATTTGTCTTTTTGCAAGTTTGGCCAGAAGTAATTATACCTGTATTGCAATAATTCCTAAAGTACAGGCAAACGAAACTTCATTAGCTCCAAACCAAACAGCTGCTAGTTTGGGAGGAATTGGAAGGACTAAAACTTGGAATATTGCTATGATGCATTGGCTTACCAGGACAAGCCAGAATCTATTTGGGTCTATAGCAATCACTTTTAACCACGAACCTATGCAATTTCCTGCAATACCAATAAGAAGTGAAATACGAAGACCCTGTTTTGAAAAAATAATTATTGGAATTTTAAACTTTTTGTTGAAATTACCAATCTATCCAAAACATAACTTCCCGGAATGCAGAAAATTATGTACAAAAGGGAAAATATCATGGCAGTTCCATCAACTGCTTGAAAGGATACGGAATAATATTTTACTACCACATCAGCTATAACTGAGTACTGCATCCAATGTATTATGGAAGAAATGGCGTAAATACAGTACAAGATTAGAATTAACCATCGCTTCCAGTAAACGGTAAACGTTTGGGGGTTCTGTTGTGGCGTGTTGTTGTCTTGGTTTGAAACTGGAGAATCTGTAATCAAAATCAAAATAATCAAGTCAAAAAATTTTTCAATTCAATTTTTTTTTATTATAGATAACTATTAATAGTAGTAGTAGTAGTAGTATTAATAGTAAAAAAGTAGGATAATTATCTGATTTATTTAGGATAAAAAATATTACCTCCCATTGCGGCTATTAACGTCTTTAAGTATATTTCTCATTAGTGTGCATTTTTGATGCTTGGTATTTTATTTATAACATAGAATTGGTACTAAATAATGTGTGTTATATGATAATTTTTTAATGCTTAATTAGTATTGCCTACGACTTATTTAAAAATAGTGCGTTATAAAATAATCAGAGACCGGATTTACATGCGATGGATATTTCATTGTTTTATTGTATTTTTCTGGAGTTTGCCCGATTTGAAATTTAGGACTCTAGAAAAGAACATATCAATAAATTCTGAAATTTTTTTATTAAAATGTTTAAATATAAAACTAACCGATATTCCACGCACCGAGAAAAAAAATTGTTTGTTTTGTACAAACTAGTTTGTTGTCATTGTATATATTTATAAATTAATATAATTCATAGAATTTAGGAATTGCTTAATAAGTTGCATCAAAAATATCTGAGCATGTAATATTTTTAAAATTTTAAATCAAGGTTTAAAAAATAAAAAAAAGTAGCCTACCTTTCTGCGTCATTGTCTCTTTCAGCTTTTAAATGCTTGAAGTGTAGTGAAGAACGATTAATATAAGATAAAATAAAAGATACTTGTAGCATCGGAAATGTTACTTGTAGCTTAATTGAATAATTTATGTTTAAAAATATTTAAAATGCAAACATTGCTCCACTTCAGAGTGTACTTGACCACATTATTATAATATTAAGTAACCAATTTGGGGTGTTTCCTATTACCCGCACGTGTAGTTAGTAAATAATTTAATTACAAAAATAATTAATTTTTTGTTGTAAATTTACTGGTCAAAATCAGTTTAGCACTTCTTTGAGTAATTATAAATTAATAAATTGTGGTAGCGTGCGAGGCTTATTCTGTAGCCAATTGAACGGACATTTCACTTGTTTTGTGCGTTCGGTTGAGCAAACGCAAGTAATACTTTTTTATATGAAAGTCCACCTCGAGAAGTTACTCGAGGTTCAAAACACTCCGCATGGCGAATTCGGAAGAGATACTGAGAACTACCAGGAGGTACTCCAGGGAAGAAGGAGAAAAAATGGAACCAAACCGGGAAAAAAATCCACCAGAAGCGGTAATTATAAAGTTTAAACCACAGGAAAAATCCCAAAGACTCCGCCCTTATAATCTCCAGAGTCAGAAATACTAGAAGTGGGGATATCAGGGAACGGTACGATTCGCCGTGCATGATTCGCCGCGACACGACTCGCCGGGAACTATTCGCCGCAATTTTTTTATTTTTATCCGTTCATTGACCCCATCTATCGATAATCTTTGATAGATTTTTATATCCATAGCGAGTCCATAGCGTCATTAGACGTGGTGGTGAGCAATATAGGACGAAATCCAACATTCCGGAGGGGAGCGTTTGAATCGATATTGGATGTCACGTTTGCGGCGGCTAACTTACAACACAAAGTTAGCGAGTGGAAAGTGCTGGAAGACGAGACCGGCAACGTTCACAAGTATATTACGTTCCTGCTGCAAGTAACACAAACACCCACAAAAGAACCTAGAGGATGGATCCTAAGAAAATTAAACAAAGGAAAAGCAAAGCATCAACTCTATTGAAACTGCCGAAGAGCTACAAAAATTAATGGTCAAAATATGCGACGCAGCCATGCCCCGGAAAAGAAGACCACACCGCAAGCGTGTATATTGGTGGAACGACGAAATCGCCTCAGTGAGCAGAGGGTGTAACACACTGAACAGAATGTGTAAGAAACACCGAGGCAGAAACTGGCTAGAAGAAGCAAGCGCGGCCAACGAGTAATTGAAAGCCGCAAAGAAAGAGATGGCGGGGGCCACACTGAGAAGGCAAAAGAAGTGCTGGCAGAGAACTGGAGACAGACGAGTGGGGTCTTGGATACCGTATAGTCGCAAAACAACTACGATGAAATCAAATACCAGGCCTAACATCGGAGAGAGTGGAGAAGATAGTTAGCACCCTGTTCCCTGCCCACGACAAGATAACGTGTGGAAGCAAGAACCCCGGATGTGCCTTCAAACCATTTACGGAGGAAGAGTTAGCAGAGGCTAAGGATAAAATGTCCATTGGGAAGGCCTCTGGACCCGACAGTGTACCAATGAAGGTTGTCAAAATCTTGGCTGAAGAACAGCCCACAATTATATTAAGGGTGTTAAACGCCTACGTGGCCCGCGCCGAGTTCTCTAAGATATGGAAACGTGCTATGCTAGTCCTGATAAGGAAGGGTGATAAACCACTAGGAGACCCCAGCTCGTACAGACCAATATGTCTCCTTGATAGCATCGGGAAGCTGTACGAGAGGCTGTTGCAAAAATCGTCTATGCCTCTAATAAGGCCAGAAGTGGGACGTGGAGATCGCGCAAACTGGTGGCCCTGATTACTTATGATATTAAAAATGCGTTTAACTCGGCGAATTGGGGACACATAGTAGAAGTGCTGGAAGATAAAGAGGTGAACCCCAGCCTGGTAGCAATTGTGAAGAGCTACTTGTCGGAGAGGAAACTAATAATCTCAGAAGAAATGTACACCGGCCGAGCGAATATGACAAGGGGCGTTCCGCAGGGAGAGGTGTTGGGCCCCCTGCTATGGAACGTGTTATATGACGGTATACTGAGGATGATATTGCCGACGGGAGCAGAACTCATTGGTTTCGCAGACGATATTTCTATGCTGGTGTCTGCCAAAATTGCAGAAGAATTGATCAGGACCCAGCAGAGACTGGCTCCTGGACCAGAAGGCTCATACCATCAATCGAGCCGTGGGTAACCAGGAACCACAGAGAGATGAACTTCCATTTGACGCAAGAAAAAAAAGTAGGTAATACTTTTTAAAAGACTCTAACTGGTAGGCAATCAAAAATTATAATATTGAGCTTATTTATATAAAATTTTGATTTCTATGGAAAGAGATCTAGTATAGATTAATCTATGGATTAATAATTCTCTTTGTTCAAAAATTATTTTTTTAAGTTACTTTTCAGTGAACGTAATGAATTTGAGAGCTTACAAACATTGTATGTATATATTTTAATACAAATTTCTTGCACCGCCTATGATGAAAATGAGTCAATGACATTTTAGTGAGTAGTTAATCTTGAGACAACAATCGACTAGTATACTGTGTATGTTTAACTATCAGTTAAGTAAATGTTATTAAATCATTAATTATTATTATCAAAGTCAAACTAATTACAGTTAAATAAATAATGTAATCAGACACACACAAATTTAAATAATAAATAGTATACTGCGATATGTGTGTAAAAAGTGAACTTTAAAATTACATAAAAATTTAAAATTAAAAATATAAGTTTTAAGTTCTAAGTTAATGTGTTGATATGGTACCCCATACCTCGACGTCAGGAGAGTCCTTATAATTCAGGAAGACGCCACAGTTAATTTGATTACTTGGCTCAACCGAAAAGGGAGTTAACGGTCTCTAATCTTCGGCCGCCTTAAGGACAACGACACGAAAGCTAAAAATAATAAATAATATTTATTTTTAAAAAAAATTTACACTTCAAGATATAAAAAAAACAATAAAACGTAAAAACGATAAGATATAAAATAATATAATTACAAGAGATTAAATAATTTATATATTTTCTTCGGTACATTTTTTTAGTTACTGCCTCTGTTAGGGGGATCTACTTCCGACCTCTTTAAATCAAATTTTATAAAAAATAGAAATACATCGGCAAATACCAATAAACAAACTAAGACTATACTACCTACATACATGCTAAAGCCATCGTAAACAAATGTATACAAATATGTGATTATAATACCAAATACTTGATGAACATTGGTGAGCAGTCCTCCGAAAGCAGCTTCCGGTTCAGGATAGCATATTTCTGAACTCAATTCAAAACCGAGACAAGCTATAATGCACCAAAAGAAACTGAAAAACAAATCGAACTTATGGATTATTTTATTCTGTGAAAATTATATTGGCCTTACCTCATTGATATTGCTAGCATATAAACTACTACAAGTCCTTTATCCAATAGAAGCAGGAACAGACATATTGATAAAGAGCAAGCAATAAATGCAAACCGAGTGATTAATCTGAAAATACAGTCATCAATAACATTTATACTACTGTGCAATACTCTGTACTACATACATTAATCGGCCAAATTTACTCAATAAAACTCCAAACAATATAGATCCCATTATTCCGCAACACACCATGGATAAACCTAATGTTCCAACATCATCGTAAGCGCCCTAAAAGTTATCCTAATTTGTAATTCCAATATCAAAATAGAAAATCTACATACAGGATAGTGCAACAAAATCAGTTGATTTAGCAGAATAGTTATTGCCGTTATTATTCCTGCGTGAAGTCCATATATAATAAGAAGAAATACGAATGACTTGTTTTTTAGAATCGTTATCATAGACTTTTTGTAGTCGAAGGATAATTTCTTCCTTCCTTGCACAAGTAATTGGGCAGCAGACGGAACGGTGGGTGGTGCATCATCAAAAACTAGGAGAAATTATTCATTTATCATTGTTTGTTAAAAACCCACATTATATTATTATTACAAAAAAATAGAATCACAACGAACATGGTCGTAAAAATTGCAATGTCGTAAGCCATGTGGTAAAGACCTCTTTGGATTATCTCTACGTCACCTTCTTCCACAAATAACAAAGGCAGAATAAACCCCAGTGCAGTTGATATCTAGTAAAAAAAAAATTATTGAATATTACCGATATATTGATATTATCAACATACCTGTATTGCTATAACTCCTAATGTACAGGCAAAAGACACTTCATTAGCTCCAAACCAAACGGCTGCTAATTTTGCAGGAACTGGAATTACTAATACTCGAAACATTGCTATAATACATTGACCAAGCAAAGCAAGCCAAAATCTGTTTGGATTGACAGCAATAACTTTTATCCACGACCCTATGCAGATTCCTATTATGCCAATAAGAACTGAAATACGAAGACCCTATCCCAAAAAAATTATTAATTAGATTTTCAATTTTTTTTTAAATTACCATTTTATCCAAAATATAACTACCCGGAATGCAGAAAATAATATAAAACAATGAAAATGCTATTGCAGTTCCATCCACTGCTTGAAATGATACGGAATAAAATTTTGTAACTACGTTAGCGATAATTGAGTACTGTATTCCATGTATTATGCAAGCAGTGCAGTAAATACAGTACATGACCAAAATCCACCATCGCTTACGGTACAACGTATATCTTTGAGTTTGCAGTATCGGAAAGGTTTCTGTTGATTTTAGAACTGAAGAATCTGTAATCAAAATGTCTATTTTCATCAGAAATATTGAAAGGAGATTTCCACGAAAAAAGATTGAAAAAATTAGTAATTTAAAAAAAAACAATAATTTTTCAATCATCAGTTGTTGCGAAATGGGGTGTTTTTAGTAATGTGGTTGAATCATAAGAAGAAAAAAAGATATAGAATTAAAAAAATAATTTAATTTTTACCTCGCATTGTATCCATTATTACATATTACGGATTATTTTATTTTGTATAATAATAATTGATATTACATTTTATCAATAATATACTGCACTGAATATTATTTTCCGCAGCTTTTTCTGTGATTGTCAGATATCTTTAGGTTATCGTACCGATATCTTAAAAAAACAATAATATAAACCAGTTCTTTTAAAAGAAGAAGTAAATAATTCCACTAATTTACTTTTCTATATTCCGCAATTTCGTTTTCACTTCATAAAATCCAAATACTATTAGTCGCAAGCTGCAATAAACTAATAATACTAATAATAAGTATGAGACTGGCTTAAAGTGACAACATTCACGTCCAGTAGTTTTTACATAATATATTATATGATAACGCATTTCCGAGGTTTCAAATGTACAAAATATTTAAATTATATCCTCGAATTCCCTCCTAGATTGCATTAAGGGGGTATTCTAGTCTAGAGGCACGAATTTCGGGCGTTTTTTCGAGTTTGGTAAAAATAAAACAAAGAATATTAATTTTTTACTATCCATTTTTTTATCATTTGTTTACTGATACTTTAAGAATTCATAAAAATTTAAACGAAAAAAAAATTCAAAATTCAAGAAGTTATAAGCTGGCAAAGCGAGAGGTCCAAAAGAAAAGATAGTGTCCTGGCATGCAAGGTTTCAATACTTCTAGTCATCTGAAACAAAAAATCCAACGGATTCTTAATTAGTCATGTTGTAGCTATGGCATGACCCTTGTACAAGTAAAAAAATTTTTTTTAGGCAAAATGGCGGCCGATTTAAAAAAAATATTTTTTGCAGGTTTTTTATGACGATTACAAATTTTTTAAATATAGTGAAATTCAAAATTTTCAACTTTAGTTAGGTTCACGTCATAGAGGCATGTATAAAGAATGTTCACGTCAAATTTGAAATAAATCGGTTCAGTAGAACTTGAGATATCGTGCCCGCCAGCTTGAAAAATGTCGTTTCGAAAAAAAACGCGTTTAAAGTTTTGAGTGAAAATACCGGCAATTTTACTTATATAAGGTCATTCATTTTCTATGATACACCTTTAACTTCTTTGAAAAAAATTTTTGCTTTGAATGGAAAAATGTTAGTTTTCCTAACTTGTACCGAAAATATCTATTGTATCGGTCGTACCAGATTAGATGCCGCGTCACTAAAATGGCTATAACTCGTTAAATAATCGGAATTTTGAAAAATCCTTTTAAGAGCATATTCTTGAATGTCTAAACTTCGGAAATATAAAAATAAATTTTTTTGATTTTTTCAAATTTCTAGACTAGAATCCCGCCTTAAGATTTCCCTTCGACAGGAAGCATGGCTAAGGTTTTCTTCCCTTCGTTCCCTTCATCTGTACAAGTCGGTGCTTTTTTATATAAATTTCATTTTATAAATTTTTAAGTGAACACACAGTAAACCTTTTGGGTAGAAGGTTAATAATATATGTACAGGTTACAAGTGCCTTACACTATGAAGTGCGTAGACCAGGGCCCGCTATAGGGGGCGGACAACCCGGACTTGAAATATTAATGAAATTCCCCCAGACGCCACAAAAATATCGAAAAAGCTAAAAAAAAAGCTTACTAACCCCATAAAGGGGCGGAAATTTGTGTTTTTGCCCGGGGCGGCGTAAAGGCTAGAGCGGCCCCTGCGTAGACGATCACTTGACTGAAGCCAAGATGACGTACTAGGGAATTTAATTAATGGGGTGGTTTCCCGTTGCCTTTCCTATTATAGTATACAGATGTACAGTGACTCATAATGAAAGCTGGACTCTCCTATATTAACAATGCAAATTGCCGGTTTTGAAGCTGTAAAAAATCCATTTTACAGCAAAACTTATTAGACGTTTTTTGTTGAAAATTTCATTGCCTTCAATTTTGTTTATATACATTTTTCTATCTTGTCGCACCGTTTCTGCCTGACAGCGGCTTAAACAATATTCGGTAAAATACGAAAAATATTGTCATCTATATCTCGGAAATGGTGCGACCAAATAGAAAAATGTATATAAACAAAAATATAGAGAATAAAATTTACAAGAAAAAATACCTATTATTTTTTTTATTTTGTGGCACCGTTTCTGAGATATAGATGACAATAGTTTTCGTATTTTACAGTGTCTTGTTTACAGAGCCGGAACTTTGAAACTTGCGCCCCTACCGGGGGGTCCGGTCCCAGTATATAGTGCTGTAGGCAAAATTTTTTTAAGTTTTCAAGGTCAAGCTCTATTGCAAAGTTAGAAAATCGCGATACAAAAATATTTTCTCAAAAAAATAGGTTTAAAAAATATATTAAAGGACTAAGCACGCGGCAGCAGGTAGTTGATCTACGTGTTGTAAAGGCCACAGGTATCCTGCTAATCTTTTATTATATTTTATATTCTAGGATTTTATCTCAAGCTTTGTTTCGGAGGGAGTTTGAACCTCCAACATACCCTCAGATACGGCCCTGCCCACCAGGACTGTAAATCGCGAGGGGAGTTTATTAAATTTATTTTTTCTTTTTTTGATATCGTATTGTTAACAAACATTAATAAGATCATTTGTAATAATTTATTATGTTACTTTTAATTATTCGTTTATTAAACATACAATTGAAATTTTGGTATTAAGCCCCTCGAGGTAATTTATAAATTAGGAAAGTGCCTTTTATTTTATATATATTTTTTAAATTTAATTTTAAAATTAAAAATTTGGCGCCCCCTAACTAGCTCGCGCCCGTGGCGGGCGCCTCTCTCGCCACGCCTTAGTTCCGGCCCTGCTTGTTTAAGCTGCTATCAGTCAGAAACGGCATGACAAAATAAAAAAATGTATATAAGCAATATTGAAGACAATAAAATTTTCAATACAAAATGTCTAAAAAGTTTTGATGTAAAATAGATTTTTATGTCGGTATTTTTATATACAGTCGGTCGGTGTAGGCATCACCAAAGGCGGGTAGCCCTTCCAAACCAATCTATTGTAGTGTTTTATACCAATATTCTTACTAAAATATCCATAAAAATTTTTCAATATTTTGGCCATTTTCAGAAATGGCTCCTTCCAAAAATTACAAAAGACGCCATGCTGCTGATCTGAATTATTAATAACTGTCTCCTACGCCTAAACAAATAAATATACATATATGCTCTTAGGAAGTTTTTTGTAGAAAATTCAATTTTCTAGAATATTATTCTTATGAATTTTATCATACATATTTGTTATGGTTATCTCAGCGTTTCGAATTCAATAATCAACAGTATTATCTTTTATAGTTTTTACTTCCTTGTAAAAAGGAATTATATTGTAATCCCGCTTTTTTTCGGTTTTCAGATTTTGACGGAAATATCCGTTTTGACCTTCCCTGAATCCATAGTTTTGTCGTGACGTCTGTACGTACGTATGTACTTACGGACTACGTAGTGTTGTCATGCCCCCCTTCCCAGGGAGGTGCCCCCACAGGTTGAGAAACGCTTACACACTCCTGACGGCATAAGTTACAACTTTATTCTTTCACTTCATGGTGAAAAGTGAACGATTATCTATTACTATAAGTTTTTTTTTGAAAACTGGCACTGAAATACTGTAAAATTTTGAGAAAAAATTTAGGAATTCCACAATATACATAAATTTAAAAATATAATATATCTACTTATTACATTAGTAAATTCAAGAATAAAATTTTAATTAATCCAATAACAATTTTTAAATTTTATTCGCTCTCTTAGGGGGATCTACCTCCGACCTCTTTAAATCAAATTTTATTAAAAATAAAAATACATCTGCAATTAGCAATATTGTCACAAGGGTGATATGTCCTGCAAACTCACCAAAATTATTATGAATGAATAAATAGACGTAGGTGGTTATAATGCCACACAATTGATAAAAATTGGTTAATATTCCTGCTGTAGCAGCTTCCGGTTCCGGATATGTGATTTCTGCACCCACTTCAAAACCGACGCAGAATGTAATGGTCATACATACACTGAAACGTACAGCAAATTTACTGACTCTGTAAAAATTAATATTAACTTACTTCGCTGTTATTCCCAAAATAAAAACGACCACAAGTCCTTGGTCCAACAGGAAGAGAAACAGAAATATTGTTATGGTGCAAGCAGAATATGCAAAAAAAGTTATTAATCTGAAATTGAATATGTAGTTTAGAAAAAAGATAAACAAGATGTTAATTCAAATTCTTCAGTGCAACGTGCAAAATCCAATTTGCTTACTTTAATCTACGAAATTTAGTTAACACGGCTCCATAAATCAACAATCCTATCATTCCGCACATATTCATCCAGAAACCTAATATTCCAACATCTTGGTAAGCGTCCTTAAAATTATTCCAAACCTTATTTCTAATTCCAAAATGGAGAACTTACTTACGGGATAGTGTGTCAAAATAATTTGATTTAGTAAAACAGGTATCGCTATTCCTACTCCTCCCTGTAGTCCATAAAGCATCAGAAGAAATAGGAATGAATTATTTTTCAAAAGTGATTTCAAAGCCATTTTATAGTCAAACGACTGTTTCTTGTTTTCTTGCACCTTTAATTGAGCAGCAGATGGAACTGTGGGTGGCGCATCGTCAAAAACTCAAAATAATTCATTAGTATTTTTTGCTCGTGGCCCAGGAAATATATAATATTTACAGACAAATATCACAACAACAGATATTGTTGTAAAAATTGCAATTCCATAAGCCATGTGAATAAATCCTGTTTGAATGGTTCTTAAGTCACCGGGTTTCACTAAAAACGAAGGAAGAACAAATCCTATTGCAGTTGATATCTATTAAAAAACATATCGAATTTATCTTCTATGCCATTCCACGACAAATAATCCCCTACCAAATGATCCCTAACCAAATGATCTCCTGCTGAATCATTCCAACTACTAAATAATCCTTACAACAAATTTTCCTGAATCAGGCGGGATCTTCAAGTCTTTCCACTCATGAAAAACATCCTTGAAGCGGTTCCAACTTCATGATTACAGATCTTTACATATCTCCCTCTTAAAAAAAAATGAAATAATAATGAAATTTTAAAAAAGGAAATTATTATTATTCATTTTGGAAAATATTTTATAAGAGGATCATTTGATACCGGGATCATTTGCGCCTGGATCTGAATACTGCATACTACCTGTATTGCGATAAATCCTAAAGTACAAGCCAAAGAAACTTCATTAGCTCCAAACCAAACGGCTGCTAGTTTTGAAGGAATTGGCATTACTATAACCTGAGGTATCGCCATAAAGCACTGGCTAAATAAAACAAGCCAAAATCGGTTTGGATTTACAGCAATCACCTTTGTCCAAGAACCAATGCAACTTGCTACAATACCAATAAGAAGTGAAAAACGAAGACCCTGGTTTAGAGGAACTGTTAATTATTAGAATAAAATTTTTTGTTAATTTACCATTTTATCTAGGATATAACTTCCTGGAATGGCAAAAACAATGCATATCGAAGAAATTATTATGGCAGTTCCAGCAACTGCTTCAAATGACACAGAATAAAATTTTACCACGACGTTAGCGATTACCGTGTACTGCATCCAATGTATTATGCAAGCAATGCAGTAAATACAGTACAGGATTATAATTATCCATCTTTTTCGGTACACAGTAAACGTTTGGGTTTGCAGGATTGGAGATTTCTCGTCTGGTTTTGAAAATAAAGAATCTGTAATCAAATCCTGTTTCAGATATTAAATCAAAACATTTCTACCTAACTAAAAAAAACACACTGTATATTACAAAAACAACTTGACTTTACCTCGTACATCGTCCATTGTCAGCTTTATATGAATTTATTTGTAAAATAATCTTACTTGATGTTATATATTATAATCATGTGCTAATTATTTTTAAATTTTTAATGAGACAAATATGTAATAATTATTATTATTAGGAAAAAGGAAACGGATTTATATGCATTTTGCATATTATTGTATATTTTTTACAGAAATTTACACAGGACCGAGTTTCATGATTTACAAATATAATTTTTTTCTGTGAACTTTTAATTACAATTAAAATTATATAATTCAGAATTATATCGCTCTCAAATATTTATGAATATTTGGATAAAATTGGAAAAAAAACTATTATGGAGTTATATTGGATTTTGGATTTTTTAATTGGAAATTAAAAAGATGTCGGATAACAAATGTGAAATTTTTATAATATTTTTATTATTAGTTATGGTTAGCTTAAATTAATATTGTCAAGTCTTAAAATTTTTAAAGAACAACCATGGTTTTATATTGTCCTGTTGCAAGAGAAATCCTTCTACTTTAACAAAAAATGTGGAAAGCAAAATCTCAGATGGAGACGTTCGTGGAGCTGTCCGCCTGTTGTCCTCCGATGATGTTTTGGCTCCCGATTCCAAGGAGACGCTTGCTGAATTGCAATCAAAACATCCAATCCCGTCACGTGCCCTCAAGTTTCCTGATCTTCCTTCAGAAATAGATGCAAGCTTATCCGCATCAGAAGACCAAGTGTTTGTTATCCGCGATAACCTCGCGGATTTTCGGAGATTCGCTCTATCGCAGTAGGATCAACCTTTAGACGTCTAGTTTCAAAGTTGTGTTGTAGAGATATTTCAGAAACTCTTGGCGCGTCTTTTCGTCCAACACAACTTGGTTTTGCGACTAAAGGTGGGTGTGAGGCAGCGGTACACTCTTTAAGAACTTATTTAGATGTATGCGAGGAATTTGAAGTAATTTTAAAAGTAGATGTTAGAAACGCTTTTAATAGTTTAGAAAGAGACGTTATGTTAACTGAGGTAAAAACGGTGATTCCACAAATATTTCTTTATCTTTGGCAGGCTTATGCCGAATAACCATCATCTCTTTTCTACAAAGAAAATGCTATTTCTTCTAGTGCAGGGGCTCAATAAGGTGATCCATTGAGTTCTGCAGTTTTTAGTTTATAAACTAAAGAAAAATTGGCAAAAAAAAGTTGGAGCGCCCACAGCAATAAAAGTGGCGCTACAAAGCGATTCCTTCATTGGCGGCACGGAGCAAATGGCATATGAGCGCTCCAACAATTATTAACAATAAATTGTTACAATTTTAATAAAATTAAATTACAACATTTATTATATTTTTTACAAAAATTAATTTATAAAAATCGTTCATCTTGTAAAGCTATTAAAAAAATTCCATGTTAATTTAATATCCAATTTGGAGGCCCGGTTTGAGTCGGAAACACAGGCCCGTAGCTGCCTTGTTACGCCACTGATAGTAACCAAAGTGGTATTTCCTACAATTTTTCCATATTTCTTGCAAGTGATTGAATAGCCGTAAGTGATTAATCCTCCCAAAGCGGCTTCCGGTTCTGGATAGGTTATATCTGCACCCACCTCAATACTAATGCAAAATATAATACTTCAAAATATACTGAAAATCAAATCAAATTTACTGCTTTTCTGACTCGGTAAAAAGTTATCTTAATATACAGTAGCAGTGATGGAAATTGCATCAAATAACAATTACCGATGAAATTTCAATACGTACACAAAGCTAGGTTTTTCAAACCGGGCGGTCTGGGGGGTATGGAATACCCCCCAGTACACCAGAGTTTGTGCGCAAGAAAGTGTTATTGAACTTATAAGTTTCAAACCGGAAATCTAAGATTAATCTAAGATTTTTTATATGGAATTCAATAACACATCTTTTTTTTTTGAACACAATCACTCATGTACTGGGGTTACTGGGGGTATTAAGGTACTTTAAAATTGAAAATGTATTTTTATGCTTATGAGTTTCAAACCAAAAATCTAATTTTTTATTTATTTCTACTCTATTTTATGTTCTTTATTATTAAGAATATAAGTAATATACCGCTTCTTTCCTCCTTTCCAGGCCTTCCATGTGTAGATTCCACAAATTTATTGTACAGTTGAAAGGAGAAAACTATTTTGCGAAGAAGTTCCCGTTTGGATTTAAAACTAAAATAGCTTTAATCAAATCGCTTCTTTCCTCCTTCCCAGACCTTTCATGTGCAGGTTCCACAAATTTATTGTACAGTTTGAAAGGAGAAAACTATTTTGCGAAGAAGTTCCCGTTTGCATTTGAAACTAAAATAGCTTTAATCAAATCGCTTCTTTTTGCTTTTTTTGCTTTTTAATGGTGACGTGTGAAAAGGAGGAGGTGGGGGGGGGGAAGAAAGAAACCAAGAAAAAAAGGTTGTGCAAAAAAACGCAACTTTTTAAAGCAAAGCAATGGCATACTGCATTCAAGCGCTGTAGAACATCTCGCCGTCGCCGTTTCGCCGTCGCAAATCTTGTATTTAATTTTTTTAAGTCAACCTGAACATCTCTGAAAAAAAAATTGAAAAGTGTTGTGACTGAAAAAAAAACTCCCTGAATTTCCCATTAAAAATGTGGAGCTTTCAATTATTGTAGGATTTGGTTAATATTTTTAAAATTAACCGAAAAATTCGAAACGCATTTTGATTAGTTAAATATTTAAAAAATGTATTAAAAATTGAAATGTTATTATATTATTAAATAAGTGCCCTGAAAACTAAAAATAATTTTTTAAGGAATAATCAAATAATAATTCTAAATTAAAAAATGTATTTAAAAAATAACAAATTTTTTAAATTCGTGTACATTAATTAATAAGAACTTCAAAGCTACATAATAAGCAAAAGAGGTAGTAAAAGTCTATAAAAATATTGCTTGACCCGTATACTAGTCTAAATTTATATCAGTTATCGAAACCTGAAAGACTTAAAACACTATGCCGGGGCGTGAATTGCTTGGTTTCACTTTCGAAAAGCCAGTTCGGCGCGGTCGTTTTGGTTTAAAATCATTTCGGTACAAATGTAGTTCGGCGATGTAGTCTTGCATAATAGTTTTTCAGCGTGGTAACGTAATGTAATGTTTTCATCATTTAAGTTTGAACTTTTTTTACTCTTATCCCGCTTAACATTTTTTCAAACAATAAAAACGCAAAATTCCTCGATTTATTTTTTACATTGGTATTTAAAATATGCCTACAATTAAGATAAAATTAAAAAACGTTTTCGTCACAAAACTTGGCCGAAGTACTGTTTTGCGCCGAAATGTACTGGTGCCAAACTGACAAAATCGAGTTTTTTCCCGAGTATACCAGTAAAGATTAAAAAGCAATAAAAAAATAGGAAAATATTAAATTTCAGTTTCTGAACTATCCGCCATTTTCTTTGAAATACCATAAACAAATTTATTATTTTCTTATCTATTAAATTTGAAAATTTGCTTATATTCTAGTATTTTCAATATCTAAACTTATTGTTAGTTTTGCTTTTAAGCTCTCTGCTTCTGACCTCTTCAAATTAAATTTGATAAAAAATAATGACATATCGGCAAGTACCAATATAACCATCAAAGTTAGATTTCCACATAATTTGTTAACATCGTTGTAGAAGTATGAATACGCGTAGGTCATTACCACACTAAATAATTGTAAAGAATTGGTAAGTAATCCGCTTGCAGCAGCTTCGGGCTCGGGATAGGTCAACTCTGCGCCTAGTTCAAACCCAACACAATAGATGCAGCTCCAAAATGCACTGTAGAAAAGCAAACAATGTTGATGCAAATAATTTTATTACAAATTCTTACCCCATTAATGCTCCTAAAATATAAACTAGGGGAAGTCCCTGGTCGATTAAGAAAACAAACAGAAGTGCTGCAATTGTAGCGCATGCGTAAATAAACCAACTGATAAACCTAAAAATTCTGGTTGTAACAGATTAAATAAATAAAATTTCTGCCTACTTTAATCCTCCAAATTTGCTAATTACCATTCCATAAATAGCAGGCCCTACAACTCCAAAACATGTTATCAATAAACCAAGGTAACCAACGTGTTTAGAAGCGTCCTAAAAGAAACAATGTTAATTCATTCTAATTTCAAATTTACAAACGACACTGACGGAGTAATGTTCCAAAATCATTTGGTTTAGCAAAACGACTATTGCTGCCGATGCACCCAAGTGGACGCCATAAATTAGCAGCAAAAACAAAAAGGACCTATTTTTAATAATTGTCAGTAAGGACTTTTTATAATCAAATGAAAGCTTTTTGCTTTCTTGAACTTGCTGCTGAGCAAACGATGGAGGAGTAGCTGGTTCATCCTCAAATACTAAAAACGATATCAAGAAAAATTACCTATGCAAAGAAATCCTTTTGGTACTTACAGAAATATAATATCACAATTATTACCGTTGTGGGGATGGCATATCCATAACTTATTGTATAAAAACCTGCTTGCATTGTTTCCATATTGCCTTGTTTTACTAGCAAAGGTGGAAATATGAACCCTAACGCACTTGTAATCTAGAAAAGAGCTTTTGTAATTTTTCTCCCTGCTTATTGGAATGCTCTCACTTGTATGGCAACAGCAGCTATGGTGCAAGCCAGGGCAATTTCCTTTGGTCCAAACCAAACGGCTGCAAGCTTTGGGGGAACTGGTAGAATTAATACTTGGAAGCTTGCAACAACGCATTGACTTAGCAAGACCAGCCAGAATCTGTTTGGATGTACAGCAACGACCTTCATCCACGCACCTACGCAAGTCCCTATGGCACCGATAAGAACTGAAATACGAAGTCCCTGTAAAAAAAAATAGTCATCCACTCATTCCCTTCATTTATAGAAGGGTTTTCGTGTGGATGATTGTTGGGCAGTTGCCCTCTTACCATTTTATCCAAAATAAAACTTCCTGGGATGGAGAATATAATGTATAACATGGAAAATATCATCGTGGTCCATTCAACTTCGTGGTAAGACACGGAATAATACTTTACAACTACATCAGCTATTACGGAATACTGCATCCAATGTATTACAGAAATAACGCAATAAACGTAATATAGAAAGAGCATTAGCCATCGTTTCCGGTATAATGTGTATGGGACTGTTGGTCTATCGTTGAGATCTTTGTTAGCATTTATACCAAATGCATCTGTAATCCAAAAATTTAATATTCCCGATTCTATTACAAATTATTTTCTCTTACCAATAATATCTATTGATTTCACAGTATTTTTATGATTATTACTTATATTATCACGTAACATTTTTTATTAGTACTTACTGAAATACTCAAGATATGTAATGGAATAAGTGCTTAATAGATTTTCTTAAATTACTACTAATTTGATTACAAAGCAATGAAAAGAATATTGTTTCGCAGTGGCGTAATCAAGATATTTTCAGAAGTCGGGCATTTTACTTATCAAAACAATAATAAATTACCAGTCTTTCTGGTATTTTCAAATTTTCAAAATTTAACTCAGGGTTATGTATAGAAGGTGAGGCAAAAAAAAACGAAATTTTAAAACTTTTATGATTATATAAAATTATTATTTATTATAAAACCAAGTTTGGGTCACTTTTGGGTTTATCCACTGCTGACCTCTTTAAATCAAACTTAATCAGAAATAACAAGGCATCGGCAAGCAATAAAAATGCTGCCAAACACAAATTTCCTGACAATTCGCTGAAATTTCTGTAAACATATGACAACGCATAAGTCATTCCTATGGCAAACAACTGATAACTGCAGGTGAGCAGTCCGCCAGATGCCGCTTCAGGTTCAGGATAGGTTAGCTCCACGCCTAACTCAAACCCGATGCAAAAGATGCAATTCCAAAACATGCTGAAAGAAAACTTTAAAGTATAGCTGCCAATATATAATTTTGCATCCAAACCTTGCCACTATCGATAAGATATAAACCATTACAAGACCTTGGCCGATTAAAAAAACAAACAGGAGAGAAGCGATAGTCGAAAAAATGTATATGAGCCAAGTGACCAACCTAAAATACGAAGTAATATAGAAAAATTATAAAATCTACAAAAATATTTATGTACTTTATTTTGCCGTATTTACTTATAAACACCCCGTAGATTGATGCTCCTATCAGTCCAGTAGCCGTCATGAGCAAACCGATAAGCCCAACATCTGTAGAGGCATTCTAAAAAATTAAATAGTAATTTATATACCAAGTATCCAAAGTACTACTTTAGGACAAATAACGTGAAACGTATTTATGGAAGAAGAGTAACAGTGAAAACAACTCCAATAATTTATTTGCTTTACAGCACTAGTGTTATAAAGTGCGATAATGGTACTTACTGGGTAATGTACCAAAATTAGTTGATTCAATAAAACTGACAGAGAAATAGGTGTGGCCAAATGTGCTCCATAAATGATAAGCAGAAAAACAAAAGACTTGTTTTTAAAAATGTTTTTTAAAGATTTTACATAATTAAACGACTTTAGTTTGTTTTCTTGAACTTGCAATTGAGCACGAGATGGAGGGTTAGGTGGAGCATCAACAAAATCTAAAACAAATAAATTTTAGTTTTAATGGAGTAGAGAAGATGTAAAAAAGTTGATAACTTACAAAAGTATAATATAACGATAAGTACACTTGAGGTGATTGCAAAACCATATGACATTATATTAAGACCCATCTCAATTGTATCTGCATCGCCCTGCTTCACCAGCAATGGAGGTATGAGAAATCCAACAGCATATCCAATCTGTAAAATTAACATTTAGTGGATTTTTACTTTGTGGCAACTCTGTATTTTATTTTAAATTTAAATATGTTTACCATCCGTCCAGCAGAGGTCTGCTCTTTTTTTTTCGGGAAACCCCCTCTCCCCCGGGGAGTATTCCATACTCCCCAGACCCCCCCGGTAATCATTATTAAAAGAGGCCCCGCAAAAATGTTTTGTTCCAAGCCTCGCATTTGCTAAGGACGGCTCTGTTTTTGTACATATGGTGTCATGTGGTTATTTGTGATTACAACGCAATTAGGTCGTGCATCAATGACCTATAAATGGTGACCTCCGATAAAGAACAAAAACTTTTAAAACTTTTATACTTAATATACGTAGTCGCAACAAATATCTAATTTTTTTTGGTTATAATTCGATTGCACTTTTTGATCACGAAGAAGACTTCCTACAACACTTTGATCTACTATTGGACGTCAAACAAAGCCAGTTGATCGACAAAAAGACTAAACAAACGTCCAACGCAAAATCGACCTGCAATACTCAAGAATTCCCAAGATCGTTGCATATTTCTAACAAATATAGTGAGATTCTCTCCCAATTCCCTGAACTTTGAGCAGAAAACCAACGTCATGCACCAACGGCAAAGTCAAAAGTTGTTCACCACTTGGAAACCAACGGCTCACCGGTCTCTGCGAGGCCAAGAAGACTAACTCCAGTCAAGTTGAAGATCGCTAAAGAAGAGTTTGCATATTTAGTAAAGAATGGTATTTGCCAACCATCCAAATCACCATGAGCAAGTCCTCTGCATATGGTCCGGAAACCAGATGGATCGTTTTGCCCATATGGGCATTACCGACCGCTGAACGCAGCTACTGTTCCCGATCGATTTCCGCTACCATTCATACAAGACCTCTCATACAACCTTGAAGGTTCCGATACATCCCGAAGACGTGCCCAAACCAGCAATCATAACACATTTTGGCCTCTTCGAGGTCTTGTTCATGCCCTTCGGTTTACGTAATGCAGATCAATCATTTCAGCGATATATTACAGAAGCATTAGCAGATCTCGAGTTTGTTTTTATCAACGTAGATGACATCACCATCTCGAACACCTTCAGACTGTATTCAGAAGGCTGTTATCGAGTTTCTGCAAAAGGAATTCAACCCCTTCCTGAAAAAGTAGAAACTATTAGCAACTTGGCGCTACCAAAGGTGGCAAAAGAATTAATACCCCATGCAGTCAACAACCAAGAGCGCTGCAAGAATTAATCCCGGGCAATAAAAAGAACGACAACACCGAAATCACTTGGAACGAAGCAACACTGGATGCATTTCAAAAGTGTAAAGACGAATTGGCAAACGCTTCTTTGTTGGCGCACCCAACATCCTCCATCAAAGAGTTGACAACATCCTCCAACCTTTGGGCTTCTTCTTCAAAAAATAGTTGCCAGTAGAAAATAAATACAGCACGTGTACGATCGAGAGCTGCTAGCGATATACCAAGGCATCAAGCACTTTAGGCACATGCTCGAAGCAAGAAAGTTTCACGTAAACACCGACCATAAACCGCTGATCTACGGAATTTGATCAAACCAGAATCCAAACAACTCTTCACCTAGACAGTTACGACATTTGGATTTAATTGGACAGTTCATCGCCGACATCAGATACGTTCCCGGTGAAGAAAATGTTGTAGCCGATTGCCTTTCCAGGATTTGCACGGTCACTAACAATCCAACCATTGATTATCCCGCAATAGCTCTGGAACAACGCAGTGATGAAGAGTTAAAACAACTTACACAACAACACAATACGTCAAAAGTAGTTGCTACTCGTACCGCGAATCGCTACGGGCGCCACTTATGCAATATTCCTACAATTTGGCGAAGTTGTACGTATTACTACTAGTTTAATAGTTAAACGAATGTGATTTAGTTAACTTTAAGGGTAACTTAACTTAACTTTGTGGGTTAAGGACTCAGCACTTACTTGTATGGAAATTGCACCCACAGTGCAAGCTAACGGAACTTCTTTTGGACCAAACCAAACGGCTGCCAGTTTTGCAGGAACGGGGAGTACCAACACCTGAGCGATGCCTACAATGCATTGGCCTACCAAAATAACCCAATATCTGTCTGGATGTACTCCTATTACCTTTATCCACGTTCCTGCACAAGTTCCAATTGCTCCAACAATAATTGGGATTCGAAGTCCCTATTAAAACGCTTAGTACTGTTATGGTTTTTGAAAAATATCAAATTTTACCAGTTTATCCAATAGGTATGTTCCTGGAATAATAAACACAATGCAGAGTAGAGAGAATATCATAGAACTCCAATCTACAGCTTCGTATGACACAGAAAAATATTTTACCACAATATCAGCTATTACGGCGTATTGGATCCATTGTATTGTCGAAAGAGAAGAATAAATGCAATAGAGAAATAAAATAAGCCATCGTTTGGTATACACTTGAACCTTGGTTTTTGGTCTACTTTTGATTTCTTCATTATTCTTTTCAATGGAAGAATCTGAAATATAAACTGAAATATTTAGTTTAATTAAGAATATTATTAAAACTGTAATTACCTATCAACTCCATATTGCAAACTGTTGTTTTCCCGGTCCGGAATGGGATAATCTGAAATGTTGTACATTAATCTTATTAAAATGTCGAAAAAAATGTCTAAATTTCTGATGATATCAATGGATACTACAATAATTAAGCAATGTTCTTTATTCTAATAAATTAACAAGATTAATATGAAAAACAGCAATTATATTTTGAATTAATCGTGTTTGTAGAAGCCGACAATTATAATCTTCTTAACTAGTGGCGGTTTGAATTTATTTGAAGTAAATTGGACTAAAAATTCTAATGCCTCCTAATCAGAGAATAATAAAATTTTACCTTGCAGCCAAACCAGTAAAAACACCTTTCCGCCATCAGAAATAAAAAATATAGCAATTAAAACGTAAAAATCCTTTAAAGGCACAGAAGGACTTTTTTTTTGTCATTTGAACAGAGGTGAGAATCTTGATAAAGACTTCAGATTAATCTAATCCGGAGTATGAGGTTTCACTCACTAAACTCACCCCCCCTCTTCGAAGGACCTGGATACGTCTTTCGGCATTACTTCGGGTAACCTCGAGGTGGCTGTCAAGTTAGCAGCCTGACGACCACAACCCTGCTCCTTCATATCTCCATCGGAGGACTTCAGATTGGCAAAATGGCTTTGGCCTCTTCTTGCCTTCCGGCCAGTTCTTTAATCAAGAGGATTGCTTGAGTGTAATTTGCGATCCTCGTCCAGCTCCTTTCATCTGTTAACATATGCTGAACGATGTTATCGGGGGTGAGGAGTTCCCCAACTCTAACTGGAAAGTATGACAGGCCCAGGATAGGGCGCAGGATTGGCCAAGCCAACAACTACAAATTTTTTATTTTTTTATTATAATAATTTCCCTTTTGGCTATTTCTAAAATAAGAAGCTTGTACACATCTTTTTTAAATTTTCGTTATAAAACCAAGTTTTGCCCACTTTTGGCATTATCTACTGCTGACCTCTTTAAGTCGAACTTGATAAAAAATAACAAGACATTAACTAGCAATAAAAACACAACCAAACACAAATTTCCTGACAATTCGCTAAAATTTCTGTAAATGTAGGATAACGCATAAGTCATTCCTATGGCAAACAACTGATAACTGCAGGTGAGCAGTCCAGCAGAAGCAGCTTCAGGTTCAGGATAGGTCAGTTCCACTCCCAACTCGTAACCAACGCAAAGGATGCAATTCCAAAATGTACTAAAAGAAAAGTTTAAAAACAGCCTCCGAAATAAAAACTTACAGTCAAACCTTGTCACGATCGATAAAATATAAACCACCACAAGTCCTTGGTCTATTAAAAAAACAAACAAAGCTGAAGCGACAGTTGAGAAAATGTATATGAGCCAAGTGAACAGCCTGAAATGTAGAATAATAAAAGAAAAATAATGAAATCTACAAAATACTTACTTTATTTTACCGCATTTACTTATAAACACCCCGTAGATCGATGCTCCTATCATTCCAGTAGCTGTCAGGAGTAAACCGATAAACCCAACTTCTGTAAAGGCATTCTAAACAATAGTACTTTATATATCAAGTCTCAAAAGTAGAACTTTATGCGTTCCACTACTTTTACGACTAAATAAATTCCAACAGACGATACTTACGGGGTAATGTACCAAAATTAGTTGATTCAATAAAACAGAGAGTGAAAGAAAAGCACCCATATGTGCTCCATAGATGACGAGTAGAGAAACAAACGACTTGTTTTTCAAAATATTTTTTAACGAGTTTATATAATTAAAAGATTTTAGTTTCTTTTGCTGAACTTGAAACTGAGCGTAAGATGGAGGATTTGGTGGAGCGTCAACAAAAACTGAAATAAATGATCTGTTATATTCCTAATTAAATAATATCCCAATTTAAAACTTACAAAAGTACAATATGACAATAAGTACGCTTGAGATGATTGCAAAACCATATGACATTATATTAAGACCCATTTCAATTGTTTTTGCGTCACCCTGCTTAACTAGTAATGGTGGTATGAGAAATCCTACAGCATATCCAACCTGTAAAAAATAAATAACTATTTCAGGGTTTTTATTTTAAAAGTCAGTACCTACTCACTTCTATGGAAATCACACCCACGGTGCAAGCTAAAGGAACTTCCTTTGGACCAAACCAAACGGCTGCCAGTTTTGCAGGGACGGGAAGTACCAACACCTGAGCGATGCCAACAAAGCATTGCCCTAACAAAATAACCCAATATCTGTCTGGATGCACTCCAATTACCTTTATCCACGTTCCTGCACAAGTTCCAATTGCTCCTGCAAGAATTGGGATACGAAGTCCCTATATAAAAAATTTAGTCCCTAGTAATTTAGTATCAGATTTTAAAATTTACCAGTTTATCTAACAGATAAGTTCCTGGAATAATAAACACAATATAGAGTAACGAGAATACCATAGAACTCCAATCTACGGCTTCGTATGATACAGAAAAATATTGAACGACAATATCTGCTATTACGGAGTATTGAATCCATTGTATTGTAGAAAGAGAAGAATAAATGCAATAGAGAAATAATATTAGCCATCTTTTAGTATGTACTTCAACCTTAGCTGTTGATGTATTTTTGATTTCTTCCTTACTTTTTCCAATGGGAAAATCTGGAATATAAATTTGTAATTTTTTAATTTTGTACGTGCTGACGTCACAGGGTCTTCAAAAATTGATTTTTGAGCTAATTAACCAAATAAAAGGAAAATTTGTTGATATACATACTAAACATGCTCTCACTGTTAATTAAATTTTTTTAAATTGTAATTACCTATTGATTCCATATTATTTTATTACCTGCTATTATAAAATTATTTAAAATTATATATAGCATGTACTTATTAATAGTTTTATTAAAATGTCAAGAAGTTTGAGTTTTTATGTCAAACGATGCTATACAATAATTGAGTGATTTGTTATTAATATTCTATAATATATTATATTTATAGTAAATTAACAAGATAAATTTGAAGAACTTCAGTAATTATGTTCTGAATGTATTTTGTTTGTGTAATCCGACACTATAAATAGTTATTTTTTCTGCAAGGCTATAAAGTCGTATTTTAACGTCGAGCGAAAAATATTAATTTACGAACGGCTATCTTATAGCAGACTAAATAATGTGTGTTGCAAGCACATTGTATTCTTGGTGATCTGTCTTAGAAATTAAATTCCAGAAAATGATTCAAACAAGGTTAAATTGGAACTAAAATTTTGAAAAAACAAATTAGTAACAACAAAAATACCAATTAAAATAGAGATTTTGGTCTCTCTCTTTCTTTTCGTTTCGTTTAATTAAGATAATTAAGATAATTACGTTAAGATAATTTTTTTATTTTTATATTACTTATGAGTTACTATTTTAACAGAAACAAATTTATTTACAAAATTTTTGAGACATTTCCATGGGCGGCAATCGCCTTAAGCCCAAGTTATCACCTACTTCTACTGGTAGCACTACATGATATACCTTTTTACTAACCCATTTTCCAGCAGAGTTCCTCTATATTATTATGATAATGTGTCATATATTTACTTTTTGGATGTACAACCATCTCATCTGTTTTATATTTATTTAATTCTACGTTAATATTGCTTACATCTTCTCGACTTCGTTTACTCCGTGATCTGCAATCATATATTTCGTTTTTTCTGTCGTAGTCATCTGCTACTTCAATTTGAATGCGATTATCGAATCGTACAACTTTCGAGGCTTGCATATCTTTCACTTTCTTCTTAGAAGGACGTCTGCCAAATAGTTCAGCTCCTCGTTTACTTTTAGTTTAGTTTTTCTCCTCGTTTACTCCTCTCTGTCACTTCACTTACTTCTCACCCTTACTCCCTATATACTATTCTTGCTCAACTTAATCCGATTATCTACTTAACGATATCCATAATAAATTAATCCTCACGATACTCTCAATATGAAATGAAATTTTAACAAGTGTACACAACGTAAAACATAGAATAATCACGGAAAACGTACCCCCTCATAGCCAAACGACCATATCGGGTACCATATCATGAAAGAGAAATTTTAGAACAAGAGATCAAGAAACTTTTGAATGGAAAATCATACGAAATTCCGGCAGCCTATGGTCAGCCCCAGTAGTGATTGTGACCAAACCACTTCCAAATGGTGAGACAAAGGTTAGAATCTGCATTGATTATAGAGGATTGCACAGCGTAACCAAAAAAGACGTGTTTCCTTTACCTGATCTACACGAAACAATTGAGCAGCACTTTCACGATTCAGCATTGTTCACCGTAGTTGACATTTCTCAGGCATTCCATCAAATCGAAGTAGAAAAAGAAAAAAGTAAAAAAAGTTAATAAGTTTATAAAAATCATATTAAATAAATAAAAATTCATTTTTCAGATTTGTAATTTAAAAACTTTAGTTTTACATTTTATTTTGTTTTTATACCACCAAAGATTTTGTTTTCAAATTTTCTGCTTTTGTCTTCTTTAAATCAAATTTAATAAAAAATAGTAATACATCAGCAAGTAACAACATAGCCGTTAAAATTAAATTTGCGGATAAGTGGCTGATGTCGTTATAAAAATAAGAATACACGTAGGTTATAGCCACACTAAATATTTGTATCGAGTTAGTAAGTATTCCACCAGCAACAGCTTCAGGTTCAGGATAGGTTAACTCTGAGCCTAGTTCGAATCCGACACAATAGATACAGCTCCAAAACGCACTAAAGAAAAGCAACACAAGCAATGTTCATCCAAAATAATTTCATTTCGGATTACTTACCCCAGTGCTGTTCCCAAAGTATAAACTACTGGAAGTCCCCGGTCTATTAAAAAAACGAACAAAAGCGCCGTTATGGTTGCACTTACGTAAACAAACCAAGTGATAAACCTAAAAGTACCTACTGGTTATAAACAGAATAAATAAATAAAAATAATGCCTACTTTATTCCTCCAAATTTGCTTATTAGAACTCCATAAATAATGGATCCTACAATTCCTGAAACAGTTACTAATAAACCAATATAACCAACGTGTTCGGGTGCGTCCTAAAAAAGCTATGCTGTTTTATGTGAATCCCAAAATAATAATAATAGTAATAATTACAGGATAATGCTTCAAAATAATTTGATTAAGCATAATGGGTATTGTTATCGATGCACCCAAATGAACGCCGTAAACTGTAACCGAAAAGTCGAACGATTTGTTTTTGAAAACTTTCAGTAATGACTTTTTATAATCAAATGACAATTTTTGGTTTTCTTGAACTTGTTGTTGTGCCAACGATGGTGGAGTGGGTGGTGCATCATCAAACACTAAAAATAACCACAAATAAAATAGAAGCTTTATCTGAAAAACATAAATTTATACTTACAGAAATATAATATGACAATTATTACTGTTGCAATGATTGCATATACAAAATTTAATTTATAAAAACCTGCTTGCATTGTTTCCATATCGCCTTGTTGCACCAGTAAAGGTGGAATAATAAATCCAACTGCAAATGCCATCTAAAAATATGCTTAAATTTGTAGTAACGCAATTCAATTTGAAATTACCGCTCAGAGCCAATCACATGATCGAGAACCAATTGGATTGAAATACACTCACTTGTACGGCAACAGCTGCCATGGCGCAGGCAAATGCACTTTCATTTGATCCAAACCAAATGGCAGCAAGTTTCGGAGGAACTGGAAGAACTAACACTTGGAAAATGGAAATAACACCTTGACTTAATAAAACAAGCCAGAATCTATTTGGATTCACAGCAACAACTTTCATCCATGCGCCTAAGCAAGTTCCTACTACACCGATAATTACTGAAATACGAATTCCCTGTAAAAAATAAAATAGTAATATTTCCGATTCATCAGTGTCTCAAATATGTAAGTACCCATTTATCCAAAATAAAACTTCCCGGAATGGAAAACAGAATGTAGATTATGGAAAATATCATTGTGGTCCATTCGATGGCGTGATATGACACAGAGTAATATTTTATGGCTACATCCGCTATTACGGAATATTGAATCCAATGTATCATAGAAGCAACGCAGTAAATACAATAGAGAATAAGCATTAACCATCGCTTCTGGTATAATATGAGTGGTACTTGTGGAACTGCTTGTGTATCTTTGAGCTGTTTGCCGACATCTGCAGTTAATGTTTCTGTAACCAAAACATTAAAATACCCTAGTAAGTCATCTTGGCTTAGATCAATTTGAGTCGCCCTCGCCCTTCATAATGTATGGAGTAGATATACTGCATAGTTAAATATACAGTGGCTCCAACAATTATTAATACACCCCTATGTTAACCATGTAAATTGCACATTTTGAAACCGTTTTTTGACATATGAAACTCGCTTTTACAGCAAAACTTTTCAGATATTTTTTATTGCAAATTTTATTCTCTTCAGTTTTGTTTCTATAAATTTTTTTATTTTCTTTCGCCGTTTATGAGTTACAGCGACTTGAAGAAAACTCTGTAAAAAACTCCCATAAGAGCAGTGTTAATTTTATTAACTTTTTTACTTAGTTTTCTTTAAGTCGCTGTAACTCGTAAACGGCGAAAGAAAATAAAAAAATGTATAGAAACAAAACTGAAGAGATTAAAATTTGCAATAAAAAATATTTGAAAAGTTTTGCTGTAAAAGCGAGTTTTATATGTCAAAAAACGGTTTCAAAATGTGCAATTTACATGGTTAACATAGGGGTGTATTAATAATTGTTTGAGCCACTGTAATTATATTTTTTCGCAAGATTAATAATTTATCTCCAGTTTATAATAAATTACACTAATGAACTAACCATTCACTCTCACGCTTTTTTACTTATCTCTTGTAATGTGCATTAAATATTTTTAACACTCCGCCATTCATAAGTTTAATCGTTTTGACATTTTTTTAAATTGTAAAAAAAGTGTCATGGTATAAAAAGTATTTAATATCATAATATTATATGAACAAATATTTTAACCATCCAAAAATTAATTTTTATTCTTGGCTTAAGCCAAGATGACGTACCAGGGAATTTTTATTTGTGGGGTGGTTCCCCGTTGCCTTCCCCATAAGTCCAGAGATCGAACACAGGCTTTAGATCACTGGCTTTCAACTGCGGTTTACCGCTTCGTAACCCGTCGATTTAAGTCTATTTCAGTAATATATATTTATAAACAATATTCAATATCCTGTATATTATTAATTATTCCCGAATTAAAACAATAGATTTCTAAGTATATTACCTATATTATTCTTAGTAATGAAGAATAGAAAATAAAATAAAAATAGATAAAAAGTTAAATTTTTGATTTGAAACTCATAAGTTCAAAATTACAATTTTTTTTTAATGCAATCACAAAGCTAGGTTTTTCAATCCGGGGGGTCTGGGGGGTATTACCAGCACATTAATGATTATGTTAAAAAAAATAAAATTTCAAATAAGAAATTTTAGATTTTTAGAAATTAGATTTCCGGTTTGAAACTTATAAGTTCAATAACACTTTTTCGCATACAATCTCTGGTGTACTGGAGGGTATTCCATAACTCCCAGACCTCTGGTTTGAAAAACCTAGCTTTGTTTAACTATTTTGTGTTTGGTTATCAAAATTTCATTGGAAATTGTTATTTTAATTCGGAAATATTTAGCGATGCAATTTCCATGACTATACTACTGTAGGTAAAAGTTCACATTTTCCGGCAAATGTACACTAATGCAGACGCTACAATGTACTTTTCCCAATAGAATTAGGAATATATACCAAGTGATGTTGAGAAAAGTATATTGAGACTTCACAACAATTTAATTCAAAATACTAACTTAGATATTCGTTCAAACAAATTTAAATATGGAAAAATAAATGTTAAAGTTTAAAATTAATTTTTTTAAACTAAGTGAAAACTAAAAACAGCATAATAATTAAATTAATCTAAATATTTTAGCACGGATTGCTACTGTAGCATTTCGAAAATATTAAGTTATATGTTTTTTAAATTGTAATATTGATTCTTCACTTTCACCGAGATACATGATCACATGTATACATTTACCGGTAATTGTAAAGATAACGCACTTTTACCAACTCCCGTGGAACCTGTACACATTTACCGGTAAATGTATGCATTTTTCAGTTAATAAAATAATTGTAGTTACCTGGTAACTCCATATTCTTTACTACTAAGAAATTATTTTGATTTATAAACCATATAACACATATAATTATTATAAATCCCTTTCTGTAATGAGATAAAAGTAATTATTGTTAATTAATCTTATAAAAAAGTCGAAAAAAATTTTTAAGTTATGCATGTCATTATAAAATTTTATAGAAATTATCAAGATATATATTTAAAAAGCGGCAATTATTTTCTGAAAGATTGCCTTTGTGGAATATGACTTATTAGCCAAAACCAACAGACTATTATTATGTATAAATAAATTGAAAGAGAAATTTCATATTAAAAGATTTTTTAAATAAGTGACTAGACAGATTTATGCACACGCTCTTCAGCAAGTGCAAATAGGCTGAAAGTTCGGTAACCGTTGCGTATACACAGTAAAAAAATTTTTGTTAATTTTTTACTGTGTATTTATCTAATTTCGCGTAGAAAAGCCGCCATTATCGAGACAAAAATTATATTGAAATATTGTTTTTATAAATTTCGCATAGATCCTGTTACCTCTTCATTCTTTGCAGAATTAAAAAAATTACATTTTTGTGTACCTGATTTCCATTGACGAAATTTGCTTCGAGTTTCATGGATTTTCTCATATATCTATGTACCTATCTAAAGGAAAACAAATATATTTAATTATATAAATTCTTAACTTGTGAAAATTAATAATATTAAAATCTAAATATAAATTTATTTAAAAATAAATCTCTGACGAAGGCAATAACCTCCGCTGAAAGCTCAAAATAATAATTGTATTTTATTAGTTTAATTAGCTTGGTATATTGAAATTTTAATATTATGTAAAGAAAGATAATAAAGAGGCTCACCAACTTTGAAAATAAATTTATAGTTTTCCTTTGGATTTATTAGCACTTTCTGGAGTTTTTCGGATTTTCCTTCACTTGTACAGGGTTGCTCAATTTCGATGCCTTTTATGGGGAAATCGGTAACTATAGAAGATATCAAAAAATCAAATATAATAATAATCGAACATAACCAAATGTTCGATTATTGGACTTTTCGATAAATGTCCATATCTCGCTTGTTTTTGTAGTTTCCAAAAAAGTGTTAACACTTTCTTTAGACACCTTTTTAAGGGCAACAAAATAAGCTAAAGAGATTTTAAATATCTAAGTTAGCTTCCGAGTTATAATATTAAGTTATGTTCGTGAAGTTAGCCCCGCCATTTTTGAAAATTTAAAAACTGAATATTGTGCCGGGCTGTGCCCGATGTGTGCCACGCTGTGCCGTATTTTTTTTGTTGTTGTAGATTTTATAAATATATTACTTATTTTGGGGTAAAACTTAGCCCCGCCATTTTTGATTTTTTTTAAAATCAAAATTGTATTGGATCCTACTCGACGTGTGCCGTTGTGTGCCGTAAATCATAAAATTTATAAATAAAATTCTTTTAAGCCAACAACTATATTTGTTAATCAAATTTGTATTGGATTCTACTCGAGGTGTGTTGTAAACCATTAAATTTTATGAAATTTGAAAAACAAAATGGCGGCGCTAACTTCTGTCGATAAAATAGTTTATATTACACTGAATCATTATTTGTCTTTTATACCTTGACAACGAAATATATTAAATAGGCTATATATAACGCCCTAGGGCCTATAAATCATAATGCCCGCTCATTATGCCCTCTCATTCGTAATCAAAATTTAAAAAAAAAACTTAATTTAGCAATCATCAAATTCAAAATTTATAAAATTTTTAAATATTGACAAATTCAAATGCAGTGAAATATAAAACGTTGTATGTATCACGAGCATTACTCGATGTTTATGCTCTCGAGCAACTTAAAAACATCGCCATAATGCCCTAGATACATAAATAACTATTTTGGCCCAAAATAATTTTATTTATCAAAATTAAAAAAATTTTATTTGTCAACATAAAATTTTATGAAGAAACGAAATTTCGGATTGACTGGGACAGCAAAAATAGAACAAACTATAATCTGTTAGCCAACGTTTCGGAGCATTTATTGACCCATCTTCAGGACTAGAAAGCCTCTTTTTTAGAGGCGGCATACATATCCACTAACACAGACAATGTAAACATACAGAACGACTATGGCTACATTAACATCGGATTAAAAGGCCTTCTCAATAGATTCCAGGATAAATTCAACAGGAACTAACCACCCCATTTTTTCTACTGCAGATCTGGCATGTCTCTTCTGTTTCCATCATTTTTTAAGTTTTTGAAAACTACGTCGTTTTCACTGGTTTTTCAGCGGTTTGGTTCTACATCGTGTTGTTTTGCGATCTTGGACACAAACCTTGCACACCTTTATGAACACCACCTTTGTTCACTCACCAGCCTAGAGAGGCGCCATAGGATTCGGAATGCCATTGGGCCCGGTCCTGCGCTTTCATGATTTTTAAAATTCAACAATGTAAGTTGTTCCTGCCTACAAGATAGACCACTACTCTTAAGTTTTTGAATGTTTTACATTTTTATAATAGTTTTTATATTTTTTATATTTACATTTACAAATTTTGTGACTTTGTTGTACATGGTTACACGTCGATACCGGGCTTCCAAAATTATACCGTAACATTTGGCAATATTCAAACTAATTTCCATCTTAATTTGTTTGTCGGTGAGTGATTAGGGTGTTTTTCTGAACATATCACTAATTTGAATTTTTATGCTTCCTAGTCCTGAAGATGGGTCAATGAATGCCCCAAAACGTTGGCTAACAGATTATAATTTGTTTGATTTTTGCTGTCCCAGTAAACCCGAAAGTTCGTTCCTTTATACCTTAGCTTGGGTGAGATTTGGATTTATTATTAAATTTTTATAATTTACGGCACACATCGAGTAAAATCCAATACAATTTTGATTTTAAAAAAAATCAAAAATGCTCATTATAAAGTTGTCTTTTTTTTAAATAGAAAGCATAATTGAATATGATATTTTTAAACAGCCTTTTTTTCGCTATCCATTATTCGGTCCATTATTTCGGTTTCATCGCATTTTATTCAAAAATGTTATAAAAATAAAGAATATTAAAAAATTAAATATTATAATAAAAAGGTAAATATCAATAAAAAATATAAAAATAGTTGTTTTTTTTTCATCTTTTTCATTTCGTTTAAATGATGACATGCAATGAGCCTTTTAACGTCTTGCTTAGGAGGACAAAATACTTAGAATAATAGAATAGGTCGGCACCAAACAGAAATCAAAAATGTTAGTCAAAATTGGTCAAAAATGTCGAATACAAACGTTGATAATAATCACAAGTTTATCCGCGTTTATAAATCCAAGTTTATATATTAGTACCGTTAGTCCGGGCGGCGGCTAGCTTACGCGGAGATGATCGTGAGTAATTTTATAATAATAAAATAATAAAAATAAACAAATTCTTCGTAGTTCCTAAAACCATAGGGAATTTTTCCGGAGAGCCAATATATGTCGATGTCCACCGATGTCCACCGCGATGTCCACCGCGGTCAAGGAAGAAAGTTCTTGGTGAGAGGGATTCCCATGACCCTACAATTTGTTCATAGGATACTGGGAATCGAGTAACAAATTACCATCGTTAACTTAACTTTAATCTTTGTATAAATAATTTAAGTTGCCATGTTCCTAAATTTAAGTTTTTAATGACTAACACATTTTTCTGGGTTTTTAAATATTTTAAAACAAACAAATAAACTGGATCAAGAAAGATAAAAGTTTTGGAAAATTATTATGAAAAACTTTAATGTAATAAGCGTGCCAAAATTAAACATCTCCAAGGGGATGAAGAGAATAATAACGGCCAGGAAGGCCAGTCGAGAAAATACACAGAGCGAAACGGTTGACGAAAAATTCGTTAAAAAAATATAAATTAAAGAAATAGTGCAAGCAGATTAGGCAAGTGCGAATTGCCCCCTAATAAGACAGCCATTCTTAAATAAAAGGACCCAAGAGTTAATAAGGAGTTTTTCTGAAAATCATAAAGTTGTGTTTGTGTGGATATCATCCTGGAAGTTTCGAGCGAGTCTTGACGAGAAGCCCAAACCGAGTACGAACAAACAACAATTAAGGTCGTACAAATATTTTAAAGTTTTATTAACCCGGACTCACCCAATTTATTTATTATTAGTTGTGTTTTTGTTTACTTGTTGTGTGTTATGCCTAGAATTAAGTACACGCACGACCACGAACATTACACGACACGTTAATTTTGTTAATTTGTTTAAGTTGCTTTCGTTAAATCTTTTATTTTTGTTAATTAAAAATTTGTGTTCCCTTAAACATCCTCTTTGATTTTGTTTAACGACGAGGAGGGACTTATTTAATAGGGGAGGACATAGCAATATGTAGATGAACATTTTAATTTGATTTAATTTTACTAAAAATGTTATTACCATATTTAATTTTTGGATAATCTTTATTTTTATTACATTTTTTGATAAATGGGATGAAATCGAAATATATCATTGTAAAGAGGATAAAAACGCTATTCAAAAATATCATATTCAAATATGGTTTCTATTTAGAAAAACACAACTGTAAATTATTGCTCGGAAACTAACTTAGATATTTCAAAAAAAAAATCAAAAAAAAAGAATTCCAAAGACTTCCAAAGAATTCCAACGATTTCAAAGGACTCCAACGATTTCCTAGGAATTCCAAAGATTTCCATTGATTTCCAAGGAATTCCAACGATTTCCAAGGATTTCCAAGGAATTCCAATGATTTCCAAGAATTCCAAAGATTTCCAAAAAATTCTAAAGAATTCCAGTGATTTCCAAGAGAATTCCAAACGAATGTACACAAAATTTTCGGGATATTTACTCCTTGTATAAATATAAAGAAGTGCATTTTTGAGTGCGAAATTTAAATAATTTAAAATTAATAAGTTATAAAACACAATTGGATTTATTTTTAACGTCATCTACAGCAGATCTCTTCAAATCGAATTTTATAAAAAACAGTAGAGAATCTGCTAACAAAATTATGACAACTAAACTTAAATTTCCAGCTAAAGGACTAACATCAATGTAAAAGTGTGTCAATACATAAGTCAAAATCACGCCAAATAATTGATAAAAGTTGGTAAGCAATCCACACGAGGCTGCTTCTGGCTCGGGATATGTTAATTCTGCACCTAATCCAAAAGCGACGCAAAAAATGCAGTTCCAAAAAGTACTAAAATAAAAATTTATTCCAAAGGTATTATTTAATTTTTTATTTACATACCTTAACACAACTCCTAATATATAAACTACAATTAGGCCTTGATTTATCAAAAAAATAAAAAGAAATGTTGATATCGTGCAGGATATGTAAATTATCCAAGTGATCAATCTAAAACAATTAAAATGTAAACTACTCAGGATAAATAATTTAAAAAATACTGACTTTATTCTACCAAATTTACTTATAATTACTCCTAAAAGACTTGCTCCTACAATTCCGGAAGAGGTAATCAATAAACCGATCACCCCAACATGTTCCGTGGCGGTCTAAAATATTCCTTGAAAATAATTTAAAATAAATCGAATTGTGAATACTTACAGGATAATGAGACAAAATAATTTGATTTAGCAATACGGATATCGCCATGGATGTTCCTATGTGGACTCCAAATGCGATAAGCAAAAACATAAACGATCGATTTGTGACAAGTTTCATCAAAGACTTTTTGTAATCAAATGAGATCTTTTCGTTTTCTTGTACTTGGAATTGTGCAAGAGACGGAGGAGTCGGTGGCGCATCATCAAAAACTAAAATTGAAATAATCGGAGAACATCGCATTGTATTATTGTTACATACAGAAATATAATATCAAGATTAACATGGTTGTTCCAATTGCAACTCCAGAAGACATCCAAAGAAGACCATTTCCCATAGTTTCCATGTCGCCTTTTTTTACCAATAATGGAGGAATTATAAATCCCAATGAAACTCCAAGCTGCAGAGATTTATTTAAACTTTTTTTTATGTTATGTATTACTGAATTACCTGAATAGAAATGGCAGCCATGGTACATGCTAATGAAACTTCTTTTGATCCAAACCAAACAGCAGCTAGTTTTTGGGGAACTGGAAGTACTAACACTTGGAATATTGCTATAACGGACTGACTTAATAAAATCAACCAATATTTATTTGGGTCCACCGCAATAACTTTCATCCACGTTCCTGCACAAGTTCCTATTACACCAATTAGAACAGCAACACGAAGACCCTGACCAGATAATTTTTTAAATGTAGTTTAAAGTAGGTAGGATTTTACTTACCAATTTATCTAGAATGTAACTTCCAATTACACTGAAAATGATGTACAGGATGGAAAATACCATGGAACTCCATTCGACGGCTTCATATGAAACGGAATAATATTCAACCATGACGTCTGCAATAACAGAATATTGAATCCAATGGATTACGGAGCTCGTGCTGTATATAGCATAAAGAAACAAAATTAACCATCGCTTTTTGTATACGCGAAATTTTCCAGCTTCCACACTTTGATGTTTTGATATATCTGAAACAAATAATGAAATACGTCATTACCTTCTGATTTGACCTGTACAAGAGATTTACCTGTTAATTCCATTTTGACCGGTTATTTTTTTTTATAATAAAATTTTTTTTTAATTTTATAGCAGAGAGGACAACGACATTTAAGCTTTTATTGTCGGCTTAACTGCAGATAAAAAGATTTTGTCAACAGAATTTTTTGAATAGAAGTTATTTATAATTCAATATTTACCAATCAAAATCTCTTTTTATTAGTTGCCAAGACAATTACTAATTATGAATGCATATTAAAATTTTTTAATCTTTTAAATTAGTCGGGTATTTTGTCTTTGATAAAAATTCATGCAGAAAATTTTAATAACCCGAATTTTAAGGAATCATAGTGGTTCCATTCATGGAAAATATTTTACTGCGTCTCGTCTGTTTGAAACAGTCAAGATTTTCCGGCATTTGAAAAATAAATTTTTTCAATTGTAGTTTGGTCTGGTTTGGTTTTAATAATCACTTTTTACACTTAAGGCACAATGCACTATTGTAATTGCCTCTTCAATTTATTCAGTTCTTTTAAATTTTCTTTGATTATTATGAGCTCTCTCAAATGTTTTTTTGTCAGAATTGCATACTTGGAGGAGTGGCCAAAATCTTCCCATGGGATGACGATGTTCATTATATTTGCACAATTTTAATTGGTCATTTAATAAAACTTGATAAGCATTTCATTATAATTTAGAAAATAAGTTGTTCAATAATTTAAAATACGCAATTGATGATTCAGTCATCCAAATACAATGGAGGCGGAAGGTAAAATTTTCATGATGTTCTTTCTTTTGAATATAAAAATTTTTAACAATTTTCCGAACAGTTTCAATTATGCGTTTTCTTTTTCCTGGAATTACCACAAGAGAAGCGTCGGAAAAACATAAATTGTATCAAAAAAGATGGGCGATTTTAATCCTGTACTTCCTTTATAATGTCGTTGGGTTAGTGCACACCGTTGAATATTCAGTTATTACAGATGTGGTTATCAAATATTACTCGGTTTCCTATAACGTGATTTATTGGATCACTTTCATCCTTACCCTATTGTGTATTCTTCTTAGTATACCAGGAAGTTATTTTGTGGATAAATTGGTAAGAAAACCGAATCGAGCGAGGTACCGATGCTCCAAATTATCCTTCTAAATTTTATTTCATTTTTTTTTGCTTAAAAATAGGGCTTACGAGTTACTCTTCTTACTGGTATAACGGGATTGTGTGCAGGCGCATGGATAAAGGTGGCATCAGTGGAACCAAGTCGATTTTGGATGTTTATCCTGGGCCAAGCTATTATTGCAACATCCCAAGTAATAATTCTTCCAACCATTCTAAAAGTGGCAGCTGTTTGGTTTGGACCCAACGAAGCTTCCTTCGCTTGTGCTATTAGCATTGCCTCCATTCAAGTGAGTCTGAGTAACTAATAACTAAAATGCTGAGTTCTGCTTTTGCTTTTAGGTAGGAATCGCCGTGGGGATTATAATACCGCCATTGATTGTAAAGGAAGGAAAACTTAAAGCTATGGAAAAAGACCTCCATAACATTGCGTACGGTACTGCAATTTGCACAACTTTATTAATTTATTTTATATACTTTTGTAAGTAAGCTCCTTACTATTTTATAATAGCTATTTATGTAACCAATTATGCAATGACAAGTTTAATTTATTTACAGATTTTGATGATGCACCACCATCACCGCCATCTACAGCTCAGTCGAAAATGCAAGAAAACAAAATATCGTTTGATTATTATAAAACAGCGCTGTTGAAGCTGTTTAAAAACAAATCGTTCGTTCTTTTGATGATTGTTCACGGAGTTAATGTTGGTTTAATTACGTCGATTGTCATTCTACTAAACCAAATTATTGTAGCCGTTTATCCTGTAAGTAACTGACACTTTTTAAAAATAAAATTCCCAATGTCTCCATTTGTAGGATGCTTCAAAAGACGTCGGGATCATCCGTTTAGTGATGTTGTGTACAGGAGCGGTTGGAACTGCTGTATATGGTTATCTCGTAGCAAAATTTAGAAAATTAAAGTAGTTCTAATTCTTAGATTTCAATATAATTTTAATTTACTTTCAATTTTTCAGAATTATATCCATGATTGTATACATAAGCGCATTATTTTCTATTGTTTTGTTTTTGTTTTTATTTAATCGAGGAATAATTTTCGCATACGTCCTAGCAGCACTTGTTAGGTAAATACATCAACCTTATGGAAGTTTGGAAAACAATTCGTTTCCAAACTCTCCATGAGGTTTGTGTATATGAAAAGAAGAGTCGAACATACAATTAATTGTTTTTTTTTTTAGTCTTTTTTTGAATGGTACGTTTTACATTGGTTTTGAATTGGCTGCAGAATTAACCTATCCTGCCCCAGTGGGTGCTGTTGGAGGAATAATCACGATTTCTTTTGAAATATTTACAATTATAATGACTTATTTGTATACGTATTTTTACAGCAATATCAGTACTTTGTCCGCAAATTTATGTTTAATAATTTTACTTTTATTAGCCGACGCTTTATTGATTTTTGTTAAGCTCGATTTCAAACGTAAAGCAGTTGAGGAAGTTAAAAATGAAACTAACGCAATAATAAAATAAATGTAAATACTTCTGTGATTGAATAAAGAAATAATAAATGTATTAATAAATTAGTATTACTGCATTATACAGTAGCGGTCATGGAAATTGCATTGGGAATTATTCCCGAATTAAAACAACAGATTTCCAAGACCCAGTTTTTCAATCGTAAGTTAACCCAAATTCAATGGTTAACTTAGATTTCTGGTTGAATTTGGGTTAAATTGCGATTGAAAAACTGGACTTAAGTATATTACATATTATTCTTAATAATCAGGAATAGAAAATAGCATAGAAATAGATAAAAATTTAATTTTTGGTTTGAAACTCATAAGCTCAAAAATACATTTTCTTTTTTGAACACAATCACAGAGCTAGGCTTTTCAAACCGGGGGGTCTGGGGGGTATGGAATACCCCCAGGCACATTAGTGACTTTGTTCAAAAAAGAAAATGTGTTATTGAATTTCAAATCAAAAATCATAGATTTTTTGAAATTAGAGTTTCGGTTTGAAACTTATAAGTTTAATAAAACTGGAAAAAATACTGGAGGGTATTCCATACCCCCCAGACCCCCCGGTTTGAGTAACCTATATTCGTTATAACGAAAATCGTTGACGATAGCTTGGCGGATGTTGTCCTTCGGGTGTTTCAGGTACGGGGTTTGTCAGTGTAAACTATGGATTTGAGATATCCCCATAAAAGTGGATCCTATCCCCACTGAGCGCTTCACATGCAGTTTGACGAGAAACAAAATCGCGTTCAGTCAACTGTTGGACCATAGCAAGTTTGTGGGGATAAAAATGGAGTTTGTTGTGAAGAATTAGTCTCACTGTGCGATCAGAAATCTCCCGAGTAGCTGCGAGTTTGCGCGCGGAACGCCGGGGAGAGCGCAAAAACGACTCCCTTACTCTCGACGTTCGAAAAATATTGACTTTCGAGAAAATATCTTCAAACAAAAATGATAGGAAGTTTAATTTTCTACAAAAAAGGGTATTATCATTTTTATCGTCCGGCTCATCGTTTACTAGATAATAATAAAAACGCGTTTTTCAAGAACCAAGAATGGTGCTCTGGCGCCTAAACTAATATGAGAATTTAAATTCTGTTTGATTCACCGATAAAACCTCCAACCATGCACCTAAGCATATTCCAGTTGCGCCAATTAAAAGTGATACCCGAAAACCCTGGTAAAAAAAAATCATATTTAAAGGTCACCAAATATTACCAATTTATCTAAATTGCAACTTCTTGGAAAACTATAAATAGAATAAACATCAATAAAATGATCTTCGAACTCCAGTGAAGTATAGGCTCAATAAATTAGTAAAATTAGCCATCTTTATTGCATAGTTTGCATTCCATTGTTGTATTCCAGATGCTATGTTGGTCGAAAACAGCTGAAAGTAAAGGAAAACTTTAGCAGGATAAAAGCTGATCGGCCGTAAAACTGCCCTAAAAATCACTTCCTATCTATAAAATCCCAGCACGCTGCTCCTGCTGCTACGGCGTGTCATTTTTTGGTAACCTAAAAGCACTCTGATTGGTCAAATTTTTTTACCAACCGAAAAATATATTAAACCACCGCCGGTACTCCCCCTGGGACGAGTTGCACATCAATCGAGTTTCCAACCAATCGGGTCTAGATGCCCGTCCGTGGACGGGCTTTCCAGCTAGTTGGTGTATAACCTGGGTATAACCGTCCATAGGTTAGCCGTACGGTGAAAGCGTAGACTTCCTGAGAGGCCAATTTAAGTTTGAACCTCACTCCAGAACGAGAGAACACCATTGAACAAATAATAAGAACAAAACGAAATTTATTTATATAAAACAGGATATATGTTGTATGCAATTATTATTATCAAGTAGTGAAACAATGACGATTCCGCACAAATTTAAAATCAAAATTTTCTACCCTAAATTTGATTAATTAAAATTTTGATTAAAATTGAATCCGAGAACGAGGAGGTTAACATAGTATAATTTTTTATGTCTTCCAGCTCATGATCTGAATCAGGATAATGTTTATTTTCAGTACCTGATCAAAAATAATAAAAATCGGCAAAAATCAAAAGGCTTTAAAAACGCAAATGTTGCTTATAAAATGTATCAAAATTTAAAAAGTATAAAAAACAATATTTTTTATAATTTAATTAATTAATTTTCGAAATTAAATATTACAAAATGTTCCTCAGATTATTAACGAACTTTTGGATTTAATTATATTTACCGCGTTACGTTTAAACTCATACTTGACAAAAAGTAATAGAAAATCTGTAAATAAAATAATAAATATCATACATAAATTTGCAGTGAGTATGTTAAAATTGTAAAATAAAATTGAAAACAAATACGTAAATAAAATTCCAAAAATTTGGTATGAAATTGTGAGCATTCCGGATGAGGCACCCACGGGCTCTGGATAACTTAACTCAACGCCTAAATCCAGTCCAGCACAAAGTACACAACCTATAGAAAAACTAAAATAGAAAGATTAAAAGAAACACCCTGACGTTTATTCAAATTTACTTACCTTAACAGTACTCCCACAACGTAAACCAAAGCAAGAGTCTGGTTGAGTACAGCAAAGAAAGTAGTCAACATAATCAGCGACAGAGCAGTAAAGATCCAAATAACTTCTCTAAAAAAAATTAACTTCCAGATTAGTTACACAAAAAATTATGCAGAAAAATTACACAATTGGGTACTTTTTCTGTACAATTGTGTGAATTAGTAACACACATTTACCTTAATTTTCCGAACTTTGCTATAAAATAGCCAATTGATACCGGACCAACGATAGCAGCAATCATCATTAATAAACCAATTATTCCGACATCTTTAAAAGCCTCCTGAAAATTCAATTAAATTCGGAGAAAATAAAATCACAATAAAAACTTACCGGATGATAAAATAATATAATCTGATTTAGCAAAATAGTTATAGCAGTCGACATACCAATATTTATTCCAAAGAAGATGTTGAAAATCACAAAAGATTTATTTCGGAATAAATTCTTCAAATTTTCCTTATAACTAAGCAATTTTTTCTCATTCTCTTGGATTTGTAATTGAGCCAAAGATGGAGGAGTGGGTGGAGCATTATCGAAAACTTTTCAAAGGTTTGCATCATAATTGGATGTAAGTACACAATTTAAACATAACTTACAGATGTACAATAACGGAATCACCAAGGTTATTGGCACTGCAAATGTAATGGACAGGTTTTGCAAATTTTTCTGTATGTCTTCAAAAGATCCCTGCTTCACCATGAGTGGTGGTGTTATAAAACCTACTCCGATTCCCACCTGCGATAAAATAAACATGACTTTTAAATCATTTAACATCACATAATTTACTTGGACCGCAACTATTCCGATGCTGCAAGCTAAAGAAACTTCGTTTGATCCAAACCATACAGCTGCTAGTTTTGGAGGAACTGGAAGAATAAATACTTGAAATATTGCAATTATACTTTGACCCAAAATAAAAATCCAAAATCTGTCGGAATCCGCTGCGACAACTTTCAACCATGCACCTATAGATATTCCAATTGCACCAAGTAACACAGATGCACGAAGACCCTGAGGATAAAGAATTCAATGTTTTTGGATTGCACAGTCACCGAAGCTTACTAATTTATCCAAAATATAACTTCCTGGAATACTAAACGGAATATACAGTAGCAAAAATATCATCGAACTCCAATCCACTGCTGAGTAGGTTACGGAGTAGTATTTAACGATGATGTCTGCAATTACGGAATATTCGATCCAATGCATTGCACCGGCGATGGTGTAAGCCCAATACAGAGATAAAATTAGCCATCTTTTTCTGTATACGAGGCATTCGACTGCTTCGTTGCTAGGTTTTCCATTTTCAGGGCGAGGCTCTAAAACAACTGAAAATTGAAGGAAAACGTCGAAATGTTTTTGATACAAGAAAATCGGCAAAAATGCAGAGAGGATTTTCGAGAAGAAACACTTCTGAGTTTATCAGAGTTTTTAGAGGTAATTTCGCAATACAAATTCTCCAAGAGTTAAACAACTTTTATTTAAAAAAAAAATAATAATAATTATACCTTCAAATTCCATTTGTATATTATTATTGATAATTGGCTACTGCTTCATTGTATGTCATCAGCTCGATTAGTTACACTACAATGCTGTATTTCAACTTCAGATTTAAAAAATAATAATTTGTTTAATTGGTGCATTTGGATTATTTATCATTTGCATAATAAATTCATGTTTAAATTTGACAATTAATTATCCTTTATCTTATTACTAGGCTTATCGTTAGAAATATTCGTAAGGAAGCGTTTTTTCTTAAATACTTTTAAAGAAAAGGCTGTAATTATAATATTCTTTATCGCCAAATTTAAAGAAGCTGTTGTTGTGATAACCTTTTCTGTTCAATTGGACCTACGATATAAAACCAAGTATGCACTCATAAAGGTTACTACATCAACAGTGACGAATTGGGTTAGCAGTGCTGATGAACCCGAAAAACAAATTTTGAATTCTTGTGGATTGTACCATAAAACCAAATAATAAAATGTTCGTTCTATTCCTGAATGTTGATTGAAAGCAACACAACTGTAGAATTCCTTTCTGCATTAGCTTGTAGTCTTTGGCTGACACTTGACTGTCGATGGTCTTCACTGTGCGTCGCTACTGATTTGGAACGGATTTATTCTGATGCTGATGCATTTGATTTGTCATTATCTCGTTCGGCCCTGAAATTGAATTTTAGGAAACAGCACTCACTGAAATTCAAAAACTTGAAACCTGACCGTTACAAAAAAAATATATTTATTAAAGTAGTTTTACGAAAATTCTACAATAAAATCACATTTCTTATAAACTAATAACTTTAAAAATAATTTAACAAGGTAAATGGAACGTATACAATTTTTACAAAAACTTGGAAGTTTCGAAAAATTTTGTCAACAAATTTCTATAGGTAAATAAATTACCTTCCACTTTCAAAAAGTAATCAATTGGAGCTACGTTATGTTATGTACAAACAATTACAAACTATTTAAGTAAATTAGGCACATAGTTAAGCGTTAAATCAAAATTTAACAATTTTTTTTTTGTAAAACTACGTCTTACAGTAACAATACAATTTTAAATGAAAGTCTGTGACACACAAGCTTTGTGTACCATACAAATTTATTCTACTGATTGTTCCAGTAACACTAAAAGTGTAGTTTTTACCATCTTTACCCACGTGTTGCCTAATGGTCGCTTCGAAAATGGCATCGCCTGGCGTAGTCCGAAATGCTATCGTGAAATCGCGAATGTAAGCATTGCCAACCAAAATGTGTTTCATAAAGGAATGAGAACGCGCGTTGTAAATTTCGGCTAGCGACAATTTCTGGCAATCTGCGTATCCTACCAATTGTTGATTAATATGGTTCACCGTAAAATTGGTAGCTTCCAAAACAACTGTATCATTCGTATCGATATTATTACTTTGTTGACAAGTACACCAATGAGATTCAATTCCAGCATCTTCACATGTACGATTTAGTGGTATAGTTTCAAATAAACAGTAACCTCTTCGCTTTTTCCCATTAGAGCTATCTCGGTTTATCTTATCCACCGTCAAAGCGTAAGGATCTATGAGAGCTTTCAACGTTTCGTGCAAATCAAATGGAGTTGTCAGCTTTCTAGCATTTTTCCTCAAATTATTGTAAAGATGGTAATAATCCGTTCCGTATTTTTCGGGCAGCGCTATAAAGAGAAACGGTAATCGTTCTTCCATTCTTCCTTGATAAGTGGTACGTATATCGCCCCAGCGAATGCCATGGTCACTCATCAACATCAAAACGGTATTCTTCAGCGCACCATTGTACTGAAGCTTTAGCAACAGCTTAGCAAAATCTTTGTCGCCAAGTTTGGGCTTATTCAAATAATCGTGCGACAAGGTCGAACTCCAGAAAAATCCAAAAAATGAGGTGTTGTGGTTACGCATGGAGTTTACAAATGTGTCGATGTAATGCAGTAAGGTGTTGTGCACCATCCTGGCACCAACGCATTGTTCGACGTTCATCCTATGAGAGTTTCCAATTTGATTTTCCGACTCGTAGTTAAAATGATCCCAATAATAATCGGTCGGTTGCTTACTGAACCCTTGCTTTAGATAATTAAAGATTCCCATCCAAGCCGAATCCTCACCAAACGCCGTTGCAAAGCCATTCTGACTGTAGTTCTTCCAAACGAAGGAACAATCATCGAAACGTGACTTCTTCGTTTTGAAACACTTTTTTATAAGCTCACTTTCGTTTAACCCAGTCAGCACTGGAATCAAATTCGGAAATGTATTGTCGGCAACTTTATTGTAACCTAATAATTCTACAGCATTTAAATTCTCTAAAATTTCTAAAGTTTTAGGCATTTGTCTGTGAAAATTCAGTCTTGAAACGGCATCTATTCCGATTACCAATACGTTTAAAGGCGCGGGTTTCCTTTTTTTAATAACTTGAGGTTTGATTGGCGCAAACGAAAAAAAATCTTTGTAAATTGTCTTATTTTTATAATCGCAACTAACGCGGATAAATTCGTCTGCAATCTTACAGGTCTCGTTGAAGGGTATGCACTTTTTATTAAACGTCACTTTAACATCCGATTCTTTCTTTTTGGGATTTTTTCTCTTAAAAACTGAATAACAGCACTTCAACACATTCGTTTCATTTACTTTGTAAGCATACAGTGAACTATTTAACAAATAGATGTGAGTAACATTTGATTCGAATAATGCAGGCTTTCCATTATTGCACTTGACTTTATCTTCGTTAAAAATGTACTTCTTGATGGATTTATCGAATGGATCCATGTCTGGTATACGACAACCTTCGGTTTTGATTAGGAAACCTTTCAGGCTTAAGTCTTTGGCTGGTTTGGAATACTGCATGAAGCGTGGTCGAGGTAGAGAGTTTAGTGATGTCGGATAAGTTTGCAACTGAAGAACGTCCACGAAAAAAATTAAGCCTCCACATATTACCAACGGAAGCATCAAGCAGGATGGCGGACGCCACCGTACTTCATCTCCATCCATGCGTTGCACCGATGTCGATCTAATAAACAGAAATGATTTTCATTATTTATAAAAAAATTTGACTTGCATCATAAAACAATTACCATTGTGTGCATTGTTATTTGCTTTAGATTTTTAATTGTTAGCCGTTTGAATTGATTTCATAACAACAAAAAATATGAATAAATGCATTGCGCATTGTGATTTTTAAGGTCGTTCCTGCTACAAGATAAGGTATTGTCCAGAAGTGTAGCTTATCAAAACAAATTTTTGCCAGGGTGTATTGGCACCAGATCTCTGAATTTTACCTTATTGGATCCTAAAATTTACTTTCGAACATACTCTTTCTTGCAGGTTTTAAGTTAAATACCGTTTACAACGTTGTGAATGCTCCTTTTTGCCGTAAGCATAATAAGATTGCATAATAATGCAATGCATAATAATCTTCTCTAATCAGTTTCAAGATTATAATCAAGGATGGGCAGTATTTGATATACAAATATTTGAAATGTGTATTTCAAATCTTTTTTTCTGCTATACTCTTTGAAAACGTCCAACTTGTCGATATTCGTTTAAATAAGGTAAAATAAATTTTTCCGCACTAGTGCGGTAAAGTTGTTTTTTCGTGTACGCGTGCGTTATACTTTTCCAAACTTGCGCATTCAAGCGCAATTAAAACTAAAGAGAATTAAAAAAGTTGGTACTTTAATTCTTTTTTTAATTGCTTTTACTTTGCCGATTTTAGCATGACTAACAGTTTGAATTGGGACTTAAATTTTTTTATTTAGGTAAGCATTTATTTTTTTATCGAGTTGCTTCTATTTTTATTTTCGTATTTTGTATTTGTTTTTTATTTTTTATTTTATTTTTGAAATACCTACATATTATGTAATACTTACTTTATACTTTTATTTTTGTTCTGAATTTTAGTTTCTTTTGTAGTTTAATAAATTAGCTATTTATTTTTTTAATTTTTTAAAACCCCTCCCGAAAATCTAGTCTAACTACGGCCCTGGCTTATTGCAAACAAAAATAATTTCCAAAGCAGTACTGTATAATACTCGTAGTTCAGTTAATACATTTTGTTTCTTATTCAAATAATCATAGAAAAAATTAAATGTAAAACCCGGTTGAAAGTTCGAAAAAAATCTCACGCTTAATGAAAAATGCCACATTTCTTGACTAATCGCACAAATAATTATTGTATATTGTATAAAATTTTCAATTTTGCAGATGAATTTTAAATTTTAAAATACAAATACATACAGTTGCTCCAGAAAGTATTCGTACACCCCTATGTTAACAATGTTAATTGTACATTTTAAAGCCGTTTTTATTTCATATAAAAATCTATTTCACAGCAAAACTTTTTAGGCATATTTTGTTGTAAATTTCATTGCCGTCAATTTTGTTTAGATACATTTTTCTATTTTGTTGCACCGTTTCTGACTGACAGCGACTTAAACAAGACCCAGCAAAATACAGAATAATTGTCACCTGTATCTCGGAAACGGTGCCACAAAATAGAAAAATATATAAGAACAAAAATGTATAGAATAAAATTTACAAGATAAAATGCCTATTCATTTTTTTTATTAAGTTGCACCGTTTCCGAGATATAGATGACAATATTTTTTGTATTTTACCGAGTCTTTCTTAAGTCACTGTAACTCCGAAATTGTGCAACAAAATAAAAAAATGTATTGGAACAAAAATGAAGTTAATAAAATTTGCAACAAAAAATGTTAAATAAATATTGCCGTGAAATCAATTTTTATATGAAAAAACACGTCTTCAAAACGTACAAATTATATTGCTAACATAAGGACTGTATGAATAATATTGAAAGCCACTGTATACAGGGTGTCCCCGTGACCGTGGAGAACCTTTGAGCTGGTGATAAACGACACTTTTCTAAGACAAATTTTCAAATAAAATTTGTGTCCAAGTCCAAACCCTTAGAGGGTACCTCCCTTTAAAGTAATTGTTTGAATTTTTGATTTCAAACGGCCATAGCTCCGATATTCTTAATTTTTTTGAGCTTAATGAATTAGAAGGTTTTTAAAGATCATTTGATTATCTACAAATTAGGTTATAACCCTTTATCGTCTAGAATCAATGGATTTCGAGTTATAAATTCAATTAAGGGAAAATGTGTTTCAAAAATTAATGTTTTATTTTTTTTTACTTTTCTTGCAAACCCCGTATCTTTTAAAAGAACGTCTTAGAAAAAAACTGATGTTTCAACCGGATAGGGAATTTAACGGACTACAACTTTGGTCTAATAAATTTTTTTGGGAAACTAACCGTTTTCACAGAAATTCTGAAAATAATGAATAAGATGTGAGTAAAAAAATAAATTAATGGAAGGAATACAGATAGGTGTGACAGAACTTAACGAAACAAGCGCCATTATAAAAAATACTGTGCAACACCTTTTGAAAAGAGCACGCCTGTGTGCTGAAAATGAGGGACGCCATTTTGAAGATTTATTAAAATAAATTGTGTAATTTTTTTTTTTATTTACACCTTGTTCATTATTTTCAGAATTTCTGTGAAAAAGCTTGGTTTGCCAAAAAAATATATTTGGCCAAAGTTATAGCCCGTTAAATTCTCTTTGGGCTGTCATTTTTTTTTCTAATACGTTTCGTTTTTTAAGAGATACGGGGTTCGCAAGAAAAGTAAAAATAATAAAACCTGAATTTTTTTAACTTTTTTCCCTTAATTTAATTTATAACTCAAAATCCATTGATTCTAGACGATAAGGGGTTTTAAGCTAATTTGTAGATAAGCGAATGACCTTGAAAAAAGTTCTAATCCATTAAGCTTAAAAAATTAATAATATCGGAGCTATAGCCGTTTGAAACCAGAAATGCAAAAAATTGCATTAAAAGACAGTACCCCCCAAGTCCAAGGGTTTGGACTTTGACAAAAATTTTATTTGAAAATTTGTCTTAGAAAAGTGTACTTTATCACCACCTCAAAGGTTCTCCACGGTCACGGGGCCATCCTGTATATTAGAAAAGGGCAGGGCCGGATAAACCATGGGTGCAATGGAGCCGCCGCACCCAGCGCCAAAGTTTAGAAGGCGCCAAAATTAAGCATTTTTTAATTGTGCATAAATGTGCATTTTAATTCCAAGGTACTACATTTTTTCTTTGATTATAATATTCAATTGTATATGAAATTATTAGTATTAAAGGCGCCATTTACCTAATCTGCACCCGGCGCTGAAATAGCTTGATTCGGCCCTGGAAAAGAGTTTAGTTCGTTTCGATGCAGGCACGATTAAACCTACTCTAACTTCCAGAAGCGCTCGTTATTAATTTTTGATTTATAAAAATTGAATAATCGTAAAACAATAAATGCTCGACTGATTCGAATGTATTTCGATGAGAAAATTGCATTGGCGCAAAAAAAGGCATTTCTTACGGTCTTAAAATTAAATTGGAGTCTAGGAGTATCCCTCTTAGTTGCCATATTAATTGCAAATAAACCGCATGTAATATTCGAGTTGGAAAATCGCTTAATTATATTATGTACGATAATTAAAAATCAAATAATAACAAAATTAATTTTTTTTCGGTCGTTTACTATGTGGGGGTTTGACGCCCACATTTTCCACCTACGTTTCCTGTCCCTGAACTATATAAAACAGAGCAGTGCAGCTGCACTCGGGCGTCGTTTCGTTTGGAGCGCCGCAACCTAAAATTCTGTTTTTTTTAACTCTTTAAAATGTTATAAAGAACTAACTACCGTTTTAAAATCAATAAAATCAAAAATATTTTTTATACTTCAATAATATTGTTTAACATTATTTTGCATTGTTCGTTTTAATGCATATTTTCGTTGCAAATTAAGAAAATATTTTTTAAGGTCGCCTATATACCCACCTACATGTAGTATATAATCTCATAATTCTGATACAACCTAGTTTGCAATATTTTACCCAATTAACTATGAAATTGATTATCAAATGCTCCCCTTTTTTAGAAAATGCGTAGGGTAGGAACCCTATCCGTATCCAAACACTAAATAGTATAAATTGCCTGCCCTCAAAACTACAAGAATAGGGTTTCTAAACAAATTGAGTCATCATGTAATACCTTCAATCGGTGGTTTTCAGTTTTTTCAAGAATAAGTAAACAAATTCACATCCGAAATTTTTAAGTTCCACCGCGAGTGCAGTTCAAATTCGCTTAACTAGAAATCGATATTTTAAGGGTAGGATTGCAATAAGCTCTTTAAGGATAACAACGTGAAAATTAGTAGAAGGATGTTACATAAAAAGTATGTTATTGAGGGGGCGTTTAGTATAACGAAATTTAAATCTGTTTCTGATTAGATAATTAATTTGTACAAATTATAATTATCCACTAAGTTTTACACATTAGCTGTGATAAAAATTTGATTTCAACTCAAAATTTTGTTAAATTTAAACCTTAATTTAGAAATAATTGTTAATAACAAACCTTATCCTTGATAAAAACAAAATCTTCGTACACGCACACTGACACAGTTACTAAAGTGAAGATGTAGCAAATCCATTTGAAAATTACTAGTTGATTAGATTAAAAAAAATATCAAAACACTTGTTTTGATATGTAGTTAAAATTCGACTGACAGCGTTCGATACAAAGTTGCCGGTCGGGCGTTGCGGCGCATGGCGCTTTTCAGAAATGTTTTTCTACAGAAGTCAGCACCAACATTCAGCCACGTAAAAATCGCAACGCTAAGTCCTAAGTCTTAATTTGGATTTTTAAAAATATAAATTAATATTATAAAATTGTAATCTGAAATAAATATTTTCCCATTCTTCAATGAGACGATTTGCTAGCTATCAATTTACATTCTAATATCTAATTTTACCTCAATTCATGTTCTACAACATTTTTTATTTATTTTCTGAAAAAATTGTTTGTTTTTTTTATAATAAAAACATTTTTATTAGACTTACAAAAAATGGTAAGCTTGAAAAGAATGTTGGATGAAAGTTATCCCTACCAAAATTCTTCAAAATTAAGGGTAACTGAAAAATCAAAAGTTTTAGAAATTAATTTAATTTATAAAAAAATTTAGTTTTTTGTTTATAAAAACGTTTTTAATTCTGTACAGAATACTATGTACTGTTCGTCGGTGGTTTTTTCATTGATTTATACCTGTAAATGATTATATTTAATTTATTAATTTACCATACCCGGATTTACTATTTTTTGTAATGCACGAATGTACATATCACAAACAAATAAATATTACTAAATTACTGTTGGCGGATGATTTTTTATTGTAATGTTCATGATAATTATCTCATTATTATACTTACACATATGTGTACCTGACGTTTTGCATTTGAAAATGAAATCACCAATATGTAAAGTTATTTAGAACGATTCCGTCATAACACAAGCTGATCAATTCGCTCTTTTGATATTAAAATCAAAATGTTTTGTAATATCTATTATTTGGTAGCAAATTCATATCATGGTATCTTAAGTAAAGTACTCATGAAGTCAATCAACTGCTCATATTTGAATCATTAATAGTTTCAGTACGTAATCATATATATTATGTAAAAAAATAATATCTTTAGCTTAAAATCAATAAAAACTATTTTTAGATTAAACGGTAAAATTAGCAAAAAAAAACATTAAATTGCCCCATATAGGATGAGTTTGCCTGTTTTCGCACAGTAAATTCTCCCTATAATTTTACGAAATAATTAATAAAATTTTCTGGATAAATAATTTACAGCTACATAATTAAACTTGAACCTACTTATTAAAATCTGACCCCCACTTTTGTTTACCAATTTTATAATTTACGAGTAATTGATAATTATTTTACTATTATAATAATAAGGAATGAATGAAAATAATCACCGAGCATTATCCTTCAAAACTTGTAGGTGTTTAGCAAATTAATTTTTTAAACAACAATAATAATAATTTACTAATTGGCTATTAAAGTATCAGAGTACCGAAAAATAATCGAATAATTTTATCAAATCAACTTACATAACTAATTATGATTATTTTGTATAGCACGCGACATCACGAAGGTACACTTTAAAATTACCTCAATATTCTACAATGCAATGCAATATTCAATTTTTTTTAGTATTAATTATATTACTTGAATTAATTCTGTATAGACTTCGTGGCGAAATGCTTTGTTTGAATCAACCCGAACATTTACATAAAATTTGTTATTTTTATGCAAGTGGAGTTTTATAAATTTTCTATTGTATAACTCATGTTTTACTTTATGATGTTTTTTCTTAAATTTAGTTTCCATTACAAAAGAAAAAATAAAAGTTATCCACAAGAATGCAAATTGTTCCAGTTTTTCAGACTTGAAAAGACAAATTATTTATTGGAAAACATTAATAATCCTCGGACCCCTAGATTTTATTTTATAAGAATACACATTTTTTATACAGGGTGTCCCCGTGACCGTGGAGAACCTTTAAGGTGGTGATAAAAAACATTTTTCTAAGACAAATTTTCAAATAGAACTTTTGTCCAAGTCTCCCTTTAAAGCAATTTTTTTGGATTTCTGATTTCAAACGGCCATAGCTCCGATATTATTGATTTTTTAAGCTTAAGGGATTAGAACTTTTTTAAAGATCATTGGCTTATCTACAAATTACGTTATAACCCTTTATCGTCTAGAATCAACGGATTTCGAGTTATAAATTAAATTAAGAAAAAAAATGTTAAAATATTCGGGTTTTATTTTTTTTACTTTTCTTGCGAACCCCGTATCTCTCAAACAAAAAGTCTCAAAAAAAACTGATGGCCAAACCGGATAGGGAATTTAACGGGCTACAACTTTGTTCAAATAAATATTTTTGGGAAACCAACCGTCTTTACAGAAATTTTGAAAATAATGAACAAGGTGTAGGTAAAAAACGACGCAGAAATGCCGAAGAAAATCGAGGGACAGCTTTCGCAAAAAAAAGTAATCTTTTTTTTTAATGTTGAATTCTTGATTTTTATCAAATGCTTCTATGTGCTGTCAAGTTCTGTAGGGGCAATGTTCTTAACGTACAAAATTTGGTCGAGAGCCCTTCAGTACTTCATGAGTTATTCACTCTTGAAGTTTAAACTTTGGAGCTAATAATTTTTGACAGATGACAGATAGAAATTTAATTTCACCTATTCTGAATCAAGCTTTTCAAGGTCTTTAAAATAACCTATCATAAGACAAAATCGTTTTTAAAAATCTTGTGTTATTTTCTTGTAGTGGCACTCCTGATTGACAGATCGCGAAACAAATTTTGACTACCGACCGACACAGAAAAATTTCTTTCATATTTTGCAGATCTTTACGTTTCTGAATACGGTAATCTCGAAAATGTAAAAAAATTTGAAATTTTTTTTCGATTACCTTACCTCCAAAAAAGAATTTTTTTTTTTTTGATTGGAGGTAAAAATAAAATCACAAAATTTATTTTAATAAATTTTTAAAATGGCCTTTTTCATTTTCAGCACACAGGCGTGCTCTTTTCAAAAAGTGTTGCATGGTATTATTTATAATGGCGCTTTTTATTACTTACTTGTAAAAGAAAAAGTATTGTAATCCCGATTTTTTTCGGTTTTCAGATTTTGACTGAAATATCCGTTTTACGGATAGGACATAAAAAAAAATTTATTTTATTTTTGAAAGTTTTCCGTCAAAACAATCTTGGACCGATATTGGCTGAATATTGGCAGGCAATATTGGTTATCAATTTTGGCCCAATATTGCACCAAACTACAGCCAATATTGGTCCAATAATGATCACCAACATCGGTACAATATTAAAAAACAATATTGAATCAATATTGGCTAAAGATTTGTATGAAATCCGAAAAACTGGCTTCCTATATCGGTGAAATTCTTATTTTCACGGTCGATATAATAATATTACGTAAGTAATTTTAATGTCAATTCCGCGAGTGCTAAATATTTTATTAATAATTTTGGAACCTGTCGTTGAACGTTTAACGAACTTCAAAACTTGAGACAAAATATTTGTAAATTTTTTATAGCTATTTACAGTCGTGTTGCAGAAAGTTGAAGATTGCGGTTGAGTAAGCAATATATCAGAACGAGCGTTTAGCGAGTTCTGATAGCTTACGAAACCGCAATGGAACTTTCTGCACGAGTCACTGTATTTAGCTTTACGTTCAAGACAGGTCCTTTCCAAAAAAAACATAAATTATGCTTTAAAAAGTAACGTTTATATATAAAGGTTAATAGAAATGAGACGCGACATAACGGAAGTAAATAATACTCTTATCTATTAGCTGTCATGCAAAATGCACGTGCACTTCAGTAGACAGTGAAAACGCAGACAGAGTAGTAGTGCATTTTAAAGTGTTAGACTATAAAAACAATAAAAAACGTAAACAAGAAACAACCTCCGTCTTTTACTATTTATAATCTTGCAGGTGTGCCTTATCGCTTATCAACATCCGCCGTAGCCAGGAATTCACGCTTCGATTTAATTATAAGGGTATTGCATTTCTTTATTGTGTGAGTGCGGAAAGTTAATAAGCGTGCGGAAAGTTAATAAGCGTGCGGAAAGTGCAAAAATTATGCTTATGTGCAAAAATTTTCCGAACACCGCTGCAAAGTATCATTTTCGAGAGATAAAAACTACCTGATATGCTATCCTTTCTATAGTCGTGTACGTAATAGCTATTTACAGTCGTGTTGCAGAAAGTTGAAGATTGCGGTTGAGTAAGCAATATATCAGAACGAGCGTTTAGCGAGTTCTGATAGCTTACGAAACCGCAATGGAACTTTCTGCACGAGTCACTGTATTTAGCTTTACGTTCAAGACAGGTCCTTTCCAAAAAAAACATAAATTATGCTTTAAAAAGTAACGTTTATATATAAAAGGTTAATAGAAATGAGACGCGACATAACGGAAGTAAATAATACTCTTATCTATTAGCTTGTCATGCAAAATGCACATGCACTTCAGTAGACAGTGAAAACGCAGACAGAGTAGTAGTGCATTTTAAAGTGTTAGACTATAAAAACAATAAAAAACGTAAACAAGAAACAACCTCCGTCTTTTACTATTTATAATCTTGCAGGTGTGCCTTATCGCTTATCAACATCCGCCGTAGCCAGGAATTCACGATTCGATTTAATTATAAGGGTATTGCATTTCTTTATTGTATGAGTGCGGAAAGTTAATAAGCGTGCGGAAAGTTAATAAGCGTGCGGAAAGTGCAAAAATTATGCTTATGTGCAAAAATTTTCCGAACACCGCTGCAAAGTATCATTTTCGAGAGATAAAAACTACCTGATATGCTATCCTTTCTATAGTCGTGTACGTAAAAACTATTTCTGAAAGCTTTCCGTCAAAACCACGTTGGAAAACAATATTGGACCGATAATGGCTAAATATTGGTAGGCAATATTGGTTATCAATATTGGCCCAATATTACAAAAAGGTAAAGGCCAATAATGGTCCAATATTGATTTCCTATATTGGCGCAATATTGAAAAACAATATTGAACCTATATTGGCTGAATATTGACATGCAATATTGGCTGCCAATATTGGCCCAATATTGCACCAAGTTACTGCCAATATAGGCCCAATATTGACTTCCTATATTGGCTCGATATTGAAAAACAATATTGAACCTATATTGGCTGAATATTGACATGCAATATTGGCTGCCAATATTGGCCCAATATTGTACCAAGTTACTGCCAATATAGGCCCAATATTGACTTCCTTTATTGGCTCAATATTGAAAAACAATATTGGACTGAATATTTATGGCTATATTATGAATGGCTAACTGAATTAGCCAATATTGGCTGAATATTGACATGCAATATTAGCTGCCAATATTGCCCCAATATTGCACCAAGTTACTGCCAATATTGCCTAACTATATCGGCGCAATATTGTTAAACAATATTGGGCCAATATTGGCTGAATCTTGCAATATTGCGCCCACATTCAATATTGGTCCAATATTACCCCAATATTGCGCCAACATTTTGTGCTACATGGGTTAGTTTATTTATAAATAATTTAAAAATATATATTTGTACCCGACTTGGTCCAATTTTTGTCTCCTCTCTTTTCTTCTTTTTTTCGAAAAAAAATAATTTGCAGATTTTTATTTAATTAAAATAAAAAAAAAATCTTGTGTTATTGTTGGCAAGACAACTCCTGATTGGACGGTTCCGGAATAAATACAAAATTTGACAACAGACCGACAGACAGACAGCCCGGCACAGAGAATTTTCTTTTAATTTTTGCAGATCTTTACGTTTCCGAACATGGTGATCTCAAAAATGTAAAAAAAAAATTTTTTGTTTTGATTGGAGGTAATAATGCAGTTTAAATGTTCTTGATCCTATATTAATAATAACGAAAATACTCGTTAATCATGACTGGAAGAAGCTAAAAGTTTACTTTTCTTTAAATAAAAATTTAAAATGACAGGTCACAATTTTTTACTTTTTTCCAAGCTTAAATTGAAAAAAAGTTTAGCAAATTTAATTTATTTTTCAAAATTTTATGAACATTACAATAACCATCCAAGTTTATCAAAAAAAAAGCATTTTTATCAAACACGGAAATTACAGTTTAACCTATTTTTGGCTTATTATCGACAACATGGGAAGAAAATTGTTAAATTTCAGATTCATTTTGAAATTCAGTAAAATAAAAAATTTCCAGTATAAAAAATCGTGTCGGATTCAAATTGGGAAATTAAATCTCAAATTTATGGGAAAAAAAAGGTTGTATAATTTGGAAAAAATTATAAATTTATAAAATTATAAAAAATTATAAAATAAAATTTTTATAGAAAAATCGCAGGTGGAATATTTTTTTATGCGGGACATTCGAAAATGAGTACTAGCGTCCTCATGTATTTCTTGCAAGCACTTGAAATATATTCTTCAATTTCAAATTTGAATAATAATTATTTTATTTTAACAGTATCTATTACTTTGTCCAATATACTATTTTGTATTTTAATTTCAATATGATGTCCTTCGGCGTGCCATACCAGTGCACTCTTTCATGTTAATATAGTTTAATTATTAACCCATTAACACACTTTAATTGCGTTACGTTATTGTTTACGTTGAACAAAAAGCAATAAAAATTAAAAAGCCTACAAACGAATTATATTATATAGTAATAATCACATCGAATAATGAAATATAAAAATAGATATCAAAAAGAAATAAAAAACCTCTGTATAACAAGATTATGCAACGTTTGAGAACTGAGAGGGTAGCTCCCTGTTTGATTTTTTTTTCGTCATAATAATTTTCAGGAAATACAAAATTTTGCTAAAGAATCTGTTCGATCAATATTAATCGTTCAAAATATTGTATCACCCAGTATACCAGTTCACACATTTACTTTTTCCATTTCACATTTTTAAAATTTGATTATTAAATTTTTTTAAATTAAAATAATAACAAGTTATGAGCCCAGCTCAGATATACGAAAAAATTAAAAATATTACAACCGTCACTGAGAAAATATGATTTTTTTTCTAAGTTAATGTTACATAATGGTAACCTGTCGAAAAGTATTTAATTTTTTATTTTATTTTTAAAATTTCAAATTTGTAACCCCCGAAAACGCTAGAACCCCAGATAAGTTTTTAGTGTCGCGGGATACCCAGTTCTCTCAATTTAATTAATTCTTCACTTTTTCAAAAATTAATTATAATAAAATTATTATTTTCAAAATAAAATAAAATTTTACCTTCATAGTTTTCAATACAACTTCAATGCGAAGCTAAACTTAAATTCAATTTTTCCTTTTCTATTCCATAAAACCATAGAATAATTTTTTCTTTTAATTTTTATGTAATTTAAATCAAAAAACTGCAATTTTGCGGTTTTATGCCAAACCTCGAGGTCGACTCCTTTATCAAAAAGTATATTCTGATGTATAATTTGAAATAAATTTTTATAGACTGCAACCACCCTATTACATTTGTTCTGATGTTTATAGAGTAATCCAAACCTAGTAAAATTTACTGCTATGTCTAATTGTTAATTATAATCAAAAGTTTTTATCGTACAGTATAACTTCAATAATCCAAACAAATTATTTTTTAGAAATTGGTCGTTAAAATACACAAAAAAGTCTTCTAGTTTTATTCGAATTTTATGCGTTCGTAAACTGTTGAAAAAAATAAATATCTACAGGGTGAGTTCGCCTGTAGACGGCCTGCGCCCACTCTCGTACACTAATAGCTATTTATGTCACGAGTACATAATTTAGGTCTTTTTCGGACGAAGCCGAGTTTATGGCAGAGCAACCTTGCGAGCGAGTCCACAAAGCCCAATTATGAGAAAATGACATACATAGCTTTATGTTCGATTGCACCGTAAAAGATTTCCTTTTATATTTAGCTAATAAAACTTTATCAAAAAAGTGAAACGGCCCAGTACCATAAAATGTTGTGTTATGGTCGCTAATTGGTATTGTAATCATGTTATTATCATACAGTCAGACGTAAAAAAACTTAATTAAAGTAAAAATGTTCGATAAAATGTAGTTCAAATTGTATTTTAAAAGTGAATTAATGTTGTTTTAGTTGTATTTAGATTAAATCAAATGATGTACGGAAACCGGAATATTTGCCATTTTTTGTTGGTATTTTTTTTTTTTTGATAATAAAAACAATTTTATTTGTTTCATTTAAGTCTTCATTTTTCAAATTTTATATTAAATAGAACGAATCGGCTAGTGTCAAGACATTCTGGTTAAACATTTTTGAAACTTGAAATTTCAGTTAAACGGCCGTAATCCGGCGAATTCATCTGATTTTGTAAAACATTTACTCATAATTTGTTGTCTGTCTCAATCTATTGACTTACTATGTATAATATAAAATTTACAAAATTTTCGTTTTCCCTTCTAGATAATATTAGATTCTTATTGAAACTTATATTTAATATAATATATTTTGGATTTAACATACCACTTAAGATTGAAAAAAGCTGCGAATAAAATACCTTCGTAACATGCAATGTAGGCATAGAAACTGAGCGTTTTATCAATTGCTTATTACACCAACGCAATCTTTTATCAATGTTGCTGGTGGTGTTAACTTCTCTTCTTTTGTTTCCATTACCACGAGTTAATTTGAAAAAATAAGCGCAGTCTGAAAATAGACACAAAACATAATTAACAATGAAAAAATAATAAACAGAGAACGAAAATTCACTTTCATCAGAGACGTATTTACCTAAGCCCCATGGCCCCGGGCGGAAGGCTTCGAGGGGCGGGCGCAAGCCGTCCTTCGCGCTCTGCTTGGGGCGCCTTTATAATCAGAATGAATTTAAAAAATTAATTATATTATTTTTTTAATTAATTTAAGGGGCGGCCAACCTTTCGGGCTCAGGGCGCCAAATTTTAAAATACGTCTCTGACTTTCATTCGGTAAATTAATAGTACTTACAAAATAATGTACTTTCAATCAAAAATAAAAAACACTTTCACCTGTTCGAAAAAAATTATAGATATGATCACCCCTGTGAACTCCAGCCTGAAACCTGCTTCCTGTAAACTTAAGCCACCACTTGTCCGAGTGAGATCAAGTTCTACTGTTCGTCAGAAAATACGAATAAACTTGACAACAAATCAGCAAGAATTTATGATTTTTCTGCGATAAATTAAAAATGAAATGATAGACGATCAGCAGTAACATAATGTTCTAAAGGTGGATACTATAAAATCTAATGAAAAAAATCGAATGTGGCCATGCCCATAACTTTATCACACTTTTAAATAATAATAAATTTTAAAAAATTATTATTTTGGAGGAAAATAATTCTAATAAAGAAATAAAATTTAAAAAATAAGAAAAGAATTTTTTTTTAATTTGTATAAACTATATAAACAAAAATAGGATATTACACGATTATTGATTAATACTTTTTTATTATTATTTTGGAGGAGAATATAATAAAAAAATAAAATTTTAAAAAAAAAGAAAAAGAAATTTTTTTTAATTTACAAAATATTATTTTTTTTGCTTTTCCGTATACCTATTTTAACCAAAATCTAATCAGCTCTAAGTCTCAATATTTATGTACTAAATACGAAAATTTGTTAAAAAATTTCTATTACTTTTTGAGGTAGAGCGCATACAAAATTTGACCACAACATACATACAGACATTTTTTGGAAATGATGATTTTCCGTTACTGGGACCCCAAAATGTCTAAATTCGTCAAAATCTCAACTTTTTTTTCTGCACGATTACAATAGGTACTTTCTCAGACTTCGTATGATAAAGTAAAAATATTGGTGTGAAACTCGATTGATGTGTAACTCGATTGGTGGTGGTTTTTGGTAAAATATACATTATTGAAATACGCACCTAAAAAATAAAACGTATGTTTTAAAAAGTTTATACAAAAAATGCACACCCTGGCCACCCCCTGGCGGCATCACTGGTTTACAAAAACTTGCAGTTTTTCTTCGAGTGATCCATTTTTTTTCTTCTGTTCATTTCATTTTTTTCTTCGTTTAATAAATTATGCAAACAATTCAATGCAAGTACTAAATATAATTCAAAATTTAATCTAAGAACTGGAAATTACAAAGAAAATTACTTAAATCTATCTTATACAATAACAATACAACTTGAGATGAAAATCGGTGATGCATGCGCTTTGAGAGCCATACAAATTGATTCGACTAATGCTTCCTGTAATGCTGAATGTGCCATTTTTAACACTTTTACTGAGGTGGTGTCTAACGGTAGCTTCAAATAATCCATCTCCTGGCATTGTCCTAAACACTATGGTATAATCTTGTATCCAGTTTATTCCTACCAATAAGTGTTTCATGAGGGAATGTAAGCGTGCTCTATAAACTTCCTTCAACGTTAAGTGTGCGCAATCTAGGTAACCGTTCAATTTTTTATTTATCTTTTCAACAGCAAAAAGAGCTGCTTTTTGAACGTTTGTGTTATTTGGGAAAACTTCAACACTTTCCTGACACGTACACCAATGAGATTCTATGCCGGCACTTTGGCATGTTCGATTATCGGGTATTACTTCAAACAAACTGTGACTTCTATTAAAATTCCTTCTAAATATTGGGTTTATCATCAATTCTTCATCCAACATTTGTATGTTAACCAAATCTCTCAAGGTTTCGTGCACATCAAACATCGTCGTTAATTTCCGAGTGTTTTTAACCAAATTGCTAAACGACTTATAATTTTTCTTCTTAAACCTCTCGGGTAACAACATGAATAAGAACGGAAGTCTTTCTTCCATTTGACCTTGGTAGGTCGAACGGATATCGCCCCAACGTATTCCATGATCGCTCATAAAAATCACCACCGTGTTATTCAAAACTTGATCTTTTTGCAGCTGTTTAAAAAAATCAGCATAATCATCGTCTGCTAATTTTGGAAGATTCAAATAGTCGTGCGATATGCTGTTACTCCAAAAAAACCCAAAACAAGCTTGATCGTTCGCATCCATCCTGTACACAAATTTAAGAATGTAATCCAGCAAACCTTTATAAATAAACCGAGATCCAACACATACGTAGGTATTTTGGGTATCAACGTTTCCAATTTCAGCTTCCGAAACGTAACTATACGGACCCCAATAATAATCGGTCGGTGCTTTAGTAAAACCTCCTTTGAGGTAATTGAATATTCCAATTTTTGAAGCGTCCTCACCAAAAGCAGTTACAAAAAAATTTTTCTTGGCTTCGTTCCAAATAAAATTACAGTTATCAAATTTGTACTGCTTTGGGCTCCAACATTTTGTCGACAATTCCGATACGCTTAAGCCCGTCAAAACTGGAATCAGATTTGGAAATGTATTATCGCCGACTTTATTAAATCCCAAAAACTCAACCGCATTTAAACTTTTCAGAACTTTGACCGTGTTGGGCATTTGTCTGTGCAAATTCAGTCTGGATATTGAATCAATTCCGACTATCAGCACATTATACTTTTGGGTTTTTGATAATGTTTGGAAATTGGATTTGTTTGGTACGAACGAAAAAAAATCCATATAAATTATTACCTTGTTGTCCGTACAAATAACTTTAACAAATTCTTCGTTTATTTTCGCCGTTGTGATGAAAGCAACGCAGTTTTCATATTTCACCTGATTATCACTTTGTAATTCTTCCGGTATGATTCTTCGAAAAACTGAATAGCAGCAATGTACAGATTGGCGATCCTTCGCGCCATAGCTAGAAAGGGAACTGGATATAAGTTTCAAGTGTGTTAAATTTGCTTCCACTAATGGAGGTAGACCTCGGTTGCACCAAATCTTAGTTGCATTAAAAATAAATGAACGGACGGATATATCAAATGTTTTCAAGTTGGGAATTCTACATCCTTCGGTTTTTATTAAAAACCCTTTCATGTTCTTACTTGATGTAATGTTCAATTTTGGATTAATGGTAAGCGAAATATAAATTCCATGTGCTTTCAACTGGATTTCTTCAAAAAAAACTAAACCACCTACAAAAAGCACAAAAATAATGGAATATAAAAATACAAGTATTTTTGATTTCCAAAACTTTTTATCGTATTTGCGATATTTTGCTGAAATCACATTTACTAAAATGCTTTTTGGCATTTTAAAAAATTAATACTTTTTTAATAAATTAAGTAGGTATAGTCAAAATTTGATATACGGTGACTTGATTGTGTGACCCTGTTAGTTCTACAAAAAAAATCGCTAATTTCTATCGAACAAGAATTTTAAATGCTTAAAATCCATAATAGTCCAGTTATTACGTAGTAAAAAAGAGATCCACATAGATATAACACGGAAATTAAATTTTCTTTGCTTAAGCCCTTTACTTTAGTATCAGAAAAAAAGCTTTTTAGTTTTTTATAACAGAATCAAAACAGAAAAGGGTCAAATTTGTCATAAAAAATCCCAAAAATGGTCAAATGAAAGTTTTTGGGAAAAAAAAACTTGGGATCTTTCTTCACAAATTTGCCTTTGTTCCGATTGTGAAAAACTTTAGGTCTTTTTTCTGATACCAAAGTAAAGCCTACTCAAGTTCCCCCGAAAACATAATGAATAAAAATTTTAAACTTGTTTTTATTTAAAAATAAAAACAATTTTAAGATATAATTAAATAAGGAACACATAATTGCAAATATGTATACAATCTACATCATTTATATACAAATTAATTTTATATTTCCTAAACATAAAAAATTGCTAACAAGGAAAGTCAACTTCCAAGTTACTAATTGTTTGTCCATTTTCCCTTAAATCACAGCACTCAACACTCGACCAATTAAATAATCTTTTAAGTTGCAAATTAAACACCCAATTAACACATTGAAATTACGCCATTAATATCCTCGCAGGCCATTGTACACCTTGTTGTTTGAATTTTGGTTTAAGATCTTTTTAATCGCTGCAAAAGAAAATCTCTCTCAATTTAAAAACTACATCATATTAAAACCAAATACCTTCTTTGTCTTCGCTTGTCAATTCCTGTTTCGGAAACTCCACATCAAAGGTAATAAATAAAGTACCGTGAAGATTATTATTCTCATAATTCGGCATACCTTCTCCCTTCTTACGTATCCGGGCTCCAGGCCAGGTCACCTTATCTCTCGTCACCGACACCATGTGACCGTCCAAGTGTTTTAATTCTAACGTAAAACCACTCAAAGAATCCTATCACAAACATAACCAATTAAATTAAAGTTTAAAAGAAAAGATGTCAAAAACTTACTTGTAAGCTTATTGTAATATTTGTGTACAAATCGTCCCCTTTTCTTTCGAAAACGGCATGAGGTTGTGTTTTAATTTTCAAAATTAAGTCACCAGGATCACCGTCCATGTGTGGTTCACCTTCTGCAGTAAATTTAGTTTCTTGTCCATCAACCATTCCAGGCTCCACTTCCATTTCCAACGTTCGTTCTTCGTTAACAAGCTTAACGTTGGGACATTCATCGCAAACGGTTTGTTGCATCATTTGGAATCTTCCCGGTCCCAACGTTTTAGTAACCATTTCTTGTCGGCAATTACACCTTCTTGTTCCTGATGCCGGTTTCATCACAGGCTTGTTTCTTGTAATCTAAAAAAAACAGCATGAAAAACAATAAGTGATAAAATCTCAAATTTTGTTACCTCGATAAAAGTGCCACTGTATAAATCTTCCAGCGTAACCATAATGTTCATTTCGATATTAGCACCTTTGGGGGTTTCGTGGTTTTGTTCACCTCCTCCACCAAAATGAAAACCAAAATCACCGAAAAAACTAGAAAATGGATCAAATCCGCTATCCATCATTCCATCTTTTTGTAAGCATTCCTCCCCACAGCGGTCATACTTCTTCCTCTTTTCTTCGTCAGACAAGACCTCGTATGCTGCACCTAAATCTTGAAACTTCTGAACCGCCTCCGTGTCGTCCTTATTTTTATCGGGATGTAATTCTTTGGCTAACCTTCTGTAAGCCTTTTTAATATCGTGCAAAGTTGCCGATTTAGTAATACCGAGAATGTTATAAAAATCTCGTCCGGCAATAACTAAAGTTAAACACACCAATAAATTAAGGAAAATAAAAATATAACTCGACGTTAAATTCATTTTAAATTATTTTAATTTATAAACATTCAACATGTCACGCTTTCATTATATATTCTATAAAATTACAAAAATGTACAAAATTCCAACTCAAATCACTTCCAACACGCACACAACTACCCCCACACATGTGGATTCATCTGATTGGCCGGATTTTGACGTTCTTTAAATTTTGACAAATAGGCAACCTTGGTTACATAAAATTTCCCTAGATGATCTAACCCGCTCTTTTTTAAATTTAAAACGATTTTCAAAGTAATTATGAAATATGCAAAGAACGTGTCGGAGTGTAAAAGCAAACAAAATGCAAAGAAACCAACAACCAATTTTTATTTTTATTTTTATTTTATGGATTTCTTTCTGAAATATTTTTTTAAATCAAAGTTGTGGCCGGTTAAATTTTCTATTGAGAAGAAAAAATCAATGATGTGTTTGCACAACTTTTCGTTTAGAAGATACAGGGTCTACACAAAAATTGTTCAAATAAAACTAAAATATCTTATTGAACATTTGTTTATTTAATTTAAGGTAAACCCCGTGGGGGAATCACTGAGGAAATTTGGTGTACAAGTGAAGGAAAATTTAAAGAAATCCAAAGAAATCTTGGACGGAGGGGTTAAAAATTATGTCACCCATGGAGACGGGTTCAGAGACAATTTTATCCCCTTAGGGGGATAAGGCTCAATTTTGAAATTTTTCGAAAATAAATATGAATTTTGAATGAATTTTTAAATTAATATTTGAAATATATTATTTTGTAGTTGGTATTTTGTTGTTTTATGGTTTTCATTTTCGGTTTTTGTGTAATGGGGGCAATGCGGGGCGGGAGTGCATAGATGCGTGACATATTTGGTGGGAAATCTGATCTGTGTTCGTTAAATACAGAGCCGGAACTAGGACGTGGCGAGAAAATTTTCAATTTTAAACTTAAATTTAATAAAATCTAAAAAAAAAATCCTAGAATATAATTATAAAATAATTATAATAAAAGATTAGCAGGATACATGTGGCCTTCACAAAATGTATATGAACTTTTTTATAGTAAATTTAATAAACTTTCTTTTTTATATCACTCATTTTTGCGATATCATCAATAGTTCCCGAGATACAGTCCAAAAACCAAAAAGTGTATATTTTTTCCAAGATGTCGGCTCGAGCGCAACATGTATCGATTGGGCAATTTAGTATGTTCATCTGGAAGCCTTAATAAGCTTGTATACCAAAATTCAGATTTTTACCGGTTAATGCATTTATTTTTTCTAATATGACTGGACTAACTGGGGATGGCAGGGAACGGCCGAGAGGTTGCATTGCACAAAACAAACCGAATAAAATTGTGATTTAATTATTTTAATTTTAATAAATTGATTTAAGGAAAACCTTTTTTTGCCCAATTTCGAAAATAGGGGGGCGGCAAATTTAAAATTTGCCCCGGATACCAGAAATCCACGCTACGCCGATGATCAGCTTAATTACTGTCGACGTAATTATATGAAATTTTATACACAGCCTTTTCTTTTATTTTTTTAACATTTTCCAAAGGAAATCTCAAGGCAATCGAGGAGGAAATCTTTCAAAATTCTTGTAAAAGAAAATCTAGTCTACAAAATTTGTTTTGCGACGTGTCTCTCGCTATAACTTAAAAGGCTTTGATTTTAGACAAATAAATTAAATAATTTAAATAAAAACATTCTAGAACATTTCGCCGTCGCCACTTCGTCGTCGTCTTTTGCCGTCGACCCATATTAGTATTTAATTTTTTTAATTTTAAAATGAGCATCCTGGAGATTTCTTTAAGTGGTGAGAAGTAAACTATTAAAGTAATATTTTTAATTTCAGTGTCAGTGTTATATCAAATTTTGCCCGTAGATATAATTTAGATGTTATGTTAATTTATTAATTAATTATCTTAATAATAAGTTGCTCAAAACATAAAAATTTGTCAAGCGGCAAAGAACATCCCAAGAATCGTATTTTTGTAAATTTTCCACAAACACCGGTTTTGCCATTGGCGGCTTTCCATGTTAATGGCCCAGCTAACATGGTTACGTCATATTGTCGTCGATAATTGGTCAGTATTGACGTCATTGACCAAAGAAATGACGTACTAGTGACGTAAAAGTTACATGTTAATGTCACAGAGAAGAGACGTCATTTTAGGACGATTATCCGACGTCACCAAAGACGTCCCCTGAACGTCTCACAGAACAATTAAGATCGTCATAAAGGCCCTGTTTTTCAATCGTTAGTTAACCAAAACTCAATGGTTAACTTAGATTTCTGACCAATCGAGTAGTCATAAACGTAGGTTAACCATTGAATTTGAGTTAACTAACGATTAAAAAACTGGGCCATAGACACGCAATTAATTACCTAATTATTAGATTATAAATTAGAGAGTACCACAAATCACAAGAGAGCAAACTACACCGTGCACGACTTCACGAACGACTACAATCATCTGCAAGTAACAATTCCGACATTCCGAGTCCGACGAGGAAAAAATATCTCGTAGTTGCAAAATTATTTTTATTAGCATGTTATTAGCAACTATAGCATGTGATTGCACTAAAAACTACCATTTAAATAAAAATTGAACAAATGAATTAAACAATATTAAAATCAATAAGTTTTTGAGCTTTCAGAACAACGAACTTGTTCAATTCGAAATTACAAATAAAAACGACGTCAAAATTACATTGAAATGATGTTACTTTTCTGACGTCAAAATTAGGTCATAAAACAACGTCACACTAACGTCAGTATTTAGTCATTTGAGGTCTTCGACGAAATATGACCAGAAATAAACGTGATTTTGACGTGATTTGACGTAAGCATGTCAACTGGGAAGTGTGACAATTGCACACCCATTGAAATGTGGAGCTAGAAAATTTATTTCCAAATTGAAAATAAGAAATAATATAAAAATATAGAAAATATAGAAATAGACGCTTCAAAACTTCAGCCAGTCCTGCTCTGTTAATTGGCGTTGCTCAAAAATTGTTTTCGTAAGTGGGAGCCAAAATAAATATAGCACAATAGCCGTAATTAAAAGCAAATCGATTCATAAACCTTTTAAAATTGATATGTAAACAATTTTATTGTACATATCGATTCCTTTATGTTCCGGTTTGGTAAATATTATTATGTACTTATTAATTCAATCCAATCTACGTTCAAATCATACAATCGAGCTGAACACGACATACAAATTGCTAGGTAGAAGCTCGTTGAATAACGCAAACAATATTCACCATTTTACCCAGTTTCATTCTCTTGGTCAAAAGGCGAACAGAGAAAAAAATGATATCAAATATTTTATCGTTCGTAAAACATAGAAAAGCAGGAAACAAAGTTGTGAATGTGGGTGCGCCAAATCACCAAACGCAATATTTTTCTTTGCAATATTTAATAAAATATATTTTAATTGTCGGGCAATGTTTTGCCCTTTTGCCCGTTAATGGTATCACAGAAAATGTTAAAAGTTTGAAATTCGAATGGTTGTCCTTCAGGACGATATACTCTCTTATTATGACACTATTGCTTTTTCTCTACTCCATTTTTATGACGTTCTATGCCCTTTCCAACGGGAGTAACTTCTTCAGCTTTGGTAAATTTTAAGGCTCAAAATAAATTTAATATTTTCGATTTTCTTTCAGTGGAGGTTATGTGGGCCGTCCAAGCTTGTGCAGGATTGATAATTTTTCTGAACTTGGGACGCAAATGGCCTCACTTACTTCAAGAATGGAACGACATGGAAATGAAGATGGCACCCTATGGACCCCTTCCAAATTTAAAATGGAAGTTTAAAATTTTGCCCATAATATTTCTGATCGCAGGCATCGGTAAGCAAAAAAAAAAAATTTCAGAGAAGCAAAAAACTATTATTTTTTGTAGTTAACTACGTCGTTTTGGTGTACGGTACTACAAAAATGGCCATTTCTGAAACTCGCGAGGTAAAAGACACACTCGGGAGCTATTTTACGGCTTTATACGAACCATTTTTCAAGACCTTTGAGTATACGTTGTGGAAAGCGTTGATTGTTGAAGTGAACCTATTTGACTTTTATCGTAACAACAATTTTTTTTAATTATATTTTAGATTATTGGATTGACTATTAACTTCGTCTGGCAATTTTCTGATCTGACGGTAATACTCCTATCGGCAGCTCTAGCGGAAAGGTTTCAGCAAATTACCAATAAAGTGGTTAATTATGAGGTGAGCAGATGAGATGCAAAATTTAACTTAATCAAAAATGAAGTTGGTTCTTTTTAACCTTTTAATAAAATTAAAGCGGGATAACTAGCCCTCCCTCTCCCCGACCTATCAAAATTCAAAAAAAAACTTCTAAATTTTTTAAATTTGAAAAATTACCTAAATAGATCCACCCTTGATCTCCAAAAAAAAAACCAAAAAAAAAACAAAATGTAGGTATATAAATCTCAAAAATAAATACAAAATTTATAAACAAACTACAAAAAATCATACGGAGAATTTTGAACTACGATAATACACTATTGCATTTTTTGTTTATTTCACTTCTAGAAAAAACTATCTAAGAAATTTTACTAATTCTTTCAGTCTTTAACCGAAGCTCAGTGGAGAGATATACGGAAGCATTACAATATGCTACACCTATTATGTAAAACCTTGAATGATTCTATTTCGGGAGTTGTTCTACTCTCATTTTTTGGCGATATCTATTTTCTGGCCATAGCTATTTACGAATGTTTCACGTAAGGTACCAAAAACATGCGCATAATCATTAGAGTAAGCTTCACTCTTTGCAGATCTCGAACAAAATTTGAAGCAATGTATTTTTCCTACGTTCTAATATTTGATTTGTTTCACTTCATCACAATTTGTTACTACGCTTCTTGGGTACATGAAGAGAGCGTAGAGCCTATTACCAGCGTGTCGTCCGTTTCGACAAAAAATATGTCTCACGAGGTAAGCATTTACGCAAAAGAAAAAATAATAGCGCTTTTTATAATAATGTGTAGGTTGATAGATTGTTGCACCAAATGGCTGCGCGTGATATCGGAATATATGGTGGTGGATTGTTTAAAGTAACCAGAAGTGTGTTTTTAAATGTAAGTAATTTTACTTAAGAAAAAACTGAATAGCATTAATAATTAAAAACAAAGTGGGCTAGAAGCCCCATAGCCGCTCTACTTTATTCTTGCAAGCGCTAAGATTTGTCTGCAGTGCTCAAATTCAAATAAAATAAAGATGTTTTTATTTCTAGGTAGCAAGTATATTGGTCACTCTTCAACTTATTCTAGTCCAATTTGATACAAATATGTCAACCTCCATTAAAATATAGATTACAAAAAATGCAAAAATATAAAAAATAAGCACTAAACTTGTATTGTTGTTACTTTTGATTCCTTGTGATAGAAATAAATATTGGTTGTTTTATCAGGGATGTAATTTTATTATTTTTTTTTTTTTTTATTTCCATTCAATCAAAATATAATTTTCTTGTAGAAGTATAAAATTACAAAACATCCTGTATGCTATCTTCCACGTTGGATGTTTTGAAAATTATATCCAATGATCAACTTACGTTTCATAATACACGTGATTTCTGTCAAATGTGACGTTACAGAAATAAAATTCATGGTAGCCGAATAAAATTAATTAAAAATTATAAAATGTGGGGAGATACGCTATTAATTGTATTTATATCGGTTTGTACGGCATTATTGGGTGAAGGTTTAACTTGGTTGATGGTGTACAGAACAGAAAAATACCAAAAGTTAAAAAATGAAGTCGAAAAACAAAGTAAAAAGTGTAAGTATTGAATTAAACTTTTGATGTAGCTATTCTGTACTGTAAATTTTTGTAGTGGAAAAACGCAAAGAAGCGCATGGCGACACTTTAGACAAACAACACAAGAAGAAAATCGAACGGGAAGAAGAACGATTAAAAAATAACAACCGCGATTTGTCGCTAGTCAAAATGAAATCAATGTTTGCAATTGGTTTCGCATTCACTGCCCTTTTGAGCATGTTCAACAACATGTAAGTTTCTTTTAATTCGATATACTCAAAAATTAATTTTTCTCAATTCAGATTTGACGGTCGTGTCGTGGCCAAACTTCCATTCGTACCAATCAGTTGGATACAGGGTTTAAGTCATCGTAATTTACCGGGAGATGACTACACGGATTGCACGTTTTTATTTTTGTATATCTTGTGTACCATGTCGATAAGACAGAACATTCAAAAAATGTTAGGATTTGCTCCGTCTCGTGCAGCATCCAAACAAGGCAACGGTCTGTTTGGACCAGCGCCAGGTCAATTTAAATAAATTGAGGATATTGTTACTGAATTATTTATTAAACTATACAAATTTCATACATTGGTTTATCGACTATTAATCTGTTAAATCCTAACCTTGTTAAATCTATCGTCGTGAAATCTCCATCCACTATATGTTCGGCTATTGCTCTTCCAACGGCAGGTGCTTGCTGGATACCGTGACCACTAAAGCCGGTCGCTATGTAAAAATTAAAATAATAAGGATGGACTCCAATTATTCCATTCTCGTCATAGGAATTAAAATCGTAATAACCGGCCCATGCATTGCGCAACTATAAAAATGTGTCTTATAATAAGAGAGAGTCTCGAATAGTCAACTTACTTTGATGTTATTAAATGCTGGTACACGATGTGCAAATATAGGCCACAGTTTTTCTTCAAAATAAGAATAATCAACATCTAAATTCGTTATATCAGGTTCATCCTCAGATAAAGGAGACATGCCAGCTAAAAAGGTGCCACCTAAACTGTCGCGTCGAAAGTATGCCCCTGTGTGGTCAATAGTCATAGGGGTATTTAATATTGGGGGGTTTTCTTTACAATCAAAACAGTATACAAAGCGTTTTCTGAGAAAAAAAAATTGTTGAAATCATATAATTTAGTATTGGAAGAAATTTGTTACCTCTTTTCCACAGGAATACCGGCCCTGAGAATTCCTTCACCTGTTCCTATTTTTGCAAGTTTTGCTACTTCTCCCGATTCTGCTCCAGCTGCCAAAACACAGTAGGCAAATTTAATTGATTTGATATCGCCATTGGGTAATTTGACCTAAAGTTGATAAATTATTACAAACTTTCACAAAAAATTGTCAACTTACCATAAGTTCGTCGAGGCCTTCATACGAACCTTTTTGCACACCATCTGTAACGATATCTTCTCTGTTGGCAAACGTAAAACCCACAGCTTCGCCGTTTATAAATTGGGCGCCCTTCTGCATAGCTCCACGTTTCACTATATGCAACATGGCCCAAGGATCAAACCAACCTTCATTTTCAAGGCCTAAACATCCTACTTCTACGTCTTCAACGTTCATCCATGGAAACCTGCAATAATTTGTTGATTCCAGAATATTACAAAAATTTATTAAAGGAAATCAATTTATTGAGCTACACGAAATATCCAAGAAAACGTGTTTTTTGATGGTGCACCCTGTAGTTTTGTAAGCCATTTTAATATTTGTTTTTATTTCAAAAGGCCCTTAAATAATGATTAAAGGATTTGAATATCATTCATTGGTAAACACATCGTCATGAGTACATAAAATTGCAAAATAAATTAAGTGAATTTAAATAACCTCGAGTACTATGAGAATAAGTTATAATTAATACGCACTTATCAAATACAGATAATGCTATCTTTCTAATTGTGTACTTAAATAATAACGAAATAGTTAAACAATGCTCACTCAAAATATCATAAATAAATTAACGAAAAGTACCTTTCTTTCAAGCAATCTTTCCCCAGTATAATATTTCGAGCACCCAGTTGATTCTGCAACTGTGAATTAGCAATCAAAGTCTCAGCCCCTGATTCGCTAGCAAGCATAAGATAACCATGAGGTGTGAAGAACACTTCGGCATCGTCTCCAAAGTTCTTTTTCAGAAGCCTGATAAATTCAGCACCGTACAGTGACATCTGAATATTTTCGCTGAGAGAAAATTGTTGTCTCAAGCCACCCACGGACAGCGTAGTAGAACATTTGGAATACTAAACCAGGTCATTGTTTTAATTTAAAAACAAAAATGTAACGTACAACTCACAGTGAGATCCTTTTCGATTACGGCTACTGACAACCCAGTCATTCCTGTCTTTTCTTTTAAAAAATACGCTATCGACGACCCAATAGCACCTCCTCCAATAATAACAACATCAACATGATGAGGAAACTGTGAACTTAGGAACTGCCCTGGACCTGGTTTTGGTTCCGGAGCTTTAAATATCGATACGACGTCGTCCTTTAAAATCCGCCATGTCCTCTTTAGTGGATTTTCGAATTTAGCTAAACATTGTTTATTTGTATGTAACGTACGTTTATTATTTGATATTAAACGACAACACGAACTGATACGTCTCGTGAGCATATTATCTAAATGCACCGACACTGATAAGTTAAGTTAACAAAGTCATAAAGAACAACGAAAGTTATCACAAAAACACTCGATTTATATACTTGATAAATAACAATAGTAAAGTAGTTTGAAAAAACCCAATTAACTTCTAAACTAAAAGGTTATATTTACGCAATTTAATATAACCTAAAAATGTACCAACATGTGCGTTAGGCAACTAACGCTACAGCAAAACATATTTGTGTTTTGTTCTGACAGAAATAGTATATTGTGACACGAGTATCTAAAACCAAAAAAATATTTATATATAATATCAAAAAACTAGTGAAAAAAAGAAGTAATTTTTAATATTCTACTTTTAGGTTTTGTAAAATACTTTGCAAAAAAAAATGCCAAACAAAAATTGTTCTAGGTTCCTGTTTTTAGAATTCGTTGCCGGTGTATCCGGGAATATTTGCCCCAGTGAAATTTTACCCCTAATCATTTTTTACGGGGGGTAAAATTTCCTTAGAGAATTTTTACCCCCTTAAGAAACTTTATAGGTAAATCAGAATTTTTATTACTGTTTATGTATAAAATTCGATTATATTTTATTCTGAGGTGCTAAAATATCTTCCTAAGATTTTGGAAGTATAAAAATAAATAAAATAGGATAATTTATTAGTTAAAGAGTAAAAGTATAGAATATAATAGAAAAATCAAAATTTCGTTTCTGCCCCAGAAATAATATTTAGCAAAAACGATTTTGTGAGAAGCTTGGACTTTCATTTGACTAGAATTCCGATTTTGCAAAAACAAAAAAATTCGTTGTTATTCGCCTCATACCGTTATAGACGCCAAGGCAGGCGGTAACTGTTTTTTTAGATGCATATCTTTTTGCATTACCGAAAGTGAAGATCAGCACAAAGAAGTACGAAAGCTAATTAATGAATTTATGAAAACTCCGAAAAAAGAAGTTGATCTGTTTTCTGATGTTGAGAATTACATGTATCACGAAAATGGACAAAAATGCAATTTGGGCAACAGATGTTAAGATGCTTTTCACTGCAGCACTCATAAGAGCCGATATAAATATTCGTTTACTCAAATTTCCGAAAATCCTGCTTGGCTAAGGTTCCCAAGTTCAATGCACCTTTCCGAGGAACTTAGTTACAAAAATCTGGCAATATATTTGAACCATAAAAATTCAAATCATTTTAAAATAGCAGTTTCGGTAAAAAGAAGTGTGTAAGAAAATGTAATTTTTAAATAAATTTTATGTTAAACTTTTAAATTATCCTATTTTATTCTTCAAAAATATCTCAGGAAGATATTTTAGCATTTCGCAGTAAAATATTATAGAATTTGATACATAAACAAATATAAAAATTTTATTTACCTATAAAATTTCTTAAGGAGGTAAAAATTCACTAAGAATATTTTGAGCTATTTTACCTCCCGGTAAAAATTCCCTAGTAAAATTTTACCCCCTAATTATTTTTTACTGGAGGTAAAATTTCCCTAGGGAATATTTACCGGGGGTAAAATTTCACTAGAAAATTTTTACCGGGGGTAAAATTTCGCTAAGGAATTTTTACCGGAGGTAAAATAAAAGGGGGTTAAAATTCCCGGCTACACCTGTACCATAATATGTATGCCCTATTTTGTTATTTTGATATAATTTGATAAGTGAATCACTACAACACTACAACATTCATACACTTGTATGAATACATACAACCACTGAATTTATTACTTTTACTGTAACTGAAGAATTGTAAAATAAATTCACAAAATTGAAAAAAAAATTTCAAAATTTCGAAATTCTTTTTTTTTATTTAGAACACCAAAACCCCAAAAAAATCGTTAATTTTAGACAATAAGGCTTCAAATCTACTTTGTAAATAAATGCACGCTTCATTTCGCAAATTATTAATTTTGCCTTTCTCTTGTATCTGTGGATTTTTGGGTTTTCTAAAATATTCGCATGGTTAAAATTGAGTAACCTAAACTACGTGTCATCGATTATCCACTATCTATAATTAGTAGTTTTATCAAATTTTAGACTAAATGTAATCGCGGAAAATAGTTGCTTGTGTATTTGGAAAACCCAGGGGTTTTCCCCTAGATATTTTTGACAAAATTGTGATATCTAATAATATACATACAGTGGCGACGCAAGACATAAATTTTATGTGGGCAAAATAATTTTTGTGAAGCCCTTTGGTAGAGCAAGAGAATGGATTTCATACATAGAAAAACATTTTTAAATATTGGATGGAATTCGGAATATATTATAATTTTATAATGAGTAAAATCTTTACCTCGGACCACGAGGCCCCTCGAACCGCGAGGCCGTGTGCGGTTTCCCACATCGCCTACGCCTTACGCCGCTTCTTATAGTACATACACTGGCGTATCTAGAGCCAAAAAAGGTCATTATAAGAATTAAAAAATGTCCCCCCCCTCGGTACGCCAGTACCTACCTACCTACCTACAATTTTAACTTTATGGATAGACTAGCCCGAATGAGTAGCATTAGCGCTTACTCGGTCTTCAGCCTCAATTCCAAACATTAAAACAATCTTTGTTTCAAAAATGTATTTTGGAGCTTTTCCTGTTACAAGAAAATCTATTAAAAGTGAAATATAACGTTTGATTTTTAACATATAAAATTACGTAGGTAAAATAAAAATCGAACGACAAAATGCGGTAATGATTTATCCTGCTTTATCAATAGGCAGTTACTTCCTTTCAGATAACATCTGCGACCAAAAGTTACTAAAAAAATAGATTCAGAATTAATCAAAATGACCAAGGGTACATATCGAGTTAACGACGATGAAAATCCAAATAAAGTGCAGCCTCAAGATACTTCTTATAAATCCTGTATCTGTGCTCTGTTATTTGTTCTAGTCATTTGTGTCGTTATTTTAGTAGCTACAACGATATGGGGTCCAGGAAAATCCAAAACGAATACGACGCCGACGGTAAGCAATTTATATTTTGAAAATTTAAAATGAACCAAAATTAATTTTTTTGCCCTTAGAAATTACAAAAATTTTTGTACTCTACTATTATAATATGTTTTGTAATATTTCATCATAAAATGTGTGTTGAATTTTGTGGCTTTTTGAATAATGTAATTAAAATTGTGACCCGCAGACCCCCGGTACATTTGCACGTTTCTAAATATATTTTCAATTTCTTCTTGCATAAATTGCTTTAAAATAAAATGTTTGCTTGCTATATTCATATTTTTCGCTTTGCTTCTTGCTTCTTTGCTTCTCAGAATGTCAGATAAAAAGTCCCCGAACAGGAAGGGGAAGGAGCTATGGTACATTTTGGAATCTTGTTAATCCATACATGCGCGCCACTAACTAATAATAATTTTTTTTATAAATGTTTCAAGTTATTCAACACTGAGAAAAATTATATATTGATTGTTATCAACCTTTGCACCGGAGATTCGTGGTAAAGCTCACCAACTAGGCACCCGCAACCTCACTTTTTCTTATGCAATTTAATTATCAACAAAATTACATTATAAACTGTTAATTATATAATTATCTTTTTCTACTTACTCAAACCACAGTGTAAAAAACATAAACTCTGCCATTATTATGTGTATAGATACTTATTAAAAATTTGTTTATTTATCACAGTGACGCATAACTTTCTTTTTTATAAAGGGCATTTTTCTTGAACTGAGAGACACAAATCTCACATTTTTCGTTCGTTTTCTGTTTAGGCAAATCAGTAGTGGGGAATTTTCGCCCTACGAAAGATGGGGTAGAAACGATTTTAATACATGTTATTTATGTATGTCTGGGCTTCGATGAGGGGTCGAATGGTACATAAAATTATTTTTTTCTAAATAAATCTTCAACAGTTGATTCTACGACAAATATGTCTAATACTAACTTGAAGAAGTCAGAATTCCTTATAATTTTGTAGGAACTTTTTTTTTCTTGCTCAACAAAATAAAAAATACCAAATGGGCGCCAGTTAACGTAAATAAAATTAATAAAGAATGGAAAAAAATTATGAGCTCTCTTTAAATCATTCTAAATTTTCTGAATCTGTAATTCTCAATATATTAGTTACTAATTTAAAAAAAGTTAATTTTTTGTAATTTGTTTTGTCAAACTTTTTAAAACTGAATTAATTAATCTTGACCAATGTTCGTGTCTTTGGGAGATTAAAAGAAAAATTTCAACCACGATTTCAGTTTTAAATTTAAAAATGTTAAAAAAACACTCCGAGCTAATGACCATGGCATGGTGAGAACTTATAGTTGTAAATTTGAACATCGTGATTGATATACTTAGTAAAAACACACTGATTAATTTTTTTTTTATTTTAGTTCACAGGCGAACATTTGCCATTAGGGCAAGAGAATAATAATAAAAATACTACTGCTAAAATTATTATGCAAATTGAGACGACTACAACTAAAAATTACAATAATTTCGACCATGGTGGATTGCAAACAACTACAGAAAAAGATCGGTACACTTCAGCTACCAATGCTACCACGCCACAATCTCTTAATGAATCGTCTTCTGTTACCATATCTATAAAGAATGAAAGCTCTTCAACTGATAATGATCAAACCGAATCATCGGTTTCTGTATCGTCGAAATATCCAAACTCGACGTCACATCCAGATGTTGATATACCATCTGAAACTCCAACTGAAAATGTTGAAAAAACTACAACACAAAAAACTGAAAGCACTTCAACTGATAATGATCAAACCGAATCATCGGTTTCTGTATCGTCGAAATATCCAAGCTCGACGTCACATCCAGATGTTGATATACCATCTGAAACTCCAACTGAAAATTTTGAAAAAACTACAACACAAAAAACTGAAAGCACTTCAACTGATAATGATCAAACCGAATCATCGGTTTCTGTATCGTCGAAATATCCAAGCTCTACATCACATCCAGATGTTGATATACCATCTGAAACTCCAACTGAAAATGTTGAAAAATCCACAACACAAAAAACTGAAAGCACTTCAACTGATAATGATCAAACCGAATCATCGGTTTCTGTATCGTCGAAATATCAAAGTTCTACATCACATCCAGATGTTGATATACCATCTGAAACTCCAACTGAAAATGTTGAAAAATCCACAACAGAAGAAACTGAAACCACTTCAACTGATAATGATCAAACCGAATCATCGGTTTCTGTATCGTCGAAATATCAAAGTTCTACATCACATCCAGATGTTGATATACCATCTGAAACTCCAACTGAAAATGTTGAAAAATCCACAACAGAAGAAACTGAAACCACTTCAACTGATAATGATCAAACCGAATCATCGGTTTCTGTATCGTCAAAATATCCAAGCTCTACATCACATCCAGATGTTGATATACCATCTGAAACTCAAACTGCAAATGTCGTAAAAACCACAACAGAAGAAAACGAAAGCTCTTCAACCGAGAATATCGGATCATCACTTCCGTCACTTTTACATCAGGATGATGTGCAAACTTTAGAAACTACGACTGCGACAACTGTGCCCGATGTAATTATTAGCCGTGGATCCCAGAGTGTTTCAACCAACAAACCAACAACGGCTACCAGCGCAACTGCTGCTTCAACTTACTCCATAGATATAGAAACCACAACGTCCACAACAGCTGAAGATGAGAACCGTAGCGGTGATATCCAAAACACTCCAAATGATTCATCGGGAAATTTTGATTTCCTTAATGCTAAGCCTGATCCAACAACAACGACAACAACAACAACACAAATATCTGTCCAACAAGTTCTGAATCAGCAAGTAGTTAATACACCAGATATCTGCTTATCGGCAGAGTGTAAGACTGTAGCTTCCCACATGTTGAGTCTTATGGACCATTCGGAAGATCCTTGCGAGGATTTTTACGAATTTGCATGTGGAGAAATGCGGGCACATGATAATGATAAAGACACATGGCATAGATTGTCAAAAGAAATTAATTTAATTGACGATGAGGCCCTTCCTCATTTTAAAGCATTAAAAAGTTTTTATACCAGCTGTGTTGAACACGAAAAAATATTCAACTACACAGATCGAATTTTACAAGGTGAATGAATGATTGTTCTGTGCAGGACACATTAACTTTTTTTTTGCTTTTTTAGTGACGGCGTTGGTTAAAGAAATTGGCTGGATAGTCGATAGTAAAGCAGATCCACGTAGTGTAAACCTTACCTCATTGTTTGCTAAATTGATATTACGTCAATCACTTCCAATTTTTGATGTCGAAGTTGATGTCGATAGCCAGACTGAGACATTTATATTACAAGTAAGTTTTGGTGTTTTGGAAAATATCTTATGTGTCCAATGTTAATATGTTATTCTAGTTAGTTCCACGGCAAATGCATTCCATGTTTGCCGAGAGTGGACGTTGGTCAGAATTATCGGAAAGCCAAATTCGTTGTCTTATAGCAGAACGGGATGCATTGCAATCTCCAAAATTAGATCTCAATAAGATACATTTATCTTATCTCAATTGTCAAAAAGATCAAGAAATGTATTTGGATTCTGTTCAATCTGTTGTTGAAAATCTTGGGCTTTATTCCGATACCATAAACTGGTACAACAAGTCGCAATTGATTAAAGAACTTAGAACTACAATTGAATGGAAATTTCTTACCTTTTTAGAAGTAGGGAACAAAATACAAGCAAATATCTAACGATGTATTTGAATGTTTTTAGCAACTTCCCGCCTCAAATATCGTACGAGAAAAACTACTGTTTAAAAAACCTAACCAGTATTACGATGTTATGACAGTCAGAAATTTGCAAGATAAATACCCGTTGGTAAACTGGAAAATATTGTTTGAAATGATAACGGGGAATACAATTCCGTATGATGCCCAAATTAAGACATATTTTCCTGATTATATAAAAGATGTATTTGATGAGCTCCAAAGAGATAAATCGTCTGGGCCTATGTAAGTTGACATGTTTTCCTTTTTTGTTTTTTTCTTCTCACTTTATAGTTGTTTTAGAGATATAAATAATGCTTTGATATCAATGTACGCGCATAGCCTGTACCAGAACCTGGTGATACCACAAGCAAGGCACCATAGAGAAGATTACTGTTTAAAGCTGTCAACCAAATTGTTCCAAGATGTATCAAACAATTTGTATGTTAAAACATGGAAAATTGCTGATTTTGTTGATTACCAAAATTCTTCGTTGGAGATCTTCAGGCAATTGAAAAATAAATTCAAAACTGAAGTTGAAACCGATGCTAAGTGGTTGGACGAATCTTCAAAGCAATCATTACTGAGGAAACTAGATAGTATTAAACTCATTGTTACTGATGAAAAAGATCATTACAACTATGGCGGTTACCTTCAGCAAAAGTATCAAATCGACTTTATAAAAAATAATTGGCCTTCCAATGCTGTAAAAATGCTGACAAAATATCGAAAGATGTTATACTCCATTCAAGGAAGCGACTTTTCCACTGAAAAATTGTAGGTTTCTTTTATTTGAATTTTCTATTCTAACAAATTTTTTTAAGGTGGAGTTTCTTCATAAATTCTTACGATAGTACTCCAACTTCGATTTATGGCCTAAATATGACCGGTAAACAAGAATATCGTTTCTTGTAAATTTTAAACTAAAATTTAATATATTTGCAGTTGCTCCATTAGGAACAATGAAAAAATATATAAAAAATGTTCCAAATTATATAACTATGATGAAAATTGGATTACCGCTAGCCAGAGAAATCGGCCATCATTTTGATCACGAAGGAATAGTAAATCGAATGAATTTATTTGTAAAGTCCTTTGATTACTATAATTACATGAACTATTTAATGAACAATAATACACTAAATACTACGATGTTGGTAGGAAACCAAGAAATTACTTTTGATGTAAGTGGAAATCAACAAAAAATATGAAAATTTAATTCAAAATTTTTTTTGATTTTCAGGTCGAACCCCAATTGTCTGGAAACGAACGAATTGCCGATAATACAGCCTTGAGGTTGCTGTCCGAAATTTATAATGAAAATGACAATCCTGATCTTCCTTGGATATCGACATCTTATCCGAAACAAAAATTGTTTTTTATATTAGTTGCCCAGGGTAATGAATGAATAAGATGTTATTGTGATGAAAACAAAATTGAAATTTTAATTTTTACAGAATATTGCAGTCGAATGTCAATGCCAGAATTTATGCAAAAACTTTTTGAATCGGAAACTTTACCGCCAACTCTTCGAGTTAAAAATATTGTAACAAATTCTGAAGAATTTTCTGAAACGTTTAAATGCAGTCCAACCCAGGAAGAGATCGATGGAGTTTCCTATAAATTACAATTTCCATACCTGCAGAATCTAGATATGGAAAAATACTATAAATTGCTTAAATAATTAGGTATTAAAAATAAAAATATTGAAAAGAAAAAGAGAACTTTATCTTACGGCAAAATTAGGGTAGGTAACGAAATATCCTTCTTTCCCTCCCTCTTAAAAGGAATACTGTAGGCAAATTTTATTTTGAAAATTTAAAAAAGGTCTGAAACAGATTTCGTCACGACCGACACGCGAAATCAGGTGCCTTTTCTTTTGTTCTTTCAGTTTTCCACCAGATTGCGCCAGCAACAAATTTTGCAAAAAACTAAATCTAAATTATAATCTTTTACTTTGCCACATTAAATTAAATATAACTTCTGTACTTTTATAATATTACGAATTAGCCAATAGACATAAATTAACGGAAATAAGCAGTATACACTGTAAAATTAACAAATTACACGGACTACATGTCCCCCCCCCCTTGATTTTAGTTCTGTCTCTCATTTTGTAGTATATTAGTGGCATTATAAAATCGTGTGAATATTTTTTATCTTATAGCAAGTATTTCCATCACTGCGATGCTCGAGATTCAGTACGTAAGCAGTAAATATTAGATCTGCGGTATATCTTATCAGAGTTTTCACAGGAGATTTGAAATAAAATGTATCTCCTCAGATGCCTACGACTTTTATTACTGTTATATAATTTTAATTTTCAATACAGGGTTGAAAGTTGTTTGTGCTTTAACGGGAATCTTAGACAATTAATATTACTGTAGGACTGTAATTGCAGAATATTATTGCACCGTTTCATACTTGGAAATTTATGAAATTTAAATTTATGATTAAAATATATGCCATAATTTATTGATCTTATTAGTAGATTGTATCTTTTGATTAATGTCTTTATTCAATTTTTGTATACTTTGTTTAAAGCTAAAATAAAATAATTTTATAGAAAAAATTATTATCAAATTAAGTTTGAAAAAGTGCACTAGAATCGACCTAGTATAACTACTTATAAAATTATTGATTTATTGAAACAAAAATTAAAATTAAAACAAGTTATTTGACGTAAAGCAAAATAGAAAACTAAACACCAAAATTCTTCCAATTTAAACTCAACGCTAAGATTCTGAAGTTCTTGATTCTGATTCTGAAAAAATTTTAATTTTAATTAATCTTGTATTCTAAATAATTTTCACTTCTTGAATATTATTATTATTAGATACATTAGTAATTTCAGTGTCTATTCGTACAGTTGATATACTGAACTTATAAAATTCTCATTAGTTTAAAACATAAAAAACCTAATAACTACATAAAAACGTTAAAATTAACGTGTTTTTAACGTGACAAAAATTGACGTGTAAACAACGAAGCCATTTTAACGATTATTACAGGTTATTTGACACTATCCAATACGCCATATTAGTGCAGAGTCAGATTCTACGAATCCAGTTCCAAACAAAACACCCGACATAACCTCGTTTTTTCCACTTTGACATTTGGTTTGATTTTTGAACGATTTGGGTGCTTCTGTGCATTAAAATGACTGAAAAATGCGCAAATATATATTAGGTAATCGTTCTTGAAGTTGTGGTGGATATTGTTAACAAAATTTAGGTACTCGATTTATGCAATGTTTGAATTATGTTTTGAACTTAACTGTTCGTTTCAGCAATAACAATGAGCTAAACGAACATTTGTTACAGTAGGCACGTTTTTGGAAGATTGGAAAAATGCAAAAATCCTCTAGTAGAAATGGTTTTAATGTTAAGTTTGATAATCTGGCTCTCGGTACACAGTCCTGTCTTTAAATGTGGTAAAATGTGTCCACAAATGAATATAAACCACTGTAGAGGTAATAGATTTTTAAAATTTGACTGGATAATGTTATAAACGTTTCAGATGCAAATAAAGCTAAATAAATATGGGAAGTGCTAATAACAGGTGCTAAACGGGTTCCATAGCCGGGACTGGAATTTATCACCAGGAAAACAATCACAAGTTATGTGTTTTTTTTTATTATTTTAATAAAAAAAATACAATGCAAAATAAGTACAATTTATAGAAAAAAAGACTACAGACTTTTTATTTACAATAAATTTTAGGTGATATTAGGTAAATATTCATTTAAGTAGAATTCTTTTAAAGTCTCGATATTGTTTTTCCAGTCTTCGCTTTTCTCAATATGGACAATGTGACTTACAAGTGGTGTCCAAATCATTAAGTAACATATTTGTCGTCTCGTCAAATATAATTGCCCTTGTATTTGGTGCCAATAATTATGATTATGGTTTACAACCACTTCACCATTGTCGTTTATAGAAATAATGTAATCGGTATTAGTCTTGAGAGCATCAGTAATGTTAATCGTCCTATATTTATATGGACATTTCACTTCTACTATTGTATTATTGCCTATAAGTCCGTCTGGACTGGCCCCTAGAAAACCACAGGAATCTAGCCAAAGCCCAGTCGAGGATACTTCGATCTGACAGCAATTTTGTAATTCTTCAATGGCATGCCTTTCATTTTCTCTTCCCCACTGTACTGCCCGTATGCCATTGAGATTGTAACCTTCTTGTAGCCTTTTGAATAAGGACGGCGGGTACCGGCCTCGCCTACATGCTGCTAGCACTACTCCAAAATTACTTGCTGTCAAGCGATTTTTTCTGACCATTAGCCAGTTTTCGCTTTTAGCTTGTCCCACTGTAAGCGCAACGATATTTTGGATTTTTTCGTCACTTACATGAGTTTCTTGTAGAAATGTTGCGATTCTGTCATCACTTTCTATATATTCTGAAGAAGCCACTATATCAGCAATTTGGGGAACAGCTAATTCTGCATCGGAAGCAATTTCTGGTGATAAAAGCCATGTAAAGCCAACAATTGTCGAGCTTAGCATATCTCTAAATAAAGATATTTCTTCTTGTGTAGCTGAACGTGATACAGAACAATAATCTACTTTCTTTGGAGGAAACATATCATCTAAACACAGTACTTCTTGTACATCATCGCATTTTTTTGGTGCACTCCATGCACAAGGTTGATCAGTTATTGAAATATTGTAGTGTGCATGGATTGCCAATGCGGCCATGTGATGGCATACTACTTGACCTCTTGGACACGTACATGACCCTTCCAGAATCCCATCTTCTAAATCTACAAATAGTTCCACAGAATATGTTCGTTTCTTCATACTTGCTACTACATTACCTTTAAGCAAGGCAGGCTGCAGAGTGGGATCAAAATTTACATTCAAGACATTCCCACTTGAGAATGAATTCTCTCCCTTTTCCAGTTGCTTTTTACAATCTTGAAAGAACGTTGCCACCATTGAAAACTTGATTACATGTTTTTGCGCCATTGCTGTATTATGTATTTCACTAAACTACTGGGATAATTATTATTTATTCGCTACTGCTATGACAACTAACTGGCCCAGTCCATCTGCTGCATGGACTAGAGGTATACAATAATTCTATAACATTCAGTTGGTACCTAACAAGGGTCTACAGTTAGGTACACAGGGCCTACCTGTGGCCTAATCTCTTTCTATAAATTGTACTTATTTTGCATTGTATTTTTGTAATTAAAATAATTAAAAAAAACACATATCTTGTGATTGTTTTCCTGGTGATAAAAACATAAAAAAAAATTTCAAACATAACATAAATTTTTTAACAATTTAATTATTTATTATTATTATACAAAATAAAAAAACAACATTGATTAAAAATACGAAAAATTACAATAATCAAAAATATTATTCATTTTCACTTTCAGAAGAATAACTTTCTTGCACTTCTCGTATGAGTGGTGGCTGTAAATTGGTGAGCGCCCCAACCAATTGAACTACGGTACTTCCATAGCCCCTGAGAGTGTGAGGTATAAAATCAAGTATTTTATATCCTTTCATTCGTCGGATAGCCCTTTCAACATGAATTCTAGCCCGGGCTATGGATTCTGTCTGCTGCACCTGTTCAGGTGTAAATTGTGCCGTTGTTAAGAAGGGAGGAATGTTTAAATTTACACCTGCTGGAAGCAAATCCTTGAGAAGAAAACCCTTGTCTGCTAAAATCAGATCGCCAGGTTGTAGCTGCTCTAAAATACCACAATGGTTGACAACCTTTTTATCGGATGTCGACCCTGGGTACAGCTTACTCACATATGTTACTACTCCATTTGGAGCTACTCCCACCAGGAACTTCCAAGTGCATCTTGATTTATAAGAGCTGTATACTGCCTTCATGTTTTTTAGCGACTTGCGTGGCACTTCCGTTTCGACCTCACTGCAATCCAAAATAATTCGGCAATTAGTAAACGGACTGAAACAGTTAGGCAGACAACTTTGATTTTTGCGGCGATTTGGTATTTCAGCCATCATTTGCTGAAATAGCACACTATGTAATGAATGAATCCAAGTAACTATAATATTAGTTACAGTTGCTTGCGATACATTAAACCTTATGGCTAAATCTTCGTGCGGAAAATTTTGACGCAGTTTCATAAGAGTCATAAATAATTGGTTAATTTTGTCGACTTTTTCCACAACTTTCCAGCCCTCGTAATAATGCAGTGGAATATTTTCCATTAACTTAAAAAGGGCAAAAAAAACTTTTGAGCTGTGGAACCCTGTGTATGGGCATTTCTCTGTAAACTCGTATTTGGCTGTCCCGACCGACTCTTTCAATAAGTACTTTAATTATTTACTAATAAATCATTCCTAAAGAAACTCTAATCCCGAAACTTTAAGGGCTGATTGTTTTAAGCACCATAACTATTTTAATTTTTTTTCTACACATGTTAGAAGCTCTAAAAACACAGTCCCCTGGCTGTCCCCACCATTGATTTGTTGACTAGATATGGGATTTACGAGAAAGGTATTATAGCTACATACATTTGTCAGTAATTATCATAAAGCAAACATATTAAAATATATTATTTTCATAAAACTAGATCTCATTACGCATTTTATTATTTAGTAAACACCTGCAAACTTTGTCCCCAAAATTTTTATACAGTCCCCTGCCAAAGATTTAAATCCATAGAAAAAAAAAACTGTAAGATTAAAAAACATTGTTCTAAGTGAAACGAAACGCAATTGATGTGAAGTTAGCTACGATGCCGAAAGCGGTGACGAGACGCCATCTTGTTTAGTTTCAGAGTGACATTTGTGTGGTGAACACGTGTTTGTTCCCGCACAGTCCTCCGGTAAGTGATAATATCATGTTAATTACTTTAATTATTAAACAGTCCCCTGTCATGGTTTTTTAGAAAATCGCTAATAACTCGAAAAATACGTATAAGTTCAGTGGGCCACCTTATTTTATTAAAACAACAGTTAAGTTTCTTCGAAATAGGAGACTTTTTATTGGCAAATATTTAAAAAAATCGCCAGGACAACATTTATATGGAGCCTGTACGAGCTTACAGAGAAATGCCCGTATAATTGCACCAATTTTTCGTCGTTACTTATGAAATCAAATTTAAATGGTACCATTTTATCTTGTGGTACTCCTTCTTCGGGCAGTATATTGTCAGGTAAATCGTATTCTTCTCTTGTCAAACTAAAATTATAAATAATATTATTTTAGAATAATTTTACTCAGATTTGTTTATAATTTACACATTATAAACATTTATGATTTGCAATTTCTTAATTTAACTTACATTGGTAATGGGGATGAAGTGCTCTGGTGTGCTTGGTCTTCAAAAACTTCACTCGGCACAGCTTCTGATATAATTTCTGGGCCGTTTCTTTTTAATCCATCTTTAAAATGGCAACTACACACCCGTGCCGTCGAACGAAATTCGTCGTCTCGCCTGAAATATGTAGATGTTTTTGTTAGAAAACAAACACTTATGTACAATAAATGAAGATACCTTACTTACCTCAACAATAACCGATTCCATCTTAGACTCTGATTTCGATCTTTGGGAAAGGCAAAGAATTTGCATTTTTCCTTTTCGCTATAATGTTTACAATCACGTGCCCAACACATAACCATATTTGAATCTGAAAATAAATAACAAAATAAATAACTACCCACTTCAATAAATACTTTTGTATCCACTTTCGAATGTTGCTCGTGTTCTTTGATTGTTTTAATACGCATACTAAATTAATAATGTAGGTGTATAAAAGGCAGCTTAAAGCGCGACTTAGCAAAAATTAAGATTGTGTGAACTTTTCCAAAAGCGATTATCTAACAAAATCATGCTTAAAATAAAAAATGTAAAGTAAAAATACATACCTTATTTTATAAAATTATTTGTTTGTTTTTACGGATATTTTCGGTTTATTTACGGAGAATACGTCCTGTTTATATAGTATCTTTTGTACCTGAAATCTTTACCAACATATCAATATTAATAAAATAAATAAATTTTAAAAACTTCACTCACCTGGAGAGTCGCACTCTTCAAGAGCAATTACCTTAAACGTGATTATGTAATTTTCAATCGTTTTAATGCAGAGAAGCACCTAAATCGTTCGAAAATCAAATCAAATGTCAACGTGCATGTCAACGTGCAAATAATGAGGTTATGTCGCTTGTTTTGTTTGGAACTGGTTTCGTAGAATCTGACGCTGCACTAATATGGCGTATTGGTATCTCAGTATTAATAATACTTTCAAAAAATTTTATTTTTCCACTACTTTCTAACGATTCTACGTTATTCTCATGACACCAATGAGTTCTAACGTAAACCAACAACTGCAAAGTCATATTATGTCAATAGAATCGAAAATAACGACACTAACATAAATTGTTAACAAAATCAGAATGAACAAACGGCTAATAAATATAAAATCTAGCCCTCAGCAAAATGTAAGGCTAGCCTCCCGCATGTCGATTCTCGTGAACCATTCCGATAATCCTTGTGACAATTTTTACGATTTCTCGTGGAAAGAAATGCAGGTAGATAACAATAATAGAGACGACGCATGGGAAAGATTGTCAAAACAAATTTATTAATTAACGATACGTTCCTTTCTCGCTTAAAAAAATTGAAACATTTTTATACGAGCTATGTTGAATACGAGCAAACATTTAACTACACGGATCGCGTTGTTAAAAGTGGATCAATAATTTTTTTATGCAGGATACACTAGCTTTTCTTTGCTTTATTTTAGTATTACTATTGGAGTTATAATAAAAAAAAAAAGTTGGCAGCGTAATCGATACAGGACAAGATTCAAGTGTACCTTATAGTGGCTAGATTGATGTTACGTCAATCATTACTAATTTTTGATGTTGAAGTCAATGTACATCAAAATTTATACGAAAGAATTGATTATTATTTTCAACTTAAAAAATTAGTTTTAGTGGCAACAAGGCAATAAAAACACAGAGAGAGAAATATATGATACTAATCACACAATTGTGCAAAAAAATTACACAATTGAGTACTTTTTTTGCACAATTGTGTGAATTACTAACACGTATTTTTCTCGGAGACGACTGATTTGAAATTAATGTTGTATGCTTTATTTATATGAAATATTTTGCAATTTTGCCAAATAAGGCAACCTTCATAAATGCATGTTGTGAGGTTGCATAACTGACTGTAGTCTATCTACAGCCGAAGCCAATCAGAAACATTTTGAAGAAAAAGACGAAACCTAGAGCAAAAAACGTAAAAGGCCAAGTCCCGAAAGGACGAACAAACAGCAAAAGTGAAAAACAGGCAGAATTTTAGAAAAATTTAGAAATTCAGTAGTGTGGAGGTAATAAAAAAATTCTCAAAATATCACAACAATGTTGATAAATTTCTATTCCTGTATTGGAGTTGTTATGATATAAATTTGTGGGTTAATCGATAAACAGGAAACAGACGGAAATCGTATTGATATTATCTCATTATTAACTGCTAAGTTAGTATTACGGCAATCACCTCCAATTTTTGATGTTGATCTCAATTTTGCCAGACAAACTTTGTAATTTACTACATTAAAAGTAAGCTAATGCTTTGACTTGGGTTTACTTGTAACAACAAAAATCGTATTGGTATGTATGTAGTATGTAGCATTAGAATGTAAAAATTCTTATTAAAATAACATTAGCTGGTTCCACCTCAAAAAACTTCTGTATTGGCAAAGAGTGAGCGTTGGTCAGCATTATCCGAAAGCCAAACTCAATGTTTTCTTCTCGAAGACTGGGATGCATTATAAAAGCCAGCGTTAAATCTAAACCAGATACATTCATCTTATCTCCGTTGTCAAGAATACCACGAAAACTATTTGAATTCTGTTGGATCTGTTGTAGAAAGTCTTGCTTTTTATTCACATGTGATGAAAAATTCGACAAAACACAGCTTATACCAGAGTTGAAAACTACAAGAAATACTTTTTAATTCCTTGAGTAAGAACTTAGTTTACAAAAAAAAACAATCCAAAATAATAAATTATTTTGTGGAAAATTTCCATTATAAGGAGCTTCCTTTTCAAATAATAGTTTCACATAAATCGCATTTATTTGAAAATTACAATAATCGATAAATGCACTTCTGCATTGGAAAAAAATTGTTTCGGGTGCTGACAAGGTATCATCTAAGACAGGGATGTCAAACTCAAAGGCTAACTTGGGCCACAAACACAAGGTTTAACTTTAAGTGGGCCGCAAAAAATCAATATTTTGACTATAATAAGCATATTTAAAAGAATAAGAAAAACTTAATGTTTACGTCTTGACATTTGGCATCTCTTCTCTGCTACTACACTGTAAAAGAGGATTTGTCGCCCTAACAAACTATAGCCTCAACAGAGTTTTTCGTTGCTGCAACAAGTTTTCTGCTGCCATAACAGAGTTTTTTCTATGCGGAATAAGAAAATTTGTTAAATCAACTAATGTCTTTTAGTTATGGCAGCAGAAAATTTGTTGCAGCAACAAAAAATTTGTTATAACAGCAAAAAAATTCAGTTGAGGCTATAGCTACTAATAGCTCTAAAAGAGAAAAAAATCATTTTTCTCTGGGTATCTTTCCTATTTCGGGAGATATTTTGTCCGTAGTGATTACTTTCAAAACTAACCGAAGGTGTCAGGAGTCAATATTTCACTCCAAATATTTGTAAAATTCAGGCATACTCACTTCAATGAATTTTGCCTTCAAATTTGAGGCGCACCAAATCTCGATCACCTCCATTTGCATATAGCTGGCTACTGAGTCTATATTTATTGAAAAAAATCGAAGAAAATAAACAAAATTTGTCTTCCAAAGAATTAAAATCTTTAAATCTTGTTTCAAATTCAGTTCTAAGATTTGCAATTTCTTCTGCGTATTTTTGATACGTTGCAGTATCATCTAAACTTGATTTATTCAAATCTTCATTTTTCAGTTGGTTTTCACAAAGAACTAGCTTACATTTGAATGCTTTAATTATGTCAAACATGCGACTTATGTCACAATGTGAATTATGTCACTCACGACTCGGAGGTAATACGTACAGTAGCGGTCATGGAAATTGCATTGGGAATTATTCCCGAATTAAAAATATAGATTTCTTATTACCTCACTGAGAAAAAGGATTTGTCGCCCTAACAGAGCTATTATAGTAGATATGGCCTCAACAGAGTTTTTCATTGCTGTAACAAGTTTTCTGCTGCCATAACAAAGTTTTTTTCTATGAAGATAAGAAAATTTGTTAAATCAACTAATCTTTTTTACTGAATAGAAAACAACTTAGTTATGGTAATAGAAAATTTGTTGCAGCAACAAAAAATTTGTTATAGCAGCAAAACAAGACTCAGTTAAGGCTATAGCTACTAATAGCTCTGTTAGAGCGACAAATCTTTTTTCACAGTGCTATATTCTTAATAATAAAGCATAGAAAATAGAATAAAAATAGATAAAAAGAGTTACATTTTTGGTTTGAAACTCATAAGCTCAAAAATACATGTTCTTTTGGGATTGGGACAACTCGCCGCGGCCGACTCGCCGCGAGCCAACTCGCCGCCGGCCGGCTGTTGTCGGCCAATTTTGCCGTCATCAATAAAAATGGTTTTTGCATTCTTAATATTTTAGTAATAAAAATAATATACTACATAATAACAAATTCTTACGTGTAAATTTGTCGGGTTAAAAGGGGTTTTTGCTTTTTTAATAATTTTATTAATTAAAAAAAAATACCTGTATCTAATTGTTACGTGTAATTGTGAGGTAATCTAAACTCCACTGTAAACCTGGATTTTATTTTCAGAAAATTTATTTTTTAATCTAAATTTGTAAACTCCGCTTGGACCCATTTAACAATGGGTCACCTATTTTAGAGATTGGGTACTTTAAAATACTAGATTAGGTACCTTAAATTTAAGTACAACCCAATTAAATAAAAATACACCGACAAATAAAAAAAATAAATAAAAATAAACGAGTTTCACCTTTTACGAGTTCCACCTTTGGGAGTTCTTTCGGTCTTTAAGGATGACCGGAGCGCAAGGTAGCGCAGAGTCGAATTTGACAAAGACAACCATGGCAATACACGGATCCACCAAAAAAACGCGGGTTTTATATGAAAAAAACACGTTTTCATTTGTTTGTTTAAAGATTAATAATTTAGGAGCGACATCTGGTGAGAACATCGGCTGGCGGAGAGCTGGCCGGCGGCGGCGAGTTGGACGCGGCTAGTTGTTTTACACCTGTTCTTTTTTGAACACAATCACAAAGCTAGGTTTTCCAAACCGGGGGGTCTGGGGGGTATGGAATACCCCCCAGCACATTAGTCGTTGTGTTCAAAAAAAGAAAATGTGTCATTGAATTTCAAATCAGAAATCTTAGATTTCTAGAAATTAGATTTGCGGTTTAAAACTTATAAGTGCAATAACACAATTTTGCGTACAATCTCTGGTGTACTGGAGGGTATTCCATATCCCTCAGACCCCCCGGATTGATAAACGTAGCTTTGTGTGCGTATTGTGTTTATATGGTGTACGTTTATTGAAATTTCAAATATTCAGCGATGCAATTTCCACGACGGCTTATATTTTTCAATGACTCACTGCAATAATTTTTATTCTGCGTCGATTTATTATTTTTTATTTATATATTATTGTGTGCCGATATATTGGCCGCAGGCAGCGAGTTTGACACCCCTGATCTAAGATAACATGGTATAATTCAGGAATTATTTTATGGAAATATTTCATAATCTTAAGTAACATAAAAAGTAGGAACGAAAGTATTTTTATCACTGATTTAGGTAAAGTTGTGAAAGAGACACAATCTTGAGTAGATTTTATCCAATAATATTTTCAGACTATCTAATCGATTTTCACTAAAACAAACTAGTATTTTTAAATTGATAGAAAATTCCTAATCTCTGTCGATGATAAAATGCAAAACAAATTTTACTTACACCCAAGGTGGCCAATACCTTAGTTTGTATGGGTCCACGTCAAAACGACGCGGGAATTTGGACGCGGTCATTCGGACGCGCGACAATTTGGTGTACGACAATTGCACACATACAATAATTTGACATTAATATGATAGATCAGTGTTTCTAGGGGTCCGCGGCATGTTTCCTGGGGGTCCGCGAAACCTTATATTGTGTATTCATTGTATTTTATTTTTAATTTTTTCAAACATTTCATGTTTTTTAAATAATTTTTTTAATTTTTAATTTTTATTTTTGTAACGAAATTCTTCCTGGGGGTCCTCATGATACTAGTGTCTAATTTTGGGGGTCCGCAAGTTCAAGACATTTGGGAAACACTGTGATAGATATAAGATTTATTTGTAAAAAATAAACTACAAGAAGTTAATCAGAAATAGTTTTATCAATTTTTTGTAATGTAAACAATAAATTTTTTATCAAATTTACAACATTTTAATATTTACCTAAAAAAACAAATTATATTGATTTTAAATCTGCAGCTGAAAGTTGTGCGCGATTCCTCGTAAGTAATCCAGCAGTAGCCTGTTTGCATAATCATCGACAATTTTTACGACAGAGATTTACAATTCCTTTATAAGTAAAACACCAATCACAATCGTTCATTAGCCTTATTTGTAAGGTTTTCATTGGTTAGTGAGCGTTTTAGTTAAAATAGGTTTACAACACTCTTATAATATTTTTATGAATACAGGGGATAATATATTATATAAATGTCAAATTATTGCATTTGTGCAATTGTCGCATGTGCCAAATATCGCATGCAAAGCTTGACTTACATAATACCCTCGCTTTCGCAACAATCTAACGCTAGCTTATACAAAGGTCAAGGGCTACGCTCAAAAATAATCGCGGAGCTTTGGTGATTTTCTATAATTAGCTACTTTTAGGGGCGAATAGGATATTTTTTCTCCAATATCTAATTGAATTCTATAAAATTAATAGATTTAATTAATTAAACCTGCAATCTGTAAGTACTAGAACGTCTAACTATCTCTATCCTTAGTCCTTACTATTTGTTCTTCTTTAGAGAATATACTGCGTAATACGCCGAAGTCTTTAATTAATTCCAAATTGCTAAAGGATTCGAAACCACTTAAACTATATCGAACAAAAATAAGTAGCATGATTCCCATAAGGATGTCACAGAAGAAAAGATGGTTACTATGAGTAAAGTAATAAAACAGGATAATAGGGCGATCTGCGCTATGATAGAAGAGAAACTACATATTGAACCCGTAACAATAAAAAGTCTTTTACACCATCATCCTTCCATAAAAATCTATACATCGTTTTGGACATACCTAATAAAATTTAATGAAAAATGAAATTTGCCATAAAGTTACGCTAAAACATTTTTGAAATATAAAACTGTTTTTTTTTTAATTTTCCAAAAATTAGTAATTCAAATGTTCTTTATTCTTTAGCGTTTGGTATATCCCTGAAAGGAGATTGCAGCGATAAACTATTAGTAAGACCCCACAATAGAAACCACAATCAGTGTTTATAACTTCATAAAACACAAGGACGCGGATTGATTGAGTGAGGCTGATTGAAGGTGAATTCATTCATAGTATGATGCGTTGGGGGATGTTCGTGCTCGTCATGGTATACTAGAAAATAGGGTGGCAGTGGGTGGTGGGTGATGAAGCGCACACTGCATAGAAAGAGGGCACCAGATCACTGCCTCTAGCGACGTTACACTTCGGTAATTAAAAATCAATTGCTTTTATGGTAGGTAGGTAGGTACTCAAACTTTAATCGCGAACAAATATTTAAAATTTTTGTGTCGAAAATTTTTTAATATTAGAAAGTGTAGATAATTTGGAGGGGTAAATCGACAAGAGTCGAGATTAACTCTTAGGCGTTGGCTTTAAGTGATTAATAGTTGAAGCTTTTAAAGGAAGTGTACTATATTAAACCGTAGTTAATTAATAACACATCACTTTCCGAACTGATATCTATATTGGAATGTTAAACATGAATTATTCATGAATATAGCGCCACGAATTTAAATCTCAAGATGCACAGTCTCGATATGCGGCGAAACGACACTGTGGAAATTATTGCTCGATTTTCTTGTCTTTTATGTTGAAGATGACGTTCCCAGATCGACTTTTAGAAAAAGTTTCCGTCTTTCACATAATACATAGTTGCTAGTCGATTGACTTTAAAGGAATTTTTTTCGGTGCGGAAAATGAAAATTTATTCAGTTTGCACCCTACACGTAATGCACGTGTTAAAGTGAACTTGACCACCGATGCGGTCGGTGTTGGGGGTTGCTTTTATCAAACAAACCGTAAAATGTAAACGTCATAAATACACCAGTATAATCTTTGACCGAAATTCTGGTCAGCCACAAAAGCCATTCAAATATTTCAAGTCCATAACGATAGTGGTGTTCAAACATGCCCACATGTAAATTGAATCTCGTTGATGTTTTTAACCACCCCTTACAATATTAATCGAATTCGTGTCAACATATTAAGCATTCAAAAAAAATTTTTGCATTAAAATCGAGACGTACTACAAAAGTGGAATCGAACAATGTCAATTTATGCATATTAATGAAATATTCCCGAGTAGGTACACAAACTCCACTTATCCCTTGTTTGATAACACCGATATCGAGCAAACGGATTTTCATCAAGAAATAGATAGACGAACACGCGTAAAACGTACATTGGAAGAATGAACCAAGTTCGGACTTGGAAAACTGGACGAAGGCCGGAAAACTGCAGAGACAGCATATTTTATAAATCTATAAAGGTTTTTAGTTCGCGGCGTTCGTTCGTTCAAATAATGTTTACTATTTTTATTCTTTCGTCACACAAAAATTATTGTCTTCAGAAATGGATGGGAGCAAAAAATATAATTTAAAAATACGTTCCTTCATACAAATATCGCTTCCCTTCGTAAAAACAAAAAGCAGGAAGCGATCACCGTAGGGGGGTCTTTTACTTAAATCAATTACTTGACCAACGATCTTCCTAACTGCCGTCATCCTTAGATATATAAAACTATAAATCGTTTAGTAAAAATCCAGTTTTACGCCACAAAAACTGTCTCTGTCCATTTTATTGGCATATTTATGAAGTAGGAGAAGGATAAACGAATGCATTGGGGTTGGACATGATATTTCGGATTGAAATGAAAGGCAATATGGATTGACCGACAATATACATATCGAGCACATGTCAAGGGAATAAATAATGCCAATATAGAGGATGCTGCATAGGCAAAAGTTTCCGGAGCACGTTTCACGCACACCTCGTGCACAGATTCAGGAGTGCTGGGCTGGAAAAGTCAGAGAAGATGTAGGTGATTTCATGCAAAGCGGGGTTGTTATAAAGCTATTTTCCTTGAGTTAAAGTTATCGTAGTTCGTTTGTCGTCTATTTGCTTGTTCCATTTTCAATAAATTTTCTATACATTAGCTAGATCTTTTAACCACTCGTTTCTGCAAGTTCAAAAATGCGATTTACAATTTAAAATACAAAATTCGTTGTGCAAGCTTTTCTACATTTTTTTTCTAAATTTACACTAAAAAAAACTTTTAAAAAACCTGAAAATGCCTTGAAGTTTAATTAAAATAAAAGATAAGAAATGCTTTCCATAAAAACGAAGGAAAATCACAAATAATAATAATCAAAATAAAATCGATGAACAAAAAAAGTTTGTTCTTTCAACAAAACCGACCTAATAATTAAATATTTTGTGGGTTAACTCGAAATTTTGTTAAGTCTGCATAAAATCTTTTCCACAGCAAACTAAAACTTTGTAAGGCCCAGTTTTTCAATCGTAAAGTTAACCCAAATTTAAGGACTAACCTACGTTTATGACTATCCCGATTGGTCAGAAATTTAAATTAACCATTGAATTTGGGTTAATTTACGATTGAAAAACTGAGCCTTAGATAGCTTAAAGCTAAATTAGGCTTAGCTTGGTGAAAGCTTAGCTCTAAGTTTAGCTTGAATATTAGCTCAAAGTTCAAATCAATTGAGTACAGCGTTTGCTTCACTTCATGACAATAATAGCCGTAGCGCTTTATAAGTAGAAATTTTATTTAAATCAATAAATTTGTTTAGAATTTTTATTATGCCTATTATACCTTATCCTGAAATATCTGCTCAGTTGAAATTTAAAAAAATTTAAATTGACAAAATTACATTTCAAGGCATGCAGGATGAGTGGAGCTAATGTTGCGAAATTCGTTTTCATTGAAATATGTTGTTTTCTACACAAAATAAGAAAACCAGTTCTTTTCACCCCAAAAAAGCCCGAAATAAATAATGCTCTTCTCAAGAAATTGATTAGATTGATTTTTGCAACAAAATTGTAATTATACTTTTTCGGAATTAATTATCAAATTTTACATTATTACTAAACGGGTCACTGTAGTCTAGCCCTTAAGAAAACTCACTGCCAATTCAGTAATCTTGTAACTTTGGGAAATATTTTTTCTCTTGCGTGGAACAACGTCCTTGATTTTTAAAAATACAAAGTTCGAAAACATTTCTAACAAAACAGGAAATATTGTAATTTTTCTGAAAATAAAACTAATTTTTCTCAAAAATTCCAGTTTTATTTCTTTCCAAAAATTTAATTTTTGAGAGGTATTGAGTTACAAATTGTATAACTTTTACACTGAAAAAAAAGATACATAAAAACTCTTTATTTTTGCGCTGATGAACAAAATTCATCACTTATGGTGAAAAAATCGTTGTATTAATGATTTTTCTTCATTATGATGAACCCATTTTTTTAAATGTACGTAACTTTATTCTAAATCATTTTTCTTTTGTTTTAAGTAGGATTTATTATGGTGCAAGTATAATTATAGAATTTTTAAAATTAATATCTCCGAAGTTAATAATAAATTATTATTAAAATTTGCATGGCATAATAGAGTAAGTATTCTCCTCAAACATAAAAAAGAGTTTAACAAACCTGGATTTATTTTGAAAAACCAACTTTCAATTTAAATGAATAACAGGGACTTTCAATTTTTTCAGAAAAATTGCAATGTTTTCGGATTTTTTGAAATTTTTTAGATTTCTATATTTTGAAAAATCAAGCACGATGTTTTACGTAAGAGAAAAATCATTATAAAAGCTATATATTATCGAATGGAAATGACTTTTCTTGCCAAAAAAAGTTCAAAAAGCAAAGCAATGTACCTCGTCTACATATAACATTCTTAAGATTTCTTCAAATTTCCCCGGATTTTCTCAGATTTCCTTTCACTTGTACCTCAGATTTTCCCAGCAATTCTGCCTCTTGATAAACTGTGCTACATGATTAACTACATAACTACTAATATTTTGAGATCATATGTACATATTACATTATAATTACAAAATTTCAAAAATTAATATCTGAGAAACCAATGATAAATCAATATTGAAATTTTGAGGCTACTATACAGAATATGTATCCCCCAAAATACATTTAAGTTTTTAAAAAAATCGGTAGACTTTTTGACAAAAACGATTTTCAATTTTTTAGAAAAATTGCAATATACTATTTATAGTGCTGAGCCAATTAAATTTTGAGTATTTATTAATTGTAAGCAAGGCTTTTTTCATTTAAAATGGTAAGGGGTTTATAATGAATGTAAAAAAATAATGCAAGCTCGGGGATGGTTTTTTCGGCAAAACTTGAGGTTCTATCAAAAAATGTCCTACAGAAAAGTTGAAGATCATAAAAAAATCTACAACTTTCGTAAGAGTCACTTTTCAAAATGACCTAAAAATTTCCGTGAAAAATGTGAAAAGTGCGAAAATACAATTTTTTTTGTTTTTTATTTGTCTTTTTCACGAAAATAATTCAATTTTGATGAAATTTCCTGAAAGTATGTCTCTTTAGGTCTTAAATAAGCACAAATCTTTTAAGATAAAAAATCGAAAAGTTAATGAAGTGTTCAGTTTTTCAGTCTAAAACTGTTTTGTTTTTCAAAAATAAATTCTGTGGTGAAAAATCATCCTACATAGTTCTTCCGGTGCTCATTTTTTAAATTTTTACTTGTACTTTTTGATGCACAATAAAAAATAGTAGTTCCTACTTAACAACACGTTCAAAGTGACTTTTGTAACAATGAATTTTTCAGTAATTGTTGATAATAATTTGTTTGAATTTCAAGAAAATTGAAAAACCATTCAATTGTACGGAAAATATACAAAAGAAACTGCCCTTTATTGTTTCACCTCTGCTTTTGAAGGATTGCAGGCAAAGCAAAAAAAAAACAGTTTCAAGTTAAAAATGAAAAGTTTCAGGCTGAAAAACTGAATATTTCAAAAACTTTTAGATTTCCTTATGTAAAAAAATTTGTGCTTATTTAAGACCCATGCTTTCATAAAATTTCATCAAAATTGAATTATTTTTTGGCAAAAATGAAAAAGAAAAACAAGAAAATCGTTTTTTTGCACTTTTCACATTCTTCACGGAAATTTTGAGGTCATAGTAAAAAGTGACTTTTAGAAAAGTTGTAAATATTTTTACAATTTTTCTGTAGGGCAGTTTTTGATAGAACTTCAAGTTTCAAATTAACCCTATACTACCCCCGGGCTAGCATTTTCTTTTCTTACGTTCATTATAAGCCTTTTTACCATTTCCAACAATGATAAATGCTGTCTACGATTAATAATGGTTTTGGCTTCTAAATCAACTAATTTGCCTGCACTAATATTTTTGGCCTTTTCGGAAATATTTTTATTTTTATATTTTTGAAAATCGAGTTGGTACGATATTTCACATAGATAAGAAAAATAATCAATCAAAAAATATACACCGAATTTTTGTAAATTTAAGGAGGGAAATAGCTGGGGAAATCTGGTGTACCAGTGAAGGGAAATGTGAGAAAATTTAAGGAAATCTTAAGAAATCAAGAAAATCTTAGGAAATCCATAGAAACCTTAAAATAACTTAAATCTCTAAGTCTTTGCACGGATATCTCTTTAAAAAAAAATTAAATAATAAAAAGAAAATCATTATTCATTTTGGGAATCATTTGTCGATGGAATTATTTTGAACCTTTTATTTTGTAAATTCAACAGTTTTCGAGTTATGGATTAAACTGCATGCAACCCTTAACGAAATTATTAGATGCTCTCTTGAAACTGCAAAAATACGTAGCATCTTAGAACCAGTGGGAATTTCATGAGATGATGGTAAGAGACCAGATGGAGTGTCTTTGGTACCGTGACGTCAAGGAAGAGCTTTAAAGCTTTAAAGCTCTTCCTTGACGTCCCATTACAATAATTCTAATGGGTCGCGACGTGCGTGGATATTCTGGCTCCAAGTCACTTGTGAATCTCGTGTCAAATGCCAGTTCGGCAGCGACAAAAGCGAAAACTTTGAAGCATAATAATTAAAAATTGATAAAAATCATTATGATTTCTTAGCTTTCGCTGTAGAGACCTTAGGCCCTTGAAATATCTATACAAAAGGCTTTCATCGCTTGCATCGGTCGTCTTCTTATCGATGTATCAAGGGATACACGAGCAAAGAGTTTCTTGATTCAAAGAATTAATTTATGCATCCAACATGGAAATTCCCATGTCCCAAGTCTATTTATGGACGAATTCATCAATCTTACTGGATAGTTGTTAACTATATAAGTTATTATTTCTGTTATTGTTATTAACTTTTTAAATTAGTGTAAACCACGAAAGCATTATTAGATTAAATTAATTAAAATATGTTGAAAAATTGAAAGTTTTATTTCTTTGTTTTCTTTTTGAAAATCTTTTAAGCAAAACGTTTTACATACATTCCGACGTTTTTACTGTCTTCTAATAATTGTTTTTTAAAAACCAGTTCATTTCACTGAAAAACTGAAAATGAAGAAAAAGTTATGTATGACAAAATCAATAAATTACCAAATTATCAAAATAGTTTTTGTGAAATATTCAAATTTTACTTTAAAGTTATTTTAATGCATTGTTAAAATAATTAACTTGAATTTCTAGTTTAATGTTAAATTGAATTTAAAAAATATGAATTTTAATAATTTTGTAAATTTATTTTTCGTTTTAAAATAAATGTTGCAATAAAATCAAATTAAGAGCGGAAATTATACGTGAAATAAATAGGATTTAAAAAAAAATTTACTAGCATGAAAGCATCAGGTTTTTCGTAAAATATTTTTTAAAACAATTGGATTTTTCAAGAAAAAGAAAATAATGTAATTCCGAATTTTTCAATAATTTTTTTAATTATAAATTTAATTAGTATAAATGTAAATTAAAATTTGCTACATAAAAAATAAATATAATAGATATAGAAAGTGAGAAAAAGAGATTTATTACTGAACTTATTCAACCGTATAAGTCGTCAGGAAAATGTTCCTATTTTTATGGGAATGTTTTGTACAATCTTTTATTAAACCTAAAATCTCGTGGGGAAAAGTTGTCATTACGGCAATTAAAAATAAAAAAACTCGGCTAATTTTCAGTGTGCACAAAAAAAAAACAATTTTACACGTTGTATTTCTTTTGTGCACGAAAACGAGTAAATTTTCTCACTAATTTTGAAGAGCAAAAAATAACTTGATAGATTTATAATACTGTGAAAATTATTTTTTTAGTGAGTGAAATTAAATTTAAAAATGTATTTTCACTGAAAATATTACAAAAATCATTTAATTAATTTTTATTTTCAAAATAGTTAATTGATTCTAAACCAGAAACTGCACTTTTATACCATGACCAAAGCAATTCTATTGTGTCTTTGTCATATACTTGACATTAAATAATTTATTAAATAAATAGTATATTATATATTAAGAGAAAAAAAACAAACATTATTTTTGAGGTATAATTTTGAAGTCAAAAGACAAAGCCCGGGATTTACAAATACATTTTTGGCAATTATATTTAAAAGCACACAAAAAATATCAAACACTAAATGCTGAATTTATATTGATCGACGAAAGAAGTTGCTGTTGAATCCAGCACAGGAATAATTCCATCGTAACAAATAATAAAAATATCAAAACAAATTTAAAATTCGAAGTTGTGGTTAGAAAATAAGGAAAATTTAATAAATTTTTGCAACGACGTTGAGAATGAACATTGCAATCGTCATATTATCATCAAGAGTATAAAAGTTTTCCAAATAAAATAGCACAAGCAATATTTGAAGCATTTATGTTAAGGTTTGGAGTAAAGGTAATCTTTTCTAAATCTCGAGAACTATTTTCATCCCTTTTTCTTAAATAACAAACCAGAAAACACAACCTCTATCAGTTGCGAGCGTAATCACTGCTATGCAGACGTTTAATATAAAGCTATTACTATTCTATTGCTCCCTTTCAGTCGAACTAAGCCGCAACCTTTTTAAATACCACCCGCTTAAGATGACTCTCATAATTTTAGAGATTGCGGGTAGAAACAGCCTCTGTACCCAAATTGAAATTAAAAAGTTATTTCAAGACGGCTTAAAATTTGAATATACTATTAACTACATGACAGATCTTATTTAAGGCATATAATTTTGGAAAATTGCTCTCATCTCAAAATACAAATGCATAAAAAAATTTACATGCTTAATACTGATTTATAACGAAAAAGTTAATTTAATTTTCTTTAAGTACCTGGGGTGACTCAAAAACAACTTGTTCATTTTCAAACCCAGACCTGATTTTTCCTTTTTCCCAAGAGCTTCGAGCGAAGAAACTCTCGTTGCAGCTTTCACGAAAAAAATTGAATGGTTCTTATAATATTCTCCTGCATTGTATTATTTGCAATTTAGTAGTGGTGTTTTAGAGTAACAAAAAAGTGTATTTTTTATCACACAAGTATCTAACGAGGGTGGTACGCGCACCCTTGTAAAAGACATGAGCGGTCCGGGTTTAACGCTCGGGTCAGATTGTTGATAGGTCACGTCCGCTCTTAAAGCAACTTCCTCGATCGCCACGATATTGACACGAGAATAAATGCCCTTTAATAAACGAATAATTAGTGAACGGAGGGTGGTGTTTGCGGTCTGTTACGGCGCTCAAATTCACCTGATTCAGCAAAATTAGATGTCTGTGTGCTCGCGGTGGCGCATCACCCCCGCGACTCATTAATCAAACTAAAAGAGACCTCACTTTAGTCGCTCTGTTTTAATTATGACCGCACTCAATGTATCAGTACAAGTTATTACTAATAAATCTTTGTGGTAATTGTGGAGTTCCGCTTCGCTGCTCGGATATTGCATTTGATTTATTGTGATGCAGTCCAGCGCCACCACTTCCATATTAAACATTAATTATATTATACTACGTACGAACCGTACATCATACGGAACCCCCAATAAATATTAGAACCTTTGATAAAAAAAAAAGAAAAAGCAGTTAAACTATTTTAAACTATTGATGATGCCATATTGTGATTGAAACGTAAGCATTAAGACTAAACGAGGGTGGATATATTCCCCAATGACTGCTAAAGGCACAATACTGTCATTAGTAACCACCATGCCCAGGGTGATCAGCACTCCAATAATAGTTAACATTTAGTTAATTTCCTCACTATTCGATCGTAACTTTTATGGCAACGAAAAGAAGCGAAATGCATTGATCAAAAGTGGTTATAGCGGTTTTCTCGACTTGAAACAATGTCGTTAGTCGCCCGCATTTTAAATCGAGTGACAACATAAAAGTATAAATCGAAGAAAGCGTCATCCCTTATTCCAGTATACATATATAGTAGAGAAACAATAGCGCGCACAATATTCCGACGGGGGCAGGTCTGCATGTAAAGTTTTCGGGTGTCGATGGTCATCAGCATTCCCTTCAAAGCCGCGGTAACCAAAGCGTGGAAATTGGCTATAAAATTGACTGCATCTCTTAAGACACATGGGGATGATTCGAGCAATGTATTACGCCAGTGATGTGCAAATGCCGAACCGTAGGAGTCGATCGTCTGATATCTATCGTCTATAAAACCGGCGTAGGGCAAACAAACAAACAACCAGATAAGAAAAGAGTGGATCGTATCTTTGACTGTCGATACTGTGTCACCCCTAACATACTGCCCCGAGTTGGCAATCCAATAACAGCCCGCGTGGACTGCATTATATTTAATTTGTTGCGTTTCGGTTCAAATATAAATATTCGATTCATATAAATCTGAATGGACGTAGGTTTCGGCCGACTTGACTCGCACTAAATCTTCCAGCACCACTGGCTCGAATACTAAACTAAGGGTTAAAATTAATTGTCTATGTTCCATCCGCAATTTTCTTTCAATATATATATTGAAACTATAATTTACGAGTCTCGAAGATTTTTTGTCCCGACATGCTAATTCGAAATATTTAATTCTTCGGAAGACCGAGATCGATCAAAACTTTTGGATCGTAAATAAAGTCGGCGGTAATAAAAAGTTTTTGTTAAATTGAATATTAAGTTGGGCGTTATTTTAATGAAACTAGCAGACCATCCATCGGTCGAGAGAGGGTGGATTACGAGAAGAGATTCGTCTTAACTCTGTTACTTTGTTTAGTTTAATCCTGTCTTTGCCGCAGAACAACTTCAAAGCTTACAAATATGGATGCAATCAGAATCAAATGTGGGTTCGTTTCAGTAAATAGGCGATCCGAATCGTGTCTCTTTATATCGATAGTGGCAAATCGATATCAGTCTGAACGACCCCTAACCATTGCGATTCTTGTCACAAATAAACGAACAAAGTACAGGCCTTAAAGTCCGGCAGGACCGTTGATTGAGCGCATTATAGGAAAATGCAGTTGGTGTTTCCGAAGACTTGATACAAGACGTAGGTAGACCCGGAGGCAATAGCGGCACATAAAGTCAAGTTCGTGTGATTGGATTACGTTTAGAGGGTAATCCTGTTGACGAGCGCCGAGGGACCACCGTCCTTTAATGACCTCGCGCGACAAATCGAGCGCTTAACCTCGGGCCCGAGGGATGAGAAAAGTCCGTGATTCACGCCGCATCTTTCTTACGGAAGTTCCACATATTTTAGCACGTATGATACATATTGGCCCGATCCGGATTCGACTGATTTATGTTCGTCTTATACTTTATAGCCGAGCTTGTTCCGGCCGTTATTATATTAGAGTTCGATAGTATACTTTATCTAACACCCTTTACAACTCTTGACAGTTATGCGAGAGGGACGGGTAACTCAAGCGCCGGGCCGTGGTTAAGTGGCGCGCTCAGCCTCGCGGCTTTCTATCAAGTCTTTGTCCGAGCACGAATCTATTGGTATTCTACAAGCTGCGGAGACTGGCCTAACCGAGTACCGTCCAGGAAATAACATTACCGACCCGAAGACATGTTGAGAATGCTCATCATCAATCTAACTCATTGTCTCATTATCTTCACTCTCTCCGTTATTTTCTTCCGATAGTTACAAATGTGTCGAGGGGGATGTTTTATAACAAAAAATGTGACAATAATAATAGTAATAATAATAATCGACTTCGTATTAGGAGTTAAGAATTGTCCGTAAAATTTATTTACACCCCATAAACAACGTTTAATGACATTAATCGGAGCAACAAAGCATGCAGTTATTTACAACCCTGATAAATTCAGCACCGGTGCGTGATCATTATTTTACCGCTTTATCTGGGGGTGGCCATTAGCGACACCGACGAAACTTCATTATTTTGAGGTCCGGTGATCGCCTTCGCTCAATTAGCTTTGAGAAGAATGGAGCTCGCCTTTCGACCCTCGGCCGCCGTTGTTAACGGTCAAGGTGGGAAAACCGCGAGATTATACCGCTTTTATGGTCGGCGTATACGTCAATTTTACTATAAACGTCAAATGCAGGTCATAGAAAAAAGTGTAGTCGAAAAACATTAGAGAAAATACGATCTGTGCCAGATAAAGAAGCTGTTTGTATCAGTGTGTGTGTGTCGCAATGACGCATGGCTCGGTGCGACGCTAACTTTTTACGACAATAGACATTATGTGCCGGACCCGGATCCGATATATTTTATGGGCGATGTCCAGTCAATAAATAGCTGGCCACCTTCCTGCAAGGCACCTAACGTAGTTTCATTCCGATAGCTGCGATAAAGCCAGCCCCGGGCTATTATAGCCCTCTCCGGAGGCGGAATACACAATATGCGAATACGACTTCTCGTCATTATGCGAATCGATTGACTGGAGGAGGGTAGATGGCAATAATCAGTTCATGTTTCGTAATTAGATGCGCGGCACATAAAGGACTTGACCGACCCCCCAAGACTGACCGTCATCTGCTTTTTTACTGTTTCCGCATAATAATAAAACGGCAGCCTTAGACGGCCGTTACTAGCAAATGTTACTTCGTATTTGCGTTTTTGGACATTTATTATACTTCGTGATGGCGATGTCCTCGCCTGGACCTCCCCCGGGAATCACGACACCGTATTCCGCAGATGGGATTTGTTTTATTGAGTCTATCCTCAGCCGCACGCTCTATTTGTTCCTTATTGCAAGGCATCCAAATCCGATAGCATATTGATTATTACAAATCTTCGCCGCTCAAATTCATATCTGTAACTCAAACGAAAGCCAACATCATACAAAAGTTTTGGATTTATCTTAATACACTTGTAGAGAAGCAATTACCCGAAACTAAACGAAATTCTATCATAAAACGACTTCACGATTACACTTTCAATAGAAAAATATTTACCGTAAACCCTCAACATAAAAACTTATATTTTTTCCAAACCAATTCCATTTTCATCTTATTAATTTTATCGTTTCGAAAAAAAATCGTCTCGGCGTATTATTTTTTACTTTCCTAACTTTTTTCCACTGCGCTTCCCGCTCTTCCAAAATGAAAGCTCGAAACGAAGCTTTGCCATCATTAAAAGTCACATTAAAATTAACGTTGAGGATCATATTCTTAATTTAACAAGTGATGGGTGGGCGGATCTCTGTAAATTGCACCGTTTTGGCGCCTGTCGTGATTTCGTGTTCCCCAGAATCAGCTACCCCTGAAGAATCACCCCGTATGATAGACTGCAGCAAGGGGATTTAGACCTATATCACATAAAGCGATTGCTAATACAGTATAAGTGAACTCAAGCGTTCTTTATAAATGGATTTTATCAATTTAAAACCGGTGGATCTTCCGACGACGATTATAGATATTGATATAATAATTTTTAAATTAATATCTTACTATGTTTCGAACCCAAAGTACCTTGAACGATAAAATATAAAAATATTTTCATAGCTACAAAAAGAAAATTATGTTTCTTACGAGTTCCATCTAGCATGCTTTTCGTTTTCCCCTCATTAATTATTTTAAAAAATTAATAGATAATAATAATTATTACATAACACATTTAATTCAATAATAAATTCATTTTTTAGTTTTTTTTATATCCTAAATGGTATTCCAGATAATAATGAGTATTTTAGATGATAATAATAATTTTACAGCAAAACTTTTTCGACATTTTTTGTTTAAAATTTCATTGCCTTCAATTTTGTTCATATACATTTTTCTATTTGGTAGCACCGATTCCGAGATATAGAAGACTCTTTCGTATTTTACCGAGTCTTGTTTAAGCCGCTGGCGTTGTCAGTCAGAAACGGCAAAAAAAAATAAAAAAATATATTATATAAATAAGTTTTGCTGTAAAATTGATTTTTATATGCTAGAAACGGCTTCAAAACTGCCGATTTACATTGTTCACATAAGGAGCGTCCGGTCATTGTACATAATTATTTTAACTTTTGTTATAATAAAAATTTTATTTAAACCAACCTTGTACGTTCCCGTTATTTTCAAAAAAATTTTTTACTTTGTGTTCTTTTTCACGATTTATCTTGCTTTCCTAGAAGTACGAATTATAACATAAATAAATTTCAAAGTCCTGACTGACTTATGTCCGTACTAATAGTCACGGATCAATCCGAGACTCAAGATAATCCTAGAATTTACCAATGAGTTTATATTACTGCAATTTAGACCGTATCGTAACTACAGCTGCTATTTCTAGAATTGATCATGAATCTCGGATCAATCCATAACTATTATGCTCGTACTTTTTTTTTCAATAATAATAATAATTAAAATTATGGTCGAGAAAAAACCGGGTTAGAAGTGTTTCCTTACATTTTTTTTCAATTTTTACCACAAAGAAACGTTGAGTGCTTGATCTATAGAAGTATTTATCTTCACCGAAATTTTTTAAATAAAAATTAAAAATGGTAACCGAGATTTTTGAATGAATCGCGGACTTATTTTGTAACTTGAAATTAAAATGTAAAGTTTGAATTTCAATATTTTCAAAACTCCCCTACGGCACTTCCTAATAATTACATTTTTTTTTTAAATTAATTTTCTTTAAATTTTCCCAAGCACATAACTGGAATTATCAGGATGTTAATTAACTTGAAAAAAGTGTCCTCCAATTTTCACAATTTAAAATTCATTTTCATTATACCTGTACACCAAATATTGGATTAATATCTTATCTTGTGCAGCAAAAGGAAGCGACTTTATTTTCAGATTTTCAGGAAAAGGATTAAATTTTAATTGGATAGTCCTTCAGTTTGAAAAGAAATATATTATATTTTAATTTTAAATTTCAGCTAGAACCATAATTAAGGATTCTTGTTTAGGAAACCAATTGGAGAGATTCGCATTTTACAGCCTGAAGACCGACAAGATTACAATTAGTGACGTCACGCCGCGAATATGTGTCAACGCGAAAGACGAGGGTGAGAATTAGGTTCGTTAAGGCTAGGGTAGCTTTGGATTTATCATGTTATTGGAAACTACTTCAACAAACATGATAGCTCAATATATTACGTTAGTACTACTTCTACTTTTTCGACTTCTTAGGCTAATAATTTCTAAAACTTTCTTTTATTGTTTGCTTTATAAATTATTGATCAGGGCAATGTTAATTAACAAAATGGCGTATAAATATCCGAGGAAATATGGACACCCTTGCTTTTATTTCTTTTCCGAATTAAATTATCATAATAAGGGATATGGTTAATTTTATGAGGCATTTTAGTGTAAGTCCTCTCACGAGGTCTTTTGGGTCCAATTTGTTGAAGTTGAACGAAAATGGTTATAGCGCAAATGAATGGATAGAATTAAAGCGCAAAGAGATAATCCAGCAATTTATCCTGTTCTTACGTATGGAGTTGCAAAGCTTGGGAAATTTCATAACATATGCAGCTGAAAATCGATGCATCCGCTATGACTTCAGTAAATCTTATACGTTTTATACATTTATGATTTAGTACTATTATTATAAAAATATAATTTAAATGCTTTCGTGCGTATGCGGTACCGATGACCACTAAGGAATCAGAAAGACGTATCCAATGGTCACATTTAATTCAGGAAAAATTTCAAAATATTAATTAATAAAATTTTTTATGTTTTTTGGAATTTGATGAAACCAAATACGGACAGAATAATTGTAATGAACTGTTTTCATTTGGTATTCATCAGTAATATTTTTATTCTACTGTAATACCTGCAATCTGGTGTGATTCAAGTTGTGTAATCATCTGTATTCAACTGTATATCATAGATTGGTCACTGTTATTTTAAATGGATACTAAATTTGATGATTCGTAAACCTTTGTAAAATTGGCTTCCAATTTCTTCATTTTGATATAAAAAAAATATGGAATCGTTAGGTCTTGAAAGGTCACCGGGATTTAACGTTAGGTCGCTTCTGGTTAGAACAATTCTAAAAAAAATATTGTAATTAATAATTATTCATTTTAGAAACATTTTTGATTTTTAGTTTTATTCCCTTTCGGGCACCGCTTCCCAACTGGATGTAAGTCCCAAATTCTTCACTATTTCTGCTTGGCATAATGGTTTGGAAATTTTTATTTTGTGATTTATTTAAATCTAGCCTGTTGACGGCTTGACAATGTGATTTATTAAAAGCTTAACGGCTTAACGAATTAACCAACTGTCAAACACTACGGAGGAAAAAATTAGTAACCTGCAATTTTTTACTTCAGAACGTAAAACAACTTTTCTTACCCAACTGCAGTTCTTGCATTTAAAGAAAAATGAATTTTTTTCACAATTTAAAACTATTCACTGGCTACATCACTGGAGAGAAAATTTCACTAACCTGAGTTGCAGCTAAACCCACGAAGTGGAACCTACCTCCTACCTACAATAATAAAGAAAATTTTTTGTTAGTTATCATTGCAGATGAGAACGTTTTTCGTTAAATTACCTTTATCACTGTAGTCCTTTTTGCCTTATTCCTAGTGACCATGATAGCTTCTGCGTTGTTCCTTCCAATAAACTTAAGTCACTCACAAACCCGAACACTTTCACATTTTTTAACTGTTTCAAATAAATTTTTCTTTAAGGTTAATCACTTTTTCACTTAAGTATTAAAACACAATTATTCCCGATTATCAAGAAAGCTTCCAGCAAGCTTCTTCACGATAATTCGAACTTAACACATTACACTCCCTCGTTAAATACGAATTTCGCGTTCACACACCAACGTCGTCTGAACTGAAATGAAAAAATTAGTTGTATTTATTTAAGTGACCCAAAGACATTATTAATAACGGGGGGAAGAACGATTGTATAATATTGTGTAATATTCGTAAACGGAAATAGACATCACTAGTCATAAGACTTTGAAATTTTAAAACTAATAAGCTCAATCTGATAAGATTTGTTTTGATTAATATTGAATTATGCATAAAATATCTAATTTTCAAAATTTTAAGCAAAAAATAAACCCTAAAGAAACATCAACGAAGACAATGACTTTTTTCTTTTTGCACACATTTGGCTTCTCCAACAATATTTAGTTGGTTAATATTCTGGAGAACCCAAAATTTGTGTACAACACAAAAATTTAATATAAAATTTTTGCACCAATAACAAATTAAAAAACTTACGTTATTATTGAATATTCCGGAAAAACTAAACTGTTCATTGCATTGTGACGAATTTAAATTGTTCTTCGATTGTTTCAAAAATTGACGATGACACTTCAAGAACAATATAAACCAAATTTCATAGTCCAAAAACCACGCAACTTTAGAAAAATGTCTTCTTTTTGATACTTTAATAAAACACTATACTCGTAGTTCCATTATTTTTCCCCAAATGAAGCAAACGCTTCTTTTACAGATCGAAGCTTCACAGAAGTTCAACGCATAAGGTCCAAAAAGGCAATCTAAAACAAATTAAGTGTAAATTAACCGACCGGGAATTTTCCCCAATTTACAAAAAGTTGCAAAAATTTGTCAACAAATGTGAAGATTTGCACTGCTAGAAAATTGCATCTGCACAAAAATGTTATTCAAATTTCCACCCAAGAAAATCAATCATAACTACTTACCGAAAATGGTTGCAGAGTAAACATTTTTCCACATTTTCACCACACGATGTTACTTTAAAGGCATTAAACAAACGAATGACTGATAAGTCTGACCGGTGCCGCACGTCGTCATTCGTATGTAACGCTTTTTTGTTTCCTTAAAGGTGGTAACGCTGATAACTTTTTAACATAATAACTGACACATTATGTGGCGATGTCTCACCATAGTATATACCGGTAAAAATACTTATAAACATTAGTGGTATTTCTGTAATTTTATTTTTACAAGATGAAACAAATAAGTCACTCAACGGTTTGGTTATTTTTCAGCTGTCAAACTCTACACATCCATTCCCTCTTTCTAATTCTGCCAAGAAATTAATGAAAACAAAGAAATTATTCCAAGTACTTATTATTATTATGTAGCGGGTTGTGGTTTTATTACGCCCACCGCACTGAAGCTTAAGTTTATTGTGCCCCAAGTTCCTTGTTTTACTCCATAGCCTCGTTTCCTCGACAAAATCGAGTAGACGGCCTAGGGGTGCTTTTCTTATCTCCTCTACTTCTGGGTATGGAAGTCCGATGTGACGCATTCTCTTTCCCGACATTGCCGGACATTCACATAAAACGTGGTGAGAAGTTTCCTCCGCTTCAGCACACATCCTACATTTAGGATCTTCAATTATCCCCATAATGCTGAGGTGTCTGGTTAGGCAGCATAGTGTCCTCTAAAAAGACCTACTATCCTTCTCAGCTGTTTTCTGCTCAACTGAATTATTTCTTTGCTTCTGGTCTCACTTGAAGGGTCCTTAATGAACATCCGCGACTGTCTCAGTCGAGGAAGGCCCCCCCAGTAAGCAAGATATTCCCTTAATATATTCCTGATACCCTCTTTTGCGGAATTGCGTGCAGGACCGCAAAAGAGGGTATCAGGGCCCATCAGGGTTGTACTTGTAGTCATTCTGGCCTAGCGATCCGCCTCTTCAGCAGAGCCGTATTAAGGGGGGGGCTAAGGGGGCTGTAACCCCGAACCACCACATTCTAGGGGCCTCAAAAAAATTGAAGCAACAACATTTAAATAAGCACAGATTAAAATAAATTAAATTAAAAAATAAAATAAATGTGTTTTTATAATAAAATACCTTCTGTGTTTTATAATAAAATACTATAATCAATTATGTATAATAAAATTATTATCCTTTCCAAAAATTGACATTTGATCTAAGCGCAGTTGACCTTGAATAATCAGAAACTTTCGTCTGCGGCGCATTTTGTTAAAACATACAAGACCAAGAAGGGGCATCCAAAAAAAGTTAGCCCTGGGCCTCACATATTCTTAATCCGGCTCTGCTCTTCAGTTCCCTTTATGCCCTGGTGTCCCGGCATCCACATGAGCGTAATGCTATTGCAGATTGCCAGTTCTACCAGTGCATCCAGACATTGTTTTACAACCTTGGATTGTATTTCTACTCCTTCCAAGGCCTTTAGAGCCGCTTGGCTGTCTGGCATGATACAGATTCGCCTATTTTTGTAGTCCCTCCATATCATTTCACAAGCACAAGCCGAGATAGCAGTTACTTCTGCCTGGAATACACTAGCGTGGTAGCCCAGGTTGATGCTGAATGCATCCCCCGTTCTTTCCCCACCCACACCAGCACCAGTACTTGTCTTTGTTTTTGACCCATCTGTATACCAGATGGTGTTATATCGTCTGCCCAGTTCTGATATAGTATCTTCCTTGCCCCAAATACTGAAAATTTTAAAGTATTAAAGAAATCCAAGAAAATAACCAAAATAAACAAATTCTTCCAAGAAAATAATAGAAACAAACAAATTCTTCCAAGGAAATAATCAAAATATACAAATTTTGGGATCAGTCACGAAATTGATCCCACGAATTGAACTTTTTCCTATAGAGTATAGACTATTGGAAAGAGGACAATTTTCTAAGCATTTAAAAAAAAATTTAAGATGGATTATCCATTAGTTTTAGAGAAAACGACATTTAAAAATCAAAATTTTCCATGTATTTTACATAGAGATTACACTACAATTTCTACACGGGTGTTCTGTTACCCGTACGTGTGTTAATTAGCACTAATATTTTATGAACAGTTTTTATTTAGACAAACTCAGAACTTGTGTATAGGTAAAAGTTCAATTCGTGGGATCAATTACGTGACAGTAATCCAAATTTCTTGGTGTAGGGAAAATTAGAAAATTAAAAATTCTGCAGGTTTTTAAAGGCATTTTTAAACAAAAGTCGGGGAAATTTAAATTTTGGGTCAAGGAATATTTCTTGAAAATTTGAAAAACAAAATTAATTTTAAATATTTCGTTTTTATTTACGGTAATTTTTTTTGAAAATCTTAAAGGTTAATTCAGTGATAAAAAGGCTTGTTTTTTAAATTTTCTTTCTGGCGTTACAAATAGCGTAAGTTTATTCAGTAAAATTGCATATTATAATGCAGCATTTGAAAAATATTTTTCTAAATTTTCATTACAAAATATTGAAAATTAAGCGAGCGATAGTGAATCTCCGGAGGCGCCTCAAAAAAAATGTTGTTTTGCGGTGTACATCATAACTCAAAATCTACTGGACTAATCGTTTCGAAATTTTACACAGTACTTCTTCACATAATTCACCAGGTATTATCGAGAGATTTTTGTTTTTTCTTAATAATTGTTAATTTTACAACAACAAATTAGATGATTTTTTTATCGAAAATCGGTTTCTTTGCTTCCAAGGGCTACGAAAAATTGACAAATCGAAAAAAAAAACAAATCCTCTCGTAGTTACCTCAAGAAACATCCCCTTTAACAAATGAATTTTGATTTTCGTCTTTCAGATTATTCTGTTGCGAGTTATGATGAACACCGCAAAACAACTTTTTTTTGAGGCGCCACCGGAGATTCACTATATTCACTCGCTTAATTTTCAATATTTTGCAATGAAAATTTAGGAAAATATTGTTCAAATGCTGCATTATATTATGCAATTTCACTGAATAAACTTACGCTATTTGTAACGCCAGAAAAAAATTTTAAAAACAAGCCTTTTTATCACCGAATTAACCCTACCCCGCCCTTAAGTGGAAACCTATTATATTTTATTATTATTATTTATCATTTTATATATGTGTGTGAATAAAAAGCTGTTACAATGTTCTTGTAATCTGTGGAAGAACAACAGTAAATCAATGTTGAAATTTAGAGAGCATCTAAAAAATCTAAATCGTCCTTTAGAGAACCCTAGACGGAGAAGTTAAATAATTATTTTTTGGAGATCAAATAAGAGTTTAAGAAGGGGGGGACAAATTAAATATTTTTCGCATATTTTTAATTTTTGAAGTTATACGAGGGAAAGGGTTGTCATTCCCGTACCTTGTATCGGACCTTGTATAGTCAAAATGTTTCATAATCCGACATGTAGATTGCACCCGGTTTTACTCCGGGAGCTTAGTAATGGAAACAAACCATAATAAAAAAAATTAACCTGATAAGTTTGATCTTTTTTTTGTATTTTAATCGATTACTGTCTATACAGTTCCCCACTCCGGGCCGGCAGTCGTGCATTTTTGTAATCTCCACTTTTAAATTTACAAATTAAAAAAAGCATTCAAACTGGTAAAAATCGTACAAGTATTTTGTCGCGGGCTCCCGGACTATATTCTTCTGAAAGGTAGACGACCTCTGTAATTTCTCATACCTTTCACTTGCAATCAACTGTAATCATTTGGTAGCTATCGGTAATCTGTATTCAACCGTAATCTCTATCGAGCAATCTCCGGTAATCGATTGTAATCTTTAGTGGTAATCTCATTTATTGTGAGGGATTACAATTTTTGTCGACTTTGTAATCACTTGTAATCAACAGTGATCACCCGTAATTAACCATAATGTAATCAGTTGATGGGAAATACGTTGATAGAAGCTATCTCAATGAATAAGCAATGATTGCCCCCATAATAGGAATTTAAATATAATTTTGGAAATAACAATCCGCCACAAATAATTTCATATTTACCGTTTATTAGTACTTTCAGCAATAATAGAACAAACACCGGCTTCATTTGCGCATTGATCATTGAATCAGTGGGTTAACATGATAAAATAGCTTATTTAACTTAAAAAAACTTACGATAATATGTAATTATTATTATGGTATAATAGAAATGTTATATTAAAAGTTCACTTACTTTAGGTAATGGTCAATGGTCATTCAACCTAAGCATATATTTTATTAATAATATTGCGTATTGTTTCCAATTGGAATAAGTATGCAAATTTTGCATAATCACACGAATATTACTAATCATTTATCCACAATGGTATCTAGGACAAGAAGGTATTGACATCCAATAAATAAAACTGTTTGATGTTCTGTTTTATCAAAACTTAAGTTGATGTCCAGATCTGCGATGGCCTACCTGTTCCGGCTACGAAAAAGTTTTCCGAAAAGATTTAAAGTTTTTATTTTTTGATCTAAAATAGAAGTCTTGGAAAATGAACAAACTTGCTCGATCGTGATAAGAACGAGGACTTTCGCAGCAAAGAGAGCCATAAATTATAAAATCATAAGAAGAAATGGGGGAAAATCAAATACAATTTTTGAAATAAATCTAATCTGTTATATTCTCATATTAATTCCATATTTCACTTATTTCCAGTGACATATTAAATTTTTTGCATGTACACGGTTGCCAATATTACATTTAAATCCGTTCACTTATTCTTGAAATCCTATAACCATGCCCGATTTTATTATAGCGAAGACTTCTTATTCTCAATATTTCGAATAAAAACTTGATCCAAAATGAATCTTTCGGATATAAAGTATAAACAAGTTACATAATCGATAGGAAGCCTTTTAAAGAAATTGTTATTTCTTGTTTTGATGAAGCTTTCAAGAATTCATTATAGAGTCTCGAGTAGTATCTGTATAAATAATTCTTTTATCTGTCCAAGAATGTACATTCTGTTTCCCGAATTAACCCTTTCAGTTTTATTATTTTGTGAGGAAAACGTATACTATTCTCGGTACCTTAAAGCCAGCACAGATAAACTGGAATATCATTTGATAATTTAGTTTAGTCGTTCAATTTTATCGAAAACAGTGAAAATCGCTTTATTTTTTTTACTTTACTACAAAAAAAAATGATTTGTTTTCATAAAGTATCAACTTTATTTTTACACGTTTCATGTTGACGTCCATCAGTGAAAAGAGCGAAAAACTCTCTCAATTAATAATTTTCATCAATTAGAACTTCTATTGGGCCAATGTTCTAAATTTTCCACAGTAAAATAGATGTTGAAATTTAGAAGTAACACTGGAATTGCAAAATAAATTTTTATAATAAATTTCATAACAACAAAGCCTGTTTAATAAATGAAAACTAGGATTCAAGTCTAGAACATCAGCTCGTGTAAGATTTTGCAACTCAAAATATAAAAATAAATAATAACAAACTAAAAATTTATGTACTAATAAAATAAGTGCAATAATTAAAAAAAAATATACTATATAATATCATTGATGAAATACAAGGGCGGATTCAAAGGGGTAATTACTCTCCCTTCCCCCTAGAGAGATCAACGAGTTTATTTTTCTTTAATTTTAATTAGGTACATAATATAATTATAATACGAGTAGTTTACATTAATTTGTTTTGTTAATTAATTAATGGGGGGGGGAGTGCAAGCCTAAATATTATTAAAAAATTATTAATTTACTAAAGGAAAACTAAAATAAAAACATTCTGACATAATAAAAAAATAAAATACACAAAAATGCAAAAAATTATTGTATAAGAGGGGGGGGGGCAATAAAAATTATGATTGAAAATTTAATGGCAAATACTGAAAGGTTGAGAACCGCTGCTAAAATTTTTCAATCTCAAGTAATTTGATAGCAATATCGTTTATTGCAATTTCATCACGGAAAAAATCGCGAATGATACCAAAAAGATTTTTTCGATTAATTAATCGAAAATTGATGGAAGAAGTGAAGAAGAACCTTATATGTCTAATTTTTCGATGGAAAAATAACGGTCGATTCCGGATCGAAAAGTCTTATTAGGTTCAAACCTTGGTTGTGCTATGATTCGAAATTGTTTCAAAACGACCTCTTGTTTCAAAAATGAAGATTTACCCTCACCTCAATAGAGGTTTCTCCTAATAGCAATCCAAGTGATTATTAATATCTTGATTGCTTTTAATCAGTTGTTATTATGAATTGAATAAAATAAATTATCATGCAATTAGGTCAATGACTGACCCAATTATCGGTTACGTGATATGCAAGTTAGCACATTTCTTAAATGGGGTGCAAGATAAAATCTAAAATTACTATAATTATAAATATTGATAGACCAAATTACCAAGTGGTGCGCGAATATTTTGAGTCAAATTTTTCATTTTAAAAATTGCTGAAAACTAAATTTTTGGTAACGGAAAGGAAAATTTTGGATTTTTTTCGTTTGTAAAATTTAAGTGTAGAAAACATAGTTTATGAATATTTCGACATAAACCTCGAGCTTTGGAATTATTAAAACGGATAAAGAAGAATTTGCAACTTTGTATGAGCCGTTATCACAAAAAGTTAATAATAATTTGCAACAACCAACTCATTCATAATTGCTGTTTATATAATCGGTAAAAGATAATAGTAATTTCGAGCTGAGAAGTGTGATGCTGAAATGACAAGGTGACTTCGAGACTACAGTTGATTCAGCATTCCTGAAGTCCAAAGTAGAGTTAATTGTAATTGTACACCACCCTACAGACGGAAATAACGTCAGCATACAAAGTTGAAAACATAAAAATTAACACGTTCGTTTCTATACCGGAATTTAGATACAATTTCATACGCCTCCTGTAAAACGTGATAAAAGAAAAAAGTTTATCTGTTTTCTTATCTGGTAAGGAGAACTGTTACATCATGGAAATAAAACTTAAAAACATCTTGTACTCTCACCTGCTTCTTTTTAAATTATTTCTAATATTTAGACCATAATTATTACAATGAAAATAGTAGGTACAGTTACTCGCATAAATATTCGGACACTCCTATGTTAACAATGTTAATTTGACGTTTTCAAGACGTTTTTTTTTAATGTAAAAATCGCTTTTACAGCAAAATTTTGTCGACATTTTTTGTTGGAAATTTCATTGCCTTAAATTTTGTTTATATACATTTTTCCATTTTGTTGCACCGTTTCCGACTTAAACAAGACTCGGTAAAATCCAAAAAATATTGTCATCTATATCTCGGAAACGGTGCCTCATAATAAAAATATGAATATGAAATTTTTTCTTGTAAATTTCATTTTCTACAGTTTTGTTTATATACATTTTTTTATTTGGTCGCACCGTTTCCGAGATATAGATGATAATATTTTTTGGATTTTACCGAGTCTTGTTTAAGTCGCAGTCAGTCGGAAACGGTGCAAAAAAATAGAAAAATGTATATAAACAAAATGTAAGGCAATGAAATTTCCAACAAAAAATGTCTACAAAATTTTGCTGTAAAAGCGATTTTTATATAAAAAAAAAAACGTCTTGAAAACGTCCAATTAACATTGTTACCATAGGAGTGTCCGAATATTTATGTGAGTAACTGTATGTACAGTGGCTCCAACAATTATTAATACACTCCTATGTTAACCATGTAAATTGCACATTTTGAAACCGATTTTTGACATATAAAACTAGCTTTTACAGCAAAACTTTTCCGATATTTTTTATTGCAAATTTTAATCTCTTCAGTTTTGTTTCTATACATTTTTTTATTTTCTTTCGCCGTTTACGAGTTACAGCGACTTGAAGAAAACTCTGTAAAAAACTCCCATAAGAGCAATGTTAATTTTATTAACTTTTTTACTTAGTTTTCTTTAAGTCGCTGTAACTCGTAAACGGCGAAAGAAAATAAAAAAATGTATAGAAACAAAACTGAAGAGATTAAAATTTGCAATAAAAAATATCTGAAAAGTTTTGCTGTAAAAGCGAGTTTTATATGTCAAAAAACGGTTTCAAAATGTGCAATTTACATGGTTAACATAGGGGTGTATTAATAATTATTGTTGGAGCCACTGTATATAGTCAGTTCACATTTTGCAAATGATATGAACAAATCCGTAAATCCAAAAATATGCATTGAAGAATAAAATAAACTGAAAATAAAATTTCGATAAAATATTGAATAAAATTCACACTAAAGTTTATTGCGTATCTTGCTTAATTTTATAATCAATGATAAAAGAGGAGGAAGCTACATATAATTTGGGTTGCCCCTCTCGGGACTAGAAGTAACCAAATTTGCGATGGCATTTTCAGGATGTAAGCCTTTTGGGCCCCCCTCTCAAAAAATATCGAAATATTTATCAGTAAAGTTGCAGTTACGCTACCGATCAATGGTGATTTATTGATTCTTTATAAATCCTATAGTCTTGCGACATAAAAGCAGGAAAAAATAAGGAGTTATCTGGGAGAAAAAGTACCAATGCCGGATTAACCTAAAAGCAAATTAAGCAATTGCTTAGGAACCCCTTCTTGGGGGCACCACACACCAGAAACAGCACAAAAAAATATTTGCTAGCACATGAAAGGGAAGGCTGTTTGAAAATCAGAGCGTTGATCGTTTTTTTTTTAAAGACCGATACTAGTTTACTTATAAATAGGGGGGCCCATAGGCGTGGATTGCTTAGGCCATCAAGTAGTCTTAATCCGGCCCTGAAAAGTACTATAATATAGAAAAATCATAATTTTACGAAAATTTTGATAAACTTCCTATAATTTTCTAAAATTTCCTTGGATTTCCTATTTCCTGAGATTCCTCGAATTTCTTAAGTTTTCCTTGATTTTCTTGAACATTAGATTTTCACAGCGCTTCCCTTAACGCAAAATATTTAAAGTAGATTAAAAATTCGTATTTTTCAAAATTGTAGATATAGCAAATACAAGAATATGAAAAAACAATTTAAAGACCGATCGAAGGTTCAGTTTCAGTTTAATTTTCGGCAAAATATTGACCGAAACTAGAAGAGAAATCGAATATTCGGTTACGGTTTTAGTTTCGGCTGAAAATTGTGTTTCAGCCGAACACTAATGCTTCGAGATTCTCGAAATAGCAGCTGTTGCTTCTAATGAAATGTAGAACTGTTGTTGGCTAAATAGCGCTTAAATGATAAGCGATGGAAGTTACGACATTGTTCCACAAAAAAGAGCGTTAAAAAATACATAACAATCTATCAAAACCTGAAAATTGGCATTTCCAACTTTACAGTAGAGCGATTGTTCTTGAAAATTTCAACAATTTTCACCTGCGGCGCAATTTCCTGAGGAGAGGGGGTGTTCCATACCCTCCAGCAGTATTTGGGCTGACGCAACGTACTTTTATTTATCATTCAACCCACCCCCGAATCAAAGTTCGAGATACGGCCCTGGTGACAGCTACGATCGCTGAAATTCCATAACTTAATAAAATTTCTTGAAAATCACTGAAATCTTCTTGTAAACTAGCGGAATTTCATTCAAAAATCATTGATATATACTGAAATTTGTTTATATTCGTCCGGGTTTGTGTAATAATAGAACAAAAGCTCATCAAATTTTAGAATCGGAAAAAGTAGGAAGAAAACACAAATCAAAAAAGAATTCAACAATTTCTAGAATCGTAGAATCTATAGGAAGTAAATAATAAAAAAAATGAAAAAGCAAAAAAGGAACACCGAGGAAAGAAGCACAAGACAAATTTTTGTATACTAGATTTTCATTTACGAAATTTTTGACAGAATGTCCTCGGATTTTCTCAGATTTCCCGAGATGGACTTTCTTAATTTTTTTTTGAAAAAGCAAAAAACTTATTTGGAGTATTTTTAACATTTCCTAATTTCTTCTGATATCCTAAGATTTCTTAAATTTTCTCATATTTTCCTTTACTTGTACACTAAATTTCCCCCACAATCACCCCCTCGGCTATTACAGTTTCGGATAAGAGAGCGTCGTACTTCGAGTATACATTGATGAAAGAGAAAATAATTGGTAACTACTCACTCCAATTATTTTCTGAAACACTTGAATGTACTGAAAAAAATGGTTTTTATATTGATGAAAAATTCATCATATTGATGAACAAATTCATAAATTCAATAATTTTTTTTATGAATATTATGAATTTTTCATCAATTTGAAGAATTTTGTTCGTCAGTTTATGATGAATTATTCATCAACCATGTTTTCGGTAAAAAGCTTCCTCCGTCCCCTTATGAATAGACTTCGACTTTTTGTGACTAATTAATTATTACAAAGTTTAATCTTTTTTAGAATTAATTTTCACTATATTTTGTAAAATGCAACTAAAATTCAACAATAATCGTGAAATGGACTCATATTCCATTATTAATTGCCGTTTCTGAATTTATCGTATTTTTTCGGTAATTCGTAAGGGTTTCCAGATTTGCTTTCACAAAAGTTCATATTTTTTTAAGATTTCAATTTCTCTTAAATTTTCATTTGTGATAATTGTAATCCCTAATAAATTTTAAAAATAAAAAACTAAATTCAAAAAATAAACATTTTGAACTTCGTAGATTACTGAAACTCTAAAATTTGCATAGGCTAACGAAGGATAAAAGTGAACTAAAATTAAGTGAATACCTTGTATATTTTTTTCCAAGTACCATAATATAAGCAGCCCTATTCGAAAAACTGATAGATAAAGTTTTGGGACTGCAGTTCCTGTACAATACATATCATATTCGCTCCAGGCTAAAAATTCGTGTTTTGACTTTTTTGTTATTGTTTTGGTTTTAACTTCAAAATTGAGTAAGTAAGAATTTCTATATGACTTTTTGTATAACCCTTGACGAAATTTCTTATTATTTTGTGGGATTCCCCGTAAGACCATGGTAGAATTTGTTACTCTCGTGGCTATTTCGTTCACGCACTTGAAAAATTTATTTTTGCCAATTTTGTGCAAACAAATTCGAATCTTCGTTATCAAGTTCTTGAGGATGGTCAGTGTTGCAACACGGAATCTCCTGCTTTTATACAAATCAGATAGCAGCCCTAGTTTAGGGAGCTTAGAAAATTTGACCCCTATTACACCATTATGTAACCCACATTAGATTCTGAAATAAAAGGAATTTAAAGCATCATAGAACGCAGTTTTGCAGGATAACTTGAACAATTTCCAAGAATATTTATGAAATCGAGATGGTATTATTGATGAGGTAAGCAGGCGCTTAAAATTAAAAAATAAAACTTAATTATACTAGTCAGCTACGGCGGCATAGTAGAAAAGCTTTCCATTGAATGTTGAATTTGTTTTGAAAATTAATATTTTTTATATTCTACGTATACTAATTCTAAAATAACACGTTTCCACAGTCCAGTTCTGAAGTATTCAAATATCAATTTCTGCCCGGCTGATTCATTTCGGTATTTTCAAACAGAAACAATCTAATTAGATAATCAATTTTTACTTTATTTTACACGAAAATAATCTCGACGACTGCTGGAAGTTCGAATATGAATATCAAAACAGAAGATATCAATTTTTTGCTTACATTTTGAAATGCAAAGGAAATTTCCTATTCGTATCGCACTTTGAACCGTCGGCGTCGCTTGGCGTGCGAAGAATTAAATTTAAAAATTATTTTAAATTTTCGATTAAGCCGGTGCAGGTTTTGCGAAAAACTATTGATTTTCCTATTTTTGTTAATGTGGTCATAAGGATCCTGCTCATTCATTGAATACCTACCAAGCGGTTGCTCAATTATTATAAGTGCCAATAAGTCATTTTGTAAATTACTAAAAAAAATTAATTTTTAAAATTTTGAGTTCGTTAGTTTGTAGAAGTTAGATTTTTTGATATTCACACCCCGATGCGTTGGATAGTTTATTTTAATAATAAAAAAATTGATTGCGTACTTAACGTTTTTAGTGTCTTTCCGACCAACACCCAAGCAGATAGGTATTATTAAAAATGTCGGACATTAATTTCGGTACTCGAGATTTTTTTTGTCCGAAAATGATCAACTTTGTTTTAATGAAAATTGCGTCACCGAAAAAAATATTGGGATGTTCAGGTCAAAGTAGAATGTTGACCAATAACGTAGCTGTATTTCTGCTATTGGTGCCAGGCGTCGCGACGGCGCACCTTACGCCGACGCCCAACACGATTATGCATACCTGAAGGGGTTAGGATTATAAAAATTGACAAATTATCACTTTTGATTTCCATTCGAATCATCATCATTTTGAAGTTGTCATCTCTTCCGCTTTCACTTTTCGGGCGATTTTCAAAATAATTTCGATCAGATCGACACTTCCGTGTAAATAATATACAACCTTCTATAAACCATAATTTATTGACGCTAAAATTTATTTACATTAATATTTTGTAACATATTTATTATAACATCGTTATTTTTTTTATAAACACAACCGTATCAATATTTTAGTTATAAGAAAAATATAACTAAGGGTCGTTATTTTGCGATGCCCAAGTATCGCATATTTATCGTCGTATAAAAATAGACTGAAATACTAAAAAAAAATGATTGCCCCAAAAAACTACAAACTAATTATTTGGAATGAAAAAGATATGCAATGTGCACCCCCGTGAAGAGGTATTGAAAACTACCAACAACTAAAAAAATCTTAACATGAACAAAGTAATATTTTTAGGTAGTCCTCCCTAATAACTACAAAACAAATACGTAAGCAACAATGTGCAACATTTTTAATACGAATTACCGGAATCGGAATCCACGTATTTAATTCTTAACGAGGTGAGGTGTCGTCGTCGATGATGCTCTTCAATTCTGGAAAAGAGTTGAGATGTCATCAACGGGGGGCAGAATGCTACGTCCTCCTGCCCGGGAAGTAATGTCATAGGTAAAATTCGGGCGTCGTTTGGTTGTTGGAAGAATCTAAATTTTGGATTTGTGATCCGGGTGGTGCACGTCCACTTATGTGCACTTTTTGTCTTAGAATGTCTCGTTCCTGAATAACCCTCGCCAATTCGACTTTGGTACGATTTAATTCCACCTGTAAGCTTCGATTTGCGATTTCCAAATCGTGCCGCTGTTGTAGTCGTTTCGATCTACAATTTTGCGCGTAGCCCCGATTTTTTAAAGTTCTTCTTTTTTGTTTAAGTCGCACTATCTCTTCCCGTGGGCACCCGTGCAATTTTTTATTTAGCTCCCGAACCGAAAGTGATATTAACAAGTCATCGTTCATGTACATTTCTTCGTTACATGTCGAGTAACCACTATTATTGTTATTACTGCTCATCCGGGGCGAAACGGCACTACTTCCACTACTGCACGATTGAGGCCTCGGATGAAGCAACTGATGCTGATTATGATTATCGAGTAATATCCCCGAGGGAATATATTCTCGACGTTCCCAATCGCCAGCATCTGCCATCGAGGAATGCATTGGTCGCAGATCCAGCGGTTGTGGTTCTGAGCGAATGTTGGGATAAAAACACATCATGTCGTCTACAAATGGGGGTGGTCGGCATGGTAACGGAGATTGGCTTGGTGGAGTGTCAGGTGGAGTTCCGGGATCCGCTAATCCCATATTTAAAAACATGGGTTGTAAACCGTAAGTCGAAGTTTCATGATGATGCGGCGATATGGGTGGTAATCTGCGTTCGTCGATCCAACTTCTGCAAATTCTTCCAGCGGGTTCCTCGGGTACAGAAACCCATTCCGTATCGGGTGGCGAACGTTGTTTTTCTTCCCGTTTAACAGTAACATCTTCTAAATGATCGAGAACAAATTCTTGCACATATTCCTCGGCCAAGTGTTGTTCGTCCTGCTCCATCCCGGAGTTGCGCACCCCTAACGTCGGCTGCATGATAAGAGCGTCGACACTACTTCACTCGCGAAGCCCGCGTTCTATCTAGCGTAATGCTTTCGCCTGCGGGCGGCAGTAAAATGAGCGTGTTCCCGTGGCTGCTGCGGACTGCGGTTGGGGACGGACGGCCCCGCGAACCGCCTCCACCAGTGCCGGATAGGCCCATTTGACACAACACCGGAAATTTGTTTATACCTCGATGGCCAGTCAACACTACTAGATTCGCACCATATTGTTGTTATGTCGATTTTTACGATCGCCATCAAATATTAAATAAGTTCAACAATAGAACATCCATATAATTTCAAAAATTAAATCTTTAATTCGTGTAAGCACACAGAAAATATTTAAATTGCAAAAGAAAATTTAGGATAAACTGGCTTTTAAAGTCGCACTGCAAAGTTGAGTTTTAATTCAGCATTTTATTGAAATTTAGGTAATTTAAACATATAGATAAGACCAATAATAAAATTAATCTGTTATTAGATTATTCGAATTGTTTCATTTTCAATCTATTGATTGAATTTATTTCAAAATTCACTTCTCTACGTTCAATTTTATTTAATTAAATTTCTTGTGCATAATAAAAATTTGACTATAGAAATATTTTCAAAAGAAATAATTTTTTATTTTGTAACTTTACCTCTCTTTCGTAAGTTAACAAACTTAATTTGTTTTTAACAAAATTCATTTTAGATTTAAAATTTGCTTCAGCTGAAAGCAGGAGCGGAATCAGAAATTTTTGTTTAGCCCAGATTTCACCGGTTTACCTTTAGTTCAGTGGGTACACTGACTTTTTCTAGCAAACCTCTTCGACCCCGACGAGGAGAGCAATCATAAAAAACTTAGATGGTGTTTTTATTACTTAAACCGATGTGTTTTGATACGTGGATTTTGGAAAACAGGCTTGGACTTGGGTGAAAACGCTCGTACTCGTATTATATGCGACGCAAAATAAGAATCAACTTTTTAAATTTGAAAAACACACGTAACTTAGTAAATAGCATACTTAGGTAAAATCTACCTACCCCAATGGATTTCTCTCGTCAACCTGCATAAGAAAATGCGGAAAAATATTCAGATTTGAGACTTTCAATTTGTGAAGTGGATAGATTTTTGTCCATAAAGGTATTACTTTATGATACTAAAATGATAATTATTGTACATGGGTTTAGATATTTTAACTTTTCATTTTCTAGAGAAACTCAGACAAAAAATCTGAATTCATGCGAATCTCATGATTACCGTTAGTTAGGCGGTAAGGGCTTCTGTAAAATTGCACTTTTGGAAATTATTAGAGCACCGAATGTAAATTGTGAAAATTTTATGTCGCTTTTGCTGCGAATAAAATACACAAGCATAAAAAATATAATATTAAAAAAAAAGGATACCTATAAGAAATTCTAATTACAAATTAAATTATTATTTGCCAATTTTCATTTTACAATAAATCGAACATACTTGGTAATTTCATTAGTAACTCCAGTAAAAATAAAGTACTTTATCAACCCTTTGCTGTTATTTTACATTCCAAGAAAAATGCACAGTTGAACTTGACAGCCCGAAAATTACAGCGGAGCTACAAAAAGTACATTTGCTCCGACTAAAACAAGTTTAATTTTCTTCAATCGTAAAACGCAGGCTCGACGACGCGACGGGGAAAAGAGGGTAATTCCCTCCCGAGTCCGGAGTTTCTGAGGGGACCTGGATTTCAATTGAAATCCTGAAATCTGAAAATTAAACAAACATGCATCTGATGAAAAATTTGTTTACGAAGGATAAAAATAATTCGACTTGTTAATCCATTATTAATCGTAAAAATACATACCGGGTGTTCATTTAAAAACTTTCATCAGCAATGTTCCAAAACCAAAAGTCAGATGAAAAAAAGTTTCGGACAAAAGTTATATGATAGCGAGGGGGAAAGAATATGACATAATTGTTTTTTTAATTTATTGACCTATTCGAGGTCATTTGAAGGTCAACTTCGTTTTTTTAAATGACACCTTATAGTTTTTTTTAGCATATTCATATTTTGCATGAGAAAATAAACAACTTTTGTTGGAAAATTATTTTTCTCCGGCAAAATATGAATCGGCTAAAAAATATAAGATGCCATTTAAAAAAAAACAAAAAAAATAATTGCCATATTCTTTCCCTCTTGCTATCATATATCTAACTTTTATCAGAAACATTTTTTTATCTGACTTTTGATTTTGTTGGATTTTTGAGATATTAATTGCTGGAAGTTTTCAAATGAACACCCGGTATATTCTATTCTAAAAGACAAATTTTTTGTTATCTGACACTAAATAATCACTTTTATCACACAAAGGGGGAGGGGACGTAGGTTACTATCCAAAACTTTACTTTACAAAAACAAAACTTTATAGTTAGATATTTTAAAATTCGGAAAAAAGTGAGTTTTTATGTTTTGTATCTACTTTATCTGTTGTCAAAAATTTTTGAAGGTTCAAGTCACACAAAGAAGTTTTCCATTAATTAAATATTGTTACCAGTCCGGACCTGCGCCCGTCAGTAGAAATATGTTTTTCTCTCAATGAAGTTTTCATACCACTTAAGATGTGAAAATTGAAATTAAACTTTGAATCTACGTTTCTAGTCAGCGCCTCCCCCCCTTCCTGTTATAGCAAATTACAAGCCGCTGCTGTTTATAAACCAATTAGAGGTATTAGTTATAAAAAGTGAAAGAGTCAAATTAAAATCTAACAAAATGACAGAACAATAGCGGAACAGTATTAATTTATTTAATAATTATTAATTAATTATTGATTTATTTCTTCGACTTCTACTTTTGAACGTAATAACGTGAGGGAACATTGATATTCTATCTTCTATCCGTGAATTTGTAACCGGCGGACTTGAAAATTACACTGAGAAGTGAGTTATTGTTCTTTTAACAAAAGCGTACCCAATAAAAAATATTTTATAATTCATGTTACTCTGCTATGCGAAGTTTGATTTCAGGAATATTAAATATATTTTCAATAATATTTTGCTGGCCTAAGCACATAACTAAGTTTCTTCTTCTTTATCAGCCTTTCAGTCCACTCCTGGACTATCGGCCTCTTTCTCTTTCGAGAAAGGTTCGGGCATTAAGTCCCCACGGCTGCTTAAATCGGGTTGGGATCTTAGGAAATGCCTGTAACCCTGTTTTTAATAGTTGACGGCGGCAATCGTCAACCCAGGGGGACCGACGGCTTTACGTGCCCTCCGAAGCACGGAGACGGTCATATGAAAGTTTTAGACTCTCCCCGGATTTGCACCGAGTACCTTACAATCAGCAGTTGTGCGGCTAACTTACTAGGCTAATGATGACCGTCTCTAACTAAGTTGCTTCAAATAATATTTTTGTTTTCAATACCAAAATGTTTTGTTACAATAGCAAAAAAACTTGACTGAGAGGGCCGGCATTATAAAAGACAGTTAAATCGTCAGTTACTTACTCTAAAAGTAAATTTACTTGCTAAGTTAAATCTACTGAGTAAATTTTGGGCACTATAAAGCAAAACTATAGTCGAGTTAGTTACCTAGCGATTTAATGGTTGATTAGAACTATTAGTTCTAATAAATACATTCGGAAGTGTCAATCCATGCTCGTGCATGATGGATGTAGAGAGAAGAATTCTACAGACGCCGAAAAAGAAGCAACTGTTAAAATTATTTAACAATACGGATGAATTTTAGAATGTAAGAAAACTGCTCTCAAAAGTGTGAAGCAAAAAAGTGATGCGTGGGACAATGTTGCCTTACGTTTTAATGCCACCAGCACCACCGGGCCTAGAAATGGGCAGCACATAAAAATGTTCTTTGAGGGCTTTAAAAGAAAACCAAAAAAGACGTGGGCGACAAAAAAGTAAGTTATAATTCAATTTGTTTTATACCAAACAATTATTACAGTAATACATATTTTATAGAGATCGTTCATCTGGAAAAAGCTCTTTAAGTAATAATAAAAGGAAAAGAGAGACCGTAACATCGAAAGAAAATGAAAAATTAAAGATATTACGCTGTGGAAGAGATAAAGAAGAGATACAAAAAGAATTTTTGTTGCTTCAAAAAGAAGAGCTGCTATTAGATATAGAAATTTAAAAAAAAGTGTAATAGAACTTGCTATTTTAGAAGGTAAATTGCAAGAAAACAATTATTAAAAAATAAAAGAAATGTGTGCCCGATTAATTTTTTTTCTGCTTTACATGACAGGGTTCGCCAAAGGTACTAGCGTAATACCGTTTCGATGTATATGCACTATCACTCAACAAATAACTGGTTCCCTAAATAACAATTTCCAAATTCGTTATTTTCAAATTTTTGTAATCCTTTAGTAAAAAAGTAAAAAAATTCTTTAGTAGTGAGTAATATGCGGCTGTCATGAGCAGAACCTGGCCATCGACACACTACATCTGTAATTTTTAATTTTGCATCGCAATCTACTTGAACATTCAAGATAAAATAGCCAATTTGTCAATTTACACTTAATTTATAGGTTAAATTAATACCACTATTCAACTAATAGCGCAAAAATAACCATCATTCGTCTATTTTGCAAAAATTTACTTGTCAAGTAAATATTTACTCCATAGAAATCGAGAAATTCGTTTAACCATAGATTTAACCTAGAGAGTAAATTTAACTGCCTTTTATAGTGCCCAAATCTACGGGTAAATTTTATTCTCGCGAGTAAATCTACGGAGTAAATTTTATTCTCGCGAGTAAATCGACAGGTTAAATAAAATGATAAATTTAAGTTTATCTGTCTTTTATAGTGCCCAAATCTAACGAGTAAATTTTATTCTCGCGAGTAAATATTTAACTGTGCTTTATAATGCCGGCCCTGAGTCATTTTAACCCAGATAGTACTGAAACTTTTTTTCTTTAATAAAAATTTAGGCAAAAAAATGCTTAAAAATGGGCATCTACCTGTTTGTCGAAAGGACGGTAGAGCTAAATGGGTTAAGCAATACACTAATACATTAATTTGATGACATAGATAGATCTGTGCTAAACTGACAAATCATTTTTCTGAGTGTACAGTTCGAGAATAGTTCTATACATTTCTTTTCCTTAAGGGATAATATTAGCGTAACGAGTACGTAAATCGATTATGGTACTCGGATTAGAGATTAAAGCAGAGATCAATTAAGAGTTACTACAATTTTATTTGTATCTTTAGAATTAAATTTTTTGGTGTTTGACGTGGGATTTACAAAATATCAAAAACTTTTTTTAAATATTGAATAATAAAACTTTAGTTCTTTGTTCCAAATTATTTGTTGCGAATTTAGCGCATCTACTTTGTAAATAAATAATACAAAAAAAATTGATTGTATGCTACACTCTCTAAAAAAAAATTGGGGAAAATTACCCATAAAAAAGGAGGATCACAGCCGGATTAAGGATATGGGAGGCCTGGGGCTAAGTGTTTTTGGAGGCCCCCCGGCCTTCATGGTGTAAGAAAATGCGCCGCAGGCAAAAATTTTTCATTTTTCAAGGTCAATCGCTGTTAGATCAAATGAAAATTTTTGAAAGAATAATAATTATTATAAATAGTTTTTATATCACAGGTATAATAACATATTTTTCTTACTTCAAGTTGCACAAATTTAGTAATTAAATCATCCAAATTTGGTTGTAAATATTAGGAAAAGAGTCCAACAATTTTTTTTAAATGATTAATTTATAAGTATTCAGGGGATTAGTTGACCGAAAGTTATAGGTTTTTAACAAATCACAAAAAAATATAAACTCAAAAACGACAAAAAGAAGTGTCCGGCTCTGCTCAATATACTATGTAGTTTTCAAAACTAAAGAGTAAATACCTACTTATTACTCTTTGATATCTACTAAAAATAAAATAAGGAATATTTTCTAGAAAAAATACATCATTTTAATTAATTTATTTTAATCTGAGCTACAACTTTGGTAATTTAAATTTTATTGCTTCACTTTTCTTGAGGCCCCTAGAAATTTGGTGGCCCGGGGCTGCAGCCCCCTTAGCCCCCCTTTAATCCGGCTCTGGCAACTATATTACCTCCTATTGTCAAGGTAAATTCGCATACCAGGGGTAATTTTATAAGAGTGAATTTACCTTGAAAATAGTGGAACAAAACATAAGTCGACAATTTTTAAGGTAAATTCATCCTTATAAACCGGGTAATTTTCACAAGAATGTTGTAAATGATATTTACTAATAACTTAGTAAATTTCCCCTATTAAATGGAGGCAACTTATTTATTACCAGCATTTTTCAGAGTAAATTTACCCTATTTTCAGGGTAATATTGCATTGTTTTATAGAGTAAAAAATGAAATTACCTTAATTTTAGGGTAAACTTACTATTTTTAACAGGGTAATTTTAAGATCTAAAATTAATTTTACTCTTTTTAAGTGGTTAAAATTCCTTTTTAAGTGGTTAAAATTCCACCAGTAAAATTACCCCCATTTTTTAGAGAGCAGAATACTTTGAGAAAATAAAAAATAAAATCCGGTAAATGGAGTTTCAATTTATTTGTTTTTTTTTTCCAGAAAATCTTCTGACAATTAACTCTTTAAACAGGCCGCTACACGGGTGTTACCCCTTAATGTATATTATAACATACTATTATTGTTAGGTAGGAAATTTTTAAATTATAATATCTGATAATGTGACTGTTTTAAACAAAACTTCTAATATATTTTTTTTCGTTTTGTTTAAGGTTCTCCCGATTGGGGTTACCACGGAAATTCGAGAAAATCGGAAGAAACCTAAAGAAATTTTATTCACTTAGAAGTGGACGACTTTTTTTTGTTCGTTTACTTTTCATGAATAAGAAAAGGAAATCCAGGAAAATTTAAGAAAATCAGAGGAAATCTTAGATATCGATGAAAATGCAGAATGCTTTTGAAACTAAGAGGTTTTTAAAAGAACATCTGATGTATAAAGACCCAATCCAAAAGTTTATTTAAATTTTTTTAAATCAGAATATAGTAGATCCCAACAAGAGAGGGGGTCGGGGGGTGATCCCCCTCCTAAACTCCGGTAAAAGTTACAACAAAAAACCAAGTTACAACATGGGGAAGCCCGTATCAAAGAAACTTTATGTTATTCTTGTTTTTCTATAAAAAGTTTTCTTTATTGGTTTTAAATTTTGTTAAATTTACCAATTGTTTTTCAAAACTTTCCACTTTTAGTTTTGCAAATTATTATAAAAAATAATCAATTCATAATATGGTATTTGTATACAAAAGTTTTAGCATTTATATTGATGAATTTATTTTTTTCAAAATTAAAGAATAATCGATCGACACCGTGTTTCTGGCTTATTAGCCGTCTTCAGTGCCGCATACACGTTATTAACTCTTAATTACGCAATGTTGCACTTGGCTGCTGCAGTCTTCGTGAATTTCGATCTTTCCACAAACGCCGACAATACCTACAGTTACTCATAAGGAAATCCGGACGCTTCTATGTAGTAACAATGCAAATTCCTGGTTTTGAAGCCATATTTTGGCATATAAAAATCAATTTTACAGCAAAACTTATTAGACGTTTTTGTTGCAAATTTCATTGCCTTCAATTTTATTTATATACCTACATTTTTTTATTTTGTCGCGCCATTGTGCGGAAAAATGTTGTCATCTATGTATATCTCGGAAACAGTGCCACAAAATAAAAAAATGTAGGTATAGGCAATTTTTCTTGTAAATTTTATTCTCTACATTTTTGTTTATATACATTTTTCTATTTGGTCGCACCGTTTCCGAGATATAGAAGACAATATTTTTCGTATTTTACGGAGTCTTGTTTAAGCCGCTGTCAGTCAGAAACTGAGCGACAAACTAAAAAAATATATATAAACAATATTGAAGGCAATGAAATTTTTAACAAAAAATGTCTAAAAAGTTTTGCTGTAAATCGATTTTTATATGCCAAAAAACGCCTTCAAAAACGGCAATTTTCACTGTTAATATAGGAGCGTCCGGATTTCATTACGAGTACGTGCTATCGAGCTACTGCACCATCGAAAAACGACTAGATCATCATATCATAAAGATTCTCGCATTTCAATAACTTTTGCATAATTAAGGAATGAGTCTTCTCGTTCACGAAGACTACAGCCGCTTAGGGCAACATTGCGTAATTAAGAGTTAATAACGTGTATGCGGTATACTGAAAACGACAAATAAGCCAGAAACACGGTGTCTAGCGCTCATTCATTAATTTTTCAAAATTGTTGCTAGTATTTGTGTATATCAGATGGTTCCGGTAACCATTTTTACGTATTTTCGCGATGTTGATTACTTACTTTATATGTTTAAAAATCTATGATTAATTAATTTATCGACCCTGGATATAAATACAAAATTATCAATAAAATTTATCACGTTTTTAGATTTTTAATAACCCCACTGAACTCGCTATTTCGATGCTATCAAATTATTTATGTTAGGTACCAACTAGAAATGAGCTTTTGAATAATTTTTGATTTGTAATATATTTATTAAAAACTCAAAGTACATACTACATACATTTATAAAATGCATACGCAAACAATAAAAGTAAACTTACTTTTGCAATTCTGAAAGTTTATTGCGGAATCGCGAAATTATAAACCTACAGTTCATTTACATCTATGGTATCCCATTTAATATTATTAAGCGTATTGTTCAAATAATAATCCGAGTATTATTTGTTCACAATTAAAATTTTAAGCATATTAACCCTTTAGTCCTACAATTGTTAATTTGTTAGTGGAGCAACCAAGTGCGTCGAGAGTTTCCCTTTAATTACATAGTAATGCCACAATGGGTCGAGTTCATGAAGTTATAACATATCGATTCCAATTTTCCAGGCTTTAAAATCAAAAATTTCAATTTATAGTAAAAGATATTTTAGTTATTTACATTTTTCCAAGTTTTGATATTTTTTCCGAGCAAACCAACCTGTTATAAAAAACCTATCCACTATTTTTATTTATTCAGTCTCTTCATCAAATGACCGTTTCATTCGGTAATGGGATATGTCTGTAAATTGTTGGTTTCTTTTATCATTCATTGTCTAGGTGCTGATGTAGCTATGAGACGATATATTTATACAATAACATAATTTCTCGAAAATTTAAATAAAAACAATAAATTCTTATGAGAGAAAATCATTGACCTGAAAAGAAAGCAAAGGCTTGTTAATATCTCTAATATCTCTCTCTAGTTTTTCAGAAAATAAAAATTCGAATGAAAAATTTTGAAAATTATCCTTAATTAAAATACAAAAAATCTTCACGATTTGGTTCTTTATTGCGCTACAAGTCAAATATAAATAGAAGATATAGCAGGGGTTACTTTAAAATCCCCAAGTATTTGGCGCAGAACAATACCCCCACATTAGAGTGGAACAAATGATAGAATGTATGTTGACTTATTAGCTAATCTCCGCAAAATGACAACGATTATTTATAAAACCACCCTTGGGGACGAATAAAATGACAATTCGACGACATCATAATTCCTTTATTATTATGCGTGCATATGATATTATTAACGACCTGTTGCATAAACTAAAAACCTACTACATTTTACTTCTTGGTGTAGTATTTTCGTAACTTTTTCAATTCGGAAAAATGTAATTTTCATGATAGAATATCAAATAATTGAAATCTTACCATTTTTCATTTCATAAAATTATTCAGTACTTTTTTAAAGAATATACTACAATTAAATACTAATTATGAATTAAATTCAAAAAAATTATTTAAGAAAACTCGAAGTTTTAATTTTTGAGATAAATCCCCTTGTCAATTAAACGAAATACTTAACATAAATTTGACGACTCTTCCCGGATAGAATATTGCAAGGGCCATAGCTTTTGTTTAATAAACTTTTTTGAAAAAGTATTTCCTTTCAGGGAAAATCCAAAGATGATAAAAAGGTAACTGCGAAACAAAAAGCAATAAATTCACAAAATAAATTTTTTTGAATTAAAAATAAAATTAAAATTAAGATTTTGAAGTTTTTTATTTCTGATTTTTATTATTTATTTATTATTTCTGTAATTTCTGATTACTGTGTGTAAAAAAGTAAAACGCGCTAGTGTGTGAAAAATTACTTTTCCGCATCATGTGCAGAAAAAACTTACTTTACCATACTCAAATGAATGTCGAAAAGTTGTACTTTTCCAAACAGAAGTGAAAAATATTAAAAAATAAATTTCGAAATGTTGCGATCTATAATATGTACCTAGTTACCAGAAGCTAATCATAAATTTCCGGATTTCCATAAGTTTTCTTTCATTTTCCCCACATTCCGTCAAGGATTCTTCCCCTCGATCCCATCTCAACATTTTTAAATAAAAAAAAAATTAACTTGGATAATGCTATTTTTTATAGATGTTATACCAAGACAACATTTTTCATAATTTTTGTATATTATAGTAATATAATATTATACAATTATTATGAATAAATTATGAAAAATGTTGTCAAGGATAGGCTGACGTTCAACTGCGTTATAAAAACGTTGGCAACACAATAAGGATAGAGGCGTAATTCCAGCTTTTTAACTGCGGTTGGCAAGGCGTACAGGAGGGCCCAAGGCTCTAAAATCCCCCCAGGTGTAAGGGGGGTGCGGGTCTTCCCCGGAAAATTTTAAAAAACTATCGTTAGATTATTAATTGTTTTAAGATTTTTAACAGTATTTTCACCACAAAATCAAGAAAGTGCCGTGCTGAATTGCTTGTAAATTATAGATTTTCTTACTTCAAAATTCTGGAATGGCAAAATACTGAGTTGGAGTTTTGAGTTCACTTTTACTTTTTGGATAAGGAAATATTTGAAAGAAGTATCAATCTTTTGATAGTTAAATTTGTTAGATAGATTAGATGAAAATTTTAATAGTGTAATTATAGTCCAGAATTTCAGGAAAAGCTATGCTTCTCTTGCCTACTCTGATGAGCCGCCACTGGTAAACATATTAAAAGTTTTCAAACCTAATAGGTGCAAGGGTTTTAAGAAAATTTTTATTTACCTCACGCTTTTTGATAAACTTTGTTCCTTAACTTTTTTAGCATTCTTTTAAGGCGAAAGTCTTCTCAGAGAGGTAGTTTCTATTTTTCAAGTTTTCTATGTTCGACGTCCGTAGAACAAAAGTAGAAGTCCTTCCGACATCTACCTTTTTTTGTTTTGCTTTTGTATCATTATCATTACTTATGTTCATCACTTTTTTTTGCACTATTCTTCTAATCTCAGAATAGAGCTTCTAACTTTCTAGCATTTTTAGCAGAATTGGATAAGTAGCTTAAAATGACCAGGTAACTATTAACTTGACCGAAAAACGTAAATTCAATTTTTTAATCTGTTCAATAATGTTTTCAACCTCCACCTACAGGGGGGGTTTTGGGGGTTCAAGCCCCCCCCCCCCAAATAAACCGCGAGATAAAATCCTAGAATATCGCACCCCAAAGACGACAACTGCCGTAACTTTCAAAAGCATGTTTTGAGATAACTGCATTTTAAAATTTGCAAAGCTGTGCATTCTTATGGAGTGTAGATCTGTTATTGACTAAATAGCGCTTAAATGATCAGCGATGGAAGTTACGACAAAAATACATAAGAATCCATCAAAACCTGGCATTTCTAACTTTACAGTAGAGCCGATTGTCCAATTTCCTGAGGAGTACTCCATACCCCTAGGCCCTTCGGTGTTTGGGCTGACGCAACGCACTTTTATTTATCATTCAACCCCCCCCCCCCCCCAAAGAGAAAAAAAATTAAATTCGGAATTAATATTTAAAAAACAAACATTATTTTCTCTGTTCACTGTTTTGAGACTCGGCGTATTTTTAATATTCGTATACAGTAGTGGTCATGGAAATTGCATTAGGAATTATTCCCGAAATAAAGCAATCGATTTCTCAGTATATTACCTATATTCTTAATTAAGAATAAAAAATAGAATAGAAATACTAAATAAAAAGTTAAACTTTTGGTTTCAAACTCATAAGCTCAAAATTACACCTTTTTTTTGAACACAATCACGAAGCTAGGCTTTTCTAACCGGGGGTCTGGGGGGTATCGAATACCCAAAGTGATTGTGTTCAAAAAAAGAAGATGTGTTATTGAATTTCAAATCAGAAATCTTAAATTTTAGAAATTAGGTTTCCGGTTTGAAACTTATAAGTTCAATGACATTTTTTTGCGCACAATCTCTGGTGTTCTGGGGGGTATTCCATTCCATACCCTCCAGACCCCCCGGTTTGAAAAACCTAGCTTTGTGTGCGTATTGTGTTTATATTGTGTACGGTTATTAAAATTTCATTCGGAATTGTTATTTTAATTCGGAAATATTCAGCGATGCAATTTCCATGACTGCTTCTGTATATGTAAATGTTTTATTTGTATAAATTACTATCAAGCGAACAGGGCACCATATCAGGCAGGGCCTAGGGCGCAGACGACCCTAAATCCGCCACTGAAGATATTGTGTGGAGAATGTCAAAATAATCGATCACTTTTGGTATCTTCTAAAAGTGAAAGTTCACACAGATCACAATTCTTTTATAATATATAAATTTACACGCGATGTGATAGCAACTAAGGGTCATTGCCAAAAGCTTCCGCAATTGAACTGCATTAAGATATACTTAATTGTTTGGTACTTTGAATCTTGATAAGCAGTGGCGTTGCTTGCATATTGCTAATTTTCATTATTTTCTTTAAGATTTGTTGTCTAATAGGAATCACCAAAACTTTACAGAGACGTATTTTAAAATTTGGTGCCCTGGGCCTGAAAGGTTTGCCGCCCCGTAAATTAATTAAAGAAAAGCTAAAATAAATTTTTTTAATTCATTCAGATTATAAAAGGCGCTCCTAGCAGATCGCGAAGGTAAATACGTCTCTGTATTTGCGTAAGCTTTTGTTAAAATGTGACGGTCATTATCTTAGTATAAGTTAGCCGAACAACTGCTGACGACTCTAAAGTATTCGGTTTGAATCCGGGGAGAATCTATAACTTTCATATGACCGTCTCCGTGCTTCGGGGGGCACGTAAAGCCAGCCGTCAGTTCCCCTGAGTTAATGATTGCCCCAATCGACTGTAAAAAACAGGCAGCTCCCACACCACTTTAAAGTTCAGTCTACGGCCCCAGTGATTTTAGGACCTTGTTCGCAAATTTGGCCAGCTTCCAAGTGTGATGTTGAAATTTAAATCCAAAACTGAAGTATCTACGCCAATGTATACAATAATTTCAAATTGCAACATTGTAATAATAATACACATGTTAAAGTAATACATATAAATTTTTCATTCTGAAACGATAAATTTATTTTCAGTTATTGGTTGTTGAGGTTCCATGTGCAACCTTTCTGACCTACACTTACACCATAAAGTTTCTCTTCTAGTTTGTAAACAAATATTTTTTTTAATTTCCTTATTATTTTAATTACGGCTTATTAAATTTATCAAGTAATTTACAATAAAATTCCTTCACTTGATTAAGTAAGAAATTAAGATTAAACGAATGCGAATGCTCAAGCTTTGAAAAATAAAATAAAATAAATAACCAGAAAATTAAAACCAATTGGAATTTTTCCTTTGATTTTCAAGTACAATTATTTTTATAAATAGGAAGCTTCGTATTTAAATATTTTGATTTGGTCAATAATAAAGCAAACAAAATATCGCGGCTGCTCATTTCAATTGGATTTAAAAAGAAGTTGAAGATTTTTCGTGTCCAACATAATTTCGGAAATAAATATTCCGTAGTTGAGTTTTTCCCAGGTACCTTTTGCCAGAACTAAGCTTTGGAAAAATTCAAATTAAATATTGATGTTTTTATGTACTTCCCCAGCTTCCAAGTTGCAGCTTCTGAAATTATTTAAATTTATTGCTCCAAGCTCCATAACTTTGACTCATTTTTAAATTACATAAAATTATTTCGTAATTTATTGATTCCTTATTTTTACTAGCTTTATAAACTTTTTTATTTGCTCGTTATATTATTAATAAAATAGATAAACAATTATATTTTATATATACAATAACTAAGACATTGTAATATTAAATAAGGAACTTAGTTTTTGTTATCAATGCACTTGACCGTCAAGTGTGTTTTATTTATTTAAGATTAATAAAATAGCATATGGTCCATTGTGACCACGGGCAGATCGCGCGTGAAAACTAGTTCAAACCCGATGATGCATGATAATTATTGATAGATCATCCATAATTTTCCAATTAAATAAATTTTCATTATATCAAATAATACAGAAATACAGTTTTTTTTAATTAAAAATTAAAATTTTGGAAAACTGGGAGAGGACGGATGCCCTAAATTTGGTACGGAATATTGAGGCAATTAATTTTGAACAAATCAACAATCAATAAATAAATAAATAAAAAATTATAGTGAATTAAAATAATTTATAATAAAAGCGCCGTAGATCTTCCTTGTGATTTCCAAGGTTGATTGTGTTTTTGAGAACACTACTGAATCAATTTTATGCCAGACTGTTTGCCTTTCACTGTTAGATAACTATGCAAGGTTTCGTTTTTATAAATAACTCAACACTAAACTTATCGTTGTGCAGATTCGTGATTATTTATTGAGCATCAGTTGTTAATTCGATCAAAATCAGCTTGTTAACCAGTTAACGTAAGAAATAAGATATAATCATTATTTCTCGTCATAACAACGAGAACAGAATCGATCCACAATAGGAACCTAGGGAAATTTTTTAAAATTATAAAATCGTCAAACTGAAAGAAAATACATGAAAAAAACAACACCTCGAAGGAAATTACTGTTAAGTGTGGATAATTCTATGGTCTAGGACATTTGAACGCAGGGACGCGGACGTTTGAACGTAGGGCCGTTTGAACGCTAAAAATTAGATGCAATTGCACCTGCACCCCCCCTTTTATTATAACAACTAAACTTACGAGTTTATCAATAAGCGTTCGAAAACCACAGCAGTGGATTCTGGATTGGTGCGTGATCGGTGGTTGGGTTACAGCGCCGGTATTCTGGATGCTATGATCTAAAATTATCAAAACTATCCAAATATTTATAATTACATATTATATGGTAAATTACTTCCAAAATAAATCAAAATGGTAAAATCCTAATGAATGTGTTACCTCATCATCACGTCACGTTCTTACCTTCCAAATACGCATTTTTGCCAATTATTTACGAGGGGGAGTCACAAAGCAAATTTTTGTACATTACATTACGTACATTACATTGCATTACATTACATAATGTAATTACATTACATTAGATTTTCTTTTATAAAATTTCCCCGGTTTTTCTTTTAAAAAAGTTAAGAGTAAAAAAAAGGTTGTCTGTAGTATTTCTACGATTTCTTAGATTTTCTCGATTTACTGGCATTTTCTCAGGTTTCCCTTCACTTGTACACCAAATTTTCGCAGCGCTTTCACCCTCGCAATAAAATTTCCGTGTAATGCACTGAAAACTAGCCATGCGTTTAAAAAATCTGAGAAAATTTTAGGAAATTCGAGAAAATCTAAGAAATAAAACATAATTATAAATTTTTTATAAGCAAAGCTTTAAGGGAATTCAATAGAAAATCCTTGAAAAATCTCGTCAAGTGAAATCTGGGGTACAAAAATTTTGTCTCTCGCTTGTAATGGTCAAGCCATAACTTTGTTGAAAGAAAAACCTGATTACATAATATTATAATCTAGTTTCTAGTTAGTTACATTTTATCAATAAAGTTATTATAACATAGTAGTGATTGTGTAATTGCCGATTGATAAGTTAACAATTTAGTAACAATTATTCTTAAGTTATTTAATAAGTGATAACTATTTCGTACGCATAAACAAACTGAAAAGAGAAAAAACCGTTATTTCAAAATACTACTATAATTGACCAACTTGAATAGCCCATAAACTGGTCCCCCATTAGGAACAGAAAGTTGCTATTTTTCATTTTTAATGAATTGCGAAGTATGTTTTGAATTAGTTTGTTCTTTGTAGGTTTTGAGTTCATCATCCTCCACAATTATTAAAACAACAAATGACTCTCAAATCAATAAGCAAGGTGTCCATCATAATTTTTTCATCCTCCGTCAGGTGGACTGTCTCCCAAATCCGTTTTGACAGAACAAGATGTACCAAGGTGTGACTTCGCACTATTCTCAAATAAGCGTAGCCATGCATCATCCTTTCAATGTTGTTTTCTGCATACACCGTATTAAAGAGCTCTTTGAGGTCGCTTCCAGCCACGATGGCTCCAATGGTTTCCATGAAGGGCATGAGTAGGTAAAACCCTCCCAGACGTAATTCTTCAATTCAGGGTCATTTCAGTTTATTACTATGTCTTGTGCTTTGATATACAGAGGCTGTTCAAAAGTGACAAAACACGTCTTTCGACCAAGTGCTTTACACTTGTCACTGGCGAGTTGAAGAGCAGTATAAATTATGTCATATTGAGTTAGAGAATTATTGTTGATGAATAGAAGACAAAGAATTTTGGAACGTTGATATTGCTCATCCTGGGTTTTATTCTCCATGAACCCATTCTACTGGGTTCTATACCCTGCTACTTCCACACTTGAATCCTTGCCATACAGCCAGGTCCGTATTTGAGAGGGGGGTTTTGGGGGTTCACCCCCCCCTCCCCCGAAATAAAGCGCGAGATAAAATCCTAGAATATCGCACCCTGAAACGACAACTGTCGTAACTTTCAAAAGCATGTGTTGAGATAATTGCATTTTAAAATTTGCAAAGCTGTACATTCTTATGAAGTTTAGAACTGTTGTTGGCTAAATAGCGCTTAAATGATAAGCGATGGAAGTTACGACATTGTTCCACTAAAAAGAGCTTTAAAAAATAAATAAGAATCCATCAAAACCTGAAAATTGGCATTTTTTTCTAACTTTACAGTATCGCGATTGTCCTTGAAAATTTCAAATATTTTCGCCTGCGGCGCAATTTTCTGGTTGATATTCCATACCCCCCATACCTCACGATGTTCGGGCTGACGCAACGCACTTTTATTTATCATTCACCCCCCCCCCCCGAATTAAAGTTCGAGATACGGCCCTGCATATAGCCAAAGGATATCTGTTCCAGAATGGATTACCTCATCTTTTAAAGTCTGCATCTCATGCACATCCGCAATGATGACTTTGTTCAAGCCAGCATTGTCAATTTTCTTTAACGTTAATAGTTTAATTGTTTAATGTTACCTCAAGTTTTTTTAAAGTTCTGATGTTGAGTTCCTCTTGACCTAACCGTTTTAGATTATTGGTTTAAAATTTAATACCAATCTAAAATTCAGTACCAAATGGACCAATCAAGTTGTATATTATCTTATTAATAAAAAAAACTGAAATTTTAAATTAGTAACCATAGCCCAATGCAAATATCGTGAAGTCCATAAGCTCCAGATAAAGATTGGAAACCTGCTTAACAAAAAATATTTTTTTCAATTTAAGGAAACTGTTTTTTTAAACCATCTCGTGATCTATTTGACGTTAGCAAACCCACCCATCTGCTGGTCAAACTGTAGCAAATTTACTCTAGTTTAATAGTTATTATACAGGTTCTTATTTTAATTTCGTAATTAAGACGGTACGGGATGAAAAGTGGCTGAAATTTTCAAATTTCGCAATTTTTGGGAAATTTTGCTGATATTTGAAGAGCTGTAACTTGAAAACTACTAGAGCCAGAAAACTCTTTTTAATCTCAAATAGTAGCAAATTTGATCTACTTTAAAAAAGTATAGTATAAATTTTTTGTCAAAAGCGTACTTCAACCGCTATTTGGCAAAAACTAAATCAAGTCAGAAATTTTTGCTGTTTTTTGAAGATGGCGGCGCCCGCGGCAAAAATTTCTGTTGGGAAACTACTGGAAATCAATCCGTACAACTTATAAAAAAATTAGCTCTACCGGAATTAATGCATCTATTCGGATTTTTTTAATTTAATTTGACTGGACAAATCAGTTACCAAAAACACCCTTCCTGGTATGCAACCTGTGTTTCATAAATTTTCACATAACAATTAATTATTATTGTTTACTGAAGGGGTAATCGCTGAGGAAATTTAGTGTACAATTTGAGAATATCCGAGAAAATTAGATTATTAAATTAAATTATTTTAATTTTAAAGAGAAAATTAAATTATTAAAGTATAGGAAATTAGAAAAAATCAAAGGAAATAGAAAATTCTATGAAATTCCACGAATAGGTGAGCACATGGTACTATTATAATAGTACTACTATTAGTACTAATAGTACTACTATTATAATAGTACTACTACTACTATTATATTACTACTACTATTATAATTATAATATAAAATATAATAGTAGTACTATTATAATGGTACTATTATAATAGTACTACTATTAGTACTACTATTATAATAGTACTACTACTACTATTATAATTATAATATAATAGTAGTACTATATGGTACTATTATAATAGTACCATGGGTGAGCATACTGTTTTTGCTTGTTCAACTTTTCCGAAAAGTTTAAAAACAAAATATCTAAGAAAATCTATTTTAAATCAGGATTCTTAGATTTAAAATTCAAAACCTTTAACACTTGACGAAAAGATGTACAGAATTTATTATCCCTATATCATAGAATAGTTCTTTGGAAAAAATTTTGTTATAATACCTATAGTTACTCGCAAAAGAACTCGGACACTCCTTTGTTAGCAATTTCATACCCTTCATCGTTGTTTTGATACATTTTTCCATTTTGTCGCAGTTTCCGAGTGATCATGATTTAAAAAAAACTCTGTAAAAAAATTAATAAAACTCTCATACGAGTCGTTTTACAATTTTTTTTAAGTCACTATCTCTCAGAAACAGTGCAACAAAATAGAAAAATGTACAGGAACAAAAATGAAAGAAATGAAATTAAAAAAAGATGTTTTGCTGTAGTGTCCAAGTTCTTTTGCAAATAACTGTATGTATCGCAGAAGAATTCCTACACTGCTGTTATATTATCGACTCTTTTTCACATATATCAATATTTAGGTAAAACTTGAGAGCTTTCTGTAACATGCGATCATACGAACATATTAATTTTAAATGTTTCGAGATCATTTTTTCAATAATATGCACTTATTTTCTGTATGTGAGGTGTGTGTACAAAGTGTTATCAGTTACGACACCAATAAGACACACACCGCAAATTTTTAATGCAGTAATAAAAATATATCAATTTTTGGCAAATAAATATAAAAAGATTTATTGTTACTTCATGCAAGTACCGAGCATTCACATTTGATTACATTAATACTTTTTGTACAATCCTATATACACTGGGCCATGAAATTCACCAAAAAAATTGAAGTATGGAAAATAAAAAATTAACCTTATAAAAAAACTGGAACAAAAGACAAGTCATTTATCATGTATACACAATTTAAACTTAATCCCGCGTTTCTCCTTCTTCATCTTCTTCCTCCGCACTTCGAATGTACAATACGTTATTGCAACGAATGAGAACTTCTCCTAGATTGCCTGAAAATATTCTTACGTTAGGGATAACAAATTACGCAACTTCGTTTTACCCAACCTGTCTTAACATCATCGATGTATTCATCAGTATTGGCCAGTTGAAGATTCATGTACCCATCCACAGATACCAGATAGCCTTTATATTCGTGACCCCACTTTAGTTTCACCAAAACAGCTTTACCTGTAAGATCGTTTAGGTAGGGTTTTGGATTTACGGGCATAGACGCCATTATGTAATTTTATAAATATAAACTGGGATACGAAAGAAAATTACAATAAAACGCTCGAAAACGTTACCGGCAAAATTAACCTTAAAATAATGTTATGGCGTTTTTGAAGTTGCAGTACCAACGTAACGAGTTGCAAATCACCAAAGTGATGTTTGTTCAAAAAACGAGATGTCATATTTGACAACTAATTAACTTATTTTTGTGAACAAAGTTCACTTATTACCAAAATTATGATATAGGAACGAAAAATTTCGTAACAAAAATGAGTTTGTAGTACAAGAAGTTGTCCTAGTGTACTAATTAATTTTATCTTTTCAAAAAGCGATGCGTATTTACTAATCATTTTTTATTCAATCATCTTATAAAACAACAATAATAAAGGTATGTTAATTTAATATTTAAATAAATTAATTATTTCACGTGCGAAATTAGTAGTAATCAGGTACGGGAGCACATGCAATTTTGACGAAGTCTTCGTAACGCACCTGACTGTTGTTTTGAACATTTGCTTCTCTGAAAATTCTGTCGACTTCTTTCGAGGACAACCGTTCGCCCCAATTTTGCAAAAGGTGCCTCAATTGTTTGGCCGATATCGTTCCCGTTCCTTGCAGATCTGCTGCCTTAAACGCGTTGACTATTTCTTTCGGTAAATCTTCCACCCGGGAGTGAATATGCATGACTTCTAAGAAATCTGCAAAAGACATTTTACCTTGCTTTTGTTTTAAATATCCAGTTAATTCTGATATTGTCGGTGACAAACCGAGACTTCTCATGATTACGGTCAGCTCGTCCAAAGTTTTGATCTGCCCCGAACGGGCAAACAAGTAGAAACATTCTCTAAATTCTACAAGAAAAGAAAAAAAGGTTTTTGAAATATTTTGTATGGTTAATTTTGTTACTAACAACTCACCGTCGATGTCTTGCTCTTTGAAATACCTCGCCTAAAAATAATACAAACATGATGAACCGATAACGCGTTATGTAAACAAAACTTTGTCACATTAATTACTTACCATTTTTTCTTTAATTCGCTAAAATCTCAGTCCTGTAATCGTGTTGACGTGTCATCCACTAAAAATCAAACACCTATCACAGCACAGGTAAAATTACAGGTGTAAAGTACAGTTATCTCATAAAAAATTCAACTTTTTTGTTTACGTTTTACGTCATTTGTTGATTTTACGTTTTAAATTATGTTAATAGCAAAAAAAAATTGTAATGATAACGCTAGGTGTAAATTAGTGCTCAGCCTTGATCAAAATTTTGCAACTACATTCGTTGGACAAGTGTCGGTTCGTATTGTAGGTTACTTGCTTTGAATTTTAATTTTTGGAATAATAAATAATTTTTTATTCCAGTGCACCTTTAACCTGAAATAATGAGGTGATTTATATGTCTTCCAAAGATGGCATCTTCGCACGTTAAGAGCCAAAATAGCTTAGTCAATAAATTAAGTAATACCGATATAGTTTTGGTGAGTTTATGCTCCGGTGCTATTGCCGGAGCTCTAGCCAAAACTACCATAGCACCCTTAGATCGTACTAAAATTAATTATCAAGTTAGGTAAATGATTTGCGGCGTTGTGAGGAGGTGAGCTCGGTTTGAAAACGTTTTGTTCTTTTAGATCTCAGCCTTATTCTACAAAAAAAGCAATACAGTTTATTAGGAAAACTTACAGAAATGAAGGTTTTCTTGCTCTATGGAGAGGCAACAGTGCAACGATGGCTAGAATTATTCCCTACGCTGCCATCCAATTTTCAGCACACGAACAGTGGAAGAGGACACTACGCGTGGATCCAACAGGGTATGTAAAAGAATTTGTTTTTACTAAATTTTAACCAAATACTAGGATATTTGAAATTTAACTTTGTTACTAGATTTTTGAGAGATTCCCTGGATTTCCTCATTTCCTTTCGGAAAAGTTGAAAAAAGTAAAAAAAAAAAGATCTTCCTATTCTTAAAATTTCCTGGGGTTTCCTCAAATTTCTCCGGATTTTCTCAGATTTAAATTTTAATTTAATACCAATTTTTACTAGACAACAAAATATTTAGTAATAATTAGCAGGAGTGTAGAAGGCTTCCTAATTTTCCTATTTGCAAAAGTTATTTACTGAATTAATACACATCTTTAAATTTTTATTAGAACGATTAAATGTTTTACCTGTCTATTTGTAAGGAAACTTAGATTATTATTTTGAATTTTTTTAATTCGAAAAAATTTTTTTTTTATATTTTTTATAATTTTTAATTTATGTTTTCATTATTTGTTCATTTTTCTACCTTCAGTAGGGGGTAAAACTTAACAGCTTTTGGCAAAGGTACATTCGGTAGTCAAATAAAATAAATAAACAGATGCCATGGGCTATGTGTTTTAAAAATTGAAATAAAAATAAGAAAATTCATTTTCGTATATCTCTCATGTGAGCCGTGAGTTGCGCATCGCTAGCTTAAAGCTATACCTAAGAAGGCAGGAAAACGTTTAAGACTTTTGGAAAGGGATATATTTTCACGAGCTGAGCTGACGTTCAAACACCTAAATTAAAATGTTTTTATTTTTACTTTAAATCGTAGTCGTTTTCTATTTTCGATTCCGATAGAATTCAAAATATTTCGTTTTCTTGCAGTATGGTATACGTCTGCCGTTTTATTTCTGTATGCGTTCTGTGTATTTTTAGTTTAACTTCTTTTTTAAATAGCGTCGGGGTCATCATGACATTGACTTTCTATTTTAAATTTTCATTCATAATAATACGTAATCGTATAAAGGGAAATTCATAATTTTTAATGATATTGTAATTTTTGTTATTCAAGCGAATCTTTGCGGATTATTTAGTTTAAACAAAATTTGAAGCCAATAAGTTCGATATTTATGAAAATAGTTTAGAAAAAATTGTTGCAATTGCCAAGTTATCTTCCATCACATTTAAGCGAGTCGGACACAGGCTTGTGAATTAATAAGATTTATTTTACAACATGTGTTTTAGTTTTAGTATAAATCTTTAGCTTCTACTAGTACATGATTACTGTAGTTGTTAGACCTTTGCCCTCACCTGGTGAGATTATAGCTCATTTAAAGGTCATAGTTTATTACGAAAATTTGTGTCGACTGTAGATGCTCAGGCTTTAGCTTCCTTATGACGTTGTCTTCACTGAGTGAAGAAAGGTTATAGTTGTTTCCCTTACTGAAAGATTTCGACCATACACGAAAGTTGTTTGGTTTCGCTAAGCAAATGCGAACACATTTTTTGGTTTTAAATTTGAGAGGATCAATTTTTTTTAAATCAGGAAACTGTATTACTATTAAGGTTTCCCTATTTTCAAGTTAGATATTTAGATATAATTTGCAGTCAGACCCCAAGAGATTTAGATTCCAATTTAAAACGTTTGTGATTAAGTTACTGTGAATTGATTTTATTTTGCAGCAAAACGCCTCAAAAGCAGTTTCTAGCGGGGTCGTTGGCAGGAATGACATCTCAGAGTTTAACGTATCCATTAGATTTTGCCCGAGCTAGGATGGCTGTAACCCATAAAGATGAATACTCTACATTAAGACAAGTAAATCTCAACTCTCATTACCATTTGTATAATAATAAACAAACCTATTTGTTCTAGGTGTTTTTAAAAATATACAGGGAAGAAGGGGCGCGTACGTTTTACCGTGGATACGTAGCAACTATAATAGGCGTAATACCATATGCTGGGGTTTCATTCTTTACATATGAAACGCTAAAGAGGTTGTACAAAGGTAACATCATGGCATCTACATGTTGAATTACTGAACAAATTTTTAAATTCTAACGGAATTTATTTTTAGAGAATGTAAACTCGGCACACGTCAATCCGTTGTCATCCTTAGCATTTGGAGCAATAGCGGGAATGTTGGGTCAATCCACTAGTTATCCATTGGATATTGTACGCAGAAGAATGCAAACTGATACAAATAAACAATACTTAAGCATTTTAGGAACACTTAAAATTATATACAGGTACGTTCTTGAATCGAGGTTTAATTTATTTATTTAAATTATTATAATTTAGCCGGGAAGGTGTCAAAGGCGGGTTTTTCAAAGGTCTTTCCATGAATTGGATCAAGGGACCTATCGCAGTTGGTATTAGCTTCGCAACATATGATAACACAAAAGACATTTTACAAAAATTAATAACGGACGTGAAATATGGTTATTCACATAAATGCTAAGATATTTTTAGTTGTAAAAACAATTTTTAGACATTTTTATACAATACAGTCATTGTAAATATTTTTTAATATATGCCATATTTTTATGTTAACACTACATTTGATATTTTTATGATATAGTTGATATTATTATTTATTGTAAAAACTGGATTGTTAATTTTTTTGATAAAATAATATTATATATGAATAAATAAATTTATTTAGATGATTGTTAATAAAATGCTTTTGCACAAAATTCGTTTTTCTCCAATTCTCAAGATGACCCTATGATCCATATTTCTGTATAAGTCCTATACTGAAAGCCCTGCTTCTGCAGTAGTCTCGCACCATTTTGTGAATATGTATAGCGAGAGAAATATCTATGTTTGGTACTGATACACATGACCAAAAATCCATTTCATTACGTTTTCGCTTTGTAAAGATTCACATTGACAACCAGTGCAGGATTTAGGCTTAGGCCCGTGAGGCCCGGGCCTAGGGCGGCAAAGTTCTAGGGGCGCCTAAACTTTAGAAGTTATGAAATTTAAAGAAAAATTAAAATCAAAAATTTGATTCGGCTCAGCTTTGCTGTGAGTGAATGTATGAACAAATTTCGGTAAAGTATTTGAAATAATTGTTAAAAAGCTAGCTCCCCAATCTATGGAGCTAGCACCCATATATTGAAGCTAGCACTTTTACGATTTTTTCACAAATCTACATTGAAACTGGGGGTGGGGCTAATATTTCAGCTCCAAAAGCTAGCTCCCTAATCTGTATATACAGTGACTCATAAATCATAATGAAATCCGGAGGCTCCTATGTTAACAATGCCAATTGCCAGTCTTGAAGCCCTTTTTTGGCATATAAAAATCGATTTTACAGCAAACATTTTTAGAGGTTTTTTGTTGCAAATTTCATTGCCTTCTATTTTGTTTGTATACTATTTTTTTATTTTGTCGCGCCGTTTCTGATCTACAACTGCTTAAAGAAGACTATAGGTAAAATTCGAAAAATATTGTCATCTATTTCTCGGAAACGGTGCGACCAAATAGAAAAATTTATATGAGCAAAAATGTAGAGAATAAAATTTACAAGAAAAAATGCGTATTAATTTTTTTATTTTGTGGCACCATTTCCGAGATACACTTGACAATATTTTTTGTATTTTACCGAGTCTTGTCTAAGCCGCTACCAGTCAGAAACAACGCGATAAAACAAAAAAATGTATATAAACAAAATTAAAGGCAATAAAATTTTCAACAAGAAACGTTTAAAAAGTTTTGCTGTAAAACGAATTTTTATATGCCAAAAAAACGGCTTCAAAAACGGCAATTTTGCATTGTTAACATAGGAGCGTCCGGATTTCATTATGAATCACTGCAGCTAGCACCCAAATATTAGAGCTAGCACCATTACAGGTTTTCAGTTAGGTGATGTTTTCTTGAAAGCAAGAAAAACAAGATTGATGTGATTAGTCATAAAAAATTCATTCGTTGTTCCGCTTTAAGAAATTTATAATTTACTAATAATATTATTTACATTTTGGATTAATAAACCTCAAAATGAAATACAGTCGAGTTTCGAAACAGTGAATAGCAAAAATCATGTTTGTTTTTTAATATTAAATTGGAATTTTTATCTTATTTTTTCTGTATATAGCATAACAAGAATGAAGAAAATAGATATTTTCGATACAAGTTAGAAACTAACATTTTTCCATTCAAGGCGAAGGTTTACCATCGAGGTCGAAGGGTCCGCATTAGGGCGGAAAAGTAGTACTTTTCCACACACTTTTGAATGTCAAAAAATTAATATTTTAAGAACAAACATAGTTTTCGTTTTTCGTTGTTCACTGTTTTGAGACTACATATTTTTAATAAATGTTTTATTTATAATAAAAATAAGTAAATAGGGCGCCATATCGGGCAGGGCCTAGGGCGCAGGTGACTCTAAATCCGCCACTGTTGACAACTGGAGAATGTTGACCAGGATGTGTACTTTGGACACGCAATCAGAAATTCAGAAGTTCAAAACTGGAGTAGACAGAGATAGGCTGATGAAGAAGAAGCAGGCCCGAACTTGTAATAATAATTCAGTTACTAAACAACAATTACTTTTTTGCCAAACGTCAAAAAAAACCTAACTATGTCGAACTTCAAGTTTCACATTTTGTAGAAGCAATTGTTTTACTTTACTGCCGCCCGTCGCCGGCATTAAAATTAATGTTAATTAAATGTAATAGTTACCCTTTTACTTTTAGTATATTTTTTGAATCTCATATATCCCCCTCCCACTCTATTTTCAGTCTATAGGTAATATGCTTGTAAAATTAATAAGCGAAACATAATATCACAACATTTTTAACAGTATTTGAATTATCTTATCTAACCGACCAAAGTTCTCTCAAGCTTTTATCGTTCGATTTATCTTCATTGCAATTATTTTAATTTTCAAAAGAATTCAAAAATACTTTCTCTATTTGCAATTTGCAAAATTTTTATTTTAGTTAGATTTAAAACAAATAGTCATTAGAATAAATTGAAAATATCCCTATCATATTGTTATCGTGTTATCACCTATTTGCAATATTTGTGACATTGATTTCGAATACGATCCTGACCATTTTTTTGTTTTTCTCTTGTGATGGTGCAAGTGCATTGCAAAAATTGAATTTTACATGTAGTTACTAGATTAGATAACAAAATCGTAATAAATAATAACAATTGCTTTTTTAAGCCCTCACCCTAAAAAGGGGGCGGTATAAGTTTGACTCGTATGTTTGTCAGTCTGTGGCTTCAAAACTGTTCAACGGAAGGCAAAATTTTGATGTGGTTTTCTTTAAATAATAGAGCATAGAGCAGTTCGTCGAGAAGATATTTAGCTATGTGCTGTTACGCTAAACTTTAAGAACCCGTAAAAATTGAACAATGTTGTAGAATATTAAATTTTCTAAAAAAAGTCCGCGAGAGCCAGTGGCGGATCCAGGAAATTACCATAGGGGGGGCGACAACATAAAAAATTTTTAAATAAAAAAATAAAAAGTAGTAAAATAGCAATTTCAAAAATAGTTGCAACATTTATATTTGCAGAACATTTGTCTTGAGATTTACTACTTTGTGGTTTACTGTCTTGATTTTCATTTTCTTGAATTTTGTGCTTCTTTACAATCATATTCAGGTTACTGTCAGTTAACCACAACCACGAATCGAGCCGCGATTTTTTCGCTATTAGAAAGAGCACAATTTTCTGAGCATTTTGAGACATCACTTCGATGTGGATTATCCATTAGTTTTCGAGAAAACGGCATTTAAAAATCAAAATTTTACATGCATTTTACATAGGGAATTGATTCGCTCCCGAGTTCTATTGACGGTGCGTGCGTTCTGATATAGTCTTAGTGTTGGCAGTCAAACGCCAAACGAGTTCTGCGTTTATTTCTTAAATTATTGCATAATGTTGCGTAATATAATGGGTGCGGTTACAAGCAAGGGGTTCGATATGCACGTTGTGCACCGGATCATGTCACAATCGCGTCTGACTGCTAACACTAAGACTATATCAGAACGCACGCACCGTCAATAGAACTTTCGTGTTAATGAATTCCCTATCATGTTTTCTGAATTCCCTAAAATGCCTGTAAAATTTTGAATTTTTAAATGCCGTTTTCTCGAAAACTAATGGATAATTCGCAAAATTTCTTTTTTTAATATACTCAGAAAATTGTCCTCTTTCCTATAGTGCAGCAATCGCGGCTCGATTCGTGGTTGTGGTTCCCTGACAGATCCCCACATTCAGAGTGGACTGACTCAGACACCGTTTCATTTTCAAGATTCTTAATTACCTAGATATACGGTTAATGTGAATTTTTAAATCTAATGTCTGCTTACGTAAAATCAAGTTCAAATTTAATCAATGATTAAAATTTTCCAAAAGCTTTTAAATTGTTATGAAATTTAATTTATTGTATGTATATTAATTTTTAACACATTTTAGGGAAAATGTGTTAAAAAGATCCGTAGGTCGCCCTAGAAAGAGATGGCGAGATCAGTTTGAGTGACGTAACGGACCGCGGTCTCACACGTGAAGATGATGATGATGATGATGATATCTAATATTATTGAAAATTGAATATTGATTATTGATGAATAGTACCACTGCACATATAGTTTTTATTGTTTTATAAAAAATCAACTGTAATTGTATGATAAATTAATTTCACAACTTCACTACTCACTTAATTTAAATGATATCAGTACTGAAGTACTGAAAATATATTCAAAAAACGCAAACTGAAATAAAAAGCACTTCTGTTTGCTTTAAATTATGAAAAGCAATGACAAAGGAGAATATTGTTACCTAAACAGATTCTTTCAGGAATTAGGGAAAACACCAGAAATTTTGGGTTTTCCAAAATTGCAACAAGCTTATACAATTTACCTGGCGCTATAGAAGCCTCAGATTAGGCGGCTTCCGGAAGTTCGGCTTTAAATTCTTTGAAGTACTAAATTTGGTCTTATTTTATAAAATAGATATAACATTTAAAAATATAATAATATCATAGTTTTGTGATTTTTTGTGATTTTGAAGTTTAAAAAATACAAAATACTTTTGTATTTTCTAAATTCTTAAAATAGTTTTAGGAATTTGTAATACGTCAGAATTTTTTGGTGTAAGAATTAATGTCTTTTGGAGCTCTAAGGGGGGGCGATCGCCCCCATCGCCCCCCCCTGGATCCGCCACTGGCGAGAGCATACATTTATCTTTATTAGTTTAGACGCAGGAAGCATTCAAAGTTGCAGATTATGATTCTTATTGAGTAGTTATTCCTAATTCTGAAATTTGTTAACCTTCGACCCAACATTTTACAAATAATTTGTTTGTTCATTTGAAACTGCATAATAAAATAAAATAAAAATTTTTAAAATTTTTCAAAATTTCTTTATTTTATTAATATACATTTTCGATATTTTCAAAATTTAAATTTATTACAACATTTTACTTCTATTGTAAACCATGTAGATTTTTAGTTTAAAAATTACTTTTATTGAATTTATAACCGAGCGTGTGATTGATGATACCACAAACTTCCTTGTTCCGTATCCAAACAAGTTTTTATGGTGTAGTTTAGGGGGCCAGTCCGGTACTGTTTTGTTTAAAGTTGTCAGTGGAGGGAATATCACGTGATCATTATTTAGATATGGAAGCATTGTGGTGTTATGAATTTTGCAAAAGTGATTGTTACTAATAATAAAAACCATATTTGCCTTAAATTGTTAACGTTTTTTTCTTATTGTTATTAAATAAACTTCGAGTTTTCGTTACTTTCTCTTACCGTAAGTATTTAAGTCTTCAAAACCAACCTAATATTTATCCATACACATGCACCTCTCATTAAATGACCTTGGTTCAATGTGTTACGAATTTATGTAAATTTAAACGAGTTCTTATCTACTTTTCGATTTTCAGCGCTTTCGCCGTTTACGCTTGTTAATACTATCGTCATGGCTCTTTGGGCTAAAGCACAACTCCTGCCCAACGAGAGTCTACAACAAATTCGTGCAATATATGGTGATCATTTTCCGATCGAAGTGCGCCACTACTTAGCACAATGGATCGAAGAGAAGTTTTGGTGAGCAACCTCAATTTGTTTAAAAGAATTTGGACGTAACCGCATATTTCTTTTGTTTGTAGGACTAATGTCGAACCGATTCCGGATAATCCTCAGCACGAACAATATCTATCCGGCCTATTGAATGCCTTAATACAGGAAATTGAAAATAAAGCGGCGGTGGTGACTGATGCAGAATTTTTTTTAACCAAACTTAAGCTGGCCGAAGCAGCCAAAGCGTTTAGGCAACGATTTAGCTCAAATCCCTTACAATTGTTCAATTACGTAAGACAATGCTTAACTACAGAGTATCGCTTGGTTCAAGCTGCCAATGGCGAAGGTGTTTCCGGACTACCTAATACAAATGCCAGCGTAGAAGTTCTTCATAAATTAGAAATTCTTCGCAGTCGAACCAGAGTAAGTTTTTTCCTTCCACTCTTTTCTTATGTAAATAATGTATAAATTTTAGAGTGCTGCCGAAGACTTAAGACTCATGGAACAGGAACAAGAAGGTTTTACAATTCAGTACCACGATTGCACAAAAAAGAAAGGTAAATGGTGTTTTTAAACCGTTGCTACATTAATCTAATTTTTTGGTTAATTTATAGCTTACATTATGCAGTTGGCTAATGAACCTATGACCGAACAGATCACTACAACAATCCAAAAATTAACGCACGAAAAGGATGCTATGGAGCAGTTGCTGCAACAAAAAGTCAACACATTGGTGCAGCGGCGTTTGACTCTAGTAGAAAAATTGCAACAGACGTATCAAATTCTAAACGTTTTACAAACCCATGTTCTTGATGAAGAACTAATAAAATGGAAGAGGGAACAACAGTTGGCTGGAAACGGTGCCGCATTCAACAGCAACTTGGATACAATTCAAGAATGGTAATAACATTTTTCTTTCGCAATTGATTGATTTCGCAGTTTTAAATAATATAACGCTAGCTAAATCTGTAATTAAGAAGGAGGTAATGTGACAATTAATAATACAGAAAGTGTTAACTTGTTTTCAAACTGATATTCATAATGTTATGACCCATTGAATAAATTAAAATTAATTTAAATTTACATCCAAATTTTCTATATCGAGATTAGATGCCAGATAGCTAAAAAATTAGGTAACCCATCACTTACGGGTTTTGGGGGGTGGTTTTAGGGGGAAGGGGAAGAGGTTTAAAAGAGTTTTCTACAAAAAAAATTATTTATAAATTATAGTTGAGATAGGAGTCCTTTTAATTTCCAGAGAAGATATATTTCTGAATAAATAAAATCACAGTAGGACAACGGTGGTAAGGGCTGTTTTTAGAATCAATGACAAATGAAAAAAATTGTATGAAATAAATTATTAAATTCAAAAACAAATCTTACCGAATTAGGTTTTTCGATCTTATTCGTGGTTTTATTTTGCGACATTGATCTCATCAGATTCGTATTGACAATCGAGATATGCACATATCCCATACACAGGGTTCCCACTTTTATGGAAAACCTGGATAAGTCAGGGAAAACAAAAATTTTTAAATTTTATTTGGAATAATTTTTTTTAATTTTCAAATTTTTAATCAATTATATTGTGCACTGAGCTGATAGCAAAAGACTGATGAAAAAATATTTGTTTTGATTCCGCCGACAGAAATACTGATTTTACTTTATATCTCCAGGTATAAGACTAAAAATGCAACAAAACTGACAAATTTTTAAAAATTTAATTTTTAATAATTATTTATTTTTTATTGTTGCTTTGAAAATTTAGTGGGAACTCTGATACAGGACGCTTACGAAATTAGGTGCACATGGATAGTTTTATGATTGTTTGAAATTATGGTAAATTTAATTTTTAGAAATATAAGAAGTTTAATCTAATGAGATTAGTGTCATGAATAAGATCGAATCATGTAATTTGGTAAGGTTTTCTTTGAATTCAAAATTATTTTCATGCCATGTTTTTATTTGTTATTGATTCTAAAGAAGTACCACATTAGATCAATCAAAACTTAATTGTAATTTGAATCGGCGAGGCGATTTGAAAATAAATTAATATTGCTCTGGGGTAAAATCGCATTTTCGAAAATATAAACTACAAAGATCGACCTACTGAAATAATAAATAGTAAATGAGCGTGAAAAATGTGTTTATTTACATTGTTGTAATGATGATAGATATTGCTTTACTGAACGGTTGCTCGTAGCAAGTATCATAAATAGAAAGCTTCGTGTTCTAATATTGAAACTTGCGTAAAATTTATTTTAAAATTACCCCATAACCATTTCAATTCATCACTAACTCAAGCACAGCATAAAATATATGGTATTGATTCCTAACAGAGTTTTTTCTCCAGTTTTTGCTGCACCAATTTTTAAAAATTGAAATATTTTGCTACGGAACCTCAAATGATGTTCAGATAATTATAGACTTGTGTATATTTAAGTATATGTAATTTAAATAAGCACACTACGGAAGCATGACTTTTAACAATATATTATGTTGATTTTTTTGGGCCTTATTGATTATCCAAGCGAGTTCGAGTTCCAATTGTTGATTTTTTTAAAATTGGTGTTGAATGCAAATTATTATAAAACCGTTTCTTTTGTTTGTTTTTTTTTCACCAGACACAATTATGCACTAGAAGGTCAGGGCAGCACTGACCTTCTAGTAAGCAAGAGATTGGTCGGAACAAATAAATAAATATTTATTAAATACAGTAGAATCCGCTTAATGTGATCACTTTGGGCCAAGACATTTCGATAACATTAACCGACCGATAACAATAAGCATATTTTAGAAAAAACGAATTTTAGAAACGAAAAATTAGAAAATCTTAATTTACAGTGATTTTTGATAATTTCCACCTTCTGTTTTACCGAGAGATCGTTTCGCTTTTCGTCGACATCAAAGAATAGCAAGAATAAACTAAACTTAAATTAAAATGCATGAAGCAAAGTGCACATTTAACAAAATAAAAATAGAAACACGCCATGAAACGGCAAACATTATTCGTTTATGTATAGAAATTAAAACGAGTGCCTTGTTTTGTAAAAATATAAAATTTCAATGAGAAATCAGAAAAATATACTTAGAAAATAGATAATTGTATTGGAAATTCCTTGAAAGTGATAATAGTAAGCGGCTTTTTGATCACATTATCCGGTGGTTTTTGTATGTAAACTAATTAAAGCGGCCCGGTCCCAGTCAAAATGATCACAAAAACCGACTGATAACATTATCCGTGATCACATTAAGCGGATTCTACTGTATCACCCAATTTCTCTACTTTTATTTTATGGAGTTGATGGCTTTCGAACGACCCATTATTATTCAATATTATTAATTTGAAAAAAATTAAATTTTTTGACCCATATAATAATAATTTAATTTGCTAAGTTTTAAATTTCTATTGGTACTTTTAGGTGTGAAAGCCTTGCAGAAATTATTTGGAGCAACCGAGAGTTGATAAAGAAATTCCAACTTTTAGAAAAAAACATCAACTTGTCTCCACCTAGTGTAGAAGAAATGTTAAAACAATTATTGGCTGATATTACACAATTGTTGAGTTCATTGGTGACTTCTACTTTCATCATTGAAAAACAACCACCTCAGGTTATGAAAACCAACACAAGGTTTACAGCTACCGTACGGTTATTGGTTGGAGGAAAATTAAATGTTTATATGTCACCACCTCAAGTCAAAGTTACTATTATTTCGGAGTCTCAAGCAAATGTACTCTTGAAAAATGATAAATTGGCTAAAAGTGGTGAGGCAAGTGGGGAAATTCTCAACAATACAGGAACCATGGAATATCAACAAGCGACAAGACAGTTATCCATTAGTTTCCGAAACATGCAACTTAAAAAGATCAAGAGGGCAGAAAAAAAGGGAACTGAAAGTGTAATGGACGAAAAGTTTTCATTACTTTTTCAGTCTCAATTTAGTGTTGGTGGTGGAGAATTAGTCTTTCAAGTTTGGACACTTTCATTACCTGTCGTTGTAATAGTACACGGAAATCAAGAACCCCATGCTTGGGCCACCGTTACATGGGATAACGCATTCTCAGATTCCGGAAGAGTGCCGTTTGTGGTCCCGGATAAGGTAAAATTTAGAGAATGGTTTCATAGTTTTCATAAAAATAATAAAATTTTTAATTAGGTTGTTTGGTCAAGGGTTGCAGACACTTTATCTCTCAAATTTAGAGCAGCAACAGGGCGTGCATTAACGGAGGAGAATATACAATTTTTAGCCGAAAAGGCATTCCGAGGGAATTACACAGATACCAATCAAATGCTTACATGGGGTCAATTTTGTAAGGAACCGTTAACAGAACGAAATTTTACTTTCTGGGAATGGTTTTATGCTGTCATGAAATTAACTCGTGAACACTTGCGTGGTCCTTGGATCGATGGGTACATTATCGGTTTTGTGCGCAAGAAACAAACAGAAGAGATGCTTCAAAGTTGCACCAATGGAACATTTCTTCTTCGTTTCTCTGACAGTGAACTGGGTGGTGTTACAATAGCATGGGTTTCAGGTAAAAACAAAAGTCCTTGATAATATCAATATTACTCAGCTTGAGAGGTAACTAATAATTTAGTAAATAACAATAAATTATTTTTTTTTAGATAATTCTGAGGTTTTCATGCTTCAACCGTTTACTTCAAAAGATTTCGGTATTCGTTCATTAGCCGATCGTATCGCCGATTTAAATCATTTGGTTCATTTGTATCCAAATATTCCAAAGGACATTGCATTTAATAAATATTACACCCCTTATCAAGGTTAGAAAATTCTCGATGATAATTAACATAATTTAATTTCTTCTAATCTGATGAATCTTGCACAGAAAATCAATCGACTACGAGTAATGGATATGTAAAACCAGTCTTGGTAACTCATGTTCCTGGATGGCCTGGACCAGGATCGATCAGCTATCCGAGCACACCTCAACATTCTTTTATGCAGTCACCGGATCCTAGCAGAGACACTCCATCAGTAGCTAGCAGGTTTGTACTATAATCAATATCAGTCATTTTTTCATTCTTTTATTTGCAATATCTTTTTGCTTTTTGTGGCACGAAAGGAATTACAGTATGGATGTGTTTGGTTTCGTTTATTTATTTCTTATCGAGGAAAATTCTAAAATTTTTGAGTTTTCAAGTTTTATTTTCACCTTCTTAACTCTTTCTTCAGTTTTTGAGTTTTTCACAAGATCTCGGACCTTCTATAAATTATTGCGATAAAGATTTGAGATATCTAAAACATTATTACAATTTTTTAAAAACTTATTTTGGGGGAAAGAATAAAAATTTAAATTACTAACAAATAAAAAAGATAAAAAGATTCTGGATTGATTCCTAAGCGCAATCTCGGTGATTGAGTGGTATCCCTGTAAATAATTCTACTAGAAATTCAAGTAAAAATTCTTTCTTCTATCGAACTCTTTCTTGTTGCAAGAACATTTTAGATATCTGAAATTTTTTTTATTTTCAGCTATTTATAGAAGTGGAACATTTATCTTTTTCTCCTTTCAAGACTTATACACTTATTAATTGTGATTAAACGAAAGAGCACTATCTAATGAAATAAAATTATAGTTTTTCTTTCCTTGTCAGTTTTTAGAGTATGCCGAACTGTGAGAACATTAATTTCATATATTTAATTTTATCGAATGTTATTTTACAATTATTATTATATTAGTAACGTTTCTTATTTAGAATTTTTGTGTGTAAAATTTTTATACTTATTACATAATATATATTTTGTTTTATTTTTTAAATTTAATTTGTTTATTCTGCTCAAGCTTTAAACATTATTATTATTATTTTGAATCGGTTTTCTTTGTGGGTCGAGTTGGGAAGTAGCTCACCTATTTTCCTAAAAAAGGATCAACAGGTGAAATTATTTTTCAAATTATCATTTAATCTAAATAATATTCTTTTCACCAACCGGATCTAATGGAAATAATAGTTCAATTTAAATGCCTGTTATGTATCAGATAGCTAACCTTATGGAAGTTTCATTAAACGTTCAAAGAAAGTTCCATAAGGTTAGCCGATCTTATCAAACCGCTTTGGGGTTATCTAGTTTTTGTACACCAAAATTTATCATTATGCTGCAAAACAGACATAACCAGACGTTTTGCAACATTTTTTTTCCATTCAGCAGGTTTTCGTTGGTCAAATCATACTCATTTTTCATAATAATCGTTGATTTTGGTTGGTCTGTGTTGCAGTATTATAATGTCTGGTTATGTCTGTGCAGTTACGCTGGCTCTGTGGCAACTACCATGACAGGTGCGGGGCAAGGAATGGAGTACTTGGAACAACTAGATGATTGCAACATCGATCTCAACGGTTTGGTCAATCTCAGCGAGCTGATACAGGGATACCGACAATAAGGCAAGTAAGTTAGTCGTGCAGATCAATAACAAGAAGTAGAGGTGTTTCTTCTTTTGTCACCTAAAGTTTGGAAAAAATTCTTGTAGTTAGTCAATTAGTATACCACCTTCATATTTAAAACAATTTTCCGAATTGCCTCTAAAAAGTTCAAATTAGTTTTTAATTTGTGTATATTTGTTGTTTTATCATGAAATTGAATTTTATAAATTCTGTGCAACTTTACAATGATAGGATGTAAGTTTTATTTGTTATACTAGAAAATTGTTTTAGTTACACAAGAAAACAAGCTTTCAGGTTCAATTAATTCGTTTGTTTCAAATATCCCCATGTCTTGTTTGAAACATTCGAGGTAATAATTGATACGTTTAGTTAGTTTATTGAACCCCCTAGCATGTAAAAAATTTATATTTTTGAAATTTAGAAAAGAAACTATTTACAAGTATATTTTATTAGAATTTAACGAAATTTACGCGCACCGAACGCTTTAAATAGGTCTACTTTTACACTTCACGATTATACGGCTAGTGTCACGAAAACAAGTTTTATGTGCCTATATTATTATTCTAGATGTATTTGTGATAACTATTAGTGATGAAGCAAGAAAATTATCGATACTTTAATGTAATTCATTTTGTATAAATTAGTTCTTCTGTTTTAAAGTTGGAAACATTGTACCTTTTACAAAAATTGTTATCTTGGTGCTTTTATATTTTGATTAGTTTAATCTTTTAACCCTTTCATGTTTAAAAGTTTGGGGTTGTTAAAAAAGGGTTAATTGGATCTTAACCTAAACTATTTTACTTGTGCAATTTTTTACAACAATTTAATTACATATTATATAATTTTAGCTTTACAATTTTTATTTCCCGACTCGTACATTTTCGTTTTGACAATAAACTTGAACACAGCACAAATTTCTTGTTGTATATTTCTGTGAAATTGCTTTCTGTGGCTTTATAAATTTATGTGTGTATAATTTGTAATATTTTGAATTGTTTAGTGTGAAGTTTTATTGTCGAAAAAGAGTCATTTAGTGTTGTTAAAAATGTTATAAAATTTTAATTGTGGTAACATTTAATGTTTGTGCATTTTTTGAATTATATTATCTATGTTACCACAAAATTTAATTTTAAGTTTGTGTTAATACATAGGTGCTATATAGATGTATTTGCAGTTTTAAATGAACATAATTATTATTATCTATCTTCACTTGCAATATTAAAATTTGTTAAACGAGACTTGGTTGTGTTTTTACAATATATTACCCGATCCCATTTCAAGTTAAAAATATTATATATTTGAACAAGTAGTCCGGAATTAATTACAAAAATGCACAACTGCCGGCCCAGAGTGGAGAACTTTATCGACAGTAATTGATTAAAATTGCAAAAAAAATGCGGACATTAAGTAGATGCCATTGGATGATAAAATATTATTGGCAGTCGAAAAGATAGAGAAAAAAATGTTGAAATTTTATCAATACTGATTGAAGACATTATAAACAATAAAATACTGTTGGCAATCGGTTTAGAAGGTACAGAAAGGATTGTAGTCGGAAGAAACGTGTATGTAAAAAAGATTAAATTAGGATATAAATGTACCAGTGAGCAAACTAATTTTTTTATTACTAATATTGTTTTCATCATTATAATTATACCAATAAAATATTACAACTTGACAATAAATTGGCAAAAGTTGCCATATCCTTTAAATAGTGTAACTTCACATTATCCAGCTCCGATACGTCGCGTCATGGCATTTTACTTCAAGCATATTATGATCATCAAGAAATATACTGTAATGTAAAGTTTCAAACTCCACACACTCTTACCTATTTCTCCAGCTAGCTCAGATAATTTCGGAGATACTTGACTCTCAGGAGCAAGTTCAATTTGAAACCCACGAATCGTATGTTTCCAGAAAAACAAAATTCTTGATATGAACGCAAAATAAGTTTTATTTATTACCAATAACTTGAAACTTATAAATTCGTTTCCTGACTCTAAGTGTGAACGTGTAGCAAGACTTGATAAATGAATTACATTTATTTTAATTCCAAATATGACTTCTAAATTCATTTACCAAATTTAGCTGTTAATGTAATTATGTTAGTAAAAAAAATTATGAAAATTATAAAAATTCTGAGAAATAAAATAGTTCAAATAAACAATAATTCTTAGCTTGATTAACGTTTGAGGTCCACTGCTTTCCTCGTTGTCCTTAGTCATTTGGTTCCGTACCACGCTGGATGCAACAGGTGTTTCTGCTACTGAAATTTGCTTATCGGAGTTGATCGGATAGTTTTGTTCTTGTGAAATTTCTTCGATTATCGCCTTAATTACACACGTGTATTCTTTTATTCCATACAAATTCCATCCAATTTTCATTTGAGGTAAGTAAATTTTTGTTTAATAATTCTAATATTTCGCATAAATGCAAATGGCGGTCGGGTAGCGTTACTAAAATTTTTATCTTGAAAATACCAAATTTAATTTTCTGTTTTATTTCAGCTTGAAACAAAACGCAAACAATAATTTCTTATAAAATCGCACTATCAACAATCAGGATATGCTCCCTGACTTAATCAGTTAATCGGCTGACAAAATTAACGCAAATTATCAAATCACAAAAATTGGTAACGCACTCATTTTTACGTGCACTCGGAACAACGTCCATACCACCAACCTTCCTCCAACCTTACCACAACAAATTCCCTCGTAAGTATCAAATTATACAGTATGCATCAAATTTCTTCTTAACACACTTAATTTTAGGTTCACGTTCGCAAGATTTGTCACTATTTCACAACACCTTAAGTTTAATTACAGTAGACAATAATATTTGTGTTAAAAGTAGTGTATTGGGTAACAATTTTGAGTCGTTGTTTGTTATTGGCATTAAATAATTAAAAACCGACTTGCCGACATGAAAACAAGTCTTTGAATCGCGGTGCAAATCGATTAGTAACTCCAACCGAATCAAAACTACCAAGAAGACAAAGCTCGTCCAAAAATATCGGCTGCCGGTCAAAAATATCATTACATCTTTTCTCCCCTTGCTTCAAGTTGATCATTTGATAAGAGATCCAAAATTTCGCAAGCAAATGTTGACTTGAAGCCAATAGCTTCTGTAATGATATAAAAAAAAATTTTTTATAAAGTCTCCCCAGTGCATCTTTTCTAACTAAATAAAAATCCTCCCCTTGTCAAACTTTCCTCAAACTAAACTAAATCTTTCCACGTACTTCATTAAATAAAAAAAATCAAATTCCCTTCAACTAAATAAAACCCTCAAAATAAAATAATTCTATCTAATTAATTAATTATCATCATAATTGGCAATTATTCGCACCTCCTTATCATGTTTATTAAAAATTGTAATTTTTCCTCTTAATTTTCCCGGATCAAACACCACTTTTCTTTCCCTAATCATATTAACAAGCACCTGTTGCAAAAATTCCCAATCCACCTGTCGCAATATTTCTAAATTTTCAAAGTTCTGGTTTTCAAATTTTGTTTTTATTTTCATGTGCTGTTCAATTGGTATTAAAATTAATCTTTCCTCCGATGCTAAATTATCAATGCTTGGATTTAATTCGATGAAATTACTTTTAAAACACCTGTCACGTTGGAACCGACCATCACCTAATTGTGAAGTTCCTTCGTTAAAATAATGCACTCGATCTATTCTAACTTTTGCATGTTGGTTTTGTTCGTAGTTACCATTTCTCTTATAATTCAAATTTTTAATTTTTTTATTGCGTTTATACTCCCCCGAATCTTCTTTATAACAATTCATTTGCAACCTGTGCATCCCTTCAAAATTTATCTTCTTTATTTTTTGTAAATAAAGAACCACCCCTCTATCTAGCTCCCGCTCGTAAAGTTTCCTTTTCCATGTGTGGCTAAACACACCTTCACCCTTTCTCTCATAAAATTTTAATTCATCCCTCCAAAGCATCTCCTCATACTTCCGTCTCAAAATTTTAACTTTAATTTTTATCTGCACATAATCCTGTACGTAATTCTCTCCCTTAATTATTATCTCAACCTGTTTAACAAAATTTTTTGCATAATTGGGACTTATCAAAATTTTCTCCTTTATCAACAAATGATTTTCACTGTTAATCTTACTCATTTCCGTTTCATCCCCTGTATTATTATCAATTGTTTTATTTTTTTCAGAGTCATTATTTTCCTCCCCTAAATTTTTATTAATTTTATCATTTTCTTTTTCTTCAAAAATTTTAACTTTATCAACCCCGTTTTCTAATGTTTTATTTTCCTCCCTCAAAATTACTTTCAATTCACCAATTTCTTCATCCACAAATTCTACCTTTAAATTCGTTATATTTTGTCTTTCTTCCCAATTATTAAATTTTTCCTGAAATTCCTGAAAACCCCTATTCATATCCCCTCGTATTATTTCTACATTTTGATCTAATTTTTTTTTTAGAATTTCTTTCATTTCGTTTTGACTTTCTTTCATTTCGTTTTGACTTTCTTTCATTTCCCTTCTTAATATTTCGGTATTTAGATCCAATTTATTATCTAACTTATTCATATCCCCACTTATACTTTCGGTAGTTTGATCTAATTTATTATCTAATTTATTCATATCCCCACTTAATATTTCTACATTTTGATCTAATTTTTTTTCTAATTTCCCACTTATACTTTCTGTCATTTCGTCCATAATTTGCCTTAATAATTCTATGCTTATTCCCCCCTGATCTATCGAACCCTTTCTTGCCATTTTGATTTATTTAATTTATTTTATCTAACTACCTTATTTCTTATTGAAATCGTGGTTTCGAGCTCCACGTTGCTGTGTCAAAAAGATGTTATGTAACCCCACGTTCTGTTCGTTTTGATAAAAACGCCACCTGACAAAAGCCCTACACGTTGCGGCGCCAAAAAGATGTAATGTAAAGTTTCAAACTCCACACACTCTTACCTATTTCTCCAGCTAGCTCAGATAATTTCGGAGATACTTGACTCTCAGGAGCAAGTTCAATTTGAAACCCACGAATCGTATGTTTCCAGAAAAACAAAATTCTTGATATGAACGCAAAATAAGTTTTATTTATTACCAATAACTTGAAACTTATAAATTCGTTTCCTGACTCTAAGTGTGAACGTGTAGCAAGACTTGATAAATGAATTACATTTATTTTAATTCCAAATATGACTTCTAAATTCATTTACCAAATTTAGCTGTTAATGTAATTATGTTAGTAAAAAAAATTATGAAAATTATAAAAATTCTGAGAAATAAAATAGTTCAAATAAACAATAATTCTTAGCTTGATTAACGTTTGAGGTCCACTGCTTTCCTCGTTGTCCTTAGTCATTTGGTTCCGTACCACGCTGGATGCAACAGGTGTTTCTGCTACTGAAATTTGCTTATCGGAGTTGATCGGATAGTTTTGTTCTTGTGAAATTTCTTCGATTATCGCCTTAATTACACACGTGTATTCTTTTATTCCATACAAATTCCATCCAATTTTCATTTGAGGTAAGTAAATTTTTGTTTAATAATTCTAATATTTCGCATAAATGCAAATGGCGGTCGGGTAGCGTTACTAAAATTTTTATCTTGAAAATACCAAATTTAATTTTCTGTTTTATTTCAGCTTGAAACAAAACGCAAACAATAATTTCTTATAAAATCGCACTATCAACAATCAGGATATGCTCCCTGACTTAATCAGTTAATCGGCTGACAAAATTAACGCAAATTATCAAATCACAAAAATTGGTAACGCACTCATTTTTACGTGCACTCGGAACAACGTCCATACCACCAACCTTCCTCCAACCTTACCACAACAAATTCCCTCGTAAGTATCAAATTATACAGTATGCATCAAATTTCTTCTTAACACACTTAATTTTAGGTTCACGTTCGCAAGATTTGTCACTATTTCACAACACCTTAAGTTTAATTACAGTAGACAATAATATTTGTGTTAAAAGTAGTGTATTGGGTAACAATTTTGAGTCGTTGTTTGTTATTGGCATTAAATAATTAAAAACCGACTTGCCGACATGAAAACAAGTCTTTGAATCGCGGTGCAAATCGATTAGTAACTCCAACCGAATCAAAACTACCAAGAAGACAAAGCTCGTCCAAAAATATCGGCTGCCGGTCAAAAATATCATTACAATACATTTATATTTGTAAAGTTGGCCTCCCATCTTCATCATTTTGATATAAAAATATATGGAATCGTTAGGTCTTGAAAGGTCACCCGGTTTTAACGTTAGGTCGCTTCTGGTATTTAAAAAAGAAATCATTACATTTTCGAAAAAAGTTTGATTTTTTGGAGACTGACGTTGGTCCGATAAACCAGACTCGAGTGGCCATTCTGAACTCCATAGCTTTTTACTTTCATGCTTTCAAAACTTCCAAATAATTCCACTGGTTTGTACACCTGTTTCCAATCGCAAGTCACTACTCGATAAAAGCATAAAGTAACACCCCTGTAAGTTGTAATTTGAAAACAGAAATGATAGAGTATAGATCCAAAGTTTAGCATAACGGCAGCAATTATTCCGATTAGTAAACTTTAACATAAGTTTCTTTGAATCAATATTTTGATTATCTTGTCCTTTTTGACATATTGTTTCTCCTCCAATGCTAGTTTCAGCAATACCATCTCTACCTTTAGAAAGGAGAACAAATAAACTCTTGGGCTAGCTTTTGCTTCAGATCAAAGCCTAATTGATTAAAAATTGCGGACCGAAAACCTATGAAAACCAATAAACTATAATTGAAAAACTGCAACCAGCATTTACATACAAAAAAATAGAAATTCCTTTAAAACTGAAATCAATTAATTTCGACTTCAGAACATAAACAAATTACTTACTGACTCAATCACACTTCGTATATTTTTAGAAAATCCCTTTATTAAATTTTCACTGGCTACTCACTGGAGGGATATTTTCACTGATTTGAAACCCGTTTGTGCAAGATTAACGAAACTATGTATGCAATTTTTAGAAAAATAAATAATAAAGGATGATTTTTTGGAGACTGGCGTTGGTCCGATAAACCGGACTCAAGTGGCCATTCTGAACTCCATAGTTTTAGTCCCTTTTAGGAACCGCTTTCCAACTGGATGTGAGTCCTAAATACTTCACTATTCGTCTGCTTGGCATTAACAGGTACAATTAACAAACTGTTTTGTTAATTTTTATTTTGGGATTTATTTAAATCTAGCATTGTTGACGGTTTGACAATGTGATTTATTGAAAGCTTAACGAATTAACCAACTTTCAAGCATTGAAAACCTACGGAGAATAAAAATTAGTTATTTGCAATTTTTTACTTCCAATAATTGATTTTATAAGAACTTTTCTTACCCAACTGCAGTTCGTGCATTTAAAGAAAAATGCATTTTTTCACAATTTTAAACTATTCACTGGAGAGAAAATTTTACTAACCTGAGTTGTTGTTAACCCACGAAGTGGACCCTACCTACAATAACAAAGAAAATTTTTTGTTAGTTTTCATTGCAGACGAAAACGGTTTCCGTTAAATTACCTTGATCACTGTAGTCCTTTTGCCTTATTCCTAGTGGCCATGATAGCTTCTTCATTGTTCCTTCCCATAAACTTAAGTCACTCACAAATCCGAACACTTTCACATTTTTTAACGGTTTCGAATCAATTTTTTTTTAATGTTGATCACTTTTTCACTTAAGTATTAAAACAAAATTATTCCCGATTATTAATAAAGCTTCCATCAAGCTTATTCACGATAATTCGAACTCGAAACATTACACTCGCGTTCGCGGAATACGAATTTCGCGTTCACGCACCAACGTCGTCTGAACTGAAATGAAACGAAAAAATTAGTTAATCCTTGTTTTGATTAAATATTTTGTAAACGAGGTCGTAAATAATAATGAAATGGTTGATTCGTTATGCAAAAGGAACTCTGCGGACAGGATTCGAACCTGTGCAGGTTAAATTAATTGATTTGAAATCCAAGTCCTGAACCGCTCGGACACCGCAGCTCTTATTAATGAATTTTTGAATATGTCAATTGGTTTACTTTTAAAAAGTAGTTTATGTCGACCAATCAGATATTTATAAGTTGATTAGTTGTGTTGACGTGGGAATGATTCTTCCGTTAAAAAATTATTTAAAAGACCAAATACTTTCAAATTTTTAAGTTGTATTTATTTAAGTGACCCAAAGACGTTATTAATAATGGGGGGAGGGAAAGATTGTAAAATATTGTGTAATATTCGTAAACGGAACTAGTTTCACTTAGAGCTGGGATTTATATGCACAAAAATATTTGAAAATATGCGCGTATATATCAAACTTCTCTAAAATATACACTAAAATCGATAAAATATGCATAATAATGAATTTTTTAAAATTTTTTATGGGTAATTTATTTTAAATAAGTATGTAGTACCTAATAGATAAGCATAAAGTGTCGTTCATATCCAATTAACGCTACGAAAATTAATTGAAAATAACCCAAAATATATGACATTTCTTTAAAGTCTCAATTTCGCCAATGTATTTGACTTTAAATGAATTTTTATTTATTTTATTAGTATACATCAAGGAAAACGAGGTTTTAAAGAAGAAATATCACACACTGCGAAAAAAGATTTGTCGCTCTAACAGAGCTATTAGTAGCTATAGCCTCAACTGAGTTTTGTTTTGCTGCTATAACAAATTTTTTGTTGCTGCAACAAATTTTCTGCTGCCATAACGAAATTGTTTTCTATTCAGTAAAAAAGATTAGTTGATTTAACAAATTTTCTTATTCTGCATAGAAAAAAACTTTGTTATGGCAGCAGAAAACTTGTTACAGCACCGAAAAACTCTGTTGAGGCTATAGCTACTAATTGCTCTGTGAGGGCGACAAATTCTTTTTCTTAGTGTATTATTTTGATTATTTTCGATTAATTTACGTAGCATTAATTGGATGAGACCGACGTTAAACAGAGACTTCTATACTTGACTTAACATATTATCAGTGGTGGTGATATGAATAAGCAAATGTAAGCAATGCTTAGGGGCCCGGGACCATAAGGGGCCCTACTGTCCATAGGTAAGAAAAAGATTGAACAAGAAAATGGGTAGTCGAACCTACTTTCCCCATAAACCGGCAATCAAAAGTTAAAAAATATTTTGATGAATTAGCTTCTGATTGCCATTTTCAAAATCCAGATGATTCGTTTAAAATTAATGTATTTTACTTTACATTATACATTGTAATACAACGCTTTGAGAATTTTCGAAAATTAAAAGAAAATTTGGAATTCTTAGAACCTAGAATCATTTTAAAGATGAAATAAATCGAAGCAGTTCAATGCTGTGATTTGCTTTAGAAAAAATATTGTGATGTTCTCAATAATAATCTCGCCATTCAGTTCAAAATTAATACTTTGTGTTTTTAGGGGCTCGTTTTGTATATTTGCTTACGGGCCCTAGCTACTCTTATTGCACCACCACTGCATATTATGAAACTTGACAAAAATTTACCTAAGTTCTAACTAAACCAAAAGACTACCCAAATATTGTCACTGAAGAAAAACATTAAATTTGTAAAGAGTGCATATTTCAAAAAGGAAGTTATAAACGGAACGCACGGCTATTTTCAAAATAATTGATTAAATTTACAAATTTAATAACAAAATGTTTTATTTTCTCTATAAAAATTCTTTAAAACACTCCAAAGGTGGCTTAAATATGCACAAATATTCATTATTTGCTGAAATATGCTCCAAACATTGAAAATATGCATTTTGAGAAGCGCTTTTTTGGATTCCTTTTTTCCTAATTCGTCCAGATTTCAAAACGACTCTGTTGTCATGTCAATATTAAAGAATATGCAAAATGCATAAAATCCCAGCTCTAGTCATAAGAATAAGACTTTGAAATTTGAAAACTAATAAGCTCAATCTAAAAAGATTTGTTTAGTTTTACATTGAATTATGCATAAAATTTCTAATTTTCTAAAGTTTAAAGTCAAAGATAATCTCTGTAGACAGGGCCGGCGCTAGCCAATTTGCCGCCCTGTGCGAGTTTTAGACTGCGCCGCAGGCGAAATTTCTTTTTAAAGGAGCGTGGCCGTCATTTCGTAGCTTTCATAGGAATAAAATGTTGGAACTGTTGGATAGATGATGGAAAAACAAACGGGTCGTCCGAATAAACAGAAGTAACAAAAATATAAAATAATATCCAACATTTAACATGCGAAAATATGAAAATTTGCCGCCCCAAAAATCTGCCGCCCTGTGCAAAAGCACCGTTCGCACATATGGTAACGCCGGCCCTGTCTGTAGAAACATCAACGAAGACAATGACTTTTTGTTTTAGCACACATTTGGTTTCTTCAATAATATTTAGTTGGTTAATATTCTGAAGAACCCAAAATTTTCATCTTGACGACAAAGCACGGAAAAAGAAAAATTACCTAAGCAATGTTTGACACTTTTGTAAATAAGTACAACACTTGTACACTTACAACATTTTGCACCAATATAGGAAATTAAAACACTTACGTTGTTATTGAATATTCTGAAAACACTAAACTGTTCATGGCATTGTGACTAATTTGAATTGTTCTTCAATTGTTTGAAAAATTGAAGCTGATACTTCAAGAGTTTCATAATCACCGACTTAAAAGTTTCAAAAACCACGCAACTTTAGAAAAATGTCTTCTTTTTGATACTTTAAAGATAATTTAATATTAAAACACAATTGTTTCATTATTTTCCCCTAAATGAAGTAACGATTCTTCGACTTGTCGTAACTTGACAGAAGTTGAACGCGTACTATATTCTGACGTCAGAAAGTGGCAAAACGGCAATTTGAAAAAAATTAAGTGTCTAAATATGGTTCTTGAAAACTAATCAAATTCGCAGAACAAAAATAATGAAACCGATCGCCCGATCGGGCAATTTTCCCAAAATTTACAAAAAGTTGCAAAAATTTGTCAACAAATGTGAAGATTTACACTGTTAGGAAATTTTATCTGCACACCAATGTTATTCGAATTTTCACCCAACAAAATCAATCATAGATACTTACCGAAAAAGGTTGCAAAGTACACATTTTTCCAAATTTTCACCACACGATGTTGCTTTAGAGGCTTTAAACAAACGAATGACTGATGAGTCTGACCGATGCCGCGCGTCATAAACAAAAAAGAGTGCATGTCACTCTTTTTTGTTTTTGAAAAGGTGCTTATGCTGATAAGTACACATTATTGTAACGGTGTCTTACTCATAGTATATGCCGGTAAAAATACTTATAAACATTTGTCAAGTCAATATAGTGTTATTTCTGTAATTTTATTTTTACAAGTTGAAACAAATAAGTCACTTAACGGTTTGGTTATTTTTCGGCTGTGAAACTCGACACATCCATTCTCTTTTTCTAATTCTTCCAAGAAATTCATAAAAACAAAGAAATTCTTCCAGGAAAATAACGAAAATAAGACAAATATTTTTGGTGTGGAAGAAAATTAGGAAATTTAAAATTGTACAAATTTTGTAAGGGAAGTTTTAAAGGAAGGTCAGGGAAATTAAAATTTTGGGTCAAGGAACATTTCTTGAAAATTTGAAAAACAAAATTAATTTTAAAAATTACGTTTTTTATTGACCGTAATTTTTTAAAAAAATCTTAAGTGGAAACCTATTATTGTTTATCAGTTTATTTATTATTTTTTATGAGAATGAAAAGCTGAAACAATGTTCTTGTAATCTCTGGAAGAGCAATAGTAAATAAATCAATGTTGGAATTTAGAGAGCACCTAATTCTCCTTTAGAGAACGCTAGACCTAATACGAAATATAAAAAAGAAATCAAATAATTATTTTTTGGAAATCAAACCAAAGTTCAAGAAGGGGGCCAATTAAATATTTTTAATTTTTGAAGTTATAAGAGGGAAGGGGGTTGTCATACCTGTACCTTGTATCGGCCCTTAATGGCATGATAAAAGAATTGACTTGTTAAGTTTGACCTTTTTTCGTATTTTTTTGCAATTTCAATGGATTACTGTCTATAAAGTTCTCCACTCTGGGTCGGCAGTCATGCATTTTTCTAATCTCCACTTTCAAATTCAGAAAATAAAATATAATTCAAACTGGCAAAAATCGTACAGGTATTTTGTCGCGGGCTCCCGGACTAAAATAAATCCATTGGTGTTCAAGCCTAAGTCGTCATAAGTTTACCAGGAGCTTAAAGGTGGCCTTCGTTAACGATATCTTTCCATGGACTAATAAAAGTCCCCAAAATTAGGTGTAGATTTCTTCTTCGATCTCCTACATGGTGCTCACTCCATCATCAGAGCAACTCGAGAGATCTAGTCCCAGGAGAAGTAATTATTCATTAGCAAGTCCCTCTACCACATCAAATTGTTTCCTTTAGATTAGTGTAGTGATAGGTAAAGATTTTAAAAGTAAACAAACAAGTTTAATATTGAAGTGTATATTGAAGATAAATCATTTATCTGGCAAAACCAAACACAGACATTATCAGTACCTTTGATTATGGTATCAAATAAGTAAACGTTTTGGGAGTTTATCACCAGATGTTGCTATTAAATTGCACCAAAGACAAATCAAAAATTATATATGGTAACTACTGTAATTCGTGCAATTTTCTTAATTAGCATCATCTGTTGAAATTACACTAGGCGATTCCGGAACTCCGATAAAGTTTACACCATTGAATCGGTATAATCAAAGTACATACATACACCAAGCTTACACTTTTTGGTATCTAACTAGTTTGAACCATTGTCAAAATTCTACAACAACGTTGGTAAATTTAAGTTTTTAATAGCGCAGTTGTATTGTCGTCACTTGAAATTTAAATTTCAAACAAATTTAAAATTATTATTGCCTTATAATGTTCGACCTGCATAGAATAAATAAATGAAGTCGTTTGTATTGAACATTGCGGTGTTAGTACCAGCAGTTTATGATCACAGCCCTTGTTATTAATATAAAATTAATTGCTAAAAATTCTCTTTCAGTTTGTTTCAAGTTGCAACAAATAAAGAAATCGGAACGATTTTGTAAAAATTAATAACGCGATTAAATAAAATCATTTACTTATTCTATGAAAAAATAATTAAGCGCTAAAATAATCCCTGATAAAAATTATAACAATAAAATTTACATAAATTAACTTAGTAATAAATTATTTAAACAAATTTAATCTAATAAATCATTTACAACGGTAAATAATCTAGCAATAAAAACAACATGATCACCAACGTATATATTCCTTGTATTCTTCATTTACTGACACTCTTTTTATTGTTTCGTAACCAAGTATTATGCTAAAACTAAACGTTGCCGATTGAATCAGTCGAGCACTTAATCCTTTGGAAAACATTTTTAACCTTTCTTCTACCCATAATTCTTTGAATGCCCTACTTATAGATTCTATCCTCTGGACTTGCAATCTAGCTCGGACAACGTCCAAAGGATTGGTCAAAAGTGTAGTGGTAAAACCGCCCAGCGTACCCGAAATACTTTGTATTAACAGATGAGACATCCAGGATGGCATAATTGCATAAAGTTGATCTACAATATAAAATTTAGTAAAAGTTGTATAATAAATTGTAGAAAATTGACTTATTTACCTTGATAAAAATGATAAAATCCCCACCAAAGTGCAGAATTTGGAACATAAGTACATAAGCTGGCAGTGTACCCCCTGTAGAATCCACCCAGACCGTCACACTGGAATATCTTCCTAACGATTTCGGCTGTCAGTGTAAACCTTCCTTTTTTAATGATGTCTTCCCGAATATTCAACATGTTATTCTAGTAAAAAAAAATTTTATTTAAAAATGTACAATACTTCGTTTATTTTCTTTTAATTAGTAAGACGACATGTTTCGAATATAGATATTCATCATCAAGTCAAATATTTTTTATATATTATTAAATAATTTTATTAAATTATTAAAATAATTTTCAAATAATATTTTAATTTTGACTTGATGATGAATATCTATATTCGAATTTATTTTTTTTTTTGAAAATTATTTTAATAATTTAATAAAATTATTTTAATAATATTCAAATAATATTTTAATTTTGACTTGATGATGAATATCTATATTCGAAACATGTCGTCTTACTAATTAAAAGAAAATAAACGAAGTATTGTACATTTTTAAATAAAATATAAATTAACTTCGATAGACAAATCATAATTAAAAAAAAATTTGTTTATGTAATTTCTTTTATTAAGATAAGTAAAAATAAATTAAGTTATACGTTGGTCCCCTCGGAAAGTTACAACTTTCTAGTTTTATAAATATTGAGAAGTTTGTAAATATAAACAAACATCAAGATAAGTTGTTCCATATTTTTAGATCATAATTTAGTCTCCATTTATTCATTAATTAGTTTGTTATGAATAATAAATAAAATAATTAAATTTTATTTAACAAACTAATTTTAAAAACCAAAACTTGCATACTCATTTATAAAATAGGTTATGTAAATGTTTTGTTTTGATATAATTATCAGGTTATAACATAAGGCAATTGAATTCTAATGCTTGACACATATTAATGAATTGACTTGCAAGATTTACCGTGTGGTTTTTTTCTGGTGCTCCGAGCATCATCAAGTGTTGACTCACTACGTCAAATGGCACAACTATAGTTTGACTGATGGTAGAAGCAACTCCACCAGCTATTAATGTTCTAATTCTAAAGTCTACATTTCTCTGTGCTAAAGTATGTCGCATCCCTTCGTATGCACTAATGTAAATTACTCCTGAAAATTGTAAGGAAAAATCATTTCCGTTGCAAAATTTGATTACGAAAAACTTACCACTAACAATTTGTATCGAGGATACCCAAAACCCTTTGTACAATCCTGATACGCCTTCGTGCTTAAAAATTTTAACGTAAGCATCCAACATGCCTACGAAAAATACAATCTTAAATAACATAACCAACAAGAAACCTTCGTTTACCATTATACATGATATTGTGCTTCTGCACTTGCAACCTTGTCTTTATTAATGTGAGAGGGTACAGTGCACATCGGACCGAAAATGAACTCAACATCGAAAGTGGAAAGAACTTGGTTTTGTCCATCATGTCCCATTCTATGGTTTTGATGTAATTAGGCGGCGTGTCCACGATCGAAGACATGATAGCAAATTCAAAATAACGAATTTAAAAAAAGCGAAACTAGATTTACGTTAGCTATTGATGAACTCTTTAAATATCAACAATAGGCACATGGAGTACTTTGAACAGTAGGTTATTGCATCACACATGATCACTTGACACAACAAGATAAAATTTCCATTTTAATTATGCCTATACTAAAGTAAACATTATATTTTGAAAAAAATTATAATTTTGACAACTTATTCCATTTCTTCACAATGGCATGCATCCATGTGACGTTTTAATGTACAAAACATGCGCGTGGAAATATTCAGGGTCTAGAGCAGTCTAGAGCAGCGTTGCCCAAACTGTTTCTGAATAGCTTATCAATATCAAGGGTGGATTCAGGTCAAGTTCATGGAGAGGGTAAATGTGAGAAAAATGTTTGTTGATTTCTTTTGCTCTTTACGTCTTTCATGGTGACTATAAAACCTTTAATTTTTTCTGGAAGGGGGGGGGGAGGTTAAATACAGTGCTTCACAAAAATATTTTGTAAATTGTATCTTTTGAAGAAATCGCTTTTACGGCAATAGGTACTTATCAGGCATTAATAAAATTAACAAATAAATGAGGGGCGACTAAATCAACTTAAGGGGGGAAACCCATATACATTTTTTCAAAAATATGTTTTTTTTATTTCACGAATCGATAGTTAAACATCTTAAGAATATTCCCTAAAAATTTTGTTGTGATATTATGAATTATCTTCGATTTTACAACCATTTTTTGTATAAAAATGTTCGCTGAAAATCCGATCTTTTTTCTGAGCGCCGCCATTTTTACAATACTCAACTTTTTTAACATTTTCTTGGTTTATCAACAGCGTACTTTCATAAAGAATGCAATGGGGTTTGAAATTTTTGTTTTAGATAAAAAACCGAGGGGTAAACCACGGTCAAAAATTGTGTACACCAGACTTCCTACTACTTCGGACTTCCCAAACTTCCTCGGACTTCCTCGGACTTATTTTGTGATAGTTTTATACTCCTGAGTCAATTTCACTTTAGTTAGATTTTTGGGATATCTAGACTTTTCAAAAAATTTACCAAAAGTTGCGAAAATTTGTCAGCAAATGAGAAGTTTTACGCAATTAGAAAATTTTACCTGCACAAAAATGTCAAAAATGACAAAGTACCTGTACGACTTTTACTAGTTTGAATTATATTTTATTTTGTTAATTTGAAAATGAAGATTACAAAAGTGCACGACGGACGAAAGAGTGGAAATTCGATTAAAATTGCAAACAGGAAACAAAAAAAAAGTTATATACGAATTATGACGCGCTGCCCCGTACGCACTCATATCAGTCATTCCTTTGTAAGGCCTTAAGTTGAATACACGCACTAGCGATTTGCGGAATGCAATTTTTGTTTTGATTAGTAAAATTTGAAACTTTTATTGAAATTTAACCAATCAAAAGAAAAATCGCATTCCGCAAAACACTAGTGCATGTATTCAGCTTAAAAGTAATCGTATGGAGAAAATTCGGAAAAATGTTCAGTTTTCCGCGAACGAGAGTGTGGTGTTTCAAGTTCGAATATCGTGAAGAATCTTGACGAAAGCTTTCTTAATAATCAAGAACAATTTTCTTTTTAATACTTAAGTGAAGAAAAAATGTGAAAGGGTTTGGGTTTGTGAGTGACTTATGTTAATTGGAAGGAACAACGAAGAAGCTATCCTGGCTTCTAGGAATAAGGCAAAAGGACTACAGCGATAAAGAAGGTAATTTGAAGAAAACCGTTTTCATCTGCAATGATAACTAACAAAAAAATTTCTTTATTATTGTATAGGTAGAGCCCACTTCATAGATTCATGGACTTTCTCAGACTTCCTCGGACTTCCCGTGAGATTTACCCCTCGTAAAAAACAAAAAAACTACAGCTACCGCAATTTGGCATCGCAGGAAAAATTCGTTCAACAACAATTGATTGCAGTCAGCTGATAAATAATTATTTTCGATTTAAAAAAAATGTTTTTCAATTCTTTGAATGTCCAATAAAATAGCCTATAACGTTGAAAACGATTGGTGAAGTTGTTGCTTCAGAAAAAAATCCCAAAATTTCTTGTCATTTTCGACCGTTTATATGAGTTTCCCCCCTTAATAAATTGTGAAATCACTATAAGATCATTAAGGAAACTTTTTGAAATTTTTTTGGAAATTTTGTTACTCTTCACCCCACCGTTGCTATTCACCCCATTTTACGGTACTCTTACGGGAATTTCAATAAAAAATTTTATAAAGATTTATTTAAGTCATTTTATCTCAAAAAACGGTTCGACAAAATAGAAAAATGTATATAAACAAAAATAAAGTGAACGAAATTTACAACAAAAAATGTTTAATAAGGTTTATGAAAAAAAAAGGCTTCAAAAAGAACAATTCACATTGTAAACAAAGGAATATTTTTGTGAGCAACTATTTATTTTGACTAATTTTATTTTGCTATTTTTAATTAATTTCATTTTGTAAATTGCAAGGTAGGTTACTATCGATTTTTTAAAAAAACTTTAATATACATAAAAACCTACCCTTCAAGCTCATATTCAATAGACTCAATACAGCAGAGCCGGATCTAGGGTATGATGCGCCCGTGGCGGCTTTTAAATTTGGGTTCCTACCGAGGTGTCTGGGGGGGGGGGGGTACTCCTTAGCATATATTTTCTTAAAAAAATATTCTTAAAAAAGGATTCCATTGATTTCCAAGGGTTTCCAAAGAATTATAGGGATTCCAAAGAACTACAGGGATTTCCAAGAATTCCTTGGATTTACAAAGCATTCCTTTGATTTTTAAGAATTACAGTGATTTCCAAAGATTTCCAGTGATTTCCAACGAATTCCAAGGATTTCCAAAGAATTCCACAGAATTTCAGGGATTTCCAAGGCATTCCAATGATTTCCAAGGGAATTCCAAACGAGTGTACATAAAATTTTCGGGATATTTACCCCTTGATATTTTATATTCTAGGATTTTAGCTTTTTTTTAGATTTTATTAAATTTAATTATAAAATTGAAAATTTGGCGTCCCTTAACTAGCTCGCGCCTCTCTTGCCACGCCCTAGGTCCGGCCCTGCAATACAGTATAACTTTTGACAAACTCTCAGTTTAGTTTTTAAGGCTCATGAACTAATTTTAGAATTTTCTTACCAAATTTCTGGTGCAATTACATTATCATATTTTAGTACAGAAACTTAAATGTTACATCTGAAAGTAAAATTTACGACTAAAGCAATTTACAGTTTTATAGCTATTGATTTGCGAGAATTTTGTATTTACTTACTGTTCGTAGACAAAACTTCATCTTTATTTAACCCTACCGATATGGGAGGTTTTATGTCTGTGGAACTTCTATATTTGTTATTAATTGTACATATTACAATCAGACTTTAATTTTTTATTTGTTGAATTTGATATCCAAGGTTTTGAATGTCTGACTTCTTTTATAAAAAATTTGATTCCCACTTATGGTTTTTGCAGTGCTCTCAATAAAAGGTCACAGCGTGCTTTACCAAGTAAACGTAATATTTAGAAAACTTTTCGGTTTTAGATCTTTTTTTTATAACCAAGATAACGATCCGAATCAATTATTAACACGATTTTTATTTCCCAACTGAAATTACAATTTTTTGTATATTAATTAAACTAAATGAAAATTGAAAATTAGAATTTATGTCGGATGAAAATGAAAATAAAAAATTTAATCTGCAGGTGGTGGTTCTTCTGCTGGTGGTTCCTCCGCCGGTGGGGCTTCCGCAGGGGCTTCTTCCGCTGGAGGAGCTGCTTCTTCTGCAAGAGCTTCTTCTGCTGCAGGAGCCTCATCCGCTGCAGAGGCTTCCGCCGGAGCAGCTTCCTCTGTAGCCGGAGCAGCGTCCGTTGTAACTTCTTCGGTAATGGTGGTCAAGTCGTCCGGACTTTCGGTAATTGTTTCGTCTGCCGTTGCAGCTGCTTCGCTAATTTCGGTGGGAAGAGCTTCACTCTCTTCGCCAGCACCTGCTCCAGGAGTTACCTCTTGTTCCGATTGTTCTGCTCCTTCCTCTTCTCCAACCGGCGTAGCTGGTGGTGGAGCACCGCCCATTTCTTCCATTTCCAGTTCAAGCGTCGTTTTTCTTTGTTCTTCTTGACTTGGCCTCTTTTCGTCTTTATCTTTATTTGGATCGTGTCTACGCGTGGTGCCGGGAATAGGCAAAAATAATTTAAATTCTTGTGGCATTTCGTCATCTCCATATAACCGGTCGGAGAAGTAAATACGACGAATTCGAACATTCGCATGAATTTGAACGCGCACCGTTTCCAAATAACTCGAACCTAAAATGGAATAAAAATATGGATTGCACATCGAATTAACATTTATTACCATAAGCTCTTTTGGTAAAATCTGCTAAATTAAATTGTATTTGATTCCAACCAGGACTTAATCCAATCGGCATGGTTGTACAAAACGGCCGAACTTTGGTGGTGGATTGAAAATTCGACACGCGAAATCTTCGTCTCATGTCTTTGTCATCTGAAAAGTAAACATGTTTTATAATTAAAATAAAAATGTGTCGAAAAAATTCAATTTCATAAAAACGCAGTAAAAAAGCAAACCGGCAATTTGTATTTCGAAAGTAAAATATTTTTTCATATTTTTTACGACCATCACGAGGAAGGGTAGTTTTATTCCGAGGGATGCACGAGCCTTTATTGGACAGGTAATGTATGTAGTCGCAACGTTGGTTCCAGATAATTCCAAAACTAGAGATTTGACTTCATCATCCACAACTCGACGAATGTGTCCATTTTTCACCTAATCAATTAAAATGCATTGATGATTTTTGATCATAGAAAATTTAAGTTTATTTAAAATTTAAAGAAATAGGCAACTGCGTGAAAATTTGACTCTTTCTGTGGGAGCGCAAAGTCTGGGGACAGTCCTTTCTAATCCTGCAGACTTTTTCTTTTCCTTTGACTGTTTCATTTAGTTCATTACAAATATAATTTTTCCATGTAATCGATTTTAGCAACATAAATTTTTAGGAACTACGACTCGATGCTGCCTATCTATCATCCAATTGGATAAGTCTGCACGAAATTTACTATCTCTTTAAAGAAAAGCTTTTTGACTCATAAATTTAAGTTCATTTTATCGATTTCTTCTTGGTTATCCGGCGTAGACGTGTTATATAACACACAATTTTGTGTTTATCATTTTATGAGCTTTTTATTGTTGCGGTTACGACTGTTTTCTAAATCTATGTCGAATAATTCGAGTTGAGCTACACGTTTTATGAAAAATAACCCACTCGAGCTATATCCAATTGGAAAAATATGGAGTAATATCTTACTGATAAATTCTCCATTATTTTTAAATATGAAGTAATTTCATCCACCCACTGCAGACGTACGAATAAATTCAAAAATTCACTTTATATTTCATAAATAAAGATTGCATTTTATGTGTTGCTGATTAAAGCTGGGGTAGGTATTAGGTTTTGATAGTAAGTTGAATATTCAAATTTTTTCTCAAGAAGCTGAGCCACGAATTTGTTTTCGAAAGAGGACTTGAAAGTTGTGAAAAGCGACATATTTTTGCAATTTTTTTTTATAAAGGGCCAAAAAGCAAAAGCTTTGCAATTTTAATTTTTTAATAATTATTAATATTTTAAAAATTTTCTTTTTTAACAAGAAAAAGCCCGATTCACAAATAGGCAAATGAAACGGTTTTAAATATTTTTGGGTCAATGCATAAAATAATTTTGTAAAATTTTATGAATATTTACTTTAGCTTGATGCATATTAGCAAGAAGTCTTCAAGATCGCTGTAAAACCGACACTCATTGTTATTATGCAAAAGCTATTCTGACAACTACAAAGCTCTTAAGGTATTACCTAATAACGAAAGGGATCCATTTTTTATTTATATAAATATTTAAAACAATTTTAACAGCGATGATATTTAAATAATATATTCTTTTGATGTGGATTCCGAATCGTAAAGTTTTAATATACAATATGACACATAAAATATGTAATATATGTATATTATATTTCCTAAAGTGTACTTTTTCACTTTCCGAAATATAAATGCGTTAAAACTTGAATTATTGCAAATGTTTGTGAATATACGAGTAGATCATCCAGCATTTTAAACACTTTTACATCTTATTGACAACTGCTTGCCCCAAATGCATAATAGATAATTCCTTCTTTTTTGCTCTTCTCGTCCGTCCATCCTACAGACTCTCTAGCCGCCACGAGAAGCTAATTTTCTCTAAATAAAACATGCTGTTTATTAAAATCTCGAATTTTCTTGGGCAAAAAACTTAAAAAAAAAATTCAAGTTGGGTTAAGTTTGATTTGATTTGGGTTCGGTTAGACTACGGTTAGTTTGTTGAGGTGAATTTTATATCTACAAAGTAATATGTTCTATACTTCTAAAACGAGAATTTTAAAGCTAAGTGGGCTAAAGTCAAATATCAGGTAAAAAAAATGATTTTTCGTTAAGTGCTTAATTTATTAGCAGTTGATCGGGCTAACTACTAGATCAACGGCCGTTTTAGTATTGAGTACCTTACGAATATCTAGTGACTTTAAAATTGTACAAATTCGGCCTGTATGCAGAGGCGGATTAACCAAGAAGCGGGCGCCAGAAATACAGGGGCGCAAAATTTATTACAATTATTTTTGATGATATTTTATACTATAAAATTCTAAAAATCTCAAAAATAGGTTGCATTTTAAACATATCTACGCAAGTCGGAGAACTTGAAATATGGGCTTATGCAGCGGTTTATGTACGTCGAGTCGACACGTAATTGATCCGCCGGCGCCGACATATACTTCTACAGTTTTAGATTGTGCAAGATACACACACACAAACGCGACTAATCACGCATTCCAAGCGCCGTAAGTTGCTGGATTTACGTCACACGGTTCCTATTTACATTTGCTGATTTTTTTATATGCAGACACACAACTTTTCTAGCAAACGTGGTGTGTTTTGTTATAATTTTAAAATTTATTACCCTGGAACTGCCACTTATTTTTTTTTAGAATTTTCATTTGCCCCTCCCGGCGCAAATTTTGGTTCAGCTTGGGGCGCAATATCAAAAAATAAATATTTTATTATAAAAAAATTCAACACCAAAATTTTTTAATGTTCTTTATTTGCAAAAAAGACAAATTTAAAATTCCGTGGTTCACGGGCGTAGCCAGGGGGAGGGTTTTGGGGGTTCAAACCCCCCCCGAAAAGTTCCATTCCAGAAGTTTTCTCTGAATCTGTTTATTACATATTAAATATTGTTCTTATGAATAAACGGCTATTTTATGTATTTTTATTCGTTTTATTTTCTTGAACCCCCCCCGATTCTAAAACCTGGCTACGCCCGTGCCGTGGTTCCTTCGCGAACTCAGTAATAAATTTCTCCACGAAATTTAAATTAATTAAAATTAAATTTAAAGATTTAAGACAAGAACCAGGGGGGGGGCAGCTTTTCCCCTCCCCCAATGGACGCCCATGCCTGTATAACTACTATCAAATACTATAGAAGTATAGATAGATTTTGATGAATTTTGATGAATCCGTGTACTTTTTGAATTTTATAAAAGCATTTAAAATGTCAAAATTAATTTGGTTTGGTAGGATTTGCCAACATAAACCAACTTGAAAGGATATAGCCTATATCCAGTTCCAAGTTGCTTCCATGGCTTCTGGGTCACAACCTAAGACCAGATGGGCCTGGAAGAAAATGAATGAGAACAGGCTCATCGAGTTCCTGCAAAAAAACCAGCCGTCGGATGTCTCCAGTGCTGAGCTTGGGGAGTTTCCGTGAGAAGCTCCAAAAAACAAGAGAGAAACTGGCAGCTGAGATCAACCGCAGCCAGCAAAAAATGTGAGAAGGTCTTCTCCTAGATCTAGACAGAGACGTCTGGGGAAAGGCATATAAAATTAACCAAGCGTCTTAGACAAAGAAGTGCCACCGGAATTGCAGAGGACAGACTCGAACCGATACTGGAGACTCTTTTCCCGTCGCACCCCGCACTAAATCTCTCAAAAAATCCCGCTGTTTAACGAGCGGAATTGGCGATAACTCTGTCCACCATCAAGTTAAATAAGGCGCCTGGCCTCGACGATATCCCAGCGGCACTAATCAAGGAAGTAAGTGAATTACAGCCACAACTGCTACTGAGCACTTCTAATGCGATTGTAAAGAGTGGCGAATACCCACGGGAGTGGAAGGAGGCCACGCTGGTTCTCATAAGAAAAGGAACAAAACCGATTGGGAAGCCATCGTCTTACAGATATCTGTACCTCCTCAATTATATCAGCAAATTGTTTGAGGGAATGCTGCTCAGCAGACTCTAGGCCGAGGTTGAGCAGGAGGAAGGTCTCTCCGAAAATCAATTTGGATTTAGGAAGTCCAAGTCTACTATCCATGCACTTCAACGAATAGTGAACATCGTTCGGCGGGCGAAAAGCGGTACGAGAAACACCAGGCGGTATGCCCTGGTGGTAGCCCTAGATGTCAAAAATGCCTTTAAATCGGTCTGATGGGATAATATTTACGTGAAGTTGGAACGAAGAAAAAAGCCGGTAGATTGGCAAGAATATGCATGGACTGCGGAGTTCAACAGGGTTCAGTCCTTGCACCGACGCTGTGGAATGTGAGTTATGACGGAGTTTTGCGGCTGCCCATGCCGCCGGGGGTGGAGCTGGTGGACTTTGCCGACGACCTCACCATTGTTAATATTGTGACGACAGAGCAGGAGCTGATGGATATGACCAACCAGGCCATAGCCAGACTTTGTGAGTGGCTATGAAACAAAGGGTTTGCAATAGTGCCTGAGAAGATGGAGGCGGTTCTGGTCTGTGCAAGGAGAAAGCACTCTGCAATTAACATCCATGTGGATAATAAGAACATTAGCCCCTCCGAATCAATAAAAATCCTGGGTATCCATATTGACCGCAGTTTGTTGTTCGGAGAGCATATCCGTCTTTTCGCCAAAAGAGCCCTAAAAAACGACAGCGACTATTTCCAGGCTCCTTCCAAACACAGGAGGCCTAGCTGAACCAAAAAGGCGGGTTCTTGCTTCGGTAGCGGAGTCCGTTCTTCTCTACGGGGCACCAATATGCTAAGTATACTAGCCACACGGCAAAATTTATCCGGGAACTGAGAAGAATCATCTTCAGAGTCGAGAGAGCCTACAGAACAACTTCCACAGACGCTCTTTTGGTGCTGGCGTCGATGGTCCCCGGCGACGACTTGCTGGCCGTGGAGCGCAAGGCTAAATTTGACAAGGTTGCATCCGCGACTCACTCCCGACGCACCGGAGGGTCTGGGTGGTTTGGAATAACACTCAGTACACCATTTTTTTCCTGACCTGAAATACTTCATTGACAAAAATTCTTAATTCGCGTTTTCCACCTCGGCACGCAATATACTATTATTATAGCTTGAAACGTGAAATTACACTTTGATCCCTCTATGATCCGCCGCTGCTTATCAGATACACCTTGGTAACGCAGTTATTCAAGCTGAAGTAAAAGATAAAAGAACTCACTTGATTCCCGTGATTTGAAAATGACATATTTTTTTCTTTCACGGTATGAAAAGATACAAAGTCGAAATTCTCTCTGTAAAGTCAAAAACATATCTGAGGGTTGAAATTGATGCAATTTACCATGTCGATAAACTTTGTACATTTTAGTTGAGGGTGTTTTAATCTAATAACAATTTTTTTGATAAAAATTATGATTTTCAAAACCGATAAAACCACATTTTTGGAAAATCTTCCACAAGAGAAATATTTTTTTTAGGTTCAATGGAAAAGTGCGACTGCAAACCTTCGGAAAAACTACACAAACAAAAAAAAATTATCAAATGCGTAATTTAAAGAATCAGTTTGTGCATCCAACGTGGAAATTCCGCTTCGGTGCTAGGGTCGAATTTTTCCATCTTACTTACTGGTTTGTTATTATAACTTATTATTTCTGTTATTGTTATTAATTTATAAATTTTTGTAAACTATAAAAGCATTGTTAGTAATAAATATTAAAAAAAAATGTGTAACTTTGTAAAAAGTTCAAGAAAAATAATCCGAAAAAGTAGAATTTTTCTTTCATTATTTTGCCACATAAATCACATCTTCCTTTAAAGTTTAAAGAGGTTGTTAGTGATGTTGTTACTTGTTTGATAGGTTTCTCCTTGTTCATCGATCAATGTTGCAAACACTCGTCATGATGACTTTCATGTATGTTTAAATAAGCTTTGAACTGTGAAAAAGGAGAGTTTAGGTGAATATAATTATTGTTTTACGTTTGATGCGAAATAATTTATTTTATAGAAACTAAGGTTTATACATGCATAATTAATTACCCGAGTAGTGTTTTCGCATAAATCGGGCTTTGTTCTCACGCAGGCAGTGAGTGTGTTTTATAACGAAATTGCTCATTAACCGAAATTCGCAATAAAGCGTTTGTCTGTTCCAAATTAAAATTTTTGGCTTAATATAGGTAGGTATATAGGTACTAATTAATTGGTAATTAAGAGGATGGGAAAACAGAACTTACTGATTTATCCCATAAGGAAAGTGGATTGGAGCCAATACTGTAAAATACGGATATGAAACCACTTTGGAAAGCATTGGCGAACATTTTTCAGAGCTTGAGATAATAATTATTTGATGGCTGTCAAACGAGTTGTATTTTGAATGCAATTGTTTACTTTTTGTTTAATTTAATATTTTGTATCCATAATTATTTCTAGGCGCCGTCTCTCTTCGTGGGTGAGTGTAACAATATCCGAAGCAATTGGACGACATATGACAGGATTACAAAATTCCCTATGGAGTCGGACACCATCCAATGCCCTAGATTGTAAAGCTTCCTGAACTTTAATTTCTCTAATAAATTGCAGCCGTTGTTTTACTCCGTCGTAATGATATCGTTGACGACAAATAACCCGACTGAAAATAAAAGCTCATATTATACAAAAGACAACTTTTCATTTCATTATGTCACTTACTAAGGTAGCTTCAGATGAGTAAAACTCGGATAAATGCTGACGTCCGATCTGGTCAATTCGTGTTTTGCCAAAATTTGATTGTAATACGCACGGATTTCGGGGCTCATCCCATGCTTACGTGCATTCATTTTTACTGATAATTTATCTACCCCGTTACACTCACTCGAATTTTCGATTCTTTATGTTTGTCTTGGTTGCTAGGAAACGAACGATCTAAAATATTTTCAAGTTCGCATTTTAGACCATAGTCGGTAGCGCAACTTCGTTTACAAAAATATTTGTATCGAATTTTTGGAAGAAGCACTCAAAGTTGCAGATGACTTGGAAATTTTATGAAACCGAACTATGTTCCTTGCACTAGGGGTAATCAAATCGGAACTCAGACCGAACTACTATGAACTCTTCAATACCCACTTCAAGGGACTTGAGTTTGAGAAATTGTGAAAATTTTACACGTCTTATATGGTTCAGTGCAATTGATTCTCACAGAAAATATTGGGGAAAACTTTTGATGCAAGACAGAAACAGCCGGCATATTTGTAGATTTTATTACAATTTATCGACAGGATGAATTTTATTTCTGAAACGAAAGGAAACGAGAATATTTGGTAAAACAGGTGAACTTTGTGAAGCTCTTATAATTACAGAAACCCAATTTCCGCACCAAAATAACGCGCTATAACCAAGTCATTAAGCAAAATTAATGTAAAATGGATCAAAGAAGTGTCTAATTAATTAATTGGTACATTTTGTAGTAATTTGTCGATAAAATTCACAGTTTGTTAGACCAAAGTGAAATAACGAAACGCAAGGTTAATTAATTTTTACGATAAAAAACCAATTCAAAAATTGTACAAAGAAAAAAAGTGAAACATAAATTACCCTAATTTGTTGCTGCTATTTTTAAAAATGAAAATTTAACGACCATGCATTTCAAATTTACATTTTTTAACGATTACTAATGTTTTTTCTTTATTATGTTAGAAAAATCAATGTTAACATTACAGTAACACCGTTACGTAAAGCGCTAACGCTGGTCAGGACACTTTTTTTTCATGGGTCAGGTCGGTTTGAATCCTGTTTTTGAGAATCATCTTTCGTGGTGTCTTTAATAGAAATTTTTTATACAATAGCAATTTCTAAAAAAAAAGTGAAATTGGTTGCCTATAGGAAATATTTAAGTAACAAATTTTGTATTTTACAATTTTAAATTTAAAACAAATATTTTATTGGCTATCAGAAACCAATTTAAAATAAAATTATTGAAAAACGGTGATTTCTGTTTCAGCCAGCTGCCAAACGTACCGTCAACAGAATGCATTCATTTTTTATAAAACTAAGTAATTTAATTAGTTTATAATTAAAATTAATAATGTAAGTAGTTTTATTTCCTCATGGTACTCATATAATAGAAAACTTCAGAATAAAATTGAAGAACTTTTCTAAGCGGGGAAAATTTTTCACACACATGAATTATTTAAGTGACACTTAAAAAACTTGGAATTGTATTAAAAATTAATTACCATTGAGCAAACTAATTTATAGTAATTTTCATTAACGGCCATGCAGACATTTTCCTAAATTGATGCTAATTTATTCCAAGTTCTTGCAACTACTTCATATTTTTGTTTCATTATTTCATACTTAATGCCCTCAGAAACTTTAAAAGCGGACGGTCGTTTTGCTGCATTTTCACTAAAAGAAAAACGGCACGATTGAAAAGATAACTTGATTTGATTACTTCTGGAGAAATAAAATCATACCGTAAGAAAATAAAGAGCTTTCCGGTACTTAAGATTGAAAGACGGTAGTCGATAGTTAAAATTTATTGAAACTCTTAATTTTTTAGATTTTATTTAAGCGATTCTACCAATAAAGAATTTTAAATATAAATGGGGGAGTTGTTTTTAAAATTTTTTTTCTTCTTGAAAAATCGAAAAAAAATTTATTAGACGAAGAAGAAAAACTTTTAAAATTTATAAATTAATTGCTGTAAGTAAGGACTTAGAAACGTCTTTGCTGTATTATACGATAATCATTAAATTTCACAAAATAACGACTATAAAAATAACAAATGTTGAAATAAAATTTTGGTGAATAATCGCTTTTCATTCAAAATTGACCCAGGATTTATTATTACCAAACTTTCGTCGTTGGAAAGTTTCTTCCGAGTTCTTTCTTATTTTTTATTTTATTACAAGCGGATTTTCAGTTTAACATGTAGATTTCTAATATGTCGAAAATGCAACTGCTTCGACTGACATTATCTTAACAAATTGGAAAAACGTAGTAAGGTAGTTCTAAATAATCAGTGAAAATTGAAAATTAGCATTAAAAAATGAAAAACATATTTTTCAAATTTTTTTTCACAAAGTGTTTGCAAATTACTAAATATACCAAGTTGATATTTATATGGATTTCATTTTCTTTCTTTTCTTGCGTTCAATATTTTACTATTCAATTTATGATAAAGAGGTGAAATAAAAAATTGCTAAGTGTAAAAGCGTTCATTGTTAGTGTATGGTTTTAAAGTTACATTATTGAAATGTATCTTATCGGTTATTGTAAAAGAGAAAAACGAAAAACAGAAATGGAAGAAGCAAATATAAATAAATAAAAAAAATAATTAATTGAAAATTTAGAACTGTTTAAAAGAGGATCCACAACCTAAAGAACACAAAATATTAATTATTCGTTGTTTCTTTATCGTCATGACTTGAAAATTATTTAAAAAAAAAAAAAAATTATGGGAAAATTAAGTAAAATAAAATTTTGATTTTCTTCAGGATTCAAGTTTTAGATTTATTTTTGAGAAAATTCTCAAAGGCATTTATAATTGATGTAAAAACCAAATTAAAGAAGAACATAATAATACAATAAAATTGTAAATATAATAAAATCAGTAGTCAAAATATAAAATTTCCAAAAATATTTTTTGCGGTTTTGCTGCTTTCAAGCAGCAGTATTTATAAAATTTTAGTATAATATTGTGAATTACTGATGGAAAAATTCATTTTTTACAACCGTCTTAAAAGCCGTTTGTTTTACTACCATTATCTAAAATTAAAGTTGATGTTTTGGTTATTAATATAAATATATGCATATTCCGGTGCAACACTTTTAGTGTCTACCTTTAAAGTGATTTTAACACTAAAATATGCCAAAAACCACTTTTAATTTTAAAATATATCAATGAAATAAAACTCAAGCCGTTTTTTTCATTACAGGATCTATATTTAAACAAAATATTTAAAACATTTTGAACTTGAAAATATTTCTGCTTTAATTTTTGGTTTGAAAAAGAACAATATTGCTTTGTTATAATTATATCAGTGTCATTTGAATAAAAAATGTGTTTGCTTAATCCTAACGATACAATATAATATTTACCTATCTATTATTTTATAAAATTTATTTAGGGGAGAGGTGGAATAGTTGATCCCGCGGAATACTTGATCCCCATTCAAATTTGGCGCTCCTAGATATTTTGTCACTATTTTGTTGGCACGATTGGCCATAGTGTTTTTTTTTGTTTTGACATAATATGGTCGCTACCTCTGAAGAAATTGCTTTTAAGAAGATAGCTAAGGAAGCCGCGATCAACAAGAAAAAAGAAGAAAAGCTTCAAAAACTTAGAAACATCGAACTTTTTAACTCCTCTGATGAAGATGAGGATGATCTTCCCAGCTTTTCTGATAGCAGCGGTGGTTCTGATTTCCTTTCAAATGATAAAAATGTTTTTTCTTTTTTTTTCTTTTTTTTTTTCATTTTTCCTTAAAAATGATAACGCGGAAAGTATATTCCAGTTATTTTGTCTCATTCTGTTCTAAATTAATCCCATTACGAACGTTCAAAATTTCCCTTTGTTCAGATGTTTATTTAAAGGGGCGAAATTGATATTTGACATTTTTGGAGTGGTCAACTTTGCCCTTTAAAAATGCATCATCTTCCGTTTTTTATTAAAGGTTGTAGCTCAGCAGCCAATTTAATAAAAAACGTTTCGTGTATATTATTAGTTTGCAGTGCTCAACTCGAAAGCTTCACGTTGAACACTACAAACACCAAAATAATTATATCGTAAGGACCACTTAATGCACAATTGCTTAAACGACAACAAAATTATTTAAAAAGAGTTGGCAATTTTAGTTGATTAAACAAATTGATTAAATTTGAATTAAGTCGAATTAAATTTCAAATTTCTAATTTAATTCTCTTGGGATAGTTTATTTTGTTACTAACTACATTTTATTGACCGGTTCAATAATTTTATTGACCAAATACATTTTTTATACAAATTTAAAACAGTATTGTAATTAGTTAAAATAATTTCTGTAATAATATCGGTTCACAAAATACCTACATTGTGCAAATCAGCAAAATTTTATAATAAATTGATTGACTTTACTAATTACCAAATGATTTATACACTCAATTGCATTCACTAATGAAACTTATCACCAATAGAACAAAATAATAAATTTAGTCGGTTAAAATTTTGAAATTTGAGCTTACTATCAAAAAACCTAGTATGTGGAATTAAAAACAGACTCAAAATAAAAATCATAAAAATTAAAAAAAAATGCATCTACCAGAGGTGACGTTAACCTACAGATGTACTAAAGATGTAAAGAAGATTTTGAACCTAATAATAGGTGGGTACACATTTTCAATCAAAAATATTTTACAAGTGAGTCAAATACTATGTTATTTAAATTTAGACTAAAGAAAGTTGCCAAGAAACAATTATCCAGTGTAACAAAATTATTATATTGATTAATTATACATTTTTTGGTTTGGCTTTGTTGGTGACATACTGCAAGTATTGTTTAGAGAGATCTTCACAAAATCAACCTATATTGATTACTTGGCTTAACACGGACTACATAATTGGAACCTTTTTGTTTAATTGAAGGGATCCCGAACCCTTATAATATGCTATAATTGGTAATATCAATATGTTTAATAATATTTAACTCTCGAATTGATGTAAAGCAAATTTTTTCAGTAACAGTAGAATATTTTTCACATAGGTAATACAGCAGTAGACTTCATATTTTAATTGAAAATTAAAAATTGTAACAAAAAATAGTAATAATGTACGAGAACTTCTTCAAGTCGAGTGCACTCTTGCTTAAAAGCAATAATATACTTTTTGCATTATATTTTGTAAAGATGAAATTTCCTAAATTAGAAAAATAAACAAATGCTTTTTTAATCTTCACATAATGTCGAAAATCAATATTGCAGCAATATTACAAAATGTTTGATTTTCAATATTGCATCAATATTGCGCCAATATTTAACTTCTTTGGGTTGAATAAAATTGAGTTTAATTTATGCTGGGGTGGGAGCGATTCGTCTCCTTTGAGGGTTTTTGAAAAAATCAGAAAATCAAGTTTAGCAAAAATTCTGATTCTATCTAAAGACTAAAGATACTTTTTATAAACTACTAAAATATTTAAATCCTGATATAAAAAATTAAAATATTTAATATTTTAATGTAGAAGTTTGAAATGAATTAATTTAGAAGTTATAAGGTACATTAACTTGCCGTTGATGATATAAAATAACAATTAGCTACATTTGTAAAAAAGTTTAATGAATACATCAAAATCTCAATCGTGAATATTTTAATCATCTAGATTTGAATTGTGTCGGGAACGTGCCAGTGGGATGACGAGTAGACTGCGGTAGTGCTCAGAATCAGCAAAGTATGCCAACAAATTGAGAAAGAGCTGGAGATAGCTTTCATTACCAGGAGATCATGGTATGGGGAGTGACATCTTTTAGAAAGAAGTCTCTTCCAGTATTGACCGAAAAGAACAAAAACTTTGCCGATTAAATTTACAGGGTAAGGGCTGGTTCATGCACATCGAAATGCAATGCGGGTATCACGCTAAGCCTGTCTTCGACGAACACGAATTTCAAACGTCCGCCGCTGCCGAAGGGTAGTTATTATAACCTTTCTCCTCCACCTTGCGTTATTTCATATGTTATATCACAACTTCATCTTTTTGTGGACATGTTGCAAAAATTTATAAATTTAATTTCTGCAGCTTAAAATAAAGTTTAATATTTTCTCTACTGACAGATTGAGATGCCGAGTTGCTGATGGATTATTTAGAGTTGCAGCAAATTACTGCAGTGGCTGTTCCATCCCTTCCTCCCGTCCTTCTTCTTTACTCAGTTCTAACTTTAAGTAATAAAATACTTTTTAATTCCGTATACCAGTTAAGGTACTAACTTCTTATTTTATTAATAGAAATATTTAATAATGAAATAAAACTCTTTTGCTCTACCCCAGTGGCTAGTTTAACGCCATTAGCTTTAACTTTCGACTTTCGCGCAGTTTCGAGTTTTAATAAAAAGAAATATTTCTACCCGAAAAATTTTTCAATAAAAACAATATAATTTCCACATAAATTTCTTCGAAGTTTTTGAATAACGTAAAAGTACTGATATTTTAATTTGGCAATGAAAACGTCCACCTGGAAGTCGTTAAAAATTATTTTTAAAATCCGGGAGTTTGGACGATTCCCACATTTGTAGCACAGATAATTCAAATATCAAAAATAAGCATAATTTAATCTTTAGATTAAGTTGGAACATCAGTTACTTGTCAGATTTTAATTCGGAATAATTACGAATCCTCTGCTGTGGTTTCTATAGTTTGAAATATCTGATTTAATTATGCATTAATAACTTTTTTAATTTAAAGACGATTAAGTTGTAATATATCTTACAAAACAAAGTAAATATTTTTATTTTAAATAGCGCGTTCCATTCTTAACATAATAAACAAGACTTGTTCTTCTGTTCAAATGTTTTTAATTGACCATGAAAAACTTATCTCTTTTCAATAAATTGTGTTATCTATGTTATATTTCACGTTTTATTTTAAGTAGGTCTAATATTTATTTTTCTAGTTTAAATGTTGTTGAAATAATTACAAGCTGGATATTTTAATAAAAACCCAAAATTTAATTAAAATACACAAATAAAATATATCGCGTGCTCTTGCCTTATTACGTTTTGAACGAAATTTAAAAATTATAAGTCAATCTGCTGAGTCGTTTTTGAAATGACTATAATAAACCGAATACCCCACCCTTAAATTTAGGAGTTGACTGCGATAATAATTATTATCCTCCGAACGAGTTTTCCTAAAACCAAAGGACGTAAACTTTATCTACCTGTTTTTTGCCAAAAGAATATATTATAACTTTTTTTTTTAATACAGGATGTCTTCATAGTCGATGTGCAGAGTTTTGGTAACAGCAATAGAAGACACTTTTTCGAGTAAAATTTTAATCTGAAACATTTAAAAATTTAATTCGGCTTCGTGGATTTCTACCTTAAAATAACTATAGCACCGAAATTATTGATTTTTTCTGTTAATTATTTAGAGCTTCCTTAAAGAGAACGAAATTATTTACAAAATTGATTATATTGTTTATTGTCTAGACTCTAAGGTATCCGAGTTATATACTATTTGTAGTGGTTCTATAAGCGTAGTTACATATTCTATATAATCAAACACAAAAAAATTGTAAAATACTATTCATTACTACTAATGCAAATAGGAAAGTAGTATCAATAATATATATCAGATCTTTTGTCTTGATTTATCCTGACTTTGCAGTTTAGATTAAAAAAAAACAAAATTGTTTTTGTCATTTTTGATTAACCCTACAGAAGGGAACGTACCCATACTACGTGACCCATTTAGGAGGGGGGGGAGGTATTTTTCAAAATACCACGCTTGGTCACAGGGGCGGGTGAGGTGGTTAGGTTTACGTCATGTAGTCAATATTTTTTGATAAATTGAGTTACCTATGCAATTTTATTCTATGTTAATTTCTCTACAGCGTTAGGCCAAATTGCCAAAATCTTTATTATTAACTTTTTAAATCGAAGTTTTATAAAAATTTTCTAATGGAGAGTTGAACTGTTGTACTGTAAGATTTAGAAAAGTGGAAATAGAATACTCTGATTCTCAGGCGACGATATGCCGGGATGTCAACTGATTGAAAAGTGAGACTTTGCATAATGTTTTCACATACAGTGTCTCCAGAAAGCATGGGCGTACCCAGTGGGGGGCAGGGAGGGGCAACTGCCCTTCCCTGGATCCTTCCTGTCTCCCATACATTTAGCTGGTTAATTATGTGCCTATATGCCAAGATAATTATTTATCAACAGAAAATTCCTGATTTGCCCCCCCCCCCTAGGCCAAAACCTGGGTACGCCCATGCCAGAAAGTATTCGTACACTCCTATGTTAACAATATTAATTGTACATTTTGAAACTGTTTTTCGTCATATATAAATCGATTTTACAGCAAATCCTTTTAGACATTTTTTATTGCAAATTTCATTGCCTTCAATTTTGTTTCTATACATTTTTCAATTTTGTTGCACCGCTTCTGACTAACAGAAGCTACGGAAAAGTCAAGAGTCTAAAAATATTTGCTGTAAAATCGATTTTTAAATGACAAAAAACGGTTTCAAAATGTACTATTAATATTGTTAACATAGGAGTGTACGAATACTTTTTGATAATATTTTTTAATCGCCGTATTAATAAAGACAAATTTGATCCAAATTAATTTTTTTTAACTTTTTGTTTGCAAAAAATGATTTAAAATGATTTATGAATTACTACGTGAAAACTAGAGAGGAGGGGGTGTCTTGGAATATCTTACAGGTGGTCACCAGGAGGGGGGGGGGTAAAAAATATTGCAAAAAATGGGTCACGTAGTATGGGTACGTTCCCGATCATATCAGCTACAACCAAAAATCAGCCTTTTTTTAGTCGCTCTTTGGAATATTTTCGTGTAAAAGTTGTGTAGCAGATTTTTTGATACTATTTTATTTGTTACTTAATTTAGGATTAATATCGTTTTATAATTTTTTAGTTAAAAAAAATTAATAATAATTAAAATTAAAAACAAATTTATTTTTTTTTGAAAATTTTATACTCGTTCAACTGTACGTCGCGTCGGTGAAGTACACTTGTAAAAATGTTGTCATTGCAAATAAAAAAAATGGCGTAATAGAGGGTTAAATGCAACTGGCGATTGATAATAATTTTAAAGTGATATCATATCCTCGTTTCAATTTATTTTCATAAAATCAAAAGTATACAAAAGTTACTGACTGCATTATTTCAAAGTTGTTTTCTATTCAGTAAAAACGATTAGTTGATTTAACAAATTTTGTTTGTTCTGAATAGAGAAAACTTTGTTATGGCAGCAGAAAATTTGTTTCAGCAACGAAAAACTTGTTGAGGCTATAGCTACTAAAAGTTATGTTAAGGCGACAAACCTTTTTTCACAGTGTACTTTAGCGACAAATATAAAATCCATGTGACAAATGTTAATTTTCAAATATTCAAATTTTAGAAATACAAGTTTTAAAAAATTATTGAGTTGTAGGTCTGTTTAAACAAATTATATTGTCCGACGTTTCAAGCTTTTTTAACTCATTTTCAAGGCTTAAACTTTTTTTTATTTAAATTTAAATTTTTAACTTAAATTTTAATTAATTTTAATTTTTAATTTAAAAAGTTTTATTATTTAATTAGAGGATTGGATTAGAAATATTCGAAAAATATATTACTAATTAAAAAATAGGCCTTGAACATGAGATTACTGACATGGTTTTGTTCGTCCTTCCCAATCAGAATTAAGGCAAACTTGAGGGCGACATTTCTAAGCAATTAATACGCCATCCACCCTTAAGAAGTTTATCTACTATAATTTCAATTTATTTTCAGAACGAATACCAAGTTGTCTTTAATATATGAGGTACAGGGTTGCAACGTATCTAGCATTTTCCATTTAAAAAATTTATATTATATGGGCTATTAACTATTATAAAATTGTCTCGGTGGCACAGTTTACTAGCGCACTTATTTACGTCTCGGAGTTTAAATGCAAATCGATAAAATATTTTTCAGTACATCATACCCTTAAATTAAGCAAAGAATATTAAGTGTTCAGAATGTCCAACAAAAAAAATTAAAGAAAAACAAAATAAAATTTTTAAATAGAAAAAATTTTTTCTTGTAAATCAGTTTATAGAAAAAAATTGAAAAATTTACAATAAAATAATAAAAAGAAACAAAATTTAAGTCACACGAAAAATGTACGATATTATTCATAGTTAAGTGTCATAATTATTCATCAGTCGGCAAACGCACCCAAAGAAATTGCTTTCAATTCAGGGATTACATTTTTCTTAATATTCTTTACATCCTGAAATTGTTTCCTTTTGAAAACAGTTTTCCGAGTTTTCACTTTGGGAAAGTGAAAAGTCTGTCGGTGCAGTCAGGTGAATAGGGTGGGTAATCGATCTCAACATCGCAGTGTTACATGAGAGATAGTAACAGCGCCATTTTTTTTATTACTATGTTTTTCAGTGGTTTGCCATTTTTTCCCCAGAGGTATGGTAATTTAAAGAGGTAAAACTCTGTTTTTAGTGTAAAAATATTACTACATAATAATGAATACCAATCATAATTTGCGTACAGATAACGGGGCCATCCTGTATATACATTTTCCCATGGAATCTGTGCTATATGTGAGATTTACAGCAACAGCGTGTAATTACCAAATTATAAATCCGCCTCAGTTACCCTTAAGGATTAAAATTTAAATTTTTAACGATAAAATCTTAAATTGATTTGTTTGTAAGTAGGGAAATTGTAGTTTAAAACACTTTAAAGCGGTTTCACGATTTAATAAAATCTTTCTGGAAAATTTTAAGTTTTCGATATTATCGCGAGCTGGTTTTATAAATCTCAGACACTGGTAAATTAGCGGATGCAATGCTTCCAAATGCTTAAAACGACTATGGAACTCGAATCCAATGTAGAAAATTGCATTCGGAAAGTAATCTCAGTTGTAGCAAAATAAAGAGAAGGAACTAATATCGAAATTGGAAAACACGAGTAGTTTTGAAAACGAGTAACTTTGTTCAATTTTCCAGGCCGTGTCTGATAGCGGAATACACTGTTTACATAATTAACAAGTCAAATATAAATAAACTTCCACTTTGGATTTAATCTGAAACTTAATTCAAGTTTATTTTGTTAATATTATGTATTTCCATAAATTTTTTGTTTGATTTATGGTTTCGCTTGGCCAGGTAATAACACCTTTGGAGTGGCCGCAATTTAAATGGCCGCGACTAATCTTGACAAAGTGACCAATTATATGGTCGGAACTGCATTTGCATCTTTTGGGGGAAACACATAATATACTACTCGGGAAGTAAAAAAGAATAAATACATTTTTAAGTTTCAAGTGTCACACATGTGGACGATGTTTTACCATGGCAATGTGGCCGGGTACGGGGTAGGGTAGACTGGCATGGAGAGCCCGGACGTGTATCTATCGCTTGACAGTTCTTCATCTAATACCTTTAAATCTACCGCTGCTAACTAATTATCTAATAGTGCGGGTGGATTCGACTTCCATTTTTAGCATACGATGCAAGTTCGTTTCGTACCGTAGTCGATCGTGGTGTTTCCATGAGTTGCGCGAACGTGAAGAAGTCGACAGCTTTGTTGGGTATGTTATGAGGGTGTTGTGAGTGGAGTTACCGAAAGATGCTGCAAGAAATAATTGTTTACTGACCAGTGGTCTGTGAACTGTGATAGTTCGGAGTGTCAGTCATCTCAATTTTTCGGATGGTAGTGCGCGAAAGTTTGAATTTATATGACAGTTTTATAGAACCTTAGGCTCAGGATTTAGTGTGGATAATTAGTTCGACTTTTTTGCTTCTAATTACATTTCAATTAGAAAAATAATTATTATTGTAACATAATTTGAGTAAGTATTCGTATGGTACCCATATTATGCGGTACCGGTAAGTTCATGTCCGGAATATCCATTTCCTCTGCCATGCTTTTCCGAAATGTTTAAATTTAAGGGCGAAACGCTGCATTCGCGTTCTATAGGATAATAGTATTGATTTTACGGCGGTGCTAGGGGCTAACATGACCGCGCGGGTCGTGCGTGCTCTGCTGTCTGGGTTCTTTCCCCTCGGCCCGAAATAGTCGCACGCACATGCCGGCCAAATTCATTGTTGACAACCCTCTTCTTACTTTTGATATAGCAAAAATTATACTTATTGTATTTAGTTGGGTTCGTTCTAGTGTGTGTTTTGGATCACGCCGCGTCTCACCTCATTTTGACATTTTTATTCCATTTCAAAAATTTCGCCAGTATTTATAAAACTATGTCACTGCGTTGAGTGTCAAGTGTTTCTAATTATAGTTGCCGAAAAAGTGTTTTGATTCGAAGGGTACGTACAGAGTGCTAATTCAGATTTCGTCGCTCAAAATTAGAGAGGAGGATCGAGCAATTTCAAATTTTCGCGCTAATTCTACCCCCGAAAAGTGTGTGCATTTTACACTCAAATCGATCCAAAAAGCATTCAGCTAAAGTAACAAACCACGTTTGGCCTTTCCAAAACAAAAAAATTCGTTATTGATCGCCACCCCTTCACCTTCTGGCTATTAAAAATTGTACCTACTCAAATTTTGAACAAATAAACGAAAAACTTAAATTTAATGTTGATGTACCCCAATAATAATGAATAAATTTATTTATATAATAATCGTCTCGTGCAAGGGAAGGTGTTTCAACCCCTGGGGTTTAAAAAATTATACAGGCCAGCTGTAAATAGTTACCCCCAGTGATTTTGTAACAATTGAAATAAATTACGCTCCTCAGGTTTGCCTGATTAATGTTTATCTCTTGGCATTTAACCCCAAAAAGGTGCCGATTCGATGGTTTTTTTTTGACTCGCCGAAAATTTAAAAAATGTGCGCTCTATTTTTGTTTATATAAATGCGAGTTGAATAGAATGGGCTATTTTTGTCACACTTGCTTCCTCCTTTCGCAAAACAAATATAAATGCTAATTTTAGCTTTTAAATTTGCAATTTTACAATTTTTTTCGGACATAATAAAGGGGTATTTAATTGAATTTGTAAAGGTGTCACGAAACCACTCAAATTTAGAACGCTCCATTAAAAGTATCTCACTTGAGTGAAGTAATTTAATAAATTCGTGTCCATTTTTGACCTAAAGCAAATTACCGTAAATAAATGCCGAGCTAATTTTAATTTTTCGGTAAAAATAACCAAAGCTGCAAAGGTTAGCTTTATTCATTGATGTGGGGCTTCCAAATTTATAGGAAAATAATCCCAATCATTTTTTCCTTTTTAATTTTTTATATTTTATGTATTTCCTGTTCTCGAAATTGGATTTTGAAATTTATCTCTTCGATTTAAATGCATGGGAATACTTCCTCGCAATAATTTTGTTTTTATCGTTTTTTTCAATCTTCTTCTTCTGTCTGATCGAACCACAATTTTCACATTTAGTTCTGAATCTTTCAGTACCCTTGTGTGGATAGTGGAATTTTAAGAAAAATAACAAACTAAGTGATATTTCAGTCTTCTTGTTATTTCTTAATTACTTTTCCGTCACTTCACTTTACCGTTCCCTATTAATCTATTCTGTAGTTGCTTCCCACTCATTTGGTTTTCTCCGAGGAAATTACACTTTTTATATTTGCAATTTTTTTCTATTTCATCATAGAAAATTTATTTTATATAATTTCCAATTAGTCTTGTCATCACCTCGGGGAAGAGCTTTTGCGTGGAAATATCTCGGAAATTCGATTTTTTTACTTAAACTTTTTAATTAAAAATGAAAAAGTGAAATGTTTCAATAATCATGAGATCGTAAATTGGCCTTTAAGTAGAAAGATACAAAAACGCGAGTAAGCATAATCTTAATCGATGGCAGGACCAGGACAAGTCTAGTGATCATATAAAGCAGATCGGCTTTATTTTGAAATTTTCTTACTGTGAGAAGTGGAGCGCCAGGTGGTTTTAATAAAACAGAAAAAAGAAATTTGTTTCTTAAATTTAAATCAAGTAAAAATAATTTCTTGAGGGAAAATCAAAATCTCAAATAAGTGAACATTGGAATAACTCGAAGAAAGTGCATATAGAGTTTTATGCCTCTAAATATCTAAATATCTTAATCTAAATAGCAAGAGTCTGCACAGATAATATCTCAAAGTCCTTAATGCAAACAATAATGTTATAATCTAATATATGTAATTTACTCTATTTTGTCACAAATAAAACAGTTTGGCTTCATCATTGAAATGCTTTCAAATTTCCTGGATTCAAATTGCCAAGTAAGGAGCTTTTGCAATTCAACATCAGAATACACATTTACCAAGATTAACCATGCGTAGTTCTTAGATCTCCTGTATATACCACTGTAGTTAACTGAGATGACAAGTTGACCAGACTCAAACTGGTCGATGAGATTCAAAGAAAAATGTGATGAGATCTTAAAACACATTAAAAATAAAATCAAAAATATTTAGGAGACACGTGCCGTTGAATCGCGAAGGAAAAGGTGGAAAACTAAAAAAAATTCACTAGTAAAATTTAACTTAAAATGAATACAATTTAACTATCAATTAAAGCTAGTGATAAGTTGAAAGCTTCAACACTAGCAAACATGTGCAAAATACATGTTTAATAAATCCGTAATTCTTCTGAAGGGTAGATTTAAGTCAAGCATGAAATTACATTTGGTAATCCCTGAAGGAATCTCTAACAATAAATCAAAAGAGAATAAATCACACACCGAATTAAAATCTCCGAGGAATTAATGACAACTAAAAACGAATCTTACAGGTAAATATCATTATGACGTCTTCGAAATATCGACTTACCAAGATTCAACCACAGTTATTTTTTACTTTATTTTATAAAATCAGCAGCATTACTTGATCAATTCAACCGCCTACAATAGCGGACGTAAATCTAAAACTGAAAACGCACAACAAATTTATTAAATATCCTGTCAGTTCTTGTTCTGACTAAAAAAACCAATTTATTCCGTCTACGATATTTTTAAAAAATAATTACAAATTCAAAATAATTACATAATGAAAGACCAAAGTCTGGTCCTGTTTCCGCGCAAAAAAAGAACAAAATTTGTTGAAAGGCCTCAATCACTGTCAAAATTCAAAACCTCTGCAGTTTGAACACCATAGTTAGGGAATTTCCATTTTCTACCATTCGACCTATTTATATTCATAAATTAAAAAAAAAACATGAAAACATGAAACATTGACGCTTCAAGTCGGTTTTTCCGCGATAACTCGTTTTCTTTTCACCTTACGCAAAAAATAGCGATTTATAAAATTAAAGGTAATTAAATTCTCTTTAAAAAATTTTCCATGCATATTTTTCTCAAACTAATACTTTCCGAGCAGTAACCCCGCGAAAGCGAATACGCTTATCGACTTCCTTTCTAACACTTGAATTAATAGTCTTACCGCTTGGAAAGTATTGGTCTGAGAAAAAATATGAATGAAACTTTTTTTTATATAGAAAATTCAATCATCTTCAATTTTTGTATGTTGCTATTTTGGTCGTAGGATGAAACGAAAACAAATTATCGACAAAAACCATATTTCGGTAAATAACTTGCAAAATTAAGGGTGGTAATCAAATTTTTGTTGTTTTCCTAACTTTTAATCAAAGCTATTAAAAACAAAACACTCTTGGCGCTTAAAATTTTCTACTGGCTGCAGTACCACAATTCGATGTTATTTGTTTAACTTTTGCTGTTTGAAATTAATTTATTTTTGTTTACCCAAACATACACAAACCTGCTATTTTTAGCCCATTGTTGAGAAGTTTTCAACATATTCTTATAAATGTGATCTAAACTGATTAATAATTAATTGGTTGTCAACCGCCACTTATTCAAATTATAAATTTTCCGACGATTTTATTTACATGTTTACAAAACGTTTCAATTGAGTTTAGAAAATTGAATAGTTTCTAATTTGTTTAGGAAATTTATTTTGCTACTTTCTTAAAAAATGCTATTCATTAAATATAATTTCAAATTACGTGAAAATTGCTTGTTAACCGCCTTGTCTATTTCAACACTTGAAAATTATAACCACTTTAGTCAAAATAACATGTAATTAAGTTGGAAAAAAATGCAGTTATTATTTTTTATAAACCGATATTCGCCTTGAGTGTCTCGAAGTTTTTGTAGGTATTTACAAAACCTGTCTAAACAACACGTACAATTTTAGACGAAAATAAATTGTTTGAAAAATTCAATTTGTTGCAAAGTTTAGAAAAAAGTAGGTTTTCGCAATACCAGAACGGGGTGAAAATCTAGCTTTCATTTGAACTTCAAACGAAGGAATTCATATAAAACACCCCCGCCCGCACGTGATTTGCTATAAACCGGAAACGGAAATCAATATTTACGAAATTTAAAGTTTAATTTTATTGTTTTTCATTTTGAATTTGGCGTTGTATTGTATCAATCATAATTTATTGCTTGTCAATTTTTGATCGAGTATTTTCTATTGTGATGTATTTTTGCTAGTATTAATTTACTGCGACAAAAAAGACACCAGCTAATGAAAAATTCAAAACTTGTTATCAAATCGAATCGAGGTTCGAAACTAGAAGTACGGTTTGGGGTAATCCGTGTAGGCGCGGCTGGGCCTATCAAATAGCTTATTCGCAGCAGAACAGCGCAGTAGTAGTTTTTGTAAGACTACTTTGAATATGTGGGGGGTCTTATTTTAAAGCTAATTGATTATTAAATGGTAATCAAATTTAAATTTATAATTCTGAGGTTTTGGAACCATTAGACTTAAAGGAGTATCATAGTGCTTATATTGTAAGCAACGAATTAAAATATCTTCACGGATTTTCAAATCCTTTTTGCAACCCAAACTTGAGCCAAAATTAGTAGAACGTCATTAAAAAAATGATCTTAGTTTCATGCTTTCACCAATCAGATTTTTTATAATCAACACCGAAAGAAAAAATCGTTTTACATTAGAAATGGCATCAACAGAGTTTTTTTGTTACTACAACCAAATTTTTTGTATTACAAAATAAATTTTTGTTTAATCAACTAATTCAATTGTTAGATCAAATAATATTTGAGTTGGTGAGGTTTCTTTTTTCTGAGTGGAGGAATCAATAAATTTTCTGTTCGTTTTTGAAATAATCTCATACGGATAGTGCAGATGATATTATGAAGTATAACAAATGACTTTTTGTTATTACAAAAATAAAACAACTGCAAAAATTATACACTAAGAAAAATGATTTGTTGCTCTAACAAAGCTATAAGTAGCTATAGCTTCAACTGAGTTATTTTTGCTGTTATAATAAATTTTTTGTTGCTGTAACAAAATTTCTGCTGCCATACCAAAGTTGTTTTCTATTCAGTAAAAAATATTAGTTGATTTATCAAATTTTCTTATTCTGCATAGAAAAAACTTTGTTATGGCAACAGAAAACTTGTTGCAGCAACGAAAAACTCTGTTGAGGCTATAGCTACTAAAAGTTTTGTTAGGGCGACAAATCCTTTTTCACAGGGTAAAAAAATATAATAGTCAAAGAACTATAAAGTTGTTAATTTTAACGATAGAACCCTGTACCAATGAAATAAATGAAAATAATTAGAAAAAAAAAATTTTTACTCTCCTTAAAAAGTCCCTCCCCTTCTTGGCGTTGATTACAGTCGCTGTTCACTTACTAATCCGCACTGACCACCGTCAGCGTGGTAGAGCATAATTCAATATTTAGTTTTACATATGCTATCATTTGTTCTGCACAGATGAGTATTGGATGAGTATTTTAATGCTGAATCAATCGTTCGCGTGTATCATCACGTACCGACTTGGATTTCGAGTCGAAATTATTTTACTTTACTTCTTCTGGTAGGAGTAGGCATTAACCAGGCCATGTACAAGTAAGAGGCATAAACATTTTCTCAGTCCTCTATTTTAGATTTTAGATCACACAATTTTCTTGAAAAGTGTTTTACTTTTTCTCTTGGCCAATTTTACAGCTAAGCATAAAGTAACAAATTACTTGATTTCCTATGCAATTCTTCTCCAAATAATAAATAATTGACTAATATCATAACTTTTTCCTTTCCTTCCAACCTTCCTATCTACCTATCTATCTTATCGGCCTATCGGCTATCCGAATGTCTCGTCCTTCGGACTCCTTCGAAGATACCTCTGCATATAACGGGGATTATTCCGCTTTTCTAACACTAACCTTAGCTGTTTCAGCAGGACACTTTCCAGTTCATATAATTTCTCTAACTAAATTTTTATAAAATGGTCACTGGAAAACCTAAGCCCGCCTGTAGTGGAATATGCTTTATTGGCCAATTTCAACTCATGGTTTGCATTGGGCGACCGCCGAGGTAGCATATTTAATATTCTTAACATCAGTTAATATATTATGCAAATGGGAATCTTATCGTCAAAAAAATTATAGCAATGAACTTATTTAACAATCGATCAAATTTTATATGAGTTTTAGCTCTAAACCAAGCCTGCTACCATGGCAACCCCGGCATATCTGAAACCGATCTTAGTTTAAAGATTCAAAAGCTCCAACAAAATGGTAATCGATTAACCTACAGAAAAATAACAAAACGAAAAATTATTGTGAAAATTAAGGTAAACAGTGTAGCTGTAAGTGTTTTAGACAATCTCATCAGGAATCAAACCTTGAATAATTTTTAATACCCCGGATGGACTGCTACAAAAATTGGATTGTAGAAATTTTAAGTTAGTAAGTTTTCAGTTTCACAATTTTATTTGGTCCTGCCGCTTAGTGAACGTTGACTTTATCAATGGCTCGAGGAAAGATGATTTTACTAGGAAAATGTCACTGTAATTAATGAGGTGCTTTTCCGTGTTCCGTCTTCCGTATAGTCTAACGTTCGATTTTGGATGTAACATCTTCATGTAAAATTATGGTACGTCTGCAAATCCACCCAAAGGCTTTTCTTATACATTCACATTATCTGCTTTTTCATTGTAAATTGTACTGAATAATTTCGCTTCTGGTTCATTTGCCCGATATTACAAATTCAGCTCTCCAATCGATTTCTTGTAAGTTTTACAATTTTGAGTAAACGAAACTTCACATTAATTTTTTTTAAGTTATAAATTTTGAAAAACCAATTTATAATAAAACGGGGTTGATGGCCCTGCAAAAACACATTTATCGGTTTGTTTGGCTTATAGCTTTCGGAACGAAACTTTTCTTGTGTTGCTCAAAATTTGGTGCCAGTCCGTCTCTGTAGAAAAGCATTACATTGCATCCATCATCATCAATCATTACATCATATAATCACATCGAGTATACCAACAGCAGCCTGTGGCTGCCGACGACGCAACATCTAGAATAATTTTGTATAATAGCTGTAATTTTTTGAAATGGCTGCAATTTTCAAAACAAGATTTTGGTCTGGAGATGGAGCTTTATAGTAATAGCTTTTACAGAAAAATGTTGAGGGTTGGGCTACTTTAATGATGTAAAAGTTCTTTTTCTCCTGGGGAAGGTTTATATCTCTCCGAAGGACAGAAAAGGGTTAAATAGAGAGGAACATCTTCAGTTCCAGAAACAGAAAATGTCGTAAAGAGAGATCGCACCGGAGTGATTTATACACTCCCATGCCTTCGTTGTGATTCCCCTATTATTTTTTTTAATAAGTTTTGATGGATGCATAAAATATTTATTTAGGTATAACATATTTTCTCAAAAAAATATAAACATTTTATAACCAATTTTTAGGAAAATGTTACCTTTAAGAGAAACATAAAATTCACCTTATGTTTGAGAGCATCCGGTGAAGAAACGAGCTTTTTTGAACCCTCAGTCAAGTAAAGTATATTATGTAAATTGATTTGATGTAAAATGGTACTTCGATTGATTGGTTTCGATTAGTTGATTTTATTTTGTCTGAAACAATAATTTAAAAAAAAGTTGAGATGCTATCACGACATACAGTGACATGCCGGATAGGTCAGCATGGGTTTTATTCGAAAGGAACAAAATTCGCAAGTTAACATGTTTTTGTCAAATTTAACTTTTACACCGGAAAAAATATTTTTCAAGTGAAACTAAAATTAACTGAGCATCAATATTCGACTTGAACTTTTCGAGTAACCGACGTGATTTGGTTGACCCTCCATAATAAAATATTTTATTTGCATTAATATAAGATTCAGTATGGAAGGTCTGCACATTTGCATGTTATTATTATAGGACTCAATCTGAAGTGAGTAACCCTCTTGAACCAGTTCATTTAAAAAAATTGTATTAGGCATTTCCGCTTTAAGCAGCACAGGGTGCTTGAAAATATGGATCTTATTAAGTTATATTTTTAAAATTGTTAATCAAATCCTGAGAGATAATTTACAAGCATGATTAATTCAATTAGGTTTCCTAAACAGTTCCCGCTTGAAATTATTAAAAAAATTCAACGTTTTTTTTGACTTGCTTGATTTATTTCCATTTCAGTTTTGATTAATTGTAGGTTTTGTTATGTGGTTGTTTTTGTCGATAAACCCGACTTAACAGTTTTGGTGCTCTAACACCCACGACATTTTATTTTATTTAAAATCTCTTCGTTCGCACAGAACGTGAAAATTTTGCTGATAATTAAAATGCCCAAATTCGAATAAAATCTGTGGTAGGAAAACTAACTTTTCCGGGTAGCCGCTGTTTGAAACGGCTCAACAATTTCATCATCATCATTATTTTCACATATCACACCTAGTTTTTCCAACATGATTTTTTCGCGTTCATTTTATAACGATTTCCTATTACTTTTCTCAAGTTACTCCTATAAGTTTATTTCCCAATCGACATACCCTCCGTCGAGATTTAAATCTCAAACTTATAATCATATTTTTAATCGCTTAGTGTTCACTTAGTCGACAGGATTGCATTAAATTAAATTCTTTGGCCCTGCAGGTAGAAATATTACAAACTATTCGTTACATTTTTCAAAATTTACGTTTTCTGAAAGTTAAAAAAATAAAATAAGTGTAGCAACCTACCCCACGCCTGTTAAGGGTTAATTCCTCTCGACGCACACTTCCCGTGTACAAATAAATTGGCAGCTTTTTAATTTTTTAAATTAATAAACAAATTAAAATTTCGATATACAAGGTGACCGAGACAAATGTAATTTACAAAAAGAACAAAATAATACTGAAAATATTCGAATTACAATCACAGAATCGGATTAAAGTAAAACTACGACACAGTTAATTGCTTTCTTGACTCAAAACGACTTTGTTACCAATTTGGCTGATATAATCTCCCAAACGTGGTAAACCAATTGAAATAAACATGAACCAATACAGTAGGCCACACAGGGGTTTAGCTGGCTACAGGAATATAGCGTCCCCTGTCACATTGCTGAATGAGATATGCATCTGCTATTGTAATTTCCATGTGTTAAAGCATTTTAAGCGGAGTTATCTCGATTTTTTTCCACCAGGTGAGCAATTTTACAAAAAAAATTCCGTTTTCATTTATTTTCTAAAATTATTTCGATTCTTCGATTACAGCTTACTGAATTGGTTCATATTTATTTCAATTTGATTGACCGAATTTTGGAGATAATCAATGCTATTGAATGCACGATAGGTATATTATCGAAAATTAAATATTTTTGATCAAAAAAATAATTTGGAAAAATTCGAATTTAAGATGTTCTTGACATGTGACATAAAAATTGTTTCGGTGCAAATTCATTTACTTGTTATAAAACAATTGAATTGCTGTCACATTCGAGTTGTCATAAACATTAAAACAACAACTGTTTTGATTTTAAAACTGTGTGGTAGTGCTAACTTCATTTAAGTTTTTGGTGGAATCAACAACGACTACAGAATTAAATTTACTAATTAATACGCAAATTTTTGCAAACGTAAGTGAAAACAATTGCTTGGGAAACCAAGTTCCACTTTAATCCGTATGATACAATGTACTATTAACCAAACTTTAATAATTGCATGAAAACTTTAATTTTAATTGACATTCAAAAACAATTAGCAAACTACAACTTAATTAAATTCAAACTAGAATTATAAGTATTAAATTTAATTGGTTGTTATTTTAAAAATATTATGCTACCTTTATTCCTTCAACTCTGATCGTACATTTCATATTATGCGTTTTTGTTTGGGAATATGAGAATCCCCAGTCGGCTGTCACTCAAACTGGGGCGTGTGACATATTTCTAAATATTTAAATTCATTGGGATTTTTTTTTATTAAAAATTATTGAATATTTAAAAAAAATTTATTTATTACTGATGTTGAATAGAAACTTTCAATTTACTTCGGATAACTTCAACAGCAGAAATCGTGAATACCATTCGAACATGTCAGTCAATAGACAAGATTTGCTTTTATTCGGAAGGAGCGACGCCTGTCATAACTTTTTGTCGAGCTTTGGTTGTGTATTGTAAAAGAAGTATTATAGATTATCCTCTTATTTGATTTGAAATTAATTAAAATTTACAGAAAATAAAATGGGTTATGTTGGTATTACTTACCCCTGTTGCCAGCTCGCCCGGTTTTCCTCCGACTGACCAGACTAAATCAATGTTACTGTTCCTTATTTTAATTAAAGAATAAAGAGTTTGGATGTAGTTTATTTATAGAAGACCTGCGTTTCGAACGAATTTCAAGCATTCATTTATTTGCAAAAGTCGTTTACCATAAATCACGTTAATTTTTAATAACAATTTTGTTATTCATTTTTCTCTAACGAAGCGTTTTAATAATCATGAGATGGTTTAATCACGGTTCGTTTGGTGCAGAGTGATGAAAATGTAATGAAATTTTAGCAAAAAATTTAAATTAACAGAGACAACAATTTATCTGTAAAACTGAAATTCAAACTGTCATTTCTACCAATGTTTGATTGAATTTAAAGTATTGGAATGAAAATGAAAATTACTAATGCCTTTTTTTATATTTTCAGATGGTAATTTCAATGTGGCGGTGAAAGTGACTAAGATGGAAGTCCTAGCAGCAGTGACCTGCTTGTTACTGGGATGGTTGGGCGCCAGTGCCACAACAGTCTCAGTGATACCCCACGATGCCCATCCAGGCTATAGTATAAAAAAATTCGATTCGTATAGTGGTATGAACTATCGATTGCTCGATTCCGGGTTTTCTCAATTTTTTACAATGTTAGAAGATGGTTCGGTAATGACCACGTCTGATTTGAGTCCATTAGTGAATCGACCGATTAACTTAATGGTGCTCGAAGAAAATTTAAATAAAACTAGCACACACATGTTAGAATTGTATGTGTTAGATCGACGAAATATGCTTAGCTTTAATTCGGACAATTTTGAAAGTTCGGGCCGTATCACAGAAAATTCACCAGCCGGAACTCGAATTACCGGCATTCCTATGCTAACAGCGGCTCGAGGTCTCAGTTCGTCTCCAGTTACGTATAGCATAATTGGAGGAAATTTAGATCAGTCTTTTCAGTTGCAACACGGTGAAAATTTGAATACTTTTTCTAATGTAACTGTTAGTAATAGCAGTGCGGGTGTGTACATTGTATCGACGGAGCCCTTAGATAGGGAGGAAACGGCTAGGTATATTTTAACAATTCAGGCCGTCGATTCCAGAGGAATTGATAAGGCCGTGACAAATGTGGTTATTGAAGTGGATGATGAAAATGATAATAGCCCCGTTTTTACTCAAAAAGTGTACAGATACGTTGTCGGCGACGACTCCCTAGATGGTGATAATGTGACAATGAGCTGGAAACGTTTCACTTCAATTGGAAAAGTGGAAGCTACCGACGCGGATGGAGATAAAGTGGCTTATCGATTAGTGACTCCCAGCAATATTTTGGTTATTGTTCCACAGACGGGCGATTTATTGTTGACCGAAGAACCCACCGAAGAGGTGGAAACGGAACTAGTCGTCGAAGCTCACGATCTTAGAATACCGAGCAGAACTTCCCCTAGGCCGGCACAGGTGTTGTTTCATTTCACACCTCCGGTTCAATCGAAAGTGGAAATTGATTTGGATTTGCAGCCTCTCGAAGAACGTGAGCTTCATCGCGAAAAGAGGAGAGTCACGCGTGCGGTTCGACCGACCAAACGAATAGAGTTTACCGAATCTGACGGCGATACGGAAGGTCGTAATGTTTTTCAATTAGAAAAGGAAACGGATAGGGAGACCTTTAAGATAAGAGACGAAAATCCTTGGGTCACGGTTGAACCGAACGGATCCGTCCGCGTAAAGAAGAAGTGGGACTACGAAGAATTAGGTCCGGAGAAAACCATCGACTTTTGGGTGACGATCACAAATGCCGAAAAAGGGGGTAAGTTTTTCTTGTCGATTTTAATGCTATTAAAGTACCACCATTGAAGTTACTTTTTCTTTTTATAACAACTTGAGTACCCCTACGAAGTATCTCATTACACTAATAGGTTTAATATCATTACTACCACCTCGCGAGCTAAGATGTATTGCTTTTAAGGAATACTTTTGGGAATCATTAGTAACGTTTTATATGGCACGTGAATCATAAACTTCGTGCACTTCGTTTTTAGGTCTGGTGCTGTGTGCAGTAAAGGTCACCAAATCGATTTTTGCAATGGTTACACTACAAGCGAGTACGATATGCAAGTTTAAAGCAGATACTGCAAATTATTGGATTAAAAATTAAATAGCACTCGGTAGTTTATCACATAAAGTTTTTTTGTTGAACGAAATTTAATAAAATGGAATGTAGAATTAAATTATCAACATTTACTACTAGATGTTGTGTGCTTTTATTGAGATATACAAAGAGGTTTTTCCGTTTTTCTATATAAAGCTTTTACCGAATCTATTGCCTAAAGCTTGCCTTTCTCTCACAAAGCTACGTTTTCTCAAATAACGAATAGAATTTGAATTTAACAAAATAAACGTTTCATTTGACAAAAAATTCCTAACAAAATCCAAATTAATTTACATCATCTAAATAGTGCGAAGGAATAATTCAATTTTCCGTAATATACGAAAGCGCATGTTTCGGTTCTTATTGATACTCGTCAGAAAATTTCAGAATGCAAAGTTAATATAATTAAGATTGTTAATTGAGTTGTAATGTTAGTTTGGATTGAATTTAGCGAAGGAAATTGTAATAGCAATTATGCGTATAAACTTATCTGGACAGAGGTTACCGATTTTGATTTAATAAGGAACTGCGGCCTAATTTAAATTGATATGGTAGTCAGGTTGGAAGATATCGTTTTATCTATACAAGTTATTCTATCTTAATTAGTGTTTTATTTTGAAGTAGGTAAACAAAGTTTTTCACTATTAATTAGTTTTATTTTTGTTATCTTAATAAAAATATATAAAATAAATGCTAATTCATTAGCTTGATTTTTGTTATTTTACACTTCTTGTTACGTCTAGTCTACTCGTAGGTTCATACAATTTTATTGTTTTTTGGGCTGTGAACTGCTTATTTTAAATAACTTCCAAATATGTTATGCCAGAAAAAACTAAACATGTCACATAGTCAAAAACATTGTACGAACATCATGGTACGAACAGAAGTACCCTTTTGAGGTATTTCACTTTGGTGCTGTTTAATTTTTTTGTAGTTCTCTTTTATCTTCTGCTTGTTTGCATAAAGAAAATTCAAATTTGTAATTTTAAAGTTTCAGTAAAGTCAAAATTTCTTTGAGGCACTAAAAAGTTCTTCATTCTTGGACCTCTCGGTTTCAAAAACTGTAGGCTTTCATTGCATGTTCTCTATTATCCTATCCTTATCTTTATTATCCTAATGAGCAGTGCTGGCAACTGAATAACTTCTCCATTATGGCATGTAGAAATAAAGCAACGATGCACTGGGGTATTTCATATTCCCCAGACCCTTAAGGCTTAGGATAAGCTGCAGCTTTGCGAATAGTACCATGCAATTTTAAAAATTTTAACAACAAATTGTGTGACCATGAAAAGTCATTTATTTCATTGAAAAACACACCAAGTACGTCTTTCTGAGCCGGACATTTGAACGCGGCCGTTCGAACGCGGCCGTTTGAACGCAGAGACGTTTGAACGCGGGGCCGTTTGAACGCGAGAAATTATATGCAATTGACTCCCCTTTATTATGTTTATATATAATATTTAATAATAATTATTTATATTAATAATAAATAAATATAATATATTGTGATGAAAATTTTAATTATCTAGAAGCTAAAACAGGTTGTTCGGGCCATCCATTTTTCAGAACATGAGACTTTTATCTTTGATTTAAAAATTTTTATAATGCAATTTCACTTTTATTAACACACAATTTTCAAAATTATCTCAACCAGAGACCCAAATTACAAACCTTACGAAGACCATCCGTAAAATCGTCCGTCCACCATTGACGGACTCGGCGAACGCGCAGTTACCACAAATTTACGTACCAACACCAAATATTTTGTGGCGCTAATTTAACCACATTCAAAATATTTACAATATTTACAAAATTATGAAACAACTACAAAATGCAATTAAATTTCCCAAAAACAATTAAAAACAACTTTGAATTTATAATTACATATTAAATTAAAATTATTCGGTCATTCAAAAATTTAAAAATAATCACAATTAAAACATAAAATTCAAAAATTCAAAGAAAAACAATTTTGGAACACGACAAAATAATGTGGGCGATTGCAGACTGCACCGATGATGGTCAGTAAGCAAGGTACTTACTATAAGTTAATTATCTTTTACGATTTTATTTATTTTTATTTTATTTTATTTGTGTTTGTAATTCTTTGGAAATTAAGGAAATTCCTTTAAAATCACTTAAATCCAATTTTCAATCACTAAAATATCTTGAAAAGCATTGGAATTCTTTGGAAATCTTTGAGATTACTTGACAATTTCTAGAATTTTATGGAAACCTTTAGAACTTCCATTCAATTCTTCGGAAATTTTTGAAATTTCTTGGAAATCACTATTTTTGAAAATTCCTTGAAATTACACTTGCTTGGAATTTCTAGAAATTCTCATATTTTCTTTCACTTGTACACCAGATTCCCTCAATGGTTTTTTCTCGTCAAAATTTGTAGAAAATTTTCTTTTTAAGCCTGTGTATTCCTATAAGCTTAGTAAGCCTGTGATCCTCCCCCCCCATCAATAAATTTTTGTAAATTATAATTAAAATAAATTGCAATTTGACGTCAAAAATACTCAAAAGGGGGGGAGGGCGTTATTTAATGTAACAAGAGTAATCCTATTTATTTCGTTATATCAAAATTTTGTTTTATTTGTCTTTGGAAATTCTTAAAAATTTCTGGAAAGTTTTGTATATTTTTGGAATTATTCGAAAATCGTCGAGATTCTCTGAGAATTGCTCGAGTTCCTTGGAAATCCATAGTTTTAAAAATTTTAAAAAGTTTTAAAAATCATATAATTTTACAGATCGACCTTGGACTATATACTACATATATATCACAGCAGTATAGTCTGTGCTATATACTTGGACTATATACTACATATATATCACAGCAGTATAGTCTGTGCGACCATGCATTGGACTGCGGCTTTTCGCTTTGTAGCCTGTCGATTCAAAATTTACACCACACTGATAGTCCACCTCTAATTAGTTTATTTTTAAGTTACCAACCTTTAAATTTTTTAACCTTTTAAACCTTTAAAGAACCAGCAGTGTGGCGTAAAGCCTACACCGGCCGACTGGGAGTGGGTGACCGCGGTTCAAATCCTGGTCGAGTCGAATATGCTGCTGTGATCTAAAGAGATCAAGATAGATTAATTAAATTCCCTAGTACGTCATCTTGGCTCAGCCAAGCTTGATCGCCAGCGCCCATTGAAGGTATGGCACATTAAGAAGAAGAATCTTTTTACCAAATCACATTATTACAGGAGAGTAAGAAGTCAATGCGGTCTTCAGACCGCACATTCTGACCAAATTATTTAATTAAAATATGATTATTAAATGGAAGTGGCAAATGCGTAGGATTTCTAATTTCTCTCGTTCAAATGTCTTAGAACCTAGACCGTATTTCTTTTATTTTCAAAATTGACCTGGGCCCATCACCCGTTAATATGGGCTTCTAGCGGTGTAACAACAATTTTCTGTTGCATGCAGTTTGTTACAACTTTGAAGTCTTGTTGGCCTCACAATATGATTAGGTTCAAGTTCCAAATTAAGCTAAGGTTTAATTTGATTAATCGTTTACTATATTACTAAAAGGTCAGGCGATAAAATGGTATACGCGATTGATGTGGTTGTTCGGCTCTCGGTTTCACTCTCCTTGCAGCTAAAAACGAAAATCGTAATTCTTCATCTTTCTATTTTTTCATAGTTGTTCTAATTTAGTTATGATAGGACTCAGTATTTTGTGTGCTCCTTGAATAATACATTTTAGTAGCGTCATAACTTTGTTAGATGCACGGTTGATAAATTGACCGACGTTGGACTTGAGATCACAGAAGTGTAGTCGGCGTTACCAGAATTTAAACTACCGTTTTCTGCTTTATAGCCTGTCAATTTAAGCTTTAACATCACAATTTAATCATGTATCTTAACGCCCGCAAAGAAAAAGAAGAAGCCATGGTAATCAGTGGTGGGTCGAGGGTTGAGTCAAATGGGGGAGAGTCTCAATTTGATTAAATTTAATAGGCTCCACTAGAAGGGTTGAAATGTGGGATTTTAAGGGGAACCTTTATATTTCAAATACATTACTATTGTCACGAGATGGAGTTATGGCATAGAGCTTAAAAGCAGTGTTGCCAATGTGTGATTAATTCCTAAAAACGTGAGTAATTCCTAAAAATGTGAGTAATTCTTCAAAATGTGAGTGTGTGAGTAATATGTGATGAGTAATTCAAAGTTGTGAGAAAAATAAAAAAATTAGAACATTTTAAAATTTGAGGAAATTTAAGGAAAATTGTAGAATTTATACAGAGTGAAAGATTCTATTTAATAAAATCAATCATTGATCACAGACCACGCACCTTTTCTTTTTAGAACCGGGGGTCTGGGGATATGGAATACCCCTAGTAATCCAGTAATTATAAAAAAAATTATATTAAACTGTAGGTTCCCCATTTTCCTACTACAAGAACAAAAGAGAACATAAATGTAAGATCTATATTAAGAAGAAGAAAAAACTAATTTAAACTTGGATTACTTTGCGTTGCTAATTATGAATGAAGAATTAGCAAAAAATCCGCTCTTTTAGGATTAAATGAGAGGTGGGCGTGGTATTAATTTTTATTTTATGTCAATTTTTGGAATACAATTTTTTTCAGTTCTTTTCATCATATATTACGGCGTAAAAACTTTAGAAAGAAAATTTAAAAATAATGAGCATGATTGCCGACCGAAACAAAGGCTTCAACTTTCTGTAAAGATATCAAAAACTAATAGTTAGTAGGTAATTGAAATTTGATTTTTCTTTTAAGAATAAGAGCATTGATGGCCCAAATTAGCAGAAACTCATTAAAATATTGATAGGGGAACGCATGCGCTGGATATTCCGATTACGGAAAATTCGAACCCCGCACCTGAGAGATTAAAAATTTAATTCAGAAAGTTGAATACTAAAGAAAGTCTGAAAATAAAAAAGTGAAAGCAATTGTACAAATTGCATTAAAACTTTTCCAGTTGTCGCCATTCGTTAAGGATATAATTGAACATCAACTTTTAGCAAAAAGCTTTAAAGGTTAAACAAGTGTTTTATCCGGTGGACTCATTATTTTGATTTTTGTTAGAAATTAAGTGAATATCTCGTAGATAAATCAACCCCTCGTTCCTTAATATATTACAGTTGTAAGTAATAAAAGCAATAAAGGCGGTCATCAACCCAAAGAACAAGATCCTAAGTCCTGATTAAATTAAACCGCCTTTTTGAGTGAACGGTAAGCCACACTTTGCTGGAAAATTTTGATATTTACAGAACTTTATTTATACTGTCGGAATGAAATTATGGCAAACAGAGAGTAAAATATTTGAAGAAAACCTAGTGCGTTTGAAATAGAAAAGCCTTGTTCGAGATTAATGAAGCAAAAGTTATTTCACTTTCGACTCATTTCAAAACCTTAGACGGATTCATTGCGGTATTGTCTCCGTTTATTTCCAAATGTTTAATTTCCTTTTAAGCTATAAATAATTTAAATTCAAAATTTTTTTCGAAAGGCCAAATTTTACTAATATTCTTTTAATCGCTCACAATGTGAAGTTATTGGTTCTTACATCATGTTATTTAAAATTCATTAAGAATTTAAATCAAAATTCAATTCTTAAACCATTACGAAAATCGTCGATTAATCATAATTTACCAAACAAACTTGATTCTTTATTTTCTAAATATTACAGAAGCAAAAAATAGGCCGGGGTTTTCGGAAAAGCCATAAGTACCAAATGACTATATGTTTAATTTGTTTGAATAAGTCAATAATGAGCTTATCGTATCAACCACAATATAAAATATTCATAACATCCATACTACCACTTTCGATTTTGTTTTTATCAATCCGAATGCAACACTTCGTATATTGATGTTTTTACAAAATAAAGTATAATCAATGTTTTTATGTAACTTTACGATATTAATCAAATTGTAGCTCATAATTATTATTTAAGTAGAAATTGAAGTAGCAAATAGTCAATATATTTCGTTACAATGACATACAAGTGTCGTGTTTGTATTTCTATCAATAGGTTAGCTCAAAAATATTACTTTTATTGATTCAACTGATTTATTTATTAAAAGAAAAATATAATAAAATTATGCTTAAAAGAAATATGCACTACAGCATACTGGTATTCATGTCTAATTAACTATCAAATTTTAAATGTCATTTTGAAACCTCGCTCAGTTTTCGGTTAAATTATCAATTAGTTTTAACAACAACATTAAATTAATTAATAATGTGCGGGTAACCATAGCCGAAAACTTTTAACTCTAAATTGAAATAATTTTATCCCAAAATATTAACTTATTAATAATTTTGTTAAAAATTTTCCAAAAATAAACGGATTAATTCGGCTTTCGTTATTTCACGAACTCGCAGATTAGTAAATAATAAATTAAGTTAATTTTTAATATTGCTTTCAATAGTAGTAATTCGATAAATACTATTGTTATTTTAAATCTCGCTTCTGAGTCGATTTTAATTGCTTTTAAGCCCCTCGAGGAACGATTGCATTTTCTATCCGGCGTTTCCTGCTCCTCGGATTATTTCCAGCAAAAGTGAAAGGGAAATTTTAAGCAAATTAGGTGTTACCTGCAATGTTATTAGATTAAATAAGTGCTAAATTATTTCAATTGCGATTTTGCCCTATTACATACTTTCTTACGAGACGCCACTGGAGTTCGGTCGCTTTTATTTTTATTTTTAATTTATCGCAGAATTTTCTTTGTAGATAATCATTAACTGATGATCTGCGGTTTGAAGTTTTTCATGTTCGTCTCAAAAAGGTTTAACGAATTGCCTTCTTTTGAATTTTTAACGTAGCAGATAAGAGCACTTTCTATTTTTTATTTGTGGATTTGTTTTTATTACATTCTGTTCGTTAAAATGTGTGTTTTGCTCATTTTCAAGTTAGGTAGGGTATGCGGTTTTTTATAACCGAGAAAATATCTCTAACGCACCGGATACTCTACCCGTTTGGTTACCCGGGGTATATCATACGAGCAGGTGGTAACAAAATACTTTCGGCTGGCTTTCTCATATGACACTTCGTTTGACTCATTCCCTTTACAGTTTCAATATGATCTCACAGTACTACGAGAGCAAATTAGAGTGTTTTGGACATCTGGAGTTTCTCATTTCATTTTAAATTTACATAGAGTAAATTGGACCGTTTACGAAGTTTTTTCCCTTTTTCACTGTTTTATCCTGTAAAATTGAACTTTTCTTTCATTACATTCGGATACAAAACTAATATATTTTTACAACATATTTAAGTCTTAAAGGCACAGTTTTAATTATTTGTTAAATTGTGTAATGTCATACAGCCTTTAGGTTTATATTCTGAAGGCACTTCATATTATATTGTACAGATACATATATCAAAACTGGTATTTGGCACATTATCAATAAATTTGTCTTATCATTGTAAGGCAATAATTTTTTAATTTCCTGTTTCTACTTCCAAATTTTATTTAGTTTATCGGTCGCATTCATATTGTAATCGATTACGTTCAAAATTTGATGTTTTTTTTTATTTCGTGCTTTGTTTGCAGTTTTTACATGTCAGGACCTAGGATGGATGTATGTAGAATACCAGCAGGATAACACGTGCTTATGCTATTAATTATTAAAAAAAAAATGTAATTTCAAAATTAATCTACTATAATCTAAAAAGGACTAGTAAAATTAATTTCGGAAATTATACAATAAATTTATAGCGCAAAGCTGCCATTAGTCCTGATTTCAGCTGTGTAGCTTTGCAATAGTTAACTGAAAAATAACAGTTGACTAAGGTTTTTTATAGCATTGTTATAATATTTAAATCCGCAAGTAATTTTATAAGAAGAAGGTAAAAAAATTTAATTTGTTTTCGAATTTCGCTAAGAGATAATCCTCATCAGTCAACTTCAATCGCTGAACAAAAAACAAAATTGCGCTGAGAAAATAATTTAAAGTTGGATTAAATTTAAAAAGCGACACAATTTTTTTACAACGTAACACATTTTAGCTGAAATATTACTAGCAATTTGTTATAAAAATTTTTGAAATATTTTGAATAACAAAAGAATTAATAAATTCGTTTTTATAATCAACGGCTTTTTTGGCGAGCAAACATATTTTATAAAATTTTTCTTTTTATTTCATATAATTTATTGGCCCTTTTATACCATAGACTTTGCTTTGTTGTAAGGGTAATATATAGTAAATTATCAGATAGCGTATTTCTCCTTTTTAAGAACAAAAGCTGGAGTTTGAGACTTGTTATATAATATGTAGCTCTGAATGGACGTGAAATGTTTTAGTGGATTTCAAAATTATTGTTAACCAACTTTGAGTTGGAAACGTTAACTTCATCCAGCCCGTATATTGTGTTAATTGGTGTCGTCACCCTAATTAAAACTAGCGTCAATGAACGACATCAGTTAATGTCGGTGCGAAAAATTAACAGTCGCGTATTAATGGAAAAAGTTTTCAGCTGACAATTTTATGTGCTCGAAATTTTCATCTTTTGCTTTATCTCTTGTACCTAATGTTTTACAATCCCATTATTTCTTTTTACTCTCCAGGGGCAATTTCCATTTCAAAATGGCTATCTTAATACAACTTTGTAAAATTTATGGATTTAAATTATTACATAAACGCTCCAAATTTAGCTAAAAATTTTTTTAAATTGTTTTTTAAGTCATATTAATTCCAGCCATTTTTTTCATGCAAATTTCAAGCCAAGATGATTGATAAATCACGCTTTTATAAATAAAATTACTGCCAAAGAGTGCCACTACTTGTTTGTTGTTAATTAAGATCAGGATGGCGAAGATTAGAATTTCGTTTTAACTTAACAAAATAATTTTCACTACACCAAGTCGCTCTTGCATATTTGGTAAATATTCCACAAACACTAAATTGTTTTCGGGCGACAAAAATATTAATTAATGTTAATTGATGATATCATCTCTGCTTTGTTTGGGTTTCTAATGCTCACCAACGAATGCAAACTTAGGCTTAAGGAGGTTGAGGAGTCCAAGCAATTAATTTAAAAAAATTTAAATAATGTATAAACGTGAATCCTTTACATCTCACAATTCCTGTTTTTGAACCAGGGAATACATAATTTTTCCTTCGTGTTTTACCAAATAAGTTTCTTGAAATATTCACGAAATTAAAAAAACTTTTCTTTTTAAATTTTAACATGAAATTTGTCGTGCAAATTCTTTTAGACCCTTCGCACAAGTTAACGTGTAAAACCGAAAATTACCATAATTACTGAAAAATTGCGACAATCAACTTTTTACATTCGTATTAGTAGTTGTCTACAACTATCGCGCAGACACTGCGGTTTCCACTATTCATTATTGGCTTTTCCAAAAATTACGCTAATATTTTTGATTAGCTGCGTTATTTGCATGCTTTGGTGCAAATTTGCGGTATAAATTGGCAAGACGGTGAATTTAAAGTAGAGAAACTTCCGAATTACCATGCACTTAAAGCTTAACATAAGATTGATTTTGCCTCCTAGACTTCTCTATTTACTCTAATCTTGAATTCCAATTAACGAGCGAAATTCCACAAACGTAATTTGAAATAAAGACAGGAAATATACAATAATGTTTGTCCAATCAAACAAATTTAACCGAACGCTAAAATATTTGAATTTTAACTGTAGATTTTCAGTGAAGTATCCTCGGTTGCTTTTAATATTTTAGGTTTCCAGTTTTACAATACCAAAAATTATTAGAAAATACTTTTTAAATAAGTTTTCAGCTGAACGTTTCATCCGATTATATTTGTAAGCTTGAAATTGTGACATTTGTGCTTTTCGTGCTCAACTTAAACCGAAGTGCTTTACAACACCACTAATACTTTCAGGTGTAATTATTTGAAAAAATTAATTGCTGTGAGATTAGAGAGTTGGTTTTAGTTCCTAATGGTTGAAGTTTTTTGATGATCTTTTTGAGTGGATTTAAAGTTTTTTAACGAGGTCTCTAGAACCTGTAATTTGAGTTAATTGAATTTGCTGTGTTTTATTTGAAATCCCGAAACGTAGAACTATTTTTCTTTTCTTGAAAGTTTTTTGGAATCCACATGCTAATTATTGGCGTTTGCAGAAATAAGATAAACGATGCGCATTTAAAAAAAATTTGTTTGGTATTACATGGGCTTTGATCCCATTTTTAGAAATTTTTGAATTTTTTTAATTCAATAATTGTACATCTTAATTTGTTTAAATTTCAGTTTCCTTGTTCTGGAATGTTTATACTAATTTTAATAATTATTGTATTTTAGTTTAAATTTTAGTTTAAAATTAATGTTTCATTTTATTCAATTTCAATTAATTGCAAACGCAAATTCCTTTTGAATAAATTTGGAATGCTTTGAGCATAACAATAAACGACAATTTATGTTTTAATTATTTGTTTCTTAATAATTCTATATTGCAATGGAACAGGGAGCTAATACGGAAAATTATTCCTAATTATTTTTCACTTTAAGAAAATTTGGCTTCTCGGTTAATTTACGAATAAAGAAGAGTATCTATCTACCTACTTTAAATTTCATTCATACCTCAAAGGAATTTATATTTATATTGATTTTTTGAGAATTTATTCCTGTATATAATTTTTTCAGAAGTAAAAAACGATTCCGACGGCACAAATTACTTTATTCTTTCATGGTACATTTTATTATTAATTAAAATATCTCAGACTCCTTAGTAGAATTAAAATGCACTTATCACATAATCGTTACAAATCCGATACTTTTTTTTTCTAATTTATTATTAAACAGATTACAGGGTAGATATAAGCATTAACGGCTGTTCTTGCACTTTTTTAAGATCTCTGAATTGTGGAAAGTATAGTATTTTCTATTGACCTTTCGACCTCGAAATATCACTTACACCTGGCGACACGAAAATGCATCGTTACGTAATTAGTGTTTACTAAACATAGAAGGTTACTGTAATAAGTAAAAGTGAAGTTTTCTTTAACCACTGGGTTAACATTTTCATTCGAATACATTAAAAGGAAATTAGAAAATTGAAAGGTGTTTTTAGTTTAATGTGTTTTTTTTTGACCCAATTTGTATGCTTTATTATTTAAGGGGGCGGTCAATAAAACGCAGTTTTTATGATAAGGTACGAATGACGATTCCAACCCCTATCATCGTTAGTTGGTTTAGCCCTGTTTTTAAAATTAGTTTGACTGGTTTATTAAAATTTTTACCAATAATGCATTAATTAAAATTTTGGAATTAAAAGCCTGAAATCTGTTGACGATATTGATTTTGGAGCATCGAAGGGAAAATACGGAGAGGAGATTGAAAATATTTGATAATTTCCACAATATTTCTTTACATTTGTTTGTAACAAAAATGCTTGACCGCTTTACCGTTTAAGACACAGTTCCTGCGAGTACGGGTTCTATAAATCAAACACTGGTAACTTTTTTTGAAAATGCCATTTGCACCCTTCCCATGCAGGATAGGGCCAGGCTTGGCAGAAGTCGATTAAGAAGAATGGGTTATAATTTAGAGATTTTATAATATTTATATTACCGAACGGGGGATGGTAATACCCTATTAAGTAATCCAAATTTGAGTTTCTGCAAAGGCAACTTAAACTCTGGTGAAGCAGAACGGTAAAACCTGTGGCTATTTTTTACGGGATTTGTTGTGCACTAATTTAACCCTTTTACTACATAACTGGTTATTAATAGCCTAGGCATTGTAATCTCTAGGGTCATTTAGCACGTGTTGCTTGTAACTATTTAAAACCGGTTGAATAAATTTAACCCCCGACTAGTTCAGATATAGGGGCGTTTTTAGACAGATTAAAATTGTAAAGTAGAAACGAAGAAGAATGTGGGGCGCGATAAAGAGGTACAAATATTAAGTAGACATCCCAAAGGACATAAACGAATGAGGATCCACGTCACCGATCAGGAGACAACGTCAAAATGAAAAAGTGAAATCAAATTTCAACCGAACCGAAACATCACTTTTTACTTTAAAAATTAAAATCGACCCACAAGCTCATCCTTTCCATCGTCTTCTATATAATACCTATTTTATTTATTTAAAATTTTATTAGAAAATCTGAAGGATACAACGCGGATTCTAATATCAAAGTAGGAAAACTTGAGTAGAATGAATTCTGCACGGTCGAGTCTCGAATGAATTGAATGCGAAGACGTGCATCATAGGACGATGAAAATTTTCCTTCTTAAATTTGAACATTTAACTTGTATTATACGTAACGTTTTCTTTATGAGAATAACGAAATTTGAATTTATGCGAGCGCGTAATACCGAAATAATAAATTATGGGAGCATGCGAAGTTAACCGATGAGACCCTAGTGCGATGCGACAATTGAAAATGATAAGCGGTAATCAGCTTTAATCAGGACTACGTGTATGTAAATTAAGGATAAAGCGTAACTTTGATAATGTTAGCTTCACAAATGCCTATCTTTAATTATTAAAGGTTATTCTGGAATTGATCGAGTGTTATTCGGCCAAAAAAGTACTTTTTGGCATCACGAATATAATGAAATGAAAGTTTCGTCTTTCTCATTTATCATTTTTATAACCGTTGATGTGCTGATGACTGAATTTTGAATTGCAGATTAAAAATTGAATATTTCATGAATTCACCTCCCCGCCGGTGTACGTAGCATGCTTATACATATTAAGAAGCTTTAAAGTTTAAAGCGCAAACCTTCGGTTAGGGTTAACGCATCAAGTTCAAGTTAACCTTAACCTCGCTTTATTTATATTAAACTTTCGAGTTAAGTTAAACACGAAACTTTTTTTTGATTCCATTTATTTGACATATTAAGATTTCCTACTTGTTGCTATGCTTAATTATGTGATCTATTTTGGACGCGAACGGCTTTTTTGCCTCGGTATTCGCGGGAGTGGAAGATTTAGCGAGGGTTTTCCATGCAAATTTTTTTTTGTTTAATAATGATACCTTAGTTCGCAAATTACCTCTTGTTAGCTCATTTTTCTTTCGTGGCTGCGCTATCTGTGCTATATTGATTTTCGCCACGCCCGGCCACGGTGGTAAAAGAACACGTCACTTGCAGAGACGCACCCCCTCTAACTACTCCGGTCGTCGCGACGGAATCGCGATGCAGTATTAGGGTGTCGATAAGATCCTCTGATTTGCTATGGAATCATCTTCTACGTGCGCCGATTTCCTTTTCTAATACAATCGACTGTGTTGGGGTTAAGGGCTCAGCAGATGATTGCTCATTTAAAGTTAAGATGTTATGAAAACTTTTTTTATACTTTTTTGAAAACTCAAATTATATTTTATTTTAAATTAAAAAGCGATTTTGATTTACCCCGCAAGAGACGAATAACGAAATTGGAAGGGAAACAAAGTCTATATCGACACAAGTTTTTTCTTAAGACTCTCCATTTAGAGATAAAGTTTTGCGCACAATGGATTATCAGAACGTGAGTTGATTATTGCCCAGAAACATTTTGATTGGAATTTTTGAGTTGGGTAGTTTCGATAATGTGTAGATTATCGTGGTATACAAGGGTCAACGAAAATTAATACTTTGAAGTTCTGCGCTATCATTTTTCTTTGGGATGAAAGAGTGCATTAGGAAATTCCAAAAAGAAGTATATATTTTGTTTATCACAGCTTCAGGATTTATTATAGGTCTCCTGACGCTTCAGTAATTTCTAAATGGGCTTAGGGGATAACCAAGAGATTTAAATCTTTATTTTCGCAGTTAAATTGATTTCTTTTTGAATTCATCTCCCGAATACTGCATGCATATCCGAATGGAAAATGTGATTACCTTGCTTACCTTTGGATGTTCTAATCACGACATGATTCATCACCAGAAATTTCAAAAGCCGCGTTGATTGGCAAAGTTTCACGAAAATCTGTTGCTCTATTTGTCACATTACCCTCCCGTATAAAACGCAGTTAACTTTCAAATTATGTTTAGTTTTCATTTATTATTCAAAATTGAAATCCAACTTTAATCCTTACTGTAAAACTTCGATTAACGCAAATTTGAATTGCTAATTTTGAAAACCTTTTAGTGTAACCAGCCCGATTCAAATTATAGTTTAACAAATTTTAACGCATTTTACCGTCCGGCGGCGTAAAATCAAAATTTCTCTTCCTTTCTTTTTAACCTTTAGCCACTTTATTTTTAACTCGGCAAAGTTTTTCTTAAAAAATCTACGATGCCGAAAAAAACTTTTGTTTTTTTTTCAACGCACATCGGTTTGACTGCACGACCTCTTGTTAATTTCTTAATGAAACCTGAATGTATAATTTTAAATTAACAAAGATTAATATGCGGAAGCAAACTAAATCCCTTATTTTAAAAACGCATGATTAATTACGCGCATTAGTGGCTTGCAGCAGGAAAAAATCGACTGGGACTTGAACCCGGTACATTTTGTTTTTCGAACAGGGAAGAACATTTTTCAAGCTTTATCACCGCGCATTTTGTTATATTAAACTTTTACAGTGCGCGAGCAAGTTTTAAAAATGTTTTTCTTCATTAGCACTACAACGGAAGCGCCCTTTATTATAACACAATTTTTATTCGAAGCCGTTTTTTATAGTAATAACTCGGCGCATGTAGTCGCTTTTTTTCAATTCGTGAAAACCTCGAAAAAATTTGATTTCAAAATACATAAATGTTTTAAATTTATTTTATCTTCGACATAATAACGCAGTTTTGCTGCTATAAATTTGAATATGTTAAACGGAATTTCCGTTTCAATAATTTCGAAATATTGCATGTTTATTTAAATGTATTTTATTGTGGGTATATTTGGTTTAACCTTTCAATATGCACACAATTTCAATAATTTCCGTTATTATTATTTGTATACTAAAGTTATTAATTTACAAGGATGAAAACCATTTCCATATAATAACGTGTTAAAATAAGGTGCTTTCGGGAATAGCATTGCAATAGATAAACGCAACCCAAATATCCTAAGCAATTTAACGCTAAAATTAAAATACGCAAATTAAAGCATAAAGGAGTAATTTACAGAATTCTAACACTCGGATATGTAACGATCTTTTGCTATGTTTGAAACAATTTGTAATTCTTTAGCTTAAGACGAGTTGAGGTTTTTTCTCCTCTTAAAAAAAAAGTAAAATGTGGATAACATTACATAGCAAAACATAAAATCCTGGTAAGGGATTTTTCAATTGGATTATGTTAGTGGATGGCCCCTAAGTGTAAAACCGGGTTTTCGGTTTCGGATAGCTCTCGCGTCAGCCGCCATCTTGAAAACCGCGTTTTCATTATTATCTTGTAAACCGTGCACCGGACGATAAATATGATAATAACTTTTTTTTAAGGAAATTAAACTTCCTATAATTTTTGTTTGATGATTTTTTTCTCGAAAGTCAATATTTTTCGAGATATAGTCAGTTGAAAAATTCAAAATGTGTTCTATAAGTTCAATTGTTATATTTTATTTTGTATCTGTAACTGTCAACGAAAAAACAAAAACTACATTTAACAAAATATGAAGTTGGGACTAATCTCTTACAAGAGGAGTAAAAAAAATCTTAGAAATTAATTTAAATGTCAAAAAAAACAAAATTTAAAAAAATAAATCTTGAATTTTTAACATATTTTTACTTAATTATCCATAACTTTAAAGGCATTGATTTTAAATAAAAAATTGTTAGAATCAAATTTGTAGATAATCTCGCGTACAAATAAACAGAGCTGATGTATTTATACTAAAAAATTTACAGTTTCGTTGATATGGCCATGTGGACGTAGGAATTAGTAAAAGAAACGTAAAAAAATAATTTTCGAATATTTTCAACCATTTTTTACTTAATTTAATCCATAAATTCAAAGTAGTTGATTTTAGACAAAAAGAGTTGGAATCGAGTTTGTAGGTAATTTTTCGTGCTTTAAAAAAGTACTGAACTATTTGTACTGAAAAATCGACGGTTTTGTTGCTATGACCGTTTTAAACTAAAATTTGATAAATAAAATTTTAAATAATAAAATTTTGAAATATCATCATTTTTTGACATAATTAAATCCATAACTTTAAAATCGTTGATTTTAGAGAAAAAGAGTTAGAATCGAGTTTGTCGGTTATTTCACATTCATTAAATAAGTTCTGAAGTATTTATGCTGAAAAATCGACGGTTTTGTTGCTATGACCGTTTTGAAGGTAAAATTTAATAAATAATAGATTTTGAAATCTCAACTAATACTAATAATATTTTTTATAATAATAATATTTTTCCAGATATAGTCAGTTGAAAAATTCAAAATGTGTTCTATAAGTTCAATTGTTATATTTTACTTTATATCTGCAACTGCGTTAACGAAAAATTTAACAAAAACTACATTTTGAATTTTTCAACTGACTATATCTCGAAAAATATTAAATTTCGAGAAAAAATCTTCAAATAAAAATGATAGGAAGTTTAATTTCCCACAAAAAAGGTTATTATCATTTTTATCGTCCGGCGCACCGTTTACGAGATAATAATTAAAACGCATTTTTTAAGATGGCGACTGACGCGAGTGCTATTCGAAGTCGAAAACCCGGTTTTATACTTAGGGGCCATCCACTAGCTCTGGCACCTGGACTAGCAGCCTTATCTCAGATGTGGTTGTAATTCTGAAAATTTATTGCCGATGAAGACAAATTATTTATCAATTCAAGGGGACCGCCGCCGCTTTACGTGCCCTCCGAAGCACGATCATAAGAAAGTTTAGACTATTCCCGAATAGGTTTGCCAAACCGGGGGGTCTGGGGGGTATGGAATACCCCCCAACACATCAGTGATTGTGTTCAAAAAAAGAAAATATGTTATTAAATTTCCAATCAGAAATCTGATTTTAAAATTTCAGAAGTTAGAAGTGCAATAACACTTTTTTTTGCGCACAATCTCTGGTGCACTGGAGGGTATTCTATACCCCCCAGACCCCCCGGTTTGAAAACCTAGCTTTGTATGCGTATTGCGTTTATATTGTGTGCGGATATTGAAATTTCATTGAGAATTGTTATTTTAATTCGGAAGTAATCACCGATGCAATTTCCATGACTGCTACTGTATAGGAAAATACAAGATGGAAAACTTTCAGTTTAAAATATTTTATTCATCTGCCTGAAGTTGCAATGGGTAGTTCTACTTTGGCTGTAGATAAAACCGAGAAGCTACTGTATAAGCATTAGAATGCCACTGGCTATCTTTCGTGCATCATAATATTTGTTCCTTTGTTCCTTTAACATTGTAAAAATTAAAAACAAATGCAATTAAACCTAATTCACTACCCATGATTTCATTTTGATTTATAACGTCGTAGATCGATTATGGCTCCAAACGGCATCATGCAAAGTGTGAAATCAGTCATTCGAATGCGAATAACATCGAAACTTGTCATCCCATCAGACAGCTATCTGTCTATTATATTCTTGGCATTGTTAACATCTTCGACCGTTTACATTGTTTTTTATGATGATTAATATGTTGAAAGTAACATCCATTGCTAGATACATAAATCCACGATGCATGACCGCAGCCTTATTGCTTTTTAAATGTTGAAATTGTTAAATTTACACTACACTACTATAAATTTGAAAAAATAATCCTTTGTAATATTTACATATATTTTCATATTTCCATATTGCAACAGTCAAGTTTGGAATAAAAAGTCGTTAAAATCTATGATAGCGTTACAACTCATTGGTTTGCTTAAAGTGGACAATTTTGTTCAATGACAAGGAAACACTGTCTTACGATAATAAAACCATACAAAACTTACAGATGCAGAATATATTGATAATATTGGTATGACGAGAAAAATCGGAATATTTAATTAGTGACGCACATGAAAGGCCTAACGAGATTTCATTTTCAATATATTTTTCATTTGTCTTCGAAAGTAGTTTTCAAATTTATTCGTATAATACAATAATAGGATTGTTGAAAAGTTTGTACCCGTATAGTACGAAATTGTTTGCAATAGAGACAATTTTTGATATATCTTGTCTAATGATGATTTTTTAGCATTTCGAGTTAAAAAAAAACAATATAAACTTCACTTCATAACAGCGACTTGATATCTCTTTTTTGCATAATTTCTGTTTTGCTTTTACTTCATATTTAAATACCCAATTTTATTTATGAACTTAATAAAGAAATCATGAAGATTTTTTGTGCCTTTTATAAAAATATCCTAATAAATAAAATTTTACAGTAAAAAAATTTTTATGATTCATTTTACGCAAGAAAATGTTGGGACGAAGAACTGAGCCTAATAGTAAATAATAGTGATTACCAGCTGTCGGTAATTTAATTATCAATTAATGTTTTAATTGGTGTCAGCAATTGCTGTCTACGACACACGTGTGTTAATTATTTTTCTTGGTATGTCTCTAAATCGCGAACGGAATTCTCAATTAAGGAGAAAAAAAATTTTTTTTTCTGATAGCTTTGATTAAACCCCATAAGGTGGCAATATCTTGAACCTGTGTTTTTTTATTCAAAATTTCCAATTCCAATGAAAAACAAAGGTTTTTTTCAACGTTTCAAAGAGAAACGTTTGGGAATTTAAACCCCCCACGGCTGCTTACATCGGGCAGAGGAATTGTATGCGGTTAGTTGAAGTTTTTAATTTTGCTAAATAGTTTTACCAGAACTCCAACTTGGTATTTGCACCTTAGTAGTTGAGCGACAGGGCTAACCGCAGAGTGTACATATCAAATAAAGCAAGATCGATAGCTTCAGACCGCTTTCTGGTGTTGTGTTTTAAAGATTTTATCATTTAAGCCTTCTTTTCGTAGATTAAAAAAGCGTACGCGAACGTTATTTAAATTTTTGATTATCACAGTCATAACGTCAATATCATCTCTTTGGCCGTAAAGTTTATAAATGTGTGCATGCAACGAACGCGTTTGCATACTTTTGGACTAAAAAGGTGCGTGTCGTGATAACACTGATAACCTATTTCAACTCATTATTTCTTGTTAACAATTTTTAAACATGAAAGAATTCGTTTATTGACAACTTAAGCCAACATTTTTTTGTCTTATGAAGTTATTTTCGCCCGATCCATATTTATATTGTGTATGCACTTGGTGTCTTGTTTTTCGCGCCCGATTAACCAAATTTTTATTGTACTCTTTTGGACGTTGATTTGACGTCGGGAGGCTTTCGCATTAAATGTGATATATGGTTTTCTTAAACGTACTGCAAGATTTGGCATGTAGCTTATGTGGATATAAAAATAAAATCATTCCTTTTTGAGTTACATTGCCAGGATCTGCTTTGTAGCAGCAGAATTTCCACCCTGAATTTTAAAATTTTTCGTAACACATTATTATTAAAATTGTCGGTGAGGGTTATTTCGGTTCGATCGATCGTAGTATTCAAAATGTCAATCAGTTTTGCAAGGACGACCCCGATTATCGGTAATTTGGTTTACTAATATTTTGAGAGATTTCGAGGGAAAGATAAATTTCTACTTAGCATCCTTTCAGCACTTTTCCATTCTTTTACGATATTTAAAAATCATCCTCGAAATTGCTTCGGGCATTCCATCAAGTATACTTTTTCTTAACGCGCAGACCTTTTTGATGTTTTTCTTATTTAATAATTATACGGGCATTGCCTCACAGCTGGATTTGGCGACATTTATTTATGAATTGGAATTTAAAAAACTCATACCACTTTATTTTTAACAAATTTGATTTAGCTTGATAAAATGTCAGATTTAATACGGAACGAATAATTTACGTTTCGCAAAAACTAATAGCCCGTCTAAAAGGATAAATTGAACAATTTTTAAATCTACAAGCTATTAGATGACTTGTAACTTTTTAAAATTTCATGTCATCCTTACAAAAGGACGTAAAACAACATTTTTCTGGAAGACGTTAAACCGTAACGTTGACTATGATGTAATTCAGTCGTTAAAGTTTTCATGAGTCCTCATTATGAAAGCTCCTTTCGAAATTGATGTATCAAAGATAAAAGAAGATCTTGTCTTGCACCTAATTGCAAATTCTGAACTATTAACTTTGATCAATAACTGTACCGACACACCCTTCCAGTTGATATTCATCTATATATTGGATATACCTCGAGCTGTGGTTTTTGTCTCTTTTGCGCTTCGACTGCTGACGTATTGGTTTCCTTTGCTTTCGGCGTGTATTTATTTCACGTCTTTATCTGACTAATGCTTCTATGTATATTTGCCGTATACCTTCCTACTTTTGGAAAGACAACAATGCTTTTCCCTTCCAATGAATTTCGCGTCGCTTCAAATCAAGCTTTTCATTGTTGTTCCCTATTTCCCGATAAATGAGTTAGTAAGTTTTATGCATGATGTAGCTTTCATTGTGACGGTCAGGGTTCCAATTTAGCAACTTTCGTTTATTATCCATATAAGTTGTGTACATAAAAGAAAACCTGACACAATATATTTGCTGTCAGAAAATTTATAATAACAAAATGCACGACCATAGTTAACTCAATTTTAGTGTAAATTCCTTTTATTGTTTATCTTGTACCATGAATAAATTACAGGTTGTAAGTAATTGCGAATACATAAGGAACTCATAAATATTCATGAAAATTTTGAAGACAAATTAGATTAACACCATAATTTTGCAAGTCCCATAACGGATGACAATGCTACAGACAACACTTAACGTTGCCTCTTCCACGACTATACTTAAATATGCACGTCTCCACCATCTTGTTTTTCTTCGATTAAACCAAATGTCTTTCTCAACTCTCAAATGACTTTCCAACTTTGTCAGTTTTGCTTATCAAATATTAAGCACAAGTAATTATAATGGAATATATAATCGATTTCTTAACTTCTCTCCAAATTTAGAGCTTTTGACAAAAGCGGAATTTTGTTAACTCGAGAGTTTCTGTAATCGACAGTCCTAACAAGATTTTTTTTTATATAACTAATCTTATTGTGAGCGTAAGTTTACCGACAACAAATCACCGAACTTTTATTCAAAATTACTTTGGTTTGCATTTTTCATATATTCCTGAAACAGTTTTTCCGCGACGACGAAAAATATTTTTTTATCTTCATCTTTAGCTTTTAAACTATCCGACCCAACTTTGCAGTTTCTGACACAAAATTATATTAGCAAAACTTTTATCAGGCTTTTAATTACCAAAATTGAGGAAGCAACCTTTTTAACTTTTTTTGCTTTTCGAATATAGTATATTATACCGACTACTCCATTAAATATAAACACAATTATTATTCAAATGAAAATAAAATCAAATTACACAATTTCTTCAATTCAATTAAGCTTTCATTCCATTTGGATTATTGCTACTTTACAAAATCTTCACAATACACTTTTCGAGGTGAAATAAATAATAATAACGAATTAGGAAATTTCATTTCCAAAAAAAAAAAAAAAAGATTTTTTTGCTATTCTCAATTAATTAATAAAAAAATCTATTGTTTTATATGTCGATTTTCAACTGGACATTGTTATCATTCGCTTTCCTCCGTTTTATTTACTTTATTTTCTATGCAAAAGTCATTTTTGTTTGTCTTCGATAGGAGATTTTTCCTTTAGAAAACATTATTTTCTTCTATAAATTATTATCGGTGGTATGCTAAGACTTGAAATATTTTTCTTTTTGTTTCATTTTACAATAATTGCAGTGTTTTAAAGTGTTTTTATATTATAAACATGTTTGGTTCTCTTCACAACAACATTTTACGTCTGAAGCTACAATAAATATACAAATTCTACTTGAAGGGTTAGTTTCCGACAACTAACAAACACCATGTGGTTTTCAACTCACAGTAAGAAATTAAAGTCGTGCACAAAATTCCCCACTTCACAAATTACGTAACAATTTAAGCAAAAATTTCCAAGTGCGTCTCTGTTTGAAATTTCGGAAATTCCTTTTGAAGTAAAACTTTTTTCAATTAAGTACTACCGAATGAATTTTACGAACAAATTTCATAAAAAACTATTTGGGACAATCATGTAACCCAAAAAGAAATAAATATCTTGAAAAGATTCTTGTAAAACCTGGAAAGTTTCCTATCTCTCCGGAAAAACTCCCGTTATTACATTTCTAACATAATTGAATTTTGTGTAAGTAAAAATTTTTTTACTTAAATGTTAACTGTGAAATTTAAAACCTAAAATAATGTAGGTAATAGTATCTCTGGTGTAACTTAATTAGTAAATTTAATTATCAAATTTCCTACAAAAAGAAGATCGAGGTCCACATCCGGCTACGAGAGCGGTTGAATGTGATATTGAGAAGAAAATTAGAGAAGCTTATGAAGATGTCACAATAGTTAAAGGATTAAAAGGCTTTAGAATGCTAAATAGTATTGGCCCTTCCTAAGCGCAGAAGAATGTGGATTGCTTCTTAAATAAAAATAGTTCGCCATCAGATTTCCAAAGCTATTAAGTTTCACGACAAAGTTAATTAGTGTCACGGTTTTATTCCACATGAGTTTTTAAATTGTTTTGTCTGATTTGCTCCAAAATAATTTTATCCGCTTTACATAATGGTATTTTTGGGAAGATGGCAAATGTAAATGAGTGGTAACAAGTGTGCAAAAAACTATATTGGTCTACATAAACAATAAAATTTCATTTTCTTCGAATGAAAATTTCGCAAGCCTCGTTTATCAAAAAGCCCTTTATTTTAATTTTAAACGCGTTAAGTGACTTTTCGTACTCGCAAAATTTTCTTTTCGCTTCATTTTGTTATTATTTTTAGACTCGACTTTAAAAGATACTTTAAAAGTTTAAAAACTTTTTTTATGGCTGGAAGTTTTAGAAAATTATCATAAGTGTATAGGTCTGGTTGTTTGTTGGCACAGGAAATTTTTGTACACGATTATTTTACCTTCTTAGTTCGAGGTGGATCAATAAAACCTAAAGGTTATTTGTCTGGAAGTTTTTTAAAGCAACAACAACTCGCTTTATTATTTTATTTGTCCTGATAACATATTTTGATTCGTTTCTTTGACAGTATTTTATCAACTAAATTATCAAATCCATTAAAAATAAATTTGTTATTAAAAAGTTTAAATTAAGTAATTATTGTAAATTAAATGAACAGCCATAATCCATAATAGTACTGCTTCAGTTACAGAACTGAAAATTCGGTGTTCTGATGATTTAAAATATTTTTGAATACATTTTTTTTGTTTTCAGTTTTTGAAAAAAGGCACACGTATTAATAATTTATTACATTGTTAACTAACTTGCAAATATTTTTGTATTTGGTTAAATTTTGTAAAATTCAGATCAACTATATTTTCTTTTTTTTTCATTGTTATTTTTAATTTTATTTCTTTATATTCAAGCTTACGTTGTTAAAAAATGTTGTAATAATTTTTTGCCAGCAAAATCTTAATGTGATTACTTTTATCCGCCATTGAATGCCAGCAAAAGTATTTCGGGGGTCCAGATTTTATCAAAATTCATCAAATTCAAAATTAAGATTTCGTGAGACGGTTTTATAGTAAAAGCTTACACTGAAATCAGTTGAATAAGTTTAACGACTTTTAGAAGTTTTAATAATTTTTTTTCAAAAATTTTTTCCCCGGAATTAAGAACCCTTGACGGTTTATACAGTTTTCTTACAGGGAAACGCAAATTATTCCCTAGCCAAATCGGGAACATTGTCTAGTTATTTATAATAATGAGGTCCTTTAAAACAGGGAGAAAAGTAGGTTTACATTATGTTTAGGAAGAGGAAGCAATTAATGTAATTTTTAATGTTAAAAGTTAATTTTTATATATTAATAATAATAATAGTAGTATAAAAGTCGTTAATAGTGACTTTTTGGAAAGCCACAAGAAAATAACAAAATTTTCTATTTTCTATAATAATTTATAATTATTTTTAGTTATGTCATGTAGTTCTTTTCGAGGGGGTTTCGATTGATGGAGACGGTAATTATTCCTTGACGTGATTGAGTCGATTAATTGGAATATGATACCTGTAGGTAGGGCAAAAAGGATTAAGAGGCGGAAAAGAGTGAAGTATTAGACTCTTTTGTCGTTACAATAATAAAATATTAAAATATTGGTTGACAAAATGGTTGTTTTTTGTAGAATAAGTATTTTTTAATTAAAAGCTTAGTGCCTGAAGGAAGCAAGTTTTGAATTTAAAATCAAATTTATCCTTTTTTGAAAAATCGGGAGTATAATAATAATATGTAAATTCGCGGCAATATAATCCAAACAAACCGATACCTATATTTAGCAGGGCCTAGATGCCCAAAATTCACAAAAGTTATTTGTGGGTGTGGTTGAGGTTAGCTATAGCAACAAATGTTTTTGATAAACAGAGTTTTTTTGCTGCTACAGCAAATAATTTTGCTGCTAGAGAAAAAAATTAGTTGTAATTAGCAAAGTTTAAAAATTAATAAAAAAATTTAAAAAGTTGCAGTAAGTAATTAGTAAAAAATATTATCTACATTATTACATTTATTGACGAGTGAGTATGTTTTTGATAGAAAAAATATCATTAAAATCTACAGAATTTCAAAAAAATATTTAGAAATTTAATTATCGTAATTGGTAGCGTACACAATGTCATGTCTTCTTCTAGCAATGCGATTTGCACGTTTAACATAGAAAATTTGTTACCTAGACGAATTCTCAGGTTTAATTATAAAATTCCAGTTAAATGCGAAATGTCGACATAAAGTGGTGAGTGAAAGTATACTTCTCACTGTAAAAGCACAAAATCACGATCAATTCTAGTCGGAGAACAATTTGGAATGATGTAAAATATAAAATTGTGGTGGCCAATATTAGTAATTAAAGCAAACAATTTTAGTTAAATTGACCTGAGCAAATAAACTCTGTAGCTAGCGTTTTTTTAATATTACAGTCGACACAATGTTCTAGTAAACAAAATTTTGGTGTTTGTATAGAAATATGTGGAAGGAATAATTTTGTTTGTAACAATTATTGCTTTTGTCAAAATGTGTAAAAATGATTGTAATCAGCCTTTATTCTGTGCAACAAATAATAATTATGTTACATATTTTTCAACAAATGTGGTATTTGCTGGAATAACAAATTTATTTTTGTTTGTATGAAAAACTTTGTTATTTCTGAATAAAAACGAATTATCAGTTCGTTTTCGTATTTTCCATTTGTTTAAATACGTAATAGTTGATAGAATAATTAATAGGGCGAAAAAATAACGTTTGCTTTGGTTAAAAAATATTTTCTTCAAAATTATATATTTTTCATCCACTGCAGGATAAATTTCTGTTTCGCACGATGTTTCTTAAACTTTATATAAGTTTACACATTCACCACCTTTGTAACATCTTCCTTCTTGACATCTCTCAATTGATGATGGTATACACATCTGGTGAATACAAGTAACAAATTAAAATTTCTCTCATGCTTCTCGAGATAATTGATTAAAGTTTTGTTTATTTGATTAATTTTTAATATTTTAAAACAAACTCAATTTTCTTTCTATCGAAAACTGCCAGGGGGTTTAAAGAGCAGCTCGGTGTCATCAGTCAAAATTTCTTCAAGTTTTCCGGCTACATAATAAAAATTGGAAATGGGAAAAACTGAAAATAAACGTTTGCCAATGTTTCAATTTATTATTGAAAACTCTTGCCAAGCAGCTCATTGACGAATAGTTTTTCCACATAAAACTTGAATTATTATTATTTCCCACAATAATACGTTATTTCAGAACCTCACCAATAAATTGCTTGTTTCGTACGCCTTTACTAATTCCACTTCGAATAAAACCATAGAAATGTAATTCTTTTATGTCCCTGTCTGCAGTGCTGTAATTCAATCAAACGCCGAACATTTTTTACACAAAATCTAAAAGCAGTCCATTTTATTGTAAGGATAAATTAATTATGGTGGGAATTTGTACCGTTTGCTAAATCAATCGTCCAAATTTGATTTCAAAAATTTTTGATCGTAACGTTTAAGTAAATAAAGCAGAAATTAATTAAAGTTTGTTTGTTCGAGCAGTTTATAGTTAATTTAAGCCAGAGAGGGTATTATATGTGTTTGTATTTACTATCATTGGGATTAGAATTCCACTATAAATTTTCAGTGCCCCAAATCTGATCGCAATTATTATTGCCAAAAAATAAATTTACATTTATATTCCAACATGCGTAACAATATATTTTCACCTTTTCAGCGAAGAGGTAACTGTTGACACAACAATATGTTCTTTTTTATACTTGGGGTTGTGTGACGTGTTTGTTTAGCCTTCCATTACGTTCTACAGAAGGGACGATAAAAAATGAATGGACTAATTCAACAAATTTTATTAAATACGAGACGCGACGAGACTGATAAATTTGCTGAATCCATTGAACTTTTAAAACCACATGCCTTCAAGAAAACGTGCCAAAAATTGGGCGATCCTCCTGAAGTTTCCAAATTTTGCAATAGGAAAAAGTTACAAAGCTATTGACCTTTATATTAGGGGATTACAAAAGAAAGAACGTTAGAAACGCAATTCCAGTACATTCATGGGTCTGAAAATGCTTTAAGATAAATTCTGTTCTCTAAGTCTACATTTTTACAAGCACTTCAACTTCACGCCTGAAATGGCACTATAGTCGACACTAGACGATTTGAAATACAGGACGTGAAGCACGTTTTCTTGATAGTTTCGGATTTATGTTACCTGAACAAAGGTCAAGTAGAAAGAAGAAAAATGTTACTTCGTTCAAATTTTTGTAATTTTTACAAAAGCTTTACAAAAATTTCATACGCTTCATTCTCGTTACGCTGAAAATTAACAACACTTCTAAAGAATTCATTATTTTTTTTATTTTTCAGACGGCATTTTTTGTAAAGAATATGAAAATGGGTGTAAAATGTAGCAATTATGCAGATTTTATGAAAACGTTTGAAAAAATAACAAATTCCATTATTTACTCGGTAGGAGGTAAGGGTGCGAGTCAATAATTAATGCAATCAGAAAATTTGTCGAGTTTTGAAACTTCTCAAATACAGAAATTCTATTAAGAAATGCAAACCGTTATGCTAATCAATGTAATTAATTCGTTTTAATAAAAATTTTTACATAACAATTCCCAAACTTTTCTCAATAAAATCAACAAAGTGAAGCAATTTACATCCATTTAATTTAATATTGGAAGTCGTAAAAGTCATCAACAGCTAGAAAATAAAATAAATTGCATCCATTATTTTCAATCTCATTAGTTATTCTTCCATTAGACGATAGTCATTAGATATTCTAAGCAAAACTCTCTCTCTTCAACGATCCAAATAATTTCGTTACCCGAACGTAATGAGAAGTAGCAATTATTACAAAATTAAATTTGGATTGAAATTTGAAGCAATTTCGATACACAAAGCACAAAATTGGATAGGTATGGATTTAGCTATTAATTCACATTGGGAAGGTATCACTTAAAAAATTACCCTTTTACTCTTATCTATAAGTTTACCTGTTTCGAAGTTTTTTGAATTAAAGAGTGATTAATCTTGCTAGAAAGCAGGTTCCTTTAGTCTTCATAATATTTTAAAATTTTATTTAATTTAATTTCGCTTCATTTTTCAGGCTAAAGTGCAAAATTATCGATCGTAGATGAAAAATGGTGCAGACCAAAGTTGTAGAGTATTTTATTCCCTACAAGTTCGCTAATGGTTATTTATGCGTTAAAGTTTAAAATAAACGAGATAATTAAATATATTTAATTTAATTTAATTTCGTCCCATTTTTCAGGTTCAAGTCAAAAAATATCGATTGTAGGTAAAAAATAGTTAGAACCAAAGTTATAGAGAATTAAATTTCCTACATGTTTGATTATGACCATTTTTAGTCAAAAGTTGAAAATTAGCGAGTTATTTAATAAAAACAAATTTCTCCTGAAATTCAAAATTTCCTAAAATTGGATTTAGACTACCTATGACCCTCCTCAATGATTACAAAAAAAGTAAAACATTTTAATCACATTTATTTTGCAAATCAAACTTTAAAGTTCAACAAAATATTTCAAATAATAACCCACGTTATTATTTTTTTATGTAAAGTTACAGAATTTTAAATGTAAATTTACATGAACTTTTTACCAAGACACATTATTTTGTATAAACCCTTATTTTTTCGGTGGATAAGAAGTTGGAAATGAAAATAAACATTAATATGTGAACATACTGTAATTATGTTCTGTGTTAATGGGCCTTCGTTAAAACGTGTTGATCGATTTATTAGAATATTTACTAACATAATGGGAAACGGTGGGATGAAAGGAGTAGTAAAATTCATCACGGCAGCACCGGTGATGACAATCAAGTCTTTTCGGTATCGTAACAACCTCGTAAAGTTGTAATTTATTGATATTCCTTTCAAAGCGTCTCTAATATACATTCCGCTTACAACAATAATAATAATAATCTGTGTGCAGTACCAAACAAGAATATTGATATCTCTTTTTTTTTTAATTTGTATCCGCTAGTGGCGGTTGGGGTGAAAGATAGGTTCAACCCAAATTGATTTTGACATTTCTGTGCACCCTTGTTGTATTGAATTTGCTATGACCAAAAGTTTGGAAAAGCAATATAACATTCAGATGTGACTCACACTTTGTAAACTTGGAGAAAATGCAATATCGTATTATTTACTCGTTTTCTTTTCTAAGCCGGGAGTTTGATAGTTTTAGTTATCGATAATGGTTTAACAGGACTTCCGTATCGCATAAATAAAACGTTACTCCAGAAAATTTCGTGAGCAAAGTTGGAACTTTTGGCAGCACTGTACCGCGGCTTTATAGACAATCAGGAGTAGGTAAGGTAAGTACGTCGTACTTGCACTCATGTAAGCCAGGAAATAGCTAGGGTGATCCTGTTTTGCTCAGTTCCATTTTATTCCATTATGTTCTATTATTTACAGACACATGGTTCACTAATACCCCAAGTTTCAAGATTTCTTTACATTGGAAACGAATAACGTTAAATGTCTATTAGCGCTTGTATGTATATTTAAATCGTAACTCGGATGAATATGCTAAAGAGTTGCCAATGCAAATGAGATTTATGGAAATTGGATAAAAGAGAATAAAGAACAAATCGATATTAGGTGACTAGAATGTGGAAAAATGTTTGCGATGGACTGATTTATATCAACATACACAATAAAATTTTATGTGGCCCATTTTATCTTTTGCAATGCTGAAAAATATTTGCTGAAATGTTTGAATGCTATTTGAAACAATTGCTCTCTTCCGTGTTTGGGTCAACTTATTTTTAGAAGCACGTTTTACTCGACGCTAAAACATTACAAATTACTTAACATTTTTTATCTAAACTCAAGTGCATGAATGAATAACTTTTCGTACGCATTTTTGACAATAATTGAAACACTTTCATACCATTTTTAGGGGACGCTCTTTAAAATTTATTACACATTTTTTTTTGATCTCGCACACCGCAATTTGAGCTGTCTGATTGTTCTGTTATAATTGCGAAAGGTTCAAATCACACCCCGCTCGATAAAGTTAAGTAAAGCACATTAGTTTGGCAAATTGCTCGAAGCAATTGCACTTGATCCAAACTATTATATTACTCTAAAACATATGCGCTAACTAAAATTTTAATTAAGAATTTAATTATGCGAAAATTATAATTTTGACGTTTTTGCGATTGTATAATTGCGTATTAGGTATTCTAAGCTAGCGACACGATTTTTTCGTGCAGGCGCTCTTATAAATTGATTCAATAAAATTTTTTTATCAAAGTTTGCACAAGGCTTTCATAATTGATTTAATGAAAAACATTTTATTTTTCGTCTCTTTCACATCTTTGCCATTTTTAAAAGTAATTTAAACAAAACTGGGCATGTTTATGCAAAATTAGGTATAAAGTTTATAATTTTTTTTTCGCTCAAGAAACCGTTCTTTAGTTTTTAGTAATTCAAATAGGAGGATGAGGATGTCTTGATCATTATTTACGTTGGGAACCATACAGGTGCGTTACACAAGATAATCATTAGGAAAATCTTACAAATTCAAATTTATTTTTGTCGAAACTATAATTTTTTTAATCAAAAATTTTTTCTAAATCTTCAACTTTACACCAAAGTACATAGTAACATCATCATTTTATTACTATCAAGGGTCAAGTCTGTATGTTCGCATTGCAATCGAATCTGATTAGTCTCCTTTTTTTACCAACCTAAAGAAAACTCTAATTGGTCTACTTTTTTTATCAACAAAATAAAGTATTTTTTATGATTTTTCTTCTCCTTTAAAAGTGGCATACACTATGCAGTGTGTAGGCGATCACTTAAGCCAAGATGACGTGCCAGGGCATTTTCATTTATGGGGTGTTTTCCGTTGCCTTCGCCGAAGATCGAACTGGCTTTACCTAAACCGATTTGTCAACATTTTTTTACAAAACTAGTAGACTACGTTATCCGTGTAAGGATTAGCAGATTATTTAGTGATCATCTCACTAATCTCTAAGGGGCGGTTTTCCAATAGTCGGATAAACACGATATAACGATTTTTTTAGTTTAGTTTAGAAGTTTAGTAAAACACGAGTAGGTATATTAAACACAAAATGATTTTGAGATTTAAAATAAATCTATTGGAGTACGCAAAGAAAATTGAAGTCAAGATGAAATTGGTTGTTGCGAAATCTTAACAAAAATCCTTACCAAAAAATATATAATTTCTTAAAGCTGCCGTATTATTCGGAACACGTCGGGATTTATTTGGCTGAACCGGTGTTTTCACATGGATAGTTTTATGTAGCTCTCTAGTAATATTACCTTCGACAAAATTTTCAAAACTTAAACAAAAGCAATTCTGAACAAAGACATATTGGAGCTTGGAGAAAACGTAGTATTCCGGTAAAGGACTCTCGAGTTCTATACCAATCGAGTTGCACATTGCACATTAATTCAGTTTCACTAAATTCTCTAATTAAGAGGTCGTATTTGGTAGTATAACAATAAAAGCTATGCCATTTTATCTGTCATTTTTTTCCTAATGCACCTCGGGTTAGTTCATTTTGAGTTACCAATTTGAAAATATTTGGAGGTCAGAAAGGTTCGCACAAAGTGTTTACTTTTTAATTTTACTTTAAAAAGGGTCTTCACAGTAAATTATTTCGGTGGTTTGTCATTGCTTTTCAAGAAGAAATTGTCAGAGAAAAGTTCTTCTTTTGTGCTTAGCCATACTTCAGTTCAATTTTGTTTCAAAAATATTAAATATAAAGAAGTCGGTTTAATTTTAAAAAACCTGGAATAATTTATAACAAAATTAACCCGAAAAGTATTATTTTTATTTTTATTTATAATATTTTAATTGATTGAATTTTTTTTATTGAATTTGAATTGAATTGATCTAATTATTATTATAACTTTTTCATAAAGTGTTACCTAACTAGCACCAAAGTGACGGCAACTGAGATGGGAACTTTGCATAAGTGACTATTACGTAACCACTACTAAATCTACGACTTTGAAGTATTCATAACTTAATTGAGTTATTTCTAGTCGCTGCTACGTATTTGTTACCAATCGTGGTTACTTTGAAGTTACATTACTACAAGTAGCTTAACTGATAGTGGGGACGTCGTAGCTACCTGTACGACGACCTTGTAGTAATAGGGACTAGTTTAGATTACTAAAATGCTATTTCAAAGTTTCCACCACTTTTAAGTAGCATTGGTAGTCGCTGCGACGTTATGGGGACCTTGACCAATCCTTTAAAATCGTGGAACTTATAGGTAACATTTATTAGTGTTAATACATTTCCGTTACCCACAAATGGCTACTACAAAGTGAATATCATCTTTTAAATTCACCAATAAGTAAATTTTACTTTATAGTCCCGGCTAGTCCCAGCTGTTTATATTGGTAGTGATTAAATAAACCAAATTTAGTTACTTTCAAGTTACATCTTAATTGTGTCTTGCGCATGATTATTCAAAAGTTGAATGAAAAGTTGAACGAAAGTGTGACACACGCTACTTTTTGTTTGACCAAAGTTTGACAGAAGTTTAACGAAAATGTGATAATGTCATACACGCTTAACGTAACAATAATTGCACTCTGGACTGCCGTGCGCGGCCCCCCGCTGTATTGTAGGGTTTTTGAAATAATAAAATAAAATAAAAATGTGACAAGGGGGTGGGTCTAAAGAACCATAATGTTCCCAGATTATCACTTTTATTTTAATCTTTCTCTCAATTGTGTCTAAGGGGAGTCTAGCTTTTGTGACGATATATTTGTTGTGAGATTCCAGAAAATGTGATGTATTTTAAGAACCGAGTTTATAAAGAAATTTAAAGTAACATTACAATTTAAGCTAGGTTGTTTAAACCGGGGGGTCTGGGGGGTATGGAATACCCCCCAGTACACCAGAGATTGTGCGCAAAAAAGTGTTATTGGGCTTATAAGTTTCAAACCAGAAATATAATTTTTAAAAATCTAAAATTTCTGATTTGAAATTCAATAACACATTTTTCTTTTTTGAACATAATCGCTAATGTACTGGAGGGTATTCCATATCCCCCAGACCCCCCGGTTTAAAAAATCTAGCTTTGTGATTTGTGTGTGTGTGAAACTTATAAGTTTCAAACCAAAATGTCTATTATACACATTGTATTTTATATTTTTTATTATTAAGAGTATAGATAATATACTTAGAAATCTATTTTTTAATTCGGGAATAATTCCCAATGCAATTTCCATGACCGCTACTGTAGATGTATAATAGATACTGTTCCTTTATTTTTGTAATTTTATTTAAAAGATGCAGGATAGAAATGCAAAATTATTGAAAAAATAATAAAACCTGAAATAAACTAAATAATTGGAACCAAAAAGTTTCAGATGAGACTAAAAGAAGAAAATAAAAGAGTGTAAATAGAAAATGAAAAATGCATAATATATAAATGAAAATTTAAGAGAATAGACTCTCTGTCTGAAATCACAATAAATCGGACAAACGAGAAAAGACCAATATTAAGAACTGAATATTACCAAGTCCCAATACACGTAAAACACCCAGGTATTATCGAAAGCCTCGACGAAGATCTAATTTGAAAATACAATATAAAAAGTCGTCGTTCGTGAGGTTTGAACCCGGTGTCTCTTTAAACCAGATAAGTCACTTAGCCAGTGCGGACGAACTAATTTGTATTGTACTGGTTTGTAATATATATTGCACTGTACTCATAGGTACAGTCTACTCTACAATTTCCAAAAAAAACCAAAAAAATAGAGAAATAATTAAGAAAAATTTTACAAATGACTAATTTGGATTTTGAAAAAAGAAGGGAGGATTGGATGAGGAAAACAAGAATTTCTCAATGGAATGGTTTTAAATAATAATAATAAAGTAAATTAAAATTGAAAATTTGGAAAGTTTTGACAATTATTTTGTTATTAAAAAAATGAAAGGTGAAAAATAAAAAACTACGATTGTTATTGAAAAGCACCAAGAAGATGTTGTCGTTTTGGTATGCTGTTTTAGGTTCTAGGTCAAAGTGCAGACAAAAATAAGATTTCCGTGTACCAACAATTGCTCTCAAATTATTGCCACAATGCCACTTGCTTAACCGTAGATGTAATTACACGTGTTAGCTAGCTGTGTTACTTAAAACGCAGTTCTCGAGAAGCGGGGTGTTTCGAAAAACCTCGTGGATTCGCAACTATGTACTCAGATATTTTATCAGCTAAATGAAAAAACCTGATGTTAAGTGGACGCCAGTCAATACTAATAAAACCTGAAGAAACGAAGAGTCGTCTTATCGTAGAAACACAAATAGAAAGAAAGATGTGGGCGACAATGTTTAATTAATTCACTACTCTTACATAAAACGTACACATAATGATCAAGATAAGCTGGTATATAATTGAAGATTATAATAACAGTAAACAAAATAAGATAAAAAAAATGCAAGGTAAAATACTGACATCCACCTGAGGGGTAAATTCAGTTAGTAAGCAAAAATACAATTGATCATCCTTGAGGAGGATAAATCAACAAAACGAAGTTATGCTCTAGCAGAAATTAAATTGCACACCGGAATTCATTATCTCGGCTATTACTGATATCAAAATAGAACCTGGCATACAGCATCATTAACAAATAAGTAAATGCATCTCTAAGAGACTTACCCTGAATGCAATGTTACCAATTTCACGACTAGGCAAGTGTATCTCCTTCAAATTCAATATCCTTACTTCATCATTACGTTGGTCCACCATCCAGGTATAAGATCTACAACTCAGAAAACACAAAATACTTATTATAAAATCAACATGTTTGCCATCTCAAAACTCATCAATCGAGAAAGTGTGACTGCAAATTCAAATTAATTTCTACTGTCGCATCTTCATAAATCAAACATCTGCTGAAAGTCGAAGTCTCGCATCCCAACAAAACATAAATCCGTGTCCAGGATCGAACGTACACGCAACAACCAAAGTCCACGAAGTCTGACTCTTCAATTTCACAATAATCTCAATCCTTAGGCGCAAACGAATTTATAAGGAAAAGCCTCTTACAAATTTTACAAAAATCCAACCATCGGCATCGAAACCAAAATAATAAAGCTAATCATTCTTCGGGAAATTGCTACTACTTATTTCATCCACTTCACATCTTCCAACAGATGGTTATTCAAAGCTTAAGCCATCGCAACTTTAACAACAAATGTTGAATACAGAAAAGATTTCCACATATGATAACATGACATCTGCGACGACCATATTTATATTTCCAATAACGAATAATTATAATTAAAATGAATTAACCCGTAACCTGGGTGCTAAAAATAATTTGTTAACACAAATTAACTAGTCGGAAAAATTATATTTACCCGCTAAACGGCAAAACTAAATTATAACACATACATAACGAAATTAAAAATGAACTCGAACGATTGCACGCAAATCATTCAAGAAATCTACGCGCAATGGCGTTCCCATTGATAACTCCGTAGTTACCAACCATAAACACTAAAAAAACACAGTGGCGTTTCAGTCGGGAAGCTCGTAAAAGAAATGTAACTGACAAAATGCATTTTGTCGTGTTACATCCGATGGTGCAAACATATATTTCTCGATATATTATACAAAGGAAAGTGGAGCAACCAACTTTTGTTGTTCGATTGGAAGATAAGGAAAATTTTGGAGCTGTCATTATTTTTAAAAAAATTAGAATTTTAATGAGTTTATTTTTATTTTAACGATAAAGCGGTTAATAACGTAGAAGTAGAAAATTATAATATAACAAATTGTGCTACGTTGAACATGCAATTCGGTAATCCGTTTTATTGTGATCCAAAAACTGTCAACTGTTACTATTAACTTGTCTCTATTGGTTTGCCAAAATTAAAATGATTCAACCAAAATTCCTAAAGCGTGGGATTGTCACATTGGTTCACACAACAAAATAGTGTACAACACTTTTCGAAGTGTTGAAAAATTTATTGCTGGCGATGATTGTGAAACTTGTTGAAGCTTTCCAAGTCGAGTTTTTTAAACAGGATTGAGTTGTTAACGATCATAGTTGGACCACCCAATATCAGATGGATAATCGATGTAAGATAACTTTACCAAAAAAAAGTTTTCATGTAATAATGAATAATTGGTCACGCCACTTTCGTATTATTTATTTAATAATGTACCTACTGTTTATGTGAATCGTTCACAATAAATCACCGTATGAAGCTGCAATATGGGGTTTCTCCTTTCAATGTGGGGTAATGTTGCGTGAGGTTGTTTTAGGATTGAGGTTTCTGAATTAATTCTATGTAAGGTCCTTGGACTTCATGTCAGTCCATTAATATTACCTTATCAACGTCCGATAAAATGCGATATTGTTATGCATACATTTTTTGGAATGCACGTCTTTGTGTGTTCCTATTTGCATAAAAATAATAACCCACTTCGATCTGGCCTTTAGTCTTGGCCGTCATAAAAAAAAGTTATTCATTCATCTGCGAAAATTGTTTTGATTGTACCTTTTGTGAATCATCCTTTATGTACGAATATTTTTGTCGTTTCGCGCATAAAGACTTTAATTTTCGTGCATTATGTAAATTTGAAACTTTCAGGGAAACCACTAATAGAGGAATTAAGTGCTGTTTTTGCAATTTCCTCGGTTTTGAAATAAAAGAACGAGACATAAATTACCATAATTATTCCAGTGGCGTATCTAATAAAAGTTACTTTCAAAAACGCAATAATAAGTTTAAGTATCGATTCTTCGAGATAACAGAATAACGAGCACATTACCACCCAATTTGAAAATTTATATTTGTATACCTAGCTATTTGCGTTCATTTACGTGGCCTGTGATTTGCAGCCAATCTAAACTTACGGGGATAAAATTTAAATTATATTCGATTTTCCACTTTTACAAAATGCAATAAATTTATTATTTTATTTTCGTTTTACCTGATCGCGTTCTAATATGCACTGTAATTTCAAATAATTTAAAATTAAAAACGCAATAAAGAACGAACGTAATTATTGTGCTCCCAACAAATGTGCATTTTTGTTTTACTTTTTTACGTTTATTACAACTGCATTTATTAAATTCCTAAAATAAAATAAATTATATCGCAAGTTCTGCACGGGAAACCAGCTTTATGAACTGCTCTTGTTTGTGTATTGATTTTTTCTTCTCTAACGCCTTGGGATTACTGTTAGAACTCAAACGATATTGGAAACCAAGTTTTCCTCCAAATAAGTATTTGTTTTGTATCTGCTGGGATATTAGAAAGCAATCTATTAATCTTTATTACATGCGAACACTTTTAAAGTTTTTCCTATTATTTCCTTCCAGTTTTTCATGTTTGCGAAAACTTTAAAAAATTTCCATTTCTTTCCGAAACTCAAACAAGCAAAGCTAATTTACTCCAAATTATAATCCAAATTTGTTTTCTTTTCAATATATCGTAGATATTACTTTCGAAAATCTAATTTAATTTTTTAATTTTTTCAACTTCATTAAATTTTTAATTCAAAACTCTGACACGTAATAACGACTTCCGACGATAAGAAGTATGTTTATGGGTGTTTTTAGGTAAACTTGTTTAATCGAATCGGTTTTGAAAGCAATTAAAATTATTTTATGATAAGATAAAGCATATATAAATAATAATACATCAGTATTATCGTACGCATTGTAAATAAATAACGACAAACGCGCATTAAAAATATTTTTATGGCATAAAATGGCGAAATAAAATCAAATTTAGTGTGTAGAATTGATCGTATTTTATTCTTTTCGTATTAATGGACTTGAAAAATGTAGGCGTAGGGAGATATTCACAATAAAAATACAAGGTAGAGTAATAAAGCACACTTAGCGGTGTCTACGCGAACTTACAAAAGCGGAATAGTTTTTTTAGGGGAAAATTTAAATTTTAACATGTAATATTTTGTCTTCTAATTTACCGCATAAAACTTGTTCGTAAAACCTACGAAAAGAGAAAATATATATGTGGAAGGTCGAACGAAGGAACTAAAGCTTGTAGGAGCTTTGAAGCATCAAAATGTCACAAAGCAGATATTTGGACAAAATCATTAAAATCAACAAAAATGTGGAAATGGAATATGGTAACTGTCGGCAAAACTCTGTTTGGTAATTTGAATTTTTCGAGAATAAAAGATGCACTCGTTTTAATAATTACTCTGGCGCTCCCTAGAGATAACTTCAACCTCTTAATTTGTCTACGAAGACACACAAAAATTTGTCCACATTGTTTTCAAGTCGTACTAAAAATTACCATTTTATGTAAATATTTTACACGATATTTGCATGAATTTATTTTTGACTAAAGTACACATTAGTTATTCCTTCTGAGATAATATTAATGTAACATATCAATCAGGGAACACTTATCATTTTTGTGTTTTGCATAATCATCTAATAATATTATTGAAATAATCTAGCGCATTTGAAATATTTCATCCAATATTTTTTGTAAAAAAAAACATAATTGCTAAACTAAAATATTCTATGATTTATTCAAATTGTGATTTCTTTCATTATCAGTCTATCAATGACGCGCGCGATATATTAACGAGATTTCAAAATATATAAGGTGTTACCGTATTGTGCGGACTGGGCTCGTTCGAGTGAATTGTTATAATATTTAGTTTGACTCTGCATTGCTGTGTTAAGCTGTAAAGTGGGATTACAGTAGCAGTCATGGAAACTGTATTGGTAATTATTTCCGAATTATAATAACAATTCTTCGCAAAGAAATTTCAATAATCGCACACAATATAAACACAATAATACGCATACAAAACTTGGTTTTCAAACCGGGGGGTCTGGGGGGTATGGAATACCCTCCAGTACACCAGAGATTGTGCGCAAAAAAAAATGTGTTATTGAGCTTATGGGTTTTAAACTAGAGATTTAACTTATAATATTCTAATATCTAAGATTTCTGATCTGAAATTCAATTACACATTTTCTCTTTTTGAACAGAATTACTGATGTGCTGGGGGGTATTCCATACCCCCCAGACCCCCCGGTTTGAAAAATCTAGCTTAAAAAAATATATATTTTTGAGCTTATGAGTTTCAAACTAAAAATTTAACTTTTTATCTATTTCTGTTCTATTTTCTACTCTGTATTATTAAGAATACGACATACTACTTAGAAATCTATTTTTCTTAATATGGGAATAATTCCCAATGCAATTTTCATGATCGCTGCTGTACTTACCTTAGAGTAGCAATAATTATTATAAATTAAAATAAAATAAAAATAATACAGTATTAATTTTTATTATTTAATATAAAATTTTAATTTTTCTTGGGGCGATCCATTTTCTACTAGCAAGAGACTCTTAATTATTTTTTTATTATCCAAATTCAAATTACAAATTTCTCCAATAAACTTCTACCACGTAAACTCATTCAAAATCATCCAAATACGCACAAGTAAAATCCAAATAATAAAATAAAATCATTCGTAATTACTCAAACTTCATTTCACATAAAAAAAACTCAAATTTAATTTCAAATCAAAAACGTGAAATTACAAAATAGTAACAGAGAGCGTCCGTAAAAGCGTCCGTCCACTTTGACAGACCTGGCAAAAGCAAAAGTTACTCACAATTCTACCAATTTAATAACATAAAATTATTGGCGCGAACAATTATTTAAATATTTACATAAAATTAAATTTAAATTTTTATATAAATAAAACAAAATTTCAAATTAAACAAAAATTAAAATTTTAAAATTGAAATTAAAAAAAAGTTGATTTTGGAACACCACAATATATTGACAAGAGGATTTCTAGCTCTAGAAGAGCTCTAGAAGAGCTAGAAAAACTAAAAAATACGAGGTAGAAAAAATAGATAATTTATTAATTAAATAATAAGCAAAATTAATAATGGTAATATTTAAAAAAATAAATAATAAAATATATGACAATAAGGATAATTAATACTGGTAGATCATATCATATTGAGATGTATTTTTCCGGGGTCCCCCATCAAAAAGTACTTAAAAATTCGAAATATTATACCAAAATGCAAAATAACTCAAATCTACAAGAGACAAAAGCGGTTTCTAACCGCTCCTGCGGCCCTTTTGGCGGCAAAAGACCTGGTTTTCTCACCTTTTCTTTTTACGCTGGAAGAGGGGAAGGGGAAATTTTCAGTAAGACACCAACAGCCCGCGCTATTGGTAGTGTGGGGCTCTTGAGTAAGGGACCCACTAAAACCGCTCTCCTAGGTGATGTTTAGGTGGTGGCATCACCATTGCTGTTAATTGTAGCGGCCGGGCAACAAGAAGTGGTATCGCAATCGCATTCCTCACCTTGCTGTTCAGGATGGGACTAGATTCGCTCTTTCTACCTGCTTCATCTTCTATGGCTTCAGCCATAGTCCAAATTATGGTTGTGTGGTAGCGGTGTTTTACCAGGAAACTTCACCTTTTTGGGGCTTTTTTCTTCTTCTGAGACCGCTCTATTGTCTCCGTTCGTCTCTCTGCCTGTCACGTTCGTGTTGTTCTTTGGTCTTTAATATGGTGGTTATCATGCCATTGATCTTATCTCAGTTTTCTTGGTTGCTAAGAAGCGTCTCCACCATATTTTCAATTTGAGAGATGGGAGAGGGCTACTTCTTCTCTATGTGTCGTCCACTCCGGGCATAAAAATAATGTGTGCTCTGGAGTGTCTTTCAGGAGTGTCTCGGGGAGGGTGCCTTACCGATCCTGAACAGGTAATTGCCAAAACAGCCGTGCCCCGTCAGCGCCTGTGTCAGGTGGAAATCCATTTCGCCATAGCTCCTATTATATCACTGTTTCATGTTTGAGATTAACCTTTTGGTCCACGCACCGAGAGGTTCCTGTGACCACCTAGTTTGCCAATTGTTTAGGAGCTCTCTGTTGGCTTGCTTGGATTCTGGTCGTTTATTTTCTAAATTTGCGGTTCTCTCTTCGACCTTTAGATCTATAGGTGGGATTCCCGACAGGACCATAATCGCCGGATCTGACACAGTGCGATAGCCGCTACATATGCGGAGTTGCCGTAACTCATTGTAGTTGCCTGGTTTCCTTACCTAGCTGATTCCAACTTAACTAGTTGGCGGGAAAAATGGAAAATTTTAAAATAAAATAAAAATTACAACATTTAGAACTCAAACATAAAATAAGTATTCCAAAAATCAGTCATGGAGATTTTGGAAAACGACATTTGCTCTTTTGGCTTTCATTGTAAACCGGGGTTTACTATAATTAAAAAACTTTTTCTTTGGGTAAAAAAGCGTGGGGGCACACAGTAGGTCAGTTCGAAAACGTCTTCCTGAAGCTGTTGATCAGTGTGAATTATGTAGTGTGAGCATGAGACGTTTCTGAAATTTAAAAAATTAAACAATCTGAATCCAAATTAAAATTAAACGAATTTTCAATATTAAAAATGGAAACGCAGTTTGAAGAGCACTGCGACCGTACGTCGCGCTATTGCATTTAATTTTCGATACCTTGAACTTTAACATTTAAATTTATCCAAATTAACTCTATTATTATTTTACTTATCCGATTTCAATCTTCTCCTTTCCAAAATCTATCCAAATTAAATTAATTATCAGAATTTTCCAAACTTTAATAATCAAAATTATCTTTCTAATCTCACTGTCTGCAAAATAATGAAATCCCCGTCTAAAATTAAGACGATTCAAAATTCAAAACTGGATTGACCGAAGTCAAAAATCGCTTGACTCAAAATTGCAAAATCGAAAATTAAGGAAACAAATCCGTTCCGATCACTTACCCTATCTTGGCGGCAAAAACCTGGTTTCTCCACCCAGTCGACCCAAATAACCCAACTAGTTGGCGGGAAAACCAGAACATTTAAAAATATTTACATATTTAAAGTGAAATTTCAACTTCGATTTTTTTGATCACCTACCAAATTTATTATAAAACAGTAAAGTACTCCCCTCCTTTTTCAGATTAAAAGTTAATAATAATCTTAATTATAAAATGAGATTTTTTATATTTTCATTAATATCTTGAAAACTAACCAAGATATAGGGCAAAAGCTGTTCCTACTGTTGCTAGAACTTAAAGTGCTCTACAATAATGGTTTTACAAATAGCAGAGTTGTTAGTTATAAGTTTGTATCGGCGGCCAAAGTCTCCAACAGGAGATTTCGATTTGCTTCTTTTAAATAAAAAACCTGTTTGTACTATATCAAATAATAAGGAAAAAAATTATTCAAAATTTGATCTACCAAAAATACCTGCTACCAAAAATAAATAAAAGTGTTTGATTTTGGCAATTGCATCGTGTTTTTTTGGCTTATATGGTTTAATTTTTAAGACATTGAAAAATGGTTTAAAAAGCCCTATTATCTTGTTGCTCTCATTGTTAATAACTTTTAAATCCAAAATACGATAATTTAAAAAAAAATCAGGCTTCATAGTATAGGTACTATTTTTAATTTCGCTGGTAATTCATTATTCTTATGAAAGTGTTATCGTGGTATAACTTTCTTCCGGCCAAATATTATTAATGCCTAACAATTTAAGAATTTGGCGATGCGAAAAGATATTCGCATTTAATTTAAAATGGACGACGTAGACTAGTAAAGGTTCAAAAAACGAAATAGAAGAACTACGTTACATCGAAAAAGCCCATTATAGTGTCGATACAACGCTGGATAAATGGCCTTACTTATCGGCTAATGTTTTTCATTCCAACTCGTTTGAGAAAAACATATCAAAACCCTCATTATTGCTGGGAACTAGTCAAAACTTTTATTTTTGCAAAACTTGTAACATTTTAAAACAAAACCACCATAACACGAAATTATTTTTATTATTAGTACGAGAAAAGTAAAGAGATAAATTTGTGTTTTCTGTATCGGAACTGAGACTTGATAAAAAGTTTTATAATCATAAAAGTTTGAACTTTGCAAGTAGGTATTTTAAAATATTGCACGACAGTTTTAATCTATTCCCCAATATTTGTTAGAGCAGGATACGGCATTTGAAAGGATGCCAAAAATATTGGTCGATCGTTTTCTTATAAGGAATTGAGATATAATGGATCCGATACTGCGCTAGGTTACATTATTGTTGATTCTACTACAAGAATATTGATCTCATAAAGAAAATTAAAGATTCGAGTGGATTATTATTTATACATTAAATTTGATCTTTTCCCTACTGAGTTTTTTAAATTGCAAGATTAAGTTACTCGCGGGAAGCTTCCTAAAGGAGGAAGCAGCAATTCTATTTTTACCGTAAAAAAGAATTTTATTTTTGAAATTTTTGATCTAATACACGATTTTATGTATCTGTGAAAGATTGGCAAATAACAAAAATTTAATATAACCTATATATGGGGCACCACCCTTCGAAACGATCCGGGTTTGGGAACAATGCCACCAAATGTTTTGTTACCGTACATTTTGATGTGATTTTTTCTTACGAGTTGACAAGAGATTTAGCCAGGTGTTATGCGAAAGCAAACACGAATAAATATTTATTCCGGGAACATATATTTTGTTTTAGTGTCGCGATGCTGAAGCGATGTCAATTCAGTATTTTGCAAGAGGATATTTTGTAGAAATGAAATCTTTCAAATTGGAACTTTTGTGCAGATGGCCGGAAATAAAATTAACAATGAAGGTATACAAGTTAACGCAAATGATTGAATTTAATATTTGATGAAAGGAATCGAGTTACCTTAATGCGGTAAACAAGCAACTCTTCTCGTGCCGATCACGGAGCTGGAAGAAACAATAGAAAATTACCCTTTCGGGTATTCTATATAATTTATAGTAAAATATTGAGACATTAATCAATTAGGAAAGCTTCTTTAGGCAACTTTAATTTTAATTGCTTTTACCATATTACAACATAAATCTACATTACTTAACTGATAAAAAGTAACATAAAACTGAGAAATTTAATATGTGTTCCTTACTTCACCCTTATTTTATTCACGAAAGAGTAATTGCTTGCCTTCGATTAGCGAGTAACTTATAATTAAAAATTCAACGAGGGTTACTGCTTATTCGAAGTGTGAGTTACAATCAATTTCCAATTCGTTGCAATAAAAGAGAAAATTTTGCATGCCCAGCAAGACGAGCTCGAAATGCTGAGGTCGGAGAAACAGTCCTTCAAGTGCAGTTTGGAAGAGATCGGTGAACGTTTTCATTTTAGGGTTTCGGCAGAAAGTTTCTTTTTGGTTTTTTGAGAATGCAATCGTAAAACTTTTAAATTAAATGCTTTCACATTTTTCATTTTGACTTGAAATGAAACAAGCTTTTTTTGATTTTTATTATTACCATTATCAAAGTTCACATATGCTACTTTCTTTCTGAAAAAAATAACAACAACAGAAAACAGAAGATTCTATGTTCTGCAAGCGTTGAAACGCAATGCTATTCACTTTTTTCTTTATGGAAGTGCACTTCCTATAATGAGTTGGGGTTGCAACACGTGCCATATCTTTTACGAATCGATCGTCCTTTGAGAGGTCCACTTTACCAACCCTTTTTCCATTCGCGCTTATATCGTTACATTTTTAAGCTCCTTTTCTTCTGGTATCTCAAGTTTTCCTTTTATTAAAGTTGCGAAACCGATACCGTGCCCGATCAACCGGAATATGTAAAAAAACATGTTACATTGTCTGACTTGCAGCTGCATTACCTTATAATCCGATTAAAACCCCTCCGACCTTTCCTCCTCGTTCCGTATTATTAGAACCCTCTGTAATGTACAATTGACCATGAATAATGAAATATACTTTACCTTTGATACTCAAGTTTATTAGTTGGTGCTTTGCGGTTGCAACATTAAACAAAATAGCTTATGAAAAAGTAATGTCCAGGTTATCTCAAGACATAAGAAGTCAATTGGATATTATATTTTTTTCTGAAGACGAAAACATTTACTCAGATCTTCAGAAGTTTGGCAAAATCAAAAGTTTGGCTATGCTATATAAAATTAAAATTTGGGGGGTGAGGGGTTGTTGCCAATTTTTGCAAACTTCATTTTTGCGTTCAAAATAGCCTGATTACCTGGGGAGTTATAATTTAACGGTTATGGAGGTGTCGACTGTTTTCGATAAATAAAAAATATTGATGCAATAAAAAACTGCCGTTAAAGTCATCCGACGGTTTTTTCAATTTTGCTGATCCATGTTAATGAAAAGCGTAACGAAGTTCCGCAATTCTAACGAGCTTATTGGGTTGCATAATATTCTCCCCGGAGAATATTTTTTAAATAATTATTTACCGTACAAAATGTAGTCTGAACTTGGGATAGTGTCACATTTTGCATTTTGTATAATTAAATTTTATCAGTGTGTGGGTTTAATCTCGCCCTTCTCACCCTCAACTCTTGCTTGCGCTAACGAGGTTTTTTATGAACCTGAAAAAATTTTCTTTTCAATACGTGAAAAATTAAAAATTTAAAGTTGGAAAATTAGTCGTCTAATCCAGATTTAATCGATTCGATTTGCAACAAACTGCTGGATTCAACATGGCATGGATTTCGTACAATAGAGCAGACGATTTCAAGTTCCGACGATATCTTTTCGAGAAGAATACAAAGTAAATTGCAATTTTAGGTTTTCGTGAAAATTTGTGAACTTAATTTAGTTTGCAACAAAATAAAAAGGCAATTAGTATTTGCCAGTTAATCTAAAATTTCGAAAGGTCTTGATGTATGAAAACCGATAAAAAAAGTTTTGAGTTAATACGATACTTCTGCTTGTAAAACTTGAGATTAGTTTGATCCGAGTTTAATATTGATTTAAACTTGATTCCTTTCTTGTCATTTTTATTAATATAATTGATAAGCATCTCGAATTCTATGATTTAGTGCGGCAGTTTTTTTTGGAGTTTCCACTTTTACTTATTAAAGTTTTTGTTTGTGTTAGCGTTTTATTTTGGGAATTACGCAAAACTTTGTAATAGAATTAACAGAATTATTATAATAAGCTCTGTTCAACGAGAGTTTATAATTTTAAACTTGTATTCTTTAGGTATTAAAAAGTAAACATTTTGGAGGTAGCTATACTAACTTCGGCGTCAAAAAAATTTAATATTTTTAATTACAAAATATATACAAAAAATTCCAGTTTTACCTATCCTGAGATAAAATAATAGTTTTTAATTACAATTGAGTTGGGGATAAAATAATAACAAACTTTTGGTTTCTTATCATGATTTGGTAAATTATCAGAATTTTAGTTTAAATAAAAGTAAGTAATTACTTTTGAATTCGGAGTTTCGAGTTTCACTTGGACAGCATTTAACTTTTCTATTCGGAAATGAAAAATTCTTTTTCAGTAAACATTTCATTCAATTTTAAATTTGCTATAATCTAAAGGTATTTCCGTCTACATAGAGTATTTCGTTTATTCTGTTGGTAACATATAAAACTTTAATACATAATTTTGTGAATAAAATATTCTATAACGTATTTTTGGATATTTGAATATTCCAGTCAGTTTTTTTCGATTGTACTTTCTTGTCAAGTAGACTTTAATGCAAATACCGTTAGACTTTTGCACGAGGATATGTAATGTGAAAGAAGTACAGAACAAGTCAAAAAAATAATTTTTGTTTTTTTATTTTGAAATAAAAACTGAAAAGGATTTTATTAAACTTTTGTCTGCTGTGACAACATAAAGTAGAAAAAAATTGCTAGTAATGAACTATACATTATGAAAATAAACACGGCATACTGCACTTTTCATGTACTTTTATTTGATTTAACCTTGTTGAGATTAATAATAGATAAATAGTAAAAAATTATGTAAACAAAAATTCGGTTGTTCAAATCTTTGAAGTTCATTACTACTTGTAATAGTCAGGTAATCAATATTATATTGTATCAAATACGATTATTATCCTATGTTTCGTACAACAATATCAAGTTTTAATTACTTGAAACACAAAAAATGTGAATGAAATAAAATATTTAAATGATTTCGTATTATTTGTTTTTCTTTTCGCCGCGTGCACATTTAATGTGAGCTTCCGGTGTCATTGAAGACAAAATCGGAAACAGAAGAGGATGTTAAGTTTGTATAAAAATTTTTTAGTTTTTTTCTGAAACGATGTTATTGTTACACCAGTGTTGGAATCGTATAACGAAAGTAATAATGGTTATAACGTTGCTTCTGTAAAATATCTATAGATTTCTTCTTTTTGAAATTTTTATTTCATAATTATTATTAAAAAGTAAACATTTTATTTTTTCGAAATAAGATGCAAGCTCAGAAGTACCAAAATAATTTTTGGGTTGTTCTAATTATATTAGTTGTTAATCGATTGCTTAAATTATTGAAATTCATATAATAGTGATAATAGCACTTAATTATTTCGAATACAAAAAAATTAATGTAAACTGATTTATTTATATTTTAATAATTTTATGTACTACCACTTGTAAAGAATGTTGTGCTTCCGGTATATCATCGAAGACAAAATCGGAAACAGGCGGATGTTAAGTCTGTATAAAACTTAAGATAACAATGGCACCATAAAATATATTATATTTTATAATATAATAAATAAATAACAAAAATTTTATTGCTAAATGTACCGAAATGAATTTTTCCACAGGTCAATTTTTTTAAACTGGTGCCTCGAAAAAAAAATAAAAAGTAATTAGAAAAGCCAAATTTTCAAACTTCCATTTATTTTGCTTAAATCCAAATCTAAACAAATTAATTTCCAAAAAAAATTCAATGCCAAATGAGGAAGTAAACTGAACAGATAAATAGACCGAGGTGCGACGATATTTATGAATTTTATAAATTTAATTTATTTGCAAAAATCAAAAGTGAAATATAAATCATAAAAAGAATTCACGAGACAAACATCCTCTTCATCCGCTTCTGGCGGCCATTTTTAGTATAAAGTCTGGTTTCTCTATCTAATTGTTGTCACGGCGGGAAAAGTAATAAAAATTTTAAATAATATCAAAAATTCAACGGAAGATTTTGAAACACGACTATAATAACAATGTTGATAAAATATCTTTGCAGTTTACATTAAATTATAAATTATAAAATAATAAATTATTTGAATTTATAAAGTGGAAACAATCCCAATTGCAAAGACTTAATCTTACCTAAAGTAAAATTGTTTTAAGTTGCAATTAATTTTTTTTTAAATTGTTTTTTGAAATTAAATTCTTAACAAATTAAAAACTACAAGAATACATACATAATAAATTAATAATAATTATATATTTAAGAAAAAATGCTGAAATGAAACCGGATAATAAATTAAATATTTTGGTTTCTTTCAGAAAATTTTCAGTTTACTTAAATTTGAAATTTAAATTATCTTAACGTGCCCTGGACTACAAAAAGGAACCTTACGTCGGAAAAATCAATTTTCACTTTTTTGGTGATTTTTATAGAAAAAAGACGCTCTTTTGAATCTTCACTTCAATCGCACTTCACAAATCAATCTCAAAGTTGAACGTAAAATCATAAAACATGAAAAATCATCAAAAAATTTTTTTCACTTTTTTGACGTTTCTTATAGAGAAAAAGGAGAAAACAAGACTTTAAATCTTTTGTTACCGGGATACTAGTTTTCAGACGTTAGGTCCCTTTTCGTAGTCCAGGTCACTTATACACATTTTTATAATCTATAGTAGATATTTTAATAACTGACAAAGCGATAAATAATAAATTTTAAAATATGTTGAATTAAATTATTAATAAATTTTTATTTTGTAAAATAAATTTATGAATTTCCAAGTTCACCTTCAATTTACCTTAAGTTATTCTCTTCATCTTAACATAAATAGCCGCACCATGCTAATAATAATATTTATCATTAAAATTGGCTTACCTAATTACCATTTAATTGCAAATTTGATAATAATTAATCGGGAAATATTTTAAGGACTCTATTTAATAAAATAAAATAATTACCAGGTATTTTATCACACACACAATCTTGTTCTCAAAGAAAATTAGAATTCTACGATTCTTAAATATTTCAAACGAAGGAAAGTACAAAAGCATTGAACAAGTACAAAAAGATTATTTCAAATGATAACAAAACAATTATTTGCAATAAATTATAATTGTGCGAATTTGAATTTTATATTTTCCGTAGGTATAATAATTGTAATTGGGAAAATTAAGAGAATTTAACTTACAGTAGCAGTAGAAATTGCATCGGTAATTATTTCCGATTTAAAATAACAATCCGCAATGAAATTTCAATAACCGCACACAATACGTATACAAAGCTAGGTTTTCAAACCTGGGGGTCTGGGGGGTATGGAATACCCTCCAGTGCACCAGATATTATGCGTGAGAAAATGTGTTATTGAACTCTTATGGGTTCAAATCAGAAATTTAACTTCTAATATTTCTGATTTGAAATTCAATAACACATTTTCTATTTTTGAACACAATCCCTGACGTGCTGGGGGGTATTGACCCCCCGGTTTGAGAAACCTAGCTTTAAAAAAATGTTTTTATTTATTTTTGTTCTATTTTTCATTTTTACTTTTCGAACTTTCCGAAAGGAAAGTATTGTATTATCTGAAATTGAAAAAAAATTGACCCCCCATTAATTCAACAAATTTTTAAGTTTTGAGGTTTCCCTTATACTATATCTAAATTTTTTGAAAAAATCTGTATATATGTATGTTTATGAACATGATAGCATCTAAACGAAGTAACGAAATCACTCCAAATTTTAAATTTAAGTTTTGATCTGTTGTGGCACGAACCCCAGTGAAGTTGAATAAAATCTAATAGGGGGAACGGGGGTTTACTTGAAGCTATAAGACATAATCCATCATAACTTCTAAACGCAATGAAATACATAGGTAAAAGTTTATTATGAAAAAAAGATCACTATCAAATTAGCTACAACTTTTGTACTGTAAATATTTTTAAATTTTTTTTTAAAAATTGTTTTAAAGTTTGTACATAAAACCAATCAAGTGCCCACATAGAACTGGGCACCATACGGCTGGTTGATATATCGACCAGTCCCGTCTGCAACGGAAAATCCAATGTTAAAATTGAAGTTTGCCGATTTAAATTTTCTTACCTATGTGATTTCATGCGTGAATTAAAAAACAGTTGTAAAAAATTCTTCGGGGCATACTTGACCTTGAAGATCGCATTTAAGAATTTTATTTAAAAATGTAGTTGCTTTTTTGGCTTCAATTTTGGTATACCCACAATTTTTAGATTATTAGCATTTATTTTACACAAAATCTAGCAGAAATATGGCTTTTCCAACAAATGGTAACTTCAAATATATAATTTTTTACGCTTTTTTGTATTGCCGCCCGGGCACGTGCCGACTCTGGACTTGCTCCCCCTAAATCCGAAGCTGTTCAGTGTATCAAATTATGTAGAAAAACACCAAATATTTTGCGTTCTATCGGTGGTCGATATATCGACCAGTCCCGTCCTTAAAAGGTTAATATTTTGTCAATTTTTTAATGTTTGTTTTTGCTTATTATTTCGATTTTTAGAATGATTTTCACTATTAGTATTGTATTTTTTTTTATCCGGAGTAAATTGGGAGTTCATTATTTTGATAATCAGATAATAATAATTCAAGAGTTGTGTATTTACGTAGGCAAGTTGATTTTCATTGATCTGATTATTTTTGCTATAACCGAAAAAATTAAAAAAAAAACAGTAATTTTATACAGTGCGATTTTGGTAAAATTACTTACAATGCGTCGCATCAGTAAATTATTATTCATAACCGGATTTTGTCAATACTCTATTCCTATATATGGGTTTATTTATTATTTATCTGATTAATCAAACTACTGAGAGATTATTGGTATTGGTATTTTAATTAATTGAAAATATTAAGAATTGCATTCAGTTCGAATTTTGGTATAAACAATAAACTGGCTGGAACCTTCGGGCCCCTAATGTAACAGGGGCGCCATTATTAAAAATATCTAGTTGACATACATACCTGTTTCGCTTGATATACATCTAGCATTGCCAATTTAATAACTTCTCAGTTCTGTCCTTCTCAGCGAATCAAGAACAAGGGTTTCTACGTGACGGTATTCTATACCTTATTCCAGATCTCTTAATATACTCGTAAACCAATAGAAGCAATTCTTTTCTGCAAAACTTTATTACCAAAAAACCGTCACCTAAATTATTGTAAATTACTTTTTAGTAAAAAATACTTTTTAGAATATTTTGCATAGCCCAAAGGTTGGCTAGAACGAAACATGTCAATATATTACACTTTTATATTTTTGCAAGGATCAAATAATATAATTCTTGGATCAGTAGGGTTGGCTTTTGAATAATTTTTTGTACTATACACTTATAACTTGAATATTTTGTGATTGATTTTATTAAGTAGGAAGCAGTTAAGGCCAATTTCATAATAAAAGTTAACAGGGCATTAAAATTTAAAAGGCGACTTAAAACAAAACTAATGATTTTTATTGGTCTGTTTTCTCTTAAGTCGCCTTTTAAATTTTAATATCCTGTTAATTTTTATTATGAAATTGGCCTTTAATCCTTTTCTCCTCCAGACTCCCAAAACCATTTGCCATTTGTGTTGTTAATTAGATTTCTTAATTAATATTTAATAATAATTTTATCAAACCACCAAAGTATAATTTGCTCAGTAAATCTTTCCAAAATTAAGTAAGTATATCACTGGGTTATACTTTGCAAAATAAGGATCTAACATCCTATAGATGACAATTACTTGGGATCGAATCAGGGATTTTAGCTTGACAATCAATGCCAAGGTGTAACCGTCTTTTTGCGAAAGTTCAAAGTTACATTGCTGTTTTCTTTAGTTTAAGAGAGGAAATTTTCTTATTACAAATTTGTCTGCTTCCATTTACTTAAAATTGGGTTTTCAGCAAATCCTTGACGGTTGTAATTATATTCAGATGCACGATTCTGAATATTGTTTGCAAAATTCAATTGCATTAAAATATAAACAGAAAATGGAAAATTACAATATAGTTGTACCTACACATAACATAATTCAGTTTATTTAAATTTCCATTATCTAATGTAAAACTGTTCAGAACAGCATAATCACAAGCTTCGTATACCAGACACTTATTTGATTAATTTGTAATCATCTATAAAATTTGTAACATTTGAATAAGCAGCAGCAGCGCTTTGAGATTTTCGACATAGCAAGTTTAATTTTTAAAGATTTTTCAAAATGAAAACGCAAATTAAAAAAGTCACTTTGTAAATTTAAAGATGTTTCAGGCATACAAAATTCAAATAAAATATTATTATTATTATTAAAAATTTAATAAAAAAATATTCTTACAAAATAAAAATAAATAACAAATAAATTACACAATAAAATATTTACATACTCCGATTTATCAAAAATATCCTACATTTCGGTTTCAAATTAGAACATTTCCATAATTCGATATTGCAGTTCTTCGCTTAGGACTGGAATACATCCAATTGCGTGTTCTTCGGTTTTATTTTGATTTTGGATTTCCACATAAGCCGTAATACATGTTAAACCAAATAAGATGTTATGCCTTGGTGTGCTAGTTTTACAACTCACTCGAGGTAAATTTACACCATCATTTTCGACGAGGAAATCACAAAGTAAATTTTTCCACACCGACCTTATATTTTGTCTCTCCGGAATTATTGCCGAATCGACAAACGTAATTATTATTATTGTTAAGAGTAAATAGCAATCACTTCTACAAGTGTACATTTTGCAAAACTTGTGTCAACTACTTGCCGTTTAGATTTTTCCCGCTTTTATATACATCATCAACATTTGTTTTTACAGTATATCCGATTGGAATTAACTTTTTTCCCTCTTGACGTCAGTTATTGCAGACAAAGTTAGCTAACCCAAATTTATTGTACTCAAATTTTGGTGGTAATTAATTTTTTTTAATTACAAAGAGCGACGGCTAAAACTTTTGTGTATATGTGTACCTACGCTTTTTTCATTATGATAAAGATAATCAAAGGTAGAAGTTTCTGTGTTTATTGTTAAAGCTTTTATATAAATAATTGTAGCCGTAAAGGATTTATTTTGCATTGTGACACTGGAAATATTTTAATTTCCAAAGGAAAGATGCCCTTTTAATTTTTTAAAATTAATTTTACAATTTTAGAATAAACCTCGTTCGTTTTATTCGTTTCATTCGCTTTCCGAATGGTAGTTTATATTTTAGTCCTGTGAACCGATATTGTAAAACCGGAAGGAAGTCGAGGTCCACTTGAACGGATGTAGTGTAGTTGCTAACACTGCTTAATGACACTGTAACATTTGATGAGCGAATTTAGAAAATGGATCAGTAATTAGAGTAAATAATAAAGATTTCGAATATGACAATTTACAAACAGAAAATTTTGAGTTTCAAAAATTTGATTATTAATTTTAGTTGAAGAAATTTGCTGCAAGAAAATAAACGGCGAATTATTTATTTAGGCATTTCTGAAATTTAAATATTTTGTTATTTTTTTATTACCAAGGGTTGGCATATCAGCATATCCGGATTATCCTTCCTCACGTAAACACACACATTTCTTTAAAGTTGACGTTTTAGACTTTATTTGTCTGTCAAAATGCAAATTGCGCGTTCAACATTTTGCCATATTTTTCAAACACGGCACATCATAAGATTTTTGTTAAATTATGGTTTAGAATAAAAATTTAGTAAATTATTTATTAGTTTCACGGTTAGGTATTTCAGTGCACATTTTTTAGAGGAAGGAAGGAAAATTTATTAATTTTGTTTTTGGGATTCAGGAAGCGGGGCGGGAAGAATAAAATGAATGTTTAAATTTTATATTGCCCGGGCTTCGGTTTTTGTTTCTCTTATGGAATATACAGGATCAAAATTAATTTTTGATAACATGTTCCTGCTATTAAAGTTGAAAGACAAATAATAACTTAAGGTAACAGCATATTGTCGTATGTATTTTTGGTCTACAGGGGGACTGTAAAATTTTATTTATAAATTTGTTTTATTTGTAAACAAAAAAGCTTTGCTATTTTATTTTGTTTGAATTTTGTAATTTGTGCGGGAAAATTTAAAAATAAATTGATAATTAATATTCATAAGTCGAAATATAATTAATTAAGGAATTTTTATGAATAAATGGAAGCTATTGTGGAAGGATGAAAATTTTTTCAAGTAAAGAAAATTGATTACACGAAGAAAACAGATGAAAAAAAAATATATAAAAATATACCTATAAAATAAATAAAGTTCGGTTTAATGATTTCTTTTATCAAATTTCAGGCAAATAACAAGCATTTGTAATTTGTGAAGCTTACTCTAATGCAATACAACCAGCTTCATAATTTGGCAATTGTTTTTATTTCGTTAGATATCAGTAATATGGGCAGGGCCGGTTTATCCATTAGGAAAGAAAGGCAGCTGCCTAGGGCGGCAGTCTTTTAGGGGGCGGCAAAAATACATTATGTAGAAAACAAACAATTTTTAAGTGCTGCATAGTATAATGCAAAAGAGTAAAGAATAAAAATAAACGAAGAACAAAAAACTGTCTACGATTTAAGTAAATAAATTTGTTCTCAGAGTTTATATTTATTTTGCTAATAAATATTATGCCGTTATAATAAGTTCAAATTTTAATTTTAAGGGGGCGGAAAAGAGATAAGCCTATAGGGTACTCGCATATGCCTTAACGCGGCCCTGAATATGGGGCCTCTCTCCACCTCTTATTTTTATAAAATATGAATTATAATAATATATAGGTAAATACATCTTAAAAATAATTTTAAGGAACTTAAGTAAATACATCGACTTTCTCCCCCCCCCCATGCAAGGGTCCGTAAGATTTTCCATACCTCCCCCTTCTCAAAAATCCTTACGTAATTAATGGACGGCTCCTATAAATAACTTTTGTACCCCTAATTGGTCATTTGTGGTACCCCTATTATCTTAGTGGTCGTCTTTTAATCACGCGAGGTTTAAACATTAATATTTAATCAGGGTCATTTAGTCAGGGAATTTAAAATTTTTAGCCTAATGTCAGGAAAAAACAAAAATTTTGTCAAGGAAATATTTTCAATTAAAATATTTTTAAATTTGAAATAATATTTTTTACCGGCGCCCCGACGTCCAAAAGTCCAGTGCCCAAACGGCGAGCGCCCAAACGTCCTAGCGCCTAAAATATTTATGCTGCGGGTCTCGTTCCTGGCCGGCAATCGATTGTTTCGTGGGTGGACACATTCAGGGAAGGCAGTCGTTTTTGCGCTCTTCCCAGCGTTTGGCGCGCAAACACGCAGCTACTCTGGGGATTTCTGATCGCACAGTGAGACGAATTCTTCACAATGAACTTGACTTTCATCCCTACAAACTTGCTGTGGTCCAACAGATGACTGAACCCGATTTGGTTTCTCGCCAATTTGTTTCTTCCCCGATTTGGCTCCCTGCTATTTTTTTTTATGGGAATATCTCAAATCCATAATTTACACTGACAAACCCCGTACCCTGGAACACTTGAAGGACAAACATTCGCCAAGCCATCGTCAACATTCCCGTCGATATGCTCGAAGAAGTGGAGAGAAACTTCAAAAGTAGGGTAATAAATGAGGGTAAATGAGGGTAATGAGGCTAATGAGGGCCGCCATTTGTCCGGTGTAATTTTGAAAACCACTTAGAACAAAAATTCAGAATGTCTACTATACGATAAAAATAGAATTAAATCGACATGTAAAGTACTTTTTCATTTATTGACCTTTCTAATCAAAAAATTTTCCTGCCGCACCCTGTATATTACCTATATTCTTAATAATAAAGAATAGAAATAGATAAAAAGTTAAATTTTTGGTTTGAAACACATAAGCTCAAAAATAGATTTTAATTTTTTGAACACAATCACAAAGCTAGGTTTTTCAAACCGGGGGGTCTGGGGGTCTGGAACACCCCCCAGCACATTAATGATTGTGTTCTAAAAAGGAAAATGTGTTATTGAATTTCAAATCAGATATCTTAGATTTTTAGAAATTAGATTTCCGGTTTGAAACATAGGTTTAATAACATTTTTTTGCGCACAATCTCTGATGTACTGGAGGGTATTCCATACCCCCCAGATCCCCCGGTTTGAAAAACATGGCTTTGTGTGCGTATTGTGCTTATATTGTGTACGGTTATTAAAATTTCATTGGGAATAATTGTTATTTTAAATTTTAATTTGGAAATATTCAGCGATGCAATTTCCATGACTGCTACAGTAGTACCTACTTAAGTTTGAGTACTTAATCTGTAAGTTAAGAATTTCTTACTTTCTTAGAGTAGTTATTAACTACTAGTGGGACCTCAGGCAATTATCCCCTGGCTGGAGGTTGAAACCTGATTGGTGTCTGTGTTGCCAGATCCGATCCGACCTTTTGCCCTCACAGGTTATTAAAATTGCTTTTTCTGGCACAAAGTCGCCCATTTTCATATTTTTTTGAAGAGTAGAGGTCGAGAATAATCGATAGGCGGAACTATCGATAATTATCGATAGGCAACGTTTAGACTATCGATAGTTTTCGATAGTGGATATTAAATGTAGGAAAAAAATTTTTAGCAAAAAACTAGCATCTGTTGAAAGTGAAAAATGCTCAAATAACTAACATTGCATTTTTATTCATAAAAAACAAAGTTATGTTAGTAATGATAAAGGTAAATTGCTGGTACTGAAGGCACCTGTCACGTGTCACGACCAGTGGCATAGTGAGGAATTTAGTTTGGGGGGGCCACGAGCAAAGCGAGTCTCGTAATAGCGTCGCAGACGAAAAATTTTCAAATTTTCAAGGTCAAACGCTTAATAGAAAGTTAGAAAATTACAATACAAAAATAATTACGGGGGGGCCTGGATACGCCACTGGTTGCGATTATCGAAAACTATCGATAGATACAGAAAACTATCGATGGCTTTTGATAGTAGTTACTATCGATAATAATCGATAGCGCTATCGATTGTTCTCGACCCCTATTGAAAAGCGAAAAGGCTAACAAAAAGCTTATTGCTGTTTTAATACGTGTTTTTTTGAAGAAATGTCGCTCTTAGTAAGTAATATTTTTGGTCTAAAGTTAATCTGCTTCGTGAAAAAAGATAGTATGTTACCAGTATGAGGTGACAGAGAGCCACCTGAAAAAACATCACAAATCAATGTATGATAAGCAATAAATATATTTATCGATTTATTATTTTTTAAATGATTTAATTTCATTTAAAAAAGTTGTGGTCCTTTTAAACTCTTTTTTATTGTGCTTCTATGGTTCAAAAATATCTGGCCAAAATTGGCCATTTTTTACCTGCTTGGGAATTCTTTCGCCTTTTTTGCTCTTTTTCAAAAATATCTCACAATTTTGCCCATGGCGAGAGTTGCCCATGGCTCACGATCTGGAAACACTGATTGGTGTGGAACTCGCTTGGTATATCCATGGCATATGGTATGCCGGCCATAGCTTTAAGCTGATAACCGAAATATAAACCACTGATATGCATTATCTTGCACCACTGATAGATCTGGTTGATATTTATCAGTTTTCCTATTGCATTAAGGTTCTTACCATACTTTTATACTTTCTGCTATAGTCGCTCAACTGAGCTCAACAGTTATTGTATGCTCAATTTGCGTTGGCTGAAAAATATTTACTAATTCACCGAAAAATAAATTTTAATTACGAATTCCGGTGCATAAGGGCATTCGACCATAACGACATTTGACGTATATTCTGTTTGGATCATTTCCTATGGTGTCCTTTGAAATATTGTTTAACAATTCAAGGATTGATTGCTGAAAATGATGGATTGATAGTCATTGGATTGAATGTAGGTAACTATTGACGAACATTGTCAAACAAAATTTCTCTGCATAATGCGTAAGTGTTTTTGAAATGGAACATGCTATTCATTGTGTTAAACTCCTTTGTAAGTTTGTAGTGTGCTCATATTATATTCTCTTAGAGGCATCATTGTCGTCGCGCTAATTTTTAAATTAAATGTTGAATTTCGGTCAAACTAAGGACAAACAATGTTACATCATTAAGCTTTTGGAATTTTCTTGCATTATTATTTAATTTTTTGCAAGGATAAATAATTTAATCCCCTCTTCTATTCAATTAATAAATTAAGGATTGATATCAATATAATAAATTAAATTATGGATCCACTCTTTTGCGACCCTATTGCCAATAGTGAACCACTCTTGGGTTAGATGAATGGTATTGGATATAAAATCCATATCGAAAATTCACAGAAATGTTTTTGAAGAAAAATTCGAAATAAAATGATTTTTTCAACTATTTTCGAAAATTTTCGAAAATTTCCGATCCGGAGCCAGATCGTAAAGCTTCATTCTACATTGTGTATTTATAGTAGCCTAAAATGGTTTATTAATTTGTTATGCTGTCCAATTTTTGACTTTTTTAAGTTTTTTCTTAAGTAGAGCGTAGTACCCTGTATACAGGTAGTTTTGTTTTTGAAGTTTTCAATTTAAATTAGCAACGTTACACCGTCTTTGTAATAGCGAAAATCATTATTTGACGAACTCTCGGATATAGATATGAACAATTATTGTTCTAACAAATGTTCAAAAGGGTTTCGACTGATTGCTTCAAGAACTTTGGAGTGATTACAATTTGGTAGGTATAATAGAAACTAATAATAATTATTATACGACAGAGTAAAAACAGAAAGCAATACTATAGCTGAATTTCCACTTCCAATTTAAAATTTCTCCTGTTAGTGGAATACAGGTGGCGTTTGGAATAATAAAAATATTACATTTAATTTACCCGCTGGATAGAGAACAGAATTTAGACAAAAAGCCCTATTTTTCATTTTAATTGACAGTGATAAATTTAAGCTTTTATAAACACATCTCATATTTTGCTACTTAATAGACGAAACTCGAGTTCTGCTTGCAAGATTTAAATACTATGAGAACAATGTCGTTTTTCTGGTTAAAGTCATATTTTATTTTTAAATTCCAGTCCCGGATTAACGATAATTTACCCTCTCATTGACGTGATTTGTTATAATATAAAGATTGGTTACATTCTTCCACTTCATGTGAGATGTTTAAAAATGAATCGCGAATGACAACGTGTGACCATTGTTATGTAAATTGGGGCTCCGACAGCTTCAACAACACCAAGCTCGGCTTCATTATCATATCTATTAGATTGTATCAACCATTATTCATCTTAACAGTCCAATGTTAAAACGTTTAAGCTTTCTATAGTCACACGTATGAATTTGTTTGTTAATTTTTGTTGATCTCATAAATATGAAGCCTTTTGTTGAACACTTAAAAGCGACACGCGCCACGATAAATCCCTCGATATACATTATAACATGATGCTACATACAATGGTGGTATTTTTTAAAATTCTGTTTTGTACTTTGAATTTTTAACTAATACTTTTTTTTTCTATTTCCATGTTATCTTCCACCAATTAGGAATAAAATGTAAGTATACCCTTTCATTTGCAAATTTCTTTTTTGCATGACCATAATTTAAACAAATTTAATTTTAATGGAATCGAAATATAATTTGACTTGACACGATTTGCTTTGAGTATTTTTCTGACAAAGTTGCCATGTAATATTGTTTTAATTTTTTTACAGCGTTTGCGCTGTGTACACTTTCTTGTTCAATAAATTGTATAGTGTCATACGTCCTTTACGTACAAATATCAATATCGTCATCAATCAAAAAACACCCTGTATAAGCTGTTTTTACTTCTCATTTAGGCTGAATTACCGCTTTAATTAATATTGGTAATCTATCGTTTTCCAGTTTTTATTAACTTAGACCAACCTATTTTTTTCAATCATATTGTTCCATTTTATTTTCGTTTTTACTTTTCATTTATTAAATTACTTTAACATTTAAATTTTTTTTATAAATTATATCCCAGGTGATTGATTAAAATTTACCAAAGTAGCTTACTTATTTATAATATCATATTAAATTTATTTTTGAACGCGTAAAAAAATTTGAAAACAAAGCTTTTGCTGTAATTCGATACAATTACGTCAGAAAAATATAATATAAATTTTCAATTTAATGCACGAAAATACTTTGGATCTTCGGATTTGGGAGCAAAATTCGGGTTCATATTGATTAATTTATTAAAGGACAGTTTTTGCTTCTAAAGACGAAGTTATATTCAAAGCTTGAACAATACTCATAGTACACGTGTACAAACAATAAATCAAAGGAAATAGGTTTAACTAACAGGAAATCGTTTTATGCAGATACCGACAATCAACGCGTGATTATACTTGTTCGGGACGTGAATGATGAGCCGCCCTACTTCATCAACCGACCTTTACCAATGCAAGCTGTGGTTCAACTTAATGCACCACCAAATACACCCGTATTTACCCTTCAAGCACGAGATCCAGACACCGATCACAATATTCATTACTTCATTGTGCGAGATCGGACAGGAGGCAGATTCGAAGTCGACGAACGGTCCGGCGTTGTCAGGACCAGAGGGACGGATCTGTTTCAACTCGATATGGAATACGTGCTTTATGTAAAAGCTGAAGACCAAAATGGAAGGGTCGACGAACGCAGATTTCAATCTACGCCGGAAGAAAGATTGTCAATTGTTGGCGGGAAACGAGCACCTCAATTTTACATGCCCAGCTACGAAGCAGAAATACCTGAAAACCAAAAGAAGGACTCAGAGTTAGTAAATTACATCGCTTGATTCATAGTTTTCATACAATTTCATAATTAATTTTAAGTTTTCCGAAGTTAGATCTTAGCAAAAGTTAGATTTCCTAAATTAATTAAATTTTGAAATCCTTTTCTCGAGTCGAACTAAAATACTTTTAATAAGAGCGAAGTTTCAATTTTTGCAATATCGATTTAATTTGTCTCGGTAGGTAATTAATTGGCATTGATTTTTTAAAAAGCCGTTCCGTTAATTACGGGTCGCCCGAAGAGGATTACATCCTTTTGCTAAATCCGTTAAGGATTTAAAACGGTTTATTAATGTAATCGCGATGAGCAAATTTATTGCTGTTTTGCACCTATAAACCGGCCCTTAACGGAAATAATTCGAATTATGAACAAACTCGATGAGACGATGAAACGATGCGGGTGCTCCGGATGAAAATTAGGACGATTTCGTTTCATCTTTTCTTTGAGTTTAAAATTGAACCATCTACTTTCTTTATTTTTACACGATTCTATTTTTTCAGTATTATTTCGGTGAAGGCGAAATCTTTCGCCGATCGTGAAATTCGCTACACTCTAAAAGCGCAAGGACAAGGAGCTGGTACGTTCAATATTGGTCCGACATCGGGAATCGTCAAATTAGCCAAAGAATTGGATTTCGAAGACTTGAGACAACCCCACGTCTATTCGTTGGTCGTCACCGCCACCGAGGACTCCGGAGGATTTTCGACATCCGTAGAGGTATGCACATTTCGAATAACAATAAAATGTTTAGCCAAATCATTAATTATGTCCAATTTTAGTTAACGATTCGCGTGACCGACGTCAACGATAACGCACCAAAATTTGAATTGCCGGATTATCAAGCTCATAATGTGGACGAGGACATTCCATTGGGAACCAGCATTCTTAAAGTAAAAGCAATGGATAGTGACAGCGGTGCGAATGCGGAAATTGAATACGTCGTGTCCGATGAGCATTTTAGCGTGGATCCCAGTGGAATAATATCGAATAATAAACAATTGGATGCCGACAATAATAACGCTTATTACGAATTTATTGTGACCGCCAAGGATAAAGGCGAGCCCGCCAAAACTGGAACAGCCACCGTGCGAATCTACACGAAAAATAAAAACGACGAGGAACCTAAATTTTCTCAGCAAGTCTATACTCCTAACGTCGACGAAAACGCCGGTCCGAATACTTTGGTAACGACGGTGGTTGCATCCGACAAGGACGGCGACAACGTTAGATTTGGTTTCGTCGGGGGTGGCGTTAGTTCCGGCCAATTTGTCATAGAAGAGATTACAGGGGTAATTAGGCTTCACGGTAAAACAATCTCTCTGGATAGGGACAAATACGAATTGAATGTAACTGCTATGGATGACGGGTCGTGCTGCGTGGAAGGCGATAAAACTATTCACACCAGCACGGCCGTCGTGGTCGTTTTCATTACGGACGTAAACGATAACAAACCGATTTTTAAAGACTGCGGAACTTATTATCCTAAAGTGGAGGAAGGTGCGCCCAACGGATCGCCCGTTATAAAAGTCCACGCGACGGACGAAGATAAAGGGGTGAATGGACAAGTGAAATATTCGATCGTCCAGCAACCGAATCAGAAAGGAACGAAATTTACGGTGGACGAAGAAACTGGGGAGGTGTCCACGAATAAAGTATTTGATCGCGAGGGAGACGACGGTAAATTCGTTTCCGTTACCGTCAAGGCGACCGATCAAGGAGAACCGTCGCTAGAGGGAGTATGCTCGTTTACCGTTGAAATAACGGACGTTAACGACAATCCTCCGTTGTTCGATCGACAGGTACGAGTTGTTGTAGCTTTTCTAAATCTTTTAAATTCATCTAATTTTCAGAAATACGTCGAGAATGTGAAACAAGACGCCAGTATAGGAACAAATATTTTGAGAGTATCGGCATCCGACGAGGACGCCGATAATAACGGCGCAATCGTGTATTCTTTAAGTGCAGGTTCGAACGCTCTGGATTTGGAGTATTTTGAAATCCAACCGGAATCTGGTTGGATTGTGTTAAAAAAGCCTTTAGACGTAAGTTTCTGCTTTGATCACTAAAAGCGGGTAGGTTAAATGAGCGAGTGCTGTATGCTTGTTTGTGTGCTAGATTTCAGTTCCAGGACCGGCGGATATACCTAGGTACGACTGGATAGCTGCTTCTTTCTTCATTTTCAGCGCACCTTTGTTTGAGTTGCTCAGATCTTTCGAGAGATCGTATGCACTGATCTAATCTTTATTGACTAAGTTATTTTATACGGCACACCTTGCATAATGTACGTTGTACATTTAATTTAATATTTTTTATTGCCAATCTACGGTTGCTGGGCGAGGAACTTGTACCATTGGCTACGCTTAACGGCGTAACCGTGCGATGGAGTTATTTCCGCCCCACTACAATTTATATTTACAAGTTTTTTCGCCGAGCCAGATTTGCGACGGCCGAGAGCTCTATTTTTGCGGCTCTTTCGCCCGACCGTTGTATCCTATTTTTTTAATTTGGAGCAGCTACGAGGTTGCCGATGTTTTTTAACTGTTTTTTGTGCAGTGTTTTTTTGAAGTATTTTTAAGATGTTTTTGAATAATTTTACAGGAGGTGTTCTGATTTGTAGAATTGTATTTTGGTCATGAGCGTCGCGAGAGGCCGCTTTTTGAAACCCGGGGTGGGCGCTCGGCTCTCTTGCGTCGCTTAGACATTGTGACATTTTTGACCTGTGTATGGGGCGGCGTACTAACAGTAAAAACAAAAAACGTCCAACGGTTTTTGAAGGTCGTTTAGCAACAAAAACTTTTTGCACATCCTTGCTCCCGCCCAACCAATGTTTTTAAAACTGTTTTAGCATGTAATGCCTGCTTGACATATTTTTTGTTTTATACTGTTAATGTACTATACGTTTTATTTTTTTATTTAATTGCACCTTTCTGTTCTTCGGCGTTACTACTGCCCACGGCAACAGGGATGTTATCCAGTAAGTAGGTGTAAAATATGTAGAGGCACCGTAGCTGGTGCTGTCGGCGTGTGTCGACGCATTTTGAACGGATAATTTTAGTATTTTTCATGAATAGAGATATATTCGCACTGCTGGTATATTCTCTGATATCGCTGAGGCAGGACCGAGCAGCACTTAACGGTGTTGTTCTGCATCAGCCGTTTAATTTTTTTCATTTCAGTTGTGTGATTGAGTTATTTTTTTGGTTCACGTTACGTTTGATTGAGTGTGTTCTGTTTGGTTTGTCCTATGAGCCCTGACCTGACCGTGCCCGTATTTAGCGAGACAGGTACCGCCTACGCGTGCGGGCCTCGGACAGAGGCGCACCGCCTTCCTATGCGGACGTGGACGTTGAATTAGACGTCGTAGACAGGAACAATAAGCCGCCACTATGGGATATGAATATGTACGGCCCCATTCACATCAAAGAAAATGTCACAGTGGGTACAGTAGTGACTTCCGTAAAAGCCAGGTTGGTATAGAGGTGCTGCAACAACACACTTCGACACCCTGGATCTCGCGGGTGGGGGTTCGCGTTGGGGACAAAAGATTCCGCGTGTCGGAGTGTATTTCTCCCAGGAGCCTATCCACCTGACAGCCTGCCCGTATGTCCATCACTAACACAACTACTTATGTTCCCGCGCGTGCTTAGCGAGAAACGTACAAGCTGGAAGCCACGGCCCAAGACAAAGGCTACCCGCCATTGTCCAGATCCGTGGAAGTGCAAATCGATGTCGTGGATCGCGCAAACAACCCGCCCGTGTGGGACCACGTGGTCTACGGGCCCATCTACATAAGAGAAAATCTACCGGTCGGGGCTAAAGTCGTTTCGGTGAAAGCCAGGTCTGTGTCCGTCAGTGTGTTGCTCGTGCGGCAGCACGCCGCTGCACGGCACCGTGGCCTGTTTGTGCACGCTTCACCCGACAAGGGGTCAGCACGCGCCCCCGACCTCGTCTCCATTTTCCCCTTACATTTTGATCCTGTAGTTTCTAGATGTGTAGTCCTTACTTTTCCCATTGACTGAATGTTGTTGACGCCTGCACTAACACGCAATTCACACTAGCTTGGTACTTGAGGGTCAAATGCAACACTTCAACAACATTCGGCAGTCTTTTACCCTTCATCTCATTTAATTATAAGTTTCGCATAATGTCACAGTTTCATTTCAGAAACAAGCTTAAATTACATAATTAACTAATAAGGATGGTCAAACTTTGAGGTACTTGAGGTACTACTAACTAACTTATTTGCAATTCGCGCTGTCATGATTACATAAAACTTAACCGATCATGTTTTTTTATATATTATTATAAAAGAGAAAAGAAAATCAGATACTGAACATCCACAACATACAAAAACCATATTTTGTAATGCTCCATTTTTGCATGATTTTTGTTTATAGAAAATTTTTTAGACATTTTTGATTACAGATAGGTGTAAAAGTTGTGGATGAAGCAGTTAGATGTTAGTTCAGTTTTTTTATAACTCGATGGACTGCATGTGCATCTAGTAAATTATTGAATAGGATTAGTAAAATCTTTTTTTTTTTCGGTTTGCATGTGGCTGATATTTTTTGATAAGCCATGTCAATTTTGAAAAAGTTTTTGCTTTTTGATACGTGAACACCTGATAGACTTTAGTAGTATTTTAGCCTTTTTCCAAAACCCAAACCAGATTTTCATATTTTTAATTATTTGTTTAGTTCCGGTATTGAAAATAATCCCACTGTTTTCTATCGACTTATGCCGGGTTCCACGGCGCAAACTAATAAGTTCCACACGTTTTATCTTCAACAACGACCAGATAATGGGTTCACTTGGGCGGACATCAAGGTCAATCATCCGCTGGACTTCGAGACGATTAAGGAATACAACTTGACGATACGTGTGGAGGTAAACCGACTCTTTTCGTTTCGGAATTTTAAAAACTTATTCGCTTGTTTGTTTTTAGAACAACGGAGCTCAGCAACTGGCTTCAGAGGCGACTGTTTACATTATGTTGGAAGATGTTAACGATGAAATTCCCTTGTTTACTGAACGTGAGCAAGAAACCGTCCTGGAAGGAGAGCCCATAGGTACCAAAGTAACTCAAGTCAACGCGATAGATAAAGATGGAACTTTCCCAAACAATCAAGTGCGTAATTATTCTTAGTTAAGCTTATAAGATGGAGTTAAGACGTGCCGTCTTTTTTAGGTGTATTACTTTATTGTTGATTCGCCACGAAACGAGGGCAAGGATTTCTTCGAGATTAATCAACAAACTGGAGAAGTGTTTACCAAGATTGTTTTCGACAGAGAAAAGCAAGGCGCCTACGCTTTGGAAGTTGAAGCTCGCGATGGAGCCCCTTCGGCACGCCCCAATAGCGACAATCAACCAAATTCCGGTAAGTTTTGGAATTTTACTCTAGTTACTGCCTGTCTTGTTAACGACAAAATTTTAATTCTGACCCAAATACCTAAATATTTAATTAGTGCATTTTATATTTTGGCGACTACTGGCGGATTTGACGACGAAATACATTTTAATTAAAAACGTATGGGGTATATATAACGACGTCATCTGCGTATATTCGTAATATATCATTTTGTTTTTCATAATATAATAAATAAAAAAATGTTAGATTGGGTATTGTTTATTAATTCAACAATGCATTTGAATGTTAATTAATTAAAATAGCAATTGTGTGTATTGTGCGATTTTGTTTGCCAAATGAAGTATCACTGCCTTAATTTATTATTAATGAATTTTGTCTTGATTGTCTGCAAACCTCTGAGGTTGAGATTCTTAACTAATACAATTTTACATTATGAAAGAAACTTATTAAGTATTTAATAATTAATAATAATTCCATACAATTTATTATGAGTTCTTTAGAATTTACATTGCCACATCAAATATTATGTAAAACTTGAGAATGTCTTTCTGAAGAATTTTAATTTGTTACCCAATTGGAGCATTAAAAATGTATTATAATTTTAAGTCGCGAACTTAAAAGATGTTCTTAAATTATAAATTGATTTAGAATCGAGGAGATTGAGCTTTCAGCTTAAAAATAACCTCTGCGATTTTTTCTGTAGAAGAACCAACTAATAATATAGATATCAAATAGGTGTACATTAATTATGCTGTCGTTTCTTTTCTTCTTTACTTTTTGAAAATATTTGCTTTTCAATCACATGATTTTAAACCCAAACAGATTCAGATAAGATTAATGGTACCATCATGATGCTTTAAGTAAGTACAAGAGGCAAACTAAGTAGAAATATTTGCAATTCGGTGATATATTGTTAGATATGTAACTTTAATGTGATTTCTTGTTTGTTTATTTATTTGTTTCTTGTGTACATTTAAAAATATAACTGGATTTTACAGTGCTATGTTAAATCAAGGTTTAACCGCGCCGGAGTCGAATCCTCCCACCTGCAATTTAATCTTTATATTTATGTAGTAATAAATTTGACTTTGTTTTTCTGAACTTATACAGAAGAAAGTTACCAAAAAATATAAAAATTGATGCCAATGTGTTTAACAGACAGGTTAACGAAAATGTATCTGGAATAATGTAAACATTTTCTTTTCCACTTCAATGGCTGCAACTAGCTTCTGTTTGACAGTATTGTAATGAATATGAATAGATTTAACGATTTAATCCTTTTGGAATATCCCCATTGTGTATATTATGTCAATATTGAATAATTGGAGATTGTAAGGTTAAGTGTAAGTGCTGCCATTTTCCTTTATATCGTAAGAAAACATAAATCACGAACATTAGAACTGTCAATGGAAAGGCCAAAGATGCATTTCCTTTCGGAAAATGATTTTGTTGGCACTCATAATTTTAAGCTTCAAGTGACAAAATACAAATCGGCAAAACTTGATTTATTCGGTATCGAATAGTGTCAAAGCCAGAGGTTGACTACAGAAACAAATCTCAAAAAAGAAGTCAGTGTTCTATTTTAACCTTTGGAAGATAAATACATTTCGAAAATATTCAAATTTATTAAATTTTAATTGATCAATTAAGTTTATGATTTGCACTAAAAGTCTTAGATTGATGAAGCAGTAATTTTAATTAGATTTTCATAAAGCGACTTTTAATTAAAAAATAATTTAAAATTCTAATATCGGGGTTATATTTTGTACGCTTCCATATTAATCTTTCAAATATACTGGCAGTTAACAAATAATACCTCAGCCGAGCAGAGTTGTTGGTATATGAAACGAAGTCTGATCATGATTTGAAACAAAGAAAACTAATTTGCAGGGTTTTGTTTCGTATTGGAAATTTGTATTCACATTTTTACTGGGATAGCCTGTCTGGAAAGGAAAATAAATATCCTTAGAGCTTATCCCCAGTCAGTGATAAATATTAGAATGAGAAAATTGCGGTTTTTAGTTTCCACTTTTTTCATTAGCACAATATTTATTATTTTTAAAGGTTATTATTATAAGTTGGTAATTAGAGCTATTTTTTAAAAGTGGGTTTGTAATTTACCTTTTATTTATTTTGTTATGAAACTATACATCATTGTAAATTGGATTAAGAAGTATCATCGTTCTCCATTAATTCTACTTCTGTCATATTATGGAACCCTACGTAGGTCTATTAATGTAATACAACTAAATAATTTTGGATTTTTTTAATCCGGTCTCTTGATGAGGTTTTATTGTTAATTTATCTATACTATTTACGTAGTCTGATGTGAACCCAGAAATGAGCTGGGATTGTTTTTGTAGATTTTAACATAATCTTATACTTACCGTCGTCGTGATCTAATTGGAAATAATTAAATTTGGATTTGCTTCCATTGAAACTGTTCATCCGCTAATCTGTCTTATAATTTTGTTTTGTATAAATTTGTATTTTGTCAAAGTACAAAGTGGATTTTCTTTTTAGAAAGCACAATGGTTATTATTAAGTTGCCAGACATAAAGACAAAAAATATATAAAACTGTAATGTAAAACTGCTTTAAATTTGTATATACCAGTGGCGGCTCATTCCTTTGTCATCTGAGGAGGCTAATTATAAAGTTTATTGTAAAACAAGAATGAAAAGTTGGCAAAACTTTGCTGGATTTATATTTAGCTGGATTTCACATTTTGGATATGTATTGATATGTATGAATTTCAGAGGAGGCTAAGCCTTCCTTGCCTCCTCTGACGAGCCGCCACTGTTATATACTACGTATATTTTGAATTTTTATACATCTAGAGTTGTTTATCCAATCTCTACCAGGTTATAAAAATGTTTAATATTCAAAGATGTTGTCAGTCAAATGAACAATACGATTTCTTTATTCTTTCACCTAATTCAAATATCTTCTTACTTTGACTTGATCTCTGACTATACTGCCATTTAGAAAATTATTACAATTATCTTAAAATAATCTCCACACATAATTTCGATATCCACCCTGATTGAAAACCTCCAATTTAAACTTAGTAGTTGCTTTCGGATAGTAGGCACTCGATCTCATCTTCACTGGCAAGTTGACTTCGTCTCCTGACAAAAATACATATACCACATCTCATTTTTCTCAAAATCTCCTCATATCTCCTCACATCTCCAACACATTTCTTGCCTCATGTACATCACATTTCGTTTTTTCGGGTGCCATATTATGTACTAAATTCAATATTTTAAGATTATTATTTTGGTTAAGGAAACTCTGAATAGCCCTGCTATTTGATCACAGATTAAAATAAAACTAAGTGCCATAATTTAGAAAAAAAAAAATCGTTTTTGTTCGACACATGAATTTATTTTTTTTTATTCGCAAACTTCAACTCTTCATACTGTAAGAAAAATGTACATTGAAAATGTAAAAATTTTGAAAAACGATTTTTTACTAAGGTCATATTTGATATTCTGGTGGATCATTATATAGCTGGCCTATCAACCCTCCAAGGGATGACGTTGAGTTCTGGGACATCCTGTATAGTATTCTTAATTGTAATTTGCAGTACCAACCGTAATGATGATATACATATTTCAAGCTCTCTGTATAAATTATATTCTTGTAAATCATGGGCGTCCATAGGATCTTTTTCAGGGAGGGCCAAAATAGAAAAAAATGTTAATTATAAAAAAAATTACACTAAAAATTTTTAATTTTCTTTATTTGCAGAAAAGACAAATTTTAAATTCCGTTAATCTTCTTTTTTTCCATCAACTTTCTCCACGAAATTTAAATTAACTAAAATTAAATTTAATAGTTTAAGGCAAGAACCGGGGGGCCAGCTGACCCCTTTGAGACCCCTCCCCATAAACGCCCATGTAAAGCCAAGGCTTTAACCGAGAATAGTACTTAGACAAGTGACTTCATTTGCTCGCCACAAGAGTATGCTTAAAATGTCTCCAATGATAAGCAACTAAGTTGTTACGTGTGTGAACTTAGCCCCGCACTTTTTATAAAAATAATTTTTGAAAATTGTTCCAGGTTGTTCCAGGTTTGTTCTATATTGTTCCAAAATATTTTTTCGCGAATTAAAAAAATAACGCGAAAAATCGCAAAAAATCCTTTTTCGAGTTAGCCCCACACTTTAAAAAAATTAATTTATTTTTGTTGTTCCAGGTTGTTCTGGGTTAGTTCTATATTGTTCCAGAAAATCATTTTCATATATTCAAAAATAAAGTCGTGGGAGCGCGAGCAACATTTGTGACCTGCCCCGCACTTTCAAAAAAATTAATTTTTGAAAATTGTTCCAGGTTGTTCTGGCTTTGTTTTATATTGGTCCAAAATATTTTTTCAACAACTAAAATATTAACACGAAAAATCGTGTATAGTGAAATCCAGCGGTTCCCAACTGGGGTTCCGCGAAAAAATCCAAGGGTTCCCGCAACAAGAATTTCAAAATGGCGTAAAAATAGATTCTGCCGCTTAAAAACCGCATAAGTTTTTTTAAAACTTAAAAAAAAGAAGTTTTTAACTTTTTTAAGGTAAAAATTCTCTTACACCCTGTAGAGAGTGCATACACAAGCAACCTTTAAATACAAACCTTGATGACCTTTTTTTAGCTAATAATTAAAAAAAAATCAGTTTGGGGTTCCGTCAAATTTTTTACATCGCCCAAGGGTTCCGCGGTCAAAACTAATTGGGAACCGCTGGTCTAACCTCTAACCTCTTGTTAAACTACGAGTATCAATAAATTGATAAATAAATCAATAAATCACTAGACCCTGAAAATACTGAAATACAGGTCAGTAACTAGCATATTTGTAAAAAGGTTCAACTTCTATAATCGGAAACAAGAAGTAAATTAATGAAAAAATTGAGTCTTTCATTTCGGCGTTAAAGGATTTGGCTCATGACTGCAAGTATGAGGAATTTTTAGATCAAGCACTGCGGGACCGATTGGTGAGTGGACTGGCCAATGCAGATAGGAATAAGAAGTTATTTGGAGAAACTGAACCAGCAGTATGGCGTAAAGCCTACACCGGCCGACTGGGAAGCAGGTGACCGCGGTTCAAATCTTGGTCGAGTCGAATACGCTGCTGTGATCTAAAGCCCAAGATAGATCTGTGGGCTGTGGGGAAGGCAATGGGAAACCGCCCCATTAATTAATTATTTCCAACAGAATCCTAATGGTTTTGTTCAATGTACTGCGAGTGAACCATTGTGATCCCGATTTTTCAGTCACGAGGATGCGACTGGAGAGAGAATTGGAAAAACTGTTTTTCGTGATTTTTTGTGTTAATATTTCAGTTATTGAAAAAATATTTTGGAACAATATAATACAAACCCAGAACAACCTGGAACAACTTTCAAAAATTAATTTTATTGAAAATGCGGGGCAGGTCACAATAAATGTTGGTCTCGCTCTCACGACTTTATTTTTGAATATATAAAATTGATTTTCTGGAACAATATAGAACTAACTCAGAACAAGTCTGGAACAACAAAACAAATTAATTTTTTTAAAAGTGCGGGGCTAACTCGAAAAAGAGTTTTTTTGCGATTTTTCGCGTTATTTTTTTAATTTGCGAAAAAATATTTTGGAAAAATATAGAACAAACCAGGAACAATCTGGAACAACCTTAAAAAATTATTTTTATAAAAAGTGCGGGACTAAGTTCACACACGTTAAGTTGTTGTAAATATATTTCCAACAAAATATTTTGTTTTATTCATTTTTAATATAATTTTGATATTTTTTTAATAATAATTATTTATTTGCAGAACAAAACTAATAATTACACCAGAGAGCATAATGATATAATTAAGAGCTTTTTATATTTGATTCGGTAACGAGGAAGATTATTGAGTGAGAAACACAGTGTCTACTGTTCATCCTTAATTATGCAAAAATCAAAATTATAATAATTATTATGTATTTGCATTTCTGTTGGGTGCAGTTTCACCATACAAAATTAAATCAAGTTTAAGCTAAACTTAATTAATTACTTTGCTAACATGTGTTATATTCGCCATATTAATCCAAGTTTAGCTTAAACTTGTTTTCCTTTTGTCTAGTGCTTACAACTTAAATATTTACACCCTGAAAAAGGATTTGTCGCCCTAACAGTGTTTTTAGTAGCTATAGCCTTAGTTTTTTGCTTCTACAACAAATTTTCTGATGCCATAACAAAGTTTTTTCTTTATTTTGTATAGAAAATAGAAATTTATTATTTTGGATAGAAAACAGAAAATTTGTTGTACCAGCGAAAAACCTCTGTTGAGGCTACTAAAGGCTACGTTAGGGCGCATAACTCGTTTTCCCTGTGTACTAGCTTTAATCAACTTTTTGTAGATGACGTATAAAATGCTGATTATGCGCAGTTGGGCAGAGGTGGTGGAGACCCATTTGTAGAGAGTTTATTGTTTGCAGAAAAAATTTGCAAAATCCAAAGGTTAAAAATAATAAAAAGGAGATTTACTATTTAGGAAAACATTAACATCGACCGTATAGTTTTTGAGTACTAATTGATTTTTACAATTTCCTGTTTTAATTATATTACGTAAATTTTGCTGAATTAAACATGGAATCAAACTTTAATAATAATAAAATCTTATATAAGGCGGTAGTTTAAAAGTAAAAAAAAGTTGTAATTGTGTTTGCAAGAATTACTCTGGTTATTTAATTTAAAATATTTTAATTAATTTTGATAACTTTTAATTGATAATTCGTAACAACTAAATTTTAAACTGGGAAGATTTGTTTATGTTCCATTTTCATGTACCTAACGAACTACAGTGGCTCCAACAATTATTAATACACCCCTATGTTAACCATGTAAATTGCACATTTTGAAACCGTTTTTTGACATATAAAACTCGCTTTTACAGCAAAACTTTTCAGATATTTTTTATTGAAAATTTTAATTCCTTCAGTTTTGTTACTATACATTTTTTTATTTTCTTTCGCCGTTTACGAGTTACAGCGACTTAAAGAAAACTAAGTAAAAAAGTTAATAAAATTAACATTGCTCTTATGGAAGTTTTTTACAGAGTTTTCTTCAAGTCGCTGTAACTCGTAAACTGCAAAAGAAAATAAAAAAATGTATAGAAACAAAACTGAAGAGATTAAAATTTGCAATAAAAAATATCTGAAAAGTTTTGCTGTAAAAGCGAGTTTCATATGTCAAAAAACGGTTTCAAAATGTGCAATTTACATGGTTAACATAGGGGTGTATTAATAATTGTTGGAGCCACTGTATATATTATTTGGAGAAATAAAAAAATGTTTCTTTAAGTTTTTAAACAATGAAAATGTAAAATAATATATTTTCTTCGGCTGGTTCCTCTTCTTTTCGCAATTTATTGCAGAATACAATTTAAATTATCATTGTTTTATTATTTTTTTTTATAATTAATTTTATAAAACTGTATGAAAGTAGGTACTTTTATATAATAATAATCTGATTGCGAATAATCTCGTCAAGAACCTAGAAAAATTTTATACTAAAAATTCTCATTGTTAACATGGAAACTTGAAGTTTCATACATCCAACCACTAAAATAATAAAAATAAAGTGTTACCGTGTCTTTAATGGCGGTATTATTCCGCAAGGTGGATTCTATTGTCACCTAACATGTAAGTGGATGTGAATTTCAATATTTTGTATTTTACGTTTTCTGAATTCGTTCCATTATTTATAAATCATTTTATGCATCAAAATAGTTTACTTTGTGTTTCTATTCTGGAACAACCCCTATTATTTATCAGACATGAAAAATGTTGATTCGAAAAATAAATTTGATATTCAAAATGTATTAAATTAAATTTCAAAATTTTATTTATTTATGAAGGAGATCTCGGGAATTAATTAACTTTTACAACACATTATACGCTAATAGTAATCTATGAATTAATTAGGGAAAATTTTAATCGTTGGTCGTTTATTACGCCCAAGTTAACGAATTGCACTCGATAAATTCATAAGAATATTGTCACTTTAAATTAAGGACTTCGTAGTATTGTATATTTTATTTTCAAGTCCAGATAATGCAATATAGCGCTATTTCATCGGTTTTGTAATAAACGAAAAATAATTTACCTGCGTGATATATAATCCTCGTGTAATTACCAGGAGATTCATGTAGCTGCAAGTCGAAGTGAAAAATGTAACCTAACGAAAGAGAGAATTGGAAATTTTTGAATGATTTCAACGTCACACAAATCACAGTAATGGGTTTACCGTCCTCATACTCGTTGAAACGTGGTTAAAGGGATGTCAAAACGAAACCCTTTAATGTGTTTGGGAACGCTTGACCAATTTTCTATCTATGCCGATAGCATAACTGCAGCTCGTATATTTCCATTAGAAAATCTATAAATAATAACGAGACAACTTTGATAGATACTCAGTTCCTTTAGGAAGTTTTTTGTTTCGTCCTGAAAGAGTGCACATTTTGCCTATTGTTAATGACTTTTCCGTCGCGGTTCTATTCAGGTAGGAAAAAATTTTTTGATATGCAACTTATTTAGTTTGCCTCGGGAAATTCTAATTGTTCTCTCCTATTGTGTCGAAAATTTCTTACTTCGGAAAGCTTCATAATTTCAACTTGACAATTAATCGTTAACCTATTTCAATTTCATTATTGGAAAGTTTTAAGCATTTTAAAATTCCAAAGTGTTTTGAATTTATGGCTTCTCGGGGAATACTGTAAATGAAATTGTCCCGTAGGTACAGGAACTATTTTCTCCAAGAGAAAATTATTGTATGGCTTTTCACATTTTCAAATGCATGTCACGGACTACATATCCTTTTTAAACGTAATAAATTTTTAATATTAAAATGCAGCAAAGTGCATAAGCGAGAATTAAATTTTAAAATTTATTTTCAATCGCATGGAGTTTTAATGGTTCTTCTTTTTTCCCGTTAGATGGAGCTACACTCTTTTTTGTGCAACTAATCGATTTCAAAAAATTTATTGTTGTAACTATCGAAGTTGTAAGTAATTTTCGTTATATTAAAATATTCCAAGCACGTTTGACTCGGCTCAATGTATGAATTTAAAAATGCAATTTAAAATGCATATTCATAATCTACTTCAGTCGTCTGGGATAAACTCACAATGACATTATAAAATTTGAAAATTTGATATTTGAATACGGACGTATAATAAGAGATCCTCCTATAGAATTTCATTACCTATTACCTCGTTTTTAGAATTCATTTCGATTTCTTATCACTGTTTTGCAAGTTGTTTTACGCCAACGGTGTTTGGTACTTGCTCACTTTTCTCTCGAAATATATTTTTGTATACTTAAATGAGGTTTTTACGATTATAGCTCGAGAACTTTGTTGTAAAAGTTTATGATATGCAAATACTTGGTAATGTGGCATTTTACTAACATTTGTTTAAAAATTAATGTCTTTATAGGACGTAATGCTATTATTCCGTTTGTATAAAATGGGTATTCCGCAACCATAGGTGTTATTTTTATATAAAATTGAAATGTTAATAACCGATGTGAAATTAGGTGCTTCCTCTAACGAGGGGAGGGTGTCCATTTAAAAAGTGAGCCACAGAGAGAAGCAAACCTGGGTCTCTCACCCTTGTAAGATCAGGAATGGAATCGGGATTTCTTGCTCTTTAGTCATCTGGCATGTGCCGGTGTAATATATTCAAAGTTCTCCGCAAAAGCAAAATTCGTCATAATTCGTTTACGTTAATTACTTTCATAAACAAGAATCGAAACTTGAAAGTAGAAAACTTTTGCGTATATTTGCAAATTTTAATGCGAATGTCGTTTATGGCTTTCCATTTATAAAATAGTTTTGTTTGTAGTTTTGTTCATTTACATACTTAGTTGTTTGATTACAACACCCATCCTAAGCTGCATACGACTTCAGTTTCTAAATTAGTTTTCCTTGTGCTTAAATTGCTTAGGAAGTAAGCTCTGTTGATTGTATGTTAATTTTATCAACAACTAGGAAAATTTTTCCAACTTAATTTAATTCTAAACGTCGCTCACGAAAATGCCTTTCCTGTTTGAGGTGTTAATTTTTTGTACTGCTGCGGTTTAAACGAACTGTTCGTATTGTGTTCGGTGATGGTTCTGTTATCTCTTAAGACATTATGAAACTTTTTACTTTTTTAGATCAATTTTTCTGCTTTTCTTTTGGTAATTTAAGAAACTTCCTGTAATTCTTCAAATTATTTAAGATTTCCTGGAATTCTCTTCTTGTAATATATTTTTGTGTATTTCGGTGGTATAATAAACATTATTTGTTTTGCCATCTTAAATAAATATCTTTTAATGAAATCACAAAATAAAGAATTTATCGCAATTTCCGGACAATAAAATTGAAAACCATCTGTAGAATTTCTTCGTTCGGTATTTGCACAAGAAAATGCTACATGGATTTGTGAAAATTCGAATCAATATATTTATTTGACATGGATAGATTTTCGCCGCAACTAATTTACATGTTATATTAAATAGTTACATTCAAATTAAGGAAGGCGGCGCGAAAATGCCGTCTGACGTCACGGGGCTATAAAACATTGTCGTTACAATGCATTACATGTAAATTTATTAATGCTAATTTGACTTGATTACTGTTTAAAATTCATACTCAACTGTATCAATTCTTTTATTCAAATTAATAATATTACAAAAAAGTGCATGTAAATTTACATTAAAAATGTGTAATATTTACATTCACAATAATATATACTTGAAACGTACGTAATCTTTCACAGTTCACAGCATGTGATTTTACATTATTTTCAATCGAAAAATTGCAATATTGTAAATGTGTGAAATTAATAGCATGCGACGAAATATCTGAAAGAGTTTCATATTTTTGAAATTTTGTTTTTATATTTACAGATTATGTTTGCTATTTCCTCCCTTCATAAAATAGGGTTTTACCTTTGTAAAAGGGCATGTTTTCAACGCTGCCTTGTGTGTGTATGATAGCTATTCCATTTTTCTTCAAACAAAATATTTATTTAATTTTTAATTATCCACAATTATTTTTATAATTTTTTCTAATTTTTAAACTAATCGATTTAACAAATTGGAAATAACAAAGCAAAAACAATTTTGTTTAACTCTGTATTCGATTCAAATAAAAAACATAACAATATACTATATTATAAAAACTTGACGGTTGTAAAACAAACGAAACTACGAAACAAATGACAATTATGACGGGATAGTGACAGGACAGCATTATTTAATCTAATACAGTGACAGAACTACGCTCACAATTTAATTTACAATATTAGAACTACTAAGCTTATTCAGCACAGACCCTTGGGACTGAAGTCTTAAACATCGGATTAACGCGCTATGGGCTTTTTACAGAGAGTATGGTTCAGAACGAACCATAACTTGTTCAATAACTTGGCTCTAAGTCAGTGGCGTAACCATGCAACCATGGGCCTGTATCTCACACTTAACATTATATTATGTAGATAAAATATTTTATTTTTTTGGTCGTGATAGAACCGGGCTCTTGTTCAATCGAGCAATTGGAACACCGCTAGTTACGCCACTGCTTTAAGTTATAAAAGGTTGCAATCCTTTAGATCTTTCGACATTAAAAAGGTATCCAACTACTCCTTAGGTTTTTCGCCGACTCAACTCCTTGGAAATCCAGATAGAATATATATGTTGGGTATAGCAAAGATAAGAGGAATGTGCAAAAACACAAATCGTGGTTACGTAGAAGCTCCAGAATGTCATAATTTTCACATTTTAATTTATAAAATCCACAATTTTGATAATACACGTCTCAAATTTGGTATAGGAATGTAGGAGGTAAAGTGGAACGTTTCCAATAATTTTTCATTAAATATAATTTTCATCCGAAATGGATGATAGATGGATAATGATATCCATTTTCCGATTTTCGAAAAATAAAGAAAATGTAAATTAGTATTAAGATGTGTTTTGGTAATTAATAGATTAAACTCATCTCAATTGATCATTTTTCGGTATATTTTAATAATTTTGTGTAACAAAGTGTGCTTCGTTTATTGACTTTTGCAAGTTGGATACGATGGATTTATCCCAGATTCAACATAGCATTTCAAGATTGAAAATTATGTGGAAAAAGTAGCCGAAGTCGCCCTGAGTAGAGATAATGTGGTTGCAAAGCCTAAAAAGCAAATTTAAATAAAGATTTATGCAATTATATGGAAATGTCAAAAAGCTGTCAAAATGTCAATTGGTTTTTTGAGGATTCCAACAGTAATATAAAAGTTGGGAAGCTCTACCATATACCAAAAGATAGGGAATAAAAAGCCCGAATTTTTGAGACTAAAAATAGACCTCAATTCGGAAAATTGATGAAAATTCATGGAAAAACATAGTATGCAAATTTTTGCAATAGAAAATAATTAATTACAAGAAAACGGCTGAAGATATTAAGCTGTAAAATTTTCTGGATAGTCATGGGATAGGGGTCTAACTTTTTGGTAAATTTCATCCAGATCGGAGCAGGTTGATAATTTCATGGCACACGTGATATTAAAAAACAATTGCTTTTACAAGCTAAAAGGCCGTAAAACAATGAATTAGTACCGTTTTGCGAGTTGTACCGGACGGACGTGTTTTTATTTTGTGCTAAACTAAAAATTTGAAATAAAAAGTGAAAATTGGAAATTTCGAAATCAAATTTTAAAATCATTTCCATATTATTTTATACGTCAGCTGGACAGGATGTGTTTTTCGATAACTAAACATTGAAATAAAAAGTGGACGGCTCTATTTTGATTATTTTTGTGAGTCATTTGTGTGCATCATAATATGCGATTTTAGTCCCTCTTTCGGAACTAAAAGTGTAAATTCATTTCGAATAATTTATTATATGAAGTCGCGTGTGTTGAACAGTGTTATATTATAGTGAACTTAATTAGCAATTAAAAACTTTCTGCAACCAATTTGTGTGATTCCAATCCATCCCGAAATAGAAGAAGGATTTTCCGAAGGAGCAACCTGGATCGACAATTTAAGGATAAACCCTTTGCAAGGTAGATTCTTTTGTATAAACACATACATTTCGTAACAGGTTTTGAAACTTGTGTTTCGTATAGTAATAATGGTACCTAATACGGAAAATTAATTAATTTAATACACACACGGTTAATTTAACCACAGTAAAATTTTCGTATTTCCATAGCTGGACACTGTCTTCTTTTTACTTTTGCAACCCTTTGTATAGGATTTTAAATGTAGTGTAGTATGAGGTCATGGAGTATCCAATCATTGTCTATAACCAATGTGATTATCGGAGAGTCTAACTTCTTTTAGGGCCGATTTCTTACAGTTGGGTTGGTAACCTAGTTATTCCCTTTAATAAATTAATGTTATGCGGAAATTTAACTGGAAGTGAAAAGCTCGACCCTTAAGGTAACTAAGAAAATTGCTTTTGTTTCTAAATAAATCTAATTTGAGTAAAAATCTCGATGTGCCAGTAGTAGATAATTTGCCCAGCTATCACATCATGGTATAAAAAAGCAGCTGTTGCGAGTACAATAATTCGCATACGTTTGTTACACAAATATTAGCATAATTGTTTGCATAACAAAAAAGTTGAGATGATAAAAGGAAAATTCGAAATTGACATTTTAATAAATTTTCTAATTTAAACACTTGGGCAGCATATAAATTGGTTATTAAAATTGCATTTTAATCAAGAAAATCTTGGAAAGCTTTTTCTAATGTCGCAAAGAAAATTCATTGTAAACAAAGTTATTATCGTTATACAAAATGGATTACTTACTGAATTCTAATTTATTTTGTACTTTTTCGCAATATATTTTGATGAAGAAATTTTAAAACAAAAAGAATAAGAGAAAGCTCAACAAGAACAATTAAATTGTTGGGTAAAGTTGTAAATCCAAATAAAACTGTTGGATTCACCGTTAAGGGTAATACCGAATTGTTAAAAAATTAGTTACAAATTTAAATTAAAAGCAGAGGAAACATAAAAACAAATTAAATTGAAATTTGTCGTTTATATTACAAGGAAGAGGGCGGATATATGTGCATGTGTTCGCGTGTACGTAATGGCTTTCAAAATACCTGCTTTACATTTTAAATCTTGTAGTTACATAAGGTTTTACCGTAAGAAATGTTTAAGTAATTCTGTTTTCATTGGAATAATGACACGCGTGTCTAAAAGATTCCAACCCCATATTTTTGCCATTTCCACTGCCTGTCAACCTTCCACTTATTATTTTTCCGCCTTATATATGCTCGTCATATTTTATCCTGTCAAATAAAATTATTATTGAATTGTTTTTCGCTATATTCCGCCCGCATTTCGCACGTTCGGTACGTAAGGCACGTCATTCTTTCATTATTAGAACCTATTTAGTATATGTTTTCGCAATGATATTTTCAAGACAATATTCCTGTTCACATGTATAATTAACAGAATGCAAAATTATGCTAACGGTGTTTGTCTAAAAACGACATAGTTTCAAAATCGCCGACCCGAACTCAAAGACACTACTCACCTATGTATGTATGCATAAGTGCCACTTATAAAAAATAAGTTAGCAGGCATTAATGGGGTCGTTGCGGTAAAACTTAATTTGTTAATAATTAACAAGGAAATGGGATAGCACACATATCATCAATGTTTGCCAATTATAATTCAATTGTATAAATTACACTGGATTTGAATAGGTAACAATCAACAAAATCTAGATGGCAAATATTTGCTCATAATGGATGACACTGAAATATTTGCTATGTCCAACAAATGCCGAAATTTATGAAATTTTAAAACTGTGTTTTTTTTCCGAGTTAGGTTAGGCTTTAATGTTTAAGTAATCCATAATATAAATTTTTCTACTTTATTTATTAATTTTTTGAATTCTGGTATTTTGTGCATCTAATTCGTATTTAGTGTAATTTATAAAAATGTAATTATACAATTTTTATCAAGATTACTATAAATAAAAATTTATATATTTAATTAACTAGAGCGTGATCATAGACTAGCTGTTAGAGCGTTGGAACACCAAATCAGACAAAATCGAAAATGTCTTCAACCTACTCTTATAATTTCTATCTTCTAATTTCTATGTAAGTTTCCCTTGGCTCAGTACTCTTATTGATAGCATAGTTTATTTTAAGCTTGAAATTTTTTACAATGTAGAAAACTCATATTATCATTGCTACAATATTTTTATTAGTAGGCCGCTACTTAAAAAATTTCCAATTACTTTTATGTAGTAATTTCATTTTAGGTAGTTATTTTCTGAACCATAAAAGCAGTTTTTTTTTAAAAGAGCTAGTTTTTCATTCTGGTTATTCTCAGTAAATATCAAAAGGTAGCTTTTCTTAAAAAAACTAAACATTTCAAAAATCTAGGTTTTTGTTAACCTTTGGGGTTTAGAGAAAACGGTTAGCGAATTACATTTTTTTAGTTTTTGACTAGAAAATTTTATTATTTATAACCTGCAATTGATTATGATATGATAAAATGTATTGTACAACAAAAAGTAGCAGAGCATTGTTTTACTAAAAGCAAATGATTGATTTCAAATTACTTTTGTGCCAAGTTTGTACAAAGAGAAATATTTATTCTTAAAACAATAGTATATTAAGAAACTAGTTTTATAAGTGTCGTTTTTAACGCACGCAATCCGTTTAGAAAACGAGCCGCGTAGCGGGGAGTTTTCTAAAGGATAAGTGCGATAAAACGTCTTATAAAACTAGTTTCTTATACTATTTTTTCTATTTTGCGCTTTATACGCCCTTAAAATATTAAAAATGTGCATTTTATTAAATAATAGTAAATTAAAATATTTTTTGTATTTTTGTGATAGTTGGTAACAAAAAGTTTACAGGTTAGGAAATCGCATAAAAGTTTAAGTAAACGAAATTATACTTGCAGTTTACAATTTTCTTTATTATTATTAATTATTTCATAGACAATTAACATTATTTTGCATCAGTTTGTAGGTTTATAATATTATTTATAGTGACATCGTTAGTTTTAATTTTCACTGACGTTTAGTTACCAACCTTTTAAAACAAAAAATTGCGTTTCGAAATATTGTCCATTTCGATACGCGACTGGGTTTCGAAATAACTTTGTTTTAGACGCAAAATAGAAAAAAAATGTTAATTAACTTTAATTAAAAGTACCGTTACCTTCGGCGATAGTTGGCATTAAAATAAAACAATTTTGTTTTCACAATAAGTAAAATTTTTCGTTTGCCAACGGAATGATATTATATGATGAACTTTTCATATTGTGTTTAGAAAAAAATTAGTTGCGTCTTTTATGATGTTCGTATAAAATAAGATTAATAATAGCTAGCGAAATGAACGCTTTGAGAGAATTATTGAATAAATGAGAAAGTAATTTAATTATTTATTTGAAAGCTTTGTTAGAAGTTAAATGTGCATGGTCGACAAAGAAACCTCTGGACAAAAAAGATTGCTCGGTCAGCTAATGGAAGGTTGGTGAAGTCGGAAACTCAACCTGCACCTTGTATCGTCAAAATCGGCGTCAAAATAATTAAAATATGCAAAAATAGAAAGGCGCTACCGCAAGTTATCAAGTGGGGATTTTCAAGCTGGGTTCTTATGGTTCTTATTGAACTTATGGAGAAAAGAAGAAAAAAAGACCGGGAATCAAATGAATATGCAAAATTGATTAAGACCATTAAAACATAAGAGCCTATAACACGAAAGTAATCCTAAAGACTATTGAGGATAATTGCAATATGAAGGTCCTAAGATCAAAAATGTCGAATGCTAGAACAAACATTAGTAAAATGAAAGATGCTCAAGCTAATATAATAACAGAAAAAACAAAACTAACAGAAACCATAAGATCATTCTATGAGGACTTGTATATGTACATCGTCGTTTCTCAGACCAGTAAACCAAAACACAGTGGTTAGGATAGGAATGTAGGATCAGAGGACATGCCTGAAATAGATAAGACAGGAAATTTCTTATGAAATGAAAAATAGAAAAGCATGCGGAGAAGATCGAATCACTACCGAAATGTTAAAGGTCGGAGGAGAAGAAATAGTGCAGGCCATGGGGTGTTACTACCTTCTGGAGGAAGGAAAAATACCAACACAATGGCAAACTTCGGAGGTCCTATTGTTTAAAAAGGCGACAAGAAAGATATAGAAAATTACAGATCAATAAGCCTGCTATCGCATTTATACAAGTTATTAACAAACATTGTAACAAACCGTCTAACCCAACAAATTTGACTTCCAACCTGCTGCCGAACAAGCGAAGATATGAATACCAGTAAGATACCAGTGAAGCGAGGAATTTGCCAAGGAGATACAATATCGCCACAGCTATTCACTCTGGCAATGGAGGATATATTCAAAAAACTTTCATGGGTAAATAGGGGTATAAATATCGATGGCACCTATTTGAGTCACTTGCGCTTTGCAGATGACATACTACTCATAGGCACGAACGCGGATGAAATAAAATATATGCTAAAGGTGTTGAGCGAAGCATCTCAACGCGTGGGTACGAAAATAAACCCAAACAAGACCAAAATAATGAGCCCAAGTGAAGTGAACGTAAGGATACATGGTCATAACATCGATAATGTGCAGGAATATGTATACCTTGGACATCTTATCAAACTGGGAAAGGAAAATCAGGCTGCTAAGGTGGGCAGAAGAATTCGACATAGCTGGGCTGCTTTTGGAAGATAGGGATATATCCTAAAGAATACAGATGTCCCAATAAGTTTAAAAAGAAAAGTATATGACGCATACATTCTACTTGTCACCACATATGGCCTAGAAACTATGGCGCTAACGATGCTTCATATACACCGAAGTCTCTGACGTGATGGGTAGAGTGGCCAAATTGAAATTGAACTGGGTGAGGCACGTGGGGACTCTACAAGATGGTCATATTATAAGTTATATACTGGCGTCCAAGAATGACTAAGAGAAGCGTGGGAAGACCCCAGAAAAGATGGTTAGACGAGAGTGGTTTCGGAGGACGGCAGACAGAGAAACATGGAGAGATTTGAGAGAGGCCTACCTTCAGGAGTAGATGGTCACAGGCTAAGAAGAAGAAGAAGTTCTTATGGTAGTCATAGTTCACTTTGAAAAATATGCTTTACCTGTAATAAATTTCCCACGGCGGGCTTTCCTATAATCATGCTCATGCTTACAGAGAAATAGTTTTTTTTTAGTTTTTGATGTAGGACCTTTTTGTATTCATTTGATACCAAGAAGGTTAGTAAAATTAGATTCAATTCCCTCTAAATATTTGCATTTGTAAGTAACTCACCTTAAGTGTATCTAAAACGCAAATTGTAAAAGTAAAACAAATTGATATATTGAAATCAGAATACTTTTTGAGATACTGCTTTTGAAAGAACCTTAATATTTTTTTTGGCGACAACAATAGTTCAATGCAGTTTTTTGTAAATAGTTCCTTTCTTAAGATTCCTATGAAAAAAGTTATCACTAATAGTTGTAGAAAATTCAATTCTGCGCAATCCATACCATTTTCACCAAAAATGTTTTTTTTTGTCCTAGTTCAATAGAAATTAATTTTACATAATATACCTGTATTATATTTTCGTGTAATATAGCAATTGTGATAGTAATTGATAATTATCAGATGGAATCAGATGTAATCTGCTACCAGCTAGGTATTATTGAGATATTTCGTGAAAATTGACACTTACTTTTTCGTTATTAGTTATTACTAGACTGAGAAAAAGGATTTATCGCCCCGACAGAGCTATTAGTAACTATAGCCTCAACAGAGTTTTCCGTTGCTGTACACAGTAAAAAGTATTTTGTTAATTTAACAAAATATACAGTTGTTAAATAATTTTTTGTAATATTAACAAATTTTATTAGTAACATAAATACTTACAAAATATAATAAGTTAATAATTTGTATTCTAGGAGTTGTTATTCTGCGTAATAAATTTGCTAATATAACAAAAAATAGTAGTGGACCTGCTGGGACAACATTTTTTGTTAATTTAACAAAATACTTTTTTTTTCTTTTCTGCTGCATAACAAAGTTTTTTTCTATACAGAATAAGAAAATTTGTTAAATCACCTAATCTTTTTTACTAAATAGAAAACAACTTAGTTATGGCAGCAGAAAATTTGTTGCAGCAACAAAAAATTTGTTACACAGTAAAAAGTATTTCGTTAAATTAACAAAAAATGTTGTCCCAGCAGGTCCACTACAATTTTTTGTAATATTAACAAATTTTATTATTATAGTAACATAAATACTTACAAAATATAATAATTTGAATCATAAAAGTTGTTATTCTGCGTATTAAATTTGCTAATATAACAAAAAATTGTAGTGGACCTGCTGGGACAACATTTTTTGTTAATTTAACGAAATACTTTTTACTGTGTATAGCAGCAAAACAAAACTCAGTTGAGGCTATAGCTACTAATAGCTCTGTTAGAGCGACAAATCTTTTTTCACAGTGTAGTCTCAAACTCTACGAGTTTACTGTTAAAAGCACAGAAAGGATAATTTTAAAGTTTATATTTTGATTGTATTTAATTTTTTGTTTGGTTAACTGAAGTTACGAGCAATATTTAAAATAAAACTAAACCTTAATAAACCGAATAAAAGAACCAAAAACAATCAAATATGCAGTAAATTTTTGATGTGCGAGAATTTACTTATAGGCACTAGGTCACTTTGACACTAAAATAACAATCAAAAAGTTATCTCTTTACAAAGGCTATAGTAACAGCAATATAAACAAGTTGGTTAAGATTCAAATGTGAAGCAAGTAGATATAGTCTATCTGGCACTCTATGTCATCACTAATGGACCTGATTTCGTAATAACATCGTCTGTTTAGTAGGCGGGCCAAGGAGTACTTATGATACAGACGACTTTTAATTAGCATTCATTTGTCTTATCCGTTATTAAATCATAGGTACTTATCACGTTTTAGCACCCGTCCAAATGTTGAATATAAAAGCTGGATAACGGAGAACAAAAATCAACCTTCCTCAGTTCAAACTAAACTTTTGATTACAATTTTCTTTATTCACACATCGCCTATTTACTTAGTAGAGCTTATGCAGATTATTTAATTAATTTAGTAGTCCTTTGACTTGGATAATCATAACACAGATTTTACTGGAACATTAACTTTATGGTATAATTCACCGATATGCAACATTTTACGTTTAATTTACGTAACCGCCGTCAAGAGATCGACCTTCTCAGGACTATAAGGTTGATTAAAAAGGCATAATGAAATTTCCTCCGAAATTGACGTAACATTAATTTCCACTAGAAAATTAATATTTTATTACAGTTTGATATTATGAACATCGATTGTTTAGAAGGAAAAACTTGTTGGCTATCTAAATTTTATTGCTACAAAAACCATTTAGACGATGAAACTAGCATTATTGCCATTCTTTTCACTCCGGATTACTGACTTGTTGATTGACCGCTACACGTCTTTCCCATTTTTATCAACTTTATTAATTTATGATTTTTTACCGAATTTCCTTTATGGATAAAGTTTTCCTTAGCTCTAACAAACAACTTTCTTATTTAAAAAAAAATTACAAGTTTCACATGTCAAGTGGTAATGCGATCATTAAATGCCAAGAATTTTCCCCAATTTACCCAAGTGGGTATAATATTTCAACAAATTTCCCTTAGAAACTTATCTTCTTACCTTAAGTGCAATGTCAAAAATTTTAACCTAAAAAATGCTTTTGAACTTGGAGTCGTATATTTAATGAAATTTTATATTTAAATTTTACATCGCATCTACCAATCGTTAAGATTTTTTTTTTAGAAAATATTTCCAAATTGCCACTTTGAAAGGTCGTCCAACGATCAAAGGAAACAAAACGATCATTTCCTGTTAATATTTTTCGAATACCTCACGAAAGGTAATGATGTATTCCATTATCCAGGACAGAAAACTTGATAGTGCAAATTTTTAATCTCATCGACAAATTCAACCGTGATATCGCTTCGTTTATAATTTTGCAAAGCTCACTAATTAATAGAAAAGCGTTAAATTGTAAGTTTGTGTGATACAAGCCTGCACCACAAACCCTTTATTCGAGTACCTCTTGCAGCTAATATATTAGTCTTTGTTCAAGAGGATCCTTCGTCAAAACGATAAAAGTATAAAGTTTTGCCGTGCTACATCAGATCCATTGTTGTACAAATCGATTTTTCTATTAGGCAATACTTTAGTTCAGATAAGAATTGCGGAAGTTATAAAAGTGAGGTTATAAATTTTTCAAAAACAAAAGGAATTTCTTTTAATTATAAATCTCCCAAGCATTAATTACGAACAATTTTTGGATTTACTAAATCAAGTTTCATTAACTAGAAATTCACAATCGCTTACCCGACTGTAAAGCTAATTTTGTGTTATTAATTATTATTAACTATAAAGCTACATTTACACTGTCGTTATGTAAATTTATTTTGTTTCCTACGGTAACTACCCTAAATTAATTATGAAGTAGTTGAGGTATGGTTTGGCTGAAATTTTTGGTATGAAAGTGTAACAAACCTCTTAATTCAACTCTCTGGGTGATTTCTTTCCTCTTTTCATTGTTGTTTTACATTATAAAGAGACACTGTGATTAATTTCCATTTCACTGAGTTTGTTGACTTTCCGCTCTTTCGTAACTTGCCGATGTCGGCTACGGAATAGAGAACGTGATACACATACCTTTAAATTTTCAACTGCAATTTGTTGCTACAAGAGTTATATTTTTAGGAAAAGATGGATTATTTTTAGTCGGAATAGCTTACACTTTAATTAATTAGTAATTTGTCTATTCCATTAAACGGTAAACCACGAGTTTAGGTTTTTTGGGATATGGAATTCTCGGATCTATGATATTTTTGAGATGCAAGATACTGATTGTTTGAATTTTTCAAAACGTGCCAAATGCTAATAGCTCTGGGATGGTTCCATCTAAAACCTCTCAATTTTTCTGACTGTCTAGTCTTTATTCCATATTTTACAACAGCGAAAACAATTGGAGCATATAGGCTCTAAAATAACAATACCTAAATCATATGGTAATTTATACAAAGTTATTTCTGTGAGCGATTTGAGGTGTTTTGCTACGTTTCAATCATTACTTGTCAATGTTTCTTGCACCCCTGCATCCGATGGAAGAGTCCGAGACTGAGAGGGTTGGTGTTGTTTCTAGACAAACGGACCACTTTTTTACTGTAAGAAATAAATGTAATGAAGACGGAATTGGCTACTTTAGCGGAGAAGACAATTAGGAATAACTGGAAGTTTATATTATAATATATTGTTAGTTTAAGTATAATTACGGCAATAAAAACTGTCTGTCTAAATTTTCACTATTAAGTAGTGTTGAGCAGTGGATGCAGTAATTTGGAGTATTTTATTTTGGAGCTTAATTTTAATCTCTATTCGTAACATGAGACTTAGGTGCATTTAACATAAATTTGACTAATCCTTTCTTAGCTACCTTGGCGAATGCCTTAACACTTGAACTAATGTAAAATGAATTAGCGGGTTTTGAAATTATTCACGGCATCTTAAAGAAAATTGACGAATTAAAATATTTGTTTGTTGAAATGATTCCCCCAATATGTAAAACTGTAAATATTCAAATATGCAATCATTTATAAAACGATAAAGTAGCTAAACCCGGTTCAGAGATATTCCACGCATATTTCAGACGTAAAAATTTGTTCTATAAATTCGGTTTGATCCGTTCCATTTCATCTCACCGTTCGCGAATTATGAAAGCTTTGACTACAACGGAATATTAAATATTGGACTAAAAATTCAATGCTTTTGAATTTTTTTGGCATTTACATTATTTTATATAACAGCGACTGTAATTTACGCGTTTGCTAAAATATTTGCGTTTATTTTTACAAGTAAAAATTAGTAGGACTAAAATGTGCTCGAGTTTGCTTGGTTCTAATTAAAGCGGATTATATTTCTAGCGGAATAACTAAGTAAGTACAAACAAGAAATGTATTTTGGTATTTATAAATTATGTTTACTCAACTTTAGTGGAATCTAGGAGCGGAATCGTGAGTGAAAAGGATTATTTTTGCACAAAATTCATTACTCCGAGCAAGTTCCAAACTACACAATTATTCCAAATACGCCTCTGGTAAAGCATAGCACTTTTATAAAGATTTTTTCTTAGTAAAATGAGACTACTTTAGTTGAAATACATTGCACTTTACAGTTACTTCTCCACTTTGCAGAGTGAGGTTTGCTGAAAGTTAAGAATAGTCGTTAAGTTTTATGCGATATCTTGAGTTGTGAGACGGCGGCTGTCTCAAAGTATCTGTAAAAAAACTTGCAATTGCCGATTATGTCATCTCATCTTCTACTAATCTCTTAATTTTTGATTATCATTTCATTTTTGACGTCCTCTTTTTTATGATTTCTGAGGGAAATTCGATTTATTTTCATACTTCAACTTTTTAATCGCATTTATTAACTTCAAATCTATAAAATTTTATTGTCTCATAATTTCGACATCATTTTTATTTTATTCATATTATGTTCCGTTTTTTAATTTGTTTATTTTAATAAACTCGAAGTATAACAAGTAGAAAATTATTGCAAAATGAAACTAGATCAATCCTGTTATAAGAGGAATAATTTAAAAGTACCAAGTCTAGGACAAGATGCTCGAGTTAGCCACCTAAACCGGAGACATGAACTTATACGTAGGGGGATCTTGACGCCAAACCCCGGCCATGAATGAAACTACCCCACTTCAAACAGGAGTGGCCACAGCGGTTAGGGAGCTGAAGAAGCTTTACTAATTTTGCACTAAGGAAGATAAACTGAGCTTATACATATTTTGGTTCAATCGCTTTTCCACACTTCACATTGTTAATTTCATCTTAAGCGCGGTTGGATTATTAATACTTGCCTGGAGCACGTATTCTGATTCGTCCAACGACGCTAAGTAGATCGCCATCGACTTCATCCAATGGCAAAATGAGTGATTTCCAATTCGAAGGTACATTATACTTCCGATGATCTTATAATATGGTTAATGTCGTGTAAAACCCCCGTCAACTGTTTAAAGTGATGGAGAAGTTTTGTACAAAATCCAATAGAATAATTTCAAATTTGTGGATCTGTGTAAGAGAGTCTACTCAAGGTATACAATTAAATATGGTTGGACCTGATGCTGAAGGTCTGGTACTCGTACCCGAGATAACAGAATCATAATAATATTTCTAATCTCAAAGATTAAAGATTTAGAATTTTAACTTTTTGTATAACGAATTAAATGGATTAAACAGAAGGACTTTTAGTATGTGTATAATATGAGGCTGTCGGCTGAAGGTTTGCCATTTTTGTTCAAATCATTTAATTTTCTTAAAAATTTCATTTTCCTGGTTATATTGTTCGTTTCAATCAACGGTTCGTTAGATTAATTTGAAATTCCTGCTGTGAAATGAAAGTCACGGCATCCTCTGACTGTCATGATGATGCCTAAAGGTTGATTTCGATTAAATCTAAGGGCCTTATCTCGTTCTGATTGTGTCAGTACGAAATAGTTCAAGTTTTACGTCATTTACAAAAATTAATAATTGATATAGGATAAAATCAAAATTACTTGTTTTGAATTGTTCTATTTAAATCATTTGTTTGTTTGTTTGTTTTCATTTCTTTAAAATTTAGTTCAATTTGAAATTCATTAAAATCTACATACTTCATTTGCAAAATAATTGTAAAATGTTTATATTTTGTTGAATTACATCCTAAATATTATTCGTAATCCGTTTTAATTTCAAAATTTTTTTGTTATAAATTTGAAATAAAGAAGAGATCTCGGAGGCAGATTTGTGTATTGGCTGTGCTTTTCCTGGGCTAATTAAATACCGCGTAGTTATAAATTTCATACATGTAAATTAAAATTGCCGATAGGCAATTAGTTTTTGTACATATTTTTACACTTCAAATACATAATCCATGAAACTACATATTATAATGAACACATAATTGAACACAAAATAACAATTGAGTTGCACCAAGGGAATTGACTTAAACAAAAGTAATTTCTACAAACTTCAATTAAGTGTGATACGGTCTTCGGGGGGGGGGGGGTGATTACATAAATATGAATTAAATAATATAGTTATGAAGATCAAAAATACTTCTGCAAGTCAAGTTATAAACGCAGTTATCTGACATATTATTATTACAATAATTATATTCAGGTGCGATTTATCCTTATTGTGCAACGTAATTCTTCCTTTGCTCATCTGAAAATTTGTTACATAAAATTTAAGGTTTACATAAATTTAATTCACGAAGCAGTGAGGAAATAAAAACAAAATAAGAAATGTAGTATGATAAGCTGTTAGAAATATGCCTTTATGGCATCTGACTCACAAATCATATTGCACTAAAACGATGAAAGTTAAGAAAATAAAACCAAGTCAATTTTAAAATCATCCCAGCAACTGGAAAAGGTTCAAGGCCCAGGTTGGATTTGCTCTTCATAAATTATTATTTTATGAACTTAGAACGTCAGGTACAACAAATTCAACTGAAAACGAAAAAGAAGAACTGTTAGAACCGATGAAGTAACATCTTTAGATCTTTAGAAGTAAACAACTCAAAGCTGAAATAATAATAATTCTAAAATTTAAACGAATCCTTTATTTAGCGAGAAAATGGTAGAAGTGTAAGGATTAGTTTGAAAACTCGTCATGTTAGAATTGCAAAACATACATTCAATTTTGTTTCGGAAATGTTTTCCAATTATGGAAATTAGGTAAATTAGTAAAACATATTAAATCACAGTTGAGCGAAGAAGATTGTGTGGGTAAATATGAAACTCCGACTCTGTTGACCTACAGTAGCGGGAGACTGTACTGAGAGTAGACGAAATGGACCCAAAACATAAATAATCTTTTCGATAAATTTTTAATCTGTAAGATGCAGTACTAGATACAAACAAGATAATGTCTTTTGAAGTAAAACACTTGCCGATATGAATAATTAATTAATTCATTAATCAAACATTTTACAGCAAACGAATCAAGATAGTTAAACTCGACGGAGTTTGAACAGCACTTGACATGATTAATTTTAATAAATGAAACGAAAAACGGCACCGCAATAGGTACTCACACAATATGTGGTAAATCTTCTTAATATCAGGATTTCATTGACAAACTTACGTGAGAATAGCACAAACAAGAATTTTTTTAATCATACGGGGTGGGACAAAGTAAAAGTACAACTTCAAATACACGATTTTTGGAAATATGAAACGTAATATTAAAAACATGTAGATTTGACAAAATATTTAAGTGAACACTACAGGTGATATTATCTAAAGCTGCGTTACTTACCTTAGCGATCGATTTTGCACTAGTGGCTCACTTAGTTATTCCTTTTCATGTATCCACCTAAATCAGGAACATTTTAAGCATCCGAAATCTTCAAAAACTTAAGCTTTATATTAAATTATCTCTACAATTTCAAATCCTAATGTCGAATTCAATGATTGAACAAAGTCAAGCTAATGCATTTGTAAGATCCCTAGTCCAATTTTTCAATAAATCCAAAATCAATCAATTCGAATAAATCCACTTTTACAGAATTGTAGCTGCGTTTGTATAATAGAGTTGGTTAACAGAAAAAAACACAAACAAGAGTAAAAATTATTGTCGATATTGCTTTTGCAAGCAAGAAATTGTTAATTTGTTTTGCAAATAAATTAGGTATACTGGAAATGAAAATTAAATTACTTTAGTTAAAGTGAAATTTTAATTGGGTTTCTATAAATCAGTAGCATTTTTTTCTATTTAAGCGGAGAGTCGAAGTAAAATATTTCAATAATTTTGCAAAAGTTGCAAAATTAAAAATTTCTAAACCACCGAACACTTTCGTTTTGTAATTTTGTGCCTTGTTGAATGGTACGTTTTTATTATTTCACTAAAATAATATTTTATCTCGTTCACACTGCTTAAATATTTTAAAAACTAAAATTGAAGTAAAATATAATTTAAAACTTCAAAGTTGAAATCTGTGAGGTAAAAGGAAGGTAAATCATATTTTTTATCTTTTAGAAAAAATTGCAGACCACGAGCAAATTTTAATCTTTTATACTTAAAAATGTATCGTCATTGTTGCTATTTTTGGGGCTTTAATTAAATTCTTGTAAGTGGTAAAGAAAGCGTTGCTTGTTAGATAAATTGCATTGCGGCTTATAATAACAAACTGGAAGCTCTTAAATTTTGAAGATACACACAACAAATTTTCTTGAAGTATTTAACACACGGAAGCCAAATATTTACATTTTAATGTGCCTTTTAATGGTAATTAGTGAATATGGTGCAGGAAAACTACGATTAAAGCTTGGCGTTTCGGTGCAATCAATTTAAACGATTTAATAACGTTTCCATGTGCGAAGCAACTAAAAGTAAAAGTAAAAATAATCCTCGTTAGCGAGCAAATCTTTATAAGGTCTTCCTATTAAATTTTGATAATATAGGAGGTAATGGCAGTGTCAACCTACGTATATTGCCAACCACAAATTTAATTTGTGTGTACTTTAGGAACGTTAGTTCAGCGTAGCTAGGGAAATTTCACTAAAAGATTCCGCATAAGCTGAAAATTATTGAACAATTTTTTACGTTTGGTTTGCGCTGTATTTGCGAAACGAGTTCAATAATAATTATTATAAACATTAAAAAAATTTACATACGACTCGTTTCAGTAATTTAGAGTTTTTGTCCACTATTTTTATTTGAACAAAATTGCAAATAAGCAAGAAAAAGTGGATAAATCCCAAAGGGAGCGTTTAAAATCAAAATTTTCAGTGGCCACATAAAACGGGTACATAAAAAATGTCTTTTCAACAAAATAGGCCATTTAAATTTACATAAAAACGCCCATAAAATAAAGAAAAATTCACCTCCGAATGAGTGATGATGTTCCCTTTTCTTATGTTTTAAAAAACTTATTCGAGAGACTGTCTGTCTTAAATCTCTTTGTTATTTTAAATTTATAGATTTTTAAACCCCGGTAAAATATAAGTTTGTGTTCGAATCCAATTTCTTTGATTTAGAAAAAAATAATTCATTAGAATGAAAAATGCAATCGTATTTGAACAAATAAATTCAAAATCACATGGAATAAAAATCGAGTGTAGATTTGTACATGTCGATTCTTGTATATAATTCGAGATTCCTAACCGCGCTTTTCAATTAACAGACAATAAATTCGTTCGAATGCCATACCATAGTTTGAATTATTATTTTTCAAGCTTATAAAGTGTTATAAAAGTCATTATCAAATAAAATAATTTAAATTCTGCTATAGAAATTTATCAAAATATATTTACAGTGTAACGGGAAATTTAACCCAACCCCACATACAGTTTTATAATGACCGGTTATCGAACTCAACTTTTGGTTTTATTTTTTTTGCATAAAAATTGAATACAGGCTCAGTGAGCAGAATCCCTCGCACAATAATTATTATAACAAATAAAAAGTAAAACTGTATATTGTGCTGAAGGTACAATCTCAAGTCCAAATAATTAACTAAAAGTTGAAAACAGGTAACGAAAACAGTAATAGTTCAGTTTACTAAAATCACTAAAAGCAAAATCCCTTTTTTTATTTTAAAAAGCAGAAAATTTTGCATTTTGATTAATAGATTAATGAAAATATTTACCTCTAATTTTTATAATCGGAATTTTAATTAAAAACTAATAGTCTAAAAAATGTTTATTAATTTTTAAACAAATTTTAAGTTTTAACATGAATAGCTAGAAATAAATATGAATCAAAAGAAATAAAACTTTTTATTATTACCATCTAAAGAGTATCAAAAATCGCACGCTCTACGATGTGTAAAGCTATTGCTGTTTCTAGCTATTTGTCTACGTGTCGTAGTAACCTGAACAAGTTTATTACATTTTACTTTGTGGGGTAGGTATAATTAAGTATTAATATCAATGAATAATTATTTTATTTTGCTTTTTATTTAAGGAGAAAAGTATTGTTGTACTTGTGATACAGTCGAAGGTTAGCGATATATTTTTTCTAAGTGCGTTATAAATATTTAAAAATGAATTCTGCAAATAATGCGTTAAACTGTTTTTATTTAATTTATTCTGAATTTATTATTCGGATGACTATCGAGTTTTATCAAAAAAAAAGTTTTCATTTCCAAAAAGGTTAATCCGATATATCCAAATATCCGACATACAATTTATTATTTCAGGAGTCACATACATACTCTTCGTTATGCACCCAACCGCAAAGCAGAAATTAGCAACAATTGAAATTAATAGAGTAAAATATTTATCCATTCTATTAATTAGCAAGAGCTAGTCGTAGGCTAGTAGTTGGGATGCTAGGTTGATATGCCGCTGTCGTGATCTTTGAAATAATAATTACCTACTTCTCAGCACTGATTTTAATACTAATATGTTTTTGTAAAAATTTTATTTACTTTTAATTTGTAAATATTTTGAATTTTTAAGAAACAAGGCTTTTTGCTTTTAAAATTTTGCAATTAAAATTTATTGGTATCACAGAAATAAATTCGAATGACAGCAGGTGAGCGAGTTATCAAATCGATTTTACTTTCCCATTTTTCTATTGGAAATTTTGTTTAACATTGAAACAAAATTTATTTTGGATTGTTTTTTAAAAACAAATGAAAGATAATTTTGTAATTTTGAAATATTCGTCTGGCACAACTTGAAAGATTTGTATTTTTCTGAGGGTTGTGGAAGTTTGGATTTGTGAACCTTAGGAAAATACATATCAAAATCAACTCATCAAAAGAAAGAGTTTCATTTACTCTCTGAAAATTTTCTAAATACAAAGTTTTTCAGTTGATTTTGCCAGCATGACCTGATCGCATTACATTATTTATATTAATACTGAAATACAAAATCATGAATGTTTCAATGATTTCAAAATCATTTAACTGCAAATAATTTCTGTATTTTGTTAACAAAATCAATTATTTTGTGCTATTTAGGAATCTTATTTGTACAATAATTATTTTTATACGGCATATTGTTTTCTGGGTTCAATAAATGAAGCAATAACTAATATTTTTGCCGTTTGTTCAAACAACTTGGACCTTCTTTTATTAAAATACTTGAAAAGAAAATCTATACAAAATTTTGTATAGTTAGTACTTATTTGGAGTACTTCAACAATAATAAAATTTTTTGCTTTTTATATCTTTTTAAATTTTAATGGCCCGCAATTTGATTTTAAAACAGCATAATAGCAAAAATAAATATAATAAAGAATTGTGAACATCCATAAAAGAACTGAATAAAATTTTCTTGAAATGAGTTTTAGAACTGGTGACCTGTATAATATGTACGAATTGGAAAGTCATTTTTAAGGAAATTATTTTTAAACAATTTCGTAGTTACTTAGTAGCTTTAAGAAAATCTTTGATACGGATTTCCTGATTTTAATATTTGTGAGTGGTATGAAAGTAGATGATATTACTGTAGTAGACTGACTTGAAAATCTTATATGTAGACTGATTGGGAAAAATGATTTCAAGACTTAATTAAGTTTGTTTAAGTTTTTAAATATTTTTCGCAACATTAAATATATCAGCATAACGTTTTCATTATACTTCTCGTTTCAGAAAGTTTAGTTTTATGTATTCTCTGTAGATTTATAGAACATTAGCAGATGTAAATGTCAAGTCGGGGATATCACAACTCCCAGGAGTTTTTCGTAATGTTGTAACACATCAAAATTTTACTAATTAATTTATGTGTAAACAATTACGCCAATGAAAATTAGGGACGACCTGAACATAATTGTTTAATTAGGTACATTCAATTTTAAAAATATTTAACAATGCTTTGCGTGCAAATGCCTCCTATAGTCATATGTATATGTATGTAATCTGTTGTAATTGGGTGATTATGTTGGATTAGGATACATTTTAATCTGTTTTCATTATTTATTTTCAATTTTTCGGAAGCATACCAAGTCTCTCGGTGTATTGACTCCCGAAACTTTTACACCGGTTAATCTGACGTATACAAAATACGTGTTAACTGCACAGAAACCCAAACTGAAACGACATTTTTGTCTCAAAAAATACAAATCCATATATTGTTTGTTTATTGTGATTAAAGTAAACAGAAAAGCTCATTAAAAAAAGTTTTTACTTCTCAGCTCCTCAATGGAAATGCTTCAACGGTGGGCGAGAGTCGTGGCTAGTTCAGGAGTCTAGTAAACACTACACAGGCATTTTAAGAATGCTGTATTTTTTAATACTGTTGGCTCTCTGATATAAAAGTTATTATGGCAATTTCACTAGAATGTTTACTCGTGAACACTTTTAATTATTAGATTTTATTTAAAGCTACGATTTTCACCAACGGTTTCTTGTCATTACTTCCGTATTTTTATAGCCAGTATGTAAATTGATGTTACATTCAAATTCAAATGTCAATAAATGTTACCAGTTTAACTTGCATCTAATATTCCATTTTGAAGATACGGGGAGAACTTTAATATACAAATTTATACTATGAAAACTACAATTAAATTAACGTTAATTGTTGGAACTAGCAGTAAATTTAAGTTAAAAATTTTGTTTAGAACAATAACGTCAGTTACAAGCCCTGAAGTGTTCCTCAGAGTGAAATTATTATACTCGAGTAATATTTTGTTCCCAAGTTCAATTTATCTTAAGTTTACCATTAAGAAAAAATTCCAGGGTTACGCAATTTTGAATTTTATTAAAAAATGATAATCGATTAATATAGAGGGAGAGGAAAATTGCCATTAATGACGAAACACATTTTCCACTTAATGAACCATAATAATCTATCTTTTCAATATTCTAGCAAATTTTTGTTGCGAATTATAACTTTAATTAAGTTCAGTAATGCCGTAATAATTAATTCATACCTAAATTAAAGTTCGAAGTTATATTAACAAGTTTGAAAAATGTAGGAAAAACTTTTCTTTCCTTTTTAAAGCGGTTATTCATCATTTATGATGGATCTAAACACTTAAATATAAAAATATTGCCATGAGCCCTGATCAAAAATTAATTTATCGAACTTTTTAAATAATTACCTTATTACTGAAATTTACGGCAAAAAATCAGTTCACCAAATTAAAACATCTTACGTGTAAATTTGTTTATAAAAAACCTTTTAGAGCTTTTAAGGGAAAATTTCAGAGCATATTTCTACTTAAAATTTCCGGAACATATTTTGTTTAATTTTTAAAAATCTCAGATTGCAATTTTTCTTATTTTCGTGTTTATGAAACTTTTTAAATTTTATTTGTTTAGTACGTGAAAATTGAACTGGCTCAGGTTAGAGAAAATCAATCGTTATTGAATTCAAATAATATTTCATTTACTCCTTAATCATTTTTATTACCTGAAAACTGGAATTTTCAAACTGTAAAACATATACGTAATGCGATAGTTTAAAAACATACCATGTAACACTTTTATGTTAACAATAAATCTCGTCGGGATAGACGAGCAAATTACAATAAAGTTTATTTATTTGCTTTATTTTTTTTATGATAAAATACAAAATTTATTATGATTACAATAATGGAATTTAAATCTCCTAATTATTGACAAATTTACGACTGTCCGAAATTATTGCGCTTCCGGTTAAATTATCAAAATTGTGCATTTAAAATGTGAAATAAAAAAATTACCACAGCCTCCACATTTCTAAAAATACTTTTCGCGATGTATGAAAGCACAAAAGTTTGTTTCTTGTTGGCGATACTAAATACCCACCGCCGAAAATGAAAAAAACTTTTCTGGTTTCCTTTTCTTTTTTTGCCGTTTTTATGTCAATAAAAGCCCATATATCTATTTTTACTCTAAAGAAAATTTGTTCTTATGTTGCAACAAAACTTTTAAGAAACTTCGTTTCACGAGTAGTTTGAGCAGGTTACCGAATTTTTTACGCGGAAACGAAAATGTTAAAAAAGTAAAATAGTTTAATTATTTTATGAATTTCTAAATGAGAAGAATAAGTGCTATTTGGCTTTTCCTGAAATTCTTGTTGAGCGGCGGTAGGCACATCAACTTCGTCTTACAAACCTTGAGCACCACACGCAAATGGGAGCATTTAAACATTAGCATGCTTGGTAGCATTTAATGGTTTTTCTACCTTTTAAATTAATTTAGAGTTTTTACCATTTAAATTACTTTAATGACTTTCTCCTTCTTTCTCTCTAATCAACACCTCCGTTTAGTTTTCTATCTCATATTTTCGCCAACAGCTTCTTTTAGCTTCACACCTTTGGCTAACCTAAACCGGACTGGGAAATTTTTTTCGGTCGGTTTTAGACCTAGGTTTTTATTTTGTCACCGTAATTTAACTAAAATCTACCTGGCAATTTCACTCTGTCCCTGCCACAGGGGTAATTGCATCTTATACACTTGATATTACGTAGGCGAAGTTTCCGATGTTAGAATGTAAAATTTAAACAACAACTATAGGTTAGCGTAAACAACTAAACTTTTTGCTATTGCTACATTTTTGGGGTTAATTAAACTTGTTGCATGTACAAATTTTCCAATATAGTGAAAATAAGAAGAGCCAACCTGCTAAACGCGATACAGTGAATGAATAACAATGTCGATGCTGTATATTTTACTTTACAATAGAATAACAACTCGATAGTTGTACAAAAGGGGAATAAAATTACTATTACTGTCACAATTTTGCACAGTAAATACTGACAACCTTGTTAGACTTGATTGAGTATTTTTTTTAAATCTATGAATCTTTTCTTGTATCTCTGCTTTCTCTTCCAACCTTCAGTTAGTACATGGTTAAATATTTCTGAAAAAATACACCTTGAGCTAAGGTTCAAAAAAATTCCGTTATAAATTTAAATTTTAAATTTAAATTGTTTTTATCCGTGTAAGTTAATTTCGTAATTTATAATATCATGCTCAGATGCCTTTTTTCCTCCATTTACTTTCAAATTTGTTCTTGCAAATTTAATTTAATTGTAATTTCTCTACTTTAAAGATTTTATACAAGTTTATTTTATTATTAATTTCTTCTTCAAATATTTATTATGTTTATTTTTAAATTCTACCAAATAAAGATACTTGGGGGTATTATATATTATTCCCATACACTTATAAATTATACATCAGTTTTTATAATAAAGTTTCCGGTTTTCATCCGGAGGACGATGCCTTTTTATGGAAGACGTAGTGCCAAACCACGGAGGTAAATTGAGAATCATAAAAAATTTTCATTCACACAATTTTACAAATTGTAATCAAACAATTTAAATCACCTGGAACAGGAGGATAAATTAAACTTTTATCGATTTTGAAATTTTAGTGTTGAGAAAGATGTAATAACTTTAAAATAGTGATCATAATTAATAGTGCTTGGTATTTCGTATTATTGTAAAATTATGAAATCAAAATTGTTTTAATTTGTTAAATTTATCCACTTTTAGGCTACAAAATGATACCTTGAATAATAATTTTAATAAATGATTTTGTTTAAGCTTTAGGGAACAATTTTACATTTAACTGTATTAATTTTAATTAAAATTATATTATGCTATTGTAAATACTTGATGTTATTTGAGAAACAACCCAGTGGCGCAACCCTAACCTCATGAAATGTTTTTAACAGAGACATAATATTTTACATTATAACATCTTACAGCAACACAGTTTTAAATTTTATTATATAATAATTATAACTGAAGTTGTATTCTCTTCGTAATTGGTATTTTCAAAGTTTAAAAAGATCTTTAGAAGTATTTGTTTAAAGTTTCGAACGATTATTATTATTATTTATGTAGTATTGGTGGAATATTTTTTAATACCTACATAATTTATTACCAAATTATTTATATTTAAATATAAAAGTTTTCGGTGTAATTCAATTGGGGTTTATTAAGTGAGCGAATTTTATATTGCAGGAAAAAAGTTGGAAATTAAATCATTAGCTGGTATTTGTTGAAGCTTATTAAATTAGATTTCTTTAATTATTAATTAAATAAATGTATAATTCCATCACAAGAAGTTTCCAAAAGTTTATGACTTTACAAGATATATTACGAACTTGAATGATGGAAAAACTTTGGGAAAATAATTGAAACACCCTTGTCAACTTACGGTAATGCAGCATAAACTCGTTTTGAGTGTTGAAAAGAAACTGAAAATTTAGATTTGTAAGTCGTCTCAAGGAATATAAAAATAAATTATTCATTCGCTTTGAATCTGTAATTTATTTTAGCAAATTATTACAAGATTTTTCTCGAGTTGGTACATTATAATTTTATACATATTTTTAAATTTATTGCGATTATGCCCAAGTGATTTTTATATTTTAGAAAATGTTTATTTGCGGTAGTAAATTTATTTAGTCTTTTTCTGTTTAACTTTCGTTTTGGGTTTAAAACTTATTTTATTTACAATTTTAAAATGTTTACCTTCATTTTATTTATTTTAAACTTGCCAATTAACAAAAACATTGGCAAATACCACTTATTTACTTAAGGAAAATCCAATTAATTATATTCAAATTATATCTACAATTTTGACAAAGAAAAATTACGTTTACATGGGTTTTATGTGTAACCACCGGCATTCTCGTTGATTACACGTATAAACGAGTAACACGTTTTTAAAATAACATCAGTTTTTATTTATTTTTTTTTTTTTTTCAGGTAAGTCGCAAGTTATAACAGTAGAGCGTAGATTGCTGAAAAGGTAAGCTTCTTATACAGAAATTTGTTAATTGTGGGCGAAATCCCCGAAGGAAAAATTCAAAATTTTTAGTACAAGTACAAAATACTTCAAAATTTCATCAAAATTTGCCTGTTGCTTTCTAATTAGGCGTCACGAGAACCGTCAGCATTTCATGCTCAAATGCAAGATTCTAAATATTTAGTTTATTATATTCACTTAACGGAGCAGAAACTTAAAATTTAAATTGCTTAATATGGTTTTGTAATTTTGGCATAATATAATATCATGTAGTTTCAAGTTGAAATCAACATAGAAACAATTCAAAGTTTTGTAGACTGTTGGATAGGATTATGTGTATTTGTTTTGTGGCGAAAAGTTTGTTTTAGTAATATCAAATATAATTTTTCAAATGTTACGTTCTCATAAATGTTGTCGATTTTCCAAAAATATGTTTAGATAAATATTTTATCAAAATTTACTCTTTTCGGGCATCAAAACAGGAAGTTTTTATTATGCAGCATTATAGATATTATCAGAACGATTGTTATTGTAATTAAAAATTGAAAATTTTTGATTGCTCTAATGACTACTTTCCCACAAAAAATTAGAACTTTAGACTTTAATACGTACTCACTTTAGCTTGTGCGAATATCTTTCTACTCATTTAGTATTTTAGCTTTTTACAACTCGTGGTGTAAAATAATATTGTTATACTCGTCGCTATTTGTTTAGGTGGAATCCGATTTAAAATTATTTATTTTTACCATACAGATATGTTAGCTTTTTTTTTATTTCTTTCTATTTCGTTAGGTTTTGAATAATTAATGAAAGTTAATGGATTACAAATAAGCTTTTCTGGAACTGATAAGGTGAAATTACTTATTTTATGGACAAACGTTCTTCATTGGAGGATCAATAAAATTTGTGTAAAATTAGGGAATTAAAAAAATTGTTACTTTTTGTTACATTTTACTAGGATTACATTAATACATTAATTTCGAGCCGAAAATTTTCCGAATTATTTTGAATTTTGTAGAATATTCTCAGTTGAAACATTAAAATTACGCAATATTAAAGTTTATATCGTATAAAGTCATAATCCAAAAACAATAAAAAATTAAAGCGGATAAAAAGGCAAAAACGAATTCAACACCATAATATATTTCAGAACCACATGAAAAAATTAAGAACATAATCGAAATAGTTGTAATCAAAATAAAAATTATTTGAGAAGTCTTTCAGTGTAGTCTTTCACGCTAACGGCCTACTTCAGAGTTGGGTCTATATTTTTTCCACAATAAATAACATCCAGCGAAACCGGGTACTTCGGTTTGTTATTTATAATAATGAGGTCCCTGTTACATCAGAGACTTGAAGTTTACCTCCATTAGTTTTAATGTAGATCCACCGCTGATAGTCATGCATTTATTTTAGTATATTTTAAGTTAAGTTAATAAACTTAATTTAATTATTTTAATTATCTACCTGAATAAACATCTTTTTTCAAGCCGAATTACTAATGCTTGGCTTCACAAAGATAACTCAATTATCTATGATTAAAATTATACAACCGTTAATGTTACTGTTATAAATTTGTAATTGAAGCTAGGATAATCATATAGATTCAATTTTAACTCAGTTTGCTGAAATTCCACTTACATAGGTAGCATAGACGTGTTAGTATTTTAACTGAAATACGAATAAACATAGTAATCATTTTGCATGGTGTATTGTCATGTTCCAAAATACCCATTCGATGTTTCACATTAAGATTTAAAATTTTCTGGTTTTTTCGTCAACGAGTTTTTATCAGCTAGGTGGGGAAGCCAGGTATTTTGCAACCAAAATGGCTGCAGAGGCGGCCTAAGACCAATTTTCTATCTTTTAAATTTGAGATATTTTGCGTTTCAAGATTGAGCTTTTGTATTTGGCGAATTAATCATTTTGATTTTGACTAAAAATTCTGCTAAATTCTGCTCACAGTACAGTAATATAGTTCTGGGGTTATGAATTTTTTTCCCACCCCACTAGATTTCAATGCAATATGGTAAGCTTTTCTTAAAAATAAAAAAATTTGGTTTAGGGTTCGTTTCGGAAACACGAAGTACACAAAATAAATTAAAAATTTATATTAAATTTCTACTAGGGTTTCGCTTGCTCTTTTGCTAATTTTTTTTGCTTTAATTTGCGAATACTTTAATTTTGTGTAATTTAAATTTTTCCCGACTTTCCGTCGGTCACCTCTAACATCGTGTTTAAACGTTGTCTAGTAGTTTGGGCACCCTACTAATAGAGCAAAAGTTGTAGCTGTTATGCTTAGGCAGGTTCAATCCACTCGAATGTCGAGTTAAGCAAATCTGGAGTGAAGTTAAAAAACCGTCAAAGAAAAGCGATTGGCACGGGATGTATTTGCTATTTTATGAGGTTTTATACTTTTTTGCGGTCAATAGTAGAACCGATGTAAATCTCTGGGGAGGTTGGTAATGTTGGAATAAATCATAAATATAAAGTTAACATTGCATGTAATACTTCACTTTATAAAACGAGAACTTCGCACATATTTTAACCGTTAGTTTTTAAAACACGTGCATTAAAAATTTGTTTGATTAATAAATTTTCACAAAGAGAACATTAAAACGTGCTTAGGGTATATCGAAGCCAGAAAATAATTTATTATTAAAATTTAATGTCTTTTTGCAAAAGTCGTTTTTATTTATTACTGCCTGTAACAATAAATACTTGCTTGTAAATAAATTATTAGTTAATTTTTTACAAAAATGACCACCATTGACATTAAATATTAAAAATTTCATTATTATCAAAAAATACAGCAGCTTTCAACATTTCATCCAAGTTTGATATGCAGCCGCACAGCAACTTTGAAAATTTTGGCTGTTAAAATTTTTTATGCTCTTTTTTACTTTAATTAAAAATAAATTTAGCTGACTACACCTTTTCGGGCAATAAAAATGTTGCGTTTTCTGCGTTTCGATAACCTGTATGTACAAATGCTTTGTTAAATTTAATTAACAATTAGCAAGTCATCTTTTATCTTTTATTTGGTTACTTTTCCTGCTTTTTTGGTAGGTAATTATTTGCAAGTGCTACTGAATTTTTTTAATAAATAAAAAAAATTTGCCAATATGATTTATTCAAAGTTGAAAGTGAGGGTAGTTGAAAATATGATTGATAACAAAAGTGGATGTGTTTGATGTTGAAGGATTGCCACTGGATATATGGAAGTTTGTTTTTATAGTAAATTTATTGAAAAGAAAAGTACATTAAAATATTAAGTTTGTCAACAAATTGATAGAAGGCGTGCGTGTTATAAATCGTGCGACTTGGAAAAGCCTTAAAGAAAAGGTCAGTAAAGAAATATTTAGCAACAATAATTTTTAATAAAAAGAATAAAAAAGAAATCCGAGTAATCATCTCGAGTGAGATTCGAAACCAGGTTGGCCCTAAATCTTGCGACTAAACTAAGTTTTCATCAAATTTAGGGGAAGCTAAATTAAGCATTGTAGGAATCTGTTTACACTTCAAAAGCATTAACTTGTGATCCTGCACTATAATGAAGTACTTGCAAAGGAATTTCACTTTGTTACAGAAGTGATAGCTAATTTAGATCTTCGAGTTTGTATTCAATACAGCACTTAAAATAAGTTTAAGCCTAGCTTACAATATGGTTTTTAACATTACAATTTATTTATTTTAATGATTTTTGTTTCTGTAATCTGCAATATGAGTATATTACAATATTTTTGTAATTTATATAACTTAGATAATTGGTAGTATTTATTATTTATATCTGTTAAGTTAGAATATTTAGGAGCTTCTCAAAACGACTAAACAAGTTTTTTAAACATTAATGAAAATTGATTAATAATTTTAATTCGAGGTTGAATTTTAAATTAGATTTGTGAAAACCGCCACATAATTAGGAAGAAATAATAAAAGACATTTGCATATAATTAAAATAATAATGATAGTCGAAGACGTACTAGGAGATCCAGTAATGATTTACAACTTTAACAGATACATATATACCAATCTCGTTAACGTTTTCATGTACGTCAGTGGCACTGCAACACACCTAGAACTTTTTTTATCATTAATATTAAACGTGATGTTTAACAGACGTAATTTAAAGCAATTTATAGGTTGCTTGCACGGTGATTAATTCGAATTAGATACAAGAATCTGCAAATATATCAGCTTAGGTTATTCAAGTTCAGGTAAAGTAAACCATTTACAAACCCTACATAGTTAGAACGAGTCAACCGTATTTCAGGGTATACTGTAGCGACTTTAAAATGTTTGGCCTACGGTTTGATCTTCCACTTGATCTGTTTTAACTGGAGACCAAATATTTACTACTTTTTTTCATTAAATTAATATTTGAACCTTTTCATAAAATTATATTTTACGATTGGATTATTGAAATATTTTAATTTTCAATTTAAAATTCGTACAATAGGTAGAATTACACTTAATGTATTTTAGGAGTTGAAAATTTTTTTTTTGTATTTAATTGAATACATACACACTTTTTGTTTTTTCGTCGAAATATATTAATAATTCAATATAGAGTGTTTTAGTATCATATTATATAGTAGCTTGCAATGCACCTGTCGCTAATATCTGATGACGTCACTGGTTAGGAGATAATCATTCTACAAAATATAAATTTATCATAATTTATTATATCGTATATTCAAAGTGTTATGTTTAATTTCCAGTTATGAAACAACAAAAACATTAGATATTCAAAATAAATGAAAAACTTTAATTGATGGCTTAAGTTTCAACGATAAACCAATTCTTATTACCCTCTAACAGAGGGTAATTGCAGTGATAAAATAGTAACTTACCTAGCACATTTTAGCATCAGAAATGTACGCTTCGGTTTGCCATTAAAAAATTAAAACTGGCAGTATGTGAATTAAATGAAATTCATTATCTACGACTGCTCTTTCAATTTATAGCCTACACCGAGGAAAACGATTTGTTGCTCTAACAGAGCTATTAGTAGCTATAGCCTCAACTGAGTTTTTTTTGCTGTTATAACAAATTTTCTGCTGCCACAACAAAGTTGTTGTTATGTATGCAGTAAAAACGAATAGTTGATTTAACAAATTTTCTTGTTCTGCATAGAAAAAACTTTGTTATGGCAGCAGAAAACTTGTTGCAGGAACGAAAAACTCTGTTGAAGCTATAGCTACTAATGGTTTTGTTAGGGCAACAAATCCTTTTTCACAGTGTAGTGAACCTCGTTGACACGGCACTGCTTTGTCTTGTCTTTACAAGTATTGACTTATCAAATCAAGTGATGTCATTATTCATTTTCGAAAAATTCTGTGTAATTCGAGCATTTCACTATCCGATGTTATATCGGATTTAAGGGTTTATCGTATCTTGATATCGGCTAAAAAAGTAAGAGTGTTGAACTAATAAGTTATGGGAAAACGAGATGAGAGCATTCTGCCATGTTTAATTATAAGAGTATTAATTTAAAACTTTAGAAATATAAACAAAAAATATGTTATTAAAATTAGTTAAACTATGTTAAACAACATTCGTTAGTTTTTTATAAATTAATAATTAAGGCAATCTTTGTTATTAAACTTTTCCAAAAAACGCAATATGCAGTCTAGGTGGGTACCTATTACAATAATTACTTACAAAATATTTAAGTTTTCGTTTTTTTTACAGTTATTATAAAAATAACACCTAATTAAAACTTTCATATTTCTTTTAAATTAGAATTTTATATTATAAAGTAGATTTTAAATTAAAAATATCTGAAGGAAGCTTTCAGTTTGATGAGCTTATCAACAAATTAACTCATTTTCTACTTTGCACTTATTGGAACTCAATCAGCCGTGATTAATCATGTTTGATACCGATCAACATATTAGCGTTGTTCTTTCAAATCAGAGATCAGTCTTTTTCACAATTCTACAATTTCCCCAACAAAAATGAATAAGGAGAAAGGATTTCGGGTTGACTGGGTGACAATCAAACAACTTTATAACTTGTAGGTCGACGTTTCGGACACTCTATGCATCTATTATCAAGACTATAATGAAGATTCTTATTGAAGATTCAGGCTTCTATAATGAACAGAACAGGACAAAAAGGTACTACAACTCGACTTTTGTCGAGTTTTTGTAGTAATACAGGTTTCTTCATTATTGTCTTGATAATGGATGCATAGAGTGTCTGAAACGTCGACCTACAAGTTATAAAGTTGTTTGATTGCCACTCAGTCAACCCGAAATCCTTTCTCCTTACATACCGGCATTGGGCGAGAATTCCTTTTCTTCAAAAATTTATTTGAAGTCTTAAAAATTTTTACTTTAAGATCGGATATAATTTAATTACCTGCGACACCTGTGATTTGTAAAAAGCCTTATTTAGGCTTACGGACAAAGACACCTATATAGACGATATAATAAAAAAATATATATAATATATAATAATATAAAGACGATATAAAAAGCCATCTATAGGGAAGATCGAACCCGAGATGTCGACTGACCAGCGCGAAAGAAGAAATGTTGGGAAATTAAGCGAAGGAAAAACTAGCGCATTATTAAAAACTATTAGTTTTCAATATTAGAAAATAAACATAAAAACTGTACAGAGAAACGAGAAAAGCTTTTATTACATTTAATGATTAACCAATTTTACTCGAAGATTTTACGATGTTGAGAATGTATAATTTTTGATTTCATCTACCAATTTACATACTCTCATACGTTGTTTCCATAGGAAAGTACAAGGGTTGTGAGTGTATGTATACGGGAAGTTTAGAAAATTTTTCATATTCTGCGTTTGTTTACTTCCTTTTTGTCGAATCCGAAATTGAAATCCGATCTTTGATATATATGTGAGCCAAATAATAACGTATATTGGTAATATAATTATTAAACAAAATATAATTATAATACATAATATTATGTATTTCTCTTTTTATATAATTCATAAAAATTGACTTTGTAATAATACTCTTATATTCGAGACAACTCAATTGTTTTACTTTTAAACAATCGAGAAATCTTCAGCGAAGGTTGTTACACCTTGAAGCCATTCAAGCTAAAATTTCAGAACAATTGTTTGCTTTTGTGTAAACTGTTATTAAAAAGCTTTTTGATGATGCTAAAAAAGTTGTATAACTGTCGTTTTACTTAACAACCTTCAACTTTTATATCTTTTGTAGGATTTACTTTATACTGCTTAAAAATAAGTTCGGTGAGACGGTGATGTTTTGCAAGAATGTGAGCTTCAGCTACCTTTTATAATGTAATTAATTGAAAGAAAGTCAAACTTATTTATGTTTTTTCTAATAAAATTTCTGCTTTTACCTCGCAGAAAAACATCTTTGCTAAAGCTGCGGCCACAACTAAATAAATCACGTGGCGACGCTCTCTGTTACAATATGTATTTGTATTCGGTACCAGTCTTTTTTATTTTCTTTATCTGTGAAAGCCAAAGAGCTAATGTTGAAGTACCTCCAAGCAACTCGGAATATTCGAAGCATTCATTCTAAAATCTATTCAAATGCTTTCCGTCTTATATTATTTTTCTAGATGGAAAAATGCTTAAATTTAATTATGTAAAATGTACATGCATAAAGGTAAAATATTAAGTAGGTATTACTCAAAAATAAAAAATATTTATTCGTCTAGTTATGAAATGTAATTTAATTTTATAAAAGCAATTATTTATTATTTATATTCTCGTTTCAACATTGAATGTTTGTTCGCTTGATGTGTATGATATTTCAACTTATTGCATTTAATGAAATTAATTACCAAAATTAATTTTACATTTATCATATATGTAAACTGATTATATGGTTAGCAATTACTTGAATTTATCAAAATTCCATTACATCGCTTTTCCAATTATAATAACAATTAATATGGTTAGCCACGCCTTTTTTAAGAAACACAAAATTAATTCTTTTGATTTTCCAAATGTCCAATTACTTGAATATTGACGTTTCTGTAATAAATAAAATAATATGAAATCTTTTATGTTAAATATGAAAATATCGAATCTTTATCGTTAAAATATTAAATTCATTGTTTCACGTAAGCTTATTGTTATAAAAATCCTTAAACGGGAAAACGGAAGATCTTCGTTGAATAGCATCCAGCTTCATATTTTATTGATGTTTTATGAAAAATATATTATTAGTAAATAAATATTTCGAAATATTTTCTTTTCGTTGGTTGTTATTGCGTCTCCTAAAATCTGTAAAAATAACCGGATATCAGAAATATTATCAACAGAATTTCGAATTCAATTAAATTCGAAAACATAAATTTTCTCGGAAAAGTTTTTCAAATTTTATTTCGTCACTCTTAGCTTCAATAAACCCTTTCTTACGCTTAATAGAGCTCGCATTAAAGTTTAAAACTTTTCTAGAATTCTGTTATATCGAATTTTTACACATTTAAATAACACCGTTTCGTTTCTTTGCAAGTGGCGATCGGCTCCCGCTTGGTACGTCTTTGTAATTTCCATTTGTCAAATTAAATCAATTAGCAGTTTGATGTTAAGAGCGACCCGTGTGAGGTATTTATAATCTGCTCCATATTCGACAAATTAATCGAATTACTAGTGATAGATGCAGTGGCTGTGAAGTTTAAATTAAATTGCTTGTTTAGTATTGGATATCGGAAATTTTTTTACTTTTCATAGCTTTTCGTTGGACAAACAAATTGCATGAATCGTGTTTTGAAGTAATATAGTAACTTGTCTGTTAGCTAACCTTGAGATGTAGCCCACAGTTTCAGAGAGCTTAGTCAAACAGTAGTTAATTTTATTGTAACTCCTTAAACAGAACAAACAGTAGAAAGTTAAATACCAAGATAATAAGATAGAAAATTCTGACTAACGGCGTTGTTGTTAATTTTAAGAAGGTTGTTATTCTATATTAATTAACAAAACAAAACAATAATTATTATTTACACAATTTTTTTCCTTACATTTTTAAAGTCGTTTATTATTGTTAAAATGTTTCTTTTATATGCGAATAACTGTATAAAGGTCTTTCCTTTAATGGAAAGGAATTTCTATAATTTTCAAGTTATGAAACATTAAATTTTCATTACTTTCGACTTTATTGTATCAAAGTCCAATACAAAAACTTAAAAGGTAAACAGTAAGTAGACAACAATTTCATATATTCTATCAGTAAGAATTTCAACTATGAACAATATTTCGAAGCATTTAAAATGTTTTTAAGAATTTAGAATAACTATATAACATTTTTAGTGTCTTTTTATGGTTCCTTCACACTTTTATTTTAAATAAAAATTTTTTTAACAGACTTCCCAACCAATGAGCTTTTATTTTTTCTTGCTATATTGAAACGATAAAAACGTTTGATTCAATAACCATAAAAATTAGTTTTCATTTAGAAAATGAATTTGAATATACATACAACATAAAGGCGATGCTCTACTTTAATTTTAATTACATATTATAGAATTTTGTAACAAATTTCTCTGCGCAGAGCTTTTATTTTTATTAAAAGTTTTGAACGAATGTAGTTAGTAGAAATTTTTACAAAAACTTAACTGAAAGTTCAATTTGGATATGTATTTGTTTACAACTTAAAACACTTAAAATTCACCTTTTAAACCGCGAGAAACTTTTCAAGAGAAGAAAACTGGAAGCCGGCACAAAAGCTATCATACTGTCATAATACACAGTAGCGCCAAACCCCATGGTTTATGAAGGGTTTTAAATAAAGGCAGATTATCTCGGTGGTTTGCCATTGCCTAGTTCTTGATCCATTGGGACTCGAACCAAACAAAAATTCATTGCATTTATAAAAATTTCGTAACTAGGATAGGTGGGGAAAGACTAGAGCTAGACAAATAGTATTGCAAAAGTTATTATTGAATATTCTTCAATTTTCCTGCAAGAAGTACTTAATTCTCTGTTTAAAATTAAAAAGTTCGTTCCATCTGGAGCTCTCAACACTAGCTTGGTTTAAAGAACTATGTACAGAAGGATATGAATTATAATCACGAGACACAGGAAACGTGTCATTTGCAGTCGGTTTGAAATAGATGAAGTAAAGCTGTAGTATTTTTCATTCATTTTCCTTTTCCCAAGTACATAATAAAAATTTTTTAAATATTTTTCAGCTTCGGTTTTAATCATTTTTCTTCCTTTTATAAATTGAATATTTCAGTAACACTTTCAAAACTATTTTACTAATGAAAATTTGTATAACTTTTATCAAGCCATTGCAGGATTTTAAAAGAAACACTGCGATATTACGTAGACTATAAAAACGTTAATTTTCAGAAACTATTCATGCTCATCTGTCTATTTGGGCTGGAACTTTTCGAATTAATTAACAATGAAGTTTAAATTTTGTCTAAAGTTGTGAACATTGTAAGCTGCAAGATACGAGTAGGATGTCCCCATAATGCGCTCCATACGGAGAGGATAGAAATAATTTGGATATACTAGCAATAAAGAGAGGGATTCCAGAAACTGATATAAAGTAGAAATTTTTAAAGCAATAAAGCTCAAAATAATTGAAACTGACTGTAATTGTCAATAACGAATTCAATATCCAATAAAGAAATACAGTTTCGTACTGTCAATAATAACTTTGAAGAGTTTCTTTCGGTACGCCACTGATGAAATTATCTGAGTTCTTGAATTCTGAAAGTTTCCAAAGTAAAATTAAAATATCTCGAAAATACTACTATCTAGAAAAAAACTTTTCAAGTAAAAGTTGTAGGTATTATACCAGCGAACAATTTTTATTTTAGTAATTTATTTATACCGTGCAGCGTATTTTCAACTTATTTTAATTAAACCTAGATCGATTAATTAAGGTGAACGCCCACTTTGGAATAATATAACTGCTACGTATGAAATATAAATGGTAAGGATGCCGCTGACTCACAAAAACATACATTTTTTTGATAATTGTCTTTTCAAGCTCAGGAGACCTATTTCCGTTCGAATTTAAAAAGAAGTCGGAAGAACATGAGAATTAATTTAAGAGGCTTAATACAATACCAATTACTAAATTTTGAAAAACATCGATTTTTTATAAAAAGATTTTTTCAAAAAAATTTGTAACAAATATGCTTTCAATAATGTATAGCTCACCGATTGGCACGTATTGGATGCCCGATGCACAATTTTTGTAAGCCGGATCGCTGATATACACTTTCTTCTAGTTTATCTGCTTGGCAGTAAGGATTTCCGGTGTTTACTGGGATTTTAAACTTAAACAAATTCTACAATTTATGCATTTTCGCAAAAGAGATTTTCTTATCTACTTTAAAGCTATGCTGCGATTTTAACACATTGTATAAAAATTTTTTGCAGTTACATTTCTGAAATAAATTTGCATCAAACTCGCATTAAAAATGTAACTATCAGCAACTTTTTCAATTTTCAATAAATTATTGCTTCGGCACGACTTATTTTTGCAGCACAAATTAGGTTTATTTACTTTAAAAATGTATACGTCCACGAAAGTGTACTTTTCTGGAAATTTTTCAGGAACAACAAACCTTTGCCTGCAAAATTTACATTTGTACATTTATTTTGCGAAACTGATTTCGTTACTCTATTTTTGGAATTTCTCCCTCGGGATTCATTTCCAGCTCCACGTGTTCATGAACAAATTGTTTTATTTGAAAATTTATACCGGTGATAAATGATATGTGTAGTATGTAAATAATTTGTTTCTAATATTTTGGATCACTTTAATTGAGTTGTTTTTTATTTTTGGATGGTTCGAATTTATCAGGCATGCACGAGTATCAATCTAATATTCAAAGGATGTTGCCATATAAGGCGAACCGCAATTTTTCACCAACTGCTCAAGATTTTATCGTTATTAATCAGTATTCCATGTGAGGGAGTTTTATTTTGTGAAAAATCGATTTATCTTCATTTCTCCCAATAAAATAACACAAAGCGTTTTGACTTGGAAACAATTATTTGAAATTAATTTAGGAAATCACGAAGGAGAAGTTGTACATCACGTGCGTCAAACTAAGTTAATTTTTGTTTGATATAATAAAATTTGCGGCTTAAATTGTTAAATTAGGCCTACGGAAGTTGTCTTTAAAAGATATTTTTAACCTAATAGGAGCAGTTGGAAAAGTTTGAAATTTTGTTTGAAGATAAACTAAATAAAGCCTACTCACTTTTGGAGTTGATTAATTTTGTTCAATTCAATAGTTGCCGTCGAAGGCGATCCTGTAAGTTAGTTTTCCACGATCTAATTAGATTTTCTCGTCCTATCGACAGAGGAACCATAACCTGAATAAAACTTTCTTAATTACTTCAATTTTTTAACCCAAAAAATTTCCAAAATTTAAAAGGCTTAGTAAATCTTTCAGAGCGCAATTAATCAATTTTTGCACGGTAAACTGCTTTTTAAACAGTAATCTTGCGCCCCCAAGTAATTAATTAACACATAACCACTTCGTACGTGTGCAATTAATTATCTGGATCCGCATGTTCAATTAGTGATTTAAAATTCCAGGAAAATCCCACATGGACAACACAATAAAATTTAGATTATTTTTGGTGTAGCAGTTTATTGTTGTTGCATCGACTGTCTCGAACATTATGAAGTCTTCCAATTTTCAAGACAACATTTTTTACGTTTTTATTTTAAAATTTGCTTCCTACTTCTTTTTATTCGTTTATAAGGTAAATTTATTCAATTTTCTCGCATTTCCTTAAAGCAATTTTTTAGTCTACTGGGTGTTCAAAAATACTTCTTTTGATAAACTCTAAATCAAATGTTTCTAGATATTCGGCTCTCGTCAGTCGGTCTAACATGTCTACTGTGTTTGGAAAAGGACAACAAATTAATAATTAATAAAAAATAATATATATTCAGATAAATTGATATTTTTGAAAATATAAGCAAACGGCGGCTGATACGAAAAACGTTAAATACATATTTATTATTGCATATCCCCCAACTCCCCCAGCTATTTTTAAATATAATTACAAATAATAATACGTAGTATAATTTGCTATCCTATCTTGCTATGTTTACGAGATATTTGAGAAAAGTCAATAAAACTAACTTATTTTGCTGCTATACTTGGCTAGGTTGGCTAGGCGCCAGATTACATTAATAAAGGAATAATATGAAGAAAAATTTGCTTTATTATTTCATCAAAAGAATTAAATAAGATATAATCTTGATGTATGTTGAATTAAAAATCTAGAACAAAAAAAAGTTAATTTCGTTAATTTAACTCTAAAAGTAAAATAATTGAAAACTAACCACAGTTTGAAGGAATACTTTAACAAAAGCGTAACAATAATTAGAATTTTACAATAAACCAAATCTAATAAACTAAAAAAAAAAAAAAATACGACCGATTCAAATTCACACAAAATTAATTAAGGATATCAACTTTTTGTTTTAAATATTATTATTAGTACAGAATACTTGTATAACAGTTTAGAAGCTAGAAACAGAAAAGAAAATAAACCGCGACCTTCCACTCGAAACGCTGCAAAAACTTGTAAAATTCAGAAAACCTCTTTATGCGAATGAAACTTTTTTATAAAAGGACCTTCGAGATGGCATATTTACATATGTTTATATAAAGAACGAAATAAAAATTTACGAATTTGAGTGGTATTTTCTGTCCAGGTCTTTTAGGTTAAAAAGTTTATTCGGTTGTTTTTATAATATATTTCTAAATTTTTGCATTGTATATTATATTCCTATAATAACGTCTTTTCTAAATTTATTCTTAGTTGTTTTTCTATTTCATATAAGCACAGGTATACATACACATGTATAGGGTTTTTCGTAATTATTCAGCACATTACTCGAATCTATTTCGAAAACATTGTATATACAATTTTTATCCTTGTAATTCTGATTTCGCTAAAGTTTTCAATTTAAATCGAAAAACAAGGAAATTTATTCGTTGCAACAAAACTGGTATTGAATTTTCTTTGTTTTTGTAAGCTCGTTCGGGTGTGGTTACATTGAACTACAGAACGTGTTTTGTAAAATACACTCAAGTAAAACATTTTGAGAAATTCGTTCATGATAAATAATTGAAAATACACTTTGGAAGAATAACACAAAGTGTTATGAAATTATAATTTTTGATTTTACGATATATCAATTTTTAATCAATAGAATTTCACTTTTTCATTGCTAATCGAAGCTGTAACTAAATTCGATAGCTCTAAACCAAAAAGGTTTTTTATTATTTTATTTATGGAGTTTTTGTAAGGAAAAAGAATTGAAAAAAGGCTTTTATGTGCATGTCACTACTGCTGGCAAAAAATTGATGTAAAGACGTCTTATAGATTTAAAAATAAATTGCCTGGTTTGTTACAGCAAACTTGATGTTGATGTTTATTGTGAAAAATCATATTTATAATGATAACAATTAAGGAAATATAAAGTGGAACCAATTTGTTATTTCTCGAGAAAATAAATCATAACCATAGCTGTCCAAGATGTTTACTTCTTTCCGCGATTTAAAAATGCAACTTTCATGTAAATGTAGTTATTTAAGGCACTTACAAACATTAAATTGTAAAGTATTAAGAGCAAAATCTAAACATTAAGCTTAATGTTGCTGGAAACTTAGTTTTTGCTAGATTTCACTTGACAAATCTACCATATTTACTTCGGGATTTAGTTTTCCAAAAAAAGGTGGTTTATTGTTTCGCGTTAAAACTAAATTATTTAGTAGTCTGTTGGTACCCTAACTTACGCGTATGTAAATTTATATTACATGCATTGCCATTAAAGTAGAATTTAGAGATTTTTAACTAAACTTTATTTTAGAAAGCTTTATGCTCAAGATAAGGGAAGAAGAGCATTACCATTTTCTTACATCATAAACTCATATGCACTCGCACTTCATCATAATATTTAGTAGGGTAAGTTCTCCTGTTACAGTACTACGCCCACTGTCGTACACTAAACGATATAAAATTAAATAACAGTAAAACCGTAAAACAAATATTTTAAAAAATATTATACATATCTTTCGCTTTCTCTAATTTATTAAATTGATTTATTATCAAAAAATAAGTTGACAAAGCAAAAAGTAATAAAATACGATTCAGTATGTGGTACTCGGTCTACATTTTAAATGAAAACGATATTGTAATCGGAATGGTTACAAGATATGATTTGTTTTTAAAAATTCTAATAAAACACATTGATGTTTGATTGTTCATTAGAATTGTAGAAATTTTTCATAAATTAATAAAATAAATAAATTTTACAAAAATTAGTATTAAATACGAAAGTTCTGTTAGTAATCCGGCAAATAGACCCTAGCGTTTAGGTACACAATTGTAAAGTTTCAGGAACATAGGCTTTGTTAACTTCTTTTTAGTTTTTAATTTTATTTACTGTTATGAGCACTTGAGCACTGAGAATTAAGTCGTAGCGTAGCGTTTGCTAATTAAAAAGAAACAACAATTAAACTATTTCAATTTTTAAAAATTTTCTGAATATTTTAATTCAAAACGGGATATTAATATCGTTTATATTTATACTTATATTATAAAGATATTTTTTATAATAAATAAGTTTACTACCTACCGTATATTCATTCATATTCAAAGCAGGAAACTTTTCGTAATTTTTAGATTTTTATATGAGTATTTATAGCAGCTAATACTTGTTTTTGTGAAATTTTTGTCTTTCAACCTGAATACCTACAAAATGTCGATTTTATTAATTTCTTTGGAATGTTTCTGTACTCAAATCTCGGACAAAGAGCGTTATGCGGCAAACGGGTTTTTTGAACATCTCTTGCTTATTGTTAAGATTTAATATTATATATTTTGAGTAGAAAATATAAAATGTGTCTAAATTGAAAATGCTTTTGGGTTATTTAAAAAAAATAGATTCTTTTTAAATTTTAGACAGAAAAAATGTAACGATTAGGGTGGTTTTTCATTCAAACGCTTCCAATTTATGAAGAGAATGAAATTTCTAAATATATTCGCACATCAATTTATTCCATTGTCAATAAGAATTTTTCAAAGTCGACAACACTTTTTATGTCTGGCAGTTAAATTATATGTAGGTACGTTGTTATACATTTTTATGAAATTTTATTGGACCTACTGTATGTGGAACAGGTAAATTATTGGGAGCTTTAAAAATAATTGGAATCTTTCAAATGCTTGATTGATGATCTGAACAAGCACCGAAACAATCTATTCATTTCTAAAAACATTCGAACAGTTGTAAATAATGAATTATACCGTAGTTGAATAGCTTGAGGTCTTCAATTTTTCCCGTTTATCGAATATTAACTTAACAAAATTATTTAACTTGTAGTTTTCAACGTTATTTCAATTAGTTATTCAAAAACGTGAAATTATTATTGTTAATAATTAGCATAGGGAGTTTGAATGTAATTTCTGTGTATTCGAGGGTTAAGCTTATTGTACGGATAAATTGCTTAAATTATGGTTCTATTCTGTTCCACACTATCGAATTACGTAACATTTAGTTTTTACTTTTGTGCTATTTTAGAAGCATTTACGTTGTTAGTAAACAAATTAAATAATATCTTTCTCATTAAATCAAACGTAGTGAAAACTATATTTTGCTACAAAAGGCTTGAGGATAACATTCTCTTATTTTTAGTTTATTTATACTAATTATATACATGCAAGCAGTACATATTTCACAAACAAACTCGAAACATTTCTTTTTTATTTTATAACATTTCACTAATTTAAATTGTTTGAAAAACATTGAAATCTTGCGAATTTTGCAATTTAATTAGACATACCATGTTGGTCGTTTGGTGAAATAAGCAAATACCAGTTTAATTACTGATTTATAAATATATGTTTACTATTTATTTTGTTCGCTTACCAAATAATTTAATAATATAATTTGGTTATTTTGTTCTCCCCAATACTTATTACTCATTCTATACCAACTTAAATTGGTGACTTTTAGATTTTTATCGTTGGCAAATGTGTTCAGGCTTACCAACATACAGTTTTAAAAATCACTATTAGTGAACACCATCAAGCGGAATTTGAAGTTGTTTTCATTTTTTTTCGCATTCATAGATATAAAATTAACAGAACGACGTGGAGAGTTAGAACTGGCAGCACTTGAGAATTGAACTAATTAAATTGGACTCGACAATTTGCATAATATTATACCAATAACACCAATAATATATAACTTTGCATAGATAATTTTGTAGTAACAATTCGATCATAATTGTAAGTCGAAACCGTCTCAAATGGATTAATAATCTATATGTATGCTTCCAAACGCGAAATAACGGTTTTACTGTTTCAAAAGCAAAACAATTTTTTAGTTCTGGTTAGTTGATCTTTCATTAGGCAAATGCAATTCGAAATGCATTAAGTTACCTCCTATTCAAATTTCAATTTAGTATTATGTTGGTTCTATGTTCTAGCACGAGGCAATGTAAATTTGTTTGACGTAAATGAAACTTGATTCGGATATTTACTTTATCTTAAATTATGTGACATCAATTTAATTAGTTATACATAAATTAGGCAGTTTGAACTTTCTAAGGTGCAAAAAGTGAGTAAGTTAATGTATGAAGAGTAAGTGTAATAAAAAGTTGAACTTATAACAAGTAAAACCGATTAATGAGACTTTTAAATAACTTTGCTGTAGAGCAGTGTAATAGCCACTTCAGCCCTAATAACTTTCTAATGTCTTTTGCGTTTAAGAAAAAGCAGACACCATTTATTTCTCTCTTGGACAATCGATTTGTAATTTGTCGGGAAATTTCTGGGGATGTTCAAATTGTTGGAAAAATTTGAGATGTTTTTGAAATTGAATTTAGTGTCAAATTACACCTTTGTGGGCTAAGGGTCTAATGGAGCAAATTATTCAAGTAGATATTTAACATAACCTGCAAATCGGAGATTAAATAAAGACGATTTGGGTCAAATGCAAATCTACTTACTTATCCAAATCTATTTAAATACGGATTACTGTTTATAACGTCAGGAGGTTTAATATCTTTTTAAATTTGATAGTCAACTTCCATCTTACCTTTTAGTGTAGCTGACGACTCAAAAATTTTCAACATAAAACTTCAATTTTAAGAGTTACCCCTTTTACGACCTACATGCAAATTACTTTGTCACTTACAAAAAGTTACGTTTTAACTTTAAATTTAGACGAAATATTGTTACATTCTTAATTTGCTTCAAGCTGCTTCTTACTATTACTCTGCTACGTATCTTACTTAGTTTTAATTATCTTAATTAATTGTTAGAACGAAGACTGACTTTTTCTTCCAAATTGTACTAAAAAGGTGAACAACTTTCGTATCTGATCTTAACTTTTCCAGCTTTTGTGAATCGCGCATTAATAAACAAGAGGTTTAAACGTTATAGGGTGACTTGGAAGATTGTATCATCCAGATTTGCTTTCAAATATTCTGGGCCAAAAAAACGTATAATGCAGTGATCAAATGCATCCAACTTAATTTGGAATGAATATTCAATTTGTTTTATGATTGCTTGCACAGTGTGGTGCTTTAGATGCCGAGCACAAGTAGAAGCAAATTACATTATTAATAAAATGCTACCGAACTGGATTGGCAATTATCATTACTTGTTATGAATGGAAAATACCATTCTTTTATTTGTAACACTACTACTTGTTAGTGCTATTTGTTCAACCGAATTTTTCAGTGTAGATTAAGACGAAAGATTGCTAAGATCGATGTTGTCATTATGACTTCGAATGTCAACAAACTATCCGTATTGTAAATTTCAAATCTATCGGAAAAACAAGCACATGAGGTTTAATTGTTTTAATTTTACCCGATTCAATAAGATTTTTACGTTGATTATTTGGAAAACTGAAACGAAAATTAAATTGTCAGTTATGCAACCCCATTACCTGCGTTTATGAAGATTGCCTTATTTGTTTACGTTTAATGTTTAACTTCTCTGCATCAATTTTAAGTATGGAGGTTTGTGTAGTAGCCACTAACTATACCACTAACCATTTTATTAGCCTTTACTGGTAAACACAGCATAATGTCGTTAATCCACTTTCAGTTACTTTTTTGATTATTTAGGAATATATCGAAACTTATTATTACAGGAACGGTTACACTTAGCCTCATAATAAGAGGTGCTTTGCTTTGGTGTTGGATTCTTGAATTTTCTCTTTGGAAATTCTGAAAACAATTTTTGGTATTCACAGTACTGTCACATGTTTTGAACATAACCGAGTCCGCCGATTTTAAAAGTTGTTTAAAATATCAACCGAGATAATGATATTACTAATTTGATAATTACATTGACAATGTCGGTTAGATAAACTATCAAAATAGACGTATTTGATGATGTAAACAAAAATTAATTGGCGTTAAGCACAACTATTCTCAACGATGCGATGACGTTGGAGCGGAAATTGAAAACGACTGATAGTTAACGTTAAATCCCGATGCTACCAACCAATGGAAATCATCAAAAGCTTGATATAAAACGCACAAACGTTAAACTTTGCTGTTCAAATAAAAAAATCGTAAAACTACCCACTTTGGCGAGGTCGATTAATAAAACAGCTGTTCGTACCATCAAAGCATAAAATCGATAATAAATATAAAAACAAACTATGTTGTACGGTGCGGACAAACAATACCAGTGTCATAGATCGCCCGATAAGACATTTCAGCATTTGAATTTTCTCGGGCGCCACTTCATGTAGTTGGAAGAATTTCAACAATTGCTAATCAATTATTTAGTCAGATTTTTTAATGAATCGTTTTTACTAACTGCATATTGGCAAAGCTCCTATTAATAAATGATATTTATGAAGAAATAAAGTTAGACAGTTTATGCGGTCAGAAAAAGGAAGGATTTTATGAAAAGCAGTTACCTTTTTGGAGAAACTCTTCCCGTTATTTTTATGTGTAGTAAATCGGGTAGGAAGTAAAAGAGTAGATTAAGAGGTCTTGTCTAACACGGCTTTAATTCAAACGTTAGTGCAGTTTCCTTGTGACTTAAAAATCAAACACGAAAAATATTAAAAACTAAAAATTTTATTTTAATAGAATCTGAGTTAAATTAAAACCGAGAAAGACTAAAAACTGTCCTCGAGAGAACTGGTCCGTCCGGTTTCTGACTTTATTGGAGTTCCCGAGATTCTCGAGGTTTTAATACTCAATCCTTCTTAACAGGTCTGAAATATTAACGTGCCTGGCGGAGTTAGAACAAAACTTCACACAAATTAAAGGCAATTCGATGTTATTATTCTTTTGTGTCGTATTAGATTTGTCGGATAGTTTGTTTAAAAGGAAAACATTTTTCATTTAGGATAAGATCGCCAGACCGACTAATAACTTGGTATAGCTGTTACTTACTAATTAAATGTTGATGTTTTAAACGTGATATCCAAACCACGGTATAAAAAATTTGGCAGCAACTGTGATTCGAACATATACTGCGCATACTATCTATAGTATACCCACAGTATTTGGGAGAATAACAAATTTAAAATTCTGTTTTTTGAAAAATCTATTATTTTTGTTCGCTCGCTTCTTAAGCTTTATTTGGCTTTTTATTATATTATGTTACGTCGAATTACAGAATATTTATTAGCTATACTAAAGGCGTTTAGTCCTTTACATTATTTGTATACATTTCATTTCTATTACTTCGTAAAAATTTTGTGGCAAGCCCCATGCTATGTATCATTTTGAAGTTGCGTTTGCTTGCCGTTCGTACAAACATAACTTCTCTTGTATAAACGAGGATATAAATACGCTCAAGTTGATAAAAAATTACGGTAATTAGAAAAAATACAGTTTGTGTCGGCCATTATCTACAATTTATTGTCGTAAAGCGAAATAATCTCAATTATATTCAAACAAAATCATTCCTGTATCCAGAGTGTTTCTCAATTTTGTTCCATTTAGTGTTTTAAATAAATTAGAATAAAAAAACGGATTTAAATGCAAACAGAAGCATAAGGACAGTTTTACTTCCGGACTGAGAAACACTGTTGTGTACAAAGCTTCCTACCATTAATTTCTATTTTTTTCATCTACCTGTGGTTTATTCGCAACATCTCCCGCAGTATCAACCAAAGCAACAGTCGAAAGTACTTTTTTTTGTTACTATTGATTATATTATATGGAAACAAGAATGGGCAAAAACCGCAATTGTAAAACTTTTTGATAACAAAAAACGACAACGTTTTAATTAAATTTAAGTATGTAAGCTAAGAATAATGCTGGTTCACACCGACTTAACATGCAAACTTGGTAAACTTAAATTCTTTGTAATTAACAATTTCTTGGGTTACATTGGGATAGTGGCGATGGCGGATGAAAAGTTTTCTAAAACTCGTGATTTGTTTTTTCTATGAAATAAAAAAACAGAATTCTTTTCCTGAGCTAACTACAAATACAACCATGGATAAAGTAAATTACAAACATGACGTGCATACCATTTTAGAAAGCTCCCAAAAATGTCGTTGCTTCTCAGTCACGATGATGTTATGATTTTAATGCTATATATGTATATATTTCTGTACTTAATTAGGTAAATGAATTAAGCAGGGAATTCATTTCTATTCTACACGTCGGATGTGAAACTAAGTTTCGACTTTGATGTAATCTATCTTTGAGTGTTTACAAAGTTGTCTAGAATAGCTACTCAAGTTGCATTCTCTATAGACGAGTTCGAAATGTTAAATGTAAGTTTTATCTAATCGAATACCCTTCAGGGCTATTTTAAATTTAATAAAATAATTGCAAGGACTAAATGTATAAAGACAGGCAGCCACTTTCACATTGGAAAGGATAGGATGCGCTTTTCCTGCATTAATTCAAATTTCTCTAGATTCGCATTTATTTTTATTGTTCGAGTAGGATTGGCAATTTCAACTGCTGAAATGTTAGGACTCTGAAGAAGAAACTGCAGTTTAAATGTTCTGTACATCTAAATGGAATTGAAATGATAAACTCCTACGATCCACTACATTCATGTTTACATGAATTCAAATACATTTTCAAAAATAGAAACAGAACACATAAAATTTAAACCAAGTTCATTACCCAATGTTTGCTTTCTCAACGGTAGCTTTCACAATGATGATATCTCCAATTTTTAAATTACTATTAAAGAAACCCAAATCTTCAATAAGGGAAAGTTGTCGAATTTCCCAGCTTCTTCAAATAATACAATCAACCCAAATCTAATGAAAAAAAATTAAAGTCAGAAGTAATGACAAAAAGGTTAGTTTATAAATCAACAAGACATTTCAAAACAATCCATTTCCAAGTTTATATATATGTAAATAAATTTGTTATGCTAATGTTTGAATTTTAAATGAGGTTGAATTCGACTTATGCAAATGGACAGACAGACGGATGGACACTATATTATACTGTTTATGGAAGCTTAACAAGCAGTAGGCAATCTCTGAAATCAAAATTTATCAAAGATTTGGAATTATTGATTTAACACATTGCCATCTTGGATGAAAGCCTAAAATGAAGAACACACAATATACTAATTAAAAAATCAAATAATCTATAAGTTATTTAAGGCTCCATGCAAATACGTTTAAAACTAACTAAAGGAGAAAGTACCTACATGAAAAGTGAAATTTTCGAACTTTAATCCTGATCTCTCAAAAAGTGAATTATCATCGACCAGTTTGTTGAAAACACGAATTAAAAAAGAAACACGCTCGGCTAATATAATTTCATGGCCATTTTAAATAAAGTTACATGTTTGAAAATTGGTTGACGTACCTAAAGAGGGTCGAGATAACCATATTGCAAGCCAAAAAAAAGGAGTGAAAGTAAGTTAAGCCTAGCTGCCATGAACGAAATATTTCATATTGACTTTAATAAAATAAGACAAATTAAAAAATAAAATATTTGATGATAGCTCATCCACTTACCAAACTCGTTCGAATGTTTGGAGTCAAAATGTTAGTTTTCAAAACCACCACAACATCGAAGTTGTAGTAGAAAATTTTAAGCCAACTGCGGCTTGGAATTGATTGAAACAAACAATTGAAATGGCAAAATAATAGACAATGGAACGCTGCAAAGTGAACTTTGTACCGTTACACTTTAAGTTACATTGGCTAAACAAATGGCTACTACATAGCTCGATGTAGATGGAACCGAGCGAGGGTTATTAAAAAATTCCATTGAAGGGCTTAGGAGTGTAAAATTACACAAGAGAATATTTCAAAAGCGGATAAAAAATGTACGTATTAAGGCTACAACGAGAAAAATCTAATGATTTATCTCCAACGAACACATTCACAACTTAGTATTTTTTCTTGCAATTTCGTTTGCATTCAATTTATATAATACAAATTTTGATGTATTCGTACACAATTCGCCTAAAAATGAATAATTTCTGACATTTAATTTGACTACGCGAATACAAATTTTTATCTAAATTTTTTTGAAAGTAACTTGGGAAAAGCACAATATTTACTAAACCACAAAAGATATTCTAAGTTGAAACGAGGTATTTCACAATGCCAGAGAGACCATTTTCTTTTAAAATATGTTTGTATTCAATATTGCTCTTAAAATTTACAATATCTTGTATTCAATCGATAAAAGGAAAACTCGAAGAAAAATAAGGAAAAAGTAGTAAATTTTCCGGACGAAGTAATATAGTTTTTGAAAACAATTAAATCTGAAACCTCGCTTCTATTGAAAATCATGGTATATTGCAATCCATTACTTTTTCTTTTCTTTTTTGTGTCTTGCAAACCTATTGTTTTCGGTATCATACATTTATTTCACATCACATGTCCACTTTCGACTTTATTGTGGTTCTCGAATTTCAGTGGAAGGTAAATGGTGACATTATACTTGTATTTTTATTCACGCAATATTAGAGCAATTCGTATACGTCTAACGTAACAATTTGGAAATCAATGAAGATTATACCTACTATAGCAGTTAGGAAAGTTAAGCAAAACTTAACTGAGCGGAAAGTGAAACTTGAAACAGTAAATTATAGAGGTAAGAATCTTACGGTAGTAAACTAAGCTATTACTTGCAGATCTTGATTTATTAGAAACTTTTTTGTAAAATTAAATTAATCTCAAATATCAAATTGATTTTTTATGGGCTTTCGCTCCATAAATTTTATTAAAATACCAAGCCCACAATTTTTTTTATTTATACGTTGAAATCTATAATTGTTTTTTTGTATTGCTTTTTTATATTACCAATCGCACGGGGCAGATTTGCATTTGTTGAAACCATGTAGATCAGAGACCCAAGACGACTATTATCATCATCGCATGCACTAAATATTTACGTAGGCCATATAGTTTTTGCTCGTAAAATCTACGAACACAATGTTATAATATTACCATCCTAATAACATCAAATTTACCTTGCATTTATAAATAAATTACGATCTTAGTATTTTATCACAAAATTTAAATAAAATTGATTTTCTATTTTATTACCTTATTTTCATGTAATAAGTAAATTGACGATTTATAGAGGAAAAATTTACATACATTTTTATACAGAAACCAAATTTAAAAGCATGATTTATGGTGGTATTAACATTTTTTCAACGCTTAACACCGAATTTTCGAAAATTCAGTTTTAAGGCGTTTATGCGATGACAGTAAGTTAGAGTTGGAGCAATAGGAAGATAGTTGCTATAGTAAGTTTCACTACATATCGAAGTCGGCTTGTCATTTTTTATAGTTGAAACTTGAACCTTCACATTCAAGAAAACTTTCGTTTCGTTTTTTATTTTATTATTCTTTTGCTCTTCTCGTTTTCTGCCAGTTGACAGTTTCTTGATACGATAATCATAAATCTCCTAAAATGAAAAGTAAATTTTTAGTTTTTAAACTTATTTAATCATGTTTATGCAAAGTGAAAAGTTTTTGATATTTTCAAAAACACCTTTGCAGTCAGAACTGTTGTAAAACTACATATTATGTAATACCCGATTATTACCCGAGCATAATTCCCATCCCAGTATAGGCGGTCTTTGGGATTCAGAGGTAAAAAAAAATAAAATATTAAATTAGTGTTTTGCAATTAGTTCGGCTTTTACTTAGAGAAAAATTGAAAACGAATTTTCATAGATAAGACTGCGATTGGCAAACCACCGAGATAATCTGTGGTGAAAACCTTTTTAAACCCGTAGTAGTCACTTTATTTAGGGCAAAAAGAGAGAGGGGGTCAACATTATGAGAATTTTTTCAATTTAATCATATTGTCACATTTATTATGTGTTTCACTTTGCAAATTATGGTTTACATCTAGCTAACTTTTGTAGTATTGCTTGTTGTGATCAATAAACAACATTTATTAGAAGTATTCTGAGTAACTTCACCACTAGGTTTACAGACAATTGATATGGGACTGGGGATATGGGAAACCAGCTATGCGAGCACGTTTCTGAGGTTCGAATCTCGGGCAAATAAAATGGGTTTTTATCAAATAATAATGTACAAAGGAAGTATTCAAGAAACGTGCCAGTTTTCTATCCTAAGTAATAAAAATAGCATTGTAACGCTAAACTTTGATTTGGGTGCTTTCATGGATAAATCTTGCAAGTTTTATTCTTTTCTTTGTAGTACAACAAGAACGCGCAATTTTTATGTCAGGTTTTTCCTAGTCTTTTGCGAGATTTCATTGATTTACATCAATCACATTCCTCCTGACAGTTTCTTTCCAAAACCGTAACGGTTTCATTATTTGCTTAATACCTTTATTAGCATTCCAAAGTTGTGTCACATCACAATTAAAGTTTTTATTGTCTATTCGTATGTTATTCTTGGCGGCTATAAAAAGTAATTGTGAACTCCAAAACTATTTACCAATAATTAGAAAAACTAAACAAATAAATATCTGCTCTAGACAATGATCGAATATTAAATAATAACAAACTTATAACAAGTATGATTATTGTGTGCTCTTTGCCACTAGGATTGGATTAAAAACATTAGCGTTATATTTTTTCTGATTATTTTAATTTATATTCTTATTTTTAATTTTATAATAAATTTTTCAAAACACATGGAAAGCCGTAAAATGGTTAACCCGAAAGATTAATTTCTAAATTCACCTTTTCAGACCAAACTTTTTTCTCCTGAAAGATTCAGAATTTTTACTTAACTCTTTCAGGTAGTTTCGTGATGTCCAGTGGATTCAATAATAAAAGCAGAAATTTTATATAAAAATATTATGTTTAATAATAAAAGTTAAATTAATTTTTAGTTAAAGTTAAATTTTCGAAAATTATTGAAAACGTAGTATGCCTCATTATCAGCCGAGGCCGAGAGGTTATACCTCTAAATAAAGTTATTGAGGCTGTGCCTCATAAAATGTTGCTAGTTGTTTTTGAAACAAGGTTTATAACCAAATAATGTTTCACTAGACAAAATGTATTAAAATTAGTAACAAAAACGAGAGGTCAAAGTTGATGTCCAGCCGGTTGGACGTAGTATGTACTGAAAGGGTTAATATCAATAATCTGTTTTTATATTTCTTATTTGCTAAATTAATCTATTTTTGTTTGAATAATTATGTATGTTGTCTTGTGTCTTTGGGGCTTTAAAATCGAATGCTTTATGATATTTTATTTATTTTTTTATTAAATCATTAAATGCTAAAAGAGAAATAATACGAACATGTTTTTCCTAAATTCAGAATTTGAAGGAAAACAACAAAACTAATTTGTTTGCTTATTATAACGACGAAGTATAATATGGAAGTATTTTTAATTTTCTTAAAAGTTAGCTTAAATTTTCTTCCAATCAATTGACTGTAGACCGAAATTTTCATAAACCAGCTTTGTTTGATCTTCATCAAAGACTTTTTTGATCCATTTAAATTTTCATATTATACAAGAAAATTCAAATAAATACTTTTTGATAACATTGAAACACATCTTCTCTTTTTGAAAGTAATTAATTTAATTTAAAGCATTATTTTTAAATTAATGATCGCTTTAAGATATTATTTTTTCTTTGAAAGTAGGTAAGTAAAAAACGATTGTATGCTTTGAGTTGTTAAAACTTCGATATAATAAATTAGGAAAAATTGCAAAAACCTGTTATTAATAATTTTTTGCTTTTAATAACACTTAAGGTGAGAGATGTTATTATTTATTATTACCACTTAAAAAAATTTAGGGTGGAAAATTTTAAGTGTATAAGCAACTTAACGAAATTGCAAAATTTACTGGCGCAGTCGACTTTTTCTACTGCAGTGTCATCTAGTAAACAAAAACAGTATTAACTGATTTTGAACATTTTTAGAAACAAAATCAAATTACGTTAACAAGGCTGAGTGATTTGCTTTTCGGTAAATAAAGTTTTATTTTGGTTCTCTTGACAAAATGGCAGCAAAGTTTCCGAATATCGTCAAGTGTTTCTCGTGCTTCGGTTCCTGTTTATCTTGATATGCTAATTATGCTAATTACAAAATTAATTAATCACGTCATCAAATTATTTTGTGTCAAACATTGAAACAGAAATTCGTCGCTGCTGTCCTCCAATTTATGCTATTAAAATTTACTAAATTGAGCTTTTTTATAATTAAAGCTTCCGTGGTGCCAGGTGCAAAACCTAATTAAAATAACACAATGTTCATTTCACTGCACCGCCTTCTCCATATTTAAGGGCGGTATAATTAAAAAATTACTACACAAAAAAGGTTTTAAATTTTTTTTTACCAATAGGAAGTACTCTGCCTATTAATTTTTATGGAGAATTTGTATTTGTCACCAACTTATGTTACACAAGTCCAAGTATTGCTTCGAACCGAAGCGGCTCGTGCAGGATTCGATGTGAAGTTGGCTCTTTTTAACCCTTATATGCTTGCACGTCTACACAAAAGCACAAGATGCTAATAGTCAAAACAGCCAACTTAGTAAACGACTGGAAAAACTTTAAATGGTTTTTGTCGAAACTTTGTTGCTATATCGTGTTTTGATTGCTTATCGGCGAAGTTCAATGTAGCGACCGACATAAAGATTTATCGATTTCTAATCTTTTCTCTATTATATCATCATGAGTTATAAATATACTATGAACAAAAAAGTATAGGAAATTAAGGATCTGAAGAAAAAGTTTGGAAGAAATAGTTAAAATTTACAGATTTTTTTTATTCTTTCACAAATACTTTTTTTAAGTAAACTCGACTTGATAAAGTTTGAAAGGCTCATATAATTCGAAAAGATTGAGCTTTCCATTCTAGTAAGATCTTAAAAATTGAGAAACAAACGCTATCTTGACCCATATTGAACAGGAAATAAGAAGCAAATACGAATGCCGGATGCAAAAGCTTACGATCTAAAATTCGCCATACCGGTTTACGTACAGCTTTAGATCTCATAAATATACATGGCGGCGCTATGGAATTTAAACTCGTCGAGTAGTACACTCAATTTAAGTTGGCAATAGTTTAAGTACTTTGTGCTTAAAAAAAATTAGTATTTAACATTTTGTTCCTTTCATGGAGATTCGAAAAATTGCTTTTCAGTACTTTGCATTTTATCGAACGCCATGTCATTACGTCAAGTTTGAAAAAGTTGCTGCTTCTTTACGTATACATCGTAACCTATATATTTTAAATTAGCTTTTCAATAATTACTACAATTTTACTGAAAATTGTTCCTGAATGCATAATGTAATTTTAATTTTAGATACTTACAGACATTTGACGGGTTGTATAAATTTACATTAAACGACGGCAAAAATAATGTTTTCAAAAAGTTACCCGCACTATTTAGGGTAGAATATTTTGCATACATTACTACTATTTTTTGAATTATTTTAAAAAGTTTCTAATTTGGATATTTAACAAGGCTAATCCAGTTGGCTACTGTCTATGTTACTGTCGTGTATTAATATTTGTATTTTTTCGATTTCGTTAATCCAAGCACGCGAGTCCCTAATTAATTTGTTTGATTTGATATCGTCAATGAATGTCATCAGTCTCGTGATGTAAATTGAGAAGTTGACACAGATGCAATTATTATTGTCAACTTCAATTTAACATACTACAGCGGTCCCCTTAACGCCCATGTGTTATTTGAAGAGATGTGTATAATCTGTCATAATGTCAGAATACTAAAAAATTTTAAGCAGATTTAATGCCGCTGAAAAGATTTGAAAAATTTATCAACACTGAAAAGTGTTCCAATTAGTCTTGGCCCCTTATCGCTCTGTAGCGCAATATACCAGCACGGTCTATATAATTTTACAAAAAAATGAAAACTGAAACACACATCGTGATTTATTTTATTCAACTTTTTTGTCCCTTATTACTTTTTGATGTAGGTTTAACGTTTACCTAACCTATGCAATGCTATTATGGAGATGAGAGGCTCAAGTCGATCAATCACCAAGTTACCACTTGACTAATGGTTAAATAAACTGTACAAATTTTTAATGTTTTGCAAAGTAGTTGATGTACGCGAAAATTGATTACTTAAAATGAAAAAATTGCTATTGATAAGACGGCAATATTAATTTTTTTGACTTATAATGTGAATTTGGCTTGTGTAACGCACGTCAGGTAAATGTTATCTGATAGAAGTGATTTTTGCATTAATTTCCTGCGTTTTGCAAAAATTTTAAACATACTTCAAAAGCTTAGTTATTTTTAATGATACACCCACCAGAAACTCTTTTGAACTCTTCTCCTCCGTATTGCCAATTATTTTAGATTGATCTTTGATTTAATTAGGTATATCTCTTTTCCGGAAAGTTATTTTATAAACAAACGTATGAATTTTCTGGTGTAGATGAAACTCAACTATTACAATTTATTTTATTGATCATTGATCAAGTTTTTCCACAATTCAATATTTATTTTTTAGAGATATTATTAGAAGTGCTAGCTAGCTTGTCATATTATAACGTACAGTTCTCGAGAGCGAAATTTTTTTTTATATATTTTGTAAGTTGGTATCAATGTCTTCTAACACTCAGATGCAGTACGAACTAAATTATTTCCTTAATATTAAAATAGCTTGACAAGCTGGACGAAAAAATGATTTGTGGGTTTGTTTTAACTATTAACAATTAACATACGCTCAAGTCGAAGTCGTTAAGCTCATAAACTTTTATTTTAAATTCTAGCATACAGAGTGGTGCAAAGCACAGATAAAGCAACTTTCAGCTTAAATTTGTATAATCGATTAACCGTCAAGTTTATTCGTCTTACACCATTAAGGGATATATTTTATGTATTCTAAAAAATGGTGACATTTATCTTAACCTCACTTTTCAACTTAAATCTTTGAAACACCACTGCTGGGCTAATTTAAGCTCACAGCTTGTATTTAAAGGTGGGGAGTGTTTGCCACGCGTATTTATTGCACTGTTTAAATTTGAGAGCTTTCCGCGTAAAGCTGTACCAACATATTTACCGTTAAATACAATTTTCTTTTTTTTTATCTTTTTCATATTTTACGATCGCAAAGCTTCTATCTGGAGATTTGCCATTTAATTCGATAAACCAATTTTTTACTGTATCCTTTGGAGTTTCTCCGTTCTTATTTTAGCTACATCAAACAAGTCAAATGTGAGTTAATAAAATTGTACGTAATTTTAAAATATTTTTTTGTCTATTTTAAAATTACGCGATTATTTTAATTATCTTGACAAATTTATGAAACAATAATTTTGAAAAATGCCTTGCGAATGACAAATTAGAATTTATTGTTTAATATACTTTACGTGTGCAGATATAATGCACAAAATTTATCATTATTAATTTAATTATAATGGTATTATGTTGTGTACGTTTGGATGGTAACTACTCTCTTTAATAACTTTTTGAAATTTATTGTACCGACCCTACATGAGCTAATTTTCATAGCAATTATCGTGTGTTATCGCTTTAGCTGTAGTGCGCCATAGCTAATTTTTATTAACATCGCCGTTTGACAACAACTTCCGAGCTTTACTTATCACGTAGCAACATTTATTTATGTAAATTCAATCTTATGAGTAGGCATCTACATAAAAAGATATAAAAATACTTTTTCCATTAAATGAGCTGGGACTCAAAATTTTAGTGCTACTGAAAAATGCGTAAAATACGGGAAAGTGAAAAATAAAGATTGATTAACCAAAACTTTATAAATAAATAAGCTTTTCCAGATCGAACGGGAGTGCTAAAAAATATTTGCGAAAATCTGCAACGGCTGAATTCATTATTTGCCCAAGGAAAATGCTTACCACTTACCACAAATTACTTCTTTTATTGGAATAATAACGCAATTTTCAAATTTTTCAATTATAAACGAAAACTCCAGTTTATCCAAAAGCTTCATCAAGAGATTGATGCTTGAAAAGAAAAGTATGGGCACTTGGAGACGACAATTCTATTTAGGAGAATTTTCTTCTATATTAATTTTCAATTTTTCGTTATGAATATTACAAACCCATTTAAAAATTTATTGTCCACATTTCGCCGTGTACAAATGGCGGGCGCAAAGAGGAAGTCGCGAGAAGTAATTATCATACGCAACGTGGCACATAGTAATTAAATGTTCATAATTTTGCTTTGTTTAGCTCGGCTTAAGATAAATTATACGATGCTGATTGGTTTTTTTCGGTGTTATGAAATTTTAAACCGCTTATGTGTGAATAAGCTTATCTATTGTACCCTTGTAAGTGAAGTGAGCGTTGTAGAAGTCATTTATGAAACACTAATTCCGCAGCGGTTGATCTTCTTGCTTTGATCGCGTCGTTAATCGAGCCACATATTGTTAAATCCGTTAGATTTATATTCGTGCCCCATTAACATACATTGGGAAAATTATTTTGCGAAAGTTTAATTGATCTAAGTTATAATCTTGCGCCATGTTGCGGTATAACTTTCCCATCGTGATATTCCCGGTTTTTTCGTTGGTATTAATTTATTGGTCCCCTACTGGATTATATTTGTTATCGAAACAAGACAAAACAGTACGTACTTGTAATGGAAGAGACTATTTTGCATAGACGGCTTCCTTAATTAATTACTACCATGTTCTGCAGCAGAGTTGAGAGCTTTGGTAAATCTCTGGAGACATCTGTTACTCATGATCACCGCTTTGTTTCAACAAGGCGCAAGAAACCTATGATAGGGTTTTGTGGATGGCTTTTAAGATAACCCACATAGTATATAAGCTAATGCGAGTTATGACATCATTAGATTATGAGATTATAGCTTGTTAAATAATACAATGTGATTGTTATCGTGTTATGTGTATCTGACGACATCCACAACTCAATATAACTTTTTGATTAAATAAAGAGGCACTTGTATGAGTTATTTGTTTTCCAATATTTGGTTTACTGCCAAGTTTTCATTCTTACTTTTAGGCAGCTAACCGTAATACATCTCGGTTGTTGGTGTTTCACGCAGTTTGAACAAGAAATTTAGAGCGATCTTAGCGAAGGGATAGTAGTTTGCCAAACGAGCTCAAATCTTTGACTTTTCCTTGACAACTTTTTGAAATATGTAAATGCTTTTCACATCGGCAACAAAAGTTTGTACACATAAAGAAGTAACGAAATTTGAATTTACTACTTTTGTTTTCTTTTTGCACCCCAGCATTTTCAATTTAATAAATCCATTTATAACCAACGCTAAGTATCATATTGTTTTGGATGCTAATGAAATATGCATTCATTAATTATTTTCGTAATGAGTAAGCGTTAGGATTTAATTAAGAGGTGTACGCAGTTTATATAATAGAGCTAATTAAATTAACAGGGATAGATTTACAAAATTCCGAATTTAAATTTTGTTAACAATTTCCTCCTTCTAATTTAAACACCAGAATTGCTTATTCTCTCCTTTTGCTACAACTTTCTTTCTAAAAGTCATTTTTTCCTGCAAGAAATTTAAACAACTACTACTCGACATACCAAGAAAGTAGGCAAGATAACGATTATAAAGTAATAAGAAGGAATGGAGTTCTTTAAAGTAAAATCAATTACTTTTTATTACTTTTCTGTTTGGATAGGAAGTTGGCTAGAATTACGCCTTATTGTTCTTGGTACCCACATCAAGTTGCTATTGTAGTTATATGCCACTTTTACTAGCCCATTATTGCACTTTACAACTACACTGGAACAGAATATAAAGACGTGGTGCCTAATATCAAAACTAAGTATTACTTTTATGGCTTGTAAATCTCGGTTCCAATATCACAGGAATTTTTGAAAATATTCTCTTGCATTTTATGTTGAAAATAACTTAAAAACTTATTACAAAACTGTTCACCTTCTAACGACACAGTAAAATTGGAAAAATTTGCAATAAATGTACTAATTGTAAATACAACAGAGTGATATAGCGGTCAGCGTTGTAGAGTTTAAATTTGTTAGCATATCAGAAAAAAACCGTAATGAATAGTAATTAAAAACGAATAATTTGTTGAGTGGTACTTAACAGAAGTAAGTAATTGTTGCGTGTAAATGTATATAAGCTTAATTTCAAACCCATAAACATTCTCTAATTACTAACAAAACAGTAAATTAACTTCTTTTTAATTTTAACTAAATTCAAAGAATATAATAGCTTCAAGAGAGTTAGAAATATGTTAAATTAAAAAAGCTACATTAAATATAATGCTTGAGCTTTTATATAAAATGCAGATGGTTGCCGGTTAAACCAGCGGTAGGGTACGGTGTCCGGTTGATTCAGCGATAGTTCAAAAAATACATAATAACTAAAAATCAAATTCTTGTTGTTAAAATCTCGATAAGAAGCAACTCGAAAATATAAATTAAATAATTTCTTTTAATGTTGAAATTTTGGATAGAATAAATAGTTCAATATAGAAGGAAAAACAGAAACCATCAAAGCTTTCAAGCAACAAAAAAAAATTATTTAATTTATATTTTTGAGTTGGTTTTGATGAAACTTTTATCTGAAAGAACTTTATTTTTGCTTGGTTTCTCATTTTCTACCATAATTTTATCATAAAAACACTTGAGTGATACTATTGTACATATTAATATTTAAAATTTACACTGAATAATTGATCTGCATGGCACTGAATACAATAAAATCAAGTAATGTCGATTCAAATTTCCAGTTTGATTGGATGTTGGGAAGTGGGTTAAAAAGTCGAAATAATTTTACTGTACATATTATGTAAAACGATATGATTCTCTGATGTAGAGTGACTTTTACTTTTGTATATGAAAAAAATTTTGAAAATATAGTTTTATTGTATCAATAAAAAATTGGTAATCAAGTACATGAAGAATTAAAGTGAAGCTGAGTTTTTGAAAGAGTTTTATGGTAGTAGGGCATGATATTTAATGGAAATATTTTCCAGGACAAAATTGTTGGCGATAAGTGCAAAGTCGATAAAAGAATACCATACCTTGATTGAAACAAATTTATTATTGGATTTTGGTTGAAATAATTAAATTTAATGATATTGGAAATTTTAGAAGCTTTAGGAATTTCCACTTTAAAAATTCACTGTGAAAAACATATTATGCATACTTCATAATATTTCAAAAGTTTAGAATGTTATTGGGACTTCAAACTCTTTATAACGATTTGAAACCAAATAAAGGTTTGGTTCAATTGTAAATTTATTTATATTTAGAAGTTGAAACAAAAAACGAAGTATACTAAAAGACATTAAAATTTTTTTAGAATTTTTGAGCTTGAGTTTGGTTATTTGGCTCAAGTTGTTATTATAGAACTGATTCTAAGAACCAGTTGTATCAAGCTCAGGCTAAAATTAACCCAGGATCCAACTCACTGTTGATCTAATCAGAGTGCTCAAAGTCAAAGTTCATCCTGGTTTAACTCTGATCCGAGGTTGATCTTCTATTATCACTGGCTGTTATATGTATAAGAATTAGATGTAAAACCCTCCAATGCATTCTGTGCCAATATTGGAAGGTGTACCCTCCAGATACAATAAATTAAAGGATACAAGAACTTTCAAAAATAATTGAGGATGTAGAGCAAAATTTTGAAATTAATTTGTTAAGGTCTGCTTAAAGTCGAACAAGCAACTCAATCTCAGATTACATCTAAATAATATAAAGCAGCAAATCTGTATGTTTCTTTGTTATACAAATCTATACCGTAAGTCACAGCGAATATCACGAGTCGTAAAATATAAAATAAAATTTAAAATTTTAATACAAAATTTTTGTTAGCTGGACAGCGATGGAACAATCACTTAAATAAATTAACTCAAATTATGAATTGAAATAAAAATCTTCCCTGTTTATTGTCTAACTTCTCTTATAGGCATTATATAACTTAAATATTAGGCAATTAAACTGAAATCCATCACTCTACCGCAGGATTATATTTATTAAATTTGTTACGTTATATTATATTATATAATCCTGCCGAAGAGTATTTGATTTCAGTTCAATTGTAATTAACCTGCAGTTGCAAAATAACAAATCATAGAATAATATTAAATTAATACAAATTTAAGACCCCCCACCCCCAGTGCATATTTTATGATATAAATGTATTTATTCTTATATGGGTGACGAGTTTTCATCTAATAAAATTAATAACATGCAAGCATACAAATTTCCTATCAAAAGAAAAACTTGTATCGTGGTAGACAGATGGTGCCCGAAAGTTCCTCTGGTACCAGTCCCCACTGATCTCTAATAAATAACATTTTTTGTTGCTATTTTAATGTTGCATGCAGTAATATTCAAAACTTAGCGTTCTGTGAGTTCGCTGCCACCGAGTTAACCTAGTCAGCCCGATTGATATAATTGTCTCTCCCCAGAAGACAATCCACCGTGGTAATTTGCCATGCAAACCCTACTCGAAATGAAGTAGGTTGTTAAGTGAAAAATATATGGCTAAGAAGATAATAAAAGATCATAAAGTATTTCGAACGATATAATATTTTAATTAAACTTACATGCGACCTTTCTAATATAGTCCAGTCAATAAGGGTTTTTGGCTTACAAAAGGTGGTGTAGTTATGATTTTTGGATATGTTGTTGAGTTGGGGGCCCGTATGAAAAATCCAAGTTTTCGACCTTGAGCGGCTTCCGCTCGATCCGCCATCTTGGATTAAAGGGACAAAAAATAGGTTTCTCCCATATAACTTTCCAACGGTTGATCCTACGACAAAAATGTCAAATACAAATTTGAAGGGGACAAAATTATCTACAATTTATGTAGACACACTTTTTTTTGTAAGTCTAACGGGTGACGAGTTACAGCCGCCCAAACGTGAAGAATTTTCGAAAAAATCGTCATAATCCTCGTTTTTCTCAATTTTAAGAACTGATTTGTGGCTAATCGGTACAAAATGATGATAATTTTGTAAATTAAGAGTAAGCTCGTTTCCACACCACCACGAGGTAGAGCTAACGGCGCGTTTTTTTTTTGTGGTATCCCCAGTAGGCCTAATCCAAAGATGTTCGTTTTATTTGCAATTGAGCATGGCTCGTACTGCGTGATGTGATTAAATTTATGTTTAGAGTCTAATCCGATTATAATTTCCGTCTTTTTGATGGTCTGGGTTGGTAGATATTGGTGCAACGCGCTCAACGGTGGATTTTTCGAAAAGCGTCGTTTCAGAGTACGACGCCGCAAAGCCCAAAGACGACAGCATGTCAATCAGTTTTTTGGACCCGAATTTTTTGTACAAATATGTACTGACTCCGATGAGAACCGATGACAAGAAGGATCGAGGTCTTGCCGCAGAAATAACGGCATTCGATAACGATTCGCATACCCTATTCCATTTCTCGAAATAACCGCGCTTCTTCTTTACAATCACTTCTTGGAAGAATAGCTTCAAAGATTGTGGAATTACAGAATTCACGTCATCTACAAAACGGTCGGGTGGTGGATATTCTGACGTACTGTAGTTCTGTGATCTGATATCCGACAAAATAATTGCAGCTGCTTCTTTGACAACTCTCAGCCGTTCTTCTTCGGGATTAGCATTTTTAGCTTGATACCAATTTTCCGATAGAAGTTTGTATCCCGTGTCCCGGAAGCAGACAACAGGCGGCTGGTGGTGTTGCTCGATGATCAGTATATCCTGTTCATACTTTTGCAGGAGACGAGACTTCACAGTCCTGATGTCCGGACGGTACTCACCATCAATTTGGTCTATGAGTTCGTTCATGGAGAATTGACATTCCTCGGAATTTTCAGCGAGATAAGCGTAGATGTTGTCCATCGCTTCGTCGACATTCGTCGCCGGCAGATAGCCTCTTTTCTGTCCGGAGGGGACTCGTGCATACAGCGATTTGTAGCAAGATGAGTGGTACCTGGCTTCCACAGCAACCAAGTCCGCCACAAAATAAATGCGCTCTATTATCTGCCGTCCCCATTCATCTCCGCGTTCTTTAGCTGCTTTTATGATTCTGTCTTTGAGTTCCAATTTTTCCACCCGATGGATGATGTTTCGATCCACTAACTTTGATTTCGACTGTTTAAGTAAGAAATCGAGGGTGATTTCTTCGGTGCACCAGAAACATTGGGTTTCAAAATCAAACCGTGGAATACTCGAACGATGTGAAGTCGACGCCACTGCAGGCGCGTCACCTCCTCTACGAAGATACGCAGCGATTAATTTTTCATTGTTATATTTCTTTTGGCACGCGGCATGCACAGTAACTGACGATCGACTCCTCAGAATACGTCCGTGTTCACGATTTCCACGTTTTACACTCGATTTTAGTAGAGTCTGAATGCCTCTCTCTTTCACGATAATTGGGTCACCTTCTTTCAAACTTACATCGCAAATAAAACAAATATCCGCTTTGGGATTTGCCATACTGCGAAGCGTGATGCGACTACGGGCTGGCGACAAGCACACTGACTCACTGACGGTGTGTGTGTTGATTTGGGCCCCCAGGCTGGCGGTCCCTACCACTAGGAGGGGAAACGGAGGTATCCCTTTTGACCAACTGATCATATAGGAAGCAAGAACTAGGGACGGTCTATACCTGCTCTGGAAAGTAGTGGTGTGGTTACAAAACACGTAGAACGGAATTTGGATAATCTATACATAGGTATACCAATATAATACTAGAAATACTCTGAGTACACAAATTTCTACGTAATAATAAGAAGTAACTTGTATTTCGAGTAGATTTTGGTATTATAATGTTATTGTGATGTGGAAACACGTAAAAAATATTACAATGTAATTCATTTTTACAAGATTTACCGTGCAAAGATTGAGTATGATGATTTTTTCGAAAATTCTTCACGTTTGGGCGGCTGTAACTCGTCACCTGTTAGACTTACAAAAAAAGTGTCTCTACATAAATTGTAGATAATTTTGTCCCCTTCAAATTTGTATTTGACATTTTTGTCGTAGGATCAACCGTTGGAAAGTTATATGGGAGAAACCTATTTTTTGTCCCTTTAATCCAAGATGGCGGATCGAGCGGAAGCCGCTCAAGGTCGAAAACTTGGATTTTTCTTACGGGCCCCCAACTCAACAACATATCCAAAAATCAGAACTACACCACCTTTTGTAAGCCAAAGGCCTTTTTGAGTCCCCATTGACTGGACTAATATGCTTCTGCACGAAGTTCACAACGTGACTCTTAATTTTTTTATAAACCCGTTGATTACTCCATTACGAAAAGTAAATCTTATTGTTACATCCAATTATAAGCTTTACAATTTATTTTCTCTCAGTGCTCCGATTCTCCAAGCAATTGACTTAACTCAGCAAAAATCTTCTGAAATGATTCTACTGAGAGATTCTATTTGAATAAAATTTTTCGTTCTGATTTTACAGGAATCGATTTCACATTGGCGATTCAATGAAAGGCTTCGTGAAAATGAACGTAACAATTACTACATAAACAAAATTTTATATTATTTTTTAAAAATTCTGCGAAATTTTATTCGAGTTAATTTTTAATAAAGCTTATTGTTGTTCATTAACATTACAACTTCATTATTTCCACGGTCGTTGCAATCCAGTAACATACTTCTAACCCAAATACCTACCATTATTCAAGGGGTCCGATCGGTTTTAGCTTAGGTTAGGTCATCCGTGGCGTTTTCCCCGTTATTTAGTACCCAGAAATTTTCGTACCTACATTTACAGCAATTATGCTAGATTAAAAATTCCATGGTTTGGAAAAGTCGTTAGAACCGCACATGCAGATGTACCATGTGCCATCTCGAAACTTTATATTATGTAGAATTATGATTATCAGAATTGGAAGGAAAACTTTTATACTTTAAGAAAAATGCACTCGTTTGACACTAACAGCAGGAAATTAAGTTCGTGTGTGATTTTACGTCTTGAAAGCGCATTTTTTTCATTTTTCCATAACTGAAAAGAAAATTTTAATTTAAAAATTTTACAGTTTATCAACTTTTAAACTTCTTTTGAACGAAAATTATTAACATAGAAAAATCAATCTAACAATTACGATTTCAACTAAAGCTATTCTGTGCTTTAAGCTGTTGGTTGCTTAAACTTCATTTGCATGCATCTGAAGCTTGAATAAACTTTATATGGTTGGAATGGGGGTGTTTGGTCGACGTTTACGATTGTCGCTTTTTATTAGATTTTCTTCTTATTTTAGTTTTGCACATGTAGTCAAGTTTTAATTTTTGGACAGAGTCTGCATTTAACTATTTAACGTTGTTCTTAGCGGAAGCGATAGAGAGTTCGGAAGAAGCTCCGGCTTAGCCTTCCAGTTGGATGGTGGTTTACTTGAGGTTTAGTTAAACCGTTTATTAGTGGACCTGAGTGAGGTCTGCATCTCGCTAGGGATGAATAACCGTCTGGAGATAATAGACTTTTGAGCTTTCGGGTTTCCAATATGAAGTTTTGTTTTCTTTGGGAAATTTTTTCGGAAAAGTCGATGCTGTCGGTAATCGAGAGTTAATTCGGTGTCGGTATCTAGGAGGCAGTTTGTGACAACCATTTCTTATTATCGGAGCAAGTTATCGTAAATGTTTTCGTGATAATGGTGCACCCTAGTAAAAGTTCCTAGTTTTCCACGTTCTGTTAGTTAAATCTCATCACGTGAGATTCGGGAAACGTGCTCTTTCAGCTTTTACAGACAATAGCGATGGTAAGTTCCATTTCATTATCGCGAATAATGCGGTCCTCCCAAGTAGTGGCCGGTATGCGAGGTAATGTAGGCTTTGAGGCGGATTCCAGGCGCATCGATCTGCTATTATAGCACTTCCTAAGGCCCCTTGGAGACGCCACGCACTACATCTATTTTACGTTTTCTCTCAAGCGCAAATTTTAATTAACAAAACTTATTTAGTAAAATGTGTACTGAATGTAATTAGTGTTGAGTTTTATGCGATATGAAGAATTACCTAATTGTACTTTTATAAACTCAAACTCGACGTTCAACACTTCATTGTAAACTCGCGTTGATAATTTTTGAAACAACAATCAAACTTTTTATGACGCTGCGTATAAAACATTTTTAAAAACACATTCGATGAAATTAAAATGGAAATTGCAATTACATTTTTGGACTTAATTGGAATTTAAAAATACCGCTCGGAGAAAGCTCTTTATCCAGTTTTTATTTAGCGACGTCACTTGGGGAATTTTACTCTTTGATTTTTAAATTGAAAAAGTCTAACATGTGTAAATTTATTGCCCTCGCGATTAAAGTAAGTTAGTAACATTGGTGTCACGAAAGTGTGGCGCCAGTTGAAAGAAAACTGGAAATTTGTGTCGTTTTTCTTATGTTTACGAAAAAAGGGGATGGATTACTAAACGAGTTCGTTACACATAAGTGATTGTGTATGAGTGAAGATCAGTCAAGTCGTATCAAGTGTTGAAATGTCTTGCAAGTATAAACTCCAGCGACTGGCAATCGGTTACTGTCGTCGCGACGCAGCTGCGCCAAAGAGAGCACCGCCTCCAGTATACTGCTAAACGCCGGAACAACGCGTCTTCTCCACAGGCCGTTTGATTGCTCTAATAGAGAGGGTAGCATGCTTTCAACACTCGCAGTTGATATCGGGTGTTAGTGAGAGTGTCGAGTACTCGGTTTTCAAATCGCGATCCCCAAGAGAGTTTCGGAAAAGACTCTCGACGCGACCTCGTGTCAAATTACCTTCTTAAGCGGATTGACCGTACATTGAATCCCGTTTGTATGCAAAATCTGAAACCAAATTTACTTTACATCCAAATTCGCAAGTAGGTAATGCCATCGGAATAAAAAGGAGCAAAAGGAAATGTCTTTCCATTTCTTTATTGTTACTTCAAATCCCACGTGCGTCATTAATCAGTGCTACTTCTCCACTTTCTTTAATCCTCATTAAAACTAAATAAAAAACTTATTTAAACGAACAAGAATTGCTTTATTTGGATAATCGTATTTTATTGTAAGGGGATTGTTTCAGACTTTGCGCAAATCGAAAACTTAATGGGTTTCGCTTAAAATCTGCAAACTCGGCCTTGCTAGTTTGATTAACTAACTTGACGACCAATAACATTTTTGCAAAACAGTTTTATTTATTAGTTCCAAGCACAAGTGGAAAGGTTAATGGTGGATATATCAGTTTTACCTAAATCTAATGAAAACAAATTACCAAATTTAAAGGATTACTACGTCTGCTCATTTCTGCTTGGTCAGTTCGAAATTTGGGTCGTAAAAGAACAAACAACTATTTTCATATTTCAAATTAACTTTTATTCAAGGAAGCTTTCGTGCTTTATCTAGTTTAGTGATGTGACAGGTTACTCGAAATTTGGAAAATCAAGTCGAGATTCTTTCGCTTAACGCGTCCTTCTTTTAAAACTTGTGCCAAATTGAATTTTCCAAATAAATTTTTCTTAACTCGAGTTAAGTTAATTTTCTCCGTATAATATAAATATATGAAATTCTTCACGCATTATTCAAATTCTTTCTCTTTTTCCAATGCGTTTTGCGCAGTTGAAATGACCTCAGTTTCAAATCGTCGTAAATTTCGAAAGCTTTACGCTTTCAGCTGAAGCTTTGAAAAGTATATATCAGTCGGGAGTATATAAACACCAGACGATAAGTACTCGTTCCATTTTTGCGTTATAATGTAATTTTTGGATAATGAAAAGAGTGTTTATTGATGCTACCGTAAAGAGATAGAGTGCGCGACATTAACTATTTAATGGAGGCGAGTTAATCAGCCTTAAAGTGATAAAAAGAAAAGTTTTTTTTTCGCTAAAAATAAGAGTAGACAAAAATTTAAATTATTGGACGGAGGCGGTTTTTTGGATTAAAAATTAGCCGGGTTATTAATATCGTTGGACGGGTTCGTTGTATGTAGCTTAATCTGTCGTTACTAAACTGTTTTGGAGCATAATTTATTGTGTGGTTGTTTGAAATCTGGGGCCCTGAAAAATTTCATAGCGATTTAAATATGTCGCGCTGAATTTTCGTGGCGGCACATTTTCCAAATGGATTTATACCACCATGGTCGTCGATGAAAGTCATATTGTTACGCGACCATAACTAAACCTTGGTACGAGTAATTTCGTTTGGTGTTCTGAATAATGTATAATGGCGTACAGGAATCGAGCCAAGTCTTATATTAAATGCCAAGTTACATTCCTGTTATCGGCAGGAATTCAGACGCGATAGTGGAAAGCTTTTTGGCGTTAAGCGATAAACGTCCACCGATTCACTTCTGTCCTCGTATGTTTTCCAATATTTATGTTTAATGGGATTTCTATAACCGTCTTCTCTTTGTACTCGGGCCACTTGGTGATCCACTATTTCGGAAGGTCGCGAGGCTTTCGCTTTCAGAATTTATGCTTTAAATTTGGCCCCAAATTGTTATTTAACAACGTATAAACATTTAACTCGTTTTGATTTATAGGACGATAGTGTAGTACGGTCACGCCGTTACGAACCCAAAAAGCTCGTTCGTTTTGAGTTATTACAAACAGACAATACGTGCCCGGCAGTGTTGTCTCTCGTGATAAAGAAAATCGCTCAAAAAGTAAATGAAGTGTCCAACAAAACTGTCGAATCGTCAAGTTATGAAAATTCCTTCCATGCGCTTAATAAAGCAGAAAGTTTATAATGAATTTTCAGATGAACATCAATTTCCAAATACAATGTCTGTCTACCTCCTCGCACCGAACTGCACCACCGCAATCCGCACAAATCCATCCCAATATCATAATCTAACGCATTTCAATCTCAAGATTTATGCTTCAATCTAAACTCTAGTTTACTATTCTGTCTATTACTGTCCTGACCCTAAGTGTGTCTTCCGGATATTACAATAACGGGAATCGTTAATTTAACTTTAGGAACTTCCCGAAACACGACATTAGCATCGATCCCGGTGGTTTTGAACGGAATCTATTAGCGCCCTGATACGCTTATAACAGAAAACTTTATGCGCGTCACCTGTTATATTCCATATCGTGGACCTACACGCGTTCGAAACGAAGCTCTTTTAATATACGTGACAATATTATAAAAGGAACGAAAACAGTTATCTGTGAACTCATGTGTTACTTTTACATTTTCTTTCCTAATATTGCATACAGTTGATAAGGTAAAATGCTACAGCAAAATTGCAAAGAACAATTTCCTCTTATAAATACTACGTTGGCCTTGTGGAGAGACCGGAATCCCAAAATACAACGCGGCCAAGCGCAAACTTCTGGGAGCACCTAAAACGATTTCCATGGCTGTGACAGATTTACACCTGCTCGCTTCCTTATTGCGCCTGCTCGTGGGTGAGTCAATTTATCATTGTCAAACAAAATCATCAACACCTGACTATCAGTAACCAAACAGACATTTTAGCTAACCACAACCCTCGCCATTTTATAATTCAATAATTAATTAATAGACAAATTTAATCAACTTTGATGGCTTTTCCTCGTTTTCCATTTTCATAAAAATTATATGTAATCGTCCCTCTAAACATTTTATCATTAAATATTATCCAATTTCCTTTAGTATTTATCAAAGATTCAGAAACTTGAACAAGTTACAATTTCATCCAATAAGTTGAAACGAATAGTTATGAATACTTCAAGCTTCGAGTTTTATCTAAATTTCATAAATCCTGCATTGCAGTTTCTCTTTGAAGATTCCAAATCGAAAAATGATTTTCTATTAATTTTTTATCAAAATTAACAACTTACCTTATTATTAACTCGAGAAACTTCGATGCTTTGATAGACATGAAGAGGGTTCTACAGGATGCAATTTTTTCGATAATCGAAAACTTAGTGGGAAACTTTTGTGATTGGCTATGGGCCAATCCAAACGGTCCATTTTATTTAATCAAGTTACCAACTTTATTTTTAGGGTAACACTTTGGATTTGTTTCGAGGTCATTTAAAATTTGATTTTCAATTAGGATAAACACCTTAAAGGATAGGTTAGACACAATGGTTCGCATATCACAATCTGCACTCATTAAATTTACTGCAATGTTTTAATCACATTCAATTAAATGCATTTGGTAATACAGTAAACGTATTATAAAAATCATAAACGCTAAAATTTAAGAATAAATAGTTCTATGAACAACAACGCAATTGGCGACGCTCGTGACGGGATTAACGAGATTTTAAGCAGAACGCTTCGCTGAGTATACAAATGTGTGTATCGCTGGGCGTTGCTTACTATTAAGCAATACAATATTGTTAAGTTTTTATAAGTCTTATCAGACACAATATCTTGAAAATAAAGCAATAGAATTCTATCTTAAGATTGATAGGTTCAGTTAAAAGAGTCAATATAATTTACAAAAGCATTAATAGAAGTGTGTAGAGCTTAAATTGATGGGCTACAAAGCGGAAAACCTAGGTTCGATGCCTGGTTACGTCAACTACACTGCTGTACACTAAAGCACGTCATCTTGGCTTAAATAGCCAGGATATCAGCCATAAGCTATTAAATAGTAGGGGATACGAATAGGAAAAGAAATTCAAAAAAGATTCATATGAGAAAACTTTTAATGATAGAAAATTGGCTGGATTGAAAAAATATCTACCAAAGATTAGCTGAATTTTAAGCACACTAAAGCTTGGTTGTACAAAGTATAACTTAACAATTAAAATTACATCATTTCAGGACGAATTGTATATAAACTTTAGATAGACTTACTCCATGCAGTAACCTTTGTTTTGATTAGCTGTTTAAACCTCTTCAGAAAGATTCTCTTTAAAAGCAGAATTACATATTATAACTTTATCGATAGTTATGAAAACAAATAAATTGAAAATTTTGTGAAAAGTTTCGGTAAAGATTATATAATCAACTTGAAGAGGAAAATAAAATTTTTGGAGGTAAAAAATTAATCAACAAAAACCAACGTAAAAAATATGATATTTTCAAGGAAAATCACTCGACGTTTAAAAGATCCAAGTGGCATCCTTGACTTCAAAATTACAAACTCTAGATGACTCGATATTAAAATTTAATTTAAATTGTAGTTACAAATTTTTTAAATTAGAAAACTTTTAACAGCCTATGTAAAATAATTCTGAATATTGTGACGCCGTCAAATTGTAAATTATAATATATGTAGATAATGAAGGAAAATAATTAAGTCATAATTAGTCAATTTATATTGAAACAATTACTTGTTTTTAGATACATTAAATTTACCTTTGTAAATCTCAATTACAAATAACACATTCGAAGCGATTTTTAATCTAATAGACGTAGAATTAATGAACTGCCATATATATCAACTTGGAATAATACTACAAATACATAATTATGCATATACCAAGGAACTCGAAATTTAAGCAAATAAAAAATAAAATTTGTGAAATAATGTATTGGTTTGTTTATTGAAATGTCGAGAACGATATGAGGTTAAATGTCTGTTAACTGTCGGTTAAGTGTCTGGAACTATCTGTTTACATGGTTAGGAATTCACGTTGATTTGTAGGCTGCTGCAAGTTTCCAAACTGGAACTGCTTAAAACGGCACAAAAAAGAGGCTAAAAGCACAAAGCATTAGAAAATTCTGCAAAAAAAACTGTTGTGGTTGTTAAATTATGTAAACGGGCCGACCAATTAATGCCCTCCAAAGCGTGAAATTAAACGATGTAGAGTATACAAATTGCTTATAGTTCCTACCCTTAAAATTTGCAAAATCGTAACTGATATCCTGTATTTATGCATTTGAGACAAAATAATTTAAATTATTTTTTACGATAAGAAAGAAAACTTAATGTCGAATTAAATTTCAATTTACAGTGAAAGATAATAAATGAAATAAAGATGAAAAGAAAAAATCGGTAATTAATAGCCAGGATTTCTGTAAAATAAATTTTCATTTTTATTTGAACTTCATAAAAATATTATACGCCTGTTTGTTAACTCTGCAGTTAATCATAAATAAAGCTTTGACTGAACCACTAAATTATTTATAAATCGGCGATACATAAATTCATCATTTATTCCCAATCCAGGGTCATGTGTTATAACTTTTTGTAATGAGGATGCCCGTCAGGATCTTTTAATTTTTTTTACTATTTTCGAACAGAACAATTATGTTGCAGTATCGGGGAAAAAGTTCCGATTGGAGTAATAAAAAGTTGGGGTTGACATTAAAAAAATTTTTATGACATCGTTATCGTTGCAAACAAAAAAGGAAAATTTAATTGGACAGAAAAGATACCCCTCAGATTGTTCAGTTGCTTGGCGTTTCTACATCTGCAATTTTCTGTTGGTCTTTCTAATTATTACCAATTTTATTGCTTCAGTAAATGCTAGATGACCTATTTTGATCATATCGCTTCACCTGTTGTTATCCAAACTTGAGGGAACGGCTTCCTGTTTCACATAATAGGAACCGAAGTGGATTTTAAGGTTGATGCTAGTACCCCCATTGTTCACGTTCCGTACTTCTTTAATTTGTTTCTGGATTTCTAGATGCTTGAACGTTGAAATCAATGCTGATTGTTGTAATTTACATTCTGTTTAAAAATTGGCTGCAGTTTTGTATTTATTTACTGAAAATGTTGTGTGCAATCCAATATTTCAAGTAAATTTCCATAATTTAACAAATTTAAAGTGGTTTGATAGGAAACTTCGGCGAATAGCTGGATTTCGCTTATTCCAATATTGCACTTTAATTTTATTTTTTTGCTTTGTTCTGTATTCATCCAATGTAGTTTTCGTCGGGATAAACTTTTTGTAATACTACGCTTACCATAATTTGCAATAACTGGTTTCTATAACTTCCGTGAAATAAGTTTGATAGACTATAGCAGTTGTTTGCTTATCCGATGATTGAGCGCATCCAATTTTTTGCTCATGTCTTTAGTTCATAGTCGCGTAGTTCCCCTTTATAGTTCATTTGTGTTATGAAAAATAATATCCTCTGGAATATTATCGAATTATCTTAATCGATTGGAATTAGTCTGGAAATTTGCCTCAAACGTTGATGACGTAGTTTTAAGTGTGTCCTAGTTTAAATTTAAATAAATTAGAGCGATAATGTGATAAGCAATCGTTTTCATTTACTGTGATCGAACTTGAAATCGTATTATCTTGCAAAACTTGGTTTAAAAGGGGGGTTTGCGGTTAAGATGAGGCTTTTCAATGTAGACTCTATGCAAAGTTACTGTCAAAGGCTATTTCACATCGTAATTGGCAATTTTCTTTATCGAGGGAAGGAATAACAGCAAATCTAATTATTATTATTTTAACTGTTTGTGATATAATTACACTAATTTAACGTAATTGACTGTTTCATCAGATTTGCTTTTCGTAATTAATGGCTGAGCGAATAATGATCGAATTAATAGTTGGGTTACCCAAGTTTTCCAGTCGGTAAAATTAAAAAATGCGTTTGAGCAAAATTAAATTCAAATTTATGTGTGGGAGCAATTTAAGTAATTTTTATTGCTACTAAAATTAGGGATCGGGGTTGAATTACCCTGCGGTTTCTCTTTCAATGATTCATATTGTATATTATGTATAATATTCACCAGTTTCAACAACTGAAAATTGTACGACCTGAAATTTAATAGAGTAAACGTAGAACAAAACTTCTAGCTTTGTAATGTGTAATTTCAACAATTTTCCGATAACAATTTTATTATTTTGTAACCCTTTTAAGTTAACATTAAATACGATACACAATCAAAATACGTAAAATACACGTTAAATAAACGTATATTCGAATATAATGTTTTAGTTAAAACCGAATTTAATATGCGAATATTCCTTTCGAAGTTTTTCCTGTTAAACTTCATTGTATTTATACTACTAAAAACAATATTTAATTGTTTTTAAATTAATAATGTCATTTTGTTAGGTCGGAGTTTGTATTTTACCATACAATTATAAGAAAATGATTAATTGCTAAGAACTTTGTTTCAACTTCACTAAATTTATGATTGTAATTGAGAAAATATACTTCAAACTTTAAGCACGTTTATAATTAATTATTATTAATTAAGAAGACGCGATTATAATAGTAACTTAGTAACCAGAAAATGCGGTAACTCCAGTTAAGCGCAAAAGTTAATTTGTTGGTAACTAGAGTTTTCTTTATCAATAGTCTACAGATAAATTTTTATAAACACGTCGATATATTAATTTTAAACAAGGTATTTTAATTGAAATGTAACTTACTTACAATTTCTTTCGAAAGTCCAAGTTTAGATCATTCTCTTTACATGATACCAGACTGTCTCGATAGTAAGTTGTTATAGAAGCGAGAAATATTCGAAGTTAGTTAGTCTTAAGGGACAGAATTCTAACTATTTAAAGTTCTGTTACTTCGATACAGTTTAGGAACAGTCAATATAACTACATTAGAAGATGGTAATGCATACAAATTTAATGAGAAAGTGAAAACAAAAATTTAATTGGTAACTGTTACGTTAACTAGTTTCCTTTTGAAAATGTAAAAGATAAATAATATAAGCCACCAACACGAGAGAGAAACGGTTCGACTAGTGGAGGTTTTTTATTTCATTCGGCAATAGACCTGTATACGGCTCCTTAGACACACAAAAAAGTGTCTTCCTCGTAAAACCTTGTTGACTCTATGACGGCCGTTGGAATAAGCCGTAATGTTTCCTTTGCTTGCTATTTTAGTGCACAAACCACTTTAGCATTGCTTTTTTTCAAAAGCTTATTCAAATTAGCAAAGAACTTGCATGATTTTCACTAGATGACTAAATTACATGTTAATACCAAAATTTATATGCAAAATGTTTTCAAATTAGTAGTGTAATAATGGAATATGTTTACGGTGAAGGGTTCCAAAGAGACTCATATTTTAAAAAATTTTCCTTTCCCCTTTTGCTAAAGGTAGCACTAAAATTAGACTGAAGTTTAATTCAAAAATAAAACCGAGTTTCAGTTGCAAGGTTGACAAATTTCAGGAATCAATCAATCATTGAATTGATATCCACTCCACTGTATAATAGTATTATTATTAAACCCAGGATTTAAACCCATTTTCATATCTTTCGCCAAGTTAATTTTCCTACACCTAAGTTAACTTAATAATGTTCGATAATTTTAGTTAAGAGTATTATACAAAAAAATGAAAATCAATTTGCAATTGAACACGTAGCCGTTAAATAGTTTAATTAACTTACCCGGCACTAAATCCAACAGTTTCAGGCTAATTGTTCGGGAAATATCTACAGCTTTAAAACTGAAAAATCGACATAATGAGGTTTTAAAGGATATCATTAAAAAGTCGGTGTATGCACAAACAGACATCTTTTTCTTTAACAAACCGGCAAATAAACTTTACCTTATGATTTATGCACCGGTAAATGACATTTACCGCACTACGAATTTCTCTCGTTTAATACCAGCCTAACCTCTTGTTTTTTGTTTATTTTTCTTGATACTCTATTTTTCTTTTACTGTTGGCTCTTTCTCGACCTCCCTCTTTTTTTTCTCTTTTCAAGTCTGGCACTTCTGACCAACTGAATATTGTCTTTTTATTCTACCGAGTCTCCTTTTATTCCTTTACTTTTGTTTTGGAGAATTTCGTTTATTAAATATTTTCTTTTGAATGTCTTACCACTTACAGCACACGATCTGTAATAATCATAATGACTTTTAATACTAAATAATTTTAAATATTAGTTATTCTTTAAAGCGATTAATAAAAATGAAAACAAGAAAGTTAATCAGTGTAATCGTCGCAGAACAATACATTCTTAATCTCAGGTTTGGCACATATTACTTTGACTTACCTTAACTTTTGATGTTACTTATATGGACAAAAAAAATAAAATACTATCTAAATAGCAATTAAACACATAAAAGATCATATAAAATAATAGAAAGCAACCTTTTCATGTAAATTTTCAAACATTATTTTTAATATTTTGGTCAAAAAATGAGTAAATGAACGTTTGCATACATACAACCGCTCTAAAGTTATTAAAATTTAGGTCGTTTATTGAATTATATGTTTTTAGTATGAAGTTAATAACCAATAAGCTGGCACACCTAGTTTGAACAAACTTGTACTTGAGTTTGAAGTTTTGTTTGGATTTCACGTTAAACTATAAGTTTAACCTATGTAGTATGTATGTACCTACTTAATTATTTTGTAATTGGTTCAACCAATTTAATAGGAGAAATAATCTAAAAACTAAGGATTTAAGCAAATTGTATGGTATTTAGTATATTCATTTTAACATCCTGTTCAGTTTTGTTAAATATTATACTTAAAGGAATTATGAAATTTAATTTTTGGAAAGAATAAAGTTTGGTAACATTGTTTTATATTGAAGCGGAGCTTTTGTAACGAATATTAAATTTCAAAGAAAAATTTTTTAATTGAGAATGAAACATAAAAATTCGTTGCTTTACCTTGTTAGCCATGTGTCTACACGATGTATCCCGGAATACCTAGTACATTGGGTTCCACCTTTTGTGGGCTTATTGCATTCACAAAAATTGTAAAAATGCTCAACACTAGATTTCATTTAAATTTGTGAATTTTGGTGATCTAAATCATGAAAACGAAAAAGTATACATTATTTGATAAAATAAATATTTATGTTTTAAAATTACTTTTAAAATGTGAAAACTGCGATAAAAGAGATAATATAAATTATGCTGTGTCTGAAGCTTATAACGAAATGTAAAGCTTATATTCGCCAAGAGAGCTTAGTACACACGCGGTTTTCAAAACATATGCACCAGATTCATATCCATCCAACTAATCTACATTTTTTCATCATCTCGACAAAATTTGTAAATTTAAAGTGTTAGTTCTAAAAAATTCAAACTCGATTTTATCTTGGAAGAAAAAATATTTGCGTTCTTGTCCTGACTTCAAAGAAGAAAAATTTACCTTTTAGGAAAGTGATTTACCCATGTTAGCTTTAGATTTTCATTTTTCGAGATACTTTTATGTTGGTGGAAACATATTAAGTGTTACCTTTTAAAATAAAATTTCAAAGTAAATTGGCCAAATTCCAAAATAGGTTTTCATTTGTGCTGAATTGATAATAAATTATAATTTACCGTTCTGCTACTTTTCAATAAAAATTTACGATGAAATATTTTATTCATTTTTAATATTTTTCATGTAACTAATTGTATATTTTCTTTCAGGTGAGTACTGAATATCATTTTCGTTGATGATGCAATAAAAGCAAGTGGGTGAGTTTCGCATTTTCTTTTTTGAATATATTATAAATGGATTAGATACATTTTTTTTTAATTGCAAAGAAGTAAGTTGTTTTTCAATTTTTTTATCGTTTTTCATTTTTAATGAAAGTTTTCAGGTCCACTTACGAACACTTGATTAACTTTTAACTTTTTGCTATTGTAATTTTATGCTCTTTTCGTATCAACCGAATTTCATTTTTTGTACGACTTGGATTACCTGTATAATCTAAAGCTTATTTTTTTATAATTTAAACGAAAATGTTCTTGTTTAGTTTTTATTTAAATTTTCGAAAATTGATTAAATTTTAATTCACTTCTTAAAACAATTTGCTTCGAGGAGGGATTTTAATTTGATCTTTAAAGCTTGAAATTCAATGTACTGATCAAGTATTTTTTTTTGATAATTCTGACAAGGCATTGAATGGAATGACTCGGCCAATCTAATAAAAATAGCTTTATGATTGTGCAAGCAATTCTCTTGCGTTCTAGTGAAAAATAAAATATTTTTGATGCACAATTTTAAGATATATTTTACTTGAGGTAAATTTATTTGTTTATTCTGGAGCTTTGCAAACACAATAGAAAGTTTCCCGACTTTGAAGTGCTATTTTCCTTAAAACTTTTTGCGAAGGTCAATATTATTAGCCAAAGAAGAAATGAGTTAATTTTCCCCAGACTCGGGATAAAAAATAGTTTCAAAATGATACTTAAATTTATTCTTCAGCCAAGAACTTTTTGTAGTCGTTTGATAAAATAGTATATTACATTGATAGGGAGGTAAATGTCGAGCGAAAGATTTAAATCGTTTCTTTTGGTAAAATATATTTTAACCTCCATCCGTTATTGAACTTTCAAATTTTTTACTTGCGTTTGAAAAATGACATTAAGCTTCTGCAGAGGTTCTTACATTAAGTAAATTGCACTCACTGTGCGATGTATTTAGCATGAAGTAGTATTCGCATGGAGATTGGTTATATTGTATTCTAAGAGCTTGCTAGAACTAAACAAATTAAAGTGAGACTTTTGTGTCAGCTCTGTCTACATCCAATCTAGAAGTACGCCAAGGATGTATACGTACACATAAATAAATTTGAATAATAAAGAGTTACTTAATATAAAATTGTTTCGAGTTCGCGGCTTACATTTTAACTGTCGAGAGTGAATTGAATAATAATTGTGGCGGCAATAACCTGTAAATCTCCGATAAGCGATACGCGGATAATCCCTCAGATAAGCCCACGCAAAAATACATTGGCAATTTTAATAAACAACAAGAAATGGAAATATAAGGAAATTCATTATATAATATTTGTTTAGAAAAAAGCATATTTTTCTACGTGCTACTTTTTACAAAAGGACGGCGTTACCGTTCTGCAGAAAATTATCCCAGAACTTTTGAAAAACGATAATGTCTTCTTTTTGCAAAAAAAAATATTGCATTTTATATGGCAACGTGGCACTGAGTGGAAGAGTTAAAAATTAAAATTTTTTAAATAAGAGAAAGAAGAAAAGGATATTTTCATTGAACATGAAGATATTGACAAAAACTATTAGTTTGCGAAGTTTGTAACATGTAAATTACCTATACGCATTTACAATTTATTAAATGTGAGTAAGTAATTACAACGTTTACTTTAATTTTCTCTATGTGTCGAGCAGAAAGCACTTCCAACCCGAAAAATTTTTGGTTTTGAATTACGCTAAATTGTAAGTTTATTAGAAACTTGATGACATACTCGTAATAGATCAAATTAAAGACCGCAAATAGCGATATCCTGCCGTTGCGTTGTTAGATTCTGAAGTTCTTTTGCAGTCTCTACGTCTTATTTACTGGTCGATTTGAAATTCTAATCAGCTTTGAAAGTGCATCGTGGCGTTCTATGGAAGTAGTTTAATTACTTTTTTTACGTATCTGAGATAAGCACAAAATTTGTTGGATAAATTAATAGTAAAAAATGAATTTTTATGGAAGCAGCATAAAAAGTTATAACATCAGAATTATCAAAACAAATATTATATCTAATAAACTTATTACCAATTTTTAAAATACAGATTAAAATTTAACAAAAACAGACATTCGGATGGAAACAATCAGTGCTATGCTTGTGTAATTAAGGTAATCACGCGAATTAAAAAGTAATTTAAAATAAAGTAAATTTTACATCTGTTTATTCTTTTGTTTTATTTATTTCCTAATCAATTGCCAATTATTTATAAAAGTGGATTGCCTTTCCGTCATTTTGTTTGATACCAATTTGTTTTTTTTATAATGTATAGTACTGTTTTACCATATTGTATTAAATTAATTAACAATGTTCCGCAATAGTTCTGTAATTTTGTCACATGACAATTTAACATGAAATTGCGTAATGGATCAGTATTCTTCAAATTTGTGACCAAGGCACTAACTTATTGTATTAATGAGAAGATCAGGCGGCCTTCTGGTCGCCCTGACGTTTTAATCCGCGATTAAAATAGGGAAGTTGTGAAGGTGTTTGCCTAAGTTATATTATATCTAAAATTTAAATACAGATTCAAAACCTGACCAAGTCAAAAACTCAAAGAATTTAAAAATTTTTCATTTGAAATTTTGACGAGGTACATATCTTGTAACTAAAAAGAAGTGCGGATTTGTAAAGCCAAGTTGGAAATTATACAGCTGAATGGTCAAACTTTTAAAGTTGTTAAGAATTTTGTGTATGTGTTTGTAAAGAAAACAAAAACGAAATAAAGTTTTGAAAAATTACTCACAGTCTAAATAATAAAACTAGAGTTCTTTAATAAACTGAACGGCAAGCTAAACTAAATTTTCGGTGCCCAAATGTTGGGCCGCTTTGATCAGTTCCAATTGAAACTGGAGGAACCATTATTTAATCAGCTTAGTCCCACCCTTTGAACTTTCAGCATATGCAAAACACTTTGCAAGATCCTTAAGGTGTATAGAGGATAGAGGCGCGTGTAGCCTTTCAGGCTTATGGGTTTATCATTTCCAATATTTTTCATCTTTTTGTCTCTAAATTGTAAAGTACTCACACCGAAATAAATCTATAGCTCTTTTTATTAAATAAAGTTTCATCTGCAGGTTTCCTTTAAATTTACGGAATTTTCAATAATCTTATGCTTTTAACTCTCAGCGTACCGTCCTTATGTAATTTGATTTCTAATAACTTTTAATCAACTGTAATTACTTGCAATAAAGTTTTTTAAGTTATTAAAATGTATTTAAAGCGCAATTTTCAAAATTTTCAGCAAAATTAGTTAACCAATTATTGTACGGTATTATTAAAATTTTAAAGAACTTAGCGAAACAGTACATTTATCTGAATAGATTTTAATTACGGAACTATCGTAACTTGAAGTTTTCCAGATTCTAAGGTGAGAGAAGGAAAGTTCGTGAAGCTAACGGTGATGTATTAATCACGCTTAAAACTTTTACAGTTTATTTAAATGGAAATCTAAGATGTTATGGCTGCATAAAAGAAGGTCATTCTGGGTTATGTTTTTTTTTATTTTCTGTTCTTTAAAACTTTTTCAGTCCGTATTATTGTAATTAAACGGGAAAAATTCCCATTAAAAACAAAAAAGTTTGTTGCGCTTTAATCGATATAGGAAGGGGGGGTTAAAGTAATTTTGTCGGGCAAGTTAGAGCCAGGGGTGTTCAATAAGTAGTAAAATCTTGATCGTCTCATATTCTTTATGAGAGTTTTGTTGTATGAAATACGGGATTGGGGTTCGAATGTTTGTATTAGACAGAGAAGAGCACTGATGGAATAGGCATTATGTATGAGGGTAGCCAAAAAATGAAATGTTGAAAAAATACTAGACCGAAGTGGAGATCCACATAATTCAAACCCGTTTGCAACCAAAAAGGTATGAAATAAACTAAATCAATATATGGGTAATAATTTTCTATTGTTGGGGAATAGCAATTCTGTAAAACATACAACAGTCCTATTCACATTAAAATTAGTTAATATCTCTTAATAATAATCAAACATCATAACAGAGAGCGGTGGTGCTTTGAAAGCTCGACCTGTAAACCTTTACAAAAGACCCTAATTAAGGTGCAAATATAGAGCAACATTTAATTTTCGTACCGCTTGTTATTGCTACTGTTATACCGAAAAGTAAAATTTAACCATAATATTATTGTGATTTTGTCTAATAGGTTAAACATTTAACCGAACTATTTTGTAATGATGTAAACTATTATTAACTTAGGACCAGATTTCCTGCTAGCGATTTTCCTCACCGTTTAAAATTTGTGATTTAATTTTGTAATTAGATTTTTAATTAAAAATTGTGAGTGTTCATAATTAAGCAATTTAGAACGTTTTAATCACAAAATGTTATCTAATTTAGTAATTCATTTTATTGCTAAACAAATATGTTGCCATAAAAATGCGTATAGTCTTTGAAACATCGGATTTAATTTGAATTTATTTGATTTTTAAATTTTATATAAAAATCCGGAAATTGAATATGTTTCGCATTCATCAGTTCGGGCACATCAATTATGTTGTCGTTTAAGTCGAACAATTCGATTGTAAACGATTAATTTGTATTATTTTGCGTTTTTCATACGACGCCGACGCTTTTTTAATTTAAAGCTGAAAATTTTAAAGCTCCTAAGTTCGGTTTTCACGGTTTGTGTTTGAACAGATATACAAGAAGATCAAAAGAATGTTAAAAATGTAGAATACATTTTCGTGAAATTAATTTTTATGGTTCAAGTAGGAAAAAGGGCAAATTTACTTTGTCGACTAACAAAACGAAGTTAAAAATTTTTGAGCCACGTACGAGGGGTTTTACATGAATATTTAGCGGCTTTCTTGTTATTTTTTCCATTAAATTGCGCAAATCCTCATAACTACTGGAAAAGTTATCCGATTTCAATATTTTTAGGCTTGTTAAAAAGACCATTATTTAAGTTAAAAAAATATCTCTTTATATTTTTTTTATAATGCGTACTTTCCGCGTTATCGCATTCAATTTACGAATACCTTACGTTTTTTTTAATATCATATCCACTGTTTTCCCCTACCTGAAATGCTAAACATAATAAAAAGATGCCGACTTATTTTATGCTTGTTAGTGCATAACAATTTATGCAGAATTTTGAGTAATGCAGCTTGGAGGCGGATGACCAATTCGAGAGTGAATAGGCTGAATTTCAAATAAAGATGAGATTTACCGGGAATTATTTGTTTGAATTGCTAAAAATAAACAAGCGGCAAATAGACTTCTCTTTAGCAGGTGTTATAGAAAAATTGAGAGGAAAAACAAATCGGCTCACAGCTTTGAACAGATCTCTCTTTGGACGCAGAGATTTTGGTATATCAATGTCAGATAACTTTGAAGTTTAATGCTGCGAATTTTAAAATTTTGAAATCAAAGCAGCAAATTTGACTGAAGCCACTTATATGTGTGCAACAAAAAATAGATCATCAGCAATTATTATACCCAGTACTTGGGTAATTTTTCAATCGTCGATAGTAAAAATACATAAACCATAATAATTATGTATATCGTCTCGTACACTAGAAGCAGACATTCAAAAAGGAATTCAGAATAACAGACGCGGCCTATGTAAACCTGCAAGAAATCCACAGCTTGTTGATAAAAAAATGTGGTATATTCCTTTGGAGTGAAATACTGCGATATCAACAGTGCTTCATATAGCGTTACAAACGTTGATCACCTTTCATCTTATATATTGCGTACTTCATCCAAATAATGTTGAAAGTGTTAAATTAAACTGGATTTCTTCCTGCATAACTCGCGATCTGTGCGGTATAGAACTTAAACTGTCAGAAGGAAAAAGTATGCGGTTTCAAGCAAGAAAGCAAGTATTGGAAAATTTGTTGGAGTAAAAAAATTTATTTTTGTAAAAGTCGCTTATTAAAGGTAGAAGTTATTATTATTTGAATGATGGGGAGTGCGAAAATTTCTTAATTATTTTAACACAAGTATAAGGGGTCTGTGAAAAAGTAATCACCTTTTTTTATTCGAAGGAAATCTAATACATTTAAAATAAAATCCAACTTGACACAAATTTAATCAACGAACGTGTTACAAAAGAAATAAGTAAAAACAGTAAATGGAAGTTTTATTTTATTTTAAAAAATTACACTGCAAACAATTATTAATTGAATTTCAAACTGAAACGATAAAACTTTGACGTTTGTAAAAAGTTTTAATAATTTATGATGGTTTATGAATTAATTTGTTTACTGCAAAATGCAATAGTTGTGAAACAAAGTTTAGTTGATTTGAAACTCTCGTATTTATCATATTATCGAGAAAATTTGCAAAAATCTTTATCCATTGTTTGACGAATGGGTCGATGAAATGAAACTGTAACTGTAACTTTAGACTTTTGGACATTGGGATTGCCGTAGGGAAATTTGTTGTCGCACTCACATTTAAGCTCTTTGTGTAGAAATAATATCCAAAGGTATTGTGAAGTGTCGAAAATATCTGAGGCTTAAAGAATGTGAATGAAAAACAATGTGAGAGCTTTTTCTTTGTGGTTATTAGAAAAAAATATTAGTTTTCTATTCGATAAAATTGCGTTATTATTGGTAGAAGTTGCACACGAAAATCGACCATATTGATTGGAACACTAGCAACAAAAATAATATTAATTGAAATTTTTTTCTCATATTTTATTATAAGAAAATCTCCATTTATATCTTTAGAAAGTTGAATAAAAATTATTATTAATAATAAATTGGTATTAAGTATATTTTTATAAATTACGAATTTTCTTTGAAATGTCAAACGAAATGTAAAATTGAATTAATTAACAGGAGCCACTTTAATAAAAATAAAAAGTTGAATTTTATAATTTTTCGTTAATTTGAAAGGATAACATTTTTCAAATTATGATATCCTACAAAGATAAGGCAGCCATGGTTGAGGAATACTGTTTTTGTCAATAAATATGATATTAAAAAAACTGCCTAAAGAAGTGTTGGAAATACAAATAAATGTTTATTTGACACTAAAAATGTGTTGATTATAGCTAACGTCACTTGTCAAATTGAATGACAAAATTTCTCCCAAAAGGCTTGTTTTGGATCGTAACGTCAATTTCACCCGCGATCTAAGGCAATAAACTTGTGTTACATAAAAATGTAATAATAATTAATTATAAGTAATGTATAACGGAGAGGATATTATCGAAAATAAGTATATTAGTAAAGTCTCAACTCGAATATGAAATTGAATAATCCTCTTTAAAGCTTTTAAGATTTAAATTTAATATTTAAACAACTTCATAATCATTTTTAAGGAAATATTTCTAATCGGGTTTGATGAGAAAATTATGCAAAATTAAATTTTTAGGGGGGCGCTATTCTGTAAACCCTCGTTTGACTAAAATCCGTGCGTGTTCGATCGTGACTGCGTAACAAATATTTTCGTAATTTTTCGAGTATTAATTATAAAATTTGTAAAAAGTATGATTCAAGTTGTTAATGTTGATGCTTTTAATGTAATGCTCATAGTGATACATTATATTTTAATATTTATACTAAAACTATACTTAAATTTATTTAGAGATTTATATAAATTAAAAAATTGGAAACAAATTTAAACTCTTTAGAATAAGCATATTTAATTATTTTACTTCTGGATTGCCTTTTACAAACTTACAATTTTAAAACTGTTACGTAAGAATTAATTTTAAATTAAATAATTACAAATGAGCATAGTACAATATGTCACAATCGAATACGTTCAAATTAACGAGTGTTTCGAGAATAACTTCCCAGATCTTAGACAGTTAGAGTATTGGATTGCTATGCGTCATTCGTGGGTTCGATCACCATTCAAGTATACTAGATTTTTCAGACCGTGTCGTTGATTTTTTCAGGCTTCCCAACGGTTCAGAGCCTGCATTAAACTGTAGGTTAGCATTTGACATAGCGGAGAACTACCAACATACAGTAAATTGTAAAATTAAACCACATCTTAAATAAAAAAAATTCATGAAAATAATAAAAAATATTAGTGAAATTCGTGGTTCGTAAATTCAAAAATAATTATTAAAACAAAGATAAAAAATTTAAAAAAAATTGTGAAATTACATCTCAGAAAATAGTTTGAGTTTGATCCTGAAAAGCTGTTTTTTTAAGAAGCTGCTTTTTATTTCAGGTATTGTTCTTGGAAAATGCGGAAAAAACTAGCTTTTTAAAAGGGCAGTTTTTTGCGGTAACAAAATTATTTTACGACTCGAACAAAAGTCTTTAGTAACAAAACTGGCAAATAATTAACCACTGCTTAATTGAAGATGTAAAATTTGCAAAAATTTAAATTTAAATTAAAATTTTTTTATCTAAGATTCAGACAATTATCGGGCTTAATTTAAGGAAAAATTAAGAATGCGGGTCAAGTGTAATAATTATATAATTTAGTGTACAGAAACAGAATAACAATCGTCAAGGAGTCAATCTCTGTTTAAGTTTATTCCATTCAGCACAAGATTTTTTTGTGGATTATGGATTTGTGTCTGCCTTCCTCCCGGTTTGTTCTTTCTTGTAAATATATTTACATTGGTCATATTATGATATTATGATATTATGATCAAAGGAAAATTTTTAAACTACGACGCCTCGTGTAGGTACCGATTATTATAGACTTGTCAGCTTCAGGATGTATTCTGAAGAACCAGGAAACAAGACTTCCAATCTGAACTGATTGTATTTAACTGTGCATTTTTGCATCTTTAAATACGAAATAGCTTTCGAGTGAGACTCTTGAATTTTCCTCTGACCTAATAATTAAATAATATGTCGCGATAATCTCTTTCATTCATTTTTATTTCTTTTCGTTGGTTTGTTTGCTTATTATTCAACTAAAACAAGTACGATAATATAGTATTAAGTCCTAATAATTATCTGATACGATGATAGGACGGTGGCGGTACGGCCACTCAAATAAATCAAATTAAAGTTTTACAAGTAAATTTATATCGCAAACTACTATTATGTAGTTTTATTATTATTAATATTTTATTACTTAGCTTTAACTATTTTTGCGGTATCTGTAACATAAAATAATTTATCCGAAAAAAATAGAGATTTTTGCACTGTTGAGCTACTACTGTAGGCAGGAATCTTCAAAATTTTATACCGCTTTGAAACATGAAAAAGGGAATTTTGAAATAATTTTCATTTATTTATTCATATTTCATTATTCGCATTTTAACAAAGGATAAATAAAGAAGTTAAAATATAAAACAAAGTAATCCTTTGTTTAGGTTGGTACATGCAACAAAAATATTTAAAAAATAAACAATAAAATAACAATAGTGGATACAATGAAAAATCATATCGATTGATACGTGGTTTAGGTAGTGTAACTCGATATTAACCATATCACTATTTTAGAAAACCCAAAAAAATGCACACACACTTTTCAGAACTAAAATGTTTTTAAGTTATCACAATTAAAATACACTGTAAGTATACAATATCGCAAACGTTTTCACCATACTATGGCATCATCAGGCGATGTATTAAAAAAAAAAAAACTTTTTAATACATCGCCTGATGATGCCATAGTATGGTGAAAACGTTTGCGATATTGTATACTTACAGTGTATTTTAATTGTGATAACTTAAAAACATTTTAGTTCTGAAAAGTGTGTGTGCATTTTTTTGGGTTTTCTAAAATAGTGATATGAAAAATCATATGATGAAAAAATAATTAAGTATATGTGACCTGGACTATAAAAAGGGACCTTACGTCGGAAAAATCAATTTTCACTTTTTTGGTGAATTTTATAGAAAAAAAGACGCTCTTTCGAATGGCGCAAACCACAAATTTTTATCTTCATCACTCACTTCACAAAAAATCAATCTCAAAGTTAAACGTAAAATCATAAAAACATGAAAAATCATCAAAAAAATTTTTTTTCACATTTTTAACGTTTCCTATAGAAAAAAGGAAGAAAACATACTTTAAATGTTTAAACGCGTTTTACCGCGAAATTAGTTTTCCGACGTTAGGTCCCTTTTCGTAGTCCAGGTCACATATAAGTAAATTTAAGTAAAACCAAAGGGTACAAAATATAAAAAGAAAAATAGTAATAATTATAAAATTATGCAGAAAGCGATTGCTTACGGCATGTTTTGATAATTTTATTTTGGCTAAACATATAAACTCATGGTGAAAATTAAATTATTTCAACATTTTAGTTGTTAGTTTAGAAAATGTTTTATGTATGTATTTAAATAATGCTTGTTCCAAAATTCTTTATTTTGAACATATTATTTCGAAACTATTTCTGAATTCAACATTACCATTGCAAATTCCTGAATTAAATAATATGTAATAAATTGAATATTTAATTATTAATGAAAAGTTTGAACAATATTAAATTTTCACGTGATAAATGCGAGCATACATGAACAATTTCAGATACCATCGGTAAAAGTAAGTTAGCTAATGACGTGACGGTTTATTTTTGCTTTCATGTATTTAATATTAAAATTCAGCTTTTCACAATTTTAACTAGCTAATTGAAAATAAAATTAACTAAGTGTGCTATACAATTGCATTTTTAAACAAACGAAAAATCTGTGAATGTTATCTAAATAGGGGACAAGATAATCTCAGAATTTCGTTTGTTAAAAAAGTTTTGCACAACTTTGGATAACTCTTTTACAACTTTAAAATGTTTTATTAATTTTAATTAGTTTTCGAAACATCGCTTTAGGTAATTTTGTAATAAATAAATTTTAATTCGTGCATAATAATTAATATTCAAATTATTTTAATTAAGGAGATGTAGTGCTTTGCAAGAAAGAAGCGGTTAGTTTTTTATTTGGAAATTTCATTATTTAGAGCTTTGAATTATTTACATCTTTATTTTAGGCCGAGTTTGCTTTGCAGGCAATTAAATTTTTTGACGAAGAAAGTTTTCTCTTTGGCCCGATTTGGTGAACATTTTTTCTACTCAAACGTTTCAATAGTGATCGGCTTAGACTGTCGGCCACAAACAACAAACATCCCTATCGGTTTGATAAATAAACTGCCGTACCCGGAAAACACGTTTCCCAATAGTTTGCGTTGCGCCATCTGTTTCCAAGTTGGAAACTGATTTTCCCGCTACAAGACATGCTAAATCGATACCGTATTTTGGGCATTTAACTAATTAACAATTTTTTTGTCGAAGAAGGTGATCGTTTTCGTCAGTCAAGTATTTTTATTTATTAAAATTAAGTCAGCTATTTTGCAAGCTTGAATGCAAATTAAAGCTTAGTCTGCAGCTTAATTGATATAAATTGTTTTTTAAAATCGTTACGTAACACCTTGAATAAGAGTAATGGCACACAATAACGATTTGCATTTTTTTTAATTTCATAAAAAAATATTAAAATGCTTAAAATGCAGGAAACGATTTCATCGTTTTAATGAGAGCGGATCAAAAAAATAAAAATAAAAACAATAAAACTCGGCGACACGACTAAATGCATGGGGGCGATGACAAACTTATATACGAAACATTATAAGTCGGTTTTTTCTGAATTTGAATAATTGATGTCAAAAATATTTGCCAAACTCTTTATAAATTTTTATTCGCCCAGTAGCACTTTTCACTTTTTGCAGAACTAAGCGCTTTTATAAAAGGATACGAAAACTTATAGACGGGGCTAATTTCACCCGCCTACGTATTCGTGATATTTTTACATTCACAGTTTTGCCAATTCTTCATGAAATCGGTGTTCGATCCGAAAAATTATTATAGTAGAATATTTACATTTTCTCTAAATAATTTTGTCGTGAAGCAGGAAAATTCTATCGCTTGTAACCGTATCGCGCCTTTAAACTTTCTAAATATATTTTGAATACAAAAATTAAAAGTTGGGAAAATACCACGAGCGGTTTTTTAATTTTCCAGCATTATATTTCCGTTATCTTAATAGAAATTTTATTTTCTTTGTTTATAGCAGCTTTTTATGTTGGTGTATGTCAAAGGACGAATTGTCAACCCTTCTTTTTAAAGTTACGGAAGTGTTTTTTGTACAGTAAAAATTCTTGACGTTTTATTAAAAAGCGTTTTCCCGCTACGTCAGAATGACCTAGGATTCGATATGAAATATGCGTTTTTATTTTATCGTCGTACAACAAAAAAGTTTGTCTTTTTTTTTTCGTCGAAAGAAAGATGTGTAAATATGCTTAACATGATAATAGAATTTCAAAACGCATTTGTTGTAATACTAACTGTCAGAGTTATGTTCTGTAATTTATTTAACAAACTTGGCTGGAGGATTGCGTAAAAAATTATTCCAGTTTGTCTAAAACTACGTCATAAGTCTTGTAAATGAGGCAAGCATTTTGAACGATCATCGTTTGTTAAAAATTGTATACTGCGGATTTATTTGCCAAATTAAAGAAAACAAAAGATTTCACGTCTGATAATTGGAAGAATATTTTTGGAAATACACGCAGCAACATTGAAAATGTTTTCTTAACAATTCTGCTTTATCCTGCAGCTCGATTTGCAATTAACTGCCTAAAAATTCCAATTTTATTTAAATTATATCGCAATTTTGTGTTTAATCTCCATAGTTTAATGACTTTTAATGCTATAACGATAGTCTTTCCTAGAGTAATTAAAACTTGGAGAGCTAATAAATTTTATAATTTGCGTTTCTAAGTGAAAAATTAGAGTATTAATGAATAATTTCGAGTTTAGCAGTAAATATATTATGCGATACTCAAACTTCTTCTTTTATTTGACATATTTAATGATCAAAATTTAAGAGTACTACGCAAAACCTAATGCAATTTGACTCGCCAAGCTGCATTCTGCCAGTAACTACAGAGTTACCAAGTTAATCCGCGATCATCATTAATTATAAAACTTTATTTCCTGTATACTAAAAAAAACAGATCCGCGGAAAATTAAAATAAGTAATTGAAAAAAGAGAAAGGTAAACAAAGTCAAACTTTTCGACAAAACGACCAACTTTTTTAATATTTTCACTGTACGAGAATTTCATTAGAACAAATAAATTGCTGGTAAGCTTTATTTTTCTTTTTATTATTTTTTACTGTAGCAAAATAATAGAAAAATATTGTTTTATGTTGTCAAGGACTGTGAACTATGTAAAATGGTGACATTTTAACATCCATAGCATGTCGATAATTTTTCCTCAATTCGAAATTTCAATTCTGAGTATCCGCTTGTAGCTCAAGTAGCTGTCACACTGTGAATTTACTGTGAGTAAATTGGATGTGAGATTTACTGTGAGAGGATTGGTTCATTTTAAGTTACCAACCTAAAAAAAATTAATAGATTACGGGTTATGGGATTACGGAATTAAAATAACACAATTTTACCTGCAAATTTAAACAATACGATAAAATATTAACTAAACTTCCAATTAGAAATCCGGTTTTTGTAGGATAACATATTGTAATTTTGACATTTTAAAAATTCCTCATAGGCAGGCTCAAGATTATTATTAATTACCTATAGATAACTGAATGTAATTCGAAGTAATTTATTTGGCTTATTTCAAATTTATCGTCAATAACCAACTACCACGTAATTAATAAACATTCATTATTTATAAAATTTATTCCAGGTTAGGCGCGACTGGCCTAAAAAACAAATTTGTTAACTTGGATATTTTCTGAATCACAATCTTAGTAGATTGCAGTACCTTATACTTCGTAAAAGCTGAACCAGGACTTGCAAATTTTAATAAAACGGGATTTGAATTTTTATTTATTTGTAAATTTGTTTTCATTACGTTTTTGAATGCAATAACTTCGAAAAATAATTTTGTACGATTTTTATGAATGTATATAATATTAACCGTATTTATATTTTAGGGTCACTAAAAAATGCATTAAAAATTTTTCGGTTCTAAAATGTACAACTTTTCGCTAATAAAGCATAATTTGTACATATTTTGAATGCAAAATTTTAATTTTAATTATTATTTAGGTGACTAATAATAATTTATTACATTTTTATTAATTTGAATTTTGCTGAAATAAAAATTAATGCTGAATATTTTGAGAAAAAAAATATATGAATAATACATATCGCCTGCCCTTGGCTATTTTGTTATCAACTTAATTTCAAATTTTAAAGTTAATCTTTTGAGGATTTTTTTTAAATTCCCATGATAAATCTCAACACGTGCAACGGATAGCCCACCCTAAAATTGTAGTTTAATTTATTATGCATTACATATTGCTGTAATATAAAACAAAGATATTATTTAATTAAATATTGTGACACTTTGTTCCTAATAAAGCAGTATACTATTGTGAAGAAGGACTCCCAAAACCCATAATGGATTAATAATCGTATTTACATTGTGCTACAGTTGTCGTTGATTTTCAACAGAGAAAAACAATTTCGTTATTAATTTTTTCCAAGTATACGGATTGTGAAACTTTTATTAACGTGGTGAAAACTTAAAGCCACACGAGTTAGAGTTTGTTTTCCGAGCATTCCTGAAGTGGCTTACGAGGAAGAGTAAGCTTAAGCTAATTTTAAACTTTTTCGATTCACAATTCCGGGATTAATCCTGAAAAAATCAACTTCAAGTTTGTATTAATTTTAATATTTGGCGGAAAGTTTGTTTTAAACGATTTTTTATTTGCTTTTTAACTGGCAAAGTTCTGAAAAACCGACATGTAAAGTTTTATTTTATTTAATAAGTTGGGGGATGGAGTTATCAAATAAAAATGTCATTGGCATTTGCCATGTAGATATGCCTTATCCACTCAAAATCTTTTTGAGTTTTTTCTCCATGATATCGATTGGAATTTCATATCCCTTTTTATTGTTTTATCGTTGAAATCCTTTAAAATGTTTATGCATTGCCATAATTTGGATTCGATAAAAATTTATGATTACAACTTGCTATATCAGCAATTGCAAAATTTGATGTTTTAACTTTTAAGTGCACAATTTTACATTTCATTCATATTGCGGTTTTTGTGTTTAACAATAGAATTCCAATTAAAGATGACAATTTTCTAAACTTATGTTCTCGATGCGGTACTGATGAGAAGTCATTAGTAACTTGAACTAATTTGCGAAACCGAAATAAACCTTGCAGTTTTTCATCTTGGATAACCGAAAGCTTTCTTGTAGTAACTTAAGAATTCTTGAACAAAAGTTTGCGTAGAACTTCGTGAAATGAATAACTCAAATTTTCGAGGTTGGAAAAACCTTTCTTTCGTCCAAACTGTTTACGTTATAGGTATTTAGTTCCGGCATTTTTGGATGTTAGAGAATTTCCATTTTCGAAAAAGCTGTTGAAAATATTTGAGGTGCACGATCTGTCCGTCGTTAATATTATATTGGATTAACTCGTAAAATGTCCCTTGAGCCACTTTAACTCGGAAAACTTTGGTTAAAATTTAACAGTGCTTTCCTTCTTTCTTTGCAACTTTTCCACTTAACGAGTTTTTTCATTAAATACTAAGCTGTGTGTTGTTACGCTTTTGTTGTTACGTGGTGGTGGTGTTTTCTTAGCAATTAACAATTTATTTTGTATTTCGTTTAAGGTAATTCATAGTCATGTTTGCAAAATTATATTAGGTATTAATTTTGCTACAAAATTTTCTGCTGCTGCTACCGCTTAAATCATTAAATGTTCTCAACGACACTCGAGTTTAATTTAACAAGTTTACTTGACAAATCCATTATCGCGTTGTATCAAATTGAAAATTTTCGATGCTATCGATTAACAAAATTATGAATAAATTTGCATGCAAAAATTTTTATTGTTTATTAAAATTGCATATCAATGAATTAATTAAATATTATTGCGCCATAATCGACACGAAAATTAATTTTTTAATTTAAATGCGAATAAAAGCGGTTTCGCCGGAAAATTAAAACTAAATTCTATATTTAATTTTTGTTTTGTAACTCCAGAAAACGACGAGAGCGTTTTTATTGTTTATGCAATTTTTCGTCATAAATTAAATTTTAGTGGTTGTAATTTGGGTTCAAAGTTAACCGTAAATCTTTTCATTTTAATAAAATACATATTATGCTTAAACCGTGTATGCGCGTCTAATCTACGTTAATTTGCAGGCTGTATTTTTCACAAAATGTGACTTATTGTCGTTTTGCTCCAGTAATCACAAAAAGTTAACGAAGGCCTAATTTTATTAAAGTTGTGCTCTCTTATAAAAGCTTATTAATGAGATTTTCCTGCAAGGTAAGCAAATTACCGAATTGAATGTATAAAATTATAAAAATTAATTTTCCTTTCATAAATCTATTTAATATAATACAAAAGCAACAACTATAAATAATTATTGCTAATTAGAGAAAAATTGGAACTTGATCTAATGTCCCCAGATGCGTGGCAATCAAAGTAATTGATAAGAGTCAACCAAATAAAATGGAAGAGACTGCGAGCTATGCGGGCATTCTGACGTTAATCAACACGTGAAGATTTTTCTCGTGAACGTGGTTTTACTTTCAGAATTTATTATTTTTGTTCTTTTTGTTGTAATATTTTTGGACCGTTTGCTTAACTTAGCATTAATTCTAAAAAAGTGAAACTAAAGTAGTTTTTCATCTTTTCTGGAAAATTTCAACTTTTCTAATACGTAAAAAGCTCGCTAAAAGATTTTGTTAAGAGTAACATCTGTTTCGATTCAATAATAAATATTTGAATTATTTATACCCAAATTGGCTTAACATAAAAACTTCCCAGTTTCAGCCAAAACAAGAAATTCGGCGGAAATTGGTTTAAAATGATTGGTACTTTATACATTTCCGATAGAATCTGCAATTTCTATTCAAAAAACCTTTCTATCAAAAACTGAAATGTCTCTAACGAAATCTGCATTTAAGTTGTCCGGATTTTGGGTCGACCTTGTTGTTGCCGCTGTTTGAGTATAGAGCTGAAATTCTGGGTTTGAATATCTGGTATCCCGGAGTTTCTTAGTTCAGCTTTCCGATAGACAGGAATATTTTTGGTTGCTCAAAAATTGAGTGGCACTCGTGGAGTTAAGTATAAAATGCTCTCATAGAATTTACCTATAAAATAATAAACAAGATTCTATATTATACTTCTTGAATCAATTTTGCTCAATATTAATATCAAAGCATTCTTCCCCGGGATTTTAATATTATTATAAACATTATTACTGGAAAGTTTAATATTGTTAACAAGGAAAACTAGGAGTTTTTCTACAAAATAGAATTTTCGTTAATATGATCAAAGATGCGAAATTTGTAGGTTCAAGAGTATGACATTCTCAGGATCGAAATGTGCTTTTTGTAAACCGAATACTTTGCATTTATCCGCTTCTTAATTGAATGAATATGCAAACAGCTTAAGGCGGAATTAGCATTATTGGGGCACAATGGGTCAGTTTTGTTTGAAGAGCAGCGCAATGCTAATTGAATAGAATTCGATTGGCGAATGAAGTATTCCATACCTCCCAGACTTCCATATACGTCTTACCGTGACGTTTAATTGCATTTAATCTGGAAGATTGAAAATTTAATATTTAATACAATTGGTTTATAAATCTGGGAGGTATGGAATACTCACAGTAATTATGTTCAAAAGCAGCTCAGGGTATTTTGTACACGTTTGTTTTGTTCAGAGTTAACATTTAATAATAATTATTTATGTAACATTTAATATTTTGTTTTGCAAATTCTTATGTTTTCTTTGGAAATTAATTGTCAACAGTCTGTGGAAAACAGCATAAAAAACTCACTATGACAAGAGAGACTTTTTTTTATCGCGAACACGTTTTGACGTAGGTGACGTCAGCGCAGTAGTAAAATTAGTTAAAATTATCGATTGTTGCCATTATTGTTCCCAGAATCCAAGACTTGGACGAACCAGTCTGCGGTAACCTCTGCGAAAGGCTTTAATTAAACTGTAGGTCCATGAGAATCACGGAGAAGTCCACGAGCTAACTCAGTTTCTCTCCGGACATGGATGTAAAGAGCTCTGTAAAGATATAGAAAACAAGAAATTTCCACTTGCTCCTACTGCTTATTATATCTGCTAGAATAAAAAATGTTCTAGTGGTTATTGTCGCAAGGAACAGCCTTAGAGTTGTAGTAATATTCAGGGGTTGCGCGAGGATAGTCTTTGTGTATTCATTTCCTGATGGCCAAAGGCCTGAGAGAAATTAGAAAAATTGTAAATATGTAATTAATGAATTGGTTTATGTGGTTCCATTCAGTTCTCAAAATTTAATTAACAAAAATTCTGGATTTAAGTCGCAGATTTTTCGAAATGTCTTAAATTTAAGTAGATAACAATGAGCGCATCTCGTGGCATTATATTTAAGCTTTAAAATGAAAAAAATAAAATAAAAATAATACATTATGTTGTAGGGCACTTCAGTGGGAAAATAGCTGTTCTCTCTCTCTCAGACGTTTTTCATAATCCAAATAGTTATTGTCGCTCTCAACTGATCTACCACAGAGTGATGTATCTCTTGAAAGCGGATAAAACTACTACGACATCTTTTAGATGATACAAATTGAGGAGTTCAAAATAAAAAGCGATATAATAATTTTATTTTTATGGCCTATTGCTACACTGTTGAAAACCCTTGACCGAGACGATCACAGAACTAATTTTGTGTATATCACGTATTTAGACGTATTTAGGACGACGTGATTCTGTCAACACCACACACTACGCACTTAATCGTATCCTTCGTGTGAAAAAAATTACTTTTTCAAACATCGTCAAAATATCTATGTTCGATTTAGTGTTACAGTAATAACTACACGATAAAACCTGGATTGAAATGAATTAATCGGATTTTGTGTACATTTTTCTTCCATATTTGTTTATTCGCAATATTTTGTATGTCGAACTCGCTAGCTTACACAAGCCGGGAATATTTACATACATATAAATGGATGTTCAACATGTAAAATTCAAGAATTTGATTTTAATATCTGAGTGTTTCCAAAATATCAGGTTTATCATTATACTACTCGTATAATAACCTGCTTATGATAACTTTGATTTTGTTAGATTTAAAAAATTATACATTTTTAGTAGCCACCTCCCCTGGATAGTGGAATCTAATTATTCCACCGGAGTCCGATGCTAAGATTTTTCTTCCATTTCGACAAGAAAAAAAATTGAAAATGAAGAGTATATAATTATTTTTCCAAAAAGTGGAAAATATTTGAAACGTAATTTTGAAAGGTTCTTTTGTAAATCTTCTTATTGTACCATTGTTTGTAACGCATATTTACATTTGTGTATTCACAAAGCAGAAATATTTTTCATTTAAATGAGAAAAGTAGCTATCATATTATTATAAAAGCTTTGAATGGATTTAACCAAACAAGCGTTTAAATTGTATTTGTTTTGTATGTTTGAAATTATTAATATTATTTATAAGAGATATATTAATTACAATTATTTTAATTAGAGTCATGGCTTTGTAAATATAAATTATGTTAATTACTTCTATACAAATCGTAAACAACGAACACGACACGGTTCATATTAAACTTTTTGCAAAAGTACAAGAATAAAATTGTATTATCCAAATTGAAGGGAACAAATTTCTGCAGAATACAAATTTAATATTGTAAGTACAGAAACAAGAAGTAGATGAAGTATTAAGTTGGTATCACGTATTTTCGCTCCAGGAAGCACCCTAAAATTATATTACATGAATGTAATGTATCATTGAATAAAAATCCTATTTCGAGACAATATATTTTCTTTCGAATCGAATTTAGTATTCTAAAGAGACAACGTTTACACTCTCACGTGCAAAGATGTGTCGGATTGAATTTTATTCACGTTTTCCTGTCTTAAGAATGTTCCGTATCGAATTTACCAATAACGGAAAGGTTTTTTGAATATTTTTGCATATTCTGGAAAATGTAATCCACCGCACATGCCGCCACCTGTCGTGAATTAAAACAAGATTGCGTCGACTCTAACGATTTCGAAAAGCATCGCGACGCGATTTCTATTCTAGTTCGTGGAAATTCCGAGATGCGGCGCGAGTTGTTGTGGAAAACGCTTCACGTATTGACCCAAAATTTAACCGGAGCTTTGGCGGGATAGTTTAGTTGGAATCAGGAACGCTTCGAAGATGGATGCGGGTCTTAGCGTCGTTTTATTAGACAACGTAATAAAGTAGATTTACTTTAATCCAATGCCATTTGCTCTATATTACTTTTTTTCACTCTTTAGGACCTTTTATGACGCTCTCTTTAATTTAGTTTAAATTAAAAAAATCCCTAGTAGTTTTTTTCCCGACCCTCTAATTACTATTGGCTCAATCGTTTTGTGGAATTTTTGGAAACTCCTCAAAGGTATTATTTGTTGTGCAAAAATAAACTTATTGGTTTTTTACATTATGTTACTTCACTGAACCGATTATTGGGAACGAGAGGAGATCCTTTTGTAAACAAGCTATATTTCTCGAGTGTCAATATTTTTGACGTGGTTTTATTTCCGGTGCAGTCATCGCATTTTTGAAACGGTTAACTGTAACGGAACATTTCTTAACGTGTCTTCATCAATAACCTGTTTTTCCAACTGATTTTGGTCGATACTGTGAAAGCTTCGTAACGGTAACTGCTTCTGACATTTTACAATCCTAGTTTAGGACTTATTGAATGTACTTGGAGAAGCCCTTCCGGCTGACGTGAACCGGATCTCTGTAATAGTTTTTCGCTTACCTCGCTTACATGAATCACCTGCTGAATCCCGATGGGATGTCGTATAGATATGCAAAACAGATCGTGTCGCAGTGCCGAACTAACCTAATAAGCTGATGTGTGAAATTTATTATTAACGTTAGACAAGACCATAAAGCAAACTGGAACATGAACGAGGACTGGGATAGTCTAATTACATTACAAAGAGAAACCATCTTCTATATCTTAATTACATAATATCATAACGCAATTACAGTGGATTATCGTACTAACCATACGTTTAAATTTTGTTAGCTTAAATACTCCGGTGACCATATTTTGCTCAAAATAGAAATTATTTTCTCTGCCTCACCGTTTAAAACAATTATCCTTTTAAATTGACAATTAAGTTTGTTTTACTGCCAACTACCAACTGCACACCGATTTTTCGGTTTAAAAACGTCGAAGTGAGTGAGGCACAGCAAAAGAGGCCCACGAGTGGACCTAGTTTCTCGAAGAAAGAGGATAAAGTTATAATCCAGTTTTGTCATGTCATGCAGCAATTTTCCTTTTCGGATAAGAGATATGTATGTAAATAACAATGGATACCGAAACTTTTTGTTGCATTTCACGTCGTCCACAAGCAAACTTTGAATTTTTGTGTAATCTTGAAATAAAAGCCATTTTAAAAACGTTTGTGCAACTTTTGGCTAATTTGATATAAAACTTCACGTGTAGATAATTGAGAATAAGAGAGGTAATTAAGAATTTTTGTAACTTTATAATTACGGAGAGGTTAAAATTTGTATGACTCTCTTGGGAACATTTAACATTTTCTCTGCTGTGCAGTTAGGTTACCAATTTTAAGGGTTTAATCTCACTTTTCCATCTTCCTTGATAAGGGATGAACCGATACGAATTAATCTGGAAAATTAATTAGTAAATATGATTAGCTAGTCAATGTAAAACCGAAAGTGTCTAGATTGTAATTAACCCAAACAGGAAAACAATTTGGTCGATTCCGCGCAATACGGTTATTTTCAAATACGAGTTGGGTATTTTAATTAAATCGAAAATTGAAAAAAATTTGTTGCCTTTGTAACCTCACAATAAATAATGGATGTTCGTTTACTGTAACAATAATTAATTTGATTGGGTTCGATTTGAAATTTATTGTAAACATTGTGAAATTTTGATTCTAATTGTTATTATTTCAAAAAATGTTATTTTTATTTATTCAAAATTTTACAAGATTTACTTAAGGGTGTTTTGTAACGGGTAGGAGTTTTGCGCGCAAGTCCGCGTGGAGGTGGCCGGGCCGCAAAAGATCCGCCAGTGTGCCCCATGCCCCGGAGTGTTACGTACCGCGGTTTTCGGAGACCTCCAGGCGATGTGCCCGGCCGAGTGATCTGCCGTTGTGATGGTAGACCCTCTCAAGGTCTTTTGGGTGTTGACCAACAGCACATATTTAGGTAAATCGCACAACTTACATCATCCATTCCATTCGTCCATTGAGGATTTCTTCTTGTAAAAATTTGGTAAATTTATTCAAACGACTCGTATTTTCACCTTCATAATCATAGGGAGTAATACGTACATCCAGATCACGAAAACCATTAAGAAATGCTGCTTTCAGTACGTGCTCGATTTTCAGGACGACAAGAAATTCCAACATATGCAATGGAAATTGCATTTAATATCTTTCACCCCCACAAATAAATCAAACACGTAAAGTACATCTTAACAACCTCTTCTTTCATCAGCACTTTTTCAAGTTAACACTAGAACATTTTGCAAACTTTTGCAGATTTTCAGACGATATGCAAATACATTATTCCGTTTTCCAACAGGTTTTTTTTTTGGAAAAGTTTGTAATTAAAAACCAATTAAGAGCTTGAAACGAAGCATATTTTTTGATCGTACATTAAAATTTTTATTAATTTGATGAAAGAAAATCGAAAAAACTTAATTATAAAAATTTTCATCCGCAGATTCAAAATTAAAATGTTGCAATCAAAATTACGACTTTGGATAATTTTGTTAATTACTTTTCGGACATTTTCATTTATTGCGCGTGGTTTTGTTTATATTAAAACTTTTAATTTGCGTTTTATTATGTATAAACACCTAAAGCATGTCCAAATAAAACGAGTAGTTCGAGTTTTGCGGTTTTTGTGACGAGCTTTTTACGGGCGCCACTTTATTACGTGACCAAATAAATTCTAAAATAAATATATAAAATATTTAAACTTAATTGTTGAACGCTCATTGCGCCATCATCGTTAAACGTTTGCCCGAAAACTAAAATTACTTTTATTTTAATTTAATAATTTGGCCCGCTTTTATTTGAAATTTAAAGAATTTTTATTAAAAAAACTGGACTTTTTTTCCAATAAAATTTGTTCTCTTGCTTCCATTTTATTGATAACGCCTAACTTCCTGAAGCCTTTGTTTTAAGCTGACAATGACTACTTCTATATTTTTTCTCTTTCTTTGTTCCGAAAATGGTTTATTATTTTATTGCCTTCGGTTTCCACTTATTTCATCGAAGTAATTAAAGAAAAAATTGTAACTTTGCCTATAAATTTTGGAAATATCATTTGACATCGAAATTTCACAAGAAAATGAGATGATGGGTTGCGTTCATATCTAAAATTAATTGCTTTTAAGCGCTGAGCTTCCAACTTTTCTTTAGAGTTACGCTTCACTTGAGACATTGAAGTTTGGCATTTGTGTATATGAGAAGCCTATAACTAATGCAGATCGTAAGGAAATGAAAAAGTTTCCAACGTTTTGATTTATTTCTTCTCTTTTCTTAGTTTATCAATTAATTGATTCGAAAACGCTTTTTCCCAAATTCATTTCAAAGCAGCATTTTTACAACTTACTCCACAATAATAAACTTGTTTATTCAGATACCCGTCGTCGTATTGAAAATGTAAAAGACATCCTTCTTTTGTATTCTACATGAATAATTCAATACTTCACGTCGGACTCTATTTGTAACTAATATGCTCGTAAAAGCTGTAATGCGAAATTTCGCCAAAGACGCGTTACTTAATTTTAACATTTTGATTGACGTTTTATACGAATCCATGGAAAATTTCTCATTTTTTATAAAAAATGCTAAGCCTCTTGTGAAATTGTTAAAAGTTTTCCACGTCTTTATGCAACAAAATTTTTGTTAGACAAAGTTCCGAAAATTTTTTAAAAATTTAAAAAACGTGGAATCTGAACCATGGCATGGTAATTTTACGAAAACTACGAATCAAAAAATACAATGATTAACTGAAACGGAGAAATTGATATTAAGCAATGTTGAAAACTGAAAGTCAAAAACAAATAAAATTAACTCAAAACATTGTTGATTTTGGCAAAACAAAATATTGTAAAAATACTTAAAAAAATAAGCTCTGAAAGGCAGGAGATCAACAATTTAAAAGTAGAAATTTTGTTATGACTTGGGAAAGTCACGAAGTGGAAACATGACTTGCACGAGGAATAACCAACTCGGTGAACTTTAAATTTTTTTATTTAACTGATACAATCAGGTAAACTCCTGAATAAATAAATTTTTAATGAAGTTCTTTCAAAGCCATTAGAGAGATTTAAAATCATTTCAAACCAATTTGCTTCGATGAATTCGATTTTGGTTAAACATAATTTTTGAATTACTAAAACAATAGTATAATTTAAATTGTAAGTTTAGAACATATCATAACAAAGTAAACAGAAGAAAATATAATAAAAAACATTTAGATGCAAAAAATGAAAGCTTTAAAATTATTATTACTATTATTGGTAATATTTGATCATTGTATTTTAAATGCCGTAGTTGGATGTACTATAGTCAAGGTTTTTATTTGTAATTAATTAATCATATTTCAATAATTTATTATTTATATATTATTCACTATTATGTATGTAGTATTAATAATACTATATTATTATTAAATGATAAATTTAATCATAATTAAAGCTTCCTCCGGGTTAAAGAGCAAATTTAATAGAAACATGATTTAATTTGTAAAAATACTTATTTTGTGTTTATTAAATTGTATAATTAAATTAAAAATAATTTTGAAATCGAGTTGTGGAATTCTCAGATTAGCAAACCGTGAAGTGAGGAAATGGGCAAAATGTTTGTATTTCTCCATTGTAAAAATTAAATTTTTGCAATCAAATAATTATAACAAAACTTTTATTGAAAATTTAAGTTTGTTTTAAACGAATTACACCCCTAGTTTTGAAGAGAAAATACTGCAATATATATATAAAAAAGAAGAAGATGCAAATAATTGAAACAATTGTTTTTATAAATTTCAAAGAGAATTTAGCAAATAATAGTTTATTTAAAACAAATGAAAATAAAAAGAAAAGAAAGAAATTGCATTAAAAATAATTGAAACTCGTAACAACATGTCAAAATGAAATATGTTTGAAAAATATTTAAAAACAACTGTAATAATTTTTGAATCAAAAGTGCTTAATACCAAGTTACGCCAAACCAAACGAAAACCAGTCGAAAGATTTAAGTTGCATAAAGTGTTAATTAACTAAATTATAGTTAATTTGAAATGTAAACAGATAATTATAGCTTAAAAGTAAAAACGAAATTATTTTACAAATGCCCCGCTTCGGAAGGCTACGATTATGGCGTCATTTTGCTAAAAGAGAATTTTTAATTTTATTTACATAATTATTATTATTGCTAATTCTGAATAATATTTTTAATGCTCTCTTTGTAGAAACAAATGAAAATTGAAACGCATTAAAAACCGGAAAATAAGCAGTCTAAATTAATGAATAATTATTACTGGAAAACAATAGTCGCTACTACAATAATTATTATTTTAATCTTATTGGATCTCATCAGACAAGCCCCATCAGGGGAATTGATAAACACAATCATGACAATTTAAAAATTAAAATTAAAAATTGTATTTTTGACCAAATTATAAATACATGAAAACTTCTAATTGTAATTACTTTATATTAGTATAAAAGTGAAGTACCATCTTGTTCAAAAATTGTTTTTGAATACTCGTAAATTGGAGTTTTGAAAATGTTTGCGAGTAAACGTTTCAAATGGGCGCCTTTCAAATAGCAAAAGTGACATTTTTTGCAAAGGTGTTTGATATACTGTAAAGAAAAACACCGAAAGCTTAAATATAACTAAGTAGCAAAACTATGTTATTCTGAAATAAATTGGTTAGAAAATTGCATGACGGACAAAATTGGTAACAGAAAAAGAGGAATCACGGTTAGTGGTAACCCCCGTAGTTTTCAAAACTAATAAACTTCATCTATGAAAATTTATGTTCAAAATTTTAAGATAAAGTTTTAGCGATCACAGTCAGCTTAATGCAATTAGTCTTCTCTACACCGACATGATTTGCATTACAAGGGAGATTTAAATAAACATGAAGTGGTTGTGTTGGTTTTAGATTTTGTGGTCGTCTTTCTTACAAATCTCCTCCAACATCCTATGAAATTGTGCGACATTGTACCTAAGAAATTAGATATATTGGAAATGTAACAGAATGTTTAAGGAATACGGAAAAGCGTTTTTTGACCATAACTTAAATAAATTGATGCTGTAACCAATCGTATACAATTTCTCAACCCACTATTGGCAGCCGAAGAGCGACAATGGAAAAGTGGAAGTTGATGTCTGTCTATGAGTAACATGTCGAAGTTGAAATTATGGGAAAGGGATGCAAATCCCGCTTACATGCTGTAATATTATTTGTAATCGTGTAATGCATGTAATATTAATTTTAATGTTAATGGGTGTTAATTAAGCCAATACAAATATTGACATTATTGTAAATACCAGGATATATCTCGTGTCGGGTTTTCTATATTTTCCTTACCCTTAAACATACTTGCATTCCAGAAATTCAGTCCTTCAAATTATTTTCGTCCCGAAAACAAATTGCCACATCTTTCATGTTCATAGAGTAAACCAAAAATAATTGTTCGCGCCATAATTATCGTATTCCTGTGAGGGTTTTTTGCTTTAACACAGCTCTCGTCGAGTCAACCCTTGTAGTTTCCACAAAATTCTTGCATTCTTTAAATGATTTCCCGCTGCTTTTTTATTTACATATTTTAAATAAAAAAAGCACTTTTATTCGCTTACATGAATTTCGTAAGAAATTGCAATCGATCGCCTTCATTAAAATTCTGAACCCACTTCTAACACTAAAAAAAATAAGAACACAAGAGGGTTGTTTGTTTATGTTAAAATGTACATTTTATCATTTTTCAAGCTGATAATTAATTACCCAATAAATTTAATTTATTAAAATAATTTATTTCTGTCCTTACGAATTTCTTTTTCAACTTGAATATTTATTTCAAGTATATATAAATTATCAGCTTGTAAAAATAATATAAAATGTAAATTTAGAAAATAATAATATGCTAAAACACAAGATTAATTGCACAAACTTTACAGATGCTGCTCGAATGATTTTATTATGAAGTTGATTGTGTTAACAGCTTGTTACTTTTTAAATTTTAAATTCTATTGCTCCCCTCAATAAAAGCTGTTATATTTTATTGCCTACTAAATAATATCCAGCATCCGATGACATAACATCTCAGAAGTTACTGTAATAAAATGATCAGAAGAAAATTTAGGCAATATTTTATTTTTATAATAAATAAATATTTTTAAAAGGAAATCTAACTTACGAGTCAAGTTTAACTTTTTAAAAGCTTTCCGTATTCTACCTGCTGCTATTGAAGACTTTCCGACTTTATTTATTCTTGTGACTTTTATTGCTTGTTCTTGTGAAAATTTATATAAAAACATTATTAAATTTCAACTCTTTTTTTAATTTAACATTAAATACGTTGCTGTTTAATTTTAAGTTAGTCGATTTAATTAAAACCATGTGGCAAAACTCAATTAGGACTGTTATAATTTTCCGGTTTTTTTCGTCTCAACCAAAATGTAACTTCTTCCATTCGTCCGACTTAAACAAAAAGGTGTTTGTGACGTTTGAAATTATTTCTAAACAATAAATTAATGAAAAAAGTTGCGCTCATTTCCACTTTAAACGCTTTCACTTTTCTCGATCTTCTTGATTTATTTGTTTACGGCCTTCAAATTTTTTGCTTTATTTCCATAAGTTTTTTTTACACCTCTCCACGTTCGTTATTGTTCGGATGAACCCTCAATATGGTGATTAAATTTTATAATTTACCGGTTAGTTATGCAAATTTTAATATGAGGTTCATTAAATGGAATCGAGCTTTAATGTTGCATTAATATTTGTGGCAGATGTAAAACTAAAACTAATCAGTTTTGAAATAATAATTAAAATTTTTTCCCCCAGTCACTACAAAGCCATATAATGTGGAAAATTTGTATAATATGAGATATTATTTTCGGTTCCATTAATTCACAGAATATAATTATAATTTGGTTTGCGAAAATAATTCTTTTACAAAATTCACCGTGAAGAGATTTTTTGTTACGAAATATGTATTAATTTATTATTTAAATGCACTTCAAAGATGTTGAGTTGTAAACTTGTAATAATTAATGTCACCGGAAACAAGTAAAGTTTTCCTGTATCTCAAAATTCATAAAAATTAACAGGAGACTGCTACTTTTTTGAATATTTTAGTATCGCACAAATTTTTAATTTGCATTTTAATTTGGAAAAATTATGTCGTCAAGTCTCTGCCATAGGTTTCTCGTTTATAAATAACATCACAAAAATCCTTTATCACCTTAGTTTTTGCATCATCGCATCGCGGAAAAGCTTTTGTTTGCAAAAGTAATTTTAAAATTGCATTTAAATTTAAATCGCATTCTTGCGTTTTTCACTTAAAGAATGCACCTTGGTGCGGTCGGAATTTAATTTTAATGGTAGCGCACGTTACAATTAATCCAGGAAAAGAAACTCTGCAATCTTACAAGCGATTTATGATTTAAATTTAAAAAATGTAATTGAATTTCTGCTAAGAAGAGCGAAATTTTTGATGTAGGGTTGTGACATTTTATTTTGACACTATCCATCAGTTTAAAATCCCCACATTGTAATGTCACAATAATCCTTAAATTTAACAGGAATTTAGTAACGCACCTATTATTTACATAATTTTATCCCGACATAACGTAACGGCGGGCTTCACGTGTTGATGGTTTTGATAATCTTATGCCTTGAAAGTCGATTGTTGCATACTAATAACTTAAGAGGGAAATTTAAATTATGGAATTTGTACGATGCCGCAGTAATGCGGACAATTCCGCATGGGCCGGTCCTCGTGGGGGCCATTTAATATTTCTTTTGTAATTTTTTAACTGCGGTGTCAGCACGTCAACATTAATTAGAAAATACAGGAATTTAACCCACTTGGATTTTCTATTTTCATTCATTTTGCATTTAAAATTTTGTGTACAGGATGTCTCCGACGGATGATAAACCATTATCAAATAGCAAATTTAAGGGGCTACAACTTGGCTTTAATAAACCAACCCATTTCACAGCAAAATCGAAAATTAACTAAGCTTTATTCGTAAATTTTGTAATTTTTAACTAGGAATTTAAAAAAAATTTCTTGTACAACGCTGCTTTGTAAATAACTTCTATATTTTTCTAATATCCTAATTGGCTTATTGTGAAAGTCGGTTACCACTTCATTTGCGTTTGATGCGTTTTTTTCTATTTGGAGCTCCGAATAAAAATATTTCTCTAAAAATTAAATTCGATTAATAAAATTGGGAAAGAGTGAGTTGAAAGAGTTTATTTACACCTGGAAACAAATTACTTTCGATTGATACAATTTTCATTCTTATCCATTATAATAGAAAATAAGAATCATAATAAAACTCATTTTTCAGAGCATAGCGCTTTTGGGTTTAAAGAAGTTCGTTGAGCAAATTTTTTTTATTTTTTATTACACATTATTTTTGTTATCAAATAATTATAAATGTTTCCATGTAGATACTCTGGTTTTACCGTTTTTACCAAAATATGTTGTTTTGATTTAGATTTCATTTTTTAAGCCTGGATCAAAACGATAAGTAACTCGCGTTTTAATTAATTAACTTGAAATAATCAGCACACGTTTAATTTATAATGTCATCCTGGAAATATATTAAGCACAATCCCACCAAAATTTTACACTTCTCTATTTTATTTATAGATGGTACCTCCAGATATGCGTTTCTAACTACAAGTTAATTAATTTGAGTATGTAAAGGGTTCGAAAATTTATGATAACTGACAGCCGAAATTCAATTACCAATTTAAAATATAATTGAAAATCGCTAGGTACCTCTCACAATTTAATGGGATTAATTTGATAAGCCAAGTTTCTTACGTTAATTACACTTCATAGCGTTCAAAATTTTGGCAATAATAACCAGCAAAAATTTAATTTGGTGTTAAATTTCCAAATCCGGTTGTGACAGATGAAAACCGTAATCCATATTATGAAAAACCTTGCCGCTTTCATCAATGAGCCTACCACAAATTATACATTTCGGGCCAGAGGTTCAAGAAAATTATGTTTCTGTTAGCCGATAATTTGACAATTTAATTATTTTTTATCTAACACATAATGTAAATTAAAACGAAAGAAAAAGCTGCTTTAAGTTACATTTTAATTAAACCTTTTGAAATTTATTTGCCATTCCAATTCTATTTTTTTTAGCTTTGGGCAAACTCTTTTAAAGTTAGGTACAGAGCTGCCCTATTCAGACACGACAAACAAAATTAGTGACATACTAAACTAGTGCAGCATATTTTAGTTTAATTTCTTTTTGATTTAATCGAAGTGAAAAATTGCTATTTGTAAAAGTTTCAAACTAGTCGTGCCGAGAATGCAGCAACGCGGACTGGATAATTTTTACGCGAAGTTTAATTGTTTATCGAACGATTAAGAGATTTTTAATTATGGGTGCTTAAGCACTTCACTGCACTAATTCAAATATTCATTAGTGGATAACTTAATTTAAATAAACGTTAAATTAAAATTAAATTGACTTAACCGCCATTGCAAATTAAGATAAAGCTGGTGTCAATTCTCGGGCGCTTGTAGAGTCGAGGCGGCGATGTAGCTCTTCGAATTTTTAAATTATTAAAAATATCAAACATTTTTTATTATTTTTTAAGCTTGATGTATTTAATTCCGCAGTTTGCACGAGATAAACGAACCCCTATAAATTTATTGTACTTACTGTTAATCTCTTGAGAAATTGATGGTAGTAAACTTTGTAAACCTTTCTTAAATGTTGATAGATGAAGTTTAATTATTTTAATTAGAAATGAATTTCATCACCTCAATAGCATTTTAAGAATTAAATTAACCGAGTCGACTTTAATGGCCCTTTAAATTTAGCATCCCTTTAAAAAAAGAGTACAATTAAATTACTGCTTTCGTAATTACATTTTGTGAATAAAAAATAAGCGATATTTTTCAAATATCGTTTTTCTTCATCTATGGAGATCAACAATCAATCAAGATTAATACGAAAGCTGTCAAGTTTTAATAAAAATTTTACGGAACCATTTTGCTTTTGATACTTTGTTATAAATATGATTAAGTATAAAAGCACTAAAAAAAGAAGTTTACCCAAATTTCCACGGGAAAATTGTTCCAATTAAATGAAAAGTAGTTTCAGCCCGATTTCAACTTTCGATGTTTTACAAATGTCGAATGAGATTCGTCTAAATATAATGACGAAGTTTTTATTTTTGGGAAAAAAACACGGAACGCCAATTATTGGCAGGCACAGAATATTCAAACAATGCAGACCAATATTATATTGTTTCAATAATTTTGTTCTCGTAAAAACAACTTGGGGCATACAGAAGTTGGCGAAAATATTTTTTTAATTGACACGCTGGCGAACACATCGATTTTTAAAATTTTTTGTTTGAATGTAAGCTTTAAAATTAAGTGGGCATTTTAAAAGCTTAAAACCGAACTGGATGAAAAGCAAATTAATTTAAAATTGAAGGATAACTCGAAGTATGCTTGAGATAAACAACCAATATAATTAATTATTTACAAGTTATTTCTTTCGAACCCTTTGAATAGTTGAAGATGATTGAAGCGTGATTAAAAAAGAAGCTTTCTCCTTTTCAGTTTATAAGACAGCTTTTGTCCCCTAAATTGGAATAGATCTCTAAGAATGTAGACATAAAAGAAGGAGATCAGTTCAAGCATCACAAAAAATTACTTCTACCTTTTTCCTTTCCCATAATTTTAGGATAATCTCCCAGGTTTGATTTTTCAACATTTATAATCCGAAAGCTTTTTCTGCAACTTTTAATTAATCTTCTAGCAAACATCTGGGGGATTTTATTTTATTAAAGTGCTCCGTCCAATAAAAATATGTAGGCTTTTGCCAAAATTAGGTTACCGTAAAATCTATGTCAGAAAAGCAGTATCAAAATGTATAATGGATTCTAAAGCAAAACTTCCTCTAGGGTATTCGGAATGATAACTTATTTATCCCAATAGAATTTCTCCGGAATATATTTCCAATAAAAAAAAATGCGATTTCTTATAATTACGCGTGTAAAACGAGCTAACAAGTGTAAGTTTTCCGCTGCGCAAAAACTTAAGGAAAGGAGTAACTTTGCCTGGAACAATAAAAACTTAAACACTTTATAATATTTTGTAACAAAAAAGAGGCCATTAATAATAAATTAAGTCGAGCGCCCCTTTTTATTTTCGATCCTAAAAATTGTTCTTCTAATACTCACTTGGATCTGCACAAATGAAGCGTAATTAGAAAATCTGGAAAGCGTGTCGTATTTTCATTCAGGAATCCAATAATATAAACGTAGAACTTTGAGAATTGGGGTCACAACGAAAGACATTGGTTCGTTAGTATTATGCTAATCAGAATCAACTTGGCAAGTATCCCATTTAATTTACGGGAATTTAGTGCAACATTGTTACTTACGCGTGTCTACCAGATTCAAAAGAGGATTATAGCAAGTTAGCTGTAAGTACGACATTATAAAGCAAAACTACTAAACGGTGTAATTTATTTATCCACTGTTTGTCTTTTACCGCACTTTCAGTAAGTTGTAAATTGCTTTATATTCGCTTCGTGCTCAAGACGAGAGAGAAAGAAAGTGAGAGCAGTTAAGGAAATCCCTGCAGTTTTCTTCTGCGTCATTAATGGATAAAGGGTTCGAAAGTTCTATTGACATTAAACGTGAGCGCCGATGCAGATCACGTTTGTGTGCATTATGTTGAAGCATTAAACACAAAGAGTCGATGCAGTATTTATCTCACCCCTGGTGCGGCACCTCATTAACCCTTTAAAATGTAATGGACAATACACAGAGTCTCCTGATGCTTTTTATCATACTAGCACACAAATTCGGGCCTCTTTCGACCCACCCCCTAGCGACGTCGCTGCCTCAAGACTCACAAAAATCTATGAAATTAATTCTTTCTGCACCGATTTCACGTACTATATTCTCCTTGACATTTTACAAGCATTTAATAAAAATTATGTCTTTCGGCTATTCAGCGTTCGCTTTCGGCGTGTGCGCCACTAAGTAAACTAAATTGACGTGTGGAATTTCAATTTCCCATCCCGAAAGAAAACTAATTACCAACATTAATAGAAACTTAAAATGTAAATTTCGTTTTATACACACGAGAGTTGTACTACCAGAGAAGTTTCAATATTGACTTATGTATGTGTACTTGTACTTCATATAACATCTCAGAATATGTAAACTTTGAACTTATAATGTCAAATTTACTTTTCCTGCCATGAACAACCAAGATGCTATAAATTGATTATATTTAATCTTCTTATCTTATATTATTGTAATTAACTTGAAAAGTTTGTCCATCAATGTATGTTTCTAGGGTGGTCTTTATTTAGGACTAGTTTTCACTCAAACACCTTCAAATGGTTTACAAAAAATGTATTGTATGCTCTCAATAATTAAATATTTTAATTACAGTTTGCAGAAAAATCCTAAAAATAAAGTTTTAAATTAAAAGATTTAAAAATATTCAGTGGAAATGAACTCCAAAATTGTTCTGGTCCCGTACAATTTGTTGACTCGCTAGGCGTGAAAACAGATTAAGCAAAATGCAAATTAAAAAAATGTATAAACAAAAATACACAAACTGGGAAACTAACAATAAAAGTCTTAACAGCTTCAAACCTTTAAAAAGCCTTTTACTAAAGTAACAAATTTTCAATTGCAAACATTTTTAAAAGAATGTTTAAATAACAAAGGATATTTTGGCATCAGACTTTTTTTTTAGAATATTTTTAAATTAATTTTTCAACATCGAACTGGAGAAGGTTTTAAGTAATTTAGGAGAAGTACATTAAAAATAATTATTATATCTTTGAAAAACAAAACATATTAAATAAATTTAGTTTGCAAAATGTGGCTATAGTGCTTCACTGAATTTAGGAGTTATACACAAAACGATAATTAGAACTGCAGTTCTTCGCATTTATAACGAAATAAACATGCTGCTTTGTGAGAGTAAATTGGAAAATTGGAGAATTTGCAAGTATTCGAGTTTTAAGTTTTTACTAAAGAACGCCTGCAGTCGAGTAGTAAAATGAATAATGAAATTATCTAGAAAACCTGTTGTAAAGCTTAATTTCGTTGTTCAAGAGTGAAGTTTTCAACTTCATCCTTGTACATCACGTTAACTGATACTTGTACGTAAATTTTACGAAGAGGAAATGTTGTGTAAGATTTCATTCCATTAAATTTAGTCGTATTGATATTTTGTCGTAAAATCAACCGTTTTCGAGAAAAACATGAAAAATACTATTTTGCTGTAATATAACTTCGGGGAGTTTCCCGGAGACGAGTTAAGGTGGAGAATCGTGCTGGGTTACTTATTTTTCTGAAATGGTGGCATTTTGAGGCTATTTCACATTTTGACATAATCTCAATTTTTCTTGAAAACCTGCCACGTGCATACAAACAAGATTGACTTGTTTGTTAAAACTATGTTTGACTTTTCGTGTTTACTTTATGTTACATAAAGGAAGAATTAGTAAAACTACACCTTAAAAGCTTGTAAGCTCTTTTGTTGTTTGTAGATACTCGATTTCTTTTGGATTTTCTCGAAGCCTCTTCACTTTTGTTTGGTTTTTGACACAATTTCGTGTAGAGACCCTAAATGCTCAGAAGTGTTTTTTTTTGTATTGATGTGATTGATGAGAACAATTTTCAATTTTGAAATCGGAATCGACGTAATTGTTGTGTGATGTTTAACGATTAAGTTAAGCAGCTTTTTGTTGGGAAATTATTTCTTTAACAATGTCGACGAGAGTTGCAAACGTTATGCTTTGTATACCATTGTTTAACTTTCACAAGCAGTTCATGTCAAAACGTAGCTCTGGTATTGAACCAAGACCTTTAGTTGTTTCGGTTTTTGTTTGAAAATTTTAGGCAAAACTTTGATGATTCAATATTAATGTAAGTTTCAAAACTTTATGAATTTAGCTATAACAACATCCTCAGTTTTCTGATTTTATCATAAATCAAACAATGATGATTTACCCAAAAAGCTTTTTTACGGAGGTCGAGTTCGCGAACAAAGAGAAACATATTTTAGTTAAAAATTAAATTAATAATATTCCTTATATTTGCATCTCAAATGAGAAGGTAAATTTATTATTGTTTTATATTGTGAATTTACCTCGCTGATTTTCAATTGTTTTGTTGTTCGAATTAAGCTTTGCTTTGTTGTATCATGACAAAGCGAAGAGACTCATATATCTCAATTTCGTTAAATTAATGACGTTTTTATATTAAATTTTCGAATTAAATTATCAAAATACTTACTTTTTTTTCATACAATAAAACGTTTTTCGAATTTTTCATTCCGTTGTATTTTCACCGCAAATCCTTGTCGAACTCTTCATCTTTCGCCTGGCAATAACCCCACTATACTTATCTTTATAGTTCACGAGATTCTGATACTTTTTAAAACGAAATCTAGAACAAAATTTTCAATATTATAAATTTTTTATCCATTTTCGAAATACTCATCACTTAAAAGAATTTTTTAACGCTACTCTCATTATGCAAGACCGTGATTTTGAATGTAAACGACCATTTGATTCCACACTTTTATGTAACTTAAATGTACCAATCCTTTTGCTTTGCCACATAAATGATTTCCCAAATCCTACTTTGAAACCTTTTAGAGCATTTAATTTAATATTACGAGAAATCACTATTTTGGTTAGAATTTAATAGATTTCACCTTGCGAATTTAGGGGCTTTTGTTAAAATTTTCTCGTGCGTGCCAAATTTTAAATTTGAAATTTAACGACTCTTTTGTATTTAAAATCAATGATTTGCTCAATAAATAATTAATTAAACTTTTGCATATTAAATTTTAACATCGCCTATTTAATTTGTCAATTCGAAAACGATTTTTCAATTGCAATTTTAATTATGGTTTGAGTATTACCGCTAATTAATAATAAATTGCTCGTGACCATTTCAAACCGTTTGTATCATGTAATTATACGGGCTATGATGATTTTTCACTTAATTATTATGACTAATTTGCCACTCCAATTAATTTGCGTTTTCACGTCATCCATTGTGTTAATTGGTAAATATTTGAGTAAATAATTTCCAAAAGTTCAAATATTTTTGTATTCAAATTAAAGGGGTGTAAATCCGAGTGAACAATTTCAAATATTGTAGCGATTAAACAAGAATTTTACAAACGAATAATTTATTGGCGTTTTAATTAAATTTTGAAGGGAAGTTTTCATTTTTTCTAGTAATTCTGAAGTTATACTTCGATTATTATGTAAACTGAAATATTTCAGTTATACGTTGGAGAAGGGGCTTTTTATAATAACTAAATTTATTATAAAAACTTTATACACAAAAGGTTGGCGGTGGTTCTCGCCTAGGTGGGTGACCGCTTTGAGAACACTGCTTCTTGCTGCTTTTCTACAAGTAGCCAAGTAGAAGCACTAGCCAAGTTGTTCGTTCTTTACAAGGAGTCGCGGAGTGGAAATCTCGTTAATGTGCTCATGCGTATCACTAATTGCCACCATTCAACGCCGTAATGGATCTTTTTAAAAGGTTTTAGAATTTTTCCGTCACCTTGATACCATTATCTAGTCGCATACAAAATTACAACTTGATGTCTCATCTGAGATTTTGTTTTTAAATTGATTTAATCGACCTCGAACTAAGCTGTAGTCAAGTCGATTCCTATTGCGCTTTAAATTTTCTTTGCAAATTTATTGTATTAATGAATTCTTGATTTTCTTTACAGTGAATTTTATTTAATTTCTTAATTTAAATTTGGTTTTCATAAAGATTTTTAATTTATTTTATTCCAATTCAACAATCACGTCTTAATTTTTATAGTTTTAGTTATAAATTATTATAATTTTTATTATTACGGAATAAATTTTATGTTGGTTCATAAATTAATTTAGTAGGAAGTCACAACAATTTTTTTTTTTGATTTCCAATTCATTTCAATATTTTATTCATTTTTTGTGTAAATGAAATTAAAACTTTTCAAAATTAAGCTAAACATTGAAAATATTTTACCTAAAATGGTAAATGGCCGTAATGTGACTTTCTCATTTTCATTTATTAAATTTTCCTTGTATCTAGTTTATATATAATTTCTAATAATTTACCACTTTATTAAATACCATTGTTAATTTTAAAATTTATAAACATTAATAGAGCAACATTAAACAATTTTCCCTTATTCGTGCCTCAAACGAAGTGAATAAAACTTTTTAACATTTCACATTAAAACTCTCATTTAGCGTTAAACCGAAATTTAACTATAACAAATGAAATAATTTTCTAAGAATTTTTTTTAAATAATTTTCATAGCTCGAGGGTTGGCTAAAATAACACACTCCAATGTAGTCGCGCTCAACGGATATTTCGTTTCAAAATTTGTTTGGTATGCTGCACTAGTGTACACACGCCCACCATTTTTTGCAAATTTAAATACCATATAAAAGGTTTATACAATTTTATAAAATAATACAGCTACCAAAGAGACCGTATTTTAAATTTTATTAATATTAAAACGTAAACAAACAAAGTAATGAAAGATATCATGTAAATGATGAATGATTTTAGTTCAGTGAAACATACATTCATAATATTGTAATATGCAATAGCAATGTTTGTGTGAGCTAATTTTAGTAAATTTCCAGTTCTTGCTAATCAGCTAAATAGAATCTACTATAATATAAAAAAGTTTATGATGGAAAGGCATTATTTCATTGCTTTTATCAAAAATAGTTGAAATTAGAATTATAAACCAACCAATGTATGAGATTATAACGCAGTATTTTGTATGCACTAATCCACTTTATCTATGCAAATTAAAGCTCAAATGAATAACTGCATAAGTTAAAAAATAACATAAAATTGCTAATCAAAATTGATGATTTTTACCAAGACTAATCATTAAATTTTGCTGTACTATAGGCAAACTTTGCGGTTTATGAGAGATTTTTTGAGCTTTTCATAATTAAATACTTCGCACACGGTAAATGAAAAATTAGGTGATGTACCTAATGGTACGGAAAAATTTAGGTATTTGTATATAGGGTGTCCCAGAATGCAAATTAACAACCGATATGTTGCAAAAAACTTGAAACTGTTCATATTAAATTCCAGCGGTTTAAAATAGGTATTTATTGTTTATCTATCGGTTAGAAAATATCCAAACAATGCAATTTACTTCTATGCAAAATGTTTTACAAAAAAAAAATACAAATTAATTTGAAATTTACCAAACCGTCACTCTATTTATTACACAAAATAATTATTTCATATCGATTTTATTATTAAAATGTAATGGCCGCGTGATTAATTTGTTTATAATACTTCATTTAGAAATCGGGGCCTAAATTGCACCTGAGATCTAAAATACTTCAAAGCGATAAATAATTTTAATCAGTGGGTGCAAATTATTTTATCAGCAAAGAACATTGCAGCCATCAGAATCAATAAAATCTCGTTTTTAGAGTTTGTTTCTTCATTTAATCTTGAAAATTTTAAATTAGTCGAAATTACTAATTGCCTGATTTTGTGTAAAGCTCCAGAGATAAATTTGTAATATTGGTTATTCGCTTCATCTCGCAATTTTGAAAGCTGTATTTGTATTTTAAGAATTTCCCGAACAGTTTTCAAAGTAAATTTGTTAAAAATTAGGAAGTTTGTATCATTTTATTTGAAAATTGGAAGTACATTTAACTGGAGTTATACAACTTTCCGTTACCATTATCAATAAATTTTCTATTGGCAAATTTAAAAAATCTTAATTAATCCTGAATTTAGATGCACTGCTTTATTGTGCAGAATGATACTGCGAGGATCATTAAATTTAGTCAACAATGTGAAATAGGACAAAGACGTGTGGTTTCCCTACGTCCGCGTCCGTGTAATGAATTTAAGATAAATGTATTGAATATAAGACAAAATGTGTAAGCTTCTCCATTCTGCTAACTCGGCGATATTAAAAGATTCGAGCAAGATAAATGATACAATTTCGAAAATTAACATAAAAAATTTTTAATAAACTAAAAGCGCGAAGTTGATTTGTATGCACCTTCATTCAGAAAACTTCAAGTCATAAATGGCTTTTTATTTGTTTTGCGTCAATCACTACCACAACAATGGAGAGTGCTTGCATCATATTTTTGCAGATAAGATAAATAAAATATTTTTTTTGTATCTTAAAGCATAGCAAATATCTGGAATCCTTAGTGGGAAAGTCGTTTTATTTTCAATTTCCTATAGAAAGTGTTTTGAGGTTGGTCGTGCAAGTGTCACATAAATGAAATTCGTGTTGGGCTAGGTTTTCTATCGAATAAGAAACTTGTGAGCCACATTTTCTTAATTTTGTGAAGATGAAAATTTAGGCGGCAATCGTAGCTTGGATAATACAAAATACACCACGACTGTAATCCGCTATATTTTCAAAATTAAAAATTGATTGCTTTGTTATTAAAATTCTTTAGAAGGGAAAATTGACAAAATAAAATTATGTACCTGCCAATAAATTTATCTAAATAAATATGAATGCCTCTTAAGTAAGTAATCAATGCTTTTTCAATTTAGTTATATTTTAATTTCCTTTTTCGTAACCGAATTTAAAATATAAATCTGTTTTCTACCCAACAATATAATATTAATCTTCCTCTATAGCATTCGGTAAAGCATAAAATTTTCACATTGTGTTGGTTAGCGTATATGTATCATATTAGTTGGTTTATATTCTTTTATAAAGTAAAATTATATTTCATTAGCAGAATAAATTAAAATTTATATAAAAACTTTATCCGCAAACTTTAATTTTTAATTAAAAGTTGTAATACAGCCAACGTATACAAAACTAAATAATGTGGTGATCAACTCGACTAACTAAAATTATGGAACGAAACCATAAAGCGATAAATAAAAATACTCTTTTGTCGTAATCGCTTAAAATATGGTCGAAATATCAATGCCATCTTTTATGGTTAACAAAAGTTTTCCGAGTTTTGTTTATAAATCATTAATTCTTGTTTGTCCGAATTCTGATAACTTATGTTTTAGTCAAACACATAATGGTTTGGTAACTTTTCTTTGAACTTGAGGATTTTTTTCTAAACGACTCCCTCTTTGGATGTATGCGAGTATGTAGCTTTTGAAGATGAGACAGGATTTCTCTCCGGCAGTTTGTAACTTCTTAGCTTTAGAATAAACATAACATAAAACAACAATTTAAAGTTAAAATTCAATCTTTTCCCGGGGAGAAAAGTTCAAGCAGCTAAGTTAAAATTAATTAACCTCTATTCGATCGTGAATATCGATCGAATATTTGATTACGGTGACAATTTGTGCAATAATTTTCCTCCTTGGGAAAAAACTGTTGGCGAAACTCAAGGCCAGCATTGAATTTTTAACGTCTTAACCGCTTGCCTAACTGCCCGACAACACCTTCAACTAAACCTTCCTAATGAGAGAGTTACTATTACATACAGTAGGGTAGTATAGGCACCGACTACACAGTATAATCCTATCTTTAAACTGTGTAACACCTAAATTTTCAAGCAAATGTAGTGTTTGCTGTGGTAGGTAATTTATTTTTGTCTGTACATTCGTACTCCTTCTAGAAGCTCGGAAGGAGATAGTACTTCTCATACTTAAAAGCTTCATTTTACATTTTAAACAATTCTGTTGGTTGCTTTGAAAGATTCTTTATGCAATTACGAGTAACAGATTTATATTTGAGTTTCGGGACTGCTTCGTAATTTTAAATTGGCAACGTCATCTACGTTTCGTACTTCGCATTGTGTAAGTATCCTCCTTTTAGTAAAATTAGTCGGCGGTAATCCGTAACATAACAATCCTAAGATTCTAATTTAACCAAAGCACATTCATCACCTGCTAATTACCAAAAGCTTCTTTACCTACCATTAATTAACCGAATTCTTCATTCGCGAAATTTTACATTTGCCACAAAAATAAAATTTTTATGTATTTGCCTTCAGCATGAGAAGCATCACGTGCTTATGTAATTAATTCTTAGTTTCATCTTGTTAATTTTTTATTAAAAAAGCAAGCTTTTAATTAAATTTAATTTAGCAAAAATAATTTCTATTGTGTTTTAAAAATTATAAATATGTATATTATAATATAATAGAAGATGAGTTGTGTGCTTAAAGCTGGGGTTTACGGCTATCGCTTCTATTGGCAAGCGCCAGGTGGAACGGAATCGAAAAATTTAATTATTGTTGTTAATTTTAATAATATTAAATTGCTTTGTAATATAAACAAAATTGTTCATTTATTTTGTTAAAGAAAACAGAAAAATAACAAAATAACGCATTCGTATTTCTTCCGAGAGTTATCCACAGAAACTGTTTTCATATTTTATGCAGGTTTTCTCGTACGAAATTCTGTTGAAAGTGTCTCATTTTAAATTAAATTAGTTTCAACTTTTCTTAAGCCAATTCGTCGACTATTTACAGCTTGGAACGTTTTTAATGTAATTTGAATAATAAGCAACATGTAAAGGTTAATCACCAATTAAAGGATCGTATTTACAATTTTGTCAGGTTTGCTATTGTGTATCGTCGTCGCTGAGAAAAACCTGTTTTAATTGTTAATTTTTATTTTTCCATCCAATTAATGATCAAACATCACTTGTTGCTAACTTACTTTGACAACAACAAAATTTAAATTCTGTTAATTAAATTAGAACTTTTGTGAGCAAGCAAAGCAAAGGAATAATTAATCGAGTTATCTAGCGAAACCTGCTCTATTATATCGTTCGTCTCTTCGGTGAACTTTGAAGACGAAAATAAAATTCATTTTATTTTTGTAATTTTTCTGTAAAATTTAGCGCATCTTATGAATGTTACATAAGCGAAAGTGAGCCGAAATAACTTTTGTTAACAAGTATGCAAGATTAAAAAATAAATTTGTTAGTCAAATTGCGTGCATTCAACTCCACTCTAATATAAACACAAAATTATGGAAAATTAAAATGGAGTTACTTGCGCACGAATTTATTTAATTGTTTTAATGAAATAATTTAGTCTTGCAATTTGCATTAAAATTGTTTACTTTAATTTGTAATTGCACTCGAATGCTACGAGGGACTGTATATAAGTTCGGTATTTTTATCGTGCGAATTTAAATATTCATGCGTTCACTTTTGTGCGAAAATGAATTTTGTAAACGCAATTTTTTACATGGTTGCATTAAATTTTTTATGAGTGTTATCTTTGCATTTTCTCTTATAAAGATTCATTGTTTATTCAATCTTAATTTGGAATTTTATGTACTAGGGCCGTCTTTTCCGTTTTGATAATTTTTTTAATTTAGCCAAAGCTCGTTTTGTAATTTATTTGAAATTTAAAGGAACAATTTAATTTTAATAAAAAGCAAACAAGAACTTTCCCCACAACGGTTTAATTATGGAACAGTAAACTTAAATACGTCTGGTTGAAAATGTTTGCTTCATTGATGAACAAATTAAAGGGGATGACCAAACTGTTATTTTGCTTCCTCTTTCTGGCCTTTTACTAATACAGAGTAAACTAATTTTGTGGCTTGTGCGGTTTCTTGATCGTATTTTAACTATTCGCACTCAACGACGGCGGTATATAACAATTTTGCTGGCACAACTTATTTTTTTGCACTTCCTATATGGCTAATATTCCGTTTTTAAGCTTTTTCAATAAGCTTTATTGCCCTTTTTATTAATTGCTTTAGTGTGGCTTGTTTAGCTTTTATCTACTTCCAACACAAAGCAGTTAAAACTAAGCACTGTAATAAGCTTTAATGGTGTGCTCTTAAAGATAATTACAAAAATCGGTTGACTAACTTTATGAATGACTAAATTGAAAAATAATGACGCTTTCTTAATTTATTAATGAAAATCGGAGCGTTATTTTAATTTATTGTTAAGTGGAGTTACGAACGAAATTGTTCTACTACGAGCAGCTAAGCTTCGGATTAAATTTATCTCGTGGATGCTAAGAAGGCAGAAAGGGTTTGCTCCTTTTGGATTAATAAGTATTTTGAATTATCATTGAAGCAATTTCAAATCCGGCTCAAAGTTAGCACAGGTAGTGCTCTAGATTAAATAGTGAATAAGAATTTTTAAAATAATTTACTCGAAATATTGTGTAACGGTCGATCCTAAGCCCTAAGGGACTTGAATTGGATATTGGTCTAGTAGTTAGCGCGATCAATAGCTAACGCTTAGGAAAAAAATTAATTGGGTGGTTTCCCATTGCCTACCTACCTATTACATGCCACCAGAATATAAAAATCTATTAGCAAAAAATTGAAGAAATTCAAAAATATTTCGAATTGTATCAAAGCTGAAATACTAACCTATTTAATTAATTAGTTACTTAAGAAGCCACTTTATAAAGCAAAATTAAAAGACTTTTAAATATTAAATTTTAATGAAATTTTGAAGCAGATTTTTATTAAATGGTTAATCAAGCAAACTGATTAGTATTAAAAGATATAATATCAAAGTAAAACTAAGAAACTGTGCGAAATGAAAATTAAACAATTAATTTGGTATAATATAGAGAACATTAACGACAAGAATAATAGACTTGAACAATAAATAAAACTATAAAACCACCGTTATATTATTGCAAAAACATAATAACATTACAAACACAACCGTTGACACAAAACCTACATTGTAATAATATAATCATGTCTAAATAGGGATTTCAAATCGAATTGATTTGAATTTAAATTTGCAAATATAAGTCATTTATGTGATTTCGTAAATGTATTTACGAATTTTACATTTTATTCTGCAATATTTATTATACTACTTCATTTCTTATTTTTATACAAAAATTTTAGGCAAAATTGTTTTTGTTATTACAGTATGAAATTAAATATACGTAATTTTTTACTGTTGAAAATTCTCATGTATTGCTAATTAGAATTCAAGATTAATTAAATATTTCGTTCTACTGCTTTTTTTCCAACATCAAAGCCCTCAGTTTTGGGCGGAGAGAGATTTTCAAAAATATAACTTGAAATATCTTTATTACATCCCAGATATATGGTTGCTAGGAAAAAAGCAATAAAATAGAAATTATATCATTTAAGTTCATTCTTAAACTCGATTAAAATACTATAGTAAAGTTCTGAAGATACAATATTTCCAACAAAGTTTTTAGAAAAAGATTAGAAAAGACTAAATCCCTTTCAAATCTACCACGAATTAGAACTGATCGTGTTACTTTGATAAATTCGAAATAATTTAAAAGAACTTTTCAACAGGGTTTAAATGATTTTTTAAACTTTTTTTAAATTATTCCAATAATAATATAATCAAATTTTATTAATTTCATCCCCTTTTTATTTGTAATAATATTAAAATTTCCAATCATTTGATATTACTTTCAGGAAGACAGGATTTACAACATAAATTTTTGTACGTCAGATTTCTGTTTAAGAACTATTTTTTAGATTTTCCTAAATTTTTCTTTACTTATACAGCCAACTTAATTACAACAAATATTTCGAAAATAAATCAATAGCATTTCTCTAACAAATTTTTGTTTCTCTATTCTTATTATTTACGTTCGTAATTCAAGCCTTTAATTCTCATCTTTTTCGTTCTTCTCGATTTCTCTATAACAATTCTACGGTCTTCTTAATTAAACCTGCACCTACACAACTAATTATTTTTAAAATTTTATTTTAATACTTTAACTATAATAATGTTGTAGAACAAAATATATCTATTAGAACATTATCCAAACCACCATTAAATGTGTGATTTAAATTAAAGGGGGGATGATTGGATTCACGAAATTTCCACTTAGTTTCAAATTTTTCGCACTTATTGTACTTTTCGCTTTTACCATGTTTGTACCAAAATGCAGTGAGACCACAACACACTGGAAGATACAAAAAGTTCTAGTTCATTAGGAAGTAAAAAGTTAATTATAATATTAATTTTAAAAACTATTACTCTCTGCCATGACACATGAAACAAAGAAAAATATATCGTTCTTTGCAAACCATACATTTTTCAATTTAAAATTAATTTCCAGTAAGAATTTTATTATTTTATTAGTAAACAAAAAATTATTTTTGATGTCTGGAAAACCGCTAAAATATTTGTTAATAAACTGAAAAATTATATTGGTATAGAATTTCGAAAGCTTTGAAGTTTTTTACCTTCTTAATTAAATTTTTTTCCAATATGCGGTAGTAAAACAAATATTGCATCTATGTGATAAATTTTTTATTGCTTTTTTTTGTAAGATTAGCCTATAAGTGGACAGGAAAGCGAAATAGATCTATTGAATTTTTTAGTTATTCAATAATTCCTTGGAAAACGTACAATCCGGTTGCGAACAAAATCGACAAGTTAATATTTCTTTATTTTAATAAGGAACTGTATTTTATCCTGTGAGAGGAGCAAAAATCATAAAGAAGTCGAAAAAGGTTTTTTCACACTATTATTAACAGACGCGCAACAGTTTAAGGATCTGACGTTAGGTTGACACAACTTTTTTTGATCTAATAAAAAGTAGTCAAAAGTTAAAGTCAATTTTTGAAGTTTTAGATTATTTCAAACTCACAGGACGAACTTTTTTTTGAAGCTTTTGTGCTTTCTCGTTTCGGATTCGTGTCGCGTATTTTCGAAAAGCTTTCAAGAAACAGATAATTTTAAGTGTTAAATACTTGAAGATCATTTTAGTTTGTAACTTTGCAACGTTTCCCATTTCCAAATTGCTACTTCATTTTCTTTTAGTTGTTTGCACTATTGCACTGCTTCACTACCATAATTCCTGAGGGAAAACCAACGGTATAGTTACTTCATACTACATATTATTATTTGCATTGTAGTTGTTATTTTCCTAGTTTGTACTCATTTTTACGGCTACCATTTTCATGATAAATTCTCTCACGATGCTTATATGTGCTTATACTCGCATGTATGCATTCTCATAACAACGAAACTATTTTTACAGTTAATTATTCTTTAGTCCCTGCTTTAACGGTAACAGTAAATTTAATTTTAATGTGCTCGAATGGAAGAGTTCTTTCAAAAAAATAAAATTTTATTTAATAAGCGAAGCATAATTTGCGACGTATACGTCGAATTTATAACTTTTAAAAAAACAGCTATCAATCCACGTACATGTTTAAATTAAGTTATGTCAGATACGTACAAGGTAGAAAATTGGCTCGCAAAGAATTTCATTTAAAGCCAATTTGAAGAAACCCCACTTTTTTTGCCATTAGTTTTCAAAATTCAATTGTCTCGTAGAAAATGACATGACGTTAAATTTTAAGTTAATTAAAAACGAAATATTAATAAAATAATACTGAAGTTTTCTCATAAATCGAGACAAGAACAAACGATTATTATCAGAGAAAAGATTAATTGAACTAAGAAAGACCGAGCCAACTCATTTTTCCTTTTAAGTGTTTGCCAACTCGACAGCAACATCCTAATGGACAAATTACTTCGTCTCTAGAAAATTATTCATTGTCTTTTATTATTTAGAAAGCTACAAATATATTTTAAATACAACTCTAAGTGGATTTTAGGCTACAATAATTTTATTTGATAAAGTGGATTTTCCCCAATATAAAACCGCCTATGACAGCAGTAAGAATTATAGTCTCGCTTTTCTGTTTAAATCCATCAAGGCTTTTAAATTGTTACTTGTTTATTTTTTTTGCCAAAAATCGAACGCTCTTAATCTGCAGAAGTTTTTACTATATATTCCTTTCCACAATTATCATCAAGTGTAGTCGGCCGTTCTTCCAAATTGCTGCTAGAAAAAGCTGATGTGCAAACAAGATCGTACTCTTCACTTTTTCATTGCGTTTGAAGTGAACAACGCATTGAATAAGAGTAGGGTAAAACTAAAAAAAAAATAATTGACTATGAAAAACAAAATTGTAATGGACAAAAGGAAATTGATCAAACGAAACTTAAAGATAGCTAGAGAGATATTTCGTTATATATACATTTAAGCAAAAGAACTTTGAATCGAGTAATTATATTTTTGTTCTCTGCAACTCTCTATTTAATTGTTGGATGCTCTTTGTGATACTTATTATATGTCTTTATCTGATTTGAATTGAATCTACTTACTTACTTACTTTAAAATACCTTTTATTTTTTTAGTGCTATTGTTGCTTGCTTAGTCTTAAGCCTGTATAGCTGCCAATTTTAAAGTAAAATAAAATTTAGGGAAAAGTTACGTAAAATACAAATAATAAATCGCTCGACTTAATTCTTACGGCTGGCTTTTAAGAATTTGGTAATAGTAGTAATAAAGAAGTGAAGCAAATTATCTTATTCAGCAGTAGAATAATAAATTTAAACATAGATCACTGCTTTAAAATAAAATGAGTATAATTATTTATGAATAATTGATAGAAACCCATTAAAAAATATGCAATAAAATTTTATATTAAATTTAATATATTTACGCAAGTAAAATTTTGCATTACGTAATAAATCAATTTGTTGTATTACCATAAATTATTATTCATTTATAAAACATTCAGCATTTATTTATTTTTTAACTGGAAATAAATTAAATTAATAATAAATTTTAATTTATCAAATATTTAAATAATTAGAATAATTAGTTTCGTTAATTTAAATAAATTATAGTGGGATATCTGTTCTAGAGGATACAGAAGGCTCACATTTACAATTAAAAATATTCATTAATTATTTATTGTTAACAACACTATATAATGACAACAACAAAACAACTGCTTTTAAGAAACAACCGGAAAGAAAAGCACCATATTTGTGTTTTGTAAATCATTCGTCTTGCACTGGCTTCCCGCAATACTTGCTCAATACAAAAACTTTAAACCAAAGGATTCAAGTGTAAAGACAAGCTTTAATACACACAAATATCAAATTACAGCGCTCAAATAATCCTACATTTTCTAATACAGAAAATTTTAATATTTTAAACCTTTACATTAAACATTTTTATAATCCCTCGGGTTTTTAATCCTCCCGCACTACTACAAATCGTTGGCATTATTTATTTATTTAATTTTGTTAATAAATAGTTTTTTCTTTTTAAAAAATTTTTCCCTTTAAAATTCAACGTGGCGTATTTAAAACAAACTTCTTCAATTTAATTAAATTACTTAGGCTGGTTATGATCAAGGAACACAGAAGAAGAAATAAACAGAAAATTTACTTCTACGAGCCACTTCTTAGCTAACGACGTTGTTTTTAATTAGCGGAAGGAAATTTTCAAGTTCCTTCTAGTCTCGTAACATTTGAACTCCAATTTTACGTTAATTTTAAATAAACAAATGAAGAATTAAAGTGAAATATTGCCTATCTTGTTGTAAGAGGTCTAAATAACTGTCAGACTTTTGATTTTTATAAAATTCAGTTTGCTGAAGTTTTGGTGAACTTCACCTGCAGATAAAAAAAAACTTGCATTATATAATATCAATTTCCGGTTACCTTCATCCTTTTCCTAACAGAAAAATTACAACAGAATACAATTTAATCCGATTTTAAACCGTGTTTCATAAATAATCACGAATCCCAAAACGCAGAAACATTTTATGCAAAATACTTAAACAAACACCATTTTTGCTTTTTATTTTTTATTTTTCTATACAAAAAATAAAACAAAGCTTTTTCAGCTTTACATTAATCGACGTTTTTAAAATTATCCTGTTCTGAGTTTCAATTGTTTAATTTTTCATTGAAGGCAAGCCTTTTAAATCATATTTTGTGCAATGAAGTGATTAAACGGCTCAATTTGTTCAAGGATAAACAAAAAGGATTAATTTGTTGATAATTTCTGCGCCATTTTCATTAATTCGATTTTCCTCTCGAAAAATGATATTTTAGCTAAATTTTTAAGGACTCCCTAAATCCTTTATTTATTTTTATTACTAACTGTTTGCTTTACCTCGAAAAGTTTAACATTTTTATTAGTTTATAATACCTTTTTTAGTAGAGTTATTACAAGATTTAATAATTTTTTTATGTTGATTATAAAATGTAAATCTGCTGTTCCTACGACCGGCGATGGTCCTACTTTTTTTTATTAGGTGTCAAGAGTTTATGGCAAGAAAAAGAGCCTTTGAGAAAATTAGAAATATGAAATTTAAATTACTTTTTGGGCTTATACCTTCCATTAAATTTGTTTTGTATTTGAATTCTTATTTTTCGGTAGAAAAATTTTTTTTAAAAGGTTCCTTTGTTTGAAGCTTTTTAATATTCAACTTATTTTTTGTAAGAATTAATAAAGTGACGGGTACCTAAAATATTTAATTGCTATTCTACTTCAATTAGCTACAAATTTTTTATTAAACATATAATCCAATTAGACATTTCTCTAACAAGTTGATCGAGCATAAAGCGGATATTAATGCCGTTGATATTAATTATGGAGCTTTCGGTGTAAGCTTTTGCAAACACCAATTAGGTAGGTAAAATATAAATTAAGGTTCAAAAATGTTTAAGGATAAATAAATGTATATGCAAAATTTAACGAGAGAATTCGTGTTTGAGTTACCAAAATTATTCGTTCCAAAAATTAAAAACAAAACTGCAGGGGAAAATAAATACGGTTTCGTCAATAATCTTGTTTTGCGTTGAATAACCACAGGATCTCGCCTTTCATAAGCACAGAGGAAAGTTTCAATTGTGCGTGAAAATAGCTTAGTGTTGCCAGGGCTAATGTTTTTGGAGCAACGGTAGCTACAAAATTACATCTACCGCACGAATTCCTTTTTCTGCATTTGGGGGTTTACATTTCTCATGGTACGTAATTTAGATTTATGAACTTTAGTTATTCTATACAATTTTACATAAAACTGCACTTTGTTTTTTCTTCATTTTATGCAAGAACAAACATGGGCACGTACCGCTAAAGTGTGCGGGCTGAACAAATCAAATTGGTTTGGTAAAAACCAAACAAAATGGAAAAGTTTTGGTTTTATTTTTAATTGAATCGCAATATATCACGAACAATTTATTTTCGGTATGAACCAAAATCGTGCTGTATCGATTTTTCTGTAGCAAGGACTACATGATAAATTTCCAGAGGATGTAATCTTATAAATTAAATTTTCTTTAACATTTTACGTAATAATATATCTGCAAAACTTTTGCAATTTGATATTACTATTAAAACAAGAACGCAAACTGTAGTTTACCTCTGTAAATACGAGGAGTTTACATTCGCTTACATTTTGAGAAAATTAGCACAGAGTGGAACAATATGTAAATGTTCAAGTCTTGACTGACGTATTTTTGTTAACTTTATAGATTATCATCAAAATTAAGATTTAACTTCAAAATTACTTGTAGAACTTTTGCTAGATTTCCTGATTTTCTTGAATATATTTTTGGAAGCGTTTAATCACATGAACTTTTAACCTACCGGGAATGTTCAAATCAAAAACTTCTATTTGGTTGTGACTCGAACTTTGGATGATCAAGCTGATGCTGCCAAGACACGTATGTGTTTGCTAAAATATTCATTTATCGTAAAAAAAGCGCACGTTTCTTCAGTCGTTTATGCTTCATCAATAAAATTATTTAATTAAATTATGCAAACTTTAATCAAATTAGAGTGATGCCGTAATATCGTAGGTAAATTCTGATATAAACCGAATAGTTATGAGTTTTTTATTTAAAAATACGTTTATATTTTATACAAGAAAGAACTGAACCCCATATGCTCCATGTAAGTCACAAAAAAGCCACAAAAAATTGTATATATACAATTCTGTCGTTTTTGCGAGGGTTGATTCATATTTCCTTGTATGTATTTTTTATTAACCCGTATTTACTGTATCTTTATTTTATAAAATATGTCGATTAATATTAAACCCTCATACATTCACGAATAGTGCTTTTTAGTAGGTGAAAGAAAGTTTAATTTTAATTTTTGATTTTCACAGATACGGTAATTTCCATATATTTTTCTCTAAATCAATTCGTAAAATATCATTTTTTCTCGACTCTGCACGAGACATTATTAAATGATCTCTCACCTCAACAAAAACTTAATATATCTTGCGAGAGGGTCGACGAGTGCATATCAAACTGCTTTCGTAGGTAATAAAGGAACCCTAACTCGAAAAGTACTAAACGTTGAAAAATAGGGCTGTATACGCTTCCTTAAATAAGATTTTAACCCGCATTTCAATATTACGGATTAGTAATCTTGCGGTAATCGGCACGGCTACACTGGTGGCGAGGCAAACTTTTTTTTTCCGATTTTTGGTTTTTCACGAATTTGTGAGTGTCACTTGTTCTATTATTAAGTCGAACAAACCGCACTTCAGAACAGAATTTGAAGTAAATTGTGTGGTATATTCTTTTTCGAGCTCTAAATTTTTCTTCGACAGCTAATTAACTTTCACTAACCTCCCCCTCCCGAATTCACATCTAGCAACGGCGAGGTGTAGCAATGATCCAGTTTACCTTATCAGCAGAATAGATTGATTAGCTAATTGTCTTACTTGTCGGTTAACTGTAATTTTTTTTTAAATTGCGTTAGAGTTCTAGAATCTAGATTCTTCTTCACAGTGTTATAACCGTGGTAAAAACGTAAGTCAAAGAAAAATTAATTAGAATTTGGTAAGATGATAAGAAAACTTATCAGACTATGTATCGTCAATAGCAGACGTTATCGCAATAGATTACAAACTAAGTTTACTATAGATCCAATTTCCTTTATCTATTTAATTATATTTAAAATGTAATTAAAATTAAATTTATTTGCAACGATGTCATGTTACAAAAATCAATTTAATTAATTTACAAAACGAAAATAAACAGAGCTATGCAAATCTGCCAAATATTAGGACAAAACTCCCCGATTTGTTGAAACAACAACAATTGTAGATAGGGTGTAGCATAATCTTTGCCCTGAAATGAGTAATTAGGAACTAACGTTAAACAGTAAACTTCACAAAATTATGTGGCTGAAAGGGACACTTAGAGAATAGAGAACTTTACTATCCAAAGGAAAGAAATTGTCAAATTTTTCAAAATCGACAAAAAGTGTCAATCTATGATGATTCCCAACTCCAGATTCACCTCTTGGGGGAATTTGCTTGATAGCAGTATTCCAATGGTCTTTCTATTTCTATCAGACAGTTACCATCTGCTATGTGAGTATTTGGAAATTCCACTCTGTGACACCATAAGAGTGCAAATCAAAAACCACCAATAGAAAAAAACGACAAGTTATGTAGCGGGAGGTCGTGGGTAGTTTTGGTACAACAGGGGAAGTATTATACGTTGAAATATTTAATCTTTTCTTTGAAGACAAATTATAGGCGAGAACCAATTCCAATATCATAATTTATCAACCACGTAAACTTCGCGAATGGATTACTAATTTTCGAACGATCTATAACCAAAACCAACAATTTACTGCCACAACTAGGGTAACTAATTTTACTGCATTATTCCAAATTTGGAATACCTAAAAATTCAGAGGGCTTTTTCTAATGCAAACGGGAAGACATATTATCAAGATTCTATGGTAGAAGTCAGTCAAAAATATGGATTGCATTAGTCTGATTGCGTGATAAATCTTATTACTCTAAAAGATTTTCTATCTCCAGATGCAATAAACATGATCAGATTAACCTACTATTCTACAGTTTCCACTAAACTACTGGTGTGTGCGTATGGAAGATATTTTCTGTTGTAATTCACTTTGTAAAATCTTAATGACGGAAATATTCGTTTCCTAGTTTTTATTTCATAATGAATTGATAGTCATTAAGGGAATTGTAAAAATTACTTTCTGGGTTAACGCATAACTTTTCTATAGCATCAAATACCTACACATTATATTTCGAAAATGGAGTGAAAATTATATACAATAAGCAAAGTTTACACAATGGTTTTATAAGGAATTTAAGTTTGTGAAATATCCGACAATTAGTCATTTGAGTGATGCACGAGCCTAGAGACATAAAATAATTTTTATTTTTATTAAAATTTGTAAAAAACTATGGGTTAATATCAACATTTCTTAAAACTGGTGTTAGCAATTCTCATTTAATGGATGGAAGCTAACTGAGGAGTCAGAAAAGCTTTAACTTGTTAAAACAATTATAATAACATAAATATAATATAAAAGGTTACATTTCAAGAAGATCGAAAGTGGTTAACTAAATAACTTCACCAGCGTGAACTGCAGTTAAGTTAACTATAAAGATTAGTTTGTAAAAGTAAACGGATAGTTATGAATTTGGTTGTAAACTTTCAGCAAACTGAATCTTTTCACCAATTTTATTATCTGTAAAATATGCTAACCCTGCCAAAATCCTTAGTTTCCTCAGAAATTTTCCTAAATCTTTGTTCACAAAGACTTATAAATTTCACTATTAACTGGTATACAGTCAGTGTTACAAACAAGCGGCTTCATGATCAAGCAGCATTGCAGCTTTGTATCTCAGCTTTAACTTTCATTACTGACATTGATTGACCGACGTCTTAGTGGTAGGAACTAACCATATGAATGAAAACTTTTTAGACTAAGAAAAAACCAACACTACTACTGAATCTTAGTAATTCTTTAGAAAAAACGGAACTTTGATGTCTCTGAGAAAATGCAAATAGGGTTTGCCGCAATTCGAGTTTTATTTTACAAATAGCAACCTATATTTTTTGTGCAAATTTTTTGTTCGTCATAACTCACGACGGTTAAATTTAGTGGTACTTGAGTAGCTTCCCTCATGTTTACTTTAGTAGTAACTGTTGGTTTGACTATTAACTAACAAAAGTTTTACTTTACCTAAACTTGGTATCAGTTTAGTGTACACAGCTTACATAGTATATAAGTTTATAAACTTCGTATGCCATAGAATAAACATTTTAATGTGTTGGGTGGTAAATATTGTTTTGATTATTGACATCTTGAGATGAAACAAGCAAGTTAGGCTGTTCGAAACAACAACTAATAAATAATTTCCTCGATATAGCTACCTACATACATAGTACTTGTTAGGATTTCTCTTATTATAGCTACTCTTTGTTCAGCACAGTTCTAACTAAACGATGCATTGTTATTGCTTCTTATATTAATTTGTTTGCCATTTCAAATTAAATGCCGTCGGGCGTTTTTGTTACTTCCACTTCAGCAATAGATTTTTAAATTTTGTCCATTTGAAAAGGTTCCATTTATATTTTGCTTTATATTCTATATTATAGTTCTGTTATATCCAGCACATATTTTCCATAGATATGGAAATCCGCATATTATGTAACACTCACTACAATTAATGTTCATTGTTTGTGTCCACTTTGAACTTGCTATATTCATATTACATAATTCATTTTGAATCCTTCAGAGAAGAGATGATCCAATTCCATTTGGGTTATTTGATTAATAGCACCGCTAATTTTCTTTAAATGCACAGTTCCGTGAAGATATTAATTTTTGACTTGATGGATACATTTTTAATAAGTGCAAAATTTATAAAGTTATTTTAAGCTCTCATTTTAGTAAAGTTTTGTCAAAAGTTTTTGCATAAAATACATTTTTAATAGGCCGGCTTCAAATCTGTTTTGTCTTATTTTATTAAAAATTTATAACGAATGTTACAACCTCTTTCTTATTAAAAAATAATCTGATAAAGTGAATATAAAACCTTGTTATTAAATATTAGTAACCGCAGCAAATAGTTTTAGTTGAATGAGCCAACAATATTACTTCTGATTATCAACACAACATTTTAGTTAGCTGTTTTATTTACGCCGACGAAATGAATTCGTCATTCGTAAATTTTATTATTCATCACAGCAAATACGATGTTTGTCGGGCCTACAAATTCTTATATACCTCTCAGTCTGTTTCGCCTTGAAATGTAAAAGGCCCGGTACGTTTTTAATAAATTTTTATAAGTCCGAAGTCTTTAAGATAAACTTTTTAAATTTAATGTTTTTTTGTTGTAAAAAGTTAACTCGAATACTACATTATCATTAAACTTTTAACATTTAATGCCGTGTACTTCATTCTAAGACAAAAGTTTAAAGAATAAATTTAAAAAGTTATTCTGATTTACTGTAATTTTACGTTGGCTTTATTGTCTCTCCGAAATTGAAATTTTTTGAGCCTTTGGATATTATTTTGAGCAAACTTCAATTAAAGTTAAAAATGAATCATATTATTGACTTATTTTCGAGGTGAAAAATGCGGGCGGACCGGTCTCATCCGCTTTATTCGAATAAAGCATTTCTCAACAACACAATTTGTTTGAAACCGAAAGATATTCGCTGTATGTGCAAAATTTGTAAGAGCTTTGTTTTTCACAAACTGAATTATCTATATTTACGGTGACCATTACGGAAATTTGTTGGGATACTTACTGGCCGTAATGTATTAAAATTTTTTGCCCAACTTTTTGTACCTTGTTTACTTAAATAAAACTGATTTAAATTGTAGCGCAGGGATTAAGCGCCGGTACCTTGTCGAATCACTAATTTATTTCCAACGTCAAATTCAGATATTTGCCAAGTTGTAACTGCTTTACGGAATTAAATACCTAAATATAGATTTAACGTTCTTGCTTAACGATGAAATATCAAGTTTTTTTTTTGTGTGAGAGCTTTTTGATGAAACATTAATAATATTAATATCTGCGCTTTTTGCTGATTTAGCTCCAGCCGCCATTGATTTTCTATCCAGAAAACTTTGGCTAATTTTCTCGAATTAGAAATCAAACTTCTTATCTTGGATGTTTTTGTAAAATGAAAGAATAGTTCTTTGTGTTGTTGGAGTTCTTGGTGTTTTGTAACTATTAGCTTGCACGCACCACCGATTTCATTTTCACTTAGGTGAACAATTTAGTATCTGGAGCTTAATTCGATAAATTTATTTCCCTCTTCATTTTACAAATTAAAACCTGTAATTAATATTTAATCATTTGGATATTGAACGTGGGACGCGAGGCGGAAGGTCAAACCGAAATTTAATTCTGTTTCATCATCGCCAAATTATTTATTAAAACAATTCGCCCAGAAATGTCGCCGTTTGTTTGCATACGCGCGCTTCCGCAAAATAGAAATTGTGACTAATTTAGTGTTTTTTTCTTTCAGTGACTAAGTTCATCCGCATTGGAATTGCTGATAAGAATGACAATCCTCCATATTTTGATAAAGCTCTGTACGAAGCGGAAGTCGACGAAAATGAAGATATTCAACACACCGTTCTCACCGTCACCGCCAAAGATCACGATGAATGTAAGTACCATTGCATTATATTTACGGTTGTTTTTGTGTGTTCCAAATTGGGACACGACATATAATATGATGACCTATGAGTTCAAACGAATCAGCGTCAAGTAGCCGGCTCGTGACAGCTACCCCGGTAGGGATACAATTTATTGTTGAACAGCAGCTAAATCAATACCCTAATAACGTGCGAGAATTTTATGGGAAATCTGTTCCTGGACCAGGCCATAATTTTATCTCGGCTTTATTTGTGTCTTCATCTCTGTACCAATTGATTCGCAAGATTCACCCTCACCACTTGACCAATCTTTTTTTGATTCTTTCCGTCCTCTTTAATCAGAAAATTAAGTGTTTACTAGGCGGTATCGCTTCTCGTAAATTTAAACTATTTTTCCTCACTTTTTATTATGACGGATAAGCGATTTATGTTTAATGAAAATTTTTATTACGTTCGGTTTAATTTAATGTTCCGTAAGTTTTTTATTTGCCGGGTAATTGCGTCTTACAAAAATATCCGAGGAGTACTTTTACAATTTTTCCGGATAAGATTTATTGAATTTGGAATTCTCCCACAATTTCCTTTAATTTATCTCCGAATAATTAAATTTATGTAATAATATTGAATTTATCATCAATCTTGAGCAGCTATTAAAATTAATCTTTGGCACCATTAACATCAAATTAATTCTAATAATAATAGATTGGTAATTATCCTGCGATAAATCAAAACGTGTGCCGGAATTTTAATATTATAAGTAAATTTAAATAAATTTCCAATCTTTCCGAATTCCTTCTGAAAATCTTCTAATTTGCTTTCCAATTTATTATTGGACGGCCTATACTGTTTTGTACGTTAGATTCCAGGATTTTTTTTCGAAAACTTCAGATTCTTTAAAAGGTATATCCGCGGATGAAATGATAAATAGGCGATTAATGCTGACTTGTATGCTATATATTGTTATGATTACTCATACGATTTGAGGTTGATATTAATTTTTGTAGAAATAATTTTTTTCTTTATTATTCTTCCGGCTTTATAAAAAATAATATCCCTGCAGTAGATTTTCAAAATTAAAATTACCAAATTCCTATTTTATCAATAATTTAGAAATTGATAAACATAATTGGAGCGATGCAATAAGTAATCAAAGCTTTCGGAACAATTTCGAGTAGGTGATTTGTACCTAAATTTATTTTCGTTTTCAACTTTGTGTTGTCGTATATTAAGCTGTTTTTAATTAGGGTAAAATATCTGTTTACAGTTCTTTAAGGATCTTCTTGTCCATGTAATTAAAACAATTAAATTAAAAACGTAAATTTAAATCTTTCCGAATTCCTAATCGATACATTGCTTTAATCGATTTGCGATTAAGAATGCCACTAATTATATCAACCGGCTACATTGAGCTAAACCTCGATTTCGTAAAAATGTAGCTTAAAAGTTTAAAAAAGAAAAAGTTTATTAAGATTTTGCAACCCTCCATAAAATATTTTAATGTGAGACTTCACTTTTGATATAAAGGGAACTTTGTTCTCTCGAGAAACAATTCTTGTTTTTCAAAAATTTATATGAGTACACCGTTCCTACAATTTTGTTTTATGTAATACTTTAAAGAAAGTTTTAATGCAATAAATCAAAAAAGTAGCTGTGGATGAAGTTATAAAAATATGAAAACTTGAATTTTTAATAGAAAGTTTTCTTCCGAAAATGCAGTTCTGCAGTTATGATGTACTTCATTATTGATCGTTGCTTGATAATTAAAAAAGAAAATGTGGAAATTTTCGATCTTGCAAGATTCTGTGAACAATTTATATGACATGAGCTGTCTGAAGTTTCTCATAAAGCATTTTATAATATTGTTATCGATGAGCAATAAATAAAAATATTGTTGTTGTTTATTCAAGTATAATAGGAGATGATAACACCTTGACTGTTTAAAACTGAAAGATACGCGTCGTTTTGATATCAAAAATTAAATTTATTTTTATTCTTATTTGTTAGGGTGTTCCAGAACGGTGAACAAAATTTCAATTTTCCTGATTTTCGGCATTTGGATTACACGAATACAAAATTCATAATACCAACTGTACATTAAGCTATTTCGTAGGGGGGAATCTTATCAAAAAGCACTCGTATATTTTTATGATTTTTCACACTTACAAAATTTAATAAAATGTGGTTTTGTAAAATGTCACACAATTTTTTACCGTTTAAATTCCCTCTACTATTATAAAACAGCAAGAAAATGTGCTGGACTTAAAAAGGAAACAACAAATATGAGACTTCATCAAGGGTTTTCGTAAAATTATTAAGACAAAATTGCGCACATTTTTATATCAATATTTTGCGGCAATTCACTATATTTTATTCAAAAATAACGAATAAAACGTAAAAATCAGAACCTATGCTGTATAATATCAGTATCGGAACAAACTTAATATGCTAAAATTGTTATTTTCAAATTACAATTTTAATGGAAAAATTATTCAAACGTTGACGTAGAAGTTTTATATTATAAAAAATGTTTAGAATAATATAGAATAGTATTTTATGATTTGTAATACGGGACATCCCGGTGGAAATTCTCTCATTTTGAATGCAAATATGTCGAGAATCGTCAATTGAGAATAAATTACAAAATTTTTAACTTGCACTTCAAGTTTAATAAGAGAGAAAGATAAAAATTCAGTTTTTCGTTTTTTACTTCAATTGAAATTGCGCGTTAAATTGCGCCGAATTGATTTAAATTGGTTCTTATTTTTTTTTCGATTAGTTTCATCAGTCATGGGCGTCCTTTCCAGGGGCAACTGGGCAAATGATTTTCTTTGTCATTTTTACGTTAAGATTTTCGGAAGAAAATATTAACTTTTAAGAATCTTAATTAAGGCAGTTGGTATTTTACGTTCAAGTGTATTCATATTTTTCGTTATTGTAAGCTTAATTTAAAAATTCTTTATGTATCAACCGGGTGGAATTTTTACAGCAGCGAAAACCAGCCGTAAGAATTAAGTTTAGAACTCTTTTCAGTGTGTCTTTTAAACCACAGAAGTTTCATGGACGCCCATGTAATTAGATTTTCAGAATAAGGGTTTAAATAGATAACCGGGGCCCCATAAATACATATATAGCCTGTGGGAGTGTCAGGATTGTTTTCTATTTGCTCGTCGTTGGGTAACAAATACAAAAATCTTGTGGAATCTTACAATATGCAGCTTTCTGACTTTGCGTTAGATTTACGTTGATATGTCAGACGGAAGTAGTTTGTGTGTTTGCAAAAAAACCAAAATTGAAGATTAAGTAAGGTTAGTAAATAATTAGACGTGTCTCCAAAATTGAAACTGTCATCTTTTATCTGTAGCTTCTCTACCACATTACACAAGACAAATGGGTTATTTTAACAAGAATTTGTCTACTAGGAGAAACATATTGTGTGGTAGTTCAATCATCAAGTCAAAATTTACGTACGTTACACATTTCAATTTATTTTTTTATTGTTATCTGTACATTTTTAAAATATGTAAAGTGTCTAATCAAAACTGCCACAAACATGACGAATATTTGCAATATGCTAATTTCATGGAAATTGCGGTTTTCATTTTTACCGTTATTTATTGCATTGCCTCTGCTTGCATTCGACAACCAATGAACTTTTAATTTTTCATATTTCATCAAACAGAATTTCTGCAAAATTAATATCGTTCAATTTTGGAATTTAACCCTTCACTTTATGCTGACGGCATGTAAACCAAATTTAAGCAATTGTTCTGTTTGCGATATCAAAACTAAGTGCTTCATGTATTTATTTAAATATCAGCCTCCAAGCATAACCAGACGAGTTCCTGTTTTTCCCATTCTGACATGTTATAAGTTTCAAAGTTTCTCTTGAAGTTTTTATGCAGGAGAAGTCGTGCAACTTTGCTGTCTAAAAGCAACATATTTTGATGTAGAGGAAAACTAAGCACGACTACACGGGCAGTTGATTATAGGGTTCTAAGATTAATATTTCAGAAAATACATTATTACTTAGTCTGGAGGACGTGTAGTTATTTTCCAGCAAATTCAACTACGTTGAGAAAAATTTTCATCTCCTGGGTGCATTATGACACCCAATTCATTAACATAAGTTAAATGTGTCAACAAATTTTAAAACGATAATCTGTCATCGAGCCCCATCTTGTTCGCATTTTCGTAATAAATTAAAACCCAGAACTCTCATTATTTAGATAAGAAAATTTCAACAATTGTTGTTATTTAGTCTTTTATTTTCGGCGTTTTTTGTTAATTAAAGTTAAATTAGTGCAATTCATTTCTCTGATAGCCATAATTTCTCATTTAGAGTGTACACGAGATTATTTAACTACTTTAGTGGCCATCATTTCTTACTTTAAACTAACACAATTTAATTCCAAAAGTTAAAAGTTTCTTAATGTAATTTTAGAGCAATTTCAGTAATTGCCAGTTTTTTAAAATGGTGAAACAGTTGGTTTTTGCTAACTCAAGAGATTTTACAGTTTGAAGTTTCTTATGATGAAGTGTCCCAAGTTGCTATTGAAAGGTTTATTAATGAAGCCGTTAGTTGAAATCGTGGATATTTTTATAGGGAATAATTTATTCGATAGCCGGTCTGCATCCAGTAAAATCTATAATAACAATTTATTTATAATAAGACAAAACGCCGCAGGCGATTTTTTGGAAAATAGCCAGAAGTAGTTTTATAGTATAACAAAAGAGAAATCAAAATTTTTGCAAAACTTTCAAGAGAGAATTCCGCAATTGGATCGATTGCGTTTTAGTTTATTATGTGACTTCGATAAAAAATGTATTGTTTGACCTCGGAATCTACTTCAAAGTATTTCTTTCATGACCAATTATTGTTAGTAAAATATCTGTCTAACCTAGAAGGAATTGAATTTTGAAAAACTTCAAAGTTCAATCAGTTGTACAGTAGGGTCACCTTTGTACATCTCGAATTTTCAGTACTTGAAGTAGAAATAGCAGTTTAAATATACGTCGGGGTTGTGAAATCACCCCGGGCTTTATCCTGATAAACGTTCTAAACGATAAACGTAAACAGTCAAATTTGGTATCAGAGTCTGAATTCTCAGGCAGATGAATCTAAACGAAGTACTATAATATACATATATTCTCACAAAAGCTTTTTTATTAGCTAAAATTTCATTTCAATGTAAAAGTTGTTGCCTAGTAATTCAACGAGGCAATATCGACTAAATTGCTTTTAAATTACTTCTTGTGAAAGTTAATATATATTGGCTTTTAATTTTAAAGTTGTGAATGCAGCTTAAAAGTTATATAGGTGATCCAAGACCTTTTGGGCTTAATTGCGCAGTAAATAATATTTAAATGTCGCAAGATAATAAATTAATTATTCCTACTATTTTTTCAGTTTTTTTTCTACCTTAGCTGTTCACGTAACCGAATAATGCGGCTGAATCAAATATTTTAAATCAACAGAAACACGACAAAGTTAGCTGAAAATCAACATACATATATACGGTGTAGTTCGAACACTTTCATCCGAGTAAATGTTAAAGTAAAACTAATAAATTAACACAAAATAATGTAAAATCAAATATTTTACATCAAACAGGAATTCAAAATGGTCGGGTTGTTGACTTATTTACCCTCCGAAAAATTTTAATTTAAAAATAATTACAGTGAATAAATAATTCAGCCAAATAAAGCACTTAAACTACCAAACTAATATTAAACCTGTGTTATTTTTGCAAAGTGGCAATCTAACAGCAGGAACGATACAACGCAGTAAAATCGTTTTTTGCACCGTTATAATAAAATTTAATAAGTAGACTTTCTTTCGTTAAATCGCATAGGTAGCACATTAATATAATCTGTTCGTTTTGGACACGCACCTACATGGAACAAGTTAAATCGATTAAATTTTATTAGACACACTTAATTCGATAAGGTTTACTCCGTTTAATTACTTATTTTAAATAGAGTTTAAGCAAAACCATATCCCGCATCACTTGGAGTTTCAATTCAGTTTTATTTTAATTACTCTTTAGATGTAACTATTAGATATTTTGAGTTGGATTATCTGAACGTAATTGGAGTAAACATGTACTTAGTAGCAGTAACTGTAGGAAATGATAATCTTATCAATATTCTCTATAATAATTGCCCATCTATAGTAGATATTTGCATAGGGTATTGCTATTATTATCGCGGAGGTCTGTTGAAACAATCTACAACAACATTGATGATGCTTCGTGGTGTTCCGTGCCTCCTACCCCGAAACGTTCTTTTGTTAACAAGTAATTCTTTTTATTTCAATAAATGGCATTTTTTGCATTTGGAAAGTCATATATTACCAAGTTTAGACAATGCGTTTTGGGAAGCGATAACCAAGTAAGCAAAACAATTAAGGATTTGACAATTGTTTGAAATTAGATTAATGGAATACCCTCAACAAGATAAATTTTATTGTTTGTTAGAATAACTGTTTTGCCGAAAATGTTAGTTTGAGATAATTTAGAAATTGTGTCGGGTTACGAAATACCCCAAGTCAATTTTAAATCCTACGTTGCAAGAAGTTTGTCTTCTTATTGCCGGTTCATTATTTATGTATCACTTTCTTTGCGGTGCGTTCGTTCCGGGAAATGAATTTCTTATCCATTTAAGAAAATAAGGCGTCGTACTTTGATGCTCTTGTTAAGACATTCCATTAACTGTTGACTGACGGTATATCCCCTGGGACAATTTTAATCGCTAGTCAGTCAAACAGAATTAACCAAGAAGTTACTCGGTAAAGTAATTGACAAAGATTTCTAACGCATTTTGTGAGTACAAATCAATGCCGGCGAGAGCCCTGCTTTGGAACTTGTAATCAACCAGTTGATCTTTCCTCCTGCCACCGTCTTTGTTCTGGTTAATTTAGGTCAGTTAGTAAAGCTACTCCTGTTTTGTTATATTCCTTTCGGATACAAACCTCGAGCATAATTCATATTTGCCGGTATATATTTTATGGGGAGGCATTCGCGGCTGGCTAAATTGCTTGGAAATTTGTAACAGCAGTCTTTGTCTCCATTCTGGAGAGCACAATGATGGCGAGCGATTAATTATATCCACAGTGTTTCAGTTTTTGCACTTTTTTTTATTTTTACATAATTTCGTTATAACCATCCAAATTTTTTTATATCTTAAATTATGTCACTTTCTCCAACGGGATTTTCTTAAATTTTTAAAGTATTTCCTTTTACGATCCGACTTCGAAATAGGAAAATAGTTCGAAATAGAGTTTCTACCTTTATTTAGCTCAAGATGTAAAATCTGAAATTCAACGATATATTGTAACTTTAGGGCTTTACTTTTTATGTTTTAAAGTAAGAAGATTGAGTTACGAGCTTTAATTTAAATTGCGTTGGGGTATCAAACCACCATTTGTCTTTAAGTTTCGTGAGGGTTAATTTTGATTAATTATCGAGTTGTGGAAGGTCCAATACAGTGCTTACTTAGTGTTGAATATTAAAAAATATTCATTTTATGGTGCAAGTTTTCGACTATAATTTATATTAATTAATCTTATAATCTAATAAGGGCGAGAAATTTCTAAAGATATGAAATGTCTAACTTTCTATATTAAAAAAAAATTCATAATACAAGTGTAAGCTTAGTAAATCATAATTCGCATTATTAACACACTTGTGAACAACCGACATTTTTTGCTGTACAAAAATTAAATGAATAATGCGGAAACTTTGTTAATTATTATTTACTATTTTAATAATGCAGCTTCGTCGCACAGATGTGAAAATTTGTATGTTACAGTTTTATGACGAGCACGTAGTACCTATAATAATATGTACTGCATTAAAGTTTAACCATTCAAATAATTTGCGCACTTAAATTATAATTATCCAAATTATTACCAACTCTTAGTTTGTGGAATTCCTGTTATTTTGACGACTAAAATGTGATACTCTCTCGCTGTACCTTCACATGAAACGAGAGATTCTAATTATCACAAAACATTAATTGCCATCTTCCATTTGTTACTCTGGGTCAATTAATTTTACCACTAATTTTTGTAGCTTCTCGTGCGGAAATTGCACACTTTATGCTTCTTAATTTTGTATTCGACTTACTTTTTAATTACAAATTAATCTTTCATTTTATTTTATTTAAGATGTCTTCAAAATCGTTGATCACAAAATTTCATCGCTGTAATATGTCATATTTATATTGAATTGAAGTACCAACTTTTATGTCGAGACCTCTTGGGGTTCCCAAGATACCCATCATACTCATTTTAGTTTGCACATATAAATTTCGACACTGTGAACACGAATCAAGTTTAACCAATCACTTGGCCATATCCGATAAGTCGTAAAATTTCAAATTTCGGTTTTGTTTATTTATTGATTTTATTAAACATTCATTTTATATTATGATATATTTTTATTTAAAAATCTTTAACATTACGGGGTGGATCACTAATTTTCTTATAATTAGAAGTTGAAGAAAATTTAAAAAAAATCGTTGCACAAAATTATAGATTTTGTGTCAAGTAATAGCTTTAATATCTTGAAAAGTGGATATCCAAAATTGAAAAGTTTGGTTTTTTGAAAATTGGTTGGTCTGAATTATTGTATTCGGTTACCATATAATTAATTTGCATTATTAATTTTAGATCTTAGCTAATTCAAATAATTTATTATCTTGTCGTGTAGGGGGGGGGGGAGGAATGGAAATGATAAAACAAGTTGATAGTTAAAAATATGAATTTATTCTTCAGAATATTCTCCCTTAAGTTGTTGCACTTATTGGACGTCCAGAACGAGGATCATCATCCAAGCTTGTACGACCACGTTGAAACTCACTTGCCCACTTACAAACCATTGTTTTTGAAGGAGCAGACTCCCTAATGCATTTACCGTTTTACTATAAATTTCCATTGCTTTTAAACCTCGTTTTTCAAAGAATTTAATCACCGCACGATTTCAAAAAGTAACACTGACACGTTTACTTTAAGCTGATGTTTTTACACAAATAAATCAACAGATTGACTTGAAAATTTACATGTGTTCATATGAAGGATGGAAATTTAAAATATAGTTCTTTTGCTGCTCTATAGGTGTCGCTCCGCGAACTTTTCAATTAACCTGGTAATTGCAAAAAAATAATTAAATTTTAGATTCACCAACATATTTTTATTGATATAATTACTTCGGAAGTTAAGTGAATGAGAACACATGTAAATGTGTCCGGTGGAAAAATCCGTAGTTCAAATCCTGGATACACCACTACTATAATCTAATGTAAAACCTGGTATCTTAATTACATTTGCTAGTAAGTCATTTTGGCTTGAGCCAACTGTAAAATATAAGATATTATATTTATAAAATATAATAAATTACAGTAAAAAAGCAAGTTTTAATTTTACAATTATTAAGGATTCTGTAAACGAATTGTCATATAAGTTGATCACCGATATAAAAAGTTTTTCTAAAAGCGGAGATTGTCCAAATAACCCAGGGATATTTTGCCAAATATTAATTAATTTTTCTTTTGGTGGTAAAGCAATTTTTTATTTAAGCTTTGAGAATTTTTAATATTACAGTATTTTATTACATTTCGTTTTGGTCTTTTAATAAAACAACATCAAATACACCCAAATTTGTTCATGCATTAACTTGTCTTCCCATTACTTCATTCTCAACGAAGTGTGAAGTTAATTTAATAATCTTTACCTTAGTGCGAAAACGGCGAAAAAATGTAATTCAAATTAAATGTTTTCGTTACAAAAGTTTTATAAAAACTTTGCAACAAAATAATCTACTTCAAAGACAAACAAATTATATAGGACAAACACAAACGAGTTTGAAAATACAATGACAAAAAGTTGGCGATAGTTTTGACTGGGATTTCTATTGGATAAAGTTGGAATATAAAAACACTATTTATCAAAAGATGTTTGCATTTAGCCGACAATAAAATTTATTTCAATTTTTGGTGGTTAATTTAGAGGTTGTACGAGAACTAAACTTTTCAATCCTTTCATCGAACCCTTCCATTGAAACAAAAAATAAAAAGGAAGCTGTGTGTGATACCGAGAATGTGGAATAGGATAAAGAGAAATAGAATTTAAACTACTTTTCTTGTTTGTTTGGAAAGGAGCAAGTTATACATGTTAATAAAATAAACAAGTTAAGTTTCTAAAGGGAAAGTGTATGTTCTTTGTGCACCGTGTAATCCTGGAAACGGATCGCAAAAAGGTGAATAGGAAAACTTTAACAATAATAGTTCTTGGAACTGATCTGAAAAGGTCCTTTTAGAAAAACAAAGAAGCGGTAGCGGTTTTTCCTTATTGATGCCTTGTGCAAATTAATAAAAGGATTTAAATTTTATAGCCGAATCAAGAAAACGCAAGGCAATAACATACTGCTGAAGGCTTTTCATTAACATTTTATTGTGTTTACTTTGGTTTGTTAGTTTTTAAATTTCAATTTAATATTGAATTATAAAAATATACTGCGATGCATCCAGTATTAATTTTTATTATTCTAATATAAATTATTAATTTTTCTTGGGGCCATCCATTTTTTACCAGCAAGAGACTCTTAATTAATTTTTTTATTATCCAAATCCAAATTTTCAAAATCGTCTCAAAAATGGACAAAACATTTTCGTACCAACGTAAAGTAGGTAGTTGACGCGAACAACAATTCAAATATTTTCAAATTTGCAATAAAAACAAAATTGAAATATAAAAATAGATTTAAAATTCAAAATTAATAAAATTGGTTTTGGAACACGACAATACGAAACAATAATTAATTATGCTTAGTGATACTGCGAAACGCTGACGTTCACTTTTAAAATACAACAAAGGAAGTTTTTCTTAAATTTTTGTAAATTCCTTCAAAGCTCGGTTAACATTAAAATTTTAGCACCTGCCTTTTATTCGGCAAATAATTAATTATTCTATCAAAATCCCCAAAGAGATCAACTTGTGCTTAACGTGGATGTCATTGTTATAAATAAAAAATTGATTTTTTTATGTTGGAGTTTCCAATTCCGAGCGAACCGGATTAAAAATTTTAATTTATCATTTAAAAAAATTGTAAGCAAATGACAAACATTTGGGCTGTTCGAAATGGAAATTACATTTTCTTAATCTTCACTGATCATTTCCTTTCATTTTACGTTTATTATATTCATGCTATAGCAATGAACACGAAGCGGGGTTTATTACGGTGTTTTGTCATGATTATGAATATTAAATTAATTCGAAACATGAAAATTTTTGATTAGTATCTCTGCACGCCTTATAAATTTACGCTAATCTTTAAATAAGAGAGAATTTTTCACGGTTACAGCGATTTTTATTAGGTTTTTTAATTATAACTTTGCACTTAATTTTAAACGCCGCTGTTTCTAGGGCAAAGAAGTATGAAAATTACCAAATTTTCGGTAGGATTCGACCCATTTAAACTTGTTCATTTAACTATTACAAGTTCATTAAATATTCAATACTAACTAATTATCGTTATTATTAATATAAAATATTGTTAATATAATTAGGGGACGTACACGAGAACTTCGTCAGGAATTTAGTAACTTCCAGTTGTATCGCTCTCTGGCAATCTATCAGAGTTTTATTATCTATAAAATCTTAGTGTTGCCGATGTTTTTCTATGTTATTTCGACGTTATCGATATAAAATCTCTGAAAACGAAATTGTAATTAAAAGGAATGACCCGGAATCTCTCTTCCAAAAGTCGTCTTTCATTTGGCTTTATTATTGTAACCACTGGACAAACTAGATATACACGTTATATTATGTTAAAGCTGGAGATTTTGGCTTGTTTAAAAATATTGCTATGATTTCTCCTGTTATAAAGGAAATTTTAAATATCACATTTGAATTTTTTCCAAATTATCATCTCCTTCTAATTAAACTGGATGTTGGAATATAGTGGGTTTTACGTCAAAAAATTAATTTTGATGTTTGTAGTAAACCAAATGTTCTTCGTACTAAGTACATAACATTGTAAAAACAATGTGAGTTATAAGATTTCTGCTTCCGATGCTTTCCAGTTCATTAATCCAACTCCAAAAATATACTGCACGAACTTATTGCAACCACCGCTCGATTGCATTTTCTGTTATATTATGTTGCGCATTTGTATACGAATTGATACCTTTGATGTTCCTGCCATCATGCAAAACTCACGAGTTGCTGACAGAAAGGATGCTATAATTAAATTTTCTGAGATGAAGCCTTTCTTTCAAACATTGCATGTCTTGCAATATTTGTGGTGCAGTCAATTTCTCTTGTGCCAGTTTATTTATGAAGATTAAGTTTTTGCAAAATATTTTTTAGCTAATCCCGAAGCTCTTTTTTTCATGTTTTTTGATTATTTATAGTATTTCGCTATTAGAGTTTGCTAACAGTTTGGTTTAAGTTCCATAAATTATTTACGTAATAAATTGTCTGAATACAATTTATAATAACTAAATAACAGAAACGTTATTTCCAACATCCTGAAAGTTGGAATGGAAACTACTAATCAAATATGCTATTTGATAATAAAATGAATCGGTGCTAGAATTTGGTTTAGTACGTCAGGGTTCGAATCCAGATCAAGGATAATAAATCTGGCTGAAACGTAAACCCCATAAAGCGATTTTTTGTTTCTAAAGGTATTTTAAAATGTTTTATTTTCTATTTATTCTGTTCTCATAAATTCGTTTACGTGAAGTGCAAAGTTTTGCTGAAATTCGAAACTATAACAAAAATTAAATAAAGCAAAGACTTTTTATAAATCATAATTAATAAATAATGCCGAGTAGGATATTTTTAAAAGCTGAAATGCAAATACAAATACATTTTATGAAACATTCTTTGAATTTATGGTTTATATTATAAAATATACGTATACTTTATTACAATAACGTTGTAGGTACATACAATTTTCCGTTTATTTTTCAATGTTTATTTTATTACTTTTAATTTGTATGTATTTGTTTTAGCGAAAACGCGCCGCTCGTTTTCTACGCTTTTCAAGTATTATTTTACAATTAGCCGAGAATTTAATTAATTGCGCTCCTTTAATGCAGTTTAAAGTATCATTTCGATTGAAATTCTATTGGATTAATTGCAAAATTTGAATTACAAAGTATAAATTAATGCAGGTGATACTTTGCATTTGTTTTAATTTACAAAAACGTTTTACCAGCTTAATCTAGAGATTTAGTTTTTCAATTTGAAACATTTTTTTCTTTGTATTTGTCTTTTCTGTATATCTTTATGAGAAAGTAAAGAATGCGAAAACGCGTCCCATTGGTCACTTGTCTTCGTGTTTTTAAGGAAAATACAAACCGCATCATATAAAACTCGCAAGTTTATGAATTCCACGAACAAGAGTTATTTTTCTTTACTTATAGTTTGAAAGGTATTGCATCGAAAAGCAAACTTATGAATTTAACTTCCTGCATCAGAAAAATATTATGTTGCATAATTCAACTATTTTATGCAGTTTCGTTTCATATTTTTATAGCAATCATGATTTTGCCGTGATTTATTTCGTATTTTATGTACTCTTAAAATATGACATTTTCTAAAAGCGAAACTTCTCTGTCTACATTGTCATAATGTATTGCTTTATTTGCTTTTCTTTAGTAATTCAAGTTAATTTGTTCTTAATATTTTCTGTTCCGTTGGAAACATACATTGACTTTTAAGCATATCTTTGTACTTGTAGCACAAAAAGTAGCTACTACTAAAATTGAGCAGTACAACAATAATTACTTCTTTTGAAAAACGAACAAATTATTATTAAATATAAGTTGCATCTGGCTTTTTAATGCAGCTTTCAACAGAAGCTTTTATCTGCGTACACTTGAAACGTTAAATACTTAAGATCTATCTAAAATGTCTGCATTTATTTCAAAAACTCCAGCTGCACTAAGGAAGTTGTATTGTATTTGGAAAATTTTAAATAAAAAAAAGACAATACTTTTATTTTTCCCGGTACTCCCATTCATTTAAGTTGAAAATTCTTAATATTGCATCTAAAAGTTTAACTTGACGTTCTCGTGAATACTGCAACTTTTTCGTTCTGCTTCAAAAGTTATGCTAAATCTATTAGCATTCACCATCGTCATTAGCCAGTTGTTCGTTAAGCAGAACAATTTCGTCAGCAAATCCTATATGATCAAAACTTTCTCCACCTACAGGATGTAATTAACATAACCGAAAATGTTCCCGAAATAATAGAGATTATTATTGTTATAATTGCATAATGCGATAAAACAAATTATATAATTCTAGCGGTTTTTTTTTCGAGCGCGACTTCTGAAGATGGAGGACCTCGTGTGGACATATTGGTAACAAACACTTAACATCAATAATTTTAAATAAGATTTTGATTTTATTTCAAATTTGAAATAAATACAGAGTGACTTCTTGTGGCCACCGAATTAATAACCAATTTTCCTTGTTATAAGTAATAACATCTGTGCGGACCGAAGTAAACTTTTTGGAAGGGCACTGTTAAATTTATATTTAATGACCCATCCTTCACGAGCTATGCGACAAAACTTAAACTAAAATTAGTGTCTGAACATGTTTTTGTAAAATCCATTAACGTTAACACTAAATTTTGTGTTGCTAGGGGTTACAATTTTAGAAATTAAGCTGTTACCGTGAATATATGCTTCATAAATTAGATATATCGAGATATGTTGCCGTTCCACCTGCCTCGGTTCATTTCTCTCCTAGTTTTGATAAACACAAAAAATAAGTATTTTAATGTTTGCTATATTATTTTTACTAATTGATTGATTTTTAAATAAATACAAATTTTTCGGTTAACGAAATTGTAAACACAGGAATGAAAGGAAATTCTCATTAATCAATGTAGGTTTGTTTCGTAATGAACAGTAATTGAAAATAGAATTATAAACAATGCGGTGGAGCTGGACAGTATTTTTTAATAAAATTACGCTGTCTTTTGTGTCTTGAAAAAGTGCTTTTTAATAATCGGGAGTCGTCTGCAAGAGTTTACGATAAAACACAAATTTCTAATTTTCTTTTACAGTAACGTTCATCGATCTGAAAATATTCACATAGGAAATTTGGCAATATTGCCATACATCAGTAGACAATTTAAAATTTAGTACCACCTTTATAGCTTTTGCAACCAATTTTTCTTGGTATAAGTAAAAACCGTTTATAAAAATGAAAGATCGCAACTCGGCTCATTCATAGCTTCGAGATGAAAGAAAATATATAACTGCTATTTGATCTTCTCCAAATATACGGACACAGGGGTTTGAATGACGATTTTCTCTAAAAAGAAATCGTTTCTTCTTTAAACGTACTTTATTTATACCGCATGTCCACAAAAAGACGCAGCTTCTAAAATATTTATTTATACAATGTACTCCATGTCCGTTCCCTTATTCCTTGTTTAAAATTTAAAACGTGAATTATTCCTCGTCCTTTGCGAATCACCTATAAGAATCCAGATTTAATACATATAAACCGAATTATTTTGTTACAATTCTTCGCGTGATAAATTTACCGGTGTGATTTAAAAGTAAGCGTCGAGGTGGAGGTTCCATTTCAGAATATTGAAAAAACACACACTCTAAATTCTTTTGAAAAACTTTTTAGGAAAATTGAAAGAAACTTTCAGTTAGCACTCTTTGCGATGCAAAACACAAAACTCCGGCATAACAATAAATAAAACTTATGCTTTTATATCTGAACCGTGCATGCTTTAAAGATAAATTTTCGAAAAACATTGTTAAGGATCATATTTATTGATTTAATATTGTCGGAATGTTGATTTAACAAATAGTAGACATTCGCGTGCCAGATTTAAAACACAAATCACTCCGAAACGCCGAATATATTTTTTTAAATAAAATTTAATTTTTGACATGAAATATTTCAAATAACGGGAAATCTATTAGCGCAGTTTTCCTTTTACAGTTTAAAACGCTTAAATTTATGTATGACGGTAATCTCATTGTTGTTATGAAGCGGCCGACATAAAATTTTTCAGTTTTTAGCTTTTCCAATAATAATAAAATTTTAAAGAGTAAATAAAGAACTTAAATGGCAATTGAAGCAATAGCAAATAAGTGGTGGTGCACATTGATAAAATGAAAAATTCCGAATAACGGCCAAAATAACAATTTTATTTTATTTATTTCATTAAAAAAAAAATCTTAAATTTAGTTTTACGTTGTTGCTAAAATTTAATTTTGACCTTCGGCTCTGTTTGATTGACGTTCAATAACATCAAGAATCTGGAAGGCCTTACAAAATTGCTTTTTTTCGGAACACTTTCCTTTACAGCTTATCTACTAAACTTTATTATTGCTCTCAATTCACGTTTGCTTTATAAATCCAACCAACTAGTCGATTTGAAAAAATGTTCAATTTATAAAAAATCAATAACGCTGACTTAATTAGGTAGCCCAACAATAACGGCTTTATATATTTTTTTTAAAGAAAGCTCTTTAATAACCTTTCGGAGCAGCGTTCACAAAAGATATCTCAATCGTCAAGAGAATTCGTCAAAATTCTCGATTTACTTTAATCTTATCTTTGGTTTGTACTATTTCCATCATGTAGTTACCTTTGTTTATATCGCTTCGAAATTGTTTAACAAGATTTCCTATATAAACCCCAATTTTAAAAATAAAATATTAAATTTTTTAGCTTTCAACTTTATCAATCATATACCTATTTTATTTGATCGATCTTTCTAATTTTTAACCTTTGTACTTTTCCCCTTTTTTATTTTCAATTGATTTTTTAGCTGTTTTTCTAAACTTTGCTTGTATTTCATTTCTGTTTTATCTGCTAAGATATAAATACACTGCACGACATATCTTTTTCATCAATTCCTTCTTTTTTAAGCTTTCAACTTGCTTCTATAGAAATTTTTCTTTGATTCTTACTTTTTTGTGTCCCTTTCGTTTCAATCTATAGGATTGCAGTATTTCTTTATGCCCTTCGGCATTGGCACCTTATTAGTTGTTACTTGGCCACACTACGAAGAATCATATAGGAAAATTACTGATTTATTGGGAAAACTACATCTCGAATTTTTAACTTGCCTACACGACTTTGATGTTTTCTCGGCAATTACTTCATTTTTGATCAGGTTGATAAATGTTTGTTTTTATTCGTTAAATTTTTAAATTTCGGTTTGAAGTGGTAAAACTTGGTTGGCGGCCTTGCTGCTTTGATGCAGTTAGTGGATAAATGGGAATAAGAGGGAAGTCAATTAATTAATAGAAGTAAAACTGCATGCAAAAATTAAGCTTTTTGTTACGATTGGCTTTTAGCAATTCTTCAAAATAAATGAAGATTAAAATAATATATCACATGTGTATGGAGTGTTAAAGTTCTCGAACAAAAATTCAATTTATCGATGAAAAGTTTCATATGATTGCTGAAAAAAAGTATTGAATTTATGAAATTGTTCATGACTGATGAACATGAAAATGATGTTGTTTTTATCAATATAATGAACAATTCTTTTCAGTGCACGGGAGGGGGGGTACTTTCAATCCTTTCCTGTTCAAGGCAAAGGATATTTTAATAATAGTAACTACAATTAGAGAGTTATATACTCTCGTTAACAATAAGAATATAACAGAAACTTAAGTATATATTTAGAAAAAATAGTATGTTGTATACCTAGAGACTAAAGAGAGTCTTTTAATAGGGAGTGTTAATGTTACTCAAGGAATTACGCATTATTTTAAAATATATTGTAGTCCTGTGGGGTATAATACACAACTTTTGCATTTTCACCCATAAGTTTTAAATGTAAAGATAGTTTTGATTTTAGATAGAAGATAGCTATAGAAAACAGTATTACTTTGACATTTGTTATTTTGGCAACATCGCACTTCGGTTTACTTTACTCCCGAGGGATTAAATTTTGTTTTCCAATACCATCTCAAAAGTTTACCTTTCAAAGTGAAACAAAGTAGTAAAGTACTCTTGCAAACTAAATAAGAGTGATACCAAGTAAATAAATGATAGAAAGTATTATATAACAAAGCACATTGTGGTGTATTATTAAAAATTATAAAAAAACTTCAAAGGTAGTACTACAATTTTTTTTTCAATTGCTCTTGTTCTTACTTCTTTATACTTTTTATATTTTTTCAGTAAGTAAAACCTTACAATATCGATTATTTTTTGTACAACAATTTTAACCTTTGGAAAAAGGGCCACACTTTTGTAAAAAACGTATTAATTTCTTAGTTGAAATAAATTGACTTAATAAGCAGTTTTTCTGTGAGCTATTAGATATTTTTAGTTAATTTTTTGCACTTAGTGAGAAAAATATGTATTTTAATAACTAACTGCTATGTAATCTTTTGATATAAAAAATATTATGTATATCAAAATTTGAAAAAAGTTGAGTTGGATTGGCAAGCAGAAACGACAAACATAATGGTCAAATAATAAATAAAACTTGAAATGCAGCAATAAAAGATATAAGTACTGAAAGGTAGAAAATACTACCTATACAAATTTGTATGCATATCCACCTACCCAATAAATAGATGGCGTTAGTGCGGAAAGTAAAAAGAAGTATTGTGATTGGTTAGTTTCGTCTTTTGTGAATAACGCCATCAACTTATCGGAAATGTGATGCACATAAGTTTGTATAGCATTTTCTATCTTCAGCGTTCTTACATCTTTAGTATTATGTAAATCTATATAAAATTGGAAATTGCCAAAGGAGGAATTACTGATATCTTATTAGTTTTCTTAATTCTATCAATCTTTGAAAGAATTTTGATTCTATTTTTAAAAGTTCATAATATAATCCTAATTTTATCTGCTGGTTATATTTTAATGAGCTTACAACATTAATGTCGATGATTGCGATAAATATTTAACATGCATACAAATTAGATCTTAAATTTTAATGAAGTTTATGTGGTTGGGAATGAAATGAAAATAAAAATTAAATGTATTCAACTGTTATTATCCGATAGTTAGAAAATGTTTAAAATTGGATGGTATATATTGGTTTCAACTCAAGCTTCGTTTAAATGCAATTGCACGTTTTCCTTTAGGTTAAACCAACATTGAACGTATAAACTTATCAAGTGTTTGGTTGTGAGAAGTGCATTTAGGTTAAATTTTTCACTACAAATTGCATATTATATTTTTTTTAGTTTAGTTGTGGTACAATAAAATATATATTATATTCATGGTATAAAAGGCTGCGTAACAAACGAAGTTTGAATTGCGTTGAATAATGTATATTGTCCAGCAGGAAACACTTGGGGAATGTTTCAAAGCAAAATTTAGGTTTCAAAGTCATCTACATCGTGCCCGGACAATTTCCCTAGTCCTAATATAAATATGTCTCATCTAAAGCTCAAAAATTAGAAGTGGCTTGAACGTAAAAAAGTGAACTTTTCAATTATAGAAACCGCTCAAAAATAAAAGATTTTTATTTTTCACATTCTCCCTAATCTTCTGACAAATTGAGTTGAAAGTTTTTTAAGCGAAATAGACCAAGCTCGAATAGTTTCGAGTGCAATGCGCCAGCAATGGTATTTTTCCTCAATTTAAAATGTTTAATGTTTGGATATTTAAACTTGGATGTGGAGCTTTAGTATTGAACGTATACAAAATACTGCGCTTTTACGTTTTATTATTGTTAGGACAACGGTGAAATGTTTTACCGAATGCCTTTGTCTAGGATCAATTTCACTGCAGGAATTTATTCCCAACAACAAAATAATCATCAGATAGAAGTATTTTTGTTAGTTAATAAAGTAATTAACAGTGGAACAATAATTCGCATATTTCCGATGGAATTTATCTAATTACTTTTTTTTATATTTGGAAAAATTTTAGAGCTGTTCTTATTCCTTATTCCCATCCTCTTCGCGACTGGATTAACGAGATTTTCATAGTAAATTTATTATTATTCTTGAACAAACTGAATTTTTAGTTGTTAAATAATATCGTAGGAGTGAAATAAGTTCCAAATTCGAGCTGCTAAGTGCAATTTCTTGACTTTCTAAATTTGAACAAACACAAAACACAAATTACGATCAAAGCAACATAATGATTATATACCGCAATTTAAAATTTTTTGACAAAGTTATAAATAAACTTATATAACTTCGAAACGTTTAGTTTGTGTGCGTGCTTATTTATATTAACATAAAAGAGAATATTAAACCAGCCAAAAATTAATTAAATTATGCAAAGATTTAGTTAAATTATAGTAACAAAGAAACAATGTATTTTAAGGAAAAATTATTAAACTATTCATTATTTGGATGATTTATTGCAATTTATTTCAAAACAAATTTCTCGGTGTAGATTGTGTAGGTAAAATTGGTGAAGGAAGAGAGATACAATTTCTAACGATTAATTAAATTATTCGATAACCAGACAAAATTAAATGAAAAAAGCGTTAATCAAAGTATCGGCAGAGAGCAGGGGTATTTACCGTAAGGTCTGTACACATTGTTGACCTTATCTTACCTGTTTAATGGAAAATTCGGCTTCAGTAATTAACAATCAAGTCTTTCGGTAATAATTCAACAAAGCTTTTCCATTTCATAATGAAATCCATTAAACTAATATCACCGTTTATAAATTAAAATGAAATATTCCCAAGTTATTTAAATTATATCTGGCAATCGCTACAATTAGTTACAAATGTAGAACTTCAACGTAACAGAAAACTAGTAATCTCGGTTGTGCTAATCCGCTTGAGTTCGGATCCAGATTAAGGAATAAAAAGTTTTAAATCTGAAATATTGAAAATTTCAGCGAACTGTAGTCTTTAACCACAAAGCAGATAATCAGGCATGAAATCTTCTGTTATAAAGACTGCTCTTTCATTATTTTTAACGTTTCATCTGGTATCATTATTTGAAAACTTCTGTAATTTATTAAATTATTATTTTACAGTGTTTTTGAATATTCATCCGGTTTGTTAACACTGTTATTTTTGTTTGAAATTTAATATGTATTCATCACGAGTCTAATTTTGCCTAATGATAATAATGAAACACGGCTTCCTCCTCGCAGGTGGGATTATTATTTGTTATTCCATTTTTTGTTATTCCAATACAGAATTTTGCCGATCGGATGGCAATTTTTCTGCAATCTTAAGATTTACGCATGGTAACCCAATAAAAAAAAATTGTTTAAAATGTTTAGTATCTTTTCAAAGGTGAGACTCGATTGCACCGTTTGAATCATTAACCCTTCCTATACAATAGAACAGGCACCAATCGGAACCCAACAAAAATATCAAAGGTTCACTCAAATTTCTGCATGCATATTTTCTTTTGCAATTTTTTTTGAGGTTCTTTGTCATCTTGCTTTGTATATTGTCAACAAAGACTTGACAATGATTTACGTGTATTTCTTTTGAGGACGGTTGAAATGCGGATCGTAAAAATGTTATACCTCTCAATTATTTTTAATAAGAAGCATTATTAATAAATTGAAATAATTTTACTCGAGTTTAATTAAGACTCTTACGTAGCTCTCAAGTTTGCTTTTAGTATTAATTCAGTTAAGTATATATTTTATTTTAATGGAATTCCTTACTTAGAGGAAGACTATCTGAAGTATGAAATGGTAAGGTAAACTAAAAATCTTTCTAAGCATCACACATTTAAAGTTTGAAAACAGACATAAATTTTTAATATTAATGTAAAATGTAAGCCCAAACTTCACCAAATAACAAAACTATAAATCTGGAAGCTTACGTTAACATGGAATAAGCACAAGATATGTTGTGTGCTTTAATTTATTTATATTATTTCTCCAATGTACTTACCTCCCAATAATTTTTCATAAATATAAACTCCATTACGCGAGATAAATTTTAAAACTACCAACTTTTGTGTAATATTTATTTCGCCATTTTCAAAATGAATTTTATTATTTTTTTATTTACATCATTTTATGTCTTTTATGAGCACATCAATTGAAGCGTGTGATACTCAAAATTCTGATATTTAAAAAGGGATAACCATCTCTTTTCCTTGTATAAAATAAACGTCGAAATATTTATTTTGTTAGAAATGTAGGCCAAGAAAATAAAGTAATAAAGTATTTTATTGTTTCGAATTGAAACAAATTTTGATTTTTTCTCTGCTAATGGCGCTCCCACACGAAGAATACGTGGAGGTAGTCGTTTAAGTTTTTTTTCTACTTGTAAATGACGAATTATTTTGTTTCAGCCTCTCGTATTCGATACGAGATCACAAGCGGTAACATAGGAGGAGCTTTCGCCGTCAAAAACATGACGGGTGCCATTTATGTAGCTGGAGCTTTGGACTACGAAACCAGGAAGCGGGTGAGTGTTGACAGAATCATTTATTTTATCATACCTTTGACGGTTGCTTTCATAACTCAATACCGACTGGAACCAAAACATACTTGATTATCGTTCTTTAAATATTAAGCGTTTCTCTATGATGATAATAATTAAACATAGGCTTTGTTCTTGGTTGGGTTCTGTTATTGAGTTACGAATGCAAACCGTTGAATAGAATAGAGTATTTGATTAACGTGACTCTGGGGAGAGCGACTCCTACTGGTTCAATCACGACGAACAATGACTCATGCATATTATCTTTAATAACTCTGCAGTATGAACTGCGACTAGCAGCTTCCGACAACCTAAAGGAAAATTACACCACTGTTGTGATTCACGTTAAAGATGTTAATGACAATCCACCCGTCTTTGAAAGGCCCACTTATCGCACCCAGATTACAGAAGAGGACGATCGCAATCTACCGAAACGTGTGCTCCAGGCGGGTGTTGCATGCTTTACTTACTTTTTTACAGTGTTGTTGTTGTTGTTTAGCTGCCTATAGACGTTCCAGTTTTATTTTTGCATGCTATTAGCACTCACCGTATTTTATATTATGTTTTGTCATGTATTATTGTTCTGTGACGCATGGTTTAGTACGAGTTAACCCTCGTCGCCTCAGATAGCCTCAACGAAAACGAAACCACGGTGGTCATCCACGTGAAGGACGTTAACGATCTGCCACCCATATTTAATCATTCCGTATACGTGCGATCCACAGACGAAGAGTTACCAGGAAATTATCCACTTCACTTGATGCAGGTCAGCAGGTTTTCTTTAAACGGGGAAAATAGGGTTTCCTTATTGCTATGCAAAATTCATTACTTTTGTCAAGATTCTCGTTAACTTTTCGTCACTAAGTACATAGGAATTTGAATATTATTATGATAATAACTCGACGTAGTGTAACGAATTTAATTTTTTCTTATTTTTGCAAAAATTTAGTTTTAAATTAAAACTTTAAGGCGACACAAAGTTAGCGAGTGAAAAATCGTGCGATTCAACCAAGCGGCAATTTGTTGAAGTAAATAATATAGATATCGGACACGCTGGCACAAGATGCAGACGCGATGCGATTTGTAACCTTGTCCACTGGGTTGTTGGGATTGCATTGACAGAGTACTTCCAAACGTGTCCGTATTATTTCGGAAACTTAAATCCCTTGTCATCCAGTGCGTTTATCACGTTAAAGTTTAATATCGCACATTCAGTAAGGCTCTTTAATGTCACAATTTGTGTTTAATTACAGTTAAACTATTACACGTTACACGGTGTGTATTGTGCATGTCACCCCTAGCTAATGCACCCCCATTTAATTCTTGATTATACGTCAAGCGATGCAAATACCATTTACTACCTTAATCGATGGTAATTTGCTTGTACTGTTGTCAGTGCTTAAAAGAAAATGTATAAGCAATTATCCACTACAATAACTACGGTGCTACCCAGCGAACTCCGCACAGACTGGATGGTTCAAGCGGCTATATATCGCGATAACCAAATCAGACTGTGTTTTTCCACAATCCAAAACAAAACACGAATAACGTTTTTGCAATTAATTCTTATTTTACTACAAGTGTATAATTTATTTTAAATGCTATTCGGGCTAGTATTTATTAGGTACTTATTCACCAACAAGCTGTTGTTGGAATTAATTCAAAAATAAAGGTTGTACACTTAGCAGTTATTCGTTTTTGAACATTTTTTAAATATAACCAGACGTGATAATTATCTTTTATTCTATATAATGACGTCTGCAAATTCAAAACAAATATTTTTACTATTATGGTCTGGACCAATCATCGCACTGACAGCTAAAGCACAATAGTGCACCGACTGCACCATTTCTTGTCTATTATGCACACTGCCAAATTCTCGATACGTCGAGAAACGCCGTCGTGACGCCAATAACAAAAATTATGTTTATTTACATCACGTAAACACGTCGTCGCTTCCTGGTGTTTTCCGATGCAGTTGTACAAACCAAACAAGGTGTTTCAGCTCGCCCCCTAATCGAGCACTGTCCTTTTTTTAAATCAATAGTTGTCGCATTGGTGGCTGCGATTAATAAAAGTTTAGAAAAATCCTGTAGTGGTCATTTTGTGGGCGGAATGTTTCGTGTGTAGGTATAAATCTTCCATCCGTTGATTAATATTGATAAGACGCTCTAACCACTTTGGTTTTGTGTTTATGTTTGGTGTCATATACGGTATCTTTTCACTCCCACGTGATTGCAGAAAATTAATTAGTTTGTATAGTCCTTTGCGTTTGTGTGAGTTTGCGGTTGTTAATAGTTAGAGTTAGTTCATAGGGTTAACAGATCGTGATTACTGCTAGATAGTTCTAAGTTAGATTTATCGCTTCTTCATCGATAAATTTTTTACTGTTAGTACGATAGTTAATTAGAAAATACAGTCCACTTTTTATTTAACAACATTATCGTAATGTTTTAAGTGTGTTCGTTGGTACACCATAAATTCACTTGATAAAAAATGTAAAAACGTTTTAAATCGGAACAAAATAATACTAATACCATCCCGATCTTCAACGATTTACTTGATAATATTTCATCGTGACATTTTTGATGCGGAGTATTTTGTAAAATAAACTAAACAATATAAAGATCATTTATATTTCTTCCCGGATTACATCGGTGTAGCTAGCAATGTACTAACAAACTAAATTACGTCTAAAGCAGTTTTTTGTTTTGAAAATATAATAAGGCTCTTCTCAAACTTCTGTTCGGAGATAAGGCGTTTTTGTCACTTTTTTTATATTTGGCTTTTTCTCAAGCTAAATGACTCCGAAATTACTAAGCTCACATTTCGCTAATGCGAAAGTTCGACCTGTTGCATTTAACTTTCACTGTAGTATACAAATGATTCAATCCGAAGGTAAGTCCCTTGAATTGGTTAATTTTTCATCGAAGTTTTGCTTTCACGGTTTTGCACAAAGTAAATATTTGTTTTGTCTGCTTTTTTACTTATTTATTTGTTTCTAAAGTTTTCCACAGTTGAACCACATGTTAAAGTTTATATGTAAATATTTATTGGATATAGCCTCCCCCCCCCCCCGGTCACATTTTTTAAATAATTAGTGTCTTACCAAAGTAATTCTTGAAATAAAACCAAATGTTGTTTCTTTAAACCAAAATAAATTTTTAAAAATATAAATTCTGAAAAATTCCCTGAGCCACTTTCAAACTGGCCGGTCGTTCAGTTAACAATAAATTCTAAAGCTATAATCATCATTTAGAATTATCCTACGAAATTAACAGTTCGAGAACCCTTTTATAAGGGATATTTATGTAATATGACTTCCCTCTTAGTGAACTCGTAAAAGATGCCATTACTTTATGAATGCACCTTGTAGAGTTAGCAAAAATACTGTTTTAGTTGTTTTACTTCAAGTTTTAATCTCAGCGTACCACATTTTACGCTAACCATTTAAAATCGAGATAGAGTAAACTTATAACAAAGAAAAGGTGGATGGAGGTGCAACATTATTTCCTTCGGGGCTTCAGTACTTCATAATTTTATGTAGCTCTTTTATGGAGGAGAGTAGTTAAGTAACATTTATTAAAACGCTTCACATGGAAAAACAAGTTAATTACTTGGCTTTTTTTGGAATACTAAAAGTTTTTTAATTTTTTAATTGAAGACTATGAAAAATTAATTTAAACATTTTTAATTGAAAAATTAGTTATCCAATTTCGATGGATTAAATATAAAATATTGATGAAAATCAAAACTTTTTTGAAGTACAAGTAATGTAAAATTATAAATGCAAAGTAGTTGGACGTATTGTGTATTACAATATACATTTCGAAATGAAATTACTTAATTGGTTTATGAATATTCACAAGTTTGAATTGCATTTGAAAATTGTTTAATTTTGATATGATACATGCTGAGTATAAATTATGTTCAGAACTTTACTACTCAATAAAAACTTGGCTAAACGACACAGACAAATTGCTTGTTCATCCTCGGAGAGAAAATTGACCGAAATACCGACAAAGTAGTGAATTACTTTTGGATTTCGGAAGCTAAAGCCACCGGAGCTCTTATGGTAGTCAGAACTTTTTACTACTTAACCACCGTAGCGTTACGGTGCTTCGATACTTTTCAATTTCAAGTCTTGTGATATTAAACCAAAACATAAAAGAATTTAAATTTTCCAAAGACTAGTAAACCACAAATTAATTGACCCGGCTTCCTTATTAATTTTGCCATCGACTGGCAGTATATACCCAACTAAGTATGCATGACAACAAACGTAGCAACAAAACGGTAAAAAAATTAAAGCTCTTGAAAACTTATTTCGCACTAAGTCTTGTACTCTTGAATGTATCTTTTATCTTATTTGTGATGCAAATTTAACTTTTTAGTGCTTTATTTTGCATTGTTAGTATGTATTATGTGCATTAGATGGTGAAACGTGCACTTCATATATTTCGCAGCATCACATGAATCCTGTTGTACATAAAGGATTTGCATTTTATTTTTTGCGAAATTCTTCAAAGGAAAGAAACAAATAAACGTAATTATTAAAGAATTTCAATTAGGAAGCGAACCGTTCAGAGTTCACTATGACATCAGTTGTTTTCGGAAGCGGTGATTAAATTCAGTTTAATTTTATTTTTCTCTTTCATGTCAACATTCAAGCTTCCACTTGGCTTGAAATGTTAACAGTAATTATTTCGACATACCCCGATAAACTTGATTCCTTGCTAAGATTATGAAGCACGTTTTGCTTACCACAAATTACCAGACCACTGCACTAACAGAGAATTCAATTAACGAAATTTTGCAGAAATCAATAAAATTAAAACCGATTTTGAAAATAATTGCAAAATAAAAAGGAACTTTCAACTTTCCCCAAAGAAACATTTATTATAAATTGGTAATCCCTTAATCGTTTACTTCGTAGACCGTGGTAGACTATAAAATTTTCAAGAGAGCCAAATTTCTTTAAACTTTTTAAAGAACGCTATTTAAGTTTTAAATCGATCTAGAAAGCAATAAATCTTTTACTATAGTTTTTCTAATAAAAAGAACCTGACAACGCAATAAAACTGAGGATTCAGCAGATGATTATCCAAACACTTATTGATAGAAATTAACTTTGTAATTGTCTTCTTACTACTTAACAAACCGAACAACTTTCATTTCATCTTTCCTTTTATATTTAACGTTGTACATTATTTTTAAAAAATGTTTTTTACATACTTAATATTATAAGGTAATTTTCATTCAATTCACAAATAGTGTCCCTGCTCAGGCGCCAAATTGTTAAGTACAGATTTGTTTGACGTTGAATGTTTAAATCGAAAATGTAAAGTGAAAATAAATAAAGAAGTAAATAGAGAAGCAACGGATTTGATAGCGGTTAAAAATATGGATTACACAGATTCGGGGCATAACCGGTTTCGGGATTACCAAAAAGGATTTCTCATCCTAAGATGCTCACCGACCGTCGCTTAAATATATTTCACTAATACTTCGGAAATGTGAAACATTTGCATTTGTAAATGCAACGTTGCATTAGTGGCATATATTTATGCGGTGCTTTATCGCAAGTCAGTGTGCATCTTTAATCTTTTAATTAATCTTAGACGGTTTAATGTGAGGCTCTAAATTGTCTGAGCTTCTTTATCGTTATCTCGTGACTTAAATCAAATGGCAAATGGATTAATATAATTTAGTAAGTCAGATATAGAAATCCTTCTGAGGTTAGAGGTTGGTAATAGTTTTACAATTTTCCCCTATTGAAAAATTTTTCTAGGAACCCAGATGTTTTTTATTTGGTTTTTCGCATCATTTTGTAATTCCTGAAAGCTCAACTCTGACATGTATGCCTTCCCTACCTAGGAAAAAAGTCATAAATTTACTTTATTGCTCAAGCTGAATTACTTCTAAAACCCCAAATTAGCAACAGGAAAAAGGAAATCGTGACTTTTCCCCCTCTGTTATCTGTTATTCCCGTTACTGTAAAACAAATGCCATCAGGTACAGCAGGACAGCTTTGCAGTTCCAATGGGGAGAACAAACCTAATAAACATTACGTGCAAGAGATCCGCATATAGCTATCCCAGTAGACACCATATTTTCTAATTTCATCTTGAAAAGTCAGAATTCATATGTCTAAATATTGTCAACTCGACTCAACATTTTCTATTATTTTCAGTATTTAGGAATTAGCAAGGCGGAGAATATGGAATTTAAGTTTTTCTTTTTCTTCAAGTTAGATTTTTCGTTTTTCTCTTTATCATGTTTAGTAGGAAAGGCAAGTCGCGAAAACTTTTATAATTTGTTGAAAACTTTTTATTAAGTTTATTCTAATTAACTAATTAACTGTTTGGTTATTTATTTTAACATTCAAGCGTTAATGAATAAATTTTTATTGTTTATCGTTTGAACTATGTTATGTATATTTAATTTAAATTCAAATAAAGTATCGATTAACCCTAATGGCTAATGGCTACAAGTTGATAAATTCAATTGAAAATGTTTGTTTAATTTTGTGTTATTGCGCAATAGATTTGCCAATATTGCGTGTTTTATTAAGTTAGGTCAAGTTTGGAATGCGGGTTTGTGGTAAGAAATCGTTCGTAATAATTGGGTTCTGATTTGGAATTCGGTAATTTTGGGAAATGGACGCAATTTTTTGATGTGGAAGGTTTTATTGCAGTTTTATTGTTGTTTATGTCTTTTTAATACATTTAAGCGTAGAAAAATTCCGCAATAATTATTCAAAGTTAGTGATTAATCTTGCAATTTGAATAAAGCACCTGATTGATTATGCAATTCGGTAATTCGCACAAGTGCCATTAGGGGACACGAATTTGTGTGTATGTAAATTTACCTTCTTCAATCCAGCTTTTTCGATAATTGAAACTACTAAATATTATTTATTGGCTTGAAATTTATAACTTTGATACAAAATGCGACAATTTTGCAAGATAAATTTTGTGGAAATTTACGAAAAAATTCAGCAAGAAAATTGTTTATTTTCACATATTGAAAAAATTTCAGCTGCTGGATAAATAACTACCGTGGAAAAGCTAATTTCTCAGCAAAACATCTATAGCGGTTTGTTATATTTTTTCTAGCGATTTTTCCAATAATTTTAGTTTTGTGTTTGCTGAAAAGCTGAAGCAGATACATTTCTTGGCCAAAGTGGATATATGCCATCAGCCATATTATTTAATAAACTGTATTGCTTCCGTTATTGATTGTAGTATAGAACATAGCAGTTAATTATTGTATGGTTTTTGAGCTTTCGTATTACAGAAACTAATTTTAGGTATTCAAGAAATTTTCAAATCAAACCTCCAACGGTTTCAGGTTTCTGCTAACAATTTAAACAACAATCACTTAACATTTCTTGTAATTAAAGACTCTTCTTGCCATATACAGTTTCGGCTTTAATTTTAATTAATTTGTGTAAACTTCAAGCTGTTTGAAATTTAACTCCGCCAGGTTATGCCAAAATTTGGAACTTCACATTATCTACTCTGTATTCAAGGAAATATATCCAGTCCGGTCCTATCAATTTTATTTACACTAATATACCAAATATAGGCTTTTCTTGAATAATTTCCTGAATTAAATTTCTATATAATATTATTTAAATCTCACCAAGAGTTAAGATTCAAATGTTTTAAAATTTAGTTTTGCTGTTAAGGTTTGTAGTTTGCATAAAAGTAACGGAAAGGTTTTCCTCGGAGAATAACTTTTCATTTTCTGAAATTCGTTAAAATATTTTTACACGACATGAAGTATTACAAATACTTTATGAATTAAAACTTTTTTACTTAATATGCAAAGGATAACAACCTTTGACGAGAGTAAAAGTTGTACATTTTATATACAATCTTATGGCAATTCTATTAAAGTACAAAGTTTACTTTTACGAAAGTTGACTGAAATTTTTGAAAAAGAGGGTCGAAAGTAACATAAAATGTTAGTTAATAGAACTACATCAAGTTTATTATTCTTAATATAAAAGATTTTCGCAAAATGTACATAAAATTTAATTTTGATTTTAATGAGATGGTGATGAAATTACGTAAATTATAATTAATTTACGAATAAAAGGAGACGGCTTAATATCATCATCCCCTATTTTTGCGAAACACTTCTTTGACAGACTACATCAGCTCCAAAAGATTTCAAATTATTAGATTTTATGGCACACCTCTTCCGCATTGTTCTCGTACGTCTTCCTTGTACTACATTCACGCCTGGAAATTATATTCCTCGTTTCGTATTATTTCCTAAAAACTAAAATTAATTTACTACAAAATATTTCCTACCATTTAGTTGGCAAATTAGAAGGTGTTAGTTGAGCCGGATTACTTATTAAATTCGGTCGACATTTTCGATGAAAAGAAACTCCAGTTTTCACCCACGAAAGACAAATATAATTTTCATTTATTACAAACCGACGATAAAATGATATAAAAAATATCTGGAGTGTTATTTTCTTTTAAGAATGTCGAGCAGCAGCGTTTTCTTTATATCCGCAATTTTCAGGAAAAGATGAAACACTTGAAGCTCAAATGAAATTATTTTTACGTGGTTTTGATAAATTTAAATCATAAACGAAATAATTTGATTAGAAGACTCGAGTGAAGAATTTTACATTGAATTACAAGAGATACCAATTTTTTTTACACAGACGTTTTGAATGAGAATGGTAACGACCGATCAATCCATCCGAGGAATAGGGGCTTTTTCGTTAAGTGAACTTTAGATGAAGCTGATATCGTCATCATTATTAACACTGCTGATGTATAATCTCATCCATCAATATTTTCGGCGTAATTTTCTTTGAATAATTTATTTATTACTTTCGTGAAATTAGGGCAGAGTTTTTCTCTTTTGTGCACCGGGCTTTCCGCGTGAATTGATTCGGCACATTTGATTTTCAGGACTTTTTGACGTTAAAAATATTGAATTAAAAATAGTGCTAACGACGTAATCAGCATTTTTTCCATTCAAATTATATTCGGTTTGCAATTGGATAAGCTATCGCGTTTTTCTTGTTTTGCACAAACACTAAAACCCCCACACAGATAAACTTTTTTGTTTTGAAAGCCCCGAATACTTTCAAAGGACGTAAAACAAATTTTAAATTTACTACTGTATTTTTACGATATTTGTTCATTATTGCTTTCTGCATTATAAAAGCTAGTTAACCGTATTTTACTGGAAAATGCTGTGTGTAATAAAATAAAACGCTGGTGTTTGTTTAGTTAAAGCTTTAAATAAAAACTTAAAGCCTCAAATTTTATAATAATTTGAATTTTGCACGTCCACAAAGAAACGAGCTTTCTTTATAAAAAGTTATTTAAAGACTAAACGATTTTTTAAAGTAAACAGAGTCCTCGCGTAATCATAAAAATTTGTGGTCGTTCACGGCTCCAAGTTTCGAGAAAACTTAAGTGTTGTTATGAAGTTCAAGTGTATGCCGGGATTACAATTGGTCATTTAAAATTCCTTTTCGAAAATTGGATCGTTCTGCAAATGGAAAACAAATTTCAAAGTTGAATGTTCAATAAATCTAAAACTCCTGCGAGGTTTTTTTGGTCATCTTACATCGACTCCCTGTTATGATTCCTTTAAAAGTTTTTGAATTGTTGACACCTTCGAACTAGTTCCAACTTTTAATTCGAGTCAACTACCAAATTTTATCTCTTTTTCATGTAGAATCAACAGTCTTGAAAGTTGGCTTGTTGACAGAAAATCGCTCGTGTTTGGAAATACATTTCAGTTTTTCTACCTCAAGTTTTTCGATATTATCGTGAATATTACATTACACCGTCAAAACTTCAATCCTAAAAATTAATGAACTCAAAAAACTGTATCTGGTTTAGTAATATTTTATTATTTTCCTTAATTAGTACTTTTTTCGAAATCCAGCTGCTAAAAACGTTACGGTTTTTCTCGCAGGAATCAGATTTTGATTTATTTTATTTGCTTTTAACGAGAATTTCGTTCGACTGCATTAACCAGTTTTTTTCAAAAATCTGTAAACAGTTGTATGCGCATGCATGCGTTTTTTCTTCACATATACGATTTTATTGATTGATACCTTGTCGAAGTTCCGCATCTCATTATAATCGACGTTTAATGAAACTGCCATAAGGCTTCCGTGCTTCTAGGTTTTCCATCTTTGGAAAACTTCTAATCGGCGGTCGATTTTGACATTAAGATCCCACGGCGGCCTGCACTGGGTTGGGTGTTCTTCCGCAGTTTGGTGTTTGCTGTAGAAATTAACTTTAAGAATTAGTAATATCCAATAACAGTTTTCTAAATCTCCAGTTGTCCAGAAGTCCCTATGACTTTAAAAATGGATTTTGATGAATATTATAAACCTAAACTTCTTTGTTGGGTTGTTTTTAGAGAAGTTGATCTGAGGAATTCGAGATATCTATTGAAATTTTCGCAAACATCCACATCTTATTATAATCAATGTTATACCGACGTTCCTGAAAAGCTCCGAAAAGGATTCCGGACTGCTAAACTTCCTTATATAAACTAATTACCTATATACTACAACTTCCTTGTTGATGTTTTAGAATTTGATCTGAGGCTCTCAATGAGCATATTATCTTGTTTGTAAACAAACAATTGCTTTATGCTGAAGATATTTCTTAGCTGCGTCGAACAGCTTGAATCAAAATTTGCAGATGCCGTGCAAACTGGGCACACAAAATTATAAAATGAGAATTGTAATGCACTTGTAAATGTACTGTAAATCAGTATTCTAAGGATATATTGACATGGAAAGAATTTCAGGTGGAAATCTGCTAGAAGGCCATTTTTTTATATAGAATAACCGACGTTGGGGAATTTGCCCTTTTTGTTAATCGTAGATGGACGGTACAGAAATTAGTTAAACTTGATCTTTTTGATCCACAGTTACTTGAGTTCGGTTGTTGGAAAATTTTTTATAATTCCGATTGATTTTAATTCAATTTGTTGTCCAAGTCAAAGTCAGTGTCTAAAAAAATGTTTACGTGAAATATACAAAACAATACTACTAAAGCTATTTCGATTGATTCAAACAATTTTTTGATCTTTTTTTAAATGAGCAAACTGTAATGTCATTCAACTTTTTAAAGGAATCGCGTTGTAATTGAACTTCATATTTCCAAAACAAACAGACTATCTGGAAAATTAAATTTGTTTTTCAATTTCCACTTTCAAGTTTTTGTATTACGTCGTATTACATGCTGTTAGGGTCATTATTTAAGCTAGCATTCACATTTTATTGCAGACTGGATTTTTGCTATAATTTATTTTTTTATAAACAGTAAATACTGGAAAATATATTCCAGCTTAAATGGTCGTTTTTATTCCTTCTTCAGTCAAAAGCGTAGGGTAGTAAGCTAATGATACTTTAAGAATTTAAGCATGAAATTGAGTAATCGTGTGTAGTCATCGCTAACATAAGAGTTTTAGTCCTCGATCGTTGGACCTTGCAAATTTTAGGGCAGTTTTTCTAAAAAAAAAAACTGCTCGCAAATTTATTTAATTTCATTTTATTTTATTGATAACATTTCATACAAATATGGCAGCAGATTCAACCATTTTGTATCGTCATAAATTGACTAAATCAATTCCAGACATTTGCATTTGATTTCTATGCTAAATTGAACCTATTAAAATTATTGAATTTTTCTTTGAACTAAATAAAGTGCAATTATATTCCTGAATCGCGATACATCGAGTTAAATGAAATGATAATTTTGGTAATATCGAAATGGAGTAATTTTTTATGTGCACTCTAAATATTTGGATTTTTCATTTCAGCGTTAAAAATTAACTCCAAAAAAATAACTTTTTTCTTCTAAATTTCGCAAATTTTCTTCCGTGACATGTTCTTAATTCATCATGATGGAGCGTTATATAACTTGATTATCTCAGAAATGAGGTTTGACGAAATTCATAAGGAACTCATTAAATAATTTATATAAAGTTTCTGTGCACAAACAGCACTTCTTAAAATGAAAAGTTGGCTTTGTTATAGACAAAACGATTATAAATTATCCAATTACATTTCTAATATCTTTAAGATTATGAAAATTGCGTTTTTCTTGTTAAGCAATATTTAATATTGAACGAGAAATCTGAACGTAATGTAATTTAAAGTGAACAAGTTACTCGTTGTAATTAATAAGAGGAAATTGCAGCTCTACAAGTTCGGCGTGGAAAATCGTTATCTTAGAAATTATAATAACATTTACTAGAAGAAAACTTGTGCATTTCATTTTTAAATTCGCTATTTCCGAATGCCTGTCTTAAATTCGGAATAAATTATGCATTTTAATGATAATTACGTGTTGTTAGTCTAACGAGTTTGCAAATCCTGTTAATCCTTTTCCAAATCTGTAAAATGTCTGCTAGAAAATCAAACCTAATTAATTTAGAGAATCTGTTGTTTTAGGCCTTGTTCACTTAATATTTCAAATCGTTATAAGGTGGAAAATCTATTATAATTAATTCACCAAGTTGAAAACAAAACTTCTTATAGCTTTTCCAATTCAAAACAAAACATTCCAATTTTACACAGCGAATACAATATTTCGTCATTATTTTTATAACAAATAATATTTAATTATAATTTGCATAAATGTTTTTGGTCACGTTTAATTTAACTTTTCCGGAAATTTAATTCAAATACGCTTTCCATTTAGTAGATACTAAAAGCTTTTAAAATATTAGATTATTATAAGAATTTTAAAAGGCATTGTTGCTAAGGGCGGAAAACATGAAAATTTTAAAAATGAAAAATATCTTCAGGTTAAATTTACTAAGTGCATTTGTGCAACAACAAATTCAATTTTCAAATTCGACAATTATGAAATACTGAAAAACTTATTGTCTGCATTTGCGGGATTTTAGAAGTAAACCGTTGTTTAATTTAAACAAAATTTACATTGTGAACAAAGCAGATCTCCAACTAAAAAAAATCGTAAGTTAAAACAAGTTAATTTGATAATAAATTGTAAAGCACCATTCAAAATGTAATGTGTTTCGGAATATCCAATAAGGCAATGCTAACAAAAAATTTTACACAATGGAAGCTCTTTGAAAACAATTTTATTTAAATTGAATAATTTTACTTACCTGCAGCGAGAGCTTTTATTATATACATCTTGAAAAATGTACACCATTGTCTATAAAATGTACATTAAAATTGTGGTGAAATGAGTTTTTCCTAGTATAGAAATTATTGGTTTTGCTCTTTTTTATTGGCAGTTTTATTCTAAGGTTCTGGTTAATATTTTTTCAATAAGTTGCGATGGAGAGATTCATATTTTATATTGCTTTTGGGTTTTGCAAGAAGGAATAGGTTGTGACAGTTAAAACCAAACATTCAAGTAAAAGGCTGAATATTAATTTTCCGAAAGAATTTTTTTATTATATCGTGAGCCTCTCTCCGTTTTGAATTAAAAATTTTAATTAGCAAAATTTGGATACCAATTGTCTGATTTATGCTATAGTTTGATAAAAACTCAAAACTTTTGATGTTGAGATAATTTTCATAAAGGACGCCACCAGCTGAGCTTTTCATTGTAACAAAATCGCTTTGCCGAAAAGACATATTTTATGTTGTCAAATTACCACACTAATGTTAGCATGTTATAACTTTTGACAAGAATTAGTTGTAATGTCAAGATCGCATTTATCACAGATTGTTCCCAAAAATTCCTAAGCCGAACGTAATTTTCAACTTTTTGATGGGCACTTAATACCTACATCATTTTCGAAATTTGCAAAACCATTTAATAACTTTCAGGTTGACTTTTTAAATTTGTGTTTGGCTCGGTTTTGAAGCTTGCATTTTACAAAACTTTTGGCAGGTGTAGCGGTCATTAGCAGTTTAAAACTCTTGCAAACAAAAATGTGTTTCGAAAAAGTTTTCGGCATTAATGATCCGCAAAATGTTGCGAAAACCTTTAAATTATCCTAAAGCTGCAATATTTTTTTAAGTACCTGTACTAATCAATTCACCTTGTAGTTTGCAGTTTATATGTAAATTATGACGTAGCTGCTGTAATTGTCACAAGTCGAGCATAAATTTATCACAGTATCAACCAATACATTGTCAGGATTGACTTATCACGATATGAATGGTTGGATTAATTGGAATTGATTGTAAATTAGATTTTGCAATTATCACAACTATTTTTCGCTTGAAAAGTTTCAAACTGGAATTGGCTTGCAACGAACCCCAATAAAATCCAATATCAAAATTTTAAATAATAATTGCTTATTACGTAGTTTTATTATTGTTCCTCAAGTTGTTAGATATAAATTTAAAAAAGTTTGATGTTACATTTCATAAACGAGTTGAACTTTTATTGCAAATTTCCTATATATTAGATGTTTATTATAGAAAACTTTTTAAACAAAGTACAGACGTATTTCTGTTGATTTTGACAACAAGCAAACCTACAAAGTTCTTTGTTTCTAAAATAAATAATTAAGTTCAATATTGATTGATATCGTTTTGATGTGGGCAATTTTCAAAATAAAATTCTATTCAAACATCCCTTCCGAATAACACAATTATACAAAGTTGCAAAGTTCTATTTTCCTTATTCTAAACTATGGACACTATCGTCGTTTGATAAGGTGAGGAATGTCGGGTATTGGAGTTGGACGCTGGTTTCTATTTTACCCTACAAATCAATCCCGTTTGATACAAACAGCAAGATTTTGATTGTTTCTCACATGATATACTGCGGTTAATAATCTCCGTTTGTAATATACGTACGTAATCAAATTCGGCAAAATTGTTTTGCCAGATTATGTTTGAACATATTTTCTTTGCTCGCAGCGGATCAATACAGTAATAATTAGATTTATACTGATTTAAAATTACTTATTATTAATTAATATTACTTATATTATTTGTGATTATTTTCGGCTAAAGTTAATACTCGACAAAAACTTTTACAAATCAAAAAAATTGGCGCCACACGCTTTTCTGATGTTAACGAAATAAGCTTTGTAGCCTGATCTTATCTAGCGACTAAATCTAAAAGCTGCAAAAGGTACAAGTTAAGATTAACACCTGAGTGCAAGGAGCATTAAAGGTGCAAACAAAGGCAAAGTATATCTATTAAGCTAGCATTGCAAAAGCACTTGAGCCCATCTAAGCTGTTACTTCCTGAGACACAAAAATTTGATGCTCTGCTCCAATCCAGTGGAAGTCTTTTCTACCAAGGGTAGATCCTACCGAGGGATCTAGTTCAAATCAATGGTTTTAAAATCTTATAAGTAAGATAACGTGGATGAAACCATTGCACACGTCGAAACGCATTCAAACTTTACAATAAAAATAAATATTATATTGAACTGCATTTTTCCAATTACCAAAAATATCCAAAACCGGATTTTGCAAAAACTACCATTTTTTAAAAATTTTCTCCGGTTGACTTTTAAATTTTATAATAAATTTAATTCCACTATATAAAATTGGTATTTGGAAAAACCAAATATTCAAAATATAATTTTTAATTACTTTTTCTCTTCTTAAATCCAAATTTTGCATTAAATAAATTTCCGTTTTTAATTTATCATGCCTTCAATTTTGTCAAATGCAATTAAACCAAAATAATCCAATCGCCAATTGCATTCAAAATTACATATTATATTAAATAAATTTTATTCCAAATAAATAATTTCTCCCACTAAAATAATATCACTTTTATTTCTCTAAAATTATAAAAATTTTAATCAAAACACTGTGGACTTAAATATTTGTCCAACTGCTCACTTTGCCATTTCGGTGAAAAAATCTTGTTCATCCGCTAGTTGGCGCCTAGTTAACTGATTTAAACTAAGTTGAAAGATGCATATACTGGCATGTGAAGTAATTAGTTCGTTTAATTAACATAGATTACTGCAGAATTACGCCAGAAATGCTGACTTATTTTAAGTTTCCATTAGTAATCAGATAATTTTCTTAAATATAAAGTAAACGTAAACATAATGAAGCTAATTTTGTTAGAAGTAATATTAATTTTATGCAATACTATCTGCAGTACTCGGTTTCGCCCGGTTATTGATTTTTTAAATCAATCAACTTTTAATTGTTTAATAAATTTCTTTCGATCTCAAAATACAGTATTATTTTAGATAATTGCATGACCTGTTATTATTTGGGCTTCCTTTTGGCTTGCAGCTACTTACACACAAAGAAAGGAAATTCACAAAAATATACGTTTATTTCTATATGCAGACTAGGCAGTTCTCGGCAACTTCACTATTATATGGTTGCTAATCTATAAGCCTGACTTATTAGTTAGGTATGTAAGAAAATTTTGCATTTACTTATTATTAGAAATACGGCGTGTTTTAGGAAGTCAGCCGTAAGAATTAAGCCAATCCACTTAAGAGCAATATTTAAGACTATATTATTGGGTAATTCTTGTTTTATAGATTTTTCGTACTCCTCCAAACTGAAATATCTCTTTTATTATTGCACATATGTATATCTTAATGTTAAAATTACCAGCGGTTTTATTGCCATTTTCGACTATTTCACTAACAATTTTTCATATTAGTTTATTTTTAATAGAATTATAAACAACAATTAAATATTTAAGAGCCTCTAAACTATGTCCTAACATATCCAAAAAGTGGATTAATCAAAAAAGTCACGTAGAACATTTAATGTTTCTTAAATTGAGGATTATGATGATTTTATCATGTAATGGTACATTTCGGCGTATTATACATGTTGTAAACGTGCTAATTAAAACGTAGTGTAATAATCCCTTATTTCTTTCTCATAATCCTATAAACATAAAATCGTTTAATGGCTTTGTAAAATATATAACTGGCACACAGTTTGGGAACGATACGATCAGTTGTGTAGCAATATAGGGACAGCTTTCGAAATATTAGGTAATAAACTGATAAAATTAATAATTTTTGTGATAGGTATGGATTTTTATTAGCACTTTTAATTTTTATTATTAATGGCCAAATATTTCAACTAAAGGTGATATTAAATAATAAATAATTGATAAATACCAGTAGAAATGTTTTATAAAGTGGAAATTAATTAAAAATCTCGGTTGTGTCTTCTTGTAAATAAATAGGTAAACAGAGCCTATAGATTTTTTCTCAATAGAAAACAAGACAAATCTTTATATAAACTGATTAAAGAGTATTTATTTATTAAGTTGGTTTAAAACAAAAAAAATAACTCAAACCGAACGGGAATTTTATGATATTGACAAAGAAAACATTTTTTTAAGTAATTAGAATTGGTAATATCGTATTCGAAATTTTTACTGGATAAAATATGCGAATAGCGATAAACTTTTTATTTTTACAAATTTCGAAAAACTCAATCAGTATTTTTAGGAAATTGCGATAGTTTTTTTTAAAATTAATTTTACATTGGCTTTGGGCAACTCATTTATTCGTTTTAGTGTTTACCAAATGTTAAAAGCAAACACTGTTTGCTATTTAATTATGTACCTATACTTTTCTTTTTTTATTTGACGGAAAAATTATTATCGAAATATTTTTAAAAATATTACTTCAAGGTTCTCAAGATTAAAGCTACAATTAAAATTCCTAAAGTACCTAGATTAAATTTAAAATGATTTTAAAATTTGAAAAAAAAAGAGTTTTCAAGTTTTAGTAACCTGATCCGTTAATGTTTCGTGACCGCTCTACGGAATATACAAATTAAATTATCTTTTGTACATTTTCAAATATTAAGTTACATCAGCTAACTTGGCTCCGACTTTATGACTATCACCTGTCATATCAAACTGAACGTAATTATATTTTGAAAAAACTAATCCTTCAGTTATGATTTAAAAACTTCACTAATAAGTGCTACTATTTTTTTACTTACCTAATAAATTTAAAAGGTCGGGTTTCGTAAATATCGACGTAATTCAGTTTTGATTAATTTTTAAACTCTATCGCTCACAACAAGCTGCTACCGAACGTGCAAATCTCACTAAATAAATTAAACTGGCGTGGCTTAAAAATGATATAATATATAGGATTTAAAACTATAAACAACATTAATCCGTATAAAATGTTATATCAGTTTTAATAATCATATTATTTTTACAACTATCGTGTAACCGGCTAACTGTTTTGTTGGATAAGTACATCAAAAGATTTTCTAGTTTTTTTTCTTCTATGTGTTAGTTGAAATTTAATTATGGTTTATAACAAAAATAATATAGGTATATTTTTTGTCAAAAGTTTTATATTCATATCAGTTGTTTGTAAAGGTAATTGTTTCGATTTAACTATGCATAAAGTTTTTGATACACATTACAAATTTTGTAGGTTGTTGAAAATTGTAGTAATTTTCCTAATTAATTAGTAACGGAAAACTGTATTACACAGCGAAGTTATTCAATTAAAATTACTACTAATTGACATCATATTTTGCAGAACGTTGAAATAATTCTGGTCTTTTGCCTCTTGCATCCAGCAATTTAGAGGCCTGGAGGCTATAGAGAAAGTGGTTTAAATATCAACAAAAACACAGACTGCTTCTAGCAATTAAAGGATAAGATAAACTAGGAGTAGTTGACTTGTTCAAGAGTAAATAGAAGAGAACGAGTTCGGCTAAAAGCAATTCATTTAAATGTCTTAATTAAAAGTCTTCGCTTCACTTTTTATTTTACACAAATTTATTTCAAAAAATATTTCTCTAAAGCTACGTTATAGATTGCTTCACTTTAACATCCAAAATGACAAACTATGTCCGTTATCTAGACCGTTTTGCGTTTCAAATATTTGATATCCTTCACCCATATACATATAGCAAACGCATTAAGTATTCACAACCACTAACGTATGTATCCAACCACCTCATGCAAATGCAAAGCTTGTATTTCATTTGTGATATTTGTTTTTAAATTGAAACGTCGTTATAATCTAATATCATTTATATTGTAAGAAATAAATTTGAATTTTTGTTTTTATCCGCGAGAAATTACAATTCAAGATTTTTCATCAATTTTAAATTTATTTTCAATGTTATCCTTTAGCTCAAATATAATCACAGTCGTTTGCAGAATCGAAATAAAATTTTATTTTTATCAAACTTTCCTATGCAATAGAACTGTAAGGGAATTATATAAAAATGGTGTTTTGTTAAAAAATATTTATTCGAACGTGTCGTTGAAACGTATTACAGCTTTTATTTTCTTTTCTTTTCTCTGTTACGTTCTCTCGTTTCTCTTCTCAAGTATCTCAACTTATTGAATTTACTGCTTCTCTAATATTGCATGAAATATTTTGGTCCGGAGCGCCCTGAAACTATTCTCGATTTACAGGTGGACGGATTTATCCCAATTTTCACTGGCAAAACGTGAGTCAAATGCACTTTTACAAATCTCGAAACAAAAATTTTACAAATTTAAAATCACAAATTAATGATCAGAAATGAGGTGCTTTCGATTAAATTAGGTTTTCTTTCAACTTTAAAAAAATTTACAATCCGATAATTTTCAACAAATTATTTGAAAATTGAAAAGAAAACTTAATAAATTTTAATTATTTTTGCTTTAATTTGTTTAAAATTTTTTTTGTCTTGAATTTCGCTTTATAATTTTTTTATGTTTTGCCTAATTAAACAAGATTAAAAAAGTTTTCAAATTTAATAAGTCCCACCGAATAATTTGTTTTTCATTTTAGGATTAATAATTTTTAATCAGATTATAATTAACTTAATGTAAATTCTAATTTGTTAAATGTGAAGTTTCGTTGGTGGCGGTATGCTCAACAAATTCGTCAAAGGTTTGATGCTGATTTTTGATGTTGCTGCAGTATATCGGTGTTGCACGTAAAAATCAATGAAAGACCTCGAAATGTGGAATTTTCAAACACATCTCGGCAAAATAATTTGCAGGTCATGCAGCCAACAAATTGTCGGTTTTGTTCAACCTAAGCTTAAAAATAAGGCCGAAATTGATCGTGTCAAAGGCTTGAGCCACATCCAAACAAATTGCATGGACTTGCTGGCCATTATTAAGACTTCGAAAATGTCACGTTGATAAGTAAATGAGTTGGTAACGCCTGACCGTAAGAAAAAACGCTGCAATTTTTTAAAACAAATTTCAACAAAATCCTGGGTCGGATACTAAAAATTTACTGTTGCCATTGGCATTTGGCAGAGACCGAGAATATTATAAAAGTTTTTTAATTGCACCGCTACATTTTAAGTAAACAAACTCAAACTTCGAGCTTTCTTTGCTTAATTTTCATAATCATTTTTCACTAATTAAAAATGCTACCTTAAAACTACGGTCTTAATTACAAACTCACAGTAATTATATGGTTTTGACTTCGTTTATATTTTTGAGTAAATGCGATTTCATAATTTGACAGAAAAGTTGTCCCTTGGCAGTTTTTATTTTTTGGTGCACACTTTTTCAATTTCTGATTTTGACAATTTATTTAACAAGACCAATCAAATGTTACTCTTTCGCACGCCTATAGAATATTAAAAAATATATTGCTGTCGCAATTCAGTGAAACCAATCTTTTTTTTAATTTACAACGATCGATCGCATTTCTACTTAAATTTTCTTGCAATTATTTTAACTGTAATTCACTCTTTTTCAAAATGGAGGGAAAACTCAAAACTGTAATAACATTTTAGAATCCAAAAAATCCAGAAAAATGTCTTAATTTTTGTGGAAGTTATCAGCGATTGAATAATTTAGGGAGCTATAAATTTAACAAGACCCTTCGAGTGATTGACTTCTCTGTCAAGAACTTATACAATTGTTAACCGATTTAAATTTTCTCGTTCTGGTAACCGCACTATCGCATTTGCATACCATCTGACCATAACAAGTATTTAATTGGAAATATTTAAAAAAAGTTTATCATGAAAATTATTTTTTTAACAAAATAACTATCGTCGAGGATCTGCCTAAAAGATGAGAAAAATCATAAATCTGGAGTATCGAAATCCTGACAATGTAAAATTGTCGATGAAAAATTCAGATATGACCTAAGCTTGCTATTGGCTGTAGAATTTTACTGTTGTATTACGACTAACAGCGAAAAGACAAAATGTAAGTTTAATTGAGCCCCAGGACTAATTAAAAAATTTTTCAAGAGTGAGAAGCTGCTGTTGGTATCATACAAAACGTAATAAATAACTATTTATTGGCATCAAAGTGATACTTAAGTTTATTTGCATTCCAAAATAGAAATAAACATACGAACATTCAATCCTATGTCACATTCAATTCTTTCATGTTTGCAAGGCGATCTCCCTCGGTTACAATGCAAAATAAGCTCACAATAATGGTTACAGGAAAATGCTATGTCAATCACTCCAAAGCTTTCTACATCTTCACTTTACCAAATTTTGAAGTATCAATACCAACTAGAAAATTTTATTTTAAATTCTACAATATAATAAAATAAATTTTTATTTAGTGCCATTTGTGTGCTTTCAAATCATGTAAATGTACGTGATTCGAAATGCAAGAAAAGCAAAATCTCCTTCAAAGTAATTTGTATTCATATTTCCTAACAGACTCACCACAACATGCAGATCAACTGTCGTCAATTCAGTAAATTTACCTCTTTCATATAAACTTTTGGATAAAAGTCCAAAACAACAAGTTAAATACACAAACTTTGTCAAAATTTGATAACCTGATGCTACATTTACATATGCAACTCGGAAATACATACAGTTATAAAAACGATTGTCAGTTGATCCGTTTCGAAAGGACCAAGGAAAATTTAAAATTAAATTTATTCAATTGCAAAAGAACAATTAATTAATAATAAATTTTACTTTTTCCTTAGTAAAATTATTAATCCTAACAAAAATTTTGAATTAAAAGTTAACAACTGGTACTTGAACAATTATATTCCTGGAAGGATCAGAAAATTCTATTGAGTTTTATAAAAGTTATAGTCGTTTGAATGATTTAAGAAGCAATACGTTTCTAAAAGCAAATAATTTGCCTACGCTGCGACTACGCTTTGTGAAACAAAGTGTTTCTGATGTTAAAATGAAAAAAATCATAAATTGCAGACTTACAAAGTAGCAAACGCGTTATTTGTGGTTGAAGTAAATAATTTTTTTTGTAAAAAAAATTCTGAAGAGCAAAAACGTTAGAAAGTTACGTTTTGTCTAATTTACGACTAAGTAGCAATTTTCCCTGCAAATAGAAGAATTTCGTCTTCTCATGCAAACTTCGTCCGAGTTTTCACTTCTCCCAGTATCATGAAAACTTCATAAAATTAAAAAGATTTATATTTTATTTTAATGCAAATTTTTAGGCTGTAAAATTGCATTATTATTTCGCTCGCTTTGTTTGTCACAAATTTTTGCAACTAATATTAAAAGAAATTCGTGTTTTATTACGATGCTCCAAAATTTTATCGATTCTATTGTTTTCTCTAAAACTACCATAAAAACAATTCCTCGTCATAAATCACCCAGCTTTCCCTTTTGTTCTTTGTTCAAAATTTAATAAAAAAGTTAAAATTTCCTGTAATTGCGAGGTCCTTTTTCTTAAACGCGAAAACCTAATAAGATTTTTGTGTTTCGTCTATGTAGGAATTGAACACCTGTATCGTTTCAAACGTAGCGCAAAGATTAAATTATCTCGGAAAATGTTAAGTAAAAGCCACATTTTTTACTTTTTGTCGTTGATCCTGAAATTACGATAAAAATATAGTACAGGAGGTGTGCAATTTAAAAACTATTACCTAACTAAATTTTCAAGTAGGAAAATTGAAAATGGGAAATTGCTGTATGAAAAAGAAAAACTTGTTTTTTTGGCCATATTGGATAAATTAAACATTTTATTGCTTTAGTTATAGATTGTTGATTTGCTTTTTAGACAACGTTTATTGCGAGATAAGGAAAGTTGCCTTCAGCAGATTTTAACTCAAAACTTGTAAAAATAAAGCGAAGGATTAGAAAAACAAAAAAGTGGGAAATCCGTTAATAAAGTTTTATAATCGGGGAAATAAATTTGATAACTTTAATTTATTTTAAAAGGATCGATAACTTTCGTGGAAAACTACTTTTCCAACCGGTAGTTTTCATTTTTTGGTTTAAAAGTTTTGCATTAATTTAGATCTTTCGTGCGATTTACGAGATCAATTTAATGAAGCGTCCACTATGCAAAAGAGATTATATTTTACCACCGCCGACCGGGAAAAATATTTATCAGTTTATTCGGGCATTAAAAAAATAATTTGGATATATAAAAATAATACTTTCAATTATATAAAACCGCCGTTGACGATTACCACGTGTACGATTTAAATTAAAAATTGTCAAATAACCCACAGCACTTGCATGACAGTAATGTGGAAATTAGTGTTTTAAGCTGAATTTAAATAGAATTTTCATTGTAATTTCCGTATAATTTTCGAACTTTGCTCATTCGAAATTCCAATTCGCACCGCACTTTTCAAATATTTAATAGAAGTTTACGGATACTTTCTCCAAGTAAATTCATCCCACTTAGATAATATCATTTACGATGATGGAATAGGTGTCGTTCGGATTTGTAAACTAATGTAAAATAAGGAATTAATTGTGAAAAATGGGCACTCATCTTTTATCTAAACTTCAATTCCGCAAAAACAAATTAAAGTAGTTTGGTGCGACAGATTTCACAGCTGGCTACTTGTTTTGATCGTTATGAGAAAATTTTGTTAAAGAAAACAGGAAAATGAGATAAGTGTCTGCTATTATAGTCTGCTCTTAACTGATTTTATCAAAACAACCCAGTTTTTGTTGTCTAGGATAAACAGAAGAAAAATTACAATACAGACGCGTCGTCAATTTTAAAGTCGAATAAAATTTTCATTAACTTACCTAATTAAAATTTCAATAGAGCAGGTTGTGGAGAAGATTTTTCAATATAGCAATATTCTTATATTTTATTAAATAAATAGAGAAAAACTTTCATATGACTGTTTTAATGCTTCGGAAGGTATGATTGCCACCATCAACAAAAAAACAGGTGCAAAAAAATGCATATTTGCATGTGGGTGACCCTGTATTTTGTAAAGTTTTGGGTAATAATATAAAAAAATCACATTTTGAACTTTGGAAAGTGTAATATTTTGAACTTGTTTTCCATAAAATAAACAAACATGTCATTTTACATCTCCTAACATTTTGTTTACCTTAAAATTTGTTCACAAACACGACCCTATCACATAAGTTTTGATATAATCTAACCCCGCACAAGTTTTGTTGGCACGTTATATTTTATTTTGCTTAAAAGATTGTGTAGGATTTTGTAAAAAATGCACTTCATCAAAATTGTGACTTTAAAATTTAAAGCAGATTTTAAATGAAAACTCAGTATGAATAATACATCACGACAAAATTTAGAGATTTAAAATTTTAATTTATCCTGGCACATATGAATGGCAGAAAATTACATAATATTTACCTTTAATAAATTGAAGTAACTCTCAGAAAGCTAAATGCCCCAGTTATTAGAAATAATTGCAGGGGTGTAAACTTTGCACGATAATTATGTCAGAGTTTGCAAGTTCCGCCTTTCGGCTTCCTACTAGGATCCCCATTTAGATGATTCAAATTTTGCACAGTGAAGTAACAATTGAAGGAAACGGAAACATACCGAAATACCACATTAAAATAGCACTACAAACTCTACAATCCCAAAATTTAAAAGAACTTTTATACTTAATTGCTCGCATGAGCCCGAAACATATGGGAGAGAAGGAGAACTTGGCTATAGAAATTTAGAGCGTTCGTGGTATAAATTAATCCTATTACAAATTATGCTATTAAATTTAATAATCCCCTATAAATTTTCATATTTCAATACATTTATTAGCACTTATTTAATAATTTAAGAATGAAATTAAAAGGTCTGGCGAGATCAGAAAATTAATTATTGAAAAGTTATGTTTATTTAGGGTGCAAGGAGAAAATTTAAAAATAAATAACTTTCTACCACTTTATCACTTTCTTTATATAGATAGCTAAACGTGAGCTAATATTCTCCCAAGAGAATGTTGGAATTAGTTGTTTTATAGGAAATAGGTACGATCTTGAGAGAAAACCCTAAAAAAGCTTCATCGTGGTCGTTTATATAACAAAAATACTAAACTTTGCTCTTTAATAATTCAACAACAACAAAAGACTAACTTGATTAGTTTATTACTTTATTAGTGGATGAAATAAAATTTATGTTGGTGCAATATGGGATATTCGGAAAAACTTATTTTGCCTTATCAGATAATGGTTCTTTTTTTGTAACTCGTTCACGTTGAAAATTTATTTCTTGGGTAAATAAAATACGGTTTAGCTGGGAACGTGTATCTGGATATCGGTAACGACCCAGACGGAATTCTTTCCTGAATTAATTTCATACGCGATGTTTCTCAAAGTTGCAATTACCAGCTGCCACAAATTTCGTTTTCGAAACAGATTTAAATAAAAATATTTTTGGTGGCAGTCACAAACTTCGCAATCACAAACTACACCTATACAATGAGAGCTCTAACGCAGTTCAGAGTGAGCTCATCATATTATTATCATGACATCATGGAATTTAATTAAATTTGATATTAAAATCCATTTATCAGTTTTAGTTCTTTTAATACCAAACACATCATCCAACAAAGCATTTGTGAAGCTGTTCCAGACACAGTGCATAGTTTTCGTTGGCGATGAATGATTTCATTTGGAGCGAATCACTGCGCAGCAACAATAGAACCGTCCTGGAAAATCACCCATGGATCCTTGGTTTCAACCATTCATTTGCTTTAATATAATATCGGTTTTAGATTCATTTTTAAATAAAATATTTTTTCCATCTTTGGAGAAGGAGTTTTTCCATCTCGGTGCTAAACCGGAGTAACTATTCTGGGTATATATCTTGTCATCGCCCCCCTCTTACAGCAAACTACGAGCCGCCACTGCTAGCACGGCTAAGTCGCATTAAATCAATGTATGAAATAATAAAAAGGAGATCATAAAATCGAGCGTGTTTTGATCTAATCCACGATTAAGATTGTATGGCGGCGCGTCCTTTTCAAGGAACTTACCTGACATACGGAAGGACCCATTAAATAATCATGGAAAATATAATATATTTTATTTATCAAAATTTCCACGACTTTTTTATTATTTTTAACTTGGCGTTTTATTAGCCCTGCCTGCGGTCTAATTATGAATTTATTCATTTTTATAATATCCTTTCGATATAATTTCAGGCAGGATAATTTTTCGGTTTAGTAAACTTCGTGAAAATTATTTGGTGTAAAGCATTTGTCGACATAATTAATGTGAAGGAGAAAATATTTAATTGGTATTTCGATTGCTCGATAACAGGCAACAACTTACTGTTAACTCAAATAAGATTACAGCAAATTTTTAAATAATTTAATTTGGATTTCCACTTTGATTAGGCCTACCCAATTTTACCTGTTAAGTAATTTACATTTTGGAACAAAGTTTTGTTAATATTTAACCGTTACAAGTGCTAGGTAGGCTCTTTTTAATTTTTAATGTTGAAAATATTTCTGTTTAATCCCACGAAATCTCTACTGTTGTCCTAATCTAATTCCTTTATCCTTTGTCGGGGATTATGTCCAACTGTAAATGTTAGTATATGTTTGTTCATTAAACTGCATTTAAAACAACCGTGTAAGCGGTTTCCATTTAAATTAATGCTAAATCCATCGCATACAACCATCCCCCTATTTAATTTTATTAAATAGTTTTGTTGCAAAATTCACGTAGTAACAGCAGTAATTCAATATCTGATAGAAAATTAATTACTGACATAGTTAAACCGTCTTGTAAGTCCCAACAAACATGGAAAATCGATCAAGGTAAAATTTAAGCAATATGTCGTTAATGGAAAGGTTCAAAAGGTCAATGTAAACATTACTGGATAAACGTTACACTAAACAGGGACAGGAAAAAGAAGTTGTTTGTAGCGTATAACAGAAAAGCCATTTCTTTCGAGAAACTTTTTAGCAAGTTGTGGCTCTTTTATTTATGTCTTTCGGATAAACAAGACGCTGATCTACAGATACGCCACTATCAACGCTAAAGTTAATTCCATTAAAGTAATTTTATATGTGACAAAAGCGAGAAGATTAGAACAACATTAGGCTCTCATTATTTATACACTATAATGGAAATTGTCCCAATATCCCCTTAGTATCGAACTGCATTGCCAAAATGCTTTTTCCGTCACGTCTACATCCGCATGGATATTAATTTAATTATTTTTTTCCCCAAATTTTTAACGACATTGCCCATCCATATCATAAAACTCCAACTAGACAATGATATTTTTTTATTGTGCACTCAAAGACCACGCCATCATTATTATTCAGTGGATGACATGCACAACTCCATTTGTATTTTATAGGTTCGCAAATAATAAAACTCACGTTTTGTTATACGGAAATGGGAATGTCAATACAACTTAGTCCAATAGACAATTTAAGTAAATTACAGTAAGATTTAAATTTTATTTCAAACATTGACATTTTAATTAAAATGTTTCTTAATTTGCGCATGAGAAATTTATTTCGCGTTCCTCTCTTTTTTTTTTTTGGTTTACAAGAATCGGATATTGTGCTAAATAGTTTTGAGAACGTTTTATTCTATACGTTACACGTGATGAATGGATAACTAGAAAGCGGGCTGAAAAATTAGGAGACGACACTTTTTGTTCCATAAAACGGAATTGAGTTGAGAGCCTGTAGGCTTGCATTATCTAGAGGTTTCATTTATCAATTGTGAATCGCAATATTTTTTCACGAAAGAAATTTTGAAAATTTTCTATTCCGCACTAACTCGAACTAAACACAAACTTAATTTATGTAAGGCGTTTCGAAATATTCATGAATTTGCAAACTTGCAAGTTTTCATTACCTCATTTTGTCAATAATATTTCGTTCTACCAAGGAAAACGTAAAAGTTTTTCAAATTAACACTCTTGATGTTCTGCAAAACCGAGGTAAAATATCAATTTTCCTTAAGACATCCTGAAGTGCAATAACAAAGTAAGAAAATGAACTCGTATTAGATGCAAAACTGCACTTAGGAACATATTTTTCTATTTATTCAACAACTTTAAGTTTCCAGTACATATTTTGAAGAGTCTAAGTAATTTCGCGATAACTCATCCAATTTAAAAATTTTTAAACTCAATTCCAGAAATATTAAATATTATATTTTACTTTTTCGGGAACATTTTAAAGTGTTTCGTGTTACTCCATTAAAATATCATTTTAACAAAGTAATAACAATTTTACGTGCCATACATTCTAAAATATTGTTGTATGTGCTCATCTTTCTTACACAAATGCGATACTTTCCGAATACATTATATTCATATTTGTAATTTTGTTTCAAAACATACGCGAGTACCAAATAATATATCACTAAGAAATTGCTTTATCGATAGTAGAAATGTGTCGATTGTGATACATAATTCGTTTTTTGAATGGAAAATGAAGTTTTCTTTTCTAACATTCTCGCTATTTTTATATTCCAGCATAAAAATTCTAATTTATTTTAGCTACGTTTCTTTTGCTCCAAATTATTTATAGCAACTCTATTTTAAAATTTCTTAAACTTTTATTTCCTTCGCAAAGGAACTGTAAGAAATTGAAAAAAAAATATCACTCGCTTAAATCCAAACCCCATATAGTATTCCCTATCCAGTATTGTAGTTATGAAGTCCGTTAGAATAAATAAAATTCCCATTTAAGCTCTCGTGGACACCCATTTGAGACTGAAACACTGGGTCGATTGTGTTTAAGTAGCCGGTAAAAACTACCATATCTCTTGATAAAAATTGCAAAAATGGAAATATCTCTCTCCAACGTTGCATTTCTATTATAGCAAACTTTAAACCGCCGTTGAACATAATATTGTGAGTTTCTGAAATTCAGATAAAGAAACAATATTATTATTATGATTGCTTCAAATGAAAAAATCTGTAACTTTTTGCAATATTTAAAAGCCAGGGTACGTCTGATAAAAAGTCACCGCAATGTGAATACCAATTTTTTCAAAGGGATCAAGTTGTAACACGCAAATATCAACAAGTTTGTTTGCTAATAATAATTGAAGCAGTAGCTTTGCGCACCAAGGCGAAGGCAAAACTCTGAAGGGCGGTTTACAATTTTAAGTGCCGGTTATAAAAATCCGCTATGACAGCAAACAAGGCATTGCAATGTTTTAAATTTCTAATTTTTGTGTACAGACAAACAGGGGGCGAACTAATTGCGTAGAACATGCGGAAAACTTTGCATGGGATAATCCTGGTAAGTGCCGGTTTGACTTGCTTTAAATTGTAATCTCAGATTTCGTTACTTAGTGTGTAATACTCATTTCGAAGATTATGAAACTAACTTAAAGCATCGATCACACCAAGACGTGTGGCCAAAAACTTTCTACATGAGCTTGAGTCGTCTTCAAAAATGAACGTAATTTCAATCTGATTTTCCTGTTAAGCCATCGGCATCTATCCGCAAATAATTTTAAAGTAATATAAATTGATATTTACTAGATTAGAGCTTGGGATGAGCTTACAAGTTTTTCAGTAATCTTCAATTATATTGTTTGTTGAAACTTTTTAAATTTTGATGTTTAGCGATATTCGTTTCAACACTTACTACTTGATTTTTATGTACAAACAAAAATTTCTGAGAAATTGCCTACAGCTCGTTTTAATATAAATGAAAGCTTTAAAAGTTAAGATTGTAATTTATTATTTTCAGTATATTAAATACATTTACATGAATTTTATTTTTCCAATTAATTAAATTCGAAATATTTCATAAAAATTGGTTTAACTTTTCCAATAAAAAATGGGTTTGTAACAAGCAAGTATGTGCTCTGATATAAATTTCAATTTATAACAATTTTGAAATGTTTTGCAATTATAAAATTCACTAATTATAATATTTCTGTCTCTACTTATTTTTGGATTTTAAATTCCATTTCAAATTTCTTCTTAAATAATTAATTCTTTAAAATTTCGCTAAATTTTAACTATCTTTGGAATAATTCACCACAACTTTGTCAAAACATTCTATATTTATTTAGTCCTAACAACTTTATAATTAACTTTATCAAGAAACTCACAAAATTAGAACATCTCTTATTTACGCCTTTTTTAGTTCGTGCTAAGCTAACATGAAGCAATTACAAATTTTTTACAAAATAAAATAAAATTTTTTCCTCCGGCTCTTCCTATAGAATATATTATATCAATAATATATTAATACTTTAATGAGAGAAAGAGAAAATTCTTTCCTGGTAGTTTAAGTAGGTTACAATTACATTTGTATATATTGTGTGATATGCGGAAGAAAATTGGGGTAATTAAGTTACAACTTATTTGTAATAATTTAAAATCCAACTTTAAAACACAACAGACGATTTTTCACGTTTATTCGCTTGCTTGAAAATTGGGCTAATTAATCAATAGAAGTTCATTTTAGCTGAAGTGACTTGAAAATAATTAAGAGTTGCTTGGAAGTTGGCTGGGAGTTGGAAGTTGGCTGTTACAATTATTATACTTGAGTAGTTATTATCGCAATACCGCATTTTACAAGTAATCAAAGTAGTATTATAAACTTGAGTACGTAGTTCGGATTTCACGTCAACGTAGAGTCGTATATATAAATTTTGTATCAAATATTCTATTGGAAGTTTAAATTCCAAATCGATTTATTCTAAAATTAATGTTTTAATTGGTTTTTGGTGAAAGGTTTGTTCGGGACGAGTATTTCGTGATCAATTTAAATTTTGGTTTGTTATGTTTATCTTTTATGTTAAGATTTTCGTGTACTTGAAAACTTTATTTGCATATTTTTGTTTTGTGAAAACTGTTACATTAAGGAGGGTTGTTTACTGGCTCTTTGAACATTCCATTTTCCACAATTTATACAAGTCGCACTGTAAGCTTTCTCGACATTCAATTTTTAGGTTTTAGTGTTTAGAAACGAGCTCGAGATATATTTTCCATATAAATTGCAGCGACCGAAATTGCTGTATTTATAATTTTCAACAAAACGTCTCGTTTTATTTTTAATTTTTCTCATTTTCTCGTTCATCGCAGGGATCCATTTAAAATCCTTAATTTACAAAATTTTAACTCTCATGTGCCACACGTAGGTGAGGATTTTCTTTGTTTTAGGAACATAACTGAAATTTTATCTCCGTCGACGTATTTTCCCAATTTTCATAACTCGCACACGCAAGCAAAACTGAATATCGTCGATATTTCATTTTAGATAGGGAAAGTAATTATTAAACTTGACAAGATGGAAGGTGTTTAGACATCGGACTAGTTTCAAAGTGGTTTTCAAAGTGGAAACACAAACTAAATTTGAAAGCAATTAAGTTATAAAATTGAAAATTTACGCACGATTTTTTAACCGTTTCGGGTTTTTATTTTCCTGAAAAGTGTAACAACTCGCTTGTTTTCTAATTAACGCCACTGATGAATATTTAAATTTCGTTCTTAAAAGAAAATTAATGCAAATTTATTACGAATTAAAATGAATTTACCAAAAAATTATTTTTTACAACAATTTGAATCTTTTAATCTCATTTTTTTCATATTATATGTAGTATATTGTATTAACCTACGTATATAAAGAAAATTTGTTTTCTTTAAAATCCTCTTTATATAGAAAATATAGTAGATTTCCTGCTTCGGTCAACTTTATTATGTTTCATATTAATTTTACAAAACTACTTGGGCGTTTTTTTTTTACTAGAAACATCATCTTAGCCTTTAGATCAGTGCATTCAAGTAGGTATAATCCGTTTTACTTTACGAAAGTTAAATATTATATTTCTTTGAAAATTTTTGAAATGTTTTTTTTAACTGAAATTAATCTCGTAATCTTCTTTATCTTAGCAAGCAAACAGCAATAGAGTGTTTGGAATATTCTAGTAGGTACTAAATGTAGCCTTAGATAAATTTCATATTTAGGATTTTAATCTAAAACAAACACTCTAAATTCTGGAGTCATTTGAACCTGTTTTATGAGTACATTTCATAGATCAAGTTAACGTTACAGAATAATTCTGTTTATCATTCAGCGTTATAGGTAGGTACTTAAACATTACTAGGCGAAAAATATGTAAGTGCTTTTGAAGTCAAGCTAAAGCTATAAGTGATCCCCTAAGTCTTATTTCTTATAGTGATTTTATTATTAAGGACTTCCTACAAAGGGAAGGTTTGCATGTTCACCTGAATGAATTATTTTGTAATTTTTGTTATCTTTATCTTTATGGAAAAATTATGAAAATACGGGGGGGGGGTAAATACTGTCGGAAGCACCATCGTCTTTCATAAATAACGGTGCTTATGGCTTACAGCACCAAAAACCGTATTTGTAATTTAATTAAAATTTCGCATTATATTGTATCAGTAGTTATAAAATAATGAATCTATTCAATAAATTGGATTGATTTATTCATTATAGAAGTGTAATTATTATTAAAACAAATTGTAAATTTTGGTAGTACTACCTATATTCATAGAGAATAATTAAATATAAAGCATTTGCGTGTAGTTGCATTATTGTAATAATTACAATAAATAAATTATTAATTTATTAAGGTTACATTAAAATAATTCGGGGAAAAACGGGAGAAAACCGGAACAAAAATTCTGATTACAATGTTAATCACACTTTTACGCCCCAATAAAAGTTAAATCAAAATCTTGATTAATCAAATTGCGACAAATAGGGACAAAAAGGGTTCTATAATTAATGGAAGGACTTTCTTAGAATTTTTCGGTGCTGAAAATTTAAACAATTTTCTGTGCTCGGCTTAAGCTTGATGCATGGTACGATGTAATTTAAGTCATTTTTGATTGATATTTTTAATTTTGTCTGTTTGGTTGGTTTGGATAACAAAATCTGAAGCTTTTTAAGCTTTTTTCTGGTGGCTGAGTGCTATTCGGACGAGTTTTTTTAAACGGTAAATGTGTAAAACGTATTTTGTGCTCAGCACGTTCTCTTCCGAGTTCTTTTACGTATTTTTATATGTTTGCGTCATAAATTTTCGGCAAAGCTGTATATTTGCACGGTCTGACAGCAAAAATGGATAAATCTCAAGCGATTTTGTTACTTTTTTTCGGTCCCAAATGATCAACTTCAATATTTTAAAAAGTTTGTGTTAATGAAATATTGCGCGAATTATACATCATACTTTTGTTATTTTAATGTTTAAATGTAAATGCAGGTAAATACACTAACGCACTAAGGAAAAGGAAGGAACAAAGGAGTTGTTTGTTGCTTCCTAAACACGAGACCACATTTTGAGTCTATTGGTTGTCGCTAATCCGGGGGTTTTCTTATTAATTTAGTGCTTTCTCTTATGCCTTCAAAAACTTATCACAACTTTGCAAACTGTGCATCCACTTTAAGAATGGCTTTAAAGTCCATTTGTTACAACGATGATGCTGCAAAACCAAGATAAATTTTATCGTGTGCACTAAATTAATTGATCACCTATAATACTTGGAAGCTTTCGGCAAATTTCCGTTTTCGCATTAACTTTTCCTGATTTATATTTAAGAAAAGTATTCTTATAAATTGACACAAGCGAACCGTTATTTTCGCCGTAAAACTGATTATCCCCGAGATCGTTTTTCTAAGCATTCATATTTAAAAAAAAAACTGTTATTACTGCTTTTGTAAAATAAACACGTTTTTGATAAAATTTTATTGTCGAGAAATATTTTTAAAACATTCAATTTTCACAATAGGAAATTGTGAAAATCGAAACATAAAAATTTATTAATACCTTCATTTCAATTTCTTCCCTACGAATAAAATTTGACCACTCCACCCAAAGAAAGTTGTTGTATAATTTTCTTTTTACATTCTAAAAGTTTTGTTACAAAATTTTCTTCAAGTAGTAAATAAATTTATCTGCTGTCTCAATTTTAGAGGGTGGCTAAATGGATTTTATTCCAACTTGTCTGTTAAGTGCAAAATTTAAAGGTGCGGAATTACACGTGAATTGTCTGGATTTACAGCCCGCAAATTTTAAAATAAAATTAGATTTTTTGTGTGCGCTCAAGCCGAGCGTTTAGTTAACATTTTCGATAAATTTTAATCTTCGACTTTAGTTGAAATTAATATTGACTCGCTGAATTTAATGGGGAACACGAAATTTTCAAGTAAAAAGGTGCGACATGTTGGTAATTACGTTTAATAGGATAACTGTACAGTTGATGAAAGCGTTGTAATGTTTGTAAACATTTTTGCCTTAAGGGATTTAATTAATTCAACACTCGAGCAAATAAGTTAGCAAAATAACCTCGTTTCTAGTTTACTCCTCCGAGAGAAAATTTGTCATTAGAATACTTCTTGGTCGATGTCGAAACTGCTAACTATGTCTATAAAATTTATTTTGACTGATTGTCATATTCTTCCGTATATTATCGAAGATTAATTATTATAACGTCCTGTCTAGAATAACATTAGAGATTGCAGACCCTCCTTTACGACACTTACTCAAAGATTTATTAAAGCATATTATATATTTACGTGTTGGGATGTTTATGTAGGTACACATCCTACTGCAGGTGTAGGTATGTGCTTAAACAGTAAAACTACCAAAATAAATACAAGGTGAAGAAATATAGGTAGACAAGATAAAATTAATTAAACTGAAACTCTCTCTTCTGTTTATCTCTTCCCTAGATCCCTTGATGTGTACAAACAGGATCGCACTTATTTAATAAAATTATATTTTTCGAGCTCTTAAAAAGGAGTTCGCAAACCAATTCAATTAGATAATAAAAAAGTAATTGCAAAAACGTTATTGCGGGTTAATTCTAGCACGACGCACACTCCCCGCGTACAAATAAGCTGACCATAGTTTTGAGTTAAACGAATGAGAGGATAACGGACGCAAAATTTAAACAGCACAACATTACTGACGTCAAACTAAGTACAACCCTGTTCAACTTAATTTTACAGTTAAACACGAAAACTAAAAGACATAAACATAAAACGCTCAAGTATATACAATGTCAAATGAAAGTTAATGATAATAAATTAAAAATCAGTTAAATCAAATTCATTACCCATCACCGCTGTCCCTTTTATTACATTTCTGATTTTAGCTTGAACAAATAGCTTAGTGGACACTGAATGGACCAACAGATAAGAAAAATAATAACGCAAGCTGTTCAAACACTCGAATAAATGATATGAATACAATACATGTAATAAAAATTTTGAAAGTGCTTCATTAGGGGTTGTTAATGCCAAATTGAATTGTCTAAATCACTGAACGAGTATTATAAATTTTCCAATAGAAACTATTGCATGCCGCAGCACTTCCGATCATTGGCAAATAATGCATCGTCTACGTCAATTTCAGACATCTGTGTTAACTGCGGAATATAGTATAATCGATGAATTTTTAAAAAACTGGCGAACCAGCACTCCAATAAGTTATCTTTTTTCTAATATATACTAGGGATATTATTCATATTGCTACTATCATATTTAATGTCAGATCTATGTATCTAAATTGTCGAGGTGCACATTTATTAAATTTTTACTTGAACACGAATATACCAAGTATAGGATCGGTAAAGATCATAAACTGACGTCCATCTAAATAACATCTTAATATTCTTATAACGTCATAAAATGCCAACTTTTCGAACGGTTTTTCTCTGCAACCTTTCAAGCTTTTGGATATTATTTATCATTGAATTGTTAGAGTACCCTCCCCAAAATTTCAATTATCTAAGAGCTTCCCCAAAAATCTACTATTGAATTTCAACATTTTGTCGGTGAAACGCTGGAACGATCATGCGGAATTTTGTAATCCAAAACACTTGAAAGGAAGCTTAAATAGGCCAAATAATGTTGTAATGAAAATTTTTGGAATATCAGCAGGTTACACGATAATTTAGTTGACAGCTAGAATAAGATCAATACCGGAACTTATGTCGAAAAATTTTTGAATTTTTGAGATTGCTTCGCTGACTTCGTTTGACGTTTTTTTTAAATTTTTCTTTCAACTACTCTTTGTTCCATTTACTCACACCGTAATTTTTGCGATTGATTTCCCCAGGTGGCTCAGATTTCCAACCTTTTTAACTTTATTTTATGTAAATGGTCTGCTCGTTCCGCACGTACACTTCTAAATAGTACAGGAACTACAACGTATGGAAAGTGAAATAGTTAGACAAATTTCCTTTGATCTCGGTTTACAACTACTTCGTGCAACTCCCGTACGTTACACTTTTCCTCATTCGAAAGCGACAGTTTCTACTTCTAGATTACACGAGAAGGAAACTTTTTGTTTAAATTAGTTGTTAAAAATCCAAAAACGCAGTTCCATTTTAAATAATCGTCCTTTCAAATTTACCTATTACAATGACGTCATTCGCAGAAACCACTTTTTTATATTATCGTTCCTTCGAAATCGAATTGGATTTATTTTTCCGAGATTTATTTTGCAATTTTTTTGAGTAAAAAAAATATCACAATGGAATTAATTATACATCAAGTGATATATAAATTTTAATGATATAAATTTTTAAAAACTGTTAGCAATTTCCTTGACAAAAGTTTTTCACGAACGTGCCAACTGAAAGTAAAACTTTGGTCTTTAAATTTTTATTTCGATCAGCAGGCAATTTCTAATTTAAGTTAATAAAAACTTTAGCACTAAAAAATTGATACGATTATTTTTTTATCGTCTCACTGATTAATAATATTTGGGCACGCTTCCTTTAGTTAGCTGGATGTACTCGTAGTTGTGTCGTAGTTTCGATGTCTCGGTAAATTATTCATTTGCTTGTAGTTTTGATTGCCGTTTGAATTTGTGTAGTAACAATAATTACATGTACTAATTGTATTTGACTGGGGTGTTCTATAACGCTTCAAGAGTCAATTAAGAGGTTTACTAATATTACGTATGCAATATACAGGTTACGGCCACGGATGGTGATAAGGATCGACCCCAGAATATTGTCTATTTCCTCACAGGACAGGGCATCGATCCCGACAATCCGGCAAACAGCAAGTTTGACATCAACCGAACCACAGGAGAAATTTTCGTTTTGAAGGTAAATTATTGTTAATTAAGACGTACGACGGGCTTTGCGAAGCCCGGCGCTCCCTAATTGCACGAATCGGATAGGAAGCTGCCAGTCAACCTTTTATGAATTGTTTTCTTGTAAGGTTTGAAAGTTTATCGTCCAAAACCCATTCACTTTTTATAATGCTCAAAAATCGAGCGAGATTCGCGTGTCAGATCCTGTAAGTCCCATTAAATCAAACAAGGTTTTCAAAAAAAATTATCTTTTAAAAATTTAGATCGCGTGAAAATATCAAAAGCGGTTTCATATTTTATTTATCTCGACACGTTTTGCATTTTACGTTAACTGTAATACGGATTTGTTTTGCTGCATACATTTTTTCATATTAATAATTGCGAGAGAATATTATTTCTTTAACATTCAAATTTCTGCTTGGAGCTTTACTTTGTGGTTTTATTGCAAAATTCAAAAGAAGAAGCACTTGCTATTCCAATTTACTTTTTCAGTTACCACATAAATTCTTCGCATTTTTCGTAATACTTCCATTTTAATCATGCCCGCAATTTTTTCAAAACTACACGGAATTCCTTTATTTCCAACATAGGTCGAAGAAATTGATATTAATGCGCGTCAGAAGCTTTCCGGAAAAAAAATTTAAGAAAACGTTTTATAGTTTGAATGATTTCGAACGAAAGTGGTTTCATCACGCCGCGTTTAGAAATAGAAATGCTTTGTAGCTTAATTTATTGAGGCAGGGAATGTAATTCGTTTAAATTTACGAAAGAATTCCGTTTTACATGTGAAACGTGAACCCGATTTAATGTGCTCAACATGCGTGTTATTGAGATTTCTTTTGTAGCCTTTGGATCGTGACCAGCCAAACGGTCGTCCGCAATGGAGATTCACGGTGTTTGCTCAAGACGAGGGTGGCGAAGGATTAGTGGGTTACGCCGATGTCCAGGTTAATCTCAAGGATATCAACGATAACGCCCCCATCTTTCCACAGGGTGTTTATTTCGGCAACGTGACCGAGAATGGCACAGCGGGTATGGTAGTTATGACGATGACGGCGGTCGATTACGACGATCCTTCGGAAGGCACAAACGCGCGCTTAGTGTATTCTATTGAAAAAAATGTAATAGAGGAAGAGACCGGCTCTCCTATATTTGAGATCGAATCGGAAACGGGAGTTATAAAAACGGCAGTGTGTTGCTTAGATCGCGAAAGGACGCCAGATTATTCGATACAGGTCGTGGCGATGGACGGTGGAGGGTTAAAAGGGACAGGGACAGCCTCGATAAGGGTTAAAGATATAAACGACATGCCGCCTCAATTTACTAAAGACGAGTGGTTCACGGAGGTCGACGAAACAGATGGTACGAATCTTCCGGAAATGCCAATACTCACTGTCACTGTACACGACGAGGACGAAACTAACAAATTTCAGTATAAAGTAATTGAAAATAGTGGGTACGGAGCGGACAAATTTACAATGGTCAGAAATAACGATGGAACGGGCTCCCTGAAAATTGTCCAGCCTTTAGATTATGAGGACTTATTACAAAGTAACGGTTTCCGTTTCAGAATACAAGTTAATGACAAAGGGGAGGATAATGATAACGATAAATATCACGTGGCTTACTCGTGGGTGGTAGTTAAATTAAGAGATATAAACGATAATAAACCTCAATTTGAGAGACCCAACATCGAAGTGTCGGTTTACGAAAACGCTGAGGTCGGAAAAAGTCTTGAAACTTTTAAAGCCACCGATCCGGATCAGGGGGGTAAAAGTAAAGTTTCTTACGCAATTGATAGGAGTTCGGATCGCAAACGACAATTTTCAATAAATCAAGAAGGAACCGTGAGCATACAGAGATCCCTGGATAGAGAGGAAACGCCGAGGCATCAAGTTAAAATTTTGGCGATCGACGACGGCGTTCCGCCTAAAACAGCCACTGCTACATTAACTGTAATAGTACAAGATATCAACGATAATGCACCTACGTTCCTGAAAGATTACAGGCCCGTTCTTCCAGAACACGTTCCGCCTCGAAAAGTCGTAGAAATTTTAGCGACTGACGACGATGACAGATCTAAAAGTAATGGACCACCTTTTCAATTTCGATTAGATCCCGGTGCAGATGACATCATCCGTGCTTCTTTCAAAGTTGAACAAGATCAGAGTAAGTTTAATCGATTTATATATTAAATAAGGAAAAAAAACAACTTTTTATTTCGTCACTATACCTTCTCCACGTTTTAAGTCGCTGTTTAATATTTTATTGCGTTTTATGAAGGCTATTGACAGAAAATAAAGATACGTTTACGGTCAATTTTACTAGGCGCGGGTTAATAAACCTAATCCCGGCTTTTGTAATATTGCCTTTTGCTTTATATAAAATGAAATAAATCCGACTTAATAAAAGTGTTATCGCCTCCTTAATAATATATTTAATTTTTAATTTTACTTTCCAGAGGGCGCAAACGGAGATGGCATGGCAATTGTATCATCGTTAAGATCGTTTGATCGCGAACAACAAAAGGAATATTTAATTCCCATCGTTATTAAGGATCACGGAAATCCTGCCATGACTGGAACGAGTACGTTAACAGTCGTCATAGGAGATGTGAACGACAACAAAATGCAACCCGGATCCAAAGAAATATTTGTTTATAATTATCAAGGGCAAGCGCCGGACACCGAAATCGGCCGCGTTTACGTTTACGACTTGGACGACTGGGATTTACCCGACAAGAAATTCTACTGGGAAGGAACGGAACATCCGCAATTTAAACTCAACGAGGACACGGGCATGATAATTATGAAACACGGGACGAGGGACGGGAAGTACCATCTGCGATTTAAAGTGTACGACAGAAAGCACACGCAAACGGACGTTCCGGCCAACGTCACCATCACGGTTAAAGAAATTCCACACGAAGCCGTAGTCAATTCCGGCTCGGTTCGGATAGCCGGCATAACCGACGAAGATTTTATACGAATCTGGCATTATAAGACGCAAAGTTTATCGAAAAGTAAAGCCGAGAAGTTCAAAGACAAAATTGCCGATTTATTAAGTACGGATCGAGACAACGTCGATGTATTTAGTGTCCAATTACGAAGGAAGCATCCGCCCGTAACGGATGTGCGTTTCTCGGCACACAGTTCGCCCTATTATAAGCCGGTTAGATTAAATGGATTAGTTTTAATGCATAGGGAAGAGATAGAAAAAGACGTGGGAATAAATATTACCATGGTCGGTATCGACGAGTGTTTATATGAAAATCAAATGTGCGAAGGGTCGTGTACAAATACTTTAGATATTAGTGCCTTGCCTTACATGGTTAACGCGAATAAGACTGCGCTGGTGGGAGTTCGCGTTGACGTTCTTGCAGAATGTACGTGCGGTGCTCGAAACTTTAGTAAAGAAGAAAATTGTAGAAACAATCCTTGTTATAACGGCGGTCGTTGTATAGAATCTCGATACTCGTTAACGTGTTCGTGTCCTTCTGGATATAGTGGACCAAGGTGCCAACAAACATCGCGCAGCTTTAAAGGAAACGGATGGGCTTGGTATCCGGCTCTCGAGATGTGCGATAAATCTCATTTGAGTTTTGAATTTATTACACGTAAAACGGACGGATTGTTGCTTTACAACGGTCCAATTGTTCCTCCCGAAATAGAAGAGACGATGGTGTCGGATTACGTCGCGATCGAACTCGAGCGCGGTTATCCGCGATTGTTGATTGATTTTGGATCAGGAACTCTCGAGTTGCGAGTAAAGACGAAGAAGAGTTTAGACGACGGCGAATGGCACAGGCTGGACATATTTTGGGATACCGAAAATGTTAAGTTGGTTGTCGATTACTGCAAGTCGGCCGAAATTGCCGAACTGGAAGACGGAACACCGCCAGAATTTGACGACAGCAGTTGTCAAGCTCAAGGCACCATTCCTCCGTTTAACGAATACCTGAACGTTAACGCGCCTTTACAACTTGGTGGTTTATACGTCGAACAGTTCGATCCGACCCATTACCACTGGCAGTACATGCCGGTCGGAAAAGGTTTCGATGGATGCATTAGAAACCTCTTCCACAATTCGAAGCTATACGATCTTGCCCATCCAGGTTTATCGAGAAACAGTGCAGCCGGGTGCCCTCAAACGGAGGAGATTTGTGGAAGGTCCGACGCCACTGCGCGCTGTTGGGAACATGGAACTTGCATGGGCAGTTTCACCGAAGCAAAATGTAATTGCCGACCGGGCTGGACGGGACCGTCCTGTACTATTGCCACCATTCCGACTACCTTTAAACCGCAATCGTACGTAAAGTATGCTCTAAGTTTCGAACCCGACAGATTTTCGACCCAAATACAGTTGAGGTTCAGAACAAGAGAAGAGTATGGTGAACTTTTTAGGGTTTCCGATCAGCACAATCGCGAATACGGAATTCTTGAAATTAAAGACTCGAGATTACACTTTAGATATAACTTAAATTCGTTGAGAACTGAAGAACGAGACTTGTGGTTGAACGCGGTTACCGTCGATGACGGTCAGTGGCATCTAGCGAGAGTTAGTAGGTACGGATCTGCTGCTATGTTGGAATTGGACGGCGGGGAAGGACGGCGATACAACGAAACGTTTAATTTTGTCGGACATCAATGGTTGCTCGTAGACAAACAAGAAGGAGTTTATGCTGGTGGAAAAGCCGAGTACACGGGCGTTAGAACGTTTGAAGTATATGCAGATTATTCGAAAGGTAAAATCGAGTCACATTTAGTTGTGTTGTAGTAATTAATCAACATTTTTTGTGTTAATTTAGGATGTTTGGACGACATTCGTTTAGAAGGTAAACATTTACCTCTTCCACCAGCAATGAACGGAACTCAGTGGGGTCAAGCAACGATGGCAAGAAACTTGGAAAGAAATTGTCCGTCTAATAAACCTTGCGCTAACGTTCTTTGTCCCGAACCTTTCGAATGCATCGATCTTTGGAACGATTACGAATGCACGTAAGTAACTGAAATTTTAAAACTAAACTAAAATTTTTGTTTTAACTAAAAATACAGATTATCTTTGTCAGAGTAATCAGATGATCTCAAATTATGCGAAGGCACTGAGATCCATTCGTGTCACATTCTGTAGTTTAGAGAGTGTTTCATACTGTTAAAGCAGATCATCTACTTTTGCAGTGCTTTTGTTAATTTAGCATGGAGTTTGTGATTTCATTTGTGAAAATACAGAGATCGACGAGGTTTAACGTAAAAGTTTAAAACTTTTTAATTTAAAGAAATATTTATGCATGAGCAGTTCTTCAGATAAGACAATAGGATTCACGGTGAACGTACGTTTCGTTCCAGGATATTTCGCTACTACTCGGATCTCTTTCATTCAAGAAATGAAAATCTAAAATTGGTTGAGTTACAGAGCGAAAATTCTGGTTTCGAATCTCGGACTTGACAGAATTTCTTAGCTCGACCTTCCGGTGTACATCAACACGTTGTAGCCTCAACATCCATGCATGCAAGCTTCGGCCTGCAATCCACTTCCAATCCTAATGCTAATATTATCTTAACAGCCCAAAAATGTTTGTTGAATGTTTTAAATTCAACGTGAGTTTCTCGTTGGTCTGGTTATGCATATGAAGGTTAGGTTAGATTAAGTTCTTATTTTTAATATCGGCGGCCCAATTTAAAAAAAATTGTTTTCTATTGAAAAGAACCAATGACGAGTAGATTCTAACAAATAATAGATCTGAAGTAGTAGCAAAATGTTCGGAAACGAAGTGTACAGTAGCGAAATGTCCTAGAAGCAGGAATCACATCTCAAAATTTTTTGTTATTGATGCTTCGTACAAATTAGTATGATTTAGCAGGTTGATCACCATTTCAAGAGATTTTTTTAAATTTTTTACTAAAATATAACGTGACTCAGCCTGTTAAACATTGTGCCATAAAATAGTTTTTAACTATCTCTTCTATTGTAGTTCTAAAGTAGAAAAATTATAGAAAATTTTTCGTTAACGAAAAAGTTATTTTGCTGATAACTTTTTCTTTGATGAGCATTTTACGCTTACATTGGTAATGGTGTAATTCATGGTATTGCATGATTAACTAACAGCTGTGGAGAAGGACGCATCATGTCTACCGATAGCAAGGACTGCATGGACAAGGACGAATGTCTAGACTTGCCTTGTCTGAATGGTGGTACTTGCATCAATCAAGAGCCGCGGTTGCGATATCGTTGCATATGTCCCGATGGTTATTGGGGCGAAAACTGCGAGCTTATTCAAGAAGGCCAAACACTCAAGCTCAGCATGGGTGCTCTAGCTGCCATCCTCGTCTGCTTGCTCATCATTCTCAGTGAGCATCTACCATTTGCTTGTGCACGAGTAAAAATTAGTATACCTAGTTAGTTTGTGCTGCACTCGCAACCAATAAAATGGAGGTTGTGAATGCAGCTTAAAGCATGCAATATAATTAACACGAATGTGGCATCGTATCTTCACAACTTACTTAATATCCTCAGTGCTGGAGCAGAGTAGAGTAGACTGCGTAACTTGGTGAGTAATACTTTCTATGTGTAGTTGTCCACAAGGGTACAAGCTTTTCGATGGTGGTTGCGTTAATCAAAACGAGTGCATGTGGATGCCATGCATTAACGGAGGTATATGCAAGGATCTTAAACCCCCACAGCGGTACGAGTGTATATGTCCTTTAGGGTATACAGGAGGTCATTGCGAACTTGAGCTTGCTTTATCAGGGGCTATTAAACCTTCCAGGGATTTCATCATTGCTGTTATAGTTTGTCTTTTTATGCTTCTAGGTAGGTATATAATGCTAGTAACTTTTACAAAAATATATCGAGCACTTAGTTTTCTTAATACAGTAGTCTCACACCTTTTTTTTAATTATCAGAAACTAATTACTGTAGTTTTCGAGAAATTTTAGTTAAGCCAACATATTTAATTTGTTATCATTTTCAGTCCTAGTGTTAGTATTCGTGGTTTACAATAGAAGACGGGAAGCCCACATCAAATACCCTGGGCCAGATGACGACGTGCGCGAAAATATCATCAATTATGATGACGAAGGAGGTGGAGAAGACGACATGACCGCTTTTGATATCACTCCTTTGCAGATCCCCATTGGTGGACCACTTCCAGAATATGCTCCCCCTAAGCTTGCTTGTAAGTAATCAAATTGTATTCTATAGCTTCACTAATCGAAGTCTCAAAGTTTAGATAGAAATTATACATTCCAGTTATTGGACAAAGCTTGATAACCCATTTTAAATCCTCAAGGGGATGTCACACAAATTGATATACAAAATAATTAATGTTCAAAAATAAAAATGAAACACAATCTCCTCGGTTTACTATTAGGAGAGAGAATCTATATTCAAAGATGTTTCAAAATTTATTCGACATTGAGTCATCTGAGATTTTAAATTTGTATTCGCTATCGAATAAGACTAATGCATTCTAAATTTATAAAAAAAAAACCATTAGTTATTTTCGAATTTCAGTTTTTGTTAAAAAAATTTATTTATGTTTATCTCTATGGTACACAGAGACGACGATACGTCAAAACATACATTTTTGATTTAGAGTGGCTTTTAAATTTTATTGGAAATTTCGCTTTATGAAAATTTTGCTATAATAAATTTCCTAATTTACCCATCAGTACCTACTACCTACCGGCTTCTTAGCCTCTGCCGATCTAATTTAACTTTTCAAATTATGTTGGTACGTCTTGAGAATAAATTATTACTAGTTTTCATTTTATTCGATATATAAATTGGAAAACTATCGTGTAATTAGAGAACTTGAGAAGATGTAATTTAAAAAAAATGTAGTTTACATCGAGGGACTCCCAAGATATTGGAAATGATAAAGTCGATCATTTTGATTTCAAATAGTTTTGAGCTATACCTTGTATTTCTCTTAAACTTCCCTCGCGAAAATGTATACAAAAAAATAAAAACGCTCTCGATATATTGTACTTATTTTGTATGTAAATTTTATTAACACAAATTTCAACAATTTTATCTCGGCTTATGCAAACTTTTCCAATTTAAAACTCAAAAATATGCTTTATTAATCGTATTACACACTTGAAATTTTTATATTAAGAAATTATTACATCCAGAAAAATATTTTCTCTGCTTACAAATAACGCTATTAAATGCAACGTCGAAAAATTTTAATCAAATTTGAGAAGATTTTAAAATTTTCTTCGAACATTAGAAAAAAAAAACTTTTTGGTTTATGGTGCATTTACAAAATAAGTTTGATTAAATTAGTTTTGTTAAAAGACCTAATAATTTAGTCGAAAATTCTAATTGAAAGTTAGAAAACCCTATTGTGGTTCATGTAATTGCGTTACACTTTCACTTTATTAACAGAGCCGTACTTTAGTCGAAGAAAAGGCGTAATAACGCCTAGTTCAAGCCGAAATCAAGTTTTATGCGAAACGTGAACGTTCATTCTTCTCCAACTTCGCTTTCGTCTTAGATCCGCTCCTGTTCAGGTTACAAAGTTTAACAAAAGAGAAAAAATTGGCATACAAAGTATTTTAAATCGAACTTACACCAAAAAGATTTTTATTTCCAGTGGGATTTTGGACAGAATCTATTTCAATTAATTAAATTATTAATTAGTCTTTAAGTTATCTCGCGGTTGGGTCAGCTGCTTGCTGAGCGATCGATGTGGTTACAAATCTCGATTAAGTAAACTTGTAATACAAATTGGCTCAGATCTTAATCACACAAAATATTTGGAGCAGTTTGGATTACGTTTGTGGTGGAGTTCTCTTATTTTCTCTAAGAGCAACATGAAACCACACACAATAAGACACCTGATATTCCAAATTCTATTTACATATTCGTCGCTGGCTGGTCGAGTACCTTTTCAAATACGCAAAAGTTGTTGATGTGACATCGAGCATCAGATTTCCCGACCTTTTTTTATATCATCCATTATTAATTTTGTTCGCTGTTTATTTTCTTTTTCAACAAATTGATCAACGCTATATTAACCTTTCGAATTTTATTCTGGTGGCCTCAAATAAAATAAAAACATTTTCTCTGGCGACACATAAGCTATCGATTTGGCATGGCAGATATAATCTGTTTTTATATCATTCAGTATTAATTTTGTCCACTGTTTATTTTTTTTTCTTTGTAGTGGCTCAACAATATTCTATTCATTTCTTGAAATATTATACTTTCAACTTAATGTTTTATCTTTTTGGATGTTACCGGTCCGCTTTATAACCCTAGCACTATATCACGGTAATCCGTTAAATACACAACAAAAAATAACAAAATAAGCAAGTTAATGTAAACCTACAGCTGAAAACTACAAGGAAAAAATATAATAATTTTAACCTGTAACAATTCAAATAATTCTGATGGAATTAATAAATTTAGTTTTGTTTTCTGGTGTAAATAAATAATGATGATGGTTTTCCGATACGGGAACAGGCCACATACAATTGGCCATGTGAAAAACTTGGATTTTCAAGAGTGATACCACAAACACTTTTTTTTTGCAATTTTTTACCCTCCCCCCTCTCTCAGTCAGGGACGTGCCCAGCCAACTTTTTTGAGAGGGGAGCAATCTTCAATTTGCCAACTGAATAAATAAAAATTGCCAACTTTTTCAAGGTTTTTTCACTTTTTTTTTTATTTTGTCAATAAGACTAGCAAAAATCCTGTAATTATTCAAAAAATGTTAAATGCAATGACATATTTTATTTTCAAAAACGTGGTTTAAGGCCAGTTTACACGAGGCAAGTTGGTAAGTGATTTGGTTACTTAACTAAATCGAAAAATAGACTGAATTCTATTCTGCTTGTAACTTACCAACTTAATTTTTACTTAAGGCCTGTTGGCGTAGTTGGTAGTTGGTAGTTGGTAGTGAAACCAGTGAAACACAGGCTAGATTCTATTCTACTTACCAACTTAATTTTCACTTAATAAACCGTTTACACGTTACAATTAAGTTGTCGACTAAGTTAAATTTAACTAAATCGAAAAATAGACTGGATTCTATTTTAAGTTGAATTTAACTTAATTGACAACTTAATTGTAACGTGTAAACGGTTTATTAAGTAAAAATTAAGTTGGTAAGTTACAAGTAGAATAGACTACCAGCTTGCCTCGTGTAAATGGCCCTTTACCGTTGCCGTTGAGGAAAACTTTATCTTGCCTACTTGCAGATATTTTTATGGATTATTTTTAAAATTTTTTTTCTTATATTAAAAGTGCCGTCATTAAAAAGTTTTTTATTACTTTAATTGATTTGGTTTGATAAAATTTATTCAAACCTATTTTTGGTTTAGCAGCTTTTGCCAACTTAGCCAACTATTAACTGATTTTGCCAACTCCCTAAAATATTGGGGGGGGAGGCTCCCCCCCATCCCCCCCTTGTGCACGTCCCTGCTCTCAGTGACCACCTGTGGTATATTCCAAGACCCCCCTCCCTCCTAGTTTTCATGTAGTAATTCATAAATATGATTTTAAATCATTTTTTGCAAACAGAAAGTTAAAAAAAATTAATTTGAATCAAATTTTTTTGTCTCTATTTTTACGGCGCTTGAAAAATATTATTAAAAATTCTATTTTTTTCTATACAAAAAAACGGTCTGTGCTTGTCTGAGCAATAGATGGCGCGGCAAAAAGCCTAACAGTACAGTTACTTTATAGAAACAGTGACGACACGAGCCCCTAAATCGGTCCTGGATGTTGCAAAATCCCCTCATTCGGCCCAGGATGTTGCAAATTCAAGCAAAAAATATATTCTCTAGAATGGCCTATGCTTTAAATTAAAATATTTTCAATTTCTCATGTTAATAATATGCACCAATAACGTAAAAAAAAATTTTTTATTCTGCTTTAAGCTACAGAGAAGCAAAAACATTGTAGCCAATCAAAAGTCGGGCATCGTTTGTCGCCACTGTCTCTATAAAGTCACTGTACCTAACTCCGTATTAGGTTAGGTTCCTCTTTCACCTTCTTTTCCTCTTTGGCCTCTTTAACCGCCCCTTCTTCTTTGACCTCTTTTCCCTCCCCTTCCTCTTCGACTAAGGATTGTTCTAATGCACGCAGCGATATCGACAATTCCTCATTCTTTTTTCTTTTTTTTTGTTTGCTTCATTTCGCATTTCCTTATCTCTTTTTCTTACGCGTTTTGCTGCAACTTTTTGTTTCGGGATATCTAATTCAGCACGACGACGCATAGAGTTTTCATTAAAATCTGTTACTGCTGCTTTAAAGAATTTTCATTTCAGATTCGAGTGTATTCCGATTTTGTTTCTAGATCTTCAAGGCATGCGAAAGATAAAGCCCTGTTTAGCTGCTCTTCCATAGCCTTCTATATTAAATTAATATATTGAGATGACCCGCCTGTCCCTAAATTATAAAATAAACAATTTTATGAAAAACTTAAATTTTGTGCGGGTCACCCATTTTTCCGAACACGAGACTCTTCTTCCACATTTCACAAATTCACAAAAATTCACAAAACAATTATATAAAATTTTCAAATTTACAAAATTAAAATAAAATTTAAATACAAAAATTAATTTAAAATTCAAAATTAAAAAGGTGATTTTGGAAAATGACAATATTAAACACAAAATTTAAAAATGGTGTCAAACGACATTTGTTATGGCGTTAGCAACAAACAGCATTTTATTTTTATTTTTATAGAAAGATAGAAGAAGAAGATTTACGACGTTAACGGAAGAAAATGTACACCAAAGTACTAAAACTCTTTGATAATTACGATATTTAGATTCGGCAATATCAAAAAAGAATGCAGAGCAATGTTCTAAATTGCGTTAGTTAAAACGTAATGATGATGTTGTTTAACGTGGAATCTTAACCATGGCATAAATAATTTTCCTTATATGCTACACGAAACGCTGTAAAACAAGCCGGATACTTCGTTCTCATGAATATTCCATTTTATTAAACATTTACCTTAACTTTTAAAATTCTTATCATAATATAAACAATTTAAATCTCAAATGTTTTTTTTAAACAAACAAATTTTTCTTTTTATATATGTAAGGAAGTTTGCCGTCTAAAATTAAAAATAATAAAATATTGATAAAACCTATATAATTTTATTTAATGCTCGGCTTTAAAAATTTCCTTCAGCGTTTTTAATTTAAATTTGTTATTATGTTTGCCTAGCCAGTTGATTTTTAACTTTTACATAATATTATAGTATTTTCACAACCTCATCATAAATTTATAAATTAATTTCAATTTATTACTTCCTTGTAAATACGGAAGTATTGTAATCCCGATTTTTTTCGGTTTTCAGTTTCTTTTTAATTATCCAATTGGGGTCTTATCCAACCCTAATCCGATTTAGGTAGCCATGGGGGTCTAAATGCTGAAATATTTCTAGAAAGAGATAGAGGCTGATGGTCCGCAATTAAACTTTATAGTACAGCTATTTATATTTCTGTAAATCATATTTATATTTCAAAATATAAATCCGGGAGGTTCTTTATCTTAATTAAAAATTAAATACCCTATATATGTCTAGATCCGCTCAGGTCCTCACAGCTCCGGACCGTTTTGACAAACGCCGTCCTCGCTAAAAATTTCTCTTTAGACCGCGACCGGTCCTACTCGGCAAAGTGTGCTACCAGGAAGGGGGTGGATCTCCCTCGATGCGGACTCAACACTATGATTTTTTTTCTGTTCTGAATTAAATCTTTATTTTTAATTGGTATTATTGTTGGGATTTATGTGATTAATAATGGACCAATCGTCCGGGGACCAATCGTCCAGCGACCAAACGTCCGGATACCGTTTTGAGCACAGTTCTTAGAGCTTGGGATCGAAAAATTCGTAAATGAGGTTTTTGTAAAATTCAGAACTCAATTTGGTGATTAGCCTTATGATCTACCTCCGTATCCGTCTGTCCGTCTGCAGACTTGTTTTCTTGTGATTGCATTAAAAGACAGGTTGGTTGGAATAATTGAATGAAATTTATTGAAAACACAAAATTTGTGTTGCCAGTTGCCGCGCACCAGATAAAATCAATAAATTTAAGTTTTTGAATTAAAACATACAGGAAGGTGCAAAACAATATTTTAAGACGTTAAGAAACCGTTATTTCAGCATCATAAATTTATAAATCGATTTTAAATCAAAGCGTTTTTATTTTATGTATATACAGTTAGTGCGCATTACACGTATGCTCGCTAACTTATCCCAGATAAAGCGATTTATGATAAAGCCTAAGGGTTCACAAAACTAGAAATTTTAAAGATTTATTGAAAGATGACCCTTAAGTCGCCGTTAGCGAGGTCAAGAAAATGATTCATGAAACAATTTGAAACCTGAAGATCGATCGGCACCATTTCAATTGATATGAGCGGTCATTTTTTTTTCAAATTTACATAAAAATATTTTGCTTTAACAACGAAATTTAATTTAAAAATACAGAAAAACAAGATTCTCGTCGATTATTCATTTGTTCGTATTGTAATTTCGTTTTTATTACCTCCTGTATGATATTCATAACATATTCGATAATCAAATTTCACTTTGCCCGAATAAAAAACAACTGAGGTAGTATCATAAAATTCACCCTAACTCAACTAATAAACTGAATCATGTCATTTTTGCAACGTAAGTAGGCACGTGGAACTCAAAGCAGTACCCGCCATAAAACATGAAAATTCTGATTTATGCCCAGATTATAGAGCTAAAGGTATTGAGAACGCCACAAAATCGTTCAAAGTATAGCAATAAAAATGTAAAAATTACATGATATTTTAAGCGCGCGAAGGTGCGTTTTCCATTCGCCGTGCTTATTAAGAGATTAAATTTTATTTGCCGAATATTTCCTTCTTTTGCAAAACAAGCTTTGGATTTTTTTTCTCGAGATGCACATATTATGCTAAGGCAATTTAAAAGCATTTTAGTTTGATGCGCTGCTTTTGTTCCAGATCCTCCAATAATAGGAATTGGACAAGAACCCAACGTAGGTGTTTTTATCGAAGAACATAAAAAGCGAGCAGATGCTGATCCGAACGCTCCGCCGTTTGACGATTTGCGAAATTATGCCTACGAGGGGGGTGGCAGTACGGCGGGTTCGTTAAGTTCTCTCGCTTCAGGTAGGTTGAGCCGTCGAAATAAAATTGCGAAGCGCAAGGATTTAATTGGTTTGCGTTTGTGTTTCAGGAACGGACGACGAGCAACAGGAATACGATTATTTAGGCGCATGGGGACCGCGTTTCGACAAATTAGCCGATATGTACGGGCCTGGCGAAGAGACTGAACTAGAAGAAGAATAAAGTGATAAACTGTTAAGGACACTTTCTCCACAATTGAATTTCTCACGTGTTCCGTAAGACTGTTTGCGGTGTGAAGTACTGCGTTAATCATATAACTAATACAGGACGTCTATGAAGTTTCCTTTCTAGCCTATTCATCTAAATTCACTGCCATGCCTTTAAATATTCACAATAATTTATCTTAAGCATTTAAAAACGAATTAAGAGTTAATTTTGACATTTGAAATTATGGGAAACTTCTGTGATTACCACAAGACGTTTGCAGAAAAAACGAATGCACATACAATAACTTACCGTTTTGTCTTAATACCATTAAAGCCAGTATTCCTATGAGCGATGTAGAAAATAGCCAATCACTACATTCTAGGTCAAATTAAAGTGTAGATTAGTAAACAAATTGTGCGTATTATGTTCGCGTGTGCGCGGGTAAGTGTGAACTTGTGAATTTTAATTGTATATAAAATATCCAAGCTGCATTAATGAATGCGGCTCATTGCCTAACCTAATTGCCATAATAAATGGGAACTCTTTTTTATAAGTTATCAGCTCATTAGAATTTTCAATGTTTGTAGGTATGTATATAGTTTTTGAGTGCGAGAGTGCGATATAAACGAATACAAATTTACTGAGAGCGAGCGAGCCAGTGCCAATTAATCGTAAATTATTATAAATGTAATAATAATTCTTGAATGCTGTGTAATAATATATTATGTGTTTGCACTTGTGAATTATTTAAAAAAAATGATGTATACTTAAAATATTTATATTATTAGCACTTAGCACCATTGTAACACTCAAACCAAAATTTCATTTGTCCATAATTCATTTCATTTGTGTGTTAAGTTCGAGTGTTTTCTAGTGATGATGATGTTACAATTTGTTGATATTATTAAAAAATATTAGTAGATAACATCGTCAATTTTTTTATTTGTACGACTTTTTTATTTCAAGGAGTTTTATTAAATAGAGTTTTAATGTATCGTTGTTTCATTTTTTACTTTTTAAAAATAGGAACTTCCAAATAACAAGGTGTACCAACAGTTGGCCCTGCGACAACTCGCCTTGGACAACTCGCCTTGGCGACAACTGGCCCAGGTGACAACTGGCCCTGGCGACAACTGGCCCTGGCGACAGCTGGTCCTATCGACAACTGGCTCTTTTCCTAGTGAAATTTTACCCTCAGTAAAAAATGATTCGGGGGTAAAATTTCACTAGGGAAGTTTTACTGAGAGGTAAAAATGCTCAAAATATTCTTAATGAATTTTTACCCCCTTAAGAAATTTTATTAGGTAAATAAGAATTTTTATATCTGTTTATGTATCAAATTTCATAATATTTTACTGCGAAATGCTAAAATATCTTCCTCTGATATTCGAAGAATAAAATAGGATAATTTAAAAGTTTAACACAAAATTTATTTAAAAATTACATTTTCTTACAACTTCTTTTTACCGAAACTGTTACTTCAAAATGATTTGAATTTTTGAATTTTACATTAGCCATGCAGGATTTTTTAAAATTTGAGTAAACGAATATATTATATATCGGCCCAAATTGCATTTTTGTCCATTTTCGTGATATTCATATAATTCTCAACACCAGAAAACAGATCAACTTCTTGGTGCTGATTTTCACTTCCTGTAATGCATAAAGATATGCATCTAAAAAAACAGTTACCGTCTGCCTTGGCGTCTATAACAGCGTGATGCGAATGGAGCAACGAATTTTTTTCTTGTCAATTGAAAGTCCAAGCTTCTCACAAAGTCGTTTTTGCCAAATATTATTTATGGGACAGAAACGAAATTTTGATTTTTCCGTAATGCAATTAATTTCTCCGACAGATGATTCATGTTCTTCATTTTCGCCATTTTTTTCTTGAGATCCGTTGTCATGGTAATCTTTTAAATTACTGATAGGATATCCTTTTTTCAACGATTTTTCCACTTTCGACCGTAAAATGCGGTTGCCATTGCTCAGAATTTTCTCAATGGCGTACGGTCCTGTGCTTACTGTGGTTGCTTTTGCTCAACTACCTTTGCGATCATCTCGTCGACAATTTCGTACCAATACCGATTTTCCAACTTAAGAAGTTTTTTGCTTATTTTATTTATTTTTATTCTTCCAAAATCTGAGGTAGATATTTTAGCATCTCAGAATAAAATATAAACGAATTTGATACCTAAACAGTAATTAAAATTCTAATTTACCTATAAAACTTCTTAAGGGGGTTAAAAATTCACTAGGGAATTTTTACCGGGACGTAAAATTTCACTAGGGGTATATATTCCCGGTTACACTTCATAAAAATCAAAAAATAATCCATATTCAAATTTAATTTTTTTAAAAATTTGTAACCAAATGGAAAAGTCCATACAATTTATAAGTCGACCCAGATACCTTCCTATCTATTTTTGGTTTACGACGGCTTTAATTTAATTTTTATATTATAAAATTTTCCCTTCAATCAATGGAGTAACTCCAATTATCCAAATTAACTTATTTTCAAATATTTTTCACCAATCATCCATATTTTGTCACACCTATTCCAAAATCGTAATAATCAACTTATTCCAAATATAATTAAATTTATTTCCAAATAAAACTTTTCAAAAAAAAACAAAATCTCAAATATACTCAGAAGACAAAATTGTTACTTTCCACCTCTAGTGGCCATCTTTGCAAAAAAAAGTCTCATTTCCACCTCTCACTGCTGCCACTGAATCTGAAATTTCATATGATCGTGTCCGTGCTTCGGAGGGCACGTAAAGCCGGAGGTCTCCCTGGGTTGATTTGCCCTCATCAACAAAAATTCAGGGTTACGGGCACATCTGAGACGACTCACAGTCTAATAGTGACTTCCGCTTCTCTTAGAACCCTCGAAGTCAAGGCAAACAGGAGCAATCCTAACCTAAAGTGGAAGAAGACTGCTGCCATCACAACTTTGTTGGCGGGAAAACCATCTAATTTAAACATTTACAAAATTTATTTTTCAAATTTAAATTAACAACTTTTAAACAGGACAATTTATTGCAGTGTTTTTGTCATATTGCAGCACGAGAATAAACGCCTTTATTTACAGTGACCTTAAGCCCACCTCACACGATGCTTGTTTTGCTGATGGATTGCTTGTTTGTTTCTCTGCTGGGTCCCTAGCAGCTTGGTGGTGTGATGATTTTAGTGCGTTGTTGTATAAAAATTAAACGTTCAACAAAAAAAACTCGACATATCTCGGTTGCATTCGTGTTTACGAACACGACGCGGCAAGAAAGCAGTGACGTCATTTTCTATGATGTCAATCCAGTAACAAAACAAGCATCGTCTGAGGCGGGCTTTAGTCGTAAACTAGGCTTTGTTCCGTAAAGACCCGTTCCCATTGTCCATCAGGACAAGTTCTTGATATTGGGAACTAGAATATGGTTTTCGGCTTCTATCTTGATTTTCTTACCAAATTTATTTAATCGGATTTAGCATTGGAGGGTAAGATGTTATTGTGTCTTTTTGATGATTTTTTAATTACATTTTACACTTTCTAAATTTCATTTGACGATTTCTGGATAATCAATAGCCAATCTGAATTATAATGACGATTTCAGAATATCATTTGACAAATCTAAATTTGTATTGGCGTTTTCTGAACGACAGTTGAACTTTCCTGAATTACTGCTGAAGGAGGTAAAAGTTTGAAAGGAAAATATTGAGCTGTTTTCCGGGAAAACCACACTCTGTAAAATTCATCTTTCCAGGTTAGTTCAAAATTCAAACTCTTAATTTTTAATTTTATAAAATCAAGTCTTCCCAACATTACAATTGGGAAGGTGAAATCCATCAATAAATCCTTTTAAATCATTGTTAAACATAACTTCAATGGAAAATTAAAGAAAAAGCAAATTATCTTGATAACTTCGACCATTTGGGTCTCTATCTATTTTCCACGTCCCGTCACTTAATTACGATTTCTTAAATTAAATTTTATATCTTCAAATCCTCACTCAAATTAAGAATCCAAATTCACATCAATCCCATCGAAAAATATTCAAATCTGCAGTAGCAATTGCATTGGTAATTATTTCCGAATTAAAATACCGATTCCCAATGAAATTTCAATAACCGCACACAATACGCACACAAAGTTAAGTTTTCAAACCGGGGGGTCTGGGGGGTATGGAATACCCTCCAGTGCACCAGAGATTGTGCGCAAAATTTGTATTATTGAGCTTATGGGGTTCAAACCGAAAATCTAACTTCTAAAAATCTAAAATTTAAGATTTCTGATTTGAAATTCAATAACACATTTTCAATTTTTGAACACAATCACTGATATGCTGGGGGGTATTCCATACCCCCATTATTTTGAAATGGCTGGGTTCGTTAATTTCTTATTGGAAAAAATCCAATTTGAAGTACCTCCTCCAGTTTGGTATTTTTAATTTTCAGTTTTCAACTTGACGGAGCCAACTAAATTCCAAAGAAATAAAAAATTAACTTACGCAAATAAAAATATTTTGATTCGCAAAATTCACAATTTAATCTCAAAATTGCAAAAATATACAGAAGACGACTCTCACTCTAACCGCATCGGGTGCCTATTTTTGGAAAAAAAACCTCGTCTTCCCATCTCGTTATTGCCACCTTAACTCGTTATTTTAGATTTTACAGTTTTTAAAATGAAAACAAATTGAAATCCCAAAATCCTAAGAGGCCTTTGGAACACGACAATGTGTAATGAGTTTTACCTTCAAACCGATAATAAAATTAAGTTTACCTTCTTACTTTCCCCATACGCATTATCGTATGTTAAGGGAAAGCAGGCCCGTAGCCAGCATTTTATTTCGGGGGGAGGGGGCACTCATAAAAACCTTTCGTAAAAAGTAAAATTTTCGGCGGATCCCCTTCCGGGAATTTTTATTATTATAAACAAATGTTGTTTTTTTAACATTTCGGGGGGCACCTGGGGGCACGTGCCCCCCCGAAATGGCTACGGGCCTGAGGGAAAGTATTGTAATCCATCCAAAAACCAACAATCTAAATTTTTGCAAACATTGCTCTGTTAAGATTATAATAAATTTTAATTGGATGTTTATCTGTATGTCAGTATGTGATTGTGGTACATATAAAATAATTAGTATCAATCGCACAGGTTGAACCGTGCAACCAAATTTCATGTCAGTGAAAAAAAATTTCAAATGTCATGAAATTTGGCATAAACGTGCCTTATATCTAAACTTAGAGGCCGTGAAGATCGGTTGAAAATTACGGAAATGATAAACAAAATAAAAAAAGTTCAAGTGTCAATTACTTTTGAGCCACCCTTTTTTTACTGTTTTATTAATTTTTTTTGAATAAATAAATAAATGGGGAAATTTATGCGATGTTTACATAGCCGATTTTTAAAATAACAATTTAAATAAAATTATAAACATTTTACAAATAAATATTGCATTATTTTACATTTATAATAATACATTTTTCGCATTGCACACAATATTTTTTCTACTATTATTTGAATAAAAATCAAATAAATTATTATTTAACCAATTACAGATTATGAAAATAGATATTAAAACCTCTTTATCCCATGGATCTTACCTATCTGTCTGCACGTTTTCATAATATATTAATTGCTGGTGATTCTCAAGCGCCAGCTTAAAACTTACATTTTTTTCTTAATTTTGTAGTAATAAAGTAATCCCACCTTACAAGTATTTATAAAACATTCAAATATTTATAAGTTTAGGTCCAACTTTGTTTTGAAATCCAACAACCTTCGAACATTCCCAACCTTCATGCTTTTATAATAAGTAATACTTATTTTATAAATGTTTTTAATTTTTATTTTGATATTGTGTATAATATTGTTCTTTCGAAACATGTAAACTTAATTTTGACTATTAGTTTGTAAGTGGAACTCTTTCACGTATTTTGTTCTTGCACTAGTAAATTTTTTCTCTGGGTGTGTTCTAGTTAAAATAAATTATTATGAAGTTAGACGGTAATAATAAATTTAACATATTTAAGATTTCAATTCAAATTCTTTACTTCGTTTTTCAACCAATAAACAGAGTTAAATATAGAAATATAATTTACGGTAGAAATTAAGTTTGAAAACTTAATTTTTTATAGAGAGAACAATCCTTCTTCCAAGTAAAATTCCAGAAGAAAAATGTCGATTGTACAAAAGACGTTGGCTTATGCTAGCCATCTTTGTGTTGGGCGAAATTAGTGGTACAATTGTTTTGCCGGAATATATTTCGATTGAAAAGACCGTCATGAAATATTATAACCCTTCTCACGTCGAAGTCAATTGGTCCATTCTCATTATCATGTTGATTTATGCAATTTTTGTTTTTCCTGCTGCGTATGTTATCAATAAATTGGTGAGGTTCACAATTTTTCATCTTCCTTCCATATTATACATTTTATACTTTGTCAGGGTTTACGTAAATCGCTCGTGGTTGGGATCATCGGAACAAGCATTGGCAGTTGGATTAAATTAATAGGAGTTTCCCCAGATACGTTTTGGATAGTTTTATTAGGACAAGGAATCATTGCCGCAATGCAAGCTGTAATCCTACCAATTGCTGCACCACTTGCAGCTATATGGTTTGGAGCAGACGAGGTTTCTACTGCTTGCAGCATAGGAATTCTTATCGTACCGGTAATAATCCAAAAAGGCTTAATATTTGAAATAAAAATTTTAAAAAATTTCAGCTTTCAGTAGCCGTTGGATTTTTATTTCCACCTTTGATAGTCAATTCTTCGGATAACCGTACGATTGAGTCTGGTTTATTTCAATTAAACATTGCTTACGCCATTTTTTCGACAATATTAGTTTTTGTGACACTCCTTGGTAAGTCTATAAGTCTTGTGAAAACAGCTGAAAATATTATTGGCGTTAGCTAACTTTTTCAATAATTAAAACACAGTTCTTGAGAGCATAGGTCATAATATAACATTTTTAGGTTTTAGAGAATGTCCACCAGTGTACCCGACATTAGCACAGAGACATCGAGCGCAAGTTCAAAAAACTAACGAAACGTTTCAATCCTTTCCAAAAATACTCAAAAAGTTAATTACAAATTATTCGATCGTTTGTTTGACTTTTTGGTATGGAATAAATGTTGGACTGTTTTTCACATTTAATACGCTACTGAATCAGATAATATTGAAACATTATCCGGTGAGTCTGATTACGAAAGGTAAAATTTCAAAATAATAATAATAATTATTATTTTTTTTTGTAGGAAGCTTCAGCAGATGTAGGAATTATCGGATTTTTAATGAATTCAATTGGTGGTTTGGGTACAATTTTAGTCGGTATATTTCTTGGCAAATTTAAAAAATATAAGTAAAATAACAAAAATTATTAAAATATCTATTAATTATTAATTATTTTTAGAGCAACAACTTGGATTATTAGTATTTTTTACATTGCGTCAGCAATATTAATTTGTTATTTACTGGACTCAGGAATATACTTTGTTTACTTCTTCGCAGTATTATTTGCGTAAGTTACTATATAATACTGACACATTTTCTATTTTAAAATTTTTATTTTCCAGATTTTTTGCCAATTGTTTATTAGTTTTGGGTATTGAGCTTGGAATAGAACTGGCTTATCCCATACCTGAAACTTTTATTGGAGGAATTCTTAACGGATGTCCTCAACTGTTCAGCATAGGATTTACTTATTTATATTCGTATATTCTCAAAAAATATAATGAATCTACAGCTTCCGGAATATTTTGCTATATTCTAATTTTTGCTAATTTGCTTGTTATTTTTATTAGATTTAATCTAAAACGGCAAAGCGCTTTAACAATCTCAGCCGGTGAGGAATCTTATTTATCATCAGGGTCCGCGGCTTCACAATTTGTCACCGTCGTAATGCCAACTAAACGGCGGGAAAACGAAAAAATACCAAATTATTTACGAAATTAAAAATTTTGAATATTTATTGTGACATTTTCCAAAATTTATAAAATTGGCGATTTTGGAAAACGACAATGTGTGCGCAACTTGCCTTATGTAAGTAGACGAAATTTTTGAAAAAAAAAGGCACTGATCTATTTGATAAGTTAAAAGTGTACAAATCGTTTTATGCATTTCCAAATTTTAATTGGGAAAGCGTTAAATGTAATTCCACAGCTATAAAATTTATTATTTAACTTTTTAAGGTCAAAATGACTATCCAGAGTAATTTTTCAAGTTATATGAAGCAAACTCAAAAATATTTTAATATACAGGGTGTCCCCCGTGACCGTGGACAACCCTTGATGCGGTGATAAAGGACACTTTTCTAAAACAAATCTTTAAAGCAATTTTTTGAATTTCTGATTTCAAATGGCCATAGCTCCGATATTATTGATTTTTTAAGCTCAATGAATTAGAACTTTTTTCAAGATCATTCGCTTATCTATAAATTAGGTTATAATCCCTTATTGTCTAGAATCAATGGATTTCGAGTTATAAATTAAATTAAGGGAAAAAATGTTTAAAAAATTCAGGTTTTATTTTTTTACTTTTTTTGCAAACCCCGTATCTCTTAAACGCAACGTCTTAGGAAAAAAACTGAAAGCCTAAACCAGCTAGGGAATTTAAGGGGCTATAACTTTGGTTAAATAAATTTTTTTGAGAAATAAACCGTTTTCACAGAAATTTTGAAAATAATGAACAAGATGTAGGTAAAAAAAATAAATTTACCAAATTTATTGTAATAAATTTTCAAAATGGCCTCCCTCATTTTTACCACACAGGCGTGCCTTTTCAAAATGTGTTGCACGGTATTATTTCTAATGGCGCTATTTTCGTTAAGCTCTGTCACACCTATCTGTATTCTTTCCATTAAATTTTTTTTTACCAACACCTTGTTTATTATTTTCAGAATTTCTGTGAAAACAGTTCGTTTTCCAAAAAAATATATTTGACCAAAATTGAGACCTGTTAAATTTTCTGCATGGTTTAGGCTGTCAGTTTTTTTCTAAGACGTTTCGTTTAAGAGATACGGAGTTCGCAAAAAAAGTATAAAAAATAAAACCTTAATTTTTTTAACATTTTTTCCCTTAATTTAATTTATAACTCGAAATCCGTTGATTCTAGACGATAAGGGGTTATAATCTAATTTGTTGATAAGAGAATGATCTTTAAAAAAGTTCTAATCTATTAAGCTTAAAAAATTAATGATATCGGAGCTATGGCCGTTTGAAATCAGAATTTAAAAAAATATATTTTGGACGTCCGTCAGAAAGAAACCACTTCAAAAGTTCTCCACGGTCACGGGGACACCCTGTATGTATGTATGTATGGTAGAATATAACCCTAACAACATTTTTTATTTTCATTTTTAATAAATTATGATAAATGCTGTCAGTAATAGAAAAAATTGTAGTTATATAATATTGTATAATTATTTTAAATAAATTGTGATAAACGTTGTCAGGATAATACATTACAATTTAAAAAATAATAGATTAATTAAACAATGAAATTTGAATAATTGTTTTCATTATTGCATCCAAAATAAGTTCTATTATGTAATACAATCAAAAATCCAAATCTTGGTATTAAAGCTTTTTACTTGCTTTATTTACTGTTATTTTGTATTATATTTACAGCCAAACTAGAACCAACGTTTTTTAGCTAACTAATATATTTCTATTTTTGTATAGATATAGAAGGTAAGAAAATTAAAAAACAAATTGATAATTTTATTATTTTTAGTGCTGATGATTATAAGTAGTAGTTATCTTAGTAATGGGTTAATTCACTTTCGCGGCAAGTAACCCCACATTATCGGTACATGCGTATATAGCAAATTTAAATATTTATAATTTTTAGTGGTGATATATTTTACAAGCCGTAATTTTTAAAAAACTGGATACATTTTTGTATGAATTATTTATTTTTATTTTAACGTTAAATGGTTATTTTTATAAAAAAGTAAACTTGATTTTCATAATCAGTTCTTCGTCTTTCGTGTGTTTACAAATTATTATGGAGTTAAACGGTAATAAGAAATTCAAATTTTTTTAAATTTTGAACTTCTAATAATATTACCTAATTTTTAGGCGCTGCAAATTACTTACAAGTCAACAATGCAGAAGAAACATGTCGATTATACAAAAGACGTTGGCTGATGCTGATCATCTTTGTGTTGTGTGAAATCAGTAATACCATTGTTATACCGGAATATATTTCGATAGGAAATGCCGTCATGAAATATTATAATATTTCTTTCCCGATAGTCACCTGGTCCGTCTTTATTATAACATTGACTTCCGCAATTTTTATTTGTCCTTTTACTTATGTTATTCATAAATTGGTAAGATTCGCAATATTAAATATTCAGAAAAATTAACATAAATTAACTTAAATTAACTTAAATTAAATTAAATTTTCGTACTTTCTCTAACAGTACAATATCATTATTTTTTTCTTTTTCAGGGCTTACGTAAATCTATCCTTGTTGCTATCATCGGCACAAGCCTTGGCAATTGGATTAAATTGATAATTTCACCAGATAAATTTTGGATTATAATACTTGGCCAAGGAATCATTGCCATAATGCAAGTTTTACTTATGCCACTTCCTGCACAACTTGCAGCTGCATGGTTTGGGGCAAACGAAGTTTCTACTGCCTGCAGCATAGGAATATTTACAGTTTCGGTAACAGTAAATGGAATTTATATTTTTGAAAAATTTAAAGTTTTTTTTAGATTTCAATAGCGGGCGGATATTTATTGCCACCTTTTATAGTCGATGCTTCAGATAACATTACGATTGAGTCTGGATTATTCAAATTGTCTACAATTTACGCCGTTTTCTCCACAATATTAATTTTTATAACATTTTTTTGTAAGTAAATTTTTAATAAATAAAATTGTAAACTATCCAAATTTTAATTATATTAATAATAATTAAATTAATTTAAAATTTTACTATTAGGTTTTAGTGAACGTCCCCCATTACCTCCCACATTAGCTCAAGTACAAGTTCAAAAAACCAGCGCAAAATTTCAATCCTATTCAAAAATAATCAAAAAATTAATTACAAATTACTCATTTATTTGTTTAACCTTTTGGTATGGAATAAATATTGGAATCATGTACACATTCAGTATATTGCTAAACGAGATAGTATTGAAGTATTATCCGGTGAGTCTAATTAGCAAACCTTATAAGATAATGTTTACTAATTTTATATACAGGATGCTACAAAAGATGTTGGAATTATCGGCTTTTTAATGAATTTCTTTGGTGGATTAGGTACAATTGCAGTCGGCATAATGCTGGACAAATTTAAACAATACAAGTAAGCTATGTAAGATTTTGTAAAATATGATCATTAAAATAAATAATTTTGTTTATCAAAATTTTATTTTTAGAGCAACGACTTGGATTGTCAGCGTCTCCTACGTTATCTCGACAGTATTAATTTGTTATTTACTGGATCAAGGAATATACGTTATTTACATCCTTGGGTTAATATTTGGGTGATCAATGTCGATATATTTAATGTTTTATCTTTTAAAATTTAATTGTTTTAGGTTTTTTGCTTGCTGTTTATTCTCGTTGGGTATAGAACTCGGAGTGGAACTGACTTTTCCTATTCCTGAAACTATTACTGGAGGAATTCTCACTGGTTTTTCTCAAATTTTCAATATTGGATTAATTTATTTATATTCGTATCTTTGCTATAAGCATAACGAAACTATAGCATCCATAATATTTTTCTGTATTTTGGTTTTTGCTAACGTCCTTATTATTTTTATCAGATATGATCTAAAACGTCAGAAAGCATCACAAAAAGATTGTCTGTTCATACAAAATTAGAAAATATAAACTTATTAGGGGAGACTGGGGATACAATACAGACGTTTGTATTTCGCGCTTCTCAGTGATTTCCCTCCTATCAATTATTTACAGGAGTACCAACGTACTAAACCATCTATAGCAAAAAAAAATCACTAAGAAGGTGGGAAATACAAATAATGTGTGCATTGTATCTCCACATCTACACCAACCCATGTTTCCCCTAATACTTATCTGCAATATCTTATATTGTAAGTAGGTATACTTATAGAATATATTAAACAAAAATTTTTTTAAATTTTTTGTTAAAAGCGTAGTTTCCTTTTGTTAACCCTTATCTGCCACACTTCACCTGAATAACATAACTGCCATAATGGGGCGTTTCAAACCCCACCGTTAAAAAATTGTTTTGCGAAGCGGCTATTGACTTTTTCGACTTACAAAAAATTTTCTAATAACTGTTAAGGACTCTTTTAAAAGACAGCATAGGTACATTAATAAAAAAATAATAGTTAGTTGTAAAAAAAGTTGCTAAATGTAAAAAAATGCAAAAGATGACCATTTTCACAAAGAAACTCATAACTACTTTATTTTTTTATATTAACAGCTAAAAATTGAATGGGATACTCTTGAAATATATATCTATAAGGAAAAAAATTATTTGCTATACAGCGTCGAAAAAAGGTATTTATTTTTAATGTGCCATTGTTAGAAATAATTCTATGGCATCATCAGGAGATGAATTTGAAAGAAAATTTAGAGAGAATCCGTTTGAATAATGTTCGGGATGGTGCGAGTAGGGAATAGCTATTTACAGTCGTGCTGCAGAAAGTTGAACATTGCGGTTGAGTATCAGAACTCGCTAATCGCTCGTTCTGATAGCTTACGAAACCGCAACTGAACTTTCTGAGCGAGTCACTGTATTTAGCTTTACGTTCTAGACAGGTCCTTTCCAAAAAAAAACATAAATTGGTAACAAAAATTATGCTTTAATTTAAAACGCGACATAACGGAAGTAAATAATACTCTTATCTATTAGCTTGTGATGCAAAATTGCACGTGCACTTCAGTAGCTTTCTAGACATACAATAACTAGAACCCACTATATACGCCACCATTGCTGCTTATATGCAAGATTTTTCCGAACACCGCTGCAAAGTATCATTTTCGAGCGATAAAAACTACCTGATATACTATACTTTCTATAGTCGTGTACGTAAAGTGATTTATTATGTTAAATTTTTATATTTCTTTCTCATACTTGTGTATCTTTCAACTTCTGTTCTAAAACCTACTTACTTCTTATCTTCTCATAATTTTCTTTATCATTGTTTCATTTTCTCTCCATATCCGCAAAGCTGCAAAATTTCAAAATTTATCAATTAAAAATATTTTGTATAATTAGAAATTTTTTTATTTTTTTATCAGGTTTACCTAACCCGGTTCCCGAGTTAAATCCGGAAAGAATTTGAAATTTCATATGATCGTCTCCGTGCTTCGGAGGGCACGTAAAGCCGGCGGTCCCCCTGGGTTGATGATTTGCCCTCATCAGCAAAAATCCAGAGTTACGGGCACATCTGAGACGAGCCCAGTAAGATACCTCAGATGTAAAACAATTAATATGTTCACAGACTAATAGTGACTTCGGATTCTCTTTGATAGAAGACAGAACCCCGAAGTCAAAGCAAACAGAAGCAATCCTAGCCTTAAAGTAGAAGAAGAAGAATCTGAGATTTGTTAGATATTGTTTAGAATTGCAATATGTTTTTACTTATTTATTTATGTTATTTAAAATTGCCGCTAATTTTTATTTTGTATCCCGAATATTTTGTATGACCCTGTAAATGTTTGTTCATCCCTTGAATTTATACGCGCATGTCGATCTCTACCGCCTTAAACGACAGTACATCACTAATGGCCTACGCAACTGCACGCTTATTCAGTTCTAGGTTAAAGGGTTGCTCATTAAGCCGCAATCAAGCTTAATTAACCAATTACCGTTTTATCGATTACCGTTACAATAAACTACCATCAAAGTGAATTGTGTTTCGTTTTTTCTTTACCTTTTGCTACCTACAGCAGTTCAAATAGTCAAGCCAGACGTCTTCGACTACACAACAAGAGAAGATTGATTCGAGGGCAGGAGCATTCCGAACCTTCAATCAAGCCATCTCAACCATTTTGGTCCTTCGATACCGAATTCAAGCTGACACGACTTGGAAATACAACATTTTACAGCTACCGCAAGATCGTCATCCAAAAGACATCTCGCCACACCTCGCAACAGGTATTTATTCGCAAAATCGATCTAGTAAAATCTTGACTACCAAGTGGGTCCATTTGAAACGAGATTTTGCAATATTTATCGTGTTCGCGCCAATTTCCGGAAGGACGCTCCCAGCAGCCATTTTTAGCCTCTAACGCAGGCACCAGTACCGTTACAACAGCGTCCATTTTAGATGCAACTAGCCTCCACCGAAGGCACCTACTACAAGTCGGTAAATATCCTAATTTACCTTCCATTACAGATTTCTATTTGTGTATATCAAAGTACGAAATTCCACCGATCTTATTTATTCCGACGATTTTTAATCAATATTTTACAAATCAAATTTTCTGTGTTTACATTTACAATTTAAAACTTATCGCAAATTATTATCGTTTTTTCGCTATTAATCAATTTTTAGAATTTATTTAACGATCATGGATCAATTAAAGAAAACAAGAGCTCAACTCAAAGGGGCTTTAACACGATTTGAAAATTATATTAAAAACAATCTAGTTTATTTCGAAACTAAAGATGTTCAAGTCAAACAAATCGAATCTTTGAAATCGAGACTTGAAGCAATCTTACCGCGGTTACAACAATTTGAAAACATACATTATCAAATTATCGCTGACCTCGACCTAAATGACAGTTCGGAAGAAATCCATTTAGAAGAATTTGAAAACAGCTATCACGATCAAATAGGTATAGCTAAAGAATTAATAAAAGAATATTCTCGTAACTGCACTTCTAGTTTGAGCCGAAATTCAATTCACGGTTCAAACAATTCAATTAATTCAAACCTAAGCAACGGAAATAATGCACAAAACCCCTCTATTCATGAAAGTATATTAACTGTGCCGAATGCAGCATTTTTCAATCAAAATGCACAACTTAAAAATTCTATCATAAGCTTACCGAAAATAAATTTGCCTAAATTTAACGGAGATGCTCAGTCTTGGCTAGATTTCAAAAATATATTCATCAGTTTAATTGGTGACAATTTACAAATTTCAAACATTCAAAAGCTCCATTACTTGAAAGCGAGTTTAACTGGCGCAGCCACTGACGTAATCAGTAGTTTAAGTTTTACTACCGAAAATTATAATATAGCATGGGAAACCTTGATCGCACGATTTGATCAGCCAAAGGTCATCATCAAAAATCATTTTAACGCCATTATCGATATCGAATTACAGCCGAAAGAGTCATGCAGCGCACTCAGAAAAATTAACGATACCCTAACAAAACATGTCTCGTCCCTTAAGGCGCAGGCCACATTCGAACAGCTTTTCGAAGCTATAATTGCATATCTTGTTTCAAACAAATTACATTTTGCTACCGCTAAGGAGTGGGAAATCCACCGTAACAAAAGTACCGAATTGTTACCCACCCTAAAAGAATTTAAAGAGTTTTTAACTAATCATGCTAATCTTTTAGAAAATATCGAGAAAAGGCAGGTGAAGCCTACCCACGAAAAACCCAAATTTTATTCTAAATCATTTATTACGACCAGTCCCTCTTGTGCACTTTGCAAAGGAGAACACTCAATCAGCAGGTGCGAAACATTTTCCGATTTAACACCAGATCAAAGATCAGAAAAGGTCAAAGAATTAAAAATTTGTTTTAATTGCTTGTCTCGAAACCATTTTCAGCCGCAGTGTTTATCGAAATTTACTTGCCGATTCTGCAATTCAAAACACCACTCCCTGCTGCACAAGTCAGCTCGTAGATTTGAAAACTCACCTGAACAAGTCACCTCTCTTCCTATCGTTGACCCAGAATCAATTACCGAGCCAACCCAAGTTGTATCTGCATTCTGCTCCACAACTACGCAAGTTTTGTTGCCAACAGCTACCGCAAAACTACAAGATGCAATGGGAAACTACCATACCGTACGATTGTTATTAGATTCGGGTTCGCAGTCAAACTTTATTAAGTCCAATATTTGCAATCGACTGAATTTAAACACCACCAATGCTAACGTTTTAGTGTCAGGGTTAAACAGCACCAACACACAAATAAGGTCTAAATGCGACATAGAGTTACACGCAAATTGCTCTAATTTTAAAATTAAATTATCGTGCCTCGTATTAGATCAGATTACTGGAAGTGTCCCTAGCTTTAGCATAAAATTAAATAATTTTAAAATTCCTGAAAGTATTTACCTCTCAGATCCACATTTTGACAAACCTGGAGAAATTGATATTTTAATAGGTTCTCCAGTATTTTTTGAGTTACTTTGTATCGGACAAGTCAGATTAGGTACCGGCCTACCCATTTTGCAAAAAACCTATCTTGGTTGGATTATATCAGGCCCTACCGGAACTCATTTCAACAATCAAGTCCAATGCCACCATAGTATCTCGAGCGACTTACAAGATCAACTTACGCGATTTTGGGAAATCGATCAATATCCCACCGAAAGGGTACTTTCTTTAGAAGAAAATACTTGCGAAGCTCATTTTGCAGCCAACACGCGTCGCGACGCCAACGGACGATTCATAGTATCAATTCCTTTTAAAGAGCCTCCAACGATTTTGGGAGACTCATTTTTTACCGCACAAAAACAATTCCTTTCTTTGGAGCGGCGTTTACAAGCCAATCCAGAATTGAAAATAAGTTACTCAAATTTTATACGGGAGTACCTTGACTTAGGTCACATGTCATTAGATAACAATAAGATGAGTCCCTCCTATTATCTTCCGCATCACGGAGTATTAAAATCAGAAAGTCTTACTACCAAACTTCGTGTAGTTTTTAATGGTTCTTCTCTCACCACCACCGGACACTCATTGAACAGTTTGCAAATGATTGGTCCTACAATTCAATCAGACTTATTTACCGTTCTTATACGTTTTCGTCAGCATACTTATGCTATTGCAGCCGACATTGAGAAAATGTATAGGCAAATTCTTATTGAACCTAAACAACGCACCTTACAAAGAATTTTATGGAGATTTGCACCTACCGATCCCATACAAATTTATAATTTGAATACCGTAACTTACGGCACCGCCTCTGCGTCTTATCTCGCCATACGCTCTTTGGTTCAGGTAGGCATTGACTGCGAATGCTCTTTGCCACAAATATCTGAGATCATTAAGAAAGATTTTTACGTTGACGACCTACTCAGCGGAGCGGACAGTATTGAAGATGCTAAACGTATTTGCGTACAACTTTCGAATACTTTAAAATCTGGATGCTTCAATCTGCGTAAATGGATTTCTAATAATCCTGATGTATTAGCTAACATCCCCGATGCCGATTTACACCCTGGAATTCTCGAATTTGGAGACCGTGAATCCTCTCGTACATTAGGATTAATTTGGTTTTTCCAAACAGACCACTTTATGTTCTCAATTTCCGATCTTTCAAATGAAAAAACCACCAAACGCCAAATGCTATCTGAAATCGCTCAAATCTTTGATCCACTTGGCTTACTTTCGCCTTGCACCTTCGTGGCTAAGATTTTTATGCAAAAATTATGGCTGGAAAAACTTGCATGGGACGAAATTGTTCCTAAAGAAATTGAAACTAAATGGTTATCGTATCGTACTGAACTATCTAATTTAAACAACCTCAAAATTCCAAGACACGTTACATGCGCAAGTCCCACCGATGTTCAAATCCACGGTTTTTGTGACGCTTCTATTAACGGTTATGGCGCCTGTATTTATTTACGTTCTACAGACAGCAATAATCAAATTTACATCAATTTATTATGTGCCAAGTCTAAAGTTGCACCTTTAAGGCCAACTACAATACCCAAATTGGAACTTTGCGGAGCTTTACTTTTAAGCAAATTATTAGTTCAAGTCAAAAAATCTTTACTTTTGAAAATTAACTCGTACTATTTATGGTCAGATTCCACTATCGTGTTAGGATGGCTGAAAACAAGTCCTAATTTACTCAAGACTTTTGTTTGTAATCGTGTAGCTGACATTCAAGATCTTACTTTGGATGCATTATGGCGTCACGTGCCTACAAAATTTAATCCAGCTGATCTCCTTTCGAGAGGAACTACTTCTCAATCTTTAAAGGATTCTGTCTTATGGTGGAACGGTCCATCTTGGCTCGGTGAAACCGAATCTTTATGGCCAAACCCTAAATTTTGTCCTACCGAACTACCTGAATTTAAGAAAGACGCTCAAACAACTCTAGTAACAACTGTACCGGATCCCTTCAAATTTGAAAATTATTCTAATTTATCAAAACTTGAAAGAACCACAGCGTACTGTTTACGGTTTAAAAACAACTGTTTTGTTCAGCACGAAGAGCGTAATTACGGTCCTTTAACAGCAAAGGAAATTAGAGCTTCACTTAACTCGTTAATAAAAATTTCACAATTACAGTCCTTTTCCGCAGAACACAAATTACTCAAAAAGGGATCACCTTTGAAATCGACTTCGTCTATAATCAGTTTGAACCCCTTTATTGATTCCGATGGTTTATTGCGTGTAGGTGGACGACTTTGTAATTCTTTTTATTCTTACGATAAACGACACCCATTTTTACTATCTGGAAAACATTACTTATCCAAATTAATAGTAGCTCGTGAACATCTCAGAATGCTTCACGCAGGCCCTCAGCTTTTATTGTCGACCTTACGTGACAAATTTTGGATCACATCTGGTAGAAACTTGGTTAAACAAATTGTGCATCAATGTGTTACATGCTTTCGCGTTTCTCCCAAGACCACTCAACCTATCATGGGAAATTTGCCAACATCTCGCATTCAAGCTACCTTGCCGTTTTTGCATACTGGTGTAGATTACGCTGGTCCGATACTTATCAAAGATCGTAAAGGTCGCGGCTCAAAGGTCACAAAGGCGTATTTATGTTTATACGTATGTTTTGCTACCAAGGCTGTGCATCTCGAATTAGTTACCGGCCTATCTACCGACTTATTTTTATTATCATTAAAACGATTTATATCTCGACGTGGAAAGCCATTGCAAATTCACTCTGACAATGGCACCAACTTCGTTGGAGCTAACCATCAGTTGCTCGAACTTGGCAAATTTTTAATGAAAAATGATTCAAAAATTTCAGAACTTGTGGCTAATCAAGGAATTACTTGGAACTTCATTCCGGCCCATAGCCCCCATTTTGGTGGACTTTGGGAATCCGGCATTAGATCATGCAAATCACATTTAAAACGAGTCATTGGTAATCACATCTTTACCTACGAGGAATTTTGTACTTTGCTATACCAAGTAGAAGCCATCCTCAATTCCCGTCCCATTTCTCCATTGTCCTCTGACCCTAACGACTTGCAGCCGTTAACACCAGGACACTTTTTGGTTGGACGGCCCTTAACTGCAATTCCAGATCCAGATGTCACGCTTACAGCGGAAAATCGTTTGGATCAATTCCAAATTATGCAAAAACATCTGCAGCACTTATGGAAACGCTGGAGCAAAGAATACATTTCCGAGCTACAGCAAAGAGTTAAATGGAAAACGCATTACTCCGATCTCATCAACGGCTCCCTCGTCCTGATTAAAGAAGACAATTTACCGCCTCTAAAATGGAAATTGGGTCGAGTCATCCAACTACATCCTGGATCAGATGGCATCAACCGAGTTGCTACAATCAAAACATCTACCGGAGTCTCGAAAAGAGCTTTTTCAAAGCTTTGTCCTCTTCCTGTTTCGTGAGTTTGTGATACCGTAAAGCCATTTTAGTGAAATTAAGCTTGCATAAGCTTCAGTGATTTTGTGTTCTAGAATTTTATTACTTTTTGACTTTTTATCGAATTTATTCTTCAGTTTTTACATGTTTAATCTTAGTTCCTAGTTTTAGAATTAAATATTTGTGTTTGCTTATACTACATTTTTGAACAATTTTAAATTTTTCACTTTGATTGTTTATATTTGCTATTTTCTTGTTTCACTTATTTTTTGAAATACCTATGTTATTTCAACCCGCGGGCTATGTTTAGAATTGCAATATGTTTTTACTTATTTATTTATGTTATTTAAAATTGCCGCTAATTTTTATTTTGTATCCCGAATATTTTGTATGACCCTGTAAATGTTTGTTCATCCCTTGAATTTATACGCGCATGTCGATCTCTACCGCCTTAAACGACAGTACATCACTAATGGCCTACGCAACTGCACGCTTATTCAGTTCTAGGTTAAAGGGTTGCTCATTAAGCCGCAATCAAGCTTAATTAACCAATTACCGTTTTATCGATTACCGTTACAATAAACTACCATCAAAGTGAATTGTGTTTCGTTTTTTCTTTACCTTTTGCTACCTACAGCAGTTCAAATAGTCAAGCCAGACGTCTTCGACTACACAACAAGAGAAGATTGATTCGAGGGCAGGAGCATTCCGAACCTTCAATCAAGCCATCTCAACCAGATATTATAACGCACTTACGAGTATAATGAAGATATTATATTTTTATAATAAATCAAACATAATCTTGCTTTTTAAAGCTGATTGTCTTTTTAAATCAAACTTGATGAAAATGAGAAAACTATTAGCAAAAATTTGGAGGCAACAAAATATCAAAAACGCGATATTTTCACTATATGCATTGGTTGTGTAAGAATATAAATAAGTCAGTGCTGTACAGCAAGGAAAAGCTGTAAGAATAGCTGCAATAACGTTTTCGGGTGCTGGATAAGTCAACTCGACTCCGAGCTCGATGCTCATGACTACAACCCCACCAAAGGAAAATCTGAAAAAATTTAAATTATTATTGCACAAATATAGTATTTTTTCTTTTACCCATATATAATAGCAAGCACATAGAGAACCCATATTCCTCGGTCATGTAAAAAACAAAGCAAAATTGTTGAAATCATGTACAAAATGTTGATAACCCAAATCGTCGCTCTAAAATTGAAAATTATTTATTTTAAATCAAAAAAGTGTGTTTTGCTTTCGGTCAAATGATTATTGACATCAGACATCAGCAGTAGCTACCTCTCGTACGAGAAGTAAATGCAGATAATTTGGCAAAAAACAAGAATAGCAATAACCTAGTAGACCAGGGTCGATAATTTTTGAAACCACAAAAGAGTAATAGTAGGGTGATACCCATTGGAAAGGAAAGAGAGTATAACAAAAATGAAAGGAAAAATAACTTACGGGCGATATGAGGTCGGGAAGTGGAAGGGGTGAGTTTTTAAGGGAAAAAAACGGTTTATCTCGATTTCCAGCGAAACTACAAGTCTTATGGGAAAAAGTTAAATAGCAAAGTTGTAGGTAATAAAAAGATCTACAACTTTTGTATTTACACTTTTTTCACATAACTTCAAAATGTGTATGAAAAATTCCAATAACCAAATTTTTGGTTTTTTATTTTTATCTTTTACAAAAACAAAATTTTTTTTTTCACGAAATTTGGTGAAAACTTACTCTTTTATGTCCCAAACACACTGTAATTATTTTGATTTAAATTATTTATTTTTTCACCTTATTTTGACTTAAGAGGGGAAAAGGGTCTGAGGTACAAACAAAAGAAGCATATTTTTGTGATTTTTTCTTGCAAAGTACCTTATTTGTTAATATTTTTAAAAAATTTTACGTTATTAAGCATAATATTAAGAATATTCTGCTAAATTTTTGTTAAAAAATATTGCAAAATAAGCCAGTGGTAGTGGTGAGAACTGAGTCACATAAAAAAAAGGTTTCATGCGGTAGTCAGGATAACTCATGGTTGCTTCATCTGAAATCAAAAAATTTCTTTCTTTAGTACGTAAGTTTATCTTGGATTTGAACGAAGGATTTTTTTTATTTCCATTACAACTTAGTCTTTAATTAAACAAAAAGAGCAGTTTTTGGCAAAAATCACAGTTCCTTGATTGCACCTTTACAGGCGCGGATCTAGAATTTTGGCAACGGGGGGGTCACAGGTAGTGAATATTCATTAGGCTTAAAGAAATATTTTCCTAGAAGCATACGTATGTGAAAAGTTAGGATTTTCATGGAAATTATCAGTTTCTTTTTATTTTAAATATTAAATTAAATATAAACACTTTTTACACTTTAGAGAAGCTTTTATTTAGCCATAATTATGGATTCAAGGGGGGGGGTCATGACCCCCATGACCCTCCCCCTGGATCCGCCACTGCACCTTTACCAAAAAATAAAAAATCAATATTTTGTTAATTCCTTCATTAAAATAAATACAAGATAAACTTATGTACTAAAAAAATATTTTTGGATTTTTGGTTTCAGATGAAGCAAACATGAGTTATCCTGCTTACCGCATGGAACCTTTTTTTTATGTGACTCAGTTCTCAAAACGGACACCGTCATTACCGGAGATGACGGAGATCATTACGGAGATTTTTTTGCACCATCCAAAAGTAGAGATTTCAAAGAACCAAAAGTCCACCGACATTTTTAAAAAAGCTGATATTTTGACGCGAGGATTTTCGATTGAAAATTAGGGTGGTTTTTCGATAATAAATCAAAATAATGTGAAAAAATAGATGTTTTAAATCGAAATAATTACAGTGTGTTTGGGACACAAAAAGGTAAATTTTCACTGAATTTTTTGAAAAAAAATTTATTTTTGTAAAAGATAAAAATAAAAAACCAAAAACTTGGTTATTTGAATTTTTCACATAAATTTTGAGATTATGTGAAAAAAGTGTAAATATAGAAGTTGTAGATCTTTTTATTACCTACAACTTTGCCATTTAACTTTTTTCCATAGGACTTGTAGTTTAGCCGGAAATCGAGATAAACCGTTCTTTTCCCTTAAAAACCCACCCCCTTCCACTTCCCGACCTCAGATTGTCCGTAAATTATGTTTCCTTTCATTTTTGTTATATTCTCTTCCTTTTCCAATGGATGTCATCCTACTCTTATTTTTTTTCAGTTCTTACCATTTTCAAAGGCTTCAGCCCTGGTCTATAGATCAAGACTCTAGTTTCAATAAACCATCTGCATTTGCTTCTTGGACAAGAAGTGATTACTGCTATTCTCAAAAGCATTAGTTGAATATTTATGAAAGAAGTATTCAATTGAAATTTTAATCCTTACTTGTATCGTTTAAATTTGTCCAAACACATTCCGACTGCAATTGAACCAAATACACCTATAGAATTTATTAGGAAACCGATGATTCCAACGTCCGTTGTTGCATCCTACATATAGAAAAACTGGTAAGAGTTTCAGTAATGGTCATTAAAATCTGAAATAGGTTTTGACTTACCGGATAGTGCTTCAATATAATTTGATTTAATAAAGTGTTGAATGAATAAAATATTCCATCATTTATGATATACGCAATAATTAAACAAATAAATGAAGGATTAGAAAGCATCCGTTTCACTGTTTTTACAAAGGCACGAGATTTAATTTTATTTTTTAGAATTTGTGCTCGAGCCAACGTTGGGGGTAACGGTGGGTTTTCTTGAAAACCTACAAAGATTCCATCAAACGAAAAGTTAGTGAACAATTTGTATGTACCTATTCCTTACCAAAAAACGTAATTACAATTAGTATTGTAGGAAAAATAGCATAGGCAACAGACATTCCGTATAAGCGGTTTTCAAATGACGAATTATCTGCTGAACCAATAATAAATGGGGGCAACAAGAAACCTGTCGCTATTGAAATCTATAAATATACGAAAAGTAATTTACAGTGCTCATATTTTGATAATTAGGTACTGATAATGTGGAGATTCCTATGCTGCAAGCTGTAGAAACTTCGTTTGCAGGAAACCATGTTCCTGCAAGTTTTGCAGGAAGTGGTATAATCAGAACTTGAACCAAGGAAACTATTGCTTGCCCTAAAATAACAACCCAAAATCTATCTGGGGCTACTCCCAAAACTTTAATCCAACTGCCCAAAGTGGTTGCGATGATTACAATTAGAAGAGATTTACGTAAACCCTAAAACCAAAAACTTTTATTTATAATTTTTCTCTCTTCCAATTTTTTGCCATAAAGCCATGTTGTTCAAGTGTAACCATTTAGTATCTTACCAGTTTATGTACAACGTACGAAGATGGAAAAACGAACATGGAATACATTAATACCATAATTAAAAACGACCAACTGACAGTGGTATTGGAGATGTTGTAATATGTTGCCACTGCTTTAGCTATGGACACATATTCTGCCATGGACATTACGTTACTTAATTCAATCAAAACAAATAGGGCCAACATTAACCAACGTCTTTTAAACACTTTGTAATCTACTGCTGATGTTTTATTAATGGGCTCTAAAACAAAAATAATAAAAAAAGAATTAAGTACTAGAATTTTCAAAAGAATCATGTTTAATTTTTGAAATTTTGACCAAAAACATTTTTTAACATTTTTGTTTTAATTAATTTTTACTTACCGTGTAACTGCATGGTGTAACTGTTTGATTGTTGGCTGAGATTACCAAAATATTCCAAAGTCAATTTTATCTGAAAAACGTGTATGACTAAACAAAACAACTTTTGCATCAATGAAACTTTTTATAATAAGAGTGTACATAATGCAATCTGGTTGAAAAATATAAACAGTAATATAAATGGTTATGTGCCGGTAAATGGGGTGAAACCGATCAAGAGGGGTAAATCGGAAATCGAAATTTTTCAAAATCAAAATATTTTGTAAGATCGAATCTTTTTTTGGACACCTGATAAAATTGTTAAATTCTCATTAGATATACTCAGTTTAACATAAATAAAATGTGGCATCTGAAAATATAGAATTTATACTAATTTAATACTTGATTTTCGTTACTTAGGTTATATCACTAATTTTTAACCTTTGTTTTGTGATTTATGCCGCAATTACTCCACAAGATTAAACGTTAAAATTCTGGTTAATCTTAAAAAAAAATTAGATAATGCATTAATAGGTAAATTTTTCCTCTTAGATTACATTTAAAGCCAATAAAAAAAGCTATGTTTGTCATCTGTGTTTGATTTAAAAATAATCTACTTTTTTACAGGGAAAAAGCTACAATAAAAGCTAATAAATTTTTAATAAAAAACAAGCAATTAAATAATAATAATAATTATTAACGCTCTAATAATTTTCTAGCTGAAACCCTACCATAAAACAGTAATGTTTCAAAGCTTGGAGTACTTTTTAAACTAAATTTAAAAATCGATTTTTAATTTAAAAATTAATTAAATAATAAATAAATAAATAATAATTCAAAAAAATTTAAAAATCAAATCTTTAAAATTAAAAATGATAATAATTAATCAATAAATAGGAAAAAATAAATAAATAAACTTACCCCCTTCTGCCATAAGCTTAAGGTTTACAAATTCAACCTTATACAATTATTTCCTTAATATTCCTACCAACTCCAAAAGTTTTCTCGTTAATTTATTATTAATCGAATTGAACTGTTAGTTAAAGATGCTTCTCTGTAAGAAAACTCCGACCTGATTTCAAATAATAATACTCGCTCAAACCCCTCTTATTGAATTTTGCAATATTCCAATTTATTAATCCCACTTAATAAAAAAAAATTGACTGAAATGGTAAAGTAATAAATTGCAGCTTAAGTTGTAATTAGTATTAATGAGTAACAAAATAATTGACGTAGCACTGTTTGCTGGAGATAATAATTATTTAGGTTAATCTTCAATCAAGATAACGATAGCACTTTGCAAACGAAATTTCCATATTTCAACCTTTAATGACGGGAGCACCTGGATCCTCTTTAAGCCATTATAAATCAGCCAAAATTAATTAAACCAAAATATAATTATATTTTTATAAAATATATTGTCGTTTTTCAAAATCCAGAATTAGAATCTTATATTATTTATTTTTAAAATTTTGAATTGGAGAATTCAAAATTTGAGAAGCCGTGTAGTTCAGTTTGAATTAGCTAGGCGGTGGAACGTCGTTTCGGCGAAAGCGATTCGGCAATGCAATTATCAGCGATTTCAATTCGGCACCGGCATTTCGGCGATTCTCATTCGGCGACAGAAAATTGGACTACGTCGATTCGGCGACGGAAAATGTGTTAAAATTTATTAAGAATATTAAAAAAATTAATTTTATATTTTTAAATTAAATATTTATCCTTCGCCAAAATTTGAGAATCAGCCGCTTCTATGTCGAAAGTTTTTTAAATACGTCTTAATTCGTCATTTCGCCATCGTTAATTAAAAAATATAAATCAAAAGTTACAATTAAAGTTTAATTAAATTATATATAAAATTAAATAAAAAAATTAATAAGGATACAAATTAAATTAAAAAAATATAAAAAATAAAATGTTATAGTTTTTTTTTTATAACTTTTGAGTTATACGATTACTTTAATATTCCCAATCAATAATATAATTGGTTGATTCTATAGCTTATACAGGGTCTCACACTTTTCTAAGAAAAATATTTAAGGAATTTTTTTTAAGTTCAAACTCTCGAGGGTTTTTTTATTTCTGCTTTTTTAATTTCTAATTTTCCATAGCCCCGAAAATATTAATTTTTGCAGTCAAAATTTTACAGTTTTTATTTATAACTTTTGACTTATAGATTCAAGTAAAAAAAATGTCGAAACGTCGACGGCGAAATGTCCTAGACCGCAAGCTATAGTGCAATTATAGTGCAATTTTTTTCAAAGTTATTGGTATTTTAAATTTTTGTGCTTCCGAGCAAGTTGCGCGTGAAAACCCTTAATTTTAATTTCGTAAACAACTTTTTCTTCACTTACAGATTTCATTTTACTTTGATTTCAAATAAAGTCTTTCATTTGAGGTAATGAACAATTATTAAAAATAAAGCAACATTTTTTCTTGCAAAGAAATTTTGAGAAAAAAATTTTTTTGCCACTGTAAATTAACTACAATGTTCTTTTGTTCTATTATTTTCATCTTATGTGATGATAGCGAGAGGATTTGACTGATGTGGTTTTTTTAAACTTTTATATTTTAAATAATAATATATTGAGATGTATTTTTTTTAAATAAAACCCAATTTTTAAATATTCAAAATTAATTTTCGTATCGCAGTCCAATATTGAAATTATTGATAAAATATCCGAGATAACACCTTCGTTGCATCAGCTTTGATTTTAATTTTTCAATTTAAAATTACCAAATTAAAATTACCAAGTTATCGCATTGATCCAAATTTATTTGATCCAATTAAATCGTCTCTAAAATTACCTCATTAACAAATTCACCACCAAAAATCCGCCAAACCGTCCAAATCGGAACAAAAATATTCAAAATATCAAAAAAATAATTACTCCCGCAAATCAAAATCATTTATTCACACAAAATCAAACAATCTCCAATCAGAGATGCAAAATAAAACAAAATCAGCGGAGACTTCCGCAATAACGCGTCCGTCCGCTTTGACAGACCTAGCCAATCTTTTCTCGTTTTACAAAATTATTACCAACTTAAATTTTGTTGGGGCGTACATACAAAATTAAAAATATTTACAATCATAACAAATTATTTACAAAATCAAAATAAAATTCCAAATTAAAATTTGAAAAGGCTACGGTCAGTTAATCTACACCACGCATCGAGCCTCGACTTTTGCTTTATTGGAAAGAGGACAATTTTCTAAGCATTTTGAGATGTTACATTGATGAGGATTATCCATTAGTTTTCGAGAAAACGGCATTTGAAAATCAAAATTTTACATGTATTTCTCCTTAAGGATTGCACACACGAGTGCGTTCTATTGCCCGTACGTGCGTTCTGATATAGTCTTAGTGTTAGCCGTCAGACGCGATTGTTCCGCTGTCGTGTACACATTGTGCGTGTTGAACCCCTTGCTTGTAACCGTACTCATTATATTACGCAACATTAGCGAGTTGGAGCTATCTAGAGGGATGTTATCAGCGAGTCAGAGTTCATCAAAACGGTTCGTAGCGCCCGGAGCGGAGGGGACCGGAGCGGAGGGTGCGGAACGTCGCTTTTGACAAACGCAACCAAGGCAATCGAGAATCCACCTTAAAAAAGTGGTCGACAACTAAATACAAGTGCTACGCCTATCAGTAAAAGTATATTAATCTACGCGTACCGTCAATAGAACACTCGAGTTAGTGAAATCCCTATCTAAAATGTATGTAAAATTTTGATTTTCAAATGCCGTTTTCTCGAAAACTAATGGATAATCCGTAAATATGTAATTACAAAAAATGCTTAGAAAATTGTCCTCTTTGCAATAGTGCAAAAGTCGATGCTCGATTCGTGGTGTAAATTAACTGACAGATCTCTTTAAAAATTCAAAATATATGATTTTGAAACACGACAATATGCAGAGTTAGTCGTAGACTGTTTTGTCAAAATATTGGTTTTAAGCACGATTTTCTCGATCTCGATTTTCACGATCTCTGCAAACTGGAATTTTTAGCTGAAATTGATAAATTTATGTTTGAGCATGAATGACGTTTGATTGACCATCGTGTAAGTCTAAGGTGTCGCGAAGAGATTTCCAAAATTGTTGCCGGGGGGGGGGTACGAAATGGAATATAGACTTTGTACTACTTTTCTTTTCACAATAATGAAATATCTTAATGAAATTGAAATCAATCGATTAAGTTAATGAGTTCATAATTAGTCCACAATTATGCTTTACTTAATTTTTTTTAAAAGTTATTTTTTGATGTGGGGGTGCTAATTTGACGTCAACTCAGCACCCCCACCAAAGTTTTACGTTTATTCGCAAAACGATTGGTGTCCAAAATTTGAGAATGTTATCCAAAATTAGTCCGTAATTAGTCCATAATTACAGTATAAATATTTTTTTTGGTTCTGAAAAGGTGGGGTGCTAGCTTGATATGGGTTTATATAATATTTAGTGTAATTTTTACAATATCTCGGCTAAACAAACAGAAAACCAAAAACAATTCTCATTGTAATGTAATGTAATGTAATAAGGAGAAAAATTCAACAATAAATATCTCAAAAATCAGACTTATTTGTATTTTAATTTTTATAGTTAAATTATAAATTGAAAATAAACATTTCGCCAATATTAGCAATATTGAAAAACGTTCATATCTCGATATCGGCGCAATATTGCACCAATATTGCGCCAATATTTGTGGTACTGGAATAAATCATTAAAAATGTGATAATGATGTACGAGTAATATGATTGATTTGTTCCTAAATTATTACATTTTTACAACTTGTCAAATACAATGTCGCCTCTTAATGCAGCTTGTCGCTTTAAATTGAATTGGATAAAAATGAGAAAACTATTAGCGAATAGTTGAATGCAACAAAATATTACACAAGCGATTTTTTCATTAAATTTACTCCAAGCATAAGAATATAAATGTGTAAGTCCTATGCAAAAAGGAATCACTGTAACAATAGCTCCAACGACACTTTCGGGTGCAGGATAAGTCAACTCTACTCCGAGCTCGATTCCCATTACTAAAACTCCACTGTATGAAAATCTGGAAAATGTAAAAATTAATGTTGCACAAATAAAGTACGAGTATTTTGTCTCTCACCCATATATGATAGCCAGCATATAGAGAACCCACATTCCTTGGTCAAGTAAAAAAAGGAATAAAATTGTCGAAATAATGTAGAAAATGTTAACAGTCCAAGTCATCAATCTAGAATTGAAAATTATTTACCTATATAATTTAAATTTAGTGTTTTTGTGTTACTTATATCGTTTAAATTTGTCCAAACACATTCCAACCACGATTGAAGCAAATGCGCCTACAAAATTCATAAGAAAACCGATAATTCCAACTTCTGTTGTTGCATCCTATGTAAGGAACAATTAAATATTTTTATTGAATTAATATGATTTTTTCTATAATTACCGGATAGTGACTCAAAATTATTTGATTTAATAAGGTGTTTAATGAAAAAAATATTCCGTTATTTATTCCATACGATATAATTAAATAAATACACGAAGGATTTGTAAATATCTGTTTTAATATTTTCATAAAAGCATGAGATTGGGTAGTTTTGTTTAGAATTTGTGCTCGAGCTAATGTTGGGGGTAGTGGTGGACGTTCTTGAAAACCTAAAAGATTTATTTAAAATAAAATTTTAAAAAAATAATAAAAGTTTTTATTACCAAAATACGTTACGATAATCAATATTGTCGGAAATATGGCATAGGCAACAGACATTCTAAATAACCCCTTCTCGATTGAAGAATTATCCGTTGGGTCAATTATAAATGGAGGTAACAGGAAGCCTAGCGCCATTGAACCCGACGCTATAAAAAATCCTATGCTGCAAGCTGTAGAAACTTCGTTGGCGGGAAACCAAGTTCCCGCAAGTTGTGCAGTCAGTGGTATTAGTAAAACTTGCACCACGGAAATCATTGCTTGTCCTAAAATTATTATCCAAAACCTATCTGGGGCAATTCCGACCACTTTAATCCAACTGCCCAAACTTGTTGCTATTATTGCGATTAGGATAGATTTGCGCAAACCCTAAAAAAATAATTGATCCAAAACTGAATTTGCATCGAATTTAATAGTTACCAATGCATGTATAACATAAGAAGATGGCATAACAAAGACGGAATACGTCAATATGGTAATCAAGAAAGACCAACTGATTTCAGTATTTGTAGTGTCGTAATATTTTGCAATTGCTTCAGCAATGGACACATATTCTGCCATAGACATGATGTTGCTGATTTCAATCAAAACAAATAAGGTCAAAATCCACCAACGTCTTTTATATACCTGGCAATCTGCTGCTGATATTTTAACTCTTGGCTCTAAAACAATTCAAAATCGAAAAAAGAATTGGTTGAACCAAAGTTAGCAAAGATTTGGCTGATAATAAAAACAATTTTTGTATTTTTTTCTTTTGTACATCAACATGAGTTTTTCATAAAATAATTAATTCGCTATTGTTCGTACTAATAGTCACAGATTAATCCGAGATTCAAGATTAATTCTCGAAAAAGCAGCTGTTGTAAAAACAAACGATTTTTAAAAAATAGCAAAAATAAACTTAACTGTATTAGAACTTACCATATACTACTTCCATGATGGTTAAACACCAATATTAAGTTGAACTAATTTAAATGTTGAATTGGTGATATTAACCAAGTGCTACGACGAAAAAATCCAATCGGCAAAATTCACTACCTGCAAATAAAAATACGTTAGTAACTTATAGCTAGGAATCGCATTTATATGCATTGTTATTAAAAAGTAGCTAATTTCAGGCTTTTCTTTAGTTTTATGGTGTTTTACATGATATAAAAAACGCTTACAAATCAAATATAATCAAAATATATTATTTATAAATTTATAAATATATATAACATTTGCAGTTGCAGTAAAACACCTTTAGTTTACATATTCGGTTAATTGCATAAAATACATTAAATGTTTTATAACTGCGTTATCTAAAATTCTCGACACTTTCAATCTAATTCGTAGCCTTGTGATAGTAAAAATGTTTGCAAAATTTATACTTACAATGTAATTTATTTATTTGTTATTTTATTTATGTGTATACGGCTGTGTGTAAACGTTGAAAACAAAATACACTAAACTTTAATTATTATTAAACCCACCAATGAAAATTTAAGGTTTTATTTTTAAGCCCAAACGCCAGGTTAACATAAAACTTGATTTTTAATATAAAGAACATAAATATTATTTTTTCATATTTATATTTACAGTTTTACTTTGTAAATATAACATTTAAATCTAACTTAATATCATACAGGGTGTCCCCGTAACCGTGGAGAACCTTTGAGGTGGTGATAATGTCACTTTTCTAAGACAAATTTTCGAATGAAATTTTTGAATTTTTGAATTTCTGATTTCAAACGGCCATAGCTCCGATATTATTGATTTTTTAAGCTTAATGGATTAGAACTTTTTTAACGACCATTCGCTTATCTGTAAATTAGGTTATAACTCCTTATCGTCTAGAATTAATGGATTTCGAGTTATAAATTAAATTAAGGAAAAAAATGTTAAAAAAATTCAAGTGTTATTTTTCTTACTTTTCTTGCAAACCCCGTATTTCTTAAACAAAACGTCGTTGAGAAAAACTGACGACCTAATCCGGATAGGGAATTTAACGAGCTACAACTTTGGTCAAATAAATTTTTTTGGGAAACCAACCATTTTCACAGGAATTCTGAAAATAATGATCAAGGTAGATAAAATAAATAAAATAATAGAAGCTTTAAAGGGAGATACCCCCAAGGGTTTGGACTTGGACAATAATTTTATTGGAAAATTTGTCTTAGAAGAGTGTCCTTTATCACTACCTAAAAGGTTCTCCACGGTTACGGGGACACCCTGTATAAATTTTACTGGATTTTTATTTTTTAATTGCAAGGTGAATTTATTTTTAAAAATGTCGCCCTTTTCTACAAAAACTATGCACCTATAAATGTAATTAATTTAAAAATTACTTTAAAATTAAGTAAGTTTGATGATATCCATATTTAAGGTAAAATACCGCATTTACGACTATCTGGCACTTATAATTTTAGTTAATTGTAACCGCTGTGCTAGTTTAAGTAAAATATAACAACTGCTAAGTCAATGGTACCATTATAAAATATTTAATTTTGATAAAAAAGTTTGATAAATCTAAATAAAAATAATAAGTGTAAATATTTAAATAAATATAGTAATAATATACAAATCGCTCTTGAAGACGATTCCTTTATCTTATATTGGGACAGAATAATCTTCACAGACCGGGAAGTTTGTTCGATATTATTTTAATTAATAAACAGGACAAAGATGCAATTATGATTGATGTTGCAGTTCTATCAAAAAATTACTTAACTACGGAGTTACAAAAATCAGAAAATATAAAGCACTGATAATGGAGATAACGTCTGTTTGGCACCTAAAATGGTTATTTTTGTACCTATTGTTATATCTGCTACTGGAATTTTAGAAACGTGTCACATTGTACGAAAATTTTTAAATATTTAAAACTAAATCAAACTTTACTAATTTTAGTAATTTACTACCATCTTCGTTATGTTAAGTTAAAATGAAAAAAAGTATAAGGATATTTTATATTATTGAATAATTAATGAAAAAAAGTAAGGATTTAAAAGTCTTAACTCCTAACCATCTTTGGCATTTTCTTATGCACTTTGACGAGATAATTCGATTCGTTTAGAAAGATTTTATTCAAGTATACTAACCTTTTTGTTCAACTTTCAAGTGAAGAAATTAAATTTTGGCGATCCGTGTTTTATTTTGCACCTTCCGCCACGGCGCACACTGGTAGAAATGCACAATCTAGGTGTGCAACAGTCAAAATCTAAGTTAGGTTACCATAAATTCTATAATTTTCAACATATTCCACTAAAATATGAATCAATGGTGTCCGAAAAAATAATAAAAAAAGTCTAAGCTTTTTAGATAAGGTGCAATATAATACAAAAAGCAGACGATGACAACGACAAAATTTGTATTAACATATGTATTAGTCTGATTTTCTGCATGATAGTCAACTCATTATTGTTCAAGTTAATAGTTATATTTGGGTTTTAAAACAATGAACACTTTTCCTACAATTATATATTTATTTTTCATAATTTTGGTTAAATAATGCCCATCAGTTATTGATATACATAAGGTATTTTTGATATAAAGTTCGAGTATATTGCTATATATTGTGATGACCCGCTTGTCTCAAATTAAGAAATTATAAATTAAATAAAATTTTTAATAAAAATTTAAATCTTCCTCGGGCCACCCATTTTTTTATTCACATGAGACTCTTGAATAAAATAAATTCTTAAAAACTTAAATCAAACACTTATTAAAACTTAAACTCAATACTTTAATTAAATTAAACTGTAAAACTTAAATTGAATTAGAACGGACAAACACACGTCCGCTCGCTCGGCTGTCGGCCATCAAAAAGCATATCTACACATTTTTCATTTTACAAACTTAACAATAAATAATACTAACTTAAAATTATTAACAATTAAAAATATGATACAGGACGATTAAAATTATTTACAACACAAAATATTTACAAAAATTAAACAATTATTTTTATCGAACTAATTAATCACTTTGAACATGACAATATGTATAAAATTTTAAACGATTTCAATTTTTAATTTAAATAAAAACTATATTAATCCACGCATATCCAGATTGATCATTTGCTGATAGAATTATTACTCTTTTAGAATTCGAGTGAAACAAAAATTAACAGCAAAAACCTGCAAATAAATTAAATATTTAACAATTTCAGCTACTGTGTCAATATCTTGGAGCTGTTTGATGTTTGGCGCAAAGAAAACACATTAAGTGAAAAAAATTCCGCTGTATCAACATTTATGTTTGGAATAAATTAAGGTTGCATAGTCGCACTCATAGTGATAATGTTCATGTTAAGCAACAAATAATAGTATATTACATGCCGAGGTGGAAAATGCTTCATTACAGCCGAGCGCTAGTTAGTTGACTGAGGCGCGAAGCGCCGAAGTCAACTATAAGCGCGACGCTGGAATGAAGCTTGACACCGAGGTATGTATACTATTTTATTCACAATCAGATAGTAAATAACAAATAATTAAAATTTGTATTAAATTATACGCTGCTTTTCACTTTGTTTCATTTTTGAAAAGATAAACTAGTTTATCAAGTTGGTATAAAAAATAAGCAAATTGCTGTTTATGTCAAACAAAATGATGGTAAACATTTGACATAATTGTACTTTAATTATTCTGGCTAAATTAACAATATTGTTATAAAACTTACATTTTTAAAGTAACTAAAATAATATTAGATTATAGTTAACTTGCACTAAATTTGTACTTGACATTTGACATAATCTTAATTAATTTGACGCACATTATTTGTTAGTTCCTTTTCTTGCCAACATGCGACTTTGCAGGTCGGGAAGTGATCACTTCCCGACCTGAGGTAGGTTGGGAAGTAAAACAAAATAGCTCTGATTGGTTGGCAAGTGAAAGTAAATAATAAACTGCTTCCCAACTTCTTAAAAATCAGGAATGCATCGATTACTAACCGATTGTGAATCCCGTCAAAACGACGCGGGAATTTGGACGCGCGACAATTGGACGCCGTCATTTGGACGCGCGACAATTGGACGCGTGTAAAATTGGACGCGCGTCAATTGGACGCATGCGACAATTGGACGCGGATAATTTGGACGCGCGTCATTTGGACGCATGCGACAATTTAGGGTACGACAATTGGACGCAGAGATTTGGACGCGCGTCAATTGGACGCATGCGACAATTTGTGGTAAGACAATTGCACACATGCAATAATTTGACATTAATATAATAGATATAAGATTTATTTATAAAATTAAACTACAAGAAGTTAATTAGAGACAGTTTTATTAATTTTTTGTAATGTAAACAATACATTTTTTATTAAATTTACAACATTTTAATATTTACATAAAAAGAAACTAATCATATTAATTTTAAATCTGCAGCTGAAAGTTGTGCGCGATTCCTCGTAAGTAATCCAGCAGTAGCCTGTTTGCATAATCATCGACAATTACTTTAATTCTCTTTGCAGTATTTCTATACACTTTTATGCGTACTGGGATATCTCCTGCGATATATTGTTCTGTTATCAATTGATTGGCACTATCTTCCTTCTTAAGAGTTTTAATGAATTTCCAGATATTGGGATGAGCAGCACCAAGTAAATACTTAAATCCATTATGCCATCCTTCGACGGAATTATTTGTTCGTGGAATGTCATCTTCCACCAGTTGATAACAATTCCACAAATTACTTGAAAATAATGGTGGTCTTCGACGTCCCCTCCTATCAAGTCGGCCTATCCATGTATCTTCGAAATAGTGAATGATTGGTAATAGTAAATTTTCATTGGTTCGATAAAATTCACTGTCCAGCAGCTCTTCATACGCTTCAACGACATGTTCTTCTGATACAAAAGCTAGAGCTGAAAGTTTCCTTACATGTAGAGCAAAATCAGAGTCTACACTGTATCGTTCTTGTAAGCCCGCGCCTTGAATGTACCTCCATACACATTACGTAAAATGAAAGAAACATCGACGTATCCTAACATTCGGAAAATTATTTTGAAGTGCAGAGATAGCAGCTCTCTCAAAGTCTACCATAATTGTTGTTGGTTGTAATCCTGCTTTAAGGTTTTTCAATTCTTGAAAAAGACGATTATACGTTTGCTCGGTCTTGTTGGGGAGTAATGCGTATACGCTTGGTATGACGTTGCTATACTGTATCCCATGAATAGTGTACAGCTGATTGAACATTAGAGGTGCAGAAGAAAATGTTCCATCAGCATACCAATGCTCACACTGCTGCATTAGCTGTAAATTTCTCTCCGTCGAAAACAAAAGAATTCTCTCCTCACTTGGACCACTATCGAACAGAAGAAAAGGTTCACCATCGTTGTTCTTCCTGTATTCCTCTGGAATTTCAAGTTCAATCAGATTTCTGGGATTTGCAGGGACGGCTTTTTTTATTTGACGTACTCGCTGTATGGTTCTCTTCATGGCAGGAACTGGCGGTAATTGGCCTACCGCAGCTAAAGAAATTCCCTGGGATGCAGTGGCTATTATACCATGAGTGGTTTGCTCAACTTCTGAAGCATTTTGTTTCATAGCACCTATCGCTACCTTTGCTTCAAGTTTCGCAGCATCGGCAACGTGATTGTGTGTTACACTCTTCACAACTTCATCTCCTAAAGTGTGTACTCTTCCAGGACATTTAAGCTTAGTATAAGTAGAACATTTCCAAATAATTTTCTCTGCAATGGTTCGTTCCTTTTTGTGCACAAAACCATCGTAAACTAACATGTCGTTGCCTTTCTGACTTTTTATAAATTCAAGGGGCATGTTAATATCTTGAATACTTTGCTATTATACGAGTGAAACTAGAAATAAAATTTAAACCAATTTTAAAGCTTACCGATTACTTGGTGCTAACTTCTTCTTTCTTTTATGTTGTGAAGTCATGAAGGAAACTAATTAACTTCTTGTAGTTTAATTTTATAAATAAATCTTATATCTATTATATTAATGTCAAATTATTGCATGTGTGCAATTGTCTTACCACAAATTGTCGCATGCGTCCAATTGACGCGCGTCCAAATCTCCGCGTCCAATTGTCGTACCCTAAATTGTCGCATGCGTCCAAATGACGCGCGTCCAAATTATCCGCGTCCAATTGTCGCATGCGTCCAATTGACGCGCGTCCAATTTTACACGCGTCCAATTGTCGCGCGTCCAAGTGACCGCGTCCAATTGTCGCGCGTCCAAATTCCCGCGTCGTTTTGACGTGGAACCAACAATTTTAATGTTAAAATATCTTAAAAATAAAAAATCTCAAAAGATTGGAAATTAGAGATTAAAGATTAAAGATTCAAAACTGAAGATTAAAGATTAAATAATAAAGAAGAAAAAACTAAAAAGTTTTTATACGCCTTCAGTCGAGATTACCTATCATTTTAGATTAGGTACTACCTTCAAATATCCAGTCATTGTTTTTTTTTGAGGCCAAGTAAGCAACACCAACTTTTTCATATTACCTGCATTGAAACAGTGTGTTTCAATAGCTGTCAAGACAGTCGATACACGACAATTTCAGACTACTGCGAATATTGGTCAAACATTAAAATGTTTCAGCCCTAGGGCAGAAGCACTCAAGTTTTTTACCGCCAACTCTGTTTCCGATTTCATTTCAACCCTGTCAGAATTAAAATAATTTTTCATTACTTCAAATAAAATTTAATTAGTATGACAGCTGTCAGATTAATTCGATATTGTTGTTTATAAGTAATTTTTTTTTTGCGCGCGATCGATCTAAATTTTTCCATATGGCTTCCTACCGTAATTCACCAGGGGGTGAGTACGAAACGAGGTGGGGGGAAATTTTTTCTCATTTTTTTGATATCTAGCGCCGTTGTCGAGTTATTGCAATTTCAAAAAATTTTCGAATTTAAAATATTTATTTTACAAGTTTCAATGCAAAAAAATTTTGTGTTTCGATGCAGGTAATATGAAAAACAGTATGCGTGGAGCGAAGTGAAACGCGATTTCAGACGAAGGTGATGCCAGCCCTCGCTTCACTCGGGCAGGCAAATTTCACCCTCGTCTGAAATCGCTTTGTTTCACCCCTTGCCAAACAATATACTATTGCTTCAAGATGCAAAAGCACAAAATGACAAAATAGCTACGGGGTTCTCTTTTCGTTATTTTCACTTTTTACTTTTTTTCAAAAATCGTCGAAAATTCAGATGGTTTTCTTTACCAAAACCAATGTGCTTTAATGCGAAGAGTTCGAAAAACGCGGTATCGTTTGGAGAAAATGCTCGAAAGCGGTTCAAAATGACGTTTAAATATTTTCAATTTTAAAGACGCATAATTCCTAAAACATTATACCTACGGCAAATCTGCTTGCGTCAATCGATTGATCTCAAAAAACTGCATAGGAAAACGCCAAAAAATGCTTGTATTTGAAACTCTCGATTTTTGGGGTCAAAAAACACCAAAGGGGTTAACCTTACGTTTTTTTCAAAAATCGCCAAAAATTAAAATGGTCTTTTTTGACCAAAACCGACGTGCTTTTATGCGAGGAGTTCGATAAACGCGGTATCGTTTGGCAAAAACGCTCGTAAGTGGTTCAAAATGACGTTCAAATATTTCCAACTTTAAAGACGCATAAATCCTAAAATATCATACTTACGGCAAATCCACCTGCGCCAGTCGATTTATCTCAAAAAACTGCATGGGAAAACGCCAAAAAATGTTTAGATTTGAAACTTTCTATTTTTGGGGTCAACAAACACCAAAGGGGTTAACCTTACGTTTTTTTCAAAAATCGCCAAAAATTAAAATGGTCTTTTTTGGACCAAAACCGACGTGCTTTGATGCGAGGAGTTCGAAAAGCGCGGTATCATTTGCTGAAAACGCTCGTAAGTGGTTCAAAATGACGTTCAAATATTTCCAACTTTAAAGACGCATAAATCCTAAAATATCATACTTACGGCAAATCCACCTGCGTCAGTCGATTTATCTCAAAAAACTGCATAGGAAAACGGCAAAAAATGCTTGGATTTGAAACTTTCGATTTTTGGGGTCAAAAAACACCAAAGGTTACCTTACGTTTTTTTCAAAAATCGCCAAAAATTAAAATGTTCTTTTTTTGACCAATACCGACGTGCTTTGATGCGAGGAGTGCGAAAAACGCGGTATCGTTTGGCGAAAACGCTCGTAAGTGGTTCAAAATGACGTTCAAATATTTCCAACTTTAAAGACGCATAAATCCTAAAATATCATACTTACGGCAAATCCACCTGCGTCAGTCGATTTATCTCAAAAAACTGCATAGGAAAACGGCAAAAAATGCTTGGATTTGAAACTTTCGATTTTTGGGGTCAAAAAACACCAAAGGTTACCTTACGTTTTTTTCAAAAATCGCCAAAAATTAAAATGGTCTTTTTTTGACCAAAACCGACGTGCTTTGATGCGAGAAGTTCGAAAAACGCGGTATCGTTTGGCGAAAACGCTCGTAAGTGGTTCAAAATGACGTTCAAATATTTCCAACTTTAAAGACGCATAAATCCTAAAACATCATACTCACGGCAAATCCACCTGCGTCAGTCGATTTATCTCAAAAAACTGCATAGGAAAACGCCAAAAAATGCTTGGCTTTGAAACTTTCGATTTTTGGGGTCAAAAAACACCAAAGGGGTTATTACGTTTTTTTCAAAAATCGCCAAAAATTAAAATGGTCTTTTTTTGACCAAAACCGACGTGCTTTGATGCGAGGAGTTCGAAAAACGCGGTATCGTTTGGCGAAAACGCTCGTAAGTGGTTCAAAATGACGTTCAAATATTTCCAACTTTAAAGACGCATAAATCCTAAAATATCATACTTACGGAAAATCCACCTGCGTCAGTCGATTTATCTCAAAAAACTGCATAGGAAAACGCCAAAAAATGCTTGGATTTGAAACTATCGATTTTTGGGGTCAAAAAACACCAAAGGGGTTAACCTTACGTTTTTTTCAAAAATCGCCAAAAATTAAAATGGTCTTTTTTTGACCAAAACCGACGTGCTTTGATGCGAGGAGTTCGAAAAACGCGGTATCGTTTGGCGAAAACGCTCGTAAGTGGTTCAAAATGACGTTCAAATATTTCCAACTTTAAAGACGCATAAATCCTAAAATATCATACTTACGGCAAATCCACCTGCGCCAGTCGATTTATCTCAAAAAACTGCATGGGAAAACGCCAAAAAATGCTTAGATTTGAAACTTTCTATTTTTGGGGTCAACAAACACCAAAGGGGTTAACCTTACGTTTTTTTCAAAAATCGCCAAAAATTAAAATGGTCTTTTTTGGACCAAAACCGACGTGCTTTGATGCGAGGAGTTCGCAAAACGCGGTATCGTTTGGCGAAAACGCACGTAAGTGGTTCAAAATGACGTTCAAATATTTCCAACTTTAAAGACGCATAAATCCTAAAATATCATACTTACGGCAAATCCACCTGCGTCAGTCGATTTATCTCAAAAAACTTCATAGGAAAACGCCAAAAAATGCTTGGATTTGAAACTTTCAATTTTTGGGGTCAAAAAACACCAAAAAGGTTAACCTTACGTTTTTTTCAAAAATCGCCAAAAATTAAAATGGTCTTTTTTGGACCAAAACCGACGTGCTTTGATGCGAGGAGTTCGAGAAATGCGGTATCGTTTGCTGAAAACGCTCGTAAGTGGTTCAAAATGACGTTCAAATATTTCCAACTTTAAAGACGCATAAATCCTAAAATATCATACTTACGGCAAATCCACCTGGGTCAGTCGATTTATCTCAAAAAACTGCATAGGAAAACGCCAAAAAATGCTTGAATTTGAAACTTTCAATTTTTGGGGTCAAAAAACACCAAAGGGGTTAACCTTACGTTTTTTTCAAAAATCGCCAAAAATTAAAATGGTCTTTTTTTGACCAAAACCGACGTGCTTTGATGCGAGAAGTTCGAAAAACGCGGTATCGTTTGGCGAAAACGCTCGTAAGTGGTTCAAAATGACGTTCAAATATTTTCAACATTAAAGACGCATAAATCCTAAAATATCATACTTACGGCAAATCCACCTGCGTCAGTCGATTTATCTCAAAAAACTGCATAGGAAAACGCCAAAAAATGCTTGGATTTGAAACTTTCAATTTTTGGGGTCAAAAAACACCAAAGGGGTTAACCTTACGTTTTTTTCAAAAATCGCCAAAAATTAAAATGGTCTTTTTTTGACCAAAACCGACGTGCTTTGATGCGAGGAGTTCGAAAAACGCGGTATCGTTTGGCGAAAACGCTCGTAAGTGGTTCAAAATGACGTTCAAATATTTCCAACTTTAAAGACGCATAAATCCTAAAATATCATACTTACGGAAAATCCACCTGCGTCAGTCGATTTATCTCAAAAAACTGCATAGGAAAACGCCAAAAAATGCTTGGCTTTGAAACTTTCGATTTTTGGGGTCTAAAAACACCAAAGGGGTTAACCTTACGTTTTTTTCAAAAATCGCCAAAAATTAAAATGGTCTTTTTTTGACCAAAACCGACGTGCTTTGATGCGAGGAGTTCGAAAATCGCGGTATCGTTTGGCGAAAACGCTCGTAAGTGGTTCAAAATGACGTTCAAATATTTCCAACTTTAAAGACGCATAAATCCTAAAATATCATACTCACGGCAAATCCACCTGCGTCAGTCGATTTATCTCAAAAAACTGCATAGGAAAACGCCAAAAAATGCTTGGATTTGAAACTTTCGATTTTTGGGGTCAAAAAACACCTTACGTTTTTTTCAAAAATCGCCAAAAATTAAAATGGTCTTTTTTTGACCAAAACCAACGTGCTTTGATGCGAGGAGTTCGAAAAACGCGGTATCGTTTGGCGAAAACGCTCGTAAGTGGTTCAAAATGACGTTCAAATATTTCCAACTTTAAAGACGCATAAATCCTAAAATATCATACTTACGGCAAATCCACCTGCGTCAGTCGATTTATCTCAAAAAACTGCATAGGAAAACGCCAAAAAATGCTTGGATTTGAAACTATCGATTTTTGGGGTCAAAAAACACCAAAGGGGTTAACCTTACGTTTTTTTCAAAAATCGCCAAAAATTAAAATGGTCTTTTTTTGACCAAAACCGACGTGCTTTGATGCGAGGAGTTCGAAAAACGCGGTATCGTTTGGCGAAAACGCTCGTAAGTGGTTCAAAATGACGTTCAAATATTTCCAACTTTAAAGACGCATAAATCCTAAAATATCATACTTACGGCAAATCCACCTGCGCCAGTCGATTTATCTCAAAAAACTGCATGGGAAAACGCCAAAAAATGCTTAGATTTGAAACTTTCTATTTTTGGGGTCAACAAACACCAAAGGGGTTAACCTTACGTTTTTTTCAAAAATCGCCAAAAATTAAAATGGTCTTTTTTGGACCAAAACCGACGTGCTTTGATGCGAGGAGTTCGCAAAACGCGGTATCGTTTGGCGAAAACGCACGTAAGTGGTTCAAAATGACGTTCAAATATTTCCAACTTTAAAGACGCATAAATCCTAAAATATCATACTTACGGCAAATCCACCTGCGTCAGTCGATTTATCTCAAAAAACTTCATAGGAAAACGCCAAAAAATGCTTGGATTTGAAACTTTCAATTTTTGGGGTCAAAAAACACCAAAAAGGTTAACCTTACGTTTTTTTCAAAAATCGCCAAAAATTAAAATGGTCTTTTTTGGACCAAAACCGACGTGCTTTGATGCGAGGAGTTCGAGAAATGCGGTATCGTTTGCTGAAAACGCTCGTAAGTGGTTCAAAATGACGTTCAAATATTTCCAACTTTAAAGACGCATAAATCCTAAAATATCATACTTACGGCAAATCCACCTGGGTCAGTCGATTTATCTCAAAAAACTGCATAGGAAAACGCCAAAAAATGCTTGAATTTGAAACTTTCAATTTTTGGGGTCAAAAAACACCAAAGGGGTTAACCTTACGTTTTTTTCAAAAATCGCCAAAAATTAAAATGGTCTTTTTTTGACCAAAACCGACGTGCTTTGATGCGAGAAGTTCGAAAAACGCGGTATCGTTTGGCGAAAACGCTCGTAAGTGGTTCAAAATGACGTTCAAATATTTTCAACATTAAAGACGCATAAATCCTAAAATATCATACTTACGGCAAATCCACCTGCGTCAGTCGATTTATCTCAAAAAACTGCATAGGAAAACGCCAAAAAATGCTTGGATTTGAAACTTTCAATTTTTGGGGTCAAAAAACACCAAAGGGGTTAACCTTACGTTTTTTTCAAAAATCGCCAAAAATTAAAATGGTCTTTTTTTGACCAAAACCGACGTGCTTTGATGCGAGGAGTTCGAAAAACGCGGTATCGTTTGGCGAAAACGCTCGTAAGTGGTTCAAAATGACGTTCAAATATTTCCAACTTTAAAGACGCATAAATCCTAAAATATCATACTTACGGAAAATCCACCTGCGTCAGTCGATTTATCTCAAAAAACTGCATAGGAAAACGCCAAAAAATGCTTGGCTTTGAAACTTTCGATTTTTGGGGTCTAAAAACACCAAAGGGGTTAACCTTACGTTTTTTTCAAAAATCGCCAAAAATTAAAATGGTCTTTTTTTGACCAAAACCGACGTGCTTTGATGCGAGGAGTTCGAAAATCGCGGTATCGTTTGGCGAAAACGCTCGTAAGTGGTTCAAAATGACGTTCAAATATTTCCAACTTTAAAGACGCATAAATCCTAAAATATCATACTCACGGCACATCCACCTGCGTCAGTCGATTTATCTCAAAAAACTGCATAGGAAAACGCCAAAAAATGCTTGGATTTGAAACTTTCGATTTTTGGGGTCAAAAAACACCTTACGTTTTTTTCAAAAATCGCCAAAAATTAAAATGGTCTTTTTTTGACCAAAACCCACGTGCTTTGATGCGAGGAGTTCGAAAAACGCGGTATCGTTTGGCGAAAACGCTCGTAAGTGGTTCAAAATGACGTTCAAATATTTCCAACTTTAAAGACGCATAAATCCTAAAATATCATACTTACGGCAAATCCACCTGCGTCAGTCGATTTATCTCAAAAAACTGCATAGGAAAACGCCAAAAAATGCTTGGATTTGAAACTTTCAATTTTTGGGGTCAAAAAACACCAAAGGGGTTAACCTTACGTTTTTTTCAAAAATCGCCAAAAATTAAAATGGTCTTTTTTTGACCAAAACCGACGTGCTTTGATGCGAGAAGTTCGAAAAACGCGGTATCGTTTGGCGAAAACGCTCGTAAGTGGTTCAAAATGACGTTCAAATATTTCCAACTTTAAAGACGCATAAATCCTAAAATATCATACTCACGGCAAATCCACCTGCGTCAGTCGATTTATCTCAAAAAACTGCATAGGAAAACGCCAAAAAATGCTTGGCTTTGAAACTTTCGATTTTTGGGGTCAAAAAACACCAAAGGGGTTATTACGTTTTTTTCAAAAATCGCCAAAAATTAAAATGGTCTTTTTTTGACCAAAACCGACGTGCTTTGATGCGAGGAGTTCGAAAAACGCGGTATCGTTTGGCGAAAACGCTCGTAAGTGGTTCAAAATGACGTTCAAATATTTCCAACTTTAAAGACGCATAAATCCTAAAATATCATACTTACGGCAAATCCACCTGGGTCAGTCGATTTATCTCAAAAAACTGCATAGGAAAACGCCAAAAAATGCTTGAATTTGAAACTTTCAATTTTTGGGGTCAAAAAACACCAAAGGGGTTAACCTTACGTTTTTTTCAAAAATCGCCAAAAATTAAAATGGTCTTTTTTTGACCAAAACCGATGTGCTCTGATGCGAGAAGTTCGAAAAACGCGGTATCGTTTGGCGAAAACGCTCGTAAGTGGTTGAAAATGACGTTCAAATATTTTCAACATTAAAGACGCATAAATCCTAAAATATCATACTTACGGCAAATCCACCTGCGTCAGTCGATTTATCTCAAAAAACTGCATAGGAAAACGCCAAAAAATGCTTGGATTTGAAACTTTCAATTTTTGGGGTCAAAAAACACCAAAGGGGTTAACCTAACGTTTTTTTCAAAAATCGCCAAAAATTAAAATGGTCTTTTTTTGACCAAAACCGACGTGCTTTGATGCGAGGAGTTCGAAAAACGCGGTATCGTTTGGCGAAAACGCTCGTAAGTGGTTCAAAATGACGTTCAAATATTTCCAACTTTAAAGACGCATAAATCCTAAAATATCATACTTACGGCAAATCCACCTGCGCCAGTCGATTTATCTCAAAAAACTGCATGGGAAAACGCCAAAAAATGCTTAGATTTGAAACTATCGATTTTTGGGGTCAAAAAACACCAAAGGGGTTAACCTTACGTTTTTTTCAAAAATCGCCAAAAATTAAAATGGTCTTTTTTGGACCAAAACCGACGTGCTTTGATGCGAGGAGTTCGCAAAACGCGGTATCGTTTGGCGAAAACGCACGTAAGTGGTTCAAAATGACGTTCAAATATTTCCAACTTTAAAGACGCATAAATCCTAAAATATCATACTTACGGAAAATCCACCTGCGTCAGTCGATTTATCTCAAAAAACTGCATAGGAAAACGCCAAAAAATGCTTGGCTTTGAAACTTTCGATTTTTGGGGTCTAAAAACACCAAAGGGGTTAACCTTACGTTTTTTTCAAAAATCGCCAAAAATTAAAATGGTCTTTTTTTGACCAAAACCGACGTGCTTTGATGCGAGGAGTTCGAAAATCGCGGTATCGTTTGGCGAAAACGCTCGTAAGTGGTTCAAAATGACGTTCAAATATTTCCAACTTTAAAGACGCATAAATCCTAAAATATCATACTCACGGCAAATCCACCTGCGTCAGTCGATTTATCTCAAAAAACTGCATAGGAAAACGCCAAAAAATGCTTGGATTTGAAACTTTCGATTTTTGTGGTCAAAAAACACCTTACGTTTTTTTCAAAAATCGCCAAAAATTAAAATGGTCTTTTTTTGACCAAAACCAACGTGCTTTGATGCGAGGAGTTCGAAAAACGCGGTATCGTTTGGCGAAAACGCTCGTAAGTGGTTCAAAATGACGTTCAAATATTTCCAACTTTAAAGACGCATAAATCCTAAAATATCATACTTACGGCAAATCCACCTGCGTCAGTCGATTTATCTCAAAAAACTGCATAGGAAAACGCCAAAAAATGCTTGGATTTGAAACTTTCAATTTTTGGGGTCAAAAAACACCAAAGGGGTTAACCTTACGTTTTTTTCAAAAATCGCCAAAAATTAAAATGGTCTTTTTTTGACCAAAACCGACGTGCTTTGATGCGAGAAGTTCGAAAAACGCGGTATCGTTTGGCGAAAACGCTCGTAAGTGGTTCAAAATGACGTTCAAATATTTCCAACTTTAAAGACGCATAAATGCTAAAATATCATACTCACGGCAAATCCACCTGCGTCAGTCGATTTATCTCAAAAAACTGCATAGGAAAACGCCAAAAAATGCTTGGCTTTGAAACTTTCGATTTTTGGGGTCAAAAAACACCAAAGGGGTTATTACGTTTTTTTCAAAAATCGCCAAAAATTAAAATGGTCTTTTTTTGACCAAAACCGACGTGCTTTGATGCGAGGAGTTCGAAAAACGCGGTATCGTTTGGCGAAAACGCTCGTAAGTGGTTCAAAATGACGTTCAAATATTTCCAACTTTAAAGACGCATAAATCCTAAAATATCATACTTACGGCAAATCCACCTGGGTCAGTCGATTTATCTCAAAAAACTGCATAGGAAAACGCCAAAAAATGCTTGAATTTGAAACTTTCAATTTTTGGGGTCAAAAAACACCAAAGGGGTTATCCTTACGTTTTTTTCAAAAATCGCCAAAAATTAAAATGGTCTTTTTTTGACCAAAACCGACGTGCTTTGATGCGAGAAGTTCGAAAAACGCGGTATCGTTTGGCGAAAACGCTCGTAAGTGGTTCAAAATGACGTTCAAATATTTTCAACATTAAAGACGCATAAATCCTAAAATATCATACTTACGGCAAATCCACCTGCGTCAGTCGATTTATCTCAAAAAACTGCATAGGAAAACGCCAAAAAATGCTTGGATTTGAAACTTTCAATTTTTGGGGTCAAAAAACACCAAAGGGGTTAACCTAACGTTTTTTTCAAAAATCGCCAAAAATTAAAATGGTCTTTTTTTGACCAAAACCGACGTGCTTTGATGCGAGGAGTTCGAAAAACGCGGTATCGTTTGGCGAAAACGCTCGTAAGTGGTTCAAAATGACGTTCAAATATTTCCAACTTTAAAGACGCATTAATCCTAAAATATCATACTTACGGCAAATCCACCTGCGCCAGTCGATTTATCTCAAAAAACTGCATGGGAAAACGCCAAAAAATGCTTAGATTTGAAACTATCGATTTTTGGGGTCAAAAAACACCAAAGGGGTTAACCTTACGTTTTTTTCAAAAATCGCCAAAAATTAAAATGGTCTTTTTTGGACCAAAACCGACGTGCTTTGATGCGAGGAGTTCGCAAAACGCGGTATCGTTTGGCGAAAACGCACGTAAGTGGTTCAAAATGACGTTCAAATATTTCCAACTTTAAAGACGCATAAATCCTAAAATATCATACTTACGGCAAATCCACCTGCGTCAGTCGATTTATCTCAAAAAACTTCATAGGAAAACGCCAAAAAATGCTTGGATTTGAAACTATCGATTTTTGGGGTCAAAAAACACCAAAGGGGTTAACCTTACGTTTTTTTCAAAAATCGCCAAAAATTAAAATGGTCTTTTTTGGACCAAAACCGACGTGCTTTGATGCGAGGAGTTCGCAAAACGCGGTATCGTTTGGCGAAAACGCACGTAAGTGGTTCAAAATGACGTTCAAATATTTCCAACTTTAAAGACGCATAAATCCTAAAATATCATACTTACGGCAAATCCACCTGGGTCAGTCGATTTATCTCAAAAAACTGCATAGGAAAACGCCAAAAAATGCTTGGATTTGAAACTATCGATTTTTGGGGTCAAAAAACACCAAAGGGGTTAACCTTACGTTTTTTTCAAAAATCGCCAAAAATTAAAATGGTCTTTTTTTGACCAAAACCGACGTGCTTTGATGCGAGGAGTTCAAAAAACGCGGTATCGTTTGCTGAAAACGCTCGTAAGTGGTTCAAAATGACGTTCAAATATTTCCAACTTTAAAGACGCATAAATCCTAAAATATCATACTTACGGAAAATCCACCTGCGTCAGTCGATTTATCTCAAAAAACTGCATAGGAAAACGCCAAAAAATGCTTGGATTTGAAACTATCGATTTTTGGGGTCAAAAAACACCAAAGGGGTTAACCTTACGTTTTTTTCAAAAATCGCCAAAAATTAAAATGGTCTTTTTTTGACCAAAACCGACGTGCTTTGATGCGAGGAGTTCAAAAAACGCGGTACCTATCGTTTGCTGAAAACGCTCGTAAGTGGTTCAAAATGACGTTCAAATATTTCCAACTTTAAAGACGCATAAATCCTAAAATATCATACTTACGGCAAATCCACCTGCGTCAGTCGATTTATCTCAAAAAACTTCATAGGAAAACGCCAAAAAATGCTTGGATTTGAAACTTTCAATTTTTGGGGTCAAAAAACACCAAAAAGGTTAACCTTACGTTTTTTTCAAAAATCGCCAAAAATTAAAATGGTCTTTTTTGGACCAAAACCGACGTGCTTTGATGCGAGGAGTTCGAGAAATGCGGTATCGTTTGCTGAAAACGCTCGTAAGTGGTTCAAAATGACGTTCAAATATTTCCAACTTTAAAGACGCATAAATCCTAAAATATCATACTTACGGCAAATCCACCTGGGTCAGTCGATTTATCTCAAGAAACTGCATAGGAAAACGCCAAAAAATGCTTGAATTTGAAACTTTCAATTTTTGGGGTCAAAAAACACCAAAGGGGTTAACCTTACGTTTTTTTCAAAAATCGCCAAAAATTAAAATGGTCTTTTTTTGACCAAAACCGACGTGCTTTGATGCGAGAAGTTCGAAAAACGCGGTATCGTTTGGCGAAAACGCTCGTAAGTGGTTCAAAATGACGTTCAAATATTTTCAACATTAAAGACGCATAAATCCTAAAATATCATACTTACGGCAAATCCACCTGCGTCAGTCGATTTATCTCAAAAAACTGCATAGGAAAACGCCAAAAAATGCTTGGATTTGAAACTTTCAATTTTTGGGGTCAAAAAACACCAAAGGGGTTAACCTTACGTTTTTTTCAAAAATCGCCAAAAATTAAAATGGTCTTTTTTTGACCAAAACCGACGTGCTTTGATGCGAGGAGTTCGAAAAACGCGGTATCGTTTGGCGAAAACGCTCGTAAGTGGTTCAAAATGACGTTCAAATATTTCCAACTTTAAAGACGCATAAATCCTAAAATATCATACTCACGGCAAATCCACCTGCGTCAGTCGATTTATCTCAAAAAACTGCATAGGAAAACGCCAAAAAATGCTTGGATTTGAAACTTTCGATTTTTGGGGTCAAAAAACACCAAAGGGGTTAACCTTACGTTTTTTTCAAAAATCGCCAAAAATTAAAATGGTCTTTTTTTGACCAAAACCGACGTGCTTTAATGCGAGGAGTTCGAAAATCGCGGTATCGTTTGGCGAAAACGCTCGTAAGTGGATCAAAATGACGTTCAAATATTTCCAACTTTAAAGACGCATAAATCCTAAAATATCATACTTATGGCAAATCCACCTGCGTCAGTCGATTTATCTCAAAAAACTGCATAGGAAAACGCCAAAAAATGCTTGGCTTTGAAACTTTCGATTTTTGGGGTCAAAAAACACCAAAGGGGTTAACCTTACGTTTTTTTCAAAAATCGCCAAAAATTAAAATGGTCTTTTTTGGACCAAAACCGACGTGCTTTGATGCGAGGAGTTCGCAAAACGCGGTATCGTTTGGCGAAAACGCACGTAAGTGGTTCAAAATGACGTTCAAATATTTCCAACTTTAAAGACGCATAAATCCGAAAATATCATACTTACGGCAAATCCACCTGCGTCAGTCGATTTATCTCAAAAAACTTCATAGGAAAACGCCAAAAAATGCTTGGATTTGAAACTATCGATTTTTGGGGTCAAAAAACACCAAAGGGGTTAACCTTACGTTTTTTTCAAAAATCGCCAAAAATTAAAATGGTCTTTTTTGGACCAAAACCGACGTGCTTTGATGCGAGGAGTTCGCAAAACGCGGTATCGTTTGGCGAAAACGCACGTAAGTGGTTCAAAATGACGTTCAAATATTTCCAACTTTAAAGACGCATAAATCCTAAAATATCATACTTACGGCAAATCCACCTGGGTCAGTCGATTTATCTCAAAAAACTGCATAGGAAAACGCCAAAAAATGCTTGGATTTGAAACTATCGATTTTTGGGGTCAAAAAACACCAAAGGGGTTAACCTTACGTTTTTTTCAAAAATCGCCAAAAATTAAAATGGTCTTTTTTTGACCAAAACCGACGTGCTTTGATGCGAGGAGTTCAAAAAACGCGGTATCGTTTGCTGAAAACGCTCGTAAGTGGTTCAAAATGACGTTCAAATATTTCCAACTTTAAAGACGCATAAATCCTAAAATATCATACTTACGGCAAATCCACCTGCGTCAGTCGATTTATCTCAAAAAACTGCATAGGAAAACGCCAAAAAATGCTTGGATTTGAAACTTTCAATTTTTGGGGTCAAAAAACACCAAAGGGGTTAACCTTACGTTTTTTTCAAAAATCGCCAAAAATTAAAATGGTCTTTTTTTGACCAAAACCGACGTGCTTTGATGCGAGGAGTTCGAAAAACGCGGTATCGTTTGGCGAAAACGCTCGTAAGTGGTTCAAAATGACGTTCAAATATTTCCAACTTTAAAGACGCATAAATCCTAAAATATCATACTTACGGAAAATCCACCTGCGTCAGTCGATTTATCTCAAAAAACTGCATAGGAAAACGCCAAAAAATGCTTGGATTTGAAACTATCGATTTTTGGGGTCAAAAAACACCAAAGGGGTTAACCTTACGTTTTTTTCAAAAATCGCCAAAAATTAAAATGGTCTTTTTTTGACCAAAACCGACGTGCTTTGATGCGAGGAGTTCAAAAAACGCGGTATCGTTTGCTGAAAACGCTCGTAAGTGGTTCAAAATGACGTTCAAATATTTCCAACTTTAAAGACGCATAAATCCTAAAATATCATACTTACGGCAAATCCACCTGCGTCAGTCGATTTATCTCAAAAAACTTCATAGGAAAACGCCAAAAAATGCTTGGATTTGAAACTTTCAATTTTTGGGGTCAAAAAACACCAAAAAGGTTAACCTTACGTTTTTTTCAAAAATCGCCAAAAATTAAAATGGTCTTTTTTGGACCAAAACCGACGTGCTTTGATGCGAGGAGTTCGAGAAATGCGGTATCGTTTGCTGAAAACGCTCGTAAGTGGTTCAAAATGACGTTCAAATATTTCCAACTTTAAAGACGCATAAATCCTAAAATATCATACTTACGGCAAATCCACCTGGGTCAGTCGATTTATCTCAAAAAACTGCATAGGAAAACGCCAAAAAATGCTTGAATTTGAAACTTTCAATTTTTGGGGTCAAAAAACACCAAAGGGGTTAACCTTACGTTTTTTTCAAAAATCGCCAAAAATTAAAATGGTCTTTTTTTGACCAAAACCGACGTGCTTTGATGCGAGAAGTTCGAAAAACGCGGTATCGTTTGGCGAAAACGCTCGTAAGTGGTTCAAAATGACGTTCAAATATTTTCAACATTAAAGACGCATAAATCCTAAAATATCATACTTACGGCAAATCCACCTGCGTCAGTCGATTTATCTCAAAAAACTGCATAGGAAAACGCCAAAAAATGCTTGGATTTGAAACTTTCAATTTTTGGGGTCAAAAAACACCAAAGGGGTTAACCTTACGTTTTTTTCAAAAATCGCCAAAAATTAAAATGGTCTTTTTTTGACCAAAACCGACGTGCTTTGATGCGAGGAGTTCGAAAAACGCGGTATCGTTTGGCGAAAACGCTCGTAAGTGGTTCAAAATGACGTTCAAATATTTCCAACTTTAAAGACGCATAAATCCTAAAATATCATACTCACGGCAAATCCACCTGCGTCAGTCGATTTATCTCAAAAAACTGCATAGGAAAACGCCAAAAAATGCTTGGATTTGAAACTTTCGATTTTTGGGGTCAAAAAACACCAAAGGGGTTAACCTTACGTTTTTTTCAAAAATCGCCAAAAATTAAAATGGTCTTTTTTTGACCAAAACCGACGTGCTTTAATGCGAGGAGTTCGAAAATCGCGGTATCGTTTGGCGAAAACGCTCGTAAGTGGATCAAAATGACGTTCAAATATTTCCAACTTTAAAGACGCATAAATCCTAAAATATCATACTTATGGCAAATCCACCTGCGTCAGTCGATTTATCTCAAAAAACTGCATAGGAAAACGCCAAAAAATGCTTGGCTTTGAAACTTTCGATTTTTGGGGTCAAAAAACACCAAAGGGGTTAACCTTTTAACCCCTTAATTTTTCATTTAATTTTTTAAAAATCGCCAAAAATTAAAATGGTCTTTTTTTGACCAAAACCGACGTGCTTTGATGCGAGGAGTTCGAAAAACGCGGTATCGTTTGGCGAAAACGCTCGTAAGTGGTTCAAAATGACGTTCAAATATTTCCAACTTTAAAGACGCATAAATCCTAAAATATTATACTTACGGAAAATCCACCTGCGTCAGTCGATTTATCTCAAAAAACTGCATAGGAAAACGCCAAAAAATGCTTGGATTTGAAACTATCGATTTTTGGGGTCAAAAAACACCAAAGGGGTTAACCTTACGTTTTTTTCAAAAATCGCCAAAAATTAAAATGGTCTTTTTTTGACCAAAACCGACGTGCTTTGATGCGAGGAGTTCGAAAAACGCGGTATCGTTTGGCGAAAACGCTCGTAAGTGGTTCAAAATGACGATCAAATATTTCCAACTTTAAAGACGCATAAATCCTAAAATATCATACTTACGGCAAATCCACCTGCGTCAGTAAATTTATCTCAAAAAACTGCATAGGAAAACTACAAAAATGCTTGGATTTGAAACTTTCAATTTTTGGGGTCAAAAAACACCAAAGGGGTTAACCTTACGTTTTTTTCAAAAATCGCCAAAAATTAAAATGGTCTTTTTTTGACCAAAACCGACGTGCTTTGATGCGAGGAGTTCGAAAAACGCGGTATCGTTTGGCGAAAACGCTCGTAAGTGGTTCAAAATGACGTTCAAATATTTCCAACTTTAAAGACGCATAAATCCTAAAATATTATACTTACGGAAAATCCACCTGCGTCAGTCGATTTATCTCAAAAAACTGCATAGGAAAACGCCAAAAAATGCTTGGATTTGAAACTATCGATTTTTGGGGTCAAAAAACACCAAAGGGGTTAACCTTACGTTTTTTTCAAAAATCGCCAAAAATTAAAATGGTCTTTTTTTGACCAAAACCGACGTGCTTTGATGCGAGGAGTTCGAAAAACGCGGTATCGTTTGGCGAAAACGCTCGTAAGTGGTTCAAAATGACGTTCAAATATTTCCAACTTTAAAGACGCATAAATCCTAAAATATCATACTTACGGAAAATCCACCTGCGTCAGTCGATTTATCTCAAAAAACTGCATAGGAAAACGCCAAAAAATGCTTGGATTTGAAACTATCGATTTTTGGGGTCAAAAAACACCGAAGGGGTTAACCTTACGTTTTTTTCAAAAATCGCCAAAAATTAAAATGGTCTTTTTTTGACCAAAACCGACGTGCTTTGATGCGAGGAGTTCGAAAAACGCGGTATCGTTTGGCGAAAACGCTCGTAAGTGGTTCAAAATGACGTTCAAATATTTCCAACTTTAAAGACGCATAAATCCTAAAATATCATACTTACGGCAAATCCACCTGCGTCAGTAAATTTATCTCAAAAAACTGCATAGGAAAACTACAAAAATGCTTGGATTTGAAACTTTCAATTTTTGGGGTCAAAAAACACCAAAGGGGTTAACCTTACGTTTTTTTCAAAAATCGCCAAAAATTAAAATGGTCTTTTTTGGACCAAAACCGACGTGCTTTGATGCGAGGAGTTCGAAAAACGCGGTATTGTTTGGCGAAAACGCTCGTAAGTGGTTCAAAATGACGTTCAAATATTTCCAACTTTATAGACGCATAAATCCTAAAATATCATACTTACGGCAAATCCACCTGCGTCAGTCGATTTATCTCAAAAAACTGCATAGGAAAACGCCAAAAAATGCTTGGCTTTGAAACTTTCGATTTTTGGGGTCAAAAAACACCAAAGGGGTTAACCTTACGTTTTTTTCAAAAATCGCCAAAAATTAAAATGGTCTTTTTTTGACCAAAACCGACGTGCTTTGATGCGAGGAGTTCGAAAAACGCGGTATCGTTTGGCGAAAACGCTCGTAAGTGGTTCAAAATGACGTTCAAATATTTCCAACTTTAAAGACGCATAAATCCTAAAATATTATACTTACGGAAAATCCACCTGCGTCAGTCGATTTATCTCAAAAAACTGCATAGGAAAACGCCAAAAAATGCTTGGATTTGAAACTATCGATTTTTGGGGTCAAAAAACACCAAAGGGGTTAACCTTACGTTTTTTTCAAAAATCGCAAAAAATTAAAATGGTCTTTTTTTGACCAAAACCGACGTGCTTTGATGCGAGGAGTTCGAAAAACGCGGTATCGTTTGGCGAAAACGCTCGTAAGTGGTTCAAAATGACGTTCAAATATTTCCAACTTTAAAGACGCATAAATCCTAAAATATCATACTTACGGAAAATCCACCTGCGTCAGTCGATTTATCTCAAAAAACTGCATAGGAAAACGCCAAAAAATGCTTGGATTTGAAACTTTCAATTTTTGGGGTCAAAAAACACCAAAAAGGTTAACCTTACGTTTTTTTCAAAAATCGCCAAAAATTAAAATGGTCTTTTTTGGACCAAAACCGACGTGCTTTGATGCGAGGAGTTCGAGAAATGCGGTATCGTTTGCTGAAAACGCTCGTAAGTGGTTCAAAATGACGTTCAAATATTTCCAACTTTAAAGACGCATAAATCCTAAAATATCATACTTACGGCAAATCCACCTGGGTCAGTCGATTTATCTCAAAAAACTGCATAGGAAAACGCCAAAAAATTCTTGAATTTGAAACTTTCAATTTTTGGGGTCAAAAAACACCAAAGGGGTTAACCTTACGTTTTTTTCAAAAATCGCCAAAAATTAAAATGGTCTTTTTTTGACCAAAACCGACGTGCTTTGATGCGAAAAGTTCGAAAAACGCGGTATCGTTTGGCGAAAACGCTCGTAAGTGGTTCAAAATGACGTTCAAATATTTTCAACATTAAAGACGCATAAATCCTAAAATATCATACTTACGGCAAATCCACCTGCGTCAGTCGATTTATCTCAAAAAACTGCATAGGAAAACGCCAAAAAATGCTTGGATTTGAAACTTTCAATTTTTGGGGTCAAAAAACACCAAAGGGGTTAACCTTACGTTTTTTTCAAAAATCGCCAAAAATTAAAATGGTCTTTTTTTGACCAAAACCGACGTGCTTTGATGCGAGGAGTTCGAAAAACGCGGTATCGTTTGGCGAAAACGCTCGTAAGTGGTTCAAAATGACGTTCAAATATTTCCAACTTTAAAGACGCATAAATCCTAAAATATCATACTTACGGAAAATCCACCTGCGTCAGTCGATTTATCTCAAAAAACTGCATAGGAAAACGCCAAAAAATGCTTGGATTTGAAACTATCGATTTTTGGGGTCAAAAAACACCAAAGGGGTTAACCTTACGTTTTTTTCAAAAATCGCCAAAAATTAAAATGGTCTTTTTTTGACCAAAACCGACGTGCTTTGATGCGAGGAGTTCGAAAAACGCGGTATCGTTTGGCGAAAACGCTCGTAAGTGGTTCAAAATGACGTTCAAATATTTCCAACTTTAAAGACGCATAAATCCTAAAATATCATACTTACGGCAAATCCACCTGCGTCAGTCGATTTATCTCAAAAAACTGCATAGGAAAACTACAAAAATGCTTGGATTTGAAACTTTCAATTTTTGGGGTCAAAAAACACCAAAGGGGTTAACCTTACCTTTTTTTCAAAAATCGCCAAAAATTAAAATGGTCTTTTTTGGACCAAAACCGACGTGCTTTGATGCGAGGAGTTCGAAAAACGCGGTATCGTTTGGCGAAAACGCTCGTAAGTGGTTCAAAATGAGGTTCAAATATTTCCAACTTTAAAGACGCATAAATCCTAAAATATCATACTTACGGCAAATCCACATGCGTCAGTCGATTTATCTCAAAAAACTGCATAGGAAAACGCCAAATAATGCTTAGATTTGAAACTTTCGATTTTTGGGGTCAAAAAACACCAAAGGGGTTAACCTTACGTTTTTTTCAAAAATCGCCAAAAATTAAAATGGTCTTTTTTTGACCAAAACCGACGTGCTTTGATGCGAGGAGTTCAAAAAACGCGGTATCGTTTGCTGAAAACGCTCGTAAGTGGTTCAAAATGACGTTCAAATATTTCCAACTTTAAAGACGCATAAATCCTAAAATATCATACTTACGGCAAATCCACCTGCGTCAGTCGATTTATCTCAAAAAACTGCATAGGAAAACGACAAAAAATGCTTGGCTTTGAAACTTTCGATTTTTGGGGTCTAAAAACACCAAAGGGGTTAACCTTACGTTTTTTTCAAAAATCGCCAAAAATTAAAATGGTCTTTTTTTGACCAAAACCGACGTGCTTTGATGCGAGGAGTTCGAAAATCGCGGTATCGTTTGGCGAAAACGCTCGTAAGTGGTTCAAAATGACGTTCAAATATTTCCAACTTTAAAGACGCATAAATCCTAAAATATCATACTCACGGCAAATCCACCTGCGTCAGTCGATTTATCTCAAAAAACTGCATAGGAAAACGCCAAAAAATGCTTGGATTTGAAACTTTCGATTTTTGGGGTCAAAAAACACCAAAGGGGTTAACCTTACGTTTTTTTCAAAAATCGCCAAAAATTAAAATGGTCTTTTTTTGACCAAAACCAACGTGCTTTGATGCGAGGAGTTCGAAAAACGCGGTATCGTTTGGCGAAAACGCTCGTAAGTGGTTCAAAATGACGTTCAAATATTTCCAACTTTAAAGACGCATAAATCCTAAAATATCATACTTACGGCAAATCCACCTGCGTCAGTCGATTTATCTCAAAAAACTGCATAGGAAAACGCCAAAAAATGCTTGGCTTTGAAACTTTCGATTTTTGGGGTCAAAAAACACCAAAGGGGTTAACCTTACGTTTTTTTCAAAAATCGCCAAAAATTAAAATGGTCTTTTTTTGACCAAAACCGACGTGCTTTAATGCGAGGAGTTCGAAAATCGCGGTATCGTTTGGCGAAAACGCTCGTAAGTGGTTCAAAATGACGTTCAAATATTTCCAACTTTAAAGACGCATAAATCCTAAAATATTATACTTACGGAAAATCCACCTGCGTCAGTCGATTTATCTCAAAAAACTGCATAGGAAAACGCCAAAAAATGCTTGGCTTTGAAACTTTCGATTTTTGGGGTCAAAAAACACCAAAGGGGTTAACCTTACGTTTTTTTCAAAAATCGCCAAAAATTAAAATGGTCTTTTTTTGACCAAAACCGACGTGCTTTGATGCGAGGAGTTCGAAAAACGCGGTATTGTTTGGCGAAAACGCTCGTAAGTGGTTCAAAATGACGTTCAAATATTTCCAACTTTATAGACGCATAAATCCTAAAATATCATACTTACGGCAAATCCACCTGCGTCAGTCGATTTATCTCAAAAAACTGCATAGGAAAACGCCAAAAAATGCTTGGCTTTGAAACTTTCGATTTTTGGGGTCAAAAAACACCAAAGGGGTTAACCTTACGTTTTTTTCAAAAATCGCCAAAAATTAAAATGGTCTTTTTTTGACCAAAACCGACGTGCTTTGATGCGAGGAGTTCGAAAAACGCGGTATCGTTTGGCGAAAACGCTCGTAAGTGGTTCAAAATGACGTTCAAATATTTCCAACTTTAAAGACGCATAAATCCTAAAATATTATACTTACGGAAAATCCACCTGCGTCAGTCGATTTATCTCAAAAAACTGCATAGGAAAACGCCAAAAAATGCTTGGATTTGAAACTATCGATTTTTGGGGTCAAAAAACACCAAAGGGGTTAACCTTACGTTTTTTTCAAAAATCGCAAAAAATTAAAATGGTCTTTTTTTGACCAAAACCGACGTGCTTTGATGCGAGGAGTTCGAAAAACGCGGTATCGTTTGGCGAAAACGCTCGTAAGTGGTTCAAAATGACGTTCAAATATTTCCAACTTTAAAGACGCATAAATCCTAAAATATCATACTTACGGAAAATCCACCTGCGTCAGTCGATTTATCTCAAAAAACTGCATAGGAAAACGCCAAAAAATGCTTGGATTTGAAACTTTCAATTTTTGGGGTCAAAAAACACCAAAGGGGTTAACCTTACGTTTTTTTCAAAAATCGCCAAAAATTAAAATGGTCTTTTTTGGACCAAAACCGACGTGCTTTGATGCGAGGAGTTCGAGAAATGCGGTATCGTTTGCTGAAAACGCTCGTAAGTGGTTCAAAATGACGTTCAAATATTTCCAACTTTAAAGACGCATAAATCCTAAAATATCATACTTACGGCAAATCCACCTGGGTCAGTCGATTTATCTCAAAAAACTGCATAGGAAAACGCCAAAAAATTCTTGAATTTGAAACTTTCAATTTTTGGGGTCAAAAAACACCAAAGGGGTTAACCTTACGTTTTTTTCAAAAATCGCCAAAAATTAAAATGGTCTTTTTTTGACCAAAACCGACGTGCTTTGATGCGAAAAGTTCGAAAAACGCGGTATCGTTTGGCGAAAACGCTCGTAAGTGGTTCAAAATGACGTTCAAATATTTTCAACATTAAAGACGCATAAATCCTAAAATATCATACTTACGGCAAATCCACCTGCGTCAGTCGATTTATCTCAAAAAACTGCATAGGAAAACGCCAAAAAATGCTTGGATTTGAAACTTTCAATTTTTGGGGTCAAAAAACACCAAAGGGGTTAACCTTACGTTTTTTTCAAAAATCGCCAAAAATTAAAATGGTCTTTTTTTGACCAAAACCGACGTGCTTTGATGCGAGGAGTTCGAAAAACGCGGTATCGTTTGGCGAAAACGCTCGTAAGTGGTTCAAAATGACGTTCAAATATTTCCAACTTTAAAGACGCATAAATCCTAAAATATCATACTTACGGAAAATCCACCTGCGTCAGTCGATTTATCTCAAAAAACTGCATAGGAAAACGCCAAAAAATGCTTGGATTTGAAACTATCGATTTTTGGGGTCAAAAAACACCAAAGGGGTTAACCTTACGTTTTTTTCAAAAATCGCCAAAAATTAAAATGGTCTTTTTTTGACCAAAACCGACGTGCTTTGATGCGAGGAGTTCGAAAAACGCGGTATCGTTTGGCGAAAACGCTCGTAAGTGGTTCAAAATGACGTTCAAATATTTCCAACTTTAAAGACGCATAAATCCTAAAATATCATACTTACGGCAAATCCACCTGCGTCAGTCGATTTATCTCAAAAAACTGCATAGGAAAACTACAAAAATGCTTGGATTTGAAACTTTCAATTTTTGGGGTCAAAAAACACCAAAGGGGTTAACCTTACCTTTTTTTCAAAAATCGCCAAAAATTAAAATGGTCTTTTTTGGACCAAAACCGACGTGCTTTGATGCGAGGAGTTCGAAAAACGCGGTATCGTTTGGCGAAAACGCTCGTAAGTGGTTCAAAATGAGGTTCAAATATTTCCAACTTTAAAGACGCATAAATCCTAAAATATCATACTTACGGCAAATCCACATGCGTCAGTCGATTTATCTCAAAAAACTGCATAGGAAAACGCCAAATAATGCTTAGATTTGAAACTTTCGATTTTTGGGGTCAAAAAACACCAAAGGGGTTAACCTTACGTTTTTTTCAAAAATCGCCAAAAATTAAAATGGTCTTTTTTTGACCAAAACCGACGTGCTTTGATGCGAGGAGTTCAAAAAACGCGGTATCGTTTGCTGAAAACGCTCGTAAGTGGTTCAAAATGACGTTCAAATATTTCCAACTTTAAAGACGCATAAATCCTAAAATATCATACTTACGGCAAATCCACCTGCGTCAGTCGATTTATCTCAAAAAACTGCATAGGAAAACGACAAAAAATGCTTGGCTTTGAAACTTTCGATTTTTGGGGTCTAAAAACACCAAAGGGGTTAACCTTACGTTTTTTTCAAAAATCGCCAAAAATTAAAATGGTCTTTTTTTGACCAAAACCGACGTGCTTTGATGCGAGGAGTTCGAAAATCGCGGTATCGTTTGGCGAAAACGCTCGTAAGTGGTTCAAAATGACGTTCAAATATTTCCAACTTTAAAGACGCATAAATCCTAAAATATCATACTCACGGCAAATCCACCTGCGTCAGTCGATTTATCTCAAAAAACTGCATAGGAAAACGCCAAAAAATGCTTGGATTTGAAACTTTCGATTTTTGGGGTCAAAAAACACCAAAGGGGTTAACCTTACGTTTTTTTCAAAAATCGCCAAAAATTAAAATGGTCTTTTTTTGACCAAAACCAACGTGCTTTGATGCGAGGAGTTCGAAAAACGCGGTATCGTTTGGCGAAAACGCTCGTAAGTGGTTCAAAATGACGTTCAAATATTTCCAACTTTAAAGACGCATAAATCCTAAAATATCATACTTACGGCAAATCCACCTGCGTCAGTCGATTTATCTCAAAAAACTGCATAGGAAAACGCCAAAAAATGCTTGGCTTTGAAACTTTCGATTTTTGGGGTCAAAAAACACCAAAGGGGTTAACCTTACGTTTTTTTCAAAAATCGCCAAAAATTAAAATGGTCTTTTTTTGACCAAAACCGACGTGCTTTGATGCGAGGAGTTCGAAAAACGCGGTATTGTTTGGCGAAAACGCTCGTAAGTGGTTCAAAATGACGTTCAAATATTTCCAACTTTATAGACGCATAAATCCTAAAATATCATACTTACGGCAAATCCACCTGCGTCAGTCGATTTATCTCAAAAAACTGCATAGGAAAACGCCAAAAAATGCTTGGCTTTGAAACTTTCGATTTTTGGGGTCAAAAAACACCAAAGGGGTTAACCTTACGTTTTTTTCAAAAATCGCCAAAAATTAAAATGGTCTTTTTTTGACCAAAACCGACGTGCTTTGATGCGAGGAGTTCGAAAAACGCGGTATCGTTTGGCGAAAACGCTCGTAAGTGGTTCAAAATGACGTTCAAATATTTCCAACTTTAAAGACGCATAAATCCTAAAATATTATACTTACGGAAAATCCACCTGCGTCAGTCGATTTATCTCAAAAAACTGCATAGGAAAACGCCAAAAAATGCTTGGATTTGAAACTATCGATTTTTGGGGTCAAAAAACACCAAAGGGGTTAACCTTACGTTTTTTTCAAAAATCGCAAAAAATTAAAATGGTCTTTTTTTGACCAAAACCGACGTGCTTTGATGCGAGGAGTTCGAAAAACGCGGTATCGTTTGGCGAAAACGCTCGTAAGTGGTTCAAAATGACGTTCAAATATTTCCAACTTTAAAGACGCATAAATCCTAAAATATCATACTTACGGAAAATCCACCTGCGTCAGTCGATTTATCTCAAAAAACTGCATAGGAAAACGCCAAAAAATGCTTGGATTTGAAACTTTCAATTTTTGGGGTCAAAAAACACCAAAAAGGTTAACCTTACGTTTTTTTCAAAAATCGCCAAAAATTAAAATGGTCTTTTTTGGACCAAAACCGACGTGCTTTGATGCGAGGAGTTCGAGAAATGCGGTATCGTTTGCTGAAAACGCTCGTAAGTGGTTCAAAATGACGTTCAAATATTTCCAACTTTAAAGACGCATAAATCCTAAAATATCATACTTACGGCAAATCCACCTGGGTCAGTCGATTTATCTCAAAAAACTGCATAGGAAAACGCCAAAAAATTCTTGAATTTGAAACTTTCAATTTTTGGGGTCAAAAAACACCAAAGGGGTTAACCTTACGTTTTTTTCAAAAATCGCCAAAAATTAAAATGGTCTTTTTTTGACCAAAACCGACGTGCTTTGATGCGAAAAGTTCGAAAAACGCGGTATCGTTTGGCGAAAACGCTCGTAAGTGGTTCAAAATGACGTTCAAATATTTTCAACATTAAAGACGCATAAATCCTAAAATATCATACTTACGGCAAATCCACCTGCGTCAGTCGATTTATCTCAAAAAACTGCATAGGAAAACGCCAAAAAATGCTTGGATTTGAAACTTTCAATTTTTGGGGTCAAAAAACACCAAAGGGGTTAACCTTACGTTTTTTTCAAAAATCGCCAAAAATTAAAATGGTCTTTTTTTGACCAAAACCGACGTGCTTTGATGCGAGGAGTTCGAAAAACGCGGTATCGTTTGGCGAAAACGCTCGTAAGTGGTTCAAAATGACGTTCAAATATTTCCAACTTTAAAGACGCATAAATCCTAAAATATCATACTTACGGAAAATCCACCTGCGTCAGTCGATTTATCTCAAAAAACTGCATAGGAAAACGCCAAAAAATGCTTGGATTTGAAACTATCGATTTTTGGGGTCAAAAAACACCAAAGGGGTTAACCTTACGTTTTTTTCAAAAATCGCCAAAAATTAAAATGGTCTTTTTTTGACCAAAACCGACGTGCTTTGATGCGAGGAGTTCGAAAAACGCGGTATCGTTTGGCGAAAACGCTCGTAAGTGGTTCAAAATGACGTTCAAATATTTCCAACTTTAAAGACGCATAAATCCTAAAATATCATACTTACGGCAAATCCACCTGCGTCAGTCGATTTATCTCAAAAAACTGCATAGGAAAACTACAAAAATGCTTGGATTTGAAACTTTCAATTTTTGGGGTCAAAAAACACCAAAGGGGTTAACCTTACCTTTTTTTCAAAAATCGCCAAAAATTAAAATGGTCTTTTTTGGACCAAAACCGACGTGCTTTGATGCGAGGAGTTCGAAAAACGCGGTATCGTTTGGCGAAAACGCTCGTAAGTGGTTCAAAATGAGGTTCAAATATTTCCAACTTTAAAGACGCATAAATCCTAAAATATCATACTTACGGCAAATCCACATGCGTCAGTCGATTTATCTCAAAAAACTGCATAGGAAAACGCCAAATAATGCTTAGATTTGAAACTTTCGATTTTTGGGGTCAAAAAACACCAAAGGGGTTAACCTTACGTTTTTTTCAAAAATCGCCAAAAATTAAAATGGTCTTTTTTTGACCAAAACCGACGTGCTTTGATGCGAGGAGTTCAAAAAACGCGGTATCGTTTGCTGAAAACGCTCGTAAGTGGTTCAAAATGACGTTCAAATATTTCCAACTTTAAAGACGCATAAATCCTAAAATATCATACTTACGGCAAATCCACCTGCGTCAGTCGATTTATCTCAAAAAACTGCATAGGAAAACGACAAAAAATGCTTGGCTTTGAAACTTTCGATTTTTGGGGTCTAAAAACACCAAAGGGGTTAACCTTACGTTTTTTTCAAAAATCGCCAAAAATTAAAATGGTCTTTTTTTGACCAAAACCGACGTGCTTTGATGCGAGGAGTTCGAAAATCGCGGTATCGTTTGGCGAAAACGCTCGTAAGTGGTTCAAAATGACGTTCAAATATTTCCAACTTTAAAGACGCATAAATCCTAAAATATCATACTCACGGCAAATCCACCTGCGTCAGTCGATTTATCTCAAAAAACTGCATAGGAAAACGCCAAAAAATGCTTGGATTTGAAACTTTCGATTTTTGGGGTCAAAAAACACCAAAGGGGTTAACCTTACGTTTTTTTCAAAAATCGCCAAAAATTAAAATGGTCTTTTTTTGACCAAAACCAACGTGCTTTGATGCGAGGAGTTCGAAAAACGCGGTATCGTTTGGCGAAAACGCTCGTAAGTGGTTCAAAATGACGTTCAAATATTTCCAACTTTAAAGACGCATAAATCCTAAAATATCATACTTACGGCAAATCCACCTGCGTCAGTCGATTTATCTCAAAAAACTGCATAGGAAAACGCCAAAAAATGCTTGGCTTTGAAACTTTCGATTTTTGGGGTCAAAAAACACCAAAGGGGTTAACCTTACGTTTTTTTCAAAAATCGCCAAAAATTAAAATGGTCTTTTTTTGACCAAAACCGACGTGCTTTAATGCGAGGAGTTCGAAAATCGCGGTATCGTTTGGCGAAAACGCTCGTAAGTGGTTCAAAATGACGTTCAAATATTTCCAACTTTAAAGACGCATAAATCCTAAAATATTATACTTACGGAAAATCCACCTGCGTCAGTCGATTTATCTCAAAAAACTGCATAGGAAAACGCCAAAAAATGCTTGGCTTTGAAACTTTCGATTTTTGGGGTCAAAAAACACCAAAGGGGTTAACCTTACGTTTTTTTCAAAAATCGCCAAAAATTAAAATGGTCTTTTTTTGACCAAAACCGACGTGCTTTGATGCGAGGAGTTCGAAAAACGCGGTATCGTTTGGCGAAAACGCTCGTAAGTGGTTCAAAATGACGTTCAAATATTTCCAACTTTAAAGACGCATAAATCCTAAAATATCATACTTACGGAAAATCCACCTGCGTCAGTCGATTTATCTCAAAAAACTGCATAGGAAAACGCCAAAAAATGCTTGGATTTGAAACTTTCAATTTTTGGGGTCAAAAAACACCAAAAAGGTTAACCTTACGTTTTTTTCAAAAATTGCCAAAAATTAAAATGGTCTTTTTTGGACCAAAACCGACGTGCTTTGATGCGAGGAGTTCGAGAAATGCGGTATCGTTTGCTGAAAACGCTCGTAAGTGGTTCAAAATGACGTTCAAATATTTCCAACTTTAAAGACGCATAAATCCTAAAATATCATACTTACGGCAAATCCACCTGGGTCAGTCGATTTATCTCAAAAAACTGCATAGGAAAACGCCAAAAAATTCTTGAATTTGAAACTTTCAATTTTTGGGGTCAAAAAACACCAAAGGGGTTAACCTTACGTTTTTTTCAAAAATCGCAAAAAATTAAAATGGTCTTTTTTTGACCAAAACCGACGTGCTTTGATGCGAAAAGTTCGAAAAACGCGGTATCGTTTGGCGAAAACGCTCGTAAGTGGTTCAAAATGACGTTCAAATATTTTCAACATTAAAGACGCATAAATCCTAAAATATCATACTTACGGCAAATCCACCTGCGTCAGTCGATTTATCTCAAAAAACTGCATAGGAAAACGCCAAAAAATGCTTGGATTTGAAACTTTCAATTTTTGGGGTCAAAAAACACCAAAGGGGTTAACCTTACGTTTTTTTCAAAAATCGCCAAAAATTAAAATGGTCTTTTTTTGACCAAAACCGACGTGCTTTGATGCGAGGAGTTCGAAAAACGCGGTATCGTTTGGCGAAAACGCTCGTAAGTGGTTCAAAATGACGTTCAAATATTTCCAACTTTAAAGACGCATAAATCCTAAAATATCATACTTACGGCAAATCCACCTGCGTCAGTCGATTTATCTCAAAAAACTGCATAGGAAAACGCCAAAAAATGCTTGGCTTTGAAACTTTCGATTTTTGGGGTCAAAAAACACCAAAGGGGTTAACCTTACGTTTTTTTCAAAAATCGCCAAAAATTAAAATGGTCTTTTTTGACCAAAACCGACGTGCTTTGATGCGAGGAGTTCGAAAAACGCGGTATTGTTTGGCGAAAACGCTCGTAAGTGGTTCAAAATGACGTTCAAATATTTACAACTTTATAGACGCATAAATCCTAAAATATCATACTTACGGCAAATCCACCTGCGTCAGTCGATTTATCTCAAAAAACTGCATAGGAAAACGCCAAAAAATGCTTGGCTTTGAAACTTTCGATTTTTGGGGTCAAAAAACACCAAAGGGGTTAACCTTACGTTTTTTTCAAAAATCGCCAAAAATTAAAATGGTCTTTTTTTGACCAAAACCGACGTGCTTTGATGCGAGGAGTTCGAAAAACGCGGTATCGTTTGCTGAAAACGCTCGTAAGTAGCTCAAAATGACGTTCAAATATTTCCAACTTTAAAGACGCATAAATCCTAAAATATCATACTTACGGCAAATCCACCTGCGTCAGTCGATTTATCTCAAAAAACTGCATAGGAAAACGCCAAAAAATGCTTGGCTTTGAAACTTTCGATTTTTGGGGTCAAAAAACACCAAAGGGGTTAACCTTACGTTTTTTTCAAAAATCGCCAAAAATTAAAATGGTCTTTTTTTGACCAAAACCGACGTGCTTTGATGCGAGGAGTTCGAAAAACGCGGTATCGTTTGGCGAAAACGCTCGTAAGTGGTTCAAAATGACGTTCAAATATTTCCAACTTTAAAGACGCATAAATCCTAAAATATCATACTTACGGCAAATCCACCTGCGTCAGTCGATTTATCTCAAAAAACTGCATAGGAAAACGCCAAAAAATGCTTGGCTTTGAAACTTTCGATTTTTGGGGTCAAAAAACACCAAAGGGGTTAACCTTACGTTTTTTTCAAAAATCGCCAAAAATTAAAATGGTCTTTTTTTGACCAAAACCGACGTGCTTTGATGCGAGGAGTTCGAAAAACGCGGTATCGTTTGGCGAAAACGCTCGTAAGTGGTTCAAAATGACGTTCAAATATTTCCAACTTTAAAGACGCATAAATCCTAAAATATCATACTTACGGCAAATCCACCTGCGTCAGTCGATTTATCTCAAAAAACTGCATAGGAAAACGCCAAAAAATGCTTGGCTTTGAAACTTTCGATTTTTGGGGTCAAAAAACACCAAAGGGGTTAACCTTACGTTTTTTTCAAAAATCGCCAAAAATTAAAATGGTCTTTTTTGGACCAAAACCGACGTGCTTTGATGCGAGGAGTTCGAGAAATGCGGTATCGTTTGCTGAAAACGCTCGTAAGTGGTTCAAAATGACGTTCAAATATTTCCAACTTTAAAGACGCATAAATCCTAAAATATCATACTTACGGCAAATCCACCTGGGTCAGTCGATTTATCTCAAAAAACTGCATAGGAAAACGCCAAAAAATGCTTGAATTTGAAACTTTCAATTTTTGGGTTCAAAAAACACCTTACGTTTTTTTCAAAAATCGCCAAAAATTAAAATGGTCTTTTTTTGACCAAAACCGACGTGCTTTGATGCGAGAAGTTCGAAAAACGCGGTATCGTTTGGCGAAAACGCTCGTAAGTGGTTCAAAATGACGTTCAAATATTTTCAACATTAAAGACGCATAAATCCTAAAATATCATACTTACGGCAAATCCACCTGCGTCAGTCGATTTATCTCAAAAAACTGCATAGGAAAACGCCAAAAAATGCTTGGATTAGAAACTTTCAATTTTTGGGGTCAAAAAACACCAAAGGGGTTAACCTTACGTTTTTTTCAAAAATCGCCAAAAATTAAAATGGTCTTTTTTTGACCAAAACCGACGTGCTTTGATGCGAGGAGTTCGAAAAACGCGGTATCGTTTGGCGAAAACGCTCGTAAGTGGTTCAAAATGACGTTCAAATATTTCCAACTTTAAAGACGCATAAATCCTAAAATATCATACTTACGGAAAATCCACCTGCGTCAGTCGATTTATCTCAAAAAACTGCATAGGAAAACGCCAAAAAATGCTTGGATTTGAAACTATCGATTTTTGGGGTCAAAAAACACCAAAGGGGTTAACCTTACGTTTTTTTCAAAAATCGCCAAAAATTAAAATGGTCTTTTTTTGACCAAAACCGACGTGCTTTGATGCGAGGAGTTCGAAAAACGCGGTATCGTTTGGCGAAAACGCTCGTAAGTGGTTCAAAATGACGTTCAAATATTTCCAACTTTAAAGACGCATAAATCCTAAAATATCATACTTACGGCAAATCCACCTGCGTCAGTAAATTTATCTCAAAAAACTGCATAGGAAAACTACAAAAATGCTTGGATTTGAAACTTTCAATTTTTGGGGTCAAAAAACACCAAAGGGGTTAACCTTACGTTTTTTTCAAAAATCGCCAAAAATTAAAATGGTCTTTTTTGGACCAAAACCGACGTGCTTTGATGCGAGGAGTTCGAAAAACGCGGTATCGTTTGGCGAAAACGCTCGTAAGTGGTTCAAAATGAGGTTCAAATATTTCCAACTTTAAAGACGCATAAATCCTAAAATATCATACTTACGGCAAATCCACATGCGTCAGTCGATTTATCTCAAAAAACTGCATAGGAAAACGCCAAATAATGCTTAGATTTGAAACTTTCGATTTTTGGGGTCAAAAAACACCAAAGGGGTTAACCTTACGTTTTTTTCAAAAATCGCCAAAAATTAAAATGGTCTTTTTTTGACCAAAACCGACGTGCTTTGATGCGAGGAGTTCAAAAAACGCGGTATCGTTTGCTGAAAACGCTCGTAAGTGGTTCAAAATGAAGTTCAAATATTTCCAACTTTAAAGACGCATAAATCCTAAAATATCATACTTACGGCAAATCCACCTGCGTCAGTCGATTTATCTCAAAAAACTGCATAGGAAAACGCCAAAAAATGCTTGGCTTTGAAACTTTCGATTTTTGGAGTCAAAAAACACCAAAGGGGTTAACCTTACGTTTTTTTCAAAAATCGCCAAAAATTAAAATGGTCTTTTTTTGACCAAAACCGACGTGCTTTGATGCGAGGAGTTCGAAAAACGCGGTATTGTTTGGCGAAAACGCTCGTAAGTGGTTCAAAATGACGTTCAAATATTTCCAACTTTATAGACGCATAAATCCTAAAATATCATACTTACGGCAAATCCACCTGCGTCAGTCGATTTATCTCAAAAAACTGCATAGGAAAACGCCAAAAAATGCTTGGTTTTGAAACTTTTGATTTTTGGGGTCAAAAAACACCAAAGGGGTTAACCTTACGTTTTTTTCAAAAATCGCCAAAAATTAAAATGGTCTTTTTTTGACCAAAACCGACGTGCTTTGATGCGAGGAGTTCGAAAAACGCGGTATCGTTTGGCGAAAACGCTCGTAAGTGGTTCAAAATGACGTTCAAATATTTCCAACTTTAAAGACGCATAAATCTTAAAATATCATACTTACGGCAAATCCACCTGCGTCAGTCGATTTATCTCAAAAAACTGCATAGGAAAACCCCAAAAAATGCTTGGCTTTGAAACTTTTGATTTTTGGGGTCAAAAAACACCAAAGGGGTTAACCTTACGTTTTTTTCAAAAATCGCCAAAAATTAAAATGGTCTTTTTTTGACCAAAACCGACGTGCTTTGATGCGAGGAGTTCGAAAAACGCGGTATCGTTTGGCGAAAACGCTCGTAAGTGGTTCAAAATGACGTTCAAATATTTCCAACTTTAAAGACGCATAAATCCTAAAATATTATACTTACGGCAAATCCACCTGCGTCAGTCGATTTATCTCAAAAAACTGCATAGGAAAACGCCAAAAAATGCTTGGCTTTGAAACTTTCGATTTTTGGGGTCAAAAAACACCAAAGGGTGTTACCTTACGTTTTTTTCAAAAATCGCCAAAAATTAAAATGGTCTTTTTTTGACCAAAACCGACGTGCTTTGATGCGAGGAGTTCGAAAATCGCGGTATCGTTTGGCGAAAACGCTCGTAAGTGGTTCAAAATGACGTTCAAATATTTCCAACTTTAAAGACGCATAAATCCTAAAATATCATACTTACGGCAAATCCACCTGCGTCAGTCGATTTATCTCAAAAAACTGCATAGGAAAACGCCAAAAAATGCTTGGCTTTGAAACTTTCGATTTTTGGGGTCAAAAAACACCAAAGGGGTTAAACCTTACGTTTTTTTCAAAAATCGCCAAAAATTAAAATGGTCTTTTTTTGACCAAAACCGACGTGCTTTGATGCGAGGAGTTCGAAAAACGCGGTATCGTTTGGCGAAAACGCTCGTAAGTGGTTCAAAATGACGTTCAAATATTTCCAACTTTAAAGACGCATAAATCCTAAAATATCATACTTACGGCAAATCCACCAGCGTCAGTCGATTTATCTCAAAAAACTGCATAGGAAAACGCCAAAAAATGCTTGGCTTTGAAACTTTCGATTTTTGGGGTCAAAAAACACCAAAGGGGTTAACCTTACGTTTTTTTCAAAAATCGCCAAAAATTAAAATGGTCTTTTTTTGACCAAAACCGACGTGCTTTGATGCGAGGAGTTCGAAAAACGCGGTATCGTTTGGCGAAAACGCTCGTAAGTGGTTCAAAATGACGTTCAAATATTTCCAACTTTAAAGACGCATAAATCCTAAAATATCATACTTACGGCAAATCCACCAGCGTCAGTCGATTTATCTCAAAAAACTGCATAGGAAAACGCCAAAAAATGCTTGGCTTTGAAACTTTCGATTTTTGGGGTCAAAAAACACCAAAGGGGTTAACCTTACGTTTTTTTCAAAAATCGCCAAAAATTAAAATGGTCTTTTTTTGACCAAAACCGACGTGCTTTGATGCGAGGAGTTCGAAAAACGCGGTATCGTTTGGCGAAAACGCTCGTAAGTGGTTCAAAATGACGTTCAAATATTTCCAACTTTAAAGACGCATAAATCCTAAAATATCCCACTTACGGCAAATCCACCTGCGTCAGTCGATATATCTCAAAAAACTGCATAGGAAAACGCCAAAAAATGCTTGGCTTTGAAACTTTCTATTTTTGGGGTCAAAAAACACCAAAGGGGTTAACCTTACGTTTTTTTCAAAAATCGCCAAAAATTAAAATGGTCTTTTTTTGACCAAAACCGACGTGCTTTGATGCGAGGAGTTCGAAAAACGCGGTATCGTTTGGCGAAAACGCTCGTAAGTGGTTCAAAATGACGTTCAAATATTTCCAACTTTAAAGACGCATAAATCCTAAAATATCATACTTACGGCAAATCCACCAGCGTCAGTCGATTTATCTCAAAAAACTGCATAGGAAAACGCCAAAAAATGCTTGGCTTTGAAACTTTCGATTTTTGGGGTCAAAAAACACCAAAGGGGTTAACCTTACGTTTTTTTCAAAAATCGCCAAAAATTAAAATGGTCTTTTTTTGACCAAAACCGACGTGCTTTGATGCGAGGAGTTCGAAAAACGCGGTATCGTTTGGCGAAAACGCTCGTAAGTGGTTCAAAATGACGTTCAAATATTTCCAACTTTAAAGACGCATAAATCCTAAAATATCATACTTACGGCAAATCCACCTGCGTCAGTCGATTTATCTCAAAAAACTGCATAGGAAAACGCCAAAAAATGCTTGGCTTTGAAACTTTCGATTTTTGGGGTCAAAAAACACCAAAGGGGTTAACCTTACGTTTTTTTCAAAAATCGCCAAAAATTAAAATGGTCTTTTTTTGACCAAAACCGACGTGCTTTGATGCGAGGAGTTCGAAAAACGCGGTATCGTTTGGCGAAAACGCTCGTAAGTGGTTCAAAATGACGTTCAAATATTTCCAACTTTAAAGACGCATAAATCCTAAAATATCATACTTACGGCAAATCCACCTGCGTCAGTCGATTTATCTCAAAAAACTGCATAGGAAAACGCCAAAAAATGCTTGGCTTTGAAACTTTCGATTTTTGGGGTCAAAAAACACCAAAGGGGTTAACCTTACGTTTTTTTCAAAAATCGCCAAAAATTAAAATGGTCTTTTTTTGACCAAAACCGACGTGCTTTGATGCGAGGAGTTCGAAAAACGCGGTATCGTTTGGCGAAAACGCTCGTAAGTGGTTCAAAATGACGTTCAAATATTTCCAACTTTATAGACGCATAAATCCTAAAATATCATACTTACGGCAAATCCACCTGCGTCAGTCGATTTATCTCAAAAAACTGCATAGGAAAACGCCAAAAAATGCTTGGCTTTGAAACTTTCGATTTTTGGGGTCAAAAAACACCAAAGGGGTTAGTTAACCTTACGTTTTTTTCAAAAATCGCCAAAAATTAAAATGGTCTTTTTTTGACCAAAACCGACGTGCTTTGATGCGAGGAGTTCGAAAAACGCGGTATTGTTTGGCGAAAACGCTCGTAAGTGGTTCAAAATGACGTTCAAATATTTCCAACTTTAAAGACGCATAAATCCTAAAATATCATACTTATGGCAAATCCACCTGCGTCAGTCGATTTATCTCAAAAAACTGCATAGGAAAACCCCAAAAAATGCTTGGCTTTGAAACTTTTGATTTTTGGGGTCAAAAAACACCAAAGGGGTTAACCTTACGTTTTTTTCAAAAATCGCCAAAAATTAAAATGGTCTTTTTTTGACCAAAACCGACGTGCTTTGATGCGAGGAGTTCGAAAAACGCGGTATCGTTTGGCGAAAACGCTCGTAAGTGGTTCAAAATGACGTTCAAATATTTCCAACTTTAAAGACGCATAAATCCTAAAATATTATACTTACGGCAAATCCACCTGCGTCAGTCGATTTATCTCAAAAAACTGCATAGGAAAACGCCAAAAAATGCTTGGCTTTGAAACTTTCGATTTTTGGGGTCAAAAAACACCAAAGGGGTTAACCTTACGTTTTTTTCAAAAATCGCCAAAAATTAAAATGGTCTTTTTTTGACCAAAACCGACGTGCTTTGATGCGAGGAGTTCGAAAAACGCGGTATTGTTTGGCGAAAACGCTCGTAAGTGGTTCAAAATGACGTTCAAATATTTCCAACTTTATAGACGCATAAATCCTAAAATATCATACTTACGGCAAATCCACCTGCGTCAGTCGATTTATCTCATAAAACTGCATAGGAAAACGCCAAAAAATGCTTGGCTTTGAAACTTTCGATTTTTGGGGTCAAAAAACACCAAAGGGGTTAACCTTACGTTTTTTTCAAAAATCGCCAAAAATTAAAATGGTCTTTTTTTGACCAAAACCGACGTGCTTTGATGCGAGGAGTTCGAAAAACGCGGTATCGTTTGGCGAAAACGCTCGTAAGTGGTTCAAAATGACGTTCAAATATTTCCAACTTTAAAGACGCATAAATCCTAAAATATCATACTTACGGCAAATCCACCAGCGTCAGTCGATTTATCTCAAAAAACTGCATAGGAAAACGCCAAAAAATGCTTGGCTTTGAAACTTTCGATTTTTGGGGTCAAAAAACACCAAAGGGGTTAACCTTACGTTTTTTTCAAAAATCGCCAAAAATTAAAATGGTCTTTTTTTGACCAAAACCGACGTGCTTTGATGCGAGGAGTTCGAAAAACGCGGTATCGTTTGGCGTAAGTGGTTCAAAATGACGTTCAAATATTTCCAACTTTAAAGACGCATAAATCCTAAAATATCATACTTACGGCAAATCCACCAGCGTCAGTCGATTTATCTCAAAAAACTGCATAGGAAAACGCCAAAAAATGCTTGGCTTTGAAACTTTCGATTTTTGGGGTCAAAAAACACCAAAGGGGTTAACCTTACGTTTTTTTCAAAAATCGCCAAAAATTAAAATGGTCTTTTTTTGACCAAAACCGACGTGCTTTGATGCGAGGAGTTCGAAAAACGCGGTATCGTTTGGCGAAAACGCTCGTAAGTGGTTCAAAATGACGTTCAAATATTTCCAACTTTAAAGACGCATAAATCCTAAAATATCATACTTACGGCAAATTCACCTGCGTCAGTCGATTTATCTCAAAAAACTGCATAGGAAAACGCCAAAAAATGCTTGGCTTTGAAACTTTCGATTTTTGGGGTCAAAAAACACCAAAGGGGTTAACCTTACGTTTTTTTCAAAAATCGCCAAAAATTAAAATGGTCTTTTTTTGACCAAAACCGACGTGCTTTGATGCGAGGAGTTCGAAAAACGCGGTATCGTTTGGCGAAAACGCTCGTAAGTGGTTCAAAATGACGTTCAAATATTTCCAACTTTATAGACGCATAAATCCTAAAATATCATACTTACGGCAAATCCACCTGCGTCAGTCGATTTATCTCAAAAAACTGCATAGGAAAACGCCAAAAAATGCTTGGCTTTGAAACTTTCGATTTTTGGGGTCAAAAAACACCAAAGGGGTTAGTTAACCTTACGTTTTTTTCAAAAATCGCCAAAAATTAAAATGGTCTTTTTTTGACCAAAACCGACGTGCTTTGATGCGAGGAGTTCGAAAAACGCGGTATTGTTTGGCGAAAACGCTCGTAAGTGGTTCAAAATGACGTTCAAATATTTCCAACTTTATAGACGCATAAATCCTAAAATATCATACTTACGGCAAATCCACCTGCGTCAGTCGATTTATCTCAAAAAACTGCATAGGAAAACGCCAAAAAATGCTTGGCTTTGAAACTTTCGATTTTTGGGGTCAAAAAACACCAAAGGGGTTAACCTTACGTTTTTTTCAAAAATCGCCAAAAATTAAAATGGTCTTTTTTTGACCAAAACCGACGTGCTTTAATGCGAGGAGTTCGAAAATCGCGGTATCGTTTGGCGAAAACGCTCGTAAGTGGTTCAAAATGACGTTCAAATATTTCCAACTTTAAAGACGCATAAATCCTAAAATATCATACTTATGGCAAATCCACCTGCGTCAGTCGATTTATCTCAAAAAACTGCATAGGAAAACGCCAAAAAATGCTTGGCTTTGAAACTTTCGATTTTTGGGGTCAAAAAACACCAAAGGGGTTAACCTTACGTTTTTTTCAAAAATCGCCAAAAATTAAAATGGTCTTTTTTTGACCAAAACCGACGTGCTTTGATGCGAGGAGTTCGAAAAACGCGGTATCGTTTTGCGAAAACGCTCGTAAGTGGTTCAAAATGACGTTCAAATATTTCCAACTTTAAAGACGCATAAATCCTAAAATATTATACTTACGGCAAATCCACCTGCGTCAGTCGATTTATCTCAAAAAACTGCATAGGAAAACGCCAAAAAATGCTTGGCTTTGAAACTTTCGATTTTTGGGGTCAAAAAACACCAAAGGGGTTAACCTTACGTTTTTTTCAAAAATCGCCAAAAATTAAAATGGTCTTTTTTTGACCAAAACCGACGTGCTTTGATGCGAGGAGTTCGAAAAACGCGGTATCGTTTGGCGAAAACGCTCGTAAGTGGTTCAAAATGACGTTCAAATATTTCCAACTTTAAAGACGCATAAATCCTAAAATATCATACTTACGGCAAATCCACCAGCGTCAGTCGATTTATCTCAAAAAACTGCATAGGAAAACGCCAAAAAATGCTTGGCTTTGAAACTTTCGATTTTTGGGGTCAAAAAACACCAAAGGGGTTAACCTTACGTTTTTTTCAAAAATCGCCAAAAATTAAAATGGTCTTTTTTTGACCAAAACCGACGTGCTTTGATGCGAGGAGTTCGAAAAACGCGGTATCGTTTGGCGAAAACGCTCGTAAGTGGTTCAAAATGACGTTCAAATATTTCCAACTTTAAAGACGCATAAATCCTAAAATATCATACTTACGGCAAATCCACCTGCGTCAGTCGATATATCTCAAAAAACTGCATAGGAAAACGCCAAAAAATGCTTGGCTTTGAAACTTTCTATTTTTGGGGTCAAAAAACACCAAAGGGGTTAACCTTACGTTTTTTTCAAAAATCGCCAAAATTTAAAATGGTCTTTTTTTGACCAAAACCGACGTGCTTTGATGCGAGAAGTTCGAAAAACGCGGTATCGTTTGGCGAAAACGCTCGTAAGTGGTTCAAAATGACGTTCAAATATTTTCAACATTAAAGACGCATAAATCCTAAAATATCATACTTACGGCAAATCCACCAGCGTCAGTCGATTTATCTCAAAAAACTGCATAGGAAAACGCCAAAAAATGCTTGGCTTTGAAACTTTCGATTTTTGGGGTCAAAAAACACCAAAGGGGTTAACCTTACGTTTTTTTCAAACATCGCCAAAAATTAAAATGGTCTTTTTTTGACCAAAACCGACGTGCTTTGATGCGAGGAGTTCGAAAAACGCGGTATCGTTTGGCGAAAACGCTCGTAAGTGGTTCAAAATGACGTTCAAATATTTCCAACTTTAAAGACGCATAAATCTTAAAATATCATACTTACGGCAAATCCACCTGCGTCAGTCGATTTATCTCAAAAAACTGCATAGGAAAACCCCAAAAAATGCTTGGCTTTGAAACTTTTCATTTTTGGGGTCAAAAAACACCAAAGGGGTTAACCTTACGTTTTTTTCAAAAATCGCCAAAAATTAAAATGGTCTTTTTTTGACCAAAACCGACGTGCTTTGATGCGAGGAGTTCGAAAAACGCGGTATCGTTTGGCGAAAACGCTCGTAAGTGGTTCAAAATGACGTTCAAATATTTCCAACTTTAAAGACGCATAAATCCTAAAATATTATACTTACGGCAAATCCACCTGCGTCAGTCGATTTATCTCAAAAAACTGCATAGGAAAACGCCAAAAAATGCTTGGCTTTGAAACTTTCGATTTTTGGGGTCAAAAAACACCAAAGGGGTTAACCTTACGTTTTTTTCAAAAATCGCCAAAAATTAAAATAGTCTTTTTTTGACCAAAACCGACGTGCTTTGATGCGAGGAGTTCGAAAATCGCGGTATCGTTTGGCGAAAACGCTCGTAAGTGGTTCAAAATGACGTTCAAATATTTCCAACTTTAAAGACGCATAAATCCTAAAATATCATACTTATGGCAAATCCACCTGCGTCAGTCGATTTATCTCAAAAAACTGCATAGGAAAACGCCAAAAAATGCTTGGCTTTGAAACTTTCGATTTTTGGGGTCAAAAAACACCAAAGGGGTTAACCTTACGTTTTTTTCAAAAATCGCCAAAAATTAAAATGGTCTTTTTTTGACCAAAACCGACGTGCTTTGATGCGAGAAGTTCGAAAAACGCGGTATCGTTTGGCGAAAACGCTCGTAAGTGGTTCAAAATGACGTTCAAATATTTTCAACATTAAAGACGCATAAATCCTAAAATATCATACTTACGGCAAATCCACCTGCGTCAGTCGATTTATCTCAAAAAACTGCATAGGAAAACGCCAAAAAATGCTTGGATTAGAAACTTTCAATTTTTGGGGTCAAAAAACACCAAAGGGGTTAACCTTACGTTTTTTTCAAAAATCGCCAAAAATTAAAATGGTCTTTTTTTGACCAAAACCGACGTGCTTTGATGCGAGGAGTTCGAAAAACGCGGTATCGTTTGGCGAAAACGCTCGTAAGTGGTTCAAAATGACGTTCAAATATTTCCAACTTTAAAGACGCATAAATCCTAAAATATCATACTTACGGAAAATCCACCTGCGTCAGTCGATTTATCTCAAAAAACTGCATAGGAAAACGCCAAAAAATGCTTGGATTTGAAACTATCGATTTTTGGGGTCAAAAAACACCAAAGGGGTTAACCTTACGTTTTTTTCAAAAATCGCCAAAAATTAAAATGGTCTTTTTTTGACCAAAACCGACGTGCTTTGATGCGAGGAGTTCGAAAAACGCGGTATTGTTTGGCGAAAACGCTCGTAAGTGGTTCAAAATGACGTTCAAATATTTCCAACTTTATAGACGCATAAATCCTAAAATATCATACTTACGGCAAATCCACCTGCGTCAGTCGATTTATCTCAAAAAACTGCATAGGAAAACCCCAAAAAATGCTTGGTTTTGAAACTTTTGATTTTTGGGGTCAAAAAACACCAAAGTAACTTTACGTTTTTTTCAAAAATCGCCAAAAATTAAAATGGTCTTTTTTTGACCAAAACCGACGTGCTTTGATGCGAGGAGTTCGAAAAACGCGGTATCGTTTGGCGAAAACGCTCGTAAGTGGTTCAAAATGACGTTCAAATATTTCCAACTTTAAAGACGCATAAATCTTAAAATATCATACTTACGGCAAATCCACCTGCGTCAGTCGATTTATCTCAAAAAACTGCATAGGAAAACCCCAAAAAATGCTTGGCTTTGAAACTTTTCATTTTTGGGGTCAAAAAACACCAAAGGGGTTAACCTTACGTTTTTTTCAAAAATCGCCAAAAATTAAAATGGTCTTTTTTTGACCAAAACCGACGTGCTTTGATGCGAGAAGTTCGAAAAACGCGGTATCGTTTGGCGAAAACGCTCGTAAGTGGTTCAAAATGACGTTCAAATATTTTCAACATTAAAGACGCATAAATCCTAAAATATCATACTTACGGCAAATCCACCTGCGTCAGTCGATTTATCTCAAAAAACTGCATAGGAAAACGCCAAAAAATGCTTGGATTAGAAACTTTCAATTTTTGGGGTCAAAAAACACCAAAGGGGTTAACCTTACGTTTTTTTCAAAAATCGCCAAAAATTAAAATGGTCTTTTTTTGACCAAAACCGACGTGCTTTGATGCGAGGAGTTCGAAAAACGCGGTATCGTTTGGCGAAAACGCTCGTAAGTGGTTCAAAATGACGTTCAAATATTTCCAACTTTAAAGACGCATAAATCCTAAAATATCATACTTACGGAAAATCCACCTGCGTCAGTCGATTTATCTCAAAAAACTGCATAGGAAAACGCCAAAAAATGCTTGGATTTGAAACTATCGATTTTTGGGGTCAAAAAACACCAAAGGGGTTAACCTTACGTTTTTTTCAAAAATCGCCAAAAATTAAATTGGTCTTTTTTGGACCAAAACCGACGTGCTTTGATGCGAGGAGTTCGAAAAACGCGGTATCGTTTGGCGAAAACGCTCGTAAGTGGTTCAAAATGAGGTTCAAATATTTCCAACTTTAAAGACGCATAAATCCTAAAATATCATACTTACGGCAAATCCACATGCGTCAGTCGATTTATCTCAAAAAACTGCATAGGAAAACGCCAAATAATGCTTAGATTTGAAACTTTCGATTTTTGAGGTCAAAAAACACCAAAGGGGTTAACCTTACGTTTTTTTCAAAAATCGCCAAAAATTAAAATGGTCTTTTTTTGACCAAAACCAACGTGCTTTGATGCGAGGAGTTCGAAAAACGCGGTATCGTTTGGCGAAAACGCTCGTAAGTGGTTCAAAATGACGTTCAAATATTTCCAACTTTAAAGACGCATAAATCCTAAAATATCATACTTACGGCAAATCCACCTGCGTCAGTCGATTTATCTCAAAAAACTGCATAGGAAAACGCCAAAAAATGCTTGGCTTTGAAACTTTCGATTTTTGGGGTCAAAAAACACCAAAGGGGTTAACCTTACGTTTTTTTCAAAAATCGCCAAAAATTAAAATGGTCTTTTTTTGACCAAAACCGACGTGCTTTGATGCGAGGAGTTCGAAAAACGCGGTATTGTTTGGCGAAAACGCTCGTAAGTGGTTCAAAATGACGTTCAAATATTTCCAACTTTATAGACGCATAAATCCTAAAATATCATACTTACGGCAAATCCACCTGCGTCAGTCGATTTATCTCAAAAAACTGCATAGGAAAACCCCAAAAAATGCTTGGTTTTGAAACTTTTGATTTTTGGGGTCAAAAAACACCAAAGTAACTTTACGTTTTTTTCAAAAATCGCCAAAAATTAAAATGGTCTTTTTTTGACCAAAACCGACGTGCTTTGATGCGAGGAGTTCGAAAAACGCGGTATCGTTTGGCGAAAACGCTCGTAAGTGGTTCAAAATGACGTTCAAATATTTCCAACTTTAAAGACGCATAAATCTTAAAATATCATACTTACGGCAAATCCACCTGCGTCAGTCGATTTATCTCAAAAAACTGCATAGGAAAACCCCAAAAAATGCTTGGCTTTAAAACTTTTGATTTTTGGGGTCAAAAAACACCAAAGGGGTTAACCTTACGTTTTTTTCAAAAATCGCCAAAAATTAAAATGGTCTTTTTTTGACCAAAACCGACGTGCTTTGATGCGAGGAGTTCGAAAAACGCGGTATCGTTTGACGAAAACGCTCGTAAGTGGTTCAAAATGACGTTCAAATATTTCCAACTTTAAAGACGCATAAATCCTAAAATATCATACTTACGGCAAATCCACCAGCGTCAGTCGATTTATGTCAAAAAACTGCATAGGAAAACGCCAAAAAATGCTTGGCTTTGAAACTTTCGATTTTTGGGGTCAAAAAACACCAAAGGGGTTAACCTTACGTTTTTTTCAAAAATCGCCAAAAATTAAAATGGTCTTTTTTTGACCAAAACCGACGTGCTTTGATGCGAGGAGTTCGAAAAACGCGGTATCGTTTGGCGAAAACGCTCGTAAGTGGTTCAAAATGACGTTCAAATATTTCCAACTTTAAAGACGCATAAATCTTAAAATATCATACTTACGGCAAATCCACCTGCGTCAGTCGATTTATCTCAAAAAACTGCATAGGAAAACCCCAAAAAATGCTTGGCTTTGAAACTTTTCATTTTTGGGGTCAAAAAACACCAAAGGGGTTAACCTTACGTTTTTTTCAAAAATCGCCAAAAATTAAAATGGTCTTTTTTTGACCAAAACCGACGTGCTTTGATGCGAGGAGTTCGAAAAACGCGGTATCGTTTGGCGAAAACGCTCGTAAGTGGTTCAAAATGACGTTCAAATATTTCCAACTTTAAAGACGCATAAATCCTAAAATATTATACTTACGGCAAATCCATCTGCGTCAGTCGATTTATCTCAAAAAACTGCATAGGAAAACGCCAAAAAATGCTTGGCTTTGAAACTTTCGATTTTTGGGGTCAAAAAACACCAAAGGGGTTAACCTTACGTTTTTTTCAAAAATCGCCAAAAATTAAAATAGTCTTTTTTTGACCAAAACCGACGTGCTTTGATGCGAGGAGTTCGAAAATCGCGGTATCGTTTGGCGAAAACGCTCGTAAGTGGTTCAAAATGACGTTCAAATATTTCCAACTTTAAAGACGCATAAATCCTAAAATATCATACTTATGGCAAATCCACCTGCGTCAGTCGATTTATCTCAAAAAACTGCATAGGAAAACGCCAAAAAATGCTTGGCTTTGAAACTTTCGATTTTTGGGGTCAAAAAACACCAAAGGGGTTAACCTTACGTTTTTTTCAAAAATCGCCAAAAATTAAAATGGTCTTTTTTTGACCAAAACCGACGTGCTTTGATGCGAGGAGTTCGAAAAACGCGGTATCGTTTGGCGAAAACGCTCGTAAGTGGTTCAAAATGACGTTCAAATATTTCCAACTTTAAAGACGCATAAATCCTAAAATATCATACTTACGGCAAATCCACCTGCGTCAGTCGATTTATCTCAAAAAACTGCATAGGAAAACGCCAAAAAATGCTTGGCTTTGAAACTTTCGATTTTTGGGGTCAAAAAACACCAAAGGGGTTAACCTTACGTTTTTTTCAAAAATCGCCAAAAATTAAAATGGTCTTTTTTTGACCAAAACCGACGTGCTTTGATGCGAGGAGTTCGAAAAACGCGGTATCGTTTGGCGAAAACGCTCGTAAGTGGTTCAAAATGACGTTCAAATATTTCCAACTTTAAAGACGCATAAATCCTAAAATATCATACTTACGGCAAATCCACCTGCGTCAGTCGATATATCTCAAAAAACTGCATAGGAAAACGCCAAAAAATGCTTGGCTTTGAAACTTTCTATTTTTGGGGTCAAAAAACACCAAAGGGGTTAACCTTACGTTTTTTTCAAAAATCGCCAAAAATTAAAATGGTCTTTTTTTGACCAAAACCGACGTGCTTTGATGCGAGGAGTTCGAAAAACGCGGTATCGTTTGGCGAAAACGCTCGTAAGTGGTTCAAAATGACGTTCAAATATTTCCAACTTTAAAGACGCATAAATCCTAAAATATCATACTTACGGCAAATCCACCAGCCTCAGTCGATTTATCTCAAAAAACTGCATAGGAAAACGCCAAAAAATGCTTGGCTTTGAAACTTTCGATTTTTGGGGTCAAAAAACACCAAAGGGGTTAACCTTACGTTTTTTTCAAAAATCGCCAAAAATTAAAATGGTCTTTTTTTGACCAAAACCGACGTGCTTTGATGCGAGGAGTTCGAAAAACGCGGTATCGTTTGGCGAAAACGCTCGTAAGTGGTTCAAAATGACGTTCAAATATTTCCAACTTTAAAGACGCATAAATCCTAAAATATCATACTTACGGCAAATCCACCTGCGTCAGTCGATATATCTCAAAAAACTGCATAGGAAAACGCCAAAAAATGCTTGGCTTTGAAACTTTCTATTTTTGGGGTCAAAAAACACCAAAGGGGTTAACCTTACGTTTTTTTCAAAAATCGCCAAAAATTAAAATGGTCTTTTTTTGACCAAAACCGACGTGCTTTGATGCGAGGAGTTCGAAAAACGCGGTATCGTTTGGCGAAAACGCTCGTAAGTGGTTCAAAATGACGTTCAAATATTTTCAACTTTAAAGACGCATAAATCCTAAAATATCATACTTACGGCAAATCCACCTGCGTCAGTCGATTTATCTCAAAAAACTGCATAGGAAAACGCCAAAAAATGCTTGGCTTTGAAACTTTCGATTTTTGGGGTCAAAAAACACCAAAGGGGTTAACCTTACGTTTTTTTCAAAAATCGCCAAAAATTAAAATGGTCTTTTTTTGACCAAAACCGACGTGCTTTGATGCGAGGAGTTCGAAAAACGCGGTATCGTTTGGCGAAAACGCTCGTAAGTGGTTCAAAATGACGTTCAAATATTTCCAACTTTATAGACGCATAAATCCTAAAATATCATACTTACGGCAAATCCACCTGCGTCAGTCGATTTATCTCAAAAAACTGCATAGGAAAACGCCAAAAAATGCTTTGCTTTGAAACTTTCGATTTTTGGGGTCAAAAAACACCAAAGGGGTTAACCTTACGTTTTTTTCAAAAATCGCCAAAAATTAAAATGGTCTTTTTTTGACCAAAACCGACGTGCTTTGATGCGAGGAGTTCGAAAAACGCGGTATTGTTTGGCGAAAACGCTCGTAAGTGGTTCAAAATGACGTTCAAATATTTCCAACTTTATAGACGCATAAATCCTAAAATATCATACTTACGGCAAATCCACCTGCGTCAGTCGATTTATCTCAAAAAACTGCATAGGAAAACCCCAAAAAATGCTTGGCTTTGAAACTTTTGATTTTTGGGGTCAAAAAACACCAAAGGGGTTAACCTTACGTTTTTTTCAAAAATCGCCAAAAATTAAAATGGTCTTTTTTTGACCAAAACCGACGTGCTTTGATGCGAGGAGTTCGAAAAACGCGGTATCGTTTGGCGAAAACGCTCGTAAGTGGTTCAAAATGACGTTCAAATATTTCCAACTTTAAAGACGCATAAATCTTAAAATATCATACTTACGGCAAATCCACCTGCGTCAGTCGATTTATCTCAAAAAACTGCATAGGAAAACCCCAAAAAATGCTTGGCTTTGAAACTTTTCATTTTTGGGGTCAAAAAACACCAAAGGGGTTAACCTTACGTTTTTTTCAAAAATCGCCAAAAATTAAAATGGTCTTTTTTTGACCAAAACCGACGTGCTTTGATGCGAGGAGTTCGAAAAACGCGGTATCGTTTGGCGAAAACGCTCGTAAGTGGTTCAAAATGACGTTCAAATATTTCCAACTTTAAAGACGCATAAATCCTAAAATATTATACTTACGGCAAATCCACCTGCGTCAGTCGATTTATCTCAAAAAACTGCATAGGAAAACGCCAAAAAATGCTTGGCTTTGAAACTTTCGATTTTTGGGGTCAAAAAACACCAAAGGGGTTAACCTTACGTTTTTTTCAAAAATCGCCAAAAATTAAAATAGTCTTTTTTTGACCAAAACCGACGTGCTTTGATGCGAGGAGTTCGAAAATCGCGGTATCGTTTGGCGAAAACGCTCGTAAGTGGTTCAAAATGACGTTCAAATATTTCCAACTTTAAAGACGCATAAATCCTAAAATATCATACTTATGGCAAATCCACCTGCGTCAGTCGATTTATCTCAAAAAACTGCATAGGAAAACGCCAAAAAATGCTTGGCTTTGAAACTTTCGATTTTTGGGGTCAAAAAACACCAAAGGGGTTAACCTTACGTTTTTTTCAAAAATCGCCAAAAATTAAAATGGTCTTTTTTTGACCAAAACCGACGTGCTTTGATGCGAGGAGTTCGAAAAACGCGGTATCGTTTGGCGAAAACGCTCGTAAGTGGTTCAAAATGACGTTCAAATATTTCCAACTTTAAAGACGCATAAATCCTAAAATATCATACTTACGGCAAATCCACCTGCGTCAGTCGATTTATCTCAAAAAACTGCATAGGAAAACGCCAAAAAATGCTTGGCTTTGAAACTTTCGATTTTTGGGGTCAAAAAACACCAAAGGGGTTAACCTTACGTTTTTTTCAAAAATCGCCAAAAATTAAAATGGTCTTTTTTTGACCAAAACCGACGTGCTTTGATGCGAGGAGTTCGAAAAACGCGGTATTGTTTGGCGAAAACGCTCGTAAGTGGTTCAAAATGACGTTCAAATATTTCCAACTTTATAGACGCATAAATCCTAAAATATCATACTTACGGCAAATCCACCTGCGTCAGTCGATTTATCTCAAAAAACTGCATAGGAAAACCCCAAAAAATGCTTGGTTTTGAAACTTTTGATTTTTGGGGTCAAAAAACACCAAAGTAACTTTACGTTTTTTTCAAAAATCGCCAAAAATTAAAATGGTCTTTTTTTGACCAAAACCGACGTGCTTTGATGCGAGGAGTTCGAAAAACGCGGTGTCGTTTGGCGAAAACGCTCGTAAGTGGTTCAAAATGACGTTCAAATATTTCCAACTTTAAAGACGCATAAATCTTAAAATATCATACTTACGGCAAATCCACCTGCGTCAGTCGATTTATCTCAAAAAACTGCATAGGAAAACCCCAAAAAATGCTTGGCTTTAAAACTTTTGATTTTTGGGGTCAAAAAACACCAAAGGGGTTAACCTTACGTTTTTTTCAAAAATCGCCAAAAATTAAAATGGTCTTTTTTTGACCAAAACCGACGTGCTTTGATGCGAGGAGTTCGAAAAACGCGGTATCGTTTGACGAAAACGCTCGTAAGTGGTTCAAAATGACGTTCAAATATTTCCAACTTTAAAGACGCATAAATCCTAAAATATCATACTTACGGCAAATCCACCAGCGTCAGTCGATTTATCTCAAAAAACTGCATAGGAAAACGCCAAAAAATGCTTGGCTTTGAAACTTTCGATTTTTGGGGTCAAAAAACACCAAAGGGGTTAACCTTACGTTTTTTTCAAAAATCGCCAAAAATTAAAATAGTCTTTTTTTGACCAAAACCGACGTGCTTTGATGCGAGGAGTTCGAAAATCGCGGTATCGTTTGGCGAAAACGCTCGTAAGTGGTTCAAAATGACGTTCAAATATTTCCAACTTTAAAGACGCATAAATCCTAAAATATCATACTTATGGCAAATCCACCTGCGTCAGTCGATTTATCTCAAAAAACTGCATAGGAAAACGCCAAAAAATGCTTGGCTTTGAAACTTTCGATTTTTGGGGTCAAAAAACACCAAAGGGGTTAACCTTACGTTTTTTTCAAAAATCGCCAAAAATTAAAATGGTCTTTTTTTGACCAAAACCGACGTGCTTTGATGCGAGGAGTTCGAAAAACGCGGTATCGTTTGGCGAAAACGCTCGTAAGTGGTTCAAAATGACGTTCAAATATTTCCAACTTTAAAGACGCATAAATCCTAAAATATCATACTTACGGCAAATCCACCTGCGTCAGTCGATTTATCTCAAAAAACTGCATAGGAAAACGCCAAAAAATGCTTGGCTTTGAAACTTTCGATTTTTGGGGTCAAAAAACACCAAAGGGGTTAACCTTACGTTTTTTTCAAAAATCGCCAAAAATTAAAATGGTCTTTTTTTGACCAAAACCGACGTGCTTTGATGCGAGGAGTTCGAAAAACGCGGTATCGTTTGGCGAAAACGCTCGTAAGTGGTTCAAAATGACGTTCAAATATTTCCAACTTTAAAGACGCATAAATCCTAAAATATCATACTTACGGCAAATCCACCTGCGTCAGTCGATATATCTCAAAAAACTGCATAGGAAAACGCCAAAAAATGCTTGGCTTTGAAACTTTCTATTTTTGGGGTCAAAAAACACCAAAGGGGTTAACCTTACGTTTTTTTCAAAAATCGCCAAAAATTAAAATGGTCTTTTTTTGACCAAAACCGACGTGCTTTGATGCGAGGAGTTCGAAAAACGCGGTATCGTTTGGCGAAAACGCTCGTAAGTGGTTCAAAATGACGTTCAAATATTTCCAACTTTAAAGACGCATAAATCCTAAAATATCATACTTACGGCAAATCCACCAGCGTCAGTCGATTTATCTCAAAAAACTGCATAGGAAAACGCCAAAAAATGCTTGGCTTTGAAACTTTCGATTTTTGGGGTCAAAAAACACCAAAGGGGTTAACCTTACGTTTTTTTCAAAAATCGCCAAAAATTAAAATGGTCTTTTTTTGACCAAAACCGACGTGCTTTGATGCGAGGAGTTCGAAAAACGCGGTATCGTTTGGCGAAAACGCTCGTAAGTGGTTCAAAATGACGTTCAAATATTTCCAACTTTAAAGACGCATAAATCCTAAAATATCATACTTACGGCAAATCCACCTGCGTCAGTCGATATATCTCAAAAAACTGCATAGGAAAACGCCAAAAAATGCTTGGCTTTGAAACTTTCTATTTTTGGGGTCAAAAAACACCAAAGGGGTTAACCTTACGTTTTTTTCAAAAATCGCCAAAAATTAAAATGGTCTTTTTTTGACCAAAACCGACGTGCTTTGATGCGAGGAGTTCGAAAAACGCGGTATCGTTTGGCGAAAACGCTCGTAAGTGGTTCAAAATGACGTTCAAATATTTCCAACTTTAAAGACGCATAAATCCTAAAATATCATACTTACGGCAAATCCACCTGCGTCAGTCGATTTATCTCAAAAAACTGCATAGGAAAACGCCAAAAAATGCTTGGCTTTGAAACTTTCGATTTTTGGGGTCAAAAAACACCAAAGGGGTTAACCTTACGTTTTTTTCAAAAATCGCCAAAAATTAAAATGGTCTTTTTTTGACCAAAACCGACGTGCTTTGATGCGAGGAGTTCGAAAAACGCGGTATCGTTTGGCGAAAACGCTCGTAAGTGGTTCAAAATGACGTTCAAATATTTCCAACTTTATAGACGCATAAATCCTAAAATATCATACTTACGGCAAATCCACCTGCGTCAGTCGATTTATCTCAAAAAACTGCATAGGAAAACGCCAAAAAATGCTTGGCTTTGAAACTTTCGATTTTTGGGGTCAAAAAACACCAAAGGGGTTAACCTTACGTTTTTTTCAAAAATCGCCAAAAATTAAAATGGTCTTTTTTTGACCAAAACCGACGTGCTTTGATGCGAGGAGTTCGAAAAACGCGGTATTGTTTGGCGAAAACGCTCGTAAGTGGTTCAAAATGACGTTCAAATATTTCCAACTTTATAGACGCATAAATCCTAAAATATCATACTTACGGCAAATCCACCTGCGTCAGTCGATTTATCTCAAAAAACTGCATAGGAAAACCCCAAAAAATGCTTGGCTTTGAAACTTTTGATTTTTGGGGTCAAAAAACACCAAAGGGGTTAACCTTACGTTTTTTTCAAAAATCGCCAAAAATTAAAATGGTCTTTTTTTGACCAAAACCGACGTGCTTTGATGCGAGGAGTTCGAAAAACGCGGTATCGTTTGGCGAAAACGCTCGTAAGTGGTTCAAAATGACGTTCAAATATTTCCAACTTTAAAGACGCATAAATCCTAAAATATCATACTTACGGCAAATCCACCAGCGTCAGTCGATTTATCTCAAAAAACTGCATAGGAAAACGCCAAAAAATGCTTGGCTTTGAAACTTTCGATTTTTGGGGTCAAAAAACACCAAAGGGGTTAACCTTACGTTTTTTTCAAAAATCGCCAAAAATTAAAATGGTCTTTTTTTGACCAAAACCGACGTGCTTTGATGCGAGGAGTTCGAAAAACGCGGTATCGTTTGGCGAAAACGCTCGTAAGTGGTTCAAAATGACGTTCAAATATTTCCAACTTTAAAGACGCATAAATCCTAAAATATCATACTTACGGCAAATCCACCTGCGTCAGTCGATATATCTCAAAAAACTGCATAGGAAAACGCCAAAAAATGCTTGGCTTTGAAACTTTCTATTTTTGGGGTCAAAAAACACCAAAGGGGTTAACCTTACGTTTTTTTCAAAAATCGCCAAAAATTAAAATGGTCTTTTTTTGACCAAAACCGACGTGCTTTGATGCGAGGAGTTCGAAAAACGCGGTATCGTTTGGCGAAAACGCTCGTAAGTGGTTCAAAATGACGTTCAAATATTTCCAACTTTAAAGACGCATAAATCCTAAAATATCATACTTACGGCAAATCCACCAGCGTCAGTCGATTTATCTCAAAAAACTGCATAGGAAAACGCCAAAAAATGCTTGGCTTTGAAACTTTCGATTTTTGGGGTCAAAAAACACCAAAGGGGTTAACCTTACGTTTTTTTCAAAAATCGCCAAAAATTAAAATGGTCTTTTTTTGACCAAAACCGACGTGCTTTGATGCGAGGAGTTCGAAAAACGCGGTATCGTTTGGCGAAAACGCTCGTAAGTGGTTCAAAATGACGTTCAAATATTTCCAACTTTAAAGACGCATAAATCCTAAAATATCATACTTACGGCAAATCCACCTGCGTCAGTCGATATATCTCAAAAAACTGCATAGGAAAACGCCAAAAAATGCTTGGCTTTGAAACTTTCTATTTTTGGGGTCAAAAAACACCAAAGGGGTTAACCTTACGTTTTTTTCAAAAATCGCCAAAAATTAAAATGGTCTTTTTTTGACCAAAACCGACGTGCTTTGATGCGAGGAGTTCGAAAAACGCGGTATCGTTTGGCGAAAACGCTCGTAAGTGGTTCAAAATGACGTTCAAATATTTCCAACTTTAAAGACGCATAAATCCTAAAATATCATACTTACGGCAAATCCACCTGCGTCAGTCGATTTATCTCAAAAAACTGCATAGGAAAACGCCAAAAAATGCTTGGCTTTGAAACTTTCGATTTTTGGGGTCAAAAAACACCAAAGGGGTTAACCTTACGTTTTTTTCAAAAATCGCCAAAAATTAAAATGGTCTTTTTTTGACCAAAACCGACGTGCTTTGATGCGAGGAGTTCGAAAAACGCGGTATCGTTTGGCGAAAACGCTCGTAAGTGGTTCAAAATGACGTTCAAATATTTCCAACTTTATAGACGCATAAATCCTAAAATATCATACTTACGGCAAATCCACCTGCGTCAGTCGATTTATCTCAAAAAACTGCATAGGAAAACGCCAAAAAATGCTTGGCTTTGAAACTTTCGATTTTTGGGGTCAAAAAACACCAAAGGGGTTAACCTTACGTTTTTTTCAAAAATCGCCAAAAATTAAAATGGTCTTTTTTTGACCAAAACCGACGTGCTTTGATGCGAGGAGTTCGAAAAACGCGGTATTGTTTGGCGAAAACGCTCGTAAGTGGTTCAAAATGACGTTCAAATATTTCCAACTTTATAGACGCATAAATCCTAAAATATCATACTTACGGCAAATCCACCTGCGTCAGTCGATTTATCTCAAAAAACTGCATAGGAAAACCCCAAAAAATGCTTGGCTTTGAAACTTTTGATTTTTGGGGTCAAAAAACACCAAAGGGGTTAACCTTACGTTTTTTTCAAAAATCGCCAAAAATTAAAATGGTCTTTTTTTGACCAAAACCGACGTGCTTTGATGCGAGGAGTTCGAAAAACGCGGTATCGTTTGGCGAAAACGCTCGTAAGTGGTTCAAAATGACGTTCAAATATTTCCAACTTTAAAGACGCATAAATCCTAAAATATCATACTTACGGCAAATCCACCAGCGTCAGTCGATTTATCTCAAAAAACTGCATAGGAAAACGCCAAAAAATGCTTGGCTTTGAAACTTTCGATTTTTGGGGTCAAAAAACACCAAAGGGGTTAACCTTACGTTTTTTTCAAAAATCGCCAAAAATTAAAATGGTCTTTTTTTGACCAAAACCGACGTGCTTTGATGCGAGGAGTTCGAAAAACGCGGTATCGTTTGTCGAAAACGCTCGTAAGTGGTTCAAAATGACGTTCAAATATTTCCAACTTTAAAGACGCATAAATCCTAAAATATCATACTCACGGCAAATCCACCAGCGTCAGTCGATTTATCTCAAAAAACTGCATAGGAAAACGCCAAATAATGCTTGGATTTGAAACTTTCGATTTTTGGGGTCAAAAAACACCAAAGGGGTTAACCTTACGTTTTTTTCAAAAATCGCCAAAAATTAAAATGGTCTTTTTTTGACCAAAACCGACGTGCTTTGATGCGAGGAGTTCGAAAATCGCGGTATCGTTTGGCGAAAACGCTCGTAAGTGGTTCAAAATGACGTTCAAATGTTTCCAACTTTAAAGACGCATAAATCCTAAAATATCATACTTATGGCAAATCCACCTGCGTCAGTCGATTTATCTCAAAAAACTGCATAGGAAAACGCCAAAAAATGCTTGGCTTTGAAACTTTCGATTTTTGGGGTTAAAAAACACCAAAGGGGTTAACCTTACGTTTTTTTCAAAAATCGCCAAAAATTAAAATGGTCTTTTTTTGACCAAAACCGACGAGCTTTGATGCGAGGAGTTCGAAAAACGCGGTATTGTTTGGCGAAAACGTTCGTAAGTGGTTCAAAATGACGTTCAAATATTTCCAACTTTATAGACGCATAAATCTTAAAATATCATACTTACGGCAAATCCACCTGCGTCAGTCGATTTATCTCAAAAAACTGCATAGGAAAACCCCAAAAAATGCTTGGCTTTGAAACTTTTGATTTTTGGGGTCAAAAAACACCAAAGGGGTTAACCTTACGTTTTTTTCAAAAATCGCCAAAAATTAAAATGGTCTTTTTTTGACCAAAACCGACGTGCTTTGATGCGAGGAGTTCGAAAAACGCGGTATTGTTTGGCGAAAACGCTCGTAAGTGGTTCAAAATGACGTTCAAATATTTCCAACTTTATAGACGCATAAATCCTAAAATATCATACTTACGGCAAATCCACCTGCGTCAGTCGATTTATCTCAAAAAACTGCATAGGAAAACCCCAAAAAATGTTTGGTTTTGAAACTTTTGATTTTTGGGGTCAAAAAACACCAAAGGGTTTAACCTTACGTTTTTTTCAAAAATCGCCAAAAATTAAAATGGTCTTTTTTTGACCAAAACCGACGTGCTTTGATGCGAGGAGTTCGAAAAACGCGCTATCGTTTGGCGAAAACGCTCGTAAGTGGTTCAAAATGACGTTCAAATATTTCCAACTTTAAAGACGCATAAATCTTAAAATATCATACTTACGGCAAATCCACCTGCGTCAGTCGATTTATCTCAAAAAACTGCATAGGAAAACCCCAAAAAATGCTTGGCTTTGAAACTTTTGATTTTTGGGGTCAAAAAACACCAAAGGGGTTAACCTTACGTTTTTTTCAAAAATCGCCATAAATTAAAATGGTCTTTTTTTGACCAAAACCGACGTGCTTTGATGCGAGGAGTTCGAAAAACGCGGTATCGTTTGGCGAAAACGCTCGTAAGTGGTTCAAAATGACGTTCAAATATTTCCAACTTTAAAGACGCATAAATCCTAAAATATTATACTTACGGCAAATCCACCTGCGTCAGTCGATTTATCTCAAAAAACTGCATAGGAAAACGCCAAAAAATGCTTGGCTTTGAAACTTTCAATTTTTGGGGTCAAAAAACACCAAAGGGGTTAACCTTACGTTTTTTTCAAAAATCGCCAAAAATTAAAATGGTCTTTTTTTGACCAAAACCGACGTGCTTTGATGCGAGGAGTTCGAAAATCGCGGTATCGTTTGGCGAAAACGCTCGTAAGTGGTTCAAAATGACGTTCAAATATTTCCAACTTTAAAGACGCATAAATCCTAAAATATCATACTTATGGCAAATCCACCTGCGTCAGTCGATTTATCTCAAAAAACTGCATAGGAAAACGCCAAGAAATGCTTGGCTTTGAAACTTTCGATTTTTGGGGTCAAAAACACCAAAGGGGTTAACCTTACGTTTTTTTCAAAAATCGCCAAAAATTAAAATGGTCTTTTTTTGACCAAAACCGACGTGCTTTGATGCGAGGAGTTCGAAAAACGCGGTATCGTTTGGCGAAAACGCTCGTAAGTGGTTCAAAATGACGTTCAAATATTTCCAACTTTAAAGACGCATAAATCCTAAAATATTATACTTACGGCAAATCCACCTGCGTCAGTCGATTTATCTCAAAAAACTGCATAGGAAAACGCCAAAAAATGCTTGGCTTTGAAACTTTCGATTTTTGGGGTCAAAAAACACCAAAGGGGTTAACCTTACGTTTTTTTCAAAAATCGCCAAAAATTAAAATGGTCTTTTTTTGACCAAAACCGACGTGCTTTGATGCGAGGAGTTCGAAAAACGCGGTATCGTTTGGCGAAAACGCTCGTAAGTGGTTCAAAATGACGTTCAAATATTTCCAACTTTAAAGACGCATAAATCCTAAAATATCATACTTACGGCAAATCCACCAGCGTCAGTCGATTTATCTCAAAAAACTGCATAGGAAAACGCCAAAAAATGCTTGGCTTTGAAACTTTCGATTTTTGGGGTCAAAAAACACCAAAGGGGTTAACCTTACGTTTTTTTCAAAAATCGCCAAAAATTAAAATGGTCTTTTTTTGACCAAAACCGACGTGCTTTGATGCGAGGAGTTCGAAAAACGCGGTATCGTTTGGCGAAAACGCTCGTAAGTGGTTCAAAATGACGTTCAAATATTTCCAACTTTAAAGACGCATAAATCCTAAAATATCATACTTACGGCAAATCCACCAGCGTCAGTCGATTTATCTCAAAAAACTGCATAGGAAAACGCCAAAAAATGCTTGGCTTTGAAACTTTCGATTTTTGGGGTCAAAAAACACCAAAGGGGTTAACCTTACGTTTTTTTCAAAAATCGCCAAAAATTAAAATGGTCTTTTTTTGACCAAAACCGACGTGCTTTGATGCGAGGAGTTCGAAAAACGCGGTATCGTTTGTCGAAAACGCTCGTAAGTGGTTCAAAATGACGTTCAAATATTTCCAACTTTAAAGACGCATAAATCCTAAAATATCATACTCACGGCAAATCCACCAGCGTCAGTCGATTTATCTCAAAAAACTGCATAGGAAAACGCCAAATAATGCTTGGATTTGAAACTTTCGATTTTTGGGGTCAAAAAACACCAAAGGGGTTAACCTTACGTTTTTTTCAAAAATCGGCAAAAATTAAAATGGTCTTTTTTTGACCAAAACCGACGTGCTTTGATGCGAGGAGTTCGAAAATCGCGGTATCGTTTGGCGAAAACGCTCGTAAGTGGTTCAAAATGACGTTCAAATGTTTCCAACTTTAAAGACGCATAAATCCTAAAATATCATACTTATGGCAAATCCACCTACGTCAGTCGATTTATCTCAAAAAACTGCATAGGAAAACGCCAAAAAATGCTTGGCTTTGAAACTTTCGATTTTTGGGGTTAAAAAACACCAAAGGGGTTAACCTTACGTTTTTTTCAAAAATCGCCAAAAATTAAAATGGTCTTTTTTTGACCAAAACCGACGAGCTTTGATGCGAGGAGTTCGAAAAACGCGGTATTGTTTGGCGAAAACGTTCGTAAGTGGTTCAAAATGACGTTCAAATATTTCCAACTTTATAGACGCATAAATCTTAAAATATCATACTTACGGCAAATCCACCTGCGTCAGTCGATTTATCTCAAAAAACTGCATAGGAAAACCCCAAAAAATGCTTGGCTTTGAAACTTTTGATTTTTGGGGTCAAAAAACACCAAAGGGGTTAACCTTACGTTTTTTTCAAAAATCGCCAAAAATTAAAATGGTCTTTTTTTGACCAAAACCGACGTGCTTTGATGCGAGGAGTTCGAAAAACGCGCTATCGTTTGGCGAAAACGCTCGTAAGTGGTTCAAAATGACGTTCAAATATTTCCAACTTTAAAGACGCATAAATCTTAAAATATCATACTTACGGCAAATCCACCTGCGTCAGTCGATTTATCTCAAAAAACTGCATAGGAAAACCCCAAAAAATGCTTGGCTTTGAAACTTTTGATTTTTGGGGTCAAAAAACACCAAAGGGGTTAACCTTACGTTTTTTTCAAAAATCGCCAAAAATTAAAATGGTCTTTTTTTGACCAAAACCGACGTGCTTTGATGCGAGGAGTTCGAAAAACGCGGTATCGTTTGGCGAAAACGCTCGTAAGTGGTTCAAAATGACGTTCAAATATTTCCAACTTTAAAGACGCATAAATCCTAAAATATTATACTTACGGCAAATCCACCTGCGTCAGTCGATTTATCTCAAAAAACTGCATAGGAAAACGCCAAGAAATGCTTGGCTTTGAAACTTTCGATTTTTGGGGTCAAAAACACCAAAGGGGTTAACCTTACGTTTTTTTCAAAAATCGCCAAAAATTAAAATGGTCTTTTTTTGACCAAAACCGACGTGCTTTGATGCGAGGAGTTCGAAAAACGCGGTATCGTTTGGCGAAAACGCTCGTAAGTGGTTCAAAATGACGTTCAAATATTTCCAACTTTAAAGACGCATAAATCCTAAAATATTATACTTACGGCAAATCCACCTGCGTCAGTCGATTTATCTCAAAAAACTGCATAGGAAAACGCCAAAAAATGCTTGGCTTTGAAACTTTCGATTTTTGGGGTCAAAAAACACCAAAGGGGTTAACCTTACGTTTTTTTCAAAAATCGCCAAAAATTAAAATGGTCTTTTTTTGACCAAAACCGACGTGCTTTGATGCGAGGAGTTCGAAAAACGCGGTATCGTTTGGCGAAAACGCTCGTAAGTGGTTCAAAATGACGTTCAAATATTTCCAACTTTAAAGACGCATAAATCCTAAAATATCATACTTACGGCAAATCCACCAGCGTCAGTCGATTTATCTCAAAAAACTGCATAGGAAAACGCCAAAAAATGCTTGGCTTTGAAACTTTCGATTTTTGGGGTCAAAAAACACCAAAGGGGTTAACCTTACGTTTTTTTCAAAAATTGCCAAAAATTAAAATGGTCTTTTTTTGACCAAAACCGACGTGCTTTGATGCGAGGAGTTCGAAAAACGCGGTATCGTTTGGCGAAAACGCTCGTAAGTGGTTCAAAATGACGTTCAAATATTTCCAACTTTAAAGACGCATAAATCCTAAAATATCATACTTACGGCAAATCCACCTGCGTCAGTCGATATATCTCAAAAAACTGCATAGGAAAACGCCAAAAAATGCTTGGCTTTGAAACTTTCTATTTTTGGGGTCAAAAAACACCAAAGGGGTTAACCTTACGTTTTTTTCAAAAATCGCCAAAATTTAAAATGGTCTTTTTTTGACCAAAACCGACGTGCTTTGATGCGAGGAGTTCGAAAAACGCGGTATCGTTTGCTGAAAACGCTCGTAAGTAGCTCAAAATGACGTTCAAATATTTCCAACTTTAAAGACGCATAAATCCTAAAATATCATACTTACGGCAAATCCACCTGCGTCAGTCGATTTATCTCAAAAAACTGCATAGGAAAACGCCAAAAAATGCTTGGCTTTGAAACTTTCGATTTTTGGGGTCAAAAAACACCAAAGGGGTTAACCTTACGTTTTTTTCAAAAATCGCCAAAAATTAAAATGGTCTTTTTTTGACCAAAACCGACGTGCTTTGATGCGAGAAGTTCGAAAAACGCGGTATCGTTTGGCGAAAACGCTCGTAAGTGGTTCAAAATGACGTTCAAATATTTCCAACTTTAAAGACGCATAAATCCTAAAATATCATACTTACGGCAAATCCACCTGCGTCAGTCGATTTATCTCAAAAAACTGCATAGGAAAACGCCAAAAAATGCTTGGCTTTGAAACTTTCTATTTTTGGGGTCAAAAAACACCAAAGGGGTTAACCTTACGTTTTTTTCAAAAATCGCCAAAAATTAAAATGGTCTTTTTTTGACCAAAACCGACGTGCTTTGATGCGAGGAGTTCGAAAAACGCGGTATCGTTTGGCGAAAACGCTCGTAAGTGGTTCAAAATGACGTTCAAATATTTCCAACTTTAAAGACGCATAAATCCTAAAATATCATACTTACGGCAAATCCACCTGCGTCAGTCGATTTATCTCAAAAAACTGCATAGGAAAACGCCAAAAAATGCTTGGCTTAGAAACTTTCTATTTTCGGGGTCAAAAAACACCAAAGGGGTTAACCTTACGTTTTTTTCAAAAATCGCCAAAAATTAAAATGGTCTTTTTTTGACAAAAACCGACGTGCTTTGATGCGAGGAGTTCGAAAAACGCGGTATCGTTTGGCGAAAACGCTCGTAAGTGGTTCAAAATGACGTTCAAATATTTCCAACTTTAAAGACGCATAAATCCTAAAATATCATACTTACGGCAAATCCACAAGCGTCAGTCGATTTATCTCAAAAAACTGCATAGGAAAACGCCAAAAAATGCTTGGCTTTGAAACTTTCGATTTTTGGGGTCAAAAAACACCAAAGGGGTTAACCTTACGTTTTTTTCAAAAATCGCCAAAAATTAAAATATTCTTTTTTTGACCAAAACCGACGTGCTTTGATGCGAGGAGTTCGAAAAACGCGGTATCGTTTGGCGAAAACGCTCGTAAGTGGTTCAAAATGACGTTCAAATATTTCCAACTTTAAAGACGCATAAATCCTAAAATATCATACTTACGGCAAATCCACCTGCGTCAGTCGATATATCTCAAAAAACTGCATAGGAAAACGCCAAAAAATGCTTGGCTTTGAAACTTTCTATTTTTGGGGTCAAAAAACACCAAAGGGGTTAACCTTACGTTTTTTTCAAAAATCGCCAAAAATTAAAATGGTCTTTTTTTGACCAAAACCGACGTGCTTTGATGCGAGGAGTTCGAAAAACGCGGTATCGTTTGCTGAAAACGCTCGTAAGTAGCTCAAAATGACGTTCAAATATTTCCAACTTTAAAGACGCATAAATCCTAAAATATCATACTTACGGCAAATCCACCTGCGTCAGTCGATTTATCTCAAAAAACTGCATAGGAAAACGCCAAAAAATGCTTGGCTTTGAAACTTTCGATTTTTGGGGTCAAAAAACACCAAAGGGGTTAACCTTACGTTTTTTTCAAAAATCGCCAAAAATTAAAATGGTCTTTTTTTGACCAAAACCGACGTGCTTTGATGCGAGGAGTTCGAAAAACGCGGTATCGTTTGGCGAAAACGCTCGTAAGTGGTTCAAAATGACGTTCAAATATTTCCAACTTTAAAGACGCATAAATCCTATAATATCATACTTACGGCAAATCCACCTGCGTCAGTCGATTTATCTCAAAAAACTGCATAGGAAAACGCCAAAAAATGCTTGGCTTTGAAACTTTCGTTTTTTGGGGTCAAAAAACACCAAAGGGGTTAACCTTACGTTTTTTTCAAAAATCGCCAAAAATTAAAATGGTCTTTTTTTGACCAAATCCGACGTGCTTTGATGCGAGGAGTTCGAAAAACGCGGTATCGTTTGGCGAAAACGCTCGTAAGTGGTTCAAAATGACGTTCAAATATTTCCAACTTTAAAGACGCATAAATCCTAAAATATCATACTTACGGCAAATCCACCAGCGTCAGTCGATTTATCTCAAAAAACTGCATAGGAAAACGCCAAAAAATGCTTGGATTTGAAACTTTCGATTTTTGGGGTCAAAAAACACCAAAGGGGTTAACCTTACGGTTTTATCAAAAATCGCCAAAAATTAAAATGGTCTTTTTTTGACCAAAACCGACGTGCTTTGATGCGAGGAGTTCGAAAAACGCGGTATCGTTTGGCGAAAACGCTCGTAAGTGGTTCAAAATGACGTTCAAATATTTCCAACTTTAAAGACGCATAAATCCTAAAATATCATACTTACGGCAAATCCACCTGCGTCAGTCGATTTATCTCAAAAAACTGCATAGGAAAACGCCAAAAAATGCTTGGCTTAGAAACTTTCTATTTTCGGGGTCAAAAAACACCAAAGGGGTTAACCTTACGTTTTTTTCAAAAATCGCCAAAAATTAAAATGGTCTTTTTTTGACAAAAACCGACGTGCTTTGATGCGAGGAGTTCGAAAAACGCGGTATCGTTTGGCGAAAACGCTCGTAAGTGGTTCAAAATGACGTTCAAATATTTCCAACTTTAAAGACGCATAAATCCTAAAATATCATACTTACGGCAAATCCACCAGCGTCAGTCGATTTATCTCAAAAAACTGCATAGGAAAACGCCAAAAAATGCTTGGCTTTGAAACTTTCTATTTTTGGGGTCAAAAAACACCAAAGGGGTTAACCTTACGTTTTTTTCAAAAATCGCCAAAATTTAAAATGGTCTTTTTTTGACCAAAACCGACGTGCTTTGATGCGAGGAGTTCGAAAAACGCGGTATCGTTTGCTGAAAACGCTCGTAAGTAGCTCAAAATGACGTTCAAATATTTCCAACTTTAAAGACGCATAAATCCTAAAATATCATACTTACGGCAAATCCACCTGCGTCAGTCGATTTATCTCAAAAAACTGCATAGGAAAACGCCAAAAAATGCTTGGATTTGAAACTTTCTTTTTTTGGGGTCAAAAAACACCAAAGGGGTTAACCTTACGTTTTTTTCAAAAATCGCCAAAAATTAAAATGGTCTTTTTTTGACCAAAACCGACGTGCTTTGATACGAGGAGTTCGAAAAACGCGGTATCGTTTGGCGAAAACGCTCGTAAGTGGTTCAAAATGACGTTCAAATATTTCCAACTTTAAAGACGCATAAATGCTAAAATATCATACTTACGGCAAATCCACCTGCGTCAGTCGATTTATCTCAAAAAACTGCTTAGGAAAACGCCAAAAAATGCTTGGATTTGAAACTTTCGATTTTTGGGGTCAAAAAACACCAAAGGGGTTAACCTTACGTTTTTTTCAAAAATCGCCAAAAATTAAAATGGTCTTTTTTTGACCAAAACCGACGTGCTTTGATGCGAGGAGTTCGAAAAACGCGGTATCGTTTGGCGAAAACGCTCGTAAGTGGTTCAAAATGACGTTCAAATATTTCCAACTTTAAAGACGCATAAATCCTAAAATATCATACTTACGGCAAATCCACCAGCGTCAGTCGATTTATCTCAAAAAACTGCATAGGAAAACGCCAAAAAATGCTTGGCTTTGAAACTTTCGATTTTTGGGGTCAAAAAACACCAAAGGGGTTAACCTTACGTTTTTTTCAAAAATCGCCAAAAATTAAAATGGTCTTTTTTTGACCAAAACCGACGTGCTTTGATGCGAGGAGTTCGAAAAACGCGGTATCGTTTGGCGAAAACGCTCGTAAGTGGTTCAAAATGACGTTCAAATATTTCCAACTTTAAAGACGCATAAATCCTAAAATATCATACTTACGGCAAATCCACCTGCGTCAGTCGATATATCTCAAAAAACTGCATAGGAAAACGCCAAAAAATGCTTGGCTTTGAAACTTTCTATTTTTGGGGTCAAAAAACACCAAAGGGGTTAACCTTACGTTTTTTCAAAAATCGCCAAAAATTAAAATGGTCTTTTTTTGACCAAAACCGACGTGCTTTGATGCGAGGAGTTCGAAAAACGCGGTATCGTTTGGCGAAAACGCTCGTAAGTGGTTCAAAATGACGTTCAAATATTTCCAACTTTAAAGACGCATAAATCCTAAAATATCATACTTACGGCAAATCCACCTGCGTCAGTCGATTTATCTCAAAAAACTGCATAGGAAAACGCCAAAAAATGCTTGGCTTTGAAACTTTCGATTTTTGGGGTCAAAAAACACCAAAGGGGTTAACCTTACGTTTTTTTCAAAAATCGCCAAAAATTAAAATGGTCTTTTTTTGACCAAAACCGACGTGCTTTGATGCGAGGAGTTCGAAAAACGCGGTATCGTTTGGCGAAAACGCTCGTAAGTGGTTCAAAATGACGTTCAAATATTTCCAACTTTAAAGACGCATAAATCCTAAAATATCATACTTACGGAAAATCCACCTGCGTCAGTCGATTTATCTCAAAAAACTGCATAGGAAAACGCCAAAAAATGCTTGGATTTGAAACTATCGATTTTTGGGGTCAAAAAACACCAAAGGGGTTAACCTTACGTTTTTTTCAAAAATCGCCAAAAATTAAAATGGTCTTTTTTTGACCAAAACCGACGTGCTTTGATGCGAGGAGTTCGAAAAACGCGGTATCGTTTGGCGAAAACGCTCGTAAGTGGTTCAAAATGACGTTCAAATATTTCCAACTTTAAAGACGCATAAATCCTAAAATATCATACTTACGGCAAATCCACCTGCGTCAGTAAATTTATCTCAAAAAACTGCATAGGAAAACTACAAAAATGCTTGGATTTGAAACTTTCAATTTTTGGGGTCAAAAAACACCAAAGGGGTTAACCTTACGTTTTTTTCAAAAATCGCCAAAAATTAAAATGGTCTTTTTTGGACCAAAACCGACGTGCTTTGATGCGAGGAGTTCGAAAAACGCGGTATCGTTTGGCGAAAACGCTCGTAAGTGGTTCAAAATGAGGTTCAAATATTTCCAACTTTAAAGACGCATAAATCCTAAAATATCATACTTACGGCAAATCCACATGCGTCAGTCGATTTATCTCAAAAAACTGCATAGGAAAACGCCAAATAATGCTTAGATTTGAAACTTTCGATTTTTGAGGTCAAAAAACACCAAAGGGGTTAACCTTACGTTTTTTTCAAAAATCGCCAAAAATTAAAATGGTCTTTTTTTGACCAAAACCAACGTGCTTTGATGCGAGGAGTTCGAAAAACGCGGTATCGTTTGGCGAAAACGCTCGTAAGTGGTTCAAAATGACGTTCAAATATTTCCAACTTTAAAGACGCATAAATCCTAAAATATCATACTTACGGCAAATCCACCTGCGTCAGTCGATTTATCTCAAAAAACTGCATAGGAAAACGCCAAAAAATGCTTGGCTTTGAAACTTTCGATTTTTGGGGTCAAAAAACACCAAAGGGGTTAACCTTACGTTTTTTTCAAAAATCGCCAAAAATTAAAATGGTCTTTTTTTGACCAAAACCGACGTGCTTTGATGCGAGGAGTTCGAAAAACGCGGTATTGTTTGGCGAAAACGCTCGTAAGTGGTTCAAAATGACGTTCAAATATTTCCAACTTTATAGACGCATAAATCCTAAAATATCATACTTACGGCAAATCCACCTGCGTCAGTCGATTTATCTCAAAAAACTGCATAGGAAAACCCCAAAAAATGCTTGGTTTTGAAACTTTTGATTTTTGGGGTCAAAAAACACCAAAGTAACTTTACGTTTTTTTCAAAAATCGCCAAAAATTAAAATGGTCTTTTTTTGACCAAAACCGACGTGCTTTGATGCGAGGAGTTCGAAAAACGCGGTATCGTTTGGCGAAAACGCTCGTAAGTGGTTCAAAATGACGTTCAAATATTTCCTACTTTAAAGACGCATAAATCTTAAAATATCATACTTACGGCAAATCCACCTGCGTCAGTCGATTTATCTCAAAAAACTGCATAGGAAAACCCCAAAAAATGCTTGGCTTTGAAACTTTTGATTTTTGGGGTCAAAAAACACCAAAGGGGTTAACCTTACGTTTTTTTCAAAAATCGCCAAAAATTAAAATGGTCTTTTTTTGACCAAAACCGACGTGCTTTGATGCGAGGAGTTCGAAAAACGCGGTATCGTTTGGCGAAAACGCTCGTAAGTGGTTCAAAATGACGTTCAAATATTTCCAACTTTAAAGACGCATAAATCCTAAAATATCATACTTACGGCAAATCCACCAGCGTCAGTCGATTTATCTCAAAAAACTGCATAGGAAAACGCCAAAAAATGCTTGGCTTTGAAACTTTCGATTTTTGGGGTCAAAAAACACCAAAGGGGTTAACCTTACGTTTTTTTCAAAAATCGCCAAAAATTAAAATGGTCTTTTTTTGACCAAAACCGACGTGCTTTGATGCGAGGAGTTCGAAAAACGCGGTATCGTTTGGCGAAAACGCTCGTAAGTGGTTCAAAATGACGTTCAAATATTTCCAACTTTAAAGACGCATAAATCCTAAAATATCATACTTACGGCAAATCCACCTGCGTCAGTCGATATATCTCAAAAAACTGCATAGGAAAACGCCAAAAAATGCTTGGCTTTGAAACTTTCTATTTTTGGGGTCAAAAAACACCAAAGGGGTTAACCTTACGTTTTTTTCAAAAATCGCCAAAAATTAAAATGGTCTTTTTTTGACCAAAACCGACGTGCTTTGATGCGAGGAGTTCGAAAAACGCGGTATCGTTTGGCGAAAACGCTCGTAAGTGGTTCAAAATGACGTTCAAATATTTCCAACTTTAAAGACGCATAAATCCTAAAATATCATACTTACGGCAAATCCACCAGCGTCAGTCGATTTATCTCAAAAAACTGCATAGGAAAACGCCAAAAAATGCTTGGCTTTGAAACTTTCGATTTTTGGGGTCAAAAAACACCAAAGGGGTTAACCTTACGTTTTTTTCAAAAATCGCCAAAAATTAAAATGGTCTTTTTTTGACCAAAACCGACGTGCTTTGATGCGAGGAGTTCGAAAAACGCGGTATCGTTTGGCGAAAACGCTCGTAAGTGGTTCAAAATGACGTTCAAATATTTCCAACTTTAAAGACGCATAAATCCTAAAATATCATACTTACGGCAAATCCACCTGCGTCAGTCGATATATCTCAAAAAACTGCATAGGAAAACGCCAAAAAATGCTTGGCTTTGAAACTTTCTATTTTTGGGGTCAAAAAACACCAAAGGGGTTAACCTTACGTTTTTTTCAAAAATCGCCAAAAATTAAAATGGTCTTTTTTTGACCAAAACCGACGTGCTTTGATGCGAGGAGTTCGAAAAACGCGGTATCGTTTGGCGAAAACGCTCGTAAGTGGTTCAAAATGACGTTCAAATATTTCCAACTTTAAAGACGCATAAATCCTAAAATATCATACTTACGGCAAATCCACCTGCGTCAGTCGATTTATCTCAAAAAACTGCATAGGAAAACGCCAAAAAATGCTTGGCTTTGAAACTTTCGATTTTTGGGGTCAAAAAACACCAAAGGGGTTAACCTTACGTTTTTTTCAAAAATCGCCAAAAATTAAAATGGTCTTTTTTTGACCAAAACCGACGTGCTTTGATGCGAGGAGTTCGAAAAACGCGGTATCGTTTGGCGAAAACGCTCGTAAGTGGTTCAAAATGACGTTCAAATATTTCCAACTTTATAGACGCATAAATCCTAAAATATCATACTTACGGCAAATCCACCTGCGTCAGTCGATTTATCTCAAAAAACTGCATAGGAAAACGCCAAAAAATGCTTGGCTTTGAAACTTTCGATTTTTGGGGTCAAAAAACACCAAAGGGGTTAACCTTACGTTTTTTTCAAAAATCGCCAAAAATTAAAATGGTCTTTTTTTGACCAAAACCGACGTGCTTTGATGCGAGGAGTTCGAAAAACGCGGTATTGTTTGGCGAAAACGCTCGTAAGTGGTTCAAAATGACGTTCAAATATTTCCAACTTTATAGACGCATAAATCCTAAAATATCATACTTACGGCAAATCCACCTGCGTCAGTCGATTTATCTCAAAAAACTGCATAGGAAAACCCCAAAAAATGCTTGGCTTTGAAACTTTTGATTTTTGGGGTCAAAAAACACCAAAGGGGTTAACCTTACGTTTTTTTCAAAAATCGCCAAAAATTAAAATGGTCTTTTTTTGACCAAAACCGACGTGCTTTGATGCGAGGAGTTCGAAAAACGCGGTATCGTTTGGCGAAAACGCTCGTAAGTGGTTCAAAATGACGTTCAAATATTTCCAACTTTAAAGACGCATAAATCCTAAAATATCATACTTACGGCAAATCCACCAGCGTCAGTCGATTTATCTCAAAAAACTGCATAGGAAAACGCCAAAAAATGCTTGGCTTTGAAACTTTCGATTTTTGGGGTCAAAAAACACCAAAGGGGTTAACCTTACGTTTTTTTCAAAAATCGCCAAAAATTAAAATGGTCTTTTTTTGACCAAAACCGACGTGCTTTGATGCGAGGAGTTCGAAAAACGCGGTATCGTTTGTCGAAAACGCTCGTAAGTGGTTCAAAATGACGTTCAAATATTTCCAACTTTAAAGACGCATAAATCCTAAAATATCATACTCACGGCAAATCCACCAGCGTCAGTCGATTTATCTCAAAAAACTGCATAGGAAAACGCCAAATAATGCTTGGATTTGAAACTTTCGATTTTTGGGGTCAAAAAACACCAAAGGGGTTAACCTTACGTTTTTTTCAAAAATCGCCAAAAATTAAAATGGTCTTTTTTTGACCAAAACCGACGTGCTTTGATGCGAGGAGTTCGAAAATCGCGGTATCGTTTGGCGAAAACGCTCGTAAGTGGTTCAAAATGACGTTCAAATGTTTCCAACTTTAAAGACGCATAAATCCTAAAATATCATACTTATGGCAAATCCACCTGCGTCAGTCGATTTATCTCAAAAAACTGCATAGGAAAACGCCAAAAAATGCTTGGCTTTGAAACTTTCGATTTTTGGGGTTAAAAAACACCAAAGGGGTTAACCTTACGTTTTTTTCAAAAATCGCCAAAAATTAAAATGGTCTTTTTTTGACCAAAACCGACGAGCTTTGATGCGAGGAGTTCGAAAAACGCGGTATTGTTTGGCGAAAACGTTCGTAAGTGGTTCAAAATGACGTTCAAATATTTCCAACTTTATAGACGCATAAATCTTAAAATATCATACTTACGGCAAATCCACCTGCGTCAGTCGATTTATCTCAAAAAACTGCATAGGAAAACCCCAAAAAATGCTTGGCTTTGAAACTTTTGATTTTTGGGGTCAAAAAACACCAAAGGGGTTAACCTTACGTTTTTTTCAAAAATCGCCAAAAATTAAAATGGTCTTTTTTTGACCAAAACCGACGTGCTTTGATGCGAGGAGTTCGAAAAACGCGGTATTGTTTGGCGAAAACGCTCGTAAGTGGTTCAAAATGACGTTCAAATATTTCCAACTTTATAGACGCATAAATCCTAAAATATCATACTTACGGCAAATCCACCTGCGTCAGTCGATTTATCTCAAAAAACTGCATAGGAAAACCCCAAAAAATGTTTGGTTTTGAAACTTTTGATTTTTGGGGTCAAAAAACACCAAAGGGTTTAACCTTACGTTTTTTTCAAAAATCGCCAAAAATTAAAATGGTCTTTTTTTGACCAAAACCGACGTGCTTTGATGCGAGGAGTTCGAAAAACGCGCTATCGTTTGGCGAAAACGCTCGTAAGTGGTTCAAAATGACGTTCAAATATTTCCAACTTTAAAGACGCATAAATCTTAAAATATCATACTTACGGCAAATCCACCTGCGTCAGTCGATTTATCTCAAAAAACTGCATAGGAAAACCCCAAAAAATGCTTGGCTTTGAAACTTTTGATTTTTGGGGTCAAAAAACACCAAAGGGGTTAACCTTACGTTTTTTTCAAAAATCGCCATAAATTAAAATGGTCTTTTTTTGACCAAAACCGACGTGCTTTGATGCGAGGAGTTCGAAAAACGCGGTATCGTTTGGCGAAAACGCTCGTAAGTGGTTCAAAATGACGTTCAAATATTTCCAACTTTAAAGACGCATAAATCCTAAAATATTATACTTACGGCAAATCCACCTGCGTCAGTCGATTTATCTCAAAAAACTGCATAGGAAAACGCCAAAAAATGCTTGGCTTTGAAACTTTCAATTTTTGGGGTCAAAAAACACCAAAGGGGTTAACCTTACGTTTTTTTCAAAAATCGCCAAAAATTAAAATGGTCTTTTTTTGACCAAAACCGACGTGCTTTGATGCGAGGAGTTCGAAAATCGCGGTATCGTTTGGCGAAAACGCTCGTAAGTGGTTCAAAATGACGTTCAAATATTTCCAACTTTAAAGACGCATAAATCCTAAAATATCATACTTATGGCAAATCCACCTGCGTCAGTCGATTTATCTCAAAAAACTGCATAGGAAAACGCCAAGAAATGCTTGGCTTTGAAACTTTCGATTTTTGGGGTCAAAAACACCAAAGGGGTTAACCTTACGTTTTTTTCAAAAATCGCCAAAAATTAAAATGGTCTTTTTTTGACCAAAACCGACGTGCTTTGATGCGAGGAGTTCGAAAAACGCGGTATCGTTTGGCGAAAACGCTCGTAAGTGGTTCAAAATGACGTTCAAATATTTCCAACTTTAAAGACGCATAAATCCTAAAATATTATACTTACGGCAAATCCACCTGCGTCAGTCGATTTATCTCAAAAAACTGCATAGGAAAACGCCAAAAAATGCTTGGCTTTGAAACTTTCGATTTTTGGGGTCAAAAAACACCAAAGGGGTTAACCTTACGTTTTTTTCAAAAATCGCCAAAAATTAAAATGGTCTTTTTTTGACCAAAACCGACGTGCTTTGATGCGAGGAGTTCGAAAAACGCGGTATCGTTTGGCGAAAACGCTCGTAAGTGGTTCAAAATGACGTTCAAATATTTCCAACTTTAAAGACGCATAAATCCTAAAATATCATACTTACGGCAAATCCACCAGCGTCAGTCGATTTATCTCAAAAAACTGCATAGGAAAACGCCAAAAAATGCTTGGCTTTGAAACTTTCGATTTTTGGGGTCAAAAAACACCAAAGGGGTTAACCTTACGTTTTTTTCAAAAATCGCCAAAAATTAAAATGGTCTTTTTTTGACCAAAACCGACGTGCTTTGATGCGAGGAGTTCGAAAAACGCGGTATCGTTTGGCGAAAACGCTCGTAAGTGGTTCAAAATGACGTTCAAATATTTCCAACTTTAAAGACGCATAAATCCTAAAATATCATACTTACGGCAAATCCACCAGCGTCAGTCGATTTATCTCAAAAAACTGCATAGGAAAACGCCAAAAAATGCTTGGCTTTGAAACTTTCGATTTTTGGGGTCAAAAAACACCAAAGGGGTTAACCTTACGTTTTTTTCAAAAATCGCCAAAAATTAAAATGGTCTTTTTTTGACCAAAACCGACGTGCTTTGATGCGAGGAGTTCGAAAAACGCGGTATCGTTTGTCGAAAACGCTCGTAAGTGGTTCAAAATGACGTTCAAATATTTCCAACTTTAAAGACGCATAAATCCTAAAATATCATACTCACGGCAAATCCACCAGCGTCAGTCGATTTATCTCAAAAAACTGCATAGGAAAACGCCAAATAATGCTTGGATTTGAAACTTTCGATTTTTGGGGTCAAAAAACACCAAAGGGGTTAACCTTACGTTTTTTTCAAAAATCGGCAAAAATTAAAATGGTCTTTTTTTGACCAAAACCGACGTGCTTTGATGCGAGGAGTTCGAAAATCGCGGTATCGTTTGGCGAAAACGCTCGTAAGTGGTTCAAAATGACGTTCAAATGTTTCCAACTTTAAAGACGCATAAATCCTAAAATATCATACTTATGGCAAATCCACCTACGTCAGTCGATTTATCTCAAAAAACTGCATAGGAAAACGCCAAAAAATGCTTGGCTTTGAAACTTTCGATTTTTGGGGTTAAAAAACACCAAAGGGGTTAACCTTACGTTTTTTTCAAAAATCGCCAAAAATTAAAATGGTCTTTTTTTGACCAAAACCGACGAGCTTTGATGCGAGGAGTTCGAAAAACGCGGTATTGTTTGGCGAAAACGTTCGTAAGTGGTTCAAAATGACGTTCAAATATTTCCAACTTTATAGACGCATAAATCTTAAAATATCATACTTACGGCAAATCCACCTGCGTCAGTCGATTTATCTCAAAAAACTGCATAGGAAAACCCCAAAAAATGCTTGGCTTTGAAACTTTTGATTTTTGGGGTCAAAAAACACCAAAGGGGTTAACCTTACGTTTTTTTCAAAAATCGCCAAAAATTAAAATGGTCTTTTTTTGACCAAAACCGACGTGCTTTGATGCGAGGAGTTCGAAAAACGCGCTATCGTTTGGCGAAAACGCTCGTAAGTGGTTCAAAATGACGTTCAAATATTTCCAACTTTAAAGACGCATAAATCTTAAAATATCATACTTACGGCAAATCCACCTGCGTCAGTCGATTTATCTCAAAAAACTGCATAGGAAAACCCCAAAAAATGCTTGGCTTTGAAACTTTTGATTTTTGGGGTCAAAAAACACCAAAGGGGTTAACCTTACGTTTTTTTCAAAAATCGCCAAAAATTAAAATGGTCTTTTTTTGACCAAAACCGACGTGCTTTGATGCGAGGAGTTCGAAAAACGCGGTATCGTTTGGCGAAAACGCTCGTAAGTGGTTCAAAATGACGTTCAAATATTTCCAACTTTAAAGACGCATAAATCCTAAAATATTATACTTACGGCAAATCCACCTGCGTCAGTCGATTTATCTCAAAAAACTGCATAGGAAAACGCCAAGAAATGCTTGGCTTTGAAACTTTCGATTTTTGGGGTCAAAAACACCAAAGGGGTTAACCTTACGTTTTTTTCAAAAATCGCCAAAAATTAAAATGGTCTTTTTTTGACCAAAACCGACGTGCTTTGATGCGAGGAGTTCGAAAAACGCGGTATCGTTTGGCGAAAACGCTCGTAAGTGGTTCAAAATGACGTTCAAATATTTCCAACTTTAAAGACGCATAAATCCTAAAATATTATACTTACGGCAAATCCACCTGCGTCAGTCGATTTATCTCAAAAAACTGCATAGGAAAACGCCAAAAAATGCTTGGCTTTGAAACTTTCGATTTTTGGGGTCAAAAAACACCAAAGGGGTTAACCTTACGTTTTTTTCAAAAATCGCCAAAAATTAAAATGGTCTTTTTTTGACCAAAACCGACGTGCTTTGATGCGAGGAGTTCGAAAAACGCGGTATCGTTTGGCGAAAACGCTCGTAAGTGGTTCAAAATGACGTTCAAATATTTCCAACTTTAAAGACGCATAAATCCTAAAATATCATACTTACGGCAAATCCACCAGCGTCAGTCGATTTATCTCAAAAAACTGCATAGGAAAACGCCAAAAAATGCTTGGCTTTGAAACTTTCGATTTTTGGGGTCAAAAAACACCAAAGGGGTTAACCTTACGTTTTTTTCAAAAATTGCCAAAAATTAAAATGGTCTTTTTTTGACCAAAACCGACGTGCTTTGATGCGAGGAGTTCGAAAAACGCGGTATCGTTTGGCGAAAACGCTCGTAAGTGGTTCAAAATGACGTTCAAATATTTCCAACTTTAAAGACGCATAAATCCTAAAATATCATACTTACGGCAAATCCACCTGCGTCAGTCGATATATCTCAAAAAACTGCATAGGAAAACGCCAAAAAATGCTTGGCTTTGAAACTTTCTATTTTTGGGGTCAAAAAACACCAAAGGGGTTAACCTTACGTTTTTTTCAAAAATCGCCAAAATTTAAAATGGTCTTTTTTTGACCAAAACCGACGTGCTTTGATGCGAGGAGTTCGAAAAACGCGGTATCGTTTGCTGAAAACGCTCGTAAGTAGCTCAAAATGACGTTCAAATATTTCCAACTTTAAAGACGCATAAATCCTAAAATATCATACTTACGGCAAATCCACCTGCGTCAGTCGATTTATCTCAAAAAACTGCATAGGAAAACGCCAAAAAATGCTTGGCTTTGAAACTTTCGATTTTTGGGGTCAAAAAACACCAAAGGGGTTAACCTTACGTTTTTTTCAAAAATCGCCAAAAATTAAAATGGTCTTTTTTTGACCAAAACCGACGTGCTTTGATGCGAGAAGTTCGAAAAACGCGGTATCGTTTGGCGAAAACGCTCGTAAGTGGTTCAAAATGACGTTCAAATATTTCCAACTTTAAAGACGCATAAATCCTAAAATATCATACTTACGGCAAATCCACCTGCGTCAGTCGATTTATCTCAAAAAACTGCATAGGAAAACGCCAAAAAATGCTTGGCTTTGAAACTTTCTATTTTTGGGGTCAAAAAACACCAAAGGGGTTAACCTTACGTTTTTTTCAAAAATCGCCAAAAATTAAAATGGTCTTTTTTTGACCAAAACCGACGTGCTTTGATGCGAGGAGTTCGAAAAACGCGGTATCGTTTGGCGAAAACGCTCGTAAGTGGTTCAAAATGACGTTCAAATATTTCCAACTTTAAAGACGCATAAATCCTAAAATATCATACTTACGGCAAATCCACCTGCGTCAGTCGATTTATCTCAAAAAACTGCATAGGAAAACGCCAAAAAATGCTTGGCTTAGAAACTTTCTATTTTCGGGGTCAAAAAACACCAAAGGGGTTAACCTTACGTTTTTTTCAAAAATCGCCAAAAATTAAAATGGTCTTTTTTTGACAAAAACCGACGTGCTTTGATGCGAGGAGTTCGAAAAACGCGGTATCGTTTGGCGAAAACGCTCGTAAGTGGTTCAAAATGACGTTCAAATATTTCCAACTTTAAAGACGCATAAATCCTAAAATATCATACTTACGGCAAATCCACAAGCGTCAGTCGATTTATCTCAAAAAACTGCATAGGAAAACGCCAAAAAATGCTTGGCTTTGAAACTTTCGATTTTTGGGGTCAAAAAACACCAAAGGGGTTAACCTTACGTTTTTTTCAAAAATCGCCAAAAATTAAAATATTCTTTTTTTGACCAAAACCGACGTGCTTTGATGCGAGGAGTTCGAAAAACGCGGTATCGTTTGGCGAAAACGCTCGTAAGTGGTTCAAAATGACGTTCAAATATTTCCAACTTTAAAGACGCATAAATCCTAAAATATCATACTTACGGCAAATCCACCTGCGTCAGTCGATATATCTCAAAAAACTGCATAGGAAAACGCCAAAAAATGCTTGGCTTTGAAACTTTCTATTTTTGGGGTCAAAAAACACCAAAGGGGTTAACCTTACGTTTTTTTCAAAAATCGCCAAAAATTAAAATGGTCTTTTTTTGACCAAAACCGACGTGCTTTGATGCGAGGAGTTCGAAAAACGCGGTATCGTTTGCTGAAAACGCTCGTAAGTAGCTCAAAATGACGTTCAAATATTTCCAACTTTAAAGACGCATAAATCCTAAAATATCATACTTACGGCAAATCCACCTGCGTCAGTCGATTTATCTCAAAAAACTGCATAGGAAAACGCCAAAAAATGCTTGGCTTTGAAACTTTCGATTTTTGGGGTCAAAAAACACCAAAGGGGTTAACCTTACGTTTTTTTCAAAAATCGCCAAAAATTAAAATGGTCTTTTTTTGACCAAAACCGACGTGCTTTGATGCGAGGAGTTCGAAAAACGCGGTATCGTTTGGCGAAAACGCTCGTAAGTGGTTCAAAATGACGTTCAAATATTTCCAACTTTAAAGACGCATAAATCCTATAATATCATACTTACGGCAAATCCACCTGCGTCAGTCGATTTATCTCAAAAAACTGCATAGGAAAACGCCAAAAAATGCTTGGCTTTGAAACTTTCGTTTTTTGGGGTCAAAAAACACCAAAGGGGTTAACCTTACGTTTTTTTCAAAAATCGCCAAAAATTAAAATGGTCTTTTTTTGACCAAATCCGACGTGCTTTGATGCGAGGAGTTCGAAAAACGCGGTATCGTTTGGCGAAAACGCTCGTAAGTGGTTCAAAATGACGTTCAAATATTTCCAACTTTAAAGACGCATAAATCCTAAAATATCATACTTACGGCAAATCCACCAGCGTCAGTCGATTTATCTCAAAAAACTGCATAGGAAAACGCCAAAAAATGCTTGGATTTGAAACTTTCGATTTTTGGGGTCAAAAAACACCAAAGGGGTTAACCTTACGGTTTTATCAAAAATCGCCAAAAATTAAAATGGTCTTTTTTTGACCAAAACCGACGTGCTTTGATGCGAGGAGTTCGAAAAACGCGGTATCGTTTGGCGAAAACGCTCGTAAGTGGTTCAAAATGACGTTCAAATATTTCCAACTTTAAAGACGCATAAATCCTAAAATATCATACTTACGGCAAATCCACCTGCGTCAGTCGATTTATCTCAAAAAACTGCATAGGAAAACGCCAAAAAATGCTTGGCTTAGAAACTTTCTATTTTCGGGGTCAAAAAACACCAAAGGGGTTAACCTTACGTTTTTTTCAAAAATCGCCAAAAATTAAAATGGTCTTTTTTTGACAAAAACCGACGTGCTTTGATGCGAGGAGTTCGAAAAACGCGGTATCGTTTGGCGAAAACGCTCGTAAGTGGTTCAAAATGACGTTCAAATATTTCCAACTTTAAAGACGCATAAATCCTAAAATATCATACTTACGGCAAATCCACCAGCGTCAGTCGATTTATCTCAAAAAACTGCATAGGAAAACGCCAAAAAATGCTTGGCTTTGAAACTTTCTATTTTTGGGGTCAAAAAACACCAAAGGGGTTAACCTTACGTTTTTTTCAAAAATCGCCAAAATTTAAAATGGTCTTTTTTTGACCAAAACCGACGTGCTTTGATGCGAGGAGTTCGAAAAACGCGGTATCGTTTGCTGAAAACGCTCGTAAGTAGCTCAAAATGACGTTCAAATATTTCCAACTTTAAAGACGCATAAATCCTAAAATATCATACTTACGGCAAATCCACCTGCGTCAGTCGATTTATCTCAAAAAACTGCATAGGAAAACGCCAAAAAATGCTTGGATTTGAAACTTTCTTTTTTTGGGGTCAAAAAACACCAAAGGGGTTAACCTTACGTTTTTTTCAAAAATCGCCAAAAATTAAAATGGTCTTTTTTTGACCAAAACCGACGTGCTTTGATACGAGGAGTTCGAAAAACGCGGTATCGTTTGGCGAAAACGCTCGTAAGTGGTTCAAAATGACGTTCAAATATTTCCAACTTTAAAGACGCATAAATGCTAAAATATCATACTTACGGCAAATCCACCTGCGTCAGTCGATTTATCTCAAAAAACTGCTTAGGAAAACGCCAAAAAATGCTTGGATTTGAAACTTTCGATTTTTGGGGTCAAAAAACACCAAAGGGGTTAACCTTACGTTTTTTTCAAAAATCGCCAAAAATTAAAATGGTCTTTTTTTGACCAAAACCGACGTGCTTTGATGCGAGGAGTTCGAAAAACGCGGTATCGTTTGGCGAAAACGCTCGTAAGTGGTTCAAAATGACGTTCAAATATTTCCAACTTTAAAGACGCATAAATCCTAAAATATCATACTTACGGCAAATCCACCAGCGTCAGTCGATTTATCTCAAAAAACTGCATAGGAAAACGCCAAAAAATGCTTGGCTTTGAAACTTTCGATTTTTGGGGTCAAAAAACACCAAAGGGGTTAACCTTACGTTTTTTTCAAAAATCGCCAAAAATTAAAATGGTCTTTTTTTGACCAAAACCGACGTGCTTTGATGCGAGGAGTTCGAAAAACGCGGTATCGTTTGGCGAAAACGCTCGTAAGTGGTTCAAAATGACGTTCAAATATTTCCAACTTTAAAGACGCATAAATCCTAAAATATCATACTTACGGCAAATCCACCTGCGTCAGTCGATATATCTCAAAAAACTGCATAGGAAAACGCCAAAAAATGCTTGGCTTTGAAACTTTCTATTTTTGGGGTCAAAAAACACCAAAGGGGTTAACCTTACGTTTTTTCAAAAATCGCCAAAAATTAAAATGGTCTTTTTTTGACCAAAACCGACGTGCTTTGATGCGAGGAGTTCGAAAAACGCGGTATCGTTTGGCGAAAACGCTCGTAAGTGGTTCAAAATGACGTTCAAATATTTCCAACTTTAAAGACGCATAAATCCTAAAATATCATACTTACGGCAAATCCACCTGCGTCAGTCGATTTATCTCAAAAAACTGCATAGGAAAACGCCAAAAAATGCTTGGCTTTGAAACTTTCGATTTTTGGGGTCAAAAAACACCAAAGGGGTTAACCTTACGTTTTTTTCAAAAATCGCCAAAAATTAAAATGGTCTTTTTTTGACCAAAACCGACGTGCTTTGATGCGAGGAGTTCGAAAAACGCGGTATCGTTTGGCGAAAACGCTCGTAAGTGGTTCAAAATGACGTTCAAATATTTCCAACTTTAAAGACGCATAAATCCTAAAATATCATACTTACGGAAAATCCACCTGCGTCAGTCGATTTATCTCAAAAAACTGCATAGGAAAACGCCAAAAAATGCTTGGATTTGAAACTATCGATTTTTGGGGTCAAAAAACACCAAAGGGGTTAACCTTACGTTTTTTTCAAAAATCGCCAAAAATTAAAATGGTCTTTTTTTGACCAAAACCGACGTGCTTTGATGCGAGGAGTTCGAAAAACGCGGTATCGTTTGGCGAAAACGCTCGTAAGTGGTTCAAAATGACGTTCAAATATTTCCAACTTTAAAGACGCATAAATCCTAAAATATCATACTTACGGCAAATCCACCTGCGTCAGTAAATTTATCTCAAAAAACTGCATAGGAAAACTACAAAAATGCTTGGATTTGAAACTTTCAATTTTTGGGGTCAAAAAACACCAAAGGGGTTAACCTTACGTTTTTTTCAAAAATCGCCAAAAATTAAAATGGTCTTTTTTGGACCAAAACCGACGTGCTTTGATGCGAGGAGTTCGAAAAACGCGGTATCGTTTGGCGAAAACGCTCGTAAGTGGTTCAAAATGAGGTTCAAATATTTCCAACTTTAAAGACGCATAAATCCTAAAATATCATACTTACGGCAAATCCACATGCGTCAGTCGATTTATCTCAAAAAACTGCATAGGAAAACGCCAAATAATGCTTAGATTTGAAACTTTCGATTTTTGAGGTCAAAAAACACCAAAGGGGTTAACCTTACGTTTTTTTCAAAAATCGCCAAAAATTAAAATGGTCTTTTTTTGACCAAAACCAACGTGCTTTGATGCGAGGAGTTCGAAAAACGCGGTATCGTTTGGCGAAAACGCTCGTAAGTGGTTCAAAATGACGTTCAAATATTTCCAACTTTAAAGACGCATAAATCCTAAAATATCATACTTACGGCAAATCCACCTGCGTCAGTCGATTTATCTCAAAAAACTGCATAGGAAAACGCCAAAAAATGCTTGGCTTTGAAACTTTCGATTTTTGGGGTCAAAAAACACCAAAGGGGTTAACCTTACGTTTTTTTCAAAAATCGCCAAAAATTAAAATGGTCTTTTTTTGACCAAAACCGACGTGCTTTGATGCGAGGAGTTCGAAAAACGCGGTATTGTTTGGCGAAAACGCTCGTAAGTGGTTCAAAATGACGTTCAAATATTTCCAACTTTATAGACGCATAAATCCTAAAATATCATACTTACGGCAAATCCACCTGCGTCAGTCGATTTATCTCAAAAAACTGCATAGGAAAACCCCAAAAAATGCTTGGTTTTGAAACTTTTGATTTTTGGGGTCAAAAAACACCAAAGTAACTTTACGTTTTTTTCAAAAATCGCCAAAAATTAAAATGGTCTTTTTTTGACCAAAACCGACGTGCTTTGATGCGAGGAGTTCGAAAAACGCGGTATCGTTTGGCGAAAACGCTCGTAAGTGGTTCAAAATGACGTTCAAATATTTCCTACTTTAAAGACGCATAAATCTTAAAATATCATACTTACGGCAAATCCACCTGCGTCAGTCGATTTATCTCAAAAAACTGCATAGGAAAACCCCAAAAAATGCTTGGCTTTGAAACTTTTGATTTTTGGGGTCAAAAAACACCAAAGGGGTTAACCTTACGTTTTTTTCAAAAATCGCCAAAAATTAAAATGGTCTTTTTTTGACCAAAACCGACGTGCTTTGATGCGAGGAGTTCGAAAAACGCGGTATCGTTTGGCGAAAACGCTCGTAAGTGGTTCAAAATGACGTTCAAATATTTCCAACTTTAAAGACGCATAAATCCTAAAATATCATACTTACGGCAAATCCACCAGCGTCAGTCGATTTATCTCAAAAAACTGCATAGGAAAACGCCAAAAAATGCTTGGCTTTGAAACTTTCGATTTTTGGGGTCAAAAAACACCAAAGGGGTTAACCTTACGTTTTTTTCAAAAATCGCCAAAAATTAAAATGGTCTTTTTTTGACCAAAACCGACGTGCTTTGATGCGAGGAGTTCGAAAAACGCGGTATCGTTTGGCGAAAACGCTCGTAAGTGGTTCAAAATGACGTTCAAATATTTCCAACTTTAAAGACGCATAAATCCTAAAATATCATACTTACGGCAAATCCACCTGCGTCAGTCGATTTATCTCAAAAAACTGCATAGGAAAACGCCAAAAAATGCTTGGCTTTGAAACTTTCGATTTTTGGGGTCAAAAAACACCAAAGGGGTTAACCTTACGTTTTTTTCAAAAATCGCCAAAAATTAAAATGGTCTTTTTTTGACCAAAACCGACGTGCTTTGATGCGAGGAGTTCGAAAAACGCGGTATCGTTTGGCGAAAACGCTCGTAAGTGGTTCAAAATGACGTTCAAATATTTCCAACTTTAAAGACGCATAAATCCTAAAATATCATACTTACGGCAAATCCACCTGCGTCAGTCGATTTATCTCAAAAAACTGCATAGGAAAACGCCAAAAAATGCTTGGCTTTGAAACTTTCGATTTTTGGGGTCAAAAAACACCAAAGGGGTTAACCTTACGTTTTTTTCAAAAATCGCCAAAAATTAAAATGGTCTTTTTTTGACCAAAACCGACGTGCTTTGATGCGAGGAGTTCGAAAAACGCGGTATCGTTTGGCGAAAACGCTCGTAAGTGGTTCAAAATGACGTTCAAATATTTCCAACTTTAAAGACGCATAAATCCTAAAATATCATACTTACGGCAAATCCACCTGCGTCAGTCGATATATCTCAAAAAACTGCATAGGAAAACGCCAAAAAATGCTTGGCTTTGAAACTTTCGATTTTTGGGGTCAAAAAACACCAAAGGGGTTAACCTTACGTTTTTTTCAAAAATCGCCAAAAATTAAAATGGTCTTTTTTTGACCGAAACCGACGTGCTTTGATGCGAGGAGTTCGAAAAACGCGGTATTGTTTGGCGAAAACGCTCGTAAGTGGTTCAAAATGACGTTCAAATATTTCCAACTTTATAGACGCATAAATCCTAAAATATCATACTTACGGCAAATCCACCTGCGTCAGTCGATTTATCTCAAAAAACTGCATAGGAAAACCCCAAAAAATGCTTGGCTTTGAAACTTTTGATTTTTGGGGTCAAAAAACACCAAAGGGGTTAACCTTACGTTTTTTTCAAAAATCGCCAAAAATTAAAATGGTCTTTTTTTGACCAAAACCGACGTGCTTTGATGCGAGGAGTTCGAAAAACGCGGTATCGTTTGGCGAAAACGCTCGTAAGTGGTTCAAAATGACGTTCAAATATTTCCAACTTTAAAGACGCATAAATCCTAAAATATCATATACTTACGGCAAATCCACCAGCGTCAGTCGATTTATCTCAAAAAACTGCATAGGAAAACGCCAAAAAATGCTTGGCTTTGAAACTTTCGATTTTTGGGGTCAAAAAACACCAAAGGGGTTAACCTTACGTTTTTTTCAAAAATCGCCAAAAATTAAAATGGTCTTTTTTTGACCAAAACCGACGTGCTTTGATGCGAGGAGTTCGAAAAACGCGGTATCGTTTGTCGAAAACGCTCGTAAGTGGTTCAAAATGACGTTCAAATATTTCCAACTTTAAAGACGCATAAATCCTAAAATATCATACTCACGGCAAATCCACCAGCGTCAGTCGATTTATCTCAAAAAACTGCATAGGAAAACGCCAAATAATGCTTGGATTTGAAACTTTCGATTTTTGGGGTCAAAAAACACCAAAGGGGTTAACCTTACGTTTTTTTCAAAAATCGCCAAAAATTAAAATGGTCTTTTTTTGACCAAAACCGACGTGCTTTGATGCGAGGAGTTCGAAAATCGCGGTATCGTTTGGCGAAAACGCTCGTAAGTGGTTCAAAATGACGTTCAAATGTTTCCAACTTTAAAGACGCATAAATCCTAAAATATCATACTTATGGCAAATCCACCTGCGTCAGTCGATTTATCTCAAAAAACTGCATAGGAAAACGCCAAAAAATGCTTGGCTTTGAAACTTTCGATTTTTGGGGTTAAAAAACACCAAAGGGGTTAACCTTACGTTTTTTTCAAAAATCGCCAAAAATTAAAATGGTCTTTTTTTGACCAAAACCGACGAGCTTTGATGCGAGGAGTTCGAAAAACGCGGTATTGTTTGGCGAAAACGTTCGTAAGTGGTTCAAAATGACGTTCAAATATTTCCAACTTTATAGACGCATAAATCTTAAAATATCATACTTACGGCAAATCCACCTGCGTCAGTCGATTTATCTCAAAAAACTGCATAGGAAAACCCCAAAAAATGCTTGGCTTTGAAACTTTTGATTTTTGGGGTCAAAAAACACCAAAGGGGTTAACCTTACGTTTTTTTCAAAAATCGCCAAAAATTAAAATGGTCTTTTTTTGACCAAAACCGACGTGCTTTGATGCGAGGAGTTCGAAAAACGCGGTATTGTTTGGCGAAAACGCTCGTAAGTGGTTCAAAATGACGTTCAAATATTTCCAACTTTATAGACGCATAAATCCTAAAATATCATACTTACGGCAAATCCACCTGCGTCAGTCGATTTATCTCAAAAAACTGCATAGGAAAACCCCAAAAAATGTTTGGTTTTGAAACTTTTGATTTTTGGGGTCAAAAAACACCAAAGGGGTTAACCTTACGTTTTTTTCAAAAATCGCCAAAAATTAAAATGGTCTTTTTTTGACCAAAACCGACGTGCTTTGATGCGAGGAGTTCGAAAAACGCGGTATTGTTTGGCGAAAACGCTCGTAAGTGGTTCAAAATGACGTTCAAATATTTCCAACTTTATAGACGCATAAATCCTAAAATATCATACTTACGGCAAATCCACCTGCGTCAGTCGATTTATCTCAAAAAACTGCATAGGAAAACGCCAAAAAATGCTTGGCTTTGAAACTTTCGATTTTTGGGGTCAAAAAACACCAAAGGGGTTAACCTTACGTTTTTTTCAAAAATCGCCAAAAATTAAAATGGTCTTTTTTTGACCAAAACCGACGTGCTTTGATGCGAGGAGTTCGAAAAACGCGGTATTGTTTGGCGAAAACGCTCGTAAGTGGTTCAAAATGACGTTCAAATATTTCCAACTTTATAGACGCATAAATCCTAAAATATCATACTTACGGCAAATCCACCTGCGTCAGTCGATTTATCTCAAAAAACTGCATAGGAAAACCCCAAAAAATGCTTGGCTTTGAAACTTTTGATTTTTGGGGTCAAAAAACACCAAAGGGGTTAACCTTACGTTTTTTTCAAAAATCGCCAAAAATTAAAATGGTCTTTTTTTGACCAAAACCGACGTGCTTTGATGCGAGGAGTTCGAAAAACGCGGTATCGTTTGGCGAAAACGCTCGTAAGTGGTTCAAAATGACGTTCAAATATTTCCAACTTTAAAGACGCATAAATCCTAAAATATCATATACTTACGGCAAATCCACCAGCGTCAGTCGATTTATCTCAAAAAACTGCATAGGAAAACGCCAAAAAATGCTTGGCTTTGAAACTTTCGATTTTTGGGGTCAAAAAACACCAAAGGGGTTAACCTTACGTTTTTTTCAAAAATCGCCAAAAATTAAAATGGTCTTTTTTTGACCAAAACCGACGTGCTTTGATGCGAGGAGTTCGAAAAACGCGGTATCGTTTGTCGAAAACGCTCGTAAGTGGTTCAAAATGACGTTCAAATATTTCCAACTTTAAAGACGCATAAATCCTAAAATATCATACTCACGGCAAATCCACCAGCGTCAGTCGATTTATCTCAAAAAACTGCATAGGAAAACGCCAAATAATGCTTGGATTTGAAACTTTCGATTTTTGGGGTCAAAAAACACCAAAGGGGTTAACCTTACGTTTTTTTCAAAAATCGCCAAAAATTAAAATGGTCTTTTTTTGACCAAAACCGACGTGCTTTGATGCGAGGAGTTCGAAAATCGCGGTATCGTTTGGCGAAAACGCTCGTAAGTGGTTCAAAATGACGTTCAAATGTTTCCAACTTTAAAGACGCATAAATCCTAAAATATCATACTTATGGCAAATCCACCTGCGTCAGTCGATTTATCTCAAAAAACTGCATAGGAAAACGCCAAAAAATGCTTGGCTTTGAAACTTTTGATTTTTGGGGTCAAAAAACACCAAAGGGGTTAACCTTACGTTTTTTTCAAAAATCGCCAAAAATTAAAATGGTCTTTTTTTGACCAAAACCGACGTGCTTTGATGCGAGGAGTTCGAAAAACGCGGTATTGTTTGGCGAAAACGCTCGTAAGTGGTTCAAAATGACGTTCAAATATTTCCAACTTTATAGACGCATAAATCCTAAAATATCATACTTACGGCAAATCCACCTGCGTCAGTCGATTTATCTCAAAAAACTGCATAGGAAAACGCCAAAAAATGCTTGGCTTTGAAACTTTCGATTTTTGGGGTCAAAAAACACCAAAGGGGTTAACCTTACGTTTTTTTCAAAAATCGCCAAAAATTAAAATGGTCTTTTTTTGACCAAAACCGACGTGCTTTGATGCGAGGAGTTCGAAAAACGCGGTATTGTTTGGCGAAAACGCTCGTAAGTGGTTCAAAATGACGTTCAAATATTTCCAACTTTATAGACGCATAAATCCTAAAATATCATACTTACGGCAAATCCACCTGCGTCAGTCGATTTATCTCAAAAAACTGCATAGGAAAACCCCAAAAAATGCTTGGCTTTGAAACTTTTGATTTTTGGGGTCAAAAAACACCAAAGGGGTTAACCTTACGTTTTTTTCAAAAATCGCCAAAAATTAAAATGGTCTTTTTTTGACCAAAACCGACGTGCTTTGATGCGAGGAGTTCGAAAAACGCGGTATCGTTTGGCGAAAACGCTCGTAAGTGGTTCAAAATGACGTTCAAATATTTCCAACTTTAAAGACGCATAAATCCTAAAATATCATATACTTACGGCAAATCCACCAGCGTCAGTCGATTTATCTCAAAAAACTGCATAGGAAAACGCCAAAAAATGCTTGGCTTTGAAACTTTCGATTTTTGGGGTCAAAAAACACCAAAGGGGTTAACCTTACGTTTTTTTCAAAAATCGCCAAAAATTAAAATGGTCTTTTTTTGACCAAAACCGACGTGCTTTGATGCGAGGAGTTCGAAAAACGCGGTATCGTTTGGCGAAAACGCTCGTAAGTGGTTCAAAATGACGTTCAAATATTTCCAACTTTAAAGACGCATAAATCCTAATATATCATACTTACGGCAAATCCACCTGCGTCAGTCGATATATCTCAAAAAAACTGCATAGGAAAACGCCAAAAAATGCTTGGCTTTGAAACTTTCTATTTTTGGGGTCAAAAAACACCAAAGGGGTTAACCTTACGTTTTTTTCAAAAATCGCCAAAATTTAAAATGGTCTTTTTTTGACCAAAACCGACGTGCTTTGATGCGAGGAGTTCGAAAAACGCGGTATCGTTTGCTGAAAACGCTCGTAAGTAGCTCAAAATGACGTTCAAATATTTCCAACTTTAAAGACGCATAAATCCTAAAATATCATACTTACGGCAAATCCACCTGCGTCAGTCGATTTATCTCAAAAAACTGCATAGGAAAACGCCAAAAAATGCTTGGCTTTGAAACTTTCGATTTTTGGGGTCAAAAAACACCAAAGGGGTTAACCTTACGTTTTTTTCAAAAATCGCCAAAAATTAAAATGGTCTTTTTTTGACCAAAACCGACGTGCTTTGATGCGAGGAGTTCGAAAAACGCGGTATCGTTTGGTGAAAACGCTCGTAAGTAGCTCAAAATGACGTTCAAATATTTCCAACTTTAAAGACGCATAAATCCTAAAATATCATACTTACGGCAAATCCACCTGCGTCAGTCGATTTATCTCAAAAAACTGCATAGGAAAACGCCAAAAAATGCTTGGCTTTGAAACTTTCGATTTTTGGGGTCAAAAAACACCAAAGGGGTTAACCTTACGTTTTTTTCAAAAATCGCCAAAAATTAAAATGGTCTTTTTTTGACCAAAACCGACGTGCTTTGATGCGAGGAGTTCGAAAAACGCGGTATTGTTTGGCGAAAACGTTCGTAAGTGGTTCAAAATGACGTTCAAATATTTCCAACTTTATAGACGCATAAATCCTAAAATATCATACTTACGGCAAATCCACCTGCGTCAGTCGATTTATCTCAAAAAACTGCATAGGAAAACCCCAAAAAATGCTTGGCTTTGAAACTTTTGATTTTTGGGGTCAAAAAACACCAAAGGGGTTAACCTTACGTTCTTTTCAAAAATCGCCAAAAATTAAAATAGTCTTTTTTTGACCAAAACCGACGTGCTTTGATGCGAGGAGTTCGAAAAACGCGGTATCGTTTGGCGAAAACGCTCGTAAGTGGTTCAAAATGACGTTCAAATATTTCCAACTTTAAAGACGCATAAATCCTAAAATATCATACTTACGGCAAATCCACCTGCGTCAGTCGATATATCTCAAAAAACTGCACAGGAAAACGCCAAAAAATGCTTGGCTTTGAAACTTTCTATTTTTGGGGTCAAAAAACACCAAAGGGGTTAACCTTACGTTCTTTTCAAAAATCGCCAAAAATTAAAATGGTCTTTTTTTGACCAAAACCGACGTGCTTTGATGCGAGGAGTTCGAAAAACGCGGTATCGTTTGGCGAAAACGCTCGTAAGTGGTTCAAAATGACGTTCAAATATTTCCAACTTTAAAGACGCATAAATCCTAAAATATCATACTTACGGCAAATCCACCTGCGTCAGTCGATATATCTCAAAAAACTGCACAGGAAAACGCCAAAAAATGCTTGGCTTTGAAACTTTCTATTTTTGGGGTCAAAAAACACCAAAGGGGTTAACCTTACGTTTTTTTCAAAAATCGCCAAAATTTAAAATGGTCTTTTTTTGACCAAAACCGACGTGCTTTGATGCGAGGAGTTCGAAAAACGCGGTATCGTTTGCTGAAAACGCTCGTAAGTAGCTCAAAATGACGTTCAAATATTTCCAACTTTAAAGACGCATAAATCCTAAAATATCATACTTACGGCAAATCCACCTGCGTCAGTCGATTTATCTCAAAAAACTGCATAGGAAAACGCCAAAAAATGTTTGGCTTTGAAACTTTCGATTTTTGGGGTCAAAAAACACCAAAGGGGTTAACCTTACGTTTTTTTCAAAAATCGCCAAAAATTAAAATGGTCTTTTTTTGACCAAAACCGACGTGCTTTGATGCGAGGAGTTCGAAAATCGCGGTATCGTTTGGCGAAAACGCTCGTAAGTGGTTCAAAATGACGTTCAAATATTTCCAACTTTAAAGACGCATAAATCCTAAAATATCATACTTATGGCAAATCCACCTGCGTCAGTCGATTTATCTCAAAAAACTGCATAGGAAAACGCCAAAAAATGCTTGGCTTTGAAACTTTCGATTTTTGGGGTTAAAAAACACCAAAGGGGTTAACCTTACGTTTTTTTCAAAAATCGCCAAAAATTAAAATGGTCTTTTTTTGACCAAAACCGACGTGCTTTGAAGCGAGGAGTTCGAAAAACGCGGTATCGTTTGCTGAAAACGCTCGTAAGTAGCTCAAAATGACGTTCAAATATTTCCAACTTTAAAGACGCATAAATCCTAAAATATCATACTTACGGCAAATCCACCTGCGTCAGTCGATTTATCTCAAAAAACTGCATAGGAAAACGCCAAAAAATGCTTGGCTTTGAAACTTTCGTTTTTTGGGGTCAAAAAACACCAAAGGGGTTAACCTTACGTTTTTTTCAAAAATCGCCAAAAATTAAAATGGTCTTTTTTTGACCAAATCCGACGTGCTTTGATGCGAGGAGTTCGAAAAACGCGGTATCGTTTGGCGAAAACGCTCGTAAGTGGTTCAAAATGACGTTCAAATATTTCCAACTTTAAAGACGCATATATCCTAAAATATCATACTCACGGCAAATCCACCAGCGTCAGTCGATTTATCTCAAAAAACTGCATAGGAAAACGCCAAATAATGCTTGGATTTGAAACTTTCGATTTTTGGGGTCAAAAAACACCAAAGGGGTTAACCTTACGTTTTTTTCAAAAATCGCCAAAAATTAAAATGGTCTTTTTTTGACCAAAACCGACGTGCTTTGATGCGAGGAGTTCGAAAATCGCGGTATCGTTTGGCGAAAACGCTCGTAAGTGGTTCAAAATGACGTTCAAATATTTCCAACTTTAAAGACGCATAAATCCTAAAATATCATACTTATGGCAAATCCACCTGCGTCAGTCGATTTATCTCAAAAAACTGCATAGGAAAACGCCAAAAAATGCTTGGCTTTTAAACTTTCGATTTTTGGGGTTAAAAAACACCAAAGGGGTTAACCTTACGTTTTTTTCAAAAATCGCCAAAAATTAAAATGGTCTTTTTTTGACCAAAACCGACGTGCTTTGATGCGAGGAGTTCGAAAAACGCGGTATCGTTTGGCGAAAACGCTCGTAAGTGGTTCAAAATGACGTTCAAATATTTCCAACTTTAAAGACGCATAAATCCTAAAATATTATACTTACGGCAAATCCACCTGCGTCAGTCGATTTATCTCAAAAAACTGCATTGGAAAACGCCAAAAAATGCTTGGCTTTGAAACTTTCGATTTTTGGGGTCAAAAAACACCAAAGGGGTTAACCTTACGTTTTTTTCAAAAATCGCCAAAAATTAAAATGGTTTTTTTTGACCAAAACCGACGTGCTTTGATGCGAGGAGTTCGAAAAACGCGGTATCGTTTGGCGAAAACGCTCGTAAGTGGTTCAAAATGACGTTCAAATATTTCCAACTTTAAAGACGCATAAATCCTAAAATATTATACTTACGGCAAATCCACCTGCGTCAGTCGATTTATCTCAAAAAACTGCATTGGAAAACGCCAAAAAATGCTTGGCTTTGAAACTTTCGATTTTTGGGGTCAAAAAACACCAAAGGGGTTAACCTTACGTTTTTTTCAAAAATCGCCAAAAATTAAAATGGTCTTTTTTTGACCAAAACCGCCGTGCTTTGATGCGAGGAGTTCGAAAAACGCGGTATCGTTTGGCGAAAACGCTCGTAAGTGGTTCAAAATGACGTTCAAATATTTCCAACTTTAAAGACGCATAAATCCTAAAATATCATACTCACGGCAAATCCACCAGCGTCAGTCGATTTATCTCAAAAAACTGCATAGGAAAACGCCAAATAATGCTTGGATTTGAAACTTTCGATTTTTGGGGTCAAAAAACACCAAGGGGTTAACCTTACGTTTTTTTCAAAAATCGCCAAAAAGTAAAATGGTCTTTTTTGACCAAAACCGACGTGCTTTGATGCGAGGAGTTCAAAAAACGCGGTATCGTTTGGCGAAAACGCTCGTAAGTGGTTCAAAATGACGTTCAAATATTTCCAACTTTAAAGACGCATAAATGCTAAAATATCATACTTACGGCAAATCCACCTGCGTCAGTCGATTTATCTCAAAAAACTGCTTAGGAAAACGCCAAAAAATGCTTGGATTTGAAACTTTCGATTTTTGGGGTCAAAAAACACCAAAGGGGTTAACCTTACGTTTTTTTCAAAAATCGCCAAAAATTAAAATGGTCTTTTTTGACCAAAACCGACGTGCTTTGATGCGAGGAGTTCAAAAAACGCGGTATCGTTTGGCGAAAACGCTCGTAAGTGGTTCAAAATGACGTTCAAATATTTCCAACTTTAAAGACGCATAAATGCTAAAATATCATACTTACGGCAAATCCACCTGCGTCAGTCGATTTATCTCAAAAAACTGCTTAGGAAAACGCCAAAAAATGCTTGGATTTGAAACTTTCGATTTTTGGGGTCAAAAAACACCAAAGGGGTTAACCTTACGTTTTTTTCAAAAATCGCCAAAAATTAAAATGGTCTTTTTTTGACCAAAACCGACGTGCTTTGATGCGAGGAGTTCGAAAAACGCGGTATCTTTCGGCGAAAACGCTCGTAAGTGGTTCAAAATGACGTTCAAATATTTCCAACTTTAAAAACGCATAAATCCTAAAATATCATACTTACGGCTAATCCAGCTGCGTCAGTCGATTTATCTCAAAAAACTGCATAGGAAAACGCCAAAAAATGCTTGGCTTTGAAACTTTCGATTTTTGGGGTCAAAAAACACCAAAGGGGTTAACCTTACGTTTTTTTCAAAAATCGCCAAAAATTAAAATGGTCTTTTTTTGACCAAACCCGACGTGCTTTGATGCGAGGAGTTCGAAAAACGCGGTATCGTTTGGCGAAAACGCTCGTAAGTGGTTCAAAATGACGTTCAAATATTTCCAACTTTAAAGACGCATAAATCCTAAAATATCATACTTACGGCAAATCCACCTGCGTCAGTCGATTTATCTCAAAAAACTGCATAGGAAAACGCCAAAAAATGCTTGGATTTGAAACTTTCTATTTTTGGGGTCAAAAAACACCAAAGGGGTTAACCTTACGTTTTTTTCAAAAATCGCCAAAAATTAAAATGGTCTTTTTTTGACCAAAACCGACGTGCTTTGATGCGAGGAGTTCGAAAAACGCGGTATCGTTTGGCGAAAACGCTCGTAAGTGGTTCAAAATGACGTTCAAATATTTCCAACTTTAAAGACGCATAAATCCTAAAATATTATACTTACGGCAAATCCACCTGCGTCAGTCGATTTATCTCAAAAAACTGCATTGGAAAACGCCAAAAAATGCTTGGCTTTGAAACTTTCGATTTTTGGGGTCAAAAAACACCAAAGGGGTTAACCTTACGTTTTTTTCAAAAATCGCCAAAAATTAAAATGGTCTTTTTTTGACCAAAACCGACGTGCTTTGATGCGAGGAGTTCGAAAATCGCGGTATCGTTTGGCGAAAACGCTCGTAAGTGGTTCAAAATGACGTTCAAATATTTCCAACTTTAAAGACGCATAAATCCTAAAATATCATACTCACGGCAAATCCACCTGCGTCAGTCGATTTATCTCAAAAAACTGCATAGGAAAACGCCAAAAAATGCTTGGCTTTGAAACTTTCGATTTTTGGGGTCAAAAAACACCAAAGGGGTTAACCTTACGTTTTTTTCAAAAATCGCCAAAAATTAAAATGGTCTTTTTTTGACCAAAACCGACGTGCTTTGATGCGAGGAGTTCGAAAAACGCGGTATCGTTTGGCGAAAACGCTCGTAAGTGGTTCAAAATGACGTTCAAATATTTCCAACTTTAAAGACGCATAAATCCTAAAATATCATACTCACGGCAAATCCACCAGCGTCAGTCGATTTATCTCAAAAAACTGCATAGGAAAACGCCAAATAATGCTTGGATTTGAAACTTTCGATTTTTGGGGTCAAAAAACACCAAAGGGGTTAACCTTACGTTTTTTTCAAAAATCGCCAAAAATTAAAATGGTCTTTTTTTGACCAAAACCGACGTGCTTTGATGCGAGGAGTTCGAAAAACGCGGTATCGTTTGGCGAAAACGCTCGTAAGTGGTTCAAAATGACGTTCAAATATTTCCAACTTTAAAGACGCATAAATCCTAAAATATCATACTTACGGCAAATCCACCTGCGTCAGTCGATTTATCTCAAAAAACTGCATAGGAAAACGCCAAAAAATGCTTGGATTTGAAACTTTCGATTTTTGGGGTCAAAAAACACCAAAGGGGTTAACCTTACGTTTTTTTCAAAAATCGCCAAAAATTAAAATGGTCTTTTTTTGACCAAAACCGACGTGCTTTGATGCGAGGAGTTCGAAAAACGCGGTATCGTTCGGCGAAAACGCTCGTAAGTGGTTCAAAATGACGTTCAAATATTTCCAACTTTAAAAACGCATAAATCCTAAAATATCATACTTACGGCAAATCCACCTGCGTCAGTCGATTTATCTCAAAAAACTGCATAGGAAAACGCCAAAAAATGCTTGGCTTTGAAACTTTCGATTTTTGGGGTCAAAAAACACCAAAGGGGTTAACCTTACGTTTTTTTCAAAAATCGCCAAAAATTAAAATGGTCTTTTTTTGACCAAAACCGACGTGCTTTGATGCGAGGAGTTCGAAAAACGCGGTATCGTATGGCGAAAACGCTCGTAAGTGGTTCAAAATGACGTTCAAATATTTCCAACTTTAAAGACGCATAAATCCTAATATATCATACTTACGGCAAATCCACCTGCGTCAGTCGATATATCTCAAAAAACTGCATAGGAAAACGCCAAAAAATGCTTGGCTTTGAAACTTTCTATTTTTGGGGTCAAAAAACACCAAAGGGGTTAACCTTACGTTTTTTTCAAAAATCGCCAAAAATTAAAATGGTCTTTTTTGACCAAAACCGACGTGCTTTGATGCGAGGAGTTCAAAAAACGCGGTATCGTTTGGCGAAAACGCTCGTAAGTGGTTCAAAATGACGTTCAAATATTTCCAACTTTAAAGACGCATAAATCCTAAAATATCATACTTACGGCAAAACCACCTGCGTCAGTCGATTTATCTCAAAAAACTGCATAGGAAAACGCCAAAAAATGCTTGGATTTGAAACTTTCAATTTTTAGGTCAAAAACACCAAAGAGGTTATCCTTACGTTTTTTTCAAAAATCGCCAAAAATTAAAATGGTCTTTTTTTGACCAAAACCGACGTGCTTTGATGCGAGGAGTTCGAAAAACGCGGTATCGTTTGGCGAAAACGCTCGTAAGTGGTTCAAAATGACGTTCAAATATTTCCAACTTTAAAGACGCATAAATCCTAAAATATCATACTTACGGCAAATCCACCTGCGTCAGTCGATTTATCTCAAAAAACTGCATAGGAAAACGCCAAAAAATGCTTGGATTTGAAACTTTCAATTTTTAGGTCAAAAACACCAAAGAGGTTATCCTTACGTTTTTTTCAAAAATCGCCAAAAATTAAAATGGTCTTTTTTTGACCAAAACCGACGTGCTTTGATGCGAGGAGTTCGAAAAACGCGGTATCGTTTGGCGAAAACGCTCGTAAGTGGTTCAAAATGACGTTCAAATATTTCCAACTTTAAAGACGCATAAATGCTAAAATATCATACTTACGGCAAATCCACCTGCGTCAGTCGATTTATCTCAAAAAACTGCTTAGGAAAACGCCAAAAAATGCTTGGATTTGAAACTTTCGATTTTTGGGGTCAAAAAACACCAAAGGGGTTAACCTTACGTTTTTTTCAAAAATCGCCAAAAATTAAAATGGTCTTTTTTGACCAAAACCGACGTGCTTTGATGCGAGGAGTTCAAAAAACGCGGTATCGTTTGGCGAAAACGCTCGTAAGTGGTTCAAAATGACGTTCAAATATTTCCAACTTTAAAGACGCATAAATGCTAAAATATCATACTTACGGCAAATCCACCTGCGTCAGTCGATTTATCTCAAAAAACTGCATAGGAAAACGCCAAAAAATGCTTGGCTTTGAAACTTTCGATTTTTGGGGTCAAAAAACACCAAAGGGGTTAACCTTACGTTTTTTTCAAAAATCGCCAAAAATTAAAATGGTCTTTTTTTGACCAAAACCGCCGTGCTTTGATGCGAGGAGTTCGAAAAACGCGGTATCGTATGGCGAAAACGCTCGTAAGTGGTTCAAAATGACGTTCAAATATTTCCAACTTTAAAGACGCATAAATCCTAATATATCATACTTACGGCAAATCCACCTGCGTCAGTCGATATATCTCAAAAAACTGCATAGGAAAACGCCAAAAAATGCTTGGCTTTGAAACTTTCTATTTTTGGGGTCAAAAAACACCAAAGGGGTTAACCTTACGTTTTTTTCAAAAATCGCCAAAAATTAAAATGGTCTTTTTTGACCAAAACCGACGTGCTTTGATGCGAGGAGTTCAAAAAACGCGGTATCGTTTGGCGAAAACGCTCGTAAGTGGTTCAAAATGACGTTCAAATATTTCCAACTTTAAAGACGCATAAATCCTAATATATCATACTTACGGCAAATCCACCTGCGTCAGTCGATATATCTCAAAAAACTGCATAGGAAAACGCCAAAAAATGCTTGGCTTTGAAACTTTCTATTTTTGGGGTCAAAAAACACCAAAGGGGTTAACCTTACGTTTTTTTCAAAAATCGCCAAAAATTAAAATGGTCTTTTTTGACCAAAACCGACGTGCTTTGATGCGAGGAGTTCAAAAAACGCGGTATCGTTTGGCGAAAACGCTCGTAAGTGGTTCAAAATGACGTTCAAATATTTCCAACTTTAAAGACGCATAAATCCTAAAATATCATACTTACGGCAAAACCACCTGCGTCAGTCGATTTATCTCAAAAAACTGCATAGGAAAACGCCAAAAAATGCTTGGATTTGAAACTTTCAATTTTTAGGTCAAAAACACCAAAGAGGTTATCCTTACGTTTTTTTCAAAAATCGCCAAAAATTAAAATGGTCTTTTTTGACCAAAACCGACGTGCTTTGATGCGAGGAGTTCAAAAAACGCGGTATCGTTTGGCGAAAACGCTCGTAAGTGGTTCAAAATGACGTTCAAATATTTCCAACTTTAAAAACGCATAAATCCTAAAATATCATACTTACGGCAAATCCACCTGCGTCAGTCGATTTATCTCAAAAAACTGCATAGGAAAACGCCAAAAAATGCTTGGCTTTGAAACTTTCGATTTTTGGGGTCAAAAAACACCAAAGGGGTTAACCTTACGTTTTTTTCAAAAATCGCCAAAAATTAAAATGGTCTTTTTTTGACCAAAACCGACGTGCTTTGATGCGAGGAGTTCGAAAAACGCGGTATCGTATGGCGAAAACGCTCGTAAGTGGTTCAAAATGACGTTCAAATATTTCCAACTTTAAAGACGCATAAATCCTAATATATCATACTTACGGCAAATCCACCTGCGTCAGTCGATATATCTCAAAAAACTGCATAGGAAAACGCCAAAAAATGCTTGGCTTTGAAACTTTCTATTTTTGGGGTCAAAAAACACCAAAGGGGTTAACCTTACGTTTTTTTCAAAAATCGCCAAAAATTAAAATGGTCTTTTTTGACCAAAACCGACGTGCTTTGATGCGAGGAGTTCAAAAAACGCGGTATCGTTTGGCGAAAACGCTCGTAAGTGGTTCAAAATGACGTTCAAATATTTCCAACTTTAAAGACGCATAAATCCTAAAATATCATACTTACGGCAAAACCACCTGCGTCAGTCGATTTATCTCAAAAAACTGCATAGGAAAACGCCAAAAAATGCTTGGATTTGAAACTTTCAATTTTTAGGTCAAAAACACCAAAGAGGTTATCCTTACGTTTTTTTCAAAAATCGCCAAAAATTAAAATGGTCTTTTTTTGACCAAAACCGACGTGCTTTGATGCGAGGAGTTCGAAAAACGCGGTATCGTTTGGCGAAAACGCTCGTAAGTGGTTCAAAATGACGTTCAAATATTTCCAACTTTAAAGACGCATAAATCCTAAAATATCATACTTACGGCAAATCCACCTGCGTCAGTCGATTTATCTCAAAAAACTGCATAGGAAAACGCCAAAAAATGCTTGGATTTGAAACTTTCAATTTTTAGGTCAAAAACACCAAAGAGGTTATCCTTACGTTTTTTTCAAAAATCGCCAAAAATTAAAATGGTCTTTTTTTGACCAAAACCGACGTGCTTTGATGCGAGGAGTTCGAAAAACGCGGTATCGTTTGGCGAAAACGCTCGTAAGTGGTTCAAAATGACGTTCAAATATTTCCAACTTTAAAGACGCATAAATGCTAAAATATCATACTTACGGCAAATCCACCTGCGTCAGTCGATTTATCTCAAAAAACTGCTTAGGAAAACGCCAAAAAATGCTTGGATTTGAAACTTTCGATTTTTGGGGTCAAAAAACACCAAAGGGGTTAACCTTACGTTTTTTTCAAAAATCGCCAAAAATTAAAATGGTCTTTTTTGACCAAAACCGACGTGCTTTGATGCGAGGAGTTCAAAAAACGCGGTATCGTTTGGCGAAAACGCTCGTAAGTGGTTCAAAATGACGTTCAAATATTTCCAACTTTAAAGACGCATAAATGCTAAAATATCATACTTACGGCAAATCCACCTGCGTCAGTCGATTTATCTCAAAAAACTGCATAGGAAAACGCCAAAAAATGCTTGGCTTTGAAACTTTCGATTTTTGGGGTCAAAAAACACCAAAGGGGTTAACCTTACGTTTTTTTCAAAAATCGCCAAAAATTAAAATGGTCTTTTTTTGACCAAAACCGCCGTGCTTTGATGCGAGGAGTTCGAAAAACGCGGTATCGTATGGCGAAAACGCTCGTAAGTGGTTCAAAATGACGTTCAAATATTTCCAACTTTAAAGACGCATAAATCCTAATATATCATACTTACGGCAAATCCACCTGCGTCAGTCGATATATCTCAAAAAACTGCATAGGAAAACGCCAAAAAATGCTTGGCTTTGAAACTTTCTATTTTTGGGGTCAAAAAACACCAAAGGGGTTAACCTTACGTTTTTTTCAAAAATCGCCAAAAATTAAAATGGTCTTTTTTGACCAAAACCGACGTGCTTTGATGCGAGGAGTTCAAAAAACGCGGTATCGTTTGGCGAAAACGCTCGTAAGTGGTTCAAAATGACGTTCAAATATTTCCAACTTTAAAGACGCATAAATCCTAATATATCATACTTACGGCAAATCCACCTGCGTCAGTCGATATATCTCAAAAAACTGCATAGGAAAACGCCAAAAAATGCTTGGCTTTGAAACTTTCTATTTTTGGGGTCAAAAAACACCAAAGGGGTTAACCTTACGTTTTTTTCAAAAATCGCCAAAAATTAAAATGGTCTTTTTTGACCAAAACCGACGTGCTTTGATGCGAGGAGTTCAAAAAACGCGGTATCGTTTGGCGAAAACGCTCGTAAGTGGTTCAAAATGACGTTCAAATATTTCCAACTTTAAAAACGCATAAATCCTAAAATATCATACTTACGGCAAATCCACCTGCGTCAGTCGATTTATCTCAAAAAACTGCATAGGAAAACGCCAAAAAATGCTTGGCTTTGAAACTTTCGATTTTTGGGGTCAAAAAACACCAAAGGGGTTAACCTTACGTTTTTTTCAAAAATCGCCAAAAATTAAAATGGTCTTTTTTTGACCAAAACCGACGTGCTTTGATGCGAGGAGTTCGAAAAACGCGGTATCGTATGGCGAAAACGCTCGTAAGTGGTTCAAAATGACGTTCAAATATTTCCAACTTTAAAGACGCATAAATCCTAATATATCATACTTACGGCAAATCCACCTGCGTCAGTCGATATATCTCAAAAAACTGCATAGGAAAACGCCAAAAAATGCTTGGCTTTGAAACTTTCTATTTTTGGGGTCAAAAAACACCAAAGGGGTTAACCTTACGTTTTTTTCAAAAATCGCCAAAAATTAAAATGGTCTTTTTTGACCAAAACCGACGTGCTTTGATGCGAGGAGTTCAAAAAACGCGGTATCGTTTGGCGAAAACGCTCGTAAGTGGTTCAAAATGACGTTCAAATATTTCCAACTTTAAAGACGCATAAATCCTAAAATATCATACTTACGGCAAAACCACCTGCGTCAGTCGATTTATCTCAAAAAACTGCATAGGAAAACGCCAAAAAATGCTTGGATTTGAAACTTTCAATTTTTAGGTCAAAAACACCAAAGAGGTTATCCTTACGTTTTTTTCAAAAATCGCCAAAAATTAAAATGGTCTTTTTTTGACCAAAACCGACGTGCTTTGATGCGAGGAGTTCGAAAAACGCGGTATCGTTTGGCGAAAACGCTCGTAAGTGGTTCAAAATGACGTTCAAATATTTCCAACTTTAAAGACGCATAAATCCTAAAATATCATACTTACGGCAAATCCACCTGCGTCAGTCGATTTATCTCAAAAAACTGCATAGGAAAACGCCAAAAAATGCTTGGATTTGAAACTTTCAATTTTTAGGTCAAAAACACCAAAGAGGTTATCCTTACGTTTTTTTCAAAAATCGCCAAAAATTAAAATGGTCTTTTTTTGACCAAAACCGACGTGCTTTGATGCGAGGAGTTCGAAAAACGCGGTATCGTTTGGCGAAAACGCTCGTAAGTGGTTCAAAATGACGTTCAAATATTTCCAACTTTAAAGACGCATAAATGCTAAAATATCATACTTACGGCAAATCCACCTGCGTCAGTCGATTTATCTCAAAAAACTGCTTAGGAAAACGCCAAAAAATGCTTGGATTTGAAACTTTCGATTTTTGGGGTCAAAAAACACCAAAGGGGTTAACCTTACGTTTTTTTCAAAAATCGCCAAAAATTAAAATGGTCTTTTTTGACCAAAACCGACGTGCTTTGATGCGAGGAGTTCAAAAAACGCGGTATCGTTTGGCGAAAACGCTCGTAAGTGGTTCAAAATGACGTTCAAATATTTCCAACTTTAAAGACGCATAAATGCTAAAATATCATACTTACGGCAAATCCACCTGCGTCAGTCGATTTATCTCAAAAAACTGCATAGGAAAACGCCAAAAAATGCTTGGCTTTGAAACTTTCGATTTTTGGGGTCAAAAAACACCAAAGGGGTTAACCTTACGTTTTTTTCAAAAATCGCCAAAAATTAAAATGGTCTTTTTTTGACCAAAACCGCCGTGCTTTGATGCGAGGAGTTCGAAAAACGCGGTATCGTATGGCGAAAACGCTCGTAAGTGGTTCAAAATGACGTTCAAATATTTCCAACTTTAAAGACGCATAAATCCTAATATATCATACTTACGGCAAATCCACCTGCGTCAGTCGATATATCTCAAAAAACTGCATAGGAAAACGCCAAAAAATGCTTGGCTTTGAAACTTTCTATTTTTGGGGTCAAAAAACACCAAAGGGGTTAACCTTACGTTTTTTTCAAAAATCGCCAAAAATTAAAATGGTCTTTTTTGACCAAAACCGACGTGCTTTGATGCGAGGAGTTCAAAAAACGCGGTATCGTTTGGCGAAAACGCTCGTAAGTGGTTCAAAATGACGTTCAAATATTTCCAACTTTAAAGACGCATAAATCCTAATATATCATACTTACGGCAAATCCACCTGCGTCAGTCGATATATCTCAAAAAACTGCATAGGAAAACGCCAAAAAATGCTTGGCTTTGAAACTTTCTATTTTTGGGGTCAAAAAACACCAAAGGGGTTAACCTTACGTTTTTTTCAAAAATCGCCAAAAATTAAAATGGTCTTTTTTGACCAAAACCGACGTGCTTTGATGCGAGGAGTTCAAAAAACGCGGTATCGTTTGGCGAAAACGCTCGTAAGTGGTTCAAAATGACGTTCAAATATTTCCAACTTTAAAGACGCATAAATCCTAAAATATCATACTTACGGCAAAACCACCTGCGTCAGTCGATTTATCTCAAAAAACTGCATAGGAAAACGCCAAAAAATGCTTGGATTTGAAACTTTCAATTTTTAGGTCAAAAACACCAAAGAGGTTATCCTTACGTTTTTTTCAAAAATCGCCAAAAATTAAAATGGTCTTTTTTTGACCAAAACTGACGTGCTTTGATGCGAGGAATTCGGAAAACACAGATTCGCCTTGCGAAAATGCTTTAAACAGAGTCAAAAAAGAGAAATAAAATTCTCAAGTGAGAATCCAATTTGTATAACTTTAAAGGCTTACAAAATTTAAACTATCATACTTACGAGAAGTCTTTTTTATGTTATACTTGTTTGATTGTTTATAAGAAATTTATATAAATTTTATTTTAGAAAATTGCGAATTAAGTCGAGCAGGCCTACATCAAAGTAAATGTTTCAAAAATATTTAAAAATTACCAATAAATGTTAAAGGTCTTCAAAAATATTATTAGCTAGAATGATGGTTCAAAAAATTATTATCAGGGTAAATTCTTTAATATAATATCGTAGATTTTCGTAGTTTAACGTTTAAGATTATTGATATTTTGAATTTCCCACGAGCGATGGCAGTACCTCGCAGGGTACAAACGAACTACTGTCAAAATTAAAGATAGATCCAAATAAACAGGTTATAGTTTTACGATCATTCAAAATTAAATTTTCTGTGATAAGAAATTAATCCATAAACTTTTAGTTCGGCATTCTTTGTATAAAATGGTAAATATTGTTTTATTTAAGTTAAGTTGTTCTAAGAAAAGAATTTATGCTTTTAGTCGGCCAGTATAATAGTGGCTGGATTAGGTTTGGCTGCGGTTGGTTTTATAGGACGCCAGGTGATTCGTCAAATGCCCCAGTTTACAAAAACAGTAAACGAAGCAATGAAGACCATGCCGAAATTTAATGTGGAAAATATGGCAAATGCTAAATATTACAAAGGTGGATTTGATCCTGCAATGAATCGGCGCGAAGCAGCTCTCATTTTAGGTAAAAGTATGTTTGCTAACTGGAGCCAGCTAATAGTTTATATTGTAGGTGTCAGTCCAACTGCAAGCAAACCAAAAATACAAGAAGCTTTCAAGAAAGTGATGGGGGCCAACCATCCAGATCGTGGAGGTTCACCTTATTTGGCAATAAAAATAAGCGAGGCTAATAATTTCTTAACTAAACGCTCGTAGAATTTTTTAAAACAATTTATTTTCATGTCGGAAGAAAAACAATGTAATTTCACAGTGGGTAAATAATACAAAATAAATTTGCTTGAAATGTCAGTAAAATGGACTAGAATTGTAAATACTAAATAAAACCTAATTAAAAGTGTGATATGTAAATAAAAATACGTAATAAAATGTCGAATCACCAATTTGTGCATGTAAAATTATTTTGAGATCCACGTCGTGCATATTTATACTTATTACGAGTTTGGTGTGTGTTTCTTACGTAAGTTTTCTAGTTTTTTGCTCGAGAATGAACTGGGACCTTTAAATATGTCCTGAAAAAAACAATAATGTGTTTTAGTAAAAACCAAAAAATATTTAAATACTTACGTTAATAAACTGGTGACAGTTGATGACATTGTAGTGATTCCCCATTGCTCTGAAGCAGTCAACAAGTTCGCCCAACTCCCTGGTCTCCAAAATTAAATCTTTGTGAATTTTAATTAGAGCCAGCGCCACTCGAAATATAATTTTAGAGCCTTCATAAAACATGCAGTCCCATATTCTCAGAACGGTTTCTGTTGGTAATACTTCGGCATATAAACAAATAAACCATTTCGTACTGGCAACGGCCCAGGGCATTCCAATCTTTTTAATGTGAGCATGCACCAATGGTTCATTTTTTTGTACTAATTCGTCCAACACGTCTAAATCGATTAAAAGGCCTGACATGTTGTTGACGTAATAGTTTGGAAGGATTTCTTCGATTAAAACTTTGAGTAACCAAAAAGTCGACTCTTCACTTTTAGTTGCTAATAACAATAAACCCGCAATATAATTTAAACCCTGACAATACCCTACTTCTTTGTTGTGATGAGCAAACGTTGCTAAAACGTTAAATAATTGTTTACATAAGTCACTGTCCTGAGTGAAGAAAATATTATCAGGAAAGGTTCGTGGTATATCGATTTCGATAATATCGATTATCGACTGATTATCTCGTTTAGTCTTTAAAGACTCGTAACTTAAAGTATATCCGTTCTTCATTAAATTTGCACCCGAAGTTGCCATCCAAACTGCTTCTCGTTCTCCACTCGGAATGCCCTTTCTGACAAATCGCTTCAAAGTCCCACTTTTCTTGAACTTGGCAGACGCGTTTAGATCCTCCCATCGTTTTGCCCGCCTCGCCAGCGTTCTAATGTAATCGGACATAAACTTTCCGTACTTTTCGTAATCGAAACTTTGCGGCCTTTCAAACCCATACTCGTCAACTCGACTAAAAAACAAAACATAGTCGTCACTTGAACTACATAAAATTGAATTCTCCAATTACCTAAACGTAGAAGCTGCCATTTAGTATTGAATTATATCTTTCACACCGCATACATTTAACTTATTAACAATTTTATAACGAGATCGACATTATTATAATCTTAACCTACTTAACCTAGAATAAATGCGGTTCAAAAATCTTGTGGGAACAAAAAGTCGATCGGCATATTTCACAGACGGAAAGAGCGCAATTGTGTTTGTTTGGAAAAACCGATTAGTTTAAATTGCTAATTTTCATTGATTCGGAAAATTTGGGTTATCGCAGATAAGGAGGTGGCGCTCGGTTTCTAAGGCGCGCTCCACACCAAACATGGTTTTTGCCGTTATATTTAAAACTGGCTGGTTACCATTTTTTTGAAAATAAATATAAATCCGAAAAATCATCGAAGTAGGTCGAGATTTTGGTTGTCATTCCATTTAGTTAGAAAAACTTTGAATTTTCAAAGTTTTAAAATTTTCAAAGAATTTTCAAAATTTTGAAAACTCAAAAAAATTTTGAATTTTGAAATCCAAAAAAATATAAAAATTTCATATTTTCAAAGCATACTCTTTGATATTTTTTAATTTACAAAATTTCGTGGGTCGAAATCCCCATCGAAATCGCCGATCCAACAATTTAATTTGTTTGAATTTTTATTTGGTCCAAATCTCATCCAAGGCTGAAAAAAGCAAATGCAGAATAAAAACATTTTTAAAAACTCGGATTTCACTTGTGGTCCAGTTAATGAGGGTATTTGGCTCCAAATTCTGTTCTAAAGCATCGATTTACTTGAAATTTTCACAGTAGGTAGGAAATAACTCAAGAAGCAAAGTCTACCGTATGCGGAAGTAGCTTTTATCCTGGGGTGGTTCACACCCCTTCTGGGGGGTGAAAAATATTTTAGTCAAAATAACCCCGGGAGTCGATAAAGAATTTAATTTTAAGCAAAAAATGTTTTATAAAGTTTTTTCGAAAACTCAATACTGTTTGAGTTATTTAAGATTGAAAACTTGCCATTTTCATTGAAAATTACACTTTTTTAAACGGTCCTTTACGAATAACTCAAAAACTATGCGTCTAATGAAAAAAATATCTTTAAAATGAAGGAAGTTATTGTAAAAAAACCAAACAACTTTTAAGTATTATTTTGAAATTAAAAATAAAATTATAATGTAGACCCAAAATACAGGTACAAAATTAATTTAAAATATAATATATTAAATTATTTGAGAATATTAATACTAAATCACTTTTTCTACGCCTTTTTTATAAAAGGGGGTGGTTTATAAGAGTTGAAAAATAGAAAAAAATAATAATAATGTTGACACAAAATACAGATATAAAATTAATTTAAATTAGATGTATAAATATTAATAAAATACATTTTTTACACATTTTATTATAAAAGAGGTTGGTTAAATTACTTTGATTTACGTTATAACAAGTTTTATTCAATTTTGGCAATAAGAGGTAGTTTTCACCTCTAAAAAACTATAAGCATATTATATTGGCATAGGGTAGACTTTGAAGTGGGAGGTAAGTAGAGACTATTCCCAAGATTTCATCAAAATCGATGCTTTAGGAAATAATTCGGAGGTAATACCCTATTTTTGCCCTCATTGACTGGACTATTGGCCAAATGGAAAATTTATAATTTGGAAATAATGTTTCATAATATAAAATAACAATCTGAAATTGTGGTTGTGTGGCATTTTAAAAAATGTAGATCAATTTCGTTTCTTCAAAGAAGAGAGTGCATTTAATAATTCTTTCTTTTCTCCGACTTCTCCAACTTCATACACTTTGTTAGGCATAATATAATCTGTGATTCCCAAAGTATAATTAAATTCACTTCTATTAAAAATTGTAATTTAAAATGTTTATTTATATAACTTTTACATCAATTTAATAGTTATGCACTCTCACCTAAAACAATATTAAAACTTAAACCAGAACCTTACAGTATTTACAATCACAAAATCACAATTTTTTCGACACTTGTCAGTTCGAGTCATCAACATCTGTCGTATTTCAGTGGATACTAAAATATCAGCATATAAAAATAACAACTATAAATGGAGTATAGTTAAAATAGCAACGGGATATTAAAACGGCAAAACAATAATAAAATATCTATCAAATTTAGATTATACAAAAGAATTATATAATTAATCTAATTTATATAAATAGTTTGATGTATCACTATATACATGCTCTAAGTGTAATTACCTGGATAAACAAATTCTAATTTTTGTTGTTAGTTAAATGAAAATTAAATACGATACAGTCAACTTGTTAACCTGCCATAATAAAACAATTTCTTGGTATAGCAAAATAGTTATTCTTAAAATATTTCGTACACATGCAATAGGATAGATAAAATGCCAAATTTTTTAGTAAATAGAAAATTACATGTGAGTATTAGAAGCGGTGGAAAAGGTACCAGTTGGTTGATTTCCTGGTCCTATTTGCGTTGTACTAGGTGTCGCGTTAAGTAAATATCCAGCAGGATTCATCATTTGAGGGCCATAAGCTGCAACCCTGTTTAAAAATCTTTTATTTATTTTCTTTTTAAATGGTGCAAAGGTAGTTACCCTGGCTGACTTTGAGGTGGATAATTATGAAAGTTCATTCTCGAACCGAGACCACCTGGCATCACATTTTGTTGAACACCAGGTGGTAGTCCTTGCTGAGGTAGAGATGCCGGAGGCTGCGGTAGACCTTGTGGAGGTAGTTGAATGGCACCTGGAGGCAAATGTTGTAAATATGGGGGTAAATAAGACCTATCGACTCCGGGCATACTGTAAGGTCCCATGTATTGGGGGGGAATACCGGGGGGTGGCTGCGGTAAATTTCCGTTGTACATCTGAAAAGTTGTCATTAAAATTGAATTTTATAAAAAAATTAATTTACTTACCGCAGCCGAGGTTGGAATATTGTTTGGGTAACCATAAGGCATTTTATTTACGGGCGCGTACTGTGGCTCTCTCATTAAAGTGTGATACAAACTAAGAGCTTCGACCAAATCGGAACTTAGCTTTGTTAACTGTGCATGTTTACGATCCACCTTTTCTAACTCTGTATCGATCAGAGGTCCCATACAATTTACCTCTTCTAAAACCACAAAAAGGGTTAACTAGAAAACTAGTTTTGTATAATATACTCACTTTCCAATTGTAACATTTCATCGCCATCCTCGTCGGGATTAGTGGGATCTGCTTCGTGAAGTAAATGCAGTAATCTGTCTAATTTTTGTTCATTTATTTCTACTTCCAAGGGTTTTTCTTCTTCTTCCTTCACTTCGACATTATCTTGGAATTTAACCAACTTTTTCGCCTTTTCGAGTACTAAAATCAAGTTTTAGAATTAATAAACAACAGAATGTAAATAGAAGTCTTACCTAAGTGTTCTGGCTCGACAGATAAATCAGCCGTGACAAAATTAGCTGGAAACAAACCCTCGCCACGTTGATTACTACCTTTCCACCAGTTGGCATCGGTATCATCGCTAACCAAAACTAAAAAATGTATAATTAGTCAAATAATAATATTCTAACTTCCATTTTTACTCACTTAATTCTCCAGCACTAAACGTCAACTCGTTATCCTCTGCTGCTTCAAAATCATATAAAGCCCTAACTTTTCTCATTTCTTTGGCAGGAAGTGCACTTGCAGCGCTCGGCATACTTGCAGTCAAATTTGTGGGATACAAAGAATTTGACGGCGTGACAGCAGTTCGAGGCGAACTGGACGTCTCTTTCAGAGATAATTCAATAGCCTTCGCTATTTGATCTTCCTCCTCCTGAGATTGCACCACATTTGGATCCTTACTAAGCGTCACAGTCTTTTTGATAGGCTAAAAACAAACCCAAACTTAGATGAAATTTGCGAAACTTCACCACTCACCATTTCGGTTGAGAAATCGACACCGGTACTTCTCAATCTGGCATACAGCGCCGGTATAAGATTTAATTGAGGGTCACTTTTAAATTCACCTTCGGCCCACTTCTTCAAAAACTCTTTCAACTTTTGGGCTACTTTCGGATGGCACTTCTTTAACAATTTAAGGTATTCGTTCTCAAACTCTCTCGAGGCGATTTCTATGTAGAATATTCTACCGCAATTATTCACACAAGCGTCCAATAACTGAAAGTTTTAAAAATGATATCGAGAAAGCAATTAGAAGAAAACTCGTTACCGTAGCTGCTTGTATGGCTACATGGGGGTCGGTATGATTGAGTCTCTTAAAAATCGATCTCAAGCAATTCTTTGCATCCTCTGCCGACTTCGACGCCTTATCACATACGTCCAAAATTAAGCCCCACTGTTCTGACGTATTATTTTCGCTCGTTGCTTTCTCTTTACCCAACAACAAAACAAGTGTTAATTAAAAGGTTAGCGACTCGATGAGTAATAACTTATGGTGCCGTCACGAGATTTTGCGGCGAATAAAGTAGTTATAAAAATAATGGGTAAATTGCACAAACATTTACAAAAAAGATAAAAATGACTCACCAACATCACTGTCAAATGGTGATGTCGTACCAAATAATCCCATTTTTTTGTTTACAACACTTGGATTTAACTTGTTTCAAAATTTTACTCCTTGGTTACTTTCTGCAGCATTAACTCAACAAAATTCACAACTCATTAATAACTTACATCATTTTTATTATCAAATGCGATTACTTGCTTAGTTATTATTGAAGACAGATGTCATTTTTCCACAGTAAATTTACAAGCTTGCCAACAAAAAATTTTACAAAACAGATGATTTCGACGTTATCTGGGAATTTTCTTTGATTATTTCGTTTAATATTGATTTAATACAAAAATTAATGGTAATTATAGTTAGATAACGAAGTTTCAGAATAAACAACATCAAGAAATCTGCAAGTTCCGTACAGTGTCTATATCCACGAGAAACCGGGGTTCGATTCCCCGCTGGGGAGGATTTTTTTTCTTTCTGGTAAAAAAATTTTTGTTTCTTTTTATTTACAAAATTCAAATTCACCTTTAATGTCATTGTGGCTCCCGATTATTACAACCTAATATTTCACACCGTCTTATGTAGTAATTGAAGAAACGTACAGTCCTGACTAAAAATATTTTCACTTGTATCTCGGAAACGATGCAACGAAATTGAAAAATGTACATAAACAAAAATGAAGAAATTGAAATTTGCAACAAAAAATGTCTAAAAAGTATTGCTATATAACCGATTTTTGTGTGAAAAGGGGTCTTCAAAAGGAAAAATTTACATTGCTAACATAGGGCTGTGCCAAAACTTTTGTGAATTAGGGTATATCCAAAACTAAAACGCAAAAAACAATTTTTTTGATATAACAACAATTTGATAACAAATCAGCCTCCGTAGTATATTCTTTATTGTTTCATAGTTCATTGTCATAATAAACTTTTTCCCTTCCTGTTATCCTGTTTTATGAATTTCACCCGGCGCCCAACAAACCGAGACAAGCACCTGGGCAAAATCTCATGACTTAAAGTCCTCTATTGTAGTGCATAAGAAGTAATAATTGGTTGAATGAAAACTGCAAATATGTAAATAATTAATAAATATATGTATATATTATAAAAACATAATATTTACAGACATATGACAAAAATTAGTGTGACATAGCTGTTAGACAACATATAATAGTGTAATACAACAATGCATTAGATTAAAAAATATTTTAGACGGTTTAATAGCAACACTACAGAATCATCACACGTAATAACAAAATTATCAATAAATTGTTATCGTCATGGTAATTTATAAAAAGTGTCGTTCGTTAAGCAAATAATTTTTTTCTAATTTTTCCGATAACCGAGAGGAATCGACTATCGAGGTTATTAATTTATTATCAAATATTAAGCACTTCAGGATGCTGCACCTTCACAAATTATTTCAATTTATAGATTTAAGCAAAAATTACGAGTCAATAAAAAGAATTTATAAAGATGATTTTTCCAATCATCCGTTATAAATTTTGCATTAGACAGCCTCAAACTTTCTAAACTATTTTTATTTATAGCTATTTGGAATGACACTAATGTTTTTATTGTTCAAATGTGGACTTTTCGATTAAATCTACTTTCGTGTAGTTTTTTAAAAAACAAAACCAAAATCAACAATTGCATATTTATAATTATAAAGATAAAAATAAAGTAAAATTTCGAAAAAAGTCAACATTTCAATTTTATAATTCTTTTATAAAATTACAGTCATCACAAGTAATTTCATAAATAATAACAAAAATTGTATAATTACACGAAAAAATATACCAAGCATAAATTAAAACATCGCGCAAAAATAATATAATATACAAAAATAAAAAAACTGGATGCAACCTTAATAAAAAATTAGCTATCTAATATCTCAGACACTTGATCATTGGCATATTTTAAATATTAATAATTATGAATCAGTAACATACTTTTATTTTTTTTTAAATAAACGTCTTATCGTGATAATTAACTTGGTCACGTCAAACCAAACAACTCTGTTTCATAAAATACAAAAGTTAATAATATTACGCTGACTAATAAATAACAAATACAAAATTTGAGTAACCAACTAGATGACCAACGTCATATCCTTTTTGCTGGGCAAGTTTACCTTTTTGCCTTGCCACAAAGAATTATGAATAGTGAAGGCATCGATTGTGACCGTTAAATGTTTCGTGTGAACTTGTGAAAAGCATTTTCCTCCCGAATTATACCTAAAACAAAAAGATGTTATTACTACTTGTTCTGCTTACCACCAAAAAGTACTCACTTAAAAAATTTATCAAACATCCTGTCGTTTACTTGCTTCGGGCCGGTACCGTACATCTTAATTACATCTTCACCTTCCGGACAATAAGAATACAAAGCGCGAAACTGGCAACCTGCATCTCTAAATAAAATAAGAAAGTGTTTGGCCTCAGAACGATTCATTTCTTCAAGCACCCGCCGTTTAGCTTCTTTATTTACAACACCAGGAAATACGCAATACTCTACAGCATTCAGCATGATACCCCTATTCGACTTAGTCGTGGGTTGCTTATACAATCGAGGACCTAAAACGGAAAGCAAAACAGTCAAATTTTGTGTACTTACATCAATCAGGGTGAAATTGAGTTACGCGTATTATAATGAACTGTAGATGTTCTCGGAGTGACTTTGATAACAATATTTATTTTTAAATTTAAAAATTTGCGGGCCACTTAAAGTTAAACCTTGTTTTCGTGGCCCAAGTTAACCTTTGAGTTTGACACCCCAGCTTTAAGGCATTATTATTGGATGACTGAATAATTAATATTTATATTTATTAATCTAATTGAAATTAATTTTATATCTGTACTTTGGGTCAACTTTTGGCCTACTGTGAAAATTTCAAGTAAATCGATGCTTTAGGACAGAATTCGCAGTTAAATACCCTCATTAACTGGACTACTATAATTATTGAGCCAACTTAACTGAAAGAGACTATAAATAAGTATACTCTCTACAAAGCATGTTTATTTGTTGCTGCTGATGTTTATCCGATATAAGTTTAAATAAAAAAGTTATCAATTTCGCCCCAATTTGTTGAAAACAAAAAAAGCGACACGTCAACCACAAAAGCAGCACTTACTGCTAGCGGCACTTCTTTGTTGAAAATCGTTGACGCTCAGTAAGGGAAAGCAACTTACCGGTATAATCCATCATACTACTGGGTGTGGAACTAATATCACTAGAACCGTCATCAAACATCCGTCTCTTAGTCATAAACCCTGGCAAACTGCCAGGACCAGAAGGTGACGGCAAATGTCGCATTGGACCCATACCAGGTGACGGAACTCTTCTTGGAGGAGTTGCGCGCCCTAAGCCCGAATCAGTGTCTCCATACCGATACGCCAAACTGTCCTGATCTGTGCTAGAGCCTAAATAAAAGTTAGTAGATCAAAAAACTGTTAGCTAAATATCTGGAAAAGTTAAATTGTCAACAAGAACCGTTTCCAAAAAATAACTTGTATTATTTTTATTAGTTGTTGGGTTAAAACGAAACGATTGCTTCGATTATTATCGTGTTAACAATTTTTTAATGATAATTGAAACAGAAGACTATCACAGGGTGACGGTAAACTCAACTTTTTTTATGTTTTCATGATTTGGCAAAAATCACTCACGGGGTTTTTGTGTAAAAAACTTATATTATTTACAGGAGTATGCCATTAGGGGTCATTTCACAATGTAAGCAGTTGTTTTTTCCCTCTCACGTAGTAACACAAATGTAGATATCCAAATATTGTCGGACACCCCCCACTACTAGAAAAAGATGTTTCAAATTTTAGAAGAACAACTAGTTTTGCTTTTGGTGCTCTTCGCAAGATTTCATTTCGTGAAGAGGTTGAAGTAATATGGATCAAATGCATCCAACATGAATATGAACATAGAAAGCAGAATGCAGATGAATGCAACAGTATAACAGATAGCGTATCCCCTTTATAATAATTTATTGTACAGTGGTACATAAAAGAAAACTTTAGACTTATTTTTTTGAATTATAATTTTAACTGCATGACTTAATTTTCCGAGTTATCTCTACTCTTTTATCCATTTAAGTTTTTTTAAACGACAAAAATTATGTAAATAAAAATATTTAAAAATAGATTTAAATAAAATATGATAAAATAACAACAACAAAGTTATAAATAATAAACAAAATATAATTTTTGATACTATTTGAATCCGGAAGCCGTATTATATCTTTATTGTATTTTATTATAAATCTAACATTTATCTATTAGCAGGGAGTTTTTTTATATTTACTTTTACACTTTTTTCATTCCTTTTCGGCCGCGAGATTTTTTAAACGTTCAATTCTATATTTTTCTTTTTTTAAATCCTGTTAGGGGGGCTGCTTAAATTTTTCTCCGCTTCTGCCTATGTACAAAAAAATTAAACAGATTTTAAAGAGAAAAAAAATGAGGCTTTGATAATGGAAGAATTAAATTCGTCTTTCACTACGCCAATGATGTTCAGGCAAACGGCCACAACACAAGCAGGTGAATGAAATGCAATAATATTAACTTTCTAACTGTACAAAATTAAATTCTTATGGGAATCCTATGCACACCTATTTGTCATGATTAAGCATTAGCAAATCAAGCTTTATATTCTTGCCTTTTTTTTCTAAAATCTATTGTTCTATAATTTGAAAGCTAACAAACTAAACCACGAATAACAAATGTATTAAAAAAGTTGAGTTTGCATTTCACTTGTAATAATCTGATGCACAATTATTAAAAACTACAGACTAAAATTTTTTAGTTAAAACTAGAAAATTTGAAACAGCTAATATGCAATAATTTAAAAATATTTAAATAACGCATATCAAGAATCAAAAATAAAACGATTGAGCAAAGAAAAACTACCACCATATAAACCAGACTAATAAAAATTGGTTCTACGAAGCGAAATTTAAAGCAAGTTGAACCAATAAAAATAGCCCAGCCTGTAATATCCATTAAAGTTGCCGCTACATTATTTGTATTTACAGCAGCGAGAACCTACACCTATAAATAGTAGTAAAAAAAAAATAAAAGAGAAAATAAAGCAACCATGCCCCGTCACCAATACCATACCAACGACAATAAAATAACTTCAACAAACGCTATCTTACCATACAAATTCATCATAGAAGAAGACTTGCGCCCCTTATAAGTCGGATACTTAGGTCTGCCACGCACCTGAGCAGGAGATGGGTCTGGAAACACATTTTTGTACACTACCCTCCATTTCAGTTTAAAATTGCTTATCGTAACGAATGAAAATGATGCAACAAAATTACAATGGAGAGGTACATAATAATTGTCAAGACCATAATTTTTCAATATTTAACATAAAATGGCATTTTTAAATGAAATGGATGCAAGTAACACCAGCAACGTGCCTCTCAAATTGCTACGATACCAATATAAGCACACACAATACTCAAAAATACAACATACACATTTACTGATCGTGCTTTAAATTGTTTGTACAAACCTCGAGAAGTTTTATAGGATCCACGTCGTCCTAGAGTTTGATTGGCACTATGGCAAGGGGACATCCCCCTACTGTCGTCGGGCGAATCTGAAATTTACCAACACCACACTAAGACCACAGACGAATACAAATGTACAGTACAGTTTAAACCCCAACAAAAGCTACTCGTAACAATTATTGTACAAAATAATGAAATAAAAAATTATAATAAATTCAAAATAAAATAAAAACACACCTTTGTAAAGTAAACCACTACCAATTCGACTACCATTTGCAAGATTATCTTGGGAACCCCGGTAGTAATCACGTTTCATAGTATTCGAAGAATAATTGTTTGCTAATAAAAAAAAATTTACTAAAAACAAGCAGGAAAAATAAAAGTACCGGTGCTCGATTTTTTAAAAATAAAAAACCCACCAAAATAAAATATACAACACCAAAGATGTTTTTCCAAAAGTACAGTAAATTACCTGTCAGATTGGAAGTTGATCCTTTTTTACCCCGACTTGATGGAAGCATTCCTTCGGCCATTTCCACAGAACCGCTGTCAATGTGGATGGTTTTAGGTCTCGGTCTAGTTGCGCCCCCTTTCGCTCGCATTTTAGGAACAGGTTTTAAAGAAGACATGTATTCCTTATCTAATGTTTTGCCCTAAACAAAAAAAATTTCGTCAAATCACAAATTATAATGTTTATAAACTAGACAAACCTCCCGCTCTGCTTCATCAATGGCTTTCTTCAACTTGTATTGTTCCAAAATAGCGGCACGCCTCTGTAGCTGCTCCTCTTTTTTTCGTTGTCTTTCCTCCTCCTTCGCCTTTTCCTTTTCTCTCTTAGTGTGAGCCTCTTGTTCTTTCCTTTGTTTTGCTTCTTCCTGTTGTTGTCGTCTTTGCAAAGACAGCATCATAATTTTTTCTTTCTTCCTTTCCCTTTCATCCACCAAATCCTAAAAAAAACCAAGTGAACTAAAATCGTTAAAACGTTATATAAATTCTTACTGGATCCGGATTTTTTAGATCGGTTCCTATGATGATGGCAGAAGCACCGGCAGATCTCTCTTGACTAGTTTCCAAATGGTCATGATGTACACTTTCGTTTCTCATTTCTTCTCTCCGCCTTGCAATGTCCTCGTCTCTTTGCCTTACCATTTCGTCCTCTCTTTGCCTTACCATTTCATCCTCTCTTCTTCTCTCCATATCTTCCTCCTTTTTCCTTCTTTCTAAATCTAACTCCCTCTGCAACTGCCTTTGACTTTCTGAGAGCATTCTTTCTTGTCGCTCTTGGCTATCTGGAATTTCAGAGAAACTGTTTTCTTTTCTCGGTGAGCCCCTTTTCGTTCTGAGAGGTGGTTTTGGCCTTTTAGGTTGTTCATTATCAAAACTGATATAGAAGCCTTTTTCGTTTTCTGGTTCTTGATCTTCGACTTGAGCTGCAGGTGGAATTCGTACGACTGGTAGTGCAGCTTGAAAGGAATTTCGCGTGATTAACGGTCTTGTGGGAGACGGTATTCTATAAGTACGGGTGCCGGAAGTTATATTAAGTTTACTAATACCTGAAAATAAAAATAATTTACATTTATAAAAATTATAATAAAAAATTCAAGAATTGTTTACCTTCACTCAGTTGATCATCTGCTGAATTACCTATAAACGAAATACTTTGTGGTTCCATATCATCGACAGATGGTGCAGGAATGGGAGCATGCGTCACACTACTACTTTTTCTAATGGGTTCACGATCAATTTGTTGTAAACTAACTGGGTTTCTTTTACTTTCGTCCATTAATTGAGAAATTTGTTTGTGCAAGTTTCGATGTTGAGGCGAGGTCGACGGTGAAGTGTGAGAACCAGGGAATAATTGTTGTTGTATATGCTGCTGACTTAGAGTAAAACCGGGATGACTATTGCTACGATTCAGGGGATAATCTTCGCCGCCGTTTTGATATCTTACAGAACTATCGTTATATCTGGACGAATTTTGTTGTTGATATCCGGAATTTTCCTGATACCTGTCTGTGTTGTTGTGGAGTAAAAAGCCAGACGGATTTTGGGGTTTCCCCCAAGTACGCATTTCAGGTTGTTGGTAAGGTTCGGTGCTTTGTTGAGCCCACGTTCGTCTGGGTGGAGTGACTGGAGCTTGAGAGATGTGGGGCTGGGCGTGTGCTTGATCGTGTAAATAAAAGTGGGATTGCTCTGGATGGACTCTTGGACTAGTGACAATTTGTTGCGTATATATTGCTTGAGGAATATGGGGAGCACTGGAGTACGATTGGAGAGGATTGTATATTGCACCTTGCTGATATGGTTGAGCATTGTAATGTTGTTGGTTGCCATACTGAGGTATTTGTTGTTGATAGGGTTGAATTGGATGATTCTGTGGTTGCATAAACAAATGTGGGTGTTGCTGTTGTTGGTGTTGCTGCTGTTGACTTATCTGAATTTGATTTTGCTGTGTTGCAAGCCTTTGGATATCAGCTTGTATGTCATACAGATTTGTATTCATTCTGAAACATTCAAAGTCAAAAAAACTAAACAAGAAGTGAAAAACAACCAAATTACTGTGCAATAGACTGCTGGTATTGTTCCAAATCCATATTTTCTATATCGGGTGTCCGCTTTGTTTCCACAAATGGCTGATCGCCGTCCAACCATTTGCGTTCAACGCTGCTGACATCATTGGAAATTTCCTAAAATAAATGCAAACAAATTAAAAACCAAGAGAAACTTATTTTCAACAAAACAATTATTGTCACAATAAAGTACCTGCAAAGTTAAAGGCCTTTTTGCCTTTGCAGATGAATCAGAAACAGAACTACATGGCTCCGAAACCTTCGCAGAACTAGATTCCGCTTCGTTAGGGGTCTTTAAAATGTTACCTTTGCCCTGAAAGTTAGTTAATACAGTAACACACCTCCACCAAACTACCATTCAACAGTTAAATTGTCAACAAATTACAAAAAGAAATTTAAAAATAATTAATTACATTGTTACACCTAAACCATGCAATTAATGTCGTGCACAAAAAATTACGACTGATTAAGATGATGCACAATTAATTTTAAATTTACAATACAGAAACCATTCTGCGACAGTTGGGTTGAAATTAATGATTAGGTACTTCCCGGAATTTCTCACCCCAACTGACGTGAAATGATCCAATAGTTAAACTAAATTATTACTACATGCTTACAAAAGTCTATTGTAATTTTAAAGGTAAATATTTAATAATTAAAAATATTAATAATTTTGCAAGGCATTATTTCAAGTCTTGTCACAGCAACCAACAAATTGGTAGATTGTTTCTCTCTAAACTCCATTTCAAGATATTTTATACGCTCATAGAGCTATGGCCTTTCAGAAGAATCATGAGAAGTCAATGATAAGACACAATAATGTCGTGCAAAACATGCTAAAAAATTGAAAGGCAAAAAAGTGGTTAACATGTAAGTACTCGGCTAATTCAACTCTAACTACGCTATAATTGAACCATAAAACGAAATTTCAACTGCGAAGTGAACCCATCTTACCATTTCAGTTAGCTAAGGAAGGGAACAACACATTATTACATAATGCCACCACTAATACTCGTACATTACATAAAAAAGCACATTTTTCTGCTCAACATCGCAATAATCATTCAAATTAGATAAATTTATAGTCAAGATTTTGTAGATTTTGGTTCAAGTCGTCTTCGAGGTAACTTTTATAGGAGGACAATAATACAACATCAAATATCTTTCAATTATAAGCAAAGCATTCACAATAGAAAATAATTGATCCTACCTTAGTTACAGCTTGCAGAAAAGCCGCCTTTCCAACTTTTTGCCTCTGTTTATTCACAATCACTTCCATTCTCCTCTTTTCACTCTCGATGTGCCTTCGTTTTTCTTCCAATTTTAGCCTAATGTCGTTCAACTGTGATGCCATGACATGATTCCCACTTGGTCCCTCTTCTCCGCCACCGTCGTCGCTCCCTGCACCACCAATCTGAACACTGCTGCTTTGTTGCTGCCAGGTAGTAGTATTAGGCAGCGTAGCAAACGTAGTTTTCTTTTCGCTATTTCCATTAGTAGCCCCATTTTTATTCAAAAAACTCGACTTAGCTGGTGTTTCCTCTTTCTCGTGTTGCATATACACCAACTGAATAGCCTTTTGCTCACCACCTAACTTTTGCTTCAAATTAGCAAAACTTAATCGACTCGCAATTTCACCATCCACAATATCGTTCATAATATGATCTTTATCTTGAAATTTATTATTTAAAGTTGTTAAAACGTCACTACTCAATTGCCGCTTCAACTTGAAATTTTCGCAATCATCATCTTGTTTTTCACAGCCATTATCATATCCAAGTTGAAATGAACTACAGTTATCTTGTTTCGACGAACGCACAGCCGGATTTTCTATTGGTACGATCGGTTCGGAAGGTGCAGATATTTTTCGGCCCACATGAGCTCCGACCTTCAACAACAGACTGTCATTTATTTGCTCAAAAACGAAAATTGTACTTACCTCTTTATCGGTATTTCGTCCAATAAAGTTGATATTATCTTGACTTCCGCCAAAATTTTCGATGGTTAGTTGCGAATCGTCGGTAATGGAATTTTTACGCGATCGTCGCCCCGAATAACTGGGTTTTTTATTTTCGTCCCAATTGCTCGGTTTACCAGCAGCAATTTTCAAAAATTGTTCTCCCCTCTCCTCTGCTTTGCTGTCGTTATTTTGTTTTTCTTTGGCAACCCTCAATCTTGCCGAAATTAAGGATTCGTCTTGTATTACTGAACTAAGCGTCGGAATATTTCTACTTTTATAAACTACAAACGAATCGTCCGAGCCTCTTCTTAAGCTATCTTCGCTCATTTCGGACATACTTTGTTGATAAGAATTCGTTTTCCTAAGTGGCACGTGAGTTGGTGTAGATTTTGTTACTAAAATGGTTAATAACTTTTGTATTAAATAAAACCACAAAAAAAGATGACTTTTAAGATTCCAATAATTTTTCTAGGTGAAAAAATTTAGTAAAATTAATAATAAATCATGCACCTATCTTACAAAAATTGCAATTTAAAGAAAAAGAAGCACATGCATAATATCGCCCTTTTTGAGGTTACAAAAGACTAATATTTGATTCAAGATTAAAGCCCCTTACACTTGGTAACTATTGGTTAAGTCGGGGATATGGGAGAGACATAACATGGGAGATTTGTTCTTCCCCGACTTGCCATTGGCTAAAAAATACTTATCAACTGAAATTTGAATTGCAAAAATACTGTATCAAGTATTTATATTTTATATAATTTATTTTCTTTTTTTTTTCCTTTTTTTCAAACAAAGTCACTTCACAATCCCTCGGATAGCTTGCAGAGATATTGGGAAACTTTGTCAAGAGAAGAAGTTCTTTTTTGTATTTGCATAAGCAAAAATTCAAAAAATTTTATTTTAATTTTTGAAATATTTTGAAAATAAATTTTTTAAATATAAATAACTTGATAATGCTTATAAGAGGCTTTAAGCTGCTCTAGCTACTTGGACAGGGCGTTAAAAAAATATTTTTAATGAATGAGCATACCCAGTGTACAAAATTCATAACAATGTACAAAATGAAGATGATTTAATGGTAACAGGAAGATTACCTTGGAAGGAAGATGCGACATTATTCAATCCGCTCCTCAAATCTGGGATTGGACTCATCACGGACTGCGGTAGATTACGTTTATGAACCACACCGTGAGCATTACGTGTTGGAAAACCCTCTACAGCCACAACCAATTACAAGCAAATTGTCATATTTCATATTAAAAGTTTTTCTAATACAAATTTGATTATAAATTTTTTTTTTATTTCAGTTACAAAAAATACATTTAGGATTTTATTAAACAAACAAGGAATAGAAATTAAAATTCTTACCAATAAAATACTGCCACCACATGTTAGCAAAATTATATCTTAACCAAAATAAAGCAAACAAAGCCACACAAGAACAACTAAAATAAAAATTAATCCACTAAAGAAGCAAAATTGAAAATAGAATAAAATTTGCAAGTCTGAAAGGTTGCATGATCCAAATAAATTTATTACATTTTGTATGTAATTAGTAGGAAAAATCCATAATGTACAAAAGTATACAGAGTAGGTTAAAAAGTTACGTCACATATTATTTTAACAAACTCTGGTTAAAATCGGTGTTAGTTAAAAATCAAGAAACAAATATCTTTCAACTTACCATTAAAAGATTTATCCATTCCGGGATAACGAACACATTTAACCGGATGAATTTCCAGTACATTAAAGAGATCGGCAAGAAACACTATGAGATTTAATTTCATAGACCTAAAAATAGTGAAAACTTGAAGGAACAAAAAGGAAACAAAATTCGATCTCTTACCCTCTCATATACGTAATATCTTCTGGCATCATGTGAAAAACGGACGCGGGCAGGCACCTATGACAAAACGACTGAACCAAAGTTAAATTGTGCAAACTTTCAGATACGGTTGGCAAATATGACACGTGAAGTTTCGTCCACGGTAATTCATCCGAACAATAATTTGAAATTAAAGCTGCCAAAGCTACGCCATCACAAAGATCTTTAAAATCTTTAACAACCGGTAATGCCGGAGGATTAAGTCTGTCTCCCTAAAATATCCAATTATGTAAAACTCGGATTATAATTTTGACCAAAATTTGAGTACCTCTCCTCCGCCGTTTGTTACGCCAGATTCGGTCTCCTGTTCTATTCGTTTCCTCAGTGCCTCACAAGCGTGTCTCACCCACAACATAAGCCCTTGTTCGTAGTTTTCGGGTACAGATGAAGAGACATTGTGGTTGTGACTAAATCTCTGAACAGCTGCCAAAACTCGATCCGGAGTCACAACTTCCTTTGCATACAGAACCATAACTGCTTCAATGACGGCCATATGTGCGTTCTAAAAAAAGGTTGATCAAAATGTGACAAAAAATAGAAATTACCCTACTAACTATACGTAAAGGATTGGTTTGAATAAGTGTGGTTTCCGTAAGTTGCGATCCATCGGAAGGTTCTGCGACAAATACACCTTTTCTTGCAAGAGTTTGTAAAATTGACCAATGATTAAGATTGTGATAATTTGGATCAGAATATATATTTCCAAGCGCAAGACAATACATTTCGGCATTTGCCAAAGTGCCTACAATCTGTGGTTTAATTTTTTCTTGGTTCTGAAAAATAATATAACTGTAAACAAACCGAAACGTGTAGGCGGAGTAATACTGAAACTTACCTCATGATCTTTATAAAAAGGCTCTCTTAAATTTTCAGGAACTTTATTGTTAAACGCTTTCGACAGCAACCACTTGATGGCGGCTCTCTGCTTTGCCTGTAACAAAAACCCTAAATTATTACATGTTTGCTCAATGGTCAATCGAATCATCAAATTTGTTTTTTATTGATTCGTTGTTCAATTATTAAGAGCTTCCAGGTTTCTTCTTCCAAGAAGAATTTCCAGCAAAATAAAATTATCACCGAACGTTCTGCTGCGAATACATAGGTCAGCGCAACTGTTTTCATATTTAATTTCGCAAAATGTAATATTTCTGTTGTGCATTTTTTAACAGAATCTACATTACGCAATTTTATAAATTCAGTCATGAAGAGGTGTTTTCAGGAAAGGAAAGGCAAAATATACTAGCTTGGAGGAAATTAAATTCATTGTTGGTGTGGAATGTTGAATGCCACTTCTCATTCTCAAGTTTTTTCATATTCCTCTAAATTCCACCTGTTCATCTTTTTGTTACATACATTTTCCTCATATTATATTATGCTCATTCATTTTTGTAAAATAATTTTTGATTTATGTTTCATTTTTCTATTTCCATTTTAATCACAATAAAATTTATCGCCACAACAAAAGATCGATACCAATCCCGTCAGTTAAATTGAAACTGATAGCAGCCAATGCAGCATTTTCTTGGAATAAAATTTAGTGCCAACGTGACTTGCCCAATATTATAATAGTTATCAGTTCGCTTCAAAATGTATGTAAAAAATCGTTTAATAATTAAAAAGCATAAACAAAAACAGGAAATATGGATAATTTTTTATAAATATTTAAAATTGAAACCAAATTTTATTTTGGAGTAACACACATTTTTTATTATATTTGGCATACCCTCAAAATAAACTCGAGAACACGATTGCGACTGTTGGATAATCCACTTAGGGACAGACAATCCTGCACCATTGTTTGCCTATAATTTAATATTCTTCATATTTTTACGAGAATAATCGTCCATCAGATTACTTTTATTTTTATTACCTCAAAAATGTTAGATAAGTTTGCTGTAATGCCGATAAGAACTTGAGTAACGTAAAATCGATCGAAAGTAAAGGTCACAGTCCTCGGAAAATAAAAAATTCTGTGAATATTTCTTCCATTAATTATTAGATCGGACGATTAGTCGAGCGATTCAAACAAGACGTGATTACCGCAACGTGAGAAGGACGTTGCGTGGACGTCGCAGGAACGTTACTTCTTAAGTCTTGAGATATTTTCAATTTGGGAGAGCATTTTTCTTTTGGGTTGCGTGTACAATAATGATAAGATTAATAACCAATTGTCGTGTGCAATTTCCCAATCTTGTAAGATGTTAATCTTAAGTGATTTCTAGTTTCTCTATCTCAAAAATGGTAACAGAGTATTAAAATCAAGGATTGCCCGTATTAAGAAATCTAAACGAAGAGTTTGTTGTAAGTTATAACGAAGTTTGCAACAATGGATCAATTGAGAACATGAAAACGAACAGATTTCTATCTCGAGGCCTAATCGATCGTATACGTGTTGTACACGCAACATTTACTTTCTGCAAATTCGATCGATTTGTATTAGCGAAAAAATTGCAACTTTTACCCCGAAACCCGTTTTGGAAAAATTAATTAATCAAAAATTGTTACAGAATAGCAATTACGAGGTGCAAAGACATATCTGAGTAGGTACTCGAGCTTTCTCGAAAAACTCGTTTCCGCATTCACCTCTGCTTTACAACATTCCAAACTAACAATTTTAATTTGAACACTTTCAAAACGCAAGAAGATTATAAATACGACGTGAGGCCGCAAAAACTAAACGATGGTATTAAAGCTGTACGCATTCTTTGTACCATGAACGTCAATAAACGAGTATGCAAGTCCAGGACTGCTGGTTTTTTCTCGGAAAGAAGAAAATGGAAAGTAATTAAAAAATCGATTGAAAACTATTCGAAGGTGAGTGATGCGTACTTTGTCCGATATTTATGTCGCGACAATGCTACCAAGCTTTTCAAAAATTCCACGCATCGATAAAACTTGGGTAGGAAGATATTATACAAATATAAAAAATAAATTAAGTAATTAAAACAAGTAACTTTTAATAGAAATTAACTTAAAAAAGAGATTTTGGGTAATGGGGTGGTAATTATTCAAGTATACATTGTAAAATTATAAATTTGAACAGTTAAATTTACGAGTTTCTTTTAATTGTTATAATTTACATTCTCTTGAATACAAAAACAAAGTAAAATAAAATAAATTAAAAGTTTGTGAAATTAAACGAAATTTTTCCCTGCGAGTCAACAAAGTTGTTATAAATGAGAGTGGCGAAAAATGAATATTATTCAAATATCAGACAAATTTTATATAGGTAAAGTGGGTTGTACCAGAGAATTTAAATGAGGTCAGGGTGAATCACAATTCGAATATTAAGCCTACACACGGAATTAGCTCTTGATATACACGAGGGTCGCAAAATGCACGAATCCAGTTAACGCCAAAGGGAAACTGTAAGAATCGAAACGAATTAGTTGGAAGCAATGAAAATATTTTAATTCCGTTTCTAAAAATGGTATGACCACTTTCATTATATTATCAAGTTTAATCAATTCACGTGCAAGAGTTGATCATTGCTATACCAGTGTCGCTAAAAGCGTGGCACGTCCATAACCGGCTTTACCCAAGGGGTTCCAAATGATTCGTGACGGAAAATGAATCAGTAGTAAAAAATAAATTAGTCCCCTCAAGTAATATTCTATGTGGTTTGGATAATATCAAGCGTCTTCATCCTAAATAGTATTATATCGCTGAAGTGAAGTTGAGAAACGCTGTCGACTTCTATAATTATAGTAATTTGTTGGCACTTCTCGTAGCAAAATTTTGCCTCTCTCAAAAAGCATTTTGAGTAATTGTAGTTTTGCGTCGTAAAATTTTAATGATTCAATTTCTCCTAATTCTAAGATGACATAAAAAATACCTACAGGGCAATGTTGCAGAAAAGGACGCATTAATCCAGTCGTATCCAATTCTAGTTAGGTTGACGAGTGTGGTTAGAAAACCATTCAAGCAATAAAGGAAAATACATCGTGCACAATCAAGCCTATCAGAATCAAATCAAAAAATCAAAATTGTAAAGGCTTGGAAGTAATGTTGACAAATTGGATATTTAAAGATGTCTCGAGTTACTTTTAGCGCACTTAACGACTTTCCATTTATCCACTTCCTCTATTATGGGAAAGTCGTAACTAAATAAAGATTATGCACACACGTTAACATGTTTTGGGCTATTTTGGGCTTCTTATTTTTAAAAATCCCATGAATTGCAACCGATTGTAAATGAACGCCTAGTGAATAATAAATGGTCCATTAAGCAGACGATTTCCTTCCCGGTCGGTGGAAGGATACAAAATTAAACAGTTAAAGAGACAAGAGGGAATTTCCGTTTAGAATTATTGTCAACTTTTCCTGAAATAAGGAAATTAAATATTAAACTGCACGTTTTGTTCCTCTCGTGGATTATTAGCAAGATTTGCGAAACAACCTCGAAAGTGACGAAAAACTGGATCAATTCAACTGTCAGCAGCAAAAAAGAGTACAGTTTAAAATTTAGACTTGTTGCTGAAAAATCAATAGCATAAGTCAAAAGATTTTTCGTTTTGGAAGTGCCAGTTACTGCGTGATACGAAGACATTTCAACTTATAAGGTCTCCAAATATATTTGTCTAGGTTAATGGGGGCCTATATTTAACATACATAATTTACTCCATTGTTTCAAAAGAAATTATCATTGTTTGAAATAATTCCTTCGCTTTTCCACGCAATGGAAACTTCCTAAAACTCCACTGCCCAGTGAAGAATGGCAGTCTTCTTAAATTCCTCACCATGATGCTGTCACCCATCCAAATGCCCTTGGGACGTAAATAACTATTCTCGAATCTATAAATCAGTTTCCAGAAAGAAATTTTTAATCCAACAGATCTCTCGAAACTCCCGAATAATTAACAATAGAAACGCTTCCATTAATTTATAGGGAACATAGGTAGTTAATAATTCAAAATCAATTGCATTATTGAAATTTCACGATTTGAAAAAGCCGCGCACAAACGTATGTAGGCTCTCAAAAATTTTGGGTTGCACCTCGTAGTAATTCTAAAAACATCAACTTGATTAAAATGACGCTTTAGTTTAAATTAATGCCGTTTTAAAAATGCACATAATTTCAAATGTGTACTTATTTACACTAATTTAAAACACCAGAATAACCAGTTATTTTGCATAAATTCCAATCCACACGTAACATTTATTATTAGTTTTAAAATTGAAACTTAAATTATCGGAATAAACAGCAAATAAGATAAAACGATCTAAAGTGGTAATTGAAAATTAAATTCCCAAAAAAAAAGTTATAATCTGATGAGCAAACGGAACTATCGCAATGCTATTACAAACTTTGCAAATTACAAAATAGAAAAATGGGAGACATTAAAGGAGACTAAAGGCGAAGGAAACTAATTAGAAAAAATCTCATTTAAACTTTTTACATGGAAATAAGTGCACAAATCCGTAACTAACGGAAAATTGCATTTAATTGTTACTTGTCATTACAATAAAAAAAAAACCTTTTAATTAAGAAAAACTGTAAAAATTATAATCCAAAAACTAAACCAACACTTTTTATTAGTCAATTAACAATCATTATTAAGGTTTCAAATTAAAAACATATGTTTACATATCCATAACTAATATAAGCAGATAAACGCTGGAAGCGTAAAAGTGGATCAAATGAGCGATACAATGAAAATTAAACTCTTGATGTAATAAATAGGTGATGACGCCTATGTTGGTCACACCCGGTGTGTTGGAGACATTTTGCAAATTTTGAAAAATAAAGTTCAGGTTATAAGGGACAACAGACATTTTCAAATAATACTTGTAACAACAACTTCCCAAGCGCGAAGCGCGAGAGCATCTTTCTTTGTTGTTGATCAACAAAAGTATGTTAGAATTACTAGTTTTAATTATTAAGACGATAAAACACAAATTAAATTTTACTAAAAAAAAACTGGTTTGGAAGCAGAGAAATGATATTCGGCAATCGCCCAAACCAATATTTATTTTTCAAATGCCTGTTCAATTAATCAATATGATTTGTTATTTTTCAACTGCTTTTGACAATGTCATTCGTCCATATTGGTCATGTGATAAGGTAAGGGCTGTATATTCCAGCTAACGGAAAGTCGTGTATTTATCAGATTTGAATACAGACTTCACGCTCTGTATCCACATCAGTTAAGCCAACCAACTTTGATCGTTTCATTATCGAGTAATTTTCGTACTTGGCAAGTAATCCAATTATAACTTTAAGTAAACTAAAGAAAATGAGTATTTTTATATGAAAAAAATCGAAGTTGTTGTGCAACAGGTATGTACAACCCTGCAACGATGTGAATAACCCCGGTCACTATCGATTTCTCTATGCGACCACATAAATATGCATTAATATTCCAATGAAGTGGTCAACCTGCTACAATTCGGACGAACTATCATTAATTTAATGTACCGCAATGTATATAGGGAATTCGAGGGGAACAATACAGCATGATATAACAATTATCTTTGATAGTGTGTTGGTTTAGAGGATTTGGAGTTTTATAGTCTGAAAGTCATGAAAAGTTTGGTCTGTTATCAAGGTATGAAAACCCTTTGGGTAATTCCGAAACCGGTCACGCGTTGAGAATATGGGTTTCATCATTTTGTCTACTATATTTGCGTGTATTTCCTATGCAAACGGCACTGCTTCTAAGGTAGCCTTGCGTTAAACTTTGAATAATATTTATTGTGAGAAAAGTTGGACAAACCCAACGAACGAATTTACTTGACTGCTTTATCACATGTTTATCAATCAAAATTTTTTTCACAAATTTAAAAGTGACTATCAGGAATTTCCAACAATGCCAAAATTTTAAGGAATTCATGTATTTTTCTTTTGAATCTTTTACTTCTGTAATCGGTACTTCAGATAATCAAATCTCAATTAATATAGCAGCAGTGGTGCAGTTTTTATTAAAATCTTCTATGTAAAATTCGAAACTAACTTGAAGAGTTTTTTGTGTCTCCTCAATCCTTAAAATAAAAAGTATTTTGCTTACACATTGAGTTTGAAAATTTTAATATTGAATGCGCCATTTACCTATTCTGCACGCGAAGCTGAAATATTTGACTACGGCACTGTTTATAATACCTATCTGTTTGCATCAATTTTTTTTTTTTATATCCTGTGTATTTACAATCTGTGAAGTTACATATCTGTGGGGTTTGTACTCGTATTCTAGTTCTAGGGGTTTTCTCTTAAATGAAACACACTTAAATTATAACGATATAATAAAACAATTAATGAACACAAGCTATAAACAATACAATTATAAACGATACAGCCTTCGTCGTACGTCAGGGTCGATCACCACAAGCCGACTGTCCTCCTATGCTGGTGGCGCGGGTAACACCCCCTTCCATCGTTCCCACAACTCGGCCCTCCTGGGTTAAATCCGTCTCGGATTCGCTTCCATCTTGAATTGTGTACCATGGTTTCATATACTCGGCACACGAAGTGGTTTTATAGGGTCCTTCATGATTGCCCTCTCTGATGACATCATAGGTGGCATTCGGCTTCAGTTTTGTTATTACGTAGGGTCCTAAATATTTTCCACGTAATTTTAAACCCGGCCCAAATTGAGTTCGCTTAATGGCAACAAGATCGTTTATTTTATAGATCTTTGGTGGTCGTCTTCGCAAATTGTATGTACGGCGGTTCTCTTCTTGTATACGATAAATTTGCTTTTTGGCCGTCTTTCGGAGTTCTTCGCGTCCTTTTTGAAATTCTTCTTGAATTTCCTCTTCTATCAACTCTTTTATTCGTAGATCTTCCTTACTTTTCATTTTAACGCCAGTCATTAATTCGAATGGAGTAGTATTAATGCTTCTTTGGTAGGTTGAATTTATCGTCTGCTGAACCTGATTCACATACTTATACCATTTGGTTGGATCATCGATTGATAACTTAGAGAGAACTGGTATTATGATAGAATTTACTCTCTCAACTTGACCATTTGCTCTTGGCAATCCAGTGGTTATTTTATGATGAACGATTCCTTCATTTTCACAGTATGTATCGAACTCATTGGCAGTGAACGCTGTGCCTCGGTCGGATATAATGCAACTTGGATTTCCAAATACTTTCTTCTGGAGTTCTAGCTTGTCGATAACTTCTTTAGCTGTTGTCGATTTCGTCGGATATAACCAAACAAATTTAGTAAACGCGTCGATGACAACCAGGATGTGCTTGTAGTGCTTATTGGTTGACTCTAACGGCCCCAAGTGATCAATGTGGTAGGCATGAAGAGGAACGGCACCTTTCTCCAGTGGATTCAAGAATCCTTCTTGTTTTCCCCTTTTCCTGTTGATCAAAATACATTTAACACAATTCGAAATACATTTTTCAATTTTTTGTTTTAACTTCGGAATGTAATAATCACGATTTATTATTTCTTCAGTTTTTTTAACACCGAAATGACCGTTTTCATGCGCACTTGATATTATATTCATTTGCATACCGCTAGGAATTACTATTAATTCGCGCCCGTCTTTAAATTTATACAAAATGTCATTTTTTAAAAAGTAGTCCTCATATTGTCCCGACTTTAAAATTGTTTTTACACTTTCAATTAAATCGTCTTTTGCTTGCATAGCTTTAATATGAACACTTACATTATTATTTATTTCAACTAACATTACAGGATATCTACTTAGTGCGTCAACATGTTGCATTCTTTCTCCAGCTCGATGTTCAATCGTATATTCGAATTCTTCGAGCATCATGGCCCATCTGGCAACTCTAGTAGTCAAACTTTTCTTGTCCATTGTTTTTTGGAATGCTGAGCAATCTGTCACGATCTTAAACTTATGTCCTAGTAAATAGATGCGAAATTTTTCCAATGATCTTATTATTGCCAGTACTTCCAATTCATAACTGTCGTAGTTTTCCTCGGCTGGCGTAGTCTTTCTGCTCATATAGTAAACCGGGTGGAGCTTACCATCATCGTTACATCTCTGCAGTAATACAGATCCGTATCCTTGTTTGCTTGCGTCTGTATGCAATTCCGTTTCACTATTTTGTCGATAGATTTGTAGAACTGGTTCACAACTTAAAATGTGTTTTAACTTCTCAAAGGCTTCTTCTTCTTTTACGTCGAATCTAAAATTATTCTCTTTCCTCAAAAGGTCGCTTAGCGGCTTGGCTATTAAGGCATATGTGGGAATAAATTTTCTGAAGTAACCCGATAATCCTAGGAAACTTTGTACTTGTTTGAACGTCGTCGGCTTCGGAAAGTTCTTGACTGCACTTGTTTTCAATGGTGACGGCTGAATCGTTCCGTTTTCAATTATGTGCCCTAAAAATTCTACTCGTCTCTTCAAAAATTGACACTTCTTTTTATTGATCTCCAAACCATGATCCCTAGCAACATCCAAAACCTCTTTTAAATTTCTAATACCCTCTGCTTCGTCTTTCGATGGTATGATGATATCATCTACAAACGGTATAGCAATTTTCTTATTCATCAACGTCCTAAATACATTGTAGACAAATCTCTGGAATACTGGAGGAGCATTAGTAAATCCAAATGGAACTCTTAAGAACCAATACTGTCCTCGGTGCGTCACAAACGCTGTATATTTTCTGCTTTCAGGATCGACAGGTACATGGAAGAAACCATTTTTGAGATCAATTGTGCTGAAAGTGTTAGCCTCTTGCAATTTATCTAGTTGATCTTCTATGAGCGGCAATGGGAATCGATCTTTAACGCATATTTTATTTATTTTTCTATAATCAATACATATTCTTGGAGAACCATCTCTCCTCTTAACGACTACAACCTGACTTGCATATTCCGATTCACAGGGCTCTACTATGCCATTTCTGATCCATTCTTCTATTTGATCGTCGACTACATCACGTTCTGTAAACGGTAATCTTCTAGGCGTACTGTATATGGGTTCGTCGTTTTTCACTATTATTTTCATAGTCACGTTCGTGGTTTTAATTTTCTTTGGTTCATACTCTTCCAACATTTGTCTGATTATTTTCTTATTTTCTTCTTTAATGATGTGGCTTAAATCCGGTGTGTCGTCTTTTTCTAGTTCACATGAAACCTGCATTACAATGTTATTCACTTCTTTTTTATGAATAATGACACCATCTTGATTAATGTGTACTTCGGCGTGGAGTAATAACTCATTTCCTATCACGGCTTCGTATTGGCAGACGCCCTCTGGTACTACGTGGAATGTAAAAATAAAATCTTCATTGTTAATCGTCACAGTATCAGTAAAAAGTCCTAAGGTTCTTATAGGCTTATTACCCAATCCACTTAAGGTTGACTTCACATCTTTAATATCTATTGATCGACAATTCTTGATCAAACTTTCCACCACAAAGTTCACGTCGCTACCGGTATCGAAAAGTGCTGACGTTTCTATGTCTTTGATTTTCAAATTAATCCTGTTGAAATTATTCTTTGCAGCCAAAGTAACGGTATTTACCCTCTTCCCGGTAGGGCAGCTTGTAGAAATGTGCCCAAATTCATTGCACTTAAAGCATCTCGCACCTTTTTCTTTGGAATTACAATTGGATGACTTATGGCCTTTTGCGCCACAATTATAACAACGCATCATGTTTACTGTCTGGTGTGATTCTTTGGATCTCCACTTGTTTGCAGAATCTTTGGTTTCGGCGTTTTTGTTTTTAAATTCTCTTATTTTATTTGGTAAATGACTTTTACTTTCTTTCTTGATAGTTTCGTAAGTCTTCATTTTTATTTTAAACTCTGCAAATGTCATAGCGCCATACAGAATATGTTTATTCACTGATTCATCTTCAATTCCGTTGATAATGTATTGTATTACATCTCTAACTTCAATGTCGGCTCTGCTTCCAATTTCACGCATAATTAAAGCATACTGTTGCAACGATTCGCCTTGTTTCATTTTTCTATCCATCAGCATTTTGTGAATTTCAGCACTACTAGTCTTATCTAGAAATTCATCCTTTAGTAATTTCTTTAACTTATCCCAGCTTACGACTCCTTTTTCCGACTGGATAAATGTTTTGGCTGATTTAATCAACAACTTCTTTGCATAAATTAATTTTTGCAATTTCGTCCAATTTGCTAGTTCTGCAAATTCTTCAAAGCTTTCAATCCATTTCTGGATAGGATCATCATCTTCGCCACTAAACGGTTTTAATGTATTTTCTACATCTCGAAATGATAGCGCAAATAAATTTTTCGTCGTCTTACTTAATGTATTTGCTTCGTCTTCTTCGCCTTTATCGTCTACTTCGTCAGTTTCGTCTTCATTTGTATCTTCGGTAATTTCATCGTCTTCCAGTTCTTCAGGTTCGTCTCGTTCAAATTTGTTTAAGAATGTACAGATTTTTTCTATTATTTGTTCTTCTGGACCATTGTGGTCTAAATTCAATATTTCGCAAATCGACTCGATATCGCTTACTTCTAAACGTTCACAAAGATCATTAATTTTATTGTTTAAGTCGTCAGATTCGTCTGCATATTTAAAACCTGTAAAAGTTTTTAAATTTCGCCTTAACATACGCGCTTGCCCTACATTTCCAAAAACTGCTACATGTAGTATTTTAATAGCTTTAAATGAGCTGCTACACAAATTATGTAAAATTTTTGGATCGTCTTCTAACTTTTCCATTTTTAATATTTTTACTGCAAATTTAATTCGACTTAAAAGTTCAATATTTTACTGTAGGTATTAAAACAAAATTTTTAAACACAACTTGCCAAATTGTTACCGTCTAATTATTAAAAAAATATTACTTTAATTTGAATTCAATGAATTTACTGTCTTTGCTAAAATAACGATTACTGAGTTTTTACAGGCATGCATTAATAATAAAAAGCTTATCTGTCTGTCCTTGACGCTGTGGTGTTGCTCACATGCATTCGATTCACTTGCAGTATTTATTTTAAATTGTCTAATGCACTTATAATTATTAAAGTTTTCCACTGTATATTGTTTATAATTTTACACTACACAAACGTTAAAAATGTTTAACAAAGTCTTATTTTTAAATTTAATTTTCACTTCAATCTCGGACCAGCCTCCATATTTGTGGGGTTTGTACTCGTATTCTAGTTCTAGGGGTTTTCTCTTAAATGAAACACACTTAAATTATAACGATATAATAAAACAATTAATGAACACAAGCTATAAACAATACAATTATAAACGATACAGCCTTCGTCGTACGTCAGGGTCGATCACCACAAGCCGACTGTCCTCCTATGCTGGTGGCGCGGGTAACACCCCCTTCCATCGTTCCCACATATCCATTGACATGGCTTCTCCAATTCAACTATCTTCCATTATTAATTTTTCTTATCAAATCTTCTGGTAAGATCCAAGGGATGGTGTTTCTTCAATCTTCGAGTTGGTGTTGGGCCCTCATGAGGCCAATTGGTTTGGATATTGGTTCAACTTGGTCTGGTATTTTTCGCTCCAGGATTTTATTTCCTCTTTCACAGTTTTCACTTTGAGATCCTTATGGATAACTGCATTTGGGACATACCAATGTGCGTTTGTAATTGTGCGGAGTACCTTTGATTGAAATCTCTGCAATATTTCCAGGTTTGAATTGCTTGCCGTTCTCCATAATTGGATGCCGTAAGTCCATATTGGTCTCATGATAACTTGATATAACATCAGCTTATTTTCTAATGTAAGTTTTGATTTGCGGCCTAGTATCCAGAACATTTCTCTAAATTTATGATCGAGCTGCTTTCTTTTAGTCTAAATATGTTTTTGAATGTGAGGCGCCCATCCAAGTGTATATATACACGTGTAAGGGACGGCCGTTCAAAATTACAGGGACACAGTTTCCTTTTCTTGTCGTGAAAGTAAACCGATTTTGACTCGTTGGCTTTGATTCTCCATTTCTTTAACCATTCTTGTATCTCGGTTAAGTGCGCTTGTAGATTCTGTGTGGCCTGGGTAGGACTTACGTGCGTAGCCATAATATCAGTATCGTCCGCAAATGTAGCTGGGGCACGCCTGATGCCATTAGATGGAATTTAGAGTAAGCTTCGCGATACTTCACTTGGAACATTCTTTCGTCAAAGTATGACCTCAGGAACAGGTAAAAGTGTGGTAACGCCCTTTTAGGCTTCTATACATCGTATAGAAAGAAGCCTTATGTTCTGGCTCCGTGTCTGTCCGCATGTTTCAAATTTAAGAAAATTCTAGAAAGATGTATAGAAGCCTAAGAACTGTCGCAAAAGCGAGTTCCACCTTGTTGATTTGTATGAGCAGTCCATTGTGCCAAACTTTATCAAAGGCTTGGGATATATCAATAAATGCCGCTGAACAGTACCGTCTCTCCTCAAAGCTTCTCTTAATGACGTCAACCAAACGGTGCACCTGCTCTATTGTGGAGTGCTGTTTTCTAAAACCATTGTAGAAAAAAAAATTGTTTGCTAAAGAGGTGTTCTTATAAGTTCTTCTAGTTGTTTCTTTTCCTTCTCAGGTATTTCTGAAGAGAAGGGCCTAGAGACACTTGCAAGGTGTTTCGCAAATACACTCGCTTTTTCCTCGTCTGTTCTCGCCCAATTTCCATCAGGTTTTCTAATTGGGGGAAAGAAAGGGATTTTTCCCCAAGTCTTCTAGTGGCCTTCCACAATGAATAATCATTCGCTTCAGTTGGTGTTAGATTTTCTAGGTAATTTTGTAGCCATGAATTTTTTAATTCTTGTAATTTATTTTTGAGTTCTTTGTTGGCACGATAATAATAATTTGCATCAATTTGGTGAAAATTTTATTACATAATTAAAGTTATTCAGACGTTAAAATTTAATGAGAGAATTAAAATCCGACAAACCAATGAAAACTGTCAATTTTGCCATTAAATTTTAATGCCACATTAAGTTTATTATATGAAATGGGGTCTAACAATTTCAAGGATAATTCATAATCAATAATAATTAGACAATGTTTACGCTTATAGCAGTAGGGATCTGCCATTATAGCCCAATGATAAGATTTAAGAAATTCAGAAAGTGTAAATTTTGTGTCCAATTCTGTGTGGATCCTTAATTAAAGACAGGGAGGGACTGGCGCCGGCTACGATTGAAAAAATTACCAGTCCGTCACTGTAAGAAGATAATTATGTTAATATGGATCTGATTCGAATAGTGTTAGGTATGGTATATTCGGGTAATGAAGTTATTCTGTCTACGCCCCTCTGATTGGTTCATTTATTTATTACCAACCTAACCACAGAATACAGTAGCGGTAATAAATAACTTCCATTAAATTGAGACTTTTAAGTTGTTTATAGTCTAGACTAGACAAAGCATTATTTGAAACGATAATATATAATTTCAGCAGATGTAAAATGGTGTCAGAAGCACATAAAACTCACAAATACTATAGTTATACTCATAATAATATTATTATTATTATGTAAATTGGAGAGCAATTTTCCGAAGTTTGCCCGTAAAGGACTCGGTCTATACAAAAATATGTAATTTGTAATATTAGCATCAACAGGAAGGACTTCATATTTCTAATCTAGTAACATAAAAGAAGTAAGTAAATGAAAATGTTGTGATTATCGGTTATGGTTGACCCAAAAATGTTCGTTCAAGGCAGTGGTCAAAATGCGTTTCCAACACAATGCGTTTCAGCTCAAATTGGCCGATCGGGTAATATATACTTAAATTTCTATGCTATCGGTAGAAAGTTCGCATATATCAACATATTGATACAAAACCAAGTAGTGAAAAAACAGGTGCGCTGGTCAAAATTGCACCAATTTAAAAAACGAAAGTACATATGACAGATATACACAGCATCACAGAAACAAGTTTAACCTACACAAGAATTGTAACTTGTAGGAAGATATGGCAAAATATACCCACATTCCGATCGACCTCAAAATTAATTACGTATTTGAACGACAAAAACATTGAAAATATAATTGGAATTTTTAGCGCAAACGCAAAAAATTTAAAAAAACTTACACTTTCGGTACTAAACGAAACATCGTTTATGTGGTATTCGGAGTCCAATTTTTCTGACGTTTGATATCTGCTAAATGGGCTTACACTTGTTACGGTAACGAGCATGACTCGACGAGCAAAATTATCACTTTCTTATACAAATTTGCACACACAAAAAAATAACAGAAATATTTACATGTTCGGCACGATTTGCACATCAAACTTGGAATACTTTCGTGATTCGATACGAATTTCTAGATATCAAGATACGGCACAGAAAGAAATAGTGAGATCATACTACTCGTTGGCGAGTTAAAGTGGAACTAGCTGCTTGGAAATGATGGCTCGATGGCACAGGTCAAAGAAACGAGAATCATGGTGTATAAACAAGAATCGAGAGTTAGTTATAAATTGCTACCTAGATGGTACGATTTCAAGGTGACTACACCTATTTTTTACAATTATTAAGGAATTTGCTATAAAAAACAGTCGCAGTAGCTGTTGCAGTGACACCGTTTCCCTTTATATTCTGAGGATGTAGTCCAATTAACACATCCAAGCAGAGGTTACAATTTTTATCGCAGATTGGCACCTGTCTGTGTCACAATCCAAGGCGTGGTTTAGGGAAATCACTTGGTCACACATGCGAAGTTTCTCTATCAACTTAACAGTTGTTGCGTTCTATGATTGATTATAAATTTAGAAAACAACATAACCTGAGTCTAGACGATTAAACAATGTTCGATTGTTATGCCACGAAATTTCCTAAAAAAGTTGCGCATCTTTTGCAAATTTACAATCAATGGTTTTCAAAAGTTATCTCCAGAACTGCACGCAACAGGACCCAAAGGACCGATTTCTATAATATAAAATATTGTAACAAATACCTAGAATTTGAAATTGTGACTAAATTTTATACAGGGACAAACAAATTATGTGATTAATATTCCACAAAATAAATAGTCCTCAATGAAATTCGACCAACATGAATCATTCTATATAAAAATAAAAAAGAAATTGTTTTTAATACTTAAAATATATTTATTTAACGCCAAATTATATCTAATTGCTAATAATAACGGTCAATTAAAACTACTCGACAACAAAATAAGCAAATTTAAACGGTTTAAACCGATGGCGATGGATACATAATAAATAATCATTTTCATTTTCAATTTATGTGTAGAATGACCCCGGGATGATTTACATAAATACTCGCTTCGTAATTACGTCTAAAAATTTGATTTAGTTAAAAAAAAAATTAATAACGTCAATTTATTAAAAGCCGAGAATAATGAACTTCAAAAGTTAATTTTAAGGACTGAAAACTGCCGATCGTTTATGATTTTAATTAGCTACAAAGATAAAATTATAGTAATTTTCCTGCAATTTTAAACGTGCATTTTAGAGGAAATGTAAATTTTATATCAGTGGGATCAAGAGATCCCGAGATGAACCCTTGTGGGAATTTATTGATACCCATATGCTTCCAGCATAAAATATTACCAAGATAAAAAAATTTCGAGAGCGCCAGCGCCATTGAAATCTCAATGTGAAAAGTGGGTTAACTAATAAATTGGAGAAAAGTAAACAGAATTGTTTGTATTCCTTTCAAAAATTGTTTGTAAATTTTAGAATATAAATTCGTGAGCACAATATACGCAAACTCGGGGTTAACACACTGTGAACGTGTAAAGAAATAGGAAAATTGATTTCTTTGCTAATTCAGAATTAATGACTATATGCTGCCTGTATTGATAACGAGAAGTAAGTATTCTTAAAAATAAATCGTCTAATAAACTTGGTCCATTAGTATTGTAAAAAATCCCCCCCCCCCCCCAGCGGTCATCTTTAATAGTAATTTATGCAATGGGTGGGAAAAGTAATAGATTACTAAATGAGTAGGCAAATCGTCAGTCTCTAATGTTATCAATCACATTTCGCGTGAGAAAAATAGACGAATAAACTTAATCAAAACAAAGATTCAGGAATAAATGCAATTGACAAGTTAATATAGGAAGCTATCTCCCTTACAAGTCATCAAAAATACGATTTTAAAAGTCAAGAATAAAACTTGTATAAAAATCAATGTATTGCACAACAAACCCTAGATTCAGATGCGAATACGCACGCTAAACCAACTTCGAGAACACTTTACATTCAACTAAATTGATTATAAATTTTGGAAAAACAATATTATGTAATCTTATGTAACTTTTAAGCCAAATTTATTAATTTTTCCAATTTGTGAAGCTGTGTTTTGAGCAAAATTCTTTCTAGATGAAAGTTTAAAATATCGGTAGAGGCAATAAAACTTTTTTTCTTTCTTTCTGCTTTCTGAATTACTACAGGAAAAGATTTCGGCCAAGTGTTCGATTCAAACCCCGAGTTTGAAGAAATAAATTGATACGGATTAATTTAAGAATTTTTTCCCAAACGACCTGATATTACAATAATTTTGATTTAAAATAAGAATTTTAATTTCATTGTTAGGGAAAGGAAATTAGAAAATGAAGATCGGTCGATAAGACGTTTTAGGGCTGGCTAAAAGGGAAAACCTACAAACATTTTGTGGTATTAGACAGGATTTTTCAGCTACCCAATAATTGAAATATTATCCTTTAGGTCTGTATGTACGGAATTATGCCAGATGTATTTAATTTAAGATATCTCCTGTATTTTCCAAGCGATTGGGGTTATTTGCACAAGTTTTCTATTGAGGTATCTTGTTTGAAAAAATCATTTATTGCACTATTACGTTGATAGTTCTATAAATAATATTGTATTGTGTGTTTCTGTAAACGTTATCAGATCTGATGTAGATTTTCTTTTTTTTTTACTTTGTGTATTACTTTAATCTTGTGTACTTTAATATGTTATCACCGTTTTTCTATTTTATTATAAGGAATAATATAAACAATCGGAAAAATGCGCGTGGCGCCCATATTTTTGCTTTGAGACTTTTGGTAGAGTATTTGCTCTGTTCCAACTCCCTGTGGGTTTGAAAACCAACGCATCGCTGTGTTCGAGTATTTCAATCCCATTTTATATAACCCAACGTCATGTAAAATTTGTTAACCAAATCAAGAGGTAAGGACTGCGTCTGCACATACTCCACAAAACTTTAAAAGTAATTTATTTTTATAATTGAAACTTGCATTTAATCTTGAAAAATATGAACCAATGCTTAATTGGAATTAAGTGATCAGATCTTGTGCATTTTTTAAATTTTCAAGTAGGTACTTTTGCTAATATTTATTCATATCATTCATTATGTAAATGATTTTTATTAAGTCTTACTTAGATTCTTAGAAGATCGTGTCCAATGACACGACTTCCACATCGTAACAAGAAAACAACTGAACATTGACCACGTTATCGCATTTGTAAAGATTTCAACTACATTACAAGACTTCTTCTTCGTCTAGGTTTGAATTTCCCAAAGGCTTTCCCATAATCAACTTTTTCATTTGAGGAGGCTAAAGCCTAGTGTTCACTTGCGATCGAGTCTCGAGACTTCCCATATAAACCATGCTAATACCTAAGTCTCTGAAACTAATACTGAGACTAGTATTAGCATGGGTTTATATGCGAGTCTCGAGACTTTCTGTCTCAAGTGGACATTAGCCTTAATAATAAAATATAAATTTTTTGAGATATCCTTGGATTTCCTAAGGCTTCTAAGATTTCCTAGAATTTTCTTCCCTTGTACTTCAGAATCTTAAGCTCTCCTTCTTTTTTCTAATCAGCCTACTCCTGAATCGTCGTCTAACCTAATTTTCTGGAGTCTTCCCAAGCTTCTTTATGCTTGCTTTTAGCCCGGTTTTCCAAATTTTCAGCTTTATCCCTGGTATAATTTTATTTTAAAATTCAACATATTAACATAAACAGGGTATTGAGGGTAAGTAGGCTTTAAAACGCCACACTTGGCGAGTATTTGGTAGTCATATTTCCCTAACTGTGGTCGCTGCCGTTGATCCATTTGGATTCTTCCGCCACCGATCCAGAATATCGTCACATTTCAGAAGATACCCATCCTATTCCTAGCTTAATGTGAAATGGCATCAGTAAGACCCCCTTTTCTCGTATGTTTGAGAGTGTCTCAGCGTGTCAGGACCTACCATCGTGAAGTTGGGATGCAGAGGCCAGAGAATATCTCTTGTTGATATACTTGTATTGCGCATCACGTCCCCTTATGTCACTTGATAATGCTACTTGTAGGTATACAAAAATACACAATTTTCATAAGAGGCAAACGCTCAACTACACCATTAAGAAGCTACTTTAGATACACCATACTGGACCAACTCATAAATTTAAAAGTTCCCTTGAAGTCAGAACAGGACCTGGAAAACTCAGCTAACGAACTAACAGTCGACATCCAGCAAGCTGCATGGAAAGCTACCCCCGACAGCAATGAAAATGAAATCAAAGAGATAACGCCACTCATAGTTCAACAGAAAATAGCTGAAAAGCGCGAATTGGCAACAAACAAAATCTCCAATAGCTAAAACCAACCTCAACAAAACCTCTAAAGCAGGGATCGGCAAAGTACGGCCCGCGGGCCATCTCCGGCCCCCAAAGAGTTTTAATCCGGCCCGCCAATGTCCATTCTAAAGTAGCAACGTATGGCCCTCGGAAATATATTTTAACAGCCTCATCGGCACAAACAGGTGTAAAACAGATACGTAGATAAAACTACAAAAATTGCTGCCACCCGCTTGTCTGTTGGTCGTTGCTTGGCGTGTCAGGAGAAGTGTGGGTGAAGTACTACGACAGTCGTTCGTTTTTCAAACGCGGCCCACATGCAATGGTCACTAACAAGGGCTTTTTTTTTGTTTTGCCTTATACTTATACTACACAGAGAGAAATATGTGTTAATAATTCACACAATTGTGCAGAAAAGCTACACAATTGTGCAAAAAAGTTAAACAGTTGTGTAGAAAAGTTACACAATTGTGTGGATTAGTAACACGTATTTTTCTCTGTGTACGTGAAGGTTACACCTAAGTCATTACGTGAACGAAATAGTAGCGCGCCATATTCAGCCAATTTTGAAAAAATCGAATTTGAGAGTTGCAGCACTTGTTTAACTTATCATGTGAAACAACTTAAAAACACAACGTTCGTAGCTTAGCTGTCGACGAAAATAAACAAGTGGTATTATTTTTTGAAATTCTGGTCCCCCCTAAAATTTTTTAGTTTTTTTGGCCCCTAATGAAAAAAGCATTTGGAAAACACTTTCCAACCTAATCCATCATTGAATATAACAGGGAAAGATAAAATTCACGAATATCTGGAAGCTACTTTCCAAATGGACCTACCGATCTCAAAATTCAAGATTCAGGATATTAAAATAAGATCAACCCTAGAAAGACGCCAGGATTCGATCTTATCGCCGGGCGAGTCCTACAAGAACTGTCCGAAAAGGGGTTTAAAGCAATAACTCGAATATTCAATGCGGTTATTAGCACTAAACATTTTCCAAATCAATGGAAAGTTGCACAGATAATAATGATCCCGAAACCTGAAAAAAATCCAAATGACGTCAAATCTTATAGACCTATATCAGCTTGCTTCCTTTAATATCGAAGGTATTTGAGAAGGTGTTTATAGACAAACTGAGACCAATAGTGGAAAACCTAGGCATTATACCTGACCATCAATTCGGTTTCCGCCATAAACACGGTACCATTGAACAAGTCCATCGCATAGTCAAAATAATAAACAGAGACCTAAACAGCAAACGTTACTGTTCGCAGCGTTCTTGGACGTAAGCCAAGCATTCGATAGCATTCGAAGCAAATCCTTAAATCCTATCTTAATAATAGAAATTTCCTAATCAAAGAAGAAAACGATTACACCGATCTACACCCAATTAATGCTGGAGTTCCTGAGGGAAGCGTCCTCGGTCTTCTTCTGTACCTCATATTTACATACGACATTCCATCAGCAAGAATTGTTACAGTCGCCACTTTTGCCGACGACACAGCGATACTCGCCTCGCATGCAGATGCAACTATAGCATTATCTTAACAGAGTAGAGGAATGGATGAAAAAGTGGCGAATAAAAGCAAACGAGACCAAGTCTGCACATGTGACCTTCACTATGAAGAGAGACACCTGCCCACCTGTAAAGCTCAACAATTGTCAATTACCACAAACTCAGAAAATACCAAATACCTCGGTATGCATCTGGACAGACGTTTGACGTTGAGAAAGCATATAATCACGAAGAGACTACAACTTGTACACAAATTGAGACACATGTACTGCCAACTCAAATATTGACATAATACAGAGATTCCAAAACAAGGTCCTTCGCATCATAGTTGATACACCATATTACGTGCCTAACACGGTCATACTACGAGATGTTCCATTACCCTCCGTCATGGAAGAAATTAGAGGATACAGTGACAAATATCGGGAGAGACTTTCAAACCACCCAAATGTTTCTGCTACCCAGCTATTATCTAACAGTGAAAGTGAAGAAATTTTAAATGAAACACATATATCGGATGAAAATGCAATGGATTTTTATTGATATATAAAGTAGAAGGTCTGCCATTTATGAATGAAAAATAATATCCTTCAAATGTCAACCATGACCACGCTTACAGACATCGATTCTTTCGTCAAAATTTTCATTCATATTTTGGCATAATTGAGGCTCTATCTCTCCAATGACACGTTCGATGTTGCCTTTTAAGACCTCAATGGTTTGTGGATTATCAGCACAGACTTGATCTTTCACATAGCTCCACAAGAAATAGTCCAACGGATCTAGGGGCCGATTTATTGCAGAATTACTTGAAATTATTCGGTTTGCAATAAAGCCATTGTTTCTCTGGCTGTGTGACATGTGGCGCCATCCTGTTGAAACCACATATCACTCACATCCATATCATCGATAATAGGTCAAAAATAATTCGTGAACATGTACCGATAACCCAATCTGTTAACAGTAACAGCATTTCCAGCTACATTTTCAAAAAAATACGGCCCAATCACACCTCTACACCAAGCAGTAACACGAGCCGAATGTAAAGGCTTCTCAACAATTACCACTGGATTTTCCAAAGCCCAAATGCGGAAATTTTGCTTATTAACATATCCATTCAAATGAAAATGAGCTTCATCTGAAAAGATGATTTTTCCAGAAAAACCAGCACCTGGTTCATTGATGAAATTAGCAAATTGTCGGCGAAGATATTGGTCGGCCGGCTTCATTGTGCCAAATCATTGTGGATTGCCCCAAATGTTGAGAGCGTCGTGAAATCGACAAATTTGGATGTTCCTTGACACTTTTACTTACAGCAGCGATATTTTCCTCTGAATGACCCGAAGAAGTATGTGTCGCTGTTGGTATGTTATGTACCAAACCAGTCAACTTGAAATTATCCACCAAATTTTTGACAGCGGTTTCAGAAGACCGATCATATCATCACGTCGACCATTTTCGTAAAAAGTTTCAATGATTTTAATGCGATTTTCGATTGAAATTGAAGACATTTTCACAAATGACAAAGCTTCTGCTGTACATAATATGTTAGAACTATCAAAATATCCGAATATGCCCCTATTGAAAAACAAGCGTCTTATTGGTAAACCCTGTACTATTTTAATTTTTCATTGAAAATTTTTAAAAACTAATGTTAACCAACTTAAAAATTTTGGGACTTTTAGGAAGTTACGTTAGGTTATGAGTTACGCTGTAAAAAATAAATATTTTTTTGTTTCTGTTTTTTCTCCCTTTACTGCGTTTTGACATACATCGTTTTTAAGCCTATTGGTTTAAGGGTAATTCGCTTACGTGCGCATGTTACGATCGCGCAGGTAATAGGGTTGCGTGTTTTCCAAAATGTATAATCAATGGTTAAAACAAAATTTCACCAAATAAAGGCAAGTCAAGTCGACAAGCCCGTCTTACATGATGTTGAATAAAATTTTAACTTGAAAGAAGCAAATTTTCAAAGAAACAAATACACAAAGTGAAATTTTCAAGACTTTTCAACTGATGAGCAATCAAAAACAAGCTGATGAACGTCAAGAACCAAGTCTGAACAAAGGCTCTTTTATGCTTATTACGTCGATAAGATCGTTTGCATATTACAAATAAACACCAGATAGTTTGAAAAAATTTACCAAAAAAATTCATAATTTTCGTCTTTTTTTTAATAAAACCAAGAAATTAAGGAAATGATTGCCGCATTAAAAAAATGGTTAGCTCATCTTTGTAACCTTAACCTATCTTATTAGCAAATTTTATGATTAATTAATTTTCTACTACAAACATATTTAAATTTTCTATTAATTATACGGTTTCTGATAAATGCAAATCAGTTGTTATCGGTTCAAACTTGTTGATAAAAGCGTAGTTCACATTCTTTCCTTAAACACGTTTAAACCATAGCGCTAAACAAACAAAATGCAAAAACAATTGCAATTCGTGTTTACTTTGTTTAAATAAAACAATCGAAACCGTTTTTAATGGTAACATTTTTGACTGCACAATTTGAAAGTGGTGCAATTTGCGAAAGGCGATTTTGCAATAATTAAATTAACCGATTTTGGATCGATTTGTTCATTAATTTAATAATAAAATTAGGAAAATTTATTCACAATGCCGTATTAATAGAAATTATGTCACAAGAGTGTCTTAAGTCTGTAGGTTGATTGCTCGATAGCAATGCTATTTTGTTGTGTGGGCCTTTGAACGGTGATTTATTCTAACCTTAAGAAAAATCCGAGAACTTGGAACGTTTCGCGCGTGAGGAGTGTACAGCTGATTCACCTAATCGAAAATTTTTCGAACGTTCTCCAGTTTGACCGTTCGTCGTACGCCTAATTCGAGACTACAAGTGTCAATTAAAATGACTAATTACTCGTTATAGTATTGCACTATTCAAAAACAGATGTTGAACGTGTTCAATTTATTAGAGTGTGCACGGATGAAATCATCCTACCTGTCTAGTATCGTAGGCATCTTCCATATCGATGTCGGGCCGGTGATCACCGCGATCCATTTCGACGACCTCGTTATCTTTTCCTTCGCGCACTTTTTTGTTATTTTTTGAAAATAACTTCGAAAGGGCACTCCACATTCAAACCAATTTCACATAAAATCCTTCTTTGCGTCTCCAATGTCATAGCCCAACCTACGCAAGGAACTTCGATATGAATGGACCGTTTAATGCACTAATATCCTTCGCATAGAATTCTTCAATATCTAAATAACTAAAAAAAACTTAATTACACAGTCACAGTCATTGTTCAACTCAAATTTATAACAATTTTCATCAAACTTCAACAATTTGACAACCGATACTCAACAAACTGACATAATAAAAGCGATCGTGACGCCCCACACGTCAACTTTCTAAACTGACTCGTCTCGTGCGGTTTCGTGTTTTAAATTTTTCAGCGGGTTATACGAAACTTTTAAAGCTGCAAAATTAAAGAATAAACAATTTATTTATTTCTTAAAAAAGAAATCAAAACATATCTTAAAAAGATGTTGAGGTAAAGCAATTATTTAAGTTACGCATAATTTTATTGGTCGCATATTGAATTATTGCAGTCTAATGTGTTGCATAACCGTCAGGTTTTTAGGCCTGAAAATGGAGCTATAGCGCTCCGAAACTAGTTCAAAATCCAACGCCAAGACAAAAATAGAAAAAGACCAACATTTTATTCAATAAAAATACACATATATACAAATTTTAAAATATTAAATTAAAGCAACTAATATAGCAGCTGTCGTCAAATTTAATATCCTCTAATGACAACCACAACTTTTCACTACCATCTTTTTGTATTTCTTAAGTATTACGTTTGATTCGTCCAAAAAATACAAAACCGATATTGGTGATAATTTTGTGGGTGCACAGCAGGGTTTAGGAAACTTGACGGGACTCATCAGATGCACCAGCGTTTGAACTATTGCATGATTAGTTGCATTCATATGAGCGTTCAAAGGAAAATTGCACTCACCGGCACAGTAATACGCTGCATACCCGTCCGGTGCTATAATCCAATCCTAAAATCGTAAATTTTAGTAACACCAAACAAAAAATATAATAACTTGACTTACCTGCCATTTCAAATCTTTAAAACTGATATACAGTGTGTGTATTTTACAACTACGCCAATCGTGATTTGCAACATTTTCTGAAAAAAAAAAAAATATATATTAGTAATGTAAATAATGTAAAATAGAAAAATAAATAAACCTCCTGAATTTTTCATAACGCTGGTGTAATCTGACTTTTTGACTCGTTTTATTGCTCTGGCACTCCTACTTTTCACGTGGTTTGTGGCCTTCAAAAAAGCAACCATAAAAGGTTGAGTTTCCTCTTCGCCTTTAACGGTAACCAAACCAATATCCTCTGGCCGAATTTCACGTCCTAAAAATCATTTTTAAGATTAAAAGATTCCTTTTAGTACAAAATTTAAATTTTAATAAAAGTTCCAAGTTACTGCACGAAAGCATTATCATCAAACTTGGTAATTAATTTTTATAAAGCACATGCAATTTTTAATGTTTCATTTTACACTGCCCTATTTGGTAAAATGACACAGTTCATTAAATTTTATTTTACCTTTTCTTATAATTTATTGTCTGCAAAGAATTTTAAAAATCATAAAATCCCGGGTGTGATTAATTTAATATCCTGCAGACTTCTTTAAATAGGATTAATTTAATCATTCACAAAATTTCTAAGAAGTCTTATTATAATTTTTATAATTTAGTAGTACAACAAATTGATAAGAAAATACTCACAAATACACTAAATACGGATATAAATAATATTAATAATTATTACTTTTTATTTATTTCAAACCAACAAAATAATAACAAAACTATTATTGAATAATATTAAATGGCTAGGTGCGTGAAGTTAGCCCCGCCATTTTTGAAAATTTTAAAAATAAATATTGTGCCGGGCTGTGCCCGATGTGTGCCACGCTGTGCTGTATTTTTTTTAATTTTATTTATTTTGGATTTTATAGAGATTGAGATTGCTTATTTTGGGGTAGAAGTTAGCCCCGCCACTTTTGAATTTTTTTAAAAACAAAATTGTATTGTATTCTAATCGACGTGTGCCGTTGTGTGCCGTAAATTATAACATTTTATTTTGATAAATAAAATTTTTTGAGGCCAAAATCTATTTTGTCGATATTGATCTTTGGACGATTGGTCCAGGAATATTTAATTATTAAAAATTAAGAATATTAAATATTATTCTTAAATAAATATTAAGGAGGATTGTAAATTGCCCTCCAAACTTGACCCTAAAATGTAAACTGCCCTCCAAACTACTTGAGACTTAATTTATTAATCCCAACACAAATACCAATTAAAAATAAAGATTTAATTCAGAACAGAAAAAAATCACAGCTTTGAATCCAACATCGAGGGAGATCCACCCTCTTCCTGGTAGCACACTTTGCCGAGTAGGACCGGTCTAGAGGAATATTTTTAGTGAGTATGGCGACCTACCGGTCCGGTCCCCTCCGCTCCGTTTTGACAAACGCAAGCACGGGAAATCTCGGATCCACTCTAAAATCTAGACATACATAAAGGGTCCAAATAAACCAAGCCAAACCAAATAAACCAGATAATCAATCAATCAGATAAAAACTGTTATCAGGCTCTATGGAACATCGGTAAGAGTTGATACTGACACCGGGGACCGCAATTTTGTTATGTTGCAAGATATACCACTCCAATTAGAACTATTGCAAGGCTCTTAGATGAAAGATTTGTGCTGGTAAGGTGTAATTGCACACAACGGCACATGTCGATTAGAATATTCAAAAATTCAAAAATGGCGGGGCTAATTTCTATCGATAAAATAGATTTTAGTCCAAAAAATTTTTATTTACCAAAATAAAATTTTATGATTTGCGGCACACAACGGCACATCGGCGATTAGAATACAATACAATATTTATTTTTAAAATTTTCAAAAATGGCGGGGCTAACTTCACGCACATTATGGCTTATGCCTGATTTCTTCATCCTGAGATATTTATAGGGTGATGAATCCGTCTAACAAATTAATCAAGTAAACAATCAAATTTTTGATTTGCTCTTTTGAATTTGAATTGCGGTTGTCTGATTGGTCACTTTATTAATTTGTCGGTGGATTAACTACAGCCGTGGATTGGTGTGATCGCTGGTTGATTTCTGGATTCGAATCTTGGACTCGACAGAATTTCTTAGCTCGGCCTTCCGGTGTGCATCAACATCGGAGGTAGCATAATGGGCCCGATATGTAGCTTGAGTGCATGCAAGCTTCGGCCTGCCCTCCACTTCTAATCCTAATCCGGTGGCGGGGGGGGGGCGAAATAGTATACTATTAATTGCGATTGAAATAAATTACTTTATCTTTGTTGTTTCAGTTGTTTCGTACAAAAATTTTCCGCTCTCCTTGTTCTTATGTTTAGTTGCAAAGTGAAAATAGCAATAATGTACTAACTCAAAACTAAAAAAAAATTAAACATAATTGTTTATACCACTACTTTATGTTTTATAAAACGCAATAAAAGTTAAAATGAAAGTTTGAAGGCCATGCAGATTTTAAAGTGATAAAAAAACGTATTTTTATATACATAATACAAAATACGTATTTTTTTAAACAAATACTATATACATTTTAAATCTTTGAATGATCTGTTACATTAACCATAACTACAATATTATAAAAAAAATGGTTAATTGATTTATTATCTCAACTAACATTAATAGACCGGATTTTTATGTAAAATAGTATATTGTTTGGCAAGGGGTAAAACAAAGCGGTTTCAGACGAGAGTGAAATTTGCCTGTCCGCGTGAAGCGAGGACTGGCATCACCCTCGTCTGAAATCGAGTTTCACCCCGCGCCACACATACTATTTTTCATATTACCTGCATTGAAAGAGAACATTTTTTCTGCATTCAAACTTTTAAAATAAATATTTTAAATTCGAAAATTTTTTGAATTAGCCAATAACCCAACAACGGCGTTAGATATCGAAAAACCGAGAAAGAATCCCCCCCCTCGTCTCGTACTCACCCCCCGAGTGGATCTCGGATGACTGTAGTTCTATCTTTCTGATTAAACATTCAGCAGTGCATTTTTTTACGGAATTTTCACTGAGCGACAAAAAATATTTTCTTAAAATAAATATATTTCGCGCTCACCCCTTATAATTATTAAAAATAAATCTTAATGCTATTATTAAATGGTAGAAAATTAATAAATATATATAAAAAAATGATAATTTTGAATTATTAAAATAAATAACGGACTCAAGGGAGTGGATGAGGGAGTGCCTCGTCAGTTTTCTCATTCAAAACTCATTTGTATACCAAATCGAATACACGGAGGTTTTTCAAAGAACAGGTGAGGAGTAAAAAGAGTCCACAGTTGGCTCCCCCTCTTAGAAAAGTTTAGTTATAGGACGTCCCTATATATTATATACCAGCTTGTAACAATGAACGAACAACGCAATGATAAAGCAATAATTCTCATTTTGCAAAATTGATTGCATATAAACCCGAACTCTATATATCATATTACTGTCAGCATATATAAAGAATTGCTCCTACCTAATCAAGTCAGTTCTTCTGGCAAATAAAGAAATGGATAGTAAAATTACAATTTTTATTTGTTTTTACCTGTTGTACTTTAATTTGGTGAATTCTGACGAATCGCTTTATAAAAAAGTAAGTTTAAGTGAAACGCAAGTAAAAGATTCTTTGGGAAATACGCAGTATCTAGTAAACATTTTTTTTAGAATAATTTTACAATTTAATGATGTTACATTTTAAAAAAATCGGATGTGGCCATGCACATAACTTTATCATACTTTTAAATAATAATAAATTTAAAAAAATTATTATTTTGGAGGGAAATAATTATAATAAAGAAATAAAATTTAAAAAATAAGAAAAAAAAAGTTTTTTTTTAATTTGTAAAAACTATATAACCAAAAGTAGGATATTTACACGATTATTGATTAATACTTTTTTATTATTATTTTGGAGGAGAATATAATAAAAAAATAAAATTTTAAAAATAAGAAAAAAATTTTTTTTTAATTTACAAAATATTGTTTTTTTTGCTTTTCCGTGTACCAATTTTAACCGAAATCTAATCACCTCTAAGTCTCAATGTTTATGTACTAAATACAAAATTTTGTTAAAAAATTCCTATTACTTTTTGAGGTAGAGCGCACACAAAATTTGACCACATACATACACACATACAGACATTTTTTGGAAATGATGATTTTCAGCTTCTGGAACCCCAATATGACTAAATTCATCAAAATCTCAATTTTTTTTTCTGCACGATTACAATAGTACTTTTTCAGACTTCGTATGATAAAGTAATTAATTATATTTTTATTTAACCAAAAATATTTTATCTAAACAATATTTATTTGCTTTAAAAAAAATTATTCAAACAAAGCGGATTCAAAGAAATAGTTTTTAATGTTTTCTTCAAAACAGTCAACAAATTCAATAAATATTTTTAGAGGAATTTTTGAAAAGTAGAACTGTTTGTAGCGAGACAGACGAGTACAGACAAATTACAGACGAACCACAAAAAGTTACATTTGCTCCGAATAAAGCGTGTTATTTTTTTCCAACGGAAAAAATTATTATTGGGTTTCATTAACATTACTTTTCCTTTTCGGACGGATGGCACTGAAGAAAACAATTGTTTTCACAAAACAGCAAAATTGAATAGTAACATAATTATGTCAACTTATTATTTTCTAGTTTAATCAAAATGACTATAAAATCAAGTTTGAGAGAGCATATGTACCGTTTACGAATAAAAGTATAATGGATCTACAATATACTACATTTAAGTATAATCGAACTATTGCTGCAATCAACGCTACACTAATGCTGCACATAGATTTGGATTATGATCTCCAGGTAAACATTACTAAAAATTTTAAACGTTTTAAAAATTACACGTCGAAAATTTAAATTAGTAATATCTTGAAAGAATAAAAAAAATAAGATGGTGAAATAACGAGTATTGCAAAGAGAGCGCCAGGTCACTTCCGCTGAAACCCAGTCTGAAGCATGAATCAGCGATCAGCTTGCAATACTTTTACCCAACAACTTATATCAATATCAATAAAGAGCACAAGGTTTGCAACTGCATATTTTAATTTTAATTGTAAAATGAAAAAAATTTGTATTTAAAAAACACTAAAAAAAATTAATTTATCACTTTTAATAGGTATTTGAAAAACATAAAATCGAAATATATAAATATCCCGTTTAGTTTTGTTAAATATTGTAATTTAACACTAGATAAGTTATTTTTATTCTTTTTAATTGTAACAGCTATTAACTTGTAGGTGATTGTTCAAGCTTATAAATTTTTAAGTAACGAATATCGAATATTTCCAGTACACTTTCAATTTGACTTTTGCAAAGGTTTAAAAACTAATATAGGAGGTATGAAAACTTGTGCTACCAATTGCGGATACCTCAAATGTCCATTAAAAAAGGTAAGCAGCACAATATTATGTATAAATTTAATTGTTAAATTGGTTATGTGTGTAAAATCGGGAATCCCCGAATCATTTGCTTCACTTTTTTGATCTGCTGTAAAACTACGATAGGAAACTAATTTTTAAAAAAATAATTGTAAAATCCTATCCGAAAATAATAAACTGACAAATAATGAGTGGGAAAAGTAACAGATTACTGAACGAGAACGAGTATTACAATTATTAATTACAGTTTTTATTTCAAGGGTGTTAAATACTTTCTATGTTATTGTTTATTTGATGAGACCAAAATGCCACCATTAATCCCAAATGGTCAATTTAAACTGCAATTGGATGGAATGTATAAAAATGAAAAGATTTCTACATTGGAATCATGCTTTACTATTTACCGACCAATATATTAAAAAAAAAGTTTACAGTATGTAGTGCTATGTGGAGTCGATTGCGCAGCTACATAATATAATTTATTTTAAGTTAGAAAAATTTTTGAATAACCTGTATAAAAAATATTATAACTTATTTTACTGAAAATAAATTAATTTTACTGTTTTATGAGCGGTTTTTCACTCTCCGGTCACCATTATCAGTCTAGTGCAGCAAAGTAAAAAGTCTTTCGTCGAAAAATATTTCGACGATTATAATTAAAAATACAATCAATTTTCAAAAGTCAGAACTTTCTACTAAGATTTTCCAAGAATTATGCAATGACTCAAAGTTAAGATATGTCAATTTTACCTGGTTTATCAGTTGGATGTACAGAAAGGTATAGACCTTTATTAAGATTTGGAAACGCCACCCAGGTAGTGAAACAACTTGTCAGATTTAATTCCAACCACCCAGAAAATCCTGCGGTGGTGTTGACTGCAGTAATGTATTCCAATTCTCTCTCCCTATTAAGAAAAAATAGATTAAACGACCTTTTACACCTGATGCCAAAATTACCCCTTTTCTGATTTCGTCAAAATGTAGGCGGTGACTGTGTACTTATTGTCGGGATTCGAGGAAGAAAAGTTAACATTTTGAAATATCCGTAATTCGGCACCAACGATTTCGTCTTGAACAGGTACATCAGTTATATTGAACCACAGTCTCTTCCCCCTTTCGTGTCTCACGCCACTTACATGATGATCTAAAAGAAATAGGTGCTATGTATAATTTACACAATTAAGAATTTGGTATGTAAATAAATTTTAAAAAGTCGACGCTTCTGCATTCAAGAATAATTTAGCATAAATAAATTGAAGAACACAAAAGACGTACCTACCTATACTTTGAAAAGTCATGATAATGTCGCTCTCGTCAATTGCGTTTTGTTCTTCTCCGCTTATATATAAATTGGCGTTTCTTTTCGCTCTATCATGTTCGTTTTCGTTTTCTTTTTCCAACAAGGATTCGTACACGTCCATCAAAAATCTGGGCGCCGATTTTTTCAAGGGCGCATTTGTACCTCGCCTGGGGCGCGTAGGTAAACCCAATAAATTTAAAATTTCTAATTCCATATCTTGCTTTTCTCGCTTTGACATTATCCTTTCGATGATAGTTTGATCAAGTCCATTGTCGACATACAAACCCGCTGGTGGAAAATGCGAATAACAAAAAGAAACACACGCGAACAAAACCAACACCAAAATTCCACTTTTCATTTTTAATAACGCACAGCCTTAATTGTCTTAAATTGAGTTAAATTATTTTTTACCGTGCACCGACGCATTAATTTAAGTTTGTTTGCAAGTTAAGGAAGCACTAAGTTAACAACAACTGGTTTTTGCCGCCCGGAGCAACCAATCGCACAACTATCGCTTAATTTTGTATTGGGGGGGATTAACAACTTCATAACAAAGTTTAAACTATTTCTTACTGTAGGCAACCAAATTTACAGTTCCTTCGCATTTTTGGATTTTTTCCAAAATTAAATTTAGCTGCTAGTTATTTTTTTGAAAAAAAAATCGACAATTGAACATGAATCAAAAACCAGTTAGAAACCTAGAAGTCTCCTAGGAAAAAATAGAAACATATTCTTGAAATCTTAAATTTGAAAAACAATTTGCAATTTCAAAATTTCAATTTTCGTAAATAAAAAAAAAGTTCAAGCTTTCCAGTAAATAATAGATCATGGGCATCGTGGGCACTTTGATATCTTAATTTTTTTATAAAATTTACCTTTTCTAGAGGCGCAAATCAAAGAGGGGGGGGGGAAGCTCAGTCCCTCCAAAATCACAATTGGACGGCACCACTTTCCACCGATGGTTGAAAAATACGAAAACTATTGTCATCTATATCTCGGAAACGGTGGGACAAAATAAAACAATGAATAGACATTTTATTTTGTAAATTTTATTATCTACATTTTTGTTTCTATATATATTTTTTTACTTGGTCCCACCCCACCGTTTTCGAGATCTAGATGACAATAGTTTTAATAGCCCCCAAAACTAAATTGACTGAACGTTAATCTGACATTGATTGCAAATGTAATTATTTTTTGCTAGACCTCTACCTTCCCACCAAATATTGGACCTATTTGCGTCTATGATTACAAGAAACACGTTGCCCTTTCACCCTTCACGGCACGCTATGTCACTGCCATTAAATCCCATGACTTCAAAAACTAACCGCAAATATGTACTGTTAAAATGCAATTGTTTAAAATTTTAAAACTACACTGGTTTTATCGTAAAATATTTAATATCTCCCCCTCTTTGTGAATGTTGGCTGGATCTATTTTTAAATCCAAAAATTTGAATTTATAGTAATATGCTAATAATGCAAAAATTGCGGAAAAATTGTCAAAAAATAAGTCACTTTCAATCGGTATGAAAGAATAATAAACCTACTGTTACATCATACTCTGGATATTTGTGATAGTGACAGTTTGTGATATAAAGTGAACGGTTACTTACCTTGATTAATTAATCTATAGCTGGCTCCCTAGTACAATTAAAATTTCAAAACATGCACTCTTGCATACACCTGAACCTGTAAACGGAAATAGATCTTAGTTTTTCGAGAGGTTATTGGAAGAAAATATTGTAAATGCAATGGTACAAATTCCACTGGTTGGAATGGTTTGAGAAGTGATAATACAGACAGGCCACTGTATCAAAGGATGTACAATGAGCTCGGTTTGAAGACTCACTACCAGCTTTCGCTCTTAGCAACAGGTGTGCTAAGAGCAATGGGCTGGCCTAGAGAGGGGGGGGAAGATCATATTTGAATCAGTTTTGTTGATTTTTTACCATAATTTACACTTTATTTTAATTAATTTAACTTATATTAATCTGTGCTAATTTAAATTTTGTTGCTTCAATTTTTTTGAGGCCTCTAGAATGTGGTGGCCCGGGCTGCAGCGCCCCCCCTTAATACGGCTCTGCGTTATTTCCAATGTTATAAGTGGAAAATAATTACTGGGAGTATAGATATTAAATTTAATAATAATAAGAATTTATTGAAATTGAAGAGGTGGTTAGAGATGCTAAATAAGTTAGAGTACGTTTCTGCAATTTAAAAAAAGTTTTGGTATGCCATACCCCTGCATACCCCCTCACTTCGACCACTGGTTATCTCGAGAATTGATCTTGATACTCGGATCAATCAATGACTATTATGCCCATACTTATAGTCATGAATTGATCTCGATTCTCGAAATTTTAAAATTTTACAAAATTCAAAAAAATTGAAAAAGCAAGTTCTCTTAAATAATTTACTAAAATACCAATTTTTAAGATAAATGGCAGAAAGAGCTACCAACAATGGAGGTTTTTGTGACCTAGTGTATTTTTCGGATTCTTGAAAGAATTTTCGTATTCTTTTCTTTGTATAAAAATACAGGAAAATAAATAGGAGGGGTGGGGGCGACAAGTTTCCAGTAGCCCCTAGGCGGCAAAAGTATAAATCCGCCACTGGCCACCCCTGCTACATAGGATTAGATAAGCATACTTTTAGGCTTCTATACAACGTATAGGAAGAAGCCTTATGATCTAGCTCCGTGTCCGTCTGTCCGCATAATTCAAAACCAATCAGAACGCACGTTCTTAAAACAATTTTACTTCATATAGAATATTTTTAGATTGGTATTAATTATTCAGATTATTTACATATATATTTTTTAATCCGATATTCTTATTTTGTATTTTTAGAGTAGGTATTTTACGTGTTTCTAATACGGTATTCGGTACGTGTTTCGGGTATTTTAATATTTCATTATGAATTGTGTTTTATTTGTGGTTTGTAAATTGCAAATATTTACCTATAAAGGTCGAAATAAAAAAAAAATATTAAAATGTTAGCGTTTTCCTTATATAGTAAAAAAATCTACCTAATTAAAAGATTAACGCATTAAAAATTGGAATAAAATAAAGCCCAAATAATTTAACCTACCGAAAAAGTAGATGTATAGAAGCCTAAGAACTGTCGCAAAAGCGAGTTCCACCTTGTTTTTATTGAGTGAATGTAAACTGGGCCAAATTCAAAAAATGGTAAACTGGGCCAAAGGCACTTTTAACTAAAATTATGAAAGTAGTAAACTGCACCAAAGACAAAATTAGGGTAAAAAAGGGGTGCATATTATTTCAAAAATATATCAGAAACTAACTATAACCTACTGATGAATCTACATCCTCACGCTCGATCTACCTTTTCGCGCATATTTTTTACGGTGGATCCGTATACACGAATACAAGGCAATACTGCCATGGTTGTCTTTGTCAAATTCAACTCTGCGCTCCGGTCAAAAATATCCCTGAAGGCCGAAAGAACTCACCAAAGGTGGAACTGGAAAAAGGTGAAACTCGTTTCAGGGTGGATCCGAAAATGCGGGGTGTGAAGGGAATCCACCCTAAAAACAAGTTTTGCATTTGTAAAATATAATTTGTGTCAGGGATTTATTGGCATTTAATTATATAAACCGTAGAACTATTTTTAATGGTGGATCCGTGTATTAATTGCCATGGTTGTCTTTGTCAAAACTTGAATTTGACAAAGACTAAACAAAAAATAAAAATAAAATTCATATAAAATCGATATCGAATAAATGCTAAGTCAAACAAATGTGTATCAAATAAAATGCTCATTCGAATAAATGTTAAATCGAATGTTGTCGAACTAAATTTCGGATACACTAACGTGTATCAGTTTTTGATTTTCAAACCCCATACTACAATTTTTCAATCAATAAGTTTTGCTTTTGGCCCAGTTTACCACTTTCAGGTAGTTTTTTGGCCCAGTTTACATTACCCTGCATTACCCCTTTTTATTCATCTGGGATTAGAAGTCTAACAATGAGAGAAAATCTGGTGTACAAAATTCTCCTTGTGACTCGCTCCTCATCTAAAGACTAAATAAACAATTAATAAAATAGTAATTACATTAAAACTGTTCCGTGAAATCATTCTTCAATAAAATTTTGGAAATGAAGTTAATGCTGAAATAAATGTGCAATATTGCCATGAGAATCGCAATCTAGAATCTACACTATCCACACAATTTGACCTCCATCTAACAACATTCCACGATGACAATACTGTCCCTATACTAGGAAGATAAAGAAAAATTAAAAATTGTCGGGGGTTAAATCCCGATGAACCTATAACACCATATTGAGATTTTGAAGAAACATTTGTTTCCGATTCAGAATTTAAAAAGGATACATTAGGTTCGCTATTTTTTAATTTAATTTAAAAAAGCAGATGAAAACCATAATTACATTTCATTATTTGAATTTATAATGTAATTTATTTAAGAGGCTGTATACTGGCAAAGTTAAAACTTTTGAAAATAATAATTTTCTAAGGGCCAGTTTCACAATAAATATTAAAGAAAGCTTTAATTTTAAAGCCAGCTTTAGGACCAAACTGATGATTTTTATTGGTGTGTTCTGTCTTAAAACTGGTTTTAAAATTAATGCTTTCTTTAATATTTATTATGAAACTGGCCTCAAGGTGTTTTTCATGTTGCTGTGGCAATCGTTAATCGAACCCTTCCGAGGGTTTGCAAGGATTTAGTAGATCCCCTCTGTCCTACATTTTACCTAAAAATTGAAATTTAACTCCCTACCGCCTCCATAAGTTAACCAATCATAGGTAACGTTTTGTTCAAAAGTACCACTATTTTTCAATCATTTATTTTTTTAGAAGGTAAAATAACTACAGAATTAGCCTACATATTATACAAACCCAACTATCTTAGTTGGAACATCTTAAAGGAATAAACTACGAATAACTTATTTTATAAATTGTATAGCATAGAAATTATTATCTATTTATCTCTCGAAATAAATTAAAACGAGACTTCTTAAAATATATACAGAATTAAAAACAAATTATACTCAATTTACTTGATATACTTTTCCATAAACTTTCTATGAAAGTCTGACCTTAAGGAATCATTAATAAAAACGTTATTTTTTTTCTCAGGCTCCGAGCGAGCACAATTTTTAAAAACAACATCGTCGTCCCACCTTCTCTTTACCTTATGATCGCCTTTCGAACCGGACGAATAATGAGTCAACAGTGGATTTCCACTCAAAATATTTTCCATCCGAATTCGTTCCTCTTCTTGTCTTTTTTCAATATCCTTTTTTGCCTGTTCCACTGCCCGCTCCTTTTTAATTTTGTTTAACTCTGCAAGTAAATTTTCCATGTTGTCTTCATCGTCAGATGAATCGGAATCTTCATCCTCCAAAGGATCGTCCGCATCTAAACTAGCAGCAGGTAACTCTAATTTTGCTCGCTTGGGGTCACTCTGTCCACCAGTGCGGGGTCGTTTAATTTCTCGTTCACGTTCCTCTAATTCTTTACGAAAATCCCTACTGCGTGTTTCATCCACTGTACCCTGACCATGTTCACTAAAATAGTAGGTTAGAATAAAATTACTTGGAAGGTTTCGACAAATAACTTACCGATATTTGAGTTTCGTGTGTCCAGGTAAATCACGACTCGAGTATTGCCTCGACATGGCACTCAAATCTTTTTCGCCCCTGCCTTGCCCGCCCCGGGCAGGCTCGAAAGTTGGACGCGCTGCGGTAGTCATTTTGAAGTGAAATTACAACAAAAATTCTATCCAAGTCACAATCCACAAAATGAGGTTAAATCGGATGATACTTGATAAGTTATTAAAACTCTCTATACCACATCAGTTGAAACACCACAATAATTATAATAATCTTGTTGTTTTTAATTATTTAATTAATATAATATAAATTAATAATATCAGAAGCAACTGACGTTGTTCACCACAATGGCGTCCGAAGTAAACTAAAGGTTACTTTACAATTGCAATCGTAAAGCTTACATCATGCTTACGAATGACACATGATGCTTACGTATCATGTGCGTATCATACAAAATAATATTTTATTGGTTAATATATTTAAATCATATCAAAATTACGAACAATTCTGCAATTGCAAATTATTGAATGTACTTATTCATAAATTTTCTATGAAACTCTGACCTTAGTGAATCGTTGATAAATTCTTTTGTTGTCTTGTCTGGCTCAAATCTTGCACAATTTTTGAAAACAACGTCATCGTTCCACCGTCTTTTCACACTGTAGTCTTTTTCTGTACCGGACAAATGGCGCGTCACAAGCGGATTTCCATTTAAAATATTTTCCATTCTGATCCGCTCGTCTTCTTTCTGTTTTTCCATGGCTTGCTTAGCTTTCTCCATTTCACGTTCTTTTTTAATTTTGTCTAACTCGGCTAGCAAAGCTTCTTCGTTATCTTCATCGTCGTCCGAAGAATCGGAATCTTCTTGAGGATCATCTGCATCCAAATTGCGTGCTGGGTAGAGTTCTAATTTCCTCTTTTTTGGGTCACTGTCATTTTGGATTAGTTTGGATCGCTTGGCACCTCGATCACGGTCTTGCAATTCTTGCCGAAAATCACGGATACTTGTTTCTTCAATTGTACCTTGACCAGTTTGCCTGTATTTAAGTGTTCTGTGCGATGGTAAATCCCGACTTGAATATTGTTTGGACATAGCACTCAAGTCGCCCCTGTTCTGACCGCCACGGGCAGGCTCGAAAGTTGGACGTCCAGCAGTTGTCATGTTTGCAAATAAAATGTTTCGTTTAAACTTCGACGAAGTTGAAATTAAAAACTTACTTATATAGAAAAGAAGACTGTGTACCAACGTAAATAAGATTAATTTGATTGGATTGGTCAAACAAATTAAATTTAATTCGAAAAATGTTCTTTCTTTACTAGTGACATACATGGCTATTTTTAAAAATATTTCATAAACAATGTGAATGGACCTTTAAAATATTATTGGTTGACAGCGCGCATATGTTTTGTAGCGCGCAAGACAAAACCAAAAAGTATTATAGGTTAAAATTTGCCACCAAATACTTAATGAAGATATCATTTGCCCCAATATAAAGCAACATGGTTCACCAGGATGGTTTACGGTGCCGTAGGGGAAAACACAGGGATGATGCCGTCACACCGCCAAAAAGTAACGATAACAACATCTTTCGTTGGTGAGTCCATTAAAATAAAAAGCCACTTCGAAACAGTTGTTCAGTACGCCATACCAAGTTGCGAGGAAAGCTTTACACAGCAGTGCCCCTCTAAAATTACCAGGGCCGGTACATCATCGGCTCTTCTGGTACGGGAAAAATTGCAGCTTTATCGTTGATACTTGACGAAGTAAAAGATTTCAAGAAAATTTTTGTTAACTGCACTGCTATAAAGTCTTCGGGGGGCTATTTATTCGAGAATAACAAACGAATTGGGTTTAAAAGTTACAGGTAAAACTAAGAAAGAAAAGAGAACAGGTTACATAAAGTTACGTTGCAATGGGACAAAGAGGAAGTGGTTTCAGCACTAAAAGATAAAACAACTTCTATCAATGGTTTTACAAGATGAGAAATGCTTAGGTAAATTATCAGGCTGTAGTTTTATGAAATAGAATTTTTATTTATTCGATGCAAGTGATATTTTGAAATATATTTTATTTTAAATTTATGTAATTTGTTGATACTTACAATGTCCTTACTGTAAGTCAAAAAACTCGGCAACCGGCTTCCGAATTTCAAATAAGCATACACAAATTGACCATCACAGATTTATTTGAAACTCTGGTTAATTATACTCTTTAACATTCTGAATTCAAATATAATTTTTTAAACATTCTAGTTTTTGTAGTTTTTGAGTTATTTAATTTTAAAAATCGCAAAAAATTACACTTTTCGTTTGCACTTAACGATACAAAATGTTCTAGCTTCCGTTCTATAAGTCCCACATAGTTATGTGTAATAACTCATTTTAAAGAGTATTTAAAGGGCTTTAATTTGATACTAATCTTGACCACTTTCTAACAAAAATGAATTTTTTAAAAAACTTAAAAAAATGTTTTTGAAATTTTTTTTGAGTTAGTGTTTTCAAAAATTATAAAAATAAAATGTATTTATAAAAGTCACTTAGTGAATACTTCATAAAAAATTCTGACCGAAAAAGAAAGAAAAAGATCTGACCGAAATGTAAGTTTATAAATATAAGTTTCTATTTAATCAAATATTTTACCTATGGCTTCTAGAAGGATACGGACAATTTAAAAGTAAAATTTTGTTAATTTTCAAAAAACACTAACTCAAAAAAATTTTCAAAAAAATTTTTTGAGGTTTTCCAAAAAATTCATTTTTGTTAGAAAATGGTCAAGATTAGTATCAAATTAAAGCCCTTTAAAAACTCTTTAAAATAAGTTATTACATAACTATGTAGGGCCTATAGAACGGAAGTTATAACATTTTGTATCGTTGAGCGTGGACGAAAGAAGTGTCTGTTTTTGAGATTTTTAAAATTAAATAACTCAAAAACTGTAAGAGTTAGAATTTAAAAAAAATTATATTTGAACTCGGGATGTTAAAGAGTGTAATTAAGCAAAGTTTCAAAGAAATCTATGATGATGAATTTGAAAACTATTTTTGGTTGGTTTCATATGGAATTTTCTCGATACATATTTTTCTAATTTGAACTTGCATCTTCTTCCTGTGGAAAGGAGAAAGCTGCGAGTTTTAAAAACCTACATGGGCAAAATAAAAAAATTGATTGTAATTTTTTTATTTATGTTTTAACAAAATACAACGAGCATATGGCATTTTGGCATTAAATGCTTTGGCATTATTTTAAAAACCCATATTAGATATATAAAAACTACATAGGTAAAAACAACAATTTTTTTACTAGTTTAATCACTCCCTAACGATTAATCTATTAAATCTAAAAGTGCAAAAATACTTTAGAAGGCAATTGAATTGGTAACACTAACAAAATTCTTACATTAAAAAAATACATTTTTAGAGGCCTCTATTTTATCATTTAGGTATTTAAAGTTACTTGCACTTTCGCTATGCTCGGTGAAAAATAAAAATCTAACAAAACTATCGATCACCTTTAAAAATTTTCACATTAAACCATGTGGCCCCGTTAGCTTGAGCTTTAAAACAACTTATATTCTAAAACCATACTGCAACATTTTTTAGTACTCTAAATATCGTTATCTATTTGACTCGTCGATAAATTTTCGTCTTCTGATATTTTAGTTGATAAACTGTCGGGCGAACTAATTTCGTCCATCGGCGACGATTCGTCGTTTTCAGTTTTCTCACTTTTCTCCACCATCTCGCCCGTATCGCGATAAACAAAAATTTTTTCTCCCTCGTTATTATTTAGCCTCTGCAACACTTCCACGTTCAAATGTGGAGAAAACCGATTTTCATTTTCGCTCCCCCCACGGTCTTCAAAAATCACACTTTCTTTTGAATCACTCGCCGCGTCACTTTTATCCTCGCCTTCCTCGTCTTCGCTGCTGCTCTCGATCGCGGCCGAAGTAAGCTTTAAATTTTCGCACATCATGTAACCGTCCACCTTGTTAACTTTATTAGGTGTGAAGTGTAATTTCACGTGCTCCCTTAAAAAGTGAGCTTGAGGTACGGAATAATCGCAATGGTCGCAGGTGTAATTGTTAGTGTAACCAGAAATACTGATGTGACGTTTGTTGTGATTTTCTACCGCGTCTTTACGGTAATTCGTGTAAGGGCAACTGGCGCACCAAAATAGTTTCTTCTCTTCCACCACCGGTTCTTTCACGCTACTACCGGAACTCCTCCTCCTTTGATTTATAATCATTAGAGCTTGTCGTTCGGCGATTGACTGTTTAAAACCTTTTGTACTTTTTCCTGATCTCGAAGTTGAAAACGAATCGTTCAACAATTCGTCTTCTTCGTTTTCGAGTTCGTTTTCGGAATCTTCCGATTTCCGCGCGGCCTGCGCGTCGGCGTTCATTTGGTGCTTCTTAAGATGCTGAACGTAGTTTGCGTAATACTTGACGGAATAATCGCAATGATCGCACTTGTACCTTTGCTTTGCACCGTGTAACGTTAAGTGAACTTTGTACTGTTCGCGTTTTTCGAACGCGCTGGGGCACTTATGGCACTTGTACCTCTTCTGCTTCATTCGTCCGTTCTTCAAGTAGGTGGGATAAATAAATTTAGGATTTCCGTGCATTAGGGTTCCAAATTGAGGATCTATCGATAAAGAGGAGGATTGACTTAACGGAAATTGATCGTTGGGTCTTGGAGGAATTTTGTTTGCAGTCGAAGCTGCGTTTTGTTTTTGTGCTTCGGTTCGCTGTTGAAACAATTCGGTACCAGATAGTGGCACGTTCATTATCGACTTGTAAACGTTAGCTTTTGGAGAACTTTCTAAATGTTCTCCACCAGAGCGACCCGGAGTTTCCGTTACTATCCAAATAATTTCACCGTTTTGATTTATCGCGCCTATTTTGGGTTGAGGATGATTTGAACTTGTGTTGTACATAATTTGTAATTCTTTGGTTCGTTCCTGATATTCGTACGTGTGAACTTTATTGTGGGCCAATAAATGATGCTTCTCTCGAGCTGTATACATGCAATATTCGCACTTGTAGTACAAACGAACCATATGGAAGCGAGTGTGAATCGTAAATTCGGCTTCTTTGAAGAATCGCGCAGGGCAATGCTCGCAGAAGTACAACATTTCACTACCGCCACAAAATTCCATATTATCGCTGGACGTATCCATGTCGTTGACAGCTTCCACGCAACTTTCCAACCTTTGCAAGTCTTCGTCCACATCCATATCCTGTGACTGATAATTTATACAGCGTCCCAACTCTCTGATTTGTTCTTCGTCCGTTTTGGTAGGATCTACCAAGCAATGAATTTCGCCGTATAAACCCTGATGTACTTTTGAATGAGACGATAAAACACCTGCATTGTTGCAGACGTAGTTACATTCGGCGCAATGGTGTTCGACTTCCGTTCCCTTAGCGGACGCCTTTTCTCTAACGCCGTGCATTTTTTCGTGCTCTTGAATGTTAACCTTGCGCAAATTGACGTGAGGACAGTATCGACATTTGAACATTTTCGAAAATTTACCGCTCTTCGATACCCAAACGAGAGGAATATCGGGAAAATTTTGCGATTCAACGCTGGTGTTTGGCGAAGCCATGTCGTCGTATTCGTCAGGCAACTCGTCCAAATCGATGACTTCGCCGTTTTGCTTTTGGGGTGTGATGTTAATGCCGTGAACTTTTAAGTGCTGATGAAGCAAATGACGTTTGCTCACGTTGTAACTGCAATACGTGCACATATACTGACCACTTCTGGGCTTGTGGAATTGCTTATGGTACAAGAACTGCGATTTGCTGTTGGTCACGTATGGACAGGTCGAGCATTTGTACCTTTTCGATAAATCGCTGTCCGAATAATTTTTCTCCAACATTTTTGTCATATAATCTTCGGGTTCGGTGATGCCGTGAAGTTTGAGGTGCTCGTGCAAGTCTTCCTTATGGGTAACAAAGTAAGCGCAGAAGTAGCACTTCATAATACTATTGGGTCTAGGTACGTGACCGTGTAAGTGATCTTCAAATTCGTCGTGGTTATTATTTGAAAATGGGCACTGTTTGCATTTGAAAGTTCCTATTTGTGGTAAATCTACGTGATCTGGTTCGTCTATTTGCTCATCTACTTCCAAACGTTCTGAACCATTTTTACTTCCGACGACGACTCGTATATCGCCGCTGTGTTTTAATCGACAGTGGCGCTGAAATTTTAAAGACTGTTAGTTTTGGCGTAGAATAAGAACGTTGCTTATTGATTAGACAAAACAACACAAAATGTGAACTTGATTTGAATTTAATTGAAACTTCATTATATGCTCTTTCAAATTGAAAGCTAACAGTTTTAGCTATTTCTATTTATCATACAGAAATAAGATTATTTATAATACATAATCCTTCATGAGGTGTCACAACTGAGGGAGAGACTCCATCTCGTTAATCCAATTCATGCGGGTCAGTTGCAGGAAACTCTCGACTTAATATGAAAGGTAGTCCCATTTATTAATCCTTAGTAAATTATCTTCAGAAAAAATTATAAAACCGTCCTATATTCAAAATTTTAATTCGGGGAGGGAGCACACGTGTACCCAGTAAACTACCCTAGTTTTTAAAACGGGGTATCTCTTATGCACTAGTCTAAATGTAGAATGTTGGGCGTTTTCATAGCCTATGGGGGCTAACAAAGTTCATCAGAAGCAAATTATAGTACACAAGAGAAAATGTCCCACTCTAAAGATCAAACCTGACTATGGTACTGAGTCAAAAAAAGCAAGCGTTTTATAGTTAGCAGATAGGAGAAGTTTTGGTTAGCCTAATAATGGTAATTAATTATTAACGTTCGAGAATATAGACAAAAATCAGTTTTGTATTGACTCGACAAAGACGGTCATTGTCCTAGTAAGTTAGCTGATCAATTGCTGACACTAAGATATCCGGAAAGAGTCTAATTTTATTAAAAACCTCTGTTCCCCTAGGTCTACGATTTGCCAATATCAACAATAAAAGATTAGCACCCTACCCTGGATGTAAAATAGAAGCTGAAAGCCAAACGGGGATTTCCCTAGCCGATGTATGATTTTTAATTTCCAATAAATGGGATGAAGGAAATGGGGTAAAACAACAATTAGTTGTTTAGTTGGAAAATTTAAGGCCAAAAACGTCCAAAAGACAGAAAATAGTAATGTGAGTTAAGAAGCATACAATAAAATCGTCAAATGTAGAAGCCAATTGCAGTAGCAAGTGGGGTATAATGCCCCGGGCGCTACTCACAAAGGGGCGCCAAATGGTCCGCAAAACAAAAAATTGCTGGATAATTTTTGTTTTTATTATAATTGATTTCTGGAAAATATATTTGAAAATATGGTTTTCGAATGGGGGGGGGGGGCGCTAAAAAGGTACTGTGCCCCGGGCGCGAGTTGAGCTCGCTACGCCACTGGCCAATTGACTATTCGATTATTTATCTGTCCAAATTAAAAGATAAAAATATCATTACAATGCATAAAGCGTTTAAGCGATATTTTAGAGCCCAAATATGAAGTTCCAAACCTAACAAAGCGTTATGAAAGTAGATTTTAATTTGTCGATAATTATATTCATTCTCAGGAAAATTTTCTGAATATTTTGCCGAATGAAACTAAATCAATTTAGGGGTGCTTTCTCCATAATCCTAAAAGCCTTGCAAGTTGCCCCCCCCCTTCCATGTTGAGACTCCTTAAAGTTCATTACTGATTGAGAATACAAACTGCCAACCAGGGTTTCTAGGGCCTCGATTAAAATATTACAATAATCAAAATGGATTCTAATCGATGACGAGTGGGGATTCCCGGGACTGTATTTTTGAAAAATTCAATTAATTGATTTCGTCATGATAAAAAGAACTATGTAAATTTTGAATGGTATTTAAATTTAGCCCAAAATTTTATCAAATTTTGTCCGTTATTTTGAAAGAGCATATAAGTCGGATGTATTTTTGAAAACAATATTAAAATAAAAAATGACGATAAATAAATAAAATAATGTCATGTTATTCTCAATGATACATAAAGCTCAAATATGTCCGGCAAAGCTTCCAACCAGCATGATAATAATAGTAATAAGTTATTAGTAGATAATATACTATGCAGCCGTATTAAATTCTAATTATGTACATCAATCATTTTCTTAATTTTTCAACTAACTAATCTCACATTAACATGCATATAATTGCTACTTGGCTACTTCATTTGCATGCAAATGTTAAGAATTTTAACAAGAATTTAGGAGAAAATTTTGTTTACTTGTTCATGCATCTACTTTTCGAAACTACATTTTTTAATAGTTTTAACAAATCATTTCCACAAATCACCATACAAACATGAAGAAAGCGACATGCAAGAGCCCCGTTACTCATTTCTCTTTTTAATTGTTAAAAAAAATGAATTCACAAGTTTGGAAAACAGGAATGTAAGAAATTGGCTAAGACCAACTTGTCCGACTCTTGGCTGATTTCAAGGCCATTCGGAGTTGTACAGCAAAATCGGTGATAAAAAATCTGAAATAAACCAAGAGTTTGACGGCCTAGACAGCTGAGAGTGACGCTTCCTTATGTAAACTAAGTTCGACACGATCGAGATTTAATCAAATTTTAGTATCACATAAGGGTTGAATCACACGCATGCAGAGTAACGGGGTTGTAAGTAAAAGCAGCACAAGCGGGTTAGTATACCTGAATGACATGCTTCCAGTTCGATACCTGATGACAATGACCACATCGGAATGGAGCATGACCACGACTTCTACTATCACCTGCTTCGTCGTCCATGGATTGACCTTCCAGCCCATTCATGGATTGGTTTATGTGGTAGTTATCCTGCAGGTAGTGCCCTTTGACGTGATTCAATAACTTCTCGTGAGATGCGTCCCTACAAAAACAACTTCAATAAATTTTGTCTCGATCGAGTCAAGTTACCTACCTGAAGTTACACATTTTGCATTTCCATAACGTTTTTTTACTTTCTGGTAGGTTCTTCTTTTTTTCCGAAGATAATTTAGCGAAAAAGGTTTCGTCTGCCGCTTTTAGGGGCGGCGGTGGTCTCAAAGGTGATCGCAACAGTGGACTGAAATCGTTGCTGGTTGGCGCACGTAAAAGTTTAGGTAACTCTGGTTTTGGTAAAATTGGTCGTGGAGGTAGAAGATTTTCGTGATTGTCGTGATTGGCTTTGTGCCTTGTTCCAGCACCGCCGCTCGTTTCGTTTTGGTCTCCTGTCACCGGAATTTCGGTTAAGTATTTGTTGTATTTGGTGTAATTGCGTCGACCCGTTTCGTCCGTCATTAATACTTTCGCGCGTTCGTGGGCAGGATCGCGAACGGATTTTAGTTTGATGTGTTTGGTTATGTCCCATCTCCAGTTGGATTTATAGGCGCAGAGGGAACATTCGAAGGGTTTTTTGTTCAAGTGTCCAACTATGTGGACGTGGAATCTCGAGGCGGTCGAAGCCCAGAAGGAACAATGGGGACACTTGAAGACGCGTTTGTGTTGGGCGACCTGCGCCACGCTGATGTCGTTGCCGTGGGTTGGAACTTTATCGCTGACGGAAGGAACGCTATGCGGTACTTCCGTTCCTAAGAAACTACTCTCGCTGTTGGGCGATTGGGTTCTGACCGAGAGATCTAACGAAGCGTTGTCTTCTTGTTTATCTTCTATGAAATCGTAGTGCTGGTCTTCTTCGTCGAGCTCCAAAGGTGCTTCTATGTTGTTCCAAACGAAAACTTTGTTTTCCATCGGATGCGGTTTGGTGTCGATTTCGGTCAGGTCGACTTCTTCTACTTTCACTATTAAATCCTCGGGAGGGATCTCGTCGGATCGTCTTTGTACTACTTCCAATTTGCTGCTGACGAATTTGGCAGCGGATTGACAAGTCTTAAGGTGATTGTATAAATCGGTACTCGACTTGCAGCGTTGTCTACAATACTGGCATCTACTAGAACTAATGTTATGTACAGGCGTTAAGTTGTGTGCTAGAATTTGTTCTTTTCCACACAATTTTTGGTGACTAGATAATTCGGTGAGACATTTACTTTCATGTCCACAATACTGGCACGTTAAGTTTGCGCTTTCCGACGTTCCGTTCATTAACTTTTCTTTTAGTTTATCAAAAAACGACGTATTTTTGTCTTTGAAGGTACTGGTTTCTACCGGAGGAGCAGGTACGGTTGGTAACGATTCGGCCGACGTTTCGGCTTCTTGTTTGATTTCGGTTTTGAACACATCTTCACTACCGAACAGGGACGCGAAATCGCGTAACGCACTATTGGCGGATTTTGCACAAATGTCGTTAATGTCTTTTTGACTCATGATCGGTTCTGGCGGCGCGACGGACGACCGCTTGACGGGCACTTTGTCGGGTCGCAGTTTCGTCACGGAGGTTTGAGTGGGAATCGGGATTAAATTGGGAATGGGTCGTGGCGGTTTTTTCGTTATTACTTTTTTGATCTCGGGCCTCACAATGCTGTGCACTTTGAGTTCGTGTTTTGCCATCTCTCCATCCCATGCAGTTTTATAATTGCACAACTTGCATTTATTTTTAATGTAAATATTTCCATTAGCGTGTTGAACGATGTCGTCGGGATGTATGAAGTCGGAACCGTAGTCTCTGCTTCGCGGTTCCTGAATATTGGCACTTTTCGACTTCTTGGCAGGTATTTTTAGATTGTGGTCGCTCGCCTTTTTATTATTGTCCACAGCAGCGGCCACGCTCGGCTCGGGTTCAGATCGTGGTAGCTGAAAACGATGTTTTTGTAAATACAAAAATAATAATATCAACAACAAAATTACAAAATCAAATTTAACCAAACATTTCTTTCCAATTAAATTTAACGAGCCAAATTAATGTCTGTTAACAGTAAATTTTTAATTACCGCGCGGATTTTTTTAACGTTGTGTAACCATGGTGATTTAAAAATTTTTTAAAAGTTGGTAAGTCGAAATTAAAATTTAGAAAATACAAAAAAAAATAAAATTTTTCGTTGGGCTGTTAAATGTGGGTCACATTTCAAGTCAATGTTGGACACTAAAACAGATCAATTGAATATTGATTAACATAAAATTGCTAACAATAATGGACGTCGTTATATTTAACACATTTATGTGCCATAAAAATATTTGTTCTTACGTAACATGATTATGTACGAACTTCACTAATATTAACTTTTTTAATCAAACGAAAACACTCACTCGCTCAGAACCTTTGGAAAGAGACGTTCGATTACGTGGACTAATCAACTCGGTTCGATGTTTAAATATCACTACAAACAAATTCCTCTTTGGGTAAAGATTTTTTTACATGTGACCTCAAGTTTATCATAAAACTCTTTAAAATTTCCTTCCAACGTTACGCTATGTAATTTCTAAATAAAACTATGTGTTCACCCATAAATAACTCTTCGTCCAAATAAACAGTGGAAAAAAATTGAGCGACGTCCAGAAGAAAATCTAACGTAATCTGTTGAGTGTCCAAGTCGGTTTTCGCAATTTTTTACCTGACAAAATATTATGTAGTAATAATTTCGACCCCCGACCATGTGACGGCGGCGAAGGTCTAGAAATTTTGAAAATGACGTAATTAAAAAAAAAAGATTCTTACGTGTGAAATGTATTTGCAAGAAAAATTGAGTGGTGTGTGAAGTCGACAACGAAAAGCACTTGTTACTAAGTAATGACTAAACAAGAAGAGAACACTTATCGCTTGTTACGCCCAAGGCAAAGATCGGCGTGGCGTTATCACGCGCGAATGTACACAATGGGTGATAAAAACATTATCGCGCACGTACCTGGACTACCTCCTCGGCTGCGGCGGAGTCGCTGGCCCCCACCTTGTTACGCCGTCGTCCCACACCAAGTCCAGCAGCTTGTCCGACCGGTGGGATGTGGTGGTTCATTTCGTGAACGGTAAGACTTTGCTTGATGTCGGCGGTGAAGTTGCAAGCGGAACAGCGAAAAGCACCACGTCCATTGTGGTTCTTGCAATGACGGTCCAGGTTCCACTTGTATGGGGTGCGAAAGTCGCACATGTCGCACTTGATCATGGGCATCGAGTGGTACTTGACGTGCTTCGTGAAACGTGCCTTCATGTGCGTCACGTAGGTACATTTGGTGCACCTGAAGAACTTGGTCTTGATGTGTTCTTCGCGTTCGTGCTTGCTCAGATGAATTTGGTTGCGAGCCGTAAACGTGCAAAGCGAACACTTGTAAATAACTTTATCCGCACTGCCGCTTTCGCCCTCGTCGTCGCCTGTGTCCACCTCTATAACGTCTTCCGCCACCTCCTCGACGTCTTCGTCGTGCGATTTTCTCTTTCTCGATTTGGCGCGCGAAAATTCCGGCACTTCCACCCCCTCGGTCCCACCGTGCACCATCTTCGAGTGCCGAATGAGTTTCTGGTAATGCTTGGACGCGTACAAGCAATGAGGGCACTCGAAAATCTTTACCTTTTCCTGATGATCATCTCTCAAATGATACAAATAATGTCTAGGATTTTGGGTAAAATAATCGCAGCTGTTACACGAATAGTTTCTTCTAATTTTACACTCGGGCAAGTCTTTGTCGTCACCGCTCTCTAAAAAATCGTCACTATATTCGACGTCCTCGACCGCGTCGGCAGAACCAAACAAAGCGTCACCGCTAACGACGCTGCGCACTACTAAAGAATCTCCTGATCGATGTACCATCGACGGTACGGACATACTAAATCGTCCTCCTGAAAACAAACCATTCGTTTAGTACATTTATTTCAATAAAAAATTTGACGTACAATAAATGAAGACAAATGTTGAGTTGACATGGCAACTCGGGGGGGTCGTCGAAGCCGCAGTTTTACCTGGGCGAGGCGACGACGTGCAACTACGACCGAAAGAATCAATACACCGGGATAAGAATAAACGTCTTCTTTGGAAACGTCAAAAAACTAGAACTTTCAAAATTTACTTACTGCATTTGTCCATATTTTTCGAAAAGGAAGAACCGAGCCGAACGCTTTTCCTCCCCTCGACGACGAGGAATATAAGGACGTCGCGATATTTAATTTAGGTTTATTTTTATTAAAAACTGCAATCGTTCATCCTTCTTTGCTTTCGAAACATCTGCAGTTTTGGGTGAGCGAAGAAGGTTTCTAGATGCATGAAAAGGGAGCAATTGAATTGAAGCGGCCAATCAAGAAAGTTTCCTTTTTTTTCCGTGTTAAATTCAAATTTGCATTTTATCGCGAAACCCGTGTACTTTGAAATTCTCGTTCGTTATCAAGGACTCCACATGTTATCTCATAATTACCAAACAGTTTACCTCAAATTTATTAATTTAATGAATAAAAATGAAATAAATTAGTAAATTGTATGGCCATTCTTTTGTAAAATCGTGACTTAACCGCCGGTGACATTGAAAATTGCAAACTTTTGGCCGTAAATTTTAGCACACGTGGGAAAAATACGGCAAGGTCGAATTTGAACGACGACTCAAAATCCATCCTTCGAGTTGGAAGAAGTGTACGACGATGTGGGAATTGAACTTGATTGAAATTGATTTCAATTTAATTTAACCACCTTTTACTGATAATCGATTTGAAAGTCATATAATTTTCGTTATCAGCAATATATATAACAAAGAACGTATATCAGAGGAAACAATTGAGCAATTAACTCTTATTTTGTGTTTACAAAATAAGAATAAAAAATTGTCGATTAACTCATCCGAATAATCTTTTTATTTAATATTTACAAACCGCTTCGTAAATATGACCCCTATGATTTAACTTATTCAAATATGATAAGAAATTCTTAAAATAGTTGGTTTAATAAATTGTGGAGTTAAGAATCGAGCCTCTTCAATTGTATGTTAATCGACTTCTTGTAATCAATAAGTTACAATGAGTTGAGCTAGTTGACTTTTGGCCCGACCGTTTCCTTGACCCGTTTCCTGGCCTAATGTCGCCTTGCAGGAGAAGATAACGACAAGCGACAAGCCGAAGGTACTTAGTCGTGAAGACGTGACATTGCAAATTTATTAACAGTAACATAACACATGTACAAGTAAACAAGAATCGTCATCGTAACATACTCGTCATGCTTTTACAACCAGGACGAGGACACGGCCGATGATGAACATTACACCTGTAATTTTTTTTTATATTATAATACACGACATATCACGCCTTCTTCGTCCGAAAAAGCTTAATCAGCCGAAATTTTCTACGATTTAAGGAGTGCTAAACTTAAATTTCCTTATCTAATCCTCGACGATTTACAAATACCTCGCATCCTTCAAATTGACTAATTAAAAGCAAACAAGTACTACGCAGAGGTTTCGATAACGATGAATTGCCAGTTATTACAAGAATTTACTTTACTTAGGCTTGGTGATAAACAAAATTGCGCAATTGAAGTAAAAATAAAGCTTTTCACGTGCAGCCACTTATCCGACTTTCTTGCAAGTAAAACTTCACTTATACAGGAGATTAGTTTTGTGTTAACAAGATACGTTATCTTCTTAATTTAGAACTCGAGATGGAAAGTGAAACGTTCAAAACGAAAAGTACTCGAGTCATTGACTCCTTAAGAAAAAATTATTCTTAAATGTGGCCACTGTGCTAAGTGATCTAGTTAAATAATTTTTGATTACACCCACCCACATTGAAGACATTCCGTGCATTACTTCGTCTCTATTCGAAGTAATTTAATTAATTAATTTCACTTTGAAATTTTATTTGCAAAGGTAGAGGAAAACTGATTCTACGAAACTTAGTGGGAAAAGAGATCGGAGACAAAGAAAGCCAAAACCACCTGCTGGTTCACATTGGTACCTGTTCAATCAAAGCCCAAAAACCCCTTAGAAACGTACAGAGGAAAAGGTCAAGTTAATCTGAAAGCCAATATCTTTGGGAGTGAATAAAACAAGAACTAAACAACTCCGCTGGAAAATGAGATGCAGATAATCCCAAGACTAATGGTACCCAACCTTTAGAATCGGGAGAAAAGTGAGACAGAACTGTATTTTCTCCAGAAAAAGAGAGGTCAAGAGGACAGCACAGAAAAATATTTTTGATCTATGAGCCTGTTTATAAAAGATTTAAGAGGCATGCTTCGGAGGGCACGTAAAGTGTTTATGATTTGCCCTCATCAACAAAAATCCAGAGTTAATGGCACATCTGAGACGAGCCCAGCAAGCTACCTCACATGTAAAACAATTAATATGCTCACAGACTAATAGCGACTTCGGCTTCTCTTCAATAGAAGACAGAACCCCGAAGTCAAGGCAAACAGGAGAAATTCTAGCTCTAAAGTGGAAGAAGAAGAAGGAAAATTGAAAAAAAGTATAAGTGATCCAATAACGGAGATAGTTATTGTCCTATTAGTTAAAGCATTCAATTATTGCTGAATCCTGAGCATGGAGGATGGAAAAAAACACACCAAGGCCAAATGTCCTGCTTCGAGACCTGTTGTACGGTCATTGCTAAGGGATACAAAACAATTTCGCTGAAGTCCTTTCCGGAATACCACCAATAGATATGGAGATTAGAAAAAGACACACATGAAGAAAAATCAAAAAAGGCATATCAACAAGTTTCAACAAAAATAACATAATTCCGAAAATGGAATAAGAAACAGGTACGCATTCATCCCCGAAGTTGACGAACAGTTGAAAACTTATCCAATTGCTAACTGGCCATGGAGACACTTGAGAAGACTAGGGAAATCCCCTACATAGGATCTGTGATTGCCAACTATACAGGCAAGAGCAGAAAGCAGTGGAAGACTTCCTTACGGAAGACCTCCCCCTCAACCGTACAAAACTGTATAGGAAGGTCCAAACCTACCGTATGGGTTCTTGGAAATCAAAACAATGCAATTAAAGGATACGGAACAAATAATCAATGAAGAAGAGGCGTTAACCGAATTAAAGATATGAAAAAAAAACAACCTCACAACACCGGAAAGATATAAAGTAATGAACAAGAAGTAAAGACTAAAGAATGAAAAGAAAAATTAAAAAAGTAAAATAAAACCAACTTAAAATGAATCCTGGGAGAGAAAACTTTTTTGTGACCGTCTCCATGCTGTGGAGGGCATGTAAATCTTCGGTCCCTCTGGGCTGATGATTGTTACCATTTACAATGAAACGGGTCAACAGGCACCGTGGTTTAAATCCTGCAATATTTCTCTAAGAGAAAGGAGAGACGAAACTGCCTTAGAGAGATTGAAGAAGACCAATACATTATATCCTGGTGAGATGTAATCTAATTCATAGCAAGAATTGCACTTGAAGAATTCCAAATTTCGAGTATATAGGGTGTCCCCGTAACGTGGAGAACCTTGGAGGTGATAATAAAGAACACTTTTCTAAGACAAATTTTCAAATAAAATTTTTGTCCAAATCTAAAACCCTTGGGAGGCTTTTAAAGCCCTTAAAAAACACTTTAAAGCAATTTTTTGAATTTCTGATTTCAAACAGCCATAGCTCCGATATTATTGATTTTTTAAGCTTAATGGATTAGAACTTTTTTAAAGATCATTCGCTTATCTACAAATTCGGTTATAACCCCTTATCGTCTAGAATCAACGGATTTCGAGTTATAAATTAAATTAAGAAAAAAAATGTTAAAAAAATTCAGGTATTCTTTTTTTTTACTCTTCTTGCAAACGCCGTATCTTTTAAACGAAACGTCTTAGAACAAAACTGATGACCCAAACCGGATAGGGAATTTAACGGGCTACAACTTTGCTCAAATAAATTTTTTTGGAAAACCAGCTGTTTTCACAGAAATTCTGAAAATAATGATCAAGGTGTGGGTAAAAATCAATAAATTAATGGAAAGACTACAGATAAGTGTGACAGAACTTAACGAAAATAACGCCATTATAAATAATACCGTGCAACTTCTTTTGAAATTTCCCTTTTGAAATTAAAATAAATTTTGGGAATTTTTTTTTTTACCTACACCTTATTCATTATTTTCAAAATTTCTGTGAAAACGCTTGGTTTCTCAAAAAAATGTATTTGACCAAAGTTGTAGCCCGTTAAATTTCCTATCCGATTTGGGTCGTTAGTTTTTTTCTAAGACGTTTCGTTTAAGAGATACGGGATCCGCAAGAAATGTAAAAAAAAATAAAACCTGAATTTTTTAAACATTTTTTCCCTTAATTTAATTTATAACTCAAATTTGGCTAATTCTAGACGATAAGGGGTTATAACCCAATTTTTAGATAACCGAATGATCTTTAAAAAAGTTCTAATCCATTAGGCTTAAAAAATTAATAATATCGGAGCTATGGCCGTTTGAAATCATAAATTCTAAAAATTTGTCTTAGAAAAGTGTCCTTTATCACCTCAAAGGTTCTCCACGGTCACGGGGTCACCCTGTATAGCAGGGGTGGCCAACAGGTCGATCGCGATCGACCGGTCGATCGCGACTGTTAGTCCAGTCGATCGTGGCAAGGCAAAAAATATAAATACGTAGACCAGACTGCCCAACGTAATCACCTACTGCTGGACGCATCATCTTGTATAATTTTTCAATCGCTGTTCCGTCACGGTATTTATCCTCTATTTTACGCAGTATAGTCTTTTGTTTTCGGCGCGCGATGACCGATAAACGGGAAGTGTGAGGGACGCGGGGGAGGGACGGGAGGGTCCCTCCCCTCGATTGGTAGATCGCACAGGGTCTTGTTAGTGAACAAGAGATCTTGGGTCCAATCAAGTTGGCCACCCCTGCTGTATAGTATCAGATACGGGAATTTTTTAATCCCTGGTGATCTAAAAATCGGAACCAAATACAATAAAATAATGTGTTCGGTGTAACAGCACCACATTCTCATGTACCATGTACCTATTACCATTGTTTATATATATATAAACAATGCTATTACTAATAAACGTCAAACTAATTTAAATTTATATTTTGGGAAATTATTTTAGAACATTTATAATGTAACCTCGCGTGTTCTTTCCTTGGTAATTTAAACTTTTAATCAAAAATAATATGTAGGAATTAATACTTTTAAGCAGGAGCACTCGTTGTAAAGCTCTCATGCGTTGCTAAGCAACAATACATTTAATTGTCAACCTTAAATTGCCAATTAAAACGTGACTGCTTGTTGTAATATACTATCAATTCCATAAATCTGATGGACGCAAAGTGCCCCGCGAATTTAAAAATTTTCTAATGCCATTATGGTAACTACGCGTTATTAGAGCGTAAATTACAAATATTAAATTTTGAAGATCATTCAAAAATATACGTAAAAAAAGGGTCAAAAACTGAATGATGTCCGTACTTATAGTCACGGATCAATCCGAGACTCAAAATGATCCTAGAATTTACCAATGAGATTACTGGAATTTAGACCGTATCGTAGCAACGGCTGTTATTTCGAGAATTGATCTCGATTCTCGGTTCAATCCATGACTATAAGTACGGGCATTAGTGTATTCGAATGGCAAATCTAGTTACCCCCACAACGTTAAATACAACCCTGGAGCGGCCCCAACTCGAAAATTACAGATCTACAAGGATCTTTGAATCGCCTCAATCATTAAAAATCGATAATTTGAAGGTTTCCACCTTCTTTACACATGGTGTGGGGTTTTTTAGATTATCGGTTGAAAATTTAATACCAAGGTTGGAAACCTGCTTAACAAAAACGCTTTTTTTTATGAAAAGCATAGACCCCCGGATTACAACTGCGTTTATTTAAATTATTCATTTTTTTATGAATTTATTTTTTCGAGTTCTGAAAACTTTTGTAATAAATTTAGATTTATAAAATTTGTTCAAATAAAATAATGTTAATTTTTAATTGCGGCTGCAACTATTTAGTCAAAAAAATCGATGTTTTTCATATTCGATTTCGAAATTGACATAGATGTTCTGGTTAATCACTTCATTTTAATGTTATCTTTCAAATTCTACAATTTGGTAGTATATCTATAAAAATTTATGGGGCGGGCGGGGAGGTTAAGTTAAGTTAAGAAAGTTTTTAGTTAATCACCGAAGCCCGAATTTTCTCGACAAAAAAAAGTCAATTGCTATGGTAAGTATCGTCTATCTGCCCCCAAAACTTTTACAGAATAAAGAAGTAAGTTTTCCCAAAACTTTCCTTGCGTAGAAAAAGCATTAAGGAAAAGTTACTCCCGGGTAAGTACAGCGAGAGTTTTCTCCTTTCTCCGATATAGAATAGAAGAGGAGGCTAGCGTACTCAGTACGGTGCAATAGGGGGTGGGTATTTTTATTATTTATTATTTAGCACGAAAAAATCTTGATTATACAGGGTTTACCTACTTAATTTTCCATGTACGTGTATATCACGTGTTTCCAATCCTTATCATTTTAAATTCTTATCAAGAAGAAGTAGTGTCTGGGAAATACAAAATTTAAACATTCCCAAGGATAAATTAACAAATTCAATGTACAAAACAAAATTTATACAATAAAACTAGAAGTTTTATTTTAATCTCCAAAATAAAACAAGGAAAAGTGAAAAATTTCAACAAAAACTTTGGACTTATCGAGCAACCAATTAGTCACGTAGCCGATTAGTGCAAAGAAAAAAGGAAGGTAATATTACATTCGGTTAGTTATTTAACTTCAGATAAAGAAAATTTTATATCAAGTACTAGAAAATTTATTATGTTTTTAGTTAATTTTTCCTCGAGTGGAAAAAAGGACAAGTTATAAGTTCGACAAATTTATTGGTTTTCCTTGACTTCTCGAACGCAATACAAGATTGGCATGCAAAATACCTGTACAAATAGGAAAACTAGAAATATAATTTTTTTTAACCTTGGACGTTATATCACTGCAAGTAAAATTTTAATTGTCGTAATTTTATAATGTTATCTTGCACTTACTTTTAATTGTTGATATAAAATCGTTAAAAAGTATCGTAAAAACAAGAAACCTTTTCTTGGTTATAGGAAATTAAAATTGAAAACATTTACCCAAACCACCACTTTAATCATTTGTTGGTTGCAAACATGGGCAAAGAATGGCGATAATGATACATTAAGCATAAACATAATTTACGATAGCCAAGTAACCTCAACAATTTAATTCTTTCGAGATAACAAAATAAAGAAACAGTCAGTACTGAGCATCACATGATTAACGAAATGACAATCCTAAACCACCAAAACTTCCACCCAAATTTCTTTGGGTTATCGCGATAAGGATGTTTGGGGTTACCAAGGCGAATCAAAAAATAACTTTCTCCGGTTCCTAATTTCTTTCAATCGAGAAGAAGAATTTTTTAATCAAAATTTTATTCGAACCACTTAGATAAGCGTGGCTATCTCGGGAAGGATGTTTGGGGTTACAGAGGTGGATTAAAAAAACTTCCTCGAGTGTCTCCTTTATCGAGGCAATTTGATGTACGACTATAAACACTTCTTATTAAAGAAAACGTCATTAAATATTTACACTCGTTAATTTGGTGAGTGCCTGATAAAGGTTTCATTTCGTTAATTTTGGACCCAGAGCTCGGAATCAAAATAAACAGAAATTCTATTACAAACAACACATCGTCAACCCTAAAGCCGTGTATGTCTGCGCGTTCTAATTTAACCGAATCTAAATATAAGTTACACATCAAATTTCAGAAAAAAAAAATTAAAAATTAAAAAGTAAACTGAGCGGAACTTAAATTTCGATTTATCTTATCGAGCAGAGTGGAGCGACGATAAGGTCCCAAGAAGCTTTTAAAAATAAAACGAAAAGATATTGTGTACAGGCTTGGCTTCTGGTTGATGATCGATTACAAACGAACTTAAAATTATTATTTCCAGTTGAAGTTCGCTTTTTGATTATATAAAAAAAAAATTGTATCATAATAACAACAAAAATGATAATGAGAATAAAACAGCGAAGTAATGCAAATCGGAATTTGAACTTGAAGTAAATTTCGACATTGCTAAAAAATGTAGCCGGTTGCCAAAAAGAATAAAATTGGTGAATACGAAGTAACAAATATTTGCTTGCACGTTCGACGGGCCAACCTCCTGACAGCTTCTGATATCCTAATCTCAGGAGCGAATAAAAACCGCTCTTTGCTAGGACTAAATAAAGACTTGTTGTTATGGGGTAAACTTATTGAGTTTTTAATCCTAACGACCTTGGAATTTGGCAAAGTTACGTAAGTACGATCTTTGGTTCAAGGTCATCTATATTGAAAGAAGCTGCTGGAACAAACTGTCCCAGTAATTCCATTGTCTGCCGCATCCAAATGTAGATGGTTAGGTCATTATTATAGTTAAATGTATTGAAATTATCGTGACAAACAAACAAATTAAAAAAATAATTACCCACGTGCCATCCGAGCATCCATCAATAAACAAACATCAAACAACTTTTACTGCTAACAAGAAGAACAAGTAAACACGCTCACCGAGTATTTCACGCTAGCAGGATACCATAGAAAGTGAAAAGCATACGAATTCGAGCCCTCCCTCAGCTAAGCACGAAAATCAATAATCCACAGAACTAGAAGATCATCGCGACCTTCTTCGTACTGTTACATAAGAGGCGTGCGTGATAGCTTAAAACCTTCTTCTTTGTAATTGCATAACTCACATATTAAGCGAGTTGACTCTCATTCATCATGATACACATTATTCTAATGACTCACATTAATTCCTAACATTAAAAAAAAAAACGAAACAGGAAGTAACTCCTCGTGATGCTTCTTAATCTCACATCAAACTATATGGTATGCATTTATGGACTTCGTTTGCATACGAACAACACGAAATAACCAATAACGTGACTCATCTTCCAGGTCTCTCTAAAATTCGGACATTCCAAAGAACCACCCCACGCGAAACGGAAATTTTGATGAACTAACGTGTATTCTGCGCTGGAAAAAGAAAGGATACAAAAATGAAAGGCATAATCAGTCTTTTGACTCATCCAATTCTTGTTCTCACAATTTGTCATGAAATTACAAAGAACTTCGTTTCGACTTGCACATATTATATTAAATATATCGATTGTTTCATTTGACGTGGAAATTGGAAATAGGAAGACGTAGAAACACTCCAAGCGAAGTCATATTAAATCCCTTGCATTGGAAGTGGAGTACGGGGTAACCGTAAAAAGTTTCGGTACACAAAGACAATATTATTTTGTCATCACGTTTTTTCTCTCATACACGTCCACCAGTTGGAGATACTCCTTCGAGTAACCTTCAAGACAGGACCTTGTTAGTAAAATAAACGACCGGTAGACTGAGAAAATATGAAGAAATAAATTGCACGACTTTCACTATTATAGAAGTAGGAATGAAGATCAAAGCGATTAAGTTGCAGGTTGCAATACCCACTGACAGTTTAAAAGAATGCAGTTTTTGCTTGGTTGATGAGGTTCCTTCGTCAATTTAGTAATTATTAATAAAAAGAAAAGGTTACGAGATGAAATTGGTAAATCTAGAAATCGAAATCGTCAGTCACACATTTTCAATGGGAACAGGCAGGGAAAACCGAAACCTGTTCTGGAAGACGCAGGTAAGAACGCCGTGAAACGTTTTCGGTGGCACTTTTTCAAAATTGAGCTTAGTTGATTATAAAATATGAAATTTTTGGCAACTGGTGAAATAAATAAAGAAAAACATCCCACTCGATACACAAAATAAAACATTTCTTCACTGGTTACATAAATAGCTATTTTGTTACTAAATTGAAAATAAATAAATACGATTTTTATTGTGAGAAAGGGGGGGAGGAGAGCTCAGAAAATATTTTGAACCCGAGTCTTATAATACTTAAAATGCCACGGACAGTCAACCCACTAACCGTAAGCTATAAAAGTCTTTTTATGTAAAAGACAGTACCGAAACCGGAAATTAAAGAGATTATTTTTTCACGATCAAATTAATGATTTCTAAGTCATTTAAAATAAAATGGTCTTAGAACAAATTAATTTTTAATTTATAATTAAGAATTATGTATTTTACCACCCCTGTAACAACGTACCCCCCCCCCCCCCCCGCTGATTGATTTTTATTAAATTATACAATTAATTTAAGTTCCTCTTGGAAATCTCGTTTTAAAAATTCGATTACATCTCTCCAAATCGCTTAGACCAATCGTGGATTTTGCTCTGACCGGAAGGATTCTACGTCAAAATACTGAAAATACATATGCCAAAACTGGGCGACGGCGACGGTCAGCTCGGTGACGGCAGCGGTAAATGAAAACGTCGCGAAACATACAGAAAGACAGGGGTTTCCGAGTTTCACGCGCTTAGTAGAAACATCCCTGAAGAATGACTAAACTTGAAAATCACAGATCTAGAAATACCGGAGTCTTTAAGGCCTCGCACCAGGGGCAGCTCTAGCCTTTACGGCGCCCCGGACAAAAAGGCAAATTGCCGCCCCACTTAAGGGTTATTCAGCTTTTTTGTTAACTTTTTCAGTATTTTCGTGGCGTCTCAGAGAATTTCTTAAGTATTTCAATTTTTGTCAATTTGTCACGTCAACAGCCAAAGTGCCGCCCTTTAGATTTGCTGCCCCGGATCAATGTCCGGGTTGTCCGCCCTCTAGAGCGGGCCTTGCACGCACTAAGTAAAAAGATCCTTGAACTCGAAAGGCACAGATCTAGAAAGACAGAGGTCTCTACGCTCACGGCCCACGCGCCTGATAAAGGCCGAATTCAAAAACAAAGCATAAATCGCATTACAAAATTAGGTAGTTTTGTAGGGGCAGTTTCGAGTTTATAGTTAAGTTTAGAAGATAATTCACAAAACTCCGAATTTATTGCCGGCGTTACCGAGTTGGCCGGTCGCCAGTACTTTATTTTCATTGCTTTTGTTTTTCAGAGTTTTTGTTTCAGTTTTTTCACCGTAACTCTCCATAAGCGAGGTCCGAAACGATCTAGGTTTAGTAGGTGTAGTCAGACGAAGAGCCCTCATGATAAATATTCAAACAGTGGCTGAAGCCAAGATGACGTACTAGGGAGTTTAATTAATGGGGTCACTGGCGTACCTAGAACTTTTGCCGCCCGGGGCGGTCTTAAATTTTGCCGCCCCCTACCAAAAACATTGACAAAAACAAAAAAAAAAGGTCATCGAGATATTCGTAATCAAACATTTAACATGCTATAGCTTTTTTCAAACCCAAAATTTTTACATACCGGAAACTGCCGCCCCCCTAAATATGTGCCGCCCAAAACGCCCCCCCCCCGCCCCCTTGATACGCTAGTGAATGGGGTGGTTTCCTTTTGTCTTTCCCAAAGTCCACAGATGGGCTTTAGATCACAGCAGTGATCAGCAGTTTTACGCCATTCTGCCGGTCTCATTAAGAACTGCTTTTCATTCAAACAGCAATGCGCTTTCATCTTTTTCTTTCTAAAAACTTGGAGCAAATAAAATAATGCAATACCAATAAGTCTTTTTCTCCGAAAATTCTGTATTGCAAAATTGCCATTACAAAACACGTCTTTAAAATATAAAAAGTAGGTGTCAATCCGGGGGGTCTGGGGGGTACAGAATACCCCCCAGTGCACCTTTTTTTGAAGAATTAATCAATAGCTATACCTCCCAGATGCCCCAGTCTCCAATAAGATTCGTAATGAAAATTTAGAAACACGAGCAAAAAATTGAGGCCGCAAAAACAACTTTGTAAATCAATTCTCTAGGTGCTCTCGAAAGCTGGACAACCACCTCCGCCCTAATCATCTCGATCTAGTGATTATTCAAAGCAGAAATAAGATAAAAGATCAGAACGTCAATAACAGCGGGTTATTCTCTAGATAATGAGCCTAAAAAATAAGCAGACGAAATACAACAATTATAATTATTATTATTTTACAGAGTGAATCGCTTATAGCTGACTATTCGTAATCAGTACTCGATAGATTAATCAATTTTAATAAGTTATTACTTATTATTATCAACTTTAACTTTCCTAAGAATTTAAAATAAAAAAAATAAATAAATATTGGAATGAGTAAAAACTAATGATTAAGGAAAAAAGTAGTCAGCTGTAAGTAACAGTGGCGTAGCCAGGAATTTAGTTCGGAGGGGACCCACGAGCGAAGTGAGTCTCGTAATAGCATCGCATTTTTTCAAATTTTCAAGATCAGGCGCTTAATAGAAAGTTAGAAAATTATAATAAAAAAATTATTTCGGGGGGGGGGGGCTGGCTACGCCACTGGTAAGTAAACCCTATTGTAAAGTGTCATCAAATTTTAAGCTCTAGAACGCTGACCGCTGCATCATCATATTGTATGTCGTCTGTTCATTTTACTGCAGCAGGGGGTGAGCTAATGTTTTTTTTGATTAAATTACCGGTTAAAGAGAGGAATTTTCCAATAAGTGCCAGAAAACTCAGGATTTGACGATTTGGCGGTTGGTGACGAAATGCCCATCGAAAGAATAATTCGTTTCGATTGTTTTATTCGACAAGACACGCGATTGATTGATAACACAAAAATAGAATTATCTTTGGATGCCGTACATATTACCTAACGTAATCAGATAATCGTGTTTGTGAAACCAACAGTTAAACAGCAATTTTCATTATCTATTAACTTCATGAATCAGTGATTATCAAAAAAAAAAAAAAATGCTGGTGAAATTTTTGGTTCCAAGAATGATTTTCCGACAAAATAACAAAATGAAAGATATTCCCTTTTCGTTGCCGATGGTATATTTTTGAATTCAAAGTCCAGAGATGTTACAATTTTGACTATCAGATAAAGCACGTGATGATTTACCTCTTCCAAAAATAAACACTTGAAAATTACACACTACATATACATCGCAATTATCCGATGATTAAAGATAGCAAAACAATGGACTTTTGAAATTTGCCATCCCCGATTGATTAGCGCAGAATTTATTAATTAATTTTCGTTTGAAACGAAACTGAATCTATTTTGGGTTCGGGCAAGCTCACCTGATGCCGTTTGGTTTGCCAAAATGTAAACCAAAGAACATTTTTAGAAAAGCAAGTTACGGTTAATTATCTGCATCGAACGCAAACTTACACCCTTATTGTTCGCCCGAAATCCAAAAATAGCTTTCTAATTCGACTTTCGTGTTCGATAGACGAACAAATGGTAATTTCACCTTCGATGACCAACCGAAGTTACATAACTTCTTATTTTGCATAATTTACGTAAAGAACTCATAAAATTACGAGTCGTATGCATTGCAAATTTGAAGGATTAAGCGTTGATAATTTAATCGAGTCGTAATTAAAAGTGCAGATTACAAAATTAACGAATCGACGGAGAAGACTTTCGCTTCTGTTGGAGTTTTTTCTCGCTACTGGCCATAAAATTATTAAAATTGGAAGCCTAATCAGAGGAGGAATTTTGTCGTATGAGTATTCCGACCTTGAAATGAGACGGCAGTTTTTCATATTTAATTAGATAAAATTAAAACTTCAATAGACGTAATAATCTCCATTGCAGAAAAAGCACATAAAACCGGTAATTTATATTAAGTATAAAAAATGCAAAGCATTAAGAAAAAAGTTCCATTGTAAAGCAAAGGTCGCCAGCCAATTGAAACGAAACTGAGTTTTGAGTTAAGACTTCCAAAAGAAAACACAAATTAGACGACTGGATGACGGAAGAGTCGCTTTTCTTGCACACAGGAAAGGCGACGTGGTCGGTTTGGTATCGACGATTTTGGAGCTTCATTGTCAATTTAGTCCAGTGACCTAAATTTTCGCTTCAAGCAAATACCTTTTGGCGAATTATTAATTCCGCGATCGTCTTTATTTATGCAAGACATAAATAAACGATAACCTTGACCCGTTTTTTTTTTTCGCAAAACTAGACAAGTTCGTCTGTAAATTTGGTACCGAACAATGCGGGACGAGTTTTCCGTTCATCGGATGAGTCACGTGTTTACGTTCGATTTCGCAATGTATATCACCTTGATGAACGAGGGGAGTCATCGATGAGATAAAATGTAGGTAGGTGAGCCCAGGTCTTGGCGAACATCTGCACGAGTGGTGTTTAACAATTTAACAAAAGGCTCTATCTGGGAGCAAACATATTTAACCTATTCTCGACCTTTGCTAAATGAAAGAACACTGGCGGTCTAAAAATGTCTTACGAGTAGGCGTAAGAACACCAAGTCATCGACTATCATCAGTGTACTCGAGTAGGAACGCTTTAAATAGATTTTACAAAATTGAATATAGTGGAAGAAATTGAAAATTGATAAAAAAAATTGCATTACCTGGTTCGATGTGAAGAAGTGCGTGCGACAACGACGTGGATGCTCGAAAACGAAAATACTGCGCAATTTGAAGAGAGGCACCCAGGTAGAGGATGCTTTCGATAGCGTTTTACACGAAGTGCTGGGGAATACTAATGCTGCAGATGCGGTGTCTGCTTGTTGGCATTTTATGCGTCTTCGGCGAGCTGAGCTGCGTCAGCGTCAGCTGGCAGGGCATTCGGGATAGGATCCCTCAGTTTCTCCCTACGTTTTACTATTCCATCGACCGCACCCTGCCTTGTTGGCCAACAACGCACCCAAATTGACACTAACCACTTGTCTCTCGCATTCGGCCCTCCGCGAAGAGCAAGACAAAAATGCAAAAAAAGCGGAAAACTCGATTTTTCGAGTCCGGAAAAACTCGCGTAACGCGTCCACGCCGCCACTAGAAAAAAATTGCTTACGATTGAAATTATCCTCAACAACTTTGTGACTGATAGTTTAATATTAAAGAAGATAACCTTGACTGTTTAAAGTCTAAAAGAGCACAATATCAATCTCTACACCTTACACTTAAAGAGTACTAATCATGATAATGAAGGTAAATTAATTTTCGTAATTTCGACGCTCGTTTCGGCCCAAAAGTGAGCGTAAGTACATAAAAATAGCCCATTTAAAATAAAGACATGTTTGAATAATGAAGCCGTATGTTAAAAGCGCGATAAGAAGCCAACAGACGTCACTTCTGATGAAATTTCAAAAACAACTTAGAAAATTGCTGTAATTAAAATTGCAATTACTGCGTTCTAATCAATTTGTTAAGAAAACGAGCTCGGGCGTGAAATTTGGAGCTCGTAAAAATTCTTGGGCACAATTTTGGCTAAAAGTTCGAAGAGCTATTTTTATTACACGTTATCGATCGAAATCGTCGTGGTGAAATGTGGCAGGTCTTCCATGCCTTCCGCCTCCGCGCGACTCCTTTTCGCAATAAACGGATAAGTGGAATGCCACATCTTCGTGATTTGCGGTAACAATTAATGACGACATGTGAATGCTAGTATTCATTAGATGCCAACAAATTTAGCCTCCATGAAGGATAACATCATCAACGAAGGCGGCGGCAAACAGGCGGCTGCTTGAGCTAATCGGTTTGGTCTTGGAGTCTGCGCAAGGCCCGACCTCGTCATCGTCGAAATAGAAACGAACATCCAAGTTCAACTTTTAAAAAATTAAACATTTCAAAAGGAACTTCCACTCATTCGCATCCTTTCGATTGATAATGGAACGACAGGCCGTGGTTTTTTCACGACGATCATCAATTTCTCTCATACTCATCTCTTGCCAAGCCTCGTTCGTTTCGCATCTTTGTTCGATGCGTTGCATGTCCTACAGGAAAAATCACGACCGACACGAAAGAAAATTTCGTGATTTACAAATGGGAGTGAAAGAAGTGAACGTTTCGATGGGAACGAAATCAGCTTTTCATTATCGAAAAGGTGCTCTTATAAATATTGCTTCCGGTGAGGCAGAAGGATTTTGACAAACACGCGCACCGCACATACAAAATTGGAAACCGTAAGTTTTTATCGTTTTCAGGTGTATCGGAACGTAACAGGAAAACATAAAAAGATCTTTAAAATATTCGATATTTTATTGCCGGCTTTAAAAGGCAACTACCAAAACAAAAGAATACCAAACAATTTTTTATTGCTACAACAGAATTATTGGTACTTTCACAATAAGTTTAATGTATTCAAAATTTTACGAACGCTTTATACCACCACACATACGGGGGGTCCACGTAAAATCTCCCTATTCAAAAGAAGAATCAAATACAAGGACAATAAGCCAATCCTCAAAATATTTGATTTAAAAAATTCATTCAAAAAAGCAGAAGTAAACTAGAAAAAACTAATATATTGTTTTCCTAACAGTAAATTTTGACTTTTCGTGACCCAATTACAGAGAAGCCAAAAAGTATATTTGCTTTGAAAAAGATTTTTTCTTAAAATATAAAAATTAATCAACATTATTTTTACTGCCGATATTAAAGTGATACTTTAGCGCCGATCGTTGCCGCTACTATAGAATTTTGCCACCTACCGGAAAAGGATTAAATCACGAGTCAAAAATTTGCTTATTTCCCTACATCTAACACCCAGATCTCCCAAACACTCCTTAAATCGCCTGCCTCGTGTACACCCACATCCTCCCTCTCCCGAGAAAACACCCGGAAGAAATAATAAATGCATGCTAACTTTAGGAAATTTTCCCCTCCCCTAATTCCGTCCTCGACCGGTATTAAAATAATTGCTTTCAAAAAAATTGAAAAATAAAGTTAAAAAATTTGAAAAAAGAAAACATTTAATTTAACAAAATTGAATTTACATTTTCCTAAGAAATTGGCCATTTTTTAATTTTAGTAAAAAAGGTATTAAACTTTTGTTTTTGAAAAAAAATTACCAAAGCAACCGTTGCAAAATAACAGGGCCGGAACTAGGGCGTGGCCAGAGAGGCGCCCGCTACGGGCGCGAGCTAGTTAGGGGGCGCAAAATTTTCAATTTTAAAATTAAATTTATTAAGATCTAAAAAAAAGATAAAATCCTAGAATATAAAATATAATAAAAGATTAGCAGGATACCTGTGGCCTTAACTACGCGTATATCAACTACCTGCTGCTTCATTACACCTTTTTATTGAAAAAATATTTTTGTATCGCAATTTTCTAACTTGACAATAGAGCGCTTGACCTTGAAAATTTCAAAATTTTCCGCCTATGGCGCTGTATGCTAGGGGGTATGCCTCCCTAGTTCCGGCTCTGCAAAATAAAGTAACTTATTCCGAACTCGGTTCAACCGATCATCTTAATTATTAATACTCGTACATATGTATACAGGGTGACCCAGACCACCCGTATCAGTACTTTTTTTCAAAAACGGTAAGTCGTAGAGAGTTGGGCTAAAAAAATTTATTACAAAAGCCCTAATGACGAATCTAATGGTGATATTATTATTTCCGGGAAAAGTCGGCATCCAGAGTAGTTTGCTCCAGAAAGTCCAGAAATCCAGAATTTTAAATGGCACCATATGTCGAAAGTGGTATCGTTGGAAAGCTCTTTAAAAAATAAGCAAGTTTTGTAGGAAAAATTTTTTTATTACTCCCACCCCTTTTAAGTTATATTCGACTTAAGTTATTAAATTTCAATTTCTTATAACGAACTTAATTTTAAAAGTCAGCACTTAAAATCCAGCTACCGCGTTAGAGCAATGTCACAAGTGTCCAAAATGTCTTCCATTTACTTCTAAACACTGTTGAGCTCTTCTGGTCATACTATCAGTGGCTCTAAGTACTTCTTCGGTGTTTAATGATCGACAGGCATTGCAAATTCTGAGCTTCATATCATCTCTCGTTGTCGATTTTTCTGTATAAACAATATCTTTGATCCGACCCCAAAGAAAAAAATATTTCAAGTGCTGACTTTTAAAGTTAAGTTCGTTATAAGAAATTGAAATTTAATAACTTAAGTCGAATATAACTTAAAAGGGGTGGGAGTAATAAAAAAAATTTTCCTACAAAACTTGCTTATTTTTTAAAGAGCTTTCCAACGATACCACTTTCGACATATGGTGCCATTTATAATTCTGGATTACTGGACTTTCTGGAGCAAACTACTCTGGATGCCGACTTTTCCCGGAAATAATAATATCACCATTAGATTCGTCATTAGGGCTTTTGTAATAAATTTTTTTTGCTCAACTCTCTACGACTTACCGTTTTTGAAAAAAAGTACTGATACGGGTGGTCTGGGTCACCCTGTATAATTTAGAGATAAACCCGCCCGATTAAATTATTACCAAGCAAACAACTGAATCACAAATAATTTGTCAACAACTGGTAATCAAATGTACCAACCTACCTACGGTCAGAAGCCCAAAGATAGACTATTTACCACCCCCTTCCCCCTGTCGATTACAATTTTCAGTCCCGCCAAGAATGTTCGATGGTCACAAATCAAAAATCGGATTAAAAATCGGATTAAAAATGGATTTAAAATGAGATTTTTATGTAGGCGTTACATTTAGCTTAATTAAAATTCCAAAATTTTCAAAAAAAACACAAAAAACAAAATTGAAAAAAATTGAAAAAACAACACTTGACTATGTTAATTCCCTATGTTTGGGTGTGCGTCCGGTCAGTAAAATCGTTTTTCTTTGAATCAAACAATTTTGTTTGAATAATTTGCTTTAAGTAAACAAATTTTATTTTAATTCAAATAGAAAATTTTTGAAGAACAAAAAAAAATTAACTAAAGGTGCGTGTATACACGCAACTGAAATTTTTGGTTGAAAGCAATAAAAATAAATAAATTTATTTTTGATTTATAAAATTTCTGTTTGATCAAAAATATTTTTTTTAAATTAAACCAAATTCGTATGCTGCAAAAAAAATTATTCAAACAAAATTGTTTTGAGTTAAATACTATGTTGGATTGTTTACCAGACCGATTTTGACAGAAGTTTCCCTGATGGATAGCTTTTTTATCCTTGGGCAACATAGAGAATGAGACATTTTAGATTAGCGATTTCGCCCACAACAGGAATTTCGCTTATCTATTCACGCGCATCAGTTCTAGGCGCTAATCCTAATCAGATACAATAATATAACCTGTATCGAAAATAAAGAAGAAAATCAGTAGTAAACTGAATTAGGTTAATAAAACACTAAAGAGAATTTAAATAAAAAAACAATGAATAAATAAACATAATTATTAGGAATAGCGTTCTTAAAAAAAATAAAATAATTTCACTACCTCTCTTTCATTATATTAAAATTAAAGCCATTATTTTATACAAAATAATGTGTACACTATTATTTCACCAGCGCGCAGCGGGCAAAGAAGCAAATGTCAATTAATTTTTTGAAATTTGAAAAATTGCATTTTTAAATTAATAATTCAATAATTTTAGTGCCAAAAAAGGAACCGATTTTTTAAATCACAACATATTTATTTTTTTTCAAACTAATAAATAGCATTTTTATTAAATTTAATTAAAATTATACTTTTACTGTCGGCGACAGGAAGCACTAAAGTAGTACTTTGGCGCCGCCTCTCACAGGCACCAAAGTAAATAATATAAATTAATATAATGCTTTCACGTACTCGTGTTAAATTTATGTGCAATTATGTTTAACCAAAAACTAGATGTTATCTAAATTTTTTCATATTTTCTGGATGCATTTTCCTTGATTTTAACTTTTTTGAATACTTCAACCGGATTACATCACTTCAGGTTAACATTACGGATAAACCATTGATTTTACAAGAAAAATGTATAGCAGCATTTTTGTTATAAAATGCATTTCCTATATTTTTATTTCTACACTTTTCTAGCTTGTTTGCACCGTTTTCGAGATAATTGCGAAATACACATTTCAAGTGTGGTTTTCTGTAGAAATACAATAAAGAAGTGTTTTTGGGTATATCTCGAGTACCCACCATATATTATTGGAATTTGCAACACTTTATCAGCGTCAAAATGTTGAAAAATTGATAAAAGAGTTTATCAATATGCACAGATTAATATTTATAATTCAATTGGATCAAGCACTTGGCAGTTCTAATTTCTAACAAACCTCGTCAATCCCGAGTTTTCTAAATTCCTCCAGTGCAATACCGATCTGTTCAAAAAATGATTGATGAAAAAATGTTGTTTTAAAAAAACTTACATAAATTGAAATTAATTTTGAAATATTCTTCGTCTAGGAAAATATTTGATCAAAGACGTTATGAAATGTCTTTACAAAGGAAATGTGTCAAGTACTTGCTTATCTTATCGGCTTCGTTGATTATATTGACCACGTAACATCATCCAGATTAATACAATTCTAAAGAAGTGACATAAAATTTATGGGGCACAATAATTTAAATGAGAGTTTTATCGTAGAACCGCTTAATAAAATTAAATTTTACGATTCAAAACCTTTCTTTTGAAGTTGTTTGTCAAACTCCAAGTCGCAAAATAAAAATGCAGCTACATATATATATTTATTCCATTAAATCTCAAATATCGATGATATGGAGAGAGGAGGAAGCACTACAGGCGGTTTGTTGCGAAGAAAAAATCCGTTTCAAACTCGAAACACGAAACTTTCTTCGGAATCCTTAATAACTACTAAGGAAATTATATGACGTGTCAGGCCCATATTTATGTTGCCGTACAATAAATAGCAATGGAGGCAGGCAATATTGATTTAATAACTTGATCATATGATTTCAATTATTCAGCTCCAACCTGCGTGTGCTTACTGGAAGACAAAAACTCAAGTACCATCCATAATATATGAATTGCTGGGGCAATAAGTTTCTGATTGAAGAATTGTTAGAGAAAGTTGCAAAGAAACATTTTCCCTGGGTTTAGGTGGCACGTGAAATTCAAGTTTAGTAAGTAGAACCAGTTGATATAAAAAATGCAAATAAATAGTGCAATTAACGACACCATCAATTACGTAACACGTGCAAGGCATGTAAAGAACAACACACTTAACATGTTTAAAAATTAACGACCATTGGTAGGTATATTTAAAGTCCGATTGGCCTTATACATAACAACAAAGAAATAATTAACGCGATTAAAGATAATTTAAGCTGATCGTGTACTTAGTCTTAATTATTACCAGATATGTGACGTTCCATACCTGTAATATTTTACAAGGTTATAAGACATTGCAAATTATGCAGTATTTATTGTTCACATTAACACCACTCTCGCCCTTGTGGTGGGTTTGCGCCGACCAATAGAGCGAGTACGTCCCTGTCCTCGCACGGTAACATGGCGAAATTGGGCTGCTCTCGTGATTTTAGCATTCGAATAAACTTAATCCCTTATCAAAAAAGATAAAACGTTTAGTAACCATTTAACTAAAGGTGTGGCTACATCCGCTTTTCCCTCGACTCAGTCATGTAATAAGACGTTTCCGCTTAATAACCAATTTTGATGATTGTAGTTCAATTCTTCCAAATGGGCTTGCGAATTGACGTGGAAAAAAGTACAATACAACAATCGAAAGATAAGTTGGTGACTTGCCCATATATGTACATGAGTTAACGTTCCCGGAGGACCGAGAGGAAATTATGGAACAAAAACTAGTTACAAAACACTTACATCACAAATTCCACAAATCTTGTAAAATTATCAGCGTAGCGACAACAAATTACCGTCAATGGCTTAAAGATCCATTTAAAATTACTGAACAGCGCTTAAATGCGATAATTGGTTTAAAATTATAGTCAAGAATCCATGAAGCAGTAATCCTAACTAATTTTTTGCTGAAGAAATATATTCAAAATAAAACTAAAATTTCTCTTAAAAAATATAGTCATTGTAAAATTAAAGCAAATGCGGAAATTCAGGTGTTAAGTGGGACAGGAAGAGAACGTAACTGCTAATCGCTATTTTGCAAAAACAAAAAACTTAATCTAGGTTACGAAATTAGTAGAGACGTGGTCGTATAATCTAAAAGAAGCATTAAAAATGGATCACCGAATTTAAGTGTTCGAAAAATTTTGTGTGGTCATTACGGACCTGACCATGAACGATTGTACGGCTACGAATTAAATGCTCCTAAATTGGGCAAATTATTCATACAAAATTTTTAAAAAATGAAAAACGGTGATATCCCGGTGTATGGTTATGCCTGGTTGGTGCAAGTCGCATAATGCAAGGTTGTTTCCTTCAACAGAAGCTGACTGGCACCAAAAAAATGCACAGCTATTTTACATAGCACTATTATTTCAAAAAATTTATAACATATTTTATAGCCAGTCCGGCCCTGGTAAAGTATTACTTTCCGCCCTGTTAACGAAATAGAATTATGCAACTCTTTCGTTCAGTGCAAAGTGCAAAATAAATTTGAGCACTGAAATCTACTATTTCAGATTAATTCAGCGTTTACCGTAGGGTCTGAGGGTGTAGAATGGGGATGGGACGTTTCGCCGTCGCCATTTCGCCACTCTATTATTCTATTAACATTACTGTTTAATCAATCAGTTAATTTAATATATTATATTGCTCATATCAATATTTTAGAAAACTCAAAAAATGAAAAATATACCTAAGTGCCTATCAGAATGTACAGGGGCTCCAGAAAGTATTCGTACACTCCTGTGGTAACTATGTTAATTGTACATTTTGAAACCGTTTTTTGTTATATAAAAATCGATTTTACAGCAAATCTTTTTCGACATTTTTTGTTTCAAATTTTATTGCCTTCAAATTTGTTTATATACATTTTTTGATTTTGTCGCACCGTTTCTGACTGACAGCGACTTAAACAAAACTCGGTAAAATACAGAAAATATTGTCATCGCAATATCTCGGAAACGGTGCAACAAAATAAAAAAATGTACATGAACAAAAATGTACAGAATAAAATTTACAAAAAAACTGCCTATTAATTCTGTTCAATTTGTTGCACCGTTTCCGAGATATAGAAGACAATATTTTTTGTATTTTACCGAGTCTTGTTTAAGTCGCTGTCAGTCAGAAACGGTGAGACAAATCGAAAAATGTATATAAACAAAATTAAAGGCAATAAAATTTTCAACAAAAAATGTCTAAAAAGATTTGCTGTAAAATCGATTTTTACAAGACAAAAAACGACTTCAAAATGTACAATTAACATTGTTAACATAGAAGTGGTCTTTTTTCCACTTTCATCCACAAGCTCAGTTTCAAAGTTCAAATTTTGAATTCCAGAACAATTTTTTGAGATTTTGAAGGAATTTTGATGATCAAAAATTTGAGACGTGGGATAATCTATGAATTACTTCAAAATTGTATCAAAGAATCAATCAGAAGGAACTTGTCAAGCTGAATTCTGTTCCATAAAGAAACTTTTGGATTTTATGTGGAGACAGAGACGTATTTTAAAATTTGGTGGCCTGGGCCCAAAAGGTTTGCCGCCCCATAAATTAATTACAAAAAAACTAAAATTAATATTTTTAACTCATTCTGATTATAAAAGGCGCCCCAAACAGAGCGTGAATGATGGCTTGCGCCGCCCCTCAAAGTAATTTGAAGTAACGAAGCATCCGTCCTACATCCCTGATCTGGCCCTCAGTGACTTTTATTTGTTCTAAAAGCTAAAGAATACTAAACATATTAATTATCACTAGTGATTTTTATAGGAATTTTAGAAGAAAAAGTTAGAAAGTTTAACCGCATGATTGGGGCTTATATAATTATATTTTAATTTGTAATAACAAACCGATTGTATTGCATCGTAATAATACAGTAGCGGATCTATCTTTTTGTATGATCTGAAGTGTCGTAGCGCCCAAACAGTTAGGTCAGAGCCAGATTGGAAAATTTTTTCGGCCCGAGTTTGCTATTGAATGTGCGCACTTATTAAGGTAAAAAAATTTCGTTTATTTAAAATCGACTCAGCAACGGTTTTTTGCTAGAAACGGAAATATTAGTTGAAACAACTAGTTTTGTGTTAGGCCAGCAAAATATTATTTGTTGAAAGAACAAAAATATTTTTTAAAGTGCATTAAAAGGCCTAAACCAAAGCGGGAATTGTTGGAAAATCTGGTGTACAAGTGAAGGGAAATCTCAAGAAAAAAACAACAAAATTAGTTGTTGCAGCTAATATTTCTGTTTCTTTCACTAACATTTTTGGTTATAACAGCAAAAATGGTAACTCCGGTAAATCAAATTTTTAATCACAAAGTTTCCGCATTTCAATCACTATGACGTCACATTCAACAATTAGCTGTTATCGGTCATCTATCAGAGCGGTTGATGCCTTACAAGAATAAGATCTGGTTGCAATTCAAGTGAAAAATCGGAAAAAGTGAAAAAGATCAACGATTGGGCCGAAAATCATCCGTTTGATTTCTCAGCAAATTTAAAAAGAAAATAAGAAATTTTTCTTTTGACTGCAAGTTCCTACGACCCGGTTTGATTGCGAAAAAACTCTTAGTTCCCTTTGGTCTTTGATGATAATCCTCCCCAATAGATCCCAAACTACTAAAGAAATAGATTTTCCTTTAAAACCTGAAAAGAACAAAACTGTTAATCTGAACCTTTGAAACCATCAGAGGTTTTGGTGAATCGTTGGAAGACATTTTTAACGAATCAGCTGGCGATTAATCCAGATCCAATAGAATTGTAGCCTGTCAAAAGAACTGATGAATCTGACCGATCAGTTTTCTCACAATAAGAAGCATTTTACCATCCATCAAGCAAAAACGACAACAACCAAAACTATTTTTTTAAATTTATCGAATAATGTCGAGGCAAAGGTTCTTCGCAGAGAGAGCCGAAGAACAAAATTATTCATCTACCTAAACCCGATGAATTATTTATAGTTTGGATAATCCCCGAACAAAATTTTAGTCCTAAAAGATTTTCTATAAAACTGTAATATCGACAATCCTTTTTAAAAGAATGAAAGAACAACTCATGTCAGTCCAAGGAGCAGTGACCCTGTTAGTCTCCCTTCCTTTTATCAACCCCTGGATGCCATTCGTAAATGTTGAAAATCTTGTTATTAAAAACATGCAACAATACAATTTAAAATTTATGAATGACCTACAGCACGAAAGGTCTTCTAATAATAAAGGTCAAAAAATGGAAGCGCAAGAATGTTAAATTAAAACTGAAAGCATCGCTCTACGTGTCATTGCAGCTCTACGAGTTCTTGGTTGGTTTCCTTCATCTCTGTCTTAAAATCGATGCCAAAAATAAATTTAGACTTCTTGTTACCGTCAAACCCTCTTCGTTTTAAAATTAATGTAATCTTAAGTAATAATAAACACTTTCCGTAAGAAGACAACGAATGTGCACGGAAATTGTTTTGAAGCACCGCACCTGGGCGTAGTGCCAATTTGGGTTTGCATTCAGTTCCCAAAGCAAAGGTCATCCTGCGTAACCTTATTATCTATTATGCAACGCAAGTCGAGGATATCAACATTTTACAAGAAAAAAGATGTACGATAAGCCGAGGAAAGCAAAAAAAAAACATTTACATAGAAATAGAAGAGGAAATTAGCATCAAGGAAGTGATATTTGTGATGTAACACTCGATACCATACGCCCATTATTAACAAGGTCAATCAAAGGCAGACGCCATCAGTTAAAAGTAGCCGAACATGTCAGTGATGTATTTGTGAATTTATAATAAATCGATCCGATTTGCATTTTAGTATTTTAAAATCGAAATTTTCAATGACCCAAAAAAAACAACAACAAAAGCGATTAAAACAATGATTAATGAAACAATCAAAATTGTAAATGTAGGGAAAGCAAACTGACATCAATTCAAACTAAAATTACGCCATCCGAAGAGTGGGCAAATCTTCCTTCACACCCTAAAATGGTGGTGTGCGAGCACAAATTTTTGTAATCCAATGCAACGAGAGTAAGAGGCATCAAGAAATGAAGCAGAAGTGTAAATTTAGATCGGATGGCACCGAATGGAATTTATTTATGCGTCTGCTTAATTTGAAATCCTCACGATTAACCAAATTTAGACCCAAGAAATCTGTAACAGAATTGCAGACTTCACGAACGGCTCCGGTATACTATACCGATTGCGGTTTTATCTGAAGTGCGCCTTATGATAATCCAACCACGAAGTAATAAAAAGCGTTTCAGAAATACAAACAAAGTTGCACTGCAAAAAAAAACTGCTTATGTTTTGATATCGAAATCGATTACAAATAGGATGTAACGGATAAATGTTTCTTGAAGTTAATCGGATTTAATGCGAAGCCCTGGAACCAAAATATATTTTTACAACAACAAATTTAATAAAATGAGCGACGATAAGTTCCATGAACCCAGAAAGATGGTAAGATGGATTCTGCAGTGCAGACAATATCCGGTAATCATCGGTGTTTGTCAGAACAGGAAGGTGACCCCGATCCCCGTGCCAACGAGTGGGAGACAGGTGGCTCGGAGGGCAGTAAAGACCGTCGAAGACCTCTGCGATCAATACCAGCACAGCAAAACATGCCAGCTACAGCCGCTCAGGGCACTCCCTTCGCTGAAAATCCTCGCCAGTTACCAGCCAGCACGCACTTTCCATGGATTTTCTAGCAAACGCTTTTCAACGAAAATTCCCTTTCATCACACTTAAGAAATCGATAAACATGCAACAATTTTACCATTCGAAGTAATAAATAGCAGAAAAAAAAACACTTACTTATTCTTCGTAAACATGGCGGCGGCATTAAAATTACAAAAACCACTTCTTGAACTAGAATGAACTTTGTATTGTTTTTCTTCGTTGGCAGTTTTCGCGCTGTACTTTTGCTTTTACAGCAATTATTTTATGTTATTCAAACAAAAGACGTATTTGTACAAGAACTTTTTCAGCGGTGTAGAAAAATAGGAAAATGGGATTTACGTTGCTTACAGGACGGAAATGGAAGGAATTCTCGATGACCGCGCTTCCGTCAATTCGTTATCGACTTCACTCAACACTTACTAATGGGTCCAAATTAATCAAACATTTTTTTTTATCAAGGAAATACAAAAAAAAGAAATTATTGATTATTACCTACAATAATACTGTGAGAATGAAAAAGTAGACTTGCTGTCGGTTGAATGGGTCGATCGATTCGTAATTGTTCATAATTTTCTGGAAGAGTCACGAAATGTGAAACGAAAAAGAAGGAACAAAAAATCTCAGGAAAAACTGCCGCAGAAAACAAATATCGTTAGAATGAATGAATAAACAGTGCCCATACAATTCAATAAACTTAAATTATAATACGAAAATTAGTGGAAACTCAAATCCTGCAAGGATAATAGTAGTAATTCAGGCATTACCGTTAAAACCCTAATATAGAGAAAAGTAATTGCTATTATCCAATCGTAACTAAAACGCCCCCCCCCCCAAAAACAATGTAAAAACCTAAAAGCCAAATCAGGCTATAACATTTCCCAATAATTGTAGTCGATGCGATGTAGTAAAATTATAGCTACCAGCTCAATTTTCTAGACCGCTAATCTTACATTTAGTGGAGAATAAACGAATAATTCACGTATAAAATTTGAGTTAAAAATTCCTTAATTATAAATCAAAGTAACTGTCCTTGAAATCTCAATAAGAATAAAACCACGAATTTAAAAAGTTCCTAACAAAATTATGGTGTTTGAATGTTAAAATAACAGAAAAGGCCAAAAAACCTAATGCGATTATTCGATTTGATGTTTTCATAAGCTTAGCCCCGCCCACAGCGTGTCTTTATGTTATATAAGTGTTTTTTGGCATAGTTTGACAATTTTAACCCTTCCTCTGCAAACTTTTTTCCGCACTTTCCGTCTGCAAACCTGGGTTATTTGCGTCCGGCCGTTATTACGCTACGTTAATAGACTCAAAAAATTCCGAAAAAATTCATGCTGATGTTTGAAACATTCTAGTTGACATATCGAACATAAAATTTTGGAAAATAAAATTTTTCATATACTTTTTTTTAAATAATTGAGGTAAGTTGTCAGAAAATCGATATTTAAAAAAAAATTCTTTTTTTAGGTAGGGTAGTAGCGCTCACTCCCCCCCCCCTTCTCAGAAAGTTATTAACACAAGTTGTTTTCGCTCCGTCTACTAAAACACATTGCTGCGACCTATTTACGTCGAGCCATGGGCGTCCATAGGATGTTTTTCAGGGAGGAGCAAAATCAATAAAATATTTTTTTATAAAAAAAATTCAACACTAAAATGTTGAATTTAATGTTCTTTATTTGCAGAAAAGACAAATTTCAAATTCCGTGGTTCCTTCGCGAACTCAGTAAAAACTTTCTCCACGAAATTTAAATTAATTTAAATTAAATTTAAAGATTTAAGGCAAGAGCCGGGGGCAGCTCCCCCCCCCCAATGGACGCCCATGCGTCGAGCTCACATATACAGTCAACAGAATAGGCAAAATATCGAAACTTTAAATTCGATTATTTCCTAAATTAATGAAAAAATTGTTATGAATCCTTAGCGTAATTGTTTCATTTTAATTTATAATTACTTTTAATTTTATAATTTTGTCGGAAAAATATAATTTATTTGCTTTAATATATTTTTGATTTACAAATTATTGTTAAACGATATCCAGACACACATAATATTTTCGCGTATTGCAGTGAAAATAAGGCTATAAAAACCTAAATCTGACTGAAAATCAGATCCTCGAAGATATATGGTCTGGGGGTATGAAATACTCTCGAGCGCATCCGTTCCCTTTTATTTGAGTATTCCAGAGATTATTCCATACTCTCCAGTTACCAGACAAATAAAGAACTAAAAATTCATAAAATAAAGAAAAACATAAAAATAAATATCTAAATGCAACCGGGCATTTCGAGTAGTTAATAGGTACCTAATCCAGGGTTTCTCAAATATTTCGGTCCGCAACTTTTGCATTTAAAAACTTCAAAGGGCCCCCGAAAAATGAATATGTGTAGAACATGCAAATTGATTGCAAAAGAAAAAAATTGACTCGTCATCAATTTTTCTGCGACTTTCCAAATATTTTTGGGGGTCCCGACCCCCACTTTGAGAATCACTGCCATAATTCAATAATATTTTAAAATAACCAACGTGAGATTAAGCTCTTATGCTTTAAAATTTAAAAAAATTACTAATAAAATACACTAAATTGCTTAAGTAATCAAGTAAATAATTCTTAATTAAATAATAATTATTAATAATAAATTAATTATTAGATAATTAAAATCAAAAATTTATAATTGCTTCTAGGGAGGACGTCCACCCTAGCACCACCGCTGCAAATTGACCTAAAGAAAATCATTTTTGTATAAAAAATAAAATAAAATAAACATAAAACTACTATTTATTATTCCGTAAATTTGAAAAGCGAAAGAAGGGAATCCCCCTCTAAAATAAATTTAATATGAAAACATTTCAATAATTACGTTTATAAAAATGAAAATTGTTTATAAAATATACTCTCGAATTTTGAATTTAAATTTTTTTGATTTATCATTGTTTCTTTTACATTTTATTTTCTGTTCGTTTTTTGATTGACTGAAAAAAAAACAACAAAACAAACAGGAACAATAATTTTGTTCATAAATATATGAGTATGATATTATGGCAGACAGTGCCATGAAAGTGGTGGCTCTAGGTTTTTTTAGAAGGTAGGTGAAGGTAGGGCCGTCCTAAGATATTTGGTGACCGTGGGCTATTAAAAAAATGTTCCCGTCTCCATAAATAAAATAAAAATTGTCGCTCTAAAAAGGTTTGCCCCCCCCCCCGGACTAAAGCCCATTTAGCCCGGTGGTTAGGGTTGCCCTGCAGGTGCTAAGATAACAGTTAAATTATGTAAAAATTTTTTAAGCTTCAGCCTGACTAAACTTAGTTGAAGTTGTCCTAAATATGATCCTCCAAATTATAAATTTTAAGTCCGTAGACTTTTGGAGAGGGGATCGAAGCAAACAGACCCGCAATGTCGACTAGGCTAGGGGTCCGAAATACCCTCCAAGGCACCATTTCTCCTTTATTCGCGCACCAAACTGAAAAGTTTTGTTATTTTCAGTTGTCAATACTGAAGAGCAGAGCCGGAACTAGGATATGATGAGCCCGTGGCGCCTTTGAAACTTGCGCCTCTAGTGGCGGGTACCCTCCAGTATCCTCCAATTTTAGGCTTCTATACACCGTATAGAAAGAAGCCTTATGTTCTGGCTCCGTGTCTGTCCGCATGTTTCAAATTTAAGAAAATTCTAGAAAGATGTATAGAAGCCTAAGAACTGTCGCAAAAGCGAGTTTTTCACATGTTCAAGGTCAAGGTAAAGTTAGAAAATCGCGATACAAAAATATATATCTTCAAAAAAAATTGGTTTATGCCCGTACTTATAGTCATGGGTTGAACCGAGAATCGCGTTCAATTCTCGAAATAACAGCTGTTGCTACGATACGGTCTAAATTCCAGTAATCTCATTGGTAAATTCTAGGATCATTTTGAGTCTCGGATTGATCCGTGACTATAAGTACGGGCATTAGTGAAGCAAATTTATTTAAAAAATATATTAAAGGACTAAGCACGCATCAGCAGGTAGTTGATCTACGCGTGGTAAAGGTCAAAAATCTAGAAATTTATCTTACGCTTTACTCCGGAGGGGGTTTGGACCCCCAAAACTTCCCCTCAGATAAGGTCCTGCCCATCAGGACGGTAAATCGCGGGGGTAGTTATTTATATTTTTAAAATTGAAAATTTGGCGCCCCCTAACTAGCTCGCGTCTCTTTCGCCACGCCCTAGTTCCGGCCCTGCTGGAGAGTATTCCATGCTCCCAGTGGCGGATCCAGGGGGGGGTCATGGGGGTCATAACCCCCCCCCTTGAAGCCACAATTTTGGCTAAATAAAAGCTTCTGTAAAGTGTAAAAAGTGTTTATATTTAATTTCATATTTAAATTTAAAAAAAAACTGATAATGTCCATGAAAATCCTAACTTTTCACATATGTGCTTCTAGGACAATAAAAAAAAACGCCTGCGGCGCATTTTGCTGACGCGGTCCGACGACCGCGCATGTTTATTTATGCTTAATGAATATCCTGTGACCCCCCCCCCCGTTGCCAAAAGTCTAGATCCGCGCCTGCATGCTCCTTAGGATATGAGAACTTGTAAAAAAAATGAAAAATCTAATAATCTACCTATTTATTTTCATTGCAAAAGGTGAAAACGAAACCTTCGGAAACCCGGTACTACGACTATTTATTATTTATAATAATGGGGACCTCTTAATACATCAGGGGTCTCTAGCTTTCTACACAGTAAAAACGTACTTCTTTGAATAGAAAACAACATTTTTTGAGTAATTTTTTAATAAAAATATATTTGGTCAAACAAAATTATTTTTTTAAATTTCAAAAAAATTATTCAAAAATTTTTTATATTTAAAGAAAAATATTTAGTTCTTCACTCTGCAAGAACTAAAAAACACCGCGGTAAAATGTACTTACTTAAATGCTACAAAATTAAATAATCATCCCCCCCCCCCGATAAATGTATTCATTGACCAATAATAATGTAATTTATGGGTATTGCAGTGTTATTTAATTGTGCCCTTCGAGGTTATCTGAAATCCTGGATGAAACATCGACGTCATTGATCAAAAGAAAATTTATGTGATGCCACAGGATCTGATAATGCGCTTTGTCAGAAAGACACATAAGGGTTCCTCGTCATCGCGCCACGACTGATATAATCAAAATGGGGGAGAAAATTGGTGGAACCCCCGATGCAATTAGAAATGTGCCCCTTCCGCAAAAAGGGTTGACGCATTTAAAAATCATGTTATTAACAAAACAAAATAAACACCGTGACATCATTTTTCGTTTCGATTTTAAGTGATCCTAAGACGCTTCTTGCACTGACGTCAAACCAGGATACCAGAATCGATCGCTTAAATTTCCTTTTCTTCTAATTTTTGTACCTTGGTTCTGTTTTAAATTTTTTTAATAATCTTACAATTTATTAATTTACCTGAACAATGTCTGCATTGCTGAATTTAAAATTTAACATTAACATAATTTAGTTACTATTTATAAAATTGTACATTGAGTTCTTTATACGACTGACGTAATCGCAACGCATTACGAAAGAAGACAAACAAGCGGTGGGCGATTTGCAAAAATATTGGAAACACCCTATAGGCGATTAGAAAAATCGTCGAGTGATTAGTACTATTTAACTTTGGGGCTATCGATAGATAAAGCGTCGTTATCGCACTTCTTTTAAATTAATGAACTGATTAATTTTGGAGTGGTAGAAAAAGTGCGTACAAATTTGACATTAGTGGCCCAACAAAGTGAGCAGTCGCTTCGAAGCGAGTGGCCTACATCAGGCTGGCAGAATGCAGATTTAGCCGAGCCATGTGACGGCGACGCTTATAACACGCACATGTGAAATACAAGGACCACGCACCACGATAACAAAAATCGATGAAACTCTTAAAAGCGCATTGGTAAAGCAAAAATGTTGCCATTAAAAATTGTACCTATGATCATTAATTTGGTAGTTGGTTAAAAGGTTATTTAAATGCATGCGCGTCTTTAATTTCCCCCCGCGCGCGCTCTTCTGGTCAACAGCTAACGCGAGCTGATAACGTTATCGCAACTCGCACAAGGCTACGTTGAAAGAAGTACTAGGTGTAGCGAGTATCTAGGCTAAATGGTGTCTCGTTATAGAATCAATTTTTATGTCGATAAACCACCTGGAGGTTTAGCGAGCTGGACGGCACCCAGCAGCGCAAATCCCGGCAATATTTTTAGAATAGTTCAGCACGTGCTCTTTTTACGCCGAACGGCCAAGAGAAAGGTAATATGACGAAACGTCGAGATGTTAGAGGTAAAAAATTTAAGAAAAAATAATAAAATTCGTCAGACTCACCAATCAGCCGAAGGGCGTCGCAGCAAGAGTCCAGACGCTTAAAAAGAACACAGCTACGCTGCCAGCCATCCACTTCTCGAGTGCGCTTTACTGGCTCGATGACTGCCCTCCCACCCAGCCGCAAACCTCCAACGCTGAACGTTGCGTCACGTACATTGCTGTTCAGGGGTTCCGTTTCTTGTATTTTACGACGTCGACGTCGTTGCTAAGAAAATACCCGCGCTTTTCCTCATGCACAATTGCCTATGTCTACCATAATCGATTATTATTTTCTTCATTTCTTAATTGCCCAACTAAGTGCATTTATATTATTACAAGAAGACTACTCACTGATAACCTCGTGCTCTTGCGCAAAGAACGAACGACGTCATCCAGACAATACTGAAACTGATACAATATTAATCGAACTTATTATACTTTTATCTTGCCAATAAAGTATCAATATGAATGGCACACCATCGGTTATTTATTTATTTATACATCTCCTATTTATAATAAACGCAAAACCCTCACTAAACTGCAGACCTTCTTCGGATCCGATTCGATAGCACTTTAATTGATATTAAGTCGTAACAATCATAAAAAGGCCTCATGGTCTTTTTATTCAAATTTTGACCCTTACAATTGCATGCAATTGACTCAATTACCTCTTGTATAATCCACGTTCCACGCCATCCACATTACTTTTGTTTCGGATGCGGGACGCTTTACAAAAATTTATATTACAAAACTTAATTTTATTGTTAGTAAAACTTCAAAATATTTCTATAATAATATAACAACATACCGGATGTTGTATTAGTCAACTTTCGGGATTGTTTTCAAAGTCCAGCAGCAACTAAAAGGGTCTTGAGCTGGTATCTCGACAAGTACAGGACCGTAATCCAAGTTTTTATGTCCTCCTCCTCCTCGAAGATGACGTGCTGGCCAGAAATAGATTAAATGCTAAAATAATTTCTTGACGAAAATTTAGTTTTTCCGATCGGGATTTCTATTTTTTTTTAATTGCAAATTTTCATTTTCAGCTTTTTTTATTTTTATTATCAGGCGAGAGTTCTGACTCCAGAATTAGAAAATATTTTTTTCAAAAAATTTTTTTTTTGAAAACCGAATTTGAAATTTATTCAAAACATGAAATAAAATATTAATTTTGATTCCTAGAACTTAATTTAATCCTAACTTAAAATTTCTTCTTTTTTTTCTTGGAGTTTCTTTTTTTCGGGGCTTTCTAGCTTTAAAAATCAAGGAGGAGTGTGACCTTTCGAGAAGGTCTTCATCCACACCGTGTAAACCATAAGAGCATCAAACAAGAGAAATCGATTTGTCGTCGCCTCGTTGAAAGCATTGTAGCAAAACATAGAAAGCCGATTGAATCGCAAAAGTTTTACAATTTAGATTGTCTTAAGAATAACGAAGAGCGTTTTTCTTGTGCGCTAGATATGTATTGCAATACCGCGGTAAATCGATAGCGGCATATACGTATTTTTGCAGAGATTTCAGTTAATCTGTAGATTAATCTTGCAACCAACGGTAGTACAGTGAAACTTGACCGTCCATGTGATTACTAAACCAACGCGGCATGTATGTTCTATGCTAAGTGCGCTGCTCAACTTCACGTTCACCCCTATTTTTGGATAAGTATTTCGAAAAGAATATCTATCGTTTAATAAAAATCCAATTTTTATTTTTTGAAAATTTTAACAGTAAGAGTCCAGAATTTCAGGGAAGGCTAAGCCTCTCGTGCCTTCTCTAACGAGCCGCCGCTGCCTGGTAGATATTAAACTTAGAGGAAAATATTGAAGAAAAAAGGATATGAGTGAAAAACACTCATCATAAGTAAACAAAAGAAGAAACAAAAGTAACAATATTGTGAAAAATAAAGAACAAATAGGATATGATAGGGAAAAATTAGTTTTAATCTCCACCAGGTGCAGGGACGGCCTAATTGGAAAACCCTTGATATTCCACAAAGTACTCAGAAATGTTTGAAATTCTTTTTTAAAATAAAAGTAGAAAGACTAAAAAAATCAAGTTTTGACTTTGACTGGGAAACGAATCTGTTACTCCAACCTCGGCTAACCGCCAGTTTGCACATACGCATCGAAAGTGAGGACTGAAGAGCAGTGGCGGCTCGTAGCTTTATCATTGTCATGAAGAAGCTAATTAATTATGAAGCACACTGTAAAACAAAAACGAACCCATGTGGAATAAAGAGAGATTTCCTTTCGTCCCAGTATCTTTAGCAGTTTGCAGAAGTTGAAAAATCCACCGAAAAGTTGGCAAAATGATATTGTTAGAAATCGATAGCAAATTAGAAACAATAAACAAGAGAAATCAATAAAAAAAGGTGGATAAGTTAAAAACAAAATGTCCACGTGCAGTGCTGTAACTAAGGTGAGGGAAGAACTAAGGGGGAAAAACTTTAAAAAAAGTTGTACAAAAATGGGTGCGCTTCATTTTATTTTTGCCAAAAATTTTACATCGGGGGGGGGGTACAAGCGTAACATGAAAGAACAGATAATGAAAAAACAGAGCATTGACGAAGGAGAACTCTGAAAAGTGAGAACATAAAATTTTTTAAATTTATATGAATTTTATTTTTTGTTTAGTCTTTGCCAAATTCAAGTTTTGACAAAGACAACCATGGCAATACACGGATCCACCATAAAAAATAGTTCTGCGGTTTTTATAATTAAATGCCAGAAATCCCGGAAAACTTGTTTTAGGGTGGATTCTCTTCGCACCTCGCACTTTCGGATCCACCCTGAAACGAGTTTCACCTTTGGCGAGTTCTTTCGGCCTTCAGGGATATTTTAAATGGGTCTAGTTTTTGTCAAAACGGCTTGGAGCGCCGCTCCCTAAAGACTAAACAAAAAATAAAAATAAAATTCATATAAATTTAAAAAAATTTTATGTTCTCATTTTTCAGAGTTCCCTTTTGTCAATGTTCTGTTCTCTCATGGAAGCGACTAAACCATGTGATGAAGGTGTTTAAAAGTATCTATCTTTTGATAGACGTCACAATCAAAAATTCATTTTATTGTTTCATAATTTTAATAATAGTTTATTACTCTAGGATTTCAGAGGAGTCCAAGTCTCTCTTTCCTCTTCCGACGAGCCGCCGCTGCTGACGAAGATGATTACGAAATAATGTGAAGCAGTTTAACAGTAAATGAGCTGAATTTTTGACTGTGAGTCGTAGTAAAATGATGGTATTTTGTGTCATAAATTACAAATATAAACAAGGTGGAACTCGCTTTTGCGACAGTTCTTAGGCTTCTATACATCTACTTTTTCGGTAGGTTAAATTATTTGGGCTTTATTTTATTCCAATTTTTAATGCCTTAATCTTTTAATTTAATCTGAATAATTAATACCAATCTAAAAATATTCTATATGAAGTAAAATTGTTTTAAGAACGTGCGTTCTGATTGGTTTTGAATTATGCGGACAGACGGACACGGAGCTAGATCATAAGGCTTCTTCCTATACGTTGTATAGAAGCCTAAAAATAAAGTTTATAGATCATTCAAAAATTCGGGCGAAAAAGGGCCCCAAGACATAATAATAAAAGCACCATTCTTCTTCTTCATCAGCCTTTTATTCCACTTCTGGACTATCGGCCTCTTTCGCTTTCGAGCAAGGTTCGGGCATTAAGACCCCCCGGTTGTTTAAACCGGGTTGGAAAATGCCTGTATCCCTGTTTTTAATAGTTGACGGCGGCAATCGTCAACCCAGGGGGACCGCCGGCTTTACGTGCCCTCCGAAGCACGGAGACGGTCGTATGAAAGTTTTTGATTCTCCACGGATTCGAACCGAGTACTGTAGAGCCAGGAGTTGTTCGACTAACTTACTAGGCTAATGACTGTCTCTTCTAAAGCACCATTATCCCTCCAAAATTGATAATAAAAAAAAATGACAAAGAAGCTAAGAAGAAAAAATCGTTATTTGTAGCCTCCTCTCCATAATTTTAGACCTAATTGCGCCGTTTCACTCGTTGAAAACATTCATGTAGCGACTAAAACTCGAAAATTACAGTTCTAGAAATACAAGATCTTTGAGCCGCCCCATTAATTCAAAACATTCCTGAAGCGGCTGAAGGTCGAAATACAGAGTTAGAAAAACAGAATATTTTTTTATCAGTTAGTATAATTAAATTAACAAAATTCAATTTAAAATGCGATGTTAACTGTCGCACTCCTGGAAGGCAACTACCTCCAGATGCGCCCATTAAAACACAGTGCTGCAACTATTTGCGTTAAGTGCACGTACCGTTAACAGAATGAGAAAAACACCGACTGTTATGTAAAAAATCGAAACTTTAAAATTGATTATTACCTGAATTAATCGATACCAGAAGTTCATCCGTTGTCTAACATAATATGGCTTTGCATTTATGTAAATAAGTATTTCTAATATCTTCGGATAAAGATTACCGTACTCGGACCGCGAAATGAGTTTATTGGCGAAATTAAATTTAAAACCGATCTTCATTAAAAACAAAGTAATTCACTAAAATATAAAAATTATTATTTATCAGATGTTCAGGCGTTTTACTTCCAACTTACTTCTTTTAATTTATTTCTTCTTATTTATATTATTTTACGTCTATAGACTAATTCTCCAAACTCTGCCCCCATAGGTGACTTATTTTCTATTGAACGCTTACCAATATTTTTTTGTATTATTTATTTAAATATTAGAAGGTAGGAGCAAACGATTTTTGTGTAGGAATCCCCAAATTTTAACATAATCCTATTTTGAGAAATTTACCAATGAGTAGATTGAAATACAGGCAACCTCCCATACATAAAAATTCTGTTTCCAGTGGCGTAACAAAAACCTCACTTTAGTGGGGTCAAATTACATTTCTTTCCATATTACATACTATATTTCTCCAATACCATACCATTTAATCTTTAATCGCTTTAACCTCATGGGAATCATTTTTACTATACTATACGGCTATACGCCATAAATGGGAGAGAGCTTTATCTCCATATCCATTCCAGAATTTTTCTTGTTCACAAATTTTTAACGTAATAAGGATTTTACTAGGCATTCATCGCGCAAAATAGTACAGGCACTGCCACACTCTCATAGACTAGGTTCATTGTAACTCTTGACTTCTCCAAATATTATACATTACTGACTACCTACGCCACTGGATTGCACCCCCTGGAATTCCACATATGAGCGCCCATACCTTTTCTTGTATTTTTAACCAGAGAAATCTTCACATATTACCTTTATCATATTATTTCACGATTTTATTCAATCCCACCCTTCAACGACCTTTTTTCCAACTCCAGCCTGCTTCAGTGTTCCTACTCATTTTTCAAACCTTTCTGAATTTTAGTAATTCACATAAAACAAAAACGTAATTTGGAACTGATTACCACCTACACACGAATGGATTATCAAGAGATAACTTAACAAAAATAATTACTAGGCAACATGTAACTTGAGAATCCCACAAGACTTGAAGTGAATAGGTCTCGAAACCCACTTGGTAAAAACATCTCTGAAACCCATCGTAACTTAAAAGCTCTAATCTCGTTAACGAATTTATGCAAGTCAGTGACAGACAGAAAAAAAATTATTTAATTAATTTTGTTTTTCAAAGAAGAATAAAAATTTACCTTCTTTATTTAAAAATATTGAAACTCGTCTTCCGAAATAGATTTGTTTTGTGTAAAATTGACAAATTCTTGAAAAAAATTTGTACAATTTTAAATTATCCAACTTTTCCTGATATTCCAATCGAGACAATAATTAGTAAGCCCTCTTAGTGAAGTTTCGTTTATGGTATCTCTCCATCGATGTATGACAACCTTCCATATGAATCCTTCTGGTCTTAAAATACTGCCACTAATTAAAACAGAACACATTAAATGGAAATAATTTAATAAATCAACATTTATTTATTGGGAAGTAGATAAATAAAATTGGTTACTTGTCTGCATTTACAAATGTGAGACACAATTTTATTCCTATAAGTTTTCTTTAGACAAATTTCCATTAGCCTGCAAAATAAACGGACACATTGCAATTATCTACATAAAGATAAAAATAAAATACAAATTTTTCCAATATTATATTGTGAAATTGAATTTAAATATTTTAATCATAAAAGATTACAAAGTGTACATTGTATCGAAGATTAAATATAAACGTTCCGATTTGTGAATCCGTACACAATTTAATTGGCTTCAATTATTAAAAAATTCTTAATAAAATTTCCCTTTCGGTGGAGGCCCATCATGCTTACAGCATCAACAATTTTATTATTATTATTAATAGTTCCACCACTTGCTTGAAAGTATAAAATAAATTAATATACCTATCACTTAAGCATTAACTAATGATTTATCTAAAAGCCAAGTCACGTGAAAAATCACAACAGAATAAATTAAAACCGTTGTAGAAATGAATGTATAATCTTTAAAAAGTTGTTTTTCGATAAGATTAATGTTTTAAAAAAATAATAATAAAATAATACAGTAACGCACTATATACTATTTATTTCAGTCGTACTTAGTGCTTCTTTTTCCAAAACGTGAAATAACAAATCGAACTAACATTTGAACCTATTGTTGAGCACATTGAACATGTCGCTCTCCGTGACCTCCATGTTCTTCATCACTATCGTATGCTTCACCTCGTCCTCCCGAATTTGCATTGTGTAAATTGGGATCGTAATCGTTTAGATCAACCTCTTCGACGTGCTCGCCTTTGGGCATGACAAATGCAGGTCGGGGCGGTAACACACTTTCTAACTTTTTCAATTGAATTTCGTTTGCAAAGTGATTGTCTGGAAAAGTGACATCAAAAGTTATGTACAGGTTTCCTTTCTCGAAAGGATTTTTGTAGTGGGGCATTCCTTCGTCGGGAATTACTTTCTTTTCACCAGGTTTAATAACTTCACCTGGCGTTGATCTCAACACTAATTCACGACCATCTAAGTGTTTTAAAACATGCTCAAAACCGCAAAGTGCTTCTGTCAATGTAATTGTATGTGTAAAATACAAATCATCATCTGAACGTTTGAATTGATCGTGAGGCTTAACGCTCAAAAGAATTACTATATCACCAGGCTCCACACCAGGTTGTTGGTCTCCTTCATGACGGAATACAATCTTCTGATTTTCTTTCATTCCTGCAAAAGAAAATTCGTTACTAAAGCAAAAAATGAAAGCCACATTTCACTCACCTTTATCTACAGGAACTTCAAGAACTTTCGATTCGTTGCACACCTTTTTGCCTCGACAGGTACCGCAACGATCTTTTTCGCTAATAACTTCCCCTTCTCCGTGACAAGTAGGGCAACGACTTTGCATCTGTTGAGTCATGCCAGGAGCGAGGTGTCGGTAAGTAATTTTCATTCCCAGACCTTTGCAATCCCGACAGGTGTTTTTGTTTCCTGTTTTACTACCTTTTCCAGTACAAGTTGCACAAATTATATTCTTACTAAGCTGCAATTTTGCGGTCTTTCCATTGTACAAATCCTCTAAAGTTACTTTTAGCGGATGAACGGTATCTTCTCCACGTCGCCGACGCATTTGAGAATGTCCTCCCATTCCAAAACCGCCAAAAAGGCCGCCACCGAAGAGATGGGAGAAGATATCCTCCGCTCCCGAATGGAAACCATCGTTACCGCCACCTTCTTGTAGACCTTTTAAACCATACCTGTCGTATACTTGTTTCTTTTTTGGGTCCGACAAAATATCGTACGCGTATGAAATTTCCTTAAACTTGTGTCCTTCTTCTGGGTTCTTGTCAGGGTGAAATTCTTTTGCTAGCTTTCTGTAAGACTAGAAAAAAAAAAACTTAGATAACATTGGTAAGAAATAGTTGATTTTAGAACTTTGCATGCGAAAGGATTGACATAGACAAATGGAATCAAGATAATATTATTGAACAAGATAGTACAAAGCAGTTAGGAAACGAAATTCAAATTGAATCGGTATCAAAACCGGGAAGTCAAGTTCTAATATCTTTTAATCAGGTAATTTAGTGTGTGGAGGAAAATGAAGTTCGGCGTTCAGTTTCACATAATTTAAAGCACAAAATTTTGTTGATTAAATTGATAAATGAATTGAATTGCTAAAATTATACAGCTGTACATGTACATATTGCATATCTTCAGGGTTGAACTAACAAATGTATTGATACACTATCACATTTATAAATTTATATTGTTCCCTGTGTAAGTAAAAATCTATAAATAGAACAAGTTTATATAATAAAAAATATGATATAACAAAAATTCTTCTTAATGAGTAATAACTTTTTATTTACAACAGATAACTTTCTCTTTAGAGCGCTTTTTAGACATAATCTAATAAAAAATTTACAAAAAGTAATTTCTTTACGTTAACTGAATGTAGGTTCTAGTTTTTTACTGTCTTTTACTAATTTTATAGCTCCAACTTCTTGATTTTTGTTTATAATTAAAAGAATTACTGGACGGGTATCTCTATCGTACCCAATTACCATATCACTTAAAATATACATTGTCGTTTACATCTCCGGATAAATCTGTAAAAACTTGAAGCCGTTTTAGATTGAACTTTTTAATAAAATTCGTGAAGCAATAATCAGTTCATCAAAATGTTAATCACTTCTAGAACATGCACAGAGAAAAATGGAAACATTTTTCGATTCCACTTTGTATTACGGGCCCCCCAAAATCAAGAGGTTTTTGTAAATGTGAATTTTTTTAAATAAACACAGAAATCTGTATTGTTTGTAAGAATTTTGGGTCAAAGGTTAACAAATTTCTGAATTAGTAAGAACTACTAAAAAATCCTAATCTCCGACTTTAACTGCCTCCTATATTTAAACCAACAAAGATAAATTTCAAGATTCTCTCAAGATTTATTTGGACTAGGTCTAATTTTGTTCATTTTCAAGACTCAAGTTGACTGAAGATGAACAAAATATAAGTTCGAAATAGGTGGCCTGGGTCATCAAAACCTTCAGTCCCTATAAATCGCCAGGATTGGATGGAGTGTTTCCGGCCCTAAGACATGCATTGCGCATGGCTACACACCCCAAGAGTGGCTGAAGGTTCAAGTCATTTTCATACCTAAGCCAGGTCGAGCTGATTACTCACTGGCTAAATCTTCGGACACCGTCATTACGGCGACCCGAAATTCGGCTATAGCAGTTTCGGCGATTCCAATTCGGTACCAGCATTTCGGCGATAGTAAATTCGACTACGGCGACGGGAGATATACTTTTAGTTTATTTAATTGATTCCTCTAAATTTAAAATCTAAATGTACAAAAAAACTATGGCCTATGGCTTTTTGAACTTAAAAACCCGTCGATAAAAGTTGGTTATTTCCCCCACGATACAATAAAATTTATTGTGTCATGGTTATCTCCCAACCTCTTTTCAGTGGATCCATTCTTTTGTTATTTGTTCCTTTTCAATAATACTTATTGTATTAATCTATCCTTGGTTTCTCCAATTTCAATATAATTCAGCCTTTTCAATTAAATAATACCGTCTTCCTTAAGCATTTATCCTTTCCAAAATTTCAATTAGTCCTCCACTTTTAGTAACGGTTTTCGTCTTTTCGAGTAGTCATGGCTGGCATTTTGAGTTGAGTTTTTTTAGCCAGTTGAGTTTGGGCGGTGGAAGAGTCACTTTTGTGTAAATAAATATTAAATTTTTTTGCTTAAAAAGTAACAACCTGTGATGTATGTAAATCAATCGATCAATTTAAAAATAAAAAATTATTTTTTAAAATATTTTTAACAAATTTCCCGTCGCCGAATGGGAATCGCCGAAACTAGCATAGCCGAATTTCGGGTCTCCGAATATATGTTGCCGAATCGTTTTCGCCGAAACGACGCGACGTGTACCGCTAAATCTTTTAAGCCAATAAGTCTTACCTCGTTCTTTTTAAAGACACTGGAAAGACTGTGAGACAGAGAAATTCGTGATGGTGTTGGTGCAGAACCCACTACATCCGAATCAGCATGCATACACTCCAGGGAGATCTACTGAGTCCGCGCTTCATAAAGTCGTGGAATGTATCGAGAAATCACTACATTTTCAGGAATGTACCCTAGGAGAGTTTATAGATATCGAAGAGGCTTTTGATAAGGCCACTTTTGAGAGTACTACGGCATCCTTACAAGATCACAGCGTTCCCTGCACCATCGTAAGATGGATCAGCTCTATGCTGCAGGACGGTTATGATCGGAGAGGGAGACACGAACACAAAAGGCGTTGTCGCTAAAGGCCGTCTGTAAGGTGGTGTGCTCTCCCCAGTTTTGTGGGACCTTGTAGTAGACAGTCTTCTACGATGCCTTAACAAGAAGAGTTTCTAGACCATCGGATACGCCGATGATATAGCTATACGGGGTAATGTAAACTGGGCCAAAAAACTACCTAAAAGTGGTCAACCAGGTCAAAGGCAAATTTTTCAAAAATTTTGAAAATGGTAAACTGGGCCAAAAGCAAAAATTATCGATTGAAAAATTGTAGTATGGGGTTTGAAAATCAAAAACTGATACACGTCAGCGTATCGTTACACGTTATTCAATATCGAATTTATAAGAATTTTATTTTTACTTTTTGTTTAGTCTGTCAAATTCAAGTTTTGACAAAGACAACCATGGCAATACACGGATGCACCATAAAAAATATGCGCGAAAAGGTAGATCGAGCGCGAGGATGTAGATCCTTCGGTAGAACCTACCGTCCCATTGGTAAGTTAGTTAGTTTCTGATATTTTTTTGAAATAATATCAAAAAAGAACTCACACCAGCACACCCCGCCTGCACCCCTTTTTTACCTTAAATTTGTCTTTGGCCCAGTTTACTACTTTCATAATTTTAGTTAAAAGTGCCTTTGGCCCAGTTTACATTCACCCACTGTTTAAAGGAAAGTTTGAGAATATCCTGTGCGATTTGATGCGGGATGCTCTCAGAATATTAGAGAAATAGTGCACGGAGCAACCTCTCTCGGTTAACCCGACCAAGACGAAGTTTGTTCTGTTCACTAGAAAAAAAAGCTAAGAAATATGAGAATGCCTAGTTTAAAAAGAACCCCTCTCAAGATGGCATCCGAAGTCAAGTATCTGGGAATTATACTAGACAGGAAGCTGAATTGGGGCAGCCATATCAATTCTAAAATCACCAAGGCTGGCATGGCTATCTGGCAGTGTCGAAAGGCAATGGGAAGATCGTGGGGTTTTTCTCCGATCGCCCTCTGGCTCTACACGGCTATAATAAGACCTATGCTATGGTGCACTCGTTTGGTGGCCCAGAACCAAATTGACAACAACAGCATCCTCTCTCTATATCAGCTGCACAGATTAGTCTGCTTGGCAGTAACGAGAGTGATGCGAACGACACCCACTGTGGCCTGTGAGGAGGTGGGCATGCGCGGATCCTTGAGGTCTGCTCGAAAAGAGTGCCTTTTCTGGATCTAGATGCCGACCGAATCTCTCCCAAATATGTTTGACAGGAAGTTTAACATCTTGCCAAACGCAACAGGAGCAGACGAAACAGACATAAGTCTGTATACGGATGGTTCCAAAAGCAATACCGGCTCAGGAATTTTCTCTTCTGATCTACATCTGGATATAAGTTTAACGTTGGGTAGATATGCGTCCGTCTTCCAAACAGAACTTATGGGTATATTACACAGTGCGGAGATAGTCCAGGAAAAGGATATCCGAGGCAAAACAATTCAAATATTGACAGACAGTAGAGCTGCTCTTGTGGCTGTCTCGGGCAAAGAGGATTTCCACATTCTTAGATAAATCTGAAAGTCTGTTTTAACAAGATCTCAAACTAGCCTATTGTTTCTTGCAAAATTTTTAATTTTATTGATGTCAACGAAGCAGACACCTTTTTATTCAAGTGCTAAGCCGAAATATTTTTTCTATAATAATGAATATAATGTGGTGAAAATTAAAATTTTTTTCCTATAAATAATTCTCTAAAATACTAGTATTTTATTAACGATTACAATATTACCCCCCTAAGGAAAAGGCGTGAAAATTTCATTACTTGAGCTGTAATCGAGAGAGCAAGTAATACCGAAGAATAAAATTGATGTTACTTTTAACAGCTTCGATTTGTGAAATTGATATTTTAAAACAGATAAATATTGTGAAATATTGCCTTCGCCTATATATCTGTGGCTTGGTGCCATTTATGTAACAGGAAAAAGAAAAAACATGACTGATAAGAAGTATTAAATACTTTATTGACAAATCAAGGTTGAGTAGCCTTTTATCCTTATATCAGGAATATCGTAGTCAACCCTGTTGACAGGAAAAGTGGTTTGCCTCTTCGATGTTTATTAGTGGTCGTTGCCAGTGAGTACCAACCACAAAACAACCAAAAAATGTTTTGCATTTCAAGATTGTTCGACCAGAAACCACATGATGTACCTATATCTGCTCCGCTGCAGATGTCTCCTTACAAAACATAGCTTAAAATTGCAGTAACAAATATTTCAAAGTAATACGAGTAAATTAGTAGTTGGTACAATTTGTTTATATTCAATGATGCGAAACAGTTCAAAATCAAATATACGAAATTACTTTATGGGTAATTGAAAAAAGAACAGGAAGAAAACAAATTACTAACTAATTGCACTGTAATTTCCAGTGTGGGGCTTTCATCGGGAATACTTGGCTCCAAATTTAGTTCTTGGAACAATTATATTAGTACGCAATTTATTTTACACTTGGACGAGTTTTCATATGAGAACATCCTGTATACAATTAAAGCTATAGGTGTAACCATGAACTTTATACCGCTTAAAAAAAACTGACACCATTCCAAAGAAATAGAAAATAACTGCAGAAGAAAAGAAAAACCGCTATAACACAAATTGAAACTGGCACTTTATGAGAGTTCAAAAGCAACCACAATCTCCACCTTGATGTGGAGATGAAACTCCATTTGATGTTTTGCGTGAAACCAAAACCTACGTCCTTCGGCTTATTTATTATGCTTTATCTACTTGAAATGACATTGAATAACTACTAATAATCGCATGTTTCAATAAGAATTAACATAAATATCGTTTACGATATTGTGATCAAAGTATCAACCATTACTGCTCGCCATTAAATTACTCCAACTCGAAATTTTAGTTATAATTTAACCGAAATTGGAAAACTTGAACGTTAAATCGAAAAAGGCAATAAACATGCATTGTTAATGTCAGCAACTTCCACGCGGTTCGTTAAATTTGAACAAGGAAATGACTAGCAATTTTGGTTAATTAATTATAACTTAAATGAATTTCGATAAATACCTTTTTTATTTCAGTATCCGACGCATTTCTAGTTACACCTAAAATATTATACAATTTGTTGTCGGCCATGTTCCAAACAATACACGAAAACTCAACTTCACACAAGAGCAATTCTACTATAAAGGAAATTGCACTAGCAAAAAACCTGACCTTTCTGTCAAAAATTGTCAGGTTCGCCAACGTCGCTACGTAAAGCACCCTACATTGTATAAACAAGTTAAGGAGGTTTTACACGCGCGATGTTTTTTTAATATCAATTATCGTTTACTTTTAAGGCAGTGATTTTAAATCGGCAAGAATTAAATTAAAAAAATTAATTATTATTGTCAACATTTAAAATATTGCCAAGAAAGCGATTTAGTAATGACTCAATTACAGGTTTCTATAAAGTATACAGCAGCATAATTACCAGTGCAGGATTTACGCTAGGGCGGCAAAATTCTAGGAGCGCCTAAATTTTAGAGACGAAAAAATTTTAAAAGTTGTTAAATTAAAAAAAGTTTAATTTAAAATTTGATTTGGCTTAGTTTTGCTGTGAATTTTTGTTAGTTATCATTGCAGATGAAAACGGTTTTCTTCAAATTACCTTTATCACAGTAGTCCTTTTGCCTTATTCCTAGAAGCCAGGATAGATTCTTCGTTGTTCCTTCCAATTAACATAAGTCACTCACAAACTCGAACACTTTCACATTTTTTTTCACTTAAGTATATTAAAAAGAAAATTGTTTTTGATTATTAAGAAAGCTTTCGTCAAAATTATTCACAATAATTCGAACTCGAAACACCATACACTCTCGTTCGCGGAAAACTGAACATTTTCCGAATATTCTCCATACGATTACTTTTAAGCTGAATACATGCACTAGCGTTTTGCGGAATGTTATTTTTGTTTTGATTGCTTAAATTTCAATAAAAGGTTCAAATTTTACTAATCAAAACAAAAATCGCATTCCGCACATCGCTAGTGCGTGTATTCAGCTTAAGGCCTTACAAAAGAATGACTGATAGGAGTGCGTACGAGGCACTGCGTCATAATTCGTATATAACTTTTTTTTGTTTCCTGTTTGCAATTTTAATCGAATTTTGTTTATAAGTTTCCCACTCTTTCGTCCGCCGTGCATTTTTATAATCTTCATTTTCAAATTAACAAAATAAAATATAATTCAAACTGGTAAAAATCGTACAGATATTTTGTCATTTTTGTGCAGAAAAATTTGCTCATTTGCTGACAAATTTTCTGCTGCGTCCTTAGTCCTTTAATATATTTTTTAAATAAATTTGCTTCATTAAACCTATTTTTTTGAGAAAATATTTTTGTATCGCGATTTTTTAAATTTACAATAGAGCGTTTACCTTGAAAGTTTCAAATATTTTTGCCTGCGGCACTATATGCTGGTAGTTACCTCCAGACCCCCTCCTAAGGGCGCAAGTTTCAAAGACGCCACGGGCGCATCAGACCCTAGTTCCGGCTCTGCTGCTACTATATATGCTACACCATATCGGACAGGGCCTAGGGCGCAGAGGACCCTAAATCCGCCACTGATAATTACATAATATTATTATAACAAAATGATCAGGTTATTATTCGCTCTTCAAAAAGGATTACAATAATTTGGGATTAATTTATTCAATAAAATGCGCCTTTATAGTCATGGATTGATCCAAGATCAATTCTCGAAATAGCAGCCGTTGCTACGATACAGTCTAAATTCCAGTAATCTCATTGGTAAATTCTAGATTTATCTTGAGTCTCGGATTGATCCGTGACTATTAGTACGGGCATTAGTGGCGGATCCAGACAATTGCCATCCAGAATGTTTGCCCCCCCCCCACGAACTACTATTAATTGCCTTATAAGAGAGCTTTACAAATATATGATGCTGTTTTCTATTTGTCCATTAACAAATAGAAAATACGATTACTCCTTTTACCTTCTAAATTAGTGTTATAGCGACCAAAAGAACTGCAAGGCGCAGACACGTTTCTGCGCAAAATTATGAAGTCCAATACAGCCTTTAGACTACACAATTTGGTATAGAAACGTGTTTCCAGTGCCTGCGCCTTGCAGTTCCTTTTTTTTGCGCAAAATTGTGTCACTGAAAAAAGATGTTACTTAATCTAACAAATAAATTAGTTGATTTAAAGAAAAACTTGGTTGTAAACTAGATTACCCCTTTTGGAAAAACAATTAAAAGGAGAGTTTATTGGGATGAGTGTAAAAATATTTTAAAATTACCTGGGATTGCCTCAAATTTCCTTTCACGTGTACACTAGTTTTTCTCAGAAATTCTTCCCCTGGGAAATCCGTTAAAAAAAATCTTATGGATATGACTACAAAAGTTTCTAGAATTTCTTAACTTTCTCGAATTTCCTTCACTTGTACACCAGATTTCCCTAGTAAAAAAAAGCTCATTAGTACGAGTATTAAAAAAATCTCATTTAAAAATATCAGCCCGTAATAATTTTTAGCAGATGATCACTGAGAAGTAAGAATAACCACAACCCGTTTTCGCCCCCTTCATGAACGTTATGTGAATCCTCCCTTGTCTAGAAAGACAGAAAACTTCTGAGGCCAAACACTTGGCCTTTAGAAAATCAAAAAATCCCTAAACAAAAGAATGCAAAATTATTTAAATATTTATGCAACCAGCCGGAAAGGAGACAGGAAAAAAATTCGATTACCCATTCTGTGAGCTTTGGTTAAATCCAGCAGAACAGCAAAACTTGTTGTCTAGGTACAAATTGCCATGCTTTCATTAATTTTCAGAAACAAAAACCAAAAACAGAAAATAAATTAACATAAGCCAATGCAATTTGTAAAATCGAGCAATAAAAATAAAGAATTGTAGGTAACAAATTATGGAATAAATAATATACATACAGGATTACATTCTCGTTTAACTTATCTTTTAAGGAACGTAATTTTCAAAGAAACAACTTAAAGTTCAATTATGTATTAAGATTTAAAGCATATAAATCGATACCTACTACAATATTTACACAGTTAAACTAAATAAAAAAAAGAGTAGGGGGAGGAACAAAGGCGAATATCAAATGCTGTACAGTACATAAAAATTGTTTTAAACTCTATGAAAATAATGCAATAAATCTAATAAATTTACTTACATTAATTTTTCTTTTTAATACTTGACTATTAACTACGCAAAGCATCAGTTTCGGCTAAGCTGTTACACATATTTCGTATGAATTGTGTGATACCGAGGAGTGATGTTATAGTTAAATTTCGTTTTATGAATGAAAGTTTTATCCGAAACGCATTTATTGCACAAAAGAACCAAGTTATTTCGGGGTAGTACGCTGATACTTTGAGGTAGATCTCTAGGCATACATGCATACTTTCATCAATACAAAAATGTTTTTGCTTAAATAAATACAATTTTTAAAATTAAGTACGTTTTAACGTAGTAATAAATAGATAAAGAGATCTCAAAAACAAACAACTAATGGTTTTAATTCAAAAATCAAGTATGGAAGACTCGGAAATATGTTTTAGTTTGTGTTCACAAATATGGTTACCAAAAGAAAAAATTATTTAAGTAACAAAATAAGTTTCTCATAAATTTTTAAACAACACAAAACTTTTTACCTTCGGAGACCACACGAGCAAACACAAAAAAGTATATAAAAATTTTAAAACTTATTTTTGAGTATTTTTCCATAGGTATATTTGAGAAATTACAAATTCTAAAATTCGAATCCATAAACGTCCCGCCCCTTTGGCAACGTTTAACAATTCGAGGTCTAAAACATTAATCTAACGTTACAACAGAGTACGTAATACTTAACGAGTAATCACTATTAATAGGTAGGTAGTAGAAGTCTTCTCACATCTATAACTTACTAAAATATTTTTACTCTTGATAGATTTCATATAAAGCTAGATTATTAAAAAAATAAAAGCACTAAAAGTAAGTCATTGCATGACTCGAAGGGAACCGCATTTTAAAAACTATATCTACACAGAGTATTAAAAATTTGCGTAAATTTTAAACTTAGCAGTAAAAAATATCACATTGAGTAATTCTTAAATGCAAACCAAAAATTGTCTTCTTCTGCAAAAGTGTCAGCATAAAATAAAAATTATTTATTGGAGTTATCGGAAAGGCCGCGAATATGCAAGTCAAAATAATAAAAAATAATTTATAATGAAACTCGCATTTCCACATTCCTTTGGAGCCTATTAAAATGAGCGTTATATATAACCTATCAATATACAAGTAAATAAAATAAATACATAATACTTATCGTATTAAGCAAGTACGACACAACTTATTAGGTCCTATACAGTCATCGTGGCAAAATGCTCCACACTTTTTACACATAACCATGGCTTTTAAATTACAAGGACAAGACGAATCTGTACCGGGAGGTATACTATTATTTATCGCTCTAATTTGAGGTCCCTTTTGCGATACCATCATTTGCGACGATTGCATAGAAGCTGCCGGATGATCGATCATAACATTTTCACCTATAATTGTATAATTCGACATTTGATTTTCGACACTAATATCTCCATACACGACACCCGGAGGCATCCGTCGTCTAGTCACTGCCTGCGTACCAGGATTAGGACACTGTATAAAAAAGTCGGGTGTTTGTTCAACTTCCACACTGGCCGGACGTCCGCGCGACCCCACCGACACTACCTGCGATGCGTTCCCCGTGTTGATAGAATCCGTCACTTGCTGCTGAGTAGGCGGCGCACTAGACGATCTCGGTACGGTAGTGTGATCGTTTATACCAGCACGCTGCACCAAAATATATTGACCCACATGACCCATTTGGTTTTGACCTTCAACTACCTAAAACATCAAGTTTTGTTTTATTTTTTTTTTAAAGAAAACGAAAAAACTATGAAATCTAACCGCAGTTTTCGAGCACAAAATTAAAATAACGACGAAAAATGGTGGTTTCAAAAATAAAAATTCAGGTAAAATTAGGTTGAAAAGATTACAGTTTGTCTGTCAAGTGCAGCTTAATCCCATCCCTCAGTTAATCTCTTCTTAAGAATAAAGCAATAAATTCTTGGATATTTCAGTTTTTAATCTGGGAACAAATAACCAAGTTTTGTGAAGTTAATTTAGCAAAAAGTAAAGAAATTTAAGCTTAAAAGTGTGCTGAGTTCCGTTATTCATGCGTTCTTTTTAAATAATAAATTAATTTTTTCACCCTGCCGCCTTAGAAATTGGAAAGAAACCTGGTAAATGTTGAGTTGCAAATTCTATTTTTATTTCGTTAAATTAATTGCATTATTTTTTGCTAATACTTCTCGAAACCCAATTTTAATTTCTATATGCCAAGGTGAAGGTTAGTAAATTGAATGCTTTGTTGAATTTTTCTAAACAAAATTTCATTTAGAAAAAGTCAAATATTGGAGTTAGTGAACCTAGGTACTCACTCACTTCAGGACTAAGAGTTTGAGCTTGAGGTAGAACAGCCATGGTGACGGGAATGCCTTGTCCAGACGTAAAGACGTGCCTGACGACAACCGGCGGACTTGGTTGCCTCTGTTGATGGTAGGCAACTCTCGCTTTTTGAGGTACACTCTTCACCCCGTTATTTCCTGGAACCATTTGGTAGACACCTGAAGCTGGAAGTGGCGGCGTGAAGGTTTTGTTGGTATTTCTTGAGGAACTAATGTTGCCGTATTGTGTAGGTCGATTATTTTCATTATTAGGAATATTTTTTTTAACGTTGTTGTTACTTCCGGTCGAGACTAATAACGAAGGAGGTGGTTTAAGTTGGCATCTTAATTGGTCACGATTGGGACTATTTTGTATAACCGCTTGACAAATTTGATAACTACGTTCTAAATTTACTGCACCTGGTGGTGGTTTATTGTTGCTTCTGTTCCTATTGCTTGACGAATTTTGCTTGTTGGCTGACTTTATTTTGCTATGAGTTGTTACGGCACGTATCGGTTGACTAGTACTAAGTTGCATGTACGGAATTGCACTGGAACTTTGTACCATCCCCGGTCGTGGCACATTTACTTGAGTTATGGAACTTACAGTGGTTTGATTGGGTAAGGTCGCGGTGGTTACAACCGAAGGCAAACAAACAATTGTGGTTGGCGGTATGACAGTCGTGACCGACTTACTTAACACAGGCGTCACCGCAGAGTTAGGCGAACTCATAGCTGCACTTGTCACTAAACTATCAGTACTAGGAATTTCAGGCGTCAAAGTTACTTCCAGTTCTAATTTCACTTGATTACCGGAATATTCAGAATACGGAGGTGAATCGGTGGAATTCTCGGGCAAACTACTGGAAGATTCGGCGTTTCCTAGAGCAGCTGCTACCAAATTGCAGTCCATTTTGACACCGTAAGGCCATTCGTTCGAGATTGGAAACGTGCTTTCTTCCAATCTCACTTCTAATTCTTCTTGCATTGGTATCACTTCAACATGTTCAGTTGAAGGGTTACCCACACTCACCATACCAGCAGGAACGGAATCCAAAGCGTGCAGTGGAACTTCGAGCAATTTTTCCGTGTTAGAATCCACCAGACTCCAGCAGTCTTCTAAAAAATAATAACAAAATTACTAAAAACCACTTAATGAGTGAAGCTACAATCTGTTTATATAAAAAACTAGAAACAATAAGTATTAGTATCAACTAAGAGAATAACACAGATGAATTGGACTCAACGGTAAGCCTTCGCTTATTTTTTGTTTTGACTGTGTGTAATTAATAATAAAACACATTTGTAAATGTGATACATAACAGGTTATCAAAACACTTTGTTACATTTTTTAGTTATCACATTCTAAAGATAACAATAAATTATTGTTGGCAAGTTCTCCTTCTTAATTAGTTTTTTAATATAAAAAATTAAACTCAGGTGCGTACCTATTGTACAAGGAAAAATACAAAAAAGAAAAGAAAATTGAAGATAATTTGTATAAATTTTGATGTTTTTCAATTCAATACAATCGGATACACGCTGTGTTTGGATGTCTGTATGCAATGTGATTGGATACAGATACAGAAGGGAAGCTCCGCCCACATATTTTATTATTATGTTTTCATTTTCAGTTTCAGTAACTTTGTATTTCATCTCGAATCCTCTAGATAGCGCTGCAAAAAAATTTAAAATTCAAATTACCCAGTTTAATTTTTTAAATTATTTTGAGATCGTAATATCAACCTATTTTATTAAAGAAAAAAATCTAAAAAAAAAAATTATCAGAATAGAATTAAATATGCACATAAAAAAATTGATAAATTAAGATTGTTTACTTTTAATTTATAAGAACTCTTAAGTGGCATATCAAAATCATATTTTAATTATGAATATTTGATAATTAAACTTGCAAACAAAAATTTTAAATTTTGAGTTTTCTCTAGTGGTAGTGGTATAACGTATTTTTTGAATTTAGGTAAACATCAGATAAATTTGGAATAGTATTTCAGAAAGAGCACTACAGAATGAAGAAGGAAACCTTGAAAATAGTACAAATAAAATTAAGAAAATATAGGCAAACCACTTTCAGAAACTGCTGAATACGCGGCAAAATGAAGAAGTGGAGTTAATTGAGGAAACTTTGAAAAGCTGCGACGAAACTCCAAAACCGACAAATGAGGAAATCCTGAGAGCAATAAAAAAGTTGAAGAATGGAAAATCGCCGGGTAGTGATGAAATAACCACGAAAATGAAAAAGAATGGAGGAAATTACAAGCAAAGTACTGGGTAGATTTAAGTGTGGTTTTAGACGGGGCAGGTCAACAGTGGACGCAGTACACGTAATAAAACAATTATTGAAAATAGTCACGAGTACGATATAAAAATGCGCATGTGGTTTTTTACAGGAGGAAGTTGGCAAAAGTGATGAAAGATTTTCTAGTCCCAAAAAAAACTGATAAGGATTATTATAGCAACGTTAGCAGAAACAACAGCCACTGTGCAAGGCCCGCTCTAAGGGACGGACAACCCGGACGGCGGAAAATCCAAAGGGCGGAATTTTGGCTGTTGACGTGACAAATTGACAAAAATTGAAATACATAAAGAAATTCCTGGTGGAAAGATTTCTCTGAAACAGTAAAACAAAGTCTGCAGAAGTCTTACAAAGTCTGATAAACTCTGCAAAAGTCTAATTCAGAGTTTTCAGAGGAATATTTCCACCGGGGATTCCCCGAGACGACACGAAAATATTGAAAAAGTTAACAAAAAAATATATTAACCCAATAATGGGGCGGCAATTTGCCTTTTTGTCCGGGACGGCGTAAAGGCTAGAGCTGCGCCTGCACTGTGAGAACTCCAGAAGGAGAAACTGACACTTTTGAGGTGAATGCTGGAGTGAGGCAGGGTGATGCTTTGTTAGCGACTCTGTTTAATGTCGTGTTTGAGAAAATAATTAAAAGTGCGAAATGCAAAGATGCAACAATAATAAATAAGGAAAGTCAACTGCTGGCATATGCAAACGAAGTGGTCGTCATATCGCGAACGAAAAAGGAGCAAGGAGCTGATTGAAATATTTAGAAGCATTAGAAGAGAAGCAATCAAAATGGGATTGAGTATATGCGAAAAAGAGACTAAGTATATGATATGCCAAAGGGAAGAAAGTAAAAACGACAACGATTTGATAATAGATGACTACAGACTCGAACAGGTTCAAAGTTTGGGTGTATAGATAAATGGCAGAAATGAGAGACATACTGAAATTAAAGAAAAGATACAGGCAAGTAATAGGGCTTATTTCTCAAATAAGAACATTCTAAGAGACCGAAGAAAACAAAGATTAAGATCTATAAGTCATTGATAGGACCAGTCCTGACATATGCGTCTGAGGTCATGTGCATCACGAAGCGAGAGGAAGAACAACTGGGAGTTTTCGAGAGAAAAGTAGTTAGAACTATAATTATTGGTCCCAAGCATATAAGTGGTGAGTTTAGAACCAGAATGAGTTTCGAATTACTTGAAGAAATGGGAGGTGAGGATGTAATCAAATATATCAAAGCCCAGAGAATAAAATGGCTGGGACACGTATGGAGAGGCGATAAAAAGGAGGTGAAGATGATGTGGAGGCCTAGTGAGAGACGAGCTAGAGGCAGACCAAAGAAGCGATGGTGGGATGAGGTAACTGGTGATTTGGAGACAATATGAGTGAGGGGATGGAAACAATTGGTGACAGACAGAAAAATAAGGAAAACTATAATTAGTAATGCGAAAACACATAAAGACTTGTGATACAGTGCACAATATATTAAAAATGTAGATATGAGGCGTAATCCAACTCAAATGCGGATTTTGTAAGTTCCATTGGAACAGCTTTCAGGAATGTAAAGCTATAAATATATATTTCAGTAAAAAGTGTTACTCGAGTTCGAGTAAAATTCTTTTTGGTACTTATGTAGAAACCGCCAAATGTTCATTCCACTAAAATTCAATTATTTATTGACCGAAACATAAAATTAGGCGAATTAATGAATGGTTCAAGGGGTAAATATCCAGTAAAATTTCTGTACACAAGACTTGGAATTCCAAAGACTTCCAATGATTTCCAAGAAATTCCAAGACTACCAATGATTTCCACAGAATTCCAGGGATTTCCAAAGAATTCCAAGGGAATTCCAAACAAGTGTACACAAAATTTTCGGGATATTTACCCCTTGGAATGGTTTCTTGGATACAATGTTTTCATATGGCCAAACGAGACTTCTAAAATGCTATTTTGAATTTGTTTCAAATTTTGCGAACACATTGTATAAATTAAGCATAATCAAGTAACTAAATCAAAAGTAAACTATAATTCCATATAAGTAACTATTTACTTACTAAGCATAAAGCTTGTTATACCAATGAATGGTTAATCTTACATCCATATATAAGTATCTATCGAAAAGGATTTTTTCCGCCCAATACATATTTGATATTTTTCTCTTTAATAATTATTGTTAAAGATGACAAAATAAATAGAAAAATATGAGTTGCCTTAGAAAAATAATTTTACTTTTACACCAAAAAGAACTCTAAAAAAATATAAACATATCCATCGAAGTAATTTTGTAAGCAATTATAAAATATCAAATTAGAGTTGGCTATCTTGCAAATCTTTTGCGATTGAAAAATTTTTCATTCTTAGCCATTACAACAAGAAGTAAAATCTTAAAAAAATTAATTTACCATGTTATTTCCTTGTGTTTGGATGAAAGACCTCCCACCCAGTATGTATAGTAATATTTTGTAAATTAAACATATATTTACGAATTGTTAAACTTAAACATGTAGGTTTTATTAAGTGTAAATAGGCAATTCAAAGACTTACGTAGTTATTTCAGTTTAATTTTTGTTTACACAATTTAATTATTTACGTTTCATTAAACGTAAATAGAATTATTAAGCCAACTTAAAAGAGAAATTAAATTATTTAAAAAGAGTTATCGCATATTCAAGTGATCGTAATCGTAAAACCATATGGTTTTGTTGGGAGTTGACCACCGTCTGAACCATCACATAAGTCAGTGAAGTTTTAGTTCCATTGACTCCTGAAAGGATCTCCCAGCGAATATTTAGATCTACTATCTTTAAACCATACGAATATTAGCAAAAATGGAATAATGGAAAATATACCTTTCATTGCTTGAAAAACACACATTTTTGTGAAAATCAAAAGTTTTACCTATTAATTATAAGTATATCTAAATGTGATCTAAAGGACCTTCTCTGTAAATTTTAAAATACCAAAAATGGCCATAGCCACTTGTAAATGGCATCTTGAACCTGTCTAGTTCTTGCGCAACAAACTTACCTCTATTAGAAGCAGAAAAAATTGTATTATGCAAGGTGGCCACCGGTTCCTCCTTATCTTCCTTTGGCGTCGAAGTGAGCTCGATTTGTCCCGATTCTAAAACATAATTTTCTGCATCGATAAACCTATCCTCATCTGCAACATCGTCTTCGGCCATATTTCTAACCAGATCAGATTCTTCCACGCTTGCTTCCAACTTTTCGGCCGAGTCTTCCATACAAACTTCAATATCACAATTATTAGCACACGGCGCCTTTTCTAAAACTATAGCTTCCTGTTGTAAAATGAGCGAATTGGGCAAAACAGAAAATGGCTCTTGCAACTCGACACTTTCCTTCGTCTTTTCTTCCTCCTCTTCCTCATTTTCATTTTCCACTTGACTTTCTTCTTCCTCATTATTTTCTGCTAGACCTTCTTCTTCCTCGTTTTCCACTTGAGCATCCTCTTTAGTTTCGGAACTTTCTTCTGCTACTTCAGGCGACCTTTCCGACGTGTCCATCATTTGTTCTTCTTCCTCATTATTTGGACTGGAATCTATGCATTCCTCGATGGGTTCTTCTTCTTCTTCCTTCGTTTCTTCGCTCGGTTTGACGCTTTCGGGTGTATCGATTGTCGTTTGTGGCTCTTCTTCCCGCGTCGTTTGATCATCTTGTGGTGGTTCGGGATCGGCGATTTCAGGTTTGGGAGAATTACAAACAGGACTTGGTGTTTTACGTTTGGGAGATCGCGGTTCTTCGTCTAAACTCGGCGATCTGAGTCTTTTTTCGCTTTTATTATTATTTTCTTTACAACTAATGATTGTCTCTTCATTTGTGGTCGTCTCGACGATCGTTGGACGATCTTCCTGAGGGGGAGTTTCAGTCACGAGACGATTTTCTTTAGCTTTATGGTGGGTTTTATGTATTTTAATGGGTAAGAGGTCAGGAATCGGCGATCTAGTTTGACTTGTAGTTTCTAATTCCACTTTGTAGTTGGTGCACGATCTAGTTATAGCACCGACAGTTCTTAAACGTTTAATTAGAGGAGTCGATTTACTTTTATTGCTTATCGAAGTGGTCGGTCTTAATTTTATTGTCGTTTTAATAGGTGGCCTACTTTGTATAGGTGGTGGTAAGGAATCTCCGGCGTGTATTCTGTCGCCCCAAATCGGTTCAAAATGTTTCAATTTCCAAGGATCTAAGCGACTGCGTTCTTTGTCGGCTTCCGATTTTAACTTTTGTTGATTTTCGGGAGTGAATTCTCCTTCGGCGAGCCGTTCCTGCCATTCTTTGCAGGCTCGCGCGAAAAATTCGTTATTTAAACCTGAAGAACTTAGCCGTATCGTTGAATCGTTGGAGCACGTGGGCCGATCGACAGCCGGTAAAAGTTGAACTAATTTGTGCTGATAGAGAGTTGGTAAAACGGCGAAAGTGTATTTGTTTAGTAGTAATCGTAAATTTGTATTAACTAATATGGAATCTGGAGTTTCTAAATCTATACAACCTTCTTTAGTTTGTTCCAATTGTGCAGCTGTAGATAATTTTTTGTTTGTACGTTTTCGAGGTTTAATGTTAAATCCAGGTATAGAAGCTAGGACTTCTTTCATGGTCGTCTGAGGGGTTTTATTAACTGTAAAGGCGGGACTGATTTGAACAACTTCCTCTACAGGTTGTGGAGGTAAAGGCTTTACTATAATTCTAGGTACCGGAGCCGAGTTACCAGCAGCTATGGTGGTATTTTTCCGCCTCCTTTTAGCTTGTTGTCGTAATGCATGTTTGATACCCTTCTTACTACTACCCGTGGTAGTACTATTAAATGTATGTTCTTTCTTGCCGGTGTTATCTTGAGTAGAACAACCAGCAAAGCTATCCATCTTATCTAACCCGACAGCATATTGCAAAGTTTCTTTCGGTGCCCCCTTGACGTCGCCATCGACATTTTCAATTTTATTAGTCAGATCGTGTTCTTCTACTTCCATTACACTTCACCAAAATTGTCGCAATTTTTCGCAACAACTACATTTCAGCGGAAAAATACAAACATCACAAAGCCGCCGTTCGACCAAACACTTAACCCATTTTTATGAAAATTTTTTTTACAAGTGCGAGTATTTTCGCAGCTCCATGAAAATAAAAGGATTTCTTAAATAATTATAAAAAGGGACGACACAATTTTTTTCAATTAAATTCACACACAAAGCATTTGACAACAAAACCGATCCGCCATTTAATAACTAAACCAGCGAGATTAATTTATTCTTGGGGAATTGTCCGAAATGACAGTTGAAAACAATTTTTTTTGTTTATGTCAATCATTTAAATAATGCAACCGAAATTTGTCTGTTGGAGTTTATTTTTAAAAGTTCTTGCAAATTGCGGTGGCGTATATTATTCTTTACATAACCGAACGGCGTATTTTAGTTTTATATACAGGATGTTTCGCTTTCGCTCCACATCTTTATTGTCAAAAGTCATGACGTTGACATTTGAGGGAAACGAAAACAAAAGTGTTTTTAAACAAAATTAAACTTCTGTCACATCAACTTTGTTTTTTGTTGTGGGTTTGTCGACTGGGAAAATTTGCAATTTGCAAATACATTCAATGAAGAATTTAATCCATCTCTCTCTTTCTCCTATCTGTCACGTGAGGTTTGCAAATATGACTTACACTGTAGAAGGCAAGTGTGAACGGGTCTTTAGATGTTATCTTAGAAAATACAGTAATCTGTAATTAAAAACAAGATGATGAACTTTTTCGTCACTCTTGACCAACATTTTTTAATTAAGATATTAAAATAATAATTATATTGCAAAATGTCTTGACGTAGGCGATTAAAGCAACTTTAAAAAGTAATTAAAATAATGTGATACGTGCAAAATATGGTGTAAGAAGTGGAAACGACAAATTTGACCGGCCTAATATTAGTAGGCGTAGACTTCGGTGGGTGTGATTTATTTGATGATAATCTAATCGTCTTCACTTAATTATCAGTGTGGACACTTCTCCGTAAATTCAAGTTTTCCCGAGATTAAATTCCGAACTGAAAAGTATGTAATTCTGAAGTGGAAGTTCGGGGTAACCTCATTTTTCTTGCGAGGTTTGTCCATCAAAATGCAACTGTTTTTAATATGAGTTCGAGTGTTTTTTGGAATAAAAACAAAAGCCGAATATGGGTAATAAAAACAGTTGTTGCTCGTATTCGAGTCCACAGCCAAGTCATCGTGTGATTATTCCGTTCGAAGAGACTCTTCCAGAAGGTGAGGTTAGTGCCAATAATTTGCAACACATCAGCGAACGCGAAACCGACGACGGGGGAGAGGCCGACCCTTCGCAAGATCCGATCGCCAGGACCATTTTCATAGAAAAATCAAAGGCGGCCATCGAGAATGGCTTAATCCGGCGCAAAAGTCAGCATCAAATTGCCAATTTGAGGCCTCTCAAGAAGAGCAGTTCCTGTTCGACGATTTATTTGGACGATAGTACGGTGTCTCAACCTAATCTGAAGAATACGGTAAAGTGTGTCGCTTTGGCGATTTATTATCACATTAAAAATAGGGATATGCAGCGGGAGTTGGAAATTTTGTCCATATTCGACGAGAGGTTGCATCCGTTGACGCGAGAAGGTGTGAGTGACGATTACGATAGATACGATCCCGAGCACAGACAAATTTATAAATTTGTGAGGACGTTGTTTAATGCTGCCCAATTGACGGCCGAGTGTGCCATTATCACCTTAGTCTATTTAGAGCGTTTGTTGACGAACGCAAACTTGGACATTGCGCCTTCAAATTGGAAACGGATCGTTTTGGGCGCGATTTTGTTAGCTTCTAAAGTGTGGGACGATCAGGCTGTGTGGAATGTCGACTATTGCCAAATCTTGAAGGAAATCACGGTGGAGGACATGAACGAATTGGAGCGACAATTTTTGGAATTGCTGCAGTTCAATATCAACGTACCTTCGAGTGTTTATGCCAAGTATTACTTTGATCTGAGAACACTGGCAGAAGCTAACGATCTCGCCTTTCCGAGCGAACCTTTGAGTAAAGAGAGGGCTCAAAAGCTGGAAGCGATGTCGCGCGTTATGGAGGATAAAATTGCAACAGCGTTGTCGTTAAAACACGCCTGTAAAAAGTGGTCAAGTTTAGATAACATTAATAATTTTGGTGGTGGAGCACGACGTAGCGTTGCTATTTTATCATGATAAGACTTTTTAGTCTCCTTTTTGAAAATTATTTTTATAGATCTACCAAAGTATTTCTTAGTGTATTTAAATAGTTTTTATATTATCATTTCGTCCATTCTTTTGATGGATTAAAGAAGTTCTATTTGAATGAGGGAATTCCCCAAATTAGCGACAAAATATTTTATACTATAGGATTTTTATTGTTTTTTGTTTCGAGCGATCTCCTTCCGCAATCCTATTATAAACACCATTTTTGCAAGTTTGAGATTACTTAGACGGAAGAAGACTTTTTATTACTATTATATTTTTTTATTATGTTTTGCTAATTAATTAACATTTTTAAAAATATTTTGTCAGAACGTATTATTCAGGGGGTAGTTTTCTAATCAGGATTATGCTAACTAGAAAAAAATGTTGTGTAATTATTATTTGTTTAATAATTGCACCATCCTGCTTAAATATCAAAACACACACTTACGTACACGTCCAATATTGTAACTTGTATTTTATATAAAAATAAATAATTATAGGACAATCCCACAAGTTGTAATTATTTAAATTTTTATACTACCGTATCTATGTTGCTTTAACTAGATGAAAATTGAATAAAATTCGTAATAAAATTATTTATAATTTTTTTACTCTATTTTACTCCCCCCGTTTTGCACAGACTTCAACCGATGCAATATTGGTTGGTATAGAAAGTTGTGTCCGATTTAAATTTCTCTTTCAGAAACTTGGTAAGTGAGTAATCTCTATTTTTCGTCCAATAAAAAAGCATCTTTCTGACGTCACGAAAGTATATAGAGTTTAGTTTGGATGCTGGAAAATGTTTACCAACTGGAAAAACTATAAATTTGAATCTAAAATAGGAGTTTTGTTTGTGTTTACAATGAATTTTGATATACAGTGACCCACAAAAGTTTTCGCACAGTCCTATGTTAGCAATGCAAATTGTACTTTTTGAAAACATTTTTGTCTGTAAAATACAAAAAATATTGTCATCTCTCTCAGAAATAGGGAATGAAATTTGCAACAAAAAATGTGTATCAAAAGCGATTTTTGTGCCAAAAAGAGTATTCAAAAGCTACAATTTATATTGTGCAAAAACTTTTGTTAGTCACTGTATATATAAATATATGCTGTTTGGAAATTTTCCTACAAATTTTTCATTATTTCTGCAGCGTTTCGAGTCAAGAGCTGTTGTAAGGATATTGGGGGTAACTACAAACTACCCCCAGAACTCTTCAAAAACGGATAAAATGCATTTAAGTCTCTTAAAAAATATATACCATAATTTAGTAACCTATCTACCCTGTTCAGTCCGACACTGACTTCCTGCCTGCAACAAATACGCACGACGATTATTTGAAAAACTGACAGTTTAACAACACTAATTTAAATTTCCCGCGCCTACCTCAAGGTAAACCAAATTCAAAATAGAACGGAAAAAATCAAAACCACCTTAAAATGACAAAATTAGAATTTGTAAAAACGTAATTTGTGTTTATATAATAAATTATTCACACGATAGATATAATAAGCGATTAAAAAAATTTAAATGTGTTGCAACATTGCTGTATCGACCAGCGCAGTGCCATTTGGCATATTAATGGTTGCTTTTGTTGAGGAAACAATTTTGACAGCACTGACAATTGTACAATAAAAAGTTTTTAAAAATTTTTATTACAATTTAAGCAGAACCGGGTACAGTAGATTCGCATCTGTTGTTGTAAAATAAAAAGGTTCGAGGTTTACTTTAAAATTTCACGAAATCGGTATCCAAGTTGTTACTCATTGTTTGTAAATATTAAACTTGAATTGATGAATCAGCCCAATAATTTAGAATGTTGTGGTCACTAATCGCGATATCTTACTAACAAGGGATTCGCTACATCTGAACATAGTGGTTTTAAGTTGTGTTAATAGTTGGTTAATTTTGCAGGAAAAATGTCAGCTGGGCCTTACAATTATTCTTATATATTTAAGTACATCATAATTGGTGACATGGGAGTTGGGAAATCCTGCTTGCTTCACCAGTTTACGGAAAAGAAATGTAAGTGTTTTGCATTCGTTCTTGACACGCCTCACCGATTGCTTAATTTTTAGTCATGTCGGATTGTCCACACACAATAGGAGTAGAATTTGGCACACGCATTATCGAAGTTGCGGGGCAAAAAATTAAACTACAAATTTGGGACACTGCAGGTCAGGAACGTTTTAGGGCTGTCACTCGTTCCTATTATCGAGGTGCCGCCGGTGCTCTTATGGTATATGACATTACACGTCGGTCGACTTACAATCACCTAAGCAGTTGGTTAACGGATACCAGAAATCTAACTAATCCGAGTACTGTGATTTTTCTAATAGGTAATAAATGTGATTTAGAAGGTCAAAGGGATGTGACGTACGAAGAGGCCAAACAATTTGCTGATGAGAACGGACTTATGTTTGTCGAAGCCAGCGCTAAAACGTAAGCATTTTCAGGTCGATATTAATTTTTGTCAGGTTCAGAAACATGGAAATGAGTCAATAAACGTAATTTTAAACGAAAGGAATATTATACCTTGATTGAAAGTTTTATTTATTCATTTTTACTCTTCTTAAATTTGGATTTATTGACTCTTTGTTACCGCAGATGTTGATTCGTTTGCTGTTACAAAACTGATCCCACTATAGTTCCTATAGACTTGGAAAGAGAACAATTTTCTCAGCATAAAATTTCGATTTTTAAATGCTGAAAACTCTAAACTAATGGATAATCCAGCTTAGAAAATTGTCCCCTTTTCAATAGATCGGTTTTGCGATAGTTCGTGTGATTTGTTTACCACAACATTTAAAAATTTGTAGGGGTCAAAACGTGGAGGAAGCATTTTTAGAAACGGCACGCAAAATTTACCAAAGTATTCAAGATGGTCGTTTAGATTTAAATGCTGCCGAATCAGGTGTTCAACATAAACCATCTCAACCGGGACGTAACACGCTCACCAATGACCAACAATCGTCTAAAGATAATTGCGCTTGCTAGTTAAATTAATATTATTTTTTGTGTTGAGAATCTCGCGAGTATATTCTTGACGTTTTAACATTCTCTATAGGGGATTTTTATTGTGTAAACTGTACATTACTTTGCATATTCTTTCGTTGTCTTGATAGTTTTTTTTAAGTTCCAAATTATGACACTTGTGCATATTTATGGTTTTCTCTTTGTGCTAGGGAGGGAGGGAGGGGGAATATCATTCGTGTAAACGAATGCGATGCATTTAGATATCCTTTAATTATTTTAAATTGTTTTTTTTGATTCAAGTGGGTCTATTTTACAATTACAAATATTTAGTATGTAACATTTTAAACTATTATAAGGTGTAATATTGACAGTTTTAGTTCCATCTGGTGGTCAGTATTTGAATATACTTAAACAGAAAATGAAAAAGCGCATTAGGTACATTTTATAGTGATTTGATGATTATCTTTGTAAGTTTTAAAATTTTATACTCCAACTTTTTGAATTAAAATTGCCTACGATGAAACATTGGCTGAGCTTTATTTTGGCACTACGTTCACTAAAAATCATGCTGTTTATTTAAAGTAAAATTTGTACTATAAAATTTAATGATATTATTCTGCTTTAATAAGAAAAAATCGAAAACTTGTTAATAAAATATTTCTAGATTGTTGTAAATTATTTTAAACTTAGCATAAACATGTCCACAGCTTATAGACATGCAGCAGTAACACTTATCGACTGCATTGCAGCTCTATTTAGGTATGTTTTTATGTGATGTATTTATGATGAAAGTATATAAATATATATATAAATATTTGAATAATATAGAACTTAAGTTAATCGATCTTTGTATTATTGTATCGAAAAGCCATCCAGCTTACACTAGTAAATTTTAATTTTTAAAATTTTTGTCCTTATTTTTGCGGATAATTTTTATAAAATTGAATTTTTCTTTATTCTCCAGTTTCACAATTTATATTTCCTTGCAAGTTGTTCACGTTAAGAAGTAGTTTTTTCTGGATGAGATAGAAAAGGAGAGGCTTGGTGTGGAAAGCAGTAATTTTTATTTAAATTATTCAACTTTAATACAGTCTGCACCTTCTTTTTATGGGAGGGCACAAAATTTAAAAAAGAAAAAGTACTTGGATGTTGCTGATCTCTCAAAGAGAATTTTTCTCAAACAAACGAAAAATTCAATATAATGCAATGTAACTTTGAAACACAAATTAAAGGTGACTACAGTTGAAACTCATTGGCTAATTTTTGAGTACTGTGTACCGGTATTGCAAGCAGTATGAGGTACCTCAACTGACTTCTGTGTATTGGCGTCAGCTGAATTTTATGCACAAAATTTAGATCAAGGATAACTGATTTCTGTAACCCACCCTGGATTAGTAAAAGTTTTTGCCAACCGTCACTAATATATTTTTTAAATATTTCAGAAATGGTGTTAATACTTTCTATTTGAGATTTTTGGAATTCAGGGCACGGTATGATAAGATATGAATTTAAAAAATGAGTTTCCAGAGTAAAAAATATGTTTGATAAAAAATAATGCCTGAAAACAGTAATTTCACCGGATAATATCATTAAAAGTACTGGAGAGCAGGTTATTTGAAGGCGTCGATGATTTTAGTAGAGAGAAGTGAGCATTGCCGTAACTATGGTGGGGTTGCTAGGGCGGACGTAAGGCCAAAGGCAAACAACTGAATGCTGATTTTTTTTGACAAAAATGTTAGCTTCTTTCTTATGTCGGGAGTGTAATCCCCATTATAACTTTTTTTACGCTGCTGTGATCTAACGCCCAAGATAGATCTGTGGGCTGTGGGGAAGGCAACGGGAAACCACCCCATTAATTAAAATTCCCTGGTACGTCATCTTGGTTCAGCCAAGTTGATCGCCAACGCCCATTGAGGGTATGGGTATGGCACAGAAAAAGAAGAAGAATTTCAAAGGAAATAAGCTTCTTGCCTCCTTTGCCGAGCCGTCACTGCTAAATAAATATGTTTCGCCTAATGACTAAATTAAAATTATGAATTTTTAATTCAAAAAATAAGAATAGTAATTATTGTTGGTTCTAGTTCGGCTGTAAATGTAATTCAAAACAATAAATAAAACAGGTAAGGCCCTTAATGTATACATTCTAAGGATAGTCCAGGCAATGACTTACAAAAGGTCAAGGAAAGTTTTAATTTGGTAGATTTGTACAATTTGGTGTTCTTATTAATATGTCGAGTTTGCGACCTTGAATGACCGCCGCTTGCGCCGCCATATTGGAAAAATGGTATCAAAAACCAGTTTTTCGAAAATATCTTCTCTCCAGTACCACCTAGGTCAAAAATAGTTATTGGAAAAATTATAGAGCATGCAATTTCCTGCAACTTTTGTATAAAATATTTTTGAATCAGATGAATAGTTCATGAATTACAGCGGAGTTAAACTCAGCAAATTTCTACAAATCGCAAAATCGCTACATTTTTCTCAAAATTTCAATAAATACCAGTGGTGTAGCCAGGAATTTAGTTCAGGGGGGGGGGCACGAGCAGAGCGAGTCTTATAATAGCGTCTCAGATGAAAATTTTCAAAATCAAATGCTGTAAAGTACAAAATAAGCTAGATAATGCTAATATGTTGAAATCAGCACTTTTTACAGGTTTAATTCCAAAAATATCGACTTTTGAAAAAAAAAGGTAGAGACCAAAATTGTTGGAAATTTGATTCTCTACAAGTTTAGTTATCTTCATTATAGCTGAAAAGTTGAAAATAAACGAGATAATTCAATTTTTTGAATTTCTCACGGTTTTTTGAGTGTAATTAAAAAAATATCAATCCTAGAGGAAAAATTGTAAAGACTAAACTTGTAGAGCATGAAATTTCCTACAATGTTGGTCCTTACGATTTTTCGATAAAATCAATAATGGCAGAGTTATTCAAGAAAAAGCGTTTTTTACCTAAAAAACCAATTTTCGAACACAAGCAAAAGCCCAATTTGGTCGCCATTTCAAAGGTACACTCCCAGTGATTTCCCGGAGAGGATAAAACAGCGCCATAAAGTTTTTTCAGGATCAAATCCTATATAATGATTGGACTAGTAGCGATTTTGCAAATTATAGAAATTTGCTGAGTTTGATTCCGCTGTAACTCGTGAACTATTTATCTGATTGAAAAATATTTTATACAAAAGTTGCAGGAAATTGCATGCTCTATAATTGTTCTAAGAACTATTTTTGACCTAGGTGGCACTGGAGGGTTCCACGTCAAAACGACGCGGAAATTTGGACGCGCGACAATTAGACGCGGTCATTTACAGACGTATGCGACAATTGGACGCATGCGACAATTTGGGGTTAGACAATTGCATTTTGCACACATGCAATAATTTGACATTAATATAATAGATATGTATAAGATTTATTTATAAAAATTAAACTACAAGAAGCTAATCAGAAGTAGTTTTATCAATTTTTTATTATGTAAACAATACATTTTTTTATCAAATTTACAACATTTTAATATTTACATAAAAAAAACAAATCATATTGATTTTAAATCTGCAGCTGAAAGTTGTGCACCATTCCTTATAAGTAATCCAGCAGTAGCCTGTTTGCATAATCATCGACAATTACTTTAATTCTATTTGCAGTATCTCGATACACTTTTTTTGGGTACTGGGATATCTCCTGCGATATATTGCTCTGTTATCAATTGATTAGCACTATCTTCTTTCTTAAGAGTTTTAATGATTTTCTAGATATTGAGATGAGCAGCACCAAGGAAATACTTAAATCCATTATGCCATTCTTCAACGGAATTATTTGTTCGTGGAATGTTATCTTCCACCATTGGATAACAATTCCACAAATTACTTGAAAATTATGGTGGTCTTCGACGTCCCCTCCTATCAAGGCGGCCTATCCATGTATCTTCAGTCGTACCCTAAATTTTTCGTACTCTAAAAATTTCCGCGTCCAATTGACGCACGTCCAATTGTTACATGCGTTCAATTGTCGCGCTTCCAAATGACCGCGTCCAATTGTCGCGCGTCCAAATTCCCGCGTCGTTTTGATGGGATACCCACTGGGTTGAAGATATTTTCGAAAAACTGGTTTTTGGTACCGTTTTTCCAATATGGCGGCGCCATAACTCGGAATATTATTTAGGATACCAAACTGTACAAATCCAGCAAATTATAACTTTCCTTGACCTTTTGTAGCGAAAGCCCCTTTTTATGTCTCCAGTGACAGTGACAGTGACAATTAAATACTAAATTTTCTACGGCAAAATGTCCTTTGACCGCGGTAGTCGATACATCCTCATTTACAGCAGCCCTTATGTCGCTGTCGCTCTACAAACTAACTCAACCAGAAGGGAAACTCAAGAGTAATGGCAGGCAAAGTGTCCTGATTTGTTTCACGCCAGGCTAAAAGTCTTCTAACATGCAATCTCTTTTCCTTGATCTACTACTGGAATTCCGTTCTACGCTCAGGGCATCCGCCGTTTTGTTATCGTACTGACTCTCCAAGAAAAAGAATTTTTTTTATGAAAAAAAATTTTTATTTAGAATACATTATTGAGTTTAAATTATTAAATTTTTAAAATTTCATTTTTTGGGCAAATATTTTGCTCATCACGTATTTTAGTAGAATCGTTCCTTCCTCAACTTTCTTTTTACGTTTTTCAAAATTTAAATTTTAGTAAAGTAATGCTACCTGCTCCAATCTGCCTATTGACCATGACGAACGAATATTTAAATTATTTGTCTGGGTTTACCGAAACCATGAGATCATCAATTAACATTTTGATTATTTCTTATAAAGCATTGAGTTAAAATGATGTTTACACTGAGAGACATATACCTATCAGTTTTTTCATGGTTGAATGACGTACATTATCACTTTCAACTTATCGAGAGAATAATTTATAAACATCACAGTTTGTTGATGAAATTATTTACATAAAGCAAGTTTACGTTCGTTGACCATTCGCGAGTGAACTCCTTAGGTGAAAATTTTCAAAACTTAAAAGAAAATGGATTTCCAATTTGTGTTGGTTTCCACTATATTTTTCTTCATTCAAAGTTTTGCTTTTCCATTTGATGCCGATGAAACGAGTTGGGTTACTTTTCCTACAATTTCAGAAGAAGAAAAAACGAAAGAATCGGTAATTATCAACTCATCGTTGCAGTTTAGTAACGTTAACATAGATTTTATACAGATTAATTCCACAAAGAGCGTTCTATCAGGACTAAAAATTTCCCAAATGCACATAACATCGGATATAAGAAATCGGTTTGCCCACACAACAGTGCTCAGTAAAGTGAAAAACTTCGCTGAAGAAGCAAAAGAAGCGACATTCTCTCTGATTTTACCGGAATCAGCTTTCATTTCAGAATTTATAATGGAAGTTGGCGGTAAAAACTACACTGCGTATGTAAAAGAGAAGGAAGAAGCTCAACGAGTGTACGATGAGGTTGTGATTTTTCATAAAATTTTTTTCTTCAATTTATTTATTTTTTCTTCTTTATCTTTAGGCTAGAAATAGTGGACTGTCAGCTGCTCACGTCGCAGTTAGCGCTCGCAATTCCAACCGCTTTACAGTTTCAGTTAATGTCGAATCACAAGCAAAAGCTACTTTTTATTTAATCTACGAAGAATTGCTGAAAAGAAAGCAAGGGCGTTATGAGCTAATTGTAAATATTCATCCTGGGCAACCTGTCAGTGATTTAAGCGTCCAAGTAAGTTACAGTAACTGCATTCCAATTTTATACCTAATATTTTCCACTTTTAGGTTTCAATTCACGAAAGTCGAAAACTGACTTTATTAAGGGCACCACCATTGCGTTCAGGAAATGAGATACTAAATGACGATTTAGAATTAGATCCAAGAGCCGATATTGTAAACATAAACGATACAGCATCAATAGTAACATTTTCTCCAAATTTGGAGAGACAGAAGCAATTGGCTCGTTTAATGAAAACTAAAGAAGATGACGGACTGGCAGGCCAGTTCGTTGTTCAGTATGATGTGGAACGGGATCCTACCGGAGGAGAAGTTTTGGTACAAAACGGATACTTTGTTCACTTTTTCGCACCGTCTCATTTGAAAGCCCTTCCAAAGCATGCGATTTTTGTCTTAGATACTAGCGGAAGCATGCAAGGCAGTAAAATGATGCAGCTAAAAGACGCCATGAAGGTTATTTTGACACAATTACACGAAAACGATTTATTCCATTTGGTGGAGTTTAATACTGACACCAAGGTGTGGAATTTAGAAAATATCACTAAAAGTATTTGGTATCCATTTAAAAGTGCCGATTTTACTTGGTCAGATCAAGACGAAGAGGAAACGACAATAACAGTGAGTTTTCTGATAAATTTGTTACTATACTTTCAAAACAGTATTTTTAGCAATTTACCTTTCCAAATGCTTCTCGCGTAAACGCCGAAAGTCTAAATAGAGCTAGAGAAAGCGTAGACAAATTCAAAGCCGCCGGAGCCACCGATATTTATACAGCTTTAAAGGTAGCTTGTCATTTGGCCAAAACAACTAGAAAATCAAATACCGATAGCATTGAGCGTCACCCAATTATAATATTTTTGACGGACGGATCACCAAATATCCGCAAATCATCTACGACAGCAATAACTAAAATTGTAAAAAAAAAATTTTTTAATCGTCGATAAATCACTGGATATTTTAGATCACGGACCTGAATGTCGGATTGGGAAAATCAGCCATATTTACTCTTGCATTTGGAAGTGACGCAAACAAAGAGTTTTTGGATACTCTTTCCAAATTGAACATGGGATTTTCGACGCACATATACGAAGATGCAGATGCTTCTTTGCAATTAGAAGATTTTTACAGAGGAATTTCTTCACCACTGTTGTCAGACGTAAAATTTAAATATGAATCACCCGTGAAAAATCTAACCAAGAGCACTTATCCTTTGTATTTCGAAGGATCTGAACTTTTATTGGCGGGCTGTTATGGTAAGAAATGGATAAAAATACTTAACTGTAATTTTTCTCTAAATAATTTAGAAACTGATGACCCAATTGCTTTGAGCGTGGAGGGCGTTGGCAGTAATGGATTGATAAAATATAAATCTACCATGAAAAGTTCATTGTCAAACGTTGAACGTCTTTGGGCATATCTCACGATCAAGGAATTATTGGAAAAACAAGATTTGCCAGATGAAAACAGAATGGAATTGAAGAAGAAGGCAACCGATTTGGCTCTGAAGTATTCGTTTGTTACATCTGTTACTTCTTTAGTTGTGGTTAAACCAAATAGTACCGATTCCATTGATACCGAAAAGGCTTCTGCAGGTATTCAAAGGAAAAACACAAGTAAATAAAACCTAAACGATTTATTACAGTTTCAGATGCAGCAAGAAACGTTTATCAGTATTCCAGTGATTCCAATGATCAACAATTGTCGTCATGTAATTCAATTTTTTAAATAATAAGTTTGAAAATATAAAAATGCTTCAACAGATTTAAATAAGCAATGGCAGCGCTGTAGCCAATGATTTTCTTGATAAAATCTGTTTATGCGCTTTTGTTGTTTAATTTTTGAAAAAACACAAATATTGAAAAAAATGTTTTAGTACTGCTTACTCTTCGAAGTGGTCCAACCTCATCATTTTGGGATATTCATAAAACGTCTGCTTATGATAAACCAAAATTAGATAGAGTTTCAGCAATACCACCAGTTGATGGATTTGGCTTGACCTCAAAGTTTCCATGGTTAGCAAGCCAATTAAACGAAAATGGAACCGTGATTTTACCTTCAGGTACCAATTTTTGCGTTCTCTAGACGCTGCTTGGTTGACAATAAATTTTCTTCGTTTGTTGAACAACTAGAAAATCAGACAATTTTCTTTCAGATGTTTGAAATATAAAGAAATGTTTCAGGTAACTTCAAAATAGAATCAGTTAATGAAATTACCGAAGAAGTTTCTTGCCCAAAAACTCCAATTAATGAAACGATGGGTCAATGCAAACTTATCATCGCTTGTCCACAAGTTCATTCAGTACTCACAAGCTTCGATATTTTTGTAAATTATTCGTGTGTGTTACGAAACGAGTAAGTTTTTCTTTAGAACCAATTAAAGTTTTTAACCGATTATTTATTTTAGGTTTGCTGGTGTTTGTTGTCCAATCACACTTTGACGAAAGATAATTCCAATTTGAACTGATGTTTTAGGATTTTATTAGTTTAGTGCAAGTATAAAAAGTAATTTTGTTTATAGAAAATATATCAGTTTTTGTACATATATTTAAATAGTATATTATTAAAGGATTAAAGTGCCAGTTTATATTACCTGTTTAGTGCCTATTGAAGTGCCACCATAAGGTGGCACTTTGGTGTAGCGGTGTACATACAGGGTGTTCTCCTGACCATTGAGAATCTTTGAGATGATGATGAAGGACACTTTTCTAAGACAAATTTTTAAATAAAATTTTTGTCCAAGTCCAAACCCTTGGAGGTATCTTCCTTAAAAGCAATTTTTTGAATTTCTGATTTTAAACCGCCATATAACTCCGATATTATTGATTTTTTAAGCCTGATTAATTAGAACTTTTTTAAAGATCATTCGCAATCTACAAATTATGTTATAACCCTTTATCATCTAGAATCAATAGATTTCGAGTTATTAATTAAATTAAGGGAAAAAGTGTTAACAAAATTTAGGTTTTATTTTTTTTACTTTTCTTGCGAACCCCGTATCTTTTAAACGAAACGTCGGTCTTAAAAAAAAAAACTGATGGCCCAAACTGGATAGGAAATTTAATGAGCTACTTTTTTGGTCAAATAAATTTTTTTGGGAAACTAATATCGTTCTCAGAAATTCTGAAAATAATGAATAAGGTGTAGGTAAAAATAATATACATGGTTGTGGACAGAACTTAAACGAAAAAAGTATTGTCAATCAATGCGATAACCAGACCACACGTCGCACTTATCAAATCCAATTTTACGGCGCCTTGAAATTCAACTTCAAAATTATAATTTTTGAAATACACAATTAACAAATTTTTAATTTAAATCTCATTAATCCAAATCCAGCAACTCTCATAAAAATTCAAATCTCAAATTTTTATCTTTAATCGTTTCCAAAAAAATATCCAAAAACCTTTAAACCGCGTGCAAACCAAATCTCAAACAATCAAATATTACTTAAGAGTATAAATTGATTTATTTCGAAATTAAACTTTTCAAATACAAAATCTCAAAAATCTTAAGATACCAAATTTTTACATTCTGCTTTCCGCGACCATCTTGGCAAAAAGCAAATTTTATTAAAATTTTTGTACTAACTTTTAATTTGTTAGCGCGAACAATCAAAATTCAAAATATTTACAAGCATTAAAAACAAATTAAAATTTTTAAACAAACAAAATTCCAAATCCAAATAAACAAAAATTTAAATTTCGAAATTCAAAAATTTAAAAATGTGATTTTGAAGCACGACAGTATATTATAAATAATATACCGTGCAACACTTTTTGAAAATAGCACGCCTGTGTGCTGAAAATGAGGGAAGGTCATTTTAAAAATTCATGAAAATAATTTTGTGAATTTATTTTTCTTTTACCTACACCTTGCTCATTATTTTCAGAATTTCTGAGAAAAAGATTAGTTTTCCAAAAAAATTTATTTGACCAAAGTTGTAGCCCGTTAAATTCCTTATCCGATTTGGGCCGTCAGTTTTTCTCTAAGAAATTTCGTTTAAAAGATACGAGGTTCGTAATAAGAAAAGTAAAAAAAATAAAACCTAAATTTTGTTAACATTTTTTCTGTTAATTTAATTTATAACTCGAAATCCGTTGATTTTAGACCAGAGGCGTCCAAACTTTTTGCTGCGAGGGCCAGTTTGGTATTTAAATTCATTAGCGGGGGCCAAGCATCGTAAATGTGTGCATTAAAAAACCTTATTACAAGTAAAGCAGCATTGAATTTATTTTTTACAGTAAGTTACAGATATAACAATACTAAACAAACATGTCTAAATTATATTATAAAATTATTTCATGCAATTTGGTGGAACTGGGTTTTTTCTACAATGTTTTCGCTACATTAATATTTTACGAAATTTTTCAAAATCCTTGGCGGGTCGGATAAAATCGCCTGCCGGGCCGGGTTTGGCCCGCGGGCCGTAGTTTGGACACCTCTGTTTTAGACGATAAGTTTAAAAAATCAATAATATTGGAGCTATGGCAGTTTGAAATCAAAAATTCAAAAAATTGTTTTAAAGAGAGCCCCCCAATGGTTTGGACTTTGACAAAAATATTATTTGAAAATTTGTCTTCAAAAAGTGTCCTTTATCATCACCTCAAAGGTTCTCTACGTTCACGGGACACCCTGTATATGATATTTTTGCATTTTTCAAGTAGTAGTCCGTTTTTTCTTTTCTTGGGTTTTTTGGGATAAAAAATGTTCTCGCAAATATAGTCGTTTCAAACATGTGTATATTCAAGTATTGAAGTTAAGCCATTAAAAAATTTTGTATTCGGACTGGAGCTACTGGGCTGATAAAGTATAAGAAAACTAGAATACAATGGAAAAGTATACGTGAAAAACGAGTAATGATAGTAAGAAGCTATGTTGTACTCTGTGGTGCCTTGCTTGTGGTATCACTAGTTTCCAATCGGGAAAATATGTCTCAATTTGGGTATCATATGGAATAGTATTTTCCGTTATCATTTCAAACAATGTTTTCCAGTTCACCAACGGGTATTTATCTTGTAAGTTTCTTACTCTCATAACATCACAATACTGTTCAGGTTTTTTGAACAGTAGTTTTTCTCGTACGATATTTGGGGCTGGAAGTTCCTACAAAAATTCAAATACTTTATTGGATATTTGCTTGTATGTTTTTCCTACTTCTAAAAATGCAAGAAATTTCCATTCGATTGTAATTCTAAGTTCTTTAATCAATTGCTATTTATGGTACCAGTTGTACCAGAAATAGTAAGTTACTCCTAAAATGTTTGATTAACTTTTCCAAAAAATTGTCTTTCAACCGTTTAAATAATTCAAATTTGTAAAATGTTTGATAATTAAAATTTATCGGCAATAACATTTGAACTATGCCTAGTTTGATAAAATTACTTTATTATTTTTATAAACTAGAAAATACCAAGATAAGGCTGATAAGGACGATGTTATGGCCGTACTTTGTTATGCAAAACTTGCCTATGTCGAAACGGGAAAAACAAAATTTGTCGTGGTTTCCAAAATTTAATTAAAGAATTTGTACCCTGTAACTTGGTTCTTACAACATAGCTTCTTACTATCATTACTCGTTTTTCACGTAGACTTTTCCATTTTATTCTAGTTTTCTTACATTTTATCAGCCCAGTAGCTTCAGTCCGATCCAAAATTTTTTAATGGCTAAACTTCAATACTTTGATATACACATGTTTGAAACGACTATATTTTATCCCAAAAAACCCAAGAAAATAAAAAAAGGACTACTATTTAAAAAATGCAAAAATAGCATATACAGGGTGTCCCGTGAACGTAGAGAACCTTTTGAGGTGATGATTTTTGAAGACAAATTTTAACACCGCTCGTGTGGATAGTATATCACTCGGCTGCGCCTCGTGATATACGATTCACCTCGCATTTAATATGCCGTTTAAACTCCTTGTTAAATAATATACTATTATTAATGTATATTTTTAACTGTTATTTTGTACTACGAATTTTGTTATTATTGTCCATTAATTTGTTAATATCTGTATTATGCTTGTAGGCGAAGATAAAATAGTAGATTAAACTCGGGTTTAAACTGTTTATTGTTAAATGTGTTTTTTAGAAAAGTGTCCTCTATCACCACTTTAATCCAGAAAAAAGAGAAGAAGAGATTGTTACAAAAATTTAATTTTAGTTTTTAAAGACTACTTGAAAAATGCAAATAATAGCAGAAAAGAGTACTTTAGACATAAATCTAATGCTTTATTCTTAATGTCTTCCACCTTAAAATCACTGATTTCAATTTCTTCCAATAATTGCTTTACGGTTAAATATGCCCAAAGACGTTCAATATCATTGATATTGAAATAAAATTAATTTTTACCTCCAATCAAAAAAAAATTTTTTTTGGAGGTATTTTGTTGAGAAAACCTAACAATTATCAATAGTAATATAACAAGACCTCATTTTTAGATCGATAAGTTGTATTGTAAATACGAAGGCATCGTTGCATAGCAATGCACGAAAAACTTGTTTTGAGTGCAATTGCTTTATGCAACGATGCTTAAGTAAAATTTACAAGCAACTTATCGATCTAAAAATAACGAGGTCGAGTTATATTTATTGAGATAATTACGCGAACATTTATTTGATATTGACAAACGTCAAAATTATGTAAACAAAGAGGCGTGGCATCGAACCGGATGAGGCACTCTTTCCGCAGGAAGAGACACAATTGCCAGTGTAAGTGTTTGTTTACCTTTCGTAAGTGTAATTATCAATGTAAGGGAATATTTATGTTGAAATTGACTGGGTTTTTCCAACTTATTGTCAACATAGTTTTTGTTGGTTTATATTGGGAATTCCCGCGACAAAAAAACACATCAGCCTAACATAAGCCCAACAGTTTTTTCTTTGTATCCATTGTATGTAGCTTCTACTAAAGAACTTATCGTATTATTGTGATAATGACGAATTAGGATATCAAAACAAGATTTAATTATTTTTCGTAACATATAAATAGATATAACTGCAAATTTTTGATTAGATTTTCATTCATCTTGAATACATCTTTAAGGTAATATAAATTAAATTTACTACTTCATAACCATAACAGCTATTTATTAATTTATATATTTTAAGATTTATGTTTCAAAATTTTTAGTCATTTTTTTTTTAATTTTTGGATTAGTTTCTTCCAGACATTTTATTTTTTTGTTAAACCTGTCGACCGTTTTTGAAAATCCATAACATTTTTTATTATAATTAATTTTTTTTTGCAATGTTAATTGTTTTAGTTCAGCATTATGAAGAGCTCTTACTTATTACTGGGAATTATCCACGCATTCTGCGTAGTAAATCAAGTTTTTTCGGCACCCGCCGATTCGACCTTATCGTTAGTTGTAAGTTCCACTGAACCATCAAATGACAAAGAAGGAATAGAGGTACTGTAGGTAAAATTTCTGCATAATTTTATTTAATTTGTAATAATAATTTAGGGAACCGTGGTGGAAGATGCAAAGTTTCCCAAAATTTATCAAATGCATATCAAATCGAATATCAGTAGCCGATTTGCTAACACCACAATTACAAGCAAAGTTAGAAATATTGCCACCGCTGCGCAAGAAGCTACCTTTTCCATGATATTGCCCAAAGAAGCATTCATCTCTGGGTTTATTATGGAAGTTGATGGGAAAAATTACACTGCCTATGTAAAAGCAAAAGAAGAAGCAAAAAAGCAATACGATAGTGTAAGTAATCATTTTTTCAAATAATGATAATATAACTAATAATAACCCCTTTAGGCCGTTGCAAATGGATTTGGTGCAGCCCACGTAGCTGCAACAGCACGCGATTCTAACAAATTTACAGTTTCTGTTAACATTGAGCCCGAAACAAACGCAGCATTTTATTTAACGTACGAAGAGCTTCTGAAACGAAAAGATGGTCATTACGAAAACGTAATCAATATTCACCCAGGACAACCTGTTCAAGATTTTAGTGTTGAAGTAAGAATATAATTTGCTTTATTATTCCAAATCTAAATATTCTTCTTAGGTACTTATTAGTGAAAGTAGAAAAATTACTGACTTGAAAGCTCTTCCATTACGTTCAGGAAATGAAATTGGAAGCAAAAACGAGGAACTTGATCCCCGAGCAGATATAGAGATTTTGAGCGATTTTTCGGCTTTCGTTAAGTTTTCTCCTAATAAAGAGAGACAAATGCAGTTGGCACATTTGATGAAGACAAACGAAGACGTTGGACTATCTGGTCAATTTGTGGTTCAGTATGACGTGGAACGTGACCCTAAAGGTGGCGAAGTTTTGGTCCGCGATGGTTATTTCGTACACTTTTTTGCTCCGTCCGAATTGCAACCGCTACCAAAGCACGTTGTTTTTGTGCTAGATGTTAGCGGAAGTATGAGCGGTACTAAATTAACACAGTTAAAAGAAGCAATGAAAAAAATATTGGATCAATTGCACGACAAAGATTCAATTAGTTTAGTGGAATTCAGCACCGCGGTAAAGGTGTGGAATTTAGATATTCAGTCTCGGAGTGTTTGGTATTCTTGGGGTAGCTACTACGCGTCCGGTGCAAATGAAGATAATTTAAATGTAAGATAATACGTCAGAACATAATATGATGTTCAGTATTAATGTTTCTTTCTAGAATTTAACTTTCCCAAATGCTTATCCAGCAACGGCAGATTACATCAAAAAAGCGAAAGATGCAGTTAATAAATTTAGAGCAGCTGGAGCAACTAATATAATAGGAGGACTTAAAGTGGGTTTACGATTGGTAGAGTTAGAAAGACTGAATAGAATTGGTGATAGTGATCACCAACCGCTCATTATTAAAGCAGATGGTGGAACCGATATTCTCACTGCTTTAACAGCCGGCTTACATATAAATAAGTTGGAAAAATATAAAAACAACAACAACATTGATCGTCAACATATTATAGTATTATTGACCGATGGTGAACCAACTGTAGGGGAATATTCCATAGACCAAATAACTGAAAAGGTAATTTTGGAGAGTCTGTAGAATTTGCCGTAGTAGTAATTTTTAAATTTTTATAGATATCAGAATTGAACACCGATCCAAATAAAGCATCCATCTTTTCTCTTTCGTTTGGTAATGGAGCCGATAAAGCCTTTCTTCAAAAGTTATCTCTACGTAATTATGGTTTTTCGAAACACATTTATGAAGCTGCCGACGCTTCATTGCAATTGCAAGATTTTTATCGGCAAATATCTTCTCCGCTTCTAGCCGATGTTAAATTTAAATATGAGAATTCCGTTACCAGTTTGACCGACACCGAATTTCCAATTCATTTTAGAGGTTCTGAGATTGTTATAGCTGGATGGTGTGGTAAGTTTATCCAATCTTATGTTTTCAATGCAAATAATCCGTTATTTTAGGCACAGATTTGTTGAAACTTCCAAAAGTAGAAGGAATTGGTTCAGATGGTTTGGTTTCTTTGGAACCGACCGTAGAACGCACCATTTCAAGTACTGAACGTCTCTGGGCTTACCTTACGGTTCAACAGCTGTTGGAAAAAATAAAAACAGCCGATGAAGGAAGAAAAGAACTTAACAAGAAAGCGTTAGATTTGGCTCTAAAATATTCTTTTGTAATCCCACCGACCTCTTTGGTGGTTGTCAAACCGAACGATACGAGCGCTGTTGATACAGTAGAAGCTAAGAGTCAAGTTGAAGATTATCAGGACAGATCTGGTAAGTGTACCAAGAAGAATAATAAATCTGAAATAATAAAATTAAAATTTGCAGACTTAGGAGCAATTGATCTCAGAATAGCTGAAAATGAGCCAGAATCAAATGCAGAAGTAGAATTTGATGAATATACAGATGTTACTGAATTGCCCATAGAAACCATTTCTGAATCGAATCCTTTATTGGAAGAATTACTTACTAAACTTCCTTGGTTAAAATATCTTCTAAATGAAAATAAGCTTGTAAAATTATCCACAGGTAAGTTATGTTTATTTCGTTTTCTTTGATTTTTAATTCCAAAATTTTAGGAAATTACAAGTTAGGATTAAACAAAACCATAAGCGATTATGAAGCTTGCTCAAACTCTCAATCTGGTCGTTGCGTTTTAATTAAGGACTGTCCTGAACTTTACCCAAGTTTAACAATTCTAGATGATTATATACAGCGTTCGTGCATATTAAAGAAAGAGTAAGCAGACGAAAATATTTAAAGGCCTCGAATACTTTTTATTTTTTTGTAGGTATGCCGGTATTTGCTGTCCAAATTCGTAGTAGATTTGTAAATTAAAGTTGAAATGATGACTGCAGATTATACCAAGTAGAACTAGCATACATTGAAAGTGTACAAAATAGTTATTTATGGATTTAGGGCTTAAAGAGGCTTTTATGGCGTAATACGTAATTCTTATCTCAAGGCAGCAGCCGATGGCTAAGAATACGTCGAAGGCCATAAAAGTAAGTTAGGCTTGTGGTATATACACAACTTTTTGCACAGATGAAAATTTTTTAATATAAATAGTATTTTGAAACTTAAAAGCATTACCTTAATCTCTATATTATTTTTGCTGCCTAGTTTACACGGTTTTATATCCAAGTTATTTGATTTATAACATTTTTTTTTAATTCCATTTATTGTGGGATAGACTATACATAGTTCTTCACTATTCGCCTGCTTGGTATAACAAGTACAATTAACAAAATGTTTTGTTAATTTTTATTTTGGGATTTATTTAAAATCTAGCCTTGTTGATGGCTTGACAATGTGATTTATTGAAAGCTTAACAAATTCACCAACTTTCAAGCAATAAAAACCTACGGAGAAAAGAATTAATTAGATATTTGCAATTTTTTTACTTCACAACGTAAAAAAAACTTTTCGTACCCTATTGCAGTTCGTGCACTTAAAGAAAAATGCATTTTTTCACAAATTTCACACTTTTCACTACCTACATCACTGGAGAGAAAATTTTACTAACCTTAATTGCTGATAACCCACGAAGTGGACCCTACCTACAATAATAAAGAAAACTTTTTGTTAGTTATCATTGTAGAGGAGAACGGTTTTTGTCAAATTACCTTTATCACTGTAGTCCTTTTGCTTTATTCTTAGCGGCCCGGAAAACTTCGTCACTGCTCCTTCCAATAAAGTTAAGTCACTCACAACCCGAACACTTTCACATTTTTTTTCACATAAGTATTAAAACAAAATTATTCTCGATTATTAACAAAGCTTCCATCAAGCTTTTTCACAATAATTCGAACTCGTCACAGCACATTCCCGTTCGCGGATTACGAATTTCGCGTTCACGCACATTTGACACGTCTGAACTGGGCCATAACATACCTAAAAGTGGTAAACTGGGCCAAATGCAAATTTTACTAAAATTTTGGAAATGAATTTTCAAGAAGCTAAATAAAAAATTTAATTTTTTTGTTGGTAATTAAAAAATTATTTTGTTTTGGTTTTTAGTGGTATTTAAAAATGTGCTTAATAAATACGACTATAAAAGAAAGAAGAAGTAGAGACGAGTAGAATAAAGCTAAAAGCTACGGAACAACCGATGGAAACACTGCATCGATTTATGTAAACGTGTTTGTATCAGAAACAGTTTTCCACTATAATTTTGAAAAGATCCGATTTGCAATGTGCTAAAAAGAATGTTTGTAACCTACGGGTAAAAGTGACGAGGACCAAGAAAAACAACGGCGATTGCTGCGCTGCACTGCTCGGTAAAAGTTGTCCAAACCGTCCAAAAACATCAGAAGAAAAAGTAGATGAAGAAATGAAGAGGTATTTGGCTTTTTCAGAACTCGAATTAGAAGATAATCCCCTCGAGTGGTGGAAATTTAATTGAAAATTATTTCCGCTACTGACAGTTTTGGCACAAAATTATTTATGCATTCAGATCAAGTGCTGTTTTAGAACGATTTTTTAGCCGTGGAGGCCAAATTATTACCGATTTAAGAAATTCGTTGACATCTGAACAACTAATTTTAATGTCTATGAATTCCAGCTATGTTCCAAAACGTAAATAAATCAAATAAATTGTAAATTAATAAAAAATATCTTGTTTATTAAATTTTTTTATAATTCAAATTAAGTATAACTTTGGTACGACGAAATAATCGATTGTGAAAATAATCGATTGTGGAAATAAAATAATCGATTATTTCCATAATCAATTTATAATGATTTCCATAATCGATTATTAACAATTATTATAGAAAAAATCGATTATAGGTGAATAATCGATTCTAAATCTATAATCGATTATGGATAATCGATTATTTTTAATTATCGATTAATTATGAAATTCAATAATCGCGCACCCCTATTGGAGACGTCATTCCTGATAGTAGGTCCTCGTGTAAAAGTGTGGATACTCCACCAAAGGATATTATAGAAATTCATCGGAAGCTGGAAGCGATGGAAGTAAAAACTGGCCAAGGGTAAAATTTTCTTACCCTTAATGATCCCGATTAATAATCAGCTATGCTTCCTTCTTGGTTTGGGCGAAGGCTTACGCGGATTTGATTTGCGAAAAAAGTAGATCGGGCGCGAAGATGTAGATAGGTTATAGTTAGTTATCGCTACTTAAAAAATTCCTTTGGCTCAATTTACTACTTTTAAAATTTTAGTAAAAGTGACATTTGGCCCAGTTTACCATTTTTAAAATTTTAGTAAAATTGACATTTGGCTCAGTTTACCACTTTCAAAATTTGGCCCAGTTCACCGTCACCCTTTTTGTACACTTACAACATTTTTGTGTACAACACAAAAATTTAATATAAAGTTTTTGCACGAATAAGAAATTAAAAAACTTACGTTATTATTGAATATTCTAGAAAAACTAAACTGTTCATTGCATTGTGACGAATTTGAATTGTTCTTCAATTGTTTCAAAAACTGGCGGTGATACTTCAAGAAATAAACCAAGTTTCATAATCACCGACTTAAAAGTTCCAAACACTACGCAACTTTAGAAAATTGTCTTCTTTTTGATACTTCAAACATAATTTAATATTAAAACACAATAGTTTCATTATTTTTCCCCAAATGAAGCGACGCTTCCTTCGACAAGTCGAAGCTTGACAGAAGTTGAACGCGTAGTATATTCTGACGTCAGAATAGCACTTTCTTTTGTTATTAATTAATTTTGTAAAATAGTAACAAAACGTTGAGTGACTTATTTGTTTCATCTCGTAAAAATAAAACTTACAGAAATACCACTATAATTGACTCGACAAACGTTTATATAAGTATTTTTACCGACATGTGTATCTTATTACATTAAAAGCTTATCAATTGTAACCACCTTTATAAAACAAAAAAAAGTGATATACGAATTACGACGCACGGCTCATCAGTCATTTGTTTGTTTAATGCATTAGAAGTAATATCGTATATTAGAGAAAATTCGGAAAAATGCTCACTTTTCAACCCTTTCGGTAAGTATTTATGATTTATAATAACGCAAGTTTTTTAATTTATCATTGATGCAAATACTTAATTTTAATTTTTGTCTTACAGGTGGATGACGTGAAAGGACGTCTTCATGAAATAATGCGAAGTTCTAGTACTGTGATTAAGTTTTTAGAAGTTTCTGTTTGAGCTGATCAGGAAAATTCCAGAGTATTCCATAACTAAAGTAAGTCTTTGAATTTTTATCTAACCACTAAAGAAATTCATGAAGAAGTCTGTCACGGTTAGCTTTTAAATTACCTAAATTTATTTTTAAATCCCGCACCAACCTTTTAATTCCGACGCTCAGAGACGTACTTTAAAATTTGGTGCCCTGGGCCTAAAAGTGTTCATGGGACCAAAGTTGGCGTAAATAAGGTAAATTAGGTGAATCTCGATTTACGTCAATGTTTGACCGCAAAGTGCTCATGGTACTCAGGGGCGGATGGGATACATCAGACCGGCCGGGGCACTTACGAGCCAACTGGCCCATTTTAGATTAAGATTTTCGAAACAAAGTACTCGACTTAGAGAGCTGATTAACAATATCCTCATTATCTATTTGATTTATGATTTTTTTTTCAATATTCATTGTCATAAATGATTCTAAATGTTCATCTCTGATGACTTACCAGTGCCTATTTTCGGTTCTAGTAGGCTCTAGGCCCATATACCTTCTGGGGTACCCTCGTAGGATTAGGAAATAATTATTTTTATTGAAAAAGGAAATTAGAAAAAGTGCAGCGTAGGCGAAAAACTAGGTGTCACAAATTCACAAAAATTATAATATTATTAATTTAACTCTAAATTCATTTATACAGGGTGTCTCCGTAACCGTGGAGAACTTCTGAGGTGGTGATAAAGGATACTTTTCTAAGACAAATTTTCAAATAAATTTTTTGTCTAAGTCCAAACCCTTGGGGGGGGGTACCTCACTTTATAGCAATTTTTTAAATTTCTGATTTCAAACGCCCATAGCTTCGATGGCCCTTATCGTCTAGAATCAACGGATTTCGAGTTATAAATTAAATTAAGGGAAAAAATTTAAAAAATTTAAAAAAATTCAGGTTTCTTTTTTTTACTTTTCTTGCGAATCTCGTATCTCTTAAACGAAACGACTTAGAAAAAAACTGATGACCTAAACTTGATAGGAAATTTGACGGGCTACTACTTTGGTCAAATGAGTTTTTTTGGGAAACTAACCGTTTTCACAGAAATTTTGAAAATAATGAACAAGGTGTAGGTGAAAAAATAATAAATTCACAAAATTTATTTTAATAAATTTTCAAAATGGCCTCCCTCATTTTCAGCACACAGGCGTGTTTTTTTCAAAAGGTGTTGCACGCTATTATTTATAATGGTGCCCTTTTTCGATACGTTCTGTTACACCTATCTGTATTCTTTCCATTAATCTTTTTTTTACCTACCTTGTTAATTATTTTCCGAATTTCTGTGAAAACGGTAGGCTTTCCAAAAAAATTTATTTGCCCAAAGTTGTAGCCCGTTAAATTTCCTATCCGATTGAGCCATCAGTTTTGTTCTAAGACGTTTCGTTTAAGAAATACGGGATTCGCAATAAAAGTAAAAAAAATAAAACCTGAATTTTTTAAAACATTTTTTCTTTTAATTTAATTTATAACTCGAAATCCGTTGATTTTAGACAATAAAAAGTTTTAAACTAATTTGTAGATAAACAAATTATCTTTAAAAAAGTTCTAATTTATTATGCTTAAAAAGTTAATAATATCGGAGCTATGGCAGTTTGAAATCAGAAATTCAAAAAATTTCTTTAAAGAGTAAAGGGTTTGGATTTTGACAAAAGTTTTATTTGAAAATTTGTCATAAAAATGTGTCCATTATCACCACCTCAAAGGTTCTCCACGGTCACGAGAACACCCTGTATATCTACTAATTAATTTCAAATTTTCGATATTGGTAAATGAAAGATATACCATAAAAGGTGCCGGCATGTTCAACTAGAGAGCTTAGTTGTAAAATTAAAATTATGTTAAAAAATTGTTTGTCGCGCTATTTGAGCGTTGGGCCCTTTGGACTTCCGCGATGTAGAGTTTTACGTACGCTAGTACCGCCGCTGGATATGGGTAAAGAAAAATTGTACTGATCTAACAAATTGAAGATAATAAAAATTATTTTTTCATTACTTAATTAAACAGGGCTGTTACGGGCCAGAGTGTGTTGTCAGCAGATATTTTTAAATATAATTTTTTAATTGCTCTATAAAAAATTAAACTGTCGTTTTAAATAGTTACAGTTGGGGCAAGCAGGGGGCCCCAGCAGGCCTTGGCCTAACCGGCCTTTTGATAAAATAGGTCATGGCCCGTACTAATAGTCACGAATTAAGATAATCCTAGGATTTACCAGTGAGATTACTGGAATTTAGACCGTGTCGTAGCAACCAGCTGCTATTTCGAGAATTAATCTTGAATCTCGGATTAATCCGTGACTATTAGTACGGACATGAGTGAATTTCTAAGTCTATATTAAATATACAGTTTTTTGACATATAAAAGTTCATTTTACAGCAAAACCTTATAGACATTTTTTATTGAAAATTTTATTGCCTTTAGTTTAGTTCCTATACATTTTTTTATTTTGGCGCACCGTTTCTGACTGACAGCGACTTAAAGAAGACTCTGTAAATTGTCTATATCTCGGAAATGTATGTATAAAAAATTGTTAGATGAATTTTCAACAGTCTCGAAGTCTCGATGAAACTTTTTTACTTCTGAGATAGACGTTATAATCATTATTTGCTTTAAATAGATCCATACCTCTAGTTTAGAGGTATCGTGAAAGCGGACCAGTTATTGCAAAAATTTTTAAGAAAACTTGAAGCTCGAAGATATAATATATATAGATACCTAAACATACCCTTTTGGGGATTAGAAAAATTCTGGATTTTCCAAAATTGCAACAAGCTGGTAATTTATCTGTTTTTATTGAACCCCCAAATTGCGGCTTCCGGAAGTTTGGATTTAAAATTCTTGAAGTACAAAATGTGATATTTCTTGCAAGATTTTTTGTACTTGCATATTTCTTATTATGTCTTGCAAGACTTCTTGCTAAAAATATCTTGTCTTGTCTTGTAATTTGCAATTGAATCACCAAGTCTTGTCTTGGTCTTGTGATGTTATCAAGAGGAGACAATACGAGATCAGGGATAAAGTTGAATAATAATAATTATAATTTTTCTATGTAATTGTTCTATATAATTAATAATATTCCCGGTGTCCCGGTTGTCCCATCCGCCCCTGATGGTACTTATTCCGTTATCGAATGAATCACCTGCAAAGTAAACATTGCCATAAAGAATTGATATTACTTCTTTCGGTGTTAGTATTTACTTTAGCGGTAAAATTGTAAAGTACGTAGGAGTAACCGACTAAATGCAGGAAGAAATCCTGAGCGACTCTTGTAGACGTCGCCCAGCATTACCGAATTATCGCGACACGGCCCTGGAGATTCATCTCCCACTGAGCTACCGGCCGTTTTTTGTTTGCAAGCTGGTATATCAATTCGTCCAAAAGGAAATTTCCTCTTCACGAGTTTTGTTTTGTGTTTAACTTGATTTTGTATTTTCCCATGGAAATACTACAACGAAGTGTGGTACTTATTTGCACAAGTGTCAAATATTGCTTAGGTATTTTTCTTTTACCGTGCTTTGTCGTCAAGATCAAAATTTTGGGTTCTCCAGAATATTAACCAACTAAATATTGTTGGAGAAGCCAAATGTTTTTCGTTGCTGTAACAAGTTTTCTGCTGCCAGAACAAAGTTTTTTTCTATGCAGAATAAGAAAATTTGTTCAATCAACTAATCCTTTTATCTGAATAGAAAACAACCTTGTTATGGCAGCAGAAAATTTGTTGCAGCAACAAAAAATTTGTTATAGCAGCAAAACAAAACTCAGTTATAATTTTTCTAGTAACTATTTTTGATGGTGGCACTGGAGCGAAGATATTTTCAAAAACCTGGTTTTTAGTACCATTTTCCCAATATGGCGGCGTGAGCGGCGGTCGCTCAAGGTCGCAAACTCGGAATATTAATTATTATTATACCAAACTGTACAAATCCACTAAATTAGAACTTTCCTTGACCATTTGTAGCGAAAGCCTTTTTTTATGTTTCTAGTGCTGAACTAATTATTGTCATATTCCAGAATCTTATTATTTAAAATTCGCTCGTCGGCATTTTATGGCATGGAAATAATTCTTTCGTACGAGAATAACGGTCCATAGCCCTCTACGTGGAGTAATTGTCCCCTTTTACAATTAAATTAGTTTTATTCACATAAAATCTTAGTTCATAAAATCCCACCACGCTGCTGCCCCTCCAGCGTCTCATTTTTAGGAGAAAAGGAAACACTATGATTGGTCGAATTATTTTACTAACTCAAAAATATATTTAACCACCGCCGCGCCGGCGCCGGTACTCCCCCTGGGACGAGTTGTACATCAATCGAGTTTCCAACCAATCGGGTCTAGATGCCCGTCCGTGGACGGGCTTTCCAGCTAGTTATGAATAAAATGATAAATAATAATAATAATAAAAAATAATAGGTTTTCACTTAAGACTTTCAAAAAATATTACCGTAAATGAAAAACGTAATTTTTAAAATTTATTTTGTTTTTTAAATTTTCAAGAAATATTCCTTGTTTTCATTATTTTCTTGGAAGAATTTCTTTGTTTTTATTAATTTCTTGGAAAAATTAGAAAAAAGAAAAAGTGAGTGGATGTGTCGAGTTTGACAGCCAAAAAATAACCAAACCATCGAGTGATTCATTTGTTTCATCTCATAAAATTAAAATTACAGAAATACCACCATAATTGCCTTTACAAAATAATGTTTGTAAGTATTTTTACCGGCATGTGCTATGATGAGACATCGTTAAATGTGTAAGTTATTATGTTAAAAACTTAGCAGCGTAACCACATTTTAAAAACAAACAAAAAAGAGTGATATAAGAATTACAACGCGCGGCACCGCTTGGAATCATCAGTCATTCGTTTGTTTAAAGCTACTAAAGTAACATCGTATAGAGAAAATTTAGAAAAATGTTTACTTTTCGGTAAGAAGGTATTTATGATTTATTCTCTTGGATGGAAATTTAAATAACATTTTTGTGCAGATAAAATTTTCTAACGGTGTAAATCTTCATATTATTTTGTTGATAAATTTTTGCAACTTTTTGTAAATTTTGGGAAAATGTCCGATCGGTTTCATTATTTTTGTTCTGCGATTTTGATTAGTTTTCAAGGACCATATTTAGACACTTTATTTTTTTCAGATTGCCATTTTGCCACCTTCTGACGTTAGAATATACTACGCGTTCAACTTCTGTCACGTTTCGACCTGTCGAAGAAGCGTTGCTTCATTTGGGCAAAGATAACGAAACTATTGTGTTTTCATATTAAATTGTGTTTAAAGTATCAAAAAAAAGACATTTTCTAAAGTTGTGTAATTTTTGGAACTTTTAAGTTGGTGATTATGAAACTCGGTTTATATTGTTCTTAAAGTATAAGTGTCAATTTTTGAAACAATCGAAGAACAATTCAAATTCATCACAATGCAATGAACAGTTTAGTTTTTCCAGAAAATTCAATAATCACGTAAGTTTTTTAATTTATTATTGGTGCAAAAACTTTTTATTAAATTTTGTGTTAAACACGAAAATGTTGTAAGTGTTTGCAAAAGTGTCAAATATTGCTTAGGTATATTTTCGTTTTCCGTGCTTTGTCGCCAAGATGAAAATTTTGGGTTCTCCAAAATATTAACCAACTAAATATTGTTGGAGAAGCCAAATGTGTGCAAAAACGAAAAGTCATTGTCTTTCTTGATGTTTCTACAGAGATTATTTTTGGCTTTAAATTTTAGAAAATTAGAGATTTTATGCGTAATTAAATGTAAAGCAAAACAAATCTTATTAGATTGAGGTTAGCAGTTTTTAAATTTCAAGGTCTGATGACTCGTGATGTTTATTTCCGTTTACGAATATTACACAATATTTTACAATATTTCCCTTCCACCATTATTAGATACGTTTTGGGGTCACTTAAATAAATACAACTTAAAAATTTGAAAGTATTTGCTCTTTTCAATATTTCTCTTTAAGGGAAGAATAATCACTCCCACTTCAACACAATCAATCAACATTTAACAAGTAGTTCTTGTCGATAAATCAGATATTTATGAGTAAACCATTTTACATATTCAAAAATCCAAGACAAATTCATTAATAAGAGCTGCGATGTCCGAGCGGTTAAGGAGATGGACTTAAAATCCATTCATTTAACCTGCACAGGTTCGAATCCTGTCCGCAGCGTTCCTTTTGCATAACGTATCAACCATTTCATTATTGGTAATTGATCCATCACGTCTATCATCGATTGATACTCTTAGGTTTATGGGTTATTGGACAAAAACAATTTTTTTTTACATTTGTTGTTTGTAGCTGTTTAATTTGTATGAATTTATTGTATCTGAATGAATTGCAATTTGACGATTGGAGAGACGTTTGTTTCTGCTCTGTTTTTGCTTTATATGGCCCAGCTTGTAATTTAGAGTCCTGAAGAAGCCGTGAGATACGGCGAAACGTGGACAATACATTAACTAGAATATTGTGTTTTCGTGCAATAACCCATAAACCTAAGAGTATCATTTCATTATTATTTACGACCTCCATTATAAAATATTTAATTAAAACAAGGATTAACTAATTTTTTTATTTCAGTTCAGACGACGCCGACGTCGATGGGTGAACGCGAAATTCGTATTCCGCGAACGGGAGTGTGATGTGTCGAGTTCGAATTATAGTGAAGAAGCTTGATGGAAGCTTTCTTAATAATCGGGAATAATTTTGTTTTAATACTTAAGTGAAAAGGTGATTAACATTAAGAAAAAAATTCATTCAGAACTGTTAAAAAAATGTGAAAGTGTTCGGGTTTGTGAGTGACTTAAGTTTATTGGAAGAAGCAATGAAGAAGCTATTTTGGATACTAGGAATAAGGCGAAAGGACAACAGTGATAAAGGTAATTTAACGAAAATCGTTCTCAACTTCAATGATAACTAACAGAAAATTTTCTTTATTATTGTAGGTAGGTTCCACTTCGTGGGTTTAGCAGCAATTCAGGTTAGTGAATTCTTCTCTCCAGTGATGTAGCCAGTGAATAGTTTAAAATTGTGAAAAAGTGCATTTTTCTTTAAATGCAAGAATTGCAGTTGGGTAAGAAAAGTTGTTTCACGTTCTGAAGTAAAAAATTGCAGATAACTAATTTTTTTCTCCGTAGGTTTTCAGTGTTTGACAGTTGGTTAATTCGTTAAGCTTTCAATAAATCAATGCTAGATTTAAATAAATCCAATTTAAATAAATAGTAAAGTATTTACGACTCACATCCAGTTGAGAAGCGGTTTCTAAAGGGTACTAAAACTATGTAGTTCAGAATGGCCATGGCCACTTGATTTCGGTTTTTCGGACAAACGACAGTTTTCAAAAAATCAAACTTTTATTGTTTTTGTGCTTTTCTAAAAATTACATAAATAGTTTCGTTAATCTTTCAAGTTAGTGAAAATATCCCTCCAGTGAGAAGCCAGTGAAAATCTTTAATAAAGGGCCTTTTTTTAAATATACAATAAAAATATAAATATATAAATAAAAAAATATAAATTTTGATAATTTTGTACACTGATTGATGCAGGTTAAAGTGGTACTTAAGTCCAGTGTATTCGTACACTTTTATGTTAACAATGTTAATTGTTTTGAAACCGTTTTTGTTATAAACATCGATTTTACAGCAAATCCTTTTAGACATCTATTGTTGAATATTTTATTGTCTTTAATTTTGTTTATATACATTTTTTGATTTTGTCCCACCGTTTCTGACTGACAGCGACTTAAACAAGACTCGGTAAAATACAAAAAATATTGTCGTCTATATCTCGGAAACGGCGCAACAAATTAAAAAAATTAATAGGCAGTTTTTCTTTTAAATTTCATTCTATACATTTTTGATTATATAGATTTTTCTATTTTGTTGCACCGTTTCCGAGATATAAATGACAATATTTTTTGCATTTTGCCGAGTCTTGTTTAAGTCGCTGTCAGTCAGAAACGGTGAGAGAAAATCAAAAAATGTATATAAATAAATTTGAAGGCAAAAAAATTTGAAACAAAAACTGTCTAAAAAGATTTGCTGTAAAATTGATTTTTATATACCAAAAACCGGTTTCAAAATGTACAATTAACATTGTTAACATAGGAGTGTACGAATACTTTCTGGAGCCACTGTATATGCAAATCCTTTTATATTTAAACACCAAAAATGTTTGGTTTTTCTGGTTTCGACATCGTCAAGTTTAGTATAATAAACTACGTTCATAATATCATCCTTATCAGCTTGATTGATATTTTACTGTTTATAAAAATAACAAAATAATTAACTGGATATTTTATCAAACTATTCATAGTTCAAATGTTACTGCCAATAAATTTAAACTATTAAAAAGTTTACAAATGTGCATTATTTAATCGGTTGAAAGACAATTTCTTAGTAAAACTTCTATTTTGGTGTGTTTCGTCAGGTTAATCAAACATTTTAGGAGAAAGTAAGTCCAAGTTTTTATTGTACCATAATAATATCTTTCCTGGACCAAATATTATCAATTTTAGTAGTTTTTAGAAAATGGACTACGTTTACTTGCAATTAGTTCTACTTCTTGCAATTTCTGTAATTCGTCCGAATTTTGCCATTCCAAGCGAATATAGCCACTTCGTATCCATACCTGCAGATGAAGAAGGCGAAAAATATGTAATACTTAGGTGCATGCGACCGTAGTTGGTCAATATCTTGACTCAATTTTTATTTTCTAGAATATCGCAGATAATGTCGTAGCTCCTGAAATTTATGAAATGCATATTTTATCACATATCAAGTATCGTTTTGCCAAAACAATGATTAGGAGTAAAGTTCGCAATACTGATGAATTGGCCCAAGAAGCCACATTCTTTGTGATTCTACCAGAATCAGCTTTTATTTCAGGATTTACGATGGAAGTTGACAATACAAATTATACAGCTTATTTAAAAACGAAAGAGGAAGCTCGAATGCACTATAACAAAGTAATCCTTAATCCCTAAACCAATTTAAGTGATTCTGCTAATAATTTATTTATAAATTTTGTAGGCCAAAAGTAGTGGTCAGGCAGCTGCTTATATTGGCACCAATTTTCGTGATTCAAATCGATTTACCGTATCCGTCAATATTAAACCACAGGCAAAAGCTATATTTTACTTAACGTACGAGGAACTGTTAAAGAGGAAGCGGGGTAGCTACGAACACGTAATCAACATAAATCCAGGACAACTCGTTCAAAATTTGAACGTCGAGGTGAGATTGCAACAAAATATTTTATTTTTTATTACTAATTTTTAGGTATCCATTAATGAAAGCCAAAAACTGACCCTAGTGGAAGCACTCCCAATAAGTTCTGGTAAAGAAATATCGAGTGATGAATTTGGCTCGAATCCAAATGTAAACCTGATTCGTACACATGACAATGCAGCAACAATTCAATTTTCTCCAAATTTAGAAAAGCAAAAAGAATTGAGCCGTGTTTTAAAAACCCCCGAACAGAACGGATTGGCAGGACAATTTGTTGTCCGATATGATGTAGAACGAGATTCGTCAGGAGGTCAAGTTTTAGTAAGAGATGGTTATTTTGTTCACTTCTTTGCACCATCTGGATACGAACCTCTTCCAAAACATGTGGTTTTTCTGCTAGATACCAGCTTGAGTATGAGAGGTAACAGACTTGAGCAATTAAAGGAAGGTATAACTCTAATTTTGGATCAAATGCACGGCCACGATTTGTTACATTTAGTTGAATTTAATACAAACGTGAAAGTTTGGGATTTAAATGATTTTTCTCAAAGTGTGTGGTTTCCAATTAGTAACGACGAATTTGACTGGAACACGTACGAAGACGATGAATCGGAAGAAATTAATGTTCAAGTATTTAAATCAAAATGTTTTTAAATATTTGTAAACATAGTTTTTCTAGAATTTTGATTTTCCAAATGCCGTTCTAATAAATTCAGATAGCATAAAGAAAGCCAAAAATTGTATTAGCAGTTTTATTGCTGATGGTTCAACGGATATTTTGTCGGCATTTAAAGTTGCTCTACACCTGGTAAATATAACCCAAAGAATGACACCCGATAATGCCACTCATCAGCCAATCATCATATTTTTAACTGATGGTCTACCCGATCATCGTTACTTAAACTCCAGAGAAGTAAGATCTATGGTAAGATAGTTTCGGGCAGTTTGTCCTTTTATTCTTTTCAAATTTGGAATAATCTTGCAGATTAGAAAAATTAATAAAAAAGTGAAAGCTTCAATTTTTGGACTTTCGTTTGGAAATGAAGCGGATAGATATTTTACGAGGGTGTTGTCTCAAGCTAATTATGGATTTTCAAGACACATTTACGATGATTTGGATGCCTCGCTCCAATTAAACAATTTTTACGGGAGTATATCTTCTCCGTTATTAAAAAACGTAAAATTTGAGTATGACAGGGCAATGACTAGCTTCACCGTTAACACGTACCCAATGTATTTTGATGGAAGCGAGATTGTTGTAGCTGGATTTTGTGGTTCCAAGTCAGATAATTTTTCTCATTACGTTACGGGTTACACCGACAAAGGACGTAGCAATATGATTCCAGTTGTAACACTTTCCATTTCAAGCATAGAACGTATTTGGGCCTACCTCACCATCAAACAGTTGTTGGATAACAAGGATGCGACAGATGAAGATAGGAACAAATTTGAAGAGAAAGCAACGCAGCTAGCGTTAGATTATTCATTTGTAACACCCCTTACATCTTTAGTGATTCTTCAACAAAATGCTTCCTATTGGCTTGACATGAAGGAGGCAAAGATAGGTAATTTATGGTAAATCCAAATTGCAGTATGAAGTTAATTTTTCGAACAATTTCAGATGACCAACCAAGCTCATATACGATACCATCTTCTTCTCAGCCGAGTAAATTAATTAATGGTTATTTTTACTGTTTTTAAACTTTAGACGTTATTTTAGACTCCACAGCATCTGTAAATTTAGAAACAAAGCTACCATGGCTAAAAAATATAGTAAGCGAAGATGAAACTATAAATTTACCCACAGGTATATGCTAATTTATTTTGATGTCTGGAAAATGAATTCAAAAAAATTATTTTGACTATTTTCCATGATTATTATTGTAATTTTCATTTACCTATTAGGAAGTTACAAAATATCATCATCGAATGATATAACAGGAGATGTACCTTGCCCAAAAACTCCAACCGATGAATCACCTGGATATTGTAAACTCCTCAGTGATTGTTCGAAAGTTCATTCCGTATTGACCGACTTGGAAATATTTGTTAAATATTCTTGTATCTTGCAAAACGAGTAAGGACCTTTCGATGTAGTGCAATGTCGAGTATTTACTCACTTTCTCTTTAGGTATGCAGGAATATGCTGCCCTGATGATAGTTAAGCAGTATAAGCAGAAAAATTGAAAATGAAGACTTACTTTTTGTATTTGAATCGAGATTAAATAAAATCTATAAAAATAGAGAATTCTAAAACCCTCAGGTTTTTTATATCCCGCTGATGTTGGTAATTGTCTTTCTCTTCAGCGTCAGGCCTGAACTGGTAATAATTTAATTACCGGCTAACTTTTTAGAGAATTTTACAAAACGTATTTTGTTTCATTGCTAATGTCCAAACTCTAGGGAGACTGCGAGTGCCCCATCGGCCGGCCGGGAGATTTATTTTACAATTTAAGATTTTCAAGGGGGATTATGTCGCGTATTTTTGCTTAAAATTTTTGAATGCAGAAAATAATTGATTATTTTATTTGTCGATATCGATTTATTTATAACTTATTTACAAACATAAATACAATTTTTGTACACTGTTAACGTATGCTAGTTCTACTTCGTGCAAACTGCAGTCTTCGTTTTAACGTTAATTTACAAACATTTCAGAGAAGTGAGAGGTAGTATCTTTTGTACAGGATGTAACTATGTACTATGAATTTGGACAGCAAATACCGGCATACCTACAAAAAAAAAATAAATAGTAGTAGATGTCTTTAAATATTTTCGTCTGCTTACTCTTTCTTTAATATGCACGAACGCTGTATATAATCATCTAGAATTGTTAAACTTGGGTAAAGTTCAGGACAGTCCTTAATTAAAACGCAACGACCAGATTGAGAGTTTGAGCAAGCTTCATAATCGCTTATGGTTTCATTTAATCCTAACTTGTAATTTCCTAAAATTTTGGAATAAAAAATCGAAGAAGACGAAATAAACATAACTTACCTGTGGATAATTTTACAAGTTTATTTTCATTTAGAAGATATTTTAACCAAGGAAGTTTAGTAAGTAATTCTTCCAAAAAAGGATTCAATTCAGATTTGGTTTCTATGGACAATTCAGTAACATCTGTATATTCATCAAATTCTACTTCTGCATATGATTCTGGCTCATTTTCAGCAATTCTGAGATCAATTGCTCCTAAGTCTGCAAATTTTAATTTTATTATTTCAGATTTATTATTCTTCTTGGTACACTTACCAGATCTGTCCTGATAATCTTCAACTTGACTCCTGGCTTCTACTGCATCAACAGCGCTCGTATCGTTCGGTTTGACAACCACCAAAGAGGTCAGTGGGGTTACAAAAGAATATTTTAGAGCCAAATCTAACGCTTTCTTGTTAAGTTCTTCTTTTCCTTGATCGGCTGTTTTTATTTTTTCCAACAGCTGTTGAACCGTAAGGTAAGCCCAGAGACGTTCAGTACTTGAAATTGTACGTTCTACGGTCGGTTCCAACGAAACCAAACCATCTGAACCAATTCCTTCTACTTTTGGGAGTTCCAACAAATCTGTGCCTAAAATTACGGGTTTATTGCCTTGAAGACAAAAGATTGGATTAACTTACCACACCATCCAGCTATAACAATTTCAGAACCTCTAAAATGAATTGGAAATTCGGTGTCGGTCAAACTGGTAACGGAATTCTCATATTTAAATTTAACGTCGGCCAAAAGTGGAGAAGATATTTGCCGATAAAAATCTTGCAATTGCAATGAAGCGTCGGCAGCTTCATAAATGTGTTTCGAAAAACCATAATTACGTAGAGATAATTTCTGAAGAAAGGCTTTATCGGCTCCATTACCGAACGAAAGAGAGAAGATGGGTGCTTTATTTGAATCGGTGTTCAATTCTGATATCTATAAAAATTTTAAAATTACCATTACAGCAAATTCTACAAACTCTCCAAAATTACCTTTTTAGTTATTTGGTCTGTGGAATATTCCCCTACACTTGGTTCACCATCGGTCAAAAATAGTATAATAGGTTGACGATCAATGTTGTCGTTGTTTTTATTTTTTTCCAACTTAGTTAGATGTAAGCCGGCTCTTAAAGCAGTGAGAATATCGGTTCCACCATCTGCTTTAAATTTAAAAACTGTGTCTTTTGCTTTTTTGATGTTTTCTTGGGTAGCCAAATATGCCGCAGGAAAAGTTTCGGTTTCAGTCCCACGGAACCAAGCTTCATTACTGGAGTTATATAGATCACATACCCTCACGTTGGAATTAAACTCAACTAAATGGAACAAATCATTTGGATTTAGTTGTTCCAAAATTTTACTCATTGCTTCTTTTAATTGCTCGATTTTTTCATCGTACATACTTCCGCTTGTATCCAAAACAAATACAATATGTTTGGGAAGAGCTTTTAATTCGGATGGAGCAAAAAAGTGCACAAAATATCCATCTTTAACTAAAACTTCCCCACCGGAGGGATCACGTTCAACGTCGTACTGCACAACAAATTGACCGGAAAAGCCATATTTTTGTTCGGTTTTTAACAATTTGGCCAGTTGTTGCTGTCTTTCCAAGTTTGGAGAGAATTTAACAACTGCGGTGGTTTCATTTAGAAGTTTTATGTCTGCTCTTGGATCCAATTCAGAATTTTCGGTTGAAATTTCGTTCCCGGAGCGTAGTGGAGGGGCTTTCAAATTTGTTATTTTTCGAAGTTCACTGATAAACACCTATACGATTTTAGGCAATTAAATTTATTCAAACTTGTAATTGTCCTGACTTACCTCAACACTTAAATCCTTAACATATTGTCCAGGATTTATGTTAATAACTTGTTCGTACTGACCATCTTCCCGTTTCAAAAGTTGCTCGTAACTTAGATAAAACGCTGCTTTCTTCTCGGGTTCTACATTGACTGACACCGTGAAACTATTGGAATCTCTTGCATCAACAGCTACGTGGGCTGCTCCAATGCCTCTTGACACAGCCTAAATATAATTTTTACAGTTTGATTTTTTCTTTAAATTTGCGTAATAATTACCTGGTCGTAAATGTTTTTGGCTTCTTTCTGTTCTTTTACGTATGCAGTATAATTTTGACCATCGACTTCCATGACGAACATCGAAATAAACGCAGTTTCTGGTAAAACTACCGAAAAGGTAGCTTCTTGTGCTTTATCAGCAGCATTTTTGACTTTACTGGTAACTGTGGTGTAAGCAAACCGATTGTTGATATTGGATGTGATGTGCATTCGAGTGATTTTGGGGATTCCCGATACTGGGCTCTAAACATCATACCGTTTAAAACATATTAACTAAAATATTTCAACTTACTTCTTTGATGCCTTCTCCATTTTTTGAAATTTCTGAACCAAGTGTCACAAACGAAAGGACAGATTCTGTCGGCGCAGCGCGAATTTCAATATTTAAATATGTTAAACATAACAGCAAAAATGTTATTTCTAACTTCATGTTTTTAAATCTTGACATCAGCAGTAGTCAAGGCAAACTTGTATTTATATTAATGTGACCCCGAAATAATCCTTTCTCAACGATTGCCACTTTTGCACTGCAACTGATGCAGATTAGTTGTGTATCTTATATGTAGTAATAATGCCGCCGGTATTTCCTTGAACGCAGCGATCCTGTTTATGCTATCGGCTATGTACCTATATTTATTTGGAAAATCCGGTACACCGAACCATGTGACGTAATAAATCATCACAGCAATATATTTCTCAGTAAAAATCAATATCTTTTTTTTGGCGTATCAGTTTGATAAATTGAGAAATTTATATTTAGAAATGTATAAAATATATAATTGGCTACTTTTGTTAGAAGTCTGCTTAAGATAAAAGGTAGTAGTAATTTTCTTCAAAATAGACATTAAAAAATATCTCAAGATCCTGTAGGTCCCCTTTAAAAACTTTTTTTTAATCATCCAGGGGGATAACCAGATGGTTGAGATTCCTCTCTGCTACTGGAATGGAAATCAGTGGAAAATACATTTATGGTAGTCCTTAGGTAAAGCCAGCTGAAAGAATTGCTTCGCACCGCAAAGGTAACTTAAATAAAAATTTTCACAAAGAATAATACGTAAATTTTTGTAATTCTTCACTTGGGCAGCATAGTTACATAACTCTGCGAGATCTTAATCATCCAGTTGATTTAAATAATGGCAAAAAATAATACACAGTAATAATTAATAGTCAAGTCTCTAGTGCTTATGGTATTGTCCTGGTTCCCCGTATTATTTTTTTAACATTCTTTGATCACGATTTTTGTAACCTTGAAAAATTTATAAAAAACACCAAATTTAAAATTTAAATTCATTAAATTAGAGCAAAGAATTATATCCAAAATAAGTAAGAAATTTATTATTAATTTTCCCATTTTAATAATTTTATTTTTAAAAATTATCTATTTATTTTTTTTACAAATTATTGATGCCCCCCATTTTTAATCTATTTTTTTAAACAAATAATAAAAATTTTCTGTAAATTTTAAGCGATTTTTAAAAGCATAAAAGCGTTTAAAAAATTTAATATCCTGAGGGTAAATCAATTTACGTATTTATGTTCTATGATACAACCTATCGTGGCAATCTAAAATTAGGAAATAAAAACAGGATTCCAGTATTTGCCTCAATATACGATATATGTTTATAAAAATCGACTGTACGATTTATACATTTACTGTGATCGGTTCATCTTTTGTAAATGACAAAGGTAATTTTCATTAATCTTATTTGTATTTGTCTATTAAATTATATTACGCAACTTATTTCATAGAAAACTTTTTATAAATTTTTTTTGCAATAATATAAAACATAATGCTTTATTAGTTATTCACCACATCAATATTTTACATAGACAAGAAGATAAAATTGAGTCATAAATAATTGCTAAATTATTTAAAATTTTAAATTTTTCTTTATTTTTTAAACTATTAATTAATTAGTTAATCCTGTCCGAAATGCCAAGGCGGTAAAATTACTTGTTGGCGTTGCTTCCTTATCATACAGCTTTAAAATATAAACGCCCTGATAAATCAGTATTCAACAACCAATATTTATTATCAGTTTTAGATCAGCACAATGAAGAATTTTTATATATTATTGGGGATCACTTACGTATTTTGCGTAACAAATCAAGTTTTATCGGCACCTGCCGATTCCATCCTCTCTTTAGTTGTAAGTTCAACTGAATCGTCAAATAGAAAAGAAGGCCCAGAGATATTTTGGGTACAAATGTGAAAATATATTGTTTAACTTTATTACTATTATATTGACCTTATTTCAGGAACTCCCCTTAAAAAATGTCAAGTTACCAAAAATTTACCAAATGCACATCAAATCAAACATCAGTAACCGATTTGCTAAAACAACAATCAGAAGCAAAGTTAAAAATATTGCTACCACAGCGCAAGAAGTTACCTTTTCGATTATTTTGCCCAAAGATGCATTTATCTCTGGATTTATCATGGAAGTCGATGGGAAAAATTATACAGCCTACGTGAAAGAAAAGGAAGAAGCCGCAAATCAGTACTATAGTGTAAGTTATAATTTTTTTTAAAATAACGTAACTAACACGTTATTAGGCCGTTACAAGTGGATTAGGTGCAGCCCATGTAGCCGTAACTGCTCGTGATTCCAACAAATTTATAGTTTCAGTTAATATCGAACCTGAAACTAAAGCTGTTTTTTATTTAACCTACGAAGAGCTTTTAAAACGAAAAGATGGTCGCTACGAAAACGTAATCAATATTCATCCCGGACAACCGGTTAAAGATTTTAGTGTGGAAGTAAGAATATAATTTACTTTATTATTCCAAATCTAAAACTTCTCCTTAGGTACTTGTTAGTGAAAGTAGGAATATTACTGATTTGAAAGCTCCTCCCTTACGTTCAGGTAACGAAATTGGAAGCGAAAACGAGGAACTTGATCCTCGAGCAGATATTGAAATTTTAAGCGATTCTTCGGCTATAGTTAAGTTTTCTCCTAACGAAGAGAGACAAAAACAGTTGGCACAGTTGATGAAGACAAACGAAGCTGATGGACTCTCTGGCCAATTTGTGGTTCAGTATGATGTGGAACGTGACCCTAAAGGTGGGGAAGTTTTGATCCGCGATGGTTATTTCGTACACTTTTTTGCTCCGACCGAATTGCAACCGCTACCAAAACACGTTGTTTTTGTGTTAGATGTTAGCGGTAGCATGGGGGGCATCAAAATAACACAGCTAAAAGAAGCGATGCAAAATATATTAGATCAGTTGCACGACAAGGATTCGATTAGTTTAGTGGAATTTAGCAGCAAGGTGAAGGTATGGAATTTAAATAATCAATCGCAAAGTGTTTGGTATTCCACGGGCGATTACCACAACTTACCTGATAATCTAAATGTAAGACAAAATGGCTACTCAACGATCAATGTTTACGTTTTTTTTATTTAGGACATTAATTTTCCAAATGCCTATCCAGCAACGGCAGATTATATCACGAAAGCAAAAAACGCTGTCGACGCGTTTCAAGTTTCTGGATCAACCAATATTTTAGCAGCACTCGAAGTGGGGTTGAGATTGGTAGAATTAGCAAGACAAAATAAAATCGACGACGTTGACCGTCAACCGCTCGTCATATTTTTGACTGACGGTGCACCCAACGTCGGTGATGCCTCAACCAAAAGCATTACTAAAAAGGTGAGTTTCAGAAAACGTCTGGTGTGATATGCATGAATTAAAAATAATTTTAGATTACAGACCTAAATACTGATTTGAAAACATCTTCCATTTTTTCGCTTTCATTTGGATATGGTGCAGATAATAAATTTTTGCAAAAATTATCTTTGCGTAATAGGGGATTCTCTAAACATATTTACGAAGCTTCCGATGCAGTATTGCAGTTGGAAGACTTCTACAATCAAATATCTTCGCCTTTATTATCTGATGTTACATTTAAGTACGAATCATCCAGTGTTACAGATGTTACCAAGACCCATTTTCCCATTCTTTACGATGGGTCAGAACTTGTGGTGACGGGAATTTTTAGTAATACATATAAAAGTTTATGGTTTATATACTTTACTGGTCTGATTTTCTTTTCCAGAGGAAAGGATTGAAACACCAATAATAGAAGGAACATCTTCGACCGGATCAGTGATTCTCGCACCAAGAGTTGAAAATTCTCTCAGTGATATTGAACGTCTTTGGGCATATTTAACCGCAAAACAATTATTGGAAGAAATTGAAATCAGTGATTATAACGTGGAAGACATTAAGAAAAAAGCATTAGATTTATGTCTGAAGTACTCTTTTGTAACATCTTTAAGCTCTTTAGTGGTTGTTAAACCTAGTGCTGTGGATGCTGAAGAAAATATAGTTAAACTTAGACCATCTGGTAACTTTAGTTTCAAATTTTCTTCAGAATCTCATAAATCTTATATTTATTTCAGATTCCAATCTGGACAATTCGACAACATTTGGTAGCCACTATATAATATTATTGGCACCTCCTCGCATTGGTATGTAATTTTCAAGATAATTGGTGGTTAATTTTTTTCAAACAAACTAAAAAATTATTTTAGAAAGCAACGATATTCTGTCACATCCTATTCAACCTCCAGGTGCAGCTCCATTTGGTATTATTATTATTATTATTTATTTTGATAATAAGTTTCTAAAATAAGTTTACTGTTTTGGGTTACTCTGAATATCCAGATGGAGATCTTCTGGCATCACGATTTGGATCCATAGATTTTATTCAACCTTCTCATACATACCGACCATTTATTAAAATCAACGCCAGTATTTCAAATAATTTAAATTTAACCAATAATAATTTACACGAACATCTTCCCTGGTTGAAAAGTATTTTAAATGATAATGGAATTTTAAATTTGCCATCAGGTTAGTGCACACTCATTTTGATTAAATACATAATAAATATTTTTCGTAGCATAAATTAATTACATAGTGATTAATCGGCCAATTTGACGGTGGCACAGGGTTTTTGACAAAATATTGATAGCAGTAGTGATACAGGAGGGCAGTAAACGTCACAATCTGCAAGTATAATGCTGGTACATTCCCTGATACACTTTACATAATTTAGATTGGGATAGAGGACGTTTTTCTAAGAAACACATTTAACACATTTTTTTTTATAAATTTCCACTTTCGCGTAGCCATAGTCCGGAAAATATTGATTTTTTGCAAAATTGGATTAGTGCTTTTTAATTTTTTGTTTTATAAGCTGACTTGTTTTTTATTTTTCGATTTTCTGTGAAAGGAATTGGTTTTTCAAAAATTTTCACTAGACAGAAGTTGTAGTTCGTTAAATTTCCTATCCGAAATGGGGCATCAGAATTTTTTTTAAAAAGATACAGGGTTTTCGAAAAACCTAAAATTAAAAGCATCTCGAATTTTTCAACATTTCTTTACTTACTTTAATTTATAACTTAAAAGCCGTTGATTTAGGCAATAAAAGGATTGAATAAGTTTGTAGATTATTTCAAGCTCTTTAAAAAAGTAGTAATTCATTTTTACCGAAAAGTCAATATTTTCTGGGCTATGGCCACGTGAACTCGAGGAGTTCAAGCTAACTCTCTTAGTTTGAATTGAATTTAGAATTCTTGAATTTAGAAACAAATTTTTGTCAAAAGTGTTTCTCAGAAAAGTTTCCTTTATCAACACCTAAGTTATGTAAAGTGTGTCCCGGGAAACCCTGTATATCAGGAAATGGAAATCTTGTGAATTTCAATTTTAATTTACATGAAACTTAAAATTTACTTGGAATACACAGATAAAATCACTAGAATCATAAAATTACATATTGACTACAACTCAGACTATTTTTTTTAAACTCATGAATTGCAATTAGAAGTAACAATGACCTTCAAAAATTTTTTTTTTGGCATTACTAAAGGACGGTTATGGTTTGATGCATAAGTGCGTCGATTACTAAGAAGTAAGAACTCTATTCTAACCGTCCTCTCTCGGCGGCCAATGGCCAACCACCGAGGTAATCTTCATTAAAAACTGTTCATAAAAATGAAGTGGTTAGCCAAAACCCATCCTGGGTTGTAGCGCTACTGTGTGTGTGTACACAGAGAGAAATATGTGTTACATACAATCTACACAATTGTGCAGAAAATATACAGACCTGTGTAATTTTTCTGCACAATTGTTTGAATTTGTAACAGATATTTCTCTCTGTGTACCACACAATTCCCTGAGCATCCAAAGGTTTTAGCTTTTAACAAACAGGAAATTATTTTTTAGGAAATTACAAGCTGGGGTCCAATGAAACCATAAGTGCTAATCCAACATGTTCAAACACTCCATCAAATGTGCCTGGTAAATGCACTTTGCTCAAAGATTGCTCTCAAGTTCATTCTTTGCTTACGAGTGCCGATATTTATGTTCAACATTTCTGTTTATTGAAAACCGAGTAAGTTAGATTCACCGTTCACTTCAAATAACAAAGGGTAAATATCCAGTAAAATTTCTGTACACAAGACTCGAAATTCCATAGAATTCCAAGGAATTCCAAGACTTCCAACGATTTCCAAGAATTCCAGGGATTTCCAATGAATTCCAATGATTTCCAAGAATTTCCACAAAATTCCAGTGATTTCCAAGGAATTCCAATGAGTTCAAATCAAAGTGCAATCTAAAGATGTTCAGCGATTTCCAAGGAATTCCAAGGATTTCCAAAGAATTCCAAGGAATTCTAAGGAATTCCAATAATAATTTCCAAGGGAATTTCAACGAGTGTACACAAAATTTTCGGGATATTTACACCTTGTCAAATAACTTTGATTTTCTCAACTTGGACTGTTTTAGATATGCTGGTGTCTGTTGCCCAATAGCCACTACAGTACAAACATTATAAAATTACGTATTATTATGTTTGTTTGTTTTATTTTTTGCAATAAAATAAAGAATATTGTTGTTTTCTGATATTTTAGTTTCTAATTTTTTAAAATATTGTTAGGACCACTACCAGTAGTGTATAATCCAAGTTTGCAGCTTAGAAAGTCCTGTACTAACTTTCAAGCGCTCGAAAAACCGCGAACTTTTGCACTTTTTTTTTAGTTTTTCGATATAAGTCCTAAACTATGCGTTTTTTGAAAAAATACATTTTATACGTTTTTAAAATAGACTAAAATTTCTACAATTTGAGACCAGAACCACCTCTGTAGGTTCAATACTTACCGAGATACCGTCTTCTAAAAATGGACAATTTTTTCCAAAAAAGTGAAATCTTGGTTTTGGTCTATTTTCGACTCCGATATAGGGAAAATATTTATTTTACGGGTAAAATTACAAGAAAAAATATTGTAGTAAATGTAATAAGCTTTAATTTAAGCACATAAAAACATCTGTAGGCCATATAGTTTACTCACAAATTTTAAAAATCCAAAAATGGGAAAACTGCATTTTTTACAAATTTGCTCTGTTTAATTCTCACGATGGTTTGAAGGTAGTTTGAAAGGAAAAATCATGTACATCCGCAAGAAAAATATATTTAAACTATTAATATTGTATTTATAATGTTTTGTTATAAAAATTTATAAAGGAGTGGTATCCTTTTCCACCCCCAACCACTTCTGAACTTCGTGGTAAGTTCTGTAAGCGTGCAATGTTGCACCATTTTCTGTTGTAAGCAAACGGGCGAATTCCACCTTAGTAAACGCGACTGTTTTTACAAATTTTTTGCAGCGCAGACCGTGGAAGGTATTTTCAGTGTAGTTTCCATACAGAACTACTAGGCACTTCGCTCCAGCATTTGCTATGGCTTGGCAGGCTGAATTGGGTTGGAGGAACACTTCAGCTGTAGTGATGAGTTTAACGTTCTTCTGAATGCCGCTCTACACTTTGTTCTTTCCATGCCCGAAAAGGACAGAGGTGGTGTCGCACCCAGTGAAAGCGTGGAGTAACAACCGAAAAAAAGAGAAAAACTGAAAAAAACCTTTTTAGTTTAGAACTTATATCGGAAAACGGGATGGGAAAAAATTTCGTGGCCACAATCCCGTCGAACCAAAATCCTGCCGGACCACAATTCCGCCGAATCAAAATCCCACTCGACCAGAATCCCGCCGCAATAATATTAGTGTTGGCGTTCATGTCTTGCTTTTTGCTGTTCCCAAATAAATATTTTTTACCAATGCAAAACTTGTTTTTTGTGGATTCCTTTCGTACCCCGCGCTTTGGGCTCCACTCTGAAACGAGTTTTACCTTTTTCGAGTTCCATGTTTGGTGAGTTCTTTCGGTCTTCAGGGATATTTTTGACCGTAGCGTAGCGCAGAGTCGAATTTGGCAAAGACAACAAATCCCCGACACTAATTATATTTTATTGTGATTTGGCAGGATTGTGGTCCGGCGGGATTATGGCCGCAGGCCGCGGGATTTTGTCCTAGACCGAGCCGAAAACAACAAAAAATGAGAAAATTTCACGGTTGTTCGAGGGCTGCAAAGTTAGCCCAGGTCTTTCGAAGCTGCAAACTTGGATATACACTACTGGTAGTGGCCCTAATAATAAAATATTAAAAAATCAGAACTAGCCGTTAGTTTGCGATTTCAATGTTCGATATGACTGGCCTAATAAGTTGTCAAAGACATTAGAAATTAATTTCAAGTAGATTAGTTACATAATTTTGGAGAACTCAAGTACCTCGTCGAAGAGTACAAGTCTAACTGACGCTTGATAGGGAATTAAACCTTATTTTTCTCGCTTACATACCCTATAAATTTAGGTAAAGAAATTTTTATTATGAAAAATTGACTTTCACCAATAATCAGTGGCGTAGCTAGAGCTTTTGCCACCCGGGGCGGTTAATTACTGAGTTTGAGTATGTATACTGTACTGCTATTTGGAATATTTAATAAAATACTGTTATTTACTGCCGATTTTATTGCATGGTTAGGATATTTCAGTTGTTGTAAATGGCAGTACGAGAGGCAGTAAGGAAAACTCTTAGGCAGTATTAGTACTAAGTGGCAGTACCGGTAGTAAAAGGCAAAACCGGTAGTAAATGGCAGAACCGGCAGTAAGTGGCTATATTAGGCAATCATTTAAATTAGCATAAATTTATGACTCTGAATACTACTAAATATTTATTGTTAATACTACCACTTAATTCTCAATACTACCGATAATGGCTCAATACTTCCGATACTGTTACTTGCTGCCCTTAGACCACTAGCGTACCTATTTAGGTACGGGACTATTTAGGGGGCGGCAGTTTGCGGTATGTAAAAATTTTGGGGTTGAAAAAAGCTATAGCATGTTAAATGTTTGATTACGAATACCTCGATGACCTTTTTTTTGCTCTTTTTTTTATTTTTTGACCATGTTTAAAATTTTTGTAATTTTGAAATTTAAATTTAAATAAAATTTTTTTGGTAGGGGGCGGCAAAATTAAAGACCGCCCCGGGCTGCAAAAGTTCTAGGTACGCCAGTGCCTTAGACATATTCCGGTATGAAGTACCTTCCACATAGTCATTGCACTAATTAAAAATACCGAGTAACTTACAAAATTTATATTACTATAATTTAAATTCATAAATTTATTAAAAAAATAAAATACAAAAATAGCTTCAGCAGATTTATATCACAGTGGTAGTTGGACAGCAGACTCCGGCATATCTAGAACAGTCAAAGTTAAGTAACATATTATTTTAAAATTACCAGTTAAACTTACTCGTTGTTTAATAAACAAAAGTGTTGAACATAAATATCTACAGTTGTAAGCAAAGAATGTACTTGGGAGCAATCTTTGAGCAAAGTGCATTTTCCAGGCACATTTGTTGGAGTGTTTGAACATGTAGGATTAACAGATATAGTTTCATTTGATCCCAATTTATAATTTCCTAAAATAATATAGTCACAAATAAATAAGCGGTTATTCTATTCATAAGTAAATATTAGTACCTGATGGCAAACTTAAAATTCCATTTTCATTTAAAATATTTTTTAGCCAAGGAAGAGCAGCTTCTAAGCTATTACTGTTTACATTTTTTGAAACACTACCACCACCACGGAATGGTATTGGTTGCAAATGCGATTGTTGTATGTTCGGGTCTATAAAATCAAAACGATTTGGAGATGGAGGTAGAAAATGAGATCCCAAATCTAAGGAATCTGAAAATTAAAATTTTTTTTTTAAATTCATACCAAAATAAATAATATGTAGTAGTCACATACCACGAGGGGGAGCTGCTATAGAGTTTCGATATGGGGAATAACCACCTCCTAAAACAATATAATAAAATAATGTATAAAAGACTGATAAAATCTAAAATAATCTTCAGGATTACATACCTGAACGTGGAGATAGTGATAATGCCTGAATACCATGTGATCCCTGATAACTGCGACCAGCAGAATCTGGAATAATTGATAACTCTTACTACTTCTGATTTAATAAGCCAAAAATAGATTTTAAAATTTACTTACAGGATGATCTAGGTCTGGGTATATCTTCTTCAGCATCAACAGCATTTGTTGCGTTCGGTTTAACAACCACTAAAGAACTTAATGGAGTTACAAAGGAGTACTTTAGACATAAATCTAACGCCTTCTTCTTAATTTCTTCTACGTTATAATCAGTGATTTCACTTTTTTCCAATAATTGTTTTACGGTCAAATATGCCCAAAGACGCTCAATATCACTGGGGGAGTTTTCAACCCTTGGTGCAAGAATAACAGGTCCCGTCGAACCGGTTCCTTCAATTGTTGGTGGTCTAAATGAGGTTTCTAAAATTAAAATTTACAAGGTAAAAGAATCAACAAAAAACTTCAAAACTTACCAAAGCTTCCGGTGACTACCAGTTCGGATCCCTTATACAGAACGGGAAAATGAGTTTTGGTGACATCAGTAACTTCGGATGATTCGTACTTAAATGTAACGTCGGACAATAAAGGCGAAGATATTTGGTTGTAAAAATCTTCCAACTGCAGTGCTGCATCGGAAGCTTCGTAAATATGTTTAGAAAAGCCCATATTACGTAAAGATAATTTTTGCAAAAACTTCTTGTCGGCACCATATCCAAACGAAAGTGAAAAAATGGGAGTTTTCTTCAACTCAGTGTTTTGGAGCGTAATCTAAAATTATTTGTAGTTAGTATTCATCAAACAAATATTAATCTTTGATACACACTTTTCTAGTAATGCTTTCGGGTGACGAATCTCCGACGTTTGGTTCCCCATCGGTCAAAAACATGATGAGCGGTTGGCGATCAACATCATCAATTCTATTCAGTCTTGCTAACTCTACCAATCGTAAACCCACTTTAAGTCCTCCTATTATATTAGTTGCTCCAGTTACTGTAAATTCATTAACTGCATCTTTCGCTTTTTTGATGTAATCTGCCGTTGCTGGATAAGCATTTGGGAAAGCTAAATTCTAGAAAAAAACATTAATACTGAACATCATATTATGTTCTGACGCTTTATCTTACATTTAAATTTTCTTCATGTTTATTGGACGCATAGTAGCTACCCGAAGAATACCAAACACTTTGAGATTGATTATCTAAATTCCACACCTTTACCGCGGTGCCGAATTCCACTAAACTAATTGAATCTTTGTCGTGCAATTGATCCAAAATTTTTTGCATTGCTTCTTTTAACTGTGTTAATTTAGTACCGCCCATACTTCCGCTAACATCTAGCACAAAAACAATGTGCTTTGGTAGCGGTTGCAATTCGGACGGAGCAAAAAAGTGTACGAAATAACCATCGCGGACCAAAACTTCCCCACCTTTGGGGTCACGTTCCACGTCATACTGAACCACAAACTGGCCAGATAGTCCATCATCTTCGTTTGTCTTCATCAAATGTGCCAACTGTTTTTGTCTCTCTTCATTAGGAGAAAACTTAACGCGAGCCGAAAAATCGCTCAAAATCTCTATATCTGCTCGGGGATCAAGTTCCTCGTTTTCGCTTCCAATTTCGTTACCTGAGCGTAATGGAGGAGCTTTCAAATCAGTAATTTTTCTACTTTCACTAACAAGTACCTAAGGAGAAGATTTAGATTTGGAATAATAAAGCAAATTATATTCTTACTTCAACACTAAAATCTTGAACCGGTTGTCCTGGGTGAATATTGATTACGTTTTCGTAACGACCATCTTTTCGTTTCAGAAGCTCTTCGTACGTTAAATAAAATGCTGCTTTCGTTTCGGGCTCAATGTTAACAGAAACTGTAAATTTGTTGGAATCGCGTGCTGTTACGGCTACATGAGCTGCACCAAATCCGCTTGCAACGGCCTAAAGAAGTTAGTATAAGTCATATTGCCATTATTTAAAAAAATGATTACTCACACTATCGTACTGCTTTTTGGCTTCTTCCTTTTCTTTTACATAGGCAGTGTAATTTTTCCCATCAACTTCCATAATAAACCCAGAGATGAATGCTTCCTTGGGCAATATGATGGAAAAGGTTGCTTCTTGCGCTTCGGTGGCAATATTTCTGACTTTGCTTTTAATTGTGGTGTTAGCAAATCGGCTACTGATATTTGATTTGATATGCATTTGGTAAATTTTGGGAAACTTTGCATCTTCTAGCACGGTTCCCTAAATTATTATTACAAATTAAATAAAATAATGCAGAAATTTTACCCACAATACCTCTTTTCCTTCTTTGTCATTTGATGGTTCAGTTGAACTTACAACCAAAGATAAGGTCGAATCAGCGGGTGCCGAAAAAACTTGATTTACTACGCAAAATGCGTGGACAATTCCCAATAATAGGTAAAAGCTCTTCATGGTGCTGAACTAAAACAATTAACATTTTTTTTTGGATTTTCAAAAACGGAAAAATTTAATAATTTTTTTAATGACACAAACGATTGATAGGTAAAACGAAAAATAAGATGTCTGAAAGAAACTAATCCAAAAATGAAGAAGAAAAAATGAAAAAAAATTTTGAGACATAAATTTTATAAATCTTAAAATATTGAATTAAATGAATGAACGAATTAATTAAATTAATTAAAAATAAATTAATAAAAAGTTGTTATGGTAATGAAATAGTAAATTTAATTAACCATAGATACCTTACAGATGTATTCAAGATGTATGAAGATCTAATCAAAACTTTGCTGTTATATATATTTATATGTTACGAATAATAATTAAATCTTGTTTTGATATTACTAATTTGCCCTTATCATAATAATACGATAAGTTCTTCAGTAGAAGCTACATACGTAAATGGATATACCAGCAAAAATACTTAGTTTCTTCAAAATTATAAAATTATAAACGACTTACGTTTGTTATTAAGAATAGCTAATTATTGCATAGTACGTAATATTTTTTATAATTTTCAAAGAAAAATAATTGAGACGTTTAAGATACTCGTAATATAATTATTATAAAAAATTTTTTTTTCAGAGAATGATAAATTTAGAATACTATCTTCATGTTACCAAAAAATCTTTAATTCATGTTTTAACTGTAACGAATGACCTTTATGTTTTCACGATTATATTACATTTTAAAATTAAATTTAAAAAAAGGTCATTATCTCTCTTATCACGCTCTTTGAACTATTTTGACAAATTAAAAATTTTGATTTTGTTTTTAAATAAAATAATATAATATAATATAACTTTGCTTTACAAGCGTTTTAGAAAGGTAACCTTTTGATTCTCATTTTGGTTTCTTACCTTCATTTACGTACTGGTATCTAAAAATGATTATTTTAATGACAACAAAAACTGATAAAAGCACTCCATAATCTTCTCGAAGTAAGTTACTACCAGCGGAAGTGACCGCGCTTCAATTTTACATTTTCTTTTTTTTCAACTTTTTACTAATTTTATTTTTTATAGTTTTTTTGAAAAGTGAAAAGTTTCGAAATGTGTAAAATAATGTTAATTTGGAAGTTTCTGAACAAATCATTTAATTTGAATTATTTTAATTGTGCATTTTGATTTCTGATAAGAAAATCTGGTTATATGCTAATATATTATTATGTTATTTTTAAAATTTTACTTGCTGATATCTATTACACATTTTGTTTTTATTTTGATTTGGAATAACTGACGTAAGTTAAATTTTTAAAAACCGATAAAGAACTGTCTTTCTCTGTAATATTCAGAAAGTAAAGTTAATTTACGAACGTTCTATAGAATTGACGAACAATTTAAATTAACATTAAATGATTACTTAAGATCAAGATTTCCATAAGTCTGCAAATACATAACAGGTTGGTGCTAACTAAATTTATTTAGTCTCGACAGGTTTTTTTTTATCTGCGAATGAGGTAATTGATTGTTATTATTAACATTTTATTTATTAATTTATTTAATTTTCTTCAAAAAATATTAATTTTTTTATATTTTTTATTATTAATGTTCATATAATATTTTAGATGCCAAAAATGAAGAACAATAATTACTGGCTTTTTTTCAATCAGCGAAGATTTTTGTGCACCAGCCGATTCTAGACTATATTTTGTATTGAGTTCAACAAGAACTTCAAAAAGAAAGGAAAGAAACTGGCAGAATTTACAGTTAAAAATAATTAAAAAATTATGAAGTGATTATCAATGCAAAGATTTGGAAGATTAATAATTTAATTAAATTGGCGATTGGAAAAACGCAGTTTGAAATAAGAGGATTGAAAAGTTATAATTTGTTTAATTTGTAAAATTGTAATATTATTTGAAATTAAAATTTAAAGGTATCGTGAATTAAAATTGATACTGTTGCATGATGTGGACGACGTTATATCGTCGATTTATTTTCCCATTTTTATATTGGAAATTAATTTAAATTTATTCAGAAGCATAAATAAAAATATAAATTTTTAAATTTAGTGTTTCCAAAATCAATTTGTTATTGCAGTTTATTTTTGGAATTAATATTAAGTATAATAAATGTGGATATTAAGAGTTTAGCCAAGCGAAAAATATATTTCAGAAGATTTTATTTGGAATTCTTAATTTTTTGAAAAGAAAACTTGGAAAGTTTTTGGAGTAAAGTTTTTTTATTTTCTTTTTGTTGTCAAAATCACATAGGTAGTAATATACTATTTATATCCAAGACGTTTGGGCGCTCGCCGTTTGGGCACTGGACTTTTGGCGCCGGTAAAATGAATTATTTCAAATTTAAAAATATTTCAATTGAAAATATTTCCTTGACAGAATTTTTGTTTTTTCTGACATTGGCACTAAAAATTTTAAATTCCCTAACTTTCAATGATTATTATCATTCATGTTTTATAAATATAAAGAAGAGGGGGGCTAAAAATTAATTTTTAAATCTCACGTGTTTAAAAGGCGACCCTTGGATGAGGGGAGTACCACAATCCTAAGTATCCTGATGTAGAGATTCTTTTTATGGATTAAGTATTTATTGGTATATTTACTTAAATTCCTTAAAATATTTTGTAAGATTTATTTACCTATAATAAATCATTATAATTAATATTTTAGAAAAATAAGGGTAGAGAGAGAGGGGACTAAATTTTTTTTAAATTAATAACAAATTAATAATTAGAATTATTAGAATCTATGGAAATCAACATAATATATTAAAATACTGGTCCTCATTACTAAATAGTCAATCTGACGTTAAAAATTTTCCTTTATTGAATATCTTCAATAATAATTAATCCACTTATTTTAGCAATATTTAAAAAGATGCTCCCCCTTCCTTAACCTGTAGGAGTTATCGTTATGATTTATATCTCTTAATATAATATCAGGCACTTAAAGGTCCCGATGCCCAAACGGCGGTGCCCAAAAATCCAGCTCCTAAAAATCCGGCGCCCAAAAATCCTAGTGCCCAAACGGCGGTACGTGACATTTGGGCGGCGGGTAAATATACGTGTAATATTTTGGTAAATTTAAATACATTTTATTTTTGTCATTTTCAATAAATTATTATTAATAAAAACTAATCTTCAAGTTGGGCAGTAAACTCCTTCATATTTAACAGTCAAACTTAAGTAAACTGTTTGCAAAAAGTCAAACGATTTTTCAACAAATGAAGGGGTTGAACAAAAATATCAGCAGTTGTAAGCAAATAATAAACTTTGAAGCAATCTTTGAAAAAAATTTATTTAATTTTATGGTTTTCTTTGATCTCAATTTGTAGTTTCCTGAAAGAAATAGTTATCCTTTTATCAGTGGTGTAGCAATTCCGCTATGGGCCTGTGCTCTAGAGTCAAACTTGGCTACCAAATTTTTTTTTATAGTAGCCGTCGCACACGTAACATTTATTATGTAGATAAAATATTTTATGTTTTTGGTCATGAAAGAACCGGGCCCTTTTCACATGGAACACCGGTAGTTACGCCACTGCCCTTTATTAAATATTATAGGTATTTTTACAAACAATAAGATTTTGATGACGGTTTCTATTATTTCAGGAACCTGAAATAACATTTGCTTTAGAAATTTCATATCAAAATAAGTAATACCTAATAATCACATTCCGAAGAAGATCTGTAAAGAATTTTGAATGGAATATGATTTTGGAACATCAATAATTGCTAAAATAATATAATAGTATAATTCTCTAATTAATCAATAAATAAACGATTTTGATTAATTATTTTGGATACTAATATTCGTCCCCAATTTTGACGAGGTTTAAATTTTATTGGACAAGTGTTTTCGGAGGCGATTGGTTTTAATTAAACGATAAATTTTAATTTGGAACGATTTTGGAAAGAAGAAAATTTAATTTTGGTTGATCAAATAATAATGGCATTAATTAGTTAAATTTAAAATTAAAAGTTAAAGGAAAAGTAAATGAGATATTTGATTTTGATATTTATTATAAAACTTTTATGTTTAAAATTGTAATTAGTTTGTTTGATCGTTGCAATTTTTAGAATTAATAAGAGTCTCATGCACCAAAAGGTGATTGATTATGCTGAGGCGTTTTTCCTTGGAAAGTTAAATTAAAAAATAAAATTAACCACTCAGTACATTGCAATATTAATATGAAATCAATGTTTAAAGATAAAATAAACTTTCACAGTGCTCACCTGTAGGAGAAGAATAAGACAAATTTGGTTTTCTCGAAATATTGGAATCCGAAAAAACAAAAAATTACCCCGGAGGTAACCGTGAGAACTTCGTGTCAGATAGTAAAAAATTTAAAACTTTTAGGAATAAACCAGATTTCAGGATTTCAGTTGAAATCCGAGCCCCCTCATAAACTCCGGGGCCGGGGAAATCAGCTCCGGTCCGGTCCAATAAAATGGTAAAAGTAACTATTACTTTGTTTTTTTTTTAAATAAATAGCTACAATAGAAATTACAACAAATGATTTTACAAAGTATTTGCTTTAATTGTTATTGTTAAATGCCCCAAATATCATAAATGCGGCTATTTACAGTAACTCTTAATGAAATCCGGACGCCTCTATGTTAACAATACAAATTTCCGGCTTTGAAGCCGTTTTTTGGCATATAGAAATCCATTTTATAATAAATTACAACAAAACTTATTAAACGTTTTTTGTTACAAATTTCAGTGCCTTCAATTTTGTTTATATACATTTTGGTAGATTTATATACATTTATATACGCTGACTGACAGCGACTTAAGCAAGACTCGGTAAAAAACAAAAAATATCGTCATCTATATCTCGGAAACGGTGCTATAAAATAAAAAAATTAATAGGCATTTTTTCTTGTAACTTTCATTCCAAGGGGTAAATATCCAGTAAAATTTCTGTACACAAGACTCGGAATCTCAAAGATTTCCAAGAATTCCAAGGAATTTCAAAGACCTCTATAGATTTCCAAGGAATTCCAACGATTTCCAAGGAATTCCAATGATATCCAAGACTTCCAATAATTTCCAAAGAAGTCCAACGATTTCCTAGGAATTCTAACGATTTCCAAAGAATTCCAACAATTTCCAAGAATTCTAGGAATTTCCAACGACTTCCAATGATTTCCAACAACTCCAAGGATTTACAAAGACCTCCACAGATTCCAGTGATTTCCAAGAAACTCCAATGAGTCCAAATTAAAGTGCAACCTAAAGAATTCCATTGATTTCCAAGAATTCCCGGGATTTCCAAAGAATTCCTTTGATTTCCAAAGATTTCCAAAGAATTCCAATGATTTCCAAGGAATTCCAAATAAGTGTACACAAAATTTTCGAAATATTTACCTCTTGTTTATTGTTTTATTCTCTACATTTTTGTTCATATACATTTTTCTATAAAATCGCACCGTTTCCCAGATATAGAGGACAATATTTTTCGTATTTTACCGAGTCTTGTTTAAGCGGCGCTCAGTCAGAAATGGCATGACAAATTAAAAAAATGTATATAAATGTATTTGTTGCTACATGATTTTGACATTAACAACCTTCCTCGAATATCTTGCTACGTGATTTCAACATTAACATTTTTCCCTCAAATTGTTGCTACGCGATATCAACCTAAACACCAGCAACAAATTCGGGTATGGTTGTTAATGTCGAAATCATGTAGCAACAAATTTGGGGAAGTTTATTCGTGTGAAATTCGTAGAGCAAAAAATTCAGGGAAGGGTGTTCAGGTCAATATTGCGTAGCAACAAATTGGGGGAGGGCTTCTAATGTCAAAATTACGTAGCAACAAGTTCGTGGAGAGTTGTTACTGTCGAAATCACGTAACAACAAATTCGGTGACGGGTGTTCAGGTCGATATCGCGTAGCAACGAATTCATGAAGGTTTAATCATGTCAAATTCGTAAAGCAACAAGTTCAGGGAGGAGTTTTTAGGTCGATATCGCGTAGTAACAAATTCGGAAATTGATTCATGTCAAATTCGGGGAGCAAAAAATTCAGGGAGGGATATTCAAGCATGAATCACGTTGGAAAAAAATTCGAAGAGGTCTGTTAATATCGAAATCACGTAGCAACAAATTCTGAGACTACTATTAATTTATTGGACAACAAATACGAGAAGGGGTTGTACGTAAAAATCGCGAAGCTTATAATTCGGGTAGTTTGCGAACTATGATTTAAAAAACCCTCAGCGGTCTAGCCGTTCTCTTTTGCACCGAGGAGGCATGGGGTGGGTTTTTAGGGTAGGGGTGTGATGATAACATCTCGCTTAAGACATATTTCGAGAAAGTGTGTCGGTGAGCAGAAATCGCCCGTTGCAAGTTGCAACTTGAAAGAATCATACGAGTGATCAGTTCTCTCTGGTGGTTTTAGAGTAAGGGTGGATGTTTAGGCCACGGGATTTTTACTATTCAAGAGCAAGAAAATAGCAACAAATTATGGTATTTATGAAATATTTTCCGGCGAAACGGGTGGAGCAACAAAATCGGAAATTCGGTAACAAATTAGCAACAAAAGAGCACTAAATCCCTGACATATTCAGAATTTTTTTTTCTGAATTGGTCATTCCAGCTTGGGTTACGTGATACTCGTACGTCGTACATATAAGTACGTAGTACGCAAGTGGAAAACCTGCAGGATACTTTCTTTCTCAAATTTTACTTACGTTGGATTTTAAGAATTACTTAATATATCTACATTTTAAAATTATGGATTAGAAGTAAACAAAAACTTCATCATTGGCAATTTATAAAGCGCGCAAGAAATAATAAATAAGCAAAAAATTTGCGAAAGATGTAACCATTTTTGATGATCACCATTTATTATTTTGAGTTCATAAATGAAAAATAGATGAAAACTAAAAAGATCAAATAAATATCATCTGAGAAATTAAAAAAAATCTTCAGAATATAATCTTGGTGCTACCAATCAATATTTTTTTTGGTGCATTTTTTAACTTTAAACAGTCACTTGTTCTATTATTTTCATTTCATTTTTCTCTTCAACATCTGCCTTAGAAATAAAAATTTTAAATTTCTATTAAAAAAATTCTTTACTTTATTTTCGTATATTGTTGAAACCTCGGTGGACAATTAATTCTTTAATAGGATTAGTCTTAAATATCTTAATATCCTAAGTCTTAAATATCGGTCTTTTTCCCACAAAATTGTAGAAAATATTTTATAATATTAGTTTATTTTTCTACCTCAAATTTCAATTTCTAGATCACTACACCAGTTTTATACGTTGTGAATTTCTTTTCTTTGTTATTCGAAATCTTATGGATATTAGATGCAATCAAAGGTTTTTTTTTTTTGTTTTTTTGTTTTTTTGAGTTTGATTTAATTGCTTGTTTTCTGTTTTGATGTTTCGGCAATTAAACCTGTAAAAAACTGCAATAACACAAATTAATGCAGGTAAGCATTTCAAAATCTAAAAATTAAAATTAACGAAAAAGCTAGAACAGAAATGCCAATATCGGTAATCGGCGACAATAATGGCATAACTCAAAAAATTAATATAAGGAATAAAGTATAAACTGCACTCTTTTCGCACTTTATTCCTTATATGGAAGAAAACCTCGAAACATCACAAATTTATTTATCAAAAAATTAACAATTTTTGAAAATCGAGAAAAAACATAAAGAATTAAATTCTAATTTTATTTTATTCTGCCAATAAAATCTAGTTATGTGTCATTGTTATCCTTGAATTTTTTGTTTTCTGTTTTAACAAATAGGTAAGTAAACTTATCCGTTACACGTTAGGTATTTCTAATAAAATTTAGTCTAACGTTTTCCATGTTAGGGGAAAGGCTAAAAATCCAAATAGACTCAAGATGATAAACAACACGTAAGAAAGAAGAAGAAGAACTTGTTTACGCAAGTTTTGTAGAATCGGCGGTCAATGTAAATTAGTAACAACTTGAAAGACGATTTTCATACTAAGTATAAATAACAGAGATTAGTGGTATTTACATTTAGTCTTAGTAGATTGTTTAACAGCGAATGAGGTAAGCAATTTATTTAATTTTTCAAAATTTTTGTAAAAATTGATTAATAATTTAGATATCAAAAATGAAGGCCAATTTCAATGTTATCGGCATTTTGTATGCACTTTTTTCAATCGTACAAGTTTTTTCTGCACCAGCCGATACCACACTATCTCTTGTAGTCAGTACAACGGAACGTTTATTTGAAAACGAAGGAAACTTGCAGGAACCTTCAAATGAAGTTGCAAAGAAGGTTCTAAAAATTTATCAAATGCATATCAATTCAAACATTAGTAATCGATTTGCTCATACCACCATAACCAGCAAAGTGAAAAATGTTGAAACTGAAGCACTAGAAGCCACATTTTCTGTCGTTTTACCTGGAGGTGCGTTTATTTCTGGTTTTACAATGGAAGTGGATGGCAAAAATTATACCGCTTACGTGAAAGAAAAAGAAGAAGCCAAAAAGAGCTACGACGAGGTAAGTCACCAGGCACATTATGATCTCAATAATTTCCGAATTGATTTTAGGCCGTTGCCAGTGGATTGGGAGCAGCTCACGTAGCTGTGAGCGCTCGAGATTCCAACAAATTCACAGTTTCGGTTAACATCGAACCGCAAACTAAAGCAGCATTTTATTTAACTTACGAAGAACTTTTAAAACGACAGAATGGTCGTTACGAACATGTGATTAACATTCATCCTGGTCAACCGATTAAAGATCTCACTGTTGAAGTAAGACGATAAATTAACGTGAATAAGTGTGATTATTAAATAATACATTTTTAGGTGCTGATAAGTGAAAAACGAAAAATCACCGAATTGAAAGCACCTCCATTGCGGTCAGGAAACGAAATTGGAAACGAAAACCAGGAACTCGATCCTCGGGCAGAAATCGAAATATTAAGCGATACTTCGGGTCGTGTTAAGTTTTCTCCTAACGAAGAGAGACAGAAACAGCTAGCGCTTTTGCTGAAAACAAGCGAAAATGATGGACTTTCTGGTCAGTTTGTGGTCCAATATGACGTGGAACGCGATCCGAAGGGTGGAGAAGTTTTAATTCATGACGATTATTTCGTACATTTCTTCGCTCCAACAGAGTTAGAACCTCTTCCAAAACATGTAGTTTTTGTGTTAGATACCAGCGGTAGTATGTGGGGTACGAAAATCGTACAATTGAAGCAAGCAATGGAAAAAATATTGGATCAGTTGCACGAAAAAGACTTACTCAGTTTGGTGGAATTCAACAGCAGAGTTCGTGTGTGGGATTTGGATAACACGACAGGAAATGTTTGGTATCCTTCCGAAGATAAATTTTATGAACCTAACAGTTCAGTTACTTTAAGTGTAAAAACAGAATGCACCATCCAGCTTTCAATAATGCAAATTTATAATTTTAGGATGTTACCTTTCCAAGAGCTTTTCCAGCCACACCAGACTACATTGCCAAAGCAAAACAAAGTGTGAATGAATTTTCTGTAGATGGCTCAACTGACATTTTAACTTCACTGGAAGTTGGTTTGCGATTGGTTCAACTGGCAAGGCAAAATAAAATTGACTCCATTGATCGTCAACCGCTCGTGATATTTTTGACGGATGGATCACCCAACGTTCGTGATTCGTCCCCTGAAAGTATCACCAAGAAGGTTACCGAATTCAATTCCGGCTTGCAGAAGTCGCCTATCTTTTCTCTTTCGTTTGGATTTGGTGCCGATAAAAATTTTTTGCAAAAACTGTCATTGCGTAATATGGGTTTTTCAAAACATATCTATGAAGCTGCCGATGCTGCATTGCAATTGCAAGATTTTTATAACCAAATTTCTTCGCCATTGCTAGCTGATGTGACTTTTAAGTATGACTCTTCAATTACAGAAGTCACCAATACTCATTTTCCCATTTTTTATGGCGGAGCAGAAATTGTAGTAACAGGACTTCATGGTAAAAAGTCAATTTTATTATATTATGTATTTTTTATGGTAATTAATTTTAGAACCGAAAAAGAGTTTTGAACCACCGACCATAGGCGGTGTAAGTTCTAAAGGATTGGTGACTCTAACACCTATTGTTGAGCATACAGTGACGGATATCGAACGTCTTTGGGCTTATTTAACTGTGAAACAATTATTGGAAAAAAAGGATATTTCCGATGAGAATATAGAAGAAATTAAAAAGAAAGCATTAGATTTGTGCCTGAAATATTCTTTTGTTACTCCGCTGAGTTCTTTAGTAGTTGTTAAGCCGAATGCAACTAACGCTGTAGATACAGAAGAAGCTGATGGAGGTGGCACGCCTGTAAGGGGGGTACATGCGTCATACCATAGATCTCCAACGTTATTGTTAGCTGGCATATATATCACTACGCCTCTCCGTCGTCCGTTACCAACGCAAATCTTACCAACCACTCAAAAAATTGAAACCCTAAACCTAGATGACCATCCGGAAATTGCTATTCCATGGTTGAATAATACATTAAACCAAAATGGAACTCTAAGCTTACCGACAGGAAATTACAAATTGGGCTTAAATGAAAAAGTAACAGCCAATCCAACCTGTTCAAACTCGCCATTAAATGTTCCTGGCAAATGCACATTACTTAAGGGTTGTCCCAGTGCTTATCCATTACTGACAAGTGTTGAAGTTTTTGTTCAACATTTCTGTTTATTGGAAAACGAGTATGTAACTTTTTTTTTAAATTTATATGTTTGCTAAATTTTTTATTTCAGATATGCAGGTATTTGCTGCCCAGAAACCATGGTGCGAATCTACTGAAATATTTGAATTCCATGATTTGATTAATGGTTTTTATTTTTTTTTAAATAAATATTATAAAAATTTTGCATTTTTTTTCTTCTAAAGGTGATTTGGAGAATGTCGAAAGCTATTTAATATTTTTAAAATTTTATCAGCATTTCTTTAACGTTGAAGTGTTGTTTGCACTATTCGGTATTTTTAAGCTTACACAGCTTGTGCGGATAAAATTTATAAGCTCTTTTACACCTTTGTTATATAATGTACTATTATCTCATGGCGCTAGGTTTTTCTATTCGTGGTTTCCTAGAACAAAATAAAATTGAAATTAATTGGTAACTTAAAACAAGATTTCCGCAAGTCTATAAATAACAGACGTTCGTGATAATTATATTTAGTATCGTCAGGTTCTTTAAGGTACTACCTATAATTTATTATTATTAACAGTTTTTTTTGTAATTATAATAATTCTTTTGTTTACCAGGAACTTTTATTTCATCATATCTACAGTTTCGTTTTTATGTTTATACAATATTTCAGATCTCAAAAATGAAGACAAATTTAAGTTTATTGAGCTTTGCGTATGCAGTTTTTTCAATCGGTCAAGTTTTTTCCTCACCAGCCGCTTCCACATTGGCCTTTGTGGTAAGTTCAACGGAAGCATCCAATGTTAATTCACAAGAACCTCCGGTTGAAAATGTTCAAGTGCCAAAAATTTATCAAATGCATATCAATTCAAATATAACTAATCGGTTTGCTCACACCACCATTTCCAGTAAAGTGAGGAATGTTGCCATCAAAGCACAAGAAGCCATCTTTTCTGTCGTCTTGCCTGGAGATGCTTTTATCTCTGGTTTTGTAATGGAAGTAGACGGCAAAAATTACACCGCTTACGTGAAAGAAAAGGATGAAGCTAAAAAAGACTACGACCAAGTAAGTTTTTTAGAGATTATGTTTGCAAATATGTAGTTTAGAAATGATTTTAGGCCGTTGCTAGTGGATTGGGAGCAGCTCATGTAGCTGTGACTGCACGGGATTCCAACAAATTCACAGTTTCGGTCAACATCGAACCTCAAACCAAGGCAGCATTTTATTTAACTTACGAGGAACTGTTGCAACGAAAGAATAGTCGTTACGAACATATCATCAACATTCATCCTGGCCAACGGATACCAGATCTCACTGTTGAAGTAGGAACACAAAATTGAAGTTGTAACAGTTGTGGTGTTATCAAATATATTTTTAGGTGATTATAAGCGAAAACCAAAAAATTACGGAATTGAAAGCACCTCCACTGCGGTCAGGAAACGAGATTGGAAGCGAAAACGAAGAATTGGATCCTCGAGCAGATATCGAAATATTAAGCGACACCTCCGCTTATGTTAAGTTTACGCCCAACGAAGAGAGGCAAAAACAGTTTGAAAAATTGTTGGAATCTGGCGAAAATGAAGGACTCTCTGGTCAGTTTGTGGTTCAATATGACGTTGAACGCGATCCCAAAGGTGGAGAAGTTCTGATTCACGACGATTACTTTGTACATTTTTTTGCACCAACAGAATTGAAACCTCTACCAAAGCATGTAGTTTTTGTATTAGATACCAGCGGTAGCATGTGGGGTACGAAAATTGAACAATTGAAGGAAGCTATGGGAAAAATATTGGATCAGTTGCACGAAAAAGACTTACTCAGTCTGGTGGAATTTAATAGTGCCGTTCGAGTATGGAATTTAGACAACACGCTAGAGAGTGTTTGGTACTCTTCAGAAGATGGTCCTCCTTTAGGTGTAAGAAAAAATACATCAATTACCTTTCAGTTCTAAAAATTGTTCATTTTAGGATATAAGTTTTCCAAACGCTTATCCAGCAACTGCAGATTACATTGCCAAAGCAAAAAGCAGTGTCAACAAATTTATTGCAGATAACGGAACTGACATATTAACTTCAATTGAAGTTGGTTTGCGTATGGTAGAACTCGCAAGACAAAATAGCATTGATTCCGTTGACCGTCAACCTCTCGTAATATTTTTGACGGATGGAGAACCCAACGTTCGTGATTCGTCCACTGAGAGTATTATTAAAAAGGTGACGGAATTCAATTCTGGTATGCAAAAGTCGCCCATATTTTCGCTTTCGTTTGGTTTTGGAGCCGATAAAAGCTTCTTGCAAAAGTTGTCGTTGCGCAATATGGGATTTGCCCAACACATTTATGAAGCTGCCGATGCCGCATTGCAATTACAAGACTTTTATAATCAAATTTCTTCACCTTTGTTAGCTAATGTGACGTTTAAGTACGACACGTCTACTACAGAAGTGACAAACACTCATTTTCCCATTCTTTATGACGGAGCAGAACTTGTAGTAACAGGACTTTATGGTAAAGCGTCCATTTTATTTTATTCGTTGTTATAATAATTATTTTAGAATCGGCAAAACCTTTTGATCAACCTACAATAGATGGCGTAAGTTCTAATGGATCGTTAACCCTAACTCCGGTGGTTGGGCACACAGTGACGGATATAGAACGCCTTTGGGCTTATTTAACAGTAAAGCAGTTATTAGAAAAGAAAGATATCTCTGATGATAATATAGAAGAAATTAAGAAGAAAGCATTGGATCTGTGTTTGAAATATTCGTTTGTTACTTCGCTGAGTTCTTTGGTGGTTGTTAAACCCAATGCAACTGATTCTGTCGATACAGAAGAAGCTGATGGAAGTGACTTATATATAGGTCCGTATCTAACTACACCCCTAGCGTGGATAGAAGACGAATTAATCTTTTACTCAACTGAATCCTTTAATCTAGACGACCATCCAGAGATAGCTATTTCATGGTTGAATGATATATTGAACCCAAACGAAACCTTAAGTTTACCGACAGGAAATTACAAATTGGGATTAAATGAAAATATAAGTCTGAATCCAACTTGTTCCAACGCTCCATTAAACGTTTCTGGGAAATGTACGTTACTTAAGAGCTGTCCAGACATCTATTCCTTGCTTACAAGTGTAGAAGTCTTCGTTCAACATTTCTGTTTATTGGAAAACGAGTATGTGATTGCTTTATTTTTAAAAATTTTCTTAATTGCTTGTTTTTAGATTTGCTGGTATTTGCTGCCCAGAAACTATGGTGCGAAACTACTGAAATACTGAAATTGGTAAATATTCAATAATTAAATTTTCCACTATATTTTTCTTTTTTAAATAAAGTTCTATGAAAATTTGTAGATTTTTTAAATTTTCTCTCATAACTATAAAATTGCAGGCAACAAGAAACGTCGATAATTCTGAATAACTCTTTTTTTGTCCAGGGGGTGGACGTTATTGCGTTATGGTATTTTGATTTCTGCAGGTTGCACGATCGTCAAGTTTTTCTTTTTAAATAAATTTTAACCACCACCGCATTTATTCAAGGGGTAAATTATGCAAATAAATTTTGTACACAAGAATTCTAGAGAAATATTTCCAAGAAATTCTGATGATTTTCAAAAATCAACAAAATCTATTAATTTTTATTAAAATTTGAAAAATGTAACTGAAATTTTCCTGGATTTAGATTTCCTAGAATTTAGTAAAATTGGCTTAAGATTTCCTTTAGAATCAAAATATCTCATATTTAGTATTTCTAATATTTTCTCGAGTTTCCTGCGGTTTTTTTCGATTTCATTAAAATGTATTCGGATTTCTTCAGATATTTTTTTCACCTGTACACCAGATTTCCTCCTCGTTTTTTAGTAAGTGGAAAACTATAAGGAGAAATCGTCATACAAAACTATAGGGAAATTTTAGGAAATCTTAAGAACACTATTTTCAAAGAAATCAGAGGAATTCTTGAGACCTTAGATGACCTTTTTGCATTTTCAATTTTCTGCAATTGTTTTAGCTTAAGAGATTCTGGATTTTTAAAATTTTTTAAGATCCTAAAATTTGCTAGAATTTTCTACGATTTTCTAAATTTTTTAAGATATCCTAGAATTTTCTGTTTACTCCCTTCTTTAACATTTTCTTGAATTTTCCAAGATTTGCTAGGATTTTCTGTATTTCTTCGGATTTCCTAGAATTTCTTAGGATTTACTACATTTCCACAGATCTCCTAAGATTCAAAAATTCTTTGCGATTTCCTATGTTTTCCTCAAATTTCTCTGAATTTTTTTCAGATTTCCATTCACTTTGTACATCCGATTTTTCCGTCCAGTTGCCGTAGTTATTTTACTAATTTATTGGAACACTGAGAAAAGACTCGTGATATACAAAAGTGAAAAAAAAATCCAAAGAAATGTTAGGAAATTTTAGAAAATCTTAAAAATGCTATATAAGAATAGTATTTTTTCAAAAATCCCCCATATCAGAAATCGAATAAAAATTAAATAAAATTTGATAAATTCATATATCTGAGTTATTAATATCAAAATATCAAAATCAATCAGTTATTAAAATCAAAAGGTTTTAGAAGCTTTTGAAATCTGAAGAAATGTAGAAAATCCTAGGAAATTCTAGTAAATTTTAGAAATATTAGCAAATTCCAAACAAGAAAAGCTGAACCAGGAGAAGTTTATAGAGAGATCAAAGGGTTTGCTTGCTCCTCCTCTGATTTAATTTACCTTCTCTATAAACTTTTCCTGGTTCAGCTTTTCTTGTTTGGAATTTTCTAATATTTCTAAGATTTACTAGAATTTCCTAGGATTTTCTGTATTTTCTACATTTCTTTAGATTTCAAAAGCTTCTAAAACGTTCAAATTTCCCCGTAATTTTGCAGATTTTTGTTCGATTTTCTCTTCCTTTAAATTACTTAAGGGATTTAACAAAGAGTTTTAATGACTTTGAAACGTCAAAGACATTGTTTCGAACTTAAGTTTTCAGATAGTCTCTTGTAAAAATGTCGGTATAGCGCCATAGTTGCCGATATGGTCCAGAGTAGTGTCAAGCCTGGCAACCGACTCTCAGTTGGCAATACTGTCCCAGTATTGGAAACTGAACGTATCAGTACCGTGCCAGTTTTGGTTACCAAACATTGGTTGAGTCTCGGCTAGAAGTATTGTCCCAACACTGGCAACTGAATATATCAGTGCGGAGCCAGTGTCTTGGCCACCCAGTCTTGGGCGGACTGAAGGCAACTGAAGGTGTCAGTATCGTGCCAGTCTTGGTTACCCAGTTTTGGGCAAAGTACTGCCCCAGTATTGGTAAACAATTTTATCAGTACTGTTTACTAAAGTTGGTTAGGTCTCTGCTGGAAGTACTGCCAGAGTAATGACAAATAAAAATATAATCAGTACCGTGCGAATCTAGGCTACCCAGTCTTGGGCAAAGTACTGCCCCAGCAGTGGCGTAGCCAGGCCCCCCCCCCGAAATGATTTTTGCACTATAATTTTCTAACTTTCTATTAAGCGTTTGACCTTGAAAATTTGTAAAATTTTTGTCTGCGGCGCTATTACAAGACTCGCTTCGCTCGTGCCCCCCCCCCCCGAACTAAATTCCTGGCTACGCCACTATGCCCCAGTATTAATTGGTAAACAATTTTATCAGTACTGTGCCAGTCAATTTTACCAAAGTGGTGTAATCGGGTATAAGACTTTCTAGATTTCCTAAAATATCCTAGAATTTTTTAATTTTCTTGAATTTCCCAATTTATAAAAAGATGCCTGACAAAAATGGATACAAGGGGGAATAACAGAATTCTTGAGATTTTCACTAAATTCCAAAAGAGTGTACCTACACAGAATTTTCGAGATATTATTATTTACCCCTTGCATTTATTAGTATCAAATATAAAATAATATTATTTAAGTTAAATTCGTTTTCTTCGATAAATCTAATTTTGTTTTCTATATTTTTTGTTTTAATTTGCCCATTTAATATTTGTAAATTTTATTTAATTTAATTTACGTCAGGCTCTTGGTCTGGTTATATGCAGTTTATTTTTATTGTACCTGTTTATTTGCAGTCTGATTATATATTTTTCTACTTTAATTTTAATTAATTTATTTATAAATATTTTTTTAAATAAAAATTTCAGTTAATTGGAAATTTTCTATATTTAGAAAACTTCCTTTTTCAAAATTGACCCAGAAAGTGCCATGATAACTATAGAACCAGACTTAAACAAAATAATGATAAGAATGGTCCAATTAAATAAAAAAATTGTTTTCTCAAAATTGTGTTCTACAAAATAGTTAGTATTTAAAATTTCTGTTCAGGCAACTGCGTGAAGTTCGTTACTTACTTTTTTCTTGCTGATCCTTCTGATTATTTTGAGATGATCTTTATGTTGCTCTATGCCAAATCTTAACATTTTTCGCAGGTTTTGATAAACTGCTCTGATAATAATTAAAAGATATAAAAATTTTGTGTTTATAAAAATAGTCCAGAAAATATGATAACCCAAATTTTATGTATCTCTAAGTAGATGATGAAATTAAATTCAATTCTTGCTTTATATTAATTAAAAATGATTACAAAGCAAAGTCAAAATTTAATTTATACAAATAAAATGCAAATTTACTCCTACGACAGACTTCGGGATTTTTCCACCTTACAAATTTATTGGTTTTTTAAGTTTGGGGTGGTGAATTCTTTGTTAATTTTGTCAACGACAAATCCACCAAATCTTTGTCTTTCGGTCTTTGTGCATATATTAATTTAAAAAAACTTATGGAAAGAGCAAATATAGCAATAATTCTTAAACAAAAAATTCCTATAAATATAAAACACCGTTTATTTTTTAATATTTTACTAGTTTGTTTACCAAACATTTGGATATAACGTGATTTTTCTTTAATTTGTTTTTTTGTTAATAAATCAAATTAAAAAAAAATTAATTACAATAATAATAATATTATGTTGTATTATATAATGTAAGTAATAAAACTATAATCGGAATAAATTGATGTACCATTGATATGTAAATTTAAATTTTTTTTACAACTTTTTCAAAGTTTAATCGATTCTTTACAAAGGACATTGGTCATTGGGTCTTGTGATTTAAATAATCCAAAATAATATTCTGCAAAGACCGGCACATTAATATCAATTAATATGTATATTATGTTGTTATCATCGTTATTTATGTAGATAAAAATGTATTTATAATGCCGTACCCTGTCGATTATACATTAGTGTAGTTTCATATTTCGATACAAGAAGTTTACAAAAAAAGGTATCAATTCTAAATCAAAATATATTTTATTATATAAATATTTATTTTTTATATTTTATAATTGTTTTATTAAATTTAACTAGCAATGCACTAAATCAATTTTGAATTTTCAAATTAATTCCTGCGGTTCTTTTCAGATATTCAAAAAAAAATATGTTTTAAATTTTTGGGATATTTTATTATAACAATATTATGTACCTATTTTGGGTAAAATTAAAATTTTTGTATTCCCGACTGCTTCTGTTAGATAAAGAAATTAAATAATTAGTCAAATTATTCTTATTTAGTTAATTTACTTAATAGATTCGTAGTAAGGTGATTTTTTTTGTCACGGCCTGAATATTACTGAAAAACACGAAATTGTTTCAGTTTACAAAAATGAAGAATTGCTACATACTGTTGGGCGTTATCTTTGCAGTTTGCTTAATAAGTCAAGCATACTCGTTACCTATTGATGGCCATGAAGAAGGTAAGAATTTATATTTTTTTGTATTTTTAAATTGAAAAATTGAAAAATTAAAAAATTTTGTTTACAAGATTTCTAAATCTTGACTAATCGTGCTATTATTTTAGAACGCATTCCTCCTCCACCTCCACCAAGTCAAAGTAGTCCACCATCATCTAACGCTGAAGAAACTGGGCCACAAACTAGAACCTTTAAGAATAAAACAGGGTAAAGTGTAAGAGTTCCAGCAAAGCCATAAATTTAATTAAGTAACTTAAGCTTTTAATTTCATGTAATAATAATTAATAAATTTTATAATTTTCTGTATTAATTGTTAATTGATGTAAATAGTACATAAAGAGGGGGGTTATACCTCAATTTTTATAAAATAATAATAGATTTAAAAATATTTTTTTAAATTAATTTACTGCTGTTGGCCGATTCGAATTTCACAAGCTGCACAGCTACAAATCGAAAAGTAATTTATTCTTTTGTAACAGAAAATAACGACTTCAAGCACAAAAGTTGCGCATACTGTTTTTCCTGGGCCCGTTTCAAAAATGAGCAAAACAAAATAAAAATTTACCTTCCTCTCCTATCTGTAGAATTATTTTTTTCGGAATATTAATTGACTTTAATAATTATTTATAAAATTAATCGAATAAAATTTTAATTATGAAAAATGTGATCAACGAATGCTTTTACCTTAAATGGGTCAAAGATGGTAAAAGAAGGAAGAACCCAACTGCCCGAAAAGTGAAATTTACAAACAACTCAACTGTGATAAAAAATACATCGGGAAACTGCAAGAGTAGATTTAAATAAAACGCAACCTGTTGGAGACACTAGCGACTATTTTGATATTATATTCAAGCAACTAATTTCTTTCTGTTTGTTTTACTAATGTTATCTGGTGCCCAAGAAAGCCAGCATTCTTCTTCATAGTAAAAAGATCAGACAGAGGTTAATAGAAAATTATTAACTGAAAGACATTTTAATTTAAAAGATTACATAACAAATTTATTTATATTGTTTAATATAATTTTGCATTTTGTAAATGTAAATATAATTTACATAAAAAAATTAACAAAATTGAAAATGTAATTATACAATTAAAGAGGAAGAGGTCAATGCCAACTACCATAGTATATAGATTATTTTTTTCAGTCAGAGATAACTTTAATGAAGTACTGGCACAAAAATTGGTGCAAAATATTCGAAATAATGTCCTTAGCCATTTAATTTTTTTATAAAATTTTGTCGAACTTATAATTAATACAGAAAAGAACCTTTAAACATATCCTTAAGTATGACGTCACAACGAAGCTGTGACGTCATGAAATCATGTTTTTTTTTATCGTGTAATTAATTATCAAAATATGACTAGCGCAAAAAATAATCACAAGACGTTAAATGGCAAAGAATATTTTGCACAAGAAATTAGACTTGATGAATTTTCACGGAAAAATCGCGAATAAGATTAGAACATGTTATTTGTTTTGACTGACTTTTGGTAATTTTTAGAATGCATCTGTTAAGTCTGAATCAATACAGATTACAATAATAATCTATACTTATTTCAGCTATAATTCAATAATAATAAATTATTATCACTTTATATTCAATGAAATGTTTAAAAAATGCTGAATTTATGAGAATTTGGAATTTGAATATTTTCTTATCAATTTATTGCATTGAAACTCCATGTATATTACTTCGAGGTAATACATACAGTTACTCCAGAAATTATTAACACACTACCATGTTGGTAATAATTTTACACAACAAATTTTCAGACATTTTTTTTTGAAAATTTTATTCTCTTTATTTTTGTATCTAAAAATTTTTCTATTTTGTCGCAATGCTAATTTTATTAAGATTTTTACAGAGTCGCTGTTACTTAAAAACGGTGCCACAAAATAGAAAACTTTATAGATACAAAAATAGAAGGAATAAAATTTTCAACAAAAATTGCCGGAGAAGATTTTCTGTAAAATCTATTTTTATATATGATAAAAGAAGTCTGGGAAAGGTAAAATTTATATTACTAACGTAGAAGTGAGTGAAAATATAAGAAAATTAACAAATTGCTTTCAGTAGATACCTACTATCTCCAAAATAAACAAATAAATATAATTAAAAATATATAATTAATAAATTAGATTGGTAAATCAAGCTTTCTACAATATTCCAATTATTTAAAATAATTTTAAAATTTTTACGTGAATTTTTTTACAAATTTTTTTTATGATTAAAGCCAAATTTCACAAAATATTGTGACATCAAGTAACTTTTGTTTATAAACAGATTAAGTGTGTTTTTCTGACTAAATTAATTAAATAAAATTGTAATTCGTAGATAAGCAAATTACGAGTTCGGTTTTTTTTTTATTTTGGGCTACCAAAAATAAGATATCACTTTTGATACCAAAAAATATTCGACTTATGTTGATAAGCATTTACATAATATCCCGCATAATATATAAAATGCTATGTTCAGCAATAAATAAATTATAGTGTACTCGAACTATTCGTGTAAAGAGATTTGTAAAAAAAGGTATCAATATTAATATTATTATTTGTTAATATGTTTTTTTCTGTTCAAAATCATCAATTTCACGTTAAATCTCTGCTTAAATTTTAACGTTATTTAAAAATTGGTATTAAATGACATAATAAACGGGAACGGTACGATTCGCCGCGCTCGATTCGCCGCAACACGACTCGCCGGGAACTATTCGCCGCGGCACGATTCGCCGCGACACGATTCGCCGTGGCATGATTCGCCGTGGCACGATTCGCCGTGGCACGATTCGCCGCGATTTTTTTATTTTTATTTTTATCCGTTCAGTGACCCCATTTATCGATAATCTTTGATAGACAAAACGATATTCACGTTTTCAATGAGTTTCACTTTTTTCGAGTTCCACCTTTTCCGAATTCTTTCGGTCTTCAAGAATATTTTTAATTATTTTAGTCTTTGTCAAAACGGCTAGAAGCGCCCGGAGCGGAGGGGACCAAAGCGCAGGGTAGCGCAGAGTCGAATTTGACAAAGACAACCATGGCAATCATGGATCCACCGTAAAAAATTATTTTTTTCATTAGAGATAAAATTTGAACCATATTAATTGACTTGTGTCCTCATGTAAATATATAAGGTCAACAAATCGAGTAATTAGTTTATTGATATATGGCGCTAGAAGCTCTCGGCGAATCGTGCCACGGCGAATCGTGCTTGGCGGCGAATCGTACCGCGGCGAATCGTGCCGCGGCGAATCGTGTGCGGCGAGTTGTACCCAACCCATAATAAACGTCAAGTCAGCAGACGGATTTTAGGTACGAGTTAACTAGCACAGCTAAACAAACAATTAACTTTATGAAAAAAAGTTGAAGTTGAAATTTTATTAATAATTTTAAGTAATTTAATAATAATTAATAATTAAATAATTAAAAATAAAATAAATAAATTAAGTCAAATTAACTTATTTAATAATTAATTATTAAAAAAATAATAAGTTTGAACATTTATATTGCCAATGTAAAGAAATTGTTGATGTTCAGCTGGCGGTTTGACTCTTTGTTTGTTTGTTTGTTGGTAGGTTTTTATTTAGAATTATTTTTACAATTTTTCACCATTTATTACATTATGATACTAAAACTTGACAGAAGTAGACCGAACTGTGGACGAATGAACAAATTAAATTAATATTGGAAATATTTCAGTTTCAAAAAATGAAGAATGGTTACGCGATTGTAAGCGTTTTCTGCGTATTTTGTTTGTTGAATCAAAGTTTTTCCGCACCTGTTGATCCTGCGCAACCTGCAACTGAAGCCTACCGTCTGGTTACAGGTAACTATGAAATTTCCCTCAAATATTGAGCTCACCAAGAGCATTTTCAATGTTGACACTTTTGAATATTTAACAAGGTTTAGCCTCAGGTTTCAATGGCTTAAACCAGATTCTATCTTAATTTAATTTACATTTATTTTTATATATTTTTTATTTGGGGCCTGTTTAATTGACGAAAATAGTTAAAAATGTTAATATTTCTGAAATTAAAAGCTGTGTCCACCCACTAATAAAACATCAATTGCAGTAACCGCTACAATTCCGCCTGCAATTCTAGTACAACGACTCTCATCAACTTCATCTCCTACAGCACTACCATGTGACGTATTAACTGCTAAACCAAGTAATGTCGTTTTTGCTTTAAAAATACAAAGTTTAATATATTATTTTCAGTAATCGTGAAAATTCCAGATCCGATTGTACCTAAACCACTACCAGTGAAGAATTGATAGCTTTACCCAGTAATGATTTTTGAATTATCACTGTGTAAATGTACCATAAACTACGTAATTTTCTTTAAAAATTAGTTTTAACATTATCTTGTATGACATAATTATATAGCAGTATAAAAACTTTTAATAGTTAACTACCTGGTTTGCTAAATTATCTGTAACTAAAACCTTCCCAAGTATAGCACAATATAGCACATTTTACAAAAATTTTAGTAAATTTTACATAAACATGTAATTTTTACATAATTTTCAGACCTATAAGTAAGTTTTGGTATTTTTTTAGGTAAACATAACTTGAGAAGTTTATTTGTTTACTAGGTCAATATAAAAGTAAAACGGACGTAATTTTACATTTATTTTTCGACTTCGAAGTTTATTTTACTTTAAAGTAATTCTTGGTTAATTTTGTAGTGAAAATTTACTTAATAATTTACCTAATATGTACCTTCAGGTAAAATTTGCGTTTAGGTAAATATGTAGGTAAATTTTACCAATATTTAACCTAAACGCTTAAAACTGATAAATTTGTCAACAAAGAAAGTTCCAACAATTTTTTTTCCAAGATCTACTCTTTTGGATTTGTGGTCGCTTAAAGTTAAAAGAATCATAATTAAATTAATTGAGTGGAAAAAGGCGAGGAGGATATGTGTTGGAAAAGAAGTATCAACAGTTATTCAGTTTTTGCTTTATTTTATTTCTTGTCGCTTGGCCTAATAATTTATTTCAAAAAAAGGAAAACCAATTACATGTCTAATAATTTTAATTAATGAAATACAAATTTTAGTTTCCAGAAATGCATAGCATCAAACTCCGATAGCACCCCCATGTGCAGATTCACCGGTAAAACATATCAATTTACATTAAGGCAGTGTTCTAGTCTAGAGCCATTTTTGTATGCGATACCCGATTTTTATATTAATAATAACAATTTTATTTACAAAAGTTACATAGAGACGTTAATGAAATAATAGTTAATTAAACAATAATTGATACTACACTGCTGAAGCTTATGTAATGTCGGTTAAAAAAACTGATATTTGTTATGGTGTAGTACAAGTGTGACTTAAAGTTTATTTACAAACAGATTATATTATTTTGGTTTTAATAATTAGTTAATTAAAATTAAAGTTTGATAAATAATCCAAATATTTCGTATTACTTTATCGTAGTTCACTATAAAATTTTGTTATCTGGACCACGAACTTTATTATTTTGAAGCTTGAAACAATCAAATACAGGACAAGTATAACACGTGTTCTGAGTGTTTTCTGCGTATTTTGTTTGTTGAATCAAGTTTTTTAATATTCAATTAAATTAATCGACTTAGATTAATCAAGTTTCGGCTTAGAAAAAAAAGTGAGTCAGCACTCTTCTAGTATATCTACTTATCACATTAATATTATTGTTAGGATTACCTTATTGACACTTCGCCTCTTCTTCTTCAAATCCCATATACCATGTAATTCGTAGTTTAATTTTTGTTTGTTGGTTGGTTTGCTCATTGTTAATTTGTTCGTTTGTTCGTTAGTTTGATTCTTTGTTCGTTTGTTCGTTTATGGAACTATATCGCATCGTCTTAAAGATACTTGATCCGGCACGCGTTTAGATTAAGAAATATGGGTTCTTATCAAAACAAAACAGTAATAAAATTATGTATTTATTGATTGTCGGATGGCGATAAATGTTAGTACTGTTTAGTCTCTCTTAGCGAACGATACTAAAAGGTATAAAAGATTTTTTTTTAATTTTTATTTTTTAATAATATTTTATATAAGTAAAAAAAAATGTATAACAATTATTCTCTAATTTTTTCACCATATTATGATGATAAAACTTAAAGAATTAGATTTAATTGTGAACTAATTAACGGAGTAAGTTAATATTGGAAATATTTCAGTTTTACAAAATGAAGAACTGTTACGTGATTGTGAGCATTTTCTACGCATTTTGTTTAGTGCATCAAGTTTTTTCCGCACCAGTTGATCCTGCTCAACCTGCAACTGAGGCCTACCGTCTGGTTACAGGTAATTATGAAATTTCACCCAAAATTAAATTTGATTTAAAATGTAATTAATTTAATGTATATTTATTTTTTCATTTGGAATCTGTTAAAATGTTGCAATAATTACAAGTCTCTATTTTGAACTAACAAAATATCAATTTCAGTAACTGCAACAATTCCGCCTCCAATTGTAGTATTCCCGATTTCTGTAGATTCCAGCTCATCGACTACACCTCCTCCACCGGTACTATGCAACACGGTCTCTAGTTAACAAGTAATGTAGTAGTTTACTTTAAAAATACCAAGTTTAATATAATATTATTTTCAGAAAAAATAAAAATCCAGAACCACTACCAGTGAAAAGTTGATATTTTATTGAGAGATGCTTCTCGAGGTATCATATACTAAGTATATAATTTTGTTTAAAAAATAATAGTTTTAATATTATATTCTATAAAAAATGTAGCAAAATAAAATATAATAACTAAATTAAGTATTTTTCAATAGTTTAAGGTGACGATAATCATGTTTATTTATTGCTGCATGCAAAGTAAAAACTGGAATCACTGCAGTTCAAAGAAAAAGAAAACACCGATGATCATCATCAGAAAGTAAGAAAATCTCGAAGCACATCTTAAGCTCTTTTATGGGTCTTTTTACTTAGGAATTGCAAAATCCACATTTAAAATTTGGAAGTCGCTCTTTCTTGCTTTAACGGGGGGGAGGGGGGGGGTCACTGGTAGTCTTTATTAAAATCGACGAAATCTGGCATTTGCTTATGTCCCCCATTTTGAATTTTATGGAAAATGGTTTTTCTTGAATAACTCGACCAATTTCAATTTTAACGAAAAATCGTGAAGACGAAAGTTGTAAGAAATTAAATTTTCTTTTTTTGGAAATTTTTGCAATTTTTTTCTGAAATCGATATTTTTCAAATTAAATCTGAAAAAAGTGGCAGAGTAAAACTCTTGCATTATCTCATTTACTTTTAACTTGAGGTCATAAATAAACATAAAAAGCTTGTAGAAAATTAAAGAATTAATTAATAAATAAATTAAAGAATCGAAGCTATATCCCACATAACGCACTCAATATCTACTGAATATCCAGTTGCAGTCCAGATAATGTACGAGCATGTATGTACGTCCAGGACTTATCTGGATATCTATTAGATATACGTTGAACAACATCTAAAGGTTGTGACACCTGGATATCCGGTAGTTATCCACTGTATTTACCAGTCTAATATAGATATTCTCTGGATACCGGATTATAGAGATAGGAAGATAGGTTTGTGTTGTCTGGGTATGATTCTCTTTTTTTTGTCGATGGTCCTGCCAAATAAATATCATTAGTTTCAGCTTCGGAAACTTCGAAATTATTGGTTTCAGGAGTATCAGCATTGAATGTTGATTGTACAGGTTTGACGATATCATCATCATTAACATATTGTCTTCCTCGCGTAGGACTAGATTGCATAACATTCTCGCAAGTCGCAACTCTCTCCATTGCAGTTATGGCACAAAACAGGACATTTCAGCTCTGCAATACGACACCACACATTTTTCCGCAATTCATTCTACATTTCCACGAAATCGTTTTTAGCAACGATTCCGAGGCGGGTGGCGGGTTTATCCGGTGAATACAGCTATTCTGGAGTCCGCCCTCTGTTTGATTTTTTGGTGTAGAACCTTAAATATTGAATGTAGGAAAAAAATTCTCTACAAATTTGTTTATGTTCATTTATGCTCTAAAGATAAAAATAAATGAGATAATGCAAGAGTTTTACTTCTCCGTTTTTTTCAGGTTTAATTTTAAAAATATTGATTTCAGATAAAAGGTTCGGAAAGAAAAGTTGTAACAAATTCCATTTTCTACAACTATTGTCTTTATAATTTTTGGTTAAAATTGAAAATTGCCGAGTTATTCAAGAAAAACCATTTTTCATAAAATTCAAATCCAGCATTTGGTCGACTTTTTGAATGAAGACTACCAGTGGCTCCCCTTCAAAACGGTTAAAAAAAACTACACAGTGACTGTACTAATATGCATTTTTTTATTACTAATCCTAGCCACGTCAGTGACTGCAGTAAAACGCTGAAAACATATTATACCTGTCTCTCTTTTACACATCTCAGAATAAATTGAGTCTCACTTGCGTTAGTAGCATCCTTAACTACTGGTTTTGTTAAAAATATATTCAAGGGGTTTTAAAATTTCTCTGCTATTTTTTGTTTGTATATAAGATGAGTTATATTTGTCTTTTATTTGTTCGTTTGTTTGTTAGTTTGATTATTAGTTGGTATGTTGGTTTCCAGAACTACTTATCCGGCACGCGCTATATTAAAACAGATTAAAGAATCAAAATGTTATGGGATTTATCAAAACAAAACAAAATAAAATAATCTATTTATTGATTAGCTTATGGCGATAAATGTTAGTACGATTTAGCTTTTCTTGGCGAATGATACTAAAAAGGTATAAAGATTATCTGCTTTAAAATTTATTATTTATTTTATTCTTGTAACTTTTCATCATTTACTCATTTTCATTAGTTAATATTATAAATATGTATTTTAGTTTTACGAAATGAAGAACAGTTATGTACTTGTGAGCGTCTTCTACGTATTTTGTTTAGCGAATCAAGCTTTTTCCGCACCTGTTGATACTGCCCAACCTGCAACTGAGGCCTACCGTCTGCTTACAGGTAATTTTGAAATTTCACCCAAATTTAAATTTTGTTCAATACACTTTTGAATATTTAACAAAGGTCTGCACCAAAATGAAAGCAAGTTCCAATATTTATAAACCTGATTTTATCTTCTTTTAATTTATATTTATTTTTTCATTTTGAACCTGGAATAATTAAAAGTGTAAATATTTTATTAATTAAAACATTTTTTGTCTATCTCTATTATACTTTAAACTAATAAAACATCGGTTTCAGTAAACGCCACAATTCCACCTCCAATTGTAGTATTTCCGATTTCGGTAGATCCCAGTTTATCGTCTGCACCTCCTACGGCAGAACCATGTAATGTGGTCACTGGTAAAATAATGCAGTTTACCTTAAAAATACGAAATTAATATATTATTTTCAGTAACTATGAGAATTCCGAAACCGGTTGTTGTTAAACCAATACCAGTACAGGATTAACAGTTTAGCAAATGATGTTGCTCGAGTTATCACTCTGGAAATGTACTAAGTATAAATTATGTAGATAATTTTGTTTAAAAAATAAAAGTTATAATATTTATGTGTTTTGAACAATATAACAAAATAAAAACTAATAACTTCTGAATGGTGTAAAGGGGAAATAATCTTGCTTGATTGTTGCTGCGTACAGAGTAAAAATTGGAGTCACTGTCGTCCAAAGAAAATTTTTTTTAGAAAAACACCCATAGAGGGGAAGTAATCTGAAAAATGAACAAACTATTATTATAGTATTTTAAATTTGCTCTTTTATGGGTCTTCTTACTTAGAAATTACAAAATTCGCTGTTAAAATTTATTTTGAATTTTTTAATTACTAATCTAAGTCACATCAGTGCGACTGCGGTAAAATGCTGAAAACATATCTGTCTCTTATACATTTCAAAATATACTGAGTCTCACTTATGTTAATCGCATCCTTAACTACTGGTTTTGTTAAAAATATCTTGAAGGAGTTTTAAAATTTCTTTGCTAACATTTTTTTTGTATATGTATAAGACGGGTTGTACTTTTTGAATACCCATATAATATTAACTGACCTAAAATGAAATACAATAGTTAATACAAGTACAGGAGACGATGGGATTACCTCATCGGTACTTTGGTATTTCCATTTTATTTAGAGAGCACCATGTATGTAATTCTTTTAATCGTTTCGTTTTAATGTCACCAATAAAATTTTATAATTTTTTTCTGTCTATAAAAATCTGTGATGATGTACCCCATTTTTGAATTAATATTATTTTTGTTTATGGCAGTTAGATAGAGATGTTAATAAAATAATGGCGAAATATAGGATAGGTAACAGCATTGTTAATTAAAAAAAAAAGATTAGGAAATAACTTAAATTTTGTTTACAAATATCCAAATATAAATAAATTAATTAATACTAGCTAATAGTAACTAATACTAGTAAATAGATAAACGAAATATATAAACGATTACTTTATCTTAGTCCACGCGTCCACCATACAACAAATATTGAAGTGATTTTTTATAATTATCAATTATTCCAAATATTTATTTAATTTTCAAACTAAAATTTTCTTCAAAAATCAAAATTATTTAATTTAATCTACAATAAAATTTTTATATTAAAAATGGGAACACAATCGAAAGTGATAACTTGACCATTCGCTATATTGTTATCAATTGCATTTACACTGCCTTCAAAACTTTTAATATTAATATTCAATTTTACGAATTTTATTTTCCACTGAAACAAATATTTCTCCAGACTTCCAGTATTCCAATCTTTTAAGAATTTATCACTTTAAAACAAATACTTTATTCTCAAAATTAATTACAGGAGACAAATTTCTACTATCCGCCTCAAGCGGCCATCTTGGCAAAAAGCCCCAGTTTTCTCCGCTCACCATTGCCACCTTAACTAGTTGGCGGGAAAACTAGCAAATACAAGTGTAATACAAATTTTAAAATAAAATAAATTTTTACAAAAACACAAAATTTTCCAAATAAAATATTAAAATTTTCAATGAAGGATTTTGGAACATGACAATATATTATTTTTGTATTTTTTGAATTCCCATTTTGAAATTTATAACTAGAGCTGAGATTAACATGTGTTACGGTCAATGATCTAAATCAGGCGTTGACGTCATTGGCCAGCCATTAACGTCATTGGCCGGCCATTAACGTCATTAACCGGCCGTTAACGTCATTGGCCAGCCATTAACGTCATTGCCCGTTAGGGGTGGACAATGATGTAAATATTTTCATCTGATTGTATTATTTACGTCTTTGGCCGGTCAATGACATTATCCACCGCTAACGGACAATCACGTTAATGGCCAACATAAATGAGCATTAACGTTATTGTCCGGCCATTAACGTCAACGCCTGATTTACATCATTGACCGTAACATATACATATAATTGTGTGTTATATTGTGTGTGTTTTTGTGGTTCAATTGTTATTCAATCTTCACGATTACCTTCCAGTTTAAGTTACAATTAAACTTTTACGTTGAGATAAAGGCGCGTTCTTACGAGTCAAGTTTAGTTTGATTGATCAATTTTAGTTGATCAACAAAAATTGAATAAAAACTGTAGTGAGAACCTCTGTTTCAATAGAATTGATCAACTTTTTAGTTGAGTTGATCAACTTTTTAGTTGAGTTGATCAACTTTTTAGTTGATCGTTCCAGTGATCGTTCAAGTAATGAATCATTACGAATTTCGTTGAAATTGAAACATGTTTTTAAGGCCGTTCTCACGAATCAAGTTTAGTTGACCGATTTTAGTTGATCAACAAAAGTTGAATAAGGCTTGAATAAGTTTTAGTTCACACATTTCAATATAATAAACTGATCGACTGTTTCAGTTTTGAAATGGTGACTAATGCAGTTGTACCTGAATGTGTACAGATGGTTATACAGAATAGTAAGACCAGAAATTTCCATTTCCTTTACAATAGAACTTAAAGCATATTCTCGTACATCTTTGGTTTTATATTTATCTATTTGGTGATTCCAAAAGCAATTGTGCTTATGATAAAGTTTCAAAAATTTTATCATAACACTTTCAGACCGTAGGCGGTGATTTGATCCCCAGTAAATTGTTCCCCGGTAATTTGATCTCAGTAAAAAGATTCCCTGGTAATTTCGTCCAAAGTAATTTGACCTCCTGGTAATTTGACCTCCTGGTAATTTGATTCTCTGGTAATTTCACCCCCGGTATTTTTACTCTCGGTAATTTCACCCCTTGATAATTAGATCCCCGATAATTTAATCACCAGGTGATTTCATTTCAATATGTGAAGAAGTAACGAGCTGAGCCCATTCAAATGCAAGAAAATAAGCGATTAATCAATAAAACCCGGAAAACAAAGGGGAAAAGAAGGGAAAAAACATCAAATCGGAAGTAAAACAGAGAAAAGATGGAAATTATCTTTACTAAAATTTTGGAAATGAATTTTCAAGCAAGCTAAATTTAAAGAAATTTATTTTTTTGGTTGGTAGTTAAAAAATTATTTTTTTATGGTAAAAATATCTAAAAGCTAGATCCGTGCGCAGGCATGGGTCGGTTATGTAGGTTAGTTCAAACTACACAGTCGACAAAAGTTGATTGCATAGTTCATAATATGTTTCAAGATATGTTTCAATTTCAAAGAAATTCGTTATAATTTATCACTTGAACGACAAAAGTTTGACTCGGTCAAATTCAACTCTATTGAAACAGAGGTTCTCAATACAGTTTTTTTTTTCAATTTTTGTTGATCAACTTTTTCTTTTAGTTCAAGTGATGAATCACTTCGGTGATGAATCAAAATCGGTCAACTAAACTTGACTCGTAAGTCAAGTCGACTTGACCTTTAAGGCGCGTTTTTACTAGTCAAGTTTAGTCGACTTATTTTAGTTGATCAACAAAAGTTGAATTATTTTCTATTGCAATAATAGAGTCGACTTGATGGAAACAAGGGTTCTCAAGGCGCGTTCTTGCGAGTCAAGTTTAGTTGACCGATTTTAGTTGATCAACAAAAGTTGAATGACTTTCTATTGCAAAAATAGTGTCAACTTGATGGAAACAAAGGTTCTCACTTAAAAATCGTTCAACTTTCTGTAATCGGTCAACTAAACTTGATTCGTGAGAACGCGTCTTTAGTTAGTCTTGCTTACCCAGATTGCAAGATGACGTCACAATTACGTCGATATTTGGTCAAGCACTGCGTCATAATTAAAACCATTTTGACGTCAAAAATAAAAGCATAACTTCAGATGCCATAAACGTCATTATATGACGTAAACTTGACGTTATTAAATGACGTTATTTAGACGTTGCATTTTCCGCAAATATCACCAATAAGATAGCAAAATTAAAATAAAGTGAATGTTTTTCTGTCATTCCTTCCATTGAAGCATTTATTTATTATTTATCAATATAAAAAAAATTTCTTTTGTATCTTTTACGAACTAGAAGGCCAATAAGCCTTTCTGGCGCCCTCGGAAGTTCCCCCTCACAGTGATTTACAATTCAAAAGAAGATAAAGTATAATTTTTCAAAATTTTGCAGGGAAACTGTAAATATTGGGTAAATTTTATTTTTTAACAATTTTTATTGAGTATTTATTTTAAAGTGCACTAATAGGCCGTCGTTCTAAGGCGTCGGCGTTGCGCCTCTGGGCGTTTCCTGGAGTATTACTTTTTAATTTTCTCAAAAAAACACAACCAAGATTTGATTTATTTTTTGAAATTGAAAAATATATTCTTTCATTTTCAAAAATTTATTTATTTTTTGTATTATAAATTTTTTTTAATTTATGAAGTTAATGGCTCTTAAGGCACCACTAAATATTAGAATATTAGTAGTAATATCCATTACATAACTTGTTATTCTAAAATAATTAGTTTTTATCAACTGTGTGCTTAGTAGATATAATAATTTAAAATACAAACAGTTTTATATAGGATCGTAAAATTTTAATATATTATTGCAAGATGTTCTGCGAGAGTGTTCCACCTTGAATATATTTTGGATTTAACATTAAATCGATATCTATCTCTCAAAAGTTATTTTTTAACTTTTGAAGCCTTTGTACATATCTAGCTAATAGTGATAATATGAAGTTATCAACTAAGTGTAAGTAATTCAGTTTATTGCAAAAATAAACAATGAGTAAGTGATTAACGTAAACAATCTTATGAAAAATTACGAATTCATTTGAAATAAATCATAATACTACTATTAATAATAAATTAACAATTTTTTTAAATACTAAAGAATAATCAGTTTTTGAAAACAATTCCTAAAAATTTTCAAGTGCAATTTCCATTCCCGTGTTGATAGAATAACCAGGGTCTAAGATATTTCAGTTTCTATAAAACCTTTTAAATCGTAAAAACTGCTATACGTTGTCAAATGGGCGCTCGATGCAGATTTTTGAGTTAAATATTTTTCTTCATATTTTGAAAAAAAAACATTCAAATTGCATAATATATGATATAAATTTCATTTTTGATGGGAAGGTCGGGAAAGAGTTAGCTTTAGAAAATTTCTAAAATCAGATCACTTAAAATTGCCAGTTTTAATGAATGAAAAACCTTGTTTCCATGACGACATGGCCGGAAGGTAGGAAAAAGCGAAGGTCGCAGCTAACATAACGTAAATGATATAAAGAGGTAACTTACAATTTTTTTAGAGGTAAAATTACTGTAATTAACATTATATTTAATTCGGTCACTTCCGTAGGGAAATTCAAAATATGTATCTGAATTATGTTTTGACGTAACCAAAAGAGAGTAAAGCACCGTTAATTTCTGTAAATTGTTGTAAGTGAAAAAAATTGGACCGCATCTTACTGCGTCAGGAAAATTTTCTTTCAAATGACCTATGCAAATTTTTAAAATTGCTAAATTTATGTGATCTTTTAAATGACATTTTTACATTTTGAATTATTAATTTAGTTTCGTAAATTCTTGATTGATTTGATTGATTGATTGATGCTGTTGGTTATTGTTTATTCCAGGTTTGTTTGACGAGAATCGAAAATTGGTAAGGCGAAATTAATTAAAACATTTTGATCTTACTCATATTCAAATTAAATCTGATATTTAATTTAATTAATTATTCAATTAATTTTTATTACGAGAATATTATATTTTTTGCGTAAAACTTTTCTTGGATAAACTTTATCTTAGAGATTAGACAAAACGAAAATATTTTTTTAATTATTACAGAAACTAATGAATTTAAATTACATTTTTACAAATTCAAAACACATAAAGCAAAGAAGTTCTAAGCCTTCGTTAAAATTCTTCAAGTCTGATAAGCAAAACTCGTTTTACATTCTGGTTGGCTCTACGCTTCAAACCAGAATTTTGGATATTAAAAAATTTCGAAAACGTTTTAAATATAAAATAATTTTGATTCCAAACAACAACTTTTTCGCCAATTTTTGTTTGGGTCTCCCTTTTAATTATTGGTCATTAAAAAAAATGAAAAAAAAATGATACTGATTGTTTGGGTTCATGGAAATGTAGTTAATTTTACTACTCGTTACTCATTTCAATTCAAAACACAAACAATTTAAATCATCATCAACAACAACATGACGAGTTGAGTATCAAGGATATAAAAGCTGTAACGTGAACTTTCCCAGAAAATCGTGTTGCATACCCACGTCGATAACTCAATATTGTTACTAATTATTGTTTATCAGAAGTGTCGGGATTACCAGAAAATTTAACGCTCGTTGTTTATAAGATGGAAAGCTAGCCAGATCAGCTTCAGTGTAGAATCCGCTATCGTCGACGGTGGATTAACTCAGGGTCATTTTAATATAAGTACAAGTTCACCTTGGCACTAGAAGGTATTGTCCTGTTTATTATATTATTTGACAATTTTTCTAATCAAGAAGTTTGCAGAAGATGGAATTAATAAAAATAAAATTATTGTTAATGTGCATCGCCTATTTAAATTTTGAAATTTGTGCTGCACCGGCCGACACCACCCTATCTTTAGTTGTAAGTTCAACAGTGCCTCCAAAAAATGAAGAAATCGACAAAGAAGTAAGTTTTACAATTATATCAATTTTTGGTTAATAAAAATGGTTGCTTTGTTTAGGGAGAAGTGAAAAACGTCCAGCCGACAGTTCCCGTAATCTCTCAGATGCACATCAGATCCAACATCAGCAATCGATTTTCTTACACCACAATTACCAGCAAAGTAAAAAATGCTGCTGATAAAGCTCAAGAAGCTACTTTTTCGGTAGTTTTACCCGAAACCGCCTTCATCTCCGGCTTCACCATGGAAGTCGACGGTAAAAACTACACTGCATACGTCAAAGAAAAGGAAGAAGCCAAAAAGGATTACGATCAGGTATTTAAATAATTTTTTCAAAAAAATGTAAGCCTAAAGTTTCTCTTTAGGCTGTTGCAAGTGGTATTGGAGCTGCCCACGTAGCTGTTAGTGCCAGAGATTCGAACAGATTCACGGTGTCTGTAAATATTGAACCCGAGAAAAAGGCAGCCTTCTACTTAACGTACGAGCAACTTTTGAAACGCGAAGATGGTCACTACGAACAAGTTATCAACATAAATCCGGGACAACCAGTTAAGGACTTAAGCGTTGAGGTAGGTCAACATAACTTTACACGTAACCTATTTTAACTAACCGAACCGGTAGGTTGTTATAAACGAAAGCCGCAAAATTACCAATTTGAATGCACCTCCTCTACGTTCCGGCAATGAAATTGGAAACGATAACGCCGAATTGGATCCCAGAGCAGATATCGAAATTTTAAATGATACATCAGCAGTAATTAAATTCTCTCCAAATTTGGAAAGGCAGAAACAGCTGGCGAAGCTTTTGAAAACCGAGGAAAACGACGGTTTCTCGGGCCAATTTGTGGTTCAATACGACGTTGAACGGGATCCTTCCGGTGGAGAAGTTTTGGTCCAAGACGGATACTTTGTGCACTTTTTCGCGCCAACCGAATTGGAACCTCTTCCCAAACATATCGTATTTGTTTTGGACACCAGCGGTAGCATGTACGACAACAAAATTCGTCAGCTAAAAGAAGCTATGAATAAAATTTTGGAACAACTTAATCCTAAAGATTTGTTTAATTTAGTCGAATTTAATTCAAACGTCAGGGTTTGGGATTTACAAGACTCCAATAACTCCGTTTGGTTCCCAGTTGCAAATCAGGAATACAGTTGGGGAAGACAAGAAGAAGAAGTTAGTTTTGACGTAAGTTTTCTGTAATTTCTTATTTTTTGCGTTAACAAATCTGTTATTGTAGAATTTCACCTTCCCAAATGCGTACTTGGCTAACCCAGATAACATCCAAAAAGCTAAAGATACGGTTTCTAAATTTGAGGCCGATGGTGGAACCGATATTCTCACCTCTTTAAGAGTTGGTCTCCGTTTAATTGATTTAGCAAAAGAAGCCAATATAGACAGCGTTAATCGTCAACCAATTATAGTGTTTTTGACTGATGGCGAACCGACCATACGCGAAACTTCGTTGGACCAAATCACGAATAAGGTAATGTTATTGCGGTTTTATTTCTGGTCGTGAAATAATTTTTTAATTCTTGCAGGTTTCCGAATTGAACACTGGTTCGAGAAAATCGCCCATCTTTTCCCTCTCGTTTGGTTCTGGAGCGGATAAAAAATTCCTTCAAAAGATATCTCTTCGGAATTATGGTTTTTCCAGACATATTTATGAAGCTGCCGATGCTTCCTTGCAATTACAAGACTTTTACAGGCAAATCTCGTCTCCCCTTTTGGCCGATGTTAAATTTAAATACGAACCCTCCGTTACCAGTTTAACCAAAACCGAATTCCCAATTCATTTTAGAGGTTCTGAAATTGTGATTGCTGGATGGTGTGGTAAGTTTGGTCAATTCCTTGAAGTTATCGCAAAGTAATCTGTTTATTTTTTAGGCACTGATTTTCTTAATCCACCAGAAGTGGATGGTACTGGATTAACTGGTCGTATTTCTTTGAAACCCACAGTAGAACGTGCGATTTCAAGTACCGAGCGTCTTTGGGCTTACATTACAATTCAACAATTGTTGGAAAAGAAGGAATCGTCCGATAAGGATAAGGAAGAATTGAAGAAAAAAGCTTTAGACTTAGCTTTGAAGTATTCCTTTGTGACATCACTCAGTTCTTTGGTCGTCGTGAAGCCAAACGACACCAAAGCCGTTGATACAGAAGAAGCTAGTGAAGCTACTTTCCAAGATCGGTTTGGTAAGTAAAACCAAAATAAATAAACTTTGATCTTACTTATATGTCAGTACATTCTATAGTTGCAAAAAGGAAACACGTTTCACGCATTGGTGTTAAACCATTGACAGTTGGTAAGATTTCAAAATTTCAAAATTAACAAGTTTTTGCCTACTTTAATGAATGCCAAAAACGTTTTTTATTACTAAACCGATCGCACGTTAATTCTATTCCGTCAGTTGTCTTGTCTTTTTATCTAAAATTTTTTGCATCTTTCTGCATTCCTTCTCACGCTTTCAAAACTACAATAAATATTCTTAATTGCGTAGGAGGAAGCTATAACAAAATATCTGGTGGCAATTATCAATCATCTGGATTTGGTGGAGCAGCTTTAAGTTTTGCTGCTGTACCAGCACAATTTGAACCACCACAATTTATTGCACAAGATGCAGATGTCCCCTACTACAGTACCGCAGCAACAAGATTGCCATATTCAACAACGATAACATCAACGGCACCTCCACAACCAACGCCTGCTTCGCCTCCAGTATCTTCTTTGGAAGATTTACTCGTTAAGCTTCCATGGCTAAAGGATATCTTGGATGAGAATAATCTCGTCAAGTTATCAACCGGTAAGCATTTTGAAGTTGAATTTTTTCAGTTATAAAAAATTGATCAAATTTTTAGAAAATTACAAATTGGGATTAAATGAAACCATAACGGATGGTGAAAGTTGTCCCAAAACTCCCCTAGGTGAAGCTGGTCATTGTACTTTACTTAAAGACTGTTCCCAAGTTTACTCAGCTTTAACCACAACTGATGTTTACGTTCAACATTCGTGTATATTAAACAAAGAGTAAGTAGCACTTTTTTCCCTAAAATTTCTGAAATTTTTTATAATTTTATTTATTTTTCCAGATATGCAGGTATTTGCTGTCCAGTTTCTTAAAATTCGTGAGAATGCTGCCAGAATTATATTTTACTTCATAAGTATGCTTTGTACCTATTTCATTACTTTAATAAAAAAAAGTTGAAAAACTGAAACTTTTCGTTAGTTTCAGCTGATATTTTCTTAGCTGTATATTTAGGGTTTAGACAAAGGCAATGCAATGGAACAGCAAGCAAAGTAATATAGTCGTACTTTGCTGATCAAAACCCAAGATCCCTTGTGTAGCTGGGCTCATAACCAGTTCTGAAAATTCCTGAAAGTTTCTGAAAAGTTTTTTCACCACGAAAGACTATAGATTTTCAAATACAAAACTTAAAATTGATATTTTATTAGAAATATTTTTATTATTTAATTAATAATAATTATATTTACAGTAAATAAAATTTAAACTTAATTTAAGCTTACCATATTTTTAATACTTGAGGAAAATATAATATTTTTAATAATTTACCAATAGAACTTATACCTATAGCAGCTGGAAATTATTAATAAATAATATTAAGGTAGAATTTTGCTGTTAGTTGTCTTATCCATTAGCAGGCCCGTATCGGGGGGGGAGGGGTTAACGCGAGTTAAATTTTAGAATATCGCACCCTGAGATGACAGGTATTCTTCTTAATATAATTATTTTTTAAATAAATTTGCTTCATAAACCGATTTTTTGGAGAAAATATTTTCGTATCGCGATTTTCTACCTTTCAGTAGAGCAATTATTGTCTTTGAAAATTTCAAAAATTTTCGCCTGTGGCGCAATTCCATTTATCATTTAATCATTTAACCATTTATCATTTAACCCCTCCGAATCAAAGTCCGAGATACGGTCCTGTCCATTAGTTCTTAGTTTATATATAGAAATAAGAAAAAAGCAAATACATTAAACTTAAATTAAGTAAAATTTGTGAAGATGCTTGCAAATCGGCTTTTGAATCTGTAAGCGCAGGTGTTGTAGGTACAGGAGTTGTGGTAGTGGTGGTGGTAGATGTAGTGGTACTTGTGGGTCTCTGGTAATTAGGATTTGGAGCTGATGCTTTAGCTGAGAGAAAAAGGTTTCGTTATTTTTATTATTAAGAGTTAATTTAAGATTATTTAAGAGACAGTCATTAGCCGTCTTAGTAAGTTAGCCGAACAACTAAGAGTTGAATCCGGGAAAAGTAAAAAACTTTCATATAACCGTCTCCGTGCTTCGGAGGGCACGTTAAGCCGGCGGTCCCCCTGGGTTGACAATTGCCGCCGTCAACTATTACAAACAGGGTTACAGGCATTCCCCAACTCCAAACCTTTCTCAAAACAGAACGAGGCCGATAGTCCAGGAATGAATTGAGAGGCTGATGATGATGATTTTTATTTAATACTACGAATACTTAGGGTACTTACGATGGGATTGAGTTCTTGCAGTATCTCCCAGTTCTTGAGTTCCTACAACAACATCTTTATGAGGGCTGGTAACCACCATAGAACTCAGACCAGTAACAAAGGAATAGTTTAAGGACAAATCAACAATTTCTTTATTAATGGCATCTGTGTTGTTAATTTTTTTCTGATCTAGTAAATCTTTGGCAGTGACGTAAGCCCAGAGACGGGAAACATCCGTAAGGGAGTTTTTAACTACTGGCTTTATCCTGAAGGAACCATTGGAACTTGTTGCACTAATCTCAAGTTCAGGAACCACCTTCGAAGCTCCTTGAAACAAAAAAGATAATTAAAAAGCAGTTGGTTTGACCAAAACAAGGATCAAAACTCGAGTTTTGGCACAACTTTAAAATGAGATGTGTCTCCACGATACCAAGTTTTGCTAATATTTAAGCACTACCTCTTACCGCATTGTCCAGCAATCACTATTTCTGACCCGTAATATAGAACAGGAAAGTTAGTTTTGGTAATTCTTGATACTTGGGAAGGATTGTAATTAACTACTATGTTCAGTAATACAGGTGAAGATATTTCGTTGTAAAAGGTTTCCAGCTGTTTTACGGAATCGGTGGATTCGTAGATATGTTTGAAAGTTCCATTATTCCTTAAAGATAATTTTTGCAAAAAGTTGTCGTTTGCATCGTTTCCAAATGCAAGTGAGAATATGGACGACTTCTTTAAACCAGTATTTAGTTGGGTAATCTGTAATTTTTACGATTAGGTAAATCCTTACTAAGATTTTAGTTCACGAACCTTTGTAATAATACTTTCAGGATTACCATTCGGTATACCGTCAGTCAAAAATACCATCACTGCTTGGCGATAAATATTATCGACTATTTGTCGAGTTGCAGTTTCAATTAACTGCAATCCTACTTCAAGTGCTGCAAGAGCATCCGTTCCTCCTGTTGCTGTAAATCTATTTACACCATTTTTTGCTGCCATGATATACTTTGAGTTTGCTGGGTATGCATTTGGAAAATTCATATTCTGCAATTAAAGTAAACTTTACAATGCTGTTCTCAAAATTGCTTCATTCATACGTTTTTGCCACTAGAATACAACACATTATTGGCCGAATTATCCAAATTCCATACTTTCGCTCCGTTGCTAAATTCAACCAAGTAGAACATATCTTGGTCGTGCAATTGATCCAATATTTTTGCCATGGCCTCCTTCAGTTGTTTTAATTTATTTCCATCCATACTACCACTGGTATCCAGCAGAAAAATTATAAGTTTAGAAATCGGTTTCAATTCCGAAGGGGCAAAGAAATTAACAAAAAAACAGTCTTTGGTTAACATTTCTCCTCCATTTGAATCACGTTCCACATCATACTGCACCACGAACTGAGCTGCTAGTCCTTTATTTTCTGGTGTATTCATTAAACGAGTAAATTGTTTTTGTTCTTCTATATTGGGTGAAAATGTAATCACTGCAGAAGATTCGCTTGTTGATTTAATATCTGCTTTCGGATCAAGGTTCGCATTTTCTTTGCCAATTTCGTTTCCAGTTCGTAAAGGTAGAGCTTTCAAATCCTTCAGTTTTTGTCGTTCACTAATCGACACCTAAATAAAATCGGAATTTTAAAAACACTACGGACAAAAATGCATGGCAAAGATTTACCTCAACACTGAGATCCTGAACTGGTTGCCCTGGATGAATATCTATAATATTTTCGTATCGTCCGTGCTTCCTTTTCAACAACTCTTGATAGGTCAAATAAAAAACAACTTTTGAATTAGGTTCCACGTTAATTGAAATTATAAATATATTTGAATCTCGTGTACTTGGAGCCACATAGCCTGCTCCTAATCCATCAGAAAGGGCCTGAGAAAATTAATATAATTTTTGGACACTAAAAGATAAAAAATCTTACACTGTCAAATTGTCTTCTTGCTTCTTCGTTATCCACCACGTAAGAGGTATAATTTTTTCCTCCTATGTCCATTACAAAATCTATGACAAATGCATCATTTGGTAAGATAACAGAAAAAACCTCTTTTGCTGATGTGGCAGCGGTGTTAGCCACTTTGCTAGTTACCACGGTGTTAGCATATCGATTATTAATATTTGATTTTATTTTCAATTCAGAAACTGTTAGAAGAACCGCATTTGTTCCATTTATCTGCAATGTTTAATTAAATTAAAAAAATTTTAATTTAGTCTGTAGAACCTACCTGTCTTTTTGTTCTTGTATTATATGAATGTACTGTATTTGCCAAAAAGAGATCTTGTTTTGATTTTTGTAGGCATGGTTTCTCAGTATTTACCAAAAAAGAGAGCCTTGTATGCACAGGAGTTGGAGTAACCAAGTTTATGGAAGCAAATGTCCAAATAATGCTGAATAGCATATAGCAATTCTTCATTTTGTGACTATAACAGTTAAGAGTGCAGTTAATTTAGTGTAGTGATAAGGAGTATGATTTAGAGCAGTGGTATTTGGAGGACAGCGTGTGAAACAGGGGTTTGAAATTTTTAAAATATATTAATTATGTTTTGTTTACCTCTACAAGCCACCACTGACACAACAAACCACCACCAGTGGTATTTACATCCACTGTAAATTTCACGTGAACTACATCAAATATCGAAAAACTCTAAAAGAGATTTTTCTAGATACGAGAGTTGACAGATTTAATTTTTTTATGCGTAAAAAGGTAGCATTTAAAAAAGCCTTTAAATTGATGTGTCACAAAGAATTATGGCACTATTGAAATTTTTGAAATTGGGGTAGCTGCGGATGAGGGGGTGAGTTCAAACTCTTTCATATCTAGAAAAGCTTCTGTAACAGTTTTTTGATACTTGGTGTAGTTCATGGGAAATTTAAGGTAGATCGTTTTAAAATGTACACCCTGTAGAGTATAATAAAAGGTAATTTTCTAGTACGGTTCTCAAAAATTAAACAATTGTAAAATGAAGAAGCTTTACCACTGTTCTTGGCATAAAAAGGAGATAAACTGTACAATACCTTTATGTAGATTTGCTATAAGTATACATCAATCACTAAAGAAAAACTGAACTAAACTTAATTTATTTTAAAGAACCTCTATTTATATTAAATCATATTATATATATATTTAGCTGAAAGTTTGATAACCTTAAAATGTCAGCAACTATAGGTTTTCCCCGAAGGAAATAAGATATCAGAGTAATTTAACTAAAACTGATTTTTTTATCTCATAAATATTATTCACAGAGAATGCACAATGGGACACTTGCAAATATATAAAAATTCGATTCTTATTTTGAAGTAATTAATTAAATTTAAATAAGCATATGTACTAAAAAATGTATAGTATACAAATTGTTTTTTGTCGTTGTGTATTTACTATTTTGCATATTTTTCAGAAAATTACTTATACCTATATAAACCATGAGAACGAGCTTTATGCGAGATCTAGGCGAACTTATAAAAATAAAAATAATAGGATTTTTCCATACAAATGTCACAATGAACAGGATTGCATTCAACTCAATTTTTGGAGATTTATGGTTGAGTATACTCATTGCCACATATACATATCACTACAAAAATGAAATATGACATCATGATAAAATTGAACCACCAGTTTCAAGTTATCTATATTTAATTAATCAAGAAGTAAAACAAATTTCTATTCATTCAAGCAAAACGGTTAAATGAGACCCGTAGTTGATGAAATCTTCGCTATCGCTCGACTCAATTATCATATTATGCCGCTAAAATGTGGTAATCACTAAAATTTATATATGTCTATCAAACCGCAACTATTATTATACTTGAAAGATATAAAAGCAATCTATTAAATTGCATAAAAGTTATGAAAATTAATTCCATATTATTTATGTATCTGGATACGAAATACGCCAGTAACGAATTTTTAAATTTAATTTAAAATTATAATTAACAATTTAAATTTCCAGGCATTTTACATTAACTTGGTCTCAATTAATTCGATAATCAATAATTTTATGACTTTTTTGATTTTATTTTACTCGTTACACAATTAAAATAATTATTATGTTCCGCCATAATATAATAATTAGAGATAATTACTTTAAAACATAGTTTAAAATAAACAGGGGTTCCCGATAATTTACATTAAAAAAATCTAAGAGGAAAGAGGATATAATAATGATTAATATAATCTGAACTAAGATTTATCAAAACAAAAAGCAAATTGCAAAATATTTATACTTACCCACTTTGAAGATATTTCAAATTTATATTAATATAAATAATTATTGGAGAACTTCTTCGCAAAATATATATTTTTTTCAAATATTTATTAATATTATAGTGTAATTATATCGACTCTATAGTTTAACTAATAATTGGAGGATTCGTGGGTTTTTTGGGTCCTTATAATAAATAAATGCTACATATGTCTATTGGACCGGTTTCAACCTATATATTGGCCATCATCAGAATCTAAAATCCAACAATCATAAAATACAATCATCTAATATCAGGCAAAATCACATACCAACAAACTGCTAAAAAACTGCTACAAACAATATCCATCAAATCAGGATAAAACAGAAAAAACACACTGGTGTATACATTATATAACGACGTAAACTATGAAACATTCGTAAAAAATGTAATCCAAGGTGTAAAAAGCTTAAACCAACGTGAAAATTAAATAAAATAAAATCAAATCGAACAATATTCTGTACATAATCTCTCAAACAGTTCTAATCTGTAATAAAAATACCAAACGTTCATCAAACACAGGTCCGTCCCCAGAAGAATTCAACAGTGAAAATTAACATTTCTAAAGCTTTATTAGACCAGCATAGATGTTACTCAGGAAAATAAAAGTGAAACACTCAACTTCCAAACAGATACGATAGGCCTGAGTAACATCTGTGCTGGTCTAATAAAGCTTTAGAAATGTTAATTTTCACTGTTGAATTCTTCTGGAGACGGACCTGTGTTTGATGAACGTTTGGTATTTTTATTACAGATTAGAACTGTTTGAGAGATTATGTACAGAATATTGTTAGATTTTATTTTATTTAATTTTCACGTTGGTTTAAGCTTTTTACACCTTAAACCTTTTTACAACTTTTTAGCAGTTTCTTGGTATGTGATTTTGCCTGATGTTGGATGATTGTACTTTATGATTGTTGGATTTTAGATTCTGATGAAATCCAATATATATATAGGTTGAAACCAGTCAATAGACATGTGTAGCATTTATTTATTATAAGGACCCAAAAAACCCGCGAATCCTCCAATTATTAGTATTTCAATATTAAAAAAATCGCAAAAAACTTTTTTCTGCCAGCTCTCCCTTTTTCAAAATTTAAAATATTTTTGCTTGTTCTCGATTGTTCTTGATTTGTTCTCAATTGTTCTGTAAAAATAAAATTTTTATATCTTATAACAACCGCGGAAATCGCAAAATAAGATTTCGCGCAAGCTCCCTTTTTCCAAGATTTTTTTACATTTTACTAATTCCTATTGGTCAAATGTAAACTTTTAGTGAACTCTCTACTTTGCAGATCAAAATAAGCCTATCTCAACTATGATAATCTTGATTCCAATTTTAAAATTGTAATTTTTTGAAATTCAAAAATTCTTTTCACTATTATTTTTATTATTTTTTATTTATTTTTTGCGTGTAATTTTACTTAATAATTATTGTTTTATTAAAATATCAATTGTACAAACCGCAATACTTCTTCCACGTGAAGGAGAACGGTAGGGGGCTTGGGAGATAGCCCCCCTAAAAAGGGTTTTTTTATTTGATGAAAAATGGCAAATTTTGAGATTTGCCTCTCAGTTAAAATTTATTAAATTTAAGAAATTAACCGATAAATAAATTATTTTTATTAGCAACGGAATGTTCTTCATTCCTAAGAAAAAAACTATGCGCTTATTTAAAAAATAAAGGAGCTTAATTTTTGTATTTTTTTTTGCTGTTATAATAAAAAAAATAACGGATGCATGATATATTAAATAATACAATATTTAAAATTTGAATTTTTGAATTTCGGCGCCTTTGTTTAAATGACACCTTTATTCAAATGGCGTCTCTGGCGCCTATAAATGTTAAATACAAAAACAATATTTATAATTTAAACTTTTGAATTTCAGCGCCTTCATTCCAAGGGAGTGGCGCTTATATTAAATACAATGTTTTAATCTGAATTTTTTAATTTAGGCACCGTCGCCTATGGCCGGGGCCATATTGGCCATACCTTAGTTACGGCACGTATTTCAAATATTAGTATTGTATTTTTACCACAAGAAGTTTATTTATCAAGTAAAATTACACCTAAATTTCATTGCGCGATTTTCGTAGTTAGAATTACATTTAGAAATTTTATTTTTACAGAACAATTAGAACAAATCGAGAACAATGAAAAAAAATTTAATTTCGAAAAAAGGGGAGCTGGCGCGAAATCTTATTTCGTGATATCCGCGGTCGTTATTAGATTTAAAAATTTTATTTTTACAGAACAATTGAGAACAAATCAAGAACAACCGAAAACAATCCAAAAAAATTTAAATTTTGAAAAAGGGAGAGCTGGCAGAAAAAAAGTTTTTTTGCGATTTTGTTTATATTCTTTTGTAAAATCAAAAAAAAATATCACAACAATTGAGAACAAATGAAGAACAATCGAGGCAACAAAATAAAACTAATGTTTTGATGCACATCTCAAGTCCTCTGTTATGTTGAATTTTAAACTGAAATTACGTCAGGTGTGTAGAGTTGAAAATTCGGAAAACCAGGCTAAAAGGAAGCATAAAGAATAGTGAAAAGATTCCAGAAAAAGATAGTTAGACGACGTGAAGCGAATGGCGGGTTGGGATTAGTTTAAAAAAAGCAGCGGATAGTAAAGCGTGGAGAGAAATGAGAAAGCCTTACATTCAGAAATGGATGATTGATTACCGGCTAAGGAAAAAGAAGAAGAAGAGCATCGTCAAAGTTAGTTTTTTTTAATTTAAAAAAGTTGGGATGGGACCGAAGGGAAAACCGCCGAAAAATTTTGGTGTACAAAGCAAAATTTAAGAAAATCTTAGAAAATTCTAGGAAATCTTAAAATTCGAAGACAGTGGATTGAAAAAAAAGACGACTTTTAAAAGGGCAAGGGGGGGGGGAAGGTTAAACCTCGAAAAATGTCAGAAAAAATTTCGAACTTAAAAAAGTTTAACTTGGCACCAAGTTGACCTAATTGTACCAGACCGCTTTTCTGGTTTGATGAATATTTGATGCTTTGGTAAGCTTTTTATTACTTATTTGCTGCTGAAATTTTATAGAATTTCGTTATTTTAGCATTTTTGTTAGATGTCATGTGGCTTCCAATTTGGTTTTCAGGCATTGCACATGTGGGTGGTTGTCCGTGTGAACCACAAGAGTCGAGATTTGTATGGGCGTTTATAGCTTTTCTGAAATGGTACTCGATGGTTCATGGTGGTTGAAGGAGTTTCGATAAAATAGTAAAACTAAGGTTTTATTAAGATTTAATCAAAGTTTTTTTATTTATTTTTTTATAAATTTACCATGCAATTTTTCTATTACAAAATTGTTATAATTCGTCTAAATATTATATAAGATCAATTTTCATCATTTAAAAATTATCGTGAAATAATGCAGGAAGTGTCACCTTACAAATAAACTTGTTTTTGGTCAACCACTTCCACTGCAGTAACTTTTTGTATTAAATTTTGGTAGTTTACAAATTAAGGTAATATAAATTCAATGCAAAGGCAAAAATATGGAATTACAAAAATTATTTATTATATTATAATAAGCTGTCTCCATCTAACTGAAACAATACTTTATTATAAAATAATTCATGTTCATTTAATAATTGTTTTAGTTTACGAAGAGCATAAAACAATTGTTTAATGCGATCATCAATAATTACTGGTATGGCAGTGGTAATTGGAGTTTCAGTCGTGGTAGTAGTGGTAGTACTTGTAGGTCTTACATAATTAGGATTTGGAGCAGACGCTTTTGCTAGAAAAAAATGTTTTTCATAATTTTTAGTAATATTTTGATGGATAGGAAGGATAATACTTACGATATGGATTAGATCCTAAAGTATTTTGCATTTCTAGATTTCCTACGACCAAATCTTTTTGCGGACTTGTAACCACCATAGGACTGAGATCAGTAACAAAGGAGTAATTTAGAGATAAACCGATAATTTCCTTATCAATTTCTTCTGTGTTGGTATTACTAATTTTTTTCTTGTCTAATAAATCTTTTACGGTGAGGTAAGCCCAAAGACGTGAAACGTCTGTTAGAGAGTTTTTAACCACTGGCTTCATCCTGACGATTCCATCAGAACTTATTGCGTTTATTTCAGGTTGATGAACATCGTTTAAATCGTCTTCAAACAAAAAGATTAGTTTAAATCTAACAAAAACAGTACAAGTGATTCTTACCACATCGGGCTGCTACCACAATTTCCGATCCTTCATAAAAGACCGGAAAGTGAGTTTTGGTCATTTGCCTACATTGGGATGAATTATAATTAACGGATATATTCACGAGTACAGGTGAAGATATTTCGGCATAAAACTTTTCTAGTTGCTTTGCAGAATCGGAAGAATCGTAAATATGTTTAGTGGTTCCATTGTTTCTTAATGATAATTTTTGTAAAAAGTCTTGGTTCCCATCTTCTCCAAAGGAAAGTGAATATATAGCCGATTTCTTTAAGCCCGTATTAAGCCCCGTAATCTGTAAGTTTTGGTTTACAATATTATTTAGATAGTTTTATTGCACAAACCGTTTCAACAACAGTATCCGGCCTAGTGTTTGGCAAGCCATCGGTCAAAAATATGATCACTGCTTGGCGGTAAACATTGTCAACCTTGTTTTGCTGTGCAGCTTTGATCAACTGCAATCCTACGGTAAGTGCCGATAATGCATCGGTTCCTCCTTTTGCAACAAACCGGTTAACACCTCTCTTTGCTGCCTCAATATACTTCGGGTTTACTGCATAAGCATTCGGAAAATTTGTGTTCTAAAATCAAAAGAATATAATGATAAGGTCTTGCAGTAATAAACCTTCGTACGCTATTAATTCTTCTAGAAAAATACAATACATTGTTGTTGGAATTATCCAAATTCCATACTGTGGCACCGTTGCTAAATTCCACCAAGTGGAACAAATCTTTCCCGTGCAACTGATCTAATATATTTGCCATGGCTTCTTTCAGTTGTTTCAGTTTATTGCCTGCCATACTACCACTGGTATCCAACAGGAAAACTACATGTTTAGGAATCGATCCCAATCCTGTTGGAGCTAAGAAATTAACATAAAAACCATTCTTGAATAACACTTCTGCTCCATTTAGTTCGCGTTCCACATCAAACTGAACCACAAATTGAGCAGCAAGTCCATTATTTTCTGGAGTTTTCAACAAACGAGCAAAATGTTTTTGTCTTTCTATATTTGGCGAAAATTTTATAACTGCCGAAGAATTGCTTGTCGATACGATATCGGCTTTCGGATCAAGGTCTGCACTTCCTATAGAAACTTCGTTTCCAGTTTGTAATGGAAGAACTTGTAAATCTTTAAGTGCCTGACTTTCATTTATGTGTACCTAATTCAAATAAAATTTAAAAATTGCTTCAACACAATAGGTACAACTGTTACCTCAACACTGAGATCCAGAACGGGTTGCCCTGGATGAATATTTATAACATTTTCGTATCGTCCATGCGTCCTCTTCAAAAATTCTTGATAGTGTAAATAAAATGCGATTTCTATATTGGGTTCCACGATAACAGAAATGACGAATGTATTGGAATCTCGTGCACTTGGAGCCACGTAGCCCGCTATAACTCCATCAGCAAAAGCCTAAAACAGCAATATCATTTTTGTACCGCGGAAAGTGGAAATCTTACGCTGTCAAATTGTCGTCTTGCTACGTCGTTTTCCACTAGGTAAGACGTATAATTTTGTCCGTCAATTTCCATTATAAATCCTACGACGAATGCATCATTTGGTAAGATAACTGAAAAAATCTTCTGTTCTGCACTGACCGCAGTATTTACTACTTTAGCTGTTACCACAGTATCGGCAAATTTATTGTTTATATTTGTAATTATTTTCATTTCGTAAACTTGAACGATAGCCGAATTTGCTCCGTTTATCTGAAATGTTACCATGCTGTAGAATGAAAATTCAAAGCTGTAACCTGGGGGATTTACCTGTCTTTTTACTTTTGTATTACGTGGATTAAACATATTTCTCAAAAAAAGATCTCGATTTGATTTTTGAAGGCAGGGTTTTTCATTTTTGACCAAAAAGGAGAGACCTAAATCAGTGGATTTTGAAAAAACTGCATTTAGAGAAGTCAATGCATGGATGATGCCCAATAAGAAGCAGTAATTCTTCATATTGTAAACCTAAAATGTAAGCAATAAATTAGCTGTAATTCTTAATCTGAGTTTGAAGAAGGCAAATTGCTGAATGCAATTTTTAAGCAATTTAATTGAGACTTAGAAAAATTTAATATTAAGATTGTACTAAATTTTACAATACCTTTTGATTTATATTATATTACATCGAGTGCCACAGAAACACTAAACTGCACTATATTATTTATTCTCAAGACTTTATATATTATAGGGAAATCTTATTTTTAAATTTTATTTACCATTTCACCTTTTAGATGTTATTTCCGGGAACCGGAAAAGTTTTCATTCCTGGAAATGGTCTAAAATATACAAACCTAACAAATATTACCAAGATTATTTAGATGCGGTAAGATTATTTTCAATTTATATTGGAAGTGAATTTAAGTTAATACTAATAATACTTAATATTTTAATAAAATTTATTCTAGTTTTAAAATTTTTTTAAATTCAAAAACAATTTTGAATTTTTTATTTAAAATTATATGTTGTAATTATTTTGTAATTATTAATTATACATTTGAAACTCCACAATCTCATTTATTCTTAATACTTTGAATCTTTAATTTAAAATTTATAACTTTACCATATTTGATTCAATTATAAATCCTTCCAAATCCCCAATCATACACTTATCCTTCCAAAAATCACTCAAATATGTACCTAAAATAAATTTATTTTTAAAAAATCTCAAAATGTAAATCAAAATTAACCCTCCTGCGGCTAACTTAGCGGCTAAAAAAAATCCGGTCGCTCCTATATTAACAATGAAAATTGCCATTTTTTGCCGTTTTTTGTCATATAAAAATCCATTTTACAGCAAAACTTATTAGACGTTTTCTGTTGAAAATTTCATTACTTTCAATTTTGTTTATGTACAATTTTGTATTTTATTGCTCCGTTTCTAACTGACAGCGGCTTAAACAAAACTCGGTACAATAAGAAAAATATTGTCGTTTATATCTCAGAAACGGTGAGACAAAATAAAAAAACTGAATAGGAATTTTTTCTTGTAAATTTTATTCTCTACATATTTGTTCATATGCATTTTTCTATTTGGTCGCACCATTTCTGAGATATAAATGACAATATTTTTCGAATTTTACCGAGTTTTGTTTAAGCCGCTGTCAGTCAGAAACGGCGGGACAAAATAAAAAAGTGTATATGAACAAAATTGAAGGCAATGAAATTTTCAACAAAAATCATTAAATAAGTTTTGCTGTAAAATAGATCTTTATATGCCAAAAATCGGCTTCAAAACCGGCAATTTGCATTAAAAACATATTATGGGGTCGCCGTGGCTGAGTCGCCGCGGCCAGTTTGCCGCGGCTAACTCGCCGCCGGCCAGCTCCCCGCTGGTCGATATTCACACCAGATGTCTCTCCTAAATTATTAATCTTTAAACAAATAAATGAAAATGTCTTTTTCATAAAAAACACGTGTGTTTTACGGTGCATCCGTGTATTCCCATGGTTGTCTTTGTCAAATTCGACTCTGCGCTACCCTGCACTCCGGTCCCCTCCGCTCCGGGAGCTCCGAGCTGTTTTGACAAAGACTAAACTACTTAAAGATATCCTTAAAGACCGAAAGAACTCGCCAAAGGTGGAACTCGAAAAAGGTGAAACTCATTTATTTTTATTTATTTTTTTTATTTATGGGTGTATTTTTATTTAATTGAGCCGTACTTAAATTTAAGGTACCTATTCTAGTATTTAAAAGTACCTAATCTTTAAAGTAGGTGACCCATTGTTAAATGGGTCCGACCGGAGTTTACAATTTGGATTAAAAAATAAATTTGCTGAAAATAAAATCCAGGTAGTTTGGACTGAAGTTTACATTACCCTACAATTACACGTAATAATTTGATATGGGTATTTTTTTTTTATTAATAAAATATTAAAAAAGCAAAAACCCCTTTTAACCCGGCAAGTATACACGTAATAATTTGTTATATTTGTAGTATATTATTTTTATTACTATAAAGTATTTAAAATGCAAAAACCATTTTTATTGATGGCGGCGAAATCGGCCGCCAACAGCCGGCCGGCGGCGAGTTGTCCGTCGGCGAGTTGGCCCTGCGGCGAGTCGGCCGCGGCGAGTTGTCCCAATCTCCATATTAGGAGCGTCTTGATTTCATTATGAGTTACTATAGATGATCCTAGCTCAATTAATTGGCGGGAAAATTGAAAAATTACAAAACTAACTACAAAAAACAAAAATACAAATTTACACAATTAAAATGTAGAATCCAATAGGGATTTTGGAACACGACACTGATCAAGTGTTGGGTTTTATTGCATAACCGGGAGTTTGCAACGAAAAATTTCATGACTCATGAGGATTAAAAAAATATTGTTTGCTATCTAATATTTTTGATCTTGGAGTTTCTTTATATGAAAAATATGGAGTAGTTCTTCTGTCTTTATTGTTTCTATTTCTACTGTCGACTGTTTCATTAGGTATTATTCCCTTGGTTTCTCTTGTTCTTCAATTTCTACCATAATTCGGTTTAGTTGATTGATTGTGTTTGTCTAACTTTTTATTAATTTTGTTTTAGTTCCTGCTGTAAGGGGTAAATATCCCGAAATTTTTGTGTACACTCGCTTGGAATTCCTTTGGAAATTATTTGAATTTTTTGGAAATCAGTGGAATTCATTGAAAATCCTTGGAATTCTTTGGAAATCACTAAAATTCTTTAGATTGACTTTTGATTTGAACTCATTGGAATTCCTTGGAAATACTGGAATTCTGTGGAATTCTTTGGAAATCCTTGGAATTCCTGTAAATCATTGGAATTCGTTGGAAATCCCTGGAATTCTTGGAAATCGTTAGAATTCCTTGGAAATCAAAGGAATTCTTTGGAAATCCCTGGATTCTTTGGAAATCTCTGAAATTCTTGGAAATCAAAGGAATTCTTTGGAAATCATTGGAAGTCATGGAAATCTTTGGAATTCCTTCATCGATACACAAAATAAATGGCACTCTTTTGTTGATAGAAATATTATATTTGTGACACGTTTCGGTTTTACATAGGCATCACCAGATAAACTATATAATAAAAGAAATATAAATAATAAAAAATTATTACACAATTTTTGATAATATCTGCATAATAATTGCTACATTTACTTCAAACGCTCTTAATTAATTTAGTTTATTATTTCCACACAAACCTTTACCAAAGCTTTGAAAACATTTTGTTACTGCATTTATAGCGCAATTAGGATGTGGCTTTGCATTTACAATTGTATGCTAATAAAATACCTTAATTTCAATAAAATTTAATTTTTATTTGGCATTAAAACTATTCAAGTGCAATAAAATGAAGAATAAAAATGTAGTAAAATTTCAATCAAAGTAAGTTATGACAACTTTTAAATTGATTAAAAATTTTATACTCACAAATTTTAATTAAAAAAATTTTTTTTTTTAGTTTTTGAATTTCGAGTTCGATTTACTTATCTCTAACAGTTTTCAATTATTAACAATTTAAACATATCAACTCAGATTAATTAATTAATTTATTCATAATTAGTTAGTAATCGACACATTTTTGAATTTTAATAAATTATTTTTTAATAATTTATTATTATATAAATAAATATTAATTTTAATAAATTAATAAATTTAAGAAAATGATTAATTATTAACTACTCCTATTAATTTGTAATATTCACTGATTGAAAAAACATAATATTCAAATTGAGATAGCAACACAGGGGGGTTGTTTGAAAATGTATTGTTGTTTTAGTGGAGTTTATTTTTCCTATAAATTATATGTAAACAAAAAAAGGGAATTTTTGGAGTTAAATTAACTGTTTAACATAGAGGTTTAGAGTTTATTTTTAAGTTTAGAGGGTTTTGAGAAGGAGAATTTATTGCCTGCTTTTCTTTCCAAACACAATTATGAATTATTATAATATACAGGGTGTCCCCTTGACCTTGGAGAACCTTTAAAGTAATGACAAGAATAAACACTTTCCTAAGAGAAATTTTCAAATAAAATTTTTGTCCAAGTCCAAACCCTTGGGGGGTACCTCCCTTTAAAGTAATTTTTTGAATTTATGATTTCAAACGGTCATAGCTCCGATATTATTGATTTTTTAAGTTTAATAGATTAGAACCTTTTTAAAGGCCATTCGCTTATGTACAAATTAGGTTATAACCTATTATCGTCTAGAATAAACGTATGTCGAGTTATAAATTAAATTAAGGAAAAAAATGTTAAATAAATTCAGGTTTTATATTTCTTACTTTTTTTACGAATCCCGTATTTCTTAAACAAAACGTCTTAGAAAAAAAACTGCTGACCCAAACCGGATGAGGAATTTAAGGGGCTACAACTAGGTGGGACAGAAATTGAGGGAACAGAAATGAGGGAGGCCATTTTAAAAATTTATTAAAATAAATTTTGTGAATTTATTTGTTTTTACCTACACTTTGTTCATTATTTTCAGAATTTTTGAGAAAACGGTTGGTTTCCCAAAAAAATTTATTGGACCAAAGTTATAGCCCGTTAAATTACCTATTCGATTTGAGTCGTTAGTTTTTTTTTTCTATAAGACGTCTCGTTTAAGAGATATGAGGTTCACAAGAAAAGTAAAAAAATAAAACTCGATATTTTTTAAACATTTTTTCCCTTAATTTAATTTATAACTCAAATTGGGTTAATTCTAGACGATAATGGGTTATAAGCTAATTTGTAGATAAGCGAATTATCTTTAAAAAAGTTCTAATCCATTAAGCTTAAAAAATTAATAATATCGGAGCTATGGACAAACAAAACTTGGACAAAAAATTTTATTTCAAAATTTGTCTACAAAAAGTGTCTTTTATCACCACCTCAAAGGTTCTTCGCGGTCACGTGACACCCTGTATATTATTAGTAGAACTAAATATTGCTTTTTGAATTTCTAAAGAAAAGTTACACCTTTCCCTTTTTCTTCAATAACTCCCTGTGCTTCTTATAATCTAGGCAAAACCTAAGAATTCATGACCGAAGTCAGGCAGGACATAGGTAGGAAGCAAAACTAATGAAATTGAGTAATACCTTTTATTGAGTTAAAATTTCTTTTTATTGTTTTATAAATCAGTTCAAAAATGAAAATAAATTCAATTCTTATTTTAATCAAAATTTCGAGTTATATTTGTTCCTAACGAATTGTGAGGTCTGATTTACCGATATACAACATTCTTCATGTTTTTATTTGCTAAAATAAATTTAAATTTTCATTACAAAGAAAAATAGTTTGCTACATACAACAGGATAGTATTCAGTACCACCACTCGTTTAAATGCATAATAATTTTTTATATTTCCAACTGGAAAGTCGTAACCGATATGCTACCGAATCTCATCATGTTGTATTGCCATAGTTAATCCCGAATTCAATTACTTACAATTTGATTTTGGAGAAAGTTCAGCAGTTCCCAACACAACATTCTCATTAGGCTTAACGACTACCATAGAAGTAAAAGGAGTCACAAAGGAATATTTCAAACACACATCTAAAGTTTTCTTAAATTCTTCCGTACTTTCTCCGTTGTGCATTCTTATCTTATTTAGTAACTGCTTTGTAGTTAGGAAAGCCCAAAGATGTGACATTTCAGTGGTCGAAACTGAAACTTGGCCAGCTTTTTGATTCAACGGTCCTTTAGCGCCAAGTGCTTCTATCACTGGCTGCTTGAAATCTTTGCTGGCATCTTAAAGTAATTATCTATGAGTATATTTTAAAAAAATGCATATATTGCTATATATTTTAAATATATTTAAATTAAATTAACTTACCATACTGTCCAGTTACCATAAGCTCTGATCCATCGTAACAAACAGGAAAATTTGTAATACTGATATTTCTAAACTCCTCCAAATTATATTTAAAGTTTACATTTGTTAACACAGGAACAGATATTGTGTCAAAGAAGTTTTCAATTTGCAATTGCGAGTCGTCAGCATCGTATATGTGCTTAAAATGTCCCTTATTTAGCAACGCCAGATTTTGCAAAAGCTCTTGGTCGGTGGCATTGCCGAACGAAAGTGTAGATATGGGTGATAGTTTTAAGTCCCGGTTTAATTTCGTTACCTAAAATTAAATTTATTTTGCTTTAATCAAAATATTTCATATTAACGAACCTCTTCATTAATTCGTTTAAGTGACTTTTCACCAACAGTAGGTTCCCCATCGGTCAGAAACATAATTAGCGGTTGACGGTGAATTTTATCATATTTTGTTCCCAATTCGACTAACTCCAATCCCACTTTAAGTGCTGATAATATATCGGTGTTAGAGTCTGCTTTAAATTTATTAACACAATCAATCGCCTTCTTAACATTACCTGGTGTTGCTTGAAAAGCTTTCGGAAATTTGATTTTCTAAAATATTTAATAAATAATATTTCTACTTTAGAATTGTTTTTTTCTTACTTTTATATCGTCGTTTCTACTATACAACACAGTCTCTTGGGAGTCCAAATTCCATACTTTGGCGACTTTATTAAATTCAACTAAATTCAATAAGTCATTTTCTCGTAACGCCTTTAACATTTTATTCATTGCTACTTTTAATTGTTCTATTCTTTTCCCTTTCATACTTCCACTGGTATCCAACACAAAAATTACGTGTTTTGTCAGAGGATCCAATCCTTTCGGAGCAAAAAAATGTACAAAATAACCGTTTGAAACTATAACTTCTGTAAACTCCTTATGACTTTCCACGTCGTACTGAACGACGAATTGGCCAGCAAATCCACGATTTTCATTGGTTTTCATAAGACGTGCAAATTTTCTTTGTTCTTCTTCATTTGGCATAAAGAGGACTTTGATGGATTTACCGGCTCCAACATTTTGATTTTCCGAAATGAAAGCTTGCGGATTAAGTTCTTCATTTTGATTTCCAATCTCATTTCCTGAACTTAGGTTCGGTACTTTCAAATTTACAATTTTGCTGGTTTCCTTCAAAAATATCTAAAACTACATGTTTTTAATTTTTATTTTCTATTTCTTTTCTTTTTAACCTCCACAAGCAAATCTTCTAGCACTTGTCCTGGAAAAATACTTAGAATGTGTTCGTACCGCCCATGATTTCTGATTAACAGTTCTTCGTAAGTTAAGTAGAATGTAGTCATGGAAAGGGCTTCCAAATTTAGGGAAATTTGAAATTTTTGAGTGTTTCTAACTTGAGCAGACTCCGATGCAATGATACCAACCTAAAATACAGTTACACTTTTTGGTTTTTGAAACGGGTACCTACTATGCAAAACTTACACTTTTAAACTGTTTTCGGGCTTCTTCGTTTTCTGATACATAAGAAGTAAAATTTTTACCATTTATCTCGATGATAAACCCAGTTAAAAACGCATTATGTGGAAAGAAGAAAGAAAAAATATATTCCTGTGCTGTATTGCCTGGATTCTTCACTCTAGTTGTGACTACGGTGGAAGCATAGCGATTATTTATATTTGTAATAATTCGCTGCTGGCAGACTTTTGGTCCATTTAATTTGTTATCCGCATTTGGCTGTAAAAATAATTTTTAACGAAAAATTATTTTGAATTTAATTTAAAAATTGTACTTTCTGTTGATTTGAAGAACTTTGTTGCGATGTCCATGATGTCGTTTCGGTGTAATTATACGATTCCCCATCGTCGGGCACTTCTATCCCTTCAGAATTTGAAAATGAATTAAATATACCTGCTACATATAAAATGCCTAGAAGGAGATACGGTGTCTTCATTTTTACCAAACTAAAACATTAAAATAATTTTGCTTTAAAAGGTTACCCGACGCGTACAGTCCATCTACGGTTATTATTTGTCAATATATTATTTTTGTAACTAATTTTTACATATTATTTCTGGAATGCTGCAAAAATAAACAGAAAAATTTCCATTACATACCATTTTAACATTTTCTTGAAAGAAAAATCTTGGAGAACCGAACCGAAATTTTTCAATCAGCTAGAGCCGTTACGAAAAAGTGAAGAAATTATTTTACAAGTGGGTTTTTATATAGCAATTCCAATAATATATGGTTGATTATTATTTTATCCTGCAACCAAACATAAAATGTTATCAAACTTAAATTAAATAATTGTAATAAAATTTTAATGTATCAACATATAAATAGACGACAATATCTTTTTTATTTTACCGAGTCTTGTTTCAAAGTCAAAAACGGTGCGATAAAATAAAAAAATGTATATAAATAAAATTGAGGCATTGAAATTTGCAACAAGAAATATTTGAAAAGTTTTGCTGTAAAATCGATTTTTAAATGACAAAAAACGGTTTCGAAATACACAATTAATATTGTTAATACCAGGAGTGTACGAATACCTTCAGGAGCCACTGTACCATTTTCCGAGTTCTTTCGGTCTTCAGGGATATTTTTAATTAGTTTAGTCTTTGTCAAAACGGCTCGAAGCCCCCGGAGTGGAGGGGTCCGGAGCGCAGGGTAGCGTAGAGTCGAATTTGACAAAGACAACCATGGCAATACATGGATCCACCGTAAAACATTATTTTTTTCATTAGAGCTAAAATTTGAACCATATTAATTGACCTGTGTCCTCATGTAAATATAAGAGGTCAACAAATTGAGTAATTAGTTTATTGATATAAGCTCTCGGCGAATCGTGCCGCGGCGAATCGTGTGCGGCGAATCGTGCGCGGCAAATCGTGTGCGGCGAGTTGTATCCAACCCCTGCCAACCAGCAGTGTGGGCGTCAAGCCTACACCGGCCCACTGGGAAGCGGGTGACCGCGGTTCAAATCCTCGTCGAGTCGAATACGCTGCTGTGATCTAAAGCCCAAGATAGATTTGTGGGCTGTGAGGAAAGCAACAGGAAACCACCCTATTATTTAAATTCTTTAGTACGTCATCTTTGATGATCGCTAACCTCTGTTGGAAGAAAGCACTATAAGAAGAAGATGAGATGTCATGGTAAACTTTGTAGATGTCCCACTGGTCCTCGGCAAAAGTATAATTATATTGCCACTTTAATCTGTCATGTAAACGAAGAGTATCAAGGTGATTAGTTTACTAAGACAAGTAAACTTTGTCAATGGTTGAAACTTACAAATTAAAAAAGTCTGTCCAGGAAACGTTTACCAAATCCAGACGATTCAAAGGATAACGATTAAAGAGAAAATGGTCGAAAAGAAGCCGATCGATAAGAAGTTGATTGAAATGAAAACGATTGAAAAGAAGTTGATTGAATAGAAGACCTTCGAAAGAAAGACGATTGAATAGAAGCCGATCGAAAGGAAAATGATCGAAAAGAAAAAAAAACAATCGAAAAGAAAAACAATCGAGAGTAAAACGATTGAACAGAAAAAGAAACAGAAATTGAACAGAAAACGATCGAAAGAAAGACGATTGAATGAAAGCCGACAGACAAACAAGACAGATGATCGAAAGAAAAGACGATCGAGAGGAGACAATCGAAAATAAGCTGATGGTTTAACAAAAAATAATCGCAACAAATAGTTCAAAAGGAAGACGATCGAACGGAAAACGATCGAAAAGAAAACGATCGTAAAGAGAACGATTGAAATGTAAACGATCGAAAAGACAGACAATCGAAAAAAAAGACAAACGAAATGAACCTGATTGAAGTAAAATCCAATTAAAACAAAGGCGATCGAAAGGAAACAAGATTGAAAGAAAAATTCTAAAGGAACCCATATACGATCGAATAGAAGACGATCGTAAAGAGGATAATTGAAATAAAAACAATCGAAATGAAGACGATTGCAAGGAATGACGATCAAATAATAGATGATTGAAAGGAAGAAGTAAATCGAAACGGAAACAATCGAATGGAATCCGATCTAAAAGGAAACAATTGAAAGAAATCCGATCAAAAAGGAAACAATCCAAGGGAACCCGATCAAAAAGCAGATGATCATAAAGAAGATGATGGAAATGAAAACGATCGATAGGAAAACGATTAAAAGGAATAACAATCGAAAGGTAAATGATCGAATGGAAGACGATTGAAACAAAGTCGATCGAAAAAAAGTCAATCGCAAAGGCGACCATCGAAAAGAAGTCGATCGAAGATTTTAATCACAAAATATTCATTTATCTACTTTTTCAAAAATATTGAGTCCAAACCTGTTAAAATTAGTACATTTTTTGCTATTTTTTAAACAATAATAATTTTCTAGGTAGTAAGTATATATTTCTTCACTTTACGGTTAAAATTCTATTATTTTAATGTTTTGTTTATTTGTTTAAACTTTAAAATATTATATTTTACAAATACATACTAAGTTAAATACCATCAGTGCCGTAACTAGGATATGGTCAATATGGTCCCGGTCATAGGCGCCGCCGTTGGGATGAAGGCGCCGAAGTTAGAGAGTTCAAATTGTAAATATTGTATTTAATATTTGAATAAGGGTGCCGTTTAAATAAAGGCGTCGAAATTCAAAAGTTTAATTTATAAATATTGTATTTAATATGGGCGCCAGGGGCCCTATTCTCAAGCTCACTTGACCGTATTTGCACCCGAATCATCATATTTTAAGCAATCAAAGAATAAGAATGAAGTATTTTCATTCTTTGAGTGGTTAAAATGAAAATTTTTCATTCTTAACTACTACCTAACCAACCAACCAACTTAACTTAACTTAACCAACTACCTAAGTTATGTAAAGTGTATCCAGAGACACCCTGTATAAAACTAAAATAAAAGCATTTCCAAGAAAAAATAAATTATAATCATTTTATTTATCATTCCAATACAATTTGTTTCAAAATTTAATTAAATTGTAAGAAAACTAAAACTTTGTAATTGTAAATTTTGAAAAATATATTACGCAACTGTTAAGAAAGGTAGGTAAATAGGTACGAAAAGTAACTTTTTTCTAACAGCTATGTTAAAAATAAGCACAATTTAAAAAACCGTATCATTTGAAATGCACAAATTGGGTAAATTATTTTATTGCACAAATTGGGTTAAAAATCTGTAAAATTTGAAATTGCAACGTTCTATCAAATGTTAGAAACACTTTTCTTTTGTGGAAACTGTCGAAACACAAAAAATACTGTTGAAGGACTTTCACTTATGAAAGGGTTCTGATCCAAGGATCACCCAAGGATCGGTGGAAACTCCAATCCTCAAACAATTTTTGTGAATACTTGTTTGTGTTTTCTATTTGTTTATCTATCTGGGAAGATCTCCCTGTATGGTCAAGGTATTGATAGGAGCATTCACAAGTAAACTTATAAATTCCAGATTTCGTGCTATAAAAAATTTATTGAGTTTATTGTTTTTTAAGGAATTAGGTAGGACATAGACAGAAGGCAGGATTAATAAAACGCATGTAGGTCTTGTGACATTCGGTCGTAGACATGGGCGTACCCAGGGGGGGCAGGGGGGAGGGCAGCTGCCCCTCCCTGGATCCTTCCTGACTCCCATACATTTACCTGTAGTACTCGTACCTGTAATAAATGTAATAAATGCACATATCTATTTATGTTGCCCCCTCCCCTTAGGCCAAAAGCTGGGTACGCCCATGGTCGTAGATGTACAAATTTTAACTGAATATGATGTTTTATTAAATTTTCAAAATTTTTTTATTGTTTTAAATTAAGGTTTAAAATTTAAAATAAATTCAATGGTTATTTTAATTAGAGCTTCGAGTTCTATTTCTTCCTAAAAATTGTGGGGCCTGATTTACCCATGTATAATTTATTTATGTATGTATATGTACTTCATTGTTTCTTCAATTGATATTATGCTACAAAGAAAAATAGTTTGCTTTACATAGAACAGGATAGGATTCAGTATCATCACTCAAACCGACATGATACCGAATCTCATCAGGTTGTGTTGCTATTGTTAATCCTGCATGATTATTACTTACGACGGGTTTGTTTAGTAAGTTCAGCAGTTCCCAACACAATTTTCTCATTAGGTTTAACAACTACCATAGAAGTAAACGGAGTCACGAAGGAATATTTTAAACACACATCTAAAATTTTGTTTATGTATTCTTGCGAATTCTTGCCGGAGTCAATTATTATCTTATCAAGTAACTGCTTTGTAGTTAGGAAAGCCCAAAGATGTGAAATGTCGGTGGTCGAATTGTAAATTGGAAAATCTTGTTTCTTCAGCGGTCCCTTAGTGCTAAGTGCTTCTATAACGGGCTGATCGAAAGCTTTGCTGTTATCTTAAAGTAATTGGCAAATGTTAATTTTCACTAATATTCAAACAACGAAAATATAATTGGAGCTATCTTACCATACTTTCCAGTTACTATAAGTTCTGATCCATCGTAAAAAAGAGGAAACTGCGTCAAAGAGATATTTTTAACCCCCGGAAAATTATATTTCATGTTTACATTGGATAATACAGGAACAGATATTGTAGTAAAAAAATCTTCAATTTGGAATTCAGAGTCTTCAGCTTCGTATATGTGCTTAGAAGATCCATTATTGAGTATGGCCAAATCTCGCAAAAATTCTTGGTTTGCTTCATGGCTGAACGCAAGCGTTGATATGGGTGATTTTTTTAAACCCCAATTAAATGCTGTTACCTAAGCATTAAATTAAGTTTTGCTTTTACTAAATATTTCAAATGAACAAACCTGATCTTTTATTCGTTGATGTGACTTTTCACCAACAGTAGGTTCGCCATCTGTCAGAAACATAATTATTGGTTGACGTTCAATTTGATCAAACTTTTTTCCTATTTCCACTAACTTCAACCCCGTTTTAAGTGCTGATAATATATCGGTTCCACCATCTGCAGTAAGTTTATCGACACAATCAATCGCTTTCTTGATATTATCACGTGTTGCTAGGGAAGGTATCGGAAAATTGGTTTTCTAAAATTAAAAAATGGTATTCCTATTTTGGAATTTCTTTTTCCTTACTACCGCATCTTTGTTGTTGGTCAACAATACTGTCGTTTCGGATTCCAAATCCCACACTTTGATCTGGCTATTAAATTGAACCAAGCTCATTAAGTCGTGTTCCCGTAACTGCTGTAACATATTTCTCATTGCTACTTTTAAATGATGTAATCTTTTTCCCATCCCATTCATACTTCCACTGGTATCCAACACAAAAACTACATGTTTTATCAGACGCTCCAATCCTCTTGGATTAAAAAAGTTTGCAAAATAACCATCTGAAGTTATTATTTCCCCATGCATGTTATGATTTTCAACGTCGTACTGAACGACGAATTGACCAGCAAATCCAAGATTTTCATCGGTTTTCATAATACGTGCAAATTTTCTTTGTTCTTCTAGGTTTGGAATAAATAAGACTTTGACAAATTTAACTTCTTCAGCATGACGATCTTCCCAAATGTACGCTTTCGGATCAAGTGCCTTATAATAATTTTCAATTTCATGTCCTGAACGGAGATAAGGTACTTCCAAATCAATAATTTTGCTGGTTTCCTTCAAAATTATCTGAAAATGCGTGTTTTTAATTTTTATTTTCCATTGTATTTTCCATTTTCTTTTTAACCTCTATACGCAGATTGTCCACCAGTTGTCCTGGAAAAATATTAACAACCTGTTCGTACCGCCCATGATTTTTGATTAACAGTTCCTCGTAAGTCAAATACAATGTAGTCATGGAAAGAGGTTCCAAATTTACGGAAAGTGAAAATGTTTGAGTATCTCTAACTTGGGCGGACTCCGAAGGCTTAGCCGATCTAACGAAACGACTCTAAAATGCAGTTATACTTTTGGCTTTAAAACGGATATCTATGCAAAACTTACTCTTTGGAATTGTTTGTTTGCCAGGTCCTTTTCTAATACAACAGAAGTATAATTTTGGCCATTGATCTCAATGACAAATGCAGTTACAAACGCATAATTGGGAATGTGGAAGGAAAACGTATATTCTTGTACTTCGTTATTTGGATTCTTCAGTTTAGTTGTGACTGCAGTGGAAGCATAGCGATTACTTATATGTGTAGTAATACTCTGCTGGCAAACTTCTGGTTTTTCCAAACTGTCATTCGCATTCCGCTGTAAAACTGATTTTTAGTAGAAAATCATTTTAAATTTTATTTAAAAATTGTACCTTTAGAGGATCTAAAGAATGTTGTGTCGATATGTTGTTAACGAAATGTATCTCGATGTGATCATGGACTACCACGCTTTGAGAATTTGAAAATGAATGATATATACCTGCTACATATAAAATAGCTAGAAGGAAGCAACGTGTCTTCATTTTTACGAAACTGAAACTTTAAACAATTTTATTAATAGTTTACTTTTTAGTTTACTTTAACGTACCATTTTATCATTTTCTTGGAAGATAAATTTTGGGAAGTTCTATTTTGAAATTCAAACACAATTATTCCCAACTCAAATTTTTCAACCAGCCGCAGCCGTTGAAAAGGGTAAATATATTATTCTCGCTGTGTTTTTATATTGCATTTCGAATTGGATCGTAATAAGGTATTTATTACATCCTGCAATAAAACATAAAATTTTATCCGATTTAAATTGAAGAAATGAAATAAAATTTTAATATACTTATGAATTAGAATGGCACTTTGCTCAGATTTTATTAACCAGAAGTAACTATAAACACTACGGTCTATAAAAAATAGACAAAATAACTATTTGTGCATATGTCGTGAAAAGCGACATTTAAAAAAAATTTGGGTTTTTTATTGTCGAATGTTATTGTTCTCTTTTAATACTGTTTAATCTAAAATTAACCATCAAAATTTCAATTTCAATTTAAACGACAGTATAAGTACTTGTATAACATGTTTGTGAAACATTAAACAAAATTAAATTTTAAACTTGACTGCGTAAGCTAATAATCATTAATTTAATTTAAATTTGCCACCCATTACCAAAGCTATAGTGTATTAAATTTTCCATATTATGTTTGGTATCGCCATTTTTAGTCCAAGGTTAAAAATGAGCCAATTATTTAATAAAATCAAATTCCCCTAAAATTTAAGGATGCGACTGGCGCGTCAGCAAAAAATTCCTGAAAATCTGGATTTAGACTACCCCATTAAAAAAAGAAAATTATTGTGGAATCGAATTAATGCAAATTTAGCCATAAATTTTGTACACAGCGACTGGACTACATATTAAAACCTAAATAAAGGAAATTATATCTAAGCAAAGTATGTTTAGAGCTGCTTTGAATAGCGACGTAGCCCAATACAAATACCCGTTCTCGCTAGATCCCGCAATGCAAGGATGATTTGAGGTAAGGTAAACTGGGCCAAAATCATACCTGAAATGGTAAACTGAGCCTAGAAGACAAATTGTACTAAAATTTTAAAAATTGTAAATTGGGCCAAAAACAAAAGTAAATTTATTTCGGATTAAGAAAATAATCATTTAGGAATTATAGCGTGTAATTAATTATAAATTCGCGAATATCACATCGTTGAGTCCACATCCAGCTTCTTATTAGCACACTTGCCCGAGTACGACCGGTCTTGGGTTATAATTTTAATGAGTACAGCGTTTCTCAAAACGGCCCGGAACGGAGGGAACCGGAAAGGTAAAGATTGACTGATAGCTCCCGGGTAACTAATTAACTGAACCAATAACAGATGCGATGGAAATTATATCCTTAATCAAAATTTTCGTGCCAACTTACAATTTTGTTGGCGCGCACAAACACAATTCAAAATATTTACTATTATAACAAATTATTTACAAAATCAAAATTCAATTCCCAAAAATAAAAAAAATTAAAATATTCACAAAAGCAAAAATCGGATACAAAAAAATAAGAAACAATCAAAATTCACAACTTCAAAATTAAAAATTTTAAAAAATGGATTTTGAATCACGACAATATAGTGGGCTTACAATAAAAGGCACTATAAGTCCAAAATGATAGTTTTGAGTAATTTGGATTTTAAAGTTTGCATTGGCATTTGCATCAATGCTTTAGTGCTTTTTTACATTGCTATATTTCACAAAATGAATCAGGTATGACTTACTGCGTTCTTGCAGTAGGAAGATCATTAAAATTGAGATCTATAATGCACTAAAAAAACATAAGTTAAATTTTAACTTAGTGCCTTTTTCTTGTAAGCCCACGATATTATAGGCGAGTGTTTTACGGTTTAAACCGTTTCTCGCAGCTTGCTCTCCACTCCTTTCTATCAGCCCAGTCGCCGTCTTGAAGTCCTCTGGCTTCCTTTGCTTCTGTTACCGGAAGGGACCGGAGCGGAGGGTAGCGGAGTAGCACTCCGAGTAACGGTGGGAGTAGGGGGGGAGTAGCGGGGTAGCACTTAGCACTAAGGGACCACTGAAGAAACAAGATTTTCCAATTTACAATTCGACCACCGACATTATCGCTGCTGGGGGTGAAAAAGGGGTTAAGTCATAAAAGTCGATTTTGAGTAAACGCTTGACAAAGAAATTGGCAAATTTCATGTTCAATTTTAACAAATTTTTGCTTAATTTTCTGCGGATTTTTTTTTGCATGTTAATGTGCTAACATTAAAGATAAAATAATTAAATATATTTCAAAAAAAAAATTGTTGTAAAGTGACTTTTGATTGACTTAACCCCTTTTACGCCTGACACTTTTTTGACTTAACTCCTTTTTCACCATCGAGATTGCAGAAGAAAATAGTTTTTAAATACTTTTTTATTCAAAATAAATTAAATATAAAAAATAAAAACTAGAAAAAATATCTAAAATTCTTCTTCGTCCGTAGAAGCATCCGGAAACACATCAATTTCTTCAATAGAGGTTATTAAATTTTCATAAAAGTTCCAATTTCTTTCCGAAATATACGGAAGAAGTTCCAGTAGTTGTTTCTTCTTCTCTGTTGTTATTGGAAGTGGATGCATATACGCTTGTTTTGGCTCTAGCATATTTTGTAGAGTGTGTTGACGACCTCGTTTTTCTAAGCTGAGAATTTTGAAATCTTCATCTTTATCTAGAGAGTTTTTGTAAAAGAAAGATCTATTACTTTTCTTATATCTTATCCATCTAACTTCTCTCCAGTTAAATTTATTGCCCATGGTATCAAGTTTTCGGCTTACCAACGATGCGGAGTATAAGTCAGCAAAATCGAAAAATGCACATCTTTCCATTTCGTGAACCATAAAAGGTTTCTTTTTGCCTACTAGGCGTATAAGTTGAGCCCAATCGTGAGGATGTTCAATTTTTAAATTACATTTCTTCTTCTTTTTTTCAATGAGACTGTAGTCGGTGTCACATTCCATGTGTGTATGTCCAGGAAGTAAAAATTTGTGATCAATTATATTTAAATTTTCGCAATTTTGTAATGCCACAAGACACACTGCTGCGATGTAGCTATTCTTATTTTGACCTCCACATGAATCCGAGTACATAACCAGATGATTAACCATAGGATTTAGATCATTCTTTAAATAACGATAAAGACAGGAACCTATATCGTTCGCTCCTCGCTTTGCTAAGGATTCAAACCACAGATAGCAATAAGCCTGAGCATCGTCACAGTCGTGAACTGTAAGATTATAAGTCCACAGCTGACGCTTATAAAATACCTCACCGCTCTGAATGTCGGGTGTTGGCAGGCACTGTTGCAAATCAAACGTAATAGTTTTCTTTGAATCATCCAACTTTGAAGCTTCTTTGTCGTCATTTTTAGAAGTGTAACCTTTATCAGCTTTTTCATGATGTTCAGCCAATTCTTGCTGAAATTGAGATTTCTCGTCTTCTGTCTTGGCCATTTTTATTTTCATATGAAGCTTATCGCATACACAACATGTGTCTTTCTTCGGCGGTTTGATTTTTATATTTAAACTATGAAATATTTCTTCATAAGCTCTTCGATTTATAAAATTTGTTGAATGCTTTTCTTTGTAGGCTTGATATAACAAGGCCAGAGTGTAGTGTTGGGGTAAATATTTTTTAGATGACTGCCTTCGAGTATAATGGCTTTCATATGCTGGTATGGATAAGATATGTTCTTTTGCAGTGCTTTTTTCTTCATCACTAATTTTATTTCTATTTGTGTGGGTCCCTCTTCTATCCAACTCAAGTACTCCTGAGATATTCAAACTGTTTTTCTTTTTTCGTATTACGACTTCGATAAATTTTGTAGTGATATCAAAGGTTTTCATGAAACAGCCTTTGCAAGTACGCATTAATTTGTTGTTAATTCTGAAATGGTAAAATGCAGTATTCATTCGTTCTCTATTATTTTGTTCTTAACGAATTCTAGTAACTTGTTTATCTTCTAATGTTATTAAGTCACCTATGTATTGTGATCTTCTATCATAGCTGACCATTAACCAAAGATCATTGAATAATGATATTAGATCGTCGTTACCGAATTTTTCTACACATTTGTTTCTGCACATACTCAATTCTTGTCGTTTTTTCTTAGGAACAATCTTATTTTTGTTGGTAACATACTCCTTTCCTGAATTTCTGGCCTGTTTCCTTGCAATTCTTACATTTCTACTTTCGTTTCGAGGGTGCTGACTTGGTTCCCCAGCGTGTTCCATATCATTATGGGCTGTTATTGATGGAGTATCACGTATTTCAATATTGAGAGATAAATCGTCATGAACCCATCTTAAAACATCCTCAAATTGTTCTTCTACATCCGAAGCTATCGATGGAACATCACTTGAGTCTTCCGAATCTGATTTTATTTCCAAGTTATTTTTTATCATTTTTGACTTTTTATGGTGAATAAAAGATAAAATATTATAAAAAATAAAAAAAAAACAAGAAAAAAAAATTACACAATATAAAATAATAACGAAAATTTTAAAAAATTAAGAAAATAGTAGTTACCAATATTTAAAGTAACTTAATGAAATAATTTAATTTAACCCAAAATCTTATGCATTTATGAAATATTGAGCTAAAAACAACGCTATGCACATTTTATAGGCACGGCATCTATCTACCATAAAAAATAATTAATGTGCGAAAAAAATTTCTACAAAATTTAATATAATGCAAAATGAAAAAAACGCTAAATTAAATTTAAAAATGCTCAATTTTAGCGCCTTCCAAACTTTGTCGCCCGGTGCCGCGGCTCCATTGCACCCTTGGTTTATCCGGCCCTGTGTGCAAAATAGTACACTATGTATATCGTATATAATTTTCACGTCAAAAGAAATATAATAAATTCTAATAAGAAAAGCTTATTGACTTAACTCCTTTTACACAGTACATTTTTATTTTGTAACTTATAATAATTTTGTGTAAAAGGAGTTAAGTCGACTAAACTCCGTTTACACAAAAATATTTCTTAACACAAATGACTTAACTCCTTAATGCATGTGCGATTTCTCCGTTAATTGAATTGATAGGGCTTAAATTATTTTACCAATGCAAAGATGAACACTTATAGGTTCCAAAAAATAATTAATCCCATTTTCGAAAAAAATGACTTAACCCCTTTTTCACCCCCAGCAGCGTTTCACATCTTTGGGCTTTCCTAACTACAAAGCAGTTACTTGATAAAATAATAATTGACTCCGGCAAGAATTCGCAAGAATACATAAACAAAATTTTAGATGTGTGTTTAAATATGAAAATAAGCATCGATGTTATTTTGAATTTAAAAATTTATATTAAAACAATAAATGCAATTTTAAAAACTGTTTTATTTCATTATTTGTACTTGGATTGGGTTCTTATGCAAAATTTTTGCGAGAGATTTTGCAAAATTAGGTAAAGCGCAGGAATGGATTAACGAGATCAGCATAAACAAAAATTATTGTGTCGTCGACAGCTATTGTGCAAATTAAAAAAATTATGCTATCTAAATTGAAACTTAAAAAATAGAAACTAAAAACTAAAGGAATATTAAAATGATTAGTACTTGAACCTCCAATTGCAATTGAAATTAAAAAAAAATTTAATTCGCGAAAACGAAGTTCAATTAAATTGAAACATACTTGAAAAACACGCTATAAACACAACAAATCAACATCATTATTACAATTTATTATCATCGATCATCAAACATAACAATAAGGCTGATTATCCATAACGTACCTCTGATTGGTCAATCAGAAAACAACAAACAACAAAACATTGAAACAAAATAAAATTATACATTTATCGAACTTTATTTTTTCTTTTCATTCACAGCTTTTTCTGTGCGGGGACTGCCACAATTTTAAGTTTTTCTATTTGTTCGAATTCTCTTCCTTCTCTGAATTTGATATCACTGAGTATGAACGTCCACACGCCTTCGATTAGACGGTAAGCGTTTAAACCGTTACTGTCAATAGTAATATTAGATTGTACCATTCTCTCAAAGGCCTTTTTCACGGATTCGTCAAACTGAGAATACATTTTCTCTCGTAATTCCGGAGTTATGAGTGAAATATCAGCGGCTGCTTGCAAACTATCTTCTAATGCCAGACCCACGGTAGAGTTTCGGTACACTTGGTTCGCCATGATGGTGTTATCGAGTTTCTAAAATAATAAACAATACAGATGTGTTTAATTGAAATAAATTTAATATCTTTAACATTTGCACTACGCCAGAACTTGACTTGTATATGTAGGTACCTACAAGATGTAAATTATTTTTAAGTTGGCAGCTCCGTTTGTTTCGAGTTTTTAACTCTTGAGTAGAAGCAGGCCCGTAGTCAGGGGGAAACCCCCCCCCCCGATATGTAAAAAAAACATTTGTTCGTAATAATAAAAATTCCCGGAAGGGGAACCCCCGAAAATGTTACTTTTTACAAAAGGCTTTTTACGAGTTCCCCCCGAAATAAAATCCTGACTACGAGCCTGAGTAGAAGAATGTGGTCTACAGATTATAGTTTGCAGTTAAGCAGTTAAATAACATTTTAAGGTTTAAATTTTCACATTGCTTGTATTCAAATAATTTTTTATTGGGTTCCTAGCGTCCAAGTCAACTTGAATTTGAAATATTTTGACTGGAAGCTATAAGCTTCTTGAAAAATTATTTGAATGCAAGTGGTGTAAACTCGCTAAAAACATCCCTCTAGGTCGCACTACCACGCCAAAGGTGCAACTCGAAAGGGGTGAAACTCGTAAGGTGTGAAACTCGTTAGCAACGGTCGACAACAACTGAATACAAGTGCTCCGCCCATCACTAAGACTATATCAGAACGCACGCACCGTCAATAGAACTTTTATGTTAATGATTATGTAAAATTTTGATTTTCAAATGCCGTTTTCTCGAAAACTACTGGATAATCCAGGTCGAAGTGCGGTCTTAAAATACTCAGAAAATTGTCCTCTTTCCAATGGAATATTTTTCGCGGCCCGATTGGTGGTACCGATTAACTGACAGTAACCGACAAAGCAACAGACATGAAGAACTCAAAAAATTGGAAGAAAACACAAAACTCGAAGAAAGAATAAGAAAAATGAAGAAGTTCTAGCTAAAGTTGACTCTATATTCATGTCTAAAGACAAGGATCGCAGAGAGAAGAAAAGTGCAATCTTGATCTTAGAAGCAGAAGTCTCCCATATTTTCCACAAAATGGCAAAAGAGATGACATCAAATCAAGCAACAAGACCGTGCACAACCAACACGAACACAGATCAATTCAACAACAATAGCAATATTACCTATTACGTCCCTAATCAAGGCCACTGTAGTGAAAGTCAAAGCCCAGGAAAAAAGGAGAACTCTTCAGGTAAAATCCGAACCTCAGGCTTTGACCACCGCAACAAACTCAGCAACCCAACCCCAACCCACAACTCAAAATTCTCCATGGGACTGCCTAACAACGCTCAAGGCAAAGAAAGCAAACCCCAAACAGGGTTCCACGTCTGTTAAAAAGCACCAACTTCTAATATTCAGCTCAGAAGAAGCATAAAAGATACTGACACAAATACCCTAGAGTCAATTAGGAATAAATGCCAACAGGCTATTCCTAATCAGAAACAACGGTGTCATGATCGAATTTCTTCAGAATCACTTAAAAACATGATTGGCAACCGCCACAACAAGTGGGTCATGCTACAGATGTCAACGATTTGGACACACAACGAAATTTTGTAAATCAATGGAAACATGCTCCTACTAAACGTCCAACCAAAAACTATAGCATTATACACGACACCGTCAACGTCGAACAACATAAATGCGTTAACTGCGTCAGAGCGAGACACAGTTAACATAAACCATTCAACAGCATCAAATGAATGCAGGGTTTACAAGGCTCGTCTCATAAACCTGTCAACCACATTAACCAATTTAGGCCCAACGGATGGATAAGACACCCCGCATACTACCATGGGCGTCCATTGGGGGGGGGGGGGCAAAGTGGCAGCTGCCCTTCTTGGTTCTTGCTTTAAATATTTTTTAATTTTAATTAATTTAAATTTGAGAAACTGAGTTCGGAAAGGAACTGCGGAATTTCAAATTTGTGTTTAGTGTTTAATTTTTTTTATAACAAAAATTTTGTTTTTCTACTCCTCCCTGAAAAAGATCCTATGGACGCCCATGCATAATACAAATAAACTCCAGAAATTCGGCTCTTGGACGAACCGGTAACTAGAAAATTATAGAAAACGTGACTTGCCTTTTGTGAAAGGCAATGACTATCCTACTAGCTTGAATGAACTATACTCCCACCCCCAGATCTATTTGCCCCTTCCTGGCCTACAAGGCAGAATTTGCAAAATCAGGTATAGACCCTCCCCTGAATCAGAAGTCTCTACTGACTCAGAAGTAGACTAAAAACATTCCCGAAAATAAAAACCCCAGCAACCGAACACAGGCTACTTCTAGAAATCAACAAATATCAATCCAGCCTTTCTACCCAGGCACATACAGTCAGTCTAAGCCCAAAAGTAAAACCACGTAACATTAAGAGGGTCCAAATCTTCTGGGCACCTGGATTATCTTCTTGGACACAGATCCAGAATATATCCCACAATTGAACTCTCTACTTATTTGTCTAAAAATTTCATCACGCCATCTACCGGCATATCACATCTAGAAAACCCTGCAGTATAAAATAAAAAATAATTTTTTAATGAGTTTACACCACTTGCATTCAAATAATTTTTCAAGAAGCTTATAGCTTCCAGTCAAAATATTTCAGATTCAAGTTGACTTGGACGCTAGGAACCCAATTAAAAATTATTTGAATACAAGCAATGTGAAAATTTAAACCTTAAAATGTTATTTAACTGCTTAATTGCAAACTATAATCTGTAGACCACATTCTTCTACTCAGGCTCGTAGTCAGGATTTTATTTCGGGGGGCATTCGTAAAAAGCCTTTTGTAAAAAGTAACATTTTCGGGGATTCCCCCTCCGGGAATTTTTATTATTACGAAAAAATGTTTTTTTTACATATCGGGGGGGGGGGGGGGGGAAGGTTCCCCCTGACTACGGGCCTGCTTCTACTCAAGAATTAAAAACTCGAAACAAACGGAGCTGCCAACTTAAAAATAATTTACATTTTGTAGGTACCTACATATACAAGTCAAGTTCTGGCGTAGTGCAAATTTTAAAGATATTAAATTTATTTCAATTAAACACATCTGTATTGTTTATTATTTTAGAAACTTGATAACACCATCATGGCGAACCAAGTGTACCGAAACTCTACCGTGGGTCTGGCATTAGAAGATAGTTTGCAAGCAGCCGCTGATATTGCACTCATAACTCCGGAATTACGAGAGAAAATGTATTCTCAGTTTGACGAATCCATTAAAAAGGCCTTTGAGAGAATGGTACAATCTAATATCACTATTGACAGTAACGGTTTAAACGCTTACCGTCTAATCGAAGGCGTGTGGACGTTCATACTCAGTGATATCAAATTCAGAGAAGGAAGAGAATTCGAACAAATAGAAAAACTTAAAATTGTGGCAGTCCCCGCACAGAAAAAGCTGTGAATGAAAAGAAAAAATAAAGTTCGATAAATGTATAATTTTATTTTGTTTCAATGTTTTGTTGTTTGTTGTTTTCTGATTGACCAATCAGAGGTACGTTATGGATAATCAGCCTTATTGTTATGTTTGATGATCGATGATAATAAATTGTAATAATGATGTTGATTTGTTGTGTTTATAGCGTGTTTTTCAAGTATGTTTCAATTTAATTGAACTTCGTTTTCGCGAATTAAATTTTTTTTTAATTTCAATTGCAATTGGAGGTTCAAGTACTAATCATTTTAATATTCCTTTAGTTTTTAGTTTCTATTTTTTAAGTTTCAATTTAGATAGCATAATTTTTTTAATTTGCACAATAGCTGTCGACGACACAATAATTTTTGTTTATGCTGATCTCGTTAATCCATTCCTGCGCTTTACCTAATTTTGCAAAATCTCTCGCAAAAATTTTGCATAAGAACCCAATCCAAGTACAAATAATGAAATAAAACAGTTTTTAAAATTGCATTTATTGTTTTAATATAAATTTTTAAATTCAAAATAACATCGATGCTTATTTTCATTAGAACCACGAGTTCCATTTCTTCCTAACAATTTGAGAGGCCTGATTTATCCATGTAGACTATATTTCATGGTGTCATCAATTGAAAATCCATTGTTTGCTAAAAACAAATTTTTATTTTCATTACAAAGAAAAATAATTACGGAAAAAATCCGATACACTACCGAATCTCATCATGTTGTACTGCCATGGTTAATCCTGATTAGTGATTACTGATTACAATTACCTACTTACATTTGGTTTGTCCAGTAAGTTCAGCAGTTCCCAACACAAATTTCTCATTAGGTGTAGCCACTACCATAGAAGTAAAAGGAGTCACGAAAGAATATTTTAAAGACACATCCACAACTTTCTTTATATCATCTTTAGGATTCCCGCTGGAGTTAATTAAAACCTTATTTAGTAATTGCTTCGTAGTTAGGAAAGCCCATAGATTTTCAAGATTGCTGTCCGATTTGTAAATTTGGGGAACTTGTTTTTTCAGCGGTCCTTTATTAGTAAGTGCTTCCATAACTGGCTTCTTGAAGGCTTTGCTGTCATCTTAAAATAATCCACTAATGTTAACTATCAGTAATCTTCGGAAATTATTGTAAATTTTAAATATAAATAAAAGTATCTTACTGTACTGTCCAGTAACTACAAGTTCCAATCCATCGTAACACAGAGGAAATTCCGTTAAAGTGACATTTGTAACCGTCTCAAAAGAATAGTTGAAATTTACATTGGCCAATATAGGAACAGATATTGCCCTAAAAAAGTTTTCGATTTGTAATTGAGAGTCGTCAGCATCGTAGATGTGCTTAAAAAATCCCATATTAAGTAACGCCAAATTAAGTAAAAAGTCTTGGTCTGCAACATCACCGAAGGCAAGAGTTGATATGGGTGATCTTTTCAAACCCCAGTTGAATGTTGTCACCTGAAAATTAAATTGAGTTTGCTTTAATCAAAATATTTCAAATTACCGAACCTGTTCTTTAATTCGCTGAAGTGACTTTTCACCAACAGTAGGTTCGCCATCTGTCAGAAACATAATTAGTGGTTGACGGGCAGTCGTGTCAAAGTTTTTTGCCAATTCGACTAGCTTCAACCCCGCTTTAAGTGAAGATAATATATCGGTTCCACCATCCGCAATAAATTGATTGACACAATCAACCGCCTTTTTAATAATCTCTGGTGTTGCCAGAGAAGGTTTTGGAAGTATGATTTCCTAAAATTACAAAATAGTATTCCTATTTTTGAATTTGTTTTTCTTACTTTCGGGTCTCCTTTTGTACTATACAACACACTCTGGAAGGTTTCCAAATTCCACACCTTGACCTGGCTATTAAATTCGACTAAACTCACTAAGTCGTTTTTCCGTAACTGTTTTAACATTTGTTCCATGGCAATTTTTAATTGTTTTATTCTTTTCCCATTCATACTTCCACTGGTATCCAATACAAAAATTAAATGTTTTACCAGAGGTTCCAGCCCTTTTGGAGCAAAAAAGTTGGCAAAATAACCTTTTGAAATTACAATTTCCCCGAACTTTTTATTATTTTCCACGTCGTACTGAATGACGAATTGGCCAGCAAACCCACGATTTTCATCGGTTTTCATGATACGTGCAAATTTTATTTGTTCTTCTTCGTTTGGTATAAATAAGACTTTGACTGACTTAGAGTCTTCGGATTCACTATTTGTCGAAATGTATGCGTGCGGATTGAGTCCCTTATTTTGATTTTCAATTTCATTTCCCGAACGTAAGTTAGGAATTTTCAAATCTAAAATTTTACTGGTTTCTTTCAAAAAAATCTAAAAGTACGTATTTTTAATTTTTTTTTCTATTGTTTGCTTTTTCTTTTTCACCTCGACACGCAGATCTTCGATCAGTTGTCCTGGAAAAATATTAACAACGTGTTCGTATTGACCTTGATTTCTGCTTAACAGTTCTTCGTAAGTTAAGTACAATGTTGCCACCGAAAAAGATTCCAAAGTTATGGAAATTTGAAATTTTTGAGTATTTCTAATTTGAAAATTTTCCGACGGCTCAGACGATTTAGAGGAACTGGTCTAAAATGCAGTTATACCTTTTGTTTATAAAACGGATTCTTATGCAAAACTTACTCTTTTGAATTGTTTGTTTGCATCCTCCTTTTCTAATACTGAAGAGGTATAATTTTTGTCATCCATCTCGAACACAAATTTAGTAATAAATGCATTATTGGGAACGTGGAAAGAAAACATATATTCTTGAGATTTGCTGATTGGATTCATCAATTTAGTTGTAACTGCAGTCGATGCATATCGATTATTTATATTTGTAATAATTCTCTGCTGGCAAATTTTTGGTTTTTCTAAATTTTCATCCACACTCCGCTGTAAAAATAATTTTTAACAAAAACATTTTTTAAATTTAATTTGAAAATTGTACTTTTACTGGATGTGGTAAATATTGTGTCGATGTGCTGTTAACGAAATACATCTGAATTGGCTTATCGGCTACTATCCCTTGAGAATTTGAAAATGAATGAAATATACCTGATACATATAAAATGCCTAGAAGGAAGCGCCGTGTTTTCATTTTTGCAAAACTGAAAAATTAAAGCAATTATTGTTTTAAAAACCTGGCCGACACGTACTGTCCATCTACAGTAAATTATTAATAAAACCCAAAAGTGCCCATATTACAAACTCAATTTTATTAATAAAAGTTCGATTTTTATTTTCCATTTAATTTTTTTATTTTTAATTTAAAAAAAAAGTTTATTATTACTTTCACCTGCTAACCAACTTAAAAATTGAAAAAAAAACATTTAGTTAAATAAAAGCAAATTTAACAAAATTATTAAATATGAATTTAGTATATTCATTGATTGTAAATAAAATACCTACCTCGCCTCGGTATAAAGCCTCATTACAACTATCCTAACGCTCAGCTATATAATAAAGCACTTTATCACCTAGGCACGCAATATACTATTTATTCTTATTTCTTACATTAAAAAAACCTTTTTGAAAAAAACAAAAAAGTACATAAAACATACCATTTTAACATTTTCTTGGAAGAAATTTTTCGCGAAGTTTAATTTTGAAATACAAACACAATTTATTGTTAACTTTAAATGAAACTTTTCAACCAGCCGCAGCCGTTGAAAAAAGTAAATAAATCATTTCAAACTGTGTTTTTATATTACAATCAAATTGGATCATAATACGGTTAATTATTATATCCTGTATCCAACCATAAAAATTTATCAAATTGAAATTTGAATTAATGCAGTAAAATTTTAATATATCGTGAAGAAGAATGGAGCCACTTTGCTCAGATTTTATTAGCTAAAGGCAACTATAGATAACACTACCATCAGTGGCGTAGCTGGGAATTTAGTTCGGGGGGGGGCACGAGCAAAGCGAGTCTTCTGATAGCGTCGCAGACGAAAATTTTTCAAATTTTCCAGGTCAAACGCTTAATGGAAATGCATTTTTTTTGACAATGATGACGTTAACAGACGTATCTACTTGTACGAACTGAAGCAAAAATTAATTTTCCCATGCCAAATATGGCCAAGAAATAATAATATGAAATGTCCTATATAATTCTCACGGGTATAAAACCCAATCTTTACTTTAAAGATTGGCGACAATGTCATTTCAGCACGTTTCGCTTTAAAATTAGCACTTACCCAGCTGACATGGTTACGTAATATTGTCGTCGATAATTGATCAGTATTGACGTCATATGACCAAATAAATGACGTAGTAGTGACGTAAAAGTTACATGTTTATGTCACAGCCCAGAGACGTCATTTTAGGACGATTATACGACGTCACCAAAGACGTCCCCTGAACGTCTCACAGAACAATTTAGAACGTCATAGATTAACATAGATTTCTGACCAATCGAGTAGTCATAAACGTAGCTTAACCATTGAATTTGAGTTAATAACTAAAGTTAACTTTACGAACGACTACAATCATCTGCATGGTGCATGCTGTAACTGTTATCAACAAGTAGCAATTCCGAATCCGATGAGGATAAAATATCTCGTAGTTGCAAAATTATTTTTATTAGCTTGACCTTGAATTAAGCACATTTTACCGATTTAAACATAGACAAAATCTAATTTTAAATTGAACAAATGAATTAAACCGTATTAAAATACGAACAACGAACTTGTTCAATTTTTAATTGCAGTTAAATTTATATATTTAAATAACAAAATATTAGCTGAAGTAAAATACAAAATTTGACATTAAGGTTTTACATTTCATGTGATTCGAAATTACAAAGAAAAACGACGTCAGAATTACATTGAAATGACGTTACTTTTCTGACGTCAAATTTAGGTCATAAAACAACGTCACACCAACGTCAGTATTTAGTCATTTGACGTCCTCGGCGAAATATGACCAGAAATAAACGTGATTTTGACGTAAGCATGTCAACTGGATACCAAAAAGACGATAAGGCCTATTTAATATTTGTTGGCAATAGTTAGTTTTAGGATAGTAATTATGTTAACGTAATTCTAATCAGAGCCGTATCTAGGACTTTGATTCGGGGGGGGGGGGGGTTGAATGATAAATAAAAGTGTGTTGCGTCAGCCCAATCATCGGGGAGTCTAGGGATTTTTGCGCCGCAGGCAAACATCTTTGAAATTTTCAAGGACAATTGCTTTACTGTAAAGTTAGAAAATATTTTCTCCAAAAAATCGGTTTAAAGAAGGTTCATTTTTGTTTCCATAATTGTAACTCTGCAGAACACGAATCAAGGTCCAAAAATTGCTCGTATAAAGAAAGGTCTTCTACCTTCATTGTGTGTGTAACACACATGATTGGCAATAGAAAATATAAAAACGAAAGTGATTCTTATGATTTGCAAATCTTTCAAATAATAATTGTTCTATGAAATCATCAAAAAAGGGAATTGCAACCGTAATCCGAAAATATTCTTCTGCAGTTGATGCCGTGACATTAGAGCGATTCTGCTGACGTGCAACTATTCTAGGAATTGTTATGCACTCTTTTTCATCCACAGACTTTATAAGGGTTTCGGCTGAAAACAGTTGTCGTCTCAGGGTGCGATATTCTAGGATTTGAGGATTATGAGGAGATTTGATCGGGTACTTCCCCTGTATTCATAAAAATACTTAAAGAGTGTTTTAAACCTATTTTAACTAAAACGCTCATTAAAGTTAAACAACCAATGAAAACCTTACAATGTAAACAAATGAACGTTTGTGATTGGTGTTTTATGACGCCTGCATTTTAAAGGTATTTTAAAGCTATTTTAACTTTCTAAAATTTTTATGAATACGGGTGCTTGTATTTAACTCGTACTCACGTTCAAGGACCTCGGTCACTTTTAACAACGGTATTAGGCCGGTATTTCTCACGCCCTCTGGTTCGTTAATTTTTGTAAATCTTTTAAACCTTCTGTATGTAATAGTGTTGTAAATAAAGTGCAATATAGGATCTATATTTGAAATTTATTTCGTAAGTGGTCCTACAAGAACAAAACCAAGAAGTTACGGTACCCGTATCATATAAGCAGCTCCACAGGACCAAATAAGATGTATAAATGGATCATTTCAAATTTCAAATTGATAATTTTAGGGGCCCACCCCCTAGCTACGCCACTGAAAATCATAGATAAAATAACCATTTATGCTACTAGTTATGAAAGGCGACATTTTCCGGGTTGTTGCAGTTGAGATTTTTAATCAGGGCTTTATACTGAAAAATAAGTGTTTCACTTTTCAAACAATATTTTGTCTACTAATATTTGAAAAAGAAAACAATGTATTATTTAAACTTTTATGACCTGGTCATACGGTTTATATTTTTGAAGTAAAAGTAAAAAAAAGTAAAATGCACCAAGTGCGTGGAAAAATGTCTTTTTCGCACTAACGTGGAAAATACTTACTTAAAGACCTTACTCAAAGAAATTCATAGAAATAATGTTGTATTTATAATAAAAAATTATAAATAAAAATAAAATAATAATAATAAAGCTCTTTAAAAAGAAAAAAAATTCGATTTGATTCTATACAATGCATACAGGGTTTCCCCGTGAGCGTGGAGAACCTTTGAGGTTGTGATAACCCATGTAGCACAAATCTTAGTAAAATATTGGTCCAATATTGAAAATCAATATTGGGCCAATATTAAATGTGAACATTTTCCAATATTGCTGCAATATTGATTTTCAATATTGGTGCAATATTAATTTTCAATATTTCAATAATATTAAAAACAATATTGGTCCAATATTGGAGATCAATATTAGGCCAATATTGGAAATCAACATTAGGCCAATATTGGAAACTAATATTAAAAAGTGTCGAAGTGTAAACGAAAAGTGTAAAAACGAAGTTTTTAGTAAGTAGTAAGTAAAAAAAAGTATAAACGAAAAGTTTCGTTTAAACGACACTTTTCTAAAGACAAGTTTTCAAATAAAATTTTTGTCTTTATTTTTTTTGAATTTATTTTTTTTTCTAATTATGTTTCAGAAATGTGTTACTTTGTAATACTCAAAAGTGTGTGGAAAAGTCATACTTTTCTGCACTAGTGCAGTTTGGCAGTTAGTTTTATCATAAGCCGTTTCGTTTAATAGATACGGAGTTTGCAGAAAAAGGAAATAAAGTAAAACTTGAATTTTTTAAACATTTTTTCCTTTAATTTAATTTATAACTCAAAATCCGTTAATTCTAGACCGTAAGAGGTTATTACCTAATTTTTAGATAAGCAAATGACCTTTAAAATAGCTTTGGTCCATTAAGCTTAAAAAATCAATAATATCGGAGCTATGGCCGTTTGAAATCAGGAATTTAAAAAAAAGCTTTAAACCCTTCAAGGGTTTGGACTTGGACAAAAATTTTATTTTAAAATTTGTTTTAGAAATGTGTCCTCATCATCATCAGAAAAATTATATGAATACCACGGACTTGGCCGTATACTCCAAATCTTGTACGGGGACTTTGTGGGCGTATGGTGGACCGTTTGGTTACCCCCTTAATGGAATGCTGCGCTTGGCCAATTATCTGGGTTCCATCCGGGTATTTTGCCAGGCAAACACTCTCTGCCAAAGAGTGCTCCAAAGGAGCCTTAGCCCTGATATGGACGCCGTACTTGGGATTCGCGACTTGTTACGGCGGCTCTTCTTGGCTTATTCATCATTCATCGCAGAGGAGAAAGCCATTGTGGGAGTTTGGTTAATTTTGATTTACGACAGGTGGGAGCTAAGCTTGGCTAGTGAGAGGGGGGTGCGAATTGGCACGCTCATTTGGCGCAAGCCTATACAGAACAGCCCGGCCCGACCTTCTTGGTTTGGCGCGCAGGATAGGTACATTTATTTAAGAATAAAATTACAACGTGGGCACAATTACATGTAATATTTACAACAAAGAAAAATTTAGAACTTTTGCAATTATCCTGTGGCGAATTGGGCGTGATCTTCTCAAAATTCCTTCCTTTGCTTCCGCAAGTTTTGCTATCTTCTTTTGGTTGTGTCCTATATGGTTAGTGTGGGCTAATATTTCCTCTAAAGAAGATAAATTAGGTTCCTTGAGGGGCTGGAGACTGCAGGATTGATTTGGGCCTTTTATTATTAGGGGTGCGCGATTATTAAATTTTATAATCGATTATTATCGATTATGAAAAATAATCGATTAATCGATTATTAAAAATAATTTAATAAATACAATTATTAAAAATAAGCGATTATCCATAATCGATTATGGAAATAATAATCGATTATGGAAATAATCGATTATTTTAATTCCATAATCGATTATTTCGTCGTACCAATGTTAGACTTAATTTGAATTATAAAAAAATTTAATAAATAGGATATTTTTTATTAATTTAAAATTTATTTGATTTATTTACGTTTTGGAACATAGCTGGAATTCATGGACATTAAAATTAGTTGTTCAGATGTCAACGAATTCCAGCGCAGCAATGCGCTGCAAAAACCGTTGTTTTTCTTTTTTTACTGCTGTTACCCGATTATAGGATTATTTTCATTTTTCAATTTTTTTTTAGGATTTATTTTCACAATCGATTATTTTCAAATAATTGATAATTTTCACATTCAATTATTTTCATAATCGATTATTTTTACAATCGATTACTTTTACAATCGATTATTTCTATAATCGATTAATCGATTGTTATTAATGAACATAATCGATTAATCGATTATACGCGCAGCCCTTGTCGCCGTACTCTTGCTTGGGTTTACCCCAATGCGCCAAGTACGACACCATACTTCCAAGTCGTTCAGCGCCAGTTGCAACTTTCTGGTCACTTGATTGGGTTTTTGCGAGCTCACAAAGTATGCATTGTCGTCTGCATACAGTATGAACAGCGTTTATGGGGTTGTGTGTGAGGGTTTATATCGCCACCTCAAAAATTGTCTACGGTCACGGAAACGCCCTGTATATTAGTAGTCGGTGAGCTGCAATGGAATTTACATACTAAGTGCAGGAGCACTCTGACATAAAATTGCAGGAATTGAGATTTACATTACAGAAAACTAATTAGTGGATTTATTGCAGATTTTTTGCTTCATTTTATTTTTCTCTCTAGGTATTCATTTATATCGTGCATTATATTGCTTTTTATATTGTTATTTTGTGATCCTACAAAATTTTTAATGAAAATTTGGGTGTTATATTGAAATCTTTTATTGTCTTATGTAATTGTTCTCTTTTAATACTGTCACAGTCTGCTTGAAATCTATAAATGCTATGTGTGTAGGCAGTCCAATTAGTGTTGGCACTCTTATCTTGCTTTTTCTTATCTTTTTGTGCCTTCGTCATCTTCTTCATGAGCATCTTTATTTTTTGTTTCTAGGGGAACTACCCAACTCGCGCAATTTCGACGGTCATCTCAAGAGATTGAAGAAAACCGCATATGGGGACTGTGTTCCAAATACGAAATAATAGACGAACCTATACAGGAATAAGTATGCAGCGATCTACGCCGTTCATAGACCAGATCTGTTGTATCCAGTGTTGCTAATATGTGAGTAAAATGCAAAATGCTAGAGCAATTCAGAGTTACGAGGAAAAAAAATCTTTACTTGAGAATCGGACTTACGGATAAATTTTTTGAATTTATTTACAAAATTTTAATAAACACTGGTTGTACTCATTCCTAGTCGTGAAGCAAGAATCCAGAGGTGTAGCAAGTTAGCATCCAGATATGGAACTTTCTCAGCCACAAAGTCCAGACATAGATTCAAAATAGATTCGATAATAATCTATATGCACTATCTACCCACATTTCATATCAGGCCCGTAGCCAGGATTTCATTTCGGGAAGGCACTCATAAAAACCTTTTTGTAAAAAGTAATATATTTGGGGGATCCCCCTCCGGGGATTTTTATTATTACAAACAAATGCCCCCCCCCTTGGCTACGGGCCTGTCTCATATTACACCCCTTAAAAAACCTGCAGTATAAAATAAAAAATTATTTTTTAATGAGTTTATATCACTTGAATTTAAATAATTTTTAATGAGCTTCTAGCTTCCAGGCAAAATATTTCAGCATCAAATTGACAAAAACCGTGAAACCACGCCGATTTTATTAAGCGCCTCTCCACGCTTCTTATCAATTTGATGTTAAAATGTTTTGAGTGGAAGCTAGAAGCTCATTGCAAAATTATTTGAATACAAGCAATGTGAGCTCCTTAAAAAGTTATTTAACTGTAGACCACATCCTTCTACTCAAGGGTTAAACATTCGAAACAAACGGCGTGGCCAACTTAAAAATAATTTACATTTTGTAATATCTAAAAGTGCTCTGGCCTAGTGCAAATTTTAAAGATAATTATTTTATTTGAGTGCAAATGTTTGTAAGTTCACCTGCAAATTTTAGAAATTAACACCATGACAAACAAAGTGTACCGGAACTCTACCTTGGGTCTAGCATTGGAAGACAGTTTAAACGCTGTCGTTGATATTTCACTCATAACTCCAGAATTACGAGAGAAAATATTTTCTCAATTTGATAAATCCATTAAAATAGCGTTTGAGAAAATGGTAAAATCCAGTGTTAATATTGAAGGTAAAGATTTAATCGCTTACCGTCTAATCGAAAGCGTGTGGATGTTTACACTCAAAAATATCAAACTCAGAGAAGGAGTTATATTTGAAGAAATAGAAAAAGTTAAAATTGTGGCCGTTCCCCTTCAGAAAAAGCAGAATTGAAAAAAAATGAGTTGTGACGAATAACCTGATGTTATATTTATAATTTTATTGTTTCAATGTTTTGTTGTTGTTTGTCGATTTCAATAAAATCTCAAACTTTTCTTCGAGTAATTTTATTTTTTGCTGGTAGTTTGTCGAGAATCATACTACGGTGGTTCTCTGTATTAGACTGCCATCTATAGAGAGTAAGTTTTCCGTTTTTTTTGATCCGATTTGCTGGTGACCCGAATAACTTGACAAAATAATTTTTATAAATTTAATAAAAAATTCAATAATTTTTATAACAAATGACTATACATCATGATTGTTGTGTACCTATGTTCACGTAATATTGAGAGTACAAAATAAAATTTGTGTACATGAAAACTGTATAATAAATTAATTACATTTACCTACTACTTAACATTGTATAAATAAAAAAAAAATAAATGGCACCAAATTCTATGATTGACAAATAAAATAAACAATAATACTTTTGTAAATTTAACAAGCTTTAAAATCAATTTAGAACGGAAAATCAACAAATCTCGCTTATAATATTTAAGTGGATCATTATAAACATTGGTGTCATAAAATATTCATATGTATAAACCGTAAAATGCATTTACCGATTTTATATTTCTCTCTAGATACTATTTACAAGTACCTATCTAATATAAATTAAAAACTTTTAAAGCTGCAGGATAGTTTTGTAAAACCTTTTACCACCACCAGATGGTAGCACCAAAGCTAATTTCCGAGACCACATTTAAGTTATCACCTTGCATTTGAATAATCACATTTCTTTTTACTATGCAGTTTCTGAAAAAACTTAGGCATATCTTTATCTGGAAAAAGGTGAGTTAAAACACCTTCCAAAAGTACATACAACAATCTACGATTTAAAATTGGTCTTTGAAAAAGTTCAAAAATTGTAAGCAACCCTCTGCGCATCGTTTCCGACCCAATAATGTGCTTTAAGTCATCTAAAAATGAAATACGTGAGTTTTAAGTTGATTTCATTAAAATTTTGACAAACCAGTCGACCACATTAGAAGAGCCACTTTGGCCGCCACTCTCGTTCTGAACCGGGTCGCTTTGTCTCTTTCTACGCCTTTTTCAGCTTTAACACCATTCGGCCAAAAAGACTGCCTTTTTTAAAGTAAAAAATTTATCAAACTTTATTTATTAACTTAAAAAATGCTCTACTTACTTGAAGGTGTGTAAATAATGAGCTACATTTTGGGGACTGGTAATGTAAGAAACATAATCTAATATTCGACGATTGACAATATCACCAAACATGGCTCTTAATATTTGACGTAAAAGTGTAACCATTCGTCTTCGTAACCACTGATTTCTTGATTTCAGATCAAACACTTCGTCCATTAGTAACAACATTATTCTAAGTGGAATGTTATCGTCGCTCTGCAAAACAGAGCATTTATGAATAAACCAGTTTATTAACAGGACTTACAACTTAATAGTAAATACCTCATGATCGAGAGCAGCACCAACTTTGCTAGCTTCTGGTAGTTTCGACCCTTTACTAGTAAAGACTTTGCTAATTCCTTCAACTACTTCATCCACAGTATTGATGAGTTGTTCAGGCATATTTTTTATGGTTTTCATTCCTGATTTTAATGGATTTACAATGGTGTCAATCTAAATTGATCAAAATTTAAAAACAAACTAACAAAAATTTTTACGTTTTTACCGTATGTGAAATTGGTCCACCAGATGTAGCCCTATCGTATTCACCTTGTTCTAAAAATACCATAAGTAACTTACTTAAGGCCGGATGAGATGATAAAACATGACGTTGGCATATTTGCTGTAAGTAACTGCCCAACATTTTCATTCTCTTTTCTAATACTGATCTATCCATATTGTGGAATGTCTTTTTACCCGGAAATGGTAATTTCGATAAATCTGGAAACTACAATAATTTTGTTAGAAAAAGTTTCAACTTGAATTTATTATAAAAACCGAGATAAAAACTACATTCAAACTTACCTTGTCTTTAATTTTTGTATGTAAATCGTAAAAATCGCTATATCTTCTATAGACATGCCACTCCTCCAAAAAACCAGTGTCAAACTGACGTGTCACCTGGAGAGCATAGACACCAAAAGTTTTACCTTTCTCACACACGATACCTACAAAACATCAAATCAGACAAAAATTTCAATGCAGTAAACAATCTAAATACCTGTTTCAATAATAACAACTGTTAAATTAAAATCGCCCACTTTGAGATTTTCTTTTTTTTCCTCCTTTGGAGCACTAAAATTTTCTTTAGGTACTTGACTAGAATTTTTACCCTGTGAGTTGCTTATTTTGTCATCTTTTGCTCCCATGTCAGTAATATCGCTTAAAGATCGCACGTGTTTAGGAAGTTTTGAATTTTCAACGGTGAGAAAATTAACATTACGTTGAGAACATGTTTTAGCTTGCTCGGGATTAATTTCGCCACTCTCGTTGCTGTTCAAACTTATCGTGTCTTCATCGACGGTTTGTTGAACCAAATCAAGTTCTTCCAGCAATTTTAAATAAGCTTTGCTCTCTCGAAATGCGGGAAGAAATTCGTGTTGAGTTTGTAATTTATCGTAAATGTGCTCTTGAATGTTATTAAACCACTGCTCCGTTGGAGATTCGTTAATATTTCGTATTTTAAAATATAATGTTTGCACTAGCGAAGGTTTGACTTGCACCTTGTGCTGAGATTTTTCTCCTAAATATTGATCAAACAAACTTAATGCTGCACTTCGAATCGTTTCATAAACTCCACTTGCATTGTCACTCAAATTTTTCATTTTGTTAATGTGAAGAGCGGACAGTTGTTGCTCGGTCGAAACTTTCCAACCTTCGATGTTTAGGTAAAAAAAAACGTAGGCTTGAAAGCCACCAATCGTTGCAAAGTCGATGAAGTACGACAATGCAACGTTGTTCTTTAAAATTACGTCTAAGGGAAGTTTTATGTTTTTTATGGTTTCCAATTTGGCATAATCAATCGTAGTCGACTCTGATCCTTTGGTATTTTCTAATTTGGAGAGACGACTGTCTATTAATTTGGTCAGATAGCTTAAACTACTTAATTGTTGTTTGATAAACAGGTCACCATCACCACCTGAATCTCGTGATCGCTAAAATATCAACTGTACAGTTGCGTTTTATTGAGATAATTTCAAAAGATTACCAAGAGCTGCATTTCCTTTGTAACTAATTCTTTAGTGTATATTAATTCATCACAGTTATCAGTAAGTCGTAGGGTTAGCAAGAAAATATCGCTAGGTAAGTTTTCACGGATGCACTAAAAGAGAGAAATATAAATTTTTGTCCAAGAAGTGTTATCTAGAACTTACTAGCCAAACCATAGTTTGATTAATAAAATCGGGATCCGACATGTTAGTAAATAATGGCACTATAACGCAGTTGCTCAAAATTTCCCTTAATATGAATCTTAGAGGTTTACACGCAAAATCTTCATCAGGAAGAAGCATATATAATAATAGCTCAACTAGGTCTGATAAGAATTCTACAAAAAAATATGTTAATAAAATCGTCGTAATTTAGAATTGCATCCAACCTTTCTCTTCGTTAGCATCAACACACACGGCGTCTCTACAAATAACATTATTCTCCATTTGGCACTCCAGTTCAAAAAAATAGTCTTCTAATGTATTTTTACTTTGGTCAGGTAAATAAAATTTTGAATTTCCTACATTCCCACGTCCCGGATCTAAAAATCTCATAGTCAACATTTTTGTAAAATCCAAATAAACAATTTACCCACCTTTATTTTTACCGTATTTGGTCATATCCGCTTCACTTTTATTCCGTCTGTGTAACGAATAGTTTGGTGTCGTCAGTTTTTGATCCCTCGCTGGAGAACTCCCTTGCGACTTTAACTTGGTGCTTTGTTCCAATTTATTCCTCGCCTGCTTATACAGACGTAAGTGAGAAGCTGCATCATCAACTAGTCTTGTAGTTAAGTAAGGAATCCAATCAATTTCTTTCACTCTAAAAGCAGACCATTTTTCATGTCCCAAAAGAGCAACCGTCACAACATGACTTTACCTGTTAGAAATGTTTATAGCTAAATTTTGAGCGGTGCTCCGAACGGTAACTTCTGGAAATTCATCATCCACAGATAGTAAATTATACCAGGGCAGAATGTAATCTCGTATGATATAACCTAGAATTTCTTGTAGCGAACTATCAATTAATTCACTGCCAGTAATTCTGCGATCGGTTTTCGGTGGTTTTCGCCGTGCTTGTAACAAATCTATAACCTACAACTGATCGTTTAGTGGACTAGAAGTCTGGTTACCATCAAACCTACTTTTTTTAAACCACCTTCTATTACAGGCGTTTCACCTGTCAAGGGATCTTCAGAACAAACATCTGAAACGTTGTCTGTACCTCTGCAAACGTACAATGTAGACAAGAATCTAAAAGCAAGAACACTGAGGGCTCGAAACTCTGGTTTACCTTTCCTTACCCGAACACGAAAAAAATGAAACTGAGGATCATGCAAAAACACCAAAATAAGCCGAAAGTGCTAATGAAAAAAGCCAATAACAATAGAATCCAACCGATTGTAGAATTCTCCATAGATTTGTGAATAATTTTTTTTCTTATAAATCTTTAATTTGTAAATAGTGGTATTCAAATGCCGACATACTAAATTATTGGAAGGGTACAAAAATAACATATCAATTACTATGTTTACACTTTGGTCACATGATTTGTTGTAAAAAAACCTTATCAATTTGGTACAACAAAACACTTTTGACGTTTACACATTTTAAAGGTTAACTTATCAATTTGTGCAAATGTCAACGAAATCGTACCAACCTTATGTAGTTTATGTTACACTTCCGTATCGTTGGTTGCATAATCGTAAATAAAATTGAGAAGAAAACTGACTTTTAATAGTATATTGTATAGTAAGAGTAAAAAGTCTTTTTATCCGGAAGCACAAATTTGTGCCTTAAACCTATTTCAAAATAAAAAAAAGCAAAGAGAAAACGTATTTTCTCTGTCTTCAGAGAATCACTTATAAACAATTTTGCAAGTTCGTAATTGGTCTGAGCATTTATTTTTATCAGTAATATTTACTCTTTTACTTTCAGAAATATACAATTTTAAATTTTTTAATGTTTTGAGCAAATTAACAAAATGGTTTTAAGATGATCTAGATTAGCCTACTAGCTGTCTTGCAACCTCAAATACAAAATTGACTAATGATTCTGGAAGTATCGAAGAAATAAAAAAATCCCGATGAGTTATAATTATGTTTATTTAAAAGAACTTCGCCAAGAAGACCAATATCCAATAAGTAACTCTGTTTAGTTGTAGATACAAATATTGAAATTCCGAAACAAATCGAACCGTTACGAAAATAAGCGCAAGTTCTTGTATTATTGGTTGCATATTCAGTAGAGGCAAAACGTTTCAAGTGTCTGCAGTTTCAAAACTGTTAATACTCATGGCCAATATTTTGGATTCAATTAAAGCGGTAATAACGCGTTTAGTGTTTGCCACTCACGGTTTTATTGCAATTTGGCAAGTGACAATATTTAAAAAGAATCCCTTCTTTTGGTATTTAAGTTCGCCAATTTTGCTATTATTTTTCGAAGGTATTTTCACTTTAACGATCAAGGAGAATCAAGAATGGAAATGGTACGTTTTTGAATTTTAAAATTCTAATTGTTGAATTACTTTTGATAAAGAAATGAGGCTCTCAAACGCGAATACTCAATACTGTCGGAAATTTTAGATTAATGACTTGACTATCGGCTTTAAAGAGATCGTAAACGTAAATCCATTTGGAAGGGCGAAATTTGCGGTATCATTTCCGATTTGTTAACGAGTTCAAATGGATTGACTAGTTTGGCCATTGTCACCAACAAATTTGTTAAAATGTAAATAAGTAAGTAAGTGGGTCAGGATAATGGGCTGTACAGGTTGCAAAAATGCATAAATTTAGTATCATAACTCATACACAATTATTTTCAAATATATTTAGGAATCATCTGTTGTTGCTCAACGTTTTAAAAGAAATGGATTAAAAATTAGTTTTATTTCATATTTTTTGCAAACATTCTTAGGACCTGTTGATTTGAGCTCTGATGCATTCCAGTTCAATATTTTGTTGAAATCAACATTTTTAAGGAAATGAGAAAAAAGTTTCGTCGGATATAAAATACAGTGTTTGAAGACACTCATTTCAAAGCAGTTTTAGAAATCATTGTGTAATGAATATTACTCAAAAATTTTTTAAATAAATTTTGACTTGCCCTAATATAGAGATTTCTCCACATATTAAAAAAACTATGTACTTCATCCAACTCTTGAGAAAAAGCACCTTAATTAGGTAATCAGCATTTTCAACAATATGTGGTATAAGATTATATATATGTTCCTTTTATAACTTTTTACACTATAACGAACTTACCCCATGTATATGACCATAACATGGTAACTAACTTTGGATATTCATCGATTAAATTTAGAGCTTATTTTTTTGGATTTTTCTACATTTTCTGAGTTGAAAAAACATCAAAGCGTTTTTACCTTACGTTTTTGTCAAAAATCTCAAAAAATTTACATGGTCTTTTTATTGCTAAAATCGACGAATATAGATAGGTCTGGCGAAAATGCTTAAAACCGAGTCAAAAGAACGAAATAAAATTCTCAATTGAAACTCTAATTTGTACACTTTAAAGTCTTATAAAGTGAAAACTATCATACTTACGAGAAATCTGCGTGCGTAACTCGAATTTTCTCGTCGAAATTATTAAGAAACCGTGGAAAAAGTAACAGATTTCAAACCTTCATTTTTTGGGGGTGAAAAAACACCAAAGGGGTTAACCTTACGTATTTTTCAAAAATCGACAAAAAATTAATTGGTTTTTTTTTTACTAAAACCAACGTGATTTGATGCGAGGAGTTCGAAAAACGCGGTATCGTTGATGGTAAACGCTCGTAAGCGGTTCAAAATGACGTTCAAATGTATCCAACTTTAAAGACGCATAAATCCTAAAATATTATATTTACGGCAAATCTGATTGCGTCAGTCGATTTATCTCTAAAAACTGCATAGGAAAACGCCAAAAAATGTGTGGATTTAAAACATTCAATTTTTGGGGTGAAAAAACACCAAAGGGGTTGACCTTACGTTTTTTTCAAAAATCGCCAAAACCTTAATTCGTCTTTTTTTGATCATAACCGACGTGATTTGATGCGGGGAGTTCGAAAAACGCGGTATCGTTGCGGGAAATCGCTCGTAAGTGGTAAAAAATTACGTTCAAATATTTCCAACTTTAAAGACGCATAAATCCTAAAATATCATACTTACGGCAAATCTGCCTGCGTCAGTCGATTTATCTCAAAAAACTGCATAGGAAAACGCCAAAAAATGTTTGGATTTGAAACTTTCAATTTTTGGGGTGAAAAAACACCAAAGGGGTTAACCTTACGTTTTTTTCAAAAATCGCCAAAAATTTAATTGGTCTTTTTTTCATCATAACCGACGTGATTTGATGCGAGGAGGTCGAAAAACGCGGTATCGTTGCGGGAAATCGCTCGTAAGTGGTAAAAAATTACGTTTAAATATTTCCAACTTTAAAGACGCAAAAATCCAAAAATATTATACTTACGGCAAATTTGCCTGCGTCAGTCGATTTATCTCAAAAAACTGCATAGGAAAACGCCAAAAAATGTGTGGATTTGAAACTTTCAATTTTTGGGGTGAAAAAACACCAAAGGGGTTAACCTTACGTTTTTTTCAAAAATCGCCAAAAAAATTAATTGTTCTTTTTTTTGACTAAAACCGACGTGATTTGATGCGAGGAGTTCGAAAAACGCGGTATCGTTGATGGTAAACGCTCGTAAGCGGTTCAAAATGACGTTCAAATATTTCCAACTTTAAAGACGCATAAATCCTAAAATATTATACTTACGGCAAATCTGACTGCGTCAGTCGATTTATCTCAAAAAACTGCATAGGAAAACGCCAAAAAATGTGTGGATTTGAAACATTCAATTTTTGGGGTGAAAAAACACCAAAGGGGTTAACCTTATGTTTTTTTCAAAAATCGCCAAAAATTTAATTGGTCTTTTTTTGATCATAACCGACGTGATTTGATGCGGGGAGTTCGAAAAACGCTGTATCGTTGCGGGAAATCGCTCGTAAGTGGTAAAAAATTACGTTCAAATATTTCCAACTTTAAAGACGCATAAATCCTAAAATATCATACTTACGGCAAATCTGCCTGCGTCAGTCGATTTATTTCAAAAAACTGCATAGGAAAACGCCAAAAAATGTTTGGATTTGAAACTTTCAATTTTTGGGGTGAAAAAACACCAAAGGGGTTAACCTTACGTTTTTTTCAAAAGTCGCCAAAAATTTAATTGGTCTTTTTTTGATCATAACCGACGTGATTTGATGCGGGGAGTTCGAAAAACGCGGTATCGTTGCGGGAAATCGCTCGTAAGTGGTAAAAAATTACGTTCAAATATTTCCAACTTTAAAGACGCATAAATCCTAAAATATCATACTTACGGCAAATCTGCCTGCGTCAGTCGATTTATCTCAAAAAACTGCATAGGAAAACGCCAAAAAATGTTTGGATTTGAAACTTTCAATTTTTGGGGTGAAAAAACACCAAAGGGGTTAACCTTACGTTTTTTTCAAAAGTCGCCAAAAATTTAATTGGTCTTTTTTTTATCATAACCGACGTGATTTGATGCAGGGAGTTCGAAAAACGCGGTATCGTTGATGGGAAACGCTCGTAAGCGGTTCAAAATGACATTCAAATATTTCCAACTTTAAAGACGCATAAATCCTAAAATATCATACTTACGACAAATCTGCCTGCGTCAGTCGATTTATCTCAAAAAACTGCATAGGAAAACGCCAAAAAATGTTTGGATTTGAAACTTTCAATTTTTGGGGTGAAAAAACACCAAAGGGGTTAACCTTACGTTTTTTTCAAAAATCGCCAAAAATTTAATTGGTCTTTTTTTCATCATAACCGACGTGATTTGATGCGAGGAGGTCGAAAAACGCGGTATCGTTGCGGGAAATCGCTCGTAAGTGGTAAAAAATTACGTTTAAATATTTCCAACTTTAAAGACGCAAAAATCCAAAAATATTATACTTACGGCAAATTTGCCTGCGTCAGTCGATTTATCTCAAAAAACTGCATAGGAAAACGCCAAAAAATGTGTGGATTTGAAACTTTCAATTTTTGGGGTGAAAAAACACCAAAGGGGTTAACCTTACGTTTTTTTCAAAAATCGCCAAAAAATTAATTGTTCTTTTTTTTGACTAAAACCGACGTGATTTGATGCGAGGAGTTCGAAAAACGCGGTATCGTTGATGGTAAACGCTCGTAAGCGGTTCAAAATGACGTTCAAATATTTCCAACTTTAAAGACGCATAAATCCTAAAATATTATACTTACGGCAAATCTGACTGCGTCAGTCGATTTATCTCAAAAAACTGCATAGGAAAACGCCAAAAAATGTGTGGATTTGAAACATTCAATTTTTGGGGTGAAAAAACACCAAAGGGGTTAACCTTATGTTTTTTTCAAAAATCGCCAAAAATTTAATTGGTCTTTTTTTGATCATAACCGACGTGATTTGATGCGGGGAGTTCGAAAAACGCGGTATCGTTGCGGGAAATCGCTCGTAAGTGGTAAAAAATTACATTCAAATATTTCCAACTTTAAAGACGCATAAATCCTAATATATCATACTTACGGCAAATCTGCCTGCGTCAGTCGATTTATCTCAAAAAACTGCATAGGAAAACGCCAAAAAATGTTTGGATTTGAAACTTTCAATTTTTGGGGTGAAAAAACACCAAAGGGGTTAACCTTACGTTTTTTTCAAAAATCGCCAAAAATTTAATTGGTCTTTTTTTGATCATAACCGACGTGATTTGATGCGGGGAGTTCGAAAAACGCGGTATCGTTGCTGGAAATCGCTCGTAAGTGGTAAAAAATTACGTTCAAATATTTCCAACTTTAAAGACGCATAAATCCTAAAATATCATACTTACGGCAAATCTGCCTGCGTCAGTCGATTTATCTCAAAAAACTGCATAGGAAAACGCCAAAAAATGTTTGGATTTGAAACTTTCAATTTTTGGGGTGAAAAACACCAAAGGGGTTAACCTTACGTTTTTTTCAAAAATCGCCAAAAATTTAATTGGTCTTTTTTTGATCATAACCGACGTGATTTGATGCGGGGAGTTCGAAAAACGCGGTATCATTGCGGGAAATCGCTCGTAAGTGGTAAAAAATTACGTTCAAATATTTACAACTTTAAAGACGCATAAATCCTAAAATATGATACTTCCGGCAAATCTGCCTGCGTCAATCGATTTATCTCAAAAAACTGCATAGGAAAACGCCAAAAAATGTTTGGATTTGAAAATTTCAATTTTTGGGGTGAAAAAGCACCAAAGGGGTTAACCTTACGTTTTTTTCAAAAACCGCCAAAAATTTAATTGGTCTTTTTTTGATCATAACCGACTTGATTTGATGCGGGGAGTTCGAAAAACGCGGTATCGTTGATGGGAAACGCTCGTAAGCGGTTCAAAATGACATTCAAATATTTCCAACTTTAAAGACGCATAAATCCTAAAATATTATATTTACGGCAAATCTGCCTGCGTCAGTCGATTTATCTCAAAAAACTGCATAGGAAAACGCCAAAAAATGTTTGGATTTGAAACTTTCAATTTTTGGGGTGAAAAAACACCAAAGGGGTTAACCTTACGTTTTTTTCAAAATTCGCCAAAAATTTAATTGGTCTTTTTTTGATCATAACCGACGTGATTTGATGCGGGGAGTTCGAAAAACGCGGTATCGTTGCGGGAAACCGCCCGTAAGTGGTAAAAAATTACGTTCAAATATTTCCAACTTTAAAGACGCATAAATCCTAAAATATCATACTTACGGCAAATCTGCCTGCGTCAATCGATTTATCACAAAAAACTGCATAGGAAAACGCCAAAAAATGTTTGGATTTGAAAATTTCAATTTTTGGGGTGAAAAAACACCAAAGGGGTTAACCTTACGTTTTTTTCAAAAATCGCCAAAAATTTAATTGGTATTTTTTTGATCATAACCGACTTGATTTGATGCGGGGAGTTTGAAAAACGCGGTATCGTTGATGGGAAACGCTCGTAAGCGGTTCAAAATGACATTCAAATATTTCCAACTTTAAAGACGCATAAATCCTAAAATATTATATTTACGGCAAATCTGCCTGCGTCAGTCGATTTATCTCAAAAAACTGCATAGGAAAACGCCAAAAAATGTTTGGATTTGAAACTTTCAATTTTTGGGGTGAAAAATCACCAAAGGGGTTAACCTTACGTTTTTTTCAAAAATCGCCAAAAATTTAATTGGTTTTTTTTTTATCACAGCCGACGTGATTTGATGCGGGGAGTTCGAAAAACGCGGTATCGTTGCGGGAAATCGCTCGTAAGTGGTAAAAAATTACGTTCAAATATTTCCAACTTTAAAGACGCATAAATCCTAAAATATCATACTTACGGCAAATCTGCCTGCGTCAGTCGATTTATCTCAAAAAACTGCATAGGAAAACGCCAAAAAATGTTTGGATTTGAAACTTTCAATTTTTGGGGTGAAAAAACACCAAAGGGGTTAACCTTACGTTTTTTTCAAAAATCGCCAAAAATTTAATTGGTCTTTTTTTCATCATAACCGACGTGATTTGATGCGAGGAGTTCGAAAAACGCGGTATCGTTGCGGGAAATCGCTCGTAAGTGGTAAAAAATTACGTTCAAATATTTCCAACTTTAAAGACGCATAAATCCTAAAATATCATAGTACTTACGACAAATCTGCCTGCTTCAGTCGATTTATCTCAAAAAACTGCATAGGAAAACGCCAAAAAATGTTTGGATTTGAAACTTTCAATTTTTGGGGTGAAAAAACACCAAAGGGGTTAACCTTACGTTTTTCTCAAAAATCGCCAAAAATTTAATTGGTCTTTTTTTGATCATAACCGACGTGATTTGATGCGGGGAGTTCGAAAAACGCGGTATCGTTGCGGGAAATCGCTCGTAAGTGGTAAAAAATTACGTTCAAATATTTCCAACTTTAAAGACGCATAAATCCTAAAATATCATACTTACGGCAAATCTGCCTGCGTCAGTCGATTTATCTCAAAAAACTGCATAGGAAAACGCCAAAAAATGTTTGGATTTAAAACTTTCAATTTTTGGGGTGAAAAAACACCAAAGGTTAACCTTACGTTTTTTTCAAAAATCGCCAAAAATTTAATTGGTCTTTTTTTGATCATAACCGACGTGATTTGATGCGGGGAGTTCGAAAAACGCGGTATCGTTGCGGGAAACCGCCCGTAAGTGGTAAAAAATTACGTTCAAATATTTCCAACTTTAAAGACGCATAAATCCTAAAATATCATACTTACGGCAAATCTGCCTGCGTCAATCGATTTATCACAAAAAACTGCATAGGAAAACGCCAAAAAATGTTTGGATTTGAAAATTTCAATTTTTGGGGTGAAAAAACACCAAAGGGGTTAACCTTACGTTTTTTTCAAAAATCGCCAAAAATTTAATTGGTATTTTTTTGATCATAACCGACTTGATTTGATGCGGGGAGTTCGAAAAACGCGGTATCGTTGATGGGAAACGCTCGTAAGCGGTTCAAAATGACATTCAAATATTTCCAACTTTAAAGACGCATAAATCCTAAAATATTATATTTACGACAAATCTGCCTGCGTCAGTCGATTTATCTCAAAAAACTGCATAGGAAAACGCCAAAAAATGTTTGGATTTGAAACTTTCAATTTTTGGGGTGAAAAAACACCAAAGGGGTTAACCTTACGTTTTTTTCAATAATCGCCAAAAATTTAATTGGTCTTTTTTTGATCATAACCGACGTGATTTGATGCGGGGAGTTCGAAAAACGCGGTATCGTTGCGGTAAATCGCTCGTAAGTGGTAAAAAATTACGTTCAAATATTTCCAACTTTAAAGACGCATAAATCCTAAAATATCATACTTACGGCAAATCTGCCTGCGTCAGTCGTTTTATCTCAAAAAACTGCATAGGAAAACGCCAAAAAATGTTTGGATTTGAAACTTTCAATTTTTGGGGTGAAAAAGCACCAAAGGGGTTAACCTTACGTTTTTTTCAAAAATCGCCAAAAATTTAATTGGTTTTTTTTTTATCACAACCGACGTGATTTGATGCGGGGAGTTCGAAAAACGCGGTATCGTTGCGGGAAATCGCTCGTAAGTGGTAAAAAATTACGTTCAAATATTTCCAACTTTAAAGACGCATAAATCCTAAAATATCATAGTACTTACGACAAATCTGCCTGCTTCAGTCGATTTATCTCAAAAAACTGCATAGGAAAACGCCAAAAACTGTTTGGATTTGAAACTTTCAATTTTTGGGGTGAAAAAACACCAAAGCTTACGTTTTTTTCAAAAATCGCCAAAAATTTAATTGGTCTTTTTTTGATCATAACCGACGTTATTTGATGCGGGGAGTTCGAAAAACGCGGTATCGTTGCGGGAAATCGCTCGTAAGTGGTAAAAAATTACGTTCAAATATTTCCAACTTTAAAGACGCATAAATCCTAAAATATCATACTTACGACAAATCTGCCTGCTTCAGTCGATTTATCTCAAAAAACTGCATAGGAAAACGCCAAAAAATGTTTGGATTTGAAACTTTCAATTTTTGGGGTGAAAAAACACCAAAGGGGTTAACCTTACGTTTTTTTCAAAATTCGCCAAAAATTTAATTGGTTTTTTTTTTATCACAACCGACGTGATTTGATGCGGGGAGTTCGAAAAACGCGGTATCTTTGCGGGAAATCGCTCGTAAGTGGTAAAAAATTACGTTCAAATATTTCCAACTTTAAAGACGCATAAATCCTAAAATATCATACTTACGACAAATCTGCCTGCTTCAGTCGATTTATCTCAAAAAACTGCATAGGAAAACGCCAAAAAATGTTTGGATTTGAAACTTTCAATTTTTGGGGTGAAAAAACACCAAAGGGGTTAACCTTACGTTTTTTTCAAAAATCGCCAAAAATTTAATTGGTTTTTTTTTATCACAACCGACGTGATTTGATGCGGGGAGTTCGAAAAACGCGGTATCTTTGCGGGAAATCGCTCGTAAGTGGTAAAAAATTACGTTCAAAAATTTCCAACTTTAAAGACGCATAAATCCTAAAATATCATACTTACGACAAATCTGCCTGCTTCAGTCGATTTATCTCAAAAAACTGCATAGGAAAACGCCAAAAAATGTTTGGATTTGAAACTTTCAATTTTTGGGGTGAAAAAACACCAAAGGGGTTAACCTTACGTTTTTTTCAAAAATCGCCAAAAATTTAATTGGTCTTTTTTTGATCATAACCGACGTTATTTGATGCGGGGAGTGCGAAAAACGCGGTATCGTTGCGGGAAATCGCTCGTAAGTGTTAAAAAATTACGTTCAAATATTTCCAACTTTAAAGACGCATATATCCTAAAATATCATACTTACGACAAATCTGCCTGCTTCAGTCGATTTATCTCAAAAAACTGCATAGGAAAACGCCAAAAAATGTTTGGATTTGAAACTTTCAATTTTTGGGGTGAAAAAACACCAAAGGGGTTAACCTTACGTTCTTTTCAAAAATCGCCAAAAATTTAATTGGTCTTTTTTTGATCATAACCGACGTGATTTGATGCGGGGAGTTCGAAAAACGCGGTATCGTTGCGGGAAATCGCTCGTAAGTGGTAAAAAATTACGTTCAAATATTTCCAACTTTAAAGACGCATAAATCCTAAAATATCATACTTATGGCAAATCTGCCTGCGTCAGTCGATTTATCTCAAAAAACTGCATAGGAAAACGCCAAAAAATGTTTGGATTTGAAACTTTCAATTTTTGGGGTGAAAAAGCACCAAAGGGGTTAACATTACGTTTTTTTCAAAAATCGCCAAAAATTTAATTGGTTTTTTTTTTATCACAACCGACGTGATTTGATGCGGGGAGTTCGAAAAACGCGGTATCGTTTCGGGAAATCGCTCGTAAGTGGTAAAAAATTACGTTCAAATATTTCCAACTTTAAAGACGCATAAATCCTAAAATATCATACTTACGACAAATCTGCCTGCTTCAGTCGATTTATCTCAAAAAACTGCATAGGAAAACGCCAAAAAATGTTTGGATTTGAAACTTTCAATTTTTGGGGTGAAAAAACACCAAAGGGGTTAACCTTACGTTTTTTTCAAAAATCGCCAAAAATTTAATTGGTCTTTTTTTGATCATAACCGACGTTATTTGATGCGGGGAGTTCGAAAAACGCGGTATCGTTGATGGGAAACGCTCGTAAGCGGTTCAAAATGACATTCAAATATTTCCAACTTTAAAGACTCATAAATCCTAAAATATTATATTTACGGCAAATCTGCCTGCGTTAGTCGATTTATCTCAAAAAACTGCATAGAAAAACGCCAAAAAATGTTTGGATTTGAAACTTTCAATTTTTGGGGTGAAAAAGCACCAAAGGGGTTCACCTTACGTTTTTTTCAAAAATCGCCAAAAATTTAATTGGTTTTTTTTTTATCACAACCGACGTGATTTGATGCGGGGAGTTCGAAAAACGCGGTATCGATGCGGGAAATCGCTCGTAAGTGGTAAAAAATTACGTTCAAATATTTCCAACTTTAAAGACGCATAAATCCTAAAATATCATACTTACGACAAATCTGCCTGCTTCAGTCGATTTATCTCAAAAAACTGCATAGGAAAACGCCAAAAAATGTTTGGATTTGAAACTTTCAATTTTTGGGGTGAAAAAACACCAAAGGGGTTAACCTTACGTTTTTTTCAAAAATCGCCAAAAATTTAATTGGTCTTTTTTTGATCATAACCGACGTGATTTGATGCAGGGAGTTCGAAAAACGCGGTATCGTTGATGGGAAACGCTCGTAAGCGGTTCAAAATGACATTCAAATATTTCCAACTTTAAAGACGCATAAATCCTAAAATATTATAATTACGGCAAATCTGCCTGCGTCAGTCGATTTATCTCAAAAAACTGCATAGGAAAACGCCAAAAAATGTTTGGATTTGAAACTTTCAATTTTTGGGGTGAAAAAACACCAAAGGGGTTAACCTTACGTTTTTTTCAAAAATCGCCAAAAATTTAATTGGTCTTTTTTTGATCATAACCGACGTTATTTGATGCGGGGAGTTCGAAAAACGCGGTATCGTTGCGGGAAATCGCTCGTAAGTGGTAAAAAATTACGTTCAAATATTTCCAACTTTAAAGACGCATAAATCCTAAAATATCATACTTACGACAAATCTGCCTGCTTCAGTCGATTTATCTCAAAAAACTGCATAGGAAAACGCCAAAAAATGTTTGGATTTGAAACTTTCAATTTTTGGGGTGAAAAAACAACAAAGGGGTTAACCTTACGTTTTTTTCAAAAATCGCCAAAAATTTAATTGGTCTTTTTTTTGATCATAACCGACGTGATTTGATGCGGGGAGTTCGAAAAACGCGGTATCGATGCGGGAAATCGCTCGTAAGTGGTAAAAAATTACGTTCAAATATTTCCAACTTTAAAGACGCATAAATCCTAAAATATCATACTTACGGCAAATCTGCCTGCGTCAGTCGATTTATCTCAAAAAACTGCATAGGAAAACGCCAAAAAATGTTTGGATTTGAAACTTTCAATTTTTGGGGTGAAAAAACACCAAAGGGGTTAACCTTACGTTTTTTTCAAAAATCGCCAAAAATTTAATTGGTCTTTTTTTGATCATAACCGACGTGATTTGATGCGGGGTGTTCGAAAAACGCGGTATCGATGCGGGAAATCGCTCGTAAGTGGTAAAAAATTACGTTCAAATATTTCCAACTTTAAAGACGCATAAATCCTAAAATATCATACTTATGGCAAATCTGCCTGCGTCAGTCGATTTATCTCAAAAAACTGCATAGGAAAACGCCAAAAATGTTTGGATTTGAAACTTTCAATTTTTGGGGTGAAAAAGCACCAAAGGGGTTAACCTTACGTTTTTTTCAAAAATCGCCAAAAATTTAATTGGTTTTTTTTTTATCACAACCGACGTGATTTGATGCGGGGAGTTCGAAAAACGCGGTATCGTTGCGGGAAATCGCTCGTAAGTGGTAAAAAATTACGTTCAAATATTTCCAACTTTAAAGACGCATAAATCCTAAAATATCATACTTACGACAAATCTGCCTGCTTCAGTCGATTTATCTCAAAAAACTGCATAGGAAAACGCCAAAAAATGTTTGGATTTGAAACTTTCAATTTTTGGGGTGAAAAAACACCAAAGGGGTTAACCTTACGTTTTTTTCAAAAATCGCCAAAAATTTAATTGGTCTTTTTTTGATCATAACCGACGTTATTTGATGCGGGGAGTTCGAAAAACGCGGTATCGTTGATGGGAAACGCTCGTAAGCGGTTCAAAATGACATTCAAATATTTCCAACTTTAAAGACTCATAAATCCTAAAATATTATATTTACGGCAAATCTGCCTGCGTCAGTCGATTTATCTCAAAAAACTGCATAGGAAAACGCCAAAAAATGTTTGGATTTGAAACTTTCAATTTTTGGGGTGAAAAAACACCAAAGGGGTTAACCTTACGTTTTTTTCAAAAATCGCCAAAAATTTAATTGGTCTTTTTTCGATCATAAAGGACGTGATTTGATGCGGGGAGTTCGAAAAACGCGGTATCGTTGCGGGATATCGCTCGTAAGTGGTAAAAAATTACGTTCAAATATTTCCAACTTTAAAGACGCATAAATCCTAAAATATCATACTTACGACAAATCTGCCTGCTTCAGTCGATTTATCTCAAAAAACTGCATAGGAAAACGCCAAAAAATGTTTGGATTTGAAACTTTCAATTTTTGGGGTGAAAAAACACCAAAGGGGTTAACCTTACGTTTTTTTCAAAAATCGCCAAAAATTTAATTGGTTTTTTTTTTATCACAACCGACGTGATTTGATGCGGGGAGTTCGAAAAACGCGGTATCTTTGCGGGAAATCGCTCGTAAGTGGTAAAAAATTACGTTCAAATATTTCCAACTTTAAAGACGCATAAATCCTAAAATATCATACTTACGACAAATCTGCCTGCTTCAGTCGATTTATCTCAAAAAACTGCATAGGAAAACGCCAAAAAATGTTTGGATTTGAAACTTTCAATTTTTGGGGTGAAAAAACACCAAAGGGGTTAACCTTACGTTTTTTTCAAAAATCGCCAAAAATTTAATTGGTTTTTTTTTATCACAACCGACGTGATTTGATGCGGGGAGTTCGAAAAACGCGGTATCTTTGCGGGAAATCGCTCGTAAGTGGTAAAAAATTACGTTCAAATATTTCCAACTTTAAAGACGCATAAATCCTAAAATATCATACTTACGACAAATCTGCCTGCTTCAGTCGATTTATCTCAAAAAACTGCATAGGAAAACGCCAAAAAATGTTTGGATTTGAAACTTTCAATTTTTGGGGTGAAAAAACACCAAAGGGGTTAACCTTACGTTTTTTTCAAAAATCGCCAAAAATTTAATTGGTCTTTTTTTGATCATAACCGACGTTATTTGATGCGGGGAGTGCGAAAAACGCGGTATCGTTGCGGGAAATCGCTCGTAAGTGGTAAAAAATTACGTTCAAATATTTCCAACTTTAAAGACGCATATATCCTAAAATATCATACTTACGACAAATCTGCCTGCTTCAGTCGATTTATCTCAAAAAACTGCATAGGAAAACGCCAAAAAATGTTTGGATTTGAAACTTTCAATTTTTGGGGTGAAAAAACACCAAAGGGGTTAACCTTACGTTCTTTTCAAAAATCGCCAAAAATTTAATTGGTCTTTTTTTGATCATAACCGACGTGATTTGATGCGGGGAGTTCGAAAAACGCGGTATCGTTGCGGGAAATCGCTCGTAAGTGGTAAAAAATTACGTTCAAATATTTCCAACTTTAAAGACGCATAAATCCTAAAATATCATACTTATGGCAAATCTGCCTGCGTCAGTCGATTTATCTCAAAAAACTGCATAGGAAAACGCCAAAAAATGTTTGGATTTGAAACTTTCAATTTTTGGGGTGAAAAAGCACAAAAGGGGTTAACATTACGTTTTTTTCAAAAATCGCCAAAAATTTAATTGGTTTTTTTTTTATCACAACCGACGTGATTTGATGCGGGGAGTTCGAAAAACGTGGTATCGTTGCGGGAAATCGCTCGTAAGTGGTAACAAATTACGTTCAAATATTTCCAACTTTAAAGACGCATAAATCCTAAAATATCATACTTACGACAAATCTGCCTGCTTCAGTCGATTTATCTCAAAAAACTGCATAGGAAAACGCCAAAAAATGTTTGGATTTGAAACTTTCAATTTTTGGGGTGAAAAAACACCAAAGGGGTTAACCTTACGTTTTTTTCAAAAATCGCCAAAAATTTAATTGGTCTTTTTTTGATCATAACCGACGTTATTTGATGCGGGGAGTTCGAAAAACGCGGTATCGTTGATGGGAAACGCTCGTAAGCGGTTCAAAATGACATTCAAATATTTCCAACTTTAAAGACTCATAAATCCTAAAATATTATATTTACGGCAAATCTGCCTGCGTCAGTCGATTTATCTCAAAAAACTGCATAGGAAAACGCCAAAAAATGTTTGGATTTGAAACTTTCAATTTTTGGGGTGAAAAAGCACCAAAGGGGTTAACCTTACGTTTTTTTCAAAAATCGCCAAAAATTTAATTGGTTTTTTTTTTTATCACAACCGACGTGATTTGATGCGGGGAGTTCGAAAAACGCGGTATCTTTGCGGGAAATCGCTCGTAAGTGGTAAAAAATTACGTTCAAATATTTCCAACTTTAAAGACGCATAAATCCTAAAATATCATACTTACGACAAATCTGCCTGCTTCAGTCGATTTATCTCAAAAAACTGCATAGGAAAACGCCAAAAAATGTTTGGATTTGAAACTTTCAATTTTTGGGGTGAAAAAACACCAAAGGGGTTAACCTTACGTTTTTTTCAAAAATCGCCAAAAATTTAATTGGTCTTTTTTTGATCATAACCGACGTTATTTGATGCGGGGAGTTCGAAAAACGCGGTATCGTTGATGGGAAACGCTCGTAATCGGTTCAAAATGACATTCAAATATTTCCAACTTTAAAGACTCATAAATCCTAAAATATTATATTTACGGCAAATCTGCCTGCGTCAGTCGATTTATCTCAAAAAACTGCATAGGAAAACGCCAAAAAATGTTTGGATTTGAAACTTTCAATTTTTGGGGTGAAAAAACACCAAAGGGGTTAACCTTACGTTTTTTTCAAAAATCGCCAAAAATTTAATTGGTCTTTTTTCGATCATAAAGGACGTGATTTGATGCGGGGAGTTCGAAAAACGCGGTATCGTTGCGGGATATCGCTCGTAAGTGGTAAAAAATTACGTTCAAATATTTCCAACTTTAAAGATGCATAAATCCTAAAATATCATACTTATGGCAAATCTGCCTGCGTCAGTCGATTTATCTCAAAAAACTGCATAGAAAAACGCCAAAAAATGTTTGGATTTGAAACTTTCAATTTTTGGGGTGAAAAAACACCAAAGGGGTTAACCTTACGTTTTTTTCAAAAATCGCCAAAAATTTAATTGGTCTTTTTTTGATCATAACCGACGTTATTTGATGCGGGGAGTTCGAAAAACGCGGTATCGTTGATGGGAAACGCTCGTAAGCGGTTCAAATTGACTTCAAATATTTCCAACTTTAAAGACTCATAAATCCTAAAATATTATATTTACGGCAAATCTGCCTGCGTCAGTCGATTTATCTCAAAAAACTGCATAGAAAAACGCAAAAAAATGTTTGGATTTGAAACTTTCAATTTTTGGGGTGAAAAAGCACCAAAGGGGTTAACCTTACGTTTTTTTCAAAAATCGCCAAAAATTTAATTGGTTTTTTTTTTATCACAACCGACGTGATTTGATGCGGGGAGTTCGAAAAACGCGGTATCTTTGCGGGAAATCGCTCGTAAGTGGTAAAAAATTACGTTCAAATATTTCCAACTTTAAAGACGCATAAATCCTAAAATATCATACTTACGACAAATCTGCCTGCTTCAGTCGATTTATCTCAAAAAACTGCATAGGAAAACGCCAAAAAATGTTTGGATTTGAAACTTTCAATTTTTGGGGTGAAAAAACACCAAAGGGGTTAACCTTACGTTTTTTTCAAAAATCGCCAAAAATTTAATTGGTCTTTTTTTGATCATAACCGACGTGGTTTGATGCAGGGAGTTCGAAAAACGCGGTATCGTTGATGGGAAACGCTCGTAAGCGGTTCAAAATGACATTCAAATATTTCCAACTTTAAAGACGCATAAATCCTAAAATATTATAATTACGGCAAATCTGCCTGGGTCAGTCGATTTATCTCAAAAAACTGCATAGGAAAACGCCAAAAAATGTTTGGATTTGAAACTTTCAATTTTTGGGGTGAAAAAACACCAAAGGGGTTAACCTTACGTTTTTTTCAAAAATCGCCAAAAATTTAATTGGTCTTTTTTTGATCATAACCGACGTGATTTGATGCGGGGAGTTCGAAAAACGCGGTATCGATGCGGGAAATCGCTCGTAAGTGGTAAAAAATTACGTTCAAATATTTCCAACTTTAAAGACGCATAAATCCTAAAATATCATACTTACGGCAAATCTGCCTGCGTCAGTCGATTTATCTCAAAAAACTGCATAGGAAAACGCCAAAAAATTTTTGGATTTGAAACTTTCAATTTTTGGGGTGAAAAAACACCAAAGGGGTTAACCTTACGTTTTTTTCAAAAATCGCCAAAAACTTAATTGGTCTTTTTTTGATCATAACCGACGTGATTTGATGCGGGGAGTTCGAAAAACGCGGTATCGATGCGGGAAATCGCTCGTAAGTGGTAAAAAATTACGTTCAAATATTTCCAACTTTAAAGACGCATAAATCCTAAAATATCATACTTACGGCAAATCTGCCTGCGTCAGTCGATTTATCTCAAAAAACTGCATAAGAAAACGCCAAAAAATGTTTGGATTTGAAACTTTCAATTTTTGGGGTGAAAAAACACCAAAGGGGTTAACCTTACGTTTTTTTCAAAAATCGCCAAAAATTTAATAGGTCTTTTTTTGATCATAACCGACGTTATTTGATGCGGGGAGTTCGAAAAACGCGGTATTGTTGATGGGAAACGCTCGTAAGCGGTTCAAAATGACATTCAAATATTTCCAACTTTAAAGACTCATAAATCCTAAAATATTATATTTACGGCAAATCTGCCTGCGTCAGTCGATTTATCTCAAAAAACTGCATAGGAAAACGCCAAAAAATGTTTGGATTTGAAACTTTCAATTTTTGGGGTGAAAAAACACCAAAGGGGTTAACCTTACGTTTTTTTCAAAAATCGCCAAAAATTTAATTGGTTTTTTTTTTATCACAACCGACGTGATTTGATGCGGGGAGTTCGAAAAACGCGGTATCTTTGCGGGAAATCGCTCGTAAGTGGTAAAAAATTACGTTCAAATATTTCCAACTTTAAAGACGCATAAATCCTAAAATATCATACTTACGACAAATCTGCCTGCTTCAGTCGATTTATCTCAAAAAACTGCATAGGAAAACGCCAAAAAATGTTTGGATTTGAAACTTTCAATTTTTGGGGTGAAAAAACACCAAAGGGGTTAACCTTACGTTTTTTTCAAAAATCGCCAAAAATTTAATTGGTCTTTTTTTGATCATAACCGACGTTATTTGATGCGGGGAGTTCGAAAAACGCGGTATCGTTGATGGGAAACGCTCGTAATCGGTTCAAAATGACATTCAAATATTTCCAACTTTAAAGACTCATATATCCTAAAATATTATATTTACGGCAAATCTGCCTGCGTCAGTCGATTTATCTCAAAAAACTGCATAGGAAAACGCCAAAAAATGTTTGGATTTGAAACTTTCAATTTTTGGGGTGAAAAAACACCAAAGGGGTTAACCTTACGTTTTTTTCAAAAATCGCCAAAAATTTAATTGGTCTTTTTTCGATCATAAAGGACGTGATTTGATGCGGGGAGTTCGAAAAACGCGGTATCGTTGCGGGATATCGCTCGTAAGTGGTAAAAAATTCCGTTCAAATATTTCCAACTTTAAAGACGCATAAATCCTAAAATATCATACTTATGGCAAATCTGCCTGCGTCAGTCGATTTATCTCAAAAAACTGCATAGAAAAACGCCAAAAAATGTTTGGATTTGAAACTTTCAATTTTTGGGGTGAAAAAACACCAAAGGGGTTAACCTTACGTTTTTTTCAAAAATCGCCAAAAATTTAATTGGTCTTTTTTTGATCATAACCGACGTTATTTGATGCGGGGAGTACGAAAAACGCGGTATCGTTGATGGGAAACGCTCGTAAGCGGTTCAAATTGACTTCAAATATTTCCAACTTTAAAGACTCATAAATCCTAAAATATTATATTTACGGCAAATCTGCCTGCGTCAGTCGATTTATCTCAAAAAACTGCATAGAAAAACGCCAAAAAAATGTTTGGATTTGAAACTTTCAATTTTTGGGGTGAAAAGGCACCAAAGGGGTTAACCTTACGTTTTTTTCAAAAATCGCCAAAAATTTAATTGGTTTTTTTTTTATCACAACCGACGTGATTTGATGCGGGGAGTTCGAAAAACGCGGTATCTTTGCGGGAAATCGCTCGTAAGTGGTAAAAAATTACGTTCAAATATTTCCAACTTTAAAGACGCATAAATCCTAAAATATCATACTTACGACAAATCTGCCTGCTTCAGTCGATTTATCTCAAAAAACTGCATAGGAAAACGCCAAAAAATGTTTGGATTTGAAACTTTCAATTTTTGGGGTGAAAAAACACCAAAGGGGTTAACCTTACGTTTTTTTCAAAAATCGCCAAAAATTTAATTGGTCTTTTTTTGATCATAACCGACGTGATTTGATGCAGGGAGTTCGAAAAACGCGGTATCGTTGATGGGAAACGCTCGTAAGCGGTTCAAAATGACATTCAAATATTTCCAACTTTAAAGACGCATAAATCCTAAAATATTATAATTACGGCAAATCTGCCTGCGTCAGTCGATTTATCTCAAAAAACTGCATAGGAAAACGCCAAAAAATGTTTGGATTTGAAACTTTCAATTTTTGGGGTGAAAAAACACCAAAGGGGTTAACCTTACGTTTTTTTCAAAAATCGCCAAAAATTTAATTGGTCTTTTTGTGATCATAACCGACGTTATTTGATGCGGGGAGTTCGAAAAACGCGGTATCGTTGCGGGAAATCGCTCGTAAGTGGTAAAAAATTACGTTCAAATATTTCCAACTTTAAAGACGCATAAATCCTAAAATATCATACTTACCACAAATCTGCCTGCTTCAGTCGATTTATCTCAAAAAACTGCATAGGAAAACGCCAAAAAATGTTTGGATTTGAAACTTTCAATTTTTGGGGTGAAAAAACACCAAAGGGGTTAACCTTACGTTTTTTTCAAAAATCGCCAAAAATTTAATTGGTCTTTTTTTTGATCATAACCGACGTGATTTGATGCGGGGAGTTCGAAAAACGCGGTATCGATGCGGGAAATCGCTCATAAGTGGTAAAAAATTACGTTCAAATATTTCCAACTTTAAAGACGCATAAATCCTAAAATATCATACTTACGGCAAATCTGCCTGCGTCAGTCGATTTATCTCAAAAAACTGCATAGGAAAACGCCAAAAATGTTTGGATTTGAAACTTTCAATTTTTGGGGTGAAAAAGCACCAAAGGGGTTAACCTTACGTTTTTTTCAAAAATCGCCAAAAATTTAATTGGTTTTTTTTTTATCACAACCGACGTGATTTGATGCGGGGAGTTCGAAAAACGCGGTATCGTTGCGGGAAATCGCTCGTAAGTGGTAAAAAATTACGTTCAAATATTTCCAACTTTAAAGACGCATAAATCCTAAAATATCATACTTACGACAAATCTGCCTGCTTCAGTCGATTTATCTCAAAAAACTGCATAGGAAAACGCCAAAAAATGTTTGGATTTGAAACTTTCAATTTTTGGGGTGAAAAAACACCAAAGGGGTTAACCTTACGTTTTTTTCAAAAATCGCCAAAAACTTAATTGGTCTTTTTTTGATCATAACCGACGTGATTTGATGCGGGGAGTTCGAAAAACGCGGTATCGATGCGGGAAATCGCTCGTAAGTGGTAAAAAATTACGTTCAAATATTTCCAACTTTAAAGACGCATAAATCCTAAAATATCATACTTACGACAAATCTGCCTGCGTCAGTCGATTTATCTCAAAAAACTGCATAGGAAAACGCCAAAAAATGTTTGGATTTGAAACTTTCAATTTTTGGGTTGAAAAAACACCAAAGGGGTTAACCTTACGTTTTTTTCAAAAATCGCCAAAAATTTAATTGGTCTTTTTTTGATCATAACCGACGTTATTTGATGCGGGGAGTTCGAAAAACGCGGTATCGTTGATGGGAAACGCTCGTAAGCGGTTCAAAATGACATTCAAATATTTCCAACTTTAAAGACTCATAAATCCTAAAATATTATATTTACGGCAAATCTGCCTGCGTCAGTCGATTTATCTCAAAAAACTGCATAGGAAAACGCCAAAAAATGTTTGGATTTGAAACTTTCAATTTTTGGGGTGAAAAAACATCAAAGGGGTTAACCTTATGTTTTTTTCAAAAATCGCCAAAAATTTAATTGGTCTTTTTTCGATCATAAAGGACGTGATTTGATGCGGGGAGTTCGAAAAACGCGGTATCGTTGCGGGATATCGCTCGTAAGTGGTAAAAAATTACGTTCAAATATTTCCAACTTTAAAGACGCATAAATCCTAAAATATCATACTTACGACAAATCTGCCTGCTTCAGTCGATTTATCTCAAAAAACTGCATAGGAAAACGCCAAAAAATGTTTGGATTTGAAACTTTCAATTTTTGGGGTGAAAAAACACCAAAGGGGTTAGTTAACCTTACGTTTTTTTCAAAAATCGCCAAAAATTTAATTGGTCTTTTTTTGATCATAACCGACGTTATTTGATGCGGGGAGTTCGAAAAACGCGGTATCGTTGATGGGAAACGCTCGTAAGCGGTTCAAAATGACATTCAAATATTTCCAACTTTAAAGACTCATAAATCCTAAAATATTATATTTACGGCAAATCTGCCTGCGTCAGTCGATTTATCTCAAAAAACTGCATAGGAAAACGCCAAAAAATGTTTGGATTTGAAACTTTCAATTTTACCAAAGGGGTTAACCTTACGTTTTTTTCAAAAATCGCCAAAAATTTAATTGTTTTTTTTTTTATCACAACCGACGTGATTTGATGCGGGGAGTTCGAAAAACGCGGTATCTTTGCGGGAAATCGCTCGTAAGTGGTAAAAAATTACGTTCAAATATTTCCAACTTTAAAGACGCATAAATCCTAAAATATCATACTTACGACAAATCTGCCTGCTTCAGTCGATTTATCTCAAAAAACTGCATAGGAAAACGCCAAAAAATGTTTGGATTTGAAACTTTCAATTTTTGGGGTGAAAAAACACCAAAGGGGTTAACCTTACGTTTTTTTCAAAAATCGCCAAATATTTAATTGGTCTTTTTTTGATCATAACCGACGTTATTTGATGCGGGGAGTTCGAAAAACGCGGTATCGTTGCGGGAAATCGCTCGTAAGTGGTAAAAAATTACGTTCAAATATTTCCAACTTTAAAGACGCATAAATCCTAAAATATCATACTTATGGCAAATCTGCCTGCGTCAGTCGATTTATCTCAAAAAACTGCATAGGAAAACACCAAAAAATGTTTGGATTTGAAACTTTCAATTTTTGGGGTGAAAAAGCACCAAAGGGGTTAACCTTATGTTTTTTTCAAAAATCGCCAAAAATTTAATTGGTTTTTTTTTGATCACAACCGACGTGATTTGATGCGGGGAGTTCGAAAAACGCGGTATCGTTGCGGGAAATCGCTCGTAAGTGGTAAAAAATTACGTTCAAATATTTCCAACTTTAAAGACGCATATATCCTAAAATATCATACTTACGACAAATCTGCCTGCTTCAGTCGATTTATCTCAAAAAACTGCATAGGAAAACGCCAAAAAATGTTTGGATTTGAAACTTTCAATTTTTGGGGTGAAAAAACACCAAAGGGGTTAACCTTACGTTTTTTTCAAAAATCGCCAAAAATTTAATTGGTCTTTTTTTGATCATAACCGACGTTATTTGATGCGGGGAGTTCGAAAAACGCGGTATCGTTGATGGGAAACGCTCGTAAGCGGTTCAAAATGACATTCAAATATTTCCAACTTTAAAGACTCATAAATCCTAAAATATTATATTTACGGCAAATCTGCCTGCGTCAGTCGATTTATCTCAAAAACCTGCATAGGAAAACGCCAAAAAATGTTTGGATTTGAAACTTTCAATTTTACCAAAGGGGTTAACCTTACGTTTTTTTCAAAAATCGCCAAAAATGTAATTGGTCTTTTTTCGATCATAAAGGACGTGATTTGATGCGGGGAGTTCGAAAAACGCGGTATCTTTGCGGGAAATCGCTCGTAAGTGGTAAAAAATTACGTTCAAATATTTCCAACTTTAAAGACGCATAAATCCTAAAATATCATACTTACGACAAATCTGCCTGCTTCAGTCGATTTATCTCAAAAAACTGCATAGGAAAACGCCAAAAAATGTTTGGATTTGAAACTTTCAATTTTTGGGGTGAAAAAACACCAAAGGGGTTAACCTTACGTTTTTTTCAAAAATCGCCAAAAATTTAATTGGTCTTTTTTTGATCATAACCGACGTTATTTGATGCGGGGAGTTCGAAAAACGCGGTATCGTTGATGGGAAACGCTCGTAATCGGTTCAAAATGTCATTCAAATATTTCCAACTTTAAAGACTCATAAATCCTAAAATATTATATTTACGGCAAATCTGCCTGCGTCAGTCGATTTATCTCAAAAAACTGCATAGGAAAACGCCAAAAAATGTTTGGATTTGAAACTTTCAATTTTTGGGGTGAAAAAACACCAAAGGGGTTAACCTTACGTTTTTTTCAAAAATCGCCAAAAATTTAATTGGTCTTTTTTCGATCATAAAGGACGTGATTTGATGCGGGGAGTTCGAAAAACGCGGTATCGTTGCGGGATATCGCTCGTAAGTGGTAAAAAATTACGTTCAAATATTTCCAACTTTAAAGACGCATAAATCCTAAAATATCATACTTATGGCAAATCTGCCTGCGTCAGTCGATTTATCTCAAAAAACTGCATAGAAAAACGCCAAAAAATGTTTGGATTTGAAACTTTCAATTTTTGGGGTGAAAAAACACCAAAGGGGTTAACCTTACGTTTTTTTCAAAAATCGCCAAAAATTTAATTGGTCTTTTTTTGATCATAACCGACGTTATTTGATGCGGGGAGTACGAAAAACGCGGTATCGTTGATGGGAAACGCTCGTAAGCGGTTCAAATTGACTTCAAATATTTCCAACTTTAAAGACTCATAAATCCTAAAATATTATATTTACGGCAAATCTGCCTGCGTCAGTCGATTTATCTCAAAAAACTGCATAGAAAAACGCCAAAAAAATGTTTGGATTTGAAACTTTCAATTTTTGGGGTGAAAAGGCACCAAAGGGGTTAACCTTACGTTTTTTTCAAAAATCGCCAAAAATTTAATTGGTTTTTTTTTTATCACAACCGACGTGATTTGATGCGGGGAGTTCGAAAAACGCGGTATCTTTGCGGGAAATCGCTCGTAAGTGGTAAAAAATTACGTTCAAATATTTCCAACTTTAAAGACGCATAAATCCTAAAATATCATACTTACGACAAATCTGCCTGCTTCAGTCGATTTATCTCAAAAAACTGCATAGGAAAACGCCAAAAAATGTTTGGATTTGAAACTTTCAATTTTTGGGGTGAAAAAACACCAAAGGGGTTAACCTTACGTTTTTTTCAAAAATCGCCAAAAATTTAATTGGTCTTTTTTTGATCATAACCGACGTGATTTGATGCAGGGAGTTCGAAAAACGCGGTATCGTTGATGGGAAACGCTCGTAAGCGGTTCAAAATGACATTCAAATATTTCCAACTTTAAAGACGCATAAATCCTAAAATATTATAATTACGGCAAATCTGCCTGCGTCAGTCGATTTATCTCAAAAAACTGCATAGGAAAACGCCAAAAAATGTTTGGATTTGAAACTTTCAATTTTTGGGGTGAAAAAACACCAAAGGGGTTAACCTTACGTTTTTTTCAAAAATCGCCAAAAATTTAATTGGTCTTTTTTTGATCATAACCGACGTTATTTGATGCGGGGAGTTCGAAAAACGCGGTATCGTTGCGGGAAATCGCTCGTAAGTGGTAAAAAATTACGTTCAAATATTTCCAACTTTAAAGACGCATAAATCCTAAAATATCATACTTACGACAAATCTGCCTGCTTCAGTCGATTTATCTCAAAAAACTGCATAGGAAAACGCCAAAAAATGTTTGGATTTGAAACTTTCAATTTTTGGGGTGAAAAAACACCAAAGGGGTTAACCTTACGTTTTTTTCAAAAATCGCCAAAAATTTAATTGGTCTTTTTTTTGATCATAACCGACGTGATTTGATGCGGGGAGTTCGAAAAACGCGGTATCGATGCGGGAAATCGCTCATAAGTGGTAAAAAATTACGTTCAAATATTTCCAACTTTAAAGACGCATAAATCCTAAAATATCATACTTACGGCAAATCTGCCTGCGTCAGTCGATTTATCTCAAAAAACTGCATAGGAAAACGCCAAAAATGTTTGGATTTGAAACTTTCAATTTTTGGGGTGAAAAAGCACCAAAGGGGTTAACCTTACGTTTTTTTCAAAAATCGCCAAAAATTTAATTGGTCTTTTTTTGATCATAACCGACGTTATTTGATGCGGGGAGTACGAAAAACGCGGTATCGTTGATGGGAAACGCTCGTAAGCGGTTCAAATTGACTTCAAATATTTCCAACTTTAAAGACTCATAAATCCTAAAATATTATATTTACGGCAAATCTGCCTGCGTCAGTCGATTTATCTCAAAAAACTGCATAGAAAAACGCCAAAAAAATGTTTGGATTTGAAACTTTCAATTTTTGGGGTGAAAAGGCACCAAAGGGGTTAACCTTACGTTTTTTTCAAAAATCGCCAAAAATTTAATTGGTTTTTTTTTTATCACAACCGACGTGATTTGATGCGGGGAGTTCGAAAAACGCGGTATCTTTGCGGGAAATCGCTCGTAAGTGGTAAAAAATTACGTTCAAATATTTCCAACTTTAAAGACGCATAAATCCTAAAATATCATACTTACGACAAATCTGCCTGCTTCAGTCGATTTATCTCAAAAAACTGCATAGGAAAACGCCAAAAAATGTTTGGATTTGAAACTTTCAATTTTTGGGGTGAAAAAACACCAAAGGGGTTAACCTTACGTTTTTTTCAAAAATCGCCAAAAATTTAATTGGTCTTTTTTTGATCATAACCGACGTGATTTGATGCAGGGAGTTCGAAAAACGCGGTATCGTTGATGGGAAACGCTCGTAAGCGGTTCAAAATGACATTCAAATATTTCCAACTTTAAAGACGCATAAATCCTAAAATATTATAATTACGGCAAATCTGCCTGCGTCAGTCGATTTATCTCAAAAAACTGCATAGGAAAACGCCAAAAAATGTTTGGATTTGAAACTTTCAATTTTTGGGGTGAAAAAACACCAAAGGGGTTAACCTTACGTTTTTTTCAAAAATCGCCAAAAATTTAATTGGTCTTTTTTTGATCATAACCGACGTTATTTGATGCGGGGAGTTCGAAAAACGCGGTATCGTTGCGGGAAATCGCTCGTAAGTGGTAAAAAATTACGTTCAAATATTTCCAACTTTAAAGACGCATAAATCCTAAAATATCATACTTACGACAAATCTGCCTGCTTCAGTCGATTTATCTCAAAAAACTGCATAGGAAAACGCCAAAAAATGTTTGGATTTGAAACTTTCAATTTTTGGGGTGAAAAAACACCAAAGGGGTTAACCTTACGTTTTTTTCAAAAATCGCCAAAAATTTAATTGGTCTTTTTTTTGATCATAACCGACGTGATTTGATGCGGGGAGTTCGAAAAACGCGGTATCGATGCGGGAAATCGCTCATAAGTGGTAAAAAATTACGTTCAAATATTTCCAACTTTAAAGACGCATAAATCCTAAAATATCATACTTACGGCAAATCTGCCTGCGTCAGTCGATTTATCTCAAAAAACTGCATAGGAAAACGCCAAAAATGTTTGGATTTGAAACTTTCAATTTTTGGGGTGAAAAAGCACCAAAGGGGTTAACCTTACGTTTTTTTCAAAAATCGCCAAAAATTTAATTGGTTTTTTTTTTATCACAACCGACGTGATTTGATGCGGGGAGTTCGAAAAACGCGGTATCGTTGCGGGAAATCGCTCGTAAGTGGTAAAAAATTACGTTCAAATATTTCCAACTTTAAAGACGCATAAATCCTAAAATATCATACTTACGACAAATCTGCCTGCTTCAGTCGATTTATCTCAAAAAACTGCATAGGAAAACGCCAAAAAATGTTTGGATTTGAAACTTTCAATTTTTGGGGTGAAAAAACACCAAAGGGGTTAACCTTACGTTTTTTTCAAAAATCGCCAAAAATTTAATTGGTCTTTTTTTGATCATAACCGACGTTATTTGATGCGGGGAGTTCGAAAAACGCGGTATCGTTGATGGGAAACGCTCGTAAGCGGTTCAAAATGACATTCAAATATTTCCAACTTTAAAGACTCATAAATCCTAAAATATTATATTTACGGCAAATCTGCCTGCGTCAGTCGATTTATCTCAAAAAACTGCATAGGAAAACGCCAAAAAATGTTTGGATTTGAAACTTTCAATTTTTGGGGTGAAAAAACATCAAAGGGGTTAACCTTACGTTTTTTTCAAAAATCGCCAAAAATTTAATTGGTCTTTTTTCGATCATAAAGGACGTGATTTGATGCGGGGAGTTCGAAAAACGCGGTATCGTTGCGGGATATCGCTCGTAAGTGGTAAAAAATTACGTTCAAATATTTCCAACTTTAAAGACGCATAAATCCTAAAATATCATACTTACGACAAATCTGCCTGCTTCAGTCGATTTATCTCAAAAAACTGCATAGGAAAACGCCAAAAAATGTTTGGATTTGAAACTTTCAATTTTTGGGGTGAAAAAACACCAAAGGGGTTAGTTAACCTTACGTTTTTTTCAAAAATCGCCAAAAATTTAATTGGTCTTTTTTTGATCATAACCGACGTTATTTGATGCGGGGAGTTCGAAAAACGCGGTATCGTTGATGGGAAACGCTCGTAAGCGGTTCAAAATGACATTCAAATATTTCCAACTTTAAAGACTCATAAATCCTAAAATATTATATTTACGGCAAATCTGCCTGCGTCAGTCGATTTATCTCAAAAAACTGCATAGGAAAACGCCAAAAAATGTTTGGATTTGAAACTTTCAATTTTACCAAAGGGGTTAACCTTACGTTTTTTTCAAAAATCGCCAAAAATGTAATTGGTCTTTTTTCGATCATAAAGGACGTGATTTGATGCGGGGAGTTCGAAAAACGCGGTATCGTTGCGGGATATCGCTCGTAAGTGGTAAAAAATTACGTTCAAATATTTCCAACTTTAAAGACGCATAAATCCTAAAATATCATACTTATGGCAAATCTGCCTGCGTCAGTCGATTTATCTCAAAAAACTGCATAGAAAAACGCCAAAAAATGTTTGGATTTGAAACTTTCAATTTTTGGGGTGAAAAAGCACCAAAGGGGTTAACCTTACGTTTTTTTCAAAAATCGCCAAAAATTTAATTGGTCTTTTTTTGATCATAACCGACGTGATTTGATGCGGGGAGTTCGAAAAACGCGGTATCGATGCGGGAAATCGCTCGTAAGTGGTAAAAAATTACGTTCAAATATTTCCAACTTTAAAGACGCATATATCCTAAAATATCATACTTACGACAAATCTGCCTGCTTCAGTCGATTTATCTCAAAAAACTGCATAGGAAAACGCCAAAAAATGTTTGGATTTGAAACTTTCAATTTTTGGGGTGAAAAAACACCAAAGGGGTTAACCTTACGTTTTTTTCAAAAATCGCCAAAAATTTAATTGGTCTTTTTTTGATCATAACCGACGTTATTTGATGCGGGGAGTTCGAAAAACGCGGTATCGTTGATGGGAAACGCTCGTAAGCGGTTCAAAATGACATTCAAATATTTCCAACTTTAAAGACTCATAAATCCTAAAATATTATATTTACGGCAAATCTGCCTGCGTCAGTCGATTTATCTCAAAAAACTGCATAGGAAAACGCCAAAAAATGTTTGGATTTGAAACTTTCAATTTTACCAAAGGGGTTAACCTTACGTTTTTTTCAAAAATCGCCAAAAATGTAATTGGTCTTTTTTCGATCATAAAGGACGTGATTTGATGCGGGGAGTTCGAAAAACGCGGTATCGTTGCGGGATATCGCTCGTAAGTGGTAAAAAATTACGTTCAAATATTTCCAACTTTAAAGACGCATAAATCCTAAAATATCATACTTATGGCAAATCTGCCTGCGTCAGTCGATTTATCTCAAAAAACTGCATAGAAAAACGCCAAAAAATGTTTGGATTTGAAACTTTCAATTTTTGGGGTGAAAAAGCACCAAAGGGGTTAACCTTACGTTTTTTTCAAAGATCGCCAAAAATTTAATTGTTTTTTTTTTATCACAACCGACGTGATTTGATGCGGGGAGTTCGAAAAACGCGGTATCTTTGCGGGAAATCGCTCGTAAGTGGTAAAAAATTACGTTCAAATATTTCCAACTTTAAAGACGCATAAATCCTAAAATATCATACTTACGACAAATCTGCCTGCTTCAGTCGATTTATCTCAAAAAACTGCATAGGAAAACGCCAAAAAATGTTTGGATTTGAAACTTTCAATTTTTGGGGTGAAAAAACACCAAAGGGGTTAACCTTACGTTTTTTTCAAAAATCGCCAAAAATTTAATTGGTCTTTTTTTGATCATAACCGACGTTATTTGATGCGGGGAGTTCGAAAAACGCGGTATCGTTGCGGGAAATCGCTCGTAAGTGGTAAAAAATTACGTTCAAATATTTCCAACTTTAAAGACGCATAAATCCTAAAATATCATACTTACGACAAATCTGCCTGCTTCAGTCGATTTATCTCAAAAAACTGCATAGGAAAACGCCAAAAAATGTTTGGATTTGAAACTTTCAATTTTTGGGGTGAAAAAACACCAAAGGGGTTAACCTTACGTTTTTTTCAAAAATCGCCAAAAATTTAATTGGTCTTTTTTTGATCATAACCGACGTGATTTGATGCGGGGAGTTCGAAAAACGCGGTATCGATGCGGGAAATCGCTCGTAAGTGGTAAAAAATTACGTTCAAATATTTCCAACTTTAAAGACGCATAAATCCTAAAATATCATACTTACGGCAAATCTGCCTGCGTCAGTCGATTTATCTCAAAAAACTGCATAGGAAAACGCCAAAAAATTTTTGGATTTGAAACTTTCAATTTTTGGGGTGAAAAAACACCAAAGGGGTTAACCTTACGTTTTTTCAAAAATCGCCAAAAATTTAATTGGTCTTTTTTTGATCATAACCGACGTTATTTGATGCGGGGAGTTCGAAAAACGCGGTATCGTTGATGGGAAACGCTCGTAAGCGGTTCAAAATGACATTCAAATATTTCCAACTTTAAAGACTCATAAATCCTAAAATATTATATTTACGGCAAATCTGCCTGCGTCAGTCGATTTATCTCAAAAAACTGCATAGGAAAACGCCAAAAAATGTTTGGATTTGAAACTTTCAATTTTTGGGGTGAAAAAACACCAAAGGGGTTAACCTTACGTTTTTTTCAAAAATCGCCAAAAATTTAATTGGTCTTTTTTTGATCATAACCGACGTTATTTGATGCGGGGAGTTCGAAAAACGCGGTATCTTTGCGGGAAATCGCTCGTAAGTGGTAAAAAATTACGTTCAAATATTTCCAACTTTAAAGACTCATAAATCCTAAAATATCATACTTACGACAAATCTGCCTGCTTCAGTCGATTTATCTCAAAAAACTGCATAGGAAAACGCCAAAAAATGTTTGGATTTGAAACTTTCAATTTTTGGGGTGAAAAAACACCAAAGGGGTTAACCTTACGTTTTTTTCAAAAATCGCCAAAAATTTAATTGGTCTTTTTTTGATCATAACCGACGTTATTTGATGCGGGGAGTTCGAAAAACGCGGTATCGTTGCGGGAAATCGCTCGTAAGTGGTAAAAAATTACGTTCAAATATTTCCAACTTTAAAGACGCATAAATCCTAAAATATCATACTTACGACAAATCTGCCTGCTTCAGTCGATTTATCTCAAAAAACTGCATAGGAAAACGCCAAAAAATGTTTGGATTTGAAACTTTCAATTTTTGGGGTGAAAAAACACCAAAGGGGTTAACCTTACGTTTTTTTCAAAAATCGCCAAAAATTTAATTGGTCTTTTTTTGATCATAACCGACGTGATTTGATGCGGGGAGTTCGAAAAACGCGGTATCGATGCGGGAAATCGCTCATAAGTGGTAAAAAATTACGTTCAAATATTTCCAACTTTAAAGACGCATAAATCCTAAAATATCATACTTACGGCAAATCTGCCTGCGTCAGTCGATTTATCTCAAAAAACTGCATAGGAAAACGCCAAAAAATGTTTGGATTTGAAACTTTCAATTTTTGGGGTGAAAAAACACCAAAGGGGTTAACCTTACGTTTTTTCAAAAATCGCCAAAAATTTAATTGATCTTTTTTTGATCATAACCGACGTTATTTGATGCGGGGAGTTCGAAAAACGCGGTATCGTTGATGGGAAACGCTCGTAAGCGGTTCAAAATGACATTCAAATATTTCCAACTTTAAAGACTCATAAATCCTAAAATATTATATTTACGGCAAATCTGCCTGCGTCAGTCGATTTATCTCAAAAAACTGCATAGGAAAACGCCAAAAAATGTTTGGATTTGAAACTTTCAATTTTAGGGGTGAAAAAACACCAAAGGGGTTAACCTTACGTTTTTTTCAAAAATCGCCAAAAATTTAATTGGTCTTTTTTTGATCATAACCGACGTTATTTGATGCGGGGAGTTCGAAAAACGCGGTATCGTTGATGGGAAACGCTCGTAAGCGGTTCAAAATGACTTTCAAATATTTCCAACTTTAAAGACTCATAAATCCTAAAATATTATATTTACGGCAAATCTGCCTGCGTCAGTCGATTTATCTCAAAAAACTGCATAGGAAAACGCCAAAAAATGTTTGGATTTGAAACTTTCAATTTTTGGGGTGAAAAAGCACCAAAGGGGTTAAACCTTACGTTTTTTTCAAAAATCGCCAAAAAATTAATTGTTTTTTTTTTATCACAACCGACGTGATTTGATGCGGGGAGTTCGAAAAACGCGGTATCTTTGCGGGAAATCGCTCGTAAGTGGTAAAAAATTACGTTCAAATATTTCCAACTTTAAAGACGCATAAATCCTAAAATATCATACTTACGACAAATCTGCCTGCTTCAGTCGATTTATCTCAAAAAACTGCATAGGAAAACGCCAAAAAATGTTTGGATTTGAAACTTTCAATTTTTGGGGTGAAAAAACACCAAAGGGGTTAACCTTACGTTTTTTTCAAAAATCGCCAAAAATTTAATTGGTCTTTTTTTGATCATAACCGACGTTATTTGATGCGGGGAGTTCGAAAAACGCGGTATCGTTGCGGGAAATCGCTCGTAAGTGGTAAAAAATTACGTTCAAATATTTCCAACTTTAAAGACGCATAAATCCTAAAATATCATACTTACGACAAATCTGCCTGCTTCAGTCGATTTATCTCAAAAAACTGCATAGGAAAACGCCAAAAAATGTTTGGATTTGAAACTTTCAATTTTTGGGGTGAAAAAACACCAAAGGGGTTAACCTTACGTTTTTTTCAAAAATCGCCAAAAATTTAATTGGTCTTTTTTTGATCATAACCGACGTGATTTGATGCGGGGAGTTCGAAAAACGCGGTATCGATGCGGGAAATCGCTCGTAAGTGGTAAAAAATTACGTTCAAATATTTCCAACTTTAAAGACGCATAAATCCTAAAATATCATACTTACGGCAAATCTGCCTGCGTCAGTCGATTTATCTCAAAAAACTGCATAGGAAAACGCCAAAAAATTTTTGGATTTGAAACTTTCAATTTTTGGGGTGAAAAAACACCAAAGGGGTTAACCTTACGTTTTTTCAAAAATCGCCAAAAATTTAATTGGTCTTTTTTTGATCATAACCGACGTTATTTGATGCGGGGAGTTCGAAAAACGCGGTATCGTTGATGGGAAACGCTCGTAAGCGGTTCAAAATGACATTCAAATATTTCCAACTTTAAAGACTCATAAATCCTAAAATATTATATTTACGGCAAATCTGCCTGCGTCAGTCGATTTATCTCAAAAAACTGCATAGGAAAACGCCAAAAAATGTTTGGATTTGAAACTTTCAATTTTTGGGGTGAAAAAACACCAAAGGGGTTAACCTTACGTTTTTTTCAAAAATCGCCAAAAATTTAATTGGTCTTTTTTTGATCATAACCGACGTTATTTGATGCGGGGAGTTCGAAAAACGCGGTATCTTTGCGGGAAATCGCTCGTAAGTGGTAAAAAATTACGTTCAAATATTTCCAACTTTAAAGACTCATAAATCCTAAAATATCATACTTACGACAAATCTGCCTGCTTCAGTCGATTTATCTCAAAAAACTGCATAGGAAAACGCCAAAAAATGTTTGGATTTGAAACTTTCAATTTTTGGGGTGAAAAAACACCAAAGGGGTTAACCTTACGTTTTTTTCAAAAATCGCCAAAAATTTAATTGGTCTTTTTTTGATCATAACCGACGTTATTTGATGCGGGGAGTTCGAAAAACGCGGTATCGTTGCGGGAAATCGCTCGTAAGTGGTAAAAAATTACGTTCAAATATTTCCAACTTTAAAGACGCATAAATCCTAAAATATCATACTTACGACAAATCTGCCTGCTTCAGTCGATTTATCTCAAAAAACTGCATAGGAAAACGCCAAAAAATGTTTGGATTTGAAACTTTCAATTTTTGGGGTGAAAAAACACCAAAGGGGTTAACCTTACGTTTTTTTCAAAAATCGCCAAAAATTTAATTGGTCTTTTTTTGATCATAACCGACGTGATTTGATGCGGGGAGTTCGAAAAACGCGGTATCGATGCGGGAAATCGCTCATAAGTGGTAAAAAATTACGTTCAAATATTTCCAACTTTAAAGACGCATAAATCCTAAAATATCATACTTACGGCAAATCTGCCTGCGTCAGTCGATTTATCTCAAAAAACTGCATAGGAAAACGCCAAAAAATGTTTGGATTTGAAACTTTCAATTTTTGGGGTGAAAAAACACCAAAGGGGTTAACCTTACGTTTTTTCAAAAATCGCCAAAAATTTAATTGATCTTTTTTTGATCATAACCGACGTTATTTGATGCGGGGAGTTCGAAAAACGCGGTATCGTTGATGGGAAACGCTCGTAAGCGGTTCAAAATGACATTCAAATATTTCCAACTTTAAAGACTCATAAATCCTAAAATATTATATTTACGGCAAATCTGCCTGCGTCAGTCGATTTATCTCAAAAAACTGCATAGGAAAACGCCAAAAAATGTTTGGATTTGAAACTTTCAATTTTAGGGGTGAAAAAACACCAAAGGGGTTAACCTTACGTTTTTTTCAAAAATCGCCAAAAATTTAATTGGTCTTTTTTTGATCATAACCGACGTTATTTGATGCGGGGAGTTCGAAAAACGCGGTATCGTTGATGGGAAACGCTCGTAAGCGGTTCAAAATGACTTTCAAATATTTCCAACTTTAAAGACTCATAAATCCTAAAATATTATATTTACGGCAAATCTGCCTGCGTCAGTCGATTTATCTCAAAAAACTGCATAGGAAAACGCCAAAAAATGTTTGGATTTGAAACTTTCAATTTTTGGGGTGAAAAAGCACCAAAGGGGTTAAACCTTACGTTTTTTTCAAAAATCGCCAAAAAATTAATTGTTTTTTTTTTATCACAACCGACGTGATTTGATGCGGGGAGTTCGAAAAACGCGGTATCTTTGCGGGAAATCGCTCGTAAGTGGTAAAAAATTACGTTCAAATATTTCCAACTTTAAAGACGCATAAATCCTAAAATATCATACTTACGACAAATCTGCCTGCTTCAGTCGATTTATCTCAAAAAACTGCATAGGAAAACGCCAAAAAATGTTTGGATTTGAAACTTTCAATTTTTGGGGTGAAAAAACACCAAAGGGGTTAACCTTACGTTTTTTTCAAAAATCGCCAAAAATTTAATTGGTCTTTTTTTGATCATAACCGACGTTATTTGATGCGGGGAGTTCGAAAAACGCGGTATCGTTGATGGTAAACGCTCGTAAGCGGTTCAAAATGACGTTCATATATTTCCAACTTTAAAGACGCAAAAATCCTAAAATATTATACTTACGGCAAATCTGATTGCGTCAGTCGATTTATCTCAAAAAACTACATAGGAAAACGCCAAAAAATGTGTGGATTTGAAACATTCAATTTTTGGGGTGAAAAAACACCAAAGGGGTTAACCTTACGTTTTTTTCAAAAATCGCCAAAAATTTAATTGGTCTTTTTTTGATCATAACCGACGTGATTTGATGCGGGGAGTTCGAAAAACGCGGTATCGTTGCGGGAAATCGCTCGTAAGTGGTAAAAAATTACGTTCAAATATTTCCAACTTTAGAGACGCATAAATCCTAAAATATCATACTTACGGCAAATCTGCCTGCGTCAGTCGATTTATCTCAAAAAACTGCATAGGAAAACGCCAAAAAATGTTTGGATTTGAAACTTTCAATTTTTGGGGTGAAAAAACACCAAAGGGGTTAACCTTACGTTTCTTTCAAAAATCGCCAAAAATTTAATTCGTCTTTTTTTGACTAATACCGACGTGATTTGATGCGAGGAGTTCGAAAAACGCGGTATTGTTGAGGGTAAACGCTCGTAAGCGGTTCAAAATGACGTTCAAATATTTCCAACTTTTAAGACGCATAAATCCGAAAATATTATACTTACGGCAAATCTGCCTGCGTCAGTCGATTTATCTCAAAAAACTGCACAGGAAAACGCCAAAAAATGTGTGGATTTGAAACATTCAATTTTTGGGGTGAAAAAACACCAAAGAGGTTAACCTTACGTTTTTTTCAAAAATCGCCAAAAATTTAATTGGTCTTTTTTTGATCATAACCGACGTGATTTGATGCGGGGAGTTCGAAAAACGCGGTATCGTTGCGGGAAATCGCTCGTAAGTGGTAAAAAATTACGTTCAAATATTTCCAACTTTAGAGACGCATAAATCCTAAAATATCATACTTACGGCAAATCTGCCTGCGTCAGTCGATTTATCTCAAAAAACTGCATAGGAAAACGCCAAAAAATGTTTGGATTTGAAACTTTCAATTGTTGGGGTGAAAAAACACCAAAGGGGTTAACCTTACGTTTTTTTCAAAAATCGCCAAAAATTTAATTGGTCTTTTTTTGATCACAACCGACGTGATTTGATGCGGGGAGTTCGAAAAACGCGGTATCGTTGCGAGAAATCGCTCGTAAGTGGTAAAAAATTACGTTCAAATATTTCCAACTTTAAAGACGCATAAATCCTAAAATATCATACTTACGGCAAATCTGCCTGCGTCAGTCGATTTATCTCAAAAAACTGCATAGGAAAACGCCAAAAAATGTTTGGATTTGAAACTTTCAATTTTTGGGGTGAAAAAACACCAAAGGGGTTAACCTTACGTTTCTTTCAAAAATCGCCAAAAATTTAATTCGTCTTTTTTTGACTAATACCGACGTGATTTGATGCGAGGAGTTCGAAAAACGCGGTATTGTTGAGGGTAAACGCTCGTAAGCGGTTCAAAATGACGTTCAAATATTTCCAACTTTTAAGACGCATAAATCCGAAAATATTATACTTACGGCAAATCTGCCTGCGTCAGTCGATTTATCTCAAAAAACTGCACAGGAAAACGCCAAAAAATGTGTGGATTTGAAACATTCAATTTTTGGGGTGAAAAAACACCAAAGGGGTTAACCTTACGTTTCTTTCAAAAATCGCCAAAAATTTAATTCGTCTTTTTTTGACTAATACCGACGTGATTTGATGCGAGGAGTTCGAAAAACGCGGTATTGTTGAGGGTAAACGCTCGTAAGCGGTTCAAAATGACGTTCAAATATTTCCAACTTTTAAGACGCATAAATCCGAAAATATTATACTTACGGCAAATCTGCCTGCGTCAGTCGATTTATCTCAAAAAACTGCACAGGAAAACGCCAAAAAATGTGTGGATTTGAAACATTCAATTTTTGGGGTGAAAAAACACCAAAGGGGTTAACCTTACGTTTCTTTCAAAAATCGCCAAAAATTTAATTCGTCTTTTTTTGACTAATACCGACGTGATTTGATGCGAGGAGTTCGAAAAACGCGGTATTGTTGAGGGTAAACGCTCGTAAGCGGTTCAAAATGACGTTCAAATATTTCCAACTTTTAAGACACATAAATCCTAAAATATTATATTTACGGCAAATCTGCCTGCGTCAGTCGATTTATCTCAAAAAACTGCATAGGAAAACGCCAAAAAATGTGTGGATTTGAAACATTCAATTTTTGGGGTGAAAAAACACCAAAGGGGTTAACCTTACGTTTCTTTCAAAAATCGCCAAAAATTTAATTCGTCTTTTTTTGACTAATACCGACGTGATTTGATGCGAGGAGTTCGAAAAACGCGGTATCGTTGAGGGTAAACGCTCGTAAGCGGTTCAAAATGACGTTCAAATATTTCCAACTTTAAAGACGCATAAATCCTAAAATATTATACTTAACGTATCGTATCTATTCGACGTATCTGCATCCATAGAGTTCGGAAAGTATAGATAGGCCTGGCGGAAATGCTTAAAACCGAGTCAAAAGAGAGAAATAAAATTCTCAATTGCTCTCCTTTATAGTTCGGAAAACGCACATGGGCCTGGCGGAAATGCAGAAAACTGAGTCAAAAAAGAGAAATAGCGGATAAATTCTTCAAATAATTTTGCCGCTATAATCCGACACGAATTAACATCTGAATATTAATTTTGCCTGATTACTACCTGATTAAATTTACAATATGTTGTTTTAGGTTCTGCCCTTCCGTATTCTTGTATTTGGCAAGCGTTGTTCCCGCTATATGGCTTTTGGAATTGGACAAAGTTGATCGACGTCTAAGAACACGAGAAGAAACATTTAACTTAACCGCATCCGCGAACCTAAAAGATCTTCACAACCTCATTGGGGTACGTTGTCACTTGACTACAAAAAACCAGAACCAAAAATTTATTTTAATATTTTCAGGTACAAATAAAATTACCGGAAATAAACCTTAGCACTGAAACATGGATTACTTTGATTGAACAATTTCTTATGTTAATTTTAATAATTGGAAGGTGGATGTTACCAAAAGGAGATTTAACTCGCGATCAGCTCAGTCAAATTTTGTTGGTTTACATTGGTAGGCTTGCAAAAATATTATGCTTTCCAAGAGTTGTCAATTATTACAAATAATATCAAATGTTTCTGTTCAGGTACAGCGGCTGACATAATAGAATTTTTCGACTCGTTCAAAGACGACAAAATTTCGAACGAACCAATTTTGGTTATGTTGACTTTGGGAATTTGGTAAAACAATGAATATTTTACGATATCAGTTGCAATGTCTAAAATTTTAATATATTTAGGACTTGGAGTTTAATGCAATTTACGGTTGTCTTAACTGCGACCAAATCACGAAAATCAAGGATGTCGAGTAGCGCTGGTTCTGCAATTAAAAAGTCAGTGAGAAAAATGTTTGGCCAAGATGCAGTCTCAATAAATTTTAATTGTAGGTCCAAAAATTTTTGCAATATTGACGTGTGGGGTATTGCTCTCAATATAACCCTGCAAGATGCACCATTTCTTGCATTTCGACTTCTTATCATCACCCATTATAATATTATTTCGTATATGAACGTTTTCTTCACTTGCAAAAACACTTTGGTGATTTTATTACAACTCTACAGACTTCACGTAGTTTACAGTGAAAATCGAAAACAACTGAAGAAACAAAATTTTGAATTGACTAGCATCTCAATAATTTCGAAACCGGGGATGTATGGAGATGCCGAAAGGCCAGCCAAACGTAAAAGCGAGAAAAGTATAAAAAAGCATAATTCGAAGGATAAGGGTAAAAAGAGTGGAAAGCGTCACGAAGTTGAAGATCATTTTTCGGATAATGAAGATCATTGCCGAAGCACCAGGTAAATCATCATCATCGCTCATATAAACCGATATGTGAGCTGATTTATTAATTTTTATTTATTTAGAAAAACCAAAAATAATAGAAAGGATACTGGGTACTCTACTGGAAGTTCTCACGCAAGTACGCGATACCAAAATAAGAAAACCCAATGCACCAAAAATTCCAAAGACGTTTCTCGAAGTAAGGACAAGCGAAAGTTGGAACGTAGCGATTGCGATACTAAAGAGCATGGAAAACGAGAAGTGGATAGGTTTTCTGAAGAAAGCAGCAGCGGTAGTTTAAGTTTTGATCTTAACGAGTCAGAAAGAACGGAATTCCGAAAAGAAATAAAAAAGATTAATACCAAGAAAAAAGGCAAAAGCACGACTACTTCCAGAAGCACGTCGACCAGTTCGTCGGACTGACGCCAACAGTTAGCCATCATGGCAATATTTTGTTTGTATATTTTCATTTTCATTTGTTGCTTGGCATTTATTTATTGTGCAATAAATACGGATGGTATAGTTGTGGCAACAATTTACAAGAAACGTGCAAAACATATTTGATGCAAATCCATATTTTCCAAATTCAAAAACTGCGTTCCATACTTTGGAGCGTTGGTTCAATTTTTCAGAAGTCAGAATTTTGATGCAAAAATTGTTAGGTCTGTTCAATTAGTTTTTCTCTAACCGTACTAACTAGTCTACTAGGTTTAGTTCCAATAGAAGATCAGATAGAGATCCAAATGTTACTTGAAGTGACTCATCGGGACTTGCCTGGAATTCCCATCAAAATTTTTAAATAACACAAATGTTTTCTAATTTTGCAATTAGTAGAAAACTTAATTGGGACTCTTGCCCAATAAACCAAATGCAGATTGTAATCCTTCAGCTACTAGCGGCTGTGGTTTTTCGAACGGATCCACTACCATCTAATAAAAGTATTTTTCTATGTAAATACTGTATTAACGTATAATGCTATATCACATGTAATTTTTTGTAATGGTAATAAACAATTTGAATTTATCGATTTTTTACACAGTTCCCAAAAATGGGTGCTTAGCAGCTGAGTATCACAGTGCAGTCCATGTAGACTTAATTATGGAGTTCTGAAGAGATATCTTCTTTTGGGTGGAAAATGGAGATTTTTGTACTACGTATCATCTGATTTAATTTTAATCCGAGCTATTTCCGTTTAATAAATACTACATTGGTTTACGTCAGGTGACAGTTGAGTCTTCTCTCGAGACTCTAACCTGAGAGACTGACAGGTTTTTTTACAAATTATTATTTTTAAAATATCGAAAATACCAGAAAATTGTTTGAAATTTTTAATACAAAAAGAAATTAACACAATAAGTGCTGATAGATACAAAGATAAAATTCACAACTTTTAAGCAAATAATTAATTTAAAATTGTATTTTAACGGTCATTTGAAGCACAAATTAATAAACATTCTTGGGGAATCACATCAAAATCACCTTTACAACCCTAGTGCAAATGCTAGTCCGCCGATTAATTTGCGGTATTTATCATATCTCTTCATCAGATAACCGAATAAACTCGATTTACTATTTACATTTTACTTTTAAGTTTCACTGTCAGGCGAAAAAAACCTGATGAAATGATTATCTTAGGGCTAAACTAAAAAGATTTGCAAATTTAATCTTTTTCCGTAACTTCGTTCCCCATATTCTCTATTTCATTTTCTACCTCCTTCTGACTTTTATTGGCGACTATTGCATACAGCAAACACGTGCTTTCGAACAATTTCCAACAGGAATGATTTCTAATACTTGGCTGTTGTTGGTCATTGAGATCTTTAGTTTGCATTGCACGAAATTGCAAGTTCCTTTCGTAGAGGGTTGGTTTTATTGATCCATTACTTACTGCATCATTGGAACCCAACAGGTTTTTGCATTCTTCCACTTCCTTTACATACGCCACAACATTCGTTAAGCTGCTACGCATCGTTTCTTCTAGATCTAAATTGGATTTGTTCTTCAACGACTCCTTATCTTCCAGAAGTTTCTTTTTAATCCCAGATGTAATATTTCGATTTTCCATAAACTGGGAAGCTTTCAGATTGTTACTTATCAGCTCTAACGATTCAGTTTTTTCATTGTAGAAGGGCATCTCGTGTGCAGTTGTCGGCCATTCCTTATAATTTTTAGGAGTAATTGGCGAAGGGGGACAATAAATCGCACCAGTGGTTCTGCAGGACTGGCGTAAAGTGGACTAAAACAAAAGTGAATTACAGTATTATACGTAAACCTAGAATTTTTTAAACAAAATTTCCAAAAATAAAACAAAAACAAATTATCAAAATAAAATTTTGGTTGTAATTCATTTTTTGTGTGAATAAAGCGCATTTGCATCTGGAAATTCGAAAAAGACAGCGGACTTTTATTGTTTTTTGGGGGAAAACGTTGTCTCAAATAAGTAGAGAAATCGGATAATTAATCACGTGGAGTCCAAAAATAAAATTATAAAATTAAAAATGAAATAAATAAAAATAAAAAAATAGAATTAAAAAAGAAAAGCTTATTTAATTCATCAAACGGCGAAAAGATGATTTTTCTTTTTCTTTTGGCTATAAAAATTCCAGTTTAATCTCATTCCGAAGTTAGTGTTACTAGTCAAGGTAACCACGTAATTCTGGTTTCTTATTAACGCTAGATTTACGTGCCCTCCGAAGCACAACGACGGTCAAGTCAATCTATCTTTGATTTCGAACCGGGTATATTAGTGTTAGCAGTTGATTAAACTGACCTTTAACGTTAACCAAGTGATCGTGCATTCGGAAAAATCATTCGATGAAGCAGAAATCAAGAATTTTCAATACAAAACAGTAAAATTAGAAAAATTTAAATTTTTGTATTAAGCGCCTGGGTAACCTTCGACTTGTTCTTATATGAATTGTCTGAGGCTAATCGGGAACATTTTTTCAGTCGCTCCAAATTATCTGAAGCTCAGATAATAAGGTAAGGCCACAATGTCAATGCCAATCAATGTCGTTATCAAGTATTATTATTACTGGATTGCCCACGATTGTGCGGCCTGAAGGCCGCACTGACTGGACACTCTCCCATATATTCTCCCAATATTTTTTAGCGCGATAGCTTAAAATAAACCAATTGTAGAATTGCCAAACAGCCAAATTACATACAAGTGGCTCAAAATGAAATCCGGACACTCGGTTTTGAAGCCGTTTTTGGGCATGTAAAACTGGATTTTACAGCAAAACTTTTTAGAGGTTTTTTGTTGCAAATTTTATTGCTTTCAATTTTGTTTATATGCATTTTTTTATTTTGTCCCGCTCAGGGCCGGATCAAGCTATTTCAGCGTCGAGTGCAGATTAGGTAAATGGCGCCGTTAATCAGAGCTGGAACTAGGATGTGATGCGTCTATAGCGACTTTGAAATTTGCACCTCTAGTGGGAGGTCTGAGGGGGTGCCCCCCAGAATATTGCGCCGCAGACAAAAATTTTTAAAATTTTCAAGGTCAAGCGCTGTATTGTAAAGTTAGTAAATTGCGATACAAAAATATTCACTCAAAAGAAAAGTTTAGTGAAGCAAATTTACTTAAAAAATACATTAAAGGACTAAGCACGCAACAGCAGGTAGTTGATCTACGATCTACGCGTGGTAAAGGCCACAGGAAATGCAAATCTTTTATTTACATTTGTCATTCTAGGATTTTCTCACGCTTTAACTCCCCTCAGATACGGCCCTGCTCAACAGGACGGTAAATCGCGGTGGTATTTATTTATATTTTTTAAATTTAATTTTAAAATTGAAAATTAGGCGCCCCCTAACTAGTTCGCGCCTGTGACGGGCGCCTCTCTCGCCACGCCTTAGTTCCGGCCCTGCCTTTAATGCTTATAATATCATATAGAATATTATAATCAAAGAAAAATGCAGTACCTTGAAATCACAACAATTAAAAACTGCTCAATTTTGGCGCCTTCTAAACTTTGGCGCTGGGTGCGGCGGCTCCATTGCACCCATGGTTTATCCGACCCTGGTCCCGCCGTTTCTTACTGACAGCGGCTTAAACAAGCCTCGGTAAATTACAAAACATGTTTTCAACTATATCTTGGAAACGGTACAACAAAATAAAAAAAATGAATAGGCATTTTTTCTTGTAAATTTTATTCTCTATATTTTTGTTCCTATACATTTTTCTATTTGGTTGCACCGTTTCCGAGATATATAGATAACAATATTTTTCGTATTTTCCCGAGTTTTTTTAAGCCGCTGTCGGTCAGAAACGGCACAACAAAATAAAAAAATGTATATTAAAAAATTGAAGACAATGAAATTTTCTACAAAAAACATCTAATAAGTTTTGCTGTAAAATGGATTTTTATAATATGAAAACATAGAAGAGTCCGGATTTCATTATGAGTCACTGTATGTTATGCGTTCGCAGTCTTAAAAGCAGCAGCACTGATTCGTCACTTCTATAATAATTATAATATAATAATAACTAATAACTATTTAGAATTTCTATCCATTAATACAGGGGTGGTTCAATTTTGAATACAAGCCTCTTCTTCATAGATAAGCCCTACAGCTGCTTCAACCCGATTAGAAAATGTGCCTGACAAATTAATTAGAAAAATTGACACAGATGACAGCAAAAATGAGTAAATCAGCGAAAGATGAAATGTAATATGTTAAAATGAATTCACATGAAGACAGGCCCGGAACTAGGGCGTGGCAAGAGGCGCCCACAACGGGTGCGAGCCAGTTAGGGGGCGCCAAATTTTCAATTTTAAAATTAAATTTAAAAAATATATATAAAATAAAAGGCACTTTCCTAATTTATAAAGTACTTCGGGCGGCTTAATAACAAAATTTCAATTTTATGTTTAAAAAACAAATTATTAATAATAACATAATAATTATTACAAAAGATCTCATCAACGTTTGATAGCAATACGATTTCAAAAATAGAAAAAAATCCTATAAATCATCATTTTTTTATTAATAAATGAATTCCCCGCAATTTACGATCCTGGTGGGTAGAGCCGTATCTGAGGGGAGGTTTTGGGGGTTTAAACCCCCTCCGACATAAAGCGCGAGAAAAAATCCTAGAATATAAAATATAATAAAAGATTAGCAGGATACCACTCATAAAAACCTTTCGTAAAAAGTAACATTTTCGACGGATCCCCTTCCGGGAATTTTTATTATTACAAACAATTGTTGTTTTTTTACATTTCGGGGGGGGGGGCTGGCTACGGGCCTGCCTGTGGCCTTTAACCACGCGTAGATCAACGCTGCTGCTTGCTTTGTCCTGTAATTTGTTTAATAAATTTGCCACATTTAGGCCCAGTTTTTCAATCGTAAGTTAACCTTAGATTAACCCAAATTTAAAGGTTAACTTAGATTTCTGACCAAGCAGGTAGTCATAAACGTAGGTTAACCCTGAAATTTAGATTAACTTACGATTGAAAAACTGGGCCTAAACCTATTTTTTTGAGAAAATATTTTTGTATCGCGCTGTTCTAACTTTACAATATAACGCTTAACCTTCAAATTTTCAAAAAATTTTGATTGCGGCGCCATATGCTGGAGAGTATCCCCCAGACCCGCCGATAAAGGTGCAAGTTTACAACCCTAGTTCCGGCTCTGCATGAAGATATTGATTACAAAATACATAAGTCAGCAGCTTTAACTATCTAGAGGAGATGGTAAACAGTGATAAACTGATATTAACAAATAGTAAAATTCTGAAAAAATAGACGACAAAGATGCGGCCTTCAGGCCGCACAGTCTCGACAATCTGCTACCAATATATTTTTTATTATTTTGGTTATCTTCTAGAAATTTCAATACGGAATTAGTCATATGATCGCCCGTAACTTGATTAAAATCTAAATAACTAACTAGAAAATGTAACTTGAAAGGGGAAGGAGGAATTGTGTCTGATACGGCACTTGTATTGTTTCGAAAGGTTTTTTAAAATACATTTTTGATTATAATTTAAAGAATTTTTTTAACTTCCACTTTCAAATAGCCATTGCTCCGAAAATATTCAATTTTTGGCATAAATGGTCCAGTACTTTTTTAAAGAGTGTAGAATTATCTACAAATGAGATTCTAACTCTTTATTGTCTAAAATGAACACCTTTCAAGATATGGATTAAATTAAGTACAAAAATGTTGAACACATCTAAGTCTTCTTCTTTGTTACTTCTTTGTAAATAAGAAAGTATTGTAATCCCTATTTATTCGGTTTTCAGATTTTGACTGAAATATCCGTTTGACCTTCCCTGAATCCATTTTGACTAGTTTTGTCGTGACGTCTGTACGTGCATATGTACGTATGAACATACGGACGTCTGTATGTCGCATAACTCAAATACGGCAAGTCGTAGAAAGTTGAAATTTTGTATTTGAGACTCTTATAGTATAAGAGTGCACCTCCTATTTCTGGTTGCAATTGTCCGGGCAAAAAGGGCACTTTACTCTAGGTAGAAAGATACATGACTCGCACGAATGGATTAACGAGATTATAACTACAAAATAATTATTCTACATTTTAGTTATTAGGAAAAGTATTAACAATTTATTTTTTGTTCAAGAAATCAATTTTTATGATTTTGTCAATTTATTGTTTTGTTGTGTAGTCTGCTTTGTTCACTATTTTCGGTTTCGTGTGAAATAAATTAATTATTACAAAAATGCTTGTTTGACTAAAGTTGTAGTTTAATTTAAATTTGCTATTTGAAAAAGAACGATAGTTTAAAAAAAATAAAAACAAAAGAAATTCAACATTACATTTTTCAACATTTGCTTGTTTAATTTAATTCGAACTGATTTTGAACAATTTCTTTATCATTTTAATGATATTTTTAAAAATAGCATCAAATAATCAATAGTTACAGGCTATGACCACGTTTGAATGTAGAAATTAAGAAAATTCCTAGCTTTTTCCAAATCCCAATTTCTAAATTCTCATTACAGAGCTAGTACGTACCCGAGTTTGAATTTACACAGAGAAAAATGTTTGTTACTAATCCACACAATTGTGCAGAAAAAGTAAGCAATTGTGTAATTTTGTAATTGCAATTATACAATTGTAATGTATAATTTAATGACCAGCGTCAATTAAATTAAATTTACAGTTAAAATATTATCCTTAAATAACGAAGTAAACAATTATGTAATTTTATTGCACAACTGTGTGAATTAGTAACACATATTTCTGTAGACTAAAAATTTAGTTAAAAATTTTTTTTATAAGTCTCCTCAATATCACCAACTAAGCCGTATACATTGACCGCCAGAGACCAGACACCACGAAAGGTAAGCTCCCCGTGGTTTGCATTTCACGTCATACAGTAGGTACACAGTAAAAAAAGTACTTTAATCGCAAATTTTGTTTAAAAATGCAAAACAACTCTTCTGATTGATCCCAAAAGTAAGAACTTAATTCTGATAACTGTGTATTTGATTTTGACTATTTCAGGGGCCTATCATTTCAGATCTTAGCTTTGATTAGCATTATATGTATTAAACGTCATTACTATTGCGTCAAAATTTCAAACAGATTCCTTAAGATAGGATATTCGATTTTCCGTCATTGGTGACTGATTGGAAATTAAAAACGCGTCAGCTTCGACGTCACCGCGGTAAGTTTCTTCTTCATAATTTGAATTTTAAAATTCACAAAATTTGATTTTCCTATTTTAAAAGGGGTTCACTTATTAAAAAATTCGACCCGATGAAATCGTAACGGAATTTCCGCGTAATCTCATCGATCAACATTGAATTGTGACAGATTATGTAAAAATTACGTTTCAATGATCTTCGAACCTTACTTTAAAATTTCCAGGTTAGCAAATTGAGGCAAATCAACAGCAGCGATTAAATAAAATTTATAATTAAAATATTGTCCTTAAATAACTTAATTTAGCCGTGCGACAGTTACGCCACTGGTGAAACCAAATTTTTTAAAAACAAAAAATGTTTTATTAATTTTACCTGGCAACGCGTGTTAAAGTGGCCAAGTAATTCTTCACGGTTTTTCAAGAAACATTAAAATAAGCAAACTCTACCACTCAAAAGATGGATGAGAAATTTACCTGATCAATGACCACCGGCGGTTTCACTTTTCTTTTTTTAACTTTGGCGTTAAACACTGAAGGATGATAAGATAATTTTTCGATCAAATCGTGATGTACTTTTTCGATGTGAGCTTTCCGCACTGGGTTCTTCCGTTTTTCTATGCCAACTCTTCTGCCGCGCAATTGATGACTGTGGGTTTCGGTGATGGTTAGTGGGTCTTCGTTGGGACGTTTTGCTTTTGGAATACTTTTTGACTTATCTGATGTCAAGCTATATTCACGGACGAAAACCACGTCGTCGTTATCTTCTTTTTTGGTTCGTTCTTCGAGCTTGTTTTGGGATTCCTGGGATAAATCGATCGTGTCGATGATCGGGAATGCATGATTGCTCTTTCCGCAATCCATCAAATTAATCTTGTTCTCTACGAAGACTTTCTTTGTTTCTTCCATTTTGGCCGTGTTTTCCGCTGCTAAGTCTTCTTCTCCCGAATGGGGATCCACATTGATGAACTCGATGAGGTTCTCAAATTGGGCCAATTTAAATCCCCCCAGAAACACGTCAGCAGGTACGAAATAACTAGGGACTGTATCCTACAAACAAGCAAAAACTCAGTTAATTTTGGCAATTTCGATTCAAAATTTCATTTACCATTTTGAATAATAAATTACTAATTTAAAAATAATGCTACTGCATCAGTTTGGGCTGAGTTCATTTAGTTTTTCAAAAAAATAAATATGTTTTGGAGATCGGTTACGTTTAATATTGAAAAAAATTATACGTACTTGACTACGGCTTGCTGTTTTACATCCTTGATCAAAATATCGAATCATTTTGCTGTTATCGTTTGGAGTTCTGTCGTGCACTTTATCATCGTTGTGGTACCACGTCAAATTTTTATCCACTAATTTATCTTCAAATGGAACTATTTCTACATCGTCAAAGTCGTCGCTATTGGGCATTGCAATACCTTTTGCTAATTTACTTTCTTATCGTCTAATTTGTCAAATTTATCTTAATCGTTTTTGCCTCGTGATAAACAAACCATGAACTGCAAAGGACTGTAGTTGCATGGGACTTTCCAACTGCCTCTACTTTTTTTTATTTGCACTAATTGAATCAATATGGCGACTTGTAAAATTTGTACCACACACTGGAAGCACTGTGGAAGTAAAGGGAGCTCAAAATGTCACCATTGGAGAAATATCAAGGTTGTTGGTTAGTTTCCATTGTTTGATTCTGACAGTAGTTTTTTGTGAAAAGCTCGGAAGTGTTTCCTCCCGGTCATCCAAAATCCGTCCGTTCAAGATGGGATATCGAATTTGAATGGATACTAATTTGGGGTAAGCAATAAAATATTAACAATTTTCTTTATTTCAATAATTTAAAATGTCCGTCAGATTTCATAATTTCAAAACTTGAAAGAAGAAATTATAAAAAAATTTTAATATTAATATAGTCATAATCGTCAAACTTGTAACTGACGTCATGTTAACAACTGGTTATAAAAACGTAATGTTTTCTCCAAATCGGGAATCGGATCGAATACAAAAGTGAGTCCCCAAAAATACATCATGATTTCAACAACTGTGGATGAATCATTTCCGCCAACTACAATAATCCAAAATTGAAATAAAAAAAGGTTACAGCAAAAAGTTGAAGAACAACCTCTTTTGGTTCTTTTTCAAAATTGCAGGCAAAAACTACAGCGGAATTCCATTTCAGTTTTATTTTAATGGCCAAAATTGATGTAATATTTCCCATTAATTATAACAGGTATGTTTTGACAGTTCTCTATTTTTCTGGAATTAGTAAATAATATAAAATATACCATGACGTAATTAACGCAACTGCCAAATTATTACAACTTTAATAGAAATTCACACGGATACTTACCTATTGCTCAAGCTTAGTTTCCTATAAAAAATCGCCCAAAAATATTTTAGTAAACAAAATAAATTATACAGTATGTCCCAAAAGTATAACATTTAAATTTAATCCAGAGAAAAAGTTTTGTTTTAAACAAAAAATTTAATTTTTGGAAAACATCTAATGGACCTCCATGGATGGGGCCAGTAGGTAATCATTTTGAAACAAAAAAAATATCAATCTAAGCAATCTCTGGATTGTCGACAAGAATTTTTCTATTGAAAAATATTCTTTTTAAGATACAAATCTCGATCTTGAGACGGTCATATTATTATAAATAGCTTATAAGTTATATTGTAAAACTGAAGGAAAGGCAATAACCATTACTGTATTATATTATTTTTAAAACAAATTTTTATCGACGGTCATAATATTAATAGCATACCGGTAATAGAAAGCCTGGTTCGATTCCTTATTCTGACCGTCTCGGATCATAAGACAATGTCAAGCCATTTTCCAACAAACTTGATTTTTTAATTTAAATAAAACAATTGAAATAAAATCAAACAAAAGTTTATTAATTAATATTTTATAATATGTCCAACATGAAATTTCTGTTAAATGGCCGAAAACCGGGGAGAATTCACATTATCAAATGTTAATAATTTAAAAATAAGTACTCAATTTAGTAAATTGACGTCATTAAATTTAAAATTCAATTTTAGCCTACCTTAATTATATGGGGAAAATATAATGTACTCTACTGAGAAAATTTAAATTCTTTCGGGATGCGCTTCTTTTAGGTTGGTATATGCGAAGAACCAATCAGAAGCTTTAATTAGCGGGCAGCGGCATTTTCGAACACCGATTTTTATTTTCATTCAAAATTTAATTTGATTTATTTGAATAATCTCTGACCCTTTTTTTGCTTCACTTTTATTCCATGATGGAATATTCCATCGCGCATTTTGCTCTCTTCTATTTTTTCTCGCTGACTTTGAGTTTTGCGTTTGTTGGAGCACGAAGTTTTTTCTGGCTCATCCTGCGTATTTCGACAAGTTTCGCGCCTTTACCACTCTTGCAAGGAAGAGGTTTCGTGCTTTTTGGTTTTTCTGCCAGGGTGGAAAGGTTTGTTTTTGAACTGCCCTTCCTTTTTTGATTGCCCCTATATCTAGTTATCTCGAAGATTAAGATCATTTTGGGTACAGGGTTGTCTAAATAAGGTTTGAATCTTTCTGAGTTTCATTGATTTGCCTGGGTGAAAAGGCTGATTCAAAGGACCTTCTGTGGGGGTTGACTGACTGACTTAGGATCCCTTTGATGTCTCAGTATTCCTCGAGAGAGTTTTTTTGTCTGCGATTGCTTGGGTTTCTTTTATGGGAGTTGTTAATTCTGATTTCGAGTCAGTGAAGACTTCCGACTCGGGAGGGGGCGGAGTCTGGATTTATTGGTCTTATAAATTCATCTTTGTGAGTCAGAAAGGAATAGAATAGTTCTGGGGGTGTTTTCCTGAAGAGTCCATCGAGGCTTGCAGGAACGGTCTTCTTCTTCTTAAATGTGCCATACCTTCAATGGGCGTTGGCGATCAAACTTGGTTGAGCCAAGATGACGTACTAGGAAAATTAATTAATGCGGTGGTTTCCCGTTGCCTTCCCCACAGCCCACAGATCTATCTTGGGCTGGGCTTTAGATCACAGCAACGTATTCCACTCGGCCAAGATTTGACCCCGCAGTCACTCGCTTCCCAGTCGGTCGGTATAGGCTTTACGCCACACTGCTGGTGTGTGACTGCCACACTGCTTAAGAAAAAGAAAAGTCAGAAACAGTGGCGTAACTACCGGTGTTCCATGTGCTCGATCGAACAAGGGCCCAGGCGCTAAAGGGCCCGGTTCTATCACGACCAAAAACGTTATCTGCCTAATATAATGTTAAGTGTGCGACTGCTATTATAAAAAAAATTTGGGGCCCAAGTTTGACTCTAGAGTACAGGCCCATAGCTGCATTGTTACGCCACTGGTCAGAAAGGAATAGAATAGTTCTGGCGATTTTTTCCTGAACAGTCCATCCAGATTTGCAGGGCGGTCTTTAACATGAAAGACTTCGACTTCTGCACGCTCGTCCCTGTAAAGGTCGCACTCTATGATAAAATTTGAAATAAAAGGCACTATACTCGTTTTTAATAGATGCTTATCGATGACGCGTTTCGGCTTATTAGGTCATAATCGTATCGAACTCAAAAAACTCAAAAAACTCGTACAAAATCTAAAAATTCAAAATGCTAAACTATCACGACGTAAAATTAACGAAAAAAACACTCTTTTTCACACATTCAACTCGTTGCGCTATTTCCAAGGTCCCGTTGGCATGGGATGTTAGGTCCACTTTACAGTAGCAGTCATGGAAATTGCATCGATGAATATTTCCGAATTAAAATAATAATTCCCAAAGAAATTTCAATAACCGTACACAATATAAACACAATACGCACACAAAGCTAACTTTTTCAAGCCGGGGGGTCTGGGGGGTATGGAATACCCTCCAGTACACCAGGGATTGTGCGCAAAAAAGTGTTATTGAACTTTATAAGTTTTAAACCGGAAATCTAATTTCTAAAAATCTAAGATTTTTGACTTGAAATTTAATAACACATTTTCTTTTTTTAAACACAGTCACTAATTTGCTGGGGGGTATTCCATACCCCCCAGACCCCCCGGTTTGAAAAACCTAGCTTTGTGATTGTGTTAAAAAAATGTATTTTTGAGCTTATGAGTTTCAAACCAAAACTTTAACTTTTTATCTATTTCTATTCTATTTTTTATTCTTTATTATTAAGAATATAGGTAATATACTTAGGTCCGTATTCACAAACGCCCGTAAAATTTTTAACGGACTATTAAATTTAACAAACCAATAGAAATTATCTGTTAGTACTAGAAATTTAACGGTGTGTTAAAAGTTTTGTGAATACGGGTATTAATTCGGGGTATAATTCGGGAATAATTCCCAATGCAATTTCCATGACCGCTACTGTAGATATGAAAGAGAGTAATTCTTCCTTACCATCTCTCCTGCTAAGTATTTTTTTGTCCTCTTTTCTATTTCATTTCTGATCTGTACACAGTTAGATCAACAGTTTGACCTAGAAATTGTGCAGATTACAACAACATAATATAATACAACAACATATTTTAGCTTTAATAGGCATCAAAAATAATTTTAATTTTTGTGTCTCTGTTGAACCTTTATTTGAAGTTTATTTAAAGAAATCTATAAAAGAAGACGGTCACGGCTATGTGCATCGAGATCTCCTGATCTCGTGTCTGACCGTCTTCTTTCGGTAGCCAATCGCAAACCACTAAAGCATCTAATCAACAAGAACTATTCTTAAAATAAAAATAAGTGGTCACTATGCCCTTACGGAGAGGGAAAAGGACTTTGAGAGGTAAAGGAAGCAGAAAAGCAATTTGTTCAAACCGTTACAAACAGATGAGTCTGGATTCCACGACGCTTGTTTAGCTGATTGATTGCCTGCTTGCTTCTCTGCTGGCTTCCTAGCAGCTTGGTGGTGTGATGCGTTGTTGCGGCTTCACACGCGTTTTATGCGTACGCAGGTTCAACAAAGAAAATTTTTTCAAAAAAAATATGCAACGTTTTTATGGAACGCTTTTCAGTTTGTGATTGGTTCTTTTCTTTCAACCAATAGCCAATGAAATTGCAGAACACTTTCAGGATAGGGGATTACAAACCATTTTTTTAATATTTCATTTATATGCTATTAGTGGAGGCTTGGGGCGGTGCTACTCTAGTAGTATGTAAATAAATTTAAAATTCGTTTGTTTTATAATTAAGAAATTTTTTACTCTAATATCAGGCCCGTAGCCAGAATTTCATTTCGGGGGGGGGGGGGGCACTCCACTACCTTTTGTAAAAAATAACATTTTGGAGGGTTCCCCTTCGAGGAATTTTTATTATTAATACAAACAAATGCTGCTTCTTTTAACATTTCTGGGGGGGCACGTGCTCCCACGTACTCCCAGGTGCCCCCCTGGCTACGGACCTGTCTAATATTATATGCAAATTATTTTACTGCCAATCCCGAATTATTTGCAACAAAGGTCAATAATTTAGGAATTTAAAATTTAATTTGAGAGGTATAATTCTACTGCAGCGATTGTATCACTGTATCAGGCTTAACTAGTAAAACGCATATTCAAGGAAGTTTTGTAAATTCCTCCCGAGTCCAGACTAAACCATAAACTTCCATCAAAGCAAAAAGGTTGCCAATAAACTCACGTGTAAACTACCCTTCAAACTAGCTGGTTTTGTTACCTTTTCTTTCTAAATCCGTGATTTTCAAGTTCACTCGCCTTTCAGGGATGTTTCTACCAAATACGTGAACCTATCAGACACCTGTCTTTCCAGATCCGTGATTTTCGAGTTCGGTTGTCGTTCAGGAATGATTTTGCCAAGTGCGTAGAACCAAAAACCCCTCTCTTTTTAGATCCACAATTTACCAATTTATTCATTTTTCAGAAATGTTTTCACTATTTACACTGGCCAGGGCCGGCGCTAGCCAATTTGCCGCTCTCTGCGAGTTTAAGACTATGATGCCCTTAACGGGCGAGGTAACGGGAAAAGCTCGCCACCGCGGCTAAGTAGCATTTGATTTTTTGAATTTAGGCCAACTTTTAAAGTCAAATACCCTACAGAAGCAACAAAGATATAAAATAATATCCAAAATTACACATGCAAAAATACGAAAATTTGCGGCCCCAAAAATCTGCCGCCCTGTGCAAAGCCACCGTTCGCACATATGGTAACGCCGGCCCTGACACTGGCTCACAAAGTTAATGACTAGGGGTGCGCGATTATCAAATTTCATAATCGATAATTCGATAAAAAGACTGTCATTAATAATGACACAGTCTTTTTCACACATAAAAATCGCTTTTTCGGCAATACCTATTAAACATTTTTTTTTGAAAGTTTCATTCCCTTTATTTTTGTTCATATACATTTTTCAATTTCGTGCCCCAGTTTCCGAGTTACAGCGAATTCAAAAAGGTTCTGTAGAATACAAAAAATATTGTAATCTGTATTTCTGAAACCTGCGTTCAACCCTCGACATTTTTAGTGGTTGTCTTTCTTGTAAGTCGCCGCTACAAGATAAACAAAAAGTTTTTGAAAAAGTCAGTGGCGTAACCAAAACTTTTTTTGGGGGGGTGCTCCAATTATTTTTTAACCCTTTAACGCTCTTCTCTTTTCATTACACCTGAAATTATTTTGCAGTTCTCTTCTGCTGATTACCGTAAGAAAAATGAATTTAATTATTTTCCAATATAAATTGACTAATCGAGTTAGGATAAATACGGAAGAGCGATATGCTCTCGTCTTCCACGTGTCTGCTGATATTGATAGTAAATAATATGCATTATAGATAATATTAATGTTATCGGAAATGCATTAGTAAATGCATTTGGAATTTAAACATCCAACAAACGCGAACGGTGAGATTGTGATTTTCGAGATATTTAGACAGATCAATTTGGCACAAGGGCTTGTAAAATACTGCGACGAAAGGAAAATTACCCATTAATTTTGTAAACTTCCATTATATTTAATTTCAGCACGTATTACATTTACAACTTCAATTATAAATACTCACTCGAAATAAATCTTAGAAGATATTTTCAATCTAGAAATGTTTTGATAATTTAAAATATCGTAGCTCTGGCTGGTATGAGTGCTATGATTTATAACTTTTTTAACCCAAAGTTGTGGAATTTAAGATTTTTAAACTACGCGTATTTTTAAGCCGCTTCCCATTTTTTCAAGGTTTGCTATTTTAATTCCGTATTCTTAATGAACGATTCCAAAAATGTATATTTATAATTAGTTTATTTGAAAAGCGTATCATTAAATAAAAATATTTGCCAATTTGATATTTTCGATTTAAATATAGGAACATTTTTATATTACGCGAAATAAAAATGTTTTTCTGGAAAATTTTATTATTACGGTCCTATTTTCATAATACACAATGTTGTGCGTAGGCACTTCAAAGCGTGAAAATATATTTTATGTGGGAAGCTTTTATTGAGCGACAGATCCGGTTAAATGGGGCAGTGTCACGACCAATGCTTTTGGATTTGTCGTCACCTTATTTCAAAAAGTAATAATTTATTCTTTCAATAAGTATTTATTTTTGGTCGCATAATAACATGGAGGCGATAGCAGCAATATTAACTCCTTAGGCGCCAGATCAAAATTATTACCCACAACAACTTTTTGACTTTTTTCCCTAAATAACATCTCGGATGTGAGAAGCCAAATTAGAACGGTTGAAAGTTGAATCTTGACGATAAGCCTTTGTGTCCAACATAAACATTCTTCGTTAATTAGGGAAGCAGTTGTGGGAGCCAAATATTAAAAAACTTTCAAAGCTGGAATCCCGAAAGAATTTCAAGAACACATTTTTGGTTATAAAACAAACTTTGCATATTTGCATTCTTTCGGTAAGACTTCATCCGCCAATGCCAAGAATATTTTGGTTTGTTGACTCGACGATTTAATTCATCAAAAATACTTTGATACTCTTCGCCCAAAAAAATAATCAGAGCGTTTCCGGGAAGTAAAACGGTTTGCCCACGCGGGAAAATATTTTGATTAATTTATGGTTACCAAAATTGGAAATGGAAAACTTTTAATTGGTCATAATAAAACGTAAAAATGTATGCCAGATTCCTATGCTTATGGTGGTAAAAGTACTGACCGATTTAGATTACCCTTTGAATTAAAATAGTAACGTGCAACGGACTACTATTGTATATAATTTGTAAGCCAAGTTTAGTGAATGAAATTTTAAATATTTGCTATGACTAAGGCGCAGAATATCATAAAGAAAATATACATTTGTGACGTTGATTAGGGAGACGCTCGGCGTCGGTCAATTTTCTATATATTCGTACATTCCTTCGTTACTATTATAAGAAGCCAAAAACTTTAACTGCTCTTTATTTTGATTTGGCAACCAGATTAATAACGCACGATACGAGTTTCAAGTTAGAAGTGACTTTTAAATTTCGTCTACAAGTTCGTTCTTGTTTTTTGTGTCTTGAGTTACTTAAAAAGTTTTACGTTACAATGGAAGCTCCTCTTATTCAACAATATCCGGTAAGTCGAGTGTGCAAACAAAAAAATTAGACAAACGGATGACCGGCGTAATTTTCATGTTTCTTCCAATTGCCCAAGAGTTCCATAATAACAAACAAACTTTTAAGCCCAAATTTTGAGATTTAAATATTTTTTTCCCATGCGGTTTCGACTGAATTTTGAAATCCAAAAAAAAACACCCGCAGCCCGATTTTGAAAATTTTGGAAATTCGACTTTTCGCGCCATCAATGGTTTTTTTCTTTCTTATGGAATAGAAGATTAATTTTTCTGGGTTTCTGGCAAAGTTTTTCAAAATTAACGTCATATTACTTACGTCAACAAACTTTTTTCAATATTGGAAAGACTAAACAAACAAGGTGGAACTCGCTTTTGCGACAGTTCTTAGGCTTCTATACATCTACTTTTTCGGTAGGTTAAATTATTTGGGCTTTATTTTATTCCAATTTTTAATGCCTTAATCTTTTAATTAGGTAGATTTTTTTACTATATAAGGAAAACGCTAACATTTTAATATTTTTTTTTTATTTCGACCTTTATAGGTAAATATTTGCAATTTACAAACCACAAATAAAACACAATTCATAATGAAATATTAAAATACCCGAAACACGTACCGAATACCGTATTAGAAACACGTAAAATACCTACTCTAAAAATACAAAATAAGAATATCGGATTAAAAAATATATATGTAAATAATCTGAATAATTAATACCAATCTAAAAATATTCTATATGAAGTAAAATTGTTTTAAGAACGTGCGTTCTGATTGGTTTTGAATTATGCGGACAGACGGACAGACGGACAGACGGACAGACGGACACGGAGCTAGATCATAAGGCTTCTTCCTATACGTTGTATAGAAGCCTAAAAGTACGCAGTAAAAAATTTACAAACAGCTTTGCAATCTTTGAAACCCATGAGGGCAAAAAATTACATTTGAAAAAATTTTGGACGAGGTTTGCGGTAAGTTTGAGGTAGTCTCAAGCCTTAAAATTATGCAGTAAAACAAAATTCAATTTTTCATTAATGAAAAACTTCATTGGATTTATGCAAGTTTCTATGTGGTCGATACTCTAATCTTCTTCCTGTTTGGCCTTTTATCGTCCACTCCTAAATGATCGACTGTTGTCTCTTCAAGAAGAGGTGTAATATTTAGAACCCCCCGACATAATTAGCAACATTAATTTTTAATTATTTTTGTTGATAACCTAATGGGTTGATGCTGTTACATTATTAATATTGCGGTTGTCATGTCCGCGTGGATAAATTCGTTAGCGTACTACGCGACTATTTCTACGTAAATCTGAATCCTAAAATTCCTGTCTGATTTATCGAGATCGTTGTTGATTAATAAACAGCAACTGTTACGAACGATCTAGGAGTCGAACCATCGGCTTGGCAATAAGCCAATCAAATTCAATATATCCGTTCCTCCTTATGTTGCCCAAAAAACCTAGGAACTGACTCACAATTAACGCAAAATTGGCTGACCACATCATATTGTCCTGGGCAATTCTGAAAATCAAAGTTTTCCATTATGGAATACTTTTCGAATTTTGGGGGAAGGGGGGGAGGACAGAAAAAAAAGCTTACATTGCTGGATTTTGTTGGCTAACCAAACAAACGTATGGTCTGTATTTTGATGATTCACCAATTAATGCTGAAGTGAAAGATGGATTTGTATCTCCATAAAACATAGAAATACAGTAACCAAAGCCAGTGGCGTAACTAACGGTGTTCCATGTGCTCGATCGAAAAAGGGCCTGGGCGTTAAATCGCCCAATTCTATCAGGACCTAAAAAATAAAATATTTTATCTACATAATATAATGTTAAGTGTGAGACTATTTTTAAAAAATTTGGGGGCCCATGACACATGCCCTTAATTGCATGATTACGCCACTGACCAAAGCTTTTGGATGAGTGGTACAAGAGAAGCTTTAACCAATCCAAAAATTGCTGAAAACTGAAAATTGCACTACCGTCATCTCAAGTTAAAATGTAGATTTGTGCAACAATCCAAATAATAATTATATTTCCTTGAAAAAATCCGTAAAATTAATTTTTATTGGCCAAACTGATGACGATAGTTCCATTTTGTTTTGGGTTGTCTCCTTTTAATTTTCGTGGTTATTGCGCGCTATGTTCTCAAAATCTCTTGGTACCAAAATACTAATCCCTTTGTATGTTGCTAATAAGGCTCGCATCCACCCACGATCATTTTTAGTGTCTTGGCAATAAAAATTAGCACAAAAAATTGGAATATTTTGAATTGGCAAAGCATTGCCTAAAAAAAGTTGGCGCCTATGTCCAACTTTCAATATATCACTGTGGATAATCTGTACAACATTATATTTTTCATCTTCAACTTTGCTAATATTAATTATTCTCTCGAATGCAGTTATTTGCGGCTTTTTCTTAAATTTAAATATTCAAACGGGAATTTTAGTGGAGGAAATTCTATTCAATTCTATTGCGTTACAATTTTTGCTTCGTCACGAATATCGACGTATCAACTTGATTAAATATAATTGCGATTAAATCTGTCGATACGTATTGGTTTGCTTCCGGTCAGCAGATATTCAGGTGCCAAGAAATTGATCACCCACTTAATAAACAGCTAATAAAAATAAATGAGCAATTACATAAATTTATGATAATTATTCGGCTGGATAATTTTAAGCGACGAAAAATTTATGACGCTATTCGATTTGATTTTCAGGAAGTTCGTTCGGCATTAAAGGACAGGGTAGCACAATTCAACTCCTTTGCCAATAATCACGTCGAGAAGCAATCCTTGAATCCATTCTCCACCGATAAGCAAGTTTCGGGAATTGAAAAGAGACGTTTCTCCAAGGAGGAATACGGAAGGTAGCAATAAATCCAAATTAAAAAAAAAATGGCCAATAAATTATTTTTTCAATTTTAGACCAGTGAAAGGATCCCAATCAGAAATCAGGGGATTTAAGGCAACCATAGTGGTTTTGAAAGAAATGTTGGACCTGTGCGAAATTTTGAATGCAAACGCCGAACCCCTATTCACACCAGAAGAGAAGCAAAACGATCCCAGGAAGGTTATCAGCTTTGGAGAATTATTCACCGTAAGTTTTCATTTTTCAAAAAGTTTTCTCCATTTCAAAATCCAATTTTTTCAGATTTACACTACAATTTCCGATAAACTAGTGGGAATGCTACTACGCACCAGAAAGCAAAAATTAGTGGATTTCGAAGGAGAAGTCTTGTTTCAAGTGAGTATGACCAAATTGGCAAATATGTGAATGAAGTTTATTTCCTTTGGAAATTCATTTATGCCTGCTGTCTCATTAAGCAAACCAGATGCATAGAACATATAAATTCTTTGCAAAATTCAACTGTCAAAACTTAACTTGAGCCAAAAAAAATAGACAGCTGGTTCGTTTTGGCACTTGACGACGTCTGAGGCGAAATTTGAAAGCTTACTTCAATAATCCCAAAAATCGCTAATAATTTTTCCGTTTTTCCAGAGACGAGACGATCATGTACCGGTGATACTCTTAAAGCCGATAGAAGAAATCAGAAAAATATTGAATTCGCAAATTGAGGCAACTTTGTCGTTGTTGCACAACAGAGAATCGCCCATTAAAGAGCTGGCACACGAGCAATAATATTAGTCCCACTTTCGAGTTCAAGTGCAAACTATTTTAAAATATAAAACGGACTGATTGATTATATTTCTTTAATTTTCTCGTACCACGATATTATAATAAGCGCAATTATTTATGTAATTTATGTCCTCGTAAATAATGTGATAGACACATAAATTAATTTTAATACAACCCTGCTCTCATATTATTTATCGATTTTTTTCAAGGGCAAGTCTATTTTTAAAAATTCAGAATAGAATTTCAAAATCGAACGATGTCTACTTTTTTTGTGTGTTTCGTTGTTGCGGATTATGTAATTTTTTCCCAGGATTCATCAAAGCAATTGATCTAAGATAGTCGATGTAGATCTTGCCCCCCCCCTCCCACTTTCTATGTGGAAAAACTAACTTCTTTAGTAAATCCCTTTTGCTTTAATTTATTTATTCTTTTCGCCGCATAAAATAAAATAAAAAACGTAGTCGAGAGCAAACACCACCAGAATTTATTAAACTACCCCCCCCCCCCTGTGCACTTAATTATTTTTTTGGAAAAAATTTAAAAATTGAACCCGTTTGCTCTTGTGGATAGTTAGCCTAAGAACGATTAGTTTTAAGTTAAAAATACAGGAACATTTGAAAATGTTAAATAGAACTGATTTATAATGTTAAGGAAAATTTAGAAAAATTAAGTAAATTAATGTCAATGTAGGAAAATTATAATAGATTTTATATTTATATGAAATGTAGCCAAGTTATATTGTTATTTTTAGATAAAAATAAATCCAAACTTATGTGTGACGTATTTTTGTTAAACAATTCAAAAATAAAATTATTAACACGTTGAAATGGCGTGAAAAATATTTATATGCTCTGGATTGGCCACATTTTTTTCCGCAAGCTCGACGACTTTTGGAAGGTGGAGAAAGTGTGCCGAGCTTACGAGCCCCGGTTTTGGTAGATTTTATGTTTTGTATTATACTTATGTAATTTATTTTCTAAATATATCATTACGATATCAACTATGACTTTCTCTTTGTTACGGACCTGCAAAATTAATATATTGCTATTTTAGTCAAACAATTAATTTTATTTAACACCCGATTTTTTTTAACACCAAAATTAAGCTGCCACATCTATTTTACCAATTTTCCACGTTTTTGTAAATATTAAAATATTTCTGCAAAAATTTAATTTTATTACTACAAAATCATCAGAAATTAACATATTATTTAAATGAAATAAAAAAATTTCAATAAAATAATTTTTATTTTGGCATAAAAATTCAAACAAAGTACACCTTCTGCTACCGTCGTGCGAAAACAACGTAGCATATATACGATTGGCTCCGTAAGTATGGTGTGATCTATTAAGCCTAATCATCGGGGTCACAAACAGAGTTCTTGTAGCTCAATTTACCCTGTGAAAGGTCCCCGGATCTGTGGTAGAAAGTACCACTGGATGTTTCCAGAAATTCACTGGTTGTGCCATTGCAGGGTAGGATTCGACCTGTGCATGGTAAACCAGTGTCGTTGGTCAAATCACAGTAATATTAGGATTACGTGGAGTAATTACTCAACGGGGCCTACTCTAATAGATCTTTTTGGAAAATTAATAAAGAAACATCTGCTGTAATTTATTTTTGAATGGTTTTCCCACCCAACGCCCAATATGAAAATAAATGGTTATTGTTAACACCTTTCCAACTATGAAATAATAACTGCCACAATAATTCAGTTATTTTTAGTAATCCAAGGACGTCAGTTTGTTCTCGTCCAATTATGGCGTGCAGTAGTAAATCAAGTAATAGGTATTTTGTTGTAAAACGCATTTAAAATTACAAAAAGTTCAAAATATGAACCTATAAATATTGTATTTTAACAAAATTGCGTTGTTGAAATTTTCTTTCTTTTGATGAAAATTTTCAAAAATTATTCGCTTTGAGAAAAAATTAAATTTTAATTTTGTAAGTTTTAATCAGAAATAATTTTTTTATTATTATTATTTTTGTACTGTGATAACAAATAAATATTGCAAGAAAAATGTTTCTTCCTTTCTCTCCATAAATTTTTTAATTGTTTCTAAATAATTTGAAGGTTTCTCCCGAAACCCAATTTGAAAGAAAAAACCTACGGTCCCCAATCTCAAAATTTGATTTCGCCCTTTTACAAAAAATTTTACGACATAAATGTATTGTTAAATGCCAAAAAGGTTGCTAAAATTTTTAATAAATTTCTTCCATATTCTTCCAGAACAATAAATTTTTTAAATTTAATTAAATTAATTTAAATTCTTCAATTTCAACTTTTCCTCCCCTTATTTAGTTTTTGCAGGTAGACCGGTGTAGCCGGGAATTTTTACCCCCTAAAATTTACCTATAAAATTTCTTTAAGGGGATAAAAATTCACTGAGGTTATTTTGAACTTTTTTACCTCCCGGGTAAAAATTCCCTAGCGACATTTTACCCCCGGTAAATGTGAATAAGAAAATGTAATTTCATCATCATCATCATGTAATTTTTTAATAAATTTTATGTTAAACTTTTAAATTTTCCTATTTTATTCTTCAAATATCTGAGGAAGATATTTTAGCATTTTGCAGAAAAATATTATGGAATTTGATACATAAACAGATATAAAAATTCTTATTTACCTATAAAATTTCTTAAGGGGGTAAAAATTCGCTAAGAATTTTTTGAGCTTTTTACCTCCTTTTTTAAATTTCACTGAGGGTAAATAAAATATATTTTGTACAAAACAAAATTCGGGTTGAAAAAATTCTCCAATCCGACCCTGTGTCTGTGCTACTAATTGATTAAAAAAAAGTTGATTATAATTTTTATTAAATTATATAAACCAAAAGTAAAACTAATGGTGAATCCAGGCAAAGTCAATAGGTGTGGTCAATGGGGTGAAAACGTGAGTTGACCTTTTTTTTGCTTCTTGCGCTTTTCGTAATGAAAAATGAGACCTTTCACTTTTACTTAGAGGGGGGGTGCAAATATTCTGATCAGAATTTAAGTATATTTTTCACATTTTAACAAAATTCAGTCGATTTCCTTGATTTTTGATAAAAGTTATGAGGAGGGTAGTTACCCCATTATCCCCCCCCTTGTGTCCGTCTTGGAATCAAAATTATTTTTGAATTAATCACGATCTTTTTAAGTTGTCTTGGAGTTGAAAGCTGTAAGCGATGCCCATCAGATACTCACCCAGGCTACGCTCATCATGCGATTGTCCTGTAGGCTTGATCCTAGAGATCGCGGACTTGAACGTTGACAAATATCTGCCTGACACAGGGCCGGATCAAGCTATTTCAGCGCCGGATGCAGATTAGGTAAATGGTGCCTTTAATCAAAGCTAGAACTAGAATATGATGCGCCTGCGGCGACTTTGAAACTTGCACCTCTACTGGAGGGTCTGAAGGGATACCCCTCAGTATATTGCGTCGCAGGCAAAAATTTTTGAAATTTTCAAGGTCAAGCGCTCTATTGTAAAGTTAGTAAATTACGATACAAAAATAAATGATAAAAAAATAGTTGATCTACGATCTACGCGTGGTAAAGGCCACAGGCATCCTGCTAATCTTTTATTTATATGTTTTATTTTAGGATTTTATTTCACGCTTTACTTCGGAAGGGGTTTGGACCCCCAAAACCTCCCTTAAGATCCGGCCCTGCCCACCAGGACGGTAAATCGCGGGGGTATTTACTTATATTTTTTAAATTTAATTTTAAAATTGAAAATTTGGCGCCCCCTAACTAGCTCGCGCCTGTGGCGGGCGCCTCTCTCGCCACGCCTTAGTTCCGACCCTGCCTTTAATACTAATAATATCATATAGAATATTATAATCAAGAAAGAATTATAATCAAAGAATACACAGTGGCGTAGATATCATAGGGCAAACCGGGGCAGTGCCCCGGGGTCCCCGAACTCAGGGGGCCCCCGGGAATCGGAAGAAAAGAAGACAATTTTCTGCGCATTTAAAAAAAAAATTTTGCGGATTATCCATTAGTTTTCAAGAAAACGGCATTTGAAAATCAAAATTTTCCATGCATTTTACATATGAAATTCTACGTACGCGGGTTTTCTATCGTCGGTAAGTGTACTTTAATATAGTCTTAAAGATAGCTGTCACATGCGACTGTTCCTCCGTCGGGTGCACATCGATCCGATGTAACCTTACTATAGTAACCGCAGTCACAGATCCACTTTTCACCTCTGTCGAGTACCACCTTTAGGAGTTCGGGCGACCTTCAGGCATGTTTTTAGCGAGCAAGCGTTTGTCAAAACGACGCGTAGCGCTCCAAGCGTAAGCGAGGGGTTGCGGTTTTGACGACCGCAACCACGGCAAATCTCGGATTCATCCTTAAAACTAGCTTTACGTTTTTCTAACTGAAAACTGTAATAACATAATAAAAAAAAAAATTTTTGATTTTTAAATGACGTTTTTTCGAAAATGAATGGATAATCCGCAAGAATGTTTTTTTTTAATGCTCAGAAAATTATCCTCTTTCCAATAGTCTATAGGAAATAATAATAGTAATAAAACCGAACCATGCCAGTGATGTGACATTCCGTGCGAGCTTATTCTTCTTCTTCTTCTTTGTATGCTTCTTCATAGAAGCATCGTCACCTTTTCAAGACTTTCTTGGTAAATTACCTCGGTGGTTTGCTATTACCTTCCGAAGACCGCCGGCCAGAATATTATTTTTACTTCGTCCGAAATCAAACCAGGTATCTCGGCTAAGCAGTTGACGCACAATGGATCAGCGATACACAAATCAATTTTAACTAAAATTAAATAAAGAAAATTTCAATATCTTTTATAATTTATTATATTTTGTTATATTCAAATAGTAAAAAAATGCATTGTTACATATCAAGCTCAATTCTTCTATAAATTCAAAATTTTGATGTCAGATGGCAAGAGAAATGGGACGAGGCCGAGGTTGGACGATGAACAGGCGGCTCATACCGACATCCGAAAATCGGTCGCCAGAAGCCACGGCGAGACAAACTATCACTCAAGCCATCACTGGCCACGGATGCTTTAATGCATACCTCCATCGTTTCGACAGAAGACCGGCCCCCGGTGTGACCACTGTGACGCGGAACAGGACACTGCCGAGCACAATCCGAGCCGGCCAGAATAGCCGCGCAGTTGGGTACAAAGACGCAACTTAGGAGGACTGGACCCTTATAGAGAAATGGGTCCACACGGTTCTCCAGGAGAACCTCCTCCCTGCTTAAGCTAAAAAACAAATAATTCGATATATTTCTAGTTCTACGACCGAGGAGTAAGTCACTTTGGAATTTTAGTATACAGGTGTGTGAGAAATTTTTGGGAAATTTTCAGCATTTTATAAGCAATGGATTTTTGACATTTTGGAATTTTAGTGTACACAATTTTTCAAAATGACTTATCCCTTGTCCACGATAATAAACGTTGATAAACTGGATGTCGATTACTAAGAATCCAAGACTTGAGCATAAGCATAATCAGCATGCGTCTGATTAATTGATTTCTTAAAAAAAAGTAGAATATTATAAATCTCTCACTCGATTAATTATTGTTAGTCTTACCTGAACAGCTTTCGTTCGTTTAATGGTAATTGCTATATAATGCTGCACAGCTAAATAAATAAACTTATATTGGTCTACATTCTGCACCAATCCAAAACGCTGCGATCTAACCATTTGGATTGTGCGTTGAATATCGATTATACAATGAAAACCTGAAATGTTGAATTGCACTCAGAGAGTTTTCACAATTATATCGGTACTTACCGTTTCTTTTAATTTGATCTAAAATCATATCAATGACTATGAGCGTGCCAGTACGTCCAATACCGGCAGAACAATGAACTAACATAGCACTGGGTTTTTGGTCAGCGGGCAGTACTAATGCAAGATACTCTTGCATTTTGTTAATTTCGTACAGAAATTGTATCAAGGATGCAGGATTTGAAGGCACTCCAAGATCAGACCATGCCTAAAAAACTGTACTTTTGATCACAGTTTTGTGCCATGATATGATAACTTAGTGAACTTATTGTTTATCAAAAATAACTTGATAAAATTATTATACCATGGTTTACTGGATTTAGTGCTTACTACAAAATGATACTGATATATTCTTCGGTCGAACCCAGTCTTATTATTTCTCAGCAACAACTTTCGAATAGTGTATTGTCCGGTTGGACATTCAAGCAATTTTATTACAGTTATGGATCCGTAATTTATTGGTACATTATCTTCTGGCCAATACCTTGCACACTTATTCTGAAACAGTAACAGTAACTTTTAAAATTTTACTCTAAACGAGAAAACGTAAGAGTTTTCATGTTACGCTATTTATTTGTATGACGAGATATGATTAGATATAAAAGTTCGAACTTCATGCAAAGAAAAAATTTTTTGTGTACTTTTTCATATCTATTAATGATCATAACAATCACACGACAATTTTCCTGCCACACCATGCTCCAAAAATCAGCTATCGTGGATGGTAAACATCCTAACAACAAATATAATTATTTTCAAAGTGTAAAAGGCAATGAGCATAATAAACCAACCTTGCGTAGCAATGTAGGATTTGACATTTGGATCACTTGGTATATTATTTTCACCGTAAGTATCATACCACTTAATGTAGTTAGCATTAATGTACTCGCTTCCCAAAATGGAGTGATCCACGTCGATCAGTTTTACTCTGGTATGATCATACGGTAAAATATCTCGATATCTGTTTTTGCTTTTGTTGTGCAACAGCATACCCTCCTCCTTCAAATAAGAACGATTAATAATGAGCTCCAGCTGCTGAAGCCAATTGAACTCATGGAAAAAACCCGATTTTGGTCCATTTTTCGCTTTCAATTGCTCAACTCGAACGTCTATTCCAGAAGCACTGATTCTAGTGGAATTGAACGGCTGCTTAAGATACACAGCGGTTCTGAAAGATCTGCGGAAATCTATCGGTTTCTTTTTATAATGTTCTATGAGTTTTTCAAGTTTTCCAAATTGTTTATTGTCTCCCAAGTCATAAACATTATTGTTGTAACGAATTATAATATGTATAACGCGATCGTCAGTTCTGACGGACAGAACAAAGTCTCCTGGTTTTGACTCACTTTCGCGTACCAAAAAGCTCCCGGTTCTTTCTTGATTTAGCAACAATTGTTCAGCTTCGCCGCCACTTAGATGAACATGAAACCACCTAAAATTAAAATGATTAAATAGGTGTTAACAAAAATAGTATATTATGTCCAGTGGCAGATTTAACGGCGCGGTGAGTGTGCGCCAGGAACCATCAAATCTGAAAAGTGAACCACAGAAGCCAAACAATTAGGTGTTTACTTCTACGAAGACGCCCAATATTTTCTTCTGTGTCCGGAGCCTCAACCGACCTTAATCCGCCACTGATTATGTCATGTCAAGTTTTCAAGTTCATGTCAAAATGGTAAGTTTTCAATGTATTGAGTTTTCGAAAATACTTTATAGAACATTTTTTGCTTAAAATTAGATCCTTTATCGACTGCCGGGGTTATTTTGACCAAAAAATTTTCCACCCCCAAGATAAAAGCATACTTCCGCATAGGGTAGACTTTGCTTCTTGAGCTATTTCCTATTTACTGTGAAAATTTCAAGAAAATCGTTGCTTTAGGACAGAATTCGGACCCTCATTAACTGGACTAGTATTATTAGAAAGCAAACTGCACCTGTACCTGTATTTAAAGAGGTGGTTGCAATCTCCATTTTTCTTCAACGTCCACTTGTTGGTCCTGCATTCTGAACAAGTATACTTATTCATCGTGTTCTTCACAAAGAACTCGAAACTAACCTACACAGCTAATAACACTAACTACAACTGATTCCTTAAAATATGAAGACCACAACGATTAATTTATATACGGAAATCCGGTTTTGATAAAGACATATCTAAGATTGATTCAATTTAATTTAAAAATTGACTTGTTTGACTCAATTTTAAAAATAAAAATATAATTTCTGATGCAATTTCCATGACTGCTACTGTATACAGGGTGTCCCCGGATACACTTTACATAACTTGGATGGGATAGAGGACACTTTTCTAAGAACAATATTTAACAAAAATTTTTTCTAAATTAAAACCCTCGAGAGTTACGCCTCTTTAAAGCATTTTTTTCAATTTCCACCTTCACGTGGCCATATCCCCGAAAATATTAAATTTCAGTAAAAATGGTTTAGTTCTTTTTTAAAGAGCGTGAAGTAAACTACAAACTACATTTAAACCTTTTCCGTCTAAAATCAACGGATTTCGAGATATGAATTAAAGAAAAGGAAAAAATGTTGAAAAATGCAAACCTTTTCTTTTTTTCAAGACCCTGTATCTTTTAAACGGAACATTTTACAAAAAATCTGACGCCCCATTCCGGATAAAAATTTAATGGACTACAACTTTTGTATAGCAAATTTTTTTTAAAAGTCAGCTCATTTCACAGAAAATCAGAAAATAATAAACAAGGCAGCTACAACAGAAAAAAAATAAATTCAAAAATTTATTTAAAGAAAAACAAAAATTGTAGAGGAATATATTTTCTACAATTTTTGTCTGAAATATTTTTTTGAAAAATAAATAGTTTCTTGGAAAAAGTGCAATAAAATAGAAAAATCTGTAAGTAACACTGTATAATAAATTGTGGTTATAGTTTAGTTATCACTAAATTGGTTACGTCCGCAAGATAAGAAAAATTATTCATTTGCAAACAAAAGAATTGCAAATCAAGATACCGCAAAATAAACGGATACAGCCCAGAAACATAAATAACAAAAATCGTAACAATTTAAATTTGTAAATTAGAATTAAGTGCTAATGTGAAAAAAAAAATAGAAAAATTATAGTAGGAAATCTTTTAATAAACAATTTTAAAAAATTCAATTAGTGGATTATACCGAAGACCTGAAATAATTTTTTCAAACTTTAAACTATTAAATTTTTCACATAAGTGAAAACAAAAAGCTTTTTTGGGTTTCAGGCAGTAAAGGTCCGCTTATCCTTCCCACCAATATAAATGCACGAAAAAAGTCAAGGGTTCCACTTACTTTTTCTCCCGCAATTGTAAAAGTAACAAATCGTTTTTAAACATTTTTAAAAAAAGTTATGAATAAAAGTTCAATTTTGGTTTCTTCCTTTTGTCTCAATTCTCTCCGGATTTATCTTCACTTGTATACCAGATTTCCCCACTAAAACTAAAATACATAAAATAAAATTAATCATTTATTTAAAACAAGTAAATTTGAACAACAAATTTATACAAAGGCATTTAAATTAGATATATTTTACATTATTAAACATTCACATATTAAAAAACCAGCATTTGCTTACACATTAAGCTCATTTTTCTTACACTCACAAAAATACTTTCAAATTCTCTTTCAAAAAAATAATTAACTTTATAAAATAATTTCGTATTAATATATATAAAAATTTCAAGAGTGAGTCTCGTATTTGTCTACAATAAAATCATACAATAATCAATATTCCAAAATAATGGCTAACTCACTTATGAAATAATTCACAGCAATTGTTTGTTTCTTTTAGCTTAAAAAAAGTGCACCTTAAAGTCGAAAATAATCATTCTATCTGCAACCTCAAAATTTCCCTACGCTTCCGTTACACAGAAATTATTGAAATTTAAAGCACTCAAATTTGGACATTTAATAAATTTACAATAAAATATTCGAACTTTTGCTACATTGGCATTTTTAAGCATAATCTACATGTGCAAATATTCACACTGTGTGACTTGCAAAACTTAAATTTCAATAAACTAATGCTTCTTAAAAGTTGCAGCGAGAGCGGACATTTAATCTGGATTAAGAAAAATTAGTGGGAGATCACAATTTTATTGGAATGAAAAGATGACTTACGTCACGTTTTTCTTGGAGGAGGCGGAGGAGGTACACAAAGCAACGCGTTTGTACTACTCGATAACTTTCTCTCTTTCGCTGGAATGTTTTCATATATTGTGGGTCTTGGCAGATCCTCTGGAGGCCTAAACATTCAAAACGTTCTCAAATTACACCAGTTTATTTAAATTTGAAGTTAAACTTACCTCGGTAAGTGTATCTCCCGTGGTGGCTTTTTGTTCTCTATGATTGCAGGGCTGAAAGGTACACTAACCGCTCGATTTATGCTGTTGGTACTACCGATACCACTAGTACTCGACGTCAGTGTGCTATTAGTAAGATTGTTTATGTCACTGCTGTACCTTATGTTGGTGTATTCCCGTCCTAACTGAATTGATTTCTTCAAAAAACAAAAAATAAAATTAAATGTGTTAATCTCTCACTCCTTCAAATCTTACCTGTTCGGCTTTCATTCGTTCTGTAATAGTTTCTATGTGGTGCTGCACGGCTAAATAAACAAATTTGTATTGAGCTTCAGTCTGAACCATTCCGGAACGCTGCGACCTAACCATTTGAATTGTGCGTTGAATGTCAATTTCACAATCGAGACCTGAAATATTAAATTGAAAACGGAAACTTGGAAATTGCGCGAGTACTCACCGTTCTTTTTAATTTGATCCAAAATCATATCGATGACTATAAATGTCCCCGTACGCCCAATACCGGCAGAACAATGAACTAAAATAGCACCGGGTGGTTCGTTCATGGGTAGTTCTTGGGTAAGCGACTCTTGTCTTTTGTTAACTTCGTGTAGGAAGTTCAAAACGCATCCAGGATCCGAAGGTACGCCATGATCGGGCCATGCCTACATAAAATGACACCATTACTCACAATTATTACCCACAACCTTTGTAGGTATATACCTGAAAATGATATTGGTACACTTTGCGTTCGATTCCTGTCTTGTTATTCTTAACCAGCAACTCTCGTAAGGTATAATGGGCGGTCGCACACTCAACCAAATTTTTTATGGTCATAGTTCCATAATCCTTTGGCTCGTTCTTTTCTGGCCAATACCTGGCACATTTATTCTAAAACAAAAACTTGGCGTGTTACAATTGGCGTCCAATATAAAAGGCAGCTCCTTACCTTTCCCCTTTCAATTTCCTTAGTGGTCATAACGATCACACGACAGTTTTCTTGCCACACCATGCTCCAAAAATCGGCTACCGTGGATGGTAAACATCCTAATAAATTTATTTTTGTAATTGTGATTGTTTAAAAATATTATGTGATAAACCAACCTTGCGTAGCAATGTAAGTTTTGCCATTTAGATCGCTTGCTATTTCGTTTCCACCGTAAGTATCGTCCCACTTAATATAATTTGCGTTAATATAATCGCTCCCTGGAATGTTTGGATCCACGTCCATCAATTTGACTCTGGTATGGTCGAAGGGTAAAATATTTTTGTACCTATTTTTGTTTCTATTTTCCAAAAGAATGCCCTCCTTTCTAGAATACAGATGCTTAAACTCTTGCTGCTGTAGCGATTCAAACTCTTCCCAAAAGCCAGGTTTCGGTCCATTTTCCTTCTGCAGTTGCTTAACTCGGCTGTGTATTCCAGAAGCACTGATTCTGGTAGCATTGAACGGTTGCTTGAGATGCACAACAGTTCCGGAAGTTTCCACCATTGGATTTTTTTTGTAATGTTCAATGAGTTCCGCCAAACTTTTAAATTGTTCGCCTCCGCCCACGTCGTAAAAATTGTTTTTGTAACGAATCATAACATGAGTTACGCGATCGTCAGTTCTGACGGACAAGACGAAATCGCCTGGTTTCGACTGACTTTCCCGCACCAGAAAACTCCCGTTCTTGCCTCGTTCCAGTATCAATTTTTCGGCTTCCTTGCCACTCAAATGACCATGAAACCACCTAAAATTAAAATTATTAAATCTGCGTCAACAAAAACTAAAATGTATAAATTAGATATTATTTTTTAATTTTACCTCTGTAAAAATATCAACTACATGCGCCCAGTGGTTATTGTGCGAAAAAAAGGTCTCATTTACATCAATTAGCAATCAGTATGTAAATGTAAATGCAACAAAAAATACAAACACCAGCGAATGTTGACACAAATTTTAAATAAATACAAAAAATGTCACACTTGAAAGTACAAAAATGTTACATGGTAAGAACTATAATTTAATTCCGATGCCAACTTGCAGACTTGATCGAACAGTTTGCGTGAAAAAATAAAACCTTCAAGGATACATTCATTAATTTTTAATTGTTTAAAGATATGTAACATTTAATTTAAAACTGAAAATGGTGCGCAGTAAAATTTACAACTTTGAATTTCCCACCTTAAATTTTCTTGTAGAATGTACAAATGTAGAAGTTGAGTAAAACAGAAAAATTTGGAATTTGTGACCACTCTTCCTCAGGATCTCACCTAAAAGAGGAAGCCTCTTAGGGAAAACCAAAAATCATGGTAAAAGAAGTGCCTGTGGTTTGTTTATCAAATATTTAACCGCATAGATAAGAGGGATAATAAAAATGCTTAATCTATGTGGTACACTTTTTATGTAAATATTTAATTTCACAAATTGAAACTGAAAGTATTTTACTTCTCATACACCGGCAGGGATCATTTAATTGTGGGTTTTCGATAGCTTGCACTCACCACGCATTTTCACAAACTTGGATGTTTGACGTTTGCAAAAAGATTCTTAGAATAAACCAAGTTAATAGAAATTTAAAAAAAAAGTCATAATATCCTAGTTGTTCTCAATTAGGTACTGCCGCCAATCCCATAACACCCCCATGTTTAAACCGTGCTTAGCTTAATTTCTCTAAACTAAAGTAGTTCTCGAGAACTACTCAACCGATTTTGATGATGAAATTTTGCATAGGTCTTTGAGATACAATTCAAAAGGACTTGGACGAAGGATTTTTGATTTTTTCAATTACAACTATTTTAAAAAAAAGGTAGAGCAAATTTCGTCGAAATTTGCATTTTTTTGTAAAAAGGTTTACCAAAAATCTAATTTTCACTGTTTTTTCTTTTCCTTCGTCTAAGTTCTAGTTTATGGTCTTAACAAAAACACATATTTTTTTCACTTCATATGATCCTATCATGAGTTGGAAATGACGTCGCAATGGCTTAGTTTTAAATATTTTTCTATGAAAATTTCAGAAATTCTTTGTCAAATGTGTATGTTTAAGACAATAACAAGTTGGACTAAAATATATTAATTTTTATAATGTGGAAAAAACATTGTTGAAAATAGGCCGAGTAAACCTACAGGAAGTGATCGTGATTATCATTAAAACTCACGTGGTTGACTTATCATTGCCTGTAGTGCCTAAATATTGTTTTGGGAAAGCGGCGCTCCAGCGCACCCCCAGTACCAGCCGCAACTGGCCATGATAACTGCTTTAAGGGGTTAGACTACAGTAAAATTATAAAAAAAAATCTAAAGCAGTTTTAGAAGATCCGCTGTGTGGAGCAGGTATCTCAGATTAATTTTATTTTTGTTAAAAAAGTGATTATCAAACTTCAAATGCTTTTATTTCAAAATTATAATTTACAGTGTACCTACATGATTTCCCAAACTACAATCAACGAATTGACTTGAAATTTATGTTCAGAAAGCTGGTAGTTTTTGGCCCACGCAGGTTTTTCTTGAAATTTTGTTTCGTTAAATTTTTAATTAGGAAATATCACAAAAATACTGCAAATTTTCGTCTAAAAAGATTCCAAAATGATTTTCGTAGTCGTCGCTGTACTCTAACCCCTTAACGTTGGGGTGTCTAATGTTGGCTTGGAAGAAATGTTATCAAAAATTTGTATTTTGTCACGAGTTTACTTATCTATGAATGAAGAAGATAAGAAGCGCTTCCAATGTATCCGGCCCAAATAGTTCAACTGAATTTTCACCCAAACCACAGTTCGAATCCGATTTTTTCAAACCTCATCCGCCCTCCTAGCTGACCGATACCACAGTAAAGTAAGCTTTAAGAGCTAAAACCACAAGCTATTAATAATTTTAATTTTACAAAAAGAGAAAATATATACAAAGTGCTTGAAACTTAACGGCTTTCAGGCCGCTCCAAACGAAATAAAATAGCCCGTGCTGTTAATAACGTTTTATAAAATGCCTTTTTTGAGTAAAATAAGTCCCAAAAAAACAGCATGAAAGATCTGACCGAATGGAAATTTAGCTTGTAAAAATGCAAGTTTAGAAAGCTGCAATTGCGCTTATCCATGTTTGGACAAACACGAAATTTAAAAATGGAACTGAAAAGTTTATTTACTTACTTGAAAAATACCAAAGCTCGTCGCAACTCATGAACCGCTGTAGATATTATAATTTGGGCAGCAGGAATAGCAACAATAGAAGCATCAACGTGAAAGGGATCGCGCATCATATCAGAATGATAAATTTAACACAACACTTCCCAGAGAAAAGTTTTTGTACGAAGAACTAAAATTTGATTTTCAAACTCCGACGACACGATCATCTCGTTTCGAAATAGGATTAAAGCCAAATCGCGCTCCACGAAAGTTTGCAACAAACTAGTCGGAAAGATATTGTTGTGGTAAACATCTATATCACACCTCTTCACATACCAATTAGTGGGGGCACCTTGAACCGTACCTATCAATGTCTGTATGTCATAATTTTTTAATCATAAAAAAACCAGAAGCATCAACTTTGTCCTAGTAAGTGCGCAAGCAAATAAATAATAACGTGTCCTGTAATAACAATTTGCACTACCTGGTTTAACATGGTAAACAAATTAGCAAACGTACAGACCGTAAATGATAAAAATTCAAAAATTAAGTGAATATCAAAATAAATTAACCTTGTTAAAAAGATATGCGTTATTGTTATTAGAGTACACCTTGATGTTGACATTGAAAATTATATGGTCACAGAATAATTTGATGTAAATTAAAACAGCATATCTCATCCCGAAGCAAATAAAACTGGTTACACCATTTTTCAATTTACTTCAAATATATTTTATTGTCGTCGAAACGATTTAAAAATGAATTTATGTTTGGTCAACATAAAATTTTCAAATGATTACCTTATTACGAGAATCGCGTAGTATTTTTTCCTGTATAGAGAAATCAATCAAGAATAAGGAACTGCAAATCGTCAGTTTTACTGCCAATAATTTAAAACTGTGATACCCATAAAAGGAGAAAATCGAAATCTCAAATTAAGTGGAAAATGTGCATGCAGATTTTTTTATTACTAAGAACTCAATAATTTCTTCAAGGTACCAAAATGGGTCCCAGGGTTGATGAATCATACCGCATCGAAATTCGTTGTATAAAATTCGATCAATATTCAGTCCTTTTATGTGATCACAAAACGAATCCATTCATGAGTGTCAGGCAGAAATGAGAATTGCGCATTCTTCTTTTCTCTAGCAAAAGAGAGTGTGGTAAAAAACAAGGTCCTTAAAAAAGCGTAAAAAGGTAACCAGGAAATGAAATCACTAGTCACATAGGAAGGTGCGGAATCGGATTTTTCTTGACCTACACAACCGAGTCACGACTCGAGATGTGCTCGAAATTTGGCCAGTCCAAACAATGGATCTGCAACCATGCATCTTGCAAAGTTATTAGTGCAGGGTTACCGTATCGCTGATGAGACAACGGACTTATAATGTGTTAAGCTGTATTACTTTCTTTCTAGTGACTCAAGAGATGAAATTTGAAGGAAGGTAGCAGAAGTTACTACTTTACTCTTTCGGTTCATGGTGTAAAGTAGACAGATATATCTACCATTTTAACAATTGGACAGTGGAATCAATGTCACTAGACTTAATTCTTTCGGCTGGAATCTGCTGATTAACATTTTCTCACGTCAAGACCTTCCTAACTAGGCTTTGCAAATTTTTGCGCCTGACTGATAGAACATGCACACTACCAAATAGCGCAATGAGCGACCTTAACCTCGACGAATCTTCGGGAAGATTCACCAGCACCTGCATAATATCGATAATCGACTGAAAGCTAATGAGTCAATATCCATTCATGAAGATGAAGGAATTTCGTCCTTCTGCTATTACGTACAACAGCGCAACACTTCGCAGAACCAACAAGGCTACATTAAAATAATTTACTTACAGAATATAAATTACACAAAACATGTCCACTATTATTTGGCACACCAATAAAAATTAAAGAGCTATTTCCAACTTCCTGCAAATAACGAAAGACAGCAAAGTAGTCATCGTTCAACGACCCCCCTTTTGACTACCGTTGCTCCCATTGAGACTCGAACTTATTTGGCCGCACCCTGTAACTACTTTTTAGATGGAAACGTTTAATATAATTTGTTTGTGATAAACTAAAAATTAAATTCTCCGGAAGTGAGAAAATTAAAAACTTTCATTGCCATGTAGCCACTCACTCCCCGAAAATAAAGTCGTTGACTTGTATAAAATAATTTATAAAAATGAATTTATCGATTCAGAATGTATAAATAAATTTTATTAAACTTCGAAATCGATTAAAATTTAAATTGTTACTTCACATTGATGTAATTTATTAACCTCGTTCACGAAACAGAAAAAATTTCTAACTTTCACATCTCGTTGCAGATTTCGTACGTCACTTTCGTGACATTTAAATTAATGCAGCAACTTAAAATTTGCTCAAGCAGTTGGGAATGTTTGCCTAATTTTACTTTTGTTTGATTAAAAAAAAATATTGAAATATTCGAATTGTATTAGCATATGATGGAAGAGAAAACTCTCAGATTCATGTTTACAATACAACAATAATGTAGCCAACTCTTGATTTCTAATATTTATCTTCGAGTAAAATCATCAGTAGTTGTACTTTCAAGAGTTGCACACCAGCAGCATCAGGTGAAATTTTTTTGGAACAGCAAACCACAACTTAGATCATTCAATTATTATGAATAATGTTCTTGGGAATCAATATGACTGATTCAAAACCAAAATTCCGAATTTTGAAAATTCTATGACGATGTCTCTATTGCCCATCCGAAACCTCTCTCAGATGTTTACAAATACAAGTAACCTTCTTACCAATTTGGTAAAAACCGTGAGCGTTAATTTATATGGGTTCAATAGCGTGGGCAAAAATTTGCATACCATTAATCAATTCCCGATATTACAATGCAGGTTTTTGCAGTCGTCCCATTTTTTTCGAAAGTGAAAACAAAAAATTCCAACGTAAAAAAACAAGCGCGACTTGGATAAAAAAAGGTAATTATGTTACACAATGGCAATTAAAGCATCAAGGATATGTATGTAAACAAGCCATTAATTCTATTAGTGTGACTTAAACGTCTTAGGGTATCTACCTAATAAAAGTGTTTTCCAGTTTTATCAAAAACTTGATTGTTACAAAAATCATTGAGCGAAACATAGTACACGTCTACGCATCAAGGACAAAAGGAGAATTACTGCTGCAGAAAAATTGCCCTGGCCACCTACGTGCGGGCACACACGGGAGCAACGAGAACGAAGGAAAATTGGTAGCCGCTGAACTGAGCTCACGTGAGCTATGCAGCGTTTCATCCAAGCGGATCATTCTAGAGCTGAGTTATCAAGTCTATCGAAGGAAGGAAATGAATCACGAAAAGATATTAAAAGGAAATATTGGGACATAAAAAAGAATATGTCCACATGAACACAGTTGCTACGTTCCTCATTAGTATGCAAAAAATGCAGTTCGTGTTGACACATACACGGCATGCTAAATGAGCACAAAATCAGAACAGGAATTTGACAAGGTCAAACTGTTGGTATAACAATAGATTATCAAAGTGAAAATGATTTAAAAAAGTATTTAACTACATAATGAAACTAATCTATTAATAGAAAAGATTTTTTCATTTCAGGTTACTGTACTTATAACTTTTTGATATAAACAAATTATCACAGTAAATTTTATGGTAGAGTACCACAAATTACAAAATTACTATACGCTCGTTACGAAACACTGTAATTAATAATTATAAATATTACCTATGCATAACGTGTTAAACTATTTATACTTCCTTTGACGACATTTGTTAATTACAAGAAAGTAAACAAAATTCCAGTTTGTCGGGTTAACTTGCTGCAGGTTAGATCTCCGAAGAGATTACGTCCTAGCAAATTTATGGAAAAGCAACAGGAAATCATCCTTATTCCAGGCTAAGATATGCTAGTTTAAAAGAATTAGACCGGAGTAATCATGGACACATTATGGGGTATTACTGGCCAGTGGTGTAACCACGCAGCCATGGGCCCCCAAATTCTTTTTAAATAGCAGTCTCACGTCTAACATTATATTATGTAGATAAAATATTTTATTTTTTTGGTCGTGATAGAACCGGGCCCTTTAACGCCCGGGCCCTTGTTCGATCGAGCACATGGAACACCGCTAGTTACGCCACTGTTTACCCACAACAGATTATAAGAAAATAAATTGATACCTGTTACCCATTGAGTAATCTAAACAAAAGCAGTAAGTCCACAATTACCCCTGGGCTGGGGTAATAAGAGCAAATTACTCGCTTTTGTTTTAATTCCACGTTTTTTGCATAAAAAGGATATATGATGTCGGCATACTGCTATTAAAGTAAACGAAATTCTGGAAGTAATGACGGAGAAGGCTCAGATGATAGTCGTTGCGTTGTTTAAAAATTATTATATTTTAAAACTAATAAGAAAGCATATATGGGTCAAGCATGCTGCTGCCCTTGTTTTTATTCACCCTATATTTTTAAGTGGAAGTTTATCATCCCCATTTGTATTCAACAATAACTTTTTCATACGTTTCACACACGCCTTCATCACTTCTCTACTATCGGTCCGATTTCTGATATTTTGTTTTAACATTTAAACCATCACAATACACAAAAACTCAAAGTTAATTCGCACAGACTGCTACAAATAAAACATTCAAAAATTAAGAGTTTCGTATATAATCTCTCGGCAGTAACTACAACTGGATTCTTAAATGAGGAGCACAAAAATTGAATTTATTTTGTATTGAAACAAAAAGTTATGATTCATCTGATATGAGGCCACAATTACGACAATTAGCACATAATCTTGATTTTACAACCACAAACTTTATTCATCACAGAGTTACTTATATTCACAAGATACATACCTAATACAAAAAATTAATCCTTGCTTGCTCAACAGAAAATTTATTGATACTACTTAATCAATTTTTTTAAAAATTAAATGAATAAAATGAAAATTTTGTGGGTAGTACAAATTAGACAGAAAATGTGTAAAACTACGAGAACAATTTTCATCATGTAAATGTGGCGATAATTTATTGAAACACCGGAAATGCAATTGAGCAATTTATGCCACATTTTATCAAGGGTGCAGCTTAAAAAGGAAGTAGCCATCAATTGATTACAAAAGTGTAATAAATGTTATCAAATAAAATCACCTATGTAGTCGAAGAACTAGCGACAGTTTGCCCTTTAGGAATCGAAATCGGCAGAAAGAATGAATAAGGATGGTAAAAAAGCATGGGGGGGCAAAGGGAGCAGCTGCCCCCCTTGTCTCTTGCCTTAAATCTTTAAATTTAATTTTAATTAATTTAAATTTCGTGGAGAAAGTTATTACTGAGTTCGCAAAGGAACCACGGAATTTGAAATTATTTTTTTTTAAATTAAATTTTTTTTTGCCCCTCCCTGAAAAAGATCTTATGGACGCCCATGTAAAAATGGTTGAAAAATTGGTAAGAAAATATTTTTAAAAAATCACCAATAAGGTATATGAAAAACAACATTATTGAAAATTAGAAAATTTTTTGTTGATGTTTGGGGTATCGCGGGAAATGCGAAGCAACGTCTCCACCTATCGTCTTCACCGCTAACGCTGCCTTTTCACTACATTCACCAAAATTTCAATAATTGATTTAATATAGTGAAAACCCCTACTGTTTTTTCGTCTTCAGGAACCTGTGCTATGTCTGTCGGTGAGAAAAATACGATCGCATTAAAGCATTTTTTTTGTAAAACAGCCCCCCCCCCCCAATATATAATGTGAAATATTTTATTTACATTAGAATAATAATTTATTACTTACAAAACTAGGTCTCTTCCTCTATCTCTGTAACTACGCTCTGATTAGACCATTATCAAATATCGAATTTACCCACTCCAATACATTTATCATTTGTACACTCAGAATCTAAAGTAATTCATAACTCCTTGCGAAAGTCTACATCACAATGAGCCAAAATAAAAGCAAAAAAAATCTTAAAATTGACTTTTTTAAATGGATATTATAATTTAAGTCATTACTAAGTTCAGAGACAGGCCAGATCAGTAATAATTTAACTTTTTATGAAGTAATTTAGAAATTACTTGACGGAAAATTACAGCAAAAATGTAAACTTCACTGGTGAAGACCTATTTTTGGTTGCAGTTGTCCTGGCAAAAAGGACACTTTACTCCAGGTAAAGCGATACATGACGCGCACGAATGGATTAACGAGATTCGAACTACAAAATAATTATTCTAAATTTGAGTTATTAAGAAAAGTGTTTCACCCCACCTCATGGAGTGAGGCGAATCAGACTTTTGATGGCCATTACTCCGAGTCCATTGCAAATTTTACCGATTTTTTTAAATTGAGAGGTCAAGGAAGGGTGACACATTGCCTATCCTTAATTAGAAGTAAATACTTAGTAATACAGAGCTGTACATGAAAAAAAAACCGTCAAAAGTGATTCACTTCACCCCATTCTACGGTATCCCCTCAAAAAAAAATTTTTTAATGCATCTGTGACAACCCCAAATAAAGCATTTTCTTCGAATTCCTCTATTTTCGATTGTAGCAATCTGAACGATGGCTATGTTCTATACATCTAGTACACCTAGCAACACACCTTACACCCTCAAATTTGCCTGAATATAAAAAAATCAGTTTTTAAGATTTCAGCTTCCTATTGCGAGGAAAAAAATTTGGGCTAAAAAAATAGCATTGATCAAAAAAGCTTTGTCTTTCTATTCAAGATATGCAGCAATTGATAGTTTTCCTGAGCAGCCGACTACTTTCAAATTTCACACGTGAGATTCTAATTTAAACGAACATCATCTGTCTACCAACAACGCGCATGAATGGATTAACAACAGATATTTTAATATAAAAATCACTAGGTAACATGTAATCTAAGAGCCCCACGGTAGTGGTTCAGAATAGATCTCTGAACCCATGCACTTGGTAAAAACCTCCTCGAAAATCATGGATTATGGAAGTGAGATTTTCGTTAATCTGTTTGATAGAAAAGATAACTCCGGAATGTTTATTGTAAAACTTAGCAAGTTGTATGTAAAAAACAACCGTAACAAAATTTATACTAAAAATTATTCGAATACAAAATCAGCTATACATTTTTTAGACCAATTTCTGTACTCGGACATCAATCATCAGCCGTTCGTCAACTTTTACGGCTGTATAAAGCCTGTATTAGACTACACAACTAGGCGCAGAAACGTGTTTCGAGTGTCTGTTCCTTGCGGTTCTTTTGTTCTGTGCAAAATTGTGTAGTCTAATAGAGCCTTTAGTTTAAATTTAAAAATAAAAATTGAAAATTTACTTATTTTTGCACAAATTTTAGGATTGTTTTAAAAATTTCTAGAATTTTAGAAAAAGTGGGAGGCCTGCAAAGTTATCTAAATAAAATAAGGTGGAACTCAGATGGACGCAGTTTCTCAGCTACTAAACAGTTACCTTTCTAGTTTACCAGATTTCCAGACATTTGAATGTCATTTCCTCCTTGAACTTATATGCAATAACAAAGACAAAAGAATTCTAATAATTTCTCAATTTCCTGCTGTGTAAGTAATTTTTTATCAACGGTTTTGCCAATTACTCACAGATTTTGCCAAATGCTTAAAATATTGAGGGAAGACTCCCCCCTCCCCATGAGACTGTCTCTGCAATAATATGAATAACTGGTGAAAAAATAAGTACCTCAACCTTAATTTTCATAAGGATATTTTCCTTCCCTTAGGTTGGTATTGCCACTCAAGATACAACTCTATACATAAAAAGTTTTTAAAATTCTTTTGTGTTAAAAGTGTAAAAATGTCCGACTCTGACGAAAATCCTCGCCCAAAGCCGGTAATCGTTCGGAATGCAACTGATTTGCAAAGGCTAAAACTGGAAAGACTCATGAAAAATCCAGAAAAGGAAGTTATTATTCCTGAAAGACCAAAAGAAAGAGCGCCACCGAAAGTATCTGATTTTGTACGAAACGTTATGGGTTCCAGTGCAGGTGCTGGTTCTGGCGAATTTCACGTGTTTAGAAACTTGCGCCGTAAAGAGTACGCTCGACAAAAATATATGCACGCAAAAGGCGAGCAAGAACGATTGGATCAGGAGTTTCGTCAAAAAGTAGAAGAAGGTAGCCGAGCAGCGGAAGAAAAAACAAGTAAAAAACGTGCTAAACGAAACAAAAGAAAGGAGAAAATGAAATTGAGAAAGTTGAATAAAAATGTTCTAAAAGATCCTGTAGTTGATGACGCAGAGAGTGATAACGACCAAGAGGAAGAAGATAAAAAATTAGAAATAATTGCAAATTAATCATAAACATATTATTATTTTTTAATTGTAGAAGGTAATCAAGTATGTAATAAAATAATAATTATTTTTTTTATAAATTATAACTAATAGTCGACGCTTGTTTGATTTTTTTTCAAAATGAATTGTGTAATAATTATAAATTCAAAAAACCCAGAATAGGAAGTCTTAAAAGTTACACAGGTGCAATCAATCATCTATAAATTATGTTATCTACGATCGCCTAATAAAATTAGCGTTTAAATGTGCATTTTAAAATTCATAAATTTTAAATTTAAATTTAACAGTAAAATTGGAATAAATAAATATAACAAAATAATTAGCAAATTCTTCCAGCTGAAGGTTTGCTTAATCTAAGTCAAGAATTAATTATTGAAAAAACGTTATTTCCAACCCACAAACAAAATTTTACCGCGAATTTCACCCAAATTTATGTAATGCACTGTACGAAACCAGCTTATTTCTAATATCTGACTGCCTGCTGCAAAGTTCCGATTCTAGCTTTATTTAAAAAAAAACTTGAAGATGATGTCAAAATAATTATGTTTGTATTTAGTGTTGGATAACAACATACACAAAGTTCGGTCATTATTTGCAATAATGGTTTACGATTCACTTACCTTTCGGTGGTTGGATCTTCACAATTTAACGGATACCTCAGCTCGATAACCTCGCCGTTCTTTTCTTTCAATTGCCCCTGATTTTCCATATAATATTGAACTAATTCAGATAAAGTTGCAAACTTTTCTCCTCCGTACAAATCGTAAAAATCACCTGAATTTTGGATTTTGATGTGTGTGACTTGACCATTACGTCTAAAAATATCGGTTTGTCATGACTTCTTGGGGAAGCTTTAATTTATAATATTTGTACCTTACGGAGAGTGTAAAATCCCCTTTGATGGAAGAACTGGGTCGAGCTAAAAAACTGCAGTCAATTCCTCGGTCCATTAGGAGCTTCTCAGCTACCACCCCGGTTATAGTGGGCCAAAACCATCTGAAAGTTAAAAGTAATTACTTTTATTAATTACATGGTTAAAATTACGGTTCAATTTAATTATTAAAAAAAAATTGCAAAGTGTGGACGCGACTTTACTCGTTTTGACTTCTCCCATATTTATAACAAAAAAAAGTATTTGCTTTACAGTTTGAGGGTTGAATTTAATTGTAAATAAGTGCGAACACTTAACTCACCTTCTGGAGCTCATTTTTCTTAAAAATACGGTAAAAACACTACAAAAATAAGTTTATCTGAAAGTGAAAATTGTGCCCTGCACTACACGCCATCTTAATTGATTTTTGTCAAGTAATAAATGCTTAGCGCGCTGATTATGAAATTTTGGAGCGATGTCTGGGTGGGGTACACTGACGCGTTTCCATATCTACCGATTGACGTTCACTTAAAGCGCTAATTTAGAACACCCAATTCACACAACAAACGTTTTCTAAAGATAAAGAAAGGAATAAATTGAAAAAAAAAATTTTAATTTTTTTCTCAATATTAAAAGTTTTTTTTAAAAATTCCGTCTTCTCTTTATTATAACAATGAAAACGACTCTTACTTTTACAAATTTTTGTCCCTTTATCCAAATCACTTCCACACTTCCACTAGAATTCGTTTTGATTTCTCCTTTCTTTTCAATTTATTTTATAATTTATACCTTGACCTGGTATCGGAAGTTTCCCATCCCATATACGGTAATAAGGAACATAGCAACCCCCCTCAAAATCATCGTTAATTTTTTTCAAAAATTTAAAAAATATTTTTGTCATTTAAATAAATAATTAATTTAAAATAAAAATAAGTTTATCTTGGATTTAAACGAATAAGGAATTAACAAAATATTGATTTTTTACTTTTTGGTAAAGGTGCAATCAAAAAACTGTAATTTTTGCCAAAAACTGCTCTTTTTGTTAAAAAAAATCATTCGTTTAAATCCAAAATAAACTTATGTACTAAAGAAATATTTTTGGTTTTTTGATTTCAGATGAAGCAACCATGAGTTATCCTGACTACCGCATGGAACCTTTTTTTTTATGTGACTCAGTTCTCACCACTACCACTGGCTTATTTTGCAATATTTTTTAAGGAAAATTTAGCAGAATATTCTTAATATAATGCTTAATAATGTAAAAAAATTTTACAAATATTAACAAATAAGGAAACAAAATCACAAAAATATGCGATCGAACCCCTCATGAAATATGTACCTCAGACCCATTTCCCCCCTTAAGGAGGTGTTTATCTATTGCTATTTAGACCAAAAATATTTTAATTCTATAGATAAAAATAACCATGGTAGTAAATTTAAATTGCGGTCCCCTTAAAAATGTTCCGGTTGAAGTAACACCCTCAATTTAAAAGAACTATAGGTTTGTCGTCAAGCACTGCAGTACCTCATAAACTCCAGCACTTGAAGAATTTTGTATAACAAAATCATGCATTAATTTTAAACAATTTTATTGTCTGTCCATAAATGTATTACTCTTAAATTAAAGACTCAAGTCAACTAAAACAACTACATCGCAGAAATTATATTCGTGTGTATCGAACACAATCATAAATTTGTCTTTAATTAAACTTGTACGTTACTAGGAGAACCTTCACTCAGTAATTTCTTCGAGTCTTCCAATTCCCTTTGTTGTTGTATCGGTCGAAGCACAGTGAAGTATCGATACCATCTCATTGCAAAATGACTCGTTCCGTAAATCGTGAGAGCTACACAAGTTAGAACTATGCCTTTATGTAGCCTATCTACAAAAATACTTTGTTTTCCATACTTCTTCATTTTTCTAATAAAACTTCCCAGTTGTGGTTGAGCAAATTTAACCTCACTTTTTCAAGCGACGGACTGTCAAAAAAAAACCGGATAATTTAGATTACACCGATTAATACGTATACCAAATTAAATACAATCAAAAAATTAATTTGATTTTCGTACTGGCACTGCTTGAGGTCGTAAAAACTCAAAATTAGCAATTTTACTGTCCTATTTCACGATTAGCGCCATCTAGCGATCAACATAATTGGCCACATTTTTGAAAAAAACAGTAGTAACTATTTTATTTAAATTTTATTACATGAGAGAACAATTTTCTTTACAGAAACCACTACAGCATGGGCAAAGATAACCAAGGCAGCTTGTTTCGGAATTTTTGTTAATTTCTTTAGTGACAACAACACTATTACTGCCGTTATCATTTTTCTCGTGTTGCTTTGTTATAGGAGGAATTTTAGGATACTGTTTAGGAGAATCATGCTCAGCATATAACGCGGTAATAATAGCTTCCTTAAATACATCATCAACATTTTCCTAAAACACAATTTTTTTTCATTTACTGCTAGTGAAGTATTTGAAAAACCAACCTTGGTCAGAGCAGAACATTCCATATATTTAACTGCCCCTAATTCGCGAGCAACTATTGTACCTTTTTCTTTTGAAACCGGACTTAATCCTTGTGCGTTTAGTTTTTCGATAATAACTCTGTCCTTTCTCGTGTCGATTTTGGTTCCTACTAAAATAAATGGTACCCCCGTACAATTTTCTTTCAACTCTGGTATCCACTGCAATTATCAAAACTTATAACTACGCTCTCTTTTATTATATCAAATAGTTACTAGTTCTCGAACGTTCTGAAAAGAAGGTAGACGATCCACCGCAAAACATACTAATACAATATCTGTGTTGTGAAATGCAGCCTTTCGTAACTGGTCAAAATCTTCTTGTCCTAAAATGTACAAATAAAATCGAAAGTTGCGAAATTTAAAAAAACACATTACCAGCTGTATCAAATAAGATAAATTCAATGGAATCGTCACCTATGGGAACAGTCACTTGATAATTATCAAAAATAGTAGGAACATATCCTGTCGGAAAATCATCCTTTGCATATCTATGTAGTAAACAAGTTTTACCCACAGAACCATCACCCACTACTACACATTTTACTGAGTCTTTTAGCATTTTATACGTACATTTACCGAGGTATTTCTGTCAATATTTAATTGTGATTATTTCTTTAGTCACCTTATCTCCACTTGTTTTTATCTATAATTGATTAAGTTATCTTTAAATAAATATAGACCAACTTAAGAACAATAAGATCGAGGAATTTTGATAACGGATTCTTGTTTGATGAGACTAACAAAATCAACTACGTCGAGGTGAAAAGAAATGGAATCCATTTTATTCTTTATTTATTGTAAGGAAGTGAGGATGCACTATTTTGGTAATCAATTTCAAAATTTAAGTGACGTACAATTCAAAAATCAACTGTGGACCTTAGTTTAAATTTTCGGTTCTTCCACAATTAGGTTGAAAATTGGACATAAGTTACCTTATAATGAAAACAAAATTAATTTTCCTCCTTGACAATCAAATTACAACCTAGATTACTTTATTAGTCATCAATCATCTGGTGCATTTTAATAAACTAATAAATAAAATCAAGATTTACATTACAAGTATTTGAAGTACTTCCTTGATTTCTTGAATTTCCTAAAATACTTATTCAATATCAGTTGTCAATGATTCACCTTCCCCATTTAAATATTGCAGTGAACTGAGAAAGGGTAACAGAAACAATGCTAAATAAATTAATACATAGAAATATTTATTATTCAATATTAAATATCATTAATACAATATTAAAAGAATAGTTAGACAACTATTCAGTCATACGTCAATCACGCTTCCAAATAACTTAAACACTACTACATAAAACAGAAGAGTTCATAGATAATATTAGTCAGTAAAAAAAGAAGTCTTTTTTTTTAAATATTAAATTGAAGCAAATCGTTGAAATATTTTATAAATAAACGCACTTTATTGCTAAGGGTAGTTATGTTGTGTTTAAAGTTATAAATGCAAAACGATTTACCCAAAACAAAAAATAAGCAGCATTCTGTTCCTCATTCGCTCTCACTTATATACAGTTATTCGTAAGTCATATAAAAGTTTTTTTCTATAAATTTAAATTTACATCCTCAATGGCAAACAAAGAAATCTAAAGTAATACACACGACGCATTTGGTTTAAAAAATTTATTACAACATTTTTTCCAACTTGATGTAACGTACAAATACGTGTTTTGCAGTAGTAATGTATTTAGCACCATTGTGTCTATGTAAAAGCAAAATGTGATTCAAAAACCACAAAACTTTGTATTAGTAACAAACTTTAGATGGTGACTCTCATGTGACTATTCGTTATTTACAAAAAAAAAATCAGAATTAAAGAATTTCAATCGCTAAACTTTTTTTTAAATTTTTTCTCATACAAAATGTTAAAAAATTATCAAAACAATGCAAAAGTTACAATTTTGTGCAACTACTTTAATTAATTTTATTAGAAAAAGGAAGAAAGTTTTGGTGTTACTTTAGCAACTACCATATCCGATAAAAAATTCAACGTACAAAATGTTGGTTTAGATACTTCCTTATATTTAATGATAAAATTCAAAATATTTAAACTTACAGCTCTACAAAATGACACACTTTCTACGTTTTACAGGTTCAGGTGGTTCTAATGCGGCTAATATGGCTTCATCGAAAACATTTTTTAAACCCTTCTGCGTTAGTGCAGAACATTCGACATACTTGACGGCTTTGAGCTCTTTCGCTAATTTTTCACCTTGTTCGACGGAAATCGGTTTTTGTTTATTCTTGGCTAATTTTTCAATTGTCGTTACATCATCCCTAAGATCAACTTGAGTGCCCACTAGTAAAAATGGAGTTTTTTGACAGTGATGCGTAATTTCTGGTACCCACTACAATTTAAATTGGTTTAGTGATTAATAGATAATATTATGTAAAACTAACCTTTTCTTTAACATTTTCAAACGAAGACGGACTTACAACCGAAAAACAAACTAAAAAGACATCTGTTTGAGGATAACTTAAAGGTCGAAGTCTGTCATAATCTTCTTGACCTGAAACAAACAAAAAAAAGCTGTATTATTATTATCGATGAAAATTACGACAGTTATTTTGGTACAATAGATAGTGCAGCTGATGCTATTTTATTATGAGTGATTATCTAAATTTGATCTTTGTGACCTCCACAGCAACTGACGTTAGAATAATCAAAGTATTTTTGAATAAATCCAATTATTATCGAAATAAGATGTATAATCAATCAAAAGAAAAAATGCAAGCTACTAAATTAAGTGACTTCTCTTTTGTACTCTTCTGATGCAAGATTGAAATTTGCTTTTATCAAAAATTCATTCAACTACTTTGTGGAACAGGTCCAGAAATTTAGGTTCTTAAATTTTAAGTTATGGCAGGACAGCAGGACCTAACAGGAGGTTTAAATTATCAATTTTTATAAAAAGTTATTGTAAAAAACCAAGTTACTGTAATTTATTGTGGACAACTTTGTCCTGCAGTGGAGATTACCCTCCCCCCAACGCCTCCTAATATTCAGATCCAAAAGACAGTCATTTGGCGTTGTATGGCAGAACCCTCCCTGTCATTGAGACACAAAAAGTAATTTTTCGTTTTATTTCTTGATCATAAACAACTTAAAAAGTTATTATATTAGAAATACCTGCGTTTTCTTTAAAAGCAAGGTTTGACAAATGCGGTTGCTGACTAGACTTTTTCAGCTGTTGACTAATAACTACTTAGTTTCTGGGTTAAATTTTTGAAATTATTTAATTTCTTTTTTTTTTTTGCAGCGAATGGGCACTTTTGGGAAAGTGGTCTGTTATTCTTATTTCGTTCTGATATTTGATTTTGGCGAGGAGTTTAGTTTGTAGTGAGAATTTTATTCGAGACGACAAAACAGTTTTGTATTTATTGCATAGTTTCTAATTAAAATTTATAGAAAAAGACAAAATACAAAATACTGCCAAATGTCTCTTCGAGTATTCAATGCTAAATGGAGTGCTCCTGGAGAAATTCTCTATGTCTCCTTCATATCTTCCTCATCATTATAATTATTGTGAACATACATGATGGCCCATCCAAATTTAATGCAACGTATACTACTGCCTTTGTTCCATTTCTTTTATCAGCTGTCTGCAATGCTGCAATTGAAATCAGCCAGTTCTCTTGTAACAATAACAATAACGTTTATTTCCAACAGGTTTACACCCAATTACAGGAAAGAGATTGATAAAAGTTAAAGTAACTACAATGATACATAAATAATCTATGTACCAAGACCTAGCACTTCCCGTCAATGCACTCCGCGACACAATGCCAGATTTTTTTTACATTATCAGCATTGATATCAAACAAGTGTGCAATTAAATTGAGATTATCACACATAACATTTATGGGGCATTTACCGCAATATTTGGTGCGATACCCATCCAGATAAAAAACTTGCTCTGTGCGACTGGCAAGTCTCGGTACATAGAAATTAATTCTCTCTAAAAGTGTGCTACAATCAATCTGCCCAATCAACAGCTTATGCAAAAATACAATTGACGCAACAACTCTACGAGTGTACAACGTCTGCATATTAAATTCTCTCAACAATAATCCCTGGCTGAAACCGATCATCGGGTACACACCGTGTGCCTTGAAATACGTGTATTTAAGAAATCGTCTTTGGACAGATTCTAATTCCGATATGTGACACTGATAGATTGGATACCAGATAATCGATCCAAACTCAAGGACACTTCGGACATATGCGCAATATAGCCGCTTGATTACAGTTAAGTCAGTCATATCTTTACAACTTCGAATTATAAAGCCTAAAGTTTTCATAGCTCTAGCCCTCACGTCGTGTACATGTTCTATAAAACTCAAGCGAGCATCAAATGTAATGCCCAGATCCTTACATACAGTGCTACGATTTACATATTCCCCGTTAAGAATATAATTATATAATATGGGACTTTGAGATCTGGAGAAACTCAAAACTTGACACTTATTGATGTTTAATTGTAAGTTATTAACATTACACCATTCAGAGATTAAATTTAAAGAGTTTTGTAGCATCTCACAATGCTGTACGGACGACACAGAACGGTACAACTTAGTATCGTCCGCATAAAGCAAGATGAGGCAATTTATAATATAGAGCAGATCGTTGATAAAAATCAAAAACAACAAAGGTCCTAGGTTAGAACCCTGAGGAACTCCAGAAGTAGGCGTGAACGGGTTGGATCTGCAGCCTTTGTACTCCACGAAGTGAGACCTGTTGAACAGATAAGACCTGAACAACTCCACCAATCCGCTGGAAACACCCATCCCTGCCAGTTTGTGTAGTAGGAGATTTAGATCAATTCGGTCGAATGCCTTCTGAAAATCTAAGTACACGGTGTCCACTTGATTACCTTTGTCTAAGTTTTCATGGACATACTGTGAGAAGCAGGTGAGATTTGTCATGACCGATTGATTACTCATAAAATCGTGTTGATTTGGCGACAGTAGAGGTTTAACTGCATTACTTAATTTGGTATAAAGAATTTTCTCGGCTATTTTAGATAAATTAGACAGGATCGTAATAGGTCTATAATTGTCCAACTTTGTAGGATCACCCTTTTTCAATACAGGAATTACGCGTGCGCGCTTCCAAAGATCAGGAAAACACGAGGTAGAGATCATAACATTAAGGATATGCTTCAATGGTTCCAACAAAAAACAGCCACCATCCTTTATAAAAGAGACAGGAACTTGATCCTCCCCGGCCGTAAATTTTGTGTTTGCAGATTTAAAAGAATTAATTGCCGTCATTATGTCGGCGTCCGTGATTTCAGCGATGTTAATATTAGAGCCAACGAAGTCGTAAGAGCGATGATTGTTGCAAGTAGGTGGAATAAAAGTTTTGTAAGAAAGGTAGACACCACCAAAGTAGTTTGCAAATGCATCGACCACAGCCTGAGGGTCGTCGTAAACGCGATCACCATCTACAACAACACCAGGGATTCTCGAGTTACCCTTTCTACTTTTTATGAAAGCCCAGAAGTTTTTGGGATCAGTATTGATATTTTCTTGAATTATGTTTATATATTCTTTATATGCATCGGCAAGAAGAACAAGAAGAAGAAGACACACCGTTGGCTGCAAGATGTCGATCGTGTCTAAACACTACATACGTGTGCGGGAACAGTTCCGAGTCTGATATATCACTGGTTAGCCACGTTTCTGTGATAAATATTAAATCAAATTCATAAAGACACGCGAAATTATAAAATTCCGAAATTTTAGTATGGATTTTAGTATATTTTAGTATATTTTAGTATGTTTTTTAGTATATTTTAGTATATAATTTTAGTATATTTTAGTATGAATTTTTAATTAGTATGGATAGCAGGACTTCACTCTTTTTATTGGCAAGGTGAAGACAATCAAATACAATATGTTAGCAGACATTAAATAAAGTATTAATGATTAGAAATTTAATTATAAAATTGCGATGGTTTATTAATATGTTGTAGGTATCATAGCGAATGCGTACAGATAAGAATAACATTTCGTTTTTATATTGAATAAATGAAATAATGAATTAAAATTACAATTAAAGTAACAGAGTAAAAGGCGAAATTGCATTTGAGTAATAGGCCTTTGCATTACTATTCCAAAGGCCAAGGGTCAAAATCTCAGCTTTTATCGATGTCGAACTGGCCATGCACTACATGTCTCACACCAAAGCTCTCCTTTGTCGTTAAGGTTACCCTATCTGGTTTCTTGACTTTAAAATTAACGTTAAAATTTTCAAGCATGAGTTATTCCTTCTTTGTTATAAAATAATTATTTAAAAAAATTAGCTGTTCTATTTCGATCAAATTGCACGTCATGTGCATAAGTCGCTGCAATTCGATCGTGAGGTGATTGAATGTTGTACCAGTTACTAATTTCATTGGCCTAATGACGGTCAAATAAATTAAAAGCTTTTCAATCGGTCGAAAATAATGAGGAATTTTGGGAATTTTTTCTGAAGCAACTACTTCACCAATTGTTTTCAACTTTGGAAGTTATTTTACTAAACATTCAAAAAATTTAACATTTTTTTTTAATCGAAAATAATTATTTATCATCTGACTCCAATCAATTGTTGTTGAACGAATGTTTCCTGCGATGTCAAATTGCGGCAGCTATAGTTTTTTTGTTTTTTATCAGAAACAAAAAATTCAAAATCTACTACATTCTTTTAGGCGAGCGGTTTATCCTCTCAAATACGTTTAGAAACTGCATTAACCGACCAAGTAGCGTTTTAGTGGCTGAAAATGATTTTAATCGATTTCTTATATTATTCTGAGAAAAATCTTCTATATGCACCTTATTTTTTTATGCGGTCGTTCAATAGTTATAAACAATCTTTTGTTTTATAAAATCTAAATTCAGGAAAAAAAATCTGAAAACATTCAAAATGCTTAATTGGACCAAAATACACATTTTTTGTGTCTTTAACTTTTTTTTTCTCAGAAACCAATTGTCCAATCAGAATAAATCAAAAATGAAAATATTTAGCCAACCCTAAACTATCACGACATATTTTTTTCTTTTTGATTTTTAGCGTTGGTAACAGTAAAAACTGCATTCCTGCAAAATTCCCCGTCATTTTCGACCGTTTATATGGGTTTCCCCCCTTAAAACAGTAGGATAGTGTAACGTAATAAAGTGCTTTATTGTTGCAACATTTCGTTTGAATTAATGCTGAAACTATTTATTCATAAAATTCCCATAAGGTTTGCATATTTGATGAATGATGATATTATTTATAATCAAAGCTATGAACATAGATTCTTCCTTCAGATAAAAAATTGCGGAAATTTATATTAATCAACAGATTGTTTGTCATTTATCTCTAGAACCGTATAAAAATTTAAATAATCGCCGATTCCCTTCAATCTTGAATGTGAAATTAATAAATTAAATTTCATTGGAATATCCCGTAAAATAAAAATTTGAGTTTGAGAATCACGAAATCCTATTTTTATCAGGTGGTTAACCACAGAGGAAGTCGAGCGTACAAATGTGTTCGGAGTTCATGATATTCCTGTAAGTCTTAACGGCATTCTGTACATTTCGATGCATTCCTTCGTAGTCGTATGCTTCCTAGTTCCGTAACAATTTGCTTTATAAAATGTGTACATCTATATTCAGTTATTTTTGTTTGTTAATAAACTGTATACTTTCATGGAAACTAAAATTTACTAATATGATTTTAATTTTTATCAAATAAATATTTATATACCAAACTACTCCCCCACTAGAAGTCAATGCACCTAATTAATGACAAAAGTAATATTGGAGTTGCCAAGTCAAAAGATTTACCTATGTTCTGGTTTTATTAGTGAATGAATTTTATTAGTGCGTGAATCAGATGATTTATTTTCCGAAAAAGTATACCAAAAAAGACACAAGAGATAATTTTAAATACAAAACACAAAATCTGTTTAATTAGTTGACTTCGGTTTTCGTGCAAGTTTACTTAAAATGTACAACACTGGCGTGATTTTATTAAATGAATCATAAAATCTTGTGTAATTCATTCAACAATCATAAAGATTGTAGGATTAACGAAATAAAAATTAAACAAGTTATTGTTTTCCTACAACCAAAAGTTTTATTCGATTGTAGTACTTTTCTCTCTGGAATAATTTAAAAAATAAAAGTAAATAATTTGGTATACTTAATTGAATAAACTCAAGTGGAATGTGAGAAATTCAATAAGCTGCTTGCATTTTGTGGGATGCCCTTGTTAAATTTAATTGCAAAAACAATTTTTCAATAAACCCTACGCTCAAATTCCATGTTAAATGTGTGCATTTTAAAAGTTTATGTAATAAATAAAAGAAGACAGAACTGTTTTGTTTCAGAAGCACCTCATTTGAATATTAATTCATTTATTATATTATATTGGCATTCTTACGTGAAATCTTGCATAAAAATTCCAATGTGCTACTTCATCGACAATTAAAAATAATGGAATTGTTTGGTTAAGCTTACCTGCGGTATCAAATAATCCTAAAGTGTAAGGTTCTCCACCTATCATAACAGTCACGGCATAATTATCAAATACTGTTGGAACGTATTCGGAAGGAAATTTATTTGTAGTATAACTAAAATTTCACAAAAGGAACACACCTTAGTAACACGGTCGAACCCCTCATATAAAAGCACTTACCTAATTAATAAACAAGTTTTACCCACGGCACCATCCCCAACTACCACACATTTGATAGTTTGCATGTTGACTCTATAAAAAATCTGAAAATAAGACCAAAATTGTCAAAACAAAATATCAATACTGATGCACGTCAATAACGATAAATCAACGATCAAAGTAGCTTTCGAATTTGGCATCGTTTCGAACAATCGTAGCGCTAAATTTTGACGTTTAAGTGTAACGCGACACACAATTAAATTATGCGTAAAGTTTTATCAAAATGCTGCCATTTTAAATGACCAGCGTCATTGACGTGATTCACTTCCGAATTGCAATTTGTGCCAGTAAAACAAGAAGCTCGCGGGTACAAAATCATTTAATGTGTTACGATATTAATAGTTGTACTTACGAAGTATTAAAAGATTATTCAAAACAAAGAAAATTATGCGATAATGTAATACTTTGGGTTGGGTTCACGTACTTTTAACACAACGTCAAAGTACCACCGCCGTCTGGCGGATTATTCGCGCAACACAGATTAATTTAAAATTTCTGACATCGCGAAACGTCATTTTCTCATATACAGGGTGTTTACTATAAGACTAACATTTTCACATTCATGATGTATATAGGGTGTCCCCGGATACACTTTACATAACTTGGGTGATGATAGAGGACACTTTTCTAAGAACAATGTTCTTAGAAAATAATGTGAAATAATCTACAAACTGCATTTAAACTATTATTAACGGATTTCGAGCTATGAATTAAAATAAGTGAAAAAATGTTGAAAAATTCAAACTTTAATTTTTTTTTGTATCTTTTAAACGAAACATTTTACAAAAAATCTGACGCCCCATTCCGGATAGGAAATTTAATGGACTACAACTTTTGTATAGTAAATTTTTTTTAACAGCCAGCCCATTTCACAGAAAATCAGAAAATAATAAACAAGGCAGCTACAAAAGAAAAAAATAAATTCACAAAATTTCAGTTCAAATGTAAAGTGAACGGTCTCGACAAGCCGGCAGTGCCCCAAATGTCAGTCCATAAAAATATTAATTTTTTAAAATTTTTATTTTACCTCAGAAGCAGCGTCTCCGGTAAACTCCAAAAACATGGATCACAAGGACTAAGGCTCAGTTTCACCAGACGAAAACAAATTGAGTTTAAGCTAAACTTGCTTAATTACCTCGGTAACACATGCTAAATTCGCCATGTTAACTCAAATTTAGCTTAAACTTATTTTGTTTATGTCTGGTGGGATCAGCCCTTAGAGTGTAATCAAGAATAATTAATTCCACAATGCCTCATCGACTATATCACACATCCTCGAATTACGGAACTGAGCGAAAAAGAAAAATTTCAAATTCAGCCGGAAAAATAATTTATTTTTTACTTAGCCCCCAGTAGCCGTCCAAGGTTACTTCTTTTTCTGGCCAAAATTTACACAATTATTAACTTAATTCTACATCAACCTGATTTAATTACTTTTAATTTAATAGGGAAACTGCTTCATCCGTGATGGTGCCAAGGCTATTTTGCACTATAAAAAAACCATTTCTTGCTCAATTCTTGGAGGTAAGTAAATTTACAACTTAAATTTTAAATCCACATATGGATGGTCACCAGAAATCCGAACTAAGAAGTTCCACCAAGTCCACAATTCCTACTCAGATATTTTGTCTGTAACTCAACTAGCAATCGTACCAATCCACAGCTGAAATTTTTTATAGAGCTTCAACTCAAGATTTGTTAAAAACAGAAGACATTTTTTGAAAATTTAATGTTTTACAAATTCCATCAAATGAAAAGACAAATTTTCAAAATAAAACATAATGTGAATATTATCGTCAATCCTTTTCGAATAATTTGATTGAAAAATCAACTTATTGGTGATTGCAATTTACGCACAGAATAAAACGCCAATTAAATCTATAAATATTTTATTTTTTATTCGATTCATCACAAATAAATAAATGACAAAATTAAATAATAATAGAATTTTGCAATTTTCAAAAGTTGATAACTAAAAAAGTACTTAAACGTATGTTACAATGTCGCTGTCTGCTAATGTAGATCATCACTTAGTAAATAGTAATCTGGTAACTGTTCTTGTTAAGTAATATTCACATCAGTAGGTAGTGTGTATAGTCCCGTCATTATTTGTCCAGTCCAAACTACGGGGAAAAACTTAAAAGAATTTCTTGTTAGGGGCTTGACAAAACATTTACATCTACAAGTTAATTTTAAAATTAAATTCCAAAAATTTTGTTTGCTTAATGTTTCAGTCTGGTCAAAAAATAATCTGAAAATGCTAATAGGACAACACTCGTCACGTAAACGAAAAATGCAAGCCTAATAAACAAAAATAAATCAACTCACCATTTAAGACATCCCATCATCTAGACGTAGACGCTTTCTGTCGTTATCACGCTCTTCTGCTTCCATTACTTTTATACGAATACCGCATATTTCAACTCCGTGTAAGGTCTGAAATAAAATTATAAAAATAAAAAGTTCGAACGATAAGTACATTGCTGTATATTCTTTTATCAGGCTGGTTTCAACCTGGTAGAAATGTAAAAAGTTATAGTTTTGCAGAATATTTAAATTTAATCATATTTAAATTTATTGGGAACTTTTAGGTATTTAAAATCGACAAGAGAGGAAGCGAGAAGCAACAAGAAAGTCTGATTAAGTATGTAAATAAATTGAATTATCCAATTAGCAATTAGAATCAAATATTAGGTAATTGGAAGGTACGGAATTTATTATTCAGAATAATTTGAAGTAGGAAAATTGGAAAGAGTTAATTTAATAGCATTAGTAATTAGAGAAAGATTAATCATGGAAGTTATATGCTCTTTAGAAAGAGAAAATTTAGATAACACATTTTAATTGATAATTGGATAATTTGCTGATAATTGGTCATTAAATTTAATATTGTAAGTTATAATTTGTAGTTTTTGCATTGCAATTTAAATAAATCAGAATTTTAAAATGTATCCAACAAATATAGTCTGGTTCCAATTTAATTTAATTGGTGAGAGTAGATAGTGCAAAATTTGTTACCATTATAGCGTTTTCGGCTGACTGTCTTGAACTGTACTTGGCGTACCCACAATTTTTGTTAAATAACAAATAAACATCGATCAAGTTTCCAAACCGACAGAAAACGTCCCGCAGTACCGACTGAGGTATAGCTTGTTGTGTACACACGATGAAGCATCTACAAAAAGTTTCTTTAAAACATTTGCAATCCAAGCAAATGTGTGATTTTACCTAGCTATTACAGGGGCATCGATATCAGAGAGTGGCTTCATGTCGGGTAAATTAATGTTGCACAAACCGTTATTTTTCTTGGGTGCTTCTGAACGAGAATTCAAGACATCTAAAAGATTTGAAAATGAAAATAATTCAAAATAAAACAAAACAGATTGCTTACCTGAAGACAAACCAACGGCCTGAATGAGACTGGAAGCTTGTGCTATAGTTTCTGCAAGTTGTAAGATATCAGTTTTAGGAGTTAATGCATTACGTGACAAAGAACTAGAAGAGGAATTACGTAATTGATCTACAAATCCACGCGCACCGGAACCTTCAAAGTCAGGTTTCACAATTAGTCGACTGCCAGGAGGATATTCAAAACCATGTAATTTTTCACACGCATAAGCCGCAGCTTGTGGATTTCCGTATACGACGGTAGCAATTGTTCGTCCTGTTCGTGATCGGCCTTCCATTCGCATCTGGCAATAATCCATTCCTAAAAATATCTTGTCAGAAAAATCTTCGCACCTATTTAATGCGTAAAAATACCAGGTATGATGTCAAATAACTTCCATAGTTGGTCTTGGTTTAAGAAAGGACTTCCTATCACTTGAAGTTTATTGAAAACTTCGTTGGACGAATTCAGGTCAGGCAAAGCGATAGAATTGTGAGAAATATTAGGCCTGCACATAGGTTCATAAGAATTTGTGTAAAAATCTGACTGCTCTGTTTGTCTTGGTTTTCGAGGTTCCGCAAAAACTGCCTTAAATTTTCTATCGCATTTTTCGTAGGCCGCAGCTGCATGTGAAAACCTGAAGAAGATTTTTTAATAAGCAATACAATTCCTAACGACTTGCACCCATAATTTATTGTGGACCATAACTGACATAAACGACCAAAATTTTGTTCATTTATTTATCAAAGCTTAATTAAAGAAATGAGAACATAAATAAATGGGGCACTCGTTAAAAATACGCAACATTAACACGACTTTAAGTTGAAACCGTAAATAATTTAGTAGAAATTTAATGATGTAGATTAAATAGGTATGTACTTCTTACAAACTGTCCCAGATGAACTTTTAATATTTTTAAATTTTTTTCGCAATTATCTAATAAATGGTGCAAGTAACGGCATTTTAATTAGTACCAATCTTGTTGTTGGAGTTATTTATAAATAAACAAGGACGTATTTTTTGTCCCATGACATTGTATTCTTAGTCACACGAATAATTTATGTCATAGATAAATTGATGTTTACATTTTTCCTTTTATTAAAATAAATTTAAGACAAAAAAATTGTATGCACCTTGGGAGCTCTGGCTACTACTTTCACGCCTCGGGTCAAAAACTATCACTTTACGCCCTAGGTACATGAATAACTATTACATCAATTTTTAAATTTGTGCATGCACACTTGCATGCCAGTGAAAGCATCGTTTGTTAGATAATCACGAAAACCGAGGTCATACAAAATTATAAAACTTACTTGTAGTACTTAATATAAGCAAATCCTTTGCTTTCGCGAGTTTCCTTGTCTTTAATGATGGTGGCATAATCAATTTCTCCGTATATTTTAAAAGTGTTGTACAATTCATCGTCGGTCATGGTTTTCGGAACAATAACAAAAAGGCGTTGAATTTTTTCGTCTTCATTGCCTTCTCGCTTTGCACCCTGATCCCGACTAGAAGTAATAAAAAGTCAGCTTGGCAAAAATTCATAATTGAAATTAGAAATACCTAGCTGCAATCATGACTTTGATTTGTCGGTTACTGCTGCCTATTGATTTGCCATTCATAGCTTCCAAAGCAGCTGCTGCCTCTGAAGTTCTCGAATATTTGATATAAACAACACCTGCAAAGAGAGACGTTTCAGGTTCTAAATATTACGTGCGACAATATTTTGATGTGGGGGATTCATGAAAGAACTAGCCAATACCGTCAGTCTTCAGTTTAGTAGAAGCAAAGCCATATCCATTTCTGATGAGAGTCTATAAGAAACTTTATATAAGTTTCATGTAAGAAACATAAGCAAAACATGAAACATAACTAACACAAAAATTCGGAATTCCAATTCCATGTCTGTTCAATAGAATTAAGACTAGATACAAACAAATGCTAACGTGACAGTATCTATCAGTAAAATGAGAAGACCTGAAGAGCAATCCCCACATTGTCAAAATTACTGTGATCCCTAGTGTATCGTATTGCATGCATAATATTTGCTTAATGCTGCTTACTCTCCCTGGGTGAAGGCTTTGTCCTTTACTAATCGTAAAACATCTTCCCAACAGTGTGAATCCAGGGAAACCAACAGCTTCAATTAACGGTCATAAGAAAGTTTAGACCAGAGGTAGGGGGCAAACTTTTTTCATTAAGGGCCAAAAAACCTAAAAAATTTTACAGGGGGCCAGAATTCCAAAAAAAATACAACTTCTCTATCCCATATAGGAACCTCCAGGCTCTGACCACAGGGCCAAGCACGGGACAGGACTGGGCAACCCAGCTCTGGCTTCCCAATGTTGGCCCTAACTAAGGCCCAGGACTGGGTCACCCAGCTCTGGTCCTCCAATGTTGGCTCAGGCTTGAGCCAGAACTAGTGAATCCAGCTCTGGCTTTCTAATGTTAGCCCTAGCTAAGGCCCAGGACTGGGTAACCCAGCTCTGATCCTTCAATGTTGGCCCTAGCTAGGACCCAGCTCTGGACAACCTCAAATAAAACATTTTCGTAGATGGCTAAAGTTACGAACCTTGCGTTGTTAAATTGTTTCACATGGTAAGTTAAACAAGTGCTGCAATTCTCAAATTCGTTATTTTCAAAATTGGCTGAATATCGTCGTAGTACCATAGTTTAAATATACAAGTAGTTGGACAACCTTACCTGGATTATGGGATAGTAAAATTTATTGGTTTTTGGATTTCTCCGCTAGATGGATGCACTCCCTGTTCATTCATTATTTGCAAATTCACTATTTTTTAAATACTCAGCAGCTGTTCAAATGTTTGAATATTTAAGCTATGAGCTTAAGCTAAGATTTTGGCTTAAATATTCAAGCAGTTGAACAATCTTACCTTGATTTGAGATAGTTAAATTTATTGGTTCTGGATTTCTCCGCTAGATGGACGCAAAAATTTACTAACTTTTAAATACTCAGAGGTTGTCCAACTACTTGTATATTTAAGCTATGGTAGTACTTCACCCACGCTTCTCCTGACACGCCAAGCAACGACCAACAGACAGGCGGGTGGCAGAAATTTTTGCAGTTTTATCTACGTATCTGTTTTACACCTGTTTGTGCCGACGAAGCTGTTAAAATATAATTCCGAGGGCCATACACTGCTACTTTAGAATAGACATTGGCGGGCCGGATTAAAACTCTTTGGGGGCCGGAGATGGCCCACGGGCCGTACTTTGCCCATCCCTGGTTTAGACTCTCCCTGGATTATTAGTAGTTTTCGTGCAAGTAAATTCCTAATCTTCTAATTAGAGGTAATGACTTATGCAGGTAGTGGTCGGCCATTAGGAATCCTACCGCACTGACATAGTCGGGGTCTGAATTATTGATATTTAAAGTAGATAAATTGATCCTAACTCCTCCAAACGTCTATACCACACAAACGATAGCTTTCATAAGTAACAAAGCCATATAATTTTTGTTAAAAATTCTTATTATAAAATGTAACATTTTTCAGGCGATATATTATTTGTAAGATAATTGCGAAAATTCGATCGTGTTCCAGTTTGAGAGCTGAACTTTAAGAGATGAAGCACTTAAACTGAAAAAGAAAAAACTGGAGGCGATGTAAGGGTATATCTGGATCAAAGTCTGCTGTGGTCTAAAGCCCAAGTTTGGTCTTTGGGTTATGGGGAAAGCAACGGAAAACCACCCCATTAATTAAATTCGTTTTTCCAAATAGCCATATCTAGAACGGATAGGCATCCGAAGAAGAAGATGTATGATAATAGGAAGGGATTTTCCAGAGATAGTCTTTATGTCACACGTCACCTACAAGAAGGTACATGTACAAGTGAAAAGAAATCTGAGATCTGAGGAATGCAAGGAAATCTCCACAAATGTTATGGATATTATTTTTAAACAACTTTGCTTTGCTTTTTTAACCTTTTCGAAAGGAAATCTTAAGGCAATCCAGGAGAAAATTCGGAAAAACTTTCGTAAAAAGATATCTGGTGTACAAAAATTTGCCTTTTGACTCGCCCCTCGGTCGCCAATAAAGAAGACTATACCAATCAAGCTCACAAGGCGAGACCAAAATAATGATCCCCTTTCCTTTTCTAGTCTCCCCTTCGACTGTTGTGATCAGATCGAGGGAGAGTTAACCCAGGTTGGAGGACTATTGAGTTAGTTTTTGAACGATTGTACACCTAGAAAGGTGTGAGACTCGGACAGAAAAGGGAAAGCGATCCGTATCGAAATCGGGCGGGTCACGATTTCATGCTCATTGGGAGCGCCTTGGTCAAGACTTGTTTTGTATATTAGCACGTAAATAAATAGAAATAAGGTGTTACTCGTATCAGGAGACTAGCAGAAAAAGTTCAACAGGTCAGAGAAACCGTTAAAATCCGAAATTCAAACAGGTTGCTGTTCATTTAATAATAATGCAGTTATCATGGACTTGCAAGGAGTCCTTTCAACTCCAAGTATTGAGCGATTTGTACCGACGATGAATAAGGAAAAAAACCAAAACAGAGCTGGTCACGCTCTAAAAATAAAAAAACCTGCAATTTACGACAATAAACACACTTCACACAATATGCGTGCTTGCATGCAAAATATCTAAATACTAGAGCGTGAAATGTGTACTTGATGTGAAATTAAATGAATTTACTTATAATTGACACATTTAGGTATTTATAACAGAAAAATTGAAAAAACCTACGAACTTGCAAGTGACAATTATTATTATTGCCAACAAACTCAAATACTCAAATAGTAATCAGTAGGCGGTGTTAATTATCCACGGTGACGTTTAAAAATAAACCCATTTATATTATCACAAGACATCATGTTAAATACTTGCAGGCATGCAATTAACCGCCCAATAAGCAAATTAAATTATTGAAACCTCGAAATAGAAATTTAAAACCGATTTGAATTTTAGGTTAAATTTTGAAAGAATAAAACTTTTCGAAAATAATTAAGTGACAGTAAAATGTAAAATAATGCGAGAAAAATTCCTTTTCACTGTTCAACCCCCGTATGAGTTTTGTAAACAAAGGGAAATGTCAATATTATGTAGTATTTGGTTAGGAATTTAAAAACTGGGAACTTACCTTTTCGTTCACCTGTTTGACGGTCCTTTACCACCCACAATTCTTCGATATCGCCAAATCTTGAAAAGGCCTCGCGAAACTCGTCTTCCGTTAATTGTTTGCTGCATATTATAAATAATCTCGAATTTGGTGGTTCGTCTAAATTTGATTTTGTATCGCTGTACGAATGACGCCTGTCACCACGATCCGCCATTTTCACCAACGCACTGACGCAAACAAACAAAACACGTTCAACTGCACCCAGAATAAATTGTAACAAAATTTAAATTTTTTAAATTAACGTAAAATTGCGGTCAAATGATTATATGAGTCAACGCGAAAATGATTTGCAATTTTAATTTCATGCTCGTGCTGCCTGCATAAAAACAAGAACAATGCGTTCGCGAGTTTTAATGTCACGCGAATATACCGAAAACTTAAATTAAAATGGAAATTAAATGCGCGTTTAAAGTCAACTCTACAACTGGATCTATTAAACCAAATTGAGAGCGAGAGGCAAAAAAGCGGCTACTTCTGGTTGTCACGGAAATTGTATTTATTATTTGAAAATGAAAGTCATGCATCGACTTTTACCTTCTAACTTTCACTTATTTTTTGTTTGCCTCTCCGATTTATCGCTTCGATTGCGTGCCTTATTAATTAAATAATCGTGTTTCAAATTTTAAAATTCTTCTCGGAACTTCTTCAGCACTTTTTCCAGTTTGCAATGAATGACGTTTGTTATTTATTTTATTTTTTACAAACTTGACGTTTATTCGCTCATGTTTTCTTGAACAAACGAACAAGTGCGCAACTGCACGAGTGTACACGCTAGCTTGCACGAGCACGAGTGGACAATGTTCATTTGTTGTAATGGCGGCGAATGTTTGTTTGTCCGCGTACGAATTGTGTAATTATATGCATATTATTGTGTTCTTTTGTTTCGAGTGAACATCGGCAAACAGACATAATTTTCAAATCTCGTCGAATAATTGTGGAGCGATGATTTGGACGGACAAGATGTGTATCTTGTTGATTGAAGCGTACAGGGACCTCTCGGTTTTATGGGACCCTACACACGAATATTTCAAGTTGAAAAATAAGAGAGAGGCGGCGTGGGAAGAATTGGCGACGAAATTTCAAACTGACGACGTCGAGATTAGGAAAAAGATGAATTCGCTTCTTTCTTCTTTTAGACGGGAGCGCAAAAAAGCTGTCAAAAGGGTCTCGGCGTCGGGATGCATTGAAATTGTTTACAAAACGAATTGGTTCGCGTTCAAAAGCATGCTGTTCCTGAATGAAAGAAATAGGAATTATACCACTCAAGATCTCGAAGACGTAAGTACAGGATATAAATTTAAAAAATTAGCGGTAAAATTATTTTTGAATTTCGAAAATTATAGTTGTTGACCTTGAAAACTAGAATAAAGAAATTATAGTTGAGGTAGGGTAGGGGTCATTTTAATCTCCCAAGTAGATATTTTATTTCTAAAATAAACTATAATCATCGACCGAGCGTCAAGTGTCGCTTTTTGGTCGTAAAGTTCAGTTTTCTGCCCTAGGACGGAAAAGTATTTCTGAGTTTCAATATTATTTTGAAGTATTTGCAGGCAAAGCCGTCCGAATCACTGTACTTCATCCACCTTTTTTTTACATAATACAAAAAAAAAATTTAAGTTGGTTTACCTATATTACACTTTTTGGGTTGAAAGTTTTCTGCAATCTCCTTTCGCTCGGACGAAAAACATGTATGTCTCTAGGCTCTAGGGCGTAAAAGGGGTTTTGAGGATAGCACGCAAAATGCTCCCGCGAATTAAAAATGTTTTTAATAAAATTATAGTAATTTATGGTGTAAATTACAAATATTAACATTAAATTTTATGGATCATTCAAAATTTTGGGTAAAAACGCCAAGAAATCTAATGCGATTATTCGATTGGCTATTTCCATAAGGTTATAGCCCCGCCCATCCATGGTGTGTTTTTATGTTCAGTGGCGTAGCGAGCTTAACTCGCGCCCCGGGGCACAATACAATACCTTTCGAAAACCATAATTTAAAATAAATTTTCCAGAAATCAATTAAAATAAAAATTATCCAGCAATTTTTTGTTTTGCGGACCATTTGCCGCCCCTTTGTGAGTAGCGCCCGAGGCATGATTCTCCCCTCGCTACGCCACTGTTTTGTTATATAAATATTAGACAGTGAATTTATGTCTCAATACGACGTAATTTTTGTTTTTAAGGTATAATCTGCAATAATTAACGAAATTCAATTTAAAATAAATTTGCAATAAGATATTAACAGTTGCACAACTACAAGAGAACTGCGGTCGGCTCAGCCCACTAAAACACGATCAAATCTGATTAAACAGTAAACTGAATAAAACTATGAAAATTGAACAGTCAAAACTTGATTTTGGAATTTTGTGATAGTGCAGTCACACCTGTGTAAGCTGGATGCCGGAAATTTTTTGTGGTATACAATTATGTATACACAGCACGTAAAAGTAGTTAGACAACATATTTTAGCGGATTTATTATTTCACCTGCAGCAGAACAAGAAAATGGTGTCAATATGTTGTCCGTCTCATCCTCATCAGACGGAGTCTTTCCGCTAAAACGCGATGGTCTCGAACTAAGCCGGAAATTGTCGGAAAACGGAGGGGGTATTGTAACTCCCATGCGTAAATAAATTCATAGCGTTCACTTGAAAACCCAATTTTTTTAAATAAAAAATGAATGCAATAAGTTTGATGTCTAATTTTTTTGTTGCAGTATAACATTTCCATCATCGACGAAGACGGAGAGAGGCCCGTTGCTGACAGTAAGCACACCAAAGAAGAAACCTATATCGAAGAACCATTTATTAACGATGTGACATTTGCTGAAGATCCCCTTGCCGACTACTCAAATGCAGATGACAGTGCACACGATCAAACCACACTGGTCGAGAACGAACATACCAATGACTCGCCCATGGACAGAAAACCTAGAAGAACCTATAATTTCGCAACTCGAGATGAGATACTCGTAAAAAATCGAATCAGCAATTCAGCGCTTAAACGACCTGTATTTAAAAACCGCACGCGAGACGATTCCATAGGAAAAACGCTGTCGGTTCTGAAAGATGCTATACAAAAGGAAAGTTTCAGTCAACCAGCAAACGAATTTATGGCATTTGGAAACTCGGTGGGAATGCAACTACAACAGATGCCTTTAGAAATTGCCATACAGACGCAAAGCGATATTCAGTCCATAATTTCAAACACACGGTTGCGGCATATACGCATGAATTCTACAAATTAGTTAATAGCATTTTGTATGTACTTTTGCACAGGCTTGCTTTTAATTAGAGACCGGGAAAAAAAATTATAATCAAGACCAAGAATTGTGGCCCTAAAAAATATAATTCAGAATAAATAAACAGTAATTCCAAAAATTAAATGATAAGAAAAATGTAAGCAAAATAGCTTGGATCTGGTCACGACTTATAATATTTATAGTTATATGGGGAGAACATTTTTGTCGATTATCCAATGTAAATAAATTAGGTATATAATTTTTAAACTGTAAAATAAGTATTAAATTACAATAAATTTAAAAATAAATAAGACGAATAATAAAGTCAACTCAAAGAATTAATGATTTTCCTTTTCGAATAAACGGGAAATTTACAGGTCAAAAGTATTCTCCCGAGGCTACTTTGTTCTTGCATAACAATTTTAATATGATTTATGCTGTTCCAATGCAGCTGATGAGAATTCGTTCTCGCAGTTGCTGCTCAAAAGGCAAAATATGCATAGAATATTTTCAACAGCCCCATGTTGAGCTTGGATGAACATCCCGAGTTATGGTGCATGATTTACAAAATGAAGGACGGTGCCCTGGGGTATCACATTTTAACTCCGTTTATTTAATTATTGCCTGTGGTTTCATAACTTTTTATGCATTATTTTACCTGACCTCCAATAAAATCCTACATTAGGTGCATTTTTGCTTTCGAAAATAGTTTTTTCTCAACATAAAAATCAAACTTTTGGAATAATTAATTAAAAGTTGCGATAATTAACCTTAACGTTAATATTTTAATTAAAGCACCGTTTGATTGATTGGACGATAAATTATGCAAGTGAACGAACTCTGATGTCGGTCTGATAACTGTTCTGGGGATATTTTGCTAAAATAGGTGTGGCGATCGATGCGCGACAGCACTGCAATCGTCTGTCACTGTCAAATTACATTCAATTACTAAAAAATTAGCAGTATTTTTGATCAAAACATTTTTAATTATGGCAATAAAAGTATATATTAGTGGAATTTCTGGAAATAAAGAGGTAACTAATTATTTTTTGAATTACACTATGGAATATCACCGAAAGGTTACCCATAAACTACCTGTTGTTGTTCTAAGGTTAAAAAAAGACAACAGAGAGTCCTCATGATCTTAGATTCGAAAAATATACAATATGAAGTAGTTGACATAGCCGAGCCTGGAAACGAAGAAGCCAAGGAATTTATGCAAAGCAATTCGAAATGTATAGGTGCCACTATCGGTGATGCCAATCCTAAATATCCACTGCCACCTCAAATTTTCAACGAACAAGATTATTGCGGTGTAAGTCCATTGTTTACTGTAAACTAGTCTATTGCATAACAAAAGTGTAAAAATAATTTATTAACCACTCGTCTCATGTTGTTGTAAATCCTGCCAATGCAGGGCTGGTCTTAGTTGTAATTTATGTTTTAAAATTTGAATACTAACTTGCGTTAATTTTATAATATTATATTTTTAAGGACTACGATAAGTTCGATTTATCGAATGAGTTGGACGAAATCGAGAAATTTTTAAAGCTATCTCCTGATGACACACCCGATTCGGTGACTTCCACTGCCGATATTAAAATTGAAAATGGCGTTAATCACACAGAAACGGAAAATGTAAGCTTAGATGACAACGAAGCCGAAGCCAAACAAGAACCGCAAAACGAAGACGATTCGTTGAGTGAAAAACCGGTCGGAGAAAACGAAGTAACTGCCAGTGAGACTGATAATCAAATAGAGAAGGAGGAAGAGGTGGTAGAAGAAGAAAAAGTAGAGGATGAAACTGAAGATGCTGACAATAATAGTAACAAAAACGAGGAGGAAGAGGAAACGGCATAAGAAAAATTTCGAGATGCCAACATATTTTATTATTTATTTTGCTTTATACACTTAAAGGAGGTTTCTGTCAAAATTTTGCCAAAGAATGTTTTCATTTTTATAAAATATTTTGTTTAACCTTGTATGGTTTTACCGAGAATATTTCAACTAGGTATTGGGCTTTTTTGCTTATATCGTTAATTTACGATCGTAAAGACATATTTATTTATATTGTATATAAGTCTCGTTTATTATGAATATATACAATAATTATTATACACACTTGGAGAAAAAAATATTTACAACTTATGAAAATAAAGTCGATTAAATATACTGTGCGATTTGTTTTTTCAAAGTTTCAAAGAAAGACTACATTTTTTTAGGTTGGTAAAAACAAATGACCAATAATGTAAAACTCATTTTTGCGCTTTTTTCTAATTTTTATAATAATGAAAATTCATGTGCAAGTTAATTTAAAATTGAAAACAGGGAACATCTAAAATTCTATCTGTTACATTACAGAGGACGCACGGTGTACAACAATTTGCCTTATATGTCACAAGATAACCTATCAGCTCTATCGAAAATTTAATAGTTATTACGAAAACATGATAATTAAACCATAAATTAAATGATCTGGAGCTGAAGTATGTATTAAATAATAAGGTAAAACGATATTGCTTCTATTAGTTTTTGGTGAAAACCATAACCTAACAATTTGCAGTTTCAAAATATTTTTACTTCCTGGTTGCTGAAATTTTGTTAGTGATAAGTAATTAATAAGATGGCAGCTTTATTAGCGATCCAAAAAAGCAGTTCTACTATTTTTACAAAAAAGTTATTAATTCGAGGAGTTGTTAACAGCTCGATATGCAGGGTAAGTGGTTTTCCTATTTGTAAACTCAATCATTGCAACTCATTTTCCGTTGGGTAAATTACAGACCTGTACGACCACTTCCAGTGCGGAAGCTGAGAAAAAGAATACACGAGCAAGTGGTGCAATTTTAGCTAAAACTGTAAATAGGATTAAAGTGAATTCATCCCTGACGAAAATTCAGCCTGTTCGAGGATGTTTTCATCCGGGTGCTGGAAGTTTGGATCGAGAAGATACATTATTAGGAAAAAATACAAACATTACTGGTCAGCAGATGATATCGGCAATGCTGAAATATATTTGGCCTGCAGACGATAAAACTGTCAGAAAGAGAGTGACCATTGCTCTGCAACTTTTAGTTGGTGCCAAACTTCTTAACGTAACTGTGCCGTTTATTTTTAAATATGCCGTGGACACTTTAAACACCGGCGGTGCCTTAAATATGACTACACCTGCCGATACCATTATGACAGTCTCAACTGCTTTGTTGCTGGGATGTAAGTTGCTTGTTGCTTATTTATAGTTTTATGTAGTTGAGGTCTTTTAAGTTCCTTCTCATAACTCAAAAATATTACTTTTTTGTGTTAATTATGAATATAATCAATAAGCGGTACTCAAAATGAGTGTAATTAGCCCACTAAGTATATGCAACGTTGATAAACTATCTATAATTTCAGATAAAATTAAATTGTAATTTTTTACATGCAAAATCAATTTGTTGCATAAATAGAATTTTATCCATAATTAAACGAATATTAACTATAATGCAACTATTATTTATATTTTATAAATATATGGGGGTGGGAGGGGGTCAACGCAATTTTTTTTTAAATAATCCTTACGTAAAGCCCGCCTCAGACGATGCTTGTTTTACTGATGGATTGCTTGCTGGTTTTCTACCTGCTTGGTTAGGTGATGGTTTCTGTGCTTGGTTGGCTTCACACGTGTTTTATGGTTTCAATGTGCACGCAGGTAGTTGTATAAAAATAAAACGTTCAACAAAGAAAATTCGAAATTTCTCGGTTGCATTCGTGTTTACGAACACGACGCGACATTATCATTGGTTAGCGCTGAAACCCATCACGTAAACCAGCAGCAAAAATAGCACCGGTTCTTGGGTTCTATCACGAAAATCCATCACGGGAACCAGCAAGCAAGCCAGCAGTGACGTCATTTTCTATGCGCAGCCAGCAAGGCTCCCATCAGGCAATCCAGCAGCAAAACAAGCATCGTCTGAGGCGGGCTTAAGATTTACAGAGGAGGTTGCCACAATCTTACGTGCCCTTATGAAGGAGGGGAGGGGGTAAAAAATTACAAAAATTCTGACCTGATAGTCCTGACTATCTTTTTCTATGTACGTACACATTTTTTCGAGATATTTACCCCTTGTGCAAAAATATTTATCTGAGTGTCGACAACTTTTTAAAAAAGTGGATACTAAATATTAGCTTGAATAATCTCTTAAACTAAAACGATGCCTGAAAAGTAATTTATATTAATTTAACAGATGGTGCAGCTCGACTAGGAGCGTCTGGTTTTAACGAATTACGTAACGCTGTCTTTGCTAGCGTCGCACAACAATCAATTAGAAAAATTGCCAAAAATGTGTTCACACATCTACATAATCTCGATCTTGCATTTCATTTAAGTAGACAAACAGGTAAGAATTTGTATAACATTTCTCCACGAAATTAGGTTTGAAATTTTGTAGGTGCATTATCCAAGACCATCGATCGTGGTTCTAGGGGTATAAATTTTGTATTAACCGCAATGGTGTTCAATGTGGTACCCACGATGTTTGAATTAACTCTTGTATCGACTATTTTAGGAGTTAAGTGTGGGCCCGCTTTTGCAGGTACAAATTTTAACTTTAAATAGCTTTAGGGCTTCTTTTACTTACACCTATTTCAGGCATATCTTTGGGATGTGTTGGTTTTTACGCTTTGTTTACTCTTTTAATCACGCAGTGGCGTACACAATTCCGTGTGTATATGAACCGAGCCGAAAATGACGCGGGAAATAAAGCTGTAGATTCTTTAATTAATTACGAGACTGTCAAGGTGATTCCTTTCATCATATCACATTTTACGAAAATAACAATTGTTTTTTGTTGCAGTACTTCAATAATGAAAAGTACGAAGCCGACCGATATGATGAAGCTTTAAAAAAGTATGAAGCGGCAAGTTTGAAAACAAGTACCACATTGGCGTTATTGAATTTTGGACAGAATGCGATTTTTAGTGTAGCCCTAAGTAGCATCATGGTTTTAGCTGCAAGAGAAATTGCTCAAGGTGAGATTAGGTGCCTGGCTTCATCACAACCTTTTTGTTTACTTTTATCCTTTTTTTCTTTGTCAGGAAATATGACCGTCGGTGATCTGGTAATGGTAAATGGTTTGCTGTTTCAACTTTCCATTCCATTGGGATTCCTTGGAAGCGTCTACCGCGAAGTTAGACAAGCTTTGATCGATATGCAATCCATGTTTACGTTGATGACGATGGATACTAAAATAAAAGTGAGTTAAGGCCAAAAAGCAATTTTTTTCAGTTTCCATCTACCGACGAGAATTTGCATCATATTTTAGATTTATCATGTGAACCACCAGTAAATTGCTTATATTTTTCTTCAACACAATTGACTTTCAAACATGCAGTTTTTAGAGTAACGTAGCAGCAGCCCCTTTGTTTATCAAACACCGAGAAGCTGCAATAAAATTCGAAAACGTTACATTTGGATACAGTCCAGGAAAGGAAATTTTAAAGGATTTTAGTTTGACAATTCCGGCGGGGAAAAAAATTGCGATAGTTGGTGGATCCGGATCAGGGTAAGCTATACGCAGAGCTGGGAAAGTTACTTTTGAAAAGTAACTAAGTTACAAGTTACAAGTTACTTGATTAATATACCTTTAGTTACTTAATAAGACAGTTACTTTTGAAGTAAGTAACTTAGTTACAGTTAGTTTAAGTAACTTAGTTACTTGAAACAAGTTACTTATGTAGTTCTTTTTCAGTACATTACCCAAACTCTTTTACAATTTTTAATAGTAAATAACGCACGCCGCTTAGGCGAATTGAAGAACGTCGCCCCTTCCCTTCCTTTTAAAAATAATAAAACCTTGGAAATCTTAAGGTCTGTTCGTTTGCTTGCACTAACTTGAAGCGAGCAAGCAAAGAACCAATCAACGAACGCACAGTCAATAAAAACGTACGTTGATTGGTTCTTTGCTTGCTTAGTTCAAGTTAGTGCAAGCGAGCAAGCAAAGAACCAATCAACGAACGCACAGTCAATAAAAACGTACGTTGATTGGTTCTTTGCTTGCTTGGTTCAAGTTAGTGCAAGCAATCGAACAGACCTTTAATATCAATTTAAAAAGCAACTAAGTACCCTACTGTAAAAGGAACTTAGTTACTGTAAAAGTAACTTAGTTATTTTTAAAATAACTTAATTAATAGAAAGTAACTTAGTTCCAGAAAAGCAACTAAGTTACTTATAAAAATAACTTAGTTACAGTTACATTAAAAAAATAACTATAAATCAGTTACAGTTACTTGCAATATTAAAGTAACTAAGTTATAGTAACTAAGTTCCTAGAAGTAACTAAGTTACTGAAAGTAACTTTTCTGCTCAGTTACTTCCCAGCTCTGGCTATACGACAGAAATTTTTTACTTTACATTAATTTTGCGTTGATTATTTTTCAGAAAATCCACATTGATTCGGTTGTTGTACAGATTTTTTGAACCAACAAGTGGGAATATTTTTATCGAGGGTCAAAATATTAGGGACGTCGATTTGGAGAGTTTGAGGAGGGCGATATCTGTCGTTCCTCAGGATTCCGTTTTGTTCCATAACACAATTAAGCATAATCTTCATTATGGTAATATTTTGGCAAGTGAAGAGGAACTTATTGAAGCGTCCAGAATGGCAGAACTTCATGACTCGATATGTAAGTGGCCTAATGGATATGAAACGCAAGTAGGAGAACGAGGTTTAAAGTTGTCTGGCGGAGAAAAACAAAGAGTTGCTATTGCAAGAGCTATTTTAAAGAATTCGCCTATCTTAGTGTTTGATGAAGCCACAAGTTCTTTAGATAGCATAACAGAGCAGGTATTTTTTTCACCATAATCCCAAATTATCTGTTACCAAATTTTTTTAATTTCAGCACATTTTGGAAGCGTTAAGGAGAGCAACTCAAGGTCGCACAAGCATATGCATAGCTCACAGATTGAGCACAGTTATGGATGCAGATGAAATTGTAGTACTCGAAGGTGGGAGGGTATCGGAGCAAGGTACGCATTCTACTTTAATACAAAACCCTTTGAGTTTTTATTTGAAATTATGGCAAGCACAACACAACGGAGCCGTATAAAGTTTAGTTACCTAAAATAAGCATAATGTTTTTGTTTTAATGTTAAGTATTATTTTTTCTGGAGTTTATATTGTTGATCTAAAAATAAACATAAGATTTTAGAGCATAAGTGTTGTGTAATCTTAAAAAGCTAATATAAAATATTAGAGAAAGTTTCAAATACATACATTTACAAGTTATACAAAAACTTGGTAATATTTTATTTTATTTGTTTAATTTTTAATTTTATTTTCTGACTTGGATATTTGGGCCAATAAAAGAAAAACATTGAATTCAAAAAAATTTCTAAAAAATTGGCACATTCTTAAATTCACGACATACTAACGTAAAGAACCAAAAACCTGTTAAAAGGACACAAAATGATTGTAAATAAACTTTTATTTGGTATTAAAAATATAACAATGAAGGAGTATAAACATTGAATTAATATAAACTTGTACATGTCCATAAATAATTGAACTGGCACCTTGTGTAATGTGGCCGAAGTAAACGAAAATATTTACTGTACTTCAAATTTTTGTTAACTAATTGTAAAAATTTAAATATTTATGTAAGACCTAACATTCAGAACTATTATTTTATTACATAATTTTACAAATTAGTCAATTATCTATCGCGTTCTCTAATTGTTTTAAGTGTTTTTTATGATGTCCCGCAGAAAATGCGACTCCATCGATATCATCTCCATTATCTATAGCGCGCAAGGTAGCCAACAGTTTATGTTTACTTTCCAATGAGACTTTAACTTCCTTTTTCAGCAAATTGCCGTTCTTATCTGCTTTCAAAATCAATTCCTCATCTTCTTGTGAATCTTGTTTCCCTGAGCTTACTCTTTGTTTAAATGCAAACTCTTCGTTCCAAATTTCTTTAGCCAGGTCAAGATCTCTATCCGGAATTTCGAACTTGTCCGTGGCTAAAAAGTTGGTATATCGTAGTTTCGAGTTCAGCACGTCCGTTTCTCTCAGACTACTTAACAGCTTTTCCGTTTCGCTCTGAACCGATTGGAAATCTTCCTTATGTTGATCAATCACATTGCCATAACCTTTGGCCATAGTTTTCATATCCTTGCAACAATTACTCAAACTGTCGCCCAAGTGATTGTTTTCTTTCACCCCATTTTGTAGCTGTCCATTAATTGAGATTTTCTCTAATTTGTGCGCAACATTTATTTGGCATTTTGTCTTTTTACCTTCAGAAACTGAAACTTTTTCGAAGCTTTGGCTCAACTCGCTTAAATCGCTGGTACCCCTTTTCAGTTTTGCAGATAATCTTGCTTTGATATTTTCCGATGGAGCAACCATAACGTCTTTTGCAAAGGAAACTTTCAGTTCTTTTTCATTTGCAAACGTTTCCAGTTTGATATCCGAATTATCGCTTTCGCTTTCTTTAACAGTTTCGTTACTTAAAGTCACGTCCGATATGGACTGCTCCAATTCTTTTTCAGTTTTACATTCGTCTTTGGCTAAACTGTCGCTTGTGAGCGAGGATAACGAACCAGTTTGTTTGTGAGTTACGGAAGCAAACCTCTTTCTGTGACTGTTTGAAATCACCTTACTTTTACCCTAAAAATAAAAACTTTTTAAATCTCCGAACATGTAAACTTTTCACTTCACCTCTAATAATCCTCCAAGTCGATCAATCTCGTTCATAGCATGTGACAACTCTTTCTGCACTTCCTTGGTTTTCTGCACTTCTCCATTCAATCTGTGCTTATAGTTTTTAGTTTCCAATAATAATTTTCTGTTGAGTAAATTAATTTTTTCGTCACTGTTTTTTAAGGCTTCCTTCAATTCTTCAATTTGTTCCATTAGCATGTGTCGTTCTCCAAGATTTTTGGTTTTGGTAAGTAAAGTTAAACTTTTGAGTTGATCGCGCAATATTAGCAATTCCTCTTCTTTTACCTTTTGCTGTTCCATTGCCTCCTTCATGTGTTTTCTTAGGTTTTTATTTTTTGTGACCAAAACCCTAATTTCCTCTTCGTGAGCTTGAAGCAGTTTGGGCAAATCGGCACTTGTACCTTCATATCTGAACAGCCGTGGTTGAAAAATATCAAAAACTTGTTATCATTTTACTTACCTGGAAAGCGCTTTATCCTGTCTGTTTTGTAGATTTTTTAAAGTTCGATTTTCTCGTTGAACTTCCTAAAACACAAAAACTCTTTTATTATTTTTGATTTATTTGGTACCGCAAATTTAATTACAGATAAATGAAAATTGGCATCGTTTAGTTGAGTTTGAAGCGATCGCAGCTTGAGAAGTCTTGCAGATAAAACTCGTTGCGTTACGGTGCTATTTGTGTTTTTCAATACGTACGGACGAACTGAGCTGGCAAACGGATGAACAGGCTTACGTTTATGAAAAACACAGCTGGAATTTGACGAACAAACGGTGTCGCAACTCTTTCGTCTAAAAAGTGCACTCGTTTATTAAATAGAGGAAAGTAATATTGGATGATTAACCTTGAATTTGAGAACTGTTTGGTTACCGAAGAAGTACTAGCACTTGCCATTGTATAAATAAATAAAAATGAAATATAAAAATTAATATGTAAATGTCTATTTGAAAGATAGTCTGCAATGCAGTTCCATATTGTTTGTATACACGGTTACTATGGAAGCGAAGCTAAATGTAGTGCTCAAAATGTTGTATCTGCTCATTTAAAAAATTTATATACAGGACTCCAAACAAATTCCAAACATTTTTGAGATATTTACCCCATGTGTTGAGGATGATTGGAGTTTTTGTGAGAAACTCTCAGAGAGTAATAAGTCAACTTTAAAAACATTTATTTAATAGATAAGTACGTCACATTTAAAATTAAACTTAAACTTATAGTTTTCATCCATCCGTTTTATCTGTTGTAAAAAAAGTTTGTACAGGTATGTCTCTAACGTGTTTTGGCCTGCGTCCCCTCCTGCTGTGTCCAAACCCAGCTATGATCACATTTAAAGCAGCATCGACGGTCGTTTTAACATCCCGTGGGGTACCAATACTTGGATTTATTTCCACTAAATCCATAGCCCCTAATCGTCCCGTTCTATGTACAAACTCCATTATGTGAATTCCTTCTCTTAGCGTGAGACCACCGCGAACTAAAAATAACGAGGTAATAAAATTGCCGAAAGTTTTAAATAGCCTACCGCTAGTTCCAGTACTGGGTGCTTCCAATGAGTCTAAAGAGTCGATATCAAAACTGATATGGATTGGCTTATTACGATCAGGATCTATCCGGTCTAAGGCCATTGCTACCACAGTGTCGATACCGTACCTCTCGACATCTTCCATTCCATACGCATTTATTCCTAAATTATCGATAATTAATCGCTCATACAAGTCGACCGATCTCAAACCGATGTAAGCAATGTTCCTAATCGACATGACTGGTTTCTGCCAATCCATTCCAGGTAGGTACGGCCAATAATCGGATAACTCCCTCGCTAATAGTGCGACCGGCATTCCGTGTATGTTTCCAGTTTTCGACGTTTTGTTGGTATTTAAGTCTGCATGAGCGTCGATCCATAATAAGCAAATATTTTCGCTTTTAGCTTTAATATGACCATCCACCGTCGCCACTCCTAAAAATAATTTTGTCAACTTGCTTTCATCTGGAAATGTTATTTTACCTATCGTATGATCTCCGCCTAAAGTTAAACAAATCCTTCCTTCTTTTATAACTTGTGCAACTAGTTTCGACGTCTCATGGGCGCATGCCACCATGTGCTGATAATCTTTCATGTTTGGAATTGCATCAGATATTTGGTTATTAACCGTATATTGCACGTCTCCATAATCTTTTAAATCGATTTTGTCGTCTGCGATAAAAATATTGCAAAAAATATAGCAATCGAATCTTCAAAATTGAAGCTCAAGTGTTAGTCCAGTTAATGAGGGTATTTGGCTCCGAACTCTGTCCTAAAGCATCAATTTACTTGAAATTTTCACAGTAGGTAGGAAATTGCTCAAGAAACAAAGTCTACCCTATGCGGAAGTATGCTTTTATTTTGGGGGTGGAAAATTTTTTGGTCAAAATAACCCCGGGAGTCGATAAAGGATCTAATTTTAGGCAAAAAATTGTATTAAAAAAACTAATAAATTCAATTTTGGCAATAAGGTGTAGTTTTCACCCCTAAAAAAACTATAAGCATATATCGGCATAGGGTAGACTTTGAAGTGGGGGGTAAGTAGAGCCTATTCCCAAAATTTCATCAAAATCAATGCTTTAGGAAAGAATTCGGAGGTAATACCCTATTTTTGTCCTCATTGACTGGACTATGTAACTCGAAAATCAAGACAAACTTTAGCAGGGTGAGCACTAAATTTAAATAAACACCTGTTTTTTTTTTAAAGTGCTATGAGCAACCGTTTTGATTTAAACACTATATTACTATGCCAATGCTTGTCCCGATCCTAGAGTTACACTTGAGCGGTTCCCCTCATAAGTTACAGGTAAGTGAAAAGCTCGCTGCGGGAGATAAAATTTTACAACATGAAAGTTTTAAGCAGGCTTATGAATATTTGCATGGATACGATTATGTGACTTCAACTTTAGTTGAAGAAATTTGATGGATAGGATAAAGAAAAAACTATTACTACTCACGTATTCCTTGTAAACTTTTAATTAATCCGGCTTTTCGTATGTAATTCGGTCCATTACCGACACCTACTCTAGGTTGACCCTTATCAAACGGAACTCCAACAATTCCAATTTTTGTGTTTCCAATTTTGCGGATTTGCTGATTTGTCTTAATTAAATGTAAATTTGAAAATAAACGCAACATTTTGGACTAAAGAGAATACTAATGTAAGTGAAATGTAAAATTATCACTTGAACCTAATGAACTCCATGCGATTAGGAATTGTTTCAAAATTTAAGTTACATTTTTATCTTAATGATATATTTGTGATGCACAGTAAATAAATATAAGCTGTTATCACATTTTAGTTTCTCTTTATAACTTATAACTTATAAGTTATCTTATAAGTTATAAGATTCAAAATAATTATTACGACAGTTACGTTCTTATAGCAACGCTTCTGTTTTACTTTGGTTAATACCGCGGGTTTTTATTTAAAAATATATGAGCCGAATATGAAGCAGAAAATCAAAATTCGGGGGTACTTATTTACTTTCAAAACTGGTAACATAAACTACTATTTATTATTGGGTTTACTTTCTTGTTTTCCCACTAATATAAATATACACCTGGAATCTTTTATTTATTCCTAAAATTATCTAAGATTTCTTAGGATTTTCTACACCACCTCAGATTTTCCTTCACTTGTACACCAAATTTTCCCCTCAGTAGTCCCATAGTTTGAGCACACCTGGTGTAGAAGAAGAACGACCAATCAGAATCCTCATATTTCTCGATCGAAGTAAAGAGGTTATATTTTTGAAAAAGTTCAGCAAAATGTCGTATTTTAATAGAATAATTAATTCCAAATTGATTTTAAATATAAGTTCAACAAATTTACTTTCCAAAACTTCCTCGTTAAGAAATTATGGTAAGTTTATTTACAAACAAATTTCCTGTAACCTCACTTATTAATATCGATAATAGCGACAAAGAAACGTTTTTATAGAAAAACTGGAATATTATACAACGATGGCAAGTACGAAGTCACCTTGGATCAGCGTAAACTTAAAACTCCCAACGGTAATTTGTTTACCGTAGAGAGCGAGCCACTTGCATTGGCCGTTGCGACCGAATGGGACGCACAAGGAAGTATAATACAACAAAACGACATGCATCTGGTTTGTCTTATAGCCCCCTGTGTATACCTTCGTACTTTAATTATGTTGTTCTAGACGATGTTATGTAACACCGTAATCGATAATCCAATCAAATTGACAAAATACGACTTGACCAACTACATTGTAAATTATTTAGAAACCGACACAATTTTATATCAGTCTTACGTAAGAAAATCTTGTTTTCGGTTCAACATTTGTTTGAATTTTTGTTTCTGATAGGAAAACGAAGAATTATATAAATTGCAAGTCAAGGAATGGGATCCGGTGATACAGTGGTTTTGTGATCGTTTCCAAATTGACTTAAAAAAGTGTCGTGACATCAGCATCCCTAAGGTGAGCGAAGAAGCAAAGACTATCCTTTCAAGACATTTTATGTCGCACAATTTTAACACCGTTCATGGTAAGATGCACAAAAGCAGCCCACATAAATTCAGCCACTTTTTCTAGGTTACATCTACGGGATCGATACTTTAAATTCAGTCATTTTAACGGTGGCTTGTGCCGAAAGATTTATAAGTCCCGAAAGGGCCGTGTTGCTAGCGAGATTAGAAGAGGAATTCCAATTAGGCCACTGGGGTCGAGTGGAATGGGCACACGATTTGTCTCAACAAAATTTACAAGCCAGAATAGCAGCTACCATCCTGTTTGTACATTTTAATTCGTCTTCCTGGTTGAAACAATCAAAACAACAAATTTAATTGCTTACTTTTTTCAATTTATTTTTATGTTTCTTTATAAGCCCGTTATTATAATAAACCATGTATTGTTTTTGACTCTTGGTTAGAATATGTAAACTGTCCATCTTAATTCCTTGATTGTTCAACTCACCCAGACGATGTTGTGTTGTTTCAAAGCTATGGAGCAAAATTTTCGAGCAGCGTAAAATGTGTTCCGTGGTGAAGCCTTGTAGAATTAAGAAATCAATCAGTTTTTCGATGCTCTTCATGCTTTTGTTTAAAATTGCCGGATGTTTAGATAATAAAGTTTGAGATTCTTGTAAACTACAGTTCAATTTTTTTGCTAGGTATTCGGCAATAGAATTTTCACCCAAGATCGTTTTGTTATCCTGTCTCCTTTGAACGTAATGGTTGAAGATATCCGGCTGTGCTCTTACCATCCACGTCTTGATAGTTTCCACTTCCTGTTTCTTTGCATTCCCTAAATGTTGCTGTATCATTTTTGTGCTGTATCTGTGCTTTAAATGCTTTATATCAATTGAATGTTACCCAAGTATTTTAATTTAATAGAAATGTAATAAAAATCAACAGTACCGTAGTGCCCAAAAGTCGTTATGTATATTTTCCATGGAAATTCCATAATTTAATAACAATTTACACTTCTTCTCGATCGTTTCTATATTGCTTCTCAATAAGAATTGCCTCTTTGCTATAACATCACACATTTCGGGAATGGACAGCTAAACAAAGTTTTATTACCAATAAAAGCAAATTATTTATAATATAAAATTTACCTTAAATAACTTGGCATAAAATTCAATGCGAGTAAGCGACTCTTGAGTAAAAAATTTATTAGCCACATTGAGAGTCACATTCAACAACGGATAAGTTTTGTGTAATTCACATGGTAATTTCTTCAACAACTCCAGTTTCAGTTCTAAATTATTTTGCCCTATTACTTCCGGATATTTCATAATAGTTTTGGTGGAAATGCCCTCCTTTTTTATCAGTTCAAAATTCTCTGTAATTATTTGTACCGGTGTGGTTTGATAACATTTGTACCGTGAGATGATATCCATCGCATGAAGTAATTTGATGTCGAAAAGTTTGTGTAAGGCTTTCGCTTTGTCTCTGTGACTGCAATCATTTGCCAAGGCTTTCGTAATTTTTGGTTCCTCATCTTTGACGATTTTACAATATAATCTTGCTTCACTTATTTTAAATACTAAAATGTTATTCGCGTTTGAAGTAAAACTGCACCTGAAGAAACTACAAGTTTTTAGAAACATTTTTAGGTTATGCTGTCAGGCATCAACCTTGACTTTTCGTACGCACCGTGTATAAAAAGCCGACTGTTATTCGTCATTCAAGAAGATGAACATAACCTATATTTAGTTCGCCCATTATTTATAAACACAGAACGATGAATTTAAGTTATATGACTTTGATATTTTATTATTTCATTATTACGATTTGTGAAAATTTAATTGTCGGTTCAAATTTGCCTCGCAGTAAAGAAGCTGGCGGTAGCTTAATCTTAAAAAATCCGTCATGTAGTTACATAGCAGACTTCTGCCGTGACGTCCCAGCAGATGATTTATCCATTCTGGAGTGCACTTTTGCTTTGAATCGTCAACGTTTGGCGAGTGTTGACAAAGAGTGTCAAAATGTGATATGGAATCGTACAAACTTTTTGATCGATAATTATAATCTTATGTCGGCTTTATCGGAGCCGTGCAGTAAAGTGGATTTTAAATGTAAGGTGGACGGACCTCCGGGTTCGTATTTAAATTGCTTTGTTAGAAATAAAGATCAGGTGGTAATGATCGACTGTATAAAATTGATCGAAAGGTACGAAAATATTGCTTTCCACGATTACCAGTGGATTGCGTCGTTTTTGAAGAATTGTCAAAACGATGTGGGAAAATTTGAGTGCGGTCGAGTTGACGGTAATAGTTTCTCTCAAAGCGGGACTCTGAAGTGTCTGCAGGACCGCATTGGGCAAGTTACAATGGATTGCCGCCAGGAAGTTTTTAAATTGTCCGAAATGCAAGCAGATAATTTTAATTTTGATCAGGAACTCTACTCGGCGTGTATTGAAGATTACCACAAATATTGCCCTAAATATGAAGCGGGGAATGGCAAAATTTTTAAGTGTTTGATGCAGCATTATAACGAAAAACTGACTACTGCTTGTCGGAAGCAATTGGTTCACAGGCAAAAATTGATCTCACAGGATTATAAAATTAGCAAGGGATTGATGCGGGCTTGCAGAGAAGACATTAAAAGTAATCGTTGTAGGAAAGACACGTCAAATGATAAGGAGATTCGGTTGGCTCAAATTTTGTTATGTCTCGAGAGCGCTATAAGGAACAACACAAAAGTAAACTCAAATTGCGAAATTGAAATGACCGAACATCGTAAGATGCTTATGGAGGATTACAGATTGACGCCTGAAATTGTCAATGGCTGTTCTCAAGAAATAATAAAGTTGTGTCCTCGCATGGAGGTGGGCGGCAAAACCATCCACTGCTTAATGGATCACGTTCGGGCCAAACCTCGCAGCGAAGTTGGAACTCAATGTTTACGCTCGGTAAAACAACACACAAACCAATATTTACTTTACGGTACAAATTTTTGTTTGCTTTTAGTTGGAATATTTAGTGCAAGAAGCGGACGTGGGCGAAGATTGGCGTGTAGACCCTGTACTTCACGAAGCTTGCAGCTCCGTGGTTAGAGAATCTTGTAAAGACGTTCGTGGAGGAAACGCGAGAGTGATGTCTTGTCTTATGGATAACATCGGCACTGACAACATGCCAGAAAAATGCGAAGACGCTTTGATGCAAATTCAATATTTTGTCGCACGAGATTTCAAATTGGACCCTCAGCTCTATCACGAGTGTCACGAAGACGCCGTTCTCTTATGTCATGCGTCAAAGAATTGGTTCAACATCAGTAACAATCCCGACAATGGTCCACTTGTATTACCTTGCTTATACAGGTAAATTTTTTCACTTTCTTCTTACCATAGAATCTAAAAACCAGCAAATTTTAGGTACGTCTCCGAAGTGGACAGCAAGAACCGATTAAGGCCTGGTTGTATCGATCAAATACGGCGAACCATGCAGCAACGTGCAGTTAACGTTGATCTGCAACCAAGAGTCGAAGAAGCTTGCATAGACGATCTAGCTTTCTATTGTTTCGATAAGACGGCAAAGGGAGAGGAAATTTTGTGCCTACAAAAAAATTTGGAAGATTTACACGACAAGTGCCGAGAAGCGATAACGGAATTTACCGAAATTGAAGCCCAGTTTGTTGGTTTAAATCCGTTTGTTGCAAAGCACTGCAAAAGAGAAATGAAAAGTCACTGTAGTGACGAAAGTAGTCACGACGGAGATGACCTGATGAATTGTTTAATTGCCCACAAAAATGAACCCGACATGAAAGCCAACACTAAATGCCGCGTCAGTATAGAACATTTTCAAATTATTTCCTTGAAAGATTATCGTTTCAGCTATAAATTTAAAATGGCTTGCAAAAATTACGCCATGAGGTTTTGCCGCGATTCGAAAACAAAATCTGCCGTTGTGAATTGTTTAAGTGAGAGAGTACTGAACGATACGATCCTAGGTCTAAAAAGCAGCGTACAAAAGGATTGCAGACAGCAACTGAAAGCTCAGTTATTTCAACAGAGAGAAAATATTGATTTTGATCCTAAATTGAACAGTACCTGTTATGACGACATTAAAAAGTATTGTGGAAACGTAGAACACGGCTATGCAAGGGTGAGAAGGGTTAATTTTCTGGGTTTTAGTGTTTATATTTTGTTGTTTTAGGTTTTGGAATGTTTGCAGTCCACTCCAGATAAATTAAGTCTAAAGTGTCAAAAAGAGATTTTTAAAATCAAGAAAGAAGAAATAATGGATAACTCGCTCGATTACGCACTCATCACCATGTGTTCCGAAAGTATCCAACGGTTTTGCTCGCACGTCGAGGAAGAACACGTCCTGGATTGTTTAAAGGTAAATATTTCATGCTCCACGGTCCAAGAGATAAATCACGGAAGAGATGTGGTGTACACAAGGTATTTCTCCTCATAGGAGGAAATTCTAGAATTTTCTACGTTTCCTAAAAATTTCCCTTCACTTGTACATCAGATTTATTCGCGATTTTCCCGTTGTATCATACACCTCATATCATACATAAAAATAGTGCGAGGCTGACACACTAATTTTTCAATAAACATAAATTTACCCCTGATCAACTGCATAACAATATTTATAAAGCTGAGAAATCTTTTTTGACTTCCATTTCTGTTACAGGCAAACAAGAATCAAATCGGATTTACCAAAAAGTGTCGTTTGGTGGTTATGCACCGAATAATCGAGCAACAGTCAGATTACCGCCTCAATCCTTCTCTACAAGAACACTGCAAAACCGATATCAATAAGTTTTGCTATGAAAAAATCAAAAACGCGAAGCCTGACCAAGAATTGAATGGGGAAATCATTAAATGCTTACAAGTAGCCTTTAAGAAAACGAAGCTCTCCAACAAGTGCGAGAAAGAAATGGCGTCGATTTTGAAGGAACGCGCCCTCAACGTTCATCTCAATCCTGCGTTGATCGCAAAATGCAGAAAGGAACTGCAGGATATTTGCAAAGAAGATGACATCGATGACGAGTCAGGCGGTACCGAAGAATGTCTGAAAAACGCATTGCTGGATCATAAAATCACTAACTACGATTGTCGCGTTGCGGTTGCCGATTTGATGGGGGAATCTCTGGCCGATATTCAAGCCGATCCTCTTTTGTACCGTGCGTGCGGTATCGATTTGCTTAAATTTTGCAATAACATTCAGCAGGGAGGTGGAAGACGTAAGTTTACGTAAACCTAACATCGAAATATTCTAACTGCATTTGATTTGTAGTCATCAAGTGTCTCAAGATTATCATGGCGGATAAGAGCAAACGATTAGAGAACGAATGCGAAGTTATGCTTTCGAAAAGACTGGATATGTATAACAATGCGGCCGAGGTAAGTGGTTTATGAAACCAAAATTTTTGAATTAATTTTTGCTGTTTAGGTCGCACCGCCCGAAGGTTTACACGATTTGTACGATCAAGTTATTATTTCGCCCTCGAAACACTACTTCTTCATGATGATTTTGTTAATATTTGGTTCATTCTTTGTGATAGGTATACTCTGCGGGCGCGTTTCAAAGAGACACGTTGTGAGTAAAAATAAATGACGACAGAAATTTAGGGATAAAATAAAACTTGTAATTGGATCATTAATAGCTTAACGAGGTATAAATTTTACGGCGCGGGTCTGCCGAAAAAGCGCACACGAGAAACAAACATTTTTGGTGCCACTGTTATGTCATATCGATGAATGACTCGCAATCATATGATCGCGATGCACGTGATTTTATATTTACCGTTTAAGTAAGCTTTTTACGGCAACGACGTTTTAATAATTTGATTGTGTTGGAATGTCATTAAATAAACCGAAGATGTGAACAAAAATTGTGATGGCACTCTTCAACAAATTGTTTTCTTCCCGAAAAAATAATTTATGCAAAAGTCAGGAGGCTTCCGTTGGGTACGTTGAACTTTTACTTTGCGAAATTTGTCCATTTAAATCGTTTATTTAAATGTACAAGATTTTAACAATTTTTATGTTCGACATAACCTAAAAGTTTGTCGAAATTTTCAAAACCGCTCAAATCGGTTTCGTGTTTCTTTTAATCCGTATACCTCGCATTGCTTTTAATATTCAAAATATTGTATTTGTATGTACCTACTGTAAATTGTAATCTTAGTTTTCTTTTTGTAAAAATTTATACAATACAATGTGAATAATTATTATTTCTTTAAAAGTAAAAAATTATTAATTTATTAGCGTGTGTTTAATTCGAGCGAATTTAGCAATTTCCGTTTTTGGCGGGGTTGTATCAAAATATAAAAAAATATTTCGTGTTATTGTTGTAGGCGTCACGTGTTTTACGTTATTTATGTAATGAAGAAATCCAGAGGTTGTTAACATTTTTGTACCTTTTTCTCAAATTACAAAAATTTTGCAAATTTCTGGACTTTAATCAAATGCACTTCAAACCTACTTAAATCGGGTATTCGCCAAATCAATAAAGATTCCAATTAGTTTTCTTTTAATAGAATCGCACATACATATTTTGTCAATATTGATTTTTTTAAAATCCAGTCAACTTTGATCCGTGACCTCTGCGGGTTAACATTATCAGTAGCCGAGTCCTCTGAACGCCACTATCGGTTTCCTGCTCTAATTGTGTTAGATCTTTCAGGAATTACGATGAACGTTTCAATTCTCATTTTGATTTACATTAAATATTACTTTTTCCTCAAAATATGCTACTTGAAAGAAAGGTTGCAAAAGAAATAAAAGAATACTTGATAATGATGAGGTACAAGCAGTGGCGTAGCTAGATGGAAGAGGGCCCCGGGCAGAGAATACTCGAAGGCCCCTAACCATTGTACAAAAATGCTGATGCCATCATGGTCCCACTCTGAAATTTTTATGAAGTATTCACCAAGTCGCCTTTATAAATATATTTTATTTTTATAATTTTCAAAAAACACTAACTCAAAAAAATGTTTTGAAATTTTCCAAAAACTTCATTTTTGTTGGAAAGTGGTCAAGATTCGTATCAAATTAAAGTTCTTTAAAATGAGTTATTACACAACTATGTAGGACTTATAGAACGGAAGCTAGAACATTTTGTATCGTTGAGCGCGAACGAAAAAAGGGTCGTTTTTGCGATTTTTAAAATTAAATAACTCAAAAACCATAAGAGCTAGAATTTAAAAAAAATTATATTTGAATTCAGGATGTTAAAGAGTATAATTAAGCAGAGTTTCAAAGAAATCTGTGATGGTCAATTTGAGTGACTTGTTGGTTTGACATGAAATGACCCAAAACGCGTATTCAATTGAGAGGTTATTATGTCCAATACATTATTGAAAACGGTAATTTTAAATATCTCTTTCCTGTTTTCAAATGGTGAAATAGTTAGAATTGACCGAGAATCCCGGGGGGCCCCTGAGCTCGGGAGCCTCGGTTTGCTCTATGATAGCTATGCCACTGATGGATACAAGCCAATTTAAACTTCGCTTTTCTACCGAGGCTGACTCCACAAATTTCCAATGCCAGCTGCCCAAGGGATAAAGAAGATTCTGATATATTAATTAACATTCCACAAGAATTCAAATGTCTTTTCATCAGTTTCATGCTAGCCCAACAGATTTAAAAGGAGTAAATATCTCGAAAAAAAATTTGTATCAAGTGACTCGGAATTTCAACGATTTCCATCAAATTCCAGGGCAGGTTTCCCACTCATCTTAAAAAGTTAGAAACAATCTTCAATTTCAGTCAGGAAAAATCTGAAAAATTTAGGGAATTTCTTTTGAAAAATGAGTGGGAACCCTGCAAGAATTTGCAATTCCAATGATTTCCAAGAGAATTCCAAACAAGTCTCTACAAAATTTTGGAGATATTTATCACTAAAAAATACAATTAAATCATATTCATCACCCATGATTGTTTCCCAATTTGTAACCTTGTGGATTAGACGAACTCCTATTTGAATCCACTTGACCGTCATTACAAACTTTTTCCAAACGGAATTCCGAATACCCGGAGAAACTGACCGAAAAGCTAATTAAAATGAATTTATTTTAGGGAAAAAGTTTTCTCTCTAACCAAAGATCAAATCCATGTGGTTTTGTTTCGCGAATGCGACTTTAGAGGTCGAAAATTGTTATTCGATTCGAGATTGGTGCAAAAGATTCCCCTCGACACGAACAGTGAGCTAGAAACATCTACCACAACCAAAAGTCATCAAGAAAAGTATGCGGAAATATCAAACGGGTTTGGATATCGAGTAAAAATTTCTCAAATTTTTATAGGCATTTTCTAAAAGTATTTTGTTTTAGTACATTAAACCGTCTTCAGATATCGGCCAGTTGGGGGAGATGATTTTCGGTTCGGTGGCTATGAGCTACCGAGGAACGTCGTTTAAAATTCACAGCTCAAAATCGCCTTCTCGGCTGATGTGTTCTCAGGTATTAATATTTTATCGAAAAGACTTTGGTTTGTACTAAATTTTATTTAGATTTTTCCGAGTCCAAAGCAGTCCAGAACGAGAACTCATAGTTCAGCTCCTACTCAAACATTCATTTACAACTCGACTTCGTCGCACAGTTTTGAGCAATCCATTAGGTTGGACGATTTTAGTGCAAGTAGTGGTAATTCGATTAACGATCGTTTATCCGTCTACAGCACCATGTCCGATATAGCACTGAACGGTAAAAAGTTGTATTTTACTTATAGCAACTTTTAAAATTGCAATTGTTAGTTTCCGAACCACACAGCAGCATACCATTGGATGTACCCCAAAACAGCCAATCGTTATTGAGTAGTAGCACCACAAACAGTGTAACTCCAAATACCAACAGAGATTCTGGGTTTGGTGGAGACTTATCTAACAATAGTGCGTGCAGCGGCCCACATTCTTTTTCTCTATCTTCTAATTTTTACGAAGGTATCAATATGAGTTTCATATTTTTGCAGATTATTTAATTTTGAAATTTTATATAGGAGACGAAAGTTTTTCCTGTGGCAGTTTGTACAAAAGATGGTTACGAAGTGCAAGTGCTTCGTTGGAACACTCGGTAAGTCTCTTGAATGTATGCTCAACTTCGGACGATTGTCTTCTGAAGCCTCACGTACGAACCAGTAAACTTGGACTTGCCATCATTATCGAACTGTCTGAAGAGCATGAACGGTAAGCTTTTTTTTGACGTTGTAATTTTGGAACCTAACCACGTTTCCTCTAGATTCTTGGAGCAGTTTTTAATGGAACACTCCACTCTGGTGGAGTCTATGGTTTGGAGAACTCGGCAGGGTGTCGAAGTTGCCTATACGAGGCACGCAAACTTTTCTTCCCTCATGTGCGAAGTGACGAACGATTCGGTTCAGTGGTTGGTGGATTTATTGGCAGGACCCCAACTTAACTCGCACATGTGGACTACATTAGCGCCTATCTGTGATAAGTTTAGTGTCAGTATTAATAATAATAATAACAACAATAGTGTTACTAGTGTAGGTTATAAAAATGTGTGCAATAGTGAAACGGAGCGGACTAAGTCAAATAGTGAGTCGTGTAGGTCGCTGAACAATTTGTGCGATTCTTCAGACGCTTTTGAATTAACCTTTTTTAACCTCTCTAAATATTTAAAAAGCGATCGTTCCTACGGGACAATTAGGAGTAGTTACGATAAAAACGTTATCGCAGAGAAATGTATTTCTGAGTTGTGCGAGTTATTGGAAAACATCGACATCAAACACACCAATTTGTAAGTTATACATAACTTAAATTCCAGCATTTTTTACTCTTTGTATTTTCAGTTTTATTAGTACTTTGGTGACGGCAGTGTTGACTTATCACCTAGGATGGGTCGCAACTGTATTACCTCCAAGTTCTAACGACAAAGAAAAAGTTTCTCGACTCGGAAACACTTGCAATCCTTTGTGGGGTCAGCTGGCCGATCTTTACGGAGCTATTGGCTACCCGACTCGTATGTCCCACACCATCATAACAGGAACAAACAAAGCAGAACTCGTCACGAAAATTTTGAACTCTTTGACTTACTTCATTCGTTGCAGCGATTCTAGACGTCAGTACCTAACGCGATTGGATACCAAAATCGAAAACGAGGTAGTGGACTGTATTTGTCGAAAAGAGTCGTGCATTCCAAAGGAAAATTACAAAAAGTACATCGACCACTTACGAGATATGAAAATCACGGGTTTTAGTGATGTTAAAAATACGCAGAGGTTTGAGGACGAACCGAAAACTTCTTGCGATAAAATACCGGAAATTATAGAAATGCACAGTCTGGAACATCCTAATATAAATGAAAATAATAAACCGAAAGATATCGTGGGTAACGTTCTAAAAACAACAAAAACTTGTCTGTCGGACCTCGCCGAAATGATTGACCAGGAAGAGGGCTCGAAAACCAGTTTATACCCCAATTTAAGTGGCTTAGCATTGGAAGAAGATTTAACCAATTTTTCGTTTGGTCATGCTATATCAAAACTTGACGAAACATTACTGAATAAAGTAAAAAATTTGGGCATTTGTGGGTTGCAGTGTCCCAAAAGTAACAAGAGTGAAAATTTTGAACTGACCAACGCTGCAATAAACGAGAAAGTCAAAAAACTGTGCCGAGTTCCTACCAGCGCGGTTTTATATCATCGCAAAGACAGTTTGGAAGATTCTTCGGAAATTTTTAGAGCTTCCAAAAAGGTGACGATGGAAATGCAAACTAAATCTCTGGATCAAGTGGAAATGACTAAAAATGTAGTTTTCGTTTTGGGAGAAAACGATGAATTGGTTGGGTTAAAGAAGGAAGAGAAACTTGATAATGATGAAGGAAAAGACGTGACGTTACTGAACGATGGCGCTGCATTTTCGAATGTAAAATCTCAAGAGATTTTGAAACCAAGTACGTCTTGGTCCAGTTTAGATATTCATGACCGAATTGCTGGATCATGTGAGAATGAAAAAGTTAAAAGTGGTTTTAACCGCGCGCAAAGTGCTCCGCCCGAGGATAAAAAAGTGGATTCAAATGGCGGTATAAATGAAACGAACAAGTATAAATACGCAGGAGTTAAATTCAACATTCGGCGTTATCCTCAAATCGTAACGAATTACATGAGGAGTAAAAATTTGGAGCTTCCTCATTTTTCTCTTGCCGAAAAGACAATTAAATTGAGCGGTGGTGACGATTACGCCTGGTTGGAGTCTTCAAATCTGGATTGCCAAATGGAAGAAGTTGAAACTCTCCAAACACCGTCGAACGCTTCCGAATTGGAGTTTACTAGTGATTTGATTACGAGCGACAGTTACAGAGGGGTCAAAGAAAGTCAAAAAGCATCCATTCGAAATCGGCTACCCACAGGGCCGAACAGAAGTGATGGTGGGCGGGTGGAAAAAATTGTAGTCAAAGAGCATCCTTTGGGTAGTAAGAAGAAGGTTAGCGAATCCGAAGAGGAGGTATGTTCTAGGACGGAACAATATAAGAAAATGAAGGTCATCGAATTGCCGCAACCAAAGTAAGTTAGGTGTTTCTTGAAAATTTTGCTTGATTTATTTTGGCTTTGTTAGGTCTCGTGAAATTCCGTCGGAAGTGGGCGCTGTTAACTACACGTCCTCTTTGATGAGAGGAATAGGAGAGCGTTATATATCTGACATGGTTTTGCAAGGTACGTCAGCTCCAAAGGGCGAATGGGAATCGAATCTTCGTAAAGATTTATCTCTGGCAGCTCGACACTCCTTACTGGATCAACCGATAAACGAATCAATTGCCATTGTTGCCAACACCGATACTTGGTAATTTTTATAATAAGAAGTTGTGAAATTATTTACAGTGTGTTTTTCAGGGAAGTTCAATTATTATCTAGTCACACTTACGTTGTAGATCGGGGATGCACAGGAGTTAGGGTAGGAATGTCGCAATTGGTGGCCAATATGCTGGAATCGTTACTACACATGTGGAAACTACGAACACCACCTGAATATGTAAGCCTGCATTGCTTTTATAATATAATATAGCATTATAAATAATTATTATTTTCAGTGTGTTATGCATATTGAACAAAGACTGCAAGAATTTTGTGCCCTATCGAAGGCGGTAGCCGAACTTCTCCTAGCAACCGAATTCTGCAGCATAGATTTGCTTACTTCGGTACTACAACTGGAAGTTAACGACATACCTCTTCTTATGGCTGTTGCATCGACGCATTCTCCACAAGTTATGCAAAAATATGGCATTAGTTTTCAATAAATATAGTTACCGTACTTATTTTTTTAATTATTGGATTTACATTTAATTTATTATTGTTTTATTAAACTTACAACTTGTTATATGTATACTTACATGTTTATTTATTGTATAGCTATTATCTAATATTTTTTTATAATAAATCTTTTTATTTATTACAAAAATTTTTACCGCTTGGAGCCAACTAGCCCCGATCTCCTATTATTATAATTACGAGCGCCATCTTTCATCGCCCATTCGAACTTTGTCGACACTTCTAAGTTTGGGACGTTTTGGGTTTTTTAACGCAAAAAAAAGTAAATTTCCGGATTATTAGAACCCATTGATTATTACAAAAATATCTAGTGAGTATTATGTAATTTTTGAGCAAAGTTATTCGGTGATTTAATTTAGAAAAATTCGATTATATAACTTTGAGGTTACATGATCAACTAATTTGTAAAATAAGTCTCTCGTTTTGCAGTTTGAAATGGCATCCTTACGTAACGTTTCCCGATTGTTAACTAATACCGCAAGCAGGAGAATGTTGACCCGAGCTTATTCAGACGAAATGAAGTTCACGTTAGCTGCCGGTAACAAAGTAAGAAGTCGATTTACCTTCGCCGCCGCTTGTTTAATTCAAATTGTAGGTGTTCTACGATTCCGTGGTGGTTAAACAAGTGGACGTTCCTTCTTTTTCTGGTGCTTTTGGTATTTTACCCAAACACGTACCCACTTTGGCGGTGCTTAAACCTGGTGTTGTGTCGGTGTTTGAAAACGACGGCAACGTCAAAAAAATATTTGTCTCGAGCGGAACTGTAACAGTTAATGACGATTCTAGCGTACAAGTAAGTATGGCCTTGGGTTGTTGCTACAAATTTTAATTCTTCTCTTAGATTATTGCAGAGGAAGCCGCTCCTGTCGAACAAATTGATTCGTCAGCTGCTAGGGATGTCTTAAATAAAGCACTTAGTGAATTGAGTTCCGCCACAACTGATGTGGTTAGTAGATCAGGAATCTAATTTGTTCTTTTATTAATTTTTGTATTTTAGGCTCGTGCCGAAGCCTCGATTGCAGTAGAAGTTGGCGAAGCTTTAGTGAAGGCTGCCGAATAAATGTTCAAATTGTAATCTTGTCTCTTTAGCCTACATGTTAAGTCTTTTAAGTAATAAATAATTGTTTCGACTAGAATTTTTGATTTTACTGGTAAAATGCCATTGGAATTGTATATTCAGAAGCTGCTGCAAAATATCATTTCCAATTTGTAAATGAAAATCAAATCAGACTTTTTTTTAAATTTGTACTAAAAAGTCATGTGCATGGCCGCATCAGATTGTTTTGCTTATCATCAGTAATATAAAATTATTGATACGCCACTGCTTTTCACATATTTCAATTATTTGTCAAATTGTGATTTTGATCAGAAATGAAAAGAAAGTTTACTAATGAAAAGATAACAAATATTTTTATAATTCCGGCGAAATTATAGAAAAAGAATATTTTACAGAAGAACTCGAGAATTTTCGAAATTATTCACATTTCATCTCTCTCGCACAGTGCAAAGGTTCCTGTGCCTGCGCTTAGAAACGAAAAAACGTGGTGTCAGAGAACAATCTAGAACCGGCTACTAAAGAGATTGGTTATAATCTCGTAATACAAGTTTTTATTTTCGAATTCAATAATTACTTCAACAGTAAGTATTCGCAATTATTCGTTAAAGTGCTTTGAATAAATAGATTTATTTTAATTCGAAAATAAATTATAATCAAGTTACGAAATCTGCATGTGCGTTTGATAGCGGCACCCATTTAGAATTTCGATTTTCTCACGTGTCTAATAATTATTACTTTTCGCGTTTTCCTAAAATATTCCTGCTTTAAAACCGAAAAACCGGAGTTTTAAGGTTAAATAATTTGTCCTACGGCCATTTTGAACATTTTTTCTAGTGACCTTTGAAATAATTAACAAATGCCGGATTATTTGTCTTTTTAGTTAACTGTCTTTCAAATATTAAAATATAAGAAATAATTAAGGTGCTAAATTTATTCTAATTTATAATATCGTCGTAATTTGTGGATTAAATCTTTTCAGATGTATCGCTTACCATCAAGTCTTCGTCATGTTGCTATTCGTCAAGCCAAGCAGATGCAGCAAGTGCATCGGTGGTATGCGAAAGATGTCCGGTTTGGCCCCGAGGTTCGTGCCTTGATGCTTCAAGGCGTCGACATCTTGGCTGATGCTGTGGCCGTGACCATGGGACCTAAGGTAAAAATTTTTATTACTTGACAGTTAATTAAGCCTTCATTTTTCATTTCATGTTAAGTATTGAACATACAGGATGGAGCGTTCTTTTGTATGCTAATTTTGAATTCTAAGTTTTATATTTTAGAAAAATAAATAACTATACCCAGTTTAGTTTAAATGTACCCACTCGACTTGATCAGCTAATTTTATGCCTTCTCTTAAGATTAGAAAAATTTTTTTGACTTTTTCGTCAATTTAAGACAATTTAGAAAACAATAAAACATTAATTTTGGCCATAATTACCCAATAATAATTGAGAATGTCGACAACTCCGAACATCATCTAGTTTGCTGTGAGATCTGCAAAATGATCTCCAACACATTATGCAATTTAAATCTTATTTAATAAAGCAAGGAAGTGAAATTGAACTTGAATTGAATTGGGTAGATGTTTACATCTACTGATGCCCTGTCCATCTGAAATTTTAACATCCAGTTGGCTTGAGATTTATAATATCCCCCCTTACGGTGAGCTAGGATTTTTGAAGATTAAAAAATTAGAAGGCCACATCTTACAAAAGCTAACAAATACTTTTTAAAGTAACAATTAATCACCAACTCAAGGGGTTTCCTTTTTAAAAAATCGGATGTGGCCATCACATAACTTTCCGAAAAATGAACTCCCAATTTACCTCGGATAGAAAAAACTACAATACTAAATCTAATCAGGGGAGCAATAAATAGTGAAAATATTAAATTTTTTATGTTAAAATTTCGTAACAGTTTAAGTGTGTGAAAAACAATTTTTGAGTGAAAGGAAAAATATGTAAACGTTAAGCAGAGCCTCAGGGCTCAGGAAGAGACACAATGCAAATTTGGACCATTTATATTCCGAAATAAGAAGATGCAAGCAAATTAAAAGGTTACTGTTAGTTAATTGATACCACGAATTGAACTTTAACTTTTGCACTAATGAAAAGAGGACAATTTTCCAAGCATTTTGAGATATTACATTGATATGGATTATCCATAAGTTTCCGAGAAAACGGCATTTGAAAATCAAAATTTTACATGTATTTCTCTATAAGGATTGCACACACGAGTGTTCTATTGCTCGTACGTGCGTTCTGATATAGTTAATGTGACCATTTTTATTTTTCTCAAAACGGGACTCGAGTCAAAATTAGAAGAGACTGGAGTCAATTGAAAAAAAAAATTAATATCTTCTCGAATTTTCAATATATATACATTTTAAAAATTGGTTGAAATTAAAGTTACTATAAACTATAACAAAATTTAATTAATAGAAAAATCATTTGATATCAAATAAGAAAATTGTGTCAATTAACCCCGTACCAAGGGGCAATTGAAACAGCAGAGTAAAAAAAGAGTTATGTAAAATGATTCTATAAAAAATAAAAACTGTAAAGCGTGTATTACATTATCACATTTTGGTCACATTTTCGTTCAACTTTCTTGTCAAATGTTTGACGAAAAAAATTAAGCTGTATTACATTATCACATTTTCGTCAAACTTTGGTCAAACAAAAAGTAGCGCGTGTCACACTTTCGTTCAACTTTTCCATCAAACTTTTGAATAATCATGCGCATTGCTGCAAAGCTACGCTTGTGCCAACCTAAATTATTATTCGAGTTACTAGTATATAAATGGTAAGCTTCCATGTAAGTTTCCACTACTTGAAATACCTTTGCAATCTTTTTTAATTTCCTTTTTAACCTACTCATAATAAAAATATTGAGAATGTTTTTAAAATTTTAATTCTAATTTTTTTTAGTTGGTTACAAAGGTTGGCTACACAAATTGCGTGAAGTATTTCTAGGTTTAGTTGCCAGTTTCACCACAAACATATCCCCACCCAAAAATTTTCATCAAACTTTGGTTCAACTTTTCGTCAAACATTTGACAAGAAAGTTGAACGAAAATGTGATAATGTAATACGCGCTTAATGTGATATTTTGTTAAACAAACTTATATTTTCCGTAAATATTAAATAATATATAATATAAATAAGTATAAATTTTTAATTATAAAAGATTATTAAAAAATCGTAAATAACAGGGAAGAGAATTTGTTTACTTACAATCAGTAAATATTAAAAATTTTTATGCATTAAAATCAATTAAAAATCATCTATCGTTCACCTTTAACTGAAAACGGGACAAATCTTTATCCCGAAGCTTTACTCAGAGACACCGGGACGGAGTACCAAAAAAAGGGACAGTCTCGTTCAAAACGGGACGTATGGTCACGTTAGATATAGTCTTAATGTTAGCCGTCAGACGCAATTATTACTCTGTCGAGTACACATTTGGAAAATTTTCTACCAAGTTTGAAGCAAATCGGTAGATAAAAAAATTTCCAAAAAATGTTGATAAAAAAAATTAAAACAAAAGAATTTAAAAATATTTATAGAATAGAAATTGTAGGAAATTTGATAGTGATCATTTTTTGCCATGATAAACTTTTACCTATTTCATTGTGTTTAGAAGTTATGATGGATTATGTCCTATAGCTTCAAGTAAACCCCCCGTTCCCCCCATTCGAGTTTATTCATTTTCACTGAGCTTTGTGCCACAACAGATCAAAAGTTAAATTCAAAATTTGGATTGATTTCATTACTTAGTTCAGATGCTATCGTGTTCACAGACATACATACACACATACATACATACAGACTTTTTCAAAAATTTTGGATATAGCATATAGGAACCTCGAAACATAAAAATTTGAAAAAAAAAATGGGGGGTAAAATTTTTACCCCATAGATTTGCTCAAATTTTTGGAGATTTTCTAACATTTTTTTTCACTTGTACACCAGATTATAGCAGCAATTTCCCCCTTGCACCAACCTCTTTGTTAATAGACTGAAGGTGTAAAATCATGCAGAAACATTTCATTCTGAAAGTTTGTCTCGATAAAAACTATGAAATTTTACAGAATATTGAAAACATTTCTAATCATTTTTAGTGTAACCTGCATATTATAATAATTTATATCTTCTGTTGTTTAGGGCCGTAATGTAATAATCGAGCAATCGTGGGGTTCACCAAAAATCACCAAAGACGGTGTAACAGTCGCAAAAGGCGTCGAATTGAAAGATAAATTTCAAAACATTGGCGCTCGTTTAGTGCAAGATGTTGCGAACAACACAAACGAAGAAGCCGGTGATGGTACCACAACCGCTACCGTCTTGGCGCGCTCCATCGCTAAAGAAGGATTCGAAAATTTGGGAAAAGGTGCCAACCCCGTCGAAATTAGGAAAGGAATCATGTTGGCCGTCGAAAAAATTATTGAAGGATTGAAACTACTCTCGCGCCCTGTTGCCACCTCGGCAGAAGTTGCCCAAGTTGCCACTATTTCTGCAAATGGCGATAAAGAAATCGGCAGGTTGATTTCAAACGCCATGGAGAAAGTTGGCAAAGATGGTGTGATTACAGTTAAGGATGGTAAAACATTGATCGATGAATTGGAAACCATCGAAGGAATGAAGTTCGATCGCGGTTACATTTCTCCATATTTCGTCAACACCACTAAAGGTAAATTTGCGAATTGCCTAGGAATGTCTTTTTTACTTTCTTTTTTCTAGGGTCCAAAGTTGAATATAACGACGCTCTTGTTTTGTTCAGCGAAAAGAAGATTTCTTCTTTCCAGTCGATCACTCCCGCACTTGAATTAGCAAACTCACAACGTAAACCCCTCATTATTGTCGCGGAAGATATTGATGGAGAAGCACTTACAGCTTTAGTGGTCAACAGGTTGGTAACGCAAGAATGTTTAGTTGGGTAATATTATATTTGCGTGACTTTTTTTTACAGACTTCGTATTGGCTTACAAGTGGCAGCTGTTAAAGCACCAGGATTTGGTGACAATCGTAAAGCTGCTTTAGTAGATATGTCCATTGCTACCGGAGGTATTGTGTTTGGAGACGACGGAAACGTTGTTAAGATCGAAGATGTTCAAGTTGGTGATTTAGGAAAAGTCGGTGAAGTTGTCATCACTAAAGACGATACCTTGATGCTGAAAGGACAGGGAAAACAGGAAGACGTGAACAAACGTGCTGAGCAAATTCGCGAGCAAATTGAACTTTCTACATCTGACTATGAAAAGGAGAAGCTTCAAGAACGCTTAGCTCGTTTGGTGTCTGGAGTTGCTGTCCTCAAGATTGGTGGCAGTAGTGAAGTAGAAGTTAACGAGAAGAAAGATAGAGTAAACGATGCATTGAATGCCACACGTGCTGCCGTTGAAGAAGGTATCGTTCCTGGAGGTGGTACCGCCCTTCTACGTTGCATTTCATGCTTAGATGCTTTGACCGCTGTAAATTCCGATCAGGCTATTGGTATTGAAATTGTTAAAAAATCACTTAGGGTGCCTTGCATGACCATTGCCAAAAATGCTGGAAAAGATGGATCAGTAGTTGTCGCTAAAGTCGAAGACCAAACTGGAGATTTTGGCTATGATGCGCTCAATGACGAATATGTGAGCATGTTTGAAAGAGGAATTATTGATCCCACAAAGGTGAGTTGTTTAACACAGTCCAAACGAAGGGATTGAAAATAATATTTGTAAATTTCTGAAATTGAAATTCATTTAACGATCGAATGTAGTTTGGTTTGCCTTTTGAGAAAATCTCGGCTTAGCAATCAATGCATAATTATAAATATTTTTGTTTTGTTTCAGGTTGTTAGAACAGCACTCACAGACGCTTCTGGTGTCGCATCTTTATTGACCACAGCCGAAGCTGTAATTACAGAAATTCCTAAAGAAGAACCTGCAATGCCAGCTGGTGGTGGCGGTGGTATGGGAGGAATGGGCGGTATGGGTGGAATGATGTAAAGAAGTACATCTTATGTTTCTGCGATATCTTAAAACATTCTTAGTTAAAAACTTACTTCTTATAGTTGTTCCGTTTTATAGTAAATAAGTTGAGTGCTACAGTGTTTTGCATGAATTGTATATGTCATCACACAGGCCTTGCTGTGTCAAACAAATTGACTATTTTCGTCAATATTTCCATTACCTTTTGACTCGAATAGTCTACATTATTTTGTGTATGCATATTTTGTTACGGACATACACTCAATAATAATTGAGCTCGAAAAAAATGCATTTTTATAAATTTAGTCAATTGCCTGATTGTAACATAACAAATAATGATGTTTAATTTTTATCTGACTTATGAACGTTGCTTTATTCATATATTTTTCATTGTAGATATTCACATGCAGCGTTTATTCGTCCAAGGTAAAAATTAAATACCTTCCAGTTTTTTTATGATGTACGAAAAGTTATTGTGATTGTCAACTGTAACAAATCGTTTATTACATTTTTAATTTCAACAGTTTTCTTTTTTTCGTTTTTTTCCTTCCCCTTGTAAAAGCGGTCATAACGGCCATAGTGCCCGTACTTATAGTCATGGATTGAATCGAGATCAATTGCGAAATAACAGCTGTTGCTACGATACGGTCTAAATTCCAGTAATCTCATTGGTAAATTCTAGGATCATTTTGAGTCTCGGATTGATCCGTGACTACAAGTACGGGCATTATAGTCATGGATTGAACCGAGAATTGAGATCAATTCTCGAAATAACAGCTGTTGCTACGATACGGTCTAATTTCCAGTAATCTCATTGGTAAATTCTAGGATCATATTGAGTCTCGGATTGATCTGTGACTATAATGCCCGTACTTATAGTCATGGATTGAACCGAGATCAATTCTCGAAATGACAGCTATTGCTACAATACGGTCTAAATTCCAGTAATCTCATTGGTAAATTCTAGGATCATTTTGAGTCTCGGATTGATCCGTGACTATAAGTACGGGCATTAGTACGAGCATTAAGTACGGGCATAGGTAAGTCAACTGCGCTCGTTCGCTCATTCTGATGACGATTGATGCCAATGCATCTGTGATGCAGCCTTTGAAAGTATTTTCTGGCGTACGCCACTGTTATCATCTGGCGAAACGTCACTGTTAAGTATCAACTAAAAACGCAATATAATAATAATGACTAATTTGGAATAATCATTGCGTGTTAAGCTTATTGTCTGTTGCATCAATTTTTATTTGACCAAGAAATTTATTGTTCATTGTTGTTTGATTTACAAAAATTTTATTAACCTAAAAATGTACGACGATATCTTAACTACCCTTAAAATTTTAATAATTGGGGAGAGTGGCGTAGGAAAATCAAGGTAATTATTTAAATTTATGTTAATATTTGTGATGCACAATCTGACATTTTAGTTTGTTGTTACGGTTCACCGAAGACAATTTTGATCCCGAGCAGACTCTCACGATAGGAGTCGATTTTAAAACTAAAAAGTTGACGGTCGATGGGAACAGCGTAAAATTAGCAATTTGGGATACTGCGGGACAAGAGAGGTTTCGTACGTTGACACCTTCCTATTACAGAGACGCACAAGGAGCTATTTTAGTTTACGATGTAGGCAATTATAATACGTTTACAAGACTCGAGACATGGTTAAATGAGTTGGAAACTTATTCTACTAAGCGTAATATTGTGAAAATGGTAGTTGGTAACAAAATAGATGTGGTAATTTTTGTTTCACGTGAATAATTTTAATTGTGCTGAAATAAATGTTTATGTTAGGACAAAAGAGAAGTCACCAGAGAACAGGGTATACTTTTTGCAAAAAAATATCAGACTTTATTTATCGAGGCTAGTGCTAAAACCAGAGACGGTGTCGAAGGGGCATTTGAAGAATTGGTACAACAGGTGAGTTATTTTGTTTACAAAATTCTGGAAAGGTAGGTATATAATGATATTAACCAACATCAAGCAATCTTTAATAAATTACATATTAATTTGTTTTGGGTTGATTAGTTGATAAAACACAAATATTTTTGAATTTATCATAATATTATATTTTGCGTTGGGTGACTTGCCGTAATGCAGTCAGGATATTTAGAATATGTCTACTTTTAATCTGCATCATACAAGATTCTTAACCTTCAACGGATCAGTTGTTTTATTATGAAATTCTATGTTTTTTGGGGAGATTCTTTTGTACTTTCTAATAATTGTACAATTCGAGTTTAAAATAAGCTTTTTCAAAGAAATTATGAAAAGTAATCGGACTTCTAGGCTTACACAAAATTATACAATAAATTATTAAAGTTGCATCAACTTGACAGATTTTTTTTCAGGAAGTCTTTACTTAGGAACAATAATGGTCCAGTCATTATACAGGGTGTCCCCAGATACACTTTACATAACTTGGGTGGTGATAGAGAACACTTTTCTAAGAACAATATTTAACAAAAATTTTTTTCTAAATTGAAACCCTCGAGAGTTACGCCTCTTTAAAGCATTTTTTTCAATTTCCACCTTCACGTGGCCATATAATATACCATACCAATATGGTTTAGTGCTTTTTTAAAGAGCGTGAAATAAACTACAAACTACATTTAAACCTTTTCCGTCTAAAATCAACGGATTTCGAGCTATGAATTAAAGTAAGTGAAAAAATGTTGAAAAATGCAAACCTTTTCTGTTTTTTGTTTTTTTCAAGACCCTGTATCTTTTAAACGGAACATTTTACAAAAAGTCTGACACCCCATTCCGGATAGGAAATTTAATGGACTACAACTTTTGTATAACAAATTTTTTTTAAAAGTCAGCCCATTTCACAGAAAATCAGAAAATAATAAACAAGGCAGCTACAAAAGAACAAAAAAAAATTAACAAAATTTTTTTTTATCTTGAAAAATTATTTTATTAATTAATTTTAAATTATTTGATTACTTAAGTAAATGTTCAAAATGACCACCCTCATTATCAATACACAAACGTGATTGTTTTAAAATATGTTGAACAGTGTTATTTATAGTGTTTCCTCTTTCGTTAAGAGTCACTATAGAATCCTTTACTCTCTCACGCTCTAAACACGCTCTAAAAGTTTCATAATAGACATTTTTTTGATATCTATCGCAAGAAAAGAGAAAATGGCAAAAAACAAATTTCACTGCCTAAATTTTTGATTTTTTCGATCGATATCTCAATAACCGTGAACAATAGGTAAAAAATGTATGGGATCTAAATTGTAGAGCGTCAAAAAAGCAACAAAAAAGTATTCATTCAAAATTATCGTATCTCAACGGAAAACCGAGTTATTGCAAAAAAAACTGAATTTACACATAGGAAATCTTTGTCGATAATTTGATGTTAAGCTTTTCTACCCCCCCCCCTCACGTCATATTAAAAATTTAGCCTTCTCGGTTTATTTGTATTTATAACCCGTTTTTTCCGACGTAATGACTGGACTATAAATAATATTACTATGGAAATGTCGATATCTCCTGAAAAAAGTTTTTTCTCAGAAAATATCGACATTTTGAATTTAATAATTACTGATTACTTAGGAAGGATTTTCTGTGAAAAAAATCAGCTAAATTAATCCAAAAGCTATTTTCCCATGCTTACCCGGCAATAGCCTTTACGATTCCATTGAATTATAACTTTATTAAGTTTGTGTAAATTGTGTAAAAGTCTATTTATTCCTTATTGTACATTAACGCTAATTTTTAAATTTTCAGATTATTCAAACACCTGATTTATGGGAAACGCGCCCTACAGGGAGCAATTTAAATATTGGTATTAAGGAACACTCGGATGAACAAAATTGTGCTGGTTATTGTAATTTAATATAAGCATTTATTTGTACGCAATATTTTATTTACACTTTTAATTTTATTTTGTACACTTTTCATAAAATAGCTAAATATTCATGTGTATAGTCTGATTTTATTTACTTTTAGTTGATAAATTATTGCATTGTTATTTTTTTCGAATTAATAAAAAATTAAAAAACATTCAATTTTTTACGTTTCCAAGGCAATTTAAATCGAAATAGCGGAAAATGTAAAACTCAACAAAACCACGGCAACCCAATTTATTAAATCAATTTGACATTTTTTTTCGAATCGGCAGCAAAATGTCAGGACTTCCTAAATTACCTGGATTTAATTTTGTGGATCCCACGGTAAGCTTTTAAAATTGAAAATACATAATAATGTTTAAAACGTAACATTTCAGCTTACAAGATTTCACTTGTCGCATTCTTTCGATTATTGCAATGGATACAAAATGCCGAAAATTGGTATGCTTGGTCCTGGAGGACGGCAACTCGACATTAATTCGGTTGCTTACTTTCAATCTTACGATCCCGTGCGTTTCGACCCTTCTCTGACCTATGGACGAACGCGATCTGTGGCTATACCTCAATTTTTACCCCACTACGCGCTGTATGACCAAAAGTGCCTGACGTTCAAAGCTTTCTTTAAACAATCGGTTGCGGAATCGCCCCTCGAATATTACAGAGTTAGACAAGTCAATATTATTTACTTTTTACAAGACGATACGATTACCGTGATGGAACCTCGCGTCAACGTACGTAAATTACTCTTTTAGTTTTTGTGAGATTTAAAAATCCAAATCGCATGGTTTCATTTACAGAACAGTGGTTTAGATCAAGGAAGACTTGTTCGTCGAGATCGAATACCCAAGTCAACTTTAGGGGATTTCTGGCATTGGAAAGATTTAGCTGTCGGGAAAGATATTGCTCTGTTTGGCGTCGTCTATCATACGGTTGATTGTGACACTTTTACAAGGGTAAGTTTATATTTTAGAACGGTTTTAGGTTTCCACTGTTTATATTGTTGTAATTTAGGAATACATGAGAAGTCAAGGTTTGATGATGGGAGATCCAGAGGAAATGCCACCAGATCCGTACACTCAATTGAGACAAATGCAGGTGAGGCCCAACGATCATATCACGCCTTCGTCCGACGACAAATTGCGACGTTTCCTCGAATACGACGGAAAAGTGCTCAAGTAATTAAATTTTATAAATAAAATTATAGCAATATAGAATTCATAAATTTTAGTTTTGATGCGGTGTGGGACACAAGAGAGGAAGAACTGGGCGAATTGAGAAATTATCAGATTTTATACTTTTTGGCTGACGACACGATTGCTGTAAAGGAAATGCACGAACGGAATAGTGGTCGAGATCCTTTTCCACTTTTGTTGAAGAAACGAAAACTGCCCAAGGTAAGTGGAACTTACGAGGCAACTAAGATGCATTTACAAGAGTTGAAATAATTCAAAGGTATACACAGACCAACCTGTTACATATCCAGCCGTATATATGGAGTTATCGGATGCGGAAGTGACCGAATATTATCAACCAAAAGATCTGCAGGTTGGAGAAACAATTTTTGTTTTGGGCAGACGAATGCTGCTTGTTAATTGTGATAAATTTACGCGCAATTATTACAAGAAGGCCTTGTGCATGGAACAAAAACCTGCTATGGATTTCAAGGAACCCACAAAACCTACTCCACCGAGACCCATGCCGCCTCACGACGGATTAGGCAGTCTGGAAGATTCTCTTCAGAACACTTTAACGTTCTTGCCGAAAGCTCCGCGTAAAGACGTGATTCGGCAGCTGGTAAACGCGAATAAATATTTGAGATATGTCATGAAATTTGATGCCGTGCATCCCGAAGATACCATAAGGAGATTCATTCTCAAGTTAGTTTTCTCAAGATTCACACACACTTTTTCGTTTTCGCTTAGAGTAGGGGTGGAGTTCTATTCTACAAGAATGGGGGGCACTTGCAAAAAACATTATTTTTGCCTAACTCATTTATGTTCAGTTTTTCAATTACATATTAAACGAAGTCCAAGGCCCGATTGGTCAGAAACATGGGCGTACCCAGCTTTTGGCCTCAGGGGGGGGCAAATCAGGAATTTTCTGTTGATAAATAATTCAACATAAATAGAAATGTGCATTTATTACAGGTAGGGGAGAGCCGGGAGGGTTTGGACAATATTAGAATAAATAATTATGTAGTGGCCATGGGTAAGAAATATCAAAAATTTTGTAATCATACTGATTGGTATATGTCTCTTACATATATATATGTATATATTTTTGAAAAAATACGACATTAGTATGAGTTAACTAAATATATGTATTTTGATGTAATATGTCCAGACCCTCCCCGATGACGGGGAGGGTCTGGACAACCAATAAAATTCACAAAATAATCTAAAAATCTACTTAACAATAACTTTTACATTAAAATAAACTGAACGCAGTAAGATCAACATTAAAGTAGATCGTGTTTAAGTATCTGGCACTTTGATCGGTTAAAGGATTTGGTAGTTTCAAAAGCACTTCTTCATATGAAACAAATGCTGAAGGCTCTTCACTAAATCTAAACCGGTTGGAAGCAACTTGCTTTTTTAAAAATTTTACGTTGTAGCCATCTACAACGGGTTCTTCTATTTTAGCGGCGTAATGTCTAACCGTTTTTTTCCCATACACCTTACAAACCACGAAACTGTGGATTTCAAGTTTGGTAAGGTCCTGATTTTCATCCTCGTCCTGTTCCAAATCTAATTCTGAAGATGAGTCTTTGTACTCCACTTCTTCCTCATCGGAAGAAGATTCACTCATAATTTTTCTCTTTACCTTCTCTAATTTCTTTGGATCAATTTGTGGCGTCTTTTTCAATTTCTTTTCTGCAAGTTTATCGCGTTCCGGAGTATCGGTGGCTATTATGGATTTCCTTTTGACTGGTCCTTTACGAGTTGCTTTTCTAACTGGAGCTTTCGGATACGGTCTTATTTCAGATGGGGATACATACGTTTGCTGGTTCTCGTTTTGGACTGGAATTTGTGGCTCCGGTGAAAGCTCATTTGACAGAGAAATATTGTTGGGATTTTCTTCTGTTTCAGGTAATATCCTGTCTGTAACAAATGAACAAAGAAAGTCTTCTTCGCTAAAAATATTCTTGTCGAACGGCCAAATTCCGGTGCAGCGGAATCCCGATTTTATATTGGAGGGAGTTGCAGATCGATCCCAAGCTTTCATGCATATTGCTACCAGGTCATGAATTGATAATGTCTGCCCTGGATGAGCGAGCATCCAGTCATCTGCTCCTTGGTTGAAATACCTTTTGAATGGTCCGAAAACAGTCCTATCTAAAGGCTGTAATTTATTAGACGTGTGGGGTGGAAGAGTTAAAATTGTAATTCCGTTTTCTTTGCAATAATCAATTCCAGGAATAGATAAATGGGATTCGTGATTGTCCATTATGAGAATGACCTGACGTTCTTTAGAACATCGAACGTGAGCTACAAAGTGTTCTAAAACTTTTAAAAAATTATCGCTGGTCATCCATCCAGACGAGTGCACTAAGCCAGTTGCGCCATATTCGTCTGGAATACCACTTAGCATTCGGTGTTTGTCAAATTTTTTTCTTGGAAATACCCACACTGGTGGAAGTGCTGTTCCATTCGCTCCAATAATGCCGACTTGAGTGACCAACTCTCCTCTTTCACGCGAAACGACTTTACCCACTTGATGCTGGCCTTTAGTAGCTACCACTTTTTGCGTTTTTTGGACTGTGGTAACACCCGTCTCATCCAAATTAAATATGTCAGATCCAGTAAACTCGTGCCTTTTCAGGATCTCTTCTAACTTAGCTTGAAATGTGCCGACTGTAGTTTTATTAAAACTTGAAATTCTCGCTAAGCTTGTATTTTCTGGCGCTCTTATGGACAATTCAGATCGCCGACTTAAAAATCCAGTAAACCAGTCCTTTCCTGCTGATTTATTTGCTTTCCAAGAGTCTGGAATTTTGAGATGATTTTTTTCGGCAAATTCATATGCCAACCTGCGCGTAGCTTTGGGAGTTAAACCGTGATACATATTCGAGCATGTTTTAAGGTAACAGGCAAGCGATGATTCCAGTTCATTAGAAAAAACTTGACAAGTGACGAAATGCGGAGAGAACGACGTATTTTCAATTCCAACTTCTTTTGCTTTTTTGACATATAACGCCAGAGTTGATTTTTTAACTTCATGCTCTTTCGCGCTTCGTCTAATGGAATATTTTCCAGATAAAACATCTCCTGTTGCACTTCGCATGGCTTCTGCAGAAAATAGTCTTTCTGTTAGCCTTTTGTATTTATAAGGCATGTTTTCTGAAACAATTTCATACTTAGGGAGGGTCTGGACACTTGCGGGAGGATTTGGACAGGTGTCCATACCCTCCCACAACGTAGTTCCGGTAATAAAATATAAAATTTATTAACGCATTTTAATATACCTTAAAAATAGCAACACACTTTAATAGTTAAAGCTTTCCTAATATTGGTAATCAATCAGCAACCAAAAAATCACAAAAATAGTTTGTAAAAAGCACAGTTCAAAATCGATTAATATTAGAACAAACACGTGGAAAAATAAGAAAATTGCGGTGCATCGAAACGAAACGACCTGCTTGCTTCGCGTCCAGACAGGCACTAAGAATAATCAAATGCGCTTTTAGTTTCATTTCCCTTTTGACGGGTTCACTAATTAGGCGGCTATTTTCAATGTGTCCAACGCCTCCCGCTGTCCGAACCCTCCCGGCTCTCCCCTACTACAGGTATTAGGTAGGATCCAGGGAGGGGCAGCTGCCCCCCCTGGGTACGCCCATGGTCAGAAATCTAAAAACTGGGCTTAAGAATAATTTAAGTGTAATTTTGGACCTCTCAATGAATGAAATACAGCTTTTTTTGGCTCTCGTTTATAGCGCTTTTTGAGACCTTAACCGTTATCCTACTGACGCGCATGAATGGATTAACGAAAGTCATTTTAAAAATAAAAAAGAACGAAAAAGTGTGCGTCGCTGAGACGAATTTAAATTTTAAAAAATATATTTTTTTTCCAAGATATTCATTATCTAATGGCACTTGCGAAATTCATGAACCTCCCATTCGTAATTCTGGAATTTGGGGTAAGTTGATAAACCTGGAGATTTTAAAAAATAAAACTAGAAAAATTGTAGGTGGTCGGTTTCTACGCGATACTTTAATTTGTAAACCTGGATCGGACCCTTTAAATCCGGATTATTACACTCCTGCCGATTTTTACATCGACGCTGTGTTGATCGTCTTCACACAGAGATTTATCATTATCGATGCGGATTTGTACGTTTATCGCTACATGCAAGCCAATCCAGAGAAGTTCCCTTGCACCGTTATGGAAAACATGCGCAATTTTATGTTCAACAAGGGCTACCTCAACGACGACATCGATACTCAGATGGAAACGGAAATATACAAACAAAAGAAGGAAGCACGAGACGCAATAGGTAGTGTCACAGAATTTTGAAAACATAATCGGCAGGTTTCATTTATTAAATTTTTTAGGCCGAGATTTAGTGGTCGCTCAAAGCGAGCTCGACAAGTGCATGGTGGAATTGAAAGCGGGAGGTGGAGGCGATCCCGAATACGAACGCTCCAAACGAGCTCAAATCTTGCAAGAGTATGAGGACAGTCTTAAACCCACATTCGTTGTTCCCGATCACGGTATTCTACCTGTTAATTTGGAATGCGCTTATCCAGTGAAAATAGGAAAGAAACCAGATTTGGTTTGCAAAGAAGAAGACAGTAAATATTTTCTTCTCTTTTCAGCGACTAAAATTTAATTTCTCATTGTGTTTCAGTAAGCGCGGAATCGTTCACACCCAAGCACGTCGACACGCCAGAAGAAGTACAACAGAAGTATTACACTCAAGTCTTAAAAGATCAACACGAAATTTGCGAGCACGGCAAACCTGTAGTATGCGAGAAACCTGAATTGTTGACTAGAATTCCGCCCGATATGCGAACAGAGGTGTCGTTTGAACCCATAATGGTGAGCAATGTTGAACAGGCGAAAACTGCCTGCAAGGTCAAGGCCGTACGATTCGCGGAAGGTGACGAAAAATGTATGCGAGATAGGCACGATTTATGTCACCTCAAAGGGGATAAAATTTTGTGCGACTGCACAAAATATCCAAAGCCTTGCTGATATAAATGAAAAGGCGGAATTTAAATATTATATACAAAAATTATAAATCTTTTTACACTATTTAATAAAAAAATTGTGATTTACAAAATAAAATAAATTGTAGTTTGTTCTTAAATGTCGACACCGACTTCTAAAATTTTCTTTCATATAATACCAAAAAATGTATGTTCTACCTATATATATTTTCAAAATACGCGGGATTTTGGAAGATTATCGCCGGGAAAAATGTTGATCCATATGACCAGTGGATCTTTGCACACGGCCCATGTTTGATTTAATTCGACTTTCTACGGTGCTGGTGTTGGCAGACCTGAGTAGCTCCTTTTGTACGAATTCAGTGTTGTAATCCTTTTCTTGTTTATTTTCCTGTTGGTCTTTCTGACGATATTCTCGGACAGTTTTAGCTCTTTCTCGATCCCTCCAAACTGCATTCTCCATCATCTCCTTTCGTAATTTTTCCTTTTCTTCTTCTGAAAGCTTTTTAGGTTTTCGTACTTCAGGAGCTTTGGTTTCTACCACTGTCGGCTTTATAGTTGCAGTGGGCAAATGTTTCTTGTTCGAACTCAAAGGTATTTTAGTGCCATCTGCTTTTACTAAACCGTAATTAACCTTTTTGCGTTTCTTACTTGAATCGGAATCCGAAGAAGAGCTGGAATCGCTGCTACTCTCTACTTTTTTGGATTTCCTTTTAGGAGACTCATCACTACTACTACTAGAGCTACTGCTGCTGCTACTTTCTCGAATTTTTTTCTCACGTTTCTGGCTACTACTGCTAGCACCATGACGACTCGACTGTTGTTTGCTAACTTCTTTGTCTTTGTAAGTCTTTTTGTCAGTGCTTTTCATTTCTCTGCGATTTTTTTCGTTGCTTTTACTTCGAGATAGTCTCTTGTTTGGTTTAACTTCCATACTTCTGGACCTCTTTCTTACATCTCGGCGACTTCTTTCGTTACTCTTACTTCTAGACCTCCTCTTAGGCCTTTCTTCCCTTTTCTTGTCATTACTATTACTTCTAGACCTTCTCCTAGGTTTTTCTTTCTTTTTCCTGCTGTTACTGTTACTTCTAGACCTTCTGCTTATTTTTTCTTCTTTTCTTTTTTCGTTGCTGTTACCTCTGGTCTTGTTTCTTGAATTGCGAGAATTTTTCTCAAAACTCTTACTCCTCGACCTTCGCCTGTTTGGTTTGTGTTCCTCCTTACTTCTGGACCTATTTCTTGGATTTCGATTATTTTTCTCATAGCTCCTACTCCTAGATCGACGTTTGTTTGGCTTGTGATCCTCTTCAGTTTTATATTTATTTCGCAAATCTTGGTAGGTTTTCTCATTCCGGTTCTTTTCATAACTCCTACTTCTGGACTTTCTCTTCAACCTGAATTCTTCCATCAAAACTCTGTCTTTCTCAGCGTCTCGATTTCTAGACCATGAATTTCTCTCATTCCTACCTGTACTTGGATAAGATTTATTTCTATTGTTTTCTCTTTCATGGCTTCTGCTTCTCGATCGTTTCCTTACATTCCGATTGCTATCTCTATTCAAATATCGTTTTTCTTCAAATTTATTATTTTTCTTACTGTATTTTTCATTAGCCGATTCATCTGAATCATCGTCACGGTTGTTATATCGTGGTTTTTCGAACTTCTTTCTTTTGATCCTTCCATCGTCATCGCTATCACTCTTTTCTTTCTTGAATTTTTTAAACTTTTTTTTCCTATTTTTATTTATCTGGCCATCTTCACTCTCATCACTTACTTCTGTTTCAGACAAACTGCTATCGGTTAATTTCTCATTAAAAACATCTCGGTAGTCATCATCAGCCATTTCAGCTTTAAATTGGTTGTACCGATGCCGCAATATTATAAACATATCTTCCGCTTTCCTCTTCTTTTTCTTCTTCTTCTTTTTATTTTTATTAGAATCCGAATCTTCGTCACTACTCTCCTCCTCCTTTTTCTTCTTCTTTGCTTGCGCTTTCAAAGCCTTCTGCAGCTTTTTAATTTGAATCGGATTGTTTAAAAATTGCCTCCGCATTTCCTCCTCACGTTTTTTTATAGCAACGAACGGATCCTCTTGTAATTTTGCGGCTAAATCCACCTGTTCGCCTGCTTGCTGTATACGATAGTCTCTTATAGACGGAGGGATGCATTCGTGCTCGACATGGTTTTTTGGTGGTTGAATTAATCCTAAACGTTTTTGTTTCTCTTCCAAATTTAATTGCTCCACTGCTTTATCTACTGGTCTTCCAAGTAAATACTCGTCGCGGTCGATAGTCGAATGGGGGCCCTAAAATTAAAAATCATTAATTAACAGCCTAAATTATATTTTACAGTTAAAACTTACTTTGTACATCCATTCCAACTTCACGTCTTCCGTCTTTTGAGAAAACATTCCGTAATTATTTCAAACTTTTTATATTTAATCAAACATTCGTACGTATTACTTCTTAAATACATTAAAGAGAGGTTATGTTAATTTGGCATTTGCTTACAACCTTGTGTACAGGGTGAAACAGAAGTAAATGATTTGAATAATTTTTAGGACAATTTTCAATACTTATTTAAATTACAGTGATTTTAGGTGAATTTTTGTAAATAATTCCGCAAATGTAAAACCTGGGAAAAGATCCTGCTTATGGTCTTTCACTTATAACTTGAAAACCTTTGGCGCCAGCCACAAAGTGGTTTCCTAAATATAGTAGTTGATAAAATTTATTACAAGATGCCTTCGTTAATTTTTATTTTAACTCTTAAAAAATTCTAATCGATTTATCTCGTTAAACTGCACAAGAAAATGCCAAATAAGGTCCCGATTTAAAACTTTCAATTTTTGGGGTAAAAAAACTTTACGTTTTTTTCAAAAATCGTAAAAAAAGGAGGAAACGCTCGTAAGTGGACCAAAATGAAAATCCATTTTTTGAAATTTAATACGACACATAAATCCTTAAATATCATACTTACGTAAAAGCTGTCTGCGCCAATTAATTTACACATCTCGTGAAACTGCAGTGTGATGAAACACATCACATTCCCGTTCGCGGAATACGGATTTCGCGTTAATCCACCAATGTCGTCTTAACTGAAATGAAAAAATTAATTAATCCTTGTTTTGACCCCGACCAACAATAGTGTACACATACTTTTAAAACTTCCAAATAATTCTACTGGTTTGTACACTTGTTTCCAATCGCAAGTCACTTCTCGATAAAAGCATAATGTAACAACACCCTGTATGTTGTAGTTGGAAAACAAAAATGGTAGAATATAGATCCAAAGTTTAGCATAACAGCAGCAATTATTCAGATTAGTAAAGTTTAACATAATTTTCTTTGAATCAATATTGTGATTATCTTGTCCTTTTTGACATATTGTTTCTCTTCCAATGCTAGTTCTAGCAATCCATCTCTGCCTTTAGAAAGGAGAGCAAATAAACTCTTGGGATAGCTTTAGTTTCAGATCAAAGTCCAATTGATTAAAAATTGCGGACTGAAAACCTATGAAAACTAAACTATAATACAAAAAAAAATAAATTCCTTTAAAACTGAAATCAATTAATTTCAACTTCAGAACATAAACAAATTACTTACTGACTTATTAATAAATCACACTTCGTATATTAAAAAGAAAGCCCTTTATTAAATTTTCACTAAATAATTTTCACTGGATACTCACTGGAAGGATATTTTCACTGACTTGAAAACCGTTCGTGCAAGATTAACGAAACTATTTATGCAATGTTTAGAAAAACAAATAATAAAAATGTGATATTTTGGAGACTGACGTTGGTCCGATAAATCGGACTCAAGTGGCCATTCTGAACTCCATAATTTTGGTCCTTTTTAGGAACCGCTTTCCAATTTCCAATTTCCAATTTACAAAATGGTTTGTTAATTTTTATTTTGGGATTTATTTAAATCTAGTATTGTTGACGCCTTGACAATGTGATTTATTCACAACTTAACTAATTAACCAACTGCCAAACAACGAAAACCTACGGAGAAAAATATTAGTAATCTGCAATTTTTTTACCTCAGAAAGTAAAAACAACTTTTCTTACCCAACTGCAGTTCGTGCATTTAAAGAAAAATACATTTTTTCACAATTTTAAACTATTCACTGGCTACATCACTGGAGAGAAAATTTCACTAACCTGAATTGCTGCTAAACCCACGTAGTGGAACCTACCTACAACAATAAAGAAAATTTTCTGTTAGTTTTCATTGCAGATGAGCACGGTTTTCGTTAAATTACCTTTATCACTGTAGTCCTTTTGCCTTATTCCTAGTGGCCAGGACAGTTCCTTTGTTGTTCCTTTCAATAAACTTAAGTCACTCACAAACCCGAACACTTTCACATTTTTTTAACGGTTTCGAATAAATTTTTTATTTAATGTTGATCACTTTTTCACTTAAGTATTAAAACAAAATTATTTCCGATTATTAAGAAAGCTTCCATCAAGCTTTTCCACTATAATTCGAACTCGACACTTTACACTCCCGATCGCGGAATACGAATTACACGTTCACGCACCAACGTCGTCTGAAATAAAATGAAAAAATTAATTAATCCTTGTTTTGATTAAATATTTTGTAAATGATGTCGTAAATAATAATGAAATGGTTGATTCGTTATGCAAAAGGAACACTGCTGACAGGATTCGAACTTGTGCAGGTTAAATTAATGTATTTTAAGTTCATCTCTTTAACCGTTCGGACATCGCAGCTCTTATTAATGAATTTTTGCTGGATTTTTAAATACGTAAATTGATTTACTCATAAATATCTGATTGGTCGACACGAATCACTTTTTAAATGTTGATTAGTTGTGAGTCAGAGTGAAAAGTAGTAGTATGAAGGGTATGCAGTATGTAATAGTAGTAGTAGTATGGAGTAGGGGCTCAGGCCCCTATCCCCCCTTGATAGTAATATAAATACGAGTCGAAACGAAATGGAAAGGCAATTAGAAATTGCGAATGCCCAAAGAGCTTTACCAAAAAAATCCTTGGAGACTCAAAAATCCGAAACACCCAGCATCAAAACTGTCGATCAAATCCTAACGGAAATGGCAAAGGATACCGACACACAACATATAGAAGCTAAGCTAATCTTGGACCAACAAAAGGCAAAAGGCAAATTGAGATCCAATCGAGTGAAGAAAAACCTGAACGTGTTACAAAAAAACAAAACCTTGAAGAGAAAATGGAACAAATAAAATCTCAACCATTCGAAACCAAAAAAAGCTCCAGGAAAAATAAAAAAAACCGCGCAAAGGACAAACTACGGAAAGAAAGTGACGACACCGATGATGAAAAAACAAAAACAGAAACTACGATCCCACCTACAAATTCAGAACCGTACTCAAGGAAATAAAGAAAAATATGCCACCCCACCATTAACGTTACTAAATACAGATCTAAGAATAGATACTGCAAAACCTAACAAACCTGGACTAACCCCATAGAAAACAAAACCCACCCCGAGATCATCTCAGGGCAGCCCTACAACCGAAATCAGTATTAGAACCACTCCAGAAAAATAAGTTCAAAATCCTTGTGTACTCTACTGTAAATAACGAAAATACCACATCTTTGGAAACAAAAAACATACTAACAAGCATACCCATGGACAAACTACAAATCAAACCGGACAGAGTACAGATCGTGCGAAATAATGGAGAACTAATTGAATCCACCTGTGAAACCTTAAAACACCTTATTGGAAATCCGCACCTAGCAAACGTAAATCTAGAACAAGTGCATCGAACAAGTGGATCCCAAGTAATATTTTATGCTGAATATCAACTGCGAGTACGCTGTATCAGCATAAAATTCAGCTAATTAGCTGAGCCAGCTGCTGATTTTCAGTAACGTCAGAAGCTAAATTGCTACTGAATTGCCAATTTTAGCGGCTGAAAACCAGCTGAAAATGCGCTGCGTTAGCATGCAAACTGCCGAATCAGCTGATATTTAGCTAATATTCATTAATGCAGCGCATTTTCAGCTGGTTTTCAGCCGCCAAATTAGCAATTCAGTAGCAATTCAGCTTCTGACATTACTGGAAATCAGCAGCTAACTACTAGTAACTGAATCAGTTAATATTCAGCACTGATTCAGGTTCTACTTTATTTAGTAACAAAACCAAAATAAATTAAAAATTTTTTTAAATTAATAATTTAATTTAAATAAAAAAACTAGATTGCAAAATTTAAAATGATGTTACAAAGAACTTTCTCATTGGTGGAATAAAATACAACTACCCTCAGGCCATTGAAAAGGTAGGAGAAAACTGGCCCCAATCTCTTAACCCAGCAAGATAAAAAAAAAACTGTCCACAAACTGGGTAACCTGTGTACACTCACTTATGGCGAAAGCCATGAACAGTGGCGCAGGCAAGGGGGGAGGGGTTAAGGGGCTATAGCCCCCCCCAAACACTCTTCCTTTTTTTTTTAATAATAACCATTGTTATAATAATTTCGCCCTGAGTTTTTTCGGAAATGCCGTCCTTTAATTCCTACTTCAATTTAAGGTGGGTAACAGAGAGGTAACACAATAATTATACTCGAAAATAAGATGACCACGCCCTCTTTTCCGAAAATTTTTTGCCTAAAGCGCGCGCCTTCGGCGCAGCTCGCTTTGCCCGGCAAAATCCTGGCTGCGCCACTGGCCATGAACATAAAGAAGACTACGAATGCGCCGGCGAAGCTATCAGTTATCCGACTACATTGTTTTGGACATCCAAGCAAATATTGCAGATCCGTGGAAACCTTCCAATTCTGTGCATCTACAGAACACACTTCTCAAAAAATATGCTCCACTCAAAACGATATGAAAAGAGCTAAGTGTGCAAACTGCGTTAGGACAAACTATGCAGATCCCAGATCACAATCACCACGCATCATCCAATAGCTGCAAAATCTACAAGTCAAGACTGATCGACCTAACTAACACGATTACATATAAAGGAAATCTGGATGGATAATACAACAAAAATTCTGTAAAGTACTAAACGAGCCCATGCACAGCCTACTGGATTGTGAGTTATACAGGGAGGAAAGGAAGATGGTAAAAACCTTCCTTGCAGAAGAACCACCACTCAACTTGACTGAAGTTTTGACCGCACCCTATAGAACCTGATATATTAGAAATTTTTCATTGGAAAAATGATAATAACCTTTTTTGTAGGAAATTAAACTTCCTATCATTTTTGTTTGAAGATTTTTTCTCAAAAGTCAATATTTTTCGAGATATAGTCAGTTGAACAATTCAAAATGTAGTTTTTGTTAAATTTTTCGTTGACAGTTGGAGATACAAAATAAAATATAACAATTGAACTTATAGAACACATTTTGAATTTTTCAACTGACTATATCTTGAAAATTATGATAAATATTATAAATAATATTAGTTGAGATTTCAAAATTAATTATTTAAAATTTTATGTATCAAATTTTACGTTCGATACGGTCAAAGCACAAAACCGTCGATTTTTCAGTATAAATCTTCAGTACTTATTTAAAGAACGTGAAATAACCAAAAAACTCGATTCTAACTCTTTTTATCTAAAATTAACGAATTTGAAGTTATGGATTAAATTAAGTCAAAAAATGATGAAATTTCAAAATGTAGTACGTATTTAAAATTTTATTTATCAAATTTTACGTTCAAAACGGTCATAGCAACAAAACCGTCAATTTTTCAGCATAAATACTTCAGTACTTATTTAAAGAACGTGAAATAACCGAAAAACTCGATTCTAACTCTTTTTATCTAAAATTAAGGAATTTGAAGTTATGGATTAAATTAAGTTTTGAGTTGTGTTGAGATTTCAAAATTTATTATTTATCAAATTTTATGTTCAAAACGGTCATAGCAACAAAGCTGTCAGTTTTTCAGTACTAAAGGTTTAGTACTTTTTAAAGCACGTAAAATTACCTACAAACTCGATTCTAACACTTTTTATCTTAAAATCAACGAATTTGAAGTTATGGATTAAATTAAGTAAAAAATGATTGAAAATATTCGAAAATTAATTTTTTTACATTTATTTTACTAATCCCTACTTTCACATGGCTATATCAACGAAACTGTAGAATTTGCAGTATAAATACATCAGTTCTGTTTTAAAGTACGCGAGATTATCTACAAATTAGATTCTAACAATTTTTTACTTAAAATCAATGCCTTTAAAGTTATAGATAATTAAGTGAAAATATGGTAAAAATTCAAGATTTATTTTATAAAATTTTGTTTCACTAATTTTTGAGTTCAAATGGCCGTAGCGACAAAACTGTTGTTTTTTTATAGAGCGGTTTATAGAAGGGTCACTTTTGAAAAATAACCAAAACAGGTTCTTTATGGATTTTATTAATTATCTGTCTATCACTGGTGCGCATAAATGAATTAAAGAGATTCTTACTACAATAATTTATAATTTTTACCAAGATAAACTTTTTAAGTGAAAACAGTGACGAACCTCATCTACTACCCCTTTTTTCCACGGACCACCAAAATTTTCTCGTGAACTGCTTCAGTAGTTATAAACATCTGATATAAACAGTTGATAATTAGGTGTGCAACAGAGGAAATTTAAATTAATTTCAAAATTTTTCACTACGTTTGCAGGTTTAAACTCTTCTCTAATTTTCTTGGTGGGTTCCGGGGAGTCGAAGGGGTATGGAGTGCCGCCACTATTGACAGGTTACTGAGTAACAGCGTCGACTCGTTAGAGGAGGTCTCTCCTTAAAGATATTTATTTTCTCCTCTCGTAAAAGATTAGTCCCAGCTTCATATTTTGTCAAATGTAGTTTTTGTTGACAGTTGCAGATACAAAATAAAATATAACAATTGAACTTATGGAACACATTTTGAATTTTTCAACTGACTATATCTCGAAAAATATTGACTTTCAAGAAAAAATCTTCAAGGAAAAATGATAGAAAGTTTAATTTTCTACAAAAAAGGTCATTATCAATTTTATAGTCCGGTGCACCGTTAACGAAATAATAATGAAAACGCGTTTTTCAAGATGGCGGCTGACGCGAGTGCTACTTGAGGCCGAAAACCCGGTTTTACACTTAGGGGCCATCCACTAACATAATCCAATTGAAAAATCCTTTACCAGGATTTTATGTTTTGCAGCACCATTTTTGGTGTTCTGGCGCCTGGACTATTGTTTTATGCATAAAATCTCTAATTTTTCAAAATTTAAAGTCTAAAATAAATTCTGTCAAAACATCCAGAAAGACAATGACTTCTTGTTTTTGCACACATTTGGCTTCTACAACAATATTTAGTTGGTTAATATTCTGGAGAACACAAAATTTTCATCTTGACGACAAAGCACGGAAAAAGAAAACATACCTAAGCAATATTTGAAGCTTTTCCAAATAAGTACAACACAAAAATTTAATATAAAATTTTTGCACCAATAAGAAATTAAAAAAACTTACGTTATTACTGAATTTTCTGGAAACACTAAACTGTTTGTTGCATTGTGACGAATTTGAATTGTTCTTCAATTGTTTCATTGACACTGATACTTCAAGAACAATAATAAACCGAGTTTCATAATCACCAACTTAAAAGTTTTAAAAATCACACAACTTTAGAAAAATGTCTTCTTTTTGACACTTTAAACACAATTTAATATGAAAACACAATAGTTTCGTTATCTTTGCCCAAATGAAGCAACGCTTCTTCGACAGGTCGAAACTTGACACAAGTTAAACGCGTAGTATATTCTGACGTCAGAAGATGGCAAAACGGCAATCTGAAAAAAATTAAGTGTCTAAATATGGTGTCTTTGAAAACTAATCAAAATCGCAGAACAATAATAATGAAACCGACCGGATATTTTCCCAAAGTTTACAAGAAGTTGCAAAAATTTGTCAACAAAATAATGTGAAGATTTACCCTGTTAGAAAATTGTATCTGCGCAAAAATGTTATTTAAATTTCCACCCAAGAGAATAAATCATAAATACCTACTTACCGAAAAGTAAACATTTTTCCAAATTTTCTCCAGACGATGTTACCTTACTGGCCTTAAACAAACGAATGACTGATGATTCCAAGCGGTGCCGCGCGTCATAGTTCGGATATCACTTTTTTTTGTTTTTTAAAAGGTGGTTACGCTGATAATTTTTTAACATACATAGTAACTTACACGTCATTATTTAACGATGTCTCACCATAGTACATGCCGGTAAAAATACTTATAAACATTTGTAAAGCCAATTAAAGTGGTATTTCTATAATTTTAATTTTACAAGATGAAACAAATGAGTCACTTGATGGTTTGGTTATTTTTTGGCTGTCAAACTCGTCACATCCACTCTCTTTTTTTATTTTCTAATTCTTCCAAGAAATTAATAAAAGCAAAGAAATGCTTCCAAGAAAAAAATGAAAATAATCAAATTCTTCGAAGTACAAGAGGTTCCTCATTTTAAAGAAATCCAAGAAAATAATAAAAACATGAATTCTTCCAAGAAAATGGAAGGCAGTAGAGTTCTGAACTGGTAAAGCGATCTAAGTTTGAAATAACGAGCCTTGAGCTTATGGTCCACATGTTGATGAAAATTAAGCTCGCTGTTTAAGACCAGCCCCAAGCTCCGAGCACAGTCCACGACCATAACGACTCTATCACCAATCGCAACAGACAATGCTGCAACACTTAAAGTCCTACGCACCAGCCCATCAGGATTACCCAAAAACAGAAGTTCCGACTTTGCAAGATTCAGAGTCAGGCCATTCGATAACGACCAAACACGTACCGATTCGAGATTGCGATTTAAAACATCTATGGCAGTGTCAATGTTCGAAGGCAGACATGACACACGTATTCGAGAATTATCAGCATAAAGATCGAGATTGCAATCCGGATCTACTACTTTCTCCAAATCAGTTGTATATAATATAAATAAGAGCGGGGCAAGAATGTTTCCCTGTGGAACACCGCGAGAAAGTCAATAAGGTGACTTCAGAACGGTTGACTGATGAAGCAATGTCTGAGGTGAGCCGCAACAAAGAGCAGGTCACAGTGCTGTGGTGGCGACAAAACATGATGGAGTGCCAAGTGCTCACACAAAAAGCAACTCTTATGAAAGACTTCGTTATCTTTGCAAAAGGCGACAAAATACTAATAGGACGGAGATGAGAAGGCTCAAGGCCTTGAAAAGCGGTCTGACACGTAAGGCATCACGTGTCAGATAGATGGCACCTCTCCGGTTCTAAATGAAAAATTCACCTCACTGCGAAACGGAAGTACGAGTCTCAGTATGCGAAGGATGATACCATCAGGCTCAAGGGCATTGGAGCCCAAAGCTCCGACAACATCAAGTAACGCTTCAGGCATGGCCTTACAAATAGTGAGTGATTGCACTTCAGGAAAGAGTGAACCGTCCAACCCCAAGTCCATTCCCGTGGAATCCCCCGTAACAGAGCTGAGAAAGTAGGCATTGATAAAATCTGGATCCTCACACAACTGTGCAGATGGTGTACCGACAGTTGGCCCTGCGATAGTTGGCCCTGAGACAGTTGGCCCTGCGACAACTCACCTCGGACAACTGGCCTTGGCGACAACTGGCCCTATCAACAACTGACCCTGGTGACAACTGACCAAACCTGATCAAACAATAAACACATTCTTCTAAGAAAATAATAGAAACAAGCAAATTCTTCATAATCACCCAGTTGACATGGTTACGTCAAATCACGTCAAAATCACGTGATTTGACGTCGAAAACACGTCAAAAGACGTGATTTTCACGTGATTTGACGTAACCATGTCAACTGGGCATTAATCAAAATAAACAAATTTTTTGGTGGAAGAAAATTAGGGAATTTAAAATTGTACAAATTTCGTCAGGGAATTTTTAAACGAAGGTCAGGGAAATTAAAATTTTGGGAACAATGTTCTTGTAATCTCTGGAATAGTAATATTAGTAAATTAATGTTGAAATTTAGAGAGCATCTAAATCTTCCTTTAGAGAATGTTGAACCTTATACAAAATATAAAAAAGAAGTTAAATCATTTTTTTGGGATCTAACCACAGTTCAAAAAAGGGGGAAAATTAAATATTTTTTGCAAATTTTTTATTAATTTCGTGTACCTATTTAAGCGTTATTTTTTAATTTTTGAAGTTATAAGAGGGAAGGGGGTTGTTATTCCTGGCGTATGTAGACTCCGATGGTCAACACTTAATTCTTTTTTTTTATTTTGATTTAGGGTCACATGTAGATTGCACTGATGGTCAGATGCAGATTTCTTCGATGGTCACATGCGGATTTCACTGATATAATTGCTGAATTTCTTGAAGTGAAAGACTTACCAGTAATAAGTATGTAAGACTTACTTTTAATGTTAAAACTAAAAAAAAACGCCAATAGTTGCTCAAAAAATTTTTTTAATTTTAATTTATTTTTCTTTTCTGGTATAATTGTTTTGTTAGCAGATTTTAGGGTGGATCCTTAGGATTTCCCTAATTTTTTTCCTAAATTTTTTTTTGTAAAGAATTTTCCTAAGAAAAATATTTCCCTGAACCGGTCCTACTCGGCAAAGTGTGCCGGGGACAGGAAGGGAGTGGATCTCCCTTCAATTTTATGGTAGATCGTAAAATGGGCCAAAATGAGAATCCCTTTTTAGATCTAAAAATCTCCAATTTTAAAATTGCTTATTAAATTAATTTAGCGTTTTTAATAACTAAAGGGTAAATATCAAGTTTTGGACTTTGTCAGAAGGGAAAAAATGAAGATTGGAGAAATTCAATAACAGCAGTATAGTTTAGAAAGACCACTCTGTATATTATTACTTTCAAATTCGAGTTTTTGTCAAAACCATTACTAGTTAATCTAAAAAACCAGTTTGATTTTTAAAAAGGTTGCAAATTTTAATGGACTTTTTTTACTTTTCCCCCAAAAAAAAAACCCACAAAAGGCACCAAATTTCTTAGCGCGTCTTCTTAACAATTCAATTTATAAATTAATTACAATTTTTTATCTAACGCAAACTTGTTTTGGAATGCACTCCCACGGTAAATTTCACTTTATAACTTAAACTACTTATTTTTATTTAATATGCAAGAGATACCACAAAAGGTGAACAAAGTAAGCAAGGCTAACAAGTGATGAAGGCGTTGAATCAGTAGAACCACACAACTCAAACAAACCGAAGTTCAAAAAGTGCATACATGTGAAACATTTTTCTTAAATAATTCATTTACGCGTCAACTTTTCGATAAAACAAAAAATTGTGTGGCGTAATTGTCCTTCAAATAAAAAGTGAAAATGAGAAAATAAAAAAAAAAGTTACAAATTTTGTGAAAAATGAAAATTTAGTACAGCAAAATGTTTGTAAATTTATTGTTCGTTTGTGCGATTCTGTCTCCGGTTTTGTCGGAAGGGTAAGTTTTTCAATTTACAAAGACTGTGACTTTTTTACCAGGAAAATTTATTATTTTGAGCGAATGACATCATTTTTCCTATTTTGGAACCTCTTCAAAATTAGTAGATACCTAATAATTTTCCGCAAGGCTTTTCATAAAAACGATCGATTATTGATACTGGTTTGAAATGGAGATAGGAAGTGAAAGTTAATCGAAAGTTTTTTTTGCAAGAACTCGCATTTTTAACGCACAATTGTATTCAAATACCTACTTCAAGTTAGCATTAATTAGTGACGTATTGCTTTTCCATAAGGAGGTAGTGAAAAATAAATTATTTCAAGGAAAACTTACTCATTTCATTAAATATTGGTTTTTCAAAGTCATCGAAGAGCATTGACTTATTTTGGCAAGTTGTGTGATATACCTAGTGCTACCGTTAGTTATACTATAAATTGCATAAATTATTTTCTCACAAAAAATAGTAAAAGTGTTTCATTAAAATTCCATCAATGAGGTTGATTAAATTTTTTAGGAACTCGAGACCAATTTATTGGTCAATGCTGAAGGACTTCTGCTTCAAAATGGCTATAGCATCAGTAGCATTTTGTCCATCAAAATCCCGAAATTTATAAAAAAAATTAAAAGCCTTCGCCTTTTTAGGTCAAATCCTCTTTAATCTTTAAAATTTTCAAATTATTAGAAAAAAACTAGGTCGAGTAGTACTTGAGCTGTCGTTGATATCTTATATTATAAGATCTCTATTTTATTATGTGCTAGATCTTCACGGTCTTCGGAGGCATCTGATTCCAGTTGTAATATTATTTCAAAATACCTTAGTATATTACAGGTCTTTTGTAAATTCAGTAATTTGTAAATTCTCAATTAACTCATGGGGGATTCACCTTTTTCAGTGACGGTCATGAATGGATTAACTATATTTTTCATGATAATCGAGTTTCTAACAGTGAAATATTTTTAGATTACTGTTACAATTTCTGTAATTTTATAGTAAAAATCGTGAACAAAATTTTTAATTTTGAAAGCAGACGGCCTAAAAAATATTTTTAAATTTTTTGTTATCTGGTTCTTTATTTTCTTGATTTGAATAAAAGTGGTTTGTTCCAAAATTTTATTAGGTTTATCTAAATCATTGTCATCATCAGTTTTTCACTCCATTTCTGGACCATTAGCCACTTTTTCTTATACGAGAAAGATTTAAGCATTTTGACTCCAAAGAGCTTAAACGCGATTGGGGAATGCTTATAACCCTGTTTTTAATAGTCGATGGTGGCAATCATCAATCCAGGGGGATCACCGGCTTTACATGCCCTCTGAAGTACGGGGGCGGACATATAATGAAAGTTTTAGACTCTTCCCAGATTTAAACCGGGTTCTTTAGAGTCAGCAGTTGATGTGTATAACTAATTTACTAAACTAATGGCCGTTTTTTTAATTTAACTTTTTTTTCTAAAACCTTTTACATGCTTTATTTATCATTGCTTGGTATTATATTTACCGCCGAATTAAAACTACCATTTCTTCTTACATTGCTAACTTTTAAATTGAAAAATTCATTATGTTAATTTAGTAATTTAATTTTATCTGCATAAAAATTCCATTTTTAATTTGATTTTAGAGAAATGAGAGGGGTCTCTGAGGGACTAAATATTGTAACCAACTGAGACAAATAGGAAGTGGGGGAAGGGGATTAAGAAGCGGGAAAATATTTCCGACGTCCGCTTTATGGACTATTTTGCAAATTTAATATTGCAATTGAAACTGAAAGTAAAGTTACAAATTTTTGATTGGAAATTGTCACAATGAAAAATAAATGCTGGTTTAGTTTGGCGGTAAATATAATACAAAATAATAAATAAAGCAGGTAAAAAGCTTTAAACATATACAGGGTGTCCCCGTAACCGTGGAGAACCTTTGAAGTGGTGATAAAGGACACTTTTCGAAAACAAACTTTAAAATAAAATTTTTGTCTTTATTTTTGTTCACCTACACCTTGTTCATTATTTTCCGAATTTCTGTGAAAACGGTTGGTCTCCCAAAAAAATGTTTTTGACCAAAGTTGTAGCCCGTTAAATTTCCCATCCGGTTTGGGCCATCAGGATTTTTCTAAAAACGTTTAGTTTAAGATATACGGAGTTTGCAAGAAAAGTAAGCCCAAACTCTTGGGGGATACCTTCTTTGAAAACAATTTTTTGAATTTCTGATTTCAAACGGCCGTAGCTCCGATATTATTAATTTTTTAAGCTTAGTCAATTAAAACTTTTTTAAAGATCATTCGCTAATCTACAAATTAGGTTATAACCTTTTATCGTCTAGAATTAATCAAATTGGAGTTATAAATAAAATTAAGGTTAAAAATGTTTAAAATATTCAGGTTTAAGTTTTGTTTACTTTTCTTGTGAATCCCGTATCTCTTGAACGAAACGTCTTAATAAAAAACCGATGGCTCAAACCAGATACGGAATTTAACGGGCTATAACTTTGGTCAAATAAATTTTTTTGGAAAACCAACCGTTTTTTTTTCACCGAAATTGTGAAAATGATGAACAAGGTGTAAGTAAAAAAAAAATAAATTCGCAAAATTTATTTTAATAAATTTTCAAAATGTCCCTCATTTTCAGCACACAGGCGTGCTTTTTCCAAAAGATGTTTCACGGTATTATTTTATAATGGGGCTTTTTCGTTAAGTTCTGTCACACCCATCTGTATTTTTTCCATTCATTTATTTTTTTACATATACCTTGTATATTATTTTCAGAATTTCTGTGAAAATGGTGGGTTTCCCAAAACAATTTATTTGACCAAAGTTGTAGCCCATTAAATTCCCTATCCGGTTTGGGACATCAGTTTTTTTCTAAGACGTTTCGTTTAAGAGATACGGGGTTCGCAAGAAAAGTAAACAAAACTTAAACCTGAATTTTTTAAACATTTCTTCCCTTAATTTTATTTATAACTTGAAATCCATTGATTCTAAACGATAAAGGGTTATAACCTAATTTGTGGATAAGCGAATTTTCTTTAAAAAGGTTCTAATCCATTTAGCTTAAAAAATCAATAATATCGGAGCTATGGCCGTTCAAATCAGAAATTCAAAAATTGCTTAAAGTAGAGGTACCCCCTAAGGGCTGGGCTTGAACCAAAATTTTATTTGAAAATTTGTCATAGAAAAGTGTCCTTTATCACCACCTTAAAGGTTCTCCACGGTCACGGAGACACCCTGTATATTTAAAGTTTGCTTCTTACTTCCGAAAGAAATTCTGAAGATATCATGTTTACATTAAAAAATTAAATACTAAATTTGCGACGGCGAAACGACGATGGCGAAATGTCCTAGACCAATGTAATGTAAAATGTAGGTCTAAATTTAAACCCAGTGGAGTAGCGAGGAAGAGAGGCGGGCAGTCCGCTTCGGGCGCACCTTTTGGTGGCGGCATTTTTATCCAAAAAAATTTTTGTTAATAGTGTTATTAACAGATTTGCACAAATAAAGGCAAGAAAAATTAATTTGTATAGTAAAATAATAAGTAAAGAAAATATAAAACAAATAATTCTTTTTCCTTTCTAAATTTTTCATTATTTTTTGTACTAAATAATTTGACGGGTCATGTAATGTTTGCAAAATTTGGGTAGAATAATATTGATTTTCGCCAAGTAGGAGGGCGCTAAATTCAGGGACCGCCCGCGCCCCGGGCAGCAAAAACCTCTCTCTACGCCGCTGTTTAAAGATGAGGTAAATTAAGGTAAATGTATCTCCCAGTTGCAGAAATCGTAGGTAATTGATTTATAATCGAATGTAACTAATCATCTCGTCAATTATAAACTCGTTACGCAACAACATATTATTTGCAGCTTTGTTTTAAAATGCAATTATTTCGTAATAATACCTATTAATTATTAAATAGGTGCCATAATGTGTTTTAGTGGGCGGAGTCAGCCGCGGTTGACTTCTAGCTGTGCTACTGCTAACAACATAATATTATAAACTAATTTAAACAGTGGCGTATTCAGGGGGGGGGCTGCTCTCCTCCCGAAATTTTCTTTGTAATGTAATGTTCTAACTTTCTATTAGCCGTTTGACCTTGAAAATTTGAAAAATTTTCGGCTGCGACGCTATTACAAGACTTGCTTCATTCGTGGGCCTCCCCCCCCGAACTAAATTCTTGGCTACGTCACTAGATTTAAAATAGGATTTTGTTAATTATAGTCGAATTAACTTAAAAATAAATATCTGCGACTTTCTAGATTGGTAATTTTTGAGTTGAGGCGACTTCAAGGATGTTTTTGATGTGTGGAGCGGCTTAAATATACACTATAAAGCTATATGTGCTATTTTAGAGTGCAATTTATGCTTAAAAATTTTGTAAAACTACCATAATTTCATTAGAAAGTCTTATAAGAATAATAAATTATTTAGAGAGAAAAAAAAATTAATTTAGAAATTTTTTGACTAGATATTTTTGCTTATTTGAATCTGTATGTCTTCCACTACAACTGCACACGAGAACTCAATCAGTTAAATTTGCAATATTGCAAGTGGTGTTCTTAAGGTCCATTAATGAAAAACTGTACTCCACTGCAAATGGCTTGGTACTTACCTTCAGCAAAACTGCTGCTCAAGTAGATCTGCAAATTATTTTAGCTCTCCTGGGATTTACAATAATCCTAAATTCTTCCACTTAAAAATGATTGCATTTCAACTATGGTCCAAAAATTTGTTTGGGTACTTATCCATACAAGATCTTGCGTGTCATCTCAATCGCCCAATTAATTAGTTTACTTCCCACACGCAAACCAATAGAAAGTTTTGATAAAAATTAGAAACTCAGGTTTTACTTCCGACAAAAAATTATATTTCAAATATTTTTGTAGATTTTACGAAGTGATTGCTCCAAGAGTTGTTCGACCAAACAGCGATTACCATGCTTCCATCAGCATTCATGCGACTTCGGTGCCCACCACCGTTGATGTTACAATTTCCGGGGTTTCCACTAAAGGAAAACCTTTCAATATAAAAGAAACATCCGTCGTCCAACCTTATACTTCCAGAATAGTTCCATTGGAGGTAGGACTTTTGAACCCAAAACTGCCATTACCAAGCTGACTATTATGTTTCAGACTCGCGATATCGAACCTGGCGATTACACATTATCTGTGCGTGGAACCGGAGGTGTTTTGTTTCAAGAAACCACTCCTCTGCAGTACATGAAGAAAACGTACACCGTCTTCATCCAAACTGATAAAGCTGTATACAAACCTGGCCATAAGATTTTATTCCGCGCGATCGTATTAAATTCGCACTTGAAACCTGCAGCCGAAGTCAGGAACGAAAAACTCAACATTCATATTTCAGTGAGAACTCTGCCGAATAATTTCGAAATTTTTGCTAAATTTCTTTTATTTCTTTAGGATGGAGCAGGAAATATAGTGAAAGAGTGGAGTAATGTTTTTGCAACTAAAGGCGTTTTCAGTGGAGAACTTGCTTTGAGCAGGCATCTCGTTCTTGGAAATTGGAACATATCGGTGACCATTCATGGACAGACTTTTAATAAAACGGTTGAAGTTGCCAAATATATTTTGCCTAAATTTTTGATCAACATTCAAGCACCCAAGCACATGACCTTCAAAGAAAATACTTTGGTTGCAAATATTCAGGCTTTGTAAGGGTTTCTCAAAACTTTTTGCTTTAAGGTAACAAATAATCTTCCATTTCCAGTTATAATTACGGAAAGAAAGTGAGAGGAAACGCTACGATCACAGTCTATCCAACATATTTTTCGGGAGTTATTCAACCAATTTTCCAAACTCCAATTCGTAAAGTGGTTAGCGATTTTGAAGGTTCAGCAACAGTAGAATTTGATATTGCGAACGAAATCAAGCTCAATGATGAATACGAGAGAGCCGTGATCGTCGATGTCACCATCGAAGAACACTTAACCGGAAGAAGGCAAAATAACAGCTTGGAAGTTCATATTCACAAGTATGACCACAAAATGGATATCATCAAAACCGCCGATTATTACAAACCCGGGTTAAAATATACCGCTTACGTGAGATTTTTTATTTTTATTTTTTGAATTTTCCCAAAAAAAATGTTTCAGATTAAAGTCACCAATAATGATGATACGCCTATAAAAACGCAAGATAAATCTGTTTTGGTGAAACATGGATACTCGCGAGTGAATGAGGTTTACAAGGAAGAAACGTACACGTTCGACAACGATGGAATCATCAAATTGGAGTTTTATCCTCCAATTAATTCAACAAATGAAACCGCACTGAGAATTCAAGTGAGAATTATTTTATTTCTTTTCGCACCAACATCTTTGTCTTTTTAGGCCACATACATGGATCTAAAGGAAAAAATGTCGCCTGTACCGGCAGCAATATCGGACAGCAAAACTTACCTTCAAGTGAGTTTGGAAAGAAATAGAAAGCCCATCGTGAATCAACTTGTTGATGTAGTGGTAAACTGCACGGAACCCATGAAATATATCAGTTATCAAGTTTTCGGAAGAGGAGACGTTTTATTGGCGCATAGTTTTCAGGTGGACAATCAGAAGGTAAGCAGGTTACCAGAAGTCAAAATTTCGAGTACTTACTTAATATTTTCAGGTCTTCAAATTTCACTTTACAGTCATATACTCCATGGTACCAGTTGCTCACTTACTGGTGAACTACATCAGGAGCGATGGGCAAGTGATAGCTGACTCATTGGATATTGAAATTGATGGTTTGTTGCAAAACTTTGTAAGTTATTGTTTGGTAACATTTTGGCCAAATAAAGACGTCCTTTTATATTTTAGATCGACATCCAACTTAACACGGTGGAAAGCCAACCAGAATCAGAAATCGACTTCACCATAAGCTCGCAACCAAACTCGTACGTTGGTTTATTAGCAGTTGATCAAAACGTTGGCCGTTTACGATCCGGTTACGACTTATCGGAAAATTTGGTTTCCGAAGAATTGAAAAGTTACGACGTAGCATACTATTCTCCTTATTCGGATATTATGAAAAATACGGAAGTTAACTACTTTTGGAAACCAGGTGCAAGTAACACCTTCGATATCTTCCACGTAAGCTTTCAAATGTTGAGTCTGGATGAAGTGCGATAATTTTTTTCAAATTACAGGATTCGGGTGCTGTTATCATAACAAACGCTCGTGTTTCAAAGTATCGCCCAAGTTGTAAGTTGGCCAAATTTGGGCAAAGCGAAATTTAACATTCAATTTTTACAGTGGAAGACATTTACTTACGTCCAGCATCCTATGGCAGTAGCACCGTAAAACCGGACCGAGGTGTTGGTTTGGCTTTCCATTCCATAACTCGGCCACCTTTGGCAGGACCATACGCTTTCAGTAGAATTCCAAAACCAGTGTGGAATAAACCCAAAGTTTACTTGACCGATGATATTGCAGACACGTGGTTATTTACAAACTTTTCTCTAAAGTAAGGAAGACGTCTTTTTCATTTTTCTTTTTACTGAACTTGAATTCAACAGTATCGAAGGAAAAACATCAGTTGGAAGAAGAATTCCAAGTTCCTTAAACACCTGGGTGATCACAGGATTTTCCTTAGATCCTCTTCACGGTTTGGGTCTTTTAAAGAATTCTCCAAAAAAACTGAAAGTATCCAAACCTTTGGTACTCACCATGGATCTACCCCACTCGGTGCAACGTGGCGAAGCGTTGGCTATTCCAATCGTGGTTTACAACAACCAAGACAAAGATGTCACCGTTGATGTCACCATACACAATACCGAACAAAAATTCGAATTTACCGATGTCACGAATGAGAAAAATGCTACAAACAGTAAATCAAATTTTTTTTTGATTTTGATTGTAATAATGATTTTGTATTTTTAGAAGTAGAAATATACAGGAAGAAAAAAGTTGTGGTAAAACGCAACAGTGGAGCTTCTGTATCCATCATGGTTATTCCGTCCAAACTGGGCGAAATTGAGCTCAGAGTTACTGCAGCCGTTTCTGGTGTGACACAGGATACAATCATAAAGAATCTTGTGGTTAAGGTAAAAAATTTTCTCCACCGCAACCTGCAATAAATAATAAAATTTTTGTTTTAGCCCGAAGGAGAGACTCAATATTTTACCAAATCCGTTTTGATCGACTTGCGAAGAACTCGATCATTCAAAGGTAACTTGACTTTCGAGTTTCCGAAAAATATAATTCCGGATTCCGACAGCATCGAAGTGTCGGTGGTAGGCGATTTAATGTGGACTTCTATAACACATTTGGACAATTTGATCCATTTACCAACAGGCTGTGGAGAACAAAATTTGCTGCACTTTGTGCCAAATTTGATTGTACTGAATTACTTACTCAACAGTAACCAACTTTCTCCTTCCATTTTGAAAAACACTGTCAATAATTTGGAAACGGCTTATCAGCAGCAGTTGATGTACAAGCGTCCCGATGGTTCCTTTAGCGCTTTTGGAAAGAGAGATCGTAACAGCAGTGTTTGGTAAGAAAATTATAAGTTGAATTTCATTCAGGTAATTATGATTTACCTTTCAGGATAACAGCTTACGCTGCTTTTGCATTTAAACAAGCCAAACGTTTCATATTTGTGGACGACAACGTGATCGAAGCCTCGTTGACGTGGTTAGAAAGTATCCAGGCACCAAACGGAAGCTTCAGCGAAGTAGGCAACATCATCCACCATCAAATGCAAAAAAGTGATAAAAGTTTGGCCTTAACAGCTTTCACATTGATGGCTTTTGTCGAAAATAAGGTAAATACCTTTTGTTGTTTTTGACTGTCAATGTTTTTATGATCTTTATTTTGAAGTCTTCACGTTCATCTAACATCGTCAACAAAGGATTGGATTACATTGCTAGAAACCTCAAAGAAACCGACAACGTTTACACAATTGCAATTTGTACTTACGTTTTGTTTTTGGCCAAACATCCTTTCAGGCAGAGCGCGTTTAATGTTTTGGATGTCAAAGCTAAAACAAATGAAGATAGTAAGTGGTGGAGTGAGCCGATTAGTAAAAAAGAAGAAAAAAATCCATGGAACAGTTTACCGAAATCTTTGGATATTGAAACAACGTCCTATGCGTTGTTAGCCTTTTTGGAAGCAAATTTGTTGGACGATGCTTTGCCCGTGGTAAATTGGCTGATAAAGCAGCAAAACAGTCTTGGTGGATTTGCATCTTCTCACGATACGGTTGTAGGCACCGTTGCACTCTATAAATTGGTTTCTAAACTTGGAACTGGTTCCAACATGGAAATCGAGTATAAATTTAAAGATGGTGCCGATCGCTTCAGTATTGTTAGAGATAATTCCATGATCGACCAAAGAATGAAGATTAATAATGCCGCCAGGCAAGTCAATGTGACTGCCACCGGCCAAGGGATTGCGCTCTTTAGGGTAATCTACCGATACAACGTAAATGTTACTGGTCCATGGCCAATGTTTATTCTCGATCCGCAAGTCGATAAGAATTCCAATCAGCATCATTTACAACTCTCGATATGCACTTCGTAAGTATTTAAGCAATGTGGATGCCTCCAAATATAACTCACATGAAATTTGCTTCTAGATTTGTGAGCCAAAATCTCACCTCCACGTCGGAAAGTAACATGGCTATCATGGAAGTAAATCTACCATCGGGTTTTACTGCCGATACAGATTCCTTGCCCAGTTTGGAAGTATCGCAAAACGTCCAACGAGTGGAGACCAAAAATGAGGATACAACGATCATTTTGTATTTCAATAATTTAACGACTACCGAGTATTGTCCCACCGTCTCAGCATTCAGAACCCATAAAGTAGCAAAGCAGAAACCAGTTCCTGTGATTGTCTACGACTACTATGACAGCTGTACGTTCTCTATCCACATCCAACCCCAAATTCTAAAAAGTATAGTTATAAACTTTGATTATTTTATTTTTTAGCTCGCAGAGCGAGGATATTCTACAAAATGCGAAGTACAACCCTGTGCGATATTTGCGAAGAAGAAGACTGTGGAGATCTCTGCACAACATTTGAACGCCAACAAGAGCAAGTAGCCGAAAGCAAACCGGACGCAGGAAGTTCTGCAAAAATTACCAACGAGAAAATAACTTTGTTGTTTGGATTTCTTCTATTTCTATACAGAAATTCATTTTGATGAGAGGCCGTAGGAGGAAGGAGAAAAATTATCAGGGAACTATTAAAAAAAACTGTGATTAACTTCTTTATTCGTCACAACCAGAGCCATTTTTGCAAGTTTTGGTGCCCCAAATTTTTGGCTGGTTAATTAGAATCCGTCACGGCCGCTTAATATGTTAGCGGTTTTCATTTAAGTGTACACGGCTCTTCTAGTGTTTGGGCCCCAAATTTTGCTTTTACATAAAAATGGATCTGGTTAATTAACTAAAATTGACGATTCCTGTGGAGACTATTGAGGTAACTATTACCGCAATATTTAACACCGTCCTGTAGTAGGTAATAAAATTAACAATAATAATAAGAAATAATTCAGTTTTAAGCTTCGCAAAAATGTGCCACGTAACAAATACTAAAATGTGATATTAATTGTATTATACTTTTTTTTTGAAATTTTTAAAAAAATATTTTTCTACACATAATAAAAAATTAATTCTAATATATCATTTTAATATTTTCTTCTGTTTGTACGGAGTATACGCAGAGACTCGTATCGGTGGTCTCCTGGTCTCTATAATTGAAGGCAATGATATTTGCAACAAAAAGCGTATAATAAGTTTTGCTGTAAAATGGATTTTTATATTATGCCAAAAAAATGACTCCAAAACCAGCAATTTGCATTGTAAACATAAGAGCTTCCGGATTTCATTACGAGTCCTGTATTTATAAAATAAAAATTACTTATGTATAGTTTAAGCTTTCAAGTGACACAAAAATTAGTTTGAAAATTACATTTTTAAACAGAGAACAAATTTTTTCTTCAAAAGAAAAACAAAAATTTTGAAGCAAAATTTTAACTTTACGCGGCACAGTGGCACAATTCCACGAACCGCGCCAAATCATTGTAGATGTCTGAACTAAAGATGTGTTGACTTGAAGTATTCCTCTTTGAGTGCATGTATGCATAAACATTTTGTTGTTCTTTGTCCTATGTAATAATAACCAGCAAAGACCAGAACTCTGTGTTATTGTTTTAATAAATTCTGCATTTTTAATTTATTAGTAGATAAACGAAGGGGGTTCTGGCTCATTTTTAAACACAAATTTCATTAGTCCAAATTTGATTCAAATCATTCTGTGCAGTTAAGAAAATTTCAAGACTAAGATTATGTTCAACAAAGTTTGAAATTGAAAAAAATTTTTATTGTATTTTAAATGAGGTAAGAAAGTGGTACAATAAAACTGCTGTTGTAACATCTATTTATTAACATATTTTAATATTGACTACATTTGAACAAACAACCTTCGTAACCTTCATATTAAGAACATCTCGTATAACAATCAAAAATATACACGCAGTCTTCAGATATTATACTGAATATAATCACAATACCACAAGTAATTTATTGTCCTCAAACTAAGGCTAAATTTTGATTCAACTGTTAATCGTTTCAAATTTAAAAACACCCAAAATTAAAATTTGAGAGCCTTAGTGTTATGGTATAAATCAAAAGAGCTCGAGTACAGTTCAATTCAGTTTTTCTCTAATAACTCGAAAACTGCAAGATATCAACAATATTATTTCGTTCCGTCTTTTCACGCCGAACATTTTTGATCTCTTCACGAGTTTTGCTATCTCTCCCGTTTTTGATTTATCGGAAGAAAACTAATTCGAGTCATACTCCAGCTCTTATCTTTATGATTAAAAAATTAAAATCATAATTTATCTAATAGCAATTTTATTGTAAACGCACATGCGAGTGCAAACTAAATAGACAAACAACCATCCAATTTGTCGTTACAGACAAACAAGTTAACAATTACATTTCATCGGCCTCAAAGTGTTACCTTACGATAACAAAATTGATATGTCATTCGTTAAAAAACAAAGAAAATGCATATTCGATAAACTTTTCAATAATAACAAATACAAAAAATAAATGTTTGGAATATAATGACCTCCTATACCTAATATACTAAGTTATTTATTTAAATAATATAAAGGTTCACCCGTTTCTTAAATACTTCCAATCCAAGGAGAGATGAACTTGTATTTTATTTAAGCTGGACAAACTATTTGATTCATACTGGGTTGAATTATTCCTCCAGGGCCTGGTAAATCGGTGTCTCCTCTATTCAAAAATTTGTCTGCACTACGAGCGGCTTGTCGACCTTCCGATATAGCCCACACCACCAGGGATTGACCACGACGACAATCTGTAATAAAAATTAAAAAATTTTTTTTTTTTTAATTTAGTGGGTACATACCTCCGGCAGCAAACACGTTTTGTAAGTTGGTATGGTAGTCCTCGGTGTCGAAGTTTGAACGTGCGTCAAGAGTGAGACCAAGTTGGTCGGCGATGGCTCGTTCTGGCCCTAAGAAACCCATCGCCAGGAAAACTAAATCTGCCTTAAATATTTTTTCGCTATCTGGCCGTTCTTTAAATTCCCATCGTCCAGTTTCATTTTTCGTCCAGTCCACCAGTGTGGTGCGTACACCGACCACATTACCTTGACCATCATCCAAAAATTCCTTAGTTGTAATGCTGAAGACTCGGGGATCCGCTCCATATTTTACCTTGACCTAAAAAACAGATTGTATAAAAGTGTAACGAATTAATTTCGACCTACTTCTTCGTGTCCGTAATCGACCCTGAACGTAAGGGGCCAGTTTGGCCATGGATTTTCAGGTTTGCGCCTTTCTGAAGGTTTTGGTAAAATTTCAAAGGATGTGATGGACGCTGCGCCTTGACGAAGAGATGTTGCGATGCAATCGCATCCGGTGTCACCTCCACCAATTATTATGACGTGTTTATCTTTCGCGTTGGGTCCAGGCATGATCGTACCATGCTGTCGTTTCTGCCAACTCTCCAAAAATTCCATGGCGAAATGAATTCCGTTCAGTTGACGACCAGGAATTGGAAGATCGCGAGGCCACGAGGCGCCGGTACAAAGTACAACAACGTCGTACTCCTCGCTGAGGTCCTTAGCGGAAATGTCTTTTCCTACATTAACGTTGGTTTTGAAAGCTATACCTTCGGCGGCCATCAGGTCGACCCTTCGCTGAACGACGGCTTTGCTCAATTTCATTGTGGGAATACCGTATTGAAGTAAACCGCCTACGCGGTCGTTTCGTTCAAATACTGTGACCAAGTGACCGCTTTTGTTGAGTTGATGCGCGCAAGCCAGACCGGCTGGTCCCGATCCCACTATAGCGGCACGTTTGCCAGTGCGCACGGCAGGAATTTGGGGAACAATCCAACCTTGTTCGAAAGCGTGATCAATTATAGCACATTCGATGTTTTTAATCGTTACACTGGGCTCTGAAATGCCCAAAACGCAAGCACCCTCGCACGGGGCCGGACAAACTCTTCCGGTAAACTCGGGAAAATTATTGGTTTGCAGTAATTGATTGAGAGCCTGCCGCCACTGGTTCTGAAAAATGAGAAGATTCCATTTTGGAATGATATTGCCCAACGGACATCCGTGGGTATTTGACTGACAAAACGGAACACCGCACTCCATACAACGCGCGGCTTGCATTCTCAAGCCTTTGCGGACATGTTGGAAGTTGTAAATTTCGTCCCAGTCTTTCAGTCTCTTCTCTGCCGGTCTATAAATGCCCGTTTCTCGTTGATACTTCATAAAACCTGCAGGAAGGAAAAAATCCCGTAAGAAAGAATTTGATGAATTCAATTTTTTACCTCTCGTTTTATCCAACGCTCGTTCCGCTTTCTTCTGTTCTACAACCACGTCGGGGACAGAATCTTCGATATCCATGATGCTAGCTTCGACGGAATTATGTTGAACTTTCGGTACGCTTTCCGTGACTCTTTGCTTAAGTACTCTCTGGTATTCGTAAGGGAAGACTTTGACAAATTCCTTCGTCCTCACTTTAAATTCTTTAATTAACTGATCGGCGATAAGACTACCGGTTAATTCTTTGAATTCTTCCAACAACGTTTTTACCAATTCCAAATCTTCTTTGTCTTCCAATTTACACAACTCCACCGTCTCGCGATTGCATTTACTCGAGAACGATCCGTCGACGTCCCACACAAAAGCAATACCTCCCGACATACCAGCAGCAAAGTTTCTACCAGTCAAACCTAAAGAAATCATTCAATTACACATCATATCAACAAGGATTTTTAAAGTATACCACGCAGTAACTAACCGCCTTCCTTTCAATAAAAAAATTGTCCAAGCTGAACCAAATAATCAGGTCTTTCACCTAAACTCAAAAACGATTGAAACCAAACTTTTACTTATAATAAAAATCATACCTAAAATAAGCACAATGCCACCAGTCATATATTCACATCCGTGGTCCCCGACGCCTTCCACCACTGCAAAGGCTCCAGAATTCCTGACGGCAAACCTTTCTGAAGCGATTCCTCTCATGTAAGCCCGACCACTAGTTGCACCATACAAGCAAACGTTTCCCACGATTACGTTGAGATGCGACTCGAACGTCGACGTTTTTGGCGGGTAAATGATCACTTTTCCACCAGATAAGCCCTTACCTAAAGTAATTTATTAATTTTTTTTCCCATTTGATTAAACTGTTCCACTTACCAACATAATCGTTAGCATCCCCTTCCAAAGTACACGTAATTCCAGTGACCATAAAAGCACAAAAGCTTTGACCTGCCGATCCGGTCAAAGATATATCGATGTGTTTATTTTCGGGCAAACCGGCTTCATTGTATCTCCTTAAAATTAAATATTGGATAAATCAAAGTGAAATGAAAGACCCCGACCCTCACAACCCGACCCGTTTGATCTTCATATATTTTTGTTTCACTAATTCAGTTCAGTGGCATAGCTAGAGCTTTTTCCGCCCGGGGCGGTCTGATATTTTGCCGCCCCCTAGCATTTTTCAAAGCCAAAATTTTTAAGAGCAAAAAAAAAAGGTCATCGAGATGTTCGTAAACAAACATTCGACAACATTTTACATACCGCAATCTGCCGCCCCCCTAAATATGTGCCGCCCGGGGCGGTCCGCTCCCCCCCTAGTTACGCCACTGATTCAGTTAGCATATTCAACAAACCGTACTATTCACAAATTTACGTTTATTTCTGGATCTACTCGAGAAAATCAATTAAATTTAGATTTCGAGTACTATTTATATTTAATTTTAGTGTAAAAACTGAGAAATAATTATACAGAGCACCAAAAATGGTGCTGTAAAGCATAAAATCCTGGTAAAGGATTTTTCAATTGGATTATGTTAAATGTTTATTATTATCTCGTAAACGGTACGCCAGACGATAAAACTGATAAAAACCTTTTTTGTAGAAAATTAAACTTCCTATCATTTTTGTTTGAAGATTTTTTCTCGAAAGTCAACATTTTTCAAGATATAGTCAGTTGAAAAATTCAAAATGTGTTCTATAAGTTCATATCTGCAACTCTCGACGAAAAATTTATCAAAAACTACATTTTGAATTTTTCAATTGACTATATCTTGAAAAATATTGACTTTCGAGAAAAAATTTTCAAACAAAAATAATAGGAAGTTTAATTTCCTACAAAAAAGGTTTATTTCATTTTTATCGTCCGGCGCATCGTTTACGAGATAATAATAAAAACGCGTTTTTCAAGATGTGAAATTTGAGATTTCAATCCAATTAAAAAATTCCCTACCAGGATTTTATTTTTTGCAAATACACCTGGCGCCTGGACTATTTCCCAATTGGCGTCCCTTTTTTGGGACGAATTGGCGAAAATTTTGAAATCTTTGAGAAACGGAGAATCTTGGAATCACATCCGAGCGAAACCGGGTGCTTTGACTAGTTATATATTATAGTATGACGCCTGTTTCTGCCGCTGGGAAGGTATCTGACAATTATAGACAAAGCACAAAAAGGAGATTTGCTCCGAATCGGGCGGCACTAAAGTAGTCCCTTAGCACTATACTAATTTCCGATCTATTACTAATCCGGGCCTGTATTGCAGTGTAATAACAATTTTATATTGAATTATATAATATGAACTTATAAATCCATATGATTCTACATTTTAAAAATTTCAAGAAAAAATTAAAAAAAAAAACAAATTGAAAATACTAATAAAAAATTAATGATTTTCCTTTCAAATGTAGCGCAGTAGACGGCATTAACGTGATTCTCACGAACAACAGAACTATCACGCACAAGAAATTATTTAAACTTTTTCGATATTTATGTGTTCTACTGAAATAACTCTTTAACATGATATTTTATTATTTATAATTAATTATTATTAGCAAATAACCGGGATCAATATTTTACAAAAATTTTCCAATGAAATTATAGAAGTTAAAGACTTAATAAAGTTAAAAACAACTAAAAAACCTAATGCGGTTATTCGATTGGCTGTCTCCGTGAGGTTAGCTCCGCCCATGGCGTGTTTTTTTGTTATACAAGTGCGTTTTATTATAAAATTAACAATTGCATGACTAGAAGACAATTGCGGCCGGCCCCGCCTACTAAAATACATTTCTGCATTTATTTACGTCGAGCACACGTACCGCCAGCAGAATGGAAAAAATAGGTAAGTTCATAAATGGAAAGAGAAATTTTGCATTACTATGCTATGCATTAAAAATCAGAAAACAGAATTCTACAGAATTTTATTGAGAAGAAATTATTTATGGCTCTGGAATAATTAATTGTAATTTAAAAAAATTTATAATAATAAACAGATAATTGAAAAGCTAAATGTTATCGACGTTTTTTAGAAACCACATTTTTCATATTTGCATGTATAGCTGTATTTTGAGATGTAGATGGGCCTTTAATTTTGTGTTTTGTTTGATTTTAAAAATTTTGATTAAAATGCGCAGTGTCGAATGTTTGGAGGAATTTTGATAAAAGGTCGGTCCGAAGAAATAATGTCGGCCGATCGTGAGTTTTGTAAATTTCGACGAATAAATTGAAAAATTATTTTTAAAGTTCGTTTTTAAAAATTGATAATCAAATTTAAGAAAAATTGAAGTGAAATTTAGTATTTTCCAAGAGCTTTTTAGAACAGAATTTAGATTGAAAATTTATTACTTGTAAGGTCGAATTGTTGGAAGATAAATACGGAGCGATAACCAGGTTTGGAAAGACATTTATTATTTTTTTTTTGCATTTTATTTTAAAAGAATTAAATTATTATATTGGAAAAATTTTGTAATTTATGCCCGTCACGGATTAATTCGCGATTCCAGATAATCCCAGGATTTATCAACGAGATTACTGTAATTTAGACCGTATCGTAGCAACAGCTGCTATTTCGAGAATTAATCTTGAATCTCGGATTAATCCGTGACGATTAGTACGGGCATTGGATGCAGCCTGGGATTTTTATAAATAGCAAAATTATTCGTAGTTGCATTTTAGTAGCCACATTAGGTTTTTATGTTTATTTCATTACATTTTTATTTGAAAAATAAAATTAAATCTTTAAAAATTGTTAAATTTAAACAAAATACATTGTTACTTTGATGATTAATTTGTTATTGTTTCGCTAGAATTTATCATGCTTTTCAGAATAAAAAATTGTAATTAAAAGATTTTGCATTAAATTTGTGGTTTTTCAATAGCTTGTTACGGCATTTTAAATTTTATATTTTTGCAGTTAATTACAGTCATTACGTTATTATAATATCTTTAATTTGAATTGACCTTAAAAACAACTTGAAATAAAATTAAATTTAAAATAAAATTTCCTTTTTGAATTCTTAAATAAAACTACCCCTTTTTTAGTTAAACTGTACTAATAAACTAAAATTGTAAAAGTTTATTTTGGGGGTCAATTAAAAAAAAATAAAAAAAATGTTTTTTTTACGGAAAAATAATTAAAATATTTAATCGAAATTTTATAAAATAAAATGAAAAAATTTAACTAATAAAACTTCGCTGTTAGTGCAGAAAGTTCAATTTAATGTTGAGTTATGAAAACAGTCCCATGGGTTAGTGTCGTAAAAAGCTACAAGTCAATATATTTCCGGTAATAAAAATTGACTGCAATTTATCACAATTTAAAAAGTTACACCGATTTATTTAGGATCCCATACATCAAAACTAATTTTGAAGATTAATTTTTTTTTTAATAAAAATTAAATGAACATTAAATTTAAAAAACTTACATTGAGATGTGGTAACTTAAAGTTGACGCAAACGCCCGACACTCGTTGTGAATTTTCATTTCAATTTTTACGGAATCGCTGTTTCCATTAATAACATCTTTGGATAATTCAACCAACTGCTTATCCAGTCGATTTTCCAATTGAAAATCTTGAAAGTCGCTTCCGCCCTTAATGTTCACGCCCGGACGTAAATGTAACGCGTTTTGTAAGATCAAATTCAAATTTAAGGTTTTTGCTTTGGAGTTTCCGTTCTCTGTCGCTTTGAGTAAGTCCGTGCGACCTATCAGTTCTTGGTAAGTTCGTATGCCTAAGGAAGCCATGTGTTGCCGTACTTCTTCCGCAAGCATGAAGAAATAATTAATTACGTGTTCTGGTTGGCCCGTGAATTTTTTACGAAGTTCCGGGTCTTGAGTTGCTATACCCACTGGGCAGGTATTTAAATGGCATTTCCTCATCATGGTGCATCCCATTACGATTAAGGGAGCAGTACTGAAGCCGATTTCGTCTGCGCCCAACACCGCGGCCACCACTACATCGAAACCCGTACGAATTTGACCATCAGCCTGAAGAACGATTCGCGATCGCAGATTATTTAGCACAAGCACTTGATGAGTTTCGGCGATTCCCAATTCCCATGGTAATCCTGCGTTTTTGATACCCGTCCAGGAACTAGCACCAGTTCCACCATCGTGACCAGAAACCACAATGTGTTCGGCTTTACCTTTAGCAACACCAGCTGCTACAACCCCAACTCCCACCTAAGAAACAAAATTAATTTTGAATATCAAAAAATTAAAATTTCTTACTTCTGAAACCAATTTGACCGAAATCCGTGCGTTGGGGTTTGCACATTTCAAGTCGTAAATTAATTCTGCAAGATCTTCAATCGAATAAATGTCGTGGTGAGGTGGAGGAGAAATTAAACCAACTCCCGGAATCGAATGTCTGGTTTTGGCGATATCTGGAGTCACTTTGTACCTGAAACACAACGTTTTAATATCACTTATTACAATCAACCGTTCGGTACGCACCCCGGTAGTTCCCCTCCTTCGCCTGGTTTGGCGCCTTGTGCCATTTTAATTTGCAAGTCATCTGCGTGCGCCAAATATGAAGAAGTAACACCAAAACGTCCCGAAGCGACTTGCTTAATCGCGGAACGCTTTTGCGGATCCAAATAACGTTCGGGATCTTCTCCACCCTCGCCCGTGTTACTTTTTCCTTTAAGTTGGTTCATTGCTATGGCAAGAGTTTGGTGAGCCTCCAAACTGATAGAACCGAAACTCATGGCTCCAGTTGCAAATCGTTTGACTATTTCAGAGGCAGATTCCACTTCAGACAGGTCTAAAGGTTGATCTAAGACTCTTAATTCGAGCCGCCCACGCAGCATACAATTTTTGACAGATTCCATCGTCGCTTCTTTAAACTTCTCATAAGCGTTTTTATTATTCGAAATTGCAGAATCCTGCAATTCGGCAATACTACGCGGATCGTTCAGATGTTTTTCGCCTCCTGCTCGCCAGTGGTAATTACCGGCATCTCTCAGGACTAAACTATCACACGCCAATCTGTAAGCATTATGGTGCCGCTCTATAGCTTCAGCAGCCAGCAATTCCATTGTTACTCCGCCAAGGCGGGAAGGTGTTCCTCTAAAACATTTATCAATGACATCTTCTGATAATCCAACCGCTTCAAAAATCTGGGCTCCTTTGTAGGACTGTAAAGTAGATATACCCATTTTAGCCATAACTTTGCTGACACCTGTCTGCATGGCTTGTGCGTAATTTTGAAAAATAATGTCGTCCGTCATATTACAATCCAAAACGCCCTGATCTCTTAAACTTGCGGCTAACTCCAAAGCCAAATACGGGCAAATCGCATCGGCACCGTAACCCAAGAGGACGCACACGTGGTGAACTTCTCGTACTTCCCCGCTTTCGACCACCAGGGCTACCTTCATGCGAGAACGACTTTCAATAAGTGCGTGATGAACGGCACCCAAAATGAGAAGACTGCTAATGGGAACGCGGTCAGGTCCAACCAGTCGATCAGATAAGATCAAAATTTGATGTGTTTTAGATGCCTCGTTTGCTTCGTCGCAAATTGCTTGAAGTTTTGGGAAGAGTCCATCTGCGCCTTCACTTGCAGGGAACGTCGTATCCAAAACATGAGAGCTCCAATCGCGATACTTTGTCATTTTTAAAACTTCCACGTCCGGAATAGAAATTACCGGTTGTTTTAACCATAATCGGTGTACCTGGGAAAAAAAATTTTTTGTGCTTGGATGAAAACAATTGGGTTAAAATATTTACTTGCTTAGCGGAAGGGTGCAAAATGTTTGCTTCGGGTCCAATTGGACACTGTAAGGACATGACAACTTTTTCTCTAAACGGATCTATGGGCGGGTTGGTAACTTGAGCAAATAATTGCTTGAAGTAACTGTAGACAAGTGGAGAAAAAGAAGATAAGCATGCCAAGGGTTCGTCATTACCCATGCTTCCTAAAGCCTCTTTTCTGAAAAAAGAAATAAATTGGTAAAATGGGGGCTGAAAGAGAAAAAAGTCGACGCCTTACTTTTCGTTTATCATGGGCAGGACGAGCATCTGGATGGTTTCTGTTGAATATCCAAATAATGGTAGACGTTGGTCACCCAAACCACTGGGATTGTATTTAACGGTCTTGGAATGGCCTGCTTCCAAATGGGCTTCACGTAAATCCTCCATTGAAATCTGAATTATTTTCAAATTAGAAAAACAGTACACGATGAAAACAAATAACACAAAGTTAGCACTTCGAAAGTCTATGTTAAACTAAATACAAAATTCGCATCTGCATCCACCTTTCATGTAAAAAAAAATATGAAATATCTCTTGTAGATTCCAATATTTTTCACCTCAATGTAGACAAATTGAAAATATATAAATGATTAAATGAACTTCACTGCAAAATGAATGCAGACTTAAAAATTTAAAGCAGCTACTCAAAAAATAACTAAATCTAAAGAAGAAGAAAATATAAAACGTTTAAGGTACACACCACTCACCATCTGTGGTCGGCAAACATGCAAAAACAAAAAATTAGATTAACATTTTAATAAGAAACAACACATTTGGAATATCATCAAATTGTGGAATAAAATTTTTTTTTTTAAAAGTACCTGTTCTTTAAGCCAAACGGAATGGGGACGCGATTGGGCAATTTTCTTTTTTAATTCTATGTCCTGAATTACTGCTTTCTCCTGAGTGTCCACCAACAACATTCTGCCTGGTTTTAAACGACTTTTGACCAAAACATCGGCTGGGTCCACGTCGTATACGCCCACCTAATAAAAAATTTTAATAGTGGTAACACAAAGAAAAAAGTTGGTGATATTTACTTCGCTAGCCATGACCAGAATATTTTCTTTGGTAATGTAGAATCTGGATGGCCTGAGACCGTTACGATCCAATATGGCTCCAATGTAACGGCCGTCTGTAAAGGAAATAAGAGCGGGCCCGTCCCATGGTTCCATTATACAAGCTGCCCAATGGTAGTAGTCGCGTTTTTCACTACTCATTGTAATATCGTTGTGCCATGCCTCAGGGACCATCGTCATTACAGCCTGTAATTGTAGGTCCAGTAATTAAATGAAAGCTTTATTTGCAGAACTTACCTCAGGAAGAGATCTTTTGCCAGCGCGCACAAGAAACTCGAGCACACAGTCCGCCGATCCGCTGTCGGATAAATTTGGTTCTACAACTGGGTAGAGCTGCTGCAAGGAGTCACCAAGATCGTCATTTCGCATCACCCCTTCACGTGCTTTCATAAAATTAACGTTTCCTCGTAGGGTGTTAATTTCTCCATTATGAGCAAGCATTCTATCAAAAACTTCCGTTAAAACCAAAAACCAAAATTATGGTGGGAAAATTACCTCAAGGGATGTGCTCTTTCCCAACTTGGGAAAGTGTTGGTCGAAAATCTTGTGTGGACTAATGCTAGGTAGGTGTCATATAAAGGATGGGTAAGCTCGGGGAAGTACGTCCACAGCTGATCGGAAGTCAATTGACCCTTGTAAACGACAATTAAGCGACTCAAAGAGCAAATGTAAAAACGTCGTCCTGGTGTTGGGATTGTGTGGGTTGCACGTTTACGCAGGAAAAAAATTTTGATATCAAATTCATCTTCGGTCAGATTGGAATTTGCTTTAAAGAACACCTGTATAATAACGAAATTACGGTATGGTAGAAAGAGTAGTTCTTGAGGGAGCTACAAACCTGTCTCATGAAGGGTTCTGAGTTTTTGGCAACTTGGCCAATACTGGAATTATCCGTTGGTACGCTACGCCAAGCAATAATGGAAAGATCCAAATCGTGAGCCAATGTTTGGAAGCTTGCTTCCGACTCTTGGTGATGCATTTTGTCCAAGTAGAATATACCGGTTGCATATTCACCAAAGGGGGGCAATTGAACGTTTTGTTCTTCTCTAAATTTAAATAAATGGTAATCGAAAATAAGTTGAACATTGAAAATAAATTGAAAGTCGGGACCGCGATAACCCGGAATGGTAGTGTGGCATTTTTATATTAAAAATCTATATTTTTTCGCTTTATAATTTTTAATTTAAAAACATCAAATATAAAAGCAATTTAAGTTCTAATCTCAAGAAATTACAAGACAATATAATACGAGAATAACAGTAAAACACGCAGCAAATTGAAAAGCGGAAAACCGTTTAAGTGTTTAAATCATCGATCGCACAGTACAATTGTTGCTGCTAGCAATCGTTACGAGTTACGCAAACCTGCCGAATATGTTAGGGCGGAGCAACATTTTGAATATAAATTTTTATGAAATGAAAAACGTTTATTTTTTCAAATTACCAAATTCCTATTCTCAAAAACAAAAAATTAAAAAATTAAAAAATCCTTTAGTTGTTTGTAATTTTAGTAATGCAGTTAATATGGCCCTGAGTTTATACGAAAATAAAAATAAGATTGAGTAGTGTGTACCCACAAATAATATAACCGTACGTAAATATTTAGAAAAAAAATTTAGGTCGAGGAGAAATGTTTTCCAATTTAATTTTTAAAGTTGGTGTGGTTACAAGAATACATTTTTCTTCCAATTGAAACTTGTTAATAAAGATATGCTGCTAAGTATACTCATAAAGATAGTAAAAAATAAATAATTATTAATACAAATGTTTGACAATTTGCCAATTAAAAAAAATGTTACTTGGAATGCATTCAATACTTTTTATTATCGAAATCTCTAATAGCAATTTATTGCGCAATTTTTGCAATTTACGAACAGATACACTCAAGGTTGCATAATAATACTACGTTTTACTACAAACAACGTAAACAATTTTCTAAATTTAATTAACATTAATTAGTGAGCCCTTCCCAATACCAGAACCATAAACTGTAGTTTGGGGGGGGGGGCGCCTATACTACCATACATAGCAATATATAAACATTTTTCAAATACTTTTCCCTATATTCGAATAACTATCTTGATAATATTTAAAAAATTTACATGATTAATTTTTCAAAATATCTGGCTAATGTAACATCAGTTATTATCTAATCTTCCTGTATATACTGATAGATAAAACAAACTTATTAGCTATATCTACTAATTTTATTTATGCTACAAATTTAAATATGAGCTCATTAATTCAGGCAGTGCATTTTTCTTTCATTATACTAAATATAAATCAAGTTAATTACAAAAATCTGCCAAGTACGTAAGTCTTGGAACAATAAAAAAAAAGAATAAAAATTTTGCAAATTTTTATTTTGCTGGAATTGATTTAAGTCGGAACCGCAAAAAATTATCTAATTATCAATATTAACCGGCACATTACAATCGCAAATGCTATTTTTATATTTGTGAGAAAATAACCACCACGGAATCACGTTTAGTGTCTTCCAATTTCCGGAAGAAAACGAGTTTCTCGAAAATTGTCAAGCGATACACTTTAAACTTTCAGCATTTTGCCTTATCTAAATTTAATAACCTCACGTAAATAAACAAACCAAATTTTTTTTACTTACCTCAAAGAAGTGACGTAAAAATCGTGGGGAATAGCGGTCAAAACTCCAGCACCGTCGCCAGTATCGTTATCACAGGCACATGCCCCTCTATGGTTCATGGATATGGCCAATCTTTGGGCATCTCGCACAATTTTCGTTGTTCTTTTGCCATCGATTGCGACTATAAATCCAACACCGCAAGCTTCCTTTTCAAAACTTGGATCGTACAAGCCTTGTTTCGGCGGTCCTTCCCAAGGTTCCGCCATTAATCCTGAAATTAAAATTGGAACTTTAGATGAATAGTCAAAATTCATTCATTCAGAATGAGTAAATCTGTGCTGATCCTCACCAGCGCTTAAATCGAAAAAAATAATCACTGTAATATATTATGTAGAGATGAAAGGTGCAAATTGCTCTAACCCAGAGCTTATGTTCGTAAAAAAAAATTTAAAAATGAAAAATTTAGGTCGTCGTACTATGAGCTGCTATTTCAGACTGAATTTTTGATAACTTGAACTTAAGATTTTGGAAAAAATTTCTGTGCATTAATAATGTTACGATTAACGCAAATTCAAATTACGTATGTAAACAAATTATCTATTATTTTGTCGTGGAAGTTTATATTTAGCATTTAATTTTGTTATTTTTGTCCGACTTAAACTTGTACTTTGACTTTGGACACTTAAAAAATTTAAATAAATGTTTACAAATAAGATAATTGGTTCATAAAACAAAAATATATAAATTAGATAGGTAACACTAATGCTGAATAGGTATATCTTCTTATCTGGGGACCTACTGTTTAATTTTGGTTCCGTAGGAGAGGTACATAATTTATTATCATAAGCTACATATTTAGCTATCGGTTTGTACTTGAATGGGTGACCGATTTAAGAATACCACGTGACCAGCCTGCACTGAACAACCAAAGTCATGTTCAAATACACGAACTTTTAGATATTTAGGCTCAAAGTTAATCGACGGGTCGATTTTACCTGGTGTGACTACAGAGGGTTAATGAAAATAACATTGAAAAATTGACGTTAATAGGCAATAAACTGGAAAGGTAAAGCTGAGAGATGAGAGAACAAACTAGAAAACAGTGCGGACGTACTCTGTACCGTACCTTTGGCAACAAGGAAGGATTCCCGTTATCTCTCGTCGATTTTTATAATTTTTTATCAAAATGAAAATTGAATTACTAAATTAACATTTTTTGATTAAGAACATATTATTTAATGAAAGAAATAAATGTTAGTTCCAGTTTGGCGGTAAACATAATACAAAACTACAGTAAATAAAGCAGGAAAATGGCTTTAAAAGGAATGTGAATTCCCGATTGTACAATGTATAAATGAACTTATTCCGGGGGCAAGAATAAAAATAATTCTAATTTTCTTGTTTAATTAATCCGTTAACTTTTAAATTTAATTAAAATTTCTGACGGCGAAGTGGCGACGGTGAAATGTTTATATATAGGTACATGTTTTTATAAGGAATTTGTCAAATCTTTACGGAAAAGACAAAGATATCAGTGCATTATCAAAAAATACGGGATACTTGCAGTGGCGTAGCGAGCTTAACTCGCGCCCGGGGCACAATACCTTTTTAGCCCCCCCCCCCCACTCGAAAACCATAATTTAAAATATATTTTCCAGAAATCAATTATAATAAAATTAAAAATTATCCGGCAATTTTTTGTTTTGTGGACCATTTGGCGCTCCTTTGTGAGTAGCGCCCGGGGCATGCTGCCCTCTCTTGCCCCCCTCGCTGCGCCACTGGATACTTGTTACGAATAGGTCAAAAGTCGAAGTTTTACGATTAAAAACTATTTTAGCTTCTGCATTACAAGGGTTGCAATTATATGCGCGCACTTGCGTTCCCTTAACGCTGTTTTGACCTCAGCGAAATATTATTAAATACTTGTCTGATTAAAGAAAAGTTAGAAAGCCAAATTTTCCTCTGAAGGCCGAGAATAAAAACAGTAATCAAAAATTAATTAAAATAGAGCAAACTCGAACAAAGTCAAAGCACGCGGAATTTTCCACCATACCCTCTGAGATGGTCTGCCCACTTCAAATATAATTATATAAGTTTGTGTTTATGTTATATTTTCCACAAACCCACGCAAAATTATCACTCCCACTTCTAATTATTGATCACACTCATATCTACAAGGAAAACAGGACAAGTGAAAGTCAAGTTTTTTATTTCATCCTGAATTAAAAAAATTCTGAAATTTAGTTTTAACACCGATTGTTATCGTTCAGGTGCGCATATACAGGTCGGTCCGAAAAATGAGGTCTGTGTCCCCTAAGATTACATAAATACAGGGATTTATATTGAAATCCGGATCCTCTTATGTTAACAGTTAAATTGCCGCCGGGTTTTGGCATATAAAAATCCATTTTAGAGCAAAACTTATTAGACGTTTTTTGTTGCAAATTTCATTGTCTTCAATTTTGTTTCTATAAATTTTTTTATTTTGTTGTGTCATTTCTGACTGACAGCGGCTTAAAACATTGTCATCTATATCTCAAAAACGGTGCGACCAAATAGAAAAATGTATATGAACAAAAATGTAGAGAATAAAATTTACAAGAAAAAATGTCTAAAAAGTTCTGCTGTAAAATCGATTTTTATATGCCAAAAAACGGCTTCAAAATCCGGACTTCATTCGAGTCATTGTATAATATTGCTGTGATCTTTCTTAATTGTATGGGTGTTTCCAAAAATTCCAAAAATTTTCAAATAATAATTTAACTTTTTTATAATTTCAACTTTTTCGTGAAAATTCAAAATTCAGCACACCATTTCCTAGCCTTAGTGTAAACATGAATATTAGACAAAAATATTCCTGAAAAAATATTTCTCGAGATATTATGAAGAAAAGACTAAGAAATTCTATCATCACTGCGCCGGATCAGAATGCTCATCAATACCTGAGTAAGTTGTTTTGATGTGTTTCGAAAAGCTTATCCAATTATTGCAGCGACATCAAACTATATCACATGAAAGGTTAAGAGTTAACAAAATCATTCAACTTTTAGCATTCTCATTAATCTATGTTTCATAAAAGGATTATTTCATGCATTTAGCTAACAATTAGGAAACTTTTAATGTAGCCCAATAAAGGGTTCCATTTTCATCCATTAAAACATCGACATTTCTGATCACAATCAAAAATTGCCGTGAAGCGTAGATAATTTAAATTATTTTGGAATGGAATTTTTATAGATATATAGCATGTTTGTTCTGGTATTATATAGCTTTGCGTTTGAAGTTACATTATTATGGATAATAACCATAACATTTTTGTTGTTTAGCCAAAAAAGCATTTCGATAAAAAAAGATCCTTGGATTTTCATTAATACTTAATAAAGTATTTCAAGCTCGAGGAAAATGACTTTGAAAGTAAAACTTTAATGAAAAATCAATAAGTTGCAGTAGCTCTTATTGTTGACAATATACTGGGCGTTACGTAACAAAGGCCGAAAGGTAGGAAGCAATAATAAAATTATGGAATTTCTGTAAATTCAACCTTGAATTTTTAAACGATTTACAGTCCGTAAAAGGAAATTAATAACAATATCGATGCTAATAATATTGAATTGCATTTATCGAATAATCAGAACCAGTTCAGGAAGATACCAACATCAATTCTGCATATTCATTCAAGCATGATTAGCACAATCATGTTTCATTCATTCCATTCAATGTCTCCTAATTTGTTTAAAATATTAATTAGCTTAACTAGGTCAGTTTTGTTCATAACTAATCAAGCCATTTTCTGGCTGTACGATAAAATTAGCATTGGGAAATATTTTAGCGGTCACGCTTCAAGTTGAAGGCTATGTTTTCCATAATATATATCTGATTTAAAATTAAAAATTTTCCATTGTATCATTTTCAATTCAAGAATCTAAAATGTAACTTTGAAAATTTTCTCCGAATTTTAAATCATTTTGTGCAGGTGTGCCTCCATTATTCAATAATTTCAATGCTTGATGCACTGAACGTTGTATGTTGTTTGTCCTGAGTCTCCTTTTATTATGAGAACTCATTCAATATTTAAATTCCACTGTTGGTTCCCACTGCAAAGATTTTTGTATCTTGGAACCTTGCAGTTCATTCAATATTTATCATAGAGAAACTATCGGTCAATCCTAATAGGATTTTCCCAAAAACAGGCCAAAAAGATGAAAATTTAAAGTTTACTAGTGAAAACAGTTATGTTCTGATATAATATTATTATGTAATTTTGTTAGTTAACCATGGTCACTGGTGGCCATTAATAATATTACGTAAATTTACAAATTATTCTTTTCAGTGTAGTCACTATTGAGGTACTTAGTGTCAACTCATGGTGTGTCAATCCCAAATTTTTTAATTGGTTCCTTGCGGAATTTTGAAGACTTTTGATCATGTATGGTAAAGCTTCGACAAATAAAAAAAACGTTTGTAGCGGGATTCGATCCATCGATTTCGTTATAGTTCATTGATATTTTCTCTAAATTAGTTCAAACGCTTGCCCTACAACTTGAAATTGTTCTAATTCTAGTCTCGACCTACACGTATAAACATAATAGATTGGATCGAATCCATTAGATAATGTTCATGGTCGCCCAATGTAAGACTGTGGGGGTTACTTTCTTAAATTAAAAATTCTAGCTTTTTTTGTTTTGAAAAACTCCTATATGAAAATTCGTTTTATTAACGAAAATAGGAAATGCCATTACCCCCAAACCCCCCGGTCAGGAATCTGTGTAATTTACACCGTAGGTTACATTCAAGGTCAGCCGGCAACAAAATTGTAAATATTTTAATATACAGTATGTTCTCGCGACCGATAAACGAGAAGCTATTCTAAAAAAAATTTCCAACATTTTCTTCAAACGAAGACGGACGAAACCCATCTTCCTTCAAACCTTCAAACGGCCCAGCATCAAAACTATTGATATTTTAAGAATCGAAAACTATTGCATAATTAAGGGTAGGGATCATAGGTCCCCCCTTATTCTTGGTAAATTAATAATATCCTTACAATTATTAAAAAAAGAAACTTTTAAAAAATAGCAGGTGCATTTTAAAATAGCATCAGAATTGCGGTAGCCAAATTTCAAACCAATATCTTCAGAGGTTTCCCAAAATGAGGAGGGGGCATATACCCTACGCTGAAGGATGAACGTGTATACACGAGATAAAAATATTTTTAATTATGAAATATTGCACGAGAACGTGCAAATCCTCCATTAGGGGTTTCCAGGTCCATCTCCAAGTTTTCCATGATTTAAATGGAACATTTTCAATTTTGAAAAAAAAATACTAGAAAATGTTTCTACGCTATGCCGATGACATCATTTTGATCGCAAAAAATGAAGCAAAAGTTACAGCAATGTTGCAACAGTTTCATGAACACTCAGGGAAGAAAAACAAAAATTTTGTCTGATGATCCTCAACGGAAATAGGATAGAAAATGTGAACAACTACATTTACTTAGGTCATACCATCAGGATTGGAAAAGACAACCAGGACGCAGAAATAAACAGAAGAATAAGCCTGGGATGGGTGGCAATTGGAAGACTGTCGTTTGTGTTGATGCCAAAAAAGCTTCCCAAAAAAAATTAAGGCAAAAATTTATAACCCCTGCATACTACCAGTGCTGACCTATGGCGTGGAGACTGTGACAATTACTAATAAGACTGAAAATAGACTCGCAGTGACACAAAGAGCAACGGAGGGAAGAATGCTCGGCATAACTCTACGTGATAGGAAACGCAAAGAATGGATTCGTGAAAAAAAAAACGGGAATCACGGACATAACACAAAAGGTAGCAAAACAGAAATGGAGTTGGACTGGGCATGTTATGAGAGCGGAGACCGAGATGCAGTAAAAGAAGTTTCGGACGACCGCCCAAAAGATAGGCAGATGACATAAGAGAGATGGCCGGAAGACAATGGGTGCGAACGGGGTGCAAACGCGAAGAATGGAATAATAAAGGGGAAGACTATGTCCAATATTGGAATGAAAAAGTCTGAAGAAGAATTTTCAATCTTAATAATTTGCCTTCTGTACTGTATTCGAATTGAATACGATATTAATTCTCTGTGGAACCTTCTTCCTTTAACTTTTCCTTAGGTAGATTAAACTGTATCTATCCAGTCAGTATCATAGTTTCCATCAAGACATATTTCAGTTTTCAAATTCTGATTTAGCTTTGAGAATGCTCCTTTTCTACCAAGGTTAATTGAAAAAAAACCTAAGATATAAAGTATTTCTTGCCATAGTTAAAAGCTCTCAGTGTAAAAGTACTTTCCTGTCTGCTATTAATTTTGAGAAGACTAATCATAAAACCTTAGGCTCCATGTGAAAGCTTAAAATGCAGCTTCTGCGGTAGCCTTATATTACTTTTTGGAAGAAGAACATATGTTTTGATCAGGAGATCGACAAGACTGGTGGCCTTTCGGTCAGATAGTTTTGATTCCGAAAAGAGAAGTCCACAGTAGACGCTGTCGACCACATGGTACGAAAAGTTCGAGCGGCGAAACAGGGACGGAAGATCAGACGGTTGGCGATCCTTGTCACCCTAGACGTCAAAAACGCGTTTAACTCGGCCAGTTGGGAGCTCATCATGTCGGAACTAGAAAGGAGAGAAATTCCACCATACCTCCTAAACATATTGGGGAGTTACCTCCAGGACAGAACACTAGAGGTGAACGAGAAGCTCTAGCAACACAACCTAGCAATATACAGCGGAGTCCCAGAGGATTCAGTGCTTCCCGAGAAATCGGAGGCAGTCGTAATCTCGGGCAACAGATGGACTACACCCATTCCAATTCGAAGTGGGCGGACAGAGCATTAATACAAGCAACCAAGTCAGAGTGCTGGGTGTGGACGTAGACAAAGGCCCTACAAGAGCGACGGCAACCATGGAGGCCCTAAGTAAAATCATGCCTAACATGAGGGGCCCACGAGAAGACAAGAGAAAGCTTCTTTGTTCTGTGGCGGAGTCAATAATGCTGTAAGCCGCCCCGATATGGGTTTCGGAAACGAAAAAGGCGACCTATAGACACATGTTGGAGAAAGTCCAGAGGAAATGTGTCCTCAGGATCAGCAGCGCATACAGGACCACGTCCACAGTAGCGGCACTGGTAATCGCGTCCCTCATGCCGATCCACCTCAAGGCAAAGATCCGCGAGCAAGATTCTCTTCAAGTTACGATGGGCTGAAATCCAAGAAAGATGGCAGAACTCGTGGAGAGAGTCGAGCAAGGGTAGATGGACCCACCAATTCATTCCAGATATCGCGCAGTGGGTGAACAGAAGCCACGGTGAACTAAACTACGAGACTACCCAGGCTCTTAGTGGTCACGGCTGATTCCGAAGCTATCTGCATCGATTCAAAAGATAAGCAACTCCAAACTGCGACTTCTGTGGTAAGGAAGACGATACACGACACACCATCTTTCGATGCACTAAATGATCTGACTGGAGAAACGCCGCCCAAATCCAACTGGGGCAGGACCTCACTCCTTCCAACATGGTGGGATTGATGCTGGGTAGCCGGGAGAAATGGGAAGTAATAGAGAGGATGTTGGTGGGAATAATGGCAAACAAAGCCAAAGCCCAGGCCGAAATCGACAGGAAGAGAGACGAAGAAGGAAGAGACCACCGCCGATAGTGATTCCTGGTACCTCCAAGAAGTGGGGTTTTAGTCGGTAAAAATCCGACACTACCACCCCAACCATCATAGCAACAGCTCCAAGGCAACCTATTTTAGAGAGACCGTTTTTGGAGTAACTTGGAATCTGTCGTTTTTGTGCTGTATTAAAACAACCAGGAAATCAGTAAAAATGCAGAACACTAACCCTGGGTTACAAAAGTAAAATAGAAAGTAGACTACCTGATAGCCAAGATAATAAATGAATGCATATTTTTCTTTATCTCAAAGCTTAATTTTAAAGCCAGAAATGCGATAAGGACAACGCACCGTTACATAACCAAAATCCTACATTTATCGATATTTGTCTAGACAAAATTTTATCGTGTGCTAATTTGAGTTCAAAATATCAAATACATCAAATCGATAACTTACAGGAGGTACTCAGGGGGGTCTCAAAATAATCACGATTCCAATATCATTTCCTTGTATGTTATTTAGGTGTAATTGTATCTTGTTTTTCAATTAACTATTATTTTTCCATTACTGATGTAGAATTACGTCAACATAATTACAATTATCAATTCATATCAAAACAAGATAAAAAAATTACCACGACATAAAAATGTGATATTGTTTTGGAAAACAACGGAAAATAGAAAATTGGAATGACCTTGGAGTTGAAGTGGAAAATTGTCATAATTACAATTCATTAGCTACAATGTTGACCCAAGTCGTTATCCATCAAAGTATAAATATAGAAAACTATTAATTTGAAAGAAGTTATTGCCCCCTTGACCTGGTAATTCGCAAAATCTGAAATGGATTTTGTGGAAAGTGAGATAGCTAGTCCCCCTCCCGTTCGAGCGTTGACATTTTGAGAATCACTGGCTGATCATTAAAATTTCGATTTTGATCAAAATTACCGAACGAAAACATTTTCTAATTTTAGAATTTTCGAGTGACGAATTTTGTTTAAAAAAAATTATTATTGCCGACTGAATGGTTTTTATCAAAACGAGTTTATTTTGAGATTAGGTAATACGTAGTATTTCCGATAACATTTTAAATAAAACATTGATTTGCGTATAAGGTTCAAAATCATTAAAACTTTAATTTTGTTTATAATAAATAATAAGGTAAATAAAATTTGGACCGGCCGATTCCAAAAAAATTTAATCTTTATTGCGTAGGTGCTGAAAGTCAAAATTAATTTATTGCTTTTATTATTAACAATTTTGGCATCATTCAAACGTTTATTGATTTTTTAAAACTAGGGCGGCCTGCGTGCGCAAAATGCAATGCACGAGATCCGAGTTGGCATAAATTTTGAAATATATTATCATAGCGGCGTATTTTGTATGTCTTGAGACAGTGGAAGATATTTTTAGAAATGGACTAGGAAAACTAAATTACAAATACACGTGCTTTTTCCGTCAATTAGCTAAAACCCGGCATCGGAATATCGGCATGCGTAAAATTATGCAACCTTTCAAGGGTAAAAAATGAAGAGTCCAGAAGTCGAAAAAAAGAAAAAACTAAAATATCACAAAATTTTTGTGATTTTAAGGCGGATATTTATTCTTACCAAATTAACTATTGTTTTCTTTTAGGAAGATTACTTTGGGCTTCCTTTTATAGCTCCTTATGTAGATGTGCAAACTTCGTAGATAATTCGATTTTTGGATAAAAAAATTTCAATTTGTAGTCAATACTCGCGATAACACAGTAGAATACACAACCACCATCACCCAACACGTTCGTGTTCGGAATGTTGTCAAGTGAAATGTGAAGAGAGGGCAAAACGTATCGGTTGGTATCAGCAGGATATCAACTTTAACTTGCAGCGCATGTTTTAGCCAACTGCGCGCAAATTCAAGTAGCGACTGCATTATTTCAGATTTGAGTTTCTCACAGGTTTCGACCACCAATTTCTCATTCTATTGCGTAATTTGCCATTACAATAAACAACCGCCAAATTATTCCGCAATAAAAATTTGGATGAGCAGGAAAAATGGAAGCGGAAGAGAAAATTTTTGGAAATTTATTTTAAAATTATAGTAATTGGTGGGTTGGTACAATAAGTTAGTGAGGCATTAGGGAACCTCTCATTATGGGTCATTAAATAAGTTGAAATGATTTATGGCTTGAGGATATAAGAACCAAACTACAGTATACCTGGCCGAACAATGACAAAAAGGAAAGTTTTGTCAACATGGGATTACGGTAGGTCCCTTTGGCATTAACTTCAAATCAATATAAAGTTTTTAAGTATTTCGAAAGAGTCCTAAAATAATTTATTTGGAGACTTCCGAAATAAGAATACGAACTTCGTCTGCGTCTGCTGGATTGCTCCAAATTTTTAAACATAAATAACCGACGGTGTTGTAATGATACGAAATTTTATTAATTTTTTTTAACACGAAATTGATTTCTTTTTGGAAAAATTTATCTCTGTATAAATCCATTGAATGTGACTAGGAAATCCTTATGACTTCCTTTTCCTTTGTCTAAAATGCATGATGCATGAATAATAGAGTGGTCTGGAGATAATTGCAGAGAATTTATTTTGCTCAAATGGAAATCCAATTAAATTCGCCCATTTTTAGTAATCAACCTATCATAAGTAACATAATTTTTTTACTTCTCACTTTTATTCGTAGGAATCCAACGAGAAAAACTATTTGCAAAAAACTACACGTTCTTTGAAACGTCACATCTTGAAAAATATTTAAGTTTCACTATTTTTACTTGTTTTATTTTTATAGACAATTTTGTTCTCTATAGTTTAGGTTTACTTCGTTTTTCATCTCAGATACACTGAAATCGAGTTATTTGCAGAAACGTAAAATGTAATAAAAAAAGAAAATAAAAGGTGCTATACAATGATATGTCGCTCAATGGTAGAATTTATTAAGAATTGAGTTTAGTTTCACTCATCCGTTTACCACTTCCCGTCAGAAAATTGGGAAAAAAAATCTACATCCAAAAACCAAAACTGAAAATTTGAAAATCCGGTTGGAAAAAATAAAAAAATTATTTATTTCGTTTTTAGTCTAACTTAATTTAGGAAACTTATCAGACAAATTTAGTCATCTTAGGTCCAAAAATTAATTGCTTTTTTCAATGGTAAACAAAAAGATTTAATTAAAAGTATTATAAAAAATTTCAGTTTTTTTGACCTTGACGGTTATGTCAATTGATCATACTTATGTAAATATAGAATCAATTCTTAAATTCACAATATTCCAAAAATTTCGAGTTTTTTCCACCCAAAAGTACCTAATGACTGGACCATGAACCTGAAGGAATTGAACTTAAGTTGATGGACTGGACTAATACCTAAAATCTATTATTTACTTTTATCTTTTAGACACTTAGGTAATAGTGTAATAATAGAATGAAGTAATTATTAGGATAAATATATAGGTACTTAAGTTACTTTTAGTTAATATAGTCCAATTCAATGATTTAAAATTTCATATTTATAGTATTGTAATGTAAACAATGATAATATAAATAATCGATGACATTGATAAAACTATTTTAATATTTTTGAGTTTTCTATTTATTTAATATTAAAGATACTAACAATTTTGTTAGTAGTATACCGAAAAAAAATTTATTTTGTGGTATTAACTAATTTTTTATTAGAAATAGAAACAACAAATTTTTTTGCTACAATAACTAAATTTTTTGTATTACAAAATATAATATTTGTTTAATCAACTAATTCATTTGTTGTAAATGATATCATTTAAATCATTTGTAAATGATATTTAAGATTAGTAAAAAATACGAGACATTTTTTGACTTTTTTGAAAATTTGCAACAACAAATTGGCCTGCTAATCTTTTATATTTTCTAATTTTATTTTGCGCTTTATTTCGGAGGGGGTTTATACCCCCGAAACCTCCCCTCAGATACAGCCCTGATCCCAGAACCGTAAATTGCGGGGGAAATTTATTAAAACTGAAAAAATTATCTTCCATAGGATTTTTTTTTCTTTTTTTGAATTAAAAGGTAAGTTTTATAAAATTTTATAAACATTAAAATTGAAATTTTGTTGTTAAACCCCTCGAGGTAATTTATAAATTAGAAAAGTGCCTTTTATTTTATATATACTTATATTTTTTAAATTTAATTTTAAAATTGAAAATTTGGCGCCCCCTAACTAGTTCGGACCCTGCTTATTTAATTGTAATTTAAAAATTATTACATTTTTGATTTATAAAATTAAGAAAACTGACTTATATGAGAGATTATTTTAATTTTATTTTGTTTAAAGATGATTGATGTTCCAAATTAATTTAAATTTAATATTTTGTAAGAACTAATTTTAAAAGCGATTTTGTAGATGAAATTGTAAACCATTTGTTTATCCATTTAATCTAAGAGGGTAATGTCGTGAACTTTTTATGTATAGGGAAAGGGGTTTTAATTTTTAAATTTAAATAAACCACCAAAATTTGTAAATTTGGTACAATTTGGTTGATGTGGCAACAACTACCGGAGATCCGGAGAATATGGGTTTGCTAATTTATATTTTGACAATAATTATTTTGGATTATTATTATATAATTATTATATAATTATTATATATAATATAATTATTATTATCAAGCTACGCTTTCGCAATTTTTAAATGCCCTTAATTCTCGAGTTTTTTCCATGGCTATCATGTTTTCGTCCAAAAACAATTTTATCCGATAAAAAGTGAACCTCTTGTGGATTAACCCCCGATTATTTTTTTCGTTGTTGTTTATTATTTTTTAGTTTTTTACTTTTGTGAACAAAAGGGTAGTGGAAAGTACAATTAATTGCGACGAAATGTTGCATGCGACGAATTGTCTCATGCGACGAATTGTCTCATGCGACGAATTGTTGTTTGCGACAAATTGTCCGCGACGAATTGTCCTCGACGAATTGCCCGCGACGAATTGACGTGGATCCCACCATCAGGGGCCGCTCTAGCCTTTACGCCGCCCTGGACAAAAACACAAATTTCCGCCCCTTTATGGGGTTAGTGAGCTTTTTCGATCTTTTTGTGGCATCTCGGGGAATTTCATTAATATTTCAATTTGCCACGTCAACAGCCAAAATGTCGCCTTTTAGATTTGCCGCCCCGAACAAATGTCCGGGTTGTCCGTCCCCTACAGCGGGTCCTGTCACCATGAACTGAAGGAGTAAACTAAAATTGACGGCAGTCAGTTTATATATTGTTGTGTTCCAAAATCCCCTTTTTTAATTTTGCTTTTTAAAAATTTAATTTGTTGAATTTAAATTTCTATTTTGATTGTTTTTTAAATTTGAAGTTAATTTGTTGTAAAGATTTTATAATCTGTAAATATTTTGAATGGTTTTTTGCGCCAAAAGTTTAATGTTGGCGTGGAAATTTGTTGTATAACTAGGCTTTTAGCCGTTCGCGTTGATCCTTGACCGGAGTGGTCGCTTTTTACGGAGAGTCTCCGTAATTGTGAATTTAGAATCTTCTGCTGAGAACTTTTTAAATTATTTAGTGAACAAAAGTTTTGATTTGCTGTGAAAAAAAATTAATGAGATGATCCGTAGCTCTCAAAATTTAAAATTATATTATTTATCATCGAAGATATTAAATTCTTAGAACGTAAACTATTTTATGCGTTGTGCCTGTATCCTGTATCAGCTCTCGAAATGTCCACAACAACACCACATGCTTCCTGCTTTCAAATTACTACTATATCCAACTTCGTTCTAAATCAAACAAATTGATAAAAAAATTCACTCGCAAAAACTCAAAAATTTTATTCGCTAAATAAATTAAAAAGATTCTCAACAAAAGATTCTGAAATTCACAATTACGGAGACTCTCCGTAAAAACTGACCACACCGGTCAACGCGAAAGGCAAAATGCCTAAACAAATTTTTGCACCAACATCAAACTTTTGGCGCGAACAACCATTAAATTTAATCATCAATTATATCAAAACTTTAAAAAACAATCAAAATAAAAATTCAAATTCAATAAATAAAATTTCAAAATTCAAAATTTTAAAAGCGGATGTTGGAACACGACAATATACTCAAAAAACGTCGAAAATCATTTATCAATCATCGAAAACTTCCGGTGTTCTTTCCAGTAGAATTTATTGCTGAGCTTCCAGTATTGCTGTCGAATGACCTCGTGAAGCACCAGAGACTCCGAGAAAAACTCCGTCTTCCACTGCGAGCGGAGCGGATTCAAGTGATAAACACCGACCGGAGCTGATTCAACAAGTACAAAGAGTTTTCGCTCCATCCGCAAAATGATATAAGGTGCTTTCACCGATAATTGAGTGAGCAGAGCGGACTGAGCAAATTAAAAGGAAATCCGCTGTGTCATTTGTGTCGGGCGATAGTTTAGAACGGACTCTACTAGCCCTCTCCCCCTCTAACCAACAACATTTTTTGTTGCGATTAAGAAGGAGAAATCTGAATTGAAGAAATTTAGAGATAATCACCGAGATAGCCCCAAAAGACAAAAGAGCGATAAAACGGGCCAAACTGCTCCCACTTCAAATACTGGGAAAATATTCCAAGTAAGAAAACTTTAACCATGACTTGCTGCCTGACAATAACTGATTTTTGACTCTTCTGCTGCCTAGCTCACACCACAAAGTTCGCTGATAATTGAATACTAAAAACTCGCTCATCTGAGCCATTTCATTTTTCGCCTAACTCTAGGCTCACTCTACCTTCCTCACGTTCCTGGTGGAAGACCTAAACTACTTTACTCCGTTCTGCTCAGCTATTTCCTGCTCATTATCCTTTTGAAGTCTTTTTTACATGAAAAGCAACATTATTTATCTCACTGCAATCTGATTATTTTTTGTCCAACTTAAGGTATGCAATTTATGATTTATCTTTTGACCTTTCGGGGGGGGGGGGGGAGTCACGGTTAAATACATTCGGCTATAACTAACGAAATTCAATTTCAAATAAATTTAGGAAAAATTGTTAGCAGCTGCACTGTTAGAAGTTAACCAAGGGCGGTCATATTTTTAATTTCTGAAGGAGGGGGGCAGTTTTTAAATATAAATAAAATATAAAAAAAATAACGTAATGCACCTCTGTACGGCCACTGGTACAGTCAATAGAATGGGCGAATCACAGTTTTTTTCCAAAATCTCGCAAATAAGTTCATAAGTTGAGTCAAAAATGAAAAAAAAATGTCGAAATAAAATTGAAGGAAGTACAATAGAAGTAAATTTTTGTAGTTACTTTAACCCATTATTTAGAAATTTCTAAAATGAGCGCACTTTTGCAAACACCAGCTAATAACAAGGAAGTTTGTGCTATGTCATAATGGGTTAATGATGAATTACTTAAATTTCAAATGTTAATTAATGTTTGCTTGTAAATTAGCAGTTAGAAAAAATTAATTGGTTGTGGAAAAATTTTGTGTACTCACTAATATTATAAAGAGACGATCACGCATGTGGTTACCGAAGATCTTTTTGAAAAATTTTATATTAAATAATAACCAAAATTAAATCGAACTAAATTAAATAGAAATTAAATTTGATGATTAATGTAATTTGACTGAAATTCGATAAATAAAAAAAAGTATTTTCAGTGGTAATTGTGCACTGTGAAAAAAGATTTGCCGCTCTAACAGAGCTATTATTAGCTAAAGCCTCAACTGAGTTTTGTTTTGCTGCTATAACAAATTTTTTGTTGCTGCAACAAATTTTCTTATTCTGCATAGAAAAAAACTTTGTTATGGCAACAGAAAACTTGTTACAGCAACAAAAAACTCTGTTGAGGCTATAGCTACTAATAGCTCTGTTAGGGCGACAAATCCTTTTTCTCAGTGTGGAATTACCCATTACAGGATGTGTCTCCTTAGTTGAACAGTTTCTATTCTACAGAAAATGAAATATTTTTTCAAATTTCAGTGAAAACAAAGTACTTTATCAGCCCTTGCTGCTAGAATGCAACTTTATCTGTTACTTTTACAGTTATAGAATAAACGTCACTATGACACCTGTTTTAGAAAAATTATAATTAAAATTAAGCAAAAATAAATAAAAAAGAAAAAATATAAAAAATATAAATTTAATGAATATTATTGTTTTTGTTACTTACCCAAATTTTTATTATCACTATTTTTGGAAAAATAAGAACTCATAACGTCATCAATTCACTTACAACAATAATTGTATAGTTTACTCTTTAACTGAAAACCAGGAAGAACCTACACTTACTGTCAAGGACCTGATAGGAAAATAGCACTTAATTATCTTTAAATTTACAGTGTGTTATCTTATCTACTTTGCATAAATTAATACCACACTTATCATGTCATTGGTAATTAAATCTGACTGTTTATTATCATCTAAAATTGATATTCTGGTAGGTAAAACTAATCTGATAAGTAATTGTGTACACTTTCCGTAATTAGTACAGACAAAACAAAAGCATATTATTAAATATTAATTTTAAAATTAGAAAACTCCAAAAAGCGAAAATGCAAAATTCAAAATAATATTTCAAATATTACTGTCAAATGGGTTGCCTACGTAGCAGGCTTAATTCTTGAATTAAATTTTCTATTACATTTTCAAAATAAATAAACCACATTACTATAATTCATTAATATTTTTACGTATTATCATTAAATTGTAAGTCATTTACGATTCTGTACTGCAACTTAGCATCCACTTTTGAATTAAATTCAATTCGCGCCAAACGTTCGATTTAAAAGAAAATCCTAATCAGCTGTTAACTTAACCTAGAAAATGGTCAAGACCAAACGGAAAAAGTATTTAACAAATTCGACGAGACAGGTTTTTCGTCAGGAACTTTCTCTCGAATTATTTAATGTTAATTTTTGGATGTCCTTAACGAAATCGAATAAAAGTCGAACGAAAAGATGATTACCATTACCACAACCAAACTTCGAAGGTCGCAACTTTCTTCGACCCACTTGTGAAATTTCGTCTATTTTGTACGCAGTGTTGATATTTTTTAAGCGAATTTTTTGTGCCTGAAATGAATTTGCCAAAATTGAGGTGCCTTTTTTTACGTAGCAACATAACTGCGTCATTTTTTGTTGGTGGTTTTCAGAGTGCTCAACCATCGCGAAATTTTAGCTGCAGTAATGCAAAACTTGCAAAAGTGGCTCAGTATCAGAAACCTGATTGGAATCGTGCTGTGAGTGAGGCCGAGAAAATTGTTGGTTATCCGACATCGTTTTTGAGTTTACGGTGGATACTCAGCGACGAAATCGCAAATGTAGCTTTGCACTTGAGGAAGTTGGTGGGATCGAACCACCCTTTACTTAAGACGGCCAAGTAAGTAACTTTGTATGTTTAAATTCAGTTTCATACTTTGAACTTTTAGGGGATTGTTGTATAATGGTAAAAATAACATGCAAGCTTGGGGTTTGATCGTGTTGTTGGTTTCGAAAGCGGCAGGTCAAACCGCAGATGTTTCTGATATGGAGCAGGATAAAGCTGCCGGTGTGTTGCACAGTCAACGTGCTTTGGCAGAAGTAACCGAAATGATACGTACAAGTCATTTGGTCCACAAAGGACTGGTTAACTTGCAAGATTTTACAGAAGATTCCAGCGATATGATGTTTGGTAACAAGATTGCTCTTTTAAGTGGGGATTATTTGCTTGGGAATAGTTGTGCCGAGCTGGCTGGTTTAAGAAATCAAGAGCTGGTCCTCTTGATGAGTTCTGCTGTCAGGGATTTAGCTGAGGCTGAGTTTGTTGGACCTAGAGATAAGCAGAATAATCCTTTACCTGCAAGACCTCTAGCGGAAGTTGAGTTTACACCTTCAAATGAGAATGGTTTGGACCCTTTGATGGTTAGCGAAGCTCTCGGTAATGCTCAGGCAGAGTGGACACTGAGACACGTTTTAAGTGCTGGTAGTTTATTGGGAAAATCTTGTCAGGGAACTTTAAAACTGGCAGGTCACTCGGTTGAGTTACAAAAACAGGGGTATTTGTTTGGAAAGCATCTTGCACTTGCATGGCAAGCGTGCTTGGATAGGGAACCTTTCATGCCTGGAAGTACCGGAATGTTCAGTCTAGTTTGTGCACCTGTTATGTTTCATCTTCAACACAATCCCAGTTTGTATGAAGAAATTGAAAAGGGATCGCATGATGTGCAAGATGTAGATTACGAAGCACTTCGCAAGGCAGTGCTCGAGGGACCCGGGTTGGATCTCACTCAAAAATTACAACGTGAGCATTCTCAAGCTGCTTTGGAAGTTTTGAACCAACTACCATTGACTGATGCACGTACAGCATTGGAAAATATTATCGCTGCTATTCAGGATATTTGATTTAAATCAAATTTTCTTTTATTATCTTTGTTTTTTAGAAAATTCTTAACTTTTTTAAATTTTGTTATTTTTCAGCATTCCATGGGAAGATTTTTCCCAACTGTACTTATTTATTTCTTATTTCTATTGATTATAACTGTTGATATTACATTTTAATTTAGTCTTAGGGTGCATTTTTCAAATATTCGCTTTCTTTGTCCAAAAGAAAGTTTCCAAAGTAACAGTTTAGGGCAAACAAAAATAAATTATTGGGAAAAATTTGGGGTTTTTCGTGCATTTTCTTCACTACATCTAAACAGTGGCACCTTGAAAACTTCCATACCAAAGTTATACTTATATTACCTGAATTGTTATTTACTTTTTATTAACTGTTATCCATGTTATTTGATATTGTTAAATTATCATGGGCGTCCATAGGATCTTTTTAGGGAGGGGCAAAATCAAAAAAAATTCGACACTAAAATTTTTTAATGTCCTTTATTTGCAGAAAAGACAATTTTAACTCAGTAATAACTTTCTCCACGAAATTTAAATAAATTAAAATTAAATTTAAAAATTTAAGTCAAGAGCCAGGGGGGCAGCTGCCCCCCAATGGACGCCCATGTGAATTATTATCAGTGGTCATTGTTTTTAAGGTTTTTAAAAGTTGCTATAATTTACCAAACAATTTAAATTTTGTATTTTAACTAATTTTTTTAATTTTCATGTTTTAATTAGTTTTTATTATGAACTTTTGTATTATAAATATTGTGGAATATTGATCAGTATTGGCAAAAGTAAACCACTGAATTTTAATGACCGCATGTATTATTTATAATATTCTAAGCATAAAGGTTGTGGTTTTGTATTAATATTGTTATAAGTCAAATTGTATTTATTTTTAAAAATAAATTTATATTTTTATATTTACAATGCAGCCGTGTTCATCTATTTAGATAGTGCATACCAATCAAGTATTTCAGGTGTGTTCCTCTTAAACATAAACTGCATTGAATAATTAAGCAATAGAATTTCTATAAATTAATAAATATATTTATTATTTAAACTGAATATGAAAAATGCAGACATTTTTCAGGACAGTTTTACCGAATTTTATGTGTAATTTATATTGATCCTTTCGAATTCTGTATTATTTGTCTTTGAAAAATTTGTAGATAGAGGGGGGAATTTTAGCATATTTTTTCATTTTAAACAAAAATATAATAAAATTATAAATTGATAAAATTTAATATTCGTTCCGATTGAGGTAAAAATAACATAGTAATATAATTATTAAGATTGAAAATTATAGCAAAATAATTTTTTTTTGTAAACAACCCGGATAGATGTAAATTTCTTTACACTTTCATTTCCGTGACATATTTTTAATGAAAATGTAATCGTTGGCGAGTTATTTAGGTATACACAGAAGGCGCAATGCTAATTCCTTTTAAAAAAATTTATTAAATTCTCAAACCATTAGCTTTTTTCGCGATATTAAAAAAGCGTGTCGTTAGTAAATAAAATTATTATTTATTTCATATTTCTGTAGATTTTTAAAGTAATTAAAAGATTTAAATGAAAAACTTTTAAAAGGACGAATTTAAAATTTTAATGGAAGTTATATTCGCCGGAATAACATTTTTAATAATGTCATTAGCGTTAGTGGAAAACTATTTGAAACTAAAGCCGGAAAGCTAACTAAAAAGTAACTTTCTTCAAACTCCTTTAGTTATTCAAGTCTTAATCCAATGAAAAAAATTGGTCAGCTGAGACTCAAAAGAAACTTTCTGGATAAGTTAATTCACTTGTAAAGTAAATTTATGAATCGTTACTTGGATTTGGACTTTTAAAAAAGTAAAATTGGAGGGAATACACTGCCTCATTAATTTTTGATAGCAGTAGTACCTATGTATTTTGAATAAAATATTTCCTCTTCGTATTTTTTTTGTTAATCAGTGCAGTACATTACACTGCAGCTTTTTTATTTTTATCTGAAAATTGATGTTTTGAAATTTATTGCATTTATATTTATGTTGTTAACACGTCTTGTATTATTCATAGAGTCGGTTCAATCCCTGGGTTTTATTTACATACCAAAATGAAATGACCAGTAGTTGTAGGTAGTTTTCCCTAGTTTGTTAGAATTTAATGGCTTTGAAAGCATCATCCAACCCTAACATTCACGAACATTGTTAATCAATTTAAAAGTGTAATTAAATTGGCCAGATTTAAGATGTATTTTTAATTAATCACCCCGGAACGCTTCTTCAACATTTGCCAAGGACTTTAAAATTTTATTGTTTTTCTTTTCTGTTATATTCGCATAAGTAAGCTTAAACCAAGTTCGATTAGGAAGAACGTTATATAAATATTATTATAATGGGTTGAGTTATATTATTTGAGGTCTGCACTTGAATGGGTGACCGCGAGGTGAATATTTCTTTGCGAGAGAGAATGGAAAAAACAAAACAATTACAGCTACAGGTAAAAAATTTAAAACGGCATCTAGGAATCAATAATTGTAGGTATTTCTGCCAATATAATTGCTATTTACAAGAAGCAACTCACGTTTTTGTTAGCAAAGTAATCAATGTATTTAAATTGGTAAAATACCTTTCCTCTTGTTAAGAAAAATTTCGGTAATTTAGTTTGTTGCATTGATTTTTAAGGAACGAGTACGTGTTGTCCCTTGTTAAACCACAAGGAATATCTGGAAATTTATCGTTTTTTTTAAAATGAAGTCGTTTTTCATTTTTAACTTTGCCTTTACACGGAGTTTTATTTATTTGTATAAATTAAAATAAAAATCTTAATAATCAAAATAAATCTAAAAAATTTTCGAAATTATAAAAAATATTGTAATTTTACAGAATTAATTGATACGAAGTAGTTTTTCTCAAAAATCTCACTTTTTTATTTGAGAAACAAGACTTAATTTTTTCAAAATAAATTTTTTTCAATTTTTATATTTTTAAAAGTAAAGTACGACGTTCCATGTAAAAGAAAAAATCATCAATCCAAAAGCTACAAAATTACCAAATTGGCAGCGATTTTTCCTATGCTGTACACCGAACTTTTGAGAATATTATTTATATATTTCGAAACCTTAGAATGCCGCTATCAGGCGTCAAAACTCTCTTTAAGGAGAAAAAAAAATAAAAAAATACGGGTTTTGTTTAAATAACAAATTCGGGAACATGAGCTCCACCCAAACTGCATGATTGGGAATGGATTCAGTTCTTCTCAACACATATTATGTGTAATTATATATTGCAATTTTTTTTTTATTGCAATATTGCAATACCTCCCAGACCCCCCGGTTTGAAGAACCTAGCTTTGTAATTGTGTTCAAAACGTATTTTTGAGCTTATGAATTTCAAACCAAAAATCTAACTTTTCATCTATTGTTATTTTTTATTCTTTATTTTATTTTTTTAAATTCGGGAATAATTCCCAATGCAATTTCCATGACCGCTGCTGTATATTATATTGTCGTGTTCCAAAATCCTTTATTTAATTTTGAACTATGTATTTTAATTTGGTATTTTTGTAAATATTTTGTAATTTTCTCCTTTTTCCACAATCTATCCGGTATGTAGATATGAAACCGGAATTTTTGAATAAGAAATGCAGGTTAATTGCATTAAAATGATAAAAAAGATATTCGAAGTATTTCCCTTTGCTAGCTATACATTTTTCCCATCTGTCTGACAATTTGTAGATGCCACGCCAAAAGAACTATTACTCTTTTAAAGTAAACCAGCCATCGAATCATTTTCGTAAGAAGTAGAGCGCTGCTCAGGAAGTGTGTGTCCCATTGCTGCAAATAAGTAGTAATCGGACGTCAGACACGTGGTTTTTCGGCTTTCTTGCTGTCTTTCATTTACTTCATGTGGAACCCATTTTCCCATCTTCTGGTTCTTTTCAATGGCTTTCAAACGTATTATGGAGATTGCTTCTCATCCAACAATGTTTTTGGTGGTCTTCCGCGTTCTTCGTTTCTCAGGTCGAAATTGCCACTTTTGAATTTTTTAAACTACTCAAAACACTGTGATTTACCAAGAGCATGCTCACCGTAAGCTTCGACAAGCATTGATGTCCGCAGATCGTAGATTTTAGGCACAAAATTCATCTGTTGGATGAAACTTGTATTGTTGTGAGTTGAAAATCTTTGTCAGAGATGCCAACAAGAAAATGCCTCCAATGACGCACTTTAACGGTAACTATATTATCAGAGACGTGTTTACCCAATGGCCATGGGGGCATGGCCCGGGGCGGAAGGTTTTGAGTGGCGACGCAAATCGTAATTCGTGCTCTGCTTGGGGCGCATTTTATAACCCGAATGAATTAAAAAGTTTAATTTTAGCTTTTTTAAATTAATTTATGGCGACAAACCTCTGTATATTATCATCTAGGGCAGGGGTTCCCAATTAGTTTTGGCCACGGAACCCTTGGGTGATGCAAAAAGTTTGGCGAAACCCCAAGCAGATTTCACTGATATTTAAAAAAAAAAGTTATCAAGTTTTACATTTAGAGGTTGCTATCCATTTAATTGAACGGATTAGGACAGGGTACTCAAACTATTAAAAAAAGTTAAAATGGCAAAATTTATTTTTACGCCATTTTGAAATTTTTTTGGCGGAACCCTTGGATATTTTCATGGAACCCTATTTGGGAACCGCTGATCTAGGGTTATCTAAGGGCAAATTCCGGTTTCAAATGTATTTACAGACCAGTATAATATGTTGCAATTAGGACAGCAAGGTAGGGAAACGAGAATTTTATCGAGGAACAGGTTTGTATCAAGACGATTTGCTTTTCCATTTAATTGTTTGGGAATTTTATTATAAATTAATTATTTGGATTTTATATTAGGAAAGTGGATGAAAGTTATATTTGTTTGAATTTTGGCGTCTCAATTAGTACATTTGAATATTTGGGACACTGGGAATATTTGGGACACCGGGAATATTTGGGACACCGATGATCCGTGATGAATTTGAAAATATTCAAATTTGCTTCTTGCCACTGATTTTTTATAACACGAGATTCTTAATTAATAAATTTTTGAGTTTAAAAAAAATAATTCAATTTCCAAATTTCTGTTCAATTCAATTTATAATTTATTATTAGTTCCAAATATTTTGTATAACAAAAGATTGTTATTTGTGCGCGATAAGGTGAACACACGTTACGCTCTTATCTTGATTTCAAATAAACTTTTATAATTTTTCCAATTTCATTTTCCAAATTTTCAAATAACTCCGAATAATATCTTTAAAATCCAAATTAACAATAATAATCCAATTAATTACTTTTTGATAAACTAATTTTCAAAATTCTTTTATAAATCGTTCAATTATGACGAAAACTTTCAAAATTAATAATAAAATTAATTTACTCACGCAATCAATAAACTTTATTCGCACAAAGCAATCAAAACTCAGACCTGAGACAAAAAATGACGGACCTTACAAAAGCAAAGCTACAATAAATTTACATTATATATACAAAATAAATTGAATTTAAATTTAAAAACAATTAAAACAAATTTTCCAATTCAACAAAATAAAATTTTAAAATATAAAATTAAAAAAATGATTTTGGAACTAAACTTGAAAAAATTCGCTGGGATCATCTGAACTGGGAAAATTAACTATTAGTAATCCCCTAATACATTTTCTTTCTAATTCGCGTCACAAATTATTTTATTTTAAGTAAGACCCCTGGCGAAGCCAGGTAACACCTAGTTATTAAATATTAAAAAATTCATAAAATATCCGTTTTGTCTTCCACAGTTTTTCGTATACTATTTTAGAAATCTTTTTTTTTTTAGAAATTTCTGAGAAGATCCAAAATGGTACTCAATAGTTAAGCGTAGGTACGAATACATTAACGATATTCTAGGAGGTAGGAGACCTATGTCAATGGGAAAAACCGCAAAAATTAAGGATATTTAGCTGTGATTATGAAACTTGCTTTTTGCTACCGAATGTAATTATAGTAATTAATAGACGTCGCGACGCTCTTTATAAAGTATAATTTTAAACGTAAAAATACCTTTTCAAAAGATACAAATTAAAATGTTTAATAATGCGATTTTTTATACAATTAGATAAAAAAGTTGAGGTAAAGCGGCAGAAATTTGATTTAGTTTAATTTGAACCGGATTATGTAAATTTTATCATTACCATTAAAAAAGAATGGTTACGATCGAGAAAGTAAACAGAAATCAATTTTGCGGAAGAACTTGAAATTGACATTAAAAGATTTTTGTGAAATTTTTCATTTTTTATAAGAATTAAGAACACAGTTTGTGTAATTTACTGTTGACTTGGGCATTTTAAAGAAGAACTGCGTCTTTATTAAATTTTCAATATATCACAAAAAATTCATTATTTTATCAATTAAAAAATTTTGTTATAAAAAGATTAAATTTTCAATTTAACAGGCTCACTTAATTGAGTTTTTCGTGTAAAATATGATGAAATTTTATACTTTTCCACTTCAATGCTTTAATCAAATGGTTGCTTTAAACTATATTCGAATTTTCATAAAAACAAGAATTTTGCATTAAATTTAAACCAGAAATACGGAAATATTTTAAATAATTTTAATTTGTGGAATTGTTTTTCGCAATTTGTCGTCGTTTTGAAATGTTAAAAATACCTGGAATGCAAAAATAATTTCTGCTTGTATAATTTTTCAACAGGCCACTTTTGCGATGATATGTTTTGCTCACTCTACCTCTCTCTGTATTATGATTATTATTTCATGTATCATCAAATACGCACACCCGCACTTGGTTGTTCCTTTATCCGCAATCCTTATTCTCGTAGGAACGCATATTTTCGACGGCTTGCTTTATGTATGTTACAATCCTATATATATTTTTTTAATTTCCAGTTGGACGTAACTTTTTTCAGTTTATTATATTTTCTGGATTATGTAGTTAATTCTTAAAGTTTTTGTGCTGGCTAAATTGGACAGTGATTTACCGTTGCATATTGCAGTAAAATATACGGTAGTACACTCATTCGTATTCAAGGGTTTATTTCTAACTTTGTACGAATGCAGAGTTGTATACCAAGAGCACAAAATAAAAAGAATGTTTATGATATTTACATCAATGCACGTGAACGCATACACTTGTGAACTGCTTACTTTATAAATGGTGAAAATTTGATTTCTGAGAAGAAAAATTGCAGAGAAAGAAAATATTTATAATTAATATTTCCTATTTTATTAGGTTGGGAGCGCTTGCGAGAACCAATCAAGTTAATACAATATCAGGCTCTTTAATTTGATTGGTTCTTGCAAGCACATACAATATAATGCAGGCAATCTATGTAAATTCTACTTTACTTCGGAGTAATGTTTATCGTAAATCTTGCACGACTGCACCAATCTCACGACCATCGAACGTACCAACTCTTCAAGATGATCGAGTGGACGTGGTTTTAGCGTCTTACAGATTTTGGCACGTCTTTACTCTACTTTGGGCGGACTTAATCAAATTTATATACCGTTGACACATTGGGGACGAAAGGGTTGATTTTTATTTATTAGATTTCTATTGCGCTGTTGTATTCGACATGGGACAGCGACAAAAAGTTAGAGTGAAAATAGTGACTTTGTCTCGGGTTGTCCCCCTAATTAACCGTAATACATAGCAATATATAGCACAGAGGAATAAATTTTATTTATATAAAAAGTACAATTGATTGAATTTTAGTGGAAAACTAAATAATTCAATTTGGTATTAGAAAAGAGAGTAAAGTAGAAAAAATATAAAATTCGTTAGTGTAACTTGATAATATAGGTACCTACGGGCTGTAATGTAAAAATGTCTTTTTAAGATCTTTGCAGTTTTTGAAGTAAGGAATTCTTGTTTTATTCTGATTCCTTTGTTCTTTTGTAAATGTAGCTGGGTATTGACATTTGGAAAAAAATTACGTTAGCATACACTCTGACTATTTGCATGTAATTGAAAATTTATTGTGTAAGTTGGGTAAGCGTTTCTCTACATATTAATATTTTCAGTTACTCACAGTATGAAAAGTTAATTTCACTTAAGAGTCGAAAATATCCCCTTATAGTTTGTTAACTAAAAGCAATATTTTACCACTTGATCATTTTGTAATTAGTCGGTGCCGTATCGCCTAGTAAATATCTACCTAGCTAATTATATATTATTAGTAACGCAAATTTATCCAGGAAATGAGAAAATTCTAGCATTTCCTTGCTAAAATAATGTAAATGCCAGTTAAAACTATTCGTTAGGTCGCATCTCGTTTAACTTTAAAACTTTCCTGAAAAGATATGAGAGCATTCTTGACAAACTTTTAAGGTTCTAAAATGAGCATTAATATTAAAAACTCTAACTTGACACTCATTTAAATAAATTTTAGTCTTTATCCGGCCAAGACGAAAATATGAATAAAAGAGTTCTGGGAGGAAAACGAATGCTAAGTTAGATTTATAACACCTGCATTTTATAAATAACTAAAATATAATCACAAGTAGTCAAAACCAAACCGAGCTAAATTTCAGCACTCACAATTCATTTTATAAACCGTATACAGTAAGACCACTAAATATCAAACAAATTGTATAACATTTTCCTTTAATCACGTGATGAGTACTAGCAATTATTGAGTTCGAAAAAAACTGACTTTAAATTTTTGAATCATACTCTAGATGCAATTCAACTATGTTTTGATTATGAAATTACCTTTCCTCCATTAGGCTCCATTTGGAACCTATTCAAGATATAATAATCTAGAAATAAAAACTGAGATTCTGAGATCAATTTCAAGAGGCAAAAAAATTACTATTCAAAAAACTTCGAGTTTCCAGTAATTTAAATTTTGGGTACAAGATTAATTTTCAGTAAAAAAATTGATATACAGGGTTATATGTATATTATAAACCATTTTAACTTCTTATAGCAAAATTAATAGAAGCAAATTTTTGTACATACACTTTAGGCTTTTGTATGACACTAAATTTGTGGCGCAATATCGCGTAATCTGTTTTGTAGCTTAATAAGCTTTTCTCCTACAATATAATAATGCATTAAATATTATGTTTTATGTTCAAAAAATGGCTTATCTTTCAAATTAAAAAAAAAAAATACAGTGTCTATTTATGCCTAAACATGTATTATACGTAAAAAGTAAAAGAATAATTAATTGCAAATGATCAGAATTTTTTAATCATTTTTTTAGTTCTATTTATGAAAAAAAAAACTCATTTTATGTTACACTTTTCGAATTATTTTATTCTCATAAACTGAATTTATGAGTAATTATTTTTATTTGAACATCAGTAATTATTGGCATTTTACTATTAATCAATATTGTACCAATATAGCATAATACTATTATATTGTATAAATTTTACAACTAATATTGATATTTAATAGAACTGCTATATCAATAACAAAAATGACGCAGCATCAGTAAAAAAAAGTTACACAAAGCAAAACTCTTGGAAAAATAACTAAATCTTTAAATTTAGAAAACTTTGGAATTTTCGAATTTTTAAAGTTAAGGTTTTTAATTAAAGGAATTAAAAATTTTTGTTCAGTTTTAAGCCTATATTTATACAATATCAATTGTCCAACGTTTCGAGTCTTTTTAATTGACTCATTTTCAAGGCTTACTAACAAATTATGTCATATTGTTAATAATTGCAGAATAATTCCGAATAATAATAATTTAATAGTTATTAATTAAGATCTTTTTTTTAATATATAAATTCTAACTTGTGAAATGTAATAAATTAAAACTTCAGTATAATTAAGAAGTTAATTACAAAATAATGAATGTTTTATTAACTTGTTATATAGAAGTTTTAATTTATTAATAAAAGATTTTGTATTATATTTTACAGCTTTTGAAAAAAAAAATTGTTATATTTATTAATTTTCAATTTATTTGCTTTTTTGCAAATTTTTGATTTTCTAATGATTAATTAATTTGTTAATAAAAATACAAAATCGATGACTGTAAATCAATTTTAATGAAGGAAATGGCTAAGGTCCATAGGTTCCACATTCGGCTCTTAGGATGTCATATATTGAAAATATTTTTCCTTTTTAAAAGAGGAAAAAATAAAACCATAAAATAAATATTGGCTAAACTTGGATTGCTAATTTTTTTGGATATTTATTATAAATGCAAAAACAATTACAGTTTATGTTATTTTGTTTAATTAAAAAAAAAAACTGCACTGAAGCTGAATTCAAAAATACATTTTTTAATAAGGCGTTAACAATTTTGGGGCGATATTGGTCGAATTGCGTCTGCATTTTCCAAGATTTTTGAATCGATTGTGACTGACGCCTTGGTCAATCACACCAACAAGATTGTGATCAGTAATCAACATGGGTTTGTTTCAGGACGATCCACATATACTAATCTCGTAAGTTTTACTGACTCATTACTTTCGCTCTGAAGGGTGGAGAAATAGTGGACTGCATTTTTACTGACCTACATAGTTACATAGCTAAGGCATTTGATCAAATTTCCCTAAACATTCTGCTACTGAAACTGAAAATAGCTATTTACGGTCGTGCTCGAGAAAGTTATACATTGCGGTTGAGTAAGCAATATATCATAACGAGCGATTAGCAAGTTCTGATAGCTTACGAAACCTTACTTTCGTGCCGTGCGGGTGGTATCTTCTGTAAGATGTTCCTGCTGTCGCCGTTTGTAGATGTTGTTCGTCCGTTATTTTATAATTTTTATCTGGTGATTGGGAGTTGTGCCTTGGGTCCTAGTTGGTTTCCCACCCAGGACATGGTGAATTCGGTAGACATCTAAAACGTCTGGGGAAAGCCGAAGATGGACTATGTCCCGTGTGTGGGCTTTTGGATGAACCGGTGCACAGAATTATGGAGTGCGAGCTGTGTAGGGACGAACAAGCGGAGATTAGAGCCTATCGTGGCGATAACTCTCCTGCTAGTTTGGATGAACTGTATAGCAAAACACCCCCAGAACTGTTCCACCCCTTCCTGGCCCACAAAATAGATTTCCAGAGACCCCAACTCCCAGACCCTCCCTCCGAGTCAGACTACATAACTGACTCGGATTCTTCTTCAGACCTTTTTTCATTCCCGTAAAATTCTAAATCCAGGCGGACCCCCCCCTGTTGAATAACACCGAAGCAATACAAGGAATCCTAATCTTCGGGATCTCCTGCTTACGGGTGAAAACCACAGGGAATTCTTCAGTTATAGCAGGCCTTTTCACCCAGGCCAAAGGATGCTTAACTAAATTAATGTTTGAATATTTTTAATTTGACCTTTTCAGTACGACCCTGTATTTCACGAAATATAGAGTCACCAAAAACAAGGGACGGCAAAAAACGGGAAGACTGGGTATTCAAGGCAAGTAGCTATAGACGCGAATCTTAGCGAAAGCTGGAAGATGTCCAGAATACCGCATAGCTTGTGAGCTACATTAAGAAGGATCAAGACCCACAATACAGAGTGGAACAAAACACACTGGACAAAAGAAAGAATTGGACAATTTTAACAAGGAAAAATTGTGAAGTAGAAAGTTTTAATCACGGTGTAACAAATAAGGAAAAGCCATTGAATGAAACAAATAAAAAAGACCGTTAGAATCATTAATTTGACGAAAGGGTGGAAGGCCCTTACCAACAGGGCTGGGCAAAATACATTTTATTTTGTATTTGAAATACAAATACAAAATACATTTGAAAAATGTATCAAAATACATTTGTATTTCAAATACATTAGTATCCGTAACACAGGCTCCTCGGTACTGCTTCGTGCTTCGTATGCATCTGCTGTTTCCGCTTCTGGTAGTGGATGAATTGTGCGGGACCCCCAGCCGGTTTCCATCTCTTGCATTCGGGCAGGGTATCTCGGCAGTGTTCACCAAGGGCGCGATTTGCGAGATCGGCCCTACTGCGGGGACTCCTGGCCGGTTCCCATTCCTTGCGCTGGATCAGGGTATTCTCGGCGGTGTCCGCGACACAATTTCCACATTTCCGCTGCCTCTTGCGTGGCCTTTGCAGGGCATGTCGGCCTCTCGCGTTGGCCTTGCAGACTTCCCTCCTCCACCGGGGTTGGTTACCCGATCTTAGAGAGTCCTCCACAAGTTACCAGGGACCACCACGAGGAGGTGCGAGTAGGGCTTTGATCCCCATATAGGGCTGGTTTACTTAAACCTTGAAAACTAATAACTTAATAACCAAATTGTTGCAAATTTTTAAAATGCGGACCGTGACACTGCTTTTCTCCAAATGAGAAAAGAAAAAAAATTACCCTTGTTATAATTATAAAGCTCAAACTAAGATTCATTTTTATGTGAAAGCAATAATTGCTTTTCTTTTTTGCTGGCGTCTGTCGGCACTGGCATACAGGGGCGGTTGGGCCATAAGACGAACCGGGAAATTTCCTGGTGGGTCGGCTGTTCAGAGGCCCGCAGGGCCGGTGGATGAAAGTACGTCGAAGTGGTCTACCAACCTATTTTTCATTTTCAATTTTTCATTTTCTTAACAAATTTTTGTAAGATTTTTGTACACTTTTTTCTGTATTTTACACTATTATTTGCCTATATCAGCAAAAATTTAGTTTTTATATTTGTTCTTACGACTGCCCAGAGATACGGGGTTCACAAGAAAAGTAAAAAAAATAAAACCTGAATTTTCATAACATTTTTTCCCTTAATTTATAACTCGAAATCCGTTAATTCTAGATGATAAGGGGTTATTACTTAATTTGTAGATAAGCGATTGATCTTTAAAAACGTTCTAATTCATTAAGCTTTAAAAATCAATGATATCGGAGCTATGAGCGTTTGAAATCAGAAATTCAAAAATTGCTTTAAAAGAAGATACCACCCAAGGGTTTGGACTTGAATAAAAATTTTATTTGAAAATTTGTCTTGAAAAAGTGTCCTTTATCTCCACAGTGACGGGGACACCCTGTATGTACTTGACTGGGAGTCCGGCATTTTTAACTAAAAGAATGTTTTTTTGATAGTAAATGTAATCTGATTCAAAAATCTGTAATACACCTATGCTCTATTTAATTAGAAAAAATGCGCAACACCCTGTAAATGTTTATTTTAGCCATATCTGGAAATTAAAAAAGGGCCGACAAATCTTAGTTAATAAGTAGCAATGGCGGCTTGTGGCTTTTTCATTTGAGGAGGCTATTCATAAAATATGGATTTCTCTAGATTTCTTTTGATTTCCTAGAATTTTCTGAAATTTATTAAGGTTCCCTTAAATTTTCTCAGATTTCCTTTCACTTGTATATTAGATTTCCTTAGCGGTTCCCCAATATCCCATCCCAACAGGTGCATTTCGCCAGTCCTCCCCCATTTTGAATTTTTGATTCAAAATAGTCCACTGGCGTACCTAGAGTTTTTGCCGCCCGGGGCGGTCTTAAATTTTGTCGCCCCTTAAAAAAAAGAGCAAAGAAAAGGTCTTCGAGGTATTCGTAATCAAACATTTAACATACTATAGCTTTTTTCAAACTCAAAATTTTTACATACCGCAAACTGCCGCCCCTCTAAATATGTGCCGCCTGGGACGGTCCGCCCGTCCGGTAGTGAAATAGTCTAAATCTAAAAAATAGTTTGTACCAGTTTTGTTATTGAAATATTTCAAAATTTCTAATAATGACATTTCGCTAAATGTTATTTTTATGTCATCCCCCCTCGGATTTTAAATTTTGGTTATAAGATAGTTTTAATGGTTTGTACCTCTGTGTGTACCTTTCGTATATTTGGTTGTACCACATTTTTTTTGAGATGTACATTGTGCTAAAAATCTAAATAGCTATTATTGAAAAATAAAAATTAAAAATTTTAAAAACCCCTGATTGTAAAAAAATTCCAAAAATAAAAATTAATAATAAAAGCATCTTACTTTAAAAACTATCGTTCTCTTTAAAAAGAACAAAATAATTTTTTCTTCTTCACTCAACAACATAAATTCTTGGACGCTTCACTCGAAAAATTAACTTATCATCTTCTCTACCCCCTTCCCAGTACAAAGTTTAAACATTAATTTTGAAGTCAGGGGAAACGGAGAATTTTTAATATAAAAGTTTCGTAAGTGGAACATATCTCCGTTTCCCCTGTCTTCAAAATTAATGTTTAAACTTTGTAGTGGGAGGGGGGGGGAAAGATGATAAATTAATTTTTTGAGTGAAGTGTCTAAGAATTTATGTTGATGAGTGAAGACGAAAAAATTATTTTGTTCTTTTTCACTTCGTGATCCAGTCAGCCGATGTGGAAGCGCGAATAGTTAGTCAATGATATATATGAATTTGACAGCCATAATCTAAATTCCTAAAAAGGTGGAAAATAATATAAGTTTATATCACTTATTATTTAATATATAGGCAATATTCTCATTTGCCAACCCAAAATTTAATTTGTTTATTTTGGGATTAAGGGGTTAAGAGAAAAAGAGATTATTCTCCTTTTTTAAAACCATTAAAACTATCTTATAACCAAAATTTAAAATCCGGGGGGGGGGGGATTGATCAAAATGTTATTATTAGAAATTTTGAAATATTTCATACACTAAGCTGGTACAAACGAAAATAAGGAAGGTACAAACAGGTACAAACGACTATTTTGGATTCAAAATTCGAAATGGGAGGGGGGGGTGGCAAAGTGCACCTATCTCAACTTATTTAAATGAAAAAAAAACTAATTTTAATGCTGTTATTATTATAGGTGCAGTAGCAGTCCTGGAACTTGCATCGGTAATTATTTTCGAATTAAAATAACAATTCCCAATGAAATTTCAATAACCGTACACAATATAAATACAATACGCACACAAAGCTAGATTTTCAAACCGGGGGGTCTGGGGGGTATGGAATACCCTCCAGTACACCAAAGATTTTGTGCAAAAAAAGTGTGTTATTGAGCTTATTGGTTTCAAACCACAGAAATATAACTTCTAAAATTCTAAAATCTAAGATTTCTGATTTGAAATTCAATAACACATTTTCTTTTTTTGAACACAATCACTGATGTGCTGGAGGTAGATCCCCCCCAGACCCTCCGGTTTGAAGAACCTAGCTTACAAAATATAAAATGTATTATAGAGCTTATGAGTTTCAAATCAAAAATTTAACTTTTCATGTATTTCTATTCTATTTTCAATTCTATATTATTAAGAATATAATATCTGCTTTTGTAATTCTAGAATAATTTCCAATGCAATTTCCATGACCACTACTGTATGCAAAAGCTCACGATTTTCAAAAGAGGCTGGTGCTTAACTGCGTCATTAAAGAGCTCCGTTGGATATACAACAAAGAAATGTGTTCTTTTTACGCCCTAGATATATTGTAATACCACGTTAAGTCGATAGCGGCTTTTATGGAGTTATGCGGATGCATTATATGATATGATATGTGCGAACGGAGCCTTTGTACAGGGCGGCAGATTTTTAGGGCGGAAAATTTTCGTTTTTTCGCATGTAAAATTTTGGATAACTTGGATATTGGATAAATGTCGTTTATTTTCAATAAATGTCATTTTTTGAAATTTTTTTGACAAATTTATTTTCAATAAATAATGTCATTTTATTTTATACCTTTGTCGCTTCTGTTTATTCAAACGCCCCGTTTGTTTCTCCATCATCTATCCAACAGTTAAGTATTCACTAGAATTCTCATAAAGGCAATAAAATGACGGCCACGCTCCTTAAAAAAAATTTTGCCTGCGGCACACAGTGGGGTATTTGAACTTAAAAGCTGACCTAAATTCAAAATTTCAAATGCTACTTAGCCGCGCCGGCAAGCTTTTCCCGTTACCTCGCCCGTTAAGGGCGGTATAATCTTAAACTTGCACAGGGCGGCAAATTGGTTATCGCCGGTCCTGCATAGTCACAGTGAAGTAATTTCAAAATCGTTAGTAGCAGTGCCGTAATTAGGGTGGGACGACTGGTGCTGTTGCTCCGGGCCTAAGGCAGAAGATGTCACCAAAGCAGCGGCGTAGCGAGGGGTTTTGGTGCCCGGGGCGGATCTTAAATTTGACGCCCCCCCATGGGAACAATTTTTTATTTTGCTAGTTGTCAAAACATCCCTGAAGCGGTTCCAATTCAAAAATTGCAGATTTTTGAGTCGTTTCATTTATTGAAAGCATCACTGAAACGCTCCAATTTGAAAATTATTCATCTAGAAAGATGGGATCTTTAAGTAGCTCCTCTTTAAAAACACCCCTGTTATACCCAGTTAGAACCCAAAAATTATGATTCGAGCTAAATCAATCAGTATTATACCAATATCTTCTCTATAATCGAGCTAATATTGCCACTATAACGGTATAATGCTGCTAAAATAATTAGGTATAGAATTTCTTTTGTGTGAAAAATATGAAAATTTCGGTGAAGTGTAAACTATAGCAACAAGGGCGGTTAAAACTTATGAAAATTATAATTTTTGCATTAATTATAAAGTTTGGTGAAGATATTGTTAGTTTTTGCAAGTTTTAATCTGGAATCTGCTTATATGCTAATCCGGAAAGTTTATTTTTAAAAATTGCGCATTTAAGGCTAATGTAGTCTTTTGTTAAAGTTAAGATGTTAATAGTTAAAAAATTGTAGAAAAGTCGTGGTTTGAAACATAAGGGTAGCCTTAAGGACGAATTGTATACAGAACACGTTCTATATTAACATCGTACTTTTATCTAAGTTAATTCCCTGACTGATGATTAGTACTGTTAATTTTACTGTAAATCTCAACAGACGTTGTTCTTCATGCTCAGTTGAATTCGAAGTAATTACAAAACATGTTTAATGATTCAATTTTACGAGTTAAGCAAATACGCTAGTAGTTGAAGTATTGAAATCAAAAGGGAAAAATAAAAATGCAAATTAAATTTATAAATATTTATTCGAGCATACCTACACGCAGTAGTTGTAAAAAATTAAAAGAATGAAAAATTCTCAGCGAGTCTCATTACTTCTAGTTGGTGTAGTTTGAATGAAAGAAAATTTTGAAAAGTTAAATATTGTGAAAATTTACAAAAGTAATGGTTCACACCGTTAAAGTTTCCTTGCCCGAAGTAGGGTACATCTTTTATGCTCTCTGTGGAATTCCTCAAGAGAAATTCCGTATATCGCTTATGTTATCACACGCATTTCTTAACAATTCGTTTCGGAGCCATTTTGCAAGCTCCTTGCGTATTAGTAATTTTGCATCTCATTGCACCACCACCTAAAGGTGTCCACGCCTAAAATAATAATCATAATAATAATAATCGGTTTGTATAATTGAGCAGTTTGATGCGGCATAATTTCGACAAAGTTATTTTAAGAAAATGCGAAAAACTACAAACAGAATATAAATTTAAATTTTATGGTGCCAAAACAATAAAAATTGAAGTTCTAAAATCGCAGCGTGGGACAATATTGTGTTTTACAATTCAGTCATAAATAAACAGAAGAAATGAATGCAGTAGTTATCCTTGCGACGCGTTTTTACGTATCAGGACTGAAATAAATCCATTATTCTTTTCCTAATCCAGTTCGTTCAGCAAATAAATCATCGCAATGTATAATGTTACGAAAACATATCGCTGTTGGAGATTTCAAATTGTTTTTTATAATTTTTACAGTGAATAATGAAATTGTTCTTCCACTTGTGCAAACTAATTTTATATAATAAAAGCTCGAGGAGAAGAATAAGCGAATGCAGACGAATTTTTTAAAAACAAATAACAGCGACAAATAAATCGGGACCGAAAATTGCATTATGTGAATAAGAATTCATCGGTAAGCATTCTTTATTTACGTTTGTAAAATCAAACATCTTTATACAGTCAATTTGACTGATCTGTATTCAGCACAAAACTTCTACCTCTCGTAAAACCGCGACTCGAGCACTTAAGTTCCACATTTTATTCAACTTTTGTTTTAATGCGTCTTACCAAGACAACCTTATGATTATTTTAAGCGAAATGCTAAGGAAAATGTTGTATATGTTCGGCATATCTAACACTTTATAGACATCCAAAGTGAAACTAAGAAGAATATTAAGAAAAAATTTACATACCTAAGCAATTTTTCGACAAAAAACGTGCGGGAGAAGATAATTAAAAAAGGGAAAACAATTGAGCGGATCATCTCTCAGACAATTCGGGTCCAAAATTAAATTATTTTTCTTATCGTGGCGGATGCTAATTGAATTAATAAAAAAATTATCTCCGAGCAAGTCGCGCCGGCCGATTCTTACTTTAGTCCGGAGATGAAGTCACTCGACAGGACGAAGGCCATCAGAGCAGGACCATTAAATTGCTTCCAACTGTTCTAATAAAATAACAAACTCGAGTGCGGCAAAAAATTCAATTTATTTACATAAGGAAGAGAACAAGAAAGGGTTAAATGGGTTACAAACAAAAAACTCGATATCATAGGAGATATTATCTCTTTGTAAAAATAAAATTGTTAAAATATTTGTATAATTAAAGAAGATGAGACAGGAATTTTAATAAAATATAAAATGGGCACTTGAAAGTAAATGCTCTATAAGAATACAAAGGACATAAGAGAATTACGAAGTAATTAGAGTAAAGTGATTATAATTAAAGTACGCAAATCTTTATCTGCAAGCATAAAAAGCCACCCTTTGCAAATAAAAGTAGGTGTTGACATAAAAGGAAGTCTATAAGGCGATCAAAATAATGCAGGTGAATTTGCAATGTAGATTTAGTTATCGGGCAAATCCAGAACGATTTTCGGCCACGCCGACTGGATTTACCCTCGACTATGTACAAAATGATAGCGTATTCTGCGACTGTCTCTAGTTAAAGCATTTTATAGAAATTCTAAACGTGTAATCAAATGACTTTAAAAGAAAACTCCAAAATAACAATTTACGTAGGTACGCTTTATCTTCCATGCTTTAAATAACAAATTTAAATTGACTTTCACAATTTTTTTTTACATACAAAAATTTATTAATGTAAGAAAAGAACAATTAATTTTAATTGTGGAAGTTGTTGTTGACACTCTAAAGTATTCCATACCCCCCAGACCCCCCACAGTATTTGTAGCCAAAAGAGTGTAAAGTTTAATTTCACAGAATCAATTAAAAGAGTCGAGTTCAGCAAAACACTACACTAGCAATTACTTTATATTTAAATTCCAGTATATGAGACGATACAAACATTAAATATTTAACATTTAACGTAATACATTATAGAATCAACATAAAAAAAGGTTTGAGTTGGGATAGGCTAATTTCTTTTACATAAAAAAGTGCTACAGGTTTCCAGACCCAAGTCTGTTTTTATTTAAACATTTAATACTTCAAAGATGTTGCCAGCCTGAATATTTAATGTTTTTTTTTTTTTTTACAACTTGGCAATATAAAAATTTAAATCTTATAATTTATCAATTTAATTTGAAAAATGAAACTCAAAGTACTGATTACTAATCAGAAGTGCAATAAATCCTAAAACGGAATTATACAGATTCAAATAATTTTTTTGTTTTATTTAAATTAAAAAAATAAATTTGTTAAAAACCAAAGTTCAAAAAACTTTACTTTCGAAACTGATATCATAAATTACTATTTTCTGCTAAAACTTTTGGGCAAATCCCTCTCTGTATTGAATTGCAAGATTTGGCATGAAATCGTGTAATAACCTTCCGACTTCGGGAATTTTACACAGTAAAATTTGCAACAGACGCCATGAGAATGTGAAGTTTTTAAAGTTCCCAATAAAATTGGCTTTCCAGAATTCTTTCCCTATTACAATTCAAATGACGTCGTAAAGTGTTGTGGGCGAAACTTGCCATTAAAATCGAGGCAAAGGAATGGTAAAAAATTTCAAATTGTTCTTTCTTGTTAATTTATTTAGTTCTTTTATTTATAAGGACTCCTAAAAATTGCTAGGAAGCCAAAGTTAGTAGGCGAACTGGGGCGTCCTTTGAAAAATAAGGATAACCTTTATAGGATAGCGTTTACAAGCTAAATTATTTAATTCGTAGTCTTTTGCTTAAAAATATGAAAAGTTCTAAATTAAATTGAATTAAAAATTAAAAATCAAATTTTTTAAGCAGAAAATACAAACTACATTTTTTCGTTTCTTCAGCATTCCGAATGGTTGTGAAACTATCAGGCGCAAGCGTATCAGGCATAACATAATTATATAATGCTACGATACGTGACATTTGGGCGCTGGGGTTTGGGTCCCGGACTTTTAGGAGCCGGATTTTTGACTGTTTAGTAAAGAGAACCATTATTTTAGTATTGTCGTGTTACCGAATCAAATTTTGGAATTAGTGGTTTAATTTTGTAATTTTTTATATTTTTTTGAATTTTAATTTTCAAATTTTGTCAAGGCACGACTGACAAGTTTGATAGAGGCTTTTTTGCCAAGATGGCCGCCTGAAGCGGTTGAGGAGAAAGTCGTCTCCCGTAATTTTGAGATTTTCAGTTTTGAATTTTGAAAATAAATAGTTTTGATTGAGCAAGTAAGAATTTCTTATTTATAATTTGGATATTTTTGTCCCAATTTAGACGAATTTTGGGATGATTTTTGCATGAATTTTTGGAACGATTCCGAAGAGTCAATTTTTTGAAAAAAACCACGTGCAATTAATAAATGGTTTAATTGTTTAGTTTTGGATTTTGGGTTTTGGTCTGTTATACAAATATAATCAATTTTTTGGGAAATAGAAAATTTTAGTTCATCTGGAATCCCAAAACGTGGAGCGTCCGGATCAGTTAAACTCACTCATGAGAGGCCTTTCTTCCGACTTCTTAAGCTAGCTGGCGAACCAAAGGCCAAAAAGGAAGTTGGATTTATAATAATTCTTCTAATAATTCTAATTTTTAATTTGTTATTAATTTAAAAAAAAAATTTTAGCCCTCTCTTTTCACCACTTATTTTTTATAAAATATGAATTATAATAATATATTATAGGTAAATAAATCTTAAAAAATATTTTAAGGAACTTAAGAAAGTAAATATGTAAATGGCAAAGCAAAATTTTGTTTTGGTCCAAAATTTCAAATTTTTTTTTGTAATTTGTAGAATCACAAAAAATAAAGTCAGTATGTTTTCTACAACAAATTTGTCAAGAAAGATGGCAAAATATTAGGTTGGCCGTTTTCTGTAGGTACATCCATACCTAAAATATGCTATAAATTGTAATGCATAAAAAGATTTAGTTTCCAAAATATAGCCCTTGATGGAACTCAAATTTTTTCCCAAAAAAACAAAGTTTTCTGTAGAAGAATTTCCAGATGAAATACATCTAAATAACAGACGAAATATACTAGCTGGAACGGTTTGGTTATTATATATTATATAAAAGCTGCTTAGACATTTCAGGGAGGAGCAAAATCAAAAAAAAATTTAATTCTAAAAATTGAACACTAAAATTTTTTAATGTTTTTTATTATTTGCAGAAAAGGCAAATTTAAAATTCCATGGTCCTTCGCAAACTCAGTAATAACTTTCTCTACGAAATTTAAATTAATTAAAATTAAATTTAAAGATTTAAGGTACGAGCCAGGAAAAGCAGCTGCGCCCTTTGTCCCCCCCCCCATGTGCTTAGATATTAATTCAATTGAGCACTACACATCATGGATAAAACGTGGTATCAATTGGATTGAACTTGATCACTGTCATAATATCAGCCTACAGCCTACAGAAGAAACTCCCCATCTATGTATTTATGAAGAAATTCAAAATTTTGAAAAAGGGGGGCCAGCGTGAATTTTTTGTTTTGCGATTTACGAGGCTAATGTTAAACTTTGGACTTTAATTTTTAATAACACAAACAATACAAATTGAATACAACATAGTACAAAAAATATTTTTCAAAATTTATGAAAAAGGGGGGCCATCGTAAAAAATTGTTTTTTGTGATTTTCAACTTGATGCTTGGCAAAAATGAAAAAAATTGTTACAATACAATCCAATTCAATACAAGTGAATACAACAGTATACTATAAAAATATTTCTAGTTTTCGAAAAAAGGGGGGGGGGCTAACTTCACGCACTTGCAAAAGTCAGGGAATTTAAAACTTGGCATGAAAATGTCAGGAAAAAACAAAAATTTTGTCAAGAAAATATTTTCAATTGAAATATTTTTAAATTTGAAATAATTTTTTTTACCGGAGCTCGAATGTCGGCGCCCAAAAGTCTTGACCCAATAATGCTAGCAGGTAATCGCGGCCTTCAGCGATGATGATGATGACTTTCTAATAAATAAATAGAGTGGAACTCGACCGATGTGTAACTCGATTGGTTGAGACTCGATTGATGTGAAACTCGATTAGTTGAAAATTCAACCGATGTGCAAGTCGCTACTGGAATTATTACAGGCGCGCGCACCGGTGATTTTTTAGGTGACATCCGGATGCCCACAAGACGATACGGCATACATTACAGATTTTTCAGTTTAAATAAATGTATAAATAATATCAGTTAAAAAAAGCTGATTATTAGATTTTAAAGCATATTTTTTTATCTTTTTATGTTTTTTGGCGAAAACGGCAAACTTTGCAGTATTATTTTTTTTTTGAAAAAATATAAAATAAAATCCTTCAAGTTTAATCGCATATGAGGCTAATTAATTTTATTGGTTTTATAATTTTAATTGCAAAATAAATTTGATGCAACAACAGCTTGTTTTACCTTATGCAATAGGATAGCAATTCTCCAGATCATTGAATTTGTATCCGTACCCAGCTATCCATATCTCTGCATATTTTAGAGCCATATTTTCAAATCAGATCATTAAAACACCGTAAACAATGTGATCCATATTTATATATTTGCTAACCGTAGGTTTTGTAGGATTTTGTCTACCACAAAAATTAACTAACACGTTATCTTGAGACCTAAAAATAGGATTTTGAAAATTAATGGTATATACTACAAATCATTAAATAATATCAGATCTTAATGTAAAGAATTTTAAGATCTGAAGTAGTTAGTTTGAAGGTCAGAACTTAATGTGTTATTTTTGAAAAATAGTTGTAATTATATAGGTATATTATTTATTTAAAGCATAAATAAATTTTTATTCTTTAAAGTTTTGTTAAAAATTATAAACACGGTGTTAAAATAACCAATTTTATTTTGGTGTTAAAATATGGTGATTGTGTAACCGTAGTGTTAAAAGACTAATAATAAAGACACCATTTTATTACCCGGATGTGATCGAGTAGCAAAAACACCTGTTTATAACCAGATGGTGTCAATTAGGTAGTAAAAACACTGGGTTATAACCACGGTGTTAAAATAAATACGTATATTTTTAAACGTAGAAAGGTAATAATTTTTGTATTTATTTAAAGAAAATGTCATTAAACAAATTATTTGTCATTGAAAGACGACCATTATAAACCTACTTCTACAAGTTGCAAAAAGCAATTATCTCAGTGAAGATGTCAGTAGAATCGTGCAAAAAAGCTTTCCATTTCTAATCTTTAGAAGCTTAAGTATTAGATAGTACTTCATGATTTGAAAAAGTTACTGCTTGCTGTCATTGGTTTTAAGAAGGAAGTGAGAAAATCGATTTTAAAGATTTAATTTTATTTAGCGACGAAAATGGTGTAACGCTCTTTAGAATTCCAAACTCGCACGTCAATTAATGTTTGTCATTCAATAAACTCACCGCATCTAATAAAATTTCTTGCGGTGTTTGCAGAATACGTTATTAACTTAATTTTTGTAATATACTATCAATTCAAAGTGCTCCTCCATCTTTCCATCAACTTAACACTTGAGAAATTTATTTAGCATCCAGATAATGAAAAGCTGACGCTAGGTTATTTGCTACAAGGCAAAGCTACTACTCACGCCGTTAACGAGTTATTACGCTGTTTGTGTAAATCTCAAGACTAATTAACATCGTAATATGAAAACAAAGCAGATATACAAATTTAGATTTAAAATATTTAGAATTTAAGCGCTTCTACTCGACCTTATCTCCAGAAATTTTTAATGAAACGAAGGCGCTATTAAAAAGTTGAGAACCACTATGTTCAGGGACGGATTTACTTCTTGATGACTTCTTGTCATCAATATTGCAAAATTAAGTAAACGAAATTAAAATAAAATTTATATTAGAATATTTTTGAAATTCAAAAATTTTAATTTTTCACAAACCCAATTTAAAAGTTAGGTCATAGCAATATATTGTCGTGCTCCAAAATCCTCATTGCATTTTTACAATAATGCGAGCTGCGCCATTTTTTGGAAAAATGGGCTTATTTTCGAGTATAATTATTGTGTTACCACTGTTACCTACCTTAAATTGAAGTGGGAATTAAAGGACGGCATTTTCGAAAATAAGCGAAATTAATATTAAAATAATTATTAAAAAACAGAACGAGTGTTGGCTCCCCCCCCCCTTTGGCTGCGCCATTGCATTAGACTATTACCTCTGGGGCGCCGTGAAAGATAAGTGTTACGTAAACAATCCCGAATCTATTGAAGCCTTAAAACAGGAAATCGACGCTGTCGTTCACGAGGTAGAGGCTCAAACAATCGAAAATGTACTGAAAAATTGGGTAGTTCGAATAAGGTACTGTAAAACAAGTCGTAGAAGCCATTTGAACGATGTTGTGTTTCATTCATAAATTTCAATGACGGGCCTTTATCAGTGAAATAATAATTTTGGAAAAATGACTACTAGTACTTTTTTTAAAGCGAAATTAAATTCCAAATTTTACATGACACACCCTGTATTATTTAATTAAGTTTGGGAAAATTTCATGTCACCCTCCTTACAAAAATACCACGACATTACCTGCCTTAGATTGAATTGATAAACCAAGAGTTTACAATTTAAACAACAAATTTGTCGAAATTTTTTTTTCAGTACCGTCAATGGGGGTAGCTTTGGCCCAATTTTTGTGTTTTTTTTCATAAATTGCGTTAAATTACACAGATATTAGATATACCAAACTTACATCCAATTTTCTGGTGTTATCGAACTCTGCTAACTTCAGAGAACAAATGGACTGAAAATTTAAGCTGAGAACGGTTTTATTTATATTTTTATGATTTTTTAAAAATTTGGGCCAATCTTACTCTCAATTGGGGTAACATTGTCCTAAATTTAAAATGTCATAAAAATCAAGCCTAATATTATTTTGGGACAATATTATCTCGTTTGTAATCATGGTATAGTAAAGCAACATCTGTACCAAAGTTACCCTTCAGGGCCAAAGTTACCCCAGTTGACGGTATTTACAAAATATTAGATCAAAGTTAAATAATTTTCAAAACTGAAATATTTACAAATAATTACAAAATATAAAAATTCAATTGAAATCATCAAATTATTTACCTTTTTAATTAAATTTCAAAAATTAACAAAGAACAAATTTGATATAAAAATTAACATACGAATTATTGAAATTCAAAATGAAAATACTAAATCCATTATAAGATGTTCCTGATCTAAGGTTTCTTTCGATATTCATCCAAGCTGATGGTCCCAGTTTGGTCCCCAATCGTCCGTGAACCAAACGTCCTAGAATCAACAGCTTGGATGAATATCGAAAGAAACCTTAAATCAGGAACATCTTATAATGGATTTAGTATTTTCATTTTGAATTTTAATAATAATTTAACTCATATTCCATCTCTTACGCTAACCTGCGCTCCGGTCCCCTCCGCTCCGGGCGCTCCGAGCCGTTTTGCCAAAGACTAAACTAATTAAAAATATCCTTGAATACTAAAAGAACTCGCCAAAGGTGGAACTTGAAAAAGGTGAAACTCGAAAATATAATAATTAAACATAATAAGGGGGGGGAGGGGGTAAATTGCATCTAATTTCTCGCATTCAAACGTCTCTGCGTTCAAACTTCCCTGCGTTCAAACGTCCTGGCGTTTAAACGTCACTGCGTTCAAATGTCTTCGCGTTCAAACCAGAGCCGTATTAAGGGGGGGGGTTAAGGGGGCTGCAGCCCCGGGCCACCACATTCTAGGGGCCCTAAAAAAATTAAAGCAACAAAATTTAAATTAGTACAGATTAAAATAAATTAAATAAAATAAATGTGTATGTATACCTCATGTGTTTTATAATAAAAAAAACTATAATCAATTATGTATAATAATTATTATCCTTTCAAAAATTTGACATTAGACCTAAGCGCGGTTGACCTTGAATAATTAAAAACTTTCGCCTGCGGCGCATTTTAAAAAACATACAAGACCAAGGGGCCTCCAAAAAAAGTTAGCCCCGGGCTTCACATATTCTTAATCCGGCTCTGGTTTAAACGGCCGAGTTCAAATAACCGCGTTCAAATGTCCGACTCTGATTTTATTCATGTTATGTACCATTTTTTTTCTTACTCATATTTTTTTCCTAATTTTTGTATGCTTTCTGCCCAACTTTGTTTTATTTCTTGCTTACTTTGACTTGAATATGTTTTAATTTTTGTCATAATTATACCATAAATTAAAAAAAAATAAATAAATGCGAATGAAGCGATGTCACGTGATACACACGTACACAAAAAATACTTTAGCTCCGAATAAAATACTACATTCTTTTTTCTGAAAAAGTAAAATTAAAATATTAAATTTAATTTAAATTATCTTAGGCACTAAAGCACTTTACTGCCGCCTGCCATATTTTATCATTAAAAATAATGTATTTTTTACCATTCCTTTCCATTTATTATGCTGATTTTAGAATTTAAACTGCATTGTCTCATTTATTTCAATTAAGAAATAATTATTATATGGCTTAATAAGCTAATTTGAAAAATTTGGTGGGATAAATTAAGATTTTGTTGATTGCGTGATAGAGTAATTGGTTGAATTATTTTTTTATGATTGTGTTTGATCTCTCGAGTCTCTATCCGGTTCGGTGTTACAGAAATTTGCTCGTATGACGTGGCGGCTGATTGAGCCTTAGGGGATTTTGCGTTTGTAAGCAAACACAACAAATTAACTATGGAAATTGAGTTAAGCTTTGTCGAAGGTTTTTGAAATCAATAAAATATTTGGAAATTTTATCGAATTTAAACAATTTAGGAGCGAGTTCGCAGACTGATCCAGTTAGTTGCCATTAGTAAATTAGTTTAGTATTTATTAACTTAAACCTTTAATGGGATATAGTTGAGAGAACTAAAGTTATCCATTTTGGTTTTTGTGGAAAATTAATTTATTTAAAAAATTGCAGTTTTTAGAAAATCAAAAGTTTTGGGGTTTATACATTTAAATGCAAACTGTTCTTTACATTGAGGATTATTCTGTTTTCGTGAATTGCCGGATCTTCGGCTTAGCGACTGATTGCTAGACTAATGAAGGGAAGTCTAATTTAAATAAAACCCTTTCAGGAACAGGTGCTGGCATTTTACAAACAGTTTTAGTGGAAAAGTAACTCTCTTCGTTATCGTCGCATATAAAATGCAAACACGCTCGTCGCATTATGCATGTAAAAAAGTTTTTCAAATTGTAACCTCCGCCTCGTCGCGAAAAATTCGATGCAAAACAAGCGGATTCTTCCGTGTCTTGGCAAAACAAGTTGTCAAATAGGGCAACAATTTAAAACATATTTTTAAATAATAGAATCAGGAAACAAGGAATTAAAGTGAAAAAAGGCATAAGTAGAAGTGGAAGTGGAAGTCTGGTAAACTTCTAGACGTGAATGAGGAAGATAAAAACTACCGTTGACGAGCGTTTGAACGCTTCACTGACCACGTTTTATTTTATAGCCAAAGTTTTTCTCTTTCTGTCTTAAGTTGCACTACAAAGTGTTTTCAACCACCAATTCGTTCTGGTTAAATTTAAAAATATATTAAAAAAAGTTTTGCCAAACCATAAATATAAGGAAAACTTTTTTATTATTCGTCGTTTTTAAATAGGACGAGAAAAAACAAAAACATAAATAAAATTTGTAAATTAAAGTTTCGGCCGTCGGTAATTAAATTAATGGCAAGAAACAATATTTAAGTCGTCGTCGTCAAATAAAGCAAATTTAACAAAAAGATATTCGGTTCAATTGATTTATTTTCTATTTTTGTGAGCGTATTTGACAAAATCTTTCTTTAGACGTATTGGATTGAAGTGATATGTTTGCTCTGACGTCCCATTCTACCCTTTGATGTTTGTCACTCTTCCATGCTACCGAAGCCATTTATATCTGATAGAGAACATAATGTATCAAAATACTTCAAAAACTGCTACTCTTTTTCTTTTCTAACTTAAAAGGTTCGTCTGGAAGCGATAGCTCGGACCGTTTTTAACAAAAAGCTAAGATGATATAGATATAAGCAGCAACAAGGTTCTCTATTAACTCGAACGGATTTCCAAGCATCTCTCTTTCTCCATAGTATTATCTAATAAAATTATTTTCGATAATTTACAATTTATAATTACCAATTCAGCCCTTAATTAGCTTCATCTTGTCCAAAAGTTCTTCCTGCATAACTTTACTTCAAGTTTTAATAAAATTATTCACTTCATTTTCCCGAAACAAGTGAACATCAAAATGTGAACATTCTTCAACAGGAAAAGCCTAGTCGGTGTGCTGGTGACATGGTACATTCTGATAAAATTTATTTATTTTTTTTTTTTTAGATAAAATGCCTCGGGCTACCTCCACCACTATCTTGCATTAAGTTAATGTTTTTCTTTGTATCACAAGATGCGATTGCTAAAGACTAAAGAGTTTTCCTATCTCACGCGCAGTCATTGATTGAGTAATAAATTTGACAACTGCGATCGATAACCCACGAACAAATTTATGAATCTGATTAGCGAATAATAAAAATGCTGGAAATTTTCTTCGCCGTATGTCACTTGGAATTTTTTAAAACCATTAATGACGGGGTATAAAACAGAATTATAAAGTCGATAGGGTTGGGAATATGTAGAATAAGCCACCCCGACATATAGGGGCAGATTGATTTATTGAGCGATTGATCGGGCAATTGCTTGGTGGGCTAGGAGATTGATGTTAAATTATTATTCCCTGGTTTTCAAAATCCCGCTTTCTTAATCGGTTACTTTAATTCTAGCACGGGTATTCTTCTGAAATCCATCTGGGTAATAGGTGAGAGATTTTTCTTGTCCATTTCAAAAATCAAATTCTGCAATTAATTTTTAATTTTAAATAAAGTTTTTTTACAAAAGTTAAAAACACGCGAACAGATAATTTTAATTATTTACTAACAGATAAACTTTTCAAAACATTTAATTAATCGCAAAGTTGAATACTCAGTAAAAACGTTTTTCTTTTAATCAAAAAATCAAATTTTTTTGAAAAATTTTATTTAAAACAAAAAATTTTTTTCTTCATTTGAATAAAATATTTTTAATCAAACAAGAATTTGTTTAAATTAAAAAACCAACTAAAAACTTCAGTTGCGTGTATTTTCGCAATTTTTATTGAATTATAAAAAATATTAGGAGTTTTTTGATGAATTTTACCAAAAATAGTTTAGATAAATTAAACAAAATTTGTTTTTTTTTTTGGAGTCGAAGAAAATCGTTAAGATTATTTATATTTTACTTATTCTATATTTTTGTCGTTTCATATCTTAAATAAAACACGTTTTTGATTCAAAATTCTCTGTTACACTTTCTTTATCTCAAAATACTCAGGATATATAAATTAAAGTCGAGTACTTTCTCTACAATAAAGTAGAGAACAGAAAAGTGAAAATATTTATTGAAAATTCGAGAAAAGTACAATATTATATATTACATCAATTTGTGATATTAACGCTTTAGATCTCAAATTTAAAAATAAAATGAAAACTTTGATAAGTTCAGAACCATTAAGGTTCGTTCTCATCCAATTAACGCTCCGTAAATTAATAAAAAAAACGACATTTCTTTTTTAAAATCTTATTTTTATTGATGTATTTGACTTTAATAAATTTTATCAATTTTATAATTAATTACACCCACATACATCGATGAACACAAGGTTTTAAGGATTAGATCGAAATGGCATTGTAAACAATCGATTTTAAAATTTTTTTCTCTTTCAAAATCTTAGCTTGTTCTTAATTTTTTACAAGTTTTTTCGTCTGGGGGGGGGTCTGGAAGGTATCAAGTATACTTTAACAGTTATTATCTTAATACATAAAATCTCAGCACTCTGCTGCTCCGGCTCCGGCTCCTCCTCCAGCGTGTCATTTTTTGGTGAAAAAACAAACAATCTGATTGGTCGACTTTTTTTTACCAACCGAAAAATATATTAAAGTACTGACGATGGTACTCCCCCTGGGACGAGTTGCACATCAATCGAGTTTCCAACCAATCGGGTCTAGATGCCCGTCCGTGGACGGGCTTTTTGCTAGTTATTATTATAAACAGCTGGAGCTCCAGTTTTGAATATCTGCTTTACTCTGGATTTCTGGATTCCGGATTCTGGATTTCTGGATTGGAAGTGGAGGGCAGGTCAAAGCTTGCCATTATTCCTCGAGCCATCCCAAACTTAAAGCAAATTCGAGTATTTTAAAAGGCGGTGTGTCACTAATACTGGCCATGTCAGGCCAGAAGTTCCCTGACATGGATCCTCTTTTTGACGCTAACGGCGGGCAGTTGCAGAGCATATGCTCCACCGTTTCGTCAGCTTCATTACATCCGCGACAAATTGAACTGTCAACCAGTCTGCATATCTACCCAGCGTTAAACTTATGGTAATGTGACCAGGTAAGATTTCAATTTTAAATTTGGCGCTAACTAAAGGTTCTACTTGCCTGGGTCTACTGGCACCGCCGCCGCCTCACCAAGTCGACCTTCTGACTTTTGTAAACTCAAAGGGCCAGTGGCGTATCCAGGTAGGGGGCTAGGGGGGCCCGAGTCTTCCCCCCGAAATTATTTTTGTATTATAATTTTCTAACTTTCTATTAAACAAATTTTCGTCTGCGACGTTATTACAAGACTCACTTTGCTCATGCCCCCCCCCCCGAACTAAATTCCTGGCTACGATACTGCAAAGGGCAGTAGCTTTTCTACGCTCAAGTAAACTAGTGACCACTCTTAGTCGCTGACGGTAACTAACATGTTTTAATTGTTATTTTTTCACCGTTCAGCGAGTTACTTGTAATTATACAGCAAATAGAGTGATTTGTGTACTTAAACCATTTTATTACAACAACAACGCCTTTATTTATTGAGTCGCACTCAAAGAAGCGTCTTCACACAGCATCGTAGTTTTAGAGCAGCAACAGTTGGAACACCACAAAAAATCAAGCTCTCGCCAGCAAAATAACAACTTATATCCAGCTGTAGTTCAGAAGAGAAAATTCCTGCACCTGAGCCGGTATATTGTTTTTGGAACCATCAGTATACAGACTTATGTCTGACTAGCTGGAAAGCCCGTCCATGGACGGGCATTTAGATCCGATTGGTTGGAAACTCGTTTGACGTGCAAGTCGTCCCAGGGGGAGTACCGGGAGTGGTTTAATATATTTTTCGGTTGGTAAAAAAAATTTGACCAATCAGAGTGTGTTTAGGTTACCAAAAAATGACACGCCGTAGCAGCAGGAGCGGCAGCGAGCTGGCATTTTATGTATTAAGATTCGTCTGCTCCTGTTGCGTTTGGCAAGACGTTAAATTTCCTGTCAAACACATATTTGGGAGAGATTCTGTCGGGCATCTAGATCCAAAAGAGGCACTCTTTTCGAGCAGACCGCAAGGATCCGCGCATGCCCACCTCCTCCTTGCCTATGGGTCCGAAGGCCCCATGACCGCATCCCAAGATCCCTAACTTGACTCTTCAAATTCGTTTATTTTTGGTTTTTATATAGGAAAGGAAGAAAACTTAACCAAATCATCACTAGTCCGTGCTGAGTATTAGTAATAGGATTGGACTAGAACTCAGGACCGTTTCCGTTATCTTTTTTGTAGCCGCTGTTGATCATCGCATTACCGTTCTTTTTTTTTCTTTTTCTTTCGTGGCTGTTGTGTAAGCTACCATACTATTTACGGCGTCCAGACCTGGTCTAGCCTCTGCCTATCTACCACGCTGAAAAAATGTGTGTTCAGTATCGTCCCATGTCTACAGTAAGTATACACATTCGTTGCTGTTTAATTTCTTGAAGCTGTGGAAGCACGCAGAAAAGCAGACGTGATCAGACAACAGCTGCGGAAGATAATAATTATTTTTTTCGTGACCCTTGATGGCCCACTTGGTAATATTTAGGATTAATCGGTGGGTTCATCTTTCTTTGGAAGACCCCAAGTAACATTTTGTGCTGAATATCAACTGCAAACTCACTGTGTCAGCACAAAATTCAGCTTTTGAGCTGAGACAGCTGCTGATTTTTAGTAACGTCAGAAGCTGAATCGCTACTGAATTGCTAATTTGGCGGCAAAAAACAGCTAAAAATGCACTCTGGCAGTTAGTCAAATTGATGAATATCAGCTGACTGAGTGCTGAATCAGCTGATATTCAGAGCTGCATCAGTTGATATTCAGATGATATTCAGCAATTTGACCTGCTGCCGCAGCGCGTTTTCAGCTGGTTTTTTGCCGCCAAATTAGCAATTCGGTGCAATTCAGCTAATCTTGTAGTGCTGACAACCAGCTAATGTGCTGGTGATGAAAACCAGCTGAATTTTAAGGTGACAGACCGCAATGGCAGCTGATAATTTGCTGACAATATTTTGTCAGCACAAAATGTTACTTGGAACGTGTTCTACGCTGTTTGTCAGTACTTCAAGAGGTGACGTACTTGAAGCTCTGTTCTTCGGCTATTAGGTGAATTGCGTTGACTCAAAACGTCTGTGGAGGTGGTTTTACAAACGCAGTCTATTCTAATTGCCGTCTGCCTCTGTACTCTCACCAGCTTACTTCTGTGGCAGTCTACTTTTATCCATAGACAGAGGCGGATCAAGGATCAAAGATCAAGCTGAACCAAAATTTGCGCCCCCTTGACGGGGAGGGGGTAAATGATGTGCAGCACATTCTACAAAAAAATAAGTGGCAGTTCCAGGGTAATAAATTTTAAAATGATAATAAAGCACACCACGTTTGCTAGAAAAGTTGTGTGTCTGCATATAAAAAAATAAGCAAATGTAAATATACCTATAAATAAAGATTAAAAAAAATTTTGTTTTCAAAATTTTAGAAAGTAATAACATTTAAGTAAACACTTGAGTTTACAGGATATTGTCGATAGAAAGTGCAACAAAAATAATAAAATTTAAGTAAAAACGTTAGTATGCAACAGATTTAAATGTTGCCCACAATTGAACGATTTATTACCAGATTAAAGCCCTATAACTGAAAAAGTACTACAAATATTAGCCTGAAATTTTTACACATTATTCTTAGATGTTGAACAATATTTTAAAGCAAAAATTTTTTTTTCGATTTTAAAAAAAATGTCGCATTGGGATTATCCCTTAAACAATTAGAATTTAAAAATGTGACATTACTTGCAGAGTCGTAACTAGGAAATATTACGCTTGGTGCAAATAAAATATTCCCCCCCCCTAACGTAAGAGTGGTGTTTTAATTTTTTTGCCTTCTTTTGGTCTTTTGTCCGAGACAACTGTCTTAGTCGCCCCCCCCCCCCCTTAGTTACAGTTAAGGTTATTGTTCTATTGGAAAGTGCCTTATCAGCACCGGCTATCGTTGAGCGTACCAACCCCGAATTAGAATTCTAGCATACGGAGTGGAGCTGAACATCGAAGTAATTAATAATTTAAAGACGTCATAACTAGAGATTCCAAAAAGACAATGCATGTTTTAATTTTGTTAGATCTCATCAGGGACGAATAGAAGGAAGATTTAATCATCAACACGTAATTAAGACTAAGATTGCAGTTTTGCAGTAGTAATATTAATGAAATAAAGTGGGAAAAAGCAGCAAAAGTAATATTAATCATAGGTAAAGATTTAATTAAATTGTGTACCCATTTAGATAAGTAATAAAAGAAAATAATTTATCAAAAGTTCCCAAGTGTTTTCGCCCTCGTAATTTATACTCATCCAATACAAAAACTATCGCGAAATGCGTTTTAGTAAATTTATAAATACTACGCCACTGTTTGACAAGCGAATTTTTTAAAGAAAATTTATAGCCAAAGATTGAGAGTGCATACCCAATATGTATCACGGTTTGCGGAAAGCAGCAACAGAATCGAATGATATTGTCTCGACAAGAGGATCCATCGACCCTTTCCACGCCCAACCAACGACTTCCTAAGTATGTTAGATGGGTGGCGTCGAACAATTTATGACAATGGAAAACACTAGATAAGTGTAATAGAAGTTTAATCAACCATATTTTGTGTTTCTTAACGCTAGATTACAATTTTGCAGGAACAATTTTGCCTTGAAAGATTACTTCCTGTTTTGTAATATTCTCAAATGCTTTCGATACTCTTCTGCTATTCTAAACAAAATATTTTCAATCGCTTATTTAACTCAAAACTCAACTTTATGTTTTATGCCAAACATAAATACAAAAACAGAGAAACATATAAAAATTTTATTATGAAATTCAATTTTGAATTATTAGAAATACATACATATCGAAATGCAAATTATGGCGAAAACTTGCTATTGCACGGTTTTATCATTTTTAAAAAAACATTATTTCACCAAAATCAGGTCAAATATCGATACTTTCTTTTGCCAATTCATCAAGCATCACAATTTATTGTTCTCGAATATGTTAAATGTTTCAGTTTGTTTAGTCTTATCTTTTGCTTCAACGGCAAGATTAGTTTGATGAATCGTTGAAAGTTTGGCAAAGATAACATTGAAGTAGAGGTACATTTAAATTTGAAAAGCATTAACTTAAATTAAAAAGCTTGCATATAAACTAAAAAGTTTTAATAGTCTTAAAATTATGCACTCACGCTTTTGGCTTTGCCCAAATAAAAAATAATTCACACGCAGAAAAATATATCCCGCAAAAACTTAAATTCCATTTTTCAGCTTATGAAATATATTCTTTTTTTGTTTTAAACCACCCTGTATATACAATTGATTTGAAAATTTTCAATTTACCAATCTAAATTATTTAGTAGGTATATATATATATAACTGGCAGGATAGTCGCAAGGTAAAATTAAAAAAAATATTTCGCGAAATGAACAATATAACTTCGATATGCGATGTTTCTAAACCAAAAAGCAATGAAAGTACCGAAACCGAACAAACTGCACCGATTGCTGATATCAAAATTAATGTTGAAGATTCGCGGATGGAATTAGAAGATGATAAACTTAATAAATGTTTACGGTGTGACAAATCGTTTCCAAATATTAACCACCTTGCACTTCATTCGAAAATCCACGAAAAAGTAAAAGAAGAAAGATTTCAATGCACTACTTGTGATAAAAGTTTTAAAAGGGCTGCTCACTTGTCCAGACACTCCAAAATCCATGAAAAAGACAGTGTAAGATTTGAATGTAAAGAATGCGGAAAATCATTTAATAGAAAAGATAATTTGAAAACCCACGAAAAAATTCACCTTGGAATTAAAAAACCATCCAAATCTTTTCTTTGTCCGCATTGTGGTTTGCTATTTAACACTTCCAGTGATATAACTGTTCATGTGCGCAGGCACACCGGGGAAAAACCATATAAGTGTTCGATGTGTGATAAAGGCTTCCCAAGGTCATACGATTTAAAATGTCACGAACGTACCCACACTGGAGAAAAGCCTTATTTGTGTAACGTTTGCGGCAAAGCGTTTAGTAGAAGCAACAAATTGCTACGGCATACCCGTGTGCATACGGGCGAAAAACCGTATAGCTGTAATTATTGTGAAAAATCATTTACTCAATCGAACGATCGCAATCTGCATATGCGCATACATACCGGTGTCAGACCGTATTATTGTGGAGATTGTCCAGCACGGTTTATACAATCTTCGCTACTTAAAGCTCATAGACAATCGAAAGGTCATTTTACGGAAACCAAGCCGGACTTGATTGGAGCTTATAAAGTCGAACCGGTTATACTAAACTCTGATCCAATTTCGCTCAAAATTAAGCTTGATTCAGTTATTCCAAAAATTGAAAATAACTCTGAACCGCAGGAGTCATCGATTACAAATCCTGCAGATAAAGCTGAAGAAAATTGTAGTATTGTGGAAGGTGGGGAAAATTCTTCCGTTTTAAGTTCAATTAAATCGGAATAAAATTATTTAATTATTGTTTTGAAATTTGTTAACTTTCTATATCAAGTTTTTTTTTTTTTTTTAATAAAAATATTTTGAATTTTAATTGTTTATGTTAATTGCGGCAAAGCGTTATGTTGTTTATGTTAGATGGTTAATAGGGAAACTACGATATGAACGTAGATAATATAAAAAAAATAAAATTTATTTTGGGAAAAATAAAATTTTCAAAAATGTGAGAATTTCATAAATTTTTTTTTCATGCATAAAATCTCTGCCTTTCTTAAAAATTTCCTAGATCCGGTCCTGATCCTTTTGGTGGGTTTCCAGTCAACCATTTCAATAAAATTTGTTTTTCATAAACTGAAACTCATTAAGGCTCTGTAAAGTTATGATCCTGCACTGTTCCAATTTTATATTAGAAAGTTCAAACCGAGAATTTTTTTTAAAACAAAATTAAAATTATTGCGGACGAAATTTAGCATATATTTCGTTCCAAAACGAAGCTCGTATGTCATTTTTAGTTTATTGCTTTTAATTTATAATAAAAAATATTTGATTTTCTCTTACTTTAATTTCGTTTTTCTTAAAGGCGTTTTTTCATTAAATCCGATGCGGAAGAACATGTGTGGCCACAGAATATGAAAATAAATTACAATCTTTTGAGAAATTTTCTATCTCCACGCAATTTTTTTTTACAGATAAGTGGATAAAACTATTTGATGTATTAAATTGCCGAAGCGCAATTATAAAATAAATTTTATTTTTGATCACTCCTGCTAGATTAATTGGACTTACATTTTTGTAGCAGATAATTGGGGAGCATATGAAAGCGCTACTTTGTTCCATCATTTCATTTAAATCGGTATTGATTTGAAATTATATCAGAATTGCTTCCTCTAATCAGAACAACAATGTATGTGCCAAATTGCTTACTACAATACGTTTTTATCAGAATTGCTATATACAGGGTAATCGATAAAATGACACACCCGTTAAATTTCCTATAATATAAACAAAGCTATCGAATGGAAATTTTTACGGTCTTACTTCCATCAAAAACTATTATCTGCACTACTTCTTGAAATAGCAATGCTGTGAATATTGCAAGAGTTTCCAGTTTCTATATAAACAATCTGCATTCAAAACTTTGTGTAGCTTGATACAATAAAAAGTGTAGGTTTCAATGGAGGATAAATTAGTTTTCAATATTATGACAACTTCATCACCGACAACCTTACCTTTTGGTTTTAGTTGATTCAATGTTTGATGTGATTGCATTCATCGCAAAATGGAAATCCTGAATAACGACTTACGTTGAGGTCGAGAAGAGAAAATCTAATAGTTTAACGGTTAACCCTGTATAATTAAAACTGCTCAATAAACACAGACCTACACCTTGTTTATTATTTTCAAAATTTATGAGAAAACGGTTGGTTTCCCAAAAAAAATTTTTTGACCAAAGTTGTAGCCCATTAAATTCCCTATCCGGTTTGGGTCTTTAGTTTTTTTTCTAAAACGTTTCGTTTAAGAGATACGGGGTTCGCAAGAAAAATAAAAAAATAAAACCTGAATTTTTAAAACATTTTTTCCCCTAATTTAATTTATAACTCGAAATCAGTTGATTCTAGACGATAAGATGTTATAATCTAATTTGTAGATAAGCACATGATCTCTAAAAACGTTCTAATCCATTAAGCTTAAAAAATCAATAATGTCGGAGCTATGGCCGTTTGAAATCAGAAATTCAAAAAACTGCTTTAACGGAAGTGTCCTTTATCACCACCTCAAAGGGTTTCTACGGTCACGGGACACTCGGCACTCGGGACAGAATTTGTTCAATATTGATTTGTATTATTGTAGGAGGATCGAAAATTGAATTTTATAAATTTTAAAAACAACGAAATATTTCCTATTGTAATAAATTTATTGTTTTTAAGTTTGATGTACTAGAAGAAGATCCAATTGCATTTTTACTGGAAAATTTGTGCATTAATGTAAATTAACTTATATATAATAGGAAAAGTTCGGTACTGTTTGCGAAAAGTTATTATTCAATACGTAAACTTTCACGTATCTTCCATCTACCCCAAAATAGGATAAAATTGCGGGAGTGTAACAAATTTTATCTTTTCTTAGCATTTAAATAAGGGAATAACAAAATAATCAATTTAAACAACACATGTAGGTATATTACTGCATCAGCTAGTGAAGAAACAAATATGGTTGGTTAAATGTATAATGCGCAACTGTTTGTAACAGAAATTCCATTTTCTAGCAAAGTTGATGTTAAGTTACAACGCAACAGTCATTTCAATTGTCAAAATCCAGGAAAGACGCCAAAACTCTCGCCAAAGAATCGGCTTATATCTTATTGAGAGCAAGTAGAAAAATTTCTCTCAGGTCACGTCGACCCAAGCACTTAAACTAAACTTGTGTTTATTATCTCCATTTATTTTAATTTTCCAACTCAAAAAATATGTTGTAATAGCATTAAACAGATTTAAATTATAAATCGCAAGTGTAGTTCAGCCATTTTCCGGTATAATCGAAAGAGCAAGGTTAATCTATTCGTGCGCACGTAAATCTCCAAAAACTTCACATTTTCGTTAATTTTTTCTTATTTATATATTAAAACGGCAACCAATCAATAATGTAATTGAAAATCTCCGACATACTACATTAAACTGGAAAATCCTTTAAATTGGAATTTTATTTCCTAATTTAGCCTGCTAAACGCTTGTAAACATTTTCATTAAGTAATCGCGTATTATTTTTCCGCATTTATTAAAAAAATTAAATCGAGAATTTAAAATTTATTTTTTCGCTATTAATCCACATGATAAATCTTGGAATTATATAATGTTTGCGTGTTTAGTTGGTTAACCGACAATTAGAGGGCTTAACTATGTTCTCCTATTTGTGCTGGAAAATTATAACGTCATTTCAAAACGTTATCAGATATATAAAATTTTACGATTATCGATCCATAAGTGTTTACACATTATCTGGTTTGGTTAACTGGATTGGAGCTTCGAGCTGAGTAAACTCGAATAGATTTCATCACACGCATTCGTTTCGGTCACGGAGCACCAAGTGTCATCCCTTTATTAAAAAAGCGATTATTAGAAAAAAAATTGTCATTACATTAATTTTTATTATTTAAGTCAAGGAAAAATAGAATCTCGGGAAAGCGTCGCCCGATGATTTTTTTTGAAAGAGAGTTCACCTTGTTTGTTATTGTATTATAATGTATACGGTTTGCACCAGCAAAAGTTCCACTTCAAAAACAGCAATACTATTTTAATAACATCAAATCAAATGCGAGGGGGTAACAGCGAAGATATAAGGGTGTGTGGCTGAGACAGCGGCGTGCTCTGACGTCGAATTGCTTTGATTCATGGTTTGCCAGTGAATGATATAGGTTTTGTTTTTTACATGCCATAAATATAAAATATACTCTTCATATTAAAATTGTTTTATGCTGAAACTATTTGAACAAGTGAAATATTGTATCGCGCGTAATCGCTTTAGATTACTGTCTACACCATCTACTGCTATACATATTTACCAATAAATTATTTTAGAAACGTAACTTAAAAATTAGAGACGCTGGAGGGTTCTTTATCTCAGAAGTTCAAATTTGAAATAATAGACATAATAAATAATGATACTGAGAGTTTGTGTTGTTATCAGTTTTGTTGGAAATATTTTCAAAATTTTACAAGAAATATATTGCGGAAAATTATTACAGTTTAAGTTTTGGGATTTTTTTTATTTCAAAAACGTAATCGGCAATTGAAATCGTTTTAAGAATTTTGTTTTGCCTTGTAAGCTCTCTGTGCACTTATGGCAGGCGCCAGGTGAAGTTAATAAAACTTAAAAAGAGTAAAGAGTGTTTTAACTATTTGCATTATTTTTTTACAGGACAAAATAAAATTGTAGACTTAAATAGTTAACAGTTAAATAATTCGACACAAGACAAAATAGATTAAATTAAGGCAGTGTTCTAGTCTAGGATTTTGAAAAAAATCGATTTTTTGTTTTCTGCATATTCTTCAAGTTTAGACATTGAAGAATTTATCCTCAAGATAAAATTTTAAAATTCCAGTAATTTATGTAGTTATAGCCGCTGGAAGCGGTATAGGAGAAAGTCGTTTCCCGTAATTTTGATATTTTTAATTTTGAATTTTGCAAATAAATAATTTTGATTGAGTGAGTAAGAATTTTTTTGTTAATATTTTGGATCTTTATTTGAAGAGAGTTCCTTTTTTTTTTTGAAATTTTGAAAGTTTATATTTTGCAAAAGAATTTGTTTAATTGGAAATAAATTTTTATCAAATTGGATAAATTGAGAAATGAAATTTTAAATATATCGTAAAAAATTTGTTTAATTTATAAAAGTTAAGGTTTTTGAGGGCGACGTTTTGATCATAACGTGTGGTCCGTTATCAATTTAGCAATCACGATTTAGCATTGCCATTGCTATTATAATAAATTTGCAGAGGTTCTTAAATTTAAAATTAATTTAGATTAAATTTGAATAGAAAATTCTACTTCATCTGGCATCCCAAAACGTGGGACTTTATTTTTTGGAACTCACCGTTGACCCTGAGATTTTTGGATATTTTCTAAAAAGGATTTTTATTTTTAATTAAAGGATCGATTATTATTTGGAAAATAATAGAAGTCAAATTGGTTCTGGAAAGTAATTCAATTAAAATGGACGATTCATTCTGGGAGGAGTTAAAAGATAGAGCAAGAATATGGGAAATTTAACAAAAAGAAGAAGAGGAATACCTGCAAGATGAGGAAGATGTAAGAAATGAGAAGAAAGAAAATCCAAAAAATTGGCAAGCGATACATAGCAAATATCGAAAAATAAATTTGGAAAGATTAGACAGAAATGCATCATTAATAATAAATGCAATTAAAGGCGTAATTAAGATAAAAAAGGAAAATTTGATTTTGAAAGAAAATTTGGAAAATGAGGTTGAAAATTTAAATTTTAAAGATGGAGAAAACTAAAACTTATGAATTGGATGTTTAATTGATTTAAAAGTTAAAATTATGGATTTGGAAAGTAATAAATATTTTGAATTAGAAAATAAAAATTTAATGAATCTGGAAAATGACAAAAATTTAACTGGTTTTAAAAATAAAAGTATAAATTTGAAAATTGAAAACAGTTTGGATTTGAAAAATGCAAACTTGAATGGTTCTGAAAATGAAGATTTTGAGGTAAAAAATGAAAATTTAATTTTGAAAATTGACGACAATTATTTGGATATAAAACATGAAGATTCAGATTTAAGAATTGAAGAAGATTATGATCAAAAAAGTTTAATTGACATTAAAAATAAAAATTTTGAGAAAAGTAAATCATTGGTCCAAGGGATGGTAAATTAATTGATTTGAAAAGTAGAGATTTGGTCGGAATGAAAAATAAAAATTTAATAGAAAATTTTAAAGGTTTTAGTAATTTGGAGGAAAATAGTTTTATTCGAGTGGAAGATAAAAATGAAAAAATTGACGTGGAAGAGAGAAGAGTTAAGAGTGAACCGGCAACGCCAACACCAGGACTAAGAAAGAGGATTCGATTCGAAGTCAACGATTTTCTATTTTTAGATTTTGAAAACGAGCAGAGGATCGTCTTATAGAAGTCCATCAGATGGAAACACGACCTAAATGATATTTTTTTGACAAACCACCAGCCATTCGACTGTAGTTGTGCCAAAAAACTAGGAGGAGTAAAGATGTCGAGTTACCGAATCAAATTTTGAAATTAAAATTTTAATGTGGTTTAATTTTGTAACTTTTTTATATAATTTAATTTTTGATAAATTTTCAAATTTTAGAGGCTTTCTGCCAAGATTGCCGCGAGACGGAAAAATTTTGTCTCCAGAAATTTAGTTGAAATTTTTTAAAAAGTTAAAAAAAAAAATTTAATTGAGTTTTGGAGTATCTAAGTGATTTTTATTATAATTTCGAGAAATAGCTGACGAATTGGACATTTTTGATAAAATTAAAGGTTGGATTATATTTTTGGATTATTGATAATAATTGGAGATTTGAAAGATAAGTTGGAATGGAATGTTGGTAAAATTAATTTTTGGTAAAATTTGTAAATTAAAATTGAATTCAATCGTCTGTTGTAAAGTTAAGTTCATATCGGCAACAAATGTGGGACTTATCAATTGCATTTGCTTTACCATGTTGCATTGCGTTTAATTTGAATATTAATTTATTTTGAATTTTGATTTTTAAAGAAGCATAATTATAACTTGAATTTTTGGTGTTCCTAGTGCTTATATTTGAAGTTTAATTGGTGGATTTTAATTTTTTGAACTTGACGAGATTTTTAAAATTTGTACCTTAGAAAATATCACTTCAATATATCTGCCTATTGCCCCTACCACTTTTGTGCCAACATTATTTTTCTAACTAAGTATTTTAAAAAATTAAAAATTATGGAAAAAAACGGGTCAAAAACTGTTTTTTGTTTCCATTTTTTTTTCAGTTTTCTTTTTGGTATGGGCTATAAACGACATTATTCTTACTAATAATAAATGTTTTTTGTAATTTTGTTTCAAATGACCAGAGGGTTGCAATCGTGTCAACCAACACACCCCACCTTTATACAAATCGCTTAATTAAAATTTTTTTTGTTCAAAACTTTTTTTGTAGATTTTCAAAATATCAATAATGCAAAAAAAAGCATTTTTTGTTTCTTTTTTTTTTCGAGCTCGAAAATATACCTAAAATTTATGGCTCTAGACTAGAACACCGCCTTAAGTTGTTGGAATTTTATAAATCTTCCTATTAATTATTCAATTGACTATGACAATTTATTGCTCTTTTGTGAACGACGCTGACGATAGATTTCTGTACAATATTTTAACTATTTTGTAATTGTTCGTTTTGTAACTTTTGCAATAAGAAAGGTATTTAATTAATTACCTACACATTGTGCAATTACGAATGTAGCAAATGTTAACTCGTGCTATTATAAACGTAGCTTGGATAATAATGGAATGCTTCAACTTGTTGACATACGCCTCATATTACTCGTTATATTAATTTGAGAAAGCATTCCTATAACTTTTAGACACATCAAGCTACATATTATAGTCAGTTTCATTATTATCGATGTTACTTTATTATCAGCAAAACCATGTTTGATGTTATACAATGATTTTCTTCATCTGATTAGTTACAAGAAACAGGAAACTAAACATTAAAAATACAGTAGCATCAATTTTCAAATGATTTATTGCAATTTTGGAACCCTGTAATTTATCTATTTATTTCAATATCAACGAAAAAATGTATTATATAAAATATTATTCTCTTCTATCATAAAAGTAGTGATGAATCAAAAATGACCCAATGAATGCTCTAGTTTCCAGTCTTCCACAGTAGCAACCTACTGGTAACTTAATCGCACAAAGTGGTTGTAGCACACAGTTAAAATTTCCGGTTATCGGTTTTAATCGGCAATAATATAATTTGCGTCATTTTTGTAGTTATACATATAATTATAAAAATAAATAGTAGAATTTTAAAGATTTTCATGTTAACGACGAAAATAAACGAATGAAGTCGCAGTACACACAAACTATTTTAAAATTTCATTAACTAAAGATTAAACTTTCAATGAGTTTTAAAAAGAAATAAATTAATTAATTAGTTGGTATAAATTTTAATTTTAGAAAAAGAAAAGCAAGGAATCTTCTCTGGCTCCAGCCAGGAGATGTGCTATATTTTATTTAATTTAAGGTTTTCAATTACCTACAGTTTAAAGATAAATAGAATTGAGATAATTAATTATGGAATTAAATCATGCAACACGTGGATGTATTCAAACTTTGAAAAAACTCCTATTGTTTTGTAAAATTTAATTAAATTTGTTGATAAACAATGACCGTATTTAAATGGTTTTTAAATATTATTTATCAAAAATATTATTGACAAAATTGTAAAATGGCAATTAAAACATATAAAGAGTAAAAGCGCAATATTTTTTTAGCAAATAAATTTATTTTCTATTACTGCAGTACTCAGCAGGTATCGCAATATTTGTATAGATCAAAAGTGGAATGAAATATTTTTTGGATGAACCGACAAAGGCACTTGCAATAATTGCAAGTTTTGTTTTTAATGTCTGATTTTTTAATTAAATTTTTATTAATTTTTTTCAGATGTATAGGTAAATTTTCATCATTAAAAGTAAAAAGTGTTAGAAATTTATTGGAAAATTCTGAAAAAAAATAGGAGGTGCACAATTAGATGCTATTAAGAGCTTCAAATACAAAATTTTAAATTTCTACGACTTACCGTATTTGAGTTATGCGACATACAAGCGTCGTAGACAGAATTTTTTAAATATAAAACAAATTCTTAAATTTTCAAAATTAATTTTTGTATCGCAGTCCAATATTGGAATTATTGATACAATATCCGAGATAACACCACACGTTGCACCAGTTTTAATTTTAATTTTGAAATATATAATTTTAATTAAATTACAACGTTTTGCATATTATCGCACTCTTCCAAATTTATTTCATCCAATCAAATCGTCTTCAAAATTGCCTTATTAATAAATTTGCTACCAAAATTTCGCCAAAACTCGTTCAAATCGGAACAAAAATATCCAAAAAATCGAAAAAATAATCACTCACGCAAATCAAAATTATTTATTCAGAGGCGCAAAATATAGCAAAATTAGCGGAGACTTTCGCAAAAATGCGTCCGCCCGCTTTGACAGACTTAGCCAATCTTTTTTTATTTTACAAAATTCTTACCAACTTAAATTTTGTTGGTGGGTACATACAAAATTAAAAATATTTTACAATCATAACAAATTATTTACAAAATCAAAATAAAATTCCAAATTAAAGAAAAATTAAAATTTCAAAATTCAAATATTATGATTTTGAAACACGACAATACATACGTACAGACGTCACGACAAAACTAATCAAAAAACTTGAAAAAAATCGGGATTAATTATTTAACGCTCTACTGACCGTTCGTCATATAGCTTTTTTACCAAGAGGCATAACTAACTTGAATTGCAAATTATAAGTAGTAGTCTAAAGCTCAATTACGTAATTATTTAATTATTATCTTATTATTACATTTAAATGCAAATGGAAAATTATACAATATCTAATAAAGTTTTGAAGGTATAAAAATGACGTTACTAATTAATAGTACGTCCAGATACGTTTTAATTATTTTACAAGTAATACACAGAAATGTTGAAAGCTATGGTTGTGATGATCAACTTATTCACGATGCCAGTAAGTAATATTTGATAATTTTTATCGTATAGCTATTAAATTTAAAAAAAATTATATATTGAGAATATTTCTCTAATTATTTTGACCAATTACTTAGACCAATACCGATTGACTTAAACAAAATTTTTTTAAACGAGCGTTTAGTTCTTGTAAAAATTTTAAGTTAATTCTTCAACAAAATGTATTTCACTTTTTTAAAATCAGTTTGATTCGGATCATTATCCGAATTTTCATTATACACACAGTGCAGAGATGAATGCGATTTTGGTTGTCTAGATCACACTTTTTGGGGATTACAAAAAATTTCTGACGTTTTACTAAATTAAAAATTCTTTTTTATAGTTTGTAATAGGCGAAGACCTTACTTTTACTCGTGAAGAAAAAGAGTGCATTAAAGAACTTAATTTGAGCGAGCAAGAGGTACTTGACCATATTGATCCAAAGACATTCGAAATTAGTGAAAACATAGCACACATTGAAGATTTTGCAGAATGCCTTTTAAAAAAACTCAAGTTTGATGTTTACAGTGAAAATCCTGAATATACATATCTTGAAAAGTTTTTGGAAGACGTGCTTCATGTGTATGGGTTCAAAATTGAAAATAAATTGGAATTTGCAAAAATTATATCTAAAGCATGTCACAGTGAACAAAAAACAGAAAAAGGCAATATTAAATTTCTTAACTGCATTACAAGGTATTGTATGGAACATTACATTATGTAATATGTAGTTTATGGCTTTGTAAATTGTCAAATAAAAACATATTTAGAAGATCTAAAGTCAACAATAAAATATAAAATAAAATTTAGTTATAGTACCTACATAATTAAAAAATAAAATTTTCAATAATTATTTTAAATTATTATATTAAATTATTTACAAAAATAAAAATAGGTCTATTTTTCAAAGTTCTATTTTTATCTAAAACATTCCCATTGTCAGTCTCAGAGGTTACACAGTAAACCAAATTTTGACCGTTAAAAGCCTTTTACAAACTACGCCACTGGATCGCCCTAGTAATAAATGTTATTTTTAGTAATAAATGTTTTATTTTTAATTAATTTTGCCGGAAAACGGGCAATTGTAATTTTTCATTTAATTAATTTTTTAGCCCCCAGGTTGTTGGAAATGCTGGAAATGTTGGAATTTTTTTTTTATTTTTAGTATTTGTTTTGGTTTTACTGATACTGAAGTTAAACTTGTTAATTATTAATATTATTTTCATGAATACAATTTTCCAAAATTTTTTCTTTGCTTAGGAAACTGAGGATTAAAAATTCAGCATTTTAATCGATTTTCAAAATTTCAATATAATGCTGTTGTATTTATGCTTATAACGAATACTTCCAACAAAGAATTAAAACCGGTCTTGCACTGACACTATCTGATCCATGTTTTTGACTGCTATTTGCATGTACTATGTCCTATTTCAAAGGTTCTGCCTCCCTGTTAAGCTTTAAATAATACGTATTGTAAAATAAATTATTAATATTTAATTATAATTAATCATTCAAACACGGTAAAAGAAAGCCCTTTGTATTGAAACAGGATTTTCTAGACATTACATATTACGATTTATAATTATTATTATAACAACATTTTATATCCCTGAAATTTGATTCCATATAAATTTAAAATAAAAAAGTCTTTGCAAAGAATTTAAGTTTATCCTCTACAAAAATTTTATTTCAGTTATAGTTTTTTTAAATTTGTTTGATTCGGATCATTACTCGAATCTTCATCATGTACACAGTGCATAGAGATTTTACCAACAATATGTATTTTATTAAAAAACAATTTTTTGTTTTTTAACAACAAGGAACTTAATTTGAGTAAGCAACAGATACTTGACCATTATTTTGATTTAAACACATTCCAATTTAGTGAAAACGTACCACATATTGAAGATTTTGTAAAATGCCTCTTAACGAAACTCAACTTTGATATTACGAGTGAAAATCCTGAATATATCTATCTTGAAAATTTTCTGGAAGACATATACTGCATCCTTTTGAGTTCAAAATTAAAAATAAACTGGAATTTGAAAAAATTGTAGTTAAAAATTGTCATAATTCCCAAAAAACTGAAAAAAACAATAATATTAAATTTTTGAACTGTGGGTCCAAAAAAATCACATGGAACTTGCATAATAATTTACGGTTTGTAAGTAGCCGTTTAATTTTTCCTTTAAGCACTGTTACTAAAGAAATCCGGGGAGAAAGCACTGCATTATATAGAAGGACTATTAATATATTGGTGAACTAGGAATAATAAATAATAAAATACTGCACTAAATTCAAATTGCAATGTGGAAGAAATATTGGAGATATAACCGGCTGATTTTAAAATGCTTGTAATAAATATGTCAACTCTACTTTTCTATTAAGCTATAATAATGTATTGTGAAAGAAATTATAAATCTTTAATAATTATTAAAAATTATTTATAATTATGAACAAATTGGACACAAAAAGGAATTAATACAAAATAAAATGGTCGTTGAGAATTTACACAGAATTATAATGAAATAAAATAGCGGGCGCTTCTCTTGCCACGCCCTAGTTCCGGCTCTGCCTATAACAATATATAATTATTAGTTATTACAGTCTAGATATCGGAAAAAAGTTGTTGACTATCATTAAATTTTCATTTGTTTTCTTGACTTGTCCAAAATGTTAATATTAGAAATTTTGAAATATTTAGTAATTTAAAAAAAAGGTTAAAATAGTAACTTTAGTAAAACTAAAGGTACAAATAGGTACAAACGAGAAAATGAGGTACATACGATTAAAGCTATTTTGGATCCAAAATTTGGTTTGGGGGGCTGGCGAAATACCCATTTTAAATATTTCAAAATATCTTAAAAACAAAGTGAGAACAAACGAAAAAAAAAGGTACTAATAGGTACAAACGATTTAAATTATTTTTGCTTCAAAATACGAAATAAGGGGGGGGGCTGGCAAAATGCACCTATTTTAGATTTTTCAAAATATCTTAAAAACAAAATGGGTACAAACGAAAATAAGGAAGGTACAAACAGGTACAAACGAGGTAAAAACGATTTAGACTATTTTGGATCCAAAATTCGAAAAGGGGGGGGGCTGGCAAAATGCACCTACAAACCTATAATAATTTACTGATGTAATTTATTAAAAATAAAATAAAAACTTTAAATAAAAAAATACTGCGCTGCCTTACACCCAAAACGCGGCAACTTTAAACGGTAAAAATTAATCTATACATTTTTGAGACTTTTTGAGATGATTTTAATAAAGTGACAAAAATTTAAAATAACTTTATAAATGCTGTATTAATATAAAAGAGTGCCCCGGAAAGAGTAATGTAAACCAATCTGTGCAACAACTACCCACGGTTTCTCCAGCTGTTTTATGGAAGGTCGTAGAAAAAATTAATTTGTAAACTAGTTCTTGATATTGCAATAAATTACAATGCAGTTTAAAGTATCAATCTGTGACAAGTTATACATAAATGCATTGAATCGTTAAAAACGTAATAGATGTAAATCAATTTATTGAAAAATAAAGAGAAAGTTTTTTAGCATAAAAAATGGGGAATTGTAAATTGCCTTCCGAACTTGACCATAAATTGTAAACTGCCCTCCAAACTACCTGAGACTTAATTTATTAATCCCATAAATCCCGACACTAATATCAATTAAAAATAAAGATTTAAGTTGAGTCCACATCGAGGGAGATCCACCACCTTCCTAGCATATTTTTAGCGAATATGGCGTTTGTCAAAACGGCCCAGAGCGGAGAGTGGGAAACTCAAAATGTTCTTTTAATGCGAAGTGAAAGGCGTAAATTACAAATATAAATAAATAATCCAAAAATTCAAGTAAAATAAGCTAAAAAAACACAATACGGTTATTCGATTGGTTGTTTCTATACGGTTAGCCCCGCCCATGGCGTGACTTTAAGATATGCAAGTGTTTTTTGGAAACTTTTTTTATTATTATTTAAATTATATTTCATTATTTTTAGTTTGTGTTCTTCATTTATTCTTCATTGAAGCTGAATATGTAAAAAATTAAAAAGGAAAGTAAAAAAGCATTTAAATAATTAGTTTTCAATATTTGTGGTCTGGTTAAAGTTTCGGTGGGAAACGTCAAATTGAAGCCACTTTTAAAAGTTTACGTACATTAGAAACGTAATTTACTTTTAACTACTTTTCATAACAGTGAAAGAAATTTTAATTAAAATATAGATACTTATCTTAATTGCAACATAGCAGCGCAAAGAAGCTCGGGGCTTAAGTGTTAGAATTAAACTCAATCGGCCTTTGTTTAATGATTTAAAATAAAATTAATTATTTCGACTTATTAAAATGAAAATATAATTTTGTAACATTTGTGTTTGATAAATTTATATTAATTTGTCGAACAATAAAAGTTTTTGCTGCCTCAAAAATTCCGAATCAAAAAATCATGTGCAGTTGAACGTCATTGAAAATCTGAAGGAAAAGTGCAGCGCAGGTTTGATTCGCGTAAAAATTTCAACTCGTTTTGTCCGTCTCGTTTTAGATTATTAGTTTATAGGATTTTTAAAAAGATAGAAGATGCAAGGCGAAGATGTATTCTATGGAAGTGAAGAGTGAACTTTTAGCTGGATATATGCGCGCCTTGTTAAATTATTCTAACGTATTGAATTGTACTACAGAAAATTTCCGGATGGTTTCCTTCATACAAAAGATTCGTTCCCAAGATTGATCTCTTATGTGGAAACCATTTTCCGTATTTCGATAAGGAAAGTGGAAGTATTTGCAAATAAAAACGTTGCTTTGATATACTTTACAATAAATTAAATGGTGCTCTCTTGAAAATTTTATGCCATCACAAAACGGACTCCAAACTCATAATCTTTCCTCACCTACACAAAATATTGACTTGCATTTCCCGTATTTTATTCTATTGCTCCGGTAGAGCAGCGCTTTTAGTGTAATTTGATAAAACGGCAATGAGTTTTTATGACGTCAACTTTTTCAAACTATTCCAACTTTTATACTTCCCAAATAAAGAGTTAATACAAAATTCTACGATCACATTTCGAAGTAAAAATGTTTTCGAACGTAACGACCGAAATGTAACACCACTGAGATATATGTTCAATAACAACTACATTAATGATTAATTTCCCAGCTTCAAGGTAGATTTTCTTCTGAATCTGTCGTCTGTCTCACCATAATATAAATGATACTTTAGAATTTCTTAATATTAGTTTTTTTCCCAATAACCACCTGAAAAACTTAATTTAACGTCTAATTGACGTGTTTTTAACGACGGTAATACGTCAATATTACAACGTTAAAAACACGTAAAATTATTTATAATAATTGCATTGAAATCCACTTTCTGGTTTTAAATAAATTGTAGATTTAAAAATAGGAAATAAACGAAAAGCATATAATACTAGGGAAGTTCTAAATTTCATTAGTAATACGCCGGAAGCTATAGTGTATTATTTTGTTAATTTAATTTTAAGTAAATTTTCCTGAAATTTCTTGTTTGTAATGTTGTACTTCTGTATCATGTCTTTCCAGTAGTTGCAAACTTACTGTAAGTTCCATTGTTATAGTAGGGTGGAAATTCAATTTACAATTCATAAGTAGAGCTGAGAATCGAGGCAGTTGACGGAATAATTTTATGGTCATTTAAATGTCATTTCACTATTATTCTATTGACGTATTAAGTGTGCTGTATATTGATTTTTCAATTTTATTTTCAAATAAGGTTTGCAGGCTGCTAGAAAAAAATATAATAAAATAGTTTTAATCGAAAACTTTAAAATTTAATTTTTATTTTAAGAAGGGATTAGAGCTGAAGCGCTACCGAATTAATTAAAATCTAACAATAGATTTAAAAAAACTACGTACATATTACATTTTCATAAAAAAAATATTTGATGCTGTTTACATCAGCTTAAATTCAAACACATTCGTTTACATACAATTTCAGCAGACATGTAAATGCTGAACTACATTAAATGCAGGCGCTACATTTCAGGTACAAAATACAAAACCATTCTTTGGAAATTGTGCTTGTAAATAACACACTCTAGTGCCGTTCAAATATTTATGCTAATCCAATTTAATTGTATCTACATGCTTTAAACTACTTTTGTGTTATTTTAAATTATGACTTCTACGCGAATCGCATTTCAAAAAAATTCAAATATCTCATCTGAAAGCTATAAACGGCTTTATTATTCAGATATATAATGGCAAAGGTGTAAGTTTACGCAACGGTAACTGCCGTGTCAAATTTGAAATTCTGGAATTTCTTGTTATTTTAAGTAATCCGTGCTGATTGATTGCGTCACTCGCGCATCACTCAGATGCGAATAACTTTTACAAAAATCATCCTATTTTTATTTCCTGAAGCTATTTAGAAAGACAATTGCTTAAACTGAAAAATATTTTTCTTAACTTTTTTCCTTTACTTACTTTTAAAAAAGTTTCTTACCAAAGAAAATGGGTTGATCTCAAAAAATTCCAGTATAAAATAGTAAAAAACATTGGAGTATGGTACCTTTTTGTAGAAGAAATTGGCACTTAGGTAATTCGAGTTGAAAATCAATTGCATACATAAATTAAGTGGATAACGGTTCATTTGCACATAAATGTTTATATAAACTTTTGTAATTAAAAGTGAGGTGGTTATTCCCCTAAGAATTTCGATTGGAGTAATTACTGCGATCTGTGTATATTACTAACTTATTCCATTTAAATAAAAATAACAAAAGACCTGCATTCAATCAATTCAAATTGAAGCGGGCTATTTGCCGGTATAAATAATAATGGAATGAAAAATGTAATACACTTAACTCACATAAACTAATAATTTATATTAGAACTTTTAGTAGAAAAATTGATCAAAAACTAAAATCCATAAATACACATCATCGGAAAATGCACCAAACAATAGTTTCTTGAGCAAACGTTTCAATCTGACTGTAAAAACTGTCTCCTCAATAATAAATGTATAACCATGTCCAATTAAACTTCAAAATTGGATCATTAAATTTTCTGAAATAATAAAAAAATTTGAAAAATGTAGCAGATATTTTTATTTTATTTTACTTTTCATTCAACTTTGACAATGACGATACTATCTCATTTATTTATTTTCTTATGCTGGATACTGGGTATGAAAACCGTCTGAAAATTTTAATGAAGCCTTAATTAATAAAATATCGAAGTAAAGATTTATTACAGGTATAATTCGTCACCTCGCCTATTCAAAAAGAATTTAATTAAATAAAACAAAATTTGTTGTATTAATTGGAGTAAACACGTTACAAACGCGGGTTTCTATTCTAAAATGTGTTTTAGAGCAATTAAAAATTTTAAAGCCAACCGCCACTGATGATGAAAATGGAGAATTAACAAAAGTTTCTGTGGTAGCTCTATTTAACTTTTAATGAAGTAATAAAATTACATACACAAAACTTTGGAGTAATTTTCTTTAATATAATAGATTTTTTTAAATGCTATTTACATCACATTGTAGAATTTTGTTATTTGAATTTATAGTTTACACCTTGACGCTGGCGCTGACGCGTTACTTGACATAAAAATAAATTGATCTCATTTTATTTATTCCAGACAAATAAAAATATTAAAGAATTTAAGCAAAAGCCATCAAGATATAAAATGTCAAGTCGACCAACCTTCAGACATCGGAGTTTTTTTGTTATTGATAACCTACAGGGGACTTGCAATTGTCCTTGAGAAGACAGAAATGATCCTTGTATGCCAGAGGAGAAAACATGTCCTAATTAACATCGAAGTGGACAGAAGCATCATAAGTCCCACCGAAACGGTAAAAATTCCTGAGATACATGTAGACAAGAAGAAAACCGCCGAAAAGGCACTAAGGGTGACGGCGGCATCCCCAACATCCCAGTCGAAAAAACGGGTCCTTGCCTCTGTGGCGGATTCTATAATGTTATATGGCGCCCCTATCTGAGCAGACGACCTCATAAAGAAGACGAAGTAAACAGAGAAGTACAACAGCATTCAAAGAAGGTTGTCCATTGAGAGTGGCGAAGGCTTATAGGACTCCCTCAACAGAGGTACTACGCGTGATTGCCTCAGTGGTCTTTGCGCAAATGACAGGCCAGATGGGAAACCTGTGAAAAAGGGAAATGGCCCGGCTGCTTCGAGGATTACCTGAACCGTTTCAAAAGAGTGGATACCAACGTTTGCCCATACTACGTCGAGGTGGATACGGCGCAGCACACGTTCTTTGTCAATGGTACGACCAACTAAAACAGGTCGAAGAGTTGTTGGGAACCACCTTGAACCACGAATCGCTTATGAAGGCGTTGTTGGCCGATACTGACAGCAGGGTAGCGATTGAGAATCTTGCTAAGGAGATAATTAAACAAAGTAAAGGACCAACGTGAGGAACAGGATCTGGAAGAACAGGTATAGACACCTGAGAACGGCAGAACTACAGAGGCCCTACACCAAGAAATGATGGGCGCGGAAAGAATGCGCACTGCGAATCCCGGCGCATCTATGGAGTAGGGTTTTAGTCAGTAAGAATCTGATACTTCCCCGCACATTGGGGACGGCAAAGTTTTCCTAGTTTCCCGACGCACAAAAAACAATCTAACCTAGATTAGATTCGGTATAGGTTCAGTTTTGGTTGAACCTAGGTTAGGTTAAACCTAGGTCAGGTTGAACCTAGGTTAGGTTCAGATTAGGTTGAACCTAGGTTAGGTTCAGATTACGTTGAACCTAGGTTAGGTTGAACCTAGGTTAGGTTTAGGTTAGGTTGAACCTAGGTCAGGTTGAACCTAGGTTAGGTTCAGGTTAGGTTGAACCTAGGTTAGGTTCAGGTTAGGTTGAACCTAGGTTAGGTTCAGGTTAGGTTGAACCTAGGTTAGGTTCAGGTTAGGTTGAACCTAGGTTAGATTAAGCCTAGGTTAGATTAAACCTAGGTTAGGTTTAGGTTAGGTTGAACTTAGGTTAGGTTCAGGTTAGGTTGAACCTAGGTTAGGTTCAGGTTAGGTTGAGCCTAGGCTAGGTTCAGGTTAGGTTGAATCTAGGTTAGGTTGAATCTAAGTTAGGTTCAGGTTAGGTTGAACCTAGGTTAGGTTTAGATTACGTTGAACTTAGGCTAGGTTCAAGTTAGGTTGAACCTAGGTTAGGTTCAGGTTACGTTGAACCTAGGTTAGGTTGAACCTAGGTTAGGTTTAGGTTAGGTTGAACCTAGGTCAGGTTGAACCCAGGTTAGGTTCAGGTTAGGTTGAACCTAGGTTAGATTAAGCCTAGGTTAGATTAAACCTAGGTTAGGTTTAGGTTAGGTTGAACTTAGGTTAGGTTCAGGTTAGGTTGAACCTAGATTAGGTTCAGGTTAGGTTGAGCCTAGGCTAGGTTCAGGTTAGGTTGAATCTAGGTTAGGTTGAATCTAGGTTAGAGTCAGGTTAGGTTGAACCTAGGTTAAGTTTAGATTACGTTGAACCTAGGCTAGGTTCAAGTTAGGTTGAACCTAGGTTAGGTTCAGGTTAGGTTGAACCTCGGTTATATTGAACCTAGGTTAAATTGAACCTAGGTTAGGTTCAGGTTAAGTTGAACCTAGGTTAGGTAGACACACATCCAAGGCTCTTAATAATCTTGTACATTTAAATTTTAACCCACCGATGTATGCCAAAAATTCTTCAAATCCTTCTCCATCTTGGGATTTAACCGCTAAGATATGAACATCTAAATGGTCTTCTATTTGTGTTATGTAATCTTTGTTTTGATTTTATTGGTTCAATGGTAGAATTCCCCTCTTCATAGTTGACCTGGAGCATTTCTTTGTTGATCTCCAAGTGTTTTCGATTGCCTTGGTTTTAAGTACATGTCGGTGCCGCCCCCCCCCCCCAAGTTTCTAAATTTTGGATGAGTTTGGTTGTTATTATTGCAGCTGATTCAGGCTTTAACGAAGCTTTATCGCTTGAGATCAATTGCACACATCATAAATTCAAAATGGGAAGGAAAATTGCAAAACATGTCTGCAGCTCCCCAGTAGTTTTTCACGAATAACTTCAAAACCTTTGAGGTTCAAACGAAAATAATGAAAGCTCATTAAATCTCAAATGATGCTGTAACGTTTAATACCAAATTTATATAAAAATTTGAAATTGGGGGGGGGGGGGTCATCATGTCTACAATTCCTCCAGTAGCTTTTCGTAAAAAATTTTGCAACCTTTGAGGCTCAAACGAAAATAATAGAAGCTCAAACGGTGCTCTAACGCAGTGGTTTCCAAGCTTTATTTTACCACGGCTCCCTTAAAAATATTCGATCATATGGCGCTTCTCTTCCATTTTATACAAGACCACAAACACAAAAATTTTTTTGCCAATCCTGGCTAATATTCGCGCCTCCCCTTAGACTATTCCACGTCTCCCTAGGGAGGCGCGCCTCCTAGTTTGGAAAACGCTGCTCTAACGTTTGACGTCAAATTCATACAAAAATTCAAAACTGAGGGGGTGCATTATGTCTACAGCCTCCCAGTAGTTTTTTGTGAATAATTTCGCGATCTTTGAGGCTCGATCCGTAGTTAAATACTTGAGGTGCTTGCCATTTTATACCATTGATACCATTTTGTGGTATACCATTTTGTGGTATCAATACATCTTGCTAGCTCTAGCTGGCCGAGTAAGCTTTTCTGTTAGAGAGTTGTTGACCAATACTTTTGGTTTGTAACAATATCTACGGGGGGGGGGGAAATACCAAACAATTCTCTTAACATCCCAATCAGATTACTGTATATGTGGGCATGAGACTCTTTCAATAAAATCAAACAAATCCAAAATCAAGTAAAAATTTGGTTGCAATTTAATTTAAATTTAATTTAAAACAAATTTTTCAATAATTGGAAATAGGAACGCCAATCAAATAGATAACTCGCTCAGGTGCGACCCTATCAAATTAATTCTATATTTCTTCTTTAAGTGCCATACCAGTGGCGTAGCTGACGGGGGGTGCTCGCCCCTCCTCTAAAATTATTAATTAACATTCAATCTAACTTTCTATTAAACGTTTGACCTTGAAAATTTGAAAAGTTTTTGTCTGCAACGTTATTACAAGACTTGCTTTGCTCGTGCTCGCACTGAACTAAATTCCTGACTACGCCACTCTGCCATACACTGTGCACTGCATAGGCGATCATTTGGCTACAATCAAGTTGACGTACTAGGGAATTTAATTAATGGGTTGGTTTCTCGTTGCCTTCCCATAGCCCACAAATCTCTCTTATTTAATTAATTTTACAAAATTAAAACTGTCGCAATAATATCAACACTCAAACTGAATCGCAAAATAATACAAAATCAACGAAAACAAAATCGGTTTCCAACCGCTTCTGCGACCGTCGTCGGGGCGACAAAAAACCTGGTTGTGTTACCCAGTTAATCCAAACTCATGCATTTGCCGGAAAAACCAGAACAATTCAAAATATTTACTAAATAAAAAATTAATTAAAATTTTTAGAAACAATTTAAGTTATCCAAATCTAATGAAGATTTTGAAAAACGACAATATATTGTCCTGTTTAAAAGTTGTTAATTTAAATTTGAAAAATAAATTTTGTAAATGTTTAAATTAGATGGTTTTCCCGCCAACAAAGTTGAGGTGGCAGCAGTGAGAGGTGGAAATGATGCTTTTTGCCAAGATGGTCACTAGAAAGTAAAAATTTTGTTTTCTGAGGATATTTGAGATTTTGTTTCTTTTCCAAAGTTTTATTTGGAAATAAATTTAATTATATTTGGAATAAGTTTATTATTATGATTCATGAAGAATTACTTCATTTGGAGATTTGTTAAAAATTGAAGGCATCAAAAGATAAAGTTGTATTGTCGCGCCTGGGTCAATTTATCAAAGACGATTTTCGTTCTCAGTTTGTGTTAAAAATTTTATTTTATTATTATAAATTTAGAAGACAGATTAATTAAAATTAATGTTTTTTTTTTGATTTTTTTGCGTCTCAATAAGTATTTGGAGCATTATTTTGGAAGTGGACTTTCTTTGAGAGTTTGTAACAATTTATTGTTAATTCGAGCGCCCCATTTGCCCTTTGCTCCGTGCCGTTAATGAAAGTATCGCTTCGAGGCGCCACTTCTGTTGCAGTGGACACTCACTAGAATTAAAAGAGTCTTGCGTTAGAGTTGATAGTTCTTAAGTGTGGATTTGCAAGTCCACTGGAGATTACTTTGGAAAGTAAGCCGTGTCGAGGAATTAAAATCCGGAGATTCTTTTTGAAGATTTTCTTCAGTTGCCTAATTGGGATTTTCAACCTGTTTTGCAGTGGTGTAAGATATTTTTGTTTTTTAATTAATTTTGGGAAAATCGCCTACTTGTCTCTATATTATGTTTCTCCACTAAGGACATTATTGAGATGAGTAGCGCCTGTTTTCTTTTCTAACTCCGCTGATGCTGCTAGTGTGTTGACAGCGACTTCTTGCAGTTATTCTTTTTGTTTTTTTCTTGAATCCACGCTCTGCCTCCGCACTAAGAGCTGGTGCAGCATCTTGGGTTTCATCACAGACATTGTTAATTACTGGAGATGACCTATTCCAGGTATGGTGAAAATTGCCATTATTCACCCTAGTGGTAAAGTGGTAATTTTGGTTACAAGTTAACCGGGGAAATTAAAATAAAATTTAATTTTCTGACTGATGTAAAAATTTAAAGCTGAACGTGTCAATCTTTCCGCATCGGACCTCGGACTATTAAAATTTGTCTTGCTAATCTAAAACATTTAGGAGTTTTGGGAGGTTACGGAAAAGTGACATATAGGCGCTGCTCGCAGGTCGCAAAACCTGGACGATCCGCCTGTTTTACCAGACATTTTAAGTTACCAAGGCCATTGCGGCCTTCAGGCCGCACAACCTGGGTAATCGAGTTTAATTAGATTATCTAATTAAATCATAATTTAAAATAATATAATAATTTTCCATTATTTGTTACTTTTCACTTACGAAATTTTTAAAAGAATTTTGTAATTTATTATGTTTCTCATTGTACAACATAATAGATATTTATGATAATTTATCAAGTATAAGTAAATCAATACTTTTTGACGTTGTCGAAAAACTGTTATTCTTCAAGAAATTTTACAATATTCGGCGTAACGTAATAAGAAATTGTTAATATAAAATGAAAAGAAATTTCCATAATAATGATAAGATTTTACTAAAACAATAATGCAAATTTTAATTTAAATTATAAAGGCCGGAAAAAGCTAATTATGTAAAATATTTCAAGACGTGTAAAAAAGTAGAAAAAATATAAAAAATTCTAAATCGCGCAAGGTTTTGTGTCAATATTTGTACTTTATTAACCAAATGGAAATTAAAAAATCAATCGCTAAAACAAATTACAAATTTTCATGAGTAAATAAGTTTCTACGTTAACCCCCTCGAATTTATAAATTAAAAGTAGATTACAGAATGTGATTTACACCATACAGCGGTGTTTCCACAAAGACACGGATATTGGAATGCAGAAATGTTATTTTGACGAATTTTATAGCAATTTTGTTTTGAAAATAAGCAATTGGAAAAAAGTAATTCCGAAGTGTTGCCAACTACGAAATAATAAGAAACTTCAATTAAGATATTCTCGTTAATCCCCTCCTAAACCTTAATTTTCAAATTCTAAACTTCAAAAATTCAAAACTGTTTTAATGGAGAATTAAAGTTATTTACTGGCTCTCCGTAGTAAGTTGTCAAGTAACTTTTATTATAACCATTTTACGATACTACACAAAATATTTAAAATGCAGTTAAGTATTAATAAAACGGTATCTTTATTATGCTATGTGCAGTCTTAAAAGTTTGCAGTGGCTATAAAAATTGGAAAAATAGAAGTTTTCTTTTTAAAAAGGTAAACGAAAATGGCGTCCTCGGATATTCTTTTACAAAATTAATTAAGGTAAATAGTCGTATTTTTGGTCACTTCGATATTCATTGTGTATCGTGAAAACGAACAGGAAACCCATCTCCGTAGGGGATTACCAACTAAGCTCTTGCAGTGTAATTAGTAATTACAAATTTTCTTTCATTAGCAGAAAACCGTAAAAATTATGTCCACTTTAGTTTGCGCTCATCTTTTTCTAATTTTAACGCCCTGTATAAAGGAAACTTCTCAGCTGAGCCAATTCAACGCTTTTCCACTGCAGGTGCATAATAAAAATTAAACATGAATTTTAAATAAGCTCTAAAGAAGATTCTCTTTTGTTCTTATTGTTTAAAAAAATTAATTTGAAGTACAAAAGTAATGGAGTAGTCCTTTGGAATGGTTTGCATATGTGCCTTGATAATAATGGTTACGATGTTGTTCTAGCTGGACTATAAAAGCTGTAATAAAATTAACTGCATTGCGGAGCTTTTATTGTGTATCTATCTTTTTTTTTAACTTTTTCATTTGTCATCTTTTATATTCAAGCAAATTTTTTACCTCGCAGAAACTTTCAAATAAATGTTTACAAACTGCATAATTAAGCTAATGCGAGATTGAGTACGTAGTTATTTTATTTTATGGTGCAAATTAAATTCCGCCGTGATTATAACAGCAGGCACTCAAAAAGTAAGTACCATACTTATGGTTTTATGAAAAAAATTCAAAAATAATTAAATCAAAAATTTACATAATTAATTTTAAGTTTTGAAATAAAAACTCTGAACTTTCGATATGCGGTGTGGAAGAAGTATCTACTTTTATGATAAATCACACAACCGAAAATCGACATTTTTGATTAACTAATTCTGATATACTTCGGTTTGGGCTGCGAATAAAATATTTTTTTAAGTTGTAGAAAATTAGTGAACAGTTATTTCAACAAATCTGAAATATATTAGATTTTGTAACTTATCAACAGCGGTGATTTATAGTATGATCTACTGATCTACAGTAAAGTTTTTGTTTAGAAATTTGGATATTTACATATATCTGCCGACTATTATACAAAACTAGCTGGAAAGCCCGTCCACGGACGGGTATCTAGACCCGATTGGTTGGAAAATACTTTTTGGTTGGTAAAAAAATTCGACCAACCAGGGTGTTTTCTTTTCTCCAAAAAATGACACGCAGGAGGATCAGCAGCAGCAGCGTCCTGAGATTTTATGTATTAAGATGACAGAGCCGGAACTAGGGTATGATGCGCTCGCGGCGGCTTTGAAATTTGCGCCCCTACTGGGGGGGTCTGGGGAGGGTATTCCCCAGAACATGGCAAACATTTTTGAAATTTTCAAGGTTTCAAGCGCTCTATTGTAAAAATAGAAAATCGCGACAATAAAATATTTTCTCAAAAAAATAGGTTTAATGAAGTAAATTTATGTAAAAATATATTAAAGGACTAACCACGCAGCAGCAGGTAGTTGATCTACGCGTAGTCAAGGCCACAGGTATCCTGATAATCTTTTATTATATTTTATATTCTAAGATTTTATCTTTTTTCTTTAGATTTTATTAAATTTAATTTTAAAATTAAAAATTTAGTGCCTCCTAACTAGCTAACGGGCGCCTCTCTCGCCACGCCCTAGTTCCGGCCCTGCAAAATCATATGTTGTTTTGTTGTTAGTTTTGATCATGGACTTAGAAACTTAGGACCGGCATCTCCCTACCTGAAGGCTTATAATTTTCGGCCTCTTAAGCGAATAACGAAAAAGTTCACACCAGGTGGCTCTGAACAAGTAAGGCCGAATTAATTTTAAAATGTGCATATTGATTTATACCGCAATATAAAAATAATTATTAATTATTTTAAAATTATTAATATAATTAATTAATAGATAACTTACTGCGTCAAATTAAACAAAAAATCTAATAAAAGCTATAATACCTACTATACTTATAATAAAACTAACGCTAATACTTATAATATAACTAACGCTAATTTTAATGTCATTACTTTTCTTGGAAGACAATCTCAAAAATTGTCACATATTTGAAGAATCAAAATTTCAATATGATCTTTAAAAGAGACAATAAACTTAATAAATTTATTAATAACGCGAAATCCAAGATAGATATTTTGGCAAAATCAGGGGTTTATGAGTTCACTTGCTTTTGCTCTCAAAAATATATCGATCTTACAGGTTACAGGTATATCTTTCCAAAACACAATTTAACGAACACGCGCGATCTTACAAAGGTGCAGACGGAAAATCTACTTTCGCGAAACACCTTTTAGACACTAATCACAAACGGGGGGAGTACGAAATTTTGCATGTATAGTCAAAATGTAAGAAACTAACATTTTTAGAAGCTATGAAAATTAATAAATTAAAACAATCATCATTATTATTAAATAGTCAAGCGGACTTAAACAACTCACCTCTATTAAACATATTCAAAAAATAATTACAACCCCCCCCCTTTTTTCAACCTATCAGAGAGCCTATTTCGTTTACTGCCCTACTCTTATCAGAAAATCCCTTCATTTTTCAAAAAATTACCCATTCCCACCGCCCCAAAAATTATTTAAAAGGATTCTCTCTAAAATTCTCTTTCTAATTCATCGCCTGATGATGCTATAGTATGATAAAAACGTTTGTGATATTGTATACTTAGTACTTACAGTGTATTTTATTTGTGAAAACTTAAAAACATTTTAGCTCTAAAAAATGTGTGCATTTTTTGGGTTTTCTAAAATAATAATATGGGAAATACATTTAGAAAATCGATGTATACGAAGAAGTTGTGACAGAGTTTTGCTTCAAAATGTAAAATTTACATTTCTATGTGTTTTACATATAGCGAATATATTGTCTTATAGCATTAATTATTATATAACTATGAGGTTAAGACGATATACTCATCATATCAATTCAGAAGCAAGAAAAATTGCTGCCGAAAAGAAAAATGTTTCAAAGTTTTCAAAAACATAATTATAATTAATTCTTGTTTTATCATTTATATTTTGATTTGTAGTAGATAAATAAATATATGTTTTTTGTTTTAATATAATATTACTGTACTTTATGTGAAAGAAATATTGAAATATTCAATAAAAAAGATTTATTTTTATAAAAACTTGTAGCATTCTTTGTATATTAGGCCTACGAAATTTTGCGCCATCTGGTGTTACAGTTTGGGTTGATTCGCTTAAGAGGTCGCCATTTAAGCCCCGTGTTACCTGTCCTAAGCTTCTAAGTCCATGGTTTTGATTAAGGCTGGAAATCAAATTCGAATAATTCGAATATTCGAATGCTTTGATTATTCAAATATTCAATATTCCTAGCTGTAATTTTTTAGTTTACTGCTGAAAATATAAAATATTATACTATATCGAGGTCTAATATAACATCTCTATATTATTTACAATTAAAATTAAATTAAATTGAATGAATTATTTTGATTTGGGAGCTGTTTTTACGTTTTTTAACCTCTACCCTCCCTTTGTAACAGATCGTAACAAATTGCGAGACCCCGCCCCCACCCAGAACGATTTAAAACAATTTTTAAAATAAAATTTTTACTTATAACTTTAACTTAAAAATAAAAAAATAATTAATAACTACAGGAACGTGTTAAAATAATGTAATTGTGTAATGTGTTTAAAATATGAGTATCTATTAGACAAATTTTAATTATTATGATTCTTGACTGAAAGGATCTCTTTGGGTTAATTTATCAAATTAATGAAAATTTAATATTTAGAAAAAACATCTAATTTTTTGATAAAAAAGTTGTCATATATCGTTTTTTAGTTAAAAAAAATTAATAAAAATTAAAATTAAAATTAAAAAAAAAATTTTTTTTGAAAATTTTATACTCGTTTAACTGTACGTCGCGTCGGTGAAGTACACATCATGTAAAAATGTTTTCATTGCAAATAAAAGAATGATGTAATGTAGGGTTAATTCATGATTCTATATTCCACCCAAATCATAATTCTAGTACCAACGCAAAATTTTTATAAATAAAAGAAAACGGTCCTATATTTTATTTTAGTAAAAATTTAAAAAATTCTGTTTTGAAGTTAAATGAAATTTTACTGAAGTAAAATAACAAAAAAAAAGAAAAATGTTAGATAAATAACCGTAAACACTACAATTTGAAGCTCTGTTTCAAATGTAAGTAAATTTTGAGATAATAATTTATAGAATTGAAAACTTAATATAAATCGAAGAGCGAGTCACAAGGCAAATTTTTGTAAACTAAATATTTTTTTACAAGATTTTTGAAAAATTTTCCCAAATTTCCTTCTTAGATTTTTTTTCGAAAAAGTTGAAAATTAAAACAAGTTCATCTATTGTATTTCTAAGATTTCCTAAGATTTTGTTGAATATCCTAAGTTTTCCTGAGATTTTGTCAGATTTTCCCCAGATTTTCCCCAGCGATTGCCTTCTTAATTTAAATTATAAATACCTCAAAAGTGTCGTCAGCACAAAAATAAATGCAGAGAGAGTAACGGAGCAACTACCCCCACGACGCAACGCATGGAAACCTAAAATTTTCTTAACATTCAAAAATATATCTAAATTTTTATTACAGTACATCTACTCTACCTCCCCCCCCCGCCTCTAAAGAACTATTACTGAAAAGTTTTATTTGTTACAGTATTTATACCGCAATATGCACAGGGGTACATATGATTTTAGGCAGATAATTATCAAAAAATCGGAAAAGCCATGAAAATCTTAAGAAAAACCGTTAAAAAACGGCTTGAAGCTCAAACGAAAATAATGGAAGCTCATTGAAGCTTAAACTATGCTTTAACGTTTAATACCAAATTCATACAAAAATTCCAGACTGGGGGGGGGGCATCATGTCTACAGCTCTCCCAGTAGATTTTCGTGAATAACTTTGCGACCTTTGAGGCTCAAACGAACATAACGGAAGCTCATTAAAGCTCAAACGATGCTTTAACGCTTGACATCAAATTTATACAAAAATTCGAAACTGAGGGGTGGGGTGGGCATTATGTCTACAGCCCCCCCCCCCGTAGATTTTTGTGAATAACTTTGCGACCTTTGAGGCTCAAACGAAAATAATGGAAGCTTATTGAAGCTCAAACGATGCTCTAACGATTAACATCAAATTAATACAAAAATTCAAAACTGGGGGGGGGGCTGTAGACATATCCCCCCTCTCCCATAGGTTTTTGCGAATAACTATGCGACCTTTGAGGATCAAATAAAATTATTGGAAGCTCGTTGAGGCTCAAGCGATGCTTTAACGGTTGACACCAAACTCACCAAAAATTTAAAACTGGGGGGGGGGGAGACACTGACATGTACCTGCTACCTTTCTAGTTTAAGTGTAAATAAAACTTCGAATTAATTCATTAATCCGGATTAAGCGCAGATAATACTTATTACAAACCTTAAATAATTTTTTGATTTATATCAAGCATGGATTGATGCGTGATATCAAGAAGACACTGAATTTGTTCTAAAATAATTTGATAATTTTGAAATATGACATGAAGGTGGAACTGGGATAACCGTAGTTCCTAAGCTTTCATAGAGCTACGTACAGGTCTGGGCGGAGTTTGGTTAATTTCATAGAAATTACAATAAATTGTTTTAATTTGATGTTCTAAATATCTTTTATTTTTATTTTACAGGGTGTTTCTAAAAACAGCCACTAACGCTTGGCGGTAGGTTTATGAAACAATAATGAGCCAATTGCAGCCAATTTACCTAAGTCGAGATTTTTAATATTTAAATCTGATCCGTTGAGATAGAACCTTCAAATTTACAATATGACAGTCAGCGTAATCCTGTAATGTTACAAGGTTTGAAAAAAAAATACAAATTTGCAATTAATAAACCAAGCACAACGTCATATTGTTTAGGTACTAGAAACAAAAAAAGGACTAAGGATTCCCCCAAAGTTTTGCTTCGGTCCGTCCCTGCTGCTTAGTCACGCCAGTTATATTGATGTGATCTAAAGTTCTAGTTAAATCTATGGTTTATGCATCTGCCAAGGTTAGAATTTCCTAGAGATTGTATTATTGAAATGCCAAAAAATATAATAACCAAACAAAATTATTTTTAATTTTTTGATTTTTGATTGAGCATTTTGATTAATTCAAACTCAAAAATGTTAACTTATATTTTACCTATATCGCCCCCGAGATTAAGTACATATATAATCATCCTGTATAAAGTACTTTTTAATAGTACCAACCTATTTTATACACTATATATAAACCCATACCAAAAAATGGATACTCTTAGTTTCGAATAACGCATAAAACAAGAATAATTACCTATATACAAAACAAAAACAGCAATGAGCGATAGTGATAACGAATACTTTCAAAATCGTCGCAATAAATTTCAACGCGAACGTTCCGAAGTAACCAAATATCATCGGTCGAAAAAATTTGCTGATTCTCGTGAAGAAAGATCCAGAAGTCGAAGTTCCAGAGTTCGGGATCGAAGCGATTCTCCCAGTTATGAACAAGCTGCAAAACGACCCAAATACAGTAATTATCAGAAAACTGGATACCATAATAATCGATATCAGAATTATCAACAATTAAGACCCAATATAAGACCCAGCCAATCATCGCTGATGCCGTTTAAAACTTTCATGCTAACTCAAGATGATAGAATTTCAGAATCTGATGCGATAGCCAATTACAATAAATATAAATTAAAATTTCAAATCGAGCAGATCCAGAGTTTCTTTAAAGCTCACCAAAATGAAGAGTGGTTTCGAATTAAGTATCATCCGGAAGAGTCTAGAAAGCACAGGGAAGAGCAAGTCGAAGCCCTGAAACGCCGTTGTGACGTCTTTTTAGAATTATTTAATGCTAACAAAATTGATTGCGTGACCGTTGATAGTGACAAATCAAATGATTTACTCAAAATATTGGATATGGTTGTGGTAAAGTTGGAAGGAGGTACCGAAGAAGATATTGAAGCTTTGGAAAAAGAATATTTAGAATTAGAGAATAAAGTCCAAAACGTTGAAACCATAACAAAATCGGAACATGAAGATTCCAAATCATCCGATGAACTTACAGAAACCAATGCAGGGGGTGTTAACGGCAAAGAAGAAAATACTGAAAAAATAGAGATTGACGGATGTTTGGATAAATCAGAAATCAACCAAGAAGATAAAATGGAAAAGGAAGAAGTAAATACAGAAGTTAAAATGGAAAAACATAAAATGTCTTCAATTTGTCTGCGTAATTTGCCCTCCAGCATAACCCGCAAAGAGATCGAATCAATTTGTTCCAAATGTGATGGATTTATACGAGTTTGGTTAAGTGATCCAAAACCCGAAAATAATTGGAAACGTCAAGGATGGGTAACTTTTAAAAAAGAGTCGAGTCTAACAGAAATTTGTGATAAAATAAATACACTTCGTGTTAAAGATTCCGAATTGGATGCTGTAGTTACCGAATATCTCACCAACCGCATTATTTTGGTGAATGGCATTACAGCAGATAAAGAGGTTGTTAAATCTGATATTCGAAGGTCTGCAAAAATTGTACTCCATCTTGATAAACAAGCTGGGTTATGGTTGGATGACGATCAAGAAACTGAAACCAAAGAGGAAAAAGTTGATTGTTTATCAAATAATCCGGTTTTGCTCAACATAAGCGACTACCTCACCGAAGAAGCAATAAGCTTGGAACCAAACTCAGAAACATCAGAAAACCCCGATCGAGATGATAATCTAATTGCAGTTTTGGATAAAATAATCTTGTATTTGCGTATTGTCCACTCGGTTGATTATTACAATCACTGCAAATATCCAAATGAAGATAAAATGCCTAATCAGTGTGGAATTTTGCATGTACGAGGACCTCTCCCTACAAATAAAACCGAAATTTCGCAATTTCTCGGAAAAGAAATAGAAGCAAAACTGGCACAGTTTTTACCGGAAAAATTAAACGAAACCGAAAACGAACTCATTAATTTAGGTCTTAAAGATTTTAACACGGAGGTCGACAAGTTCGTATCAGAAAATACGAAAGAAGTAGGTCCGGATAAATGGCAATGCCCCCTATCGGGAAAAAAATTTAAAGGTCCCGATTTTGTACGCAAACATATTTTCCTGAAATTTTGTGACAAAATTGAAGAAGTGAAGACAAATGCTGAATTTTTCAACAACTATCTGCACGATCCTAAACGTATGGTTTTGGTTCCAGAACAATCGAGAAAGCAAGAAAGTTGTGTTTATCCGCGTTATAACCACGAAAGATTTACCAGAAATTACATCCCCGATCCTGCACGAGTCATGGATATACGAAGTACTTCTCGCGAAATTATACATTATAAAGATTTGGATGCTCCTGCGGAAATTGAAGAAATATTTTAATTATTTGTTTAATTTAATAAATTTTATTACTTATTATTTATTTCAAAATTGCTTATTTGGAAATTTGGCGTCAATGTTCTATCGTATTGAAAAGTACGCAAAAAATATTTTTTTTTGATTTCTTACGCATAGATGGGGTAATAATCTGGATTATAGAAAATTCTATTATTAAATTAACCGGTAGTTTGATATAGCGAGCTTTTACGATAATAAAATCAAAATAATGTTAAATGGGCGTTCTAACAAACGAGATTTTTAAGTAATATAAAACAATGCAATTTGAAAAGAAATTGCAATACATAACGCAAGAGCAATACCCATCGATAATAAAAGTATGAAATATTTTTAAAGTTGGACATTTTATTATTTATAACTGCAATCTTTTGAATTATAAACTTTTAAAAGATATAAATTTCTATTGCTGCATCCAGTGTTTTGCAAAAACAAGACGCATCTATCGAAATCTTAGTGATAAAAATGTAAAAAAGTGCAGATATTTGTAGTTTACAATAGGCAATAAATATAGTGAAACAATTCAATTTGCATCGTGACCAATACATTTTAAGTTCTCCAAGTTTAAGACCAAAATTGAGGACAAACACTGAAATATCGTCTTATACAGTCGTATATCTTGTAAACTTATCTTGTAAATTGGTATACAATACTGCGGTCACCCTACATAATTCAGTGGCAGTCAACAATCTCGTGATTGAATTTTAAGGAAAGTTTTGTATTAAATTAACATAAACATTTTTCTTATACATTAGTTTATGAAAACCAGAAGTGAAGATTTTCCTTTCTACTTTCCTCGGTATTTTAACAAACTCAATAAAATTAGAGGAATCTCCATTGCGAAATCACGTTGAATATTGCAGTAAATTTGGTAAAAACAAAAATAAATTAAATTTAAATTTTGTTTATTTAAGTACACATAGTTGGCGCTGCGAACATCCAATGTAATTTTCACAAATTTAATTTTTACCATTCGGCAGATGGCGTTAAGTTTAGATTATAATTTATAATTTAGTATAATTTAATTTAAGAAATTCTTAATTTTTTAAAGAAAATTTCAGAATAATTCTATGCGGTAGATGGCGCGGAATACAACTAATACAGATAGATAATTAACTTAACTGTAACAGGGTTAATTCAAAGTGTCTTAAAAGGCAACTACTAAGGGCTATCAGAAATCAGAATTCGAGATGACATAGGAAAAAAAGGCGTAGCTATTCTAAGCCCATATTATTAAAAACATCCCTAAAACCGTCAGAACTTTGAAATCCATGGAACACTTTGTATTAACCCTGTAAGGTGGTTTTAATAATAAAAAAGTTTTTGCACCATCTGCCGCACAGATTTATTTTGAACTCTCATCTTCAGGTTACTTATATAATTTATATACTATACCTCGAGTCATTCACAATTAAAAGATTATTCTGGTAAGCACCACCAAAACATAATAATTCACTTTAGTATTGAAATTACTTATATAGTTTCAAATGGATGATATTTCTGAGTTGGTAATAGTTTACAATAATTAATTGTTGTTGAAGTTACAAAGTACACAATCCTAAAGTTACCCAGAAATAAAGAAATATCAACGTGCATCCAAGTTGACTACTTGTCCACTGCTAATATCATAGGTTGAGTTCGTGAGAATAAAGTAAATCAATTTACCAATACTCAGTTCAGTCTCTTTCGTCAGTCAGTTTTAAAAATAAAACAAAAATTCAAAAAAGAACTTTGTCAATTTTTTTAGCATTAATTATAGCGCAAGGTTTAGCAAAATGTAATATAAAATCGAAAATTATTATTTGTTCATTGTTGACTTTTTAACATGAAACATGTTTTCGCGGTCGTTGCCTGCCAAAAATCGATAGGAAAAACCGACACTAAAATATAATGTTAAGGTTGGTAATACTAATAAGTATTATCTGCGCTTAATTCAGATTAATGAATTATTAATCCGGATGTACGGGCATCTAGACTCGATTGGTTGGAAACTCGATTGATGTGCACATCTTGACAGGGGGAGTACCGGCGGTGGTTAATATACTTTTCGGTTGGTAAAAAAATTCGACCAATCAAAAATTACAAAATGTACACCAATCAAAATGCACACCAATCGACTGTATTATCTTAATATTACCGAATCACAGTAACTATAACTGCATACTCAAGTGGATTGCTGGAAAAATCTAGTGTACAAGTAAAGCAACTTTCAAAAAATTTGAAGAAATGTAAAAAAGCTTAAGAATAACATACAGTAGCAGTCATGGAAATTGCATCGGTAATTATTTCTGAATTAAAATAACAATTCGCAAGGAAATTTCAGAAACTGCATACAATATAAACACAACACGCATACAAAGCTAGGTTTTTAAACCGGGGGGTCTGGGGGGTATGGAATACCCTCCAGTACACCATAGATTGTGCACAAATAAGTGTGTTATTGAACTTATGAGTTTCAAACCAGAAATCTAACTTCTGAAGTTCTAAAATCTAAGATTTCCCATTTGAAATTTAATAACACATTTTCCTTTTTTGAACACAATCACTGATGAGCTGGGGGGGTATTCCATACCCCCAGACCCCCCGGTTTGAAAAACCTAGCTTCTAAAAAACAAAATGTATTTCTGAGCTTATGAGTTTCAAACTAAAAATGTAACTTTTTATCCATTTCTGTTCTATTTTCCAATTTCTGTCTGATAAAGTATTGTATATGTACAGAAAGAAAAGTTGAGATTTGGATTAATTTATACATTTTGGGGGCTCAGAAGCGGAAAATAATTACTATTTCCAAAAAATGTCTGTTGTAGGTTGTGGGTATGTACGTCGGTATGTGGTCAAATTTTGTGTGCGCTCTACCTCAAAAAGAATTAGAAATTTTTTAACAAAATTTTGTAATTAGTGCATAAATATTGAGGCTTAGAGCTGATTAGATTTTGGTTAAAATCGGTACACGAAAACGCAAAAAATTATATTTTCAGGACATTTGGGCGCCGCCTTTTGAGCACCGGCGTTTGGGCGCCGCCACTTAAAAGAAATTATTTAAAATTTAAAAATATTTCAATTGGAAATATTTCCTTAAAAAAAGTTTTGTTCTTCCTGACATTGGCGCCAAACATTTTAATTCGCTGACTTTCCATGACTTTCCCTGACAAGTCTTAAATTTTGTGACTTTTCCAGGTATTCCATACAAGTGGGAACCCTGTATTATCATTCATCATTCATAATCTATAAATATAAAGAAGAGGGGGGAGGAGTAAATATTAATTTTTAAACCTCAGGTTTAAATTAAAACAAAAAATAAAATAAATATTAAATAAAAGGAAAATAAATTAGCGGTACAAAAGTTATTTATATCACTTTAGAGGCCGTCCATTAATTTCGTAAGGGTTTTTGACCCTTTATTATTTACTTATTATTATTATTTACTTATTTATTATTTATTTAAGTTTCTTAAAATATTTTTTAAGATTTATTATATATTATTATAATTCATATTTTATAAAAATAAGGGGTGGAAAGAGGGGGGGGGGCTAAATTTTCTTTTAATTAATAACAAAGTAAATCTCCGGCGGCGCCTCAAAAAAAGGCGGTGTACATCATAACTCAAAATCTACTGGACTAATCGTTTCGAAATTTTACACAGTACTTTTTCACATAATTCACCAGGTATTATCGAGAGATTTTTGTTTTTTTTTAATAATTGTTAATTTTACAACAACAAATAATTAAATGATTTTTTTTAGAGAAAATCGGTTTTTTTACTTCCAAGGGCTACGAAAAATTGACAAATCAAAAAAAATACAAATCCTCTCGTAGTTACCTCAAGACATCTCTCCTTTAATAAATGAATTTTGATTTTTGTGTTTCAGATGATTCTGTTGCAAGTTATGATGTACACCGCAAAACAACTTTTTTTTTGAGGCGCCTCCGGAGATTCACTATCGCTCGCTTAATTTTCAATATTTTGCAATAAAAATTTATGAAAATATTGTTCAAATGCTACATTATATTATGCAATTTTACTGAATAAACTTACGCTATTTGTAACGCCAGAAAGAAAATTTTAAAAACAAGCCTTTTTATCACCGAATTAACCTTACCCCGCCCTTAAGGCAACCCAGAAGAAAATCTGAGGAAATTTCTGAGAATTTTATAAAAAATTTGTGATTTGCCATTCATCCACCAAAATACATATTGCTATGATTTTTATCAGCCTCAGAATATTTTTAATATCCAAATAATTTTTCTAAAAATTTTCAGTTAAAAGCTCAAAATTTTAGTAATTTTACTAAACTCGAAAAATAATTTGATAAAGCAAAGCATAAGCAATTACAAAGCACTGTTTATTGAATTATATTCAAACTACTATTTAGAAAATTCTTATCATAATCTAATGAAATTCTACCTTTCCTCTTTTTGAATTTCTCTTTATTATTTCACTTCTCTTTTCTTTTCAAAATTTCTCGTAATATTTTAGTTAAAAATTTTTATTCAATCTTAAAATCAACTAAAATTTTTTTTTGAAAAATAATTTGAAATCCAGTACCTACTATCAAATTGTTTTAATTGGTCCGTTATCGTTTTCTCTCAGCATGTCCTGATCATAAATCTAGATATTCTATATCTGTGAACCTCACACCTATTCCAATAATACTAATCATATGTCGGTAATTAATTGCAATAACTGAAAATTCGAAAGTTAAAATTGAAAATATATCAAGAGTAATAATATAGATAACCGAAATTACATTAAATTGATATTTAGTCGATGATAGATATCTGCAGTATGTAGTAAATAGAAATTCACTGGACCCTATTTATATTATTAACGGTAAACAGTAATTTAACTAAGAAATTTCACGTTAAGGTAAAACACAAATGTTACAAATATACCAATAAATTACAATAACTTAATGGTATTTGATAATGAAAATTAATTGAAACGTAAACTAATTTCAAATTCAGGCCATGCTTCTTTTTTATTAAATAAACCCAGTATTATTCATTTTATATAACATTTAATTTTATTTTTCGATTTTATTTAACTAATTTGAAAAATAATTGTTGTCTCTTTTAGTTGGAAAAAGTTAGAAAGCGTGAGCTTAAAGGAATCGTTAGGATTTGTCAAAAATTCAATAACTCGAAACTTTTTGGAGTGTCTTTTATCAAAGACAGTTTTATTTTAAAAAGTTTTTTAGGCCTGAAGGCATCCATGAATTTTAAATACAAAATCAAATAAAATAAAGTATGTATTTTATTTATTTCTGTTAAATCAATAATTTTGTTCAGCATGTTTGTTGTTTGAACAAGGTATGCAATTAATAATTGCGATTTGATAAAGTAAAGCATATATTACATTAATTGAAACTTTACATGAAATGAGTTTTTAAATAAAAAATATCGAATCATTTTTAAAAATAATATTTTTAGATTTAAAATTAGTTCGATAACCTTTTACATTTTTATTGGTAGATATCTTTCTATTGATTTAACGAATCCCATCGGAATAGTCTAATAACTAAAGCTTATTATTTTGAAAAAGGAAACAAATTTCAAAAAATGAAATTAAATAATATAATATTATATTGATGTGTATTTGCTTGCAAAAATCGTAGGTTTAAGTAGATACTGTCTACTATTGGATTTTGTTAAAAAATTTAATTTGAAAATTTCAAAGTATAGATAATTTTAAAACAGTTAAATCTACATCTTTTATGGCACTCAACTCCGAGTAAGTTTACAAAAAAGCGTAAAACGAGAAATTAAAAAGTTTGACTCGCTTTTTAAAGGTAAAACTAAGACAAACTAAAATTAAGCTAGCTGCAAAACTTCAAGAATGAAGTGATTCGGAAAAAATTGAAATAAAGAATACTGCGATAGATTGTAATTGTATGCAGACTTCGGAGTTTGATAACAAAGGTTTCCATATAATGGACATGCTAAATAGAATATTATCAGAAAATAAAAAATATATAGATGAGTTAACCAAGATGGAAGTAAGTATAGAAAATAAAGAGAAAATGATAGAATTCAAATTCAAATTTGAAAAAAGCTTGAAATATTTAAATTGAATGCGTGGATTTATTTTAGTGAAAGTAAGGAAGAATATTTTGGAAATCCAAAATTTATTCCAAGAAAGTAAAGAAACAGAAATAAAGAATAAATCAGCATACAAATTGCACGCAGCACGTGCCCCCTCGAAATATTCAAAAAAAATTTTCTAGATATATTTTAAAGTGAGAAAATCAAAAACAAGCTAAAATTACAATTTTTTAAAATAATTTAAGCGTCCCTTTGCTACTCGGCACCCCTAGGCATTGTTATTATTATTTTTTGTTTTAATTAACTTAGTTAACTGTTAACTGTTACGAAAACTGTTAGTTAGAAATGTTAGTAACAGGTATGTAATTATTTACAGAATACCAATTTGTAACATTTATGTATTCTCACAGCGTAACATAACTATGTATTATAGAATGATATGAATCGTTAGGATTCGATAGGTTACCCGGTTTCAACGTTAGGTCGCTTCTGGTTTAAAGAAAATTATTACCTTTTCGAAAAATTTTTATTTTTGATTTTTGAAAAGAAAAAAGTTTAATTTTTTTGGAGACTGACCATGGTCCGATTAACCGGACTCAAGTGGTCATTTTAACGTTAGGTCGCTTCTGGTTTTAAAAAAATAAATATTACCTTTTCGAAAAATTTTTAATTTTGATTTTTGAAAAGAAAAAAGTTTAATTTTTTAGAGACTGACGTTGGTCCGATTAACCGGACTCAAGTGGCCATTCTGAACTCCATACTTTTAGTCTCTTTCGGGACCGCTTTCCAGCTGGATGGGAGTCCTAAATACTTCACTATCCAAGTGTAAAAGTACATATTTACACAAAAAGTATGTAAAAGGTATTACATGCTAACATAAAAGTACTATTTTTCCGCACTATTGGAATAGTGCACTAGTGCGGAGCAGTAGTACTTTTCCACACTTTTTAATATCACAAAGTAACGCTTTTTGAAACATAATTAGGAAAACAAAATTAGTTATTTGCAATTTTTTACTTCTGAACGTAAAAATACTTTTCTTACCTAACTGCAGTTCGTTTATTTAAAGAAAAATGCATTTTTTCACAATTTCAAGCTGAAAATGAAGTGGGCCCTACCTACAATAATAAAGAAAATTTTTTGTTAGTTATCATTGCAGATGAAAACGGTTTTCTTCAAATTACCTTTATCACTGTAGTCCTTTTGCCATATTCCTAGAATCCAGGATAACTTCTTCGTTGTTCCATCCAATAAACTTAAGTCATTCACGAATCCGAACACTATCACATTTTGTTTTCACTTAAGTGTTAAAAAGAAAATTGTTCTCGATTATTAAGAAAGCTTTCATCAAGATTCTTTACGAAAATTCGAACTCGAAACACTACACTCTCGTTCGCGGAAAACTGAACATTTTTCCGAATTTTCTTCATACGATTACTTTTAAGCTGAATACATGCACTAGCGTTTTGCGGAATGCAATTTTTGTTTTGATTGGTTAAATTTCAATAAAAGGTACAAATTTAACTAATCAAAATAAAAATCGCATTCTGCAAATCGCTAGTGCGTGTATTCCGCTTAAGGCCTTACAAACGAGTGACTGATATGAGTCCGTACGGGGCACCGTGTCATATTTCGTATATAACTTTTTTTTTGTTTCCTGTTTGCAATTTTAATCGACTTTTGTCTATCAAGTTCCTCACTCTGGGCCGGCAGTCGGGCATTTTTGTAATGTTCATTTTCAAATTATCAAAATAAAATATAATTCAAACTGGTAAAAATCGTACAGATATTTTGTCATATTTGACATTTTTGTGCAGATAAAATTTTCGAACAGTGTAAATGTTCTCATTTGCCGCAAATTTTTGTAAATTTTGAGAAAATCCTAGATCGGTTTCATTATTTTTGTTTTGTGCTTTTTATTAGTTTTCTAATGCCAATTTCAGACACTTAATTTTTTTTCGATTGTCACCTGTAACACAAAAATTAAATTTTAACTATTTACACCAATACGATAATAAACAACTTACGTTATTATTGATAATATAAACCAAAGTTTCATAATCACCGACCTTAAAGGCAGAGCCGGATTAACAATATGTGAGGCCCGGGGCTAACATATTTTTGGCGGCCCCTTGATCTTGTATGTTTTAACAAATTGCGCCGCAGGCGAAAGTTTTTGATTATTCAAGGTCAACCGCGCTTAGATCAAATGTCAAATTTTTAAAAGATAATAATTATTTTATACATAATTGATTATAGTTTTTTTATTATAAAACACCGGAGGTATACATACATACACATTTATTTTACTTTTTAATTTAATTTATTTTAAACTGTGCTAATTTAAATTTTGTTGCTTCAAATTTTTTGAGGCCCCTAGAATGTGGTGGCCCGGAGCTGAAGTCCCCTTAGCCCCCCTCCTTAATACGGCTCTGCTTAAAGGTCCAAAAACCACGCAACTTTTAAAAATATGTCTTCTTTTTCCTATAGTTTCTATTTATTTCTATTTCTATTTACAATTGCGACCTCTGACGTCGGAAATATGCTACGAGTTCCATTTCTGCCAAGTTTCGACCTGTCTGTGGATAAGTGGAAAAATAATATGAACCTATTGTGTGCTATTGTGTTTTATTGTAATTTATAGACAGTATATGAAAAGAAGACTTTGTTTATAAGTTGCGTGGTTTTTGAACTTTTAAGCCGGTGATTATGAAACTTTGGTTTGTATTGTTATATTGTCAATAATAACATAAGTTTCTTAATTTCTTATCGGTGTAAATATATAATAGCAATATTTAATTTTTGCGTTACAAGTGGCAATCGAAAAAACATTGTTTCTAAAATTGGCACTTGAAAACTAATCAAAAGCGCAAAACAAAAATTATGAAACCGATAATATGGAATTTTCAATAAATTTACCATGCATTACCAAATGCACGACGGACAAAAGAGTAGGAAACTTATAGACAAAATTCGATTAAAATTGCAAACAGGAAACAAAAAAAAGTTATATACGAATTATGACGCAGTGCCCCGTACGGACTCATGTATCAGTCATTCGTTTGTAAGGCCTTAAGCTGAATACACGCACTAGCGATTTGCGGAAGGCAATTTTTGTTTTGATTAGTAAAATTTAAACCTTTTATTGAAATTTAACCAATCAAAGCAAAAATTGCATTCCGCAAAACGCTAGTGCATGTATTCCGCTTGAAAGTAATCGTATGGAGAAAATTCGGAAAAATGTTCAGTTTTCCACGAACGAGAGTGTGGTGTTTCGAGTTTGAATTATTTTGAAGAACCTTGCTGCAAGCTTTCTTGATAATCGAGAACGATTTTCTTCTTAATACTTAAGTGAAAAAAAATGTGATAGTGTTCGGGTTCGTGAATGACTTAAGTTTATTGGAAGGAACAACGAGGAGGCTATCCTGGCTTCTTGGAATAAGGCAAAAGGACTACAGTGATAAAGGTAATTTGAAGAAAACATTTTTATCAGCAATAATAACTATGAAATAATTTTCTTTATTATTGTATAGGTAGGGCCCAATTCATGGATTTGCCAGCAAGTCAGGCTAGTAAAATTTTCTCCCCCAGTGATGTAGCCAGTGAATAGTTTGAAATTGTGAAAAAATGCATTTTTCTTTAAATGCATGAATTGTAGTTAGGTAAGAAAAGTCTTTTCACATTCTGAAGTAAAAAACTGCAAATAACCTTAGATCATAGATCTAAGCAAATAAGTAATTTTGTTTCTCCGTAGATTTTTATTGCTTGAAAGTTGGTTAATTCGTCAAGCCGTCAACAGGATAGATTTAAATATATCCCAAAATAAAAATTAACAAAACATTTCGTTAATTATGCCTGTTAATGCCGAGCAGGCAAATAGTGAAGTATTTAGGACTCAGATCTAGTTGGGAAGTGGTCCTAGAAAAGGACTAAAACTATGGAGTTTAGAATAGCCACTTGAGTCCGGTTAACCGGATCAACATCAGTCTCCAAAAAATCAAACTTTTTTCTTTTCAAGAAACAAAATCAAAAATCTTTCAAAAAGGTAATAATTTTTTTTAAAACCAGAAGCGACCTAACGTTAAAACCAAGTAACCTTTCAAGACCTAACGATTCTATATTTTTTTATATCAAAATGATGAAATGGGATGCCAACTTCACAAAGATTTACAGATTATCAAATTTAGTATTCATTTAAAATAACAGTGACAAATTCAGGGCCGGATTATCCAATAGGCAAACTAAGCAGCTGCGTAGGGGCGCCGAATAGAAAAGGGGCACTTAAAGTATGTTTTTTAAAAAATTGTAATTTTAGCTTGTTTTTGATTAGTCTAACTATAATTTTTTGATAGTTTTATACTCCTCAGTTTATTTGACTTTAGTTAGATTGTTAGGATATCTGATATCTGACTCTGAAATTGACTCAGGAGTATACAACTATCACAAAATAAGTAAATGGGTAACATAACTGACCGTGTGGCTTTTATTTCTAGTTAACAGAGAAGAAAATATTTAAAAAAAATGGTAAAATGGTAAATACCATGAAAATTGTAAATAATTTTATAAAAGTTACTGAAGGCTTAAATAGAAATATTATCAAAGCTATGTTTAAATTAATTAAAAAAAATTTACTTATTTACTTAAAAGATATTGTAGTCATGTTTTGAAGTTTTGAATGAAATTCCTTATATTATCTGAATTTTAAAATTTTAACCACAGTTAAAATTTAAATATTTTAACGCGTTTAGTTAAGTTAGAGTCGAAGTTTATGATCGCCTACCCGCTATAGCTACGACTTCATTTACCCCTATATAGTAATTTTTCATTACATTGTTGTATACACTACAGATTGGTAGGAAAAGCTTGGCAACGTTAAGAGGAAAATAGCATTATCAGTATAAGTTCGCATTACTAAGGGTTTTATTAAGTTCCTTATTAAAATTTCTTGCTTAAACATAAGTAAAAGCTTTAAAATTTGGCATTCCATTTTGAACCGCAAAATAAGATCTACCTACCCCTACTTGAGAAAATTTTAATAAATTTTTTGCCGCACGAACTTATTTGATATTTTTTATCCAGGGTAGAACGAATATATGCGACTGGAGATGATGAGCGGAGGTGTTATGGCTCTTTTATAAAATCTATAACTCCGGCTTCTATTTTCCATTCAAGATAAAGTTAGGTTTCCCTATTGTAGTGTGACAAAAACTTTTGTTCGTTGAATATGCAATTCGATAATTAAAAGAGTAATTAGGGTGGTTTCATTTTGAAAAGAAAATAAAAGGGTTATTTTCACTACAACTAGTAAAAGGCAAAATTGAATGATTTGACTTGTAAATTTTTCTCGAAATATTTACGTAGGACGAATATTAATGATACACATTTTTTTATTTCTTATTCTGAAATTTTCGCTTTAGGAAAATGCTCGTTTGATACAAAGTTGTAAATAATTTACAAAATTGCATTATATTCACGACAGAATTCGCTTGATATACCTACCTACACTCGAGAGTTTGAAGTATTGCACCAACGCGTGAGAATAACTTTAACAGAAACACTCTGTTGATGTTAATTAGTATCACTCTAATTAGTAATTATATCGTCTTGCGGTAGGCGTACTTTTCAACCTGTAGGTAAAGGAAACTTATTTGAGTCGTAAATGACAATTGTTGGCATTTTAATTAGTGGAACCAGAGTCGCTAGATTGTGAAAACTGCTAATTAACTCAAACTCTCAATTTACCGATTTTAAGACTATTCAGTGTTTTGCGCCACCACGCCCTCGTATCTAGTTATCCGAGAGTGAATTTTCCCAAAACGGATGTAAGTGCCTAATAAAATAAATTTCGGCCACGCAAAGGGTTAATTATTACGAATTTATGCAGACCATATGAAAACAAGCAATTTGAAATCTTGGAGAATTTCCCGATGGTCATAAGTGTATTTTTATTTGGCAAATTTGTGCAAAAATTTGGCACGATCAAAGTGCGTAGGGAAAGTTTAACGACGCCGTGCTGCGAATATTACTAATGAGGATTAACCTGAGAGTCCTATCTTATAATGACGCTTATTATACCGATATCAACGATATCAATAATGTTATAGCACCCAGGAGAGAATTTGAAAATATACCTCGTATGGCACGTTTGTATGACACAACTTACATCAAATTCCTCCGTTTTATTGCCAGTGCTAAAGGCGATTTATAAATGAAGTGGACGCTCATAATTGCGAACAGTCGGCGTGTTGCCGCTTTTATTATTTTTAATAATATTTTCCTCCCTTATTTAAACTATCCGTGCCGCGAGCAGCTAAAACTTTAATTTATGACACGGGGCGCAAGGTGTGGGCAACGTTCGAACGTATGGAATGCTTCCGTTAAGAGCGATTCCCCAGTGTGTTTTTAAATCTCACCAGCAGCAAAATTTTTATTTCGATCGTGATATAGTTTACTTTCAACTACTATAGCAGAGCTTTAGTAATGTTAAGACCTGCAGGTTCTCAAGTCCGATACTCTCGTGAGATCGGACCGAGCTGGACCGCTTTAGGCTCTTTGAGCTCTCAAGAGGATTTGCGGTTTGTTAGGTTGGTTGTTATGGTAATTAATGTTATATTCCATATACTGCAAAATCTGCTCCGTCTTTAATAGAAGTATAAATTACTTAACATATATTTAATGAATTTTTAATTTCTCTAACAAACTTTATTTAAACTATCTGGTTATAATTTAATTAAAACTTTCGGACGTACCACTGTGGTTCATGTTGTTGGGACATACGTGAAATGCTTAAAATTGTTACTTTAAACGAATTAACTGCTACTTTTTGGTCATACAACACACATTTTGTTCAAAACTAAATTTCAAATACCATTTACACGAAATTTTAACTCTCCAAATTAAAAGACATCTTTTCAGATTTACCCATATTATTTTATCCCTTTTCACAACAACAACAAAACATTAATTTATATGAAATCTTAGAAAATAGATGCTTTTATTACCGATTTTTATTAATTTATTTTTGCAGGTTTTTCTTATTATTTTATACCAGATACCGATATCTTACATTTTTAAAAGTGCACTTTTCAAGAACAACACGGTACCCGATTGCATCGGTAATGGACACCCCAAGACGATTTTCTTTCTTCAATTGAATTTGAATTTTTTTGAATTTGGATTCTTTAATACTAATGCAAATAGTTGCAGATATTTACTTAAATTTTGAGTTCTCCATTATTGGTGCAGTGACCCTGTATCAGTTAGATAATTTTCACTCTATAATAGCTTATCGATGTATCTATAGCATAAATTGCTTACATACTTCATCTAATACAGTGTAATGATAGTTGACCTTCCATAATTAAAATATTGCGTGAATGGTTGAGTTTGCGGTCATAAAAAACAAATAAAATTGTCCGACGTTTCGGGTGCTTTATTATCCCACTTTCAAGGCTATAAAAACAATAAAAATAGAATTAAAATTACAATTTAAAGTGACAATACAAATTTTAAAAAATTACAAAAGAAAAACAATTTTTATTTTCTTTATTGTTTTATTTATGTAATATTTTATTGTTTATTTAATAAAATACAAAGTTAGATTGTGGTAAAATAAACAAAAAAAATTTTCAATTGAAAAAAAAAATAAAAATCAGAGTCGGCCCACTCTGGGTTTAGCGGCATTAACTGCAGAATAAGTTGAAGTTTTTTTCAGAAAAAAAAATCAAAAATTAAAAGTGTCGGAATTTGAAAAATTGATGATTTTTCTCAAAAACCTGAAAAATTTCATGGAACATAACTTCAAAAAAATTTTTCATATTTTTATCTGAATAGTACATTCAAAACTGAAAAATATAAAAAAAAGAACGTTGGATTTAGTCAATTTTTGAAAAAGTTATGGATATTTGAAAAAATAGCCAAATATAAATAGCCAAATTTTTGAAAAATTCATAAATTTTGTTGGGTTGGGTGAAAAAAGTTGAAAAAATTCTGAGAAATATATTTAGTGAGGTAGAAAACGAGAAAAAAGTTTCGGCCAAATCGAAAGGGGTCGGGTTCAAAAGTGGTCGATTTGGCGTGGAATGCCCCATATATTTTCTATTTAATTATTAGGAAAGTGTAAATAGCTGATGCCAGTATTAATATTGAAATCCGGTAGTTTCATTTCATTGGTACATGAATTGGTGAATCATAGAAGAAAAATTAAATTTTTTAGCCTGCTGGCATTACCAAGTCTGTATGTTCTAATTTCACACAGGGCGTCCGGTTTGAATGCGGAACCAAATCTAAAAGTATCATATGACTGTCCCCGTGCTTCGGAGGCTACGTAAAGCCAGTGGTTTTCATGGGTTAATGATTGACGCACCATCAACTTATAAAAATAAGTTTACAGGCACTTTTCCAATCCGGTTTAAGCAGCCGTGAGCTTTAAGGGCGGGATAAGATTAATTCGGTGATAAAAAGGCTTGTTTTTAAAATTTTCTTTCTGGCGTTACAAATACCGTAAGTTTATTCAGTAAAATTACACAATATAATGCAGCATTTAAACAATATTTTCCTAAATTTTCATTGCAAAATATTGAAAATTAAGCGAGCGATAGTGAATCTCCGGAGGCGCTTCACAAAAAAAGTTGTTTTGCGGTGTACATCATAACTCGCAACAGAATCATCTGAAACACAAAAATCAAAATTTATTTGTTAAAAGAGATGTTTCTTGAGGTAACTACTAGAGGATTTGTTTTTTTTTTGTCAATTTTTCGTAGCCCTTGGAAGCAAAAAACCGATTTTCGATAAAAAAATCATCTAATTTGTTGTTGTAAAATTAACAATTATTAAAAAAAAAATAAAAATCTCTCGATAATACCTGGTGAATTATGTGAAGAAGTACTGTATAAAATTTCGAAACGATTAGTCCAGTAGATTTTGAGTTATGATGTACACCGCAAAACAACATTTTTTTGAGGCGCCTCAGGAGATTCACTATCGCTTGCTTAATTTTCAATATTTTGTAATGAAAATTTAGGAAAATATTGTTCAAATGCTGCATTATATTATGCAATTTTACTGAATAAACTTACGCTATTTGTAACGCCAGAAAGAAAATTTAAAAAACAGGCCTTTTTATCACCGAATTAACCTTACCCCGCCCTTAAATGCTGAAACTTTTCTTAAAAGAGAAAGAATTCGATAGTTCAGGAGTAGACTGAAAGACTAGCTTAGCTTAGCTAGCTTAGTTAGCTAATTAGTAAATTAGCCAAATAGTTTGTTACTCTAGGGCATTGATCGACTCTGAGAGGCTGCAATAAGTAGTATATCTGATGGTCCCGAATATTTTTTTAATAAAGCCACCTTTCGCCGCTAGCAGGGGGTTATTACAATAAGAAAAGTGATGAGGGGGTTATTATGGCCCAATTGAGGTTCAACTGAATAAAAATTTGTGAATAGACCTATATCAGCAAATTTTTCTCGAAATTGACTCAAAATCGAAAATGCGGAAAAATTCTAAATCTATCATAATATGTCTGTCTCCGTGCTTCGGAGGATACGTAAAGTCGGGTTTTCCTGGGTTGATGATTGTCACGATCAGCTTATAAAAATAGGTTTACAGGCACTTTTCCAATCAGATTTAAGCTGCCCTGAGCTTTAAATGAAAAAAAATGAAATCAAAAAATGAATTTGCATTTTTTCTTGTAAATTTTCTTCTATACATTTTTGTTTATATACATTTTTCTATTTTGTTGCATCGTTTCCGAGATATATGTAGATCACAATAATTTTTATATTTTATAGTCTTGTTAAGTCGCTGTCAGTCAGAAACGGTGTGACAAAATCGAAAAATGTATAGAATCAAAATTGAAGGCAATGAAATTTTGAACAAAAAATGTCCAAAAAGTTTTGCTGTAGAATAGTTTAATTTAAATAAATTAAATAAGTTAGGAGTTGGGAACTCTGGTATGCAAGTGAAGGAAAATCTGATAAAGCTTAAGAAAATTTCAGAAAATCATAAGAAATCCAAAGAAATGTAGGGAAATCTAAATTTTAAATAGACTCATTAAATGATGTCAGTGGAATAAAAATCAAAAGTGGTTAGAGCGAAAATTCCATGACTTCGCCAAATTTGAAAAACAGGAAAGTTTCCATGCAAGTCTACAACTCACACATAAGAAAATGCCAAAAAAGATTTCGATTTAAGACTTTCAATTTTTGGGGTCAAAAAGTAGGAAAGGGGTTAGTTAATCTTACGTTTTCTTCAAAAATTGTCAAAAATTAAGATCGTTTTTTTTTTAGCATAGGTAACTTTTAACCTGGAAGTGCAAAATTAAATCTTTTCTAAGCGACTTTGAAGCGCTTATAAATTTTCTTATATGAGACTTTTAATATTTATTGTGGAAATTCTATCAAATTCCATCTAGGAATTTCTAAAATTAGCCAAAAACAACAAAATATTCTTACATGCTTTCAAAATGCGGACCGACATTTTCAAACTTTTGGCATTGACTTAATCCAAAATAAAATTTATAGCTGGAAAACGGCTTTAACATTCTAAACTTTGCAATATGTAAATGAAAACAAATTTTTAAATTCAAAAAATACAACAAATTATTGTTTATTTAAACTAAAATAGTAAAATGTTGTTTTCATATACATCAACTCATCAAAATTTTATTTTGAATTTTGCAAGGGGTAAATATCCCGAAAATTTTGTGTACACTCGTTTGAAATTCCCTTGGAAATCATTGGAATTTTTTGGAAAACATTGGAATTCGTTGGAAAACCCTGGAATTCTTGGAAATTCCTAAGACATCGTTGGAATTCTTTGGAAGTCTTGGAAATCTTTGAAAATCGTTGAAACTCTTTGGGAGTCTTTGGAATGTTTTGGAAATTGTTGGAAATCATTGAGAGTCTTTGAAATCTTTGGAAATCATTGGAATTTTTTGAAAATCCTTGGAATTCTTTGGAAATCTTTGCAATTCCTTGGAAATCCCTGGAATTCTTTATAAATCCCTGTAAATCTTTGGAAATCGTTGGAATTCTTGGAATTTCGAGTCTTGTGTACAGAAATTTTACTGGATATTTACCCCTTGGAATTTTGTATTATGCATAAATTTATGAATTGTTCAGCAAATATTTTTAATGAGTAGATACTTTAAAATAAATTGTTATTTTTAATATACTTTCGGTTATTTTATTACTGATAATTATTATTTCTGCCAAAGCTGATATGACTTCTGAATCACTCTCTTCAATTTATTTAATTTTTCAAAATCGAATACAATAGTGCAATTCGCTAGGGCGTTATCCCTTATCTAATGAGTCTTATACCGCGCTTTTGATAAAAAACATTTTTGTTAAGCAGGTTTCCAACCTTCATCCGGAGCTGATAGACTTCAACAAACATTGCCAAAACAATAATTTACAAAATTGATTAACTTCAACTAAATAATATTTTTTTCCAAAATTAATATAATATTTTCTAAAACCACTCTAGTACCAGAATAATATCATTTATAATTTTTGAAAAACGTAAGAAAAATAATGGTTAGTCATGTTTGATGATGACTTATCGTGATGACTCACGACAACCTTGGTAGTTATTATATAACACTGCTGACTTGCGGTCTAGATCTGCTTTCTAGTACTTTACAAAAGTTTTTGGAAGTTTCTAGAAATTTGTATTTAGGTATAAATAGCGGAGTAATTTACTGTGGGAATTAATTCTAGTTCTGATTTGCAAATCTAAATAAATAGTGGTGTGATAAATAAATATACAGAGGGTTACATAGATATAGTGACGTAGTTTAAATAAATACAGACTTACTGTTTAGTGATTATTATTAACCTTTGCCTGTAAAAAATATATTTAGCCCTGCAAAATTAAATTAACGCTTTAATTTTCGTTACAATATTTTGATTTTGCAATAAATTTTACAAAAATCAACATTTAAAATTACAGGTTTGGGATTTTTTGTTTTCGTTCCTAAAATTCTTTATTCGATGTTTTCTTACCATCTGCATTATTTTTAATTTTTTCAACTTTTGTTTAATAGGACCAACTCATAATTTTGAGATAATAGTAAGTATACAAAACCACATACAGATAATTTGATAATGATCTGCATTTTGGATCTAAACCTCGAATTCGCGTAGTACTTAAACTAACGTAGTTATTTTAAATTTTTGAAATCAAAAATTTTAAAAGTCAAAATTCCAAAAAGCGAACGAATAAATTTCAATGGAGCGCACTAAAACAAATTTATATATAAAATTAGTTGCTGTATTTTTAGGAAAATCGTGCATAAGTAATTAACAAATCAAACAAACGTTGATCGGATCAAACAATTACTAATTACAAGAGCAAAATTAAATATTTAGAGGTGTGAAGTCGTTAATTACTGAATCAACTTTAATTTGTATCTTATGTTATTTTTTGGTTTAACGCAATTTAATAGTTGTGAAAGTTAAAAAGTGATAAAAATATTTATTTCGTTGTTATAATTATTGAAAACCCATATCAACAGCTTTGCTTCTCACAAGATTACCAGACGTCTATATTTCCACTGGACGCTCATGTTATTTGATTTTCCACTTCAATGCATTACTTACCACCACGTAATGAAAATAAAAACAAAACTTTTTTGATATAAAATCTGCAGGAAAGATTCGTTCAGCACTGATAGAAGTATATTAATAAAAAAATTATAAATATAAAATAGGAAATTGAAGTTTGCTGAATTATTAGGTATTAATTTGTTATATACAAGCTTTTGAAGTCGCAACAAAAATAATTATTGGAATATTGATGAAAATAATTTTAAGGGACCAGAGGAAGAAAGAGTAATTACGGAATGGCTAGAATCAATATTTCACAAGAGCTACCTGCTGAGCGATAAAATTTAATGTGGGAAATCTTGGGGAAGGTTTGGAATGGAAACTGAGTTTACCTTGTTTTAGATAGCAAATCTGGCTGGTACGTGTAATAATCGTCTAGGAATAATCAAATGGAAAGAAAGAAGAAGTGTAGGAAGGTCTGGGAAAGATAAGGATGTGGAAGAAAAAGGTCTGGCGATAGGAGAGAATGGAGGAAGGATTGTTGTAGCAAAGCCGGTACATTCACCTCGACAATGAAACGCTCTACCACTGTGTTAAACGCACATTCTGAAATGCTCGTTTTGAAATTCCAACGTGATGATCGGGAACGGAAGGGAATTCTAGGTTACAAGAGCCAACAGTAAAAAAATCAATTTTAAAGTTTAATATTAAAGCTTTATGCGCAATAAAATTTAATTTTAAAGTTAAAACTTTACGTGTAATCAAAGTTTACAGAAGTAATAAAACTTATTAACAATTATTTAGATTATAAAATGTGATAATGGCGATAATAAAAGAAACTGTAATCCGGACAATAAACCGATCGCACAGCGGTGGCATTATGAAAAAATGTAAAACGAAATTAATTAACAAGAAGAGGCGGGTAACAAATTTCAGTTGATGTTATGAATGTTTCAAGTTGGTGTGCTAAACGAGATAAATTATTGTCGAACGAACCGAAAGTATGGGAGCATTGCAATATTTATTATATAAATTTGTAGAATTTAGCAAAAAGTAGTAAAAGTCAAAATATTTAATTCAATCGGGAAAACAAAACTAAAAAGATTTAGCAATAGAAAGGCAGTGGAAACAAATTGCTTTCGATAAACGAAGAAATTCATTTTTCAAAAAATATATCGCGACGTATCAATTACTGCTACGTTTTACAAAATAAAACTACCAGCTCCAAATTGCCCCAATTCTAGTGATTGATAAAGTAAAACTGTGCAAGACATCGTGCTTTATAGTAAGTTAACAAATTTAATAGCCGCCTTTGTTTTGTTCCAAAATTAGACGAGCAGAAGAGGATGTGTGTCATAATTTATGTATATGAGACGATAAGACCACATCGACACTATCTGGTACATCTACTTTCGTAGTCGAAATGTTTGTAACAAAAAGAAAGAAAATATTAGATAATTCGATGAAAGAAGCACGGAATTGAGAGAGAGCATGCGGAAAGGACCTCTTGATACGATTCTCTGATCCGGTGCCCGAAATGCAACTTCAGTTTCGCGTTCGCTCCGAATCCGGGAGGTTGCTGTTCCAACGTGGACCGATAATTTCGTAGTACAACATCGGTTGCTGTTAATAGCGTTCGAAAAATTCTTCGACTCCGATAAAGGACTAAAATTACTTTTGGCAAAAATTTATTAATTTAATAATTCCAAATAAACTAAACGTTAAATGTGGTAGATAATAAAGCAAAACTAATGCTCCGCGAACTGCAAGCAATAAGAAATAAAATTTTATTACTCCATTTAACCCCCATTAAAAGTGTTTACAATTCTATGTAATGCCCGATTAAATTTTGGATTAAACATTGAAAGTAGTTTAATGTTGTCTTACGAACATTAATTATTCGCTGGTAATAAATAAAATGTCGAAACTAATTAAATTTTCGATTTAAAAACTAAAATCCGCGTCGCACACACACTTTTCGCACACAACTTTTGGATATTAATTACCTAAACCATGTTCTTTCCGAGTTGCAAAGTTAATTGTTGCATACTTCAGGTGATTTTGCTGATAGTGGAAGGTAAGTTAAATTTTATACCGTAATGAATCAAAAGGACGAAAAATAAATGTGTTGTCTTGTGGCGGTAATCAACTCATTTCCAGATTTCCCAAAGGGCTTTTGTTGGTTGGAAAATAGGAAATTTGCGTTATTTTTTTAAATAAAACATTCTCTAATCTTTTTAATACATCCCAACAACAAAAATGTTAAAAAAGTTAAACTCGTAAAGCATTTTGCGTAATAAAGGGGACATTTTGTAATATTATTGGTTGTTCGTTAGCATTAGAATTGAGTCGACAAACAATAAGCTTTTCACTTTTATATTGAAAGACACTCCACAAATTTAATTAAAATATCCGACGTTTCATTTTTCAACTCGGAACATTATTTCAACTTATTAAAATTAATTACGTTACAATAATTACTATTAGTCGTGAAACTTGTTACAAAATTTCAAATTATTGGATTTCTGATTGCTTTATTATTTTTTTCGAGAGATCTCAAGTTGTGAAAAACCTAAAATTTCTTTCTTTAGGCGCAGCACAACTTTGTGTACGAAGATGGTAAATTGAGCTTATTTGAAATAATAAAGTAAAAACTTTCTAGACTTTTCTTTTTATTCACAAGTATAAAAAGTTTTTTGTGGTGAGCTACGCTACAATAAAAATATATTAAATTTTCAAAAATAAATTTTATTTTTTTAAGATTTCTCGAATATAAATGTCGTCAGTGAACCTTCACTAATTTCCATTTTAATCACGGGTCCAACATGCCAAACACATAAGTTCAGACTTCGGAGACTTTTAAATAAATTTTTCAATCCAATAATTTCTAAGGAAAAGAGAATAAACAAAAAGTTATAAGAAAATTTGTTTTTATTTTAAATTTATCTCGTGAACAAATTATATTGCTTAATTTTGTAAATGTTTACGATTTAGTTTGTTTGCATTTCAAAAAAAAAACTAAAATTTTTATTTTCGTTCAGTTTTCTCGATGCGCCAAACCGCGCGATGTAGCGTTCTCTGGACAAACTTTTCGTTCCTACCTTTCAAAATACACATAAAGTTATATTATTTTATAACTTTATAAACAAACGCAATATTATTTTTGACTATAAAACGTCCTGTTTCTTAGGAATAATACAATTTAATTTTAGTACGGGACGTCCGGTATCACTTTTTACATAGTACGCGAAATTTACCTAAAGAATTTCATTCGTCTGTTTATTATTTATGGTTTTGAGGAGACATCGGTAATTTTGATTCACATATTTTTATTCCTTTTTTAAGATATTGTTGACAATTTGTTAGTTTATATAAGCATGAGTGGCGCCCATATCTTAGGTAAATGAGATTTTCTTGTCTTGACCGAATAATAAGCGAATTACGATTAACAATTAAACTGGCAATTAAATATGAAAAAATACACAACACAAAAAAATTTTGCAATTTAATTATTTATCTTGATTTTCGTGATTTACTTTCTATTGGTCCGGATTTGGTTGCTCATCGTTTTCAGCCTCTTCCGGAACCTCCCATTCGTTTCTAGATATTAGCAATTTATTTTTCAACTGAGATTTTTTTATTAATTACGATATAAGCAATTGAAGACCACCGATTGATCAGTTTTGAATTAATCATTTTTCGAAATAACCCGCGTATGTTAGTTTCTTTCAATAGTTGTCTCCTGAGTTTATTTTTAAGCTTACCTTAAGCTTAAGCTTAATTTTCCATACTACAGGAGCTGCACATCTGGCAATTATTTCAATAATTGCATTGTGTCTCTCTAATTCAATATCAAAGCCATATCATCTAGGTTTTGTTGGAGGGGGGGGGAAGTTACTTCATTTATACAAAAATTTCATTTTGTTCAAAAAATTTCAGGCTTTAATGTTCAATCCAATTTTGAGTTTTGATCTTTAAAGTCTTCAGAATTCATTTGAAGAATCCTAGGTTGCTATTAGCAGTTGCCAATTAAAATTTCTCAAAAAAAATCGTATTTTTTAATTTATGCGGATCTTTTTGTTTGAAATTTAAAAATATCTGCCATATTTTTCGGAACATTAAAAACCAATATAATAAAATCAATTCTAGATAATTATTGGCGTAATAGTTAGTGCTATCAACTAGGGTATGGCCAATATGGCCTCGGCCAAAGGTTCCGTTTGAATGAAGGGGTCGAAATTCAAAAGTTCAAATTATAAATATTGTATTATTTAATATATCATGCATCCGTTAATTTTTTTATTATAACAGCAAGAAATATAAAAATTAAACGATTTTATTTTTTAAATAGGCGCCTAGGGTGTGCCCCTCCCCAACCCCCCTCCTCTTTCCTTTAAGGCGCATTTTTCGTAATTTGCTATAAGCGCCAAAAGTTCTAGTTCTGCTATCAACTGATAATACTGAAGTATACCCGCTTGGAATTAGAAAAAAGACTAATGTTCTTATGACTGTCTCCGTGCCTCGGAGTGAAAGTAAAACTATCAGTTCTTTTGCATTAATGATTAACAACACTAAAATAAATTACCAGAAACATTTCCCAATGTAGTTTAAATTAAGTTTAACTTTTTAAGGACGGGACTGCTCGAAATATCGACCACCGATAGAACGCAAAATATTTATTGTTTTTTTACGTAATTTAATATACTGAACAGCCTCAGATTTAGGGAAAGCAAGTCCCGTTCGGCATGTACCCAGGGCGGCAATACAAAGGAGCGCCAAAAATTATATGTTTGAAGTTACCATTTGTTTGAAAAGCCACATTTCTGCATTTTCAAGGTCAAGTATGAGCCCAAAAATTTTTTACAACTTTTTTTTTATTCACGTATGAAATCACATAGGAAAAAAAATTAAATCGACAAAGTCCATATTTTTAACATTGGATTTTCCGTTGCGGACCGGACTGATCGATATATCGACCAGCCGTTTGGTGCTCAATTCTATGTGGGCACTTGATTAGTTTTATCTACAAACTTTATGAAAAAAAAGGTCAATTTACACGTAAAATTCCCAGTCATTAAAAGGTTAAATACCTTCTTCGTTTTAATTTATGACTAAGTTCTGTTATTACCATGTACAGAGTAGCGCTACAACCTAGGGTGGGTTTTGTGTTTAACCAATCTCATATTTATAGGTCAAGTGTCTAGTATAGTTTCCCAGATAGGCGGACAGATACAGACTTAGATAATAAATTATATTGCTAATATACTGTGTACATATACACTTTAAAAAACGTACTTTAAAACCTACTTATAAATGTTTACTAAATTTGACCTCAATTTTAAGAAAACACACAGAGAAAAAATTTTAATCCAGTTGAAGTAATAAAGAAATAAAAGAAATAAAGAAATAATTATAGTTGAAGTAACTTTTACTAAATATGTGGTAAAATTTACTTCAACTGCAACTACAGTAATATTTACTTTTTACTGTATAATTTTTAGTAAAATTAATTAAGTAAATTACTGTATAACTTGAAGTAAATATTACTGCAGTTGAAGTAAATTTTACTTTATAGTTGCAGTTGAAGTAAATTTTACTTATAGTAGTAGAAGTAATATTTACTTCAAGTTATACAGTAATTTACTTAATTAATTTTACTAAAAATTATACAGTAAGAAGTAAATATTACTGCAGTTGAAGTAAATTTTACCACAAATTTAGTAAAATTTACTTCAACTGCAGTAATATTTACTTCAAATTGATGTGAGATTGATTTGGACTTCAATTTGAAGTTAAAAAAAAATTTTTTTTTCTGTGTAGCAATGATTAAATTAAACCGGGTAACCGATCTTACACCAGATCATTCCTGCTTCCCATTATATTATATATGAATGAGAAGGGTATCAAATTAAAGAAATTTTTTTCTGCGACTTCAGATTTCCTTAATTATTGTTCAAAACTCAATAATAAATTTAAAAAGCAGCGCGTTGCCTGGTTTGAATTAATTATGGTTTGTTAATTAATTTTATTACAATTATGATAATTGAGACGTTATATTCAAAGATTGACGCGCTTGAATAGATTAACGGTATCATTTTAATATTATTGTGTGTCAATTAATTAGTATTCATTATAAGATTTAGTGCTTCATAATATTCTATTTCATTTTTTATTGAAATTGAGAGGAAAGTTGTTATTAGTTCAATAATCTCATAAATTGAATAAATATCAATTAATATATTGACATTTAAAGTATCGCACGATGCGATGTTCAAGTTTGCAGGTAAATTAATTTAGGCTGTAAATTAGTTCAATTTAAACAACAAGGTTGCAACTTTAAGATATCTATAAATTTACTAATATTTTTTGCAAAAAAAGTATTGAGATCTAATTTAGAAAGGTTTTTTTCAAGTATCCTGATAAGTTTTCAACAAAGTTTAATAATTAAGTGACATCATAATGACATACAGTAGCGGTCATAGAAATTGCATTGGGAATTATTCCCGGATTAAAAAAATAGATTTCTAAGTATATTATATAATCTTAATAATAAAAATTAGAAAATTGAATAGAAATAGATAAAAAGTGTTTGAACACAATCACAAAGCTAGGTCTCCCAAACCGGGGGGTCTGGGGGGTATGGAATACCCCCCAGTACATTAACACAGAAAAAGTGTTGTTGAATTTTAAATCAGAAATATTAAATTTTTAAAAATCAGATTTCCGGTTTGAAACTTATAACATGAGTTCAATAACACAATCCTTGGTGTACTGGAGGGTATTCCATACCCCCCAGACCCCCCGGTTTGAAAAACCTAGCTTTGTGTACGTATTGTGTTTATATTGTGTACGATTATTGAAATTTCATTAGGAATTATTATTTTAATTCGGAAATATATTCATCGATGCAATTTCCATCTGCTAGAGTAATGTCAACCTAAAAATTAAAAACAAATATTTTGATCAGGATAATAGTATTTTTAATTAATATTATGTGATATAAAAATTGCATAAAGCATAGAGAAACCAGTTAAATCAGCAAAATAAACTTAACGGTTTTAAAATACAAATTTGATTGTGATTTTATGAATAAATTGGAACATCAAATAAAATTATAATTAACACTAAAAATGAAAAATTAAAAACTCTACAAAAAGGAATTTTGTGAAATTTAATAGGACATTAAATAAAAGTTGTTATTAAAAAATAAGCTTTTTGATTATTTGATTGCAGAAAATTCATTCTGAATAATTGAACTTGCAGCTCATATAATAAGCAAGATCTTACTGATGAGATCTCTGATTAATATATTGCAGTAGTTCATAAACTCGAGGGCAATTACCCCTTGGGGGGTAATTAATTTATTATTTACTTGGAGCAATAAAAACTTAAGACTGAGATTTTGCACTTTCAGGCTGTGATACACTCATCTTAAACGGATAATTACAAATAATATATGAAAATAATTAATTATACCTACTTTATTAAATTATTTTGAAAATTGGAAAATTGGAAGAAAAATATCTAGGAAAAATAGGAGTTGTTGGGCCACCCTGTAAGAACTCTCACTTTTCACTTTCTCTAAGGCAAGTAAGCTAACATTTGATTACAAAATTTACGACATATAAAAGAAGAAAGAAACTCTTGGCCTAATTAGTTCTCCATCATTAAATTTGCCAATTAAATACAAAATCACATTACTTTGAGTATAAAAGATGAGTTTTTGCAAGTAGGCAAATAAAACACAATGAACGTAGGAAAACAAGAACCCTATTGTATGGAGCAAAATATTTTCAAAAATTTCAAGTACCCACGTATTAATGGAATATAAATCAAGTCTTTTAATGTAGTGTTAGATCATCTGGATGCGTTGACGCAAGTTTCCAGCATTTTCTCGAATGTCAAAGATATTTATAAATCAGCGATTTCCTGGCTTTTCAAAAGTGTAAATATCGACTCGACAATTTGTGTGACGCTCTGCAATCAAAGCCCGATCAAAAAGACAATTTGCGTTTCGAAGAGGAAATAACGAAGAGAAAGAAAAGTAATTAAAAATATATACACAGTTGAATATCGCAAAAATACAAAAAAATTCAAACTTCCAGAAAAATTAATAAATTAATTTTTAATTGGTTAGCATCCCAAGTTACCCAAGTAAAATTCCAGGATTTTGAATTTTCATAAAAATTAAATTCGTAGATTTATCTGCCGTCTGTTCATTTTACCAAAAAAAAAACCAAAGTTTTTCTGAAAGTTTTTTCCCCTTTTTTTGAACTAAAAACTTTGGCTCTAAAGGGGTTAATTATCATTAATCAAACTTGTCAGTTCCATTGCCATGGTCATTGACTTGTTGATATTGGAGCACACTTTTAAAATTTTATTATTACTGTTTTGAACTTTTCTTATTTCGGGTGGAAAAATTAGCAAAGCGGAATTTCCGATTTAAAGTAACAAAATATTTTGCTAGGCTGTGAAAATATAAAATATTTTTATACAACCTCTTTAATATAAGGTGACAAATTTTACAGAAAAACACAAAAATGCACTATTAATCAAACCACGTTAAAAGAAAAAACTAAGAGTTTGATTTATCGCCATCACTCAGCTTAAAGTTACAGTTTTTTGAGAAACAGCACATGAATTTTCTTGTCATCGAGACAAAGTATGTAGAAAAGGTCAAAACATATTTTATGGACTAAAAAATTTTATATACTAAAATTTAAAAAACGTTTGTATTTTAAAAGTTATCCAATTTGTTGCTTCTTTTCATTTGTCTAAGGAAGAATCTTTCGTTCCTTTTATTTTTGCGTTTTGTAGCATTGATGTTCCTTCAAGCAAGAATCGAAAAACGAGATCGAATTTTTTATTGTTTTCTCTATTGTAAATCGTGTTTATTTCTAAAATTCTAAATTGTCTTCGAGTTGATTGGTGGAAATATTGGATTTTGAATTTTAGGGTTACTGCAGCAATGTTAAAAATAAAACTGCAAGAAAATTTAATCTTGAGAGAACAAGACCGCGTTTTCCTTTTGCTGATAGAGCGTGATTACCACTATACATTAAGTACTATCCAGAAAGTACTGGCAAGTTGCAGATTTATTTTAAAAATATAAATTTCCAACAGAAAATGAATATTAATTATCGCACTTAAAATCTACTTTAAATGAAAAATCACGTTCGGAGACGCTATTGCATTTGCGGAACATTTGCATTTGCGGAAAACGAGTAAGAAAATTGCAGGAAAATTGAATCTGAGCAGTCAGTGGTCTGATTTTATAAATAGAAGTCAGATTAAGTTTGCATATAAGCTATACACAGTGGATCAACAATTTAAAATAACTTTACTTTTAAATTAAATCAGTGCTACGCTTAGCATACAAAGCTTAAAATTACGAAAAAGCTCACTTGTATCGATTTACGACCAACTATAATTAATTAAAGTAGCCCGCACAATATTTTCGCTAATGAATTGAATTTTTTTACCACACTTCCATAATTTTCCACACTTTACGATAGATTAACTATAAAAAAAACTGCAATAATAAAAATTTTTATACATAAAAGTCAACATTTACTTACGTCTGATTGTAAAATACTAAATTAAACTTAACACTTCCAGCTGCTAACCACCATGCATTAATCTTATTTTAATTGCTACGCTGCGACTTTTGTAAAATACACTTTTTCACATTTAAAAGAAAATTTTTAATCGCTCCAGTTAAAATTTTAATACTCGGCGAAATAATGAGTATCATTGTTTGTGCCTGATTTTTCTTGCATGGAAAGATTTAAACAAATTAAATTGAATGCCACAGAGGGTCGCACCTATTCTGAAGGCAAATAATTTAAAAAAATCGAAATTACTACAATTATTTAAATTTTTAAGATTGACCAAAATAGAAAATGAAATTAAACTGAAAAATGATTTTCCCAATGCCTGAAGAGCAGATGTGCGAATTCCAAACTTGGCAGTTTTTCTTCTTCTATTGTTTTTTCCTTATACGCTCATTCAAGTCTCTTTTCTTTTTTTCCCATGGGGATTTATTTTTCCCAAAACTTATCTTAGCACTTAAAAGTGGCAAACCACTTTGTTGTCATCTGCCTAACAATACTTTGAATTAGTGAAAAAATAAATTATAGCATATAAGTTTGCACATCTATCTTAAATGTATAATCAATGTGTAGGAAAATGTAGATCGCCCTTTAAAACATTAAAACTGGTTTTCAAATTTAATCGTATAAAATGTGTTTTTAAATTTTACATGTTAAGCTATATTCGACAGGTTTTCGCAAAATTATTACAACAAATAAAATATCATTTATAATTCACGCTGCTGTCAATTATAATAAAAACAGGAAATTATTTTTCAATTAGATAAACGAAAAATATTTTAGCATGAAAAATGAAAATTTGTAAAAAGTGTGTTTTCATAACTTGTACGCTAAAATAACGTTTACATATTTCTGGAATTGCAAAATGTGAAATTAATATTGGAGTAAAGCCAATTACACCAATTAGCTAACGGGGTTTACTAGTTTGATTAATAAAGTAGTTCTATTAGCATAATGACTAATTAGGATATAATAGATACTACAAAATCATAATTGCGTGTTTTCATTGTTATTGAAATACGTGGTACGAATATGAAGACAAAATAATTTTAATTATTCCTTCGATAACCTTTTCTTTGTTGGTTACTGCAAAATTTATTCAACAAGACCTAATCAATTAGTTCGGCAAAACCCGGCTAACGGAAAATTGTAATTTTTTTTTTAAATTTCGCAAACCAGTCGATAATGTAATTTTACATCAAAAACATATTCGCATCCATAACAATCACGATAAGAAATTAATAATATGATATTTTTATCATAATTTAAAAGTTTGCATTTTTAAATCAAAAACTCACAATTTACGAAAACTTTATTATTTCATAAATTACTAAATATCCGGTATCAAATTATTTAAAAAAATATATTACATTTTTCCATTAAAAAATCATTGCAATATACCTATACATAGCCAATTTTCGTTATTAAAAAGGCTTTAAACGCGTATACTTAAAAATTAAAAGCGCTTTTATAAATGTATTAGTTTTAATCAATTTGTCTTTTTGATAAAATATGCTATATGTAGTGAAAATGCGTTTTAGTTTTTAGACTCAGGAAATACCTTCAGAAAATAGCAATCAGCTTTAATTTCCTATTTATTATTTATATGCGAAAAAGGAACAATTAAGCATCCGTTGTATTGTAAACAAAAACTTAGTTCTATTATATACAGCATATTTTATCAAAAAGACAAACTAATTAAATCTAAATAAGTCCAGGTTATCTAGATTAGTTGAGGTTTTCCATATTTAGTTGAGTTAGGTCCGCTCTACCAGAAATTGTTCACAAAAATAATATTTTCACTTTCTACACTGATTTGAGGTACAAAATTTATCATTTTTACGCACTAGTGCGGAAGTAATTTACTTTCAACACCGGTGTTGTAGATTGTCATGACGATAAACAAATTGGTGTAATAATATACATTGTAATTTATTTAATTAACTAAATATAATATGAGATACATTTTCGAAAAAGAGAAGCAAGTATCGCGTGCGTTCGATAATGACTTACTTTCTACCTTAATCACATGAACTATTTTTTTTTAGTAATTTAATTTTAATTATTAATTTTAATTGACTTCACCATTTGCCCCCATCTCGTTAGTTTCATTCTCTTCACATTCCCATTTGCCATTTCAACTTCAGTCATCCTTTGGTTTGATTCTCACTTGAATTGTACATCATTTCACCTCTTAGGGCCGGTTGTACCAACTTCGCTTGAACGCCGGTTCAACTGAACAGCAGTTCAACTCTGTTTTGATCCAATCAGAGTGCTTGAATTAAAAGTTAACCCTGGTTCAACTTTGAACCAGTGTTGAACTTCTGTTGTAAAGGGTTTACCAATAAGACGTTTGTTTTTCAATATGGGCATATTCGGATATTTTGACAGTTCTTGCATTTAGTTTTTTGACCTATGTACAGCAGAAGCTGTGCCATTTGTGAAAATGTTTTCAATTTCAATTGAAAATTGTATTAAAATCATTGAAGCCTATTACGAAAATAGTCGATGTGTGAAAACCACATTTCGTAAAATTCGCGATATTTTTGGTCGTCATGATCGGTCTTCTGAAACCGCTATCGAGAATTTGGTGGATAAATTTAAGTTTACTGGTTTGGTATATAACATACCAACAACAACACATATTCGTTTGGGTCGATCCAGCGAAAATATCGCTGCTGTAAGTGAAAGTGTCGAAGAACGTCCAAATTTATCGATTCCACGACATTCTCCACATTTGGGGACATGTTGACAAATTATTTTTGGCCTATTATCGATGATATGGATGTGAGTGATCTGTGGTTTTAACAGGATGGCGCCACTTGTCACACAGCCAGAGAAACAATGGCTTTATTGCAAAACAAATTTCCAGATCGAATAATTTCGCGTAATTCAGCAATAAATTGCCCCCCAGATCGTGCGATTTTACACCGTTTGACTATTTCTTGTGGGTCTATGTGAAAGATCAAGTCTATGCGGATAATCCACAAGCCATTGAGGGCTTAAAAGTCAACATCAAACGTGTCATTAGTGAGATAGAGCCTCAATTATGCCAAAATGTGATTGAAAATTTTGACGAAAGAATCGATGTCTGTAAGCGTGGTCGTGGTGGGCATTCGAAGGATATTATTTTTCATTCATAAATGGCAGACCTTCTACTTTATATATAAATAAAAATCCATAGCATTTTCATCCAAAATATGTGTTTCATTTAAAATTTAAAAACAAACGTCGTATTGGTAAACCCTGTACAACCGGCCCTTAGTAAAGCATCTTCCTTTTTTTTTTAACTACAGTACCTACATGGTCAATTTCCTTCTCTTCAGTATTTTTTCACCCAGTCAGCCTCTATGGTCATTTTGGCTTTCTGTAGAGTACCGAGTTTTATACCCCCGCTTTCTTTATCGGTCAAGGACAAAATCCCGCGACCACAATTCTTTCAATACTTGAAAGTGCGGGATGCAAAGGAAATCCACCCCAAAAACAAGTTTTGCATTTGTAAAATATAATTAGTGTCGGGGATCTGTTGGCATTTAATTATAAAAACCGCAGCACTATTTTTTATGGTGGATCAGTGTTTTGCCATAGTAGTCTTCGTCAAATTCGACTCTTGGCTGCCCTGCGCTCCGGTCCCCTTCGTTCTGGACGCTCCGAGCCGTTTTGATAAAGACTAAACCCATTAATAATATCCCTGAAGTCCGAAAGAACTCGCCAAAGGTAAAACTCGTTTCAGAAAGTGCGGGGTGGGAAGGGAACTTATAAAAAACAAGTTTTGCATATTTTGTAAAATAATTATAATATTTATTTGATAATTAAATAATATATAAGACAAGAACAGGAAGAAGCAAGACAAGAATGCCAACACTAATTTTATTGCGGCGGGATTGTGGTCCAGCGGGATATTGGTTCGGCGGGATTGTAGTCCGGCTGGATTTTGACCGCGGGATTATGGCCGAGAAATTTTGTCTCATCCCGAATTAGAATATTATAATAATAAGCATACAGTAGCAGTCATGGAAATTGCATTAGGAATTACTCCCGAATGAAAAAAATAGATTTCTAAGTATATTACCTATGGACGTAGAAACATAAAAAACATTTTAGAAAATCAAGTTTAGCTCATTTTCTTTGATTGATACAATATGTTGAATTGCAATGCTTTTTGATTTTGTATGGTTTTAATACGGATTTGCTTTTCTCAATTAATAATTTTCTCAATAATTAATAGAATCGATTTCGTTTGAACACAACGTCCAAAAATGTGTAGAGGTCTGGATAATCTGTAGGTACACTTCTATAAGTGTGAAAATCGAGCTAAATGCACCCCTGTAAAAATAAAAATAACTTTTTTTGCGCAATACTAATCTTATAATCCTATCAACAAACAAGCAAAGGATTATAATATAACAACTTTTTTTAGACCCGGTCAAGCCCAAAAATTTTTGGCGCAATTTACGGGTAGGATTAAAAAAACCATCAACCTCTGGCGCAATTTACGGTCCCCCGTTACCTATATACTTAATAATAAAGAATAGAAATAGATTGAAAGTTACATTTTTTGTTTAAAACTCATAATCTGATAAATACATTCACTTTTTTAAACACAATCACAGAGTTAGGTTTCTCAAACCGGGGGGTCTGGGGGGTATGGAATACCCCCCAGCACATCAGTGGTTGATTTCAAAAAAAGAAAATGTATTATTGAATTTCAAATCAGAAATCTTAGATTTTGGTTTTTAAAAGTTAGATATATGGATCGAAACAGATAAGCTCAATAACACTGTTTTGGGCACAATATTTGATGTACTGGAGGGTATTCCATACCCCCCAGACCCCCCGGTTTAAAAAACCTAGCTTTGTGTACGTATGATGTTTATATTGTATAAGTATAAATATAATATCAGTAATGAGCTAAGTTAACAATAAATCAAACTAATATTTTCGAGCTTTCGAGAGTGGATACTCTCTTTATCAAGATATATTAATAATATATTAATATAATAAAATAATTAATATTAATAATATATTAATTATTAATATATTAATAATACATTATTAATATATCTTGATAAAGAGAGTATCCACTCTCGAAAGCTCGAAAATATTAGTTTGATTTATTGTTAACTTAGCTCATTACTGATATTATATTTATATTAATTTTCAAGAGCTAATAATTCTAATTATTTATATTGTATAAGGTTATTGAAATTACATTGAGAATTATTATTTAATTTGTAAATTAGAGCTTTTGCATAGTCAAAGCGTAAATAAAAAAAAACAATAAAACACTATCTTAAACACCTATCTACTACCAAAATTAAAATAAGGTGTCAAATGGGTGCATGATATTTTAATTTTTTTTCTGCTGTTATCGGACATTCAACTTATTTCGGTGTTTCAAAATCTAAAATTTCACACGTGCTATGCTCAAAAAACGAGACAAGATTAAAAATACGGAATAATTTCGTTTAAAACGGGACGTATTGTCATCATAATTTACGTCATCTACCAACGACACAAATTTTTTCTATGATTATTTTGTAAACAAAATATTATTATTATTATGCTGATTATTTCATATTTTGTCTAAATTTATTTTTTTCTAAAAATACGGCACCAAATAAACTTAAAGCAGCAACACATAATTAAGCAAATAAGTATGATATTTTAAAATTAAAAAGCAGGTTATACTGAAATTTGGAATTGAATATCGGACCAAAAACCAATATTAAATAATCACTACCCTTAATTGGAAACTTTCTCATTTAATAACTAATTGTTTTAAATATTACGACTGTTTGTCTTGTTAATCAGGTCCGGGATGAGGAAAAGCAATAAAAATTTTAATATAAGTTGTTTGACAGTATAATTTATTGAAAATATTAGTAAGTACTGGTTTTCAGTTTTTCATATTAAATTATTAATTTAATACTAAAAGTTATAATTAAAGCCATGTTTGAATTGGATTCTAGGTAAATTTAAAGAAACGCATACTAAAATCTAAGTATTAATTGGTAAGGCAGGCGTTCGGAGGCAACATTGTAAGCCGTAATCGCACGTTACTGCTGGCAGTACCACAGCACAAGCTTGACTGGTACACATTGCTGCAACTTCGGGAGGGAGATTAATACCAATTAATGGTGGCAACATGCACGGCCTACCCTCTGTAAAAATATAATATTAAATTACAATCATATTAATTTTACAAAAATATAAAAAAATGTCAAATGGTATCCCAATTATAAGTGCGCATCTTTCCAAAACTTCAAATCAATGATAGATAATTGACATTAATTTATAATGATATATTTTATCATACAAAAATTGTTTATACGTACCTCCTTGCATAAAGACAACATTAAATAAACTCAAAACAATTAGAGAAATTAACAAAAATTTCATTTTGAATTTGAAACGTTAAAATTAACTATCCTCTTACTGAAAGCAGTTAATGAGAAAAGTTGTACATTTTTCTTTTATATACCTAGTTGTTATCAGTAATATTTAAATTATTTTAAGGGGGCAATAGATAGGTTTTCGAAATATTAAAATTAGCAGCTATTAAAATTTTATTTTTACAAATTTTGGCATAACTAATAAAATAAAATTGTTCTTATTTGGGGAAAATTATTATGCAATATTAAAGTATTATCATCAGGAACACTTAATTTTAAGTATTTTAAATAGGTTTGGAATAACTTTTCACATAGTACTTTTTTGAAACTTTATCAAAGTAAGCCATGCAAAAAATGCATATATGGATATGGAAATAAATAATTCATAATTATATTATACTAATGGTGAGTTTAAAGTAATTTTCTGTCGTTTAACCTTGGCATAAGAAAGGTTCACTAGCTTCTAAGTTTGGACAATAATGAGAAAAGGGCAGAGCCGTATTATCGCATAAGCCCGTAAAGTCCGGGCTTGTGGAGCCAAAATTTCAGGGGACAGCTTCCTTTTTTCTATAAATTATTATAATTAAAAAAATGGTCAACTGTGAAGTTGAAGATAAAAACGCAAAATATTAAAGGCTTGCAATGTTAAAATAAAATTTTGAAATGCATTCAAAAATGAAAAATTCCAAGATTTTCCTTCAAACTTCAAATTGAAGACCGTCAACAGAACTTTTGCAGTTTTAACTTTTAAATAAAAATTTAAAGCTTAAATTTGAATAAAAAAATCAATTAATCCAAAAATTTAAATTCTGCAATAAATGCTCACCCCAGGATAACCTTATATTTTTTTATATTTTTCTCATAGATTAGCGATTTGATTTAGATCAAGATTAGCGACTCATCCGAACGCAAGTTCAAACAAAGGTAATCAAAGTTCGGAAAAAGATATAAAATTTTACATAGCTATTAAGTCACTTTCTATGGTGATACATTTCAAAATTCAAAGTTCTATATAGAACCGTTCCAGAGATAGAGCATTTTAAAAATCGTTGATTTTACTGCTGCTTCACTTACTCATTCACTCATTTACTCAATTAGAAAAATTATTGAGCACTTTACGTGTAGAGCCAGGAAGTTGAAATTTAAGTAAAGTAAAAAGTCAAAAACTGTTGTAATGCAAACGGAGCCAAAAAACTACCTGAAAGTGGTAAACTGCGGGCCAAAGGCAATTTTTCTAAAATTTTAAAAATTGTAAACTGGGCCAAAAGCAAAAATTATTGACTGAAATTTTAGACTTAATTTATGAAATAATTGACTGATATTTTTTTGAAATAATTTCAAAAAAAAATTCACACCGGCACATCCTGCCTGCAACCCTTTCTTACCTTAAATTTGTCTTTGGCCCAGTATACTATTTTCAAAATTTTAGCCAAAAGTGACTTTAGCTCAGTTTACCATTTTTTAAATTTGGCCCAGTTTACATTCACCCCGAAAACTACACAAAAGTTGAACTGGACCCCGACCCTTAATGAGTACATTTCAGATTTGATATTTTTCATTAGTATTTGGGCTTCATCCACTTTCTCTTTTGATTTTCTCTTTTATTTTGATATACACAAATACTAATTTGTGGCAAAATAATAAAACTATCCAACTTAGAAAATATAAATAGATCTCCATATAAACATAAATGTGAAAAATAAGGCCAAGATCCCAGAAGGATAGGAAAACCCAAAAATATATTTTGGATAAATCTTGCAAAATAGTGAATACAATGCCTTCTGATATTTTTAAAATGTCTGCTATCTCACGTAACTTCACTTAGCGGTCTTCTAAAACAATTTTGTGCACTTTTTTATGTTTTTTGGAACAACTGCCAAATTTGGGCCACCAAATCGTTTAGCATCATCGGTGTTTGTACATCCACGTTTAAAATCAGCAAATCACTTATCTATCATTTGTTTCGATGGAGCAAGAGTCCAAATAACACTTGTCAAATTATTTCTTTGCTTAAACGGCCTTCAGATTTTCAGATTTTCAGATTTTTCCATTGTTTTGAAAATTTATTATAAAAGTATATATAGCGGCACTAAAACTACTGTAACCTGTCAACTAATGATCGGAGTGTCATAAACTTTTGACACACAAAAGTTGATATTTTCTAAAAAATCATATGGATTTGGCAATAGTGATGCCATCTATATGTCACTATAGTATCGTACGAACTTAGCGAGTGATGTGATCGCAATACTTATATTTTTCATCTATAAGTCGAGGTGACCGTAAAAAGAATGGGAGGTAAACCTCCGAATAGGTAGAAACTTATCAGTCAGTTTTGAGTTTTTGTTTTTGTTTTCATTTATTTAATAATTATTACATAAGATACCATGATATGAAACATTAAAGTAACTAAAGACAAAAAATAAGTAATAGAAGTTCTTTAGAATAATTAGAATTAAAAATAGATCATTTCTGGACAAAAATTGTATTAAAAAGTTTTATCGAAGTTGGTAATGCCTACAGAACTTGCCCAGGCCATCTTGGAGCTGCTACTGGTGGTAGTTGGACGCAACATTTCATGCCAGATTCGCATGTTAATCCCATTATATACACTGAGCATGGTTCACTGCTACACCTGGCTGTAAATTGATCAGGAAGATCCATATCAGCTGGAAGAACACCTGATGGTAATTCGCATTTTTTGCCTGAAAAGAAATGATTCGAAAAAATAAGATATCAGTAAGTAATCAATCAGAAGGCAAAAATACTAGAGCAATAAATTTCTTACTAAATATTTGTGTGCATGTATTGCATAACTATTTTTATGCTACATTTACTAACGGCCAGTTCGTTGAGTTACTGTATAAATTATATTTGGGCGGTAGTAAGTTCCACCGATAGTCAGTTTGTAATCTTTTCTTTTTTACACTCGCTTTTAAATTTACTAATCTGACTAATCTGAACAAAGGTACCTCATGACACTAGATCTATGTAAAAAAGAGTATAATTTTCCCGTATTTAAAAAGCCTAGACTACGGGGTGGTTGCGCATCTATACTAAACATCTAATCAATGATACAAATAACAATCTTTTGAAGAAAAACTTAGTATTAATTTTAAATAAATGTCCTTTTTAAAGTTTTAATTTATACATACCTTCTTGCATAAACACCCCGTTGAAGAAGCTTAAAGCAACAAGAGAAATTAATAAAAATTTCATTTTTAAATTACAAAATTTGATTGCAATGAGGAATAGAAATCACCTGTGCTGTTACTGCAAAGTGCGAAAACAGTAAATTTAGTTGGTCAATTTTTGGTTTTTATACCCCGAAGTTATCAGTAATATTTAAATTTATTTAAAAAATTTTTTAGTGAGCTAAAATTTATTGCAGTTTAATATTTTTCAAATAATCTTTAATGATTACTCGAATTTTTATCAAAGTGTCATGCAAAAAAATGCAATTAGGTAATTTTTAGAAATAGGAAATACATAATTCATAATTTTTATCAAGTAAAGTAAAATAGTATATTACTGGCCGAGCATCGAAAATGATTCGTTACTGGTCGTGTAGCTTTATTAAACAGCGAGCGTGAGCCAAAATTAGTGAAATTTTCTAATTTTTAAATTCTTAATTATAATTGCATAACAAACCAAAATCCAAAAATTTTTAAATAAATTTAATATTTGTAAAATGTTCAGTTATAAATAATGGAAACGTTAAATGTGGCGATCCGTCGACCCTACGCCTCGCTGTCGCAACTACTTCACGTCGGCGTCGCCTTCAATTTAATTTTCAAAGCAATTAAACCATTCCTTAATTGAACGCCACTTATTCCAAAAATTGATTCTTCAGAATCGTTCCAAAAACTCATGCAAAAATCATCCAAAAATTCGTCCAAGTTGGGGCAAAAATATCCAAATTATAAATAAAAAAATTTTTTACTCAATCAAAACTGTTTATTTTCAAAATTCAATACTAAAAATCTCACAATTACGGGAGACGACTTTCTCTTGGCAAATTGCAAAAAAATTCTATCAAACTTGTCAGTCGTGCCAACTTAACGATTGGGCAACGATTTGACAAAATTTGAAAATTTAACAAAATTTAATTATAAAAATATTAAACCACATTAAAATTCAAAATTTTCAAAATTTGATGCGGTAACACGACATCTTCACTCCTTCTTAACTTTTTTCACAACTACAGTCGAATGGCTGATGGTTTGTCAAAAAACTTTCACTTTGGTTGTGTTTCCAAATCCATCGTTTAAACCACTTCTTTCTGATGGATTTCCATAAGACGATCTTCGGTGAAGGCGGATGCTCGTTTTCAAAATCTAAAAATAATAAATCGTTGACTTCGAATCGAATCCTCCTTCATAGTCCTGGTGTTGGCGTTACCGGTTCACCCTTGACTCTTCTCTTCTCCACATCATTTTCTTTATCTTTATCTTCCAATCAAATAAAGCTTTCCTCTTCCAAATTATTCAAACCTTTGATATTTTTTATTAAGTTTTTATTTTTTATTCCGAGTAAATCTCCATTTTCCAAATTACTTTCCTCAAAATTTTTATTTTTAATACCAATTAAACTTATTTGATCAAAAATTTCCCCAATTTTTAAATTTGAATCTTTATGTTCAAATATTCAAATTGTCATTAATTTTCAAAATTTAATTTTCATGTTTTACCTCAAAATCTTTATTTTCAGAACCATCCAAATTTGCATTTTTCAAATTGAAACAGTTTTCAATTTTCAAATTTAATCTTTTATTTTTAAAACCAGTTACACTTTTGTCATTTTCCAGATCCATTAAATTTTTATTTTCCAATTCCAAAGGAGGAGGGTCCCTAAGCCCCGAAATCGGCCCAAAAAATTTTCCAGTCAAATGTAGTGGAAATTGTTTCTTGGACATATTCCAGCAATATTGAGCCATTTTCAGGCAAAACGAGTCACCCCAGGCACCCAGGGCCTCCTCAAACACCCCCCGTACCCCAGAGAAAAATATTCAAATTATTTCCAGGAAATAATGTCGGGAACTGTTTCTCACAAGCATCTAGCAATATTAACTCAATAGGGTTGGATCATGTGAAGGAAACACTTTACAACTGAATTACTTTAGAATAATTTGAGTCTATTTCTCGGGTGGCTGGGGGGTGTTCATGGTGGCCCTGGGTACCTGCGGTGGCCCGTTTCGCCTGAAAATGGCTCAATATTGCTGGAATATGTCCAAGAAACAATTTCCACTACATTTGACTGGAAAATTTTTTGGGCCGATTTTGGGGCTTAGGGACCCTCCTCCTTTATATTACTTTTCAGATCCAGAATTTTGTCTTGTAAATCAAATAAACTTTCATTTCGCAAATCCAAGTTTTCTCAATTTTTAAAATTAATTTCAACCTCTTTTTTCAAATTTTCCTTCAAAACCAAATTTTCCTTTTTTTCCTTAATTCTGGCTTTAACAGCCTTTATATGATTGTGTTTCTGTCTAATCTTTCCAAATTTATTTTTCGATATTTGTTATGTATCGCTTACCATTTCTTTGGATTTTCTTTCTTTTTAAATTATTTAATTAATAAATCTTTAAAAACTTTTATACTTGGACGAGTATCGAACCTGCGACTACGCTATACAAATCTAGCATTATAATAAATTATAGGAAATTTTCACAGCTTCAAGAAAGAATGCAATACTCTTTTAGGAGTTTTGGGCCAAAAACAGAAATCAGTTGAAAAATTACCAAGTTTTTCGAGCACCACGAAGTTAGCACAAGTCTTTCAAAGCTGCAATCTTGGTTTTACACTACTGCTAGGTACCCTAACAACATACCAAAAATTCAGAAACATGTCATTTATTCCGATGTTGGATGTCTAAAGTCAGTGGTCTATAAGTGAGTGATATGATCGCAATACTTATAGTATTTCATCTATGAGCCGAGGTGACCGTAGAAGGAATGGGAGATAAAACTCCAAATAATATCACTTGGTGTAAACATTAATTTTTTACTAAAAGTAAAAGAGTTTTTTTTTAAATTTATTTAATCATTACATAAGATACTATGATATAAACCATTAAAATAACTCAACACAGAAAATAAGTAATGGAAGTTCAGCAGAAATCGCCAAGACTGAATTAAATTTACACTGATGGCCATCTTGGTCTTGGAGTTGGTGGTAGTTGGACGCAACATTTCATGCCAGTTTCGCATGTTAATCCCATTATATACACTGGACATGGTTTACTGCTGCACTTGGCTGTAAATCGATCAGGAAGATTCGTATCAGCTGGAAGAAGACCTGGTGGTATTTCGCATTTTTTTTCTTCTGAAAAGAAACCATACGAAAAAATAAGATATCAGTAAATATTCAATCAGAAGACAACAATACTGGAGCAATAAATTCTTATCAAATATTTGTGTGCATGTATTGCCTATATATTTTTATGCTACATTAACTAACGGCCAGTTCAATTAACACAGAGTTACTGTATAAATTTAATTATTATAAATTTAATCTTTAATTTAATATATTTACTATTGATTATAAATTTTGAAAAGATTATACATTATGAAAATAAATGACATAAACCAATCTGAACAAAAGTATCTACCTCATGACACTTAGATCTAAAAAGGTTAGACTTCGGGGTGGGTTATATTAAAATTGCGCATCTATACTAAACATCTAATCAATGACACAGATAACAATCTTTTGAAGAAAAAGTTAGTATTTAATTTTAAATAAATGTTTTTTTTAAGTTTTAATTTATACATACCTTCTTGCATAAACACCCCGTTGAAGAAGCTTAAAGCAACAAGAGAAATTAATAAAAATTTCATTTTTAAATTACAAAATTTGATTGCAATGAGGAATAGAAATCACCTGTGCTCTTATTGCAAAGTGTGAAAACAGTAAATTTAGTTGGTAAATTTTTGGTTTATATACCCCGAAATTATCAGTAATATTTAAATTTATTTTAGACATTGCAGTGAACTAAAAATTATTGAAATTTAAGACGTAGTTTTATTATTTTTCAAATAATCTTTAATGCTTACTCGAATTTTTATCACAGTGTTCATGCAAAAAAATGCAATTAGGTAATTTTCAGAAATAGGAAATACATAATTCATAATTTTTATCAAGTAAAGTAAAATAGAATATTATTGGCCGACCAACGAAAATGATTCGTTACTGCGCGCACAGCTTTATTAAAAAGCGAGTTGGAGCGAGCTTCTTAAAGCTGTAAGCCCCAGTAGCGGATCATATTTCGAGGAGAGGTGAATATACTTTATTATTGAAAAACATAAAATTATTTATTATATCAAATATAAAAAATATTGTTTAAATTACGAATCGTGAGAGATAATGTCATTAGAGTAACCCTCTATGGCGAAATGTATTAATCATAATTACATTGTTTGGAGATCGTGAGTTCGAACACCAGGTCGCGGTCGGTCAAATTTTTATAATAACATTTTTTTATAATATAAATGATTTGACATGCAGAAGTAACAAAATCAAAAAACACATTACCAGTCGATTTTACATTACTAGTCGATTTGGGAACTGATTAGGAATGCTTCGCTTTGGCTGGCGAGCATACACTCGAATAGCATCGCTTTATCTATGTTTTTCGGTAAAATAATTTATTGCAATTTTCGAAATTTTACTTTTTAGTACGATTTAGAAGATTGTCCACATTCTGATAAAAAAATCGGTATTAGTTAAATCGGACTCGCTTCTATTGAGTTGTTCCTATAATCCTATATACGACATTTCTTATTGGGTTTTCTGTAATTGAACTAGTAATTCTTCTAGCAATTTTAACAGTCTCATTTTATTATATTTTTATTTTTCATCCTTGAATTTGCTGAACAAACCTTGGATTTTTACTAATTTGCAACATCTTTTTTGTTTATTTATTTCTGCATGGCATACACGAAAATGGTTATTTCGCTCGTTTTATTTTTAATAATATATATTTTTCTTATGTTTTTAATATTCCTGTTCTCAGGATAAAATGTAGGTTCTCTATAATTTTGAATTTGTAAAAAAAATTTACAATTTTTCTATATAAATAAGTTTCAAATTTTCATTGTCAAATCTCTGAGACTAATACTGAGACAAGTATTAACATGGGTTTGTCTACGAGTCTCGAGACTTTCTGTCTCAAGTGGACACTAGCCTTTACATAAAGACCACATTAAATAAACTAATAACCACAAGATAAGTTAGTAAAAATTTTATTTTGATGTTAAAAGGATTAAATTAATTTAATTACCTTTCTTTTAAACGTGCGCCAAGGAAATAATTGAAATTTTATATAAAAGAATGGAAACATGCAATTAGCGTCTGAATACCGCGTTTTATTACAACTACCACTGTCCCTTCCCACGTAACACAAATCTTGGTGAAATATTGGTCCAATATTGAAAATCAATATTGGGCCAATATTAAATGTGAACATTTTCCAATATTACTGCAATATTGCTTTCCAATATTGGTGCAATATTGAAAACAATATTGATCAAATATTGAAAATCAATATTGGGCCAATATTAAATGTGAACGTTTTCCAATATTGCTGCAATATTGATTTTCAATATTGGTGCAATATTGAAAATAATATTGGTGCAATATTGAAAATAATAATATTGGTCCAATATTGGAGATCAATATTAGGCCAATATTGGAAATCAACATTAGGCCATGATCGCAATACTTATAGGATTTCATCTATAAATCGGGGTGACGTAGAAAGCATGGGAGATATACCTCCAAATATCAATTGGTGTAAACATTTATAAAGAAGATGAAAAACTGTTTAAAGAAGACACTTTCGTGCGATAGTAGAAAAGTACTGACTTATCAGCCACTAGTTCGTAATGTTTCACTAAAAATAAAAAAGTTTTTTTTTTTAAATTTATTTAATAATTACATAAGATACTATGATATGAACCATTAAAATAACTCAACACAAAAAATAAGTAATAGTGGTTCTGCAGTAATCGCCAAGATTGAATTAAATTTACGCTCGTGGCCATTTCGGAGGCCAATTACCAAATCCATTTGATAATTGGACGCAACATTTCATGCCAGTTTCGCATGTTAATCCCATTATATACACTGGACATGGTTCACTGCTACACGTAGCTGTATATCGATCAGGAAGATTTGTATCAGCTGGAAGAAGACCTGGTGGTATTTCGCATTTTTTGCCTGAAAAAAAAAATGATACGCAACAATAAGATATCAGTAAGTAATCAATCAGAAGGCAACATATTTTTATGCTACATTTACTAACGGCCAGTTCATTTAACACCGAGTTACAATACGTAGAAAAATCGTTACTATAAAAACTAAAAAGACATTAATTATCACTTGACAAGATTAAAAATATTTAAAAATGAAATATTTCCGTAAAAAGATTAAACATTAAAAAAAATGAGTAATACGATATAAGGCCTTATTTCACTGTTTTTGCAGATCTTCATTATTATTTTAATTTTAAATTTATTATTTTAACGTTTTGTATAGTTCTGTTAAATCTTACATTTTACAAATACACACTAATATACCACAAAATCTACTTGAAATTCTTTTTGAGTTTATTTTCTAACACAGAGCTACTGTATAAATTATATTTAGGCGGTAGTAAGTTCCACCGATAGTCAGTTTGTAATATTTTCTTGCCAGTGGAACTTACACTCGCTCTTAAATTTAATATATTTACTATTGATTATAAATTTTGAAAAGATATACACATTATGAAAATAGATGACATTCAAACAGATGAATAAAGGTACCTCATGACACTAGATCTATGTAAAAAAGATTATAATTTTTCCGAATTTAAAAAGCCTAGACTATTAAAATTGCGCATCAATACTAAACATCTAATCAATGACACAAATAACAATATTTTGAAGAGAAAGTTAGTATTTAATTTTTAATAAATGTTTTTTTAAGTTTTAATTTATATATACCTTCTTGCATAAACACTCCGTTGAAGAAGCTTAAAGCAACAAGAGAAATTAATAAAAATTTCATTTTTAAATTACAAAATTTGATTGCAATGAGGAATATAAAATCACCTGTGCTTTTATTGCAAAGTGTGAAAACAGTAAATTTAGTTGGTTAATTTTTGGTTTTTATACCTCAAAGTTATCAGCAATATTTAAATGTATTTAAAAACATGTTTTAAGCCGTGTTTTAATGTTTTTAAATAATCTTTAATGCTAATTCGAATTTTTATCGTGTAAGTATTCGTGCAAAAAAATGCAAATAGGTAATTTTTAGAAACAGAAAATACGTAATTCATAATTTTATCAGGTAAAGTAAAAATGAATTGTAGTTTTACAAAATTGTCCACATTCTGATAAAAAAATTGGTATTAGTCAAATCGGACTTTCTTCTGTTGAGTTGTTTCTGTAGTCCTGTATGGACTTTTCTGATTGGATTTTCTGTAGATAAACTTCGTTCTGGTTGGCTCTGATCTTTTATTATATATTTATTTAATTTAATATTTTAAGTACCAGTCTAAGTTTATTAAAATTTCTGTTTTTCATTCTTGAATTTGCTGAAAAAATCTTGGATTTTTACAAATTTGCAACCCCTTTTTTGCTTATTTTTTTTCATTTTCATCCAACTCTCGTTTTTGATTTGCTCTAAGTCTACATGTTTTTTCTGCTATCTTCAGTTCTTTCAAACACATCGCTTTTTGCCAATATTTTTTGATTGTCCATCAAACCGATTTCACCATTTTTGATTCCTATTGCAATCGGCAATCATTAGTATTCTTTGTCAAAGGCTACTACACTCTTATCTAGCTATTTCTGCATGGCGTACACGAAAATGGTTATTTCGCTTGTTTTATTTTAGATAATATATATTTTTCATATTTTTTTAATATTTCTGTTCTCAGGGTAAAATGTAGGTTCAATGTTACAGAATTTTCACGTTTCGTACGTCAAATGTACTGTAATTTTATAGCTCTCCAGAATTTTCCCCAATGAATTTGTAAAAGAAAATTATAATTTTTCGAAATAAATAAATTTCAAATTTTCATTTTAAAGTTATTTTTTGTCCTTTTATCTTTCCATATTTTTAATATTTAAAACTTGACTGTAAATTGACCAATATTTTCAAACAAGTAATTTTTGATTTTTAAGTTAATTGGTTACATAGTATTTTGAGTTGCTTTCTTCTTTATAATTTTCCGCTTCACTATTACTGCATATCTCTTCGGTTTTTTAAATTTTTTTTTATTTTTTTATATTATTAAATAACATTATTAAACTCAGCTTAACATTTAAGCCGATCTTCTATTATAAACAGCAGTGCTTTTAATATTTTTTGTTTTTTTTTCGTTTGTTGATAACTTTTATGATTAATTTGTTTGCGTTAGTTAATCAGTGATTATTAAAACCATTGCAAATAGAAAAATTTTTATGTATTGTTTAAATTTATCTTCCTCGAGAAATACAGCATAACAAACTTAAAGCTACAAGCCGAATAAGAAAGCATTTATTTTTTAAATTAAAAAGAAGATTTAATTAAAATATGGAATTGAATATAGGACCAAAAACAAAAATTAAATTATCAAGATTCTTAATTAGACTCTTTTTAATTAAATACTTAATTGTTTTACATAATATGACTGTTATGTTAAGTTTAACAAAAGTTGTTTATATAGGTCCATTGCTCCTGGCATAAAGACCACATTAAATAAACTGATAACAACAAGATAAGTTAGTAAAAATTTTATTTTGATGTTAAAAGGATTAAATTAATTTAATTACTGATATAACTATTGTGCTCTTACTGAAAGCAATAATAAAAACTGTATCATAAAAGTTCTCGCATTTGCATTTTAATGAATTTATTGTAATATTTTTTGCATAATTAAGGAATGTGTGCTTCTGGCTTATTAGCCAGATGTGAAGGATTATGTGTATACGTATATCTTGTACTGAGGATGACTAATAAGCAAGTAATACAGTGTTTATTTCTCAACCTTTATTTATGCAAAAAAAATTATTAAAATCCTTTGTAAATTTTATTTCATTATACCTAGGCAACATCCATAATATTTAAATTTATTTTTAAATTTTTTTAAGGGCCGGTAGAGTTATTTAAGACTGCCTAATTCTAGCGAGTGCCCGCCGTAATAATAGTGGCGCTTCAAAGCAATTCTTTCATTAGCGGCACGGAGCAAAGGGCAAATGGGGCGCTCGAACAATTATTAACAATAACTTGTTACATGGTAACACATCCACAAGTGAATAATTGGAAGGTCTCAACTTTAATTCCATGCTTTCATGCAAGAATACTTTTTTCAGTAATTTTTATATTTTTACAATCACGATATATATGTAATAAGCCATTATATTCTTTTACTCTAATAATGTTGAAGAGTAAAAAAAATAAAATTACTGCTTATCATCGTAGCTAGAACATTTTCAGATTTATATTGCATAAACCAGCTGAAGTATTGCATTTAAACTTTTAAACGCTATTTTTTAAAACATATGCTCGGGGGAATGATTGGAGTTTTATGTAAAAGAATGAAAAATTATGGAGGTGACATACATCAGGAATATCAGAATAAAGAAAAATAACAACAAATTTAATTTGATTATTTTGCAGAATTTATTTTACTGATGCATCATTTTAATATTATTTATACTGATTATATCCGTGACTTTTATGCCGTTTTATAATGGTTATATATATTATATAGATTTTGGTTTTGGTAAACGGACGCAACATTTTAATCCAGAATCGCATGTTAATCCCATTACATACACTGGACATGATGCACTGCTACACTTGGGTGAAAATCTATCAGGAAGATTCGTACCATCTGGAAGAAGACCTGGTGGTATTTCGCAATTGTTTCCCTCTGAAAAGAAATTATCAGGAAAAAATAGATATATATAAATAGCTCATGCAAGAGTTAACAAAGAGTTAACTTAATTTTAAATATTGCACATCTTCTGGTGAGTACAATTCAATTTGGACAATAGGAAGTTCTACCGTTGGCCAATTCTTTCAAAGCTTTCTAGTGTCTACATCTAAATTCCATTGCTGGCCAAAAAATGCCAGTGTGAACTTCAAGTATTATTTTTAATTCCATTGAAAACGACAAATTTAATAAGTCGTAACAACTTGAAGAAATGGAATCACTGAAGACAGTCACCTCGATTTAATTGATCATCGGTGGAACTTAGTATCTACATGTAAAATAATAATGATCTAAAATCAATAACCTGTGAACTTAGAACCACTTCTAAAAAATGTAATATGTTTACTATTGATTATAAATTCCAAAAGATAGACACATTATTTTATTTTACTATGTAAACTTGAAAGTGCGTGTTTTTACCAAGATTCAATCAATTACAGAGTTGGTTATCGACTTCATTTAAAATAAATAATATTTACATACCTCCTTGCATATAAACCACGTTGAACAGGCTTAAAGCAACAAAAGAAATTAATAACAATTTCATTTTTAAATTATAAAGTTTGATTGGACTGAAGTATGGAATCACTGTTATTGCAGAGTGAAAACTGTAAATTTACTTGGTTAATTCTTTGTTTTTATACCCCCGAGTTATCAGTAATATTTAAATTTATTTAAAATTTTTTTTAATTAATACTAGAAATTTTCAAAAATAAATACCATTTTTTAATAGGTTAACGGTTACCGGATTTCAAAATGCGCGAATTATTGAAATTTAAGACATAATTTGAAAATTTTTAAATAATTTTTCATGCCTATTCGAATTTTTATCAAAATATTAATGTAAAAAAGTACTAATAGATAATATAGAATTAGAAAATACATAATTCATGATTAACATCAAGGCAAGTAAAACATAATTTGGTTTTATGTAGTATTTCTAGACATTTTTTTTAATGGTCCACATTTTGATAAAAAAAACAAAATTTGTACACGATGAATTAATATACTAAAAATCTTCGTGTTATATGTATACTGATGAGGCTTCCACGGTTTCCGAGTTGGAATGTAAACCAAAAATAATGCATTTCAGCAAAATGTAAAAAATTAATATCTATAGAAAAAATAGAAAGTATATAGTTAAAATATGAGTAGATGCAGCTTTTCTTTTCAATTTTTTTTTTTTGAGTTAAAGTGATTTTTTACGGTCCGCGTTTGGACCGCGAGTCAAAAAATTATCAGGGGGATTAAATACCTTATGAATATATTTTTCTAATGTGTCATTATGTAATCGTGCAGGAACAAAGTTAAATTTTGAGGAATTCAGACACTTGAGATTCTGAAAATCGAAAATTATTATTTTCAAAAAATGTCGGTGAGTATGTACTATGTACTCAATTACGCGTGCGTTTTACCTGAAAAAGTAATAGGAATTTTACAACAAAATTTCGTATTCAGTATTTAAATATTGCAGGTCAGACCTGAATGGCTTTTGGTTTAAATCTGTACACGAAACTGAAAAATAATAATTTGTAATTTTTATTTTTCGGTAATATTCTATCCATGATCATAAGAAAATTACATTAAATTATATATAAAAAACATTTTTTTAAAGTATTCTTTTATTAACGAATCAGTGCTTAAGTTAAAACAAGTTAAAGATAAGTTAGGATAATGTACACCATATACGCTACGGTCTACCGGAGATGTTACCTGTGCAGGTCGGTAGCGTGAATGGGGACGTTCGGTACTAGTTCGGTGAACCGGAGCGGTCCTCAGTTCTCTTTGCGATGGCATCGATTGAAGACGATGTAGTACCACAATTTTATATAGTATACATCATCAGCAGATGCCGATTCTTCATATTTCTACTTTTCTTTTCTAACATTTCTTCTCAAAGTCTTTATTTTTTGCACAACTACTGCTTTCTTTGCATCTAGCTCAATTTCTTTCAATTTTTCTGTTAGCAATTTATAAGCAGCTTCTTTTTTGTTTCGATCTTGGTACTCTTTGCTTTTGACTTGCCAAAGACATGGAAGAGTTCTATTATATTTCGATAAATTCTTTAAGTACTTTATTAGTTGAATCTGGTAGCGCCATTTTCGCGTGCTGATTTACGTGGCAATACGATGCGAGCGATTCGACGACCGTCCAGGACATACGCGACCTGACGCGACCTGCGCAGGCGACCGGAGTATCGTACATGCACACACGCACAGATGTGCCGTACGGTGTCGATGAAAAATATTGATTTTCGAATTACCTGCGCAGGCAAACCTGCATAGGCAGACCTCTCCGGTAAACCGTAGCGTGAGTGGCCAGCATAAGGCAAATGTACTGTAATACTACCAGTGGCGTAACACGCAGTTGAGGGACCTGTGTGTGAAGTTGTTAACAAGGGCCCTGCTTTTATAATAAATCAAAATCAAAAGAAAATAATAAATAAGTAACGTACGTATTCCATTACCCACAATTTTAAAATCAACAAGCAATAAGCCGCCGATTTTGCAATACGCTTTTATCGGCCCCGTTAGCGCTCTGATTTGCAAATGCAGTAATTGGAGGCAAAAAAGTTTTACTTTCAAATCAGAAAAAAGTAATATACTATTATTGTAAATATTAAAAATTAAATACGACATAATATTATATGTAGTTTATTTGTTTCGGCAGAACCGGGAGCCTTTTTAGCCGGGGGCCGGTGTATGTCACACCTATACCGTACCCCGGAAGTTCCTCCTCTAAATATTATTATAGTTTAAAAGAAATTACAATAAATTCTTTGATATAATAAATATATAAATTTTTGCAATTGCGGTTTTATATCTCTCCATATTTTTACCCGACTGCGGCGAAGCCCAAAAAGGAGTGTTTTTAGTTTAACCTGTATGTATGTATGTTTTTATGTCCGGACCCTATGTTCCCTTGTAAATACTAAACGGCTGAACTGATTTTGTTAATTATACGGCGTTAGATTCGACTTTTTAATATTTATAATATTATAATTGACAAATATTTTCAAATAAGGAATTTATGACTTTCGAGTAAATTCCCCTGTTTGGTTGCACTTCATTAATTTTCTTTTGCATTCCTTTCTTTCTATCTATCTTGCAACCTATCTTTCTCACCACACCTGGGATAGGTGTTTCCCAGTATTTAATAAAATCAGTGGTGAAGCCCCTGTTGGTAAAACTAGCTCTTATAATTAATGGACAACCCAGAGCGTGGATTCTGTAAGAAAGAAAGAATTTGCTTTCACCCAGAATAAAACAATTGCAAAGAAACGACAGTATATTGATTCTAAAAAAATTTATTATCAAGTAATAACAACAAATTCCAATGCACAATTCTTGAATCGCAGCACACGATGAACAGAAGCACTTGGTATACGTCGAAAGCGGTAGCAGGACTCAAGAGACAATAACTTGCCATTCTTACACTCGCAATTATTGAATTGGACAGAAAAATTCTCGATCGTGAATGCTGTAATATTGACTCAATGGCGTCAACAGGTTGGAAAATCCCAATTAGGCACCTGAAGAAAACTGGTTTCGATTCACAAAATAATCCTCTCCGGATTTTAATTTCTCAACTCGGCTGACTTTAACAATAAACGGCCGCGTAGTTGCACTCCCAGCCGGAATTGCAAATTTGCACTTACGTTCTATCAACTTCCACCCAAGATTGCCTAATTCTAGCAAGCGCCCGCCGCAATAATAGTGGCGCTACAAGGCGATTCTTTCATTAGCGGCACGGAGCAGAGGGCAAATGGGGCGCTCCAACAATTATTAGCAATAAATTGTTACATGACAACACATCCACAAGTGAATAATTGGAAAGTCTCAGCTTTAATTCCACGCAAGAAAACTTTTTCAGTAATTTTTATATTTTTACAATCACGATATAGAATAAGCTATTATATTCTTTTACTCTAATAATGTGGCAGAGTAAAAGAAAAAAAATTACTGCTTATCATCTTAGCTAGAAAATCTTTAGATTGATATTGCATAACTAACTGAAGTATTGCGATTTATATTGCATAAACTAACTGAAGTATTGCCTTTAAAGTTTTAAACGCTATTTGTTTTAAATATATGCTCGGAGGAATGATTGGAATTTTATGTAAACGAATGGAAAATTATAAAGGTGACATACATCAGGAATATCAGAATAAGGAAAAATAACAACAAATTTAATTTGATTATTTTGCAGAATTTATTTTACTGATACATCATTTTAATATTTATACTGATTATGTCCGTGATTTTAGTATGACGTCTTATAATAATGGTTATATATATATTATATAGGTCTTGGTCTTGGTAAACTGATGCAGCATTTTAATCCAGAATCGCATGTTAATCCCATTACATACACTGGACATGATGCATTGCTACACTTGGGTGCAAATCGATCAGGAAGATTCGTACCATCTGGAAGAAGACCTGGTGGTATTATGCAATTTTTTCCCTCTGAAAAAAAATTATCAGAAAACATTAGATATCAGTAAGTAATTCATCAGAAAGCAACAATACTAGCCAGCTCGTAACGGCCAGTTCGTGCAAGAGTGAACAAAGAGTTAACTTAATTTTTATTGAATAATCTAATGGTTAACTCTGTTGGCCAATTCTTTCAAAGCTTTCTAGTATCTACATCTAAATTCCATTGCTGGACAAAAATTGCCAGTGTGAACTTCGAGAATTATTTTTAAATCTATTGAAAACAAACAATTTAATAAGTCGTAAAAACTTGAAGAAATGGAATCAAGGAAGACACTCGCCTCGATTTAATTGACCATCGGTAAAACTTACATGTGAAATAATTAATGACCTAAAATCTACCTGTGAATTTAGAGCCACTTTCAAATGTAATATGTTTACTATTAATTATAAACTTAAAAAAGATAAGCACATTGTTATTTTTACTATGTAAAAATGAAAGTTCGTGTCTTTACCAAGATTTAATCAATTACAGAGTTGGTTATTGACTTTATTTAAAATAAAAAATATTTACGTACCCTCTTGCATAAACACCACGTTGAACAGGTTTAAAGCAACAAGAGAAATTAATAATAATTTCATTTTTAAATTATATAGTTTGATTGGACTGAAGTATGGAATCACTGTTATTGCAGAGGGAAAACTGTAAATTTACTTGGTTAATTCTTTGTTTTTATACCCCCGAGTTATCAGTAATATTTAAATGTATTTAAAAATTTCTTTAATTAATACTGGAAATTTTCAAAAATAAATACCATTGTTTAATAGGTTAATGGTTACCGGATTTTAAAATGGACGAATTATTGAAATTTAAGACATTATTTGAAATTTTTTAAATAATTTTTCATGCCTATTCGAATTTTTATCAAAATATATACATATGTAAGAAAGTACAAATAGATAATAATTATAGAAGTAGAAAATACATAATTAAAGTATAAAATTAAACGCAATTTGGTTTTATATATTTTTAGACATGTTTTTTAAATGGTCCACATTTTTGTTAGGTAATTGTCCGTACTTGAATATACTAAAAATCTTCCACGGTTTCTGAGTTATTGAATCGTAGGCCAAATAATGTATTTCAGCAAAATATAAAAAAAATGATTTCTATAAAAAAAATATATGAAATATAGCTTTTTTTCTTTCCATTTTTTTGAGTAATAGTAATTTTTTGCGGTGATGAACAATTGGCCGGGACTGAAATATCGCGAGAAAAATATCACAAAGCAAAAACTTAAATTAAATACCTTATGAATATATATACTTAAGGTTCTAAAAATGGAAAATTATCATTTCCAAAAAATGTCTGTGAGTATGCATGTAACTCAATTACGTGTGCGTTTTACCTGAAAAAGTAATAGGAATTTTCTAACAAAATTTTGTATTCAGTATTTAAATATTAAATTTTTTTTTATTTAAATATAAAAAACATGTCTAAAAAAATATATAAAACCAAATTGCGTTTACTTTATACTTTAATCATGAATTATGTATTTTCTACTTCTATATTATCTATTAGTACTTTCTTACATGAATATTTTGATAAAAATTCGAATAGGCATGAAAAATTATTTAAAAATTTTCAAATAATGTCTTAAATTTCAATAATTCGTCCTTTTAAAATCGGGTAACCATTAACCTATTAAAAAATGGTATTTTTTTGAAAATTTCTAGTATTAATTAAAGAAATTTTTAAATAAATTTAAATATTACTGATAACTCGGGGGTATAAAAACAAAAAATTAACCAAGTAAATTTACAGTTTTCATTCTGCAATAACAGTGATTCCATACTTCAGTCCAATCAAACTTTATAATTTAAAAATGAAATTGTTATTAATTTCTCTTGTTGCTTTAAGCCTTTTCAACGTGGTGTTTATGCAAGGAGGTATGTAAATATTTTGTATTTTAAATAAAGTCAATAACCAACTCAATTTTACATAGTAAAAATAATAATGTGCCGATCTTTTCGAAATTTATAATCAATAGTAAACATATTAAATTTAGAAGTGGTTCTAAGTTCACAGGTTATTGATTTTAGATCATGATTATTTTACATATAACATATTACATAAATCTAGGTGACTGTCTTCAGTGATTCCATATCCTCAAGTTGTTACGACTTTATTAAATTTGTCGTTTTCAATGCATTTAAAAACAATACTTGAAGTTAACACTGGCATGTTTTGGCCAGCAATGGAATTTAGATGTAGACACTAGAAAACTTTGAAAGAATTGGCCAACGGTAGAACTTACTATTGTCTAAATTGAATTGTACTCGCCCGAAGCAGATGTGCAATATTTCTCGTAAAGCCAATATAGTATCATGAAGTCAGAGTTAACCATTAGATTATTCAATAAAAATTAAGTTAACTCTTTGTTAACTCTTGCATGAGCTGACCGTTAGTAAATTGTAATGCAACTAATGCAAGTCGTTATTTGGTAATGAATTTATTGCTCTAGTATTGTTGCTTTCTGATGAATTACTTACTGATATCTAATGTTTCCTGATAATTTCTTTTCAGAGGGAAACAATTGCGAAATACCACCAGGTCTTCTTCCAGATGGTACGAATCTTCCTGATAGATTTTCACCCAAGTGTAGCAGTGCATCATGTCCAGTGTATGTAATGGGATTAACATGCGATTCTGGATTAAAATGTTGCGTCCGTTTACCAAAACCAAAATCTCTATAATATATATGTAACCATTAAGAAACGTCATACTAAAATCACGGATGTAATCAGTATAAATAATAAAATGATGCACCAGTAAAATAAATTCTGCAAAATAACCAAATTAAATTTGTTGTTAGTTTTCCTTATTCTGATATTCCTAATGTATGACACCTCCTAATTTTCCATTTTTTACATAAAATTCCAATCAATACCCCGAGCATATATTTAAAAAAAATAGCGTTTAAAAGTTTAAATGCAATACTTCAGTTAGTTTATGCAATATAAATCGCAATACTTCAGCTAGTTATGCAATATCAATCTAAAGATTTTCTAGATAAGATGATAAGCAGTAATTTTATTTTTTTATTTGAAAAAATATAAAAATTACTGAGAAAAGTTTTGTTGCATGGAATTAAAGCTGAGACTTTTCAATTATTCACTTGTGGATGTGTTACCATGTAACAATTTATTGCTAATAATTGTTGGAGCGCCCCATTTGCCCTTTTCTCCGTGCCGCTAATGAAAGAATCGCCTTGTAGCGCCACTTTTATTGCGGAGGGCGCTCGCTAGAATTAAGTTAGTCTTGGGTTGGAGTCGATTGTTAAACGATTGAGTTTATTGTTAAAGTAATTGCAACTAATTACTTAAAAAAAAACCGAAATTAAAAAAATTAAGTAGCTCTACTGCCCCTTAAAAAAATTAAAAATAAATTGAAATATTATGAATGTCGCCTAGGTATAATGTTAATATTTATAATATTATAATTGACAAATATTTTCAAATAAGATATTTATGACTTTCGAGTAAATTCCCCTATTTGGTTGCACTTCATTAATTTTTTTTTATTCCTAACTTTTTTATATTTTTCCACTTCAAATGCTAATGCATTTCCTTCAGTTTTCAGTCAATAATTAAATATACTTTATCATTATAAGTTTTTATTTATTATAAACAACTTCAAAAAATTTTATTTTGGCGACTCAACAAAACCGATGCCGACCTTTTGAAATTTTTTATAGACTTTTTTATAAAATATTATAATCATTTACACTTTTCCCTTTTATTTGAAAGCCATTATTATGCTTTGAATACATTTTACAGATCTTCCCTTTCTTCATCATCATTCATTGTCTATTGCTGAGCACTCCATTTCTCTCTTATGGAGAATGGAACTTTTGACCCTGTTTAATTGTTAACAGCGGCAATCAAAACAGTCATTAGAAACATAATGTTCAAAATTATTAAATTAATGCAAAGTAGCACAATTACGGTATATATTGAGATGATTGTGCAATTGTAGGTAGGTTACTACTGGTGATACTATTGACTTGTATGTCACTTTAAGTTTTATATTGCCAAAATATAGAAAAATTCCCAAAACTTTTTATTTAACGGATAAGCCAGTTTACAAAAATCTAAAGATTACATTAACAAAAAAGAAGTAAGGTCCATAAGAGAGTTACCAAGCCATTTGACTATCATCGTTGCAAATCCTAAAGAGGCAATTTTTTAAAAAAGAAAAGAATGTGATAACACGATCAAACGCTTTATATTATTATAGTAGTAGCAATTTTAACCGAATTAAAATATATTAGAGTTTTGCAACGCAAAACCAATAATTAAATTAGATATTATAACATGAAATAGTAAAATAACCCAACAGCAAAAATAAGTAATAGAGGTTCAGTAGTAATTGCCAAGATTGAATTAAATTCACAGTATTGGCCATCTCGGAACTGGTACAGCTGGTAAACTGACGCAACATTTTAATCCAGAATCGCATGTTAATCCCATTACATACACTGGACATGATGCACTGCTACACTTGGGTGCAAATCGATCAGGAAGATTCGTACCATCTGGAAGAAGACCTGGTGGTATTATGCAATTTTTTCCCTCTGAAAAAAAATTATCAGAAAACATTAGATATCAGTAAGTAATTCATCAGAAAGCAACAATACTAGAGCATTTTATAGCATTACAATTTACTAACGGCCAGCTCGTGCAAGAGTTAACAAAGAGTTAACTTAATTTTTATTGAATAATCTAATGGTTAACTCTGTTGGCCAATTCTTTCAAAGCTTTCTAGTATCTACATCTAAATTCCATTGCTGGACAAAAATTGCCAGTGTGAACTTCGAGTATTATTTTTAAATTCATTGAAAACAAACAATTTAATAAGTCGTAAAAACTTGTAGAAATGGAATTAAGGAAGACATTCGCCTCGATTTAATTGACCATCGGTAAAACTTACATGTGAAATAATTAATGACCTAAAATCTACCTGTGAATTTAGAGCCACTTCCAAGTGTAACATGTTTACTATTAATTATATACTTAAAAAAGATAAGCACATTATTATTTTTACTATGTAAAAATGAAAGTTCGTGTCTTTACCAAGATTTAATCAATTACAGAGTTGGTTATTGACTTTATTTAAAATAAAAAATATTTACGTACCCTCTTGCATAAACACCACGTTGAACAGGTTTAAAGCAACAAGAGAAATTAATAATAATTTCATTTTTTAATTATATAGTTTGATTGGACTGAAGTATGGAATCACTGTTATTGCAGAGGGAAAACTGTAAATTTACTTGGTTAATTCTTTGTTTTTATACCCCCGAGTTATCAGTAATATTTAAATGTATTTAAAAATTTTTTTAATTAATTCTAGAAATTTTCAAAAATAAATACCATTGTTTAATAGGTTAATGGTTACCGGATTTTAAAATGGACGAATTATTGAAATTTAAGACATTATTTGAAATTTTTTAAATAATTTTTCATGCCTATTCGAATTTTTATCAAAATATTCATGTAAGAAAGTACTAATAGATAATATAGAAGTAGAAAATACATAATTCATGATTAAAGTATAAAGTAAACGCAATTTGGTTTTATATATTTTTTTAGACATGTTTTTTATATTTAAATAAAAAAAAATTTAATATTTAAATACTGAATACAAAATTTTGTTAGAAAATTCCTATTACTTTTTCTAAATATTTTCAAATAAGTAATTTTTGAGTTTCGAGTAAATTCCCCTATTTGGTTGCACTTCATTAATTTTCTTTTGCATTCCTTACTTTTTTATATATTTCCATTTCAAATGCTAATGCATTTTCTTCAGTTTTCAGTCAATAATTAAATATACTTTATCATTATAAGTTTTTATTTATTTTAAACAACTTCAAAAAATTTTATTTTGGCGACTCGACAAAACCGATGCCGACTCTTATAGAATTTTTATAAAATTTTTTTATAAAATATTATATTCATTTACAGTTTCCCCTTTTATTTAAAAGCCATTATTATGCTTTGAATAGCTTTTACAGATTGTCCCTTTTTCATCATCATTCATTGTCTATTGCTGAGCACTCCATTTCTCCCTGTTTAATTGTTAACAGCGGCAATCAAAACAGTCATTAGAAACATAATTTTCAAAATTATTAAATTAATGCAAAGCAGCACAATTACGGTATATATTGAGATGATTATGCAATCGTAGGTAGGTTACTACTGGTGATACTATTGCCTTGTATGTCACTTTCAATTTTATATTGCCAAAATATAGAAAAATTCCCAAAAATGTTTATTTAACGGATAAGCCAGTTTACAAAAATCTAAAGATTACATTAACAAAAAGAAGTAAGGTCCATAAGAGAGTTACCAAGCCATTTGACTATCATCGTTGCAAATCCTAAAGAGGCAATTTTTGAAAGAAGAGAAGAATGTGATAACACGATCAAACGCTTTATATTATTATAGTAGCAATTTTAATGGAATTAAAAAATATTAGAGTTTTGCAACGCAAAACCAATAATTAAATAAGATATTATAACATAAAGTAGTAAAATAACTCAACAGCAAAAATAAGTAATAGAGGTTCAGTAGTAATTGCCAAGATTGAAATAAATTCACAGTATTGGCCATCTCGGAACTGGCACAGCTGGTAAATCGACGCAACATTTTAAACCAGAATTGCATTTTACTCCCGCTACATATATGGTACATGGTCTACTGCTACATTTGGCGGTAATTTCGTCAGGAAGATTGACATCAGCTGGAACAAGACCTGTTGATATTTTGCAAGACTCACCCTCTGAAAAAAAAAATAAACAGTTAAAAATCCGAAGTCAGTTTCACAAAATTAAAGTGAGAGTTAGTCTGGTAAATTAATATTAACTTTGCAATAAAAATTCAACAAAGGTTTAGTTGAATTTTACAATAAAACAACAAACCAGAAGTCAAAATTCTCTATTTAGTATAAAAGTGCACATCTTTACTAGACTCTTAATCAATGAAATAAATTGAAATAGAAGTTTGTACTCACCCTCTTGCATAAAAACCATATTAAATAAACTTAAAGCAACCAACGAAATTAATAAAAATTTCATTTTGAAATTAAATAAATTGATGAAATTGAATTATTGATTCAACCCTGGCAGTGTATGGTAACTGTGATCTATTTGGTGTGTTTTCCGATTTTATACCCAAGGGTTATTAATAAAATTTAAATTTATTGTAAAATATTTTTAAACGCACAGGTTAATAGTTGCTAAATTTTATTTAAATTATAAATATTGGTAATTTGGTATGTGGGTTAACGAATATTTTTAAGGAAAATTAAATTTAAATTTACATTCATTAAAAGTATAATTTGACTGGCTTAGGCTTATTTTCCATATTTATTAGGAATTTTAAAATTCGGCAACTATTAACCTGCCTATTTAAAATTGTTTAAAAATAAATTTAAATATTATTGATAACCCTTGGGTATAAAATCGGAAAACTCACCAAACAAATCATAGTTACCATACACTGCAGTAATACCAGGGTTGAATCTATAATTCAATTTCATCAAATTATTTAATTTCAAAACGAAATTTTTATTAATTTCGTTGGTTGCTTTAAGCTTGTGTAATGTGGTTTTAATGCAAGGGGGTAAGTACTCTAATTTTGTTAAATTTCGATATTAATTTATTTCATTGATTATGAGTTTAGTAAAGATGTGCATTTTTAATATAATTTACCACAGCCTAAATATGAGGTTTAGGCTTCTGGTTTAAAACAATTTTTTTCAAGTTTATAATCAGTTCTGAGTGTAAGCATCCTAACTGAATAACAGTTAAGTTAATATTAACTTACCAGACTAACCCCCTCACTTTAATTTTGTGAAACTGACTTTGGATTTTTAGCTGATATTCTAAATAACTGTTTATCTATTTTCGGAGGGTGAGTCTTGCAAGATATCCACAGGTCTCGTTCCAGCTGATGTCAATATTCCTGACAAATTTACGGCAAAGTGTAGCAGTGCACCATGTCCAGTGTATGTAACGGGAGTAAAATGCAATTCTGGTTTAAAATGTTGCGTCCAATTATCAGATGTATCTGGTAATTGGTCTCCGAAATGACCATGAAGGTAAAGTTAATTTAATCTTGGCGATTACTATACTGAACTTCTATTACTTATTTTTGCTGATGTGTAATTTTGCTATTGCATAAATTATAGTATCTTATGTAATTATTAATTAAAATTTTTTGTCTTTTTGGGCTGCAACAATTTTAATATTTTTTATTTTGGTAAAATAATTATTATAAAGAAAAGTGTTCTGTGATGGTATAATCATTAAGAAAATATTTTTACTTTTAGTTAAGAATTACTTAAAATATCTTAGCTTAGTAACTAGCTTCTTGTTATTCTATGGTTTAAATAATTTGAGTTCTTAAAGCCCCGTTAATGAAAAAATTTTCACCTGTAAAAAAATATCTCTGTAGTCATCTGTGCTTCGATGGCTTCGATGGAAGTCCCGTAAAAATATCGAGATGCTAAAGCACGATTAAGTGAAGATGAAGCATGCCGGTGAAGATGACACGTAGAGTCATTTGGAAGAATTTGCAAGTGAAAACCTGGAAATTTTAAGTGTTGATAACTTGCAAGACTCACCCTCTGAAAAATAAACAATATCTTAGAAAATCAGTAACGCACTGTTAAAATTTAAGGATTAATTAAACTTATTTAGTTAAATTAAAAAAAATTGTTTCATTCTAATTTAAAAAAATTTTTCAGAAGAAAAAATACCTAATTTAATTATAATTTATATATTTATAAAAACTTCGCATAATTTGTAAACTCATAATCAATGATTAAAATTAAGGAAATAGTTTGTACATACCCCTTTGCGATGAAAATCACATTAAATAAGCTTAAAGCAACAAACGAAATTATTAAAAACTTCATTTTGAAATTAAAAAGTTTGATGAAACTGAATTATAAAATGCTCTGCTATGATCGCAGTGAGTGGTAACTGTGATTTGTTTGGCGAATTTTCCGATTTTATACCCAAGGGTTATCAATAATATTTAAATTTATTTAAAAACTTTTTTAATTCCTAGGTTAATAGTTATCGATTTTGAAAATGCCAATAATAAATATTATTATGGAAAATAACAACTAGGCCGGTCAAATTATAATTTTAATGGATTTAAATTAAATTTTTCTTAAAAGTATTCGTTAAAACGTAATATTTATTGTAAATAAAATATACGAAAATGTTAGGTAGAGGTTTTATTTGATAAATCCAAAAAGTAATAAACAACATTTTTGGAAATGCGATCTAAGTATAAACATATTATTAGTCCGCGGGAAAATTGATGATTGGAAACTGTTTCGATAATATTAAATTTTTTACTTAAATTTTAAGGAAAAAAGTATATTAATTAATTAATTAATTTATCTTTTAAATTTTGAAGCTATTTTTCTGCTTTCCATTAAAAATCCTGTTTTGTTTGACTTGGTTTATGTCTAAAACCAAAAATTAAAATTTGAAAAATAGTATAAGGAAACTTGGAAGGACAATTATTTTTCATTTCGATTATACAATTCACAATTGCAACAATCTTATCAAAATAAGATAATTTCCACGGACCATCTATGTCTTTTCAAACATGAGACTCTTAATTATAAAAAAAAATAAAATCCAAATCCAGTTTTTATTAAAATTTCCAAATTTTTAAATAAACGTTTTCTTTTTTATTTATAAAAATTTTGATTAGGTTTTTATTTTGTCCTTCTGTTCTCCGCCCATTTGAGTGCTATTTGCATGTTAAATTGCAAACTACCCATTTTTTCAAAGCTTTGTTTATTTGCCATTTTAATTTTGTTAATCCGTTTTAACTTTCAAAATAAACGCGGTTTTTAAAAATTATTAAATTATGAAAACAAATATTATTTTTGATTAACCCCAAAGTAGTTTAAATTTTGTTTGAAAAGTGTAAATATTATTTGATACAATTTTTTGCCACATTTGTTGTTAAATTTTATACAAATTTTTGGCTACAGCTGTCATGAGATGTTTAAATAAATTACTCTCAGAGTTAATTAGTAAGTTTAGTAATAATTTATTTTAATGAAAATATTATTTCGTCAGCAAGCAACACATTTTTTTGTGTGGCTTCACTCTTCAATTAAGAAAATTTTTATAAACAATTCCAATTTTTCAATAATTAATCGCATTATCAGTTTGTTTCTCTTTTCATTCAAAGTTTGCTATTAAATTTACTAATTTAATGTAGTTTTATTTTTCTAATCCAATGCAATTTCTTATTTCCAAATTACTAATATTATTTTTCAATTAATTAATAACTTCAAAATACTCAATAAAATTATTTAAAATTTTCAAAAATTTCCAAAATCATCAAAACTGGGACATCACTTACCCCAAATCAATTTATTTATTTGCAAAAACTTTTAAAAAGCTCTCTGATTAAATTATTCAGTTAATAGATCTTCATAAATTTTCATACTTGGTCGAGGATCGAACCTACGACTGCAATTCGCAAATCTTCACTACTCTATTTTTAACACTACAATATTATATTCTAGTATATTGTCGTGTTCCAAAACCATTTTTTTTTTAATTTTAAATTTATTTTTGTATTTTAATTTTGTTTTAATTTTGTTTTTGTTTTAATTGTAAATTTGAAAATATTTGAAATGTTGTTTGCGCCAACGGTTGATGCGAAAATGTATTATAATTTTGCGTTTCTAATTGAGATATACATTGATTTGTGCGAATAAAGCATAAAATTTTGATAATTTTAAATACGAAATTTGGAAACGTTATTATAATTGGTGTTGATAATAAATTAAAATTTTGATAATTTGGATTGGATAGAAAGTTTGGAAGAAATTTTATTTGGATTTGGATAATAAGAAATTAATTAAGAGTCTCTTGCTGGTAGAACATGGATGGCCCCAAGAAAATTTTGAAAAATTGTAAAATTAAATAAAAACTTAATTCTTCTCCGGGTTTTTTTTCTATTTTTTTTAAATTTTGTTTATAGCTCCTGTTTTTAAATCATCTTAATTTTATTAATTTGGGAAATCCAATTATAATTTTTTAATCGTCATTGTTAATTATCAATTTTTATTAGTTTCAAAGTTGTTTTACTCCTAAATCAATTTTTATCAAAATTTTGTCATAAAATAAAAGGATATAAAATAAAATATAATATTAACGCAATAAACCACTATCTAATCATAACCATACCTTAAAATAAATTTTAATGTACAAAACAAAATTTTTCATTTTTAATCACCATTTTAATCACCAAATGTTTATCAAAATCCATTTTCGCGCAACTTATTATAAATAATTTAATTTAAATGTTTATTAAATTATCAAAACATACAAAAATCACCTCACCACTTGTATTTCCAGCGGCCCTATCTTCCAATTGCTTTAAGATGCGACCATGTTTGTCCCTCAACTGCTATCACAATTTCTTCTAGTTCCCCTGCATCATTTTGCTTTGCTTCCCGTTCCTGATTTTCGGTTATTTCCGGCTTAAATTAAATAAAATTTTAAATAAAAACTTAATTCTTCTCCGGGTCACCCATTTTTTGTTACATGAGACTCTCATTTTATTATCACTAAATTAATCACTTTTTCACCAATAAAGGTACATATCGTCGTTGCGCCTTCAAAATCTGACATGTGCATTTTAATGAATTGTTCAGGAGAAGGAATAAACTGTTTAATTTTGTTTTGGTTTGAAGTACAGATACTACGTATTTAATTTTACGATTTATACGACCTAATTGACAAATTGGGTAACATTATAATTTAAAAAAAAATTATAGGTATGTAATAATTAATTTAAAAAAAAATTTAGTGCACATAGCTGATTTAAAATGCGCCATTTGAACACATAACTGGATTTGATTGAAAAACATGCAAGTAATAATTTATGAGATAAATATTTTTAATTAAAAAAACAAGTTAGTACTTTTAAGAAATTTTATTATACTTTACTAATAAATAAGAGATTTTATCAAGAAAAAAAAATAATAATAGTAAATAATCAAATTAATTTATTCTGATTTTAAATTTTCATAAAATAGTTGGTAGTCTTTATGCATGTAGACTTTTAATGCCTGCAAACTCTGAAATTTCTTCTTTTCAATTTTTTTTGGTTCCTTATATAGTTGAGTAGGCTTCGTTTCTAGATGTTTAATTCTTCTTTGGGGAAGTGATTTCCAGTCATCAGAGTGACGTAATTTATAATGTACTTCGCCATTTTGATAACGCATCCCTCGGATGTCTGTTACAGTCGGATCCCCTGTTTTTTTACCTGGTCTAATTGAACTAAAATTGCTACGGAGTTCTTCGTAATTTTTAAAAAATGAATAATCGAGGTGATTAATAATATAGGGTTGCTTTTTCCTAGCTTGCCCCATTCTCTCAATATAATGTGAGGGTGTGTATATAGGTGGTTTGAAAAGTTGTTCTAATGTAGAATGAACACTATCCACCTCCATCATTGTATGGCCCTTTTCTAAAATGATTTGCTCAATTTCAATAGGAAATTTAATTGTAAAATCTAACAAAGCGCTAGCTAACACTCTGTTTTTGTTTTGATATGCGCAACCGTCTGAAATCAGAACAATTTTTTTTAAGTGCGAATGCTTTTGAATGAAGTTAATGATGCAGCTTGTAAATTCATTTGACGTAATGTTTCCATTTTCTTCGCTCCATACATAAAGATGAACATCTTTGTTGTTCGAGATATAAATGGTAAAATTATGTACTTGCAACTTTTGGGAATAATACTGTTTGGAAACTAACAGTTTTGGACTAAGTAAAACGCTTTGTACGTCCATGGTAACTACCAATGTTTCGTCGGACATATTAGCAATAGCATCTTGCTTCGCCTGCCGAGCTTCTTCTTTCTTGGTCATGTGCTCTTGGTATTCTTCTTCAGATAAACTACCTTCCTTAAATGACACACAAGTGTCGCACTGGTCCTTCCTTGGCTTAAAAATAGAAATTTTTTCTCTCTTCATAATTTCACAAAATTTTTTTCTCTCTACAGTACTTTTCTCATTTTCTTGACACCATTCTTTAAAAACAGTGTGCATGTGATTTTTTGAGTTGAACGTAGATTCGAGATAAGTGCGGGAACTTGAAGCCCTACAGTAATGACTTTCTACTTTTGGCAAAATATTTAGCCATTCAAGAACAGAATCAGATTTAAGATTCTTTTTAATTTTTGTTTGCTGATTGTCACCTTCAGGGCTTAATTCCTTGTATACATTAGGATTGTTTTCTTTTATCCAGCTGCAGAAAGAATCTTTCTTAATATCGAGAGTATCTAAAAAAAAACTTCTGCACACTCGTACTTTACAACCATCGGATTTTGGCAAATAACAATCATATACGTAGTGCTTTTTTAAATTACTTAAGTTTGTGTCTTTTCGTCTTCTCTTTGGCGTTCTAAACTCTACTAGGCCTTTAAGGTAAGCCTTTTTAGAATCCCAGCTATTAATCGACCAAAAATGCTGAAAGATAGTTTTTCTAGTGTCATCATTTATTTCTCCGCACATGTAAGATCGTTTAGATTTTCCAACAGTCTTAATATGATTGCAGAATTTCACTTTCATTAAACGGGGACCTTTGTCACCCTTATACCCAAGGTAACGTTTACCAAGAACTCTGAGAGTTTTGTTAACTTGTCTTGAACATCCTTGAGTAGAATTTTTTGTCTGTTCTTCTTCGGGAATAGGAATGCCTTCTTCCTTATCGCCATGTTGATCGTTTTCCGAATCGGTGTCATTATTTAATGGCGGTTCGTAATCTTGGTCGTAAAGGCTATCATCGGAGCTGAATAATTTTTCTAACTCAGAACTGACAGAACAGATAGATGATTCGATAGAAGACAAGTGATCTACAATAAAAAAAGATTTGGGGTTACACAAATTTGTACAATTTATTAAAATATATTTTTTATTTACTTACATGGTGAAGGCGAAACATAAGAAGTAGATTGGTGTTCAGCTATATTTTTAAAATCACAAACTTCTGTGTTTGAAGAATAATTTTTGTCCAAAAAGTTATCATCGGAGCCGAATAATTTTTCTAACTCGGAACTGACAGAACAGACAGATGATTCGTTAGAAGACAAGTCATCTACAATAGAAAAAGAATTGGTGTTAGACAAAAGCTATATTTTTTTACAATTTGTTAAAATATATTTTTTTAAATACATGAATTTACTTACTTGGTAAAGGCGAAACATGAGAAGTAGATTGATGTGTAGCTATATTTTTGATATCAGAAACTTCTGTGTTTGAAGAATTCGAGTGTGACGATTCTTTAGAAGATGTAGCTTCAACTAAATATTATAAAATATATTTTATAAAATATTTTTCTATTATTTCAATTAATCTTTGTAAAATAAATGACTTTATTCTTTATATTATAGTACACTCACCTTTCTCCTTGTTCAATAAAGCCATCGCAACTAATTTCTTTGACCTATTCATATTTTGACTAAAAAGTTTTACTAAAATATTTGAAAACACTAATAAATCACATTCACCAAAATCACAGTAAAAATTTTTTAGTAAGTTTCACAGTTTTATACTTCAATGTTAGCACACGAAAAAACGCAATCCAACTGAGCTGTGCACTTTTAACTAAACATTTTATTTGTTTATTTATTTAAAAAAGTATTGTATTGTTATCTTCACCAGTTCACCTGCTCGATATCACAAAATGCTACCCAAAACACTTGATTACATTCCGATTTGTTAAACAAAACGGAATGTTATCAAACGTAAACGCACCTTCTTCCGTTTTCTATTGTACTTTTTCTTGATTTTGTACTCAAGTGCAACTATAAAATTTAATATTTATTGGGCTTTACCACGATTAGTAAATAAGTAAATAATTACATTACCATAATACAAAATTACTTCCTTAGAACTGCTAACTCTCCTCCGTAAAAAGCCCTATGTGCTTTAGGGACTTTGAAAATAGTGTTCACAAAAATGCGCTATGTGCATTTTACACATAGCGTATTTACAAGGCGCACATTTTAGCATTTTCACATGTCGTTTTTTAATTCAACCAGGATAAAACAACTATTTTATAGAATAACACATAGCTGCTTTTAGGAAAATGTGCGGCTTGAAATCCTTAGTCCGAATCTGTAAAAAACTCATTTTGCTCAAAATGTGCACATGTCGGATTTTGAAGGCGCAACGACGATATTATATTTGGTAACAGGAATAGTAAAAAAATTGGTGTTTCTTATAATTGCAAAGACAATTTATTTAGTAATTAATTATTCAAACACTAATATAATAATATCAAAATCCAATATTATTCGCGAAGGTCAAATTAGATTTTATTGATAATTAGTACAAATTGCCATAAAAATCTAAGGTGTGGGTACTGTTGGTATATCTACACAGCACTTCAAGCCATCATCGCATTTTGATCCATCTACTACCACAGCACATGGTTCACTGGTACATATAGCTATCAGATCATCATCAGGAACGGAAATAACATAATCTGGTTGTGGTAACGAGCATGGTTTACCCTCTGTAAAAAAAATTGGAAAACTTAATTTTTTTTAATTATTTTGAATAAAATAAAATATTGTATTAAAATGAACTTCTAATTCGTGAAATAAGCAAATAAAAAAGTTGGTAATTAATATTTTCAGAGACTTCGTATTGAAAATAAAAATAAACTGTTTTATACATACCGCCCTGCATAAACACCACGTTGAATAAGCTTAAAGCAACGAGAGAAATTAATAAAAATTTCATTTTGGAATTAAAAAGTTTGATGGAACTGAATTATAAAATCAAATGTGTACTCTTATTGGAGTATGTAGGAACTGTGCATTTGTTTGGAAAATTCTACGGTTTTATACCTAAAGCTTATCGATATTATTGAAATATCTTTAACATTTTTTTAAATAGGTTAATAGCTATCGGATTTTAAAATATTATTGAACTATGAAAATTAACAATATTATTTACAATTTTTGCGTTGTCGCTATTAAAAATTGCGTATTTTATTGCTTTTACGGCTTTATCAGAGTGATTTTCCAAAAGTTGTCAAAATTATTATTACAAAATTATATTAATTTAATTTATTATTAAATATTCTGAAAATATTTTCAGCTACTCTTCAAATTTCGAAGAACAATAAATTTTACTGGTTTCAGCTGAAAAAAATCGTTACAGGATGTTTGTGACCTTAGTTGGCTGACAATCTGCTTTTCGCTGGATGTACAGCAGTTTTAACATGATATTATTATTATCACTGCCAAAACGTCTACTTGCTGACCCCAAGTAACATTATAAAAATTCTATATTCTTGTGGTTAAGCTAAACAGATTCTTTTAATAAAATGGTACAAACTCGATTTGCATTTCAATTCAAATTGGCAATATAGAAGTTGTAAGGGTGCAGTAACCGTAGACACACTAAGATTTGCGCTTTTAGGAATATTTGAAACGACCATTCCGAATTACTACTTCGTACCTGCAAGGAAGTGGAGGAGACTTAAAAAATAAAAATTACATGGAAACAAAATTACATTGTTCGGTTTTGTTCCTGGTATCTTACCAGGGGTATGACCCAACCCATCAGCAGGTTTCGGATCATGAAACAATAAAATAGAAAACGTGATGTGCGACTGAATGTCCTTTTTGGGTGCCAATCTTTCTATATTTTTTCGTCAAAGAAAATGGAAAATTGACAACACGAAACGAAATCCTAATTTATATTATTATATTAGAACTGGAATGGTTTACGTAGTGTTAATTTTAAAGCTTTTATTTTGTAAACTACGACGACAAAGCGAATTTATGAAACAAGCTTGTTTGTAATGGCTTCCACAAACAACTTTATCTGATTTTTTGGCTTTTATTTTCTTCTTTAATTTAAACACCACTTGGTTTTTCATAATATAATAGCTGACCGTCGGGTAAGCAAATTTAGAAGTTCGGACTTTGTTGTGAAAATAAAAATTTGAAACTGCATCGCAATATTACGTTTTTTACGTATTTAGGAACGGAGCCGCCTGAAATCCCGGCATTGTTTTTTTTTTTGATATTTGAGATAAAATGAAGCGACGGAGCTTGACTTCTTTAAGTTTGAAAATGTTTAGGAATTCAGAGATTTCGTGTAAAGAACATGAACCGGCTTATGGATCGAAGCCAAGCAGACACACCATTAGGACTGATGATGTAGATTCCATCAAACAACATACAGCATAAAATAAGTCATCCAAAATATTCCCGGTGCATTCGATAACCAAATTAAAAAAAAAATAAAATATGGTGCAGTACTCATTTGTTTTGTTAAATATTACTCAAGTTGCAACCAATTACAGTTGTTAAGGTTTATTAGATGTAGCTTACTATCTTACCATTATATTTTACAGTGCTAAGCTGCATTCGCGTCTGAAGCCAAGTTTTTGGTCGAACGTTATTAAAGTTTTTGTTTTACGACATTGTACGTGTTTTAGTAAGTAAACAACATTAAAAAGTTATAAGTACAAGTTTCCTTGATAAGTCTGTTTATAACAATTTAAATTTATTTACCTCAACGTCGACCAAAATGGCTATTTTTGGTGTTATGATGCGATAAAATTTTTTTGGCAAAACTAAAATAGGTTAATTTATTTACAAACATTTATGGAGCGTTTTAAACAAACAAGCTTACAAAGAAGAAATAAATTTTAGGTGGTTGTCGCAATCTGCGATGCTTGTTGCGATAACCCAGATAACACATTTTTAGATAAAATAATTTTTTGGGCAAATTCTCTAGAGAAATTACATAAAATTTGATTTTAAAGTAGGTGCGCATACAGTGTTGGGCAATTTGTAACACCAAAAAGTAATTTTATTACTAATTATACTCAAAGTTATACTACGGCATCACGTTTTTATTAAATTTATCGAATAGCAATTTTAAACTTTATTTCAAAATTTATTTTAAGTTCCTAGTGCTTGTAAATAGTTTTTCGAAATTTGCTGATTAAAATAAACTTTTTTTCATTGGAATCATAAAAGATCTCACATCAGATCAATTCTTAGTACAGCTCGTCGGCGGCGTTAAAGTAAAATAATTGTTTTGACAAAATAAAAAATGTAAAAATATACTTTTATATTTTGTACCTACTGTAATGTAAAATTATTTTTAAGACTAAAGCTGTTCGATGGAGAATAATATATGTCAGTAAATGTCGCAGTAACATTTTGTGCATAAATTGCAGTGTCGACTGCGTACATAGCAATGTTGGTATGTCAGTGAAAATCAGTTTAAAAGTTTTTTATCTTTTCCTACGTCTTTAATCGATGTAAAATAAACTAGTTATTTCGGAAAATAATAAAAAATATTAATTTAAATCTTTCAATTGTTAAATTTAAATTTTCACATTTTCACCTATTAGTGATTTTAGTATCAAACACCGCCGGCAGTAAAAGTAATGTTAATTAAATGTTGAAAATAATTTTTTTACATTTTGATAAAAGATAGTATTCTTTTTCGAAATAAATGTACCAACTTATTTTGCTTCAATCCTACAAGTTCGCCACGGAAACTTTTAGATTTGTTCTTAGTATAAATAAAAATTTTCAAGTTACTTTTTAGTTGTTTTTTCAATGTCAAAAGTTACTACTTGTTCTACATTTTTTGATAAAATTTTTGTTCTAAGTCCGGTAATTGATAGAAAAAATAATGCAATAGAAATGCAGTGCGGAATAAAATTAACGACCATTGCACCTAAATTATTATAAATAATAAAGGTTGACTTCTGTCTATCATTGATTGGTCATTTTGAATGATCGTGATTAATTTCTCACACAATTTTATAAAACAGGAAAAATACAGAGTCAAGTTTTAAATTAAAAATTAAGAAATTTTTAACATATTTTTTAAAAAATCACACATAAGCAAAGTTTAATATTAAAATAATTAAAAATTAATTACTAATAACTATACTTCAAACGTTTGGAAGGATTCCTCGATTGTAATTGGATGGTAAATAAACAAAAAAATTATATTGCAAATATATTCTTAATTAAGATTTTTCTTTTAAATTACACTGGTCTGCATGAAAATCGGCACTGACACCATTCCTGCTGATTCTTACGTAAAATGACCTTCTGAATCCGAATATATGTAGCCCTAGTTTTTCCTATCACTTACCGTTTTTGTAGAATTCTACGAATTTAAAGATCTTAAGGCCCCTCCACCTTATTTTAATGACTTTTCAATAAATTGGAGATATGAAAATGATTTTTTCATTTTTTGAAAAATAAATTTGGGGGAGGGGGTCTCTCCTAAATTGTAAAATCTTCATTCAAAATCTTCGACATTTTGGGTTTTTAGAAATTTCTTCACTTATTTTCTACATATTCCAGCTTCCATGCCCCTATGCTCCCTTAAAGAATTCCAAAAAATAAAAATATATAGCAGCAAATGAAAGTATTTATCTAATTTATTTATTATTTTACCTTTTATTTATTTTAAAATAAGGATTACGTCTTCGCAATACAAATAAGTATTTACAAACATTAATATAATTTTTATTTATTGTTCTTTACAGCTAACATAATCTTTTATCCTCCTTCAAATCAAATTCATAGCCGTAAAATTATTCCCTAAAAAAAATCAAAATAGCGGGGGCTCATCCGACAACTGCGGGCGATAGAGGAAAACATATTTACATAAGAATTTGCAGGAATATGGTGTCAGTCAGGGAGCAAAAAATTTTTTTGAGACTGTCATTAGTCTAGTGAGTTAGCCGAACAACTGCTGACTCTAAGGTACTTGTTTCAAATCCGGGGAGAGTCAACCCATGTCCCTCTGGGTTGACGATTGTCGCTGTCAATTATTGAAAACAGGGTTACAGGCATTCCCCAATAGCATTCCTCATAGCTTGATGATGATGATAATGATTATTAATATTTTTAAATTTTATTTTAATTTTTATACCTACATTTATTTTTTTCTTATTTTACTTTTTATTTGATTTTTATTTATAAATTAAGCGGTACTATTACATTAACTCCTTCAGTAATCATTAAATAATTAAAAGCTGAAAAAAAAGCACTCTTTTTATGAGTGAATTTTACTTACTGAACATAGTATATAATTATCTTTCATAAAAGCCATTTCAGGTCCAAAATAGGACTGAAAGTTGATATTATGATGCATAGCGTGGGTCAAGTAATAAAAAAATTCATTAAAAGGTATCAGTTTTTATTCAACAGAAATAATAATTAACAATGCCTTATAAATAAAAAATGTATGGACGCTCCCATACCAAAGTAGTTCGAATTATCGCCCCCCCCCCCCCCGTCCTAATAACAAATTTTAAGTATTAATTTTGAGGTCAGGATTCAGGGGTAATGATTATTTCACAATCATTATTGTCACATTAATGTGTTAATGAAAATCGCTTTAATTTTCTAAATTAATTAATTATTTTTTTAATTTTTTAAAACTCCTCCAGAAAATGTAGTCTAAATACAGCCCTGTTTGCAGTAGTGCGGCTTACTTAGTTCCTTTCAATCGGTATTACGGACGGCACCCTATTCCACCGATGATTAAAAGTTAATCCCTGACCCCCAGAATGGTCAAAGTAGAGCAGTGGAAGATTCCACCGATGAAGGTCAGGGTCAGCTTATTAAGAATTAGTAGGAGTACAATGGGGTATTAAAAATGGAAAAATCCTTATAAAAATGTGAAATGACTGAAAAAAACTCTCCTTGGAATTCATTGGATATCACTGAAATTCTATGGAATTCTTTGGAAATCCTTGGAATTCCTTGGAAATCACTGGAAATCTTTGGAAATCACTGGAATTCTTTAGATTGCACTTTGATTTGAACTCATTGGAATTCCTTGAAAATCGTTGGAATTCTTTGGAATTTTTTGGAAATCATTGGAAGTCTTGGAAATCTTTGGAATTCCTTGGAAATCGTTGGAATTCCTTGGAAATCGTTGGAATTCCTTGGAAATCGTTGGAATTCCTTGGAAATCGTTGGAATTCCTTGGAAATCGTTGGAATTCCTTGGAAATCGTTGGAATTCTTTGGAAGTCTTTGGAATTCATTGGAATTGTTTGGAAATCATTGGAAGTCATATTTTTCAAATATGTAAGTTGTCGTGTTTTAAAATCCATTTTTTTGAATTTTGTAGTTATGGATTTTGATTGTTTTTTCATTTTTTGAGTGTCCGATTTTTATTTTGTGAATATTTTAATTCTTTTTTTAGTTTTGGGAATTGAGTTTTAAATTTGTAAATAATTTATTAAAATAGTAAATATTTTGAATTATGGATGTATGGAACCAACAATGTTTAAGTTGGTAATAATTTTGTAAAATAAGATAGATTTTTGCTTTTTCGCCAGGTCCGTCAAGGAGGACGAACGTTTTGCAGAAGTTTTTTCAATAAGTAATAATTTTGAATCTCCAGCTGAGATTTAGTTTTGAGATCAGTTTGAAGTTTCTTAATTAAAGTTATTATAATTTGCGTAAGTGATTTTATTTGATAGTTTGAATTGTTTTCGTCTCAATTTGGACAATTTTGGACAAGTTTTTGGAAAGTTTTTGAACGCAATTTTAGTTTGGAAGTGATCTTACTTGATAGGATGGTAAATGTGATAATTTTTATAAGTAAAAAAAATTATATCGCAACATATTGTTTTAAAAAATGCAATAGGGCAGTGGCGTAACTAGCGGTGTTCCATGTGCTCGACCGAACAAGGGCCCAGTTCTATCACGACCAAGAATATAAAATATTTTATCTGCATAATATTATAATGCTACGTGTAAGATTGCTATTTAAAAAAAATTTGAGGGCCCAAGACACAGGCCCATGGCTGCTTGGTTACGCCACTGCAATAGGGGGTGAATTCTCCCTCCTTATGCGCGAGCCTGAACTCACGTAATTCAAACACAATTCAAATTTCAAATTTAGTTGTCTTTTTCTTCGCTTCTACATACCATATCGTATTTATTTTCAGCCGATTATTTTTGGAAGTGATCTTTTCTATAGAATAATAATAATGACTGAACTTCATTTAGTAATATTTAATTAATTAATAAATAGTTTGCCCGAGATATCTCGGGTATGGGAGTTTTCACACATAATATATCCACCCGAGTATACTCGGGCGTGGTCCTTAAGGGGTAAGGCGAAATTTGAGACCCACGAACTATATCTCAGCGGCATTTAATAAATTTTCATAGAAAATCATTTACCACAAAAATCAATTTTTTAAAAAATTTTGAATTAAATGGGTGACTTGAAATTAAAGAAATTATTAGCATTGTGTTGTAAAGGAAAGGAAGTTGTGGTCATCTTGAGTACAAATTTTAAATTTTTGGGTTCTTTACAAGAGAAATGTAGAAATGTATAGATCTTAATTATTTAAATAATTAAAATTTTGTAAACTTTGAATTACACATAAAAATTAAAAACGGTTCTAAATAAAGTGCTACGGAAATTGCTGTACTTATTTGCAACAAGAAGATGTGATAAAATTTTATTTTTTTTTATAAATCTTCCGAATTTTTAAAATTTAAGAAAACGATGTCCGGTAACAAGTGATAATTCATTTTCTTGCATTGACAAGAGTAAAACACAAAAAATTCCCAAAAAAACAATGCAAGTATCTGGCATAGTGTTTTCTCAAGCTTTGGATATGTATTGTTAAGGCGGTATCGTCCAACTATGATAAATCACACTTTTTTAATTTACTAAATTTGTTACTTTTTGTGATCTCATATTAACGAAAGGAATTTTGTTATGCCGCTGAAAATTTTGTAATGGTCCGAATCTGACGAGAAGTTATGCAAGAAATTTTGTACTCTAAAAATTAATATTGCTGGAGCTGACCAGTTTTCCGTTTAAAAAGTGTACCTAATAGTTTTTATTGGCATAATAATTAAAATCTATAAAGTTTTTCGATCAAGTCGATTGAAGTAGCGAGAGCTTTGTAAAAAAAATGTTAACGAATATTTAATCCACTTTATTTTTGTTGTAGTACCTACCTAATATAATCTTTAATTAAATACTTTAAATTTTGAAATGCTAAACATTTCGCATTCTTGTGTAATTAAATTGATTTGCGTATCTTCTCTACAATTTCGATTCAAATTAAATTAGGAAAGTAGGCAAGCGAGAAAAGTAGAAAATAATATAAAATAAAAATAGCATTTTTCCTAGTTAACGTATTGAAATTTAAAATTACATTACGATTATTCTGTGAATTTCGTAGAATGTTCTGAGTTTTTTGGTTTTTACGAGTCGACGTTCTCGAGGGTCCAATTCTTAAAAAATCGCCTTATTCTGTATTCTTCAAAAGTAGTTGAAAATAAATGTAGGTAAAGGGATTTTGCACGTCTAACGATATTACCTTTAATTTACAGTTACTGTGTCCTATGTTTTCACTTTTGTTTGCTTTTCAACATTTGGAGACTTTGGAAAAGTTTAATTTAAAAAAATTAATTAACTCGAAGATTTTGTTAAAAATAACTCCGAACAAAATAACTTTGAAAAAGAACAAAAGAATTTAAATTGGAAATTTGATTAATCTTTTATTACTTATATAAATTTTATCTTAAAGAATTTCAAGTCGGAATAAAAAGAAGTGAATATAATGGAATAATTAGTACAAGTAAAATGCACTAGGGTAAGTGTCGAATGAACAATTTTGAATCTTAAAAAATTCTCTTTTTTCCACCACTGCAGTAGTGGTGGTGCTTAAATAACTTTATCGTAGCTTAGCGCGAGAAGCTCAACCCCTAGGGTGTATTAAGACCTCGAGCTTTTTTATACACACAGAGTCCACCATTAAAGGTTTTTAAATTTTTGGATAATGTAGTCTTCAATTTAATTTAATTTTTTTATTTAGATACCGCAAACCGGAGTATAATAAATAAATGGGGAGTAGGTAATAATAATAAAGTGGGTTAAAATTTGTTATTGAAATGCAACGCCGGTATTTATGTAGCTAATTTAATGTAAAATTGTAATGAGTTAATTTGTAATGAAAAACGGAAGACGTTTTTAGAGGAAATAAATCAGTTGAGTTGGCAAATGACTAGAAATGTTAAGTGGAACGAACGTATCTATTTGGTTCTTATGCAGAACTTGAGAACGCAGAATTGTACAAAAACTAATCATGTAATATGCGGCAGAACTGTTGAATAAAAGATATTTTATAGCTCGTAACAAAACAGCTATATTGAAGTCAGACTCTAATAAGTCTGCTGTATGTGTTATGTGCTTAGAAATGGCTTATTTAGGCTACCTCTCTACAATATAACCAGAAATATTGCATTTTTTGAGTGCTGTCTCCTTTCGGAACAAGCATAGAAAATAATACATTATTAATTTTCATGCCTCGATTCTAAAGAAAAGTGACATACTTCTACTTGATAAATATTAACTTTTTTATTTTTGTGACAGTTTAAATTTAGGACACCCGCTCGACGCAACTTTTTCCAAAATTTTTGCGAAATTTCCTTCCTCCGACTTATCTCGCATCCTATTAAACCGAATAGCAGTTTACAGATTTAATGAGGGTGAGGTTAATTACACACTTAGCATGGAATAACTAATGCACTAATATATCATGAGTTAAGACTTACTATATAGCTGAATGATGTTTGCTAAACGAAATATCTAATTGCTTAACTAATCTATAAGATTTGTTTGTTTTAACAATCAAGCAATGTTGTGCCTTCTAGCAGGCTACAACTTAACGAGGTCGACTAGGGTTAACAGATACGGGGTTTTCCAAACGCCAAGAGGTAAAACATTGCATAAAAATTCAAAAATCAACCAAGCAGAAATTCCAATGCTAAAGACTTTCCAACAAAAGAGACAATGGCAATAAAAATCTCGATGGGATCTTCGCGAACTATAATCGTCAAGCATACAAAGCTCAATATAAAACAAGAGAACACCAAAGTGCTTTAAATTGGAGAAAAGGTAAACCGTACCTATATTTATGTAGAACAAATAGAACATTAGGTAACAAGATTTTAAAAACTAAAGTAAACAACAGCAAAGGATCCCCGGTGTCCCTCGCCGATTTGAATAATTTTTGTATATGTGGTAGAGCATCCAAAATTTTAAATCCTGCCTAAACATCCTTAACGTCATCGAATTTTTTCTAAAAATATATAATATGTTATAGAGGAGAGAAAACTGTAAGTTACGTGTTTTTGGATTTTTCCCCAAAATTATATTCTAAGGGGTAAAAACCCCTTTTTTAACTCTTAGCCTACCCAGGAGGGTCGTTTATGCACCGTGAAAAAAGATTTGTCGCTCTAACAAAGCTATTAGTACTTATAAGCCTCAACTGAGTTTTGTTTTGCTGCTATAACAAATTTTTTGCTGCTGCAACAAATATTCTGCTGTCATAACTAAGTTGTTTTCTACTTAGTAAAAAAGATTAGTTGATTTAACAAATTTTCTTATTCTGCATAGAAAACAACTTTGTTATGGCAACAAAAAACTTGTTACAGCAACGAAAAACTCTATTGAGGCTATAGCTACTAATAGCTCTGTTAGGGCTATAAATTCTTTTTCTCAGTGTGGCCATGCGAAAATCAAATGTCGTTGTAACTCCAGAATACGCGTGGGGAGGCACTGCTAGGTTTATGTAAAAAAAGTTTAGCCTCTCTAAAACCTACCTGCGAAGGGCCGCTGTGCCAGTCCTTCCTCGGTCGGTGTAACGAGCACTTGAACTTCGCTCCGGACGCAAAAGACCCCCCTGGGTAGACTACAGTTTTTAAAACAGTAAGTAATTTTTTTCCCGTTTTTTCGCTTAAAAGTCTTCATTTTCAAAAAAAATTTATTGCCAATTTTGAGGTTCCAAACTTAAGGTTAATTTAACAAAAATTGCACGCGGTTTATTTATTTTTTTTTTTTTTGAAAGCTACACTCTTCCCTTTTAATATTCCTTTTTGCCGTTTCGATATCCTTATTTGTCTTAAAGTTATGATTTTTTGAGTAAATAAATTAATGCATTTACCCCGTTTTTGTCCATTTTTTAAATAAAAAATATATTAAAAAATTAAATTGTTTAAAATTTTATGATTAATACTTCAAGTTGAAGGTTTGAAGCAACTCCATGAATTTTTTCAGATTTTTTGCCTCACTTAAACAGGTTGAAAAAACGTCAGGACGCCAAAGATCCCCCCTGGGTAGGCTGAAGGTGCCAAAAAAAGTGGGTAGACCAAGGGTTAACTTTGGCATGTGCTGTCATTTTCAAATAAAAATTCAACAATCACATAATGATTTTCTTGCCGCAATCCCTTAATAATTTTAGAGGTAAACCACCCCTAAAATTTTAAAACTGGCATATAGCATGCTTAATGAAATGAAGTTTTTAAAAAAAATTATGTCCTGAAAAAGAAAAAACTGTAAGTTAGGTTTTATATGATTTTTCCCTAAAATTACATTTTATGAATAACAAGCCCTCTTTTAAGAGGTCCAAACTCTTGGAAGGTACCTTCCTTTAAAGCAATTTTTTGAATTTCTGATTTCAAACGGCCATAGCTCTGATATTATTGATTTTTTTAGCTTAATGCACGAGAACATTTTTAAAGACCATTCGCTTATCTACAAAATAGGTTATAACCCCTTATCGTCTAGAATTAACGGATTTCGAGTTATAAATTAAATTAAAAGAAAAAATGTTAAAAAAAATTAGGTTTTACTTTTTGACTTTTCTTGCAAAGCCTGTATCTCTTAAACGAAATTTTTTAAAGAAAAATTGATGACCGAATTTCCATAGGCAATTTAACGGGCTACAACTTTGGTCAAATAAATTTTTTTGGAAAACTAACCATTTTCTCAGAAATTCTGAAAGTAATGAACCAGATGTAGGTATAAAAGAAAATTAAATTCACAAAATTTATTTTCATAAATTTTCAAAATCGCTTCCCTCATTTTCAGTACACAGGCGTGCTATTTTCAAAAGGTGTTGCACGGTATATTATTCATTGTTATTATCATCTGTACTCCTTTCGTTAATTTATTTTTTTTTACCTACACCTTGTTCATTATTTTCAGAATTTCTGTGAAAACGGTTGGTTTCCCAAAAAAATTTATTTAACCAAAGTTGTAGCCCGTTAAATTCTCTTTCCAGATTAGGTTTTCATCAGTTTTCTACTAAGAGGTACGGGGTTTGCAGGAAAAGTAAAAAAATAAAAAATAAAACTTAAATCTTTTTCACAGTTTTCCCTTAATTTAATTAATAACTCGAAATCCGTTGATTCTAGACGATAAAATGTTATAGCCTAATTTGTAGATGAGCGAATGATGTTTAAAAAAAGTTCTATTTGATTAAGCTTAAAAAATCAATAATATCGGATCTATAGCGGTTTGAAATCAGAAATTCAAAAATTGCTTTAAAGGATGGTACTCCCCAAGGGTTTGGAGTTGGACAAAAATTTTATTTAAAATTTTGACTTAGAAAGGTGTCCTTTATCATCACTTCAAAGGTTCTCCACGGTCACGGGACACCCTGTATATTGTTTTCGAAAAACTTCATAGCATGCTTTATGCGGGTTTCAAAATTTTAAGAGGTGGTTTACCCCTAAAAACAGTTGGTATCTAGTAATAATTTTCGCAAGCCAATTTCATTGAAATATTTAAAAATTTGACAACGCATGGAAAAGTTAAGAAAGGGGTCTTTATCCCCTCGAATATCATTTTTGGGAAAAATCCAAAAACACATAACTTACAGTTTTCTCTCCTCTATGACATATTTTTTTAGAAAAAAATTGATGACGTTTTTTGGGGAAATTTTGGGGAATTTTGGGGGAGGAAAATAAAATGAGTAATACGATATAAGGCCTTATTTCACGGTTATTGCCGATCTTCAGTGGTACCTAACTCTAAATTGAATGAAAAAATATAAAAATCAAGAAAATATTTGAACCAAATTTAACAATTAATGACTAAAATATTAAAAATATTATAAAAAATAATAAAAATGACTTACCAAATAACCAAAAATAAAATTAAGCGAAGCTACGTGTAAGCGAAGCTACGGCAGTAAGCCATATTGAAATCAAAAGAGGCACTGCCCTATGTATGATTTCTAAAATTTGATAAATTCAAATTTACCACTTTTAACCGTAAGGCGTATATTTTCTATTTTTAAAGGGCGATTACATCCCTTAAACCCACGTGTTAGCAGCTAAGAAAAATTAAGGGTCTCTTATTTTTTGATGCTTTACCACATATCCAAAAATTATTCAAATCGGTGAGGGACACCGGGGATCCTTTGCTCGTTAGATTAGTTCCACCCACTTTTTTTGTGTTCCCAAAAAGTTTCAGTCAAATTCAGACTTTTTTTGTTCAAAATTCAATTGTGTCTATGACACAGTTTTATTGCTAATGTGTAAAGAGATTTCAGCAGTCTCAAGAGAAAAACAAAGCAAGTATGATATGAAATCTAATTTTAAATAAATTGAATTTCGAAAATCTCGTTAATCTACTCAGACGCTTCAATATCTAATTTTACTTTGTTATTGCTAAACTTAATGCCCTGCTATGCTAAACATTTGAATTTTTAGTCAGATAAAGTTATGAATGTTACAAGTTTATTTATGAGGCGAGCAGTCGTTGTTAAATAAGTTATAACCGGGAGAGACAGACATACAGACTGGCGAAAAAATGAGCGCTAAGTAAAACGTAACTTTAAAATGGAAATAGTGAAACAATAGCAAGTTCGAATTGAAATCTTTTTATTTATTTAAAAGAATAAAAGGCAATACAATGATCTAGACTGGAGAAAATAACGATACAACAGAAAATAAAAATTTAGTTAGCGGTATCAAAATGAAGTGGATGTGATACTTTATTGTAATCGAAAATTTTATGTCAGTTGCAAGTAGACGTTCAAATGCAGATTCAAAGGATTGTAAACAGTCAGAGAATTTGATTGTGCTTTTGTATAACACAAAAAGAAGATATGTAAATAGGTTTCTATGAAAGCGTTTGTGTTTTGTGAAAACCAATGAAATAGCTAATATTCCAAAGTTAATGATGTGTCAAAAACATATTCGGTATTAATAGTTTTAATTTCTTGTAACTTCGAAGTAGATATTTAATTTGTTGCAACTATTAATATTGCCAAAGTATTGATCGGTAATACTATATTTATTATATAATTTCATTTTTTTATTTTTTATTTCTATAAAAAAAGTTAAATCATTTGCTCTGAAAATTCTCAGATATACTCTCCCTGCATCCGCAATGACATTTAGCTAGCTTTAAACAACCACAAGGGCTGCTATCACACAAATATTCAAATTCGTAATGTGAAAAAAATAATTTTGGTTAGTTTTTCAAATAACTTTTTGAAATACTACATCTAACTGATAAACGTCGGGTTATGTTGTATTAGAATTGTAAATAATTCAAATGATTTACATTTCCATAAGTCATTCCATTTTTATTAGGTGTAGGAAAGCAGCATTGCAGTAGATATATTTGCGACTTTGTAAACAAAATGTAAGAATTTTATAAAGTTCATATCAAGTTTCATCTAAAATATTAACTGCAGTAGAGTAACCGCTTCGTATAGGAAAAAATTTAGTTTTGGTTTTATTGCCCAAGTATCTCTCGATCGAGAAAATAACGCTTTTAATGTTAATATTAATGTCCTACTTAAATAATATATAACGACGACGAATAATATTCTACATTGAAAAATTTTACTAAACGAAAACTGACTGTACTTTTGAGGTCATAGAATTTCTAAGGATATTTTGAAAACTTGGCTGGATTTTTCGTAATATTAATTTTCTATTATTAAATTAAATTTGTTCTTCTCATAAAAATTAGTTATTACTTTACGCAAAAAAAAAGCAAAAAAATGTACAACGTTGGGTAGATTTATTGCACAAATTTATTCAATATTCATAACAATTTTTGTTCGACAACTTCTGGATTAAAGGAATCATAATTTGAGTTTAAACATTGCATAATTTGAAGCGCATAGCTTTCAGAGGTGTCAGATTTTTCAAAAACTTTTTTTTAATGATGTTTATCGAACACTTCAATAAACATAATATAATATCAATATTTTCACTTATATAGATTATATTCCGTGATTTGATTTATTTTAAAGTGTGATGCGCCAACGATGCACTGAAATTGCGCTATCTGCAGAAATGTAAAGTGCAAAGTGGCAAAAACGAGATAAAAACTATTAAATTTAAAAGCTCACAGCTAGAGCCCTATTAGGGCTAGCAGGTGGTTTTAGTATACAGGAATATAATACCAGGAGTTGAGACTAGCAGCAGCTTCCCTCGCGGTTAGACTACTTTTACGCCAAATAGACAAATTAGAAAAACTTGGCAATTTTTGAAACATTTTTCGATAAGTAGATACTTTTCCTTCTTTATTTTTATTCTTATACATTTTTGATTATTTTTGGTTTTCAAATATTTTGAATGCTAACAAACCTATGGGAAAAGTATACATTTTACAGTTGCAGATAATATTTTTGAAAAACACAGTAATTTTCATAAAATTGAAAAGTAAACTGCAAGTTATTAGGCTTCTATACAACGTATAGGAAGAAGCCTTATGATCTAGCTCCGTGTCCGTCTGTCCGTCTGTCCGTCTGTCCGTCTGTCCGTCTGTCCGCATAATTCAAAACCAATCAGAACGCACGTTCTTAAAACAATTTTACTTCATATAGAATATTTTTAGATTGGTATTAATTATTCAGATTATTTACATATATATTTTTTAATCCGATATTCTTATTTTGTATTTTTAGAGTAGGTATTTTACGTGTTTCTAATACGGTATTCGGTACGTGTTTCGGGTATTTTAATATTTCATTATGAATTGTGTTTTATTTGTGGTTTGTAAATTGCAAATATTTACCTATAAAGGTCGAAATAAAAAAAAAAATATTAAAATGTTAGCGTTTTCCTTATATAGTAAAAAAATCTACCTAATTAAAAGATTAACGCATTAAAAATTGGAATAAAATAAAGCCCAAATAATTTAACCTACCGAAAAAGTAGATGTATAGAAGCCTAAGAACTGTCGCAAAAGCGAGTTCCACCTTGTAATTTTTTATATTTTCCGAACAAATTAAATATTAACATTCAAAGACTTATGAAAGATCACTAAAAGCAAAATTCCTTGCGTGCAGCAAGGAATATTTTATTTATATTATTTATTAATTTTAAAAATAAGATACATTTTTTGCCTATACGATATAATTTTGAATTATAAGAAATATGTAAAAATAGACATATTAAAATTATAAATTAACGGGGGGCAGCTATAGCAAACACTGCAATAAATGGAGCAACGGATCCACCATCAGGCTAATCGGGCTTTATTATAGGCATTTAACAGCAAATGTAGGAATTATATTTTATTAAGAATTATATTATATTTCTTCTGTAGACACCTGAAGAAACATGATAGTCGTGTGAAACATGTCGTGTTAATTATAAATCAAAAAATTGAAAGAATCTTTTGATTTGCGAAGAAGTACTACGAAACTATACTTATTAAATGTAGGATTGATGACATATTATGACTAATAAAATAATAATAAATTACAATAAACATTGTTTTATAAACCGGGGGGTCTGGGGGGTATGGAATACCCCCTAGCGCACTATTTAGTACATACTTAGAAAGCACTAACGCTTAAATTTCAGTTTTTAAAGAGAACATTATAATGAAGCGATTAAACTATGGATGAACTCCAAATATCAAATAATTTTGGAATTAATAGATTTTCAAGTTTTGATTTTTCGCATAGAAAGTACATTAATAATGCTTTTTGTTGACGGTGCGTGTGCTTTTGTGTGCGTGTGCAGTCTACGGAGACTGGGAATTGTAAGGGGCGTGGCTCGCCTCAGTTGACTTACACCCGCTCGGTGATTAACATCGTTGAATAAATATTATAATTTTTCGAGTTTCAGCTTTTAGAGATCCGTCATTTTCGAGTTATGTCATCTCCCTGGAGATGTTTTCAATAAGGTTTGTGTTTGTCAAAACGGGCCGGAGTGCTCGAGCGAAGAGAAGCGAAGCGTTTTGACAAATACGATCCTCACGGCAAAAATACGCACTAACAAGTTGAGTATTAAAATAATAAAAAAACATTTTGCCGTGATTGGTTGGACAGTTCCGGAATAAATCAAGAAACAAAATTTGACGACCGACCGACAGACCGACACAGAAAAATTTATTTTATATTTGGTAGATCTTTTCGTTTCGAAACATGGTGATTTCAAAAATGTAAAAAAAGAATTTGAAATTATTTTTTTTGATTACCTTACCTACCTCCAAAAAGAGATTTTTTTTGTTGGAGGTAGAAACCTAATTTTATACATTTTGGGCCCTGATTAGCACCGATTAATTATCCTAAAGCGCCAAAGGCGGATCAAGGGGATATTGCGCCCAGAGCTGAACTAAAATTTATAGCCCTTTATAGGGGGGCCCAAATATTTTCTAATATGAATATGAATTGAAAAAACGAAACAATTAAACGAAAAATAAAATGTTTTTAAATAAATTTTTATTCCTAGAATAAATACCTCCTTATACACACAGCTCATATTTCAAGTTCTCCGACTTGCGGAGATATTTTTAAAATGCAACTTATTTTTGAGATTTTTAGAATTTTATAATATAGAATATCATCAAATAATTTTAAAAATAATGTAATAAATTTTGGGCCCCTGTATTTCTGGCGCCCAAAGCGCTAGCTTCTTTCGCTTCTTGGTTAATCCGCCTCTGGAAAGCGCTAGAAAAAATGACTCAGACCGGGTATCCCTCTGTAGTGTGCTGCACGACGTTATTGAAACAATCAGTATCAGTATCGTGTCTTTCAATAGATACCATGGCTTGGCCGTATACTCCGTGTCTATGGGTGGTTTATAGGAGGAGTTTTTTTAATGAGATCCGGACCCTTTATTGCTGTTTGGCTTGTCTTGAGTTGTTTTGTGTGGATCCTTGCGCTCAACCAATTTTTCCGGATTACCCTGGATAATTTTGTCGGGCGAACGGTCTCTGTGGTCGCTCTGTGACCGCGCCTTCTTTTTGGGCGTTCAGGTTAGGAGCCAAGTAACCAAGAGCCAAGGCCGTGTTTGGAGTTTTGATGATGGGGAGTGGGATACGGGAGGGGTATTGTGACGTATTTACTATTTTTGAGATAGTTTGTCGTCGTTCGTTGAAACAATCTTCAATAATAACTCAAATATTAAATAAACTAAAAGATGGGCGGAGCCAACTTTATAAGAGTAGCCAATCGAATAGTTGGTTCCATTTTTTCGTAAATTTTGGCCGTATTTTTGAATAATCCATAAAATTTAATTTTTATATTTGTAATTTACGCCCTAAATTACCATAGAGTCTTTCGGAAATTTTTAAAATCGTGGGTCCGGTTAGTATACTATTCCCTCGAACTACTTGGGTACTTTTTGTAATTTTGGACTCCCTCTTCTCCCACGTAAGGGTCCGTAAGATAACTGACAGTCTATACTATCAATAATAGATGTCTAGATTTTAGGGTGGATCCGAGATTTGCTGTGGTTGCATTTGTCAAAACCGACTCTCCGCTCCGGATGCTCCGGACCGTTTTGACAAACGCCATACTCGCTAAAAATATCCCTCTAGACCGGTACTACTCCATGAAGTGTACTACCAGGAAGGGGGTGGATCTCCTTCGATGTGGACTCAAAACTGTAATTTTTTTCAGGGGGACGAGATGCAATTGCATCTAATTTCTCTCGTTCAAACGTCCTTGCATTCAAACACCTCTTCGTTCAGCCGGCCCCGTTCAATTGTCCGGCTCTGCTTTAGATCTGTTCTATGAGCACTTGAATAATATCCTGGAAAGGTGTTACCTTGCTTAATTCATAAGTCTATAACTTAGCTTTTATATCACAGAACCGAAGTTTCTCACTTTCTTTCTTTCTTTTCCGGAAGACATAAATAAATCACTAATTAGCATAAGATTGAGCAGAAGGACTTCTTGAGTAATGCTTACTTTTGAGTTTTGATTGAAAAATATGAACCGACTCAAAAATTCCTTAGTTTCTCGGAAACGGATGCCTTTAATATTGAAAGTATTTCATATTTGGGTAAAAGGGTTATATCCTTGCAAAAATTCAAAGGACTTTTTGCAAGGATATGCCTTAACTTGCAAGGTCCTTCATCATATTAGAAGTATTTCATTAGTACTTTATTAGTACCTAATTTTGAAAATGTTTGCATTGTATTTTTCGAAGTACGAAGTGTTGAAAACTTGTTGAAAACTGAATTTGTGAAACAAACGAAAAGGAAATGAGCGAAAAATAAAAATGTTAGAATAGCGAAAGAAATTAAATTTCACAACAGAATGTTATTACGTGCGAGTATGAAATTCCGGATCCCTATTAAGGGTTTTCATTAATTTTCAATTTGTTCTTAAAGTTTAACTCTGCTTGTTAAATGTAGATATTATGTGTTGGTCAATAGATTCCAGGTCTAGGAAAAAGGGAGTGGTAGTGCTCGTCGTGCCACGAGCTTCATTCAAATGAATGGTGAAGGAGTAAGCTAATAATGGCTAAACCGCAAAAGTAAAAGTTGCAAATTGACAAAGGTGGCTTGCTGTTGTCGTCAGACGAGTATAGAGCGAAAATCCTGGGTTACTTTTAGTTTATCGATTTGTGCAGACAAGGGCCAGTCTGTGGTCGCAATAATTTGTATCTATATTTACCTAAGTAAATAAAAGCAGCTAAGTTAAGTAAATTACATAAAGTAATATTTCGGTAACAGTATAAACAATTTAAGGGTTTTACTAGCCCTAAGTAATTTCAATGAATTTATTTAGGGTCTGTTTATGCTCACTGGTAGTAAAAAAGAAATGCGTGGACGTTATTATTTTTATTATGAAAAATAAAACTCAACTTCAGAAAATTGTTATAAAAATGGCCAATTTTATTGAATTATTCCTTATTATTTTTTAATGCTTTCCAAGGTTTTTATATAATTGTATTTGGAGGATTGGATTTATCTGGGTAGGTAGGTATGCTATATTAGTTAATTAGAGAGAATGGAATAATTGTGGCGTATTTTAACAAAAGTCTAATTTACTTGAGGGCTAGAAAGGAAGTCGGCGAAGAATAATAATTGTGCAATAATCCTAAAACGTCAACAGCACTAAACATGTAAATCATCATAGTATGTAAATCTCAGCTTTTATGGTCGCTCCCTTATACTATATCATTGTGACAAGGATGCGTATCTAAAGCAGCAGATTAACGATATTTACACTGAGATTTTAAGTTATACCATGTATTTACGTTGTCGCAAAATTTATGAGGTAACATTATTTTAGTATATTATCTGTCGTTAAACTTCATGTTGCTTATATTTCTAAATTTTTGCTTTTATCAACACCTACAAAATTGCTTAAACTTATATCACGGCCTCGTATTTATTATACATTTTTCTTAAGCGCCGCTAAAAGCGCAATATTAAAATTTTTATTATTAATTTGCCATATTTCAAAAACTTGTAATAAAATATAATTTTGATCAAGTCGTTCGCTTATTAATAAAAACCGCATAACAGTTCTAGGAATTTTAGTGAAAAACTTTTTATCGGCAAAATAAAACGCTTGATGGAAAAATTGTATTCGGCGAAAAATTAATATAGTTTGCCAGATTAATTTTATTTCAAAATTGCGCAATTTTCATAAAATTAATCGACGAAACAAAATATCTAAGATATACTTTCGTTTAGGGGCAACGAACTCGAAAATTTTCAAGCAGACAATTTTCATGACTAATTCAAATATTTTATATTAAATATTTATTACACTGATGATATACAGTGCCTCCAGAAAGTATTCGTACACTCCTATGTTGACAATATTAATTGTACATTTTGAAGCCGTTGATTTTCGTATAAAAATCGATTTTACAGCAAATCTTTTTAGTCATTTTTTGTTGCAAATTTTATTGTCTTCAATTTTGTTTATATACATTTTTCTATTTAGTTGCACCGTTTCTGACTTACAGGGACTTACACAAGACTCGGTAAAATACAAAAAATATTATCATCTACATATATCTCAGGAGCGGTGCAACGAAATAAAAAAATTAATAAGAATTTTTTCTTTTAAATTTTATTTTACACATATTTGTTCATATACATTTTTCCGAAATATAGACGACAATATTTTTTGAATTTTACCGAGTCTTGTTTAAGTCGCTGTAAGTCAGAAACGGTGAGACAAATTAAAAAAATGTATATGAACAAAATTAAAGGCAACGAAATTTTCAACAAAAATTATCTAAAAAGTTTTGCTGTAAAATCGATTTTTATATTAATATTGTTAACAGGTGGAGTGTACAAATACTTTCTGGAGCCACTGTACTTTGATTTAAATATTGGATAATTTAAACAAATAATTGTGTCAATTATAGTATTGACAAAAATATAAGTTTAAAAATAAATCAGCACATTATTGGAGTGCACATTCGATTTTGTCAGATTTCGGGTATCAGTTTAAATACATAGCAACACTTTGAAGTAAGATAACAGTAAAAGTAAATTATTTATCTAAGAAATTATTTCTTCGCTTACAAAAAAACGAAAAAGTATTTTTGATATAATAATAAATAACACAGTATATTATATGTATGATTTAATTCCATACTTCCCGGATCTCCCGGTTTCAAAATCCAAATTTAGATAAATTCAAAATATTTCAAAAAATCCAATTCTAAATAAAATTCTTTCACTTACCAGGAATGGAACAGCAAATGAAGAGATAACTTTATTAATTTACTTCGTGATACCTTTAACTTTAATTTCTCTATTAATGCAACTTTCGTCTAAATACAAAAATCCCAAATCCAAATTGCCGTCTCAATGGCAGAAGTCTCGTCCCCCCCCCCCCATAGATGGGGATAAACCGAAAAAAATTCAAAATATTTACATTCAAAATTAATGAGGATTTTGGAAACACAACAGTTTATTCTAAATGACGAATTGATAAAGGTATAATTCTAAATTCTGAAAAAAATTGAAAAAAATGTTGTGCATAGTTGGATTGTAAGTGGTGAAGACTTACTCGTAACGAATTTAATGGTTTCAATTAAAAATCCGTTCCATCAGTAGATTTCTAGTGCTGTTAAAAATTAAAAAAAAAACTAAAATCAAGAGAACTTTTGATAAGCTATAATATTCTATGGAAACAAATAGAATTTTTTATTCTGCTGTATTGTGACATTTTTAAACTGTAGAAATACTTTATAACACAGTATCTTATCAAGCTTGTTACATTATCAATATTTTATTTCGGTGTCTTTGATATTTGTATTCCAAAATCTCAATCGCTAATTTCAAGAACACTAATTAATTCTAAAAGCAATGTGGCATACAAAAATAATCAAAAGCTGATTGCTAATTAATATTATTGAGAAAATAAATAATGTTTTTAAAATTGATCTAAAGAGAACTTAACAAAATAGCTTCAGGTTTTAATTAAAATCATATTTAAAATTAAGTATTTCTTTTTTGTACAATTTTCCAATTTTTGCTTTTTTTAAATATTCTATTTTCCTTTTTTTTTGAAACTAAAAATTTATTTACGTAATATAGTTATTTCGTTATTTGTTTATTCATACTTTTACAAAATTTTAAATTTTAATTTTTATAATTTTTCAAAAATTTTAATCTTTTCTATTATCAAATTTTCACCACATTCCTGTTTTCACCCATTTTTTTCTAGTTTTCTATAACTGTTACTTTCAAAATATTTTATTTTTCATATAATTATTAGTTTTCAATAATTAAAAAAAAACTAAAAACTTGTGGTAAATTTTTTCTCTGCAAACCAAAAAATCAGCTTCGCATATTAATATAATTGAAGTGATTTTCTCTTCAATTCGGTTGATTGTTAAGGAAATAAGTCAAATATTTGATTTTATTTGTTTGTAACCTGTTACTAAATACGTTTTGTATTTTTGTATAAAAATGTATAAAATTTTTTTTATATATATTACTTCAAAAAGTCCGTGACAGTAATTTAACTCCAATATTTTAATAGTGGGAATCGTTCAAAGTCGTAGATGAAAATAATACTATTTAGTCATTTTCATTTTGTAAACTAAGGATTTTAAAGAAAAATGCAATGAAATTTTCTTTCCAGCAATTACCTAGCTAAAAGGCTTTGAAAAAGTTAAATCGGATAACTCTTGTAGATACTACCAATATAAACAGCAGCGCTTCAGACGATTTTATGAAAATTTGATATCAAGCATACCAAGTTTTATGATTGAGTGGTTTCTTTAAACTTAAAATTTTAAATATTCTTTAAAAATCTATTATCCAAGTTAAGTATGAGCTTTATGTCTAGAAATGATTAATATGTTTACCAGTGACGGCTGCAACATGAAGGGTGATGGGGCGCCGCCCTCCCATAGACAGTATAATTATGAAAATGAGAATAAAAAAATTTAATTAGATTATTCACCGTTCATAATATGCAAATTATTAGCACTCCAATAATATTTATTAATGAAAGTCTTATTATTATAGACCACACAAAAAATTATTATTTCCAATAATATAATAAATTATAATAAATTTATAGAAAACTGATTCAATATAATAACATCTTTATAAGTATGCAATAAATTGCAGACCAGATCATTGCAGTTAATTTACGCTGTTCTTTTTTTATTTTTAATTATTGTTCAATATTCCATAAACTGAAATTTTACTGACATTTACTGCGAATGTCAAAAATTCGATTGATGATTTACAGGTGAGCATTTTGGCTGTTTGAAGTACAGCAACAGTCATGGAAATTGCGTCGCTGAATATTTCCGAATTAAAATGACAATTCCCAATGAACTTTCAATAACCGCACACAAAGCTAGGTTTTTCAAACCGGGGGGTCTGGGGGGTATGGAATACCCTCCAGTACACCAGATATTGTGCGCAAAAGTGTGTTATTGCACTTACAAGTTTCTGAAAATTAAATATATCTGCTTTGAAATTCAATAAAACATTTTCTATTTTTGAACACAATCACTACTGTACTGGGAGGTATTCCATGCCCCCCAGACCCCCCGGTTTGAAAAATCTAGCTTTTAAAAAAGAAAATGTACTTATGAGCTTATGAATTTTAAACTAAAAATGTAACTTTTTATCCATTTATGCTCTATTTTATCATACAAAGTCTGTGAAAGTATTGTAATCGTGCAGAAAAAAAAGTTGAGATTTTGATAAATTTAGACATTTTGGGGTCCCAGAAGCGGATAATTATCATTTCCAAAAATGGAAATGTGTGGGTTTGTGGTCAAATTTTGTGTAAACTCTACCTCAAAAAATAATAGAAATTTTTTAATAAAATTTCGTATTTAGTACATAAATATAGAGACTTAGAGTTGATTTGGTTTTGGTTAAAATCGGTACACGGAAACGCAAAAAAAATTTAATTTTGTAAATTACAAAAATAATGTTTTTATTATTTTTAAAATTTTATTTTTTTATTATATTCTCCTCCAGAGTCATATTAAAAAGGTATTAATCAATAATGTTCTGGGGGTATTATATGCCTCCCAGACCCCCCAGTTTGAAAATCTTGGCTTTGTAATTGTGTTCAAAAGAGAAAATGTAATTTTGACCTGATAGTTTCAAACAAAAAAATTTAACTTGGTATCTATTTCTATTCTATTTTCTGAATAATCTCAATGCAATTTCCATGACCGCTACTGTATATCATAAATTAGTCAATGAATTACTCTATTATTTATGAACAAACTGTATTATTGTTATTATAAAATTTAGATTATTTTTTGTCACAATACGAAGGCAAGACTGATAGCCAACCAAAAGTCAAACAACTTTAACACTAAGCTAGGTTTTTCAAACCGGGGGGTCTGGGGGGTATGGAATACCCTCCAGTACACTAGAGATTGTGCCCAAAAAAGTGTTATTGAGCTTATAAGTTTCAAACCGGAAATCTTATTTCTAAAAATTAAAGATTTCTGATTTGAAATTAAAATTCTTTTGAACATAGTCACTAATGTGCACAAAATGGTCACAAATAGTCACAAAAAATGACAATTTTGTCGTTTTATATTGCTAATCAAATACAAATAAATTTACGAGGTGATTAATTTAAAATTATTGTTTTTCTAAATATACAGTAGCAGTCATGAAAATTGCATCGCTGAATATTTATGAATTAAAATAACAATTCCCAATGAAATTTTAATAACCACAAAGCTAGGTTTTTCAAACCGGGGGGTCTGGGGGGCATGGAATGCCCTCCACAGTACACTAGAGATTGTACGTATAAATCTAATTTCTAAAAATTTAAGATTTCTGATTTAAAATTCAATAGCACATTTTATTTTTTTGAGAATAATCACCAATGTGCTTGGGGGGTATTCCATACCCCCAAACCCCCCGGTTTAATAAACCTTGCTTTGTGATTGTGTTCAAAAAAGAAAATGTATAATTGAGCTGGAAATTGCATCGCTGAATTTTTCCGAATTAAAATAACAATTCTCAATAAAATTTCAATAATCACAAAGTTAGGTTTTTCAAACCGGGGGGTCTGGGGGGCATGGAATGCCCTCCAGTACACCAGAGGTATTGTGCGCAAAAAAGTGTTATTGAGCTTATAAGTTTCAAACCGGAAATCTTATTTCTAAAAATTAAAGATTTCTGATTTGAAATTAAAATTCTTTTGAACATAGTCACTAATGTACTGGGGGGTATTCCATACCAGACCCCCCGGTTTGAAAAACTTGACTTTATAATTGTGTTCAGAAAAGAAAATGGATTTTTGAGCTTATAAGTTTCAAACCAAAAACTTTAACTTTGTATCTATTCTATTCTATTTTGTGAATAATTCTCAATGCAATTTGTATGACCGCTACTGTATATCATAAATTAGTCAATGAACTATTATTTATATTATTTATGAACAACTGAATTATTGTTATTATAAAATTTAGATTCTTTTTTGTCACAATACGAAGGCGATACTGATAGCCAACCAAAAGTCTAACAAGTCTAACACTAAGCTAGGTTTGTCAAACCGGGGGGTCTGGGGGGTATGGAATACCCTCCAGTGCACCAGAGATTGTGAGCAAAAAAGTGTTATTGAGCTTATAAGTTTCAAAAAGGAAATCTTGTTTCTAAAAATTAAAGATTTCTGACTTGAAATTAAAATTTTTTGAACACAATCACTCTGTTCTGGTCTGGTTCTGGGGGGTATTCCATACTCATTAGGTATTTCAACAGGGGGTATTCCATACCCCCCAGACCCCCCGGTTTAAACAACTTGGCTTTGTAATTGTATTCAAAAAAGAAAATATATTTTTAAATTTATGAGTTTCAAACTATTTTCCCAATGGAATTTCCATGACCGTTACTGTATATCATAAATTAGTCAATGAATTATTATTTATGAACAATTGTATTATTGTTATTATAAAATTTAGATTTGTTTTTGTCACAATACGAAGGCGATACTGATAGGCAACCAAAAGTCTAACAAAAAAAAGAAAATAGGAAAAACATTAAAATTACGAAAAGTGCTGAATTGTGTTCCTCTAAAAAATATTTCCTATTTCTCACTAAAATATGTCTAAACAATAAAATATTTTTTTCAGAATGCCATTCCCTCAAGTCGGTGATAATTTATGTTCCTGAGGTTGTTAAGTCCGGAGACACAGTCACTCTCTCTTGCGATTATGATTTGGAACAAGCGGCACTTTATACAATAAAATGGTATCGAGAAGAGGTCGAATTTTATAGATTCGTTCCTAAAGAATCTCCACCATCGAAGGCGTTTTCAGTGCCTTTCATAAATGTCGATGTAAGTATACAATGCTTTTTATTTAACTTTTGATCGACCCTCGTTGCTTTATCCTGCTCCACAACATTATATTAAAATAATGATTAACGGATTCCGACTCATTAGTTGTTTGCCAAAACTTTAATTAACAACATGGAATGGTAGCCAGACTAGTTTTCATTTAATTTGCTCTAAATAACGAATAAATAGTAAAATTTTATCATCGGCATTTATTATTAACGTTTACTTTCCAATGCAATTTATTTAAGAGCACTCAGTGGTGGTTTATTTGAACTTTAATTAAAAATCTATTGTTATAAATTTTACAAATACTGGAAAACGGATCATTAAATTCTAATGTTTAAATTATTTATATTTGCTTCATATTTCGATTTTATGTAGAATTTAAAGTGGAACTGGAAATTAAATTTTCCGACGACGCACATACGGTCAGACATGCAGGCGCTTAATCGAAATTTAACCTGAAAAATTAAAAAATTGCGTTCGTCGTGTTAAATTAATTGTGCTGTTGTACTTCCACTTACAAATCATGACAATTTATGTTTACGGTTTTCCCGAGATAACTTAAAAACTTTTCAAGCACTTCCAGCAAGATGAGTAGTTCCCAAGTCCCAACACGTACGAGATATTAGATCTTTCAGAACACAAAATTGTATAATTGCGTGTTGCGGTCAAAGAATAAAAATCTACTTCGGAACGTGCTATATTGACTATATTTCAACATCTCGCAGAAATAATAACGCGGAAGACACATTTTTGTTGCGAGTTTTATTGTAACAAAATGTTTTTAAATTTTTTTTATTTGCTTTTTAAAGCTTGCCCCACTTTACTGCTGTTGGACAGTCTTGTTACATAAAATTTATAAGTTTTAAACATTTTTGCTTTTGTATTTTACAATTTATTTTACAAGTTCAGAAGTTTTATTTAAAAAATCTGCTACTTATTTCGAGAACGTTGTCCAGTGAGTGCTATTGTGAATAACTTATGTTTTACTTCATTTATTTTCAGAATTTGTTTGCAAAATTTTAAAACACCCGATTGTGCAGATATGCAAACAAAAATTAATTTACTTTTTGGAGTGTCTCTTAAACTAAAAATTATTGTTTGGGAATCCCCGAACTGTTTATATTGAAATATGAATTTATTCATATTTCGTCATATCCATTCGTGCGCGTCGGGGGCAGACAATGTTCATCTCAAAATATCTGTTTACTGACGTTCAAGCAATATACAGGGTGTCCCCGTGACCGTGGAGAACCTCTTAGGTGGTGATAGAGGACACTTTTCTAAGACATATTTATAAATAAAATTTTTGTCCAAGTCCAAACTCTTGGGGGGTACCTCACTTTAAAGCAATTTTTTCAAATTTATTAAAATAAATTTTGTGAATTTATTTAGTTATTTTAACCTACACCTTGTTTATTATTTTCGTAATTTCTGTGAAAACGGTTGGTTTTCCAAAAAAAATTATTAAGCTATAGTTGTAGCCCGTTAAATTCCCTATCCGGTTTGGGTCGTTAGTTTTTTTCTATGACGTTTCGTTTAAAAGATACGGGGTTGGCAAGAAAAGTAAAAAAAATAAAACTCGGAATTTTTTGACATTTTTTCCCTTAATTTAATTCATAACTCGAAATCTGTTGATTCTAGGCGATAAGGGGTTATAACATAATTTGTAGATATTCGAATGCTCTATAGAAAAGCTCTAATCCATTAAACCCAAAAAATCAAAAATATCGGTGCAATGGCCGCTTGAAACCATAAATTTAAAAATTGCTTTAAAGTGAGGTACCCCCAAGGGTTTGAACTTGGACAAAAATTTTATTTAAAAATATGTCTTAGAAAGGTGTCCTCTATCACCACCTAAGAGGTTCTCCACGGTCACGGGGACACCCTGTATGTGAAATTTGACGTAGTATTTTTGGAATTTATGGATCCAGTAAATGATCTTAATTTAATTCTAGATCTGAATAACTAATCAGCACCAGCCTTCGAAGATTACAAAATATATTACCTAAACTAAACATATTTTTTTAACAACAAATTTTTTTTTTAGTTTTAGTTTCGACTTTTTAATTTAAAATCGTCAGAGTCTACAACATAATTAACGATCGTCAACATAATTTTTGCAAAAAAAAACGATAGTTTGATACGCATCTGTTATCCTAATTAAAAATCGGTACCACCAAGAGCGTCAGAGCCAAATAAACAGTGTTATCGCAGAGATTAATAAGTCTCTTATCTCAAGAGCTTCAACACTTTTATCTTTTATGTTATATTAAAAATTAGATTACTTCCATTGTTATATAGAATATTTTGACCGAAAAATGCAGTAGCGGCAATAGAAATTATTACAATATTATTTCATTATTAATGTAGTTGGTGCAATTAAGGCAGTGTTCTAGTCTAGAATTTTGAAAAATTCAATTTTTTATTTTCTGCATATTCTTAAAGTTTAGACATTGAAGAATATATCCGCAAAAGAAAATTTTAAAATTCCAGTAATTTATGTAGTTATAGCTATTTTAGTGACGCACTGTAAACCCTACAAGCCGGAGCATATGGGGCAATGCCTGACAGGTGACCATTTTAGCTATAAATTATATTAATGTACAAATATAGGTCAACCCAAAACACTTAAAAATCGTAAATATTTTCGTGTTTACTTTCCATTTCAGCTCAGTCTAGCTTTTAGAAGTCTACGAATAAGGTACAAGTTGATTACAAATCTACATTTTTCAACATGGTTGATATGATATCTCAAGTTTTATTTGACCGAGTTACTTCAAATTTTGTACCAACCTTCAATATATATCTGCCTATCACCCCTACCACTTTTGCATCAAAATTATTTTGCTAACTATTTTAAAAAATTAAAAATTATGGAAGAAAAACGGGTTAAAAACTATTTTTTGCTTTCAGACAGTTGCCGCTTCGCGAAAAAAAATTTTCCGGTTTTCTTTTCGGTCGGGGCTATAACGACATTCTTACTAATAATGAATCTTTTTTGTAATTTTATTTCAGATGATGAGAAGGGTTGCAATCGTGTCAACCAGCACACCCCACCTTTATTTTATACTCATCTTTACCTAATTTTAATTTTTTTTTGTTCAAAAATTTATTTATATATTGTCAAAATATCAATAAATAAGTTGTAAAAAATTGAATGGTAAAAATATTGTTTGTTTGTTTCTTTTTTATCGAGCTCGGAAAAACACCTAAAATTTATGGCTGTAAACTAGAACACTGCCTTAATAAGATCGTGATCGTCTACGTCTAATTATAAAAACATTGAATTAGCGTTTCGTATACTATTAAATTTTTCTTTAAACATAATAAATTCTATAGTAATATTCTGCTAGCTGCACAAAATTTTGCGCATTTCATTAATTGCATTCTTTTTCATTTAGATTATTTACTGCTGGAATGAAACTAGACAATTTCAAAAACCACTACAATAGAAATATAGAAGCGGTTTATATTTTAACTGAATGATGTTGAGAAGTTTCTATGACGGTTTCCTACTTGACTTCATTGTTTACAATGCTCATACATTGCTTTTGGTACTGATAACTGCTGTGGACGGAAAAGCCTTGCATTACTTTCATACGAATCACATTTTGATTGATAACAGCAAATGACCTACATATACACTATGTCTGTCTGCAATGGACTGGTTTTCCGGAAAATTGTTGAGCGTAGTAATTTCCTTCCTCGTCAAGCAGTGGTGCAAGATGATAAAGTAAAATTTGGGGAACTGTCACATAATCGATCCCACCAATTTTGAAAAACGGCTAAAAAAATTCAAGGAGGAAAATTCAGGTTTTTAGGGTGGGTCTCTGATTTGTAATGGTTGCTTTCGTCAAAACTGACAAAATGCTTATTAGTTAAAAACATCCTGAAATTTAGCTCCAACTCGAAAGGGGTGAAACTCGTTTTAAGGTGTTTTTAAAACGCACAAGAAACGTCCCCCCCCCACCCGTCTGAAACTCGGGGCCAAGTGTGCGGCTACTACTAACGCGTTCTTCACGCACGTTGTTCACCCGACAGAGTAACAATCGCATCTGACAGCTACACAGTAAAAACGATTTCTTGAAATTTAATAAACAATTTTTTTAAATAATTTCACTCCGCGGAAACAAATTTTGTTTTGTACGTAATAAATTATTTCCGTCAATCAAAATGAATTTGTTATTTAAAAAAAAAAAAAATTTTAAAAATCTGTTTAATTTAAATTAATTTTGTTTATTTTTTTATAATTTTTCATTAGATACTTCAAATAAAAGATTGATTTCAACTTAAAAAAAATTAAATCAAATAAACTTTTTCTTTTAGACAACTAAAAAACTAAGAAAAACTAAACCCCCTTTTGTCCGCCTCAATCTTCAAATTTTTTGTTTGGATCAACTAAGTTTGCTTGAATCAAACAAACATTTTTAACAGTGTATCATTAAGAATATATCTAAGCACACGGACCGGCAACAGAATGGCCGTGTAGAAATCGTGGAATTTTCGATTTTTAAATACCGTTTTCTAAAAACTAATGAATTTTGAATTAATGAATTTTGAACTAATGAATTTTTAAATTTTTTTTTAATGCTTAGGAAATTTTCCTTTTTTTTAATAATCTACAGGAAAAAGTTCAATTCGTGGGATCGATTACGTGACAGTAACCAAAATTTGATCAAAATTTCGAGTCGTTTATTATGAATAATAACATGAGAGTGGTCTTTACTTTCTGCAATTTTGATTTTTAATTTTCATTTGTTAAAAAATTGTCTCTGTAACGGTAAAATCTCATTTAATGATTTTAAGTTAGAAAAACTGCCCCCCCCCTCCCCCGGAAATCCGATAATAAAATTTGTAGACCCTAACTCTTAAAAGATTAACCTACTCTCTTCGCTTCGAAAAAAGGTTTTTTTTAACAAACAAGCAAGCACACCTAAGCTTTATATAATTATAATCGAGTCAGGCTACCCTTGGCCGCCCCCACCTTACAGTCGATAATTAAGGTGGTTGTTTGGTTTGTAGCAGCACACAATTCTAACTTTTTCCAAGTTTGCAAACTTTTGTAACTGGTGGTTCTGTTATTAAAATGTTTTTAAAAACAACTTCAAAAAAATAAAAATTATAAAACTTAAAATGTCTAAATAGGAAGCTTGTAAATATCTTCCATGGTCTTCTGCACACATCGCAAGCACGGAAGTTCTTTAGTTTTCTTTTGACTTTCTTTCGCTCGAACTTACCTGTTTTTATTGGAGCGTTTCATCGCAATATATAATTACGTGTTTTAATTTTTTTCTTAATTTAGAATAATAAATTGCATAACTTGCATAATTTATTATATACAGAGTCCTGCAGTATAAGTGACACGAATTCAAAATACTGTAGTTTCATCAATTTATGAATAATATGTAGCTGGTTTTGATTTTCCGCCCAAATGCAAGGCAATTACTTTACTAAAACTATTACATTTGGATTCCATTTGGAATATTTCTTTTCACTTACGACTTAAACGACGCCTTATAAATAACTTGACAGACTAACGGTTCTCAAAATTACTAAAATATAATCACGCTGCCATCTGTTGTTCAGAATCTGCAGCAGTGTGAAGTTGGTATCACTTATAGTGTCGGACCCTGTAATATAGAACATTTTTAATTTAACATGCAATAATCTTGTGGGTGATCTGGACTCATATATCTTTGCATAGAATTTAAAATCACAGTTCTACAGTAGCGGTCATGGAAATTGCATTGGGAATTATTCCAGAATTAAAAATATAAAATTTTAATTCCCGTACTAATAGTCACGAATTAATCCAAGATTCATAGTAAAGTTCTCCGGCCATCAAATTGTGATTTCTGTTGTCCCATGGGAATTAAAAGCTGGAACCTATTTTTCTCACTTGAATCGCTTTAATTTCTTTTGATAATTTTAATTAAAAAAAATGTTAAAAATAATGATAATAAAAATTGGCTTTAAAAATCGATTCTGTTGTACTTGCATGCGTGATTCGACTGATTACAATTACAAGAAATTCATTTAAATATTCCAAAGTGGACATAATCAAACATATAAAAAATGCATTGGTTAGTCGAAATTTCGCTCTTCCACGTTATTAATGGAAATTTTTTGAGAGTCTCACAAATGAAGATATGAATAGCGCCGTAAGTGTAAAATATGTAGTTTCAATAAGGAAATTTTTTGAATTGTTGGCCACAGCATAAAACATTCATGTATTTCCATATCTTTTCATAGTAATAGCGCAGTTTCAAAATTTATTTTAAGCCCTTTAAATCTAATTTTTCAATATTTTGAAACGACAAAAATGTGCCTTTTGTTTTACTGATTTAAATAGCGTCAACTTGTTTTTGGGGTAATTTTTGCAATTTTTTCCCTACACCCTTCCCTCCCCCTCCCGCCCGTACAGGACGAATTCTTGACGACCAACAGAATTTTGTTATTTAAGGATGGATTAAGGAACAAATTAAAGTAGGTTTCAGCTTTTAACTCCCATAGGCCAATAGAAATCATTTCTAGATGACTTTCGAGTCCACGGACCACTAAAATCGTAGATAGATAATCCTAGGATTTATCAATGAGATAACTGGAATTTAGACCGTATTCGTATAACAACAGCTGCTATTTCAAGAATTAATCTTAAATCTCGGATTAATCCGAGACTATTAGTACTACGGATATAAGTATGTTATATTCTTAATAATAAAGAATAGAAAATAGAACAGCAATAGATAAAAAATTAAATTTTTAGTTTGAAACTAAAAATTTGAAGCTCAAAATACATTTTCTTTTTTGAAAGCTAGGTTTTCAAATCATTTGTTACAATTTCGACCATTAAGCACAATCTAGGTGCCCCGCAATACCTTTACCGTCAGGCTTCAGGTCCTGAAACGACTGAAACGATATTTAAACATCAACAAAATACGACTACCCCCAAGTACACTTAGGGATAACAATTTTTTACTGAAACTTAATATTATCTTAATATCATTTTTTAATAAATGTAGATAAGATTTTCAGCTTTTAACTAGAAACGGATTCCAAATTTATTATATAAACCGCAAGATCGTATCCCACACAAATCTCTGAACTAATAGTGTAATTCCTCGTTAAGTTTGAAAGCAAGTGTAGCTAAATATGTCGATAAAATTATTAATTTTGAAATTTAATTTATTAATTCATAAATTAATTCCGACGAGTGAGTTGTTAACTGTTCACCGTAGGTTTTCACGTGAATATGCTTTCACCTTGTATTGGACAGCGGATAGATCTTTCTAGAGCAAAATTATTAAACTTTGATTTGGTAGAACTTGATTACTACAATAAAACAGACATAAAACACCAGAACAATGACAATTTATTCGTCAAAACCAACGAAATTTAAATTAAAAAAATAATTGTAAAGAAAATTAGTGCATAAAATTTTTCAAATTAAATTACTCAGGTTGCTTATTACAATAAAATATTGTTTGCTTTTGTCCAGATGATATAATTTACGGTTATTTGTTTATACTGATAAGATAATATTTACGTAATAAAATACTAAAATTATTTTAGTATAAGATGAGTAAAGAGGTAGGAAGTATGTTTTTGACCCGGTGCAATTCTAAAAAAATCAAGTTAATTCTTTTTGTATGTTTGACTGTGCTGATGGTGTATTACTTATATAACACAAACAACTTTTTTCGCAATGTAAAAGAAAATCTCAAATTGATCATTCCTCTGGGTGAAAATAATTTTAATTCGTCCGGCGAAATAACAGCGGACACCAAATTTATTTTGTATTGGATTGCGTTTTGGGACATTAAAGATTACGGGATGGGTACCGGATTCGAACCTTTTAAAACCTGTGATTATAAAAATTGTTATGCAACCGACAACATACATTTGATGCCTTTGGAAAATTTTGATGTTCTATTGTTTCATGGTATTCAGGATAAAAAGCACACGAAGGATCCTATGGTGAGAAAACCAAACCAGATATACGTATACATGAATGTGGAAGCTCCAATATACATCACCCCAAATTTGAAACCGTTCGCTTCTTACTTCAATTGGACCATGTCATACAGATTTGATTCCGATGTGGTTCGACGTCATGGTACAATCTTAACCAATGAAACGGGATATGTAGATCGGTCGGAATCACTTAAAAGTAAAACCAAATTAGCTGCTTGGTTTGTGAGTCACTGCAAAACATCCAGCAAAAGAGAAGTTTTAGTGCAGGAAATCCAAAAATACATGCCCGTAGATATTTATGGAGGTTGTGGAAAATTGAAATGTTCTCATCATAAAACTCGAAAAAAATTGTCATCGGAAACGTGTTACGATATGGTAGAACAAAATTACAAGTTTTACTTTGCTTTCGAAAATTCCTACTGCAAAGACTATTCCACTGAAAAATTGTACAATATTTTGAAGAGGAACATAGTGCCAGTGGTGTACGGTGCCGGTGATTATAGTTTAAGTGCGCCTCCCTATTCTGTGATTAACGTGGAAAATTACAAAAACGTTTCGCATTTGGTCGACTATTTGAAGTACCTCGATGAACACGATGACAAGTATTTGGAGTATTTTGAGTGGAAAAATCATTTTTATATCTCCAGCTCTCACGAATCTTCCGCTTGCCAAATTTGTAATAAATTAAACAAACCTTTGAAAAAGAAAGTTTATGACGATCTTTTTACTTGGTGGTGGGGTAAAAAAAAATCGTTCTGCAGACAAGGGAAGCTTTTACCGAAAATTGTTACGGGGTTGCTCAAAAAATAAGATTACGTAACTTGGTGATTTTTAAGTTTTTTTAAATTTTATTAGAACGAACGTTCAATTGTTATCTAATTTGCTCGACAATTTGTTATTTTTTACCTTTTTGAGTTAATTTATTGTAATAACTAATGTAAATAAATAATGTTATAAATTGAAAGCCAAAATAATTTTGCAGCCTATTCAATGTTGAGATTTCGGTCAAGGTTTCTTGTAGGTAGGTAATTACCGAGATACAGCCTTCCAAAACTTCACAATTTTTTTCCAAAAAGTGAAATTTAAGCTGTACTTACAAGACATGGAAGGTTTAAAAGAGAGAATGGACCCAAAAGAATGAAGCATGCTCACAAAAGGAGCCTTTACGATTTGCCGTTCAGAAAAATTTTGGTCGGGATTATGGTCAGAGTTAACCACAGATCAAGTGTTAATGAGGTCAATGAAAAGCCAGGGAGGGTTGACTCATGGTCGATGGATATCAAGACTGGAGACATGGTGTTTATGCTCAATATTTGCGAGAGCGTGGGGATATTTTGGGACATTTCGTATACTGACAAACAAACTAAATATTATGCATAAGTAGTGACATCTTTGGGGCCCCTGAGATAAATTGTCGCATGGTTAGAGCAATGAGAATCAAAAGTGCCAAACAAAGAATAGACAAAGTGCAAAGTTTGGCATCAATGAACACTTCCATCAAAGTAAGAGACAAACGTGTGGATATAGAGCAACTGGCAATATTCCAGGATTTGTGTATCATCAAGCAGTCGAACAAAGAGTTGAAGGAACATTTCAAGGATGAGTTGGCTCCATACCCTATGGCATTGTTTACTGAAGAGGGTATGCGTAAGGGAATGAAATCAACGTTTTACTCTGTTTTCACTCCGCTCCTTCAAAACATCTCAGTAGGAACCAACACGTTTGTTGTGGTAGATGTAAGTTACTTATTGTATAAGGTGATATGGCATCGTAACGACTGGTTCTCTGCAGTGTAACGAAGTCATCCTTGAGTCAACCATAATAAAAATTTCCCAGGAGTAGTTATTGGCCAACGACGATTGATTGCTCTGATATGCTCTGCCTTCCAAAGTCAGGGATTTGCGACAAAGCAGACAGTCGAGAATGCTGACTGCGACATCGTCAAGGTGGCACTTCACAAGAGCACCTCTTTTCAGTCAGTGCTAATCATTGGAGAGGATGTGGACCTCATTGTCTTTCTCAATGATTTGGGATCGGCTGTCAAAAATGTTTATTTCCAGAAAACTGGCAGAAATGACTCTGGCCCCTTATAATATTCCCCAACCTCGTTCTATCGTAGAGATTTGGAAGTCCCCCAAGGATTCGAGTTGTTTCTCCATGCTTTCACTGGGTGCGACATCATCTCTATCCTTTTCTGGGATGGGAAGAACAAACTGTAGAGCGCCATTCAGAAAATCATTGAACTCCACCAATCACCACAGCTGAAGTGTTCCTCAACCCAATTCAGCCTTCCAAGCCGGGAGCCGAACAAATGGACGCGGCCGAAAGGACGCGAGCGTTAGGACGCAGATCCAAAAGAACGCAGACCCAAAAAATACGCTGCCTTATAGGCGCTGACAAAATGACTCGACCATAATGATAGCCTTAAAAAGAAGGAGGGGTAGCTAACATCTTATTTTCTCATTTTCGGGGAAAGGAGTCATGACAATTTTTTACGTAAAAATTTATGTTTTTCATTTTTTTGAAATTTTGAAATCTCAACTTTTAACGTTGATAATTCTTTTGACCGAATTCGATCTGGCTTCTCAGTGGGTAATAATTACTAGATTATTTGGTTGGGAGGAAGGTTTACATATTCTTAGAAGAATAGAATTAAAACTTGAGAACATAGAATTATTTTTTTTTGTTTTTTGTAAATTAAATAATATATTACCGTACAATTTAAAAAGTAGCCGGTGCATTTTCAAACAACTCCAAAAATACTACTACCAATATTCCCCTAACAGCTATTATTCTGGACGCGTCTTTTTGAATCTGCGCCTATATTACCGCGTCTTTTTGGGTCTGCCCCTAAATTGCCTTTTTGGATCTGCGTCTTTATGGCCCGCGTCCATTTGGATCTGCGTCCTAACGCTTGCGTCTTTTCGGTCGCGTCCTTTCGACCTCATCCATTTGTCCTAGACCCATATGCCTCCAACCAGCGGATAATTTTGAAAATTGACCTGCCACGGAAAAACGCCTCGCTGGAATACTTGCATCTTTTTATGAGACTTTTATTTTAATAATTTTCCTTAGTTTCGCTTTTAAATTTTTAATTCAATGTAGTTTTATTTTTTAATCCTATGAATTTTCTTTTCTCCCAATTACCTAATCTATCTAAACTATCCAATTATTTAATCAAATCCAATAAAATCATCCATAAATCTTCCAAAAACTTTCAAAATCATCCAAAATAGAGAAAAATCATCCAATTAATTAACAAAATTTCACTTTTATTAAAGTCTTAAAATTAAATTCTTTATTTACAAAAACTTCAAAAAAATTTTAAAACTTAAACAAATTTAAGCGACTTAGGCTTTACACAACCACCTTGGCTGACGTTCACGGCAAAAGCAAATTCTTAAATTTGTTGGGGCGAACAATCAAGTTTTCAAAATATAACAAATTATTTACGAAATCAAAATTAAAATTCCAAATTAAACAAAAATTAAAATTTCAAAATTCAAAAATATGATTTTGAAACACGACAATATATTTCTTGTGGATGTACATGGTTCTTTCCTTCAAACTACCCTCAAACCATCGCATCGTGAGAACTAAACAGAGAAAATTTGTGAAAAATGTAGTTTTCCCAATTTTTGAATTTTTAAGATTTGTGAGTAAACTAGGCGGTTCTAGGACATTTCGCACCCGGATATTTCGCACCCTGACACTTCGCTACCAGGACATTTCGCCACCGAGGACATTTCGCTACTACTTTTAGTATATTATTCATTATTTGAATTATTTTTATTATTTAAAGTTTTTTCTTTTTTTTAATTTAGCCACCCGTTGCTAGTAGCACCTACAGTGACTTTATAGCGACAATGACGACACGAGCCCCTAAATTGGGCCAGGTTGTCGCAAAATTCCTTTTATTCGACCAAGGATTTACATTGCACGCTGCAATTAATTTTTTCACCTTGATCTGGTTTGCGCCTATTAAATAATAAAAATAATTCAAATAATGAATAATATGCTAAAAATGGTAGCAAAATCAGATAGCGAAATGTCCATGGTAGCGAAATGTCCAGGAGCGAAGTGTCCGGTTACCCTATATGGCCTTCTATGTCGTTCTATGCTTAAATTAAAGCTAATTACTATATTTGCTACAACATCTTTCCCTATGATTATATTCTTGAAATGAGTATTTTCCTCAATATCGGAGTTGAAAATTGACCAAATCTTAAAATTTTACTTTTCTGAAAAAAATTGTCAATTTTTGAAAGGCTGTATCTCGGTAAGTTTTGAACCTACAGATCTGGTTCTGATCTCAAATTATAGCAATTTTAGTCTACTTTAAAAACGCATAAAAAATATTTTTTTTAAACGTATAGTTTAGGACTTATATTGAAAAAAACAAAATTTTTCAAAATTTTATTTTTGAATTTTGAAATTTTGAATTTTGAAATTCAAAATTTCGCGGTGTTGCGAGTGCTGCAAAGTTAGCACAGGTCTTTCAAAGCTGCAAACTTAAAATTGCTTAAAATAAATTGACTTAAAATTCAGATCACCCAGACGAAAGGTTTTTGTGAAAAATCCCAGTAAACAAAGTATTAAACGAAAATAACGTGTCAAAAAATAAAAATTACGATTTCTCATAAAGTAAAAGTCCTTTGGGGTTAAATTAAGTTAAATCATGTGTACTAAGATTGCTGTTACTACGAAGTATAAAAAAACACTTTATTTTAACCTACCGCAGTGAAGTAATTATTCAAGCTGTGGTTTGCAATTACTTTACAACTAAAACTGAAATTCACAAATGAATATTTACAAGCAACGATCTTTAACCAAGTTTCTCAACAAATTAGAAATTAATATTAAACGCATAAATAATAAGATCGATGCTAATTTGTTTACCACATAACACACCAAACTTACTAAAATAAAATTTGTGGGTTTCCCAAAGGATTTGTCAGATGAGCAGATGAGTTTTCTTTTTTTACATTTCTATGAGCTAAAATTGCCTACATTGAAAAAGCAGAAAGTTCTTTTTCTCAATTTCGTTATAACGACTTTGGTTAATTTTTCAAATTCAAATGGCTGCACAAACTGAAGCAACTAAAAATTTAGATTTAAGAAGATGTAGATCAAATTTGTTAGTGTAAGAACAATTAATTTAAATTAAATTTTATAACTAGCTAATAATCATAATTTTATGATTAAATTTGATAAATAACAAAGATTTATTTACTAGCCTACCCTGCCATGATAAATACTAAAATAATATTTTACTTTATTCAAGACTTACGCTGAATATATATTCAGCACTTGGGAATTATCTTTCCAGAAGATTAACACCAATTTATATTTTTATAGTTTAAATTTTATATTTATATATTTTAAAATATCGCAGAGTCGCATAATTCGTCTCAAGTAAAAGGATTTGTAAAATTTTCCAAACAATCGATTTTTTTTGTTGAGATTGTAAATATCCGGGATTGCATTCTTCACCTTTATTCTTTCTTTAGTTTTCCTCTTAGTACTTGTTTTAGTATTTATCAAGACACGTCAACGATTACAATAAATTGCTGTAGGTACACGGTCGTTTCATAATACAATTTATTTGTACATTCACCGGATAGACCTTTAAAGCGAACTCTCAAAAAGTTTCGGTTTTATCTTGCAATAAGGTACACATTTTGTTTGCAAATTGCTTTCTTTGATGAATAGTTGATAATTCTTTTCTAAATTCAAATTGAACTCTTCGAAATACAAACTACGTGACAAAAGTAAAATTCTTTAATATCTATTGTTCTCCGGCAGTGGCGTATTGTCCCTGGATGCTAGAAGAGGAACCCAGCTTCCTTGGCTAATTTTAAAAATATTTTGGTAATTATACAGATTAATGTTAAAAAATTTTGAAAAATACATAAAAGTACTTGATTTTTGGTACGCCACTGCTCTCTAATGCAACACCCTTAAGATTAATCGGAAGGTCAAGTCGTAGACTACCCGATTTGTGGTTGTTTATTCGAATGCAGCCGGAACGTAAAAACTGTGCAAATTGCCAAGCAATGTATGAAGCATCAAAACGTGAAATCGATTTAATGAAGCGGTTATGCAGAAATGCACAATTTTCAGGCACTAAAGTACGTAATTTTATTTATGCATGTTTCATATTTCGAAACCCAGTTGTTTCGGCCATAAAACAAAATTTAAAAAATTTTTATTGGCTACTCACTTCTCGTACTAGTGCTAAACTAAATTTTATTATGGACGACCGTAAAATTCAACTAATGAAACTTTTGATGACATGAAAAGTATCTTGTATGATGAATGTTCTTTTGTAACCTTTCTTTATATCAAATGTCAGTTCACTTTTTATCATCTTTCAACAATTTTTTTATACTGATATACACATATCAGTGAAGGGCTTTAGTCACTTCAGAAATATTTTAATTAAATTAATGACAAACTAATGTAAAATTTAATTATTAGAAAAAAAAGCTTCATACTAAAGCATAAATATATCCTCATTAGTTTCATTCATTCCTAGAGCAGTGGCTCTTCAATAAAAAAATCTAAAAATATGAGCACTAAGAAGTGGTGTCAGTCCTTACCATTGATTTTATACACTTATACAGTACCACGCAGCGCTAAATTTGGTTACAGCCAGTGCAGGATTCAAACTTAGGCCCGCGAGGCCCAGGCCTAGGGCAGCAAAATTCTAGGGGCAATTAAACTTTAGAGGCGAGAAAATTTTAGAAATTGTGAAATTTAAAGAAAATTTAAAACTTGATTCGGCTTAGCTTTGCTGTGAATGTATGAATGTGTGAATGCGCGCCCTCCCCTATTTAAAATTTTTGGCCAAAAAGCTAGCTACCGAATCTATGGAACTAGCACCGGTTAGCACGCGAATATTAACCTTTTAAGGACGGGACTGGTCGAAATATCGACCACCGATAGAAAGCAAAATATTAATTTGTTGTTTTTCTACGTAATTTGATACACTGAACAGCATCGGATTTAGGAAAAGCGAGCCAGGGCACGTGCCCAGGGCGGCAATATAAAGGGGCGCCAAATTCATATGCTTGAAGTTACCATTTGTCTGATAAGCCACGTTTCTGCAAAAATTAACTAAAGAAACTTATCCTGTTATATATGTAAAAAGAAATAATAGGGTTGGAAAGTAAGGTATAAATAGTCAGCACTCTCTTCAAGATATACTTTAGGCGGTAAGTAAGTTTACTACGAAATCATTTTTATATAATAAATGGTATCCTTGAAATATTCAACTTTTCGTCACTAGTGACATAAATAACTATTTTTCCATACTTAAAACATCAAAAATTGTGAGTTTACCAATTATTAAGCCAAAAAAGCAAGTACAATAAATTTCTAAATATATAATATAATTTTTTTTAAATAAAATTCTTGAAATGCGATTTTCAAGGTCAAGTATGTCTCCAAGATTTTTTTTAAACTTATTTTAATTTAAGCATGAAATCACATAGAAAAAAAAACTTAAATCCCCTAACTTCATTTTTAACATTGGATTTTCCGTTACGGACGGGACTGGTCGATATATCCACCTGCCGTTTGGTGCCGAATTTTATGTGGGCAATTGATTGTTTTTATCTATACACTTTATGAAACAAAAGATTAATTTACACTAAAATTCCCCGTCCTTAAGGGGGGGGGGTAAAGTTAATTTGTACGAAAAAAGGCATGTTTTTGTGAATTTTTTGTGACGACACAGTTAAAATCTCTATGTACCAATGGTACTTTAAAGTATGACATTCGAAGAACATTGTATAAAATTTTCACGAAGAAATATTAAAAAATACGGCAATGGCATCAATTATTCGGACGTGTCTCGGAAAAAAGTAGAATTGCGATGCCCCTCATAACTTGGTGCTGGATCATTTGAAATCAAAAAATCCAAGTTCATTCGTTAGATAATAGTTTTCCTCAGGTAACGCTGGGAGGGTTTTTCGAAACTTCAATTTTTCACTTTTTTGGAACACTTTGAAGGGAAAAACACGATTTTTCACAAAAAAATCGTCAAATTTGTTATTGTAAAATAAAAATTATTAATAAATTTGAAAAAACTCTCCAGCGTTATCTCGTAAATTATGTACAGAAATAGTGTTCAAAATTTCAAAAAGATCGGTAAAGTAGTTTTGAAGTTATGAAGGGCACCGACTTTGAAAACGTGAGTTGTGGGGAAAACGCTTTAAAATTTTATACTCTACACCAGCGGTTCCCAAATGGGGTTCCGCGAAAAAACCCAAGGGTTCCGCCAAAAATAATTTTAAAATAGCGTAAAATAAATTCTGCGGCTTAAAAAATAGTTTTTAACGTTTTCACGGTAAAAACTCTCCTTTTTTTGGAGAAAAAACATGTAGAAAGAGCGGGGGAATAAAGAGCAATTGCAAAGGTGATGAAGTGGAAACCTGAGGTGGACAGGCCAAGAGAAAGGCCGAGAAAGAGATGGAGAGATGACACGATTGAGGATCTGAGGCAGATGGGTGTAGATGACTGGAGAGGAAGAGTGCGGAGTAGAAAGTTATGGGCTAAGGTCGTGGAGGATGCGAAGACGGACAGAAGAATTTGAAGGATGACATGATGTGAAGAAGAGAAAATGGGGACTAATCCACTCCAGCAAATGGGATTCAAGACATTGGAAAATGTGGCAAAATTCCCCAAGGAATGTAAAGCCAGAAAGAAGAAAGAAGAATAAAAAAACATCGATTTGGGGTTCCGCCAAATTTTTTACATTGCCCAAGGGTTCCGCGGTCAAAACTAATTGAGAACCGCTGCTCTACACTGACAAAATGTACAGTACAGGTATAAGGACGTTTGTGGTTAAGTCGAAATTTGTATAAAAATACTCGTAACTTCGTCAATTTTGCTCCAATCGACTTAAAATTTTGAGACAATATTCTTAAGATATCATGCATTCAATTAAAATATTTTTTTTAAATCCAAAAAAATTTTTTTTTTAAAGGTTAAAGATTTACAGTTTTTTCATAAATCTACTTTGAAACTGGGAGGAGCTATGGTAACGCTAGCCCCCCTCCAGTTAATATTTTGGCTCCAAAAGCTAGCTTCCTAATCTATATACACCCAAATATTAAAGCTAGCACCATTTTCAGTCGGTTGATGTTTTCTTGATCACAATAATTGATGTGATTAGTCATAAAAAACTTAATTTATTGTTCCGGTTTAAAAAATTTATTATTACTAAAATAAATTTATATTTGGATTAATAAACTTCAAAATAAATACAGTAGAAGTCTCGAAACAGTGAACAGCGAAAATCATGTTTGTTTTTTTAATATTAAATCGGAATTTTTATCTTATTTTTTCTTTTTATAGCAAAACGAAGAATGAAGAACAAAAATTAAAATCGGAATTAATATTTAAAAAACAAACACGATTTTCGCTGTTTACTGTTTCGAATTCGTACACAGTAGCGGGCATAGAAATTTCATTGGGAATTATTCCCGAATTAAAAAAATAGATTTATAAGTATGTATTTTCATGTTTCAAATTTTTTTTGTTTCAAAATTTCTTTTATTTTTAATTTTGAAATTTTACTATAATTTTGTTATTGTGGATTGTCATTTTTGAATTTGAACTTGATTTGTTGAAAATTTGAGAATATAAATATTTAGAATTGTTATTCGTACCGTACGAGGATTAGTGGAGATTACCGGCGCAGTTGACCGAAGTGGTCGCTTTTGACGGAGAATCTCCGTAATTGAGAATTTGAATTTTGAGATTTTTTTTGCTGTTTATTTTGTGAATAAAATTTTTGATTTTCGGTGAGTGAGTTTTTTTTTAATTTTACTTGGATGACTTCGAAATAAAAATTGAAGAGATACCGATCATTGCAGTATATTACCTATATTCTTAATAATACATAAAGAATAGAAAATAGAATAGAAATAGATAAAAAGTTAGTCAACAGTTTGAAACTCATATGGTCAAAAATACATTTTATTTTCTGAACACAATCACAAAGCTAGGTTTTCCAAACTGGGGGGTTATTAATTATTGTGTTAAAAAAAAGAAATTTTGTTAATGCATTTCAAATCAGAAATCTTAAATTTTTAGAAATTAGATTTCCGGTTTGAAACTTATAAGCTCAATAACACTTTTTTGCGCACAATCTCTAGTGTACTGGGGGGTATTCCATACCCCCCAGTCCCCCCGGTTTGAAAAACCTAGCTTTGTGTGCGTATTGTGTATATGTTACGGTCAATTATGACAACTCGGCTAATAACGTCACTGACCGTGCATTTTGGGCGACGTTGACATTTAAAATTTCATAAATGTGGTTTTTGCATCATTTTCCGGGCAATGACGTCATTGCCCAATACAGAGTGGGCGATCATGAAACTATATTCTTTTTTAAATGTGCGTGTCGCCTCCAGCAAACAAATTTACAATGTGTTTATAGTATTTATAGTTATTCTATAAATCATCATTGTCCAATCTCTTTTGGTCAATAACGTCATTGACCGGCCAAAGACGTAAATATTACAATCAGATGAAAAAATTTACATCATTGTATACCGCTAACTGGCAATGGCCGGCTAATGACGTTAATGGCCAACATAAATGGGCATTGACGTAATTGTCCGGCCATTGATGTCAACGCCCGATTTACATCATTGACCGCAACATATATATTGTGTACAGTTAATTAAATTTCTAGCATACAGGGCGCCATATCGGACAAGGCCCAAGGCGCAGACGACCCTAAATCCGCCACTGGTTACAACTTAAACTTTTAAAGTTATAACGAAATTTGAGCTGATGTGGTAAATCTGTTTACCGTTTCTACCTCAAAAATAGTTAAAAGGCATAAATTTGACAATCAAGTTTGTGTTTCTTTCGTAAAAGAATGTATTGTTCCTTATAGTTGCAGGTTAATTCCTGGAGTTCATGTCTGTGATTTATCGAGAAGCTTTATAATGATCAATAAAGTAGGAAACTATCAAAATCCAACCGGTTTAGTTATGCCGGTAAATTTGAAGCTTTGTGTGCGGTCTACTTAGTTTCAAATCGGTCGGTGTTAAGTATTTGTTTAAAATTACTCAGGATCAATAAGAACGTTTGCTCTCTCTTCTTATGCTCTCATCAAAATGCAATTAAATCGTGCAAATAACGTCATTAACGGCAGATCGTCTTACTACAAGACAACTTTACATAGCTGTAAATTTTAATTTGTCAACAAACTTGTCGTGCCTTTTGCAGTGTTGAATAATTGCAAAGAGCTAACTTTTAGATCTAACTCACAGTTCTGGTGAGCTAAAATAAAACAGGTAAAAAAGGTGACGCTTCGAGTCGTAAATTCAAAAGGCTATTTTAATATTGAATCCTTATGGCGGCGGAATGAGCGAAGAGGGAAGTTATGAGTGCTGACTAACGGAGTTGAATTTTGAAGTTTGCAATATTTGAAGTGATAAAAAATCAAATGTTGGTGGTGTTGTGCTCCTACGTAATAGAAAGGCCTAAACTTATTTTGAGACCATCAAGTTTTGTAAGTCCTTAAGAACACAACCTCTCGTACGCTTTCGACTTCTTGAATGTATTGAATAACATATAAGACGCCTCTTTGGTTTTCACGAGCGTTGTTCAATGTTTTAGAAGTATTCGTATCATTATCTGGAACGTTCCATTAAGAGTGCTATCTATTTTAAGTGTCTCTTCAACAATTTACATATTGAACATTGAACAGCATACTTAAATAATTATTTAGTATTAAAAAGTCAAATTAAATTTAAAAAATTGGTTTCATAGCCGATAAGAAAATTAAATTTTGCCGCCTTTGGTATGAGATTAATTTCGTAAGATTCAACTTGCACGATTGAAGGAGAAATTATTTTTGTAAAGCATTAGAGAGAAGTTAATACCGTAGAAGTGTAATATTATCAAAAATTTAATTTGATCGGATTTTCCGCGAGTCTTTTTGTATGTGGCTGCGCGATATATCAATGGAATTGATTTAGATTCAAAATTTTTATTTTTAAGTATGAAATTTATTATTGTCATGAGTGCAATAAATGTAGCGTCTATTATGTGGAAGTTCCTGTGGGTATTGTCGAATTTTTACTCTGTCGAACAATTTTTATTGAAAAATTTGATAAATTTTTGGCTTTAAAACTCACATTTACATAATTTATCAAGTGTATACATTGTTTTACATTTTGTTGTTGTCGCTGAGCCTTACAGATGTTACGCAAACGATCTTTTAAGTAGGTTGGTGTATTTTAGGGTGGAATGTGTGTAGAATTAAATTACACTCAAGAATGGAAGAGTTTGTTCTTTTTAGCTTTTATTGTTTGCACCAAAGCCTCATTCCCTCTATTGTTCATTAATAAGGCGAATGTTAAACAAAAAACCTTAAGAAACGTGACGAAAAAATAACAAAATAATCTTTTACAACTCAAATCACGTACTTGGACGTGTTATACTACTGAGGACTTGGAAAAACTTTTATTCGTGTGTCTTCCCAGTTCCATTAGTGTCGTATTAGAAATTAGTAATCGAAAGCACGTTGACATTATTCACCTCGACAAGGTGAAACTTTTTTTTAACCAAAATTCAAAACTAAAATGAAAAACAATTTAATTATACCGGTAGTATTGAAAAATTTGGAAACGTGATTCTCAGAAAATTGCTTCTTTGATGGACTTACTTAGCAATCGACGCCCTCCTGAATGTTAAACGCAGGGTGTCCCACAATGTAATGCCAGAACTTTTGTCAATAAATTCTTAAAGAAAGTTTTTACTTTAAACGAATTTTCATTCCTTGCATTCCTCTAAGTGGATTTTTGGATCCCGATTTTATATATGTACAAAAGGATTGCATTTGTACTATACTTTCGATTGAAAACAATTAAGCATTTTTACCAAATGGATTTAGCTATGCTAATTTTATCTGACGGACAAAATTTACAAAAGGAAACCTTTAAACTTGCTTGGCTAGTTGAACTCGTCTGCAACTCCCCATAATCCTTGTATTCTGAGAAAAAAATCCATTACTACCCAGGTAAAATCTGGATTTAAGAATAATCCATTTTATAAACGTAAGGTTAACGTTATTTCGAATTACTTTTAAATTAAGTTATTTGAGTGCAGCGTGATGTACTTTACATTTAATTAAAATTTAAATAACTTTACCTAAGCTTATTTTGTCATACTGAGAGCATGCAAAGTTTCTTATTATCGTTTACATAAGTAACTTTTACTTACATCGTTATGGGGGATTTAAAAATTTAATAAGTTAACCGTTTATTCAAATTTTTAATTTAAAAATACATTTTAAATAGCTGTTTAAAATTTTATAGTTCCAACTTGCTCCGAGCAACGTGCGCCGGAAATATTTTTCTTAAATGAAGCAGAAGTTGTAAACGATTTCCCCACATAATTAGATGATCGGCCACACTAACGAAATGAAATACACAACAATGTAATCAAATAGATTACCAAAAGTTTATTTGTAAGAGACAATTTTGGTAATAATAAAACTTTTTTAAATTACTTTAACGAAAAAAACTTTTTTATTAACACAGCATGTTTTTATAACAGCATTTTTACGTGCTAAAGTTATTCATATAAGAACTTTCAAAACTGAAAACTTATGCTTTTCAAGTTTTTTCTAATTAAATAAAACTTTTCGTTATTCAAAATTTTTAATTTCTTATTAACTAAAGTGCACCGTACGTGCTTAAATTTTTAAAATTAAATTTCATTTAAATTAAATTGGAATGTTACGTATTTACCTGAATTATGCAAATAATTTGTTTCCAATCATCGACGTATTTGGCAATTAATGTTTTATGCTGTAAAATATCAATGCGAACAATTTAATACAGACTGTCGAGTTACAAAAACATCGGTGTGAACTCAATTTATTTTTTTTTTAAACGAAAACAACATTCGCTTTATAATTTTTATACAGTTTTATCAAAATAAACTCATTTTTATGAAAGTGAAAGAAAATAGAATCTGCAAATTTTTTTTAATAAAAAAGATATTAAATCTCTACGCTTCGACTTAATTCTTTCGGCTGGTTTTCGCTAAAAAGAAAATATTTTAAGTAGCGATAATTAGCGATTAATTTAAAAATAAACTATAACAAATAGAATTTGTGCTCTTCTCTAGGATTATCCAGTAATATTTTTAAATAAAAATTACAATTTTATGATTTTAATATAAGAAAATATCCTAGTGTCGATGTGACTCCTTATATCACTTAAACACTCTTCCATCGATATTCAAAGTGCATTCGAGTGTAGGTACTGCTTGTCATTTTTAAAGCACTTAAGCCGAACAAGTAATCTATTGATGGATCATAAATTTTGAATCCAATGCAATTTTGATATTTTTACGGTTTATCATTTTGAGTTACATCATTATTAATTAATATTATTTACTAAGTAGGCCAGGCGGCATGTAATGTAAACCGTAAAAAAATGTTGGCAAAGCTTTTATTGTTTTAAATGGTTTATTGGGGTGTGATCTAGGTTCTCCCCACAACCCTGAGGCCCGCGTCTATCTCCGTGAAGCTACAAAAGTACAAATTTTTGTGTTTTCTGTAATATCTCGTTTTCTCTTTGTCGTACGGCCAAAATGATTCTATATGAAATTAAAGGTGACAAAACTCTGTACAAAATAGTTCTTTATCATTTTTCCATGGGACTTATAGTTTCGGAGCAGCAGCCGCGCAAAGTTGTGCGAGTTTTGACAAATGCAGTAAATATCGATTCTTGCTTACCGAATTTCATTCTCCTCTCGTTCTGGTGACTGTTGCCAATATGAATAAGCACATATTGCATAAGTTTTCATAAAAAGGTGTAAAATTTTTTGTTAAAATTGCAAATAGTTTGATTTATTGTGGCTTTCAATAAATACATTTCTGCAGCGGGTCAGTGAAATCAATTTAAACGTCTTCTTTTTGAATCTACGACAATTCATCGCGGTTAATTCATCGCGGACATTTCATCGGGTGCGACAATTCATCGCGTGCGACAACTCATCGCGTGCGACAATTCATCGGGTGCGACAATTCATCGCGTGCGACAATTCATCGCGTGCGACAATTCATCGCGTGCGACTATTCATCGCGTGCGACAATTCATCGCGTGCGACTATTCATCGCTTGCGACAGTTCATCGCGTGTGACAGTTCATCGCGTGCGACAATTTTGCTTAGAATGAATTGTCGCCTGCGATGAATTGTCGCACCCGATGAATTGTCGCACGCGATGAATTGTCGCTCGATGAATTGTCCGCGATAAATTGTCGCGCGATGAATTGTCCGCGATGAATTGTCGCGGGATGAATTGACCGCGATGAATTGACGGTACACCCTTCTGAATGACATGACAAAGTACGACGTTCTCGGGTAAAACGTTCGTCCTGAGTTGATATTTTACCCGAAGTCAATGGTTCAGCAGTGATTTCCTTCTCTTCAATCCTACCCTTGTTGTCGATCAAAGACGATTCACTCTCAGAATCAGTCATGTAAATGTCTTTTGCAGCTGAATGCTTGAACTTTACGGCGATCTCGTCATCAACGTCGAAATTCTCTTCTTCAATATCGATATTTGTGCAGGACTGACCCCGGCAACTTCCACAAATTATCGAGCAACGCAGCCCAGTCTTCCTGCAGCTACAAGCTGCTTGACAGCTTTGCTTGCACTTGCAGGATATAGCACTGAGAAGCTGATGCGGGGCAGCGTCTATTAACGTTGTTAGTCCATTTCTCGTGCTTTTCCAGCCCCAATCTTCTCTCCCTTGTTTCTGTACCACTTTTGAATCTGATGGTAGGTTCTGGAGAAATGCAAGATTGCAAGCACTTTTAGAAATTGATTTCGTGAAGCACTGGAACCTGCAAACATTCAACGATGTGTCACCGCTCGCTCCATAAAGTGCTTTAATGACAGATTTTCCGGCTGCCTCAATCAGGTCTGGAGAATCATTCGGGTCTTTGACATTTATATATTTTTTTAAATAACTTGACGAATTTCTGTTTTTCATACCTGAAGAATGCAGAGGTTGTGTCGCATCCACTGAAGGCGTGAAGGAAGAGTATGTGCTCCGCAACTTCTTCTGAATGTTTGAACGACTTCCTTGACATTTTTCCTTTCCCTGGTTTCATGAGATAAAAATTCGACAAAGATGATGCGAGGCGTATTAGTAATACGAGGTGGTCGACATCTTCAGCCACTATCACTACGGAATCATAATCTGGCGATAATTCAATCGCGGTGTTAATTATAAGAGTGTCAGCGTCTTCAGCAGCTTGCTTTACGAGAAATCCTGCAGCTCGAAGTTTGCTCTCCAGCATAGAAATGAGCCGACTCTTGTTCTGGTCCTTGACAAAGAATTTCGGTTACTGTCAGTTAATTGATACCACGAATTGAACTTTAACCTTTGCACTCTTAGAAGGAGGACAATTTTCTGAGTATTTTATGTAAATAACTTTTAGAGGATTATCCATTAGTTTTCGAGAAAAATTTTACATGTATTTCTCCATAAGAAGCGCACTACAGTTTCTACGCAGGTGTTCTATTGCCCGTACGTGTGCTCTGATATGGTCTTAGTGTTAGCGGTCAGACCTGATCGTTCCTCTGTCGAGTACACGTCGTACGTACAGAACCCCTTGATAGTAACCGCACACATTCCACCGAGTTGCAACTTATTGGGGAATGTTTTTGTGCGTTTTAGGTTAATTTCGGATGCACCCTTAAATGAGTTTCGCCCCTTTCGAGTAGCACCTTTGGCGAGTTGGAGCTACATAGAGGAATGTTTTTAGCAAGTCAGTGTTCGTCAAAACAGCGCGTAGCGCCCCTTATGAAGCTTTATATTTAGGAACTTTAAAATCACAAAAAATTTTGAAAGAAACCTACTAAATATAAATTTTTTCGAAAATATTAAAAGTGATTTTTCTCAAAAACGCCGGTTACTGTCAGTCAAAACCCACCACGGATTGGGCCGCGAAAATTATACTATTGGAAAGAGGACAATTTTCTGAGCATTTTAAGACCGCACATTGATGAGGATTATCCAGTACTTTTCGAGAAAACGGCATTTGAAAATCAAAATTTTACATGCATTTTAGATAGGGAATTCATTAGCACGAAAGTTCTATTGACGGTGCGTGCTTTCTGATATAGTCTTAGTGTTCGCCGTCAGACGAGATTGTGACACCATCGGGAACACATCGAGCGTGTTTCACCCCTTACGAGTTTCACCCCTTTCGAGTAGCACCTTTGGCGAGTTTGTGCTACCTATGCGGATGTTTTTAGCGAGTCCGGTCCCCTCCGCTCCGGGCGCTACGCGCCGTTTTGACGAACGCAACCAAGGCAATCGAGATTCTAACCTAAAAACGAGTTCTACGTTTATTTTTTAAATTATTGCATAATGTTGCGTAATATAATGGGTGCGGTTACAAGCAAGCGGTTTAATATGCACGATGTGCAGCCGTCTATGTCACAATCGCGTCTGACTGCTAACACTAAGACTGTATTAGAACGCACGCACCGTCAATAGAACTTTCGTGTTAATGAATTCCCTATCTAAAATGCATGTAAAATTTTGATTTTCAAATGCCGTTTTCTCGAAAACTAATGGATAATCCGCAAAAATGTAATTACAAAAATTGCTCAGAATTTTTTCCTCTTTCCTAAAGTATAATTGTCGCGGCTCGATTCGTGGTGTGTTTTAAGTGAGAAATCCCAAAACGCCTAGGTTTTTTGATCCAAAATTGGTACGCTATTTGAAAGCACTCTTACCCCACCTGCCCACAAAATTTAAAATTTTGAAGTTTTCGGGATGTATTTTTCGGACAAACGCAACTAAGGCAAATCAAAGATCTACTCTAAAAACAAGTTAAATAATTAAAAATAAATAAATACTGTTCGTAAAATGTTAGTGCTTATTAACACACGTACGGGTAACAGAACACTCATGTAGAATTCGTAGTGTAATCCCCATGTAAAATGTATGTAAAATTTTAATTTTTAAATGCCGTTTTCTCGAAAACTAATGAATAATCCTCAAAAGTGTATTTACATAAAATACTCAGCAAATTGTCCTCTTTTTAATAGTGTAAAGGTTGAAGCTCAATTCGTGGTATCAATTAACTGACAGATCCCTTTTTACGGTTTTTAATGATTTTATCGCCCTGCCTATCGCCTGGCCTAAAGTGACTGTAGGATAAAAAGGAAAATGTTATGATACATTCAATTAGATGAAAATTAGACTGAACATTTTCATAAACAGAATTGGTAACGTAAAAATTCCCTTAAGGATTCTCTTAAGACTTCTCGTAGGTTTTGTAATTTTACAAAACGAGAAAGTTCGGTTTTAATTTTTTTTATTTAGTTTGACAATTTAATTCGTACACTAAAGTGTAAAAGGTGCATGATGCTTTAGAGCTTAGGATTCTCGAGCAACATTTTAGCTTTGAGGGAAAATCTTTCCTAAAAGTTTTTAATTTTTAAAATTTCTACTTTCAGTTTAGAGCTATTGATTTATTTTGATTTTAGCACCCCAATTTACAATTTACCCCAGTAACAATTTTAATTGTTTTATAAAAACAATTAAAACAAAAACAAAAACCCCCCCCGCACCTGGGTTCGGATAAATTTAGAAAATATTATTTTCAAAATATACTTTGGACAGCCAATTGAAAACTATTTAAAACAATTAGAATGTGTCACAGAAGCGCCTTAGCCTGACTACTGACCCTGGTTGAGCTACAGAGCGGAAATTCCGACTTTGTTGAAGTTTACTATGTTTAAGGTGATTTTGTGGTGAGGACTCTTAGGTATAAAGGTAGCTAAGACTCTTGGGAAAAATTATTGCAAAAATATTTAAGGCTTTCGACCAGAGTCAATAAGTATAAACTAACACTTTTCAAGTCTTAGGGACAGTCTAGAATTAATATTTAAAACTTTTACTGTTTTGTCCACCATATTATTAATTATTCAAAAACCGTCATACCAATTCTTGGGTAACGGTAATCTACGGTTAAATATATAAAACTGTAACGTGCAGTTCAAGTTAAAATGCATTTATTAGCTTTTAATGCCACCTAATAACCTATTTATACAACTTATGACAAGACCCTCCTGAAAGTTTTCCTGAAAATCCAAACTTCTACCTTTGAGAATTTAAGCTTTCAAGAATTGAAACTGGAAGCTGCAGTGTAAGCCATAGCTTTAGGAACGGTTAATGATTTAGTTAATGTCAAAACTTATTTACTTGTTTTCAAAAAGAAAATTATAATGTTCTTTTCATTTATTGGTGATACCGTGACATTTCCGTTTTCTATAACAATAAAGCAAACCTGAGACTACTGAAGTTCATTTTAAGTTTAAAGTTGAGAAAGAAATTATCTGAAAAGTTTCTAAAAATCACAAATTATAAATCGAGTTTCTCGGTTTGCACTTTAACTAAATAATTAAGTTTACAAAGCAATTAGGTAAAAATGGGAAGCCGGAAGAAATAATTTGGCACTTTGCGGAGCATTTTTATATTGCAATAATGTTTTTCTTTTTTTTTATTTTCCACTAAAATGAAAATAAACACAGGAGTGAAAACTTTACAACGTGACCTGTAGCCACCACGACGACTACATTTCAGTTTATTGCAGTACTAGACTTGTTTAAAATTTATTTACAGTAATCGTAAAACTGGTGTTATTGTTCTTTCATGTTTATACAAATTTGCATGTTAATTAATGAATACAAAATAATTCAAATTTCAAGTGATAAACAATTAAAACACCCAACTAACTTCAGGACAACAGTTGAACTGGAGTTGTTTGTTCTGCAATTCGGGGATTTACCATTTCAAAGAACCTATCCCTTAAAACAAAAGACTTTAAAAGGTTAAAACAACCCGGTTTGAGTAAATTTCAATCCTTTTCCTGTTGAAAATTTAATAAATGGCAAAATATTAATTAGATGCCTAATTGGCAGAACGAACATTCTTCTTTGATTTTATGACGGTTATCTGACGTCAATATGACGAAGTTATTTAACCACGTCATTTAATGACGTCTAAATAACGTCTGCGTTACCTAAAATTTTAATACTAAATAAATATGTTTAGAAAAGGAAACCACATTATTCTCTTAAATAATTTGAATGTAAACACATTTATTGCTTTGGTGTTGCCATTATTTGTTTATTCTACTTTCAAAACATAACAAAACTTTTTCAGAGTTGTTCTTGAGTCAGTAATTATTAACTTTCAAAGGAATAATGCTTATTACAAATTCTTCTTTCGAGACACCATAGCAACTTCTAGAAATTGTTTAAGCCACATTCATATGATTTACTACGGCCCTTAATGAACCGTTTAAATTCGAAATAATGTTCATGTTGCTTGATGGTGTCTCTGCAATAATAATAAAACATTTAAATCGTTTGAATAAGACCAAAGTAATTTCAAACTCACCTCTATATAACAGCTATGTAACAGCTATGAGTTACAATTCTTCTAGTTATATTCGCGCATTTGCTAGTTCTCTTAAACTTTAATAATTTTTATGAGTTGAAAACATTTACTTGTTATTTATTCATATTTTTTTTAATTTTTTTTTTTTTCAAATTTTACTCGCATTAACACAGCTGCTTCTACGTCAGTTTCAATGTAAGGTGCATATTTCAATTAAATCTATAATGCAAAAGACGTCAAAAAGACGTCAAATGCACGTGACGTCATATAAATTGAAAACACCAATTTTCCATGTTCAAAACATTAAAAAATTAAACAAAATCCGATCTTTTCGCTTTACAAAAGTGCAATAAATCACCCGAAATCAATATTTAAGTTTAAAACTAAAATTTAAAACTAAATTAATTATTATTAATTTGATATCATTATCTGAAAATTTTCACTTTTGACGATACACAATAATAAAAAATAAAGAAATTAAGAGATTGCTTATAAAAATAAAAATATAAGCCAATTAGTAGGAAATCAACCAAATACAAAAGATTAACCACTTGAATACGTACTCGATGGTTCCGAAATTTTTTTTAAATTAACAATGGAAAAATCAACAATGAAAATTGAACTCTACAAGCTTCAATTTATATTCATCTGATAACCGATCACATTTCAACGTCGGTATTTGCATTGAATTGGAAATATAAAAAAAAATAATTATCGAATTTGAAAAATTTGTTACAAATCTTCGTTGTATTAGAATACCTAAAGCTGAATACATCTATCATCAAAATTGTAGTTTCCAAAATTAAAAAAATTATTTTATTTTAATTTCTTGAATTACATTGTTTGGAATGTTTGTGAATAATTAACAAACTGAAATCAAACTTTTCAATTACAAGAGTTTAATGTTACAGTTTCCAAATAAAACTAAAGCTTAGTCACTTACAAACTACAGAAGCTTATAGCTCTGCTTTATGATTTTGTATTTATTTAGTAATAATTAATTATGGTCGGTGTTCTTAGTTCTTCTTGTGTATTGTTGCAGCTGGCAGACAAAATAAAACACTTTTAAGTTTGCAAAGTCGAATTTTCGAAAAGAAACATTCAAACGTGTTTAAAAGTTAAAGGGACGAAAAACTACTACTTCGGCGTAGGGGGGGAGAGGGGGAGGACAATTTAGAAAACAATTTCTTATTATTTATGGCACGTCTGCACAATAATATTATTTTAAAAAAAAATTTTTAATTTTAAAAAATTTTGAAAAAATCACGTGACATGGTTCGTAATTTGCTTTAATTCATTATTAAAGAAGTTTCTATTACGTTTCTATTGTGTTATGGTCGTATATCATTTAACTGTAGAGTTTCTGCGCAGAAACAACTGCGTTTGCTATGCGTACATGAGACTGCATCCCTCCTTATATGTAGACTGCATAGTGCAATACAGGGTGCGGCAGGGAAACTTGCTAATTTGAAAGGTTAATAAAAGAAAAAGTACTTTACATATCAATTTAATTCTTTTTTTATCGCATAGTAGACATTCTGAATTTTTGTTCTAAATTTGAAGTAACAAAACTTCAAGACCCCCTCTTTCGAATAAGACCCTCCCCACCACTTGCTGATCACGCCTCGTTCATTTGCGCCTTATTCAAATCAGCAAGTTTCTCTGCCGCACCCTGTACAAGCGTAATTAATATTACAGGCCCGTAGCCAGGATTTCATTTCGGGAGGGGCACTCATAAAAACCTTTCGTAAAAAGTAACATTTTTGGCGGATCCCCTTCCGGAAATTTTTATTATTACAAACAATTATTGTTGTTTTTTCTAACATTTGGGGTACGGGCCTGGTATATTATACCATGAATTTTATAAATTTTCCATTAGATTTTTGTTTTTCGTTTTATAAAATTAGTTATTTTCTTTCATTTTATTTAATTTTGTAAATAATTTTGAATTTGCTTGTTATCCGCCAAGAAGTTGTAGTGGCAGCAAGGAGCGGTAAAAATCAGGCTTTTAGCCAAAAAGGCCGCCAAAGGCGGCTGGAAAATTTTTATCCCCTGAATTAATTTGAAATTTTGATTAAAGCTTTGTATAAGAATAAATCTATTTGAGTTTCTGAGTAAGTGATTTTTATTATAATTTTGAGAATTAGCTCATATTTGGACGAATTAACTATTTTTGATTCTTATACAAAGCTTTAATCAAATTTAAATTGTTTTGCTATAATTTTCGAAAGGTGGCATTTTAATTCACTTTTAAAATTTTAAATTTCAACAAGAATCATTATCAACAATGATAACATGCACATTTTTCATTATTGAATTAGCGATCTTGAAAAAAGTTACAAATTTTTGAGTTTGGGATTAATATTGGTTACTTATTTGGGATTAATATTGGTTACGACCCAACCAACCCAGTTCCAACGACCCAAGTTGGATTACATTTTTGGAAGGAAGTAATTTTGGATTATTTATAATGATTGAGGATTGATTGTGAAGATAAAATTTAGAAGTTAAAGAATTAATTAAATTGGCATGGAAGAGTACCCAGATCTGATAATGGCGCACCTGGGTAAAATTAAACTTTGAGATAATCCGATACCAACAACTTTTAATCCTTAAATTATGTATATATACAGATCAATCTTTGCTTTGTGAATCAAAAATTCTGTCCTTTGATAAATACAATACAAAATGGCAACATCTCAAGTTCAAGATTCTGCAACACCAAAAATTTTGTCTGTCGATGATTTTGTATTTGCGAAAGTAATCGGAGAAGGCAGTTTTGCTGTCGTTTACTTGGCCAAAGAAATTGAAAGCCGACAAAAGTATGCAATCAAAGTTTTGCGAAAGAGACAGCTGATACGAGAAAAGAAAACCAAGTATGCTATGATTGAGAAAAACGCACTCGAGATTTTGGCCGCCTGTCCAAATTACTTTGTAAAGATGTACTGCACCTTCCAAGATGCCAACTATTTATACTTGGTATTGAAGTACGCAAAACATGGAGATCTCTTGAGCTGCATGCTTGAAAATGAATTGTTTAATTTGGCTTGTGCTAAATTTTACGCAGCAGAACTTGTGTTGGCGTTGGAAATTTTGCATTCCAAAGGAATTGTACATAGAGATCTAAAGCCCGAAAATATACTTTTGGACGATAATTGGCACATCCGCATTACAGATTTGGGATGTGCTAAATTTCTATCTCAGGAAGAAATTGAGAGCAAATCTTCTCGTAGTTCCAGTTTTGTTGGCACTCCCGAATACATAAGCCCCGAATTGGTTATTGGACGTGAAGCTAGTTTTTCATCGGATTTATGGTCACTCGGGTGCGTGATCTATCAAATGGTTTGTGGTGAGCGACCATTTCAAGGTAACAATAATTATTGTATTTTCAATAAAATTACAAATGTGAATTATGGCTTTCCAGAAGGTTTTGACGAAAATGCTAAAGATTTAGTGGAAAATCTTTTGATTCTGGAACCTGATCAACGTTTGGGTGCTTTAGAGAAGAATGTCTACTCGAGCATTCGGAATCATTCATTTTTTGGCGATGTTGACTGGAGCAGCATCGGTGAACCACCTTCGATTGTAATTAACTCGGAGAGTACAGAAAATGATGATGAAACAATTTTTGATACTGAAGCAGGATTCGACGAAAGAAAAGCGGCAAAATTGATTTTTGAATATGAAATTACCACGAAACCATAAAATTGCATTATTTTAATTATTTCAAAGTTTTAAAATAGTAAAATAAATATAAATATAATTTAAAAATAATAAAAATATACTAAAAGTCACTTGAAAGCAGTTTCTATGTAATACGAATAGAAGAGCTTAACTTGCTGCGTTTGGAAGAAAAGTTAGCACCGCAAAAAGTAAGTATTTGTGAAGCTTAGCATTTTATTGTGTTCTTTTTTGCAATAGTAAAAGATTATAAAAATAAAAGACATATAAAGTTTAGTAGATTTGTAATAAGAAAAAGTGAAAGATAAAATGCTGCTATTTCCTAAACACGAATTAGTGGAATTTGTTTCTATAAAGTTGATTAAGTGCCTTTACTATTTAGTGGTTGTTTGCCGGAAAATCGATTCAGTTGTTTTAGTTTTCCAACTTAGTTATTTAAAGATTTGTTTAAAGAAATTGCACAACTACATAACTGGTATTACATATAAGGGAGAGGAATGTTACAACTAAAATCGATATCTGAGGCCGAACCCTTTATTTCTCAATTAACATACAAGTGTTCTACAAATTAGTCGACTAATAGAATTTCCATTCTTACGATTCCATTAAATTTTCCTTATCATGCAGTGCCTACTGACACTGATATGGTAATGTGTAACTCGAAAACTGTGCGTCTCCACTCAAATATTTATCACCCTATGGTGATCGTGGTTATACTACAACAAAAGTACCACACTTTAATTGTGTTTTAAGAAACAAACACTTAACTAAAGCAATTGCAGCTTTGCCAAGCGCCAAATTGCAATTTAGTTTGCTTTTATTGCACTTAGTTTTGCTCTTATTTCATCTATTAAAATATTCATTCGTGTTTACACTTTACAAAAGGTTATTGTTTTAAATAAAATTTTAGTTTTAGAAATTTACAGTTATTATGGAAATTCTGAACATTCTGCAAATTATGCAGTCAGAAACGATTCGTTCTTTCTGTAATAAAAAATGGTTAACATAAAAGGAATCATCACTTTATTCAAGCTGAAAATAAATGTCTGATAACAACGTTCGAATTGTAATAAATTTATATGTATAGAGGTAAAAGTAACCGGTAAAAAGTCGAAAAAATTTACTCTTAAATGTCGAACCATTGAAAATTTTTCAATAATTCACATTTTTTTCTTTCCTTGCACCTATTATTCATTTCCACATTATTATTAAATTTAATTTTAAAACTTAAACAACAATGAAATATAAAGTTTTACTCCACTATACGTTGTCCTGAAAGATTAAATAAATATTATTCGGAGTAGGCATTCCATCGCCCTTGCTGTACCAGCCGCCACTGAAAGAAGAAATAAATTATTATAAAATTTATAAGATGTGTTTCAAAATCCATTTTTAATAATTTTGAATTTTGGAGTAAAACTTGATTGTTTTTTGTTTTTTTGAGTTTCGGATTTTTGATTTTGTGAATATTTTCATCCTTTTAATATTTGGGAATTGAATTTTGATTGTGTAAATACTTTATTATAATAGTGAATATTTTGAATTGTTTGTGTACGCGCCAACAAAATTTGAGTTGGTAATAATTTTTGCAAAATAAGATAGCTTGGGGCTCTTTGTAGGGTCCGTCAAGGTGGACGGACGCGTTTTGCGGAAGTCTCTGCTGATTTTGTTTGAATTTGCGTCTCCGATTGAGATAATTTGATAATTTGGCATTTGGCAAGGGGTAAATATCCCGAAAATTTTGTGTACACTCGTTTGGAATTCCTTGGAAATCATTGGAATTCTTTGGAAATCCCTGGAATTCCTTGTAAATCCCTGGAATTCCTTGGAAATCCCTGAAATTCTTTGGACATCACTGAAATTCTTTAGATTTCATTTTCATTTGAACTCATTGGAATTCCTTGGAAATCACTGGAATTTTTTGGAAATCCCTGGAATTCCTAGGAAATCGTTGGAAGTGATTGGAATTCGTTGGAATACTTTGGAAATCATTGGAAGTCTTGGAAATCTTTGGAATTCCTTGGAAAGCGTTTGAAGTCTTTGGAATTAAAATAAATAACGGTAAATGAAATAAAATTTCAAAAACCTTTTTGTTGACCGTAAAAACTAAGAATAGGAAATTAATAGTTGAGATAGAGGTCGTTATAATCTACAAAGTAGATAAATTTCAAAATACAAATTCGTAGCAGGACATCGGTAGTCAGGACCGAATTAGGAATCAATAACAAATGTAAAAAAACGAATGAAAAAACCTTCAAAATACATTACATTTTCATAGTATGACATTCGGCTAGTTTAGAGCACGTGGAAGGTTTCATGATCGTTTAAAAAAATGATAAGTTTAATTTTATATTTTTATTGTCAGTACGAGCCCGATGAGGTCAATGTCGTAGGGTAAAACCACGAATAAGCCCGAAATATGTCGGTCGTTAAGGCTTTTTGAATTTGATAATTTTTTTCTTGCTATTTTTTCATTCGCTATTGATTCCTAATACGGTCCTGACTACCGATGTCCTGCTACGAATTTGTATTTTGAAATTTATCTGATTTGTAGATTATAACGACCTCTATCTCAACTATTAATTTCCTAATATTTTGAATTCCTTGGAAACCGTTGGAAGTCTTGAAATTCCTTGAAAATCTTTGGAATTCCTAGGAAATCATTGGAATTCTTTGGAAATCATTGGAAGTTTTGAAAATCTTTGGAATTCCTTGGAAACCGTTGGAATTTTTTGGAAGGCTTTGGAATTCCTCGGAATTCTTTGAAAATCGTTGGAAATCATGGGAAGTCTTGGAATACTTCGGAATTCAGAGTCTTGTGTAGAGAAATTTTACTGGATATTTACCCCTTGATTTGGTGATAATAAAAGTTTGATATTAAAACGTGAGTAATAATCTAATAATTATTTTCATTAAGTAATTTGGAGAATATTTTGTCCCAATTTGGACGAATTTTTGGATAATTGAAGAATCAATTTTTGGAAGAAACGACGTTTAATTAGGGAATAAATTAATTTTTAAAACTAATTATTGATAGTTGAATTGACGGCGACGCGAATCAGTTGCAATAGCGAGGCGTATGGTCGGCGTATCGCAACATTTAACGTTTCCATTTTAATTGAAGATTGTATAAACATTAAATTTAAATAATTTGGACATTTTTATTTTGGATTTATTTAAAAAATTATAGATTTGGATTTTAATATTCAGAGCTTAGAGAATTTCACTACATCAGACATCCCAAAACATGGGGCTTTATTTTTGGAACTCATCGTTGACCCTGAGATTGAGAGGAACATTGGCTAAAAATTGGCACATTTCTTGGAAGTTTTTTTAGAGTCATTTTATTTTTAATTAAAAAATCCATTATTTGGAAAAGGATAAAAGTAAAAATGTTACTGGAAATAATTTCATTAAAATGGACGATACTAGCACTCGACAACAAAAACCAGAGTATTATAAGGATTTAGATAGATTTGATTTTCAAAAAATGATGAGGGATCTAACCTACTTAATAGAAAATAAATTCGAAAATAGTAACAAATGAATGGAAAATAATAGACAAGAACTCAAATCGGAAATGAATAAGAATTTTGAAAATTTACAAGAAAAATTGGTAGTTCTAAAGGGGACTCAACAGTTACTAATTCCAGGGTAGATAAAGAGGAATTAGAAAATAAAAATTTAATGGATGAAGAAAATGGAAACTTGATGAAATCGAAAGATGGATTGGTGATGGATTGGAAAGATGGATTCCACCGAAAGATAGAATGATGGATGAAAAAAGTGAAAACTTGATTAATCTGAAAAATATTAATTTGGTTGTTTTGGAAAGTAAAAATTTTAAAAATGAAAAAAAATTGGATATGAAAAATAAAGAGATGAAAACGGAAAATTTGGATAAAGACAGAGATTTCGTCATACAAATAAAGGAAGAGGCGAAGGAAAATAAAGAAATGGACAACGGTAAACTGGCAACTCCAACATCAGGTCAAAGATTGACAAGAATGACTGTAATTATAATTTTAAATATTAATCTTGGGTTTGCAAATAAACATCCGCCTAATAAACAGGATTGTTTTGTGGAAATGCATTAAGTGGAAGCAATTTAGTTTCCATTTTGAAGCACAACCTTTGTGTCTTTTGTGTCAAAACATCGATTCTTGGCCATATTTTAAGAAAAAGACAGAGGAGCAGGATGTCGTGTTTTAAAATCCATATTTTGTAGTTGTAAAATTTGATTGTTTTTATTTTTTTGAGTTTTCGATTTTTGATTTTGTGAATATTTTAATTTTTTTTAATATTTGGTAATTGAATTTTGATTGTGTAAATAATTTATTATAATAGTGAATTTTTTGAATTTTTTGTGTACGCGCCAACGAAATTTGAGTTGGTAATCACAAGTTTACAAATTCGGGCCAACTTTTGGACCGAGCAGATGAGAACGATTTTTAACGTTATTTGATGCCCTGAACTCAGATCTTCAATCCGTTTGTCAAAATTGGTTTGAGTTTTCGAGTTCGCGCTGAACCAAGTCAGCCGACCACGTTGCATTAAACATCTTTTGGAACTTTTTATTGTACTGTGACTGTGCAAAGAAGCATATTTGCAGTACTTTGGTTTGTTTTGCAAAATTACCACAAGATTAGAGCTGGAATGTCTCTCAAGATACATTTTCGGCATTCATATCTTGATTTTTTTCCCACAAAACTTGGGCGACACGAGCGACGAGCAAGGAGAGCGGCTACATCAAGACATGGCGAAAATCGAAAGCGACACCAAGAATTTGGGGGCATAGGCATGATGAGCCTGATGAGATGATGATGAGAGTATGAAAGACTTAAAATCTCTGTTTATTTCTGATTTATACGTTTTAATTCAATAAATGGCCGTTAATGGTAAAAAATAGTAATATAATGAATTTATTGAATATTTCGAAAACTAGAACCAGTTCTGAAAAACGGGCTGCAGATTTGGATTTAGCCCCCCAATTTACTTTATAAACAGCTTTTAGTTGCTCAGGTCCAAAACCGTGTGTAGTTGTGAATTTTTGTAAAATAAGATAGCTTGGGGCTTTTTGCCGGGTCCGCCAAGTTGGACAGACGCGTTTTTCGAAAGTCTCCGCTGATTTTGTTTGAATTTGCGTCGCTGATTGAGATAATTTGATAATTCGGTGATAATAAAAATTTGATATTAAAACGTGAGTAATAATTATTTTCATTAAGTGATTTGGAGAATATTTTGTCCCAATATGGACGAATTTTTGCATGAGTTTTTAGAATGATTCTGAAGAATCAATTTTTGGAAGAAACGATGATTAATTAGGGAATAAATTAATTTTTAAAAATTATTATTGATAGTTAAATTGAAGGCGATGCGAAGCAGTTGCGATAGCGAGGCGTATGATCGGCGTATCGCCACATTTAACGTTACATTGGAAATTATTTTATGAAATTAAAAGTTTATAATTTTGGATTTGGATTTTAAAATTTTAAAAAATCACTACAATTATAAATAATTATTTTAATTATTTTAAATTGCATTTGGACAATTTTAATTAAATGTATCACATAAAAGGGGGCAAGTAACAATAAGTTAGTTTTGTTGCTTTAAAAAGGATCGAAGCTTTCATGTATTCACAGTGCTCAATTCATAGAAGATGTTTTCATCTTTTAAGTGCATTTCAATTTCGAACTTCAATCAATAACAAAGTACATCAGTTTAAATAAACTTTAGGTTGCACTTTAGTTTCAGGTTTTCGCTTTGAATTTGTCAAGTATTGCTTTCCATTTATCCAACTCGGAAAATTTTAGGATTATCGCAACTATTGATCAACTTGAAAACAAATTTTTAAATTATTTTTAAATTAACGCAGTTCCCGGATTACTGGGACAGTTTCAGGACCGCTTGCAGGAGCTATTTCCCACAGGAATTTTCTTGCAGCTTTAAACGTATGGGAGCTGCTTACAACCGTAATTCGAAGGACCGCTCATCTTAAATTTGTGCGACAAAGGGGACATGATAAATTCTCCAATAAAAGATCAAGACGCTTGCCTTATTTAACCATCCCCAAAGTTAAACCAACCTTCGTTGCATTCCATGCGTAATTTGTATAATATATATTCATAAATGTTTAAATACACATAATACGAAAAAACGAAACTAAAATAATTTTTTTTGTGAAATTTAAGACCTCACGTGAAAACTTTTCACTTTTCTTTTTAGATATTATATTTAACAATAAAAGTATTATGAAAAAGAAAGAACTTAAAAATTAAGCGCATGGGTTTTACGTGTAACAACGATTTTTTGAATAGAATTTTGGATGAAATTCCAAGCTCGACAAAATTACATCTTTTAGGTTTTTTGTAAAATAAATAATAACTGGAGTAACATTTTTTAAAAATCTTAAAAACCAGCTCTGTTTTTCGCAATTTTTCCAGTATTCACTTGAAAAACATTGATTTGCAATAATTTATTGTAAAAAAATTAAAAATTGGCAAATTTATGATGAATTTCAAGCAAATTAAATAAAAAAATTTGCTGTATTATACGGAAGTTGGAAAAAGTATTCAAATTTTAATTTATCTCCTCTGTTTTTTACATTTGTAATGTAGTAAAATGTAGTGGTTGTATGTTAAATTTTGTATGCTATAATTCATTCACAACAAAAAAAAGTGTTACAAACAGACGTCTGAAGTTTCATAAAATTATACTCCAAAAGAGGCATATCTTTTGTGTCTGAAAATCAATGTTGATGCTTACCTTTCACAAGCGACTAAAAATCTGAATAAAGAATTGCGTTCGCTATATAAAAAGATAAGGAAAATCGTTTAAGGTGCCGTATAAAAGCACTTTTTATTAAACTGTTTTGCTCTTTTATCCAACTTTGACAATTTAATTGTTATAAGTTGTAATAAAATGTAATAATAATTGTGTTATTTAAGTTTTTGAATGACTTATATTACACAACTTTCGATCCAACTTGGATATAAAAGTTTTAAAGAAATGTAAAAGAGGATAAACTTTCTGGAGTTGTCGTTTCGGTTTTTGAATTGGTTTTTATATTGCAAGACTTGAGCTTTCTCTTTATAATATGCACTAAGAAATATTTTTTGTAGCTTTCCAGATCAGGCCCGAAAGAGGTCACTCTGCGAGGTGTTCGCAGAGAACTTTCAGGAGATTACAAATGCGAAGTGTCTGCAGACGCACCTTTATTTCACACCGAGATCAAATCTGCTCACATGAATGTTGCAGGTAAGAATATGATCTTTAAAAAATTATTTTTTTAAATATTGAAAAATTGTAGAACTTCCCACCGAAGATCCCTTAATAAGTTTAGACCACCAAAAGGTAGAAATTGGTAAAAAAGTTAAAGCCGATTGTATAGCTTCGGGTTCTGAACCCCCAGCTAATTTAACTTGGTCTATAAACGATGAAGAAGTAAGTTAGCTGAAAATTTTCTCTGAAAAAAAATGTTGTTAATCGTTTTTGTGCAGGTAATTGACAGTTCGGATTATGTTAAATTATTTCCTTCGACCGTGTACTCTGACAGCGCCTTGGGGTTACATTCCTCTAGGTCCCACATTGAAATAGTTGCTAATAAATCCCATTTTAACGATGGCTACATGATACTTAGATGCGAAGGAAGTATTTATTCCTTGTGGAGAGGGACTGTGGACCGTTTCATCCGTGATGAAACGCCACAATTAGCACCAGTTTTAGGGTCTACATCATCTCAGAGTCATTCTGAAGACAATCTAAGTGAGTGACTAAATTATTCAGTTAACTACTTACTAAGTGAAATGATATACATATACAGAGTGTTGATTTAGAATAAAATTTCTAATAATCCATTTAAAATCAATTTTTGCAAATTTATAACTATTACACAACTGAAAGCTGGCTGACATCTAATTTATAGCTAAAAATAGCTAAATTTTTATTTAATTTAGTATTATCGTGCAGACCTCCCCTCCGTCAAAGTAGTAGTTTTTCGTCCCTATAAAATGCATTAATTAACCACATATTGAGAAATTATTATTTCATTTTTCATATTATTTATAATTATTTTTTTAGATTTAGTAAGATTCATAATAAAACTTCTTTTTTAAAAGTTTAAAAATAGTAGAAAGGACTAAAGAAATTGAAAACAATTTTTTTTGTATAATTATATTACCCCCCCCCCTCCCTCACATCCACCTAATTCGAAAATTTTAAGTTAAAGCTACTCTGACGAGGTTACTTAAGATAAAAGAATGAAAAGCAATTTCCGCTACTTCTTTGCATTGGCAGTGAGAAATATTGTAGGTAATATGGGATCCTACTAACTAAACTCCCCCCCCCCCCATTTCAAGTGACCTCCTCCGATTATATTATCCGATATTAATGTAAAATAGTTCGAATGCTTAAAATTCCTCGACAACCGACAGGTAACACTCGCCGGAATCGCAATGTCATCAAACTTCGGATTCAAAGAAATCCGAGACTGTCGATGCCAAAAGTGGCTCGTGAAATTGGAATCTGGAAAAAACTGGAATAAAAGTGAACCTAAGAAGAAGCCTTATAAGCTGCGAAAAGCCCAAGTGCTAACTGATGAAAACAATCGAGTACGACTTCAACGATGCCGTGCTCTTCTCCATGGGAAAATGGGAAAATTTCGTTTTTACTGATGGAAAAATTGTTACTATTGAACAATTTCACAATCGTCAAAATGATAGGTCTTGGTCAGAAAAAGCACCTGGACCTCTTGTAATTGTTGTTCATTGCCAATTCTCCTAGGCTGTCATGATTTGAGGCGGTATTTTTGCTACCGGTAAAACACCTTTAGTTTTTGTGGAAAAAGGAAAAGAAATAAACAATGAAATCTATCACCGGGGGCGCAACAGCACTTTGGTGACCAACATTGGAACTTTCAACAAGACTCTTCACCTGCTCATAAGGCGAAAACTACGCAAGAGTAGTGCCGAATCAATTTTCCTGATTTTATCAGTTTCACTGAATTTCTTCCATACTCACCAGATCTCAACTTAATGGATTACGCCATATGGTCAATTTTAGAGGCCAGGGCCTGTGCAAAACTCCACAAAAGTTTGGAATTACTAAAACAATCTATGCCTCAGGAATAGGATAAAATATCATCAGAGGAGGTACAAAAAAAAGTCAAAAACAAGGAAGCCACTTTGAAATTTTGTAATTTGTGATGTACATAAGGTTGTTGTTAATTGTTGTCCGAGTTCTTGTGAGTCACCCTGTATATTTGTCTTTTTATATTATAATCTTTGTTTAGATTTCTTCTTCGCTCTCGGTTTTTTTTATTATTCTTTAGTTTCTTTTTGTATTTCTATCAATATCTGTGCATTAGTTGTATAATCAGTATGAGTTAGCCTGTTTTCAAAAACGTATAAATCTATGCTCTACCATGACTAAGCTCCGAGAGTATGCAAGGGCCGAAGTATGTCTCAGCAAATCTTTCCATTTATCCAGTAAACGAGACCTACCTCAGCTATTTTGTTTCTAAAACTGAAAAATAAATATACGCAAAATACTAAAAGGGGCTTTCAAAATGTTTATTTATTACAAAAAAAACAAGGAATGTTGCATAGCATTCCATCAGCTATGAGACTAGAACATAAAATAACAATCTGCTCTGATCAAAGTTGACATAGATCAGTGTGTGACAACATTACTCCATCCAACCACCCGAATATATATTACAAATAAAAGCAAGTAACAAGGGAATCTCGAGTTGAAGACTTGAAACCCCAGCATTAACACAATAAACAATGCCAGGAATCTCTGAAGGAAAAACCCAGCCCATAAGCTCTGTGCATCTGAATGGAGGCTGTAGCGGACACCTCAACGCTACTCAAACTGACAGCGAAGACAAAAATTATGTAAATAATTTTAAAAGGGAAACTGCCTGTTTCCTAAAGAAAACAATCAAATAACACAGGCCTACAAATATAAAAAATTTTTTGGTGGATTTTAAAACTGATTTTATCTATATTTGGAGCCCTTAATCTAAATATGAAATTCTTGTTTCTCTATCAGCTTTACTTTTTTAGATCAGTGATTGTTTTAATTTTTTTTTTCTTCGTTTTTTTGTCGAATTTCGAATTTCTGTTCACGCCATCTAATTTAAAATTGGATTTCTGAAGTTTCTTTATTAGAAGACGGTTTTGCTCTGAAAATTTAGAATTCAAATTTGAATTAATTTTGATTGAATTGAATTTATGTTCGCACTTTCAAGTTTGAGGTTGAATTTCTGAAATTTTTATATTAGAAGACAGAAGACCTGCTCTGACAATCTAGAATTTAAATTTTAGATTGGCAATGCGGGACCATTAAGAAATGAGGAAACCCACCCTAAAACTACCAAAAGCCGCGTTCGAGAAGTGTTGTGAGGACAACATCAACTGATGACTAAATAAAGAACTTCTGAGAAAAAATATTCTCGTTTCGTTATGAAAATGTCTCATTATTTCACTAAAATGCTTTATCTGATAAATTCGAGCTGATAGGCAAAAACTAATGCCATATTGGAATTCAGGGCATCGAATTCATATAAAATCAGCTCCAAATTCCTCTGCAACAAAACTACTGTTGGCCTGTGTATTTTTTATCTTTTTACCTGTTTATTTATTACCTAATAACAGTGTCGTAGCGAGATTAACTCGCGCCCGGGGCACAATACCTTTTTAGCGCCCCCCCCCCATTCGAAAACCATATAATATTATATGTAAAATATACTCGCAAATAAAAATTATCCAACAATTTTTTGATTTGCGGATCATTTGGCGCCTCTTTGTGAGTAGCGCCCGGGGCGTGATCCCCCCCCCCCTTGTCCTTCTTACGCTACGCCACTGCCTAATAATTGTGTAATCAATCTGTAACCTCGCAGATTATATCGAGTACTCAAAACCATCCACCCAAATCACATTGCAATTGCAACAAAAGTAACATCTTCTGTAATGGCACGATCCCATCCACACTTGATGACTTCCAACTAGAGAAAAATGTGGGATGGGAAAAATCCCAAGCTGTCCCGTCCCGCGTGCGGGACAAAATATACAGTCCCCCGTGGGACGGATTGCCAATTTAGTCCGTTTTTTAGTTTATTTTAAAGAATTAAAATAAAACTGACTTAAAAGTAAAAAATAATTACGTTATTTAGTCCCGCGGGACGTGCAAGACTTACAGAACGAGGCGGCATTGCGGGACGGGACGAGACGGGACAAAAAAAGTAGTCCCGCATTCTTCTCTACTTCTCAACTAATCAGTTGAATGTCAGTTGAAAATCAGTTGAAAAATATGAATCAGATGTGATGTCTCAAAAATAACATTTTCAGCAGCGATAATCAATTCTGTCACAAACATCCATTATCACTCCACAGGTGCATCCAAAAACCAACACGCACCGGTGACTGATAAAAACAAAGGACATCTAACAATACTGAAAATAAACAAAAAATCCTGCAAAATCAATACATCAAGCAAATAAAAATTGCTTAGAAATTGCATTAAAATATTCACAGAAATAAATATCTTAACTTCACTAAAGAAAACTTGAAAAAGCACCTCCAGCAGCATCGAATTTACGAAACTTAACATCATTTCCAGCGAAAAAAAAAACAGAAACAAATAACTACAGAGTGTCAAAAGAAAATCTAACAATATTTTGTTACAAAATGAAAACCTCAAAATTTAAAGATAATGTCTCTCGCAACCACAAGGATTATTAATAAATATCAAAAATAGAATCGAATCAACAGATAATAACTGCCCCAACAGCCCTGTTAAATTCACAATTATACGCCTTATACACAGATCTACTTTTGATTTTTTTCGTAAACTGATATTTGAAAGCTTTTCGGATAAGCAGGTCGTTTCGATTGCAAGTAACTTGAGATGAAAACCACTGAAATTTGGTGTACAAGTGAAAAGAAATGTGAGGAAATCCGAGAAAATCTTAGGAAATCTTAGAAAATCGAGAAATCTTAGAAATACTACAGACAACATTTTTTTGCAAAAAGGTCAATTGTATGAAGCAGGAATTGCAGATTAACGGTAAATTACGGTTTTCCAATAATAAAATTAAAATAAACTTTTAAAACCGATTTACTCAAAACTATACATTTTTAAGACGGTGTAGGTGATTTTTCAGCCTGTACTGGATGAATTGGCTTGAAATTTGGAACACATATTCAAAGAAATAGTAGTTTCGGCGTGACGAAAGCTTTTGTTGAATTTCTTTTTTGTTGATTTTTTATTTAAGAAATGTGCATTTTTTTATAACAATAAAGTAAAAAAATTTTTTTTCATCAATTTAAAGGAATATTGAGAAAATCCTTTGTCACGCCATAGCCAATACAACGTAATTAACAAAAAAAAATTTTTACTTTATTTGGATTGACCCAATTGCCAAAATCATCTACACCATCCGACCATGCACGAGAAACAAGGTTATACGTAAAACCGCGTAACTCCTGCAAATATAAATATGTTTTAATAAAATTTTATATGCAAACTAAGAAAGATAGTTATTAATAAATATCCAAAAATGTCAAAAATCGCAATTGCAGTTTTTCCGGAATTAATTTTCAAAGTTCACATTGATTTTCGCTAGCTCACATTAGGGTAACCCCTTAATAAATTTAAGTTACAATGGCCAAAATTAAGACGAAAATGCAAAAACCAAAAAAATTAAAAAATTAATAAGGAAAAGAACAAAAAGTAAATGTAAAAAAATTTTGAAATACTCGAAAATAAAACTGAAAAAGATAAAAAGGAAACCGAAAAACATAAGAAGAGAAAAGAAATTAGATTTAGAATCGATACGTTCGGACTAAATTGAGGCATAACATGGAAGAGAAGATAGAAGATACATCAGAACTAACGTATGAGGAACTGGTTATAATGATGAATAATATATAAAGTAAAAAACCTGACATTTCCTTTTAAGGCAAAGGAAAAATATCACTATAAAAGGTATCTGAACTGATAATTGAGATGTTATAACAATCATTACAACGGAAGTCTGAGGAAATAAAGAAAAAAAAATTATATAAGCTGATAAGCCTTTTATGTAAACAGGTCTCAAAGAATTACAGAGTATGATGTTCTGGAGAATAATAAGTAAAAAGGGAAACCGAGGGAGGTGAGCGCCAAGAAACGATCGTGAGCAGGATGACTCTGAAGGATGAAAAAATCGAACAGTCAAACAGAAAGCCACAATATTGCTTAAAATAAAGGTAAACTTGTATATTAGATGATAGTCTGAAAAGGAACATCCTGTAGCATTTAAACTTAGGGTTAAAATTAAGCAATTATAGCATTTCAATTAATTTACTCTTGTTATTTTTTCAACTATTTAAATGGCCATTAGTCATTCGCGAAACTTGATCGGTTTGAAATCCCCTGCATCAATTTATTTCCTTCAAATCTATCGATTAAGGTAAAGTAAAGTATTTAATATGGTTCAGTACATTTCAGTTTTCAGATAATTGCACAAAACAATCACTTTACGGTTAGTAATTTAGTTGATCATTAAGGGTCTGAACAACTGACGAGAGAGGCTTTCAGAAAAAGCTGCTGGAATTGTTTTTTTTTAATTTTAGGCAACCAGCTTTCAGGAAAGATAAATCAGAAAAAGGGAAAATTTTTAAGTCGACACTCTGTATAAAAGCGTGAGGTCTTAATTTTTTCTAATTTTCCTTTTAGGTTTACATGGAAGTAGCTCAAATTCGCCTTCTTTCTCGACTGGCCTTGTAATGTGTTTTTTAATTTCGCTCTTTAGCAGGTAATAAATTAATTTTGTAAAGTGTACCGTGAAAATGGATTTTATAAATGAAAAAGTATTAAACATAATTTTAAAAAAAGTTGAAGTGCATTGCGGTTGTGAAAAATTGGTTTGTATGAAGAGTATAAATTCGTTGGTTGGTTCGATGTTTTACTCGAAGTTATTATGTTTGTACTTTTATTTTATTCTCTCCTACTTTAATAGATTAAGAAGTTGTGATCTATGTGGAGACAAATGGCAATAATAATATTATTGTAGATGTATAAATATTATAGATGTAATTAAAAATCAATACCTATGTCAAAATATAGCTCCGCTTAATTAGTTAATAAGTTTAGATAATTGCAAAATCGACTGATAAGAATATTAATTACGTTATTAATGTAAATTAAGTTTGTATATACCATCACTTAAATAAATTAATTTTAAAATATTAACGCACTTATATATTATTGAATAGGTAATGATCCAGCAAAAGATATTCTTTTGGGACCACCGCAGAGAGCCGAAGAAAAAGCAAGTAATTTCAATCAAGAGAGTCCCTCGTGAGTTTTTATATCTAAAATAAATAAATAAATTTAAAAATTACTTTACTTCAATTTGAGCAAAGCGTTAAGAAAATATAGAGCCTCGAAGGAGATTTCTGATTTTTATAAATTAATTTACTTTCCGTTTTTATATTCCTTTTTACTTTAATATAAATTACTGCCATTAAATATTGAACATACAACTTTTTCTCTTTATTTTTACCTTTACAATAAAATGTGGTTACAATGGTGCTTCTAGCAATTGTGCAGTATATTCCAACAATAGATACTACTGCGATCTTCCAATGGAATCTCAAGTAAGTAAAACGGCACGGTTGCTATGGTTTTAAAATAAAAACATCAGGAAGGAAGCAAACAACAACAAAAACTAAAATTTAAAAAAAATTGTCGACGTTACGATATCGTGGAACTGACAACCGAGATACTCAAAAACTGGAGCAGCACTTGATCAAGTTTCACAGGTAATGATCCACCCTTGATTAAGAACGTGAAATCCAAAGATAAACTTGATTAAAATTACAAAGTAAGGGTCGATTGCACCAACACAAGTTATGCTTTTAAATTAAATTTGTTGCACCAACTTCAATTCATTTATTCTAATTTGTGGAAATATAATTATATATTATTGTATGACCGCGGGGATCCACCACATAAACTTATCTCTGGAATTCCCCTATACAATACCTTGTAAAATCTATCAACTCGTGTTAATTTTCTTTAAATCCAATTTTCAATTTTGTTTTAACCTATTTGCAATTTGATTGGTTCAAGGTGTTGCTATCAGTAAGCTATCAAAAGCAAAATATGCTGTAAATTTGCATTTGAAAAATATTACAGTTATTACGAAATGTAATCATAGTATAATTACATTTTTGATTGAAAAAACGAAAAACTCCAATGCATCCAATAAATAATTTTTTATAATATAAAAACAACTTTATTATAACATAGCCATACCTACAGATAACAACAATTTTAGTAGGACGCAGGAGTTTTTCTCTTTTAATTTAAAAATAATTATTATTATTATTTTCTTTTTGTAAAGCCAACTATTTTAATCGCTACAATTGCGTTCGGTCAAGAGAGAAATTTGAATTTTGTTAAGGGGGGAAATGGGTGTGAGGTACAAACAAAGAAGCATATTTTTGTGATTACGTCATTTGTTAATATTTTTAAAATTTTTTACACTATTAAGCATTATATTAAGAATATTCTGCTAAATTTTCTTTAAAAATGATTGCAAATAAACGTTAAGCAGAGCTTCAGGAAGAGACGCAATGCAAATTTGGGCCATTTATATTCCGAAATAAGTAGATACAAGCGAATTAAGATTTGGTAAAATCACGTGCTTTTGAAACTTCAAATGCTCCTAGCGTCGTCCTAGCGCTCCTCTGGATGAACAAACTTTTATAAAATTTCTTGAGATTGTTCTTGGAACCTAGGGCAAACTTTCCACCAAGTTTGAAGCAAATCGGTAGATAAAAAAATTTCCAAAAAAATTTTGATAATAATAAAAAAAATTTTTTAAAAAGAATTTAAAAATATTTATACAACAAAATTTGTAGGAAATTTGATAGGGATCATTTTTGTCATAATAAACTTTCACCTATTTCATTGCATTTAGAAGTTATAATGGATTATGTCTTATAGCTTCAAGTAAACCCCCCGTTCCCCCTATTTTATTTTATTCATTTTTACTGGGCTTCGTGCCACAACAGATTAAAACTTAAATTTAAAATTTGGATTGATTTCGTTACTTAGTTTAGATGCTATCGTGTTCACAGACATACATACACATACTACATACATACATACTGACTTTTTCAAAAATTTTGGATATAGCATAAAGGAACCTCGAAACATAAAAATTTGAAAAAAAGAATGGGGGGGGGTAAATTTTTTTTTTCAATTTCAGATAAAAAGTAAAAAGGTTCCATGCGGTAGTCAGGATAACTCATTGTTGCTTCATCTGAAATCAAAAAACCAAAAATATTTCTTTAGTACATAAGTTTATCTTGGATTTTAACGAAAGATTTTTTTTTTCAATTACAATTTAGTTTTTAATTAAACAAAAAAAGCAGTTTTTGGCAAAAATCACAGTTTTTCTGATTGCACCTTTACCAAAAAGTAAAAAATCAATATTTTGTTAATTCTTTCGTTCAAATCCAAGATAAACTTATGTACTAAAGAAATATTTTTGGTTTCTTGATTTCAGATGAAGCAACCAAAATTTTAAAAATAATAACAAAAAATAAGGTATTCTGCAAAAAAAATCACAAAAATATGCTTAAATAATATTTCCCCCCGTTAAGGCAGTGTTCTAGTCTAGAGCCATAAATTTTGTCATCTGAAATAAAATTACAAAAAAGATTCATTATTAGTAAGAATATCGTTATAGCCCCTACCAAAAAGAAAACTGAAAAAAAAATTTTTCGTGAAACGGCAGCAGTCTGAAAGCGAAAAACAGTTTTTGACTCGTTTTTTTCCATAATTTTTAATTTTTACTCCTTTGTAAAAAGGAAAGTATTGTAATCCCGATTTTTTTCGGTTTTTAGATTTTGCTAGAAATATCCGTTTTAACCTCCCCTGAATCCATTTTGACTAGTTTTGCCGCGACGTCTGTACGTATACGGACGTCTGTATGTCGCATAACTCAAATACGGCAAGTCGTAGAAAGTTCAAATTTTGGATTTGAGACTCTTATAGCAGTATCTAGTTGTGCACCTTATATTTTTGGTTGTAATTGTTCGGGTGAAAAGGGCACATGTAAAGCGATACATGACGCGCACGAATGGATTAACGAGATTCTAACTACACAAATAATTATTCTAAATTTTAGTCATTTTGGTACAAAAGTAGTAGGGGCGATAGGCAGATATATTGTCGTGGAACGTAGGATTTTGTTATTTTTCAATCCCACTTCCTTTTCGGTCTTTAATATTGCCGGTTAGCTTCTCAAGTCGGAGAGCGAAACTTCTCAGGAGTGGGTTTATTTAATTTGTCTTCTAATACCCAAATTCTTAATTTTTTTAATTTTAATTTAATCCAATGATTTCCAAAGTATTCCACGGAATTCCAGTGCTTTGCAAGGAATTCCAATGAGTTTAAATCAAAGTGCAATCTAAAGAATTCCAGTAATTTCCAAAGAATTCCAACGATTTCCAAGGAATTCCAACGATTTCCAAGGAATTCCAACGATTTCCAAGGAATTCCAACGATTTCCAAGAAATTCCAACAATTTCCATAGAATTCCATGAATTTCCTGAGATTTCTAAGGAATTTTAACGATTTCCAAGAATTCCAGGAATTTCTAAAAAATTTCACAGAATTCCAGTGATCAAAGTTCAATCTAAAGAATTTCAGTGGTTTCCAAAGAGTGCCAGGGATTTCTAAGGAATTCCAATGATTTCCAAGAGAATTCCAAATGAGTGTACAAAAAATTTGTGGAATATTTAGCCCTTGAGTTTTTGGATGAATTTTAAATGTCTAAACTTTAAAAATACGCAGAAAACAAAAAATCAATTTTTTCAAAATTCTAGACAGGAACACTGCCTTAACTCGAACCGGATTTTTTCTTAAAAACAGAGAGAGAGAAAAATGCTAGTAAACGGCGATTCTAACAGAAATCGGAATAAAATGTAAACTAAAAATAATGACTGTGTGTTTATGGTACTTGATTATCAAAAGAATTTTTTTTGCACTTTAACACACGGCATTACATTTACATACTTCAATCTATCGTAGAAAACTCGCCCATTCCCAGTTAAAACTTCATGGCTTTGTGGCTTAAAAGTTTAAAAACCAAATTTAGCATTGCTTTGTACATCCATAAAAATACAATATCCACGCACTAGGTCACCTAGTTTTACGACTTTGAAAGCAATATCGATCACAGGTAAGTCGTTTAAGTGCGAAGAAACTGATCATTCACAGCTCAACAATTCTTCAATTGGTGATACAATTTCGTCCAACTCTGTACTAAAGCTAAAAAATTACAGGACTTCACTAATCAATCACTCGTCTCATAAAATTTCTACGGAAACAACGACAATGAATTTCATAATTTACAAAACCAACTTAAAATTTCCGCTGGAATGAATTCTCTAATTTGCAGGTACGTAAATACACCAACCGAAATATCAAATTATTTTGTACACAAATTTGACAAGTTGACTGTTAAAAATAAAAGAATTTAATTTTAAGTGACAAATTATAACTTTACGAGACAAGATATGGTTATTTAACAAAACGAATGTAAAAACAAAATTATAATGGAAGTTTAATCTAAGTATGTTAATTTATAGAACGTATGCAAACGTTAGTTTTGATATAAATAATATGGCACACAAGCATAAACGGTTGGCACATATTTCTGACTCTTTGGTCGTCATCGGTACCGCATACAAGTGAAAGTTTTTGAATTGTGCAACTTGCACCTTTTTGTTTCATAATTCAAAATCTCTCATATGTATACGGTACTGAATCTACTCTTATTTTACATTGAAAATTTGAAAAAAAAAATGTTTATATTATTTTTTATTATTTATTATTATTATTATTATTTATTATTATTTTTTCTTTAGGTTTAGTTATATATTTTTTTAAGTTTACGGACGTTTTTCATTCTTTGTAGAAGCTGTTTCCAATTATTTCTGTGGTCGCATGCATTCGTATCGCTTCTCTTATTATCTTTTTCTTTTGTTAAAGAAATGCGTCCATGTTTTGCTTCCATACGTAACCACTAGTACTGATATTATTTCGTAAAATTTTAATGCGGTTTATTGGCTGCTTTTGTTCTTCTGATGATTTTATTAATTTTTAATTTAACAAAAAAATTGGTTTGTTTAATAATTATTATCTTGGATTTTACTTGTTTATTATTATTATTATTTATTTTATTTCATGCAGAACTACTAATATTTTCAAATGTAAATTTCGTACAACTCATTAGCTTCATAAGCATAATAATTATGTACATAGTTTAACTTGACATCGACGCTTTTCTTTCACCTAAGCACGTCTGGCTTATATTGTATTACGTTAATAATCTGTATTTTAACAAGCAAGGATGAGTAACGAATATGTTAAAAATTTAATGTTAAAATTTCATAAAGGTGCAGTAACAAGAAACCCATTCTTTAGGTCAAATATGCACCGTTTTGTTCGATAACTTGTTTCCATTTAAAGGTAATTTCAGTATGCCTCTCTCATATGGAAGCCCTCGAAAAAAATTGAGACAGTTAATTTTCACAAACGCCTCTTGAAGCGAATTTTTCTCCAGCAAAATTGTTCGCCATGAACAGGAACAGTTGGTAATCACTTGGTGCCAGGTCCAGACTTATAAGGTGGATGCATAAAAACCTCCCAACTAAGCTCTCGGAGCTTCTGCCGAGTCACTATCGATGTGTGTGGCCTGGCGTGTTCCTGGTCCTGTTGAAACACAATTACTCTCCTATTGGCCAAAGCTGGCCGCTTCTGGACGATTGCTTCTTTCAGAAGATCCAATTGTTGACAGTACAGTTCCGAATTAACACTTTTGCCGTAGAAGAGCAGCTCATGGTAAATGATTCTCTGCCAATTAGTTTAGTCTTTCTCAAAACGGCTCGGAGTGGAAGGCACCGGAGCGCAGGGTAGCGCAGATCCGAATTTGACAAAGACAACCATGGCAAACACGGTTCCACCACAAAAAACACGTGTTTTTTATGAAAAAAAAAAACACATTTTCATTTGTTTGTTTAAAGATTAATAATTTAGGAGAGACATCTGGTGAGAACATTGGCCGGCGGGGAGCTGGCCGCGGCGACTTGACCGGGGCGAGTCGGCCCGGCGGCAAATTGGCCCGGCGCGGCTGCAAGCCGGCCCCGGCGAGTTGTCCTAGACCCAAATTATCAGGAGGTGAAATTGCCGTAGATGAAATTACCAGGGAATCCTTTTACAGGGATCAAATTACTGGAGACCAAATTAATAGGGATCAAATCACAGGCTACGAGAAATGGGTCGATTTTGTTGCGATTCTGCAGCAATTCGCAGATGGAAATTTGGTCTATGAGGTTTTTTTGCGTTAGCTCGTGTGGCACCCATACATCCAGCTTCTTTTTGCATCCAGCATTATTTCAATGGTTCCAAACGGTTTCTTGTTCAATCTTTAGCTCTTGGGCAATCGAAACAGTACTTACATGATGGTTGGACTCGACAATTTCCAGGATTTTATAGACATTTTCGACAATTAACCTTCCAGTGCGTGATACATCTCTGACATTGAAATTGCCGGAACGGAATCGACGAAAATAAAACTGCGTGTCATTGGGTGTTCCAGTGTCAGGACCATAAACACTGTTTACATTTTCAGCCGCCTGGCTTGAGTCTTCGCCTTTATCGAAGAAAAACTGTAAAATATGGCGTATTTTCTCTTTGCTAGTATCCATCTCTGACGCGCGCTCAAACAAAACTGAGTCTATTATTCACAAAACTGTCAAAAAATGCAGTGACTGTCACAAAGTCACTTTATCAAAAAGTTTCTTTAACGCCATCTAGTGGAACCCGATCGGACTTTTACAACGTGAGAAAATTACATTTTTTTTTTCGAATATAATCACAAAGCTAAGTGTCTCAAACCGGGGGGTCTGGGGGGTATGGAATACCCCCAGCACATTAGTGATTTTGTTCAAAAAATGTAAATGTGTTTTGAATTTCAAATCAGAAATCTTAGATTTCAGATTTTTAGAAGTTGAAACCCATAAACTCAATAATTCTTTTTTTTGCGCACAATCTTTGGTGTACTGGAGGGTATTCCATACCCCCCAGACCCCCCGGTTTGAAAAACCTAGCTTTGTGTGCGTATTGTGTTTATATTGTTTGCGGTTATTGAAATTTAATTGGGAATATTGTTATTTTAATTCGGAAGTAATCACCGATGCAATTTCCGTGACTGCTAAAAAAATACAAAACCATTTTTTATTTTAAAGTTTTATTTATTGAATTTGTAAATATTTTGAATTGTTCTGTACGCCAAAAGTTAGATGTTGGCTCGGAAATATGTTGTAACTTCGCTTTTTGCCGTTCGCATTGACCGGAGTGGTCGCTTTTTACTGAGAACTTCTGTAATTGTAAATTTTGAGTCTTTTGTTGGGATTTTTTTGATTATTTTGTGAACAAAAAGTTTTTGATTTGCTGTGAATAAATTTTTTATTATTAATTTGGATTTTATTTGGATCATTTGAATTGGAAGAAAAAGTTTGGAGGCATTATAATTTTTGGATTTGGATATTTTTAATTTATAATTAGGAGTATTTATAACTTAGGAGTAAATAATTACTCCCTTTTCATCTAATATTATCAGAGCCGGAACTAGGACCGCCACGAGCGCGAGCTACTTAGGGGGAGCCAAATTTTCAATTTTAGAATTAAATTTATAAAAAATAAGTATATAAAATAAAAGGCATTTTCCAAATTTATAAATTACCTCGAGGAACTTAATAACAAAATTTCAATTTTATGTTTAAAAAACGAATTATTAATAACAACATAATAATTATTACAAACGATTTTATTATTGGGTTCTACTTTATTTTATTTAATTGTTAATTTAAAAAAAAATATTTTTTTATAAAAAATCATCTACCTACTTACATTTTATTTCAAAAAAAGAAAAAAAATCATATGAATCATTATTTTTTCAGTTTTAATAAATTCCCCCCGCGATTTACGGTCCTGGTGGGCAGGGCCGTATCTGAAGGTAGGTTTTTTGAGAAAATATTTTTGTATCGCGATTTTCTAACTTTACAATAGATCGCTTGACGTTGAAATTTTCAAAAATTCTCGTCCGGACCCCCGGGTAGGGGCGCAAGTTTCAAAGTCGCCACGGGCGCATCATACCCTAGTTCCGGCTCTGAATATTATATTTGACATTTTAGTAAATTATAAGTTACGTTGATCTCTCTTTTTAGTTTCTCTCCATTTGGACTCTCTCCATTTATTGAGATCTCATTTGGCTTTCGTATGATATAACGGAATTGCCAGAATACATAAATTCCTTATTGATAAAAGTAATTTGAAATGCAGGCAAAGCAAAATACATTTTAAAATGTATGTACTGCGTGATGCTTCCATTACACTTCTAAATAAACATTATTTGACGATTTTCAATGGATGAAATTGACTATAAAAGCATTAAACGTCAATAATTACTTTTGAAACAAACAAAAATTAAAATGCATCCAATGTTTGCTTTTAAACAGAAATTATCTCAAAATACCTCAACAATTGAAAATTTCTCGCTGTACACTTTCAGTTAAGGTTTTTCCACTTCTTTTGTGAAAAAAAAATTGTGTTCAATTCATCAAATAGTAATCAAATAGTAGGATTTCTAAAATTAATAATAATAATTAATTAAATGCAATATTAAATCAATTTCTTTTTATTGTAAAAACTTCAAATAAAAATTTAAAATTATTCTGTAAATTAGTATTCTCAATGAAAAATACAAATACAGATGCGTTTTGCATTCTCCCTCCTGTATTTGGCAAGAATAAAATTATTTGGTAAACAAACATCGATTATAGTGCAAATGCGCTTTATAATTTGAATCCATCATATTTATCTTCCTTAAAATACAATTTGGCTACTTCCACCGAAAGAAGTACCTAACATTGCAATACTTTTTGAAAATTGCAAATTTGTGTAAATTATTACATCTGCGCTCAGTAAAACAAAAATTTATGTGTGTAATAAAAATTTTAAAATTGCGTGATATTAAACCTTTTATTATTACGAATCAAGTTGTATCACAATGTTAATAAACATTTATGACCTGTTTTCGTAAAAATTACAGGCTGAAATTTAAAAATGCATTCCTTTTAATTGTTCCAAATTTTCATAATAATTATTATCGTGGTGCCTTTTGGGCTATCTAAAGGTGGATCCAGAACTACATGATTTTGTCGTAATATGCAAGTATATTATGCATATTTGGGAAGAAAAATAAATTTGGGTTCCAAGCTGGGTATCGTCTAAAAGTTTAATAGCAATTAAAAGATTTAAATCGTGGAAAGCTATAAACTTCTGATGCCAAGCCCACTAAGAGCATCCTAGTTGCAAGAAAGAACATTTCTCAAGATAGTTTAAAATCTCTCTCCATTAATTCGGCCATCAAGTTCCATTACACAATCGACCCATTTAGAATGATTTAACGATAAATTAGCAAATACTGAGGTGGAACGGTAGATCGGCATGGGCCGATTTTGTTAAAAACCCAATAAATTTTCCTTAAAGATCATAAATTGGAAAAAAATTTAATGAAGAATTAATAAACAATTACTTAAGATCTAAGCGTTATTAGTTAATATTTAAAAATTTATTGATGGCTAAAGAAGTAATTTGATTTAAAACCTTAATTAAATGTAAAAGTTGAAAAACTCAATACCAATTTATCTTGACTTCGAAGAAAATTAATTAGATTTTTCTTTGCTGTACGTAAATATTTTACGAGAAAAGCTACTGGTAAATTTTATAATTAAATAATTAGTCTTTTATATGATGTTTATTATTTATTTACCAATGGAAAAATACGAGAAATAAATTATTTAAATTGAGATAACGAAACGTATCGCTTAGCATTATTGAATGAAAGTTTGCATTTTGATGTTGTTAATTTTGAATACACAATTTTGCGTTGGCGATAAATTAAATGCAATTTAAACGTGTGGATGGAAATCCAGTGACGTCGCGAAAAATTTAAATTATAAAGTTGTAGTTGTCACTTGCAATTTATGACTAAAAGCTTACATTTACACAATTTATTGATAATGAAAACGATTTTTTGCTTTATCGCTCCAATATTCATTTTATTCAAATTGATTGGATAAAGTTAGAGAATACGATTTTCGAGCATGAGCTTCATATTTATTCCAATTTTATAATTAGCAGTTATATGTTTTTAAATTACATCGCGTCTATTTAAAATTTAGTCTGAAAACTTGCAAAATAATTTAAATCTTGAAATAGTATTTCCAAAGTGTATTCACAGTTTGTTAGTTTTAGTTTGACTTTAACTTTGACTTGAAAATTTCCTGGTAAGTTTAAAATTATTTTAATACAATTGAATTTTCCAGCCAAATTAATTAGCTTAAAAATTTGAGGAGCAATCATCACTTTTCTTCCAAAAGATAAAATATTCAATAGTTTTGCTAGGATATTCCATGTATTCATTGTGTTTATTCAATTGTACTCTACCAGAACTTACTATTAATTAAAAGTTTCCGAATCTCAGTGACTAGTAATTATTATTCCAAGTTTTAGCCAATATTAGCTTATCCATATGTTGTAAATAGTTAATTTGCCGAGCTAGCGATTCAACTGTAATTTTTGCAGTGTTTTAGCAAGAACCACAATCACGTGTAGTTTTAAGTTTTTGCTATTAATATTTTAATTAGAATTTAGTTCGTTGGTCAGTGAAATAAATTTTCAAATTCTATCCAAACGCATTACCTGAGGGTACTCCATACCCTCAGGCCCCCAGTAAAGTATTTAATATTGAGTATTACGGAGCCGGACAATTTAAAACGGCCGGTTGAACGCGGCCGGTTGAACGCGGCCGGTTGAACGCGGCCGGTTGAACGCGTCCGGTTGAACGCGGCCGGTTGAACGCCGCCGATTGAACGCGGTCGGTTGAACGCGGCCGTTTGAAGCGAGAGACGGTTGAACACAGAGACGTTTGAACGATAAAAATTAGATGCAATTGCACCCCTCTCTGTTATGTTTAAATATAATAGAAAATGTCTTATATTCCGACATGTAGCTTGCACCGGGTTCGGTCAGGGTACGTATGTAGATTGCACCGATAGTCAGTAAGTAAGGTACTTACTCTACGGTCTAGGACAAAATCACTCGGCCACAATCCTGCTGCCATAATCCCGCCGTCAAAATCCCGCCAGACCATAATGACAAGCAATGTCTCGCTTTAACCCATCCAAAAAATTCCATATAGCCGAAAGAACTCGCCAAAGGTGAAACTCAAAAAAGGTAAAACTCGTTTCAGAGAGGATCCGAAAGCGTGGGGTGCGAAGAGAATCCACCCTAAAAGCAAGTTTTGTATTTGTAAAATATAGATTAGTATCGGGGATATATTGGCATTTAATTAAGAAGAAAAGCAGAACTAATTTTTATGATGGATCCGTGTATTGCCATGGTTGTCTTTGTCAAATGCAACTCTGCGCTACCCTGCGCTCCGGTCAGTGGCGGATTCAGCGAGGTGCAATGAGTACAATTGCCAGAACTGAGAATATAATAACTTCATTTTTAAATTTTTAAAAATATTTATAAAATAATTAATATGAAAGCAACATAAATATTTGCTTTGTGCTACCTCTAAAAAAGTTTTGAAAAGCTAACAATATATTATTCAATACGCTTACGCAAATTCCGATTTGGATTCGTCCACTGACCGCTGCATAGACTTACGGAGTGGACAGCGAGTAGCAGTTCTGGAGAGTAGGATGCAGAAAACAAACTGAGCGGCAACAAAACTCGCTACGCTCGCAATCGGCATCTTACCTAAACCTATGTTTTTCTCGGTTACAATACTGATTGCCCTTACTGAAAATCGAATCTGGATTCGCCTCTGGCTCCGGTCCCGGAAGCGAAATATGGGTCAGGGTGTTGCAAATTCAAGCAAAAATATATGCTCTAGAATGGCATATGCTTTAAATTAAAAGATTTTCCACTTCTCATGTTAATAAAATGCACCAATAACGTAAAAAATTAATTTTTATTCTGCCTATAAGCAAAAGCATTGCAGCCAATCAAAAGTCGGACATTGTTTGTCGCCAGTGTCTCTATAAAGTCACTGTAGGCACGGGGAGTTCAGAAGGCACCTTAGGAGACTAAGGAAATCTCCGGACGGCCTCTGCCCCAGTTGTAAAGAACTCGATGAACTTTTTCACAGGATCTTTGAGTGCCATCTGTATAAGGACGAAAGAAAGAGGTGAAAGAGTATTTCGTCAACCAAACTGAATTGTACAGAAGGGCTAGTCCGGACCTGCTGCATGGGTTCTTGGAAATAAAAACGATTCGACCAGACAACGCGGAACCAAATTATGATGAAGAAGAGGCCGCTTTACAGATTTAACGATAAAAGACCAACCAACAACCAGCATAAAAACAATAGTATCGAAGCTAACCAAAACTAAGAACCCAGAAACAAAACAAAAACAGAGGTTGCTCTGAGAAAAAACTGAAGAAAATCAAAATCAATCCGAAACAAAATAGCAAAGAAGAAAACAATTGAACGAAACATAAAATAACGGGCACTTTCCCGTTTTCGGACCTGGACAATATTTTTTTTACGTTTGTAATATGTATTTGCAATATTTTATAAATAAAATTACTTAAATTGGCTCCGGTCCCTTCCGCTCCGGGCGCTCTGAGCCGTTTTGACAAAGATAAACTCATTAAAAATATCTGAGAAGACCGAAAGAACTCGCCAAAGGTGGAACTCGAAAAAGGAGAAACTTGTTTGTTGGGACAAAATCCCGCGCCACAACTTAGTCTAAGTTAATAATAATCCTTTAGTCTACATCGAGTGAGATCCACTTCTTTCTTGGTAGCACACTTTGCCGAATTAGGACTGGTCTAGATTCTAGGGGGATATTTTTAGCGAATATGGCGTTTATCAAAACGGCTTGGAGCGTTGGTTGGTTGGTGGTTGGGGTTTCTGAGCCCCCAGTGTGCAGTTCCAGAGTTAAATATAATAAAGGGGGAGGAGTACAATTGCATCTAATTTCTCGGGTTCAAAGGACCCTGTGTTCAAGCGTCCCTGCGTTTAAACGGCTGCGTTTAGCCGGCCGCGTTCAAATGCCCTAGACCGTGAATATTATTATACTCAATTTTTTTTCCTTTTTGTTTCATCTTGTACTTTTTTGTAATTTTTTTGGTCTTCAATTTACAACAGCATTTGAGTTATTACCGAAATATATTCCAAGCTCTCAAGGCTGAGGCTGCAGTTAGTTGACAAAAGAAACGTGAAAAATGTCACGTTGTGGAATACCCTGTATATGTAGTTAATTTTAGTGGAAAATTTGCCTACCTCAACATTAACGCAGAAATTCTAATTTACACCCAAGTCGGCATGAACTGGACAGGATAAGAAATTTTGTAATATTTGGTTATGTTTATAATAGCAACAAAGCAATTTCAAACTTGCAAGAAGTGGTAGGTTATGTTGAAACACAATTACGGTAAAACCACAAATGTGAAGCACTTTAACAACTATAGAAACTTGATACGAGAAAATAAGAAAATCTAATATGTGTTTAATTCATTTAAGGAAAACCAGAAACCAAGAAAAACTTTGTAATTTCGTTTGTATGGGTTCTCGTCTTTTTTTTTAATTAAAAAAAATTATAAAATTCGAAACTAATATTATGAAAGCTGTTGAAAATTTAAAAAAGTAATATTTCGTTTATTGTGAATAACCGAAACGCATCGGATTAAAGGCAAATATTATTTAAAGCAGTCTGAATTTTGGGGCTAAAAAGTTTATTTTTAGAAAAAAATGTATAGGTATTGATTTGGCAGGAATCATTTTTCTGGAAAGGTCTTGTTGAGACATAATGGAGAAACTTATGTGATGGTCACATCAGTTTTTTATGCTTTTATTTTGAGCGACTACTGATAAAACTAGATTAGGTACGGGAATCGATAAATTTAATTAACTTGTAAATATAATTATCCAGTTGTACTTTTTTGCTGTAAAAAATGTTATTACTACTTGAAAATTGGATTCGAAAAGCAATAACGTATTCGTAATGATAATACAAAAAGAATATCGCGGCTGGGGGAATCACAATTTTTTTTATTAAAATAATTTGCAGGCTAATATGCTCGTATATTTCGTAGGACGAAGACAAATTTATTTTGTGTACTTGAGAATGATTCTGGTGGAATTAAATGCCAGATTGGAGTTATTTAAGTTGGCTGGAAAGCTTCGCTGTTAGGATTTGAAATCGCATTAGCTTCACTTTAGTTGCGTATTGTTCTCAAAATTAAGTCATAATTTAAAAACGATAGTTTCATAAAAGTTGCGGTTTTGTACATTTCGCGAGGCGCGCACAATATGTTGCTCTTTAAAAAGTTTAAATTTTGACTTAAAGGGTTAAGCATTATTACACCCTATAAATTCAAAAGACCTGTAAAATTTTATCTTCGTTTATAACAAACCATAAAAATTTTACATACTTTACATACTAAAATTTTTAATATATTTCGAAGCCGTACCACCCTAAATAGAATTAATAAAAGTTTACTTATTTAAACAAAACGTAAAAGGAGCGATGTACATTTGGAGGGTATTTTTGTATAATAGCGAAGGCAAGCAAAAATCGGATGGAAAAGTATTTTAAAACTTTTTGCTAGGCCATAAATTAAAGTTAAAATTCAACACTTATAAACACCACCTTTGTTAACACCCTCGAGATTAAATTTTATTTTACTGTTAAAGAGGACAGATTAAATGATCCACCCGCAAATGCGCTTAAATTAAGTTACAACTTTTTGAACTTCACAGATATGCATCTTTTACATTAAAATACTGATAAATTTCTTGTTCAAAACTCTCCCCGAAAAGTTTAAATGACGCAAAAATTACTTTCGAATATAAAATTTTAGTTAGTTTTTCGAAAAAAAATTAAATTTTCTTATCTGAAATTAAAAGGTTGTCGTAATTTAAAACAGAATTTGTAAACAGAATAGCAATCAATTTGTGATTGAAGGTCTAATAACCAGCAGGTCGTGAAAGGTATAAAGTCTGCATCGATTTTCTTCTTTCTACAAATAGGGAAACCGAAATCAACTGGCTTTATAGGTTTGTTGATTGTTAGTTCTTTTCTTTTGTCGTCATTTTTAGTGCCATATATTATGTAAGTTGTACTACGCTTAGATGTAAAATTCAATTTATTTTTGGTCTTTGTAACAATTCTTTCGTCGATTTCTTAGTTTTCATTTTCACACCCGAAATTATCGATTCGACTGTTCATCACCTAACTTTTCAATTTTGAAGTTTCACCCTGTTTTCTTTTCTCGAAATTAATTTTAGGTTGAAAAGTTATGCAGACAGTTGGCGTGGGACTACGCAATGCCTGCCTGGGTAGTCGATTTAAATTTGTTTACTTTTTGAGGCATTAAATCGAATAGCCAACTGTCCGTTATCGAGAATAATTTAATGGAAAAATCTGATAACTTTTACCGTTTTTATGCTCCACTTTATTACAAGTTTGATGAATGATCCGAAATTTTCCTGACAGGACTATGAGTAAGGATCTGTATTAATGACCGAGATGTTAGGCTTCAATCCTTATCCTTACATCCTTCCTATACTACCGCGCGAAACCTTAATTTCAATATTATCAGTTTGTTCCAGCTAGAATTCGGCATGTTAAATGTTATTACTTAGTTCAAATCTTATATGCTGTTTAATCTCAAGTTATAAACAAGAAACTTAGATTATTCCTACGTTCCTACAATTAGCCTAAATTACTCAACCGAAACACTGGCTTGGTGCGATCGCCGATTCAGCTATAACTAATCAAAACTACATGCATATTACTATTTACGTAATTTTGATTTATTTTTATTTACTTACCAGTGGCAGTGCAGGGCCTAGGACCGCAAAATTCTAGGGGCACCTAAACTTTAGAGGTGAGAAAATGTTATCCACTGCATTTAGAATTTTCCTTCGGACCAATTCATACAAAAGCAGATGAAGGTTTTTCAGGTAGGTCTTGGTGTCCCAAATGATACCTCAAAAGTCCCCAAGGCGGGAGTGTCCGCTTAATATTTGGCAACGCTGTAAAGGGCTAAAATTGTGCTAAAATGTGTATTCGCTATTCGCGTAAATATCTCGGTCCCTATCGAACTTACGACAAAAATACATCAGGATAAAAATAAAGCTGATAAAATTTCCTAAAAAAAAGATATGGTGTCATTTTTTGGTATAACCAATCGTTTCGTCACAATCTTGCGTTCAATTTGAACGTACTCTATTCCACACCACCCTTTTCTTTAAAGTGGTATCCCTTAATGGGCCTAATCCACGACCTCCATGTTTGTTAAAATGCTGAGAGATTGTTAATTTTCTTCTTCTTTGTCTTCTCCTTCTACGAATGTATGTATACATTCTTCAATGACATCCGTGGAGTCAATTTCAGAATTTTGGCTTCCTGCATCGGTCATAGTTTCTTTTTCTGAAGAATCTTCGATTGGTTCGGCATTCAGGCAGAATTGTCCATGGCAGTTGCCACAAACCGGTGAGCAACGAAGTCCCAACCTCCGACAGCCACACAATGGTCCACAAAATAAAAATTTGATCCCGAATATCTTCGTGCTGATCAAAGCTGCTCCGTGAGGAGTAAATTTTGCGTCCGACCTTCCCTCTGCCTGGTTTGAGAAGGAAAATTTCTTCTTCGATAGATGTGCGAGCAATGAGAATCACCAGAAGATCCACTCTTCCCCAACCACAACTGTGGTATTTCTATGGGATTGTTCAAGTGCTGTTTCAATGATAAATACGCCAGCATATTTTTAGCGTGTTTCACAGTGAAGCTATTCATCAAAGAGTGACAGTGGATACGGAGCCAATTCGTTCTCCAAATAGGTGCGTAGTTCTTCGTTCGTTCTTTTTATGATACTGATCCTTTGGAATAAAAATAATGGGTCAATGGGCATTGTTGTACCATGGACTTTGACATTACTATTGACAGTTAATAGTGGAAGCACTCTATCAGCACGTACAAATTTGATGATGTGAAAATTGTTGCCGATTTTTTTCTCTATTGCAGTTGTTCAGTTGTTCCAATCTGACAAGCATCTTATTTTCTCATCGCTGGTAACCCCTGTTGTAATCGACATAATTTCAGATCCAATTGGGAAAGGATTATGAGAATTAAACCAATCTGATACTTGCCGAACATCCTCAATGTCTCTCTTCGCGATTCAGAGTGGAAAGAGAGCCCACAATATTTGGTGAGTCCTTAGCAGATGTTATTTGCAGTCAGTAGTCCAGTAACCCATTTATCGATGACACTCTCATTTGTACTCCTTCCAAAACCTTCTTTTGGACGATTTCATGAGAGATTGTTCAATTATCATGTCAGTAGATGCTCCACTGAAATATTTATCTGATCGTTTGACTGAGAAAAAGTCGTCGGTAAACGTGGTAAAAGTGAAAACTGCGTTACTTAAATTTTTTTTTTTTTTTAAAAAATGGCGCTGCAGTTGACAAGTTCCATCGACAATTATTGACAAGTTCTAAAGGCGAACGTCCACTAAAAAGTTTTCTTCTGCAAGATTCAAAAGATCAGCAACTCCAAACTGCGACTTCTGTGGCGAGGAAGACGATGCACGACACACCATCTTTCGATGTACAAAACTGACTGGAGAAACGCCGCCAAAATCCCCAAAAATGGGGCAGGACCTCATCCCTACCGACATGATGGGATTGAAGCTGGATATCTGGAAGAAATGAAGAAAGAAAAAAAAGAGGTTTCATTAAGTTGCTTAATATTTGTAAAAAAGTAAAATTGCCGTCCATGAACTGAGGTTTGTATCCAAACTTAGAAATAATCCGGCACGAGGGTGGGGGGGGGTTCGTCGAGGAAATCCAGTATACAAGTGAAGAGGAATTTCAAGAAAATACCGTAGAAGTGGACGGAACAAACACAAAAATTTAATTATTAAAAAAAGTCCCAGGTTTAATACTAAAACAAAATTTTTGTATTACCAACCCTTATTCAGGATGTAAGCAGGATGCTTTATGTACCCATACAGCGATTTTTGTTTTAGAATTATTTAAAATATTTTGTCGAATTTACTCTTCAAATTTGTTAAATTATAATTAAAAATAATTATTTTAAAAAATGGGGTGCATTTGCACTAATTACATTTTTCTAATTAGAATGACATTTTTAAGATTTTTCTATTGCAACATATGACATTACAAATCAATAATTTAAATGTTTTTATTTGGTGAACAAATGCGTCAAATTCGAACGAAAAACAAAAAACGATCGGGTTTTAACTTGCAAAGCGAATGAGTCAGTTTTTTTAGTGGCGGTGGTTAGTGACAAATCGGCTCACGCAAAAATCAAAAATTTGTCGGTTTTAGTGCTGCGATTTACGAAAATTGTTTAAATAATAGTTAATCAAAGAACTTTGAAGACATTCTTAATGTTAGAACGCAGGTAAAGGCAAAAATTTCGCGAAAATTTAGTGTCAAACGTTTTTTTTACGAAACAAAAACGCATCGGGCGTTGCAACAGTGTCATTGTGGATTAACAAAAAACTTACTATGTAGTTTATTGTTGTGAAGTGCGGTCGCGGTGGATGAATGCAACGTTTTGTCTGTGTTTATTTTCAGGATTTGGTGCAATTTGAAAACAAAACTAACTTTGAAGACATTATTGATGTTAGAACGCAAGCAAAGACAAAATATTCGCGAAAATTTAGTGTCAAACGTTTTTTTACGAAACAAAAACGCATCGGGCGTTGCAACAGTGACATCGTGGATTGTCAAACTTAATAGTTTGTATTCGTTAATTTTTGAACATATTTTGAAGTGCGGTCGCGATAAATGCCTGCAACGTTTTGTCTGTGTTCGTTTTCAGACTTGGTGCAATTTTAAAACGAAACTAAAAAAGTGAAGTGCGTTGGTGTTAGTGTTAATTGGGCATCCTGGCAGTCCCTACAGGCAGCATTCAAGGTAATAATTTGAAATTGTAAGTTTAAAGTTATAAATTGTAATTAACATCTTATTCCAGGATCCAGATCCCTGAACTACTGCATAAAACAACAATACAAAGGTAAAAGTTCTTTTCAAAATTTAAATTTTTACTTTACTAGCAAGTTTTCTTCTGCAAGCGCCGCGCCGTCTGTAAGTACTTGCAGAAGTATTTCTACTACTGTGGAGTAGCTTGCAGATTGTGTTTCCACAAGCAATAACTTCTGGAAGCGACTTGCAGACGGCACTTGCAGTGCCGTACTTTGTTTCTTGACATACGACGCAAATAATGACGTCACAAATAAATCCGGTTTTAGGGAAAGCGGAGTACACTAGCACTGCTAAAAATTGTACTTATTTATTATTTACTTCGTTCTTTTTCTCTCTCTCTTAGGTACTTAAAAGTAAAGTTAGTTGGTAAATAAAATTGAAACTTCGGGACCCCCGTGAAGTTGGCCTCCCATCTTCATAATTTTAATATAAAAGTAATTATGCAATCGTTAGGTCATGTGACCTTAGGTCACCCGGTTTTAGCGTATCAATTTTGGATTTTCCAAAAAAATTATTACATTTTCGAAAAATTTTATAAGAGAAAATATAGAAAATATAGAAAAATTAAAATCGACAGAAAATCACCGGCTGAGTATTAATTGGTCACGTATTTTTGTAAATTTCTTTGTAATAAATTAATTAAAGTCTGACATTCTTTTGCGAACAATAATTAGTGTAAAATCAGCTGTTGATTCAAATAATAGATAAGTAATCTAATCAAAACAATAAGGCCCATATTGGCATGATAAATTTCTATTTAGAAAAAATTTACGTTTTGTGATGCAGTCCGCTGTAGAAGTAATAGTCAAATTTCGCCGAATTTTCACAGATTTCTGGTGAATCACAATAAAAATTTTCCTTTTACGAGATTTTTGAAAATCTTTCCCGAATTTGTCTTAAGATTTCCATTTGAAAAAGTAGAAAAAAGCTAATTTACTCCTAAGATATCTTAATTTCCTAAGATTTCCTCAGTGAATCCACACAAAATTTCACCAGCGATTGCTATCTCGGTCAAATGTGAATTTAGTGCAATCTTCCAGGTAGAAACGTCATTAAAAATTCATTGTTTAGTGAAAGCATCTTCCTATTAGTCAAATGTACTTACATTCAGTGCAGGATTTACGCTTAGGCCCGTGAGGCCCAGGCCTAGGGCGGAAAAATTTTAGGGGCGCCTAAACTTTAGACGCAAGAAACTTTTAGAAGTTACGAAATTTAAAGAAAAATTAAAATTAAAAATTTGATTTGGTTTAGCTTTGCTGTTTTTTGAAGAAATTCAAAAAAAGTTTTGGAGAAAAAAAAAATAAATGTATGAAGAAATTTCAGCCAAGTATTTTAAATGATTGTTAAAAAGCTAGCTCCCCAATCTATGGAGCTAGTACTGGCTAGTACCAAAATATTCAAGCTAGCACCTTTACAGTTTTTTGACAAATCTACATTGAAACTGAGGATGGGGCTAATATTTTGGTACCAAACATGGTTAGGTTAGGTTAGGATTTTTAATATTCGTATATAAATGTTTTATTTCTAATAATTATTACTATCAAGCAGGCAGGGCGCCATATCGGACAGTGCCTAGGGCGCAGGCGACCCTAAATCCGCCACTGACCAGTGGCCATTTGAAAGTTAAATTTACTGCTCGGGAATTTCGTTATTCCGCTCCATTCTGTTATCAGTTCGTGTAACTTATCATATTTTCTTTTGAAATATCTGGCGCATAGGGATTATTTTTAAAGTAAAATCGTTTTTGAGTTTTCATTTTAGAAAATGTAATGTTTTTATTTGTAATAATTTACGTTTAACTTACGTAATAATAACGTTTTCGTTATCAATTATTTTTTGTTGACTTTTTGTACCAATTATCAGTGAGTTTATTAGGTGCGAAATGGTTGGTCCACCTGCTTCCACCTTTCAGGGCTTATTTTATCAAAGGCCCCGTTAGGCCCGGGCATGGGGCCGCCGAGTTAGAGGGGCCCCCTTCAATATTTATTATTTTATATATTATTTTTATATAACAATTATAAAATTATATTTAAAAATATCTGCTAACAACACACTCTGGCCCATAAGGGCCCTGTTTAATTATTAATGAATGAAAAAATAATTTTTTTAACATAATTTTAATTTTACAACAAATCGCTCTAGTTGAACGCGCCGGCATCTTTTATATCTTTCATTGGCCAATATCGAAAATTTGAAATTAATTAGTAGATATACGGGGTGTCGCCGTGACCGTGGAGAACCTCTGAGGTGGTGATAATGGACACTTTTCTAAGTCAAATTTTCAAATAAAACTTTTGTCCACGTTCAAACCCTTGACTCTTTAAAGCAATTTTTTTAATTTCTGAGTTCAAACTGCCATAGCTCCGCTATTATTGATTTTTTAAGCTTAATGGATTAGAACTTTTTTAAACATCATTCGTTTATCTACAAATTAGGTTATAACCCCTTATTGTCTAGAATCAACGGATTTTGAGTTATAAATTAAATTAAAAGAAAAAATGTTTAAAAAAATTCAGGTTTTATTTTTTTTTACTTTTCTTGCAAACCCTGTATCTCTTAAATGAAATGTCTTAGAACAAAACTGATGGCGCAAACCGAATAGGAAATTTAACGGGCTACAACTTTGGTCAAATAAATTTTTTTGGAAAACCTACCGTTTTCATAGATTCTGAAAATAATGAACACCTTGTAGATAAACAAAAAATAAATTAATGGGAAGAATACAGATATGTGTAACAGAACTTACCGAAAGATTTACCGTGCAACGCCTTTTGAAAATAGCATGCCTGTGTGCTGAAAATAAGAGAGGCCATTTTCAAAATTTATTTTAAAAAAATTTGTGAATTTATTATTTTTTCACCTACACCTTGTTCATTATTTTCAAAATTTCTGTGAAAACGATTGGTTTCCCAAAAAAATTAATTTGACCAAAGTTGTAGCCCGTTAAATTTCCCATCCGGTTTGAGTCATCAGTTTTAATTTTCAGAGGTCGCAAGAAAAGTAAAAAAATAAAACCTGAATTTTTTTAAACATTTTTTCCCTTAATTTACTTTATAACTCGAAATCCGTTGATTCTAGACGAAAAGGGGTGATAACCTATTTTATAGATATGCGAATGATCTTTAAAAATGTTCTAACCCATTAAGCTTAAAATATCAATAGTATTGGAGCTATGGCCGTTAGAAATCAGAAATTCAAAAAATTGCTTTAAAGTGGGGTACCTCCCAAGCATCCTCCCTTAGGGTTTGGACTTAGACAAAAATTTTATTTCAAAAATTTGTCTTAAAAATATGTTCTTTATCGCCATCTCAAAGGTTCTCCACGGTCACGGAGACACCCTGTATAAATGAATTTAGAGTTAAATTAATATTAGAATTTTTGTGAATTTATGACACCAAGTTTTTCGCCTACGTCGCTATTTTTCAAATTTCCTATTTCAATAAAAATAATAATTTCCTAATCCTACGAGGAGGCCCCAGAAGATATATGGGCTTAGGGCCCACTAGAACCAAAAATTGGCCTTACTGAAACATCATCTGGAAATTGCTTATTTCAGCAAAGAATATAATATTTTAAACTTTTTACGAATTAGATTATTGCAAGGACTAAAATACTCATATCAAAATTCCAACAATTTCCGTTGAATTACAGGAATTTTATAAGAATTTTAGAGATTTCCAGATATTCCAAGGCTTTCTTAAGGCAGTGTTCTAGTCTAGAGCTATAAATTTCAGGTGTTTTTTCGAGCTCCGATAAAAAAGAAACAATAAGCAATATTTTTACCATTCATTTTTTTACATGATTATTGATATTTTGACAATCTACAAAAAAATTTTTGACCAAAACAATTAAAATTAAGCGACTTATCGGCTAGTAAAATTGAGTTTGTTAGAATCTCGTTAATCCATTCGTGCGCGTCATTTATCGCTTTACCTAGAGTAAAGTGCCCTTTTTTCCAGGACAATTGCAATTAAAAATAAAAGGTGCACAACTAGATGCTATAAGAGTCTCAAATACAAAATTTCAACGTCCGTACATCAAGTACGTACGACAAAACTAGTCAAAATGGATTCAGGGAAGATCAAAACGGATATTTCCGTCAAAATCTGAAAACCGAAAAAAATCGGAATTACAATATTACTTCCTTATTTACAAAGAAGTAAAAACAGTTTTTGACCCGCTTTTTTCCATAATTTTTAATTTTTTAAAATAGCAAAATAATTTTGGTACAAAAGTGGTAGGGGCGAAAAGTAGATATATTGAGATGACCCGTCTGTCTCAAATTATAAAATAAATAATTTTTTATAAAAAGCTTAATTTTTCGTCGGGTCACCCTTCTTTTTAACATGACACTCTTAATTTTAATCTTTAATCCAAATATCTCCAATAATTTTACTTAAACAATCCAAATTACAATTTTTAATTCTGTAATAAATTTCTAATGTTAAAATGGAACGCCAAATGTTTTATACAAAATGTGCTCGCTAATATCCACACGTTGCACTCGAATAACGTAGCCCTTCGAAAAATTCCAAATTTAATTAACTCCATCCAAAATTCTTCAATAAATCGTCCAATTATGACAAAACTTCCAAAATTAATAATAAAAATCTTACTCACACAATGAACAAACTTTATTCACACAATTTAATAAATAAAACTCAAAATAGAGACGCAAATTTCAAACTCTTACGGAGACCGTCCGTACACGCGTCCATCTGCTTTGACGGACCTGGCAAACGCTCTGTTAAAAACAAAATTTCAAATTTACAATAAAATTAAATTAAATTCAAATACAAAAATAAATTTTAAATTCAAAATTAAAATATTGGTTTTGGAACACGACAATATATTAAAGGTTAGTGCAAAGAAAAACAGAAAATCGGTTTGTTCAAAATTCTAGACTAGAACACTGCCTTAAGAATAGCAGAGATCTCCAAAGATATCCAAACAAGTGCAATTTTAAAATATTTTCTATGAACTACTGTATTTTAAAAATTCTTTGGTGCAACAAATTTATCTCATAGATTCACCGTTCACCCGAAATCAGGCTCTCGACGCTGCGTTTCAAATAGCAAAGTTAGCTAATATTATATGTAGGAAGCATCCAACTAATGGTGAAACTTAAGTAGCTTTATCTTCAATAAAATATACCTTTATTTAAACATCATATACAACATTTAATTAGTAATTGGGACAGCAATATAATTAACTGACAAAAAAATTCTTAAAATTAGTGCCGCTGCTGTTAGAATACCTGTCAAAAAGCATTTAGTCGAAATACACGTAGGTATTCGCCATTTCTTTATTTCAGCTTTTTGGCAATTAGCCAAACCTACGTAAGTATAAATTATTGCCAGTGTCTCTGTCGACCAAAAAGACAAACTTAAAAACTAAAGCGTGGACTTCACACCAAAGTGGCTGCAATAATTTTCTACGTCTAAATAATACATTTTTGTGCTTTTTTACATAAATCAGATAATTTTTCTGTGCTTTCTTTAAGGTAAAAAGCAGAAAGTGGGGTACATTTGAACGCAGTTCAATTCTGTGAGATATTTTCAAAAATTAAAAATTTTAAAATAATCCCGATAAAAGTTCAAAAGTGACCCACTCGTAATTTTTTTTTTATTGACATTGTTTTTAATGTGTAAAGTAGATTTTACTTTGATACTTGAATTGACCACAACATACACAAAATATGATACGATGTGGATATAAGAAGCTCACTCTGACGACTGAGCACTCAAATGCTTTAAGTGCAAGGAGATTTTAGATTCCAAAACAAAAACTTACTATTCTGGTATTTTGTATTAAGTATTTGTAAAATATTTTCTAAATTTTAAAATTTTAATTTGGTGCTGATTCAAGCCATAATATAGTGCACATAGGAACACCAAAATTATTTACACTACAGTTACATTATTTGTAGTACTTGATGATGCATCACTCGTTATATTTTTATTAGCTGCATTTGCTTTATTAGTGCCAGCACTGTAAAACTGTATTAAAATAACTAAATAAGTAGTCACTCCAGCAACAATCTGAAAAACAATTTTAAATTAATAATAGTATATTATATACAAAGGCCGATAATATTGCATTACTGTCAGGAACTAAGTGCGTAAAACACCTGCAAGGTACAAAAAAAAACAAAACGGAGTACTCTTTCCCAGATTATGACTGAAGAAGAGCGGATTTGTAAACAAGTGGAAAAACAAAAATTAAAATTTATGAAATGATCGATTACTGAAAATAGTTGACTCTGCAGTTTATTAATTAAATTTCTATTTTTTTAGGAATTGAAAATTAAGCAAAGAGAAAGGTAAATTTAAAATAGGGAAATTTAAATTTTAATACAAACCGTATGTAAAAGAGTGTAGTCTAAAGGAAATAATCCGCAAATGTAAAATTTGAGTCGGTTGTGGTACAATTGCAAAGAGTACATCTCTATCTGTAATAAATATTTAACATTTATAAGCAAGCAAATACCATAAAATGAAAAGCCATACCACTTCCTGAAGTTTCAAATTTTTAGTAGCATTTCGTATTTTATGCATCAATCGAGGACACTTATTTGCCTAAAAGGATAAAATGAATTACTAAAAATGCTTATTGAGTCAGCAAATTTTTAAATTCTTTTTCTATCTTGTAATATGATTTCTTTAAATTGCAGGAACTTATAATCAAAATGGCTATGATAATAAAAAAATTTAATAATATTATTAACCCAACGACGATTTTAATCTCATGTCGTTTAATATTAAAGTTTCCAAAAAATTTCATTTGCAATTTTTTTTATTTATATTACATACAAAAAAATAATATGGTGTAAATTCTGTAGGTAGGCAAATTTTTGCTGTTCTATTGACCTTTTAGCTTGGCACGTAGCAGATTCTTCTTATTTGGAAAGCACCATACCTTTCCGCCAAGGTTTATTTTGAGATTTTTACAAAAAGGAAATTTTAAATTAAATATATGAAAGCAAACTAAACAATAAACAACCCCATTCCTTCCTTAGGTAAACTTTGGCATTTGTTTATATATTGCCATCGGTAAACTTAAATAAGTTTCACCGTTTCATCAGTCTCAACTTTAACTCTTCGACATTTGTTGTACATTCATATTGTAAGTAACTTGCAATCAATCTTGCCGTGAATTTTCTTCGTATAAGATTTTCGAAATCTTGATGAACAAAAAACTTTTAAAGGGCATAGCCCAATAAGATAGTGCAAAGTCCCCCGTCTAGGATTTTGACTGGAACTAGGGCATTTGATTTGGTATCAAAAAAGACCAAGCCCCCCAAATTTTCAGCCTGCTAGGGCAACCCTAGCGTCTGCTACCGCCGAAAAAGCCACTTTTCACCATTTTTACGATAACTTTCGCTAGAAATTACATTTTCACACCCGGTTTTCGGCATTCAAAGGGTGATTTAATGAAGAAGACGTCTGAATTTTTCAGATTTTTTGGGCTCCATAACCCAAAAATGACACCCATTTTAATATTTGGAACGTGATTTTCAGAACTTTCTCTCTTCCCGGCACAAAATTAAAAAACGTCAATTTTTGGCATTTTTTATTACCTTTCAGATGGTGTAATGTGAAAAATTTTTTATGTGGGACCCAAGGTCGAAAACATGTGAACTATGCGATTTTGCACATTTTTGCAATTTTTTTTGATTGTTTGATTGATTCTCTTGCGGCCTTTTTTCGGAACATTGAGTTATCATGAGGTTTACGAGACATTTGAGCCCTAGTTCCGACCCCTCGTGAACGATTCTGCCCAAAAATGAAGCTCCAAAATCAATTCAGCACCATAAAAACCCCTCAACTCCCACATGGAGAAGTTGAGTTTAGCGGGCGAGTTTAAATGAATAGATCGCATTTGTACCTGACTTTTTTCACCCCATATTTCCCAAATGTTTCTTCTAATAGTGTTTAATTGAGGATTTGGGACAATCGATTCATTTTGGGAGGGAAATGCAGTGACAAAATTCATTTTACATGATCAATAAGTATACATGTTGAGAGATTGGCATTGGCGGGCAAGTTCAAAATTTGAACTTCAAATGAATAATCCATTGTTTACTTGAGCTTTCTAAACTCCAATTTTAACATATTGGAAAAATTATTGGGGTAAAATGGACTTTTTCATGGCCTTTGCCTATCAAAATGAATCAATCTTCTAAAAAGTCAGGTACAAATGCGATCAATTCCTTCCAACAACCTTTACCGTCTCAGAATTCACCAAAACTTTCGATGTCTATTTGCACAAATTATGGGGGTCAGAGAGTGGGAGTTGAGGGGTTTTTATGGTGCTGACTTGATTTTGGAGCTTCATTTTTGGGCAGAATTGTTCCCGAGGGGTTGGAACTTGGGCTCAAATGTCTCATGAACCTCATGATAACTCAATGTTCCCAAAAACGCCGCAAGAGAATCAATAAAACGGGCCAGAAATAGGCCAAAAATGTGCAAAATCGCATAGTTCACATGTTTTCGACCTTGGGTCCCACATAAAGAATTTTTCACATTACACCATCTGAAAGGTAATAAAAAATGCCAAAAATTGACGTTTTTTAATTTTGTGCCGGGAAGAGAGAAAGTTCTGAAAATCACGTTCCAAATATTAAAATGGGTGTCATTTTTGGGTTATAGAGCCAAAAAATCTGAAAAAATTCAGACGTCTTGTTTATTAAATCACCCTTTGAATGCCGAAAACCGGGTGTGAAAATGTTATTTCTAGCGAGAGTTATCGTAAAAATGGTGAAAAGTGGCTTTTTTGGCGGTAGCAGTGGCTAGAGTTGCCCTAGCGGGCTGAAAATTTGGGGGGCTTGGTCTTTTTTGATACCAAATCGAATGCCCTAGTTCCGGTCAAAATCCCAGACGGGGGAATTTGCACTATCTTATTGGGCTATGCCCTTTGAAAAAGTTTCAGTTTTTTAAATTAAATTAAATAATTATTTAATAAAAATTAAATTGCTATTTGCCTTATTCAATGACATTTTTATTTTGAATTTTATTTAATTTGTTTGGATACAAAATACAAATCCTCAAATTGCACAGAAGCAGCGCAAACATTTGGAACATTATTTTTCAAAGCCTCAAGAGGCTTTTGCAGTGACTTCCATTAAAGTTCTTGATTAAAATATGTAAACCCTTTGGTTTGTTGATGTTCAACGACCGCTCAAAAAAAAAAGTTTTAAATGTATAATGTATTGTACAGTAGCGGTCATAGAAATTGCATTGGGAATTATTCCCTAATTTTAAAAATAGATGTCCATATTATATTCTTAACCCTGCGTTTTACCTCTGGGTCTTTTAAGAAACAGTTGAAATTTTAGATGAATGTAAATTTTAAATAGACCAATAGAAAAATGTAACTACCCTCTCTAAAAAAAGTAGTTACTAAACAGGGTTCACACCAGCAAAAAAAAATTTAGTTAAATATTTGCGAAGCTACGAACGTGCGAAATTATTTGTGTTCCTTCAGATCGCGTTAGTAAAAGTGTTTGTATTTAAGTTTTTTATCTGATGCTTTTCTTTTATTTTTATGTGTGAAATCAATTTTTTAATTATTTTTTTTAAGTAATTTTCATTTCGTCCATTTAAAATTTGCGGTCCCCGTTACCTGATACCTGTTTTTTAGAAAATCCAAACTTTGCTAGTTAATACTGGAAATAATGCAACTTTCAGTTTTCAAAATAAGTTATAGTTGTTTCAGCCAACATTGTTGATTTTTGAAAATAGTTTTTGAAAATAATTTTTGAAAACCGAAAAATAGGTTAAAATGAGTTACGTCCTTCTTCGTTGGGGGTGTCGATATATATTTTTTAAGAGTAATTCCATAATAATCTAAATGTGATCCAGTTCTTTCTTCTATGCATTGCTATATTATGATATATTATTAAAAAATTTTTAAAATTATTAAAAAACATGGGTGGTTAAGTAGGTTAGTGTTAGTTTACATTAATTTTTAGCGAGATGGCTCATAAAAGCGTCCAGACATGGATCCAAGTTTGCATTTGGCCCAGTTTACCACTTTAAAAATTTTAGTAAAATCTAATTACCAAGAGGTGCAATTACCGGCGGTCAAATCGCCGGGAATCAATTTACCAGGGGATCTAATTACCAAGAGGTAAAATTACCTGAGGTAAATATACCGGAGACAAAATTAGCGGGATCAAGTTTTCAGGGTGTTAAATTACCGAGGATGAAAATACCGGGGGTGAAATTACCGAAGATGAAAATACCGGGGGTCAAATTACCAGGGGTCAAATTACCGACTATCAATTTACCAAGGGATCACATTACCGAGCGGTGAAATTAGCGGGGCTGAAATTACCGGGGGTCAATTTTTTTTTATCTATAAAAATAGATAAAAAATTTAATTTTTGGTTGGAAACTCATAACGTAGAGCTCGGAAAAATAAGCACTGGGTCCCCATTATGTTCCAGTGCATATAATTCCGGACTATCGCTAGCTTTCTTAAACAGGGGGCTCTAGGGAATATGGAATACCCTTCCAGCATATTAGTGATTGTGTTCAAAAAACATAATTAAGATTTCTGGTTTGAAACTCATAAGCTCTAGAACACTTTTTTGCGCACAATCTCTGGTGTACTGGAGGGTATTCCATACCCCCCAGACCCCCCGGTTTGAAACACCTAGCTTTATCTATGTACGAGTATGTGCGTGAAGTTGTCCCCGCTATTTTTGATTTTTTTTTTAATCAAAACTGTATTGGATTTTAGTCGACGTGTGCCGTCGTGTGCCGTAAATCATAAAATTTTATTTTCAGACAGTTCTTGGCCCAGTAGTTAGTCATCACTTAAGCCCGTATTAATAGTCACAAATTAATCCGAGATTCAAGATTAATTCTCGAAGTAGCAGCTGTTGCTACGATACGGTCTAAATTGTAATCTCATTGGTAAATCCTAGTATTATGTTGAATCTGGGCTTAATCTGAGACTATTAATATGAGCATTACTTAAGCAAAAATTGCCAGATCGAATCCATGAAAAATGGGGAAGTCTAACTTTCTTATATACGGAATGAAAATCTCTTTTCGTTGTAGTGCAGTAGTTCTCCGAAAAAAATTCTTGCTTTTATCGCAGACAAAAATTTTATAGTAAAATGTTCTTGGAAGCAATAAAAATCTTCAGACACAGCAATTCTCCGAAAAAATTTTTACTTTTATCACAGACAAAAATTTTATAGTAAAATGTTCTTGGAAGCAATAAAAATCTTCAGACACCGCAATTCTCCGAAAAAATTCTTGCTTTTATCACAGACAAAAATTTTATAGTAAAATGTTCTTGGAAGCAATAAAAATCTTCAGACACCGCAATTCTCCGAAAAAATTCTTGCTTTTATCGCAGACAAAAATTTTATAGTAAAATTATAATTCTTCGAAACAATAAAAATCCTCAGACAGGGCAATTCTCCGAAAAGTTCTTTCTTTTGCCGGAAACAAAAATTTTATAGCAAAATATTCTTGGAAGCAATAAAAATAAAAATTTTTTGGGCTAAAATCTATTTTTTATCGATAGAATTTAGCGCCGCCATTTTTGATTTATTTTAAACAACATTGTATTGGATTTTACTCGACGTGTGCCGTTGTGTGCCGTAAGCATAAAATTTTATTTTGATAAATAAAATTATTTTGAGCCAATAACTATTTTGTCGATAGAAGTTAGCCCTGCCGCGCCATTATTTTTTAATCAATTCTAGTCGAGGTGTGTTGTAAACCATTAAATTTAAGGGATGAAATAATATTTTAAACCTTGACCTGAAATAAAAAATTTCTTCATAAGAGGGAGTATACACAAAAACATAATATTATTACCATGTCTTTCATTTCAATGAATTATAGTGAAAAACTGTGTGTGTTAATTTTTCAGCATAAAATTTAATGGTAAACAACACACGTCGAGTAGAATCCAACACAATTTTGATTTTTAAAAAAATCAAAAATAGCGGGGCTAACTTCTACCCCAAAACAAGCAATCTCTATAAAATCAAAAATAAATAAAATAAAATATAAAAAACGGCACAGCTTGGCACACATCGGGCACACATCGGGCACAGCCCGGCACAATATTCAGTTCTTAAATTTTCAAAAATGGCTGGGCTAACTTCACGCACATGCTTTATGTGCGTATTGTGTTTATACTTAATGTGTGCGATAATGAAATTTCGTTGGGAAGTGTTATTTTAATTCGGAAGTAATCACCGAAGCAATTTCCATGACTGCTACTGTACTAGGTATGTTACCATACCAACAATTATCCACATCATGATTGGAAGTTACGCATATAAAATGTTTCATTTTAAATTAAACTAAATTATTGTTAAATTTGAACTGAAGTGTGCTGAGTTGGAGCTCTGCTATGACATATTTTCCTTTACGAAAAAATGCCCCCATTACAAAAACTAAAAAATTACATTTTAAAAAGCAATAAAAAAATTTGTTTGATAATTGCTACATTGGCAAAAACAAAGAGCATCAATTAGTCTTACATTTATATAACCGTTAACGTTATATCAACTTCCTTTGACTAATATAAGAGCGAATAGCAATTACACACTTTTTGTAATAAAAAAACGTTTAATCATGCAAAACAAAAAGAAAAACGGGATTTAAACCAACACTTCGCTGAAGCAATATTTTTACAATTTCCAAAAATTACTGATGAAAATTTTTCATTAAGCTATGAATATGTCTCGTTTTATACTCTACAAAGCCTTCGATTGAACGAATTGTATCTTCCTAAGAAGGTTTGGCTTTTCATAAGCTCTTACCCTTTTAAAGCCTGATAGTTTTATTTGAAAAGATTTTCCTATAAAATTTAATGGTTATTTAACAATTACATCGTAAATTTTTTATTACATGAAAAGTTCCAAAGAGGCTTAGGTACTTTTTTTCTAATACATATAATTGGATATAGGTATTTAAAAATCACTCACCTCTTCGCATGTGGTATTTGTAATCCAAACCACCCCTAACAATTCCAAAGCACTGGAACCCGCCCAAGCAGTAAAGATAATATTTACATTCAAATTATCTGCATCTGCAATTGAACTTGAAAAATTGACGCCAATTATGTAAAGCGCCATGACAATACTAATAAAAGCTACAGTTATTCTCATTAAAAGCTGCACCGCAAAAATTGTATTAATCAACAACGCCGCATCCGATAATTTGATATGTAAAGAGGCCACTTTTTCAATCACTAAAATCGGATTTGCGATTATTTCCACGCTTTTCAGAATGCTTTTCGAAATTTTTTCTTCGTCTTCGTTTTCTTCCTTAACTTCCGTAATCCACCCTAAATTGAATAGTAATTGAAGAATTTAGTGCTAAATATTTAAAACTTACCATCGGAACATTTGTTTTCACGAGCGAGTGCTTCCAAATATTCATTTAAAATGGAATATCGGTGTCTCAATAAATTTAAATAGTTAATGTATTGGGATTCCATTATGTAGACCAGTATTAGCATGGGTAATGTAACTATTAATTTAATAATCGCCAATAATGGCAGAGTGTCTGGTAGTGATTCGATAAAAACCCATAATAAAATCGAAGCGAACAATAATAATATACAAATTATATTCAAAATTACTGCAACGTAGTTTCGTCTAAAACAAACCCAAAATTTTAAATTTTATTTGTCGTCAAAACTTTGTTCAAAAAATTCATTAGGTAAATTGTAAAATTTACCCCAAAATAAAAATTGTAAAAAACTTTTTTTTTTATTTTACCCTGTGCCATTTTACCCACAAAAATTAAATAATAGTGTGCAACACTTTTTGAAAAGAACTAATAGTGTGCTGAAAATGAGGGAGGCCATTTTGAAAATTTATTAAAATTTTTGTGAATTTATTATTTTTTCACCTACACCTTGTTCATTATTTTCAAAATTTCTGAAAAAACGGTTAGTTTTCCAAAAAAAATTCATTTGACCAAAGTTGTAGCCCGTTAAATTTCCTATCCGGTTTGGGTCATCAGTTTTGTTCTAAAACATTTTCTTTAAGAGATACGGGATTCGCAAGAAGAGCAAAAAAAATTAAACCAAAATTCTTTTAACATTTTTTCCCTTAATTTAATTTATAACTCGAAATCCGTTGACTTTAAACGATAAGGGGTGAACCTATTTTATAGATAAGCGAATGATCTTTAAAAATGTTCTAACTCATTAAGCTTAAAAAATCAATAATATTGGAGCTATGGCCGTTTGAAATCGGAAATTCAAAAAATTGCTTTTTGACTTAGACAAAAATTTTATTTGAAAATTTATCTTAAAATTTGTCACACCCTGTATAAATGAATTTAGAGTTTTAATAGAGAGAGAATTAATATTATGATTTTTGTGAATTTGTGACACCAAGTTTTTCGCCTACGCCGCTATTGGTCTAATTTCCTATTTCAATAAAAATAATAATTTCCTAATCCTACGAGAGGGCCTCAGAAGGTATATGGGCCTAGGGCCTACTAGAACCGAAAATAGGCACTGGTGGTATAGGGCTCCAGCGAAAGAGGTCTCCCTTAATGCCTACAGATTCAAGTCATTCTTGCAATCGGTAGCCACCACCACGCCTGATATCTCTTGTCTTTCTCCCACCGAGGGAGCAGTAAAACAGCATTCCCTCCGAACATTCCACCAAGTTCAGCTGTGGCTGGGAAATAACCTGCCTCCTCAGATGTATGGATGGAAGATTGAAAACAACTGCGTGATCCCAGTGCACAGTGAGTTAGCAGCTGCACCGGAGGATATCCTCAAAATGATTTTCTGCCGATACAGAAAGACTGTGCCAGTTCAAAGTGTGGTGCAAAATAAAGCAAGCCTCAAATGTTCCCCAGCATGCCAAAATTGTCAGGGAAACTGCCTGAATGGTGCCCCTCGAGTTGACTCCGAAGATGAAGAAGAACAGGGGTCCGATGGAGAAGATATTATAAAAAAAGAAGATGAGAACAAAGACGAGGATAAAGGTCCTTCCTATCCCAAGAGAAGGCCCACAAGTTTATATTCTAAAATGAGTATCTGTGCTATTTAGACATCCAGTACGCACTATCCCAACTAACATTTTGTGCTGAATATCAACTGCCAACCCGCTGTGTCAGCACAAAATTCAGCTAATGAGCTGATTTTCAGTAACGTCAGAAGCTGAATTGCCACTGAATTGCTAATTTGGCGGCTGAAAACCAGCTGAAAATGCCCTGCGTCAGCATGTATGCTGAATCAGCTAATATTCAACACTGAATCAGCTAATATTCAACGCTGAATATGAGCTGATTCAGCAGTTTGCATGCTGACGCAGCCCATTTTCAGCTGGTTTTCAGCCGCCAAATTAGCAATTTAGTAGCAATTCAGCTTCTGACGTTACTGAAAATCAGCAACTGAATCTGTTAATATTCAGCGCTGATTTAGCTTCTACTTTATGGAGTAATAATAAAACCAAAATAAATTTAAAATGTTTTTAAATTAATAATTAAATTTAAATAAAAAAACTAGATTACAAAATTTAAAAATTGTTAGCCATTTTATTGGTTGTTTAATTTCGTTAATTAATTTTTTTTAAGCTAAAAATTCAGCTGTTTTACTGGCGCTGAAAATCAGCTGAATTTTAAGCACCGCTTCGCTGCGTCAGCTTAAAAATTCAGCTAATCTGCTGACGCTGAAAAACAGCTGAATTTTAAGCTGCCACTTCGTTGCGTCAGCTTAAAATTTTCTGACGCTGAAAATCAGCTGAATTTAAAGCTGACAGATCGCAAAGACAGCAAATAATTAGCTGACAAAGTTTTTCAGCACAAAATGTTACTTGGGATGTGTAATGATGCATATTTCGGCCAATACATTGACTGGGAATGGTGAGAATCGAGAGTTGTTGCAAAACTTTAGATTTCACGCTCAACACTGAAGTTGCTTTAACATTTGAAGGAAACTAAATAAAATAGTAAAGTAATATATGTTATTAAAAGGAATTAATTTTTTGATTGCATCGTTGAAGAGTTATCCGGTCAACAAGAGCAAAAAATGTGAGTCAAAATTTTTTTCCCAAAATTACAGACTTTCAAGAGCAGATATCTCAAAAACTATAAATATATCGAAAAACTTCATTAAATAAAACTTGTAGAAAATTTAATCAGCTTTAATTTTGTATAAAATAGTCATATTAATAGTACGGATAGTTTCCGAGATATAAGTAAAAAACCAAAAAATGGGACCTTATATTTTTGATTTTTTGATAATTTTTTGTTTGTTAATTGGAATATAATAATATAATTAATTGTGAATAAAACATAAGTAAGAAAGCGTGTAGTGAAATTTTAAAAAAAGTTAAAAAAGAAATAGATTTAGCATTTTCAAGAAGAAAAAGAAAATTTGACGGCGTAATTTTGAAATTAAATTTTGCATTGCAACGAAAAGTTGAAGGAAAAATGGAATGCCGGTGGGAACGCACGTGTAGCGATAAGCAGCTGCGTTTCTATGGTATTATACGAAATTAAAATTACATTTACAAATAAAAGTAAAATTTACTTCGAACGTAGAATAAATTAAAATGTTTTCGTAAATAATAATCAAATCAGAGAACAATAAAAATTGATGGTGCGCCCATTAGCGAAATAGTTATGCAAAATACGTAGGAACTGAAAATCTTAGGAAACCACAACTTTGGGTCTGCGTAAATTTTTTCGAAAATTGAATTGCAAAAAATATGTTTTGCAAGTAAATTATGAATTTTGCAAAGCGGAATGGTAAATTTGTAAGAATACTAAATTGGGAATTAAATATTTCAAAGCGTTATAACTACGAAGCCTGAATAGAATTTACAATTACCAATTACCATTGGTAATTTTAGAAACATATTACAGAATAACAACCCATTTATCATTATAGATCATTCATCTTTAGTGCGCACCACTTATTACAAAACCGTAAATTAAAATGATTGCGCTAATTAAATAATTTTAATTATAGTGAAAGAGTAACTGCGAATTCATGCAAAACTAATTTTAGTAAATGGATACGAGGAAGCGTCGGAAAGTTTGGTGAGATTAACAAAAAGTGCAGGATATGACCTTACCTGTAGGGCATCCAGACAGCCAGCTCGTGAAACTCTTTATCAATTTCGACAACACTTTGAAACACTTCTATGATTTTGTTAGAAAAAATGCTGGCAAATAAAAGCGACACCAATGCAACGAGTGCGAGGAAGCAATCTAATATTTGCGGCAAGCGCTTATCGATATTTCCACCAAATACCGATTCTTGCAGCGTTATTAGATAGACAAATCCTGCACTAAATACTGCTAGCAAAATAGTGGATCTGAACACGGTCCATATTGAGCGTTGGTAAGTCTTAAGACCGTCTTCCTTTTGCACCAGTTTATAAGGAGCTAATCCCGAAATTTGGCCAATCAAATGCAACGGATTTAATGCATCGTAAACGTCCTTTAATTCCGGAATTAATTTCTCCGTTTTGTTCAAAATCTTGTTGAAAACCATTTTCGGCTACTCCCGGAGAACAAGTAAATGGCAATCGATTATTTTAATTTTTAAATAATATATTATTTTTGTTTTCGCTTCCCTGCTAAAGCTTTCCTATTAAGTAATAGCTGTTTATTTTATAATCAATTGCTTGATTAAACTTCATCGAACAATTTTATTTTCCTCAATTATTTAATTTTTCATTAGCTAAGTAACCGTACAATATTATGAATTGTTGCTGAATTATTGATCACTCTTAATTACCATACTTAAAATATTGTTCAATAAAATTTAGAAATTTACGTTAATTATTATTGCTTTTATCGTTAATTGTAATAAGTTTCGTGCGGTTAACTTAAATTTTTTTATTTCAAAATTTTAATTATGGGCATAAATAAGATAAAAACGGAAAGACTAGGATTATTAGGTACTAAAGATGGCGTTCAATTGAGTCCATTTCCATTGCTAATTCAGCATCGCTCTAAACCGAGTATACGAGAAAATAGAGATAATTTTCGTTAAGCGCCGGAAAGCTACAGAAAAATTAGTCCGTTATTTTTAATGGCGTTAAAAATTTAATTTTCTCAATATTGAATTGTTCTTACCTAAGCTGTTTTTTAAATAACAAATAAATTTGTTAAAATAATTGGGTGCAAAAAATAATAAACGTTTTATATTTTTCCATTAAAATATAATACCACTTTTATGTAATTTAATTTTTTTCCATGTTAATATAGAGGGTATTCCAACAGCACTGGCTGAATTATAAAATTGAAAGCTCCGCTGTAGATTTGTAAGGCTTATCGAAAGCTTATCGAATCTCACCAGGGTGTTTCAACAAAATGTAACCCATTTCTCTGTTCACCATATTTTATAAGGGAGTTTATTCCAAAATTAAGATAAAGATAAAGAAGACACTTAAAAAAATATACCAATGATTTTTTGCAACCAAGCTAGCACCCCCACCTTTTCAAAACAAAAAAATATTTATACTATAATAATTATGGTCTAATTTTGGACAACATTTGCGAATTTTGGACACCAACGGTTTCGCGAAAAAAGATAAATCTTTGGTGGGGCTGCTGAATTGACGTCAAGCTAGCACCCCTATCTCGAAGTGGGACATATAATTGATGTCAAACGTTAGAGCTTCGTTTGAGCTTCAACGAGCTTCCGTCATTTGAGCATTAGAGTCAAGAATCTTGGGAGGGGGGGGGCTGTAGACATGTTTTTCTATTTTTGTACTATTCAACATTTTTGTCAAAATATTAATTTTACGCACGGAAATGGTGACATGTGGCCCTGAGCCATGCTTGGCCCATATACTTATATGGCCAGTATATAATATTATTTCGCCTCTTCTTACATTTTATTACAGATTTTCGCTCGATCATGATCAGTGAAATTTCCAAAATTTACTCTCAAAAATTTGGCAAAAAATAAGATATTATTTAAATTAAGTCGAAACTGGTTATATATTAACAAGAACAATAAGAATAATATATAAAATCATTTATTAAGAATAGGACAAATGCGACAAATGTTCAAGGCGAGTTGTCGCAAGGCCAACTGTCGCAGGGCCAACTGTCGGTACATCTTCAAAGCTAGCTAACGCAGTTTGTTTCCTATAGTGATTCCCAGGAAAGATGACGATTACGACGCAACAAAATCGTATGAACTAAGCCAAGAATTCCTAGTCAAATGAAGTGTATTTTAAGTTAAAATAAGAATACATTGGTTACCTTTGCTTTTAACCCCCGACGCAAAAAGAGGTACTTCATTTGACTAGGAATTCTTGGCTTAGTTCATACGATTTTGTTGTGACGTAATCGTCATCTTTCCTGTGAGAAACTATAGGCAGTTGACTGCATTTTCATAGTGAGTTGTAGTCTGTGGTAAGCAACATGTTTTATTGTTTTACTTTATTGAATTATAACTAAACAACTATACAAGAACTATTACAAGAAAAAAAAATAGTTGATCAATGTTTTATCAAATTTAAGTTTGTAGAAAAGTTCCGTTTTATTTTAATACTTGAATTTAATTAAAAGGATTAAAAACTAAATGAAAAATATCGGTTAAAAGCTTCCTATGAGACAAAGCGGAGCTTTTTCAATAAAAACTTTATACGAAAACTTTTCTGTTGCCCGTAGACATTTCTACTTTTCTGTTATTGTGGTACCAAAACTAAGGAACTAACTATAAAAAAAGTGTTTAATATTTTCTCGTAACTACTGGTTACGGCATAAAAAAATTCAGCCAAATTAATCAATACATTATGTACGTTGTCCATGTAGATTGTAAAGGAAGTACCGCGGCTCCCCAGGGTAAAATTTAGGAATTAAACCTCAAGTAGTATTTTTCAGTCAATTATCCTGTAACAAGCAACGGAAATTTCCTCAGATGCATTAAAATGCTAACATCTGCTTAATTATTGAAATTTTTTTTTTATTTAATAGTCAGGGATTTACAACTATTTTGTAAAAACAGATTTATGATGGTAATAAAATACAATTAGCAGAAAGTTTATCGATTTGAAATTTAAAAGCAATAAATTGGATTACGCTGTATAAAATACACAAAAATTATTCTCATTTTGCGATTATTTATTTAAACTTATTCTAACGAAAAAAAAGGCATTTTATCAAATTTATCTGTATTAATAATTTTGCACTATATTCACATCAACTGTACTTACCAACAACTACAGAGTAAACCAAACTCGTATGCCTGACTGCAGTTTAGCGCTTTAACTGCAACTAAATATTAATACAAATACAAGCTCCGGATCTGTCTGTACTATAAGATCTTAAAGCTTGTACGTTTATTGATGATAAGATGGTATTTGGATTTGGAGATACGTAAAATAAACGACGTCATTAATTTATTTTTTTATTTAAATTTATTAAAATATGTTATACATTTTGGGGGGCACCCATACAAAAGAATAACTTAGTATAATTAAGAGGAAAGCTACTCTTTGTCTATGGGCACACCACAATAAGGTTCTGCCTTTTAGTCGGCTCTTTTAATTAGATACATCAAATTACCCATTTATTTAGTTGCTAGACATCCTTTTCAGAGGTAGTTTTATTAGAAAATTCAATAGAAAACACAAGATATTTCAACATCATATAAATACAATTTTATTTTATGTCTAACAAATTGCTAGTACTCGTACTATAGTAGATGCTACCTCGACTTATGTTTATAATAATAAACTTTTTAATATTAATTTTATAGTGTAAACATCAAAACCTAAAATATTTAAAATCTGTTAATTTAGCTATTACAAGTCAATGTAATTAATCGGCAGTGTTTCCTTTTTGAAATTGGCAATTAGCAATTTTTGTTTATCTATCAGAAATTTTAGATTTGGGAATCCCCGAACGGAACAATATTCGAAATTTCTAAATAACATTCAAATTTGAGCAAAACTACAATTATTTAAAAAGTAAAAAACTGCAAAACAAAAATAAAGAGATAGTGTCTTCTCTCTCTTTTGTTATAAATGTATAAAATATGCTCATAACTAGTCAGCTATTTGTCAACTACACATACGTAAACATCTATACATTGTATCCTAAACAATAATTTTAAGGAGTCGGTTATTATTCTTGAGGTTGCATTAATCGTGGTTTTAAAGATCATAGTAATATATAGATAATTCCTTTGCTTCTTTACTATTGTACTCGATGTTGTTAATTTAGTAAATATCAAAAATATTACCAAAAGTGAATAAGTGGTATTAATAAAGCAATAAATAATAATTTTTTAAGAAATATGCATTTGATTAAAAATTTGAAAATGTATTTACTGAATGAAAGAGGAGAATTAGTAATTAATTAAAATTTTATATTTAACATTGTATGTTGGATTTGACATTGCAACAGAGAAGTAAACTGAAAAATGTCAACACCGTTCGTTGTAATTTATTTAATAAAAGTTTATTCAATCGCAAAATTTATTAATTTGAGATTTTAATGACTTTTTAATAAAACTATTATGAAAATTGGCAGTTAATTATACTTTTAATTTGCAAAAAAAAAATAATACATTAATTAAAAAATGTATAAAACAGCAAAGTACGGACTTCGACCTCGTTTTGTAATGAAACTCATAGCAATATAGTAGCAGTCATGGAAATTGCATCGATGAATATTTCCGAATTAAAATAACAATTTCCTATGAAATTTCAATAACCGTACACAAAGCTAGGTTTTTAGAATCGAGGGGTCTGGGGGGTAAATTTAAAGATTTAAGGTAAGAGCTAGAGGGGCAGCTGCCTCCTTTTCCCCCCAATGAACGCCCATGGACGGCACACGTCGAGTAGAATCCAATACAATTTTGATTTAAATAAAAAAAGACCAAAAATGGCGGGGCTAACTGTACGCACATACATAAAGCTAGGTTTTTCAAACCGGGTGGTCTGGGGGGTATGGAATACCCTCCAGTACACTAGAGTTTGTGCGCAAAAAAAGTGTTCTTGAGCTGATGAGTTTTAAACTGCAAATCTAATTTCTAAAAATGAAAGATTTCTGATTTGAAATTCAATAACACATTTTCTTTTTTTGAACACAATCACTGATGTACTGGGGGGTATTCTATACCCCCACCCCCAAAGGACCCCCGATTTAAAAACACTATAAACTTTTGATTGTGTTCAAAGAGGAAAATGTATTTTTAAGCTTAGAGTTTCAAACCAAAAATTTAGCTTTTCATTTATTTCTATTCTTGATTATTAAGAAATATTGCATTCCCAATGCAATTTCCATGACGGCTGCTGTATATATTGCGATGTATTTATAAAATATAACCTAATTTTTAAATATTGAAAATTAATTTGTAAATCGCCGTCCACTATTGAAATTGTGATAAAATATCCGAGATAACACCTCACGTTGCACCAGATTTGATTTTAAATAATATGCAATTTTAAATTTTAATTTTAATGAAATTACTACGTTTTCCAAGTTATCGCATTAATCCAAATTTATTCATCCAATTAAAATGTCTTTAAAATCGTCTCATTAACCAATTTACCACCAAAAATTCGCCAAAACTCGTTCAAATCGGAACAAAATATCCAAAATATCAAAAAAATTAATTACTCACGCAAATCAAAACCATTTATTTACATAAAATGAAATAATCTTCTATCAGAGACGCAAACAATAACAAAATTAGCGGAGACTTCCGCATAATGCGTCCGTCCACCTTTACGGACCCAGTAAAAGCAAATTTAATAATTCTACCAATCCAATCAAATAAAATATTGGCGCGAACAATTATTTAAGTATTTACATGAAATTAAAATCAAACTAAAATTTTTAAACAAACAAAATTACAAATTAAACAAAAATTTTAATTTCAAAATTCAAAAATTATGATTTTGAAACACGACATTTTATTGTGGTGTTTCAAAAACCATTTTTTTTTTAATTTTGGAGTTATGGCTTTAGATTGTTTTTAGATTTTTTTGAGTATCCGATTCTTGATTATGTGAATATTTAAATATTTTTACTTTTGGATTTTGTAAATAATTTGTAATAATAGTAAATATTTGGAATTGTGTGCGTACTCGCCAAAAATTTAAGATAATTTTGTAAAATAAGATAGCTTTTTGCTTTTGCCGGGTCAGTCAAGGTGGACGGACTCGTTTTACGGAATTCTTCGCTGGTTTTATTTTATTTTGCGTCTCTGATTTGAGAAAATTAAATATTATGTGAATAAAGGGTTTTGAATTTGCGAGTACAATTTTGTTATATCTTGGATTGATTTTGTCCCAATTTGGACAAATTTCAGTGGACAAATGGAAGTGGTTTTACTTCCAAAGAAAAAAGAAAAAAAGAGATTATCTCAATATATTATGTTACGGTCATTGATGTAAATCGGGCGTTGACGTCAATGGCCGGAAAATGACGTTTATGGCCAACATAAATGAACATTGACGTCATTGTCCAGTGATTGAAAGTTGGATTGCCATTTTGTTTACCTACACCTTGTTCATTATTTTCAGAATTTCTGTGAAAACGGTTGGTTTTCCAAAAAAATTTATTTGATCAAAGTTGTAGCTCGTTAAATTCCCTATCTGATTTGGGCTATTAGTTTTTTCTAAGATATTTCGTTGAAGAGATACGGGGTTTGCAAGAAAAGTAAAAAAAATGAAACCAGAAATTTTTAAACATTTTTTTTCTTAATTTAATTTATAACTCAAAATCCGTTGATTCTAGACAATAAGGGGTTATAACCTAATTTGTAGATAAACAAATGATCTTTAAAAAAGTACTAATGCATTAAGCTTAAAAGATCAATAATATCGGAACTACGGCCGTTTGAAATTATAAATTAAAAAAATTGCTTTAAAGAGAGGTAAATATTTGAAAATTTGTCTTAGAAGAGTGTCCTTTATTACCAACTCAAAGGTTCTCCACGGTTACAGGAACACCCTGTATATACGATTTTCTTGATATTTTACTTTATTTTAATTTTTTATGTTCTATTCATAATCACCACGTTAACGTTTGATCTTAATCCATTCTATTCTTCAGATCTTTGCATTTAAGATATTTTGAAGAGCAAGGTTTGCTCTAAACATACGCCAATTTGGACGGATTAAAATAAGATTATTGTTTTTATTCTATTTTTTACTGTTATTGCCATTTCTTCTTATTTTATTGTTTGCATTGCATTATGTTATATTTTTTTAACCGAGTTTACTACACTAATTTCCAGAGTGCACAACCTTGGGAATTTAGTTTGCAACGCACTAGCGGCTTTCACTCTCAAATGCCGATGTACAAAAATAAAAATTTGTTTTAAAAAGAAATTTTAAATATTTATTATAAAACAGAGTAATATCTTGAAAATATTAAGTAAGGATTAATGGATGCCTGAAAGGTGAATTATGCATATTATTAAAAAATTCTTTTTCAGCTTTACATGTAAACAAATGTGTAATATTCGCATCTACCATACGTAGAAAGCCGCCAGTGTTGCAACTGTGTTTGCATAAAATTATAAAACTAGTTTTCGAATTTATCCTATTAATTCCAAATTTTAAGTAATTGTATCTTATAATACGTTTTTATTTCTTGGGGTGGTTAGTTCCCTCGTCTTCCTGGTATTTAAAAGATAATTTGGACTCCTCGATGGGTAGGGCCAACTCCGAGGTTGATAAAATTACGTCATCACTTAATTTTTACTTCCGCTGGGTTTGATGATAACTTATAAATATGGCAATAATCGCCATTTTTTGATGAGAAAATATCGAGTTATTGGAAGGAGCAATGTTTGTGTGTTAAGTCATGTGTGTAACCTCCCAAATTACGTTAGTACTTGTAGCTTATTAGTAGTATTTAATTAAACTACTTAATTTTCGCTTTCAATATTCGAGAATAAAACATGCGGTCTATTAGTCACGCCACTAAAAATGTCTTTCTATCGCGATCACTGATACCTAACAAAAAGTTAACTTATCAATCAAATTAACAGATTTCTATAGTTCTTTACTATACCTAGTAAATTTTATAAAATAATTGCAATTTTAAGGATGTAATGCTGGAATGTCGCACTCTACTAAAAAAATTTATGTTTCGTCAAGTTTAAAGGAAAACCGCTTAAATTAAAACTGATTATTATTCTAATAACACTCGACAACTTTTGCGATATAAATTTAAATTTAATTAATATGAAATAGTACCTAAAGGTTATGAATATAAAACTTAATGTACCTCTACAATTGTAAGTCGGAAAATTTTAAATCTAGCGAAGTGCTGACCCTACTTATATGCTTTTACCGAACAAATTCTCTAGAACTTTAATAACTGAATAACATTACGTTTTAATTTTAACAAATAACTTTCAACAACATTACATCCTTAACAAAGTCATATTAAAACATTAAAATATATTTAAATCAATATCCATGTTGCGTCACAACGCTTTTTTTAAAGTAACACACCAAAAATACAACATTTCTATAAGTACTTTTTGTAGCTACTACCTGCCTACTATGTGTATGACAAAATTTACAAAAGACTACTTTTACTTTTTGTTGCTTTCTCGATACTGGAGCAGTGGAAAAAATTTGAATAGGCAATAAAGAGTTTTTTATTGGTTTACTTGCAATCAGGTGCTGGAGGAAGTGGAGCGTTTTCTTCGTAAATCATGGTTAAGCAACTATAAGAATTTCGTCTTCTTTTTAACTAAAAGTCATAAAAAAAACATTTAATAAAAATGTAAGGAGAAAGTGTTAAGTCTTCAACTTATCACTAGCTTTAATTGATCGTTATGTTTCGTACTGTTTCATCTTAATCTTGTCAACCCCACCCTTATGTTATTTATCCTATAGTGAAACGGTGAAAAAAATACATTAAATCAGCTTACTTTTTGAGAAACACCAGTTCCACTTTCATCCCCACTGTTACTGCTACTCGACGTTATTCCTTCTTCCAGTGTTAATTTTGTTGATAATCCAGCTAAATCCAATTCCAAATATAGCTGTTCGAGTTGGTCGTTTACCATCAATGGCTAAAAATAAGTGGTCAATTAGCGAACAACAAAACAAACATTCGATTTTATCTGTTTTATTGATGTCTCTACCGCAACGGTTAACAATTTTGAATAAATATAATTAAATTTTTTTAAATTTTCCAGCAGATAAGAGAGATTTACGGGCTCAAATAACCGGGAGAGTTACTATTATTGCCCCATATGCTGTGAATATCCTTAAGAAGTAGCAGATTATTGATTGAGCTCATCATATCAAGTGTATGTATGTAACACAAAATTTAGTGTGACAGTTATTTCTTGAGTTTTTGTATAGTCATCGACTCACATGATGTATAAGATCGATTTTTTGCAATAATAAATACATATACAAGAAGTTAATTAAAAGACGCTCCTATTTTTACTGTAATTTTAATGAAAAGTTGGAATTTGCAAAAAAATATAAAAGAAACAGAATTTCATAACAGCAGCATACAAGTAATAAAATTCTTGCAAACTATTTTTAGTAGGTACAACAAAAGAAAACTCATTGGCTTAGCTTTTCACTTTGAATTTTATTTTGTGTTTATTTCGGATATTTTAAAATCTGTTGCAATGGCTTAACTTTTATATTATAATAAAAAGTTTTTATAGTAAAGGATCAACTTATATCTTTTAATAATTCCTTTCAGGATCAACTACATACAAAAAATAAATAATAAAAAAGTTAAACCGTAATGCAGTCAACAATCAGATTTTTTATTTACCTGTTCGATGCTTTTCAAAACTTTTAAATCAGACTCCAGGATGTTTTCCAGATTTTTAACGGTCATTTGATAGCGATAAACAAAATCGGGTGTTACTGACACAGCTTCTAGCCAAGGCGGATCAAACTTTTTAATGGAATACGTTTGAGGTTTCTCATATTTTTCCTAAAGCATAAATTTTAATAAATAAATTTTTAAGTCAATTTTTAACGTTTTTACCTTATCTTTGCATGTATTAGTACTTCCAACGGCAATGGAGTCGTCGTTTGATCCTGAACCGGTATCCGTTTTCAAAAACGACGAGTAAAAGGAAGAATAACTACTTTCTTCATCTTGACGTATCATGTTAAAGGCAGACGTCTGTTCAACTTTATCTGTGTTCTACAATAAAGAAAAAATTTTACGTGATATATTGCGTGCATTCAAAAAAATTCAGCTTTGGATGCTTAAACATCAAAAAATTCTTTGTAAAGCGCAAGAATTCTCTTAATTTTATCAAAAGATCGAATAATTAAATTTTTTATTCGAGGTATTTCAAGTTTTAATATTCAATTAATATTGAAACATATTATTCGTGTCTAATTTTAGATAAACCTTGCGGATACAATTAGGACAATTTTTAAACTTTTCGGTTCAGTTTTTCAATACTCCGTTAACTGGCTGTTGAAATTGTTAAAATTAAAAAAACATTAAAGAATAAAATGAAAAAAATTGTTTTACTTACATCAAAAAAGCTGTAAGTTAATTACAAATTAAAAAACTGGCCCTACAAAGATTAGCGGTATTAGATAAAATATAGATGGATGGTTTAAATAACTTTGAATTCCCTTATTCTCATTAACTCATTTTTTTATCATAATAAGATCAGATGTTATAATATATTATGCAACACTAAATAAAGCCGGTTGTCGAATAAAATATTGCATTACATAACTGGTTAAATAAATAGCTATTTTAAATTAAATATATGCAACTTCTTAGTAAACTGCTAAATATAACATGCATTGTCAATAGCTACATACAGTAGCAGTCATGGAAATTGCGTTGGCAATTATTCCCGAATTGAAATAATAGATTTTTGTATTATATTCTTAAGGGGTTACCCTAATGTGAGCTAGCGAAAATCAATGTAAACTTTGAAAATTAATTCCGGGAAAATTACAAATGCGATTTTTAAAATTTTTGGATATTTATTAATAACTATCTTTCTAAGTTTACATCTAAAATTTTATTAAAAAATAATTATATTTGCAGGAGTTACGCGAATTTACGTATAAACCTTGTTTCTCCTGCATCAGTGATTGTATTCAAAATTAGAAAATGTGTTATTCAATTTCAAATCAAAAATCTTACATTTCAGATTATTAGAAGTTAGATTTCTGGTTTGAAACTCTATAAGCTCAGAAACACTTTTTTTGCGTATAATCTCTGGTGTACTGGAAGGTATTCCAGACCCCCCTGTTTGAAAAGCCTAGCTTTATGTATGTACGTGAAGTTAGCTCCGCAATTTTTGTTTTTTGACGTGAATGCGTCTATAAAATCGGTAGAATGTTCAAAATTTTAATGAAAATATATAACAAAAAGTAAGTGTGACGATGTATGTGCCAATTGAATAAGGTCAGATAACGTAAATATACATCTATAGAATTGGCCTGGACGAAAGCGGGTATCCATGGACGACGTATTTACGTAAAACCTAACGGCTGTCACCGAACATAGCCTCGAATTTTTTTTTAAATTAAAATTGTATTAGATTCTAGTTGACGTGTGCCGTTTATTTGCGTTCATTGGGGGGGGGGGGAGCAAAGCGGGCAGCTGCCCCCCCTCTGGTTCTTGCCTTAAATCTTTAAATTTAAATTAATTAAATTTCGTGCAGAAAGTTATTACTGAATTCGCAAAAAAACCACAGAATTTGAAATTTGTCTTTCCTGCAAATAATGAACATTAAAAATTTTTAGTGTTGAATTATCTTCATAATAAAATTTTTTTTTGATTTTGCCCCTCCCTCAAAAAGATCTTATGAACGCCCAGGTGCCGTCGTGTGCTGTAAATCATAATATTTTATTTTGATAAATAAAATTTTTTTGGGTCAAAAACTATTTTATCGATAGAAGTTAGCTCCGCCATTTTTGAATTTTTTTTAAACAAAATTGTATTGGATTCTAATCGAGGTATATGCCGTTGTGTGCCGTAAATCGTAAAATTTATCGTAAAACAAAAATTCATAAACACAAAGCTTGGTTCCCAAACCGGGGGGTGTGGGGGGTATTCCATACCCCATTAGTTATTGTGTTAAAAAAAAAGTAAATGTGTTATTGAATTTCAAATCAGAAATCTTAGATTTTAGTATTTTAGAAGTTAGATTTCTGGTTTGAAACCCATAAGCTCAATAACACTTTTTTTGCCCACATTTTCTGGTGCACTGGAGGGTATTCCATACCCCCAGACCCCCCGGTTTGAAAAACCCAGCTTTGTGCAGGTATTGTGTTTATATTATGTGCGGTTGTTGAAATTTCATTGGGAATTGTTATTTTAATTCGGAAGTAATCACCGATGCAATTTCCATGACTGCTACTGTAGGTCATCCATCGTCGAGTGTAAATCCTTTTTCTACCAATGAACGGATTTTGAGTAAGCGGATTGATGAGAGGCTGTTACCCTGTTTGCCAAGAGAAGCAATCATTAACCCAGAGAACCGACGGCTTTACATGTCCTCCAAACCACGGGAACATTCATAAAAATGTCCCCAAAATCGAAAACCAATAAGCGTCATCGTTATAACTTTATTTACTTGACTTCCGGAACGACCGTTAATTTATTATTGAACCAATCAGAAGTATCTTCTAACTTAAAAATACAGTATATGTCAAATTAAAATCTGACAAGATTGCTGGTCAATTACAAACAGTCTGCCAAATAAATTAAATTATAAATTATAATAAAAATTTAAGTGCGCTTACATAAAAAATAATTTTCTCAAATTAAAATCTGACAAGACAGTCAAACCGGACACTCAAATAAATCAAAGTATCAACTTCAAAGCACTTACATTAAAAAAATTATTACATTTTGATCTATTAACGGCTTAACAAAATTACAAAAGCTTACACAAAAAAACAATTACTTGGTTCAAATGAATACCACTTGAATCAAGAAATTCTGTTTTCAATAGCCACAAGAAAATATTTTCTTGCTGTAAGAAAAAAATATTCTTGATTCAGTTTTCTTAGATCACATAAATATATTATTAGATTAAAGAATGGTGTTTTTAAACCAAGTAGTTACAAATTTATTTGGTTTAAATAAAGAACATTTTTGAATTAAGAAGTACTTAACATAACATAAGAAGTTGAGCATTTTTACTTCGATTAAGAATTTATTTTTATATTAAGAATATATATTCAGGTATCTATAGAAAACAGAGTTCTTCATTCCAAAGAAATTTTCTTGAATTTTAATAATATTTCAAGTAAAAAATATTCTTTGTAGAAGACAACTGATACTTTTACTACAAGCATATTTTATTGCGTAAAAAAATTATATTTTTAAATGAAATAAATAATTTCAAGAATATATTTATTCTTTATTTAAGAAAACCTTTCTTTCCGTGTAGAAAGAAAAGATCTTGGAATATGGCAAAATCGCATTTTCTTTCAGAATTTAAAAAAGAAAAACTGGGGCGTCGCAAAATTGTCCACGTTAAAAGCGAATTAATTTTTTGCACACAATTTGCATTTCAAAAAATTTGTAATAAATACATACCTTCTCAGGCAGATTACCGCAATTTAGATAACCTTCACCATCGGGTGAACTAACAAATGGAAAATCCGGTGAACAAACAGAAAAAAGGCAACAATCCTTACGAGAACATTCAGACATGGCCTAAAACGTTGACTTCGAAATAAGAGAAAAATTACAAAAAGACTACTTACATGATTGAAGTTGCATGCTGATACAGCAGAACCAATAGCACTTCCAGGTTCAGCTTTAATCGAAGTTTGCGATCTGCATCGTTGTAATTCCGACACAGATTCACCAACGTGGGGATTAAGCATCAGTTCGTTAGTGGTTGAAGCACAACCGGTGGCTGGTTTTTGATTAGGTTGCGTCATAAGAGGGGAAAAATGTGGATACGGTAACATTGCCACCTGGGGGCAAAACGGAGCAGAAGTTGGCGAAAAAATTGGGTTGTAATTGTACATCATACTTGGTACGTATTGCACTAAAATAAAAAAAAATAGACAACAAACTTAGATGGGACTAAAATTCTTACCCTGAAAGTGAGAAGTGTGATTGTTTAAATTAAAGTCTGTTAGACCGTGTCCTTGTTGTGTTTGGAAGCAATAAGTGGGAAACATTCCAGGCAGATAAGTTCCAATCGGATTGGCGTTGGTATTTATACTGTGCGGTTGATTATTTCCAAACGCAGTCATCGATACGGAAAATGGAGGCCACAAGTTGATATTTTTTGTCTAAATTTTTGAATAAAATGAGAAAGGTCAAAAAAAGGTTAACAAGAGCTTACTTTTGACATGTAGCAGTTATCGTTGCAGTTATTGGCAATGTCGGAAGCGACATCGTTTTGGCCTTTATTAAATTCTTTGTTCTTTAACATCCCTTCTTCCACTTCGTTTATGGAATTCACATGGTGATGATATTTGGATATCTTATGATTATCTCCATCCCAGGAACCAGATATACTCCGTTTGATTCCGTGGTGGTGATTGCCTTCTTCGCGTTTATTTCCATTTTCTTTTTCGACTTTTTTGTCATTTTTATGGAGATATTTACTATTTCCTTTGTCGGCTTTGAAGTTGCTTCGCTTTTCCCGGTGCCGTTGTTGCATTATATTTTCCATATCGACATTGTGTCTAAAATTGATTAATGAGAGAGGTTTACTATTGCAAAAGTTGGTTTCTTACTTGAGGAGTAACTCTTGGGTCAAGTGCGGACGACTGTACGAATCATTGGATGTGTTTGTTGCGCTGGTGACATCCATGTTTGGACTACTTTCGGAACTCAAATTTTCAGCGCTTCCACTTCCTGAGTCTCCACTAGTTCGAATGGGAGAAAGCCACTTTCTGAAATAAAAAATAGTAAATTGATTTATCAAGGCTAAACCGGATTAACGAACTGGTTGCGCTCTTGGTGTGGTGGTAAATCTTTTGCGAAGAGATCGACTGTATTGTGGAGCTGGCTGGGTTTTTCGGCACTTTCGTTTGTCGTCATCGGCTTACTTTTAAAGAACCTTTGTAAATTTTCGTTATAATTTAACTGATTGTAGCTTGGAGGTGTTTCGGATGATGATTGTCGGTCGTAGTAGTCGTAATGCGGAGATATTTCTCCAAGCATCACCGATTCTCTTTCCTGAAAGCTTAATCATAAAAATGATTCAAAAATCGAGACTGGAAACTTACAGACACTGAGACGTTATGATTGATGGGCGAATTCACTTTCAAATCGGTTTGGATGACTTCCGACATTATCGTATCCATGAACGTGGATAAATTTTTGCATCGGCTCGAAACTTCGAATCTGGCCGATCCGACAGGTTTCACTAATTCCTAGAATTAATTTTTTAGTTTAGAAAAACAAGCGAAATATGTTTACCTTTTTGAGAAGAAACAAAATGTCGTCTTGGATGATTTTGGCTTCTCGTAGGATATTTTGTGAGAACGACTTGGTTTTGTCTTCGGCGAATACTTCGAAACTGTCGGGATTTGTGGGGCCCTGAAATTTTATTATTTCAAATATTGAAAAATTTGCGATTTTTAGAGCTCACTTGTAAAACTTGATGTAAGCCGGTAATAAATTCGAGTCGTCTAGACCATGGATTTAAAAAACTTGACCATTCGGTTTCGACCATCACGAAATCTCCGTTACGAATTGCAAACCGATACGGTTTACTTCGATACACGGATCCGGCTATGTGGCAGTTTGTCATGACTAAAATTTTAACGGAAAATAGAATTTTATTTTCTGCAAAGTTTTAAAACCGACCTGATTCGTACACGTCTTTCATAAATGGCATATCCTCAGGATGATAGAAATCGAAAACAGACTTTCCCAACATATCTTGTGGGAAATATCCAAAATTCATAACTACGTCAGCATCTACGTGACTAAAAATGCATGCTGATGTATGTCGCATAATAAATTTTTTAGATCTTGTTTTCTCATCTGGCACTGCAAAAATGTTTAAATGTGTTTTAATCTCTCGTTGCCAAAATTTGATAATTAAATTATTTGGGGCATTTTAATATACAGGATAGCTGAAAAGTAAATTGTTTTGCAAATGTTAAAATAACGTTTTTTAAACGTGACAAATCGATATTCCATTGAATAGGAAATTAAGCGGATAGCCGCTGGATGCCGGCCAGACAAAGAGTACGTTTGCAAAATTTTGATTATTTCAGCCATTCTGCAAAAATGTTACTGTGGAATAAGCAAATTTTAAAAAATAAAAATTTCGATTCAACATCAAAATATTTACCAATTATATAATTGCTGCAGGATGCATATGCTCGGTCTAAACTATCATTGTTTATATAATTACCTTTGTATGATGAATAAATTGGTACCGCAACTATAACTAAAAATATACCGCCATTATTACCCAAATCTTTTGAATTTGCATATTCGGTGGAATTTTTAAAAGTTACGGTTAAATGAAATGCTTGGTACCTAACGTTTTTCTCAATAACTCCATAACCGGACCTTCTTAAACCTTTGTACTTTCGTAAATACACGTACAACGAACTTTTCGTATCTGAAATAAGTAGAATTGTATTATAAAAAATTTTTTTAAATGAAATTGTTACCTCTTTTTTTGCCCATGGCGTCAATTAATGGAATCCCTACACCAGTGGTAACCTGATTGCAAAAAGTGTCTCTATCTTTGGGATGAACAAAATCAGTGAACGATCGCCCCAACCACATGTCTGTCGAGAATCCTAGTATATTGGTAATATTTGGGGATGTAAACAAGACGAGCCCATCGGACATGGATATTACGCAACAAAACCCATCCTACAATAGATTGATGTAAAATAGAGTTATCTTTGGGTATGTTTTGCATTGTACTTCTACTTGAGGCGCAGTTATTTTGTTGAGCGGTTCCAATTGGTCGATAATTGGTGTTGACGGTAAGCCGCTTACATCGTTCTGCATGTTGATTTCGTTACAAGGATTTTTTAAGTTGTCTCCATTAACAGGCGTTTTAACTCCATCTTCTACTGCTGGAAACGAAAAGGAGTTCCAACTTTACGATTACTACTTTCAAGTTTATATTTACCGTTAATTAGTTCGTTAGGGTTGCAAGCAGGCACACTTTGTTTAGTAGAGCTTTTGCCGTTATAATAAGTTAAGTTTTCCACACCTAAACGTAATAACGATATTAGTGAAATATACTAAAATGTTAGAACCCAAATTACCCATTGATACATCATTTAGAAATGTGAAATTCTCGTTCTGCTTCAAACATCCAGTAACGAGGGTATTAGAGTTACCGTTGCAATTAGCAGCAGACTTTGACTTTTTCTTCTTGTGTTCTTTATCTTTGTTATGTTTAATTAATGCCTGCTCTTCGACGTCTAAACTATAACGCAAAACAAAATTGAAAAGAAAAATTACATTTTCCGTTAATTAAAATGTAGTACTTCGATTACTCTTGTCGACAATTCAAAGAACTGAACGCTACAGATATCGAATTACAACGAAATTATAAATCTAAAATGTAATTTGTTTAAATCTTTAATGACCAAAAACACGGCGTGCATTTTAGTTTTTGAGAGCTAACTCACTCCGGTGAGCTGCGGGTGGCTGCACGAAAAGCTACAGTAAAGATTTTTCAAAATAATAAACACAAAGAGCAAGGAAGAGCGGGACTAGTTGGCTGCAAAGGTAAGGTGCGATGATATTAGCAAATTTTTCAAAAATAGTCGTATTGGGGTAAATTGATACACCAAACATGAGGTAAAGTTTTTAAATTAATATTTTTCGCTAATTAACATTTTATAGATTCTATAGAAGTTTTAACCGCACGAACGCAAGTAAAATCGGAATAACTGCAAATAATGAAACCCAAGGCCTTAATAGCTTTCGATCAAGGGGTAAATATTCTGAAAATTTTATGTACACTCGTTTGGAATTCACTTGGAAATTATTGGAATTTTTTGGAAATCCTTGGAATTCTTTGGAAATCCTTGGAATTCTTGAAAATCATTGAAATTTGTTGGAAATCCCTGGAATTCTTGGAAATCGTTGGAATTCTTGAAAATTTTTGGAATTCCGAGTCTCGCTTTGTGTACAGAAATTTTACTGAATATTTACCCTTGCTTTCGATCTTACAATCTCAAGATGTCAAACAAGCAAACGCTTCGGGTTATTACCCCACTGCAACAGCTAATGATTTCTAAAGACGAAGTTGCCCAAAAGTTGACATCGTCAGGGCATAGTATCATTTCTTTAAATATCAAGTAAACTTACCCCCACCGGGAATGGGTCAGTTCGCCGCGAACGTTTTGCCGTATTAAGCGTTTCGCCGTAGTCAGTTCACCGCAGCCAGTTCGTCACAAAGCCGTTTTGCCGCAAAACTTATTGGTCGCATGGACAATTTGCCGCAGTACTGTTGGCCGCAAAATTGCAAATAAAATAATTTATTATTTATAATTTTAAAAATAACTTGAGAAAATCAATAAATAGATTAGTCAACAACAAATTTATTATTACAAATTTAAAAACAAAATCTTGACAAAATTTCCATTTATCCATTCTCATTTTAATTTATTTTTTAGAGTGAAATAAATCTACAGTAGCGGTCATGGAAATTGCATTGGGAATTATTCCCGAATTAAAAAAATAGATTTCTAAGTTATTAAGTTATTTTTTAATAATAAATAAACTGTTAATACTTTTTTAATAACTAAAATGTAGAATAATTATTTTGTAGTTCGAATCTCGTTAATCTATTCGTGCGCGTCATGTATCGCTTTACATGTGCCCTTTTTGCCCGGACAATTGCTACCAAAAATAGGATGTGCCCAACTAGATGCTATAAGAGTCTGAAATACAAAATTTCAACTTTTTATGACTTGCCGTATTTGAGTTATGCGACATACAGACGTCACAACACAACTAGTCAAAATGGATTCCGGGAAGGTCAAAATGATATTTCCGTAAAAATTTGAAAACCAAAAAAAATTGAGATTACAATACATCCTTTTTTACAAGGAAGTAAAAATAGAAATTGGAATAGAAACAAATAAAAAGTTAAATTTTTGGTTTGAAGCTCAAAATTACATTTTCTTTTTTGAACACAATCGCAAAGCCAGAGTTTTCAAACCGGGGGGTCTGGGGGGTATGGAATACCCTCCAGTACATCAGCAATTGTGCGCAAAAAAAGTGTTAGCTTATGGGTTTCAAACCAGAAACCTAACTTTTAAAATTTTAAAATCTAAGATTTAAGATTTGAAATTCAATAACACATTTTCTTTTTTCGAACACAATTACTGATGTGCTGGGGGGTATTTCATGCCCACCAGACTCCCCGGTTTGAAAAACCTACCTTTATGCTTTATGTTCAAAAAAAAAAATGTAATTTTGAGCAATTGATGTAATTTAAAATTTGAATTAAAAACAAATTAGGTTTAAAAACAGCTAGGTTTCTCAAACCGGGGGGTCTGGGGGGTATGGAATACCCCCCAGCACTTTAGTGATTGTGTTCAATAAAAAAAAATGTGTTATTGAATTTTAAATCAGAAATCTTAGATTTTTAGAATTTAGATTTCCGGTTTGAAACTTATAAGCTCAATAACAAGCTTTTTGCCCACAATCTCTGGTGTACTGGAGGGTATTCCATACCCCCCAGACCCTCTGGTTTAAAAAATCTTAGCTTTGTATGCGTATTGTGTTCATATTGTGTACGGTTATTGAAATTTTAATGAAAATTGTTATTTTAATTCGGAAATATTCAGCGATGCAATTTCCATGACTGCTACTGCCGCATTTATCTTAACCGAAAGTAACCGGCGATAACTTCTCTTTAAAGCGGAATTTTTGACAGTTCTTGGGTTTATTTGACAGATAGTAATCTATATTTTGTGTAATGTTCAAAATGGATTTGGAAATGAGAAAGAAAGTGATTAAATATTAGTATCAGTGTAAGTCTCCAATTTTGATCTGACGACGTGCGCTGGTTCGTGAACATAAATCCTATGTACCATCAATTCTGCAGATAAGAACGGTAAATTCATGTTTCGAGAAAGAGAGTACAGTGTTACCACAGACGCGTCAGTGAAAAAACACGGTTAGAGTGGCAGAAAACATCGCAGCAGTGGCTCAGGCGATCAACCAGAATCCAACGGCTTCAACAAGAAAACTTTCTGCTGAATTGTCGATCAGTAGACGATCAGTTGGGTGCATGCTTACTGAAGATTTGAATTTATTTCCGTATAAAATTCAATTAGTAAGTAAACTGAACCCTTCTGACTACTCGATTCGCTTGGTTTTTTGCAAAAAAATGCTTGAAATGTTTGAAACAGATGAAGCACTTATCAATCACATCTTCATGTCTGACGAGGCCCATTTCGACTTGAAATGGATTTCGACTTTGGGCTGTCTCGAACCCGAATACCATCCAGGAAGTCAATTTGCATCCGGAACGTGCGACAGTTTAGTGTGCGATGCCATCAAAGTCCATTGTGGGATCTTTCTTTTTCAATAGTCAGTGGTATTTGGCGATGCTCAGAAATTATTTTTTGCCTAAATTGCGTTCTAAGCGAATCGTATTGAAGGATACCACCACATATCGCCACGATGGTCATGGACTTCTTGAAGTCCAAATTTAATGAGAAAATCATCAGCCGAAACGGCCCCATGAGATGGCCACCACGGTCACCAGGCTTGAAGATGCCACTGGACTTCTTTTTGTGAGGGTATTGTAAGGTCAAGGAATACGAAGCCAACCCACAAAATATTGCAGATCTGAAGGCAGAAATAACCAGAGTAATTCAATCTATTCTACAGTCGATGTTAACGAACGTTTTCAATAACATGATTATCCAGCATGGCAGCAATGGCCAGCATCTCAGCAGCATTATCTTCAAGAAATGAATTGATAACAAAAATTTAGTAAATTTGCAAACTTTTGATGCAAAAATAAATAAAAAAAATCTTTTTTGATCAAAACTAATAGTTTTTTACTTTCGGTTACTATAAATGCCCCACCCTGTATATCGCGGCTAATAATTCACGTGTCGAAAAATATCGCTGTTAATAGGTTCTGCGACAAACAGGGCCGCGGTTAATTGGTCCTAGGTCGAAAAAAATCGAGACTAATAAGTCTTGCGTCTAATAATCCTTGCGTCCGAACGGCCGCGACAAAACGCTCGCGGCAAAAAATCCTATACCCTACCCCACCCGAGGGGGTAAGTTGGTACATTTTTTTTCTCTTTTTCAAAGTTCCGCGAAACTGTACCCAATTGGAAGACTTGTGCTTTCAAACTACAGACTAAAAATTGAAAAGTGTTCCAACTTGCCCCAGTCTCCGCTACTTCAGGGTGTTTTGCTGTCCAACGCGGATTACTTTAAATTATTTCAGAAACAAGTTTTAACGAGAATCTCAAGTGAAAAAAGGTATTTTAGAGAAAAATACAAATTTTCTCATTAACTTTGCATTTTAACAATGAACGCTAATTTCTGCAACTTACCATTCGTTAGCTCCATTTGTCGCTCCATCGTAACCGCTAGTTTTACTAGAATTGCTCCCACTTGGATGTGATTTTGAACTCGCACTAAAAGCAATTTTTATAAATCTGCAATTATTTTCACCCGTTGTTGAATTACCTTCTTTGAGAATTGCTAATTGTACTTTTCGAATAAGCCGAATCGGATATATTGATATTTAAGGTACCAGACTGTGAATCCATATTAGCGTACCAATAATATGAGCTAATTTTCTGTAAACAAAACTTTTACATATAAATACACTTTTTTAAAAGACAAACTTGTGATCGGAATATTTAAGCAAAGCCCTAGGTTTCATTTTAATAAGATTTGCACTACTTTCGGGAAGCTTATTACATTAATTTATGATCTACTACGTGAACTATTTCTAAAAATTATTAAATTACACAAGAATAAATCACAGAAAATAATTACCATATCTGGGTATAACGTTAAAATTTTAATAATTAGTTGGGGAGCCGCAATTTTTTTAATCTTACTGGATAATACAACTAAGTTTTATCACGTCGATAAACGCTGTAGGTTTAGAATTCGTCCACTTAAAAATTTATTTTGTTAATTGGAAGCTCTTTTTTGTATTCACAAATTGTACGGCCACACTAAATTGCATTTTCCGATCCTCTATTTACTTGTTACTTAAGTAAATAAGTCTAAATTTACATATTTTTTGGAATAATCAAATGATATTTTTTATAGGTAGTACAATAATTATTAATTTCCTCGATATATACATATTAAAATTGAGTTTTGAAAAAATGTGAAAATACCTGTACCTACAACATATTAAAGCACATCGGCAAATAAAATTTAAAAATACTTTTTAGATTACTTCTTTGATGTTTTTGATATATCAAAGTCAATATAATTTTCTGAACAGGAAAATTGATGTTTTGAAACCGTTAAATCGTACTTTCGGTATTCTCGAATAATTCTGCATTTCAAATATAGGTATGTAATTTGCAAAATGAAACTTTTGAAACAAAAAATATAAATATTATTTTCCAAATTTAATGCTATCCACTGTTTAGCTTAATTGTATTGATTTTAATTTTACATATTCGGTCAGACATTGTTGTAATTAATTAATGCATATTATTTAAAAATTCAACCAATCAAAATTTTCTGCCGACCAATCAATTTTGCAGCTTGATTAAAATCTACTTTAAAATAACTTTAAAAATGTTTCAAAACGACGAATATCCCAAGTGGATTTCTAAAAGAATTGCAAATTCAATTTTCACATCATGTAAAAATAAAAAATTTCCGATTACGTTATTCCTGTGTTTTAAACAAAATATACATGTCACTCCATTTAGTCTTATCTAACTGCTGCATTTAGTAATTTGAAGTGAATCGGTAAACCGTAAAATAAGTATTCACGTTTATTTATGATTACTTGGCAGGTGAAAACGTGACATTTGCTAGATTTCATATTTAAGCGAATTTAACTATTTATAAGGAACAAGAATGTGCATGACAAGTGACACTCAAAATGTAAGTTAGACAAAATACAAATAAAAACAAAAATAATTCTCAATGTTGGAATTAAATTTCCGAGATAATTTTAAATGATTTAACGTAAATCTATGAACAATAATTGTCCTTGAGTTGAAATTTTCCAGAACATTTTTTTAAATTATTCTACAACAAAATCTAATAGTTTTCAACAACATTTTAACAAGTTCGACGAGTATTGAAAATAATGAACCTTTATAAGAAACGCCAATTAAAACTTTATAACAAGGTTAATATTTTTAGTCCAAACACAATAAGAAGAATTTTTTTTTATATGTTAATAATTATCATGGACCTAATGTTCCTATAAATTTATTGTCTACGTCAATTCTTTAACTTTTAAATAAAACGTGATATTTGTCTTCCAATAATCAATAATCCCTTTTTTGGATATATGTACTTATTGAGAAATATAAAAAGTGATGTAGTACAAAAACATCTGGACTACAAAGAGTCAAACGGAGAAAGAATCATGGAAAACTATCCAAAGTTAAAAAAAAAAGTTACATGATTTTAAGTTCTAAATTTGATTTGATTTTCAAAAAAATATATTATTATTGATTTACTTGAGAGAAATTTTGATTAACATGAGATAAATAGCTATTTGAATTTGGAGTTCATGCGAAGAGAAGAGGGAGAATGTGTAAATAAATTTGCAATAATTGAAATTAAAAAGATTTTGGTATTATTATTATGTAAGGAATAGAATTAATATAATTAGTAAATATTTAATAATAGAAAGGTCCTTATGAATTATGAAAACCTTATGAATCCTTGCGAAGAGAAGAGAGAATGCTAAGAGTTCCTTACGTAAGGTTTCACTTTCTAATTTTGGCTATTGACGATAGGCTATTTTCCTTACATAATCTCAATATCGGCATGGCCAAGAGAGTTCCACAAATATAAATATTTATTATTTTTGTGCTAAATTAATATTTAAGTTTTAATTTTTGCATTTTATAAAAAAAAATATATTTAATAAAAGAAATATCGTCACTTCTGCCGCAATACCTCCAATCATCAGTACACCAAATTTTATGGGAATCTGTTAAACATTTCCAGACATTTTATTGTGGTAGCCCTGGCAAAGATTTCTCTGCCAAAACCTTATTTTCACCATTAGAGCCCACCAGACATAAGTCCAAAAAGTTTGACTGCCATCGACGCATAAATGCCGAAGAAAATCGAAGGACAAGGACAAGGAAAAAACAGTAATCTTTTTTTTAGTCCCGTGGGGGCAATGTTCCTACATACAAAATTTGATTGAGATCCCTTCAGTACTTCAGGAGTTATTCGCTCTTGAAGTTTCAACTTTGGCAGCTTGTAATTTTGGACAGATGACAGATATAGAAAGTTAATTTCACCTATTCTGGATAAAGCTTTTCAAGGTCTTTAAAATAACCTATCACAAGACAAAATCGTTTTTAAAAATCTTATGTTATTTTCTTGTAGTGGCGCTCCTGATTGACAGACCGCGACGAAAACCTTATTTTCACCTTTCTACCATAAACCCTACTACTTATACTAAATTTAGCGGTGAATAAATCAAGGGACAAAATTTGGCGACTGACAGACCGACACAGAAAATGTTCTTTTATTTTTTGCAGATCTTTATTACGTTTCTGAACACGGTGATCTCGAATATGTAAAAAAAAAATTTTTTTCGATTACCTCACCTCCAAAAACAATTTTTTTTGATTGGAGGTAAAATATTTAACGATTGCCCGAAGACAGTCTTTGTGTGTTAATTATTTAAAAAAAACTATGTCAGTTTTCTGGTCCAAAAAAATTAATACACAAAGATTGTCTTCGGGCAACCGTTGAATATTATCTCATCTCTAAGTCTATTCCTTACAATAATTATATAAAAAAAACATTTAATATGGTAATTTCCGAAGTTTCAAAATCTGGAGTCCAGAGCAAATTGACACAATTTTTGCTCATTTGCGATATTATATACTACAAACTTCGTTGAGTTATTTTTCTTTTCTAAAAAAAATCTGTCTAAATTACTTCACTAACTTTTGCCACAGTTTCTACATTTGGAAAGTTGCTGCGTATAACTACTACCAGCTATCGGGCCTGTTTCTAAATTTTTTAAATTTTTGGAAAATCATATCCAGCACAGTTCTTATTAACAGTAAAACATCTAAAATTTTAAACCGAAACTAAAATTTTCCCTATCTAAATACACAAATAAAGTAAATTGCACTTTTTATTTATGGAAATTGCATTTCAGTTGACTAAAAATTAGTCAAATTGAAAAAAAAAAATAAAAATGCCTTAAAATTTCTTTTCGAAAAAATTAAAAAAGCAAGAAAAACTCATCTATAGGATTTCTAAGATTTCCTAATTCTCTAAGATTTTCTAATTTTCAAAGATTTCTTAAGATATTCTGGAATTTCTTAAGAATTTCTGGGATTTTCCCGGATTTCCCTTTACTTGTACACCAATTTTGTCAGCAACTTCCCTCTCGAGGTAAAGCATACACCGGTAAACTAAATAAAAATAGAAGAATAGAAGAATAAAAATAGGTTTTTCAAACCGGGGGATCTGGGGGGTATGGAATACCCTCCAGTACACCAATCACCAGATTGTGAGCAAAAAAAAGTGTTCTTGAGCTTATAAGTTGCAAACCAAAAATCTAACTTCTAAAAATCTGAAATCTAAGATTTCCGATTTTAAATTCAATAACACTTTTAGTTTTACCCTTTGAACAATATCACTAATGTTAGACCCCAGACCCCCCGGATTAAATAATCTAGCTTCGTGATTGTGTTCAAAAAAGGAAATATATTTTTGAACTTATAAGTTTCAAACCAAAAATTTAACTTTTTATTTATTTTTTCTATTTTTTATTATTAAGAATATAAGTAATATACTTATTCCCGTAATACTAGTCACGGATTAATCCGAGATTCAAGATTAATTCTCGAAATAGCAGCTGTTGCTACGATACGGTGTAAATTCCAGTAATCTCATTGGTAAATCCTAGGATTATCTTGAATCTTGGATTAATCCATGACTATTAGTACGGGAATTAGAAATCTATTTTTTTAATTCGGGAATAATTTCCAATGCAATTTCCATGACCGTTACTGTAAGTACTACTGGAAATTATTTTAATATGTAGTTTGATATTCACTTGTTTCAAAGTTAATTAACATCAATATTGCATTACTATTATCTAACATTTTCTGTGTAATAATAAAGTAAATATCGATTAATCAACCAATAAGAAGTTTGAGAAACTATCAGAAAACTGATCCCACGAATTGAACTTTTTCCTATATACTAGGCTTTCTTAAACTATGACCCCTTTTGGGGTCGCGTAGCAAAATTCTGGGGTCGCGAGAGATTTTAATGTCAAATAATATTATCATCAAAAAATATTGATTTATCTTTTCTTTCCTGAGATCGCCAGGAAACACGCAATCATAAATGGGGTCGTGAATAAAAAAAGTTTAAGAAGCCCTGCTATAGACTATTGGCAAGAGGACAATTAAATTAAAGTGAATTATCCATTAGTTATCGAAAAAATGGCATTTAAAAATCAAAATTTTACGTGCGGTTTAGATAGGGATTAAATCACGATTTCTACACGGGTATTCTGTTACCGGTACGTGTACCCATATATACCTTTAGTCTTTGAGTTGAACTAGTATTTAATGAACAATTAAATACAATTAATTAACAATCATTGTTAATTTTCATTGTTCAATTTGATTGTTCATTAATTAAAAATTAATTAAATCAACTGATAGTTACCGAAGTTTCTTATAACCTAAACTCGTAACAAGAGAAAATCCGCAGATCTAATTTTTGTACACCACATTTCCTCTTATGAGATTATCTGGATTTCCCCGAATTTCTTATAATTTCATCGATTTCCTCAAATTTTCCTAACTGTGCGGCCTGTAGTTCGCATAACGTTGACAATTTTGTAACATAATCTTCTAAAAAATAATAATCGTGAAATTAGAATTGAGCTTCTAAAAAATAATGCGTCATTATAACATTACAAAATATGAAATGAAATATTAAAAAAATTAATTTTTACCTCACATGTTTTCAAACTTTTATAAGTGTTTGCGGCTGCTTAATACACCATAAAATGATTTTTTATTTTCTCTTTTTTTTCAGTTATTATCCTTTCGCAGTGTATTAACAGCAGGAAACAGTCTTGAAATTGCAGAATAAGTGAGCTAAAAATTAATGTTGTTAGGTTTTTAATTAAGTTTTACCATTTACTTTTTAATTTCTTTCTGTTTCTAAATTTCTGCTTTGCTGCAGGAGAAAATTGGAATATTGTTTTCCTACTGAAAAATAAGAGGATATGCGTTTTGTTTGTTCAGAGCTTTGCTACTCTGTTGGTTTTGGTTTATAATCCAAAAATTGTCGAAAAAACTGTGCAAAGCAACCGCCTACAAATTTCAGATAAATTAAGTGAAATATTGGTAAAAAACGAGAGGTAACTTTTATAAGAATTTCTTATTAAAATCTGATAATATCGAAACCGCGACGTAGTTTTCCAATTTTCAGATTTTACAAAAATTTCAATAATTGTATTTCGGCTGATATTTTAAAATTTTACCTTAAAAATAAAACTGAACAAACAATTTGATTGATTATTGTTAATAATTTATTGTTGGGCATAAAGTAAATCATATCGGAAGGAAAACAATAATTCTGATGGCTAATCAATAGTTACATAAATTTGAATATTTAATTAAGTGCTAATTACTCAATTAAAACATAAATCAAAATGCGAATTATTCAATTCTGTTATTACTACTTGGAATATTTCAAGTCTGGAATAAATTTTCCTTTATTGATATTCGCGAGTCAATGTTTTCAAATGGAACTATCAATCTTCGATCGTTTTAACAAATTCTTTTATTTCCTGTTGTTGATAGCTATAAAAATATTTTCGTCAAAACATTTATTGTCAGGAGATAACGTTTTCTTCCTACTTTTTTAAATTATTTTGTCAAATAAATAAATTTATATCTCGTATACCGAGTACGCGGATTTGTACAATTATTTTATCAAAATTTTCATTGGAATAAAATTTCCCAACGATTTGCAATCTCATCTCACGGAATTGTAAATTAAGAGCTGCTTAGCGAAATCACAGAGTTGTGGGATACCCCATTAGGCGTCGTGTGATAGCACAATTTTTTGTGATCATTGTGTACACATATAGTTACATAAATATTCAAGTTTTATGTTACCAAGTAAAGCATTTTCTGCTTATAATAAACACAGGTTTTTCAACGTGACTAGATTTTGTTAAATGATGTAAGAAAAATTTATGAAACGTTAGCTTGATTATTAAACAAGACAGGTGAATTATACACAAGCCCTTTTACGTAACAACATTTTAAAATTCTAATATGCGAAATTTACATATTATTACCTAGGTAATAAAGTTTTCATATTTAAAGTAAATTTGTTCTTGATCCTTTGCATTTTGTGGTTTTCATTTATTATAATATAATCTTCCACTACAGTGCTTAGCGAAAATTCTATTAATTTTATTTAGTTGTATGGCAATAAATTTATATTACAGGCATAAATGTTATTTTCCTTTTATTAATATCAAAAAACTAATTTTCTTAAAATGCAGTGCGCATTTAATTTTCGTGAACATTAAATTGAAATGTTCAAGATTAGCTCATAAATAAATTTTCCCAAATTTTATCTTTGTTTAAACAATGCGATCGTTCGGTAATATTAAAACAGTTAAGGGTGGGGTATTCGGCAAGCGGCGGAGCGACCGCGGAGCGACAACGCTTGACTTTAAATTTTCAAATTATGTTCATGAACAGACTAATGACTATTTTCCAAAAACATTTTATTTTAAAAGTTTGAGACTTTAAGGTCGAGAATTAATTATACAGATTTAGGATTAACCCTCAAACCATCGTGAGAACTAAACAGAGCAAATTTTCGAAAAATGCAATTTTCCCAATTTTTGGATTTTTAAGATTTGTGAGTAAACTATATGACCTACAGACGTCGTTCTGTGCTTAAATTAAAGCTAATTATATTTTGTACAACATATTTCCCTATCATTTTACCCTTGAAATCAGTATTTTCCCCGATATCGGAGTCGAAAATTGACCAAATCTTAAAATTTCACTTTTCGGAAAAAAATTGTCAATTTTTGAAAAGCTGTATCTCGGTAATTATTGAACCTACAGAGCTGGTTCTGGTCTCAAATTGTGTCAATTTTAGTCTACTTTAAAAACGTAAAAAATATATTTTTTTAAAAGAGCATAGTTTAAGACTTATATTAAAAAAACCAAAAAAAAGTGCGAAAATTGTACTGACAAAATTTACTGAATTATTTTCAAAATTTAAATAGCCACCGACACACAGACAGGCAGACGCAGATCGAAAATATGTAAAAAGTATATTTTGTTTAAAAATATAATCAAAATATTACGTGGTTCTTATTCAAGTTTAAAAAATTTGTAGTCAATGAAATGAAAGTAATTAGTTGACAATCAATTTCGAGGTAATTACAAAATGATTGATTTCATAAAACCTTTTTCTTGCTTTTAATTATCCGAAGCTTATTTCATAAACTTTGCATCAGTCGAGTCGATTTAATCAATTTATTAATTTTTAATTGAAAAGTTTTAAATTAATTGATGATCGTTTAGGAAATTTTAATTTACTGGTAGCTTTTTGAAGACGTTAATATTCACCAAATGGGTTTATTTGAAAAATATTTGTGTTGATACATTAAAAATATATATTGCCGCGGTAGGTGTATCGATAACGCTCATGTAGGACGTGCTTTCTATTTCAACTTCAATTTGTATGATTGAAGCTTGCTGAAATATTTATTTAGCAATTCAGAAAAGTCTGGAGTGTTTCTGCAGTCAAAAATTATTTTAAATTTCAAACTAAAAAATGTTTTATAGTTTTGCTTATTCCAACCAGAAATATCCACTCTATACTCATCCGGTGGTCACCACAAGCCAAAATGCTACTGTGATCTAATTCAGTTTGAAAAATAATTAAATACCGGGGCGGAGGGGGTATACCGCCTGTTTTTAAAAATATATGCTCAGAGGAGTTACTTGTGAACTAAATTATTACCGGTCCTTTATGTCCTGTTTCGGGCTTACCATGAAGTTACTGGACTGAATTTTTTTCAAATATTACTACTTATGTTATGCAAAAGCAAATTGAAGAGTTTAAAATGTTAAGAACAGCTTTAGTTATGTTTGTTCTAAATACCATTCAACTCGTTTTCTACAACGTGATTTAATTGTTACATAAAGGTTTTATAAATATGCAATACTACCTATAAATAGAAAATAAAAATATTATTTCTTATAGATAAATATAGTAACAGGTAAGAAAGTTGTATAATTGTCTGCGGTGTTTATTTTTAAACGTTCAAGAAATTACGAAGGACTAATTTTTCAAAGTTTAAGGTTGCGAGTTTAATTAAATTGCCGTCGCGAGTTAAAAGGAAAATCGATTAATCGTTCAGTCGTTTTATAAATATTTTCACCACATTCCAAAAAATATTAATGTGGAAATACTAAAATTGCTACAAAAAGTTGTAAAATATTAGCACCATCTTAGTCGTGACTGTTCACTGAGAAAAATAATTTCTTTAATTGACTCCACAGAATCCTTTTTAAATAAATAATAAAAAATTTATTAGATAAACGATTAGGTGTGGGTAAAAATTACTTTTCCGCACTAGTGCGGAAAAAAGTTGTTTGCGGTACTCAAAGGGATAGTAGAATAGAACATTTAATTATAACTTTTTCGAAATTTTTTAAAATTTCATTTTGTATATTTGAGTCATCGCTATCGCTTTAATCATTTCATTTACGTAAGACAAATCATTAATCAGAAAGTAGTTTCGCAACTTGGAATGAATGTAATATTTTACTTGAATAATATAGAACACAATGAGGGCATTGTAAATTATAATAGGGTGAAATATTAAATTGGTTTAATTTGTTAGCAACAATTTAAGACTCCTGTTCATAGCATTAGTTAAGAATCTTTAGAATACCTAAAAGTTGTTTCACGAAAAATCCATACCAGACTAAAAAATTCCATCAAACTTTATTTGGTTCTGACGGAATTAACTCAGTCTTTCATGTCGATTTTGTCCAAACGACAAAGTTAATTGATTCGTCAGGTAACAGCATCCTTTAATTTGTTTCACGATACTTATTCTATTAATACCAGGACAATTTTATTGAGTAGGTGACAATTATTGGTGGGATGGGAAAAATCTTTAGATAAACGTGATTGTATTCAATAGTAGGTACGTGTGCACTATTACAATGAAGAAATTTCGAGCTCTTCGCACGTTTTTAAAAAGTGTAGAATTTTTTAATAATAATTCTTTCCTTACTCAATTTTATTTATTTTATAATGATCGATTACTACAACACGTCAGAACTACGCAAACCTGCAGTAGAAGTTAAGACGAAGCTGAAAGAAAACAGCGTTACTCGGCAAACGCCTCGTTGTGTAAATGAGAAGGTAACCGCAAGTCTAAAAAACTAAAGTAAACAAACAAATCCGTATAACAGCAAAAAATTTAAACATGTAATTGAACTAAACTGAAAAACGTACTGTGCAAACAAATTTCCTCTTGAAATTTTAATTTTGCGTATCAACCTTTATAACAAACTAATTGTTCTCTTTCCTTTTAAGGCGACAAATTTGAGGTTTTTCGTTGAAATTTTTATGTAGCATTAAAGCGAATTATAAATTTTAATTCAAAACAATTTAATTAAAGCGGCTGCAATATTTTAAATTTTTTAAGCCCTCTTAGTTGACTTCCTTTTTGAAGAAATAATTTACTAAGTTTTTAATTTTTTTAAGTAGGTAACACATTTAGATTTTAATTTTATCAACGTCATTGCGCGGAAATTAATTGACATTGACTAATTTAGCTTAAGATTCGAGATTTTCAAAGTAATTAAGTTAAAAGTTTTGTGTGTAAATAATTAAAAATATTTGAATAACTTAAATAACCGATTTGCTGGGTGACTGACTGCAGGTTGAGTTTTCAAAAAATTGTGAGTGGAAAACAAAATTAAGTAAAACTAGAATAAATTGTATAGTTCCTGCCTTCATGAATAAATTTTCTATTCTTAGGTATTGTAATGAAATAACAAATTTTTTTGGATGAAAAACTTGGTTTGGAAATAAAGTTCCCCATTACTCTCCTTGGTAACTATATTGAAAGTAATACTAAAACGTTTGGAAGAAAGCAGAAAGGTTCAAAAATACGTCATTTATTAGTAGAAGCTTAGTGTTAAACCCTTTTATTGAGCTTGAATTCGAGGATTTAGATAAAGAAAAAATTATTTGGTACCAATTAACCTTCGTAAAAGTTACATTACTCGAACTAATTTTTTAACAATAAAATAATTTATGGCTCTATCCGTAGCTTAACATGCAAAATGTCTTGTGATAATTATGTTCTTCCTAATCAAATAAGTATTCGATTATTCGACTCTGCTTTTTGGGACAATATCAAAGAAAACCTCATGGTCTTGAGTATACTTCCATGTGGTCCAAAAACAGAAACTAATTTTTTTTAACTTCCTCAAAAAAAGATTTTACTAAAATACAAAATATTCAAATAACTTCTAGATATGATAAGTAGTGGGGCTAGACATACCCTGAGCTAATTTTCCATTTTTTTTAAGTACGAAACCTATGTTGTGTTAAGGCTGTCTTCTAGTCTAGAATTTTGAAAAAATCGATTTTTTGTTTTCTGCATATTCTTAAAGTTTAGACATTGAAGAATACATTCTCGAGAAAAAATTTTAAAATTCCAGTAATTTATGTAGTTATAGCTATTTTAGTGACACACTGTAAACCCTTCAAGCCGGAACATATATGTTCTCATATATGGGGCAATGCCTGACATGTGACCATTTCAGCTATAAATTATATAAATGTACAAATATAGGTCAAGCTAAGGTCAAAGCTAGGTCAATATAGCTAAGCTATAGCTTAGCTAATCTCAAGTTTAAGAGAAAGTTTTTGCATTTTTTGAGTATTTCTTTGTATTTTTTGAGTAAGCGATAGCTTAGTTAAGATAGTTAACTGAAAATACTGAAATACTCAAAAAGTGCAAAAACTTTCGCTTAAACTTGAGATTAGCTAAGCTATAGCTTAACTGTCCACTGAAATACTGGCCCTTAAAAATGAGTCTAGCTTTTAAAAGTCTACGATTAAGGTACAAGTTTATTACAAAACTACATTTTTCAACATACTTGACATGATATCTCAAGTTCTATTTACCCGATTTACTTCAAATTTTGTACCAACCTTCAATATATATCTGTCTATCGCCCCTACGACTTTTGTACCAAAATTATTTCGCTAACTATTTTAAAAAATTAAAAATTATGGAAAAAAACGGGTCAAAAACTGTTTTTCGTTTTCAGGCAGCTGCTATTTCGCGAAAAAATTTTTTTCAGTTTTATTTTTGGTAGACGCTATAACGACATTCTTACTAATAATAAATCTTTTTTGTAATTTTATTTCGGATGACCAGAAGGGTTGCAATCGTCTCAACCAGCGCATCTCACTTTTATTTTATACTCAACTTTACTATAGCTGATAAGTCGCTTAATTCTAATTTTTTTTGTTAAAAAATTTTTTTGTAGATTGTCAAAATATTAATAAATAGCTCGAAATATCTAGCTCAAAAAAACACTTTAAATTTATGGCTCTAGACTGGTTTTTAACTTTTTTTCAAAAAGTGTTATAATTTAAAAAAAATTTTAATTTTTAATTTTCTCACGTTACATAAAATAAATAAAATATTTTTTGAAATTAAAATTTCCATGTAGAAAATAATATTTAAGAACGAATTCAAAAAATTTTCTTTGTGCCTATCTAATTAAAAAATAAAATTTCCTTTATGAGCATTTAATTAATGCACGTGAAATGTAGAATTTCGACACAGGCATTTATATCCTCGTGTTCAAAAGCGTGATTATATTTCGTAGTTGACAGAAATGTGGATCGATAACATGTGTTTAATAAATTTGGATTTTTCCTTCAAATATTAAATTACATCTAAAATTACCTGCGAACTAACATTCTATTTATTATCCGCGGCAATAATTAGGTGGTGAATAAATAATATAAATAATGTAAATACCAAACAACACTTGACTTTGCTGTTTCAAAAAAAAATTTCGGAGAAGAACAAAAACAAAGTTCTTACATCACTGGGAGTCGAACCGGGGGGCGGGGGACTTTTTTTCTCGTAAATCTCCTTAGGGTACTTTTCAGCTTATATGTAGAAGAAAGAAATTATTTAAACAGAAGCTATAAAGGAATATTAATGGGAGCGATATTTTTAAGAAGAAACCCATTTTAATGCATAATAAAATTTAAAGTTATATTTTGAAAAATTAAAATGAAGAATTAAATAAAACATTTTATTTGAAAGAATTTTAACAATAAATTTACCTTGAATTAAATATTTTAGATTGTAAAAACGATATATGATTCATAGAAAGGGAATTTACACGAAAAGAAAATAAAATAAATAAATTTCGAAATTAAAAATTTATAAAATAATAAATTATTATCTAACCCAAATTGAAAAAAAGGATATATATATTATGTAAATCCTATGTTGTGTAATATAGTAATTATTATGTAATATAGTATTACGACCTATTAATTACTGTAAGTCATTCATATTCAACCTCAAACCTCCGCACAGAAGAAGTCTGATGTTCAATGTTGAGTAAAATGCTCACATTCCAAAGATATAAAAAAAACATTTAAAAATTTACAATTTTTTAAATATTTTTTTATTTTTTTCAATGTTATCCTGGCCTCTCCCTTTTATAATTTTCTTTTAAAAATATAATATAAATGCTTTAAGCAATACACAAATCTCTTTTTGAAACCATAAAACTGGTAAATAAATTTTAATTTAAATGAAAAATTTCCAAAATAATTTACAAGTAAATATTAAATTTCGAAAGAGCGCACTTCTATATAATTTAAAGAGGCATAAAGTTCACCTCTGCAAACTAAGCCCAAAATTTAACAAGTTGACTTTCGTTAATTTTTACCATAAAATCTAAAATCTACTACTACTATCAACTCTTTCTTGCTGAATCCAAAAATTTTGGTTAAAATTTACGAGGTAAATATTGGTTGGTTAGTAGAAAATAAAATTACTTACCTAAAAAAAATTACCGGAAATAAACTTTAAACTTTTAGTAGGAACAACATATTTGTACAAGCATCGTGAAATTTATGAGGATAAAAGGACCCAAAAGAAAATTATATTCATAAAGTTCTAGTTTAAATTAACGTAACGATGCTAGGAGACGAGTAGATAGTGAAAAGTGGGTGAGAAAAAGAGAAATGCAAACAGTGCTGTAAGTTTCAAAATAACGTAACAAAGCTCACGCTGATAGCAACGTGAGCTACCCTACCACTGTACCAATGAGTGGGTATTTAATAACAAATCAAAGATAACAATAAATTGATTTAAGCATTTTCATGAATAACGTGACTCACTGACGGAATTCAAGTTCATTCTCAACTAATAATATGTCACAAGCTGCGAAAATATAAATTATTACTTTACTAGGATCCGAATTTCGATTGCCTACCTTAAAAATGCCAAAAAATGCTCATTTAATGGCTCAAAAATTGCATTGCAAAATTATAAAATTTATAATTTTTTTAAATTTGTTTTCATATAACAAAATTATTTTTTTTCGAAAAAACTTTTGGGAAGTACCTGAAATCTGTATTAGATTAAATATAAAATAATTAATTTGTTCTCTAAATTGCTAAATCGGAAGAGGTCATTTCAGCAATTTTTTCATTTGTTGGCTTTTGCACCACAGCACTTTTTTCCAACAAAAAGTTTTTTATAAATAAAAAACCAGTAAAAACCAGTAGGGCCTAAAACCTACAACGGCCGACTGCGAAGCAGGTGACCGCGGTTCAAATCCTGGTCTTGTCGAATATGCTGTAAGGTAAATCTGTGGGCTATGGACAACGGGAAACCACCCCATTAATTAAACTCCCTAGTATGTCATCTTGGCTTCATGCAAATAAATTAATTTTTTTTTTTCTAAAGAACAATTTCAAAATACCAAAAATTGCCCAAAACTAACTTAAAAAATGTCTTTCGACTAAAAAAATTAACCGAAATTGGGATAATGCCCAAAGAAGCGACGTATTTTAATCAGAATTTTGAGATCGAAATTTATCTCTTAGTAGAACTTACAGAAAAAAGATCATTTGGGTTACAAAATCAGGGCCCTGATTTATTACTAAATTTAAAATACAGTCGGAAGCAAGTTTAAATAATATGCAATTTCCATCATTTGAATATCGCGTAAAAATTAGATTATGGGGAAAAAATGGCAAGTGCCTATTGTTTAAAATTAATTTTTCGATAATTTAAATCAGTGTTTCTCAAATAGGGTGCCTAAACTTGGGATTTACGTGGTGTGGTGATAAACGAAATAATCTCCCAAGTAACATTTTGTGCTGAATATCAACTGCCAACCCGCTGTGTCAGCACAAAATTCAGCTTTTGAGCTGAGGCAACTGCTGATTTTTAGTAACGTCAGAAGCTGAATCGCTACTGAATTGCTAATTTGGCGGCAAAAAACCAGGGGAAAACGCACTTTGGCAGCTAGTCAAATTGCTGAATATCAACTGACGCAGCTCTGAATAGCAACTGATATTCAGATGATATTCAGCTGGTATTTAGATATTCAGCAATTTAACCAGCTGCCGCAGCGCATTGTCAGCTGGTTTTTTGCTGCCAAATTAGCAATTCAGCTTCTGACGTTACTAAAACTCACCAGTTGATTCAGCTTCTACTTTTTGAAGTAAACAAAAAATTATTTTAAAGAAATTTTAAAAATTAAATTACCCATTTTATTTTATTGATTAATAAATTTTTTCTTACAATCATTAATTTCATTAAATTTCAATAAATAACAGAAATTTTTGAATTCTTGACAATGAAAACAAGTTTAAAATTCAGCTAATCTACTAGTGCTGACAACCAGCTAATATGCTGATGCTGAAAACCAGCTGAATTTTAAGCAGATGTTTCGCTGCGTCAGTTTAAATTCAGCTTAATTAGCTGACGCTGAAAATCAGCTAAATTTTAAGCTGACAGACCGCAATAGCAGCTGATAATTTGCTGACAATATTTTGTCAGCACAAAATGTTACTTGGGACGTAGCTATGTGTTTATTAATTGTTATATTATATTTTTCAAATACGTTTCATCCGTCATATCTTTGATTTTTTTCTTCAAAAAAAAGGGAATGATAGGCTGTGAATATTTTTCAATGACTTTGAGACGAATACATTTGAGAACCACTGGTTTAAATGATTAGCCATCACAGAATTCTACTGTTTATACAAAAGATAAAATATTATTCAAAGCAACTTACAAATCAGGTAAAATCATATTTAAATAAATTATTTATTCAATATTTACATAATTTTTACAATTATAACGAATACATTCTACTACGTCTAGGATTCATTTTTTCGAATAATGGTAATTATCCAACTTGAAATGTAGATTAAATTTGACTAAAACTTTTTTAAGTTCATTTTATTTCAATTATTTCTTAAAATACATAGCTGATATTTTTTAAAACTGATAGAATTATTTAACTAAACAAATACAGAAAAATACTAGAAGTATACCAATCATCTACTTTAAAATGTAAAATATGTTAGTGCCCGGATGTAAAATTGAAAACAGTGCTCAACACAACCCATCTCATACACAGCTTGTACATTATTTAAAAATTATTTACCAATTTTGCATAAATTAACATTACCAATGGAAGAAAATATCATGCGATAAAAAAAACTTACAAAAATTATACATAGATAACAAAATTGAACGAAAAGTGTCCATAAACTTAAGTTGCTTTTTAAACTCACCCTTGAAATGACCTAATTGCTGTTTTAAAGTCAAACTAAAACCAAATTTTGAGCATTTCAAGGTTACACATAACACAAGTTAAAATATCTAATTTCTTTGAGTAAGCCGTAACAGTTTCTTTTCTAGTATTATTAGCACTCTCCTTTCGACCAGTTTTCCCAGAAAAGAACTAGTTATTGCATTTTCGAGGCTTAAACTAGCTCACCCTGGAAATTTATCTTTCTTATCGTTACTGGCAAATAGTATTAACACATTGAAACAATAATCTACGAAATTAAATTAAATCGGCGATCAAAATTTTAAAGCTAACTTAATGTAAGTCAAAAACGTTACTGTATTATAAACTATAAAAGGTATGCACTTCGCGTTCAAACATCATGGTAAAACATTCACAAACGAATTGTGAATCATGGGAACAAAATTTCTCGTTCTCTCGATTTCTAAAATCGAGGAACGGTCTATGTGAGTTTTTTTATGTGTTTTTAAAGCCGAACTTTGTCTAAAGGCTTGTCCACAAATATCACAAATGTATGGCTTCTCACCGGTGTGAATGCGTAGATGTGAACTGAGGTCGTTTGACTGCGAGAAGGCTTTTGAGCAATATTGGCAAACGTAAGGTTTTTCACCTGTATGGGTACGTTTGTGGCGAGCTAAAATACCGGATCTAGAAAACCGCATTCTGCATACTTCACATTCATAGGGTTTTTCTCCCGAGTGGATACGTTTGTGTTTCGTTAGAGAACTCGACGTAGTAAAACCATGATTGCAAATTGAACACACAAATGGTCTTGCACCTGTAATCAGAACAAATTAGAATTTTCTTAAAAAATTAAAACTGGATTTTACCTGTATGTTTTCGTAAATGAGCACCCAGTTCTCCTTTGCTGGCAAACCCATTTCCACAAATGCTGCACAGGTGAGCTTTAACTCCTGTGTGTCGGATGGTGTGTTGTCGCAAATTACCTAATTGATTGAAGCCTTTTCCACAGACAGAGCAAAGATACGGTTTTTCTCCATTGTGAGTTCTCATGTGATCTTTCAAGTTGGATATTTGATTGAAACCTGTAAAACAAATAAGAGACATCAATTGATTGATGAATGAAACTTTGGAATCATCAAAGCAACATTCAAATAAGTAAAGTTTTAAAAAAAAAACTAAAAAAAAAATTGTTTTTCTATGTTCACTATGTCATATAATCAATAAAATGTGCTGAAGATTTGAAAACGATTCAATGTGTACTTTTCATATAAAAGCATTCCTTAAAATACCACTATTTTTCGAGCTGTTACAGTGTTGTCCCCGCTTTAATAAAATCTGACCTTTTCTTCAATATAATTCAATCAATTTATCCAGATAAATTTGTAATAAATTGGAATTTTTAAAAGCAATGGAGATCAATATACTAGAATATTCGAATGTGCATTGTGTTTTGGTATAACACACGAAATCGTAATCAAATCTGTGCATCCTATGTGCAGAATCGATAATTACAGTGTCAATATCAATATTTATAAATAAAAAATGCTTCAAGTCATTCACATAGAAAATAAATAGAGTCCAACCGAAACACGATTTTCAGCTGAAACCGAAACTATAATCGAATATTCGGCTCCTCTTCTAGTTTCAGCTAAAACCGTAACCGAGATTTATGTAGTTAAGTTAAAATTAAGTTAAATATTAATTCTGAAATCTAGTGCTTTTCCTACGAGGAAAAAAATGTGTGGGAGATGTGAGGAGGATATGAGGAGATGAAAGGAGATGTGAGGGAAATGTGGGTGAGATGTAGGAGATATCAAAACCATATCAAATCAAAGCAAAAATTAATATATTATTTAAAAAAAAATTATTTTAAAAATATTTAATATTTTCTAAAACATTATTTTGTATCAAAATTATATTAAAAATAAATAAAACATTTTTTTGGAAATATATTTATGACATCAACTTAGTTGCAAGCAAAAGAAGTCACAACATGTCAAGGTACTGCTATTCTCGGTTAAGGGAGCGTTCATAAACTACGTGGTTTGGCCAAGGGGGGGGAGGGGTTAGGTAGAAAGCTACGCAGGGCTACGTGAGGGTACGGGGGGATTATAGTCAAGCTACGTAGTTTTCTTCATTTATTATGAAAGCAATTTTCAGAATATAAGCGACAACATAATATGGATATTTATTTCCGTATTTGGATTTTTTTTATTTATATTTTATATAGGTGTGTTATTCATTTTTTATACCAAATAATTTTTAAATAGTTTTGTTAACAGAAAACATAACATGTCTTCTGGACTTTATAGGAAAAAAAACTACGTTCCATCTAGGGGGGGGGGTAAGTTATCATGGTAAAAGCTACGTTAAGCTACATGATGGGAGGGAGGGGTTCTAAAGAGGTCAAAATCAAACTACGTGGTTTATGAACGCTCCCTAAAGCCTTTTATATAGAACAACATGGGCGTTTATTAAGAGGGGGACCAAAGGGGGTAGTTGCCCCCCACCCGGGCTCTTGCCTTAAATTTTAAAATTTAATTTTAATTAATTTAAATTTCGTGGAGAAAGTTATTACTTTTTTTTATATAAAAATTTTGCCCCTCTCTGAAGAAGATCTAATGGACGCCCATGATAAACAAAAATATGAATTATATACAGAGAGCTCGAAATACAACATCATTACGGTTGGTACTGCAAATTACAATTACTATATAAGATGTATATAATACTATATAAGATGTCCCAGAACTCAACATCATCTCCTGGAGGTTCGATAGGCCAGCTAATGATCGACCAAAGTATCAAATTAATATGATCTTAGTAAAAAATCTCAAAAATTCGAAAATAAAAAAAATTAATTCATGAGTCAAACAAAAACAACTTCTTTTGCTAAATTATGACACTAATAGTTTTATTTTAATCTGTGGAGGTGTGGGGAGATATGAGGAAGTGTGAGGAGATATGAGGGAGATGTGCAGAGATCTAGGGAAGATACAAGGAGATGTAAGGGAGATATAAGGATATGGAGGAAATGTGAGGAGGTTTTGAGGAAAAGGAGACGTGGTGTACGTATTTTTGTCAGGAGATTTACCCCCCGTTTTCCTAGTTTGGTAATAGATTATTCGATTAGATTAAATAAAAAACCCAATGATTAAACACTGCCAGCGAACTGATAAAACTCAGCAACTCTTTATTACAGTAAATGGAGATTCCATGCCACATCAAAATATTTTAATTTTGTATGTTTTGATTAGGCTGATTGTAGATCTTTGTCGAGACATAAATGAACAATAATACAAATCTTTTTAATATAAGCTTTCAAAATGGTATTTTATCTTCAGACGTTTATTTAGTATAAACATGTAAAAAATTGTATTTTATTTAATAAAATTGTAAACATCTATAAATAAAAAAAATAAGCATCCAACAAGATAGCAAAATACCATTGCCGAAAGTTAATATTCAAAAAATCGGCTTATTTTTTAAAACTTGATATTAATATTTGAGATATTACTTTTTTTAATTTTGTCAAATTGCATTTTCATTTTGTCAAATGCCTATAATTTACTGAAAACCGAAACAGAAATGTGCACACTACATCTATTTTTGCTTGTATCCCATGGATTTTCCGATTTCGAAATCGATTTCCAAACATTTTCTTAGATCTAGACATTTTTTGCTTTGTATACACCAAATCTCCCCCGGATGAGAATCTTACTTCTCACCAAAAAGTAGTCTATTCTATACATTTTTTATACCAAATTTCACTCTTTTATTCTACTAAAAGTTTAGTATATTACTTAATACACGACATGCTTCGGAAGTGCATGAACATAACATGAGGATAAAATAGAAAAACCACGTTGTACATGGTTATATACAATATAAACGTTTAGTAGAATAATATGGGTTATTTTCATAATATGGTTCTAATAAAATTTAATTATTACCTTTACCGCAGATCCCACAGGTGTGAGGCTTCACTCCGGTGTGTGCATTCAGGTGATTACTTAATTGTTCGCTACGAGCAAATCCCTTATGGCACAACTTGCACAAGAAAGGTTTAACTTCTGCGTGAATTTTTACATGTCGAGTAAGGTGAGAAGGTTTACTAAATTTTTTGTTACAATTGGGGCACTTGTAATTTCCTGGAGTCCCTTTCAGCTTGATTTCATGAAGCTGCATATGAGAATTCAAATCGTCTTTGTTTTGAAATGTCTTGTAACATTCCGAACACTTCAAATTGTCACCTTCTTCCTCGGCTTTAATTTCAATTAAAGTCTCCACCATGCCCTCCTCATCTAAAATACTTTCAAAGGAAGTATTTTGGTCCTCGTTCTTTATTTCTTTTAAAATTTCATAAGCCGAATTTGAATCTTTACCATCGTGAGTGCTTAAGTGACGAATCAAGATATCATTTCTGGTGAAAGCCTTCTGACAAATGTCGCAGTGGTACATTTTACGTGGAAGATGAATTTTTTTATGACGATTTAAATGGCTCACACGATAAAATCCCTTATTACAGATATCACAAAATGCTTGTTGTTTCATCGTGTCGCTTTTTACTTCGGATTCTTCCACCTCCAACTGAGTACAATCCTCCAGCGACGTATCCAAATCATCGGCACCCACAATCTCAATGTTTGAAAAATCGTTATCCGATTCATCTTTAATTTCTTCGATACTAACTTCCGGTTTAATCAACCTGCTTATGAAAGCCTCCCTTTCGAGCTTCTCCGCCGCTAGCATCTCTTCGGTTATGCTGTACATCTTGTTCAATGGCGATTTACCCAAACGTTGTCGAAAAGAAGTGTCCGATTCCTCACAACACAATTTAAATAAATACAAATTTACAGCTTTCTCCGCACAAGATGTACAAATTTGTTCAGGTAGCCCGTCTCCCAATGTGATCTAAACACGACCAAACGTTACAAATAAGTAGTAAACTTTGCTAGGTTACTTACTTGAACAGACGCATACGCCATTATCATCTCGGCCAAATGAATGGTCAAACCACTGTTTTCGTCAGTCACGAAAACTGATTGGAACTCACCTTGCTCTGTCATACAAGCCCGACACACATTCGTTAATGAATTTTCTTCCATATTTTTTTATTTTACACAACACAAACTTTTGAGCAGCAATGGAAATTGTTACCTAACCCACCTATTGAGAAGAAACGTTTGGTGGCAATTTCGAGGTTTTAACCGCAATTTAAGCGAGACACTTGTTTGAAATTTTTATTCAAGCAAAGTTTGTCCGTTTTACATCAATTTTGTAGGAAATTAATCGAAAGAAATACAATTTATTGATTACTGTGTGTAACCAATGTACCATAAACGGTAGCTCTACGGTTGGCAACATTTAGTAACAAACTCGATTTTATCGATAAGGTAATTGAAATAAAAAGGAAACGGGATAATCGAGGTACAAAATTTGAAAGTATTTTTTTATTTCGATTAAAATAATTTATCGTATTTTGAAAGTTACACCCTGAGGTCCTTAAAATGTTTATAAAAATACTGTTGTAGTAAAACTGACAGTTATTTATCTTTTTGAGGTTGGCTGCGATTGTTATGTAAAATATGCAGGTCCGGATTTTGCAAGATTGTAATCATTTTTATTTATATTTGAAAAACTTTTGCAAAAGTTGTTCCCCTCTTTTAATAACGAAAAAAATGATGACCCAAATCTCTTTTCAAAAAATTGGATCAGGAGGTAGGAAAATACAAGGTGTAAATATCTCGAGAATTTTGTGTACCCTTGTTTGGATATTCTTGAGATATTTATGGAATTCCTTGAAAATCTCTGGAATTCACTAGAAATCTTTGGATAATCTTGGAATTCCGAGTCCTGTGTTTTTTCGAAATATTTACCCCTTGCAAAAATATATTCAATACAAATTAAATAACATTTATTAATTACGTGTGGCTTGAAAGTATGTGATACATTAGTTAGAGAATTTAGGACAGGCCCCTCTCCTTTATATTTAATTAGGTATGTAGCAGTTTGGTGAAAAAATGTTGATTGGATTACAGGGATAAAGGTTAACAATTTTAAATTAAAACAAGGTGAAACTCGGATGACTGAAATTCTTAGGCTTCTATTGCTTATTTTGGTTTAACTTGAAAAATATAGATTAGAATATAGAATACAGAAAAATTCTAACTAAGGCTGACGCTATATTAGAATATCGGATTAAAAAATATTAAGGAATTAAAATTCATATTTTGTAACTTATTTGCCTTGTGACTTCCCCCTCGCAATGCTACAAAGAAAAAGTATAAATTTAACAAGAAATTTGAATGAGTTTTTTTATTTTAATCTAATAAAAGAATTCAATTTTAATTAAAAAAAAATTGTTAGAGTGTAATTTACTTTTCCCGAATTTCTAGATAAAGCAGAATTCTGCAGGACGCACACCTCGTTGTGTCGTCGAACGTCTTACATCAATCTCAATGATGTAATCTGCAACCGGAGAGCAAGCCAAAGCTTTTATAAATATTCTATTATTGGTCTTCTACTTTTTCTTCGCCCTTCACCTCAGTAATAAACCGAAATGTTAATTTTCCACTAAAGGTCCTTCTTTGCACTACAATAACCCAGATGTAACATTTTTAATAATTTATGTAAACCTCTTCGACAGTTAATGGCATAGACAAATGATCGACAAATTGGGGCCCATGTTTATTACTCTTGTGTTTGTTTAGTAAAATCTCCGAACTGAAAGTTCTAGTGCACTCGTTACAAGGATAAGGTCTTTCGTGTGTTTTCATATGTTTAGTCAATCTGCATGGATGTAAGAACCGCATATCGCACGAATTGCATGCGTAAGGTTTGTCTGAATCCGAAATTCCACCCGTGTGACCACGTTCGTGATTTTTGCGGTCGTTCGAGTTGGAATACGCCTTGGGACAGTAGCGGCACATGTACGGCTTATATCCAGTGTGCACCCACATGTGTCTTTTCAATCGCGTCGAGCTTACAAACCTCTTGCCGCACTCGTTACACAAATAAGGCCTGTCGTTGGTGTGATATGTTCTCACATGAAGTTGCAAATTATCAGATTGACTAAAAGTTTTACCACAGTAACTGCAACAGTAGGGCAGAATACCGGAATGTAAAATTTTGTGGCGCTCCAAATTTGAAGTTATTTTAAAACCTTTGCCACACGTCTCACACTTGTAAGGTTTGTTAGAATTATGCGTCTTCATGTGCCCCACTACACCTGCCCAACGCACAAACCCCTTGTTGCAAACTTGACATTTGTAAGGTCTTTCACCGGTGTGCGTTCGCATGTGAACCCGAAATGTACTCGGATTTGGATAACGTTTCCCACAAATCTTGCACGCATAATCTTTCGACACCATGTGACCTTTCAAGTGCCCAATCAGACGTGTCCTATCGTTAAACTCTTTCTTACAAATATTGCACTGCATATTAGAAGCTTGACAAAAGTTCAAGCGATGATTTTTTAAAGCAAATACCGAATTAAATTCTTCATTGCAAACGTTACACTGTAACTTTAACTCCATGGAATTTTCAATATTGTCACCCAAAGCGTTCACAATCACCGAAGGATTTAAAGATGTGAGAGATTTAATTGGCACTAAAGGAGGAGCATTTTCTGGTAGTAGTTTCGGAGCAGGGTCAACAGCATTTGTCGATTTTGTCGGCACTAAAGGTATCAACGGCGGTGGCTCGTCGTTGTAAAACACCGATTCATAGTTAGAACATTTCAAGACAGGTTTGAACTCTTCGTGAAAAGATCCACTCTCGACATCACTAAAACTCTCCGACACCTCTGATTCTTCCTCCGATCTAATTATATCGTCAATAATTTTATTCGCTTTCTGCTTACTTTTACGTAACAACCGAGACGAGTTTTGTGCTCCTTCATTTTTTAACCTCTCGCTTAAAGGCACATCCTCGTCGTCACTCGAATCACTTTCTTCGCATCCCAGCTTGACACTTTTATTATCATTCAATGTAATTTCCGCGTCGTTAACCGCTCTATGTAAGATATCTGAAAACTGTTTGGTTTTGTTGGACTTTTGCAACTTCAAATTGTTTCTCAAAATCTTATCGTTTCGTTCCAACTTCTTCTTGAAGGTATACAATTTGGCAATCTGATGGAAGCATGATACGCAAATTTTGCTTGGTAGTTTATCATTTTCGACAACCTAAAATAATCATGTTAATTACTAAAAGCAATCGAAAAGTCGGCAATTCAATTCACCTCGATTCCAGCGCAATTTAGAATCATTAAAGGTAAACGAGTTGAGAATATGTCACGTAAGTGGCCTCGTTCGGTTAAACAAGATCGACAAATTTTGTTGAAGTGGAGAATTCTGTTTTTAATGCTGGATTTTGATTTTAAACTATTTAGTTTAGACATATCTGAAAATTTTTAACTTCAATCTGACATTTGAACAATAACAAGAGAGGTCGGTTATGTAGATCGCTGTATTAACAAAAATTATAATCAGTGGCGGTCCGTAAGTAAGTAATTTGGGGAGACTGGAAGTCTAAAGTATTAAAAAGTATTTGTTAACTATGTACATGATATAAAATGAATATTAATATAATCCTATCTTAAAAAAATATAATTTATTTAACGTTAAATTAAATTAAATTATTTAAATTTTCATCGCAAGTGTTGATTTCAAAAGCATTTCTTTAAGCTAATAATTATGTAAAAATATAATGAAGATATTAAAATACCATAAATTTTTTTCAATGATTTTTTCAATAAAAATTTCTTTTCTTGTGAGTGGCTGACTTTTTTGGAAAGACGCAGTCTCAAAGACTCCTCTGACGGACCGCCACTGATTATAATACACTAGGGATCAATCTGATGAGACAAACGCAAAATTATTATTATTAACAATATTGTAATTTGATTATGTTGCGAATTCTCCGTTTTACACTTTTATCCAGTTTTATAAATTACAGTACAGTCTCGGTAATCCGAACAAAAGAAGAAAAACTCAGTAGTCTGTACAAATAGTTCTAATCCGAACACAAATAATGAAATTTTCGAAAATTATTTTCAAATATGAAAATGTTCTATCCGCTAGCAATGCACTATTTGTGCGGACTATATTGAGTTTTTCTTCTTTTGTTCGGATTACTGAGACTGTACTGTACTGAATTTGAGGACGGTTACAGGTTGATGCTTAAGTGCGTTGACTACTAAGCAGAGAACACCGGTTCAAGCCCGAGTGAAGTAAAAACTTTATTCTAACAATTTATTTACAATTCTCTTTAAAATTAGTTAGATCGTCACACATATCTTCCTAATTATACTGCTCAGTTGCTTGGCAGTACTACGATTTTCTTTTGCCGTTGTATACAATTTTTCAATTTTTTCACGTAGAGCAGCATCAATATTTTTTGAAGTCTTAATTGTGGTCATTAAACTTTGAGCTTCGTCGTACAACTGCCCTGATTTTTCTTCATATCTACTTGCTAAAAATTCTTGCCAATCTTTTTCCTTTTCAGTTTGAATTAACCTATCACGACAGATCTTGAGTTCGTCGTTAGTTTTTTTATTTCTGTGAAATGGGCTGGCTGTTAAAAAAAATTTACTACACAAAAGTTGTAGTCCATTAAATTTCCTGTCCGGAATGGGGCGTCAGATTTTTTGTAAAATGTTTCGTTTAAAAGATACAGGGTCTTGAAAAAACAAAAAAAAAACAAAGTTTGAATTTTTCAACATTTTTTCATTTATTTTAATTCATAATATTATTAAAATTATTAGCTATATAGTTTTAAACAAATGTAATTATCGAAGATTAGCTAAGAAAACCATAAAAACAATAAATTATTTTCGAGCTTTCGGGAACGAATGTTGAATTATCAATTAATAAATATTCTTGACAAAGGGAATCTTCGATAATTACATTTGTTTATTTTAATTCATAGCTCGAAATCCGTTGATTTTAGACGGAAAAGGTTTAAATGCAGTTTGTAGATTATTGCACGATCTTTAAAAAAGCACTAAACCATTTTTACTGAAATTTAATATTTTCGGGGATATAATCACGTGAAGGTGGAAAATGGAAAAAAATGCTTTAAAGAGGCGTAACTCTCGAGGGTTTCAATTTAGAAAAAAATTTTTGTTAAATATTGTTCTTAGAAAAGTGTCCTCTATCACCAGCCAAGTTATGTAAAGTGTATCCGGGGACACCCTGTATAACCAAATTTATTAAACATTATATAATTTTACATTACTTATTCATGGTAGCTATCGATAGCATATTATGTAAAATTATTTATTACTTATCTCATTTTGAAAACTGGGAAAGAAGGTCAGAAGATAGATCAATTACAGTAAAAAAACAAAAATTAAATTAATATTTTTATAATTTAAAAACATGAATAATATAATAAGTACAAGTGCAGAAAGACATTAAAATATTTTTCTAAGTACAATAATCCTGTTCCTAACTTTTTAGAAAGGAAAGTTAATTTAACCCTCTCCAATGGTAAGGTGGGTCGGATATGAGGGTTAATAAGTTAATAAAATTTATTTCCATTTAACAACAAATATGTACTTTTATTGTTACGAAATATCACATTTATGGAACTTGACGATGTCTTTTGTAAAATGTAGATATATATTATAGAATATGTTGTGTATATTAAAAATTTAAAACTTTCGTCAGATATTTTCATAAAAAGAGCACTAAATACGATATACTTGCAATTAAAAATAAAGTGAATACATAAAATTCTTCAAAATAAAATTTAAATCTAGTTTCTCATTCTAAAAACATAGGTCTGGTTTATCAGATCAAAGGATCTTCGAATGAAGTTTATTTTTAATCTTTTTAAAAGTTTCATATTTATTTAAAAATATCCAACACCAAGCTACTTAATTTCACCTAAGTCTAAAACTAACAATACTGACAATAGCTAAAATAAGTTTATATTTACGCTATAAATACTATATAACGCCGCAATCCCACTAAAGCCATCATTGACTACCAACCAAAAACTGAACTTCAAAACTTCAACTAAATTTATTGAATTTTAGTAGATTGCGGCAGAATAAAAGAAATTTCAAGTTTTTTTTCTTGAAGAAATTAATTAAAGATTCAATAATTAAATTATGTGCTAGAGCCGGAACAGTCAGAAAATATAATATAGAATAAAATAGTCATAAAAATCAGGAAAGGTTTACATTATCACAGCTGTGATTTCTACCTAAACTAAACATACTGTAAAGAACTCATACTAACAACCTCTGATCAAATAGTATAATATATCAGCCTTTCTCAAACTATGGTCCACAAACCCTTGGGACTCCTCCAAGATCTTTCAAATCTTTCTTTCCAAACTTTTGCACGTTACTAAATTTATTTTACTATTTTCTTAAGTGAAACGTCCTAGTCAGTCACTGGAGACAAATTTAATTTATTTAATTGCACAATCATTTTCCTACTTAAATCTGCAAATATTCACCCGGTTTGCAATTATTACCAGGTAAAAACCCATATTGACTGGACTGGACTATTAGCCGTTATATTCATAGTTCATTTAAGTTCCTTCTCTAGAAATTTTGCTTCTTTCAAAACAAACACAATTCGAGTTCAATTTTAGGAGTATAAAGGAGTCTTCAGATAGAACAGTGTGAGAAATGTTATACTACATGATCAAATTTACAACTTAGAACTATAAACAAAAATTTGCAAAACTTGACGCCTTCATCTTCGACACTAAAATTGCAGAAATTTGTATTTGTAAAAGCCTTAACAAAGGAATGTATACGATTTTATGAACGAGAATTAATGGAAAACATATTAGTTTTAAAGAAATTAAAACTACCACAATAGGATTACTTAAATATTTAAAAACTAAAAAATTAAAATATTAAGATTTGAGATCTGCTACAAGCAATCTTTAAACAATTACGAATAACTAAAAAATCAGTTTGGTTGACCGTGATGTTGTAAAAAGAAATTATAACTAAAAACTAGTTTATTCAAAACAAGAGCCATAAATTTTCTACAAAATTTTATTTATATCAGCCTTAGTTTTTGATAAATGTTGGTCTATTTGAAGACAAGACTTTCAGCACATTAAACAGGATGTTCTACTAAACGTCTTGTCTAAACTGCATAATAGAAATAAAAGAGTAGAAAATGGTATATAAGAAAAGTGCCTCTAAATACCAACTTCAATTCTGTCGGCTGAGATACAAAGCTATTTTTGATATGGATGTCTTACTGATATAGAAATGTAAAAATTTATAACTCGAATAATTTATTACAAAAAGATAAAAGTGGTACTTGATCACAATAAATGATCAAAATTCTAATAAATACAAACACCTAAGATACACAATTTTGATGTGAATGTGAAGTTATGTTGTGATGTAAGTTAGCTAGTGAAAGACAAAACAATGCGATCTGTATTTAAAAAATCAGGTCCAATATGGAATTGAAAAAACTGACCGACTGCCAAATCATCCAAAACGTGATATTAATAATAAATTAATAAGAGATCAAAATACAACTGACTTTATATATTTTGAAAAAATTTCTGAATTTTTTTCTTATCACAGAAGATTTCTTGTTCGTTTATCTTATATTTTGATTGGAAGGTCCAATTTTTGAATGGAATGTAAAATTAAGTTTCACAACCTTTTGAAGTCTTAAAAAACTATTGAAAATTGAGAAACAATTTTCCTATTGGAAGAAAAAATAAGTACATTTTTATCTGAATCTTCAACTTGCACGTCCGTTTAGTTATATTCGTACAAAATAATCTCTTCTTGAATTGTGTTGATAAAAGTATCACTTACTTCTTCTTTTATCTTCTTCTGATGAGTAGCTTCATGAGTCTTTAGTGTGCTCGATTGATTGAACGCTCTCGAGCATATTTTACAAACATAAGGGCGCTCACCAGTATGAATCCTTATGTGTTTCACCAACATGGTACGTGTGCTGAACGCTTTTTGGCAAATGTCACAACTGAAAGGTTTTTCTCCAGTGTGAGTCCGTATATGGACCGTCAACTGACCTGATTTAAATTTCAAGTTTATTAAAAAGTAATACAACGTTTTTCAAACCAACCTTTGCTCGACATGTATTTTCCACAAACAGTACACAAAAATTCTTTACGTCCAGTATGCAATCTATGATGACTCTTCAAATCGGAAGATCTGGCAAAAGCCTTCCCACAAATATCACATACATAAGGCCTCTCGTTGGTGTAACGCCGCATGTGTATCTTTAAAACTCCTAAAAATTACTGGTACTGTAGCTCAACTCTAAATTATTCGGTAACTCTTTACATTTACCTTTAGAAGAAAATCGACCGTTACAATTTGGGCAGATGTACGGCTTAAACCCGGTATGGCTTCGTATGTGACAATCCAGTGCCCCACGTTGCCGAAAACCCCTTCCACAAAATGAACATAAGAATGGCTTTTCACCAGTATGATTTTTCATGTGCTCGGCTAAAAAACTTGGATATAAGAATTCTTTCAAACACACAGTACAAGTGTGCTTCTTTCTTTCGTAATTCTCTTCGTGGGTTTTCATGTGCCGACGTAAACTTTCGGCCGTTACACAACCTGTAAGTTGAAAATACATAAAAATATCGAAATTAAAAACTATTCAACATTCATACCTCTATTACATTTCAAACAAGGAAATGGCTTATCGTTCGAATGTTTAAATTTATGTTGGTTAAGTAAATAAGAGTACAAAAAACTTAGTCCGCAAACGTCGCAGACATATTGTTTATCTTCCAATTTAACGTGAGATCTCATGTGAACGCTTAACTGTTTCTTTAATGGAAACGATCTCAAACACTCGGAACACTTGTGCTGGTTATTAGTATCGTGCACCTGCATATGTTTTTCAAGTTTCTCTTTAACAGAAAAAGATTTGTGACAATCCTCGCACTTAAATTCTTGATCGTAAGATTTCTGAACTTTAATATATTCGCTGGGTGCGTATTCAATTTTCACTTCAATTTTGTCATCTTGTTCGTGCACAATTTCTAGCACGTCACTGTGCAACAGTTCGACCAATTCGTCTTTAACATTTTTGCTTTCGGGCACCAGTTGAGTATTTTGGACGCTATTTTCGTTTTGTACCGCTTCCGATTGCTTATTTTCCGTCAGCTGCAACCTCAAACGAGAATCTGAACTTATACACACCTGGGTGAAATTGAAAGCCTTAAATATGGTTTCGATACAACCGAAACAAAGATGATCTGGAAGGCCATCGCCTTTGACCATCTAAAATTTGATAATTTCTTTTAGGAACCAATTTTGAGTGAAAGTTGAAAACTAACCTTAATAGAAGTCATTCGTCGTATAAAATCTACCATACGAACAGACATAGAGTCTGAAATGTTAATATTAAAGATCGGTTTCATATTTTCGTTCTTTCTTAAACATGTCCTACAAGTTTTTTCCCAATCATTTTCATTACTTGCCATAATTCTCCCAAGTTAAAGTTAGGTTATCATAACAAACTGATGGTATTGTTGGTTGGTGTCGCAATGAGATGGCAGCACCAGGGTCACAATATTTATGTCAGTTTATTATGTCATCAGGATGAATCAGGGGCGGCTGATATCATGTTTGCAAGGACGGATCCAGGAAACATTCATAGAGTGAGTAAATAAGATCGGGGGGGGGGGGGAGAAATACATATCTATATATATAAAATTCACGTGTCACAGTGTTAGTTACCATACTCCTCCGAAACGGCTGAACCGATTTTAATGAAATTTTGTATATACATTCAGTAGGTCTGCGAATAGGTTTTTGTGCTAAAAAAATTTTAAAATTCGCGAAAATGCGGAATCCACAAACGATTTACGGTAACGTCGCTCTGATTGGTCGACTTTTAATCATATAATCCGATGAAAAAGGTACACGTACAGGGTGAACCAAACCATTGCTATCAGGTAGTCGCACAGAGTTGGGTCTAAAATTTGGAGAGATAGATGGCGCAAAGGCTACAAGCATATTGCTATTTCATACGGCGTTTATTATATTGTTTACATTTTATAACATTTGATTTTGAATTGAATATAATTTAAAAATTAAATTTTAGAGAAAAGAACAAAGTTTACCGGGTCAACTATTTCATACCGCCAGGGCCGAATATGGCGGTATGGCACAAGTGATTTTAAAGAATTGTTATTAATATTAAGGTGGCCAATTTTGGCCAAAATTATCGAATATTCGGATTAAAGAAACAACATGGATTACAATTAAATTTAATAATTATTCTCTTTAAGAAAATCTATTATTATTTTTATTGTGCCTCCACATAACCCTTCCCCTCCATGACCAACATCTGGCTACGACCCTGCATACCCACAGATGTTTAAGGTGTCCCTATCCAGAAAATTTTTTTTCGATAAATGGCGTAAAGGTTACAAGTTATTGGTAATATTGTATGTAGAGATTTACATAATAGAGAGACTTATTTCTTTTTATCATATTTGATTTTGAATTGAGTTTAATTTAAAAATTAAATTTCAGAGAAAATGAAAGATTTTCAGAACATTATATTGATGATGCGCTAAAAAGCGCTTCGTTAGTTGCACAATATGAAGATTTCCAGGTGAGATCTGAATTCCATCAAGCACGAAATAGATATTTTCGTTAAAAGTTAGGAAAACTAAGATTTTTCCATTCAAGGCGAAATTTTTAGTAAACTAAAAACTCACCGAGCTTTTTGAATTACTCTATTCCGAAGTACCAAGGTATTTCACGTGGAATCAAAAAATAAAATCTGGCATTGCAGCAACCTTATTGCATGGAGGCAGAACTGCTCATTCAGCATTTAAGCTGCCACTGAATATTAAAAATAATCCAGACGCAGTGTGCTGCATAAAAAACAATCGTCCATGGCCACAATGCTCAAACAATCCAAAATTATCATCTGAATGATAGTGTACCATGGTGAATGTACAATGATGAATGTACGATGGCACACAAACATTCTCTTGAGGCACTGAACGGAACACTAAAAGATATAAAAAATAACGACAAATTATTCGGCGGCACTCTTTTACTCCTTTCCGGTAATTTTAGACAAACACTTCCCGTCATTCCACGTTCAACGTACACTGGTGAGATCAACGCTTGCTTTAAATCATCGCCACTGTGGCGTCATGTAGAAAAAATCCACTTAAAAACTAACATGCGAGTGCAAATGCTACAAGAACCATCCGCTGGCACATTCTCAAAGCAATTATTACATATCGGCGATGGTAAAGTTGCTGTTTATGAAAATACTGCATGCATAAAATTACCCACTAACATCTGCACAATCATTGATTCGCAAAATGCTTTCATTGGTCGCATATTTCCCGATGGAGGCACACAACACAAGAATCATGTGGAGAAAAAATGTGGACGTCGACGATTTAAACTACAAGATACAGGCGTCGTTTCCAGGCGACTTGGTATCATACAAATCGATCGATTCAGTTTGCGATGCCAACGAAGCTGTAAATTATCCAACAGAGTTTCTGAACTCACTGAAATTGTCAGGCGTGCCACCACACTTTCTACGACTAAAAGTTGGATCTCCGGTTATTTTACTTCGGAATTTGAACCCCGCACGGCTGTGCAATGGCACCCGATTGGTAATTAAAAGATTAATGATAAACTTTATAGAAACCACCATTTTTGAATGGCAAATCTCGAGCCGAAAATGTTTTGCTACCACGAATTCCACTGATTCGCACAGACGTGCCAATCAAACGCGTTTAATTTCCGATTAGGTTGGAATTCGCAATGACAATAAATAAGTCGCAAAGCCAAACGATGTCTGTTTGCGGCATAGATTTGACAACACCGTGTTTTTTACACGGACAATTAAACGTGGCATGTTCTTGCATGTATGCATGTTTTCGATGGACTGACGAAAAATATCGTCATCGTCTACATATAATTTATATGGCAGAACGTTCGCCGAGTCACTTGGTATATTAATTCTGAGGCGGTACGATGTTCTAGAATTTTACAAATAATTTATATGGTTCAAGTTCTGAGGCGATACGAAGTTCGCCGGGTCAGCTAGTTTTTTTATAAGATTAAAATTATTATGTAATTTTTCAAATTTTAACAATATGTAGTTGATTTTTTTGTTTTTTGACGGATAGAAGGGAGATAGTTACCCAGTTACCCCCTTTTTCTCTTGAATAATTTTGATTATTATAATTGAATAATTATAATTTTATTTCAGGCATTACTACTGCAATAAAAAAAAAGAACCAGGCTGAAAAGAACCAGAGAAAAGGCTCCCTCCAGGTTGGAAGAAATTTGGTAAGAGCAAATTTGACTTATCTCTAAAATAATATTTAATTAAACTATTGGGCCGGGTAGCGTCAATCTAAGATATTTCGCTGTCATTTTGTTGTCGGGAATTTAGTTTTCAATTTTAAATTTGCGACGGCGAAATTTTTCAAGCCCAAGCAAAATGTCAAAAAGCTTGAAAATTCTTTTGTTTTCAATGTCTCGTTTAGATGTAAATAACAAGATTTCTGGTTTTTCTCTTTTCCCGAAATCCGTGGTGACCCCTACGGCGAACAAAATTACTTTGTAATAATTTTTCATAATTTGGCAGTGGAAATTTACTTTTTTGAATAAATTTCGGTAATTCTTGAGGAACCTTTATCTGAATTTTCAAAGCATCTAATAAAATTCATGTTTCTTTTTAAAGTTTTGACATTTTTTAATTTAAATTTTGAAAATTTTCTGAAAAATTCACAATTTTTATACTTAAAAAGTGTTTATTTTTAATGTTTTTCCAAAATTATCCGAAATTTTAACTAAACATAGACTGTGAGCGTCGAATTAATGATAATTTATTGCTCAAAATTTTTCGATTTGTTAATTTAAATTAATTATAATTTAAAAATCAGCTTAAATTTGAGAATTTATTTTTACTTTATGTAAAATTCTATTTCTGCTATTTCTGAATTAAAACTAATTTTCTATTGAACTTTTAACTGCATTTTTCAGGCAGTATGTTTACGTCTATTTTTAACTTAAACCTTGAACTACTGAAAAATTGAGAATATTTCAAATAAAAAAAAATTTTTTTGTAATATTAATTTTTCAATAAATTTTCATAATTTCGCAGTGGAAATTTGCTTTTTTTGAATCAATTTCGGTAATTCTTCAAGAATCTTCGACTGCGTTTATCAATTATCTAATTAACTTCCCAATTTTTTCACTTAAAAAAATGTTTGTTTTTAATGTTTTTCCAAAATTATCCCCAATTTTCCATCGAAATTTTAACCGAATATAGACTGTGAGCGTCGAATTAATGTTAATTTTGTTCAAAATTTTTCAATTCTGCTTCAAGTTGACAATTTTTTCGTTCAATAAATAAAACTGTATTTCTCCTGTTTTGAACTAATTTTGGCACTTTTTGCATAAATTTTGCTAATTCTTTTTACCGAAAATCGTCATCAAATCAATACTTCCCTGCCTACGCGCAGGGAAATTGGATTTTAATGGCATTGCTTCTCGTCAGTAATGTACCATTTTCATGACTTTTTTGGTAAATAACTATTACTGCAATTTTCAAAAATCGAATAAAACTAATGTTTGTTTAAAATTTACATCGTTTTTTAACTTAAACTTGAAACTGCTGAAAAATTGACAGGTTACGTTCAATAAACAAATTGCATTTCTGCCCTCTTTGAATAAATTTCAGTAATTCTTGAAAAACCTTTAACTGCATTTTCCAAGCCTGAAATAAAATTTATGCTGGTATTTAGAATTTTTGACAATTTTTGACAATTTTTAATTTAAACTTATAAAATCTACTAAAAAATCGACAAAATTACTTTTACAGCTTTCAAAGCATTTTAAAGAAAAATGCATTTTTCACAATTTCAAACTATTCACTGGCTACATCACTGCACCGTGAAAAATGATTTGCTACTCTAACAAAGCTATTAGTAGCTATAGCCACAACTGAGTTTTTTTTGCTGTTACAACAAATTTTTTGTTGCTGCAACAAATTTTCTGCTGCCATAGCAAAGTTATTTTCTATTCAGTAAAAAAGATGAGTTAATTTAACAAATTTTCTTATTTTGCATAGAAAATACTTTTTTATGGCAGCAGACAATTTGTTGCAGCAACGAAAAACTCTGTTGAGGCTATAGCTACTAAAAGTTTTGTTCGGGCGACAAATCTTTTTTCCCAGTCTGGAGAGAAAATTTTACTAACCTAACATGCTGGCAAATCCATGAAGTGCGGGCCCTACCTATGCAATAATAAAGAAAATTTTTTGTTAGTTATCATTGCAGATGAGAAAATGACAAAATACCTGTACGATTTTTACCAGTTTCAATTATATTTTATTTTCTTAATTTGTAAATGAAGATTACAAAATTGCACGACGGACTAAAGAGTGGGAAACTTATAGACAAAAAGAAATCGATTCAAATTACAAACAGGAAACAAAAAAAAAGTTATATACAAATTATGACGCGATGCCCCGTACGGACTCATATCAGTCATTCGTTTGTAAGGCCTTAAGCTGAATACACACACTAGCGATTTGCGGAATGCAATTTTTGTTTTGATTAGTAAAATTTGAACCTTTTATTGAAATTTAACCAATCAAAACAAAAATCGCATTCCGCAAAACGCTAGTGCATGTATTCAGCTTAAAAGTAATCGTATGGAGAAAATTCGGAAAAATGTTCAGTTTTCCGTGAACGAGAGTGTAGTGTTTTGAGTTCGAATTATCGTAAAGAATTTTGATGAAAGTTTTCTTAATAATCGAGAACAATTTTCTTTTTAATACCTAAGTGAAAAAAAAATGTGATAGTGTTCGGGTTTTTGAATGACTTAAGTTTATTGAAAGGAACAACGAGGAAACTATCCTGGCTTCTAGGAATAAGGCAAAAGGACTACAGTGATAAAGGTAATTTGAAGAAAACCGTTTTCATCTGCAATGATAACTAACAAAAATTTTCTTTATTATTGTAAGGTAGGGCTCACTTCATATAACATATAAGATAAGAATACATATAGATGTAAAGCGGCTTTTAAATTATTTTAAAAAATTGTAATTTTAGCTTGTTTTATTATAGTTTTATTCTCTTGAGTCGATTTGTCGTTATTAGATTTTTGAGATATCTGCTAGCATATTGAATAGCATATGCGATATGCATATGCGATCGCATAAGCGATATGCTAGTATATCGCATAGTAGATATCCCAAAAATCTAACTAAAGTGAAATTGACTCAGGAGTATAAAACTATCACAAAATAGGTCCGGGGAAGTCTGGGGAAGTCCGGGGAAGTTTGGGAAGTTCGAAGTAGTAGGAAGTCTAGTGTACACAATTTTTGACCGTGGTTTACCCCTCGACAATTTTGGTCTTCTACGAAATTTTTACATCTTGCACCGTTGAGGAGTTATTCTCTTTGTTTTACGATCAAAATGGTGGGCTGATAAAATTCTCTGCAAATTCAGTTCCATACATTTTTTACATAGAACTAAAACTTTCCAAATATAATTAAAATCAAAAAATTATTTGGCAGCTTTCTTGAAAAATTTCTAACTTCTGAAATAAAAGTGCCAGAGGATGGCGAGTGATACCGTTAGAATCCAAATAAAATTTGGAAATCGGGGAAGTACTTAGGAATTGGACTTGTTTTTCTTTATATTTTAATTTATTCAATATCGTAAAACATTTTGGTAACATTATCACTAACATTTTGTACGTTCAAACTCAAATATACTTTAAGTGGTTTTTATATCCTAATTTAAAAATACACAATTAAAATAATTCAGACATTTACGAATGGGTGGCTTTTGCCATTTCGCATAGAAGTCTGTCTATGGCGACGTCACCAACCGTTTGCCGGAAAAGTAACTCTTCTAATCCTCTCCTTGTGACAGATTGAACGGCCGGCAATGCCAATAAAAGTTTACCAAACCTTCCTTTGTAAGAACTTTGTTTCTGGGTACAATACTCGTGCAGCATAACATGCGTTTGGTCTTGCAGTAACTCCACATGACTGGGTTCACACAATCCTCTGCACTCTGAAAAAGATTTTCAAATAATATTTGAAAAGAATAAAATTTAAAATGGACCTACCCGATTTGAACAACACCAGCGCTTTGAGACAAGCGTGTTCCGTATGATCAACTCTCAGTAATGTTAATCGAGTTACAATTTCGCGAAGTCTTCGGGCATCCTCTTCGAGGGCTAAATGCCTCGACGTCGGTGCTATTGCATTGGTCACAAGTAGATCTGTAAGCAAGAAATACGTGAGCTTCCAAACAGGAAAAAGATCAGAAAATTACTTTCGTCAACCGGTAACGCCCACTGAGCTGCTGTCAAAACAAACAGTTCGCTCCAACACTCTTCCAAAAGAATCGATTGGTCTCTGTAGGATAACTGTAAAAGGATTTTGGAACTCGAGCAGAACTTTGATTATTTACCAACCTACCTGTAGAAAGGATGGAATGGTTCGGGCCCACTTAACGGCCAAAAACAATAACTTTGCTGCCGATTCGTATATGTTTTCGGCTGGAAATAACGATAAACATGATATATCTACAGGTTTTACGTTTGTCCTGCAGGAATCGCTTAAAATGGGCAGTTCCAGACGGCTTTTGGCGTGGTTGTATTGAGGTCCATCGTCGTTTACGTTTTCTAGAAATAAAGTAGGCATTAAATTTGAAATTTGATGATTCTGAAACGACAAACCTTTTTTTGTGCTTGCGGAAGCTTCTTCGGAACTGGTGACCTCGTCGTCTTTTATGCTTATACCGACGTGTTTTAGAGGGACGTTGTCGTTCAGAAAGGGAGGATCTTGTTTGTGCGAGTAATGAAGCGAAGCTGTAGAAAATCAAGTTTTGGAAAATCTTCCAATATTCCGGTTCTGGTACTTACCCATATTGCTCGTAAGTAAGTTATGCTGCTTGGGGTAACTTCCGATCATTCCAGGAAACAGCAAACTGTGTTGGAAGTAGTGATTGTGTAGCGTGGAAGTGTTGGCCAAGTTATGGTCAATCATGGAATGTGCTTGCAAATGCAAAGGTATTCCAGAAAAAAAGGATGTTCCGTGTACTGCGCGCAATCTGGGGGTTAAATTGATGTAGTGCGGGGGTAAAGTTGTCTGAGTGCTGCGAGGGGCTCTCTCGTGTTGGACTGCTGAAATGTAAACAGTTTTTTAACTTTTCATATTGGTGCTGTCATATTTATTAGGATAAAATTATAGCTAAAGCACTTGGAAACCAAATAGCTAGTGTGACACGTAGGGGAAGTATTTCGAGTGTTTGAACAATTGGTAGCGTTTCAGAATAAAATGCATTTGTTTATTTCACCCTGCTTTTTCTCGCAAATAGGGATGATTTGCCATTATTAATTGATGGGTGTTTATGTTGTTACTATATAACTTTACCCTCACTGGTTAGGATGATGTTCAATTTTTTTACTTATTTAAAATTTTGTAAAAATATGTAAATATTTAAAGAGCGGTTTATCGAGAAATCAGCACGATCCATTTAAACAATAATTACGGAAGGGAAACATAAGTCAAATTATTAATTATTCATCGACTAGTAATGATCATTACGTAGCGGGGGCGAACCTGATATAATGACAGGTCAGATGTAGTAACTTATAAGGGGTTGTAGGGTGCTTTTACAAAGAAGCAGGTGCTTCTGTTCACATCGTTTTATTCGAAGAGATATTTTGAAAAAACCAAATTGTTGGAATCAAAATATAAGGGATGACTAAATTAAATAAACATACCCCATAATAATTCACCCGACTTTCTTAATGTCACCGTAATTAAAATTGCATTGTTAACAAGTCGATAATTAAAAGGTTTCCGTCAATTTCAACAAAAATGTAATCAATTTTAACTTTAATTACCCCATTAACATTTAACGTCTTTCAATCGGAAAAATTTTATTATTGGAAATATATTTTTGAATAGCTAAACAATGAAACGGAAAGTTGCATGATGCTTTATTAGCTATTATCATGCAACTTTGTGTTTAGTCAAATGGGTCGACCATGTTTGACCGTGTTCGATTATGTTCAACTGAAAATTACATGAGCGTCGATAGATTTAACGAGATTCCTATGATTTAAAAATCAGTTTTTTTTAGATTTTTATCATAGAAAATAATCAATATTTCCGCAATCGAACTTACCATCTCGTTTCATATTAACTTGGAGACACTTTTTGAATCTGCAGGCTTGACACTGGTTTCGCCTGGTGACATCGACGACACATCGACCGTTCTCCTTGCAAACGTATTCTAGATTTCTAAATCGGAAGATTAATTTTTTATTTTTTGGTATGTAGGAGGATTTTCTACTTTTACCTCCGAATGCTCCTCTTGAAGAAACCTCTACATCCGTCGCAACTGGCCACTCCGTAATGCTTTCCAGAAGCTTTATCGCCGCAAACTTTGCAGAACGATTCGTTCTTGGACGTAGTCAAATTTGATTCGTCCATCTAAAATAAATTAAACTGAAAGTTATTTTTAAAGGAGCTATCATATTGCAATTTAATCGAAAATGAAGTGTCAAAGTTATTTCGAAAGTTGAGGGTTTTAAAAATAAATCTAAATATTTTATGCTGGATATCGATATGATACTATACAAAGTGTTGTCGTCACGTGGCGTGCATAGGTCACATATGGCGGTTCAACCCCTAAAAACCAAAGTTAGAAAATTAACTTATAATTTTCAGCAATTATTTAGACACGCTTGGAGACACAAGCAGGGAATGGAACAACTTATAATTTGTTCCAATATTTTGATAATAATTTTAAAATTGTCGTTTTCGTTGCACAATGAAATAATCGCGATTGATTATGAATTACTGGAATAATCAAACACTTCACCTGCAACGCTTCCCACAATTGATGGGTGTGAAATGACATAACATTGTCAGCATAATGCTCACCTATTAAATCCACCCTCTAATACATGATTGATTATCGTACAACTTAATTGTTTTTCTTGAACGATTTTGCTTGACTTTGCTCAAAAGACGATATTTTGCATAAAGGCTTTTGAAAAAATTCTTACTCTTTTTTTACATAAAAATTAAGAAAAATACTTGGTTTGTTATACCACAAACATGTCATTGTATTATTAACACCTGTGCACAAGTTAAAATGTAAAATGCAGGGGTCCTAATTATAGGTTCCATTATAAGGTACTTATTACACAATCTGTTATGCTTTGTAGGTAATTTATCAGTGGGTGTGTAATAGTCGAATACAACATACGCTGAAACTATTTTTTTTTTGATTTTGTAAAAAAGTTAATGTATAAAGAAGAAGGTAAACAATGATTTCGACCCTAATTGTTCTCATCGGTACTTTCCGAAAAACTTGAAGTTTTTCATTATAATGTAAAAACATTGCAATCATATTTTTTATTAATTTATTCTTTAATAATCGAACGATTGTACTTGTATATATATTATTATTATATTTCCAACCGGTTTCGTTTCATAGCATCGTCAGGTTTTCAATAAAAATAAAAATGATACCAAAAACTAAACCGGTTGGAAATATTGTAATAAAATAAATTGAAAAATTGAGACGTTTGAAGACTTTTCTTATAATTATATAAACATCGCTTCTACAGCAATACGCATATAACATTTTTTATTGAAAATTTTATTCTCTTTATTTTTGTTTATATACATTTTTCGACGTAGTCGCAACTTTTCGAGATACAGTGGCTTAAAAAGTATTATAAAAAATATTTGATATTTATTAACATTTTTACATAGTCTTGTTTAAGTTACTGCATCTCGAAAACGGTGTGACGAAATAAAAAATATATAGAAACAAAAATGAAAGAAATGAAATTATAAACAAAAAATGTCTGAAAAGTATTGCTGTAAAGGCAATTATACGGCCAAAAAATTCGATTAAGTACAATTCACATTGTTGACATAGCGTCCGAATAGCATTAACCACCTTAATCGCTGATTAGAAGGTTACGGCGGCCGAAATCCGAAATTATAATAATAATAACCACATTTTTGATTTTGCAAGCACACAGCCTTAAATTTTTAAATTTGTGGAAGCTGTGTTTGGTGAAAAACAAAGGAAAACTTATAGATAGCCAGCCAAAGTCATCTGATTTTGCATTCAAAAATTTTCTCTCTTGGATATATTTTTAAAGGTCAATTTTTGATAATACCGCATTTGTTGTTAATCTCCAAAGTTCAAGAAAATATACTTATTAATGAATGTCAAGCAATTTTAGAAAAAATCAGATTATGCTACTGATCAGGTGAAAATGACCCACAATTTCAGCATTTAAGAATCGATTTAAATTAAATTTAATTTATATCATTATTGTTTCTAACTTTAAAGGTTCGAGTACGCGTTAACCTTTATCCGAAGATATTCTAGATTTTTACAAAAATGCGACGGGATGCCGATTGATGTGATGGAACTTTTGATATCAATTAATTTAGGAAATAATCGATTTTATAGTTTTAATTTTGAACGTAAAACGTCCCAGTTGTTCAAAGTGAGCTCCATTCTGTTGTCAGTATGTGTACCCGACGAAAATGGTTGCAGCAAATAATGGGCAGGTACAAGAGGGGTAACAGGGTAATTACTATCTTCATAGCCCATCAAAATCTACAAAATTTTGTAAAAATTTGAAAAATATACCTAAATTCTTATCAGAATAATATGTGTATTAACCGCCCCCCCCCCCCCTTCCCAGCAAAAAAAAGATTTTCTTTGTCACCATGAAAGGAGTAAAGAGCAAGAGTGTCAACACACGTTTTTGTTTCATTTACTTCCTCCATAAACCTTGTCTGGGGTGACGGTAAACTGGGCCAATGGTAAAGTGGGCCGAATTTTAAAAGTGGTAAACTGGGCCAAATGCAAATTTAGACCCATGTCTGCGCACAAATCTCTCTTTTCGCACGGATCACTCTGTTATATGAGCCATCTCGCTAAAAAGTAACATAAACTAACACAAACCTACATAACCGACCTATGTCTGAGCACAGATCTACCTTTTCGCTTTTTTTACAAAAAAAAATAAATAATTTTTTAACTAGCGACAAAAAAAACATAAATTTCTTTAAAGTTAGTTTGCTTGAAAATTCATTTCCAAATTTTAATGAAATTTGTTTTTGGCCCAGTTTACCTTACCCCCTTATCTGAATCCGCTCTTAGAGTAAGATTTTTTATTTACTGAACAGAGCCGACCGCAGTTGTCTTCTAAAAAATCAACTATTAACAGTGGCGGATGGGTAACATCTTAGCGGCCCGGGATATAATATTTGTCGGCCCTTTTGTAATTTTCCGATATGGCTAAAATATACATTTACAGGGTGTTACGCATTTTTTATTTAAAATTAAATAGAGCATAGGTTTATTACAGATTTTTGAATCAGATTACATTTACTATTCAAAAAACACTCTTTTATGTTTAGAAATTAATAACCCACAGCACAGACCCTCTCCTTATTAGACTTACTTTTAGCCACCGGCCCTGCGGACCTCTAAACAACCGGCTCACCGGGAAATTTCCCGGTTCGTCTTATGGCCCATCCGCCCCTAACTCTTAACATCGCTTTTCGACTTTGGCCCTCATTAAGAATATTTTTATTGGATTCTTAAATCTGTTAATTCTTAAATAATAAAAAATATAATTTTAATATGTTTTAAATCATGCCAAAAAGCACTTGTAAAACTTGCAGCATATAAACGGCGAATACAGTACACGCATTCCAAATTTACAATACTTTGGTCATTTTTTGTTTGTAATTTACGTTTTCAACTACCATAACTCATTAGAAAATATTTAAGCTCCGGTAAATGGTACTCTTCTCCGTAGATCAAGTTTCAAGTAGATATAGGTAATAGTCATTTATGTACCTAGAGCGTAAAGTGGTCGTTTTTGTTCCGCAACGTGAAAGTCACGACAAGAGCCAAGAATCAACTCTACGCCCGAGGAACATACAACTATTTTTGCCCGATTAAATTGTATTAAGGGCATTACTTCGCCAAAAAAAATTGAATTTTTGTGATGTCGCAGTGCAGAACAACCCAGTTCTTAAATTGCGGTAATACAGTGAAGTAATAATTATAACAATTTATTGTAACTTTAATATTTATTACTTTAATGGCCCTTAAGGCACCAAACAACTGTTTCGCTCTAAGACGCAAAAGTATTTTTACACTTTTAGCGTCAAAGCGACATTTTACAACTACCAATGTGAGTCAAAAGGCGACACTTTACGTTTACTCGGATAAAAAAATTACTTTTACTTAAAAATAAATTTATTGGCTCTAATAAGAGCGATGTTTTTTATATTTTAATTTTGAAAATGCATTTTGAGCTTACGATTTTCAAAGCAAAAATTTAACTTTTTATCTATTGCTATTCTATTTTCTGTTTTTTATTATTAATTTGGGAATAATTCCCATAATGCAATTTCCATGACTGTTACTGTATATACAATAATTGTATTTTTAATAAATTTTAAATACAATTATTATTGAAATCAATAGTTTTCAAAATTATGCGCAAGTGAAATAGAAAGTAGCATTTCTAACTTTTTAAAAAATTAGCGCATAAAATTAGTTTAAAAAATAATCTAATGGCATCTTAAACTCATCAGATACCTAATATAGCGACTAATATTTTTATGAATTAATTTTTGAAAAACGTTAACCATTTAAAAGCTTTTGAATTTAATTATTAAATATAATGTATCCAACAGATTTGATAACTTTTCCTTTGTGCCAGTGGCTTAGTTGATTTATTTATTTATTTAAGTGTTGTGTAATTTTAATGTTGTCGGAAACCATGAAAATATAAACACATCAGTGTCGCGTTTATGTAATAAGTACATATCATGAAGTCGTTTTTATAAATAAATAATTTTAAACTGGTCACATCGAATAGTCGGGTCGCCATTTTACTGGTCTCTAGTCATAAATAACATGAATATTTGATTATGAGAAAGTGCACACCTGTAACGGCCTAATGAGCATGTAACCAATGTAACTTTGTTCAAAAGTTCTTTCATTAATGTGGATACCTATTCACAAAATGATGGCTTTGTTTGTAAATTGTTGAAAACTTTTGAATTTGATAGCATTATTTATCAATATCGTAATGACTTTTGCAATTAGTTTTATTCGAATTACATAAATCAGAACTAAACTGTCGTCAAATACGATTAGTTTTTTGAATATAGTAAATAAAAATTTTTGAAAAAATTTAAATATTGCATTTCTTCCATTTTCTACATTACATTTTCCGTATAATATATTAATTTTGAGAAATAAATACTTCTCAGCAGCACTTTGCAGATGACAATCCAACATAATATGGATCTAAAGTATTATTGTAATGCCGGTTTCAAAATTTCATCAGGACCAGTCCAATATTTTGTTCAAAATAACTAAATTGCACAAAAAACAAAATAAATGAAATCAAGAATTTTTAAATATTTCTGTGTTTAATTTAATTTATATCTCGAAAATTTTCGATTTTTTAAAATTAATGATTTATATTTTGTAGATAACTTAGAGTTTTTTAAAATAATGCTATATTATTACCTCAAAAAATCAATAATTTCGGTACTATAGGGCTATTTTAAAGTACAATGTACAATTCAGAAACTTACAAAGCCGTATCTTAAAATTTTTATTTTTTTCCAAATTTTTTTTAAATTATATTATGCTGATAATATTAATTTTTAATTGTGCCGATATGCAAAACGAATATAAATTTATGTGTTAACATCTGATCGTTAGTACTTATTTTTAAATTTAGTAGTATAGAAATTCATCTCCAACCCCCTGTTCCATCATTATAATTTTAAATTTAGTCACTTATATGTGTGCCTCAATATTAAATCAATCGCTCACGCGAAGGGACAACTTGTAAAAATAATCGCTATCGAATGACTTTCAAATTTTATAAAAAATGTCATCGTTTGAACACCTTGTATCTTGTATAGGTGATATAATATGCAAATTGTTGTTCGTTTTGTACATTTGTGTATTAATGATTCTTTTACAAATGGTTCTTAATTATTTGGTTATATAATACACAGATATATGGTCGTATAGTAATTATTCTCGATGGTTATATTCATAAATTATTCACAAATTCATGTTTGTAATCGACATTTAGAAAAAATAAATAATTAAATATATTATCTTCAATAAGTAGTATGTTTTTTTAGGGACGGATTGGTGTTCTGCAGAAAAGCTTGAAACTGCCGGACCTCAAAAAAATTTAAAAACAAATTTAATAATTAATCTGTTTATACAGAAATAATATATCTAAACTCTCGAATTATGGTATTTAATTTTGTATGCTTCTGCAAAAATTATTCAAGATATACAAATTTAAAAAATATATCATGAAAATAAGTATTGGATATAACTTTCGTAACAAGTTTCTAAAAATAATTTTCTGATTTCTAAAAATAATTGAATATTAAACCACAGCCGTGGATTGGTGTGATCGCTGGTTGAGTTACAGAGCGGAAATTCTGGGTTCGAATCTCGGACTTGACAGACTTTCTTAGCTCGGCTTTCCGGTGTGCATCAACACGTTGTAGTCACAACATTAATCCTAATTGACTGTTATTAAATTATTAATTATTTTATATTTTGTAATTCTATTTTATTTTTATTTTTTTCTTGAACTTCTACTATTACAATTCTTATTTTTTATCTTTAGTTTCGACGCAATTTTTAATTATTATTGTTGATTTCTATTTTTCAAAATTTTTTATTTGGATTTATTTCAATTTCAATTTTCAATTTAATTATCAGTTAAATTATTTTTACCAATTAATAAAATTTTAAAATCTCAAGTTGAACATCCTTCCAGCTTTAATAGTGCCCTTTTACCTTATAATATATAAATGTAATATTCCTTCTATAAAAGAAGGAAGTTTTTGAAATATTTTGGTTTTTTCAGTCTTTTCATATTTAATCTTTTTCTGGTGCATTGAAAAATATGAAAAAATGTGTTGCTTAAGATTTAAAGCAAACAAAATTCTGTACGAACTGCAGGTAGCAGCTTAAATAAAAAAAAAATTCTTAAGATTTGATTTTTAAATTGTTTTTCTCGGTATGTATTATGTAAGTTAATTAGAATTAAGCTCGTCCTCTAATTTCTAGATTTTATAACACTTGGTTTGGTTCGTCTACTGAAACCTAAATTACTTTTCAAATCAATGTTTATTCAATTGAATATATCAACAAAGTACTAAAGTAATTTATTTATGTTTCACCCTTGAAACTCACGGTTCTAGGACACTTCGCACCCAGACATTTGGTACCCGGACATTTCGCTCCCGGACATTTCGCTACCGGGGACATTTCGCTACCACTTTTAGCATATTATTATTCATTATTGCAGTGTGTAATGTAAAACTAAATAAACACGTTTGCATAATAATTAAGTAAAACTAAATATTAATACAGGGTGGCGTAAAGTTACTCTTCAGATAGGGTAAAAAATAAACATTTTTTAAATTATTTTAATTGTTTTTAATTTTTTATTAGTTAATTTTGTTTTATTTAATTTTACTATTGAAATAAAATTTGCTATTTTGCTAAACCAAATGGTATACTGAATACAGACCTGACCCCGGTTGTTTTGATACCAGTTTTTGCATAGTATTATTAATTATTTTTAAATGAATGTTAGCCCAGAACTCGAATAGGTGCTACTAGCAAGGGGTGGCTAAATTGAAAAATAGAAAAAAATTTTAATAATAAAAATAATTCAAATAATAAATAATGTAGCGAAATCAGCCCGATAGCGAAATGTCCGGAAGCGAAATGTCCAGGAGCGAAGTGTTCGGTCACCGAAACACACCCTCGTACGAAGATTCAACTTTTTAAATATTTTTGCAATGATTTACCTCCAGTAAGTTACACTTAAAAAGTTTAAAATTTTTGAATACCTTTTTGTCACAAATTTCTTCACAAATAAGATTCATATTAAGAAAATTGTCTTGGGAGGCATTTAAGAACAGAAAATCGCAAAAATATAATTACGATACAAAAAAATCAATTTTTTTCCTATGCATAGTAACAAAATATTAAAAAAACCTGTTGTAATATGAAAAGTGTTTCTTGGGGATTAAATTTTCCTTTTTTAAAATTTTCAGAATTTTTGTTCTAATAGTTTCCAAAAAATCGTATAATCAAGTCATTAGTAGTGAAAAATATGTCTACGTGGATATAACGCAAAAATTACATTTTTGTGCTTAAACTCTTTACGTTAGCATCAGAAAAAGAGATCATAAGTATTTTATAACGAATTCAAACCAGATCAGAAGCACATTTATCAAGAAACTTACCAAAATCTCAAATTACTACGTATATAAAACACTCAATTTTTATAGATTTTTACTTGAAAAAACTTTGATTTTTTTAGGTATCGGATGTATACAAAAAACGGCTAATTTGAAGTTTTGTAATTTTTGAAGTTTAAAGAAAATTTACACTGTGAAAAAAGATTTGCCGCTCTTACAGACCTATTATAGTAGCTATAGCCTCAACTGAGTTTTGTTTTGCTGCTATAACAACTTTTTTGTTGCTGCAACAAATTTTCTGCTGCCATATCAAAGTTGTTTTCTATGCGGTAAAAAAGATTAGTTGATTTAACAAATTTTTTTATTCTGAATAGAGAAAACTTTTTTATGGCAGCAAAAAATTTGTTGCAGCAACGAAAAACTCTGTTGTTAAAAGTTGTTGTTAAAAGTACTAACAGTTTTGTTAAGGCGACGAACATTTTTTCACAGTGTACTTATTCTGTTTCAGTCTGAATAATTTGTAGCTGAAAAGAGCCACTTTTTGTGATTCTTGCGTAAAGGTTTAAGCAAAAGGTTTCTACAATCAAGATATCAATGAAAATGCATCAAAAGTCTCATTTCCTGTTGCTATCATATGTAACTTTTTAATTAAAAAAAAAAGAGGTGGTAGATCCAATAACAAAAATGTTACTTGTATAGAGTAGGGTGGGTCACAAAACTCGATTTTCTTATTTCAGAAACGCAATAGTGCGGGAAAGTTGCAGTTTGTTATCCTAAATAAGGGAAAAATTATAAAAAATGCTAAGTTTATATCTTCAGTTCGCGCAACAGGATTCAACTTGAAAAAAAACAGTCAAAAACTACAATTTAAAAACTTGATGTTTTTATTTAATTATGTATATATAATATTTTTATTGTTTATTATTTAAAATAATTTAGATCAATTATTTAAAATTGACAAACAGCTGCACAAAATTTAAAATTATGTTAAAATTAAAAAATATGAATTTTTAAAATTTTAATTTTTGACTTTTTTTCGAACTGTAGTCCCAATGTGCGAACTAAAAATATAAACTTAGGATTTTTGTATCATTGTTTCCTTATTTAGAAAATCTAACTGCAACTTTCCCGCACTATTGCGTTTCCAAAATAAAAAAAAATCGAGTGTTATTTCGACTCATCCTACTGTATAACAACAACCTGCTCCAAAACAAATCAAAATATAAAAATTTTAATTTAGTAGGGTAAACCTTGCAGTTGTAGGGTTGTTTTTTTAAATTATATTTTTTGCTGTACGAATTATTTCATTATTTCAAATTTTTATTACAAGAAAACTTAACTTAAAACTAAATTATTTTAATTTTAACTGCCAACTAATTAAAAACGCTTTTCGAAGTAACTTGATTACTTTTTGTGACAGGACCGAACCAAAAATATTTTTTTAATCTAAAGAACAATGAGAAAAAAATTTTATATCAGAATAATTTTTTTTTTTTTAATGAAAATGTTCGTCGCGTGGGTTTTACAATTTATAAAATTAGCAAAAAATGTCAACTGTGAGAGAAATAATATAAAGTTTAATTTATTTTACTTTTAACAAAAGCTTTTAGAAAAGAAAACCTTTTTTACGTATATTTTTGGAAAAACAATGTTTGAAAATATTTAATTACTTATTAAGAAAATAGTAAAATTTTATTTTTTTAATATTTCATATCAAAAACAAAAAAAATGGAAACAAAGCCCAATTCTCGTTTTCAAATCAAATTGCTATAACTTTTGAATAAAAAACTAAATCGGAAGTTAAGAGGAAATTAATTCACTTCGCTCTTACCTGTTTGATTTTCTGCAATTTTCTTTCAGAAACGTAACACCACCGTATATTATAATTTAATTCTAAACCACAGCTTACAACTGCTAGTGAAAAATCGCTATCAAATACAAAAAGCATCAAGGAAATCCACGTGATCGTTGGAAAGCTCCGCCTACGCCAACACAGGGTTAAAAGGGCGATGATCAGACTACTGTTAGGGGTAGGTTACCTTATGATTGGTGATTCGTGCTCGTTTAAACGTACGCATTGGCCAGTATTCACCCTTTCTAGCTTGACAAATATTATTATTCGGTGGTAAAGAAGCCACCGATATTTTTAAAAGCCGCAGTTCAACTAATTTAAATTATTTATTATGTGTTTAAACAATAAAAATTAAATCTACAAAAAATGAAAATTTTTTATATTTATCAGATAATCGGAAATTATTATAAAAAAGAGGAAACCCTTCCCGAAAGGTATTAGGGTTCTCGTGGTTTGGAGCTCACGTTAAACAATATATCCTTTAAATAACAGTGCAATTATGTTATAAAATAGATATAGGCACAGATTGAAGTGTGAAAAGACGAAAATGTTTTTAACGGAAATATCTTCTTTCTAAGACGTTAAAGTGTCATGTAAATATAGGGCAAACTTCACGAAATGTGGCACAATGTCAATTGAAATCCGTTTAGCATGGAATTAAGGCAAACTGATGCCCGAAATGCTAATTGAAAAATATCGAATTTTATGTTATAGCAGTTTTCGATGTCTGAATCCAAACAAATCATTATTAATTAACTCGCAAAATATAATATTATCAAATAGAACTTTAAATCTGTAAGTTGAAAGGACGAGCTGAAGAGCTAGCTATAGAGTAAACAAGGGCAGCTTATGTGTAAGGCGTCAAAACCACGAGCACTTATGTACTTGTGTTGGCCAAATTGAGATTTGTAAAAATATTAACTTAGTGTCATGAACATGAAACATATTATCAAAATAGAGTAGTAATTGATAGTTCTTTTATTTTTAAACTAATTTTTTGGACAGCAAAATTCACCACAGTGAAACATCAAAATTCAATTTTTAAAAATTTCGTCTTATCGTTTTTGTTCTTTTATCTGTTTTGATCTTGACAAGAAACCACGACCACGAATTGCTTTTAATTGATTTCCGATAAAAGGTTTCTCCGTTTAACATAATAGCGGTGAAGTGTTGACATCTTTTTGGTGTGAATTGCAACACATGGACTGTTTCGCGATGCTTTTCTTCTATATGTATAAAGCATTCCGAGTAAGTTTCATGCAAAAAATCCATACTTAAAAAAATCAAAACTTAATTTATTTTAATTTTTTTTTATGCTGTGCCAACACAACAGTGCAAAAGATCAATACAGACACAATAACAAAAACAATATTATAAGATTTGTCAAGATCATCGCAATACAATGTTTGAAAATATAATAATATTATTAAATTGATCCAGTAGCACTCTACTAATGTGCAACTCGATTGGTACCAAACTCGAATCGGAAGCGCTGACCTCTAATTAGTGTGCAACTTGACCGCACATTAATGTGTACCTAATGGTGGAAAATCTCTTTGAAGTAATCTTGAAACCGGTAATGACTTCAAGTTTTGGCTTGCCATCTGCATGTATGTTTCCGAACTGAAGGAACTGTTTCTGCAGTAGTTTCGCGTTGCGTTTTGGATGTTTCTTGTAGAAGGAGCATCTATCTTTAATGATAGATCAAGATCGCACAACCGAAAATCCAATGTTTTAACTTAATTTTTGTATGATGATTTTCTTCTCTTTCTTTCAAATTTTCGCAAGTAACACCAGAAATTTATTTGTTAAAACATTTGGTTGGGAAAAAGATTTGAAGAAAAAAACAACTCTCAAAACCAAACTGGATTTGGATTTTATTATTTTTTTAATTTTGTAACCAAAATACAACAACACTGATCAACAACACCACAGACACGTTGATATTAACAAAAACGGCAGCATTAATTACTCCTGCGGGCTTATCATCGTTACTGTACACCCGTCCATAAATACCAAAAGTTAATAACGAATGCACGCTGTCCGTCGTAGTCATATTAACTATTAATCTACCTTTCTCGACCTGTTTGCAGAATTTGTACTCAGCCAATGGTTTCATATCGAATTTTAAAGTAGCTGGTTGGTTGTACGATTTAATTTCGCTAAAGTTTCCTTTAATTGAAATCCTTTCAAAAATTATACCCTGCGGTGCATTAGCATGACGTCGTCCACAGGATTCGTTCGTGTTGTTCAGGCAAGCAACAACACCACAATTTTGTATACCAATTGTTTTCGTTTTGACTACTGAACGTGAACCATGGAAAGCTACCAGTCTAAAATACAAAAAAATTGATTCCGTGAAAAACAAGCAAAGCGGTTCCTTACTTGTACACGTAATTTTGGGGCACAACAGTACTCGTGTTAACAACAATTTCGAACAAACAACAAAATTTGCCGCTACAAACACTGTCCGTTATAATTTTCTTGTTGAAATCTAAAGATTTGAATGTGTAATTTTTCATATCTTCAGTTGATGTTTTAAAAGTTGAAATATTTGATGTGTGGTTCCCGACTGATAACCGAACCGAAGAATTCGGTTCGTTAAAATTCTGGAATCAATAGTTATTATTAGTTAAGCCACACCAAAAATTGGTGTTACTTCAGTACTTGACACAAACTTGATTTCCGTTCGGCAATAATTGGCACATCTTGAATTATAACTTTGGAAGATCTAAAACCGGCTACGTACATTTCTGGAATTTTTCCGTTGGCTAAGAATATTCCACTGCCGCCGGTTCCTAATTCGGGAATATCTAAACCAGAAACCAATAAATTAACTCCATTAGCTTTCGCGTATCCATGTTGAACACTCAAAGCTGCAATGTAAATGTCAAAATATCTGTTACAACCCAAGTTAAGGATTTTTACCTTCCAAAAATGGCAGTTGTGAAAACCAAGCCACTGAGTAAACAACATCGGTAACTGACTTATCAGTCAAAACGTCTACTGCGGGATTTTTGAACATAATATCAAAGCAAATAAACATTCCAAAGGTTACCCCAAAATCTGTAGTAAAAGTTGATAGATGCGATCCTGGTGTAAACATGCCTTCGTTGTACAAATGCATTTTGCGATATCTAAAAATATTCCATTCAAAATTGAAAAGTTAAAAAAAAATTGTTGTACTTTGCAATCACACTTCCCTCCCGATTAAAAGCAACGTTAACGTTGTAATAGTTAGTTGTGTTTGTATTATTCGCGTATTCCTTTTCTATTAAATTGACAACCACGTAAATTTTATGCGTCTTAGCAGAACACGAAAGGTCTACAAGGGCCTAAAAATTAGAACCTAATTAAAATATTGGGGTAAATTTTTTACTTTTATACTTGAGAATACACCGACTTCCTGTTAGAACACGGCGATATGAACTGATCGGGGTTCGGAATTTCGGTACTAAAATCGTCCACATTATCGACAAACCCAGTCAGGCCATCTTCGGGAAAAACAATTATTGAACAGCTCTAAAATAATTTTTAGTTAAAGTTTAAAAAGTATAATTGAAATAATAGGTACCTTGTTGGATGCAAACTCGATGTATTGTATATATTCTTGCACATTTTCAATAATTTTATTTTCAGGTGAACTTCCTCCTGTTTTGGTGGCATATTCGACTACAGCTGCTCTGTAAGTATTCTGAAATTTTAAGTGAAAAAATAAAGCAATAAATTATTTTTATCTTTGCCCCACGATCTAAATTAAGCTTACGCCGTCACTGTTTTAAATTGCATTTGCACATAGCTTTGGTTAATTATAGCATCGTCAACAGTTTACGCAAACAAAATAGTACACTTTTGCGTATATTATTATTATGATCATCTAAATATTATTTTTCAAAAATATTCAAATATTCAATGATGAAAAAATATTTATTAAAATACATTAACATACTTGACTAAAAACTCCAAAAATCCATATTTGTAGGAGTAATAATATTGAGCACTTCATCTTAACAACAATATGTTGATAGACCTTCACCTTTAATTTATACTATTTTTGTTATGTTGCTGTTTGCTAGCGATAAAATATTGAAAATGGAAATTATATCAGTACAAACACACAATTTATTATCAAATTTGATTAATTAGTGTTGTTTATAATTTTATTATTATCTCAGCACATATTTACATAAAACCCGTCGATTTAATAAAATTACAGGTCGCATTGTCCATAGTACAGCTTTGCTTTGGAGGTAATCCCCAAGTTGCTTCATCATCTCCCGATATTTCACAATCGATGCTAAATAGAAATACTGAAATACTATTGCTAATAAAAAATAATGTCATGGAAAAAATTCTGTATAAGATCTAAAAGAAACCAAAGAATTCTTCTCTTCAACAGAATTATTTTTTACATTACCTGGTGCCGTTCTTAGCGCCAAATGGCTCGGCGCCGAGTTGTGCTGGCGTCATGTTATTTGGTGTGGAGAATTTCCACGCGGTGTTCACTCAGTGCCGATTTTCGATTCTAGTAGGCCCTAGGCCCAAACCTTCTGGGGCCCCCTCGTAGGATTAGGAAATTATTATTTTTATTGAAATAGGAAATTAGAAAAATAGCGGCGTAGTCGAAAAACTTGGTGTCACAAATTCACAAAAATTACAATATTAATTGAACTCTAAATTTATTTATACTTTGAGGTGGTGATAAAGGACACTTTTCTAAGACAAATTTTCAAATAAAATTTTTGTCTAAGTCTACTTCCTTGGGGGGTACCTCACTTTAAAGCAATTTTTTGAATTTCTGATTTCAAACGGCCATAGCTCCGATATTATTGATTTTTTAAGCTTAATGGGTTAGAACATTTTTAAAGATCGTTTGCTTATCTATAAAATAGGTTATAACCGCTTATCGTCTAGAATCAACGGATTTTGAGTTATAAATTAAATTAAGGGAAAAGAATTTTTTTAAATTCAGGTTTTATTTTTTTTACTTTTCTTGCGAATCCCGTATCTCTTAAACGAAACGTCTTAGAAAAAAAACTAATGACCCAAACCGGATAGGAAATTTAACGAGCTACAACTTTGGTCAAATAAATTTTTTTGGGAAACCAATCGTTTTCACAGAAATTTTGAAAATAATGAACAAGGTGTAATTTCTGTGAAAACCGTAGATTTTCTAAAAAAATTTATTTAACCAAAGTTGTAACAAAAATAAAATTTCACAAACGCTTGCAATTAAATATATAAATATATCAAAATTAACATAATTAAAATAGAGCCAGAGACACCAATGACTTACCAACTAAAAAACCATCACACGAAGTGGTGTTTCTGACTCATTATGACTCAGTATGCGGCACTGATGACGACTAATGAGTCAGAAACACCACTTCGTGTGATGTTTTTTTAGTTGGTAAGTCAGTGGGTGTCTGTCGCTCTATTTTAATTATGTTAATTTTGATATATTCAAAGTTATAACCTGTTAAAGTTCGTAAGAAAAGTAAAAAAAATAAAACCTGAATTTTTAAAACATTTTTTCTTTTAATTTAATTTATAACTCGAAATCCGTTGATTCTAGACATTAAGAGGTTATAACCTAATTTGTAGATAAACGAATAATCTTAAAAAAAGTTTTAATCCAGTAAGCTTAAAAAATCAATAATATCGGAGTTATGGCCGTTTGAAATTATAAATTCAAAAATTTGCTTTAAAGAGTAAAGGGTTTATCACTACCTCAAAGGTTCTCCACGGTAACGGGAACACCCTGTATTATCTACTAATAATTTTAAATTTTCGATATTGGTAAATGAAAGATATTCCATTAAAGGTGCCGGCGCGTTCAACTAGAGAGCTTAGTTGTAAATTAAAAATTATGTTTAAAAAAATGTTTGTCGCGCTATTTGAGCGTTGGGCGCTTTACCACCACTGGATATGGATAAAGAAAAATGTTAGTTTTCCTAACTTGTATCGAAAATATCTATTTTCATTCATTAATTAAACAGGGATGTTACAGGCCAGAGTGTGTTGTCAGCAGATAGATATTTTTAAATATAATATTTTAATTAATATATAAAAAATTAAACTGTTGTTTTAAACAGTTACAGTTGGGTCAAGCAGGGGGCCCCTTTAACTCGGGGACCCCAGGCCCGGGCCTAACCGGCCTTCTGATAAAATAGGCCCTGTGTTCACTAATTGCGTAATTGATAATATCTTCCCGTTTCTTTTAAATTTAATTAAGAAATTAATTATTTAAACGTAAAAACAAAATTTTTTATTCCTAATTAACGAATAGAATTAATCCAAATTAAAAATTTTAAATTTGAAAAAGTATTTAAATTGACCGCCAATATTGACCAATGATAATTAAGCGTGGCTAAGCGCTGTAGTCAAATCATTTTGATATAGAACTGATCCAAATTTGGCAACAAGGCCTTTTCTTATTGGTTTCAGACACTTTACTATTTTGTGACGTCAGCTACTATCGGCTACTTTTTTACTTAATAATTTTTTTCTTACTTTTCATACTCAAAATAATTTGAAAAAATTTTGAAACCTCAGTTTGACCTTCAAATAATTTTTTTCAATCGCAACTCTTTATTATTATTGTGAAATATTTACTCTTAAAATTTAATAATAAAACCTGAATTCTATTTGGGGGTTTAGGGGACCTTTAATAAAGATTATAAACTTTATTTATAATTTATTTTGTATTCTAATATTTTTTAACTTGAATGCCAAGTATTTATTACACTAATAAACTTTTCAAAAATCAAAAATCTTATGTTTTATGAAACAAAAAACAATAATTTTAAAATACAAAAAGAAAACCTTTAAGATCATAAAAGTTTTTAAAATTTAACTACAAACTGGACTGTTCAAAAGTATAATCGAGTGTGCAAATAAATGCATTTACAATGTGGATAGTTTAAAGGTGCTGTATAAATTTGTTCGACATTTAGTTCTACGATAACGAGTGCTCAAGTAGCTTCCTTTTCTAAAACTCAGCACCTAAGGAAAGCATACATTTTTGCCTAAATTGATAAGCAAGATTGTGCTTCTTAAGGTTTCGAGTCAATCACCAAGTTCTGATTACGATTAATTTTTCCTTACAAAAAATTAAGCTGAGTATTCTCCAGATAAGTCATTAATTCATGTAAATTTAAAAAGCATTTCAGGAATGCTATGTAAACAGTCTTTTAAATAAAAAAGTCTTCTGGGAATGTGAAAACTTATCAGCCATCTAATTTTTTTAAGATCTCATTAAATCCCACTTATTGAAAGCTTCATCGGTGCATAATTTCATTTTTAGTTGAGCGTTGGGTGCTGCAACATCAACTCCTAGACAAGTTCCACGAGCAATATTGTATATCGGAGAAGTATTCTAAAAACAAGTTTACAATATAATTATGGCAAACCAATAGCTTGAACTTCTTCGATAAATCCCTTAGCTTTCAAAATTATCTTGGATTAGACGAAGAAGTCAAGTCTATATAATATAGAAATTTACCTCTCCCTTATGTTTCCATTCCTGATTTCCACCCATTTCGTGACACTTGTACAAATACGGAGAAGCTTGACCGGATTGTAAGCAAAGTAGCTGTGCCAGCACCAATTCACTTTTATCAGTTTCGTACCAAATCTACAAAAAAATTAAATTTTTGGAAAGATCCCTCTTTTTAACCAGTAACTAACCTGTGCTTTTGTTCGTAAGCAATTTTTCAAAACCAAACTGCTCCCTTTAGTTTTAATATCTTTCTTGCTTTGAATACACAAACTGCTATTACTCAATTTCAACTGATATTGATCAACATAATTCCTTTTCCTGCTCTGCCAAGGTTGATACTTATCTTGCACAAGAGCCGACCACTTATTTTTCAATTTAGCATCGTCATCTGTGGGTAGCGTTAATTCAGGATAGACATTTTTCACATACCAATCGAAATCGTAGCACTTCAACTCTCTCCGTAACTGAATTCTAGAAGACACATCCCCGTAGTTCATATTCCTTGCAGCAGGTTGTTTCATAAAGAAGTACTCTTTATAATCATCCAACCAAACCTGAGCAACTCTCAACGAGTTACGCAGCATGGTATCCTTTCCATTGGGATCCCCATATGGTCTCCTCTGTCTAAATACGTGTCCGACTCTGCTACAAGGAATAATTTCAATTCTTCCACCACACATCCAAATTCTGAAAGATATTTCCAAATTTTCACCGCCCCATATCTCCATTCCAGCATCGTATTCGCCCATCTTCATAAAATAATCTCTATTTATTGCAAACAGACCACCAGCCATTGTAGGAGACTTGATCGGTTTAACAAAATCTCCTCCCGTTGCCAAGGCTCCTACAGGAAAATGAAGGTATCAAATACTAATAATAAATACTTAAATTAAAAAATTCATTACCGGTAGGTAAATTTTCCCATTTGAAGTGTAAACCCCAGTTAAATCCTCCCCTAACAAGTGGACTAGAAGTGTACCGAAACGTGTCGGCATTAATGATATCTATAACAGGTGTAACTACGCTAGCATTGCTCTGTTTAATCCGCGATAACAGAGGTTGAATCCAATTTAAGTTTACTTCTATGTGACTATCCAGAAACACCAAAACTTGTCCCATGGCTCTTCGAGCACCAAACATCCTTGCCCTAATTAATCCCTCCCTTTGTTCAGTCTTAACCAATTTAACGTGACTCTTCAACTCATCATTATTTTCAATGATATTCGTTAAATTGGAATGCAGACCTTCAAAATCGCTGTAATCGTCAATAAGGATAATTTCCTTTAAAAGATAAGAAGGAGTCCGATCAACAATCGAATACAACGTCCTTATTAGGGTTGTCAAGTGTTCGTTATAAAAACAAATAATCACAGATGCAGATGGTAAATCGGCAGGATACACCACATTTTCGCAACTAAAATATTTTTAAACTAAACATTGTTGGTTTTCATGTTATAAGAGTAACTTACAGTTTGTTCCTGGTGTCGGGTACCGCACGTCTGTAACCCAATTTGTCGCTAATGAGAACGTTAAACGAATACATCTTGTAACCGTCTTTGTGTATCTGTTGTTCCTTGACAGTTTTAACTAACCCAATCTCGTTTAGCACTGCAAAATAAAACTCTGTCGTTAATAATTCGAAAAAAGATATTCAGACTACCATCGCGGTTCTCCTTATGTGACAACGATTGAAGAGATTTCAAAAGTTTGTTGCTATTTTTGTAATTTTCATGATTTGGATTTTTAAGATCCGACTCAAAATCCAAGACGTTGTTGGATAAAATTGCATTTCGGTTACTGTACCGCTTGTAGCTGCTAGGGGAAAGGGTCGTATTGAGATCATGAGCTGTGGTCACTTGCCAGTACAGGTATAAAGAAATTATCCAGGTGATTGAAGCAAAGCAAATTCCATACAGAAACGATTTGTTGAGATTCATTTTTGAGTTTTCTTGCTAACGAAAATTCAAGTCATTTTGGTGGAACTACAAGTAGGCGACGATGACTACTTTCAGGTTATGTCCTCAAAGTTGTGTATTAGTATTATGTACAATGATGATTTTGAGAATTTACCTAAAGAAATTAGAGAAAGCCATGAGAAAGCATAGACTTAAAATTAAATTTGCAAAAGTGGGAAAAGGGACCGTAATATTTTTTTATATTTCTGTCAGTGCTGTACCAATCCAATTGGATAAAGAAAAACCTGTGTCGAAAATGAAAAGCTACATTATTTTGTAGTAAAAATAGCTCCCCTCCTATACACGAGAAGACTTTTCAACGGACATCCGTGGCGGACCTTATATTTTATGAAATAATTAAATTGAAAAATATTTTAGCGCCGCCTATGACTGATTAGTGATTTCTGTCAGTTGGACGTATTTGTATTTAGTGGTTGGTATCAGTTGGTATTGGAGTGAAAACTAGTTTTCAAATTGTAAATGTCCGTTACATTTTAACTTCGGTTGTTGTTAATCTTGTTAATTAAGAACATTTTAAAGTGTAGTGATCAGTTATAAAAGGATCAAAAATGTCAACGAAACGCGATAGAGAAAAAGCTCAACAAATCCAAGTATTTGTAAGAACCAGGTGAGCCCTCGGGACGACTTTTTTTTTGTTTTCTTTGTGAAATTATTTACAGTGACTCACAAATATGTTCATTCACTAGAAAAAACTTATAAATTATTGCAATATCTTCTAGAAATAACGCCATGTTATTTTTATTATAATATGGCAATTTGATAATGATGATAATTTGAAAATAATATTATCGCAATTGATAATGGACAGAAACACCTGCAAACTTATAATTTTTACTTTTATTTAAAAAATTAATACAATGGACCACTGTAGTATTTTTCTGTAGTGTATGAATAATTTTGTGAGCCACTGTGCATCAACACTCGAAGTAATTTGTATGAATGTGGTGATTCTTTTTAGACCGCTGAACCAACAAGAACGAGAGAACCGACAGACGTCTTGTATTGAAATTGCAGGTCCCAAAGAACTTTCAGTAAGACAGCAACATGGTAAAAAGTATGTGTTTGATAGGGTGTTTGCACCTCACGTGAAACAAGTTGACGTTTATAAGACCGTTGTTCACCCTTTGATCAGTGAGGTTCTTGCTGGTTATAATTGCACTGTTTTTGCGTATGGACAAACAGGTAGTGGTAAGACCCATACAATGGTCGGCGATCCGAGTTCGAACTTTGAAGTACCTTGGCAAGATGTAAGTTGTTATTCAATATGAAAACAATTTTTATTAATTTTTTTATGATAGAATGATTCGGCGGGTATAGTACCTCGTGCAATGGCTAACTTGTTTGAAGAACTACAATTGACTCAGCAAGAACACACCGTACGAATATCTTATATAGAACTCTATAATGAGGAAGTTTACGATTTACTAGCTGAAAGTGATGATAATGCTCGAATAAGGTAAGAATCTGCTAAATTAAAAAAGGTTAAATCTAATATATTTTTTACTTAGATTGTACGAAGATCAACATCAGAAAGGGTCCGTTATAATTCAAGGAATTGAACAACTTACGGTAGTTAATAATAAGGACGTACAAAAGATATTGGACAAAGGCCAAGAAAAGAGACGTACAGCGGCAACTTTAATGAACAGTCAATCTAGCCGTTCACATACTGTTTTTACAATTACGGTTCACACTCGTGAAACTACTGTGGAAGGCGACGTGTTAGTCAAAACTGGTAAACTGAATCTGGTTGATTTAGCTGGTAGTGAAAATATCAGCAGGTCTGGTGCAGTTGACAAGAGGGCTCGCGAAGCCGGCAGTATTAACCAATCTTTGCTGACACTGGGACGTGTGATTAAATCATTAGTTGAACGTTCTGGCCATGTTCCATACAGGTAACACATTTAATTCAGTATATTACACAGTAGAGCTACAACCTACAACCCAGGGTGGGTTTTGGCTAACCACTTCATTTTTATGAAGGGTTTTCAAGGCAGATTACCTCGGTGGTTTGCCATTACCTGCCGTCCTCAATTCAGTATATAGTCCAGTGCTCTTTCTATTCACTTTTTCACTTCGAAGAGCAAAACTTTTAAAAATTTGTAACTTGAAATCCTTTTTTTATATAGAGAATCAAAGTTAACCAGAATTCTACAAGACAGTTTGGGAGGGCGTACTAAAACCTCCATCATAGCCACCATATCGTCTGCCATCTGCAACTTAGAGGAAACTTTAAGTACATTAGATTATGCAAATCGTGCAAGAAACATAACAAATCGACCAGAAGTGAACCAACGTATGTCCCAAAAAGCAGTCATGGGTCAATATCTAGAAGAATTGGAAAAATTACGTAAAGATTTGCATGCTACTCGCAGTGGCACCGGAATTTACTTGGCTCAAGAAAATTATGATCAGTTAATGGCCGATAACGACAATGATAAACAAGAACTGAGTTTAAAAATTCAACATATTCGCGACTTAGAAAGAAGTCTTAAAGATTTAGAAGATCAGCGAGACGAATTGCAGTCGAATTGGCATAAAATTAACGAATCGTTTGAAAAAACTAACATTGAACTCAAGATCTGTCAGGATAGGTTAATTCAAACTGAAAAGGAAAAAGATTGGCAAGAATTTTTAGCAAGTAGATATGAAGAAAAATCAGGACAGTTGTACGACGAAGCTCAAAGTTTAATGACCACAATTAAGACTTCAAAAAATATTGATGCTGCTCTACGTGAAAAAATTGAAAAATTGTATACAACGGCAAAAGAAAATCGTAGTACTGCCAAACAACTGAGCAGTATAATTAGGAATAAAATTGAAGATATATGTGACGATCTATCTAATTTTAAAGAGAATTGTAAATCAAACAAAGATCGTTTGTGCGATGTCCTGAACAATATTCAAACTAAGAACTGCGGCTATTTTGATACGAATGAAGTGTTTATGGACTATATTATGCAGCAGTGGAGAACCTATGCAACTTCACATAAAACGTTTGCAGAAAATAACCAAGCTGACTTCGAATGCTGGATGCAACAGTTTGTTATTTCTTGTAACAATCGTGCAATGGAAATAAGGAAACAGAGAGAAGAAGGGAATTCACTCTTAAACAAAATGAGGGTTGTTATTGAAAATAACAACTTAGAACAAAACCAGAATTTCAACAAGATGAAGTCTAAGGTAATTTTTTTTTTTTCAAAGTAAAATTATTACTTTATATTTTTTTTATATATAAATGTAAACATTGTACTTTTTGTCACAGCTGGAAAATTCACATAAATCAATGACCACCTTGTATCAAAATTTTAAAGAAGATTTAAGTAGTCACACTGATGACTTATTAACTGACGTGTCTGCACTCAGAGTTTCAACGGAAAAGGAAATTAATTCTCAAGAAATGGAACAGGACATTACCAATAGTCAGGTTTGTACACAAATTTTGTTTTTTTTTTTCTTTTTTAAATGATTTTTTTCAGGAAACACTTCAAGGTATTCAAAAATTAACTGAAGTTCTATGTAGCACCTTGGCATCATTACAAAATAAATGTAAGGCGTCAAAAGAAGAACACAGTTCAAATTTTACGACCCTGAACAGATTGGATTGTGGTATTACAAATATGACCGTGTTAAACGATACCAGTTTTAAAAATATTATTAACTGTAACGATAAAAACTTTTCCGATTTGAAGAATGTGCTTGGCAGCACAGAGAAGAGCCAGGTATTTAAATTAAAAATCATAAAAATATTTCCCTTGTGTGAAATAGTTTTTTTTATTAGGTTTTAAGTAAAAGCAAGCAAATAAAAATTTTGGAAAACCTCAATGCAAATAACTCTAAAATAGACGAAACAGTAGATGAAACATTGATAGAGAATATTAATATGCAAAAAGACGTGTTTCTAGTAAAAAATCGAAACTTATTCAATACAGATAATTTAGAACTATTGGTGAGTAATTAATATTTTTAATTTCTCTGTACTTGACACCATTATTTTAGGCGCACGGTAACGATCTAACAAACTTCGTGGTACAACAAACCAATATAGTAAAGGATACAGCTTCAGAATTAAATTTACACTTTGTTGAAGCTCATAATTGTGTCGAAGACTTAGCTAATAGTGCAAGTCAGTTTCAAACTCGGTTGGACAAAGATTTATCTGTATGCAAAGACACAATTTCCACCTATACAAATGTAAAATATAAAGAAATATTACCCAGTGGGGATACGCCAGTGCGAATGCAATATTATTGTCCTACTTTGAATCCTCCTACACCGAAAGATAAAATCTTTGGGCGATTTCAAGCGAGATTACAGGTAATTGACGATGTGAAAATAAATTTGACTTTGTTTAATTTTTTTAATTTCAGGCAATGGAAACAATCGATGAACCTAACGGTTGAAAATGTAAATTATATTGTCTAGAATAGCTTGGGTTATTAAAAAAATTTTAACGAAAACGTTTTTTATCGCTCGTTTTATATATTATATTTGTATGGCATCATGTTATGGTTTGTAATATGCTTTATTTAATATTTTAACTGTCGGGGCTCGTTTTTATTTTTATGTATTCGATTTTAACTTTTACAATCCAAGACCAATATATTATTTATAAAAATGTGTTAACGTTTAATATATTAATTAATGTACATACATTGATGTATCTATTTTAGATCACTGTACCTTATTCCTCAACTACATTTTTATAAAATAATACCTATTTTGTTTCATACTCAAAATATTTCAAGTATTTTGAAAGAAATCAAATGATTTTCTTTTGAATAAAAGTAATTACCCCTACAAAAGTTGCAAATTTTGGTTTCTTTGATTAAAAAAATGTTAATTTTCCTCTGACTTAAAATTTCAGTTTAGTGCAGTTTTAAGGGCTTGATAGTTGGACTTGCAATATATTTTAAAATAAAATTAATAAAGTATTTTTTATTTAGATACTTTTACATGCAGGCTTCCCACTTGTTCTAAAATCCTATCTCCAGTCCTTCGCTCTAGATAAGAGCATAATCATCATTTCTTTTTTTTAGAAGAGTTCTCTTGGCAGATGAGAATTATTATAAACTAAAAGCTTCACTATTTTTAAAAACCTTTAATTTTAGGTTGTTTTATAAATTGCAAAATTGATATTTAAATTCTTTTTGATTGAAAGTATAATATAACAAATTGCGCATCCTTTTATAAATAAACTAAATGTTAATTAAAATTTAATAAGATCTTTGCTTGACTCGGTTACAATACACATTGATATAAATTATGACTGCTTGCACTAAAAAATTTGTTTCGTTTTCCAATTAAAAGAACGAGGACATTATTTCATTTTCAATAATTATATGACAAATCCAATTCAATTTTTCTTAGAAGATGCTTCATACAACGTAGATTAGAGTAATAAATTATTTTTGTGATTTCCACGTTGAAGTTTTGAGCGTACTCAAGATCCACATCCTAATCTATACCGTCGTGTGCGTTTTCTTATGTACATGATTTTTTTGCAGGATCATTGATTAGTGTGTCAATCCGTTGGTAATATCGTCTCAACCTTAGGTTTTTCCTGAACACAATGTTTTGAATCATAACTTTTTAATGTACACTACATGCACAGTCAAACATAATAATATGTAAAGCTGACATTTGAAAATCGGTTGACAAATGCAGGAAAAGTACTTCGGATGAAGTTTTGATATACTTAGTATATTGGGTAGTAAATATTAGATTGTAAATTTATTTATTTACAGCTTGATACATTCAATTGAATATCGCTATCCCATTCTGGGATTTATAAATCCGTTTGAAGGGGAGGATTAGCCCCCAAATTGTAAATATTCTTTATTTTTATAAATTTAATTCAAGTCTTAACCCTTGTGGAAATATTTCTCTGAAAACTCTGAATTGAACTTTTGCAGAGTTTGTAAGACTTCTGCAGACTTTGTTTTACTTTTCCAAAGAACTATTTCCACCAGGGAAATCCCCCCTCCCTGGCCATCCCTTAAAAACACATTTTGACTCGATAGTTTCGAATAGTACCATCAATGTTCACTGATTTCCTACAGTTAAAATTTTTTTGTAAATAAGCTTTTATTTATTTTGAGTTGATTCTAAGCTCATACTCAATTATGACCTCTTCCTCCCTACAGCTACTGAGGACTCAACTGAAATTCATAGGAATAGAAGTAATTAAATATTTTATGATAGAAAACAAGATTTATTTTTCAAATTTTATTGCAAAAACGAATTCAGGGAGTGGAGCGATCCTCCCCACCAAAAATATTACATTTATACTTCATTTCAACAGAAGATTAAATTCTCGAAAGCTTGAATACTAAGTGATTTATTGTTTTACTTGAGCTCATTATTGATAATTTTATTTATTTATATTTTTTTTATTTAATAAATTATTGTCCCATGATAATTGTCCGAATCCGCCACTGTTTTATCGGTGTTATTATTTTTTTTTTTAGGTCCCCTTGTATCCGCCTTGACCAAATTTTTATAGATTTCACTTGACCTACTGCAAAGGATAGATTAATATTCAACATTTTAAAGTTAGGTGGTGTGGAGCGATAAATTTCAATTTAAAAGGTTGAAAATTACAAAATATTCGGGATGAAATGATGAAAATTTTTAAAATAAACGCACGGTATAATTTTTTCAAGTTTCCAAGTCAAACAGCCTCGATAATAATCATGAATTTCTGTTAAATTATATTGCCTTTGAGAATAGGTTTTATGGAGACAAATTTTTGGTTATTAATGCTTGCAGAATTGGGCAAAATTTTCAGGAGGGGCCATTATATTTTATTGTATAGGCGCTGGACACACAGAAAAGACGAGGACAGGGCGCCGTCGCGACTTTTTAAAACATGCAAAAGACGAGGCACGGACGTGACGCTCACTGGGAGCCAAGATAACATTTTGTCTTCTTCCGAAGATGAAGATATGTTAGCACTGATGTATCTCGCTAATATGCAGAGGGTTAGACGTCACTAGGTACATCCGGTAAGGCGAAGCAATGAAGACAATAGATTTTTAAAAAAGTGGAGGATCTACATAATTATCCAGAGCGTTTTCAAGAAGTATATAAGATGTCTCCACAATGTTTTAACTTCTCGGACCTCGCCCGTCCCTTGACCGCTCGTGCCCGTGCCCCGTCCTTTCTGTATGTTTTACAATAGGGCGCAGACGAGTGTCCGTCGTGTCCGCGCCCTGTCTTTTCTATATGTTTTGCATTGCGACGCTTCTATACATTTTATATAAAAAGACGCGGAAAAGACATATGTCTGCGTCTTACGCCTTTTCTGTGTGTCCAGCACCTAGGAATGTAATTATAATAATGTGGACATTTAATTATATAAATTCTTAACTTGTGAAAATTAATAAAATTAAAACTTCAAAATATATGATATGGAATGTGAAATTTTAGGATTGGAAGTGGAGGGCAGGCCGAAGCTTGCATCCACTCAGGCCACATATCGAGCCTATTATGCTACCTTCGATGTTGAGGCCACAACGTGTTGATGCACACTGGAAGGTCGAGCTAAAATAAATTCTGTCAAGTCCGAGATTCGAACCCAGAATTTTCGATCCCACGAATCCACGGCTGTGGTTGTGGATATTATAAATTCTTCGCAATGGCGAAGAAGTACTTTTTTAATTTAATTTATTGTGACCAACTGCACTAAACGTAATTTATTCCTACATCACTCTAATGTGGAAATGGCCCCAATCGGCGCAGCCGTTTAGCCGCAGGCGTTTCGGCGCGGGTCCAGTTCGGTGCAACCGTTTCGACGCGAGTCTGGTTTGGCGCAGTCCCGATTCAGTGCTAGTCTAGTTCGGCGCGGGAATATTTTCTTTTCTTTGTTTTCATCTATGCATAGTTTTGCTATGCGCGACTAATATTTTTTAAATGGATTTTAGGATTACTGTTTTTTTATTTCTTTAATAATTTTTATTTTTTTAAATAATTTTTTTTACTAAAGTTACACTTGCGCCGAACCGGTTTTGCGTCGAAACGGTTGCGCTGAGTAGTACCCGACCCCCCCTAATGTGGAGGTTTTTAAGGGATGTACTGAAGACAAGTGGTTCTTAGGGGACGTCCATTAATTACGTGAGCAGTTTTTCTTAAAATTTGGATCCCTCCCCCCTGCTTGGTCAGATTTAGTAAGATGTAGCGGAACCCCCCCTCCACCTCAAGTGAGATTCTGGAGCCACTGTTTGTAATAATTTGCGACAGATGAATTTAAGTTTCACAGCAAGGTTTTCAATTATTCATTTTTCTAACATGTAAAAAATTTAAACTTTACACTAAAATACAGAATATGTTATTTGTTATAATAATGAATCTTAAATTAATTATTTTTTTAATTAATTAAATCTCTGAATTAAAAAGTTGACGTGGGATTTTCATTGACCCCCCTCCCTTTAAATGAGATTATTAAGGCTAGTGTTCACCTGAGACAGAAAGTCTCGAGACTCATATATAAACCCATGCTAATACTAGTCTCAGTATTAGTCTCAGAGACTTAGGTATTAGCATGGTTTATATAGAAGTCTCGAGACTTTCTGTTTCAAGTGGACACTAGGCTTTAAAAACAGGGTTACAGGCATTCCCCAACCCGGTTTAAGCAGCCGTGGGGTCTTAATGTTCGAACCTTTCTCGAAAGAAAAAAAGATGCAGAAATAAAATTATTGTTTTTATTTTTATAGATAATACTTACTCAAAATATATCTTCAGTCCTAAAATATTGAGAAAAGTAATATGCTCTCAGGGACTTTTTCGTAAAGTTAAAGGGTTTTTTTGAGTATATTTTTTAATTGCAACTTTATTAAAAAATTTGGGTGACTTATGAGATCACAGGGTTGTATTTAAAATTTTATGTTGGCTATTTTCAAATGTGAAAAAATCTCTTATTTCCATTGATTTAACATTTCGGATGTAAGGCGGGTCACCCGGTATACTAGTATTATTTCCTTTATTGATCGTTCGGAATTAAATTATATACTTATTTTAATAAATTCTCATAAGATGACATTGTTAATGAAATAAGTTTTATTTCTAGATCAGAAGAATGCAAATGGATTGTACCTGTAACTTGGGATTAAAACAACAAACTCTACCTTTGACTAATAAACACGATATTTATTTTCTAAAAATATAATACAACTTGGAGGTGGTAAATATTTTTGACACGTATACTTTCATGTCATATGTAAGATTTATATAGATTTTTGTAAATTTCAAAGACCTGGCGGTGCTATCTTTAGTAATTTCTGACCTAGTCGTCGCGGCGCTTCTGCTTTGCAGTTAGTTAATCGAATGCGAAAACGAAACCAGGAACTTGAAGCTAATCTAAAATTTTAAAAAAATTAATATAACTTAGTGCCTCGCGTAAATTCATAATTAATAATAATTTTATGTGATTTGATACAAAGTTTTTTGATTGGTTTACATCAAAAGTGATAGTGATATTAGGTACTGAGTGAATTAAATTAACAAAATAAATTTACTCAGTTTAAACAATATTTTCTCTAAATTTGTTTAAATATTTACTTAACGGTTTTATGTTTACTCAATTTTGATGATTTTTTGTCAAGTCCATAAGCAATGTCACGTCGATTTTTATCATCCAAAATTTATGTTTTTTTTGTGTTTATTCAAAATAAATTATAAATAATTCTTGCTGATTTTGCATCGCAAAATCGTTAAGAAATAAAAATTTAATAACAATTAATTATTTTTTTTTAACAAATAGAACTTAAAATCCATTATATTATTAATCATCACTCGTGGTTATAATGTTTTTTAATCTAGAAAATATTTCAAGGTTATTTGGCTATCGATTTTCAAAGTTAAAATTACATATTAAAATTATTTTGTATGTACAGAGTGTTACATAACAATTGTTTTTTTGCAGATTTAAAGCCGTTAGGTAAACAGAGAACATTGTTCAAACTGAATGAACCTAACAAAAGTAATGAATGTGTTTAAATGCAATCCAAAAAATAAATTCTTTATTATCATTTTGAGATGATGGCTTAAAATATATCAAAACGTCGTCCCATAAGTCATCGTGGCGAAAACAGCCACGTTCTGGTAAGTTAACATTATTTTGTTGTTGGAAAATTTGCCAATTTTTTACCCAAACAATAACATGTTCGTCCAAAATTTTTGAAAAATATTAAATCAATGATGTAATCAACAATTTGTTACAACGCGTTTATTTTTGTATTGGTTCGATAGCTAAGCACATACTACATAAATATAAACAAGATTTTAAAATTAACTAATATAAATAAGAATCGCTATAGGACTAACGAGGAAATTCCATTCGTAATTCTAAATTTAGTTTAAGATTTATTGTTCAGCATTAATCAATTATTTAAAATGTAATTGGGACAGTTGTTAAATAACTACCCCCAGACTTACTGCGCCCTATCCACTGTTAAAATATCTTAATTAAAAACACGAGATGGTGAGATTAAAAGTTTTCGAACGAATTTGCCTTAATATTTCATTTACTGGAGTAATTTTCATTTCAAAAGTGAACTAAATTACATCCAATTAACCAAATTAAATATTCAATGAGGGAACATCGATTATTTAAATTTGTTTAGCACTTTCTCGTGTAAAGTTACAGCAAACAAGATCACGTGGGAAGTAATAAAAAAAAAAAATACTGACATTACGATGACAGTGTCGAAATAGTATTGTCAAGTCATTTAAGATCGATTATTCTCTTCGGTTGCTCAAGTCGATGACATTGCTGCCTATTTTGAATTCGTCGTCGTTACTGACCTAGGGCGAAAAGTGACACTTGATGCGGCCGCTAATGAGTTACAAAAAGGATCACTTTAGTCAGTCAGGGAAAACCTGGAAAAGTAAAAATATTTATTTTGAAAAATGAGTGGAAATTCTGCTTAATGACCTGCTGTTTTCCTTATCTCAAAAAAGGAACAAAGGATATAATTACAGCATAATCGCTGTCCGATTTATGTTTAAAATTACATTTAAAAATAAACGATTTACGCACGCAAGGTTTTTAAAAGTTTCTTTTATGCCGCCATGACAACTGGATAAATTTAAAAACATCACAGAGTGTGCAATTTCGATTTTTTTTGAGCATTCAGAAATGGTCTAATAGACAAAATTTTAATATTTCAATATAAATTCTAATTTTTATTTAAAAAATCGCTCTCGGCGTTTCTTATTTAATTTTAACCCACAAATTACATTTATATAGTCTAGAACTCGATTTACATTAGGGTGGCGTATCATTATTCTCCTGGCACATCCATTACACAATTACACCCCCGAGAGGACTCTTGGGTTTCCTTAGATATAACTAAATTACCGTCATATTACACCAATCGTTCTTAACAAGGCCTTTCAGGTTTTTTAATTTCAATTTTGTGGTGTAATTACTACAATCCTCTTTTTGAGTAAGAAAATTTAGTTTAGGATTTCTTCTCCACAATTTCAATTTTTTTTTATATTTAATTAATACAGCAATAGCAGAGATTTACATTGAATAATTTTGTTACAGCTACATTTGTCAGATATCTATATCAGTTTTCCCGTTTTCCGCATTGTGGCATCAACATCTTCTATTAATGTTTACATAGCATGAAATGAGCTTACAACTCTTAGCTGTCTCGCAGAGCTCTTTTCGGAACCTAAAGGAATTTATTCAATATGCTAAACTCAGTTGAATGTTAAATGCCTTTCTAAAAAATTAAATAAAAATATTATGTTGCTACTTCAAAACTAAGTAGGATGTGATTTACCGTTTACCCGGAAAAAATTTTTTAAACTTTCGACTTGGGGTTCCCCGATTCTTTTCATTTTTCCCAATTTTTTGGGAAACTCTTTTCTGCGTTCCCAATTTTTCGTTCAAATCGAGAGTTCGATAATTTAAAATAATTTTAATAAAATACCAATAAGAATTATTCTGTGTACGCCAATGAATTTTTTCATCAAAATACATAAGAATATGTCGATAAATTTTACCAAACTTTTGATAATTTTAAATTTGGATTAAATGTAGGTATAATAAACAAAAATTAAATTGATTGGAATAAAAAAACGAAAAAAAAAGACGACGAGACGAGAGAGCAAAGCTCTGGTTATTGCCATGGGAGATTGAAGAGATATGATCAGTCGCAAAAACTTTTACTCTCTATTTCTCGAAATAGCTACCTCTAGACCTGATATTCCAGGGTTTTATTAGTAGATACTAATCCGCATTACATTATTTTATCTGTCGCCCACTTAATCTGTTTCACTTACCACTCTTGGTCACAATGCACTATTTTTTGGTATTATTTTTAATTTAATTTTGTACCTTCCGTCTAGACTAGATAGAGGCCTGCTGAAAACTTCAATAAACAGTAAATGAAACAGTAACCGTTTTTGGTTCAGTATAGTATTTAAATCCAAACAAAAAATTGGCAAATTTCGTTGATTGTAATTCTACAATTTCTTTGTTTCTAAATAATTTTTTTGTTTTAGCCTCACATGGAACTACCTCTGCAGCCCTTCGTTTCAATGTAACTGTAGTTAGTGGACCCTCGGGTGAGGGTTCCGTACCCCCCACTTCACCGGTACCTCGTAGTCGAGGACAGCCTTTTGCTAGCATACCAGAAGATCATGCGTTAGAAGAACCAATCCAACAATTAGGCTTTGGTAGCAGATCCGCTTCACCTGCTCCGTCCTGGGATTTCAGCAATGACAGCGATTCGGTAAGCATTTTGGCTATGACCTTGAAATCTACATTCCACTCTGTCCGCTAGAGCGGACATTCTGTTAAGCCGGACCTGTATAGATAAATATTTTACTCATCTTTTGATGTTTTTTTTTATATTTATAATTTTAAAAATAATTAAAGATTCAACATGATGACGTAGAATAATGCACCGGTGAAACGAGAGCTCAGTTCGGAAAGTTATTATTTATAAGTTTCAATGTAGAAAATCGTTATTTTCGTATATCTGTTTACGATAGATGGCAGCACGAGTGTAAATTACGTGTAAATAATTAATCAGAAGTAGAGAAAAAAGGTAGCGATTTCACAAATCTTTAGCTTTGCGCAGAGGCGATATCGTAACCAATGAGGTAAATCCGAGGTGCGATTATTGCTAGTTGAAAACTTTAACCAATACCCCGCCAAGCGCACGTGAAATACCGTGCACTTAGGCAATTTTTGACAGCCCCCAAGGGGGTTATAATATAAATTAAAAATAATAATCTGAAAATTTGAATTTTGCGATGTTATAATTTTATTTATTTATTTCATAATAATTATTATTTGTTGGTAATAAAAATGCATTTTTTTTTGCATGGAAATGATATACGCAACGGTACGCACTTTTCATCGATAATAATAAATTATTGACGAATGTCGCTGACGTTTGATAAAAGTTGAACATCAGCACAAAAACAAAACAACAAAGAGAAGTTAGCAACATAAATCAGCTGATGGTCACCTGTACGCCTCTAGCGTAGATATCGCGTACTCAACTGCCAAACCGAACAACAAAATTTCCAGTCATCTGTTTGCTATGGTAATGGTAGACAGAGTTACTTTAACGGAAATATTTTACATTGCACGTGGTTTACGCGAACACAATAAATTATGCAATTTCTGTCTTTTAATACCGCAATGAGATTATATAAAAATTATACGTTCACGAGTTGAGTGCGTTTTCTTGTATCGCAAGTTAGTGTTGTTTTGATTATTTCAACAGACGTACAAGTTCTTTGGTGTTTTTAAATTTGTGCCGCTAAATTATTAAATTGTGATAAATATGAGTGTCTGTGAATGTTAAAGTTACATAAATAAGCGCCAGGAAAGGTAAATTTTTAAAATATTCACACGCTGGTGTAATTTATGAGTCCTGCGAAAAAAAATAATTTTTTTTTTGTTCTACATTCAAAATAATTAGTGCTAACGTTACGTCACAACATGGTATTTTTTGAATGTATGTTATTCTTTCGCCATTACCATATTGGCCTGGTGAAAGCAATAACGCACTTTCAAAATTTTGTTTTGGTGTTTACAAATTAAATTTTTTTCTTTGTTGTGACAAGAAGTATGACCCAAAGCAAATCGTTACACGCTATAAAAATAATCAACGCTTATCGATAAATAAATTAATCATAAATTCTTGATAGTAACGGTAATTTACAGGAAACTGTAAATGCAGATTAGACCGCAACTTTGATAACAGATAAGAAATTATTTTCGATGCTGATTCAACATTTTACAATGTTTTTGTAAAGCACACAAAGGTCGCCATTATTGAGCTCTTTAAAAATCACTACTAATTAATGAACGCGGAAGTAAAAAAAAAAACTGTCCTCACTAAAAATATCGACATGTGGAAAAACGATCTAAAATAGAAAAAAATATTGGCGTTCAAAACACTTTTTATTTAAATTTACTTCAGTACATAATGGAGGAACTATGTATGTATATAGTCGTCGAGGGCACAGACCAGACCACCATAATGTACTACTATTTTGAAATATTCCACTTGATGCTATCTTTCAACCCAAATATTTTTGTTATTTTCACTCAAATTAAGATAATTAGCTGTGAGAAAGAAAACTTAGACAAACCAATATTAGCATTTTTAGTCAGCGGTTATAGTGAGCGTTTAGCCCTTTCTCTAATCATATTTCTGAAAGAAAATATTCTCTTTTTTTGCAAAAGAATGCCCAAACAGGCACATTTTGGAAGCATGGGTTGTGTCTTTTGCAATGCTCTAAGTAGATTTTAGAATTTATCAAAGTCGCCGGTAATTATGCATATTTCCCGCTCCGCAAATTTTTTTATTTTTGTCAATATTATCTTCATGATGGGCGAATAGCCGAGGGGTTCTACCTTGTTATGCCAAGATCAAGGGTTCGACTCTCCTGGCCATTCATAATATTTCAATCACTAAATGTCTACCTCCTGGTCGCAAAGGCAAGACTATAAACAATAGTCTAGTAGCAGTGTTCCATTTTAAACAATATAATTTGAAAAAGGGGCAAAAATTGATTTTTCTGCAATATCTCTTTGCCAGTTCATTTTATCACAAAAATAGTTCTTATAAATCAAATAGAGAATTAAATTTTCTACGACTTTTGTTTGAAACAGTTTTTCCTAACTCGAGTATTTACCGAGCTACAGCGCTACAAAGTGAAGAAGATTATTGTAAATTTTTTTCCTGTTACAAAGTTTTCCGGTTTAATTAATTTTTAAATGTACATAACTTAATAACTCGACCGTTTTAGAGAAAATTGTTTAAATGTAATTTCATTGTGTTATTTACGGTTTTCCTATAGCGTTTCTGATATAAGATTGTTAAATGTAGTTTTTTTTAATATTTTCATTTTGTAAACTGTCCCGGAGGTTTTTTTGTCCCGGAGGTAAAAGTTTTTGAGGTCATATTAAAAAGGTGTAATTTTAATATTCATATTATAGGGACAATCCATACCATTACTGGGGTTATTCACTAGCAGTGTCAAAAAGTTTGCGTTTGCTTAATTTTAGTGCTATTTCATACTGTCAACGCTAGTTTCACTTGGAAGGTTCCCCTCGTGAGATGTTCAGTTTGATTGGGTTATGTGAATGAAATAATTAATATTCTTTATCTTACACCAATGGTGTAGCTTCAAATTATAAACTTTCCCGTGAATATTTTTTGGAGCCCCCTTGTATCTGTACATTATACACACATTTTCAGACGTCTGTCAGTCACTGACGCGCTATGAATGGATTGAATTATAAGTAGTTTATGTCTGGTGAAGTTCTATTATGATAATAACTTACTCCGACGTAAATTAATCTTTGTTTACTTACTAAATAAAGGAATTGTATTTTGAGAAATAAGGTGAAAAACAATAACTTTAGTTCTCCTTACGATATCGTCAGAAAACCCATCTCTATAATTAATTTATTTTAGTATATCTACTTATTTTTTATTTAAACCTTATCAGGAGCATATTTTTTGTTATTTGAGATTTCAATATTAGAAGTTAAAATGCAGTAGAAATTACCGTTATTTTATTATGTAAATTTTCATAGTAAATCAAGTAAATCAGTTAACAATGTAATTTGTACCTTCGGAAGACTTTTTGTCATACAAAAACCGCTTTTTCAGTAATACTTCTGAAACATTTTTTGTTGAAAATTTCATTCCCTTTTTTTTTATATATTTTTTTTGTTTATATACATTTTTTTATTTCGTCGCACCGTTTTTGAGATATTGTGACTTGTTTGTTTGTTTGCTAGTTTTAAAACTTTGACTGTTATTTATTATTATTTTTAACTATTTAACTTTCTACAAAATAATTTAAAATGGTAGAGTAATGGTAGAGCTATCATCCGGGAAGGCTGTGGCGTTAGTTGTAAAACGGTGTAAGCTTTAGCTTCTGCAAACAAAAAATAAATAAATAAAATTGGAAGAAAAGTGGCACTTAAATTTTATACAACATTTTTTAGAAATTGATAAATGAAAAATTGGCGTTCCTAGCGCTATCATATGTCAACAACATGCCGATATTGTTTTGAATTTGAGTTATTTTATGTTAAAACCGCGATGAAATGATAATTTACGAAATAGAACACCGAAAAAATGCCAACGTTTTGTTTATACGCAGAACATTCTATACCAACTATACGTATTAAACTAACTTGATATTATTCCGCGTGGTGGCGTTTTCGGTGTTCCCGTAAAGCATATTTTCTCCCTTAAGTTGGTATCGGGGAGGTTCTAAAGGTATTTTAAATATGGAATCTATATAACCAAAACGAAAATAATAAAATTTGTATCAAATATGTCAGATAAGTATTACTGTAAAAGCGATTTTATATAACCCAAAAAAGTCTACAAAAGTTACTATTTTACGTTGGACACTATGGAAAATTACCAAATAAAATACTGATTTTTAACAGTGTATATTTATCAAAATTTAAAAAATTAACCGATTTAATAGCTTTTAATTTTTTCCCAGCAATAATCCTCTCAGAGTTTCGTTTTCACTTTACAAAAGTTGAAATTACTATGAACAATTTTTTTCACAATACAGGGTGTCCTCTCATACACTTTCCATAACTTAGGTGCTGATACAGGACACTTTTCTAAGAAACATTTTTAACAAATAATTTTTTTTATATTCAAGCCCTCGAGAGTGAGGCCTCTTTAAAGCACTTTGTTTAATTTCCACTTTCACGTGGCCGTGTCTTGGAAAATATTGATTTTTTAGTAAAAATGAATTAGTACTTTTTTAAAGAGCGTGAAATAATCTACATATTAGATTCAAACATTTTTTGTCTAAAATCAACGGCTTTCGAGTTATAAATTAAAGTAAATAAAAAAGTGTTGAAATATTGAAGCTTTTTTATTTGTTTTTTTTTTCAAAGCCTGTATCTTTTAAACGAAACATTTTATAAGAAATCTGACGCCCCACTCCGGATAGGAAATTTAACGCACTACAACTCTGTCCAGTAAAATTTTTTAAAAAAAAATCCCTTTCACAGATAATCAGAAAATAATAAACAAGGCAGCTACAAAACAAAAAGTTAAATTTTTTTACTTTAATTTATAATTCGAAAGCGGTTGATTTTAGACAATAAATGGTTTGAATCTAGTTTGTAGATTGTTTCACGCTCTTTAAAAAAATACTAATCCATTTTTACCGAAAAATCAAAATTTTCTGGGCTATGGCCACGTGAAAGTGAAAATTAAAAAAAAATGCTTTTTTAGCGTTTTAGTTAAGACACCAAGCCCTAACTCTCGATAGCTTGAATTTAGAAAAAAAAATTGTTAAAAATATTTCTTAGACAAGTGTAACAGGAGACACCCTGTATAACTATTTACTGTTTAACACGGAAGCACTAGAAATATTTGGAAAAGATATTAATAAATCCTAAAATAGAGTATTAAATGAAAAGAATGTGATTTTTTAAGTAGGGCTATTATTCCGTGTTTGATTGTGCGACGCGGGGTCCTTATGACGCGAAGCCTGTTCGGTGCAGGATCATTCGGTGCAAGTAGTTTGTATGAAATTTTAAATCGGTATAAAAAAATAAATTTTATAACTAAGGCTATGTTAAATACCACGTGCACGTTATCCTACTCTTGCGAATATGATATTTTTGTTTTCTTCGTTGCCATGCAAGCTGGTGAAATCTGTTTCTTCAATACTTTTATTTCAATGGTAATCTTGTAAATATTTACAGGCAATAAAGCTTTGCTAATACTTCTTTACAAGAATTTAAATTGAAATATAAATAAATTATGTTGTAGTTTACCGCTTAAAAACTCGTATCATTAGTGTAATGTTGAGTGATTTAAATTATAAACTAATTATTATAAAGTAGATCTATAGCACATGATTATAGTTGAAGAAATCCACAAATAATTATTTATACCTCAAGGAAATTTATTCTTCAGTTTTTATTATAAAAATAGTTTCACGAAGTTAAGAAGATATAAATAAGAATAACATAGGACCGGTCAGTCTAAAAGGCAAAGGAGCAGCATGTTTCTTCTTATATAAATTTCGAAAAGGATAGTGGGCGCCACAGTGGCTATTCTTTTTTTTCCCAAATGCTTGTGATTTTTCCAAAGGTTTTCATAGCAGATTACCTCGGTGGTTTGTCAACCTAAACGTTACGTTAGCTAATAAGCTCTCCGAATATTTTTGTTCCGCGAGATAAGTTTTGGATAAAAATTTAATATTTTAGAAAAATTGTAAATTTATTGTTTTCTAACCTTGACAACGAACAAGTCATTTACTTTAACTATGAACGAATTTAATTTTTTCGCAACATATAATATTATGTTGTGTCTGAATTTTGTTTAAATTGAACTTTACAATATCAACTGATAACAGGAAAGCCATAAATTTTAGGGGAAGTCGTGCTTTGATAACGTAGTTTGTTTGGGTGAAGGATTTCAATCGTATTTCGTAGTAATTTAAAAGTCAAATTTCAGAATTATCGAAAAACGTTCCATGTTGACAAATTTTTCTTATCATTTTTGGATGTTTTGCTTCAGATTGCTTAGTATATGAAAAGGTGGTATTTAGGGACTAATTGTAAGTCAGTTTTAAGCAGGTTTTGAAATGTTTATCCTGCACTTTACTCATTTTCCCATTCTCTGAATTCTTCACATAAAAAATTAAATTTGGAAGAGAGGGTTACCCAGCAAGGATACCCAGTAAGGTATGCTCGTGCCTCCTAATAAAGTATGGTATGTGTATGTATGTGCTTGACTTGACCAGTAGCAGTCAGATAGAGATTAATAATTTGTTGTATATTCTATTGTAATAGCTATCAAAAAACAATCAAATGAAAGTATAAAAGATAGAGAGATATAGATATTATTTGATTGGTTCTTGCAAAATATTACAATACAATTCCTTTGTAAATATTGGAAAAATATCAATAATTTTCCATTTAAATGCTAAAGTCTAAACTTTCTCAACTTTGTTATAAAAATATACTTTTCGTCAATTTTCGATTTTTTTAACCTTTCGAGTTAAAGATAAATTGAGGTAGATTTATTTTAACTATGAGTTATTTACGTTTTTGTCAAACAAAACATTTTTAAAATGACTTGCCAAAATAAAAATTTTAGCAACGTCCTCATCAAGTATAATTTAAAAAATCATTTTAACTGTGAAAAAATCGTGCTTTAAAATTGTAATTTAATCGTTTTTTTTCCGTGCTGCTTGTAACACGAAAATTAAATATATTTTTTACTATATGTAATGATCACGCGTGGTATTACAGAAAGTTAGTTAATAAAAATGATTAAATATTTTTGAAATTTATTTTGCATATTTTTTTTTGGTTTAAAGTTTGTTTATAATGTAAATAAATATAATGAATGTAATTATGAGATAGCAATGGTGACATAGGAAGCTATGAGTTAATGTTGATACTATTTTATTCGATGGTGCAATCTTTTCGATATAGCCATGTCATCAGGCTTACCACATTTTGGGATTTAGGGATTTCCTCGCAGTAGTACCATAGCTCGTTTGAGTCTTTGAGATATTCTTGTTGTTTGTCTTCTCGCCCGTGCATTATTGCATAAATTTTCTTATTAGCATTCAAACACATTTCCATATACTAAGTTTTTTTATATAATGTATATGTCGGTATTGTAATTTTATTTTACAATATCGCCAGAGCACGTTTATCCATGACATACTGAGTAGCCGCAAACGATTACCTTTACGTGACAGGAAAACCGCAGCATGCAGAAAAACGAAATTATATTGCACGCAAGGAATTTTGCTTATGCCTTAGCGCCTGAGGTAAAAAATGTTTGCACACTCCCCCGGGGCCCGAAAGGCCTTGTCGTACTATCGACACTGGCAGGATAATTTGTATCTCAACTAAGGGGAATGCGATTTTTAGAACTGTTACTAGCTTCTCACATTTTAGTGTTTCCCAAGCTTCGTAATTTTCCTGGAAAAAACGTTTGTTATTAAATTATTTTTTACGAGATGACTGATGTAATTATAATTATGTGGGAGAGGCAGGACGCTTGATCTATTGGCCTTGTATTATAATAAAACAGATGTGTTCGTTTTCTTTGTGCACAAATATCCACTCCTATATTAATTTGCTCAAACGTCCTGAAAAGAAAAATTATTACGTTAAAGCGTTTAACGAAAATAGGTTTCCGCTGTTAGAGCAACTAACCGGTTAGAGAAAAATTTAATTAGCAAACAATTTGTAACTTCCCATTCTTGGTCAGTTCAGGTTAAATGTAGTATCTCCGATATGTTCTACATGTGGGTGATTTCTATTTAATTTAAAGTAGTCCACCATTTGTTGCCCACCCACTCCTAAGTGCTTCTAATTGAACATGATTAGCTATCGATTTTTTCGGGACTTACATACAAGTTTTTGAATCAATAGCTTTTCAAACCACTTTTGAATAACAGTACAAAGGAGAGATAATATTCCAAGACGGTATCGACGAGGAATAACACAGATACTTTTCAATCTGTACGCGAGTAATGGACCGCTCAGAATCCAGCTCTCTGATTGGTTCAACGTGATACGTCACTCTAGTACTATAATCGCGAGAATTTGACTTGAGTTTATGGTAGAAAATCCGATGTAGGTACCTCTTCTTTGATTTATTATTTAGTGGATCGTTAAACTTAAATTTTTAAACAGCTTGAGAAAATATAATGGCGACCTTCGCATTAATGAAAGAAATCTATATTACTAAATTAACGAACAGTGAAATCTAGTGATCACCATTCAAATGCCTTTCTCAATTTGACATATTTTAATTATGGTGCAATATACTTCATTAACCTATATATTTTAGTATTAAGTCTTATCCGCAGTACTGCAATTTTTGATTTTATAATTTGATCGTCGAAGGACTCAAAGTTACATCAGTGTATAATTCTGTAATATCGCACTAACTAATCGTTGTGAATGTTATTTTTTTAAAGATGGATAATAACGCGATGCCTACTAAAAACGTGGTAGAAATAAAAAAGGATTTGTTTGGTGGCAAGGACCACGCATCGCGCATCCATTCTGAAGATAGTGATCCGGAAGGTGATGTGTCGGGAGTGACCGATAACACAAACACAACCATAGCAATTTTAAAGGACATTGTGCAAGTGCCTCCGGAAGAAAACGAAACTAACGGTGTTTTTTATCAACATTATTACGTTAATCACATGAACAATTTGCCTTCGCGAAGTGTAAATGCGTTTGGACGTCGATTATCGCAGTGTAGGGAAGAAGATGAAGAAGAAGACAAAAAGGAAATCAAAGAGCAAGCGCCTTCCAAGTCGGAGGTGTCTTTGATTTCGGATAGTGATAAAAGTTTGTCCGAATCGTCTAGTGGATCTAAAAACTCAGTGATCGATACTATAAGCGGGCCTACTCATAAATTTGTGATAACAAAAACTAAACAACCGTCGGAGGCTGCCAAAATTTTTGCCAAACGGAAAGAGTATCGGCAAGCTAATACGGTGCACTTTCCAACAGGAACAGACGGTAAACATCCATCGGTGTATTCAATTTTTAATAGAGGTTCACCTTTACCTAGTCCGCATTACGATAGAAAATTTTTCGATTCCTCCTTGATTGAGATGAAAAGTCCAACGTCGAGCACGTCGACGCTGGATTATGGTAGTGCAGATGATATATGGGTGCGAAGGCCTTCGTTGGATCTCAGAAAAGTAAGTTTAGTCAAAACTATTTTTGGGGAAAGAACTTAGCAGGTGAAAGTTTTGGATAGACAATGTGAAAAAGCTTCTTGCAAAAAGTGTACACGGGTTTGCTCAATTTTGTTTTTCTATCAATAGAATTTCACTTCCGGTATTCGGTCGACATAATATCCTGATTATAACAGGAAGTTTTAATATCACATCATAAAAATTGCACTTTCCTTTTAAATTGTTGCAGATTCTGTTGTTCGTTTTAACGAAACAAGCCGTGGTCACGGTATTATAATTTGTTTAATTGAAAAGTAGAGTTTATTTTCAAGGTTGATGTTTTAATTAAAGACAACAAACTAGCGTGTTAAATAGAACAGTAAAATTTAATGAAATTTGTTATGTTGGGTATTATGTAATGGGAATCTTTAGAATTTATCAATTATTAATAATTACTCGAGTTTGCCTTAGGCAATGGTCTTTTTATCGATTGTATTATGCTTACCTTTTCCAAGAAATGCTTAAAAAACGAGCTTTGCAGTATAAATGGCTTACGAACATCGCCCTTAAAACTAGTTTTAGATTTGTCTAAATAAAAAATGTTCATAAAATACTAAGAGTATATCTGAGCACACATGCCGGTAACAGAATATCAGTGTAGAAATCCCTAATTAAACTAAAAAGCATGGAAAATTTTGATTTTTAAATGGCGTTTTCTCGAAAACTAATGGATAATCCTTTTTCCAATTGTCTTTGGGAAAAAGTTAAAATCGTGGTCCATAAACTTATTAGCACAGTAACAGCAGTAATTATGACTTTCCAACACTCGCAAGAGAATAGAACTCTTATAGAAGAGGATAGAACATGCGGAAGTTCCTAATGGGGTTTTTGTATATAAATTAATGATCCTTCTGACCCGAGGTCTGGATTTTCAAATGAATATTTGTAGAAGTCACCTAATAATTTTTTATTCCAAAATAAATTTTATACCACTTATAATTTTTGGACATTAAATGGTATTTTTTGCTTTGAAAAAATGAAAGGCTTCTGTTTCAACATGCACACAAACATTTGGTATTAAACATCAGAAGTTTGGAGGGGTTTCAACTATCGATTATCACCCAGTCGTCTTTTATCATTAAATTTAATAATGAATTAATATCCCTTTTAGGAGGGCGACGCCCCATCACCCTTTTCGTACAAGTCGCCATTGTTCTATTTCAAAAAATCTCTTCAGAAATCTTGCTACACATCTCTCCCGCGATTTCAGTGCTCTTCGTTATTAATTAAGTTGAGTTGTGGCGGAACAACTAAATAATGTTTGATATTTAAATATTAAATATTTATTTTTTCATGTGAAGATAGCGGCAAGTTTGTATTTATAAGCAAAGGTATTCTGTTACTAGCCCGATAACCGACAAAATTAACCAAATATAGATAAGGGAATCATTTAAAAGGCACATGGACGCATAGAGAAATAATTGAATTTAATAATAATAAAAGTGTTATTTTGGTTAAACACGATGTTTGCCTGTTTGTTCTTTCCTTCAGCATATCAGATATGCAAACCTTATGGCAGTTTTACTCCCCGGCTCAAAGTCAAAATTTATTTTCGAGTTCATCTTGTATTGTCTTCGTGCCAGTTTTTTTGTTTCTCGTACGAATTATTTCGCAGTTGTTATTAAATGTAAAAAAATTACTTATTTTTTGTTATGTCCCCTTGGAGTAGTATTGACTTGGAGGTTCGAGTTGAGTTTTCAGATTTTGTGAGCACAAAATACAAGGATGGCAAACGTGATTATATTACGGAATATGTGCTAACCCAGCTTGCTTACTTCCATCATCTTTGATTAGATTGATGGTGACGTTGATATAAAGTTGAGGTTTTATCAGTCCGGGATTGAGTGGAAACCGTGTGGCGAATTAAATTTAAAGAGGGAAAATAAAAAAGCCAAAGAGCGCCAAATTCAAAATGCCATAATAAAAACTTCCTGAATTTTTGAAACAAACTTTTGAATTTATTTTTATAATCAGTATAATAAACAAATAATCATATTCTCAGGCTATTTTAATATGCAATAATTACCTCATCAAATTTTAATATATTAAGGAAGCTAGGTAATTCTTTAATATACGAACCGATAATATATGACTGAAGGTTTCCATTTGATTAAATTGTATTCAGTGATCCGATTAATAAAGTAAACTTCCAAAGCCTAGAAAATGCCTTTTTTGAAAAATCGATAATGGAATCTACTTCATTTACAAATAAATTATTTATAGACAATTATAAAATATTAGTTAGCGTGACAATCTAAACGACGAGAATTATTTATATAATATATTAAATTTAAAATTCCGTTAATTATTTTTTATTAGGAAGATTAAACGCACCTATTTTTATGCCATCATGCATAAAATTGAAATATACGCAAAGCTATAAAAATTACTGGCATTTAACATTACGAAAACAGCTGATAATTCTACTGCTTTGTTCTGTAGGTCAAGGTTATTGCAGCTGGTAATTAATTTTTTACACGAAGTTTTTATTTTGCGTAGCTAGCACGAAATTCATTATCCAATTTCTTTGCTCCAGTTTTATACTATAATCATCCTGAGTTATACAGGGTGTAGGTGTACATGGCAATTTTTTGCTGTTTGCAATGGTCAAATTTTCTTAATTTTTTTGTCTTTTATTTTTTGCCATTTAGAAGTCAAGGTTCATCTTCTTTTTCTGTAATTCTCTTGAAATTCCCCGATATCTCATTTGCAAATATTTTTCTATGACCCCCCCCCCAGGTCTTTTTGGGCACTCAACCCTCGAATAGCATATAATTAAAATAAAACGTTCTGCACTTTCTTTGGCTGTTGGTTGAAAGAAAACAACCAATAGCCAATTCAAAAGCGTAAGTTTGCATAAAAACGTTTATTATGCATATTTGTATAATATATTTTAGTTGGTAACAATACATTATATTCCCCTTTTGGAACATAGTATCATACAATGATAGTATGTATTATGTTTCCTCCCGTTTTTTTTTCACGATCAGCAATGGAAAAAAATCGGGAGTCAAGTTACTTTTCGTCATTGTTGTATAATATACTATTTTAGAGTGTAATATTTCAGAATTTAAAATTTAAAATAAATTATTATTATTACTTTTAATCAAGTTATGATGTTAAATTTATTTATTTAAAATTTACTTAAAAAACAATTATTTTTTAAGATTTATATTTATTTATTTCTTTAAATGTTTATAAAAGATTAATTAAATTTAGCTCTTTAAATTACAATATATCGTATAATTTTTTGAATTTGTATGTTATTAATCAAATTTTTGAAATTTTGAAAGGTATATTTTACAATTATTTTAAGGCATCGAAATCCTGGCTCTATGATTATAAATTATTATTTATTCTAAACGTTGACTAATCGAATCTTAACATAGGCAAGAATAATGAAAGCACTTATTGTTTATTTGTTTACCAGAAGTCGATATTCATTTTTATGTTAATCCTAAATAATGCTCCATTCAAGGACACTTATTGTTGGTCATTGTTATAATTTAAAATTATCCGAGATTTGCAAACACGATTTCATAAATTATACTGAAATTGCCCATTTGAAAAGTATTTCTGTTTGCTGATTTATCGCTGCGCCAACGATTTAAATTTTCTCCAAGGAAGAAAAAATTCAGTAAAAAGTAACTGCATTACGGGATAATTTAATTTGTCTGCAAAATTATTATTCGCTATTTTTAACTCAAAATCGAAAGATATTTTTTTACTTTTTTAAATTTCCAACCAATATCTACAACAAACAGAAGTGATAACTCTTATCACGAAAATGCGGGAGTGGCGTAATCCAATTTTTTCACTACAAGATTTTTCTCGTCATCGAGTAACTAATAAAACGAAAAATTATTAAATTATGTTTCGCTTTGCAATTTTGCGAACCATTTCTTATTATATTGCTATTTAAAATATAATCTTTTAGTGGATTAGCTATCGGAGATTGCATGTGTCTGTGTGTTTTAATGCCGCTCGCCGTCGGCAGTAAAAGTAATGTGGTCTAAATCTTCCATTAAAAAATTAAATCTGACTTTATTTTTCTAAGTTATTCAAAATTGCTGCTATTTACAGTTTAAATAAATTTTTAATATAATTAACAAGGCATAATATAATCGTGGTTCTAGCATTTAGCATAATAATATAACAAATTATTATCCTTATGTCACCTTATTGTTTTTTAAATAGCTTTATTGTAATTTGCTTGTTGTGTATGTGACTTATAAAAAATTATCACGTAACTTACATAATGAATGCGCGCTATGTATAAATTATAAGTTATTTCTATATTGCAATTATTCGATATTAACAGATTTTTTCCGTCAAGAATGGAGGGAACATCTTCAAAATGGTATATTAAAATTGTTGAAACTACCCTCGTTCAAACCTTTTCGTGCAACTGTATTGTCCTTGGTCTATATTTATTATATTATTTACTCATAAATATTTTAAAAAATTAAAATTGTACTGGAAAGGTTTAAGATAACCGGCGTTTCACTGAAGTATCTTAATACATAAAATCCCAGCCCGCTGCTGCTGCTGCTGCTCCAGCGTGTCATTTTTTACCAACCAAAAAATATTAAAGTACCGACGACGGTACTCCCCCTGGGACGAGTTGCACATCAATCGAGTTTCCAACCAATCGGGTCTAGAGGCCCGTCCGTGGACGGGCTTTCCAGCTAGTATATTATAAAACAATATAAAAATTCATAATTTTCTGATTATTGTAATCATCGCTAAAAAGTCGTTCCAATTTTTGACACGTAAATGTCACGTTAATATTACCATATTTACACGAGCTAAGTTGAACACGTTATTTTTAATACTTTTTGCTCGTTCCAGTCATTTCATAGTGTTCTGTTGTCCTGCGAATATTTCGTGACGAAACAAATTATAAATTAATAAAGAAAAAATTATATGCAATTATAAATAATACAAATTCCATTTCAATTTAATATTAGTCACGTGGATTTAATATTTTCCACTTGGATTACGCATATAGTCGCTCCAGAAAGTATACAATTTTTTGTCATATAAAAATCGATTTTACAGCAAATCTTTTTCGACATTTTTTGTTGAAAATTTCATTGCCTTTAATTTTGTTTATATAAATTTTTCTATTTTGTAGCTCCGTTTCTGACTGACAGCGATTTAAACAAGACTCGGTAAAACTAAAAAAATATCTATATCTCGGAAATGGTGCAACGAAATAAAAATTTGAATATACCTTTTTTTCGTAAATTTCATTCTATACATTTTTGTTCATATACATTTTTCAATTTTGTCGCACCGTTTCCCAGTTATAGATGACATTATTTTTTGTATTTTACCGATCCTTGTTTAAATCGCTGTCAGTCAGAAACGGTGCAACAAAATAGAAAAATGTATATAATTAAAATTAAAGGCAATGAAATTTGCAACAAAAAATATCTGAAAAGATTTGCTGTAAAATCGATTTTTATATGACGAAAAACGGCTTCAAAATGAGGGTCAATATAGTTTTGATGTAAAGGATCTAGGGATATCCAAAATGACCAAATGGCATGCTTGGCCAAATAATAAAGTGTAAATGTGTGGGAATTTTCAATTTCCTAGGGAGTTAATGGTACATGAAGTCATCGCGGCAGCTAACCGTCCATTTTAACGTTCCAAATGAGGAGTAAAGTCGTCGTTTACACCCGGAAGTTTATAAATTTAGTTTAATCGGGTTTATTGAATTTTTAAGTACACATGTTCAACTTTTATTTAAACAAAAATGGAATTTTCTATATGCGATATGCTAATTTGGCAGGTAAACCATACTAATGCTATATGGATGATGGTTGGCTACCAAATATATCGGTTACCTACGTAATGTGATTATGAAATATCGCAAAGTTTCTGAGTCATCGTGTCGTTTCAAGTACACAGCTTATTATGAGGGTGAAAATGCACAATCGGAGCGATGACATATTTTTGGCGAATAGAGAAACCATTAAAATTGTTATGAAATTGATGTCGAATCTTAAATATAAGGATGATGCACTGTGATACAGAATAATTAACGACTTATTTCCTATTGATTTTTACGTGGATTACTTGGAATTTATTTTACGTACTATTTCTAGAATTGCTTAATTTATCATTACTTTCTAATGGAAGGGAGACAATTACAACGGTAGACATGTACGGCGCCGCAACGCTGATATACCCTTAATATTATCCCCTATCTGTTCGTGTAGCAGTAGGATTGCTTTGTTTAGGTGTGTGCTCCAATGTTTCGTTCACTTCAAGTTTTCTAAATGAACCAAACGATAATGATAACTAGGAAAATTTGAAATTTAAAATAGCTTTTCGATAACATTCACATTATATTTCGTTAAAATTATGTTTCCAAAGTTGACTTAGTTATTTTGAACAAGCTACCTCATACAAACTGTTAAAATGTTTGAGAACTAATTTAATTGTTTAAATTGGCCCCGTAAATTAATAATTCGCTTCCCTACCCAAAGCAAATTAAAGTGGGCAGGTGGATTTTTGGGTAGCACCACCGACATAAAGCTATGGATTTTTTTAAATGTCTTGACGATGACGATCATCGCAGATATTCGATTTATCGACGCAGGAAGGTAAACTATTTTATTATTTATTTTGACAATATATTCTGAAAGACTTTGGGATGGGCTCAAGGATTTCAGCTTCCATAACTTGTAATAAGAAGGAGAAATCCATCTCGAAAGTATTTCTCTTCTGGTCATAGAGCAAATTTTGAATATATAAAATCATAAATCGAGAAATGTGTTGGCTGGCACACGTTCAGAAATTTTTCTTATTGAAGTTACGATCTCCTGAGCTATGAGTAATTAAATAGTAAGTAGATGATGAATGAAATCGCTACTGCTAATCTAGTAATTTTGAAATAAATAAATGTATTTAAATTTTTTTAAATAAATTTAGCAAATAACGATGACGAATGACCATTGGAATATTCAAAAATTGTGCAGTGAAAACTGTTTCATATTAAGTTTCTTTAAAAATACAAGCTTGTATGGTTTCTTGCCACAACGAGGAACGATTCTCGTATAGCTGCGCCTAGTATTTTATTGTAACCTGTATGTAACCTTCAAAAGTTGTAACCTTCAATATGGTAATGTTGACCTTCCTAATACTCATCTTTTGTTAATTAAGATCAGCGATTTCAACGAGTAGAGAGGGGTCTCGGAGGGTCTCTTCGGTGGTACAAGTACAAACTACAGTGTGTGATTCTAGATTGTTTGAGATTCACTGGAACGAACTTATTTATCTAGTTTCTAAATTAAAACATTTATGTTTTTTACTTGGTCAAACATAATCTTATCTTTGATTAGATGATTAGAATGTAATTGTAAATTTTTTGCCTATTGTTGCTTCCCCTCGTGATATAAGCAATTAAGAATATTCACAAATCACGCTGACACTTGAAAAGGACCATTTTGATGGTTTTTCACTTGAACAAAATTATTTAATTTAAAACGAAAATTTTCTGCGCAATGCATTTTCCAATTGTTGCTTTAAATAATAGCGGTAATATTTTAATAAAATTCAAATTAAAATGTGATAAACAATTAAGATCACCACATCATCGTTTAAAATTGTTCCGATTAATATTAATAAATTATTTTGCCTATTTGCACACTGATTTTTATTCTACCAGATGATTTTAAATTTGGCGTCTTTGATATTTTGACAGACAACGTGTCTCAATTTATAATCAATTAATTTATTTTTATTATATTCAACTGCTACTCATATATTTGCTTATCTACTAATTTTAGTTGATTATGGACAGATAAGTGTATCTATTTATAATTTTGATAAAATAAAGTTATACGAATTAAAAAAAATAAATGGCAAGGTAACAATGTATTTTTGCGACCAATTAACAATAAAAGATTTACTGACGGTAAACATAGTCTCGACAAATTACCTTTTACTAATATAAACATTTGTTTTAGGAATTGGGCTCCCAGCCCTTGCCCACAATTTCCTCAGATGATATGGAAGCGCAAGTGTTCCCCAGGCCCCGTTCGGGAACCTGGGGGGCCAAGTCTGATACAAAGTATACCAAAGAAAAAGATGCAGTTAAAAGTAAAGTTAAGGAACATAAATCCAAAGCGGATTCGAAGCCTCAAAAAGACAAGAAAAAGGATAAAGCTAGTGGCAGCAGAAGTGGATCCAATTCGAGGTCGAGTTCCGCAGAACGTAGAAAATCTGGAGATGATATTCAAAGTCCCAAAAAATCTGGAATGTTGGAAGCGTTTAGGAGTCGATCACATTCGGATGCTGCAAAGAAGAAGCCCAATGCTTTGATGGCTACAATGCGAAATGCAATGCTGGTAAGTACCTTTTTTTGTTACGTATTCTGCTTCAATAAAAAATCTCATTTTGTATTCAATTAATTTTGTGAGGACATCTGTAGGTACGCTATTGATGAGAGGTTTTATTAATATTTTTTTGCTTTGTTGAAATTTCCGATTTAGGTTTTTAAGATATGAAACTCGACGATAAGGGTCAAGTTCCGATTGTTATGATTTCCTGTTTCTACTTTGTACCTTATCGAAACAGGATTTATTCTATAGATATTTTAGGTATGCTTGGATAGTTCTTCATCCAAAATATACCGTCTTCGTTCTGCAAAGTGCTTAAATTAAAAATTATTTATTTTTAATTCTTGATAATAAAAATCCGAATCTGAGGAAATCAATGCAACATAAAATATCGTGAGTGAGGTCGAAACCTCGGTCATCCGGTAAGACTTTTATTTTTGGCGGGAAAATCGAGATAGTCTATACCCATTGTTTTTCTATGCAATCTATTCAACTCTGGATGGTTCACTGCGATTGGGTATATCACGGTAAAAAACGATTGATTGTTTGTCCGGAAATTGAACCAAGTGTCAAACCGATTTTAAAATATATAAAAATAACTAGATATTAGGCAACCTTACGTGTGTGGTACTGTGTGTTGCCTATCATACCGTAAAATTTCATTGTTATTATTTTTTTTATTTTAACACTCAAGAAATCTATATTCCGTTCACATTTCTGTAACAGGTTTATAATAATAAATTCATAATCAGTTAAACGATGACACAGAATACAATAAAGACGAAATTGCTTCTGCCCAAATAGTTCTTAAATTTGATGCCTAAAACTTCTTCTTTTTTTTTAGCACACTGGGTTTATGCATGGGCGCCACAAAACACCTCGAGATGGTTCAGCTCATCCTGTGCGAGATGGAAGTTCGCACACTCAGTACTACCATACTGTTACAGCAGCGTCAACTAGTCGTAATCCAATGACAAAAGTGATGGACATATTCAGAAATCGTTCTCATGCAAGTGTGCCACCGGAAGATAGAAGAAAGGTTAGTTAGTTTTATTTTCTTTGATTTGAACCATACATACTGCCCTTAAACGCTCCAAATTGCGTTATTATTTAGTTTTTCTAAAATTAACAGTAGGTTTAGGTAGACTCTGTAGTTATGAATACGGAATTATTATTTATCTTCGGTAAACAACAAATTTGATTATTGTCGTTTAGAAACTTGACATTTTGAATAATAAATTGATGGCGTAACTGCATAAAATATTCATTTATATAAAAATAGCTTCTATTGAAAAGTAGAATTTACGTAATTGTTGACAGTGATACAATATGGATATTTTTTTCATACTTTATTGGCTCGTCCACGAGGTACCTATTCAAAAATGGTACTTGTTGATCCAATTCAAGTGCGCAAATAAGTCAAAGTTAACCCTGGTTTAACTATGGTCCAAGGTTGATCTTATGGCCCTAAAAGACAGGAATATTTTTTCCTGCTTTATTTTTGAATCGGGACGATTTCTAAAGAGTCTTCTACTGATGTATAGAATTTTTCATGGATTTAATGACAAAACATTACCTGACTGCAAAAATTTGAAACAAATATAACAATAGTAATTGGGGGGGGGGGGGGGGCACGCAAAATATTTGTGATATTTTAAAAATATACTTACTTTATAGTAAATAAATTTCTTGAATACTGAAGCTTCCTAACATTTTCCATTTTAGGCAGAGACTGCATAAAATCCATTTTTTTGATTCTTAATTTTGGAATTATTCACTTCTGGTATACCAATTCTGAAAAACAGATTGAAATTTATTCATAATTAATATAACAAACCCGCTTACTGCAACATTCTAAATGTTTATTTACAATGGAGAAGTGGAAAAAATCTACATTTTTAATTAGTCATTTTTTTTCTTATTATTGTTAATTATTTATAATACATATCTATCACTTATGCAATGACTGCTGATTATTGTTGACATTTAATCAACTATAATTGTTGTTATTGTGATCAACACAAAAAATTATTTTCTCAACGATAGCTTATCGCGAAATATATCAGAGAGAATCCAGTTAGTCGCAAATCATTGAAAAATTTAAATTTTCCAAACTGAGTGAAAGCGAGGTAATTTAGTACCGATGCTTTTTAAATTTTGAAAATACGGATTTGCAGTAATAATTAATTTTTTCGGTAAAATTTGTACCATTTAATGTTTTTAATGGTGTAATGAGCTATACAATCGCAGTTCGTGAACTTTACGAGATTTATTTGTTTATATTATTTTTTATTCAGATAACAAGTAGATTTTCTTATTTTCAAAACAGGACTGATATCATAATTATTATTATGTATATTTTTGTTTTATCGTGTTAGGTCAACCGATTGGATTTGCTTTTTACAATTAAAAATGTGTATTAGTCTATAAACATGGAGAAAGTTAGGTAATGTGCAGAGTTGTTTATGTTTTGATAAAATTTAAAATAATCATTTAACCTAATTACCGAGCTTTCTTTTATTTTACTACTGAATGCATGACTTGAGTGTCAACCACATTGTTTTGGAATCTTTTTCGTCACGAAAATTTACGATTATGCATCTATTGGCTGTTGAAATATTGATATTGTATTTATAAGTTGAGTAATCGGTCTCCAAAATGTCTGGAAAGTAGAAACTGATTTTCCATTATATAATTCTCTATTGGCATTCCATGTAATACTGGCTAGGAATAGCCAGATTCCTTTTTTTGCAAGAGCAGGAAATTTTTGAAATTATACATCTTATTAAATGACAGCGCTTCAAAGAATTTTCGGAAATTTTCGAAAATGTTTTTAATTGTACAATAAAAACTGTACTGTACTTTTACTGGTCAAATGCTGTAATTGCAAAACACCGTTTGGTTCAAATGTTCAAAGGTGAACTGGCTACGTTATACTAATTTTTCTGTGTTAGGGGGCGATGATTGTTACAGAAATATGAAAATTGTTAATGGTTACATAATAATTTTAAATTCTGCCAATCAAATTACAACACTGAACAAAATTTTGTTGCGAGCGGAAGCAAAAGTACATCTTTCCGCGGGAAAGGCGGCATAAAAGTAAATCTTTAACTGTGATTATTAAATTACGTCAATTTTTTTTCTGGCTTGCAAAGAAAAACGTGTTGCAGAAAATTTATTTAAAATGAGATGATTATGCTTAACACTAATTATGGCTAACCAGTTCTCCTTGCATTGAAGGGAATCCTAATATAAAAATTGCAAAAGTTATCACAGTATAACTGTTATTAACGATTGGTTTTCTTCCTTAACACCCTTGTAATGTAACATACTAATATTTATTCAATGTCTAATTTAAGTTTTCTTAAAAAATCGAGATATTAATGGATGTCCATAAAAATGTTTAGACAGCTTCTCGACGGTTTGATCTTTTACTTTAAATTTATTTATTTAAGCGCTTACTTTGTATGTATGTATTTGCAAGTCAATTTACGACTGGATTGGTAGACTCATAACAATTATCTATCTTATTAATATTTTAATAACATGACGCATTTGATAACCCCTCTTAATTGTTAAAATTCCTAAGATTGACGAAACGATTTTTTAATTATGTAATTACATATTTTCGGTAATGTTTTCTAGGAGCGACAGTAGGTGAACCAAATAGGTTTAAAAGCCTCTAGCGATATGATTGCATGCAGTCAACAACAGTCATATAAAATTCCTAGCATAAGTCACAAATATACAGGGTGACCCACCGTAAGCGGAACAGGCATTTCTTTTCGTTCAAGTTTGTTTAAAAAGGGTAACAACCGTAGGGTAACCCTTGCAGTTTTTTTTTATAATCTTACAAGGATTTTTCTGTAAAAAATTTGGGGCCGCTCAAAGCAGCTGCCCGGTAACTAAATTATTACCAGTCTGGGCCTGATCGGTACGTAAGAAAAATTATGATAGATTGACAATTATATTGTTGAAAAGACGACTATTACATTGTGTAACAAGATATACATGTATACTTAATTGATTAATTATTAATAGCTTCCGTTCATCCGTTAACGAGAATATTGTGCATCACGAAAATGTATTGCGTTTTACGTAACCCAACGTCACCTGATTGAAAAGTAATGAAATATTTTTTCTCCTTTCCATAATTCTATAATTATAGAAAATCGTGGCTTAGTTTGTGTTAATGCTTGTTACCGTGCACATAAAAATTTTTTATGCAAATTCAATTATATATTACATACCTACCTATTCAAAACTGGAAATCGTAAATATTAAACACCAAATGTTTGTTTACTGCTAAATTGTTGAGAGAAGGGGACTCCAATGCTATCAGACTCGCAAAATTGTTTATTTAGTTGTACGTCTTCTGTGCGAGAAACTAAATCGGTTCGGATTAAAAATATTGAAAAATTTGCAATTTAACCAAATTGGCAGTGCCTTACGTGAAATGGTGCAAGAAATCTAAGAAAAAGTGATTAATTGCGTCTGATTGATGAAATTTTGATTTGGAGTAACCGAGGAAGTTGTTTGGGGGTAAAATGTTACACCTTGATTTTTGCTAAAAATATTTTTTTAATGGGAATCCAAAATAATCGTTAAAATTTAAACGGCAAATTTTCATATCAATGTTAGATTAATTCAATTATATAGCCATTGTTTTCTTATCGAAAGCTTGGTTATCTTGTTAGTTACCAAAATTAGGACAAAATTTTGCACCGACTTTCAAGTGACATAATTTTTAAAGAGCTAATGCTTTTAAACCGGTTGTTACATTTTAACGCTTAACTATTCAATTTAAATACCCACATAGTGCAACTGAGATCTCCGTTGCTTCTTCAAATTTTGTAATTTTTTTTTTTATTTTGGGTGCCCAAATTTTTTCCCTCCTTTGAACTTCCTTGTATTATAATATTTCGGTACGTCACACAACAGTTTTTATTTGTTCACCTTGTTAATTATGTATTATGAAGTTGCTGATGCTCGTAAAATAATAACAACAATTAAATTTTGAAACAACAAAGCTTAAAATTTAATTTTTTTTTTGCCGATGATTTGATCGATAAACTTTGTTTATCTGATAATTGCTTTTATTTATATTTTTCAACGAGGAGGATAGAGGTTAAAAGTATTAAATTTCATCACCTTGCTCATTATTTATTAAAATAACGACCCTATCATTGTATAATGACAGACAATACGATTCATATCGTCCATTGTTTTGATCCACGTGTTTTGTAAAAATTTAAATGTTGGATTTTCTACCAATCAATTTAGAAATCCCTGACAATTAAACTTTCGTGATAATGGCAATACAATAATTATTTGGATCGATGAAGAAACGCGTTGATTTTGGAAACGGGGGGGGGGTCACAACAGAGATTTGATTAATAGGTTGACCCAGTTACTTTAATTGCATTGTTCAATATGGCAAAGACATTTTTTTTTAAATATACAATAAACAATAATGTAAATTAGATTCACTAGAAAAAACCTTAGCACAGTTTTTCGAAAAATCAGTTATAAGTGCGCAAATATAGGACGATGAATCATTAATTGTCCGTAGCAGAGTTCAATTTTTAAATCTAATGTCAGGTTTAAATATTCCATTTGTCCGATCTCTCGAAAACTTTCCGAGTTGTAAATAATCGTAGCGGATCATAGCGTAAAATTGGAATTAACTTTTACTTGTTATCTCTGCAATCAAGCTTTTAAATTTTGAGATAACCGATAACAAGATCCTTGAGATATTGGAAAACTCCTTTTCATTGTTTCGTATTTCGTGTTCCGATCGAGACCAAGAAAACTTTTGAGTTATTGGGCTTATCGAGTTATTCAAAAAGTTTACTTACATCAAAATTATAACCTCCGACCTTGCGGTTTATCGCATTAAATTATCGCCTTAAGTTTAGTTACTTGTACATATTATCCTAGTTTTAAATTGCGCTTTTAAATGGCTTAATTAGGAAAGAAAATATATTTTTTGTACCATAAATTTTAATTATTATTTTTGAGCGTTCCAATTTCATTATTTATCTGTGTGTATACCAACATGAATTAACTTTTATTTACATTTCCTAAATTTAATATCGTTTCGTAATAGCCTAGAAAATTTTATTAGCGAATCTATGTAATTGTTATGCTTATTTTTAGAATATTTTAAATACTTCACGCATTTTGATAAAAAAAATGGTGCTGATAAATTTTATATTATATCAACTTGTTCAATTTTGGCATTTAAGAATAGTGCAAGTTCTTAGTGGAACTTAAAAATGTGACTGAAATTGTGCGGTAGTATTTTTCTCAACTTACAATTTTTTAAAAAAATTTTTAAATTAAAATGTCGAGTTATATGCGTTGGATAATGAACAACAAAAAGGAGGAGGTTTACATGAAACCCAGGAGTCGTTCGTTGGATACCAAAAGTTTGGAAGCATCCGGTGTCAGATTGTTGATTCAGAACGTAAGTTTCTTTTTTAAATATTAACGCCGACTTGGTCAGTCAACTTCTGTAAATCATTAATAAATAATTGCGTTGTATACAAAAAAACTTCAAGTGGTGTTTGCTCTTACTTCGTATAATGTAATTTATGAAAAAAAAATTAATTACATAATTTTCAATAATTTTCCACGCCTATAGACGTAAGTTACTTACGCCTTCGAGTTCTCGGAAAATTGAAACTCGAGTTAAGTTAATAAGTGGAAAATTGACTTTCCGGTTTTCTTCTCATTAAATATCCATAATTTGTTACAAATTAATGAACTCATAACTGCACGACGAGATCGTCTTTTTACATATGAATAGGTTAAAAAACATGAGTTCTGTTGCACAACCGCTGTTTCGGGGTTATCCTTCAAGTCCTTATCTTGAAGAAATTTTTAAATCTGGTAGTTTTAATATATCATTCTAACACATGCATTTAAAACTTTATTTATTGCATATTATTAATATTTTGTTTAATTTTGCAGTGTAAAAATGGGTTTATTTATTACCTTTTTATTGATACTTGTAGTGCAAATATTGTTAGCCATAATCTAACGTGTAATAAATCAAAATGACTATAAAAATTAACCTTGTCTTAAAATTTATTACTCAAGTTTTGCTTTATCTACTTGTCGCTAATTGTAAGCTGCCGTTCCAGATTTACCCAAGGATCTATAAATTTGAGTTTTTCTAATATTTATATCCAAAATGTATAAGAACGATAAATTGCAGAGATGGAACGAACATACGAATAATTTATCTAAATCATATTTCGCCACAATAAATAAATGACGTTACTCACAAAAGCAAAAAATTGCCATCTACTTATTGGGGAGAAATAATTTTATAGCTCTTATAGTTTTGCTTAGAACTAATTGTATTGGGGAAAACCGAATTATCCTCATCTAGTTTAACTGATAAAGTCATCAAGAATTAATTACGTAGCTTAATTGACAAAGGGTTTATGGGTTCCACACCCACGGTGTGCCAATTCACATATTGACTGTCTGGAACAATTCCATGCTAAAATCATCCATTCATCTGTGCAAAATCTTAGGACTGACTAAATTTTTTCACTTTTTCTGAAAGTTTATTTTCAAAGTTTTCCACCCTAGAAAACATTTTATTTAATTTTTTTTTTCAAAAATCGAAGAAAGGAATTGTTTTACTTGACTGCCGGAGACAAGCGGCACTAAAGTACTTCGGCGCCACCTGTTGACAGCAGTAAAAATAATGATGGTTAAATTATAAATATAGCAATTATTTCTCGAACTTGTCGGACTTGCTCCTCTCGACCATCGACCTTTCAATCTCGTCATCATAAATTATACCTTTACTCATAATATTATAATTTATTGTATTAATCATATTGTGGTAATTAGGAAGCAAGTTTTATTATAAACAGAGGCGCAGCTGGGGGGAGGGGGGTTGTGGGTCTGACAGCAAAATATGTTTGAAAACAAGACGTAAAGGTCTTCTAAAAAGAAAGTCTTTACTTGTACCCCCAAAATATTAGACATCTGACTATATAAACACAGTAAATTCGCTTTTAACTAGCAAAACAAACCGCTGCAGCAGCGCACTGCGCTGGTATAAACTTTTTTTCTAATTAGGTTTTAAGGATATCTTTATTTCAAGTCTTAAGCGAGACATTTTTACGCACCGCTTGATACCAGTTGAACGCGAATTTACTGTACTTGGATTAATTGAGAAAAAATTGTTTGTTTTATTTGGATTAAAAGTAACTTTTAGTGAGCACTCTGCGGGGGGGGGGGGCTGTTATTACAGACTCGTAACGAAAAGTCTTACTTTTCATTAGAAAAGCCATTGAAGGCAGTTCTATCGACTCATTTCAAATTTTCCGGTCAATTTTGAAATTTAGTGTGAAAAATGCGATTCTTATATTTCTTGACTTCTATGCGCAACTTTTCATGAGAGACCAACATATTCTAAATTTCAAGATATTTTCTCAATCGATTTTGCCATTATAAAATACGTAAAAATTCAAAGGACTGTAGCTCCAAAACGTAGAAAATTTAATAGCGATACTTTTTGTCGAAAGAAACTTGTAGACTTATTTAATTGAGTTTTGAAGTTATGTGATTTCATTCATTTTCGATAGACTTCGTCTACAGCAAATAAAACTCAAATTCAAAATCCGGGATGATTTGCGTGTGAAAATGGCTTCAATTTGTTTAAAAAGTGGAGCTCAAATATTTTAGATAGCAATTTTCGTCAACATGAATTTTAGCATATTATTATAATATATTTTGCAGTGGCGACTAGTGCGGGGAGAGCATAGGGCGCCGCCTTTTTATGCTGTTGTTCACTTGAATGTGAGTTTTTCTTCTGAACGTACAGTGGTTCCAGAAAGTATTCGTACACTCCTATGTTAATTATGTTAATTGTACATTTTGAAACCATGTTTTGTCATATAAAAATCGATTTTACAGCAAAACTTTTTAGACATTTTCTGTTGCAAACTTTATTGCCTTCAATTTTGTTTCTATACATTTTTCTATTTTGTTGCACCGATTCTGACTGACAGCGACTTAAACAAGACTCGGAAAAATACAAAAAAATATTGTTATCTATATCTCGGAAACGGTGCAACAAATTAAAGAAATGAATAAGCATTTTTTCTTGTAAATTTTATTCTATACATTTTTGTTCATATACATTTTTCAATTTTGTCGCACCGTTTCCGAGATATAGATGACCAGGGGCGGATGAGCAACATCTTAGCGGCCCGGGAAATAATATTTGTCGGCCCTTTTTCAATTTCTGGATATGGCTAAAATATTCATTTACAGGGTGTTACGCATTTTTCTTTTAAAATCAAATAGAGCATAGGTTTATTACAGATTTTTGAATAAGATTACATTTACTATCCAAAAAACATTCTTTTATGTTTAGAAATTAATAACCCACAGTACAGACCCTCTCCTTGTTAGACGTTCTTTCAGCCACCGGCCCTGCGGACCTCTGAACAACCGGCCCCCCGGGAAATTTCACGGTTCGTCTTATAGCCCATCCGCCCCTGTAGATGACAATATTTTTTGTATTTTACTGAGTTTTGTTTAAGCCTCTGTCAGTCAGAAATATATCTAAGTATACAGAGGCGGATCCAGGATTTTGTTTTGGAAGGGGCTTGATCTAGCATCTAGCTAAGGGTAGGCTTTATCAAGGTAAACATTAAACACTAAAATAAGATGCACCCTGGATCCGTTACTTACAGTAGGTACGTATAAGTATGTCACGGCAGTTTACGCATCGAGGGGTCTGGAAGAGATAATCCCATTAATTGCATTGAATGCCTTTTAGGATGTGATATTGAGTAATTAATTAGTGCCAACTGCAAACTTTCAAATACATAGAAGAGTGATCCAGCAAGAACATTTTATAAATAATTCTACTCATAATATAATAAATAATAATTATTATTATAAAATAATGATAGTTTTGACAATAATTTTAATGATCAATCAATTTGACTTGTTGTTCAAAATATTCTTAATTTATAAATATTTTCATCAAATTGAGAAGAATCAAACTAATATTAAATAAATATTACAAAAGCTTCGTTTACATAGGTTAGGGTTAGACAATTAGATATTACGGTATGGGTGTATGGCACAGCTTCCCGATTAATTACACAGGCAATTGTTTGAAATTGGCCTTGTATATATCATAAACAAACAAGTTACTATTTAGTAGGCGAGTTGCTATTCTTGGATAACTAATTAATAATGTTTTATTTCTAATTAATAAATTATAACTTGCATTTATTGATATCTTGAGACCAATGGAAGCTAGATCAACCGGTTATTATTATTACCATTACTGTTTTATTCAATTGAAATTTGATCATTTAAAAGTCGACTAAACAATAAAAATTGAATTTTTCTCATAGGCTTTCAGTTCTTTTGAATTGCTATTAGGTTCGAATCCATATTTTTCATAAATATTCAAAAATATAATATATTATTCGGGAATTCCCCAATTAGAAACCTAATTTGCGTTTCTACCAAAATAGGGAAATCTTCAGAAAGATGCTAAAATCTGTATGCAGACTTACAGGTGGTATACTACATGAGCTTCACCCATCCGACGAAGGGTTAACTGATTTGAGAATTTTCATAGCTTGAAAATTAAAAAAAAATTTGGTGTACTAGATAGCTGTTATTTTTGATTATTCATGATTGCAATGTTATTTTCTACATTGGACTTTGTATTGTTGACAAAGTTACTAATTTTTATTATTTACTTAGCTTGTTAATTTATATATTAAATTATACCTTACCTATTATTGTAATAAAATCAAACAAATTACTAATCAATGTGTTTTCTTTTTACAGAGAGCAGTTCAACAACAACGAGATCAAGGTAATAAATCTTTTTATTGTTCGTTATATTATTTTTTATGCGTCGATTCGTTTTTTAAAACGAGTTACCTACGCAAAAGCGTTGCTAGATATAATAATTTTTGAATCGTACCATAAATTATTACTGATAAAATTAATCTGATTTATGATTATCAAATTTTATAGTGAACTAGAAAAAACTAAGCCACTGTTACGTATTTTACTAAACGATGGCGCTGCTGGTAACGGAATAATTTCAAAAATAATTATAAAACATTGATTGAAATTTTTTAAAAATTGGTGCAAGGCAAATAGCACGCTCCTAAAGTATTTTAATATTTCATTGAGTGGTTTGAACCTACGTCAATTTTTTTTAAAGAAATAATATTTTTTGTATTTTTTGTAAAAAACAGTGGGCGAGAAGAAAATTTTACCCAGAGCATTTTTCTGAATTTCACTGCTTTTTTATCAATTTTCAAGATTGGCAAGATTAAAATTGCGATTTATTGGTTGTTTGTCGACCTTGAGTGTAAGAAATGAAAATTGTGCTCCCACACCAGCAGTGTTCTCATCTCACCCACTTGAAAAACTTTGTTTCGTTAATGCAAATTGAATTTTATCGCATATTTTTTTAAACAAATAATGTAACCGATGTTTGTGTTAAGAATTTAATTAAATTTTTTCTTGATGGAATGAACACCGAACAGGATTAATTATTTTTAATCTAATAAATTATTTTTCGACGCTGACAGAGTGGCTTAGGTTATTATTAAAGAATATATTGGAAAATTTTATCTTATTCTTGACTCATTTTTACCAAGCTCTAGCATTTCTTACCAAGACTTTTGTATAATAAACGCTGTAGGGGGGGGCCAAATTATTAAATAGTTAGTGACGCGCACGAATAGATTCAAAATCGGGTGAATAATATAAGATTCGGTATTATAATTTACCTGTAAAAGGAAATGTTCTAGTTTAAAATTTCTTCGTCTGATTTACTTATAATTATCTGGAGGCATAATTTGAACTTTAATGATACACATTACTGTTTTAACTGTAATTGCTTCATAAAGAAACATACGTATATATGTGTCAGTTGTTTATCTCAGTATCTTTTATTATAAAATTATATATTACTCTCAATCGAATTAATTAACATTTACTTGTTGTAGTAAACAACAAATACTTATAATTGGTGATTTAATATTCATACCTACTTATTAGCTTATCATCTATGGAGGATCGTATTACACAATCCAGCAAGAGTTAGTAGAAAACTCATGTCAGATGTAGCTATTACGAGAAACTTCCAGCTTTGTAAGAACAGTCCCTAGAGTATTAAAAGGAATTATTTACTTGGTTTATCTTGTAATAGTTTTCAAGATGAAAGTAAACTTTTCAAGTCAGAATTGCTGCATTGGTGAATATCGCACCGTAATAGCGGCTGTTTAAATATTTTATTGCGAAATCCAATATTTTCAGAGTGTAATTTTCATAACATTTCAAAATAATTAGTTTTTTAACGATAAACGCATTAGAAATAGATAGGAAGAAATGAGCAACAAGAAAAACTATATATGAATTATTGAAATTTTGGATTGATTATGTATTATTTTTTGTTTTTCATTGATTAAATAATTTATTATTATAGTAATATCAACATTCGTGAATTTATTATATTAAATGCAAATTTAGCTGTTAAATGAACTTCATTTGCATGATAAATTATACTTCAGCATCACACTCGTAGTTTTGCCAGACAACTTTTTAAAATACCACGAGGAATTTTTTGCTGTTAATAGATTATTGTTACGAGTTTTTGCTCATTTCCTATATAATTTTTTGCGTGGGTTTTCTCGTTTCCTAATGTTACAACACACCTTTTTATACTTTCACATTTTTAATAAACGAATAGTAATTAATAGGGAAGCAACGTGAAGTCAGATAAGGGAATCGCTGTCTCGAGGTTTGTACTTGGTTGGGTGACCGTTTTGAGAATACCGCTCATCTTTAAACGTCTGTTTAAATCACCATGGAAACCAGAATAGCCAGCACAATGTAAATTACACACGTGTGTTAAACATTGGATGATCGGATTAAACAGGAAATCTGGATAATGGTAAATTAGAGTATTCTACTAAATAAAGCTTGCATTTGGTATAAAAGCCGTCAAAATAAATATTTAATGTACAAAAAAGCTTCGATCAATATGAATGAACTTCGACCTCATCAAATTTGCGTTGTCGGATATTTAAAGTGAAATAAAATTATGTAGGGCTCTACAAATTATTTAGTAGGAAGGAAGATACTGACTTGTGATTTTTTTCGAACTTTTTAATTTTTGATTTAATGTTGAACTTTTGAAAGCCCCTTCTTCTTCCAGGAAAACCGGGGTTATCTGCTAATTTAGGGAATACACACGTGGATGTGAGAAAGAGACGTCCCTCTCTTTAGAGATCTCTCTGAGAAGTTTAGGGTATATTAAAACCCTTGAATGATAATATAAAAATTTGTGGTGTGCCAACAATATTTCTGTTAATGGTCATTTATTTTAAATGATCATTAACGTTAGTGGCCATTAATCTTGTAGTGTGTCGAAGGTGTTACACTACATTAACTTTTTATTTCTAAACAAGTGATTGAAGTTGTGGTTATTTTGGCAATACAAATTTGAGATAATTTATGTTACATAGTTAAATCTTCGAAATAGAAAAAAAATTTGTTTTACTGGAAATTAGGTGGTAGGGACAGTATTAATCTCGTTAATCAGTTCATGGGCGTCATTGATTTCACACACTGTTGATTTGGGGTCCTCAATTATTTTACAATAAGACTACTGGGCCGATAAAATTTATTATCTTAAAAATCTATAATTTTATTGCAAACAATATTTTTGAAAATCGTCGTGATTTTCAAATTTCTAGATTTTTGAAAAGTTCGAGTGCAAAAGTTCTGTTTTAAATGCCATTTTTGAAGCTGACGCTTTAGTCCAAAATTTGGATAAGGGCAGAAAGAAGCGGTCACCTGTCCATGTGCGAACCGCGACATGGAGTGCTGGACTCCCATGATGGGACGAGAGTTCTGCGACGCGTGAATATAAATATAAATGCTTTTATTAAAATAATTTCATCTGGCATAACTTTTAAAAAATTTTATTACTGTATCAATTTAACTTCGCGAATAAATTACTTGTTGCAAAATTTCATTCATTAATTTATTTTTGGAACAACATAATTAAATTTTTTTATTCCGTTCGGTGCGTGACCTTCCGTAATATTTCAAATGTGTAATTTTTAAATGAAAATTTAAGTTATTTTTATTTTGATAATATTATATTATTATCAATATAGGTAACCAACAAACCATAACGTTATCAAAAAATATAATAATGTCGATGAATTAATTTGTTTACTTTCTAATAACCGTTAAGTGTGTATTATGTAAATGGCTTCTTCGGGTAGAATTAGATCAAAGTACAAGTTTTTACATAATAAAAAAAAAGTTATTGTTCCGGAGGGAGGCTGAACGCAAGTCCGCATCTTCTCAGCAGTGCTTGTTCGAAGCCGGTCCTTGTCGGTTCTGTTTCGGTATTCAGTCAGAAACGCGTTTGCGTTGTCAGAAGTGGTTCGTGTACATTGTGGAAAGCACGTGGTTAATATTTACCAACAAAATGGTGTTTATAAACAAAGTGGTTTATTATTAAAATTGTAAAAAAATCATGAAAATGGCTCAAATTGGAGAATTTCGCTTTTAAAAGTAAATTTCTGTTCAGATTATTTTATTTTGAAAATGTCAGATTTGTTTTGATCTTTTGTAAATAATAACACGATTGGCGTTATTTCCTTCTGAGGTGAGGAAATGTTGCCACGAAATCATTCGAGACGAAAATGACAAATTTCTTTAATGTTGATGCGAGATTGTACAAGGTATAATTGTTTTAGATGACAAATAATTAATTAACTAAAATTTTTTTATCCTTGAATATCGACATTTAATTGGTTTATAATAATATTTTTAAATACTCCTATTTGTTACCGACCCACCTGAAAATTGAAATCTTTAAGAAATTGATAAAACAAAATTATATAAAAAATTTTCAAAAAATTTTTTATTTTTTGAATTTTGAAAATGCGAAATTTGTACAATTGACTTGTGTGCATTTTGGTGTGTACGTGACAAGGCGTGCGTATAGGTTAGGTTGGCGTTTGCTGGCCTAGTTGTGCAATATCGATCGTCCAATTTTGGACCTACGCCAAATCCATGCAACTTTTATTGAATTTACCTATCGTACGATATAGTAGCGTGTACTATTCATAAATTCAGTAAACTGGAGTAAATCAAAACACTCTTTGTTAAATTACTGTTTTGTTGATTTTTATTATGCATTGTTTACAAGTATTTTATGAAGTAAATTAAAACAGGACCCACTTTTGAACCAATTAACTTAATTGATAATAAGTTTAATTGGACTGTTGTGTTGGGAAAATAGCAAAATGCTGTTGCCGCAGTTACCTCAATTTAGCTTTTCGAAAATTTTCTAAGAGGATTTAGGTTTGTTAGCGAAGAAGCTTATTTAGCTCTGAAACAGGTCCGTGTGCTGCCTTTTAAACATCAGGGTTGCTTAAAATTGATATTATATAATAACATATTAATTAGAAGATTTATCTAAATGAACATTAATTACCCCTAATGTATTCGGTTAAAATATTACAGAAATTTTCATCATATTTTTAATTTAATTAGAGTAAAAAAACGCAATCGACAAGGGTAGATGACAGGAAAAGGAAAGTAAAAATGATTAATTTTGCGGTCGTCAATTTTTCGATTTACACTCGGGGGTTCACCAGGCTTTTGAAAAAATTTTCGGCGGAATTTTTTGGAAATTTTTAATTTCTTCATTTTTTATTTTATTGACTTCATACACCTAGGAGGAAAATAAAAACTGAAAATTTTCTGAAAACTGAAAATTTGTGGAAAAAATAGTTAGAGATATTTTTTTAATATTTTTTATCCTTAAAAATGTTTGACTCGGTCGGCTGCTCGAGGAATTTTCAAGATGTAATTATTTTCAGCAAAAAAATAACACCCGAAATGATGTGTTTTTCGCCGTTGGCACTTGAACCAGTTTTCCACTTCTTAGTGTCGCTAGTGAAAATATCACATCGCAGTTTTCTACTTCGATACATACAGAAACCAAATGCTCGTCTATCTGCTTCCGTTGGGATAAAATTCGATCCTCGACATCCCGTTTCTATTTACGTGTTTTTAAAGAAATCTTCTTGTCTAAAAGCTGTATTTGTTTACGCGTTCGAATTCCTACAATGTGAATATTTGCATATCGCAACGATAAGATTTTTGTACATCTCACCATATTTACACACCCATATTTATCATATGATTATATTATTGTGTCAAGAAAATGTGGGAAATTGCTAAAATCTCTCGGTTGGAAGTTGCAGTTGTCAGGCGGTTTTGGTTTCCATGCAAAAACTAAATCCTTGCTTTGGAAAATTTGTGTAAATACGCACAGGATATAATAATTTATTCGACAAATGACCTTCAACTTGAAAGTAGATTGCATAATATAATCCGACTCCATTGTTAGTGTCCCGGTGTTATAATATTATATTATTTGCCCACTTTATTAAAGGCTTTTCTCTTATGAAAACCGGTTCATTTGTGCACCAGGCGTCCTTGGTAGTTCTATTTTTTATTATGTCAGCAGGTCGGATGCATCGTTTTTGAAAAACAGCTGCAGTAGAAAAAAAAATAATTTTGAATTTTTGAATTTCATTACGTGGTGTAGGCAGGAAATTGTCACATCTGCAAACATGGTTGAAATATTTTTCCAGTATAAATAAACTTATTTTGTCGGTCTCTGGAGATGGCTTGATGAAGACATTCTACTCCTTATATCAAATCTTAAGGTACCTTGAAAGGCATGGGCGTACCCAGCTTTTGGCCTAGGGGGGGGGCAAATCAGGAATTTTCTGTTGATAAATAATTATCCTGGCATAGGCACATAATTAACCAGCTAAATGTATGGGGACAGGAAGGATCCAGGGAGGGGCAGCCCCCCTGGATACGCCCATGTTGATAGGTACGTGGTGTCACGGGATTTTAACTCGAAACTTTAGTCATAAATATTAATCAATATTTAATATTCTTGGTTTTTATTTCTCAGGCAGTTTCAATAAATTATTCTAGAACATAAGTCAATTTTCCAATTTTAGTTGAAATTTTTTGGATTAAACTAGAAAAAACATTTTTTTTGCTGAGTGTTGTTTATGAGTGTATGTGATTAAATGAAATAGGAAATTTACAATTTTTTTTAATAAAAGCTTACGGTGTTATTTCTAACCGCGGTCATTATTCTTCACGTTAAGTCGCAAATGAATCGTCACCATAATTAATAATTTATTGCACGTTTTGCTTAAAAATTACAATTCCGCACTTAGCTGACATAACTTTTTTAAATAAATTACGAATCATTGTTTTCAAATCGATAGGTTTATAATAATAATGGCTTCGGTTGTCTTAACTTCTTCGTAAAATTTACAAATCGATCTGCTTGGGTAATTTCGTCTAAATTACTGCAAATTACCAACGCGAAATTTGCATTACATTTATTTAAATGCGTCCCCCTTTTGACCTTTTTTGTCATTTGTGCATAAAGAGCTTTGTATAACATAATAGATATTTATGGCATTGGATCATAAACAATGATGTCGTTAAAAACGAATTGTCTTTTGAAATTTGCAATGCAATACCCCTGCTTTCTTACAAAAAAAAATAATGGGGGACGAAGCTGGAAATTTTGTATGATTCTCCATTTACACAACATTACTTCGACCTAGAAAATTATCGGGGCGATAAACAATATGGAAATTTATTGTAATGTTTAATTATGTTAAAGCGGAAAAAATTCTAATTATTAATTAATTTTTTTAAATTTTCAGGAAACAGCTTTTTATCATTACAATTCCCGTGTACACACTTTTTCGACCATAAATTAATATTTTTAAGCAATAAATTAAATTTTCAAGGCTATAATACCCTTCAATTTTGCTTTGGTGGGAATACATTTTCATAATATGACGAACCTGTTTACTAAAAATATTACTTGATTTTATTTTTTGACACGTGTCGTGAAAACAACAATATCTTAGTGGTAATTTTCCTCATTAAAATTTTTCTTTCAATTTTTTTCAAATAAAAATACAATGTGTATTAGGTAGTATAAAGCCCAAAGGTCGCGACTTTACGTGCTTAATTGGCGACTTATTTCTGTTCCTTCACCACTGACGGTTTTTTAACTTCTTTTATGAACAAAATTATTATTTATCGTTCATTCAATTGCGCTATGCTGAAAGGAACGTCTAGTTATTTCCTCTGCCATAATTTAATGAAGTTGAAAATTATTCCCATTGTGTTTGACCTCTTAAATTTGTTTTATTGATTTAATCTGTTATAAAATCAAAAATATTCCAGAGTAAATTATTTGACACTGCGATTACATAAAAAGTAATACTTTAGCACCGGCGGAGCTAAAAGTACGTAACCGTCACTAAAGTGCTTACTTACTGTTGCTTACAGTTTTCAGGAAAATTATTTTTTTATATTGTTTACCTACTCGTGCATATCTAATTTGTGGTCTGGCCTGTCGAGGACCAACTTCCGTGATTACGAATATGTGTGATAATACTTTTGGGGCAAGGACAGTAGCGTCCTTTGTGAAGATTTTCAATGTATTGCACAGGTTGAGTACAACAAGGAAGTTCATATCTGGCAATTAAATTCATCAAATCAATTTTCATTGGTTTCATACCATATTACTTGGCATACCAATTATTTTCAATATAAAGCAGTGATTCATGTTGACATTTAAAGTTCCAGCAAAACTGCAATCCAGGCCAACTTGCATTTAAATTTAAATATTTAAGTGAGATGGTATATACTACTCTTATTTTTTAATTTACTTTGTAACAAGCTAATACGATATTTCTTGTTGACATCAATTTGTTGGGATCGATAGTGCAATTTGTTTTCAAGTTTTTTTCATTTTCTTTCGTAGCAATATAAATCTTGAATTTTAACATGTGAAGGACGAAAGTCAGTCTAAAAGTAGAAAATTGAACTTGTATTTCAAATTAAAAAAATTGGAGCAAATCAATTCATTGCTTCAAAAGTAATCACAAAACATAATATTATTAAATATTTTGTTTAATAATAATTAAAAGTATCACGTAATTTTTATAATTATAATTTAATTTTACGTAAAATGCTAAAGCAGAAATTTTAATATTAAAAACCCTCTAAAATCTCCAATTGAAAATCACGTACTGTACAATGCACGTGAGGAGAGATAGAGTGTTTTTCGGTCCTGGTCTTTCCTTGACTTAAACAATTATTTTTAAATTAGATGTTAAATATAAATAAATCACTAATTTTGCACATTCATACTTACTGGATGGAAGACTTATTTATTTTGTAAAATAATCCAATTTACGTTCACAACTAAGATTAATGAATTTGTAATTTAATTTCATATGAAATGGAAGCCTGATAGCGGATGCTTTTGCCACAAATTTTCATTCATCTTTTCGTTCGATCATTCATGTTCACTAAGAGCAAGTCATTTGCATAATTGAAATCAATATCCGATATACACTAAATAATACGATAGTATAGTCAAGGGCGTACCCAGCTTTTGGCCTAGGGGGGGGCAAATCAGGAATTTTCTGTTGATAAATAATTCAGCATAAATAGAAATGTGCATTTATTACAGGTACTACATGGGAGACAGGAAGGATCCAGGGAAGGACAGCTGCCCTCCCTGCCCCCCCCCTGGGTACGCCCATGAGTATAGTGTATATTGAGATCATATAAAGCACACATAGACGATGTCTCCCTATGGAACTCTATGCCCAAGTATCATCATTTATCTTGTTTTGACTATGCGAATTACCGTCTTTTGTATAAACAAACATTGGGCAATCGTCTTATGTAATTGTCTTGAAATAAAAAAAAAATTTATTTTATAAATCATAATATAAACAAGTTTTTATGCCAATGCAAGATATTATTCTATAATTTGTTTACTCAATATTTCAAGTTAGTAACCTCGAGTAATTAGAAAAAATTTCATACTGGTTAGTTTGTCGACCCATCAAAAAGTCTGCATATTTTTCACAAACTTGGCGATTTTTTTTGCGAAAATTCTTCCAAAGGAAAATTCATTTCCGACTTCTAACGTGACATAATTGCAATTTTTTATTGTCTTTTTTCAGTCGGCTTAAAAAACATGTAGCAAACAGCAGGAAAATGTTTAGATAAATATTTATTATAGCAATAAACGTGTACTGTAACATGCATCACAATTTTGCTATATAATTTTTTACCACAAACCCATTAATGTTAATTATTCATTTGTTATTAACTTGAAATGATTTATTTTCATTATTTAATTAATTTTCCTTTAACGTGATGATATTATAGATTATATAGAATGTTTGGTTCAAGGTTTAAAGCACCAAGACCTGCAATAACTGTTATTTATTCATAATTCAAAATACAAAACAATGCGAATCATGATATAATAGAGGTCATTCGAATTGTAAATGTTGTGGTGTAGCAGTGGCGTAAATTTCACCCCGGTACCGCGTCGGGAAGGGGGCCTGGTACTTGGGGGGTCCATTAGACAGTCATAAATATTTTTTGAAATATTTGATTCTATCTATTTATAGAAAAATATAAACACCTTTTTATTAGCCTGATGGGTTATTGCCAAGTTTTTCCTACGCCACTGTGCGATAGTTTTAATTTATCGATAAATGAGATTTGATATTTTGAAGTACCCTTGACAATAGGTACAGCATTGGCCCCAATTATCAAATAGGAGGTTTATGACCTAAGTAGCAGGTTTTTCAACAAACTGAAGTAACAAAATATTTATTACATTTGTTATTTAATTTGTTTATTTCGGAAATTGTGTAACGGAATTACACTTCGAATGCACTTCCTTCAAAATAATTAAAATTTTCAAACCTGCCCGATTCTTTAGTTAACTCGCTAACCTTGAGACTGTTCGAAACTTGGTGGTACTTTTTTCTTTTTTAAAATTTCGTCTGAGAATTTATTACTACGATGTAGTATTACATTCCATTTCTTAATATTCAAATATTACTCTGTAGATACAGCGCATATAGCGCTTAAAATTCTCGACCAATCGGAATATAATCCGCAATCCACTGCTGGCAGCAAAAGTACCAAACATGCTAATTATAAGATTGCGCTCAGCAAGCGCTAGCTAGCATATCGAGCGGCTATTGTCGACTGCAAAACAATATAATGTACGTAAGAAAATGACTTGTTAAATTTGCAATAATTATATTTAGCTTAGCTATAATCTCAAATTAATTACAGTAAATGTAAAAACAGTCATTATATTGTTTACAATTTAAAATCTAAATGTTGACCGCCAAATATACACCTAAATTTAAAAATTTTAATAATTTCGATGTACAATGAATCATAAATTAAATACAAGCATTTTTAATAGATAGCAAAGGTTAATTTGGCGAGATGATGAACCTAAAAGTAATAAGTTTGCTAATTTTGTAACATATTTTCCTGCGTAAAAAATCAGCTAAACGTTTTTATAGCTGTATTTTATCTAAAATGAATTTGACATTTTACTTCGAAAATAATAAAACGAATTCGTGAAAGATAATAATCGTTATCTTCGTACTTTGAGCCATTTTTCATAATGCAATAAATTTGTGTAGTTCTCCAGTGCCTACGTTCAAATAATAATAAAAACCGGCGATATACCTACTTTTGTTGACCAATCAGAACACACAACTGGTAATACATTTTTATAAAAACTATGAAAGGCAGTGCATATCACAATATGTTTTAAAATATACGCGCTAAACAATAGTCACGTCAAAATGAATGCTAATAATTCATTGCAATCGTGGAATCAGCAATTCAATTACTCTCAACGTCGTTATTTGGGCCACCATCATCATCCACCTCTCTATTTTGGAGGACAAAGTGACGATGCCAGCATCGATAGTTGTCCAGAATCACCCATGCGTACACCAAGCGAACCAATTAGCACTTCTTCCATAAGCCATTCCGCATCAAAAAGTGATAGTTGCAGTTACTCGTCCTCGCCAAAAGTTAGTTACTTGCATAAAAACCACAATCATCATCATCATTCCATACAAGAACTAATAAGACATTTCGGAAAAAAAGTGCACAATTGGAGATCGGAAGGTGGGTACAGAAGGAACTCTTCCAGCGAAGATGAACCCAAACAAAACAATAACGACGAGTTTCGTGGTCGTAGTAAGTCTTTGGATGGCACAGCAGTCAAAAGAAAACCTCTCGGCGATTGCGAATCAACCTACAGAATATACGATACAATTTTAAGAGAAGGTATGTTATGTAAACTAAAATTATGTGATGTGGTCAGTAATTTTATAATAATAAAAGGAAGTTCGTTCACCTCGATCGTTACGTAAACAATAATTTTTATTTATATTATCTGGCAATATTTAATTCGTTAATTTCGGTTATTTATATTATCGAAATTATTCAATTTATTGTTGAAACGTAATTTTATTTTTCTGAAGTTATTCGTTATCTTTAAGCGAATATTAAATCAATCGAATTGTTCTGCGCTGACTAAATTGAATCAATAGAATGCTTTACAATTTTATCTTGGAAGGATGTGTTACGTAGTAGGGAAATTTAATAAATGGGCGATAGAAATTGTAACGTGGTCGTGAATTATTGAGTCAGGGGTGAATTATTCTGCTAGTTTCAAATATTTTGTTGAGATATGCTGTAGAGGAATGTACGTTATTCCAGTTATTTCAGCTCCGCCTCTTGTAAACCCTTATATTTTATAAAATATGAATGTTTTTGCAGTAGCAAAAAATATGATATTTTAATAATATAGTAAACTAGAGGTAAGTTGAAGGCTTAAACACTAGTGAACAAACAATATAACTTGTGTTTAATAAATAGAATTTATTCTGATGGAACGATTCAGTCGTAATGAAAATACAGTGGGGAAATTTCCGAAGCAGAAATTTTAACATAAATAAATAAACTCGACGCTAAGAAAAACAATTAACGCACCGAATTGCAAACCTCGGTAAATATTTACTCAAAAAATAAAAAATTTTACAGGTAATATCCAAACTGTAATGTTTTACACTAAATGTAACTCTTATTTTCCCAAACTTGAAATTACCTCAACTTCGTTAGGTTCATTCACAGAAATTCATGGCACAAAATCCCTGAATCCGGAACTGCCCAATTTTTGTAGTTAAAAGAAATGAAAACAAAACCACTTCGATAACTTCGAGTACTACAAATTGAAAATTGCCCACGATGACTTGTAGATTTTAAAATCGAAAAATTAAAAGAAAAACTGAGCTGTCGGCCACTTGACGGGAAGCCACAATAATCGGAAGAATAAATTAATTTGAGAGAAGAAAGAAATTTATTCGGTGTTTTTATGATATCTGTTTTCGTATGGACTGTATATTTTTGATACGTTTTCCATTCCCCCCCTTTTTAAACAAACATTATACCTTGCAATTTAAATATAAAAAAATGAGAAGTAATTTATTTAAATAAATTAACTCGAAAACGTTACCGCTGAATTTCAAAGCTATTTTTTAATGGATTTCTTATAGGACTTCGAAAACGAAAATTAAGTACACGTAAACGTATGAAGTATACATAGGTACCTATACTGAAAAATATATTACGTGTTTTACGTACACATTTTCTATATAAAATTTAGATGTTTTAGATCAAAACAAAATAATTTATCCTAACCTTCGTAGCTTATTCTCGTTAATCTCGTTAATCCAATCTAGCGCAATTATTGCTAAGAGTTTTATTTTCAATACTTTTTTTTCCGATAATTGAGCAGATAATTATAAAAAATAGCTTAAGACTTCTGTGCAACTTTTGTTTTACAAATTTCATTATGATAAATACAACAAACGTGTTCTTGTTACGATCAATGAATAGAGAAGTAATTTCATTCCGTAGACTTTAACAAAAGTTTAATTAAAATGATTCATTCGGCATTGAAAGTATCAAATAGTAGCTACTTAAAAAAAGAATGAGTGAAATTGTTTACTTACTCTTTACGAAACCAATTTACCGATTAATTTCGTAATTAACGAAATTCTTTCGTTTAAGATTTAAGACAAAGTTGTGCTTTAATCACGATTGACAACTTTCTATTAATTATCTATTTCGACAATTAAAATTTAAAGTCAAACTTTGTAGATTGTACAAGTAGGTACATCGACTTCTAAATTATTTTTCTAATTGATTGTGTCGCCAATAATAGATAATATTGATAATAAATTCTCACTTGATTTCTTTAACTTATCATTTTCAAAATAATTGAATAAATATTTACTTGGCTGGGTATAGCATTAAAAATGGACCGCCACACATTCTCCTTTTTTTAAATGTTTCAAGTTCGATGTATCCTTTTCAATGTGGACTAACTTTCTAACAACATATTAGTAGAAAACGAAAGTAAATAGCATCTTATTATTTAGGTTCAATAATAGTATATTTATCAGAATATACCTTTAAATAAAGTTTAAATATAAAGTAAAGTAAACAATAAATTAAAACAAACGTTTTTCGTAAGAAAACAAACTGTGAACGTTGCCTTCCGCCTGAGCCGAATGGGAACGTCTTTCAAATCTTAATTCTCCTTTGTACATCATAGATTGTAACGACTCCAGAGATTTTGCTCCAATATCTTGACAAGAATGTTTCACACCGCATTGTAAATACGGCATAAAACTTAAAACCGACCCTTTATCCACGATGGAACCACTCACACCTTGTGCCACCTTAACTTTGTCCTTTTGGCTGAAAATAATGTTGTTATATTAAATCTTTTGAATGGCGAAAAAAATTACTTGTGGAAGTATCGATCCGTTGCAGCACCCTGTGCATCTTTCCGATTCATTGCTTCCAAGCTACCCATTCCTCTGTATTTTTTTAGTCGTACACCGTCTGAGAAGAAGTATTCACCTGGTGCTTCGGAAGTTCCAGCGAGTAGAGATCCCATCATAACTGAAAATTTTTTCTTAAATAACTATTGTCTTGGTATAAACTACAAAATTTTACCGGTGGATGCTCCCAAAGATAATGCTTTAACGATGGACCCGATAGATTGAATGCCGCCGTCAGCAATTACTGGAACTCCAAATTGTTTGGCATATTCGGCAACTTTGTACACCGCTGTAGCCTGTGGACGACCAACAGCCATAACCTCTTGGGTGATGCAAATACTTCCACTACCCATACCCACTCTCAAAGCATCGACACCGGCATCGATCAAATTCCTCGCTTGTTTAACTGTAACAACTATAAACAAATTTAATTCAAAATAATTGAACCATAAAATAGTTCCATACCATTTCCCCCAATAACCTGCAGAGAAGGATACGTTTTCTTAATATATTTTACCATGTCAATTTGGAATATCGAATTTCCTTGCGAGGAATCCAGGACGACTACATCGATACCAGCATTAACCAGCAAAGCCAGTCGATCCTTATCGCTTTCGCGAGTTCCAATAGCTGCTCCAACAATCAACTGCTTATTGTCATCTTTGGAAGCGAAAGGGAAGTTTCGAGCTTTCTTCAAATCGGTCCGGGCAATTAGTGCTACCAAGTTTCCTTGTGAATCAACAATGAGCAGTTTTCCTTTTTTACTGTTCTCCAAGATGGAGTTCGCTTGCGTTAATGTCACACCAACTTGAGCTGTGATTAAATTTTCCAACTTGGTCATAACGGTTTTTAACGTGACGTCCAAATTATCTCTTTCTTGTAAGAAGTCGATATCCCGTGAAGTGACAATGCCTACCAATTTACCACCTAATTTGCCATTTTCTGTTATTGGAGTTCCACTAAAACCATGAGTTTTCTTTGTGATGACGATTTCTTTTACGGTATTTTCTGGTGATAACACAACTGGATCGTGAATAAATCCGTGCTTGTATCTTTTTACCTTGAGAATTTCGTTGGCTTGAAATTCGGGCGTGCAGTTGTGATGCACAATTCCAATTCCTCCAGATAATGCCATCGCGATGGCCATATTGGATTCTGTCACGGTGTCCATTGGAGATGATACCAATGGAGCTTTTAGAGTTATATTTTTAGTCAGTTGGCATTCTAAATTCTAGAAATAACCAAGCAACGACTAAGTTTAAAAATTGTTTTTCTAATACTCACCACTTCGTCTGCAGCAAAATTGATGTGGCCGGGCAATATAATAAAATCGTTATATGTTAGTCCATTTCCGTTAGCCATCAATTCCTTGGCGCTTAATCCATCTTCGGGTAACTCGATGTAGGAATTTCCAGCCATTTTCTTCGATTAATAAATCAAAATTTTGTATAATGTGACTATAGCTAAAATGTGGGTTGTCTTACCGGAAAAAACTTGTATAAAAGTCACAATGTCAATTTTTAGTCACTAAGGAAATATTTATATTCTGTCTCCTTGAAAGTTCGCGTTCGAATGATGATTTATTTATCAGGTAGGTTCTGTTGATATGATGTTGGTATGTTTGTGCGATTAGAGAGAATTGATAAATTTATAATGGTTGATACTATTGCTATTGGTTAAAGAGCAAATAATGGTTGCCCCAGTTTACATACCTTAAATTCGCGAAGTTATCAGAGTAGCAAGGTAAAGGGGAATACCCACGAGCGAAAATGATTAAATTCAAGTTGAATTTTATTTTGGGTTGGCTATTATTACCATATCTCGATTATTGATAACTTAGTATTAATACAAAAAGAGACTGATTTGGTCAATACCATAATTTTTCTAGTTCCAAATATGGAACTTAACGTGGAATCGGATGCACGCGAATCACCGTCCTCTGTTTGATTTATTGTTACTAATTTTTAGTTGACCCGACTTTTTTCCAAATTTATTCTCCGAATTTTCTTTTCGAATTTTAGACTTTTGGGAGAGAAGTTTCTTCTATGCATCGTTACCTTGGATAATTAAATTTTTTGGAAATTTATCTATTCTGATATGAATAGATAAGAAATCGGAGTGTTAATAATAATTATCTATTTCACTAGATAAATGTTGTTTTGAAGCTTTGATTTCGGTTTTTTAGTTACACAATTTTCGTACAGTTCCATCAATGTCTGTTAAAGAACGCATTAGACGGCGCAGCTGTAAGTTTAATTTTTACATTTTTATAATTATAATTTAAAAAATTTTGGTCGGTTTTATACTAAAATTGCTTTGTATTAAGTCGGGCTTTCAAATTTCTAGCTTGTGGAAGTATTTCGAGAGATGAACAATAGAACTAGTTAAGTCCTTTGCAACCAATCTGCCTACGACGTACACGCTATTGAAAATTTGCATAATTCAAATTATCAATAAATTTTGCAAATTATTATTTTACTTTACGATATTCTATTTTGTACTACTAAATTTCTACCGAATTTAAGTAGCCAATACTACTTGAGCCGTATTATTTTGTATATGGGGGGGGGGGGGGGGGGTGATTGAAACGTAAACGTCGTTCAGACCTCTGAGAGGCAAATGCTCTTCCTTGAAGTGGATTTTCTAATATTAATCTTAATAAAATTTGACAGAGCGATTTTTATAATTTCCAAAATTGACTGGAATCTTTTTCAAAAATTAAAAGAAAAGAAATGGTGTCTTATTTTGTTACTTGAAAGTGACAATAGTTTATAGGTGAGATGTGCGCTTATCCAAAGGTCAACGTAGTGTATATTTATTATTTTTGTTTTAAAAGCAAAGCAACAAGTTTACGTGCTTTGACTGTATACCTATTATGCAACTAAAACATTTCAGATTTATAATTAATTTTGCATTATAAATAATTAAATTTAAATTGTAATTATGTAATCATGGCGGTGCACTTTGATATTAAATTATTTTGTTATTCGAAAATTGCAATTAAAAAATATTTAACAGATTTTTGTATTTTAATTATTTTGCTATAAATAATAAAATAAATTTTAAAGCTGATGGGGTTTTGCAACTCGTCTTACAGATTAACATAGAACAAATAAGCTATAATTAATATTTTTGTTGATTAACAATTTTTGTCAAAATTTCTAGTTGCTGGAAAGGTATTATTTTACCCTTGATGAGAAAACGTGAAATTTGATGGAAATATTCATAATGCAATATAAACTTATTTCATTATTAATTAAACAAGAAGTGAGCTTAGCTTTACGAAGAAGTAAGTTACCATTTGAAACTTCCCTAATATGAAGCCAGAACAAATAGGTTCAGTTTCTTACAAAACATATTAATAATTTTGAGATACGCAAAATTGTAAACCAGATTTAAATTTTACTTCAAATAAAAATTGAACTAAAAATCTGCTTTAGCAAATTTCAGTGTTTTTCAATCTTGTTTTTATCTTTTAAGTTACTTAATAAGCCTAAGATAACCAAGTTTATCTGAAAATGTGGATTAACTTAAATTATTTAATTTAAGCTGTCACAAAACAAATGAAAAAAAATATTTGTTTAATTCGTATTTTTACACAGAGAGAAATATATGTTCAACATCCACATAATTGTGCATAAAAATGACACAATTGCGTACTTCTTCTGCACAATGATGTGGATTAGTAACACATATTTCTCTCTGTGTAGTTTAAACCCAAAATTTTTGGTTTAACCTGTTAAGTGAACAATTCGGTCTAAAATAAGGAAAATGGCTTATATGGTCACGTTCATTATTAGTTTAGACCAGTGTTTTTCAACCTGTGGGTCGCGGTCGCAAAATATATATTTTTTTTTTTTTAATTATTTTGCTTCCCTACTTCCCTACTACAACTGTGAAAAATGGAATGACGACCTTTTTTTTTAAAGAATTCTTTACTTGTAAAGGGATATTCGAAAAGGTTGAAAAACACTGGTTTAGACCAATCTGTGGAAAATAAAATTTTTGCTATAATATAAATCTTATATGTAACAGTTTGTTTACGCATTTTGTATATTTTTGTTTACAACTGAGAATTCAATTTTCAAAAGAGTAACAACACTAATGGCGGATAATAATATATTAAATTGTCAGATGTTTGGAACAAGTTCAAAATCCTAGTAACGAAATTTGACTATTCGTGGATATTTAAAGACTACCGCCATCGCGGAATGACCGAGGCGTTTTTCATGGATTATAGTTATAGTAATTACTCTATCCATATTTCATGTTTTATTTGCATTATCACTGTGATTATATGTAAGAATTTTTTGTTTTGCGACGTATTTTTCATGTAATATTTGTATATTTGTTGCAGGGGCGCATTTACGACGAGCATCATGTTTAGACGCAGATAGAAGGCGGCAATCTATAGGAACCATAATCCCACATAGAGCTTCCGATGCATTTTTGGACCCTCACCATGCAGCAATACTATTTCGAGACTCAAGAGGGGTACGTACCTTAATTTTTTTTCTTCACTTTATTCTGTTCTGCAAAACTTTTCGGTAAAATTTTTCAAACACTGTCAACAGCAATTTAAATAGGGTAGCATAAGTGAATCTTCTGAAGTTAAATTAAAGGAAGTTTGTTGGGCGGGCTTGAGCGTTTCATTAAAATCATTGTAAATCTCATTCTACAAACTTAAACATTTAAGAAGTTAACTTATTCATCATGTTTATTTGGATTATCTTCCTTCAAAATCACATAGTACCCGAGTGAAAATTTAACTGACGCATGACGTCAATACTAATAATTTATTTCTCAAGGAAAATCGTAATTCAAAAATGTTATTAACAAAAATTAATTGGAAACATTTCAATCAGATAATACAGCTATAAAAGTCATTAGGGGGTCAAAATCAAACTCAACTGTGCGGGTTGGAATGATTAAGGATTGCTATGGGACCGCTCAAACCATGGGCCTATGTTACTCACGGTACGAGATAGATATTTTACCCCTCCCCCCCAATTTCAGCGTCATCAATTTTCTATATTTTTCCACCTAAGCTTGGCTGGCGTTCATATGCCGTCCCACTCTTGCTACGGCACTGGCAAGAGCTACATACAGGGTGTCTCCGTGACCGTGGAGATTGGAGAACCTTTTAGGCGGTAATAAAGGACACTTTTCTAAGACAAATTTTTAAATAAAATTTTTGTCCAAGTCCAAACTTCCAAAACCTCCCTTTAAAGCAATTTTTTGAATTTCTGATTTCAAACGGTCATAGCTCCGATATTTTTGATTTTTTAAGCTTAATGGATTAGAACGTTTTTAAAGATCATGCGCTTATTAACAAATTAGGTTATAATCCCTTATAGTCTAGAATCAACGGATTTCGAGTTATAAATAAATTAAGGAAAAAAATGTTAAAAAATTCAGGTTTCACTTTTTTACTTTTTGCGAACCCCGTATCTCTTAAACGAAACGTCTTAGAAAAAACCTGACCGCCCAAACTGGATAGGTAATTTAACGGGCTACAACTTTGGTTAAATAAATTTTTTTTGGAAACGAACCGTTTTCACAGAAATTCTGAAAATAATGAAAAAGGTGTAGGTTAAAAAAAATTAATGGAAAGAATACAGATACATAGGTGTGACCAGAGCCGGAACTAGGGTAAGATGCGCGTGGCGACTTTGAAATTTTGCGCCCCAACCGGGGGGTCTGCGAGATACCCCCCAGCATATAGCGCCGCAGGCGAAAATGATTTAAATTTTGCTCAAATTTCGGTCAAACGCTCTATTGTCAAGTTAGAAAATCACTATACAAAAATATTTTCTCAAAAAAATTGGTTTAAGAAAGGTAATTTATTTAAAAATTTATTGAAGACTAAGCACCCAGCAACAGGTAGTTAATCTACGTCTGGTAAAGGCCACAGGTATCCTGCTAATCTTTGATTATATTTTATATTCTAGGATTTTATCTCACGCTTTATTTCGGAGGGGGTTTGGACCCCCAAAACTCTCCTCAGATACGGCACTGCCCACCAGGATCGTAAATCGCGGGGGAATTTATTAAAACTGAAAAAATGATTTTTCATAGGATTTTTTTCTTTTTTTGAAATCGTATTGTTAACAAACATTAATAAGATCTTTTGTAATAATTATTATGTTATTAATGTCATTATTAATAATTCGTTTTTTAAACATAAAATTGAAATGTTGTTATTAAGCTCCTCAAGGTAATTTATAAATTAGGAAAGTGCCTTTTATTTTATATTTACAGTCAAAGCTCTAAATCGAATTCTCATAATACATTAAAATGTATTCGAATTAGGGGGAGTTCGAGTTAGAGAGTAAAAGAACAAAACGCTATTTGGTTGCACGTGCCAAATAAATAATTTGATTTAGAGAATATTTAGAGTTAAAGGGAGTTCGATTTAAAGAGTTTTGAGTGTATTTTTTAAATTTAATTTTAAAATTAAAAATTTGGCGCTCCCAACTAGCTCGCGCTCGTGGCGGAGGCCTCTCTTGCAACGCTCTATGTAGTTCCGGCCCTGGGTGTGACAGAACCTTGTGAAAAGAGCAAGCCTGTGTGCTGAAAATGAGGGAAGCCATTTCGAAAATTTATTAAAATAAATTTTGTGAGTTTATTTTCTTTTACCTACACCTTGTTCATTATTTTCAGAATTTCTGAGAAAACGGTTGGTTTCCCAAAAAAATTTATTTGACCAAAATTGTAACCCATTAAATTCCCTATCCGGTTTGGGCCGTCAGTTTTCTTCTAAGACGTTTCGTTTAAGAGATACGGAGTTCGCAAGAAAAGTAAAAAAAATAAAACCTGAATTTTTTAACATTTTTTCCTTTAATTTAATTTATAACTCGAAATCCGTTGATTCTAGACGATAAGAGGTTATAACCTAATTTGTAGATGAGCGAATGATCTTTAAAAAGTTCTAATTCATTAAGCTTAAAAAATCAATAATATCGGAGCTATGGCCGTTTGAAATCAGAACTTTAAAAAATTACTTTAGAGGAAGGTACCCCCCAAGAGTTTGGACTTGGACAAAAATTTTATTTGAAAATTTGTCTTATACCTCAAAGGTTCTCCTTGGTCTCGAAGACACCCTGTACATTGTAGTGATTGTCAAGGTGTCCACAATCCTTACAACGATGAAGATTCAAGATGATTGGATAATTAAATAAATAACGAACAACACAGTCACTGCTTTGAATTGCCTCGCCAAACTTAATTACCATAAATACCTCGATTATTATTTTTAATTGCTATAATAGTTGTACTGGGGCAATGTTTCCCAAAACGAAGTAATCATGAATTTTTTGCTCAACTGTTTTGGTTAATTATTGTTCCAGTGAAATTAGACGACCGTATGCATGAGATGTGTTCCAAATTAAAGTTTACAATTTGTTTGTTTAACACTACATCTAGCACATGCGTGCAGTGAAGGATTCTGTTATTTCAACTAGAGAATTCGCAGTTTTGATCATGTTGTGTGAGTCGTGTCCGTGGTGTCATAGGTCAACTTGGCAATTAAAACACCATTGTAATAATTGGTAACCTATTATTGTGATTGAGCGATGTGAAAGTGTTCCATTTTCAAATAGATCCGCCCCTTTTAAGTTACCGCGCAAGGGAAGCGAAATTAATTATTACGATGTTTTTCCCCGGTAGAAATTTGTTTAATTATTTACATATTTAGGTTTTCCATTGGTTAAAATTCCAAAAAATTTACATAATTGAATTTGCTTGGTTAAAAAAAATAAAATAAAAATGCGTTGAAATTAATTGTACATGGGTTTGTTATTATTTCTCATTAACTGTTTTTTTTAATGTTTACAAAAACATCATTATCAAAGTTTATGCAATAATTTATTTATATCCTCATGTCCGTTTCCTTTCGGAGCTGATGTGCGGTGTATTGGGAAAATGAATATTGGGAACGAGAAAAAAAATTAGTAATCTTTGTAATTTAAATTTTAAACACGGTTTAATCAAATTACCCGATGAATCATTCTGCAAAACAGGTTTACCAAAAATTTAATTCGTATCGAATATCAGCTGATTATTACTAATTATTAGATATATTAATTTAGTAATCTCTTTGGTTCGCTTGTACTGTGGATTGCAACTCAAAATAATTTCTGATTAAAGTGAAAATTTCTAAAGCTTTTGCCCAAGTTTTTTTTGAGATCGGATGAGGGTGAGTAATAGCAGATAGAGATAGGATCTTCTGGGTTATATACTGTCTTGCAGTCTGGACCGAAACTATTGGTTTCAAAAAATTGAAATTCAATTGTTCTAAAGAAAGTTTTGTAAACCAATAATATCAGAGGAATGTTTTTCAATTCAATAAATTTAGTTGATAATTTGTACACCGATTAATAGTGGACCATAAATTTAGCAAATTTAATGCTCCATTAAAATTCCTCCACGGACATGAAGAAAATTAAGTTAGTTTTTCGACCTTGTTTTGTGAGCTAATCGAGTTTTGGATTTCGTTCAGTTCGGTGTTAATCAATTCAGTTTTAAATTAGCATCGTAGTTATAGTGCTCTCTTTTTTGCAATATTGTTTTGGAATTACGTATTTATTTTGGCAAATATTTATTGTAATCTCTTTGCACAGGCCGCATGTTTGCCATGGAATAATCAAACTGCGGCGCTGTAAAACGATTGTTCGGTTTTGATAATTCGTGTTGGACGATTTCGATTTAACAAAAATATTGACCTTGATATTGAAATAATGTGTATTATATTTTCGCCATATTATGCATATTATTTTTTGTGCTAATTCGTTTCTCATAAGGTGATCTCATACTCTCATAAATAATTCAGACTTCTTATGCATAGTTATTTTGTATTAGGAACAGCAAACGTGTTGTTTTAGTTTGTGTGGATGTGCGACAAATGAAGGTTTAAAGAATAACAATAATTATGAAATGTTTAAAATACGATTGTGTGTTAATTGCTTCCGCGAGAGTGTGAACAAACTTTTACTTGCGTAGTGCAATGTTTCGTCGTTTTTCCTTCCACGATGGTTCACCATCAGGTGCTTTCTCATCTTCTCCTCCTCCATCGCCTTCCCCACCATCGACACCTCCCGCTAATGGTGTCTTGATTAATTGGTATACCCGCATTTCGCGAAATGTCAGAAGGAAACATCCAAACTTGTCCCCCAAATCCTTTTTCAAGCGATCGGTAATCAAAATTCCATTGTTTCGCCTAAACATTTTATTCTAATTTGATTTATTTGTTGCAGCTTCCTGTGGTCGATCCATTTTTGGAGAAGGTCAATATTTCAGATTTAGGTAAGTTGAAATAATTTATTATTAGGAATGTACTGCTTGGTAATTGGTGTAATTATTGTCTAAATAACTTGATCTCGAATGGAATTTCTTAATTATATTTTCGTTTCGTCCTATATATATATATTTTTTTTTTTGCTTTGGTTTCTATAAATTCTCTAAGGTGCTCTCTCAAGGAGCAAGTTCACGATGACATTAAATTCCAAATAAATTGGATAGGCATGAAATTGTACTGACTGCATTTATGCAACCAAAATCCAATAAAAGCGATAATGGTATGTTATATTCTGACGTGTATCTCAGGGACTAAACGTTTTGGCATCGCGATGAGCGTCTTGACGCCAATAATAGACGAGCAAATTCAGTCTTCCGTACCACCTTTTACAGTTCGTCTCTCAATCTAAACTTTCCGATTGTTGACATATTGCAGTGTGTTGTACTATGGTGTTTACTATAATCATTACCACGTCTATTATTTTTATTTAAATGTGCGTCGAAACTTGGACAATCCGCAAATAAAAATTTGCGTCCGGGCATGTCGGTGTGTGTTAATATTCGGTGAAACGTCGAACGTACATACATCTGTGTAGTGACTTGAAACTATTGATAGCTGCCATGAAGGGGCATGTTGCGTTTGCATTACTACTCAGATCATGCCAAGTTAGGATTATCCACAATCAAGGAAGAAGACGAAGAAGTGTATTCGTTGGACCAAATTAAAGAGTTTGAAGAAGTTTCGTCGGTTTACATAGGCAGGCTTGCAGAAGTTCTGGAACAAGGTATTGAATGTTGATTGAGAAAGAAGGCATCCAAAATTAACTCATTACATCGCAACGGTTGTTTCAAGTGTTGGTGTTTGCTAATATCAACATCTACGAATAGTACTTTCGTTACATTGAATTAAATCAAGGTCATCCAATACATAAATCGATAAACGATTACTTACTTCGAATATATCCTGCCATACTTGTAAGATTCTATCTCGTTATCGATTTCTTTATGTCTATTATTAGTTTTCCGATTTAAATATTTATGTACAGTCAACTCTCTCTTAATCGAATTCCCATAATGCATTAGGGGAAGTTTTAGTTAGAGAGAGTAAAAATAATAAATATAATATGAAGAAAACTTCATTTACTTACATAATATTTATGCATAGTTATGCATGTACTCACAACATACAAAGTTCGGGGAATCACACGGCAACGTAGACGCGGCGAATTTATTAGAGAAATGTTTACACTTTAAGATACTCGGAACTACATTATTTAAAAAAAAATCGATTTATTGATAAACAATATATATTAACATCAAATGCCTAAGGTTGGATTCGATTTCAAGAGAGTTCGAATTAACAAATTTAATTTAGAATAAAATTCAAATTAGGGGGAGTTTGATTTAGAGAGAGTTGACTGAAAAAAATTTTTAATTTTGAATTTTTAGGACTGTTACTACATTTTTTTTAAAACTTTCCATTATTTTTGATTATTGAACTGATTTTAATAACTTAATAAATAATAAAACGAATTGTTTTTACACACGTGGAAGACACATTGTTTTTATTTCTAGATAACTTCTGATTCTCGTAAAATTTTTGAAACAATTGATTAATTTAGACAAAAACATAAATATTTTATTGTAAAAAAGTCGGTTTGTAATTTTTCATTTGCATCATATAATATTAATTTTCCGCCCTAAAACGCAATATATCTGAACAAATCTGTTCAGATACGCGTACAGTTATTGTTTTAGATAAATCGTTACGTCTGGACCGCGCTAAAAAGTCAATCAAGTTAATGAGAAGTATAAATTCTTTCCAAGATGTTACTGTTCTCGAAAAATAAAATTAATGAAGTCGAACGCTCTTTGCGACCATAACAAATGACTTTCCTTTAGGTTTATTCCAATTATTTAAATTAAGCGAAAACATTTTTTGAGAGATAATTTTAGTGTGCATTGGAGATGCATACGATACTCCTGTAAGTAAACCGGTTTAAATATCACCCTGGCTATTTACTCATTACATTTTATTACGAAACTTTTGCCAAAGCAAAATAATATTTTAGTAATTTCTCAAAAGGGCAGTAGAAAATTAGTAGCGCACCTACCCGTCCGTGTATGCTAATTTTATTTTCTTTGATGTTCATTTTAACTTGAAAGGGAATTTGTTTTCTAAAATTATATTGGGTTAATTAAGGAATATTTAATAAATTAGTTCGGCGAAAAACTCGATTATAACGGAATATTGATAACACTTTTTATTATTTTAACATTTTTAAGTTTTTTTTTTTAATGTCTCAAATTAATCTTATTTATAATTTAAATATTCTTTACCAATCATAAATAATATTGTTGATGAATCGGTCATTGTTATAACTACAGAGTGGAATGTGTTTTGAAACCGTTAACCGTAAATCACGGAAATTATTTATGTAAAAAAATGGGAGATCTCCTTAAACAATAGTGTTAGAATTTCGTTAATATATTCGTGCGCGTCACTAGCAATCTGGTTCTTTATTTTTTTTAAAAATATGAAACTAGTGAGTGAATTATAGTATGTGACAAAATAATCGAGCGCGTGACTTTACGGTCTAAAGTACAAATGATTGGGTTTTCGCCGTTTGCAATTTTCAACTCAAATGAGGGACTTACTTTTCAAGCAGGGAGCAAGTGGTCACATGACACTGTGACATGTGTTTGTACATTCAAAAGGAAATTTTGACTCCAAGGCGAATTTATAACGCACTTCACAAATAAGGATTCAAGTTAAATTGTTCTCTTTTGAATTTCGAGACATTCTTTTTTCACTTCCCTTTACTTGATTCCTTTGTAAAGGATTGCAAAGAATACAATAAACCGAAATTTAAAAATTTTCTAATAAAATTATGGTAGTTGGGGGCGTAAATTACAAATATAAACATACATTTTTTTATTTTCATTTTAATTTGGATGAAAAGGGGCATAGAACGGTAAAACTGTAATGCTTATACTGGATTGGCCGTATTTATGTGGTTAGCCCCACCCATGAAGTTTCTCTATTCACACAAACGGCTGCATGCAACAGTTTGTACGATTTTATGGTATTATGTTTAAAAAAAAATTTGCACCTTAAACGACATCTAGAAGAACGCTCGAACTAAAAAAAATTACGGATCTAACAAGACAGAGGTCTCTGGACAGGAATGGCAGGAATCGGTTTTTAAGTTAAATTCGCTTATAATTAACGAAATCCAATTTAAAGTAAATTTATGGCATGATATTAACAGTTCTACTTCTTGACTGCAACTGTGGCATTTAAAAACCTTGACGGCAAGTACTTCCAACGTTGGGTACACATCCCGTTGACAGAATATAGCTAAGCCCCGCCCACTTCGATGAACAGAGTGTTTCTAGCTTAAGAAATTGAAACTTGGATATCGATTATTTCCTAAATCATGTGTATGCATGTTTTGTGATTGGCTTTATAAAATAGGAAACTTACTTTTTTTTCTAACAATATACAGGGTGTTCCCGTGACCGTGGAGAACCTGTGAGGTTGTGATAAAGGAAACTTTTCTAAGACAAATTTTTAAATAAAAATTTTTTGTCCAAGTCCAAACCCTCCGGGGTTCCTCCCTTTAAAGCAATTTTTTGAATTGCTGATTTCAAACGGCTATAGCTCCGATATTATTGATTTTTTAAACTTAATGGATTAGAACTTTTCTAAAGATCATTCGCTTATCCACAAATTAGGTTAGAACCTTTTATCGTCTGGAATCAACGAATTTCGAGTTATAAATTAAATTAAGAGAAAAAATGTTGAAAAAATTCAGGTTTTATTTTTTTTACTTTTCTTACGAACTCCGTATTTCTTAAACGAAACTTTTTAAGAGAAAAACTGACGGCCCAAACCGGTTAGGGAATTTAACGGGCTACAACTTTGGTCAAATAAATTTTTTTGGGAAACGAACCGTTTTCTCAGAAATTCTGAAAATAATGAACAAGGTGTAGGTAAAAGAAAAATAAATTTACAAAATTTATTTTCATACATTTTCAAAATGGCCTCCTTCATTTTCAGCACCCAGGCGTGTTCAAAAGGTGTTTGATAATCTCAAATCTGGTTTGGGCCATCAGTTTTTTTCTAAGACGTTTCGTTTAAGAAATACGGGGTTCGCAAGAAAAGTAAAAAAATAAAAACGGAATTTATTAACAAGTTGTCCCTTAATTTAATTAATAACTCGAAATCCGTTGATTCTAGACGACAAAGGGTTAGAATCTAATTTGTAGATGAGCGAATGATCTTTAAAAAAGTTCTAATTCATTAAGCTTAAAAAATCAATAATGTCGGAGCTATGGCGGTTTGAAATCAGAAATTCAAAAAATTGTCTTTGGAAAGCAGGAAAAATGTCATAAACATAACGGAAAAGTAACTTTTTCTCTGTTTCCAAACTAGGGTTTGGACTTGGACAAAAATTTTATTTGAAAATTTGTCTTAGAAAAGTTACCTTTATCACCACCTCAAAGGTTCTCCACGATCACGGGGACACCCTGTATCTATACGCCGCACCGCACCGTGACAATACGTGCTTAGCGATGCCGAAGAAATCATCAATTTTTACAAGCGAAGAGTTTAAATCTAATTGTAAAATCAGAACTTAAACCTAGGGGGATATTCACTTGGAAAATCTGGTGTATAAGTGAAGAGAAATCCGGAAAAAATTGAGGAAATCTAGGAATACGATACTATGGATGACCTTCTTTTTGCTTTTCAACTGTTTTGAAAGGATATCTTAAGGCAATCCAGGAGGAAATAATCTTTCAAAAATTTCGAGGAAGTAAATCTAAAGCCTACAGCAATATCTCGTGAAAACAATAACTTATAAGCGTCTTGCCGGCTGGTACAAGGAACAACGCCCGTTCTAGGGGCGGACAACCCGGACATCAGTCCGGAGCGGCAAATCTAATGGGCGGCATTTTAGCTGTTGACGTGACAAATTGACAAAAATTGAAATACTTAAGAAATTCCCCGAGACGCCACGAAAATACTGAAAAAGTTAACGAAAAAGCTTATTAACCCCATAGTGGGGCGGCAATTTGCCTTTTTGTCCGGGACGGCTTAAAGGCTAGAGCTGCCCCTGCAGGGAAGGGGGTTGAAGTATCGCCTCAACTGAAGATTTATATCTTTTGCCCAATGTCTTCGTTTGGTTTAACCGGATATTAAAAAATCAGCTCTTAAATTTTGTGGAGAATAAATTTAAAAACAACTATAAATTTTAAGTAGAATATAATAAACAAAATAATCGCCTGCGGCACATTAAAATTTCGGTTGTACTTCAAAATTGTCTTTGGAAAGCAGGAAAAATGTCATAAACATAACGGAAAAGTAACTTTTTCTCTGTTGCATCGCGTGCATAAATTCACCTAAAATGGCACTTTGATAACTTGTTATATAATATACTATTTTTAATAATATAATAATTTTATTTTAATTTTAAAAATAAAACAGAATCTAATATATCATTGTTGAGCTGTTGTTGTTTCAATAAATTTTCCAAGAGAAATGTAATGTTAACAGAGGGTGGATTGCTCCATTTACGATTTTCTTTTATTTTCAAGAACATTATTTTCATCACTGTATTTTTGTCAAGAGTTAATAATGAAAGTTCCGCTATTTGTTTTCTATTACAGAAGAGATTGCTTGTTAGTTTTTCATTTGAGTCTATCGCATGCAAGTGAAAGAAACTTGAATTAACTTTTTCAGCCAAGTTTGAAAGCTTTATAAAAAAAACAGTCGTGATTCCTTTTCAACATTAAATTTGCTGGTACGTTTCCACTTTTCAGTGGAATCTCCTTCTAATTTTGATCGACTTATTTGTATATTTTTTTACTTTCAGAAAGTAAATTACAATTGTTTTCTAATTTACCAAAATTAATTACAGTAACAAAAAGGAAGATTGATTATCTCTTGAACAACTTTCTCGTTAATAACATAAAAAGCTGTTTGTGTGGGCACATGGGATTATCTTCCAAATTTGTTTTGGTTCATTCGATCAGATTCAATAAAATCGTACAATTTTGTTAATCGAACCGGCAGACTGAAAGAAATCTATGAGATAAGCTCGCAAACTTACTCTTGACTTGTGATGAAATTTTCTGTAATCAGTATTTCGATTTACTTTTGGTAAAATCTAACTTCTTGCCGGAGATCTCTCATTTTTTATTCTATCAATTAATTGGTGTTAATTAACCTACACTGGACCTGAAAACCCACGACGTGTCGAGAAGTCAACATAATTGCTATTGTATTTGTCAAGAATGTGGGACGAATTTTTTTACGATGTTTGACAAGAAAATTTTGGCCACACCAGAGAAAAGCGGAAAACTTGTTTTTTTGTATTTGTTGACCTTGCATATGGAAACTTGGTTTCTCAAATATGAAAACTATGTTTACGTATCATTTGTAAGCAGCAAAAATTTTTATTTATAGAAAAGCACATTTAAATGTTCAATTGGTGCCAAAACATCAGTTTGACTTAATATCAACAACTGTTACTCATTTAATTTTTTAACATTGCAATTACCATTTACCACACCGTAGTTTCTCGTTGGCAGATATTATTTTTATTGGCTTTCTCTGTTCCTGATAATTTAATAAAAATGAGATTGCTTCAAATATTTTGAATTTATTGTACCAGAAGCAGCGTTCCATTTTCATAGTTTGCTTCAGTGGTTTTGGATGTTTTAGTAAATCATCTTCTCAATCTCTTTGTCTGGTCTAATCAACAACACCCTAGACCATTGTCAATATTGACAAAGTTCACAAATTTCTTTAGACTTTTTTTAGAAATCCGGCGGAAAATTAATTTTCTAACGCGAAAATGGAAAGGTAACTCATTATCGATTTTACACGTTGTCCAAACCACCCTCGCTTATCTAATTTTAAACACTTTATTCCCCTTGCCGCTTTCGTCTTATTGGTACCGAATTTAAATATAATCTAATTAATTCAGTTTTATTTAATCAATTCTGGAATATTTATTAGTGGCAAAATAAAAACAAAAATTCTACTTCTCGAAATAAACTCTTCACGAGCAAGGGTAGGAGTTTCGCTATTAATAACTGACCTCGCATATGTTTTTATATTGTGTACAGATTAAATTGTATTCTAATGTGTGCAATAAAATTTTAATATTTATGTAAAGCTGTGTTGTTTTTAAATGAGGTACGAGATTTGCATGAATTACCATTCAGTACAAAATTGTACTTTGTATTTTTTTTACGTTTACATGCATTGGTGGATGATTGGTTAATTTTGTTTATTTTTTACAGAAGAAGACGAGTCTCAAATTTTCGTCAAGTTCTTTAAATTTCACAAGTGCTATGATCTCATTCCAACGTCTGCTAAACTGGTCGTGTTCGACACTCAATTATTAGTCAAGAAGGCGTTTTTTGCACTCGTCTATAATGGTAAATATTCCAAGAGTCCAATTATCAAAATACTGGATGTTTTGTATTTTTAGGTGTAAGGGCTGCCCCGCTCTGGGATAGCATACAACAAGAGTTTGTTGGGATGCTTACCATCACCGATTTTATTAAAATTTTAAGAATGTATTATAAGTCTCCAAATGTGGCCATAGAAGAGTTAGAAGAGCATAAGTTAGATACCTGGCGGCATGTTCTGAAAGATCAACGTTCCTTAGTTAGCATAAGTCCAGATGCTTCCCTTTACGATGCCATCAGAACACTTATACATAATCGCATTCATCGACTACCTGTTATTGATCCAGATACTGGAAATGTATTGTACATACTCACCCACAAAAGAATACTGCGATTTCTGTTTTTGTATGTAAGTGTTGCGACGGAATATGTTCACTTTGCATGCCAAAGATGCGGCTTGCAGCGAGTCCGAGCCAAAAAGATATCTAAACAGGTGTTTTATTTTTTAGATAAATGAGTTACCAAAACCAAGTTACATGAATAAAACCTTAAAAGAAATTAAAATTGGCACGTACGACGATATCGAAATTGCGTACGAAGACACGTCGATAATAGTCGCCCTAAAAAAATTTGTAGAACGGAGGGTGTCCGCTTTACCGTTGGTCGATTCAGAAGGCAGGCTCGTCGATATATACGCAAAATTTGATGTTATCGTAAGTTTTTTAATTTTACTCGAAACCATAATCTGTAATTTCAATTTTAGAACCTGGCCGCCGAAAAGACTTACAATGATTTGGACGTCTCGCTGAGAAAGGCAAACGAACATAGAAATGAATGGTTTGAAGGCGTTCACAAGTGCAAATTAGATGAGACGCTGTTTACAATTATGGAACGAATCGTTAGGGCAGAGGTAAATTATTTTGTGCTCTTTCTATTTTTCGTCTAATTTGTTTTTGTATCTATAGGTGCACAGGCTGGTTGTGGTTGATGAAAACGACAAAGTCATTGGTATGATTTCGCTTTCCGATCTTTTATTATATTTGGTGTTAAGGCCATGTGGAGAAGATCTTCCGGATGGAGTTGCATCTGTTAGAGCACAGGTAATTAAAAAATATTTAGATTAAAATTTATAGAGGACGAATCAATACTGAATAGTCCAGTCAATGAGGGCTAAAATAGGGTATTACAAACTATGGTATTACCTCCGAATTCTTTCCTAAAGCATTGATTTTGATGAAATTTTGGGGAAAGTCTTCACTTTCAAGTCTACCCTGTGCCGATATATGCTTATAGTTTTTTTTAGGGGAATAAAACTTGTTATAACGTAAATCAAAGTAACTTGTAGGCTTTAATAAACATTTGATTAAGTTAAATAAAGGTATTTTATTAATTGTCTGGTGAACGTGGGGTTAATTATATACTATTCATTTTTTCTTTAAAAATTTGAGAGGTCAGTCTTTTTTGAATTGTATCTCTCTTAGTTTGAACGCAATCCACTTTTAGCAGTGTTCATTTTAAAGGTTTTTTCAAGTACTACAAAAAATGTTCTTAGCATTATACCCGTAAAATCGGTCGTTTTTCCGTTATTTTAAGTTGAATGCATCCATTTGAGCATTCACAAAAAACAAAGTCTCTTTTCGTCAGCCATATCTCGCTTTGTAGTGTACCTAGAATATTTCTAAACAAACGAATCTCTTTGTTTTTTTATAAGCTACAATTATGTTTCTAACACTTTTTTCATTAGACGCATAGTTTTTGAGTTATTCGTAAAAAACCGTTCAATCAAGTGTCATTTTTCAATGAAAATGCCAAGTTTTCAATCTTGAATAACTCGAACAATATTGAGTTTTCGAAAAAACTTTATAGAACATTTTTTGCTTAAAATTAGATTCTTTATCGACTCCCGGGGTTATTTTGACCAAAAAATTTTCCACCCCGGAAGATAAAAGCATTCTTCCGCATAGGGTAGACTTTGCTTCTTGAGCTATTTCCTACCTACTGTGAAAATTTCAAGTAAATTGATGCTTTAGGACAGAATTCGGAGCCAAATACCCTAATTAACTGGACTAGAAGACTTCTTAAAAACCGATTGACACAGGAGGTAAATATTTCGAAAACATTTTGTACACAGGACTCAGAATTCTAGGATATCCGATGAATTTTTGAGTGTACACAAAATTTTCGAGATATTGACTCCTGGAATTAACATGTGTTCCTTGTGCGAACCTGCTGCCCTATCTTCTCTTAAACTTTTTTGTTATAATATTTAAGAACAAATCAATCTAAAGAGTACCAATTTCTTTCCAAGTTAATAAGTGCTTATATTATGCAAGGTTGCTAAGGTTTTTGAATTTCTTTTATATTTGTTTTCAATTCAAACTCAAGATGTTTACGACGTTTTCTGTATTTTAATATATTCTTTTCAATTCGTTTTATAGACAGCTGATTTTTGCATTATTTATTTGCTGCTCTTTGCTCGTTTGAAGATTTTAATTAAGTCAGTTTACGTAGCAATATTATATCATATATTCTCTTTTATAAATTATTTTCCATTAAGGTTTTATTTATTCACTTTACCATACATTCGAGTCAATATTATATCAAATTTTGGAGCAGTTTCTTGTAAAGAAAACACAAAATTTTGTGACATTTTAAAATCATAAACCCCACTATTCATTTAAATTTACGCTAAATTTAACTAAAAACCACGAACTGTTTCCGTTCAAATGAACAATTTATTGATATCAATAGAAGAGGTTTACGACCTTATTTAAGTGCTAGGTTAGTATTAAGTAATATTTAAGGGTCCAATTTGTATTTCAAAATCACAATTTTGAAAATAAGTTTTTGGCAATAATATTTTGCTATCTTTAGATTTTTGTTATTGTTCATTTCACCTGCATATTTTCAAAAAACTTACAATTAAATTATTATGCCCTGATTACTTTCTTCCTCACTTTTGCAAATAAAATAACTAATAGAATTAATTTTTTGCAGGACATGAAATTACAGGACAGTAACTCACAAAGTAGTTTAGATTCGACGATATTAGAAGAAGAAGAGCAGGGCGAGTACAATTTAGATGAGAAATTTCACAAAGATGTGGAGAGCGACGAAGTAGAAGTTAGAAATTTAGACGAAAGTACAAATAGAAAATCTAGCGATAGTTTAATAGATTCTCCTATATTAGATAAAGCAGCTCTTCATAATGATGCAAATTCTATTTTTCGTGAAGTGGCGGCGACTGGCGGAGAATGATAGAAAATTGAAAATTTTATAGGAAAAGTGTGATGATGAAGAAATTATGCGGGTTCTTAAAATAAACTTTTTAAAATTGTAATGGGGATTGTTTCTTGTAACGGGGATTAACTTGTAACAAGTTTAAGGAGAGTAACGGGGGGTAGGTTTTTGTACTTAATTGATAAGAATATACCAAAGACTGCATGTCGATTTAATTATTTAATAAATCGATTTATTGTTTGCAAAAGAAACAATCCTCGAGAATTGAAAGCTCGATGTGCTTATTTATTTATCTAAACGACATGTACTTGTTCTCATTAGAAGTTATCCCTATTTACTAATAATGTATATTCTCACGTACCTACTACCTACATATATATTATCAACCGCAATTGGTCAAATTTTATTTTTGCATCCAATTTATCGTGGGCTGTTTGCATATAATTTTTAAGAGTTTATTTGTTGATTTTATTTCCAATTCTTGGCTTGTGCCAAGCTATTATTAGGTCTATTTATCTTTTTTAATCACTGTAAATTGTTAAAGCTTTTAAAAATGGTCGAGCGAAATGCCATGGTACCTTCAATTCGTCAAAACTCTAACAATAAGGAATTGTTGTATCTTTCAGTTTGAAATTTTCGTTACCAACATTGTTATTGTTAGGCAGAAGATTTAGGCTGCTTAATGTAACATTTGCTACCTACATAAAACGAGACTTTGTACTATAAACATGATATAGGTATGAAGATGTACAAAAAATATTGATAACACAAAATGATTAAAATGAATTTGCAAACTAAAATTATTGGTATGTACCGATTAGTGTATAGTGCTAAGTTATACAACGATGCAATACAATAGAACGAATGGGCTACTTACTGCGCCCAAGCCTAACCAGTGCTTGTTCGATGCAAATTCAGTGGCAAAATAAAATCGTTTAATATTTACACTTACAATTTGTTTTATTTTATTTTCATTATTTCAGTTGCAACACACAAAATTTGGATATATGCTGACGAGAGCAGTATCTGGACTTTCAACCGATTGTACCTGTCTATACTCCATGTTCCTATACGATGTATTTTTGAAAAACGTGATAGACCTGAGTCTATGTTCAGGGCTGTTCGGGCTGAGGAGAAGTAAAAACATATTTTTTTATAAGATTCTAGATATATTTTTTAAATTTAAAATAACTTCAGTACATTTTGTTGACTTTAGATGAATAATTGGGGGGTAGTAGTTAACTCGTTCTCCACCTTTGTATGCGTTCTTGAGTTATACCTAAACTTGAAGGCAGATATAAGTTAGTACTAATCGTCTGCCCTTGTTTACTCAAATTATAAATTTGTTTGAAGAAGCACAATGACCATGTCGACGCAATTTATACTAACTTTTCCAATTTATTTTACGAATTTGCTTTGATGTGGAATGGTTTTAATCTTTCTATTTCGTAATGTAGATTACGTGACGAAGTTTTTGTATTTTTAATTGAAACGAATTGACATTTAATTCTTGGTTCTACAGATTAATTATTATTAATGTAGGTAATTGGTATGCATTTCAAATTTTTCAAATAAATATAATTTGTGCCAACGTTGTCATTTAACAAAACATCGATCGATATTTTAATTGTATTTTGATAAACGTCAAAATTTCAAATGATCAACAACTTTAATTTTCAAAAGTTTTCGTTAGGTGTCGCCGTATGTCGTTTATGTTTTAATATTTGAAAATTGTCAAATATTTTTCAAGTGACGTTTTGTCGTATGTTTTGTGTTGGTAAAAAACTAAACAGTTCATTTGTTTTCGCGTGTTTTAATTATAATTAATTACGAACTTTTGTTCAACTGTTACTAAGTTTTGAATTTTTAATTTATTTTAGTGTTCATAACAATTGAAATAAATCGGTGCCGGTGTTGTAAATTTGGATCCTTGACAATCGATTGGAAATTGGAATTTGTAGCTGAATCGATAATTATGATAATGGAAAGGTTAGTTATATTTCTACATTATTTTGTTGTTCTAGCAGAAGTCGGCAAGTTTAAAATTATTGTTTCATTTGTAGGTTTTTTTAATCTACAAAACTTAACGATAAATTATACATTTGCTTTGAAATTATGTAGTAGGTATTTTTGAATATTGACTTTACGTTATTATATTTAAATTAATCTACAAAAGAAGTAGTTCTAAACCGAATGTGTAAAAATCTGAAAACGGTGTAAATTTGAAGAATGACTTCTGCCAAAACATCGATTTGTGTGATTGTTTTCTTTTGCTCGCTATCAATTTCCAGCCAATTAAGACAAACATTTATGATGTTTTGACAAATTGTACATTTATATTTAGACTATTTTTCATGAAGTCATAGTTACTAGGGAAGTTTTGGAACAATATTAATTGTCTTCGGCATTGCTGATAGTTAGGTACCGTTACTCCAGAAATTATTAACACACTCCTATGTTAGTAATGTAAATGTTACCTTTTGAAGATTTCTTTTCTCATATAAAAATAGATTTTATAGAACAATTTTTTTTTTTGTTGAAAATGTTATTCTCGTTATTTTTGGTTCTATACATTTTCTATTTTATCACACCGTTTTTGAGCGACGGCGACTTGAAGAGAAGACTGTAAAAATTTTAATAAAAACTAACATTGCTCTTAGACCGCGGTGGCTTGGTGTGTTCGCTAGTTGAAGTTATGAGCGGAGATTCTGGGTTCAAATCCCGGACTCGGCAGAATTTCTTAGCTCAGCCCTCTGGTGAACATTACGCTGTGGATCGAAATACTTATAACTTTCCTTAACACCTCAATGGAAAACGGAGTACAATAAACATCGAGCTTCAGGTACAAAGTGGACCTTGAACCACTACTCGTGTAGCAATAATAATAATAACATTGCTCTTATGGGAGTTTTATTAAATTTATTGCGGTCTATTTAAAGTTTCTGTCGCTCGGAATACAATTTGCAACAAAAGTTTTTCTATAAAATCTATTTTTATATGACAAAAGTCTTCAAACGCTAAAATTTACATCTCCTTTGAATAGAAGGTTTCATGCGGCTATTATTTATTAAATTCTTCTAAGTAATGAAAAGACGCGTTCGAAAAACGCGGTTTCGTTTGGGCGAAACGCTGGGTGAATTTAAACTGCCCTAATCCCTTAAAAACGGAAAAATGAAAAAGTGTAAACTGCCCTCCGAACAAAAAGATGTAAACTGCCCTCCAAGGCCACTAATCTGATTAATACAAAGTACATGGTGATACAGCAATTAAATTTATTTATGAAAAACATTATTATTATCAGTTAAAATTTATAAAATTTTTAAATAATAATTTTCACAAATAAATGTTATGAATAGTAATGACAGCGCTTACTGTTTGCATTTCATTTTAAAAACCGCAGAACTACTTTTTTTATGGTGGATCCGTGTATTGCCATGGTTGTCTTTGTCAAATTGGACTCTGCGCTACCCTGCGCTCCGGTCTCCCCACTCCGGGCGCTACGAGCCGTTTTGACAAAGACTAAACTAATTAAAAATATCCCTGAAGACCGAAAGAACTCGCTAAAGGTTGAACTTGAAAAAGGTGAAACTTTTTTAGTGTTTATTATAGTGTCGGGGATTTACGCTACGAACCCTTCGTTTCGCTTGGGACGCTTCGCGCCGTTATTTTGACGAGAGCTAAACTAAATTTAAACATCTCTGAGCGCGGCAGAACTCGAAAGGGGTGAAACTCGATTGGGGTGGATCTACTAATAGGATCTAGGTAATAATAATTTTGTAACACCCTGTACTGTAAAATAACCAAAATTGTGGGATTAATTAATTAAGCCTCAGGTAGTTTGGAGGGCAGTTTACATCTGGGATTACTGGCGACCTTTTTGCACGGAGGGAAGTTTACATTTTATGGTCAAGTTTGGAGGGCAGTTTACAATTCCCCGAAACGCTCGTAAGCGGTTCAAAATGACGATTAAATATTTCCAACTTTAAACGTGCATAAATCCTAAAATATCATACTTACGGCAAATCTGTCTGCGTCAATCGATTTATCTCAAAAAACTGCATAGGAAAACGCCAAAAAATGTGTGTATTTGAAACTTTCAATTTTTGGGGTCAAAAAACACCAAACCTTACGTTTTTTTCAAAAATCGCCAAAAATTTAGGTGGTCTTTTTTTGACCTAAACCGACGTGCTTTGATGCGAGGAGTTCGAAAATCGCGGTATCGTTTGGAGAAAACGCTCGTAAGCGGTTCAAAATGACGTTCAAATATTTCCAACTTTAAACGTGCATAAATCCTAAAATATCATACTTACGGCAAATCTGTCTGCGTCAATCGATTTATCTCAAAAAATTGCATAGGAAAACGCCAAAAAATGTGTGTATTTGAAACTTTCAATTTTTGGGGTCAAAAAACACCAAAGGGGTTAACCTTACGTTTTTTTCAAAAATCGCCAAAAATTTAGGTGGTCTTTTTTTGACCTAAACCGACGTGCTTTGATGCGAGGAGTTCGAAAAACGCGGTATCGTTTGGAGAAAACGCTCGTAAGCGGTTCAAAATGACGTTCAAATATTTCCAACTTTAAACGTGCATAAATCCTAAAATATCATACTTACGGCAAATCTGTCTGCGTCAATCGATTTATCTCAAAAAACTGCATAGGAAAACGCCAAAAAATGTGTGTATTTGAAACTTTCAATTTTTGGGGTCAAAAAACACCAAAGGGGTTAACCTTACGTTTTTTTCAAAAATCGCCAAAAATTTAGGTGGTCTTTTTTTGACCTAAACCGACGTGCTTTGATGCGAGGAGTTCGAAAAACGCGGTATCGTTTGGAGAAAACGCTCGTAAGCGGTTCAAAATGACGTTCAAATATTTCCAACTTTAAACGCGCATAAATCCTAAAATATCATACTTACGGCAAATCTGTCTGCGTCAATCGATTTATCTCAAAAAACTGCATAGGAAAACGCCAAAAAATGTGTGTATTTGAAACTTTCAATTTTTGGGGTCAAAAAACACCAAAGGGGTTAACCTTACGTTTTTTTCAAAAATCGCCAAAAATTTAGGTGGTTTTTTTTTGACCTAAACCGACGTGCTTTGATGCGAGGAGTTCGAAAATCGCGGTATCGTTTGGAGAAAACGCTCGTAAGCGGTTCAAAATGACGTTCAAATATTTCCAACTTTAAACGTGCATAAATCCTAAAATATCATACTTACGGCAAATCTGTCTGCGTCAATCGATTTATCTCAAAAAACTGCATTGGAAAACGCCAAAAAATGTGTGTATTTGAAACTTTCAATTTTTGGGGTCAAAAAACACCAAAGGGGTTAACCTTACGATTTTTTCAAAAATCGCCAAAAATTTAGGTGGTCTTTTTTTGACCTAAACCGACGTGCTTTGATGCGAGGAGTTCGAAAATCGCGGTATCGTTTGGAGAAAACGCTCGTAAGCGGTTCAAAATGACGTTCAAATATTTCCAACTTTAAACGTGCATAAATCCTAAAATATCATACTTACGGCAAATCTGTCTGCGTCAATCGATTTATCTCAAAAAACTGCATTGGAAAACGCCAAAAAATGTGTGTATTTGAAACTTTCAATTTTTGGGGTCAAAAAACACCAAAGGGGTTAACCTTACGTTTTTTTCAAAAATCGCCAAAAATTTAGGTGGTCTTTTTTTGACCTAAACCTACGTGCTTTGATGCGAGGAGTTCGAAAATCGCGGTATCGTTTGGAGAAAACGCTCGTAAGCGGTTCAAAATGACGTTCAAATATTTCCAACTTTAAACGTGCATAAATCCTAAAATATCATACTTACGGCAAATCTGTCTGCGTCAATCGATTTATCTCAAAAAACTGCATAGGAAAACGCCAAAAAATGTGTGTATTTGAAACTTTCAATTTTTGGGGTCAAAAAACACCAAAGGGGTTAACCTTACGTTTTTTTCAAAAATCGCCAAAAATTTAGGTGGTCTTTTTTTGACCTAAACCGACGTGCTTTGATGCGAGGAGTTCGAAAATCGCGGTATCGTTTGGAGAAAACGCTCGTAAGCGGTTCAAAATGACGTTCAAATATTTCCAACTTTAAACGTGCATAAATCCTAAAATATCATACTTACGGCAAATCTGTCTGCGTCAATCGATTTATCTCAAAAAACTGCATAGGAAAACGCCAAAAAATGTGTGTATTTGAAACTTTCAATTTTTGGGGTCAAAAAACACCAAAGGGGTTAACCTTACGTTTTTTTCAAAAATCGCCAAAAATTTAGGTGGTCTTTTTTTGACCTAAACCGACGTGCTTTGATGCGAGGAGTTCGAAAAACGCGGTATCGTTTGGAGAAAACGCTCGTAAGCGGTTCAAAATGACGTTCAAATATTTCCAACTTTAAACGTGCATAAATCCTAAAATATCATACTTACGGCAAATCTGTCTGCGTCAATCGATTTATCTCAAAAAACTGCATAGGAAAACGCCAAAAAATGTGTGTATTTGAAACTTTCAATTTTTGGGGTCAAAAAACACCAAAGGGGTTAACCTTACGTTTTTTTCAAAAATCGCCAAAAATTTAGGTGGTCTTTTTTTGACCTAAACCGACGTGCTTTGATGCGAGGAGTTCGAAAATCGCGGTATCGTTTGGAGAAAACGCTCGTAAGCGGTTCAAAATGACGTTCAAATATTTCCAACTTTAAACGTGCATAAATCCTAAAATATCATACTTACGGCAAATCTGTCTGCGTCAATCGATTTATCTCAAAAAACTGCATAGGAAAACGCCAAAAAATGTGTGTATTTGAAACTTTCAATTTTTGGGGTCAAAAAACACCAAACCTTACGTTTTTTTCAAAAATCGCCAAAAATTTAGGTGGTCTTTTTTTGACCTAAACCGACGTGCTTTGATGCGAGGAGTTCGAAAATCGCGGTATCGTTTGGAGAAAACGCTCGTAAGCGGTTCAAAATGACGTTCAAATATTTCCAACTTTAAACGTGCATAAATCCTAAAATATCATACTTACGGCAAATCTGTCTGCGTCAATCGATTTATCTCAAAAAATTGCATAGGAAAACGCCAAAAAATGTGTGTATTTGAAACTTTCAATTTTTGGGGTCAAAAAACACCAAAGGGGTTAACCTTACGTTTTTTTCAAAAATCGCCAAAAATTTAGGTGGTCTTTTTTTGACCTAAACCGACGTGCTTTGATGCGAGGAGTTCGAAAAACGCGGTATCGTTTGGAGAAAACGCTCGTAAGCGGTTCAAAATGACGTTCAAATATTTCCAACTTTAAACGTGCATAAATCCTAAAATATCATACTTACGGCAAATCTGTCTGCGTCAATCGATTTATCTCAAAAAACTGCATAGGAAAACGCCAAAAAATGTGTGTATTTGAAACTTTCAATTTTTGGGGTCAAAAAACACCAAAGGGGTTAACCTTACGTTTTTTTCAAAAATCGCCAAAAATTTAGGTGGTCTTTTTTTGACCTAAACCGACGTGCTTTGATGCGAGGAGTTCGAAAAACGCGGTATCGTTTGGAGAAAACGCTCGTAAGCGGTTCAAAATGACGTTCAAATATTTCCAACTTTAAACGCGCATAAATCCTAAAATATCATACTTACGGCAAATCTGTCTGCGTCAATCGATTTATCTCAAAAAACTGCATAGGAAAACGCCAAAAAATGTGTGTATTTGAAACTTTCAATTTTTGGGGTCAAAAAACACCAAAGGGGTTAACCTTACGTTTTTTTCAAAAATCGCCAAAAATTTAGGTGGTCTTTTTTTGACCTAAACCTACGTGCTTTGATGCGAGGAGTTCGAAAATCGCGGTATCGTTTGGAGAAAACGCTCGTAAGCGGTTCAAAATGACGTTCAAATATTTCCAACTTTAAACGTGCATAAATCCTAAAATATCATACTTACGGCAAATCTGTCTGCGTCAATCGATTTATCTCAAAAAACTGCATAGGAAAACGCCAAAAAATGTGTGTATTTGAAACTTTCAATTTTTGGGGTCAAAAAACACCAAAGGGGTTACCTTACGTTTTTTTCAAAAATCGCCAAAAATTTAGGTGGTCTTTTTTTGACCTAAACCGACGTGCTTTGATGCGAGGAGTTCGAAAATCGCGGTATCGTTTGGAGAAAACGCTCGTAAGCGGTTCAAAATGACGTTCAAATATTTCCAACTTTAAACGTGCATAAATCCTAAAATATCATACTTACGGCAAATCTGTCTGCGTCAATCGATTTATCTCAAAAAACTGCATAGGAAAACGCCAAAAAATGTGTGTATTTGAAACTTTCAATTTTTGGGGTCAAAAAACACCAAAGGGGTTAACCTTACGTTTTTTTCAAAAATCGCCAAAAATTTAGGTGGTCTTTTTTTGACCTAAACCGACGTGCTTTGATGCGAGGAGTTCGAAAAACGCGGTATCGTTTGGAGAAAACGCTCGTAAGCGGTTCAAAATGACGTTCAAATATTTCCAACTTTAAACGTGCATAAATCCTAAAATATCATACTTACGGCAAATCTGTCTGCGTCAATCGATTTATCTCAAAAAACTGCATAGGAAAACGCCAAAAAATGTGTGTATTTGAAACTTTCAATTTTTGGGGTCAAAAAACACCAAAGGGGTTAACCTTACGTTTTTTTCAAAAATCGCCAAAAATTTAGGTGGTCTTTTTTTGACCTAAACCGACGTGCTTTGATGCGAGGAGTTCGAAAATCGCGGTATCGTTTGGAGAAAACGCTCGTAAGCGGTTCAAAATGACGTTCAAATATTTCCAACTTTAAACGTGCATAAATCCTAAAATATCATACTTACGGCAAATCTGTCTGCGTCAATCGATTTATCTCAAAAAACTGCATAGGAAAACGCCAAAAAATGTGTGTATTTGAAACTTTCAATTTTTGGGGTCAAAAAACACCAAAGGGGTTAACCTTACGTTTTTTTCAAAAATCGCCAAAAATTTAGGTGGTCTTTTTTTGACTTAAACCGACGCGACGTGCTTTGATGCGAGGAGTTCGAAAATCGCGGTATCGTTTGGAGAAAACGCTCGTAAGCGGTTCAAAATGACGTTCAAATATTTCCAACTTTAAACGTGCATAAATCCTAAAATATCATACTTACGGCAAATCTGTCTGCGTCAATCGATTTATCTCAAAAAACTCCATAGGAAAACGCCAAAAAATGTGTGTATTTGAAACTTTCAATTTTTGGGGTCAAAAAACACCAAAGGGGTTAACCTTACGTTTTTTTCAAAAATCGCCAAAAATTTAGGTGGTCTTTTTTTGACCTAAACCGACGTGCTTTGATGCGAGGAGTTCGAAAATCGCGGTATCGTTTGGAGAAAACGCTCGTAAGCGGTTCAAAATGACGTTCAAATATTTCCAACTTTAAACGTGCATAAATCCTAAAATATCATACTTACGGCAAATCTGTCTGCGTCAATCGATTTATCTCAAAAAACTGCATAGGAAAACGCCAAAAAATGTGTGTATTTGAAACTTTCAATTTTTGGGGTCAAAAAACACCAAAGGGGTTAACCTTACGTTTTTTTCAAAAATCGCCAAAAATTTAGGTGGTCTTTTTTTGACCTAAACCGACGTGCTTTGATGCGAGGAGTTCGAAAATCGCGGTATCGTTTGGAGAAAACGCTCGTAAGCGGTTCAAAATGACGTTCAAATATTTCCAACTTTAAACGTGCATAAATCCTAAAATATCATACTTACGGCAAATCTGTCTGCGTCAATCGATTTATCTCAAAAAACTGCATAGGAAAACGCCAAAAAATGTGTGTATTTGAAACTTTCAATTTTTGGGGTCAAAAAACACCAAAGGGGTTAACCTTACGTTTTTTTCAAAAATCGCCAAAAATTTAGGTGGTCTTTTTTTGACCTAAACCGACGTGCTTTGATGCGAGGAGTTCGAAAAACGCGGTATCGTTTGGAGAAAACGCTCGTAAGCGGTTCAAAATGACGTTCAAATATTTCCAACTTTAAACGTGCATAAATCCTAAAATATCATACTTACGGCAAATCTGTCTGCGTCAATCGATTTATCTCAAAAAACTGCATTGGAAAACGCCAAAAAATGTGTGTATTTGAAACTTTCAATTTTTGGGGTCAAAAAACACCAAAGGGGTTAACCTTACGTTTTTTTCAAAAATCGCCAAAAATTTAGGTGGTCTTTTTTTGACCTAAACCGACGTGCTTTGATGCGAGGAGTTCGAAAATCGCGGTATCGTTTGGAGAAAACGCTCGTAAGCGGTTCTAAATGACGTTCAAATATTTCCAACTTTAAATGTGCATAAATCCTAAAATATCATACTTACGGCAAATCTGTCTGCGTCAATCGATTTATCTCAAAAAACTGCATAGGAAAACGCCAAAAAATGTGTGTATTTGAAACTTTCAATTTTTGGGGTCAAAAAACACCAAAGGGGTTAACCTTACGTTTTTTTCAAAAATCGCCAAAAATTTAGGTGGTCTTTTTTTGACCTAAACCGACGTGCTTTGATGCGAGGAGTTCGAAAATCGCGGTATCGTTTGGAGAAAACGCTCGTAAGCGGTTCAAAATGACGTTCAAATATTTCCAACTTTAAACGTGCATAAATCCTAAAATATCATACTTACGGCAAATCTGTCTGCGTCAATCGATTTATCTCAAAAAACTGCATAGGAAAACGCCAAAAAATGTGTGTATTTGAAACTTTCAATTTTTGGGGTCAAAAAACACCAAAGGGGTTAACCTTACGTTTTTTTCAAAAATCGCCAAAAATTTAGGTGGTCTTTTTTTGACCTAAACCGATGTGCTTTGATGCGAGGAGTTCGAAAAACGCGGTATCGTTTGGAGAAAACGCTCGTAAGCGGTTCAAAATGACGTTCAAATATTTCCAACTTTAAACGTGCATAAATCCTAAAATATCATACTTACGGCAAATCTGTCTGCGTCAATCGATTTATCTCAAAAAACTGCATAGGAAAACGCCAAAAAATGTGTGTATTTGAAACTTTCCATTTTTGGGGTCAAAAAACACCAAAGGGGTTAACCTTACGTTTTTTTCAAAAATCGCCAAAAATTTAGGTGGTCTTTTTTTGACCTAAACCGACGTGCTTTGATGCGAGGAGTTCGAAAATCGCGGTATCGTTTGGAGAAAACGCTCGTAAGCGGTTCAAAATGACGTTCAAATATTTCCAACTTTAAACGTGCATAAATCCTAAAATATCATACTTACGGCAAATCTGTCTGCGTCAATCGATTTATCTCAAAAAACTGCATTGGAAAACGCCAAAAAATGTGTGTATTTGAAACTTTCAATTTTTGGGGTCAAAAAACACCAAAGGGGTTAACCTTACGTTTTTTTCAAAAATCGCCAAAAATTTAGGTGGTCTTTTTTTGACCTAAACCGACGTGCTTTGATGCGAGGAGTTCGAAAATCGCGGTATCGTTTGGAGAAAACGCTCGTAAGCGGTTCAAAATGACGTTCAAATATTTCCAACTTTAAACGTGCATAAATCCTAAAATATCATACTTACGGCAAATCTGTCTGCGTCAATCGATTTATCTCAAAAAACTGCATAGGAAAACGCCAAAAAATGTGTGTATTTGAAACTTTCAATTTTTGGGGTCAAAAAACACCAAAGGGGTTAACCTTACGTTTTTTTCAAAAATCGCCAAAAATTTAGGTGGTCTTTTTGTGACCTAAACCGACGTGCTTTGATGCGAGGAGTTCGAAAAACGCGGTATCGTTTGGAGAAAACGCTCGTAAGCGGTTCAAAATGACGTTCAAATATTTCCAACTTTAAACGTGCATAAATCCTAAAATATCATACTTACGGCAAATCTGTCTGCGTCAATCGATTTATCTCAAAAAACTGCATAGGAAAACGCCAAAAAATGTGTGTATTTGAAACTTTCAATTTTTGGGGTCAAAAAACACCAAAGGGGTTAACCTTACGTTTTTTTCAAAAATCGCCAAAAATTTAGGTGGTCTTTTTTTGACCTAAACCGACGTGCTTTGATGCGAGGAGTTCGAAAATCGCGGTATCGTTTGGAGAAAACGCTCGTAAGCGGTTCAAAATGACGTTCAAATATTTCCAACTTTAAACGTGCATAAATCCTAAAATATCATACTTACGGCAAATCTGTCTGCGTCAATCGATTTATCTCAAAAAACTGCATAGGAAAACGCCAAAAAATGTGTGTATTTGAAACTTTCAATTTTTGGGGTCAAAAAACACCAAAGGGGTTAACCTTACGTTTTTTTCAAAAATCGCCAAAAATTTAGGTGGTCTTTTTTTGACCTAAACCGACGTGCTTTGATGCGAGGAGTTCGAAAAACGCGGTATCGTTTGGAGAAAACGCTCGTAAGCGGTTCAAAATGACGTTCAAATATTTCCAACTTTAAACGTGCATAAATCCTAAAATATCATACTTACGGCAAATCTGTCTGCGTCAATCGATTTATCTCAAAAAACTGCATAGGAAAACGCCAAAAAATGTGTGTATTTGAAACTTTCAATTTTTGGGGTCAAAAAACACCAAAGGGGTTAACCTTACGTTTTTTTCAAAAATCGCCAAAAATTTAGGTGGTCTTTTTTTGACCTAAACCGACGTGCTTTGATGCGAGGAGTTCGAAAAACGCGGTATCGTTTGGAGAAAACGCTCGTAAGCGGTTCAAAATGACGTTCAAATATTTCCAACTTTAAACGTGCATAAATCCTAAAATATCATACTTACGGCAAATCTGTCTGCGTCAATCGATTTATCTCAAAAAACTGCATTGGAAAACGCCAAAAAATGTGTGTATTTGAAACTTTCAATTTTTGGGGTCAAAAAACACCAAAGGGGTTAACCTTACGTTTTTTTCAAAAATCGCCAAAAATTTAGGTGGTCTTTTTTTGACCTAAACCGACGTGCTTTGATGCGAGGAGTTCGAAAATCGCGGTATCGTTTGGAGAAAACGCTCGTAAGCGGTTCAAAATGACGTTCAAATATTTCCAACTTTAAACGTGCATAAATCCTAAAATATCATACTTACGGCAAATCTGTCTGCGTCAATCGATTTATCTCAAAAAACTGCATAGGAAAACGCCAAAAAATGTGTGTATTTGAAACTTTCAATTTTTGGGGTCAAAAAACACCAAAGGGGTTAACCTTACGTTTTTTTCAAAAATCGCCAAAAATTTAGGTGGTCTTTTTTTGACCTAAACCGACGTGCTTTGATGCGAGGAGTTCGAAAATCGCGGTATCGTTTGGAGAAAACGCTCGTAAGCGGTTCAAAATGACGTTCAAATATTTCCAACTTTAAACGTGCATAAATCCTAAAATATCATACTTACGGCAAATCTGTCTGCGTCAATCGATTTATCTCAAAAAACTGCATAGGAAAACGCCAAAAAATGTGTGTATTTGAAACTTTCAATTTTTGGGGTCAAAAAACACCAAAGGGGTTAACCTTACGTTTTTTTCAAAAATCGCCAAAAATTTAGGTGGTCTTTTTTTGACCTAAACCGACGTGCTTTGATGCGAGGAGTTCGAAAAACGCGGTATCGTTTGGAGAAAACGCTCGTAAGCGGTTCAAAATGACGTTCAAATATTTCCAACTTTAAACGTGCATAAATCCTAAAATATCATACTTACGGCAAATCTGTCTGCGTCAATCGATTTATCTCAAAAAACTGCATAGGAAAACGCCAAAAAATGTGTGTATTTGAAACTTTCAATTTTTGGGGTCAAAAAACACCAAAGGGGTTAACCTTACGTTTTTTTCAAAAATCGCCAAAAATTTAGGTGGTCTTTTTTTGACCTAAACCGACGTGCTTTGATGCGAGGAGTTCGAAAAACGCGGTATCGTTTGGAGAAAACGCTCGTAAGCGGTTCAAAATGACGTTCAAATATTTCCAACTTTAAACGTGCATAAATCCTAAAATATCATACTTACGGCAAATCTGTCTGCGTCAATCGATTTATCTCAAAAAACTGCATAGGAAAACGCCAAAAAATGTGTGTATTTGAAACTTTCAATTTTTGGGGTCAAAAAACACCAAAGGGGTTAACCTTACGTTTTTTTCAAAAATCGCCAAAAATTTAGGTGGTCTTTTTTTGACCTAAACCGACGTGCTTTGATGCGAGGAGTTCGAAAAACGCGGTATCGTTTGGAGAAAACGCTCGTAAGCGGTTCAAAATGACGTTCAAATATTTCCAACTTTAAACGTGCATAAATCCTAAAATATCATACTTACGGCAAATCTGTCTGCGTCAATCGATTTATCTCAAAAAACTGCATAGGAAAACGCCAAAAAATGTGTGTATTTGAAACTTTCAATTTTTGGGGTCAAAAAACACCAAAGGGGTTAACCTTACGTTTTTTTCAAAAATCGCCAAAAATTTAGGTGGTCTTTTTTTGACCTAAACCGACGTGCTTTGATGCGAGGAGTTCGAAAAACGCGGTATCGTTTGGAGAAAACGCTCGTAAGCGGTTCAAAATGACGTTCAAATATTTCCAACTTTAAACGTGCATAAATCCTAAAATATCATACTTACGGCAAATCTGTCTGCGTCAATCGATTTATCTCAAAAAACTGCATAGGAAAACGCCAAAAAATGTGTGTATTTGAAACTTTCAATTTTTGGGGTCAAAAAACACCAAAGGGGTTAACCTTACGTTTTTTTCAAAAATCGCCAAAAATTTAGGTGGTCTTTTTTTGACCTAAACCGACGTGCTTTGATGCGAGGAGTTCGAAAAACGCGGTATCGTTTGGAGAAAACGCTCGTAAGCGGTTCAAAATGACGTTCAAATATTTCCAACTTTAAACGTGCATAAATCCTAAAATATCATACTTACGGCAAATCTGTCTGCGTCAATCGATTTATCTCAAAAAACTGCATTGGAAAACGCCAAAAAATGTGTGTATTTGAAACTTTCAATTTTTGGGGTCAAAAAACACCAAAGGGGTTAACCTTACGTTTTTTTCAAAAATCGCCAAAAATTTAGGTGGTCTTTTTTTGACCTAAACCGACGTGCTTTGATGCGAGGAGTTCGAAAATCGCGGTATCGTTTGGAGAAAACGCTCGTAAGCGGTTCAAAATGACGTTCAAATATTTCCAACTTTAAACGTGCATAAATCCTAAAATATCATACTTACGGCAAATCTGTCTGCGTCAATCGATTTATCTCAAAAAACTGCATAGGAAAACGCCAAAAAATGTGTGTATTTGAAACTTTCAATTTTTGGGGTCAAAAAACACCAAAGGGGTTAACCTTACGTTTTTTTCAAAAATCGCCAAAAATTTAGGTGGTCTTTTTTTGACCTAAACCGACGTGCTTTGATGCGAGGAGTTCGAAAATCGCGGTATCGTTTGGAGAAAACGCTCGTAAGCGGTTCAAAATGACGTTCAAATATTTCCAACTTTAAACGTGCATAAATCCTAAAATATCATACTTACGGCAAATCTGTCTGCGTCAATCGATTTATCTCAAAAAACTGCATAGGAAAACGCCAAAAAATGTGTGTATTTGAAACTTTCAATTTTTGGGGTCAAAAAACACCAAAGGGGTTAACCTTACGTTTTTTTCAAAAATCGCCAAAAATTTAGGTGGTCTTTTTTTGACCTAAACCGACGTGCTTTGATGCGAGGAGTTCGAAAAACGCGGTATCGTTTGGAGAAAACGCTCGTAAGCGGTTCAAAATGACGTTCAAATATTTCCAACTTTAAACGTGCATAAATCCTAAAATATCATACTTACGGCAAATCTGTCTGCGTCAATCGATTTATCTCAAAAAACTGCATAGGAAAACGCCAAAAAATGTGTGTATTTGAAACTTTCAATTTTTGGGGTCAAAAAACACCAAAGGGGTTAACCTTACGTTTTTTTCAAAAATCGCCAAAAATTTAGGTGGTCTTTTTTTGACCTAAACCGACGTGCTTTGATGCGAGGAGTTCGAAAAACGCGGTATCGTTTGGAGAAAACGCTCGTAAGCGGTTCAAAATGACGTTCAAATATTTCCAACTTTAAACGTGCATAAATCCTAAAATATCATACTTACGGCAAATCTGTCTGCGTCAATCGATTTATCTCAAAAAACTGCATAGGAAAACGCCAAAAAATGTGTGTATTTGAAACTTTCAATTTTTGGGGTCAAAAAACACCAAAGGGGTTAACCTTACGTTTTTTTCAAAAATCGCCAAAAATTTAGGTGGTCTTTTTTTGACCTAAACCGACGTGCTTTGATGCGAGGAGTTCGAAAAACGCGGTATCGTTTGGAGAAAACGCTCGTAAGCGGTTCAAAATGACGTTCAAATATTTCCAACTTTAAACGTGCATAAATCCTAAAATATCATACTTACGGCAAATCTGTCTGCGTCAATCGATTTATCTCAAAAAACTGCATAGGAAAACGCCAAAAAATGTGTGTATTTGAAACTTTCAATTTTTGGGGTCAAAAAACACCAAAGGGGTTAACCTTACGTTTTTTTCAAAAATCGCCAAAAATTTAGGTGGTCTTTTTTTGACCTAAACCGACGCACAGTGGGGCCAGATCGAAAATATGTGGCCAAAATATGAAGGACTTCTCTGATTTTTATGAAATTTGGAATACATAGGTTTTTGGGGTCGCTGATTACGAATATCATATCAAAAATTAAAAAACAAAATGGCGGATCTAATATGGCGGACTTACATATGAAAATGATCTTTAATTTCTGCAGAACTTGGTATACGTAGGTTTTTGAGGTCGTTGATTACGAATATCATATCAAAAAATCCAAAAACAAAATGGCGGATTTAATATGGCGGACTGACATATAAAAATGATGCTTATTTTCTGCAGAACTTGGTATACGTGGGTTTTTGGGGTCGCTGATTACGAATATCATATCAAAAATTAATTTGATATATCCCTTCGAAACAATAAAATTATTATTGTCGTTTTATTTTAATCAACTTCTTCATGCATTACGAGAATTACATAATATATGCATTATTGCATGTATTATTTTCTCATTTTTAATATAAGTTAATTACGCTTGGGGCACTCCGGGGCAGGTTTTTTTTTCAGATTCTATTAAAGACAAGTCTTACCTACAATCTGAAAAAAAAACTCCGCCCAACAACGTCCGACAGTGCACTTTAATCAACTTTGTTTGTCAATTTTTGTACGTATTTTTTACGTTATTTTGCATTTAAAAAATTGATAAAGATTATATTCATATATTACAATTATATAATATTCTAAAGTACTAAATAATATATATACTTTCACCTAAAGATTCCATTTTGTAGATTGAAAATCGGACAAAATTTGCGCCTTTGGTCACGCTTTTTCTAGCGCTATGAAAAACTTGCTTCAAAGCTTGTACTACCTGCGCGTTCAAAGGTCGCTGTTCAAATGCTTATTGTGGGCCTGGTATATACATTCGACTCCTTTAAATTATGTCGTTAGACCCTTTGAGTATTACTGTACCTAACTGTATATTTAAATTTCTTAAAAATAACACTGCATTTTTTCTATTTTGGCCGCGGATTTGCGATCTGGCCCCACTGTGCGACGTGCTTTGATGCGAGGAGTTCGAAAATCGCGGTATCGTTTGGAGAAAACGCTCGTAAGCGGTTCAAAATGACGTTCAAATATTTCCAACTTTAAACGTGCATAAATCCTAAAATATCATACTTACGGCAAATCTGTCTGCGTCAATCGATTTATCTCAAAAAACTGCATAGGAAAACGCCAAAAAATGTGTGTATTTGAAACTTTCAATTTTTGGGGTCAAAAAACACCAAAGGGGTTAACCTTACGTTTTTTTCAAAAATCGCCAAAAATTTAGGTGGTCTTTTTTTGACCTAAACCGACGTGCTTTGATGCGAGGAGTTCGAAAAACGCGGTATCGTTTGGAGAAAACGCTCGTAAGCGGTTCAAAATGACGTTCAAATATTTCCAACTTTAAACGTGCATAAATCCTAAAATATCATACTTACGGCAAATCTGTCTGCGTCAATCGATTTATCTCAAAAAACTGCATAGGAAAACGCCAAAAAATGTGTGTATTTGAAACTTTCAATTTTTGGGGTCAAAAAACACCAAAGGGGTTAACCTTACGTTTTTTTCAAAAATCGCCAAAAATTTAGGTGGTCTTTTTTTGACCTAAACCGACGTGCTTTGATGCGAGGAGTTCGAAAAACGCGGTATCGTTTGGAGAAAACGCTCGTAAGCGGTTCAAAATGACGTTCAAATATTTCCAACTTTAAACGCGCATAAATCCTAAAATATCATACTTACGGCAAATCTGTCTGCGTCAATCGATTTATCTCAAAAAACTGCATAGGAAAACGCCAAAAAATGTGTGTATTTGAAACTTTCAATTTTTGGGGTCAAAAAACACCAAAGGGGTTAACCTTACGTTTTTTTCAAAAATCGCCAAAAATTTAGGTGGTCTTTTTTTGACCTAAACCTACGTGCTTTGATGCGAGGAGTTCGAAAATCGCGGTATCGTTTGGAGAAAACGCTCGTAAGCGGTTCAAAATGACGTTCAAATATTTCCAACTTTAAACGTGCATAAATCCTAAAATATCATACTTACGGCAAATCTGTCTGCGTCAATCGATTTATCTCAAAAAACTGCATAGGAAAACGCCAAAAAATGTGTGTATTTGAAACTTTCAATTTTTGGGGTCAAAAAACACCAAAGGGGTTACCTTACGTTTTTTTCAAAAATCGCCAAAAATTTAGGTGGTCTTTTTTTGACCTAAACCGACGTGCTTTGATGCGAGGAGTTCGAAAATCGCGGTATCGTTTGGAGAAAACGCTCGTAAGCGGTTCAAAATGACGTTCAAATATTTCCAACTTTAAACACGTGCATAAATCCTAAAATATCATACTTACGGCAAATCTGTCTGCGTCAATCGATTTATCTCAAAAAACTGCATAGGAAAACGCCAAAAAATGTGTGTATTTGAAACTTTCAATTTTTGGGGTCAAAAAACACCAAAGGGGTTAACCTTACGTTTTTTTCAAAAATCGCCAAAAATTTAGGTGGTCTTTTTTTGACCTAAACCGACGTGCTTTGATGCGAGGAGTTCGAAAAACGCGGTATCGTTTGGAGAAAACGCTCGTAAGCGGTTCAAAATGACGTTCAAATATTTCCAACTTTAAACGTGCATAAATCCTAAAATATCATACTTACGGCAAATCTGTCTGCGTCAATCGATTTATCTCAAAAAACTGCATAGGAAAACGCCAAAAAATGTGTGTATTTGAAACTTTCAATTTTTGGGGTCAAAAAACACCAAAGGGGTTAACCTTACGTTTTTTTCAAAAATCGCCAAAAATTTAGGTGGTCTTTTTTTGACCTAAACCGACGTGCTTTGATGCGAGGAGTTCGAAAATCGCGGTATCGTTTGGAGAAAACGCTCGTAAGCGGTTCAAAATGACGTTCAAATATTTCCAACTTTAAACGTGCATAAATCCTAAAATATCATACTTACGGCAAATCTGTCTGCGTCAATCGATTTATCTCAAAAAACTGCATAGGAAAACGCCAAAAAATGTGTGTATTTGAAACTTTCAATTTTTGGGGTCAAAAAACACCAAAGGGGTTAACCTTACGTTTTTTTCAAAAATCGCCAAAAATTTAGGTGGTCTTTTTTTGACTTAAACCGACGCGACGTGCTTTGATGCGAGGAGTTCGAAAATCGCGGTATCGTTTGGAGAAAACGCTCGTAAGCGGTTCAAAATGACGTTCAAATATTTCCAACTTTAAACGTGCATAAATCCTAAAATATCATACTTACGGCAAATCTGTCTGCGTCAATCGATTTATCTCAAAAAACTCCATAGGAAAACGCCAAAAAATGTGTGTATTTGAAACTTTCAATTTTTGGGGTCAAAAAACACCAAAGGGGTTAACCTTACGTTTTTTTCAAAAATCGCCAAAAATTTAGGTGGTCTTTTTTTGACCTAAACCGACGTGCTTTGATGCGAGGAGTTCGAAAATCGCGGTATCGTTTGGAGAAAACGCTCGTAAGCGGTTCAAAATGACGTTCAAATATTTCCAACTTTAAACGTGCATAAATCCTAAAATATCATACTTACGGCAAATCTGTCTGCGTCAATCGATTTATCTCAAAAAACTGCATAGGAAAACGCCAAAAAATGTGTGTATTTGAAACTTTCAATTTTTGGGGTCAAAAAACACCAAAGGGGTTAACCTTACGTTTTTTTCAAAAATCGCCAAAAATTTAGGTGGTCTTTTTTTGACCTAAACCGACGTGCTTTGATGCGAGGAGTTCGAAAATCGCGGTATCGTTTGGAGAAAACGCTCGTAAGCGGTTCAAAATGACGTTCAAATATTTCCAACTTTAAACGTGCATAAATCCTAAAATATCATACTTACGGCAAATCTGTCTGCGTCAATCGATTTATCTCAAAAAACTGCATAGGAAAACGCCAAAAAATGTGTGTATTTGAAACTTTCAATTTTTGGGGTCAAAAAACACCAAAGGGGTTAACCTTACGTTTTTTTCAAAAATCGCCAAAAATTTAGGTGGTCTTTTTTTGACCTAAACCGACGTGCTTTGATGCGAGGAGTTCGAAAAACGCGGTATCGTTTGGAGAAAACGCTCGTAAGCGGTTCAAAATGACGTTCAAATATTTCCAACTTTAAACGTGCATAAATCCTAAAATATCATACTTACGGCAAATCTGTCTGCGTCAATCGATTTATCTCAAAAAACTGCATTGGAAAACGCCAAAAAATGTGTGTATTTGAAACTTTCAATTTTTGGGGTCAAAAAACACCAAAGGGGTTAACCTTACGTTTTTTTCAAAAATCGCCAAAAATTTAGGTGGTCTTTTTTTGACCTAAACCGACGTGCTTTGATGCGAGGAGTTCGAAAATCGCGGTATCGTTTGGAGAAAACGCTCGTAAGCGGTTCTAAATGACGTTCAAATATTTCCAACTTTAAATGTGCATAAATCCTAAAATATCATACTTACGGCAAATCTGTCTGCGTCAATCGATTTATCTCAAAAAACTGCATAGGAAAACGCCAAAAAATGTGTGTATTTGAAACTTTCAATTTTTGGGGTCAAAAAACACCAAAGGGGTTAACCTTACGTTTTTTTCAAAAATCGCCAAAAATTTAGGTGGTCTTTTTTTGACCTAAACCGACGTGCTTTGATGCGAGGAGTTCGAAAATCGCGGTATCGTTTGGAGAAAACGCTCGTAAGCGGTTCAAAATGACGTTCAAATATTTCCAACTTTAAACGTGCATAAATCCTAAAATATCATACTTACGGCAAATCTGTCTGCGTCAATCGATTTATCTCAAAAAACTGCATAGGAAAACGCCAAAAAATGTGTGTATTTGAAACTTTCAATTTTTGGGGTCAAAAAACACCAAAGGGGTTAACCTTACGTTTTTTTCAAAAATCGCCAAAAATTTAGGTGGTCTTTTTTTGACCTAAACCGATGTGCTTTGATGCGAGGAGTTCGAAAAACGCGGTATCGTTTGGAGAAAACGCTCGTAAGCGGTTCAAAATGACGTTCAAATATTTCCAACTTTAAACGTGCATAAATCCTAAAATATCATACTTACGGCAAATCTGTCTGCGTCAATCGATTTATCTCAAAAAACTGCATAGGAAAACGCCAAAAAATGTGTGTATTTGAAACTTTCAATTTTTGGGGTCAAAAAACACCAAAGGGGTTAACCTTACGTTTTTTTCAAAAATCGCCAAAAATTTAGGTGGTCTTTTTTTGACCTAAACCGACGTGCTTTGATGCGAGGAGTTCGAAAATCGCGGTATCGTTTGGAGAAAACGCTCGTAAGCGGTTCAAAATGACGTTCAAATATTTCCAACTTTAAACGTGCATAAATCCTAAAATATCATACTTACGGCAAATCTGTCTGCGTCAATCGATTTATCTCAAAAAACTGCATTGGAAAACGCCAAAAAATGTGTGTATTTGAAACTTTCAATTTTTGGGGTCAAAAAACACCAAAGGGGTTAACCTTACGTTTTTTTCAAAAATCGCCAAAAATTTAGGTGGTCTTTTTTTGACCTAAACCGACGTGCTTTGATGCGAGGAGTTCGAAAATCGCGGTATCGTTTGGAGAAAACGCTCGTAAGCGGTTCAAAATGACGTTCAAATATTTCCAACTTTAAACGTGCATAAATCCTAAAATATCATACTTACGGCAAATCTGTCTGCGTCAATCGATTTATCTCAAAAAACTGCATAGGAAAACGCCAAAAAATGTGTGTATTTGAAACTTTCAATTTTTGGGGTCAAAAAACACCAAAGGGGTTAACCTTACGTTTTTTTCAAAAATCGCCAAAAATTTAGGTGGTCTTTTTGTGACCTAAACCGACGTGCTTTGATGCGAGGAGTTCGAAAAACGCGGTATCGTTTGGAGAAAACGCTCGTAAGCGGTTCAAAATGACGTTCAAATATTTCCAACTTTAAACGTGCATAAATCCTAAAATATCATACTTACGGCAAATCTGTCTGCGTCAATCGATTTATCTCAAAAAACTGCATAGGAAAACGCCAAAAAATGTGTGTATTTGAAACTTTCAATTTTTGGGGTCAAAAAACACCAAAGGGGTTAACCTTACGTTTTTTTCAAAAATCGCCAAAAATTTAGGTGGTCTTTTTTTGACCTAAACCGACGTGCTTTGATGCGAGGAGTTCGAAAATCGCGGTATCGTTTGGAGAAAACGCTCGTAAGCGGTTCAAAATGACGTTCAAATATTTCCAACTTTAAACGTGCATAAATCCTAAAATATCATACTTACGGCAAATCTGTCTGCGTCAATCGATTTATCTCAAAAAACTGCATTGGAAAACGCCAAAAAATGTGTGTATTTGAAACTTTCAATTTTTGGGGTCAAAAAACACCAAAGGGGTTAACCTTACGTTTTTTTCAAAAATCGCCAAAAATTTAGGTGGTCTTTTTTTGACCTAAACCGACGTGCTTTGATGCGAGGAGTTCGAAAATCGCGGTATCGTTTGGAGAAAACGCTCGTAAGCGGTTCAAAATGACGTTCAAATATTTCCAACTTTAAACGTGCATAAATCCTAAAATATCATACTTACGGCAAATCTGTCTGCGTCAATCGATTTATCTCAAAAAACTGCATAGGAAAACGCCAAAAAATGTGTGTATTTGAAACTTTCAATTTTTGGGGTCAAAAAACACCAAAGGGGTTAACCTTACGTTTTTTTCAAAAATCGCCAAAAATTTAGGTGGTCTTTTTTTGACCTAAACCGACGTGCTTTGATGCGAGGAGTTCGAAAAACGCGGTATCGTTTGGAGAAAACGCTCGTAAGCGGTTCAAAATGACGTTCAAATATTTCCAACTTTAAACGTGCATAAATCCTAAAATATCATACTTACGGCAAATCTGTCTGCGTCAATCGATTTATCTCAAAAAACTGCATAGGAAAACGCCAAAAAATGTGTGTATTTGAAACTTTCAATTTTTGGGGTCAAAAAACACCAAAGGGGTTAACCTTACGTTTTTTTCAAAAATCGCCAAAAATTTAGGTGGTCTTTTTTTGACCTAAACCGACGTGCTTTGATGCGAGGAGTTCGAAAAACGCGGTATCGTTTGGAGAAAACGCTCGTAAGCGGTTCAAAATGACGTTCAAATATTTCCAACTTTAAACGTGCATAAATCCTAAAATATCATACTTACGGCAAATCTGTCTGCGTCAATCGATTTATCTCAAAAAACTGCATTGGAAAACGCCAAAAAATGTGTGTATTTGAAACTTTCAATTTTTGGGGTCAAAAAACACCAAAGGGGTTAACCTTACGTTTTTTTCAAAAATCGCCAAAAATTTAGGTGGTCTTTTTTTGACCTAAACCGACGTGCTTTGATGCGAGGAGTTCGAAAATCGCGGTATCGTTTGGAGAAAACGCTCGTAAGCGGTTCAAAATGACGTTCAAATATTTCCAACTTTAAACGTGCATAAATCCTAAAATATCATACTTACGGCAAATCTGTCTGCGTCAATCGATTTATCTCAAAAAACTGCATAGGAAAACGCCAAAAAATGTGTGTATTTGAAACTTTCAATTTTTGGGGTCAAAAAACACCAAAGGGGTTAACCTTACGTTTTTTTCAAAAATCGCCAAAAATTTAGGTGGTCTTTTTTTGACCTAAACCGACGTGCTTTGATGCGAGGAGTTCGAAAATCGCGGTATCGTTTGGAGAAAACGCTCGTAAGCGGTTCAAAATGACGTTCAAATATTTCCAACTTTAAACGTGCATAAATCCTAAAATATCATACTTACGGCAAATCTGTCTGCGTCAATCGATTTATCTCAAAAAACTGCATAGGAAAACGCCAAAAAATGTGTGTATTTGAAACTTTCAATTTTTGGGGTCAAAAAACACCAAAGGGGTTAACCTTACGTTTTTTTCAAAAATCGCCAAAAATTTAGGTGGTCTTTTTTTGACCTAAACCGACGTGCTTTGATGCGAGGAGTTCGAAAAACGCGGTATCGTTTGGAGAAAACGCTCGTAAGCGGTTCAAAATGACGTTCAAATATTTCCAACTTTAAACGTGCATAAATCCTAAAATATCATACTTACGGCAAATCTGTCTGCGTCAATCGATTTATCTCAAAAAACTGCATAGGAAAACGCCAAAAAATGTGTGTATTTGAAACTTTCAATTTTTGGGGTCAAAAAACACCAAAGGGGTTAACCTTACGTTTTTTTCAAAAATCGCCAAAAATTTAGGTGGTCTTTTTTTGACCTAAACCGACGTGCTTTGATGCGAGGAGTTCGAAAAACGCGGTATCGTTTGGAGAAAACGCTCGTAAGCGGTTCAAAATGACGTTCAAATATTTCCAACTTTAAACGTGCATAAATCCTAAAATATCATACTTACGGCAAATCTGTCTGCGTCAATCGATTTATCTCAAAAAACTGCATTGGAAAACGCCAAAAAATGTGTGTATTTGAAACTTTCAATTTTTGGGGTCAAAAAACACCAAAGGGGTTAACCTTACGTTTTTTTCAAAAATCGCCAAAAATTTAGGTGGTCTTTTTTTGACCTAAACCGACGTGCTTTGATGCGAGGAGTTCGAAAATCGCGGTATCGTTTGGAGAAAACGCTCGTAAGCGGTTCAAAATGACGTTCAAATATTTCCAACTTTAAACGTGCATAAATCCTAAAATATCATACTTACGGCAAATCTGTCTGCGTCAATCGATTTATCTCAAAAAACTGCATAGGAAAACGCCAAAAAATGTGTGTATTTGAAACTTTCAATTTTTGGGGTCAAAAAACACCAAAGGGGTTAACCTTACGTTTTTTTCAAAAATCGCCAAAAATTTAGGTGGTCTTTTTTTGACCTAAACCGACGTGCTTTGATGCGAGGAGTTCGAAAATCGCGGTATCGTTTGGAGAAAACGCTCGTAAGCGGTTCAAAATGACGTTCAAATATTTCCAACTTTAAACGTGCATAAATCCTAAAATATCATACTTACGGCAAATCTGTCTGCGTCAATCGATTTATCTCAAAAAACTGCATAGGAAAACGCCAAAAAATGTGTGTATTTGAAACTTTCAATTTTTGGGGTCAAAAAACACCAAAGGGGTTAACCTTACGTTTTTTTCAAAAATCGCCAAAAATTTAGGTGGTCTTTTTTTGACCTAAACCGACGTGCTTTGATGCGAGGAGTTCGAAAAACGCGGTATCGTTTGGAGAAAACGCTCGTAAGCGGTTCAAAATGACGTTCAAATATTTCCAACTTTAAACGTGCATAAATCCTAAAATATCATACTTACGGCAAATCTGTCTGCGTCAATCGATTTATCTCAAAAAACTGCATAGGAAAACGCCAAAAAATGTGTGTATTTGAAACTTTCAATTTTTGGGGTCAAAAAACACCAAAGGGGTTAACCTTACGTTTTTTTCAAAAATCGCCAAAAATTTAGGTGGTCTTTTTTTGACCTAAACCGACGTGCTTTGATGCGAGGAGTTCGAAAAACGCGGTATCGTTTGGAGAAAACGCTCGTAAGCGGTTCAAAATGACGTTCAAATATTTCCAACTTTAAACGTGCATAAATCCTAAAATATCATACTTACGGCAAATCTGTCTGCGTCAATCGATTTATCTCAAAAAACTGCATAGGAAAACGCCAAAAAATGTGTGTATTTGAAACTTTCAATTTTTGGGGTCAAAAAACACCAAAGGGGTTAACCTTACGTTTTTTTCAAAAATCGCCAAAAATTTAGGTGGTCTTTTTTTGACCTAAACCGACGTGCTTTGATGCGAGGAGTTCGAAAAACGCGGTATCGTTTGGAGAAAACGCTCGTAAGCGGTTCAAAATGACGTTCAAATATTTCCAACTTTAAACGTGCATAAATCCTAAAATATCATACTTACGGCAAATCTGTCTGCGTCAATCGATTTATCTCAAAAAACTGCATAGGAAAACGCCAAAAAATGTGTGTATTTGAAACTTTCAATTTTTGGGGTCAAAAAACACCAAAGGGGTTAACCTTACGTTTTTTTCAAAAATCGCCAAAAATTTAGGTGGTCTTTTTTTGACCTAAACCGACGCACAGTGGGGCCAGATCGAAAATATGTGGCCAAAATATGAAGGACTTCTCTGATTTTTATGAAATTTGGAATACATAGGTTTTTGGGGTCGCTGATTACGAATATCATATCAAAAATTAAAAAACAAAATGGCGGATCTAATATGGCGGACTTACATATGAAAATGATCTTTAATTTCTGCAGAACTTGGTATACGTAGGTTTTTGAGGTCGTTGATTACGAATATCATATCAAAAAATCCAAAAACAAAATGGCGGATTTAATATGGCGGACTGACATATAAAAATGATGCTTATTTTCTGCAGAACTTGGTATACGTGGGTTTTTGGGGTCGCTGATTACGAATATCATATCAAAAATTAATTTGATATATCCCTTCGAAACAATAAAATTATTATTGTCGTTTTATTTTAATCAACTTCTTCATGCATTACGAGAATTACATAATATATGCATTATTGCATGTATTATTTTCTCATTTTTAATATAAGTTAATTACGCTTGGGGCACTCCGGGGCAGGTTTTTTTTTCAGATTCTATTAAAGACAAGTCTTACCTACAATCTGAAAAAAAAACTCCGCCCAACAACGTCCGACAGTGCACTTTAATCAACTTTGTTTGTCAATTTTTGTACGTATTTTTTACGTTATTTTGCATTTAAAAAATTGATAAAGATTATATTCATATATTACAATTATATAATATTCTAAAGTACTAAATAATATATATACTTTCACCTAAAGATTCCATTTTGTAGATTGAAAATCGGACAAAATTTGCGCCTTTGGTCACGCTTTTTCTAGCGCTATGAAAAACTTGCTTCAAAGCTTGTACTACCTGCGCGTTCAAAGGTCGCTGTTCAAATGCTTATTGTGGGCCTGGTATATACATTCGACTCCTTTAAATTATGTCGTTAGACCCTTTGAGTATTACTGTACCTAATAACTGTATATTTAAATTTCTTAAAAATAACACTGCATTTTTTCTATTTTGGCCGCGGATTTGCGATCTGGCCCCACTGTGCGACGTGCTTTGATGCGAGGAGTTCGAAAATCGCGGTATCGTTTGGAGAAAACGCTCGTAAGCGGTTCAAAATGACGTTCAAATATTTCCAACTTTAAACGTGCATAAATCCTAAAATATCATACTTACGGCAAATCTGTCTGCGTCAATCGATTTATCTCAAAAAACTGCATAGGAAAACGCCAAAAAATGTGTGTATTTGAAACTTTCAATTTTTGGGGTCAAAAAACACCAAAGGGGTTAACCTTACGTTTTTTTCAAAAATCGCCAAAAATTTAGGTGGTCTTTTTTTGACCTAAACCGACGTGCTTTGATGCGAGGAGTTCGAAAAACGCGGTATCGTTTGGAGAAAACGCTCGTAAGCGGTTCAAAATGACGTTCAAATATTTCCAACTTTAAACGTGCATAAATCCTAAAATATCATACTTACGGCAAATCTGTCTGCGTCAATCGATTTATCTCAAAAAACTGCATAGGAAAACGCCAAAAAATGTGTGTATTTGAAACTTTCAATTTTTGGGGTCAAAAAACACCAAAGGGGTTAACCTTACGTTTTTTTCAAAAATCGCCAAAAATTTAGGTGGTCTTTTTTTGACCTAAACCGACGTGCTTTGATGCGAGGAGTTCGAAAAACGCGGTATCGTTTGGAGAAAACGCTCGTAAGCGGTTCAAAATGACGTTCAAATATTTCCAACTTTAAACGTGCATAAATCCTAAAATATCATACTTACGGCAAATCTGTCTGCGTCAATCGATTTATCTCAAAAAACTGCATTGGAAAACGCCAAAAAATGTGTGTATTTGAAACTTTCAATTTTTGGGGTCAAAAAACACCAAAGGGGTTAACCTTACGTTTTTTTCAAAAATCGCCAAAAATTTAGGTGGTCTTTTTTTGACCTAAACCGACGTGCTTTGATGCGAGGAGTTCGAAAATCGCGGTATCGTTTGGAGAAAACGCTCGTAAGCGGTTCAAAATGACGTTCAAATATTTCCAACTTTAAACGTGCATAAATCCTAAAATATCATACTTACGGCAAATCTGTCTGCGTCAATCGATTTATCTCAAAAAACTGCATAGGAAAACGCCAAAAAATGTGTGTATTTGAAACTTTCAATTTTTGGGGTCAAAAAACACCAAAGGGGTTAACCTTACGTTTTTTTCAAAAATCGCCAAAAATTTAGGTGGTCTTTTTTTGACCTAAACCGACGTGCTTTGATGCGAGGAGTTCGAAAATCGCGGTATCGTTTGGAGAAAACGCTCGTAAGCGGTTCAAAATGACGTTCAAATATTTCCAACTTTAAACGTGCATAAATCCTAAAATATCATACTTACGGCAAATCTGTCTGCGTCAATCGATTTATCTCAAAAAACTGCATAGGAAAACGCCAAAAAATGTGTGTATTTGAAACTTTCAATTTTTGGGGTCAAAAAACACCAAAGGGGTTAACCTTACGTTTTTTTCAAAAATCGCCAAAAATTTAGGTGGTCTTTTTTTGACCTAAACCGACGTGCTTTGATGCGAGGAGTTCGAAAAACGCGGTATCGTTTGGAGAAAACGCTCGTAAGCGGTTCAAAATGACGTTCAAATATTTCCAACTTTAAACGTGCATAAATCCTAAAATATCATACTTACGGCAAATCTGTCTGCGTCAATCGATTTATCTCAAAAAACTGCATAGGAAAACGCCAAAAAATGTGTGTATTTGAAACTTTCAATTTTTGGGGTCAAAAAACACCAAAGGGGTTAACCTTACGTTTTTTTCAAAAATCGCCAAAAATTTAGGTGGTCTTTTTTTGACCTAAACCGACGTGCTTTGATGCGAGGAGTTCGAAAAACGCGGTATCGTTTGGAGAAAACGCTCGTAAGCGGTTCAAAATGACGTTCAAATATTTCCAACTTTAAACGTGCATAAATCCTAAAATATCATACTTACGGCAAATCTGTCTGCGTCAATCGATTTATCTCAAAAAACTGCATAGGAAAACGCCAAAAAATGTGTGTATTTGAAACTTTCAATTTTTGGGGTCAAAAAACACCAAAGGGGTTAACCTTACGTTTTTTTCAAAAATCGCCAAAAATTTAGGTGGTCTTTTTTTGACCTAAACCGACGTGCTTTGATGCGAGGAGTTCGAAAAACGCGGTATCGTTTGGAGAAAACGCTCGTAAGCGGTTCAAAATGACGTTCAAATATTTCCAACTTTAAACGTGCATAAATCCTAAAATATCATACTTACGGCAAATCTGTCTGCGTCAATCGATTTATCTCAAAAAACTGCATTGGAAAACGCCAAAAAATGTGTGTATTTGAAACTTTCAATTTTTGGGGTCAAAAAACACCAAAGGGGTTAACCTTACGTTTTTTTCAAAAATCGCCAAAAATTTAGGTGGTCTTTTTTTGACCTAAACCGACGTGCTTTGATGCGAGGAGTTCGAAAATCGCGGTATCGTTTGGAGAAAACGCTCGTAAGCGGTTCAAAATGACGTTCAAATATTTCCAACTTTAAACGTGCATAAATCCTAAAATATCATACTTACGGCAAATCTGTCTGCGTCAATCGATTTATCTCAAAAAACTGCATAGGAAAACGCCAAAAAATGTGTGTATTTGAAACTTTCAATTTTTGGGGTCAAAAAACACCAAAGGGGTTAACCTTACGTTTTTTTCAAAAATCGCCAAAAATTTAGGTGGTCTTTTTTTGACCTAAACCGACGTGCTTTGATGCGAGGAGTTCGAAAAACGCGGTATCGTTTGGAGAAAACGCTCGTAAGCGGTTCAAAATGACGTTCAAATATTTCCAACTTTAAACGTGCATAAATCCTAAAATATCATACTTACGGCAAATCTGTCTGCGTCAATCGATTTATCTCAAAAAACTGCATAGGAAAACGCCAAAAAATGTGTGTATTTGAAACTTTCAATTTTTGGGGTCAAAAAACACCAAAGGGGTTAACCTTACGTTTTTTTCAAAAATCGCCAAAAATTTAGGTGGTCTTTTTTTGACCTAAACCGACGTGCTTTGATGCGAGGAGTTCGAAAAACGCGGTATCGTTTGGAGAAAACGCTCGTAAGCGGTTCAAAATGACGTTCAAATATTTCCAACTTTAAACGTGCATAAATCCTAAAATATCATACTTACGGCAAATCTGTCTGCGTCAATCGATTTATCTCAAAAAACTGCATTGGAAAACGCCAAAAAATGTGTGTATTTGAAACTTTCAATTTTTGGGGTCAAAAAACACCAAAGGGGTTAACCTTACGTTTTTTTCAAAAATCGCCAAAAATTTAGGTGGTCTTTTTTTGACCTAAACCGACGTGCTTTGATGCGAGGAGTTCGAAAATCGCGGTATCGTTTGGAGAAAACGCTCGTAAGCGGTTCAAAATGACGTTCAAATATTTCCAACTTTAAACGTGCATAAATCCTAAAATATCATACTTACGGCAAATCTGTCTGCGTCAATCGATTTATCTCAAAAAACTGCATAGGAAAACGCCAAAAAATGTGTGTATTTGAAACTTTCAATTTTTGGGGTCAAAAAACACCAAAGGGGTTAACCTTACGTTTTTTTCAAAAATCGCCAAAAATTTAGGTGGTCTTTTTTTGACCTAAACCGACGTGCTTTGATGCGAGGAGTTCGAAAATCGCGGTATCGTTTGGAGAAAACGCTCGTAAGCGGTTCAAAATGACGTTCAAATATTTCCAACTTTAAACGTGCATAAATCCTAAAATATCATACTTACGGCAAATCTGTCTGCGTCAATCGATTTATCTCAAAAAACTGCATAGGAAAACGCCAAAAAATGTGTGTATTTGAAACTTTCAATTTTTGGGGTCAAAAAACACCAAAGGGGTTAACCTTACGTTTTTTTCAAAAATCGCCAAAAATTTAGGTGGTCTTTTTTTGACCTAAACCGACGTGCTTTGATGCGAGGAGTTCGAAAATCGCGGTATCGTTTGGAGAAAACGCTCGTAAGCGGTTCAAAATGACGTTCAAATATTTCCAACTTTAAACGTGCATAAATCCTAAAATATCATACTTACGGCAAATCTGTCTGCGTCAATCGATTTATCTCAAAAAACTGCATAGGAAAACGCCAAAAAATGTGTGTATTTGAAACTTTCAATTTTTGGGGTCAAAAAACACCAAAGGGGTTAACCTTACGTTTTTTTCAAAAATCGCCAAAAATTTAGGTGGTCTTTTTTTGACCTAAACCGACGTGCTTTGATGCGAGGAGTTCGAAAAACGCGGTATCGTTTGGAGAAAACGCTCGTAAGCGGTTCAAAATGACGTTCAAATATTTCCAACTTTAAACGTGCATAAATCCTAAAATATCATACTTACGGCAAATCTGTCTGCGTCAATCGATTTATCTCAAAAAACTGCATAGGAAAACGCCAAAAAATGTGTGTATTTGAAACTTTCAATTTTTGGGGTCAAAAAACACCAAAGGGGTTAACCTTACGTTTTTTTCAAAAATCGCCAAAAATTTAGGTGGTCTTTTTTTGACCTAAACCGACGTGCTTTGATGCGAGGAGTTCGAAAAACGCGGTATCGTTTGGAGAAAACGCTCGTAAGCGGTTCAAAATGACGTTCAAATATTTCCAACTTTAAACGTGCATAAATCCTAAAATATCATACTTACGGCAAATCTGTCTGCGTCAATCGATTTATCTCAAAAAACTGCATAGGAAAACGCCAAAAAATGTGTGTATTTGAAACTTTCAATTTTTGGGGTCAAAAAACACCAAAGGGGTTAACCTTACGTTTTTTTCAAAAATCGCCAAAAATTTAGGTGGTCTTTTTTTGACCTAAACCGACGTGCTTTGATGCGAGGAGTTCGAAAAACGCGGTATCGTTTGGAGAAAACGCTCGTAAGCGGTTCAAAATGACGTTCAAATATTTCCAACTTTAAACGTGCATAAATCCTAAAATATCATACTTACGGCAAATCTGTCTGCGTCAATCGATTTATCTCAAAAAACTGCATTGGAAAACGCCAAAAAATGTGTGTATTTGAAACTTTCAATTTTTGGGGTCAAAAAACACCAAAGGGGTTAACCTTACGTTTTTTTCAAAAATCGCCAAAAATTTAGGTGGTCTTTTTTTGACCTAAACCGACGTGCTTTGATGCGAGGAGTTCGAAAATCGCGGTATCGTTTGGAGAAAACGCTCGTAAGCGGTTCAAAATGACGTTCAAATATTTCCAACTTTAAACGTGCATAAATCCTAAAATATCATACTTACGGCAAATCTGTCTGCGTCAATCGATTTATCTCAAAAAACTGCATAGGAAAACGCCAAAAAATGTGTGTATTTGAAACTTTCAATTTTTGGGGTCAAAAAACACCAAAGGGGTTAACCTTACGTTTTTTTCAAAAATCGCCAAAAATTTAGGTGGTCTTTTTTTGACCTAAACCGACGTGCTTTGATGCGAGGAGTTCGAAAAACGCGGTATCGTTTGGAGAAAACGCTCGTAAGCGGTTCAAAATGACGTTCAAATATTTCCAACTTTAAACGTGCATAAATCCTAAAATATCATACTTACGGCAAATCTGTCTGCGTCAATCGATTTATCTCAAAAAACTGCATAGGAAAACGCCAAAAAATGTGTGTATTTGAAACTTTCAATTTTTGGGGTCAAAAAACACCAAAGGGGTTAACCTTACGTTTTTTTCAAAAATCGCCAAAAATTTAGGTGGTCTTTTTTTGACCTAAACCGACGTGCTTTGATGCGAGGAGTTCGAAAATCGGGGTATCGTTTGGAGAAAACGCTCGTAAGCGGTTCAAAATGACGTTCAAATATTTCCAACTTTAAACGTGCATAAATCCTAAAATATCATACTTACGGCAAATCTGTCTGCGTCAATCGATTTATCTCAAAAAACTGCATAGGAAAACGCCAAAAAATGTGTGTATTTGAAACTTTCAATTTTTGGGGTCAAAAAACACCAAAGGGGTTAACCTTACGTTTTTTTCAAAAATCGCCAAAAATTTAGGTGGTTTTTTTGACCTAAACCGACGTGCTTTGATGCGAGGAGTTCGAAAAACGCGGTATCGTTTGGAGAAAACGCTCGTAAGCGGTTCAAAATGACGTTCAAATATTTCCAACTTTAAACGTGCATAAATCCTAAAATATCATACTTACGGCAAATCTGTCTGCGTCAATCGATTTATCTCAAAAAACTGCATTGGAAAACGCCAAAAAATGTGTGTATTTGAAACTTTCAATTTTTGGGGTCAAAAAACACCAAAGGGGTTAACCTTACGTTTTTTTCAAAAATCGCCAAAAATTTAGGTGGTTTTTTTTTGACCTAAACCGACGTGCTTTGATGCGAGGAGTTCGAAAATCGCGGTATCGTTTGGAGAAAACGCTCGTAAGCGGTTCAAAATGACGTTCAAATATTTCCAACTTTAAACGTGCATAAATCCTAAAATATCATACTTACGGCAAATCTGTCTGCGTCAATCGATTTATCTCAAAAAACTGCATAGGAAAACGCCAAAAAATGTGTGTATTTGAAACTTTCAATTTTTGGGGTCAAAAAACACCAAAGGGGTTAACCTTACGTTTTTTTCAAAAATCGCCAAAAATTTAGGTGGTTTTTTTTTGACCTAAACCGACGTGCTTTGATGCGAGGAGTTCGAAAATCGCGGTATCGTTTGGAGAAAACGCTCGTAAGCGGTTCAAAATGACGTTCAAATATTTCCAACTTTAAACGTGCATAAATCCTAAAATATCATACTTACGGCAAATCTGTCTGCGTCAATCGATTTATCTCAAAAAACTGCATAGGAAAACGCCAAAAAATGTGTGTATTTGAAACTTTCAATTTTTGGGGTCAAAAAACACCAAACCTTACGTTTTTTTCAAAAATCGCCAAAAATTTAGGTGGTCTTTTTTTGACCTAAACCGACGTGCTTTGATGCGAGGAGTTCGAAAATCGCGGTATCGTTTGGAGAAAACGCTCGTAAGCGGTTCAAAATGACGTTCAAGTATTTCCAACTTTAAACGTGCATAAATCCTAAAATATCATACTTACGGCAAATCTGTCTGCGTCAATCGATTTATCTCAAAAAACTGCATAGGAAAACGCCAAAAAATGTGTGTATTTGAAACTTTCAATTTTTGGGGTCAAAAAACACCAAAGGGGTTAACCTTACGTTTTTTTCAAAAATCGCCAAAAATTTAGGTGGTCTTTTTTTGACCTAAACCGACGTGCTTTGATGCGAGGAGTTCGAAAAACGCGGTATCGTTTGGAGAAAACGCTCGTAAGCGGTTCAAAATGACGTTCAAATATTTCCAACTTTAAACGTGCATAAATCCTAAAATATCATACTTACGGCAAATCTGTCTGCGTCAATCGATTTATCTCAAAAAACTGCATAGGAAAACGCCAAAAAATGTGTGTATTTGAAACTTTCAATTTTTGGGGTCAAAAAACACCAAAGGGGTTAACCTTACGTTTTTTTCAAAAATCGCCAAAAAATTAGGTGGTCTTTTTTTGACCTAAACCGACGTGCTTTGATGCGAGGAGTTCGAAAAACGCGGTATCGTTTGGAGAAAACGCTCGTAAGCGGTTCAAAATGACGTTCAAATATTTCCAACTTTAAACGTGCATAAATCCTAAAATATCATACTTACGGCAAATCTGTCTGCGTCAATCGATTTATCTCAAAAAACTGCATAGGAAAACGCCAAAAAATGTGTGTATTTGAATCTTTCAATTTTTGGGGTCAAAAAACACCAAAGGGGTTAACCTTACGTTTTTTTCAAAAATCGCCAAAAATTTAGGTGGTCTTTTTTTGACCTAAACCGACGTGCTTTGATGCGAGGAGTTCGAAAATCGCGGTATCGTTTGGAGAAAACGCTCGTAAGCGGTTCAAAATGACGTTCAAATATTTCCAACTTTAAACGTGCATAAATCCTAAAATATCATACTTACGGCAAATCTGTCTGCGTCAATCGATTTATCTCAAAAAACTGCATAGGAAAACGCCAAAAAATGTGTGTATTTGAAACTTTCAATTTTTGGGGTCAAAAAACACCAAAGGGGTTAACCTTACGTTTTTTTCAAAAATCGCCAAAAATTTAGGTGGTCTTTTTTTGACCTAAACCGACGTGCTTTGATGCGAGGAGTTCGAAAATCGCGGTATCGTTTGGAGAAAACGCTCGTAAGCGGTTCAAAATGACGTTCAAATATTTCCAACTTTAAACGTGCATAAATCCTAAAATATCATACTTACGGCAAATCTGTCTGCGTCAATCGATTTATCTCAAAAAACTGCATTGGAAAACGCCAAAAAATGTGTGTATTTGAAACTTTCAATTTTTGGGGTCAAAAAACACCAAAGGGGTTAACCTTACGTTTTTTTCAAAAATCGCCAAAAATTTAGGTGGTTTTTTTTTGACCTAAACCGACGTGCTTTGATGCGAGGAGTTCGAAAATCGCGGTATCGTTTGGAGAAAACGCTCGTAAGCGGTTCAAAATGACGTTCAAATATTTCCAACTTTAAACGTGCATAAATCCTAAAATATCATACTTACGGCAAATCTGTCTGCGTCAATCGATTTATCTCAAAAAACTGCATAGGAAAACGCCAAAAAATGTGTGTATTTGAAACTTTCAATTTTTGGGGTCAAAAAACACCAAAGGGGTTAACCTTACGTTTTTTTCAAAAATCGCCAAAAATTTAGGTGGTCTTTTTTTGACCTAAACCGACGTGCTTTGATGCGAGGAGTTCGAAAAACGCGGTATCGTTTGGAGAAAACGCTCGTAAGCGGTTCAAAATGACGTTCAAATATTTCCAACTTTAAACGTGCATAAATCCTAAAATATCATACTTACGGCAAATCTGTCTGCGTCAATCGATTTATCTCAAAAAACTGCATAGGAAAACGCCAAAAAATGTGTGTATTTGAAACTTTCAATTTTTGGGGTCAAAAAACACCAAAGGGGTTAACCTTACGTTTTTTTCAAAAATCGCCAAAAATTTAGGTGGTCTTTTTTTGACCTAAACCGACGCACAGTGGGGCCAGATCGAAAATATGTGGCCAAAATATGAAGGACTTCTCTGATTTTTATGAAATTTGGAATACATAGGTTTTTGGGGTCGCTGATTACGAATATCATATCAAAAATTAAAAAACAAAATGGCGGATCTAATATGGCGGACTTACATATGAAAATGATCTTTAATTTCTGCAGAACTTGGTATACGTAGGTTTTTGAGGTCGTTGATTACGAATATCATATCAAAAAATCCAAAAACAAAATGGCGGATTTAATATGGCGGACTGACATATAAAAATGATGCTTATTTTCTGCAGAACTTGGTATACGTGGGTTTTTGGGGTCGCTGATTACGAATATCATATCAAAAATTAATTTGATATATCCCTTCGAAACAATAAAATTATTATTGTCGTTTTATTTTAATCAACTTCTTCATGCATTACGAGAATTACATAATATATGCATTATTGCATGTATTATTTTCTCATTTTTAATATAAGTTAATTACGCTTGGGGCACTCCGGGGCAGGTTTTTTTTTCAGATTCTATTAAAGACAAGTCTTACCTACAATCTGAAAAAAAAACTCCGCCCAACAACGTCCGACAGTGCACTTTAATCAACTTTGTTTGTCAATTTTTGTACGTATTTTTTACGTTATTTTGCATTTAAAAAATTGATAAAGATTATATTCATATATTACAATTATATAATATTCTAAAGTACTAAATAATATATATACTTTCACCTAAAGATTCCATTTTGTAGATTGAAAATCGGACAAAATTTGCGCCTTTGGTCACGCTTTTTCTAGCGCTATGAAAAACTTGCTTCAAAGCTTGTACTACCTGCGCGTTCAAAGGTCGCTGTTCAAATGCTTATTGTGGGCCTGGTATATACATTCGACTCCTTTAAATTATGTCGTTAGACCCTTTGAGTATTACTGTACCTAACTGTATATTTAAATTTCTTAAAAATAACACTGCATTTTTTCTATTTTGGCCGCGGATTTGCGATCTGGCCCCACTGTGCGACGTGCTTTGATGCGAGGAGTTCGAAAATCGCGGTATCGTTTGGAGAAAACGCTCGTAAGCGGTTCAAAATGACGTTCAAATATTTCCAACTTTAAACGTGCATAAATCCTAAAATATCATACTTACGGCAAATCTGTCTGCGTCAATCGATTTATCTCAAAAAACTGCATAGGAAAACGCCAAAAAATGTGTGTATTTGAAACTTTCAATTTTTGGGGTCAAAAAACACCAAAGGGGTTAACCTTACGTTTTTTTCAAAAATCGCCAAAAATTTAGGTGGTCTTTTTTTGACCTAAACCGACGTGCTTTGATGCGAGGAGTTCGAAAAACGCGGTATCGTTTGGAGAAAACGCTCGTAAGCGGTTCAAAATGACGTTCAAATATTTCCAACTTTAAACGTGCATAAATCCTAAAATATCATACTTACGGCAAATCTGTCTGCGTCAATCGATTTATCTCAAAAAACTGCATAGGAAAACGCCAAAAAATGTGTGTATTTGAAACTTTCAATTTTTGGGGTCAAAAAACACCAAAGGGGTTAACCTTACGTTTTTTTCAAAAATCGCCAAAAATTTAGGTGGTCTTTTTTTGACCTAAACCGACGTGCTTTGATGCGAGGAGTTCGAAAAACGCGGTATCGTTTGGAGAAAACGCTCGTAAGCGGTTCAAAATGACGTTCAAATATTTCCAACTTTAAACGTGCATAAATCCTAAAATATCATACTTACGGCAAATCTGTCTGCGTCAATCGATTTATCTCAAAAAACTGCATTGGAAAACGCCAAAAAATGTGTGTATTTGAAACTTTCAATTTTTGGGGTCAAAAAACACCAAAGGGGTTAACCTTACGTTTTTTTCAAAAATCGCCAAAAATTTAGGTGGTCTTTTTTTGACCTAAACCGACGTGCTTTGATGCGAGGAGTTCGAAAATCGCGGTATCGTTTGGAGAAAACGCTCGTAAGCGGTTCAAAATGACGTTCAAATATTTCCAACTTTAAACGTGCATAAATCCTAAAATATCATACTTACGGCAAATCTGTCTGCGTCAATCGATTTATCTCAAAAAACTGCATAGGAAAACGCCAAAAAATGTGTGTATTTGAAACTTTCAATTTTTGGGGTCAAAAAACACCAAAGGGGTTAACCTTACGTTTTTTTCAAAAATCGCCAAAAATTTAGGTGGTCTTTTTTTGACCTAAACCGACGTGCTTTGATGCGAGGAGTTCGAAAATCGCGGTATCGTTTGGAGAAAACGCTCGTAAGCGGTTCAAAATGACGTTCAAATATTTCCAACTTTAAACGTGCATAAATCCTAAAATATCATACTTACGGCAAATCTGTCTGCGTCAATCGATTTATCTCAAAAAACTGCATAGGAAAACGCCAAAAAATGTGTGTATTTGAAACTTTCAATTTTTGGGGTCAAAAAACACCAAAGGGGTTAACCTTACGTTTTTTTCAAAAATCGCCAAAAATTTAGGTGGTCTTTTTTTGACCTAAACCGACGTGCTTTGATGCGAGGAGTTCGAAAAACGCGGTATCGTTTGGAGAAAACGCTCGTAAGCGGTTCAAAATGACGTTCAAATATTTCCAACTTTAAACGTGCATAAATCCTAAAATATCATACTTACGGCAAATCTGTCTGCGTCAATCGATTTATCTCAAAAAACTGCATAGGAAAACGCCAAAAAATGTGTGTATTTGAAACTTTCAATTTTTGGGGTCAAAAAACACCAAAGGGGTTAACCTTACGTTTTTTTCAAAAATCGCCAAAAATTTAGGTGGTCTTTTTTTGACCTAAACCGACGTGCTTTGATGCGAGGAGTTCGAAAAACGCGGTATCGTTTGGAGAAAACGCTCGTAAGCGGTTCAAAATGACGTTCAAATATTTCCAACTTTAAACGTGCATAAATCCTAAAATATCATACTTACGGCAAATCTGTCTGCGTCAATCGATTTATCTCAAAAAACTGCATAGGAAAACGCCAAAAAATGTGTGTATTTGAAACTTTCAATTTTTGGGGTCAAAAAACACCAAAGGGGTTAACCTTACGTTTTTTTCAAAAATCGCCAAAAATTTAGGTGGTCTTTTTTTGACCTAAACCGACGTGCTTTGATGCGAGGAGTTCGAAAAACGCGGTATCGTTTGGAGAAAACGCTCGTAAGCGGTTCAAAATGACGTTCAAATATTTCCAACTTTAAACGTGCATAAATCCTAAAATATCATACTTACGGCAAATCTGTCTGCGTCAATCGATTTATCTCAAAAAACTGCATTGGAAAACGCCAAAAAATGTGTGTATTTGAAACTTTCAATTTTTGGGGTCAAAAAACACCAAAGGGGTTAACCTTACGTTTTTTTCAAAAATCGCCAAAAATTTAGGTGGTCTTTTTTTGACCTAAACCGACGTGCTTTGATGCGAGGAGTTCGAAAATCGCGGTATCGTTTGGAGAAAACGCTCGTAAGCGGTTCAAAATGACGTTCAAATATTTCCAACTTTAAACGTGCATAAATCCTAAAATATCATACTTACGGCAAATCTGTCTGCGTCAATCGATTTATCTCAAAAAACTGCATAGGAAAACGCCAAAAAATGTGTGTATTTGAAACTTTCAATTTTTGGGGTCAAAAAACACCAAAGGGGTTAACCTTACGTTTTTTTCAAAAATCGCCAAAAATTTAGGTGGTCTTTTTTTGACCTAAACCGACGTGCTTTGATGCGAGGAGTTCGAAAAACGCGGTATCGTTTGGAGAAAACGCTCGTAAGCGGTTCAAAATGACGTTCAAATATTTCCAACTTTAAACGTGCATAAATCCTAAAATATCATACTTACGGCAAATCTGTCTGCGTCAATCGATTTATCTCAAAAAACTGCATAGGAAAACGCCAAAAAATGTGTGTATTTGAAACTTTCAATTTTTGGGGTCAAAAAACACCAAAGGGGTTAACCTTACGTTTTTTTCAAAAATCGCCAAAAATTTAGGTGGTCTTTTTTTGACCTAAACCGACGTGCTTTGATGCGAGGAGTTCGAAAAACGCGGTATCGTTTGGAGAAAACGCTCGTAAGCGGTTCAAAATGACGTTCAAATATTTCCAACTTTAAACGTGCATAAATCCTAAAATATCATACTTACGGCAAATCTGTCTGCGTCAATCGATTTATCTCAAAAAACTGCATTGGAAAACGCCAAAAAATGTGTGTATTTGAAACTTTCAATTTTTGGGGTCAAAAAACACCAAAGGGGTTAACCTTACGTTTTTTTCAAAAATCGCCAAAAATTTAGGTGGTCTTTTTTTGACCTAAACCGACGTGCTTTGATGCGAGGAGTTCGAAAATCGCGGTATCGTTTGGAGAAAACGCTCGTAATCGGTTCAAAATGACGTTCAAATATTTCCAACTTTAAACGTGCATAAATCCTAAAATATCATACTTACGGCAAATCTGTCTGCGTCAATCGATTTATCTCAAAAAACTGCATAGGAAAACGCCAAAAAATGTGTGTATTTGAAACTTTCAATTTTTGGGGTCAAAAAACACCAAAGGGGTTAACCTTACGTTTTTTTCAAAAATCGCCAAAAATTTAGGTGGTCTTTTTTTGACCTAAACCGACGTGCTTTGATGCGAGGAGTTCGAAAATCGCGGTATCGTTTGGAGAAAACGCTCGTAAGCGGTTCAAAATGACGTTCAAATATTTCCAACTTTAAACGTGCATAAATCCTAAAATATCATACTTACGGCAAATCTGTCTGCGTCAATCGATTTATCTCAAAAAACTGCATAGGAAAACGCCAAAAAATGTGTGTATTTGAAACTTTCAATTTTTGGGGTCAAAAAACACCAAAGGGGTTAACCTTACGTTTTTTTCAAAAATCGCCAAAAATTTAGGTGGTCTTTTTTTGACCTAAACCGACGTGCTTTGATGCGAGGAGTTCGAAAATCGCGGTATCGTTTGGAGAAAACGCTCGTAAGCGGTTCAAAATGACGTTCAAATATTTCCAACTTTAAACGTGCATAAATCCTAAAATATCATACTTACGGCAAATCTGTCTGCGTCAATCGATTTATCTCAAAAAACTGCATAGGAAAACGCCAAAAAATGTGTGTATTTGAAACTTTCAATTTTTGGGGTCAAAAAACACCAAAGGGGTTAACCTTACGTTTTTTTCAAAAATCGCCAAAAATTTAGGTGGTCTTTTTTTGACCTAAACCGACGTGCTTTGATGCGAGGAGTTCGAAAAACGCGGTATCGTTTGGAGAAAACGCTCGTAAGCGGTTCAAAATGACGTTCAAATATTTCCAACTTTAAACGTGCATAAATCCTAAAATATCATACTTACGGCAAATCTGTCTGCGTCAATCGATTTATCTCAAAAAACTGCATAGGAAAACGCCAAAAAATGTGTGTATTTGAAACTTTCAATTTTTGGGGTCAAAAAACACCAAAGGGGTTAACCTTACGTTTTTTTCAAAAATCGCCAAAAATTTAGGTGGTCTTTTTTTGACCTAAACCGACGTGCTTTGATGCGAGGAGTTCGAAAAACGCTGTATCGTTTGGAGAAAACGCTCGTAAGCGGTTCAAAATGACGTTCAAATATTTCCAACTTTAAACGTGCATAAATCCTAAAATATCATACTTACGGCAAATCTGTCTGCGTCAATCGATTTATCTCAAAAAACTGCATTGGAAAACGCCAAAAAATGTGTGTATTTGAAACTTTCAATTTTTGGGGTCAAAAAACACCAAAGGGGTTAACCTTACGTTTTTTTCAAAAATCGCCAAAAATTTAGGTGGTCTTTTTTTGACCTAAACCGACGTGCTTTGATGCGAGGAGTTCGAAAATCGCGGTATCGTTTGGAGAAAACGCTCGTAAGCGGTTCAAAATGACGTTCAAATATTTCCAACTTTAAACGTGCATAAATCCTAAAATATCATACTTACGGCAAATCTGTCTGCGTCAATCGATTTATCTCAAAAAACTGCATAGGAAAACGCCAAAAAATGTGTGTATTTGAAACTTTCAATTTTTGGGGTCAAAAAACACCAAAGGGGTTAACCTTACGTTTTTTTCAAAAATCGCCAAAAATTTAGGTGGTCTTTTTTTGACCTAAACCGACGTGCTTTGATGCGAGGAGTTCGAAAAACGCGGTATCGTTTGGAGAAAACGCTCGTAAGCGGTTCAAAATGACGTTCAAATATTTCCAACTTTAAACGTGCATAAATCCTAAAATATCATACTTACGGCAAATCTGTCTGCGTCAATCGATTTATCTCAAAAAACTGCATAGGAAAACGCCAAAAAATGTGTGTATTTGAAACTTTCAATTTTTGGGGTCAAAAAACACCAAAGGGGTTAACCTTACGTTTTTTTCAAAAATCGCCAAAAATTTAGGTGGTCTTTTTTTGACCTAAACCGACGTGCTTTGATGCGAGGAGTTCGAAAATCGGGGTATCGTTTGGAGAAAACGCTCGTAAGCGGTTCAAAATGACGTTCAAATATTTCCAACTTTAAACGTGCATAAATCCTAAAATATCATACTTACGGCAAATCTGTCTGCGTCAATCGATTTATCTCAAAAAACTGCATAGGAAAACGCCAAAAAATGTGTGTATTTGAAACTTTCAATTTTTGGGGTCAAAAAACACCAAAGGGGTTAACCTTACGTTTTTTTCAAAAATCGCCAAAAATTTAGGTGGTTTTTTTGACCTAAACCGACGTGCTTTGATGCGAGGAGTTCGAAAAACGCGGTATCGTTTGGAGAAAACGCTCGTAAGCGGTTCAAAATGACGTTCAAATATTTCCAACTTTAAACGTGCATAAATCCTAAAATATCATACTTACGGCAAATCTGTCTGCGTCAATCGATTTATCTCAAAAAACTGCATTGGAAAACGCCAAAAAATGTGTGTATTTGAAACTTTCAATTTTTGGGGTCAAAAAACACCAAAGGGGTTAACCTTACGTTTTTTTCAAAAATCGCCAAAAATTTAGGTGGTTTTTTTTTGACCTAAACCGACGTGCTTTGATGCGAGGAGTTCGAAAATCGCGGTATCGTTTGGAGAAAACGCTCGTAAGCGGTTCAAAATGACGTTCAAATATTTCCAACTTTAAACGTGCATAAATCCTAAAATATCATACTTACGGCAAATCTGTCTGCGTCAATCGATTTATCTCAAAAAACTGCATAGGAAAACGCCAAAAAATGTGTGTATTTGAAACTTTCAATTTTTGGGGTCAAAAAACACCAAAGGGGTTAACCTTACGTTTTTTTCAAAAATCGCCAAAAATTTAGGTGGTTTTTTTTTGACCTAAACCGACGTGCTTTGATGCGAGGAGTTCGAAAATCGCGGTATCGTTTGGAGAAAACGCTCGTAAGCGGTTCAAAATGACGTTCAAATATTTCCAACTTTAAACGTGCATAAATCCTAAAATATCATACTTACGGCAAATCTGTCTGCGTCAATCGATTTATCTCAAAAAACTGCATAGGAAAACGCCAAAAAATGTGTGTATTTGAAACTTTCAATTTTTGGGGTCAAAAAACACCAAACCTTACGTTTTTTTCAAAAATCGCCAAAAATTTAGGTGGTCTTTTTTTGACCTAAACCGACGTGCTTTGATGCGAGGAGTTCGAAAATCGCGGTATCGTTTGGAGAAAACGCTCGTAAGCGGTTCAAAATGACGTTCAAGTATTTCCAACTTTAAACGTGCATAAATCCTAAAATATCATACTTACGGCAAATCTGTCTGCGTCAATCGATTTATCTCAAAAAACTGCATAGGAAAACGCCAAAAAATGTGTGTATTTGAAACTTTCAATTTTTGGGGTCAAAAAACACCAAAGGGGTTAACCTTACGTTTTTTTCAAAAATCGCCAAAAATTTAGGTGGTCTTTTTTTGACCTAAACCGACGTGCTTTGATGCGAGGAGTTCGAAAAACGCGGTATCGTTTGGAGAAAACGCTCGTAAGCGGTTCAAAATGACGTTCAAATATTTCCAACTTTAAACGTGCATAAATCCTAAAATATCATACTTACGGCAAATCTGTCTGCGTCAATCGATTTATCTCAAAAAACTGCATAGGAAAACGCCAAAAAATGTGTGTATTTGAAACTTTCAATTTTTGGGGTCAAAAAACACCAAAGGGGTTAACCTTACGTTTTTTTCAAAAATCGCCAAAAAATTAGGTGGTCTTTTTTTGACCTAAACCGACGTGCTTTGATGCGAGGAGTTCGAAAAACGCGGTATCGTTTGGAGAAAACGCTCGTAAGCGGTTCAAAATGACGTTCAAATATTTCCAACTTTAAACGTGCATAAATCCTAAAATATCATACTTACGGCAAATCTGTCTGCGTCAATCGATTTATCTCAAAAAACTGCATAGGAAAACGCCAAAAAATGTGTGTATTTGAATCTTTCAATTTTTGGGGTCAAAAAACACCAAAGGGGTTAACCTTACGTTTTTTTCAAAAATCGCCAAAAATTTAGGTGGTCTTTTTTTGACCTAAACCGACGTGCTTTGATGCGAGGAGTTCGAAAATCGCGGTATCGTTTGGAGAAAACGCTCGTAAGCGGTTCAAAATGACGTTCAAATATTTCCAACTTTAAACGTGCATAAATCCTAAAATATCATACTTACGGCAAATCTGTCTGCGTCAATCGATTTATCTCAAAAAACTGCATAGGAAAACGCCAAAAAATGTGTGTATTTGAAACTTTCAATTTTTGGGGTCAAAAAACACCAAAGGGGTTAACCTTACGTTTTTTTCAAAAATCGCCAAAAATTTAGGTGGTCTTTTTTTGACCTAAACCGACGTGCTTTGATGCGAGGAGTTCGAAAATCGCGGTATCGTTTGGAGAAAACGCTCGTAAGCGGTTCAAAATGACGTTCAAATATTTCCAACTTTAAACGTGCATAAATCCTAAAATATCATACTTACGGCAAATCTGTCTGCGTCAATCGATTTATCTCAAAAAACTGCATAGGAAAACGCCAAAAAATGTGTGTATTTGAAACTTTCAATTTTTGGGGTCAAAAAACACCAAAGGGGTTAACCTTACGTTTTTTTCAAAAATCGCCAAAAATTTAGGTGGTCTTTTTTTGACCTAAACCGACGTGCTTTGATGCGAGGAGTTCGAAAAACGCGGTATCGTTTGGAGAAAACGCTCGTAAGCGGTTCAAAATGACGTTCAAATATTTCCAACTTTAAACGTGCATAAATCCTAAAATATCATACTTACGGCAAATCTGTCTGCGTCAATCGATTTATCTCAAAAAACTGCATAGGAAAACGCCAAAAAATGTGTGTATTTGAATCTTTCAATTTTTGGGGTCAAAAAACACCAAAGGGGTTAACCTTACGTTTTTTTCAAAAATCGCCAAAAATTTAGGTGGTCTTTTTTTGACCTAAACCGACGTGCTTTGATGCGAGGAGTTCGAAAATCGCGGTATCGTTTGGAGAAAACGCTCGTAAGCGGTTCAAAATGACGTTCAAATATTTCCAACTTTAAACGTGCATAAATCCTAAAATATCATACTTACGGCAAATCTGTCTGCGTCAATCGATTTATCTCAAAAAACTGCATAGGAAAACGCCAAAAAATGTGTGTATTTGAAACTTTCAATTTTTGGGGTCAAAAAACACCAAAGGGGTTAACCTTACGTTTTTTTCAAAAATCGCCAAAAATTTAGGTGGTCTTTTTTTGACCTAAACCGACGTGCTTTGATGCGAGGAGTTCGAAAATCGCGGTATCGTTTGGAGAAAACGCTCGTAAGCGGTTCAAAATGACGTTCAAATATTTCCAACTTTAAACGTGCATAAATCCTAACATATCATACTTACGGCAAATCTGTCTGCGTCAATCGATTTATCTCAAAAAACTGCATTGGAAAACGCCAAAAAATGTGTGTATTTGAAACTTTCAATTTTTGGGGTCAAAAAACACCAAAGGGGTTAACCTTACGTTTTTTTCAAAAATCGCCAAAAATTTAGGTGGTTTTTTTTTGACCTAAACCGACGTGCTTTGATGCGAGGAGTTCGAAAATCGCGGTATCGTTTGGAGAAAACGCTCGTAAGCGGTTCAAAATGACGTTCAAATATTTCCAACTTTAAACGTGCATAAATCCTAAAATATCATACTTACGGCAAATCTGTCTGCGTCAATCGATTTATCTCAAAAAACTGCATAGGAAAACGCCAAAAAATGTGTGTATTTGAAACTTTCAATTTTTGGGGTCAAAAAACACCAAAGGGGTTAACCTTACGTTTTTTTCAAAAATCGCCAAAAATTTAGGTGGTCTTTTTTTGACCTAAACCGACGTGCTTTGATGCGAGGAGTTCGAAAATCGCGGTATCGTTTGGAGAAAACGCTCGTAAGCGGTTCAAAATGACGTTCAAATATTTCCAACTTTAAACGTGCATAAATCCTAAAATATCATACTTACGGCAAATCTGTCTGCGTCAATCGATTTATCTCAAAAAACTGCATAGGAAAACGCCAAAAAATGTGTGTATTTGAAACTTTCAATTTTTGGGGTCAAAAAACACCAAAGGGGTTAACCTTACGTTTTTTTCAAAAATCGCCAAAAATTTAGGTGGTCTTTTTTTGACCTAAACCGACGTGCTTTGATGCGAGGAGTTCGAAAATCGCGGTATCGTTTGGAGAAAACGCTCGTAAGCGGTTCAAAATGACGTTCAAATATTTCCAACTTTAAACGTGCATAAATCCTAAAATATCATACTTACGGCAAATCTGTCTGCGTCAATCGATTTATCTCAAAAAACTGCATAGGAAAACGCCAAAAAATGTGTGTATTTGAAACTTTCAATTTTTGGGGTCAAAAAACACCAAAGGGGTTAACCTTACGTTTTTTTCAAAAATCGCCAAAAATTTAGGTGGTCTTTTTTTGACCTAAACCGACGTGCTTTGATGCGAGGAGTTCGAAAAACGCGGTATCGTTTGGAGAAAACGCTCGTAAGCGGTTCAAAATGACGTTCAAATATTTCCAACTTTAAACGTGCATAAATCCTAAAATATCATACTTACGGCAAATCTGTCTGCGTCAATCGATTTATCTCAAAAAACTGCATAGGAAAACGCCAAAAAATGTGTGTATTTGAAACTTTCAATTTTTGGGGTCAAAAAACACCAAAGGGGTTAACCTTACGTTTTTTTCAAAAATCGCCAAAAAATTAGGTGGTCTTTTTTTGACCTAAACCGACGTGCTTTGATGCGAGGAGTTCGAAAAACGCGGTATCGTTTGGAGAAAACGCTCGTAAGCGGTTCAAAATGACGTTCAAATATTTCCAACTTTAAACGTGCATAAATCCTAAAATATCATACTTACGGCAAATCTGTCTGCGTCAATCGATTTATCTCAAAAAACTGCATAGGAAAACGCCAAAAAATGTGTGTATTTGAAACTTTCAATTTTTGGGGTCAAAAAACACCAAAGGGGTTAACCTTACGTTTTTTTCAAAAATCGCCAAAAATTTAGGTGGTCTTTTTTTGACCTAAACCGACGTGCTTTGATGCGAGGAGTTCGAAAATCGCGGTATCGTTTGGAGAAAACGCTCGTAAGCGGTTCAAAATGACGTTCAAATATTTCCAACTTTAAACGTGCATAAATCCTAAAATATCATACTTACGGCAAATCTGTCTGCGTCAATCGATTTATCTCAAAAAACTGCATAGGAAAACGCCAAAAAATGTGTGTATTTGAAACTTTCAATTTTTGGGGTCAAAAAACACCAAAGGGGTTAACCTTACGTTTTTTTCAAAAATCGCCAAAAATTTAGGTGGTCTTTTTTTGACCTAAACCGACGTGCTTTGATGCGAGGAGTTCGAAAATCGCGGTATCGTTTGGAGAAAACGCTCGTAAGCGGTTCAAAATGACGTTCAAATATTTCCAACTTTAAACGTGCATAAATCCTAAAATATCATACTTACGGCAAATCTGTCTGCGTCAATCGATTTATCTCAAAAAACTGCATTGGAAAACGCCAAAAAATGTGTGTATTTGAAACTTTCAATTTTTGGGGTCAAAAAACACCAAAGGGGTTAACCTTACGTTTTTTTCAAAAATCGCCAAAAATTTAGGTGGTTTTTTTTTGACCTAAACCGACGTGCTTTGATGCGAGGAGTTCGAAAATCGCGGTATCGTTTGGAGAAAACGCTCGTAAGCGGTTCAAAATGACGTTCAAATATTTCCAACTTTAAACGTGCATAAATCCTAAAATATCATACTTACGGCAAATCTGTCTGCGTCAATCGATTTATCTCAAAAAACTGCATAGGAAAACGCCAAAAAATGTGTGTATTTGAAACTTTCAATTTTTGGGGTCAAAAAACACCAAAGGGGTTAACCTTACGTTTTTTTCAAAAATCGCCAAAAATTTAGGTGGTCTTTTTTTGACCTAAACCGACGTGCTTTGATGCGAGGAGTTCGAAAAACGCGGTATCGTTTGGAGAAAACGCTCGTAAGCGGTTCAAAATGACGTTCAAATATTTCCAACTTTAAACGTGCATAAATCCTAAAATATCATACTTACGGCAAATCTGTCTGCGTCAATCGATTTATCTCAAAAAACTGCATAGGAAAACGCCAAAAAATGTGTGTATTTGAAACTTTCAATTTTTGGGGTCAAAAAACACCAAAGGGGTTAACCTTACGTTTTTTTCAAAAATCGCCAAAAATTTAGGTGGTCTTTTTTTGACCTAAACCGACGTGCTTTGATGCGAGGAGTTCGAAAATCGCGGTATCGTTTGGAGAAAACGCTCGTAAGCGGTTCAAAATGACGTTCAAATATTTCCAACTTTAAACGTGCATAAATCCTAAAATATCATACTTACGGCAAATCTGTCTGCGTCAATCGATTTATCTCAAAAAACTGCATTGGAAAACGCCAAAAAATGTGTGTATTTGAAACTTTCAATTTTTGGGGTCAAAAAACACCAAAGGGTTTAACCCTTACGTTTTTTTCAAAAATCGCCAAAAATTTAGGTGGTCTTTTTTTGACCTAAACCGACGTGCTTTGATGCGAGGAGTTCGAAAATCGCGGTATCGTTTGGAGAAAACGCTCGTAAGCGGTTCAAAATGACGTTCAAATATTTCCATCTTTAAACGTGCATAAATCCTAAAATATCATACTTACGGCAAATCTGTCTGCGTCAATCGATTTATCTCAAAAAACTGCATAGGAAAACGCCAAAAAATGTGTGTATTTGAAATTTCAATTTTTGGGGTCAAAAAACACCAAAGGGGTTAACCTTACGTTTTTTTCAAAAATCGCCAAAAATTTAGGTGGTCTTTTTTTGACCTAAACCGACGTGCTTTGATGCGAGGAGTTCGAAAAACGCGGTATCGTTTGGAGAAAACGCTCGTAAGCGGTTCAAAATGACGTTCAAATATTTCCAACTTTAAACGTGCATAAATCCTAAAATATCATACTTACGGCAAATCTGTCTGCGTCAATCGATTTATCTCAAAAAACTGCATAGGAAAACGCCAAAAAATGTGTGTATTTGAAACTTTCAATTTTTGGGGTCAAAAAACACCAAAGGGGTTAACCTTACGTTTTTTTCAAAAATCGCCAAAAATTTAGGTGGTCTTTTTTTGACCTAAACCGACGTGCTTTGATGCGAGGAGTTCGAAAAACGCGGTATCGTTTGGAGAAAACGCTCGTAAGCGGTTCAAAATGACGTTCAAATATTTCCAACTTTAAACGTGCATAAATCCTAAAATATCATACTTACGGCAAATCTGTCTGCGTCAATCGATTTATCTCAAAAAACTGCATAGGAAAACGCCAAAAAATGTGTGTATTTGAAACTTTCAATTTTTGGGGTCAAAAAACACCAAAGGGGTTAACCTTACGTTTTTTTCAAAAATCGCCAAAAATTTAGGTGGTCTTTTTTTGACCTAAACCGACGTGCTTTGATGCGAGGAGTTCGAAAATCGCGGTATCGTTTGGAGAAAACGCTCGTAAGCGGTTCAAAATGACGTTCAAATATTTCCAACTTTAAACGTGCATAAATCCTAAAATATCATACTTACGGCAAATCTGTCTGCGTCAATCGATTTATCTCAAAAAACTGCATAGGAAAACGCCAAAAAATGTGTGTATTTGAAATTTCAATTTTTGGGGTCAAAAAACACCAAAGGGGTTAACCTTACGTTTTTTTCAAAAATCGCCAAAAATTTAGGTGGTCTTTTTTTGACCTAAACCGACGTGCTTTGATGCGAGGAGTTCGAAAATCGCGGTATCGTTTGGAGAAAACGCTCGTAAGCGGTTCAAAATGACGTTCAAATATTTCCAACTTTAAACGTGCATAAATCCTAAAATATCATACTTACGGCAAATCTGTCTGCGTCAATCGATTTATCTCAAAAAACTGCATAGGAAAACGCCAAAAAATGTGTGTATTTGAAACTTTCAATTTTTGGGGTCAAAAAACACCAAAGGGGTTAACCTTACGTTTTTTTCAAAAATCGCCAAAAATTTAGGTGGTCTTTTTTTGACCTAAACCGACGTGCTTTGATGCGAGGAGTTCGAAAATCGCGGTATCGTTTGGAGAAAACGCTCGTAAGCGGTTCAAAATGACGTTCAAATATTTCCAACTTTAAACGTGCATAAATCCTAAAATATCATACTTACGGCAAATCTGTCTGCGTCAATCGATTTATCTCAAAAAACTGCATAGGAAAACGCCAAAAAATGTGTGTATTTGAAATTTCAATTTTTGGGGTCAAAAAACACCAAAAAAACCTTACGTTTTTTTCAAAAATCGCCAAAAATTTAGGTGGTCTTTTTTTGACCTAAACCGACGTGCTTTGATGCGAGGAGTTCGAAAATCGCGGTATCGTTTGGAGAAAACGCTCGTAAGCGGTTCAAAATGACGTTCAAATATTTCCAACTTTAAACGTGCATAAATCCTAAAATATCATACTTACGGCAAATCTGTCTGCGTCAATCGATTTATCTCAAAAAACTGCATTGGAAAACGCCAAAAAATGTGTGTATTTGAAACTTTCAATTTTTGGGGTCAAAAAACACCAAAGGGGTTAACCTTACGTTTTTTTCAAAAATCGCCAAAAATTTAGGTGGTCTTTTTTTGACCTAAACCGACGTGCTTTGATGCGAGGAGTTCGAAAATCGCGGTATCGTTTGGAGAAAACGCTCGTAAGCGGTTCAAAATGACGTTCAAATATTTCCAACTTTAAACGTGCATAAATCCTAAAATATCATACTTACGGCAAATCTGTCTGCGTCAATCGATTTATCTCAAAAAACTGCATAGGAAAACGCCAAAAAATGTGTGTATTTGAAACTTTCAATTTTTGGGGTCAAAAAACACCAAAGGGGTTAACCTTACGTTTTTTTCAAAAATCGCCAAAAATTTAGGTGGTCTTTTTTTGACCTAAACCGACGTGCTTTGATGCGAGGAGTTCGAAAAACGCGGTATCGTTTGGAGAAAACGCTCGTAAGCGGTTCAAAATGACGTTCAAATATTTCCAACTTTAAACGTGCATAAATCCTAAAATATCATACTTACGGCAAATCTGTCTGCGTCAATCGATTTATCTCAAAAAACTGCATAGGAAAACGCCAAAAAATGTGTGTATTTGAAACTTTCAATTTTTGGGGTCAAAAAACACCAAAGGGGTTAACCTTACGTTTTTTTCAAAAATCGCCAAAAATTTAGGTGGTCTTTTTTTGACCTAAACCGACGTGCTTTGATGCGAGGAGTTCGAAAAACGCGGTATCGTTTGGAGAAAACGCTCGTAAGCGGTTCAAAATGACGTTCAAATATTTCCAACTTTAAACGTGCATAAATCCTAAAATATCATACTTACGGCAAATCTGTCTGCGTCAATCGATTTATCTCAAAAAACTGCATTGGAAAACGCCAAAAAATGTGTGTATTTGAAACTTTCAATTTTTGGGGTCAAAAAACACCAAAGGGGTTAACCTTACGTTTTTTTCAAAAATCGCCAAAAATTTAAGTGGTCTTTTTTTGACCTAAACCGACGTGCTTTGATGCGAGGAGTTCGAAAATCGCGGTATCGTTTGGAGAAAACGCTCGTAAGCGGTTCAAAATGACGTTCAAATATTTCCAACTTTAAACGTGCATAAATCCTAAAATATCATACTTACGGCAAATCTGTCTGCGTCAATCGATTTATCTCAAAAAACTGCATAGGAAAACGCCAAAAAATGTGTGTATTTGAAACTTTCAATTTTTGGGGTCAAAAAACACCAAAGGGGTTAACCTTACGTTTTTTTCAAAAATCGCCAAAAATTTAGGTGGTCTTTTTTTGACCTAAACCGACGTGCTTTGATGCGAGGAGTTCGAAAATCGCGGTATCGTTTGGAGAAAACGCTCGTAAGCGGTTCAAAATGACGTTCAAATATTTCCAACTTTAAACGTGCATAAATCCTAAAATATCATACTTACGGCAAATCTGTCTGCGTCAATCGATTTATCTCAAAAAACTGCATAGGAAAACGCCAAAAAATGTGTGTATTTGAAACTTTCAATTTTTGGGGTCAAAAAACACCAAAGGGGTTAACCTTACGTTTTTTTCAAAAATCGCCAAAAATTTAGGTGGTCTTTTTTTGACCTAAACCGACGTGCTTTGATGCGAGGAGTTCGAAAATCGCGGTATCGTTTGGAGAAAACGCTCGTAAGCGGTTCAAAATGACGTTCAAATATTTCCAACTTTAAACGTGCATAAATCCTAAAATATCATACTTACGGCAAATCTGTCTGCGTCAATCGATTTATCTCAAAAAACTGCATTGGAAAACGCCAAAAAATGTGTGTATTTGAAACTTTCAATTTTTGGGGTCAAAAAACACCAAACCTTACGTTTTTTTCAAAAATCGCCAAAAATTTAGGTGGTCTTTTTTTGACCTAAACCGACGTGCTTTGATGCGAGGAGTTCGAAAAACGCGGTATCGTTTGGAGAAAACGCTCGTAAGCGGTTCAAAATGACGTTCAAATATTTCCAACTTTAAACGTGCATAAATCCTAAAATATCATACTTACGGCAAATCTGTCTGCGTCAATCGATTTATTTCAAAAAACTGCATAGGAAAACGCCAAAAAATGTGTGTATTTGAAACTTTCAATTTTTGGGGTCAAAAAACACCAAACCTTACGTTTTTTTCAAAAATCGCCAAAAATTTAGGTGGTCTTTTTTTGACCTAAACCGACGTGCTTTGATGCGAGGAGTTCGAAAATCGCGGTATCGTTTGGAGAAAACGCTCGTAAGCGGTTCAAAATGACGTTCAAATATTTCCAACTTTAAACGTGCATAAATCCTAAAATATCATACTTACGGCAAATCTGTCTGCGTCAATCGATTTATCTCAAAAAACTGCATAGGAAAACGCCAAAAAATGTGTGTATTTGAAACTTTCAATTTTTGGGGTCAAAAAACACCAAAGGGGTTAACCTTACGTTTTTTTCAAAAATCGCCAAAAATTTAGGTGGTCTTTTTTTGACCTAAACCGACGTGCTTTGATGCGAGGAGTTCGAAAATCGCGGTATCGTTTGGAGAAAACGCTCGTAAGCGGTTCAAAATGACGTTCAAATATTTCCAACTTTAAACGTGCATAAATCCTAAAATATCATACTTACGGCAAATCTGTCTGCGTTAATCGATTTATCTCAAAAAACTGCATAGGAAAACGCCAAAAAATGTGTGTATTTGAAACTTTCAATTTTTGGGGTCAAAAAACACCAAACCTTACGTTTTTTTCAAAAATCGCCAAAAATTTAGGTGGTCTTTTTTTGACCTAAACCGACGTGCTTTGATGCGAGGAGTTCGAAAATCGCGGTATCGTTTGGAGAAAACGCTCGTAAGCGGTTCAAAATGACGTTCAAATATTTCCAACTTTAAACGTGCATAAATCCTAAAATATCATACTTACGGCAAATCTGTCTGCGTCAATCGATTTATCTCAAAAAATTGCATAGGAAAACGCCAAAAAATGTGTGTATTTGAAACTTTCAATTTTTGGGGTCAAAAAACACCAAAGGGGTTAACCTTACGTTTTTTTCAAAAATCGCCAAAAATTTAGGTGGTCTTTTTTTGACCTAAACCGACGTGCTTTGATGCGAGGAGTTCGAAAATCGCGGTATCGTTTGGAGAAAACGCTCGTAAGCGGTTCAAAATGACGTTCAAATATTTCCAACTTTAAACGTGCATAAATCCTAAAATATCATACTTACGGCAAATCTGTCTGCGTCAATCGATTTATCTCAAAAAACTGCATAGGAAAACGCCAAAAAATGTGTGTATTTGAAACTTTCAATTTTTGGGGTCAAAAAACACCAAAGGGGTTAACCTTACGTTTTTTTCAAAAATCGCCAAAAATTTAGGTGGTCTTTTTTTGACCTAAAGCGACGTGCTTTGATTCGAGGAGTTCGAAAAACGCGGTATCGTTTGGAGAAAACGCTCGTAAGCGGTTCAAAATGACGTTCAAATATTTCCAACTTTAAACGTGCATAAATCCTAAAATATCATACTTACGGCAAATCTGTCTGCGTCAATCGATTTATCTCAAAAAACTGCATAGGAAAACGCCAAAAAATGTGTGTATTTGAAACTTTCAATTTTTGGGGTCAAAAAACACCAAAGGGGTTAACCTTACGTTTTTTTCAAAAATCGCCAAAAATTTAGGTGGTCTTTTTTTGACCTAAACCGACGTACTTTGATGCGAGGAGTTCGAAAAACGCGGTATCGTTTGGAGAAAACGCTCGTAAGCGGTTCAAAATGACGTTCAAATATTTCCAACTTTAAACGTGCATAAATCCTAAAATATCATACTTACGGCAAATCTGTCTGCGTCAATCGATTTATCTCAAAAAACTGCATAGGAAAACGCCAAAAAATGTGTGTATTTGAAACTTTCAATTTTTGGGGTCAAAAAACACCAAAGGGGTTAACCTTACGTTTTTTTCAAAAATCGCCAAAAATTTAGGTGGTCTTTTTTTGACCTAAACCGACGTGCTTTGATGCGAGGAGTTCGAAAATCGCGGTATCGTTTGGAGAAAACGCTCGTAAGCGGTTCAAAATGACGTTCAAATATTTCCAACTTTAAACGTGCATAAATCCTAAAATATCATACTTACGGCAAATCTGTCTGCGTCAATCGATTTATCTCAAAAAACTGCATTGGAAAACGCCAAAAAATGTGTGTATTTGAAACTTTCAATTTTTGGGGTCAAAAAACACCAAAGGGGTTAACCTTACGTTTTTTTCAAAAATCGCCAAAAATTTAGGTGGTCTTTTTTTGACCTAAACCGACGTGCTTTGATGCGAGGAGTTCGAAAATCGCGGTATCGTTTGGAGAAAACGCTCGTAAGCGGTTCAAAATGACGTTCAAATATTTCCAACTTTAAACGTGCATAAATCCTAAAATATCATACTTACGGCAAATCTGTCTGCGTCAATCGATTTATCTCAAAAAACTGCATAGGAAAACGCCAAAAAATGTGTGTATTTGAAACTTTCAATTTTTGGGGTCAAAAAACACCAAAGGGGTTAACCTTACGTTTTTTTCAAAAATCGCCAAAAATTTAGGTGGTCTTTTTTTGACCTAAACCGACGTGCTTTGATGCGAGGAGTTCGAAAATCGCGGTATCGTTTGGAGAAAACGCTCGTAAGCGGTTCAAAATGACGTTCAAATATTTCCAACTTTAAACGTGCATAAATCCTAAAATATCATACTTACGGCAAATCTGTCTGCGTCAATCGATTTATCTCAAAAAACTGCATTGGAAAACGCCAAAAAATGTGTGTATTAGAAACTTTCAATTTTTGGGGTCAAAAAACACCAAAGGGGTTAACCTTACGTTTTTTTCAAAAATCGCCAAAAATTTAGGTGGTCTTTTTTTGACCTAAACCGACGTGCTTTGATGCGAGGAGTTCGAATATCGCGGTATCGTTTGGAGAAAACGCTCGTAAGCGGTTCAAAATGACGTTCAAATATTTCCAACTTTAAACGTGCATAAATCCTAAAATATCATACTTACGGCAAATCTGTCTGCGTCAATCGATTTATCTCAAAAAACTGCATAGGAAAACGCCAAAAAATGTGTGTATTTGAAATTTCAATTTTTGGGGTCAAAAAACACCAAAGGGGTTAACCTTACGTTTTTTTCAAAAATCGCCAAAAATTGAGGTGGTCTTTTTTGGACCTAAACCGACGTGCTTTGATGCGAGGAGTTCGAAAAACGCGGTATCGTTTGGAGAAAACGCTCGTAAGCGGTTCAAAATGACGATCAAATATTTCCAACTTTAAACGTGCATAAATCCTAAAATATCATACTTACGGCAAATCTGTCTGCGTCAATCGATTTATCTCAAAAAACTCCATAGGAAAACGCCAAAAAATGTGTGTATTTGAAACATTCAATTTTTGGGGTCAAAAAACACCAAAGGGGTTAACCTTACGTTTTTTTCAAAAATCGCCAAAAATTTAGGTGGTCTTTTTTTGACCTAAACCGACGTGCTTTGATGCGAGGAGTTCGAAAATCGCGGTATCGTTTGGAGAAAACGCTCGTAAGCGGTTCTAAATGACGTTCAAATATTTCCAACTTGAAATGTGCATAAATCCTAAAATATCATACTTACGGCAAATCTGTCTGCGTCAATCGATTTATCTCAAAAAACTGCATAGGAAAACGCCAAAAAATGTGTGTATTTGAAACTTTCAATTTTTGGGGTCAAAAAACACCAAAGGGGTTAACCTTACGTTTTTTTCAAAAATCGCCAAAAATTTAGGTGGTCTTTTTTTGACCTAAACCGACGTGCTTTGATGCGAGGAGTTCGAAAATCGCGGTATCGTTTGGAGAAAACGCTCGTAAGCGGTTCTAAATGACGTTCAAATATTTCCAACTTTAAATGTGCATAAATCCTAAAATATCATACTTACGGCAAATCTGTCTGCGTCAATCGATTTATCTCAAAAAACTGCATAGGAAAACGCCAAAAAATGTGTGTATTTGAAACTTTCAATTTTTGGGGTCAAAAAACACCAAAGGGGTTAACCTTACGTTTTTTTCAAAAATCGCCAAAAATTTAGGTGGTCTTTTTTTGACCTAAACCGACGTGCTTTGATGCGAGGAGTTCGAAAATCGCGGTATCGTTTGGAGAAAACGCTCGTAAGCGGTTCAAAATGACGTTCAAATATTTCCAACTTTAAACGTGCATAAATCCTAAAATATCATACTTACGGCAAATCTGTCTGCGTCAATCGATTTATCTCAAAAAACTGCATTGGAAAACGCCAAAAAATGTGTGTATTTGAAACTTTCAATTTTTGGGGTCAAAAAACACCAAAGGGGTTAACCTTACGTTTTTTTCAAAAATCGCCAAAAATTTAGGTGGTCTTTTTTTGACCTAAACCGACGTGCTTTGATGCGAGGAGTTCGAAAAACGCGGTATCGTTTGGAGAAAACGCTCGTAAGCGGTTCAAAATGACGTTCAAATATTTCCAACTTTAAACGTGCATAAATCCTAAAATATCATACTTACGGCAAATCTGTCTGCGTCAATCGATTTATCTCAAAAAACTGCATAGGAAAACGCCAAAAAATGTGTGTATTTGAAACTTTCAATTTTTGGGGTCAAAAAACACCAAAGGGGTTAACCTTACGTTTTTTTCAAAAATCGCCAAAAATTTAGGTGGTCTTTTTTGGACCTAAACCGACGTGCTTTGATGCGAGGAGTTCGAAAATCGCGGTATCGTTTGGAGAAAACGCTCGTAAGCGGTTCAAAATGACGTTCAAATATTTCCAACTTTAAACGTGCATAAATCCTAAAATATCATACTTACGGCAAATCTGTCTGCGTCAATCGATTTATCTCAAAAAACTGCATTGGAAAACGCCAAAAAATGTGTGTATTTGAAACTTTCAATTTTTGGGGTCAAAAAACACCAAAGGGGTTAACCTTACGTTTTTTTCAAAAATCGCCAAAAATTTAGGTGGTCTTTTTTTGACCTAAACCGACGTGCTTTGATGCGAGGAGTTCGAAAATCGCGGTATCGTTTGGAGAAAACGCTCGTAAGCGGTTCAAAATGACGTTCAAATATTTCCAACTTTAAACGTGCATAAATCCTAAAATATCATACTTACGGCAAATCTGTCTGCGTCAATCGATTTATCTCAAAAAACTGCATAGGAAAACGCCAAAAAATGTGTGTATTTGAAACTTTCAATTTTTGGGGTCAAAAAACACCAAAGGGGTTAACCTTACGTTTTTTTCAAAAATCGCCAAAAATTTAGGTGGTCTTTTTTTGACCTAAACCGACGTGCTTTGATGCGAGGAGTTCGAAAATCGCGGTATCGTTTGGAGAAAACGCTCGTAAGCGGTTCAAAATGACGTTCAAATATTTCCAACTTTAAACGTGCATAAATCCTAAAATATCATACTTACGGCAAATCTGTCTGCGTCAATCGATTTATCTCAAAAAACTGCATAGGAAAACGCCAAAAAATGTGTGTATTTGAAATTTCAATTTTTGGGGTCAAAAAACACCAAAGGGGTTAACCTTACGTTTTTTTCAAAAATCGCCAAAAATTTAGGTGGTCTTTTTTGGACCTAAACCGACGTGCTTTGATGCGAGGAGTTCGAAAAACGCGGTATCATTTGGAGAAAACGCTCGTAAGCGGTTCAAAATGACGATCAAATATTTCCAACTTTAAACGTGCATAAATCCTAAAATATCATACTTACGGCAAATCTGTCTGCGTCAATCGATTTATCTCAAAAAACTCCATAGGAAAACGCCAAAAAATGTGTGTATTTGAAACTTTCAATTTTTGGGGTCAAAAAACACCAAAGGGGTTAACCTTACGTTTTTTTCAAAAATCGCCAAAAATTTAGGTGGTCTTTTTTTGACCTAAACCGACGTGCTTTGATGCGAGGAGTTCGAAAATCGCGGTATCGTTTGGAGAAAACGCTCGTAAGCGGTTCAAAATGACGTTCAAATATTTCCAACTTTAAACGTGCATAAATCCTAAAATATCATACTTACGGCAAATCTGTCTGCGTCAATCGATTTATCTCAAAAAACTGCATAGGAAAACGCCAAAAAATGTGTGTATTTGAAACTTTCAATTTTTGGGGTCAAAAAACACCAAAGGGGTTAACCTTACGTTTTTTTCAAAAATCGCCAAAAATTTAGGTGGTCTTTTTTTGACCTAAACCGACGTGCTTTGATGCGAGGAGTTCGAAAATCGCGGTATCGTTTGGAGAAAACGCTCGTAAGCGGTTCAAAATGACGTTCAAATATTTCCAACTTTAAACGTGCATAAATCCTAAAATATCATACTTACGGCAAATCTGTCTGCGTCAATCGATTTATCTCAAAAAACTGCATTGGAAAACGCCAAAAAATGTGTGTATTTGAAACTTTCAATTTTTGGGGTCAAAAAACACCAAAGGGGTTAACCTTACGTTTTTTTCAAAAATCGCCAAAAATTTAGGTGGTCTTTTTTTGACCTAAACCGACGTGCTTTGATGCGAGGAGTTCGAAAATCGCGGTATCGTTTGGAGAAAACGCTCGTAAGCGGTTCAAAATGACGTTCAAATATTTCCAACTTTAAACGTGCATAAATCCTAAAATATCATACTTACGGCAAATCTGTCTGCGTCAATCGATTTATCTCAAAAAACTGCATTGGAAAACGCCAAAAAATGTGTGTATTTGAAACTTTCAATTTTTGGGGTCAAAAAACACCAAAGGGGTTAACCTTACGTTTTTTTCAAAAATCGCCAAAAATTTAGGTGGTCTTTTTTTGACCTAAACCGACGTGCTTTGATGCGAGGAGTTCGAAAATCGCGGTATCGTTTGGAGAAAACGCTCGTAAGCGGTTCAAAATGACGTTCAAATATTTCCAACTTTAAACGTGCATAAATCCTAAAATATCATACTTACGGCAAATCTGTCTGCGTCAATCGATTTATCTCAAAAAACTGCATAGGAAAACGCCAAAAAATGTGTGTATTTGAAACTTTCAATTTTTGGGGTCAAAAAACACCAAAGGGGTTAACCTTACGTTTTTTTCAAAAATCGCCAAAAATTTAGGTGGTCTTTTTTTGACCTAAACCGACGTGCTTTGATGCGAGGAGTTCGAAAATCGCGGTATCGTTTGGAGAAAACGCTCGTAAGCGGTTCAAAATGACGTTCAAATATTTCCAACTTTAAACGTGCATAAATCCTAAAATATCATACTTACGGCAAATCTGTCTGCGTCAATCGATTTATCTCAAAAAACTGCATTGGAAAACGCCAAAAAATGTGTGTATTTGAAACTTTCAATTTTTGGGGTCAAAAAACACCAAAGGGGTTAACCTTACGTTTTTTTCAAAAATCGCCAAAAATTTAGGTGGTCTTTTTTTGACCTAAACCGACGTGCTTTGATGCGAGGAGTTCGAAAATCGCCGTATCGTTTGGAGAAAACGCTCGTAAGCGGTTCAAAATGACGTTCAAATATTTCCAACTTTAAACGTGCATAAATCCTAAAATATCATACTTACGGCAAATCTGTCTGCGTCAATCGATTTATCTCAAAAAACTGCATTGGAAAATGCCAAAAAATGTGTGTATTTGAAACTTTCAATTTTTGGGGTCAAAAAACACCAAAGGGGTTAACCTTACGTTTTTTTCAAAAATCGCCAAAAATTTAGGTGGTCTTTTTTTGACCTAAACCGACGTGCTTTGATGCGAGGAGTTCGAAAATCGCGGTATCGTTTGGAGAAAACGCTCGTAAGCGGTTCAAAATGACGTTCAAATATTTCCAACTTTAAACGTGCATAAATCCTAAAATATCATACTTACGGCATATCTGTCTGCGTCAATCGATTTATCTCAAAAAACTGCATTGGAAAATGCCAAAAAATGTGTGTATTTGAAACTTTCAATTTTTGGGGTCAAAAAACACCAAAGGGGTTAACCTTACGTTTTTTTCAAAAATCGCCAAAAATTTAGGTGGTCTTTTTTTGACCTAAACCGACGTGCTTTGATGCGAGGAGTTCGAAAATCGCGGTATCGTTTGGAGAAAACGCTCGTAAGCGGTTCAAAATGACGTTCAAATATTTCCAACTTTAAACGTGCATAAATCCTAAAATATCATACTTACGGCAAATCTGTCTGCGTCAATCGATTTATCTCAAAAAACTGCATAGGAAAACGCCAAAAAATGTGTGTATTTGAAATTTCAATTTTTGGGGTCAAAAAACACCAAAGGGGTTAACCTTACGTTTTTTTCAAAAATCGCCAAAAATTTAGGTGGTCTTTTTTTGACCTAAACCGACGTGCTTTGATGCGAGGAGTTCGAAAATCGCGGTATCGTTTGGAGAAAACGCTCGTAAGCGGTTCAAAATGACGTTCAAATATTTCCAACTTTAAACGTGCATAAATCCTAAAATATCATACTTACGGCAAATCTGTCTGCGTCAATCGATTTATCTCAAAAAACTGCATAGGAAAACGCCAAAAAATGTGTGTATTTGAAATTTCAATTTTTGGGGTCAAAAAACACCAAAGGGGTTAACCTTACGTTTTTTTCAAAAATCGCCAAAAATTTAGGTGGTCTTTTTTGGACCTAAACCGACGTGCTTTGATGCGAGGAGTTCGAAAAACGCGGTATCGTTTGGAGAAAACGCTCGTAAGCGGTTCAAAATGACGATCAAATATTTCCAACTTTAAACGTGCATAAATCCTAAAATATCATACTTACGGCAAATCTGTCTGCGTCAATCGATTTATCTCAAAAAACTCCATAGGAAAACGCCAAAAAATGTGTGTATTTGAAACTTTCAATTTTTGGGGTCAAAAAACACCAAAGGGGTTAACCTTACGTTTTTTTCAAAAATCGCCAAAAATTTAGGTGGTCTTTTTTTGACCTAAACCGACGTGCTTTGATGCGAGGAGTTCGAAAATCGCGGTATCGTTTGGAGAAAACGCTCGTAAGCGGTTCTAAATGACGTTCAAATATTTCCAACTTTAAATGTGCATAAATCCTAAAATATCATACTTACGGCAAATCTGTCTGCGTCAATCGATTTATCTCAAAAAACTGCATAGGAAAACGCCAAAAAATGTGTGTATTTGAAACTTTCAATTTTTGGGGTCAAAAAACACCAAAGGGGTTAACCTTACGTTTTTTTCAAAAATCGCCAAAAATTTAGGTGGTCTTTTTTTGACCTAAACCGACGTGCTTTGATGCGAGGAGTTCGAAAATCGCGGTATCGTTTGGAGAAAACGCTCGTAAGCGGTTCTAAATGACGTTCAAATATTTCCAACTTTAAATGTGCATAAATCCTAAAATATCATACTTACGGCAAATCTGTCTGCGTCAATCGATTTATCTCAAAAAACTGCATAGGAAAACGCCAAAAAATGTGTGTATTTGAAACTTTCAATTTTTGGGGTCAAAAAACACCAAAGGGGTTAACCTTACGTTTTTTTCAAAAATCGCCAAAAATTTAGGTGGTCTTTTTTTGACCTAAACCGACGTGCTTTGATGCGAGGAGTTCGAAAATCGCGGTATCGTTTGGAGAAAACGCTCGTAAGCGGTTCAAAATGACGTTCAAATATTTCCAACTTTAAACGTGCATAAATCCTAAAATATCATACTTACGGCAAATCTGTCTGCGTCAATCGATTTATCTCAAAAAACTGCATTGGAAAACGCCAAAAAATGTGTGTATTTGAAACTTTCAATTTTTGGGGTCAAAAAACACCAAAGGGGTTAACCTTACGTTTTTTTCAAAAATCGCCAAAAATTTAGGTGGTCTTTTTTTGACCTAAACCGACGTGCTTTGATGCGAGGAGTTCGAAAATCGCGGTATCGTTTGGAGAAAACGCTCGTAAGCGGTTCAAAATGACGTTCAAATATTTCCAACTTTAAACGTGCATAAATCCTAAAATATCATACTTACGGCAAATCTGTCTGCGTCAATCGATTTATCTCAAAAAACTGCATTGGAAAACGCCAAAAAATGTGTGTATTTGAAACTTTCAATTTTTGGGGTCAAAAAACACCAAAGGGGTTAACCTTACGTTTTTTTCAAAAATCGCCAAAAATTTAGGTGGTCTTTTTTTGACCTAAACCGACGTGCTTTGATGCGAGGAGTTCGAAAATCGCGGTATCGTTTGGAGAAAACGCTCGTAAGCGGTTCAAAATGACGTTCAAATATTTCCAACTTTAAACGTGCATAAATCCTAAAATATCATACTTACGGCAAATCTGTCTGCGTCAATCGATTTATCTCAAAAAACTGCATAGGAAAACGCCAAAAAATGTGTGTATTTGAAACTTTCAATTTTTGGGGTCAAAAAACACCAAAGGGGTTAACCTTACGTTTTTTTCAAAAATCGCCAAAAATTTAGGTGGTCTTTTTTTGACCTAAACCGACGTGCTTTGATGCGAGGAGTTCGAAAATCGCGGTATCGTTTGGAGAAAACGCTCGTAAGCGGTTCAAAATGACGTTCAAATATTTCCAACTTTAAACGTGCATAAATCCTAAAATATCATACTTACGGCAAATCTGTCTGCGTCAATCGATTTATCTCAAAAAACTGCATTGGAAAACGCCAAAAAATGTGTGTATTTGAAACTTTCAATTTTTGGGGTCAAAAAACACCAAAGGGGTTAACCTTACGTTTTTTTCAAAAATCGCCAAAAATTTAGGTGGTCTTTTTTTGACCTAAACCGACGTGCTTTGATGCGAGGAGTTCGAAAATCGCGGTATCGTTTGGAGAAAACGCTCGTAAGCGGTTCAAAATGACGTTCAAATATTTCCAACTTTAAACGTGCATAAATCCTAAAATATCATACTTACGGCAAATCTGTCTGCGTCAATCGATTTATCTCAAAAAACTGCATTGGAAAACGCCAAAAAATGTGTGTATTTGAAACTTTCAATTTTTGGGGTCAAAAAACACCAAAGGGGTTAACCTTACGTTTTTTTCAAAAATCGCCAAAAATTTAGGTGGTCTTTTTTTGACCTAAACCGACGTGCTTTGATGCGAGGAGTTCGAAAATCGCGGTATCGTTTGGAGAAAACGCTCGTAAGCGGTTCAAAATGACGTTCAAATATTTCCAACTTTAAACGTGCATAAATCCTAAAATATCATACTTACGGCAAATCTGTCTGCGTCAATCGATTTATCTCAAAAAACTGCATAGGAAAACGCCAAAAAATGTGTGTATTTGAAACTTTCAATTTTTGGGGTCAAAAAACACCAAAGGGGTTAAACCTTACGTTTTTTTCAAAAATCGCCAAAAATTTAGGTGGTCTTTTTTTGACCTAAACCGACGTGCTTTGATGCGAGGAGTTCGAAAATCGCGGTATCGTTTGGAGAAAACGCTCGTAAGCGGTTCAAAATGACGTTCAAATATTTCCAACTTTAAACGTGCATAAATCCTAAAATATCATACTTACGGCAAATCTGTCTGCGTCAATCGATTTATCTCAAAAAACTGCATTGGAAAACGCCAAAAAATGTGTGTATTTGAAACTTTCAATTTTTGGGGTCAAAAAACACCAAAGGGGTTAACCTTACGTTTTTTTCAAAAATCGCCAAAAATTTAGGTGGTCTTTTTTTGACCTAAACCGACGTGCTTTGATGCGAGGAGTTCGAAAATCGCCGTATCGTTTGGAGAAAACGCTCGTAAGCGGTTCAAAATGACGTTCAAATATTTCCAACTTTAAACGTGCATAAATCCTAAAATATCATACTTACGGCAAATCTGTCTGCGTCAATCGATTTATCTCAAAAAACTGCATTGGAAAATGCCAAAAAATGTGTGTATTTGAAACTTTCAATTTTTGGGGTCAAAAAACACCAAAGGGGTTAACCTTACGTTTTTTTCAAAAATCGCCAAAAATTTAGGTGGTCTTTTTTTGACCTAAACCGACGTGCTTTGATGCGAGGAGTTCGAAAATCGCGGTATCGTTTGGAGAAAACGCTGGTAAGCGGTTCAAAATGACGTTCAAATATTTCCAACTTTAAACGTGCATAAATCCTAAAATATCATACTTACGGCATATCTGTCTGCGTCAATCGATTTATCTCAAAAAACTGCATTGGAAAATGCCAAAAAATGTGTGTATTTGAAACTTTCAATTTTTGGGGTCAAAAAACACCAAAGGGGTTAACCTTACGTTTTTTTCAAAAATCGCCAAAAATTTAGGTGGTCTTTTTTTGACCTAAACCGACGTGCTTTGATGCGAGGAGTTCGAAAATCGCGGTATCGTTTGGAGAAAACGCTCGTAAGCGGTTCAAAATGACGTTCAAATATTTCCAACTTTAAACGTGCATAAATCCTAAAATATCATACTTACGGCAAATCTGTCTGCGTCAATCGATTTATCTCAAAAAACTGCATTGGAAAACGCCAAAAAATGTTTGTATTTGAAACTTTCAATTTTTGGGGTCAAAAAACACCAAAGGGGTTAACCTTACGTTTTTTTCAAAAATCGCCAAAAATTTAGGTGGTCTTTTTTTGACCTAAACCGACGTGCTTTGATGCGAGGAGTTCGAAAATCGCGGTATCGTTTGGAGAAAACGCTCGTAAGCGGTTCAAAATGACGTTCAAATATTTCCAACTTTAAACGTGCATAAATCCTAAAATATCATACTTACGGCAAATCTGTCTGCGTCAATCGATTTATCTCAAAAAACTGCATAGGAAAACGCCAAAAAATGTGTGTATTTGAAATTTCAATTTTTGGGGTCAAAAAACACCAAAGGGGTTAACCTTACGTTTTTTTCAAAAATCGCCAAAAATTTAGGTGGTCTTTTTTTGACCTAAACCGACGTGCTTTGATGCGAGGAGTTCGAAAATCGCGGTATCGTTTGGAGAAAACGCTCGTAAGCGGTTCAAAATGACGTTCAAATATTTCCAACTTTAAACGTGCATAAATCCTAAAATATCATACTTACGGCAAATCTGTCTGCGTCAATCGATTTATCTCAAAAAACTGCATAGGAAAACGCCAAAAAATGTGTGTATTTGAAACTTTCAATTTTTGGGGTCAAAAAACACCAAAGGGGTTAACCTTACGTTTTTTTCAAAAATCGCCAAAAATTTAGGTGGTCTTTTTTTGACCTAAACCGACGTGCTTTGATGCGAGGAGTTCGAAAATCGCGGTATCGTTTGGAGAAAACGCTCGTAAGCGGTTCAAAATGACGTTCAAATATTTCCAACTTTAAACGTGCATAAATCCTAAAATATCATACTTACGGCAAATCTGTCTGCGTCAATCGATTTATCTCAAAAAACTGCATAGGAAAACGCCAAAAAATGTGTGTATTAGAAACTTTCAATTTTTGGGGTCAAAAAACACCAAAGGGGTTAACCTTACGTTTTTTTCAAAAATCGCCAAAAATTTAGGTGGTCTTTTTTTGACCTAAACCGACGTGCTTTGATGCGAGGAGTTCGAAAATCGCGGTATCGTTTGGAGAAAACGCTCGTAAGCGGTTCAAAATGACGTTCAAATATTTCCAACTTTAAACGTGCATAAATCCTAAAATATCATACTTACGGCAAATCTGTCTGCGTCAATCGATTTATCTCAAAAAACTGCATAGGAAAACGCCAAAAAATGTGTGTATTTGAAACTTTCAATTTTTGGGGTCAAAAAACACCGAAGGGGTTAACCTTACGTTTTTTTCAAAAATCGCCAAAAATTTAGGTGGTCTTTTTTTGACCTAAACCGACGTGCTTTGATGCGAGGAGTTCGAAAATCGCGGTATCGTTTGGAGAAAACGCTCGTAAGCGGTTCAAAATGACGTTCAAATATTTCCAACTTTAAACGTGCATAAATCCTAAAATATCATACTTACGGCATATCTGTCTGCGTCAATCGATTTATCTCAAAAAACTGCATTGGAAAATGCCAAAAAATGTGTGTATTTGAAACTTTCAATTTTTGGGGTCAAAAAACACCAAAGGGGTTAACCTTACGTTTTTTTCAAAAATCGCCAAAAATTTAGGTGGTCTTTTTTTGACCTAAACCGACGTGCTTTGATGCGAGGAGTTCGAAAATCGCGGTATCGTTTGGAGAAAACGCTCGTAAGCGGTTCAAAATGACGTTCAAATATTTCCAACTTTAAACGTGCATAAATCCTAAAATATCATACTTACGGCAAATCTGTCTGCGTCAATCGATTTATCTCAAAAAACTGCATTGGAAAAAGCCAAAAAATGTGTGTATTTGAAACTTTCAATTTTTGGGGTCAAAAAACACCAAAGGGCGTTAACCTTACGTTTTTTTCAAAAATCGCCAAAAATTTAGGTGGTCTTTTTTTGACCTAAACCGACGTGCTTTGATGCGAGGAGTTCGAAAATCGCGGTATCGTTTGGAGAAAACGCTCGTAAGCGGTTCAAAATGACGTTCAAATATTTCCAACTTTAAACGTGCATAAATCCTAAAATATCATACTTACGGCAAATCTGTCTGCGTCAATCGATTTATCTCAAAAAACTGCATAGGAAAACGCCAAAAAATGTGTGTATTTGAAATTTCAATTTTTGGGGTCAAAAAACACCAAAGGGGTTAACCTTACGTTTTTTTCAAAAATCGCCAAAAATTTAGGTGGTCTTTTTTTGACCTAAACCGACGTGCTTTGATGCGAGGAGTTCGAAAATCGCGGTATCGTTTGGAGAAAACGCTCGTAAGCGGTTCAAAATGACGTTCAAATATTTCCAACTTTAAACGTGCATAAATCCTAAAATATCATACTTACGGCAAATCTGTCTGCGTCAATCGATTTATCTCAAAAAACTGCATAGGAAAACGCCAAAAAATGTGTGTATTTGAAACTTTCAATTTTTGGGGTCAAAAAACACCAAAGGGGTTAACCTTACGTTTTTTTCAAAAATCGCCAAAAATTTAGGTGGTCTTTTTTTGACCTAAACCGACGTGCTTTGATGCGAGGAGTTCGAAAATCGCGGTATCGTTTGGAGAAAACGCTCGTAAGCGGTTCAAAATGACGTTCAAATATTTCCAACTTTAAACGTGCATAAATCCTAAAATATCATACTTACGGCAAATCTGTCTGCGTCAATCGATTTATCTCAAAAAACTGCATAGGAAAACGCCAAAAAATGTGTGTATTAGAAACTTTCAATTTTTGGGGTCAAAAAACACCAAAGGGGTTAACCTTACGTTTTTTTCAAAAATCGCCAAAAATTTAGGTGGTCTTTTTTTGACCTAAACCGACGTGCTTTGATGCGAGGAGTTCGAAAATCGCGGTATCGTTTGGAGAAAACGCTCGTAAGCGGTTCAAAATGACGTTCAAATATTTCCAACTTTAAACGTGCATAAATCCTAAAATATCATACTTACGGCAAATCTGTCTGCGTCAATCGATTTATCTCAAAAAACTGCATAGGAAAACGCCAAAAAATGTGTGTATTTGAAATTTCAATTTTTGGGGTCAAAAAACACCAAAGGGGTTAACCTTACGTTTTTTTCAAAAATCGCCAAAAATTTAGGTGGTCTTTTTTTGACCTAAACCGACGTGCTTTGATGCGAGGAGTTCGAAAATCGCGGTATCGTTTGGAGAAAACGCTCGTAAGCGGTTCAAAATGACGTTCAAATATTTCCAACTTTAAACGTGCATAAATCCTAAAATATCATACTTACGGCAAATCTGTCTGCGTCAATCGATTTATCTCAAAAAACTGCATAGGAAAACGCCAAAAAATGTGTGTATTAGAAACTTTCAATTTTTGGGGTCAAAAAACACCAAAGGGGTTAACCTTACGTTTTTTTCAAAAATCGCCAAAAATTTAGGTGGTCTTTTTTTGACCTAAACCGACGTGCTTTGATGCGAGGAGTTCGAAAATCGCGGTATCGTTTGGAGAAAACGCTCGTAAGCGGTTCAAAATGACGTTCAAATATTTCCAACTTTAAACGTGCATAAATCCTAAAATATCATACTTACGGCAAATCTGTCTGCGTCAATCGATTTATCTCAAAAAACTGCATAGGAAAACGCCAAAAAATGTGTGTATTTGAAATTTCAATTTTTGGGGTCAAAAAACACCAAAGGGGTTAACCTTACGTTTTTTTCAAAAATCGCCAAAAATTTAGGTGGTCTTTTTTTGACCTAAACCGACGTGCTTTGATGCGAGGAGTTCGAAAATCGCGGTATCGTTTGGAGAAAACGCTCGTAAGCGGTTCAAAATGACGTTCAAATATTTCCAACTTTAAACGTGCATAAATCCTAAAATATCATACTTACGGCAAATCTGTCTGCGTCAATCGATTTATCTCAAAAAACTGCATAGGAAAACGCCAAAAAATGTGTGTATTTGAAACTTTCAATTTTTGGGGTCAAAAAACACCAAAGGGGTTAACCTTACGTTTTTTTCAAAAATCGCCAAAAATTTAGGTGGTCTTTTTTTGACCTAAACCGACGTGCTTTGATGCGAGGAGTTCGAAAAACGCGGTTTCGTTTGGGCGAAACGATCATAAGCACTTTAAAATGACGATTAAATTTACTACTTGAAAACCGGCATAAAATCTAAAATATCATACTTAGTTAAAATCAGCCTGTGTCAATCGATTTATCTCGCCAAACTGCATAAGAAAACCTCAAAAAATGTCTTGATTTTTCTAGGAGTGACGTTCTGGAAGGTGCTAGTGGTCATCCCGTCTTGAACAAAAAAAAATAATGGTATTTCTTGTAGAAATAGAAATTCAAAATTATGGTTGGGTTGCCTATTTATTAATTTACTTATTTAATTTTTAGTTCTCTATATTTGTGGTTATTTGCAATTGGCATGCATTTCACGAATTTAAATTGACAATGATATTATAAATTATAATTAAGTAGGTAAACTGCAAAATTTGAAATTACCTCCAACGACAAGAAATCTAGAATGTAAATTGAATTGCATTTCCAAAATTATTCGTGAGATGTCGCCAGATGTCTATATTTTATAATTTAATTATTGTCAAGAACTTTGAAAGTGACGTTTTGTGTTCAGGTAAAATAAAATGTTTATTTGTTTTTGCTTGTTGTAATTAAATAAATGAATTATGACCTTTTGTTAAATTAATATTAAATTTTGGATTTTTAATTTATTATTAGTGTTCATAACAATTGAAATAAATGGGTGCCGATGTGGTAAATTTGGATCCTCGACAATCGATTGGAATTTGTAGCTCAATGAATAATTATGATAATTGAAAGGTTAGTAATATTTCAACAATGTTTTGTTGTTTTAGCAGAAGTCACCAAGTTCTGAATTAATGTTTTATTTGTAGGCTTTTTAATGTACAAAACTTATCGATAAATTATACATTTGCTTTGAACTTTGCTTTCGCTTGCTTTAATTAAATAATTGATTTATGACCTTTTGTTAAATTAATACTAATTTTTGGATTTTTAATTTATTTTAGTTATCATAACAATTGAAATGAATCGGTGCCGATGTGGTAAATTTGGATCCTCGACAATCGATTGGAAATTGGAATTTGTAGCTGAACCAATAATTATGAGAATCGAACGGTTAGTTATATTTCTATAATATTTTGTTGTTTTAGCAGAAGTCGCCAAGTTCAGAATTATTGTTTTTAATTATTATAGGGTTTTTAATGTACAAATCTTATCGATAAATTAAACTTTGCTTTGAAATTATGTGGTAGCTACATTTGATTATTACGTTAGCATATTTAAATTAATCTACAGAACAAGTAGTTTCAAACCGAATGATATAAAAACTGAAGACGATAAAAATTTGAATTGATGACTTTTGTCAAAACTCTTGAAGTATGAAAGTTTTTTTTTCTAAAACTAATAGACTTTTCTTTTCTGAAAGCATTTATATCTTTTGGGTGGATTCTTATCCTGCATGTCTTTCAAATTTCAGTAAGGAATATGTATTAGTTTCACAGATACAGTTTTTGAAATGTTATAATCATCTAGCTTTTATAACATAATGTTTTAAATGAAACGATAAATCATACAGTGGCTACGTTGCAAATTTTAGCGTTTGGAAAATATGAAAAATTTAAATCGGTTACTTCTGTCATAACGACATCTTTATTTTGCATGGCTTGGGTTCCAACTTAAAATTTTGTCAAACTTTTAATTAAATTTAAAATTAATGTTAGACTTATTCTTAAGAAAAAATGTTTTTGTTAATAGCTTTGATTTCACTTTTATCTTTTGGAGTTAGAAGAATATTCTTTTTGCAATAAAAATCCTTCGCTGGCACAAAAGCATCTCTACTTATTGGATGTTTTATTTTCGATGAATTTTATTATTTACAGTTACTTATCATTTAAAAATAAAACTTCTGTGGTTATTACAAAACACGCTTCAAGTTGTATAAAAGCAAGGTATTTTTTATAAGTTTTGGTACGAACAAGAATAAATTTTTACAATTTTTGCCAAGAAAACCCTATTTTCAAATACGATTAGTTTCATACGAATCCACATAATATTATCTTCAGGATTTTATACTTTAATATTCTCTGCAAGTTAGCCGATCATTTAGATTTAAACAATGCATTAGGTAATTATGTTATAAACTTTATAATAAATTGTATTAATCTTTTGTTTGTAAATTTGAGTTCATAATCAAAAACAATTTAAATGGCATGTCTACCTACGAGTCATCCAGTTAATATGAGTAACAGAATATGAATTTAAATTAGCTGATAGGAGATAAGAATTTTTGCTTTTATAATATAAAAATGCTGTTTAAATAATATTTAACTATAAATTCTGCAGGGGTGGAACTAGTGTCCAATTTGTAAATAGAATTTAAAATGAAATAATTTCTTAGTTATCGGGAAGTCTTTTATTTCTCTTACGTAGAACATCCAGCTTCATATTTAGTAACTTTATAATCTTAAATTTTTTTGAAAGAACCGGATAAATTTCAATTTCTTTTTTTTTTACAGCAAGGGATAAATATTTTATAAAATCTCATTACGGAGAGAGTTAATACGTTATTGCTTTGTATTTTTAATTTAAATGAATTAACATTTAATTCTTGGTTCTACAGATTAATCATTATTAATGTAATTGGCATGCATTTCAAATTTTTCAAATAAATATAATTTGTGCTAACGTTGTCATTTAACAAAACGTCGATCGATATTTTAATTATATTTTGATAAACGTCAAAATTTCAAATTTTCAAAAGTTTTCGTTAGGTGTCGCCGTATGTCGTTTATGTTTTAATATTTGAAAATTGTCAAATATTTTTCAAGTGACGTTTTGTCGTGCGTTTTCTGTTTCGGTATACTAAACAGTTCATTTGTTTTCGCGTGTTTTAATTAAATTAATTACCAACTTTTGTTCGATTGTTACTAATTTTGGGATTTTTAATATATTTTAGTGTTCGTAACAATCGAAATGAATACGTGGTGCCGGTGTAGTAAATTTGGATCCTCGACAATCGATTGGAAATTGGAATTTGTAGCTGAATCAATAATTATGAAAATCGAAAGGTTAGTTATATTTCTATAATATTTTGTTGTTCTAGCAGAAGTCAGCAAGTTCAAAATTATTGTTTCATTTGTAGGTTTTATTAATCTACAAAACTTAACGATAAATTATACATTTGCTTTGAAATTATGTAGTAGGTATTTTTGAATATTGACTTTACGTTATTATATTTAAATTAATCTACAAAAGAAGTAGTTCTAAACCGAATGTGTGATAATCTGAAAACGGTGTAAATTTGAATCGACAACTTCTGCCAAAACATCGATTTGTGTGATTGTTTTCTTTTGCTCGCTATCAATTTCCAGCCAATTAAGACAAATATTTGTAATGTTTTAATAAATCGGAAATTAATATTTAGACTGTTTTCCAATAAATCGTAATGACTAGGGAATTTTTAGAACAATATTTGTTATCTTCGGTATTGCTGAGTAGGTACAGTTCCTCCAGAAATTATTATAACACTCTTATGTTAGTAATATAAGTGTTACCTTTCGAAGACTTCTTTTATCATATAAAAATAGATTTTATAGAACCAATTTTTTTTTGTTGGAAATTTAATTTTTCTTACATTAAAAGATTAAATTATTTTTCTATTTTGTCGCACTGTGACAGCGACTCGAAGAAGACTGTAAAAATTTTAATAAAAATTAACATTGCTCTGATGGGAGTTTTATTAAATTTATTACAGTCTTTTTAAAATTGCCATCACTCAAAAGCGGTGCTACAAAAAAGGGAATAAAGTTTGCAAGAAAATATGTCTGAAAATTTTCAATCAACGGTAAAATCTATTTTTATACGGCAAAAGACGTCTTGAAAAGGTAAAATTTACATTACTAACATAGGAGTGAATTAATGATTTCTGGAGTAACTCGATATTATTATGACTTGGATTTTATCTACTTTGAATAGTAAAATGTACATTGAATAGTTACAATCAAGCAGTCATTAAAGGAACACATGCGGAGGGCTTTATGCGGCTATTATTTAAGTAATTTTTCTAGGAAGTAAAAAGGCGAATTTAAGTTTTCTTGTAATCTTTGGCGAGTTAAAAATCGATATAGGCTGGACTTTTGGGTGTTTAATTTATGATGAATTAGTTAGTAAAACTAATAATCGTTTTGCATTTTGTGGCCAAATGTTTTTAAGTAAAGGAAGTTCCCCAACAGCAACGATATGTTTTTAATTTTGAATAAAACACAAAAAAATAAAGTAAATCGAATTTATTTCATTGAGTAGTCGCGGAAGATATTTGATGGATGTGTTGTTTAAAACATAAATGCTACCGATCGACTTTGAAATAAAAAAAAATTAAATTTACTTTATTTTTTCTGTGTTTTATTCAATATTGAAAACATATCGTTGCTGTTGGGAAACCCTTTATATGACGATGGCCATTAAAAGTATTTTTGATTAAGATTTTTGATTTACTTTAGAAAGTATTTTTTCTCTTAAGGGATTGCATCGCGTCCATGTCCCATGTTCATGGGGTGTATCGATAGTAATATTTTCTTGACACTCCAAAATGTATTTACAAAAATATTGAATTTAATTTCGTCCATTTAACACAGTTATGCAACTTTAAATTATATTAATCCTTTGTTCGCAAATTAGACGTCATATCCTGTTATTTGTCTTTTGGTACATTTTAATATCAAATAAATATTATGTACCTACGAGTCACGGAATGGCTATGAATAAAGAATATAATATGAACTGAAATTTGTGGGCAAAAGATTTTCAGTTTAACTTTTCCTAAACTGCAAAGTTAGTATTTTCGAATAAATTGTTTTTTATTTTGTTTGCACTTCTATGGAATTGTAGCAGTCGGGTTTTTACTAAAATTGTGGATGATCTTGTATAACTTTGGTGGTTACCATTTTGCGTCTACGATCGATGTTTTTCGACTTTTACCTGAAAGATTGATCAAAATTAAATAAAATATTGTATTATCTTGTTTAGTTTAAACTTTGCGAATAAATAGTCATTATAGCAAACTTGTAGGGATTGTAGGAAATGCGACTCTTTGTTATTAATTTTTTTTTGGAAAAGTGAATAAATATTTCGCCACAACAATTAATATATTCGAAAGAGTTTTATTTATAAAAAAATACCTTGTAATTTTCTTGTATAAAAATTTTAAAAAATAACCAACTTACAGCCGCCGATGTTCGACAATTCAATTTTTATAAAAGCATTTTGAGATGTGCGAGATATTTCAAAAACTAATTCATAAATATATCTCGTATATTTTTGTGTACTTCTTTTAGACATCCAAATCTTATTCTGGACGGAGCCATTTTTCGAAAAATTGAATTTTGACAAATTGGCAGCCGTTCAAAATTAAAATATCGATTTTTGTAAAAATGTCGCAAAAAAATAAAAAGGACGCATGGAAATAAAAAATCCTTCCGTTAAAGTTGTAAGATTTTGATGTCTTAAAGAAGTCTGTTCATCAAAATATGGGCAAATAAATTTGTGCACTAGTTTTTGAAATAATTATCTTGATTGCACACCGCGAAATGGTTTTTAAAAAATAAGATTGTCCGGCTTGAACTTTGTTATTTGTTAACATTTTTGTACAAAAAAATTACAAATTCCCGAAGACTGGGATTTTACTCCATTTCACAAGAAATGAATCATCTTAACAAGGGCTCGACAGATAATTTAAAAATTTGAGAACATAATAGGTATAATTTGTATTTTTAAAATAACGTGTGTTGATTGATGTGTTTCATAAGGGAATTACATATTATGTTACGCAACGAGGATTCAACGCACATTGTAAAAATTTGAGAAAACGGCACGTTTACATGTATTTTTTACATTTCAATTTGCGAAGTGGCTATTAATTTTTGTTAACATAGCCAGTTTGCAAATAAAAATCTAAAAATTACGAGTAAACTGCCGTTTACTCAAATTTTTGTAATGTGGGTATCATATCGTCGCATAACACCATCGCTAATGTGTAAATAACAACTATGAAAACAAAGTTTTATTTCTTCCAAGGCAGAAAGCTGTAACTCATTTTTATCTTTTTCTTGGAGAGCGATTTGGAAATTGCAAAAATTTCGAAAGTTTAGCTTTACTACGAAAAATGGAAATTTTTTTACTTTGAAATCGCTTTCCAGATAACTTTTATCTGGAAAGCGATAATTAGTTACAACTTGATTCCTTGGGGGGTATCGAAATAATGTTGTCAAAATTTTAAGTCAATCCGACGATTCGTTATAAGATGACTTATTTCTTGTGATACAGAATAAACTTCCAATCTTAAGGGTAGCGGGGTATATCGTCTTATTTTTGTTGCGAATTAGGGCCAATTTCATAATAAAAGTTGATAGGGCATTGAAATTTAGAAAGCGACTTAAGCCAAACCAGACTAAAAAAAATCATCAGTTTTGTTTTAAGTCGCTTTTTAAATCAAAATGCCCTGTTAACTTTTATTATGAAATTGGCCCTTAATGTTCCTCGGATTTTAAAAGATAGCAATTTTAAAAATAATATCTGACGGTTTTTGAAATGAGTTCAAAAATAATATCGCTAATTTTCATAAGGATATCTTGGGCGATTTTGGAATTACTAGAAAAAATAACATCATCCCCCGAAGATATCCATTTAAAATTTGCCACATGTATCTTTGAAGTTATTTGTAAATGCACTTGCTATTTTTTGAAAGTTGCTTTTCCTTAATTGCGAGATATATTATTAATTTGCAAAAAAATAGGGGTGGAGGGAAATATGGGATAGTTTTGAGAAGTCCGGGGTAGCAACCTGGGTAGTTGGGAATAGGAATCTGGCGCAAGGCGTAGTAAATTTTTCTCAGTCTTGACCTTCGCGTGCCCGCAATTATTGTGTATTGTGTAAATTAAAAAGAAATCAAAATTAGGTCAATAATGGGGGTTAACGCGCCAAAGCTAGGGGTAAATTAGCCCGGTAGTTTGGCTTAGGAAAATGAGGAACTCGCGAGAAGTTTGGGTAGTAGGAATTAGGTGGTAGTTCAGCGAATAAACTAGCGCGGAATTCGACTTGTCTACAATAATTATTTCCATAGTAGTTGATGTATGTGTACTTTGTGAATTTTAAAAACTGGTAGTAATTTGTATTTTCAATTGCAGATACACGGATTCACGAAGAGCATAGCGGATTACGTAATTGGCATCACGATGGGCGAAGACGGAGGCGCGAGCGACGAGAAGGAAGCCAAAGTGTGAAATATTAAAATTGTAACTTATATTGCAAATCAGAAGAAAATGACTTGTATTTATATGTTCACAATAAAAGTGTTTGAAATGACGCAAAAGTTTGATTCATCGAAAAGATGTAAATTTTGAATCATAGGTAAGAGGTGGCAGGAAGTCACGTGATCAACTCCTACCCAAAAGGCAGTAAATTAGGTGGGAAATTTGCAAATATAAGTAAATGTAGCACGACGGGTGGGTTTGTGGGACATTGCGAAGCAACCGGGAAAGACCTAGTCAAGAGGATTGCCGAGCGAAGCGAGGCCTCCCAGAAAAGATACAACGCCCGGCGGAGCGCGAAGCGCTCCGCCGGGCGTTGTATCTTTTCTTGGGTCGGCGGAGCCGAAATTTTTATAAGGACGAACTGTCAAATTAAAATTTGACATTCGGACTTAGAAAAATAAATTTCAAAATAATGTTTGTCATTTCATCATAACAACAAGATAGTATGGTTATAAATGTACTGTCAAAGGTAGTCGACCACTGCACTTGCGATGAGAAGTTACTTAGGAGGTATCGGGGAAGTTTACGTCAGAGCTATCGGAGCAGCTTACGTCGGAGGTATCGGGGAACGTATCGTACTTTACCTTCAACACCTCATGTGTTATTACAATGTGTGTCTCATCTGTGACGAGACATACCTCGTACAAGTTGATGATGCATACAAATAAATATAATATGACAGTTTATTGTGTTTTACTTTTATTCCTGACACCCTATTACAAAGACATTGGTAATATAATTCAACGTACAACTGCAACACCTGATGTAGTAATAACTTGATGTGAGCGTCACTTGGTAGCTGTGTCCTTTCCAATGAGTACGACTGTCCTTGTATGGTGAGTAAGGCACATAAAATCTGCAAAGTAGAAAATACATGTTAGAATATTTTTCCAAGTAATTCGGAAGCATTCATTCGTAGCATCATACACGAGCACCTTACTCGTTTGTTGATTACGCCTATGATGATACTACCTACTTGTATCATATGAAACATTACTCACTCTAAATGAAAAGATCCACATTCAGTGGCGTGCAGTTCACATTTTAATAACGCAAACTTCTAATAGAAATAATAGTTTTATTACAAATGCAATAAGTACATCTTCAAATTTATTTTAACCAATAGGTACATTGCTGAACAAAACATTATTAAGGAAAAATATTTAAATCAAAATACAAAGTTTTTGTGTTTTTTGGTCGTTGGTTTGATCTGTTCAATTTGCAAAATCTTTACAAAGCTTTATTATGGCAATATTACAAATACATTTCTTTCACGGAATTACCGAGGCCAATTTTCGATTTCATCCTCTTACTTTGGAATTTTCCATTTTATGTTCATACAAAAATTTGTCGATTATAGAAAAATTCCATCATAAACCTTCTGATATTGAAAGGAAGACTTAGAAAAATCTTTTTTCAAAATAAGAAAATGTACCCAACTGCTTAGAATTTTTCTACAGACAAAATATAATGCGCAATTGAAGTATGAACAAAATGAAAGTAAAAAATTGATAATTGACCAAAAAATAAAAAGGAAAACCAGAGAAATGCAGTAAACAATCATTGCAAAGTAGAATTATCAAATGAATATTTGAAAACATTTAGATGCACACCTCCTTCCTTAATGGCACATTAAAAATTGCAGGTCGTCCTGAAAACTGAAATAACCCCAAAAGATTCCAGGACTTTCTCGTAAGATTATGGTCTACAAAAATGGGGACGCGCTTTGTCACCATATTTGCTTGACCTACTTACAGGAAGCTCCAAGAATCTCGGACGAAATGCCAGATAGGACGACTTGGAACCTTTAATATGTTTATCGATAAAAGGATGTACGTCCGAACATATTTCCCAAGTTCCACTGAGTAATTCTGAATGTGTACCAGTTTGAATTGTTGGAAACTAATTTTAGGGAATCGAATAAAAAATATTTCTCACGGTTCTCCCACTGTAAGTCCCAAAAAATTGATGATACCATAGTATTGAGTCCCGATTAAATTTTCCAATAACAATTTACTGTAAGTCTTACATTTCGTCGGTGATCTGACAATACCTGCTAGCTGACATTTTGGTCAGTACGGATTTTTATGTAGTTAGTATCATAACTTCATTGCGCACATATTTAGAGTGTCTGCTAAGTAGAAAAATTACAATTTCATTAAATTGTTTTGGACTTAGCAGATACTCTAAATATGTGCGCAATGAAGTTATGATGGAAATTACATAAAAATCCGTATTTGAAAAAAATGTCAGTTAGCAGGTATTGTCAGATCAACGATGATTTAAATAACTTAGGAACAGTTTAAATTCTGTACGTGTTATTAATCTACTTACAAGGAGACTACGGCTACTCGTCATCACCGATTTCGTCCAGGTTCATGGTATATGTAGGGCTTGACTAGAATTGAACGTGACCCAAGTGGGAATTCCAGATGGCCAAGCGTTTAGAAAATTACGATGCTAACACCAAGTTTTATTTAGGTTCATTGTCACGTAAGGATCGTAAAAATTGAAAAAAAAAGCAAAAAAATGCTACCCACAGGAGATTCTAACCTGCGACCCTCGGAGTACTAGTCCGACTTTCTACTGCTAAGCTAACTAGTACTTGCAAATTGACCTAACCTAAAAGACTTATGTAGTGTCAGATCTGCGAGAAAAAAATTGATTTTCTAAACGCTTGGCCATCTGGAGTTCCCACTTGGGTCACGTACAATTCTAGTCAAGCCCTACATATACCATAAACCTGGACGAAATCGGTGATGACGAGTAGCCGTACACTGATAAAAAAAAAGTTTTGCTTCAAAACGAAAAATTTTGATTCAAGAGTTTTTATGCATTGTATATAGGCAAAGAATAAAAAGTTTTGAACCAAAACATAATTATTTTTAAAAAATTTCATTTAAAACAAAATTTTACAGTTTCACTTCAAGAAATGTCTAGTTTTGTTTCAAACGTTCTATAATTTTATTAGTAGAACCTTACAGTCTTATATCAAGAACGAATTAAGTTTTATTCTAAGAATTGTATGATTTTATTTCAAAAATTTGCTAGTGCTACTTCAAAAACTTAGTGTTTTTATTTCAAAAGATTTTCGGTTTAATTTCAAAAACATTGATATGTTTATTTTAAAAGTAAACAGTTTGAAGTAAAGTTGTTATGTATTTCAGTAAAATATTAATGTAGTTTTAAGTTAAAAATTTAATACAATTTTAAGTGAAAATAATGTTTTATTTAAAACTTAATCAATTTTAGATTAAAATAAAACATAATTTTGGATAAACACCTAAATATTTTTTGATTAATTGCAGAAAAAAAGAAGAAAATTACCCAGAAGAATACAACTATTATATCACCTCAAATTTTCAATATAAATTAGTAATATTTTATAGGACAAAACCATATTATTTATCTTATAAAATAGAATAAATTTATCTTGAAAACGGTGGTAATATTATAGTTATCTTCTATTTTTTGGTAATTTTTTCCTCTTTTCCTATTTGGAAAAATTGGGTTTCTGTTTAGGTCAATTAAGGTAATACAGTAAAATATACACATTTATTAACATTCGTGTTTATTGAATTTATATAAATATGTTATAATAAAATTTAGTAATGCTATATTTTTCATTTTGCAATACATAATAATATAACAATTATTTACTAATTAAAAACTTACAATTAAAAATTATGTACAATTTAAAACTAAAACTTACAAAATTCAAAAACTTTTTCAATAACTAAATGTTCAGGTGTGGACCATTTTTTTACCAATCCGCGGCATGTTTTACTTCATCTATATATAAGCAAAAAATACCTATATGTACTTATTATTCATAAAATTTAAGTAAAAAATTGAAATGTAAAGTTTTTTTTTTAAACCATGCATTACCAAAAATGCGTTATTGAATGAAGCAATAGGATAAATAGGAATTTTATGCAGTGATAAATCTTACCATTTATGTCCAAAGCTCTATCACCTTGAATTTCATTTGTTTCACTTCGTACTATATCCTTTTTATATAAATATTTTAAATTTCGGTATTTATCAACCAATTTTCCTTTCGGATTTATGTATTTCTTTTTGGTTCCTTCACTATTTTTCACTATCATTCTAGGAACATAATAAGTAGTAATTATCTCTCCTTCAAAATTATTACAAATATTTTCAGCAATAATTTCGAAGTCAATGTCTTTGAGCGAGTCCCTAAAATAATAATAAATTACTTATTTTATTGGTACCTATAATTATTATAAACATACTTTTGAGAAAGCAGTGAATTAATAATCAATTCAACCAATATATTTCTGCTTTTTCTAGTTAGATGTTTTTCCTTTTCAAATTTCTGTAAAATATGTTTTCCGGAACCACTTGAATTTAAAAGTTCTTTTAAATTCAAATGGTACGATGATCGACATGATTTTGATATATCCTGTAAAAGTTTTGGCCACATTTGAAGCAGTACCATTTATATATATATCTTCTGATTTGTTATTACACTCAAATAAATCTTCTTCATCAGAAGAATCTCCAATTGTACAATGTGTACCACTTGATTGAAAAGAATTTGATGGAGAAGCAAAATTTTGTTCGGCATTATTTGATTCCTAACAAGTAAATTATTATTCATAAAATTGTATGCATTTAAAAACTCATATATTTTACATGACTGATGTTTTTTGTTGAATTTTCTACTACATCCAATTTTGCTTGCCTATATTTTTGCAAATGCCGCATAAATTTTGTTCTTGGGCCAATTTTCGGTATCAATTCTTTAACCCCATCATCACTTAAATTTATCAAGCACTCTTCGTCAATTTCTTGTTCTATAAAATAATAAAAGACATATTAAAATAGCATACTTATCAAATAATATCAATGATACCGGGAAGCAATAAACTAAAGCGAACAATTAAGATAAACAATGATTCAACCGAATAAGTGTTTATGTAGCATCTAATTTATGTATACATCCTTGTTGCAGGTGCCTGCCGGTGCCCGCCGCCGCGCCGAGCCGGTGCCCGCAAGAGTCGCGCTCTTGCTAATTTAAACTAATTTTAAAAATTAATTTAACTTTTTAAAGCAAATATAACGCCTATTTGGTCGTTATTGAGCAACTTGTTTTATTCGTATTTTAAAGATGTTTACTATTTTGATGTTAAACAAACAATTAAACAAATTTTGCAAATTTTATTTTATGGTAAAACGATCATACTGATTTGGCATGAAACAATTTCAACCCCTTTTTGTGATATAATAGCTTTAAGTGCAAATTAAAAATGGTCAAGTACATACACTGCGGACATACAAGTTTGGAAAACGGTATATCATATTTTAATAGATCCTATTGTTACTATAATTTGATTATCTATTAATGAAGAAATAAATTGCAATTTTAATTTGGACAAAATGATCAAGTTTAAAAATCTTTCTCAACTTTAAAAACCCAGTGTCGCTAAACACTTAAAGCACGTATTTATGCATAATCAAAATAAAATTTAAAATTAAATTGATATTAGATAGTTACGTACTTACCTTCAAAAATTGGTATCAAGTGGACCATATCCCATTTTTGTAATAAAATTTTTACAGTTTCGTCAGCCATTATAAAAACACTATTCACAGTTTACACTTGTTATAATAATTACACTTTTTCTGAAGAACACACTAAATGGTAAATGCATACTTACAGCCAAGAACCAACGGCGCTAACTAATGCAGATAATTCAACAAGATCCTAAGTTTAATAAATATTTCTGACCTTATCCTGTGATATCTGATTTCAGATTTCACTATAAACAAATTACCTCTGCATTTAAACTAGATCCCCTTATTAGCTAACATAAGCGTCTTTTAAGTTTTGAATCTAAAGTTTACTAGTTGTTTATTTTAAAACGTTTTAAGTTTTAATATAAAAGTTGACATTTACGTTCAAGAAATTTTACATTTCATAAAATAATTAATTTTTTTTATCTAATACATAATTAAGTTTTAAATTAAAATACAAAAAAATCTTGAAGAAAATTATGTAAATGTTTTCATTTAAACAAAACATATTTTGTTCAAACCAAGATAAGTTAAATAATTTTACGTTTTGTTTCAAGTAATTAGAATACATTGTTTTAAAAGTATACATATGTAATTCAAAACGGATTATTTTGAATCAAAGTCTAAAATATCAAAACGAAAAAAGTTTTGATTTAAAACTTTTTTTTTTATCAGTGTAGTCTCCTTGTTAAACTACATAACTTACTGATTATTGGATCAAATCGAAGTGATTGAGTGATTTAGTTTTCATATCAAATTTCAAATTCTCATTCAATCACTTGTCGATATTTCGCTGGGTCTCGGATTTGCGTCAGACTTGATGAGAGTCAGAGTACAAAATCGAGCTATCAAAATAAATGGACTATAGGTCGGGCATTAATTTTATAGAATAATCAGCAAGTAATGCAATTAAAGTAGATTAATCACATGCAAATAAATTAAAACTTTTCATAATATTATCACAAGTTAATAATGTTAAGAATAAAATGATTTAGTTGCGACTTGAAACAGAAGTAAATAAGAGCAACTGTAAAAATAGTGCCCGAGGTTTCGAGTCCTTTATTAAAATAGTGGCCCGTTATCGAGACTAGCACAAGCAATATAGACAACTATAAACAGATACCAATCTTTCAAGAGAAAACCCATAATTGAATTCAATGTATGTAATCTCTCGAAAGATTAATATTATTTTTCCAAGGATAATTATCGTTAATACTGTTTGTCATTGTAAGCCTTGATAATGGGCTTAACAATAAAGAATCAGAAACATCAGACACCACTTTCTAGTTGCTTTTATTTAGCGTTGTTGAAACTAAACCATTTTACTATTAAAATGGACGATCAACAAAAACAAATATTATTTATTTGCCCCAGTTTCAAAAATAAATTCTCTAATTTACGCACAAAAATAAAAAATTCTTCCACTTTATCATTATTTTTCTTTTATTTTTCACAAATATTTCTTATTCGATTCCCTTATCAATTTCCAACTTGCAAAATCCAAAAAATTCAATATCTTTGTTAAACACAAGTAATCACAATAATGGGGGTCGACATTTATTTGAACACGTGTTCCAGTAAAATTCCAATACAAAAAGTTATCAGTGTGAAGATCACATGACACTTACATTTATTTTAGAATCGTTCCATATCAAGTGGTCCAATCAGGTCGCTCAACCATTTCAAAAAAGTTCAAAGTTACCTCATTTTAAAATTTTACTGTCTTTTATTGTGGATGCCATGTTTCTCTAACAAGGTGTTGCGAATTTTTAACATTTCGAAGGGTTTGCAGAAATTAAAATATCTTATAGGCGAGCGGTTTATCCCTATTTTTACTTTTTTTATTTACTACTATTTTTATTTTTACTAACCGACCAAGTAGCGTTCTAGTGGCTGAAAATGATCTTAATCGATTTCTTATATTATTCTGAGAAAAATCTTTTTTATGCACCTTATTTTTTTATGCGGTCGTTCAATAGTTATAAACAATTGTTTTGTTTTATAAATCTAAATTCAGGAAAAAAAATCTGAAAAAATTCAATAGGCTTAAATGGACCAAAATACACATTTTTTGTGTCTTTAACTTTTCTCTTAAATCTCTAGTTTTTAAGATACAACAATCACTTTTGTGATTTTTTTTTCTCAGGAACCAATTATTGTCCAATCAGAATAAATCAAAAATGAAAATATTTAGCTAACCTTAAACTATCACGACATATTTTTTTCTTTTTGATTTTTATCGTTAGTAACAGTGAAAACTGCATTAGAGTAGAGATCTCGCGTCCTCTGGGCGTATGTATGTATGTATAACACAATGAATAAACTGCAATACAAATATTACAAATTTGTGTTTCATAATATTTATTAATTCTTTGTTTATTCATTTTAAAAGTTTACGCTCAGAGGACGCGAGACCTCTACTCCAATGCAGTTTTCACCGTTACTAACGCTAAAAATCAAAAAGAAAAATATGTCATGATAGTTTAAGGTTGGCTAAATATTTTCATTTTAGGCTTCTATACAACGTATAGGAAGAAGCCTTATGATCTAGCTCCGTGTCCGTCTGTCCGCATAATTCAAAACCAATCAGAACGCACGTTCTTAAAACAATTTTACTTCATATAGAATATTTTTAGATTGGTATTAATTATTCAGATTATTTACATATATATTTTTTAATCCGATATTCTTATTTTGTATTTTTAGAGTAGGTATTTTACGTGTTTCTAATACGGTATTCGGTACGTGTTTCGGGTATTTTAATATTTCATTATGAATTGTGTTTTATTTGTGGTTTGTAAATTGCAAATATTTACCTATAAAGGTCGAAATAAAAAAAAAATATTAAAATGTTAGCGTTTTCCTTATATAGTAAAAAAATCTACCTAATTAAAAGATTAACGCATTAAAAATTGGAATAAAATAAAGCCCAGATTAACCGAACATAGGAAAGTAACATGAAAAACGTATAGAAGCCTAAGAACTGTCGCAAAAGCGAGTTCCACCTTGTTTGATTTATTCTGATTGGACAATTGGTTTCTGAGAAAAAAAATTACAAAGGTAGGCATTTTTCGCCATTTATCGAGTTGCATCTTAAAAACTCGAGATTTTAAGAGAAAAGTTCAAGAAAAAAAAATGTGTATTTTGATCCAATTAAGCCTTTTGAATTTTTTCCGATTTTTTTCCCTAAATTTGGATTTATAAAACAAAAGATTGTTTAATAACTATTGAACGACCGCATAAAAAAATAAGGTGCATATAGAAGATTTTTCTCAGAATAATATAGGAAATCGATTAAAATCATTGTCAGCCACTAGAACGCTACTTGGTCGGTTAATGTAGTTTCTAAACGTATTTGAGAGGATAAACCGCTCGCCTATTAGACCTTAGTTTTCCTATCGACGTGGGGCTAAAAGCAGTTTGTTTAAAAAGAAAAGGACTATGAGATTTCTCTTTGCACATTTTCAACTAAATGCAATTTAAAAAGGTGAAAATTACTCAAAATGTTTACTTCTTGTAAAAAAGTAGCATATTTACGCGCAACTTTTCGCAAGAAGAGGAAGTGTCCAAAAGTCAATTTTTTTTTATAAAGAGACTAGCTGACCCGGCGAACTTCGTATCGCCTCAGAACTTGAACCATATAAATTATTTGTAAAATTCTAGAACATCGTACCGCCTCAGAATTAATATACCAAGTGACTCGGCGAACGTTCTGCCATATAAATTATATGTAGACGATGACGATATTTTTCGTCAGTCCATCGAAAACATGCATACATGCAAGAACATGCCACGTTTAATTGTCCGTGTAAAAAACACGGTGTTGTCAAATCTATGCCGCAAACAGACATCGTTTGGCTTTGCGACTTATTTATTGTCATTGCGAATTCCAACCTAATCGGAAATTAAACGCGTTTGATTGGCACGTCTGTGCGAATCAGTGGAATTCGTGGTAGCAAAACATTTTCGGCTCGAGATTTGCCATTCAAAAATGGTGGTTTCTATAAAGTTTATCATTAATCTTTTAATTACCAATCGGGTGCCATTGCACAGCCGTGCGGGGTTCAAATTCCGAAGTAAAATAACCGGAGATCCAACTTTTAGTCGTAGAAAGTGTGGTGGCACGCCTGACAATTTCAGTGAGTTCAGAAACTCTGTTGGATAATTTACAGCTTCGTTGGCATCGCAAACTGAATCGATCGATTTGTATGATACCAAGTCGCCTGGAAACGACGCCTGTATCTTGTAGTTTAAATCGTCGACGTCCACATTTTTCTCCACATGATTCTTGTGTTGTGTGCCTCCATCGGGAAATATGCGACCAATGAAAGCATTTTGCGAATCAATGATTGTGCAGATGTTAGTGGGTAATTTTATGCATGCAGTATTTTCATAAACAGCAACTTTACCATCGCCGATATGTAATAATTGCTTTGAGAATGTGCCAGCGGATGGTTCTTGTAGCATTTGCACTCGCATGTTAGTTTTTAAGTGGATTTTTTCTACATGACGCCACAGTGGCGATGATTTAAAGCAAGCGTTGATCTCACCAGTGTACGTTGAACGTGGAATGACGGGAAGTGTTTGTCTAAAATTACCGGAAAGGAGTAAAAGAGTGCCGCCGAATAATTTGTCGTTATTTTTTATATCTTTTAGTGTTCCGTTCAGTGCCTCAAGAGAATGTTTGTGTGCCATCGTACATTCATCATTGTACATTCACCATGGTACACTATCATTCAGATGATAATTTTGGATTGTTTGAGCATTGTGGCCATGGACGATTGTTTTTTATGCAGCACACTGCGTTTGGATTATTTTTAATATTCAGTGGCAGCTTAAATGCTGAATGAGCAGTTCTGCCTCCATGCAATAAGGTTGCTGCAATGCCAGATTTTATTTTTTGATTCCACGTGAAATACCTTGGTACTTCGGAATAGAGTAATTCAAAAAGCTCGGTGAGTTTTTAGTTTACTAAAAATTTCGCCTTGAATGGAAAAATCTTAGTTTTCCTAACTTTTAACGAAAATATCTATTTCGTGCTTGATGGAATTCAGATCTCACCTGGAAATCTTCATATTGTGCAACTAACGAAGCGCTTTTTAGCGCATCATCAATATAATGTTCTGAAAATCTTTCATTTTCTCTGAAATTTAATTTTTAAATTAAACTCAATTCAAAATCAAATATGATAAAAAGAAATAAGTCTCTCTATTATGTAAATCTCTACATACAATATTACCAATAACTTGTAACCTTTACGCCATTTATCGAAAAAAAATTTTCTGGATAGGGACACCTTAAACATCTGTGGGTATGCAGGGTCGTAGCCAGATGTTGGTCATGGAGGGGAAGGGTTATGTGGAGGCACAATAAAAATAATAATAGATTTTCTTAAAGAGAATAATTATTAAATTTAATTGTAATCCATGTTGTTTCTTTAATCCGAATATTCGATAATTTTGGCCAAAATTGGCCACCTTAATATTAATAACAATTCTTTAAAATCACTTGTGCCATACCGCCATATTCGGCCCTGGCGGTATGAAATAGTTGACCCGGTAAACTTTGTTCTTTTCTCTAAAATTTAATTTTTAAATTATATTCAATTCAAAATCAAATGTTATAAAATGTAAACAATATAATAAACGCCGTATGAAATAGCAATATGCTTGTAGCCTTTGCGCCATCTATCTCTCCAAATTTTAGACCCAACTCTGTGCGACTACCTGATAGCAATGGTTTGGTTCACCCTGTACGTGTACCTTTTTCATCGGATTATATGATTAAAAGTCGACCAATCAGAGCGACGTTACCGTAAATCGTTTGTGGATTCCGCATTTTCGCGAATTTTAAAATTTTTTTAGCACAAAAACCTATTCGCAGACCTACTGAATGTATATACAAAATTTCATTAAAATCGGTTCAGCCGTTTCGGAGGAGTATGGTAACTAACACTGTGACACGTGAATTTTATATATATAGAAGATTGAACCTAGTTGTATTGGTATACTCATTATGAACCCTGAGATTTTCATCTCTTTTTTTTCAATTTTTCAAAATTTGGAAATTTAACAAAATGACGCTTTTCACCGCTAAGCAGTTGTGATGGGTTACAAGACGAAAATGTAAAATTTTAGTCAATAGAACTAATACGGGAGAAAATATTTAATTTTTATTAGGTGGAGGACCTAATAAAAATTAAATATTTTCCCGTATTAGTTCTATTGACTAAAATTTTACATTTTCGTCTTGTAAAATTCTAGCGAACACAATTTTGTTAGCGGAGGGCTAACAAAATTGCAAGTTTAAAAAAAAAGAGGTATAAATCTCAGAATTGATAAATTGGTATACCAATACAATTAGGTCCATTGTCCTTTGTAAAAACAATATTAGTTCCCTTCAAAAACTTCCCCATAAAGATGCTGCTTTTCTAAAAAAAAAGTAAACATTTAGGGTGAACTTAGCTACAGCGTGGCTTGATGTGTTCGCTAGTTGAAGTTATGAGCGGAAATTCTGGGTTCAAATCTCGGACTCGGCAGAATTTTTGAGCTCAGCCCTCTGGTGAACATTACACTGTTGATCGAAATACTTATAACTTTTCTTAACAACTCAATGGAAAACAGGGTACAATAAGCCTCTAGAGCTTCAGTACAAAGTGGACCTTGAACCACTACCCGTGTAGCAATAATAATAATAATAATAATAATAATAAATAGGGGGAACTTTCACCCATTAGAAAAACATTTAGGTGAAAATAGGTTAAGGATCAATTTTGTAGTTCGTTTTTTTGTAAACAAATTTCTTTTAGGGCCAGTATTTCAGTGGGCAGTTAAGCTATAGCTTAGCTAATCTCAATTTAAGCGAAAGTTTTTGCATTTTTTGAGTATTTCTTTGTATTTTTTGAGTAAGCGATAGCTTAGTTAAGATAGTTATGCTATCGCTTAACGTTAAACAGAACTGAAATACTCAAAAAATGCAAAAACTTTCGCTTAAACTTGAGATTAGCTAAGCTATAGCTTAACTGCCCACTGAAATACTGGCCCTTAATCTCACATTATTAGTTTAAATAGGTGATAAAAATATTCAGTTTCCGTATGCAGTTTAGAATGCTGCACTTTGCCAAACAAAAAACAATAAAAAAAATCTAATCTAATATTTTAAAAATGGTTGAGCGACCAGAGTATTACTACTTTGATCTGAATGATCTGCGGTTTATTCTTAAAAGGACCACTATTGCATTTCATGTATAAAAGAGTTAATGGGGTTCGTGCTCCCATTAATTACAGAATTACAGAATATTGTACAAATAAAACTGACCTTTCACTTCTAAATCCATCCATTCACCTTGATAATTTTTCTAATGGTTATTCTTCCTATACTCTTTCTGTACTGCACTATTTGAGTTGTTACGATATCTAGAACAAATTAAAATCGGTAAATTAAATCGGTCAAATTAAAATTGGTAAGAATTTCTGAAAAAATCATTATAAATTTTACTTAAAAACCTCCAAAATAAATTGCATACTTTTGCGATTTGATATAATATTCGCTATTGTTTCACAATTTAAATGTATTATTATTAAACTGCAATATAGGAATCTTTATGCATGTGCTGCCAACAAACGACTTCTTCTTTTTCTGTGCCATACCCTCAATGGGCGTTGGCGATCAACTTGGCTGAACCAAGATGACGTACCAGCAAATTTAATTAATGGGGTGGTTTCCCGTTGCCTTCTCCACAGCCCACAGATCTATCTTGGGCTTTAGATCACAGCAGCGTATTCGACTCGACCAGGATTTGAACCGCGGTCACCCGCTTCCCAGTCGGCCGGTGTAGGCTTTACGCCACACTGCTGGTGTTAAACGACTCCACAAACGACTAGCAAAAGAAAATCATATTTCCATTTACATTTCGTTCGTTCATTCAATATTGTCAAAGCATGCAACTTCAATTGAAATTTCAAATATATTGACAGCTTAATCTGCACATAAGCTAACTCCAGTCCAAGTAACTTTACAGGAGCAACATAAAACTTTAAAATAATCATTTAAGGGTACATGTTATGTAATAGTTTGTGTTACGTTTTCAGATACTTTAAAGTAATATTTAGGAGTTACTGTTTCGGTGAGCGATGGATGGATAAGACTTAATAAAAATCGTCTCAGTTAAAAAGTCGATTTTGCCCTAGAGTGGAGTTAGCTTGTTTGCAGATCAAGCTTTCGATACTTCAAATACAAAGACATTTTTGTTGGCACAAAAAATTAAACTATACATACCTTTTAATTCGTATCCAGTTATAGCCCCATCCTAACGGTATTCAATACCAATCAAACAGTTGTGAAATATGTAACAATCCAATTTTTTAAACTTCCAAGTTCTGCGTGTCCCAACACATAACCGCTTCATCCTACAACAAAATATGAATAAATTTTAATATATTTTAATTTCCAATAATTTTTCTTTCAAGAGAAAACCCATAGTTGAAATTATACTTATAATTAATGTATGTAATCTCTCGAAAGATTAATATTATTTTTCCAAGGATAGTTATCGTTAATACTGTTTGTCATTGTAAGCCTTGATAATGGGCTTAACAATAAAGAATCAGAAACATCAGACACCACTTTCTAGTTGCTTTTATTTAGCGTTGTTGAAACTAAACCATTTTACTATTAAAATGGACGATCAACAAAAACAAATATTATTTATTTGCTCGTTTCAAAAATAAATTCTCTAATTTACGTACTTACGCGCAATTTTTGCAGTTAAAAAGTCGATTTTGCCCTAGAGTGGAGTTAGCTTGTGTAAACAACAGATTAAGCCGTCAATACTTCAAATACAAAACAAATAGCTATTGGTCGGCACAAAAAATTAAACTAAACATACCTTTTAATTCGTATCCAGTTATAACTCCATCGTAAAGGTATTCAATACCAATCGAACAGTTGTGAAATATGTAACAATTCAATTTTTTAAACTTCCAAGTTCTGCATATCCCACACACATAACCGCTTCCATCCTACAACAAAATATGAATAAATTTTAATATATTTTAATTTTGAATAGTCAAAACAACAAAATCTTATTAGATGTAACTCACCAATGAATTTTAAATGCAGTAGCTTATCGATTCTTCTTCTTTAAGTGTCGTCTCCTTCAGGAAGTTGGCGATCATCCGTGAAACTGCCATCCTGACTAATTGATTCTACATGTCCTTAAATGTGCTAACTACATTGTCCACATGTTTTCCGTTCTACATACTAGAAAAAATTAAAAATCTGAGATTAGTAAATAATATATTCTCACAAGTTCATAAAATATTGAACCTACAAACAACCAAACACAAAGTGTTCTTTGTTCGTCATTTGACATGTGATTTTAAAATTTATTAAGAAAAGCAGAAAACTGTACATGTAGGCTTTAATTTGAAAACCCGCAACATAAGCTGCACGCTTTTGCCATTTGACATAATAATGACTATTGTTAATTCGTATGCATTTTTTATTAGTCTTTAAAAACCAGGTTTAATGTTGTCGTTTTCACAATTCAAATGCATTTCCGTATGCTTATTTGGTTGCTACCATTACTGACTAAACCATTATAACATCAAATTGCAATATAGTAATCTTTATGCGTATGCTGACAACAAATGACTAACAAAAGAAAATTATATTTCCATTTACATTTTGTTCGTCAAATATAATTGAAATTATAAGTATTTTAAATAGAAATAAATAGTTATTTGTTGGTACTAAAAATTAAACTACACATACCTTTTAATTCGTATTCAGTTGTTGCCCCCACCTTGACAGTATTCGGTATTCTTCTGGAATATGTAGCAATCCAATTTTTAAACTTTCAAGTATCTACCATTGTCCACATGTTTTCTGTCCTACATTGCACTATTTGCTTCGTTATAAATACTAGAAGAAATTTAAAATTAGTAATTTATTCTCACAAGTTCATAAAGTAATGTTTATCATGTCCGTTCGACATTTGATATGTCAATTTTAAAGCTATAGGTAAAACAGAAAACTGTAACAACATGTGGCGCCATCTAACGATAAATTTCTAAACTAATATACAAACCATGTATGCAGATTTCTACGCTTTGATGTTAGATATCAAAAAAATCGAAAATTGTCAAAAGATGTCAATCAATTGTCAAATGGCGCATGTCAAATGACAACTAAATATAGCATTATGATATTTATTATTTTTTGATAATTAAGCAATAAAGTGATTTTATTTATATAATTTATTTTATTATTATAATTAGTTAACTATTATGCATACTTTGGCGAAAATTCAAGGCGGTTTAATTTAAAACAATCGATTTTTAATACAAATTCCGAGTACTTAACGCAAAAGCACAAAATATGGGTATGTTTTACTAAATTTTCCTTATCCATAATCAAATTTTTCACTGTATCTATTAAAAATTACGTATTACAGAATCTTCAAGCGCTACAATGAAAAAAGGACCGGGTTTACATGAATTTTTAGTCGAAGCAGAGCTGCAACAGTATTTTAACGTTTTCAAGTAAATATTTACATTTTGGTCATGATTCTATTTTACTTGCATTTTTTTTTGTAGAAATAAATTGAAAATAGCTCATCCATCTCAATTTAAATTTGCAACTGATGGAGATCTAGTGGAAGTAGGCATGTCCAAGCCCGAAATTAGACGACTAAAAAAATATTATGATAAACACTTTCCTAACAATTATTTATTGAAATTTAAAAAATTATTAACAGCACGCAGACAAGACAATATGTCGCCTGACCCTGCTATAATAAACAGCGTAGAGAATATTCCCACTTTGAGGACAAGTCGAATGCCTAGTAAACATATAATACCTTCATCTAATATTACAGTAAACAAAGAATTGGGCATGGGCGAATTTGGTGTAGTGCAGCAGGGAGTTTGGTGCAACGAAGGGGAACGAATTCAAGTTGCAATAAAATGTTTAGCACGTGAACGGATGCAAAACAACACTATAGAATTTCTTAAGGAAGCAGCTATCATGCATTCAATTGACCATCCTCACATAGTTCGTTTGTTTGGTGTTGTATTAGATACGGGAAGTCTTATGTTAGTCACCGAATTGGCACCGTTACGATCCTTATTAGAGTGTTTAAAAGAATCAACTCTTAGGACCAGTTTTCATGTTTTAAATTTATGCGATTTTGCTGTGCAAATATGTGATGGTATGCAGTACTTAGAAGCCAAAAGATTAATTCATAGGTGAGTGGTTGACGCATTTTTGTTTTGTATATCATATTTTTACTGATATTGAAAATATTTTAGAGATCTTGCTGCGCGAAATATATTAGTGTTTTCTAAAAACAAGGTAAAAATATCAGACTTTGGTTTAAGTCGCGCACTTGGTCAGGGTAAAGATTATTACCAAACAAATTTTAACGTAAACTTAAAATTACCGATTGCGTGGTGCGCCCCCGAATGCATCAGTTACTTAAGGTTCACTACGGCAAGCGATGTATGGGCTTTTGGCGTTACCTTGTGGGAAATGTTCTCGTACGGTTTTCAGCCTTGGGCCGCTTTGACAGGTCATCAAATTTTAGAAGCAATCGACGAACCTAACTTTCAACGATTAGAAAAGCCTGATTGTTGTCCCCAAGAATATTACACTTTGATGATGGACTGTTGGAGGCACGAAGCTGCTACTCGACCAAAGTTTTTAGATTTAGGCGTACGGTTGATTGAGTGTCGTCCGGAACAAGTACAAGTAAAGTCGGTGTCAAACGACGGAGGAAGCACATTAAATTTTCGAGTAGGAGATATTGTAACTGTTCTGGATAAAATGTAAGTGAATTGCATGTTGAATTATTTCTTTTACTGAATAGATTATTTAGTTCCCATCCGCCTCTATGGAAAGGAATATCGGCGTCTGGGAAAACAAGTGTGTTCGACCCTGGAAATGTTGTAGCATATCTTGGGGATTTACCTAGCGCATCGTTTATACGTACAGACAGTACGCGAACATCATCCAGGCGTAAACTAAGAAGCGAAATGATCAGTGCCCCTCAAGGTGATTTTAAGCACACAGGTCATGTGGGACTCGATGGCGCATACTTTGGTGATCTTAGCTTTTTGAGTGGTACAAAAGTAGATGTGAGTTGATCGTGAAGGTTTCGTAAAAAATTTGAGTGTTTGAATTGTTTGTAGTATAATGGAATTCCAACTCAAGTTGTAACGCCGTTTAGACCACACAAAGATCTCGAAGCTGCACCATTGTTGGAAGGTGATCATATTCCATTACCACCTGCTCCTGGAAATGATCACGAGTATCACGAAATAAGCGACGAAGAAAATCCAAACGCTTTAGATTTGGGCCCCTCGCTTATGGCTGAAATGGAATTAATGTTGAATTCTTTCGGTCAGCCCCCTCCTTCACCCGCCGATCACGAAGGTTCTAATAAAACCAACGAATTAAGGGAGCGCTTGAGTAAACCACGTAAACAAGCAACGGTCAAACCGATATCTGCACAAGGACAAAAAACTTTAGACACTGCTATTGCATTTGTGAACGAAATCAGTGCCAGATCAATGAACGATTTACCAGCTCCTACCACGCCGGCTTCACCAACGAAACGTAAATTTAGTTTTAGATTTCCGACTTCTTCGGAACACGATAAGCATGAAAAGGCTAACGAAAGGAGAAACTTTTCAGAAGAAGCTCACTCGACTCCCGATTTGCAGGTTAGCAGTTTTTTTACGTTTTTCAAGTTGCAATATTTATTTTGCTAAATTTTACACAAAATGAGGCAAATGTATGATCAACGTATTGTCACCATAGATGGACATAAAATTTGATAAATTATGCGAATAATTTTGGGATATTGAAAATGGCTTTTTGGCTGTTTATTACTGATTACTAGGCTGGAGGGCCCAGCCAAAAATAACCTTTTGCGTAAATTAGTTGAAAACTTGGTATTTTGTATAATAGCATTGACCATCACAGATTTTTTTGAAACTCTGGTTAATTATACTCTTTAACTTCCTGAATCCAAATATAATTTTTTTTTAATTCTAGCTTTTATAGTTTTTGGGTTATTTAATTTTAAAAATCGCAAAAGCGGAACTTTTTTCGTTCGCGCTCAACGATACAAAATGTTCTAGCTTCCGTTCTATAAGTTCTACATAGTTGTGCAATAACTCATTTTAAAGGGCTCTAATTTGATACTAATCTAAATGTAAAACATTCTTGACCCGGCTCTCTTAACTTTTTTCTAAAAATAACAATTTCTAGGTTTGCTATTGATGATATCCGTAAAAGTGGCAGTATACTTAACTGTCACCTGAATTTATTAGCTATTGGGTATTACTTTTACAAGAAGAAGAAAATCAGTAAAAGGTGCGTTGATAATAATTGAAGAAGCATTAAATTTGAAAATTTTTGTTTAACAAGGTCAGGTGTACAAAATTTTATTTTTTTTTATACTTATACTACGTCAAGATTATAATCTAGGTTCTAGGACATTAATTTAGGAAAACAATAACGTGCAATATTTAGAAAACTTCCAGAAGTTCAAAAATTTTTGTATTGCTCAAAGTCAAATTCATGGTAAAATATCAAGAAGCAGGTTTTATAACTGAACAGTTAGCATAATATTAAGTAAAATCTTACATTTTTTAGCTCTCGTTGCTTGAAAAGTTAAAGTCAAAAGTTATAGGGAATCAAATTTTTTACATATTTGGTTATAATCTATTTTTAGCCAAAAGTTGAAAATAAATAAGTTATTTAATAAAAACAAATTTCTACTAAAATTCAAAATGACGGCTGACGCGACAACAGAAAATTCCCAAAAATCTGGATCTAAACTATTAACGACCCTTCTCAATGATTACAAAAAGAAAATTGTGGAATTGAATTTATTTGGTTATGAAATCGGCTTGTTGAAACTTCACAATTAAGTTGCTTTGAGCAACACGAAAATTTTCAAACTCGACTTTCTCGAAATGCTAACTATTGCGCGCTACTGTTCTGCTAAAATAGTGCCCTAAATTTATATTAAAGGACAACAAAATTTTGCACATCCATCTCGAGGTACATTTTCGTTTCAGCACATGATAATAATTTACTGTTCACCCACAATTAATATTGTACAATTTTAATTTGGTCACGAAGAACAAATTTTATTTTATTTCTTTATTTTTGTATATACCTACGCACTTTCTTCTTTTTTTAAAAAAATGTTTGTGTTGTAAATACATTTGCCACATTTTGATTTATTTAAAAAAAATATTGCAACTTTAACTGAAATTGATTTGACTAATGCACTAACATATTTTTTACATATTTCCTACCTTCTCCCTACATTTATATTTAATTTTTTGTTATCAACTTATTTTTTATTAAAAAAAAAATTATTTAGCAAAGATTGCGATGTTCTTTGAATTCGTTAGATAATTTTGCAAATAATTTGCGATTGCCTTTGTGGGATAAAGCTTCAGCCGAATTTTATTTTGCGAAATCGCGCGAATTATTGTCGAAACCATTTCCGTCCCCTCAAGTTCCGTACAATTCGTGCCGCGATTTAAACGACGACAGTAACATAAATTTGCACGACAGTTACTCAAATTTGGAGAGTAGGCTGCAAAATTTGAGAATAGAAACCGCCCTATTTGAACCTTCCAAACATCACAATCGTACCCTAACCAAATCTGAATGTATGGCTCGCAAAACTTACACTTCGAACCATCAAAAAAGATTGGGACACAATCGGCCTTTTTATAGTGATCCCCTAACACCACCGCACAATTCTTATCAAAATTCTCGAGCGTTTTATGATAACCACCGCGATTTGTTTCCGTTTAACGATTATCGTAATCCTTTTACATCTAATATAAACCGCGATGACGACGTTTTCGTTTACGATAATTATTCCTATTCTCACGATAACGGAAAATTTTTAGAAAATAACGTAAACGTAGTCGACGATTTACCCCCAACTTTTAGTTTTACTAATTCTCAAGATAGCGTTCAGAAGAAAACGGGAAAAACCGTACGCGAAAGAAATCGTCGCAGACAATCGTACAATCCTCAAGCCTACGCGGACACAAGTTCAAGCGATAGTGATTGCATGAGTTTAGGGTCAGTTGATCTGGATTGGCGACGCCGCCGAAGACTTCGTCGCATGTCGACGTCCAATAGTAGCATACGTTCCGAACTTACAAATCAAGCTCGCTTGGGCGTTCAGTTCTTGAAACCCGAAATTTTAGCCGCTAATAATTTGAAAGGAAAATCACCTCCTCCGAGCAGTAGTTTGTTGAGCGGCTTGTCACCGACGACTGCCGCTCGAAAACGTCAAAGCGATTCCTTGTCCGACTCGACTACTTAAAATGTATTTTGTAAATAAAAATAAATTAAAAATAATCTTAGATATCCTATTTATGAAGAACCAAGAGTCGTTGAATAGCAAGCACTCTCTAATAGTTGTACTGACAAGGAAAGGATCCCTGGTGTCCCTTGCCGATTTGGATATTATGTTGTGATAAACATCAAAAATTAAAAGACCCTTATTTATTTTAGAGGATGTAATCGCCCTTTAAAAATAGGGTGAAAAATCGATTTTTTTTGAAGGTGGAGGTGATTTAAAATTTCTAAATAAAAAAGGGCATTTTATTTTTCGTTGCTCTACAACATATGCAAAACCATGTTACCCAAATCAGTGAGGGACGTCAGGGGATTTCTTCCTGGTGAGTACAGATAACCCTCATATAACACGGTGCTTTTGTGTGGAGAAAACCCTAGTTTATAATTGGCAATAAATGCGAGAGCATAGCTCTTGACTGCCTTTATAATAGAATTATATAAAATTATGTTTTTAACGAACTACAACAGTAGAATCTAACTACTGTGTTTTACGAGAGTTATCTGTAACTGATTTTCTTTTGTGCTTGTTATATGTCCTAGGGTGCTGTGGATGTAATCACTGCTCGTGTTGGCAGATTTTCCTAGTTAAGTGTGATTCATAGGAAATTGTAAATGTAATCTTAACCATGCTTGTAAGAATTGCGGTTGCAGTTTTTAAAGTTATATTATAATCAATCACTCATTGCTATACAGCTAATACAGCAGTTCAAGCCAATATAAAAAAAAATTTTTAAAATGCATATCTTTTACGGCAAACAATATTTTGTAAGTTAACAGAGAAGTAAAAACGAAATAACTTTTTTCTTCTTTTCTCTAAGAAAAGGAAGAGAAGAAGAAAGCATATGTGGTTTGAATGATATAATGTAAATTACGACATCATAATCCCTAATTAATGTCAAGATATAATTTATAAACAGTTGCTTTGGTTGCATCTACAATCGAGCAGGGTAACCAAGTCAGCTGCTTGGAAACTATACCTTAAGAGAGATTTAACTCTTTCGTACAACCACGGTAATCATTACAATTTTACAATGCATCAATCTTTATAAACACCATTGGTAGTAATATTACCATAAAAGAAAATTACATAATCTCGTCCTAAAGTCGTAAATTGTATAAATATAAATTGATTCCTTAAATATATTTTGCCATAATAATAATTAATGCAAGCTCTATCTAGAGGCGTATTAGTATATAAAATGGCGTTGCTTACAATAACTAGGTACGTTTTTCTGTGTATCCTTGGGTAAACTTGTTGGAAGTATTTGAGATTTGATCCTTAAAATCATAACTCTCACGTTATTCCTGGATTTTTCTTAATCATAAAACGATGGATTTCACATTTGATTAAATCTCGGTATTGGAAAAAAATCATTTTCAAGTTTAGAAATATTGATGATTAGATCAAAGACCTGTATCTTCCAGGACTGTAATTTTTGAGAACGTTTTACATTAAAAATTCCTAGAGTATTCCATTTTAAGTAAGAAAATAAGGCTGATTTGAATGGCTTTCTATAAATTAAGTGTTGTAAATATTTAGCAATTAAATGTTTAGGTGTTGATTGTCCATCAAATTCATAATTATCATCATTGTGATATTTTGTACCCTAAATTTGAAAAGACTAACTATACTAACGCTTGCAAATATGTTTGAGTGCAGGGATCAGAATAGCCAGCCATCCATGCAGGGAAATTTTGAAAAAATAAACCCCCTTCAGGAGGGTTAGCTAAAACTAGCCAGACGCTAAATAAATTTGTAATGGAATGTGCCTTCTAACAAAAACAGATGATGTGGATGCAATACAATTTTAGTTGAAATTTATCAGTTCTGATCCCTGAAATGTTGATGTATATTCTGCATACACGCTATGCACCGCTTTGTATTCTTGCACCAAAAATAAAAATTTTTCATGTTTTTCTTTAATTTATATTTTAAGTTTTTTATTTTGTTTTGTTTCCATTCCTATCCATTTTATTTATAGCAAAATGTATCAGAAGAAGCTCAAATGGCCTATCAAAGCTTAGTCGAAAATCGTGAACCCGACATGTCTCAGGTTTGTACGGTTTCTACTTTTCTTCTAATTTGATCGACCTTTTTTCTTTTTAGTTGTTTCAGCAAACATCGAATCCTCTTCGAATATTACGTTCTGGGAATTTACCTCTGGTTAAACCCAGAGTGCGAAGTTCCACAACCACAAGTTGTACGTTCAAACACACAGAGAGGAGGTCTATTACGGATGCCGAATCTTCAGAAGAGCGCAACTCAAGTAAAAAATTGTAGGTTTAATCGTTCGTATTTTTAGCTTGGAAGTTTTAGGTTCACGTATCAGGCCTGAAACTATCGGTCCGATATCGTCATTGCAGTCGAGAAGTGAAAATCCGATTCCTTTACCGCCTCGCGATCGTAATAAGATTTTATTAGCGCCAAAACAACGTCATACGCGCAAGCATCCTCTTGTAATGCCGGCGTCTGCAAATTTACAACGAACTTTAGACAAAGTGAATTTGTCTTCACCTTCCCCAACATCAGCTTCAAACATAGATCTGTTTGTAAATACTCAGGAAACATTAGGTGCAATTAAAAAGACTCCAGAACTTAAAGAAAGGCAGTATGACACTGAATCATTACATTTCGAACAACAAATTGAGTCAAATTTAGCGGCATTGGATGATATACCTCAAGATCAAGACTGCATTGACGGACCATCAGAAAATATTAACGAACGTCAAGTGCAGAGTCACCATGTTAGTTGTGAAGACTTGCTCGAGTTTGCCGATGCGAAGCCCAGTTCAAGGGCGCGAGGTAAAGAATCGGACGAAGTTAGAATTATGTCAAAAGTACTAGGAAAAGTTGTAAGTTCAAATATCTATAATTTTATTTTGGGCATATTTTAGTTTTTTAGGTATCGAAAGAAATGTGCCTATCAGCATTAGAACACTGTGATTGGGGAGTACATAACGCAATAAAATTGGCAGAAGTGCAAAAGGCTACAGGAGCTGATTTAACTACCTGTAGTGCTGCCTTAGATTCAACAAATTGGAACGTCACTCGAGCCGCACAATGGATTCTCTCTCAAGACAGCGATGTCTTACAAGTGTAGTTTTTGTTACCTAACAAATTTATTAAAGAGTTGAAAATGTTTTAAAATCGTGATAAGAAATTTTAATATATATATATTGTCTTGCCAAGATGTTGAACTAACAAAATCTTATTCTAATTTAATTAAAAAAATTAATTTATTCTTTTTTGTAATACATATTTAATTTAAAAATAAAATTAATAAAATATTTTATTGCTGATTTTGAAAATGTTTACTGAAAATGAGACTGGCGGGGAACGTGAAAACTAAACCGATGTTATCTGCTAATATAAATAATTATTAGCAACAGGCTAGGCGTGAGATAGGCAAGATTTATATTAAATTTGCATTTAATATATTATTAAAAATATATTAACAGGTATATACAATTTACAAAAGGTTTTAAAAAAGTATCCGTTATAATAACAAATAAATAATTATTATTAAAAAAATCAAAACTAAAACACTATGCTAGTCACAATTATTAATTTTCGAATGCCATCAATTTTAAATTGTTAGGTGATTAAGTACTTTTGGTGATCATTGCGTTTGGTTATATCAATTAATGCCACAATATTTAAAATTCTTAAACAGTCGTGGGTTATAATTTGTATCCTTCAATGAACGGCAAACCTGTACAGACTTTTTGTTGATAATCACAGTATTGTTGCCCAAAAAATCCGAGCAACATAAGTTCCTCTATGGTGATTCTTTCTTTGAAGAAGAACCAACTAGCAAGGGTGTATCCGATGATGCAAAGTGGATTTACTAGGATTATCTGTAAGGTTTGTTGAAATTACATAAACAGTAGAAATTAAAGTAATTACCTGAGTTCCTATGGACCAATAGAACCATCCCACGTAACTGGGATGCCTGAATAAACCGTACACTCCGTGAGTCACCAGCACATGATCGTCAGCTTTTTCATATTGTACCTGAAAGAAACACTTGGTTAAAAAAAGTATCGTCAAAGAACAAAATTAAATAGTAATCAATACAAGTTACAAAAACTGTGAGAATATTGAATAATTATGGTGACGCAATAAATGATCAATATACAAAATGTACAATTTTGTTGTACTTTTATGCAGAATTTTATCTTTTGATATGATGTATGTTTTTTGAATTCTTGAAACCTTTTTTGACAAAAAAAAAATTGCCACTGTTCTGGTTTGAATCTGTTGTAAAAATCTTAAGGCCTTTATTCTAATACTAAAGTGAAGGGCTTAAGTAAAAAAACTTTAATTTCTGAATTATCTCCACAGAGTATCAGTAAAATTGAAAAACACAAGTTTTTATAACGCGGTTGATGTAAAAATTTTATATCTAAAAACATAAAAGGGCTTAGGAGGATAAGTATGGTGAATCTGCCCCCGGGAAATATTAAATCGTAACTTGAGGATATGTAGGTAGCCATGAAATACTAAGATCCTAAAAATTTGATGAAATTTGAATAATGATGAATTATTACCAATAAAACTGAAAACTTATAGTAAAATCAGTTTTTATTCTTTTTTAGTATGGCGCACCACTTCGAATCAATTGAAAAAAATATATATTATATAAAAAAGTATGGAGTATCTAAAAAAAATTATTTTATAATTTTGCCAAAATTATATCTTATTTAAAAAAAATATTTTTGGAAAAAAAATTTTTTTTCGTTAGATAATGAAATCCTATACAGTTGTTATTTTGTTCTAAGATAGCCTTTATATACCCCTATAACATATTAAAATTTTATCCAAATTGATTAAGCCGTTCCTGAGGAAAAATTTTTTTTTTATTTTTCTGTATTTTTTGATTTTCTCGAAAAGGCATTGAGTTAGTGATTTAAAATTTTCAGAATCTTAGTATTTCATGGGTACCTACGTACATATCCCCAAAGTGGCAATTTAATATTCCCCAGGAGCAGATCATCCTGCTTATCCTCCTATACCCTTTGAACTAATAATTACTCGAAATGCAATTTAAATCTTAGAAAAAAGCAGAAAATTGGTTTGGCCAAACATTAACTAATTTTCATTTTAATGCAATATAATTTTTCCAGCCTAAAATTGCATTTCAAATCTCGGTGAATCAGTCGACTGTATATAAAAGTTAAATTAACAAACCAAATGATTGAAGTTTGAATGAGCCGTTATCATGGCAAGTTTTCTTAAACCATCTCCCAATACACACATTGCCAGACCAACGTAGGAAATCCACCGCAAAGTTTTTAAATCTAAAAGGAGACATTAGAAGGATACTTATAGTGAAGGTGTAAACTCACCGGGAAAAAAATAAGCTTCTATAAAAAACTCTAGCCAAGACGTTATAGCTGCTATTGTGTACTGCATGCTGTGGTTAATAACGAAGGAGTCCACCGAAACCAGCTTAGGTTGAATGTAAGCCATGCATAAAAATTCTCCATAATGAAAGAGCGTCATCACACACATATAAATTCCAAAGATTCGTACAGGATCTTCGAGCAACCATAGTACATGTACACCAGCACCAAACAGACATCCCAGTAACACCGACCGATTTGCTATCTGGAAGAATTCCATCAATTTTTTTTTTTTAAACAAAAATTTTTGCTTACCCCGTAAATGTTACCCTTATATAAAAATTTGATAACGATATTAGCAATCACAAAATAGATTAAAAACAACCACAATGGAAAACCCCACACAGAACGTGAAATTTGTACCAAATCAAACGTTAACAAAGTTATAAGAGGTACAATAGTACCGCAAAAACAGTACAAAGACACTTTTCCTTCATAACATAACATTTTAATTAATTTTTATTCAAAATCATAACGTAGTTGCTTCTACTCTGAATAAAAATAAAAGTAAAGGTTTGAAATCACTACAAATTTTGAACAGCTGATTTTGACAACTTTGGAATGACATAACCCAACTCTTTGTGACAAATTTCGAGTGGGAAATTCAAAATCAGTTTTTCGTGATAAAAGGAAAATGTGACAGCTAGAAAAATCAAGTTGTTTTAACAAAGCAATAGAATTACTTGAGAAATTTTGTAAGTAATTTCATGCTTACTTTTTTAGTTTAATTTTCTTCGAGCCTTCGAGAAATTAATAGAAATTAAAAACAAATCAAACTATTTTAACAAATTTAATAAAGAAAATTTGTTATTTACATCAACAAGATTTTCATCTTCATCTTCGCTATCTTTTACCTCGTTTTCGTCAATGAAATCAAGTACTGTCAATTTTCCTTTATTATTCTTCTTCTTACGTCTCCTTTTGCTCTTCGTATTTGTAATATTCTCAGAAGCCAATTTTAAAATCTTATTAAACAAAAATTTACAGCACAACAAAATTGACGAACTTTGTTCCAACAAAACGTTGAGGTAGGACTCGACGTCGGTGCGTTTCATCAAATTCACTGTCATATTGTAAATAAAGGTTCCGTCGTAAAAATCTGATATCAAAAAATTCTGAAAAGGTTCGTTCAGCAACATGTTTAGGTATTGGATATGTAAGAGGCAAGTTTGCAGTTCTGCGAAAGGATGCAAAATTTGGATGTTGAAAATTGCAGCACGATTTGCCATTTTGTATTCCATTTGAAAGAACGTAATAAGTTCCTTCAGACCCAAAACACAATCATTGTACGTTACGCCATCTAATAGATTTTTTAAATTTACACCTTCGGGTAAAACGGGCTTATCAGCTTTGGTTTTAGATAAACTTTTAAGAGTGGCATCCAGTTTATTGCAAAATTTAGTGGTGGATCGAAAAAAACCCACTCGAGGATCGATGACGCTCAAAACCAACATACACAAGCATAAAGAGTACAATTGAGTGTTTGTTATTTTAGGATCTGAATTTTTAATCCAGTAGAGGATGCTCAAAATGTACAAGTGCCAATTCTCCGGGACATCGTCCAAAAAATCGATTTCATCTTGATCGATTCCCAACACAGTTAACAAAATATTTTTCAACTCTTCGCGATTCAAATGTTCAATTTCAAATAATTTTGGCAAATTTAATTTGCAAGGAGCCGTGCGAAAGTTTCGCAAACCATGGCGTCGCTTCCTACTCACGTACGTGAGCGTTTCCAAGTTTCCAGAAGTTAAAATTTTATTTATCGCCGCTAAAACGTCGACACTGATTTTATAGGAAGAATCAATAGCATAATTTTCGACTTGTGGATTACAGAAGTACTTGTTGCGAGTCAAGATATCCATGAAGTTGGATGGATACTTACATTTACGAAAATTTTGAAGAAACCAAGAAGGCAGATCTTTGATCGTCAATTTTTTTACAGTTGATTTTGTGACGACTTTAGATGCAGAGTCTTCGTGATTCTGGTTAACGGAAAGTTCTTCAATTTCACCTTTTTGATTTTCATCGTCAGTTTTTTGATTTTCGTCGTCAGTTTTTTGATCTTCGTCGTCAGTTTTTGGATCTTCCTCGTCAGTTTTTGGATCTTCCTCGTCAGTTTTTGGATCTTCCTCATCAGTTTTTGGATCTTCGTCGTCACTGCTTGAATCCTCATTGTCACTTTTTGAATCTTCCCTGTCACTTGTTACGTCTTCATTATCGTTTTCTGAATTTTCAGCATCATTTTCGGAACTTTGATCATCTTCTTCCCCTTCAACTTCCAAATCCACCATAGTACCAACATCATCTTCCACCTCAATGTCCAAGAAAGAAAGTAAAATACTCTTTCTGCATATGTACCCCCGTGTGATAAATTTAATTTGTTTCAAAACCCTTCGTGTGTGCTTCTTCTTCATTCGATTAACAATTTTGTTCACAGCCGAACTGAAAGTTTCATTCTGCATCCACTTCAGCAGAGTAATAATGGTTTGCTGTTGGCTACTCTTCAAGTGTTTAGCTTTGGGGATTTTCATTTCGTCAAAGAATTGCTTAAAACTGCGTTTCGTAATGTAATCGTTGCCCAACAACGTCGCCATCAGAGGTAAGGTGGTTTTACTTAATCCCGGATACGCTTCGATAAAATTATCGATTGTATACATTTCGCATTTTATGTAATATTGCGTTTTGTTCAAATTGTACTTTACCATATGAAAGGTGGAAAAAGGTAGATAAACAACGTCGAAAATATAAAAATCGGAATCATAACTCAACATGGGGCAGTTTAAATTCTGAGCCAAACAAGCCATCTCGTAATCTGCTTCAAAGTCAGTCCTAACTATTTGATGATTTAATTTCATCACAATTTGTGTAAACAGACTATTCATAAGGATAGGAAATATCATTATATTCTTCTGGGATGAACTGTTTATATATTTAGCCGATCGAACTTTTTTCTTCAAACGGCTGTACACGGTTTTCATTTTTTTATTTTCGTATCCTCCATCAAAAACCACAATTGGTGTCACGTTACAGTCTCGCAATAAGGCAAAAAAATCGAACACGACTTTTGCATATTTGTCGTAGTCACCACCGAAGCAATCGTTTCGTTTGCAGTGCCACTTGTAAAGTTGACATGCAATGTTGTTACCATCTATGACAATGGTCGTATCGTGAAGTTTATAACTTTCCATGTACTTCGATCTGTTGTTGTTTATGAACGTCGTCAAACCACGTACACCCATTTTGAATTACTTCTTTTAATTTCACTCCGCACGACTATTTTAATAAAAATGTAAGAAAATATTTACATGCATTCTTTATATTAAAACCATTCCATCTAAAACAACCATATTAGAATATTATAGAATTTTTCCTTAAAACCACTTTTCTGATTCATAACAAATGAGGTTATGTGCGCTACATGTGCCAAAGACGTTTAAATGAACGTTCCTATTGGTTAATATTCCAAACAAATAATAGTATATTGATTTATAGGGTTGTAATGGAACTTTTACAATTTCAATTCATTTAAGCTGTCAAACTCATTTTAAGATGAGTATTTTCTCGTGATCAATTCGTTCAAATGGAATTGAACGACGTGATTACCGTGATATGCGGTCCCGTTTTCAAAGTATTAATAGAATGAATCACAGATTATAGTGAATATTCTGTTTAGAGCCGTGGTCCAATCAGTGGCGGATTTAGGGTCGTCTGCGCCCTAGGCCCTGCCCTGTTTGGGCACCAAATAGAACATTCACATATACAGGGTGTCCCCGGGTACACTTTACATAACTTGGGTGGTGATAGAGGACACTTTTCTAAGAATAATATTTAACAAAAAATTTTTTCTAAATTGAAACCCTCGAGAGTTATGCCTCTTTAAAGAATTTTTTTCAATTTCCACCTTCACATGGCCATGTCCCCGAAAATATTGAATTTCAATAAAAATGCTGTAGTGCTTTTTTAAAGAGCGTGAAATAATCTACAAACTACATTTAAACCTTTTCCGTCTAAAATCAACGAATTTCGAGCTACGAATTAAAGTAAGTGAAAAAATGTTGAACAATTCAAACCTTTTCTTTTTTTTGTTTTCTTCAAGGCCCTGCTGTATCTGTTAAACCAAATTTTAACAAAAAATCTGACGCCCCATTCCGGATAGGAAATTTAATGGACTACAACTTTTGTATAATAAATTTTTTTTAAAAGCCAGCCCATTTCACAGGTAATCAGAAAATAATAAACACTTCAAACAATTCAAAAACAAAAACAATTCGTTTTTTAAACATAAAATTGAAATTTTGTTATTAAGCCTCTCGAGGTAATTTATAAATTAGAAAAGTGCCCTTTATTTTATATATTTCTTTCAAATTTAATTGTAAAAATGAAAATTTGGCGCCCCCTAACTAGCTCGAGCCCGTGCCGGGCGCCTCTCTTGCCACGCCCTAGTTTCGGCCCTGAGTAGCAAGCACTCATGGAAATTGCATCGCTGAATATTTCCAAATTAAAATAACAATTCCCAATGAAATTTTAATAACCATACACAATATAAACACAATACGCACACAAAGTTAAATTTATCAAACCGGGGGGTCTGGGGGGTATGGAATACCCCCCAGTGCACCAGAGATTGTGGCCAAAAAAGTCTTATTGAACTTCTAAGTTTCAAGCCGGAAACCTAATTTTTAAAATTTAAGATTTCTGATTTGAAATTTAATAACACATTTTCTTTTTTTGAGCACAATGTTACGTAACCAAAATATTTCTTTTTTATCAAAAAATTAGATATTTTTTCTAGAAATTAAATTTTTTAACAAATCCAAGAAAATAATAAAAACAAACGAATTCTTCTAAGAAAATAACCAAAATAAAGAAATTCTTCCAAGAAAATAATCAAAATATAAACAAATTCTTCGGAGTACTTAAAACTTGAAAAAAATTTTTCGTCAAACTGTAGAGATTCCACATTTTTAACAAATCCAAGAAAATATCATAAATAAACAAATATTTTGGTTGAAAAAAATTAGAAAATTTAAAGCTGTAAGTAAAAATTTTGTCAGGGAATTTTTAAACAAAAGTCAGGGAAATCAAAACTTTAGATTAAGGAATATTTCTTGAAATTTTAAAAAACTAAAAATTTTAAAAATGACGTTTTATCTACGGTAATTTCTTTTTGAAAATTTTTATTACTTTTTGTTATTATTTTTTAACATTTTTAACCATGTTCTTGCAATCTCTGAAAGAGTCAATCTCCCAAAGAGATTCATTCAGTCAAATATCATAATAATTAAAATTTTCTTTTAAATTTAACAACTTTTAAAATTTTTTCGTCTCTCAAGTTTAGGCGCCCCTAGAATTTTGCCGCCCTAGGCCCGGGCCTCACGGGCCTAAGCGTAAATCCTGCACTGGGTCCAATGTACAACAATAAAAGTTTAACAATAAATAAATTAATCTAATCTAAATCTAATCTAATGGCCTCAGTTTGATGTTTTAGTTTTGTTAAAAATTATAAGATTTTTAATAAAATCTAAACAAAAAATTTTTTGAATTAATTCAAAACTAATAATTTAATCAAAACTTTTAAAATTGTTTTTGCACTTCTTGGGTTTGTTCAAAATTTTGTCATCACCCTGTATTACACAAAATTGTAATAGATGATCTCCTACAGCGATCTTTTTTCTCTCTCTTTCCTTTTAAATTTTATTTTATGCGCGCATCCATCCTTGTCTGTGCTTACATTGATGAGAAATCCACCCACCGATAATATAATATTTTACAATGAAATAACCCAATTTCGAAATTAATTTAGTTAAATAGCTTGAAATCGGTGTGCGAGTTATCGCGAGGTGTGAAAATACAAAGGGTGAAATTTATTTTTGAGAAGATAATCGATTTATTTCAGGCGGTGAGTAATTCTCATTAAAATTAACGTAATGTGATTATTATTCATAATTTATTTAGAGAAATGGGTGATCCAGGTTTTCCGGCTCAACATACAACCACCACGACGGTAACGTCCAATACTCAAGTCAACACGAGCATACGATACGACAAAGGTGTCATAAGAACGAAGGATGGAATCATTAAGATTGCCCAGTTTGTAAGGTCGTAAAGACATTTATTTTTGGAGAATTCTAAGTTATATTTTGTAGGCTCTTAGCTTTTTGGGATTTATATGCATCCAGTGCACTCGCTTCTCCATTCATTCTACCGGCAAATTTTTCAGTACGGTTTCCATGTTGGGCGTTTGGATTACTGGAATTCTATTAATATTGTACCTGTTTCATGTGGTGGAGAAATTATACAAAATTCCCTGGGTCACCTTTGAATTGCTGTATTGTGCAATCATGGCATTGCTGTTTTTAATTTGTTCCTGTATGGTAGCTACCTTGGGAATTGCTGCTTTTGAAGCGGCTGCAGTAAGTAATCAAAATTACAGAATTTTGCAAGTTTCATCATATCGTTGTTGTAGTTTTTTGGTTTCTCTGCAATGGTCCTCTATGCATTCGACGCATTTTTGAAGTTTAAAGCTCGCCAGGCTGGAGAGTTGGCTCAAGGCGAAAGGCAAGTCAGTAAGACTACTTCACCGATTAGTCCAGGATGGAATGTCGCTTAAGCAGATGTTTCAAATGGGTTTTTAAATTATTTTTTTGTTTTACGCAAACCAGTATGTTATTTTATCTCATAACTTAAATATTCATTTTAAATGTGATCTCCTTATGATATCTACTCTACATATCCTTGCAAAGTTAAAATTAGGTGGTAATTATTGTGATATCTACAATAATAAATTTAAGGTAACTTAAGTCTCAATGTTATATTTCGTCTTAATTACCATTAAAAAGAACTTTGTCGGGGTTCGTGTTAAACCTTTAAACCTTCTAAATGTTTCTGCACTCTTGCATATTGTTAATAATGGAACACATTGGTAAATTTAAAAATTTCCAATTTTTCGATCTTCGTAATATATTGGGAAGATCATCGTTGTACCTTAAAACCTATTGTATCATCACATATTATATTAGCTTTAAATGTAATTTTTATAGACTATTAAGGTATTTACTTACAATGTGTCTTATATTAATTGTTACAACCTAAATATACATATTTACAGTACAAGTTATTGCAATCAGGATTGTCTTGTGAATTTAAAAAATTATTTTTATAAAATTGTATCAAGCCAGTCCTGGATATAAATAATTATTATAATAAATACTCTTAATTATTATGCAATATTTTTAAACATAATAGTTATTATAAAAACCTGCATCGTTAAATATATTTTAAACATTGTATAATTTTTTTAAAGAAACAATAAACGTTAATTAAGCCTAATTGGTAATTTCGTTTTGAAGGTTTTATGCAAAAATAGAACAATTAATTCAAGAAAACCACGCTTATTATAATAGAAGAAAGGAAAAGCTTCCGTTACTGGTACAAAAAAGCACATTGTTAATTCAGAATTTATTAAAAATATTTCCACGATGATCAATGCAAATATTAGTGTCAAACTGAATTAATCCTTAGTGGCAAAGTAAAAATAATAATTTTTTAATTAAAAAAACACTCCGTTATTTTCACTTATTGATCCTGAAGCACATATCAGTGGCGGCTAGCACACGGAGAGGGTAGGGTGCTGACAAACCCCCATAAAATTGAAATATATTTTTGTAGTCACCATTTAATTTTAGTTTGCAGAAGAAATACTACATAACGCCTGATGGTCACATTTTGTTACCATTAGCTTCGACTCGTATTATTCGTACATGTGAAAAACCATTTTTGAAAATTTCAAGAAAATTTGAACTTTACGATTATTAGTGTTTTAGAAAACAACTTACATTTTTATCCATAAATTCACACGCAAAAAAACCTATTGTATACGAAGTATGTAGTGCTAAACTTTCACGGATAGATTATTAAATTATAAAGCCATGTGAGTTTTTATGTAATGAAAAAAGTTTGCGTGTAAAGTTTGCGATTTATCAGGGAAGTTGGGATGTAGTAAAAGTCACATGGGACTTTCAACTTTATATAAACGCTGGCTGGCTAACAAAACCAAACACGTCAATATATACACAGTGACAGCTTTACAACTGCTAAACACATTGCTACGTAGGAATAAAAATTGTATCAATCGAAAGTATAATTTTATTTCCGCGTTGAAAGATACGAAAAATTTAGGAATAAAATAAACAGTTTTTTTTAAAAAAAAAGGCTTGTCTTGAAAAACAGTCGTTTAGAAGTGACATTATTGCAAATAATTAAACTTTTTTATTTTTATCTGTCGAAGTAATTTACATGCAAGTTATTTTTTTTCTATTTTCGCAGCTGAAGACGTGGAAATAGAATCTCTTTTGAATGATATCATTTTTTGACTTATCTAGTGGCGTAGCCAGGAATTTAGTTCGGAGAATTTAGTTGATTTACAAACAAACTACAAAAAGTACTTTGGCTCCGAATAAAACAAAATTCAACCTGCCCCCCAGGAAGATACTCAACCAAGTTTTTCTTTTGGAATTGTTAATATTCCAAAGGAAAAAACAGAAACCGCTAAAAGTAAAAGTAAAAAAGGAAAATAGAATAAGTTGGAGTAAAAGTTTTACAATTTTGAATTTAGTTATCAGGCAAAAATTTTTTAAATAAATTAAGTGAAATATAAGATATAAAACTTTTTTTTTCAATAATTACGTCAGAAACTCGGACTTCATATTTATTTTTAATTAAATTTCATTATTCCTTTTTAGGTTTGATGAAAAATAATTTTGTTTATTCGGAGCCAAAGCACTTTTTGTAGTTTGTTTGTAAAGAGCCAATGATAATAGTTTGAACTTCGTCATTAACTTTTTCAGACACCGAATGAAAAAATTATTTGAAATTTGAAATTTAATCAAGTTATTCTTTGATAAACAAATTTACGAAGTAAAAAGATTGTTTTTCAAATCTGAAATTTTGGACGCATTGTCTTCAACGTCTAAATTATTAAAATAAAATATTGGTATATGTCGTGCTAGAATTTTTTGTAAAAAATTTAATTATTTGTATTACCTACAAATTTTTAGACAAATATTTGTTCTGCTGTTGGTGAACAATTTTGAATGAAAGATCGCGGCGGAATTTTTAATTACGTTATTTGATTGTTTTTGCCTATTTTCCACTTTCAATTTACATTTAACTTATGTTTATTTTACTCGAAAATGCTTTTTTTGCACCTCAATGCTTCAGTTTTGCAGGACTATGAAGCTTGTTATATATAGGTAGTAGGTACGTAGTTATTTAAAATTCTAATTTGTTTGCCTCAAGTTACAAAAATTGTAACAGCTATGGAAATCATTTTTTGAAATAAAAAAAAACGATTTGTTTGATACCATAATAGGTATCTGTTGTTAAAACTTTCAGTTTAACCCAGCGGCAGAGCCAGGGGTGAGGGGGTGGGGCAGAGGCCAAGACTCGGTAAAATACAAAAAATATTGTCATTTATATTGAAGTAATATTTTTATGTCCAAATATTCCAATTGGGTTTCAAAAAATTGAAATTAAAATTTCAAATAAAATTTTCCAATATAAAATGGAACGGTCAATCAGAAAGATAATTCGCACCATACACACTGATAAAACTTATTCACGCTGCCTTCAATGTTTTACTTCAAAATTAATATTTAAATTTTTAAACCAAATAAAAAATTACGGTCATCCAAAAACCATTAACCAATCTCAAAACTTTCAATATTATCATCCAAATTAAATATTCAAATCAAATTCTTCAAAAATATTCTATTTTTTCCAAGTTTTGGAGCAAATAACATTCCAATAATAATCGCAAAATCAAACGCTTTATTAGCGAAATAATCTAAATCTCAAAATATAACGGAGACTATTTGCTCCTCAACCGCGTATTGGCTTCTCGGCCAGAAGCCAATGCTGCCAGAGGCGGATTAACTAAGAAGCGAAAGAAGCTGGCGCTTCGGGCGCCAGGAATACAGAGGCGCAAAATTTATTACAATTATTTTTAAAATTATTTGATGATATTTTATATTATAAAATTATAAAAATCTCAAAAATAGGTTGCATTTTAAAAATATCTCCGCAAGTCGGAGAACTTGAAATATGAGCTATGTGTGTATGAACGAACACGCAGCGGTTTATGTACGTCGAGTCGACATGTTAAGGGGGGCGCAAATTTTGGTTCAGCTTGGGGCGCAATATCCCCTTGATCCGCCTCTGAATGCTGCCACACAAACTCGTTGGCGGGATAACCATCAAATACAAAATAAAAAGAAATTTTCAATAATAAAATTCTACAATTAAAATAACAATTTTTTTAATTATTAAATCAAAATTCCAAGTTGGATTTTGAACCGCGGCAATGTATCGGAAACGGTGCACCGAAATAAAAAAAATAAATTTTGTATTTTTTCTTGTAAATTCTATTCTAGACAAAATATGCATTTTTTTATTTTGTTGCACCGTTTCTGCGATCCAGATCACAATATTTTTTGTATTTTACCGAGACTTATTTAAGTCGCTGTCAGTCAGAAACGGTGGGACAAAATCAAAAAATGTATATAAACAAAATTAAAGGCAACGAAATTTACTACAAAAAATGTCTAAGAAGATTTGCTGTAAAATCGATTTTTATATGACATAAAACGGCTTCAAAATGTACAATTAACATTGTTTTTTTGATATTGACGTTTTGTCAATTGGCCAGACTTACGTAAATGTAGAACTAATGTCTAAATCCACAACGTGTTGACAGGGGCGGATGGGACAACCGGGACACCGGGCAAATGCCCGGTGGGCCGGTGAAGCGTGGGCCGGTTTATTAAGAAACGAAAAATTATAATTATTATTATTTAACTTTATCCCTTATCTCGTATTGTCTTGTCTTGATAACAACACAAGACCAAAACAAGACTTGGTGATTCAATTGTAACTTGCAAAACAAAATAACAAATAAGAAATATGCAAAAACAAGAAATCTTGCAAAAAATACCATATTTTGTACTTCAAAGAATTTTAATCCGAACTTCTGGAAGCCGCAGTGTGCGGCTTCAATAAAAACAGGTAAATTACCAGCTTGTTGCAATTTTGGAAAATCCAGAATATTTTTTAATCCCCAAAAGGGCAGTGTTATCTATATTATAATAGTCAGAGCCGGAACAAGGGCGTGGCGAGAGAGGCGCCCGCCACGGGCGCGAGCTAGTTAAGGGGCGCCAAATTTTCAATTTTAAAATTAAGTTTAATAAAATTTAAAAAAAAAGATAAAATCCTAGAATGTAAAATATAATAAAAGATTAGCAGGATACCTGTGGCCTTTACCACGTGTAGATCAACTACCTGCTGCTGCGTGCTTAGTCCTTTAATATATTTTTTAAATAAATTTGCTTCATTAAACCTATTATTTGAGAAAATATTTTTGTATCGCGATTTTCTAACTTGACAATAAAGCGCTTGACCTTGAAAATTTCAAAAAAATTTGCCTGCGGCGCTATATGCTAGGGAGTAACCCCCACAAACCCTCCGGTAGAAGCGAAAATTTCAAAGTCGCCACGGGCGCATCATACCTTCATACCCTAGTTCCGGCTCTGCTAATAGTCGCGAATTAATCCGAGATTCAAGATTAATTCTCGAAATAGCAGCTGTTGCTATGATACGGTCTAAATTCCAGTAATATCATTAGTAAATCCTAGGATTATCTTGAACGGGCATTCAATATATATAATAATAGGCATATTATACGGTCATCAATAATGAACATTTAGAATCATTTATGATAATGAATATTGAAAAATCGTAAGTCAAATAGATAATGAGGATATTGTTAATCGGCTCTCTAAGTCGAGTACTTTGTTTCGAAAATCTTTAATGTATTAAATTTGCAAATAAAGTAATTCTAAAGTTCGTTGAGTTTTAATGTTATAAGCCATATTAGTTTTAAGGCAACTTTAACTTCAACTTCTTTAAAATAAAAAACTTCTCTAAAATGGCTCGTAAGTGCCCGGGCCGGTCTGATGTATCCCATCCGCCCTGTGTGTTGATGCACAATCCGGCTTTGTTTAGGGAAAATCGACTACCACTTCACTACAGTAATTCATTAGACAGCTTGATCTACAAGAGCTAAGGAAAAACAAACCCAGGGGTGCACATAGGACAACAATATTTAGGGCAGTCATATTCAATGACATATCAGGGATTTTCGACAATTTATGGTGGCCTACCTTCTTCTCCGTGCTGAGGAGGAAAGGACTACTTCACAAAATTCTGGAAATTATTAAAAGTTACCTAAGGAAAAGAGTATAGTCATTTTTCTTCCTCAGGAACCACCACAGTAGGGAAAACTTGCTCCAAAGGCTGTCCACAGGGGTCGGTGCTCGGACCACTCTTATGGAATACTCTTCTCGATGACTACCTGGACTCCTCTCAGGAGGAAGGGGTCGAAGTCGACGTAAGAGCAGTGTACAGCCAAGAGCAGGAATCAATTGCAGGAGCGGCTTCAGAATAACTGTCGGCTGTCAGAAGCCAAAACCAAAATAATGTGAATCTACCCAGATAGGGTACATAATAATGACTTGAAAATAATGCTCAATGGCAAAAATGTTCAAGTAGTTGAAGATATCAAATTTTTAGAAAACTTCGCACCACCAATAGTAATAGACCCCCATTCTGAGCCAGAATTCTCATCTGACTCAGACAAAACAGAATAAAACTCCCGAACTCCCGAAAGTAAAATATAAATTTTAATTGTCAATTGCGACTTACAATATTGTCAATTTACACTTCGAAATCGTAATTGACATTTAGAAGTCGCAATTGATACTTAGAAGTCGCAATTGACACTTCAAAGTAGCAATTGACACTTCAAAGTCGCAATTTACACTTCTAAGTCGCAATTGACATTTTGAATTAGCAATTAACGCCTATGCAATCGTACTTATAAATTACTATATTATTGTAGTATCTAATAAGTATTATTGCGCAGGCATTAATTGCGACTTCGAAGTGTCAATTGCGACTTCGAAGTGTAAATTGACAATTTATTGTAAGTCGCAATTGACACTTAAAATTTATTTTTTACTTTGTGGCCTCAGGATACTGTTTCTTAACTCATCCGTTCGTTTAATAGCATTTATTTTTGCTATATTGTTCTTTCTTTATTATTTCTCTATTTTTTAAATTTATTTTTAATATTCGATTGACTTTATTGAATTTCTAGAATTTAATAAACTATCCGGATTTAAATTTTCAAAACACGACCGCAGGTTTCGAGTCAGTGAATTTGAATTAAAATGATTGATTACATATACTGAAATTCGATTAAAGATTTATCTTGATAAAATTGTGAGCTATCATCTATTCTCTGTGGAATTCATCCCCTAATATTAAGTCGACAAAAAGGTTTATATATTTTTTCGTTTAACCATGTTCGTTTGCAATAAAAGCATCAGGAGCGAAGTGACTTTTATTATACCTAACTGAAAATATGCTAAACAATCTTGGTTTAATTTAAAAAAAAAATTTGTCTGAGTGAAAGCTTTCTTTTTAATTTAACCAGAGTGCAAAAATATTTTAACAAAAAATAATTTTTGGGACTTTGACGAGAGTGGAATTTAGAGCGAACTTTAGATGCAGTGTACTATCAGGCAGGTGCTGCGTATATGAGTGGGTGTGCTCGGTCGATGCTGGCAGCCCCAAAAGCACTCATGTGCAGTCTTTGCGCGACATTCTGGCGTATTGCCACTTACCGAAGCAACAGTTTGTTTTCGTTACAAATATAGGGTAAATAATAATTTTTCTTTAACTTAAATTTTCGATTGTTAAGCGAATTTTTTGGGTTTATTATTTTTCAAAAAATTATTTTTAAAGTTTTTTTATAATCGGTTAACGTCCAGAAGTACGAAAGTTTTGCATCTATTTTTATGTACCTAATACACTTTATCAGTAAAAATAATGTATTGATTACTATTATTTTTACTGTAAATACTTAGACCCCATTTTTGACTGATAATTGTTATTTTATCTGTTATTACTGAAGTGCACGAAAATTGTAGGTATTATGTTAAAAATTGGTAATTTTCAAAATTATTTTTTAATGTAAATCAAAATCAAAAAAAGTTATCTAAGAAACGTTTCTTAATAAATTATTTAAACTTGCGGATTTTTCCGAAGCACTCGAGTGCAGAAATAATTTCTTTTTGTAAATTAATGAACAAAGATTTCCGCATTTCTGGAAAATCTACGAAACTTAGGATTGTGGGGAAATTACTGTTGGGAAAGGTCAAACTAAGTAGTGGCTGGTGTGTAATTAGGACACTAACATTTTACGTAGCAAAAATTTCCTATTAATTTATTATTGCCGCCAAGGTTTTCCCAAGTATAATTTGTTTTCAAACTTTTTGGGCAGACTTTAAAGTAGTTTTCTCTGCATTCTAGAATTGTATAATTTTACATTACCTCAAAGCAAATGTGGACCACTAGGAAAACTTGATGTCGAGGCTTAACCCGGGCTAATCTCAGTATGTACATGGGATGACATTGAATTATTGTGATTATGAAAATAACAAAGTTCCTTAGAAGAAAATCAAAATTTGACAATCAAAAGTAAACTATAAAAATTTTTTTTAATTTTTAAAGATTTCCTTATACGAATTCTTTAGCAAAATTAAAAGATCTTAGTAATCAAAAAATAAAAATTTTCGTTGAAATGTCGGAAATTATGAATTGTATAGGTGCAATTAAAGAAAAGTCTTTTTGGCCAACTTTTCAACTCCAGCTAATAAGTAATAGCAAACATTTCAACTAAGAGCTACGAAAAAAATGTTTGCAAATAGTTTTTAAGTTCAGCAATTATTTATCTAAAGAACCGAATGCCAAATAAAAGTTTTCGCGTGTTTTAAACAAAAATAAATTTGGAAAAAGTTTTTATCTTTATCAGTAATTTGTCTGCGAAGCTCAAAAAAATTAGTATGTATTAACCTTTGTAAAAGTTTTATTATGGATTCACGAATCCGACATTTTTGTTAATCCATGTTACGCTTCAGAAACATAATATTTGTTTTCATGATTATCTCAAAAAAAAAGTTTAATATATAAAACGAAATAAAATGCAAAAACAAGTTTATACAAAGCGCAGACGACTTTGACGCAAAACTATTTTGGATTTGAAATTAGAAAATAGGAGCTTAATTAAATTTATAAGGGAAAAGTAGAGACAGGGGCAGTTTGACCCGTGATGAAATTGGATGTAATGTTGTGGGTTTCCAGATATGTACAAAATTTCAGTTTGGCAACTGCAGGAGCGGATTTAGGCATGGCTTTATGGGCCCCGCTTAATCGAAGGGCCCCCCTTTGCCCAAACCATAATTAAGTCAAACTTGAGTTAATTATTTAGGTTTCTAAATAGTGTTAGCCCAAGACCCCAAAGCTACCGATCCGTCCCTGGGTAACTGATAGTGCAATATTTTACATTTACGTGAAATAGGGGAAATCCCTTTGCAGACTGCCGTAGTATTTAATTCATAGAAATCGCAAAATCCTTCTATTAATTTTTTCAAAACAAAAAAATAATAAATATAATAATTATCATCATCTGTACGAGTGCTTTTCAAACTATCTGGGGTGAATGACTGGTCCGTTTATTTTGAATCTATTATTAATATTATTAACTATTCTGTCTGAGTGCTTTTAAAACTAACTATCTGTGGCGAAGGAGTTGTTTTCTTTTCTTTTTTTGAATCCATCGGCGATTCCGTGTGAATTTCTACCTTTTTGGAATTAAATAATATTGAAATGGACAAACAAGAACTTGATAAAATTAGATTTGAAATAAAAGCATCTAAGTGCTTAAGCAGATGGTTTTACTATCACCAGAAAGAGTAAATATAAAATTAGTTTTGATTTGTAATAATTGTTAAAATAATTGCTATAATAATAGTGTATTACCTAACTAGTGTGGAAAACGACATATTTATTGGGAGTCCGTGAGAGACCCAGCTCAGCGCAGAAATTATATGAATGCAAACGAATCATCAGTTTCACTTATATAAAATCTTTTTCCTACGATACTCTTAACTTAAGTTCAGTGGCAGATCCAGGGGAGGGTCATGGGGGTCATGACCCCCCTTGAATCCATAATTGTGGCTAAATAAAAGCTTCTCTAAAGTGTAAAAAGTGTTTATATTTAATTTAATATTTAAATTTAAAAAAAACTGATAATATCTATGAAAATGGATAATAAAGGACAATAAAAACAAATCGCCTGCGGTGCATTTTGCTAACGCGGTCTATTGACCGCGCATATTTATTCAGGCCTAATCACACATTCATCAAAATTTCAACTTTTTTTCTGCACGATTACAATACTTTCTCAGACTTCGTATGATGAAGTAAAAAGGTAAATTACAAACAATTAGGATGTCTGGTTGCAATTATTTTATTTCTAAAAAAAAAATACGGGAGCAAATAATTAAACATTGAGTTCTGAACTTAACTATTGAAATCTCTCTCTTGAAATCTCGATAAAAATGTTGTATTATGACTAAATCATAAAGTTAATTAGTAGAAAATGTAGTTATGTTGATCTAAAGGAAGATTTATTTATAAAACCCTTTGCAAATAGTATATGCATGAAATTGGTCAGCGAACAGAAGAATATTGTGGTAATGATATTAATTGGAATAAATATGCAGTTTTATAAATAAAAATTATATCTTTTAAATTGCTCTTTCGGAAACTCTCACACAATCGATCCCACGAATTGAACATTTTTCTCTAAACGGGATCTGTCAGTTAATTGATACCACGAATTGAGCTTCAACCTTTGCACTATTGGAAAGAGGACAATTTTCTGAGCATTTTATGTAAATAAATTTTTGCGGATTATCCATTAGTTTTCGAGAAAACGGCAGAATGGCATTTAAAAATGAAAATTTTGCATGCATTTTACATAGGAATTACACTACGAATTCTACATGGATGTTCTGTTACCCGTACGTGTGTTAATTAATACTAACATTTTACGAACAGTATTTATTTATTTTTAATTATTTAACTCGTTTTTAGGGTGGATCCTTGATTTGCCTTGGTTGGGTTTGTTAAAACCAACGCACCGTAACCCCTCGCTTCGTGAGGGGCGCTCCGCGCCGTTTTGACGAACACTGACTCGCGAAAAACATCCCCCTATGTAGCTCCAACTCGCCAAAGGTGCTACTCGAAAGGGGTGAAACTCATTTTTGGGTGCATCCGAAATTAGTCTAAAGCGCACAAAAATATTCCCCGACCAGTTGCAACTTGGTGTAATGTGTGCGGTTACTAGCAAGGGGTTCTATAGGTACGACGTGTACTCGACAGAGTAAAAAGTTATTTACATAAAATGCTCATAAAATTGTCCTCTTTCCAATAGTGCAAAGGTAAAAGTTCAATTCGTGGTATCAATTAACTGACAGTAACCCTATAAACTATTGGAAAGAAAAAGTTTTCAAGAAAACGGCATATAAAAATCCAAATTTTCCATAGGAATTTTAGAAAGAATTAAACCACGATTTCTACATTGATATGTTGTTACCGGTACGTGTGCCCAGATATACTCTTATAGTCTTTGCCATTGAACTTGTATTTAATGAACAGAGTTTTTATTTAGACAAACACAGAACTAGTATTTAGGGTGGATGTGTGATTTGTCGTGGTTGTAAAACGTAAAATGCTTACTCGCCAAAAGCGGTATCCGGACCTTTGGTTCCCGGACGATTGGTCCCCAGACGCTTGAATTGATCCAGCGGACAATTGATCCTCGGACGATTGGTTCCCGGATGATTAATTAATTCAGAACAGAGAAAAATCACAGCTTTGCTTTCCTACACAGTTTGCTGAGTAGGACCGGTCTAGAGGGATATTTTTGGTGAGTATGGCATTTGTCAAAACGGTCCGGAGCGGAGGGTGCGGAGGTTCAGTTTTGACAAATGCAACCACGGCAAATCTCGGATCGACTCTAAAATCTAGACATTATTATGTCTAATTATAATATACTATATTATATTATACATATTATAATTGTATCGTGAGTGAGGGGGAGGGGTAATTGCACCTATATCCACGCCTGACTATAGTAAATCAAAACTATTGTTATGATACAGAGTGTTTAATATATCACATCATATAAGTTGTGAATCAGTACTCTGTCTCACTTTGTTTTTTAATTACTCTCTTATTGGTTAAGATTTTTGAATTAAGAATATTTTATTTTCAATTAAGATAAACCCCGGATTTATATTTTGAAATACCAACAAAAAAATTTGTTTATATAAATGACTAAATAAGTAAAGATTGACGTACTCGCTTCGCTGTTTTTTTATAATTTTTGCTTATAATTTTGAATATTGAATCGTCCGCTGGACAAAACGTCCTGGACCAATCATCCGGGAACCAAACATCCTAGAATCCTAAAAACATCTCTGAATGTATCTTCGACTCACCAAAGGTACCAATCGAAAGGGGCGAAACTCATTTTAGAGAGTTAACAGATACCAGCATAGAAATCTTCTTCTTCTTCCACTTTTAAGGCTAGGATTGCTCCTGTTTGCCTTGACTTCGGGGTTCCGTCTTCTATCGAAGAGAAGCCGAAGTCACTATTATTCTGTGAGCATATTAATTGTTTTACATCTGAGGTGGCCTGCTGGGCTCGTCTCAGATGTGCCTGTAACCCTGGATTTTTGTTGATGAGGGCAAATCATCAACCCAGGAGGACCGCCGGCTTTACGTGCCCTCCGAAGCACGGAGACGTGATACGTGATAGTAACCTACAGCAGAGAAAATTTTTTGGAACAAATTTAACTTTAAAATTATGATAATTATTCAAGAGTTGCCCGGGGACAGTCTTTGTGTTTTTATTCCCGATAGGCGAAGGTTTCAGGGAAATTAGACAACTATGCTTTAAGGGATATTTATCACATCACGAGGGCTTCTTCTTTCATCTGTATCATTTACAGCTGGATTTTTGTGTTGTGATGTAACTTTTATCCTGCCAAGAACAGCTCTGGAATTGGCAAAAAGGGAGCCGGACAAATGGACGCGGCCGAAAGGACGCGACCGAAAGGACGCGAGCGTTAGGACGCAGACCCAAAAGGACGCAGACCCAGAAGGACGCAGACCCGAAAGGACGCAGACCCGAAAGGACGCGGGCCATAAGGCCGCAGACCAAAAAGGACGCAGACCCAAAAGGACGTGGGCCGTAAGGACGCAGGCCCAAAAGGACGCGGCCAAATAGACGCAGGCCCAAAAAACGCAATTTTATGAAATTAATAATAGAAATTATTTTTATATTTTATACCAGGTTATAAAATATAACAAATTTTATTGATACAAAGTTTTTCTTTTTTCAAAGTTTTTTTTAATTTTTATTTTATTTTTCTTAATTATCTCATATTTCCAAACCATTTCCTTATATATAAGGATATATCATTTTGCATTACCAACTTAACACATAATTTTCGGAGGTTTTATATACCGGGTCGTTCAGAAACGGTATTAGTTCTTTTATCAGATCCGTACTTGGGTGACACGTCTCTTACTATTGGTCTGTTTATAGTCAGAACCGTATTCCCCGATTATTAGTGCTGTGTATAAATCTAATGTGGGAACGTAAGAAGGAAGTATTCTGATAGGATTAAAAATCATTAAAAACTTTACTTAATTCAATTTATAATTTATTAACATTAACTAAATAAATTATACAAAAATATTTTTACATTACGTAATTATGGGAAATTCCACGAAGATATTCAATCACACTGCGATTTTCATAATCCATGACAATACATTTGATGCGGTTGTCGGAATCAATATATTTTTTTTTCTTTCTTGGGGGTTCAGCACCTGCAGCTAGTTGTTCGAAAAATACGTCCCTACCCCGTTGAATTTGTTTTAAGGAATAAATGAGTTTCCATATTGTAGGACGATCCATCGACAGCTCACTTTGTAATCGTCTGTGAGCTGCTTCAGCGTGATTATTCGTTCTATCAGTATCTGTTAATACTCGTGTGTAAACAGACCACGTTTCAGGAGGAAAAATAGGACGATTTCTTCCATTACCTCTGCGATTGGGTCGTCCTAAATAAGAATCCTCAAACCATTGTAATAAAGGTTGTAATTCAAGAGGAATTTCAGTGGCTAATTCATCAACTGCAGTATCCAAATCATGTATGGGTACAAATGCCAACGATGTAACCATTCGTGCATATAAAGCAAAATCGGCATCATTATTATAACGCCCGATAATATAATAACGATAATATTTTAATTAAAATAATAAACGATCTAACATATTTTATACGGTAGGTATACTATATACAAGCAAAATCCACATAATGGTGTATTTAGATACATCGCAAGATGGCATGAACATTTTTTTAATTAATTTTAAAATATAAAAATTATTTTTTGCATTTTTTTGGGCCTGCGTCCATTTGGCCGCGTCCTTTTGGGTCTGCGTCTATTTGGCCGCGTCCTTTTGGGTCTGCGTCCTTTTTGGTCTGCGGTCTTATGGCCCGCGTCCTTTCGGGTCTGCATCCTTTCGGGTCTGCGTCCTTTTAGGTCTGCGTCCTTTTGGGTCTGCGTCCTAACGCTCGCGTCCTTTCGGTCGCGTCCTTTCGGCCGCGTCCTTTTGTTCTAGACCGTGGCAAAAACCCTCAAATTACTTTAGTACTACTAATAATTTGAATGGGGGTTATACTTCAGTAACGGAATTCAAAGTAACGATCGGGTGTTACACAAAGGGCAATGACCTTTCTCGACGGCCTCAGACTAGCGTGCTACTGATGCATTTTTTTATGAAAATCTTTTTCATCGAGCAACACAAACAATAAACTCTAACTCGCAGTACTTCAGACGTTGAGTCTATTTGGGTAATTCCCATAAAAAATAAATTGCACGTTTTATTGTCCAAACTCTCGTAGGCGGTGCGGAAAAAGGAAAAATTAGTGGATACAAATTTTTATAATTTTACAAAAAGAAGTTAATATTGCATGTTAAAATAACATTGTAAAATGTATACAAATGAAAGCCAAAACGAGTTTTAAAAAAATTAATTATTCTAGGTAATTAAAAAAATAATTTAGTATTCATAAAATAATTTGGGGTTTTAAAGGGAATAGTATACTGTGCATTAAAAGCGGAAAATGATCCTTTTGTACTCGAACGCGCAAATTGAAGCACAAACCAAAGGATATCTGAAGAATTTACAAATGTTACAAAATTCGACAGAATTAAGGAATTTCAAAGAAACTTTCCCAGAAGAGAATTCATCTCGGTTATAATAATAAATAATTCAATATAATAAAAAAATAGAAATGCAAAAGGAAAAGAAAATACTGAAGCAACAATAGTGTACACAGAAAAAAATATGTTACTAATCCACACAATTGTGTAGAAAAATTACACAATTGGGTACTTTTTCTGCACAATTGTCTGGATTAGTAACACATATTTCTCTCGGTGTAGGGTGTAGGGTATTTATCGTACAAATGAGAAAAAGTGCAACCATGAGAAATCTCGAGGTTTTTTAATTTATTAAATTAAGAGGTCTCAGGAGGGCCAACTCATACGGAAGCATTCGTATTCACATTGCCAATCCGCCTCTGGCCCAATGTTCTAACAAAGCCTTCTATCTATGTTTGAAAATAAAATAATGTCACGTTATGGCATATTTTTCTTAAAACAGTCATACTATTTACTCTGCCCTATTTTATCAGCGGCGGATTTGCTCCAGGCCACAACGAAATGTTCACAAAACGGAGGATAACTTGTGAACGACGGGCCCTACGGAATACGTAATATTACACAGAATTTAGACAAATAAAATTTAATTCACTGTCTATTATATACGTGCGGCTTCTATTTTTAGTTTCAGCGGTGAATTATCCTTTACTTTGGTTGGAATTTCAAATTCCTTGTTCGTTGTCTTGATTAAGACGTTTGTGATAATCTGATTACACTCATCATCATCTGTATGTTATTAAAATTATTAGTTGGTAACAATTAATCTACCGAAAGGCTCATTTTGCGTGTGGGAATGGATTAAAAGTGAAATTTATTTAGTAAAAATCCTTATTCAGGATTCATTATGTGCTCGAACGTAATGCGTTTAAAAAACTTTACATAAATTAGTGTTATGATGGTTCGCTTTCATACACTTCATGGATTTACATAATTTATCCTGAAATTTACATACCAGATCTTTTCAATTTCTTCCTCTATTTTACATTCCTTTTTAATTCCTCTTGGTTTTAACTTTTACTCTGACCGTTCGCATAAATTAGGCATCAAATTTGAACATTTTTTGTGCTCAACTTTTTTCAATCAAAACTTTGGATTGTTAATTTGCCATGCAGCATATTTTTAACCCCTTTTAGGTGGAATAATAAATTGCAGCAGGAAATTAAGAGCTGCGATTTTTGCTTTGTTTGTAACAAAAATTATATTTTCAGAAATATTAATTTTAGAGCTAATAATTAAAAAAAATACTTTGAAAGAAAATTAATTGGCATCAAGGGAACATCTTTTTATTTGAATTTACCAGGATGAATCAGTAATACCCGGGGTGGGACCGGTGACATACATCCCATTTTTATAGGTACAAATTAAATGAAAGCAATTGGTTGATTACTAACAATTTCTTTTAAATCCAATTTGAAATTTTTGTGAAAAACTAGGGCTTACGTGATGAAAGCTCTGCTTATAAGAGGTATACTACCCCTAAATGTAAACTGACAGATATGAGAACAGAGTTATTGGCAGGTGGAAAAATAAGCGTAAAAGAAATTGCAAAATACAAATTCAAACTGACATTTGAATGTATTGCATTGATAAAGCAATTATTGATCGAGTGTGGATTACAATAAATAAAATTGAAAAGTAAATATCTCGAAGTTCTATTGAACAATTGGAAACTGTACTTTTTTCTAATTTGAACTTTCTTGTTTGCCAAGACTACCAGACGATTTTTCTTGCTTTTCTTATCCATTACTTTTTGCTTTTTAAAGTTTGTTACGATTACAATTTTGTTTACTTCAAAAATTTTCAATGGGGTACTTGCACGAAAAAATAAAAAGGTTTTTCAGAAAAACCTAATGAAATTTGGCCAACAAAAATATATGGAAATTTTTATGTATATTTTGAAAAATGAAAATTTCGTTTGGGTTTAACGAAATAAAAATATACCTCATATTTTTGGGTCGCATAATTATGACTGAAAAAATCATAAATCCGTGCCGCCAGACTGAATTCGTTGAAAAAAATTGAAAAATTTATATTGTTCTCACTTTTTTTTTGGTATTTGGAATAACAGGGATAACCAACAGGATTATTTTTTTCTTCTTATTTTTTTAGATATAAGTTTAAACCTAAGCTTATACCGCAGGATAGCTCAGCCCACATCTTTGTTATTTTGTAATCCCAAAAAAATTTTAACGAATTTATTTTAAAAATAAATTTAATGTTGGAAAATTAAAATTAAGATTGGGAAAGAGTTTATTTATATTTTTTATTTCAGAAAAACAATATTGAAAAGTTATTAGTTTCCTTTTGAAATATAATATTATAATTATTAAAAATTTTCAAGAAATTTTCGAAAACTTAATGCTAAGGAAGTAACTTGAAAGTTTCATAATTATAAACTGCGAAATCTGATATAAAATAATTTAATAATGTTTTAGAATATCAAGACAAAAAGTTGCGCGGTTTATTTACTATTTTATAAAACATTTTTTGTCATTCCGGGAGTAAAGTACTCACTTTACACCCGGATTTGCGGGTGCAAAGTGGCCCTTTTCTGCCCTAGGGCAATAAAAAAGTTACTGCAGGGAAATAAAAAAGTCACTAGGAGTAAAAATGCAAGTAAAAAAGCTGTCATGTATTTTCAATCATTTTTTTTTTACAATTACATGAATATTTAATTGTCCGTAATTAGTGATGCCGAACATCTTCCCGAAATCCGGAAACTCTTCACCTTCTAGGGAGACGGGTTTCAAATTGACCGGGCCGCAATGAAATAAATTGAATTAATATTTATATTGTTGCCCTCAGCTAACGCTTCGTGCAAACAATCCTTTACCCTCAAGCCAAAAAAGGTCACTTTATTCCCTTGGTGCATAGTGTACTATTTACTTCCTTGTAAATAAGAAAGTATTGTAATCCCGATTTTTTTCGGTTTTCAGATTTTGACGGAAATATCCGTTTTGACCTTCTCTGAAACCACTTTGATTAGTTTTGTCCTGACGTCTGTACGTACATAATGGTACGTATGTTCGTACGTATTATGGTCCGTACGGACGTCTGTATGTCGCAGAACTTAAATACGGCAAGTCGTAGAAAGTTGAAATTTTGTATTTGAGACTCTTATAGCATCTAGTTGTGCACCTCCTATTTTTGGTTGCACATGTCAAGCGATATATGACGCGCACGAATGGATAAACGAGATTCTAACTACAAAATAATTATTCTACATTTTAGTTATTAAGAAAAGTATTAACTGTAACAAGGAACTCATGTGGTGTCCACATCAGATTTTTTACTTATAAAAATTCATCAAATTTAATTATAAAAACATATTTTTTAATTATACAAAATGCACCTGGCATGCGCTTTTATCGGAACTTTTACCGGTGGGTTCGGTGTTGCTCAAGTAAGAAATCGCTGAGAAAATTTGGCCTACAGTACAAGTGAACAGAAATCTGAGGAAATCCGAAGAAATGTGAGGAAATCTTAAAAATCTAAAAAAACATCTGCAAAAATTTACAAATTTTTCTGCTTTTAAAAATTTTTCGAAAGAAAATCTTAAGCAAAATTTTAGGAATCTGAGAAAATCGAAGAAATCTTAGCAGATCCTAAAAAAATTTAGAAAATCAAAGATTCTAAAAAAAATATAATTTATTTTTCCTCTTTAATTTTTCAGATTTAAAAAAAATTTGAAAAAGTTTTAAAAATTTTGTTTTGCTGTCAACTTTTACAAAAGAAAATCTTAAAGCAAGTTTTAGGAAGTCTGAGAAATACTATAAAATCGCATAAAGAATCTTAGAAAATGTTAAGAAATACAAGGAAATCATGAGAAAAATCTAAAAAATCTGAGAAAACTCAAGAAATTGTAGGAAATCTTAAAAAATCCTAGGAAATTGAAAACGCAATCTGAGGAAATTAAGAATATTTTTAACTTTTTCAATGTTTGGGAATGAAAATTCTTTTAAAAAAAAGTATGACATGAAGAGAGAATTTTATTTGAATGAAATAATTTAATTTTGATTTATTGGACTGACTGTTACGCCACTGTCATCCCAAACAAAATGTTCAAGGAAAACGTCACGTTTTTTACTTCCTTGTAAAAAAGGAAGTATTGTAATCTCGAGTTTTTTCAGTTTTCAGATTTTGACGGAATTGTCCATTTTGACCTTCCCTGAATCCATTTTGACTAGTTTTGTTAGTTTTTGACTAGGGGATTCAATTTCCAGATCTTCTTGGGCCATCTCTGTTCATCCATTCTGAGTACTACGTGGCCAAACCTTTTCAAACTTCTGCGATCGATTCTGTTCGTTATTGTATCATGGGCCTCCATTCTTTGTCAAATTTCGTCATTTGTCAGTTATTGCTTCGAAGTCCATTACCTTTCTTGCATGTTTCCTTTTTAGAACGATTGCTACTCCTGCTATAGCTCTCTCTCCTTTAGGGACCCCGGACCAGTATATGTCATAGTTCTTCTCTATTTTTTTCCCTGGCCCTTATGCTTGGTTTGATCAGGTGATTCCAAACTTCTTGTTCCTTATTTTTTTTTTAGGAGGAAATCTCGTACGAGACACCATCGCCATCTACGATGGTAGTGTCAGACTTTCACTGACTAAAACCTCCCCCCTTCCCCCGACTTACCGATCACGAGAATCCGCCGTGAGGCATTACTTTCGTGTCGTGCGGGTGGTATCTTCTGTAGGATGTTCCTGCTGTCGCCGTTTGTAGATGTTGTTCGTCCGTTATTTTCGCATCTGGTGATTGGGAGTTGTGCCTTGGTCCTAGTTGGTTTCCCATCCCTGGCATCCGAATAGGGCACGTCAAGCCTCCATGGGGGCCGAAATGTTTCCACATGCTCGGCCCGGCTCATATATGGCCTTGACATGCCCATGCTCCATCCGCCCGTTCAGGTGTCCCTACAGTGTCCGTGACACAGTCTCCTCGGTACTGCTTCGTTTCCCTTTTCGAAGGTTGTTTTCACATGTGGTAGATGGAAGTTGTGCTTTAGCCCTGGTTGGTTTCTCATCCCTGGCATCCGAATTCCTCCTTTTGTTCCTTATTGGAAATTCCTTGTTGTACATTCCACGTACCCATTTTCCATAACCATTTCCTTTGCATAAGTCGTCTATTATTACATCCATCCCTCCAATCTGGAGGACCAGTATTTTCTGTTAGGGTTTATTCCCTTAGTCGAAATGTACCGGTTTTAAGGCGCCAGTATTTCGCCCTCATCCTTTCCCGTTAGCTACAGTCTATTACGACTACAGTCAGGGGGTACGTCGTGAACGTGGGAAAAGGATTTGCTGGTCCAGCATAGCTGTGGCTTTTCTCGGCATTTAGTAGGGAATGTTATTCGACATCCCATCCCCCACCGAGACCTTACCAGCCTTCACCCCCCATATTACCAATTTAATATTTTATTTATTTTTAATTATTACAATTCATCATTCCAAGGAAACAGTCATTGGAAAGTTAATCCTCTCCGTACTTGAACCTGGAACCAGTATTAGCAGTTGATCGCGCCGACTACTAGGCCAAGGGCCGCCTTTCGTTGAAACTAATAACTTAAATTAAAAATTTAAAAATAAAGTTATAATAAAACGCTTTTTTAATTTATTCGCTTTTATGTCGGACTTATTCGTGCTTTAAAATTTAAACACGCCACATGATGTACGAAGTAAGTTGTAATTTGTAAATAAAATTTTATTTACAGTTTGATTATGATCCGTGCAATCATACTTAAACGAATTGAAGTATTTTTTTGTTCGCACAAGCCACTTTATCAAAATGAGAAAAAGTTTTAAGTTAATTTAAACACGCAACACTTCCTTATCAGTATCCGTGAATAACCAAATAGTGCTAAACTTTTCAAAAGTTTTCGACGGTTAACACTCGTCGAGGAAATCTTTATGGAAATTTACACAGATAAGAGGAGCCTTTACGTGATTTTTTACAAGAGCAAACTAATTTTTACAACGCATATGAGTTTAAATGGGCTATAAAAACCAAATTTGTGAGCATTTTATCCTTTATACTTACGAGGTTCAATCCAAAAAAAATTGTACAGTACAACAATTATTTATTATATCTCAGGCTCTCGGCACTGATTATCACTTCACTTTTGGGGTATTCCCCGACCTAACGCACATATGAAAATAAAAATCGGAGCGACTAAGGTGGCGTTAAACTTGAAAATCGTATAAAAGATCTGTCTTCTTAATCTTGATATGATTTTATTTCTTTAGGCTTGCAGCGCCGAGTTAAAGTGGCATTATCTGTTGTTAGTTGAGTAAAATCCTGGATATGGGCTGTTCCTGACAGTTGACAAGGGTTTATCGTGGATATCAAGTAATTGTCGCTTCGTAAAACACAAACTCGTGCCAAAAATTTAAAAGCATTTTTTTACAGCTAAAAGATACTAAATGTTACCCGACGAACGACGGCATCGAAATAAGAATTTAAATTTTTTTATTTTCTTATCGATTTTTTAAGCCGGCGTCGTACGACAATATTTGTCAACGCACAAAAGTACATAACAATTTTATTATTGTACAATGTATAAATTTCGTTTTTATCATATAAATAATTTATTTTACAATTTTATTTCTTTTGGGTAATGTCAACAAGACCGGAATGACACAAACTAAGCCGAGTGAAAAATTTTCGAATTGATACGTTTTGTCGGTAGGATTTATTTTCGAGATTTATATTTTTTTGCTTGACCGTAATCTCACAATCCATCAATTCATCCCACAAACCGATAGGACTTTTGCAAAGAGAACCAAAATTATTATTCCTGAGAATTACAGTTTAATATTGCTTTAGCTGGCAAATTTAAATTTTTTGGTTTATTTGTTCAAATAAAATATTTTGTGATGTTCATTGTGCCAACTTCAATATTATGGAAATAGTTGAAGCTCAAATTAATTTAAAGCGACTGAAGGGGTGAATAATATTAAGTGGATAATATTTGGAAGGTTTCTCTTTAAATATCAAATTTAATTTACGTAACAAATTGTCCCTGATAAATTATTTGCTACTTGTTAATTACTTCATTACCTCGGTGTACACTAATACCTATGAATATAGGATTCATTTTTTTATTCCTTCCATTCATCAGGATTAATTAATTTTCGAAAACTCAATTCAATAACTAACATTTTTGTTATGGCAACTTCTCGTCTGCGAGGGTTTTCTTTTGGCGCAATTTGTTTACCTTTTACTAAATCTTTCCGCTCAAAGGCATTTAATGGGTTTTCACCAAATGTTTTCAGGATTTATTTTCTCTGATAAAATTGGAAATCACGTAACAGTAAAAGGCCTTCATTACATGCAACTAATTTATAACTACAATTTAGTAAACCTACCCTTGGTGGTTAATTAATCATCAATTTCTTGGTGGTAAATTCTGATATACATCATTTGTACTAAGGGCTTTGCGAACGTTTAGTCAAACTGCCTTCTCATCAGACTTCTTTTGCAGCACCACAATTAATTATTACAATCCTCAAACAAGTGGAGGAATTCGCCTTCATCGGTGTCGGTCGTGAATGGATTAACGAGATTTTCCATATACGTCAATTTACGCAGTATGTCGATTTAAAACTTTTAATGTATGCCTATCGAATGTTTCGTGTTTGCTATTATCTCAATTTTCCACTTACGATTATCTATTTTCTGATAGCAAATCTATTTTGTTAAATGAAGAAGCACGATTTATTTCACGTGTTAAGGCGTTCTTATTACGTTCGGTTTTATTAACCACATAAATGCCCACATTGCAATTCTGAGTTGAGCGCAACCGTTTATCACTTTCGATATTAATTTTGCAATAACATGCGATATCATTCGGGATATAGCAAATAAATTCCCATTTTATTTCCTATTAAAATGTTAAATTTTGTTTATATTAAAGAATTAATTAATGTCTAATCGAAAAAAGTTGATGAAACTCAATTAATTTAAATTTTTTCAGCGCTGAAATTAATCTAGGTAATTTCAGGCTCGATCAAACTTGAATTATTCGAAAAGACAACAGTTAACTGAAAAAAGACAAAAGTTACGTAAAAATTGAGCCCGAGGCCCGGACAAAAAGATATAAAAAGCAATGCGACAACCGTAAGAATACAAAAAATTTGTATAAACTATAGATCATTTGGTAGGAAATTTAATTTTCTACAAAAACTCCGGTAGTACATATTTATCTTAAGTTGTTTATGCCTGGAAGGCACATACAGTCATGGAAATTTTTAATAAGTATCTCGAGAAATATTCATGCAAGATTAAAAAACCATATATCATTCTGTTAGATATTACATTTGTATAATAAATAAACTTCTTGATATTTTGTCAAAAGTTTTACCCGCATCAAATTCAATTTAAATTAATTTACGCTATTCATTTATTGTTTGTTAAAACTGATAGTAGAGTCAATGTCGGCATTTTGGCGGTTAGGGTTGTATTTGAATTTTCAGTTGTTCGAAAAATGAGTAAGTTTTAGCAAATACTCTTATTTTGTCAATATTATATTTAAACAATTTAATTGGCGCTGCGAACATAACATTAACCAATTAGAAAATTTTAAATTTTAAAACTTATTTAGTTTTACCAAAATATTATATTTCATTTTTGATGACAAGTAGAAACCCTTGTTTTGATTTATCATTAATAAGTATAAACATAAAAGATCTTACATAAAAAATGCCTACACTTTAAGTGAAGTAATATATTTTATGGAACCTAAGCTAAGTGCTGAAGTTGGGTAATGTGAATTTCATAGCGCGTGATTATTGATCCTTAAAAGAAAAATTACATTAGTCCTTACGATCCTCTTGGTGATGAGTATTGCCGTTTTAGTCTCTTCTTTACTCCCATTCCGTCATTTAAAACAAAAGTATTGTGACACATTTTTGAGAAAACATTGTCCCGTACACAATGTTTTTTTTATTAACTTGGCATAGACTGTACTCGTACTGGAAAGTACCTCATTAAGATGACAAATTATTTCGTCTTTTTGTGAAGGAAAATGTATACCGCTATTAGTTTTAATTCAAAATATAATTTTAAAATTTACATAAGAATGGGTTAATTTAAAAAAATTTAATATCGCAGTTATTTAGGAACAGATTTTAGTTTTAAAGCTAACATTTTCAAGACGCATTTTTGGAGTTTAAAAAAGTTATTTTTTCAAGTTAATGGATTTTGCTTCCTCGCAGTTTTTTTTTAATATTTCTTGGGTGACGCGTTTCGGTCTCATAATGACCTTAATCCAAAAATGTAAAACAAAATTTTTTTTCATCATTGGTACACAATAAAATTTGTGTAAAAAATGTTGTAATTTTGAACAAATTGTGTATCGATCTGTTTTTGCCCCTTAGTTAGCGTGATAAACGACGTGTTAAATAATCCAATTAAAAACAGGTTTACAAGACTTGCGTTATTTCCAAGAGCGCGTTTTTAAGGGTTAACAAAGAATTTGTCATGTTTTTAGTATATAATTGGGTTTATTAAAAAAAATGCTTTTCTTCGTAGGCTTGAGAGAGATTCGGTTTTCCAATCGAAAAGTTACTTTAGGTAAAACATAAGATAGACTTGACTCAATCGTGATTTAGCAAAACTTGTTATTTATCCTTATTTTATCAATACTTTCAAATTCTGCAATTCTATGAAGATAAATAAAAGCTTTTCGAGCAACTGCAACTGCAAAGTGCAGTTTTGTATTATTTTATTTATTTATTTAAGAAAAATGACTACTGTAAAATTGAAAATGATGAAAATTAATTTTATAACAAATAAAATCTTAGCAAAATGTGGCGAGCAAATGGAAAATTCACAGGAAACATCATTAAAACTAAGACCCACTGTAATGAAGCACAACTATGTTCTTAATTCGGCAATTACTCTTCCGTTTAAGTTTCCGGCGTATAAAATTGAAAATATTATTTTCTCGATTAACAGCTTGTCATGATGAATAGTATATTCAAACTGCTACCAAGGTTATATTATCTAAATTAATTTTACGTATCCGTGTATACTTAAACTGATTTGAGTCATTTTATAACTTCAATCTAATTCGAGATTATTTTTTTCATAAAAGATTACATTTTTTTCTCTGAGTGTATCTTCTCACTAGTAAAGGATGCTTGGTGTCCCTCACCGATTGGAATAATTTTTGAATATGTGTAGAGCATACAAAAATTAGAGACCCCTATTTTTTTTAACTGCTAGCACGCAGGTTTAAGGGGTGTAATCGCCCTTTAAAAATAGGGTAAAAAATGAATTTTTTGAATTTTTATATAGGAGGAGGAGGTTTTAGATTTGAATGAAACCAACGGTAAAATACTTCATTTTATAACTAATACCAAATATAATTTTTTCGAAGCGATCACTTAATATTTTCGGGGGTGAACCATCCCCCAAAATTGTAAAACCTGCATAAAGCATTCTTAACGTCATCAAATTTTTTCGAAAAAAATATATTTTATAGAGGAGAGAAAACTGTAAGTTACGTGTTTTTGGATTTTTCCCAAAAATGATATTCAAGGGGGTAACAACCCCTTTCTTAACTTTGCCACGTGTTGTCTTTTTCGAGTAAAAATTTTCAAATATTTTATTATTATTATATAATTTATTTATTTTATTAATACACCCCCACCTATTTGCAGTTCAAAAGTTAGATAGAAAAGTTAGAAGATTAAAATCGATTTTTATATAACAAAAACCGGCTTCAATATAAACAAGAAACATTGTTAATATAAGGAGTGTACCAATACTTTCTGGAACCACTGTATGCAAATAAATAAAGTGAGTTGCGGAACTTGAGTTATGTTAGTTTATTCACAATAATTAGGTATTAAGGGGTGGTTTCCCCTAAAATTATTAAGGGATCGCGGCAAGAAAATCATTATGTGATTATTCAAAATAAGTATTTCGGTGTTGGTTTCATTCGGGGGAAAATCACCGGGGAGATTTGGTGTACATGATGCAAGAAATGTGTGAGAGATGTGAGGATATGTAAGGGAGATGTGAGGAGATATGAGAAAATGTGAGGAGATGTGGGAGATTTGAGGAGATGTGGGGAAGATGGGAGGAAATTTTGGGAGGTTTTGTGGTGTACGTATTTTTGTCGGCAGATTTACCCCCCGTGTTTTTCGAAAAAATTTGATGACGTTAAGGATGCTTTATGCAGGTTTCACTCCCGAAAATATTAAGTGATCACTTCGAAAAAATTATATTTGTTATTAGTTTTAAAATGAAGTACTTTACCGTTAGTTTAATTCAAACCACAAACCTCATTCTATATAAAAATTCAAAAAATTCATTTTTCGCTGGGTTTCTTATTTTTTGATGCTCTACCACATATCCAAAAATTATTCAAATTTGTGAGGGACACCGGGGATTCCTTTGCTTGTAAGATAATATAAATTTGTCTCGTTAATTAATGTAATAACAAAAATAATTATTTTAAGTATACTCCGTGAGTTTGTTATAAGAAAAAATGTCTATATAAATTGTTTTTTAAAGATAAACATTAAAGAATTTTTAATATCACAAAGAAATGTCTAATTAAATTTTAAATTAATTATAATTCTGTACATAAAGTAAGCTTTTTTGTAACAATTAATTTATTAGCTTTCATAAGAAGTCTTCAAATCTTTTCTAAAATAAAATTTTTATTTTTAAATATTTTCAAATTATTTCTTAAAATTCTATTGCATATGCTGTAATCACGATTTTACAGCAGCAGTGCAGTCAAAAAAGAAATTTTGATTTTTATGATGTTTTATTTAATTGTAGACTTCGGGTAATCCCGTAGTTCAGTTTTAAATTTTCATAAGATATTTTACTTATTTTGTTTAATCTACTGATTGACTGATCAAGAGGCTACAAAATAAGCCTCGCACGCTACCATAATTACTTAAAAAACTCTACAACGTAAACGCTACGTGTAACAAAATAAAAGCACTACAGGTGCAAAAATTCACGTTCAAGAATTACCTTTCAAGTCAATTATTTAGCTGTCGCGTCGGTTTGTATAAAATTAATTTTCCAAAATATTCACAACATCGAATTAATATTTAATTAGCGTGGCATTGTTTAATTAAACCAAAAGTAAATTAGCGATGTCGTTGTTGAATTTAAAAGTTAAATGATATCTTTGTAATTAAAATTAACCATTACCCGCAGTACTGGGGTTGTAATCGATTAGAAGTTTAGAGAAGACAAGATTTCCGCTTCATGACTTAAATGTGGCTTTTATGTTATGTAAACACCGTTTACCTTAAATTTGACAAATGTACTATATACAGGTAAAATAAGTGAAAGAGGAATTACATCAAGGAAAAGGGTGAATTTTTGGATATCTGCCATGCCAAATTCCCTGTGGACTATTTTTCAAGTTATTTTGATAGCTACTTCTTGATCTGGATACGTAATTTAAACAAATTTTTTTTTTATAATTTAACCAAGTTCTGGCCATTTAACCATGTACATTGTCTACATCCGTAAATCATCAGCTACTTTAAATTGCTTCCAGTTGAAAGGAAAAACCAACAAAAGGCAAATTTAGAACATAAAACGAAATTTTATATCTTTCATAATAAACCAGGTTAAAGTATTTTAAAAACAATTTTCCCGATTAGTTAGTCGGAATTTTCCTTAAAAATATAGGAAAAATAAAAAGTGTTTTCTGTAGTGATCAGATTTATACGTGGGATTCTATAGAGAGTACAACGCAAACATCAAAGAAAAACGTTAAAATCCGCCTGATGTTAGTTCGAATGACTGAATATGTTCTATAAAGCAAAGAGAAATATTTATTTAAGTTGTCGAAGACTTCGAAGAAATATATGTAATTACTATTAGAAATTTAAAAGAAAAGCAATGTTTCACACTTATAAACAAATTAAATTTAATAAATTTTACATCCACACAAAATGGAAAAACTTAATTTTTATAAAGACAGATAATGAACCTAATTCCTTATAACCGGACCCCACTCAGATGGGACCTCCCCCCCTTTAATCCTTAAAAGATTTTCCATCTTTTCCAGTATATTTTGTAATTACAATGAACAAAAATAAATTTATATTTTTTTAAGTTTTTTACCAAGTTGTTAATTCAATATTCAGTGAAATTATTACTATTTTGGATAATATGCCAAGTTTATGTGCATTCCCTGTTTACACGGCCCTGCTTTTAACTTAAAATTTGAACACGAAAAACTGACGGTAAAGTTGTAAAATTTATATACTAACAAAATTTTGCGGTAGGATTTCGACACAAAAAGCTTTAACATTTTTTTTTATTATTTTTTTTGAAAATGCACACTTTTACTACCACCATTTAAATTAATTATTACCGTATTTTAACTATATAACATTTTAATTAAAAATAAACTCGCGTTATTAGAAAACGTTCGACTAATGTACGAAACCATTTAGTTGTTGTAGTTTTAATTATCATGGATAATTAATGCATAAACCTGCTTTGTTGTAAATTACAGTCACCAAAACACAAAACCGATTAATTTTACTAACAACGCCACTTAAAAAAAGTTTTACTAAGCTCCCGAAAATTGTCCGCTAAGTATGAAAGATTATTATTGAACTAAGCTACTTGGTTATTCATGGTAATTATAATTTATAATCAGTGCAGGATTCAAGCAACGCCAGGACTATAGGGCAGCAAAATTCTAGGGGCGCCTAAACTTTAGAGGCGAGAAAATTTTAGAAGTTGTGAAATTTAAAGAAAAATTAAAATTTAAAATTTGATTCGCCTTAGCTGCAGCTGGCGCTGCAGTCGACAAGTTCCAACAATAATAATATTATTTATTGTGATATTTTAAGTAGATATACTTTGCCCCCCTCCCCCCACTTAAAATTTTTGGCTAAAAAGGCTAGCTCTCGAATCTATGGAACTAGCACCGGCTAGCACCCAAATATTAAGAAATATTAAAAAAAAAATCTACATTAAAACTGTGAGGGGCTGAAGTAACGCTAGCCCCCCTCCAGTTAATATTTTGGCTCCAAAAGCTAGCTTCCTAATCTATATACACTCAAATATTAGAGCTTGCACCATTTTCAGTTGGTTGATATTTTCTTGATCACAATTGATGTGATTATATTTATAAAAAAATAATGTATTGTTTCGTTTTAAGAAATTTATTATTACTAAAATAAATTTATATTTGGATTAACAAACCTCAAAATAAATACAGTAGTCTCGAAATAGTGAACAGCGAAAATCATGTTTCTTTTTTTTAATATTAAATCGGAATTTTTATCTTAATTTTTCTTTTCATAGTATAACAACAAATGAAGAAAAACATTTTTTATAGCATAATTACTGAAAAAAAAAAAAAATTAAATTCGGAATTAATATTTGAAAAACAAACATAAATTTCGCTGTTCACTGTTTCGAGACTCGACGTAATTTTAATATTCGTATACAGTAGCGGTCATGGAAATTGCATTGGGAATTATTTCCGAATTAAAAAAGTAAATTTCTAAGTATAATATTACCTAAGTATATTAGAAACAGATAAAAAGTTAGTAAACAGTTTGAAACTCGTAAGCTCAAAAATAGTAGGTATGGGGACACTTGGCCGTGGGAACCAAATTGAGTCCAGGTCCGGACTAGCAGGTCAAGGCCGGTATATACCGGTATACCGCACAGTATAGTTTAATGGTATACCGGTGCGGTATACCGCTGCGGTGTACCGATGCGGTATACCAGTATAGACCGGTATGGTACGGTATACCGGTATATACCGGCCTTGACCTCCTAGTCCGGACCTGGACTCAATTTGGTTCCTACGGCCAAGTGTCCCCATACCTACTTACATTTTCTTTTCTGAACACAATCATAAAGCTAGGTTTTTCAAACCGGGGGGTCTGGGGGGTATGGAATACCCCCAGGACATTAGTGATTGTGTTAAAAAAAGAAAATGCGTTAATGCATTTCACATCAGAAATCTTAGATTTTTAGAAATTAGATTTCCGGTTTGAAACTTATAAGCACGATAACACTTTTTTGCGCACAATCTCTAGTGTACTGGAGGGTATTCCATACCCCCCAGACCCCCCAGTTTGGAAAACCTAGCTTTGTGGTTATTGAAATTTCATTGGGAATTGTTATTGTAATTCGGAAATATTCAGCGATGTAATTTCCATGACTGCTACTGTACATGCATATGCTTTATTTATAATAATTACTATCAAGCATACAGGGCGCCATATACAAGTCCCAGGGCCTAGACGACCCTAAATCCGCCACTGATTAGAATGCTCTCACGGCTGCTTAAACCGGTTTGGAGAATGCCTGTAACCCTGTTTTTAATAGTTGACGGCGGCAATCGTCAACCCAGGGGGACCGCCGGCTTAACGTGCCCTCCGAAGCACGGAGACGGTCATATGAAATTTTTTGACTCTCCCCGGATTCGAACCGAGTGCCTTAGAATCAGCAGTTGTTCGGTTTACTTACTAGGCTAATGACTAGAACCCTGATGTATAAGCGCTTATAATTCCAAAATAAGCGTTTAAAAAAGTTTCAAAAAACAGAAAAAAAAGTCATATAAAATTGAAAAAAAAGCACTAAAAGGCAACCATCAAAATGTAATTTTTATTAAATATTAATTACACATTCCCTTCATAATTATTATTTAAAAAAATCGGATGTGGCCATGCCCATAACTTTATCATACTTTTAAATAATAATAAATTTTTAAAAATTATTATTTTGGAGGGAAATAATTATAATAAAGAAATAAAATTTAAAAAATAAGAAAAATTGTTTTTTTTTAAATTTGTAAAAACTATATAACCAAAAGTATGATATTTACACGATTATTGATTAATAGTTTTTTATTATTATTTTGGAGGAGAATATAATAAAAATATAAAATTTTAAAAATAAGAAAAAAAATTTTTTTAATTTACAAAATATTTTTTTTTTTGCTTTTCCGTGTACCGATTTTAACCAAAATCTAATCAGCGCTAAGTCTCAATATTTATGTACTAAATACAAAATTTTGTTAAAAAATTCCTATTACTTTTTGAGGTAGAGCGCACACAAAATTTGACCACATACATACATACAGACATTTTTTGGAAATGACGATTTTCCGCTTCTGGGACCCCAAAAATGTCTAAATTCATCAAAATCTCAACTTTTTTTTTCTGCACGATTACAATACTTTCTCAGACTTCGTATGATAAAGTAAAAATTAATTATCATGTATTTTTCCAAGTTTTCTATTTTATTGAAGAGATCCACGCGAGGTGGATTATATATCACGAGGCGCAGCCGAGTTATATACTATCCACACGAGCGTTTAATAAGCAGTTTAAACTCGAGTTTAATATACTATTTTATCTTTGCCTGCAGACATAATACGGGCATTAAAAATTAATGGACAATAATAAAAAAATTTGTAAAAATATAATTGTTCGTAGGCGAGTTTTGCGAGTAACAGAGTAATTCAATACACTTACAGTGGCTCCAGAAAATATTCGGACACTCCTATGTTATTAATGTTAATTGTACATTTTGAAGCCGTTTTTTGTCATATAAAAATCGATTTTACAGCAAATCTTTTTAGACATTTTTTGTTGCAAATTTCATAGCCTTGGGTTTCAAAATGTCAGTTAACATTGTTAACATAGGAGTGTACGAATACTTTCTGAAGCCACCGTATGTTTTACTTATGCAGTATAAGCAGAAAGACAGATTTGAGAATATTAGGCGACGGCAAGAGGTGACGTAATTTTATGTTGATAAAATTGTATTCGCGAATGCATAACATTTGTGCTTACTTTGCGTGGGTATATTAAATCTCAATAAAGGGGGAAACATGAGATTATAGGAACCTAAGAGTATTATTGTCTACTTATCAAGTATGCGCGTTACGTGTTAATTTACGTATTATGTATGTAGGCGAAGATAAAAATAAAAAAATTGTGTCGTCTCAACAGTAAGTTATAGTACTAATGTTAGTATTTTATTATTTAAAAAAATTATTTCAAGTCCCAAATAAACATTTACAAAAAGCAAAAAAAGCACTATCAACATTAGGTCAAATTTCTGCAATTTTTAAGAATCGTCAAGATCCAAACGGAATATCTTCTGCTTATAATTTAAAGCAATAAGCAAAAAGCTTAGAATTCGGGCTCTACTAATGACCGTTTCTTAAGGCAGTGCTCTAGTTTAGAGCCATAAATTTTATGTGTTTTTTCGAGCTTGAAAAAAAGCTCAAAAAAATTTTTTGAAGAAAAAAAATTAAAATTAAGCGACTTATCTGCTAGTAAAGTTGAGTATAAAATAAAAGTGGGGTATATTCAGGTTGACACGATTGCAACCCTTCTGGTCATCTGAAACAAAATAACAAAAAAGATTTATTATTAGTAAGAATGACCTTATAGCCTTTACCAAAAAGAAAACTGAAAAAATTTTTTTCGCTAAACGACAGCTGTCTGAAAACAAAAAACAGTTTATTACCCGTTTTTTTCCAGAATTTTTAATTTTTTAAAATAGTTAGCAAAATAATTTTGGTACAAAAATGCCAGGGGCGATAGGCAGATATATATTGAAGGTTGGTACAAAATTTGAGGTAACTCCGTCAAGCAAAACTTGAGATATCATATCAACCAGATCAAAAAATTTAGTTTTATTAATGTGGGTATCCAAATTGAGGATCGAGATGCCGAATCCCGACTCTCCTTATTATCTCACATATTCTCTTTAATGAAATGCTCAAATATCCCACTTGTCACCTAGGAATTACCCTAATTTTCAATTATTGGAATATTTGGTTTAATAATAAAACGCTGTTATTGTTACCAAAAGGAACTTGTAATTGATAACTCCCGAATGCTGATACTAAAACAACATAAGATACGTTCGCGGTTATCAAAATATTTGTACACACACTTTTATACGGTTTTTAAATAAATATATTTTTGAAAAATTGTACGTGAACACGCAGTCCTGACGAAAAGGTTAACAAACATATCGTAAATTTATTTCCACCCAATTTAAGTCAACAAGATGAATTTCACCTGAACTTGAATCTAATTTAATGCGGATTTTGCCATATATAAAAGTGAAATAATCAACATTTTTTTCTCATTTTTGACTTTGGCCCGACTTATGTAAATATAGAATCATCATTTTTTTGTGCTGATGCCCACCGGATATTATTATTATTTTAATTTTTATTTAATTTACAATTGAAATTTATTATAATAATTATTGCTATTTAATTTTCACGAAAAGGGGTGTATTTTCAATTACGTAATTATTTTTTGACCACGCTGTATATTATAATGTGTTGATGGCGACTTCGGTGAATAGAGTGAGGTAATTTGGAACATCGATAGTTGGGTCGTTAATTTTAATTCATTGAATGTCCTTTTTTATACAGACGATGTAAATATTTACGCTGAATGTCCTTAGGCCAAAACATAACACAGCTGAAATCTGTTGCACGAATCGATAACGTTGCGTGCAGGCAAGCATTATAACTTTTAAAGCAAAAATTTATAAAACTAAGCTTCTTTTATCGAATTTCACTTTCATCATTTTTAAATTATTAATTGATAGCACTCAGAGCAAAAATCAAATATCAATTAAAAAATACATAATAAACCTCAAAGGCATAAAAAAATATTTTATTCTACTGCTGATGTCTATAGGTAGGCATTAAACGAGTTTGAAAATAATTGCGTCTTTGGTCAGAATTTTAACGAAAGGAAGCACTTAAACGATTAACCTTTCATTAAGGACATACTATAGTTTTCATGGCTCGTAATAAAGGTGATTTATGAAGACGAAAATATAAAAAATGCACTAATTACGTTTTTCAATCAAATTATAATTTATTATTCCATTGGATCTTCCGCGCATAATAAATAATACGAAATTGAAAATAAACCCAGACTGAAACCATTTCAAATCCCTTAAAGAAAATTTTCCATCGTACACTGACTTTAATATATAAACAGAGTTATGGATCAGTTATTAAAATCTGTCGAGATGTCTATAAAATTTTCTTTAAAAGAAAAACATAAAAGTTTTTCCATTTTCAACATTACATTTGATTATAAAAATTTAAAAACTTTAGATAGCATAATGAAGGTATTGTTGATACGAGAGGAAATATCTTTTAAAAATTATCTGCAACATATTGACGCCGAAGTAAGGCGTCTCGGCGCCAACACGTCGTGAAATAATGTAACACAGTGACGAATTAATGTAGCATAAAATATCTTGAAGAAATTGAAGTGTTAAGTGCGATGCTGGATTTAAATATCAATCTCGTTCGTTAAAATAAATTATGAAGCTTTCAAAAACAGTTATACGCAATTTATTTAATTTACAACTGAAGAGAAGATTGCGTTGGAAAAGTCTTGCAGACCAACATCTTCCCTAATAAATCGTTTTATTTAGATGTGTAAATAAATTTGTTTTCAATTTATTGGAAAAAAGTTACATCGTAGAACAACCAATTTTCCGCTTCATTTCCTTCCTCTCGAACATCTTTATTTGCTAAACTCGGTCGAGTCGACAATTTATCTGTTTAAAAAAAAGGAATCCAAAAGTGCCGCAGGAGCTTTTTCAAAATTTTCAAAATATTTTTTTTTTATTTTGATTTTGTCAAACCAAACGGAAGTGAACCTACAAGTATATATTTTTTTTGAAATGCTGAAAATATTAAGAAAATAATACATACACTGAATTTTGTATTTAAATTTATGTGTTACAAGATATTTCACTATCTTTGAATGTTAAGTTTCTTATTTCGGCAGAAACTCATTTTATCTGCAAGTATATCCTTCCAGGTGGAAGTCAAGAGCGAGGTATCCCATTTCCCATTAAGAAAATAATAATCTTTAGTCTACTAGAAGTGAACAATAACGAGATTTTCATTCTTGAAATATAAATCAATTATCATTCACGTGATCTGGTTTTTGTCCCTGTAAATAATTGGAAAGGAAACCTTGTGTAAATCAACCCTGAGCAAATTATTGATTTTCCCCGGAATATTTTGGTTTACAAAAAATATTTTTTTATACAGAGTGTCTATGCGAAACAATCAAATCTACTAGGAATTCCTAGTATTGCATACCACAAATAATTGGATTAAATTTGCATGTCATTAATCTCAATTCAAATCAAAATTATGTACACAGTACTTCTTCATTATCATGTTTCAATTTTGATCCCATGACAATTAATTTTTGTTGTAATATTTAGGTATTGCACTATGGAGACCGCACGATTTTTTAATTAATATTAAATGGGTCAATAAATTCATTTTCACTCCATTAGTGATGCAGTTAATTTCCAGCAAAGAGGATTCAATTATTTTCAATTTACGTATGTTACAAAAAACTCGAGGAAAACCGCTTTTTTTTAAATTGCACCTTTTGCTTTTTTACTGATTTTTATAGGATGACGCTCGCCATTATTAAATTTATTAGGGCTTTTCGTGTTATTATCTTCCTGTATGATATAGGAACCATAAATAACATTTCATTTCACGCAGGCTACCCTTAACAAGCTACATTATTTTCTCGTGGCTATATATTCGTAATCATCAAGAAATATATTTTCACATAATTAGTGAAACTATTGAATTATTTTAAGTATTATCCATTTTCCTCGTTTGCTTTGGTACGCGCTGTTGAGCTCCAACAGCTTTCGTTGCGCTATAAATTTGTATTGCAATAAATGGCTTTAAATTTTTGCGACTTCGAGTAGTGTAATATAAAGTTAATGCCCTTTTGGTTTAAGATTCGCAATAGTGCTGTAAAAGATAAAACAGATTAGTTTCCACTCGGAAGCAACAATTGTCGGGAAATGATGTAGACTAAAATAGAAAATTTAGACGCACGTCGTTTTATATGAATGACTCCGTAGTGGCCTAATGAAACATTTTGTGTAATGTAATGTAAAAATTATTTTGGGTCAGTTTTTAATTTAGCTTTACACAACTTTCAATTAAAACTTTTATGTATATTTCAAAAAGCGAACGCCGAATTGGATGAACACATCGTATAGCATTATTATAATGTAAATAAAGCTATTGTTTTGTATTTACGCCATAATAAACTAGGAAAAGTAATAAAACGGGGGCTTAAAGTTTAATAAAATTTATAATGTAGTTACTGGAAAATAAATTCTGTATAAAGTATGAAGTATCAAGTTTTACATTGATTATCATGTGGCTTTAACATTGGTTTTCCCATATTTATTGAAAATTCTATTAATTACTTTTAATATCAAAATAAAACTTGGAAAATAAATATGTACACACATACGCCTCCAGCGGTCGTTTAACATAAACCAAAATTGATCCAAAAAAAAGGAACGAAAAATTTATATTATAAACAAAAATTGTAAAGTAGTTGGATGCTTACAAAGGCAAAAACGAGAAATTTGAATAAATTGGAAAGTTATATCGGCTTTCCTTTGGCTTCGCAATTATGCGTTCTGTTTTTTGATTTTAAAACTTACTTGTTTACCTCAAACTTATTTGCTTTTCTTCAAGGTGTATCGATATAAAAGTCATTTGAGATGCCAGACGTACCTATCAGATTACTAAAAAATATTTATCCAATGAGACGAGAGTTTGGGAAAGTTAATAAGCCAAGAATAAATTGAAAATAGACACCTTGACGTCGGATCAAATTTATCGTGTCAAGTAATTTAAAGATTTTTTTTTAAATTAACGTCGATATTGAATTTATGAACAGCTTTTAGCTCCAATAAACGTGAAAGTTGTTTTGTTTAACAATAAAGCAAAATTTGAATTACTACACTTAAAATCAATCATCAACTCAACTCAACTCGATCAAGAAAACGTGATTGTCATTTATAATAAAATTTGCAGTATTAAATACAATTAGTTAACAATTTTGAAAATAAATACTTTACAATTAAATGTAAAAAAGAAGAAAGCATAAATTCTAAATAATCGAGCAAAGGTGAGGGTGGCGATTGTCATCTTAAGGGCCAGGCTATCATGCGTTGACTTTTGCTACAATCCGATTTAGACCATTGACGGTAAACAAAAAATTCACATGTTTCTGATTTTTTGGTATGTTGTGCAAAACCAAGTTTTCAGGAAAGACCTGTGCTAACTTCGCGGTGCTCAAAAAATCTGGAAATTTTTCAACTGATTTCAGTTTTTGGCCTGAAACTCCTAAAAGAGTGCTTCTACGGAAAAATTCGTTTCATCATTTTTTGAAGCTGTGGAAATTTCCTACAATTTGAGCTCAACCCCATTTTTTTAGGTCGAATAGATCCTAAGATATGGGACCTCAAAAATTGGATTTTTTTTCCAAAAAGTTCAAAATTTCAGTTTTGTCATCTGTCGGACTAAATATTGGCTGTAATACTCTTTCTACAAAAAAATTCATCGATTATGTAGTTTTAGAGCAGCTATTTAGCTTTAATTTAAGCTCTGAACAAAGTCTGTAGGTCCAACAGGGCACCTAAAAATTGGGGAAATAAGGTGAGGGACCGGAATTATTGCAGCCTGACGATTAATTTGTGGAACCAATAGTTGCTATTGTTAACGAGGAGGAAAGCTTAACTAAATCGAAAACACTTTTAATATTCAAAGTGAAACATATTTTATTTCTAAAATCTGAAGTACATTATAACCGGTCTAGGACATTTGAACGCGGCCATTTGAACGTTGAGACGCTTGAACGCAGAGACGTTTGAACGCAGGGACCTTTGACCGCGAGGACGTTTGAACGCAAGGAAATTTGAACGCAGGACGTTTGAACGCGAGAAATTAGATGCAATTGACCCCCCTTTTATTATATTTAACCTTTTATTCGAGAAATCATCCGATATAAGTATTATTCGACTAATCGATATTCGATTCGCATTCGAGAAATCACGAGATATTGATATTTTCATTGTTTTTCTAGGATGAAACAAAGTTTACCGGATCAGAACGTATGTAAACTGCGCTAGCGGTCAATATTTTCTTGGTCGGTAGCTTAAGGACAAGTAGTAAATTGCACCAACGGTTGGTGGGGTAGCTTAAGTAGTAATACCCAAAGAGTGGTATACTTATTATAGTAAAATTTATTTAAATATTATTATGGTGAATCCGTGTATTGCCGTAGTTGTTTTTGTCAAATTTGACTCTGCGCTACCCTGCGCTCCGAGTCGTTTTGCCAAAGACTAAACTAATTAAAAATATCCCTGAAGACCGAAAGAACTCGCCAAAGGTGGAAATCGAAAAAGGTGAAACTCGAAAATATAATAATTAAACATAATAAAGGGGGGGGGGGCAATTGCATCTAATTTCTCGCGTTTAAACATCCCTGCGTTCAAACGTCCCTGCGTTCAAACGGCCGCGTTCAAATGGCCGCGTTCAAATGTCTGGCTCCGCATTATAACATATCTTAAATTTTCTAAAACAAAGGGGTAATAATTAAAAAAATGCTAATTTCAAAATGAACATGTTGAGACTTTTTTTTCCGCAACTTCATCTTGTTTAAAACCGGAATCTTCTGGAAGGCCCAGGCTGGTCCTCTGGGATGAGAAGGTTATAGGTGGGGGCTGTTGAGGTCTTCCTCGTAGTCAGTGTCATCGATTTCAACGGGGACAACGTCTTGCCTCGACAAAATTTGCATAAAGCAGATCACTTCGGGCCTGTTATTTGGCATGAGTAAGTTTGTCTCTTGCATCCCTTGCGGCATTTGCAAGAAAGGAATTTGTGAAGAAATTGTGGCGCACGGTCTCTAGTGTTTTCTAAAGGAAGGAGCCCCTGGTTGCTCCTACTCTAACCCCAATTGGACGGGTCTTTATCCACCCCTAACCATTTCTGCAGCTGGTGGTACGTGCGATAGCTATGTCGAGTTTCTTTGGTTGCAGATAAACGATCCAGATGGACCTTTGTGTTGGCTGCACTTCTTACAAATAAATCGTATCGAAGGGTAAATGCTTGGAGAAACATTTCAAATCCAGGGCAGAGAGACAAGTCTCTTCGATTGAAACTCCCCTAACAGGCAAGTATGACGGGCCCAGGATAGGGTCAGTCTTGGCCCAAACTTTGTAGAATTCGGACCAAGCCTGGCCCTATCCCTGGCCAAGTTTGGCCCGTCATACTTTCCGGTTAGGGTTGTAGAAATGAACTGTTGACAACCAGCCTCACCTCAGCTACTTTTCTGGAAGAACACGTTGTCAAAGCTGGAGCCCAATCCATTTAGGTATTTAGGAGAATCAATAGATCCACATATTCTCCGAATCTACGACAATTCATCGCGCGCGACAATTCAAATTTTGAATTCATCATCCAATGATGAAAACTGCTTTATATAAAGTTCTCTTTTCCAAAAGGCTTTCTGCACAATTAAGGAGTCAGCATCCTCTGCTGCTTGTTTGGTGGTAATCCCCTGGATTACAGAGATTGTTTGTTTTCGACAAGCTCACGTTTCTCACTCACTGCAATAAGGGTCTGAATACCGCGTTTTCTTACAACTTCCACTGTCCCTTCACTCAGTGTATCGCGACACACGAAACAATTTTCCGCCGGAACCGACATTTCACCGAAAACACTTCGAACAATTTTACGAGAAATGCTATTTCACGAATAACACGTTCACATTACCTAACACAGAACACGGCGAATTCAACAAGAAAATAAATTTTATGTTGAATTAATTCATCTAAGAAAGGGCTTATCCGGAGCCGGACATTTGAACGTGGCCGTTTGAACGCAGCTGTTCAAACGTCCTCGCGTTCAAACGTCCTGCGTTCAAACGTCTCTGCGTTCAAGCGTCTCTGCGTTCAAACGGCCGCGTTCAAACGGCCGCGTTCAAATGTCCTAGACCGGTTATTTATCTATAATATAAGTCCTAAACAAAGTCTGTAGGCCCAACAAGTGCCTCGTTATCTTAAAAATACAAAAAATTAGAGAAATCGGAGGAGGGACAGATCGGAGCCTGAGTGAATGCTACATCTATAATTGCCATGGATATTCATAGTAATTACACTATTAATTAATATTAGTAATAAAAATAACGGTCTAGGACATTTGAACGCGGCCGTTTGAACGCGGCCATTTGAACGCTGCCGTTTGAACGCGGCTCCGATCTGTCCCTCCTCCGATTTCTCTAATTTTTTGTATTTTTAAGATAACGAGGCACTTGTTGGGCCTGCAGACTTTGTTTAGGACTTATATTATAGATAAATAACTGCTCTAAAACTTCATATTCAATGATTTTTTTCGTAGAAAGAATATTACAGCCAATATAAATTAATGAAATTTTGAACTTTAAAAAAAAATCCAATTTTTGAAGTCCCCTATCTTAGGATCTATTGAACCTAATAAATTGAAATTGGGCTCAAATTGTAGAAATTGTTCACAGCTTCAAAAGAGGATAAAATGACTTTTTCCGTAGGATGCACTCTTTTAGGAGTTTCGGGCCAAAAACTGAAATCAGAGGTTTTTCGAGCACCACAAAGTTAGTACGGCACCCTAACAACATACCAAAAAATTAGAAACATGTGATTTATTCCGATGTTGGATGTCCAAAGTCAGTGGTCTAATTGTGAAGATTATAATCGACTTGGCGTAGAAGATGCAAAATTTAAACGGTTTCTATGGTAACAGACAACGAACTGGCGCTTTCACCTCTGCAGATAAAATCCTTTGTAGGTGGATTTCTCTGACCCCGTCTCATTAAATTATAAGCAACATTAAACATTTCAACGCGTTGACTAATACTGTTGGAGTAAACTTGATGAGTTTTCTTGTTAGTTAAAAGTTTTCCTTCAACTTTTTTTATTTAAAATTATGTAGGAACTAATCGATAAATTACGGATTTAATGCATAAATAAATAAATAATGAAATTAAATTTTTTTCGGAAGCATTACGCGATGATGAAGTGTTAATGACAAATTTCCTATAATCAAGTTTTCAAAATATTTTCGGTAACATCTAGCGAACAATTTCCTTAATGAGCAACGTAAAAAGTCAAAAGTTATTAACGATATCTTACGGAGCAATCAAATTAAGTAAAATTAATTATTTCGTAAGTCTAAGTAGGCAATTCTTGTCGAATTGTGTAATCGAGCTTAGTAATTAAATGTAAATAATTCAGGAGAATGAAGATCTAAAAAGTTTGTTCTATTGTTTATAAATATAACGAAAATCAATAGAAGCGTGAAGCCTAAATAATGAAAGTTTGGGGTTAATTGAAAATGATCCATCACGTGCTTCTGCTGGTCTGAACGTAAAAATTTGCACATTTACAAATTAACATTGTGTTTTTTAATTTCAGAAGATGGAAATGTCGGAAGATGAGGAGAACGAACCGTCAGCTTACGCAGTGGCACTATTATACGCAGTATTGTCGTTTGTTTGTGTTATCGTATTTATTTTAATTGTTCTTGTGACTTGTTCACGAAAATACAGATTAAATTGGTTCGAAAAAAATCTTTTGGAATCTGCAAGCGCAAGAGACTTAGAGCAAAGGTGAGCTTTTACTGCTCGAGAGCAGTTTTAATCCTTCCATTTGAAATTTAATTAGTAAATTAAACGAGATTTCTTGCTATTTAATAAGAAAATTTTGTTTCATTATCAGCTTTCTTATGATCCGGAATGTTTCTTTTGGAAAGCATAATATATTTTTTTCTGTGTATCTTCTGTTAATTAGATTTATTCGATAGTCGTAACGTCGCGATTAAATTAATCGTTCGATAGACCATAACGATTATGATAATAGGCCATTAGTATTAAACGAATCATTTGACATTTAATTCTGATTAAATCTGCCTGGATTGTAATATTACGTACTCCATAATTTTCAGGATAGATAAGCTGGTAATAATAGTAAATTTATTGTTTCAGCCAGGAAACTTTAGTTCAAGAATTTGTACCAGGAAGCAGTAAAAGCTTGTGCAGTAATTCGGGAGAAGAAAAATTTTGGGTGCCTCATAATGTTAAGAAAATGTCAATTTGTCCAAGTGATAATGATGGCTATAATACTTCACCAGGTATATAATTTTTTTCCAAATTTATTTTTATTTGCCCGCTGGCGCTGCTGAAAATCTAAACTTAAATACTTAAAATTGTAGAAGATTCCGTACCAGAAAGTCCTACGTCTTCCATCAGTTATCAGCTAGTTCCAGGACCAGTTCCAATAGCCCGAAATGAAAAACATGTAATTTTAACAAACACAAGTCCCGTTCGACCAAAATTGGCTACAATGCAGTCAAAATTAGATTACACCAAGATCGATACGTCTTTATATCAAACGGTAACGATACTTTTTCATTATTTTACGTAGTTACTAAGAACAAACTATTTTGTTTACGTAGCCTTTACTTTGTAACGTAATTACATATTTTCTTATTAGAATCTTTCGGTGTTGCACACTATTAATTTTATATAACTTGAAAGGTGGTTGACGTCGAAAAGTCTAATTTTACTTCAGATTATAGGATCAACGTAGAGAAGCAATTATTTATTCATATATTCGACTTGGACTAATTGCATTTATAAAATTTGTTATGTTATCGATTGTGGAAATTAATCAAAAATTTTCAAAATTTTTGTTTCGAACAGACAATTGTCATTGATAAAATGTAATTAAAATGAATCGATATAAACCTTGTTATTTAAATGAGAAGATCAAAATAATCCAACTTGGGATATTCGGGATCTCGATTAAATTGAAGCTGCAATTAATTCTTGAAACTTTATAATGAGTTAAGTCAATAAAACTAGTAATATAAACAATTCGTTTATTATGCAAATTAAATAACTTAATAACTCGGAAATAAAAAAAAATTCAAGTTAAATTTAAACTTGACTATACTCGTCAACATTTACGTAAATTATTAAATTTCTGCAAGTTCCTAATTTCATATTAATAGTAATGTAAAATTTACGTTACTTTATAATTAAATAAACGTAACAATTTCTTTTACAAATTTAAGTCTGTGTAATTAAGTTACTTTAACCGTTCCTTAATTAAATCTCGAACTAAATTATTTCCTAAAAGTTTATTTAGTCATTAAGCGATTTACGAATTCAAACCATAGAACGAAAAGGCAAATAGAAAAGTTCAAAATTTTAAAAATTATGCAACAATAATTCAATTAAGTATTGACGTCACATTACATTTAAAAATTTTTGTTTTATGATTATCCTTAATTAAAATGTCGTTTTCAGGAATCTCCTGTGGAGTTGGAAGATGTCAGAGGTTCTCTTCATATAACTTTATCGTACGATCCAATTGCAGAAATATTAACTGTGAGGTTAGTTGAGGTAAGTCGAATTTTAAACAATTTTTGTTCTCTCGTTCTCAAAAAAAATTAATTTCCAATTGCCCACGGCCATCCGTCTAACCTAATTAAGTTATTTTAATATTACGGGAATTTCCTAACATTCTCTCTAGAACAGGGGTGTCAAACTCGCGGCCCTACCGCTCGCAATGAACATTTTTGCGGCCCGGCCAATATATCGGCACACAATAATATTATACAGGGTGACCCAGACCACCCGTATCAGTACTTTTTTTCAAAAACGGTAAGTCGTAGAGAGTTGAGCAAAAAAAATTTATTACAAAAGCCCTAATGACGAATCTAATGGTGATATTATTATTTCCGGGAAAAGTCGGCATCCAGAGTAGTTTGCTCCAGAAAGTCCAGAAATCCAGAATTTTAAATGGCACCATATGGCGTAAGTGGTATCGTTGGAAAGCTCTTTAAAAAATAAGCAAGTTTTGTAGGAAAAATTTTTTTATTACTCCCACCCCTTTTAAGTTATATTCGACTTAAGTTATTAAATTTCAATTTCTTATAACGAACTTAACTTTAAAAGTCAGCACTTGAAATATTTTTTTCTTTGAGGTCGGATCAAAGATATTGTTTATACAGAAAAATCGACAACGAGAGATGATATGAAGCTCAGAATTTGCAATGCCTGTCGATCATTAAACACTGAAGAAGTACTTAGAGCCACTGATAGTATGACCAGAAGAGCTCAACAGTGTTTAGAAGTAAATGGAAGACATTTTGGACACTTGTGACATTGCTCTAACGCGGTAGCTGGATTTTAAGTGCTGACTTTTAAAATTAAGTTCGTTATAAGAAATTGAAATTTAATAACTTAAGTCGAATATAACTTAAAAGGGGTGGGAGTAATAAAAAAATTTTTCCTACAAAACTTGCTTATTTTTTAAACAGCTTTCCAACGATATTACTTTCGACATATGATGCCATTTAAAATTCTGGATTTCTGGACTTTCTGGAGCAAACTACTCTGGATGCCGACTTTTCCCGGAAATAATAATATCACCATTAGATTCGTCATTAGGGCTTTTGTAATAAATTTTTTTAGCCCAACTCTCTACGACTTACCGTTTTTGAAAAAAAGTACTGATACGGGTGGTCTGGGTCACCCTGTATAAATAGAAAATAACCGATTGACGCAGAATAAAAATTATTGCAGTGAGTTATTGAAAAATGTAAGCATTATAACGTAAATATAAGCACAATATGCACACAAAGCTACGTTTATCAAACCGGGGGGTCTGGGGGGTATGGAATACCCTCCAGTACACCAGAGATTGCACGCAAAAAGTGTTATTGAACTTATAAGTTATCTTATCTCGTTTCACCTTTATCCTACGGTCAAAATGGTTTTATACAAAATTAAAGGCTACAAAATTCTCTACACAATAGCCCTGTATCATTTTTTGGTAGCACCCATACTTTCCGAGCAGTAAGCAGGCGAAGTTAATTGATTTTTAACATAATTCCCAAAAATATCGAATTTTACAAGTAGAGGTACAGTGATTTGGTTTTTTAACAATATCTCGTTTCACCTTTATCCTACGATCAAAATGGTTTTATACGAAATTAAAGGCTACAAAATTCTCTACACAATAGCCCTTTATCATTTTTTAGTAGCACCCATACTTTCCGAACAGTAAGCAAGCGAAGTTAATTGATTTTTAACATAATTCCCAAAAATATCGAATTTTACAAGTAAAGGTACAGTGATTTGGATTTTTAACAATATCTCATTTCTCCTTTATCGTACGGTCAAAATGGTTTTATACGAAATTAAAGGCTACAAAATTCTCTACATAATACTCCCTTATCATTTTTTTTATAGCAGCCATACTATTCGAGCAGAAGTCGGGTGAAGTTAACTGATTTCTGACAAATAATGCCAAAAATATCGAGTTTTGCAAGTACAGGTACAACAATTTGGTTATACAACAATATCTCGTTTCCTCTTTATCGGCCTGCCAAATGGTTTTATATGAAATTAAAGGTCACAAAATTCTCTACAAAATAGTTCTTCATCTATTTTCCATAGGACCCTTTACAGCAGGGGTGTTCAAACTTGAACTGCTGGCGATCTACCTCAATATTGAGACTCCGATCATCGACTCTGAGAGGCTGCAAGTATATGTGATGGTATAGATCAAAAAAAAAAAAAAAAATATCAAAAACGTGGCGCTTTGCCGATTTTCTTTGACAAGTACCGCGCAATTCTTTAATAAGGCCACCTTTCGCCCCCAGCCCCTAGTTATTACGATAAGAAAAGTGATGAGGGGGATTATTCTGGCCCAATTGAGGATAAAAAAAAATTTGTGAATAAATCTATATATCGGCAAATTTTCGACTCAAAAAGCACTGGCGATCGACCGTTTGAGGACCTCTGCTTTACAAGATATTATCATCTCTATCTCGGAAATGGTGCAACAAAATTAAAAAATAAATAAATATTTTTTCTTGTAAAATATCATGATGATAAACCGACGGGGCCCTTAGAATGAACGGATCCCTGAGCTGCAACCCATTCCTAAATCCGCCTCTGCATCTATTACCAGTCTGCTTACATTTCTTACATAAATCGTCTAAATTCATCGATGGCGACTAAAATCAATTAAAAACTGGAAATTATGAAAAGCAAATTTTTAAGATAGCCGCTCAGCAAGTCATTAATCATAGAAACCAAGCGGTATTTTCAATATTTTCAGATAATACTAATATCTGCAAACGCGAAATAGATAAATAACATAATCAAGTGATTACAACAGTCTACTATTTGATCCAATGAAATTTCAATAACAGTACACAATATAAACACAATAAGCACACAGAGCTAAATTTTCAAACCGGGGGGGCCTGGGGGGTATGGAATACCCTCCAGTACACCAGAGATTATACGCAAAAAAATGTGTTATTGAGCTTTTTCATTTTTTTGAAACAGTCACTGTTGTGCGGCTGGGGGCCCGGTTTGAAAAACGTAGCTTTGTGATTGTGTTCAAATAAGAAAATGCATTTTTGAGCTTATGAGTATCAAACCAAAAATGTAAATTTTTTTATCTATTTTTATTCTATTTTCTATTCTTTATTATTAAGAATATAGGTAACATTATACTTAGAAATCTATTTTATTAATTCGGAAATAATTCCCAATGCAATTTCCATGACCGCTACTGTATGTATTACTTCCGAGTCGCGAGTGACATAATTCTCATTGTGACATAAGTCGCATATGTTTAACATAATTAAAGCATTCAAATGTAAGCTAGTTCTTTGGGAGGAAAAATTCATTGAAGGATGTCTGAATTTTACAAATATTTGGAGTCAAATATTGACTCCTGACAGCTTCGGTCAGTTTCGAAAGTAATCACTACGAACAAAATTTCTCCCGAAATAGGAAAAGATATCACTGAAAAAAATGATTTTTTTTTCTATTTTAGAGCTATTAGTAGCTATTGAGTTTTTTGCTGTTATAACAAATTTTGTGTTGCTACAACAAATTTTCTGCTGCCATGACAAAGTTGTTTTCTATTCAATAAAAGAGATTAGTTGATTTAACAAATTTTCTTATTCTGCATAGAAAAACCTTTGTTATGGCAGCAGAAAACCTGTTGCAGCAACGAAAAACTCTCTGGAGGCTATAGCTACTAAAAGGTTTGTTACTGCGACAAATTCTTTTTCACAGTGTACATAGTAACAGCGAAGAGATGTCAAGTGACAGGACGTAAACATTAAGTTTTTCTTGTTCTTTCTATAAATATTAAAGTTAAACTTTGTTTTCGTGGTCCAAGTTAGACTTTGAGTTTGACACCCCTCCTCTGGAAGAATCAGTAAATTTATTGTGTAGATTACGGGGGTCGTTCGGAGAGTTTCCCAATTAAAATTGTTTTCCTGAGGTTAAAAGGTTACTTTTACTACTAGCGGTGAGCGGAACTAAAGTAACAGTTTAGAGCCGGTAAAGGTAAAAGAACTTTCAGGTTATTAGAGAGAACTCGCCTAACTCTGTAACTTGCCAAGTCCATTTGTCTGTTTACTAATATTTTTTTTTACTTCTAGGCACAAGACTTACAAGCGCGTGATTTTAGCGGAACGGCGGATCCTTATGCTAAGATTCGACTACTGCCGGATAAGACCAACGTTTGGCAAACTAGAATTCACAAGAAAACGTTAAATCCAGGTGATTACATCACCTCCAGAAAATGTTTGATTACAAATTGTTTTTTTTAGTTTTCGATGAAGATTTCGTGTTTGAAGTAAAAGCGGCGACATTGTTTCGCCACACTCTAGAAATACTTTTATATGATTTTGACGCATTTTCAAGACACAATAGAATAGGAACCGTTCAGCTGGCTCTATCCAGTATCGATTTAAGTGATAAAGTGGATTTTTGGAAAGGACTGACGCCGTGTTTAGGACACGATTCTCATTTGGATTTGGGAGAGCTCATGGTTTCCCTTGCTTATTTACCTTCTGCCGAACGTTTAACCGTGGTCGTTATAAAAGCAAGAAATTTGAGAGTCGTCGATGATACTCGAAATAGTTCAGGTAAACTTTTATAATTTCGTATTTTAAGTGTTAAGTTGATTCCCCGAGGAGAAACTTTTTCGTTAATCCTTAAGCCGGATCTGCTGTCAAGATATCTTTTGCGTGTCGAGCAGCTTTTCCGATCTCTTTGATGTATAAATTTATTGATAATTAAATTGTTGAAGGTTAACTACGGTCCCGATACGTGCTTCTTTTAAAAATTAATGTTAATGTGCTTGATAACCAAATATATTTAATTTTATTAAAATTTTTACTTTGTATTGTACCTACATTTGTTGTTAAATTTGTGTTAACTACTGAAAAATGGCAATTAAACCTGAAGATGATAATTTGGAAGAGAGTTGTTTGGTCTGTTACAAAAGTGTTGATATCTACTCAATTAGATCGTGTGAGCATTCTATATGTTTTGAATGTGCGACTCGTTTGCGTGTGATTTGCAAATCCAACGAGTGCCCCATGTGCAGGGGCACATTACCTTCGGACAATAACGAAAATATTTTTCAGGCTATAGGATTAAAACCAGCAGAAAATAAACAATCAGAAAATTTGACGGATGCAGTAATAGAAGAGTTAGATGCAGAAATTGCTTCTGCATCGACATACCTAGAAACGATTCTCCTTGAAGAAAATTCGGCGAGACCAGTTCAGTTAAAAAGTAAATTTCTTTTTGAACTTTTCAATTCTGAAAATAGTAAACATCGTACATTATTGGGAGAATGTTTTCTACTTGAAAAGCAATCGAAAAAAAGCGTGAAGGGAAATGAAAATGAAGAAACAACTTCTTTTGTAGCACAATTACATTCGGACAATGACGAAAATATTTTTCAGGCTATAGGATTAAGACCACCAGCAGAAGATAAACAATCAGAAAATTTGACGGATTTAGTAATAGGTTCACCGAAGACATCGAAGCAAAATTATACTGACAGAAACCAAGAAGAGTTAGATGCACAAATTGCTTCTGCATCGACAAACGTAGAAAGGATTCCCGTTGAAGAAAATTCGGTGTGTCCAAATCAGTTAAATACTGAATGTGCTCATGAATATTTCAATTCTGAAAATACTAAACGTGGTACATTGGGAGAATGTTTTCTACTTGGAAAGCAATCGAAAAAAAGCGTTAAGGGAAAAGAAAATGAAGAACCAACTTCTTTTGCACCACAATTACCATCGGACAATGACGTCAATATTTGTCGGGATCTAAAATTAAGACCAGCAGAAGATACTACTATGAGGGACTTCGAGAGAAGATTCAATGCAGTTCAACGGACTTTCAATCAAGATTTTCCCAAATTAAAAGTATTGAATTGTAACAGACAAATCACGAAAAAAGTGGATGCAAATTCTTCGAAATCTGTTCCAAGTTCTTCATCTGGTATCGTAAATGTATCGAATTCTAAACAAGAGAAATCTGCCGAGAAAGTTCCTCCGAAAAGCAACAAACGTTCTGAAAATTCAATTGAGGAAAATACCGAAAGAGCAGGAAAAAGCAAGAAGAAAACTAAATGGAGACCGTTAGTGTAACAGAAGAAAGCACATCGGAGTTCTTGAGAAACTTGTAAAGAATACAAGATATTTTCAAATATTCATAAAATGCATCCGAGGGGTGGTTTAATATTTTAAATTTTGCGACAAAGGATAACTTATTTTTTTATCCTACAAAATCGAAATTATTCGATGAAATAAATGTAATGCTCTAAAGGTGTCTATTTAAATATATTAAAGTTGTGAGCTAAATTTTGTTTAAATTAAGGATTTCGTATTTCTTGGATAACCGAAGTCTCCATAGTGAAATTATTAATTATAATTGACATTTGCAGCGAGAAATCAAAAGTTATCGGAGAACTTAAAAGCTTTTTCTCATTTATTACTCTGCTACTCTAACGAAGATTATAGGATAAGTAAATTACTCACGTAATATTCCTGTCGAGGTAAACAGTATTAAATGCAATTAGTTGAAAATGCAAATTAAAAACATTGCACGTTTCATTTTTGTTGTGTTTGGGATCAATAAGAACTGAAAAAAATGAAAGTTAAGTAATTAGAAAGCGGAAGGCTACTTCGACTTTTTTATTTTATTTCCAAAATTCTGATTTATTTAGATTACTTAAAATTACTAATTTGTTGTAGATGTAATTCGATTTAATAAATCGATTACCATTTATCGAGGTTAACGTTGCAATATAATTAATAAGAAAATAAGAAATTCTGCAAAATATGCAGATTAACCCAAATTTAGAAAATTGATTGGTTTGAATAATTAAAAACTAGCGCATGAGCGTTGGTCAATTAAGTCGTGAAATAGAAATTTCGGTTTCCCTCTACGAAATTAATGTAAAAGAGCAAAAGCGTGATAAATTTCGGTTAAATTCAAGAACAAGCAAAAATTGATAAAAATTATAAAAATCCAATAATTTTCTTACAGACATCGTGAAAAGTCTTTCAAGCACAAATGATCATGTTTCAACTGTTAATTAAATTATTATTACCTACCTTAAAAGCAATTAACTTCCCAGTTTCCTTGTCTTTTATTAAAAGCAAGGCTGTTTAATCTCATTCTACTTTCCACACTTCTTCAATGTAATTTACTACACTTCCAATCACTCCATCACATTATCAATCAAAATTTTATTTTAAATATTTCATTATTCGGCTCGGTCAGACTGTATTCTGTAAACAGACATTATTACAGTCAAATTTTCAGTAATCGGATTGATTTATTGCATATATCTTTCAGAAATACAGAATAGCAAATTTAAATTTATTATCATTCAAAAAATTTGCTAAGCCTGGGGGTGGCTCACAAAATAACATAAGTAAATAAAAAAGCAAAACTTATTAACTTTTTGCATAACAACTAAAAATCGAAAAATCAATTCATCCTTCCAACAACTACTTTGGCAAAAATTCATCAGCAGGTATTGCTGACAAGAATTGTTCTGCCAAACCTTTATAAAACACGTTGACACTCTCTTCGTAAATGGAATGAACCGCCTTGATGGTACGTTTTGGATTTTCATTAAAAAAGTTCGTAATCAAATCGGCTAAAAAATAGAAGTTTTTCTAATTAAAAGTTTTCCCTAAATTTAATTTATGGAAATCGAGGCTTACCAGTATATTGGTACAACGGATTTTTGGCAAATATTTTAACATAACCGTTGTCGATTGACGATTTGGTTTCAAACTTCTCGAATCCGTAGTATTCGATTCCTAATTTTTCAAATCTTTTCAGTTTGAAATTAAACAACAAATCGATAACACCTGAAACGGTCGTTAAAATGAAAATTGTTTTGAAAATTTTGTTCACTTACTGGCGTTTCCAGTAAATATTCCCTCGCTCTTCAAGTCGATGTTAAATAGTTTACCAGTTGCTTCGTAGTCCATTTTTGGATACAAATCATAGATTATTAAATGGAGTTGCCCTTCTTTAGTGGTTGGGTCGAGCCTACAATATTTAAATCAATTAATGCTACATTATTTCCGACGATGAAACTTACTTAAAACTTTTGAGGTCGAGCGTATCAAATCCCCATATTTTGATATTTGTCAACAAAACTGACATGGAAACAAATTCATTTGGCGTCCTGTTGACTGCAAAAGTTGGTATTTCAAGAGGATTCAGTCGTGGAAAATTTAATTTTGTAATCCCCTTTAACAAATGTGGCCCCCATTTTTTTAAAGCCGTTTGCATACATTCGTTATAATTTGGGTTGGATTGGGAACACAGTTGTGGCAAAGATTCGGCTGAAAAAAAAAATTTGAATTGTAATATAAAAATAAAATATTTGTAAATATTTACTTACGTAAAATTTTGGATGAAGTAATTAAAATTTGTATAAAAATACAAATCAATAGTGCGGCGCCTTTCATTGTAGTTGTGTTCGGAACTCTCGTTGACACACAATGCTTATATGGCTAAGGTGAATTTAGAAAGTGTGTCTTCCTTTAATTCGAAATTGGTATAAATATCAGTCAATGAGGCATACGGCTATTTACAACCGGTACTTTTTTCCGGAGCGCATTATATAAACTTGCAATAAAAAAAGTGCAAAATGTATGGGTCTTGCCAATATGCATATACATTTCCTGCGAAATTAGAGTCATTTATTTTGAAATTTGTATGTAATTATATAATCTGTAATATTTAATAAATAATTTAGTGCTATAGCTGTCATATAATTCTATGGTTCGTTTAATGAGGTTAACGTTGCGTTCGTTCGATATAAAAAATAATATTATAAAGTTTGCTTATATTAGTTAACTTAGTTATTATTATTACATTTATTATTTTTTTGAATTTTTTTTTTTTAAATTTATACAAAGTTTGCCAGGTCTCTTGATAAAATCAATGTGCGTGAAGTTAGCCCCCCATTTTGGAAAATCATAAAACAATATTTTTTTAAATTTTTTAAAATTTATTTAGGATTTTATAGAGATGCTTATTTTTATTAATAGTGATTTTTAAAAAAATCAAAATTGTAATATTGCATTCTACTCGACGTGTGCCGTAAATGATAAAATTTTATTTTGATAAATAAAATTTTTTTGAGCCAAAAACTACTATTTTATTGATAGAAGTTTGTCCCGCCATTTTTGAATTTTTTGAAAACAAAATTGTATTGGATTCTTATCGACCTTATGCCATTGTGTGCCGTAAATCATAAAATTTTATTTTCAGGCGGTTTTTGGCCCAGTAGTTAGAGTCATCACATACTGAAGCAAAAATTTCCAGTTTGAATCAATGAAAAATGAAAAAGTCTAATTTTCTTTTATACGGAATGAAAATCCCTTTTCGTGGTAGTGCAGTTCTCCGAAAAAATTCTTTCCTTTACTCGCAGACAAACATTTTATAGTAAAATATTCCTGGAAGCAATAAAAATCCGCAGACAGCGTAATTCTCCGAAAAAATTCTTGCATTTATCACAGACAAAAATTTTATAGTAAAATATTCCTGGAAGCAATAAAAATCCTCAGACAACGCACTTCTCCGAAAAAATTCATGCTTTTATCGCAGACAAAAATTTTATAGTAAAATATTCCTGGAAGCAATAAAAATCCTCAGAGTAATTCTCCGAAAAAATTCTCAGACAGCGTAATTTTACGAAAAAATTCTTGCTTTTATCGCAGACAAAAATTTTATAGTAAAATATTCCTGGAAGCAATAAAAATCCTCAGACAGTCGTATAATTCTCGCTCGGATAGCACTCGCGTCAGCTGCCATTTTGAAAAACGCGTTTTTGTTATTATCTCGTAAACAATGCGCCGGACGATAAAAATGATAATAACATTTTTTATAGGAAATTAAACTTTCTATCATGTTTGCTTGAAGATTTTTTCTCGAAAGTCAATATTTTTCAAGATATAGTCAGTTGAAAAATTCAAAATGTAGTTTTTGTTGAATTTTTCGATACAAAAAATATTATAACAATTGCACTTTGAATTTTTTAACTGACTATATCTTGAAAAATATTGACTTTCGAAAAGAAATCTTCAAACAAAAATGATAGGAAGTTTAATTTCCTACAAAAAAGGTTTTCATCATTTTTATCGTCCGGCGCACCGTTTACGAGATAATAATACAAACGCGTTTTTCAATATGGCGGCTGACGCGAGTGCTATCCGAGGCCGAAAATTCGGGTTTACACTTAGGGGCCATCCTCTAATGTCTAATATAATCCAATTAAAAATCCCTTACCAGGATTTTATATTTTGTAGCACCATTTTTGGTGCTCTGGCGCCTGGACTAATTTTGGACAACATTTGCGAATTTTGGACCAAGGGTTTCGCGAAAAAAGATAAAACAACAATTCAAATACTAACGATATAATAGATGCATATATTAACAATTGTGAAAAGAAAAGTAGCATAAAGTCTATGTATATTCCATTTTATAACCCCCCCTTTTTTTTCCGGCAACCATTTCGGGAATCTCTTCGCGCGACAGATTAGACTTACAGACTTACACAATGGGAATCAAAAGTCATTCATGCTCAAACATAAATTTATCAATTTCAGCTAAAAATTCCACTTTGTAGAGAAAATCGTGTGTAAAACCAATATTTTGCAGAACAGTCTTCGACATTGTAGTTAATTTCCAGTTGCAAAAAATAATTTTTTTTGCATTAAAAAATGCTGCTTTATTTTAATAATTATTGTTCATTACCTCAAATCAGGTCCGTATTTGAGGGGGGGTTTTGGGGGTTCAAACCCCAATAAAGCGCGAGATAAAATCCTAGAATATCGCACACTGAGACGACAACTGTCGTAACTTTCAAAAGCATGTTATGAGATAATTGCATTTTAAAATTTGCAAAGCTGTACATTCTTATGAAGTGTTCAAGAACTGTTGTTGGCTAAATAGCGCTTAAATGATAAGCGATGGAAGTTACGCCATTGTTCCACTAAAAAGAGCTTTAAAAAATAAATAAGAATCTATCAAAACCTGAAAATTGGCATTTCTAACTTTACAGTAAAGCGAATCGTCTTTAAAAATCTCAAAAATTTTTGCCCGATACGGCAAATACGGCCCTGCCTCAAATGAAAGGGTTTATTTGAAATCAAAGTAAAATGAAATCAATAAACCAAAAAAAAGTTGTTTACAAAATTAAAATTAAGGGTTTTCACGCGTAACTTGCTCTGACGTGAGATGCATAAAATTTAAAAAAATACACTATAATCTCTATATATTACATACAGTTACTCCCATAAATATTCGGACACTCTTATGTTAACAATGTTAATTTGACATTTCAAATACGTTTCTTTTATATAAAAATCGCTTTTACAGCAAAATTTTGTAGAGATTTTTTGTTGCAAATTTCATTGCCTTAAATTTTGTTTAAATACATTTTCTATTTGGTCGTTCCGTTTCCGAGATATAGATGACATTAGTTTTTTGGATTTTACCGAGTCTTATTTAAGTCGCTGTCAGTCAGAAACGGTGCCTCAAAATAGAAAAATGTATATAAACAAAATTGAAGGCAGTGAAATTTGCAACAAAAAATGTCTACAAAATTTTGCTGTAAAAGCGATTTTTATATTTAAAAAAAGTCTTGAAAACGTCAAATTAGCATTGTTAACATAGAGGAGTGTCCGAATATTTATGGGAGTAACTGTATATAAAAGAGAAAGTTTGTTTGTTTGATCGCTATATACTCCTATGCCCTTTGACCGATTTGAACTAAATTTTATACACTTTACTCAGTAGGACTACGGCTAGGTTCTTGCGTAAGAAAATGTTAAAAAAGTTGAAAGGAGAGTGAGATCTCATAAAATTATCTGACGCTTATAAACGGATTAACGAGATTCACAAAATCAAAATTAATGCGTGACTACAGAAAAATTACAAAAAAAATTGTAGCGACCCCGATTCCGCGACCTCGATTCGAGTAGAATCCAATGTAATTTTTATTAAAAAACAACCAACATGGTGGGGCTACTTCTATCAATAAAATTGTTTTTGACTCAAAAAAATTTGATCAAAATAAAACAATTTTGATTTAAAAAATAATCAAAAATGGCTGGTCTAACTTCTACCCCTAAATAAGCAATCTCTATAAAATCCAAAATAAATAAAATAAAATAAAAAAATATACGGCACAGCAATGGCACACATCGGGAACAGCCCGGCACAATATTCAGTTTTTAAATTTTCAAAAAAAAGTTTCATCAATCAGATATACTTTAATTCAAAAATTTTGATAAAACTACATTTGGATATTTTTCAAAAGTATATTTAACAGAACTCAGTTATTTTTAAAAATATATAGCTTTAATTTACAACAAATTTTAGATTTTCTTCGCATTGCTATTAGAGCTCATTCTCACATCATTATTTGCTCGGCAGGAATGTTGGATAAAATTTCTTCTGCTACAGCTCTTATCATCATGATAGCATATTTCTGGAACATGGAATCTGGAGCGTTCATAAGGCGTTTATAATTTTTGTTGAAATAATTAACAAAGAAGTCAGCTGAAACAAAATTAGTTGAACAGTCGAAAACATTTAATAGCTTTCAAACCTGTTGATTGCTGTGCAGGATCAAACGTTTTCGTCGTTATCAGCATCTTTGTAACTAAAATTTTTCCTTTCATATTTTTAATGGTCAAATACTCCACATCAGATTTAGTAATTTTGTCCAACTGGAAATATAATTTCACATCGATGTCGGCTAAAAAAAATTATTTTTAATTCTTATAGTGGAAATCGACCTTATATTAATATTTAGTACTTGCGTTTCCATAGGACATTCCATTGGTTGTAGTATTTGTATCTGCGAATTTTAATACCATAGCATATTTTGATTTTGTATTTATAAATGGTATAGTTATATGGACGTATCCATCTAACGTTTCTGGATCTAACCTGAAGCAGAAGTAATTTTAACGCAATGAAAATTGCCAGAAATATACCAACCTGAAACGTTCCACATTTGTGCCTATCAAACCGCGAACTACGATGTCTTCTATATTTCCTCGAAACTCGACATCTTTGTTCATTTTTTTGTATATTGTGATAGATTCAATTTTTAATGGATCTATTTCTGAGAAATCATCACTATCATCACTATCATCACTATCATAATGGTCAAGGTAATAATTGACCAATTTTGGAATCAAATTGTCCATGCATATTTCATAGTTTTCGACCAACATGGTACAAAACTGGGGCACCTCTTTAGCTAAAATTAAAATAATTCATACTTGCAATTTATGGTGAAATTTAAAATTTTGGTTTTTGAAAAAAATTGTTCTAATTGGATACTGGAAATTGCTGTTCACACTTGGAACTGCATTTAGGAACTAAAAACTAAACTTTAACTAGAAAACCTGAAAATATTTTCGGATATAAACGGAGGAAAGGAAATTAGAAAATTTCTCGAAAGGAACGAAAGTCTCTGAGAAGAGCTTGGTAACGCTGGATAAAAGCTATTTCAGATCTGGAATACAAAATCCACAAAATTTTTGGAATTGATGTTAAATTTTAATTTAAAAATTGATAATGTTTTGATTCAAGTTGGCCTTCATTTATTTCACCTCAGTATTTATTTCAATAATTTATTTATTAATTTTTTAAAATATTTAATTTATTTAAATAAAAATTCGAAAAATTTATTAAATACATTATTCAAATAATAATTTAGAAAATAAATGACTTTACTTTACTTACTTATGCCATTTTAATAAAATTAAAGACTTACGGATGGAATTTTTGAGTCAGAAGTTTTTTTGATATCTTTTTTACTTAAAAGACTTAAACAATTTCCTATTCCCAAAATTAATCTTCTGTCTCATAAATACCTTAAGTACGTAAATTTTTCGAAAAAGTACCTACCCGATACTTGATGTGTTATTGCCAAAACACAGGAAAGTAATATAAATTTGATATTCATGATTAACAACTGAATTTTCAATTTTCGTTAAGTCTGCCTGCAACAGTTGAAATGCTGTGGTATACTACCGAACATGTAATAATTATTAGAGGTCGTGATTGTTTTTATAATTATTAGGTAATTATTAATTTGTTTTTCATGAATAAATAATTTTATAACTGATGTGTAATTTATTATTAATAAAATACATTAGAGACGTCAAGTGACTCTCATTATTTTTAAAATTTACCTGCAATTATTTGCATATTATATCCACATATACAGGATGTCCAATTACATAAATATTATATTATTTGGACTAACCTAGCGTACAATCGAAGAACCTCTTGGAATTTTGAATAACTCGACTTACTGGGTTTTTTGAATGTACGATAAGAAGGTTAACCTGTATAGTTTACAAAGTAAAAAATTTCTTGTCGACTTAAATCTAAAATAAAAAACGCCCAGTATGTGCATCTTTATTCTGGTAGAATTTCATTCGCTGGTACCGCAGACAAGAACCTTTCAACCAAACTTCCGTAATACGCAGCAAGACATTCGTTATATATTACATTTCCCAATTCGAGTATTTGTTTAGGATTTTCATTGAACACAAAAGCGATAAAATCACCTAAGGAAAACATTATTTTTAAAATAATTCATAGCCTGAAAAATTGAATTCTCACATGTTGATTGCTGAGATGGATCTCTAGAAATTGGATTTATGAATGCATCTTGTATTGCTCCTTTTGCTTCAAACTTATCAATGGCTAAATAGTCGATTCCCACTTTGTTTATTTTTTTCAGTGTGAAATCAAACTCCAAATCGAGGCCAGCTGAAATTTTAATTCAAAATTTAATTGTATAGTCTTGTAAAGGTTATCAAGCCTTTAATTACTGTTAAACAATCAAGAACCGTAATTACGTTTAGAGTAGTAATATTATGTGGGTCATTGTAATCTGTAAAGTGAATAGAATTTCAAAAAAAAAAGATTAATTGGCATGATCGTTTAGAATTATAATTTGAAATTTGATGATTTTTTCTGATTTTTTGGGAAGCAGTGTATATTTGTAGTATATTACTCCGACTTATTCCTCAACTGTGTATAATTAAATATTTAATTTTATATTATAATTTTTACGATATCTAATTGATTAAATTTGCATTCACAAGAAGGTCATAACTTGAAAGCCTTCGTATAACGCATGTGGGTCATTATTTCAAGATATATGCAAAACGCAATATTATATTATTTCTAAGTTTCAAAGTACTTCATTTATAAGTAATTAAAAAATTGCGAGTTAATGAATATAATAACAAAATAATTTAAAATACAAAATATACATACTTGCATTTCCTGCGAGGTAGCCAGCGTTAGCTAAACTGAGATTACCCAATGAACCACTTGCATCATATTCAAATTTAAAGTCCAGTTCTGGGATGTACAAAACTGCTCGTCCACTTAAGGAGGTTGGGTTAAACCTGAAATAATAGAAGTTTAGGAAATCTCATGTGGAAAGATTACTCATATTATGCTCACTCAAATTTTCTAAGTTGCAAATTATCGTAACCATAAAATTGCAAATTCTTTAATTCGCTTTTAGTGTATATATCCTCAGATATTTGTCTATCGATGGAAAAGGTAGAAATTATCAATGGATGCATTGACGGAAAATCTATAGACCTGATGCCTTTCAGGAAGTAAGGACCCATTCTGTGGAATCCTTTTTCCATGCATTTGTTGTAATTTGGTTCGGATTTTGAGCAAAATTCGGGAAAGTGTTTAGCTGAAACAAAAAATTTACCAGTGCTACTATTTTTTTGTTGAATACAAAATTATAGAGTAATTACCAACCGTTCAATTAAAAAAATTCCAAAAAAGTTGATTATATAAAACGTAATTATTGGGTCTATACGTAATTACCTATTATTGAGTTAAGAAAGGTATGAATTCAAAAGCAAAACAATTCATTATTTTAAAAAATAAAAAAAAACAAATTCAAGATTAAAAAAATCTACGAAAAAAATTAAAATAATATGTAAGTTTTCCAAAAAAGTAGGGTGTTTGCTTTTTATTCAGGCATTAAAGCCACGCAGTTTTTAGTTCCCAATCCTGGGGGGTATTCCATAACTTTCTAAATTAATTTTATGTTTTAAAAATTGAAGTCAGGATATGTATATGTAAAATAAAAAGATATTGATGAAACTGAAAAGTTCAAGGATATTCTATATATACAGTGATCTCGTAAAGTTTGGAACAAATTCGATGACAATTATTTATGCTAATAATGGCGGCATAAAATTAAAATACTTCTTCCTGAATTACCCATTTCAAAAAAATAATTAATTAATTATACTCACGTAATATTTTTGATGATATTGATAAGATTTGTATCGAAATACAGAAAACTAACACAAAGATCTTCATTCTGATATCAGCGACTTTTCTCTGCAAGTATTGAGGGCAACAACTTTAAGTGTAATGATTAAATTACTAAGAAGCATATCTTTATATGGTGTATTTAAATATTTTGTTATTAATTATCAAGGATATTCAGGTGTTATTTAAAATGTTAATTATATTAAATAAATTAATTAATTTAAGAAAATCAGCAATGCTACGACTATTGTATTTACGTACTATGCCATACTTCAGTGAATACAATTTTTATTAATTTTTTTTTAATTAACAAAGAGTTTTGGATTTGTTTTGGTTTTGGAATATAAATAAAACTGGATGCAATTTTTATACTATCTATTTAGAATGTACCACGATGGGATATCAAGGATAATGTTTTAATGCAAACCAACGAGAAACAGAAAGGAAGAAGAATAATATCCATTTTTTTAACCCTCTAATGCGGTATAAGGTGGGTCGAATACAACCCGTACCTCCAAGCCACGCTACTTTTGATATCCCTTCCACAGGTACCTACTAGTTGTATCCAACCCTACCTAACCATTACAGGGTTAATAACTTCAAAACAGGTTTCGATATGCATACGCAGTTTTTGCTATACATATTTTAACAGCTAGTAATCCAAGCGGAATGAGTTCCGAAATTGACGTTTCCAGGAAAAAATTCCGCAATTTTTTCTCTTGGGGGAATTTGGGAAGCGGGGGTTAGAACCCCCTCGCCGAAATTTCAGCACATTGCGATTTGATTTCAACATTCCACTTCACATTTTCTTTCACTCTTTCCTCTTCTAACCAAATCTCACTCAACTTCTCCCTTTTCCCCTCTCTTCATCTTTCTTCTCAGCAACCAAAAATCTTTGAGAAAAAACTTCCGCGATTTTTTCCTGGGACAATCCTCATCTGCTTGAACTATACAGGCGTTTTGCTATTACCCTTTTTTTTGGTTGATTGATTAATCTAAATTTAATTTAATTTTTGGTTAAATCTTATGCACTGCCCAAATAAAATTTTTACAATTTACAAACTTAAATTTTAATTTTAATAATTATATAAATAATCTACAATTAATGCGCCTTTTAATAGAAGGCGTCAGGTACTAAACTTAATTATAAGTTTATTCTGGAATAACCTCATTTGCCGGCACAGAGGACAAGAATCTATCGAGAAAACTTCCATAATATGCCTCGAGACTTTCTTCGTATATTGGATGCACTAATTCCAGTAGTTCCTTATCATTCTGGTTGAAAAAGGTGGCCATAAAGTCAACTGAAAAATATTTTTGTAGTCAAAATTTTTATGTAAATTCGACTTACCTGTTTTTTGAAATGCTGGATCTTTGGCAGTCAGCTTGAGATTTGCACCTTGTACTTTTCCTTTGCAATCCATTTTTTCGATAGCTAAATAATCGACTCCAACTTTATTTTTTTTCTTCAACTTTATATCGAATTCTAAATCGAGTTTAGCTAAAATTTAAATTTTATTTAGATGGTACCTGAGTAAGGAGAATTATTTTAAACTTACTTGCGTTTGCCGAACAAAATCCTTCGTTTGTTATATTAAAATTTAGTACCTGACCGCGTGTGTCGTGCTCCATTTTGAAATCAATGAGCGGAATGTATAAAATAATTTTTCCTTTAAGTTCATTTGGATCAAAACTAAAAAAAAAAATATTTAAAAATCAAAATTAAAGAAAATGTAAACTTACTCGAATTTTCTAAGTTCCATTTTGTCGTAACCATAAACCACGATATTTTTTAAAGCTAATTGCACGAATATGTTTTCAGTTAGTTTTCTGTCGACAGAAAATGAAGGAATATTCAGGGGATGTAATTTTGGAAAATTAATTGCTCTGACTCCTTTCAAAAAGTACGGTGCCATTTTATGGAGAGCAATTTCCATGCATTTGTTGTAATTTGGTTCAGATTTTGAACAAAATGTGGGGAAATTTTTAGCTGAAACAAAAATAAAGAAATCGTAAAACACTTTTCTCTAACAACGCAACCCCAAGATTGAGATTGATTTTAGGGAAAAATTTTCTTAAAAATCAGTCTAAGTTTTTCTATAGCGGCACTTATTGTTATTTCATATCGAGATTGAGTAATTATTACATGTAGTTATCTGATTAAAACGCCACAAAATAAACTAAAAAAACTCAATTATAAATGCAAAATTTTATAAGAATTTGCAGATGGTACTTTTTTTGGATCTCTGAAATGTGATTCTGAATATTAATCAAGGTCGTCATATAACAAACCTTGAATGTTACAATATTATTATTTATTTTTCGCAAACAAAGGTAAATTAGGTGGTAAATTCTAACTTGAATTTGCAAATATAATTTTTGAAATCGGCAATGAGTGTATTGTAGCTTAACCATTAATAATTGCCTAAAAAAATGGTTACACTTAGTTGAATTGCTACATTGTTTTTTTTTAAATCTTTTCAATAAAATTTCTTATGTGAGAAAAACGATAGCCCAGGAAAGAAACCCAGGTAAAAAATTGAAAATTTTTTGCTGTTTACTTTTAAAATAAATTAAACTTGTTATGCTTACAATGTTGAATTGTTTTAAGTAATTAAATCTTTAATTTGGTTTTGAATACAAAAAATTGAGAAAAATTGAGACTGCGTAAAAGGTGACACCCAAGCATTGGAATGCAAGAAGTGAAAATATATTTAAAAATATTGTAATTTTCTTTGACAAATTAACTGTAATAATCAAATACTTACGCAATATTTTTGCAGAAATCAATAAAATTTGCACCGAAAGACAAACAATTAACACAAAAGTCTTCATTTTGGTATCAACTGTGGTTTCTTGTTAGGTTTCGAGAACAACCAGTAAACTAGTGATCTGGCATCCGATGAAGCTTGTCCATATAAAGATAATATTCAATGAGTTTTTTTTTCAGAAATCAGGGACATACAGGTGAAAGCATAAATAAATTAAATTAAAGTTGTCATAGTTAAATGTGAAAATAACGATAATAACCATCATCAAAAATCATAAATAAAAAAAAATGAGCTTTCGACGAGAATCAGTGGATTTTCAATAATCACTTTTTTCAATTTTCGTCAAAAATTGATCCATTATTGTTGCGTGATTATTAACCATCAAATGAGGGTATAAGAATCATCAAAATTCAGGATGGAACAATCGTATCAGTCAGTTGTCTTGGGTTAAGTATCCCGAGCCCAAATATGTTGTGAATTAGAATTTAATGTTATTATTAATTCCGGTATGAAATTTTCAGCGGTTAAAGTTGACTATAAAATAAATGCTAAACAGATTTGCGCACAAAACTGGTTTATTATATTAAAAAAAAGCAAGCAACTAAAATCGTTTTGATTTCTTTTACCCAATTAAGTTTTTGTCGGACTTTCACAAATCGAAAAACAGTCACAAATAACATTAGTGTAATTTTATTTCATAAAACAATATAATTCTTCTTCTACACATTGCTAAAAATCTATAAAAAAAACATTAAACATTTAAAACTTATCTCGTAAGAAACTATAAAAATTTATTTGGTTTTATTTTTAATTCAAAATCGGAATAATATTTGAAATTATTCTGGAATAATTTCATCTGCCGGTACAGCAGCCAAAAACTTTTCGAAAAATTCTCCAAAGTATGCTTCGAGACTTTCGACGTAAATTGGATTTACAATTTCAAATATTTCTTTGGCACTGTCGTTAAAAACTTCTGCGATGAAATCAGCTAAAAGGAGTTTTTTTGTGGTTTGATTGATAAAATCATTTTTAAAGATTATTTTACCTGTAGCTTGGTCTGCAGGATTTTTGGCAATCACTCGTAAGTGTGCACCTTGGATTCCTCCTTTGGCTCTTATATTGCTGAGAGTTAAATATTCCACTCCGACTCTCTCTGTTTTCTTCAAATTTAAGAAAAATTCGTAGTCAATGCCAGCTAAAATAATAATTTTTTATATTTGTTATATAATCACATTTAATTACATTTTAATTTATTGTTGATTAAAGTCTACATATAATTAATTCGACATTAAACGGAGTAGGTAGTTAGCAGATCTTAAATTAATGTTTATTTATTATTATTATGATGTTTGATATCAAAGTTTACATTACTTATTTTTATAGGTAGCATAATTGTTATTATATTATAATTGACGTTTATTTGATATTAATATATAATATAATATACAAAAAGTGAAATTACGAAACAGCGTAAATCGTTTTTATACTGCAAAATTTTGAATTTATTGATGTAAAACAGCTTTTGTTGTAATTTAAACTTTTTTAAGCTGTATACATCTGTGTAATAAATAGTTATCTGTAGTTTACCAAAAACCAAGAAAATCTCCGAATAACAAGAAAAGAGACTATTAATTTTATGTACATAATTTATTTTGTTTGTTTTTCAAAATTTATAAGTTTATTAACTTTTGTTTTTCAAAAATAATGATTAAATGATTTTTTGAAATAAATCTTTATGGCTGTTTTTTCCCGTCCTTTCGGTCCTTCAACTTGTTTGGATATTATGTTTTCGTCGCGTCGGGGTCATTTTTTTACAAATCCCAATTTATTTTACCAGGTTCAAGGTTTATTGACGAGGTCAGTTTTGACAAAGAAGTAAAATATAAAAAGTCACTTACACACATTTCCGGAAGCAAATCCTGCGTTGTTGATCGATAGATCCCCAATGGTACCTTTTGCGTCAAATTCGAATTTGAAATCCAAGCCTGGAATGTAGGCAACAATATGTCCTTTCAATGTATACGGATCAAATCTGCAAAAAATACAAGTTATTCGTGGCGTACGACTTGACGAAGGACTACAACATACTCAAATTTTTTAAGTTCCAAAGAGTCGAAACCGTAAACTTGGACATTTTTCATCTCGCCCTTAACGGAGATAAAACTATTTAAACGTCTATTAATTAAAAATGAAGGAATTGTCAGGGGGTGTAGTTTTGGAAAATCTATAGACTTGATTCCCTTTAAGAAATAAGGACCCATCCTGCGGAGAGCACTTTCCATGCATTCATTATATTCTGGTTCGGACTTGGAGCAAAATTCGGGAAAATTCTGTGCTGCAATAATAAAAACAAAAATTTTAATTAAAAATTTTTCTGGAAGAACAATGTTGAAAATTAATTATTCAGAAAATAGAAGGCTACGCACTCTTGAACGCAGGTTCGGTATGAAATTAATAAATTAAAGCTTTTTGTTAACATAGTAAAAACTAACTGGAATTTTACCTGGGTAAAGTAAAAATTCAACCTACAACAATTTTGTCTACCTTGAAAATGACGTAACTTTTCACACTGGAAAAAATATTTGTAAAATTACTCAAAAAGCTTTATTTATTTTCAAGATACATTTACCCTATTTATAAGATAAATATTGAAAAATAAAGTTGATAATTTAAAAAATAATATTTTTGTTTTGAGCTTTAGGTAATTTAAATTTTCAAATTTTTTTTTAAATGCAAAATATTAAAAATCCGAATTCCACTTTGTTTTTTCTTAAAGCATGCAAATTGAATATTTTTGAAGAGCTATTGTTGCTAATCTAAAAAGTTTTTGTCGTTTTTTTATATTTGTATTAATAAGTTTTATATTAAATTAATAAATTGCATAACTTACTTTTATTAAAATCAAAAATTATAATTGAAAGAAATATTTAAATAATTAAAAATCGTTGGAGCTATAAGAAATCAAATAAAAATCCCTAAATAACTTTTCTTGAAAAAGGGAACATTAAATTCTCAAAAACTCGAATAGTGATTTTTATTTGATTTTTTATAGCTTCTACAATTTTTAATTATTTAAATAGAAATTAATGTAAGTTATACAATTAAAATATCCAATTATAAAAATATTATCCTGTTAATAATTTAAATTCTCATATTTTCTTAAACAGATGCATTTTCAAATTGTCTACTTTTTAAGATTTTTATGCAAATTACGCTTAAGTTATTATTTTAGATAAATGTTAAATCAAAAGATTTATAGATTTCATGTTGTTTTTAATAATGCAAATTATGAAAAGTTAATAAAAGCTCATTTTACCATTAATATTTTTATTATTATGTCACTACTATTTTAATTTGCTTCTATATTTCCAAAATGAAAGTAGATAGAAATTTAAACAAATTAAAGTATCAACTACGAATAATTAATTAAATTTATTTTAAAAAAATTAACTTTAATTTTGGAAAATTTTTATTAAATTTTGGAAAATAAATTTTTAACCGCTATTTTGAATTAAACTATTTATTAGTACTTACGTAGAATTTTTGAAAAAGTCGATAATATTTGTATCGACATACAAAGGATCAACACCAGGAGTTTCATTCTGGATCGGTTGGTTAATTGAGATGTAACAAAGATCAACAAAGTTGCGTTTAGTAATAACTGTGATCACTCGATAGATTCTATTTTTATAGAGTTAGTTTTTCACACCTTTTTTAGCATTAAACAATGACAGCAAAATTTAATTTATTGCTCTCAACAATCATTGGACAGTTTTCGTCTGTAATTAATTTACTAATATTAAAGTCAAACTTGTTTAAGACGAACCTCCAAAAAAAAACTTCCACGAAATTAAAAATTTAATTAGGGTCCAAATAGACGCACGTTTTCGTTTGTAAAAAACGTCGCGTTACCTGCGCATATCCTTGATCATTTTTGAAAATATCTACTTTATTGAGATAAAATCTTAAAAAAAATGTAATTTATATTTGTAAATAGTTTTTGAAAACAAAATTTCGATTTGTTATTTGAATTTTCTGTATTACAATATGGGACTATCAGACTTTAGATCACAGCAGATTGTGTTTCAAACCAGTGCTGAAAAAAAAAGAAGTTCCACATAGGAAAGTTTGACTGTACTTTTAAGCAACATAATTTAATTTTAATTATTACTTTTAATTATTACGCAACATAATATTACATACTTCAATCAGATAATAGCTTTTTAAAAATGTACTTATTTTTGTATATATCTTTGTATAATATGTTTATACCACAAAAATTTATAGAATTGAATACCATTTACTGTTTACACATTGCGCAATCTAATTGCACTCTAAATGTAGATTAATTGATGCAAGATTAATTCAGTTATCGATTAAATGTTCAATAACCCTCTCACAGTTTAGAAAGCCGGTCAATCATTAGCACTCAGATTTATATGGGACTTGATTTTCAATAATGTCATGTGAGATTCAAGTGGCGCTCGAGATTCTTTGTTTAACGTTTCATAATTGCTATAATTAAACTTTTTGTTGTAGATCCATACGTGAAAGTAACCATCAATCAAGGAAGCAAAAAACTGAAAAAGAGGAAAACGGGAGTTCATCGTAATACAGTAAATCCTGTATTTAACGAAGCGTTAACTTTCGACATAGGAAAAAATACTTTAAGAAAATGTATAATAGAATTTTGTGTTATGCACGACAGTTTACTAGGTGCTAGTGAAATTTTGGGAAAAGCACGAGTCGGCCAAACGCCGGAATGTAAGAGACACGAAAAAGAATTCTTCGCAGATATGTTTCATAGCAAAACTGCTACTGCTCAGTGGTTGCCACTGGCTGAGGTCAAGGGAAATGTTTAGAAAATCAAAGGTTGAAAAATGGAAAAAACTTGAAAAAAATACAATACGCTTAATACAATATCAAAGATTAGAGGAACAGATAGTCAAAAGTTAGTTGATTAATTTTTCAAGAGGAATAAAAACTGAAATGTCCTTTCTAGTTTGAATTTATTACGAAGGACCATAAAAACTAGAACATTTTTTGACGAGATATATTTTTTTAAAATAACCAATTATAGTTTTTGCCTTTAATTGCATTACAAATGAGTTTATCTAAAAGTATATTATTCAAATATTGGCTGCGTTTACAGCATAAATCGCGAAACAAAACGTCAAGTGCTCAGGTCAGGACGATCAATTTGGTCAGGTTACACAGGAAGGATCTGTGCAGGATCCCAATTTTACAAAAGTGAAACTTTTACTGTTTTTCTACTAGGCCCGTGATAGTCAAAAAGCATTATTTTGGCTGAAACAGCTTGTGCCAAAAAACACTTGTATAACATAAAGACATGCCACGAGCCGGGCTAACCGTTTGGGAATAGATCAGTTCGCACTTTTCAGGTATGAAAAAGGTAGCCTTCCAATTTGACGTACCGTATGTTCCATGTAAACGTAGTCACTTCAATGTTATGTGTAAATTTCGAATTTGTCAAATTAAAATATATTAGCTTCCTGTAACAGATAAACGTTTATGCAATGTAATGTAGAAATAATAAACATTTCAATTGATGATCCATTGGCCAACAATGGAAGATATCATGACCAGAGAGTATGTTTATGTCAACTCAATTATTTGAAACAAACTATTTTTATGAGTAGCTATTGTGTACAACGTGTATACTAATAATTTGTAAAAATTGTAAATTATAATAAGAACAAATATAAACTTTATGTCTTCTATTTATTATTGTTCTTATATAGTTTTAGCTCTGCAATTCCTGCAGGCCCAAAACTTGACATCCAATAAACATCCACCCCCTATCCCACAAAACTCTTCAGCCTTCTTCAACCAAGTAATTTATTTATTTGGGATATTTCATTATTCTTACATCTATGGGTCTTCCCCAGCGCAGTTCTTGTAGATCTTCCTTCTTGCATTGTTATAATGTTCCTCAGCCAACCAACAGAATTTCTGAATTTAATAAATAAAAAAAATTTTTCAAAGTAGAAATTGAAAATCCCGTCTGGAAAATATTCCATAACCCTCCCTCCCCCAATCAGTAATCACATAATTAAATATTAAATGTAAATCTGCTGTTCTTCAAAATTCTTTATTTCTTATTTTCTGTCTCTCTTCGATATTAATACTAAATTAAGAAACAGTTTCTTTCTTATATCTGTTATCTTTCTATATTCCTCTCTTCATTTATCATCAAATTACTTTTGTTTCTTCTCTAATCCAAAATCAAATATCACAGATGTGAACGGATGTGAATATAAAAATTCCAGAAATTCAAAAAGTTTTTTTTTTTATTTTAACCTAATACAAAAATAATATTATGTAAAAAGACTTATAAATACATTTAGACGTAATCACGAATTACATTTTTCTTTCTTCTGTGAAGACCGACGATCTCATAGGAAACTTAAACAAACTTGGTAACCTAGAATTGAATATATTACAAATGAAAATTTTTAAAACTCATTATTTACTCGCTTTTTTGATTTCTTCCATTAGGATATGAGCTTCCAAAATTATATCCGGATAATTAAAAAGCTTGGCTAATTTTTCAGCTTCTAAAGCCGAAGCTTCAGCTTGATCGTACACTCCCATTTTTGTATAAATTTTCGCAAGTTTAACATAGCATCGTGGTAAATCCACACTACTTATACCTTTTCCCAAAAGTACAGCGTTCAGCATATTTTGTAGAGCAATCTCGTAGTGCCCCAATTCCGTATTCAGATCTCCCAACGTATATAAAATGACCATCTCCTGATAAGGCGAAAGACCTTTAATTTTTATCGAATAATTGTACGCCGTATCGAGTAGCTTCTTTGCTTCTCCGAAATTTTCGTTCCTTATCATGTGGACGCCGTACCAAAATAAGACATTGACGTAAAGCATTCCAGTCTTGGTGCTGGTATCGCCACTTATAATTTTATTTTTCTGAGCGTCCAAACAAGTTTTAAATCCTATTTCTGCCAAGTTGTTATCTCTAAAACTGCTATAAATTCTGGATAAGCGCAATTTAAAATCGATAATGTGATGGTTATTTTCCGGCATTCCAATTTTGATCATTTTTTCTACAGCGTCCATTAATAACTTTTCGGCTTTATCTATTTCGCCTTTTGCCAGAGCAATGCTAGTTAACACATCGTACATGTATGGTATTCCAATGTAAACTTTGTGGTCTTCGGAAATTTTGAGTCCCATTTGTAATATCGCTTCGGCTCTCTCCGCATCACCTTTTTCCAGCGCAATTCTTGCTAGAGTTAGTAAATGAGTAATGTTATCCTCGATGTCTGCGTTCGTTATGGTACTATCGATAGTTTTTGACAACAAAGCAATGCTTGGGAGAATTCGACATGTCCAAATATTACAATAAAACCGTTCATGTTTACGGCCATGTATGTATAAGTATGGAGATTTAAATAATTGAAAAGAATTTCGACCATATGAGCGCCATCCTATTGAGATCGAGTTCCAATGCTTCTGAGCATTTTGCAACAGACGTACAAATGGCGCAGACATGTACTAAGAAAACATGAAATTTGGTTTTGTATAAAAATTACATTTCTGTCAAATATGAATGCCAAATTTTGTTTTTGGTTGTCAGTTTTTGATCGATAAAGCAATAAAAACTTGATCAAAATTTGTGTACCAATTTTAACTAAACAAAAAAAATTTACATTTAATTTATTATAAATAATTATAACTTTATAAAAACAAATAGAAACTTTTTACATTTAAACAATGTCCAAACATTTTATACTAATTTTCATACACAATATTTGATCATTAAAATGCGCCAATGTCGGCAAAGAAGAAATAAATCTGTTCGATTTATGCAGTTTCTGGCCTGGTGATACAAATAACTAATGAATCGCCGAATATTAGATGCACTGCGAATTAGGCGAATTGGTAACAAAACAAAAATAGTTAAACGTCAAACTTCGTTGCGGTGGAATATGACAAATTTTAAAAAGTATTAAATTATTTTTTCAAAAAGTTTGATTAAAATCGAATAGTGGTCATTTTTTGGATTGTGCTTGACGATAAAGGAAAATGTTTCACGCACATCCCGTATTAAACCAAGGGGATCGAGAAAGTAGCAGTTCGACTTCCATTGGTAACTAGTAATTTATATAACCTTCTAGAAATTCTTTTACAAATATTATCATTTCAGTTGACGAGGATCACGAGTATGTCGTACCAATTAAAATGGTTAAGATGCCTGAGGATATGAGATTGTGGGAAAAATCGGAAGCCTACTTTGTGAGTTCATAAAGTCAAGTACTCACAGAATTTTGCAAATTTTGATGTAATGTAAATTTTAGGAATACCTCGGTTTTATTATCGCATTAAATGAAGCTATAAAGGGTAAAACCAACTCTCTTGGCAACAAGCCTTTGTCTGAGACTGTCCAAAATCTGCTGGACATGCTGCACAAATTGGACGAAATGATCGACGACACGCCCCCCATACAACAGCCACAACGTTTTGGTAACCAGGCTTTTCGCACCTGGTATCAAAAATTAAATGATGTAAGTTGAGATTTTAAGCCGGCTCAGTTTGTTACACCTTTTTCTATAGCGAACATTCACTCTTTTACAAGCCGTCTTACCGGAGTACCTATTTCGTGCCATTCCAGAAATTATGTATTACTTGATTGAAGCTTTTGGAAATTCTACAAGAATTGATTATGGAACTGGACACGAAATATCTTTCATTATGTTTCTATGCTGCTTGTTCAAAATTGGGGCGCTCGGAGACTCTGATAAAGCTGCAATACCTTGCAAAGTTTTTGCCAAGTAAGTTTTAATTTTGTTGTTTTATTTTCAAATATTTCAGTTGCTTTGCAATAATATGTATAATAATAGATGTTTGTTTTTTTAAGGTATTTAGATGTGGTTAGGAAATTACAACAAACATACAGGATGGAACCTGCTGGGAGTCATGGCGTGTGGAGTTTGGACGATTACCAATTTGTTCCATTTATCTGGGGAAGTTCACAATTAGTAGCACATGCTCGTATCGAACCGGTATCGTTTTTACAAGAGGACATAGTCGAAACTTATGCTTCCGAATATTTATTTTTGAGTTGTATTAAATACATAAATAAAGTGAAAACTGGCCCATTCGCTGAACATTCTAACCAACTTTGGGGTATTAGTGGTGTATCGACTTGGTCAAAAATCAACGGTGGATTAATCAAAATGTATAAAGGAGAAGTAGGTTATATTCAGGCTATATTCACTTATTTTAGTTTAATTTTTTGAATTTATAGGTTTTGGGTAAATTTCCAGTTGTTCAGCATATACTTTTTGGATCCCTTTTACCACTAAGACCTGCAAAACCAAATTCAAATATTCGCAAAACGAGGATGAGTTTAACGCCGCCGCCTTCTTTAGTGCCCAAATGTTCCATAGAGGTATCAAATCCTTCGGATTCGATTATCAATGCAAGAAGCAGTGAAAATGTAAAACCTGAAGTTAAAGGTCAAGATTCTGAGGTTTTAAGTACTACAGGAACAGGAACTTTTTAAATTAGTTTTGTAAAAAATGTTAAGTTGGTTTTCAATATACGAGAAATTTAAATCCTTTTTTTCAATAAAACTAAACTACAGAATAAGAAAATCGGTAAGGTTTAGTTACTCAAAGAGTACTTAGTAAAACTTTCTGCTCCTAATCTGGATTGTTAATTGGCAATATTGCTTCATGCGATATTCTAATCTAGAAATTTTTAAAAATTGATATTTTTTTTTTCACTTTTTGAAGTGGACTCTTAAAAGCTGCAAAATTGTTTCTTTCAAAATTACATTTTTCAAGGTGGTTGATATAATATTTCAAGTTCTATTCGTGTGATTAACTTAAAACTTAGTCTGTACCTTCAGTATAATGCTGCTTCATTGCCCATACCTTGAAAATCGATAAATTATTATTATTCGATATCCTGACGGCTGTCTGAAAAAATTTAATTATTTGTATTTTTTTAAAACAGTAATAATAATTTAGCAATTTTCACTGTATGGGCTATAAAGTAACATAAAATACTGAAGGTACACACCAAGTTTGAAATTAATTGGTCAAATAAAACTTGAGATACCATGTCAACCACTGTGAAAAATGCAATTTTTTCAAATTTCTGGATTAGAAGGAAGAATTTTTGATGTGGTTCTCTACAACGGACGGTTTCCAGCATATTAAATAATGTGGAATCCAGATAAAAAAATGTTTTTTAATAAAAATATGTGTCATATTTTAATTTGAGTCTCAAATTAAAATTTTGAATTTTTGAATTTGAAAAAATAAAAAACAGACATTTCAATGGAGAATATTGACTGGATATTTGCAATATTTTTCTGTTCCTTGTTTTATTAAATTTTAGTATATAAGTTTTCAGGGTATTCCCTTTTACCATTTTTTTAAAAGCGTATTTACTTCTGGTAAAGTAACAGAAGTGTAAACGGCAAGACTTAAAATTAAGGGAACTGCAAAAACTCCAACATTTTTGCACTTTTTTCAGTTTTTGCTAATATATTGAAAACTATGCGTTTTTCAAAGAATACTATTCTATACAAAATTAAAGCAAACAAAATTTTCTACAAAACACATTAGTCAAGTTTGATTTTATTACTACCTGTTTCGGCGCTAGAACGCGCTGAAAATCAGGGAGTTTTTATGCTTACTGCAAAAATGTTAAAAATGCCCACTCCTACCCACTACAACTCGAAAAATATACATGCTATCAACAAAAAACCCTTATACCATGTGAAAGTACATTAAATTTTCTTCAAGATACGTGTATGACATGTAATTATCTCATAAGAGAGTAGAGAGCAAAGCGAAAATGATGGAAAATACCTTCAGCGCTCTACAGCCAAAACGATCTGTCTATCTCTCATGAACAGGGCCGGATAAACCATGGGTGCAATGGAGCAGCCGCACCCAGTGCCAAAGTTTAGAAGGCTCCTAAATTTGATTGAACGTTTAGATGGCAAACTTCTTCCCAAAAAAAGGAAGAAAACTACTATTTAAATAAAAATTGAACCAATGAATTAAACCATATTAAAATCAATAAGTTTTTGAGCTTTCAGAACAACGAACTTGTTCAATTTGAAATTACAAAGAAAAGCGATATCAGAATTACATTGAAATGATGTTACTTTTCTGACGTCAAAATTAGGTCATAAAACAACGTCACACTAACGTCAGTATTTAGTCATTTGACGTCGTTGACGAAATATGACCAGAAATAAACGTGATTTTGACGTGATTTGACGTAATCATGTCAACTGGGTTAGGGTCTCCCACATGACTCGCTATCACATCTCGCGCCTTGAGGTAGAGAGGTTGATCGAACGTGACGAAAGTTGTTCACTGCCCCAAAGAATGTGTCTTTTCAACGGCAGACAACAATGATGTGTATATCGTGTCGTATTCTCCAGGAGGTGCATTTATGAAAGGTTGGCAGTCAATGAATATTGTTTGATAAGGTACTTCTTCGGTTACCTCTTCCATAAAACTATTCCATCCAAAGATTCCTAAAAGGTTTTTAGCTTTGCTGTACAGCCACACGAAGAGTGGCACTGATTCAGTGATACAGCTCCTAATCTTCCAACGATTTGTGTTGATGGTACATCCTTCAGCTATGCAACCTTTTGACCCGAGGCAACAGCATTTTTTGGGGGAACACATCAGATTCCCCATCATTGTGTGGAATGTGTTTCAGTCATCCAGAGTGTGAATGTTGAAATCGGCATTGTCATAGATCATGATGTGGAAAAATGCTTGTTGGTTAACAGTCAGAGAAGGACGCATAATTGACGACACTTCAAATCGAGTTGCTTCATTATACGAAGAACAAAATCCCATGGAAGCCAGGACATCTATCAATTTGCGAGATCCATATTTTTTATAAAGCAATGCTGCTAATCCAATTTGAATAGGTGAGAGGAATGACGCAGGCCGAACAGCACTAATTAGGCTGTGTGCAATGGCTGCTGATTTTTCCATTTCTCCAGATCCCCTCCCTTTTTGCTCATCCAATTTATTTTTATTTATTTATTTATTAATAGCAGGTCCCTGGTATCTGATGAAGCTGCCCTCAAAATTTCTATGCCAACAACTGCGTCCCGTAGCGCGGAACGGACAGATGATGGGCAATTGCACTTGGACTCGGCTCACGGACATTCGGATATAAGAGAATAATGCGCCGTCACATTTTAGAAAGGAAAATTTAATATATTTTCAAGTAATATAAGGGTTTTTGTTGATATCGTGTATATTTTTAAAGTTGTAGGGGGTGAGAGTGTCATTTTTGAAATTTTCGCGGTAAGATCAAAGAATCGCTGATTTTCAACCTGTTCTAGAGCCAAAACCGCTCGTTAGAAAATTAAAGTCGACTAATAGATTTTGTAGGAAATTTTGTTTACTGTAATTTTGTATAGAAAAGTTATTTTTGAAAAACACATAGTTTTTGAGATATTAGCAAAAAACTGAAAATACTGCAAAAATGTTGAGGTTTTTGTGTTTTTCTTTGTGAAGCCGACCTGCTACAAGGCAGCAAACTTAAAATTCGGATTCAGCACACCAAAAAATATATAGAACCGTTGAGAAAAAAATTTCCGCAATTTTGTTCAAAAATTTTTATTTTATTTGTCTTGTTTTCAATTATTTTATACCTGTCGAGAGGTAATTTAAACTTTTTCTCTGTTAAAATTGTATTATTTTAACGTTTTGTTTAGTTCTGTTAAATATGATTATTTAAGTTATTCGTGTGCATTCGTCCGCATACAAGAACAAATTCTATATGTAGGAGATTCCACGTCATATGTGTACAAACCTTTATGCGTTTCATGTTTGTCGTATGATTGCTATGTACACGATCTTCCTAAATGCACGAAATGCTTGGTATCTTGAAATCAAAAGTATTTAAATATTGAAAATTTAGTTTTGAAAGTTTTTCATGTTTCTGTTAGCAGGATAGCAGCAGCGGATAGAAGTATGGAGTAAATCGATTCAACGTGCGCTATCCGCTATCCTCCTCAACTGAAATATTTATTAAATATCGGGTTCTTTTTGAACTTGGCGTAAATATTTGCTAGATGGCAGGAAAAATATTAATGTTGAATTTTTTGTTATTAATTATGAATTCTTTTTCCAAAAAATTCTAACAAATTTTTAATTTTTAATAAAAAGTTAAATTCCAAAAAAAAAAAATTTTTTTGAAATTTTGAAATTTTGCGTTTTTTTTGGAAAGACTAAAACCGACAATTTGTGCTAATGAGAACTTCACTTAATTTATTTGGACCTGAAATCATTTTCCAAGTATACTTTTCAACAAAGAGCTAAGGAATTCAACTGAAAATTGTTTTTAAAATTGACTCATAAAATTTAAAAAAATTTGATAGAAATTTTGAAATGTCTACAGACCGAATGATTTCTGACGCACGCGATTGGGAATAACCGAAAGTCGTCTAATTAATTACACTAATTTATTGCCTTTTTTTCAGTTATAAATGTTGACAATTTTCAGTACAAGATGCGATTATTTCGTGATATTTCGCGCTTTTCACTCATAACATTAGACGCTCAATGAAAACGTTATCACAGTTTAGTTTCGTTTGTGAGCGCGAACATGTTTCGTTGTCGACCAAACCGCATAATAATTAACGCGTTCGTAAAGGAAAATTAATGAATCGGTTCGCAAAGTAGTTTTTACGCTACTTTAATTTTCTTCTCGACATGTTTTGTTACAATTAGGTAAGTCACTCGAAAACAAGTTTTTCTTGATCTAATAATTAATTTGTGGTGGAACTTCTTTAAGAACTTTTAATTAACTTGACGATAAATTAAATTTAACAGAATTTAATAATATTGTTGCAATGAAATATTAAATTTAAAATTATTATAAATTAACACGAACATCAGCAGGTCTTCGTTTATTTATTTTGATATTATTGGCCACTAATCAAAGTTAATTGTTAATGATAATAATAAATTAGGTGGAATTCAAAAAATTATAATAAATTATAAGGTCGCCGACATTCTTAAATTGAAAAATTTGCATTTTACATTTTTTAAAATAATTTCAACTTTATATTTTCACCAGACAAGGTCCAGTTAGTGGAAACTGTGGAGTTTCCATTTTTTTTTGATAAGCAAAATCAGATAAAATTTTGTTTTGTCATTTCTTTTTAGTAGATGTGAGATAATCTTTCAAAGCTGCTAAATTGATGTATTGAATTTTATCGAAACTTTTTGTGTGCACACATCAAGTAAAGGTAAAAAGAACAAAATTTTTATTTTAGACCATTCAATCATAATATTACTATTTACCTATTCCTTTGCGAATAGACGAGAAAAAACCTCAGACAATTTTTAATTTTAATGTTTTTATGAATTTCCATGAAAAAGTTACTAAGATGAAACTTGTTACTTGATAAATTGCATTTTTCTATTTAATATTAAATTCTTCAGAAACTATAAATTTCATACTTTTTAAACAGAAAATGTAATTTTATTGAAGAAGTTTTGAATGAAAATGTCGAATTTTTTGAGATTTCTAATTGCCCACTAGAAAAACGCGTACACATTTTAAAATATTTGAAAATGGCAAATTTTTCGCTTTAATTTTTTTAAAGGAAGGAAGTTTCTATGAGCAAAACGGAAATAAGCTGTAGCGATTAGTTGGTGGTCACTAACCACCGTTAAAAAGTATTCAAATTATTAGTTATAAAATTAATTATATCTGTTAGTTTGGTTATGGATATTTTGGGAAATCACAGAATCCAGAGTTGTGTATTCCGGATGTGGAAACGATCAGTGCAAATTCGGTTCGGAAAATTTTGATAAAAAAAACCAACACAAGTTTACATGATTAAAGAATGTACGCTTAAGTCTGTTCAGTGGAAAATTTTAAGTTGGTATTATCTGCTTGTTTTTGTTATCGGTGGTTTGCCATTTGTGTGGTGTAAGTTGTATTGCAGTTACTGTTTACTAAATTGACTGTTCTCATTTTTATACATTCGATTGTTTGGGTTAATTCGAATAATTAATTAATTTATTTTTTTTTTTAATATAAAATAGCATCCGATTTTCACAGACATACTCATTATTACATATTTTGTCGTAATTATTTTTCTTTCCCTGACGGAATATTTAGTCATACTAAATAATTAATAAGAATAATGCAATTTTGTAGTATAATAATGCTTACAATAAAGATGCAGCTGACCAAGTAATGATCATTTAATTCGTAATTAAAAAGCTAATAAAAATTAATATTGCAAACATTCAATGCAACTTATAAAATTTTGAATTCAAACAATAGACATTATGTTGAGTTTTCATTCGGATAATAATGAATTTTCAAGGTATTCATTCGATTATTACACCATTAATTTAATATTTTATTGATTTTTTTTTCAAATTTAATTAACAAAACACGAAATTCGTATAGAAAAGTTTATGAGTATTTTGACTCCACGATAACGAGTCAAGGCTACATCAATGTATGGTTAGGCAAAGGGGGGGTTTGATTAATTTTGTCTGAATGCAGGGGGGGGGGATTAATAAATTTGACAATAATAATATTGAAGATTGTGTTCAGTGCTTTCTATTATGACAATTAATTTGATAACTTAATCTTAACAGTAATTAAATTACGAATTCGGTTTACTGATTACCACAGTCATTAACAACTGATTAAAAAATGGTGGTTGACAAATCATAACTAACTGTAACCGTTTTTAAAGCGTGTTTACTATTAAATTTATCTTGAAATTATATTTAACACAGATAAGTTGAATATACAAAACATTTTCAGTCTCATTTACCACGCAAATGTGTGTAATTATCATTAATCGCTTACATACATCAAGGCTGGAAAAAAATTTTAAATATTTTTTTTATATAATGATAATATAAACTGATGTATAGAATGTGTAATTTAATCAAAAGTTAAGTTTTTTTCAATATCACACTAGGTATAATATAAAATTTATGATCACAATAAAGTAAGTTACGTAAACCAAATTTTGTAATCGGTAGGGGACAATGCTGCTTTAATTTTTAAGGATGCACATTAAATATTATTTAACTTCACCATGAACTTTTCATTGCAATATTTAAATGATTTCGATTAAACGTATATATGTAAATAATTCATGCTCATTTTTATTATTCATAATATTGACTTTGTGCAACAATGGTGTAATATCATCCACCTGTTACGATATGCTCAGGTGAATTAGGTTTAATTTCTTAACTTGAGAAACCTTCTGAGACTTTGAAAAAATTTATTATTGGCATAAAAATATTATTGATCTATCATTTTCTAGACCCCTTATTTCTCTAAAGCTCCAAATCTAATGTTAAAAATGCGTCAGCCAGAGCTTTAAAACGAAAAAATGCGGCTTTAAAATTTTATGGACAATATTTCATGTAAATATGGATCCTTGGGAAGCCTGGCTGATTCAGGAAATTCATGACGAACAGGAAGAAGGTAAAAATGCTAGGATTTTATACCAAATCCGAAAATTTCTAATCGAATTAATTTTCGACTTTCAGTGCAATTTGCTTTTCTAAATTAAATTTACAAAATTATCAATAAATGTAATAAGAGGCTCTTTTTAAATTATTCCACCGTTAAATGATAAAAATACAATAAATTCATGGATTTTACGTAATTAGCATTCCGGTTGGTGTCACCTCGGCGAGATTGCTACCTAATAAAATATAAAACTGGATTAATTTGAAAATAAGCTTTACGTAATCCCAAATCGAATTTACACAGGTTGATTATGAATTATTTGCAAAAATTATATTTTAGTAAGTCATTTCTAAAAATATTTTTAGTTGTCGAGGCAAACTAAGTGACGAAAAATTGTTACTTGTTTGTACCTTAAGTACTTTCTCTTTGTAATATGTATTTAGGTTATCTCAACGATACTTGCTTTTTTACTCTAAGCCTATTAGCATTGACATTAATTTTAGATTTATGTTTTTTTGGTTACCAGTCGACATTGAAATAAAATGGAAGCATTTCCGTTGTAATATTTAATTTCGTCAGGTGTGTTTTTTAACAAAAATATTAGATCTGGCTTATAGCTTAGAACTCTTCAATATTATAGTTTTTTCCAAAATCCATATTCTATTGAAAATTATGAAGGGCAATATTTTAGCATGATACGTTTCGAGAGCTGACCGCATTTTCAAGTAGCACTCGATCAAATGCAGTTTGAGCACTAAATCTTTAAGCTTATCAAAATTAAATCGCTATTCTTGTGACCTCTAGCTTCCACGATTTATTAATATAAGGGTAAAGTTTCGTGTACTCAGCCACTTTTTGCCAGTCAATATTTACAAAATCCACAAAATAGTTTTAATTTTATTTCAGCCAAAAGCTGAAAGCTTTACAGCAGCTTCCAATTTTTAACTCATTTACTTTGTTATTTGATATTTTATCATAAATTATATATTACATTTTATTTTTCAAAGCGAAAGAGAGCTGCTTTATAATTGGATGATTTTCATGATCATTAAGTAAATAACCTAATGGTCCTAATGTATTTCCGATACTAAATGTTGGATGTTTATTTTGGCTCTTGCAATTATCCACTCAATCACAGACTAAAAGTTTAATTGCAAGGGAGCGATTCAATCGAAAAATTTTATCAAAAAGAATAAATAAAATTTTCACGTATTTTATTTATTTTTTCTAGTTGACCCATTCAACCGAGCATTATGTGCATTGTGTTGCAAAATACGTTGAACAATAACAATTTTCAAAACTGGCAAATCGAGACTTGCATTCATATTACACAAAAGAGCTACCTAATTATTTATGCTGTAAAACGAATTTTTAAATGGCAAAATTCAAATTTACTTAAAATATTATGTAACTTTTAAATACAGAGCTGGATGCAGGGAAACTTACAAAAGGAACGTAAATCGAAAATCTCTGAAAAAATTAAGTGCTGATGGTAGGTACATTATAATACCTCTTTATGTGTTTGTACATAACACAATATTTAAACGAGATAAAGCAAAAACTGATAACACACGCAAAGCACTGCTCATCCGTTTAGTAAAGCACATTAATTTATCTAAATTGCAGTATTTTGATTAACAGACAGTTTTGTTGTCGCAAAAAATTTATGTCAATATTAATGATTGGTGTCGAAATAAATTAATTTATAATCTACACGCAAAGTTATACAATAACAATGTAACAATGCGCTAATGCCGCTTTTGAGCTGTTAATTATTTTATTACAATTGAAAATTACGTAAACCTAACACGTATACTTACTAAATTTCGTCTTACAATGAAGACGTGAGCATTAATTTATACTTTATGACCATCCGCAATATATAAAGTAGTAGCGGAAGCGGAAATTGAAGGAAAATGGAAAATATAATGTAAGTGGAACTTTGGATGCACTAATCAACAACAGCGAGATTTTATCTATCTACAATCGAAAAATATATGTTTCAACAAAATTGACAAAGCAGAAAATTTAATAATAATAACAGGTTATGAGCCTAGGTAGCCATATGTTAAACAATGAAAATGAAATGTTAGTTTTTTTAAAATCCTGTGCAAAGTTTATGAGGGTACGAAGGCTTCCTGAAGCCACAAAATAAAAAATAAATTTTAAGTGTCAATTGCGACTTACAATTGTCAATTTACACTTCGAAGTCGCAATTGACACTTAGAAGTCGCAATTGACACTTCGAAGTCGCAATTAACGCCTGCGCAACTGTACTTATAATTACTACTATATTATTGCAGTAAATAAGTATTATTGCGCAGGCGTTAATTGCGACTTCGAAGTGTAAATTGACAATTGTAAGTCGCAAAATTGACATTTAAAATTTTTTTTTTACTTTGTGGCCTCAGGACGCCTTCGTATGAGGGAGCTTCAAAGGATTAATAAAATGATAGTCCTTCGTATTACCTGATTGAAAAAATGCTTTTATTATACATGTACATCAACGATGTTAGTATTTGTGTTAATATCTTTGTCGGTATACAAATAAGTCAATTAGTGAACTATGACTCGATTATTATCAACCGAAAGACCAAAATTGTTTTAGTCAACTTGCTCTACACCTCCGTATATTATTTGATCAATTACTACCTTAACAAAATTTAATTAGACGTTTATGCTTGAACGGGTAATTCACTTGAACACAATACTAACATGGCGCATACGAAATTAATAGTTTAAATTAATTAATTACACCGTGCAATTAAATAACAATAACAAGTTGTAATGATGTGTTTTCAATTTTAAATTAGGGATTGTTCTTAATAAAAAAAATTTATATCTAATTATTGTAGCGTATACGTCACAACTAACATGTTTTTCATGTTAAACCACTTCTTCTAAGCGGTTTATTTTAATTATCCCAATTAGAATAACACTTGTTCGTTTCGCAAATGACCTACATAAGATTTTATTTTCGGGATTTATTAAAGGAGTTTCGGTTAATCCTGACAATATTGTCAGATCTTGGCTAAGGAAAACAGACAACGAAAAAATAACAAATGAAGCAAGATTTTATTGTTACAGTAACTGAGTTATAAGCTGAAAATTGACCTAAATGGCAGGATAAAACTATTAATAATTAACAAAGTAAATTAAATCAACATTAGACGTTTATTTTGGGGTTTCTCTTCATAACGGTAACAATTAAGTACACCGATAACGAAAATGCTACCGTAACTAATCCGGCTAACAAGAAAATCGGAGCAACAATATTAGCATTTCGACTCCCAGATTCTATCCCACTAGGTTTAAGTTCCGGTAGAACAACTTTAAATTCCAAGTACGATTGCCAGTCGGTAGTCGTGGAGTTTCCTGTATTTGCACTTCTTTTGACTTTTGTTGTTTTACTCAGTGCGGTTTCTTCACAACTCCTCGTCTAAAACAAATAAAATTAACTCGGCAATAACTTGGAAAATATGAAAAACCAAAGCTTTCTGGTATACATATTGATTTTGTCAACCTTCATTTTAATTATTATTGTTTAGTTTCCCAACCTTTGTGGTTCAATTTCTGCTCAAATTGCCAAAATTAATTGTGTATTGCAGAGGTTCTCAAATTGGTTAATTTTACAATAATTCATTTTTATCTGACAGCGTCACATGCGATTTTTTGGATAATCGAAAAAAGTTCTACAATTTGTTCTGTTCATTTAACGTTTTCTTAAGGGGGGGGGGGAAATGTTTGCACTGAAAATTATTTTTCAGATTTTTAAAAATATTTTTAAAGCCAAACTTTCTTTTGCAAAAAGATTGTTTTAAAATAATTACTAGATCGTATATCATTTTTGAATAATAAATATCCTTCCAAAACATGAAATGAGATAATTATAATTTAATGCAATTTTGATTTGTTTCGTTTTGTTCATTACGGCTGTGTTACACTATACAATTTATTGTACAAGATATGACATCATTTTATATATTTACATACATGATAAATTGCCTAGTGTAATACAGCCATTAAACATAAAAATTAAAAAACTACAAAAAAGCATATTATTATGTAAATTGAAAATTACAAAAATTTCAAAGCGGCTTATACGAAACATTCTTCTCGTGACCAGTCCGATCCTGCTGTGGAGTCTAATTAAAGTACACTTGGAAAAATTTCCCGACCACTGGAACTAAAGAAGTTTTAAGTCTGAAAATTAGATTTAAGGTCGCGTCATCCGGGAAATATTATTTTGTATTCTCGAGAGACAAGCAAAATGAAATTTCTTGCTTCCAATATTTTCAGTAACTAATGAAGTTGAAATCAAACAATATTTATGCAAAGCAGGTTTATAGAAGAAAACTCCGATATCAAGTTACATTTCTTTTAGATATTTCCAGTTCATTACAGAAAAATATTTTTGAATTTTATAAATATACTTGAGGAATTTTCTCCACATCAGCAATGTTTTGTTCAGGAAGTGTTGCTAATTAAATAATCTGAACGACTTTTCTTTCCGACTTCTTCTTTTCGGAAACAATTTTCTCGAAATTGCAATGGATTAAATTTAGAAATCTTTAAATTGAAAACTACTTTGGAAATGTAAAAATAACAAAGCTTTTGTAAAATACACCCGAAGCAATTCAAACATTTTTGAATAATTTAAATTCACTTGTTTAGAACCTAAAACCTGCATTTACATGTAAATGGAAACAAGAAAAAGTTAAAATTTCTTTCTGTATTTTTATCAAGCAGCTTAATTAACTGTTCTCGTTTTGATTTAAAATTTTGCAAAACTTTTCGCCAGCTGATACCGACTAATATTCCAATTATTAGTTGGAAACTATTATTACATTTTCAAACTGTTTTATTGATCCATCTCAAAATATAAATGTATAGCAGAGTTGTGACAAATTAAAATTAATTAGAAGGTTCACAGTCTCAAATTACTGAGGTCACACAATGTTTAATTGTCGCTTATTTTAATTGCTCATTCGAGATGTTATTTAAATTTTACTTAAGTGCAATCGCTAATTTATTATCTGGCGTTCTCCGGAGATGCCAAGTTAATTTTTTTTATTCCAAGTCGGAAATTACGACAGTATTTTCTTCTAGCAAAGGAAAAAATCGAGAAAACTATTAGGAAACTAAAGTCTCGCAATATTTTGCAAAGACAAATAAAGCTTGCAGGCAAAGGAAACTTACAGGGATATATTTGCAGGTGGTGCAAAAAGGTTTCCACGATTGCATAATGTAACTTCCAGTGTTGTAATATTTTAAAAATTATAAGTTATCTGAAATGTTTCTTGTTTGCAATAAATTTTGTTCCTTTATTGCAATGTTTACCACCAACTGATGTTTCCTACTGAACATTAATTCGGAATATCAAGTCGGAAGCAAAATATCACGACGTAATTTATGTATGTACATGCAAAAGATAATCTTACAATATTGTTCTGTAAATGTAGAAGCTTACAATTTCATGAGATCAAATAAACTGAAATATCTCTACAAATAACAAAACATATCCCAATTTTAAAAGTGGAAACCGAGGTTTTTTATATTCTGATTTTTCTACGAATTTTTAAGATAAATAAAAATAGATATAATTTTTTGTAAAAAAATAATAAAACAACTTTTTCCCAATTATCTGTGAATGCCGAAACATATTTCTAAACGTCTCATTTCCGCTGATGACTGTTATCGAGTCGAAAATCTTAAAACGGAAATTAAACAAAGAGCATTAACATTTTCTAGTTTAATTTTTGCCACTAATGATATATTGTGTCGTACGGAATAGAAGTTGCACTTTGTTTGATCAGTAACTCAAAATTCAAAAATCCCTAATAAATTTATTTCTTTCAAAATTCAATCTTACCCGTTACAACGGAAAGTAGAAATCTTAAAAAACTGTTTTGCCATTTTATTTCCGTTTCCAAAAAATATGTTTTATGGATATTAAGTTGTTCAGTTTTGATGTTTTTCCTCCCCATAAAAATGGTTTGCTTCCATATTCAATAAAGATGAGATAAAAATATTTTGTGTGTTAGGAATATTAAATTTATCAAATATATTTTAAGACTTGTCAGGAAATTGTAACATTAAACATCCCTTAATTTAATTTATAAAATACTTGTGTAGGGATGAAAAAATTAAATTGAATAGAGGTTTTTAAAAGAAGACTGATCTAATTATACGCTTCAAATAAATACAAACAACCGCCATTTTGTTAATTTAATAAAAGATTATTTATATTTTTCTTTAAATAAAGTTGGTTAGCATTTATAATTGAACAGTTTGATATGTACCGGGTAGCTAATAAGAAATATTAAGTTAAAAACACGATCTTAAGTTTAGTTTCATCGACTTTACAAACTTTTTCTGTAATTGCCCTAAACATTTCAGTCACAGCGGAAATCACCCGTAAGAATTAAGTCGCAGTAACTTAGAAATACATAAGAAAAAACGCTCTTTCCAGAGAATTTCCATTATTAAATTAAAAAAAATTGTCTTCTGTTTTATGTTCGTCTTAAACTTTTTTTTTGAAAATTTAAAACTTTGACAAAAATTGCTTTAGTGAACGTTTGGAAAACCTAAATTAAATAACTTTAATAAAAATTAATGAAAAGCAACAACGACAATTATTTAATCTAGAATTAAATTTAGAAACACAGTTTGTTTAACTAATTAAACCTTAAATGCTTGCAAATCCCACAAACGGATTTTCGTTCATCAAATAAAGCACGTGTCAATATTCATTAAGAAGCCCCGAAAAGCATTACAACAAACTGGAAAGAATACAAAAAAAGTCGGTTGCTCCAATTAATCTAAAATTGTAACAAAACCGAAAAAATTATTTTCATTTGCTTTGTATTAATTGTTTTAGCGGAATAACAAAAAACTAAGTAGATAGATTCTGCATTTTGAAAACATAAATTTTTCCAAGATAAAAAATGCAAGTGACATGCAACTGGTTGGTGTAGAAGTTAGTTCTCGTTAGTACTTTATATCCGGGTTCGCTTTTAAAGAACCTAAATATTTATCTTAATTTTTAAGAGTGAATTTGTATCTTACTTTTTAAGTCGTTTTCCATGGAAAATTTATGAAATTAAGATTAAAGAGGAAATATATGTGACAGTTATAAGGCAAGTTTGAAGTGGGTTGAATATTCGACTTGAAAGAATCAGACACAAAGGAACTCGTATTGTTCCAAATACAAAGTTTCAAACATATAAAGAAGCTTTTATTTAATGAACTTTTTTTGTCAAAAAGAAACATTTTCGTGTAATTCTTTTACTGAAAAATCAAGATTATTTTCAGTCCATCATTAATAACAGTTTTCTACGGAAAACCTGAAAGGTGTGTCGTTGGCAAGATAAATGATAGCGGAATGTCGTTTAATATTATTCGAAAAGACGTATAAAATATGAATATTTTTATACTTACAGGAAAGCAGTCCTCGTATAATAGACATCCGAGCATCCTGATAGAAAGGACCATTTCATCTCCGCTATTAGCCCCTTGAAACATGAATGCTCGGAAAGGCATTGTCGTGATAAGCGAGCTCACTTGACGGGGATGCTCAGGGCATACACTTTTCATTGACAAAACCCTGCACCCCAAACTATCTACCATTGTAACCGAATCGAAATTTGTTTTCGCCGTCGATAACGCTGTTCTGGAAGATCCTACATGTTGCATTGTGACATCTCCAATTCTACTGTATTTCCATCCTGAAATTTTCGAAAAATTCAATTTGAAATTACACCCACGGCAATATTTCATTCTCAGTTAGAATTTGCACTAAATTTTCAATTCTATCATTTAATTAAAGTGGAACGCTGAAGCTGACAAAGCGTTTCCTGTAAATCCCAGAATTGATTTACTCGAAAGTTGTGTAGTTTCTGCTTTTAGCATTCTAAAAAGCTTTGTTTTCTTACTTGAAAAGTAAACTTGTGGCGGCGTCTGAACTTAATTTTAATAGAACTTTATTGAGAATTAACTAAAAATACACCTTCAACTTTCGAAACAAATTAGAATTTCTGAATTATTTCTCGTGTCAAATTAACACGAGATATTCATGCGTTTATAATTAATCATCATGAGTTTCTTACCATCCCCATCACGAACAACTGCCTTTAATAGTAAATCTTCTCCTAAATTGACGGCGCTTCCAGGAGTAACGACTTGATTAAATTCATTACCATCCGGCGCTTTTCTAAGCAAACTTACTTGGCTTGCAAAGGTTCTCTGGATTCCACCGGTTGCCACGTTTGATACCGTACGACCTTGGCTAAATTTTAAATTACTAAACCTTTTTGGGCTATCCGCATTATGATAAAACTTACGTAATTTGCGGGCTAACTTTTAAGTGTTTCGTGTGACTTGCTATACGCTCCTGTGGTTTACAATGCAAATTTATTACGTAATCTTCGGGTAACTTTAACCCTCTTAATGTGGGAAAGCGAATGGAAGCGCACAAATATGGATTTTCACTCGATGAACAATAGCGTATACCGCACTCGATTAACTGGTTACCACTTAAGTCAATTTTGAAGATGTCACCAGATCCCTGCACACAATCGCTTCTGGAATTATCAATTACCGGCAGCGTGTCAAGGATTTGAGGAGTGTGAATTACGGAACGAAAGAAACGGTTCGATACCCCATCCAAACAACTCATGTTGAGGATTTTTACTTGGGGTGTGTTGGGTACTACTGGCGGAACTCCATAAACTGCAGGTGCAGGTGGTGGAAGATAATCATGGGGTGGTGGATAAATAGCTATGGTATCGTCGAAGGGAATTGAATCGACACTCGTTGGAGGAGAAACAGGAACTTGTGGTGGTAAATACTGAGGAATATTTTCAATTGGTTGTGGAGGGGGAATATGATGGTGCTGATTTGTAAGTTCTTCCAGCAGAACGACTTGGTTGGAATAAGGAAGAATATAATTATAGCCCAATTGGGCGTCGTTCCAGGATGGATCGTAATTGTAATCGTGACCACCAACTTTACGATTTTTATTGTCCGTTACCACAAGTTTAAAACAAACACAAATAATTATCGGCACCGAATATTTCATTTTGAGATGTTTTGATCGACTGCATCCATTTACAAGTTTAAATCCTTTTATAGGCTTTTAATTCTGCCACTTTTTAAATCGTGACCAGCACAACATGTTTTGACAAATTTTCCAGTCGGTCATTCGGATTGATTATTGATTAAATATTGTCACAAATGAATAAATAATGAAGCTTCTAAAAACGGAGGTTTTAAAGTGTTGTGGGTTTATGGAGCACCGTTCTTGTTTAAAAAAATCGTGCTTAATGGATTTACGAATGTCACGATTAAAAGAGAAATTAATACGCAGTGCAAGTGTTATTGTTTATCGATTTATGATTAATAATTGGTTAAAACAATTTTTAGAAATTTTAAGTGATGAGCAAAAGTTAGCAATGGAAGCTCGCCTTTAAATTGCTTTTAATTAAATTAGCATCGCAACAATACAATAAAAATTATTAAATGCTACAATGGGCCGTACAATATATTACAAGAAAAATAGAATTTTAAAACCCCGAAAATGCTTTAATATTTTTTTATTTTTTTTGTATTCCGCAATAATAAAAGAACAATAGAAGAGCGTTAAAAGTGCTTAGCCTATAGTAATCATCATAAATGAGCACTAAGCGCTTATAGCAAATACGAGGTGAATTCAAAAATACGTCACCCTGATCCTTATGAAGTTCAAAATTACCATAGTGAAAAAAATAACTTGACTCCTAAATTATACATATAATTCTCTGGTTTTGGTGAACTGAAAAATAATTTGGACAAGTCAAACAAAGTCGTAGGATTACGTTCCGTCAAAAAAAACAAATACTTTTAATTCATCATCGTTTCGAGGATATAATATTGTTTTATCTCCCTCCTCGAGATAGAAGGGACATAATTTTTTTTTATTTCGATTGAAAATTTTATTATGAAAATTTATGTTGTACTTTAGGTATAAAATAGCTTATTTATACATTTTCGATCAATAAATTATCAAATTAGCAAATGAACTTTTGTTCGAATTCAATAGTAAGGATAAGACAATAATATAAATAATACAATGAAACAGGAAAAGAGTTGTTGTAAAAGTGGCAGATTTTGATAATATATAATCACAATAATATTGCTAAAGGCAATAATTCTAAAAACAATTACTTTGTTTTTGGCGAAACTGAGTAAAACTGGCATTTTATGCTAAGACCTGCAAATTTAAAAACTTTAAAATGAAATTTTAAGATTTATTCAAATGAGTAGAAAATTAGTAATTGCAAAAATATGTAAGCTTTAAATGCATAAATATTCAATTAAGTACTTAGCAATCCTTATCAAATTAAGACATAAGTGTAAGCGATTACAAGAATTAATCATTTTCTTTCAAAACTTTCTCCATCATTACCATAAATTACTTTGCCAACTTCATATTAATTATTTATAACTGAGGTTTTATTGCAATCGATTTTGTATGTTTTTTATTAAATATTCAAATCTGCACTTCTGCTAATTCCCAATCAATAATAATCTACAATTCTACAATTTTCAATAAAAAAACTTCGAAATTATTTAAAAACTTTTTTCACAAGGATAGTATTCGAAAACTACCATCAATGATATACCGACATTTCAAAATAGGAACCATGACCCTGTACGCGGACGACACCGCAATTTATGCACTCCTTGCACACATGGACCTGCTTGGTTTTTAAATTTTTTTCTGCAAATTTAAAAATTATCCATTTAAACAATAATTTAATTTAAAAAAAAGAGTCTTAATTTAATTATTTCAAAAATTAAAAAGTGCAATCTTTTTGTTTATTTAAGTAATTTTTTCAATTTTCAGATAATTTTAATACATGGCTATTAACACCGGCATAGCGGATAGGAAAATTCATTTCGAATCATTACCATTGAATAAAGCAACCCCGAGTAGGCCAATATTTTCACAAAGGAAATTAAGTTTCCCAGCTTCGTTGCATGCAAATCTCTTGGGCATTTCATCTAATGGTAGTGGCGAAAATGGAAAAGAAGCTATTAACGCTAAAAGACGGTTCAGTAACGTTGGTGATGTGGTTTCTAGAAAATTATCAAACACGATTGGTTGGAGATCAACAAGTGTTCCTCCCGAAGAGGTAATATCGCAGGGTAGAACTTTATGTGGACAGTATATTAGAAATCGGTTAAAACGCTCCGGTTTTTTTAGTAAGAAACTAAATTTGTATAGATTACGTAGTGTATTAGGTACTATTGACGGTGTGACTGTTCGAGAAGTGTATCCGTTTTTAGTGGCAGCTGGAATTGAATTAGAAAGAATGTATCCGAAACTTTATAGCGGAATATCTAGACAGTCCAGTATGGCACCTGGCGGTGTTTTGGCATCGGATAAAGCAGCGGCAGGATTATTGATAGCTATTTCGCACGATTTACTCAAGTCCGATATAACTTGGGGAAAAGTTGTTTCCGTATTTGCTGTTGCTGGTGGTTTAGCTGTCGACTGCGTCTTTCAAGGACATCCCGAGTACTTACACACACTGATGGATGGAATGACTGAAGTTTTGGAAGACGATTTAGCCCATTGGGTGGCCACAAATGGAGGATGGGTAAATTTTTCAGACTCACAATTAAATTAACCGTTTAAAAAACATTTATTTTTAGATTGCTCTAGCCGCTCAATGTCGATGTCCCGAGACGGATTTTTCCATCTTCGAATACACGTACATAATAGGACCAATAATTCTTGTGCTAATTTTAATTTATTTAGCCATTCGTATATTTTTATAAATTATTTTTAATTGTTTCCAGTAATAATAATAATTACATTAGACAATTACTAATATTGCACCATGCAATAAGCAATTATTCCATAAGTCGTTCGTTTACCATTTATTTAATAAGTAAATACAAGTTTATAAATAAAAAAACAATTAAAAAAATAGTTGTTCGTTATGTTATGTCATGTCAACTTGTAAATAAGAAGTATATTTGAAGAAAAGCTTAGGAAATACTTATAAGGTTATTTCAAGGTGATCCATTGCAATGATAGCTCTTCCTGCTTCATCGCTGGAGATGATACAAAATACCGACCCCTTCTCAGATTGCGAAGGGGTTAAAACTTGATATTTTGCTTTTGGGGGCTTTGATAAGAGATTTCTGATTTCAAGCCGCCATAGCTCCGATATTATTGATTTTTTAAGTTTAATGAATTAGAACTTTTTTAAAGACCATTCGCTTATATACAAATTAGCTTATAACCTTTTATCGTCTAGAATCAACAAATTTCGAGTTATAAATTAAATTAAGAGAAAATATGATTAAAAATTCAGGTTTTTTTTTTTACTTTTCTTGCAAACCCCGTATCTCTTAAACAAAACGTTTAAAAAAAAACTAACTTCTCAAGCCGGATAGGGAATTTAACGGGCTTCAACTCTAATCAAAGAAATTTTTTTGGGAAACCAACCGTTTTCACAAAAATTTTAAAAATAATGAACAAGGTGTAGGTAAAAAAATAAACATAATCAATTAATTCGAATTATACGAAAGAACAAGCACGGAGCTATATCATAAGGCTTCTTCCTTATTATTATGTATAGAACATGGACTTAGAAGCAGTGGCGTAGCTAAGATTTTTGGGCCCAACAGCAAAATATCGTAGGGGCCCCTATATATAAATATATCGTATCTGCATGAAAATAAAGCGAAAATTTTTTTGTGATTACTATCATCTTACAGTCTGCACTGTTGCTTTGTATGTATAATGAATTTACTATTACAAGCTGAAGCAAAAGTTTGTAATTTATTTTTTATATCCGGGTTTAGTTGTATTTTTTTTAGGGCCCCCTAATCTTCGCGGCCTTATTGCCTTGCGACCATTGGCGCTATGATAGCTACGCCACTGCTTAGGAGTCTACCAACTGAATTTTGGTTGCATGAAAAGTAACCAGAATTAAATGTTATGTTACCATGCCGTGATTTAACTATCGCTTGTATGCACTTGTATTATTTCGCATCAACTTAAACTTAAACGACAAAAAGATGAAATCTGAACAGAAAGTAGATATTATTTCATATTTGCCTTTGGAACTGATAGAAAAAATTTCTTCTCATTTGGACGCTAAGGATATTACACAAGTGATAAAGGTTTCCAAGTGGTGGAAAATATTGTTCCAAAACAATGTTTTATGTATGCAATTATGTAAAGTTAACCAAGTTCTGCAAATGGAAGAAAAATATCAGAGTAAAGCGTGCAAAAGGTTTATTGCATTGTTCGATTGTTATTACTATTACTTATGGACATATTATCTGAAACTTAATCAAAATTGGTTGGAAAAACCACATAGTGAAGTCATGAGATCCGTTTTCCAGTTTTCTGAGTATTCTGACATCTGTTATCTTGACGAACAAATAATAATTTTTATATTTAAAGAAAGGACATTATTTCTAGGCATAATGCAGTTGAAATTTGAGATATACGATTCACACAGAGACATCATAGATACATTTATTGTACTTGCGAACGATTATACAGATATTCTTCGTCAAGGAAATTTAATTGTTATCGGAATTGCTATGAAAGGCAACCAGAAATGTACAATTTTAGTGAGAGACATTGAAAGCAAAAGCTTTTTGTCGGGCCATCATTATATTAATTCAGTTATAATGAAGGGACTTTTGCATGTCTTTAAAATAGCTGTCAATAAAGATGTAATTGCAGCCACTGGGCTTAAGAAAAGCGAAATTAATATAATTTGTCTGACAACTGGGAATGAGAAATTAAAATTACAATATAACACAGAGGTCCTTTTTTTTGGATTCCATAACGAAGAACTAATTGTTTTAACAGGAGATGGTAACGTTCACGTGGTGAATTTTTGGGAAGGCCACAAAAAATTTACAGAAACTACCATGCAGTTGAACACCATTCCGAACACGTTCTATCGTGCAGTTTTGGAAGGCCAATACTTGATTGCAGAATTAAATAGTAACGTTTATGTTTGCAATATCACCAAAAATAAGCTTCTGTATATTACCCAGTGGCCGGCATTTGGAAACTGGAGTATAAAAAATTCTATAGCGATCTACAGGAAATCAATGCGAGTTTGGGAAATAGTAGATTATACAAATGGAAATCATATTGCAACTATTGACCTCATATCTGATAAACAGTTCCAGATAACAGCTAACAACAGATTTCTGATATCTGCTTGCAAGGAGATTGAAGACCCGTATTATATAATAAAAATTTTTGATTTATTTACTGGTAATTTCATAAGGGGTTTTTCTTTGCCACGTAACGTAGTAAATATTTATTATTTTAAAAGCACAGAAACAATGTTACTGATTGCCTTCTATACCAGCACATGGGAAGGGATACCAACCCAGCAAAAATTGATTTTAGATTTTGATGTATATGTGTGATTCATTTACCAGTAAAGATTCGACTAATTAAATAATTTGTGATTTGTGTACTATACTGAGACTTGACTGAAAATTTATTAAATGCAATAAAAAGATACCTTAAAACAAATAATGCTTGCTTCTCTGTAACATCCTCCACATAAATGTACTCTCCTAAGGATGATTATCAAATATAAGGAATCTTCTGAAAAAATTTTTTAATTTTCCACTAGTCATACCGGAATTAGGATTTATGTAGAATTGATTACTGCATACCGTTTCTCAATCTTTCAGTATTTACGACCCCAAAACCCCATGATTTCAATTTTCAAAACCCAGATGATTCGTTTAAAATGAATGTATTTTATTTTACATTAGACATTGTAATACAACGCCTTGAGATTCGTTTTGAGAGTTTTCGAAAATTAAAAGAAAACTTTGAATTCTTAGAACCTAGAATCATTTTAAAGATGAAAGAAATCGAAGCAGTTCAATGCTGTGATTTGCTTCAGAAAAAATATTGTGATGTTCTCAATAATAATCTTGCAATTTAATTCAAAATTAATACTTTGGTTTTTTAGGGGCCCGATTTGTATATTTTCTTACGGGCCCTAGCTACTCTTGCACCGCCACTGCTTGTCGCGAGCTTTATTTCCTTTTCCCGAGAGAATATTCTTAAAATTAAGGGCACTAATATGGTTTTTTCTTTAATAGCAAATATTTTCAAAAAGCTTGGTCCTACCAAATGTCCCCCCTTTCATTAGATATTCGAGTTGATGGCCGTTGCTTTTATAACTTGGCGTCTACGGTGACTCTATAAAGTCACTGTATTGGCGTCTTTAAGCTTTCTCGAATTTAAAAAATTATTTTATAGTATTTCCAATGTCGTACCTGCTCTTTGCGTTACAAAAAATTGTTAATTTGAAATTCAAATTAAATTTATTGGAATGAAATATACAAACCGAAAGAGAAAAAATCTTATGAGGGCACTGAACAAAAAAAAATTAGATGAACTTAATAACTCAGGATCAGCCCTGTGTTTAATTTTTAGAAGAGATATTTCTGGAAATAAATAATAAGTACTAAAATAATAAAATATATAACAGGTTATAATATAACATTACAAAAATTTCCACTTTCATATATTGAGAAAAAAAATTTAAATCACTTTTATCTCTGGCCAATCTGGCCATCCTATCATATAAAATCTATAATTGCTGTAAACAAATTTCGACGCTATCAAGCCAAAACGGCACAAATTCCTGCAAAATTATGTTTTTGTAGTACAACTGAAAATTGGCTCAAGATATTGCGAATTTTTCATTAAAAAAAAAGAGGATAATTTTTCGAATAACTAGGTACATAATACAATTTTATTATTAACATAATTTCATAATGAGTTTACGATTTTTATTGCATTAATAAGTTTTGTATATATCAAAAATTCCCAATTAATAAAAATTTTAAATGTCATGTTGTAAGTATCAAGTATCGATCACTAATAATCGGCATTCAAAATTTAAAAATAATTATATTCGATTTCACAAACGTGTGTTGAAGTGTAATTGGTGCAGTGGCGTAGCGAGCTTAACTTGCGTCCGGGGCACAATACCTTTTTATCCCCCCCCCCATTCGAAAACCATATAATATTATATGTCAAATATACTAATTTAAACATTACTAAATTTAAAATATATTTTCCAGAAATTAATTATAATAAAAATAATGCAGCAATTTTTTGTTTTACGGACCATTTGGAACCCCTTCGTGAGTAGCGCCCGGGGCAAGATGACCCCCCTTGCCTCCCCCCCCTCGCTATGCCACTGAATTGGTGATAAAGAATTATTTCTCAATAATGCATTTTTATTGTTGAAAAACTTTATACGTTGATTAAATTTTAACACAGGTTTATGAAATCGGGCGTAAGTGTTGTAAATGACATTTTTTCAACCAGTGGAAGCTCGTCAGGGAAGGCTAAAGTAGCTTAAATTGTTAAAATTTCTGAAAAAATAAAAAGTGGATTTTTGATCGTAGATCTATCATACTCTTTCCACAATATACATATCAAAAAATTTTCCTTTTCCAAACCAGCCTTTTCAAAACAAAAATATATTTATACTGTGATATAATTAATATGAACTAATTTTGAACAACATTCGCGAATTTTAGATACCAACGGTTTCGCGAAAAAACATAAATCTTTGGTGGGTGTGCTGAGTTGACGTCAAGCTAGCACCCCCCACATCGAGAAAATGACATTTTTTTAAATTAAGTAAACCATAATTTTATTATTGACTAATTGGACTCATTTTGGATAACATTCGCAAATTTTGGACACCAACGGTTTCGGGAAAAAAGATAAACGTTTGGTGGAGCAAAATTTGTTTAAGTATTTAACAACAATTCAAATACTAACGATATAATAGATGCATTTATTTAAAAAAATAATCATGTAAAGGAGTAAAAGCACAATAAATCTCGATTGATTTCGATTTCATAAAGAAATTTCATTATTGTGAAATGGGCCGTCCATTAATTACGTAAGTTTCCTAAAATACTTTTTTTAAAGCGTTCTGCATACACCATCCATAGAGGAATGGCTTGCTTCCACATGGACTACCACTGACTTTTAATTTAATTTAAAAAATTATTGTAATACCATTTTTATGTAATTAATTATTTTAATTAACTTTTATTCATATAAATAAATTTTAAGTTAAATTTTTTGCATATTTTGTATATAATGTTATGTACAATATTATTATAAGTGGGGGGGGGGGTCAACATTATTTCTATTTAATAATCCTTACGTAAGATGGGGGGGAGGAAGTGCCAAAATCTTACGTACCCTTACGGGGGGGGGGGTGCAAACATTTCAAAAATCATCCTTCGCGACAGCTTAGACTTACATGATGGGAATCAAGCGTCATTCATACTCAAAACATAAATTTATCAATTTCAGCTAAAAATTCAACTTTGTAGAGAAAATCGTGAGTAAAACCAATATTTTGACAGAACAGTCTACGACTAACTCTGTATGACATATAAATATTTAAAATATAAAAATTTAAAAAAGCCGCATCAGTCAAATCCTCTCGCTATCGCCAGGTAAGATGAAAATAATAGAACGCTAATAATTTACAGTGGCAAAAAATTTGTTTCTTTAAAATCTTGATTTATTTTTAAGAATTGTTCATTACCTCAAATGAAAGAGTTTATTTGAAATCAAAGTAAAATGAAATCAATAAATCAAGAAAAAGTTGTTTACGAAATTAAAATTAAGGGTTTTCACGCGCAACTTGATCGGAGGTGCAACAAAATTTAAAATACTAATAACTTTGAAAAAAATTACACTATAATGATGAATTTAGCAAGTTATTGAAATTCAAACGAACCTCTATCGATTGACACCAATTTTACGCAAAAAATTTGAAAAGTACAAAAAATAAAAAACATGTCCCCCCCCCCCTAGATTCTTGACTTTTAAGGCTCAAATGACGGAAGCTCGGTTAAGCTCAAACGAAGATATAACGTTTGACATAAATTTTACTACAGAATTCCACTTCAAGGCTATCATGTCCATGCCCCATTTCGAGATAGGGCTGCAGCTTGACGCACCCCCACCAAAAATTTATGTTCTTCGCGAAACTGTTGGTGTCCGAAATTCGCGAATGTTGTCCAAAATTAGTCCATAAAAAAATAGAGAGAGATATCACAAAATCAGCTTTCAACATCCATACGCTGATGGTTTAGCTATCAAATGGATCGTAAGGTTTCTATTCCTTTATTTGAATCCTGCGCTTTCCTAAATCTGTAAATAGCATTCATCCGAGTTCCGTTTGATAGGAAACGAAACACCGACATCCAAAGTGAACTGGAAATATTCAGTATAAACGACAGAATAAAAGAATACCGAAAATCTCAAAAGTAACATATTATAGAAAGGATGGACATACAGGGTTCCCCCTGAATTTTCTAGAAAAAATTCCCTGACTTTTCCAGGTTTTCGCTAACTTTTTGATAAATCGGAAGATAAAATCTAAAATGGTAACGTTAGACCCGAAAAAATACATTATAAAAACAATTTATTTTATAATTTTACAAAAAATTAAATTTTCTTTCTTAAACTTTCAATTTTCGAATTTATTTCCAGATTTTACACAATTTACAACTTGAAAAAAAATTTATTTTTTCCCTGACTTGAAGCTATAAATGAAAACTTCCCTGACAAAATTAAAAAATCTTGAATTCCCTGACTTTTACAGACGAGTGGAAACTCTGATGTAGAACGCATCCCCAAAAAAATGTACAAAAATAAACCCAGAGATAAAAAAAATGTGGGCAGACCTAGAAAAAGATGGGGAGATCAAGAGTGACGCAACAGACCAATGTTTAATGTATGATAATGATTAGTTCATTAATTCATACTTTAAAAAGTTTAAGTAGGGTTACATTCTTAAACTATTCTTTGTAAATTGTAAGTGAAACAGTCATGAGCTGCCATTGGTATCAATATAACTTCAATAATTTCAAAACGCGCGCTTTGTGCAATGCTTTGCCTTGCGTTAGCTAATAAAAATAAACCGTACCATAGCGAATAAATGCAGATTGTAATTAAATTCAGAATATGTATAGCAACTCAGATAATTTCTCATCCAAATGATACATCATGATCTTAATGAGATTTTGTTGCATCAATCTACGCTAAAAAATTTACATAGCAAAAATTACAAACAAACTGAATTATTAAATATGAATAAATTAGAAAATTGATGCAAGAATTAAAAACAAAATATGCAGGTTCCAAAAACCTCTAAAAAAAATAACTAAAACCTGCAGGGCAGTTGTAGGTACACCCGATACCCAATGACTTTAAAAGCAAATAGTTATTTAAAAATTTCAAACAAGTTAAAATAACGAACATTCTACTACCCATTATAAATTTAAATAGAAGTAATGTAAATTTAAGAAAATTGTTTTATTGTTCATAATAATATCAGTTCGGTAACAAAGAGACAATTTGTTTACATAATTTTATTGTAGATTTAAATCAACTTTGTGAATGAATATAAATAAACAATACGATAAAATATGAAAAAATTTTAAGTGTTAAAAGTAATTAAAATTTCTCTTCATCCAAACCATGTTTAAAGAACATCATCACTGGTACTTGGTTACCATCAATGTCACGGTATTCCAGTAATCCTACCATGCCCTCGATTTCCATGGATTCCCCAGTAAAGAATTGCAATTCCTTAAACCTACCCAGGATATCTTTCATTACTTTGTTCATGTTAGTTTTGAAAATATCCACTTGATCGGGTGCTGTTTCTTGTAACTTAGCTACCAATCTAAAATAAAAAAAAATATTACAACACAATGAAGTTGGCCAAGAAAAATTGTATGGAATGTTTCCAAGAAATTAATTAAATCAATAACTTCTACAACTCATTTCCTTTTTTAATTTGGGCTTGTATCTTGCAACATGAACTAATACAAACTTAAATTCAAGGCAAATTGAAGCCATTAAATTAACAAATGCTCTACGTACTTTTTCATGTAATCCTTGAGATAACTAGTGTAGCCTTTCTTATCACCGAAAGCATATGTTTCACATAACCTATGATTAAGGACAATGTCAATACCAGACTCGACTGATTCTGAACAATCTTCGCCAGCTTCTTCGGCAGATGGATTGAAACCGGCAATTTCGATATCACCTTGTTTACGACTAATGTGTTTTCCATAAACTTCATACAAAACGTCATCTACTAATTTGAGTTTATAGGAATCGGAGAACATCTCATCGCCTGTACACAAATTACAAAGTTAGATTTACAAATTTTCATAGTCATCGTCATTATAACTATCCAACGGTAAATTAACGTATGTTAAAACGAACTCGACCTGAGAGGTCAAGCACGACACACACGTAGAGTATTTTAGCAAAATTTGGCATTAAACAACCATTTTTCGCAAAAATAACAATCGGATCATCGAGGAAATAAAGCAAAGATTAAAACTTACCGGTAAAAATATCTTTGTAAATACGCATTTTGGAAGATGATTTGGATATATTTAGAACAAAAAACAACACAACCGCTCGGTACGAGGGCAAACTTACGAAGAACGATATAAGCGCAGAAGCGTTAAATGGCAACGCAGGATAATTTGGTGACTAATCGGTTCTTTCGCTTGCTGACATCTAGGGACATTTTCTTTCTTTTTCAAGTTGGCTTAGTTTTTAATTTCAAATTTAATTTTTGAGGTTTTCAAAATTGTAATTTATTGCCACACAGAACCGGCTGTGAAAATTCTATAACTACAATTTCGATTTGAATGAAAAATAAATAAAATTTTTTAAATCAAGTAACCTGTTGGCGCCAATATTTAAAATAATTTTGAGAGAAACCTGCAGTGCTGCCAACATATCAAAATTTTTAAATCAAAAACTTTTGTTGAGGTTATAATTTCAAAACACGCTGCAACTCACTTCGATTTCGTCGACATAAAAAACACCGAAACGAATCAAGATATTGAAGTTATTTGTGATTTGCTTAAATATCGTCAACCATGGGTGAAGAATTAGACAACAAAATTATAAAACAAATCGAATATTACTTTGGCGATTACAATTTACCTCGTGATAAATTTTTACGAGAAAAAACTAGTGAAAATGATGGCTGGGTGGACATCGAAGTGTTGTTAACTTTTCAACGATTAGCCAATCTGTCGAAGGATGCCGAGGTTATCGTTAAGGCTTTGGAAAAGTCCGACAAAGGTATCATAGCTGTAAGTGCAGATGGGAAACAAATTCGCAGAAATCCCGATAACCCAGTACCCGAATATAACGATGAACGCAAGAAGGCTATCATGGAGCGTACAGGTAAGAAATTTTCAGTTTAATTTGGTTCAAGATTTTATAGTTTTACTATTGTAGCTTATGCTAAGGGATTCCCGCTGGACGAATCTCTTGACGATATAATTGCCTATTTGGAAACGATCAGTCCTATCGAATCATGTTACAAGCGCACTTTTTCCGATCAAGCAACCAAAGAACACAAATTTAAAGGATCTTGCTTTATAACCTTCAAAGAATTGGATGATTGTAAGAAGTTTGTGGAGGCTGAAAGTATAAAATACAAGGAAGTTGAATTGATTAGGAAATTTCAAGTTGCTTATCTGCAAGAAAAACGGGAAGAATATAAATTGGCTAAGAATAAGGGAAAGAAGGAAAAGGTTGAAGTTGAATCTATCACCATTCCCCCGTGTGCGGTTTTACATTTCGTTGTTGATAACGAAGATCAGTTGATTACAAGAGAAAGTATTAAGAAGAAACTTAAGGAGGTGACCGATATGGATGCTTCTTATATTGATTATAATAAAGGAGATAAAGATGGTTATATTCGAATTGGCGTGGAGAATGGCGCTAAAACTGTAATCGACATGTTACCTGAAGGAGTACTGGACGTTGAAGACGTCAAGCTCACATTAAATGTGCTAGAAGGTGACGAAGAGAAGGAATTTTTGGAGAAGACACTCAAAATTATTGAGAGCAGACGTAAGATTCAAAAAGCAAACTCGAGAAGGAGCAAGCGTAAAGGAAATGATTTTGACAGGCCAAATAGCAAAAGATCTAGACGTTAACTTTTATTTTTCAACTTTTTTATTCGAAGTTTACTATTATTAATTAAGAAATACATTGTTGTTTATGTTTTTTCAAATGTAAGATTTCATTAATTATTTTGTAATTTTCTTGAAAAATTGAATTTATTGTAATTCTATTTTATTTGCTGAACGAATATTTTATTATAATGATTTTTAGATTAATTTATCTTTGATTGTAATTTTGATAATGTAAATTTTGAGAAAATAGATGTTTATTTTCCTATTTATTTTCTCTGACTTGATTCTTACCAATAAATTGTTTTTTTAATCACAAATTTGTCTTTGTTTTGTAAATTGCATTAAATTTTGGAAAACATTCAGAGGTCTGCATGGCGGCTGGTGGCTGAAAGTACGTCTAACAAGGAGAAGAGAGGGGAGGGTCTGTACTGTGAGGTACTAATTTCCTCCATGGTGGAAATATTTCTCTGAAAAAACTCTGAATAAGACTTTATAAGACATTTGTTTTTTCTGCAGAAGTCTTACAAACTCTGAGAAACTCTTACAAAAAGCCCGAAATATATAAGAGAAAATTTGACTGCATAAGACTTTTGCAGAGTTTCTCTGAGTTTGTAAGACTTCTGCAGAGAACAAAAATGTTTTATAAAGTCTTATTCAGAGTTTGAAAGTCTTCTGCAGAGCTTTTTCAGAGAAATATTTCTACCAGGGCTGATTCAAAAATATGTAATAAACCTACGGTCTATTTAATTTTAAAAGAAAAATGCGTAACACCGTAAATGTATATTTTAGCCATATCCATAAATTAAAAAAAAGAGCCGACAAATTTTATTTCCCGGGCCGCTAAGATGTTACCCATCCGCCCCTGTTCCCACCCCTTCTCGAAGGTGGAAAATTTTGTGGTCAAAATAACCCCGGGAGTCGATAAAGGGTCTAATGTTAAGCAAAAATGCTCTATAAAGTTTTTTCGAAAACTCGATACTGTTTGAGTTATTCAAGATTGAAAACTTGTCATTTTCATTGAAAAATGACACTTTTTTGAACGGCTTTTTACGAATAACTCAAAAACTATGTCTCTAATGAAAAAAAGTGATTGAAAGATAATTGTAGCTTATAAAAAAACAAAGAGATTCATTTTTTTTAAAATATCCTAGATACAATACAAAGCGAGATATGGTTGACGAAAGGAGACTTTGTTTTTTGTGAATTTTCAAATCGATGCATTCAACTTAAAATAACGGAAAAACGACCGATTTTACGGGTATAATGCTAAGAACATTTTTTGTAGTACTTAAAAAAACCTTTAAAATGAGCACTGCTAAAAAAGTGGATGGCGTTTAAACTAAGAGAGATACAATTTAAAAAAGACTGACCTCTCAAATTTTTAAAGAAAAAATGAGCAATATAATAATTAACTCCCCACGTTCACCAGAATTGAAATACATGGTTTTCCTTTTACAGTACATTTTTTTATTTTAGTGTTATGTACCTACATATATGCTGAAAAACTTTGACTGGTTTAAAATGCATACTTTTTGAAAAAAATACGATCAAAGTATTATAGAACGCATTTTTCGATTTTCTGAAAAATCTGCCTATTTCAGGCACGGAATTAGCCCTGTTAGACTAAGTGGGCCGAACCCGGGCCCAGTTATTTTTAAGGGGGCCAAGGAGAGACTTAGAATGTTTTTTAAAAAAGCTAAAAAAAAAGAATGCAATAATGCGATTATCATAGAAATGCGTATGTAAAATATTTTAAACTTAATTAGTCAGAAATAAATCACGAAATTATTGGAACGAAATTCTTTACTTTCCAGGGCGGGCACAAGGGTGGGCCAGCACAACTTTTAGGTGGGCCGTGGCCCACCCTGGCCCCCCCGTAGTTACGTGCCTGGCCTATTTCTTCGTGTAACTCAAAAATGATAAGAGATACGTAAAAAATTATTCAGTGCAAAAATGTAGCGTTTTTTTTAAACAAAAATTTTGTTTTTTTCCTTATTTCTGTAACATAAAAACTGACGGAGATATCGACACTTTTAGTTGTGTAGATAGTGCAAGTACCACCTTTCTTTCGCCGTTTAACTCTACGCCTTTTAAAAACTGAAGGTTTAGAAATAATGTAATCAATATAATTTTGTGATATGTGATTGAGAGGGTGGTTTATAAGGGTTGAAGATGTTTTTAAGGGTTTAAAAATAGAAAAAAATAATAACAATAATGTTGACCCAAAATACAGATATAATATTAATTTAAAGGGCGGGGTAAGGTTATAATTTGGTGATAAAAGGGCTTGTTTTTAAAATTTCATTCTGGCGTTACAAATAGCCTAAGTTTATTCAGTCAAATTGCATATAATAATGCAACATTTGAACAATATTTTCCTAAATTTTCATTGCAAAATATTGAAAATTAAGCTAGCAATAGTGAATCTCCAGAGGCGCATCAAAAAAAAGTTATTTTGCGGTGTACATCATAACTCGCTACAGAATCATCTGAAACACAAAAATCAAAATTTATTTGTTAAAGGAGATGTTTCTTGAAGTAACTACGAGAGGATTTGTTTATTTTTTCGATTTGTCAATTTTTCGTAGCCCTTGGAAACAAAAAAAACCGATTTTCGCTAAAGAAATCATCCAATTTGTTGTTGAAAAATTGACAATTATTTAAAAAAAAATCTCTCGATAATATCTGGTGAATTATGTGAAGAAGTACTGTGTAAAATTTCGAAACGATTAGTCCAGTAGATTTTGAGTTATAATGTACACCGCAAAACAACTTTTTTTTAGGCGCCTCCGGAGATTCACTGTCGCTCGCTTATTTTTCAATATTTTGCAATGAAAATTGAGGAAAGAATTATATTATGCAATTTGACTGAATAAACTTACGCTATTTGTAACGCCAGAAAGAAAATTTTAAAAACAAGCCTTTTTATCACCGAATTAACCTTACCCCGCCCTTAAATTAGATTAATAAATTACGTTTTTTACACATTTTATTATAAAAAAGGTTGGTTTATAAGATTAATTATTCAGCCATCCAATAATAATGCCTTAAAGTATAGGAAGACCTTTATTTCACTTAATCAAACGTTATTACCCTGGTGGAAATACTTCTCTGAAGAAGTAAAACAAAGTCTGTAGAAATCCTACAAACTCTGAGAAACTCTGCAAAAAGTCTAATTCAGAGAAATATTTCCACCAGGGTTAAAGCCTAAAAATTACCTTGATTAACATTATAGCATTGTAGCAAAAGTAAGAGCAAAAGTTGTTTTATAAGTTTATTATTTTTTGCCTCGTGCCTCATTTTGTAATTTTTCAAATCTGATCAAAAAAATCAAGGGGTAAACCCCCGACCAAAAATAGTGTATCTACTACCTACACATAGTACTTCCAAAAATTCCAAATAATTCTACAGGTTTTTACACCTGTTTCCAATCACAAGTCACTATTCGATAAAAAGAATAAAATAAGAAATAAAAATTTAAAAAACAGAATTGGGGGAGTATAAATCCTAAGTTTAGCACAAACAGCAGCAATTATTGAGATTAGTAAACTTTATCATAATTTTATTTTAATCAAAATTGTGATTACCTTGTCCTTTTTGACATATTGTTTCTCCTCCAATACTTAGCTCCAGCATAACCATTATCTCTGCCTTTAGAAAGGAGAGCAATAATTGACTCTTATTGGAATAGACTTTTTTTCAGATCAAAGCCTACTTGATTAAAAATTGCGGACTGAAAACCTACGAAAACCAAACTATAATTAAAAAACTGCACCATACATACAAAAATATATAATTTTCATTAAAACTGAAATCAATTAATTTTGACTTCAGAACATAAACAAATTACTTACTGACATATTATTCAATCACACTTCGTATATTTAAAAAAAAGCCCTTTATTAAATTTTCAGTGGCTACTCACTGGAGGAATATTTTCACTGAGATGAAAACCGCCCGTGCAAGATTAACGAAACTACATATTTATGCAATTTTTAGAAAAATAAATAAGGAATAAAAGTTTGAGTTTTTGGAGAATGACGTTGGTCCGAAAAACCGGACTCAATAAGTGGCCATTCTGAACTCCATAATTTTAGTCCCTTTTAGGAACAGCTTCCCAACTGGACGTGAGTCGTAAATACTTTACTATTCGCCTGTTTGGAATTTACAGGTACAATTTACAAAATATTTTGTTAATTTTTGTTTTGAGATTTATTTAAATCTCATTGCTTTATTGAATGCGTAACAAATTAACCAACTGTAAAACACTGAAAACCTACAAAGAGAGAAAATTAGTTATCTTCAATTTTTTACCTCAGAACGTAAAAACAACTTTTCTTACCCAACTGTAGTTCATGCATTTAAAGAAAAATGCATTTTTTCACAATTTTAAACTATTCACTGGCTACTTCACTGGAGAGAAAAAAATTCCACTAACCTGACTTGCTGCTAACCCACGAAGTGGAACCTACCTACAATAATAAAGAAAAATTTTTGTTAGTTATCATTGCAGATGAAAGCGGTTTTCGTCAAATTACCTTTATCACTGTAGTCCTTTTGCCTTATTCCTCTTGACCGGCATAGCTTCTTCATTGTTCCTTCCAGTAAAGTTAAGTCACTCACAAACGCGAATACTTTCACATTTTTTTAACGGTTTCGAATGAATTTTTTATTTAATGTTAATCACCTTTTCACTTAAGTATTAAAACAAAATTATTCCCGATTATTAACAAAGCTTCCATCAAGCTTTTTCACCAAATTCGAACTCGGCACATCACACTCCCGTTTCGCGATTTATACGATTTACGATACGAAATACGATTTCGCGTTCACGCACTTATGTCGTCTGAACTGAAATGAAAAAATTAGTTAATACTTGTTTTGATTAAATATTTTGTAAACGAGGTCGTAAATAATAATGAAATGGTTTATTCGTTATGCAAATTAAACGCAACGGACAGAATATTCGAATCTGTGCAGTTTTAAGCTAATGGATTTCAAGTCCATCTCCTTAAATGAATTTTTGCCCAATTTTTGTGGCAGTAAATTTTGTAAAACCGGAAGTTTCTTGATTTCTGAATATGTAAATTGTTTCTTCTAAATGTTGATTGGTTGTGTCAACGTGGGAATAATTCTTTTCTTAAAAAAATTATTGAAAAGAGCAAATATGTAGTACTTTCAAATTTTTAAGATTTATTTATTTAAGTGACTCAGAGATGTTACTAACGTAAGAGAGTCTAAAGAAGCTGAACAAGTTTCAATCACATCAAAACATTAGTAATAATAATAATAATCTATCAATCCTATTGGTTTTTTACTGTAGCTTCTTTCATGTGTTTAATGTCATTATGAAAGTGTGCAAACAGAATATTTTGCGAAAACACGTTTTTAAAATTCTTGGCGAGCAGGATAAAAGTTGCGTTTTAAATTACTGCATAAATGAAGAGTTCAGTCAAAGTACCATTTTTTTTATTATTTCGAGGTTTAGTATAAATATTGGTCCCGAAAATATTTGAAAAACGGAAGGCAAACAATACTAAATTAAAATAAAAACCGAGCAGCCTACCGGAATGGAAATTAAGGAATGGAAAATAAAAAATTAGGGGAAATTAGGGGGTAGTTAATCACACAAAATTTTCCGGAATTAAATTTGGTGTTTTGTGTGATTGACTACCTGTCCCTAAGCAATACTAAAAAAATCTCAGTTAAGTTCCTTGAAGAAAGCGGCTGAAAACAAATGTGGAGTGAGTACTCGCATAATATCAAGAAAATTTTAAGATTCGCCAACAATAATTTGCCGAAATTTGAAAAAATTAAATGAAAGAAGATGCAAGAGAAACGTGGAACCAAGATACACTGATAAACAATTAGCAGAAATACCCACAAAGTGCCATTTTTTGAGACAACATTTTTTTAAAAGCGATATACAGTGATAATTTTGGACGATGAATTGTACTTTGCTTTTGCAAACAGTTATGTGATATTGCAAATAAAGGATTTTATACCACCGATAAAAGTACAGTTCCTGATAACATAAAATTTATAAAGAAATCAAAATTTGAACCAAAAGTATTGGCGTTGTGTGCGATATCCGTCTAAGGCATATTATCAAATTATTTTGTTCAAACTCAAGAGGGTATTGCCCAAGCAGCATTTTGAAGCTGAAAAATAGCAAATTGCTGGCTGTAAGCTTTGTTTCGCAGCTGGCACAGCTGTGGCAGCTAGCCAAATAGCGCTTAAAATGCAGCTTACTTGCTGCAATATTGCTAAAATGGCCCACTTTTTTTTTTTAGCAGAAAGCCAGCTAATTTTAATGCTTACAGCGAGCTGCGGCAGTTGTCTGACAGCCAGCAATTAGCTTGCTGAAAGCCCGCAAATAAAAGACTAAATGTTTGGCAGAAATTGTTAAAATTTTGCTAGATATTTACAGCAGCCGCAATTTACTTAAAATTTTATAAATAAATCGAATTTAAAAAAAATTATTTTTTAAATGAAAATATTTATTTTACATAATATTTATTTTACTTACCCTGGTGGAAATATTTCTCTGAAAATGTAAAAGGAAGTCTGCAGAATATAAGTCTTACAAACTCTGAAAAATTTGCAAAAGTCTAATCCAGAGCTTTCAGAGAAATATTTCCACAAGGGTAATTAAATCTGAGATTTTGAAATTGCAATAAATCGAAAACGGCGCTAGATATCGAAAAATTGAGCAAAAAATTTACCCCCTTTGCTGGTACTCAACCCCTCCCCCTAGCAATTTGTCGTAGGAAGCCTTGATGACACGAATTTGCCATACATTTTTAGATTTATAAGTGCAGGATTAAACAAAACGCTATACATCACTTGTGGAGAAACCCTTTCGCTCACTTATTTGCGTCTGCACACTCGCGTGTAAAACTCGCAAATGAGTGAGCGAAACTTTCGGTTTCTCCACTAGTAATGTAATATACTATTAAATTTTTTATTACCAACCTTTTTTTTTATTACAGTTTGAATTCTGTCCAGCTACTTAGATTCACACGTTTTTGCAATTTTTGAGGCGAGAAAATTTTAGAATTTGTAAAATTTAAAGAAAAATGAAAAATTTAATTCGGCTTTGCTGTGAATGTATGAACAAACAGTAAGGTATTTTTAAATAATTATTAATTGGTAGAAAGGTAGTATTACATAGTAAAATAAATTGAATTGTTTATATAACGTTCGTTTATGCATGATTACCAAAACTACGTATTTATGCTTTCGCATAAGTATTTTATTTACTATGTGAGTGTTTTTTTATGACAATAATCTCAATAGCATGAGGGAACAAAGTGCTAGCACCCAAATATTAAAGCTAGCACCTTTACAGTTTTTCACAAATCTACATTGGAACAGGGGTGGGACTAATATTTTGGCTCCATAAGCTAGCTCCCTAATCTATATTCAGTGACTCATAAATCATAATGAAATCGAGACGCTCCTATGTTAACAATGCTAATTGCCAGTTTTGAAGCCCTTTTTTGGCATATAAAAATCGATTTTACAGTAAAACTTTTTAAAGGTTTTTTGTTGCAAATTTCAATGCCTTCAATTTTATTTATATACATATTTTTATTTTGTCGTGCCGTTTCTGACTGACAGCTGCTCAGCGACGGCTCCAGGGTGGGCACGTGCCCACCCTACTGACTGGAGTGCCCCCCCCAAGTGCCCACCCAAATTGTAGAAAATTAAAAAAAATTAATATGTAGTAATCATGGACTTAGAAGCTTTAAGTCCATGGTAGTAATCTAAAAATATTTTTACAATTTTTGTTTAATTTCGTCTGTATAGTGTCTTGATTCATGAACTTGAACTTGAGTCACTCAAGAAAATTATTAATTATTTAAATTAATCAGTATTTAATTATATTTTTTGTAAGTAGTAGATACATATAAATATTAGGTATGCTAAAAAGTTTCGGGCCCAATTAGACAATAAATGACTTCAAAGTAGATTATCTCTGAAACTACTTATCTGATCGCATATTAATATACATATTATGTCATTGGAAAAATGACACTTTTAGCTAAAAACTCAATGTAAAATCATTCGATTCGGATCATGCAGTTGTGAAAAATTGCTGTACTTTTTAGCACACCTAATATTATTACATATAATCCTTTCTTTTTAAAAATTAATATTAAAAAATTTTAGGTGCTTAATTTTTATAAACTTTGTGTGCCCACCTCAAATATATTGGGCCCACCTTGTGCCCACCCATTTCAAAAATCCTGGCGCCGTCGCTGCAGCTGCTTAAACAACGCTCTGTAAAATACGAAAAATATTGACATTTATATCTCGGAAACGGTGCGACCAAATAGAAAAATTTATATGAACAAACATGTAGAGAATAAAATTTACAAGTAAAAATGTCTATTCATTTTTGTATTTTGTAGCACCACTTCCGAGATACATATATGTAGATGACAATAATATTTTAGTATTTCACCGAGTCTTGTTTAAGCCGCTATTAGTCCGAAACGGAGCGAAAAAATAGAAAAATGTATATAAACAAAACTGAAGGCAATAAAATTTTCAACAAAAAAAGTCTAATAAGATTTGCTATAAAATTGATTTTTATATGCCAAAAAACGGCTTCTAAACTAGCAATTTTCATTGTTAGAGTCCAGTGGCGGTGCAAGAGTAGCTAGGACCCGTAAGCAAATATACAAATCGGGCCCCTAAAAAAACAAAGTATTAATTTTGAACTGAATGGCGTGATTATTATTGAGAACATCACAATATTTTTTCTGAAGCAAATCACAGCATTGAACTGCTTCGATTTCTTTCATCTTTAAAATGATTCTAGGTTCTAAGAATTCAAAATTTTCTTTTAATTTTCGAAAACTCTCAAAACGAATCTCAAGGCGTTGTATAACAATGTCTAATGTAAAATAAAATAAATACATTAATTTTAGACAAATCATCTGGATTTTGAAAATGGAAATCAGAAGCTAATTCATCAAAATATTTTTTATCTTTGGATTGCCATTTTATGGGGAAAGTAGGTTCGACTCCCCATTTTCTTGTTAGAACTTTTCCTTATCTATGGACCCTTATGTTCCCGCGCCCCGAAGCATTACTTAATTTGCTTATTCATATCATCGCCACTGGTCGAGTCTCGAAACAGTGAATAGCGAAAATCGTTGTTGTCTTTTAATATTAAATAGGCATTTTTACCTTATTCTTTCTTTTCATAGCATAACAAAGAATGAAGAAAAAAGATTTTTATAGCACAAAAAGAGAGAAAAAAGAAATAAATTGGTAATTAATATTTAAAAAACAAACATAGTTTTCGTTTTTCAATATTCACTGTTAGTCCGGTCAAATTAGACCAAAAAATAGGGGCGAGGTTACAATAACTCACACACGGCTGAAAATTGGTAGGATTGTTTAAAATACTATTATAAATGAAATGTAAAAAGTCCTCATCGATCCGACACCTGGAAAAAAATTTACTCGGGGTCAAAGGTCACAAAAACGGGTTTTTCGCAATTTTCAGCAAAACGATAACTTTTATCATAAAATTAGCTTAGACAAAAATTGTAGATCAGATAATTATCTATAAAAAATGTCTAAATAGTTTTTCTCCTAAGAGCCACCGTTTTTGAGATATAACAATTCAAAAAGTTAAAAGAGTTGTAATCTACTGCAAAAAACTAACACAAATTTTTAAAAACGATTTTGTCTTGTGATAGGTTATTTTAATCACCTTGAAAAGCTTTATCTAGAATAGCTGAAATTAAATTTCTATCTGTCATCTGTTAAAAATTACAAGCTGCCAAAGTTTAAACTTCAAGAGTGAATAACTCATGAAGTTTTGAAGGGATTTCAACCAAATTTTGTATGTAGAAACATTGCCCCCCCCCCAGAACTTGACAGCATATAAAACCATTTGACAAAAACCAAGAATTCAACATTTAAAAAAAAGATTACTTTTTCTTGCGAAAACTTGGAAAAAGTTCTTGTCCCTCGATTTTCTTCGGCACTTCTGCGTCGATAGCAGTCAAAATTTTTGGACGTATTTTTGTAGGGGTCTAGTGGTGAAAATATGGTTTTGGCAAAGAAATCTTTGCCAGGGCTAACACAAGTCGAGGGACAAGGACTTTTTTCAAGTTTTCGCAAAAAAAAGTAATCTTTTTTTTTAATGTTGAATTCTTGGTTTTTATCAAATGGTTCTATATGCTGTCAAGTTCTGTGGGGGCAATGTTTCTACATACAAAATTTGGTTGAAATCCCTTCAATACTTCATGAGTTATTCACTCTTGAAGTTTAAGCTTTGGCAGCTTGTAATTTTTGACAGATGACAGATAGAAATTTAATTTCACCTATTCTAGATAAAGCTTTTCAAGCCGATTAAAATAACCTATCACAAGACAAAATCGTTTTTAAAAATTTGTGTTAGTTTTTTGTAGTAGATTACAACTCTTTTAACTTTTTGAATTGTTATATCTCAATAACGGTGGCTCTTAGGAGAAAAACTATTTAGACATTTTATTACATAATTATCTGATCTACAATTTTTGTCTAAGCTAATTTTATGATATAAGTTACCGTTTTGCTGAAAATTGCGAAAAACCCGTTTTTGTGACCTTTGACCCCGAATAAATTTTTTTCCAGGTGTCGGATCAATGAGGACTTTTTAGATTTCATTTATAATAGTGTTTTAAACAATCCTACCAATTTTCAGCCGTGTGTGAATTATTGTAACCTTGGATGTCTAAATTGACCGGACTATGTTTCGAGACGTATTTTTAATATTCGTATATAAAAATCAGGGCGCTATATCGGACAGGACCTAGGGCGCAGGCGACCCTAAATCCGCCACTGACGTTAGTTATGAGGAAAAGATTGCAAAATATTGTGCAATATTCGTAAACGGAAATAGACGTCACAAGTCATAAGACCTTAAAATTTGAAAACTAATAAGCTCAATCTAATAAGATTTGTATTATTGTTTTACATTAAATTATTCATAAAATCACCTAAGCCGCGATGTTTAATTTTTTTAAATTTAAATTTAAAAAATAAGCTCTGTACAAACATCAACAAAGACAATGCCTTTTTATTTTTGCACACATTTGGCTTCACCAACAATATTTAGTTGGTTAATATTCTAGAGAATCAGAGGTGTCCAAACTACAGCCCGCGGGCCAAACCCCGCGATTTTATCGATTTTATCCGGCCCGCCAAGGATTTTGATTCAATGAAAATTCAAAAAATTCAAGGAAAATTCAATGCTGCTTTACTTGTAATAAGGTTTTTTAATTCACATATTTATGATGCTTGGCCCCCGCTAATGAATTTAAATACCAAACTGGCCCTCGCAGCAAAAAGTTTGGACGCCTCTGTTCTAGAGAACCCAAAATTTTCATCAGCAAATAAGTATAACACTTTCTTGTAGATTTAGAAAATTAGAAAAGAATACTCTGATTCTCAGGCGACGATATGCCGGAACGTCAACTGATTGAAAAGTGAGACTTTGCAATAATAAGACAAATATGATCCAAATTTATTTATTTTTAAATTTCTGTTTGCAAAAAATGATTTAAAATCATATTTATGAATTACTACGTGAAAACTAGAGGGGAGGGGGTGGTCTTGAAATATACTACAGGTGGTCACCGACGGGGTAAGGGGGGTAAAAAATTGCAAAAAAAATGGGTCACGTAGTATGGTTACGTTCCTTTATTTGCATGGGAAAATATAAAATCAACTTAAACACAAAGCAAAACTAGTGAAGAGGAAATTTTCTTTTGGATGGCTTCTTCATGAGTTTTCTTTTGTGTCCAGGAAAAAATTTAAAGACTTACCTTAGTTGTTGAATATTCTGAAATTTTCCTGACCAGCATAAACAGAAACTTAGACGAACTTAATGACACTAGAACTATATGCACTATTTCACAAAAACGTCCTATCCATCAGGTCATCCACCAACTATAAGACAAAAATTTTAAATTAAGATTTTGCACTAATCATAAATTAAAAAACTTACGTTATTCTTGAATATTCCGGAAAAAGTAAATTACTGTTCGTTGCATTGTGACGTATTTGAATTGTTTTGCAATTGTTTTAAAAGCAGAATCAGCTGCTCAAGAACAATATAAACCAAAGTTTTATAATCATCGACTTAAAAGTTTCAAAAACCACGCAACTTTAGAATAATGTCTTCTTTTTGATATTTTAACCATAATTCACTTAATTAATAACATAATAACTTAATAAGAAGCAACGCTTCTGCGACAGGTCAAAACATGACAACGAGCGAATAAACAATCGAACGCGTAGTTTATTTCGGACTACAGAAGTGGCAATCTAAAAAAAATTAAGTGTCTAAATGTCCAATTGAAAACTAATTAAAATTGCAGAACAAAATTAATGAAACCGATCGGGTATTTTCCCAAAATTTACAAAAAGTTGCGAAAATTTGTTAACAAAAATGTGAAGATTTACATTGTTGGATTTTATCTGCACAAATTTTGCGATTTTACAATTTATCTGCACGAAAATGTTATTCAAATTTCCACCAAAGAGAATAATCATAAATACTTACTGAAATACTACTGAAAACGGTTGCGAAGTTAACATTTTTCCAAATTTTCTCCATGCGATGTTGCTTTAGAGGCCTTAAACAAACGAATGACTGATTGCGACCGGACCCCGCTTCGTAATTCGTACGTCACTTTTTTTTTGTTTCGTAAAAGGTATGGTCATACTGATAACTGATAAGTTTTTAACATAATAATAGTAGTATAATGCCGGTAAAAATAATTGTGAACATTAAAGCCAATTATAGTGGTATTTCTGTAATTTTATTTTTTACCTTTATACAAAGTGGAACAAATAAGTCTCCCTCAACATTTTGGTTTCTTTTTCGGCTGCCAAACTCTACACATTCACTCTTTTTTTGACTTTTCGTCTGAGATCACCGTCTGATATACGAAAGAGATATTTTTTTATTTTTTGTTTTAAATTTTACAAAATTAAACATATAGCGCCTTAGGTGATTTTATGAATAATTATGAATAAATAAAAGCAAACTCGAGAAGTAGCAAGCGTACAGGACACGATTTTGATAGGCCAAATAGCAAAAGATGTGCGCCCTTGCACAGAAATCTTAACAGGTTCCGCATTTTTAACAAATCCAGGAAAATAATATAAATAAACAACTTTTTGGTTGAAAAAAATTAGGAAATTTAAAACTGTAAGTACAAATTTTGTCTGGGAAATTTTAAACAAAAGTCAGGGAAATTAAAATTTTAGATTAAGGAATATTTGTTGAAATTTTGAAAAATAAAATAAATTTTAAAAATGACGTTTTATTTTTGAAATAAATTTTCTTTTTGAAAAGTCTTATTACTTATTATTACTATTATTTTTTTCTATAATTTATTATTTTTTAAAATTTTTAACAATGTTCTTGCAATCTCTGGAAGAGTAATAGTAAATCAATGCATCTAAATCCTCATTCAAAAACCGCTGGAACTTGTACGAAATATAAAAAAGAAGTTAATATAAGGCAGTGTTCTAGTCTAGAATTTTGAAAAAATCGATTTTTTGTTTTCTGCACATTCTTAAAGTTTAGACATTGAAGGATATATGATCGAGAGAAAATTTTAAAATTACAATAATTTATATAGTTATAGCCGAGGGGTAAATCTCACGGGAAGTCTGGTGTACAACTTGTGGGAAGTCTAAGGAAGTCCGAGGAAGTCTGGAATTCGAAATTCGAAAATTTTATTTGCACAAAAATGTCAAAATACCTGTACGATTTTTACCAGTTTGAATTATATTTTATTTTGCTAATTTGAAAATGAAGATTACAAAAATGACCGAATGCCGGCCCAGAGTGGGAAACTTCATAGACAAAAATCGATTAAAATTACAAACAGGAAACAAAAAAAGTTATATACGACATATGACGCGGTGCCCCGTACGGACTCATATATCAGTCATTCGTTTGTAAGGCCTTAAGCTGAATACACGCACTAGCGATTTGTGGAAAACTATTTTAGTTTTGATTAGTAAAATTTGAACCTTTTATTGAAATTTAACCAATCAAAACAAAAATCGCATTCCGCAAAACGCTAGTGCATGTATTCAGCTTAAAAGTATTCGTATGGAGAAAATTCGGAAAAATGTTCAGTTTTCCGCGAGTGAGAGTGTGGTGTTTCGAGTTCGAATTATCGTGAAGAATTTTGATGAAAGCATTCTTAATAACCGAGAACAATTTTCTTTTTAATACTTAAGTGAAAAAAAATGTGATAGTGTTCGGGTTCGTGAATGACTTACGTTTATTGGAAGGAACAACGAAGAAGCTATCCTGGCTTCTAGGAATAAGGCAAAAGGACTACAGCGATAAAGGTAATTTGAAGAAAACCATTTTCATCTGCAATGATAACTAACAAAAATTTTTGTTATTGTAAGTAGGGCCCACTTGAAACGAAATATTTTTCGCATATTTTTATTCGTTTAGTGCATTTAACCGTTATTTTAAAATTTTTGAAGTTATATGAGTGAAGGGGGGTTGCTACTCCCGTACCTTATTGTATCGGCTCTGGATGGCAACTCTGTTGTTGTTTAGAGATGAGCTGGAAAATAAAAACAAAAACGGTAATTATTTATTTTCTGCTATTTTTAATTTAAAGTGATTAATTACTGATTAAATTAAGGATGGTACCAAACATCATCATGACTTATCCCATTATTCATATGACATAAACGGTATATTTTAAATTAATCTAAATGTAAATATTAAAGAATCCCTGACTTTTAAAAATCCCATAATAAATATTAACACCATTGTGATAAAAAATGTCATAACTTGAGTGGGAAATAAACAATCTCTAGACATAATATGAGAGAAAGTTTAGTTTATTTGCGGATTTTACCTTACGGAGACGGTAAAAGTAAAATTGCCTATGTTATTAGGTACTTAATAATGTGAAACATAGGTAACAAGAATGTTTGATTCTAAAAATAGACGGAGTTACAAATATCACAAATTGCAAAGTAATGAAAAGGAGGATTCCACATATCTGTTTTTCTATGCTAAAGAAGTTCTGGCTAAGGTATTGTTGTCAAATTTAAATTTTTCAACGAAAACCATGTGGTGTTGGTTGGCTTTCGGTGATTACCTTTTAATTATTCAAATTTGATTAGCTACTTTTAAACAATTCAATGCATCAAAATTAGGTGAGAATTATAAAACATTCCGTCAGGGAATGTATGAGAATTTAAAAAAAATTAAGTGAAAGTCAGGAAAAAACATTTTGGGCGAAGGAAAATTTTTGAAATTTTTTGAAAATGTTTTGAAAAAAAAACTATCATGGTTCAAAAAGTTAGAAATATTTTCAGTTTTAGTAAGGAAAGACCTGGCCAAGTGAGGGAATTTATTTTAGAGGTTTAAAAAATCTGGAAAATTGAAAATCTCAAATTCACACTTCTTCTTTCAAATGAACTCAAAAGAAGAAAATAAATAATTCTTGCATTAAAAGTTAAAATTTTTTTTTCAAGTACTTGTTTTCCTTTTCAAATCAGACTCACCCCGGCAAAGTTTTAAAGTTTAAAAAAATTAAAATTTGAATTCAGGAAATTTAAAAAAAAAATATTTATTTTCTATTTTTGGGTTCATTTGTATAAAGCTTTTAACTAAAGAAACCTTGTGTTTTGTTTTCTGGTTTTTAAGTTTAATAATTAATAAAACATAGTCCGTAAGAACGAAGCAAAAAAGGCATTCTAATGAGTCAAAACTCAAAATTCAAGCAAAATTTTATCTACGCTATTTTTCAAAAAAGAGTTTTTTTTTGTGTTTTTGAGTCTCAAAATTATTTAGGTAGTCGAATCAAGTCTAAAAGTTGATAGATTAAAATGTTTCGAGTTGCAAGTCAATGTGCAAAATTGCACCTCAATTCATTTTTAATTTTGATTTTTAAAAGTTTTATCAAAAATCCAATGTTTTAATTCTAATTGGTTTCTTACAATTTTTTCAAAATCAAGGATGAAAAGCATACTTACTTTTTGTCAAATGACTTTAAATTCAAAAATACTATTTTACTATGCAAAATTAGTACAAATTATGCTAATTAATTTAATTTGAAGTTAAAATTAGAAGTGACTGTGACCTGTCATTAACACAATTTTAATTTTAATTTCTATCAAATTGTGAAGTTATACCAATTTTGCTATTGAACCACTCAAAACTACCCCTAAATTTCAGCTTCGTAACAAAAATTAATTATATGGTATCAGGTCGATAATCAAATTGGGTCATCGTTTTTGTTCTTAATTTGATTGGATACGGAAATAGGTACCTACAACAAATTTTTTCATAATCATTTGTTTCGATATAATTATAAAATTTTTGAATTAAAACTTTTATGAAATAAATAATAAGATCTCGAGGCAAACCTGTTGGTAGATATCGAATTGTCTACTACTTTCTCACAACTTTAGCCTTTAAAATATTTTTGTTATAACAAGTTTCCACTTCGGTTTTGTCTTTTTGTCTCGTAGGGTCGAGTAGTACAATCTGAAAAAAACAAATTTGATAAAATTAGTTTGTAGTATTATTTTTTTAAGTGATAGTGCTGGTTGCATTGGGAAGGTCGCGCGAATCATGAACTACCGTAATTAGCAGTGAAGTGCAAGGTAATTAAACGGCATATTAATTTTTTACCAGTGATAAAAATTTCCTTTAATTTTAAATTACAAAATATAGATTATTATTAATTTTTAAACTAAAAAAAAAAAAATTAAAAGATAGAAAGTTAATAATAAAAAAAAACAGTGCAAATGAAAGCGAAAGTCTTAAAGATGAAAATCGATTAAGTTAAAAATTCTGCTATAATTAAATTAAGTAGGTAGGTACTTAAAACTAAATTTACAATAATTACAATAATAATAATTGCATAGGAATTTTGACTAAATCAGAATTTGTTGTGAACGACCGAGGTAAACAACTATCGAAAAATTAAAAATTGGTAATTGAATTTAATAGAAGTAACATTTGAAGTAATCGATTGAAAAAAAATTGATTCGAAGACTAAATGTCAACTTCGTGTAGTGAAAGCTAGCTTATCTTATCTTCACGCAGATGAAGATATAAGTTGGTATAAAATTAAAAAACAAGAGCAGAACCTCGAGTTGGTTTTTTAAAACTTCCTAGCTTCCTCTACAATTTATGCAAAATCTGATTAAAAAAATAATTGTAGATCATCGATTATTTCATATCAAGCTTCCATACCACATCGAATTGAAAACGACTGCTTTGGACACTGACGTTTTATAAATTTTTACCTCTTGTTAACAATATTACAGTAATCAAAGTTTATTTGTTACCTCTTAGCCACGATAAAAAATTCTAGATTATAAATCTTGAGAATGTGACCAAGTCAATTTATTATTATGGAACACATTGAGAGTCTTTAAGTGTAGTTACCACTCATTTGAAAGCAAGGATATCATAATACCAAGGTAATTGTTAAAACGCTCGATGTAAATTATTTATGGCGTTTCGTATACAAGATTGAAAAATTCGAACAAAATTTTTAAAAAGAAAATGCCGCACTTCCTGCTTCTGTATCTAACCTATATATAATATGTATATTTATACCTACTTATTATCTACTTGATGCAAGTTCGAAAAGTTCGCCTTGATCTTCAAATAATGAAGATGTTGCAATAATTATAAGAGCTTATTGTCTAAAACCTGTAATTTGAAATTATTTAATGTAAAAAATCTGAATACAATCCTGTAGCGTCAAAATTTTTTTCAAAATTTTCATTAGCATATTTAAGAGGGACTGTAGGTCCCTCCCCTCAGAGGCGGTCATATTTCTAATTTCTAGAGGGGACATTTCTAAGAAATACCCACCTTTACTATACCCCCCTCCCTCATATAATATTTCAAAAAAACTATGTTATACTATAATGTGACTAATTCCATATAATTTTGCGTAATAATTAAAATAAATTACTAGAAAAATATTATTATACTTAATTTATTTTTATTCTAAACCAAATTAAGTGTTAACTTTGCTATAATCATCATATCTACAAAAACGGTGAAATTATTAAAATGGTTGTTTCATGTTGTTTGTTCTGGCGTAAATGAAAGAGCAATTCAGAAATGCGTTTTTGAGATATTGATCAAAACATCATTATATATAACATTTCTGTAAAGATAACGACATTTTAAACATAGAAGTTTTTTTCTTATAAAAAAATATATATTTTTTATTATGAAATTATATTTTTTCCAATAACTCGAGAACGCATTAATCACTCAATTGTTATTTCCTTTGGGACTAGGTCATTATAATCAACATAATGGTATATTATACAGCAAGGGAGTAAAGCCGATCACGCTAGTGATACTTTTCTATCTGAAAAAAGGTCTGAAATACAAAAACAAATTTTTTGATACAAAAATTATTCAAATACAAAAAAAAAGTTTTTTTAATATTAATAAAACGGGGTAAAATAAAGTATGGTAAAAATATTAAATAAAAGGTGCCTGAAATTAATTGATTTTTTAAAAAATGGTTTTTAGCTTCTTCATTTAGAAAAATATGTCATAGCTATATACAAAGTGTTTCTAAATTTTAGAGAGTAATTTTTTACCTAATTTTAGGTGCATTTTGCCAGCCCCCCCACCCCCCGCAATTCAAATTCCGAATTTAGTATTCAAAATAGTCTAAACCCTTTGTACCTGTTTGTACCTTCCTTATTTTCGTTTGTACCCATTTTGTTTTTAATATATTTTGAAATATCTAAAACGGGCATTTTGCCATTCTCCCTCCCATTTCGAATTTGGATCCAAAATAGTCTAAATCGTTTGTATCTGTTTATACCTTTCTTTATTTTCGTTAGTACCAATTTTGTTTTCAAAATATTTCTTTCCCCCCCCCCCCCGGTCGGATTTCAAATTTTGATATAAACTAGTTTTAATGGTCTTGCACCAATGTGTACCTTTCTTATTTTTAGTTGTAGTATCACATTTTCTTTTGAGATATATAATTGGCTAATTATATGAGATTAAGAGAAAAAGAGATTATTCCAAAGTCTTAGATAAGATTTGAAAATCTTTCTGGATTCTATGCTAAAATAAATAGAAATTTAAATTTTAATAAATAAATATTACATTTAAATATAAATAAATAATAATAACAGTGCAAAATAATGTGACAATCGGGGAACTCATATAGTAGTCGTCATGGAACTTCAAGTCTCGTCACAATGCATAACAATGGTTTTCAATTATGACGAGACGTGAAGTTTCGTGACAACTACCGTAACAATAATGTATTATATTATCATTTATCACAGTCTAGATATCTGAAAAAAGTTGTTGAATTCATTAAATTTTATGAAATTGACAATTAACTGTCTGAGATAGTCGCATTGTTTTTGCTGTGGATGTTAAGTAATCTCTTATTTCATATTTCTCCCATTTTTTTTTCTTGCTTCTACAACAATTCGCTACTTTAATGACCTATTGCAGATATTTAAAAAATTTAACGAAATGTCAATACTAGAAATTTTGAAATATTTAATAATTTAAAAAAAAGGTAATTAATAGTAAAAAAAATTGTAACTTTAGTAAAAGTTACAAAAGTGAAGGTACAAACTGGTACAAACGAGGTACATACGATTAAAACTATTTTGGATCCAAAATTTAAATTGGGGGGGGGGGCTGCCGAAATGCACCTATTTTAGATATTTCAAAATATCTGAAAAACAAAATGGATACAAACGAAAATAAGGAAGGTACAAACAGGTACAAACGAGGTACAAAGACAAACGATTTAGACTATTTTGGATTCAAAATTCGAAATGAGGGAGGGGCTGGGAAATGCACCTTTTAATTTTTTACATGTTCTCGTGTTCCAAAATCCCAATTAACTTTGAATATTTGGTTTTTGCATTTATTTTGAAAAATTGATATTTTTGTTGAATATTTCATTATTTTGATTTTGTAGATATTTTAAAATTTTCTCGTTTACCCGTCATCTGGTTGAAATTGAGAGGTAGCAAAGACTACAGTGACTTTATAGAGACAGTGGCGACAAACGATGTCCGACTTTTGATTGGCTACAATGTTTTTGCTTATATATAGCTTGAGGCAGAATAAAAATTAATTTTTTTACTTTATTGGTGCATTTTATTAACATGAGAAATGAAAAATCATTTAATTTAAAGAATAGGCCATTTTAGAGCATATATTTTTTGTTTGAATTTTTTTTTTTGATTTCGCAACATCCTGGACCGATTTAGGGGCTCGTGTTGTCACTGTCTTTATAAAGTCACTGTAGTAAAGACTACAGTGATTTATAGAGACAGTGGCGACAAACGATGTCCGACTTTTGATTGGCTACAATGTTTTTGCTTATACGAGTATATACATAGCTTAAGGCAGAATAAAAATAATTATTTTACATTATTGGTGCATTTTATTAACATGAGAAATGGAAAATCTTTTAATTTAAAGCATAGGCCATTCCAGAGCATATATATTTTGCTTGAATTTGCAACATCCTGGGCTAAATAAAGGGATTTTGCAGCATCCTGGACCGATTTAGGGGCTCGTGTCGTCACTGTCTCTATAAAGTCACTGTAGTAAAGACAATGAGGAGGAAAGTACTCTTTTAGATTTTATAGTTGCGATTTTGATTTTGAGATTTTATTTTGCGAAAATAAAGTGATTTGATTTTTAAATGAGTCCCAAAATGGGACATAATTAGAATAAGTTGGTTTGTTTTGGACGTAATTAATTTTTGGACGATCGCTAAATTAGATTGAAGATAGCAGAGATAATTTAGCCATTTGGAATATTATATATAAACTAGCTGACCCGGCGAACTTCGTATCGCCTCAGAACTTGAACCATATAAATTATTTGTAAAATTCTAGAACATCGTACCGCCTCAGAATTAATATACCAAGTGACTCGGCGAACGTTCTGCCATATAAATTATAGCTGGATACCCGGCTTCGCCCGGGGTCTCATTATAAATATAATGCTTTGCTTTAGTCTGAGTACTCCCAATGATTTCCAGTCTTGCTTTCCGCTGCTGATTTATTTGTGAAGCTCAAAATACCTTTTTAGGTGCATTTCGCCCCCCCCCATTTCGAATTTTGGATCCAAAATAGTCTAAATCGTTTGTACCTTCCTTATTTTCGTTTGTACCAGTTTTGATTTTGAAATATTTCAAATTTTCTAATAATGACATTCTGCTAAATGTCCTTAGCCCCTCCCCCCGGATTTTAAATTGAAATAAAACAAAAATATTTGTCTAAAAAACAAAATGGGTACAAACAAAAATAATGAAGGTACAAACAGGTACAAACGATTTAGACTATTTTGGATCCAAAATTCGAAATTTGGGGGTAGACTGGCGAAATGCACCTTTTTGGGGGGGGGGGGGAAATTACGGGAATCTCGTTAATCGGTCACTTTTCCTTCAACTTTTTTAACATTTTCTTGCACTAAAACATTTTTCAAGTCCTACTGAGTATGTGTTCCAAATTTGGTTGAAATCGGTCGAAGGGTCTAGAAGTGTATAGCGAACAAACATACACACAAGCTCTTTTATATACTTCACGTTCTTCCTCCATTTCAGCAGCTCTAGACGTTGAAGCTCTATTGCGGTTTTGTGAAAGCCAAGCTTCACGTTCTTCCTCCGTTTTAGCAGCTCTTTTTTCCCTGAGTTTCTTAGCCTTTGATGATTTATTTCCAACAGCTGCTTTTTTTGGTGGCATTGAATGTATTTTATCTAAGATGAGTTTAACAATCTAACAAAGTAGTCTCTATGTTCACAGAAACTTTTACATTTGTACTGAAAGGGTAATGTCCTATATAGGGAAATTAATCCAATTATCCGTTGATCCGTCGATCTGTTGATCCGATGAATAGGCACTATTTGCCACATATTTTATTAAAGTTTGTTGAAAGCCGTTCTAAAGTAGCCTATCTTCTTCGCAGCATCGTAATTAGCTTATACACCAAATTTCATAAAGATTGGTCAAGCGGTCTAGGAGTCTATAAGGAACATAGGAGTCTATAAGGAACATTTGCCACATATTTTATTAAAGTTTGTTGAAAGCCGTTCTAAAGTAGCCTATCTTCTTCGCAGCATCGTAATTAGCTTATACACCAAATTTCATAAAGATTGGTCAAGCGGTCTAGGAGTCTATAAGGAACATACATACATACATACATACATCCATTTTTATATATATAGATTAGCTCGACAGGTTACGCAGGCCCAAGGCTTGTTGCACTACTTTTCTTTATTGTTGTCCACTTTGTGCCTTCTCTTTCCATCCACTAATTCCTGTTAGTCTCAAGTCCGATTCCACCGCATCCATCCATCTGTGCTTTGGTCGTTCTCTCTTTCTTGTGTTCAAAAATCTTCCTTCTATTGCCTTTCTTGTGACTCTAGTTTCCTGAAGCCATTTAACTTTTTACGATCGGGCAACATCCGTTATTTGAGGTTCATCAAACAACTCATAAATTTCTGCGTTGGTACTTATTTTCCATTCGTCTTTCACTTTCTTCCCTCCGTAAATAATTCTTAGAACCTTTCGTTCCCATATCTCCAAGTCTTCTCTATCTCTTCCACTCATTGTCCATGTCTCACTAGCATAAGTTACCACCGGTCGGTTCACTGTTTTATATATCTTTATATATCTTATATATCTTTCGTGATACGCTTTTGCTTCTTATTACTGACATCAGAGAACCTATGCTTCTGTTTCTAGCTGCTATCCCAGTATTGAGCTCTTTATTGGAATCACTTTATTGGAATTCACGTCTTCAAAACTATATTGCTCCCCATTCTCTGTTTCCATTCTAAAACAAGTTCTCAGTTCGACTTCACATTTTTCTCCCATCCTCATGTACTTGGTCTTATTCTCGTTACCGCGACCTTATTCTCTGTGTCTACAAGAGTTGAAATTAAGCTTAAAATTAACAAATGCCGCATGTAAATATCTGGCCAATCACAGATTGGTTAGGTCCAAAACCACATTGGTACTCTCCTAGAGATTTCTCTATTTTTGGATCCTTTCTTTAATGAGATTTGTCAATACATTGTAGACCACATTTAACAGAGCTATGCCTCGGTAATTCTCACATCTTGTATTATCCCGCTTTTTAAAAATTGGGCATATTATCGTCGCTTGCGAGCATTCTTTTGGCATCCTTTCATCATTTCATACTTTGCTAATCAGTTCATATACCTCTTTTATAATCTGCTCACCTCCATATTTAATCATTTCTGCCTGGATGCCCTCCTCCCCTGGACTTGTGTTATTCTTCATCATTTTTTATTATGTTTTCTATTTCTTCTTTCGTTGGCGGCGTTATTTTCTCAGTTTCTTCATCCTTCATTGCAGAAGTGACTTCCAATTCTAGTGTGTATAGTTGTCTTCTTCCTCCTTGTTCAGGATGTCTTCAAAATATTCTGCCCATATTTCGAGACTTCTCTTGTCATCCATGCACTAGTTTCCATCTTTACTTCTACAATACACCTCTTTTAATTGTTGATCTTGTTTTTTCGGCCTTATTTGTTGGTAAAACCTTTGCTCTATATTTGTCCCAAAATGGGACATAATTTGAATGTTAAATTTGTTTAAATTGAATTCATTTAGAAAATTGGAATTTGATTTTTTAAATTATATTGAATTGGAAGAGTTTCATGCTCGCACATGCAGTAGTTTAGTTGAGAGGTGAAAAGAATTTTTATTTTATATTTAAACTCCCAAATCATACCGCAATATAATTGTTTCGGCTCATGGGATGTTAATCACTGAATTTTTTTCCCTTAAAGGCTAATAGACTACACAATTTGGGCAGAACAAAAACTCAAAACACGAAATTATGTGCAAAATTTTATAGTCTAAGGTCACTTTAATTTTACAGTTTATATACCAAATTAATTATTAAAAATACTGCGAGAACCAATTAACTGACCAGAGGCAGATTAAGCCGACCGAAGACCTCGGAGGCTCTTAAACAAAAAAATATTTTTTTCGAAAAGATTTTAGTGATGATGATGATGAAACAATCATCAATTTATTCAAAAAATATTCAATAAAATGAATTTTTCTCTTCTTAGTTTCCCTATTCATTGCTGCACAGGATGGTTTGACAGGAACATAGGCCTCTTTCTTATAGAGCAGCGGTTCTCAATTAGTTTTGCCGAAGCCGATTTCTTTATTATTAGTATACAGGGCATACAGGGCACTCAAAATAAAAAAAAAGCTAAAACTGTTTTTAAACGCAAAATTTATTTTTACGTTATTTTGAAATTCTTTTTGGCGGAACCCTATTTGAGAACCGCTGTTATAGAGGAAAGTTTCAGACTCCACTTGCGCTGAAACCGGATTGGAAAAGGTCTGTAACTCTGTTTTTGATAGTTGACGGTGGCAATAATCAACCCAGACTTTTTACAACTCTTCCATTCAATAGTCTTTGCAGTACTCCGGCGTTATTACAGTGTTGTATTAAGCAGAAGAGATATTAAACCAGAAGTTCCTCATAAGGGACTCTTTTTTGTTTTACCTTGTCGCTAGGTAAAAATTTGCTGTTTTTAATTGAAAATGAAATAAAATTTTTTGCTTAATCCTGATATCACCATTATTTTTGATTTTACTTTCTGGATTGGAAAATCTGAGAGAGATGCGTGTTTGGAAAGTGATAATAGGGACATAAAGATATCGTGCAATATTTTATTAGCCTCACTAACTTTCAAACAATGAAATAATCTCTAATCAAATCATCTAATTAAGCTGTAATGTTGTGTTTTACGATAAGATTTGATTGAGTAAATGTCGCAAACTTCGTTACTTCGAAAGAGTGAGTTTTCGAAACGATTAATTGCTTTGCGTCTTTATGGAAATTGGTTGAACAGCTGAGCGCGTGCTGTGATAACCAAAATAGATATGAAAAATATTACATGATCCGCGCAAACAAATTCTACCTTTGGTTTAATCTTTAATCTGAGCGAAGTCCCCACCTGTTCCGTTCAGTAGCTAACAACAACTCGGGGGCTCATTAAAAGTACACCATTCATTGTTACACCGCCGAAGTAATAGTTAAAGCTTCGTACAATTTTATGAGAACGTTTAAACGCTCGCCAAACATTTTTAAATTTTAGTTTTGATAACAAAATTGCTTACCTGTATAATTTCAATCTTTTTACTCTTCGATGTTCAAATTTGAAAGTGTGATAATTTAAATTTTTCAATTTTATAAGGAGGATGTGCTAGTAATAAACAGTAGATAATCAAGTGAAAAATCAAAATGAAAAATATTAGGAGCGTAAATGGAAGCGGTAATTTTGAAATCGCTCACAGTAACCAGGTACGTGTTTTTTTAAATAATGCAAAAACATTTATTTAAATATTATAAACTTACTTATCTTTACTCGTCAGACTGGCACCAAACATTTTTGGTTTTCAAGAATTTTTATTATTTCAAATCTGATAATTACGCACCAAAGGAAGTATTTGGTCAAATTTCCACTAATTTAATTGTTGCATTATTTTAATTTGTAGTATTTTATAAATAATATGGGGCAGCGAATAATAATGTTCGCATAACTCACATGGCCATCAAAGACAAGGTCTAGCAGTTGGCCTATCGTGTAATGTACGATTATGTGGTATCAACATTTTTTTTAAAAGAAAATCTATTTTACTTAATAGCTTAATTACATGTCAACACGAATACGATTTTTAAAGGTAAAATTGGTACTAAACGATGTTGCGGAATGTAAAAACAATCCGGCTCGCTTGTTATTCAATTATATGGGTCAAAGCAGGCAAAACATTCATTAAAATTATTACGAATTTAATTGTTTAAAATGTGTACTTGTGTTATATGCCACAAATATATTGTAATATGTAAAGGTGAAAGGTGATCGGATGGAAGAATTTAATTACTTTCATTACTTTCACTTGATTGGTTTGGGTTTATTAGAATAAATTTTTTTGATATGAATCGGCTCAAAAAATGCGTTAGAATTTTACAAGATATTGGGGTAAAAGGGGTAAAGAAAAACTTAGCAAGGTTAGCATCCTACTAGAATATTGTTCAATAAAATAAGAAGAAGAATAAATAAAAATTAACAAAAATTTTTTTTTTAAATATCGAAATCAATTTCTTGGGTTTATTTGGTAGGAATTCATAAAAAAATACTATTTATTAATTATTACACTGGCAATACCTATTTTCGGTTTCATAGAGGCTAATTAAAATTCATTGATTTTCAAAAATGTCGCAACAATTAATTTTCATTGTTGAAAACCCTTAATTATAGATTGAATTTTAATTAGCCTTTGTGAAACTGGGCACTAGTAGTTATTTAGTTTGTGAAATTAGAGTTAGTTATTTCCTCCACGTGCGTCATTTTTCACTCCATCATTTTCGTCTGTAAGAAAATAGGTAGTTTTAAATGTAAATTTTGCATTTTAGACATCATCGTTATTTTAGGTATTTTTGTAATTTTTAATTTGTTTTCAACCTTAAAATATTCTTTTATGGAAATTTAATAATCCTATTGTTCAGTAATTGTATTTTATTTGTATTAAAATATTTAATTTTTTACTGTTACTTTAAGTATTATTAACATTTCACCATTTAGAATTTACGTTTGTTTGCGATTTTTAATTTTATTTATCGCAATTGTTTTGATTTCTATCAGATTTTAATTTGACATAATAGTATGTTACATTTTGGGTAACAAAATGCATAATTTAATTCGTTAAACAAATTTTTTACTTATAAAATCTACGACTACGTTTACTACAATAATGTCAATTATTAACAAAAATTTTTTTCTTAATACTACACCCAACTGTTTATTTTATTTTATTATATAATTGTAAATACAATAAAATAAATAACTTCAAATTTAACAATTTATTTTTTAATAAATTAATTCAGAAATAAAATTATAAAAAATTGAATTTTTTTAATAAATAGAGAAATTATCTAGAAAGTTTTAAAAATTTGAAGGACCTACATACCTATCTTGGAACCCTTGGCGGTAACCCTTGGGCGATGTAAAAAATTTGACGGATCCCCAAGCCGATTTCTTGACTATCAGCTAAAAAAAAAGTTGATGTGTATGCACTTTTCCCTCTCCTCGTGGCCGGTGAGGAATAATGAGATTTTGTTTTCTCCTGACAAATTCTTTTAATATTCGGTTTGATTTCTGATAGCTGGATTCGCTTATCAGGAACTGCATCAAGTCGATTTCTATACTTTGTTTTTGTTCCTGAATATAATGATAATCCAGCCTCATAAATGGTAGCAAAAGTACGGTTTGCACGTTTTGACAACTCCGGATATTCTTCGCACAGTTCATTCCAAAATACGCCAAGCAAAACCTCTTTAAATTTACATTCCAATTCCGAAAATCGCACAATAATTATTCCATTTAATTAAACGGATTATATAAGCATCCAGGGTACTCAAAAATTTAAAAAATGTGTCAAGGGGTAAATATCCCGATAATTTTGTGTACACTCGTTTGGAATTCCCTTGGAATTCTTTAAATTCCTAGAATTCTTTGGAAATCACTGGAATTCGTTGGAAATCCTTGGAATTCTTAGAAATCGTTGGAATTTCTTGGAAATCTTTGTAAATCCCTGGAATTCTTTGGAAATCACTGGAATTTTTTGAAATCAGGGGAATTCTTGGAAATCGTTGAAATTCTTTGGAAATCCTTGGAATTTCTTTGGAAATCAATGGAATTCTTAAGAAATCCCTGGAATTCTTACAAATCGTTGGAATTCCTTGGAAATCTCTGATATTCCTTGGAAATCCTTGGAATTCTTTGGAAATCACTGGAATTCTTTGGAAATCTCTGGAATTCTTTGGAATTCCTTGAAAATCGTTGGAATTCCGAGTCTTGTGTAAAGAAATTTTACTGAATATTTACCCCCTGAAATGTGTTATACAGACGTATCCGTTTCTCGCATCCCATCTTCCAAGCCTGTCTCTGTTGGTACAATCATTGTCTTGGAGTCCTCTATCCTTCATTGCCTCCTCAACTTCCTGTACCCATGTTCTAGCAGGTTTTCACGTTTTCTTCTGAAGGGTGGCTTCCATTCCCATACCCTTTTTGGCCACCTGTTGTCGTTCATTCTTTGAACGTGACCAAACCACCTCAGTCTCTTACCCTCCCACTGTATCCATTATTGAGCCTTCTGCTTTCATCCTTTGTTATTTCTAACATGGTCCATTATGGATACACCACAACTTCGTCTTAGGAAATCCATTTCCAAGGTTCTCAGCTTCTCACAGAGGCTCACACCTCTGATCCATAAGTTGTTATACTTTCAATAAATAATTGATTTATATGTTGTCATCTTTCCTTTTCGGTTACGGTCAGTTAATCTACACCACAAGTTGAACTTTGACTTTTTCACTATTGGAAAGAGTACAATTTTTTAAGCAATTTTTGTAATTACATTTTTGCGGATTATCCATTAGTTTTCGAGAAAACGGCATTTGAAAATCAAAATTTTACATGTATTTCTCCATAAGGATTGCACACAAGAGTGTTCTGTTGCCCGTACGTGTGTTCTGATATAGTCTTAGTGTTAGCCGTCAGACGCGATTGTTACTCTGTCGAGTACACATCGTGCGTGTTGAACCCCTTGCTTGTAACCGCACTCATTATATTACGCAACATTATGCTAAACTGCTCGGGAAATTAATTTGTGCATTTTAGGCTAATCTTAATACATAAAATGCCAGCTCGCTGCTGCTCCTGCTGCTGCTCCTGCTACCGCGTGTCATTTTTTACCAACCAAAAAATATATTAAAGTACCGACGACGGTACTCCCCCTGGGATGAGTTGCACATCAATCAAGTTTCCAACCAATCGGTTTTAGAGGCCCGTCCGTGGACAGGCTTTCCAGCTAGTTTCTTATAAAATATTAAAAAAATATTTTTTTTTTAATAAAAAAAGGCTAATAATTGAAAATGAGTTTCACCCCTTTCAGTAGCACCTTTGGCGAGTTGGGGGTATCTAGGGGGATGACGCAACCAAGGCAATCGAGAATTCACCCTAAAAACGAGTTCAGCGTTTGTCTTAATTTAAATAAGTGGATATCTTATAATAAGTGCCATCGCTAACGGTGGTCGACAACTGAATACAAGTGCTACGTCTATCAGTAAGAGTATATTAATCTACGCGTACCGTCAATAGAACACTCGTGTTAGTTGAAATCCCTATTTAAAATGCATGTAAAATTTTGATTTTCAAATGTCGTTTTCTCGAAAACTAATGGATAATCCGCAAAAATGTAATTACAAAAAATGATTAGAAAATTGTCTTCTCTCCAATAGTGCAAAAGTCAAAGCTCGATTCGTGGTGTAGATTAACTGACGGATCCCCGCTTTTCTTGTTATTTTGTCATTCTTTGATGAATTTTTTAATAATTTCCACGTTTGATTTGCTTTAGTATTCCACAAAACAAAAAACAAAAAAAGGTTAAAAACTATTTTTTAAGCGGTAAAAATTATTTTTACGTCATTTTGAAATTTATTTTGGTTGAACTCTTGGATTTTTTCGCGAAACCCTATTTGGGAACCCTCTATACCACATTTAATATTAAAAAATTTTTTTTTAATAATCGGATAAACCTGGTATAACGTTATACCTAATATAATCACACTGAGAAAAATTATTTGTTGCTCTAACAAAAAGCTATTAGTAGCTAGAGCCTCAACTGAGTTTTTGTTGCTGTTATAACAAATTTTTTGTTGATGTAACAAATTTTCTGTTGCTGCAACAAATTTTCTGCTGCCACAACAAAGTTATTTTCTAGTAAAGAAGATTAGTTGATTTAACAAATTTTCTTATTAGCATTTTGAATTTTTAATTTCTCTCTGCATAGAAAAAATTTTGTTATGGCAGCAGAAAACTTGTTACAGCAATGAAAATCTTTGTTGAGACTATAGCTACTAAAAGTTTTGTTACGGTAACAAATCCTTTTTCACAGTGCCATTGTTGCCAACAATCATTATAGTGCGAGAATAACCGTTATACCAAGTTTATGCGGCTGTTGTAATACCGGTAGTAAGCGTATATTCTATGAACAGCATTGCTTTTTATAATTACTTTCACACTGAGAAAAATGATTTGTTGTCCTAACAGAACTATTATAGTAACTATAGCCTCAACAGAGTTTTTCGTTGCTGTAGCAAGTTTTCTGCTGCCAAAACAAAGTTTTTTTCTATGCAGAATAAGAAAATTTGTTAAATCAACTAATCTTTTTTACTGAATAGAAAACAGCTGAGTTATGGCAGCAGAAAATTTGTTGCAGCAACAAAAAATTTGTTATAGCAGCAAAACAAAACTCAGTTGAGGCTATAGCTACTAATAGTTCTGTTAGAGCGATAAATATTTTTTCACAGTGCACGATAGTGATAGATTCTAAAAAAATTAAAATAAATTACTTATTGGTATGATTCAATAATTATATTGTTATATTACTTATTTTAAAGGAATAAGTACATCCGTGCAAATTTTTCGTGATTAATTTAAATGTTGCTTCTAATCAATTTCACTCATGGCAATTGACTTTAGGAAAAAACCTAGAGCTTTGCTTATCTGTTATTTTCCATCTGTCCGTTATTGAGTCCCTTATCATTGAAAAACAATATTTAAATTAACGACAAAGAAATTCACATAATGTTAATAATTATTTTGATAACACTTATTATACCGTAATAAGTAAGCGATTATAGCATTTTTATGTAAAAAAACGTCAGCCAATTAAACTATCTTTATGTTAAAATATGAACCAATCAGCTTGCTACTTACGGTTAATTCGGTAATCACACCATTACTTGTTTCATTTTAAACAAAAGTAAAAACTGTTAAAATTATTATTTTAAAAATGAGAAATCCCCCATGTGACGTCAGGACGGTCCATAATATAATAATCTTTAACTAACTATTGGCTGGAAAATTTATATTCAGCCAATTTAAAGCTCGAAAGTTTTAAATTTAGTTGGTCGATTGGTTGCAATCTACATTATACTTTACTATGTAGTTGTAAAGCAATTTGTAATTTTAAATGTACTTTCTGGGCCTGTTAGATTATTATTCACTCTACAGTACAGGTTAAAGAACTTTCCATTTTAATTTTTACAGCAATTTACCGATAAAACTTTTAACATTATTTAAATTTGCATAAAATCCGATGGCTTTATAAATGCTCCATTAAGTATTTTTATATCTAGGAAATTCCTTTCCAACATAATTATTTTACTAGGCAGTAAATTTCTATGAAACACGAATTTTTGAATTAATTTAAAAAAATTTCATGCAAAAGGAATTTTTCTATGAGTTAAAAAGATTTTAACTGGCAGGACTTTTCCTGATTACTCACAAAATAATGTCTGAGAAATATTTTTGAAATTTTTGCACATCTTCATTTCAGGTTTAACTCTTAAGTTGACCCTCAAATTGACTTCAAGGGCCACTTATATGAAATTATTAAATTTATTTATAGGACTTTTGATTTTGAAACTTAACTCTATTAGTTAAATTGAGACAATTTAACATTTACAAGGTTAGTACCATAAGACACAACATGTCAAAGTTGTTGATATTAGTTTGATTAAAAACAAAATAACCTTGGCAAAATAAAATAAATTAATATAACAAAAATTGACACCGTTACGTATCATTAAATGATGTTTTAGAAAAAATTGTAGAAAAACTGAACCGAGGACTTTATTAATTACAATTTCTGCGTTATTGATTGGTAATTCTTCTACAAACAAGGATAATAAAATGTTGCAATTTCATGCTTACATAAGGTTTCTCCATTTAAACTTCGTTTACGGAAACTTGAAGGAAAGTCTCAATCTTATTCTCAGTCTCATTTACATCAAGATATCGCACTGGAAAATATTACAAGTCACGTTTCCATTAAGGTTTTTTCTGTTTTTCTAAATTAATTATTGAGCTTACTTCATGTTGAAAAAATTTCAAAATCGTAATTTTATTTTATCCTGTCGAAAGTAAAATTCGGGAGTTCCCCGAATCCCATTGTTATTGGAAATCGGCAAAAACACTATTTAATAATAAGTTATCCGAAGATTGATAAGTGTCTCTGTCTTTTTAATTTAATTATCGTAAAAAAATTGCTGATCATTCTCTAATATGAAATAATTGAGTAGTACCTACGCGAGTCGTGATCGTCGAGACATACCTAATTTTGTAAAAAAAAAAGGAGAATACAATCCAGTTTGCTATTTATGTAATTCTACGTAATATTAAAGTAAACAATTTTGTAATTAATTCATAATAAAAAAAACTTAATAATTGTAACGAACTAAATAACTTCCTCAGCTGTATTAACTTAATTATCATTGTTATGCAAATTACTTTTTCAAAAAATTAATCGAATTATAATTATGTAATAACAATAATGCAAATTTTATTAGGTTCATATCCAAATTATTTAGAACGATCTTTTTCGGTTGTAATTTTGTTAAAAGGTGTAATAACGAAGATTATATTTTCATATTATCCATAAATTTTTGGCTTGACGTAAGATAAATTCTCTTTTAAGGAAATTAAAATTTTTTTGGATAATGGGTAATTTTCGTATTAGCGCATTTTCGCATTTCGAATTGTAGAAGTTTTTTAAAAAGTGAGATTATAATAAAATAATATAATTTTTGTATTACCTACAATTACTATTTTTTTTTTTGAAAAAAATAACTTGAAAAACCGGAAAACATTGTTGTTTTATTTATTGGTGAACTTTGGATATATGTAATTATAAAACACAAAATTTTCCTGTAATTAGAATAGAAAAATTTCAGTCTTCGAATCTTTAATCTAAAATCACTTTCCAAAAAATTAAATTTATTATACGGCAATAATTTATTTATTATAGGTTTTATTTAAATAAAACATCATAAATTGCTTTCAAAAGTCTCAATCTGACAAAACTAAATTTATTAGTCTTCACAGCAAATATTTTTGTTAGCAAACTTTCTAGCAAACTCAATTTTTGTTGGGGTAGCAAATTTTATTTTTTCAAGTGTGAATACAACCTGATGTGCTGAAGAACATAAGCTAAGTGCCGAAGTGTTCATAATTAAGATTGCCATCTATTCTATTATTTAAACATCAAATGCCAGAATAAAAACATAATTTTGCATAAACAGACCATGTCGTTTATCTCTTAGCTTTAGCACCAGACAATTAAGCTCATTTAAAGAAAGCATTTCCTGCTTGCGCTAGCGTAAAGGACTGTTATAGGATAAAAAAAATTCAATTGTTTAATAATTTTTATAATTTTTATTTTACACAAAGCTGAATAAGACATAAATAACTTAGAATATCTCGCCCTAAAAATCTTGTGCAATGCAATGCAGTGGTGGTTAACCGTCGAGAAAATTTATGTGATTATGAACAGTGGTAACTATGTAATTATCAAAAATTATCAGCGAACCACATAAAGGCAAAAATCAGATGTTATCATAAATGTGACATATACCTTGTATGTAACGTAATAACAGAGCGCTCGTTTGTGTTAACCCAACAAAGAAATTTTTGCAGCAAAATTTATTATTTAGCAAATTACCTATAACACACAAATTTGAGGCAAAATTTATATTTTTTATCGAGCTAGACGATCTTGCAGGCACATTAACGTCCGTCGTTTCATTCAAGAATTTCGGTATAAACTAATAGTAATAATATTTTTTATTTTATTAATAAATTTATTTTATCTAAATATAGCGTGATCTAAATTTTGACATGGTTATTAACCTAAATATTTTTATCCTTAAAGTTTTAAACTAAATCTAAAACTTATAATTTGGGTAACGTTCGGTATCGATTGGTGAAAATTAATTTTCACCTCGGTTCAAAACTTCAATAATTTTATTACACACCCAGGAACCTAAGTACTGAAATTATTACATGCAATGTTCTTACACTGAGAATTTTAAAAATAGGAATCTGCTTGACCTACTTTATCAATTTGACCGACGATCACGACCGGAAGGAGGTATGCAAATTTTCGCTATATCTGGAATATTCATTAAGTTTTTGAAAAACTTACACGAATACATTACCGATTGATAATGGTTATTGACGTTACATTTATAAATCCAATGAACCGCTGCTGCTTGAAGCCGGAAAATATATTCCAAGCCATGAAAGATGAAGAGGCCGTAGTTTAAATATTATTTTTATATTAGAAGAACTTTTTATTTTTATCCATGGTTTAGTCCAAGTCTGATCACAAGACATATTGGGTAGATGAGCATAGATAAGCCTGCTTCTATCCAAAGGCAAACGATTAGAAGACTCTTCTCCTAATTTTTACTTTCAGAACTCTTTAGTAAGAATGTATTTTTATCTGAAATTGAAAAAAAAATTGAACCCCCATTTTTTTAATTTTTGAAAAAGTTTGTATGTATGTCTGTGAACTCGATAGCATCTAAACGAAGTAACAAAATCACTCCAAATTTTAAATTTAAGTTTTGATCTGTAGTGGTACGAAGCCCAGTGAATATGAATAAAATCGAATGGGGGGAATGGGGGATTTACTTGAAGCTATAAGACATAATCCATCATAACTTCTGAACGCAATGAAATAGGTAAAAGTTTATTATGACAAAAATGATTACTATCAAATTACCTACAATTTTTGCTCCATAAATATTTTTAAATTCTTAAAAAAAAATTTTTTTTATTAAATATTCTGTCAAACTTTTTTGGAAATTTTGTTATCTGCCGATTTGCTTTAAACTTGGTGGAAAGTTTGCCCTAGGTTTCACAAATGCTCTCAAAAAATTTTATGAAAGTTTGTTCATCCAGAGGAGCGCTAGGAGTATTTGAAGTTTCAAAAGCGCATGGTTTTGCTTCCCGCGGTCACAATCCCGCCGCCAAAATTCCGCCGGACCATTATCCCGCCAAACAATGTCGCCGCACTAAAATTAGTGTTGGTATTCTTGTCTTGCTTTTTCCAGTTCTTGTCTTATATATTATTTACTTATCAAATAAATATTAATTAGGAGTACTTTATAAATGCAAAACTTGCTTTTTGTGGATTTCCTTCTCACCCCGCACTTTCGAATCCATCCTGAAACGAGTTTCACCTTTTTCGAGTTCCACCTTTGGCGAGTTCTTTCGGTTTTCATGGATAGTTTTAATGAGTTTAGTCTTTGTCAAAACGGCTCAGAGCGCCTGGGGCGCAGGAGACCGGAGCGCAGGGTAGCACAGAGTCGAATTTGACAAAGACAACCATGGCAATACACGGATCAACCATAAAAAACAGTTCTGCGGTTTCTATAATTTTTAATAAGTGTTTTTTCTGCTACAAACGAATTGGTGATTTTTTCTCTCTCCTCCGCCCTAAAAAAAGCTTCTGCAGTAAATGCTTTCTCACTTGCATCACAAAATATATGCAACTGTAATATAGTGGAATATCGAGGAATTTTTATTTTTTCAATTTTTCTCAGTCGACCAAACCAACATTTCCATTTGTCATACAAATCTGTGCTTAGTGGGTTATCCCAATCGATTCCCTTTTTCCAAATATCTTCTAATAGTATTCTACCATGAATTGTAAAATGCATAACGAATCCCATTAGATCAAAAATAGACATGACTATTTGCAACACTTCACGTTTAGTTGGAATTTTTCTATTTTCAACAATTCCTGGATGGATTGTATTCAAATTTATTTTAAAAATGAATTAATCTGCATCTGTATTGGTATCCCAATTTAGACAAAGTACTCGTTCTGTTGGCAAATCGTTTCAAAGTAACATTTTATGCTGAATATCAACTGCGAGAACGCTGTGTCAGCAAAAAATTCAGCTAATTAGCTGAGTCAGCTGCTGATTTTCAGTAACTTCAGAAACTGAATTGCTAATTTGGCGGCTGAAAACCAGCTGAAAATGCGCTGCGTCAGCATGCAGACTGCTGAATCAGCTGATATTCAGCGCTGACTGTCAGCTAATATTCAGTGCTAACTGTCAGCTAATATTCAGCGCTGAATATCAACTGATTATTTCTCAGCTGAATTAGCTGAATATTTATTAAGACCAGCTCTGGCTTCGTCAGGTAATTTTAATAAAACGCGCTTTGAGTTGGAAATCCAATTCCACATTACAAAACCTTCTTTTTTATGAATAGCAGTAACGTCTGCTATAAGTTGAATTGCTTCCTCTTCTGGGTAAACGCTATCCAAATAATCATCCATATAGTGGCCGTTTGATAATTGCGTCCACTGCTAGTGGTTTGATCTTATGAAATTCTTCGATATTGCGATTTTGCACTTCTTGGGCGGAGCATGGGAAAAATTTTACACCAAAAATCTTTAAGCTTCTAGTACAATTTTAATTTGTGGTAACATTTCTGTAATATCGCCGGTTAAGGCAACTTTTCTTTGCCTAAATTTCCATAAAACTGTCGGCAATGAATTCAGTTTATCTTGGCCAATTAAGAAAGCATCGTTTAAACTTACTCCATGCGATTTTGCCGCCGCATCAAATACAAAACGTATTTTTCCTGGTTTGTTTGGATCCACCTCTCCAAAATGTGGAAGATACCACGTTTTATTTGTATTTATGGCCGCTTCTTGCTCTTTCAACTCTTTTGCATATTCTTTTCTGAAAAAATCTTCAATTATTATCGTCGAGTATGCTTCAGAAAAAACAGGGGATGGATCCATTTTCTTTTCTATTGATAGCATGAACTGTTTCCCACAGAAGTCCTGTTTCCCATCTGTCACTACCACTAAATTCCTAATTTTCTTTGTGGTGTTGTTCATAATTTGTTGTGCCCGCTTGTTCTCTCTGGATTGTAGTCGATCTATTTTTTTGATGCCAAAGCTTTTGGCATCAAACGATGCTTTGACTAACTCATGTAACTCGTCTCTCTCTACTTCTTCTATATTGTTCCAGAAGTACTCGGCCTAACATAGAAAACACTGGAATTTTCTTTTTTATTTTTCAAAATAATCTTCTTTTAGCTCTATACATTTTTTCCAGCGATGCCCTGTTTATAGGGCCTGTTTATAGTGAGAACCGCCCAGCTCTTCAAAATAGCTATCAACCGCAGACTCACCTCTTTATTGTTGGCAAATCGTTTACCACCGAGCCATTTTTTCAAGTTTGGAAAAAGATAATAATCCGATGGAGCTAAATCAGGTGAACAGGGTGCGTGCGGAAGCAATTCGAACTTTAACTTTTTGATTTTTTGGCTGCGGCGATAAAGGATGTGTGCACTGGTGCATTGTCTTGATGAAACAGCACTTTCTTTTTCGCCAAATGCGGCCGTTTTTTCTTAATTTTGGAACTCAAACGCTGCAATAAGTTTGCATAATACTCGGCGTAGATTGTTTTTCTGATAAAAATAATACCACGCGCATCCCAATAAAACTGACGCCACGACCTTGCCTGCAGATGGAACTGTCTTCCCCTTCTTTGGAGCCGATTCTCTCCTTTCGCTCTATTGTTTTGATTGTTCCTTCGTCTCAGGTGTGAAGTGATGGATCCATGTTTCATCCATGGTGATGAATCAATGCAAAATCTCGACTTTATTCCTCTGAAACATTGCCAAAGAATCTATTGAAACATCCTCACGACGTTGATTTTGTTCCATATTGAGCAAACGCGGCACCCATCTTGCGCACAGCTTTTTCGTGTCAAAATTTACAGTCAATAATACGGTCATCCAATACTGTCTTGTGGGTTTTTTTCACTATTTCTGAAGTAGTCACCTCTTTTGGTCGACCACTGCGATGTTCATCTTGGCAGCTTGTACGACCTCGTTTAAACTCGGCCACCCAATGTTTTACTGATGTAAACGAAGGAGCAGAATCCCCCAAAGTAGAATCTAGCTCGGCTTCAATATTTGTTGGGCTGAGACCTTTTAAATGAAAGTATTGTATCACATAGCGATGACCAATTTTTTCTATATTTACAAATTATCACAGAGCGTTCACTACTGATGGCTGTCAAAAAAATACCAAGCAGCTCAGAGCCTTAAAACTTCAAACTTAAGCTTTATACAGTTGGTACTTCATACCATAGTAACTTTTTTCAAACTACTACCGCCATCTATACGTCAGGCCGGGTACTTCTGGGACTCGTAATTTGAATATTTTTTCTCGTTTCTCATTTTCTTAGTTATATGCGACTGAAGAACGAATATAATTATTAAATAGTACCTTATATCGCATTACTAAAATTTCCTAAATATTTTTAATGTTACCCTGTCAAGTAGTCATTAATGTTTTTTCATTTTGTTATTTATTGTTAAAATTCTATTATTTTAACGCTCTGTTAAGTTCTGTTTAATATCACATTTTACAAATACATACTAAATACCATAAATCAACTTAAAATTTTATATTTTCAGTTCATTTTCTATTATTATACCTACACAAAAAATTGTCCCTATGTTAGAACCTTGATAGTTTTTAAAGGGTTATAGATCAATCCAAAGAAACGTTTACAAAGAAAACTACGATAAAAAAAGTTTTTCAAGGCTGAATCCTGAATAATTCATGATAGTCTTTAAAGATAACATAAATTTCCTTAGCAATGAAAAAAATATGAAGATATAAATTTTACATTATTTATAAAAAAAATGTAAAATTGTATTAATTAATTAATTCTGTTACACTTGATATTGTAACTAAGTGCCTTTTGATTACTATAATTAATTTATAATAAAGTGTGGCAAGCCTAAAAGCTCTATTTTATTGAAACATTTACAAAATATGTAAATTATACCTCTGGCGTTGCACGAAATCATCTCATCAAATAAATTAATTATTCATTGTTAAGTTATCATAAAAAATTAACTATTCTTTATATCCGATTCTACTTAGCGTTTTATTTTTGCGTGATTTATTATTTTCTCCATTAGTATATTTTTTGATTTTTTTTCCACTAAGTAGATATTTAAATTAATTAAAAATGCAGCTCATTTAAATTTCAATTATCCAAATTTAAAGAAATCACTTAAAAGAAAGTTCTACAAATTGCAATTAAACCAATCCAAATGTTTGAATTTTAATGACAATTTTTTATTTCAAACAAATCTGTAATTATTACTCCATTTGTCACTTGCACGATATTTTAAGCAAATAATTTAGCAGTTTAAATGCAAATTTTGAGAATGTATAATTTTTCTATTAAGTTTATTAAAATTGTATTAATAAGCAGTGTCAACTTTAATAATTAGTTTATGTTTTGAATTATAAAACGCTTTGTAGTTTTTAGAATTTAATTCGGAAACAAATTTTTCATAGAGAAAAAATCTTTTTTTTTGCATTAAACATCCGTAATATTCATAGAGCATTTTCTGCATAATTTTATTGAGCGTGTTTGCATTATACTATTGTATGCAGGCAAACCTAAGAATTTCAATATAATTAATGTATAAATACATGAAACACAATTGCTAAGGTAAAAGCTCTAATAAAAGCGTGTAGAAAGCTTTTGTACTTTTCTAAACTAAGATGTTAGATTAAGACGTCATTAAATTTTATAATAAACAAAAATTTAAAAATTTTGTATATCGATTTTTTTGGGCTAATTTTAGGTTGAAATTACGACTGGAAAGGTTTTAAAAAAAATTTAGATTTGATATGGTTGCACACAGAATAATAATATGTTATTATTTTTTATTGCAAATTAAAATATATTCTTAAAATAACTGGAGTATCCATACAATCCTGCCAATGTGGTAATAATTCTTCGTGCTTGCTAAACCATTTCCTTCTTAAAATATTCAAAAATTTACATAAGTGTATTCCAAAATGAAAGTGAGTAATGTGCATTACATGTATGTACTAACAAATTAGTAAGTTGTTCTACATAATTACGCTACTAAGTTTCAATTTGAATACTAATTCGTTTTTTTAATTAGCATAAGTGTGTCATAAAAATTAGTTTATAAAATTATGATTTTTACATCTTAATTACACATTTTATAAAATAACAAAAACAAGGTTTTTCGGCTACAGGAATAATCATTTAATTTTATTGAGCTGGTACCACATTAATTTAATTAATTAATTTTGTATTGTTTACGTTGAATGCTTTTATTTTTGTATTATTTTTTATTTTTATTGTTTAATTTTTTATTTTGCATCATAAGATGAAAATTACTTTCTTCACTTGGCGAAACCGAAAGAATTATTACCAACCATTAATATATTAAATATTGTGATGAATTTTTATAGATGGAACAATAGAGGTTGGGCAAAAATTTTCTATTGGTATGCATATAACAGCATAAAATCGTGATCAAGGAAATTTATTGTCTGCATTTATGAAATCATCCATGACTAAAGCATACTATGTACAATTAAAATTAAAAAATGTTAATTAATTGAAGAAAATACTTCTACAATTTTTAGACTCAAATTTCGGTGTTCTGATGAAACGGAACCAATTAAACATATTTTAAATGAAAAACAAAGCGAAAATAGAGATCTTTTAGTTGACTTAATAAATGAATTTTTTAAGTGAAAAATCATTCAACCGAGGGGGAAACCAGTAGTCCAGTCATTAAAAAACGGGTTAAAAATTCAAATAAACTGAGAAGACTAAATTTTTGATATTGTACATAGTGTATCTAGAAGCCGGTACTGCAAAGGGTTCTACCAACCTAATAACAATAGAAAAGTGACATATACTAAAAGGCGGTGCAAGCAAAATGCAGTCAGTAGGACAGTGAGGTCCAGTGTGTAAATATAGGTTAATACGAATAAATATTGTGTTTGAGTGAATACTAATAGATACGACATGGGGGGGCCTAGAAAAGCTTAACTTCAAATTGTCGACCAAGATTTCCTATGTGAATTTTCCGCCATCTTGAAAAAACAATCTAGGGCGTAATAAGCAATTCTATTGGCAGCACTGTTTTTGTAGCATTTCAGTCGAGTTTTATAAATTTCGAGAACATGGGCGATTATTTCATTTGCAAAAAACTTCTGATTACAGACATTTATATTATGGCTAAAAAGAGAGTTGTTGAGACTCTCTTAGCGGCGAGCGCGAAAAGAGGATGTGTGGAGCATCAAAACTTGTTACAAAGTATTGATTCAGTGAGTGTTCACAGTGCGTGCTACAAAAAATATGGAAATCAAAGTCTAACGTCTCGACGAAGTGAATCTAAAAAATGCTTCCTTTCTTTCGTGTCAGCAGACATTTTCTGTATGCGAAGTCTGCTCGTTTATACCTACAGGATATGCGAGCTCTTCATAAAAAAATACCCATAGAAGATTATGTCAAATTTCATAAAGACATGTAGACAACAGGAAGACTGACTCAGGACGGGGCATTACAGACAGTACAATAGCATCATGGACTTTGGGTATGGTTCAGCTTCAAAACATTTGTGAACAAATTGAAAATTTTTCCGGAGTATCTTGCTCAGCAAGCGAACAACACGTCGACATGAGACCCTCGCGGATTTCTCGAGACAATCGTGACATTGAGAAATTGGACATGTGGCTCGCAGGTCATAATCCTTTTCCTGAAAGTAAAGAATTGATGTCTATCGGCACAGGAGTTATTGCAAACCAGAACATAAATTGGCATAGTGCATACGAAATTGGTCGCGACATGATTACTAAAATTATAGGAGCGGATTTCGGGTCCTTGTCATTCAAAAAGAAGGATAAAATGCTTCCTATATCCTATTTCCTATGAAATCGACGCGTCACCAGTTCCGATTAATCCATTGCTACTTTTCTAAAGGATGTGCATAGCGAAGAATTCTGAAACTGACCTAAAACATTTTCTAGCATAACGAGCTCACTCCGTTCTCATTTGTCTTTGTTTACTGAGAAAGGAATGCGGAAAGGAACAAAGTCGCTATTATACAATTCCTTCGAACCTTTGACAGGAAATTTACAACCTGATGACAGACATCATCACATAATTGACGGTGGATTCCTTCTGCACAAAGTTGTTTGGGGTCGAATAGAGACGTTTGACCTCATCTGCAAGAAATATGTCTTATACGTGCAACAACACTTTGGAAGAAATGCGACAATTGTATTCCACGGTTATCCGAACGGCATGAGACTCGCAGGTATAAAAACTATGGAAAGGGCACGACGTTCCAGGAAAAACCAATCACCATAGCAAGGACCGGATAAACCATGGGAGCAATGGAGCCCAGCGCCAAAGTTTAGAAGGCGCCAAAATTGAGCGGTTTTTAATTGTTGTGATTCCAAGGTACTGCATTTTTCTTTGATTATAATATTCTATAATAAGATATTACTAGTATTAAAGGCAGGGCCGGCACTAGGGCGTGGCGAGAGAAGCGCCCGCCACAGGCTCGAGCTAGTAAGGGGGCGCCAAATTTTCAATTTTAAAATTAAATTTAAAAAATATAAATAAACCTGGTGGTGAATAATGTATAAATAATCCTGGTGGGTAGAGCCGTATCTGAGGGGAGGTTTGGGGGTCCAAATCCAAACCCCCTCCGAAGTAAAGCGTGAGATAAAATCCTAAAATAAAAATATAAATAAAAGATTAACTTAAAATAAAAGATTAAGCAGGTAGATCAACTACCTGCGTAGTTACGTGCTTAGTCCTTTAATATATTTTTTAAACAAAATTTTGCTTTACTAAACTTTTTTTTTGAAGACATATTTTTGTATCGCAATTTACTAACTTTACAATAGAGCGCTTGACCTTGAAAATTTCAAAAATTTTCGCCTGCAATATACTGAGAGATACCCTCGATTAATATTTTGCGATTCCACCAAGTTGAATGTTGAATCACCTCTCATTACTCTCACCAACAAAAAGCGCAGTCCGCCAACACATTTTCCGGACTATCTACAAGAACAAACATGATTTGGATTTTTCAAAGATCGTCAGGAATGGAGTTGGCGGCAGACTACTTATGGGCTGGAACCAATTTGTACCACAGTCGAACCCGCTCCACCTGAACTTTTAAAACTCATTTCGTGCAAATGTAAAGGAAAGTGTGAAGCTGCCTGTGTGTGCAGAAAAGCAGGAATTAGTCAGGGCCGGATCAAGCTATTTCAGCGCCGGGTGCAGATTAAGTAAATGGCGCCTGTAATACTAATAATATCATATAGAATATTATAATTAGAGATGGGATTTATATGCACAAAAATACTTGAAAATATGCGCATATACGAGTATATGCATCAAATTTCTCTAAAATATGCACTAAAATTGATAAAATATTCTTTGATATGCATAATAATAATTTCTTTTTTTATTTTTATAGGTAATGTATTTTAAATATGTAGTACCTAATAGATAAGCATAAAGCGTCGCGTCGTTCTCGTCCAATTAAGGGGAAAAAAGGGTCTGAGGTACAAACAAAGAAGCATATAGGAAGCATGTTTCATATTATGAAACTTGACAAAAATTTACCTCAGTTCTAACTAAACCAAAAGACTACCCAAATATTGCCAATAAAGAAAAACACTAAATTTCTAAAGAGTGCATATTTCAAAAAGGAAGTTATAAACAGAACTCACGGCTATTTTCAAAATAATTGCTTAAATTGACAAATTTATAATAAAATTTTTTATTCTCTCGATAAACATTCTACAAAAAAATCCAAAAGTAGCCTAAATATGCACAAATATGCATTATTTGCTGAAATATCCATCAAATATTGAAAATATGCAAAATATGCATTTTGAGAAGCACTTTTTCGGATTAGTTTTTTACTAATTCGTCCTGATTTCAAAACGACTCTGTTGGCATATCAATATTAAAGAATATGCAAAATGCATAAAATCCCAGCTCTAATTATAATCAAAGAAAAAATGCAGTACCGCGGTATTACAATGCACATTTTTTTACAATTAGAAAACAATCAATTTTGGCGCCTTCTAAACTGTGGCGCTGGGTGCGGCGGCTCCATTGCACCCATGGTTTATCTGGCCCTAGAATTAGTTGCTCCGTTGTTTGCCTGTATTGTAGTGGGCAAACATGCAACAACATCGCCATAGTCGACGTTCTATTTAACGACGACGACGACGATGATGATTTTTTGGCCATCCCAGCATCATTTCCTGCGGTTCGAGAGTCTCCACAACTCAAAGAGTTAACCGATGAAGAACTTCTTCAGCCAGGACCATCGAAACAACGAAAAATATAAAAAGGGGGACCCTTAATTATTATTTTTGGCTACACAAAAAATTATTTGTTCAATATATTTTATGTGTTTGTTCCATAATTTATCTGGTTCCGTTTTGACGTGTTCATACAACCGTATGAGCGGTTAAATCAAAGTAAGGCACGGACTTACCGACTTTGTGGCGCGCTAGAGATTTTGATTTTGGTCAAAGAGAAAAAATAAACTCTAAAAGTTTCATAATAGACATTTTTTTGATATCTATCGCGAGAAAAGAGAAAATGGCAAAAACCAAATTTCTACCTAAATTTTTTACTTTTTCGATCGATATCTCAATAACCATAAACAATAGGTAAAAAATGTATGAGACCTAAATTGTAGAGAGTCAAAAAAGCAACAAAAAAGTATTCATTCAAAATTATCGTATCTCAACGGAAAACCGAGTTATTAAAAAAAAGTAAAAAACTGAATTTAGCCCTTTTTTTCAAGATGGTCGATAATTTGAAGTTAAGCTTTTCTAGGCCCCCTCCCCCACGTCATATCAAAAATTTAACCTTCTCGATTTATTTGGATTTCCAAATGTATATAATGACTGAACTAACAGTGCCATTGGGGAAAATTGGTGTACAAAGTGAAGAAAAATCTGAGAAAATCCAAGAAATCTTAGGAATACTACAATCATTTTTTTTTTACTTTTAACATTTTCGAAAAGAAATCTAGAGAAAATCTTTCAAAAATTTTGTGTTCAATAATTTGCCTTGTGACTTCCCCCTCGCTTCCAACATAGATTGTAGTTATTTATCCATTTAACGTTCGGCAGTCTTGATGAAAATAATTTCATGAGAAATTATGCTCCCGGAAGTGTCGAGCTGCACTAAAAAAATACTAATTAACTGTAATAAATATTTTCATGGTGAAACTAAGTAAAATATTAGCTGCATAAAAAATTTATTGTTTAATGTCTGACAACGAGTAAGTAAATAATTCTAAAGAAATAAAATTATACGAGAAGTGTATATTTCTTTCCGAAATTTTCCATAATATTATTACTCGTAGACATCGCCGATATTATTTATTTATTATTTAATTTATTATTTAATTAAAAAAATTAAATTAAAAAAAAGACATTTTAGTAGTAATATCGAATTTTGTTTGTAGGCCAGTTATATTTGCAGCTTCGAAAGACCTGTGGTAACTTGGCAGCACTCGAACAACCGCGAAATTTTCGCACTCTTTTTTGGTTTTTTCAATATAAGTCTTGAACTATGTGTTTTCTTAAGAATTATTTTTTATACTTTTTTAAAGTAGACTAAAATTGCTATAATTTGAGACCAGAGCGAGCTCTGTAGGTATAATACTTACCGAGATACATCCCTCCAAACATTGACAATTATTTCCAAAAAGTGAAATTTTAATTAGAAATTTTTCTTGAGTTTGAGTCAATGAGTCAATTTTAATTTTCAATTTCAATTTTAATTGACTCATTTTAATGAAATTTTAAGATTTGGTTAATTTTCGATTTCGAAATCTGGGAAAATATTCATTTTACAAGTAAAATCATCAAGTCAAAAATTGCCAAAAAAAATCCATCGTGAGAACTAAACAGAGCAAATTTGCGAAAAATGCAGTTTTCACATTTTTTGGATTTTTAAAGATTTGTAAGTGAACTATAAAGCCTAAAGACGTCGTTCTGTGCTTAAATTAGAGCAAATTGCATTTGGTACAACATTTTCCCGTATGATTTTACCTGTAAAAATGAGTATTTTCCCCAATTTCTGGGTCGAAAATTTACCAAATCTTAAAATTTCACTTTTTTGGAAAAAATTGTCAATGTTTGGATTTTAATGTTCGAATTTTGGATTTGAATTAGATTTATCCTCCTTAAATCTTTGAAAAAATCAGTAGTTTTCACAAATCAATGTGTTTATTAATTATTTCGCAATAAGAATTTGCAAGTAAAAAATTAGATAAAGATCGTAAATAAAATAAAAAAACCAAACGATCCGAGAAAACCACACAAAAACCATAAGTGTTACAGTACTTCACCTTGAAAATGTCCTGTAATAAATAGAGTTGTTATTATTGTTATTATTTAATTGATATTTTTTTACTGACTGACATAATGTTTTCTTTTGATTCAAAGAACATTTTAGTCCACACGCCCATCCACACCTATACAAATTCTTTGCCATTATCTTCACACATCCTCACCGAGAAGACGAAGAATTAGCATTTATAATTTGCTATGAACAATATCGAACATTTGTTAGTACGCTTTTTGTGTGATATATTTGCATATTATTTTATTTATTAAAATGACCACAACAATAAATAAACTTCATGACCAAAATGACATTGAATGTTGGTACAATTATGAGACGGTTGATATGCACGACTTATTTTTGTCATAATCACCGGTAAAGCAATTTTATCTGTAATTTAACAGTTGAACCTTTATTTTTAAATCCTCTAAGGTTTTCGTCCTGCTGAACGAGTATGCTTTGGTAAATCCACAAAAAAATAAAAATTTTGATATTTGGCACCTGAAATTGTAACAATACACAATTGATTAAAATTTGTTAAATTGTACTACTTCTGACACAATAATGCTTCTTACTTCCATTGTAAAGAAGAAACCACCAAACATATTTAAAATTTAACAGTGCATTATTGTTAACCACAAAAGTTCTTAATTAAGCACACACAAAGCGCTTTTTCAATACCCACGTAATGTATCAAACACGCCAAAAGAATGCTTTCAATGTGGAGATAAGAAAATTAACAAAGTACAATTCGGTAAATAATAAAGCTTCTATATAGCATGTTTCTTACAATTTATATTGTACGAATTTAAAACTTCACGCAATAATTTTATATTTAGCTAAAATGTTCTACGTAAATTAATAACCAGAAATTTTTAATTAAAAGAAACGACGCTGTACCTATTTTTAACTTATCGAAGCTTTATCAAAAGCTTTACTTCCACTTCAAATTGTTTTTCAATTGTATCGTTTAAGTTATCGTACAATTTCTATTGCTCATGTCGTGTCCAAGGCAAGATATCTACTGATTAACGAATTCTACTACTCAGTAGTAAATATTTAAAATATATATACCGAAAGGAAGGGTAGAAATCAAAAAAGCAGATAAAAATTCAAAAAATATTAAAAAGCACAACTTTAAACCGGTGCCGGTTAAACAGTCGGTTAAAACTGGCCAATGAAAAGAGACTACCTGCTTTTAACGTTGTGACCGTACCGGCTACCGAGACACCAACATAGAAAATCCATAAGTAATTAACAATTTAAAATTCAAAATATTCTTACTCAGAAAATTGCGAAGTAAAGGATATTATTATTTATAGAATATGTAATAAGAACAACTAATTAAAATGGTAATTAAACCTTACAACACCTCTACCTATTCCTTTGTTTAAATTTCAATTTCTATATTTTTAAAATGTTTCTAATCTCAAATTGTTATTGTATTTTAATTTATATTTGCATTTATTTCAAATTACAGTTAAATTTAATTCATTTAACATTTAAGTTAAGTTACTTCTGGAAATTTACAAGTTAAATTTACATTTGTCCACTATATTTAAAAAAATTCCAAGGAAATGCACTCGGAGAGGTTGGAAACAATAAATTTTCTTATCACAATGACATTTTTCGTACCAACCTTACAACTGCGATTAAAGTAGATAAACACTAATTTATGTTTGTAAAATCAACTTTTTTCGAATTAATTGCAAAAATTTTCGTTATCTCTGTATACTCGCAGGCAAAAATTTTTTAGTGAACGATGGCTGTTAAGTTTTGGGAATATCTATCATTTCTTCTTTCAAATTACTTACAAAAACCCAAAATTTTTCAAATGTTTCGAATGTAGAAGTTACAATCCACTGTAGTATAAAAATTACGCAAGATACCATAGAATCAAATCGGTTGCACGCTAATAAATTTAAATACAATAAAATTAAACTGTAAAAAGGTGGACATGAATTATTCGTACGTTTGTTGTTTAGATGTTGTCACATCCAAAATCCACCTGGTTCTTATGAATGTTGTCGGGTTGATTTGTTGTTGGGCTGCGTATGGGTATGCGTATGGGCACAGAAATGAGAGAGAGTTTTGCCAAGTCTCTCGAAGAGAATTGTATTTTCCCTGAAGGAAAATAAAACAAAAAGTGATTCTTCTCCGTTTCCTCCTTCTCTCCAGCCATCCCAAACTTGAACGAAAAATCTGAGAAAGAAGAAAAAATGAATTTGGGAGATTTTTCGTATCTGGATCCCATTTTCAACAGGATTACCTACCAAAACTAAATATCTGAAAGATACAATCTTCCCAACAGCAAAACAGCAATTTTTGATGTAGGTCACGTACAGCCATCGGAATGAGATTAAATGGGGCATGTAGGAGGAAGAATCGGTTTTTACAAAACATATTTTGGAAAGAGAACACCAGCATTTAGATGATAACCCAGTAATTAACCGAACAATATTTTAAACAAACAGATACAATTGTGAGATGAACAAAATATTTTCACTGTTGTTGTGTGACAACATCTAAACAATGAATATTTTTATTAACCTCTCTAACATTTCATTTTATTATTAGGTATAAATTTTATTTTGCGTAGGATATCTTAAGTAATTTTTATTTCTTATAAACTCGCGAATTCAAACAATTTGAATTTTGACTATCAAATTTTGTGGAGTAAGTATTCTTTTTCATTTGCTTGTAATTTTTTGTTGTTTTTTGTTTATTATAATTATAACTCCAAATAATTCTATTTTTTTGGGGAAATTTTGAGAAAAATTATTTTTTATTACGAGTATACATAAGCAACTGTAAAATTGTAGAAAATGAATGGCATTAATTTTCTTTTCTACTAGAAAATACAATAACACATATACAAACATTAAATAATTAAAATGCAATTATTGCAATTAAAATGCAGTTTTAATTATTTCAATTGCACTTGAATAATGTATAAAATTAATATTTGCATAAACCTGCATGAAATCTGATTTCTCTTATAATCTTTTGTATACACAGTCCAATGTGGAAAACCGGAAACTTCTACAAGTAGTGCCAAACTTCCCGAATATTTTCGAAAAAAAAAATCAACCTAATTATTTTCATCTTTCAGGAGCTGATAGCAGAGAAAAACATAGGAAGAAGAAAAAGCATAATAATGATAGCAAGTGGAACTGTGGTGTTAATTGTGATAGCATTGGTGATTGCTGCAATTGTTCTATTGTCTGATTCCATCGATGCAGCCTCTATTACAAAAGAAGAAAAAACCATAGCTTTAGAAGATATTTTAAATGGAAGTTTAAGTCCAAAAGGATTTAATGGAACCTGGATATCAGGTATTCTTTTAATTTTACATCAAAAATTATTTTTACTTTTTTTTTCTTCTTTTAGGCCACGAAATTTTATACAGAAGTCAATACGGTGACGTAATGATCTACGATACCAATACTTCAACAGCTAAAGTCCTTCTTCCATTTACCGTTCCGGTAAGTACAATTTAGATATTTTTTCAATCGCACGAATCACGATGCTGTATTTTAGATTTTAGCCACCACAATCGAATATTCCATTTCGGCCGATAGGAAATTTTTATTAGTATCCCACGACTTGAGGAAGGTATAAACTGCATCAATCGTTGTTTGCGTCCAATAAATTTTTATTCTTCCAATTTAGTTATTTAGATACAGCTACGTGACGCAGTATACCATTATTAATTTAGAAACCCGAGGAACAACCAGTCTTAATGCAAACGGAGAAGTGGTTCTACAACTCGCAATGTGGGGGCCTGTTGGTAATTCTCTAGTCTTCGTCGCTAGAAACAACATCTTTTACCTGGAAAATGTATTATCTCCAAACGTTAAACAAATCACAACTGACGGTATAATCGGAAAGGTCTATAATGGAGTTCCCGATTGGGTGTACGAAGGTCTGTGCTGTTGAACTCAATTTTTTGTTTTTCATTTTGAAATTTGGATTTTAGAGGAAGTATTTGCTTCCAATAAAGCAATTTGGTTATCACCTGATGGCAAAAAATTAGCGTACGCCAAATTTACCGATACCTACGTACCGACCATGACGCTTCCAGTTTATGGCGAGCCTGGAACTCTCGAATTTCAGTACACCAGAGCCGTTCAAGTCCGGTACCCAAAACCTGGCACACCTAATCCGTTTGTAAGTTTACATGTAGCCGATCTGGAATCCCAATCGGGCATACTTAATCTTGAGGCACCAAGTACTCTTGAGAATAGGGAACCAGTTTTGGCAGCAGTCAGTTGGGCAACCAAGAGTATAATAAGTGCAATTTGGATGAATCGGGTTCAAAACGAAGCAAGCGTCGTAGCTTACAACACCGAGGATCCGTTCACAACAGAAATTGTAAGATATCTTCAACAAAAAGAAACAGTCGACTCTAATCTTTGCCTTTCAGATTAAAAACTTAAAACAAAACGGCGGATGGCTCGAATTATTCAAATCGCCTATTTTTTCAAAAGATGGTACAAAACTTCTGTTAATTTTATCACAAGATCAAGGCAATAATTTGGGGTCGTACAAACACGTAACCATTTTGGATAGAAAGCAAAACTCTCCAGTGACGGCCGTAACCAGAGGACAATACGTGGTGACAGATATTTTAGGCTGGGACGAGGAAGCCGATCTTATGTAAGAAAAAACCTCTGGTGGAAAATTAAATCACAATTTTTAACTTTCAGCTACTTTCAAGCTACTGGAATAAAGGATTCTGCGTCTCAACATATATACACAGTTTCCTTAAAGTCAAACGTGACGAGTTGCTTGACCTGCAACTTGAAATCACTTAATACAAAATCAGATTGCTCGTATAATTCGGCTGAGTTTAGCAAGAATTTTTCTCAATATGTGCTCAACTGCGACGGTCCGGGAGTCCCCGAAAACGTGGTAGTTTCAAAAAATAAACGGATAGCCGTGTGGGAAAATAACGAACAAATTACTGATGTAATGAAAACTACTCGATTTCCAATCATAGAAAAGTTTACTTTCGACGTTGCTGATGGCTTTAAAGCTAACGTTTTGCTCAAGCTTCCACACAATTTGGATAGAAGTGGCAATACGAAATATCCCATGCTGGTCAATGTGTAAGTTTATTTTACGAGTTTTTCGTTTTGGACAAAATAACTCTTTTTTATCATTTAGGTATGGTGGACCAGATTCCTACCAAGTGGTCGATAAATACGGATTAGATTGGGGAAGCTATTTGGCAGCGAATAAAAGTATTATTTATGCAACTATAGACGGACGAGGATCTGGTTTAAGAGGAGACGACATTTTATTTTCGTTGTATAGACGTTTGGGAACAATAGAAATAACCGACCAAATTAATGTTACAAGGTATTTTGGGTTAAACTTTTAAGGAAAAAATTAACTTTTTGAGTTTTAGACAAATGCAAGAACAGTTGCCTTTTATTGATCCCAGCAGAACGGCAATTTGGGGATGGAGTTATGGTGGATTCGCAGCCGGTATGGTTTTGGCTACCGACACGGAAGGAATTTTCAAATGCGGAATATCTGTGGCTCCGGTCACGGACTGGGCTTTATATGGTAAACTTTACTTTCGGCAAAATTTAGATAGATATCTTATGGATTTGTTCCAGATTCAATTTATACCGAACGATTTATGGGTCTTCCAACTTCTGAAGATAACCAGGTTGGTTACAAGAATGCCCAGCTGGTTACCAAATTTAATGGATTACGTGACAAATTATATTTTTTGATTCATGGAACTTTAGACGATAACGTTCACTACCAACAGTCTATGTTATGGGCAAAAGTTCTGGAACAACAGGATATTTTATTTCGACAATTGGTAACAACTTCCAGTCATCCATTTGAAGGGAAGCTTAATTTATTACATTTTTTAGACTTACCCAGATGAAGATCATTCGTTAGGAACTGTTCGGCCACACTTGTACCATTCCTTAGAAAATTTCCTAGATGAATGTTTTATTGCCGGCGAAGATGATTGAATTTGATGTTGATGGTGTATTTCTCCATACAGTGTTGTTGTTAGAAAGGCTAGTCAGAAGACGTCGATTGAGGTTGTCTAATCTAAAGTGCTGAAATGGTACAATGAAACTTATCTGTTTTTAGATCTCAAAATGGTATACATACTTGTTTTTCTGCACAATTTGTATTTGCTGTATATAATAGTTTTAAGTGTAGTTGTTGGATGTTTTGAATAAAGTAATTTTTTTATTTGTACTAAAATACAATGTAAGTTCTGAGTAACTCGCATTTAAGTTAAGAAGTTAAGAAAAAAAAATGGTGAACGGTTTGATTCGGGGATTCCCACGAAGAAAATGGTTTAATCTGAGTTTAATAATACTTTTACATAATAAATATGAAGAAAAAGATCTCGACGAATATAAATAATTATTATTAAATTAAATTATCCAATTTAAATCATTTTTGAAATAATTATAAAATTTTAACATTTTTTAATTAATTTGCTTTCAATACTAGCTTCATGATAAGCTATTATCCAAACTTGGCAACGTGGGTGATGCTAAATTGTTATTGTAAATTTATATTTCAACTAATGAGCAATTATTGTTTATAATTTTTTTGGGGCTAGATTATATTCTTTAAATAGTTTGATGCAGTCAAAACATAAAAATTTTACAAATTATTAACATTTTTCGTAAGTTGCAATCGAATTCGAGTGGTGTTTCAACAATGGGTTCGTTTGAACATGTGTACACTGTGAAGGCTTACAACAAAATACCTGTTCATGAGTTTAAATCGAAGAATACGGGATTAACCGTGGTTATAGCTGAAGTGGATGGTCCAGTCGTTAATGGCTTCTTTTCTTTGGGTTTGTACCATTTGAATTAAAGTAATAACGAAACCAGTGGCGTAGCATGATTTGAATGTCAGAAGGGCAGCATAATCAGTCCTTTTCGAAATTTTATAAAATTTTACCATCCAAAAGAATTAAATTATGACTCCAATCTTTATTCAAATCAAGGGATTAATATCCCAAAAATTTTGGGTACACTCGTTTGGAATTCTCTCGGAAATCATTGGAATTCCTTGGAAATCGTTGTAATTCTTTGGAAATCACTGGAATTATTTAGATTGTACTTTGATTTGAACTCATTGGATTTCCTTGGAAATCACTGGAATTCGGTGGAATTCTTTGGAAATCCTTGGAATTTTTTGGAAATCTTTGGAATTCCTTGGAATTCTTTGGAAATCGTTAGAATTATTGAAAGTCTTGGAAATCTTTGAAATTCCTTGGAAATCATTGGAATTTTGGAAATCTTTGGAATTCCGAGTCTTGTGTACAGAAATTTTACTGGATATTTACCCCTTGATGCAAATCTTATCTCTAAATTTTCGAGTTTCAAAATCGCCTATCTAAAAATGAGTTAATCCGAAATTAACCAATTCAGAAATCATCAATTTCTGGGTGCTGACAATTTTTTATTCGAAAATATTGTTACTAATATTTTAGCTACGGAAGCATTCGACGATGATGGTTTACCCCATACTCTTGAGCATCTCATTTTTATGGGCAGCGAAGACTATCCGTACAAAGGTGTATTAGAATTGTTAGCACACAGATGTCTTTGCGGTACAAATGCTTGGACGTATACAGACCACACCCGTTACACCATGGAAACAGCCGGCAATGAGGGTTTTTTGTCTTTTATGCCAATTTATGTAGATCATATTTTATACCCAACTTTGACGGATGAAGCTTTCATAACGGAAGTGCATCATATAACCAAGAGTGGTGATGATGCGGGTGTAGTTTATTGTGAGATGCAGGGTTGTGAAAATTCAGGTGAATCCCGAATGCATTTAGCAATGCAACGGGCTATTTATCCTGGTCGTTGTGGGTACTCTTCAAATACCGGAGGAATATTGAAGAACCTAAGAGAATCAACCACAAATGAAAAGGTGCGAAATTATCACAAGGATTTTTACAGACCTGAAAATTTAAAATTGATCATCATTGGTCAGATCAAATCGGACGACGTTTTTGAGGCTTTGGCACCCATAGAGAAAAAACTGTTAGCTAAGGTATCTAGGTACCACCATGACAAAGTATGCAGAATTTAAAATATTTTCCCATAGGGAAACAGAGGGCTGTTCACCATACCATGGCAAAATCCTTGTCCAGTTGTTAACGAATCACAACATATATATATCAAATATCCTGCTGACGATGATAGCCACGGCATGGTTGCTGTAGCTTGGAGAGGGCCATCTGCTGTTAAAGATCTGTACGATTTAGGCGCCTGTTCCATTTTAATGACTTATTTAACAGACTTATCCATTTCACCACTTCAAAAACAATTTGTTGACATCGAAGATCCCTATGCCAGCGAAGTAAATTTGAAGTGTTGCAAAAATTCAGTAAAAATAGAATTAAATTTTCAGGTTTTATATGGTTTGCTTGAAAATTCCGAATCTTGCTTTTATGTATTTTTTGAAAATGTTCCCAAAGAGAAGTTAAAAGAAGTGGCACGAAAATTAAAGGTGGTACTTAAGGCTCTGGTAGATGCAGAGGAAATTGATTTGGAACGACTTCGGTCAATAATAAACAGGCAGAAATTGAAAAATTTGAGCAAATTGGAAGAATATCCCCATTCTGCCATAGCAGACTTAATTATAGGTCACATGCTGTATGGCAACAGCAAGGAAGATGTAAATTTCTTCTTCTTAAGTTAAACCGTAATCTCATAAAAACATTTTAGCTGCAGCCTCGAATGAATCCTTTAGATAATTTGGACAAATTATCTGAAGAACCTAAAAGCTTTTGGGTGGATCTTCTTGCAAAGTGGTTTGTAAACAACACCGTTGTTTCTATTGAAGCGGAGGCAAGTTGTGATGAACAATCTCTGATGGCTGCTGAAGAAAAGGCAAGAGTGGAAGCTCAAATCGAAGAACTGACCACTGATGGTTTATTGAAGCAGGAAAAAATTTTGAACGAAGCCATTGAGCATAACAACAGAATTCCGCCACCAGAACTGCTAACTTGCGTTCCTATTCCTGGCTTAGAACACATCAACTTCCATTCGATTAGCAGATACAGTTCAAACTCAGAGGATAAAAGCCGAATTAATTTATCAGACACATCTGTGTTTACATATTGTGATCACATCAATACAAACTTTGTTTATGTGAGTTTGTTTCAGCTGAATATTACACGTTTTTCATTTTATAATTCTTTCAGTTGGTAGCATTGTTAGATAGTTCTTCCATTGATCCAGAACAGCGTTTTTATTTGCCTCTTCTCTTGGAAGCGTTGTTTGAATCGCCCATTTACCGAGAGAGCGTTCTAATTCCACACGCAGAAGTGGTAACTCAGTTGCAAAATGACATAATTTCGACGAATGTTAACATTGGATTTGGAGGTTCCACACCAAGTGATTTTGTCTGTGGCAAGTTTGCCCATACTCTTGTAATCAGCTTCCAAGTAGAACAAGAAAAAGTAAATCTTGGAATCTCTTGGCTAAGAGAACTGATCTATCAGACTAAGTTTACTATCCAACGCTTAAAAATTCTGACGTCCAAAATGACGAACAATATTGCTCTTCTGAAACGTTCAGGACAAAGAATGGTTCAGCAGTTAATGAAAGCTATACGTTTTTTACCCGGTAAGCTGGTTATGAAACTTTTAGCTTATAAGAAGCATCACTTGGTTTCTTTCTAGCTAGCAACCAGTACATCACAAATGTTTTAAAACAACACAAGTTCCTAACAAGCCTTCTTGAAAAGCTGGACAGTGATGAATGTGATGAAGTGATCCGAGATCTTGAAAATATTCGCTCTATATTTACAGATCCATCTAATGTTACTTTATACTGTGCAGCTAATCTAGATTCTCTGGAAATTGATCTGCCAACTGCTATCAGCAAATTTTTACCAACTCACCTCAATCTCACAGGAAATCAAAAAGGGTAAGAATAATTGCTTTTAGGGGGAATCACCTCTTTAGGACTAAAATTTTTATTTTTTCAGTTTAAGCGTTACACCAGAATGGCGGCTGTTAACTCCACAAACCGATTATCCTCCATCATTTTGTGTGGTCGGCATGGGCTGCTTGGATTCCTCAGAATTAATCCAAACAACTCCGTGTATAAAGAACTACAACGATCCGGATATGCCAGCTATTTTAGTCTACGCCCAATATTTAATTCAAACCGAGGTGAGCTACAAAACTCCACTACATTTTAGCTAACGAAAAATTTTAAATTAGGGTCCACTCTGGAAGCAAATACGTGGAAAAGGCTTTGCCTATGGTTATTTTATTGGAGTGAAAGTTAACGAGGGTCTCTTATATCTGTCATTTTCAACAGCCACTAATGTGGTTGGTGCTTACAAAGAAACCCACGAAATTATTTCGCAACAAATCCTGAAAGAAACCTGGGACGAAACTCTTATGGAATCGGCCAAGAGTTCCTTGCTATACGAACTTATAATGGAAGAACGATCCGTTGCAAGCGTAAGCTTGCGCTCTTTATTATCTTACTTCCACAACATAGATTATGAGTACAACAGGATCCTTTTGCGATTAGTCAGCGAGGTTTCGATAGAAGACCTCAATAGAATTGGTCGTAAGTACTTCAAGGCTCTCATTGATCCTACTAAAGTGAAAACTGCAATTGTATGCGATCCGTCTAAAGTTGAAAAAATTGCAAATGAATTTAAAGAGTAAATTTAAATCTCGATGATGATTCCAATAAATTGTACTTATTAAATTTGTTTTAGATTTAACATGGAGCCCTACACTTATCTCTCATTGGAAGAAAGCTTTTTGGTTGATTAAACATTTTTTTGCTTTTATTTAATTTTTTTGAGTCTGGATTCGATTTTATATCTCATCTAAACCAGTAATAATTGGATTTTTATTTTTTTGGATTTAATATTTTTACTGTAAAAATTTTTGGATTTCCCGCTAAGTAGAGGACGTTGCGCCAAAAATAAGAGCGAAAATTTTTGTTATAAAGAGACAAAGCTGACAAGTGGAATAGTACTTACGTTTTTTGAAAAAAATCCCCCCCCCCCCGGTTCTTCTATTATCATTTAAAAAATAGAAGAACTTTGAAGTCCCGCCACCCCCCAAAGGCAAGATATTTTTTATATAATTATTATTTTATATTCTGCATGTTAGCCCCTCCAAAAACTAAAGCCAATTTCCGCCTATGACAATAACTGACAAACAATATTGAACTTGCTTAAAAGGAAGTTCAAGGAATCACCAAAACTACGAATCATCAGTAAAGTTTTAATAAGGACATTTCGAATAAATTCAAAAAAACGTACATTCAAAATTAAAAAGTTTAAAACAATCAAATTTGACTGTATTTTAAAAATTTAAATAAACTGTAATAAATACTACTTCCAAAGTCTAATATTATAAAACGAGCAGGTTTTGGGTTACTATGTAATTTTTTAATTACTGAAAAATTGTGAAGAGGCCGATGACGATGTTTGTTGCAACGCCCTGTGTGCTTAGTGATAGCGATTATCTACGTTTGGCAACGTGGGTGCCTGTGAGCTGTCATTGTGACTTTTCAAATTTCAACTAATCAGCACTTATTAGTTATCGTGTTTTTCGGCGCTATTATTGATTTAATAGGTTGAAACAGTGAATCACAAAAATTGTACGCCAGAATTTGCGACTGAAACAAATTATTTGGCCGCTTTTCTAAACATTTTTAGAAAATATGTCGCCGAATTTAAGTAATGTTACAACGGTGGGTTCGTTTGAACATGTTTACACTGTGAAGGCTTACAACAAGTTACCGGTTCATGAGTTTATATCGAAAGATACAGGATTAACCGTGGTTATAGCCGAAGTAGATGGCCCCGTTGTCAATGGCTTCTTTTGTTTAGGTTTGTACTCACCAAATTTTGTAATATTATAAATTGTCCTCACAAATATTTTAGCTACTGAAGCGTTCGACGACGATGGTTTACCCCACACCCTTGAACATCTCATTTTTATGGCCAGCGAAGAGTACCCGTACAAAGGTGTATTAGATTTGCTTGCAAACAGATGTTTAGCTTCCGGTACAAACGCTTGGACTGATGTAGATCACACTTGCTACACTATGGAAACTGCCGGTTATGAAGGTTTCTTGTCTTTGATGCCTATTTATGTAGATCATATTTTATACCCAACCTTAACTGATGAAGCTTTCATAACGGAAGTGCATCATATAACCAAGAGTGGTGATGATGCGGGTGTAGTTTATTGTGAGATGCAGGGTTGTGAAAATTCAGGTGAATCCCGAATGCATTTAGCAATGCAACGGGCTATTTATCCTGGTCGTTGTGGGTACTCTTCAAATACCGGAGGAATAATGAAGAACCTAAGAGATTCAACTACAAATGAAAAGGTGCGAAATTATCACAAGGATTTTTATAGACCTGAAAATTTGAAGTTGATCATCACTGGTCAGATCAAGCCCGAAGATGTTTTTAAGGCTTTGGCACCGATAGAGAAGAAAATATTGGCTAAGGTATATAAAATTATATTTATTATCTGTTAATTAACATTTACTATCAGAAATAATTTTTATTATATTTGCATATTTTATTTGATATCCACTCGAGAAGGATTTAAACTTAAAGATAATACATATTATTTAAAAAAATATAAATTTCCAAATATGGAAATATTCTGATTCACAATAAATTTATTTGGTATATAAATTCATCTAAAAGCCAGAGAAGTAAAATTTAAAATCAAAGGCTAACATGGTCAAGGAGCTCTATGGCTAAGGACAAATTAGATCAAACCCCAATTTAATTAGACAGAAAATAGAAAAATTTCAATTAATCGAAAGTCAATGAATCGAGGATGCACTCAACTTTATTTAATTTTTAACTGAGTGCCTCTGGTTTGGTAGAGTTTGGAATTAGTTCCATTTAGGGCTAAAATTTATTTATCTCATTTTACTAGCCTCTAAGGTCTAAGATAAGCTATATGATTAGAGACTGATAGTCAAATATCCTAATCCCATTAGCAACACATTTGCTTGTCCTATTTTAAAAACATATTCTTTTTTGAAATTTAAGACTGCTAGAGCCTTCAGATTAATTTTTTTGTTGCACTGCTCCTTATTCAAAAAATTTCTTTAGGGTGACCGAGGACCGTTTACCAAACCATGGCAAAGTCCTTGTCCAGCTGTTGACGAATCACAGCATTTACACATAAAATATCCAGCCGACGATGAAAGCCACGGCATGGTTGCTGTAGCTTGGAGAGGGCCATCTGCTGTTAAAGATGTGTACGGTTTAAGCGCCTGTTCCATTTTAATGACTTATTTAACAGACTTATCCATTGCACCACTTCAAAAACAATTTGTTGAAATCGAAGATCCCTATGCGAGCGAAGTAAATTTGAAGTGTTACAAAAATTCAGAAAATATAGAATCAAATTTTTAGGTTTCATATGGTTTGCTTGAAAATTCCGAATCTTGCTTTTATGTGTCTTTTGAAAATGTACCTAAAGAGAAGTTAAACGAAGTTAAACCAAAATTGGATGAGGTACTCAAAACTCTAGTAGATGCAGGAGACATTGATTTGGAACGACTTCAGTCGATAATAAATAGGCAGAAATTGAAAAATTTGAGCAAATTGGAAGAATATCCCCATTCTGCCATAGCAGACTTAATTATAGGTCACATGCTGTATGGAAACACCAAGGAAGATGTAAATTTGTTCTTTTTAAGTAAAAAGATAATTTCATAAAAACATTTTAGTTGCAACATCGAATGAATCCTTTGGATAATTTGGATAAATTATCTGAGGAACCTAAAAGCTTTTGGGTGGATCTTCTGGCAAAGTGGTTTGTAAACAACACTGTTGTTTCTATTCAAGCGGAGGCAAGTTTTGAAGAACAAGCTCAGATGACTGCTGAAGAAAAGGCAAGAGTCGATGCTCAAATTGAAGAACTGACCACCGATGGTTTACTGAAGCAGGAAAAAATTTTGAACGAAGCCATTGAGCATAACAACAGAATTCCGCCACCAGAACTGCTAACTTGTGTTCCTATTCCTGGCTTAGAACACATAAATTTCCATTCGATTAGTCGATACAGTTCAAATTCAGAGGATAAAAGCCGAATTAATTTGTCAGACACAGCTGTGTTTACTTATTGTGATCACATCAGTACAAGCTTTGTTTATGTGAGTTTGTTTCAGCTGAATATTACATGTTTTTCATTTTATGATTCTTTCAGTTGGTAGCCTTATTAGATAGTTCTTCTATTGATCCGGAACAACGTTTTTATTTGCCTCTCCTCTTGGAAGCGTTGTTTGAATCGCCCATTTACCGAGAGGGCGTCCTAATTCCGCACGAAGAAGTGGTAACTCAGTTGCAAAGTGATACAATTTCGACAAATGTAGACATTGGGTTTGGAGGTTCCACCCCAAGTGACTTTGTATGTGGCAAGTTTGCCCATACTCTTATAATCAGCTTCCAAGTAGAACAACAAAAGGTAGATCTTGGAATTTCTTGGCTAAAAGAACTGATTTACCAGACCAAATTTACCGTCGAACGCCTAAAAATTATTGCGTCCAAAATGGCGAACAATGTTCCCCTTTTGAAACGTTCTGGCCGAGGTATGGTTCGGCAGTTGATGAAAGCAATGCGTTTCTTGCCTGGTAAGCTGCTTACAAATTTTTATTCGTAGTACAAACGTTTGGTGTTTCTTTTTAGCTAGCAACCAGTACATCACAAATGTTTTAAAACAACATAAGTTCTTAACAAGCCTTCTTGAAAAGCTGGACAGCGATAAATGTGATGAAGTAATCCGAGATCTTGAAAATATACGTTCTATTATTACAGATCCATCTAATGTTACTTTATACTGTGCAGCTGATTTAGATTCTTTGAAAACTGACTTATCAGTGGTTATCAACAAATTTTTACCATCAGACCTTAACCTAATAGGCAATCAAAAAAGGTAAAACTAAATTTTAGGAGAATTGTTGCCTATTTATTTAAATTTTTTTTTTGCAGTTTACATGTCACACCGGATTGGCAGCTATTAACTCCACCTAACGATACCTCTATGTCTTCATGTGTGGTTGGTATGGGTTGTTTGGATTCTTCTGAATTTATTCAAACAACTCCGTGCATAAAGAACTACGACGATCCGGATATGCCAGCTATTTTAGTCTACGCCCAATATTTAATTCAAGCTGAGGTGAGCAAGAACAACAAAATATTTTTGAACTTACAAAGACATTTTAATTAGGGTCCTCTCTGGAAACAAATTCGTGGAAAAGGTTTTGCTTATGGTTATTCCATTGCACTGAAAGTAAACGAGGGTCTCCTGTATTTGTCATTTTCAAGAGCAACCAATGTGGTTGGTGCCTACAAAGAAACCCATGAAATTATTTCGCAACAAATTGCTAACGAAAGCTGGGACCAAACTCTTTTGGAATCGGCCAAGAGTTCTCTAATATACGAATTCATAACGGATGAGCAATCTGTTGCAAGTGTAAGCTTGTGCTCTCTATCGTCTTATTTTCATAGTGTGGATTACGAGTACAACAGGACCTTGTTGCGGTTAGTCAATGAGGTTTCATTAGAAGATCTCAATAAAGTTGGTCGTAAGTACTTTGAGGCTCTAATTGATCCCACCAAAGTGAAAACTGCAATTGTGTGCGATCCATCTAAGGTTGAAGAAATTGCAAATGAATTTAAAGCGTAAGTTTAAATTAAAGTGCTAATTCCCAGTTATATTGTTGTCTTTTTTAGATTTAACATGGAGCCTTATACTTATCCCTCGTTGGAAGAAAGTTTTTTGAATGATTAAACAAGTGTTTGCTTTAATGTATATGAGTATTATTTGTGTGTTTTATAATAAATTTGCATAACTCATTTTTTTGAGTCAACTTACTAATTTAAAATTAAATTGTGAAAACAGTTTTGAATTAATTTTTTTATATGATCCTGCTGTATTTGTAATGCTTTCCTGTAGTGATGCGGTGTGGAGTGAAGACTGGAGGTTTTTCCTTGTAAGAAACTGGTGCAATCCCTGGAAGAAGTGGAGCACGGTCTGATGGATATGGTGAGTGAAAAAACAAAAGAGGATTATTATTTCGTTGGTTTAATTATTATTTTTGCCTTCAACAATAATTGTGCAAAGAACAAGTAAATAATTGAATTTATTAGATTATAAAAATAAACTAAATGTTATTGTGCCTGTCTTGTTGCCAAGATAAAATGACTTAGCAATACTATATCATAATAATTAGAGTCCGGATTATATGCAATAAAAAAGTTATCATATATGCAGTATAAATATGCTTTAAAATATGCTTTAAAATATGCTAAAAAACGTACAAATGCTTTATGCGAATTTTTAAATTTTAGGTGGTGGTTTATCTCTAAAATTATTAAGGGATCGCGACAAGAAAATCATAATGTGATTGTTTAAAAAAAGTATTTCGGCTTTGGTTCTCCCCTGCTACATATATTTGTTTCAAAAAAATTTGAATTACCCATTCCCAAAAATTTTAAGTCATCTCTTCGGAAAAATTATATGTATTATTGGTGATAAAATAAAGTATTTTCTAAATAAAAATTCAAAAATTTTATTTTGCACCTTATTTTTAAAAGGCGATTACACCCCTTAAACCCGCGTTACAGCAGCTAAAAAATTTAGGAATCTATTTTTTCCGATTTCTAAAACTTAGGCAACTGGCAGAAATTCAGGGAGATACTTTAACTTCTTTGTGACAGTCTCAGTGCTTTGGAGGGCACGCAAATCTGTCGGTTTCCTTGAATTCATGATTGGTACCATTAAAAATTTAATTTTTGTTTGTAGCTCAACCAGCGATCACATAAAATATTAATAAAATAAAAAAGCATAAAATATTTTAGTAAAACCCGTTCTTTGTTCGTTAACTCTCGTGCTCACAAAATTTAATAGGAGTATAATTTATTGTTTAGTTTTTCAACGAATAATTGGCTTCATAATTAAAACAGTATACTGACTAAATTAAAAAATGGGCCGATTTGGGCATTGAAGCAATTTTTAGATTTGACACAATTTCTATAGTTATAGGTACCGCTCTAGATTTTTGATACTGCCAATTTTTGTAAGTGATATCTTGTACTCTTTACCAATTAGTCTTCAGATGAAGAAGAAAAAGTAGACAAATATTTATATTTTCCTTGAACTTCACATGAAGTTTGAGGTTGTCCTACATGAGAATTGAATTGAAACTTAACATTTAGAAGTATAATAAAAGCAACACCATTATATTTCCACGCTAATTCATAATTTATCAAATCAAAGTAAAAAAGAAATGTACAAATTGCATGAGTGTATTTAAAATGCGTTGGCGATTATGGTATAAAACTGTTGCAGACAACATATATAATAAAACTAGACGTATATGGGAGTAAAGAGCAGTTACAAGAATCAAAGTTTTTCTTTCTTTTTGTAGATATTTCCAACTCAACCTGATGTAAGTCACGTAGACCATCATCAAATTGCACGTATTATCTGATTTTCAGATTCCGGAAGACATTATCGCCTTTTTCTTGGCAATTACCTGCAAAGAATGCAAGGATAAAAATTTTTTTAAGAAATTCACCACAGTTTTTCAAATTATCCGAAGATGAAGAAAATTCTTTATCGCAAATTTGAAAATCTTTATGATTTTATTCGGACATGATGTATAATAACCGGTCTGAATAATTACTATGCTTGAGAGGTAGCAGCATAGGTATACTTTCAACATCATAAAATTGAAAAAATTAATTAGCAATGCAAAATTAAACAAAAATGTAAATTAGTTGGTACATTATTATATCTACAATCAATAAAACTTAAAAGAGTTTGGCATGTTGACGTCATTTCAACTTTTTGGTCAGATTTGCGGCTAATTGGATATTGAAAAGGTTCTATTAATTGTTGGAATTTGGAAAAAAAATAAAAAATTCAGTGGTATTACGTCCATAGATGAAAGCAGTTTATTCCTTTTTGACCTTAGTCTCAATTAGAAGAAAATATCAACTTTCGAGTTTTGCTTCCATTTTTCCATTGAATCATCCATAATTTCCATCTATGTCTCTCCATTTCTGCAGGGTCTTCCTAAACGAAATATTTTATATTTGAACGAAACTGAGTTTAACACCTGAAAAAGTACTATCTCAAACAAAACAGTTCTGTCTTTCAGGAAGAGTGCAGACTTCTGCAAGGCTGCTTCTGCTTTCGGGAACACTTTAATGGATGAGTTTACATGTAATAATACTTAACAGATATAATGTAATATTATTGTTCTACAGCATTCAACTATTGTAATTACTAAATTACTATCATTATGATTATTTCAAATACTTAAGCAGCGTAGATTACGCAAACAAAATTTTATTATTCCATTGTAGATCATGGATGTCATTCGTTTGAATAATTTAATATTAAATAAGGAAATCGGCGACTTGACAATGAACTTATATGTAGATTAAATTTTTAAACTTGAATGTGATATAAAAATAAATCATTTGTTGGGAAACATCGATTGTACCATTATAAATTGGGACAAAAACTTTGTTACTTCAAAAATGCATTGTTACGTTACACGTCCTTAATTTTTGTAGTTTCAACATCTTTAGAAAGTAACGACGCGCAAATTTAACTGAAAAATGTATTTTTTACAATTTTTTTATGTACTGCACAAAATTAAATAGAAATTAAGGTGGAAAAATTGAATGGAGCCAACAGTAGGTAAGAAGTTGGGTAGAAGGGGGGGCTATACTCATGCTAAACAGTTTCGCTCTTGTAAGCAAAGAAAACTCATTTGTGTCACCACACCACGCAGCTATATCGAAGGACTTACGTGAAGTTTTTATAAGTATTTGTGCTTATTTTTTATAAAAATAATGATCGGATATTTTTAAATTTGTTTACTTTTGGTGTGAAATTTTTGATGTGCAATGAGTAATTTGGAAAATTCTATCAACGAAAAGGTAATTTTTTGAGTTTCGAAAAAAATTTTTTAATTTTAAAAATGAAAAACATAATAATTAATACCTACCTACATAGTATTATGTATACAAAAAATGTTTTGGTTCGTTATAATAATATTGTCGTAGTATTCAAAACAAATTAGCGGATATTATCATTTCATTCAAGGATTTTGTTGTTTGATTTGAAGAAGCTCTTGTTGACACACAACATTAGAATTTTTTTTTTTAATAAAGTTTTTTATCGTCGTTACTTTTTCAAATATAAGAACATTTTACATAAATTTTTATTCCACTTTAGGGTTCCTCAATTTTGAAAAATTTTATTTGTTCCCCGACAGAACTGAAAATTCTTCGAATTGTTAACTACTTATTCAAATCTTCTTAAATTTAAAGTCACGTTGAACAGTAGGTCCCCTAAAACCCGGAAGAAGACGAAAAATGCATAACAGTTTATTCTAACTTCGTGGAACACTTATCCTTGAAAGTAATTTTTTACGGACATTTTTGGTCAGTAGGTATTTAAAACCTAATTAATTATAAACTTTCGAAGTATTTTTAATGTATGATACCTAACGTGCAATCATAATTTTACAACACCACCGGCCGGATTATTAAAAATATTTTGCAAACGTTCTAATTTCACTTATATTTGCTTAATTTATTATTTTATTATAGTAATAATAAAGTTGCCCCCAAACATTTTTGTCCCACAATTAGAAAACATTAAACTAATAAAATATTATGCAAATTGCAATTTTACATAAAATAAAATATATTTACTATATTTTTGTGCTATTTTAAAGTAATTACTTTATCAAAATACACTTTCTCGTTATTACAGTTGATTACAGTTCGGACAAACTTTCTTTCTATTATTTTAGTAGGTAAAGTTTTTGTCCTACTTTTAAATTAGAGGAGTTTAATAAAAAATGGCACGTCGTGATCAGCATAAGTTACCTTTGACAAAAAATAAACTTGTTATACCTACCTAGTTATAAGCAGCAATTATTGCAAAATATTATTAATATATTAAAATGAGAAGTTTATAAATTCTTTCGCCGCGCCGGTTAAATTGTTGCTAATGCATAATATTATAAAGAAAAACTACCCAACCGTTGTATAAAAAATTCGAGACAGCGATGTAGAACGATAATACGTTTAAAAATTTGTTCCTTGCCATATATTGCAAAAATCTCATTAATCCATACGTGCGCGTCAGTATCAACCTGGCCCCCAAAAATCCCCCAAGTATTGAAGTGTGTTTAACAAACATTAAACACTGAAAAAAAATAAGGAAAAATTTTCAGGTATACTGTTGCGGTTCATTTTCACACTATTATTGTGTGTTCAGAACCTCATTTCCGCTTCATCTAAGTTTGAAAATTAATCACATCCTTAAACTTTTTTTCTTTTTTAAAGTAATTATTATATCATAAGAGCTAATGTTTTTGTTGTGTTGATGAATTCAATTGAAATAATTTAGTGGGCAGTGTAACAGTTTCGTTTAGTATAATTAAAATTTACAACAATAATAAATCGCTCCATTTACCTACATACTCATCAATACAATAAAAGAATGGTAAATAAACAGCGTGACTGGAAAATGCAATACAATGACCTTAATTACTTCTTAAAATATTTACTTAAGTAGCATCAGGTATAACGAATAAAACGGGCCAGACATTTAAATAATAATTTAAAAAACCGTTCGATGCACTGGGCACTTACATTTGAATGTCATTTATCTTCTTAAATATGTTTATATAATTTTTTTGTTCCAAAAAGTTACTAATTGGGTGGATTACCGTAATATAATTGCCTTCGGAAAAAATTATTTTTTTAACCGACTTTTATTAATTATTCCTACATAAAAACATTAAAATTATGAAAGTAAAATAAGGATTACTTCTGATTATGAACATAAAAATTAAATTCAATTCATTTCTGATTCTCATAGTTTTTTCTGTAATTTCTCTCTCCATAAGGTGTAAAAAATTGTACTTTCTCTTACTGTAATTTTAAGATTACAATAGAAATTAAAAAATTTTTTTAAATTTGAGATGCGTGTAACCGTAACATGTCTCTTACAAATTGACATTTCTAACGAGTTACTTATCTATATAACATTATTAGTCTATAGAAAACCACACCGAATTATATTTATTTTTAGAAATAATTATTTTTGAAAATCTTTCGATAAAATATCAGGAAAAACCTGATTTAAACAGAAAAATAAACTTAAAATATCTCGAAAATCCCAAAAATTGTATTTTTAATGTCATTTATTATTCTGCGGTTACACAAAATTAGTAAACAAAATTATTAAAAATCCCGCTCCCTTCTGTGAACTTTATGATTTTATAAATCGATAGCAATAAATAAATTTTTTAATTGTTCTGTGTTTATTAAACTTAAAAAAAATTAAACAAACGTAATTTGCATTGTAGAAACGTAAATAATTTTATTGCCTAGAACATAGCAGTGTATTTGTTTTATGGAATTTTTTTTTATGTGGATATATTAATAGTATTATATTATTGTGTACCTACATATTTAAATAACTTCGGAAAGTGGTTCCTTAAAAGATCAAATAATTTAAATATATTAGCTAATATTGACTAATTGAACAAAAATGCCAAAGCAAATTAAATTTATTTACCATGAGGACACAAGATGGTCCTTGCTTCCTAAGTAATTGATTACCTTGCCCAGAAAATTTTTTTTTGTATTATTACAAAATTCTTCTTTTGAAAGTGTCGGTGAATAATTTCAATCTTAATAATATTTTAATTTTATATATAATAATTTCAATCTTAAATAATCCCACGTAATCAGAAATAATTATAGGTAATTATGTATAATAATATTAATAACTATGTAATAATTTTCAACACAGCAAAAAACCTCGTTTGCATAAGTACTAAAAATTGAAGATTTATAATTAAAAAAAAACTGAATATCTTTGTATGTATGTATGTACATACCTAATAGGAAATCGTGATTGTTAAAGATCAATTTAAATTATTATGGGTATTATTAATGTAAATGCAATAAATTTGATTAATAAATAATAAATAATGCCATAAAATTTATTATATGTATATATTAAAAAAATTAATATACATAATAACATACCCAACTAAAATTTATATTATTAGTACTACCTATTTGATAATTTTATTTTTAAATTTAGTTGTTGCTACAGGTTTTTTTAAAATTTACAAAAAAGAAAAATTAAAAATATTACATTTTTTTTCCTATTATGCAGAAGGATTTGTCGCCCCAACAAAGCAGTTAGTAGTTATAGCTACGATTTACAGTTTTTTGCTGCTACAACAAATTTGATGCTGCCCTAACAAATATTTTTTGTTCAGAAAAAAAAATTTTTTTGAAAAAAAAAATAAATAAATATTTATAACAGAACAGGTCGTAGAACAACCTTTAAACTAATTTATTTATACTTGACTTTAATCGCAAAATTTTGATAGTGGCAATCGCATTGCGGGTGTTGTTCGGAGGTTGCTATTTACCATCGGTCAAAGTCAAGGAACATTTATTAAATAAATAAGTAACAATGTGGGTGGGTGTTTTATGTATTTTCTTATAATTTGAAATATTTAATACTTTCTCTTACGTGATCAAGAAGTTGATTACTAAGATAAGTGAGATAATACGATTTTTTCTGAAAAACCTGTTATACCATCCGTTCATGATCTTGTACATTAAAGATACCTAATATAGGTTATTAATTATATATTGCATCTTGTTAATAAAAACTTCAAGGATAGTCAATTTAACAAAATTGCGTTTGTATTTTATTGTTTTAAATTGTTAATTTCTGATTTGACCGAACAACAACCTTCGCAATATGAACTTAAAACTGCATTAACAATAAATAATATTGAAAACCTGGTAATAAGTTGAGGAAATTACGTAAACTCTTTAAAATTCAAAAAATGATTCCGGTTGTATTTTGTGGTACAACACAAAATGATTATTGGGTAAACTGACTATTTTTATACAGGGTGTCGCCGTTACCGTTGAGAACTTTTGAGGTGGTAATAAAGGACACTTTTCTAAGACAAATTTTTGCATTTCTGACTTCAAACCGCTATAGCTCCGATATTATTGATTTTTTAAGCTTGATGAATTAGAACTTTTTTGAAGATCATTCGCTCATCTACAAATTAGATTTTAACCGTTATTCGCCTAGAATCAAAGGATTTCAAGTTATTAATTAAATTAAGGAGAAAACTGTTAAAAAATTCAGGTTTTATTTTTTTTTACTTTTTTGCGAACTGACGGCCCGAACCGGATAGGCAATTTAACGAGCTACAACTTTGGTCAAATAAATTTTTTTGGCAAACCAACCGTTTTCACAAAAATTCTGAAAATAATGAGCAAGCTGTATTAGAGGTAAAAAAATAAATTAATGGAAAGAATTCAGATAGGCAGAGGCGTAATTACGCAAGTTTGACGCCACAAGCTTTTAATATTTTGCGCCCTTATCCTCGACTTCACAGTTGAAATTTTTTTATTAGAATAATTTATAGAGAAAAGGAAGCTGTCTCCTGAAATTTTGTGCCACAAGCCCGGGCTTCATGAGCTTATGGGATAATACGGCTCTGCAGATAGGTGTGACAGAACTTAACGAAAAAAGCGCCATTATAAATAATATACCTTTTGATAATAGCCCACCTGTGTGCTGAAAATAGGGGAGGCCATTTTGAAAATTTATGAAAATAAATTTTGTGAATTTATTTTTCTTTTACCTACACCTTGTTTATTATTTTCAGGATTTCTGAGAAAACGGTTAGTTTTCCAAAAAAATTTATTTGACCAAAGTTGTAGTCCGTTAAATTTCCTATCCGGTTTGGGCCGTCAGTTTTTTTCTAAAAAATTTCGTTTAAGAGATACGGCGTTTGTAACAAAAGTAAGAAAAAATAAACCCTGAATTTTTTAAACATTTTTTCTTTTAATTTAATTTATAACTCGAAATCCGTTGATTGCAGACGATAAGAGGTTATAACCTAATTTGTAGATAATCGAATGATCTTCAAAAAAGTTCTAATCAATTAAGCTTAAAAAATCAGTAATATCGGAGCTATGGCCGTTTGAAATCAAAAATTCAAAAAATTAGTTTAATGGTGGTACCCCAAAAGGGACAAAAATTTTATTTGAAAATTCACCTCAAATGTTCTCCACGGCTACGGGGACACCCTGTATATTTAAGATGAAATTTGAAATATTTTATTGGAAATACTTAATTTATTGTAGTTTATATTATAATTATTAGGTCAATGACAAAAATGTAGCAATTACTACGTAGTATAGATACTATGATTATCAAGAGTCACTTCATTATCGTAACAATAAATTGCAACTACACATGGTACTGATGTTATAATATAAGTAATAATTATGGCAATGTTTTTAAAAAGTAACTACTAACCGATTATGATTACTTACTTAAATAAAATGAGTTTTACCTTAAAAAAATTAATTTAATTTTTCATTTTTTCTCCTTTTTTTTGAACTTCTGCTCCAGTCGTCTTTACAGTCAGCGATTGAGGTGGCTGCCCGGCATTCGATAATACTTACGGAATAGATTTTCTAATACTTCTTTTAATTTTTCGCTATTTTTTTTTTTTAATTTAGAAGATGAAAAATCTCCGAAGAACACTGGAGAGTATTATAATATTGCATAAGTATTATGGGTATGATTAAACCGAGTTTTTCTATAATAACTCGAAAACTCTGAAAAACAAAAAAAAATTTAACTAAAAAAATGTTTGTCCTTTAATATTTTCAACACTTTTTGGCGTCTTCGCTTCTGTTAAGAGAAAAACTGAGTCGAGTCGTCCTCAAGCTGTGATGGTTACCACACAGCGTTTTGCATGATTCTCTCGTCGAATAAATGACACTGCTTCTTTTCCTGCTATCCTGATAGAAATTAGCAACAAGTGTGGTGCACACTTCATGTACCACGAAGTTTGTGCATTATACCAATGCTTGATATATACAGTGTATTGATTTTCCGCGTAGTTGCCACTTTGTGGAAAGATGTCGCTTTACGACATTTTCAATATTATTTTTAAAATTAGAATTTTCTCTACTCCTTAGCTATATGCAACCAAGAGAACTAATATATTGACGTATTATAGGTTCCGAGTTCCAAGATTATTGCTGATTTACCAAACCTAGAAAGTGGCAAACTGGTTTGTGTGAACGAGAAAGCTAAACAAATAGTAGTTACGTCTCGAAATCGGATTCGACGGCCAGTCTATGTTATCGTACTGCGAGTTATCATCATGACATTGATTTTTTCTGGACTGATTGCAGTTGCGGCCTTATTATGGTATTACACATCATGGATTTATTTAGTGCAGCTAGTTTTGGTTGTAGCGGTTGCATATTTTATTGCAGCCAAGCATTACAAATGGGTTTATGTCGCTATTATGACTGCTCCTCGTGATTTAGTGTAAGTACTTTTATATTTTTACCTACCCTTAATTTGTATTGAGCGTCAGCTCAGTTACTTTAATATTTTTTTATTGGTACCCCCGACGCGAATTCAAATATTTATGTTTACTATTTCGTACGTGCTTTTGCAAAAACTTAGGAAAATTTTATTCTTACGAAATAGAAAATTATAAATTCTAATTTAGATTAGAATTACCTTGAACCTTGTAATTATTGCAATACCACAAGATTCTTCTTTATTTTTTAATTCGGGCATCGTTTGGCAAAATCCCAACGGCATGAAAAATAAAAATAATTGCTCCAAATATTAATTTAGATTTAGATTCAGCGACTTTCATTTACAACTTTTTTATTGTTATCAGCAAAACAAACGATGACATACTTTTTAAAATTAATATACTTTCATCGAAAATTACTTATGAAATTATATTTAATTTCACATTTCTCTTTTTTGCAGAGCCGTAATTAGTTTTATACGCATTTTATTATACATTCGAGGACATACACGCAAAGATCATACCGTAGCCGATATATTCCAACAAAATGTGACCAAACATCCAAATAAAGTTGCGCTTGTTTTTGAAGATGAAGAGTGGACTTTCAAAGAGGTTGGTTGCATTTTTGACCTGTTTACCTTTTAATGTTTTATTGATTTGTTTTTTATTTTGTATTTTTGCTTCAAAATATTGGCGGTTAAAAAATTATTTGATTTTTGATTCCAAATTCTTTATCCTTGAGTTTTGCAGTTGCATTAGTATTTAACGTATACTATTTAGACTTTGGATTATCCGAAATTTAAGAACCATAATTATTATTATTATTATTGAACTTTTTGTTTTCTTTATTAATGTATTATAATATTATCTACCTTGATTACTGATGGCTATAATACAGAGCGTATTTTGATTTAAATGGCGGAAAATAAAAAAGTGCATTAATTTATAAACCAAAAAATTATGTAATATCATCTTATTACGACAAAACAGATAGCGTGTAATCCAAACTCATGGGAACATGTAAAACAAGAACAATGGGCAATATCATTGAAGAAAATCGCGCAGACCGGATAAACTCACAATAGAAAACAAATTAGAACAGACTATCTTGATGAAAATAGCGGAAGTGGCAATCAAACAAATGAAGAACAAGACTTCATGACTATATCAAGCTCTTTCTCTGGACGTTAAGACCTCACCGCTGCTTAAACCGGTTGGGGAATGCCTGTAACCCTGTTTTTAATAGTTTAATATTTCTATCTTCGTAAAACTTCATCGACTTACGAATCAATGTTTTTATAGGTCGACGATTACAGCAATCGCGTGGCAAATGTGTTCAAAAGCCACGGCTACAAAAAGGGTGACGTTGTCGCGCTGTTCGTGGAAAATAAACCAGAATTTATTTGCTTATGGCTAGGATTATCAAAACTGGGTATTATTATACCCCTAATTAACACAAATCAAAGACTTATTCCACTTGTACATTCCATAACGATCGCTAAAAGCCAAGCCATAATTTTTGGATCCGAATTGTCTGAAGCCGTTCGCGAAGTTATGCATCAAATAGAATCCAAGGTAGCATTTTACGAAGTCAGCAGTAAAACCACAAAACATATAAACGAAGGAACCGATTTACGATTCAAAAATTTAAACAACTTACTGAACGAAGTGGCGTCAACTCCTCCCGTAATTAACGACAAAGTGGAGCATCATTCCCACCTTGTCTACATTTTTACATCGGGAACCACTGGCCTCCCCAAAGCTGCAGTTATCAGTAATTCCAGGTATTTTCCATCGGGAAATTTGCAGAAGAACCCAAACTAACGTTTAATTTTTAGATACATTTTCATCGCAGCCGGAATGCATTACATTTCGGGATTCCGAGTTAGCGACAAGTATTACACACCTCTTCCGTTATATCACACAGCTGGAGGCTGTATGACCATAGGCCAAATGCTTTTGTTTGGCAGTACCGTTGTGATACGTAAAAAATTTTCGGCTTCCGCGTTCTTTCCAGATTGCGAAAGATACAATTGCACAGTAAGCTAACCCAAATATCTACGTTTCAACACTTTATCAAGTTTTATTATTCAGGTTGCTCAATACATAGGAGAAATGTGTAGATACATACTCGCCGTTCCTCCAAAATCCAGCGATTCCACCCATAAAGTTAGGATGATATTTGGAAACGGTTTGAGACCGCAAATATGGACAGAATTCGTCAAACGATTTAATATTCCGAAAGTTGCCGAGTTTTATGGTGCCACTGAAGGAAACGCAAACATTGGTAATTTCATATAATCGATTTTTTTCCCTAAATCTAAGAAATTTATTTTAGTGAACTGTGATAATACAGTGGGAGCTGTTGGATTTGTTTCGAGAATTCTTCCAGGAATTTATCCAATTTCGATCATCAAGGTTGATCCATTAACAGGAGAGCCTATTAGAAATGTCCAAGGTTTTTGCACACCTTGCAAAGCGAACGAGGCTGGTGCTTTTATAGGAAAAATAACGGCGAATCCCACTAGGGCGTTTTTGGGCTACGTCGATAAAAATGCATCGCAGAAGAAAGTTATCTACAATGTATTTCGAGAAGGAGACTCTGCATTTTTGTCAGGTTGGTGTATGCAAGCGTAACTTGGGAAGAATTTGCTAAAAAATTATATTTTAGGCGATATTGTGGTGGCCGACGATTTTGGCTACTTATTTTTCAAAGACCGAACGGGAGATACTTTTAGATGGAAAGGTGAAAACGTGTCGACATCTGAAGTGGAAGCCGTCCTCTCAAATTTAGTTGATTACAAGGATGTGGTAGTGTATGGCGTACAAGTAAGTTTTTTTTGATCGCTCATTTTTGTTAAAGTATTTACAATTTTTTTTATTAGATAAACGGTCAAGAAGGGCGTGCGGGCATGGCTGCGATTTTAGATAGCGAAAATGTAGTTAATTTAGTTAGTTTAGGCCAAAAAGTAAAAAAAGTTTTGCCTTCCTACGCTAGACCTATTTTTATAAGAATTTTGGGAAAATTAGACATGACAGGAACGTACAAGTTGAAGAAAAACGATTTACAAGACGAGGGTTTTAATCCTAGCAGTATAAGTGATACCATATATTACTTAAACTCTTCAGGTTCGTATGAGAAAGTAACTGAGAAGATTTATGACGATATAAATAATGGTACTATTAGGCTTTAAAAAACAGAAACACAACCAAAACGACTGATATTGTTTTTTATTTGTAATTTTTAAGTATTTAGGTAGAATAATTCTTACAAGAGGAGGATAAGGTTGTTTGTATTAAACAAAAGTGATATTCTTGTACCTAATTATCACTTTTGGCTTTCATTGCACGTGAAAACTACTTGATCCTTTTTATACGTACATACAGGGATATTTTTGTATTTAAATACCTCTTCTAAGACAATGGTAGACTAGAAATCCTCTATTTATTAAACGTATATTTGTAGGTACGTACTTATTTTTATACAAAAAAGGTAATTAGGCTAGGTATACAATTCGTGATTATTTGCATTATTTTGTAAAATTGTTATTGTTTAAAATGCGTAATAAAGTCTTTAAACTGTTACAAATTCAGTGGTCTTCCCTTTCATCCTATAAACATTTTCCTTATCCTTCAAAGGGAAAAGTCGAAATTTGAATTTAAATATTGAATAAAAATGTAAAATATATATTTTGCGTATAAAATACGAATGAAGAATGCCTAAATACGGGATATCCGTTCAACGACGTTACAAAACACGTTCAGTTTTATTAATACATATTAATGTAGCATTATAATACAATAAGAATATAAAATATGTAGGAGCCTGCTTAGTATTTAAAAAAAGTAAGGAAAAAATTATGCAGGTTTATTGTAAGTAAGTTATCATATTTTTTAAATAAATTTGACTACATTTTTTTAATATTCAAAGCACAAAGTTTCTGTTCAAAGTATGCACTACTAACTTATGTACCTGTTTACTTATTTACTTGACTTTGGAGTTTCTATAACAACGAAGTCGAAATAAATACCACAACTAAGGGTGTCCCTCAAGGAACGTCACCTTTATATGTAATAAATTATTATTTCGCATTTGTAACTTCACTTAAAATTTAATTTTTCACATTAAGACGAAAAATCAATTCATTTATTCGATGTAAATTGCCGTTCAGCCGGCACCAAGACCCCATAAGCGGCACGTAGAAATTCCTTGCTCCAGATTTTTTAGAATCTTTACATTTTAATCAGCTGGAAAATTTCAAAAATTTGAAACTACAAAAATGTTTGTAGTCCCGACCGTGCCGGTTGAACGCGAATTTACTGAAGCTACTTGATTGCGGATTAACACTACCTTTAAGAATTCTTCTGCAATTGTATGTATTTTTTTTTAATTTTTGAAAAATCTGTACTGAAGAAAGAACTTTCAGTTTGATTTCTTTCTATTCAGTTCAGCTCTACTAAATATGAAAACAGATGCTCAGTTTGCAATTGTTGCCCTTCTTGTTTCCTCTCATATAGGATGTCGTAAATTTTGAATTTTCTCATCAAAATTAATAAGAAACCGTGGAAAAAGTAGCAAATTTCAAACTTTCATTTTTTTGGGTGAACAAACACCAAAGGTTAACCTTACGTTATTTTCAATAATCTCAAAAAATATACTTAGTCTTTTTATTGCTTAAATCGACGTATCTGCATCAATAGAGTTCGGAAAATATAGCTAGGCCTGGCGGAAATGCTTAAAACCGAGTCAAAAAACAGAAATAAAATTCTCAATTGAAAATCCAATTTGTACACTTTAAAGGCTTATAAAATGAAAACTATCATACTTACGGAAAATCTGCGTGCTTCACTCCAATTTTCTCATCAAAATTAATAAGAAACCGTGGAAAAAGTAGCAGATTTCAAACTTTCATTTTTTGGGGTCAAAAAACACCAAACCTTACGTTTTTTTCAAAAATCGCCAAAAATTAAAATGGTCTTTTTTTGACCAAAACCGACGTGCTTTGATGCGAGGAGTTCGAAAAACGCGGTATAGTTTGGGGAAAACGCTCGTAAGTGGTTCAAAATGACAAAACCTAACTTTGTTAGAAGCCATCCAATTAAGAACATGTATTATAGTTTCTTAATAAATTTATTTATTATTATTATTATTATTTAAATATTTCCAACTTTAAAGACGCATAAATCTTAAAATATCATACTTAAGGCAAATCTACCTGCATAAGTCGATTTATCTAAAAAAAACTGCATAGGAAAACGCCAAAAAATGCTTCGATTTGAAATTTTCGATTTTTGTGGTCAAAAAACACCAAAGGGGTTAACCTTACGTTTTTTTCAATAATCGCCAAAAATTAAAATTGTTTTTTTTTTCACTAAAACCGACGTGCTTTGATGCGAGGAGTTCGAAAAACGCGGTATAGTTTGGGGAAAACGCTCGTAAGTGGTTCAAAATGACGTTCAAATATTTCCAAATTTAAAGACGCATAAATCGTAAAATATCATACTTACGGCAAATCTACCTGCGTCAGTCGATTTATCTCAAAAAACCACATAGGAAAACGCCAAAAAATGCTTGGATTTGAAACTTTCGATTTTTGGGGTCAAAAAACACCAAAGGGGTTAACCTTACGTTTTTTTCAAAAATCGCCAAAAATTAAAATGGTCTTTTTTTGACCAAAACCGACGTGCTTTGATGCGAGGAGTTCGAAAAACGCGGTATCGTTTGGGGAAAACGCTCGTAAGTGGTTCAAAATAACGTTCAAATATTTCCAACTTTAAAGACGCATAAATCCTAAAATATCATACTTACGGCAAATCTACCTGCGTCAGTCGATTTATCTCAAAAAACTGCATAGGAAAACGCCAAAAAATGCTTGGATTTGAAACTTTCGATTTTTGGGGTCAAAAAACACCAAAGGGGTTAACCTTACGTTTTTTTCAAAAATCGCCAAAAATTAAAATGGTCTTTTTTTGACCAAAACCGACGTGCTTTGATGAGAGGAGTTCGAAAAACGCGGTATCGTTTGGGGAAAACGCTCGTAAGTGGTTCAAAATGACGTTCAAATATTTCCAACTTTAAAGACGCATAAATCCTAAAATATCATACTTACGGCAAATCTACCTGCGTCAGTCGATTTATCTCAAAAAACTGCATAGGAAAACGCCAAAAAATGCTTGGATTTGAAACTTTCGATTTTTGGTGTCAAAAAACACCAAAGGGGTTAACCTTACGTTTTTGTCAAAAATCGCCAAAAATTAAAATGGTCTTTTTTTGACCAAAACCGACGTGCTTTGATGCGAGGAGTTCGAAAAACGCGGTATCGTTTGGGGAAAACGCTCGTAAGGTGTTCAAAATAACGTTCAAATATTTCCAACTTTAAAGACGCATAAATCCTAAAATATCATACTTACGGCAAATCTACCTGCGTCAGTCGATTTATCTCAAAAAACTGCATAGGAAAACGCCAAAAAATGCTTGGATTTGAAACTTTCGATTTTTGGTGTCAAAAAACACCAAAGGGGTTAACCTTACGTTTTTGTCAAAAATCGCCAAAAATTAAAATGGTCTTTTTTTGACCAAAACCGACGTGCTTTGATGCGAGGAGTTCGAAAAACGCGGTATCGTTTGGGGAAAACGCTCGTAAGTGGTTCAAAATGACGTTCAAATATTTCCAACTTTAAAGACGCATAAATCCTAAAATATCATACTTACGGCAAATCTACCTGCGTCAGTCGATTTATCTCAAAAAACTGCATAGGAAAACGCCAAAAAATGCTTGGATTTGAAACTTTCGATTTTTGGGGTCAAAAAACACCAAAGAGGTTAACCTTACGTTTTTTTCAAAAATCGCCAAAAATTAAAATGGTCTTTTTTTGACCAAAACCGACGTGCTTTGATGCGAGGAGTTCGAAAAACGCTCGTAAGTGGTTCAAAATGACGTTCAAATATTTCCAACTTTAAAGACGCATAAATCCTAAAATATCATACTTACGGCAAATCTACCTGCGTCAGTCGATTTATCTCAAAAAACTGCATAGGAAAACGCCAAAAAATGCTTGGATTTGAAACTTTCGATTTTTGGGGTCAAAAAACACCAAAGAAGTTAACCTTACGTTTTTTTCAAAAATCGCCAAAAATTAAAATGGTCTTTTTTTGACCAAAACCGACGTGCTTTGATGCGAGGAGTTCGAAAAACGCGTTATCGTTTGGGGAAAACGCTCGTAAGTGGTTCAAAATGACGTTCAAATATTTCCAACTTTAAAGACGCATAAATCCTAAAATATCATACTTACGGCAAATCTACCTGCGTCAGTCGATTTATCTCAAAAAACTGCATAGGAAAACGCCAAAAAATGCTTGGATTTGAAACTTTCGATTTTTGGGGTCAAAAAACACCAAAGAGGTTAACCTTACGTTTTTTTCAAAAATCGCCAAAAATTAAAATGGTCTTTTTTTGACCAAAACCGACGTGCTTTGATGCGAGGAGTTCGAAAAACGCTCGTAAGTGGTTCAAAATGACGTTCAAATATTTCCAACTTTAAAGACGCATAAATCCTAAAATATCATACTTACGGCAAATCTACCTGCGTCAGTCGATTTATCTCAAAAAACTGCATAGGAAAACGCCAAAAAATGCTTGGATTTGAAACTTTCGATTTTTGGGGTCAAAAAACACCAAAGGGGTTAACCTTACGTTTTTTTCAAAAATCGCCAAAAATTAAAATGGTCTTTTTTTGACCAAAACCGACGTGCTTTGATGCGAGGAGTTCGAAAAACGCGGTATCGTTTGGGGAAAACGCTCGTAAGTGGTTCAAAATGACGTTCAAATATTTCCAACTTTAAAGACGCATAAATCCTAAAATATCATACTTACGGCAAATCTACCTGCGTCAGTCGATTTATCTCAAAAAACTGCATAGGAAAACGCCAAAAAATGCTTGGATTTGAAACTTTCGATTTTTGGGGTCAAAAAACACCAAAGAGGTTAACCTTACGTTTTTTTCAAAAATCGCCAAAAATTAAAATGGTCTTTTTTTGACCAAAACCGACGTGCTTTGATGCGAGGAGTTCGAAAAACGCGGTATCGTTTGGGGAAAACGCTCGTAAGTGGTTCAAAATGACGTTCAAATATTTCCAACTTTAAAGACGCATAAATCCTAAAATATCATACTTACGGCAAATCTACCTGCGTCAGTCGATTTATCTCAAAAAACTGCATAGGAAAACGCCAAAAAATGCTTGGATTTGAAACTTTCGATTTTTGGGGTCAAAAAACACCAAAGGGGTTAACCTTACGTTTTTTTCAAAAATCGCCAAAAATTAAAATGGTCTTTTTTTGACCAAAACCGACGTGCTTTGATGCGAGGAGTTCGAAAAACGCGGTATCGTTTGGGGAAAACGCTCGTAAGTGGTTCAAAATGACGTTCAAATATTTCCAACTTTAAAGACGCATAAATCCTAAAATATCATACTTACGGCAAATCTACCTGCGTCAGTCGATTTATCTCAAAAAACTGCATAGGAAAACGCCAAAAAATGCTTGGATTTGAAACTTTCGATTTTTGGGGTCAAAAAACACCAAAGGGGTTAACCTTACGTTTTTTTCAAAAATCGCCAAAAATTAAAATGGTCTTTTTTTGACCAAAACCGACGTGCTTTGATGCGAGGAGTTCGAAAAACGCGGTATCGTTTGGGGAAAACGCTCGTAAGGTGTTCAAAATAACGTTCAAATATTTCCAACTTTAAAGACGCATAAATCCTAAAATATCATACTTACGGCAAATCTACCTGCGTCAGTCGATTTATCTCAAAAAACTGCATAGGAAAACGCCAAAAAATGCTTGGATTTGAAACTTTCGATTTTTGGTGTCAAAAAACACCAAAGGGGTTAACCTTACGTTTTTGTCAAAAATCGCCAAAAATTAAAATGGTCTTTTTTTGACCAAAACCGACGTGCTTTGATGCGAGGAGTTCGAAAAACGCGGTATCGGTTGGGGAAAACGCTCGTAAGTGGTTCAAAATGACGTTCAAATATTTCCAACTTTAAAGACGCATAAATCCTAAAATATCATACTTACGGCAAATCTACCTGCGTCAGTCGATTTATCTCAAAAAACTGCATAGGAAAACGCCAAAAAATGCTTGGATTTGAAACTTTCGATTTTTGGGGTCAAAAAACACCAAAGAGGTTAACCTTACGTTTTTTTCAAAAATCGCCAAAAATTAAAATGGTCTTTTTTTGACCAAAACCGACGTGCTTTGATGCGAGGAGTTCGAAAAACGCTCGTAAGTGGTTCAAAATGACGTTCAAATATTTCCAACTTTAAAGACGCATAAATCCTAAAATATCATACTTACGGCAAATCTACCTGCGTCAGTCGATTTATCTCAAAAAACTGCATAGGAAAACGCCAAAAAATGCTTGGATTTGAAGCTTTCGATTTTTGGGGTCAAAAAACACCAAAGGGGTTAACCTTACGTTTTTTTCAAAAATCGCCAAAAATTAAAATGGTCTTTTTTTGACCAAAACCGACGTGCTTTGATGCGAGGAGTTCGAAAAACGCGGTATCGTTTGGGGAAAACGCTCGTAAGTGGTTCAAAATGACGTTCAAATATTTCCAACTTTAAAGACGCATAAATCCTAAAATATCATACTTACGGCAAATCTACCTGCGTCAGTCGATTTATCTCAAAAAACTGCATAGGAAAACGCCAAAAAATGCTTGGATTTGAAACTTTCGATTTTTGGGGTCAAAAAACACCAAAGAGGTTAACCTTACGTTTTTTTCAAAAATCGCCAAAAATTAAAATGGTCTTTTTTTGACCAAAACCGACGTGCTTTGATGCGAGGAGTTCGAAAAACGCTCGTAAGTGGTTCAAAATGACGTTCAAATATTTCCAACTTTAAAGACGCATAAATCCTAAAATATCATACTTACGGCAAATCTACCTGCGTCAGTCGATTTATCTCAAAAAACTGCATAGGAAAACGCCAAAAAATGCTTGGATTTGAAACTTTCGATTTTTGGGGTCAAAAAACACCAAAGGGGTTAACCTTACGTTTTTTTCAAAAATCGCCAAAAATTAAAATGGTCTTTTTTTGACCAAAACCGACGTGCTTTGATGCGAGGAGTTCGAAAAACGCGGTATCGTTTGGGGAAAACGCTCGTAAGTGGTTCAAAATGACGTTCAAATATTTCCAACTTTAAAGACGCATAAATCCTAAAATATCATACTTACGGCAAATCTACCTGCGTCAGTCGATTTATCTCAAAAAACTGCATAGGAAAACGCCAAAAAATGCTTGGATTTGAAACTTTCGATTTTTGGGGTCAAAAAACACCAAAACCTTACGTTTTTTTCAAAAATCGCCAAAAATTAAAATGGTCTTTTTTTGACCAAAACCGACGTGCTTTGATGCGAGGAGTTCGAAAAACGCGGTATCGTTTGGGGAAAACGCTCGTAAGTGGTTCAAAATGACGTTCAAATATTTCCAACTTTAAAGACGCATAAATCCTAAAATATCATACTTACGGCAAATCTACCTGCGTCAGTCGATTTATCTCAAAAAACTGCATAGGAAAACGCCAAAAAATGCTTGGATTTGAAACTTTCGATTTATGGGGTCAAAAAACACCAAAGGGGTTAACCTTACGTTTTTTTCAAAAATCGCCAAAAATTAAAATGGTCTTTTTTTGACCAAAACCGACGTGCTTTGATGCGAGGAGTTCGAAAAACGCGGTATCGTTTGGGGAAAACGCTCGTAAGTGGTTCAAAATGACGTTCAAATATTTCCAACTTTAAAGACGCATAAATCCTAAAATATCATACTTACGGCAAATCTACCTACGTCAGTCGATTTATCTCAAAAAACTGCATAGGAAAACGATAAAAAATGCTTGGATTTGAAACTTTCGATTTTTGGGGTCAAAGAACACCAAAGGGGTTAACCTTACGTTTTTTTCAAAAATCGCCAAAAATTAAAATGGTCTTTTTTTGACCGAAACCGACGTGCTTTCATGCGAGGAGTTCGAAAAACGCGGTATCGTTTGGGGAAAACGCTCGTAAGTGGTTCAAAATGACGTTCAAATATTTCCAACTTTAAAGACGCATAAATCCTAAAATATCATACTTACGGCAAATCTACCTGCGTCAGTCGATTTATCTCAAAAAACTGCATAGGAAAACGCCAAAATATGCTTGGATTTGAAACTTTCGATTTTTGGGGTCAAAAAACACCAAAGGGGTTAACCTTACGTTTTTTTCAAAAATCGCCAAAAATTAAAATGGTCCTTTTTGACCAAAACCGACGTGCTTTGATGCGAGGAGTTCCAAAAACGCGGTATCGTTTGGGGAAAACGCTCGTAAGTGGTTCAAAATGACGTTCAAATATTTCCAACTTTAAAGACGCATAAATCCTAAAATATCATACTTACGGCAAATCTACCTGCGTCAGTCGATTTATCTCAAAAAACTGCATAGGAAAACGCCAAAAAATGCTTGGATTTGAAACTTTCGATTTTTGGGGTCAAAAAACACCAAAGGGGTTAACCTTACGTTTTTGTCAAAAATCACCAAAAATTAAAATGGTCTTTTTTTGACCAAAACCGACGTGCTTTGATGCGAGGAGTTCGAAAAACGCGGTATCGTTTGGGGAAAACGCTCGTAAGTGGTTCAAAATGACGTTCAAATATTTCCAACTTTAAAGACGCATAAATCCTAAAATATCATACTTACGGCAAATCTACCTGCGTCAGTCGATTTATCTCAAAAAACTGCATAGGAAAACGCCAAAAAATGCTTGGATTTGAAACTTTCGATTTTTGGGGTCAAAAAACACCAAAGGGGTTAACCGTACGTTTTTTTCAAAAATCGCCAAAAATTAAAATGGTCTTTTTTTGACCAAAACCGACGTGCTTTGATGCCAGGAGTTCGAAAAACGCGGTATCGTTTGGGGAAAACGCTCGTAAGTGGTTCAAAATGACGTTCAAATATTTCCAACTTTAAAGACGCATAAATCCTAAAATATCATACTTACGGCAAATCTACCTGCGTCAGTCGATTTATCTCAAAAAACTGCATAGGAAAACGCCAAAAAATGCTTGGATTTGAAACTTTCGATTTTTGGGGTCAAAAAACAACAAAGGGGTTAACCTTACGTTTTTTTCAAAAATCGCCAAAAATTAAAATGGTCTTTTTTTGACCAAAACCGACGTGCTTTGATGCGAGGAGTTCGAAAAACGCGGTATCGTTTGGGGAAAACGCTCGTAAGTGGTTCAAAATGACGTTCAAATATTTCCAACTTTAAAGACGCATAAATCCTAAAATATCATACTTACGGCAAATCTACCTGCGTCAGTCGATTTATCTCACAAAACTGCATAGGAAAACGCCAAAAAATGATTGGATTTGAAACTTTCGATTTTTGGGGTCAAAAAACAACAAAGGGGTTAACCTTACGTTTTTTTCAAAAATCGCCAAAAATTAAAATGGTCTTTTTTTGACCAAAACCGACGTGCTTTGATGCCAGGAGTTCGAAAAACGCGGTATCGTTTGGGGAAAACGCTCGTAAGTGGTTCAAAATGACGTTCAAATATTTCCAACTTTAAAGACGCATAAATCCTAAAATATCATACTTACGGCAAATCTACCTGCGTCAGTCGATTTATCTCAAAAAACTGCATAGGAAAACGCCAAAAAATGCTTGGATTTGAAACTTTCGATTTTTGGGGTCAAAAAACAACAAAGGGGTTAACCTTACGTTTTTTTCAAAAATCGCCAAAAATTAAAATGGTCTTTTTTTGACCAAAACCGACGTGCTTTGATGCGAGGAGTTCGAAAAACGCGGTATCGTTTGGGGAAAACGCTCGTAAGTGGTTCAAAATGACGTTCAAATATTTCCAACTTTAAAGACGCATAAATCCTAAAATATCATACTTACGGCAAATCTACCTGCGTCAGTCGATTTATCTCACAAAACTGCATAGGAAAACGCCAAAAAATGATTGGATTTGAAACTTTCGATTTTTGGGGTCAAAAAACAACAAAGGGGTTAACCTTACGTTTTTTTCAAAAATCGCCAAAAATTAAAATGGTCTTTTTTTGACCAAAACCGACGTGCTTTGATGCGAGGAGTTCGAAAAACGCGGTATCGTTTGGGGAAAACGCTCGTAAGTGGTTCAAAATGACGTTCAAATATTTCCAACTTTAAAGACGCATAAATCCTAAAATATCATACTTACGGCAAATCTACCTGCGTCAGTCGATTTATCTCAAAAAACTGCATAGGAAAACGCCAAAAAATGCTTGGATTTGAAACTTTCGATTTTTGGGGTCAAAAAACACCAAAGGGGTTAACCTTACGTTTTTTTCAAAAATCGCCAAAAATTAAAATGGTCTTTTTTTGACCAAAACCGACGTGCTTTGATGCGAGGAGTTCGAAAAACGCGGTATCGTTTGGGGAAAACGCTCGTAAGTGGTTCAAAATGACGTTCAAATATTTCCAACTTTAAAGACGCATAAATCCTAAAATATCATACTTACGGCAAATCTACCTGCGTCAGTCGATTTATCTCAAAAAACTGCATAGGAAAACGTCAAAAAATGCTTGGATTTGAAACTTTCGATTTTTGGGGTCAAAAAACACCAAAGGGGTTAACCTTACGTTTTTTTCAAAAATCGCCAAAAATTAAAATGGTCTTTTTTTGACAAAAGCCGACGTGCTTGGATGCGAGGAGTTCGAAAAACGCGGTATCGTTTGGGGAAAACGCTCGTAAGTGGTTCAAAATGACGTTCAAATATTTCCAACTTTAAAGACGCATAAATCCTAAAATATCATACTTACGGCAAATCTACCTGCGTCAGTCGATTTATCTCAAAAAACTGCATAGGAAAACGCCAAAAAATGCTTGGATTTGAAACTTTCGATTTTTGGGGTCAAAACACACCAAAGGGGTTAACCTTACGTTTTTTTCAAAAATCGCCAAAAATTAAAATGGTCTTTTTTTGACCAAAACCGACGTGCTTCGATGCGAGGAGTTCGAAAAACGCGGTATCGTTTGGGGAAAACGCTCGTAAGTGGTTCAAAATGACGTTCAAATATTTCCAACTTTAAAGACGCATAAATCCTAAAATATCATACTTACGGCAAATCTACCTGCGTCAGTAGATTTATCTCAAAAAACTGCATAGGAAAACGCCAAAGAATGCTTGGATTTGAAACTTTCGATTTTTGGGGTCAAAAAACAACAAAGGGGTTAACCTTACGTTTTTTTCAAAAATCGCCAAAAATTAAAATGGTCTTTTTTTGACCAAAACCGACGTGCTTTGATGCGAGGAGTTCGAAAAACGCGGTATCGTTTGGGGAAAACGCTCGTAAGTGGTTCAAAATGACGTTCAAATATTTCCAACTTTAAAGACGCATAAATCCTAAAATATCATACTTACGGCAAATCTACCTGCGTCAGTCGATTTATCTCAAAAAACTGCATAGGAAAACGCCAAAAAATGCTTGGATTTGAAACTTTCGATTTTTGGGGTCAAAAAACACCAAAGGGGTTAACCTTACGTTTTTTTCAAAAATCGCCAAAAATTAAAATGGTCTTTTTTTGACCAAAACCGACGTGCTTTGATGCGAGGAGTTCGAAAAACGCGGTATCGTTTGGGGAAAACGCTCGTAAGTGGTTCAAAATGACGTTCAAATATTTCCAACTTTAAAGACGCATAAATCCTAAAATATCATACTTACGGCAAATCTACCTGCGTCAGTCGATTTATCTCAAAAAACTGCATAGGAAAACGCCAAAAAATGCTTGGATTTGAAACTTTCGATTTTTGGGGTCAAAAAACACCAAAGGGGTTAACCGTACGTTTTTTTCAAAAATCGCCAAAAATGAAAATGGTCTTTTTTTGACCAAAACCGACGTGCTTTGATGCGAGGAGTTCGAAAAACGCGGTATCGTATGGGGAAAACGCTCGTAAGTGGTTCAAAATGACGTTCAAATATTTCCAACTTTAAAGACGCATAAATCCTAAAATATCATACTTACGGCAAATCTACCTGCGTCAGTCGATTTATCTCAAAAAACTGCATAGGAAAACGCCAAAAAATGCTTGAATTTGAAACTTTCGATTTTTGGGGTCAAAAAACACCAAAGGGGTTAACCTTACGTTTTTTTCAAAAATCGCCAAAAATTAAAATGGTCTTTTTTTGACCAAAACCGACGTGCTTTGATGCGAGGAGCTCGAAAAACGCGGTATCGTTTGGGGAAAACGCTCGTAAGTGGTTCAAAATGACGTTCAAATATTTCCAACTTTAAAGACGCATAAATCCTAAAATATCATACTTACGGCAAATCTACCTGCGTCAGTCGATTTATCTCAAAAAACTGCATAGGAAAACGCCAAAAAATGCTTGGATTTGAAACTTTCGATTTTTGGGGTCAAAAAACAACAAAGGGGTTAACCTTACGTTTTTTTCAAAAATCGCCAAAAATTAAAATGGTCTTTTTTTGACCAAAACCGACGTGCTTTGATGCGAGGAGTTCGAAAAACGCGGTATCGTTTGGGGAAAACGCTCGTAAGTGGTTCAAAATGACGTTCAAATATTTCCAACTTTAAAGACGCATAAATCCTAAAATATCATACTTACGGCAAATCTACCTGCGTCAGTCGATTTATCTCACAAAACTGCATAGGAAAACGCCAAAAAATGATTGGATTTGAAACTTTCGATTTTTGGGGTCAAAAAACAACAAAGGGGTTAACCTTACGTTTTTTTTCAAAAATCGCCAAAAATTAAAATGGTCTTTTTTTGACCAAAACCGACGTGCTTTGATGCGAGGAGTTCGAAAAACGCGGTATCGTTTGGGGAAAACGCTCGTAAGTGGTTCAAAATGACGTTCAAATATTTCCAACTTTAAAGACGCATAAATCCTAAAATATCATACTTACGGCAAATCTACCTGCGTCAGTCGATTTATCTCAAAAAACTGCATAGGTAAACGCCAAAAAATGCTTGGATTTGAAACTTTCGATTTTTGGGGTCAAAACACACCAAAGGGGTTAACCTTACGTTTTTTTCAAAAATCGCCAAAAATTAAAATGGTCTTTTTTTGACCAAAACCGACGTGCTTTGATGCGAGGAGTTCGAAAAACGCGGTATCGTTAGGGGAAAACGCTCGTAAGTGGTTCAAAATGACGTTCAAATATTTCCAACTTTAAAGACGCATAAATCCTAAAATATCATACTTACGGCAAATCTACCTGCGTCAGTCGATTTATCTCAAAAAACTGCATAGGAAAACGCCAAAAAATGCTTGGATTTGAAACTTTCGATTTTTGGGGTCAAAAAACAACAAAGGGGTTAACCTTACGTTTTTTTCAAAAATCGCCAAAAATTAAAATGGTCTTTTTTTGACCAAAACCGACGTGCTTTGATGCGAGGAGTTCGAAAAACGCGGTATCGTTTGGGGAAAACGCTCGTAAGTGGTTCAAAATGACGTTCAAATATTTCCAACTTTAAAGACACATAAATCCTAAAATATCATACTTACGGCAAATCTACCTGCGTCAGTCGATTTATCTCAAAAAACTGCATAGGAAAACGCCAAAAAATGCTTGGATTTGAAACTTTCGATTTTTGGGGTCAAAAAACACCAAAGAGGTTAACCTTACGTTTTTTTCAAAAATCGCCAAAAATTAAAATGGTCTTTTTTTGACCAAAACCGACGTGCTTTGATGCGAGGAGTTCGAAAAACGCGGTATCGTTTGGGAAAACGCTCGTAAGTGGTTCAAAATGACGTTCAAATATTTCCAATTTTAAAGACGCATAAATCCTAAAATATCATACTTACGGCAAATCTACCTGCGTCAGTCGATTTATCTCAAAAAACTGCATAGGAAAACGCCAAAAAATGCTTTGATTTGAAACTTTCGATTTTTGGGGTCAAAAAACACCTTACGTTTTTTTCAAAAATCGCCAAAAATTAAAATGGTCTTTTTTTGACCAAAACCGACGTGCTTTGATGCGAGGAGTTCGAAAAACGCGGTATCGTTTGGGAAAACGCTCGTAAGTGGTTCAAAATGACGTTCAAATATTTCCAATTTTAAAGACGCATAAATCCTAAAATATCATACTTACGGCAAATCTACCTGCGTCAGTCGATTTATCTCAAAAAACTGCATAGGAAAACGCCAAAAAATGCTTTGATTTGAAACTTTCGATTTTTGGGGTCAAAAAACACCAAAGGGGTTAACCTTACGTTTTTTTCAAAAATCGCCAAAAATTAAAATGGTCTTTTTTTGACCAAAACCGACGTGCTTTGATGCGAGGAGTTCGAAAAACGCGGTATCGTTTGGGGAAAACGCTCGTAAGTGGTTCAAAATGACGTTCAAATATTTCCAACTTTAAAGACGCATAAATCCTAAAATATCATACTTACGGCAAATCTACCTGCGTCAGTCGATTTATCTCAAAAAACTGCATAGGAAAACGCCAAAAAATGCTTGGATTTGAAACTTTCGATTTTTGGGGTCAAAAAACACCAAAGGGGTTAACCTTACGTTTTTTTCAAAAATCGCCAAAAATTAAAATGGTCTTTTTTTGACCAAAACCGACGTGCTTTGATGCGAGGAGTTCGAAAAACGCGGTATCGTTTGGGGAAAACGCTCGTAAGTGGTTCAAAATGACGTTCAAATATTTCCAACTTTAAAGACACATAAATCCTAAAATATCATACTTACGGCAAATCTACCTGCGTCAGTCGATTTATCTCAAAAAACTGCATAGGAGAACGCCAAAAAATGCTTGGATTTGAAACTTTCGATTTTTGGGGTCAAAAAACAACAAAGGGGTTAACCTTACGTTTTTTTCAAAAATCGCCAAAAATTAAAATGGTCTTTTTTTGACCAAAACCGACGTGCTTTGATGCGAGGAGTTCGAAAAACGCGGTATCGTTTGGGGAAAACGCTCGTAAGTGGTTCAAAATGACGTTCAAATATTTCCAATTTTAAAGACGCATAAATCCTAAAATATCATACTTACGGCAAATCTACCTGCGTCAGTTGATTTATCTCAAAAAACTGCATAGGAAAACGCCAAAAAATGCTTGAATTTGAAACTTTCGATTTTTGGGGTCAAAAAACACCAAAGGGGTTAACCTAACGTTTTTTTCAAAAATCGCCAAAAATTAAAATGGTCTTTTTTTGACCAAAACCGACGTGCTTTGATGCGAGGAGTTCGAAAAACGCGGTATCGTTTGGGGAAAACGCTCGTAAGTGGTTCAAAATGACGTTCAAATATTGCCAATTTTAAAGACGCATAAATCCTAAAATATCATACTTACGGCAAATCTACCTGCGTCAGTCGATTTATCTCAAAAAACTGCATAGGAAAACGCCAAAAAATGCTTGGATTTGAAACTTTCGATTTTTGGGGTCAAAAAACACCAAAACCTTACGTTTTTTTCAAAAATCGCCAAAAATTAAAATGGTCTTTTTTTGACCAAAACCGACGTGCTTTGATGCGAGGAGTTCGAAAAACGCGGTATCGTTTGGGGAAAACGCTCGTAAGTGGTTCAAAATGACGTTCAAATATTTCCAACTTTAAAGACGCATAAATCCAAAATATCATACTTACGGCAAATCTACCTGCGTCAGTCGATTTATCTCAAAAAACTGCATAGGAAAACGCCAAAAAATGCTTGGATTTGAAACTTTCGATTTTTGGGGTCAAAAAACACCAAAGGGGTTAACCTTACGTTTTTTTCAAAAATCGCCAAAAATTAAAATGGTCTTTTTTTGACCAAAACCGACGTGCTTTGATGCGAGGAGTTCGAAAAACGCGGTATCGTTTGGGGAAAACGCTCGTAAGTGGTTCAAAATGACGTTCAAATATTTCCAACTTTAAAGACGCATAAATCCTAAAATATCATACTTACGGCAAATCTACCTGCGCCAGTCGATTTATCTCAAAAAACTGCATAGGAAAACGCCAAAAATTGCTTGGATTTGAAACTTTCGATTTTTGGGGTCAAAAAACACCAAAGGGGTTAACCTTACGTTTTTTTCAAAAATCGCCAAAAATTAAAATGGTCTTTTTTTGACCAAAACCGACGTGCTTTGATGCGAGGAGTTCGAAAAACGCGGTATCGTTTGGGAAAACGCTCGTAAGTGGTTCAAAATGACGTTCAAATATTTCCAATTTTAAAGACGCATAAATCCTAAAATATCATACTTACGGCAAATCTACCTGCGTCAGTCGATTTATCTAAAAAAACTGCATAGGAAAACGCCAAAAAATGCTTTGATTTGAAACTTTCGATTTTTGGGGTCAAAAAACACCTTACGTTTTTTTCAAAAATCGCCAAAAATTAAAATGGTCTTTTTTTGACCAAAACCGACGTGCTTTGATGCGAGGAGTTCGAAAAACGCGGTATCGTTTGGTGAAAACGCTCGTAAGTGGTTCAAAATGACGTTCAAATATTTCCAACTTTAAAGACGCATAAATCCTAAAATATCATACTTACGGCAAATCTACCTGCGTCAATCGATTTATCTCAAAAAACTGCATAGGAAAACGCCAAAAAATGCTTGGATTTGAAACTTTCGATTTTTGGGGTCAAAAAACAACAAAGGGGTTAACCTTACGTTTTTTTCAAAAATCGCCAAAAATTAAAATGGTCTTTTTTTGACCAAAACCGACGTGCTTTGATGCGAGGAGTTCGAAAAACGCGGTATCGTTTGGGGAAAACGCTCGTAAGTGGTTCAAAATGACGTTCAAATATTTCCAATTTTAAAGACGCATAAATCCTAAAATATCATACTTACGGCAAATCTACCTGCGTCAGTCGATTTATCTCAAAAAACTGCATAGGAAAACGCCAAAAAATGCTTTGATTTGAAACTTTCGATTTTTGGGGTCAAAAAACACCTTACGTTTTTTTCAAAAATCGCCAAAAATTAAAATGGTCTTTTTTTGACCAAAACCGACGTGCTTTGATGCGAGGAGTTCGAAAAACGCGGGATCGTTTGGGAAAACGCTCGTAAGTGGTTCAAAATGACGTTCAAATATTTCCAATTTTAAAGACGCATAAATCCTAAAATATCATACTTACGGCAAATCTACCTGCGTCAGTCGATTTATCTCAAAAAACTGCATAGGAAAACGCCAAAAAATGCTTTGATTTGAAACTTTCGATTTTTGGGGTCAAAAAACACCAAAGGGGTTAACCTTACGTTTTTTTCAAAAATCGCCAAAAATTAAAATGGTCTTTTTTTGAACAAAACCGACGTGCTTTGATGCGAGGAGTTCGAAAAACGCGGTATCGTTTGGTGAAAACGCTCGTAAGTGGTTCAAAATGACGTTCAAATATTTCCAACTTTAAAGACGCATAAATCCTAAAATATCATACTTACGGCAAATCTACCTGCGTCAGTCGATTTATCTCAAAAAACTGCATAGGAAAACGCCAAAAAATGCTTGGATTTGAAACTTTCGATTTTTGGGGTCAAAAAACACCAAAGAGGTTAACCTTACGTTTTTTTCAAAAATCGCCAAAAATTAAAATGGTCTTTTTTTGACCAAAACCGACGTGCTTTGATGCGAGGAGTTCGAAAAACGCGGTATCGTTTGGGAAAACGCTCGTAAGTGGTTCAAAATGACGTTCAAATATTTCCAATTTTAAAGACGCATAAATCCTAAAATATCATACTTACGGCAAATCTACCTGCGTCAGTCGATTTATCTCAAAAAACTGCATAGGAAAACGCCAAAAAATGCTTTGATTTGAAACTTTCGATTTTTGGGGTCAAAAAACACCTTACGTTTTTTTCAAAAATCGCCAAAAATTAAAATGGTCTTTTTTTGACCAAAACCGACGTGCTTTGATGCGAGGAGTTCGAAAAACGCGGTATCGTTTGGGAAAACGCTCGTAAGTGGTTCAAAATGACGTTCAAATATTTCCAATTTTAAAGACGCATAAATCCTAAAATATCATACTTACGGCAAATCTACCTGCGTCAGTCGATTTATCTCAAAAAACTGCATAGGAAAACGCCAAAAAATGCTTTGATTTGAAACTTTCGATTTTTGGGGTCAAAAAACACCAAAGGGGTTAACCTTACGTTTTTTTCAAAAATCGCCAAAAATTAAAATGGTCTTTTTTTGACCAAAACCGACGTGCTTTGATGCGAGGAGTTCGAAAAACGCGGTATCGTTTGGTGAAAACGCTCGTAAGTGGTTCAAAATGACGTTCAAATATTTCCAACTTTAAAGACGCATAAATCCTAAAATATCATACTTACGGCAAATCTACCTGCGTCAGTCGATTTATCTCAAAAAACTGCATAGGAAAACGCCAAAAAATGCTTGGATTTGAAACTTTCGATTTTTGGGGTCAAAAAACACCAAAGAGGTTAACCTTACGTTTTTTTCAAAAATCGCCAAAAATTAAAATGGTCTTTTTTTGACCAAAACCGACGTGCTTTGATGCGAGGAGTTCGAAAAACGCGGTATCGTTTGGGAAAACGCTCGTAAGTGGTTCAAAATGACGTTCAAATATTTCCAATTTTAAAGACGCATAAATCCTAAAATATCATACTTACGGCAAATCTACCTGCGTCAGTCGATTTATCTCAAAAAACTGCATAGGAAAACGCCAAAAAATGCTTGGATTTGAAACTTTCGATTTTTGGGGTCAAAAAACACCAAAACCTTACGTTTTTTTCAAAAATCGCCAAAAATTAAAATGGTCTTTTTTTGACCAAAACCGACGTGCTTTGATGCGAGGAGTTCGAAAAACGCGGTATCGTTTGGGGAAAACGCTCGTAAGTGGTTCAAAATGACGTTCAAATATTTCCAACTTTAAAGACGCATAAATCCTAAAATATCATACTTACGGCAAATCTACCTGCGTCAGTCGATTTATCTCAAAAAACTGCATAGGAAAACGCCAAAAAATGCTTTGATTTGAAACTTTCGATTTTTGGGGTCAAAAAACACCAAAGGGGTTAACCTTACGTTTTTTTCAAAAATCGCCAAAAATTAAAATGGTCTTTTTTTGACCAAAACCGACGTGCTTTGATGCGAGGAGTTCGAAAAACGCGGTATCGTTTGGGGAAAACGCTCGTAAGTGGTTCAAAATGACGTTCAAATATTTCCAACTTTAAAGACGCATAAATCCTAAAATATCATACTTACGGCAAATCTACCTGCGTCAGTCGATTTATCTCAAAAAACTGCATAGGAAAACGCCAAAAAATGCTTGGATTTGAAACTTTCGATTTTTGGGGTCAAAAAACACCAAAGGGGTTAACCTTACGTTTTTTTCAAAAATCGCCAAAAATTAAAATGGTCTTTTTTTGACCAAAACCGACGTGCTTTGATGCGAGGAGTTCGAAAAACGCGGTATCGTTTGGTGAAAACGCTCGTAAGTGGTTCAAAATGACGTTCAAATATTTCCAACTTTAAAGACGCATAAATCCTAAAATATCATACTTACGGCAAATCTACCTGCGTCAGTCGATTTATCTCAAAAAACTGCATAGGAAAACGCCAAAAAATGCTTGGATTTGAAACTTTCGATTTTTGGGGTCAAAAAACACCAAAGAGGTTAACCTTACGTTTTTTTCAAAAATCGCCAAAAATTAAAATGGTCTTTTTTTGACCAAAACCGACGTGCTTTGATGCGAGGAGTTCGAAAAACGCGGTATCGTTTGGGAAAACGCTCGTAAGTGGTTCAAAATGACGTTCAAATATTTCCAATTTTAAAGACGCATAAATCCTAAAATATCATACTTACGGCAAATCTACCTGCGTCAGTCGATTTATCTCAAAAACCTGCATAGGAAAACGCCAAAAAATGCTTGAATTTGAAACTTTCGATTTTTGGGGTCAAAAAACACCAAAGGGGTTAACCTTACGTTTTTTTCAAAAATCGCCAAAAATTAAAATGGTCTTTTTTTGACCAAAACCGACGTGCTATGATGCGAGGAGTTCGAAAAACGCGGTATCGTTTGGGGAAAACGCTCGTAAGTGGTTCAAAATGACGTTCAAATATTTCCAACTTTAAAGACGCATAAATCCTAAAATATCATACTTACGGCAAATCTACCTGCGTCAGTAGATTTATCTCAAAAAACTGCATAGGAAAACGCCAAAAAATGCTTGGATTTAAAACTTTCGATTTTTGGGGTCAAAAAACAACAAAGGGGTTAACCTTACGTTTTTTTCAAAAATCGCCAAAAATTAAAATGGTCTTTTTTTGACCAAAACCGACGTGCTTTGATGCGAGGAGTTCGAAAAACGCGGTATCGTTTGGGGAAAACGCTCGTAAGTGGTTCAAAATGACGTTCAAATATTTCCAACTTTAAAGACGCATAAATCCTAAAATATCATACTTACGGCAAATCTACCTGCGTCAGTCGATTTATCTCAAAAAACTGCATAGGAAAACGCCAAAAAATGCTTTGATTTGAAACTTTCGATTTTTGGGGTCAAAAAACACCAAAGGGGTTAACCTTACGTTTTTTTCAAAAATCGCCAAAATTTAAAATGGTCTTTTTTTGACCAAAACCGACGTGCTTTGATGCGAGGAGTTCGAAAAACGCGGTATCGTTTGGGGAAAACGCTCGTAAGTGGTTCAAAATGACGTTCAAATATTTCCAACTTTAAAGACGCATAAATCCTAAAATATCATACTTACGGCAAATCTACCTGCGTCAGTCGATTTATCTCAAAAAACTGCATAGGAAAACGTCAAAAAATGCTTGGATTTGAAACTTTCGATTTTTGGGGTCAAAAAACACCAAAGGGGTTAACCTTACGTTTTTATCAAAAATCGCCAAAAATTAAAATGGTCTTTTTTTGACCAAAACCGACGTGCTTCGATGCGAGGAGTTCGAAAAACGCGGTATCGTTTGGGGAAAACGCTCGTAAGTGGTTCAAAATGACGTTCAAATATTTCCAACTTTAAAGACGCATAAATCCTAAAATATCATACTTACGGCAAATCTACCTGCGTCAGTAGATTTATCTCAAAAAACTGCATAGGAAAACGCCAAAAAATGCTTGGATTTGAAACTTTCGATTTTTGGGGTCAAAAAACAACAAAGGGGTTAACCTTACGTTTTTTTCAAAAATCGCCAAAAATTAAAATGGTCTTTTTTTGACCAAAACCGACGTGCTTTGATGCGAGGAGTTCGAAAAACGCGGTATCGTTTGGGGAAAACGCTCGTAAGTGGTTCAAAATGACGTTCAAATATTTCCAACTTTAAAGACGCATAAATCCTAAAATATCATACTTACGGCAAATCTACCTGCGTCAGTCGATTTATCTCAAAAAACTGCATAGGAAAACGCCAAAAAATGCTTGGATTTGAAACTTTCGATTTTTGGGGTCAAAAAACACCAAAGGGGTTAACCTTACGTTTTTTTCAAAAATCGCCAAAAATTAAAATGGTCCTTTTTTGACCAAAACCGACGTGCTTTGATGCGAGGAGTTCGAAAAGCGCGGTATCGTTTGGGGAAAACGCTCGTAAGTGGTTCAAAATGACGTTCAAATATTTCCAACTTTAAAGACGCATAAATCCTAAAATATCATACTTACGGCAAATCTACCTGCGTCAGTCGATTTATCTCAAAAAACTGCATAGGAAAACGCCAAAAAATGCTTGAATTTGAAACTTTCGATTTTTGGGGATCAAAAAACACCAAAGGGGTTAACCTTACGTTTTTTTCAAAAATCGCCAAAAATTAAAATGGTCTTTTTTTGACCAAAACCGACGTGCTTTGATGCGAGGAGTTCGAAAAACGCGGTATCGTTTGGGGAAAACGCTCGTAAGTGGTTCAAAATGACGTTCAAATATTTCCAACTTTAAAGACGCATAAATCCTAAAATATCATACTTACGGCAAATCTACCTGCGTCAGTCGATTTATCTCAAAAAACTGCATAGGAAAACGCCAAAAAATGCTTGGATTTGAAACTTTCGATTTTTGGGGTCAAAAAACAACAAAGGGGTTAACCTTACGTTTTTTTCAAAAATCGCCAAAAATTAAAATGGTCTTTTTTTGACCAAAACCGACGTGCTTTGATGCGAGGAGTTCGAAAAACGCGGTATCGTTTGGGGAAAACGCTCGTAAGTGGTTCAAAATGACCTTCAAATATTTCCAACTTTAAAGACGCATAAATCCTAAAATATCATACTTACGGCAAATCTACCTGCGTCAGTCGATTTATCTCAAAAAACTGCATAGGAAAACGCCAAAAAATGCTTGGATTTGAAACTTTCGATTTTTGGGGTCAAAAAACACCAAAGGGGTTAACCTTACGTTTTTTTCAAAAATCGCCAAAAATTAAAATGGTCTTTTTTTGACCAAAACCGACGTGCTTTGATGCGAGGAGTTCGAAAAACGCGGTATCGTTTGGGGAAAACGCTCGTAAGTGGTTCAAAATGACGTTCAAATATTTCCAACTTTAAAGACGCATAAATCCTAAAATATCATACTTACGGCAAATCTACCTGCGTCAGTCGATTTATCTCAAAAAACTGCATAGGAAAACGCCAAAAAATGCTTGAATTTGAAACTTTCGATTTTTGGGGATCAAAAAACACCAAAGGGGTTAACCTTACGTTTTTTTCAAAAATCGCCAAAAATTAAAATGGTCTTTTTTTGACCAAAACCGACGTGCTTTGATGCGAGGAGTTCGAAAAACGCGGTATCGTTTGGGGAAAACGCTCGTAAGAGGTTCAAAATGACGTTCAAATATTTCCAACTTTAAAGACGCATAAATCCTAAAATATCATACTTACGGCAAATCTACCTGCGTCAGTCGATTTATCTCAAAAAACTGCATAGGAAAACGCCAAAAAATGCTTGGATTTGAAACTTTCGATTTTTGGGGTCAAAAAACACCAAAGGGGTTAACCTTACGTTTTTTTCAAAAATCGCCAAAAATTAAAATGGTCTTTTTTTGACCAAAACCGACGTGCTTTGATGCGAGGAGTTCGAAAAACGCGGTATCGTTTGGGGAAAACGCTCGTAAGTGGTTCAAAATGACCTTCAAATATTTCCAACTTTAAAGACGCATAAATCCTAAAATATCATACTTACGGCAAATCTAAATGCGTCAGTCGATTTATCTCAAAAAACTGCATAGGAAAACGCCAAAAAATGCTTGGATTTGAAACTTTCGATTTTTGGGGTCAAAAAACACCAAAGGGGTTAACCTTACGTTTTTTTCAAAAATCGCCAAAAATTAAAATGGTCTTTTTTTGACCAAAACCGACGTGCTTTGATGCGAGGAGTTCGAAAAACGCGGTATCGTTTGGGGAAAACGCTCGTAAGTGGTTCAAAATGACGTTCAAATATTTCCAACTTTAAAGACGCATAAATCCTAAAATATCATACTTACGGCAAATCTACCTGCGTCAGTCGATTTATCTCAAAAAACTGCATAGGAAAACGCCAAAAAATGCTTGGATTTGAAACTTTCGATTTTTGGGGTCAAAAAACACCAAAGGGGTTAACCTTACGTTTTTTTCAAAAATCGCCAAAATTTAAAATGGTCTTTTTTTGACCAAAACCGACGTGCTTTGATGCGAGGAGTTCGAAAAACGCGGTATCGTTTGGGGAAAACGCTCGTAAGTGGTTCAAAATGACGTTCAAATATTTCCAACTTTAAAGACGCATAAATCCTAAAATATCATACTTACGGCAAATCTACCTGCGTCAGTCGATTTATCTCAAAAAACTGCATAGGAAAACGTCAAAAAATGCTTGGATTTGAAACTTTCGATTTTTGGGGTCAAAAAACACCAAAGGGGTTAACCTTACGTTTTTATCAAAAATCGCCAAAAATTAAAATGGTCTTTTTTTGACTAAAACCGACGTGCTTCGATGCGAGGAGTTCGAAAAACGCGGTATCGTTTGGGGAAAACGCTCGTAAGTGGTTCAAAATGACGTTCAAATATTTCCAACTTTAAAGACGCATAAATCCTAAAATATCATACTTACGGCAAATCTACCTGCGTCAGTAGATTTATCTCAAAAAACTGCATAGGAAAACGCCAAAAAATGCTTGGATTTGAAACTTTCGATTTTTGGGGTCAAAAAACAACAAAGGGGTTAACCTTACGTTTTTTTCAAAAATCGCCAAAAATTAAAATGGTCTTTTTTTGACCAAAACCGACGTGCTTTGATGCGAGGAGTTCGAAAAACGCGGTATCGTTTGGGGAAAACGCTCGTAAGTGGTTCAAAATGACGTTCAAATATTTCCAACTTTAAAGACGCATAAATCCTAAAATATCATACTTACGGCAAATCTACCTGCGTCAGTCGATTTATCTCAAAAAACTGCATAGGAAAACGCCAAAAAATGCTTGGATTTGAAACTTTCGATTTTTGGGGTCAAAAAACACCAAAGGGGTTAACCTTACGTTTTTTTCAAAAATCGCCAAAAATTAAAATGGTCTTTTTTTGACCAAAACCGACGTGCTTTGATGCGAGGAGTTCGAAAAACGCGGTATCGTTTGGGGAAAACGCTCGTAAGTGGTTCAAAATGACGTTCAAATATTTCCAACTTTAAAGACGCATAAATCCTAAAATATCATACTTACGGCAAATCTACCTGCGTCAGTCGATTTATCTCAAAAAACTGCATAGGAAAACGCCAAAAAATGCTTGGATTTGAAACTTTCGATTTTTGGGGTCAAAAAACACCAAAGGGGTTAACCTTACGTTTTTTTCAAAAATCGCCAAAAATTAAAATGGTCTTTTTTTGACCAAAACCGACGTGCTTTGATGCGAGGAGTTCGAAAAACGCGGTATCGTTTGGGGAAAACGCTCGTAAGTGGTTCAAAATGACGTTCAAATATTTCCAACTTTAAAGACGCATAAATCCTAAAATATCATACTTACCGCAAATCTACCTGCGTCAGTCGATTTATCTCAAAAAACTGCATAGGAAAACGCCAAAAAATGCTTGAATTTGAAACTTTCGATTTTTGGGGATCAAAAAACACCAAAGGGGTTAACCTTACGTTTTTTTCAAAAATCGCCAAAAATTAAAATGGTCTTTTTTTGACCAAAACCGACGTGCTTTGATGCGAGGAGTTCGAAAAACGCGGTATCGTTTGGGGAAAACGATCGTAATTGGTTCAAAATGACCTTCAAATATTTCCAACTTTAAAGACGCATAAATCCTAAAATATCATACTTACGGCAAATCTACCTGCGTCAGTCGATTTATCTCAAAAAACTGCATAGGAAAACGCCAAAAAATGCTTGGATTTGAAACTTTCGATTTTTGGGGTCAAAAAACACCAAAGGGGTTAACCTTACGTTTTTTTCAAAAATCGCCAAAAATTAAAATGGTCTTTTTTTGACCAAAACCGACGTGCTATGATGCGAGGAGTTCGAAAAACGCGGTATCGTTTGGGGAAAACGCTCGTAAGTGGTTCAAAATGACGTTCAAATATTTCCAACTTTAAAGACGCATAAATCCTAAAATATCATACTTACGGCAAATCTACCTGCGTCAGTCGATTTATCTCAAAAAACTGCATAGGAAAACGTAAAAAAATGCTTGGATTTGAAACTTTCGATTTTTGGGGTCAAAAAACACCAAAGGGGTTAACCTTACGTTTTTTTCAAAAATCGCCAAAAATTAAAATGGTCTTTTTTTGACCAAAACCGACGTGCTTTGATGCGAGGAGTTCGAAAAACGCGGTATCGTTTGGGGAAAACGCTCGTAAGTGGTTCAAAATGACGTTCAAATATTTCCAACTTTAAAGACGCATAAATCCTAAAATATCATACTTACGGCAAATCTACCTGCGTCAGTCGATTTATCTCAAAAAACTGCATAGGAAAACGCCAAAAAATGCTTGAATTTGAAACTTTCGATTTTTGGGGATCAAAAAACACCAAAGGGGTTAACCTTACGTTTTTTTCAAAAATCGCCAAAAATTAAAATGGTCTTTTTTTGACCAAAACCGACGTGCTATGATGCGAGGAGTTCGAAAAACGCGGTATCGTTTGGGGAAAACGCTCGTAAGTGGTTCAAAATGACGTTCAAATATTTCCAACTTTAAAGACGCATAAATCCTAAAATATCATACTTACGGCAAATCTACCTGCGTCAGTCGATTTATCTCAAAAAACTGCATAGGAAAACGTAAAAAAATGCTTGGATTTGAAACTTTCGATTTTTGGGGTCAAAAAACACCAAAGGGGTTAACCTTACGTTTTTTTCAAAAATCGCCAAAAATTAAAATGGTCTTTTTTTGACCAAAACCGACGTGCTTTGATGCGAGGAGTTCGAAAAACGCGGTATCGTTTGGGGAAAACGCTCGTAAGTGGTTCAAAATGACGTTCAAATATTTCCAACTTTAAAGACGCATAAATCCTAAAATATCATACTTACGGCAAATCTACCTGCGTCAGTCGATTTATCTCAAAAAACTGCATAGGAAAACGCCAAAAAATGCTTGGATTTGAAACTTTCGATTTTTGGGGTCAAAAAACACCAAAGGGGTTAACCTTACGTTTTTTTCAAAAATCGCCAAAAATTAAAATGGTCTTTTTTTGACCAAAACCGACGTGCTTTGATGCGAGGAGTTCGAAAAACGCGGTATCGTTTGGGGAAAACGCTCGTAAGTGGTTCAAAATGACGTTCAAATATTTCCAACTTTAAAGACGCATAAATCCTAAAATATCATACTTACGGCAAATCTACCTGCGTCAGTCGATTTATCTCAAAAAACTGCATAGGAAAACGCCAAAAAATGCTTGAATTTGAAACTTTCGATTTTTGGGGATCAAAAAACACCAAAGGGGTTAACCTTACGTTTTTTTCAAAAATCGCCAAAAATTAAAATGGTCTTTTTTTGACCAAAACCGACGTGCTATGATGCGAGGAGTTCGAAAAACGCGGTATCGTTTGGGGAAAACGCTCGTAAGTGGTTCAAAATGACGTTCAAATATTTCCAACTTTAAAGACGCATAAATCCTAAAATATCATACTTACGGCAAATCTACCTGCGTCAGTCGATTTATCTCAAAAAACTGCATAGGAAAACGTCAAAAAATGCTTGGATTTGAAACTTTCGATTTTTGGGGTCAAAAAACACCAAAGGGGTTAACCTTACGTTTTTATCAAAAATCGCCAAAAATTAAAATGGTCTTTTTTTGACCAAAACCGACGTGCTTTGATGCGAGGAGTTCGAAAAACGCGGTATCGTTTGGGGAAAACGCTCGTAAGTGGTTCAAAATGACGTTCAAATATTTCCAACTTTAAAGACGCATAAATCCTAAAATATCATACTTACGGCAAATCTACCTGCGTCAGTCGATTTATCTCAAAAAACTGCATAGGAAAACGCCAAAAAATGCTTGAATTTGAAACTTTCGATTTTTGGGGATCAAAAAACACCAAAGGGGTTAACCTTACGTTTTTTTCAAAAATCGCCAAAAATTAAAATGGTCTTTTTTTGACCAAAACCGACGTGCTTTGATGCGAGGAGTTCGAAAAACGCGGTATCGTTTGGGGAAAACGCTCGTAAGTGGTTCAAAATGACGTTCAAATATTTCCAACTTTAAAGACGCATAAATCCTAAAATATCATACTTACGGCAAATCTACCTGCGTCAGTCGATTTATCTCAAAAAACTGCATAGGAAAACGTAAAAAAATGCTTGGATTTGAAACTTTCGATTTTTGGGGTCAAAAAACACCAAAGGGGTTAACCTTACGTTTTTTTCAAAAATCGCCAAAATTTAAAATGGTCTTTTTTTGACCAAAACCGACGTGCTTTGATGCGAGGAGTTCGAAAAACGCGGTATCGTTTGGGGAAAACGCTCGTAAGTGGTTCAAAATGACGTTCAAATATTTCCAACTTTAAAGACGCATAAATCCTAAAATATCATACTTACGGCAAATCTACCTGCGTCAGTCGATTTATCTCAAAAAACTGCATAGGAAAACGCCAAAAAATGCTTGAATTTGAAACTTTCGATTTTTGGGGATCAAAAAACACCAAAGGGGTTAACCTTACGTTTTTTTCAAAAATCGCCAAAAATTAAAATGGTCTTTTTTTGACCAAAACCGACGTGCTTTGATGCGAGGAGTTCGAAAAACGCGGTATCGTTTGGGGAAAACGCTCGTAAGTGGTTCAAAATGACGTTCAAATATTTCCAACTTTAAAGACGCATAAATCCTAAAATATCATACTTACGGCAAATCTACCTGCGTCAGTCGATTTATCTCAAAAAACTGCATAGGAAAACGTAAAAAAATGCTTGGATTTGAAACTTTCGATTTTTGGGGTCAAAAAACACCAAAGGGGTTAACCTTACGTTTTTTTCAAAAATCGCCAAAATTTAAAATGGTCTTTTTTTGACCAAAACCGACGTGCTTTGATGCGAGGAGTTCGAAAAACGCGGTATCGTTTGGGGAAAACGCTCGTAAGTGGTTCAAAATGACGTTCAAATATTTCCAACTTTAAAGACGCATAAATCCTAAAATATCATACTTACGGCAAATCTACCTGCGTCAGTCGATTTATCTCAAAAAACTGCATAGGAAAACGCCAAAAAATGCTTGAATTTGAAACTTTCGATTTTTGGGGATCAAAAAACACCAAAGGGGTTAACCTTACGTTTTTTTCAAAAATCGCCAAAAATTAAAATGGTCTTTTTTTGACCAAAACCGACGTGCTTTGATGCGAGGAGTTCGAAAAACGCGGTATCGTTTGGGGAAAACGCTCGTAAGTGGTTCAAAATGACGTTCAAATATTTCCAACTTTAAAGACGCATAAATCCTAAAATATCATACTTACGGCAAATCTACCTGCGTCAGTCGATTTATCTCAAAAAACTGCATAGGAAAACGTAAAAAAATGCTTGGATTTGAAACTTTCGATTTTTGGGGTCAAAAAACACCAAAGGGGTTAACCTTACGTTTTTTTCAAAAATCGCCAAAATTTAAAATGGTCTTTTTTTGACCAAAACCGACGTGCTTTGATAGCTTTGGCTATCAAAATCTGCTTTCTTTGACATCGAGTTACGTTAGAATAATTACTCACGTAAATCAAAACCATTTATTCACGAAATATTAAATAAACTCCGATCAGAGACGCAAAGAAAAACATAATCACGGAGCCTTCCGCAAAACGCGTCCGTCCGCTTTGACGGACCTGGCCAATCTTTTTTTATTTTACAAAATTCTTACCAACTTAAATTTTGTTATAATATAATTACAATCCTAACAAGTTATTTACAAAATCAAAATAAAATTCCAAATTAAACAAAAATAAAAATTTAAATAATAAGATTTTGAAACACGACAATATATTACAGATTATTAAATTGCAAATCTTAGTTGCAAATGATTTTAAATATGAAATCAGTGAATTAAATTAATAGCGGGTCTAATATTAGATAGATACTTCCATCGCGATGCATATCCAAAGCGCAATAATAATAATAATAATAATAATAATACTTTTTATTTACTAACTAAGTTTACAATGATAAAAATAGACAAAGTAAACAGTGAGCTAGTAAAAGGGTAAAGATTCAGCAAAGCTGTTTCACAACTTTACCCATTTAATTATCATTTTGTTCGGATAATAAAATGGTTCGTATTTTGTTTCGAAAGGTGTACGATGTTCCGATGGTCCTAAATATATCAACAAACTTGTTATATATTTGTGGTGCACGGTATTCGAAGGAGCCCTTGAATTTTGACGTATTGTGTAGAGGTATGCTTAAGCTCACGACATTGCGAAGATTAAGTTGATGACGATCCGATCTTTTCTTCATTACTTCAAGTAGATAGCTTGGGCTATCACGTTTATATATATTAAATAGAAACATGGCGAAAAGAAGTTCAAATCGGGCTTGAGTTTTCAGGATACCAAATTTGTTGTAGTACGGAGTAATGTGGCTGCAGTAATCGATGTCATAAGTATATCTCATGCAGGAATTTTGGAGTACTTGGAGTTTTTGTTTTAAATTCGCAGTAAGGTATCCATAGTAAACAGCGCTGCAGTAGTCCAGGTGACATAACACCAAACTTTGCACTAGTTGCAACTTTGTTTTGGCCGGAAGAAGATTTTTATACCTATATAAGGATTTGAGTTTAAAGTATCCAATACTACAAATCTTGTTTACGTGCGCTTCAAAGGTCAAATTACTATCAAGAATTACTCCAAGATCTTTAATATTCTCACTGAACTGAAGTGTGCAACCATCAAGCTTAACATCGATAGAGCGAGTGTTGTCGGCTAAGGTACAGCAGTATACACTGCCCATGCGTAGACAAACTGTTTTGTTGGGGTTAAGGACTAACCCGTTGTTGGTTGACCAGAGTTTGATCGAAGCTAGATTGTTGTTTAGAGATTGGATGATATTATTGACGAAGATTGGTTTGTTAGAGATATATACTCTAGTGTCATCAGCATACATGTGTATACATGTATGCTGAGAGAGCGCTGTCAGCGTTGGAATTAAAAGTCCAAACCCAATCGTTCATCATCGTAGTTTCGCTTTTATCAAAATACTCGAAAATGAAACTTCAATATTGGAAAGCCTTGGAAAAAACTAATATTAGACAGTCCGGTCTAGTGTCAGAAAATGCATCAAAATTTTATTTGTCACGATAGATTACATTCTACCAATTTAATTAAAATACTGCAAAAGTATTATATAAACACGTCCAAATTAAATGTAGCCAAGTTCAGTATTTCGGCAAATAATAAATTTAAAAGTGTTTCTAGAAAAATTAAAGCAGTTTCCATAAGGAATATTTCCGAAAAGAACCCAATAAAACCGTTGGAGGTAAACAGAAATCTTGTTACCTCTAAAAGAGAAGCCGATAGCGAAAAAGAATTAATAATAGAAAATTATGCAAAAACTAAAGAAATATCAAATTTTTCAAAAACTCTGAGTATTTGGAGTGTCGCTGGAATTTCAGCTTTTGTAGGTTCTTACCTCATCGGAGATGTTTCCTACGGTATCGCAGCTTTACCTCTCTTTATATTACATTATGACATGGTTAAAGACTACGTGGGTGTGTATGCAAGAAACCTGATGTAAGTTGAGTTTTTACCAAAAGCTGATGTCATGTGAAATTGTTACAGAATTATAAAAAGATACGTTCGGGCACGAATAACAGATGCCAGATTTGCAGCGAACGACATGAGCCTTGCAGATTGTTTCGATTATCTTGCCCAAAAGCGAAGTAACGATACCATGATGCATTTTGAAAACACAAAATGGACATACAAACAAGTAACCCTTGATTCGGTTCCTCAAACTTGCAAATATCAATTTCTTGATTTTCAGGTGGAAATATTAACAAATAAAATTACCAATTACTTTTTAACATTGAATTATGAAAAAGGAGATGTGGTTGCAATAATGGTCACCAATAGACCAGAATATATCACTTTGATCATCGGATTGGCAAGACTTGGAATCGTGGCGGCTCTAATTGACACGAACCTTAAAGGAGAAGCTCTTCTCAATTCCATATACTTGTCCGATTGTCGTGGAATTATCGTCTCCGAAGATATAATTCAAGGTAGGTATATTATAAAGTGAAATCTTCTCTAAATCCCATATAGTAAAAGAAATTACGAAAATTTCCAGAGATCAACAGAATACAAAGCAAAATTAACGGAAAAATAGAATTATTTCAATTGGGCGGTAAAAATACCTACGAATATTTTACAAATCTAAGCAACGCACTCATAAGTGCACAATTCCAAACGCCAGAAATCATCCACAAAGTAAATCAGCAAGATCCATTATTGTACATTTACACGTGCACTGGTACAAATATACCCAAATATACAAAGCTGTGCCATTCAAAGTATGTACAACAGAAAAATCGTTAAAATGTCTCCAACACTCTTCTTGCAGATTTATTTCGCAAAGCGTAGGAATCACGCATTTGCTCAATCTGAAATTTGATGATGTGCTGTACAATCCTCTTCCATTGTGTAACTCGTCTGGAATAGTCATGGGTGCAGGACCCACAATAATTTGTGGCATTCCATCTGTTATCTGCCGAAAATTTTCGCCCAACAAATACTGGTCCGATTGTATTAAATACAAATGTACCGTATGTAAATACTAGGCTTCAATAAAATAAAAATCAATAATTTATCACTTCAGGTGGGGCAATACGTCGATGACGTTTGCCAATACCTACTTTCAGAACCCGAACGTTTAAATGAGAAATACCATCCAATCCGGAAGATAATTGGAAATAAAGTGAATCCGGTCACTTGGGAAAAATTTTTGCTACGTTTTAATCCCATTGGCAATCAAATTTCAGGCGAAAGCAATCAAAACATCAGTAAGATATTCCGGTGGCTAAACCAAGTTAAAAAGGATTTCTTTTCAGTTAACATAGGTACGCAAGAACCTCAAGTCGGTTTCTTATCTTCTTTACTGTCCCAGTATATGTATCCAATTACGACGAACGGTCCCGCTAGAGATTTCGCACAGGAGGGTCAATTCATTTCAATAAGAGCAATAAACCCCCCAGTAAAATTAGAAACAAAAAGCAATTTGGAAACCACAAATGGGATCTTTTCAGCTGAACCAAGTATCGATAGCATTATCCAAACCGAGGCGGAAAATTCAATTTCCAATTTAAACTACTACAAAGCTTTTCAAGGTCCATCGAAATCATACTTGTATACCGAACGAAAAGAGATTTTGAGTCAACAAAGAGCAGAGATGAAAGACAAAATGATTCATCTGCACTTAATGGGTAGAACAGAAGATGCTTATACGTGGAAGGGCAAAACCATAATCACGAAAGAAGTGGAATCGATTATTAAAATTATTTTGGGACTTTCTCATTGTTTAGTTTATGGCGTCCAAGTAAGTCAAAAATTTTTGTACAAATTATCAAATCGTCTGAGTGAACTCTCTAGGTGCCTGGAGTGGATGGGAAAATTGGCATGGTGTCAATAGTTGATGTGGAACATAATATCAATATGCCCAAGTTTTCTAAAGAAATACTAAAATATATTCCGTATTATGCTTGTCCTGTTATCGTGCGATTAATAGAGGAATGTGGTGATGTAGAAGAATTTAATAAAAAGAAATTAATTTACGCCATAGAAGGATTTGATCCTGCACATTTGAGCGATAAAATATTTTATTTAAATAAAAATTCTGGGTTCTTCGAACCACTCACAAGGGATATATATCAAAAAATTATAAGAAATAAAATATTATTTTAAAACTATGTATACCTACCTGACATTATCTGTATTGATATGTAGAAAATAAAGGCTTTACACATACCAAATAGCCACCGAGGACGAACTAATATGTTATACCTAGAATCTACACACTTTAACTTCAATTATTTCAATTTCTCCAATACTAGGCTGTGGAGTACCTACTTTGAAAAAACATAAAAACAACATGAAATTCTTAATAATATATTTAAGAAAAAATTACAATCTAGTAAACTAAAAAATTGAAAAACTTCTTAAGAATAAATTAGGTTTTATTACAGATTACCTGTTGTTGGTCTTTAGCTGCTTGGAAGACTTGTAAAGCTAAGCTTTTTTTTGTTGCGAGGCCGATTTAGGTAGTTGTTTCTATCCATGAGTTTGCTATAAATAGAATGAAACCCAACTGCAATTGCTACTCCGCTGTGATCAATTTCTTTAAAGGTTTTGGGAAATTTCTCGATTAATTTTTTTGCCAAAATCTTGAAAACCTTGCAAGGCACATACGTTTGTATGTCCCTCACAGCATTTACCGTCATGCGAACCACGGCATTAATTGATTCTTTATTTCGGTTACCATTTTTGCAATCGGCAAATGCCTGCGTACTCAATTTTTCATATGGGATCCGAAAATTTTCCCAATCGTTTTCCGACATGTACCGGTTTACCAACAAATCTTCCAATGATTCTTCCTCATCGAACGAAACTTCCCTTCTAATGGTAGATTCTGAAAGAGAAAAAATGAACTTTTCAATGATACCGAACATGACCAAAAATAGTTTGACGGTTTTTCCCCTGACATAAATTCTGCTCGTGGTTCAGGAAATACTTAGGTGGATCGGCTTTAATGAAAAGTATGAAATAAAAGACAGAAATTGATTTGGGAAAACAGTTTTTATTGTTCAACTATTAAAGTCATAATTAGCATTGTATTTAAATGGCAGTACTGGCAGGACTTGAATCTTCTTTCGGTCTAAAAATAAAAAAATACTAAATCAGTAAATAAGAGACCCAACAAAAGGATACCTACTTTGTTCTGGTATGCCGTACTGGAGCATGCACCAGCCATTTTGCGATGACTTCTTGAATTTGATCTTCGGTTGCACTTGGCCTGTGAACCCTCACAGTATCAATGACCAGTTTGTATGTTGATAAATTTCGAAATATCTTCTTCTGTTTTCTTCCTAACATACTGTAAGTGCTAGCTAAAGAATTGGTCCAAATTCTACGCATTATTCCACTTGTGACGGCTACCAGATTTTGTCCTCCAATGCTTTTCAGAACGGAGATCTGAAATATATAAAGTGAAAGGTCGTTGTTTTCAATCCGCAAAGGGTATTGGTAACCATTTTAGTTCTAAAACCTGTTTCGTGCTTCAATCGGTGTTCAAAATTTATAACACCTTCATCGTCGTCTATTGGGAGAAAGCCTTCGGTTTCTTCTAACTCCGCATTATCTTCGATTCCTAAATTCTTGATTGTGAGGCTGTGAAGCCTACCATCCACTAACTCTAATTTTCTTATTATCGCATTAAGCTTCCTTAGGACTATACTGTTGTGGTCTGGAATTTGTTTTTGAGTTTATTTCGAGCTACCAAATTTACTCTGTTAATATTTACCTGTAGTTGAACACGTGGGCAGTTTGTGAGCTGCAACAGAAAAAAAAGTAAGAAAACTGCCAAAGCCGCAACGAATACTTGGTTTGAATTATATTTATGATGTTGCAATATTTACCTGCATACGTAATAAATACTAACAAAAATGTGGTTTTGGAATATTTCAAATTTTGGAAAAATAATAAATTTTGGCTAAAAGTTAAACCTGCTGCAGTAGCTAGCAATATTGCTCAAATAACGAACTGCTTCCAGACGACTTGTACTTGACTTGACTATAAGCCCAAAACAATTGCTGTACCTCTTACTAGCTATAGTGCAGATAGTCTATCCAGTTGTGAGCCAGAGCGCAATGAATTTGGGGATAACTGGGGATATGTGAAATATTTTAAATTTAATATTTGAAAGAAGAGAATCTTGCTTTATTTTATTTTCGACAGATGAATATCCATTATCTTAGGCTTTCACTGGTGAAGAGCACTGTTCAGCATTAGAGACACTCACGTATTCATGATTATGACTGGCCAAATCGAAAAATAGTTTACATATTTCAAACAATTTACAACCAGAGGGCTTTTCGGATACAATAATAAATTATACTTTTCAGGAAAAGGAAGGAATGCTTTTGGTAAAAGTATTCCTCCATCAATGAATTTGGGGGTTACCCTACTTAAAGGGTTAACTTAATGTGAGCTACCGAAAATCAATGTAAACTTTGAAATTTAATACTGGGAAAACTACAAATGCGATTTTATTTTTGTTAATTACATTATATTGGCTATGGCGTGACGAGGGATTTTCCCGATATTCTTTCAAATTACTGAAAAAAAATTTTTTTAATATAAGGTTTATACGTAAAGCCGCGTAACTCCTGCAAATATAATTATTTTTTAATAAAATTTTATAATTATTATGTAAATTAAGAAAGATATAAATATCCACAAATTTCAAAAATCGCATTTATGGTTTTCCCGGAATTAATTTTCAAAGTTCACATTGATTTTCGCTAGCTCACATTAGGGTAATCCCCTTAATGCACACATTAATTTCGAATTTAGGGTCAAAAATGATCGGACTTTTTTAAAATGAAAATTTAGTGTTTATACCTAATTAAATTGAAAAAAATATTTTCAGTGGCGTAGCAATTGTATTTTACCAGGGAGGCGCAAGGAAAATTAATTAATTGTATTTTTTTTAAATGTTTATTCGTTAAATATACAAAGTAAATAATATATTGTGTATATTATAAAAAAAATTTAATAATCTTACTTAAAAATTATAGGTACTTTACCTTAAATGCCAGTGACGTACTTAGCGAAGTAATTAAATTTGGGTATGTAAATACCCCAAAAGTAGTGCAAAAGACAAAATAAAACTAAAAATTCAATTGTGTATGGTACACCATGAAACATGACACGGGACATAATGCCACATTGCAATTTTTGCAAAAATATCTCGTCTCTTTTCGTATTTTCTTTCCTTTTTCGTCTCGTTTGCTACAACATACAGCGCAGCACCTATATGGGTTAGCCTTTTTTTCAGTTGATGGAACATATTCGGGAAAGTGTCTCTCAGTTAGGCGCAATGGACCCGGCTGAATACTAGGCCTTCCAGTTTTTTCAGTATGTTTATTAAATTTTCCAATTATCTTTTCTATCAAAGTTTTTCGAAATTCCAAGTTGCTGCTTTGGCCTCCATTTTTCTGATACAATACAAATGCGTTCCACACTGAAATATCCAATAAATGAAAAAATACTTTTTTGTAGTATTTTTTCCCCCTCTTTCTAGTTGTTGGGTAGTCACGAATGTGTTGGTCCAGTCGATCAACACCTCCCATTGTATCATTGTAGTCGATGACGACTTTTGGTTTGGAAATAGCTCTTCCCTCTCTGTTACTTTTTCCTGTTACCTCCATCTGTGGATTATGAACTGTCGATAGCAGGCAAACGTCTTTTTTGTCTTTCCATTTTAGCACCATTACTTTGTCTCTTTGAAACGCAATCGTTTCTCCCTTCTTCAATTTTTTCCTTTGTAATCCCAAGGGAACGTTTTTGCGATTCAGACGCAAAGTTCCATACGTGTCCGTTTTATGTTTGATAAGTATGTCTGCTAACTGAGGGGACGTATAGTAATTGTCTGTTGTTAGGCAATATCCCTTGCCTAACAGTGGTTCCATGAGTGATAATACAACTTGGGAAGACATAGACAAATCCTTGTATTTATTATTTAATTTTGTATCTGTCCCTGTATATATTATACTAGAGTATAAATAACCAGACTTCGACTCGCATAGACAATATAGTTTAATTCCAAACCGAGCTCTTTTCGGTGGGATATATTGCGCCCAACTTAGACGCTGTTTATACAGCATCAGACTTTCATCAATGCTGACGTCCTTTTCGGGAACATATAATGAGCTACATTTATTATTTATATTTTCGAAGACGGGCCATATTTTACTTAATTTAGGCTGTGGATGAGTTTGCAGATTGGAGTCTTCGTTGTTGCAAAAATGCAAATTCTTTTGAATATCGTTGTATCTTCTGCAAGCGAGTAGCTTCGAGAAGATGGGCGTTTCAAAAACTTCTGAAGTTGTCCAGTACATTCTTTCGTCTGGTTTGCTCACAATTCCCTGAAATATTTTCATTCCGAGAAAAACGTTCATTTCTTCAACAGTAACTGGCGACCATGATCTTGATGCTGGTCCAGGCTGCTGTTCCGCAAATCTATTCGTTTCTCTAACGATGTGGTTGATCAGGAAATCATCAAAAAATAATTGATAGTATGATAAAATATCAAGTTGTTCTGGCGGTGCAAAAGTGCAGCCTGGAGTTCCAATAAATGGATATCTTGGTGGAGCAGGGACCGGCTGATTGGAACTAATAACATTCCAGTCTAAATTGGAATCATCGTCATTTTCCTCGGAATCAATTTCAATTTCGGTATCACTTTCTTCGGAACCACTTGCCGATAGATTGGCATATTCTGACTCACTACCGCTCATTACTGAAATAAATACGATATATAAAAAATAATATAATCAATTTATAAATTGAATTTTTTTTTTTTGAAAAATATATTTATTTTACGTATAATATATTATTGTATGCATAATTCACTTACTAAACAATAATGAAAACAAGACGCAAATTAGATCAAAGGGTAAAAAAGTCACAATGCACAGAACACGATGTAGACCCCACTCTAATATTACGTATATTATTCAAAAAAATGCCAGATGCAATTACACTAAAAAATAATTAAAAATGTAATAAAAATTTAAAAATTATCTTGTAATGGAAGTCAACCACCAGAGCCACGAAATTGAGAGTGGTAAATGCTCTTGTTTTCCCAGTGGCTACTTATGCTGCTGAGACCTGGACATTAAAGAAAGCAGACAAGAAAAGAATTGAGGCATTCGAAATGTGGGTCTATCGAAGAGTTCTCAGAATATCTTGGACGGAACACCGCACTAACGACTCCGTTCCGGAGCAACTCGACGTCAAGCGACACCTGCTTCGGGAAGTTAACCGAATATCTGCGGTATCTCGGATATATATCCAGAAGAGATGGAACGATGGAGAAATTGATAGTCCAGGGAAAAATCGAAGGCAAAAGGCCTAGAGGAAAATCGCCAAAGAGATGGGTCGACCAGACAAAAGAACTCGTAAACTGAGGACTACGGGAGGCAACTCGGCTGGCTTCGGACCGAGACGTGTGGAGAGAAACCCTGAATAACATCAGCACATGACTGAATCTTGCGTCACCAAACCCTCATTAGGGTAAAAGGACCGAGGAGGACTTCCGAAGCAAAAGGCGAGACGTTTGTCGATTTTTGCTGATCATGGACAACCACGAATTCCATATATCATTGCTGGATTAGACTATTGCGTTGAAAACAATATCGCGGTGTTGACAGTGTCTCCACACCCCAGCCATCGACTGCAGCCACTCGATAGATGTGGTTTTGGTCTACTGAAAACTTATCTCGACAATTCCTGCAAAGCATGGATGTTAAACAATCCTGCCGTTCCCATCATCATCAACCGCTACTTAAAGGTACCTCGAGCATGAATATCGTTTCTGCATTTAAAGCAACTGGCATTTGACCATTCAACCGCGACATTTTTACAGACGATGATTTTATGGCAGCAGCTGTTACTGACCGTTTATACAAAAGCGAAGACGCTGCCGATTCATCGAATGCCCGGTCCATCAACTTCCAATTCAGTGCTTGGTCCAACAACTCAGAATCCAATCGATGACATTCCACCAATGCACCTTGATGATAAGGCCGAAGTAGAAGTTTCGAGCGAAACTGTAAGTCTCTATCAAAAAGTCTTAATCGAAGATTTTCGACCATTTCCTAAAGCTGCATTGGGGAAAGCATCGACTCGTGGTCGGAGACGTCGAAAGGCTGTTCTTTTCACTGAACCTGAGATGCTGGAGTCTTTACGCGTTGAGCTATTAGGTACAGTTCACAGTTTGAAGTTTGACCAAGACGCCAGAAGCGGCAGAAGTTGGTTTAAATAACAAAAATTAGCCGAAAAAGGGAAAAAGAAGGAAACTGCTCAACCAGCACGAGAGCTATTTCTGTTGCAAGTGAGCCCAAGTTTTAGCCAAAAATATTCCGAAGCGGAAATGCATGCTTTGTCCGGGCCTCGCACATAAGGAATGTGCAAAAAAAGTTGTAATCTTCAAATGCATGAGTTGCATTTCAGACTCCAGCGACGACGACGACATTGAAGAGGTCGTTCGCAAGCATTTAACAAATCGTCGCTAAAAGAAACACTTTTTTACATTTTCATGATTTTTTAATTTACATATTTTTCTAACACATGGGCGTCAACAAAACCCCCACTTCTTAATGTTAACCATTTGCATTATCATCTACAATATTCATTCTATTCAATTAAAGGCAGATGCGTCAATTTTCTAAATATTTTTACGGTTTTATTTTACCTTCAAAATTGTGACCTATCGTACCCCCAAATTTTTGAAAAGTAAAAATAAGGTACCATCGGTTTTAGTTTTGAACTTATTTGTGCTAGACAAAAACTTAGCACGGAAGACATCTATCCCACGAACGCTTACCCAGTTGACATGCTTACGTCAAAATCACGTTTATTTCTGGTCATATTTCGTCGAGGACGTCAAATGACTAAATATTGACGTTGTTTTATATCCTAATTTTGACGTCAGAAAAGTAACGTCATTTCAATGTAATTCTGACGTCGTTTTAACTCGGTAAAATGTGCTTAATTCAAGGTCAAGCTAATAAAAATAATTTTGCAACTACGAGATATTTCATCCTCGTCGAACTCGGAATGTCGCAATTGTTACTTGTTGATTACAGCATGTACCATGCAGTATACAGATAATTGTAGTCGTACACGGTGTAGTTTGCTCTCTGGTGATTTGTGCTACTATCTAATAATTAGATAATTAATTGCGTGTTTATGGCCCAGTTTTTCAATCTAAGTTTGTGACGTTCTTAATTTATTGTTCTGTTAGACGTTCAGGGGACGTCGTATAATCATCCTAAAATTACGTCTCTGGGCTGTGACATTAACATGTAACTTTTACGTCACTAGTACGTCATTTCTTTGGTCATATGAGGTCAATATTGACCAATTATCGACGACAATATGACGTAACCATGTCAGCTGGGTATTTGTAGAAATCACTTAAAAACTACGACCGCACGAGGTCTTCAAAATAAACCGACCAGGGTGGCCCCGTTCTACTCTATCATTCAAAATAACTAATCTCTACGTAAATGCTACTTTACTGTTATGAAGTGGTTTGCCCAGCTTGAGTATCGCTCTAAATATACAATAGTACGCAAAAATGAAATTAAAGGATATTAAGGATAATTGCAAAAGAGTTTTTGATTCCACAAGTAGGTACATTTCTTAGATTTTTAATATAGTATTTCTTACCGAATCGTGCGGTCCTTCCACCTTAGAGTTGATTTTTTATTCAAATGAAGTATTGGAAACATCAGAAGAAGTTCTCACTGATTTTAAATCTCTGGAGAAGACACCGAAAATTTACCTGTTTTACGTTAATACCCAGCAGAAATTCTTTATTTTTTATTTCTGGTACCAACCTCCTACGATAGAAACACAGTTACATTTTCAAAAAAATTTAATTTTGGATAATAAAAATACAACGAATGATTTTATAGTACATTTAAGTGATGAGGTCCAACCTAGCACTAACCTATGTATATAATACAATTTGCAAAAATTTTATTTGTTACGTTTTTAGACTAAAATAAAATTTAGCCATCACAATTTTTTTCTAATTTCTACTATAATTTGATCATGTTTACCACAAGTTCACGTGTCAAAAATCTGAAATAAAAGAAAAAAAATAATTCAACCAATCCAATTTGAAAAAAACCATGGCAGCTAAGTTGCTATTTTAGGTTTATAAATCACAATGTTTTGCAAACTCAGCCGAAATGGTCACGTGCAACTTTGGCCAAAATGAACAAACTGAACTTATTAATACTGCAGGAAGCCAAAATAAATGTGCTTCACAATTGATCGCTATCACTTAACATTGATCAGATTTCCCCAAATCTGCTTAAATATAAAATATATACTTAAATTATGTACAAAAGTATTTACAAATCGAAAATGTCCAGGTGGGGCTAACAATATGCTTAGTATGTGCACGTTATATCAACTACAATAGGTAATAAAATTTACGTGGGTTGTTTAAAATGTAACGCGACATACACAAGTTAATTTTAAACTACCCTTATAATATAAATAAAAGTTTTATAAACAAAAATTAATATAATAGCAATAATTATAACAGTTAAAAATTACTTATCTGGATTAGCATTTCAAATGTAAATTTTATGCTTTTTTTGCATATGTTTTTTTAATTCATATGTCCTACAAAGTATCGCTCCACAAACATTACATTCTGTGTTGCCTGTGTGACTTGGTAAGTGCAGTTTCAAGCTATAAGGATGAGAAAACGTTTTCAGACAGATTGGGCATATATTTGGCATACGAGTAGCTAGAACAACAAAGTAAGTTTAAAAATATGTACTACTAAAATTTTTCTCAAAATATTTTCAAAATTAGCATTAGACCAAACACCCAGAGAAACCATATCATCGAATTCTATTGCCTCCAAATTAAACCTGGCCGAATTTAAAAATGGAAGAATTAACAGAAGAAATGGAAGTTACCCGCTCGTCCCCCTATCCAGGATGTGGAAATAGTAAAGAATAATCAAACCATGTTTGCAGTCTTGGTTTTGATTCAAAGCCATTCAGAATATTGTGGTGAAAGTGTCTGATGGTGCTTAACTTTGGATAAGGAGTACAATCCAGATAAGTAATGCAAAATCAATCACATTTTATTTAAATAAAAAAAAACTAAACGTTTACGTCCGTAAAATTTTCACCATGAACTTTGCTAATGTGTTTTTTGAGGTTATACTTTCTGGAACACACAAAGTTGCATATGGGGCATCTCGTGCTTCCTGTGTGAACATGTCGATGGTGTATTAGACTTAAAGGGTGGGTGAATGTTTTCAAACATATGCTACACTTATTCTTCTCTTGTGGGCCGTCTCTTACTATAAGAAAAAAGAAATGTTTACTAATAAATAAAACCTGGATGAGATAAGCGGTGTGAAGCGTATGGATAGGGGAATGCTATGAATCCAAGGCGAGGTGTTTAAATTTTCTGAACATGAAATAAAAATCCAGATAAGTTACATTTTGCAGCCCAATTGGGACATATCATAATCAGGATGCAAACGCTTGATGTGCTGCTTTAGATAGTATTTCCTACAACTTATATAGTTACAGACGGGACACTTAGTTTCTCCTTTATGTACCGAATAGTGATGTACTAAACTCAAAGGGTGGGTGAAGGTTTTCAAACATATTCGACATCGATTCTTCTCTCTTTGACTCTCCCCTACTAGAATAAAAAAAAATTTATTCGTAAAATTAAAAGCTTAAGAATCGTATCGGGGGAACCCCCGCTCTTTAAATAAATTTCTGGACACATGAAATGAAACTGGCGAAGTTACGAAAAAAAAAACAGACATGTGAAATAAAAATCCAGATAAGTTAGAATTCTTTCGAATCGAGTAGGGTCACGTCATAATTGGGATGGAAACACTTGACGTGTTTCTTTAAGTCGTATCTCCTAGAACTCACGAAGTAACAAACGGGGCACCTAGTTTTTCCCATATGCACCGAACGGTGGTGACTTAAACTTAGACGGTGGGTGAATGTTTTCGAACATATTCGACACTTGATTTCTTCAGGCTTTTTGTCGTCTAAAAGAAAAACACATTTTACTTTCAAAATTAAATTCCGAGTCGATTTCAAACAGTGGGAGGGGGGCTAGTACATATGAAATGAAAATCCAGATAATTTAAAACTTTTGTCGCTTCAGATTTAAATTGGCACAATCATAATCTGGATGCAATTTCAGAACGTGCTTCTTTAAATCGTGCGTTCTACAGTACGACTTTCTACAAACGGGACACCTTGTACCTCCCGTATGCACGTGACGGTGTTGAATAAGACTGATAGGGTGAGAAAATTCTTTGAGACATGTACGACACCTATAGTGTCCCCGCACACTGCCATTGACTAAAACAAGAGAAAATTTTTAAAGTTCAAGTTTTTCGAAAACGAAAATGGATTGGGGAGAAATAAAAATAAAAATTTGTAACAAATAAAATGAAATCCAGATAAGTTAACTTTCTATCCCTTAAACATAGGTTCACAGTTATTAAAACCTCGCCGCTGCCTAACGAAGATTAGGCAATAGTTTTTAGGGTTGATATTTTCAACTCGGTAGTGGAGCGCTCTACCATCGCTAACCGCACAATCTAAATGTTACTTCCAATGTATTCGGGGTGGATGTTCTTAATGTGTTTCTTTAAATTGTATTTTCTACTACTCTCGAATTTACACACGGGACATCGCGTGTCCCCAGTGTGTACCGGGCGGTGTTGTATAAGACTGAGGGGGTGAGTGAAAGTTTTCAGGCAAATATTGCACATATTCTTCGACTTCTCAGACTTCACTAAAATAAAAAACAAAATTGTAAATACATTACAAATTGATTCGCATGTTATTCATTTTAGGAAAGCATACAAAACTGCAGCTACGAAAGTTACTTGGTGAAATTTTAATAGAATCCAGATAAGTAACCACATATTAATTTTACATTGTCCACCTCGGCAATAATCGTTGTTCTTCGGTTAATTTTGCGAAACCAACGACCATTGCGGAGATAAAATTGTAATTTAAAAATCCAGACGAATTGATTTAAATTTTATTCGTGCCTCAAAGCCACGTCGCCATGGACGTTTTTGATGTGCGTTTTCAAATTATACTTTGTGGAAAATACAGTGTGACAAACGTGGCACCGGGTGGCTCCCGTATGAACGTGACGGTGTTGGATAAGACTGATAGGGTGAGAGAATGTTTTGAAACATGTTCGACACCGATACGTTCCTCGTTTTTTACCATCGACTAAAAAAAAAATTTCGAAATTAATTATTAAAGAATAAGTCGTCGCAGACTGGAAAAAGAAACTTTGAAAATGAAAAAGTTTACCCCATCGTAACATACGAGTCGACGTACTTATAACAATGAATAACCAAACTAAGGGTTAGTGCTTATATTAGTTTTGTGGAATATTTAAAATCCAGATAAGTAATTAAATATAAATATACGGTTTTGTATAAATTAATGATTTCATAATAATTGTTAATGTGGCCTGGAAGGACTAAATAACATTTATTGTGTAAATCGAGTTACATATTACAAGTACGATGAAGCCACATCACGATGAATATTTTTAATGTGTGTTTTCAAATGGTATCTTCTGGAACATACTAATTGACAAACAGGGCACTTTGTGCCACCCGTATGTACATGCCCATGTTGTATAAGACTGTCGCGATGATTAAATGATTTGAAACATATCGGACAACTATAAATCCCTCGCTTTTTGTCATTTTCTAGAAATAAAAAAAAAATTTTATATACAAAATAAAAATTTTTTACAGCGGCATGGGAAAGAATTAAAAATTTAAAGAGGGAAAAAGTTAGATTGGCGACCTAAACATTTGTGACTGTGTTGTATAAGACTGATAGAATGTTTTGAAACATGTTCGACATACCTCATTTTTTACCATCGACAAAAAAAAATTTCGAAATCAATTAGGCGCAGACTTGAAAAGACCCCGGTAAAGCACTTGGGAAAATAAAAAGTTTACCCCATCGTGACAAATGGGACGACGTACTTATAACAATGAATAACCAAACTAAAGCTTGGTGCTTATATTAGTTTTGTGGAATATTAAAAATCCAGATAAGTAACTAAATATAAAAATACGGCTTTGTGTAAATTAGATTTCATAATAATCGTTAATCTGGCCTGGATGAACCAAATAATATTCATACTTTTATGCCCGTACTAATAGTGATGGATTGATCCGAGATTCAAGATTATCTTGAGTCTCGGATTGATCCGTGACTATTAGTACGGGCATTAGAAAACAACGATTATTATGTAAATCGAGTTTATTACAAGATATTACAAATACAATGAAGCGACATCACGATGAACATTTCTAATGTGCGTTTTCAAATTGTATTTTCTGGAAAATACTATCTGACACACAGGGCACTTTGTGCCACCCGTATGTACATGCCGATGTTGTATAAGACTGTCGCGATGAGTAAATGTTTTGAAACATGTCAGACAACTATAAATCCCTCGCTTTTTGTCATTTACTAGAAATAAAAGAAAAATATTTTATAAACAAAATAAAAATTTTTTACGGCGGCAGGGGGGGGGGGATTAAAAATGTAACGAGAAAGAGTTGGATTGGTGACCCTAAACATTTGTACATGTGAAACAAAATCCAGATAAGTTACAATCTAAGATCCAATTGGGCTAAATCGTATTGGGGATGAATATTCTTTATGTGCTTTTTTAAATCGTATTTTCTATTGCTTTTGAAATTGCACACGGGGCAACGTGTGCCTCCTGTATGTACCGGACGATGTTGGATGAGACTGAAAGGGTGGGTGAAAGTTTTCAGGCAAATATTACACGTATTCTTCTGACGAGGGTTGGCTAAAATAAAAAACAAGTTATAGAAACAAACAATTTAATTCAAATTCGCTTCGGGAAAGCAAACAAAACAAGCATAGCATACAACACTGCAAACCGTCGAGATACTTTAGAAATTAAAAACCCAGATAAGTAACAAACTGTAATGCACCCCGTGCATGGTTTTCTTAAATTTTCAAATTAACATTATTTTTTTTGCAAAAAACCGAAATTAAGTGAGTTATTGATATTTTGAAGCAGTCACGGCACCATGGACATTCCAAATGTGTTTTTTCAAATTATGAGTTCTGGAGCACACAATATGACAGACGGGACACTTTGTACCTCCGGTATGCACGTGACGATGTTGTATAAGACTGATAGGGTGAGCGAATGTTTTGAAACATGTTCGACACACATAATTGCCTCCTTTTTTGCCATTTACTAAAAAAAGAGAAAATTGTTACTTACTACTAAAATTAACTATTTTTTGTTAAATCGTATTAGTTAGTATACAATCTGTTTGAAAACGTACAGGGAGGTTTGGGAGGTAAATATAATAAACAAGAAAATCAAAAAATAAGAAACGAAGGCAGCTAAAAAAATCCAGATAAGTTAAATCTTAAACTCCGATTGGTCTAAATTGTAACCGGGATGAATATTCTTTATATGTTTCTTTAAATCGTATTTTCTACAGCTTACAAATCTACATACGGGGCATTGTGTGCCCCCGGTATGCACCGGCCGGTGTTGTATAAGACTGAGAGGGTGGGTGAAAGTTTTCATACAAATATTGCACATATTCTTCGACTGACGAGCGTTTGCTAAAATAAAAAACAAGTAGTCAAAATAAATTATTTCTCATCCATTTGGAATAAACCAAAAAAATAGCTTGCCAACTGCAACCCCAAGAGATACTTTGGAGAACACTACAAATCCAGATAATTAACAAAATGTCAAGTGCAAAAACTTTTTCGAATTAAGATTGTAACAGCCACATAATAATCGTTAATCCGGCCCGAAAGATCAAAATTTATACGAAATCAACGATGATTACGTGGACTGCAGAAAAAAATTATTCGTAGTTCGAAGCCACATCCGCATGTACATTCCTAATATGCGTTTTCAAATTATATTTTCTGGAGCATACTACGTTACAAACAGGACACTTTGTACCTCCTGTATGAACATGTCGATGTTGTACAAGACTGAGAGGGTGCGTGAATTTTTTAAAACACAGTTTACAAGTAGTTTCAGGATGGTACCCTTTTACTATAAAATAAAAAAAAATTATCATTTAAATGGCAGCACACAAAAAGGCAACATAAATTATTTTAATTCCAGATAAATAATTTTCAAATTTTTCAGCGTCTCCAGTAAGAAATAAATAATGGAATTAGTTCTTCAGAACTAAGTGGACACTGCGTAAATGTCTATCAAGGTTTTCCACTCTCGCATAAACCCGGTTACAAAATTTGCAAGTAGTTTCGTCTCTATGAATAGGCAAATGAAGATTTAAATCATTTTTTGAACCAAAATCCTTTGCGCACACGGGACATTTAAAAAGTACTTTTGCTTTGGGGGCATAATCTGCAACAAGTGGTACGGTTAAATTTTCTACTACCAGTTTCCAACTCCGGTTATAACGTACCTCATTATTAAACCCAATCAAAAACCATAACACTACATAAGTACGTTATAACCGGACACTACTGTAATATTAACACTGACTTCGAAAACCTGACAAGAAAAAAAACAACTAATTAGCTTGGCAACTGCAACCACAAGATATTTTGGAGAACACTACAAATCCAGATAAATAAAGTGCAAAAACTTTCTCGAATTAAATTGTAACAGCCACATAATAATCGTTGATCCGGCTCGAAGGACCAAATTTTGAACGAAATCAACGATGATTTAGTGGACTGCACTAAAAAAAAAACTATTCGTATTGTGATGCCACATCCGCATGGACATTCCTAATATGCGTTTTCAAATTATATCTTCTGGAGCATACTACGTTACATACAGGACACTTTGTACCTCCTGTATGAACATGTCGATGTTGTACAAGACTGAGAGGGTGCGTAAATTTTTTAAAACACAGTTTACAAGTAGTTTCAGGATGGCATCCCTTGACTATAAAATAAAAAAAATTATCATTTAAATGCCAGTACACAAAAAAAGCAACATAGATTAACTCAAATCCAGATAAATAATTTTTTTCTATAACACAGCGTCTCTAGTAAGAAATAATAGAATCAATTCTTCAGAATATAGTGGGTATTGCGTAAATGTCTATAAAGGTTTTCCACTCTCGAATAAACACGGTTACAAAATTTGCAAGTAGTTTCTCCTGTATGAACAGGCATATGAAGATTTAAATTGCTTTGTGAAGAAAAATCCTTTGCACACATGGGGCATGTAAAAATTACCCTTAATTTGGGGGCACAACCTGTAACAAGTGGTATGGTTAAAGTTTCTACTACACATTGGGTCCTAACATACTACAGCTCTCGCAATTTACCATGGCCCCAAGAGATTCGTTTGGACCATGCTATTCTGCGGGAACTGTAAAATAATTAAAAAAATTGAAATTACTGCAAAACAGCGGAAACGACTTCGAAACACCCTACACCCTACAGAAAGTTAAGGAAAAAATAACAAACCAATTGCTACCATCTACCAGCCACTATAAACTTCCGTTCTGTATCTTTAACTCATGTTTCTGTCCCGAAATAAAATGAAAATTACAACAAAGACTTTTGTCAAATATATATTAATTCATATTAGCGCATCTTGCGTTAAAAGAAAATAAATCCTGTCATTGTTTAGTTCGAAATCCAAAAATTGACTTCAATTCAAATTAACTTTAGTGTTTCAGGACTTAGGTTACAAAATTGTATTTTATGAAGAAATTTTGTTAAAATTTGATGAATACTCACCAAAGTGCCTAATACTTGTAGAGACTGTGATATCTGTCGAAGCAAATTTTCCTATGCAGGGGAACTTTACAATGTGCGCAGATATATCTCGTATCCTTTCTTTTTTTATGTGCAGCACAAACTTTACAACATTTTTGTGGATACTTTTTTCTCCCTATTCCAATAATTGGCTCCAACCTATGCTTGCTCATGTCGCCAGAGAGTCTCTCGACAGCGTCAAATCTAGGTGCACGAGGTGTTGGAGTTTTCCTTATTTCTTGACCAGTTGAGTTAGCAGCTGTTTGAAGAAGAAACGCCTTATAATATAAGGAATACAATAAATTTTGATGTTTATTGTTAAGAAGAAATTTGTGACTTTTACAAATCGCACGAGACCTTATGCAACACAAACATAACTTTCAAACGACGTTTTCTCAAAATTTTGTTTATATTACATACGATTCGATGTGATTATGGTAGCGAAATCAAGACACAAGTAGGATTTATTTTCCGATAACCAAGACGTAAGAATCAATAACATTTTAATTCAAAACGCGCACAAAACAAAACAAACATATTTTTAAGTTATTTAATTAAACATTTTATTTTTCAAAATAATATATAATGCAAAATTCTAACAAAATTTTATATAAACTTCTATAATAATCTACAACAAAGTATTAACTTCGGTCCCCTATATTCTGATGGAATTTTGTATAGCCTCGATTAGTTATCCAATGCCAATCAACAAATTTGTTTATTTGACCTGAACCACAATAATTACAATTTCTCATTAAAAATTTACATGTCAAGATTATGGAGAGCTTTCATATGAAGTTTCAAACGATACTTCCTAGACAAAACAGCCCCACATATTTGACACTGAGTTTTTCCTTGATGTACTTTAAGATGATGAGTCAGACTAATACGATGATAAAATGTCTTATAGCATTCAGTACATTGGATTGGCATTTCATTATCCGTTTTGGTAGCCATCCGTTTTCCAGCAACTGTAAACGATCAATTAAAATTATATAAACCAATAAATTAATGAATGAGTAAAGCCGGTTATGGTAATGTCATGAAATGATCACGGAAGATAATCCAAGCAGAACAAAAGAACAATCAAAAACAATCGAGAGCTGTTTTTAGAAGATTTGCTGCCTGATCGGAGATCACAATAAGGTACTAAATATAAAACAAGCTACATACACAAATGTTTATTCTTATAGTCTACAATTTTAAAATTACAATTCAGCACGTAAAAGATCTAAATGGGCGTTTTCCCCAAATATCAAAATAATCACAACTTTCTATACCTAGAAACATTACAACAGTAAAAATGAAGGTTTTCCCAAGGCATTCTTAGTATGGCATCAAAAGAAATTTCTGAATAAAATTCCGTAGCTTAGTTAGAAGAGGAAGGGTTTTCTGGTGTCTCGGGTTGCCATGCACGTCGCACCCGCCTGGTTATTAAACCGGATTTTCTATATTCTCGTTTTCTGTTACAAAGAAGATCCCACAGTTTACCCTTGGGTGGTTTTCTCAAACCAGGTCCGTAATTGGAGTAAGGCGTGTAATACGTGCTGATGTGCTCTTTAGGAAAAACTTTTTTTATTTGGCAAGCCAAATTATACAATCTCTCCGGTGGGACACGTCGTCCCGCATCTTCGCTCAATTCGTTGTTAATAATAAAATGACATAGGCGTCTACGAAAAATGTGGTTCAATACCCCGTTGTTGCTCTTAAAGCTCGAGAGGATCGACTTGCCTTCGTTGCAACTATTAAGCAGATTCATTACTTCCTACAAAATGAAAACAATTGGTTTAGTTTTCAAATTTCAATGAAGTCAAATCAACTTACACATTTTATGTCATCCAGGTAAGAAAAGTCTACGGTCTCTCCACCACCTTCTTGTTGCACCTCTTGAGACGGTTGCTCTCTTGTAAGGTCAATACTGGAACCCTGAGGCATAATCGGCACTAACTCGTTCATCAATCTTTCTGAGAGATGAGGAGGACAGGTTATGTCTACAGCGTCTTCTATATCTTCTGTATAAAATAAAAATCAGTGTTATTTTCAAAAATGTCAGTAATTATCTAAGTAATGTGAAAAGAAAGGAAAGTATTAGTGACTACACATAAAGCAACCATTAAATAGAAGACAAAAAAATGGCTCATGGATATTCGATTAATTGGCAAATAATCAGAGGTGAGAAAAAACAGAGTTCTGTGCTTTAGAAACTATTTCAAGTACTCATGGGAAAACTGTTGGCGAAAACGTCATTACTGCATAATCTATTATTACCCCAACTGAAGGGGTAGTTTAGCCCAAACATGTTAAGGTTACTGGCAATGGATGGTAATATTCTAATAATGCGAAATATTTAAATAACCTGTTTTATTGTTGTAATCCATGAGCTTTATAAAATTATTTAATTTAAAAAAGATATAATATGATCAATAACAATAATTATTATTATTCAAGATCCGATAAAGTAACCATTAAAAATACGATATATGTAACTTACCTTCAAAATTACAACTATGAGAAAGTCTTGTAGACCCACTATCACTGCTACACAATTGCACACTTCAAGAAAAAGTTTTGGAGAACCAATTAATGGAAAATGAGATCAACGATGACTTCAGAATTATTCGAAGTGGTTTCATCAGAACTAACGTGATTATCCAACCTTCTGCACATATACTTGAAAATGTTAACGTGTTTTCAACGTCGTAAAATTGAATTTGGATATTTATGCAACCTGTGATACACGTCGATTTCACGTTAAAAAGACGTTTATTAAAAAAAATAATATTTTACAATGAATTAATTTACATTTGACACGCAAGTCTTTGTTTTATCTTCACAAAATTAAAATTAATTTACCAGGTACTTAAATAGAACATATACTAATGTTTTAAAAAAATAAATAAAATCTCATTACTTTTACATATTATGGCGGTTTTTCATATGAAGTTTCAAATGATATGTTCTAGATAAAACAGCCCCACATATTGTGCATCGAGTTTCTCCCTTATGTACGTGAAGATGATGTCTCAGACTTAACGGATGATTAAAGGTCTTATCGCATAATTTACATTTGGACGTAGAATCACTCGTTTTGGAATATAACGGCTCTTCCGAAACTGCAAATCATCAATACAAGACTAAAATAGACTAAAATTAAAAAAAAAGAAAATATGAAAAACAGTATTCTATTCAGGATGAAAATGATTTATTTCTTAATTTATGACAAAGAGAAGATAATTAAATACCAAAATAAAAACTAAGCGTCGATAGATAGAGCAACGGACGACAATTGCGCAGTAATTGTACAATTAATCATTGGGCTAGATCCTATCTCAAGATGAATTGAACAATTTAATGAAATAAAAGTGCACTTTTATATGAAATATTGAATTTACATTAATAATTTATTTCACGTCGGCACTATGACGAGCTCTCATGTGAAGTTTTAAACGATATGGCCTAGATAACACAGCCCCACATATTTGGCACTGAGTGTTTCCTTTATGAACTTGTAGATGCTGTTGCAGGCTTAAAGGATGAATAAAAGTCTTATGGCATATTTCACATTGCGGTCCAAATTCTTCCCTCGTTTGGGTACCTTCCGGTTCTTCAAAAGCTGGAAGTAAATGGCTAATATGAAATTTTTCAATTATAACAGTTTTAGGGTGAGGGCCATTTTAAGGAAGCCTAACAAATTTAACCTAGCCGCAACCTCAGATTCGATTATTGTAAACGTTTCAGGTTTGGCGGTAAACGAGAACTTGAAGGAATAGAAAGACAGGAAGATTGAAAAAAAAGTCAAACTACTAGACTAAGCAACATCAAAATTTACTACAATTTTTAAAACAGTAACAACAAAATCTTATTTAATGTAAATATTATGTCGAGACTTCATGTGAAGTTTCAATCGATATGTTCTAGACAGAACAACCCCACATATGGTACATTGAGTTTCTCCTGTATGCACATAAAGATGATGGCGTAGACTTAAAGGATGACTAAAGGTTTTATTGCATAAATTACATTGGTACGGAGATTCTGCACTGGTTTTGGTATTCAACTGTTCTTCGGGAACTGGAAATCACCAATACACAAATAATGAAACAGTGTCAAACTAGAAACACATCATGCTATTATGTTATAAAAGGTTGTAACATAAAATCCACTAGATACCATTCTCCCATTCACCCAGCACTCAGACATTAAATAGATTTTTGTTTTACAATTTAAGAATGACGAAGATACTTATAAGCAGTTACACTAAAACCTAGTAGTACATTCATTGAAGAAGAAAATATTAACGAGCCCATGTGGTATCTCACACCGATAAGAAGAAGCAATCGGAGAAACTAGTTGCTAACCACAGAGTCTTAATAAGACTCGATAAATAATCGATAAAGCAATAAATTTCAAGAAGAAAGTCTACAAAATCACGAGTTTTTGAAACTGAAATTTAACTTTGCTTTTTGTAAGAATAAAAACGAGATTTGATTAAATAAAGTTATATTTAAAAAATAAAAGTTACAATAATAATAACAAATAACTTATTTATGTACCTATTCAATCATTATTTATTTACTATGTCGGTTTAGTATATGCATTTTTAAACAATATTTTCTAGCTAAAACAAGTCCACATATTTTACATTGGGTATTTCCTCTGTGAACTTGAAGATGCTGTTGCAGGCTTAAAGGATGATTAAATGCCTTTTCGCATAATTTACATTGCAGTCTAATTTCTTTGCTTGTGTGGGTACTTAGCGGCTCTTGAGGAACTGGAAATTATGAATAATGACTAATATGGAATTTTTCAGTTGCAATAGTTTTCGGTTTTATTTTTAAAAACCGAGGTAGAACTACGCGATAAGCCGCCAGTATAGGCTCTCTTTATAGATCTACATAACCAGGCCAAAATAGAAACATTCCATTGGCTGAATCTGGGCTAGAAGCAAATTGCATAATTCTATTTGGTCTGGTTGTATAGATCTGTAAAGAATTTTGGCCTGATCATGGGGTAACGAAATCATTTTGTTTCATCTGGCTTTATTAAACGCAAGATTGCTTCAATCTCAGAATTATCATTTTTGACTCAACTTATTGTTAGTGGAACAACTGGAAGAGTGGCCGACGAGTCATCGTCGATAAAAATCGATAAAGAAGGAAATCGGAAGAAGAAATTCCCAAGATGCAAAATTTAATATTTTCTATTTGGCAGGAATAAAAAACGAAATTTGAATAAAGTCATATTTTAAAAGCAAATATTACAACAATAATAATAATAATTAATGATAACAAACTTATTTCGATTATTGGTTACTATGTCGATTTACCATATGAAGTTTTAAACAATATTTCCTAGCCAAGACAAGCCCGCATATGCTACATTGAGTTTTTCCTCTATGCACCGGAAGATGATGTTGCAAGCTTGAGGGATGAGTAAAAGTCTTATTGCATATACTACATTGAAGTCCAGATTCACCATCTAACTGTTCACCGGGAACTGCAAATGATTAAAAAATCAAAAAGTCAATAATCTTACTGGTAAGTACTACTATAAGCAAGACATATACTATCCCTTTGATGGTAAAATCCTGAAGCAGAAGGAATAATATGGGTTAGGTAACAAAGCAGGATATGTTTGTGTACTGAAAGAACATGAACCTTAGGGTGATTACATTTGTGATGAAGAAAAAAATAGAAAATACAATTATTGAAAATGAAAGGATGCAAAAAGAAATTTGAAGAAGATGAACTACACCCATCCACTCCGGCAGTGACGAAAATTCACAATAAATAAAAATGAAGAAACAAAAAAGAATTTAATTCAAAAAAATCATTATTCAAGAAATAAACATCAAAATTTACAATACTTATGAAATTAGTAATAATAAAATTCTTATTTAATAATTAATATTATGACGAGTTTTCATATGAAGTTTCAACTGATATATCCTGGACAAAACAGTCCCACATATTGTACATTGAGTTTCTCCCTTATGTACGTGAAGATGATGTCTCAGACTTAACGGATTTTTAAAAGTCTTATCGCATAAATCACATTTGCGTCCAGATTCGGCATACGTTTCAGTATCATACCGTTCATCATCAGAAACTGCAAATCATCAATAAAATGTAATTAATGAATTACGACTACAAGAAAATATTATTAATATGTAGTTTACGGGTGAATTCTATCTACGGGGCCTTACTAATATCCAGTTTAAATCCAAATACTTTCAAAATTGTTGATCAAAACTCACTATTTAACTAAAAGATCATGTCAAATTTAATTCAACATAATGCATAATTTACTTCAATTTGATTTCACTTTAAAGGTTTAAAAAATCAACTTTTCGTTGGGTAATATTTAGAGAAAGTTGCTTCGATTAGGGTAACAACATAAACTTGTTTTATTTTCACCAAGTGCCGATATTAGGTAGTTTTTCAAAATTAACAGTCTGCTAAGAATAAAAACCATAAAAATGTTGTTTTGGAATATATTGGAAAAGGCACAAAAACTAAAGTTTTACAAAATAAGAAACAATGATAATGCAATAATTTTTATTGAATTATTTATTTGGACATGAAACGTTTTTCAATTTATTAGAAATAAAAAATAATTTTATAATTTACAGTTTCTTTCTAATTTAAGCAATATAGACGTCAACAAATAGAAGAAATACTGAACCAACGCTTCGATTGGTTTTTGAGCAAACACTAGCAAATCTCGCAGCAAAAATAAAAAAAATACGCAAACGTTGTTAGTTTTCGCACGCCAGTTAAAACATATTATGTAAAACTCACCTTCTATCTAGCAGGCTTCCAATTAACACCCCCCCCCCCCTTTCTCTACACAAAAACAGTAATTCAATTATTAGAAGAAACGTTATCAGACGACGATGAAGGCCAAACACGCTTCTTCGGAATTAAGCCGGCTTTTCGGAATTCTCGTCTCCTGTTGCAAACGCGATCCCATAATTTACCCCGTGCTTTAGTTGCTTTCCCACTATACGGAACGTAGTAGGTGCTTACTTGTTCCGTGGGAAACACTTTTTTTATTTGGCAGGCCAAGTCATACAGTCTAGGCGGTGTGATACGCCAGTCCTCTTCGACGCTCAATTCGCGATTGATTATAAATTGGCATAGACGCTTTTGGCCAAGACTGTCCAACATAAGTTTGCTCTTATAAGAGGCCAAAATAGATCTACCTTCGTTGCAACTATTAAGATGATCCAATAACTCCTATAAAACCAAAGTAGAAAATCAACTGAATTTTACGAATGAAAACTTACGCATTTCAAATCTGCGGGAGGAAACACATTACAATTTTTAGACGATTCACCGGCTTGGTTTTCTTGCAAAGGTGAGAGTTCACTCGGTTGTGCAACCTGATGTTCGGCGTCTTCTGTGTAGAAAAACAGCGCGAATTACTTTTTAAATTGCTAGATGATTCAAAGCCAGAAAATTAAAAATTGAAGATGGAATATTTGGGGGGAAAATATTTTGGCAAGGAATATTTTATAAAAAACATAGTTTTACTGAGAGCTTTATTGAATGCATGCACGTCACATTGTAAAATCGAGATTGAAAACACCACTGATCATCACAGATTGGCCGGTTTATCGTGTGCAGATGGGCTTTGAAGTTATCCCTAACTAACTGACAAAGTGACACTACAATAATATTTATTCCTACAGTGATAAACCCTCTTTCAGTAAAAATACTATCAAACTTACCTTCAAATATTTAAATCGACGTTATTGGTGGTCCAAAAATCACTTTTCACAAAGATAAATCCGAGCTTTCCACAGAAAAACGCACTGATTTATTATTTTTTTGATTAAAAAAGTGAATACCAGACTAGAAAACGTTTCTAAACGCATTTGGATAGAAATTCCTACACACCCTATATATTTATGATCACATCAGGAAACCAACAGTTTAAAAGAAAATTTGCACCCCGATTTCCGACTGTAGAAGTGAAATCAGAATAAAGAGAAAATTCTAGTGGCCCAAAACCTTGATTTTTCTTTTATGGGTTCAATGGTACCGAAATTGATTTTTACGAGCAGAAACTAGAGAAAGACACGTTCGCCCAAGAGGTTCGAATTCTCCTGCCCATATTGTTTCATCAAGCAGTCTCTTTAATGAAGCCATCCCCAGTTAGTTTTTTTCCACGTCTACTTGATGCGTGAGAAAAACATGAAACCTGAAGTGGCCACAAGGCGAAAAACTACCCAATATCGTAGTTGGGGGAACATCAGTTTTCACATGCCAATGAATGCTAACCGAAAGCCAAGCCAAAAATTAAGTTTACCAAATACGCGAACTTTCATTTCAGTACCAAGACTGTTATATAAATAAAATATTTAATTTTGCTATCAAATGGACCGCACCAAGTGTAGTACAACATACCCAGCTAGCTTAGTTACCTCCTCGTTAAATTAACTTTAATAAATTCTGGAAAGGTAAAATACAAAGACTTAAGTGTATAATATAATAAACAAAATATTCTACAGGATGTAACACAAATTAATTAACAATAAATTAAATTCCTGTAAGTTCTGATACTAATTCATTGGGGTTATCCCCATCACTCTCATCTTTAACATTTTCCAGTTGTTCAGCAAAAATTTCAAAATCATCATGATCGGTGATTCCCTTACTGGTTTTAGAGCTATTGCCAAAAAAAAGATTACTAGAAAAAATAAAAACTTTGCAAAATTAAATTTACCATTTTCGTATATGTCTTTTTAGGGCGTGTTTGAGAATTTGATCCTTAAAAAAGACTTCAAGTTTTTGCATTGTGTAGCGATTGTCACAATTATATAGTATTTCGAAAAATACAGTCAAAATTCCTTTGAAAACATTAAACGACACTTTTTGTCCACGAATTTTGGACCTCGAAACTCCCGTCCACGAATACTTGGTCATGACTTCAGAAGTAAATATTGTATCGACCAAACGATACCCTATTTTATTAGCCGAGTCGACGCTATTAATTCTCCACATTGAAAGTAATTGATTAACCTACAAATTGAAGTTGAATTATATTTTTTAAAATGAATGTTTTCACTGACCACTGCATCTTTGAAACTATTATTATTGCGGATATCTTCATCAAACTCTGCCACAGCATCGGGGGTGCATAAAGGAAAACTATGCTTGGCAAGTAAAATTTCGACACATTTAGGAACAACATTAGTATTTTCTACAGGGGATTTTTGGATATTATATGTTGTAGTATTTCCAGACTTGCTTTTCAACATTGATGTAATATTTTCCAGATAACTAAAGGCTTTTCCAAAATTACTTTCAACTATTTTTGTGTGCTTGACTAGATGTGCTTTAATTCTCTTCATTTCGTGCTTTATAAAAATAATTTCTGTCTTCAAGTTTACTAAAACAATTAAGATTTTCATTAATTCAATTTTAAAAATCAGTCAGGAAGCCTACTTCTCTACAGCAAGACTACCTCGACATGTCGTTTTCCAACTTTTAATGATTGTTTTAGTAAGTTTCAGAGACAATTTTACTTATATCAAACAAGAAATGAAAAAAATAATAATTTTTCTCTCAAATCTGACGATGCTGTGTGCTGGAATTTCGAAGAATCTACGCAGGCTTCAGCCCAGTCAAGACTACAACTATTGGCAATATTTCCATTTGGCTTTCTGTTTTATCGCTGGTTTCGGAATGTACGAGATTTTGTTTTCTTTTATACCTATCCACATCAAGATTAGATCTAGGATATTAATTTAGTATTACAAAATTATTTTGAAAATTTCCAAATTTCACTTGCAAAATTTTTTATCTAGATTTTCAGGAAATCTACCGAATACCGCGAGCTGATGTGTAACTAAATTAATGTCCTGGGTACAATCTTTAGAAAGGATCGGTATAAAAAAATAGCAAAACATAGTACAGCCTGTAAGACATCAGAAATTTGGCAATTTAATTTCGCAATAAATAATTTTTTCTAATTTAAAATTTTATTTTTTTAAATGCTAGCTGGGTACGCACTTATTTTTTTGCTATCCTTCCAATATCTATTAGTTCGATACGTATCCAATTTAAATATAGAAAAATTCATACAAGAATAGAACCTAAGCAAATAGTCATGAGGTAAGAACGCAGGCTTCCTAAACAAACACAGTTTTAAAACCCTCTCAAAACTTTTTAATTCAAAATCTTATTATATTATAATATAAAAATGAGCAAAATAAAAAATAATATTGATCTGAAGAGTTCCTGATCATATACAGAAAAAAACTGCATATTACAAAGTATATTTTATATCGTAGTTTTTTAATTTTAATATTATTTTACTTAAAAATTAGAAAACAACTAAAACTTTGAATTTAAAAATTAAATTTAAATTTAAAATTCCGTCTTCCTCTCTATACTATAAAACTGAAATTAGGTGATCTGGGGGAGGCCGAATTTTTGGGAACGTCTTTTCTGTTCACTATTACTACTATTCAACACCACTACAATTTGATAAACCAAAATAAAAACAAGTCACTTCGTCTATATCTAAAAATCAATATGTAGCATTTTTCTAACCATATTTTATTATAAAAAAAACATTGCCCATGAAACACTAAATTTATAAAATTAACTTTTTAATATACAGTTTTATCGGTGCAAAATTCCACCAGCCTAAGAAATAAGATACTGCAGTTACTTGACAATGGTAATATAGAAGACTCTCGTGTGCGCCCTTCCAAAACGAGCAAAAATAAGTGAGTCAAAGAAAAGCTAATTTAATGAACCAAAAAGCAACAAAATTTGATCCTTACAAAGCTAAGAACTCTCAAAAATATAAAATGTCAACCACCGTTATTGCCTATTTTATTTAGAAGAACATTGGATAAAATTTTGTAACCTTTCTAAACCACTTTAACGCTAAATCAAATAAAATTTCAAAAGAAGCAATTTAATCTGACTGAAGAAAAGTTTATAGGAGACACTAGAATACGCAATAAATACCCATGCTGGGACAAACCAAATCATGAAGAATTTAAATAAAAAATGTAAGTATAACATAAGAACGCCAAATAAATACGATAATTAGGGCCTAACTTTAAGACTTGGATGTCCATGGGATTATTAAATGAGACTGAATTTAACCCCGTCTTTGTTCAAAAAATCAAAAATTAGACCCCAATTAGGCTATGAGAAAACATTAGGTACTTACCATTTATTAGTAAATCTTTCACTTCGGGATATGACTGTTGTGCTGTAACAAAACAGAAGCGGATTAATAAAATTCATAACATCTTCAGATGTCACGAAAAACAGAAAAAAAGATGAAAGACAAATATAAGACTGTTTCAAGTTGGATAACTCGTCGGCCAGATAATGATCTTCCAAATCGCAGCCAAGCTTTCGAGTTTTTTACAATAGCGAAATTTAGTATTTCCAAAAAATAAGTTTGAACCAAGAGGATTAGGTTCTTCCAATCAGCCTTCGAATTTTTTGAATTTTTTTCAATATTGCATTCAAATTTGGTAAAGGAAGAAAGGATAATAAATGAACATTAACACAGAATATATTTTTATGTTCCATTCCCAATTTTAAAAATTTCTACAAGCAAAGTAAAAGAATTGTCGCAAAGATATAAAACATAAAATTAAAAACAATTTCTTTGGAAGGACTATAAATATGGTAACATAATCACAATTTTTTTTTTATAAAAATTGAGATAAATCAAAACAAAATGACAAAATCAATTTCCCTGCATTGGTTTCGTTAATTTCGGGTTTCATTAACTTTAAAAAGATATCCGAAGTCTCAACATCGATCAATTCTTCAGATTCGGGATAAAAAAAGCGGTAACTGTCAGTTAATTTTTCCAATAACTTAACGGTAACTTTTTTCTTCGTGAGAATTTTAATTACTTCCCCCACAGAATATCCCGCACTTTCTGTTTTAACAACAACGAAATCACCTGACTTATAAATACAAATATCTTTCTGGTGATGCACCAATGCAATTTGGTGACGGTTCATAAACATTTTCGTCCAATCCATTCCTGCTTTCTTCTGGTCTATCCAATTTTTTGGCAAAGCATCTTTACCTAGTTTAATTGCATAATGAAAGGCAAACTCTCGAATTTTTTGATATGTGAGTGCTTGTGTAGTTTTAGATATCAAATTTAGACACTCAATTAATTTGTCATCTTCATTACTCGTAAAAATGCTATTTCTCTTCCTAGGTTCATAAAGAAATGAATTATTTGGTTCAGATTTGGCTTTTGTAACAATTCGAGCTAACACAGATTTTGCAATATTAAACTGATATGCTGCTCCTCTAATCGACATTTTCTTATCTAGCACAGTTTGCACAGCCTCCTCAAGCACTTCTTTAGGTAATGATGGCCTTTTTCTAATGTAAGATCTCTTTGCTGTTTTTCTAGTATCCATGCCAACTACAAAGAAAAACAAAGTTTGAAGTTTGCCTTAAATGAGTTTACCTACAAATTTATTCTAATTTCGATAAAACCGTCAAATATTGCTGCAATGGTAATCTCTATGACTGTGGTCATTGTTCGGTCCTTGAATAAATAACGCCAAGATATATCGACTTTACAGAGATCAAAAAGCTGCCCTGTAACCGTTGCTTGTAGAAAAAGTACCACAACTATCGACCTGATATGGATTGCAAAACAATCAAAACGTGGATAATATGCAATTGCAGTCTCCGAGTTGGAGAGATTTAGTGACAAATTTCACAAACACGATCTGACTAGGTAAGGAAATGCTACTCTGATGAAGCTAACCTACGTTCTCCATATTTCGACACATTACAAGTTTTTGAACTTTCACTAAAACTTGAAATGTCTCGAAGGGATAAATTGTGCGAAAACTTCTAGAAAGAACAACTTGAAATTTTAACTCTTTTTTTATTTATTACATTTATGTTTTATTTTATTTTTTCAATTTTTTATATTCTATGGATCAACATTGTAAAGATAAAAATCTCTGATATTATAACTTAGAAGCATTTAGTGTAAGTACAGTCTGGCTCATCCATGCATTTACTAATTGGTATGTAGCCCGTTTGCCTCAATAACAATTCCAAAAAATATATAGTTATTTAAATGCTTTTTATAAAGATAAATTTCTATGATATATGCTAATGATATTTACAATAAAGTTTACTTAAGTGACAACACAAAATAAAAATAAGTAAATTGTCAATATTGGCACACAACACATTAGATGAGCTGCAAGTCAAAATCTCCAGACCGGAATTTCTTAAACATACGCTGACACGTACGCACCGTAGTTGTATTTGCGCCGAACTGATTGCAAATGGTCCTTGCACAAGCTGCTGCAGATATGCCCTTTTTAAATGCATCAAACATAATCGAACGGTAACACATTTTGTTAGACCCCGTAACGTCTGCCAAAAGAAAAAATTAAATAATCTAATGAAGTGAAATAGCGCGTAGTAATTGTAACACAATAATATATAGGAGAAATCACAATATATTAACCCTTCTTCTTTTGAATTAGCATAAATCAGCTTTTAGACCAGTTTACTTTTTGTGCTCAGTTTCTTTACATTTGGGCATGACTCTATATAGGAAGAACTTTGCAATTGAAAAGATTTATTGAAAAAAACATTTTTTTACAGCAGTGTGGAGTAGATAATAAAATTATATAGATACAATACATGGATATTAAATAAGTTCCTTTCTATAGTGATTCACCACTGGTCGAAGCCATCGAAGTCAGATGATGCGATGACGTAGTGATTACAGCACTCAATTTTCTTGGAGTACCAATATTTGATTTACTTTTATTTTCGGCATTTACAGCAACGTCTCTGCAAAAATAAAAATCATATCAGGTAAACCATTACGCAACTACTTCGTGCGTCTCCCCATATTTTTTCCCTTTCCCAAAAATCATGTCTATTTGCTAAACAAAGCTCTTACTTTTTCGTAATCCGGCTTTTGGCATGTTTCAAATACTCTTTAAAAAAATTGGAATTTTCAAAATCATTGTATGACTTATGGGACTGCGAAACCGAGCTCACAATCAATTTGCAAATTTCCTTGTAGATGCAGAATGCTTGTTTGCTGGACTTTCCAAGCCAAGAAAACTGTTGCATTAGATGATCATCAAAAAGAAAACGGGTTATGTTTCTCGCCATTTTAGTAGAATTTCTACCTCCGAGTCGTGTCAACCTTTTAAGCTGTTACAAAAAATCTATTAATATTATAATGCTACAAATCAATAGACTTCCTACCAATTTATTTTTCCAAATGATATCTGTTCCGATACTTTTCTCGAAGTTGTTGAGAGCTTCGATGGATTTTATTGGAAATAACTCTTCGTTTATTTCATCATCAAAATCCAAAGCGTTACTTTTATTAATAATTGACTTGGCAAACTTATCCAATTGGTCTCGCAAAGATTTGACTTGATTTGTGAGATTTAATATAATTTTATTGGTCAGAATTTCATTCGTTCCTCCACCGCCAATTGCCAAATTCACATTTAGTATATCTTGAAAAAAAGAAGAGAATGTTCATGAACCTAGTCGTTCCCATGCAAGATTATTTACATCGTTACTTACTTTTTATTATACAAAACACTTTCTTATTTTATAAATTTAAAGTTATGTTATTCTAATAAGATGAGAATTAAGCTAAGAATGTTTTTAAGTAAAAAGTAAGCTTCATTGCAACAAATTAGTTTTAATCATAGAAGAAGTGAGTTATTACGTCAAGAGCGTCCCAATAAAAGCTTTTTTCCAATTGACGACCACAAAAAAATCTCCACTGCCATATTGAAAAAACGTGTGCCGTTAATTTGTAGTGAATTTTCTCAAAAACGGTTTGTTGCTTCGTGTATTCTAATCATAATATCAGATGTGGAATTTTTTTACACGAAATTTAAAACCGGCACTCTTATTGGGATACCCTTTAGTACTAAATTAACTGATTCCCTTAATTCCTAACTTTTCCCATTTCAAAAATTTCTCCATTTTGTACCAAGTTTAATCATTAAAATGTTGAGAAAATTTCAAAGCTATTTTAGTAAGCCCAGTCAATGGTTTTTGGGGGGGTAAAAAGAGACGCTGAATTCTGACTGACTCAAATATTGGCAAATACACATGATATATGAAAGATGTTCGGCATGCAAAACTTTCTAAAGAAAAACCTTGACAACCAAAATCACAATCACCAAAATTAAAATAAAACTAAGTAAACTTTTGCTTACCTAATCGAGTAACACCAATCACAATTTAAATAGTGCCATTTTTACTTAGGCAGTGTGAATTTTAACACCAAAATCAATATTGTACTGAACATGGATTTATACGAAAACGTTAAACTTAGATTTTAGACAAACACAGATTAGAAGTAATGAAAACAGAAACAGCGTTTTATGCGGAATCATGTTCTAATTCCTTTCCAATTGCTACACACTTTTCACAGGTAACTTCTTTTATGGCGTGCATTTTACACACGAAGTTTCCACATACATCACATTTGGATGTAGTGTTCATATTTTTCTTTTTTCCACACGATAGACATCGTCCTTGGTAACTTAAGCTTTTTAACAGTTTTGGTTTGGGATTTTCACACTTTTTGCAACTAACTTTTTTTGTAGAATGCTTTTTACACACAAATTCGCCACATAAATTACATAAAACTGTTGTGCTAATGTTTTTTTTCTTTCCACATGGGATACAATGTCCTTTATTCTTTCTTTGTGGCTGATTTCGAATGGATTCTTCCTCATTATCTATTATTGCAATGTAAGCGCTCAATAAATATAATCACTAAGACAGTACATTGTTTACAAAAATTGCCGAGTTATTATAATTATCAAGTTTGAACGACATTTAAAAATATTCTCGGGTCTAGTGATTATTGATACTGAACACAAATAATATGTAACTACGTTTATAATTATTATTGATGTCCAAATGGGCCAAAAAATCATCGAGCTAATTAATAAACAAAATAGTAATAATATAACATGTTGAAGATGAAAATGAAAAGCTTCTTAGGATGGGTTCCCATTAAGCGAACGAATGCTGTGTTGTTTTACTGATTAAGGCCCAATTTTAAATCGTAAGTTAACCCAAATTCAATGGTTAACTTAGATTTCTGACCAATCAGATAGTCGTAAACGTAGGTTAACCCTTGAATTGGGTTTGAAATGAGATTGAAAAACTGGGCCTTAGAATCAATTGTTACTTCGATATTGATACAATTTTATAATGAAGAAATTAATGGATCCAATAAGCAAGTTCAGCAAAATCTTTGTTTTTTTTTGCATTTTTCAGTTTGAATTTGTCGCATATTTATTTGAAATAAAATTGCAGCTAACCAGCTGAAGATGTTGGTTCATTTTCCCCAAGATTTTCTTTGAAAAAATTAAATTTTTTAATGCAAATTACCGAGGGTGTATGTAAATTTGGTGTACATGAGGCAAGAAATATGTGGGAGATATGAGGGAGACACGAGATGTAAGGATATGAAGGAAATGTAGAGAGTTGTGCGAAAATGTCGGGAGATGTGAAGAAATGTTGAGAGGTTTTGAGGAAAAGGAGATGTGGTGTACGTATTTTTGTCAAGAGATTTACCTCTTGCAAATTTCAGATGAAATGTATTCAAATTGTACATATCACATTTAGAAGAAGAACCAATAAGGTCTGGGAACAAATTTAGCGCCGTAAAACAAGTACAAATCTGTATTACTGGAAATAAAAAGAAAAGCTGCGAGTAATTGAGATTTCTCAAGTTAAAATGATTTATATAATATACTGTTCATCCAACTATTTTGATTTTTCACCTTCTAGAAAATCGAACAAAAAGAAAAAAAGAATAATTCTGTAATGTTTCTTTTGTCGAAATTTTGTATTTATAGAAATTGGTTTCAAATTTGTAAGAGCATAATTGTGTTTTGTTTGTTCTCGAGTGCCTAGCTGTTTAGTTTGATATCAATTTAGATTTTAGTTTAACGAAAAGGTATACTTTTCCCAATTCCCCAATATTTTTGAAATGTTAATCTATCATTAATTTTTGCAATCAGAGGTGTCGGGCTATAACGAATGTAGAAGTCCCGCTAAAAAGTATGACAATGGTAAATATTTCTAATTTATCAAGGATTTTGGATATAACGAACCGAGGAGTAAATCACATTCATTCAAATATTTATACACCACATCGCCCCTGAAATGCGGGAATTGCTGGGGAAATTTTTTTTCCACATTTTGTAATTCATTACACTAAATTTGAATTTTCTAAGCATTTCTCCCGCATTTGTATTATCCCTCTTATGTCCGTACTAATAGTCACGGATTAATCCGAGATTCAAGATTAATTCTCGAAATAGCAGCTGTTGCTACGATACGGTCTAAATTTCAGTAATCTCATTGGTAAATCCTAGGATTATCTTGAATCTTGGATTAATCATCAAATCAATTAATTTCTCATTGAGCATGCTTTTCTTCATCCCAAATTAATGAAAATGGAATATGTGTCTTACCCATTGCGTAAAACATATTATAATATTTCAATTCTATTATTCTTGCTCGACTTTCTCGTCATTTGCTTGATTCGTTATATATTTTATAACCTGATATCACAATCACATAATTTAATTGCATTTTAAAACATAGTTTGATCCGTTTATTCATAATTTCACCATTCTTCCAATAATTTTGAAGATTCTCCTATAAATTAGATATATCGCGTAAAAACCGTATACCGCACTGGTTTGTTTAAATCAAATAAGCAGGACAATAAGGCAATTAATCCACAAAGTAAACTTTATTTAAACTCTTTGAACATGAAACTTCACTAAAATAAATATTTATTACATTATTTAGAAATAAAACAATAAATTCGAATTTTAATCTATATTACCAGACCCCTCACCCACACATTTTTACGTATGCAGATTGTGTCATGTCAACGTTACTCGACACAAAATATAAAAAAGTTAATTAGCATGTAGCCAAAGGAAAGGAAAGCATGAAGGAAAAACCTTTGATACAGAAGAAAAATATTAATTATATAATTAATTTTTAACGTGCATCCCGAGTGTTTGTTTGTTTCGATCAGTGTAAACAGAATTTGATCCCACCCCATGGGCACTAAACCAACTAAACATCGGTGCAAGTTGACGTTGCAAAACTCGCTCCTGAATTCAGAAGTAATGAAGTAGAAGACCTCCTAAAGCAATGACCTGTATAGCTTTCAGGATTTGGCAGATTCAAAAATGAAGCAATGACCTTTGCCATACTACCAAATGTATTGACACCAACTGGTTGTGTGGTACATTTCTTATTTCTGTATCCGACAAAGAAACGGTTATGACAGGTATGTTTCGGTCGAAGTGCAATATATTTTCGAATAATTTCGACCATGTTTAAACCATGAATATCCCCAGCTGTTACAAAAAATTCCCGTGGATTTTTGTTTGTGTTTGGTATTACAAATCGGAAAACCTGTCCTTCATCGTGTACATTTTCAAACAAAAGATTTGTCAGATCGTCTCTTTTACATGCTCCACGAAGTCCAATAATCAATGTGACCTAAAAAGCAATCCGGTAATTTACGGCAACTATAGAATTTTGAATGCTGTAAGACTGACACAGACAATAGATTCATCTTATATCTACCGTTTTACTTGTACAGTTTCGTATCCTTATCTTTTTCCAAGTCTTATGATTGTCTAGCTTTCCAACTGTACAAATAAAACGATGGATAAAAGGTAGTATCTGTGTGAGCCTTTGAATATTACCTTCGTCAGTAAAAACGAATAATCGTCGGCTTCCCTCAAAAATTTACTAACGTCTTGTTTTGTTAAAATTTTTGATTTTTTAGATTGATATCCTCGCGATTTCCTTTTTAAAAAGTTAAGCAGAAGTTTGTAATTGCTAATATCCACGGTTTTCTTCATCAATATGACAGACCGCAACATAGAATAATTAGCCCAAAGAGAAGGAGGTTTCTGTACTTCCCCTAACTGCTCAAAATATGTCATCAAAACATCCTCAGTCAATCCATTCGCCACTTTAATTTCTTGTTCTTCGCACCATTTCACGAAGCGCTCATACGTCAATTCGTATCTCAGTCGTGATTTTTCAGGTACAAGGGATGAACTAACACTTGTAGAGCATTCTTCAGTATCTGAAGAAATACTTAAATCTAAGTCCTTTATATTTTGAAGTATTTTCACGAATATCTATTTTCAGATTAACTTTAAGCTGATTACCGCGGTATTGAATAAATCGGTATTGCTACTTTTATTATGGATTCATTGCTTTAAACTAATTGTTAATATAACTTGTTGGCAATTTCCCTCAAATACAAGCCTCTAACGATAAACAATTGCAGTTGCTTCTTCATAATAAATGAAACAGGTGTAAATAAATGTAAGTATTCACAATGTGTCGACGTGATTCGCAGTTAAAATTTAGTGAGATAATTGGGCTGTAGTATCGTACCGAGTTAAACCAAATTCAAAGGTTAGTCTATGTATATAATTTTATGACCATTCTGATTGGTCACAAACCTAAGTTAACTTTTGAACTTCACTTAAAACATAATTGTACAACTAGACATTAGCATTAAACAAAAACTATAAATTTTATGGACCGCCATGATTTCAAACACTAATGGCCGTTTGCACCGCAACAGACAATAATATACTCGTGGTCACCCATTTTTACTGGGATTTTTTTAGTCAAATAAACAGGACAATAAGGCAAAGAATAGTGAAGCAAACTTTATTTAAACTCTTATACAACTCCGAAATACAATGTTTCGAATATTAATCCATATTATATATAGATCTCCGCCCCCCCCCCTTTAAAAAACATAATAGCATGCAATCAAAGTAACAATCTTTGATAATGGAGAGAATATTAGCAGTCAACAATATATTAATTGAATAATTAATTTTTGATATACAGAATAACTGAAGAACATCCCAAGTCCTTATTTTGCTTAAATCAATGTACACAGAATTAGATCTGTCTTAAGTTGACGTTGCAAAACTTGCTCCCGAATTTAGAAGCAATGACGTGGAAGACCTCCTAAAGCAATGTCCTGTATAGTTTTCAGGATTTGGCAGTTTCAAAAATGAAGCAATAACCTTTGCCATACTACCAAATGTTTTGATACCAACTGGTTGGGTAGTACATTTCTTATTTTTGTATCCGACAAAGAAACGGCTATGAAAGGTATGAGTAGGGCGAAGTGCAATATATTTTCGAATAATTTCGACCATATTCACATCATGAATATCCCCAGCTGTTACAAAAAATTCTCGTGGATTTCTTTTGGTGTTAGGTATTACAAACCGGAAAACTTGTCCTTCATCGTGTACATTTTCTATCATTAGATTTGTCAGCTCGTCTCCTCTACATGCTCCACGAAGTACAATAATCAATGTGACCTAAAAATCAATCCGGTAATTTACGGAAACTATTATATAGAATTTTGTTGGCTTAAAACTGACACAGACATGTACATCTATCCGTTATTTTACTTGTACAGTTGTAATTCAAGATGGAGTCTGTGCCAGAATAGAATCAAATTAATATCTTGATTATAAGTTATTCTGTTATGACCTGGTCACACGGTCAATATTTTCATCGTTTATCATGATCGTGTGACCAGGCCTTTAAATGATAATTATCTTGTTAAAACAATTCTCAATAAACATGAATAGAATTACTCTGCTGAAGAAAAAAGTTTTCGAAGTCTTCTATTTCTCTTTGCAACTGTACAAGTTAAACGATGGATAAGAAGTAGTGTCTACGTGAGCCTTGACATGATAATCTTACCTTCATCAGTAAGAACCTATAATCGTCGGCTTCCTTCAAAAATTTAGTAACATCTTGTTTTGTTAAAATTTTTGATTTTTTAGCTTGATATCCTTGTGATTTCGTTTTTAAAAAGGCAAGCAGATTTACGTATTTGCTAATATCCACGGTTTTCTTCACAGATATGATACACCGCAACATGGAATAATTAGACCAAAGAGAGGAAGGTTTCTGTATTTTCGCCAAGTGTTCAAAATATGTCATCAAAACATTCTCGGTCGTAATATTCGCCAATTTAATTTCTTGTTCTTCGCACCATTTTTCAAAGCGCTCATACGTCAACTCATATTTCAGTCGTGATCTTTCAGGTACAAGGGATGAACTAACACTTGTAGAGCATTCTTCAGTATCTGAAGGAATACTTTAATCTCAGTTCCTCATATTTTGAAGTAATTTCACGAATATTTACTTTCAGAATAATTTTTATAAAATAATGCTGGTTGGTTGCCGCGATATTGAATAAATCTTATTGGATTTATTATTTTAAACTAATTGTTAATATTATTACAAGACAATTTTCCTCAAACAAAGCAGCTAATGTAATTGTGTGAAATTTCAAATTAGCGATTACAGTTGTTTGTTCACAATAAATGTAAAAAGTGTAGGGGAAAGACGTGTACCTTGGGACGGTTTTACCTTGGGACAAATGCTATAACTTTTTTTCGGCTCCACTGATAAATTTAACAATTACATCATAAGTTGGCAGCGCTGTTTTAGTGTAATTGATCACTTCCGCTTGCTTGTCAAAAAATTATTCCTGTTGACAAGTGGACGTAGTGTGTTTTAAATACGGTGACTAAAAATTTACGTACGTTTTCAAGAAGTGTAGAGCACCACAGTAAGTACTATTACTTATATCTTTTCATACCGCATCCTTGCTACATGCTTTATGAACAAAATAAAAAAAATTTTTATGAAAATCTCTGCAGTTGTAATTTTGAGGTTAATTTTAGAAACAAATGTGCATGTTTGTACCTTGGGACACTTTTTTGGTTGCACCATGGGACGTGTCCCGAGGTACAACCAGACGTATACTAACAATCCATCTCACTGCTTATGACATTATTACAGATGGGGAGGAGTGCTACAGGAAAGAAAAGAGTAAAACCAGATGCAGAAGCGTTTGAGGCCGCCGCTCACGAAATTCTTTTAAAGAAAGGAACCCTACGACAAGTTGCCAGCGCCCATGGAGTCTCAAAAAGCACACTCGCTAGACACATTAAAAAATATAAATCATCTGGAGGAGCCAACTTTAAATATATTGCAAATAATGCAACACAAAAAGTATTCACCATTGAGCAAGAGGAGGAATTGCTCTCATACATCATAAAAGCAGCACAATGGAACTACGGTGTTACCATCGAAGAAATGAAAAAGTTAGCTTTCCAATACGCGAAAGCTAACAACATTAAGATTCCCGACTCGTGGAATGTTCATGAAGCTGCAGGTCGACAGTGGTACAGGGACTTTAGAAAATCTTACCATAGAAGGATATCTCTCCGCAAACCTGAAGCCACCAGCTTAGGAAGAATGGCCTGTTTCAATAAGGCTAACGTGGCAGTATTTTTTGATAAACTGAGGAATATATATTTTAGATATAAACTCACACCTCAGAATGTGTGGAATCTCGACGAAACCGGTTGCTCCACTGTTCATAAGCCATCTCGTGTCCTATGCGATATTAAGGCGAAGCAAATAGGAGCCGCCACTTCTGGCGAAAGAGGACTAAATGTAACCATGATAGCTTGCGTTAATGCTGCAGGTACATTCATCCCGCCAGGAATCATTTTCCCGCGGGTTCACTTCAAGGACCATATGGTGAATAATGCGCCTCCTGGAACCCTTGGTATGGCGACTTCAAGTGGATGGTCTAATGAAGAGTTGTTCGTTCAATATCTGCAGCATTTTATATCCATCGTGAAGCCATCAGTGGACAAAAAAGTGTTGCTTATAATGGACAATCATGTGAGCCACCTTTCAATAGCTGCCATTACTCTAGCAAGGGAAAATGGTATCATATTTTTAACCTTCCCCCCACACACAAGCCATAAGCTGCAGCCGCTCGATAGATCAACCTTCGGACCGTTCAAAAGCTACTACAATACGGCCAGCAAAGACTGGATGCTCAATCATCCTGGTAGGCCCATTTCCATTTACGATGTATCGACGTTGATAGGACAAGCATTTCCATTAGCTTTCACACCAAACAACATCACAGCGGGATTCAAAGTATCTGGAATATGGCCATTCAATGCAGACGTGTTTGAAGACCATGAGTTCTTGCCAGCTGAAGTAACAAACAGACCGTACGAACCTCATGATGAAAGCATTATTCAAGAGACGGAGATGAACGTAGACACGCCATCAACAAGCAGTGCACCCAACACAACGAAGACTCCGGAGGAACTTCGTCCATTTCCTAAAGCACCACCTCGCAAGCGTGGTGTAAGGGGCCGAAAACCTGGAAAATGCATGATTGCAACCGACTCACCAGACTTTCAAGAAATCAAGCAGCAGAAAATGAAAAATAACAAGGCTTTGGTTCGGGAAAAACAGACCGTTAAGAGAGTTTTAGTTCCATTGTCATCCGAAGATGAGGACGAACCTGAACCCGAACTTCAAGACAGCTCCGATGGAAGCCATTTTGCTGACAGCTCTGATGATGGAGAATTCGAGTCGGATTTCTTCGACGCAGCTCCACTCAACTATTCCAAAGACAGTTGGGTGTTAGTCAAGTTCGATGTCTTTGGAAAACCCTCGTCAAACAGTATCTATTATGCCGGTATAGTCGAAGATGTCACAGAATTGGAAGCTACTGTGAAATTTCTGCGAGTGCGAAAAGTTCACTTCATTTTTCCTGACGTTGAAGATATTGCTGCCGTTAGTAAGTCCTGCATAGTAAAGATATTGCCTGAACCTACCATACGTCGAGGACAGCATTCCTTCAACATCAAGTTTCCTGCGAATATTAACCTTAAATGATGTATGAATTTTTTATAATAAATTAAAATAAATTCAGTAACTTATATTCACTTATTCAATATGATTGTATTCCTGTCCCAATGTGCAACCAGCCCTGTCCCAAGGTGCAAGCCCTGTTTGTACCTTGGGACAACTTGCACTTCGTTGTTAAATGGTGAGTACCGGCTCACTCAATGATTTTTTGGCAAATGTGTATTGATCATTCCATAGCCAAAACTGCATTCTTTCACATGGACAAGTTGCAATTTAATTTAATTCAAAAACCAAAAATATAAAAACTAAAAAGCAAAAACTGTCCCAAGGTACACGTCTTTCCCCTACATAATTCAACAAATTAAAAATAAATTTAAGTATTCACAATATGTCCACGTGATTTATAAATAAAATAACGTGGATATTTATTTATAAATCACGTGGATACATAAAATTCTGTTAAGTTGGGAAAATTGAAACCTATTGAGAATATTATCTAGGAAATAAATATTGTCAGATAGCAATTTAAATTGTACCTAATTGGTTTTCTTATATCCTTTCTTTTTTAAACATTTGCTATAAAAAAGATTGAATGTTATTCATGACGAAAATATTTAAGAAATTTTGTGCACATTTATACTGATACTACGTCACGATAGTAATGATTAAATATCCGTTAATTAGCATCGATTTTAATAATTTTACGTGTAAGTAAATGGAAACTATTTAAATGAATTTTAAGAAAATTGTGAGAGCTTGTTTCGTTTTCATTACATCGTCTTTGCTAGTTTGATTATCCTAACCATTTGGCTTCGAAGCATGTTTGAAAATTCACAATTAAATTGATTGTTCTTGCATTATATGATCTTTGCTTCTTGGTGTTAAGCAGTAAGTAATAGGTTAAATTAAGCTAATTATCTCATCTTCTTTATCAACTTTAAAGATCCTCCTATAAACAAGCAGGCCACCGCACTAGTTTTTTTACTCAAATAAACAAGACAATAAGGTAATGAATAGTGAAGCAAACTTTATTTCAACTCTTTAACATAAAACCTTACTATAAATATTGATTACATTATTTATAAATATAACATTTCAAATTTTAATCGATATTACTACACCCCAACACTTGAGCGTCGATTTCCTCGACTTGGCCCGATACAAAATATAAAAAAAAAAACATAAATAGGCAGTCTAAAGAAAAATCTTTGATAATGAAAAGAATTTTTTAAATGAAAGAATATTCATTGGATAATTAATTTTTTACGTAAGCTTGTACGCATTAGAACATAAAATCATCATGATTTATTAACATGCCGTTTCCCAAAATTAAAGCGGAGTCCTTATTTGTTTAAATCAGTGTAAACAGAATCAGATCTGGTCTCTACTTCTATCTGACCTGCAACTATTCTGTGTGCAATATTTATAGGATTTAATCAAGTGACCCTTTTTTTGAAAGAATGGAAAACTTGCAAAACCCATGGGCAACAAACCAACTAAACTCTGGTGCAACTTAAGTTGACGTTGCAAAACTAGCTCCTGAATTTAGAAGCAACGACGTAGAAGACCTCCTAAAGCAATGTCCTGTATAGTTTTCGGGAGTTGGCAGTTTCAGAAATGAAGCGATGACCTTTGCCATACTACCAAATGTATTGATACCAACTGGTTGTGTAGTACATTTCTTATTTCTGTACCCGACAAAGAAACGGCTGTGACTGGTATGTTTCGGTCGAAGTGCAATATATTTTCGAATAATATCGACCATGTTTAAACCATGAATATCCCCAGCTGTTACGAAAAATTCTCGTGGATTTCTTTTTGTGTTCGGTATTACAAATCGAAAAACCTGTCCTTCATCGTGTACATTTTCCATCATTAGATTAGTCAGCTCGTCTCTTCTGCATGCTCCACGAAGTCCAATAATCAGCGTGACCTAAAAATCAATCCGGTAATTTACGGCAATTATGCATAGAATTTTGAATGCTTTAAGTCCTACACGGACAAGACGTCTTATCTGTCGTTTTACGTGTACAGTTGTAAGTTTCACAATACAGGAAGATCATTTGTTTGGCATGAACAGAATCAAATTGGTTTTTTAAATACTCGTTTCATCCTGCAAGCAACTACTGGATCAAAATAAATCATCTTGTTAAAAACTGCCAATAAATTTTCAGACTTTTCTTTTGCTAAGTTTCTTATCTTGTTTTACAGCTGTACAAGTAAAACGATGGCTAAGTGTCCGTGTGAGCTTGTAAATAATCTTACCTTCATGAGTAAAAATCTATAATCGTCAGCCTCCTTCAAAAATTTTCCAACATCTTGTTTTGTTAAAATTTTTGATTTTTTAGCTCGATATCCTTGCGATTTCCGTTTTAAAAAGGCAATCAGATGTTTGTATTTGCTGATATCCACGGTTTTCTTCACAGATATGACACACCGCAACATGGAATAATTAGACCAAAGAGAGGAAGGTTTCTGCACTTTTGCTAAGTGCTCAAAATATGTCATCAAAACATTCTCAGTCGTAATATTCGCCAATTTAATTTCCTGTTCTTCGCACCATTTCTCGAAGCGGTCATACGTCAATTCGTATTTCAGTCGTGATCTTTCAGGCACAAGAGATGAAATAACACTTGTAGAGCATTCTTCAGTATCTGAAGGAATACTTTAATCTAAGTCCCTCATATTTTGAAGTAATTTCACGAATATTTATTTTCAGAATAATTTTAACAAAATAAAGCTGATTGTCACGGTATTATTGAACAAATCGGTATATACTATAATGCTATTTTGATTATGGATTCATTGTTTTAAACTAATTGTTAAAATGATGTGTTAATAATTTCCTTTTAAAAACTTGTGGCTAATCATATTTCGTGAGATTTCAAATAAACGATTGCAGTTGCTTGTTCACAATAGAGATAAAAGGTATATAATATAATTTATCATAATTATTGAAAAATAAAAAATAAATGTATAGCGTCGTTCCCATCCAAAAAAACCCGGGTTTTAAAGAAGAAATGCAATTTTTTTACATTATTTTTTGTTATTTTACGTAGCGTTAATTGGATGAGAACAACGCTTAATTATTTACAATATCTAGAGGTAATTAGTAGTAAAAATTATGTTCGCACATAAAATTCTGTTAAGTCACGGAAACCTAATAAAATTCGTTTTTCCAAGTTTCAATTTTACAAACGGACATCATCATTGTACTAATTTTTAGGGGGCTCCCCTCGAGAATTCGAGGACTCACATTTCTTTTAAAAACACCCAATCATAGCCTAGTTTAGACGAAATTCCAATTTACTTTGTGCAGCTGCTCCTCGATAATAACAGAATGTGATTTGAAGTCTTTCGTGTTTGCAAAAAGATATGATAATAGTAAACACTACTCTTTTTATTAATCAATGTTAAGAAGAAGTTTTATTTAACGTATTATGTGGAAAAATTGAACGGTTGATCAGCATAAAATATCGTGAGTCTTGTACCGTGATAGAACCAGTTCTATTTTTATCGCACTTACCATCACAACCTATACCACATAACGGTAACGAATTTTAGATTAATATTAAAGCAGCTAGCGCCTGGAGAGCCTGTGCAAGTCTTATGTAAAAAAAAAGATCCATTGTGAACAGTTTCAAGATTTGCGTAAAAATTATGCATTACAAGTTATGTACTTCTTACGTCCATTGTGAATAAGCGATAACCCCCCAATAAACCAAAGCTCAGTTTTGCCAAAATGGATATAACATTTTAATCTCAATAATGTGTTAACTTGGGAAATATGTAATCTTGAGATATATCCAGTGTGCTATAAAAATTACACGTAACTTTTTTCCCAAATCCCGAGAAACATCTCACAAAGTGGCATAGCTAAATGAACAATTTCTAATTGTCGGGTTTCTTATGGGAAAACACATCAACTCCATCCTGGCTATTAAAAAATCTTTTTATAATTAAAATGAAATAGTATACAGTAAATTCGCGTTCAACCGGCACCGTATCCGAGATTGGAATTTTCCGGCTAATTAGGATGCAAGAGATACGACTCCTTGGTCCATAGACTGCATGAAGGTAGTTCACAAAAATATTTGTCCAGCAACAATACGCACTTAATGTTTGCGGGCAAACCAACACTCGCAAAATGAACAAACCAATTTATTTTCAAACATGTTTTTATTCATCCTCGCATTACATTATTCTGAATAGTGTACCGGTAATTGTAAAGCTCGCGGTCGTTGATATTTTTCAATCAACGACAATTTAATGCGGTGAGTACTACCACTAGCATTTGCACAACATAATACTGTAGGCTGTCTTTGTTAAGACCTGTTTGCATTATAAGATTTTCCTTACGTTTTGTCACAGGTAAAATGTTTAACTCTCATACGCGCGAGTGGACGGTATTTTACCGCCTCATTTCGCGTGCTCGTGTTGAGAAGAATGAGATTTTGGATGAATTAGACAAAATAAACAGGGAGGCGGTAAATCACAGTTGTACACCCGCTAGTGTTATGGAAAGGGGCCCGGATGAAGATTAAGAGTTCTTTTAAGATTGTTTCAGATTTCTGAAAACACAAACATATCTGATTTTCAGATGTTCAGTTCAAAAACCATCACAATCATGTGACTTTTCTGAAATCAAAATAGAAGTCTGTTGGCACAGTTTTGAATTTGTTACTATGTCTTATATTATTTGGTGAATAAAAATTTTTTAATTTTAAAAGTAAGTAGACATAAATATGTTCGTAAATATTACTTTAAGTGAATATTATGAAGTCGTCAATTTTTTTTGCATTATTTTTAAGAATATAAGGTTGAAATCGAGGGATTAAAAAAGTTCTTCGGTCCTGTGGTGTATATAATCGCAGCCATTTAGCGTAATATTGTCTTTGTCAGGAAATTCATATTCAGTTAATAAAGTGGAACCTTAGAATTTTCTTTCACAACAAGTATATAGTAGTCGTCGCGGAACTTCGCGTCTCGTCATAATGCATAACAATGGTTTTCCATTATGACGAGACTAGAAGTTCCATGACGACTACTATATTATCAAAAAACAGTGGCAGGTGATATAGGGAGGGAGATAAGACGCTGCCCTTGCACAGCAGAATAATAATAATTAAATTATGCTTTAGCCCTCACATTTCTAATCTTCGCCCCTATCTTTACATTGATTGATTGAATAAATATAGCAGTCGTGATCTGGTTCCAGTTCATGAACTGGACGTCAATTTCTTAAACTGGATAATTACACTGAGTGGGTGTGACGTACCTAGAGGCTATTTTATAACTCTTTACGAAAAATATTATTAAAATGTAACTCCCTCCTTATTTGTTCCTCATTTAAGAGGTCAAAGAGCTGTTTTCAAATTTAGTAAGAGAATTAGGCCCAGTTGTACAATTGCAAGTTACAGCTTCCAGACACTAATGACCGCTTGCATCGCAATTAGTCAAGAATATAAATATGTATTTGTTGCAAATATACTAGCAGTGTAATTTTGAGTAGTTTAGTTCTACAATGTGAGAGCGCATGTTTCGGTGGATGTGAAATACACATTATGGTTTCATTATAAATAAACTTATAAATTTGTTACAGTAAGCCAATTAGCAACGATAGTTTGATTTGATTGCCCTGTCCTTTTCCTCGTTGGAGAGGTTCCGGTCGCCTGTGTAGATAATAGCAATTTTATATTCTTTTTGCAATCGCAGAAGCTAAAGTACGATTTGTTCAACTAAAAATAATAGAACAGTGACACTTGAATCGTAAGAGTAGACAAAGAAGCATTTCAACAATAAGAGTAGTAATAATTGATTTTTACAGAAATAAACTTGATTATAATTATGTATAATCGGTTTGCTACTATACTATCAATGTTACGCTGTGGTCATATTTAAGTAAAATGCGGTGCAAACGGCCATAAGACTACAAAAATTTCCGATTTCTATTCTACACGATGTGACGAGTGAAAGACATTAACTAACATTTTATGTGACATCCTGTAGATATGGCCCCACCCAAATACATACATTCAAATTTCATGAAATTGTAGTTTCTAGAGCAGAAAGCAATGTTATAATCCATAATAGTGACAAAATTTTGTGCTAAGCCTTGACAAACAAATAAGAGAATATTATCCAAGGGCAACTCATTATTTTTAATAATAACCAACTTGAAACTAGTCTTATTAGCGCAAAAGAGCATTATCAAATTATTCCAAATCAAAATAAACAAGAAAAATTCAAGACTTACCAATTGGCAATGATTCGGACAGATCGGGTTCCTCTTGTTGTTGTTCAAGTTGTAAAGGATCTTTTATGTCGATAATACTGTTTAATTCATCGTCTTCAAAGTTGCTTTCTGAAATTTCTTCTTTTATTTCGATATCAAGTCCACTGCTTTCTCGCTTTTTCTTTAGAATAGCTGGCTCTTCGCTTTGGGCTACTTCGATAGGCCTCTTTTTGGTTACGGGAGGAGATTTGACTTGGTGTGTTATAGAAGTGGAAGTACTTTGAGAAGGCTGTGGTGTTGATTTTAAATTTATTGACGTCGTCTCCAGTGATGGCGTCTCGTTGCTTTCGATTGCAGATGAAGCTTCATCGAGTTGTTTACTGTCGTCGTCGGTTAAACCACTAATTTGTAATAATTCTGCAGTTTTTAGAAACGAATCGAAATTGTCCGAGGATACACTAACTTCACCATTATAAATAAACTTTAAAATATCGATTAAATTTTGAAACTTTACGTCTTTTAGTATTACAATCGGATGCTGACAAGGATTATCACGAAAAAGATCGTGGAAATATGTACTACAAGCAGATAATATAATTTTATGGGCCACTACCTTTTTTCCTTCACAACTAAGCGTAACGTCTACAAATTGGTTTTCCGATAACAATGTATCAAACGCTTTTCGTATGTGCGAAGTGTGATTACTCCAATTTAACGCGTACTGATCGTTCACACTCATTTTAATGCAGTTTAAAACACTCCAATATCACACTTTGGCTAAATAACGGAATCGATAATTAGATCGTCGAACGCACAACAAAATGGACGTTCGTAACGCTGTTGTAAACGTTCACAAAGCGTTAAAAGGGGAACGTACCAACTGCGTAAAATGCAACATCCCCAAAACAATTATATGTACAGGGTGCTAACAATGTGAACAGCTTTACTTTTTCCAGAGATGTTACCCAATAACTTTATATAGGGTTATAGGGTAACATCTCTGACTTTTTCATATTTACGCTAAAATAAAAATTTTTAGAGTGATTTTTTGGCCTTACCATTATGGGCCCCCTGTCAATTTGGGGCTGACACCCTCGTTTCGCCAATCCTCTCATCTATTTCTGTGTCCGCCACTGACACCACAAACATTCATTGAATCTGTTTTAACCTACAAAATTATAAATTTAGTGAATGTTATTTTCGAATGGAGTTTTATGAGAAATTATTTTATAATGCAATTGTAGAAAACAACTTACAGTCAATTAAATATTGCCTATCCAAAGGTAACTTTTGAAGAAGTCGAAAAAATAAATTAAATTTTTATTTTTCTAGGTGTAAATCCAAATAAAATTGTTTTCTCTGGTCGGACAGCTCTAGGTTTAGCTGCAGAGCATGGAAACTTTGACATTTTTGTTACTTTATTGGAAAATCAAAGGCGGTCGATCAATTGTCTGGGCGAGAAAGGTGATGCCGGTGATCATAAAATGATGAATCTGGATTTGCCATTTAATAACAAGAAAAAGAATATAGGTTATTTTGTTGTTTGTAAAGATGTAGAGGAGAACGAGTTGGGTGAAGGTCCCACGCCGGAAGGTATGGAAGCCTTGGAATGGGACATGGAAATAACTAATGAGAAAGTAGACGAGCAGTGTTTGCCCGCCACCCCACCTGAAGCTAAGATATACAAATGGTATGCAGACATATTGAATCGTTCGGCTATAATATTGCAGTCTCCTGAAAATGACATTGCACGTGTCGATAAGTACGGTCAAAATGCACTTCATTACGCCGTTGGTAAAGGACACTGTGATATTGTTAGATACTTACTTGATAATTGCAAAGAGTTTTGTATTGATCAGATGACTTTGGCAAAATATAATTCTTTGCATTTAGCCTCTAAGAATGGCTATCACAGAATGGTAAAGCTGTTGATAGAAAAAGGAGCAAATGTTAATTTAACAAACAAAAAGAAATATACCCCTCTACATTTAGCTGCCATGAGAGATCACATTGACATAATTAACACATTGCTGGAAAACGGGGCCGATATTAATGCTGGTGATTTGGAGGATCGGAGTCCTCTTTCTCAAGCCATTATTCACCTTTCAACGAATTCTGCAATTCTTTTGATCAAAAAAGGAACACGTTTAAATACAGAGGAAGCAAATGGTGCTACAATTTTGCAACGAGCAGTGTCGAATAATATGATAGAAGTGGTCAGGATGCTGTTGAGTTATGGTGCAAAAGTTATACAATCGCAGTTTTTACTGCATTGGGCAATTAGACATCTAAATGTTGAAATGTTCAAGTTGCTGCATCAGTACGGGGCTATTCTTAACATCAAAAATGAAAACGGTTTAACTCCTTTGATGTTTTCTTGCATGGTCCACAACTTGGAGTTGGTCAAGTATGTGCTGGAGAACGGTGAGTGTAAATTTTTATTATGTATTGCAGGCTTAGCTTAAATTTAGTTCAAACTCTATCCTTATTTTATTTCCAATATTTTATTCTGAAGCTTTACACGAGTGATTACCTAATTGGTATAATTTCGTGCATAAAGTAATTTTTTATCTTAGGTGCTACGGCCAATACAAGGAACGATATGACCGGCTTATCTGCTCTTCATATATGTGTCGAGTACATCCGCGACATTAATCGCTGTGAAAAATTCCTAGAACTTTTATTATTACACGACGCTGACATCAACTCTGAAAGTTATATGGGAAACGTCATATTTTACGCCATCATCTGCGGCAATACTCGAGCAGCTTGTAAACTAATAAAATACGGTGCCGATGTAAACGCACGAGGAGGTAGAGGCATAGTTGACAATTTGACTCTTGCAAAAAAGAACGGCGACTTGGAATTGCTAAAACTGTTGATTTTTGCGGGTTTCAAGTTCAGCATTTTTTCAGATCTGAAAAGTCTGAAAACGGAAGAGGATGACCCGCTCTACGATTTCCTCCTACAAATTAATAGCAGCCCTTTAAATTTAAAAGATTTATGTAGAATTCGAATTAGAACTGTGTTAGGTAAACAATTAATGCAAAAAATTTATCGACTTCCATTACCAATTGTGATTTTGCACTATTTGGCTTTAGAAGAGTTATAATTTCCTAAACGTTCGAGCACTAAACTTTTAAGCTGGCTGTTTCAAATCAAATGTTATGCGACCATAAATATTTTTAATTCCGAAAGCACCTCGGATTTTTGCAGTTTTCTAGTAATTTATGGCTTCAATTAGAACAGAAACACCATTGCAATGTGAAGAAATTGACGCCTTCTGTAAATAGCACACATTTCACATCACCAGGCTTAAGGATTACCCATATCAGATAACATATCCTTTCCTAATTAAAACCAAGATGTGCACAGGTCAGGATAACGTGTACGCGAATAAATTTTCTACTTAATATCACTCATCTACTGATAATAGACAAACAAATACAAAATAGCCTACGAGCTTGGCACGAAAATGTTTTTTAGATTACGTAATTGCCGAGAGAAGAGTCACTAGGCAAATTTTTGTTCATTTCCTTTTATGAGATTTTTAAACTATTTCCTTCTGGATTGCCTTTGGAAAAAGTTGAAAAAGCAAAAAGGAAATTCTATAGCATTCCTTAGATTTCCCTTCACTTGTACACCAAATTTCCTCAGTCAGTGATTGTTAAACTCGGCTACTACACCTCACTTGTTCAAAAAGCAGATTTTCCAGCCTTGGATCGTAATATACTATTATGGTCGCATAAACATTTTTGTATAAATTTTTGGCACAATTTCTATAAAATTAATATTAGGTCGTATTATAAAATCTAGTCAATAAATTTGAATATTTTGTGATGATTTAGTTTTATAGGATTTTTCCGTTTTAATTGTAAATTTTATTATAAAAACTAATGCAGTAAAATAAAAAATTTCTTATACAACATAACATAATTATAATAATGCCAACAATGGTGTCACATTAACATTTGAAAGTTACGTTGATAGTGTCAATCTTAAAAAAATTGTCCAGTCATTGGAGACATAAAAAGGGGCTTTCCCTACAAAAAGTCAAGGAAAGTTCTAATTTGGTGGATTTGTACAGTTTGGTATCCTAATTAATATTCTGAGTTTGCGACCTTGAGCGACCGCCGCCATATTGGAAAAATGGTACCAAAAACCAGTTTTTCAAGAATATCTTCTCTCCAGTGCCACCTAGGTCAAAAATAGTTATTAGAAACATTATAGAGCATGAAATTTCCTGCAACTTTTGTATAAAATATTTTTCAATCAGATGAATAGTTCTCGAGTTACAGGAGTCAAACTATTTTTACTCATTTACGCACCATCATGAGGTAGAGTAAGAGGCACTCCTGAAATAAATTTCAGGAGTGCTTCGGGTGCTGGATCTTTTGTTGTTTTCACTGGAGTAAGCCCAATCTTGCTCCTTTCCCAATCCCATTGCTCTGGACTCTCGTGTATATCAATCCAAGCCTGAACTTGGTGGTAGGTCCGAAGGGAATGTTGCCGTGAAGCTTCCCTTGTACGGGGTAACCACAGCACCTTTATTCAAACTTTCCTCGCACACAAAACAAATATCTCCTAGAGCAGCCATAATAGATATATTCCGCTTGGCGTCTACCGCGATACTAACACTCATGATACAATAACTAGTAAGGTACGATGACGCGCATCTTAGCTCATAGCTGTGACGTCAGTTGGAGCGGTTACGGCTGGTTACGGCATAGATGAGGGAGATAGAGATGATAGAGAGAGAAAGAGAATCTGTGACTTACGGGTATCATGCTTAAAAACTGCTCCAAATGACGTCACTGCGCAGAAAAACCCAAAATAAAACTCGTAGTGATCGTATCTTACTAGTTATGTATTATGTTATGACTAACACTAACGAATTTCTACTGAGCATGGACGGCAGATTTTCGTAAAGGAGAGGGGAGAGGAAGATGAAAACTTGGAAGAGGAGGGAAGAAATTTGCAAGAATCAATTGATATAAATGAGCTTGGACTATCTACGGCATCAAGACGGAAGAAAAGATATCAGTAAATAACGAATCGTGGATTAGGCCTACTGATGGGGATACCACATAAAAAAATGCGTCTCTTACTCCACCTCTTGGTGGTGCGGAAATGAGTAAAAAAACGGTAGTACGTATTAAGTACTCGGTATTTATTGAAATTTCGAGAAAAATATAGCGATTTTGCGAATTGTAGAAATTTGCCGAGTTTGACTCCGCTGTAACTCGTGAACTATTTATCTGATTGAAAAATATTTTATACAAAAGCTGCAGGAAATTTCATGCTCTATAATTTTTCTAATAACTATTTTTAATCTAGGTGGCACTGGAGAGAAGATATTCTCGAAAAACTGGTTTTTGGTACCATTTTTCCAATATGAAAAATTTAGAACTTTCCTTGACCTTTTGTAAAGTAGAACCTACCCATTGCCTGGACTATAATATGCAACTTATTAATTTTGAAATTTTCACCCACAAAATTGATATTTTCTTCAAATTTCCACTATCAACCTAATTTCCTAATTTAAATGTGGCACACTATTTTTTGTCGCAGGAAATTTTTTATTTTAATGGGACTAAACGATTAAAAAATACCTTTTTTCTATAGCTGATGTTAAAGTAAGATTTCTTCGACTAAAAATAGTAGAACAAGTGACACTTGCACTGCGAGAGTAGATAAGATAGCTTTCACAGCAAGGATAGGCACAATAATTTAATTGTAGTAATTGGAATTTCTTAAATCTGTTTTTTTTTAATATCTGCTATAGAAAAAAATTAAATTTTATACATGGTGATAAAATTTAAATACTGACTCGCGAAAAATAATTCACTCGTGACATCGTCGCTTGTGAATTATCTTTTCCACTTGTCTATTAACTAAAAAATAACTATTAGGCAACTATTTTGAATTAAATAAAACGTTTTGTGATTTAATGTCTGTTTTTCTAACCACCCAAAATATCCATTGCCTTCCTCAGAGCCCCAGATCTTTCTTAAAATTGGCTGGTGTAGTTGAAGTTAATGAATGAAGCTCTTACATACATCACCAGAAATTTTAAACACTACAAACAGTCAAAATACTTACCTTCCCTTTAGGAGTTTGAATTGATTAAGAAGATTCACTTCCTCAACAACATTTTTGATTACAATTCAGTTGACTATTACTAAAATTAATTAAAAAGCAATAAAATAATTTTCAATGTCTATCTTGAAATAAATCATTAAATTGAAAGCAAATTTTAAAATTATTTTTGTAGTTCTTGTTGTTTGCCTGTCGGTTTAGCTTCCTGCTTATACCACCTAATTCCGAAGAATATATTCTTGATGTCAAGTAAGCTCGATAAAATGTAAAATTTGCAAATATATTTTAAAAATATTAAATAAAATACAGTAAAATAAATGAATTTTACAAACTGAGAGTTGATTATATTAATTTAAAATGTATTTAAAATATATTAATAGCGTTAAGTCCCTTCTTCATTAACGAATTTGTACATAAAATCGTCGAACATTCTATAACAGTGATAATCTGAACGTTATAAAAACTATAGCCTGACTTCAGGCGGATTGGAATGGAATGCTAGAGAACTTCCGCTCCATATTCTTGACCGAGGAATGTACTTTTAATACTAATTGGCAATCAGCTGCTCTAAGCGAATATTGTAATTTTAGCACTAACATTAAAACAACCATCAGCTAGGTGGAATATTTGTTGCCTTCTGTCCATTACCTGATCCTTTAGGTTTCGATCCAAACCCACCAAACCACGACATTTTCCATTCTAGCGTGTCATGTAATAACTTTTCTTCTTCCGGTGAAAATTTTAATAATGTAGATACGGCTCTTATCAAATGTTGCGCTTCGTATTCTCTACTTGTTAAAAATTTAATTAAAACGTGTTTTAGGTACTTTGAGTTTACGTCGTCTTCATCTTTACGTATTGAATTTTGCAAATTTTTAGTCGACGTTTGACTGGGTGCCAAAATAGCCACACAAGTTGGATCCGTCAAGTCGTTGTAAATATTCGTATTGCCAGTTCTCAATTCTTGTTGTAAAGTTTTCTTCATGTCCGCTAAACGTAACTGCAGGGTTTTTATGATCTATAAAGGAAATTCGATATTATTCAAGAAAGGAAATGATGGGAGAAATAAACTTACCTTATTTTTATCCATGAGTTGGTCTTCCAAATTGCTGATGGTACCTTTTAGTTCTTGTTCAACCGTTTTATTTTCTTTACTTTTATACCTTTTATTTTCTTCTTCCAACAAAGAAATTTTGGTACTAAGTTCGCTCATTTCCATTTCTTGTTGTCTCATGTCCCGTTTCGCCATTTCCATTTGTTGAGATATCTCGGCGTTCCGTAACAATGTGGAGTTTTTTTCAGACGTGACCCTAGAAAAATTGAGTATAATTACACTAACAAAACAATTATTGCGTTTACCTTGTCAGCGTTTTTTGCACGTTGAGACAATTGAATTTTTCTTCTCCTAATTCCTTTTCCAACTTGGTTATAATTTGTTTCAAAGAAACGTTTGCTTGGTGTTCTGATTCGGCAGATAAACGTAGTTTGCTACATTCGTCTTCAGATTTATCCAACAGGCTTTCGCTATTGTCTAAATTTTTGCGCACTACTTTTATTTCGACGTTTGAATCTTGCTGTAATGTTTCAAATTTTAAAATAAATAATATTTTGTGTCTATGTGATCAAGAGGAAACAATCTAAGGCGGATAAAAAGAAAAAAAATTTGGAATGTAAGAGTTTATTTGTCTAAAAAATAATAGTAAAATGGAAATAAATGTTTTTTTATAAAACTAAAATAACAGCGATGGGTTTAAAAAAACACAAAAATCTTAAAACTAACTTAATATAAAATAATAAGTAAATAAAAAATGGAATCATTCGGGTCTTAACAATTTATAACAAAGTGGGAGTTGGTTCCAATGTGTATTAAGAACTTTTTTCTATTTTAGTTAATTGTAAAGAGTGTTGTAATTTAATTTTGGTTCCAATCTTCAAACTTGAGACTTAACATTTTAACTTAATGGTATTCAATATATTAGGAGTAAGCATATTTATCTTCGATAGTTGTTGAGGTGTGAAAGACATTCAAAGTCACGCATATGCTCCAACAACGAAAAAAGTCGAAGTGTGAGTCGTTGAATGGCTTTTGCAACTAAACGTTTGAAGATAAATGCTCTGATAGACTTTTCATCTGGTCAAAAACTCGAAGTACCGTAAATATTAAGTCTGAAGATTACACCTATCAGCACAGATACTGCAGTGTATCGAGATACATATTTTACATATCTTTTAAATAGAGTAATATTTATAAAGTTTTTTTAGATCAAAATTTGATTGGTATTTTAATATTCGAAACTCAATAAATCCTGGAGAATCATACTCCGCAAACAAAAGAAAAATTTTAAAAAGCAATAAGTTTTAAACTCAACTTGATTAAACTGAGATAGGCGTCACTAACTAATTTAGTATTAATTAGTTTTTAATATAAAATAATCTATCCATTTCTTTATTCAATAATAATAATTTATTATTATTTGTGAAACTATATAAACCTAGATATCAACAACATATTGATGACGCCAACTGAATTATAATTGAGGATTCTTATAGAATCAAGTTGTATTTTACTTTAACTCTTCTGGCACACGATTCAAAATTTGAACAACCAATTTTGTATTAGAAAATTTTAGTTGTTTGCACAACCTAATTGTCTTTCAGGCCTGAATTATGCAAGATAAATATATGCTCTCCCGGATGTTTCTGTAAAAAATTTCTCAAAAACAGTTTCCCTGTCTTAATTCATACTATTAAATTAGTACAGTAAATAAAACTGTTAAGGCATAATCAATAAAAAAAAAAGATAAACTCAACAATCGATCAAAATTTGCAAATATAGAAAATTATTTTGATTTGCATCTGTAATGTTCCAGAAACCTTTAAATTTTGTATCTGTATATCTAGATTCTGTAAAAGATGTATCTGTTACAAAACTGATTATAAAGTGTCCACCAAAAGTGTTAATTTTAATAATGTGAAAATTCAAACAAATTAGAATGTCTGTGTAAAAGCCAATAAAATTAAATTGCTGGTATATAGTACACACCCAAGTGCATCATAATACTGACAAGTATAGGAAAAGTTGCGAGGTATTCTACTAAAAAAGAATAAGATTAAAACTTCAAAAAAATGCAAGATTTGGACTAAGTCAAGTGAGCGATCTTCAAAGATCCCTCACCTCAATTAAAGCCAAAAAATTGAAAATCTTAAAAGCCGAAACACTTATGCTGCAATTTTCCAGCAACTATAACAAAGCAGCCCTAAAAATACTTCCTTAAAAATAAATCAAGCAAAAATTCAAAAATCTATTTTGTCTCATGATCAAATAACAAAAGAGGAAAGAAAAGCAATTTTCTTTCATTTTGCAGAACTCACAAACAGTTAAATCCAAGAAAAACATTTTTGACGTGAACATAATTTTTTTTCGGGTTCTGCAAATGGAAGATCCTAAGAAAACATCTATAAATTTTTGCCGTATATACCAAGCCAGGCAACTTCTAAAACTCTAAACAAATAACATCCGGTTTTCCACATTTCCATTCAACTCACAATTTGGCGTTTCAGTATGGTAACTTCCTCTTCAGATTCAGAGCGAAGATTTCTCAACTCTTTTGCGAGATCTTCAATTTCGCTAGTAAGCCGCTTAATTTTTGATTCTTTATTATTTAGTTCGAGACGATTGCATTCTAATTCGCACTCTAATTGTTTAAACTTTTCTTCTAACTCCTCCTTTTCTTGCACCGCCCTTCGTCTTTCGGCGCTCTCTTCAGCTGCTTGTCTACTCAGCCTACCCACCTGAAATTAATTTTATGTTTCCATTACTAAGAACGGTTTGAACGGCGCATAATGATTACCTGCGTTTCGAGGGATGTAATTTTATCGCTCCAAGACGTTTTTATATCAGCTAAATGTAAATGCGCTTCTTCTAATCTATGTTCCAGTAGTTTCCGCTCTTGACTGGCTTGATCAGTATCAGTGGAGTCTGACGTACTCCTTTGCCTTAATACGGCAACTAAATCGGTCAAATGTCTTTTCTCTTCTTCGCGTTTTGCTAATTGAGTAGCTAAAGATGCTAAATCACGAGCGCTCGAATGCCTCAAGCTTTCCAAATCATCCTACAAAATTAAAAGGATGGTGATATCCAATGTGAGTCTTAAATAGACGTGTGGTGCAAGCGAAAACAAGAATTTTAAGACTCGCTGTTAAATTTTGAAGCCCAAAGCACATACCTGCAACGCCAACTTGAAGCTCACAAACATAAAATGCTACTCAACACATGTGCAACTTTCTACATCCGGTGCGAACCCTTGAACTTAAATTATAAAAAAATTAAATAAACGGCCGAGAGTAAAATCAAAAATATTCTTTAATTTGTGTAAGGTAGGTAAACCACCATCTAACTGAAAGTGAGTTACCTCAAGAAAAAAGTAAATGTTAAATTAGAAATTATCAACTCTACTGAAAATTATGGGTTGTTTTTCATTGAATCAGTCAAGTGATTGAAAAACAAACAAATTAATAGTCAGAATAGAATATGCACTTGAGCCATAAATGTGGATTGAATCTCGACTCGGCTAGCTGCATTCTTGTGAGCACTCTAATTAATAGTTTTCCAATAAGTGTCCAAAATGTAGACGTCACGATACACAGTTGAAAATAAGCGGACCAAGTCCTTTGCAAAGACGAAACTAATTGTTACAATATTACATTACGATTCAATGGCGAAACCGAGACTTAGAAATTTTACGGTATTATTTTCAATCAAGCAGTGCCGTACTTACCCATTTTGAAGCATTCAACATTTCTTATAGTAGCAATTGGTTTTAGACCTATAAATATTTCTCCGATTCATGTTACATTGTCACGGTTTTGTTTCCTCAATTGTCTGCTTATTAGTATCTCTGTCACTGATATGAGCGATAATTTTTTATATGTAGTCATTCTAATTTGATTAAGCTAAAGGTTTGTTTCAAATTTCATTTCTAATAAAAAAATGTTATGAGAATTAGATTGACGATTTAATAATTTGAACTAAATTTGTTTTATCAGCCAAATATTTTAGTATAAGATTAAAAGTCTTTATTTCATTTGTCGAAGCCCCTAGCTTATAAATATTGATAAGTACGGCACTACAAGCAGGCAGTTTTATTACAAACCTACAACTTATTTACGTTAGTAAATATTTACTAGGCAAATAATAAGATGCTAAATTTTACCATATTTCAAGCTGTTTAAAAATGTTATTAAAAAAGAATATAAATTCAGAAAATGGTATATAGCAACCTACAAGCATGTCTACGACTAGAGTTGCATTCTATTCGATATAATTTAAAAATTTGTTGTAAAATTGAAATTTAAGAGTAAAACTTCTGGATAAATTCGTAATTTGTGGTTAGGCACTGCATCCAGATTATAGAAGTAAGCAATAAAGAAGCTAAAGAAGAAATTCTAATATTTTTATTTATAAATTAAACAAATAAAGTGTGGATTTGATGATGACCTATGGAAAAAATACCCGATACGTTTGGTTATCCGTTACTAAAATATATCATAACTAATACAATTTTTTAAAAAATTACACGTAGATTGGAAATAGTCCAAAGAATATCAACTGGCATAAAAATTATACCTACCTTTAATTAATAAATTTACAATGCAAATAAGTTAACTTGATAAGGAGAAGATAAAAATAAAAAGTAGGCGAACTACGTCTATAAATCATCCAGTAAAAATTAAATGCGTAGAACAAAAGTACATGGGCCATTTATATTATAAATTATATTTAACTTTATTTTATGTGTGGGTAAATCAAATTTGTACACTTAAAATGTAGACTTAAGTAATTAATTTTGGTGTCGTAAAAATTGCTCCACAAATGTGGGAAATCAATTGGGACAAGATAAAAGTTTTATCTAAAAATCAATAGGAAATTAGACCTACCTGAATATCACTTAATCGCTCCTCCTGCCTCCTCAGTCTGGTTAATTCGTTCCGCATTTTATCAACCTGACTAGTGGTTTCCTTAAGCAGAGAATTTTTCTCTGCCAATTCTTGTTCCCTTAATAAAACTAATTGTTTCACTTTGGTTAATTCTTGTATCTGAAAATTTTCGACCTGTTCTATATCGTCTCTATGCTCTATTAATTTTTTCTGCATGGCTAAAAAGAAAACTTTCTATTAACAAAAAGTTAATTAAGGTAAAGTTCTTACCTTCAGCATATTTTAACGATTCTTGCAACGTTCCGATCAATTTTTTTGCATCATCTTTTTCCTTCTCGATTTCTTGAATTTTCTTATCCTTTTCGTCTATTATCAATTGCCATTCTCTAGTTTTTTCTTCGAAATTTCTAGCGGCCAATTCGGATTCCAACCTACGCTTTCTGTTATCGTCCTCTTGTCGCCCACCCTCGCTACTTTCATCCTTATTACCTTCGGATGACAAAATTGAATTGACACTAGAAGTAGATCCGTGTTGAGACCGACCCCGAATTGCTTCAAACCGTTGAGTCGTCGAAGAAGTAATTTTAGCAGTTAATTTTGATAAATCACTTCCGGTTTCTTCCCGAATTTTATTCTTTAAAGACGCAAACATATTTCACCAATTAAAACTAAATGAAAGTTAATAGAACATTTAAATGTATGAGTAACACAAACATGTCAAATTGACTAGGTTAGGATTGAAACTTCACACGCCTCGCTGCAGAGCCTTTGCAATACTACCAAATAAACAGCTTATAATTTACATAAATAATCGTGATCATGAAGTGTAAATTTTAAAATATGATTCACGATTTATCACTAACTTGCAAGTTGTCAACCATCTGTCAGATTTGACAGCAAAGGATTATATAAAAGCGCTGTTGTCACGTTTACAAAAATGAAAGCGGGGCGAACTGGTGAAAAACAGTGGCGTCGTAAGTAAAAAATTTGAAATTTAATAAAAAATATTGACGTAATCACAATATTTCATAATTTTTTGCTTAAGTCTAAATTTGATAAGTACTTTCCTATTCACAGTCCATAGATAATACTAAAAATTAATTTAAAAAATAGGTAATTTTATCACATAGGTTTCCAAACTTTGATGGAATGATCTCGGCTTCCGGTCACTATTAACGTCTTGTCCATCGACACGTCAATCACTGTTATCGGACCTGTGCATTAAAGGTTAATTCAAATCAAAATCCAAATTCAAGTTACTTACCATTGTGAGCCTGAATTTTGTGTAACAATTTAACTTCAACAATATCGTAAATATAAAGAGTTCCGTCCTCCGAGCCCAACAATAACAAAAAATCCTGCCATTTTAAACAATGCAGTTGAGATTCCAACGTTTTATTGTATAACGCCATTCCTGTATTAATATCAGTCACTTGAAATGTATGATCCAGTGCACAAGAAACCAACTTCTGCCCCTCTGGACTAAAATTAACAGCCATCACTGAAGATTTATGCAATGAAAATTTTCTGAACATTGAATTATTCACGACATTCCAAATATAAATTTCCCCATCACTGGTTCCCGAAGCCAAAATATTATTTTCACTAGAAATTTTTCTATTAAATTTATCAATAAAAGTTTAAATGAAATGACTTACGAGTTAAAGCATACGCAATTTACTTGAGAATTATGATCAAACCGTGCTGTAAGAGATTGCACCGGTTTTATACTGTTGCCTGATTCGAAACTCTTCCATATTCTTACTGTACAATCCGAACTACCAGATGCTAAAAGTTGGGATGTTTCAGCCCAAGCTAAACAAGTTACAGCATCTTCGTGTGCCATCACGCTTTGAGATACTTTAACAAAATCTAAATCATATAAGGTTCTGAAAAATGCAGTCATTACTTGCGTACTCTAAGAGATCGCTATAAACTCGGTACAAACATATAAAGAGCCAAATTCGAGGGAGTGGGGAGGTTGAAAAAATTACAAAAACTTACATGCTGTTGTCAAAACTTCCAATGACGATGACGTTCATATTGGGCAGCTTAATGCAACTGCTCAGGGGTAGTTCCCCAACACTGGCACTCCTAATCTGACGATTTTGCGGTAAAGAAAATACTTTGAGTTTAAAATCATGACCAACTGAAATTATTTTAGTGCCGCCTTCAGCTAACAAAAGCCAACCAATGGCATCTTTATGACTGCTGAATGTTTGTTGTAATTGTAGAGGAAACTTTTTCCAAACATTCAAAGTTTCTGGAATGGTTAATCAATGATCAAAAAATTCGAAAAACTAATTGAACATATACTAACCGTCGATTATATCTTCCGATTCCGACACGCCTCGTGAATGACCATTTTTATTTCCGGTTTCTCTTTTAGGGTGAGGTACCTTAAATATTTGCTTGGGAATCTGCCCGAATTCCATGATTTGAACTTCTACTGCATGTCTCTTATTATAATCTTCTATGGAATCTAAATTGACATTGCCTTCGTAGCAAGTATGGTAAAACACTGAAACCAAATCAATAAAAGACAAATTGTAAAAAAACAAATCAACACTTACAATTGTTAGCTTTGATGGCTTCTTCTCCTCTTTGCTTGTAACCAAAAATCAAATCAATCCACAAGTGCAATTTTTCAGAAACAAAATCGGATTCTAAAGCATTTTTCAGAGTGGTAACAAAGTGTTTAGGGCTATCGGCCCAAGGGGGCAATTCGACGTCGCCCACCTTGACCGAATTGTGACGACTTCCAAAATTTATTCCTAAACTATTAACTAAAAAATCCCCACCTTGTTCGACGTTATAAAATTCTGGAATTAATTCCTTAAAATCAGACATGTTTTTCAAACAGTTGTTGTAGACATCCGAACATGAATTGAACATACGATCCGGGTGATCAAAACGACCGTTTTGTAAACACAACACATAGTGAGGGTACAATCTCACTAAATAAAATAACACAAAGGCGGGGGTAGAATAATGTGAACCATAAATAAATTTTGGAACGTCACCCATTTCTTCGCTCCTTTGCAACAGCCTCTCCAAACGTTCTTGATTTAAAGCTCCCACTGGTTTTGATAAATCACGGTAAGAATTGGGATCGTTTAAATCCAATGTTTGACTGGTGTAATCTGAAATTACCCACGGAAACACTGGATATTGGGTTAAATCATTAACCGTACGATCTGCCAAACTAAAACAAGAGTTAAATAACGAACATTTTGAAATTTTGAATTATTACCTATTTAAATACATTAGGTAATCATAATTGGAAACGTAACCGTTTTGCCACTGCAGGGTCATGACGTCCTGCTCAATTTCGTTCAAATTTAAGCCGGATTCCAACAAGGCATTGTACATTGCATCGCGATCATTTTGAGTTCGAAATGCTACATAAATATAAGGAACAGAATTATTTTCGTCGGAATAGATTTCTAAGCCCTGCAAAATTGTAAATAAATTAAATAAAAAATTAAGATCATGACAAAACTTACGACTTGACGTAACAAAAATCTTCGTTTTATTACTCTTTTAATACTGCACAAGACAATTTTTAATACAGGTTCCTATAACAATAAATTATTTAATTTGGTAATTAAATTGTGCTATGTTAAAATATGTCGTGAGAGTCAGATTCAGATTAATCGTGTTTTTAAGGTAAAGCCAGTACCAAAGGTACAAAACTTCCTGAATAGTATTTAAAATAAATATTCCCTTACAACAGGGGTGTCAAAGCTACGTTTATCAAACCGGGGAGTCTGGGGGGTATGGAATACCCTCCAGTACACCAGAGATTGTACGCAAAAAAGTGTTACTGAACTTATAAGTTATCTTATCTCGTTTCACCTTTATCCTACAGTCAAAATGGTTTCACACAAAATTAAAGACTACAAAATTTATCATTTTTTTATAGCACCCATACTTTTCGAGCAGTAGGTGGGCGAAGTTAAGGAATTTTTAAGAAATACCAAAAATATTGAGTTTTACAAGCAAAGGTACAGTGATATTGTTTTTAGTCAATATCTCGTTTCATCTTGATTGTACGGTCAAAATGTTTTTATAAGAAATTAAAGGCTAGAAAATTCTCTACATAATTGTCCCTTATCATTTTTTTATAGCACCCATACTTTTCGAGCAGAAGTCGGGTGAAGTTAACTGATTTTTGACAAATACCAAAAATATCGAGTTTTACAAGTAAAGGTACAACAATTTGGTTGTACGACAATATCTTGATTCCTCCTTATCGGACGGCCAAATGGTTTTATATGAAATTAAAGGTGACGAAATTCTCTAGAAAATAGTTCTTCATTTTTTTTCCATAGAACCCTTTACAGGGCATTATCATCTCTATCTCGGAAATGGTGCAACAAAATTGAAAAATAGAGAGGCATTTTTTCTTGTAAATTTCATGATGATGAGCCGACGGGGCCCTTAGAATGAACGGATCCTTGATCTGAAACCCATGCCTAAATCCGCCCCTGCATCTATCGCCAGTGTGCTTATATTTCTTACATAAATCGTCTAAATTCATCGATAGTGACTAAAAATAATTGAAAACTGGAAATAATGAAAAGCAAATTTTTTTAAAAAAGTAAAATTTTTGTGAATTTAATTTTTTATTTTGTAGCTGCCTTCTTTATTATTTTCTGTGAAATAGGCTGGCTTTTAAAAAAAATTTACTATACAAAAGTTGTAGTCCATTAAATTTCCTATCCGGCGTGGGGCGTTAGATTTTTTGTAAAATGTTTCGTTTAAAAGATACAGGGTCTTGAAAAAACAAAAAAAAAACAAAGTTTGAATTTTTCAACATTTTTTCACTTATTTTAATTCATAGCTCGAAATCCGTTGATTTTAGACGGAAAAGGTTTAAATGTAGTTTGTAGATTATTTCACGCTCTTTAAAAAAGCACCAAACCATTTTTACTGAAATTCAATATTTTCGGGGATATGGCCACGTGAAGGTGGAAATTGAAAAAAATGCTTTAAAGAAGCGTAACTATCGAGGGTTTCAATTTAGAAAAAATTTTTTGTTAATTATTGTTCTTAGAAAAGTGACCTCTATCACCACCCAAGTTATGTAAGGTGTATCCGGAGACACCCTGTATATGCTTATTATAGTATTATTCAAAATAAACCTATACGTTTCTATAAATATTGATTTTTTTTGCAGCCCACTTAACGTTAAACCTTGTTTTCGTGGCCCAAGTTAGCCTTTGAGTTTGACACCCCTGCCTTACAAGATGCTAGCAACATCTTTGATGTATTAAATATCAATATAACTTTTAAAAAATAATATAAATTTTGGTATTGCATAACGAACCGAGAGGACGGAAGGATTGCTTTTCAAAGAATGGTAGTTGTAATACTTTCTTTGAGCAACACAAAAACAGAAATCTGAAGCTTCTTGCAGGACATTTTCAAAATTACCACTTCGATGTTGTTGAAAGGTTGAAAAAGCAGTTGCTTCCTTGACAACACAATTAAGCCAGGATTTACCACGAGTGGAGTAATTTTATCGGCTTCTCCCTTCATCAAAACTCGGTCATTTAAATCCAACCATAGTGGATCGAAACGAACCCTGGCTTGTCTGGAGTGAACGATAGTTGCAATCTAAATAAAAAATTGCACTTTTTATCACTGTACCACTAACAATTTTAGAAATGTACTCACCATGTCTGCTTGCTCGGCTGCCGGTAAAGTGGAAGCTCGGTGCAATTGAGAAATACGTGATAAGGTATCTGCTATGCTGGCATAATTAAACACAAACAAAAATTTATAACTATTACAAAACTTGTAGGGTTCGATCTTGTTGTTCTCCAACATTTCGATGTACTGTTTGGAGCAAACACTCAAAACATTTTTACTATTCAATAAAAACTTCGCACTACCCTTAAATTGTTCCAAAATCGTACATTCCTTTAAAAGAATCTTTACAATTGGTTTGCTTAACTCTTTAGGATCAAAAACTAACGATTTGGAACACAGCCTCAATCTTCCGTTTTGTTTCTTCGAATCGTAGGTATCCACTGTCGTATCGGGATGTACCAAAGTTGCACTAAAATCTTCAAAATAAATTTCTCCAGGTTCTAGCAATAATAGCGAAAATCTGTAAGAAGTAAATTTATTAACTTAAGTGTGGGTTGATTAAGGATCACAATCAACTTACCTCTCTTTTTCCATGTTCAAGAAAATTCGAGTTCCTTCTTACACAATAACAACAGAATTTTCACATAAATGTTATAAAAATGTTTGGAATTGTTAAAATAATAACAAAATACAGGATATGGAAAAGCCAATCACAAGTTTAAAAATTCATGATTGTGATGTCAACAAACTAACAAACGCAGTGGCGTGCAACTAACTGTAGTCGGCTAAGGTTGAATAAACTAAGACGTTTCTAATGAAATAATAATATATTCTGAGGTTTTCTTATAAAAATGATTTAGACAATTATGGGATCCTCTAGAAATAAATTGCGACTCAATAATTTTATCAATACATTATTAAAGAGACCTTCCATTCAATTATTTTTAATCTAATTTATATAAAGGTCAACGATAATTTACTATGACAATTTATTGTCATTTTCTATAAAATAAATCACAAGGTCAATTTTTAAAATAAAATTTCCTTCAGAGAATTTAACTTCCACTAATGCAGTTCCGCTACTGTCCTGTCAAATATTAATTTGCCATCAGGTTAAAATTTTGTCTAATAAGTTGTGCTGTAAAATCGATTTTTCTGACAAAAAAATTTCAGGACTTCATTTGGAAGTAACTGTAGGTAAAGAAAATTCGAATCCAATTTCTTACAGTAAATTTTTATTATAAGTTACACATAAAAAATTAAAGAGATTATGGAAACACAGACAATAACAAAAACGTTATTCGTACTCTGCTATTTTGACCATCATATATACCCCCACTAACATGGCACTCAGCTGCAGCAAAGTTTGTGTGATGCTTGGTTTTTCCTCTTCCAGTAGTTCGGGAATCACAGATACTAAAGCTATATAAATAAAACCCCCTGCTGTGAAGGGCAGGATCCAGTTCGTTGCTAATAAACCATCCTGAGCGGACAACGATAAAACCGTCCCAAGCAGAGCTCCCACAGCCGTTGTTAACTGTAACAACATGGCTTTCTTGCGCGATACACCCGACTGCACAAGAATGGCAAAATCTCCGATTTCATGAGGAACTTCGTGTAGTAAAATTGTAACGGTGGTAATAAAACCCACACTGTTACCCGCTAAATACGACGCACCTATAGCTAAACCGTCAGTAAAATTATGACAAAAGTCGGCAGCGAGATTTAAGTAACCAGCCACTTTAATTTTATTCTGTCCATTATTTCCTTTGTCTTCTTTTTTATCTAATTTAGTAACCTTTTTACTGGCTGTTCCTTCCTTATTATTTTTCTTCTTTTCATCACTGGAAGAACTCTTTTTAGCATGAGAATGTCCGTGACCTCCCTTAATAAACCGTACGATTTTCTCCACAACTAAAAATACTACAATTCCAGAAAGTACACCCAAACCGACCGACGTATCGTGCGTATGTGCACCCCCATGATCATGAGAATGTTCATGACCGTGATGATGTCCTTCCACGTTCATTGTCGCATGTGGAATTAAATGTAAAAATGCGTCACCCAAAAGTCCACCCGACGCAAATGCAAGTAAAATTTTAAGTAGAGGTTGCTTTTGTTCCGTATTATCGAGAGGAACGACCAACAATATCACAACTGGAGCTGCACTTATCAACAAAGTCGAGCCAATTGCGCGAATCCATATGTCACTCTTTCCGCTTTCGGGTATCTCTTCCTTTGGTTTTTCACTGCTGTGAAGATGCTCGTTAGCAGCACGAGAATATTTGAAAGACGGAGGAGTATCATCGTGATGATGATGATCGTGTTCATGATCATGATGGGAATGTGCCAGACAAACACCATTCAACAAACACCACGCAAAAAACACACAAAATAATTTAAAATTCATTTTGTTAAAATAAGTCCACGTATTCAGTTCATCATTTTATTGTGCAAAATTTTAACCCGGCTTGTAAAAAAAACTAAGCAAATGTCAATTTGACAACCTTTGACAGTCAGTGACACGTTACAAATAATAATAATATTTGTAACCAGGGCCGAACTGGCCACTTTCTCTCATGAGTTTCAGTCTGATACATATTAAATAAAAAACGAAAGGAAAAAGAAGCATCAAACCGCCTCTCCTAATATTGCGTAACCATTTTAATAGAATATAATGAAAAATGTCTTTAACTGAAGTTAAATCTTTGACGTTCACAAATTTCGACGCATCCTATATGGTATGATTTGTGAGAAAGAAACCATTACTGGGCAAAATAATTGTGAGGTTATGCTGGCCGCTTGTTAGTTTGAAAAGCAAAACGATCTTGTGTGTGAAAATTTTCAAATCTTATTAAAATGTCTGCTCGTTACGATCGTGCTATCACAGTATTTTCTCCAGATGGACATTTGTTACAAGTAGAGTACGCACAAGAAGCCGTAAGAAAGGGTTCGACTGCGGTAAATATTTCTTGATTGTCATAATTTCAATAATTTTAATTGCACTATTTTATAGGTCGGAGTTCGCGGTAAAGATGTTGTGGTATTGGGTGTTGAAAAGAAGTCGGTGGCCAAGTTGCAAGAAGAACGAACTGTACGAAAAATTTGCCTTTTAGATGATCATGTTGTGATGTCCTTTGCGGGTCTTACTGCCGACGCCAGGATTCTCATAAATCGTGCTCAAATCGAATGCCAATCGCACAAACTGACCGTGGAAGATCCTGTCACTTTGGAGTACATCACCCGCTTCATCGCCAGCTTGAAGCAAAAGTACACCCAAAGCAACGGTAGACGACCTTTTGGTATGTCGTGCCTTATCGGTGGATTCGATTACGACGGTTCAGCTCATTTGTATCAAACGGAGCCCTCTGGCATTTATTACGAATGGAAAGCTAATGCAACGGGACGTTCCGCTAAAACTGTACGGGAGTTTTTGGAAAAATACTACACAGACGAAGAAGTTGCCAACGAGCGTGGCACCGTAAAACTTGCTATTCGTGCTTTACTCGAAGTTGTACAATCAGGACAAAAGAATTTGGAAATTGCAGTTATGAGGAGGGGCGAGCCCTTGGTTATGCTCGATACAACTACCATAGCAGAATATGTAACTTTAATTGAAAAAGAAAAGGAAGAAGAGGCCGAAAAGAAGAAACAAAAGAAATGATTTTTAGTTAATTTTTATTATCCACTTACTATTTTTATTGCTTATTAAAATAAAAACTTGTCCTGTTTTTGTATTTCTTTGAGCTATTTGGTAATAAAAATTTAAACAAATTATGTTTTCAATGAAAAGTGGAGGTGCAAGATGATTCTACAAAAATTAATATTGTAATTAAATGCGAGGTCACAGGAGGTTTAACAATTTAACGAAATAAATTCATATTTTGTCCTGGGCTGTTAGTTGGAAATAAAAATAAAATATCGATCCAATATATTATGTATTAATTCTTATTTACAATTAAAATTAAGATATTTTAAAAATCAAACTAAGAATCAAAATTTATATTTTTTTCTACTTTAAAAAATTCTTTAATTTGTTCTATGCAATAATTTGCCTGCATCAAGGATTCCGTATTTTCGTGCCGTTTTCCTAGCTTCCAAGCTTCATTACAGTTAGTTTGGGCTTCTTCTACGATGCCCTTTTCAAGATAAATCAGTCCCAAGTTGGCATGCACAACACCAACGTGAGTTTGATCTTCTAATTTCTTTCCAATTGAAATGGCTTCCAGCAGACAATTTTCAGCGTTCTGAATTTCACCAGCTCTCCAGTTTGTGATTGCCAAGTCGTTAAGTAAAAGCATACTTTGCTCACAATTTTTCCCATTTACTTCTGAATACACTTGGTACGCCTCGGTTAGGTGTTTCAAAGATTTACTAACTTCTCCCCGATCCAGTAAAAATTGTGCATACCAGTCCTGTATTACACCATACAATAATTTACTTTCAGAATCTGTTTTTCCTTTAACTTGATTTAGACACCATTCGTATCCGATTTCAGCCTTCTCATTATCGGCCTTTAAATGACAGATCCGTGCCAGTTTCAAACTTATATGAATCACCTAAAATAAAGTAACATTTTGAAAAATTCTCTCCGACTTTTTCTTACTTACTTTTAAATCATCTTGACTTGTACCTTTGCTAAGCAACCGCTGCAAGACGCTAACAAATAACTTTTCTGCTTTATCGAGTTCTCTTCGATCAAACGCAACATTCGCCATCAAATCGTAGCAATAAGTAATACCTTGCTCGCTTTGCTGCTGTTGGGCTATCCGCAAAGCAATATGCAGTAACTTTTCGGCTTTCTCATACTCTTCCCTCCTAGTAGCCAATATCGAACGCTTCAGCGTCATTATTAGTTCGGACTCTTTCTCCTCATCTTCTTGAGAAAACCCCAACCAACTTAACACATTTAAAGCCAACACACATTTAATTTGAGTAGGATATTTAAATTTGTTGATATAACCTAACTTTACATATTGGCCATAATTTGAAAAGTTCTTTTTGGGTATTGAGTGGTGACAATTTAACGTAAAACTTTTATTATTTAATACTAATCTGTACAAACCACCAAATTGGCGAAACTTATTTATATAAAAGTTCATTTTGATAAATTTTTGGCTAAACTTCAAACGTTATGTTAACTTTCCTTGTGGTTCATAGATGGCGTAATGCGGCAAATTTTGAATTTCAATATAAGGCGATTCGTACACTACAGATTAAAGCAAATAAAAAAAATAATGAAAGTTGCTCTCGGCCTTTTTGCCGTTATAAGCAGCATTAGAATTCACCCAAAGAAATAAAGTGGATTAAATAAGATTAATATCTGAAAATTTATATCTGATGTTCAGAATTGACAAATTTGGGCGGATTTTCAGTATTTGCTGGGATGCCCGAAACATTGGCATTGGCATTTGAGTTATGCTAATATAGTCGCTTACTACGTAGTTTCTCCAAAATATTTTTAATCTACCTTCATTTGTCATCGCTTTGGCCAAAGTTGGGTGGACTGTTGCAATTCAGTTTGTGCTGGGCCTTGTTTGTGAGCGGATAGGGTTGAGGCTTCTAATACTACTTTCGGGGTTGCTCTTGGGAATCCTTGCCTTATTCCTTCAATTAATTGTTCCTTGGTTATATTTTTGTTTACCCCTTGTATGAATATGGAAGGCAATTTATTTGCTATTTTCACTGCAACAAAGTTTCGCTCCTTCTAAATTTTTGTTTTCTATGGTGCGGTCTGAGGTGAGGTAAATTGAAGTAAAATGTAATACTGGGGGGGTTATCATAAGTATTTCTCCTCGAGTTTTTTTTTTTGAAAAAATTAGATTTTCTTTATAAATTTCTAGACTTGGCAATAAGTCGGAACGCACAAAAATAGTGAAATTTTGGTCGACCTCTGGATATACTTATACTTGAAAAGTATCGGCTTACTGAAGCAACATGAAAAACTAATTATTATTATTAGCATGAGCGTACCCAGTGGGGGGCAGGGAGGGGCAACTGCCCCTCCCTGGATCCTTCCTGTCTCCCATATATTTAGCTGGTTAATTATGTGCCTCTGCCAGGAGAATTATTTATCAACAGAAAATTCCTGATTTGCCCCTCCCTAGGCCAAAAGCTGGGTACGCCCATGATTATTAGTAATATCTTGGCTGTAAGATTGAAATATAATTAACTTTCGTTGAAAAAGAGATTAAAATTTATATGTAGGATTTTTAGAATAATTAAAGAATTTGGTAAAAAAAGGACTAATAGGATATTCAATTAACGTTTACTTAGCGTCGCAATCTTAAATCAATATTGGATTTTAGAAGCAATTACGTTAAACTAAATCTATAAAACATAAGAGAATTTTATTTATTCAGTCTGAATGAAATAAATGGAGGGTAGAAATAGAAGAACTTATAAATCTTGAAAATAAAGGAAGAGGATAAAAGCTTTCCTAGATTGCTTTAGTAGTGCGTGTAGTGGCATTGCATTATCATTTCCATGCTTCCAACTTTTTCCTCCGAAATGAAATTTATTTATTTAGTTTAATTTAGTAATAAGCAAGATTTTGAGTAATAGATACATTATAATATACAGTGCGCATAATTTAATAAAACAAAAATGGAAACTATTTAAATAGAAAAATTTAATTAAAGAAATTAAAAAATTAAAACTTTAGTTTTCAGCATTCAACGTTGATTTTTTCAATGAATTGTCTTTTTAATAACTGAATAAAAATAAACCTATACCCCAATTATTGCATAAGTAATAATAATTACGTCTGATTTTCTCCAAGCAGCAGTTTTTGATATTTCAGATAATTCTTCGAAATTGGAGATTTGAAATTAATGATTTTGATTTCACCTCGGAAATCTGAAGAACAAAAAATAAAAATCGGGTCTTCAGATCCCTCATCAAATAAATTACAGCAGCTACCAGGTCAGACCATTTATATTATGCTACTTGTTGCACAAGAGCACTCTGTTTCCTTGGAAACGTCACATACAATGAAAAAGTGAAAAGCCTGCAATCAACGATCAATCAATGAAACGTTCCAATTTAAAATGGAGTGATGAATTTATTCACGTTCGTGGGTCATAAATACGTATTAATCAAAATTATTTGGATAGGCTTTAAATTTTTGAATTTTTATTAAAAACTTTTCCTTGATACTAATTATTAAGAACAAGTTGGATTATGTCGCTTACACAAAGAGTAGGTTGTCGAGAGTCAATTTCCTTTTATTCCTTTGAAGAAGAAAATGAGGGAATTCGTGTATTGTCAAGAGACTTTTAAGTAATAAATGCGGGTCTTAACAGATCGTTACATTTTCTGAATGAACCTACCATTTACTCTTCTAGCTGTGTGGTTTATTGATAAATTATTCTAACAATGTATACTGTTATTATATTATTCAGGATTAAATATAATAATATATCGGTTTATAATTAAAATAATTATTAGTACCAATGTAAGTGTAAAATTTGAAAAGTAAAATAATTTTAATTTAAGCCAGGTTAATTTTGAAGAAGAGGGGGGGAATTCCTTTTCGCTGAAATTCCTATTATTTACGTGGAACATAGCAATTTAAAAAATAAAACGAAAAATTGCAGTTTTAAAAATTAAAAACTCATTTTTTCCAAAATTCAACATTTTGGGAGTCCTTACAAAATGTATGACTTTTAGACAACTTTGTTCTGACTGTTCATCAGTTTTATGATAATATGCTACATAATTTTGAAATTAAAATTATTTTATTAATATTAACATTTGGAGGATATGTCCAAATCACATTTTTGCAGAAATTTTTATTATATTTTTTAATAAAATGAAATCAAACCGAAATAATGAACCCCACATATTGTATATCATTAAAAAGAGAATTAAAGAGCTATTCGAAAATATCATATTCAACTATGGTTTTTATTTAAGTAAACGCAACTTTATATTATAAACTCGGAAACTAACTTAGATATTTAAACTCTCCTTAGCCCATTTTGTTATCCTTAAAAAAGTATCTGAAGAAAGTGTTAACACTCTTTTGGAAACTTCCAAAACAACTGAGATTTCGACATTATTCATCAAAAAGTCCAATAATCGAACATTTGGTTATAACTCGAGAATAAAAAAAGATAGCGAATTCCGGTTTTGGCCATTCAGCTTTTCTCAAAAAAAGAGAATGAGGACGCGCCATCTATTTTTTGTTATCTCCTGTAGTTACCGATTTCCCCACAAGAGGCATCTAAATTGAACCACCCTGTACATAGAATTTTAGGAAATAACAATATTTATTTTGGAATTTGAAATTGTCGCTATCGACCGTCAGGACTTCTTCTAGGATGAAAAATAAATACGAATTTCAAAATTTTGCGTAATCAACAGTATATTCTGGAATATGAGATTTATTCAGCCGGCATGATTAGATTCAGTCAATATAGATTTTTTACTCTCCGAGAAGACAGAAATATAAAAAAATCTTAATTTATTACCCATTTAAGGCCCCACTTTGGTTTCCCCCAGTACTTTCTTTGATAAACAAAGTTATGTACAGAGACTCATAATGAAATCCGGATGCCGTTTTTTGTTGAAAATTTCATTGTCTTCAATTTTGTTTATTTACTTTTTCTTACAGTTTCTGACTGGCTGCGGCTTAAACATGACTCGGTAAAATGCGAAAAATATTGTCGTCTATATCTAGGAAACGGTGCTACCAAATAGAAAAATGTATGTGAATAAAAATGTAGAGAATGAAATTTACAGGAAAAAATGCTTATTCATTTTTTTATTTCGTCACACCGTTTCCGAGATATATTGTTTAAGCCGCTGTCAGTCAGAAACGGCCCCACAAAACTAAAAAATGTATGTAGGCAAAATTGAAGACAATACAATTTGGAAAAAAAAATGTCTAGAAAGTTTTGCTGTAAAATGGATTTTTGTATGCCAAAAACGGCTTTAAAACCAGAAAATTGCATTGTAACATATAGGAGCGTTCAGATTTTATTATGAGTCACTGCGTACGTAACAATTTTGAGATTGAAAAGTACGTAAAATATTTATTTCAATTTTTTAAGGCTTATATGGCTCACCTGGGCTATAAAGAATTTTCCTCTAAGAAAAAAAGAAGAGATTCTAAGAAAAAAATGTAAATAAACAAACAAAGAATTTTTTCGTGGAACTTACCGATTCAAAGAAAATAATGTAAATAAACATATAAAGAATTTTTTCGTGGAACTTTACAGGTGGTACCCCATTTAAAACGATTCGAAGAAAATAAGATAAATAAACAAATAAAGAATTTTTTCGTAGAATTTAACAGGTTCCCCATTTTAAACTATTCGAAGAAAATAATGTAAATAAACAAATAAAGAATTTTTTCGTGGAACTTTACAGGTAGTGCCCCATTTTAAACGATTCGAAGAAAATAATCTAAATAAATAAATAAAGAATTTTTTCGTGGAATTTAACAGGTTCCGCATATTTAACGATTCAAAGAAAATAATATAAATAAACAAATAAAGAATTTTTTCGTGGAACTTTACAGGTGGTACCCCATTTTAAACGATTCAAAGAAAATAATATAAATAAACAAATAAGGAATTTTATCGTGAACCTTTAGAGTTTCCGTATTTTAAAGGATTCCAAGGAAATAATATAAATTAACAAATTCTTTGGGAATTCTAAACAATTTCTTTATTATTAATTTTTTAATTGTCCTTTTAATTTCAAGATTACCTTTTTTGACGCATTAAGCGGCAATTCCACTAATTCAGTTGATGCATATACAGGGTGTCTTCGTGACCGTGGAAAACCTTTGAGGTGGTGATAAAGAACACTTTTCCAAGACAAATTTTCAAATAAAATTTTTGTTCAAACCCAAACCCATGAGGGGTACCTCCCTTTAAAAGCAATGTTTTAAATTTCTTATTTCAAACGGCCATACTTCCGATATTATTGATTTTTTAAGCTTAATGGATTATAACTTTTTTAAAGATCATTCGCTTATCTACAAATTAGGTTATAACCCCTTATCGTCTAGAATCAACTGATTTTGAGTTATAAATTAATTTAAAGAAAAAAATGTTAATAAAATTCAGATTTTATTTTTTTACTTTTCTTACGAATCCCGTATCTTTAAAAAAAAATGTTTTAGAGAAAAACTGATGACACAAACCGGATAGAGAATTTAACGGGCTACAACTTTGCTCAAATAAATTTTAAATTTAAATTAAATTTTAAAATAAAAAAGAATTTTAAAACTAACCGTTTTCTCAGAAATTCTGAAAATAACTAACAAAGTGTAAGTAAAAGAAAAAATATTCACAAAATTTATTTTCATAAATTTTCAAAATGGCTTCTCTCATTTTCAGCACCCAGGCGTGCTATTTTGAAAATGTTATAAATAATGGTATATTATTTATAATGGCGCTTTTTTCGATAAGATCACCTTATCTATCAGTATTCTATCTATCTATCTATATATACACCTATCTATCAGTATTCTTTCCATTAATTCGTTTTACCTATACACCTTGTTTATTATTTTCAGAATTTCTGTGCAAACGATTGGTTTCCCAAAAAAAATTATTTAACCAAAGTTGTAGCCCGTTAAATTTCCTATCCGGTTTTATCCATCAGTTTCTTTCTAAGACGTTTGGTTTGAGAGATACGGGGTTTGCAAGAAAACTAAAAAAAATAAAACCTGAATTTTCTTAACATTTTTTCCCTTAATTTAATTAATAACTCGAAATCCGTTGATTCTAGACGATAAGAGGTTTAACCTAATCTGTAGATAAGCAAATGATCTTTAAAAAAAGTTTTAATACATTAAGCTTAAAAAATCAATAATATGAAATCAGAAAAAAATCACTGTTTGAAATCAGAAAATCCAAAAATTGCTTTAAAGGGAGGTATCCACCAAGGGTTTAGACTTGGACAAAAATATTATTTAAAAATTTGTCTTTATTTTCTATATTCTTTTTATATTATTTATATTATTGTCTATATTCTTTAGAAGTTCCCAAAAATCCCCCAAATGCCTATCTAAATTATATACCTTGTACAAGATCGTTGCAATGAATTGGATTTTCCAAGGTGATTCATTCAAGCAATATGAAAGTATATAGCTATATGTAGGTAGGTATCTACGTAAGATAAATTTCAAACATTTTAAAACGAACGCAGTTTATGTTTTTTTTTTACATTTATGTAAAAGTAGGTATAAAAGATCATTTTTTTCATTTAATTTATTTTCATTATTACCTCGAGTTCATTTAATGTATAGATAGTACTTTATACTAAAATTTCGAATTATCGTAAAAATAAATAATAAAATAAATTAAAAAAATCTTTTTGCAGTTCCAATTCACGCGAATGCTCCAAAGGCATTAAATGACAAAACTTCTGTGTTAAAAAAAATTGCAATGTATATTGGTATGATAAAATCTGAAAGTTGCATTTGATTAATATTGGTTAATTAATTATTGTAGAAACTCAGATCACCTTGGAGAATCATAAAGAAAATAAAATAAAAGAATAATTAAATGGAAGCACGAAACAATAATTAATTACACGGTCACAGGCTACGGACCGTATATATTCTTATTCATATTAATTGGTAATATCTAATGAGAAAAAAAGAAAAAGAAAGATCTAATGAAGTGGGCCCTACCTATACAATAATAAAGAAAATTTTTTGTTAGTTATCATTGCAGATGAGAACGGTTTTCTTCAAATTACCTTTATCACTGTAGTCCTTTTGCCTTATTTCTAGTGGCCAGGATAGCTTCTTCGTTGTTCTTTCAATAAACATAAGTCACTCACAAATCCGAACACTTTCACATTTTGTTTCACTTAAGTATTAAAAAGAAAATTGTTCTCGATTATTAAGAAAGCTGAACATTTTTCCGAATTTTCTCCATACGATTACTTTTAAGCTGAATACATGTAGTAGTGTTTTGCGGAATGCGATTTGTGCTTTGATTGGTTAAATTTCAATAAAAGGTTCAAATTTTACTAATCTAAAGAAAAATCGCATTCTGCAAATCGCTAGTGCGTGTATACAGCTTACGGCCTTACAAACGAATGACTGATATGAGTCCGTACGGGGCACCGCGTCATAATTGTATATAACTTTTCTTTTGTGTCCTGCTTGCAATTTTAATCGATTTTTGTCTATGAAGTTCCCCACTCTGGGCCGGCAGTCGGGCATTTTTGTAATCTTCATTTTCAAATTAGCGAAATGAAATATAATTTAAACTGGTAAAAATCGTACAGGTATTTTGTCATTTTTGACATTTTTTTGCAGATAAAATTTTTGAAAGTGTATCTCTTCTCATTTACCGCCGCAAATTTTTGTAAATTTTGAGAAAATCCTAGATCGGTTTCATTATTTTTGTTTTAGATATATCGCATATCGCATAGTAGATATCCCAAAAATCTAACTAAAGTGAAATTGACTCAGGAAGTCCGGGGAAGTCTGGGGAAGTCCGGGGAAGTTTGAGAAGTCCAAAGTAGTAGGAAGTCTGGTGTACACAATTTTTGACCGTGGTTTACCCCAAGAAATCTATTTTTCTGGAACTATTACTTTTCCGGTTGCTATAAAAAGGAAACTAAGGAAACCTATTTATCTTGGAAGATCAGCACTTTGTTGTTTCTTCAGTATTTTCATACATGCTTTGGTTGCTTAATGTAGATTTCTAGAAGGAACAGTTTAACGTGAAATCAAAACCACGGCTATGTAGGGCAGTGAAAGTCAAATGCAGAAGACTGATAAAAGCACTGATATAGGGTCAAGGTTTTCCCATATCTTAAAAAAATTTTAAATTTTCATTTATTTAAAAAGAAAATTGAAAATGGTTGCACACCCAGAATAATGGGTGCGATTGCCCCTCTCTGAGCCAAGCACAACCAAAGTAGGTACTTTAACAATTTTTTTGTTTAGAACAAATATTCGGAAAGATATAATATTGTATATTCTACCGAAGTATATTTTAAATTCATAATTTATCGGAAATCGTTGATTTGGGACAATAAAGGTTGCATTATAGAAAAAATCGTTGTGTAATAGAATATCATATGTATTCACAACACTTACCATATGAAAATTGGTAACCAAATTAAGAAAATATTTAAATGAAAGAAATATATATTCTTATAAAAGATCTGTTAACTGCACAAAAAATCGAACTAAATTAAGGCAGTGTTCTAGTCTAGAACCATAAATTTTAGGTGTTTTTTCGAGCTCGATAAAAAAGAAACCAACAATATTTTTACCATTAATTTTTTTACAACATATTTATAGATATTTTAAAAAACTATAAAAAAATTTTTGAACAAAAAAAATTAAAGTTATGCGACTTATCAGCTAGTAAAGTTGAGTATAAAATAAAAATGGGGTGTGCTGGTTGACACGATTGCAGCCCTTCTGGTCATCTGAAACAAAATTTCCAAAAAGATTCATTATTAGCAAGAATGTCGTTATAGCCCCTACCATGAAGAAAACTGAAAAAAAATTTTTCGCAAAACAGCAGCTGTCTTAAAACAAAAAACAGTTTTTGACCCATTTTCTCCACTATTTTTAATTTTTTTAAATAGTTAGCAATTTTTTTTGGTACAAAGAGGTAGGGGCGATAGGCAGATATATATTGAAGGTTGGTACAAAATTTGAAGTAACTCGGTCAAACAAAACTTGAGATATCATGTTAACCAGGTCGAAAAATGTAATTTTGTAATAAACTTGTACCTTAATCGTCGACTTTTAAAAGCTAGACAGAAATATTTACGATTTTTAAGTGTTTTGGGTTGACCTATATTTGTACATTTATATAATTTATAGCTGAAATGGTCACCTGTCAGGCATTGCCCCATAAGCTCCGGCTTAAAGGGTTTAGAGTGCGTCACTGAAATAGCTATAACTACATAAATTACTGGAATTTTAAAATTTTCTCTCGAAGATATATTCTTCATTGTCTAAACTTTCAGAATATGCAGAAAACAAAAAATCGATTTTTTCAAAATTTTATACTAGAACACTGCCTTAACGAATTTGAAGGAGTGAAAAATCAGGTACCGGTAGTACCTACTTAGGATTTCCAGAAACTTGAACCAATTCACTTTCACAATTTAATTTTAAATTTATAAATATTTCAAGGAAATTTATACACCGCCCGACGGCACCAAAATAATTTAAATATCGAAAATTTTTACAAAAATTAAAGAAATATTTTGAAAATCTTTTATCACGAAATAATCACATAAATTTGAAAGCAGTTTTTAGATCAAAATTTTAAAAATAAACAGGTTAAATTAACGATAACACAAATTTCAGTCGGTTTATTTTTAAAACTTTGATTTAATATTTATTGCACGGGTTAACAATATTATTTATATATTTTAATTAATTTGATAACAGTGTCGTGATAAGGATTTTCCTTGGTTGTAGTTTCTGAACGTGAAGTACGTAGTGATGATCAATACTGGTTAGGAAGTGGGGCCTTCCACTTGTGCCGAGATTTAAACACTGCCGGTAGTTACCCCGATCGTTTATTTCAATTCCGTCATTGAAACTTGTTGAATAGTGGTGTTCGTGCTGAAATAAGTTTTTTCTAAATTTTATCACCTGATTCAATACTTAACAATAAAATACCAATAACATATGGATTTAGAAAATTTGAAATTTCACGATGGTTAGTTTATTCCAATTGCATGATTTGTTGTTCGTAAATTAACAATAATAATTTGAAAAACTCTGCTTTTTTTCTTACTTTAGCCGAAATATAATACTCTTAATTTAAAATTTCAAAATTTAGATGCAATAATTCTCAAAAAACTCAGTTTATATAGTATTAGAGAAATTTAGCAAAAAGATATGCGGAAAAAATATTCCTAAATCAGGATTCGAACTGTGAAGTCATTGTAAATTTTTTTAAATGGCAACCCTTATTTTTCTTTACAGATTTAGAGATAGACTATAATTTACTGAGTATTGACCTTGCAAAAAAAGTTTTCGAGAAATTTTCAAAAATGCATGGTACATATTAGAGTATCCCAATTATTTATCAAAAAGGCATTGGAAAAATACCATGATTTTGATAGTAATTAGAATTTTGTCATCTATGATCATTGGTTAATTGTTGCTTAAGTTGTATTGGTACGTTATTAAATCATAAATTATTATTATTATTATTTTGTGTTGTTGTTGTCGGGGTCACCAATATTACGAATCTTCTTTCTTTCTTATTTTCGATTTTATCAACAGTTTCTTTTATAACTAACCGCAAATGAAGCAGTATAATTCATGTTTGGGCACCGTCATGCCCGCATTTTCTAAGATTCATAGAGCTATGGAAGAGATTAAGTACCGGCATTATCAGAACATTTTAGAGCCTTTGAATGAAGCCAAGTATGTGGATTTATCGGCGTTCCTGTATTTTAGCAATTGCGGCTTTCAAAATTTCCGACCATTCAACGCAGACTGGAAGTACCTTCCCGAGTGGTCTGGAAATGCGCTAAAGTGTTTTTCAGAAGTGAGCGATTTTAGTGCTAATAATCAGGATCTATCCGCAAACCACAATATTTTATTTTTATTTTTATTGCTAAAAATGAATAATGAAATTAAGTAGAATTTTCGAATTCACCCAATATAATAAATTGGAATAATACAAAAAGTTAGAAAATCCAGATGACGCACACCGAGAACTAAACGGGAGTTAACCAACTTGCGTTTTTAAAATTCCAAGCCATCAGTAGTAGCTGAAAGACCATCAAAACTGTTAATATTACAATATAGCTTGTGAAAGTGAGCCTTTTAAACTTAAATTACCTTCAAACTTGATTAAAAGTGGGGTGCATTTTGCTATTATAACTTAGTTATTTAGTCAGTAATCAGTGAATATTGTGCTTGTAGAAATGGAAGCTAATCAGTTTAAGGATTTTGCTAAGGAAATGGTCGACTATGTTTCCAATTACTTGGAAAATATACGAGAGAGGTAAGTTTTTCTAAATTAAAATTTTTAAAATTTTATTTAATTTTTTTTGAAACCGCCACTGGGATGTTTATTTATTTTGGTAGATTTAACTCTCCAGGAGGTATCGCAATTGCGTTGTTTTATTGTGTTGTGTGTATTATTTACAATATGCAAAATAAATCACGAAATTAATTATAATTAATAAATTATAATCTTTCAATATTAAAATCACCTTGAAACTTAATCTAACGATTTTTTGCTGAGTGCAAACGTTTGTTTGGCCTTGAGGACAAAAATTTTTGACCCAATAAATTTAAAAATTACATCAGATTTGATCGAACAGTTAAAATCCAAAAAAAAAATTAAATCCAGTCAAAACAATTTTTGTTAGGAATTTATTAGTTTTTGCCTTCGCTAACAAAGCGTGGTAATTTAATAAACTTGTTGTTTACTCATGCATTACGTTTATGACTAATTTAAGTAAATACCATTTAATTTTCCCACCGAGAGAAAATTTCCCTACCAGTCTGCTTAGTTTTTTAAGTTTTGTCGCGGCTACTGAAGACGTACTCGGGTTTTCCAAACCAGACAATGCGGTAGATAAACCTTAACCGCATATGAAATCAAAGTTGACCCAAAACAGGTGTAGGTCAGTAAACTTGCAACCAAATAATGCAATCTTACTTTTGACTCTTCTTCAGTCAAACTACCGTCGTTGGGCTTAGCGCCTTCCTGCAGGTTAATGGGGGACAATGGCTTTTACGTTGCAAATTCAGATAATTATATTATATTAAATTTGCATTTTCTCACTTACAAAACAATTATATTTTTGGATGGCTATTAACTTGTCTAAAACAAAAAACAAAATAAAAATTAAATTAGCAAAATTTTCCTTTAATTTTATTTTTTTGTATTATAATTATTTATTAAAAGAAAGAGAAAAATTTAGAAATGTAAATGAAAAATCGGACAAAAATTCCATTTTGCCATTTTAGAATTGAATATAGACGTTTGGTAGGCTAAAAAGCAACAATATGGAGAGAGGAGGGTTTGGAGAGTATGGAATATCTCCCAAAATATTCTTTTTCTTAATTCTTGCGAAGTTCCTAAAATAAAAAAGTCCTCCACATCAGCATTAAAATTTTCAGACAATCCTTTGTCTTTTTTGGAAACGAAGTGCACATTTAGTAGTGCGTAGTCCACGATGATCAACTTGGTTGGAGTCATGGGGATTTATTTAGGAATATAAATAAGGAAGAGATTTTCTGTTGCTTTCTCCATTGCACACAGATCGATTTTGGATTATAGATCAATCTCCTTTGACACATAGAACTTCACGGAAAAAATCTTGAAACCGAAATTTTGATAACGGGAATCCCCGAATATTACTTTTCAAATCAACAATATTTCTAATAGCAAAATTGCATTTTTTTAAAACTCACTCTTTTAAGAAAAAACTTCTGACTGTTTTGTAGATATAATTTGCCTTTTAACTAGCAATAATGTTCACGGTCAATTGTAATGAAAATAACCTACAATTGGTCACTTATTTTGAAACTCTCACTTTCCTAGGGTAACCTCGAGGAACACCATTTAACACCCATTAGCTTCAATTATAACCGAAAATTAAATTTGATAACGTTTTTTAAATTTATCGAATTAATTTCCAAATATTTTTATTAGAAAAGTTGGAAAGGTAAACGAATCGTAAGAAAATAATTGGTTCATGGTTAGCTTTGTGCAATATTCCAGTTGCAATGAAATGATATTTAGTAAGACATTGAGAAATTTAAAAAATACAATTTTAGTTAATTAAAAAAATTCTATGTTTACTCGTCCATTTGATCCAATATAGTAAAAGTAGTTATTTATCTTGACCCACATTACTTTTCTAGGCGTGTACTACCTACGGTAGAACCCGGATACTTGCGTCCTTTGTTGCCGGAAACTGCACCAGATAAACCAGACAAATGGGAAGACGTTTTAACCGATGTCGAAAAGGTCATCATGCCAGGTGTAAGTGTAAATTTTTAAAAAAATTTCCAAGCTAATTTATTTTGAAAATAGGTCACTCACTGGCATTCTCCAAGATTTCACGCATATTTTCCAACGGCAAATTCCTATCCCGCAATCGTTGCTGATATTTTGAGTGGCGCAATTGCATGCATTGGATTTTCTTGGGTAAGCAAAAAGTTAAAAGTTTCAAAATTGGAATTTTAATAAAAATTTTTAGATTGCAAGTCCGGCATGCACAGAATTAGAAGTCGTCATGTTGGATTGGTTGGGTAAAATGTTAGATTTGCCATCTGAATTTTTGGCAAGTTCCGGAGGAAAGGGTGGCGGTGTTATTCAAGGAACTGCTAGCGAAGCCACTTTAGTTGCTCTACTTGGAGCTAAAGCACGAACGTTAATAAAAATGAAGGAAAAACATCCCGAATGGACGGAATCCGAAATAATTGACAAACTTGTCGGCTACACGTCAAGTGAGAATTTTTTCCAAAATTTGTTGAAATGTTGTAATTAAATTATTTTAGGTCAAAGTCACTCGTCGGTGGAACGGGCCGGTCTTCTCGGAGGAATCAAGTTGCGATCGTTGGCGACCGACAGCAAGCACAAATTAAGAGGTAATACTCTGAGAGAGGCCGTACAAAAGGACATTGATGATGGCCTCATTCCATTTTATGTAAGCTATTTAATTTTTTATTGTTTTTTTTGCATAACTAATTTTATTATTTAAGGTTGTTGCAACTTTAGGCACAACATCCTGTTGTGCTTTTGATGATTTGGACGAATTGGGCGACGTTTGCAACGAATACGAAATTTGGCTACACGTTGATGCGGCATACGCAGGATCTTCGTTTATCTGTCCCGAATACAGATACCTGATGAAGGGAGTAGAAAAATCAGATTCCTTTAATTTTAATCCTCACAAATGGTTACTCGTTAATTTTGATTGTTCTGCGATGTGGTTGAAAAATCCAAATTGGGTCGTTAACGCTTTTAACGTGGATCCTTTATATTTACAACACGACCAACAAGGATCTGCTCCCGATTATCGTCATTGGCAAATTCCTCTTGGTAGGCGTTTCAGAGCTCTGAAACTTTGGTTTGTATTGAGACTTTATGGAATTGAAAATTTACAAAAACACATTAGAAAGCATATATCTTTGGCCCATTATTTCGAATCTCTGGTTAATAGTGACGAAAGGTTTGAGATCACCGCAGAAGTGATAATGGGCTTGGTTTGCTTTAGGCTAAAGGGAACTAACGAAATCAACGAAGTATTACTGAAGAAGCTAAATGGAAAAGGAGTAATCCATCTGGTTCCGTCAAAAATTGACGATGTCTATTTTCTAAGATTGGCCATATGCTCAAGATTTACTGAAAAAGAAGATATTGACATCTCTTGGAATGAGGTACGCGAGGCTGCCACCGAAGTTTTGAGCAAAAAAGGACCGACTTCTGAAGTCAATGGCTACCACTAGTGTTTTCACGATATTTTGATCATGCATATGGCAATCTGGTGCGCTTGTGTTAAAGCTGCTTCAATACTGTAAAAAAAAAGTTCAGTCAAATGTAAAAATGTTAGTTAGAAAAATTATTTAATGTTATCTCTGTAGATCACCGTATATGTAATGGCGATTAGCGTCATGTCAGTTGTGATAAATAAATGTAAGCAAATTTAATGTCGATACTTCTAATTACTGCTGCTTGAGATACCCTGTAAGTTTCAGCTACAACAGCTCTGTACAGAGTTTTTTAGTTGCTACAACAAAATGTTTTCTGTTCAGAAAAAAAAATGTAATTTGAACAGAAAAAAATTTGTTGTAGTAGCAAAAAAAATTGTTCTGTTCATCAGAGTTTTTTTTCTGTTACAACAAAATGTTTTCTGTTCAGAAAAAAAAAGTAATTTGAACAGAAAAAAATTTGTTGTAGTAGCAAAAAAAATTGCTCTGTTCATCAGAGTTTTTTTGCTGTTTTCTGTTCAGAAAAAAAAAGTAATTTGAACAGAAAAATATTTGTTGTAGTAGCAAAAAAAAATTAATCGAAAAATTAACATAAAATTAAATCCGAAAATTACGAACCGTCGTCGCTGCCAAAATAAAACTACCCAATAACAAATAAAACTTTTGTATATTTGTAAATAAATAAAAGTGTAAAACTAGACATTCAAAAAATGCTCGACGACTCCACAAAAAAGGCACACGATGTATTTATATTTGACAAATTTAAATTAATAAAAAAAATTTTATTAATGAGCAGGTGCTGGAGGACCTCCGTGTTTTTTGGTCATTTGAATGATTCTTTCAGCTTCTCGTATTCCACTAAGTCGAGCGCCATGAACTGTGGAGTAGTGACCTGCACATGTAGCTTCTCCCGCAAATAATAAAACGGGTGCTACCGGTTCGCAAGGACCAGGCAAGGGACAGGATAAATCGCACTGATGGCCCACCGTCGAAGTCAAACTCATGTAGCTGTAAGCTCCGCAAAAGTACGGATCGGTGGACCATTTAGATCTTAAAAGTGTGCTTGGATACGGTAACGTTGCGTCTCCTGTAAACTGCCTCAATACTCGAGTTATTCCTTCGGCTACTTCTTCGTCCGTTACCTTTTCCATCATTTTAGCTTCGGGGCCCGAAATATAGGCACACAACACGTGTTTACTTCCTTGAACTTCTTCTATTTGACTGAGACCTTTAGTCCAATCGCTTCTGCAGGACAGTTCGTCTGGCGACCACGCAAATTTGAGACTACCCTCGCTCCATACCCAAAAAGGTCTACAATAATCTAAAAATACCTTATTGATTTGACCGTAACCCAAATTATAAATGGCTTCCATTTTTTCTGCCGGTAGAGGTGGACAAAACAATTTATCGGCGTATTGTTTTAAAACTCCCAAAGAGACGGTCACGATGACAAAATCAGCACAAAGTTCTTCCCCATCGCAACACCGGATGATCGCTCTAGCGCTTCCGTGATCCTGTGCTCCCCAGCGTATGTTTTCGACAGGTTTACAGTACTTCAAAGTACACTCGGGTAGGTCCCGTAAAAGTGGAGCTAGCACTCCGACGTATCCCAATGGAACCCTTATGCTTCCACCTGGAATATTGATGAAGCTTCCATAATTGTCGGCGCTAACTTGTGTTAGGTCGTCTCCACATCTTGCACGTATGCTGTGGGTTAAGCCGTACATAACTCGGGCAGCATCATACCGTTGTTCTTCCGGGAAGTTTTGAAGTTCCTGATGAATTCTGAGTCCGAAAAAATTCATCAGGGAACCGTGTTCGCGCCCACATCCCATACTAAAAAGTAAACTGGCTTCTTGCTCTATCTGTCGAAATGTATGATAAGCAGTTATACCGACAGGCATATCGATAGCGCGACCGTCGCTGGTGCAATAGAGTCCTTTAGACGGATCCGGTCGGACCACAGGTGGCGCTAGTAACCCTTCTTGACACGCCAAATTATAAACGGGATTAGCCATACAACCTCCTTCTATATATTGCGCCCCCATTTCAGCAATTACATCCCCTAACCAACACGAATGAATTCTTCCTCCGGGCCTATTGATTTTTAAGCGATTAGTTTTCTGTAAGGAGTATTGCAATTAGAATAAAGGTGGACCAACCTGTCTGTAGCCTCCAAAATTGTAAAATTTCCTATTCCACATTGTTGCAATCGATGTGCAGCCGATAATCCTGCAATACCTGCACCTATGATTACAACTGTCGGTTCAGGCTTGCAAGGATCCACCATGCAATCTGAAATTGTACACACTTCGACGCTGTCTCCTTCAGTTGGACACGTAGGTTTTTCTTTCAAATTTTTGTTTGAGACATTAATTAATAAATTGTTTGACAGTGACAAATTTCTGAAAATTTTGGTTTGGCCTTATTTTATAGGAAAAGCTTTCGCTAACTTACCGGCAAGCATTTCTAAATAATCTTAACGGGAATAATAAACCGACTTTACGCAAAACCATTTTCATTTTTTAAACAGAAATTTTAAAATTCGATTAATTTCATTTCGAAAGTCCAGATATGTCAAATTAACGTTCAAACGATTAGTGTTTGTTAGCTGAAATATCAATATGGCTTGATCATATTTCGTCATATCAACATATTTTTGAATTTTGAAGTCTTTTTTTTTAATAAAAAACATTTTGGATTTACAATTCTATTACTAAAAATTAAACAATAACAATAATGAAAGATATGGAATTGTGATGATGATGGAAAACAAGAACAAATCTTAAGAATAAATTCAGAAGTAGCAATGGTAGGTAGGAACGACAAGAATACAATAGTAAAAAGTAACAGCAGAAGAACTTGAGAGAAGCAGGATGATAAATAAAGAAATACTTAGAAAAGAAAAGAAAGTGGAAATTAGACAAACGCCCAAATTTAAAATTCTATTTAGATTTTTCCATGTTTACATTCTGAACTTCAAGAGTTCCAACATTAATACTCTTGAGATTGGACGATTTTGCCAAACCATTTTCAGTGGGCAAAACAATTTCTTCTGCATTTAATAATATTTCTCTCCACGAGTTTTCTATGTCATCGGGAGTAGCCATTCTGGAGCAAACGACAAATCGAATGACGAGTTCGTCTTCAATAAAGCAAGTGACCATGTAGAGTTTTTTTCTAGCAGTGATTTTATCAAACAGTTCTTTGGTGAGAGCGTTGTCACCTTTCAGTCTAAAACAAACAAGGCCCATACTGGAAGTGTAAACTTGGAATCTATCGTCTTTATTAACCAAGTTTTCGAATTGTTTCGCCAACTTAATATGGGAACGAATGAAGTTTTGGATTCCTTCGACTCCATAAATTCTCAGAACAAACCACAATTTTAGAGATCTAAATCGTCTTCCTAATGGTATTTGCCAGTGCCGATAATCGGGCGCGTCGCCTTGGTGTTTATGTCGCAAATATATTCTCTCAACATTGAAAGCTTCGACGAGGTATTTAGAATTTTTGACCCAAAGTGCCGAACAGTCAAAATTTACGAGCATCCATTTGTGTGGATTGAAACTGAAAGAATCACATAATTCTACGCCTTTCATGAGATAGCGGTATTCTGGACAAACAAATGCAGCACCGGCGTAAGCAGCGTCGATGTGCAACCATAAATTTTCTTCTTGACATATTTTACCGATACTTTCAATATCGTCAAAAGCACAAGTACCGGTAGTACCCAAAGTGGCAACCACGTAACACGGAATTAAGCCTTTCGCTTTATCTCTTAAAATTGCCTCTTTCAAAGTATCTCCTGTTAGTATGCAATTTTTCGATTGCAGATGTATCATTGGAACTCCTGCCATCAAACCAGCTTTTTCGACGGAAGAATTAGCTTGGTCGGACGTGTAAGCGATTAAATTACTTTTGACATCGTTCTCGGTTAAATCTGGATTTAATTTTAGCAGATACCTCGTCGTCTTCTCCTTCGCCGTGAGCAAACCGATTAAAGTACTTTCACTCGCCGAACCCTGCAATTTAAAATTTTTAATTAGACTTCCTGGTAGCTTCAACAGTAATTTACTTGAATGACACCTCCACCAGGTCCTTCCGAAGAGTTTAAAAATTCTTCGGGTAGGTGTAAGATTTTTCCTAACCAATTCATCATGACGACTTCTAATTCTGTACAAGCCGGACTAGCCATCTGAAAAGGGTTTTATAGTTTGCATTTCTGACATTTTGGAGAACTTACCCAGTTGAAGCCAATGAGTCCGAAGCTTGAGCTTAATATTTCTCCGACAATTGCAGGAAATGAATTTGCACTTGGATAGTAAGCGTGAAAACTGGGCGAACTCCAGTGTGTAACGCCAGGCATTATGACTTTCTCCACATCATCTAATACATCTTTCCAACTTTCGGGATGAAAAGGAGCCTCGCTGGGCAGTAACTCTTTGAGATAACCAGGTTGGATCGATGGTAAAACGTCCCTGCAAAAATTTATGTGGATACAATAACCAATATGAGTTTGAAGGTCTAAGATTTTATTTTCTAAATTTCTCCGTTAAGAGGAAGTAAAATAGTCGAACGAATTTATTATGTCCTTCAGAGTCCATTAAGTGATCTACCGTTATAACCAAATATGAAAAACAACCATAATTTTTAAATAATAAAGTTAAGTTAGTACTTCGTAAAAAGTTGCCAAAAATCAAATTGCATAATTTTAATGACAACAATAATAGTTTGATAAAAAGTGTAAGATAAAATTTTAAAAACAGATGACTTGCAACAAAATTTATTGTAGTTACGCTAAAGATCAAGGTTAAATCTAAATTAAATTTTTTAAAAAGATTTTAATGATGAAACTTGCGGTTGACATAATATTTTAATTAAAATAAAATTTATTTCAAGTTTAAAAACCAATTTTTTTGAAAAATATTTTTTTTCAGAAATAATTTGGCGTCGAAATTTTTTGTTTGGCATGTAAAACTGGTTAACAAGGTTGTATCTATTTTTTAGAAACACATTTTTGTGGGAAAAATAGAAAAAAGAAATATTTCCCCCAATGAGTTTGGTTCACCAATATTTACTAATCTGTTTATTTATATTTTGAAAATGCAAATTTTGAAATTTTATATTTAATTCAAATACTTAGTTATTTTTTTATATATAATTAGAACATTTATAATTTCCCCTCCCTAGGGGGGGCATGATAACACTAAACTCCGGGAACGAGCATTTCAAAAAGAAGAAAAATTGTTTAATTTTTTGGAAGAAAACCAAAATAAAAACATTCCGACATGATAAAAAAATACAAAAAAATATTGTATGAGAGGGGGAGCGCAATGGAATTATTATAATTAAAATTGGGTTGAAAATACTGAAAGGCTGAGAAACCCTGTAGTAAAATACTGTAATTACTGTTAAATTAAATCCAGAGAAAAATCGCGACATAAACTTTTGAACAATAAATTTTCTTCCATTTGTGAGATTTTGACTTACATAATATTATATACCACTGTCTTACAAGAAAACCCTACAGTTGATCTTCCGCTGAATTCAATAAACAAATAAATATAATTAAAATAAAAATCTCTTTTTTGTTATTTTAAAAATTGTTTTCATTTATCTGTTTATTTTTTAATAAAAATACTTTGCTTGCAGTCGCATTTTACTCATAAGTTTAAATCAATACATTTTTTGTTTGTTCATTTATTGCATTGTATTGTATTTATTTTGGGTGCTATAATTGCTTTCATGTACTATTATTTTTATTATTTATCTTCATACGGAAATAACTACTGAAACTGTTTTATTCTTTTCAATTCTAACTTAAAACAAAATAAAAACATTAAAACTTAAAACATGGAATAAAATTATTATCTACTTCTCAAAAAAAATAAATAAATAATATGACTTTTATGAAATTAACTTGAAATTAATTGTATGTAATATAATATAAATATTACCATTATTAATTCTTATACAGGGTCTCCCCGTGACCGCGGAGAACCTTTGAAGACACTTTCTTAAGAAAAATTTTCAAATAAAATTTTTTACTAAGTCTAAACCCTTGGGGAGTATCTCCCTTTTAAGCAAATTTTTTAATTTATGATTTCGAACAGTCATAGCTCCGATACTATTGATTTTTTAAGCATAATGGATTAGAACTTTTTTAAAGATAATTCGCTTATCTACAAATTAGGTTATAACCCCTTATCGTCTAGAATTAACGGATTTCGAGTTACAAATTAAATTAAGAAAAAAAATATTTAAAAAATTAAAATTTTATTTTTTTTGCTTTTCTTGCGAATTCCGTATCTCTTCAACAAAACGTCTTAGAAAAAAACTGATTACGCAAATCGGATAGGAAATTTAACGGGCTACAACTTTGGTTCAATAAATTTTTTTGGTAAACCAACCGTTTTTACAGAAATTCTGCAAATAACGAACAAGGTGTAGGTAAAAAAAATAAATTAATGGAAAGAATACAGATAGGTGACAGAACTTAACGAAGGAAGCCAATTATAAATAATACCATGCAACACCTTTTAAAAAGAGCACGCCTGTGTGCTGAAAATGAGTAAGGCTATTTTGAAAATTTATTAAAGTAAATTTTGTGAATATATTTTTTTACCTACACCTTGTTCATTACTTTCAGAATTTCTATGAAAACGGTTGCTTTCCCAAAAAAATTTATTTGTCCAAAGTTGTAGCCCGTTAAATTCCCTGTCTGGCTGGATTTTTTAGTTTTTTCCTAAAACGGTTTGCTTAAGAGATACGGGATTCGCAAGAAAAGTAAAAAAAATAAAATCTAAATTTTTAAATATTTTTTCCCCAAATTTAATGTATAACTCAAAATCCGTTGATTTTAAACGATAAGAGGTTCTGACCTTATTGGTAGATAAGCAAATGATCTTTAAAAAAGTTCTAATCCATTAAACTGAAGAAATCAATAATATCGGAGCTATAACCGTTTGAAATCAGACATTCAAAAAATTGGTTTAAAGAGAGGAACCACCCAAGGGTTTGGACTTGGACAAAAATTTTATTTGAAAATTTGGTTTAGAAAAGTGTCCTTTATTACCACCTAAAAGGTTCTCCACGGTTACGGAGACACCCTGTATATAAATTTAAATTATTTAATGCCTAATTGTTATTAATAACATAATATTTTTTAAACTTTTCTCAGGGTAAAACATGATCAATAATAATAAACACAGTAATAATTCAAGATCAATAAATTAAAAATTATAATAACAAAATATAACGACATCGAAACTTGAATTTTTTAGGTTTATTAATTTGTTGTATACCGGATGATCATTATTTTAAGTCTTTATGAGCACCTGATTATTAAATTTTATTATCCCTGAAAATAATGAAATCGTGAAAATTACTGAAATCGGTGGGTGGTTAATTATAAGGACCCCTTGTTAGACTTGCATTAAATAAATTCACGTTAAAAATAAAACCACAATTCTTATTATCTTAGAATCAGTTGTCTAAAGCTCGAATTACAGTTGCAAAGCCATGCCGGAGTTAACTCACTGTTTCAGCGAATTATTTAGTTTGTCTTTCAGCAAATTTTTATTTTTGTAATTTTACTGCACATTAAAAGTCACGATTTAATATTTTTTGACAAAATTAAATTAAAAATAATGATTAATCAAATAATGATATAGTAATCAAAATAATGATAAAGTAAAATTAATAAAAATAGTAAAATTCAGTGGGCATCTAAAAAAATTATCAAGACATTTTAATATTTTAAATTAATTATTAGAAAATAGTAATATAAAAAAATAAATAAATAATTATTTAAACTAAAATATTTTTTGTAAAAATCTCTGAAAATAAAATAAAACAAACGCTGCTTAAAAAAATTGTAAACTTACCGGTCTCTGATATTATCCAAATAATCGGCTACGTAATCTATCATCGCTTTTCCAAATTCACGAAAATCTTTGGAGTCCATAATGAGATAGTAATGTAATGCACACTTCACATTAAAGAAAAATTTAAAAACTGCTGTATTTCAGCCTTTTTGTAATAATCTTGTGTTCTGTTACGTGAGCGGTTAAATAAATCAAGTCACACGGTGACGACCGGGGTACAAACTTGCAGTGTACGATTCTATGTATGAATAACGTGAAAACAAAGATAAAGACAGTATTTATAGAGATTGTAATTTTATTAGCAACAAAATGAAATTTTTTTAATGGCGAGGTTCTCATATTCGAAAGTAAATCAATTTTGTCAATTTAAAATTTATTCGGATGAAAAAAATGCGTTTGCTTCAAGGTTTCATTTACGCGCTAAAGATTTATTATATACTATTTATAGGTTTAACAGTAACCAAAGGGAAAAAACTTATATTTTAAATAAATATAGCAGTATAGCTAATAACTTAAGTAATTCATTGTTTAAAAGTTATTAAAAAAGTACAAAAATAAAAATTAAATTTTGATTTTCCAAAAATGTTTCATTTTCTAAATTTCTTATTCTCTAATATATTCGTGTTATTTATTATAATTTTTTATAATTTTTTAAATCAATGATTCGAGGTTACTGATAAGCAAACTGACGAAATTTTAACTAAAACTCTGCTGTTGTCATGAGATAGGTGTAAGGTTAATTATTGCTTATTTATATAAAATGTACACAATATACTGGTATAAGGGGTACACGATACCTACAATTTTATACTCAAATAAAAAAAAGTGGATGAAAGTTTTGAAGTGGGGGGCAAGCTAAAGTGGATACTTTTCAGTGCAAAATCATAATCTGAAATGAAAACAAAAATACGATAAGATTAATTTGAAAATTATTGGAACGACAGTTAGGCTTTTAAGGACGATATTGGTCGGGGAGCTGACAGAATTAAAAAATTTTATTTTACGATTTTTTATGGCTGTTTAAATTAAGATAATTATATGTTTTTAATATACATGATAAATTGCATAAAAATAATTTAATGCTATAAACTACATCCGGACGAAGCCCAAAAATTATCTAGAACTACATTAAAATTATAAAAATAAAAAATAAAAAATTTTCACATGCAATGTCTCAAATAAAAACGTCTCTGCGTTCAAGCGTCTCTACATTCAAACGGCTGCGTTCAAACGGCCGCGTTCAAACGGCCGCGATCAAACGACCACGTTTAAATGCCCTAGACCGACATTGCATAGAGTGTTTTCGGTTAGTACCGACGTCGGTTAAAGCCTTAAAATATCAAGCCTGCCATAAACTTGTTCGGAAAATTAAGAAGATCTAAAAAGTCTATTCTAATAATATTCCAAACTTTTTACAAAGTATTTCTATATTTTACTATAAATTGCGTATAACTAAATAAATATTATCTTATTTTAAGGTTCCTTTATAAAATGGAATTCGTAGTTTCGAAGTTCCAGACGACTACTGGATTCAAAAGCCGCATAAGCCATCGTTGGAGGTATTTCACCGCAATCCACGTGGTATAGAACTTCGTGTTTTATCGGATGAGTAACGTTTGGAATTATCGTCGAAGCGGGCAATTTAATTGAAGACGTGATATAATATATTTTGAAACTATTCAGTACTTGCGATATTTCTTCAGTAAAGTCTGTTCTTACCAAACTCATCAACCAAACCAGTAACTCCTTACCACCGCCAGAAGCTAAACCACAAAAACTCTATAAAAGAAGCAAAAAATAAATAAAAAGATTTACTTATATTCCTTTTCCAAAATTTAGCATCGTTTTCCGTCTTGGACAGTTTTAACATAATCGCGATAAAGGTGTTATATAGAAAAAGATTATAACAAGGTATTCTGATTGGAACGTTTCTTTTGCAAGTCGCAGGGTTACTTTTGCACGTGCATCGCATCTCGTCTAATCTTTTTGGAATTTCAACATCTACTACTTCGTACATGACGACGGACGTATCACATACATGGATAACTTTAATTGTAAAGTCTCCTACCGTAGGATCTCTAAACACAATCCAAAACGTTTTGGACTCAGTGGTTATTGTAGCAAACGTTACATTTAATATTCCTATTCCAGAATCATCACATTCCAAGTGTTCTTGGAAGATCACTACTCTTTTGGGAATTACAGTTCTATCGTGTAGTGAACTATGTAACAAACAAGTGCTTATACACATCGGTTCCAAGTAGGAATAAAAAATTCCATATGCCGCTGCTTCCGTATAAGGAGATTGGATAGAAAGTTCCATATCAACCACTTTGTACAATTGCACTGGAATCGTCAAAGTAGAAGTTGCGTAAGACATATCGGAATTTGCGTTTATCATAAAGGCCATGCTTCTTGCATACCTGTATTTGGGCGTTTCGCCGTTCAAAATTAAAGTGATGTTTTCGTTAATCGCAAATTTGGCATAAAATTTGACTGGGATTTTACCTCTTTGCTTGGGAGCTATAACAATGGAAGAAAATGGAGCACTGAGTAATTCAGCATGATTATTCAAAAATATTATTTGGTAACATATAGGAAAATCGTTAACATTTTCTATTGAAATGTCTTCGGTGACGCTGCCACTTAACGGCGCATGCAAATACAATGTCTGAGATGGATAAAAATTTGGCAACACTTCGTACAAGTAAGCCACCAATAGCATCATTTTTATTGCATTAGGATCGATAATCTCAAATGGCGTTATGGAAAAACTTAATTTCAATTTGGACCAACATTGCACAATTTGGGCAGCGTTGTGGAACTTTTGCTCAATTGTAATCGGATTCAAATAAATATCTCTCAAGTAGGACAAGAGGTATGGACAGTAAGTGGAGGTGATTCCAATCAGGAGTAACCCATCCATCAAATCGGTTTTAAAATATTGAACTACTTTCTTTGGAATATCCTCGGTGTGGTAATTGAAATGATTTTCGCGCGACAGTTTGTCCTTACTTCTGTTGAAGTGATATTCTAGCCAAAACAATAAAATAACCTCCGATTGGCTAAAAATATTTGTATTTTTAGTGTCCGTTTCGTTTAATTCGTGCCAAAAATTTATATCATCGATTATGTTAAATTTTGAATCGTCCTTAGGATCGATTAAATTTAAGGATTGGCTTTTGGCTACGTTCTTGTTCAAAAGTGAAACTTGGCTTGCCGATGAGCCTCTATTGATTATTATCCTATTCATCGATATGTTGGTGTCAGAAGTTCGAGTTTCGTTACTATTGATCTCTGTAAATTGAGGAGGTCCTCTAATTCTTGCCAAAACTAAGACTTTGTACGTTTGCAAGATCATATCCAACCAACACTGCTTTGAGATAAGAAAAAACGTGTAGTTGTCCAAAAGTCTACTTCTGCATATTTCACAACAATCGGTACGTAAAAGGCTGATATTTTCGATGAAAGTCACGTAGTCGTTATATTCCAGTAAATATTCTGGAATAACATGTGGAAGGAGTCCTCCATGATTTATCAGAAATTCCTTTGCTTTCAAATACACATTGTACATGTAATTTATTCGTTGTATATTATCGTCTGGAATTTTCCTGAAAAAATACATGTAATATATTGATTGGGTAATTTATTGAAACTTTACTTGATTGGAATGTAATCGCTAATTTGGGTTCCAACAAGGCTGATTAGTAATTGCACGTAATTGAGAAGTGCAAATTCTTCGGGGTCCTTTTTATTCTTTTTCTTTTTGGCCGCTTTTTCGTCCAAAACAATTGGATCCGGAATGGCAGCTATCCCTTCCGGTATTTTGAAATAAGATTTACAGAAGAATCCTTGATTAAACAACCATTCTTCTACTGCCGTTAACACTTTGAATAGGTATCTTGCGTGGTCTGTTTGATTACTGGGTTCTGGAAACAACGGAAAAGTGCTGTCGGTGTAGTTTATGGTAAAGTCAAAAAATGGTGTGGAATCATCCAGGCAGGTTGATGTCGTTTCAGTGTTTTCTTCCAAACAGCCTTTTGCACTTGTTAGCGTAGTTAAAAATGTCTAAAACATTTTAGGTAATATTTGCAAGTTCTATTAAAAAAAGGAAACTTACCCCGATAGCGGAGGAATCAATAACAATGGAAGATTTTACAGGACCAACGATGATTTTAAATTGAGACAATAAAAATTTTATGTAACTTTTTGCAAATGCGTAGGTGGTTGCAATGCAGTTATCGGTACATCCACTCACTGCAATTTCCACTACGGCATCACAGGTGCAACGAAATACAAGAGTCGAATTAAACGATTTTGGAGTTCTTGAAGCAAATTTCAGGACAACCGATATTTTTTTGAAAAAAGTTTGTTCAATAAAAGTTGGTTCGTTGGAAATTATAATAACCATTTCGCAAACCTCGCACGAGGAAAATATTTCGCAGTTCGGTTTATGGAATTCCGTTCGAAGTTCTAAATTATATTCGCTCTCGCATCTTAAAATCACTGGGTCAAAATTGATATTAGTCTCACTTGGATATATCTTAGGTGCAGGATAAATTCCAGTAAAATTAACATAATTAAATACATGGCATTCCAGATAGTTTTTGACGTATATAGGCAATTTGATATGATAGGTTCCAGGAATAGAAGGACGAAATTCTGCCTTAAGTGTCACCCATTCCGAAGGACCAAGCGTGCATACGATGGAATACTGGAGTATTTCTATTTCGTTACCGTTGCAATATGTCAGAAAAAATGGTGGATCCAATTCGTCCGTTCTCAAACAAAATTTACAGTTATCTTTGGAAGCGTTCCAAATTTTGAGATCGATTAAGGTTTCGGGAGTGTACGTTACGTCAGGAAAATATTTAAATTTCAAATGCAACTTTGAAAACCTTAGCATATCTCCACCAACGGTGCTGTGGACGTTCAACACGGGCAACTTTTTGGGTAAATTAATTGTTTTAATTGTATCAATCTCCATGTAGTTTTTGATTATGTCTTCAAAAAAAAACATCGGCTTTGATGATGCTGGATTGGAAATAACTACAGGACCAATCACACCATTAATGATGTACGGCAGGAAGAAACTGTAGGAAGCAGCACCCATGGGTCTAAAAAATATGTAAAGTTGTTTAGTTTCGTTTGGTTCCAGATCCACTTTGTTGATAGGAATGGAATTATAACTGATGTGGCTGTGCTTCATAATCGCATATTCCGTAAAGTCTTCCATGTCAAACTCGACGTACGCTTTCGCGTTAGTTTTGTTAATAACTAAAAATTTCTGATGATCAATCGAGTCCGCTACAATTTTTCTCAAACGCACCATATCCGGTTTGAAAAAAACGTTAGGATATATCACATTGCCCGTTACGACAAATTCAATACTCTTCGTCATTTGAATCTCAACTTCGATTGTGCAAGAAAATTCAATGCAAGCAGGAATTTTAACTTGGACCACCAGTATTTGTTCGGCGTGGCCTTCCAATATTCCGTCAATTGGATTTATAGATATTCCGTCTATTGGTTCAGCATTGCAAACAGTGTACGTCACTGGTGCTCGATCAAAATTGGTTATAACAATTTTTTTTTCTACCAAGATATTGAGAGGAATATCTTTAAATTCAATTTTCTTAACTTTGAAATCTACATTTGGTTGGAGCATATCAGATACTATGTTTACGGTTTGCTGATAACCATCGCTTCCGGATTTTAACGAAACTCCAGCACTGTTCGGTAGGTTATTATTGGGAGAGTATTGGACCATGCTGGTTATAAAACATCTTGCAGGTATCACACCGTGTAACGGGAAAAAATTAAAACAAGATTCAGGTACTTCCCAGTCAAATTCGATGGGAACATTTAATATGTTCTTAATATTTAGAAATTTGTAGCAATCCTCATTGGACAGAAAGGTTACTTCGGTTTCGAAACATTTGGCGAATTTTGGAAATACATCCGCCGTCATGGAGACCATGAAAGTGTGAGTACTGTTAATGATGAAGTCGATGGTTACGATTGAACGGCCCAGTGCGGCAGGCGATTGGTAAATTAACAAAATTTCTATTTTACTATGTTGTTTTAGGATTTTATGGTCCCCATTTGGAATCGAAATTACTGGTTTGCGACCTCTCACCAGAATTTCAATGGAAAAATCGTTGTCATTGGCCACTGTAATGGTTGCAGTTGACTTGGTATCCGTGCCTACCTGAAATTTAAAAAAATAAAAATTTACTCCTGATTATTTATCTAAATTACCTTTCCAACGTGCACAGATGCAGGATACACTTGAACCATTCCAAGTTGTAATGGTGTTAATGGAATAACTCCAAGCTTCTTTTTGGGCTCCAAAAATTGCATCTTTTTGCATTTTGTATTAATCGAATAGTCGAATAGTAACATTTTTTTGCTAGAAATGTCATAATCGGATGCCTTTTTATTAACTGGAATGAGCATCCTAAGACGAGCTCCCTCTTCTCTGGTATACTTTTGGTAGTAACCGTATTGTTGATGTTTTAAATTACTAAAACTCTTGGATAATTGGTAGTATTGGTCACGGCTTTCATCCACTGCTCTTGGAATTCCGGCACAAATTGTGCGACACCTGCAAAAATCCAATTTATATTTATTCAACTTTCGAAGAAAAAGTCATACGGAATTGCGCTTTTCCAAGGTCTTAAATTTTGGGGTCTATCGTTTGGAAACGCTATTATGGCGTCGTCAGCTTTACATTGGTCCTTTCTAAATTTATCTATTAAAGTTGCTCTTGGAGGAATAATGGCAGAATTAAATCTAACATCGTCAACATTATAACCAACTTCCTTTATGTATTCTGGAGTTATTCCAGTATTAAATTTTTGTTTCATTTTGACTGGAGCTGGAGTGACATTGAAAGTTAGAGGTATTTCGGCATGGCCAACACAAACGTAGTCATCGGATTCTCTTGGTTCGTTATGGCACAGCAAATCAAATCTGATTTTTGTCGAAACTTTTCCCAACTGAGCGGTAAAAATTTTTACGCATACTTCAAATTGCTCCATTGGTTGCAAAACCTTTCTGATTGGTTCGACTTTAACGTAGCAAACTTTTTTGTACTCGATTACTATTGGCAATTCCCAAGATTCGTTAGTTATTAACAGTTCTCGTGTTATTTCCAAATTTGACTGAACATCTTGCAGATGGAGAGCGTCTGGCCTTAAACTTATTTTTGCTTCTATCGCTTCACCGTATAAAAACACCCGTACGAATGAAGGTGAACTAACGGCCGATATTTGGTAGACTTCCAATTTATTTTGGAGGTCTCCCAAAGAAGTCTCAGTGGCTTCTGAAAAGGTGAGTTTGGAATGAGTTTATTGTTACAATTGGTAATTATGACTGTACCTTCAAAACTAAAGAGTTCTGATTTTATGGACATTGAGTCGTCGATTACTGCACGATAGGTTTCCAGTTTTTCGGTATTATCTGTAAGTTACACGGATAAAAATTAAAGTTTTTATTTGATAAAATTTTCTCTGAATGAGCAATTTTTTACCTCCGAAATGCATGTCGTTTAAGTTTACACAAGGTAATCGAACAATTCTAAGACTACAATGAGATTCCTTTTCCTTACGACCCTTTATTTCATGAGCTCTAGCTAGGATTGGTTTATATCTGGAATTTTCAAAAAAATTAGGTTGGAACTAATTGAAACTTTGTTCTTACGTAAAGTGAAATATTTCACCTTCGGTTGGTAACCAAGAACCTGCCAACGGGGTAATCAAAAAGTCATTGTATAGTGGATTACGAATACGAGCTTCATTTAGACTCTGAAATTACACAAATAAAAATATAAATTCAAAATAAATAAAACTTTTTCTTGTGGAAGTTGGGGGTCGAAAATGTATTTTTTAATTTTTGAAGTTGGTTACCAAATAAATCAATAAATACCATGCAGAGCGGTCATTATGGAACGATCGTTACGGTTAAGAATTTTTTGTAAAAAGTTTAAATTTTTTTTGAAAAAATGTCATAATTGACATGATTATAGTTTGCTACACAGTGAACGATCATGTGCTTCAAATTTTGGATTATCATCAGGCATTAAGAAAATCGGGCAAATTTAGACAACACATAAACTGTCATAAAAGAAAGTTTCAAATTTCGAAAGTAAATAAAGAAAAAAAATTACGATCAAATAACACCGTCGAATTTTGCGCTTCCTGTATAATTTCTTCGTCCAATTAACAATAAAAAAAAAAATGCGGAAGATGACAATGTACCTGGTAAATTTTTTTTTTGGATTAATTATTACTCCGATAATTTTAAAACGAAAGCTTTTATGATATTGTAAACATGAAAGATAATGTGTTAATAATTGTGTAATTTATATAAAAAGTTTTCCTAACATAATATGACAATTAGTAGGTGGTCTAAATTACGATACTCGCTCTCTCTATAATTACTCAGTACAAAATTGCTCGTCGATATTAAAAATAAAATTGAGCTGCTAGAAAGCAAAATTAAATTATCAAATACCAATTACCATGGGTTTATTGGAAATGTCGCCCAAAATGCAAAATACGGTTGGAGATCCACTTATATTTCTGACAACTGAAGTTTTGGTGATAGTACTGCCAAAGTACGCTCTTCCAAAATTTATCATGGTGAAGTCGTTGGTGGTGTCGGGATGAAAAGATTGCAGTTTCTGATTAAGTACTTTCACTTGGACATCAATTTTTTTAGGAGTTTCACACTTGACCCAAAATTCTCGGCAAAACAATCCTTCCTGAGTTCCTAAACATTCCACCCGAAAGTTTATAATATCGTGAGGCTGTTGATTTTAAAATTATTAGGATAAAATAATTATTTTTTCAGGTAATTGCCTGGATGATTCCTTTATATGGTTGCACAATAAGTTGAATGTCGTTAGTTCCCAGATCAATAGCAAAACGAGTGCCTTTACTGCCATCATTGCGAAGTGAAAACATGCGTACTGCTGCAGAGCATCCTGCGTCTATTGTACCAAAATCCAACTGTTGAGGAATAACAGAAATCAAGACATTTGACAGTAGCCTAAGGGAAACACAATTAAATAAAAACCTACTTCAATCAGCAATGACCATTGAACCGAAAAGATTTACACGGAAAACTTTCAAATTATTTACGAGACATTGAAATATTTTAATCGATCAACTATAACAAAATCTTTATTTATCAATATTTAATTTTAAATTATTGTTAAAACCGCAAATAAGGAAGTCTGCTTTACATAATCACTTTTTTGGATAAATTACTTTTTTTTTTCAAATAATTAAATAAAATTTATTTAAAGTTAATCGAAAACCACTTACACTTTTAACTTGTAATCCAATCGTTTGTTATTGATAGATATCGGTATCCAAGATAATGGAACGGAAGTTGCTCTCATGTAAGTGTACTTTACGTATCTTGTTATTATTAAACCAGGAGGTAAATGGCGTCCACGAATTAGACTTTTAATGTGGAACGACTGCAAATAAATCATGGTTTTCTCCATAAGTAGAAAATTATTAGACGCTCACCGATGATGTAGCTTGCCCAATCCGGATAAATGCAGCCAATTTTCCACAGTTTTGCAAAGTCACCTTTTGGAAATAACTTTTCCCTTCGAAAGCATCTTTGAATAGCATGAAAGACGGAGTTATTCTTACGTCGTGAAAATTCAAATAAGATTCCGTCTCATCTATAGGAAAATCGAGAGATTGAGAAAGCAGCTGACTATACATGAAGTTAAAATTGGTCGACATTTTCTTTTCGTATTTACAGGGAAAACATTAAAAATAATATAATAAAAAATTACGTTGACGTTTTGAAAATATTTTAAATAAGAACAATTGCAAAACTGATTTTTATTAATGGACACCTACCTGAACAGACCGATGACGAAAACGAACTCATTTTTTGAAAAATTTATTTATCTTTAAGTGTAGGTAAATTAAAATGTAACTGTGTATGTATCACTTTATCACTTGAAAAACAATAATTACTTTTGATTATATTTTTATGCACTCTTTGATAAGAAGGTATTAGGTATATCGTTATTTTTCTTCATTTGGAAATATGAAAGGAACAATAAATTTGGAGAAGTTATGGTATTAAATTATTTTAATAAAAAATAATGGAAAATTTTGGAAAGAAGACAAAGACAAAGTCGTATTATTTTGATTATTTAAATATCAACAGTTTTTGTTTAAAGGCGAAGCAAGAATAAAACTGTTGGCTTTATTCAAGAAAAGCAAGAATAGAGAGAGAAAAAGGGAAGAAAGTAAAGATAGGTCACCTAAAACTGATAACGCCCGAATACGTTGTAGCCTAGGATTCGAACGAAGAAAAAATGGCATGGAAGAGGCTGGACGCCTCTGGTCTGCTATCAAAAAACTAAAGGCACATGGATTGAACAGTATAATGTTGACGGACTGGCGAGCGCAAGGAAGAACGAACACTAAAGAATGGAAAATACAAAAAAGCAGGAAATGGAAGGAAGCAAACGTGGAAGGGAAGGGTTAAGGCAATTTACTCAAGCACAAATGATAATGGAAGCAGACTGTGCGAACTGGCAGCAGCGTTGAACATGATAATCTCGAGCATCAAGTATAAACACAGAAAACAACATAAAATCACTTGGACCTGGCCAGGAGGAAGTAAGACAACATCAAATAGATCATATAATGATAACAAAAAGGCATGCCTGATCTATGAGAGATGTGAGATCCTACAGAGAAGCCAATGCTGACACGGATCATTACCTGGTGGTCCCAAATATCAAACAAAAGTCATCAACGGAGAATGCAGCAAACAACGAAAAAAATTGCAACCGACTGAAATTTTATTTATTATTTAGATTTTAAGTTGAATGATTACTGTATGAATTTTATTATGATATTTGTTTAGGATACAGAGAGAAGCAAAAACGCAAGAAATGGTTTGACCAACAATGTGAAGAGAAGATGAACGAAAAAAGAATAGCAAGACTTAAATGGATTGTCGAGTGACAAAGAAGACTACGACAAATCCAGTACAAAGAGAAAAGAAGCTAGAAGAAAAGTTCTATGAATATATGAAAAACAAATGGCTTAAAGAAAAGATGAAAGAAACAGTGCAGGATTTAAGCTTAAGCCCGTGAGGCTTAAGGGCGGCAAAATTCTAGGGGCGCCTAAACTTGAGAGGCGAAAATATTTTAAAAGTTGTTAAATTTAAAGAAAAATTTGAATTTAAAATTTGATTTGGCTTAATTCTGCTGAAAATTTATAAACAAATTTCTACGACCTATGGCGCTGCAGTCGACAAGTTCCATCGACATTGACAAGCTCCAACAATAATAATATAATAATATCATTTATTGTGATATTTTGGGTTCATTACTTTGCCCCCTTGGCAGTATTTTCACAAATCTACATTGAAACCGGTAGGGGGTGGGGGCTAAAGTAACGCTAGCTCCCCCCACCCAGTTAATATTTTGGCTGCAAAAGCTAGCTCCCTAATCTATATACACCCAAATATTAGAGTTAGCACCATTTTCAGTCGGTTGATGTTTTCTTGAAAACATGTTTTCTTGGTCCGTTTTAAGAAATTTATTATTACTAAAAAGAAATTTATATTTAGATTAATAAACCTCAAAATAAAATACAGTAGAGTCTCGAAACAGTGAACAGCGAAAAATTTTGTTTATTTCACCTCCAATCAAAAAGAAAAAAAAATTCTTTTGGAGGTAAGGTAATCGAAAAAAAATTTCAATTTTTTCTTTTAATATTAAATCGGAATATTTATCTTATTTTTTTATAGCATAATAAAAAATGAAGAAAAAAATTTTTATAGTATAAAAAGAGAAAATAAATTAAATTCGGAATTCATATTTAAAAAACAAACATTATTTTCGCTGTTCACTGTTTCGAGACTCGAAGTGTTTTTAATATTCGTATGCAGTAGCGGTCATTGAAATTGCATTGGGAAATATTCCCGAATTAAAACAATCGATTTTTCAGTATATTACCTATATTCTTAATAATAAAGTGAAAAATGAAAAACCACAGCCGTGGATTGGTGTGATCGCTGGTTGAGTTATAGAGCGGAAATTCTGGGTTCGAATCTCGGACTTGAGAGACTTTTCTTGGCTCGGCCTTCCGGTGTGCATCAACACGTTGTGGCCACAACACCGGAGGTAACATAATGGGCCCGACATGTGGCCTGAGTGCATGCAAGCTTCGGCCTGCCCTCCACTTCCAATCCTAATCCAATCCTAAAGTATAAAAAATACAATATAAATAGATAAAAAGTTAAATTTTTGGTTTTAAACTCTTAAGCACAAAATTACACTTTATTTCTGCTTTTACTCAATCTCAAAGCTAGGCTTTTCAAACCGGGGGGTCTGGGGGTATGGAATACCCCCCAGCACATAAGTGATTGTGTTAAAAAAAAAGAAAACGTGTTATTAAATTTCAAATCAGAAATCTTAAATTTTAAAAATTAGGATTCCAATTTGAAACTTATAAATTCAATAACACTTTTTTGCGCACAATCGTTGTGTACCCCCCGGTTTGAAAAATCTAGCTATGTGTACGTATTGTGTTTATTTGTGTACCGTTATTAAAATTTCATTCGGAATTGTTATATTAATTCGGAAATATTCAGCGATGCAATTTCCATGACCGCTGCTGTATAGATAAATGTTCCATTTATAATAATTAGTATCAAGCAAACAAGGCACCATATCGGGCAGGGCCTAGGGCGTAGATGACCCTAAATCCGCCACTGGAAGAAAATAGAAGAGTGCAACAGAAAAGCTATCAAAGAGTTCTACCATAACATCAAGAATAAGAAAAAACCAAATATAATCAAAATAAGGGAAATAAAAAACAACGAAGGTAAACTAGAAAGCGAACTAGAAAAAGTGAAGAAAATTTGGTCAGAACATTTTCAGAAGTTACTGTGCACAAGCAGAACCGAAGATCTGGAACAAATTGAATTAGTTTTGTCAGTAGACGAAGATGAAATAAATGAACCAGACGAGGAAGAAATTATACAAACAATAAGAAGACTTAAAAATGGAAAGGCACCAGGCAGCGACGAGATGCTGGCGGAAATGAGTAAGTACGGAGGCGAAGCATTACATGACGAAATAAGTTCACTGGTAAAAAGGATCTGGAACCAGGAGAAGATGCCAAAAGCATGGAGCAAAGGAATCATCATATAACATTGAGGGTTAACACCACCGAGACTACGATGGTGGGACGGTGTGATGGAAGACTTGAGATTGATTGGAGTCACAGACTGGAGACAGGCTTACGGAGATCGCACGAGATGGAGATCAATAGTGAAAGAAAGGAAGACACATCTCAGGATATGAAAAACGGCAAGACTTGCATTATTTGATTATTTGTAACATGATGAGGACTAATCCCTCTCCCAAAAAGGATTTTGTAAGTCCCAATGGGACAGCTCAATTCGAAATGAATGTAATGCTATTAAATAATAATAATAAAGAAAAAAGCTTAAAATCACGGGATCCTATGTTAAATTAACTTTTGTCATAACTTTTCAATGGAAGACCACCAAAAAAAAAGCACAATTATTTTGTGTACTTTTCAATGCGATGACTTTTCAATAAACTTTAATTCCGAACTTTTTCCACGACATTCCAGCAAAAAGTTGCCATTTAAGATGGAATAAGCAAGCCTCGTCTACCCCAGTCTTAAATTCGTACCACTGCTTCATTAAAGATTTACATTAAGGGAATTGACGGATTTCTATTTCGAATCAAAATTTCGAAAGTAAATTCATTTCGAGTTTGAAAAAAGAATATAAATTTAATGTATAATGCAAATTACGGTATGGGTTAATCATAAAATTTGTTAATGCATAAGTAATAAACAATATTATTACTTTGATATGTTCCGACTATATAATCAATCAACCCCTGTTTCTCTAAACATCCTATCCACCCTCAATAAACCCCCGTTGCGCCGTGATGCGAGATGATTAATGAGACCAGAGTCAACATGGCTTCCCACTGGTGGATACGGAAATATCAACAAGGGGTGAGGGCGGTTTGTTTCAATACTGCACTGGTATGTACCAAGTGTTTTTGAAAAACATTTTAAAGTGGAACAAAACAAAAATAAGTGGAAGAATTTAAAATGCCATATTGCGGTTTTATCAAATTTTGATTTCCCAAAATCTATTATTTATTGAAACGGTCAACAAAAGTAAATTTAATTTTATCAAATACAAAACACCGATGATTATTAATTTGATTTGTTTATTGTAGCTTTTGTATAATTTGGTGTGGTATTTGTACTTCTTTTGTACGTAGCGAAAATTAAATGCCCAAATTCTCCTCCCTTCGATCGTAAATCGTTTTCGTTATCGCCCGTTAATTACTTATTCATTTCGTATTATTAGTTTTTAATTAGTGCCAACTCACCTAATTATGACAAGTGTGGTTGGCATAAGATTTGTATGGAAAACTTTTTAGACTGCTGAAACCGTATGCTCACTAATGAAAGTACATGGGAAGTGGAGAGAAAATTGGCAACTCCACAAATTTGAAGTTTGTCCTGCAGTAGTAAGTGTCGCAAATTAAAATAGTCCCCGAGGTTTGTACAATGAAATTGATAATTTTCACTTGAGTGGATGTGATAGTTGACATGGCCAACCTAAAACAATATGTTTCAGGAACATTGCCAACTCGCAGTGGATTTAATGTCGCCTCCCAGGAGATACGACCCTTGTAATTTGAGCCTCTATAAACCCTCTAGGTACTTGAAGTACTAGTCGATAAAACTATTTTTTATCGTGGCGCTAGTAGATCACTTTCTATTCTAAAATAAAAAAATAGAAATCCAAAATAATTCTAATATTTCTAGAAATTGTTTGGGTTTTCTAAAATATTGACATTGAAATTGAAATTCAAAGAAAACTCAATTTCGTGCTTAGTTTGAACAAAGTTATTATTATTTATAAAATAAAAATCGTGCGTATAAGATGCTACATAAAGTGAATAAAAAATTAGATTAAAATGGATAGCCTTTGCCTGAAGCAACATAATTTTTAATTATTAATTATTATGCTTGTTTAAAAGGCGCGTGCTATAGTTCGCTTTTCTGTTTGCTAATTCGTTTATTCAAACATCTCAGCTCACCCTTAGGGAACTTCAGCTTCAATTGAATTAGTTTATTTGAAAACTCAAAAAGCACTTGTGGCAAACACATTTAACTTTTCAAGGTTTTCTAAATTAACAGTTATCTAATTAGGCCTATATTAGCTAGGACGCAATAATGCAAAAATGGAGACAATGACAAACAGTCGGCAATTTTTACGTTAAATAAAAATTATAATATAATAATGCAGTTCAGTTTTGCAGCAAAATATAATAAAGCAGACAGCGAAAAATTACAATACGAACAGGGTCGGTCTAAGGTGCAAGCGGAGAAAGGTGCCGTTAGTTTCCGAGTCAATAATCCAAGGTAGATTATCAGATTTCACTATTTTAGCAAAAAAATTTTAAAGGAAATTTTTATATTCTGTTGTAATCTGGGTTTAATTTTCACTAATTGGCTAATAAATGAGGTTTATTAAACTTACTCATCAGGGAGAGAATAAGATTTTCGTGTACTTACAGTAACGGAACTTTTTAATTCATTTTGTATTAAACCGTTCACAAATATTAAGAGCGATTATTTTGTGCTCTAGAAAAAGGCCATTCTATTTAAAAAGCGTTATTTACTTGATGCGAGGTATTCCCTGACACGCGATATACCGTGTGAGCTACCCGAGCGATCCGATGGCGGGTAATAACTGAAATGATTATTTTTTTATTATAATTTTCTCGCCAATCCAAAAATTTAAAAAGCTGAAAAAGAATATATTATTACGTCAATATTTAAAAAACTCGTCTGGGAATTGGCAAATCAAAAAGATTTAAGATAAATAACGCACGAACGAATAAAACTGCCGAAACTAAAAGCGCCAGCTGAGAACGAGAAACAATTTAATAAGGAAGAACAAGAATACTTAACGAGAACTACAAAGCTTTCGGATTATAATTTCATGTTGTAGGAAGTATTTGTTTAAGTAATAAAAAAGCATTTTTAAAGAAGTAATATCTTTCGTTTGTTGGTTTCCTTAAATTATTAATTAAAAGTCCGAACTTTGTGCGATACCTGCCTTGCATTGGCCGTAACTTTTGAAACGTTTTCCTTAATTAAATTTGATTTTCTTTAATCTTTAGATATTCCTGAAAACGGTGTGCATTTCAATATTATCGACGGTTCTCATAAAAATGAAACGTGTAGTTTTTGTATGGTAATCGAATTAATGGGACATGTCAGGTCTCCGGAGAGAAGGCGGTGATCGTGTCGTGAAGCTCATTGCACCCACGAGAGAAGAGAGCATTCAGATAGCGTACCTAATTCTATTAGAGTACTGAGAGTTTCCTCCCTGATGGTCTGATTAACTGTTTAGAAACTGAGAGAATTAACAATTCGCACGCTAACCCTCTCCGCTAAATTCTCGTGGCGATCGTAAAACTTACTAAGATTTTTCGATAGCGGTGCTTGAGATTAATTATTTATCATGTCTGCTCGAATTGCTTAAACAGTTTATATTTTAACGCCCTTTATTATGCCCACAGAGTTGTGCATATCATTTTTAAAGAATATTTTAGCAGATAAGAAAATCGGGGATTTACAAGATTGCAAAATAAAATTTTACGTTAAATAATACCGAAAATTCAAACTCAACGCAAGGTTAACTATTTTTTTTAAATTTGTGAAAGGATTATATTATGACAAATACGGACAAGTATAATTACAGAATAATTAATAAAATAAGAATAATTGCGGTTTAGTAGTAAATATTAAAATATGCAATTTAAAATGAATTGCGTTTTTAAGGTCAACCTTACTTTATTTTAGCATAAATATACAAAATTCATTATACAGGGTGGTAGATAAAATTTTCACTAAATATTTCCCTATTATGGCAACTGATTTAGAGAAAATCAAAAACAAGATTTTTAAACTTTTAAATCTTACTTCGTCACCGTCACAACCCTACATTCCAAATTTTTTAATTCAAAACGAGGCATGAGAGGACTGCTAAAGCAGCACTTGAAAACCGAGAAAAGTCAAGTCAAATAATATTTATTAATTAAGTACGTGGCACGAGAATACCTTACAAATTCGTGTTTACAAAAAGTATGTGATAGATATTAGGGTAAACAAGCCCTCTCTTCTTTAGTATGCTTTTTTCTTCGGGCATTGGGAAGAAGGAAATCATCATGGACACCACCTAAAGGTGGTAGTATTGGACTTTTACCAACTAAAACCCCCTCCCATTTTAGTTGACTGCAGGAGCGCGGTATCCCTCTTCCGAAATTTCTTCTCCGTTTCTGCAGGTTTGACGCCAATTGATGTTCTTGGGTGTTGTTCTTATTTGTGGTTTATGTTTTCTGCCCTTTCGGGACCTTTTTCTTCTTATAAATTTATGGTCTTATGTCACTGTTCTCCTCTCTCATCTTTATCCTCTCTGGACAAGATATCTCTCATTAGGTTCGTTACTGCTGTCCTCTTATCCTGGCTCTCCAGCATCTGGGGTGTCAGCATTTCTTGAGTTAAGGTCGTTCTTAATGTTTCATAGGGTGAATGTAAACTGGGCCAAAGGCACTTTTAACTAAAATTATTGAAATAGTAAATTGGGCCAAAGTCACTTTCGGCTAAAATTTTGAAAGTAGTAAACTGGGCCAAAGACAAATTTAAGGTCAGAAAAAGGGTGCAGGCAGGGTGTGCCGCTGTGAATTCCTTTTTGATATTATTTTAAAACAATATCAGAAACTAACTGTAACCTACCGATGGATCTATACATCCACGCGCTCGATCTACCTTTTTGCTCATATTTTTTATGGTGGATCCGTGAGTAGGTATGGGACACTTGGCCATGGGAACCAAATTGAGTCCAGGTCCGGACTAGCGGTATATAACGGTACATAACGGTACATAACACGGTCTATAACAGTATATACCGCTAGTCCGGACCTGGACTCAATTTGGTTCCCACGGCCAAGTGTCCAATACCTACTCACGGATCCACCATAAAAAATATGAGCAAAAAGGTAGATCGAGCGCGTGGATGTATAGATCCATCGGTAGGTTACAGTTAGTTTCTGATATTGTTTTGAAATAATATCAAAAAGGAATTCACAGCGGCACACCCTGCCTGCACCCTTTTTCTGACCTTAAATTTGTCGGTACATAACGGTACATAACACGGTCTATAACGGTATATACCGCTAGTCCGGACCTGGACTCAATTTGGTTCCCACGGCCAAGTGTCCCCATACCTACTTCCGTGTATTCCGATGGTTGTCTTTGTCAAATTCGACTCTGCGCTACCTTGCACTCCGGTCCCATTAAAAATATTCCTGAAAACCGAAAGAACTCGCCAAAGGTGGAACTCGAAATAGGTGAAACTCGTTTCAGGGTGGATCCAAAAGTGCGGGGTACGAAGGGAATCCACTCTAAAAACAAGTTTTGCATTTGTAAAATATAATTAGTGCCAGGGATTTGCTGGCATTTAATTATAAAAACCGCACTATTTTTTATGGTGGATCTGTGTATTGCCATGGTTGTCTTTGTCAAAACTTGAATTTGACAAAGACTAAACAAAAAATAAAAATAAATAACGATACGCTGATGTGTATCGGTTTTTGATTTTCAAACCCCATACTACAATTTTTCAATCAATAATTTTTGTTTTTGGCCCAGTTCACCATTTTACAAATTTTAGAAAAATTTACCTTTGGCCCAGTTTACCACTATCAGGTAGTTTTTTTGGCCTAGTTTACATTACCCCGCTTCATAAGCCTTTCACCTCAGATCTGTCCAATTTACACAGGCGAACATGGTATGCGCGGCAGTATCCTCCTCACCGCAGTACCGACACTTGCGGGAGTCTCTCAAGCCCATTCTGCTCAGATAGCTGTTAAAGCAGTCAGATCCTGAGAGGATCTGAGTCGTGTAGAAATCCACCTCTCCATGATCCCTATCCAGCCATGTCTCTAGTATGGGAATCAGAACGTGAATTCATCTTCCTTTGGATTCCCGGTCCCACCTGATCTTGTTCCATTTTGGTCGCTTTCACAGTTCATCTGTCACTTTCTGCTTTTCTTCTTTTTGTAGATTTTCCATCGTCCAAGGGCATGTAGGTCTACAGGAATGCATCCCGCGATGATGCGCTCACCGTTCTAATAGCAGCCCTTCTTTGAATTTTGGACAAAATACTCCGATAGGACCCATATTGCATCGCTTCGTGCCACACCGGGCACAACAATATCGAGTGTGTCACTGAGCTCAAGAGTCTTCTCTTGCTCATCTTCAAGCCCGCCATCTAAGGCATAAGTTTTTGCAAGGCAGTTTGAGTTTTTCTCGCTTTATTTGCGAATTTTAGCAGGTGCAGTTTGTACCCCAGGTACTTGTCCAATGTGACGCCGAGACTCACCAGAGTATCTCTCGGGTTGATGACTTCTCCCTCCACCGTGAACTGGATATTTGGGATTTTCCTCTTTCCTATAGTCGACAATGCTTTGTTAACTTTCACTAACTGAACTTTGTTCAGGTATTCCTGTAGTGGCCGTGACACAGACTCCTCGGTGTTTTGGGGGCTGTTGCCATGCCTGCTGGTCTTATGGACGCCTCTGCAGTTGTTCCTGCAATGTCTCAAACTTGGTCGGAGAGACGTCCTTGGCTTTGGCTGCCCACTCAATCCTTTTCTTTCTCCGTCTTTCGGGAAAGTTCCACTTGTTTCCGTTGGGTTATTATGCATCTGTTATTTCCGCTTCTGGTGTGTGGATAAACTGTGCGGGACCCCCAGCCGGTTCCCATCCCTTGCATTCGGGCAGGGAATCTCGGCAGTGTCCACCATCAGGGGCGCGAGTTACAAGCTAGGCCCTACTGCGAGGACTCCTGGCCAGTTCCCATTTCTTGCGCTCGATCGGGGTATTCTCGGCGGTGTCCGCGACACAATTTCGACATTTCCCCTGCCTTTTGCGTGGCTTTTGCAGGGCATGTCGGCCTCTCGCGTTGGCCTTGCAGACTTCCCTCCTCCACCGGGGTTGGTTACCCGATCTCAGAGAGTCCTCCGCAAGTTACCAGGGACCACCACGAGGAGGTGCGAGTAGGGCTTTGGTCCCCTCTTTAGTATGCCTAAGCAAACCTAACCTAACCACGAGCATCATTTTATGGAGTGCCGGGGTGTTCCCCATAACTTTGGTGGTGAGGTTTTGAGAGGCTCTGACCTCTGTGTTGGCGCAAGGCTTGGTCGTAGACTAAATTATTATATAAATAAGTGCCGCTAATACTTCTAGAATAACTGTAGCACATCACGCCATTTATTGGTATGCATGAAATATGAAAAATTTTTGGAATGTTTTGGCTTTTTTTTGGATCGAATAGTCACGATCAAAACGAAAATAGAAGAAAGGAGAAAACAACCAGAGTTCCTAGATCTACTCTTCCTAGTATTTTTATTGTTAATAACTTCCTTACTTTGTTCTACTTTTGTTCGGGCAAAGAAAATTGAAAATTTTTATTTAAATAAAATTAATTTTAATTTTTTAAAATAATTTTTTTTTTTAAATTAAATAAAGAGGTTTTCCATACCTCTCTCATATCTGGACCCTGAGCTTCATAAAATAACATTAAATATTATGTGTATGCATTGATTTTTCCAAATAGGAACTTTTCCACTTTTCAGAATAAATTCACCGGAGGGTGATATTTTCACAAAATTAAAAATATTTTAATAAAGAAAGTTTACTTAAAATTTAAATAAATTTTGATTTAAAATTTTCTTTCAAATATTTAGTACAATAATTTCTATGAAAACACCTGCAAAACTGAAATTCAACTATGGTTTAATTTTTGATTAAAATATTTAATAAATAATGAATAAATCAAACGGCAGGGGGTGCAATTTTAGCCTTTTGGTGTTGAACTTATAGGAGACCTCCTGCGGATAAGGGAATATATGGATCGTTCCCGTTCTGGCTGACAATTAACTTGCCTATCGTAAATATTAATTTAGCTTTTTTGTAACACTAATTTTTATTATGTTGTGACAATTTGATAATTTATAAAAGCTGCTCAAAAAATTAACAACAATTGCGAAGTCTTTTAAATTCTTAATTGTATGGATTTTCATTAAAAAGTACTCAGTTTTAAGTTTGTCTTACAGGTTGGTCTGCAAATGATTACCAGAAAAAGAAAAACTTTTTTAATCAAATTTTGTATTATAAAATGAATAATTACTTAGGTCGGAGACCCTCCGAGGCAAAGTGGTGGATGTCTCTGTCTTGCAGATCTGCATCTTTTAAAAGATTTTTATTAAAATTTATCTGCAACGAAACGCAAAATTATTTATCAAATCTTAATTAAACAGAATCCGTGTCCAAAACATTTTCTTCTTTAAAACAATTTTTTTTGCAAAAGAAAGTTAATGTTATTTTGAATTCGAAATGTGTAAGTTGTTTGTGCTTTTTATCGCTTTTCAATTACACTTTTGTTTTTCTTCCAATAAGATTACAGAAATTACTGTAAATTGAAACAACGTGCGCTTAAAATATTACACAACACATTTTAGTACAAAAGTTGTAAACAAATTTTCAGTGCCAATAAAAGTGATAAAGCAGGAAGTAAAAGCTTTCCACATCATTGCACACTTACTATACTAGAACCACGCGATTGAATTGACTTTTTTGGGCGCGTACACTTTTTAGCTTTATTGACCAATATAAAAATACAATTTAAATAATTAAATTATTTTTAAATTTTGTTTTCCATTATCGCGATGCCATTTACCTATCCTCATTGTTAGAGCGAACCTTTGTGGAAGGTAATTCTTGAAATGAAAGCTTTTCAAAGATCTTGATAGAATTATGACTATTGATTACGTTTTTCAGCGCTTGGGGATTTTTCATAGTATGTCGATGAAGTGGAGTTGCTATGACGACGCCGCCCCGACGCTAACACCGCCGCCACCACAACCACACCCAGTAGTATTCATCGACATATTTGGCGGTATATGATCAACCATCTACTATATGCTTTTACTCCATTTTCCTTTGTAATGAAAACTTTTAAAGGTTGCTCGTTCTAAAAACAAATATATTTTTGGATCAAACCGTACACAGTACAATTTCAAATAAAATTTCTTTTCGGAACTCACTGAAACAATGCTTTAATTTTACAGTTTTTTAAATATTTTTGTATTTATTGAATATCGTCAGAAAAGTTTTTTCTTTAAATAAGGAAGGAGAGATACCTTGATATAATGGAAAAATTATGATAGGAAAAGAATAAATAAAAGTAATAAAAATAGAAAAATTAGTTTTAATTAAGTGAAATAAGGAAATAGGAAACAGAACATAAATTTTAAAATAAAAACTTTACTTGGCTTGAAGAGCCAAGCGCCCATCTCAATTCAGTGGCGAATTTAATAAGAATTTTTTTGTGCTTCTTAATTATAGGATGATATTCTGAATCGTCAGCTTAAAATGCTTATTGTCTGTGCTATTATTTTCAGTGGCGGATTTAGGGTCGTCTGCGCCATATGACCCTGCCCGATATGGTGCCCTGTTTGCTTGATAGTAATTATTGTAAATTATTGTTAATTATTGTAAATTGCATCGCTGAATATTTCCGAATTAAAATAACAATTCTAGATTGAAAAACTAAAATTAAATTTAAAAGATTTAAAAGCTAAAAAAACAAAGCTAGATTTTTCAAATCGGGGGGTCTACTAGGAAAAAAGTGTTATTAAACTTATAAGTTTCCAACCGGAAACCTAATTTCTAAAATTTAAGAGTTCTGATTTGAAATTCAATAACACATTTTCTTTTTTTTTTAACACAATCTTTTATGTGCTGGGGGGTATTCCATACCCCCCAAACCCCCCGGTTTGAATAGCCTAGCTTTGAGATTGTGTTCTAAAAAGAAAGTGTAATTTTGTACTTAAGAGTTTAAATTAAATAATACACTTTCCTCAATTAAGTGTATTATTAATTATATTATTAATTTGAATATATCCTCAATGGGTCATAATATTATTAAGAGTTTAATTTAATTTATTTTCTTTTTTTATACTATAAAAATCTTTTTTCTTCATAAATATTCCGATTTAATATTAAAAAAAAAAATTTGAAATTTTTTTTCGATTATCTTACATCTAAAAAAAAATGTTTTCTTTTTGATTTAAGGTAAAATAAACATAATTTTTGCTGTTCACTGTTTCGAGACTCTACTGTATTTTATTTTGAGGTTTAATAATCCAAGTTAATATAAACTTCTTTTTAGTAATAATAAATTTCTTAAAACGCACCAGTAAATGAATTTTTTATGGCTAATCAAATCAATTTTGTTTTTCTTGCTTTTAAGAGAACATCAACCGACTGAAAATGGTGCTAGCTCTAATATTTGGGTAAGGGGGGGGCTAAAGTAACGCTACCCCCCCCCCCCCTGTTAAGGGGGCAAAGTAATGGACCCAAAATATCACAATAAATAATATTATTATAAATATTATTGTTGGAACTTGTCAATGTCGATGGAATTTGTTGACTGCAGCGCCAACGGTCGAATTTTCAATTCTTTTTTTCAAAAAAATTTTCAAAAAATCGAAAGTTTTGCCAACAGCAGAACTAAGCCAAATCAAATTTTAAATTTAAATTTTGCTTTAAATTTAGCAACTTTTAAAATATTTTCGCCTCTCAAGTTTAGGTGCCCCTAGAATTTTGCCGCCCTAGGCCCGGGCCTCACGGGCCTAAGCGTAAATCCTGCACTGGCTATTATTAATCAAAGTTCAAAAAGTTTGAAGGAAATGTTAAAAATATTTATTACAAAACTTAGATTGAAATTGATTTTAGATGTCTAGTTTTGGAGTTATTATGTTTTATTTTAATGTTTGCTATCATTAATCATTTATTTTATACATTATTGAAACTTCAAGATTTTATTAATCGATTACGGTGTTCAAAATTCAAATACATTCAACTCTCAAATCACTGAGTGAGTAGCACACCTGAACGCAGGCCAAATTAAGTTATCTAAATTTTAAAAGTAGATTGCAATACAAAAATAATTGTATTTTTTCTACTTAGGATTAAAAGTACTACTTTTTTAAGCTAAGCGTAACGTAGCGAAATAAACGTAAACAAATTAACATTCAGTAAAAAATTGACTGGTCCAGCTTTACTTAATTTTAATTTGAGAAAAACCAAACAAAAGCTAAAAAATTCAAAAGATAAATTTTTCTTATTTACAATAAAAACTTGCAATTTATTTGTGTGATTCATCTGAATTGAATGGCTTCCTTTTCAATACGAAACTTTGTTCAATGAATTAAAGTACGAAAAGTTCGTACAAGTTGGTTATCCTCAATAGAAAAAGGATCTGTTTATAGCAAAAATTTTAAATAGAATTCTACAAATTTTTTTTTCGAAATTTTAATCTTTTATTGTTTTTTGGAAAAATTAAAAAATTGCATTTAATTGCCCACTTAGTTCAAGTTTAGCGAATTCTTTTGATTTTTATGAAAATTTACCCAACTATCAACAGTTTTTTTGGGTTTATCTGCATTTAAGAAATCTAAGTGAAAACTGAAAAGTGAAAATTTTTGCAGGTAACCACAGGGAATCCTTTGTTTTTGTTGTCCGAACAAAGACATTCCACATTAATAACAATTTTTTTTCCTGAAATTTATTTAAAGCAAAATTTGGAAAATTAAAAATTAAGAGAATTAGTATGAATTTCCTCCGGTTTCTAAATTTGTGAAAAACTCATGTTTAGCTACTTCTGACTGTTACTAACAATTACATTGAGAACGTTCATGTCAAAAATGGTTTACATGATATTAAAAGTATCGTCGCGACGCTAGAGGGAGTGTCCAAGATTTGCGCCGAATCCAGACGTCGTGTGACGTCACAACTGATAATCAAGACTGATACTCAATAATGGCGTCGCTTGGCATGGTGTAGAGGGGACAGGTTTCTTACTCCAGTGAATCTCAGGGTCCGGGGTGAAACACTTAGTGAAATTAAACGAACTCGACGAACTTAGTAAATGAAAATATATTCTTGTACAAGAATTTTTTTTTTTTTTGATGAAAATAAACAAAAGAGTTAAGTTATAGTTACCGGCCAAAATTTGTTAAAACAACCTTACTGAAAGTGTCCAAAAATTTTTAGAACATGAAAATGAATTATTTTACCTAAATAAAAATGCAGAAATATGATATTTCACTTATGTGTTCATTATCAGTAATGTTTAATTATTTCAACCACAAATTGTTGGAAACATAAAGTTTTAATTGTTGTCATTACCTGGCAAGATGTAATATTAACATTACCATAGTATATTACTGCTACAGCATCTAAATTCAAGGTTACATGTTCGAAGATAAGAAATTTTTGATAACAAATCCACTTGTTAGGTTTGCATAGTAGGTATTTTTATTACAATTTTGAATCGGTAGTGATTGTGAATTTAGTGGAAAATGTCATTGCTGGAACAATCAAGAGCTTTAACACATGTGCATGGACTAACCACCGGCGCTAATCAAATCATGCCGCCGCATCCTCTCGAAGGTCCTCCAAATCCTGATGTATTGCTTGCTTTATTAGCAAGAAATAAAGGACTTGAAGGTAAGAATCAAAATTAAATATATTACTAACGCACGATTTTTGAAAAATTAAAAACTAAAATTGCAGCATTAAAAATTTTAATTTAACCGGTGATTCCCACACTTCTTTTTATAACAAAATACTGCAAATATTCATCCAGGTGCCGAATTTCCACCTGTGCACCCACAAAAATATTAAAAATCACAAAAATTTATTATTAATCAATTTTTTTAAACTCTTCATCTTATCAGGACGAAAGTTTCTGAAGACTACTGGGAGTTGATTTTGAGAGTGACTTTTATAGCAAGTCGACGAGCCAGACCGCGATAATGCATTTAGTGGTAGCCACAACCACAACATCATTTGCCATAATTTAGATAGTTTGTCTTCATAAACTACAGAGCAAATTTAGTTTTCTTTCCTAATGGCTATCAGTACTACTAGAATTTTCCATTCCTAAACTTTGTTTTGTGGGTAATCTGTTTTGGAACAGATTCGCTCTTTTGTAATTTATCGATAGTTTATTTGTACTAAATTGAAAATCCAAACAACACTGAAGCGGAGTTCAATTTTTAATTTAATATTTTAATCTAAACATAGAGAACGCCCTAAAGCGAGTTTAATTGTCGTAAGTAAACCTCAATATTTAAGCTTTTGATGAGTGCTTTCATCCTTGACCAGTATTTACTCATTGGTTTTGTGTTATAAAAGACGATAATTATATAGCAGTAAAATGGTAACAGAATTTTCAATCAAACAGCACTTAGATGATGGCCGGTGGGTGTTTGTCTGCTTTTTAGAGCGCGTGTCAGGGTGGGCTAAAACACGCGACCGCACGTGTTTTTCAACTCCGGTTACAGGAGTGCAACAGTAGCAGCGTATGCCTTGATGTTCACATGGGAAATCTATAGATCTGCCAGTAGGTATCTGCTTTAATCTGCAAGTTTTCTCCCTTTATTTGAAGAATAATTGGGTTAAAATTGATGTTCTTTTTGTACACTACTCTAAATCTAATTCAGCTTCGACAATTACCAAAAGAAACCCTAGACAACTGGAAGCTTTGCAACAAATCGAAAATCTTCAATTTAGGTACAGAAAAATACGGAAGAGATATTTTGGACGACCTGTGTGTTTTAATTTATTTTATGAGTTACGTGCGTATTTATCTTAAGTTATAACAACTTTTAATTAGCATAAAAGCTTAACTCAAGTATTCGAGCGAGTAAATAATTCATTCAAATTGAATTAAGTAGGCTAATACAATTTATTTTATGTATTCTTCCTTGCGTTATAATATACCATCCATAATAATATGGATGTACAGGGTGCTAATTTAGTTATCTTGGAATTATAAAAACATTAAGATGTTTATTACCGGGACCCGGATTTTAATACTTACCCTTAAAATTACCAAGTATGTTATTAAATCAAGGAAAAACTTTTAAAAGTTTAACTTGAAATTTAGCAGCTTTAAGGTATGAACCTTCATCAGGTGTGAGCGCTAACTCGACGTTTTTGACGCCAGATATGGCGAAAGCCGGTAAAAATTAATTATAACGCTGCAATTCCTGGACTAACTAAGCTTAATCTCTGGTATTAAGATGTTACAAATTAAAAATTAATTTTCAATCGGTGAATCTGCTTTCTAATATTTTTATAAATTATTGCTATTTTATATAATTTTTATTATTTTATTTAAATAACAAAGAAATTTTGCAATGACTGCAAAAACAAGGTTTATATTTTTTGTTTTTATTTTCAATAAAACTTATTATAAGGTTTATTTAATTATTATTATTATATTAGTCGGGGGTTACCAATTCTAGTGTTTCTTTGGGCTAATAATCGCCTGCAAATTAGAGTAAAAATTGCAACGCAGACGTCGGTCGTTTAAATAGCTACACGATTATGAGACACCCTGTAGATTATTAACATATTTTTTATTTTATGTGTGTTTAAACATACATAGTTATAATTATCAAAATTATCAAAAAATTTAAATATAGCAACATGATTACGCTATTATTTAAAAGCGATTAACAAAAAACTTAAAAAATCATTTTAACAAATTAAAATTAGAATTAATTTTTAAGTATCTACAATTAATCTTTGTAATAATTATATACATTAAACGAAAAAAGTGCTTTTAGAGTTAATGCAAGCAAGAAATATACAGGAACCTCCTCTTATTTTTGCGCATTAAAAATTTTGGCGGTCGCTCTAATGCACCCTACCTTTCTATGACCCTGTACTATTTATTTTGCAAAGTGGGATCGTTTAATAGTAAATTTGACTTGATTTAAAGAAAAAGTCTAAATTTGTCTTGAGAAACTAAAATTATAAAAAGTATTCATCTAAATTCTAAAACAGCATCAAGGATTAGTCACAGCCGCATTCAAAGCAAAACCACATAGATCGACCTCTTGGGTTTGTGGTTGCTCGTCTATCAACTTAAACATTTTAATCGAAATAAAACTAGACTCAACATAATCGAAGGATACGTGGTTTAGGTAGTGTAACTCGATATTAACCATATCAATAATTTAGAAAATCCGAAAAATGCACACACACTTCCCATCGGGCTATGAACTAGGGAAAATTGTTGTCATAGTATGGTGGAAACACAGAGCCGGAACTAGGGTATGTCCCCCTACCAAGATCAAGCGCTCCATTAATTGTAAAGTCAGAAAAGCGCGATACCAAAATTTTTTCTCAAAAAAATAATTTGAATGAAGCAAATTTATTTAAAAAATATATTAAAGGACTAAGCACGCAGCAGGAGGTAGTTGATCTACGCGTGGTAAAGGCCACATGTATTCTGCTATCTTTTATATTCTATATAGGATTTTATCTCACGCTTTATTTCGGAGGAGGTACTCTCAAAACTTTCCCTCAGATACGGCTCTGCCCAGGGGCGGATGGTCCATAAGACGAACCGGGAAGTTTCGCGGTGGGCCGGTTGTTCAGAGGTCCGCAGGGCCGGTGGCTGAAAGTACGTCTAATAAGAAAAAGGTCTATAGTCTGTACTGTGGGTTATTAATTTCTAAACATAAAAGAATGCTTTTTGAATAGTAAATGAAATCTGATTCAAAAATCTGTAATACACCTATGCTCTATTTAACTTTAAAGGAAAAATGAGTAACACCCTGTAAATGTATATTTTAGCAATATCTGGAAATTAAAAAAGGGCCGACAAATATTATTTCCTGGGCCGCTAAGATGTTACCCATCCGCCCCTGGCTCTGCCCACCAGGACCGTAAATCGCGGGGGGAATTTATTAAAACTGAAAAAATTATGTTTCATAGAATTTTTTTTCTTTTTTGGAAATCGTATTGTTAACAAACATTAATAAGACCTTTTGTAATAATCACTATGGGATTATTAATAATTCGTTTTTTAAATATAAAATTGAAATTTTGTTCTTAAGCCCATCGAGGTAATTTATAAATTAGGGAAGTGCCTATTTTATATAATTTATTATACTTTTTAAATTTAATTTTAAAATTCAAAATTTGGGTCCATTAACTAGCTCGCGTCCGTGGCGGGCGCCTCTCTCGCAACGCCCTGGTTCCGGCCCTGTGGAAACTTATTTGTGATAACTTGAAATACATTGTAGTTCTGAAAAGCGAGTGTGCAGTTTTTGGGTTTTCTAAAATACAGTAACAGTTATGGAAATTGCATCGCTGAATATTTCCGAATTAAAATAACAATTCCCAATGAAATTTTAATAACCGTATAAACACAATAGGCACATAAGGTTTTTTAAACCGGGGGGTCTGGGGGGTATGGAATACCCTCCAGTACACCAGAGATTGTGAACAAAAAAAGTATTTTTGAGTTTCAAACCGGAAATCTAATTGCTAAAATTCTAAGATGTGTGATTTGAAATTCAATAACACATTTTCGTTTTTTGAACATAATCACTAATGTGCTGGGGGGTATTCCATACCCCCCAGACCCCCCGGTTTGAAAACCTAACTTTGTGATTGTATTTTTGAGCTTATCGGTTTCAAATTAAAATTTTAACTTTTTATTTATATTCTATTTTTTATTCTTTAATATTAACCCTGCTCGGTTGCACTATATTTTCACTGCTTCCGCGGTCGCACTGGGACGATAATTGAGGGTACCGTTTTCAACGTGTTAAAGCGCTTTAAAAATTCTAAACAAATTCATAAATACCCATGAATGCTTCTAGAATGTGAATTCACAATTATTTAAGTAGAAAAGTAATTGTATTCTATACTATAAATTAATATCTGATCAAAAATGTTAAAATAAGTGTTTAGGTTTAAATTTCAAAAGTTAAAAATTGCGCAATAGTAAATAATAAATTACCATGGATTATCGTCATAGATTCTGCATAGGACAAAAACGTCCCAGTGCGACCGCCCAGGGTTAAGAATATAGGTTTTTGGAAATATTTCCCAATAGGTTAGATTCAGGTTAGGTTGAACCTAGGTTAGGTTCACATTAGGCATATGTATTTCCGGTATTGCTCTATGGAGTAGAGGCCTGGACGCTGACGGAAGCGACGACAAAGAAACTCCAAACATTCGAGAGGTGGCTATACCGACGAACCTTGAGAGTTCCATGGGTGAAACATATAGCGAACCAAGAGATACTCAGAAGAATGGGAAAAGATCTAGAAATTATCTGAATAATGAAGAGTAGAAAATTGCAGTATCTTGGCCACATAATGCGAATTGGAAATAGATACCAACTCCTACAATGTGTACCGCAAGGAAAAATAGTTGGAAAGAGAAGTGTTGGCAAAAGAAAAATATATTGGTTAAAAAATTTAAGAACGTGGTACTCCATGACGACCACAGAGCTCTTCTGAGCAGCGGTGAACAAAGTCAAGATAGTCAGGATGATAGCCAACATCCGGAACGGATAGGCACCTGAAGAAGAAGAAGAACTAAGGTTAGGTTGAACCTAGGTTAGGTTCAGGTTAGGTAGAACCTAGTTTAGGTTTTTTTAGGTTAGTTTAGAAGCTAGCTTAGGTTAGGCTTTATGTAAATAAAGCAACATGATTACGCTATTACTTAAATGGTAATTATTTCCGAATTAAAATAATAATTCGCAAAGATATTTCAATAACCGCATACAATTTAAACACAATTGTTGAATTGCTGCCCTTTGGGTGAATGAAATAATTGTAAACACTTAAAAGATATTTATTTACACTAAATTAAACTAACATTGCACTTGAAAACAAACTTAATTTTTACTTGCGCGCAATATGGCGTCTTGTCGCTGCGTCGCTTCTCTCGTACTTGGTCCTCGTTTTTCCGTTGTAGCAAAAATATATATATGAACCTTCTACAGCGCAGGACTCAAGAAAAGATAGGTTCACAAGATTAAAATAGAAAAGAAAATAGAAATTAAAAATGCTGAAATTAAAACAAACATGAAATACACTTAGATTAACATTATACAAATAAAAATAAATCAGATACACAATGTGAATGAACATATCGCCCACCTTGAAAGAACCCCTTTCAAAAACAATAAAAAAGGAAAAGTCATAGAAAAGTTGGTAGTCAAGAGTCTATAGGTAACACACAAACCTTTGATACTGCACGCCGAACTGTACCGGTCGAAGTTTTAACACTAACCACACGCACAACACAATCCTTGCCCGGGTGGATTTCGCTGATGCGTCCCATAGCCCATTTGAGAGGTGGTAAGTTCTCATCCCTCAGCAACACAAGCATGCCTACGTCAATGGATCGATTCTGCTGGGTCCTTTTGGAACGTTGTTGCAGCTGGCAGAGATATTCCTTGGACCAACGTTTCCAAAAATGTTGAACCATCTGTTGCAAATGTTGGTAATTTGTCAATCTGTTTGGCGGTACCCCTTGCAAATCTTCTTGCGGTAGTGCAGTTAGAGGTTGTCCGATTAGGAAATGGCCTGGTGTGAGAGCGGTGATATCGGAAGGATCACTGGATAATGGGGTTAACGGACGAGAGTTTAGACATGATTCTACTTGTGTTAGTAGAGTGTTCAGTTGTTCGAACGTTAAAATTGTTTCCCCAATGACCCTTTTAATATGTGACTTTGCAGACTTCACTGCAGCTTCCCATAAGCCTCCGAAAGTTGGGGACCTAGCGGGAATAAAATGCCAAATTATACCCTTTTGAGAGGTATAATTTGAGACATCAGCTTGGAATTTATTATTTTGCAATATCTGTCTTAGATTACTTAGTACATTGTTGGCGCCTACGAAATTTGTGCCATTGTCCGAGTATATATTTGTACAATATCCCCGCCGCGCAATGAAACGTTTGAGAGCATTTAAAAATGATTCGGTGCTAAGGTCGGGAGCCAGTTCTAAATGAACGGCCTTTGTAGAAAAACAAACAAAAATGCATAGGTAAGCCTTTGAAGTTTTACATCCGCGAGATTTTCTGTCTTTCACTGTGTAAGGACCTGCATAATCTACACCGGAGACTAAAAAAGGTCGTGTTGGTGTAAGTCGAGATGCAGGTAGATCACCCATGGTCGGTTCCATCGTTACAGGCCGCACACGAAAACAACGAATGCACTTTCTGACGACCTTTTTGCACTGAGATGGCCCAGCAAGTGGCCAAAATCGCTCTCGCAGAGAAGCAAGTAAGGCTTGTGGCCCAGCATGTAATAAACGCAAGTGTTCTTGTGTTATTACTAGTTTCGTCAAGATGTGGTCTGCCGGTAGTACGATAGGGTGCTTCTTATTTAGATCAAACTTAGAATGGTCAAGTCGACCTCCTACGCGCATGACGCCTAAGTTATCGATGAATGGGAGCAGCATTAATAGTCTGCTATTGGTCCGTAAGGGTTTCTTTTTGGACAGCTGCCTGAGGTCATCAGCAAATGTTTGCGATTGACAAACCTTAATTAGGTGCATTAATGCACTATTTAGTTCGACTGTGGTCAGTGAACCATGTAGTCGTGGGTTTTGCCTTTGACAGTTGTTTTTAAATCTTAGAATGTAAGCTACTACTCTTTGCAGCTTAGTGAGAGATGAATAGAGCTCAAATAAGTTGTCCGAGGATGATTGTGTAGCTAACACGAAATGAGCTGGTGACTTTATTTCGAGAAGGTCACTTTCATGAATGTTATTGCGATCTGAGACTGGCCACTGGTCGTGACTGTGTGATAACCACGTAGGACCACTCCACCACAGTGAGGCAGTGGGTAGCTCTTTAGGGAACACTCCTCGAGATAATAAATCAGCAGGATTATCGTTTGAGCGTACGTGACGCCAATCATCGATCGTTGTCGTAGTTTGGATTTGTGCGACCCGGTTTGCGACGAACGTTTTCCAGGTATTTGCTGGTTTATTTAGCCAACTCAAGACTATAGTTGAGTCCGTCCATAAATAAGCTTTAGTGTATGGTATGTTTACCGACTTAATTACCTTGCTAAACAGATCGGCAAGAAGGAGAGCCCCGCATAATTCGAGCCGTGGGATGCTCAGATTTTTTAATGGAGCGATTCTTGATTTTGCGCATAATAAAGATACGTGAATATCACCGTTAGTATCAACGGATCGGATGTAAATGCATGCACCGTATGCCAGTTCTGATGCGTCTGAAAAACCATGAATTTCAATTTCTGAAGGGTTTTTGCATACCACATGACGCGGAATAATTAATTTATTTAATGATTTTAATCCATCCTGAAAGTGGACCCAGGTTGTATGTAGATCAGTTGGTAGGGATTCATCCCAACCAAGTTTGAATGACCAAAGCTTTTGCAATATTGATTTTGCTATTACCGTTACTGGTCCGAGTATACCGAGAGGGTCAAAGATTTGAGCAGTGGTGGATAAGATCATTCGCTTACTGACTGATCGACTAAAGTCGTAGTCCTTTATGGAAAATTTAAAAACGTCTGTGGATGAGTTCCACCACAAACCTAATGTCTTGGCTTCCGAATCGCCAATTTGCAATAGCTCGTTGCTACCTTCGACTACTTCAACCAATTGAGGACTGTTTGAACGCCACTTGCGTAATTCAAAACAGGCTGAGTTTAGAATATTTGTGACATTCTTCTTTATTTGTAAGAGTTCCTCGATGGAATTAGACCCAGTGAGCAAATCGTCCACATAGAAATCCTTTAGAATTACTGCTGACGCAGCAGGATAAACGGAGATATTTTCTTGAGCAACTTGGTGCAAACATCTCGTTGCTAGAAATGGAGCTGAAGAAGAACCGTAGGTGACTGTTGATAGCTCATAACACGAGACCGGATCGGTGGGATTAAAACGCCATAATATTCGCTGCAACGAACGTTGCTTTGGGTTGATCAAAATTTGTCGGTACATTTTTGCGATGTCCGCAACAAGCACGTACGAATGTTGTCTGAACCGTAAAATAATCGAAATCAGATCATCTTGAATGGTTGGGCCGACTAATTGCGCGTCGTTGAGGGAGAGACCCGTCGTTGTAACCGCCGAGCCGTCAAAAACTACCCTCAATCGAGTACTTGTACTATCATCTTTAATAACTGCATGATGAGGATAATAATATGAATTAATTTCAAATGATTCGCGTTCATTTATGAGTTTCATGTGACCTAAATCTTCGTATTCTTTCATGAAGGAGCTGTACTGTCGCTTTAGATCATTATTTTTTTCCAATTTGCGCTCTAATGAATATAACCGTTTTAAAGCAGAGGGGCGAGATTCTCCTAAGTGTGAGATGGAGTCATTGAGTGGTATGTTAACCGTAAACCGACCGTGAACGTCTCGAACCGTAGTATCGGAGAAGAGTTTTTCACATAATTTTTCCTCAGGCGACAACGAATGTGTTGATTGAAGTTCTTCAATTTCCCAAAATTTGGCTAGCTGCCTTTCTATTAGATTGTTGTGAGTAAAATTGCACTGAATTGACGAAGTTCCGGTGTACAGTGTGGGAGACATAGGTCCGGCTACAATCCACCCGAAAAGTGTCTTTTGTAATATCGGTTTATTATTACCTAACTTGATTTGCCCGATGCACAAAATTTTCCAAAATAAGTCTGCCCCAAGCAGTACGTCAACATCGCCAGTTACATTGAAAGTAGGATCTGCTAGTTTTATGTCTACCGGAATGTTAAGATGAGACGGGTCAAAAGTAATCGCAGGGATACTGTCGGTCACCCTGGGTAACACAAAACAATTTATATCGATAGCAAAAGCATTACTGCAGGATGAAATGTTTATAGAGGTTCTTTGGGAAACCTCGGAAGTGCTTCCATTTATGCCGGTTACAGCAATCGCCACCTTTGTTTTAGGTAATTTTAGCCTGGCACGCAAGTTCTCGGTAATAAAACTAGACTGCGATCCCGAGTCCAATAGTGCTCGGGCTTCCACGAAGCTACCTGCAGCGTCTCTCACCTTAATCATACTGGTTGATAGTAGGCAATGAGCGACGATGCCACAAACGGTGTGTGAGGCTACTGTCGACGCGTTTTGACTGATCGTATCATTTGGTGTTTCGATAGGTAGATTATTTTCTGTAGCCGTAACTAGCGGGGGAGTTGACTGGGGTGGTTCCGTATCTAAATGAAGCAAAGTGTTATGTGTCCTTCTGCACCTTTTGCATTTTGTGGCTTTGCAAAATCTTGTTGAATGGCCTTTCTGAAGGCAATTTAGGCAAAGGCGCATTTCCTTTGCTCGCTGAATTCTTTCTTGAATGGAAAGATTTAATAGAGTTGGGCAATTACTGAAATGATGGTTTGCCTTGCAAATAGTGCACGACGTTTGGGAGATTGCAAAATTAGAGACAACCCTTTCGCGTTTAGATGGTCGCGACTCTGAGATCGGCTGTTGCTTGCTGTGCTGGCATTTTTCTAGTGTTTTGCAGCGCTTCTCTAAAAATTCGATTAGTTCTACCATGGTTGGTATCTCGGGGTTGTTTTCGTTGAGACGCTCCCAATCGCGTAACGTGACACTATCTAATTTTTGGTTAATAATGTGTATTAATAAAGTGGACCATTGATCGACCGGTTGGTCCAGTGCCTTGAGGGCGTTTAAATTTATAGTAATATCATTTACCAATTGACGCAAACCCACTAGCGATTCCTTGTGCAAGGAAGTAATGTTAAGCAATGATTTTACATGATTGCTTATTATGAGATGTTTGTTCTCATATCTTTCGTGTAATAATTTTAATGCGCTACCGTAGTTTGCGTTGGTAACCGGTAATGAATCGATCACCTTTAATGCTTCTCCCTTTAGGGATGATTTGAGATAGTGGAACTTTTGAATAGCTGGTAAATCTGGGTCATTTTCAATTAGTGACTTAAATGTGTCGTAGAATGATACCCAGTTTTCATACGTTCCGTCGAACGTTTTCAGTTGCAATACTGGCAACCGACTATTACGCTTGAAAGATGATTCACTCGCAGTGTGTAAAACTTCTGAAGGACAGGGAGCGGCTACTTCAAGTAGCTTTGAATTGTCGCGAATTAATTTTTTAGACCTAGCAATAGAATCAAAATATGACGCTTCAAACGCTTCACGTTCGTCGTATTGAGCTGGACTGTTGTCCAATAGCTCGATGTCGTTTTGAATTACTTCGTAATCCTCGAACAATGGTTCAAGCTTTTCAAGGCGTGCAACTAGTTGCAACATTGCAACGTCGTTAATTTCAGTTATGCTTGTTAAATAATTATTGAATTTAGTAATACGTGCCTTTATGCTGCCGCGTTTTATATTCAATTGCGCGAGATTTTCCATACTGCTGTATGTAATGAATTTCGACAAAAAAAATAAAATTAATGTATGAAACACAAGTAGAATTGGTAGGGATTAGAGGAAAGTAAAGGAATGCACTCACCCTAATTCAGAAGTCTTCAAGTGGAAACTTCAACTAACACCAACAATTCTTGTTCTTGTTACGCCACTGGCTATGACGTCAACAGCGACAAACAGTTGCTACCTGCTTGAACGTATTCGTCCAATGGATCGTCCTTCGGTAGTAAGTTGACTATGTGGTTGCGCGCGAACTCAGCGTGCAGATGTGCGAATGACTCCCGCACACAAATGAAAATATGTAACTGTAAACTGTAATTCACCAACACAAAACTACTAACGAAAGAAATGTTTCCTTGTCCAAGTTTATTTGCACTAAATTTGTAGTAATGTTTTTATTACAAATGTGTTGAAATCTAAATGAAATCCTGTTGGATACTTTGTACCGTTACTTATTATCATGTACTTATGTGGAACGATGTTTCGTTTCACTTTACGTGGTAAGATGATGCACCGAAATACGAGATAGTTTGTTTCAATTGTTCGAAATTTGACAAGCGATAATAATGTTCGCGAGGTCACTTGACGAGTAATGTTCTTTTGTGCACTAAATTAGTATTTTCTTTCTTGGGGTCACCAGGTTGTAATTAATAGTAATGTTTAACCACATACCAATTTGAACTCTTTGAGTGTTGTATCACGTCGGGGTCACCAAAATGTTGAATTGCTGCCCTTTGGGTGAATGAAATAATTGTAAACACTTAAAAGATATTTATTTACACTAAATTAAACTAACATTGCACTTGAAAACAAACTTAATTTTTACTTGCGCGCAATATGGCGTCTTGTCGCTGCGTCGCTTCTCTCGTACTTGGTCCTCGTTTTTCCGTTGTAGCAAAAATATATATATGAACCTTCTACAGCGCAGGACTCAAGAAAAGATAGGTTCACAAGATTAAAATAGAAAAGAAAATAGAAATTAAAAATGCTGAAATTAAAACAAACATGAAATACACTTAGATTAACATTATACAAATAAAAATAAATCAGATACACAATGTGAATGAACAACAATAGGCACATAAAACTAGGTTTTTCAAACCGGGGGGTCTGGGGGGTCTGGGGAATACCCTCCAGTTCACTAGAGATTGTGCGCAAAAAAGTGTTATTGAACTTATAAGTTTCAAACCGGAAATCTAATTTCTAAAAATTTAAGATGTGTAATTTGAAAATCAATAAAACATTTTCCTCTTTTGAACACAATCACTAATGTCTTCTTTTTTTTTACTCTTCATCAGCCTTTTCTAGTCCACTCCTGGACCATCGGCCTCTTTCTTTTTCCAGGAAGGTTTGGGCATTAAGACCCCACGGCTGCCTAAACCGAATTGGGGAATGCCTGTAACCCTGTTTTTAATAGTTGACGGCGGCAATCGTCAACCCAGGGGGACCGCCGGCTTAACGTGCCTTTCGAAGCACGGAGACGGTCATATGAAAGTGTTTAACTCTTCCCGGATTCGAACCGAGTACCTTAGAATCGGAAGTTGTTTGGCTAACGACCGTCTCTAATGTGATCATTAATCACTGATGTGCTGGACCCCAGACTCCCCGGGTTTAAATATCCTAGTTTTGGGATTGTATTTTTGACCTTATGAGTTACAAACCCATAATTTAACGTTTTAGTTATTTCTATTCTGTTTTTTATTCTTTATTATTAAGAATGTATCTATTGCATTAATTCGGAAATAATTCCCAATGCGATTTCTATGACCGCTACTGTATATGATTTAGACTAAACAATTAAAAAAAAAAGAAAAATATTATGAAAATTCAGAATAAACTTGTAATAATCTAGTAAAGTCAAAGATTTGTTGAATAATATTGCAAGTTAACAACTTCATAAGAAAAACTAATTAATTATCCAAATTAGATTGTAGTATTAACCAAATGGATTTAAAAAAATGCCTTTAAATAATATAATTAATATAATTCTTCTTTTTTTAAATTCTCAGTTAGTAAACAAGGTTAAAATATCAATGTTTTGTGAAAGCAAATTGTAATTGCAGTGCCAGCGACAGAACGCTAAAAAAACATTTGCACCTTATAAAAGAATGTACTATTTTATTTTGAAAAATCAAATTGTCAAAGTAAAAGTTTTACTGTTTGCCATTGGCTACTGAGAGAAAACTGTTCACTCTGCTTAGGCTAGGTTAGCTTAGGTCATAGCCTAAGTCATAACGAAAGTCACAGCGTTTTTGTTCGAAACATATTTTACTGAAAAGAGCTCCAAAATTACAAATTTCACTTGTAGATGTTAACCGCCAAGCTTCATTACATCGAAAGCGTAAAATTCCATTATCCGGTAAACAAAACCATTAATCGCAAAAATTTACATGAAAGAAAACTCCTTGAATAGTTTACCGGAAATTTTTGATATTAGACGCGTGTCAGGAGCGTGTGCTTAAATGAAACGCGGTAACTGTTAATCGATGGGGATCTCCTTCACGAGTACCATCTGTTGACACCGATAGAACCTCGACATACCTACTTCCGTTTACAACAATACATTTCCTAGCCGAAAATCTCTGTTTCCGTTCTTTTAATAAATGACTTTGTTGGGCACCAGCGCGTGCTGCAGTTTTAATAAACCAAACTACCTAATCGATAACAATTTGTGTTTGTAAACATAATATCATAAGTGTTTTTAGAAATTATTATATCTTACTGATTAATATTTTATATGTTTATTTTTTATCAGATTAAACGAGATTTAGACCAAGTAGCAACCGGAAACATGTTGTTATAGTTTAATGGACCCTTCACCTCAATAAAATTAGCACTTTATAAAATAATTTGAAATACAATGGAACAGTTGATTGCATTTTAATGCAAAATTTACATTCAAAAAATTAGTAAATTAAGTGGCAACTACTCGAAAAATTATCGATAACTAAAAGAATTTTTATTATGTAAAAAATTGAAATAATATTGGTAATGCATTAAAAATAGAAAAATAAATTGGTAGCTTTTTGTTAATTTGGATCCAGTTAGAGTAGTAATTACCCCTTTATAGTTTTAAGTGTTAGCAGCTGTAAGCCACGGGGGGGTTGGCTACTTCTGTCCAATATATTCAAAAGATGGGGTAATTCCAAATGTAGCGTTCCAAACAAGATAGATAACGGAGTTAACTCACTATTTCATCTGTCGTGTCATGATATAGCTTTTGGCTTCTTTTGATGTGCGTGTTTGGTGCTTCACTAAACCATCTGCTGGTGCATGATTCACCAATAATATGGTCATTTATGCATTACTTCGATTACAAACAATAAGTTTTAGATAAAAAAAAAGTGTTTTACGCTCTGATACTCCGTTCCTAAAATCAAAGACGGAAAATTTTATCAATTGCATCTCTGGAGATTGATAATAAATATGTTCATCAATATATCGTACAAATTATACCGTGAAGTATGGGCTGTATAAAGAAACCAACCCTCATAATGCAAACACCCTTTGTATAAACTAACATTACCCCTGCGGTTTGATTTTGGAATACCTACCGCTTTATTTATATTAATTTTAATTGTATTTGTTTTTCTTATTATTAAGTTGAATCCCGTAACCCTCTTCAAAATCTGCAAATAATGGTTAATTTGAAGCTACAAATTTTGAGTTGAAAAGTTTTCCAATTACGATTTTAAGAGACATTTGCAAACAAAACAATATTTGGAGTTGGAATTTTTTATATTTTGCAAAAGAACAATTTTGAGTTCCAAGTTGTACTTGTACTTGCAACTACATTTTTATGAGTTTCAGGTTGCAATTTACTGCAACATAAATTTATTTCTCGTGTTTGTGCATTTCGTCCACGTGCAGCAGGAATTTTTGTTCTTATTACTTTTGAATGAAATTTAATATTCGGCAAAAAGTCCAAAAGAAGAAAGTAGTAAAAAATAGTCAACAATGAAATTTGGCCCACTTCTTAAAATGTAATTGAAACCCGATCAATGAATGAATTGTAGCGTATTTTTTTGTATCTGTTGCGTTTGGTTTTCATTAATAAATAAGTGTCGAGTTATGGGTTTATGCTTTTGACATTCAAAATTTGCAAGAACAAGAACAATAATGTATTGACGGCAAAATCACTCTGCTAATTGCCAGATGGTCTGATTTGGATTCTTTTGATTCATCTTGATGTCTACAAATGCATCAATGAGAACACAATATGCCTCCCCAATATATAAGTTTTAACCAAGAACCACCCTTCTCTTCATCATCGAAGTAGTTCACGATAGAGCAGTAATACACATAAGCCATCCATTCATAGCATTCACAGTGATGATTAGGGACAAAACGTTCCGTGCTTTTCTAATCAAACAAAACCTGCTGACTTTTCATAACAATAGTTTCAACGCAGAATGGTCTGATTGAAGCCATGTAATGTCGGCTTACTTCCCCGTCTCTATTTCATCCCTATTCACTTGTCTACTCGCCCGTCCGGATCCACCCTCTCCAGTCGCATAACTACCTCCAAGCAAGTGAAATTCAAAATTACAAACTTCACGACATTTAAATAATTGTAATTGTAACTCTTAAGTTTTAATAAATCAATAATATATTTAACACATTTTTTTCATAGTTATGAAGAACAAACTAAAACCTAAGTCTTAAATTATTGCCTACTTAAATTTTTATACATATACATCTTTTTGTAAATGAAAAGAGTAAACAACAAGAATATTTAGTAAAAGTTAACATAAATCAAAAACGATTTGGATAACAAAGAAATCAATATATAGTTGATGGGTTACTTTTGGGACAATTTGTAATAATTTTTAATTTAAATTTTTTTAATTTTTAGTAATATAGTACATTTTGACTATTTTGATTTTTCATTATTATTATTATCTTCCGCGTTGTGTAAACTACTAATGGACAAAATTTCAAGTTTTTCCAAAAGTCTTGTTTGGGAAACCACGGAAACGAAATGATTTATTTTAGTGTCTTGTGGAATCGCAATCTCTTCGGCGACGTCACAAATCTCCTTCCAAGCGTAGTCGATGTCCTTTTTTTCGGTGAAACGACTGCACACTACGAACCTAATAACGTATTTTCCTTGATAATAACACGGAATAACATAAATATTTTTTCTATCTGTAAGTTTTTCGAGCATTTTCTTGTTTGCTTCGTCGGGACCTTTAAGTCTGTAACAGACCAATCCCATGTTGGTCGTGCAAACTTCGAACCTGTCATCGCTGTTGACTAATTCTTCAAAATAATTGGCTAATGCGATTTGGTTTCGTATGTGCAGTTGGATTCCTTCGACTCCATAAATTCGAAGAACAAACCAAACCTTTAAGGCTCTAAATCTACGCCCTAAAGAAATTTGCCAGTGACGATAATTTGGTACTTGACCCTCGTGCTTACTTGGAAGATAAATTCTGTCGACGTTAAAAGCGTCTACGAGATATCCCGCGTCTTTAACCCACATTGCCGAACAATCGGAATTAATCATCATCCATTTGTGCGGATTAAAGTCGAAGGAATCTGCATATTCGACGCCGTTTAATAGATGACGGTATTCGGGACAAACAAACGCGGAGCCCGCGTAAGCAGCGTCGATGTGTAACCAAACGTTTTCCTGATTGCACACAAGTCCCATTTCGTAAATGTTATCAAAAGCGCATGTTCCTGTAGTACCCAATGTTGCAACGGCATAACAAGGGATCAATCCGTCTGCTTTATCTTTTCGTATCGCTTCTAATAAAGTTTCTCCTCTTAACACGCAATTTTCGTCAGCCGGTAAAAGTCTCATTTTCATGGAACCCAACAATCCGGCTTTTTCGACCGACGAATTTGCTTGATCGGACGTATAAGCCACCAATTTTCCCTTTATTTCTGCTTCGGTTAAATTAGGATTCTGCGAAATCATGTAACGCACCATTTTTTCCTTAGCTGCCAGTAATGCAATTAGGGTTGATTCGCTCGCCGAGCCCTAAAAGAGTAAATCTTAACTTGGAACTGATTATTTTAACAAAATCCTACTTGAATAACGCCACCTCCGGGTCCTTCCGAGCTATTGAGAAATATTTCTGGTAATCCTAATAGTTTTCCTAGCCAGTTCATCATTACGACCTCTAATTCAGTGCACGCCGGACTTGACACCTAAACAAGGTTGAGGCCTTTAGAAAGTGACAACATAAATTGCATCATTAAGTGAAAATTATCTCCAACGTCCTTAAGACGTCAAAATTATATAAAAATAACGAACCCAACTAAATCCGACACATCCAATTCCAGCACTTAATAATTCACCAACAATTCCCGGATAAGAATTTCCCGTTGGACAATAGGCGTGAAAATTTGGCGAATGCCAATGTGTAACTCCCGGCATTATTATGTTTTCGATGTCGTCCATTATGTCCTTCCAATTTTCTCCATTTTTTGGTGTCTCCGTAGGAATCATATTATATAAATATCCAGGTTTTACCGATGGCAGCACATTCCTAAAAATTTAATAATTTAATTCATAACTTTTACAATGTCGAAATAATCGATTGCTTAATTTTACTTCCTAATGTAATTAATTATGTAAGCAAAATAAGGAAGCTATCGATTAATTTGCAATCAAAAATATTCAATAATTTATGCAAATTTTTATTAAATTATGCATTTTATCTGAAATGATGACGCTGTTTTTCTGACTAATTGGGTTTATTATACAAAAATGCTCTCGCTCCCCCGCCCCGAATTAATTAATTATCGCTTTAATTTTAATATAATTTTACGACAGTTTTTTGAAATTTTCTACTTGTCGCAGGAATGCAGGTAATTTAATCTTGCTGTGACATCAGAAATTACACAATCGAATTCTGTTGCCACATAATTAATTGGCTGATATTTTAATATTAATTTTAAGAGAAATGTCTTACTTTCACTTATAATAATTATTTAGGAATGTCTCTAGAAAATGTCGAATGATTTTAGTGCACTCGAAATTATCTATTGCTTCATGTCTTGAGCTTTTAATTTGAATTAATTTGAAATAAAAAGTAACTACCTGTCTCTAATATTTTCCAAATAATCGGCGATGTAATCAACCATGGCCTTTCCAAACTCCCTAAATTGCTGACTATCCATTTTTTGCTTAAATGTAACTCACGACACACACTATCACATTTATCATTAATTAAAGTAATTGTGATCTACTTTTAATTGATTATGAAGCTTTTAAATGCACTGTCATAATATTACAAACATTGTAAACAATTTATAAAAGTACACCAACTCACTAACAACCTGCAGAAGTAAGAGTGAAGTTACCGGAAGATGTGAACTCTTAAAAATTATATCGTTGACTAAAGTGAATTGTTAATTCTCCTTAAACATCAACATTCGATTTCACTGCGTTGAGACATTATATCAGATATAAACAATTATAATCTCGGTTCCTCTCCAAAAGAGAAATTTATCAGCGAGACGTAGGCAAGGAGTGTTGAATATAATAAACGGATATTGAAACTTTTTATGTCATAATTATTCAATCTTTTAAAAAGTCGTGGATCTATTTCAATAAAGAAAGTAATATTTACTTAATAATTTTTTTAAAAAGACATTGTTGTCTCAAAATCTCCAAAACTCGAAAACACTCTTCTTCGTAAAAATTTGCCCCCGATTTTTCAATTTTTTTTTTTTGCAAAACGTAAGTTTATCAAAACCTGGTAAATGTAATCCCTAATATAGGATTATTATAAAAAAAAATTGAGGCTTTAAAATATGAATATGTGCAGGCTAAATGAACAATGAAAAATTTTTTTTTATATAATGTAAGCTTTCAGCAATGGTATTAAATTTTATTTATCTACCTGCGTGTATTTAATAATAAAATTTTAAAAATTTCAATTAAAGGAAAATGAGTTAATAATTTTTTGTATAATATTTTAAAAATTGTACGGCCGATTTCATTATTTTTACAAACTTGCAAATTTATATTTTAATTATTTTAATATCAGGCAATGTTCAAGTCCAAAAATCTAAATTTCCACCAAAGAAGGAGACTGCGCTGGCTTAGCTTGCTGTTAAATAGTTAAAAGTTAAAAGTTAAATAGCAAAGTTGTAGGCAATAAAAAGATTTATAACTTTTATGTTTACACTTTTTTCACAAAACCTCAAAACTTATGTGAAAAATTGAATAACCAAGTTTTTGGTTTTTTTTATTTTTATCTTTTACAAAAAATTGTTTTCTTCACGAAATTTGATGAAAACTTACCTTTTTATGTCCCAAACACACTGTAATTATTTTGATTTAAAATATTAATTTTTTCACCTTATTTTGACTTAATATCGAAAAACCACCCAAATTTTCAATCGAAAATGCTCGCATCAAAATATCAGCTTTTTTAAAAATGTCGGTAGGCTTTTTTTTTGTTGAAATCTCTACTTTCTTATGGTGTAAAAAAATATACATTGCTATGGTAAATGTTCTCAGAAAATGCAAGGAAACGAAAAATCTACAATAATATTTTGAGAAAGTTGTAGAATCTTCTTTAAATTATGACATTTATTTTCTCAAAATGTAAAAGATCTATTTTTCAAGTCTAATAGTTTCAAATATAATCCTTCAAAAATATTGTTGCATTTCTGCATTGTTTTTCTGGTTGCGATTCAACTTCTGGATTTGCCGGAAAAAGAAGGAAAAGTATCGTAAATTCATTATCAGACGATAAAAATTTCTCAAATTTTCAAACACATATTTTTTATAAAAAAAAGCAAACAAAGAAGATATCTAAAAAAATGGATTACAATTAATCAAATCTATTTCTAAATGTAAAAATGATAATATAACACTGAATTAATTAAGATTTCGAAAATATCAATTAGCAAAAATTAATTCATCTTTCATATCGGCAAATCTCCCACCTACAGAAGGTGCAGCAGAACAACATTGTTACAGGGCATATTATCAGCTTCAGACTTGGCTGGGTAACGAACTGACAGCAACAGATTGGAGCTGGAAGCAACATCAACGTGGCATTATGCCCAAATTTACAAAAAAGGAATTAATTCCGGAAATATTGCTCAAAACAATTTGCTGCAGCTATGTAACTGGATGTAACAGTTTAAAATGTGACTGCCGAAAACATGGTTTAAAATGCACAAATTTATGCTCAAATTGTCATGGTTCTGAAAAATGCTTCAATATGGAAGATAAAACCTACGAGGAGTTAATGATTTATATGAAATTGAGGATGAAGAACCAATGCAAACTGGAAATAATATTGGAGACGAAACGGTGCTGGTCTTGAAGATTTCGGAGATCTATTATAATCGGGAAGGTTTGTTAAATTTAACGATGAAGAAATGAAAAAATTTTACGTATTTTGAGTAATTAAAGTATAAGTTTTAATAAATAGCTCAAAACTGTACATATATGTAATAATTAAAAATTTTTTTTTTAGATTCGAGTTTTTTTCGTTTCTTTGCATATTCTGAGAACATTTACAATGTATATTTTTTTACATCATAAGAAAGTAGAGATTTCAACGAACAAAAAGCCTACCAACATTTTTAAAAACGCTGATATTTTCACGCGAGAATTTCCGATTGAAAATTAGAGTGGTTTTTCGATTTTAAGTCAAAATAAGGTGAAAAAATAAATATTTAAAATCAAAATAATTACAGTGTGTTTGGGACATAAAAAGGTAAGTTTTCACCAAATTTCGTGAAAAAAAATTTTTTTTTTGTAAAAGATAAAAATAAAAAACCAAAAATTTGGTTATTTAAATTTTCCACATAAATTTTAAGTTATGTGAAAAAAGTGTAAATACAAAAGTTGTAGATCTTTTTATTACCTACAACTTTGCTATTTAACTTTTTCTATCGGACTTGTAGTTTTGCCGAAAATCGAGATAAACCGTTTTTTATCTTTGAAAACTCACCCCCTTCTACTTCCCGACCTCATCGCCCGTAAATTATCTTTTCTTTCATTTTTGTTATATTCCCTTCCTTTTCCAATGTGTTTCATCCTACTAATATTTTTTTTTCTTCAAAAATTATCGACCCTGGTCTAATAACGATTACTTACATTTGGTTCTACTTAGATCTAAAATCTAATTGATCTAAATCTAAATTTAAAAATTTAAAATGCAATAAATAAAACAGACATACAAAGTAAACAGTTAAAAATTAATTATCATAGAAAAATTAAAAACACCTGAACAAGGAAAAATGCATAATTTAATAATATAAATACATAAAAAACTAAAATAATTATTTAAACCGAAATATTTGTTAAAAAAATTTGAAAACTCAATTTTCACATTAAAAAATTTGAAAACTGAAAAACGTTGCTGAAATAAATTTAAGGAAAAGGTAAACTTACCGTTCTCTGATGTTATCCAAATAATCGGCTACGTAATCTATCATTGCTTTTCCAAATTCACGAAAATCTACCGAGTCCATAATGAAAGTAATGTAGTGCACACTTCACATTAAAGAAAACTTGGAAAACTGCTTTATTTTAGCCTATTTATAATAATTTTGTATCCTGTTACGAGATCGGTTAAATTTGCAATGTATTAACGTGTAATAACGTAAAAACAAAGATAAAAATGTATTTATAGTGATTTTATTAGCAACAAAATGAAATTATTTTAATGACGAGGTTCTCATATTTCTACAAGAAAGATCTCTAAAGATTTATTATAATTTATAGGTTTAACCTATTGCACAGTGTAGCATATATGCGACATAAATTAAAATTTCTCCTGAAAATTTAAAATTTCTAATTTTTTCAAAATTCTTGATTTCAAAAGTTATCAGATTTCAGCAGTTAACGTTTCGCTGTACGTGCATCTTTTTTTAGTCAGTATTTACTTATAATTATATTTTTGGTAAAATGACATTTAGCTTGGACAGGTCTATAATAACACATACATATACTTATATAGTTTTACTGTTACCATGCCAATTATTGTTAAACAATGTCACTATTTCGTATAAAGTTAAAACTAAGTTTTCCTATTTGAGGTAATCTGTCACAGGAACTCTTCTAAATGCCGAAGTAGTCATTTGGCTTATGTATAGAATGAAGGAAAGAGTAGTAAAATGTAACATGAAAACAAAACATAATTACAATATTACAATATTATTTCTCATTCAATCAATTTTAACTAATATTTCAACATCCAAACTTTGTAATCCTTCTAATCTTTACATCTTATCAATTAACTTACTAATAATCTAAAATTTCTTCCTTCTGGCAGGAAAACTTGTTTGCAGAAACAATAATTTATAAATATTTTGAAAATTTATGGTTTTCCCGCCAACTAGTTAAGGTGGTAGCAACTAAGAGAAAAAACCAGGCTTTGTACCAAAAACGACCGCCATACGCCGTTGAGACGCAGTTTTGTCTCCTGAATTTAATTGAGGTTTTAATTCTGAGAATAAATTAGTCATTTTTGATTGAGTAAGTGCTTTGATTTGTGTTGGATTTTGAGTCGTGTCAAGTATGGCCGATTTATTTTTTATTTTTAAATTTGGAAATTCAGGAAAATTTAAAAAAATTTATTTTCTTTAGATGCGATCGTTTAAAATTTGGATCCGGGAAAAATGCATAGATATCAATATTTTAACTGCTTCATGATAATAAGAAACATCGTTAAAATTAATTAAGAAACAATAAAGATTATTAATTTTATTCGATACATTAGTTCATCATTCGGTAAATCAATTAATAATGCAAAATTTGTAAATTTTGCAGTGAAGTTGTTAACGTATGCATTCTGTGACGAGCGATTCGTAAAAGGAAGAGCTGAAACGTGCGCCAACTAAACCTTGAACCACATTGCTTGCGTTGTGGTAAAGCGAAATATACGAGGTGGATGCAAAAAGTATTTAAATTATTTTTTTTTTAAGTATAAAACTTAAAAAGTTTAGGCGCGACTGTTTATTATGCTATACCTAGTCATGATGCACCAGAGAATAGAAATGGAGAAAATCAATCAAAAACTTAATGGTGACATCGTGTATTAATAGTAAAAGTGAATTTTGCTATAATAAATCATACAGTCAATGATCTATAGAGGTCGTTAGCCCCAACGATAAAAAAGGTTTGCAACAACGATTTTGATTTGATTTTTACATAAATCTTGAAAATCATAAATAAAATATCTTAAAATAGTAAACTTGATTTTGAAATAAACTTGATTGACCTAAATGTGATTTGGTGTTTTGGTCTGTTAGTTGTCGACTTGCAGTAATTATAAATGCAGATACTTTAAAAGGTTGATGATTCCGGATTAAAATTACTCACATGGGAAATTTTGTGCTTTTGAACAAATTGTTACTCATTTCTAGGTTTCAAAAAGTGAAGGAGTTAATCAAATGAAAATATGACCGCTCTATAAGAAAAGAAGAGAAACGGTGTATTTCATTTTCAAGGTTTAAGATCGTTTTATTTAAAAAATTAAATTAAAATTTTTATTTTTAAACTTGGTTGTTAAGTTCAGTGAGTCGCATTGTGCTCTTTTTTTATTAAAAATTACTATATATTGGTCATTGAAGTTTCTAATATAACTATTACAATGTGAGCGTGTATGATTCGCAATTAAAAATTATTTCCAATAAGGAAAATAATTAAAAGTTGCACAACCAATTATTATTATTGGTAAGCAAAATTATTAAAATAATTTAAATAATATTCAACATTTTTTTTTAAGATGTTTAAATATTTAAATCATTATGTTTTAGTTTTTAACTTGAATAATATTATTTTAAATTATATATTGATTATTTAATATCGTAACATATTATTTTATTACATAATCAATGATAATATAGTATTTTTTTTAATGCAGATAATAATATTTTCAAAATAAGAACAATTTATTTTATATTTTATTTAAAGATATCTTGACCGGACAATCACAAAAAGAAATTTTAAATTTAAATGAGTCTGATTTTAAATTAAAAAAAAAAAACATTTAGTTGTGAAATCCTTATTTCACACTCTTGAATATAATTTAAAAAAAAAACAAAATAACTATTGAATATAAAAAACAATGCAAAATAATTTTAAAAAATCGGGAAAAAATCGAAAAAAATGAAAAACAATGTTAATTAATCTCAATTTATTTTATTCTAATACAAAACTCAAGCTTGTATTTTATGCACGCACCAGTTCACTGCAGGCCTAATCAAACTCTTATCCTGTCTTCAACTTTATAATTTGTGAAAATTAAAAATATATATTCTGATGTTTTCTTTTGAAATTTAGCTCACAAACTCTTAGAAATATTGGTTAAATATTAGGTTTTTCCAAAGTTCCATTAGCTGTTGAAAGCAGAAATTAATTAAAAAATTATGCAGATCATCACAAGTCATTAAAACTATCAAATAAAATCATTTTAAATTAATTAATTCAATTATAAATCAATTCAGTTACCAGTGAAATCCATCAAAATATTATAAATATTATGTTCTTGATTATTCCTCAGTTTAATATTTTTTAATTTTTGATTTTCGAGTTATTCTTGTTTGTGATGCATCCATAACTTCGCAAACTTTTCAGTTCACTCATTTTTCAGATCCTTTTTACTTTCCGAACTCCTGAGTAAGGAAAGTATTGTTATCTGAAATTAAAAAAAAATTGACTCCCCATTTTTTTTATCAAATTTTTATGTTTCAAGGTTCTCTTATACTATATCTAAAAAATTTGAAAAAGTCTGTATGGATGTGTGTATGTCTGTGAACATGATAGCTTCTAAATAAAGTAAAGAAATCACTTTAAATTTAAGTTTTGATCTGTTGTGCCACGCTATAAGACATAATCCATTATAACTTCTAAACGCAATGAAATAGGTAAAAGTTTATTAGGTCAAAAATGGTTACTATCAAATTATCTACAACTTTTGTTTTATAAATATTTTTAAATTCTTTTTTTAATTTGTTTTATTAAATTTTTTCTCAAAATTTTTGGAAATTTTTTTTTCTACCGATTTGCTTCAAATTTGGTGAAAAGTTTGCCCTAGGTTCCAGGAACACTCTCAAGAAATTTTATGAAAATTTGTTCATCCAAATCGTAATTCGCTTGCATCTTCTTATTTCGGAATATAAATAATAATTTTTGAATTTTGATTCATTCAAAGCCAATTTTTTCAATCATTATATTATCAAACTTAGAGATTTTTTTCTAATTTCTGTTTTGCATTTTACTTCTATAATCAGTAATCTCTAAAATTTTATTAAAATAACAGAAATAACTACAATATGACTTTTCGAAAATAAATCGAAAATTTACTTGTATAACAAACAAAATATTGTGAGAGTTAACTTTTATTATTTTTCGGTATTAATCCGGTTAAATCTAATTTTTTAAAAATTAGACTTGTCACTAATTGCATTACAAGTAATTATGACTTTACATTTATTACATTATTACATGTAATAAAATTTTGAAATGAATTTGCTAATTACTTAAAAATCATAATGAGTCATTAGGGGGGAAGGTAGCGACTTGTACAATTATGCAGACATTTTGGCTAATTTCTTACCTAAAGCAAATTTATGTTGTTTTATCGACCATGTCATTATAGAACCCTTTTCTCTAAATTTTGCTGTGGAATAGTAGCAGAAAAGTAACCCCGGATTAATTACGAAATGGTAATAGTTCATTTCTCGGGATATATTCAATTAAAAAAAACACTTTCGAAATGTAATTTTAATTATCCCATGTTATGATTTTTCGTTCTAGAATTTAATTTCTAGGAAATATCGCTGTGCTCCAATGCAGCTAACAGCCATCACCAAGACGAAGTTTTTTGCATATCATCCGATTACTGGTGGAATTTCCTGAGTGTTACAATGAAACGAAGGATTTAATGTTTTCGGAAATTCTAGCAAATAATAATAATTGTGTTTGCTTAGTGTTAATTTTTTATTTAAACATCGTGTTAAATTTGGGGCAAGTGCAATGTGTGAACAAATAAAGCGATTTTGAACATATATTGACTTGTTATATCCAATTTGTTAAACAAACATCAGCTAAACATGTTTTTTGAACAATGATTGTGTTTTTTTATTGTGGAAGTCTTTAAAAAGTATTCTTGCGTGTCGACGACAATAGAATGACAAATGTTAGAAATGTCCGTCATCAAATTGTAATAGTTATTGAGTAATTACATGATAAGGGTGTGGATGGCACCGTAGCTTTGGGCATATGTAATAGCTTTTAGACATATTAGTTTTAATATTTAAGGAGATGCATATCAACTTTAGCTTGACCACGCTAATAGCTCGCAATATATAATCAATCCATATAATATGTACATTGTATAACTTTCGGATTATTATGATGAAGTTGGCATGGAGATATCAAAAATGTAATTTTTTAAAGTGGTACCAACCAAGCAATTAATTTAAATTTAAAATAAATCTAAATTTGATAAGATTTGTAACCAGTTTTCAATGGAGCGATAACAAATGTTATCGAAAAATCTACAAAGCACACTTGTTGTAACTCGAAATATAAAAGTACTAAATAAAATTTGTGTTACTTGTCTTTTCAAAGGGCACGTGCTTGGCACAGTGCCGGTAAACAGAGGAACCGCTCTCTCCAACAAAGAGGAGGTAGGTACAAATGGGGTGGACGTGACCGGAGATGAGACCGACAGATTTTCACTCGAAATAATAAAAGTATGAGGGCTTAAAAGGACTCTTAAAATTGGTACTTACGAGTTACATTAGGTCGAGTGTGTATAAATAACGTTGATTCTTTAAGTATACATTTGTCGATTAAAGCCGATAAAGGGTGAACTAATAGTTTACTTTTGGATTATCGTTTGATGACAATCTCTTCAAAGTGTAATGATAAAAAAGTAATCAGCAGACTCGTCTATTCCATTAGGTCGAAGCAATAGAAGATCTCGTCTTCGGAAAGGACCTTCCGAACTCGAATCCAGACCGGTATGACTTCTTCCATTAAGAAATATCGATCAAATTATTACATTATTTTTATAACTCGACGCAGGTACATCAATGGTCATTTGTTCCGAATACTTGACACACTAATAGTGGCATAAATAATTGAATTCACTTTCTAATTTATCTTATTTACTCAATTTCACCATTAAAGATTGGTTCTATTAATAGGGATTTAAAAAATGAAAGTATTTTTTGTTAAATAATTTTTGTAAATCCCCAACTTTCTTCTATCGTTAACCCCATGGAACTCACCTTTCGTGATTTTGTCGAAATTGCAACGCTTATCGGACACAGTATTTAGTAGCAGGAAACAATTATTACGAATTGTGGTACAGTGTGTGTCAACCCTAACTCCGAATCGGATAATGTTTGGATGGGCGCACGTCCGTCTGCCACATGGTGGTCGCGTGCATCGCAGCCCACCAAGTGACACGTGTTATCTCAGATGTGATCTGTAAGGCTTCAAATTTTTTGGGTTTCCAATATCGCATTTCCCTCGTCAGGATCTGTAATTTTCAAAAATTTCGGTATTCTCGAGGAAATAATAATTACTTTATGCAAGTTGACTACAAGGGATTTGGGGGTCGTATCCATGACAAAATATCGTTTAAGGGATATGGAAAAAGTGAATTGCTTTACTCCCCATTTTAATCAACCAAAGTGCTCGGACAAACTGCCCTACGTAATACAACAATATGAAAATCTATAAATGTTTTCTTACTAAACTTGTCTTCGGTATAAAGCCGCTTCAGCATATACTAAATTAAAATAAGGGAAGTTTTATACTCAATTTTAATTATAATAAATTTGTGCTACTTTGTTAGTTTTAGCTTCATTAAAAATGTATTGTAATAACACCGCAGCGATCTATAAAACCTAGATTTTGTTATCAGTGATTTTATAATCTGGGCGTGCTTCGCTGATTGTAGATAATGAAGCGCGGTCAGGTAATTACGGAGTATTCGAACCACCTGGGACACGAAAAGCTCCCTATTTCTACCCGGAGGGTTTTAACTTAAATATACCGAGTCTATTTTTAAAACTCTTCAGTTATTATAAGAACATTTAAAATGAATTAATGATTAAATTCTAAAATGCGCTACTTAATAATTTTCTAAAAAAAAACAGAACAAAATTTTTTAACTTTATCTGTTATTTAAAATGACTATTGCTCATTAACATGGCAGCAACAAGACATAAGCAGGCACTAATCCAGAGGAAATGATGATTTAGTGGTCTGAAGGACTACTACGTTTCAAGCACCTTATATACACAATAAGACTATTAATTTTTTTTAATTAAAAGACATTTAATTTATTTTCATTTTAAAAAATACATTTTTTTAAAATTAAATTAAAAATGTATTTTTGTCTGTACTATCATTTACGTACGTTCTATGTCTATACTAAAATAATCACTGGAGTCCAAAACAAAGATTAATTAATCTTCGAAATTCTATTTTAGTTTGTTTATGTACGAATATAGAAATCAAAGTCACGGTCGTGAAGGTAATAAGGCAGACAGTAATAATATCCTAATTTTATTTTGTATCATTAATGGCTTTTATATAATCGCAATCTACATAATAATTATAGCAAAGTCCATTGAGATCGAAATAACAGATTTTGAAAAACTTTATTGACTTTTGAGTTACTGTAACAGTAGCAGCAATATAATTCGACGCATACTATAAAAAAATCAGATTTCTTTGATTGACAATAAAAATCACTTTATTTGATTGCATAATTTAAGAATTAGAAGGAAATTAATACGGGAATTGCCAAGGTTTGCAATGCAATTAATTGCAAAAATTGAAAAGAAGCAGAGGAATTATTGTACAAGATTTTAGTCTGCGGTTTACCTCTATTATCATTATTTTTTTAAATTTGTTTTTATGATAATGTACTAATACAGTGTTTCCCAAATGTCTCGAACTTGCGGACCCCCAAAATTAGACACTAGTATCATGGGGACCCCCAGAAAGAATTTCGTTACAAAAATAAAAATTTTAAATTTAAAAAATTATTTAAAAAACATGAAATGTTTGAAAAAATTAAAAATAAAATTCAATGAATACAAAATATAGGGGTTTGCGGACCCCCACAAAACATGCCGCGGACCCCCTCAATTTGGGAAACACTGTACTAATAAATAAATCAAATTTATTTTCTACTAGGACTTCTTTGTTGTTCAGCTATTAATTTATTTGTGTATCGAATATTCGAATATTTCATTTTTTTGGTCGTAAAAGGTCCGGGCCATTAAACTGCCGGGCCCTTGTTCGATTGAACACATCCAACATTGATAGCTATGCTCCTGGTTCTAATCCTTTAAAAATCCGCCCATCAGTGGCACCAGGAATTACAGTTGCATTACTTTCGAATAACATTTTTGTCTAAAAATAACTTCATATGAGGTACAAAATTTAAGAATTACAAGCAAATTAATCCAGGTATTGCCAAAAAAATTACAAAATTTTGCCCTGCGGTTTATCTCTCCGGGTCCTTTAAGCGGATAATATATTTTTAAATTTATTTTTATGATAATCTACTAATAAATGAATCTACATTATTTTCTACTAGGACTTTTTCATTATTTTTTATAATAGCAGATCAGATCATATTATACAGTAGCGGTCATGGAAATTGCATTAGGTATTATTCTAGAATTTTTCTTCTACTTTTTAACTTTTCGCATTAGGCTCTTCGGCCTGTCACCGTGCCCATCTCTTGGGAGATTAATCTTCTATTCCCCAATTAAAAAAATAAATTTCTAAGTATGTTATATTCTTAATAATAAAAATGAAAATTAGAATAGAAATAGATAAAAAGTTACATTTTCAGTTTGAAATTCAGAAGGTCAAAAATACATTTTTGTTATTTTTGAAAGCAAGGATTTCAAACCGTGGTTGTGTTCAAAAAAAGAAAATGTGTTATTGAATTTCAAATCAGAAAACTTGGATTTTAGAATTTTAGAAGTTAGAAACCTGAAAGTTCAATAACACATTTTTTTGCGCACAATCTCTGGTGTACTGGAAAGCATTCCATGCCCCCCAGACCCCCCGGTTTGAAAACCTAGCTTTCTATACTTATTGTGTTTATATTGTATGCGGTTATTGAAATTTCATTGTGAATTGATATTTTAATTCAGAAGTAATTACCGATTCAATTTACAAAAAAATGTAAATAAAATATTTCCTTCTTTTGGTTATAAAAGGCCCGGGTAAATAAACTCCCGGGTCCTTGTTCGATCGAACACTGTTAGTTATGCTCCTGGTTCTAATCCTGTAAAAATCCGCCCATCAATGGCACCAGGAATTTTAGTTGTATTACTTTGGAATATTATTTTTGCCAATTTGCAATTAGTTTTCTTGTGATTACTGTGACATTTTCGTGAGTAACATTAACAACATTTATCTTACAAACTATTGGAAATATTCTGTGAAACTCAGTTAGGCGGATCTCAAGGAAAAACGAAATCCAAGAAAACACACAGTTTAATTTGTAGCAATCTGGGGGGACGGGGTATTAAATACAGTAGCGGCCATGAAAATTGCATTGGGAATTATTCCCAAATTAAAATAATAGATTTTTATATTATATTTTTAATAATACAGAATATAAAAGAGAATAGAAATAGATCTCTCTCTCTTCTTCTTAAAATTAGGCACTGCCTGTCTTTCTAATTGCGACCTCATCTTGGTGGTGATTTGATTGACGATAACACCCAACTTTTTGGCGGTCTACCGGGGAGTCTTTTTTTTCTCTTACTATTTATGGTAACTCCACTGTATATCATGACATCCTTTGCATCCTTTGCCCTTTTTCTTCATTACAGACAGTGCACAAGTGTTTATTTTCTTTTCTGTCATTTCCGTAATCATTTCCTGATCTCTGGTGTTCGGCAATCTTAAATTGCTTATTCGTTGTTCCTTGCGCTGTCGTCATCCGTTTAGTCCATCCAGTTCCGACGCCGTTCTTAGTATTTTGAGCATTATTGATACGACCGAGATAGCTTGCTAGGCTGGTCTCGGTCGGGCTGCTTTGGTCCGCGGGAGGTATTTAATTTCCCTCCTACCCTGCCCTGAGGCCGAGCATTCCCCTATCCGCCACCTGGGGACGCGCCCTCTAGGAGTTCAGCCTCTCCCGAGGGTAGAAATAGATAAAAAGATAAATTTGTTTTTTGAAAATAATTTCAAAGCTAGGTTTTCCAAACCGGGGGGTCTGGGGGCATGGAATGCCCTCCAGAACACCACACCAGTGATTGTGTTCAAAAAAAGAAAATGTGAAAATGTGAAAAAAATTTCAAATCAGAAATCTTAGATTTTAAAATTTTATTTCTGGTTTAAAACTTATTAAGCTCAATATCACATTTTCTTGCGCACAATCTCTGGTGTACTGAAGGGTATTCTATACCCCCAGATCCCCCGGTTTGAAAAATTTAGCTTTGTGTACAGCTTAGTGTACGGTTATTGAAATTTCATTGGGAATTTTATTTTAATTCGGAAGTAATCACCGATGCAATTTCAATGACTGCTACTGTACATTCCAATATAAGCGAAGTAGTAGAATTATGGGCTCGATTTGAATAAATTCATTTTAAATGATTTTATAATAACAACCTATGTAAATAATCTGGTCGAGGTTTTCTCGTTTTATGATCAAGAAATTTTCGACTGTCCATCAGGAGTTATTTCCAACTAAGCTGCAAAGTTTAGTGTTCTAGAAATTCAGGCAACTGAAGGTACACTGTTACTACGTAGATTAAATCAGACTAAAGAATATATTTCATACCTCTCAAACCCTCCGGTCTATAATAGTATATCATGAATCTGTCTAATTTTAACAGCAATTCATAATCATTTAAAAATAATGCTGTAATCAAAATTTTCCTGAAAACTTGAAGACATTCCAAGAACTCCCAGGAATTTTCATGAACTTTTAGAAATTCTCAAAACTTCTTCAGGAATATTTTATTTTAAGAATTCTTGTGCAAATGGAATTACTGACCATCTTTGGATTTAAGGGGATAATTCTTTGTTGTCTTTTTCCAATAGTCCTTTGACCCATGCTGAGCATAGAATGGAATAGAACTGCGGTTTTTCACTCTCTTGGATTCTTTCATTGTAACAGCAGCTGCTCCTTGATTTATCCTAAAATAAGAAATTAGAGAGATAGGTATACTAATTTAACCTTACCTTGTATAATTTTATTTTACTCTATAAATTTGGTTGAGGTACCCAAAACTCCCAAAGCTAAATTGAAATATTAATGGCTTTATTTATATATAATTGTAACGACGATAAAATAATTTTGATTTTTAAGCTATGAAGGGTGTGAAATCTGTTTCAACAATGAATAAATGATATCAACATCCGGTTTATTTGGCACTCCTTCTACACATCAACGATTTTTCACAATGCAGCTCAGACGGTAGCTACCTAACCGTTTGAACAAGCTGATAGATACAAAAGTAAAATTTTCCTAAATAATTAATTATTATTCGGTGTGACTAATAATTGAATTTTATTTTTAATAATCGCATCTTACGCCCTTTTCGGATTAAGCGACTACGGTTGTCATCGTAAAAGTTGACTGGTTAAAGTTTCAATTTCCATTGCAATTGTAATAGGGAAAAGGACTGGATTACAGTGGTTACTACAATATCTTCCAGTTTCCTAGGGTGACACATTGCTATAATCCGATCCATTTAGTAAAAGTGTCCCCAACAGGGTGCGTCAATGCGTTATTTATTCATGAGTGCGGTAGATGCTTTTAACCCCATTTACTTTCTAAGTGGTAAGCTGGAAGCATTCTTATGCATAATTATTACCATAATAAACACCCAATAAAAGTTAAACGTTCATTTTACTATATCGCTTATCGTTTTTACCTTTAACCTGCCCAACATAAAATTTGAGCATTAAATGTTTCCATCAGGTGTTTTTCCCAATTTTCTCAAAAATTAGAAATATTGAATTTAATGATTGGAAAATGTTTTAAGTGTTTCGATCAATTAACTAATAATAAAAATTTAAATGGAGCAAACAAATCAATAAAGTAAAATCATTGAGTATTATCATCGAAGCGATAAAAATGCTTTCCAATGTTCAGCATAAACCTGCTACCCTCCCTTGTTGATCCCGCTCGCAACTGGCGCTAATGTCACTAAGTCCGTGCATAACTCACTAACACCACCGTCGATATAGTACGTAAGGGGTGTTAATGCTCAAATGGAACAGAAAAACACACCATCTGTTAACAATCTACTCGGAAAATGTATACAGCTTTTTGCATAGTTGATATCGATACTAACTCGATTGCTTTTGGTCGTTGCCAAACCATCAATAATAAAAGAAATCACAAAGTGTATGATGCTATTATGATTTGTTTATTTGGCTTGTTATGTACGAAATTTTTGTATTTCCATTTTTCCAACTACGTTTTTCGAGCCAATAAATAAAAACGAAAAATTGGTTTAAAAAAAAAATATTTAATCCAAAAAAGAAAATCTAACTTTGGAAGCATTTAGCAAAGTTTTCAAGAGTTGTTTGAATTGCTGAATTATTTATGTTGAGGATGGTAATTTGGCCGACTTTACCGTCAAGTACCTTTTAACAACAAACTAATGCAGTTAACTAACAAAGTTTTAGTGTTGAGATAATTCTCGAATCAAGTTTCCAGTTTAAAATTTGTTATTATTCATGAAAACAAACCAAAGCTTTTTACCGACTCGACTGCGCCAATCAAAAATGATTTCAGTTAAAACTTTCAGGACGATAATAGCTTTTCCAAGTTTACTTTTGCCCCCAAAACTTGTACGATTTAAGTTGTAAAGTGAAGTAAATAAGTCAAAAAGGGATTTTTCATTTTTCTTCGAAAGTTTTCGTAAAATTTCAGACGGTCATATTTCTTTTAGTGAAAATTAAAGATAAAAGTTGATATTAAATATAGCGAGAGAACGTCTTCACTTCAGACATAAACTTTCAGCGCTCGTATATTCTATTAAACGACTTCATTTTATTCTTAGAAATAAGTAGAGAAAAATAATAACAAAGCTTTACAAGGACATGAAATTGTGATAAGGGTGAAGCAGCACAGGGCGTCGATAGGGTGTGGCGTCTCGACGCAATACAAGCGCCTGCCAATCAGAAGATACATTGAAAAACGAGGGTGCGTCGTTTAATAAAGTTGGTTTTATTTGGGGACATGAATACAAATCTAGTCCATGTCATCGAGTTGTAGGCGTTAGAAGGATATTTCGGTCGATACTAAAAGACGTTGCGACGGCGCATTCTCGAGTTCTGTCAACAGTTTTTGAACGGTTGTTGACTAGTCAAATTGGACGTAGAATTTAGTAAATATTTACTGTGATAATCATGATAAGTCAGTGTAAAGAAGAACCAAATGGCTTGTGCATAGACATGTATCGCGTACCACCAATTACTCTAGATGGTCTTCCCGAAGTACTTCTGTGTACGTCGTTAAGTTTATTGTTATTGTTTTCCAAGTTAATTTAAACCACTCTGTATATCTCCAAAAACTATTTTTGTTACAAAGGGCTGTTAATTAAAGTTCGGTGGGTTCATAATCCTGGAAGAGCTATAAATTTTCAAATTTTCCCAAACATATTTTGCTTTTTCAAAAAATTAGGGAAAAAAAAATAAATAAACTTTCGTTGTTTTAGCGACGATACCAAAATGCGGAGGATGTCACGAAATGATACTAGACAGATTTATTTTAAAAGTAGCAGATCGAACATGGCATGCCAAGTGTCTTCAGTGTAGCGACTGTAGGATTCAATTAACCGACAAATGTTTTGCTAGAAACGGACAACTTTTTTGCAAGGAAGACTTTTTCAAGTAAGTATCCATTCTTGTTTATAAAATTAGTGAATCAGTTCAATAGTTTTATGAATCGCAAAAATTGTGTTTTATTGCTTCATAAAATTGTTGAAATGTAAAGTAGTGAAGGTGTAACAATGACGATTGTCTATGTGGCGCTGTGGGTGCAGACGATTTGGCACCAAATGTGCAGGATGTGATCTTGGGATTCCTCCGACCCAAGTTGTGCGGCGAGCCCAAGACAACGTATACCACCTTCAGTGTTTTGCCTGTATCATGTGTGCGAGACAACTAAACACGGGAGATGAGTTTTATCTCATGGAAGACAGAAAACTCGTGTGCAAACCGGATTATGAAGCAGCCAAAAGCAAAGGTAAGCAGTTAGTTTGGACAAACTAAATTATTAATGCTTTATTAACTCTTTAGCTGCCGAATGTTTAGATGGAGACCAACCAAATAAAAGACCCCGTACCACTATAACTGCCAAACAATTAGAAACTCTTAAAACGGCGTACAATAATAGTCCAAAGCCAGCCAGACATGTCAGAGAGCAATTGAGCCAAGACACGGGGTTGGATATGAGAGTGGTTCAGGTGTGGTTTCAAAACAGGTAAGTCATCTTTTTCCCAAAAAGAAACCCACATTTACAATATTTTCGAATATTTAGAAGAGCAAAAGAAAAACGATTAAAGAAAGATGCCGGAAGAACGAGATGGAGTCAATACTTTAGATCTATGAAAGGTGGATCGTCACCTAGGCATGACAAATTATTAGATAAAGATGAACTGAAAGTGGATCTAGATAGTTATAGCCATCACGGTGAGTAGTCACGGTAAATTTTGATCGTCCAATGACTTTACCGGTCCTTCAATTTTAGATTTAAGTGATGATAGTTATGGAACGGTAGTAAATATGAGTATGGATCAGGATGGTTCCTCTCCACATGCCGGAATAGGAAGGTCGCACTCATTTTTACGCGGATCCGGTTCGCCCTCGTATCTACCAGGACACACGCCTCCGCAAGGAATGGAACAGTTTCCATACTCGGATCAACTTTCAGTTTACACATCATTAAGTAAGACGGTGATTACGTTTTTGATGGGTTGTAGCTAAATCGAATTTTTCAGGTCAAGGTCCACCTCCTGGTATGAGTTTACCGCACGGAATGCCACCAGGAGCCGATACAGATATCAGTAACGATAGCAGTCCAAGAGGTTATCCAGATTTTCCTCCAAGTCCCGATTCGTGGTTAGGAGAACCGTCCAGTGCACATTACTGACCCTCTAAAAGAAACGCTACAAAGTCATATACTAACTTATTTATTATTCCTTATTTATTTTCAATTCTTTTACTTTTTTATCAGCATGGTTGTACTATATTACGCAGTGTCGCACAACAACGTGCTAAAGTTAAAATTAAGAAATCAACCAAATGTACAAATTATTATAAAATCATTTTCTTAAAATTAACTTTACACTTTTAAAACATTTTTGCTGTATAGTTCGATTCTAGTCAAATGGATCTAAATTTGTGTCCGTTTACAATACAAATCTAGTCGTATAAAGTGGGTATTATTATTTATTTAATTTAAAATTATGTAACTAATATAATTGTAAAAAAATAAAATTTATTATATGTTAACTTATTAATAACTGTGCAACAATTATTAAACGACCACTCCTACAATAGTTATATACTTTAGACCGTTTTTCAAATTTTAAAAATATATTAATTTTTAAATATTATTTTAAATTCATTCAATTTTCTCTAAGAATTTTTCAAAATTTTTTTTATAATCAAACAATTTTATTTTTGATTATTAATATATAAAATTTTGATTTATTAATGATTTTGATTATTTTTTGTTATATTTAATTTAATTTATTTTCAATATTTTTAATAATTTTGATTATTTTTTCAAGAAAACAATTTTTTAAAAATTTGCACAGCCCAGGGTTGCTTACAAAATTCATATATACGAGTATATAATGAATTATTTCTACTTAATAATTTGCAAGAGAAAAATTATTTATTAATTTCCTCCACTAAAAAAGAAAATTATTAAGTTACAGTTATTGTCTCAGGATAAACTGCAGAGGAATTTTAATATACAAAATGTGGAAATGTCAAGAAAATTAATGCAGCATTTGAATGAAAATTGTCAAGTACTTACATGAATTGAAAACAGAACCAAATAGGATTGGTACACAATATTTTGTTTTGTTGTTTATTTCTCGTCTACTTCTTCAGTTTTATGGATGGTAACAATAAAAAAGAATCATGAGTCAATAAATATAAAAATAGATTACAACAATCAGAAATATAAAACAATGTAACTAATTATTAACTGCAAAATATCAAAAATAAAGTAACGAAGCAACAGAGGAACATTCGCTTGTCTACATCCAATTCCATTTCTCCATCTGCTGGAATATTTAAACATATTGGCGGAAGGATTTACTGACGTTAATAAGACAAGAAATTTGGTGCTTGAGATACTGAAAACAATAAAATCTTCTCACCAACGCCAAAAATTAATTTCAAAATTTATTTCTTCACAATATTACTACATTATTTTGTTATTTCTCTTCCCGATATTTTTTCTTCTCAGATTCGCTCATTTTTCTCCAAGCAGCTCCGCACTCTTTAGCTATTTCTTTAGCTTTTTTTCCGGTAACTTTTTTTCGGTATTCACGCAAAAATTTGAAAAATGCGTTTTGTTTATTTTTAGCAGTCGCCATTTTCGTGCATTTTTCTGTATACAATTTTTTCTTATTCGATTTCGACTTTTCTTCAGATTCGCTGTCGGTCGACGCTGACTCTCGGGATTCTTTTAAGCAACGTTTCATGCTTTTACTGTAAATTTTGACTTAAACACGAAATTTATTTCAATTTCCATAGATACAATTTCTGCCAACTATAAATTTATTATTAGCAGTGGCGTAACACAATATTACCTGATATATTCAAGCCACAATTTTGGATATGTATTGTGAAAGAAGTATCTATTTTGGGTAAATCATATAACCAACTATAAATTTATTATTAGCAGTGGCGTAACACAATATTACCTGATATATTCAAGCCACAATTTTGGATATGTATTGTGAAGGAAGTATCTATTTTGGGTAAATCATAGAACCAAAGCCGGTTTACCAATTTGATATTTTATGGAATTTTATGTCTGAGAAAAAAAAATACATAATTAATTATTATTACTTCACGATTTGGATAAATAAACATAAAATTTAATTGATGTGTAAAGAAAAATATATTTTCCTAAAATTAAATATTTGTACATTTAACACTTTATTATTGTAACAATTTCTTTACAAATTAAATTATTTTATATTACACAATAAATACAATAATTATTAAAGTTCGGTGGTAGTTACTCCCCAATATTGTTGCATTCTATCTAAGTCTAATGAATCCGCTAACCCTCTTTCCTGCATAACAGCAAAATCATACTCAAGATTGTAAGGCATCAGTCTTTGTAAGCTTCCAAAATAAGCCGCATGAGGGCCACCTATCAATTGCTTTTTATCTGGAGTAAAACGCGAGATAGGCTTTGAACTCAATGGATTAAACGACCTGGTACTTCCAAACTGTCGAGAGAGAAACGGCGTTTGAGATCCACCTGTGTCAACTAAATGCGGACTACTTCTCGACAGTGTTGAGTTTTTTACAGAAAACTGTGGCCTCTTTCCATTTTTATTCAAAGTATTCAATTCTTTATCAAACAACATCTGCGTATTTTGTTCCAACATATATTCCCAACACTTAAACTGTTCTTCAGATAACGCAGAATCAGAATCCTCCCGAGACCTTTCTTCCTCTTTGCGGGCCTTTACCGCTCTGGCAACGCCGCGATAACTACGTCGTTCTGGAGAAACCTTCACTTCGGCTGCTTCATAATGAGAAGACGGCAAACTTCTCACAGACCGAGCATCATTTTGCTTGTTAAGTTGTTGAATAAACATTTTGGCAGAAGAATTGCAATCGCTACATGCGTGATCACTCTGACCACTTGGAGACGATCTATCTTCATTATTATTCATCATCGGTGGAGGAACCGGTATTTTTTCCAAACAGCTAGTACAAGCATTATTTAAAACTTCACAGCAACACCCAGGTTGACACGTACTGGCATTAGAAATTCCACTCTCACTTTGGTATTTATTCTTCTTAATTGTTTGCCTTAACTCTCTCATCAAGAGATCCACATCCGAACTAATCAAATTAAATCTCACCACTATGATACTTAAATTTTCTTCTGCGCCGTAGCTTTGAGCCAAATCCTGTAATCGTTTTGCTGCTAAAATCACATTTGGTTGAAGACTTACTTCCCTAATTGCGTTTTCGGGACTCATCACGTCCCACAGGTTTTTATTGGCAATAATCATGTATTCGTCTTTTTCGTCTAATTGCAAGTCTATCACCTCTGGATCCGGAATTATGGATTGAAGTTGTGGATTACTTCTAACTTCTCGTTTTGGTTTCGACGGTATTAATTTGATTGGCCCGACATTTCGTCCCAACACAATTCTGATTTCTCCTACACTTGAAATCCTCATTACGTAACGCTTTATTCCTCCACAAAATGAAAAGTCAACTGTTTGTTTTGACTTTAAGATATGAACTACGATTGCACTCATTCCAGGTTTTTGACCTTTATCCCTTAATTCCTTGTAAGTAGACAACAAAGTGTACTTCATGTAATTGCTAGCAGTTTCTTTCACTGTACGTTCTTCCAGCAAAATCCTAGGAACAACCTTGTCCGTTGCGATGGGAGTATCATTATTATTTTCTCCATCAAACATTCCAAACAGAGCTTCGGTGTTACAAAAGGCAGGTAGACGAATTTGAGAAATATATAACTTTTGTTTAGACCCAGATGTCTCTGAGAAGCCAACACTCCAGCTTGATTCTGTTAAATCGTTTTCGCAGTAAGGCGAAGGAGTTAACGGTAAACTAGTTCTATTTTTGCCCGAAACGTCAACCAAGCTCATGGGTCGTTGAGAGCGATAATTATGGAATTGCTGCGAATCGACATGGAGTTTTAAATTGCAAGACAAATCTAAAAATTTTAAATTTTGCGGAATCAATATCGACAGATTAATTTTATCCAATTGATTGTGTGCTAAATCTAACACCCGCAGAGAGGTCAAATTTGATAACGTGGGGCAAGCTTGCAATAAATTGGAATGGACTCTTAAAACTGCTAAATGTTTGAGTGTTCCTATATTTTCCGGAAGTCTCACCAGTTTGTTTCCGGATAAAACCAGTTCTTCGATTTCTGTCCAATAAGACATGCAGGTTGAGGAGAGTGACGTAAAATTATTGTAAGCTGCGTGCAGAATTTTGAGGTTTCGAGAGTACGGAGAAATTCGCTCGAAAGAGTTGTCGGTTAAACAGTTAGCTGTAACAAAGAGTTTTTCTAACTTTAATGCGCCATCTGGTTTTGGTAAGTTGCACAGTCGGTTATTTGAAATGTTGAGAACTTTGATGTCGTTTAAATATTTGAAAAAATCGTCCGATAAGCTGGACAGACTGTTGTTTTGCAAAAACAGCTCTTGGATGGGTATCTTCCTCTGGATGGATGGAAGCACTTGGAGTTGGTTATATGCCAATTGTAGAGTGTGAAGGTATGGAATGTCGTTGCAAAATAAATGATCCGGTAGAGATTTTAAATGATTGTTGCTGGCGAATAACGATCTCAATTGTTGACAGTTTGATAACCAATCGGGTAGTCGTTCCAATTCATTGTATGACACATCTACATGCTTTAAGCATGATGGTATGGACATCACCACCACGCTTCTCAGTCCTAAAATTATAAATAACTTTAATGATAAAATAATTTTGAAATTTTGGTTTTGGAGAAGTTTTGAAAAAGGCATAGATCCGACGAAGTAATGCCGGTCGATCGCGATTTTAATAATCTCTATTGAAAAATTATAATTTGGATGAAAATAAATTGAAAAATTATTTTGAAAATTAGTTTTCAAATTTCTATTGTATTCCATACCCTCCAGACCTCTCAATCGAGAATTTCATAGTTTAACTGTAATTTACATAATATAATCTACACATATAAAAATCTACATATAATTTTTGGAAAGTAAGATATTGGAATCCAATCAATTAACAATGGATTTTTCACAATATATCAGGCCCCTAAATGGGATTTCATTTCGGAGGGGGCTCTCGTAAAAAGCCTTTTGTAAAAAGTAACATTTTTGGGGGTTCCCCTTCCGGGAATTTTTATTATTACAAAAAAAATATTTTTTTTAACATTTCGAGTAGGCGCGTGCCTCCCTGACTACGGGCCTGTAATATATCCTGTAAATTTGTATTAACTTACTGTTATTCCCAGCTATAAGCGAAGTTAGCGATTTTCCACTTAATGATAGAAGGATTATACTATTCCTGGAACAATGTATCGTTTGTAAATGTTCAATTGCACTTAAATCCAAAGTTTCAATACTATTTTCGCTCACATCCAAATCCGTTAAGTTCTGGAAATTTAAATTTGCTAAAATTATCGCCTAAATAATAGAAAGTTGAGTAGCTTTCTATAAAATAAAGCAACATATTCCGTTGCGCAATAATTAAAAAAGCGTGCTTACCCCATAATTCCCTAAAATAATATTTCCTTTCAATCGATTTGCCCTTAAATTTAAAGTTGTCAATACATTGGTGGTTGGCGTGTCTTCCGTATTTTTGTCGGATTCCTAAAAAACAGGAATGTTTTGAAATCGACTTGTTAAATTGTTAATTGTAAACGGTTAATTTCGTAATTAAAAAAGTAGCACACATTTAGATTAGGTCATCGAAACAACAATTGTTAAATACTAACCGATAAAACAAAAGCTCTCATGTCTGCAAATTTATCTGGAGGCAGTGCGAGGCGGTTATAAGCGATCCTCAAAATTTTGAAAAATTTTAGACTCCATAAGGTTGCTGGTAAAACACTTAACACATTCTGATCCAACACTAATTCTTGTAAACTGCAAAAATAAAAACGAAAGTAGACATAAACACTTCAGCGGATGCACATGCAGGACACATCAAGGCCAAAAATATTTTCACCACAAATTTAACAAAAAAACGATTTATCGATATAAATACAATATCCTGGAGATTATTACTGGAGGAGGTGTCAAGTTGATGATAATACGCGTGTGCTTCTTTTAGGAATCCTCGGACCGAAACCAGCACGAGCTGGCCATCATGTTCAGTTCTTCTTAATGATATGCGTTTCATATGAGCAAGAGTCCGTGAAAGAAACAACGGAAGTTATATCGTACATTGAAGTTTCTATATTTTACCATCAGTTTTTTAAAATTTCAAAAAATATAATTTAATCAAATTTACTCACTTGGCCAGCTGATTGATTTCGGTTGGAATTGTCAACAGATTATTGTCGGCCAGGTCGAGACAGATCAGCGACTTGAGCTGGAGGACGCAGGCTGGGAAGACGTGAAGAACGTTCGATCGTAACGTCAAAATTTGCAGGTCCACAAGAGATTTAATGGAATTTTCCGGCAAAATTAAATCTTCTGTGTAGTAATTGTTATCGAGTCTGTTCTTGCACAGTCCGTTAAGATTGAGGCGTTTTAGGTGTTTTGAATTTTTTGTGGTCGACGAGGAGGCTTTCACTTTAGGTTCTGGGTCCTAGAATATTTGTAAATAAAGCGAATGAGAAATTTAGATACTTTGTAAAAATTACCTTTTCGGATTTGTCGGAAATTATTTCCAACGAATCCAGTTCGATCGCGTCGTAATCCTTCAGGTTCCTCCTGGAAGAGACTTCTTGAGCCCTGTCTGATTTTTTCAAAAAACTTGTGGTTAACAACATTGTGGGAACGAACATATCACACACTTAAAAAGCCACTTTACAAAAATCCAAAAATTGCACAATTTCCTGGAAACATTTCGGTTGACACACAGAAGAACACTGCCAAGATGTCTTATTAAATAATAAAGTCCCGTAAAGTTAAACTAACAAAAGATGATGATGATGGTATTACGTACGCCATATAATTTTGACTAAGGATTGAAAACTAACGTCTGCTTGAGAATAAAAGTTCAAGTGGCTGTGAAGCAATGACATTGTAATTGTGCGGATGGTAACGCGGACCGTGACAGCATGACAATATGGTCGAATTCATTTGCGTGCCAGTCACGTTAGAAAATATCGACATGTGAAATTTTGCACCCTCAATTATTAATCCGATAATTTGCAGGGAAAACAAACAGATTACTTCTAATCACAACAATGAAGATTTTGACTGAGATCTCGTTTAGCTTGATAACACCTGGAAAGGAAACGAGCAGTCGGTAGTACAACCTCGTGTTTAATTAATCGTTTAAAATGCAGCACACGACTTTAATGAAGTAAACAATGTTTTTACTTGAATTGCAAATTAAGAGGACAAAACCCAGGTAGGCAAACGAGAGAAAATAGTAAAGAATTGAAGATCTGCTTTATGTTAAACATTTTTTAAACACTATTTTGTACAGTGACCGTATTTCTCACGATTAATACACGCAAGTAAATTTTTAACCCAAAAATTATCTTTTAACTCGGTTGGCTTAAGATTGGGAGTTTATGTGGTTTACAAACCTATCCGGACAAATTGCAAAGTTATATTTGAGTTTTATTCTGCAAGAATATATAAAAAAAAGAAGAACAGATAAGAAAGAAAGTAAAGTAAAAATAGAGTATAAAAAAATCTACAACTTTCATTAGAGTCACTTTTTGGAAGTCCGGGGAAGTCTGGGGAAGTCCGGGGAAGTTTGGGAAGTCCGAAGTAGTAGGAAGTCTGGTGTACACAATTTTAGACCGTGGTTTACCCCTCGTAAAATAATCTAAAATTTTTTGAGATATTCAGTTTTTCAGTCTAAAACTGTTTTTTTTTCAAAAATACATTCTGTGGTAAAAAGTCATCCTACAGAGTTTTTCCGTTGCTCATTTCTTTTTGTTTTTACATGTACCTTTTAATGCTAGAATAAAAAATAGTAGTTCCTGTTTAACAACACGCTCAAAAATTGAAAAAACTCTAAAATGACTTTTGCAACAATGAATTTTTCCGTAATTTGTGAGTAATTTTTAAGAAAATTGAAAACTGATTACACCATTCAATTGTACGGAAAAATAAACAAAAGAAACTGTCTTTCATTGTTTGACCCTAAACTTAATGTTTTTACAGTAATACTATAAACATTAAATTAGAATATAATAAAGCTTCACATAAGTAAGCAAAATAATCATTTTTTGTCAAAGGTTGTAGATTATGAAAATATCTGCAACTTTTGTAGAGGTTGCAGGTTATTACATATTGCACCAAAAAGTACATGTAAAAACAAAAAAAAAGTTTCGGGAGAACTCTGGAAGATGATATTTCACCACAGAATTTGTTTTCAAAAAAAAAAGTTTCAGACTGAAAAACTGAATATTTCAAAAACTACTTCATTTTTTTATGTAAAGAAAATTTGTACTTATTTAAGGCACAAAGAGACATATTTTCACAAAATTTCATCAAAATTGAATTATTTTTAAGAAAAACGGAAAAAATTGTATTTTCGCATTCTTCACGGAAATTTTGAGGTCATTTTGAAAAGTGACTCTTACGAAAGTTGCAGATCTTTTTATTATCTACAACTTTTCTGTAGAACATGTTTTGATAAAATGTCAAGTTTTGCTGAAAAACGCAATAATATGTTTTGCACTCCCTTTCAACCCTCTCCTACCTCCCCCGAGCTTGCATTATTATTTTTTTACGTTTATTATAAGCTCCTTTACCATTCTCAATGATAAAAGTCTTTTTTGAAAAATTAATAAATATTCAAAATTTAATTTGCCTGCTTTAAATTGAATTTTAACCGATTTCAGTCGCTGAAATTCAGAATAATTATTCAAACCTGAATTTTCATTTTGTTTTCCGTCATGTTGAGGTCGCTAAGTGAAATTTTTCAGACAATCTTGAAAATAATTTATACACGAAAATTCAACAGACCGAATTCATAAAATTTATTTTACAAAGGAGATTTAAATTAAAACAAGGTGAAACTCGGATGACCGCAGTTCCTAGGATTCCTACAGTTAGCCTTCTGCATATTTTAAATACAGGGTGTTCCCGGATACACTTGACTTAACTCAGGTGGTGATTGAGGACACTATGTATTCTAAGAAACATTTTTAAAACGCTTTTTTTTTCTAAATTGAAGCCCTCGAGAGTTAGGCTTCTTTAAAGCATTTTTTTCATTTCCACCTTCACGTGGCGATATCCCAAAAAATATTGATTTTTCGCTAAAAATGCATTAGTGCTTATTTAAAGATGGTGAAATAATCTACAAACTAGATCCAAACCTTTTATTGACTAAAATCAACGGTTCTTGAGTTATAAATTAAAGTAAGTAAAAAAATGTTGAAAAATTTGAAAGTTTTTTAATTTTGTTTTTTTCAAAACCCTGTATCCTTTAAACTAAACATTTTACAAAAATTCTAATGCCCCATTCCGGGATAGGCAATTTAATGTACTACAACTTTTGTCTAGTAAAAATTTTTGAAAAACCAATCCCTTTTACAGAAAATCAAAAAATATTAAGAAAGACAGCTATAACACAACAAAAAATTTAGATGAAGCATTATCCTGAAAAATGAAAATTTATTATTTTGCGATTATCTGTGAAAGGGATTGATTTTTCAAAAAATTTTACTAGACAAAAGTTGTAGTTCGTTAAATTTTCTATCTGGAATGGGGCGTCAGAATTTTTGTAAAATGTTTCGCTTAAAAGATACGGGGATTTGTAAAAAACCAAAATAAAAAAGAGCTTCAATTTTTCAACATTTTTTTACTTACTTTAATTCATAACTCGAAAACTGTTGATTTTAGACAAAAAATGTTTAAATCTAGTTTGCAGATTATTTCACGCTATTTAAAAGAGTACTAATCCATTTTTACTAAAAAATCAATATTTTCCGGGCTATGGCCACGTGAAGGTGGAAATTAAAAAAAAAAGGTTTAAATAGGCTTAACTCTCAAGGGCTTGAATTTAGAAAACAATTTTGGTTAAAAATGTTTCTTAGAAAAGTGTCCCCTATCACCACCTAAGTTATGTAAAGTGTATTCGGGGACACCTTGTATAATAATGAAATGTTTATTTTGTGATTTCTAGATTTTTAGTCGGAAAATCCGGTTTACTGCCAAATCAGTGTAAATATAATTAAATATTTTCGTAATAATTATTTAAAACAGGCCCGTAGCCAGGATTTTATTTTGGGGGAGCACTCATAAAAAGCCTTTTGCAAAATGTAACATTTTCGGGGGAGTTTTATTACTATTACAAACAAATGTTTTTTTAACATTTTATTAAAGGCTACGAGCCTGATTTAAAGACAAAATTAAGAATATGGTCTTGACCGAGCGGCACTAAAAGTTATAGCTTGTAAGGTCAGTTTGAATAAGCCCTTAGTGCCCACTACGCAGACATTTAAAAAAATAAAAATTGTAAAGTACATTGAGTTTAGAACGCCGTTAACGTACGTACTTCTATATCATCCGTCACCGGCAGTAAAGTAAAACAATTGCCGTTTGGGGAAAATAGTATATTGTTTCATTATAAGCATACATTGAACTTTTGTGGCAAGTTTGATGGTCGAATCATTATATAATATTTATTTTCTATTTCTATATAATTATTAATATTTTTATTTATCTTCAAAAAATCTTTTTGCATAATTTTGAAAAATGTTATTTCAAATTATTGGAATAAAAACTATTTTTGTTTTAATTTGTCAAGCAATTATAATTTTCTCCAGACATGAACGTAATTAAACGGCAATCAAATATAAATCAGCGATAATAATAACTGTAGAACAGTGCAAAAAGTGAAAGTAATACCTACTAGGATTGTAAAGCTGGGTGGTTACATATTTCTAACTGTAGATTTCTAATGAGGTGCACTTGTATAATAGATGTTAGATAATTTGATATTTTATTTAAAATTAAGTTATTATTACTACATTTGTTTTCTTATAATGTTTCTGACTGTTCATATTCCTGTTTATATTCCGATGTTCTTGTTCATATTCTGATATTCTATTCATATTCCTCTTCATTTTCCACTTCTTCTTCATATTCTTCATATTCCTGTTCTCTTCCGGGCTGCCTCGCTTATATAGTATTATTGTCCTTCTCCGTAATGCCAACTTAACGCATACTTAGTAATGTTTTACATACAGGGTGGTTCGAATATTGTATTAGTCTTCTTCTCAGATCCGTACTAAGGGTATGTCTCACTCATTCTAACACGGCCATCCTGCAGTTGTCACGTCCTCGTGACCCTAAAACAAACAAACAAAAACAAAAAAAAAAAACTCATAGAGAGCTAAAACCTTCTTAACACACATCTAAAAACATCTAAAAGCACATCTAAAAACATCTTAAAGCACATCTAAAAACATCTTAAAGCACATCTAAAAACATCTTAAAGCACATCTAAAAACATCTTAAAGCACATCTAAAAACATCTTAAAGCAGAACTGGAAGAAAAAAAAAAAACGAAAAACAAAAACCTTGTTGAGGTCACAGAGTTGACCTCAACCGGCTATGTATTCGCTAATCAGGCTCGTATTAATGCCACATTTTCTTCCTCAGTTCTCATATCAATCATTTCAATCATAACAAACTTCAACATCAACAAAGAAAAAAACGAAAAAACAATAACCTTGTCGAGGTCACAGAGTTGACCTCAACCGGCTATGTATTCGCTAATCAGGCTCGTATCAATGCCACATTCGTTTCTTCACGTCTTCTTATATGATTTTGCTCTATCTAGAGAAAGTATCTTCATTGTATTCTTGTTAGTCGCCATTGTTATTCAGATTATAGTCGCATTTTCGTGACACGATTTTACCGGAAAATAATTTAAAATTAGTGTTGTAATTGTAAGTAGTTTAACGAATAAAACCATAAATACTTTTTAGCTTTTAAGAAATAAGAGTAGACAAATACTAATAAATTTTTGTTTTGTTACTTACGTTAATTCCTGATCCTATGGCCAATTTAGTAATCCATTCTTCCTCTTTTCTGTTGTTCATCGTACTTCTTAACAGATTACGTAGTGTTCTCATTAACCGTTCTATTTGACCATTACCTCTTTGGATACCTTCCGATTATATTCCCAATGAAAGGAATAACCTTTCATTTCTCGTCCAATCCTGACCACTTATCTTTCCATTGTACACTTCGGATTCTTAGTGGGGTCATTTGGTGTGAGCATTAAATCTAGTTCATATTTTCTTAACATTATTTCAATTATGTTTTCAAATCATTCAAGTGGACTGTTTTCTCAACCTACCAATGCATCTACGACGGGGATGGTATTGTCTGGTATAATCAAAAATTCGACTTCGAAAGTAGCTTCTTGAAGCGCAACTTACAGTCTACAGGTTCCCAAGGTTTCCACGTTCATTCCGTATCCAGCAAAAGTTTGAGAACATACGATCATCTTTAGTTGATACAGTCGCGGTTGGTGTAATCTCGCATCTATTACACAGGCGAACACAACTTGATATCACTATTAAACCATTATTATGTCATCTTGATATCAGTTGAATAAATTGCCAATATTCTGCAAAATCTTGGAAGTTGTTTTCATGTTTTCACATCGATGTTATCCGATCGGTAGACCTGGGCGAAAGCGTGTATCCATGGACGACGTATTCACGTAAAACCTAACGGCTGTCACCGAGCATAACCTCGAGGCTTAGGCTTCCAATTTTTTTGTTATAAATCGGCGATCTAATCAAATTTCGGGTATTTTTACAATTTCTTCTTTCGTGATCTACTTCCCGGCACTTAAAACATCCTTCCCGAGTTGGATTTCTTTGCAAGTACTCTCAATTTGGCAGACTTCTGCAAGTATCTTTAATATGTCCCGTTTTGCCGCATTTGAAACATCGTTTCGGGTTTTGCAATTCCTTATTCGGATGGGGTCGTGCAGTGTTCTTGGTTTCCATCCTGGGTCGTTTTGCTCTTCTCCTTTCATCATCTTGGTTTTCGTTATCTCATTGACGTTGTAAATGCAGAAGTTCTTGTTGATTTTTTGATAAATTTATCCTTACTTTCTTACAAATTGCATCATTTGTCATTCCATCGATTACAAGACATAGTACTTTTTCCCAAGCCAATTGTGGTTCGTATTGGTAGATACTCATAAACTTCATAATTCTCATAAGCTATTAAAATCAGAACTTCGTGTGCCATGTTTTCCGGTTTGGAAAATTTCTACGTAGATCATTCACGAAATTATCCCAATTCCTGTTAAACGGTGTCCAGCCATCAAAAAAAAAAAATTTTTTTTTTTAACTATTTCCTCGTAGAGCGTTTCCTGCTTTTAGGATCATTATGTGATCGGGTACTTGAGATAGTTCCTTCAATTCAGTTTGTCTTCGTTTGTTTTCTATTATTCAGCCATTTAGGAAAATTAGCCATTTCCTTAAAGAACATTTTCATGCGTTGTTCTAAACTTTTATCATTTTCGTCAGGGTTTTGTTCAACATTGTTTATTGTGGTTAAACGTTTGTCAGTATCCCACTTCTGATGTTAGATAATTTGATATTTTATTTAAAATTAAGTTATTATTACTACATTTGTTTTCTTATAATGTTTCTGACTGTTCATATTCCTGTTTATATTCCGATGTTCTTGTTCATATTCTGATATTCTATTCATATTCCTCTTCATTTTCCACTTCTTCTTCATATTCTTCATATTCCTGTTCTCTTCCGGGCTGCCTCGCTTATATAGTATTATTGTCCTTCTCCGTAATGCCAACTTAACGCATACTTAGTAATGTTTTACATACAGGGTGGTTCGAATATTGTATTAGTCTTCTTCTCAGATCCGTACTAAGGGTATGTCTCACTCATTCTAACATAGATATCATTTTTTCTAAATTAATTTAATTAATGATATTTTTAGTGTACATAATTGACAATTAAAGTTGATGGTATTATAAAAAAAAAACTTTTGTTTGTTTAGAAATTATCTTTATTTTTTTTTTGCGAGTTATAAAATTAATTTTCTTAAAAAGCTAGGGTCTGTTGTTCGGGTAAAAATTCAATAAAATCAATCGTGGATTTTGGCTTTGCACAAGCAAGTAGCTCTGCACGCTTCCAAACGTTCTTGTCCACTTTCGGTATCTGTACGACACAGCCAATTCGGCCAAACGGTGAACAGTTCCTTACAATTGGCCCAATAATTTGCGTAGTTACAAGAGTTGGTACATAATTTTTTGGCGTGACAAGACCGTTTACATCTTCCACAAGGTCTACCTCGTTTGTACGGTTGGTTAATTATCTCAAGATTATTACCCCTGAAAATGCCATAACTTCAGCTTATTGAATACACATAAATCTATTGTATGGAATAATGAGATTTGGAATTAGAACGTGCAAATTTTGCTTATCATAACAGTGCGTGTTTCGAATTCGTCGTTTAATTTACAGTTTTCTTAATATTGCAAAAATGAAGTTATGGTTTATTCATTTGTATAAAATCCATAAATTAGGAACTGCTGTCCCAATTAAATTTCACAATAGGAAAGGCAAAGTAATCTCAAAACATGACCTGTCCAATCTAAGTGATTTAATAAGGGACCCAGCAAAGCGTAACATGTTTAAAATGATCTTTTGTGTTTTGTGTTAGTCCATGCTTCATTTAACCTTACTTCCTTTAGGTACAAGGAAACGGAAATTCCAATTTAATAAGAAAGTGAAAACGAGCATTTTTTAAAAATTTGGCTTAACTTACATAGGACAATAATTGCACACATAACTGAAATACTTCTTGCCCACTACATTTCCTATTCGATCACATTTGGCTAATCCACAGCCTACTTCGTGAGTTGCTGCCCAAACCATTTGGGTGTAGTGTCCAACAACCAATAAATCGTTGTCGAAGCTTCCATATGTGAAATTATCCTTTTCCAGGAACCATGTTTTTATGGCAAACAGCCTGAAATAAAAAATAAGCAATGTCATCGTGGCTAATCCACCCCCGAATCAATTATTATGTTTAGCAGATTTATTGCTTAAATAACAATGACGACACATAATTGTAAACCAATTAACTTAATCGATTTGTGCTTTCTTACCAAGGTACCTGATGCGAAGAAACAAATATATTTTGTCCGCACGATCCATAATTGCTAATGTGTCTTCCAGCAACGTCATCGTGAACAAGAAACATGCATTTTTCGGCCCATAATTGTGCTGCCCTAGCAGCTCCTGCGTGCCATTTCTAAAAAGAACCACACAATTCAATCGAAGAAAGAAGAAGTTTAATTGTTATAATTTGAAGCCCAAATGAAGATTAAGAGATACTGTTAAAGCCAAAGAGTTACCCTTAAATTTAAATACTGAGTAGGTTAGACCTACTTTACGAAATTAAGCAGCCAAGAACGAAATCGTTAGACGCACCAGCCGTAACATGTTGGAAGCTTTGGGCACCACTTTGGTTCTGAAGAAGTTGTGGTATAAAACAATCCTCTTTTGAATATTTTTTCTGTAAGGCATTAAAGTGCGGTAAGGGATTTTGTCACCCATAACTCGTGGTTCTAAAAAAAAAGTTGGAATCCCAAATTATGAAATCCAATTAAAATAATTATAAAACTTACTTCGATCGTGACGCCATTCTTCATAAGAGTAACTAACGAGAGCTACCAGAAGAACTCCGTATAATAAATAACGACACTTCAGAAACATTGTCTACTAAAAGTAAATCAGTGAATAAATTAACATGTTCACTTAAATTTAAAAAGTTTCCAAATTGTATTCTAAGGTCAATTAATTAATCATTCCAATTTGTAGATTCTTTGAATTTATTTAAACTGTGAGCCATCGCGTTTTTTATTTATACCAAGCGATGCTGACATGAACTTAAAATATTTTTGTGAAAAAATTGGAAATTTGAGAAAAACCAATTTCCGCGTTTGAGAATAATTTTGATGTAATAACCTTTTAAAGTATTGCACAAAAGTTACGTTAAACTTACGTTTTTAAGTTCAAGTACCACAATTTGCTCCTTGCAAAAGCCCACCAAGGACAAGACTGATGAAAATAAGTCCCATTCCTAAGTTATTTGCTATATTAAATTTTAATTATTGAAATCATGCAAGCAGATAAACTGAAAAATTAATTTATGGTCTAAAATTAGATGGCATTCATTGTATCCTGTAATGTTTAAACTATCGAATTGCTACAATTGGAGGCATTGATTTATAAATTATGTTGTTAAGCAAATAGGTCATTTAATTAGCAAACTATACGTTGATTGATGTTGGTGTAACAATTGCAAATTGGGTTAACTATTCAAGATGAATATTGGTTACACACAATACTTAGGGTCAATTATTTGGATTAACCCAAGAAGACAAGGAAGATAAAGTTGAAAAATAATGGAATAAAATTAATAAAAGCAAAAAACGTTTATTTCTTTAAATAAAATTCAAAAATTATTTTGGGCCTAAAGGCACGTCACCTGAAATAATCAAAAATTCACGTAATCAAATTCGCGATCCATTCTTAAAGTTATAATAAGCTTTTCAGTTTCTTTATCCCATTGGGCGTTTCCCAATTTTGGGTTTACGGGCTGAGGAAGTGGCATATCGAGTTTATACTTTGAAGAAATCAGTACAATATTCTTCTTCGTTATTTTCAAATCTATATTGTGATGATCCTCTTCCGGGAGATGAACCTTCAAAATCATATCTTCGCAACTGGCCGTAGAAGTACTTTTTCCGCTCATCTAAAATTTGGATAAATAATCCTTATTGAATAAAAAGGAACAAGAAATTTTACCTGTAAAAACACGTCACTTGATGTGACTTGCTGTTTGTACGATACGTCCCATTGAGGAATTTTTTTCCATTCAGATAGCAATTGGGATTGTTCATCAAAGTAAGCACCGTCGTTGTCGGGGTCAAACACATCGATATCTTTGGATTTTGGCTCTACAATTTTGGCGTATACGCTTTGTTTCCGTTCTTTTCCATTCGATTTTTTTCCGATATCGCCAGGTGTTAGCGCTAAATTAAAAAAGAAATAATTTGCTATGTATCAGTAGCGCAAGCTAAATTACCTTGAGAAACATGCGACGATGTTGCATCTGGTAGCTCATCTTCTGAATCTGACTGATCGACTCGTTTGGGTTTCAATAATTCCGATAACTTTAAAATGTCAAGATTATCAAAACTATCCATTTTTGGCAAAAATTTCACTCGGCGTCAATTAAATTGAAAGCTCACTAACGATCAAACTACTAAAGTGTTACCATGGCGTTACCATAGTTACCATAACTTTGTAATCCTCTTTGTCTTGTTTCTGAGTTATATTCTTCCTAATGCATTTCTGGTATTTTTGAATTCTCTAGATCAATATTTACGATAGTTGAAAATTCAAAGGCTCGAAGATCTGTAAATGTCAGTAGAAAAGGAAATTAGAAATATTTTTATTTTTTACATTTTATAAACATTTCAACGTCAAATATTCACACTTGTGGTATGTCTTCTTATATTTCGGTATATAAGGAACTTAATACCAAAATTTCGATTTTTGAATGGAATTCAATACTTTGCCTATACCAGAGGTTCCCAATTAGTTTTGGCCGCGGAACCCTTGGGCGATGTAAAAAATTTGGCGGAACCCCAAGCCGATTTTTTTATTATTAGCTAAAAAAAGATTATCAAGTTTTGCATTTAAAGGTTGCTTGTGTATACACTCTCTCTTTTTCTTTCCGCACTAGGGCGGGAAAGTAGTACTTTTCCGCACACTTTTGAATGTTACAAAGTGATACTTTTTGAAACATAATTAGAAAAATTATATTATATCGTTTATACGTTTATATATAATATTGTAACTATAAATACTATCAAGTATTAGGTAGTAATGATGCCAATATCTTATTTTCTAAATTTTTACCCAAAAAAGTCCTGTCGCTGGATAGCGGTATTTTAGGATTTCCAAATAAATAATTTGATTTCCAAAAATTCGATGTATAGCATAGATAATCTTGTAGTTATTAGATACATTTTTATTTCTCGTACGTGGACTATTTGACTTGATTTTTAAAAATATAAAATGCAAAAAATATTAGTTTTTCTTAAAAAATTGAAATCGTGTTTTTCAAAAATATGCACTTTTTTCTTCTAAAATTTTAATGTTTTAGGAGAATACTTACCCTATAATATGTCTTCCAAATTTTAATATCGATTTATTGTAATTATTTAGCCGATTGAATCCATATCAAATCATGTAGGCTGGCGAAATTTGCATGTTCCAGAATTAGTTTTTACTGAAATAATAATAATAATTATGTTGTTTATACAAAATAAAAAAACCCGCATTTTTTTTCTATAAAAAAAATTCTGACGCCTGATAGCGGCATTTTAAAATTTGGAAAAAATAATGTTCTTAAAAATACGATGTATAAAATAAGAAAAATCACTGCCAATTCGGGAATTTTGCCATTTTGGAAGGAACATCTTTTCTCTTACGCGAAACATGATCATATTTAAGGTTTAGAAATATAAAGATTCAAAATATTTCTTAAAAATCGAAAAAATGTAATTTTTCTAAAAAAAACCCAATTTATTTTTTCTAAAAATTTAGTATTTTGAGAGGATACTTATCATACATGCTCTTACAAAAGAGGTAAATCTTATGCAACACTTTAATTTTAAAAATTAAATTAAAATAACACTTGTAAAATTTCAAAAATTAATATCTTCGAAACTAATAATAAATGGATTTTAAAATTTGAAGAACACATAGGACACATTCCATGAAACATTAATTCAAAAGTTATGTGAATCATCAGATACTTTTGTCCCTTTACCTAATCGAATAAAAACCAAAAAATATTTAGAAAATGATGCATTTTATTAAACAATTTAAATGATATTGAATCAGATGCTGATTGCATTATTATAAATATATCAATATAATTCATAATGCTAAGTCTATATTTACAATAAAATCAGATATAACAAAACAAAAAAATTAGACATATCAAAATAAGATGAGTACAGTGTAACATTAAAATGCCATTAAAATTTTTCAATTACGAAACAATTCTCTCAACTTTTATTAATAATTTATATACAGACCAATACTTTATTACTTTTTTATTTCGCTATTTTTTTAATTATTATTACTACATCCTAAAAAAAATTAATCTAAAAAACAAACACACCAATTCACAAAAATATAAGTACAACTTTTTCACACATAATAAATACATTTTTAATTTGCAACAGGTAAAACATTCATACCGCACACCAATTGATTGATGCTACATGAAAATCACTGGGCGGATAATAACAAATAATATTTTATTCAATAACAAAATTAATAAAATGGTCATTCATTCCAAAAAAAACGTTGCTAATTTAATTTTTCATTTATTCGATGAATTAGTAAACACAATTTTAAGATTCTTTGAAAAAAAGGAAGGTAAACAATGGTTAATCAAGCAAATACATTCCACCTTACATAAAAAAAAATAAAATTTACGTTTTGTAAATTTGTACAAACACCACGACAAAGTTTATTACTAAACATAAAAATTAGTATCTGTTAGCTAGCATTAAAAAAATTAAACTGGAAACGTTGATGTTAACAATTGCTCACACCTCCTTCTTCAACAAAGAATTAAATAATAATAATAATAATAATGTAAAAACTACCAACACACTTGAATTTTTAAGTATAGTTGATAAATAATGTTAACGCTCAACATGATTACTTTAAATTTAATTAAGGAAAACAATTAACAAAATATTAACGCGTAAAACCATAATCATTATTGGTAACTCAGTTCTAATCACGTGTGATAAATATAAAACAACCTATACCTACAGTCATTATCATTTATCGTAATCAGATAATTTCGTACTGTATTCTAACATGTAAGCCTTTTTTTGTGTAATATCTTCTATGGTTTGGCCCGTACATTCGGTTCCTTTATGACCTTCGGCTCCGCAATTGTAACAATTATTAGCGTTTCTCGGTTGCATCTGTGAAATTGTACTGGAAACCATGAAAGGAAAATAAATTAGTTCAGAATGGGGGTAATTATATGGAGCACTAAACGGCGGTCTATATCCTTGAGAGTAATTAAATACGGACCTGTTAGGAATTGCGGTAACTTGATTAGGATAATTTGAGGAATAAGGCACAGAACAGTTGCTTAAAGCAGTAGGCAAAGGTGGAGGTGGCGTTGAAGTATCACATATTGGCGGTGGTATTGCATTTAAGTTAGTTAAACTTGGATTAGTAGTAAAGGGCGGCGGTGGGGCACCATTTAGCCTAGCCTTTTCTTCATTCGGAGGACTGTGATTCGATACAATCGGGACAGTGGGAGTGTCGGGCGGCGTGTGATTTAAACTATTGTTACTCGAAGAATTTGAACTTGAACATTGCTGAAAATTTCCATCCACACCTTCTATACTTAATGCTTGCATCTGTTCTAACAAATATGGATGATGAATTTTATTATAAGAGTTATACCGCACACCGTTGGGTGGTTTCATATTGTTCAAGCGTACCATTAACGGATTTGTATAATTTGCCTCTCGAAGTTTTTCATCTGGTGCATGATTTAACTGAAAACAGAGAACAGTTTTAGTTAGCATTTTAATTTGCAAAATTTTAATCATTTCTTCTATCTAAATCCTGTTAACAAAAAGCTATTGGGTGTCATCGATGCTGGTAACAAGATTACAAAAGAAAAAATTGTGCGCAAATTATGTGCTATAAAATTTTACTACCTCCTATATTAATTATATTACTTAAACTTAGATTTAAAAGCAGAAAGTGATTCTTTTGTGCAAGAGCAAAAGACGAGTGCTATAAGAAACTGGATTCAAATTTGATCAATAATCAGTTTTAATTTATTAGAAACTAAATTTATATAATTTATGTTAGTGTATTTTAATTTAAAATAAGAATACATTGGTTGCCTTTGTTTTTAACCCCCGACGCAAAAAGAGGCACTACATTTGATTAGGAATTCTTGGCTTAGTCCATACAATTTTGTTGTGTCGTAATCGTCATCTTTCCTGGGAATCACTATAGTCACCTATTTCGCTGTTTACATGTTCTTATAATCTCTTGTGGAGATTTACTGCTTGGCTTCTTTTGTCTCTATATATTTCATTATCTGTTGAGGTTTGGGAGGTTATCCATCTTAACCTGGTTTCTCTCCTCGCTTTTATCATATTTTTACATTCCTCGTCAAACCACTCCTTTCTAATTTTTGTCTTCCCATAGCCAATTGTCTTCTCCGATGCTTTTAGTATTATACTTCTTCTATATACTGGGTTTGCTGTATTTTTGTCATCTCTTCTTGTAGCGTTATATTATCTGAGTCTTCTCGCATTCCAGCTCTACTATTGCCAATCTGTTGTTCTGTTTTCTTCTTTTTCGCATCCACCTCTATCTTATCCATTTCCACCTTCATCATTACCATATTGTGATCAGTGTCCACGCTGTGTCCTCTGTACGATCTTGCATCTATCACCTTAAATGTCTTTCTCTTAGCTACTAATATGTGGTCTATCTAGTTTCCTCAGTTAGTTCCTGGTTTCATCCAGGTCTTCTTGTGTAAATTCTTGTGCATAAAGTTTGCAGTTACTATTGTTAAATTACACATCATTGCCAGATTACACATTTTTTCTCCATTTTCGTTGGTTCTCTCATGTATAGTATGTTTCCCAGCAACATCTCCAACATAATCTTCTTTACCAATCTGGGCGTTAAAATCTCTCAGAATCAACAGATCGTCTCCCTTTGGGATTCTTTCGTATACTTTCTCTATTTCCTCATACATTTTTGTCTTTTCCTCTTCGGATGCATCTTCTGTTGGAACATATATACGTTCACCACTGACCGTCTGAGGATATTAGAAGTTAATTTGCAAAATTGCAATATAACCGCCCCTGATGGGTTACTGTGAAAGACGCAGAAGATATTGATCTTACAGTTGATTGCTTTACAGAATTATTAAGACTGCACAAAATTCTATCCCAAAAACTAAAATAAGAACTTCATTCTAAAGGTACATTTAAACTCATTTACTCATTTTTAAGCAAATGGGAGATAAACAAAGTTAGTTATCATCAAATATCTGTAGAATAAATGAAAATAAAAGTTTGGGAATCCCAGAACCGCAATTTGTTATCATTTTATGTGGAAATATGAATATCAAATAATCTGTCGTAATCACTGTAATCTACAGTGTAAAATAATGTAATCAATCTTGTTGGGCACTATATTATTAGCAATGTAAATTGTATATTTTAAAAACTCTTTTCTTCATATGCAAATAGATTTTACAGTGAAACCAATTAGACTGTTTGGAAATTTTATTTCCTTCATTTTTCTATTTTGTCGCACCGTTTCTGACCGACAGTGACTTAAAAAGACTGTACAATAGAAAAAATATTGTCTGTATCTCAGAAATGGTACAACAAAATAGAAAAATGCATATATACAAAAATAAAGGAAATTAAATTTGCAACAAAAAATGTCTAATAAGTTTTGCTGTAAAATCGATTTTTATATGACAAAAAAGTTTTCAAAAATTACAATCTACATTGTTAACATCGGAGTGCCCAAGTTCTTTTGTGAGTAACAGTATGCTTTTCAAGCATGGCAAGTTTGCCATTTGAAAAATGGAAAACGCTGCTATTCTCTCTTGAAACGGCAAAGAATCACTATCCACTTTTAATTCTGTTCTGCAAGTTTTTAAATAATCAAGAAAAATAATAATGGCACCGTAAAATAATTATGCTAAACAAATTAGTCTACAGAAACAACAAAATTTCTCTACCTTGTAGCCAAATATTTGAACCGAAAAATAAGAAAAATGTGTAGAAAAATCTACACAACACTGGAAAACTACATAATATAAAATCATGTTAAAATTTGCAAGAGTACCATATTATTATCTTGCTGTTTGAAACGTCCCTAGGTTTAAAAGTATTCAAATGATCACAATACAGATTACCAATCAAAAAATTAAATTCATGCAACTATCCCACTTCTTTATAATATTTTTCCTTCAAATAAGTTCCTCGAGTAGTTAGGCTCCACTAAATTAAATCTTAAGTTAAAACATTGCCCAACAAATATTAGTGAAAAACACCCAAAAACTAATTTAAAACAAATTTTCGTTACCACAAGAGACTACATTTCTAAAGTAGAAAGAAGAAGACCAAAGAATTTAATTTGTGTTAACGAAAACAAGTTTTCGCCATTTTTAGTTATAAATAAGCAAAAACTTCTACGTTGTTATAAATTAAGGTTTTTCTCACTTACATTGTTTTCTGAACATAATGTCGGCATGCTGGACTGAGAAAGCGGATCGGCAGGAACTGAATACATGGGCAACACTTCAATCATTTGATTAGGTGGCTGTAATGGTGTAGGGGCTAGAAAAGGAAAGGATCGAGGAGGAGAATTGGAACGGCTCGGAGTAGGCGATGTAGGTTGACTGATTAATGGAGAGGCGGGTGGTTGAGGATGAGGAAATGAAGCCATCTATAAAAATCAGTTATTAAATAAAATTAAAAAATTTAAAAGAAATCAAAATTTTGCATTACCTCTGGAGCACCACTAATAACACCCGGAAAGCCCGGTCTGTTCCACATCTGAATCAATTCAATTGGAGCTAAATTGTGAGCAATTAAACCTTGAGGTGGTTGTTGTATGGCGTCACCACCATGGCACGGTATCGAGTTCATACAAGTTAGTGTGTGTATGTCTGGACCTGTAGGAAGCTGTAAAATTGAAAAAAACAATTTTAAATTTGAGTGAACAACAAATTGTAATAAATAGAAAGAGGTGAAAGCTTCTTACGGTAACTTTTTGCATGTTGGTGTGACTTAGTGTAGGTTGATAAGGTGGAAACGTTTTGGCTGCTAGAGGTTTTTGACACTCGCGTTTAATCGTACGCTCTAACATTTGTCCAAAAAATAATTTTTGGTCGAAGGTGAACGCCGGGTGATGCAAACCCAAAGTAAATAATAACAGTAATTCACTTTTAAAATTTTCATCCTTAAAATTTTGTTTAGTAACGCACGCTTCGACGGATTCTGTTCGTAATAAAGTTTGATAATACCAATTTGCACACTTGCAATTAGTACCAGATAATAAAGATAAATAAATTAATACCCGATGCCGCACACCATCATCTAATATACTGTGATTTAACGATACATCCTTTGTGAGCTTATCAATGTCATTGGCCGTAATGAACGAACCACGCAACTCTTGATAACTGTGTTTACCGATCTCTTCGATACAGGTACCAAGAAATCGAACTTCAAACGGAACACACATATTTAATAACTGAAACATCACATCAATTCGTTTAAAACCTTCCAGGTCTCTAAACCATAATAAAACATCCTCTTTACACACCATCTCCAGTAAACATCGAATATTTTAGTCAAATATCTACAAATAAAATGGATTTAAAAAAATTACGTCAACATAACCTCACATTTATAACTTACATCCAATACATTCACGAAGGAACATACCACGGACTACACCTGTATATCTAAATAAATCCACGTACACACACAAACTAATTAAAATACGCAATCATAAATCCAACATCGAAAATTACCAAAAATAAAGTAGCGAATTGGAATGATCACTGACAGAAATATGGAGACTGACAGTTCTCGTATAAAATGAACGCCGATTTTTGCCTCCTACAACGCATTTAATCTACACGGAACTTTTTTTTATTAATTAAATGACGACACAAAATCTTATCAAAATGACGATAAAATGCATAAAAATTAAGGAAATCCCCTGCACGTTCCGGATAATTATAAAGGCGGCAAATAACGAAATTTGAATTCCAAGTTAAAAAATTTCGACGTTACATAACGAAGGCGTACCTACAGGTATTTGACGCACTACGAATTTTCTTTAGTTAATTTTATCTATAAAATTTTCTTTTTAAATTTTTTAAGAAAAAATTAAACTTTGGTAGTTTTCTTGATTAATTTTTTTTTCAAGGCTTTGGAACGTACGAGGTCTCGTTAAAAAGTTATCATGCATTAATACGAATTTTTTGGAAAATTTAAACCAAGTAGGCAAGAAACAGTGTGAAATAGTTTTTATTTTTTTGGATAAGGGTGCGGCCACACTGGAGTTTTGCAGTTTTCGCGAATTTGAAAAAATGAAGTCTCGAGATTGTTAAAAACAGCACTTTGAACCGCTCTTCCACTTTTTGCAGGATAAAGGAAAGCAGGTAACCGAATTTCGTTCTGTTCATATCAAAGCAATAAGTCCGTTTAAAAACCAAACCTCCTCCACACCATCCAACCTCTCAAAACATTCCAAACTTATTTTAAATTAGAAAATGACTTTTTATATATTTTAGTGTATTAATACAAAAAAAAACATACATATAAAGATTTTAATTTAAAATTCAAAAAAGCTATCGTTTAAGGGAAACCATCATCATCTTCCTCGGCCATTTCTTTAGCTAGCTCCAGGTCTTGCTGCTCTCGCTCGCGTCTCTCTTCAGCAGATTCCAATTCTTTTCCATAAGCCTTGGGAGGATAACGCATAGCCTTAACACTTTGATTGTGCAAATCCAAACAAAATGCAATCCTCTGGTGGAAAGCATTCTGAGGTTCTTTCGTACAGTAAATATCAGAACTCTCCTTACTCCTCATGTAACCACCTTGGGGATCTAAGGTGGCCTCGATAACACCATCACGGATAGCTTTGGCTACAATAAATTCAGCATCCTCAGCAGAATCTAATCCCAACTTCTTAGCAATATCCTGTGGCGAAATTCTGGAGTAAGACAAGCCAATGGAACGAATAGCAGTCTTGATTACGTTATGCCTCAAGCGCAAAATTAACGTGAACGTGAAGTCTTGACGGAATTGGGGTCCAAAATTTTCCAAAACTTCGCCAAAACGCTGCAAATTTCCCATACGAACTGCCTGTGTTAACTGAAAGTAGGGGGCCAAAGAGTGGCGCATACTGGCCTGTCTAAAAATTTGACGTTCGGGTATGTCCCCAAGTAGAAGTTCAACTACAACCAACAACTTTTGCACTGTTTGACGAAAACCGACTGCTGCATTCTGGGGTGCTTTGCGCATAGCTTGAACCAAGTGCTTATGAGCAACACTGTATTCCAAACGAGCCGCCTTAATTCTACCCAGGTAGTACAAAAATCTTGCCCATTCATTATTACTTGCAGTTTCGGGAAACACACATTTACTCACCAACTTATCAGCTTGGTCGTACAAAGAGTAGTGTAAATAATTTCTTAGTAGACAGTTAATTAACACAGCTTGGCCCTCAAAATCGTTACGTAGAGTTGCAGTCCTCAAACGAGCGTGGAGGAAGCCACGAATTGAATCCAACTTTGAAGTAAGTTCAGCCACACGAGAGTGATAAAAATAACATTTTGCGGCAATCAAATCTAAAGTACGACGATTTTGTCCGGTAATTTTATTCAACATAGCAGTCGAGCATCTTCCTGCCTCTTCAAGTTTACCGTTATCAATCAAACGAACCAGAATTAACAAATTAATGTACGAATCGACTTCGGGCACAGGTGATTTTATGGCCGAGCGTGTTCTGGTAGTAGCATCCTCTGCACCGGCAGTGGGCTCTTCGATGAAACACAACAAAGCTTCGCGTTCAGTTTGTGGGTAAACCTGGTTAATCAACCCTCTGAGAACAAACCCATTTAACTTCTTCCTGGTGGTTGGTAAACCTCGTAGGACACGTAAAATGAAACGATTTTCTTTGTTAGCGACTGCCTTCTCGATTTGTCTTGTGTGTTCGCGTAATTCCAGCAAACTTTGTAAATCGACGTCGCGTTTGCTGTCACCGGCTTCCAGTCCAGCGGGACTATCGGCATTTTTCATTTCAACATCAACACTGTCGCTTGTAACCATCTCGATTATTTAAAATATTTGTAAATTTTATTCACAACTTACAAACACAAAAGTTCAATTTTGCAAGTAACGTAGCTGACAAACACTTCGTAATGTCAAATTTTTTAAATTGGAGCGCCTCGTGCGACGACCTTTGAAACAAATACCAGCAGTGGCGTAACATTCGTAGTTTAAAATGATGTGCTGTTAGGGTGCTGCCAAAACAAAATAATTAAAGAAATAGCTATTTATGGCTTTGGAAATGTAAAAGTGTATTTTCGGAGAAGTGGTTTGTTTTTTCTTTTTTTATTGTTATATTTGAATTTGAACGAAAGTTATTAGGAGTGGGAAATTTGATCAACAATTTTATTTTAATCGTTTTATTGCTAACAATAAATTACTAATTAAAATAAAAGTTACCTTTCACTGGCAGGTTAAAAATACTGTTATAAATAAATAATTTGGAGATGTAGTAAAATTTTAAATTACAGTTTCTATAGATTCTTTATTTTAGTTTCTCATAAATAATATCGTAAAGTAAACATGAACACAAATCGGCAACGTTCTTAGTTTATGAAATTTGTTAAATGTATTTAAAATCACATTGTTCTTCTCTCGCCATCAGAAGTTTCTTCCAATTTCCGTTTCTGTCTCTCGGAGCATTTTTGCTTGATCGAAATTTAAACAGAAATGGAAACAACAAATTTAATTTCATTCCGATTTTATTTTTAGACTTTTGTTGTAACTCTGAAAGTAAAAAATTAGTAAAACATCCAAATGCAAAGTTTTCTCTTACATTTGCAGCTTGCTCTGTGAGAACGTTCGTCATTGATGTTCCAGTTTCGGAAACCATTTTATAAAAGTAGCTATCTTTGTTTTGCAATAAAATATAAGGATGATCAAATTCAACCATTTTGCCTGCGTTCATTACCAATACTTTATCTGAATCTATTACGGTATTTAATCTGTGCGCTATTGTGAGAACCGAACAGTCAACAAATTTTCTTCTGATAGTATTCTGTATTAACGCATCAGTTTGAAGATCCACATTAGCAGTTGCTTCGTCCATTATAAGAACCTTATTATTTTGTATAATAGCTCGAGCTAGACAAACCAATTGACGCTGACCTAAACTGAAATTTTTTCCACCTTCAACCATGGGCATTCCGAGACCTGCAATGTAAATCGGTAAAACAAGTATATTGATATAAATCCAACAAACCATCTTTGGAGTCGGTAACCGCCTTCTTTAGTTCGACTTCTTCTAAAGCTTTCCATAAAATATCGTCATTGTACCTATCAAACGGATCCAAATTTTTACGTAAGGTTCCAGAAAATAAAACAGGCTCTTGAGGAATAATGGATATTTTGGATCTCAAGTCGTGAAGTCCAATTTCGCCGGTATTTACGTTGTCAATAGAAATGATTCCTTCGCACTCTGCAAGACGGAAGAGTGCAGCAATCAAGGAACTTTTTCCTGCCCCTGTTCTTCCAACAATTCCCACTTTTTCTAACGGTTTAATGGTAAAGTTTAAATTATTTAGCACCGGAGGATCGTCTGGTGAATATTTTAGAGACAAGTTCTTAAACTGAATTTCTCCTTTATCGGGCCATTCCGGTTTTGGTTTTTTATCAATACTACTTTCCAAAGCTGGTTCTGGTTCGATATTGTTTATGTATTCCAAAACACGTTCGACTGAAGTCATTTGGTTTTCCAATTCTGTAGATTGTTTCATTCCCCATTGGAACATTCCAGTTAAAGAAAGGGATTGAGTGATCGCCAGTCCAACGTTGCCACCGTATTCCCCTAATAATTTTTTTTAATAAGTTCAAAAACATATTTGAATTTTGGTTTACCTGATTCCATAATAACAAAGGTTACAGTAACAATTGCAATGTAAGCAACACAAATAAGGTCCAACCAGTAACCGAAGGCCATTGCAGAAGATATGAAAGAAAACCAAGCAGCACTATGAATATCTTGGTAGCCATCAAATTCTTTTTGGAGTTTATCTTGTGAACCAAATGCCCTTATCGTGGTCAAGCCTTCCAATGATGCGCCCAAATGTCCGAAAACTGGACTTCTCGCTAAAATAATGGTTGTCACTACCATACAATCATAATGTAAGATTCTACTTACTTGTTCCTTCCAATCTTTTAACTGCTCTACTGGTTTTCAAGAAAAAGGTTCTTAGGAAATAAAAAATTATTACTATTACAAGCGAAGGAATTGCTAACCAATAGTTAATAACGATAACCATGATCACGACAGCGAAAACGTTTAAAAAAATTTGAAGTGTTTCGACCAGAACTAATGGTAATCGATCGTCCACATTTCCCATATCTTTGGAGAAACGATTTAAAATCCTTCCTGACGTGTTTGTGTTAAAGAACAACATTTTAGAATAAATTATACTGTTGAATAATTGTCTATGAAGTTTTATGGATGCAGCCATGCATACTTTAAAGAAAGTCATCGAACGACTTAACGAGAGGAATATAACTGCAACTGTTAAGCCCGTATAAATGTAAATGGCAGTTTCGTCTGAAAAATTCCAAAAACTGTCCTGGTCAATAGCTTTCAGTTCATCATTATTTGGTAAGCTATGGTGTCTGTTAAATGGCAATGGTACAAAGCGATTTCGAGTAGTTAATGTAGTCGAATTTCTGTCTTGAATTAGATTTACCCTAAAATTAGAACAGATTTTCCAATTTAATTCAAACTCCTCGAAGGATATTGTCGTTGAACTTACCAAAATGTAATGAAGTAATCAGATAAGCTGGCAGCAACTTGAGCACCAACCAACAGGAAGAAGATTACGAACAAAACACAACAGTTTCCTCCAGCACCAATATAAGTTTTGTAAACCTGAGCAGAAATTGAGCCTTCACTTTTTTGCTCAATTTGGGCTTTCGGTCCATTCGAATCAAACGACTCAGAAACTACACTGATACTTCTTGCCAAATCTGCTTTACTAGTTGATACCTTTCTAGTAGTTTCATCCTCTTGATTTAACTCAGTTTCCAATTTTAATAGTTTGGTGAAGTCCAAGCCTAAACTTGTAAGTTCGCTGTAAGTTCCTTCCGCTTTTATCGCTCCATGTTCAATTATGATTATCCTGTCGACTTCTTTTAAGTACTGAAGTTGATGAGTTATTAAAATGACCGTTTTGCTGTGCAAAAATTCTTTAATACATTTTTCAAAAATATGTTTACCAACGTGGGTATCAACAGCGGAAAGTGGATCATCCAATAAATAAAGATCGGCTTCTTTATAAACAGCACGGGCTAAATTTATTCTAGCTCTTTGACCACCACTCAGCGATATTCCTCTTTCGCCTACCATAGTTTTATCGCCGTAAGGAAAAAGTCTAAAGTCTTCTTCTAAAGCGCATCTGTTTACAACTGTTCTGTAGTGCTGCTTATCCATCTCGTCTCCAAAGAGAATATTTTGGCGAACGTTGTTGCTGAACAACCACGGTTCTTGGGAAGCATAACTAATTTTACCATTCACACTCACACGGCCTTTAAGCAAAGGTAATTCATTTAATATTACCTGGAATAAACTGCTCTTTCCACTGCCGACCGGCCCAATTATCGCAATCAGTTGTCCTTTAGTTATTTTTACGTTTATATCGTGAAAAATGTGTTCATTTTGAGTTTCCATCCATTTTGCATTTCCATTTTCAATCACCACAATATTATCATTACCGCTTTTACTTCCATCCGTTCCGCTTAAACCATTATGGTGTTCAATCGAAGGCACCTGTTCACTGTACATTAGAAACTTAGTTAATCTGTCGATCGAAATTTTTGTTTCGGCCAAAACGGCTAAGCCTTGTGGAAAGAGGATAGTCATGGAGTGACGTATGATATTGTAGAAAGCAGTCAGTAAAAATACTTGTTGAGCATTGATGATCCTATTATAAGGCAAAACATATATTAGTATGGTGACGAACAGAGCCGTACGACTTGTAAACATTATAAAGGAACTGTAGACCGCTTTTACGTAAGATCCTGCCAACACGACGTCAATTTCAAGTCTGAAAAAATCGTATTAGTGAGCACTTTAATGTTTGCCAAGTTAGCTTCTTACTTTCTGGCTATTGCAACAAATTTATCGTATGGTTTTTCCCATGTGTACATTTTGATAACTTGGATTCCCAAGATGATTTCGTTCATTAAGCGAACTCTTTCGTCTGTTCTAATGGCAGTTTTCAATCTGAGTTTTGCAGCGATTTTAGCCAAGACAACTGGAAATAAAAAGGATTATTTTTGTTGATATTTGTTTTGTGGATAACTTACTCTCCAATGGTATGAATAGAAGAATAAAAATTATTCCATAGACAGCTGATAATCCAACTGATTGATACATAAAATACAAACTAACTCCAGTTTGGAGAGGTCCAATCCATATGTAATGCAAGAATGCTGGAATAAGGTCAAACCTGTTAACATCGTTCGAAAGTAGGTTTACGATTTGACCCACGGTGGTCTCTTGGTAAGCGTTGGTGTTTAATTTTAGAGATTTGCGATACAGCAAAGAACAGCAAGCAACTCTTATTTTCATACCAACATGTAACTCTTCCATAATAGTTGGATGTATCAGCAACACAACTAATAAAGAGCAGCCAGCTACTCCACCTGCATATAAATAAGCTTCACCCTGGGATATGTAATCTTGACCTGGAGTATAAAATTCGATTAGCTTGGCTAGTGAGAGCGATTGGGCAATTCTGTAAAAAAGGATTTTGAAATCAAAAATGAATAGAATTGGAAATTCTGGTTTAAACTATGAATCGGAATTTCAATGATTTATTATCAATATTTCATAAGTAACGCATGTTTTGATCGATTAAATTTTATTTTTACATCAAAATGTGTTATCTGTACAAATTATGGATGATAATGTGCCATTTACGTAACTACAAACTTCAAATTTTGTTAATCATAAAATTTTTGCACTGATTTAATTATCAGATTTTAAAAATATTTTACAAGCAAATGCTCATAGCTCAGGCTAATTATTATTATTATAAATAGGCAGTCGGCCCACTGAGAAAAATGATTTGTTGCCTTAACAGAGCTATTAGTAGCTAGAGTCTCAACTGAGTATTTTTTGCTGTTATAACAAATTTTTTGTTGCTGCAACAAATTTTCTTATTCTGCATAGAAAAACTTTGTTATGGCAACAGAAAGTTTTGTTACCTTTTTCACAATGGGTGCATGGTTTTCCCTTGACCGAACTTTATAGTCCGCAGTTGAGGTAGTTGTGCGGCCTTCGGCTGCATTTAGAGAATTGATTTAAAAAATTTTTTTTTTTAAGTTTCAGCCACCAAAACTCAATAGTTATTTAAAACTGTTGAAAGTAGGTAGTAGGTATGAACAATAACCAGAAATTATTATGCTTATCTAGGTAACAAAATTATGATATCTACCCACATATTTTTTTAATCACATACTTAGTACTCATAATTACTAAGTTCATTTAAAACAAGGTTTCCCTCATAATTAAAACATACATGACTTAAATAAATTTTTTTTTGAGCGATAACAGCTATTCGCGCAAAAATTTTATTGACAATTTTAATTTAGGATTGTGTATACACAGTGGCTCTAGAAAGTATTCGTACATCCCCATGTTAACAATGTACATTTTGAAGCCGTTTTTTTCATATAAAAATCGATTTCACAGCAAAACTTTTTAGACATTTTTTGTTGTAAATTTTATTGCCTTCAATTTTGTTCATATACATTTTTTTATTTTGTCGCACCATTTCTGACTGACAGCAACTTAAACGAGACTCGGTAAAATACAAAAAAGTAATGTCATCTGTAGCTCTGAAGCGGTGCCACAAAATAGAAAAATGTATAGGAACAAAAACGTATAGAATAAAATTTACATGAAAAAATGCCTATTCATTTTTTTATTTTGTTGCACCGTTTCCGAGAGACGTGTATAAACAGGCCATGGCAGATGAAAGCAAAAGAGGTCATGAACCCACAGCTATTGGATGAGACTTTTGCAATTCTTCACTATTACAATTTATTAAAATTAACATTTAAGTTAGTATAAGTTTGTTATTTGTATAATTGGTTTCGGTAATACAGTATTATCAGTTCAAACTGAAATAAATTATGGAAAGCTATATATAGTACAACAACCTGTGAACATTGCGAAATTTAACTATTATCAAAATAATGGTTCGATTATAATCATGCAATAACGATTACAAAGCTGTTTTCGAACAAAATTATCTGCCATCATTCAATGAACTTAAGAATACAATGCAAAAAATTTAAGAAAATCATTGACAATTTTAAGGGGGCCTTTAGAGAGCCATCGAGGGAGTTAACGTGTAGAAAATGGGTCTAGGACAAATAGGCGCCAGCGAAAAGACGCCTCCGGATAGGCCTCAGCCACATAGGTCCCGAGCCATTTTTGTAATTTTTGACTCCCCCTTCCTCCACGTAAAGGTCCTTAAAATAACTAATACCCTATATATGTCTATACTTTAGAGTGGATCCGAGATTTGCCGTGGTTGCATTTGTCAAAACCGACCCTCCGCACCTTCCGCTCCGGGCCGTTTTGACCAACGCCGTACTCATGTAAAATCTAACGGCCATGTTGCCGAACATAGCCTCGAAGCCTGGGCTTCAATTTTTTTTTCAATTAAATCTTTATTTTTAATTGGTATTAGTGTTGTGGATTTATGGGATTAATAAATTAAGCCTCAGGTAGTTTGGAGGGCAGTTTCCATATAGGATTAATGGCCCTCTATTTTGCTCGGAGGGCAGTTCAATTTCAGAGTTAGGAAATGCTTATCTGAATGAGTTTTAATAATTAATTTAGTGTAGATACCTATCGTAAAAAAATAATAATAATATAATAACTAAGAACAAAAGAGTAAGGCAATAGTTAAAAAATTTGGCGCCTAAATGGCTCAGCGCCTAAAGAACTGTTGCCTAAATCGTTAGCGCCTGTATGGGTCGGCGCCTGTATGGCTGGCGCCGTTTTGGCGGGGGCGCCTAGGTTAGGATTGGAAAAGGAGGGCATGCTGAAGCTTGCATGCACTCAGGCCACATCCCAGCTGACATGGTTACGTCATATTGTCGTTGATAATTGGTCAGTATTGACGTCATATGACCAAAGAAAAGACGTACTAGTGACGTAAAAGTTACATGTTAATGTCACAGCCCAGCGACGTCATTTTAGGACGATTATACGACGTCACCAAAGACGTCCCCTGAACGTCTCACAGAACAATAAATTAAGAACGTCATAAAGGCCCAGTTTTTCAATCGTAAGTTAACCCACATTCAACAGTTAACGTAGATTTCTGACCAATTGAGTAGTCATAAACGTAGGTTAACCATTGAATTTGAGTTAACTAACGATTGAAAAACTGGGCCATAAACACGCAATTAATTACCTAATTATTAGATTATAAATTAGATAGTACCACAAATCACCAGAGAGCAAACTACTCCGTGTACGACTTCACGAACGACTACAATCATCTGCATACTGCATGGTGCATGCTGTAACTGTAATCAACAAGTAAAAATTCCGAGTCCAACGAGAATAAAATATCTCGTAGTTGCAATAGCTATTTACAGACGAGCTGGGGAAAGCGATAGATTTCGGGTTCGTAAGCAATATATCAGATCGAGCGATAGCGAGTTCTGATAGCTTACGAACGAATTAAGCACATTTTACCGAGTCAAACATAGACAAAAACTAATTTTAAATTGAACAAATTAATTAAACCGTATTAAAATCTATAAGTTTTTGAGCTTTCAGAACAACGAACTTGTTCAATTTTTAATTTTTATTGCATTAAATTTCATAAGTTAAATTTATATATTTAAATAACAAAATATTAGCTGAAGTAAAATACAAAATTTGACGTCAAGGTTTTTCATTTCATGAGATTCGAATTTACAAAGAAAATTGACGTCAGAATTACATTTAAATGACGCTACTTTTCTGACATCAGAATTAGGTCATAAAACAACGTCACACTAACGTCAGTATTTAGTCATTTGACGTCCTCGACGAAATATGATCAGAAATAAACGTGATTTCGACGTAAGCTTGTCAACTGGGATATCGGGCCCATTATGCTACCTCTGATGTTGAGACCATAACGTTTTGATGCATACCGGAATCACACACATCGGCGGCGAATATTTGTCCGGTTCCGGTAGAAAATATATGCTGCTTGTGGATTTTTTACTCTTTGCACTGTTTTTTTAAATTATAACTCTTGTATTCTATCAATACATTTTGCATAATTTTTTGCGAGAAACACAATATTTGTTGCCCTACGTCAACTGATCTCCGAGATCGTGCAATTTAATACCTTAGTACTTTTCCTTTTCGGTTATTTTAAAAAAACAGTAATTCTGAGCTTGCGAGAAGTACATGCCTACCGAGCTTTGAGGCAAGACGACTAATCTGTGATAGTTTCAAAGCTTATTTTTACTAAAGCTTAGAAACGTTTAAATAATACGACAGAACTATACGAAGACAATTCTGTATTAATTATTCGCAAAATATTAAATTCAAAATAAAATCGCAATCAATCGCAACACACCTGCTTTTCCCACCTATCCGTTGCAAAACAGGAAAATTATTTTGTTCGATCAATTATAAAATTCAATGGAGGAATTTGGAGCATGACAATACATGCAATTTACTTTTGTTCAATTTTAAGAGCGAGTTAACAAGGCTATTAATTTTTTTTTGTTAAGGCCTTTAGCCAACATTTCATTTCGGAGGGGGCACTTGTAAAAAGCCTTTTGAAAGAAGTAATATTTTCGGGAGTTGCAGTGGCGAACCGTAGGGGGGCACGTCTGGGGGGGGGGCGGCAGGGAACGGCCGTGTTGATGATGGATAGATGGCGCGAAATAGTTAAAAATAAAAGAAAAGCTGCCATAAGTAATGTCAATTGTGAGAGAAGCTTCTCTAAATTAAAAATAATAAAAAACTATTTAAGATCTACAATGTCAACGTTAAGATTAACAAATTTCGGTATTTTGGCAATCGAAAAAGTTGCACAAATTAACATTGACAAATGTATTCAAGAGTTTGCATTACACAAATCACGCAAAATAAAATTGTAATTTAATTATTTTAATTTTAATAAATTGATTTTAATAATAAATTAATATCAATAAATAAATTGATTTAAAAAAACTTTTTTTTTCGAAAATTAGGGGGCGGCAAATTTAAGGTTTGCCCGGGGTACCATAAATCCACGATACGCCACTGGGGGGTTCTTCTTTCGGAAATTTTTATTATTACAAACAAATGTTTTTTTTAAACATTTCGGGGGTGGGGGGGGGGCTGCTTCACGTTTAGTATGGAGTTTTTTGTGCTAGGCCAAATGTACATAAAATAATAACAGTGTCGTGGTGACTAGCGGATATTTGGATGATAAGAAAGTAGTCCTTTATAGATAATAAACACACCATAAATTTAACCACCAATATATTGATCAGATATGATAATATTCTGGTATTGCCAAATAATGACAATGTAGCCTGAGAAAATTAAACTAAAAGCTCGTAAGAGGGCAATGTCTTGTTAATTAGCGTATTACACCGCGTGTCTTAGATTATTAGTAAGTTTGGTTTTACTCCCGTTATTTTTGCAGTCACAAAAGTGGAGTAGTCACTTTGTGTGACTTATTTTTTTATAGTCGCTTACGTTTTATCATTTTTAAAATCAATTATTTCGGTTGTTTGACCAATAGCTTTTATTCTATTTAAGTGCCAATACAAATAACAAATCCTATTATCGATTACCGATAATAATTACTAAATTAATTTTTAACGATAAATTTTCTTATCAATCTGACACTCGTGCATTAATTTATACGAGATATAAACTGGTTTGAAAAATAACACTCGTAAGTGTCAGCACTTGACACAGTGAAATAACTAATCATCGCTATTTTGCAATAGAGAAGTACAATTTTTCAACATTATATTATAATATGGGCCCATAAATACTTACTTTACGACTACATCGGATAATATATGAATTATACCAAATTTGAAATATTCAAATCCAAAGAGTTTGATTAGAACCCGAGCTAAAGATGGAGATGTTTTTCGTTTTGCCGAAGACTCTACTTCAAGCATCCACGCCTTTTCAATTTTATTGCCTAATCTGGACGATTTGTGACTTTTAAGAGGATCGTAAAGGTCACTTTCTTCAAGTTCCCGTTTTGAACCTTTGAAAAATAGTGGAAAGGTGTAACTGAAAAAGTTAAAAACAAAATAATGGAACAATCAAATGAAAAATTAACAAAATCTTCTTACAAAAACGTGGAAATATTGATGAAGTTTGCATGTTGTCGTGGATTTGCATTTTTTTTTAAATCTTCGCCCGAATTCATTTTTCACGAAACTTAAAATTACCACTTGCACATACCACGATTTTTCTGGCTGAACTAAAAAATAAAACTTGAAGTCCCCATTATAGATACTTTTATCAGCCTATATCAAATAATTAATAAGTTGTATCGTGCAAAGAATAGATACTTGCATTAATTGGGCGAACAATATTACTTCACACTTTACAATATTACGCAATGTTTATATGAGACCACACTATTAATTTACTATGTAATTACTAATTAATCTTCTGTTTTGACAAATAACTTATATTTGCACAGCTAATAAGTTTAGTTCAAATAAAGCTTCGTGTTTGTAAATATTTAAATAATGCAAGCATGAATAAATAAATAGCCGTATTTAGTGTAAAACGCGATTGTGGTGTAACAAAATGTAATGTTTAAACCGAAGTATTCACGAATCTATTAAAAAAGTAGATTATTTTAGTCATTTTGATAATACGTAATTATAACAACGTTATATTTTCGGCATACGACAGAACAATAAAAAAATCGCGTGTTATCTCATAATTTTTGAGACATAAAAAAATCAGTTTTGTTATCAACATATTGGGAGAATAGTTGAGATTGCGGTGAAAAGAATCAAATAAAATTGTCCGACGTTTCGGGATCTTTATTGTCCCATTTTCAATATGTAATGACATACATATAATATAAAATGACAATACAAAGAAGAGTACAAAAGTAAAAACAGAGTAATCACTAAACCAACTCAAACAAGTAGTCAAATTGAAACGAAACAATTTTTTAATACAATTTAACCCCTCCCTAGGTTATGTTTGAGGGATGCGAGACCATAAGGACTTTGTGGATAAAATTAAGTACGACATTAAGGATCTGGTATTTAGGATATACCTTGATTGAAATTAATTCATAATTGTATTTTGATTGGAATAATTAAATTAAAGAATATTAGAACTGTTTGAGAATTTTCGTGATTTAATTGCACCCTGTAAGTAGCCAATGTGAATTGATTTCTAGTAATTGGTATATCAAAGATGCTGCTGGCACCTTGTATAGGAAACACAATTGAAAAACAGAATAGCATATTGAACTTTAGCTAAGAAATTTTCTAATTTTCCAAAATAAGCGTTCAAAGTTAATTATTAATTTTTACCTATTATAATAAATATACGAGTAAATATTTTTTTTAATGCACAACTTACATTACGTAAGTTTAACATATTATGCAACCTTAACTACATATAGAAGTTCAAATTTTTTTTAAAATTTGATTTAATAAATTCACAAAATTTATTTTAATAAATTTTCAAAATGGCCTCCCTCATTTTCAGCACACAGGCATGTTCTTTTCAAAAGGTGTTGCACTGTATTATTTGTAATGGTGCTTTTTTCGGTAAGTTCTGTTACACCTATCAGTATTCTTTCCATTAATTTATGTTTTTTTAACCTACACCTTGTTCATTATTTTCGTAATTTCTGTGAAAACGGTTGGTTTCCCGAAAAAATTTATTCAGCTAAAGTTGTAGCCCGTTAAATTCCCTATCCTATTTGGGCCGTTAGTTTTTTTCTATTACGTTTCGTTTAAAAGATACGGGGTTGGCAAGAAAAGTGAAAAAAATAAAACTCGGAATTTTTTGACATTTTCTCCCTTAATTTAATTCATAACTCGAAATCTGTTGATTCTAGGCGATAAGGTGTTATAACATAATTTGTAGATATTCAAATGCTCTATAGAAAAGCTCTAATTCATTAAACCCAAAAAATCAAAAATATCGGTGCAATGGCCGCTTGAAATCATAAATTGAAAAAATTGCTTTAAAGTGAGGTACCCCCCAAGGGTTTGGACTTAGACAAGAATTTTATTTAAAAATATGTCTTAGAAAAGTGTCCTCTATCACCACCTAAGAGGTTCTCCACGGTCACGGGGACACCCTGTATATATTTTTTCTAATTATGTTTCAAAAAGAACCAATAACATATTGTTTTTCTCCAACCGTATTAAAAGCAGTACATTTTTAGTAGCATTACCTCAACTAAAAGTTGACGTTTTCGTTATTAATATAAAAATGCGAAAATTGCTAAGCAACACTTTTTTTTACGTGCACTAAAAAGACTTTTTTGTGCATGACTTAAAAGTGATTTTGTTTTTTTACTATTTTTTGTGCGCGATCGATCTAAATTTTTGCATATGCCTTCCTACCGATAATTCACGGGGGTGTGTCTGTGACGAGGGGGGAGAATTTTGTGCTCAGTTTTTTGATATCTAGCGCCGTTCTCGAGTTATTGCTAATTCAAACAATATAGAAAAAGCACTCTTCGAAATTACACAATTTTTAAATGTCAAAGTGACTTTTCTAATATTACGTCAAATAATGTTTTAAAATTAAATATTTATAATTTTAAATTTTATTTAATTTTTGGTTGGAGAAAAAGTAATATGTCTCATTTGGATTAAAAGTGTCTTTGTTTGACGTGCAATTATTGCATTCGCTCGGCTCCGCTAGCGCTCCGCCTCGCAAATGCAAAAATTGCTTGTCAAACAAAGTTTCACTTTTAATCCGAATAAGACAATGTACTATTATACACATAATTCAGAATGAATTTATTAAAATATACCTACTTTAGAATTTCATAATTTTAAATTTAAATTTTTATATTTTACAGTTGGTAGCTCGTTGGTTACAACTTACAACCGTACTTTTGGTTATTTGAGGTACTATTTTTAAGAATAATATAAAAATTTATACTAAACCGATGACCGCGAAACATTAACCAAGGATATTGGTTTGAAATTGGACGTGAACAAAGCGTAAAATTTGCTGGTATAAAATTGCTTAATTTTAAACCAATTTCATTGGTTAAATTATTTCGATGTCATCGGTTTACCATAAATTTTTATATTATTTAAAAAAAAATCAGTTATAGTATGCCGCATATTTCCCCCGCATACTTTACTTACTTTTACAAGTATAAAAGTACATACTTACACGAAAAGTATGTAAAAAGTATTTTTGTAGTACTACGAAAGTAGTAGTACGAAAGTAGTACTTTTCCACACTTTTTAATGAAAATGGTTTTCTTTAAATTACCTTTATCACTGTAGTCCTTTTGCCTTATTCCTTAGTGGTCAGGATAGCTTCTTCGTTGTTCCTTCCAATAAACACAAGTCACTCACAAACTCGAACACTTTCACATTTTTTTTCACTTAAGTATTAAAAAAAAATTGTTCTCGATTATTAAGAAAGCTTTCATCAAGATTCACGATAATTCGAACTCGAAACACCACACACTCTCGTTCGCGGAAACTGAACATTTTTCCGAATTTTCTCCATACGATTACTTTTAAGCTGAATACATGCACTAGCGTTTTGCGGTATGTGAATTTTGTTTTGATTGGTTAAATTTCAATAAAAGGTTTAAATTTTACTAATCAAAACAAAAATTGCATGCCGCAAATCGCTAGTGCGTGTATTCAGCTTAAGGCCTTACAAACGAATGACTGATATAATGAGTCCGTACGGGGCCCCGCGTCATAAAATTCGTATATAACTTTTTTTTGTTTCCTGTTTGCAATTTTAATCGATTTTTGTCTATGAAGTTCCCCACTCTGAGCCGGCAGTCGGGCATTTTTGTAATCTTCATTTTCAAATTAACAAAAAAAAATATACTTCAAACTGGTAAAAATCGTACAGGTACTTTGTCATTTTTGACATTTTTGTGCAGATAAAATTTTCTAATAGCGTAAAACTTCTCATTTGCTGACAAATTTTCGCAACTTTTTTGAAAATTCCAGATCATAATAATTTTCATAATTTTTGTTTTGCGCTTTTGATTAGTTGTTTTCAAATGCCAATTTTAGAAACTTAATATTTTTTCGATTGCCACTTGCAATGCAAAAATTAAATATTGCTATTAAATATTTACACCGATAAGAAATTAAAAAACTTACGTTATTATTGACAATATAACAATATAAACCAAAGTTTCATAATCACCGGCTTAAAAGTTCCAAAAACCACGCAACTTATAAAAAAATGTCTTCTTTTCATATACTGTCTATAAATTACAATAAAACACAATAGGTTCATATTATTTTTCCACTTTTCCACAGACAGGTCGAAACTTTAAAGAAATGGAACTCGTAGCATATTTCCGACGTCAGAGGTCGCAATTGTAAACAGAAATAGAAATAAATAGAAACTATAGGAAAAAAAGACATATTTTTAAAAGTTGCGTGGTTTTTGGACTTTTAAGGTCGGTGATTATGAAATTATTTGGTTTATATTGTCAATAATAACCTAAGTTGTTTATTTTCGTATTGGTGTAAATAGCTAAAATTTAATTTTTGTGTTACAGGTGGCAATCGAGAAAAAATAAATTGTCTAATATTAGCATTAGAAAACTAATAAAAAGCGCAAACCAAAAATAATGAAACCGCTCTAGGATTTTCTCAAAATTTACAAAAAGTTGCGGCAAATGAGAAGATTTACGCTGTTAGAAAATTTTATCTGCACAAAAATGTCAAAAATGACAAAATACCTGTACGATTTTTACCAGTTTGAATTATATTTTATTTTGCTAATTTGAAAATGAAGATTACAAAAATGCCCGACTGCCGGCTCAGAGTGGGGAACTTCATAGACAAAAATCGATTAAAATTGCAAACAGAAAACAAAAAAAAGTTATATACGAATTATATTCATTATATCAGGCATTCGTATGTTAGGCATCTAAAATAATCGTATGGAGAAAATTTGGAAAAATGTTCACTTTGAAATCTTTTTCGGTAAGTATTTATGATTTATTCTCTTTTTATTTCGTTCAGGTAAAAATTAAAAAGGCTGTTTTCCAATAGCGTTTTTACGGTTTTACCAAATTTACTGCCATAAAAATCGGGTAAATATTCATTAATAAGGGCTGCGGTGTCCGAGCGGTTAAGGAGATGGACTTTAAATCCATTAGCGTTTCTTTTGCATTACGAATAAATCATTCCATTATTATTTGCAACCTCGTTCACAAAATATTTAATCAAAACAACGATTAACTAATTTTTTCATTTTAGCTCAGACGACAGTGGTGCGTGAACGCGAAATTCGTATTCCGACATGAGAAGGAAGCTTTCTTAATAATTGAGAATAATTTTCTTTTTAATACTTTAAGTGAAACAAAATGTGAAAGTGTTCGGGTTTGTGAGTGACTTATGTTTATTGGAAGGAACAACGAAGAAGCTATCCTGGCCACTAGGAATAAGGCAAAAGGACTACAGTGATAAAGGTAATTTGAAGAAAACCGTTCTCATCTATAACTAACAAAAGATTTTCTTTATTATTGTATAGGTAAGGGCCCACTTCATGAATTTGCCAGCAAGTCAGGTTAGTAAAATTTTCTCTCTAGTGATGTAGGCAGTGAATAGTTTGAAATTGTGAAAAAATGCATTTTTCTTTAAATGCACGAACTGCAGTTAGGTAAGAAAAGTTTTTTCACGTACTGAAGTAACCTTAGATCATATATCTAAGCAAATAACTAATTTTGTTTCTCCGTAGGTTTTTATTGCTTGAAAGTTGGTTAATTCGTTAAGCTTTCAATAAATCACATTGTCAAGCCGTCAACAGGATAGATTTAAATATATCCGAAAATAAAAATTAACAAAAACATTTCGTTAATTATACCTGTTAATGTCGAGCAGGCGAATAGTGAAGTATTTAGGACTCAGATGTACAGATGTACATCAGATGATGATAGATGTACAGATGTTTAGTTGGGAAGTTGTCCTAGAAAGGGACTAAAACTATGGAGTTCAGAATATCTACTTGAGTCCGGTAAACCAGATCAACGTCAGTCTCCAAAATATGAAACTTTTTTCTTTTCAAGAAACAAAATCAAAAATCTTTCAAAAAGGTAATAATTTTTTTTTAAACCAGAAACGACCTAACGTTAAAACCGAGTAACCTTTCAAGACCTAACGATTCTATATTTTTTTATATCAAAATGATGAAGATGGAGTGCCAACTTCACAAAGATTTACAGATCATCAAATTTAGTATTCATTTAAAATAACAGTGACAAATTCAGGGCCGGATTATCTAATAGGCAAACTAAGCAGCTGCCTATAGGGGCGCCGAGTAGTAAAGGGGCGCTTAAAGTATGTTTTTAAAAAATCGTAATTTTAGCTTGTTTTTGATTAGCCGAACTCTAATTCTTAAAAAATTAATTTTTTAATTTTATGATAGTTTTATACTTCTCAGTTTATTTGACTTTAGTTAGATTTTTAGGATATCTGATATCTGAATATCAGATGCAATTGATATGCTAGCATATCGAATAGCAGATATCCCAAAAATCTAACTAAAGTGAAATTGATTCAGGAGTAATACAACTATCACAAAATAGGTAAATAATCGAGGGATAAACCACGGTCAAAAATTGTGTACGTCAGACTGCCCCGGACTTCCTCGGACTTTTTCAGACCTCCCGGACTTCCTCAGACTTCCCCGGACTTCCCAGACTTCTTCGGACTTCCCCAGACTTCCCACAAGTTGTATACCAAACTTCCCGTGAGATTTACCCCTCGTTTTTTTCACAAGTTTTTCCTTCTTTTTTTAAGTTTCAAAAACTTATGAAAGAACTTACAACGAGATTCGACGGAATCCAACAAAATATCACCACATTATACGAGGTCACATACTCGTAATTATGTTTTTTTAATTTAAATTTTAATATATTTAAATAATTTAATGTAAAGTAATGCAGCATAATTTACCGAAAATAATCAAGTTACAATAAATTGATTTACATATTATATTTTTGTAAAGACATTATTTTGTTAACCAGCGTTACTCAACCCATGGAGCTCGTGGAAGGCGTGAGTTTAAATATTGTAACAATTATTTTTGACTCGCTCGGTAGATAATTATTATTTGACCTTAATAAACTGTGTTTTGAGCAAGCGCATGAACGAGCGATAGCGGGTAGGAAGTAGACTTCACTTTCTGTCAAACTTTTGTAGAGTCAACTTATTCATAATTATTGGAAAACTTTAGTTGCCTTAATTTCATTTCCAGAGAACCGAACATCAGGTAATTCAGTTGCTAGTTTTGATAGTTAGTGGTCTACTTCTCAAATTTTTTAGGTTCTCATTATCTTTCTATCAGAAGTCGTTTTTTTGGTATCACAATATTAATTGATACGTTTTATTTGGTCCGTTCGCCGCATTGTGAATTTGGACTGGGTCATATTTTCGGAGGACAGTTCATCTTAGTTCCTAGTTGCTGCTTGATGCCAATATTGAAGGTTTCCTGCTTGATTCACTTTTTACCAACTCAAGGAAAACAGAAGGTCGTATACTTAAATTTCGTACCGTACGCAAGCGATTTGGCTACGGGTTACCTATTTGAATTTATATGTATTGTCAAATCATCTTTAAGAAGATCAAACGCAAATCATTTTTTTGTTACCGGAATAGTTTTGTTTTGAACCGGATTATGTTCGTTTTAACAGATATAATTTTTTTTAAATACCGAGTGTTTCTCTTTTAAAACTTTACTTGTACAATATTATTGAAAACCCACAGGTTAATAGCTATTAGACGCGTTGGGTAATAACCGTTTTTGTTATCATTAATACAAGATATTACAATAATTCTCTGTTGGAATAAATTTAATTTTTATGGTCAATCATTATTTTATGTCCTTTCTGACTTTAGGATTTTTATTTTCAGCTTGTTTTTCCGTAATTTTTGTCTGATAAAGTCAGTGGCGCCTTACAAATTTTTAAGACAATTTTTTTTTACCAGACTCCAATTCTAGGGGACCTACGACTCGCTCTCCAAATAAACAGCAGAGCTACCGGCCGGCATTGTGTTAACCGGAGGATTTTTAGAGTTTTTCGGTTATACAAAATGACGCCGCGACGTGGAGGCCATTTTTTTGAGTAGTTTTTTGAATTAGTTTATTCATTTTTGATAAATTTTTAAAGAGAATTGAAGTCTGTTTATTGCAGTTGATGATTTGACAATTTTTTATTGAATACATAATTATAACTTTTTATGACTAGAGCATTAATTGAATATTTGTTTTCACTTTATTACAAAATTAAGTATATTGACCAGATTGAAATTCTTTGCGAGTTGTTTGTAGTTTATGCACAAGTGTTTGATAGTGCATACGCGATAGGAACTTACAATATTGACAAAATTTTATAGTTGGATTGAGAAAGAATTTATTCTAAAATTGATTTCTTTTATTTATCAATTGGCTTCTTTATTCTAGGAATAATTTCCTGAAATATTTCTATTTGAGGTGCACATTTTTAGTTGCGTAAGATATTTTATTATCCATTTGAGTAGCTGCAATTTTTATTGTATGCTTTGTTTTTGCTACTGTTTCAGAGCAATTGTTGAGTTTTTCTTGTGTGTATGCACCCAGTATTTTTTTTGAGTTTAAAACGATTTGAGCTAGCTGCGATTTATTAATTGTATGCTTAATTTATTAGATTATATTGATCTATATTTGATTTCTTTGTTTATTTGTAAAAATAAACACGTTGAGTTAGTCACGACAATTGTTGTACTATTTTTTTATTAGTTTTCCTAAATAGTTGATATTTTTTTTTTGGGTTTTTTGATCATTTAGATTGATATTTTGAATAATGGAGTCGATGCAACCCATTCATTTAGAAGCTGAAGAGCTAGAATACGAATTAAATATCCGTGAGGTAATATCAGGACGCAAAACTCTAAATTCAAAACGCAAAATTTTGCATAGTTTCCTTCAGAAGGAAAGTCGTGATCCCAAATATAATATACTTCTTTACGAACAACCGAATTTTGATTTTGAAATTGAGAAAGAAGTTATAAATAAAACGTTAATATCGTTATGTACGCTAATTGTAGAATTTGAGGGAGGTTTACCTAGTGATTCGACTTATAAGCGAATTCAATCACGCCTAATACACATTACAAATAGAACAAAGCGGTTATTACTTTATGTAAATGGAAATAACGAAGAAGAAATTAAAGTTTTTAAGAATGAATCGTACGCCACTTGTTTAGAATTGGAGGGAGATTTAGAGGCAAAAATTAAGCGTGAAATTCCATCAATCACCGCTAATGAATCAGTATGTTTAGATCAAAATGCGCCAGTAGCTTCGGTCAATAATGTTATTACAAATTTAAATTCCAAATGTTATCCAGTGCACAAATGGAATATTAAGTATGACGGCAACCCTGCTAATTTATACTCTTTTTTGGAAGAGATTGAGGAATTAAGAATTTCTCGTCGAGTTAGTGAAGCTGAGATGTTCCAATCGGTTCATGAGCTATTCGAGGGTTCGGCAAAGAACTGGGTACGTCAAAATAAAGCAAGTTGCGCGGATTGGGGTTCATTTATTACCTTACTAAAACATTTTTATTTACCTAAAGATCCTAACGAACAATTATGGATCCAAATAAAGGCTCGAATGCAAGGAACGCGAGAACCTACTCATGTTTATGTTGCGATAATGGAGACTCTTTTTAGTAGATTATCGATTAATCCTAGCGTGGCTACAAAAATTAAACAAATTAGGTGCAATCTTCTGGAAAAATATTGGCAACCATTAGCGTTAATTGAAATTGAGACAATCTCTCAGTTACTTGAATATTGTCGAACTATTGATGAAGAAGAAGCGAGACGTAAAAATGCTCGATTGAGAGCAAAATTTGATTGTGTTTCATTAGAGTCTAATTTAGCGTATGTAGAGACGTCTTCAGCAACTTCTTCCTCAGCCGCAAATACTAAAAATTATTTAAACAATAAGCAGCGCAGTAATTTTAATAATAATGCCAGATCAAGTCCAAATATAGCTGTAGGAGATTTAAATAAAGGCCGTACTAATTCTTTAACGTGTTGGAATTGCAAGGGTTTTGGACACACATTTCCTAGTTGTTCAAGTAAATTGCGTAAGTTTTGTTTTAAATGCGGAAATCCTAATTATACTTCGAATAATTGCGTTAATTGTTCAAAAAACGGGCAAAGGAAGTGAACTATAGTGGTCGAAGTTCATTTCAGGGGAAATATAAGACCAATAATTCCAAATTATTTTATTCAAGTAGATTTAGAGATGTATATAATAATAATAGCGTTAGTCATGAATTTATTAATAAATTCAAAATTAGCGAAGAAAAACAAAATCCTTTACATGATCAGCTGGATAGTATTGTAGACACCACCCAAATTGAAAATTCAGCTTTGTTTTGTCAAGTTCCTTTAGATAATAGACCATATATTTCAGTTTCTGTGTTAGATCGCGAAGTAATAGTTCTTTTGGACTCGGGTGCAAATAAATCTATCATTGGAAAGCAGGGTTTAGAATTTTTAAGGGAGATTCAAATTAAAATTCATAATTTTGAAGGAAAGCATGTTACCACTGCTGACGGAAGGAGACATTTAGTTAAAGGTTCAGTTTGTTTACCGATTAAAATTGAGGGTGTTTTAAAATTACTAGAAGTTTTAGTCGTTCCTTCGTTAGAACATAGCTTTATTTTTGGCTCTGATTTTTGTAACCTATTTGGCTTGGTAGTTGATTTTAGTGCGGACTCGTGGAATATAAAAGCGGGCCTAAGTGACTCCAATATAAACATTGTATCTGCAAACAATGTAGAGAATTTGTCGCAAAAACAAAGTTATGATTCAGAGCAACAAAAGCTTATAGATGAAATTATGCTGGAATTTCGAGGTTTAAGCGATGAAAAACGCTTAGGTAGGACAAATGTGATGGTTCATCACATAGACACTGGAAATGCGCCTCCGGTCAGACAAAAACAATATCTTATGTCACCGTTTATGTTAGGTAATCTTAACAAAGAGCTCGATAAAATGCTTGAGTTAGGTGTGGTGGAACCGTCACACAGTGATTGGTGTTCGCCAGTTTTATTAGTTAAAAAGTCGAATGGAGAATATCGTTTTTGTTTTGACGGCCGTGCTTTGAATGCCCACACAAAAACTGATTCGTATCCTTTAGAACGAGTGGATAGAATTTTTAATATGTTGCGCGATGGAAAATTTTTGTCTACCATTGATTTGAAAAGCGCGTTCTGGCAAATTGAATTAGATGAATCGTCTAAGGAAAAAACTGCTTTTGCTATACCGGGTAGGGGTTTGTTTCAATTTTGTGTAATGCCCTTCGGACTGAAAAACGCAGCCAAGGTTCAACAGCGCTTAATGGACAAAACTTTAGGTCCAGAGTTGGAACCTTTTGTATTTGGTTATTTGGATGACACCATTGTTATATCCAAAACATTTGAGGAGCACATAAAAACCCTTAAGGAAGTGCACAAGCGATTTAAGGCGGCAAATTTAACTGTAAATTTTGAGAAATGTAAATTTTTTTGTCAGTCCTTAACGTATTTAGGATTTATAGTTGATGGGAATGGTTTGAGGACTAATCCAGAAAAGGTTGAGGCTATGGTAAATTATCCGCGTCCCCGTACGTCCACTGAGATAAAGAAATTTATAGGAATGTGTTCATGGTATAGGAGGTTCATACCTCATTTTTCGACTTTAGTGTGCCCCCTTAATGATTTATTAAAAGGTCGAAAGAAGCGGCAATCGGTAAATTGGAGTAACGAGGCAGAAAATTCTTTCATAACGATTAAGCAAGCCTTGGTGTCGGCTCCAATTTTATCTTCGGCGGATTTTAGCTTACCGTTTACTATTCAATGTGACGCTAGCGATACGGGTTTAGGTGGTGTGCTGACGCAAGTACAAGATGGTGTTGAGAAAGTTATTTCGTATGCTAGTCGTAGTATGTTGCGAGCAGAACGAAATTATAGCGTTACTGAACGCGAGTTGTTAGCTGTAATATTTTGCATTGAGAAATTTAGACCGTATGTGGAAGGAACTAAATTTACCGTGATTACAGATCATTATAGTTTATTGTGGCTAAGACGTATGAAAGAGCCCACTGGTAGGTTGTGCAGATGGAGCTTAAAATTGCAGCAATACGATTTTGATTTAGTGCACAGAAAGGGCAAGCTAAATGTAGTACCGGACGCTCTATCTCGTATACACCCCGCGATCGACGCGATTGATTTTAATTCGAATAATTTAGAGCCATATTATAAACAGTTGAGGGACGACATACTTAATAATCCGAAAAGGTACCCTCAATGGAAAGTTGAAGGGGATTATGTATATAAACATGTAGCAAATAAAGTTGCATTGCGAACCAACATATCTGAGTGGAAACTATTAGTGCCAAAAGAGTATCGTGATAAGGTCCTTCAGACGTGTCATGATGACCCAACTTCCGCCCATTTGGGATTTTACAAAACTTTTAAGCGTATTGCGGAAGAATATTATTGGCCTAAAATGCGGCAAGATATAATAAAATATATTAAACGTTGTATCGCGTGCAATGAACAAAAAGTTCCAAATCAGCTTCCTTTCGGATTAATGGGCAGTGAAAAAAACGTTCAGTTTCCCTGGCAAATAATTTCTACCGATATTATGGGTCCCTTGCCAAGAACAAGCAAAGGAAATTGTTATTTATTGGTGGTTACAGATTGGTTAACTAAATATGTTGTTTTGCATCCTTTGAGACAGGCAACTGCCAATAGTATTGCACGATTTATAGAGGAACAAATATTTTTAGTTTATGGAGTGCCACAATTTGTTATATGTGATAATGGTACACAATTTGCGGGTTCTGTTTTTAAAAAGTTATGTGCCGATTACCGCGTGCAGAAAATATGGTTTAACGCGCGCTATCATCCGCAGTGCAATTTTACTGAGCGTGTAAATAGAACTATAGGTTCCGCTTTACGTAGTTATGTAACAGATAATCATCGGCAGTGGGATAAAAATATTTATAAGATTGGTTTTGCGCTTAGGACGGCAGTTCATGAAATTACAGGCTACAGTCCCGCATTTCTGAATTTTGCTCGTAAGGTACCGGCCTCTGGAGATTATTATGGTAGAGTTTTGAACACTAAAAATCTTATGCTCAATCCGGTGGGAGCAAAAGAAATAGTTAGTGGGTTTAAAGGTTTTGAGGACATATTCGAAGATGTCAAAAAGCGTATTTCTGCTGCTCACCAACGTAACGCATCGCGTTACAATTTGCGAAGAAGAGAAGTTCAATTTGGGGTTGGTGATCGCGTGTGGAAAGTTAATAAGGTATTGTCGAACGCGACAAATTATTTTTCGGCTAAACTGGCACCAAAATATGTTTTATGTACAGTAGTAGGAAAGAAAGGTAGCTTAGTTTACTCTCTTAACGATAAAAACGGAAATGCTGTAGGAGATTGGCATGTGAGTAATCTCAAACCGTATTTGGGATCTAATTCAGATGTATCGGTGAGTTAGCGCTTACCGTTTGTTTTGAGAATCATTTTTATCGTTTGTATATAGTTTTGCGTCTTGTACATGTTATCATTACCTAGTTTTTCTTTGCTAGAGTTAGATGTTTAGATATAATGATCATTTTAGGGTTTAATTTCATGACTTTTCGTCAGACGTGACGAACTGCCTTGAATGAATTTGAGTGAATTTTCAATATTTAGGTGTTTATGATTTTTTGTTATAATTTTTTTGAAAAAAAAAAAAAATAATAGATTAATTAACTGGCTTCATGGTGGTAGGAGACCTTACCTAATAGTGACCTTTTACCAATTTATGATTTTTCCAATTTTGACTTGCTTTCAAGCCGTGTTATACGCGTAAGTTATAGCACTACTTCATGAATGTCCAAATAGCTGTCTTCAGTTTATAACAAAATAAATTTTCCTTAGGTTTATTATTTATTTAGATTTTTGATGCTTTTCAAGTAGGTATTCTGGTAATTTTTTTATTTAATGTGGTGTGAATAGATTTGATGATTATGGAATAGGTTTTTGGTGTAAGGTAAATTTTCGTCTTTGCCTTCAAATTTTTTTTTTGGAGGAGGGTAGTGTAACAATTATTTTTGACTCGCTCGGTAGATAATTATTATTTGACCTTAATAAACTGTGTTTTGAGCAAGCGCATGAACGAGCGATAGCGGGTAGGAAGTAGACTTCACTTTCTGTCAAACTTTTGTAGAGTCAACTTATTCATAATTATTGGAAAACTTTAGTTGCCTTAATTTCATTTCCAGAGAACCGAACATCAGGTAATTCAGTTGCTAGTTTTGATAGTTAGTGGTCTACTTCTCAAATTTTTTAGGTTCTCATTATCTTTCTATCAGAAGTCGTTTTTTTGGTATCACAATATTAATTGATACGTTTTATTTGGTCCGTTCGCCGCATTGTGAATTTGGACTGGGTCATATTTTCGGAGGACAGTTCATCTTAGTTCCTAGTTGCTGCTTGATGCCAATATTGAAGGTTTCCTGCTTGGTTCACTTTTTACCAACTCAAGGAAAACAGAAGGTCGTATACTTAAATTTCGTACCGTACGCAAGCGATTTGGCTACGGGTTACCTATTTGAATTTATATGTATTGTCAAATCATCTTTAAGAAGATCAAACGCAAATCATTTTTTTGTTACCGGAATAGTTTTGTTTTGAACCGGATTAAGTTCGTTTTAACAGATATAATTTTTTTTAAATACCGAGTGTTTCTCTTTTAAAACTTTACTTGTACAATATTATTGAAAACCCACAGGTTAATAGCTATTAGACGCGTTGGGTAATAACCGTTTTTGTTATCATTAATACAAGATATTACAATAATTCTCTGTTGGAATAAATTTAATTTTTATGGTCAATCATTATTTTATGTCCTTTCTGACTTTAGGATTTTTATTTTCAGCTTGTTTTTCCGTAATTTTTGTCTGATAAAGTCAGTGGCGCCTTACAAATTTTTAAGACAATTTTTTTTTACCAGACTCCAATTCTAGGGGACCTACGACTCGCTCTCCAAATAAACAGCAGAGCTACCGGCCGGCATTGTGTTAACCGGAGGATTTTTAGAGTTTTTCGGTTATAATATAATTAGAAATTTTTTTGAATTTATTGAAAGAAAACCAAAATTAAAAACATTCTGACATAATAAAACTTTTAAATATTATATTAGGGGTTCTCGATTATCAAATTTAATAATCGATATTTTTCGATTAATCGATTATGGGTACATAATGTACCCATTATGTACATATACCCATGGGTACATAATCGATTGGGAACCTATTATCGATTATGACCCAATAATCGATTATGAAAATAATAATCAAAATAATAATCGAAACTACGACATTCTACGAAACTTACGACATTTACGTCAAAAGTACGAGGTGAAATAAATTCCGTATAAGATTGAAAATTGGATCGCAAATAAGTACTGAAAGGTTGAGCAACGCTGTTGTAAATCATCTAATTTATAATTAAAAAATAATAAAAAAAAGTATTACCTATAACTTGTGCTAATTAGTTTAAATATGACCTTATGCTTAAAAGATTAAAGCATAATAAAATAATTTACATGATTTGCCTTTTAAGAATAATAATTAATGTGAAGTTGATGTCTTTAGTCTGCGCAATAAGGTAAGATCGCTAACAAGTGATGGAATCAGTAGGTTAGTACTATTTACATAAAATGATATTATTTGTTTAAAAATGTAAAGATTGTATATAAGAAGACTGTCCCAACATACACATAATTGCCCTGTAGCTAGTACAGGGTCGCATTTAAGATCTGTAGATCCCTAGGCTGAATTTGCAGTGTGGGCCCTACGGGCTTTTTTTTTAATTAATTTTTATTTTAAGTAAACATGTTAGGCAAATGCAAGACAAAAAAATATAACGAACAAGGTGTAATAATAAAACCGTTTTTTAAATTATCGACAATAAATTCTTCTTAATTTCAGATATTTTGGAAAAAACTGAAACAGGTGAAATAGAAACAACAAAGTACCGTTCATATAAAAAACGCTGGTTTATTTTATTTCTTTACTACTTGTATACCATCAGCAGCGTGGCTCAATGGATTCAGTATGCTTCCATTGCAGATGTGGTAATCAAGTACTACAAGGTATCATCCTTGGCAGTTAACTGGAGCTCACTGATAAATTTACTCATTATTATACCAATAGGCATTCCTGGCAGTTATATAATTCATAAATTTGTAAGTAATTACAAAGTAATTTTGTCCGAAAAACCACCACAATTTAAAAATATTTAAGGGACTTCGAGTTTCAGTTCTCACAGGAATAATTGGAACTGCTGTGGGGACTTGGATAAAAATTGGATCGCTCGATCCAAATCGATATTGGCTATTCTTATTAGGTCAAAGTATCGTAGGTGTATTTCAAGTTTCAATATTTCCGGTTGTTGCAAAACTGGCAGCAGTGTGGTTTGGGGCGAAGGAAGTTGCATTCGCATGTAGTCTCTCTGCTATGTCTTTTCAGGTATATCACTCCAATTTTGAAGCAATTAATTTGCTGACTCTTATTTTACAGATAGCAATTGCAATTGGATTTATAATACCACCATTAATTGTTAAGGAAGGTGATCCCGAAACGATAAAAAATGGATTACAAATAATGTTGTATTCGTATGCTGTTTTTGTGACAATATTGATTCCAATTTTATATATTTGTAAGAATTTGGAAAATTTAGGGTCAGAGATAATTTGTCATTGTAGGGTTTGATGATCGTCCACCAACTCCTCCCTCTAAGGCTCAATCACATATTTTGCAAAATAACAAAATGACATTTTGTTATAAACAGTCCCTAACCAGACTACTCCGATGTAAATCTTTCTTAATGCTGTGCATCATACACGGGGTTAATGTAGGATCTGTATTGGCTCTATCAATTTTGCTAAACGAGATAGTTTTATCACATTATAGCGTAAGTTTCATTAACAAAATAATTCTTCTTGTCATAAGTATTATCTATTTTTTAGGATGCTTACGAAGATGTCGGAATAATGGGTTTATTAATGATGTGCGTTGGAGTTTTCGGAATGTTTATTACCGGAGTAATTATAACCAAAATTGGAAGACTCAGGTTAATGCAAATATTAATTATTTAAAATCTACAGGTAGTACAAATTATTATTACAATTTTTTTTTAGACAAATTGCTACATGCTATTACGTACTCAATTTAATATTTACATCGACATTTTTGTTTTTGATGGATTTTGGATTACCATTGATTTATTTTAACAGTGCATGCTTATGGTAATATAGCTTCCAAATATTTATGCAGTTTACATAAAATATTTTTTACAGTTTCTTTAATAACAGCTTAATCAATATTGGTTTCGAGTTGGTAGTGGAAATCACTTATCCTGAACCAGAAGTAATATCTGGAGGTTTATATACATTATTTCCAAATATTTTTTCAATATTAATATTGTACACTTATTCGTACTTATTTTACAACATTTCACAACTATCGGCAAATTTATTTACAGTTGTGCTGTTAATAATATCAGATCTATTGTTAGTATTTGTAAAATTTACCCTCAAACGGCAAAAAATGGAAAAACGTGAAGAAATATTAAATGTGAAAACATATTCGTTATTACTATCATTGATATCCCCTATTACCAGTAATTAATTGCATTTTATTCTTAGGATTTCTAAAATTTATTTTATCAAAATTACACTGCTGTGATCTAAAGTCCAAGTTACATCTGTGGGCTATGGAAGGAAGGTAACGGGAAACCACCCCATTATTAATTAAATTCCCTAGTACGTCATCTTGGCTTCAGCCAATTGATCGTAAAAATAGCTGAAAATAGAAAAACAAAACGTCTGATTGTTATAACTTAAAACAAATTTATTGGATTTAATGAACATAAATCAATTTTATTAATTTATTTAACATTTTTTCTAAATTATTATTTACACAACATTCATACGCTTTTCGTAACAACGACAGTACAATCTTGGAGATATTTTAAAATTGTCAAACAATAATTTCTCGATGGGGGTTTCCCCGGATTTAAAGAAAACCTCCTTTAAATTTAAAACAAAAAGAAATAAAGTTAAAACTGTTGTTCCTTTATGGGCTTTAATTTAAAACACTTGGATGAAGTTTTAAATTAAGTATGTTATTTTTAAAGGGGACGTTCGTGAATTTCGCCGGTGGTGATCAATAAGTTTTTAAAATTAATTTTGGCCCAGCATTGGAACTTTAATAAAATTTTCCAAAGTGTTTAATTATCGCTGTCGTTAATTAAGCTAGAATTTATGCTTAAGAATCAGATGTAATAATAATAATTTGTTAACGCAAAAATTGCTTAATAAAAAGCACATTTCGTGTTCCATTGTGTTAACAAAATTAATTCATAAAATTATGTTTTTAATTTTCACTTCTGTTTTAGTAACTCATAAAAGTTAAGTGCATCTCCAGTTCGAGTTAAACGTTATTGGAAGTAAAAAAAAATGAAAAAGGGTCGAACTTTTGTCCCAATTTGACTGTTTAAACAGTAGTAAAAATTTGCTGTAAATTACTTTATTCAATTGTTATTTTTATTTCCTTGCTTTCCCTAAAGTTTATTGATTTTCTAATTTGAAATTTCTTGGGCGTAAATTCGTCGCCTGTAATTTGATTGGAAAGTAATTGCGCCAGAGAGCGCTGTTCCAGACCATTACAATTTATTGGACCATATCTAATTAAGCACTTAAGCTTGCATCATCCCTGCGACTAAAAATTAAGGAAGTACAGAGACGGATTTCGATAATCTAAACAAATTTGTTTTACTACGTAATTCAATTTACAAAATAGCCTCCAAGTTTTACTGAAAATGATACACATATGTTTTTATATAAATCTTCTCGTAAAATTGAGAAATTAAAAAATATTGCTTACCACAACGTTTTAATTTGAAATAATACAGCATTGGTCTTTCTTTTAATCGAATAAGAAAATTAAAACGTTGCGGTTTTGGTTTCACAGATGATGTTTAGTGATTCAAATATAAAATATTAAATAATCAAAATCGTATTTACAGTGCTTTTACAAAAAAAAACGTCAAATTTCAACGTTAAAAACTTTGAAAACAGAATTTAGTTAGTTCTAGAGAAACGTCTAAAACACCCCTTTTCAGGACGTTAGGAAATTTGATGCCCCGAGCCCTTGTTATCCTAGGGACAGGCTTTATTCAAGGCTTGTCTGACCCTAACTTGGCTGATGTTTTAATGGAAAACAGAACAGAAAAGTTTCCAGTTCAAATTTTTTTCTCTAATTGAAACTTAATACACCTTAACATTTTATATGTTACAATAAAATTGAATCGAAGAATTTTCAACATTTAATTTTTTAACGCTCGGGCAGGCTTTTAGAATAATAAAAATCAAACCACAAGTAAATTAGTATTTAATAAAAACACTGTAACTGATCGAACCAAATTGTTGATAACAATTTTTCTAAAAAATAACAGTTTTTCCACTTTCATTTAATAGTGCTTGATTTAATAATTAAAAAATGTACGAGTCAAATAGAGATTTAAAAAATCTTTGAGCAATCTATAAAGTTATTGCAGTTTCTTTACATAATAAACACTACACAATTGCGTCACACTCGAAGTTCTTCCATTGTGTTTTGTTTACCACTATTTAATTGAGTATTTTTTTTAGTAAGTGTCCCCGTATTTATTAACTGAATACTTTGGCCGTGCAGTAACGGTTGGTTTTCGTGTAAAGTGTTTATGTTGGGTTTCGAGTTTTTTGGTGGCGGCGGCGGCCTCGGCAAAGTCGCATTGTTTTGGGGTAAGTCGGCAAATTCGGGGGGCGGAAGTTGATGATGAGAATGATGATGGCTTAAAATGGTAGCCGGATCACTTTTAACACCTAATATACTCGATTCTAAATCACCACATATATTATTGGGCATTTGTCCGTTTTCGTTACGCTTTTTTGGCTGTCCGCCGTTTTCGTTCATTCGCGTTTTGTCTCTTTGATAATATACACCGGCAAATATTAAAACATTTAAAATCAATAACGAACATCCTATTGCAATAGTCACACTCAGCGCCGTCGAATATGCAGCAAAACCGTCTTCCACGGAATGGGGTGTCGTGCTTGCGCCGCCGAGCTCTTCCACTCGCTCCGTACCATCCGACGATCCGACCGTGGCTAAAACCGAAGAATTTACAACTCCTACTGTTGTTTTTGATAAGTCAAAAAGAGGATTTTGAGTTGTTTCTAATTTTCGCGGATTTAACGACGGTAATTTTGGGAGTGCAGGTTCGTTATCTTGCAATTCGTGATGAGATTGAGGAACGTCGTCGCCGCCCGGTTTGTGAAGATCCGGAACCAAATTTAACCAAAACGACAACCGATGAGCTCGATAATGATTTTTCAACTTAGGCTTGGTATCTGAAACAAAAATTTCAATTGTTAAATATAAATTTCAAAATTATGTAGTTGATGTAAATTTACAAAAAAGCAATGAATATGTGTGCTATTTTAAATTCAACCGGCCCGTTTTTTTTATTTCATTTAATAATGGCATCTACCTACTTTATATTCTCTCAAAGTATCAATTTTACGGAATCTAATCAGCTACAACCAATATTTGATTCACTCGTGCGTACATTTGTCTGAAAAACTAACATATCCTTCCATCAATTTTTTTTTTATATATTTCACCCTTAAATGTTAGTTGAATGCATTAGCTTTAACATTAGTTAAAAAAATATTAAATTACAGTTAGTTTTTAGTATGCAACAAAAATTAAAATATTGAACATTTTCTTTCAAAAAATTCAAAAAAATTTATTTTAAAGGAAAGTTAATTATAAACCTTTTAGGGCGGAATTTCTTCGTTAGGTAGGTAGGCAACGATGTCGAAGAAAAATTTCAAGAAAATAATTAAATTAATTAAAAAGCTGTTGTTCAATTAAGTTGGTTTCTATAATATCGCAACAATTTTAAACGTTTCAATAAACAATGAAGTTTTGTAACACTTTTAGTTGCATGGAAATCAATTTTTTCATTTTTTGAATGACGGAAAAGTTGCAGATCGAAGAATATTCAAATGCCGATGCAAATAGATTATTAATGTAAAATTAAAACATTTAACAGCTGCGTCTAGTACTTGTCTCAATAGAATAAAGAAGTCAAAAAATTTAAAATACAGGAAAATTATTAGAATATCATCCATATGGATGAAAATATGGAGATTTAAGAGAAGCATCGTTTTAGTACTTGCATCACTAAGATTGTCTCATGCATCGTAAATCGATAATCAAAACGTTTTAGGTAAAAATATCAAAAATTTTCAAACAGAAGAAGAGCTTTTGTTTTAAATTAACTGAGTTAATAACAGAAATGAACTTAGGAAAGTCTTTTTCCAAGTATTTTTTTTAAGTAAATTACAACAATATCGCCGAGAGCAGAGCTGCAGAGAACGAATTTATTTGGTTTTATAATAAAGCAGGTTATTTAATTTTCAAATAAAAGTAATGTGCTTTTTCTGATTTTCGACTTGGAAAATCTAGAATCAAGCTAATATTACTGATTTCGAACGGAACCTGAGAAGGAAGAGCGATTGCCACAACTTGAAAATGGCAATTGTTTCAGTGTTTCCACAGTGTTTTTTCATAAATCCAGAAAACAATAAAAAAAATGAGCAATTAATCAGCGATACGGAATTATTATTAGATGAAGGTAATAAAAATTCATAGCTGGAGAATAGCAAGTGTGCAGATAAGCCAGGTATGATGATATTAAAATTTAATACGTGTTTGTAATCAAGTTCACAAGGTTTGTTAGAAGATGATTTATATTCACTAGTCTTCTAGTGGCGCGTGTAAATACAAGTATAATTCAGAAGTGAATCACCTACGTTAGGCGCGTATTTAGTTTACTATCTAACGTGCGCTATTTCCACTGCTAATTTCCAATTTCCGTACGGAACCGCACAAGTTGTCTTTCCCATATCCAACGCATATAAATCAGTCCCAATCTGCTGTGTTTTGTTTAATCTCATCGTAGAGGCTTCGTGTTCGCTTCCTAAATAACCTCCTACCCAATATCGCTCTCCCTATGCCGTCATTTTCACTTTCTCGCCATTCATCCTATTTAACCTTGATTTCAGATTCGTTCAATTGGCTCATAAATCTTCATCTTTATCTCTTGTTTATGTTAATTATGTTAAAAAGAGAAAATCGTTTCAACTCATCTCGTACTTTAAATACATTAACCAAAATTTTAATGGAAATATTTTGTTACAAGAAAACTGAACATGGAAAAGCAGAAAACAGAAAAAAGAAAAAAAGTCCAAATGGCGACACCGTTTAACTGGTAGCAAAGCTAACGATTTATCAGGATGAGAAGATTGCTGCGCAAAGCTGTGCAAAAATCATAAAAAAATCAGATAAGAGCTTAATTGCTAAGATATTGAGAAATAAAATTGAGCTTATTACTGGATATTGCCGAGGAAAGTGAGAAAAATTTAATAAAAAACATAAAAATGAAATCAAAGTGGGGATTAACAAGTTTTAAATTCGAGTCAATTAAACAAGCCTTCCCGGTAAGCATGGGAAATCCTAATTTGTAGGATTTTCTTCTTTTCTAAAAGAAAACAATCAAGTTAGTTTAATTAATTAGTTGCTTGTAGTATTAATTACTGTACTTACAAAGCAAATAATGTAAAATGTATATTAATGATCTGTTTGTATTTCCATCTACAAGGGAAATTTATGTTGAGAAGTTGTAATACGGATATGTTGAGGTTCGTAAAGGAAGTCGTCATATTTCTCAAAAGATACGAAAATGCTTTACATTGAGCGAAATACATTAAATTTGTATAAACGTTAAACGCGATTCCGAATTTTTGTGAAAATATACATAACAACCATTCCATTGAAACGTAAAACACAAATTTTTTTCAAAAATGCGCTTATAATATACCGAATTGTCAACTTCCGTGCTATACCGGGTGAGCTTTGCTATAGGAATTTGAAAAATAATATATTAAAATAATAAAAAATAAGATAACAATATTAAAAGAATTTACAGATATACTTACCTAAATTTAAATATTTTTTGTGGACAGCTTCGTAAGCAGTCCATTCTATATTTTTCAATTTGTTTCGCTCTTGCCTTCCCCCATGAGATCCGTCAGTTTCAAGAGGCTCATTGGGATTACTAAATATACAAAAAGTTGTCAGTTAAAAAACCACTAGAAAATTTACCGTTTTTGTTACTCATAATAACTTTTCATTGTAATACTTGTTTTCAATTTGTGCAACAAAAGTTAAGCTATAAGAAATTTTTTGTAATAAGAAAGTTTTCAGCACATTACAAACTAACAACTCAAACTTACCCGCTTCTGGCAAAGTTACTCCAATAGATCATGGTGGTCTCCGCTAGAAGCACTTCGGACTTGGTGTAATTTCGACCAAAGTGCATAAAACCACCTACCAAAGGCGCTCCAAACAAATAAGGAAGTTCTTCTCCATGTATACACCCTTGTCGCTACAATAAAATTTTATAATTAATGCGGATGGAAAATTGTTTTCAAAAATATTTAAAACGACAATTTAAATTTGATTAGATTATGGTAAGCTAAGCCGGGTTTGGTAAACCGGAGAATTATATGGACATTGTTCCGTATAAAGCGGATATAATATATCTCTGCATATTTGATTAGATAGAATCTAAATGAACAATTATTCTTACTGTAATTAAGGATTCCTCCAATTACAAACCGAGTTATTAAAATTAATAGTTTTAGTAGATTATTTAATTAAATTTTAATTGAAAGCCAAAAAGCAAATGATTATTTTTGAATAGTTAATAAATTGAACGAGATTTTATGCTAAGAAGGGCTTAACATCAATTAATGCCTTCATACCGAAATAATTACAGCAATCGCAGGAGAGATGTCCTGTTACCGTAATGGCTGTTTGTAGTTTCAAAACAACCAGAACAAGCCCATTTAATTGAATTAATTCGATTACGTACTTAAGCGCTGCAAAATTATTACCATTACTCATTTTGGTATGTTTATTACTCGCTCATTTTACTCAGATATTTTTAAACACACGAAGAATGTAGAGAAAAGCTTAGGCATCGTTTACTATACCGACTGAGCAACATTTGCTGTTACTAAATTGCTGATTATACGGTCACCCATGCAAATGATAGTCACTGCCAACCCTTTGTTTGTAGGTATTTGCTTCAATTGATTTATTGTACCTTCTTTTGAAGTAAGTTCGTTTGGGTGTAGTCGATCCGTTTTCATGCCGATAATGTTAAATCAATCAACTTTGACGTGGGCAGTACGACGTGAAAGAGGTAACACAACATCTCCGACCATAGAACAGCTAGCACTTTGCAGTGCTAGCTTCTTTTGGAATTTTTCTTGGTTTTTAATATCCCGTAGAAAATTTGTGCTCTGGGTGTAGACTCACAAATAGTCAAAAGGAATAAAAGTCTAAATCCTATCACCACGGCGTTGTAGTGAAGGGAATAACTGCAAAGATTAATCGCACTTATTTGTACGCGGGGTATGCGCGTCGTAGTAGATTCTACTAAATAATTCACTTTCTAGATTCACTAAAGATAAAAATAGAAATTTTCAATTTATTAGTTTTGGGTCATATTTATTTAAAATTTAAAATTTGAAATTTGTAGTATTCAACCCAACAAACTTGTGTAATATGAGCGGTAGGGCAACAGTAATTTTGTGTTATAACATTTTTTACCATAAAAATCATGAATGTTCGTTTAGAAATTCTAAAGCAATCCAGATTAAAAAAAATTGATCCAAGATATTGCGCTTTATTAAAGACGATAGGCAACAATATATTTTTGTCTCAATTGTTAAAGTTTTGATATGATGTTTCCGACTTCTTGTACTCACAAGGGATTTGAGGATAACGTTCCTGCAATTTTAACTGAAAGTTAAGCTGTGTGTTATATATTTGTTCACATGAAGTATGTGCTACAAATAATGTATTATTTTTTCAAAAAAATTGCGTATCTATGTAATTGGAGCCATAAAAAAATTGTATAAAAATTGCGAAAGAAACTGCCACTCGGGAATAAATTCGCTGTTTCTCATATTATTATTTATCTGACTAAAATTTGATATGAAACAAATTTGAGAAATAATTCTACTGCTTATATCAAGAAAACCGGATTTAATTTTTGTGTTTGTTGGAGTTCTGTCTAGAATCCCCAGATATAATTTTATTGACTTTGCAATTTCTTACTCAATTATATCAATGTGTGTTGTGTTTTTAAAGTGATCCAACATTTTCAGCACTGAAAATAATTTATTTTCATTGTTATAACGTAACATTAATTTATATAACGTAAAATTTATGTCCTACTTGCAGTAATAAGAAATTTAAAAATCGAAATGAAAGACGACTTATATCGATTCGAATATTATCCGAAATCTTTCCACCATTTTCAACCCCATTTTTCTGGTGAACTGAATAAGGCATTTTTCAATTTATAATGGATGATCCGTCGAAAAAATAAGCTCTTGGCTTTTTAATGTAGTTAAAGAAATATTACAGTATGATTGAGTAATTTAATAATTTATTTCTACTTAATTTTTTATATGGAATTGAAACCAACGACTAATTTAAAGGAAGATATAAAAATTTTAAAAATGATTTAGACAAGCACATTGTTTACACTGTTTAGTTAACTCGTGTACGGTAACAATGTATGAATAATACACGCGATAGCAGGAAATGAAAACCCTACAGGAAAAGCCAGGTGTATTGTTAAAAATCATTTTTTCTGGTTGTACAATTTCCATTTTTTCAGCTGATAAAATGACGGTTCAACGATTCCTAATTAAAATGTGAAGACTGGCGTATTTGGTATTTAGTTACACCATAATGAGCTTTCTTAAGTAATTAAAATGATGCTAAGCTTGAAAAGAACCTTCCTGCCGAAAACATAATAAAATATTTAGAGTTTTCCGAATTTTTAAAATTCATTATTATTTAGGTTTACGCATGACGTAAACGCACAATTTTATTTGTTTAAAAATGTAAACATAATTTTAAAACGGAGTATAACAAAAATCAGGATTTATTTAAATTTCCTAAGCTTTTTGCAATTTAAATACGTCATCGTCGTTTTAATATTGATTTATCTGACACCATTGTGATACTTTAAATTGATAATCTATTTTCCAAAAATAATATTATTTAATCTTATTTATCCCATTCGATAATTTATTTTACCACATGAAAATTATTTCTGTTTCATTCTGTCCGATTGTTTTAATTAAAATTTTCACAAAAAATTAATAGTAGTCGAAATTTTCCCTTTTAATTGGCATTATTTTATTTATTTTATATATTTTGAATATTCCAGCCAATGATAAATAGAGAAAGGTACTATCATGACGTCACATAGGAGAAATTTGTTTTCATTGCAGTACATAGTAATTGTGACTTACAATTGCAATGGAAATGCAATTTCTCACTTACTAACTAGCGGAAAAATAAATTTGAATTTCAAATAGTTTCATTTAGTTAAGTTTACTAAAGAATTATAGTATACCGTTACCGTCGCCGAAGGACCGATTTATATATTATGTAGGAAAACCTCAAAAAAAAAAACAATGACAGAAAATCAATAGGCACTGATAAAATAATTTAATAATCTTGCTATTAAATATTATAATTAATTAACATTATTAAAAATGTTTTGCTTGTATAATCTATTTTAAATAAACTTGTTATTAAAATAACATTATCTAACAATTTTATGATTTTGTCAATCAATTAATTACGAAAAATTATTCCAGACAATTAATTATTACGCCAATGTAAATTTGTTCAGAATTTTATAAAATTAACCAATCGTAAAATAATATATTTTCTTTTGTATTGTACTGGCGGCAATAAAGTACTTTAGTGCCGCCTCTTGTCCGCAATAAAAGTAATTCTGCGTAAATGCAATAAATATTTCCCATGAAATACTTAAGAAGAATACAATATTATGAATTATTGACAATTTATGTAAACTCTTTTGTAAATAATTCGAAAATTTGAAAACACCCTGTATTTTCAAAAAAATTTAATTGTTTGGCTATTCCGTTTCGCTCAACAAGGCTTGCTGCTGCTTCTGGTTAATATTAAACCGTTTATTTCTATTGAAAGTACCTTCATTATAACTTTTGTAATTGAAGTCCGCAGATTAGTTCATTATAAACCAATCACTTTTTGTTTAAATGTTAATCAGGAAGAGAGAAGGTTTAGATTTATTTTGGTAATTTGCTATATTTAATTTTAATTGGAATTAATGTTATTAATGGCTTTTAAATATTGTTCAGCCACCAAATTAAGAGCAGCGTTTTCATGTTCATATTTTACGTAATTTTCTGACTACATTTTATTTCGAAAATTAAAATAATTGCTATGCGGTGCTATTTCTTAAACCACTCATAGGATCAGAGCATAAAACAAAATTAAGAATAGTATTCCATTCGGGGATTCCCATATTCTGTTATTTTTTTAAAATGAAACATAGAATAGCACTTCATAGCGATTACATTGCAATGCAATAATGAAAATAAATCACATAAAATACGAATTACTCAATATAATACTAGACATTGCTCTTAAAGTTGAATAAATTTATTAATAATAATTTTTGCTGCTATTTTCAAGATTTCTAATATTTCATCTGTACATTATTTAAATTATTGAAATTAGAGATGTAATCTCAATTGAAAATCATCAGATTCCAATTGTTGTTTGATGCCGATAATTGTTTTTACCTAATATTTGTTTAAATTAAACTCGGATTACAGCGTTGCTGTTGTGCACGTAATTGTTATAATGCAATGAAATAAAGCACTCGATAAATTAAATTACACACAGTAAAAAGTATTTCGTTAAATTAACAAAAAAATGTTGTTCCAGCAGGTCTACTACAATTTTTTGTAATATTAACAAATTTTATTCTTATAGTAACATAAATACTTACAAAATATAATAATTTGAATCATAAAAGTTGCTATTCTGCTTAATAAATTTGCTAATATAACAAAAAATTGTAGTAGACCTGCTCTGACAACATTTTTTGTTAATTTAACGAAATACTTTTTACTGTGCATCTGGTTTTCAATTTCTCCATTAAATTCAGTAAGTTGAAAGTTTCTTGGCGGAAGAAGAGCTAAAAAGTGTGATGTTGGCTTATTATTCACTAAATGGTCATAATTTATACTAATATTTTGTACAATATTTTCATTCCCGGATGCTGAACCGATTTTAATATGACATGCCATCAAACATTGGTGCTTTTTTTCAAAGTTTTTAAAATTTTATGACTTTTTGATTTGATGATTGATATGCTTTTAAAATTAAAAAATGCTAAGTAGGAAGCAGGCAGTGGGACTTAAAGGTTATTAGTAGAAACATCCTGTATATAATAAACGAAATCCTTCATAACAAAAAGTTTATGTACTTTGTCACTCAAAATTAATTCTGTTTAATTTTTAATCTGTTTATAGTAAAAATAAAAGATAAGACAAAATCCGTTTTAAGGATAAAAGGTAAAATGATAAAACAAGGATTACATGCGACATGTAATACCAAGAAATATTTAGGATAGAGAAATTTACATTTTAATCGCTATTTTACTGCAGTATAAACAACCATCAGGAAAATGTTCCACTCTACAAAATACGGCGGCAGCAAAAATTTTGATATTATAAAAACAAACTTTACAATCTACTCAGAAAATTTAAGTTGATTTTGTTCTGGAACTTCAAATTTTCAGTTAAATGTTCAGTACAAACATGAAAGCCCAAGATTACCTCGAATTTATTAATTAAATGTTGCGAAAATTATTAAAATTAAATGAAGCTGTTTAATTTTTTGTCAAAAAAAGGAAAAAAATATTTATGTGGACTCTCGCTTGGGGCATGGCGAATTGTGTTTCATTTGATGAGATTAATTTTCATTATGCAAACACATGATAAATTTAAGTAAATTTCTCTCAATAGAATACTTTTTAAAATGCAAATTTAAAAAACTTAAGTTTTAAATATCAGGTTAAAACTTTCAGTTCGGAAATCAAAACTAATAAAATTTTGAGATTAAAAAAATTTACACAAATTAATTATTTTATAAATTTTTATTTATGTTGTCATTCGGCAATATAAAGTTTGCTGTTAATAAACCTGCTAGGACAAACTTATTCAAGTTGCTTTCAATAAGTGTCAACGTATAAATTTTGAAACCTTCTCTGTGCCTTTCATCCAGAATATTTTTGCTGTATTTTCCTAAACACTTTACATTTTAAGAGGTGCACTATTCTTAAACTGTTTCTGACAGCTTTTTACGGAAACACTTTTCTAGAAAAATAATGTCCTGTTTTGTTTATAACTAACAATTTAGTTTCATCCAAGATTAAATTGAAACGACTATATTACGTTTCGCATAATCTAAATGTTTGTCATAGTTTTCAGGTTTTATATTTCAACTAAAATTGGAATGGAACATTTAAATGTTGCTACGGTTTATGTAATGAAATTATTTTCTTCGTCTGAGTAGAACAAAATTTAATTTGCACAAATATTATATAACTTCCTGCAATATGTTACAATAGCGTGTTGTATCTGCAAGCCCCACTCTGCATTTCCGTTATATTAAATTTTTAAAAAATTACAGTTACACCCAAACAAATCTCAGTCTTTTTAAAATGAAATTGGTATTCTTTAAAAAAAATAAATAAAATCAATATTACAAGCAGACGACGTACAATATTGTGGTCCTTGTTCAGGATTATTTAGTAACTGAGCAAAACTTGAAATCTAAACTAATTTTTGTATTTTAAAAAGTTTTTGTTAAAAAATGGGAGACATGTAACACAATTACCCTCATCTTTGCTTTTTAGAGAAATCTTGTAAAATGTAGATCATCAACGAGAATAAGGCGGAAGTACTAAAGATTTAACTACTGGATACTGTTGTTAAAACGTTACTGTTAGAATATTGATGAGCATGCAAAATTGAAGTACGTCAATATAATTTTTTGCTTTTATGTTTTCCTTTGCATTTGAATGATTAATTAACTAGAGAAAATTTTTGAATCCAAACGACTTCTACATTTTAATGTGCACAATCAATTCGATCAAAGTGAATATAAAGCAGAGATTAATGTATTTTAATCAGGCAAGTTCTTAACTTGAACTTAACTGAATTATAAATTTTATGGATTTTTTTTTCAGAATTAACAATATCAAAAATATTGAGTTCAGCTTAGTGGCTCAGACTAATACACCAATCAAGTTAGCCAATATATGGATAATCTCATGGGGTTAAGATCTTACAACTTTAGTACATCAAAGGAAAGTTACAAAACTTGTACGATCTCAAAACCGTAATAGATTATAATTGTTATCGAGCTTTTGAGTTCCGAATAAAAACTTTTAATCTTTTACATTGATTCTTGTGTACGAGTAATTATTATTAATTATATAATGAATGTTATTAAAATAATTGTGAAATTCAAATATTTTCACATCATTTCCATTTTTAATTTACATATTCAAGCTTCCCCTTCATTAAAAACTTTTTGATTAGTCTCTCCGATATTAATAATTTATTTTCACGTTTTTCAGATGCCGCTTTCAAACTCAGATTTACCAAAAAAATTGTTTAGTTAACGCAAAGCTTTGGTCTTATATTTTTAATATAATTAATTTATTTTTAAGTAATTAATTATATTACAAAATCAGAATATTAAATACCAAAAGCTAACTGAAAATTTACTGAAAAAATTTGACTTTGTTTTGAAAAGTTTTGACTTCCAAAGTACAGGATTTTTGAGCTAACTTTACCATGAAATAAATTGAAAATATTTTATTTTTACCCAGGATTTTCAAAATTAATTACATTGTTTATAGCTTTTTAAAAAATAATTCATACTGAAGTATGTAAATGTGAGAAATCAAGAAAATGAAATAGCCCAAGGAAATTTCGACAATGCCAACCCTGACCTAACTTAATCCATCTTATATTTTTAAAACAAAAAATGGCCAATATCTACAAAGACCGGGAAAAAGACGACAAAATGGCGACGATGAATTTTAATATCGAGGATCTTTTAGAAAGTAATATTGACAAAGTAAAGAATTCTGTTTGATTGCTCTGATAAGTTTTTATGCTGGGATATTTACATCGTTCATGTCAGGCTGATCATCGTACTTCTGACATCCTGTTCGTATGAAGTCAGTCTAAGTAAACTGGACAATTTGTAACAATTTGATTTATTTTGAATTTCGTAATTTTAAACTTACCAAGCATGAATTTTAATCGTTTGAAGTGTTTTGTCGATTTTTAGCTATTACTATTCCAGTTGGACATGATTTATTTGAAGTAGCAGCTCTAGAAAGCTGATTATATTCAAGGATTGTCCGAGAGTCTTTGAGTATTGAGTTCTAGAATGCTGAAATCTTGAAGGAAATTGGATTAATTAACTATCTTAATGGCAGGTAACTTCTTAATATTTTTTTACATCACTAGGCAGTGGCGGCTACATTTGCTAAATTTCATATTAAAATGTAAAATTAAGTCAAAATTTAAATAAATTTTATAAAAGAGAAAGTTTATATTGAAAAGATAACTATACCCATCTGTCGCTGTATCAAAATTAACCATTCTTCCAATTACTGTCATAAAAATAGGACCACGAGTTCAACTTTTTCCCATAGACCATTGGAAAGAGGACAATCTTCTGAGCATTAAAAAATTTTTTTTGCGGATTATCTATTAGTTTTCGAGAAAATAGCATTTAAAAATCAAAATTTTCCTTGCATTTTTCATAGGGAAATCTACGTACGTGAGTTTTCTATTGACGGTACGGGTACGCATTTAAGCATGTTTTTAGCGAGTATGCGTAAGCAAGGGGTTGCGAATCGTCAGTTTTGATGACTGCACCACGGCAAATCTAAGATTCATCCTTAAAACTACAATTTACGTTTGTCTAACTGAAAACTGTAATAACATAATAACAAAAATTTTTTTTAAATAATGACATACAAGTTGAACGGCAAATATTGTTACACGTACGGGTAATAGAACACCCGTGTAGAAATCGCAGTTTGATTCTTATAGAAAAATACATGTAAAATTTTGATCTTTAAATGCCATTTTCTCGAAAACGAATGGATAATCCGCAATAATTTTTTTTAAATGCTCAGAAAATTGTCCTCTCTCCAATGGTCTACAGGAAAAAGTTAAATTCATGCTCCCATTTTCGTGACACTATGATTCCAATCTTTCAATCAATCTTGATTATTTCTTATCTTCAAGAGTCTAACCACTGCTTTCATTTATTAATTTTTCAAAATAACCAATTTTATTCAAAATTACTACACCAATTAATTTTAAATCTAATCAAATAAATTTTTTACGTAAAAATAAATTGTAAAATTTTATCAAAATTAAATTTCCAAAAAGCTACGTTGGCGCAAGATTAACTAACTCGCGGAAAATATAAAGCTTGACAAATAATTTTTAAAAAATTCAAAATTTTTGATGATAAGTATTTCTATTTAAAATTTGAAAAAGAAAATTGCGTAAATAAATAAATGAATTTCCTTTCGTTCAATTCTGGTTATATGCAAAATAATGACCTTATAAATTTGATTTGATTCGGTATTGTTTTTGGAGTGGGTTGTTTTTTCATCCTCAACGGAAAGTAACGAAAATTGTTTAACGTTCGAACTCTTGTCTTTGCTTCCCAAAACACAAATATTAGTTTTTGTATAAATAGTCCAGGCGCCCGGTGTATTTGCAAAACATAAAATCCTGGTAAGGGATTTTTCAATTGGATTATGTTAGTGGATGGTCCTTAAGTGCAAAACCTGGTTTTCGGCATCGGATAGCACTCGCGTCAGCCTCTATCTTTAAAAACGCGTTTTTATTATTATCTCGTAAACAGTGGGCTGGACGATAAAAATGATAATAACATTTTTTGTAGAAAATTAAACTTCCTATCATTTTTGTTTGAAGATTCTTTCTCGAAAGTCAATATTTTTCGAAATATAGTCAGTTCAAAAATTCAAAATTTAGTTTGATTACTAGTATTTTATTGTATTATGCAATTGTCAACGAGAAATTTAACAAAAACTACATTTTGAATTTTTCTTTTATACTTAAATCCCTTACCAGGATTTTATGTTTTGCAGCACCATTTTTGGTGTCCTGGCACCTGGACTAAAAGTTCTACTGTTAATCCGAACGAGACAACATACAGGAGCAGTCATGGAAATTGTTTTGGTAATTATTATTAGAGTCCGGATTATATGCAATAAAAAATTGTTTATATATATGCACTGACATATGCAGTAAAAGTATATAAAAATATGCTTTAAAATATGCAGTAAAATTCAAAATATTCTAAATAAAAAGTACATTGTGTACAGTTTTCCTTTCCCTACAACATTTTTTTTTGAAAAAAATTGCGTTGTATATGCTTTATCTTTATGCTTTATGTGAGTTTTTAAATTTTAGATGGTGGTTTATCCCTAAAATTATTAAGGGATCACGGCAAGAAAATAATAATGTGATTATTTAAAAAAAAGAAGTTCGGCGTTGGTTCTCCCCTGAAACAATATTTTTTTCAAAAAAATTTGATGATGCTAATTCTAAAAATCTAAAATCTAAGATTTCTGATTTGAAATTTAATAACACAATTTATTTTTTTAAACACAATCACTGATGTGCTGGGGGGTATTCCATACCCCCCAGACCCCCCGGTTTGAAAATCCTAGCTTTGTGATTGTGTTCAAACAAGAAAATGTATTATGTAGCTTAGGAGTCTCAAACCACAACTTGAACATTTTATCTATTTCTATTCAATTTTTTAAATTCGGGAATAATTTCCAATGCAATTTCCATGACCGCTACTGTACTATTTTTTTTATTATTGCGTTTAAATTATTATTTAAAAATGTAATTTCTTAAAATTGTACCTTAAATTGAATTCTTAAGACTGTGGGTTTTAGAAGGAGTTAGTTTGGTTTAGTGCTAGAGAGTTCAGCTAGTAATCCGAGGATCATAAGTTCGATTCTCAGTTGCTTCCAAATTACTTGTGCAGCAGTACTAAGTTAAGCTGCAGATTTACTTTTTATAATATAATCAACACAATCTGCAGAAAATAACAATTTTTGCAATAAATCAATAGATTAAATATTTTTCGTAAATAAATAAAATAAATTATAAATAAAGCAAATCTGGTTAAATAGCCAGGGGATGAACTCATCCCGAGTTGTTAACCTGGCAAGCGTTAATAATCGTTTGTGACTGAAAAAAAGAATTTGCGGGCCAGTACTCTAATCTCAGAAAAATAAAGCAAAATTATACAATCAAATTATTACCGTTAATTATAAAAGCAATGGTTTGTTCTGCCCATTAAGCACAGAAAATTCAAATTAAACTTTTATCGTCGGGGAGTGAAATAATTCTCAGTTTTTCAAATAATATGCTTTATGGATGCCAACTCATGTGAGTTAATGTTAAAGACAAAAATTTTCAAAAAAATGTGCTGAAAATAATAATTGTTCTTGCAAAAATTGAATGCAAACTTGCAAAAGGAGCTGTTGATTTCTGGTATAAATGCTGACAAAATTTGAATGTTAGGTTGCTCACTAATAAATTAAGTCTTGGCATAATAGCGTTCTGTCGTAGATGATGAACGTGAACCGGTCAGGAAGTGTCAGGAAATGTTATATCGAGAGTCTTCCTTCCACTCCACCTTAAATTTTGTATTTTTATAAACGTGGACTCAATCAAAAATTTACCTCACAGCAGTTATAATGTATGAATTCAAAATTACTAATTTACTCATTTAGTGAGAAAGTTTCCGTTACACTGCATCAGTCAATGACAAACGTATGCAATGCTACTAAATTGAGACAAGGTTTTCAATATACCAACTTTGCTGTCGAAGTTTCTTGATTAAACGGACAGAATAATCTATCTGGAATATTTTCAAAATTAAATTGCTGGTAGACTCGATGAAATTCCAGTTATAATATTTTAATCTCTTATTAAATTACACTGCCGAGTTTAAAATTTCTTCCGTACCTGTAACTTTAGTTTCACTAAACTTTTTAAGAAACTTCATTTCGTGCCACACCAAATTAGGCGTATACTTACGGTATTAAATTTAATACTTCAATTAACAAATAGTAAAATTTATGACTCGGCTGCTTTACCCACTTAATCTAGGAACCTATAATTTGCTAATAACATTATGCGACATTTAGTTTGGGATGCGTGCTCTTATGTGATTTCAAATTACAGGAAATTTTAAATGAGCCTGCATTCGACGTAATTAAAACATAATGATATTGTCGTAATTTTTGAACCGCACCTCGTAAAAGAAAGCCGGTGCTGTTTTTAAATATAGAATTTAGGAAGCACTTTAATAATTATGAAGATTAATCAATATAATATCGTAGAATATTTATATCAGTTTAATCATTTTGGTCTAATTATATGTGCCATCATATCAAAATGTCAAGCACGCAAAGTACTAACTCATTTTATGATATATAGAAATATTTTACCGTAAAATTAACTTTAATTGACATAAGCCAATTACATTTGATTTATTAGCATAGGTATAGCACATACAAATACACACACCGTGTTAAATCATAATTTATTTTGTTAAAAATTGTTAAAATTTAAAAATTGACATTCATTATAACCGCATGAACAATTTATTAACAGCGATTAAAAATTTAGCGTTTAAAAACTTTTAACTAGTGATTCGACGCCGGCGCGACGCAAAAAGGACGAGAATGAAAAATTTGAAAGTTTTTCAATTTTATACATTGGAAAACCAAATTATTACACACTTAAGTGTTGAGTGCGAGTTTAAAATGAAGTTAATTAATTTAGTTGTCTTGAAGAACGCCATCGCATCTTAATCTTTAAGAGCGTGTAATCCGTCAGTAGAATTAAACACGTTTTCTATTATTTCATTAAATTAGTTCCTTAATAGACAATTTAAAATGGTGATTTACTAACCTGAGGGTAGTCTCCGAATTTTGTTTGATAATCGAACACGTAGAGATAGGAATTTCTGTGCTCTGCAGAATGCAGGTCGGCCGTGTGAACCACCGGTGCAACGTATTGAGCATCCGATAGAGCTTCCAGAGTTTCGTCCCTGATATTGATGGGATGCTGCACCGGCCTCTCCCAATCCGTGTATTCGTTTACTATGGTCGCCAGAATTTCGGAAAGATGATAGCTGTAAGTGTTTCGTACAAAAGTTTTTAAAATTTTCGACCTCCTATCCGCTTCGATTCCGTACTGGACGTCTTCTCCATTAAAAGCAAAATAAGCTTCTGCTTTGACAACACCCAGCAGGAGATCGTATCGGGAAAGTTTAGAAACTACCGATTTTCTAAGCAATACGTTATTCAGAATATTAATAGCGTTTTGTGGTTCGACTTTCTGCAGTTTATTGTTATCGAATTCGCCGTAATGTTGATTTTCTGCACACAAAGTTTTTTGATAAATTACGAAAGGTTTGAAATTATTTTTATAATTACCAGGCGGTTCTTCGGTGTCTATTACTACGCCGTCTACGCTTGGACCGAAAGCGAAAACAAATTCTGGAGCAATCACAGGTGTGTTCATTAACACTTCTAAGGGTTTCTCTCGAAGGCACTTAAGGAGGTGCGAATGTGGCAGTTCTGGAGAACAATTTGAGTGAACCGCTACTTGGGCAGCGTATCTCGACGGTTCCTGGACGAGTGCCCACGGTGATAAGGCGGATCCCGACATTAACACAGCTCGATGAAACAAAACACCTGAAAATGGAAAACACTGATTTAAAAAGCATTGTCGAGATACATATTTGCATTCAAACTACATCAAACTATCTGAAAGATATAAATCAAGCTGTTGGGCGTCTTGAACCTTTGCCAACTGGCATTGTCCGGACCCAACCCTGTAATTGACTTATTGGCCAGAAGTGAAGTGACAACTGGCGATCGATAAGAAAGCGTTCTCTTTGAAATGACTCATTTAAAGAGGCTGTTTAAGAGTATGGATTCTAAATTGTTTTATAATGAAGTTTTGGAGACCCCTAATAGGGCTGCTTGTCAGCTAATGCACCTACTTTACTTTTATGTCTTTAATTATCTATTAATGGCAATTGTTAAAGATGACTTTGAGTTTCTTCATTATCGGCAAAGTGATTCAGGAGCTTTAAAATTTCTTAGCAACTAAAAAGCGGAATTTTAACTTTAAAACGAAATTTAATAAAACTCATACTAGACATTAATAATAAAAAAAGAAAAATGGTATGGATTGTATGGTTCAAGTACGCTCGAGAACTTGAATAGCGTTAAGTACTCGAGCAATTAAAAAAAAGATTTAAACTTCATAATATGATGATGTACGTGACCCAGAAAAATTTGTGCAATTTATTTTAGTATCTACGAGTAACAAAAAATCTTGAACAAAAGCTAGAAAAAAAGTAAAACTTTATCGAACACATTTTCTTTGGTACAATTAAGTAATTGGGCCGCTTTCTCTCTAGGTTCTAAGTAGTACTAAATTTTTACTTTTGCTTTATAAACTTTTTCTAACTCTATAACTTGATTATACTTCTACAAAATTGAAATTAAGGATCTTTTGCTTTAAGATTTTATTTTATTATTAAGGGTCACATTTCGTTACACCCCTTCACGTACTTTATTTTAAAATTCCAAATAAAATATTATCTTCTGTTTACAGTAAAAAAGTAACAAAGGAAACATCAACCTAAAGTTTCCCAATTTAAAAACAATTATTTCATTTTAGTACCGGTGTAAAAGGGTATATTTACCCCAGTGAAATTTTATCCCTAGAGAATTTCTCAAGAGAACTTTACTAGGGGGAAGGGGGGGGGGGTGAAAAAGTTCAAAATAATCTCAGTGAATTTTTATTACTGTTTATGTATCAAATTCGATTATATTTTATTCTGAGATGCTAAAATATTTTCCTCTGATTTTGGAAGAATAAAAATAAATAAAATAGGATAATTTATTAGTTAAATAGTAAAAGTAATAGTAATACAAGGTGGGGCGCGGGAGCTTCCCACATTTCAAAAAATTGCAATGGAGAAAATGCAGTGAAATTTAAATTTGGAAAATCGATACTCGTACGAAATGATCGCAAAGCTGGTTGGGCAAAAGAACCCTATATAGAACCGTACGCCATTGAGAAAATTCTGAGCAATGGCTACTGCATTTTGCGTGCGAAAGTGGGAAAATCTTTAAAAAAAGGACATCCTATCAGTAATTTAAAACATTATCAGGACAACGGATCTGAAAAAAAAAATGGCGAAAATGAAAAACATGAAACATCTGAGGAAGAAATTAATTGTATTACGGAAAAATCAAAATTTCGTTTCTGTCCCATAAATAATATTTGGCTAAAACGACTTTGTGAGAAGCTTGGACTTTCATTTGACAAGAATTCCGACTTTGTAGAAACAAAAAAATTTGTTGCTCCATTCGCCTCACACTGTTATAGAAGTCAAGGCAATGCATCTTTATGCATTACAGGAAGTGAAGATCAATTTATGAAAACTCAAAAACAAGAAGTTGATCTGTTTTCTGGTGTTAAGAATTACATGAATATTACGTAAATGGACAAAAATGCAATTTGGGCAACAGATGGTGAGATGCAGCACTTATGGGTACCTTTAAAGTTTTTACAAAAACTAGGAAAGAAAAGACTTTTTTGAACAAACTGTTTTATTGTTTTTCAAAATATTCGCCTTTGAGATTTATACACTTTTGCATACGTGAAAACCAAGTTTCGAAACATTTTTTCCACTCTGAAGATAGCATCTCAAAAATCAGGTTTTTGAAGACTTCAACTGCTTCTGAGATGAAAATCTTTATCCAGGCATTTTTTGTTTGACATTGGGGAACAAAAGTAAGTCGTTAGGCGATAAATCAGATGAATACGGGCTATGAGACATTAATTCGATGTTTTTCTCCTTCAAATAAGCAATTGTTCGATATGCTGTGTGAAAGCTGGCATTGTCATGATGAAGAATGATTCGACGTTTTTGGTTGTTTTTCCTGATTTCGTCGATGACTTTTGGCAAACAAATTGTTGTATACCATTCAGCATTCACTGTTCTTTGAGTAAAACTGAAGAAGAAAGCGATCATTTTTTTGGCAATGCTTCGTGAACGAACAACTTTTGTAGGATTCGGTTCGTCTTGAAACACCCATACAGTGAATTGCTGCTTGGTTTCCGGATCATACGAATATATTCAAGTTTCGCCATCTGTGGCGATGTTGTATACGGATTTTGAAGTACCTCGGTCAAATTTTTGGAGCATTTCCTTACCCCAAATAACACGAGACCTTTTTTGAGCTTCAGTCCAGTTACGCGGAATCCATCGAGAACAGATCTTTTTTACCTGTAAATATTCATTCAAAATTGAATGTATTGCAGTCTTCGATATGCCTAAAGATGCCACTATTTCACCATATGTCACATGTCGATCTTCTACAATCATGTTGCGTACAGCATCGATGTTATCTGGAATAACAACTGATTTTGGTCGACCTTCAAGAGATTCATTACTAACAGACGCACGACCACGACCAAATTCTGCAAACCAGTTATAAATAGTCTTTTCTGATACAGCTTCATTGCTAAAAGTGGAACGCAGCGATTCTATGCATTGTTGTTGAGTTAGGCCTTTGCTACAAAATTTCTTAGAGAGGTAAAAATTCACTAAGAATATTTTGAGCTTTTTTACCTCCCCGGTAAAAATTCCCTAGGGAAATTTTACTCCCAGTAAAAAATGATTAGGGGCTAAAAAAAGGGGGTGGTAAAATTACACTAGGAAATTTTTACACCCAGGGGTAAAATATAAGGGGGTTAAAATTCCCAGCTACACCGGTGATAAAGAACCCTGCAGTATTACTTTAATGTCGCCGAGAGTAAAAGTAAATTCAATTTTAGATTTTCTTTTTGCATTTGAAGAGCGCAGGCTAAGAAGGGGGATAGTCAAAATTTACAATTTTTCAGGAACGCGATTTTAAAGTTTGAAATATCTTTTGCCTAACTTCAATTTTAGCCTATATTTCATTTCTATACGATAGAATATTGCATTAGCTATTAATTGCCGCAAAAATTAAAAAGGTTTCAAAAATATGACTACCCCCCTTCTTAGCCTGCGCCCTTCATTTGAAGACAATTAACCATGTTTTATTTGAAGCAAATCTAGTGGAAAAGAGTTATCACAGATTAAAATAAATATAAAAATAAAAATTTGACTTGTATTTGGCAGTTAAGTAAGGCAAAGGTTTTGATTTCTGATAAAAATAAGTTTATCCGCAAAGAAGACAAAAATTGTGATACTGCTCAAGTCGAAGCATTTAAATTGGTGTTATTGTCCGATGAAGCAGAAGCTATGAGAAGAGGCAATAGAGATTATTTCATCATTGAGTTGTAGAAATTTAAAAAAAGTTAAAAAGTATTCGAAACGTGTTAGTCTAACTTTTGCATATTGATTTTTAAATTTTGTTAATGCTGTTGTTACATTGTAGTAATAAAAGTTTAAAACCACAATTTATTGCAGAATATTCTGTTTACTCGTTTTTTGTTATTAATAGTCTGTTCTTACTTATGAGGTTGCAAATATACGTTTATTATTTATATTTAGTGTATTCCGTTTCATCGTAAGCATTAACTAATAATCCCCAAATTAAAATATTTGTAATCAATATAAAACTGAAAAACAAAAAATCAAATGAAAGTGTGAAAAAAAGGTCATCATGTACACAATGCAGAGTGGAACTAAATCTTCGACTCCCAATTTCTCAAAAATAGCTGCGTATCCTTATTTCTAAAATATTTTCTCAAAATTCGATTGGCATTTTTCGGTCTCTTATTATTATCCAATAGGTACACTTAATCTATAATCTTTAGTTTTTTTCGAATTATATTGAAAAGTATGATAACTTTTCTTATGTTGCCAAACACAATTTTGGAAAAATTGGGATCAAACATAAATTTTCTTTGTAGGAAATGCTTTTTATGGATGGGATAGTATGCACTAAATACTTTTCCAAGATTTCCCATTTCATATTACCTAAGAAATTTTTTAACAAACAATTCCGAAGTTTTTATACTCCAGGATATGAAACAAGTTTTCGAATCGATTTGCTTTAGGAAGTTCAGAAGTTTTTGGGCTTATTCATTATTAACAAATGAAAACCTCTCCACGAATATTTTTTATTACTATGTAATTTTTAATGCAGCAATGAATTTTTATTAGCCCCAGTTCCGTTCGAAATTTTGAGCAAAAAATGTTAAATTAAATTTTTTTATAAGAAATTAGAACGGATGGGTATCACGAATCTTTTTCTGCGGATATCAATTTCGCTAGTTTTTCATGTGGTGTGTAAGTGTAATATAAGAGACAAGGGTTTGGTAATATAATAGTGGAAACGACCGAATAGAGAAAAAATAATCTCGAAGTAAAAAGGAAAATAAAGATATATCAAATTGCAACAATTCGTAATTATACATTTTCTTTAGATACTAATATCATATTATGGAAACATCCGGGGTAACTTTAGTTTTCTTTTAAAGTTTCCAAACATATACTAGGAAAGCCGGGTCTTGTTTTTCTCCTTTTAAAATAAATAATTAATTTTGCGATAAATTAAAAATTAATGGATTTTTAGGTAAACCTCTGAAAACAACAAAAGCAGGTTTTTCTGTAAACATATAAAGTTCCATTTCAATTAATATTGCACTGCAACGGCTTAAAAGGTTTGTGTTGCACATTAATATATTATCAACGAGTGCACTAAAAGTTTAAATAATTCTGTTGGAAAATAAACATAAAAATAAAAAATTATTTAGGATTACCCTTTGCGCCAAACTTGTAAAGTAAATTTAAATGTTTTTACATAGAGATGTAATTTTTTGGTCGTGTTTTAGCTAGGATGTTAAATTAAAATCTTGGACCGTCCGATCCCAGCAAAACCCAAAATAAGGCCATCCACTCGGGAAGTTCACGGTCTAACCGCACGTTTCCCCAGTCCGGAAGGTTGTTTTTTGGCCTGCTTGCCTGCAATAACATCGGTTCTGCAGATGGATAGAATTTCCACTAGAAATGCGGATTTTTCTGTTGTCTATTAATGAAGTATCTAAAAATGTTAATGTAGTCTCCCAAGAGGAAACACAACGATTATCAACCCCATGGGATGGTGTATTCTAGCATTTCCTCTTTAAAATCATTACCAAAGCTCGTACGTGTATAACCAGCATAAATCACTAGGTATATGCATATAGTAAACATATTTTCGAATAATTTTACATAAATCAAGATTATCACGTCGTGGGCATATCAGTTGGATTCTAAAAGTAAGTTTGCACTCGTATGGAAGAGCTTAAGCCGAAATGCATAAAAGTTAGTAAGTTAGCTCTTGGCAAACGACTTTAATTACCCATAAGACATATTAAATCAAATAATGTTTTCCAATAACACTCCAGTTGCTAGTTTTCATTTAACCTGCATATGTCATAATGAACTTGCACTAATTGTTTTCAAAATATGCAATTTAACTAAATCCATAATGAGCTTCGTTATGCTGTTTCATATCGCAATTGATGGAACGTATGGAATGTGCCAGTTATAACTAGCAATTGTAAGTTTAATTGGTAAATTTTGATATCAGTAAACCAACACAGCAAAACAATTTTATCCAAAATCTGCGATAATAAAATAATTGTTGGGGACACGAGCAGTTAGGATTTCAAGCAGCAGGATGGAAGTATTTATTATGCCGAGGGGGACTGAAACTTTGATTTTTGAAGGTCAAATTAAGTTTAATACGCTTCTTTGCATGATTTTTAAATGAAAACGTATTAAGCAGTTTACGTTACGGAAAATTCCCCTGAGGGTAGGCACGTTCCTAAAATTATTACAGCATAGCAGCTAGAAGATCGGAAGCCATTTAAACTTCCGGTGGATTACAACAGTATTGCTTTATTTTTACAACATTGTTGTATTTACCGGGTTTTCACTCAATATTATGCGAAATCAGTATCGAAGAAGTTGATGTACTTAAAAAAAGAAATGCGAAAAGAAGGAGGAATATTTTTTGAGATCTAACTCTTTAAATATTAAAAGTTCGCATGTGTTACATTTTCCATATTAATTTATATTTATTAGTTTTCTTTTAGAGAAAGTAGTAAAAAACAGATTTATGTTGTCGCCTAAAATTTAAAATATCATTTAAAGCTGAAAATTCGGTTTAAATTCTTATTATCGTGCTATTGTGTAAAAACTTTTTCAATTTATCTTCTTGTGTTAATATTTATAATGAAAAAAAGTTTTTTGTGTCCTACCTTCAGGAACAGCGCTCGAAGTGAGTAGGAAGTTAACACAAGCCGCCCCAGTTCCATGGCCAACTACGGTCACATTTGTTGGATCGCCGCCAAAAACGGCAATGTTTTCTTGTAACCAATGTAAGGCAGCTATTTGATCCATTAAACCATAATTTGCAGGTGATCTTGAGTACGGATCCGTATTTGCGTTCAAAAAACCTTTAAAAAGTTTCAAATTTTAGAATACTGAAAAACATTACAGAGATTAGGTTTTGATTGAAAATTGCGTATATTTCGAACATTTGACATAAATCAAAGTAAGTAGGTGTATAATTTTTAAACGTTTCTATAAAAGGGCACAGTTTTATTGGCACATAAATAAAACACCCCATAGAATGGATTTACAAAAAGCGATATTGCAAAAAGTGTGTTCTTTATAGTCCTAACGTTGTATTTTGAATGTATAGGGCTTTCATAAATAAACAATTTAACCCATAAGTGGTATTTGTGTAACTCGAATGCAATGGAATGAATAAAACGTCATATGAAAACGTTAAATATTGGAAGGAAACTAGGGTTGCTATTGCTCGAGGTTTTCCTGAAATTATAGTTTTCGAAAGCTTTCAGCATGACTTTTCAAAAGCAAAAACTCTTTAACTATAAAAAAACCAAATTTATTACATATTTTAACGAGATTCCTTTAAATATTTAAAGAACAAGAAAACAATAGAATATTTTTGCATAAACCACGGTAGAATATCATTTACATTTTTTAACTTCATATTCTAAGCTTTTGCTTTTAACAAATTTCTTTTCATTCAATTGTTAATAATTTGTCATCTTACAATACACAATTTGCATTGCAAACCTCGCTTGAAACTAAAGTGATGCTTATTTCATTATTGTTTTATTTTTATTCCACTTGGAGTTCACGACGACAAACTTTCTGATTTTTATACCGGAAACGCAAGAAAATATTTAAATTGATTCAGGAAATCTTAATAAAATTATTTTGCTTTTAGTTTTTGTTTTACTCTCTAAATTTTCCTTTTTTTAATACATTTGTTGTTTTTTTGTTTCATCGCCCCCGATAATATATTTCTGATTATGGCACAAGGACATTCTGCACAATTTTTGGGTCATAACTTTGACCCAACCCAGTACAGCTATAAGACCCTTATCAAAAAAGCACTCGAAGAAAGGATAATAATTGCCTGACAGGAAAGGTGGGATAACGGAAAATATGGCAGAATAACCCATTCTTTTATACCGAAGGGGACCATACTCTTTTAGGAAACGGGACCTTTAAAGACGTACAGAATGCCCTTCTAACAAGGCATGAAGAATTCGGAAGGCGAGCAAACGACTGAGTGTGGGCTTTTGGACGAACTAAATTATGGAGTGTGAACTGTATAATAACCCTCCTGCAAGCTTGGATGAATTATACAGGGAAACACCCCCAAATCTATTCCTCCCCTTTTTGGCCTTAAAAACTAACTTCGCACAACCAATAGTAATAGACCCCCCATTCTCAGCTAGAATTCTCATCTGACTCAGACTAACAGAATAAAAACTCCCGAACTAAAACCCAGCCCTCCAAACATCTTAAGGATTGATCAAATGCAACAAAAAAGATATTCTAATCTTCTGAACACCTTGCCAGCGGTCGACCCAAAAGGACTTTCAGAATCGCCATCCCACCCACGCATTTGTAACAAGATTCGAAATTCTAACATTCTAAGAATCCACCAATAGCAACTAAAAGGTGCTCAAATCTTCTGAACACCTTGCTAGCGGATGAGTCATAGAATTCTTCAGAATTGCCTTTCCACCCAGACCACAAATAATATTCGAAAATTCAGACGAAAACCCTGTATGAAGGTCCCAAATTTTTCAAAGAACCAAACACAAGGAAACCGAAAAAGCCTTCCCACCCATGAAAAATACTCAGGATATTCTAGCAAATTTTTTCTCCAGAAACAAAGTAGCCAAGGACGCAAAACTTGGTAAAAAGAGGAAGGTGAAAATACATAAACAAGAGCAAATTGAAGAGCGATGAAACTCAACGCACAATGGAGAGGAAATTTCGCAGGAATCCAAATCGAAATGACGGCCAAGGGACGACCCAAGGATAAATTTGACGACACAAATTCGCGAAAGGCGACGAAAGGGTGTAAGACCCTTATTAAAAAGATGGAAGCTCAATAAAAACAGAAAAGAAGACCGGATTTCAGGATAATTTTGTAAAAGTTTGAAATTTTAAAATATCAAAATCGACCAATTACTAGCCGGTTGGTATCAAGTTTAAGTAATTATTTTTCTCTACAAATAAATACTTAATCTGATTATGGCACAAATATCAAAAATTTCCCATTAAATACTTAAATTTTTTGTAAATAATATTTTTTATTTTTATTTTAAAAATTGTAAAATTTTACTTTTACCGCAAATTGATAGACTTGGTGCTAACCAGGCTTCCGTTTTGTTAAAATGACCGATTAAGTACACGGAGAAATATTAATGTCCGTGATTTTGATTATATTTTGAGTTACTTTGGAATCAAAAGTGATTATCTTTGAGTAAGTAATTTCTTCAATTATTGAATTGAAAATTTCTTATATATCCGCACTAATAGTCACGGATTAATCCGAGATCCAAGATTAATTCTTGCAATAGCAGCTGTTGCTACTCTACGGTCTAAATTTCAGTAATCTCATTCGTAAATCCTAGAATTATCTTAAATCTCGGATTAATCCGTGACTATTAGTATGGGCATTAATATAATTTTGGATGAGATTGGTTTATTGTGATTAATGTAATTTGGAACCATTACTTGGATAAGTGAATAATTTGAGATTAAATAGAAATAGCATCAAAAATAAAATTTGATACGAGTGCAGATAGGCAAATTTACCGTTGCCATTTATTTTCCAATTTATTTAAAGTAAAAAGATTGAAATTAAAAAAAACATTATTTTGAAAATTACATTTTGAAAAATTAGTTTCCTCAAATTAGTCTGAGTTAGCAGAGCAGAAATTTGGTTAATCTAATTTTTCAGGAAAATCCATTTTGAAAATTATATTAGAAAAATAAATATTTGGTACAATATTATATTAATAATAAAAGTTGAACCTAAAATTGTTTAAGTTTTCTAAATTCTAATAACTACAAATTAATAAAACGTGAAAGTGGTAAACTAGGGAAATTTCCACCCAGGGTTAGGAAACAAATTGCAGAAAATTATAAGCGGTTAGTTTTGAGAGCAGTTTACAGAGTACTTCATGTTTCAGTTTCAAAATTTTAGTTTTCATTTAGTAATCGTAAAGTGCTTTAAAATTGTAATTGTATTAAGTTTCATTTGTAGAAGCAAAATTATAAAGTTAATGTTAATACGGCCAGAAATAGAAATGCTTTCATGAAAATAAATTGACTTCCCAGATAAGATTTTCCAGCTGTCTTGACGTGTAAATAGGACAGGTGCACAGTTGGAAATTTGAGTAAAAATCAATAAAATAAATCATGAATCGTTTCTATTTACATGACTTTATTCAAACTTTAATGCTAATAGACCTCGTTCGATTTGTAGAGATAACATAGATTTTCTGTCCTGGAAAATTCCAACAAAGGCACAGAAACATTTGGAGAGCATGGTTTCAAACTGCTGCTAGAGAGAAATATACTGCATGTTTCAGTCTACCAGACCATTATTTAGTAAAAATCTTAAAAATAATAAAAATTTAAATTTAAAACAGGGAAGGGGGGGGGGGCAAAAAATTTACTGCTTTGATAAGTAAATGAAGAATTTTTTTTATTAAATATTAAAATAAATTTGGAATGAAATGTGAAAATGAGAAAACGGAAAATGATATAAGCAGTCACTTACGTGCGTAGGTTTAAACTTAAAATTGGAAGTGAAGCTGAGGGGTAACTTTTTTAAAATATCAAACAGCCACCAGAGAGCGTGACTGCAACCCGAGTAGACGTGCTTTTGAATTCTATATTCGTATGTTGGATGAATAACAATGAATTAGAAATACCAAATATTAAAAATAAAAATAAATTGATTTTTTATTTAAAAGAATCATATTTACTAAAGGCTTGAATTATTGTTTTAAGCGTATGCAACCTCATCTAAATATTTAGTATACCAATAATGCAGTACTGAGTGTATTTACCTATTTGTTAATTTCCAAAACGGAAGTGCTGCTTTTGCTTAATTTAACCTGACTCGGTGCTTACGTATGCAATTATCATAGGGATAAAATATTCACTGTCGTCTATTTATGTTTAGATTATATTAGAAAATAATTTTAAGATCAAAGGAGGTAAATACAATTCTCATATTATCTACCTACCTACAGGTAGTATGTTTGTGCTTACCACAAACAAATTAAACTGAATCTTAATTAAAAATTTAAATTTTAAATAAATATTGCCATGACTTAATAATAACGAAACGAAATAAGATAAAATATTTTAAAATACCGTTAAAGCTAATAAAAACAGGATTTACGTTTAATAATTAAAATATTCGTAAACACTCTTAAACCGTTTGAACAATAACACTGAAAGACCTTTCTTAACCCTTGCAAATCCGTTACACAATTCCGTATAATTACAATTAAAGTCCTATTCAAAATTGATATTCATCATGCGTCTATTTCACTTTATTATTATTGTCACTATTTGTGTTATCTTCTTCGTGGCATATTTTGCTAATTAAAGCTGAAATAATAATAAACATTTTAATCTTCAAATGTACAGGGCACGGAAAAATAACCGAAATAAATTTTCTTTGTTTTTCGTCAGAGTCTCTCTTTTTATTGTTAATTAATCTCCACGTAACACTTTTTTTTATTTTATATCGATAGTAGGTGTGATATTTCGGTATTTGTGTAATAAATCTTGTTTTTTGCAATTAAATCTTTTAGACTGAAAGCTTTCCTGAAAGCTGGTATACCTACCGATAAGTATTATTGCTTTCTCTTATATTTATATCATATTTAAGTCATCTTCAGTTGTTTTCAATAAAAAATTCTAAACTTAAGATATTACGGATCTCGATGATGGATAGCAGTTCTCTCATTAAGGGCTTTAAGCTAAAGTTGTCACCAAGTATAAAACCAAAAGGTTGTGCTAAACAAAAAATTTGCGAGATTCAATTGAATTTAGTTCGGGTGAAATTCAACAAATAAAACTTGCTTTTCTCAGAGAGTTGTGAGTTAAGATACATGAAGAGTAATAATAATTTCAATAAATCTGAAGATGCTACCCATTAAACCCTTATCATCGAAGCTAATTAGTCCTTCAATTAGTTGAAATTCTCCTTACAGTAGCAGATAAACTTAATTATGCGTTTTTTTGATGATCCTTAGAAAATTCCACGTCCTCTCTATAAATTGTTAGAATTTTCATATTGCAACCAATAACAATAATTAGTAGAAAATATGGAAAATTGATAAATAATTATTAAATTACGAGAGTTACCGAAGGGAAATGACATCAAAGTCTGGTAATATAAATTTTTTTTATTGATAACTGCAGATAAAAAAAAGATTAAAAATGTCTTTAAAAAGCTCATCAATAGAACTAATAATCACATAGAGCAAGCATACTATGCAGTGTCGAACGATGCAATGTAGGTACATCGATTTTTCTTTTAATTAAAATTTTCCCCTATGTTCTTTGGCATAGGTAATTAAAACCTCTTTATCAATGCATACCTACCTATACGAAATTACTCGCAACATTCAATGAGAAATTAAACCGCACAGAATTATTCAACCTTAATTTTTCACACGGCGCTGCATTTCTACAGCAAAAAAATTGAACTTAAAAATATTTCGAAAAATTCCAGCAACAAAATCGAAAAAAAGTAATAAATTGTAAATTGTAACGTTATGTGGCTCAAATAAAAAGATGGTTTTACAGGAAGAGTTATTGGGTCATTGCGCATAAGTTTGTGCATTTGATATTTTAGTCGGGCGGTTAATTTATTAATCCCAGCCAGGAAACATTGCAGAAAACGATTACTTCCGGCGCTTAGAGATGCCGCTATGGAAAGAGGTGACCTAGGGGCAAAGGAAGTTGGCAACGAGGAAGCTACCGTGATAAAAAATTATCTTAAGAAAATTATATCCGCCTTTCCAGATCAGAATTAAAAAGAAAAGTTATAAAATTTAAGTAATCCCAAAATTACTAAAATATTTTTTTTAAATATCTTATGCTAACAGAATACTATTTATTTGTGGAAAACTAATTTGTTCGTGTTTAAATTTTATCACGTTCTGCCCTCCGGAAATGTAGGTACAATGTAGTAAGAGCGCTTGATCAACACGCTCAGTTTTACTCTATTAACGACCTCTATTCTTTATTGTCGCCCAACTTTTTTTGTTAACTTGTCCACTATTTATAGTTTACAATTAAGCCGTTGTCATATCAACAAAATAGAAAATGCTCGACTGTTGGAAGATGTAGCAAATTTAGATAAACGAAAATCTTTTCTTTGATTATAGAAACCAATTCTTCCGCTTGAGTTTTCCTCAAATTGTATTATATAATCAATCAATATTGGGATACCGTGGAATATCTATGTATCAGGATTGACGGATTTATACTTCAAAAAAAATTTTTAAATTGCAAGTGAGTATGAACAACATTGCACTCTGTTTATCTTATCCTTGTAAAGTTGGAAAAACTTGGTATAAAAATCCAATTTAACAAACTTGACAGCAAATTTGGAGAGCTTTTCTATATCCAGTTAGTAAAACGAAAGCCTTATCGAATTAAGAAGTAATACATTCACATGTAGAGTTCCCCCTCGTTACAAAATCTAATTAGATTTTACGTTCATTGTAATTTAAAGAATATTTTTGTAAGTACTTTTTATGATGAATTTCTGTCTTAGTTGGATTTCTCTGAGGATTGAGAACTACATTTTATTTTTAAATAAACATCAAGCTTTATTTATTATTTGATTAGTACACAGGTTGTGTTGTATTTGTTGAATGTAAAGGAACTCCAATAATGAAATACTGGAATGGAATAAGAAGATGTATAGGCTGACGTTCACAATTTCTTTGACATTTTGAATTGCTTACATTTCGTTTAAAATAGAGTACCTTATGTTTATTTTGTAATAATTTTATTTAAAGACAATATTAAACTCTGTATTATTTGTTAATTTATAATATATTACTAATCGGTCAATATAGCAATATAGGGATGTTTGCAAAGCAATGCGGTTTGTATAACTATAGTTAACGTAGTTACTAACCGTTAAACATAACGGATAACGGATCGTTAACCGTTTAATTATATCATCCCTTCAAAATTTCCGTTTAATACAGCTTTTCATAATTAGAGACGTATAATTAAAAATAGTTTTTCTTAAAAAAAAATTAATATGTTGACTTGATACGAAAGCTTAACAATAGATTTCGTGGCCCGGCGTAGCATAGTCGGACCTCCAGGGTCGTACTTAGGAAAGTCGCGGCAGCTGTCGCGTCTGTGAGAGCGATCCAGGTTATTGTTTGCTTATTGCTTGTAGCTCGAATCCTTACAAAATTACCCTGAAAAAGAAGTACACAAGAAAACTGCCAGTGAGGGTTTGTAACGGTACGTATAATAAACGGAAAATATGTTGCCATACAACGCAGGTTCCTTAAGCTAAATAAAGGGGTCGACCTTGGCATGCATGAAATTAATGCTAAACAAATACACAAATAATACAGTTTTGGCCACTCCAACAATCTGGAGGGTTGATGCTGTCGAAGACAGCGGCCTAAAATGGCGATACGGTAACGATTTCGATGCACTTTAATATTTAAGAATTACTCACATTAGTCAGTTGAATTCGAGACACAGCAATAGCGAGTAACTGAGGTGTTTCCTCGGACGGCAGACGGTAAATAATTAAAGCTGGAAGCGGAATGTTGTCTTGTAAAAGCGCGGGATTTTTGACCCTGCGCACAGTCGTCGTATAGCAGATGCTCCTTCAAGCAAAATGGACGTAAGCGTCCTTACAAATACTCGTCATCAAAGTTATGACGTCACTACGGTAACGATGACGGTAAAATAGCACGTCGCCACAATAAGTAATACTTGTACTCGTTCCAGGGTTAAATCACTACCTGGATTTATTATACTACCAAGGTAGTCACAAACAAAAAAGCGGAATTGCGTAATCACTTTACGCAGCGCGGTAATCACTCACCTGATCTTCACAAAAATCGGAATTAAGCCACAATTACGGTAATTCACAATACGATACGCATGAATCGGTAATACAAATTATTCGGCGGAATTATTCGCTCGCTCGAACGTTTCAATCTGCCTGCACCGCTTGAATGCCTGTAAAACTACAAGTCGTCCCTACCCTCTCCTAAATTGTTCGCTCTGGAATGTCCAGGCATAGATTTGCTTATCCAAAAAGGTCAAGCTTATCTCCCGGCCTTGAGTAAAGCACTCGATGCATTCTGCATAATAAAGGTTGGAGCGTGTCGGTAGTTTGAGAAGGGCGCGGGAATTTAAAGAAAATTTAAAAATAAATTCGTAACCGTAACAGACTACAGACTATCGATAGTGTGTTTCGTGCTGTAATGATTGTTTGAACTATTCTACTAGAAATGAAGTTTCGTGTGCAAATATTAGTGATATTAACAGAATAAATATTCATGGACTACTAATACTCTACATTTTTAATTATTATTCATCAATTTGCATCAAATAAACGCCTCGTCAACCGATTATTAAAATACAGAACCATGTGTAAAAAGTGTCATTACGCATTGCTATCAATAAATGAAAGATAAAATGTGATAAATATGCAACGAAATAAATATATTCAAAATTACTTTTGGTTAATGTTCATTATAAATAGTGCAGTACACTGTACATTTTATTTTCTGTAATATTTATACCAGATTGGTATAATGTAACTTCTGTTCAAGTTGGTACGACTAAATTTCTTTTTTAACCTCACTTCTCGGCATTGCGGATGGTTGTTAGCAAAGTAGAAAAAAATTATTCTACATACATTATATAATATCTCGTCGAATTGATCTGAAATTTGGTAATAATATTCAGACTCTGTGTTTCAATCAACTAATAAATGTGTAAAATATCCACGTTTATCCACGACGAAAGTTTGTAAAATTTAAATTACAAACATCTTTATTTACTATGTAGAATGCATTTATGCAGTAAATAAACTTTTTGTTTAAATTAGCTGCATTACAAAAGAAATTTGAATTTTGACTTCATCTTGGACTCTTAAAGTTGACATAACTCCTTGACATCTGCATATTGTTACATAACGATCGACCTAGTTCGTTTTCCTCTAATGGCAATTTCTTCTTTATCTACACATTATGCTGTTTCGTTAGAGGTGTAATTTTAAATTGGTAATGCTATTTAGCTAACGAGAAATTAAAAATATAGTTTGATTATAAAAAAAAACTCTAATTGTTTAAACCGGTTTAGTTGAAAATTTGTGTTTATAGATTTTCAAATTTTAAATTTGAGATTAGAACACCGGGGGGGGGGGGGAAGCGTGAGTTGTACAATTGGCAAATATTTTATTAGCGAATATTTTTCAAACTGAAGTTTTGCGATATTTAGATTTTTTTTCAACGTTTAGCTTCTGAAATAGCGTAGAAGTAGCAGCCTAATATTTTTTGGATTTTACAGAATTTCTTAGATGAATAAATATTGAAGTGATATTTTCATACGTCCCAATTTTCCGAATATAATCTTTAAAAATTGTTTGCCATAATGGAAAATTTATATTTTAGAGATAACTCGACCCAGGTGCCAACGGTATCTAACCTTTCCGTGATACTTTCAATTTAATTTGAAAATTTATGTTTAAAAACAGTTACTGTCTTTTAAATTCTTAAATTTTCAAAACCTGATTTCATCAAATATCTCAAATTCCGGACAACCCCAATCCAAATTAATCAAAAAATCTTACTCACTCAAAACTAAACTTTATTCTTTGTCATATACAAAATATTTTAAAACCAATCTCAAAATTGTGGGAGACGATTTTCTCCTCAAGCGCTTTGGGCGGTCATTTTGACAAAAAACCTGGTTTTCACCGCCCGTTGCTGCCACTACAAACTCGTTACCGGGAAAACCAGCAAATACAAAATAACAAAGAAATTTTCAAAAATAAATTCTACAATCAAAATAACAATTTTCACAATAATTATCAAATGAAAATTCCAAGTTGTATTTTGAAACACAACAATATACTGCAATGCTTTATTCTCGAGTGTGGAATGCTAACAAATTTCAGTGAACTTAAATGCAATAAAAAGAGAAATTTTATATTTTCACTTAGTTTTCCGTAAATAGGACAGGAATGAAAGAATGAAGTACTCCGCATTTGATAATTAAAGAGGATTTAATATAAATTGGGTAATAAACCATTAAAGTGAATAATTGTATTGAAATTAATTATTTACATAAAAATAATAATTCCATAATAAAATATAGAAGATTATTATTTACAAAAAATATGGAAATTAATGTTGATATTATTAGTTTGAAGCTATAGTTTCAATTCAACTGTAGGTAATGGATATTGAATGTTATTGTACCTGAATAAACACTTTTTTTGTGAAAGAGATTTAATTAAAGTAAATTATGAAATCATAAAATACATAATATTGTAGCTAAAATTAAAGACAACAAAACTAAAAGTAAAATTTTATAAATTAAATTATTTATACATATTTTGAAAATTAAATGCAACATTACATACCAGTTTCAACATAAATAGATCATTGGTATATTTGGAAAGTTTGGTTTTTCGATAGTGAACAATATTGATATTACCTAATGGAGTTTGAATGGATGTGTCAATAAATAATGAAATTAAGGACATAATCCTTGATTTTATAGATTCAACTTCGAGCTAAACTATGATAATCACAAGAAATGAAAATTTAGTGGTTTTTATTCACAAAAATTATAATGAAAATAATCAAAAGTATTTTCTTCAGTAGGAAAGCAATGTTTTCGTTTTTATAACTTCTGGCTAATAATTTCTAACAAAACATTTTTATAATTTCATGTTGGAAATCCATGAAGTAGTATTTTCCATACAAGACTCATTTGAATTTAATGATAATCAGGATTTGATTGTTACACTGCAGACCAAGAGATTCTCATCCGACAATACTTTTATTTTATGGTTTGGTTTAATCCACGTCTTTCGTTTGTATCGTATTGTTACAGAATAAAACTATGCTTATAACAAATTTAGCTTCATGTCTCAAGGAAGCTAGATCCGCTGCTGTTTAAAATAACTAGAAGCAAAGCAGAAGTATAAAAAAAAGATCGGACTGAAAAGAGTTCGAATATTTGGTTTCATAAAATTTTAAGTTCTTATTACATCGCCAATAGTTAGGAAATGGACTAGCAAAAAATAGTTAGACGGAAATTTCGTAAAAAAATCTTTGTAGCAAAAACACAATATCAGTATAATGTTTTTTTAGTGTTGTGGTTTGAAAAGTATATATTTTTGACAGTTATGTTTGATTTATCTTCCCATACGTTATGTAGCAACAAAAGGACCACATATTATTTTTTAAGATAAAGAAAAAATAAAAAACTGCGTAATTTATTACCAAATTTCAAAAACTTGGTCTAGACTGAGTCTAGACTGATGTTACAAAATTTTAAACCGCCATTCATTTTGGTGGAGCATCAGATAACAATTTAGCAATTTAAAACAAATTCCTTCCGTAAATATTGCCTAGGTGACATGTTAAGTGAATGTCACAATAGTATTCATTGTTGAACTAACAGATTGAAGTTTAAACTTGTCGCTGCAAATCGATGCATCATTTTAAATTGCTACGGAATAGTCCTGCATGAATTTTTAAAAGTTGCCGTAATAAATAGTACGACACGTATAATGGAATAGCATTTTTCTAGCAAAGAAAAGTCAAAAAGTGAGCGAAATAATTGAAATTCGTAAAGGCTGGTTTATCGGCACTCTCCGAACGAGAGAGATACCGTCTACGACACTGCGACACAACAGTCTAGCTTCCTAGCCGCTAGCCTACGACAGTACTTTTTTATTTTCCGCATTCTTAAATATGTTGTGTTAAAGTTAGCGTAGCTAAACCGACCCTTAAAATTTCAACTTATAGTACGTGTTAGCCATCTGAAAAATGTATGAAGCGCGAATTGCTATAATTTAAAAAATAACCTCGACAAAACTGTTAGTGAAGAGAACAAATGACATGATTATCAATCAAAAGCAATAAGAAAACCGCAAAAGACACATAGAGAGACTCATAAAACATAATTGAATGTTCGCTGTAAGATATATCTTGTAGGTTGAGGCATAGCAGGGCGTCTTCACAGATAGAGCAATAATGACGCCACAAATGGTTGTGTCGATAACGGTACTTTAGTTCCGACTTGAACGGTAAATTAAGTATGTGTAGACAATGTGAAACATTGTGTATTCCGTATTTTCATAAATAACGTTTTGGGGTAACATGTGTACATACACGTAAAATATTAACATGCAACTTTTGCGGAAAAAGTTTGTTATAATCCGTATCATTCTAAACAAATTCCTTTTAGATCTCCACATACATAACGACAAGCGTAAAACACGGTCGTTACCAGCTGAACTGACGAACGACGCTATTTCCTCCCCCTTACGCACTTCACTTTCGCCTTTAGTGTTGAAGCTCAGGTGTGCACAAATCCGGACATTATTCCCTAAAGCTAGAGAACACATATTTCACTTTCTCGAATAGTTAAAAATCGAGGGAAATGATTTTCCCGTGGCTTCCAAAGTAGGTACTTGAAAAGTGCGTAGAAATTCGTGTCAGGGGAATTAAGAAACGTTTTGTACTTTAAGCGTTATCTCATTAACTTTAAAACCATTTATCTTTATAAATCTCGATAATTGCGTTAAAATAACTTTTTCTCGGTGTAACGAAACGATGCCAACATTTAGACTTGATAATAATTTTTACTGCGTCGATTATTTTGGAAACCGAACAAAAAGTTCCAGAATTTATACGAATCGCGGGTTGCATGTAACGTTTCGAGTTAACTACTGCTTGCAAATAATGTTTTCAAAAGTTTGAAAGAAACAGACAACCAATAAAATAGTGTTTCTAGTTTTAATTGAAGAGGAGACAAAAGTAGCCAGACTTTCTCGTCCAAATACACATGTACGGACCAGGAAACTTTGAAGGAATTTAATTTAGAAAGTTTTTCTGAAGTTTGGGGTCTTAGAATTAAGTTTTGGGTAAATTGAACTAAAGCAACTATTCTAAAACTTATTTAGTAGATTTTGTTTTAAGCCAATGGTATACGTTCTCCTAATCTATCGACTTTTTCATCACAATTAATTTTCCATTTAAACTTGCAACATTTTTCGAATTATACTCATAATACCAGCAGCGAATTTGGCGAATTTTCTAAATTTGCTTTGTATTTTTTTTTCGGATGAAATTGCGTCGTTCCTTCAATATTTTGGTTTAGGTTTAAAAGTTTAAATTTGAATATTTTAAAACTGTTTGCCTCGGTAATATCACAGGAAATGCAGCGACATTATTCGGCAGTTAAATATTATTTTTGCCAGCCAAACTTTGATGTCGTAAATTAGGTCTTGCAATTAAAACAAACATTTACTTAACAATTACCGTCTTTTACTGTAACCAAAATGCGGGACAACAAGTGATCCCAAAGTGCGAATTTGTTTTACTTGCTAGAATTCTGAAATAAATTGACTTTAAACTAGCAAATTTGTCAAAGCGGGTTACAGTTATATGTAACAAACTGTAAACTTTCGATAAATGTTTCTGAAATGGTTGCGGTTATTACTGAAATTCCAACGGTTACTTTATCTAAATATCAATTCTGTTTATTGCTTGAATGCGAACACCACAATTACAAATTTTTGATCTAATCTGTTGACCCAACGAAAATAATTGTATTGCTTCGGATATCGTTTGGCTTCAACATTCCGCATTTTGCACGGCGGAAGAGCCAAGATAATTTCGTGTTTTAAAAATATTGTTTAGTCCATGTTAATCATTTTCCATCCACTAAAATTTTGTAAAATTTACAGTTTACTCCTAAAATTTTCTAAGGAAGCTTTTAGCATAACAAAATTTGCAGAATAAACTTAATGTGATGGCATACTTTGATGTCCGCGTGACTTGCAAGTGCTAGGAAACTCAAGCATTTAAGCTATGATTTGCTCCTTTATAACTTTAGTTTGCAGTTGTGAAAGCATTACTAAGTAAGAGTAACTTTAAAAGTATCTGCCAAATGTTCCATTTAAAATTGCAGATTGAGGCTTTTAACATTTCCCTTTGCAATAAACTTGTTCCTTGATAAAAAATTATTTTTATTCTAAAATAAAAGTTTTTCCGACATTTGAGTTACTAAAATTACTCCCACCGGAGTTATACTTTCGCAATTAATATGTTACTTCTTCAGGAACATTTTATCAAATTCTGGAAATTAATTAAAATTTATTAATTTATTTACAATAATTTATTACTCCATTTACAATGAGTCTCCATGTTTTCCTATTTTAGTTGCATGTTTATTTATTTTAACTTTTTTCGGCTTCATTTCCGCTGCTAGTATCCTTTCCGTTATTCTCTCCTTCTCTCTTAACTTCGTTTTTTTAATAGCTACTTTAACTTTTTTACTATTTTCGTTTTCTTTCCTACGAAAGAAAAAATAAAAATTGTTGTCTTTTTGAACTTGTTTTTTCGTATAGCTTTTCTATCTCTTCATAAATTTCTGATTTTTCTTCGTCTTTTGCTTGTTCCGTTGGGGCGTAGACGTTTATCACTGATAAGTTCGTGTGTTCACCTTGAAGTCTAACGAAAGCGAGTCTTCCATTAATTGGGTCAAATTTAATAATATTTCTTGCCATGTTTCTCTCTATCACGAAGGCTACTCCACTTAAACCACTTCTCTTCCAACTGATTTCTTGTATTGCTGCCAGATCGATCTTATATCTCTCCATGTCGTTTGAGACATGGTCAAAACAAAGACAGACTGATTCAAAAGGCGACGAACAGAATACAAAAATGGAAACGGTGTTGAAGGTCATTGAAGACATGATAACGGAAATACGTGAGGGGTTCAAAGATAATAAGAATGAGATAAGAGAACTTAGAGATGAAATTAAGGACAGCAAAGAAAAAGAAGAGAAATGAAATCGGGAAAACCAAGCACTTGCGAACAGAATTGAGGAGCTAGAAGAAGCTTTTGAAAAGCAAGTAAAAACAAAAAAGAGAAACAATATAATAATTAAAGGACTCGAAATAACAAACCCAGAACAACTAAAGGAAAGACTCCAGAAGCTACTGAAAGACGAGATGGAAATAGAAGTTGAACCGCTTGAGAGCTACCAGATTGGGAAAAAGAAGGGAAAAGACCAATAATAGTTAAGATGAAAAACTGGGAGGAAAAAATGATAGTTATGAAAAGCAAGAGTAAGTTGAAGAGAAAAAATATTTGTAGACAGCGATTTGACAATAAAGGAAATGGAAATACAAAAAAAGATAAAGGAACTAGCAATGAAAGTGATGGAAAAGGGAAATGAATCCAGAGTAGGATACCAGAAGATAAACATCAACAACAGAATACTTGAATGGAAAGAGATACAGATAGCCTTGAGAAACTAACAAGGATCTGAGGTGGTCCTTGATCCGAAAAACTAACAAACAAAAGGAAGAACACACAAATTATATCGACACCTGCGACGTTCATTGACCATGAGATTGATAATTTGGGAATTTAAGAGAACGAGAAAATTCCGGAATTTAGTTGCTTCTCCAGGACTGACCGAAGAGCAAAATTAAATTAAATTAAGTAATTTATATTTAACTAACTTCAGGTTCAAAAAGAAAATTATGATTCAACCTGTATGTTTTAAATAAATTTTACTGATATTTCATTCTGCATGACTTCAAGAATATTAATTTTGACTTTGTGATTATATTGCATAAATTAATAAAAATTTTATTCCAAGTCAGATTTGCATTAATTTTCTTACTTTGTAGAAATCCTTATCCACAATGTAATGTACTCCATAATTTATTATAACCTGGTATAGGTACTATAGGTAGCTTAAAACTTGATTAGTCAAATTTAGTTATAGTTTAGAAGTTATAGTAATAAACTTTAGTTTATGTGTTTGCCAACTTAAACAATTTTATAACGTGTAACAATATAGTGTGTATATGTAAATATGTTTAAGCTATCAAATTTATGTAACGAAAATTCTATCAACAACAACTATCTGCATATTCGTTTAGTTCTCTTATGAAATTTAATATAAATAATATTCAATTTACCAACAAATGTTTTTTATTGAAGTTACTAAAGATACAATGCTTTCAGCACTACGTTCATCACAAAAAATAGCTCCCAAAACCAGGCATAAGCTGATTGGTACATTTGACATTTATTTTTCCAGGGATTGGGAAAAATCCCAATTTGAAAATGGCTTGGGAAAATGGAAAATGAAATTATTTAAAGCATTTATATGTCAAGATTCAAAATCAAGATAGCAACATTGTATGAATTTTGATCACGGTTTAATTAATTTCCTAACATGGAAAATGGAATATGGAAAATTGTTGCATTATTTAGAATTTAATAAATTTTCTGGATTCGTTGCTTTCTGAAAGGAAAGTCAAATTATAACAAATCGTTACATTTCAACAAATCAAATAATACACTTTAATGACACTTATAATTTTGACCCTATTGATACAAAAGGCGTGCGTTAGTTGAATAAAATGATAGCGCGTTATTGTTTTGAGAACAAAAAGAATAATATAATTCCACAAACAATTGCTAAAAGGAAATGTAATTTTCAAACAAAATTGGGTTTTCTCTTCATCATTATTTAGGGCAGGCGAAGGTATTTTCACACGCAAAATTACGTGTAAAATAAAAAATTTACGGTGTGCAGCCAGCTCAATGTGTATTTTGATAATTTCATAAGATTTTTCTGCCTTTTAGTTATAGAAACAAGAATAACATTTTAATTCACATTTTGTCTGTGTAAAATATGTGTTTCATGTTCCAAATGTTCCAGATAAACTTTATATATTTTGAAATTTCACGAACATTTACTTAAGCTTTCTGCATAGCATTTAATTTTCTTTTATTTATAATTTTAGCATGGAACCAAAGATTTTGGTTTGGTTTAAATCGAGATGATATACTTATTTTGCTCTACCCTATAGTATATTTTTACTACTTTTTTCCAAAGTCGTAAATTTATAATTTTCACAAATTAATTTACTAAGCGGTTTGATGTAACATTATGTTTAATTTTGTAAAACAAATTCTGCTGCGTAAACCCTGAGGCAATTACTTTTTTTTCTTTCATAAATAATTTATTTTTGCAATGAATGAAAACCCGATTAACGAATGCTATATATAATTCTACTGGCTTCGTAAATAAATATTCACGAAATTTACCTAATAATTATTTCATCAAACAATCAACTACTCTAAAACCAAGAACTTTATTCCATGGGCATGAAAACCAGTATTCTCGCTGTTGTTGCTTACAACTACTATTTCAAGATTAATAGTGTGATTTTCGATATTCCCTGTATTGGCGGTATTATTTTAATGCTAGGTGGGAACTGCAAGAGTCAAGTTGGTATGCTCGATGTAGCTTGAACTCGTGGATGTAAAGCAAATTGTTCATTTAATATTTGCACGTAGTGCTGCGAACTTGAAATTAATTAGCGAGTGAAAGTGCAAATTAATAATTTGGAATAAAATAAGGCAAAATGTTACAGCCAAGAACTTATGCTTGCATACTTGTTGAGAAAACACAAGATGCTAGAAGGATTTTGCTTTCAATATTCCATGCTAAAGTAGACAAAATTAATTTTTGGAAAATAATGGCAAAGTCCAAAAATATTTAAAATTCCTGGAGCAGATTTAAGAAGCTTCCAGAAATAAAAAATTATATTGTAAAAACTGATTGAAAATTATTATCGTGGAATAAAATAATTTTCTCCTGAAAATTAATGTATTTTAACATTCAGTTATTCAATAATTACGTTTCAGGATTTACTAGGTAAACAAGAAGCACACGTTTTCGCAACTTATAAAATAGGCCGTTGTATAATTAAATATTCCTAGTTACAGGTAGTTATGTATAATAAAGGATAAGGAATTGCGCAAAATTTATTGTATGTAACTTTAAGGTACTTTCCCCCATTTAGTTTCCAACTATGAGAATGAATTGTTATATTTAGGAAAACCGAAGCGGGAGCTTTTATTTAAAATACTAGCTCGGGTGTCTAAAGGTAAAAGTTTTTGTTTATTAGTCTAAATTGTTGTTAACAGTATGTACCAAGATTAACTTTTAATTAAAAACATTGTACAGATTTAAACGTTAATTATGATTGTGATAATAAGCGGAAATTAGCAATGCAAACGCGGCAATAAAATTTCATAATCTTTTCGTTCAAAATTCAATTAATTGCTATATTTGAGATGAAATATTGCCATCAAAGTAAAGCTACATACTTACCTAAGATTCCAAGACGGTAGTTAATAGTTACAACCACGACGCTTCCATAACTTGCAAGAACGCTGCCGTCGTAGGGATTCCCAGAATTCCACTCATAACTTTCTCCATGGATAAATACAATCACCGGGTATTTTGACGATGTGCTTCCTTCCCGGGTTCCTGCTACAAAGGAAATATTAAAAAAATTGTCGTATAAAACGAACGTCTAAGTAAAAATATTATCATAAGATATTGCTCGCTATTCTAATTTCACAGTCAAAATTCTAAAGCAGATTATTTTTTCAAACTCGGCAAGTGTCATCGAATCTCTTTGGCGAATTTAAATATTCCGCTCAAGTTATTCAAAATGTGAGATACGCAAACAATGGTTAATACAAATAAATAAACATTTGTATTTCACCGATGCTAAAGTAAACTTAAAGAATTAGGTCGTTAGGTAGGCGGATTTTATCGGCAGAACCGGGATTTTCTCCTGGTTCTCTTTGGAAATTTGACCAAACGAGGTCACAGGAAAGTAAGTTTTAAATTTATTGCCAAGTTTCGAAAGTAAGTAATTACAATAGATAGAGTGACAAACAATGTGGCGAATTCGTATTGCAGTTTCTCACTTAAGACGGTCTCAAATTAATCTGCAAACTTGAATTAGATTCAGAAATTGAGATGTATACTTTTCGAATTTTTCCCCTTGGTAAATTATGTTTTGTACGCCCATGGATTGTTAAAACATAAATTTTGTTAAAACTACTTATTGTTTATTTCGCTTGATATTATTTCCATCGAATCTATACAATATTTCTTACTGTCTTGTCTGACATTAACATGTTTTGTGTTAGGTGACAAGAGAACTCCAGAGACGTCATCTTGCAATATCTTAGAATATTATCTTGATTTATGAAGCACTTAGTAAGTCTACCATCTCACCTAATTTTAAATAAGTTTATAATTCATTACATGCTTGTAATAAATAATTAAATGTATAGTTAAATTTACTTTTTAATTCGAAAGCAGTGAAATTATTACAAAATTAATGCCATTGCTGGTTACTTGGTCGAAAATGTTGGGGGATTTGATTATGGTTGAGATATAAATGAATACCATTCATTAATTTGTCACACATGAGTAGATGAGTATTATATTAATGTTTTAAAGCTTTTAGTTTTTCAGTGAACAAGATCAGAAAAGCGTGAATGATTTCCGACTGATGGAATCGCAGTTCTGTTGATTGATTTACTAGCGCACATATTTTCATTAGTATATTACTTTTGTATTTGCTACCCTAAAACCACGGCTTAATTATTATTAGCATTTGTTAAATGGTAAAATATAATGGGCAGTTGATTTAAATGTCGTCAGAAAATTTAACCCCGCAAAATAAAATTTCTACCAAATGATCACAAACACCAATTTTCACGAGGCGCGATCTTTCTCTTTCCTGATTCCTAAATCGCCCCCGGAAATCTTTCTGGCGTATTTTCTATGTATTCTCAGTTTCAAGTCGCTTTATATAAGAGCACAAAAAGCAGTTTTATACCAGCGGCAGTGAATCTTAGCAAAATTAATGTGAATTTATATAAAACACAATGGCTATATGTAGCAGTAACATAATTTAAAACGCTAAGTAGTTTTTGCTTAAATTAGTAAAGATGATGAACAGCTTTTTCGTGCTTTTTATTATTAAATTTGCATATAGCGTGTTTTCAAAGTATCTCCACTCTACAAAGTCATATCAAATTGACACTCGTAGACTTTAGCAATCTTGCGCGAGAAGGCCTACCAAAAGTAAAAAAAAAGGTTACAAACAGAACCGTGGCTAAGTATTTTGTATTTTGCTTTCTTCCCAGCTTCCTTTGAACTCTTTTTTGGTGTTTTCCTCTTTTTCTATGTGTTAGTGTCCATCTGTTATTTTGTCTTAGCAATTTATTCTCTTTCATCCTACGGAATATATTCCTTACTAACACAGGAGTGTAATATACTTTATTATGTCGATGTTGATTCTATCTCGGATAGTAAAAATAACCAATAGTTTGCTCTATAAATACGAATTCTGTCATACTTTAATCAAACTAGAGTAAGTTAACCCTGGAACTGCACACTGGGGTCTCAGAAACCCTGAGCGTCATAAAAGTTAATGCCACATCTTTTTCTAAATCTATTCTTGTAAATTAAGTTTCAAGTTATCTCAGTAGGTGTGAACATTCATAGGTGCCCTTTAGTCATTGAGCGAATTACAATTAATAATTAAAAATAAAATATTATGGGTATCTCGGACCCCAGTGTGCAGTGTACGTATAATTTTAAAATTCAACATTAAATTAATTTTAGCTTTATTTGCCATCAAATAATTACTGATTTATATCAAATTGAATTTTTCCAATATTTTTCCAAATTTGTAATAACAAAAATTTAAGAAAATTTTTTTATTGTTTGGAGCCCAGAGCGAAGCTGTGCTACGAATATTAACAGCAATGTTGAGAAGCTTGGCTAAGAGTAGCCAGCGCCTTTTTTTGGTAAATAAAATTTTTTTTGTTAAATCTGTTCCTTCTCCTTAACCTTAAGCTTCTACAATTCATTTAATAAAATTACTCTTTTGTTAAATAAAATGTTGAGTTTTATTTTACAAAATTTGTCGCATTTTTCAAGTTTTTAATAATAATTTGACCAATGAGAACGAAAATTACTATCTAATGTATCCTATGTACTCGGGCAGTATCAGTAAAGAGTAGTACCCACTAAAAAAAACATTTGCTTAAATCGATTGTTTACTAAAATATCATAAAAACAATAGTGGGGTCTCTAAAACCCAGTGTACAGGACATGTTACAACAAATAAGTGTGCATTTGCTGGGTTAAATACAGAAAATATCTCACATTTTTAAAAAATTTTAATTTGAAATAAATTTAAGTTAAAATTTTCAATTTTCGCAAAAATATAATTTAATGCCTAACAAATATTTAATTAGCCCCCTTCTTGAACCTTGCGAGGATCCCCAAAAAGCAATTATTATTTAAGTTCTCTTTTATATTTCGTATGAGGTCCAGCGTTCTCTAAGAGAGGATTTAGATGCTCTCTTAATTTCAAAATGATTTACTATTTACTCCTCCAAAGATTACAAAAGCATTGGTTCATCTTTGTATTCATATAAAAAATAATAAATAAAATTTCCATTAATTATTTTCAAAAAAAATGACCGAAAATAAAATACGTATTTTTCAAATTTTCAAGAAATATTCCTTAACCCAAAATTTTAATTTCCCTGACAATCGTTTAAAAATTCCCTGACAAAATTTGTATTACAATTTAAAATTTCCTAGTTTTCTTCCTCAAGAAAATTTGTTTATTTGGATTACTTACTTGGAAGAATTTGTTTCTATTATTTTCTTGGAAGAATTTCTTTATTTTGATTATTTTCTGGGATTTATTTAAAATGCGGAACCTGTTGAGCTTTCTGTGCAAGGGCGCACATTATTTATTCATAATTATTCATAAAATCACCTAAGGCGCTGTGTTTAATTTTCTAAAATTTAAAACAAAAAGTAAAAAGAATTGCACTGCTGCTAGATATCAGACTGTGATCTCAGATGAAAAGTCAAAAAGAGAGTGGATAAGTAGAGTTTGACATCCGAAAAGTAAACAAAACGTTGAGTGACTTATTTTTGTTCCACCTTGTAAAAATAATATTACAGAAATACCATTATAACTGGCTTTTCAAAAATTGTTGATAAATATTTTTACCGGCATAATTATTATACTACGTTATTACGTTAAAAAGTTATCAGCGTAAAACCACCTTTAGGAAACAAAAAAAAAAGTGACACACGAATTACGACCCCGGCCTGGCTAGGAATCATATCAGTCATTCGTTTGTTTAAGGCCACTAAAGTAACATCGCATGGAGAAAATTTGGAAAAATATTTACTTTGCAACCGTTTTCAGTAAGTATTTATGATTATTCTCTTTGGTGGAAATTTGAATAACATTTTTGTGCAGATAAAATTGTCAAGTTGAAAAATTTGTGCAGATAAAATCCAACAGTGTAAATCTTCACATTTGTTGACAAATTTTTGTAAATTTTGGGAAAATGCCCGATCGGTTTTATTATTTTTGTTCTGCAATTTTGATTAGTTTTCAAATGTCATATTTAGACACTTTTTTTTTTAGTTTGCCATTTCTGACGTCCGAAATATAACAACGCGTTCGATTGTTTATTCGTTTGTTTTCAAGTTTCGACCTGTCGAAGAAGCGTCATCGCTTCGTGTTAAGTTATTATGTTATTAATTAAGGAAATTATGGTTAAAATATCAAAAAGAAGACATTTTTCTGAGGTTCGTGGTTTTTGGAACTTTTAAGTCGATGATTATAAAACTTTGGTTTATATTGTTCTTGAGCAGCAGCGTCGGGTTTTGAAACAATTGCAAACCAATTCAAATACGTCACAATAATGCAATGAACAGTTTACTTTTCCCGGAATATTCAATAATAACGTAAGTTTTTTAATTTTCTATTGATGCAAAAACTTAATTTAAAATTTTTGTCTTACAGTTGGTGGATGACGTGATGGACGTTTTTGTAAAATAATGCGTAGTTATTGTGTCACTTAGTTTGCGCTTAAGTTCCTCTTTGTGCTGTTCAGGAGAATTTCCGAGTATTCAACAACTAAAGTAAGTCTTTAAATTTTTACCACAAAAGAAAATTCATGAAGAAGTCATCCAAATGATAATTTCTACCTCACGAGTTTTGCTTTAGGTTTAACTTGATTTTACATTTTCCCATGTGTGTCAAATAAAAGTGTCAAATATTGCTTAGGTATTATTTTTTCTTCGTGCTTTGTCCTCAAGATGAAAATTTTGGATTCTCCAGAATATTAACCAACTAAATATTGTTGGAGAAGCCAAATGTGTGCAAAAATAAAATAATCATTGTTTTCTTGATTTTCCTACAGAGTTCATTTTTTGATTTAAATTTTAGAAAATTAAACATAGAGGCTTAGGTGATTTTATGAATAATTCAATACAAGGTCTTATGACTTGTGACGTCTATTTCCATTTACGAATATTGCACAATATTTTACAATCTTCCCCCCCCCCCCTATAAGTGGTAACGTCATTGGGTTACTTAAATAAATTAAATTTAAAAGTTTGAAAGTATTTGCTCTTTTCAATAATTTTTTTTAAAAAAGAATCATTTCCATGTCGACACAACCAATCAACATTTAGAAGAAATAATTTATATATTAAAAAATCGAGAAACCTCCGCTTTTACAAAATTTTTTGCCACAAAAATCGAGCAAAATTTCATTAATAAGAGCTGTGGTAAGATGGACCGAAATCCACTAGGTTTAAGGGCGGGTAAGACGTATGCCAAGCTGGAATGATCACTTTGGGAAAAATAAAAACACATGTCAGGGATTTAGTGCTCTTTTGGTGCTAATTTGTTGCTGCATTTCCGATTTTTGTGCTCCACCCGTTTCGCCGGAATCGGTTGCGCTGCCAGCTTGAGATCAAGCTAGCAAAACCACCATGACCATTTTGGAAAAAAACAATATGGCAGGAATTTAGTGTTCTTTTTGTGCTAATTTGTTGCTGCATTACCATCATTGGTAATTAATGAACGGAGTATTAGAAAAATATTTCAGAAATACCATAATTTGTTGCTATTTTGTTGTTTTTGAATCGTGAAAACTCCGTGGCCTAATCATCAACCGCCCACCATACCCAGTGGTGTGCCGTGCCTTTTTGGCCGAAAGGGCAAGGATGTTGAAAATATGAAAGATCTTGGTCATTCCAGCTTGGCGTACGTGCGGGTAAGGTTAATTCGGCGATAAAAAGGCTTGTTTTTAAAATTTATTTCTGGCGATACAAATAGTGTAAGTTCATTCAGTCAAATTCCATATAATAATGCAACATTTGAACAATATTTTCCTAAATTTTCATTGCAAAATATTGAAAATTAAGCGAGCGGTAGTTAATCTCCAGAGGCACCTCGAAAAAAAATTATTTTGCGGTGTACAACATAACTCGCAACAGAATCATCTGAAACACAAAAATCAAAATTCGTTTGTTAAAGGAGATGTTTCTCGAGGTAACCACGGGAGTATTTGTTTTTTTTTCGATTTGTTAATTTTTCGTAGCCCTTGGAAGCAAAAAAATCGATTTTCGCTAAAAAAATCATCTAATTTGTTGTTGTAAAATTTATAATAATTATAAAAACAAAAAATCTCTCGACAATACCTGGTAAATTATGTGAAGAAATACTGTGTAAAATTTCCAAACGATTAGTCCAGCAGAAGATTTTGAGTTATGGCGTACACGCATTTCAAATATGACAATTTTCAAAAAAACGCTTTAAAGTTTTGCACACTATAAAATTCAAAATAAACTCGATAATTTTCTTATAACGTATGAGCCTAAAGTAGCTGGACAAATTTCAATCGTATCAAAACATTAGTAATAATCTATCAATCCTATTGTTTTTTTTACTGTACCTTCTTTCATGTGTTTAATGTCAAATGTGATTTGATTCGTTTAAATTTTCATTACGAAAGTGTGAGAACAGAATATTTTGCGAAAACGCGTTTTCAAACTGCTTGGCGAGCAGGATAACAGTTGCATTTCAAATCACTGTATAAATGAAGGGTTCAGTACCATTTATTCTATTATTCCGAGGTTTAGTATAAATATTGGTCCCGAAATTAAAAGAAACGGAAAGCCAATAATACTAAAAAAAATCTCAGCTAAGTTCCTTGAAGAAAAGCGCTGAAAACAAAATTGGAGTGAGTACTCGCATACTATCAAGGAAATTTAAAGTTTCGCAAACAATAATTTGACGAATTTTGAAAAAATTAAATGTAAGCTACAAGAGAAACGTGAAGCTTACAAGCAAAGGATCCCCGGTGTTCCTCACCGATTTGAATAATTTTTGGATATGGTGTAGACTGTAGAGCATCAAAAAAAAAGAGCCCCTAATTATTTTTAGCTGTTAACACGCGGGTTTAAGAGGTGTAATCGCTCTTTAAAAATTGGGTGAAAATTGAATTTTTTGAATTTTTATATAGAGGGAGGTTTTAGAGTTAAATAAAAGTGTAATTTTTTCGAAGCGATCACTTAATATTTTCTGGGGTGGACCACCCCCCAAAAGTTTAAAACCTGCATAAAGAATCCATAACGTCTCATCAAAGTTTTAGTAGTTTATAGTAGACTATAGAGGAAATAAAACTGTAAGTTACGTGTTTTTGGATTTTTTTGGATTGTTTGGATGTGTTTTTTGGATGGAAAGATCATATAAAACTAACTTACAGTTTTCTCTTTTGCACGACATATATTTTTTTTTGAAAAACATGCTATATGCGAGTTTTAAAATTTTAAGGGGCGGTTTACCCCTAAAATTTTTAAAGGATCGCGGCAAGAAAATCATTATGTGATTGTTCAAAACAAGTATTTCGGGTTTCGTTGGTTTCATTCAAATCGAAGCACTCCTTCCACATGCATGGAAAATCTAACTTTTGAACTACAGATAGGTGGGGGTGTATAAATAAAAGAGTAAAAATATTCATTGTGCAGTACAGTTTGTATCTAGTAATAATTTTTGCAAGCCTATTTCAATAAAATATTTAAAAATTTTTGGTTCGACAATGACAACACATGGCAAAGTTAAGAAAGGGGTTGTTACCCATTTGAATATCAGTTTTAGGAAAAATACAAGAACACGTAACTAAGGATGCTTTATGCAGGTTCTAAAATTTTGGGGGGTGGTCCACCCCAAAAATATTAAGTGATCGCTTCGAAAAAATTACATTTATTACTAGTTATAAAATAAAGTATTTTGCCGTTGCTTTCATTCAAATCTAAAACTTCCTTCTTCAATTTCAAAAAATTCAAAAAATTATTCTTTCACCCAATTTTTAAATGGCGATTACACCCTTTAAACCCGCGTGTTAGCAGTTAAAGAAAATTAGGGGTCTCTTATTTTTGGATGATCTACCACATATCCAAAAATTATTCAAATCGCCGAGGGACACCGGGGATCTTTTGCTTGTAAGGTACACCGATAAATAATTAGCGGAAATACCCGGAAAGTGCCATGTTTTGAGACAACATTTTTTTAAAAGCAAATACAGTGATTATTTTGGACGATGAATTGTACTTTACTGTTTCAAACAGTTGTGATGTTGCAAATGAGGGATTTTATATCACCCATAAAAGTGCAGTTCCTGATAACTTAAAATTTATTAGGAAATCAAAATTTGAACCAAAAGTATTGGCGTGGTGTGCGATATCAGTCTAAGGCATATCAAATTATTTTGTTCTCACTCAAGAGGGTATTACAGTTAACACAGACACTTATATTAAAACATGTTTACCAGAAATGATTAATTCTGTCTATAGAACCATAAAGACGATAAATTAATATTTTGACCAGATCTTGGGTCTTGCCATTATCCAAAAAACCTTAAATTAGTTAAATGGTCAAAAGAGACCAGTTGTTTCAAAATATGCAAATCCTTCTAATATCCTTGCAGCTCGTCTAATGGAAACTTTCTTGTCAGTTTTGTAACAATTATTTTATAAGAATAGTTGCGATGCAACATCAGCCGAATAATAAAAAAAACGGATTAAGGCCGGTGCCAAAAAAATTGATGTGAATATGCTTCGGCGTATGATGGAAGGTGTTAGAAGTAAAGTCAGAAAAATTCACAAATTGGACCATTATGTGTTGAAATTTTTATTTGTGTTCCAATAGTATTGTATTTTCATAATATAAAATTAATTTTAAATTTTCTATTACCAACCTTTTTTGATTACACTTTGAATTCTGTTTCTCTCCAGCTACTTTAGACTCACACGATACTAATTTTTGCTCCGCTCGACTTCAAAACATTTACACAATATCCTTGAGAAATTATGTATTCAGTTGAAAAATAAAAAAGAATGCAAATTGTTTTTTAATACCGTACCCCACCTTTAACCTGCACAGGTTCAAATCCCATATTTTCATTATTACTATTTACGACCTCGTTTACAAAATATTTAATTAAAACAAAGTTTAATTAATTTTTTCATTTCAGTTCAAACGAACATTGGTGCGCGAGCGCGAAATTCGTATTTCGTGAACGGGAGTGTTATGTGTCGAGTTCGAATTATAGTGAACAAGCTTGATGGAAGCTTTGTTAATAATCGGAAATAATTTTGTTTTAATATTTAAGTAAACAAGTGATTAACATTAAATAAAAAATTCATTCGAAACCGTTAAAAAAGTGTAAGAGTGTTCGGGTTTGTGAGTGACTTAAGTTCATTGAAAGGAGCAACGAAGAAGCTATCTTGGCCAGTAGGAATAAGGCAAAAGGACTACAGTGATAAAGGTAATTTGACGAAAACCGTTTTCATCTGCAATGATAACTAACAAAAACTTTTCTTTATTATTCTAGGTAGGTCCCACTTCGAGGGTTAGCAGCAAATCAGGTTAGTGAAATTTTCTCTCCAGTGATGTAGCCAGTGAATAGTTTTAAAGTGTGAAAAAATGCATTTTTCTTTAAATGTATGAACTGCAGTTGGGTAAGAAATGTTGTTTTTATGTTCTGAAGTAAAAAATTTCTGGTAACTAATTTTTTATTTTTTGTAGGTTTTCAGTATTTGACAGTTGCTTAATTTGTTAAGCTTTCAATAAATCAATGCTAGATTTAAATAAATCCCAAAATAAAAATTAACAAAACATTTTCTGAATTGTATTGTAAATTCTTATCAGGCGAAAGTGAAGTATATGTGGGAAGCAGCCCTCGAAAGGGACTAAAACTATGGAATTCAGAATGGCCACTTGAATCCGGTTTATCGGATCAACGTCAGTCTCCAAAAAATCAAACTTTGATTGTTTATTCATTTTTCTAAAAATTGCATAAATTTGTAGTTTCGTTAATCTTGCACGGGCAGTTTTTAAGTTAGTGAAAATATCCCTCCAGTGAATAACCAGTAAATCGTGTAGTGAATATTTAATCAAGTGCTTTGTTTATAAATAAGTATACGAAATTAGAGAGAGTCATAACTCATAAGTCAGTAAGTAATTTGTTTATACTCTGAAGTCGAAATTAATTGATTTCAGTTTTAAAGGAATTTATATTTTTTTAATGCAGGTGCTGGTTGGATTTGATCTGAAGCAAAAGCGATTCAAAGAGTCAATTTTTGTTCTTCTTCCTAAAGGCAGATATGGTATTGCTTGAACTGGCATTGTAGGAGAAACACTATGTCAAACAGGACAAGGCAATTACAATATTAATTTAAAGAAAATTATATTACAGTTTACCAATCTGAATAATTGCTGCTGTTGTGCTAAAATTAAGATCCATTCTTCACCAATTCTGTTTTCAATTTAAAACTCACAGGGATGTGAACAAGTTAATTTTTATTTCTTACTTTAGGCTTTTATCAAGTAGTGACTTGTGATTGGACACAGGTGTACAAACCAGTGGAATTATTTGGAAGTATGTTTACACTATTTTTGGTCGGGGTTTACCCCTTGAACCCCAAAACAAAGATTAACTAATTTTTTTATTTCAGTTCGGACTACATTGGTGCGCGAGCGCGATCGAAATTCGTATTCCGTGAACGGGAGTGTTAGGTGTCGAGTTCGAATTGTAGTGAATAAGCTAGATGAAAGCTTTGTTAATAATCGGGAATAATTTTGTTTTAATACTTAAGTAAACAAGTGATTAACATTAAATAAAAAATTCATTCGAAGCCGTTAAAAATGTGAAAGTGATCGGGTTGGTGAGTGACTTACGTTTATTGGAAGGAGGAATGAAGAAGCTATCCTGGCCCCTAGGAATAAGGCAAAAGGACTACAGTGATAAAGGTAATTTGACGAAAACCGTTTTCATCTGCAATGATAACTAACAAAAACTTTATTATTGTAGGTAGGTTCCACTTCGTGGGTTAGCTGCAAGTCAGGTTAGTGAAATTTTCTTTCCAGTGATGTAGCCAGTGAATATAGTTTGATATTGTGAAAAAATGCATTTTTCTTTAAATGCATGAAATGCAGTTGGGTAAGAAAAGTTGCTGTTACGTTGTGAAGTAAAAAATTGCCGGTTACTAATTTTTTCTCTCCGTAGGTTTTCATTATTTGACAGTTGGTTAATTCGTTAAGCTTTCAAGAAATGAATGCTAGATTTAAATAAATCCCAAAATAAAAATAAACAAAACATTTTGTAGATTGTACCTGTAAATTCCAAGGAGGCAAATAGTGAGGTATTTCAGACTCACATCCAGTTGGGAAGAGATCTCCGAAACGGACTGAAATTTTGGAGTTCAGAATGGCCACTTGAGTCCGATTTATCGGACCAACGTCATTTTCCAAAAAATAAAACTTTTATTGTTTATTTTTTTTTCTAAAAATTGCATAAATAGTATTTTGCAAAAATAGGCCAGTCGATCCTGGAATTGTGGAACCAGAAACCAGAACCAGTGGAGCCAGTGTTACCAGTTTGAATTATATTTTATTTTATTTTGTTAATTTGAAAGTGAAGATTACAAAAATACACGACTGCCGGACCGGATTGGGGAACTGTATACAGTATCCGATTAAAATTGCAAAAATGCGAAGAAAGTCAAATTTAACAGGTTAATATTTTTTAATTACCAATTGTTTTCACTACTAAAAACAATAAAATTCATGTGGCAGTCGATTGAAAAGGGTTGCACGATTAGGTCACGTGAAACATATTATAGGTTTTAATGAAAAAATTAGGTTACAGTTACCAGACCAAATTTTTCGTTGTAGTTGTTCCCACTAAAGATACAGCTTTTTGGGAAACTTTTGGGGAAACTTTTTGGGAAAGAGGACCTCTTGCTGAAATTGAAATACGTATTTTGCTTATTTTTCAATATGATCTAATATGAATTTGTTATCCTTATAAGATAATATTGCTGTTGTCAACCATTGTAATTTATTAGGTCGAGATAACCCTGTCCACCAGGTGGCAGCAAAATGCGTTTTTGGCAAAATCAAAATTACTTTTCTAGGAGATTCAATCAACAAAATTGGAACAAAGTCGCAGCAATTGTATCTTTGTATCCTACGAAAAACCTAAAACCGTTAAGCAACTACGTAGATTCTTGGGAATGGTCAATTTTTAGGGTCGTTTTATATCAAACCCGGCATCAATCCAAACTCCACTCAATGAATTCCTTACAGGAAAGAAATCGAATAATGACAAACGAGTCTGAAGATTCTGAAGCCTCTGGTGGAAATATTTCTCTGAAAACTCTGAATTAGACTTTTGCAGAGTTTCTCAGAGTTTGTAAGACTTCTGCAGACTTTGTTTTATTTTTTCAGAGAAATATTTCCACCAAGGGCTGCTTTTATCAAAGTAAAATATTCACTAATCAAAGCAACTCTATCGGCTCATCCATTAGCCAAAGCTGCTTTATCAATAATTGTCGATGCATCAAATGACGCATTGGGTGGTGTTTTACAGCAAAAAGTGAACAACGAATAGCAACCACTTGGCTTCTTTGCAAATAAATTCAACACTGCACAGACAAAATGCAGTGCGTACGACAGAGAACTTCTAGCTCCATACCCAACCATCCAATATTTCAAACACTTATTGGATGTTCACCTATACCAATTAAGGTATTCTTTATGATATTATTTATTTTGAAAAAGGTTCTTAAAATTAGTTAAACATTTTACTTATATAACGGAATTTCTAAGTTGGAACTTAATTAAATAATCCGTTAATCCTGGTCACTACCTAAAGGTGAAATTAATTAAGAGAAAGGCAATAAATTCAAGAAAAACTTGAAAACTTTTTTATGTAAAACCCAAAAATATAATAAAAAAAATTTAGCAGAAACTTTATAAGGCAATGTGGTGTCTTTTCATGATTATTATCAATTTTCAGTTCCATTTAAGCAAAAATAGCAAAAGAATTGAAAATGTTGATCACAAAACAAAAATTAAAAAAATTACCCCAAGTAGCCAAGAAAATAATAATGAAATTATTTAAAATAAAGTAAAAGTTTTGAGAATTTTTAATCCAGAATAAAACCGAAAGAAACCAACAAAATTTCTAGTATAAAATACAGGGTAGGTTTGAAAAATAATGAGAAAACAGAAAATCCACTTAATTATTTTCAAAAATAGTTAAACATTTTATTACTTAAATATCCTTATAATTTTTTTTTCAAACTAAACTATCACTATCACATAAACGATTTAACGTTTAAACTTTTTGTTTGTTGGGATGCAGCCAGAACTATAAAAATAAATTTGAACTTTTGTAATTTTAGTTATAAATCTTAAAAGCTCGAAACTATCGTTGCTAATATTGGCTTAGTTCAAATAGATTTACAATTTTGATGGCCTACCAAACGTATTTTCTCGAAATTTCTGGCAATATCCGGAGGATTATTTTTTAAAACTATCCTACACTTAACAAAATAATTGGTGAACATTTTATTCAAATATTGTCCAAACATAAATAGGCGCCTGTTGTTTCAACATACTTTCCACGTTTCCACCTAAAGAATTCAAATTTACTTGCACGAAGTTTACAGCCGGTCTGATAAATAAGCAAAGAATACGGTATAACCAGCAGCAACATTCAAGTAATAAAATCGACCAAAAAATCGGTATAGCCGCACGTTTAAATTTTCCAACAAAAAAGTTTTAAAATATTTTTATAAACTAAATTTTAGAAAGTTTCCACTTAAATAAACCCCACTTACAGTCGTGGAAACTACTTCATCATGTCCTGCTAAATAAACAAGGTTTGCTCAATCTTAATCCCTCTATGTTTATTGTTTCTCTGTAAGGGTATTCATAACTAAGATGATCTTGAAATGGAAACAGAAATAATATCACGTCCTGTTATATTACGTTTTAATTAAGTTAACAATCCCGAACACAAACGATATTATTTTACAGTAAATTGGTTCTCCACTGTACATAATTTTAAATGAATTAAGCAGAAACTCAAAATTGTGCAGATATTATTTAATTTAGTTTTTACAGTTGGTAATTTAATTTATTTATATAAGTAAAACAGAAGCCAAATTTATTATTTCTTGAATACTACCAAATTACCAAATAAAAAATGTCTGCCTCTGATCAAATACGTGCTATGCTAGATAAGCTGATGGGTACTGAATCCAACGGAAGAGACGATGATAGAAGTAGAGTGAAGTTTACCGATTCAAGAGTATGTAAACCATTTCTGTTAAATTGTTGCGTCCACGAAATTTTTGCAATGACGCGGATGAGTATAGGTCCCTGCCGACGCTTTCACGACGTTAGACTGAGAACTGACTTTGAAAAAGCACAAGCCAGCAAAGATTACGGATATGATTTGGAAGTAAAAAATCATTTAAAATCGTTTATAGCTGATCGCGATCATCGCAACGAAATAGCCAAACAAAAATTGATTGAAGCTCGAGAAATTTCGAAAAAGCAATTGTCCGAAAAAGAAGACGTAGTTGAGGAAATCAAAAGTCAAATTGAAGCAAAAATAGCGGAGGCGGAACGGTTAGGAGAACAAGGTTTAATTGAAGATAGTTTGAAAGCTACCGAAGAACTGGAGGAATTAATTAAAAAACGACAAGAAGCTGAACAGGAATGTAGAAATGCTGTACCATCCTTGCAATATCAACAACAGAACATGAGAGTGTGTGAAGTTTGCACATCTCTTCTAGGCGCGCAAGATAACGATCGACGACTTGCTGATCATTTTGGAGGAAAGCTACATCTTGGATTCGTATTCGTTCAGGAAAAATTGGAAGAATTAGAAGAAAAATTAAAGAAAAGATCGAATGAAAAATCTACGTCGGTGACGGAAACTACTAGCGACGAAGTAGATTCTGGTTCCACTGAACGAAATAATAGTCGAATAAGATCACGTGGACGTCATCGTAGTGAGAAAAGAGACAGAAGTCCTGAAAGAACAAGGCGGTGTTATCGTTCGCGTTCAAGAAGTCCACACTATAAGCGCGCTTCACACTCACGTCAATCTGATTCGGGATCAAGGAGATACAGGAATTAGTTTTGCAAGGTTTAGCATTTTTTACCAAAAATGTTAACGATGAAAAGAAATTAACTATTAAGTGAATTATAGCAATGAAATGGAAATATTGTAGAGTAACATGTGATTATTAAATTTTCAATAAAATTATATATTTTATTCTTCAATAGAACGTCTGCTTCTTTCAGACTGGATTTTACAGTTTTTAAAGAGATATATTATTTGCTAGTTGTATTTGTGTTTGTTTAACCCAAATAGTCTCAATTTAATAATCTTGAAAAAAGTTCAAGTCCTTACGATCTCGAGCAATTATTGTAAATTTAAGTCGCAAATATGTTTTAAGCAATATTTTACCTAATTTTTGTTGTTGAACTGCATATACCACATTTAATTTATATTATTTAAATCTATTTAAATTTAAATCTTTTGCGATTTGCGGATTTTAAAGCATTTAATTACAAAAAATTTATTTAAAACTATAGTTATTTGTGTAACGTTAACATTCACTATTAAAATTTAAAAAAGTTCTTTCATGATTAAATGCAGTTGTTAAAACCAAGATAAAAGAACAGTAAACCTAAAGCACACTTTTTACATAATTACAAAAAGGTTTTTCGCTTTTAATTAAGAAAAACATACGATTCTGACCCCAATTTTATCTACGGAATTTTTAGCCTTTCTTAATTACTATGAACTTTATCCGTTTTCTCTCGGAAACTTCTAGGGCGAATGATACTTGTTCCTCAAGTTGTTATTTTTATGGTTTCTTCTGTTCCTATAATGAATACAGATATTTTTGTTGTATCACAATTAAATAATATAATCGAGTAATGCATACGACGCATTCCAAATTTTCAATACAAATCGTTTGTTTCGATTATTTCAAAGTAAAAATATACAAAGTGTTTGAAAAATGGGTTTTTAAAATTAAGTAACTCAAATGTAAAATAAACTTTCATGACTTTTCAGAGCTTCCATTTCTACATTAACTCTAAGGGACAGTTTATAAAGCTAGAGACAGAGTAAACCTAAGACTAACTACGGTTTATCCAATCAGCTCTACATAACCGGTCCTAACATCACCAGGTTTGGTTGAAAACTCGATTGATGTGCAACTCGTCCCAGGGGGAGTACCGACGGTGGTTTAATATATTTTTTGGTTGGTAAAAAAATTCGACCAATCAGAGTTCTTCCTTTTCTCCAAAAAATGACACGCTGGAAGAGCCGCAGCAGCAGCAGCAGCAGCAATCGAATTTCCAACCAATCGGGTCTAGATTCCCGTCAGTGAACGGGCTTTTCAGCTATTAATTAATAATTATGTAGACCTCACAAGAGTGATGTTAGAAGCAGTTATGTAAAGCTGATTGGATAAACCGTAGTTAGTCTTGGGTTTACTCTGTCTCTAGCTTTATACAACAGTCCCTTAGAGTTAATGTAGAAATGGAAGCTCTGAAAAGTCATAAAGATTATTTTATATTTCAGTTACTTAATTTAAAAAACCGTTTTTCAAACACTTTGTATATAATTACATTTTAATTATTGCCTCATTTGGTTATTGTGAGCAACGCTCCGAAGGTATTTATTTAAAATCTACTAAAACACTGACGGCGAAACGTCGACGGCAAAATGTTCTAAACAGAGTTGTTGCATTCTAACTATGCAATTATAATGCAATTTATATTACTTTATTAATTATTAATGAACTAATAATAACTTTAAGTAAGTTGAGGTTGCTTTTACAACAAAAAGGAATCATTAATGCCCCATTTCATTAGTGACACCCACCTTAACTATCTAAGTTTAGTCGAGTACTAATTCTCAAAGTTACTACAGCTGCTTAGAGCTTGCTCAAGAGAATCCTTTTTATATATTATTATGTCAAATTTTAATTATTGTTAAGACTAGGAATTATTTCGGAAATAATGGCAACGATGATACCTTTTAAGTTTAAGGTTTTGAATATCACGTAGTGTTTAATGATATTGAAATACCAAATATAATCAAATGACAAAAGAAATTTTGATTTGCTCTTGTAATTTTATTTTAAAATTAACACTATTAATTTAGTGTCTTTTAATTAGTGAATACGTACAACGTCTGCCAAGTAAAGACACTCACTAATGAGTTGCGGCAAAAGGTGGAAAATGATACGATACAAAGAAAAGGTAGATAAAGGAAAACCAATTCACAAGATATGGCTTAATAATATATTAGAGAAAGATGACGGGGCCTAGTGTGAACACAAGGATTCTCTTAATATTAACGAGCACTCCAGTCGCTCAGCAGCTGGTGCTTACAATTAATATCAGTATTTATAATTTAAGATAATTATGTTAGATAAAGCTCAAAATTTTACCGTTCCTATAACGTAAATTGTTTAGCACTTACACTGCAATATATCAAACTGCTCGATTAACCTCAATTTTTATATTTCACTTTCCTACAACATAAAATGTAAATATAAAATATCGCATCTCCATACGTTCTGCCATTCAAAAAATTGGCTTTTAAAACCGAGGTAAACCTATTTCTTGCTTTTTTAACTAGAATCATTGTGTTTAGACAAAAATTTGAAATAATTCTGCTGTAGGCAGAATTAGGCAGTTTAGGTGTCCGTTCAGCTTCGAACCTAAAACCGCGAATGGGTGTAAAATCTGTACCTACTTTGTCTCTTTTAATATAACATTTTATAACCAAAAAATAATTTAGGCAATATTTTATACGGAAGAGGAGTTATAAATATTTCATAAAACAGGTCTAACTTGAGAAAAAAATTTATAACAATAAGTCAAGCAAAGGTTTATTCTAGGTGACTTTGAATAGCAAATTTTTGAGATTCATCCGGATGAGGTTAAAGCTTCATTCTAAAGAAAATTACATCAAGAACATAAATATTTAACGAAACTTCTTTCCAATTTAAAAAGTTTCTCCAAAGAAAAGCGCTCATTGTTTTTTATTATTTCACAACTCAAAATTATTGCAATTGATACTAAAAATATAAAAATAACAATAACTCAATACCCTCTCCTTTGTCTTTGCTCTAGAGAATGTGAAAAACCTTTAAAAATTTATAACTCAATTTAAAGCAAAATCACAAGGGAAATATGGTAAACTTCAAAAAGCACAGTCGTTAAAATGTACACATTCGTCAAAAACGGTTATATTATTAACATAACGCTAAATATTAACACTTTCATGTAAAACATAAATACATTTTTAATTCGACCAACCTCATGTTTCAAAATCCTTCTAAGGATGTTTCTCGACTCCATCAAAACGTGTTTAAAAAATATGATGAAAAAATAATTCATAATCTTAAGGTAAGCGCTTTTTAAATGAAATACCGAAAGTATTTTAATAAAAACGTATTTCTGCAAAATTACTTTTTTCGTGTGATATCATCCTTGATTATATTTATTTTGAACTTTGTTTTATAAAAAAATGCGTTTCTCGCTCAATTACCTGCTATCAGTTTATTTCGTTTAGTTAAAAAAGCTTTGTGTACATATTCTGGAACAAATTATATATTTTTTGCTTTGAGCTTTTTAAACTAAAAGGTACAAAGTGATCGATCGCAATGACCGTTTTCAACTATACTATAAATCTTAAGTGATGAATGATCTTTGCACAAAGGTTATAAATTGTCGGTAATGTGGACGTTAATTAATTAACAATCTTATGGGAAAAAGTTTTTGCTAATGTAGGCTTAATGAGATATAATAAATAAAAATAATTTATTACGAATTAAATTTTTTTGTGTCGTAGTTTTCCCAAGAATAAAAGTGTCGACTTGAAGTTACCTTGTAACGAAATCTAATAGAACAGGCGTTGCGATGTATTTCATGTGCGTGGGGTTTTATTGGCAAAATAAGAATTTTGAATAAAATTTTGCTAGAGATTATACCACCGTCGCCACTTCAAATAGTCCGCCTGGTAGTCCTCGTCACAGTAATATTGTTAAAACATATCATCCATTGCGCCTGATTAATAACCGAACAAAGGTTTTTGTATCCTTTGCAGACTTGAAACGTTATCTGATTGACCTACAATATCATACGTATAAATTCAGGATAATTAATTATAAAACAAATTTCATTATTTTTCAGTTATTCAGCTCTGTATAACCAACTAGTTATTTAACTTTGTAACTTATTTTAAAATAAAATAAATTTAACTACTTGAATTTAAAGTGAAAAGGACCCACTCTTTAAATACCTATTAAATATCAAAAAGTTCAAAGTGTCTTTCATTCCAGAAAAGCCTTTGAAAAAGAGTAATTTACTATAATGTAAATAGAGCGCACTAATTATCTTTTCAGCTTAATCCCGTAGCCTCCGGTCACCGGCTTACTTAAAATTGCTTTAGGTCATTTAGCTATCAATCTTTTGTATACTTTTGTTCGAGCAAATTTTCATCTTAATTTCTTATTTGACTTATAAACCATTTCATGATTATCGGTTATTAGTTTGAAGTAACCCTTTCATCAATGAATACCGAATTTGCTTATTTATTAAAATTGATATTATTCTGTTGTCGTCGACTCATATTATCACAGTGATGATAATAATAATATAATATCCTTGATTTGCAGGACTAAATAAATATTTTATACGAAAACAAATTAACTTTAAAATTAATGGATTGAAATGAAAATTCTAATTCGTAATTTTGAGCTTAAAGAATTTGATGGGGCATTTTTGATAATCAGTTTGGTAACCGTTCCGTTTTGGGATTTAAATTTAGTAAACCTGACTAGCAAAGTAAGAGATTGACATGGGTTGACAAGAATGGAATGTTAGGAAATAAGTTACAGCTAACTATATAGCGTAGGTTTTAAATATCAAGCTTTTCAATTTAATTATTTCTGAAAATTTGCCTTCATCTATTTTGGGAAAATTTGAATATTTGCAAAAAAATTACATTCTTGTAAGAGTAAATGGCAAGTTTTACGATTAAAACTAAAGTATAATACGTGAAAATGTACGATAAAGTTAACTTCGAAGAAAATGGCTTGCCTAAGTTTTCTGCCATTTTGGATGAAGACATCCGATATCGAGCTGGAGCGTCCATGTTCCAACAAATCGCTCAACGCCGTAGAGAACTATTTTCCGGACTGCTCGAAGCTTTACCACACCACCAAATGGAATGGTCAATTTTAATAAGATAAGCACTCCATGGAAAGTTTATTCGTATCATTGCCTTCATATATGACTGATTTATCGGAACAGTTTTGTATGCCTTTGTTTATTTTAGAATAAAATACAAAATACATGGTCCCCGAACAAAAAAATTTACGGTTTAAATTATAAGTAATATCTATACAAATCAAAATTAATTATAGTCAGACTGTTAAGTGTTAAGTTTAAAACTGTTAAAATTTAATTCACATTATTAACATAAATTAATCAGCAGAACAAACGCTTTGTTAAGTTTTTAATAAAGTAAATGAAAATAATTTTAGGTAAAATTGAGAGAAAATAACGTGGTATTCATAATTAAAATTAATTAAATTTGTTTTTAATGGTAAACTTGTTTTATTCAAATTTATTATTAAAATAAGTTTATTTAAGTTTTAAACATTTCTTAGCAGAAACGTATCGAGAGCCAGGTTTCTTATGAACGTAGTACCGAAAGATATTTTAGTAAATGGTCAACATTCGTGGTTTTATTAAAATATAAATTTATAGCCCATTTAAATTAAATGAGGTTGCTGTAACGATCTTCCAGCTTAAAAGGACATTTTAAATTGGTGCGCAAATTAAATTTTCAACTGACGTGGGTGAAATAGACCCTTAGACGGAAAGAGCGATTTTCATATAATATACTTTTTGCATTTTCTATTTAAAAAAAGAATCTCGGCGAAAGAGACGGCTCAACCTAATCCAACTAAAAATTAAATTTTTTTATTGAAAGCACAAACCAAACATAATTTCTATTTCAATTTTACCTAAACTTATAAAAATGTACTTTTGATAGAGAGTGGGTATAAAAATTTGAGGAAAGGAAAAATCGATGTTGATTTACATTTCGCAATTTTCAAATTTTATAAAAAAAATTATGTTGGAAACGAAAATATTTACTCGACTGAATACAAAATACGAAATAACAAAATAGTCTAAATCATAACACAAGGGAAATGTCATTGCCGTCAACTTCAATTTTTCAAGTCCGTTCAAGTTCAAAATTAACAAATGAAAACAAAAATTTGTCAATATTATACGGCTAGCGCAGTCGTCTTGCAAAAGAGTTAACAAATTTTTAAAAAGTCAAATAAAAAAATCAATAAACATGTCGTAAATAATAAGACGCGTCAGTGGATCTTATCCAGCCATTCCAGGTCACTTCTTTCCCTAACATTTGTTTTCACCAAGTTGTTGTTTCTTTCATCATTTGACTTTTAAAACTTCTGTTTTTTATGAGATAAAGGAGTAATGTATTTTGAATTTTAAACGTTATAAACTTGGGTAGTTAGGTTTAAAAAGCAACAAGCAAATTGTTTATATGTAAATAAATTTTAGTGGACTTGGTTCAGCTTTAGATAATGGCAAAGCCCATGGGATCTCATAATTAGGCACTGCCGCTATTATCTCGATATGTCACAATTTGTTGGACGCTGGTTTTGCACTACATAGAATTTTTTAACTTAATTGCTTTAGTTAATGTTCTCAGTTTCGTGTAATTTAAAAAGTTTTTGACTATAACTTCAAAAATAGTAAATTAGCAATTACAGATAAGAACTTTTCGAATGTATTTTACAAAATTGTGTAACCAGAATGAAAAATTTCGTCAGGTTTATCTTGAAAATTTATTTTTTGAAACATGAGATTTTCTTTCCAGGAAATACGCCATTTTCAATTTTCACCACAAATCTATAAAAAAATTTCGTAAGTTTTCATTTACCATTATCGAAGCTACCTAGATTCTCTTTGTGATGTTAATTAAAATTTGAACATCAAAGTAATAAAATAATTACAATTAATTAGTATAAACTGAGATCTCGAGAACGATATAGAATTAAAATTGCAAAGCACGTGTAGTTGAACAAAAATTCACGTTTGTATTTGTCAGGAGCTTTAAGTTATTTAGTGCACACTTCAAGTGTATTAGTCGAACACAAATAGAATGCAAATTGTAAAGCATTACATTTTCCGTGCAAAATGTAATTATTATGTTAGTTACATAGAAATTTGCATTTATTTAAATATAAAATAAAGGGTTGATTTCTATATGCACCGGTTTAAGGTGTAAACAGCGTACAGGGTGGCGCAGCTAATAAACCCGAGTCACATTCAATTTGTATGCTGGAAGAAATTAAAAAAAGTTTATGTCACCCCAGGATTGAAAACGTGCTACCCGACCAAAGCTTCCCTAGCTTTATTCCACCAATTCGAGTCGAAGTACCGAATCACAGCCATCAGTTAACTAGCTTGAAATATGGCAATCCGAATCGGGCCTTCCAGCTAATTTTAAGAAACACGAAATACAAATTCTTTTGCACTCAAAAATTATCCAATAAATTTACTTAAAATGTTGTTACCTCATCAATTTAATGCTGAAAGTGAAACGCAATTAATTAATTTTGGAAATTTTTAAAAGTTACTTAATTGTATAACGAACGATTTTTGTAATGCGTTCCATCAACCTCACTTAAAAAAACTCTTGCGTAAACATTACAGATGACTTCTTTTCTTAAACGAGTGACGTATATTAAGAAAAAATAGGATAAAGCACAATTTATCAAATTAAGAAACAATTTATCATGGCGCAAAATATTCAATAAAGAAAAAAGAAAAGCCTTCAATGTATCTCATTATCATATTCTTATCTTAAATAAAAATGATTTGGTACTTAACTATCGGAGAAATATTAAGCCGATATTGATTTTGAAAGAAAAACGGAACAAATTGTCGATGTTAGTGTTTGGCAATTTTTAATTTAAATTAATTGGGAAAAAAATTTTGCTTTACTAAAATGTACATTGTTTATTGTTAGTATAGCGTTCGATATTAACGTGTTTTATATTTAATCGAAGAAATATTAAATTTAATTTGTAAATTTGGTGCGTAATAGTATATTATATTCCGAGGTTGAAAACGCGTTTTTACAGGCGTAAACTAGGATAGTTAGAAAATTGCAAATTAATAGTAAATATTTAATAATTTTATTAAACTTTTTTTTTTATTTTATTTAGAAATCAGAAAATCATCGGTAGGTCGGGTAAAATTCGGTAATAGGTCGATTACAAACTGATTGTGAATAAAGTAAACCAATTCATATTATAATTATGTATTTATAGCTAACAAATCGTAAATTTTCAAATGTAAACAATAAATTAGTATTGGGGATGCGTAGGACGAAAACGACGAACAACCTGCAAGTTGACGTGGGTTTTATAATGTGTTCATTATAATACTAATATTCGGGATGCTTTAAACGGATGTTAGCTCATTAGTAATAATGAAAGCAAATTCAATCTATTCTGTTAATTTTATTTATTTAATTTGTTATTTGTAGTTGATCGATGTTTTAATGTCGTTTGGATTTTATTTTGTTTTTATGCAATAATTGAGTTGTCAATAAAAATCGAAATGTTTGCAAATAGAAAGCGCGAAATTCCAAGTTGAAAGTTCAACGTTACAAGTGCAAAAAGCGATTTGGTATAATTACATTTCGGATTGCAAAACAAAACAAAAAAACTAAATTGTGTCTAAAAAATATTACACACCAACGTAGATAATTTTCAAATTTTGTTTGTCTCGAACGCTGTGATACGAAACACATTAAGATATTACATAATTTAATAAAAAAGAAATTCGCCAACTGCGAAACATTAATCAAGACTTGCAAGAGACAAATCTAAAAGGGAAACTTTTCGATAACATCTAAACAAAAATGTTGGATAAAGAAAATAGAAAATTTGTCTGTCAATATAGCTGCAAAATTTAAAATGAGTTTCGTGATCGATAAAGAAATATGAAAATATAATTATAAAGTTTTCAGCACTACTCGAAGTGTATTAAAATATTTAAACTGCAAGATGATAAAATCGCCTTATTCTTAATTAAAACTGAACCCAACATACCTTATCCATGGTAATGTAAGCATAAAAGCGTTCAATGAAAGTCGTGAGATAGTTTCTAAACTGCTACCGCCAGATGCTTAGGTTCACAATCAATATTCATATTGCGTTTCCTCGACAAATGAATTGAGGTTCATTTATTCTGCTCAAACATGATATTCAGCATTACCAATGCTTTTCTATTCAGTAAATAAACAAAAAAAATTATGTTTGAACTACATAATCTTCTGTAACCGATGCGCATTAATGGAAGGACCACTGAAAATGCTCTTGGAAAATAATTGAAAATGTGAATGGAAGACGAGCGGATTGGATACATCACAGTTTTGATGCATTCCATAAGCATAAATTTTGGAGTTTTATGTTGCTCTAATTGTCGTTAACTGTTCAAAGTCTTTCTAATTTACGTAACAATTAAAATGCTAATACTGCACCTAAACGACACCCACTAAATTTAATACCGCAATTTGCAACAATGCAGGGTAGGTAACTAAATGACGGCAGACTTTATAAAAATTGATTATTCGTTTTTTTTTCGAGTAAAATTTAAATCGTAACTTTAAAAAGGTAAATAATAAAACACGCAGTAGCTTTAAGGGAAGTATTTTGCTCATACATAAATCATAGATCATTGAAATTGGCGCTAGAATAAATTATAGGCGGGAGATAGCTAACCTTTTTAGATTTATTTTAAATTTTTTATAAATTGATTTATTCTTGAGCCCGAGGTTTGAATATTCTTATTATTTTTTTTTGCATAATACAGGGTGTACATGTGTCTCTCCTCGTCAAATTCTTTGTATTTCTTCACGCTGCAGCCATTATTCTCTCAATAAAAACAAGTTTCAGAATATTACTGTGGTATTTGTAATACAATTGTATTTACTTATCAAATGAATTATAGTTAGTTCTCGACTAAAATATTATAGTAAACATATAGTTAAATGGTGCGGAGATAAAGTTACAGCAGAAAGATATTATATATTCATAGCGAATAGTTAATACTATTAGAATTCCACGTAAATCAATTACAGACATAAATTATTAGAATTTATACAATTCATAGTTGATTTAGGTCTTACGTATTTATTGATAAATCTAAAGTTCCTACCATAATTAAAGCTTCTAGGATCTACATAAAGTATATTATTATATAAATCACTACGCAGTAAATTTTGCAAAACAAATACGAAGTGGATTTAAGTGGACATTGATAGACCGAATTGGACAAAGTAAGCTTTTCTTATCATTTTATGTAAACAATTAATTATTGTAAATGTAATAACCCACCCCATATATTGCCATACTTTCTATTTGCGTTATTAAATTTTTTGACATAGAATCCAACAATTACTTCATAAATTGCCTAGCATAATACAAAATATTGTGTGTATTAGGTAGTCTTATTACAATGTGTAATGCTTTCATTCATAACATGAAATATACGGTACTAAGAAAGAACAACCGGAATCTAATCTTTCCGGAATTTTACCATTACTTTCACCTCTTGAAAAGTTTCAGCACAGAAAGTATCAATGTAGTCACAATAGTAAACTTAAAACTTTATCTAACATCGTGAAAACTGAAAACATTCGAAAAGTATCCCGTGTCTTTTTTAGTTTATTGACGAAGACAAATTCTCGACAAAACTAAACTTTTAAATTAAAATAATTTCAATAATATTTTTTTAAATATGAATTTGCTATTCAAAATTAATACTGAGTATTTTGCAGTTTGGTGGAATACGACCTCATAACATGATGTGAATGTCGCCAAAAGTACCTACTTGGAGTTTACCGGAAAAGTTTCGAGGTAGAATACATGTTATAATTATATACTACATCCATAGATTAAACGATGAGAAATTAACATTTGCAAAATACCTCTTGGTTAATAAACATAAAGCTCGCGGTTATGAAATTTTACATTATGCATAAATACATTATATAACCCTGGAGCCACAACATATCCTGACCTAACGGCCCGTTCAATGTTAAACTATTCGCTCAACGATCCATCCACCCTGCGCTCACCTTTCTTCCACGATAAACAACAATGTTTCGATTTACAATACAATCCTTTACATCTTAATCACTCAAAATCTCGCAATGCAATTTTAATTGTTGCTAATATTTCTTCTGATGGTGCCTTTTATTTAGGGAGATTTCAACTTTTATTTCAAAATTCAAAGTCGACATTCTACAATAAAAGATCAAGAGGTTACCATCCTTTTTACCGTTGGATATATTACCTATCCGTTGAAAATCATCAATAAGGGTAGATTTACGGACTTGGACGATCGAATGTTACGTTAGTGTGTTAACTTAATTTTTTTTACCGACACGTAAGAAATTGTTTTGTATTATATCAATGAATAAATTGCCTCCATAATTTATTCTCAATCACAAATAATTTTATTTTCTATTTTGGAATAGAAATAAACTTAAAACAATAAATTTATTCAAAAATATCACTTCAAAACCCCATAGAATTTTTTAAATACTTTGCTGGACCTCAATAATTTAATTTGGTTGAGTTTAGATCCTATTACTTTCTTATTTAATTCGAGTCAAATTCAAAAAATCAAAGAAATTGTTATTTGTTAAACTTTTTAGTTGGTTTAACTAACATTCTCTATGCGAGACTTTGAGAGTGATTGGTTCGGCTGTCAGTACATTTTGTGATTTTGTATTTATTTATTGAAAATTGCAGAATTACTGAAAAATGTTTTTCATTCAATGACAACTGATTGTGTTTTTTGGCGGTTTTTAATTGACCAGATCAAAAAGTGATACTGTATAATACTTACTTACTCTTTTAAATATAAGACTATTTGCTTAAGGACAACTGAATTATCTGTATAATGGTAATTTCTTTTACAATCATCCTAACTTGATTTGGTGAGATAACCGCAGAATTTTTACGTTTTCTGTTTTAGTCTTCAATTTATAAAAAATCTAAAAGTATTTTCTTTTTCACTTCTGGATGGGGAAATTACGAGAAAATGCAAAAAAATAGTTACTCTAACCGTAGTGGGTGTTTGTAAGAAATTCGATTTTTAGAAGTAAAAATTAAAACCTGTAACGTTATGCGATGTAAATTTCAAAATTAGCTCAACGTAATCAACGTCCCATATTTGCAATTCAAAAAGGTAAAACTTCAACTGCGAATAAAATATTTATTTAGGTTGAAGTTTAAAAAAGTAACCACTCGAATTTTTAACAAAATGCCCTTTATTTATCATCAGTCGTAGAATCACAACACCAGTGATACCGTTTTTAAATTTTCATAATAGAAATTTCGCCTATGCCAAGAGTGATTTTTTCGAAATGTAAATTTAGTTTGTTTTGAAATTTAAAACAAATTATCTACCCCGAAATCTTTTCTTTCTTAATGTAACTAACGTCTTATATCTACTATGGGTTGGTGATTATCCAGCTAAATAGCTATGATAATTGCGCTAGGGGATAAGTAATGGAGCCGTTCCCTTTGTCTTTCCCATAAGTTCCAGGCGAAGCAGATTACGAATCCAGCCCGCGTGAGATTGGAAATCAAGGATTACATTACGTGGTACGTAGTACAGATGCGGCGTGCTATTACAAAAGTTGATTTCCGGCGGGTTCCGATTTTCTAGGTACCACAGAGTTGGTAACGAACTAAACGTCAAGTAATAAAAAGCTGAAAATACTACAATTATCCAAATTTTATCTTGTATATTTGTGCTCGTATTAAAAAACTCACTTGGGAAATAACAAAATCATAAAGCTGTAATAGAGGTATTATGCATTGTGTCACAATAATATTAAGATAAAGTGTCCCTAAATGTTGCAAGCGTCGGAGTTTAGTTACATTCACAAAATCAATTTTTTTTATCATTAGTTAAAATTAGCGGACGTCCTTTTTAATTTGTCGAAAAAATTTTGCAATTACTTTTTGTGCAATGTTGTGCGAAATAGGGTGTCATTAATTTAAGTAATTAAGGATATTAAAGTAATTAAATTATAAATTTTCAAAGTTTTAAAATTAAATATTAGTTTAAAAGTTTAATTTATATACCTAATTAACAAAAATTATGGATAAGAATAATCAATAATGGTTGGAAGCGTCGTAGTTGAAAATTTTTGTTGTTTCTTTAAGGATGCAAGGGTGAAGTTTATTAAGGGTAGGGTAATGTGAGATTGTAATTATTGAGAAGCGTAATTTAAAATTTATAAGACGTTGGGTCCGGCGGAAAGGCGAGGGAGAAGAGAATAAATTAAAGCAATTGGGCCAGAAAGAGAAGGCGGTGCAGTACCAATTAATTTGTCCATTTATCATACGTTATCACCAGAACTCACTGTGGCGTGGTATTTTCGCATGTAGAGAAATTTATATCACTGTGTGAGCGAACACACATTGTTATTATCTTTATTTGGCTTGGAAACAAATTTTTGGTTTTGTTTGAGTTTTACAGGTCCTCGGCTGGTATTTTAAGCTTGCCTACAATGCCCAATCGATTTGTTTGTTATTATAACAGATTTATTGTAACACACTCGTACCGTTCTATTTTATTTTATTGGCGTTTGTATTATTTCGTTTGATATTAAATGTGTTGACATTTCCACAAAATTATACTCGCGGAAAGATTTCGAATTAATTTGCCAAATAAAACCCTGTTATAATCTAATATTAACATTAAATACTGGTTATTTGATTTAGTAGTCCATAAAGTAACAAAACCAGAGAGAAACCACTCAAGAAAACTTTTTATCGCTTTTCAGAAGTGGCTTTGAATTTTTCATTAGCACATCCTTTTTATAGCTAAGCTAGATAATGAAAAAATTTACTTGAACCCGCTAAAAATTCGCATAAAAAGAATTTTAAACTCATATAATCTTAATATTTACATTAACTTGCCAATTTGCATGTGCCAAAACCTGAAAGTTATTAATTATTTTTAGCAATTTCCTTAGTACCAATATTTGCCTACTTACGATAACTTAAAATGTAATTAAATTACCGTTACCTCGTATCCTATTAGGATCCTTGCTCCAATTTATTTTTTATCAACCAAACCGTTTAGCTAGAACTTTTAATTTTCGGCGGTCTGAGGATGCCCGATTAATTGAAACGTGATTTTTTAATACGGGCTGAAATATAACAAGTTAGTTTTAGTTTATGCCGCAGACATAAACAATGTTGCTACATCAATAGGAACAGAAATGAAATAGCAAACTTGATATTATATAATGCAGATAGTCATAATAAAAGTTAAGCTTCGAGCTATTAAACAGATGAGCATCGTCTCTTGAGAAAATTCACTGATGTATATGCTACAAATCGTTACCAATCAGCTAGTGATATAAGAACGATTTATGCATCAAATATCTCAAACTAACGTTCAATGCTGGTAATAAAATAACTCGTGTAGAATATTAAAGTAACAGTTCGCTTTTTTTGCAAATGATCAAATTATGATCGAGTTTCAGTATTTTAAATTGCTTTAATTTTGATTTTAATTAATTAAGAAGGGCAACCGAGGTTGTATAAAAATTAACTTTATTTTGATTTAATTGAAATGGACGATTAAAAAATTATTACTTAAATCTTGAAATTTTTCGTTTCACGAAAATGTGATGTAGGAACCTATGAAAAAATGTCAGGTAATTTCTGACTAAAGCTGAAAAATTGTTACAAAATGAGAGTATCGATTTTGCGTCTTGTTCAGTGAAACATATTGTATAGGGACTATTATCCTTAAAATTTGACCAATAAGTCTTTCAGTTTTATCAACAGAAAGGAACTCCATTTGTTGTTAATACTTGGAATAAAGTTTTTTTTACATGCAATACAATTTATTATTTGTTATAAACAGGTCAAAATTAAAAAAAAAACAAGATTAAATGTAAAACAAAGAGAGACCTTGTTTAAACGTCAAACCCAAATCAATTAATCTGTTGGCCGTGCTAATTATTAAAAATTAATTTAATTTCTGATGTTGACTTAAGTTTAATTTAAAAAAATACGTAAAAATCAATAGCATGTAATTTAAAAATTTTAAAAAAAATCAGGGGTTGGAAACAAGAGGAAAGTAGTATTTACAGTACAATGTATTGCTGCTGTTTTTTTTTGTAATTGTAACAGTTCAAAGAAATACTTAAAATTGAAGAGACTGCAGTAGAAAATTAAGCTGGTTTGTTTAAAATTTATGAGAAAATTTTATTTACAATTTTATTATATACTGATCTTGAAGGATATTTCTGAAATTTACTGATGAGCCATTCGTGTGAGGAAACTTTCAGGTTTTATTTTGGTTTGCATCTATTGTTCAGTATCCTAGATTTGCACTTTAAGTAGAATTCAATTTTTAATATATTATATTTGTTAAATGCTTTGACGTCTTCAATATTGCTCGGTTAATGAAAATGCACATACATTATTTATAAATTACATAGCATAAAAAGCTAAATTATGCTTTTATGAAACATAAATGCCAAGGCACACATTTACCAAAAAGTGAAAACCCTTAGCACGACAAGTTTAATAATAACCATTATATTAAAAAGATTTAGGTTTTTTGTAAAATAAAGTACCGCCATTTCTTTCAAAAAGCTTTCGCACATCATCCCTCTTTTAGTATATGATATCTCGTCTCAGTGCTTGACAAAGAATTAATCATTGTGACACTAAAGTAAGTAGAAGCGATATGTTTAAATTGTATACTTAGCATTATAAAAATTTTAGTTGCAGCTTAAACATTTGAATGCAAAATAAACATTTCAAATGTCGGCCGATAGTAAACAAAATGAAAAATATATCTAACTGTTTTATGAGAAAATAAAAACTTTATGCCCAAAAATATTGTCTAAAATAAACAGTAAGAAATGCAATATAGTCGCATTGCAATGTAAACTGCATTTTTATGCATAGAATAATATTTACGCAAGTAAATTACAGTCGTAAAATAATGCTGAAACTGTGATATGTGGAACAAAATCTTGCAAACCAAATTAGACAAATAAAAGTGTGGTAGTGTGGTTTACAGGTTTTGACTTTTGCACACATAATATTTATACGTGGAAATACACGTTTTTCTAATTTAATTAAAATAAACCTTGTTAAAAAAATTTAATATAGCTTTTGGACGGCTTGGTATCGTGGGTCTGACTAACTCGTAATGTTTATTAAAAACCCACACAGAAAGCAATTTCACTCGAAATTTTATTTAAAAAACTTGCAAATTCCAAGTACACCTACTGAAAGGTAATCCTTGATTAGATTTTAAATAACAACGCCACGAATCCTTTTCCAGGACAAGAAGAGTAAAAATGTTGTTGCTTGCGTTGCTTTTTGACTTCTGCTATTATGTTAATTTAAATAATATTAATTATATTAATACCAAAACTACAAACATTTTAGAACCAAAAGTATTCACCAAGTTTGTTCATTGTGCATTCTGAAATGCTGATACTGCATTATACAATCCATCTACCAACTATTTTCAACAATATTAGAATGTATTGGCCAGAACAAAAAATTTGTACATAATTGGGTATCAAAACCAAATTAAAATTATAACAAAAGGGTAGCATTGTTTCGTAAAACCTTAAGGATAATTTTTAAAAATAGGTAAAATACTGCAGTTGATACAAATTCTAGGATTTCAAGTTATGATTGTTCTCTTGAATTTCAAAGTTTTAGTTAATTAATTGGTAGAAACGGTTACAATTTCACTGTAAAATTGTTTTTGCAATATACTAGTTTAGTATTCCTATTTCATTTTAACATTTTCATTACTATATACTAATTAAATTTCTGTCTTGTTATTTTAAAAATTTTCAAAAGAAATTGTTTTAATAGTAATATGTAAAGCTCAGGATGGCAGTAGATTAGTGGTAGGAGGAAATTTTAATTTTATTACTTACATGTCAATTAAAACATAAATTATTTACTCGCCATATTATTTTAATGAGATTGATGATCACGGTTCAATCGCTTAATATTTTGAACAAACCCGTAGTCGTACAACAGATTTATAGGGCATTATTGCAATTATATTTGATAATAAATTTGCGTTTATATCTCTCGTTCTGTTATTCTATACTACACGATTCTAGTTAAGCATTAACCGCTTTCGATACATCATAATAACGATTGTTCTGTCCAAATACTAATTAGAATGGAGATACTTTTTAAAACTTGGAAATTAGTTCCAGCGCGATGGAGTTCCCTCAACCAAATAATTTTTCGAAAACGATTCTGCCCGTATTCTTATTACAGGTACCCGATCTCTTATCTCATGTGGCTGGCTCAGACATGTTTTCATTATACGGACCATTTACTGCATCATACGTTTCTTGGATTATTACATTGAGAGGAAACTGACGCGATCGGGTTAAGCTTTACAGTGATCTATTGATTTTATGTCTATTTCCTTCAGCCCCAAACCAGTTTAGCTTGTCAGTAAAAGTTTTTCGTTTAGACATTGACATTTTGTGTACGCGCTTTTACAGAAAAAAGTAGATTGAAAACATTAGATTTCGCTTTAGTTTTATAATTCTAAAAATAGCATCACATGTTATACTTCAAATTGGACTAATACGTTATAGCAATATTAATAAGCCTAAACGACCAAAAAATCTATACTCGTGTAATTTAAAGTGATTTTAGTTGCTAATGGAATTTCGTGATCAAATTAGACAGCGTAATAATGTTGAAAATCAAATTAAGTTTATATTTAATTAAAAATCATGCTAACGTGGGAATATTGACCGAAAGAATTGGCGATTGGGTGATAAATTAATATTTGGATTTAATTATATAGTTTAACTCTTTTTTTCTCAAATTTCCACGGCATTTTAGCACACTCGGTATAATATGAACTTCTGACTTAATATTTGCAGGGTAAATTATACCAGCTGCAGGGTTGCACAACAATAATTTTGGGTAAACAGACGAGATGGCTTTGTTTGTTCACAAATTATTAAACTATAAAAACTTTCTAGTCAATTAAAGCAACATTTTCAAGCCAGGAACAAACGGCCATTGTACTTTCAATATTTTAATAGATACTTTTAAAATGAAAGAAACAATAAGTGCGTGTTTGGGTATACAGAATAAAATGTACCCTGTATACTATAAACGTAGATTTGTTAAATTGATGTTTTTTGGCTCTCTTTTGGAGAATAACGAAAAAAGAGTCCCGGAGATTGCACAGGAGGAATCTTCAATTTGCACGTAAAGAAAAAGTCAATTGTTTGGACGTAACATACTAAGTTATTCTGATTACCAAATTGTGTGAGTCACAAGTAATATTACTTGGTAAGATTTGAAATATTTTTTTTGCAATTTAAATTGCTTCCGAAGATATCCATGCCGTAGTGGTCTGACTTATTTGGAATTGAAGAGTTGATGTACCACATTTTGGTTCAACATGATCACATGGAACAGCAAGAACATTTGACTTGAGTATACCGACAGTTTGTTTTTACTAATTGAAACCAATTTATTGATTTAAAATGTTTGTATAGCAATTATTATTATTACTAGTCAAAAATCAAAAAACATTGGAAAATTCGAATTCAAAACTAAGTTAAACTCGTAAAAAGCAGCGAAACTGATTGTTCTTATTATCCATTTCCAGGTAAGCTAGAGAGTATTTTCCTTAGAGATATTATTCTTTGTCTTATCACATTTTTACTCCCCCCTTCCCCAAGGCTAACAATAATGAATTTTTTCTTTCCTTTTTGCCAGTAATTAATATTGCTTTTAAATTATTTTCAACATGAGACGAAAGCAGTAAATTTTATATTTCAAAAGATAAAGATATTTTTTAATATAGTACAATTATTACTGCTTTAGGAATTTATATTTTATAATTTGAGTCAATAAGCTGATTTCAATTTGCTAAAAAAAAATCTAATGAGATTGTAAAAAACATTTTTCAGAAGAAAATTTTCCATTTCAAACGCACCTTGGTGATTTTAATGAATTTAAATAAATAAATAATTATAAGTGGAATATTTATCAGATTTAGCTGATTGATACCAGTCAGAACGTATGCGAGTTAGTTAAAAATAAACGTCTTGTTTATTAATAAAATGAAAGAATTGAATTTATAAAGGCAAAATCCCGTATGTAAAATATTCACATAAATAAAATTAAGTACCGGTAGCGTTCGGGGCTTGATTTAAAATGTGCCTGCATAAAATATGATATTTAATCACCGAATACTTTACAACAATGGCTTTATAATAAAACATTTTATCGTAAACAATTCGTCTTAGTTCATGTGGAAGCAACACGGATCTTCCATCAGTAGTTTGGGTCAGACAGTGTCCACCATCGTTTATGTATGAGATCCGGTCATGATTTACGTTAGACCCATTCGTGTGCAGAGAGCTTTTGCTCCTATTTATGAAATTTTATATTCTAAACTGAAGCACAAACGCGTGTTGGAAATATTAACTACTTAGTTATGCTTTCGCCTAAACGAGGGTTGGTCTCCAGCATGCAGTTTAATAATTGCCGTCAAATTTTAATCTTGACAAAATTTACCATATTTTCATGTTCAGACACAGTACAAATTTATTGTGAGAAGCACCTACAATCTCGTGATTATTTTTTATATTTTTAAATTACTGCTAAATATCTCTTCGTAACAAACATTAATGGAAAATTATGGCACAACCCATATTGTGGGTTTTAAACAAACGTTGTGGTTATCTTTAGGTGAAAATACGTTTAGAATTGGAATTTGTCCAATATCATACATTACACATAATTCTAATTTATTTTCACTACTGGAACATATTATTAACTGCGAAGATAAATTAATAGAGAAAAAATTACAGGAATAATAAAGTTTCATATAATAAATATGGAAGATGTGCACGTATTTCAGAAATTTTCTTGAATATAAATTTAAAGTTCTTTCATGCAGTAAAAGTATGTAAATTAAGGATTTTGCTCTTAGCCAGCAATTCTTTCCAAATCAATAACTTTATACATGCAAACATTTTAATTAAAATGCCTTTTATGCCAAATTTGCACAAAAAGACGACTTAACCTTGCAGTAATTCGGGTTGGAGACTCCCGCACCCTCAGACTATAAAGTGCACAAGCTGACCGTTGCATAAAATTTTCCACTGTATTTTTAATTTCGAATGCATTTTTAAGTCAATTAGGTGAATTTGTACAGCACGAACAGACCTTAATTAAAATTTTGCTGTATAAAGTAAACGGAAGGCAGATTATGTTAGTAACGAATGGAATGGCTTGCAGATCTGTACTATAAAATAACAAACAAAATCATTTCTTCCTTTATTTCTACGTTTGTTGCATTAAAAGTGGCAATGGAAAGCACCCGAATTTACTTATGAACTTAATTACGTATCCAGTAATTTGTTTTCGAAAGCTGGCCGAGGATTTATAAAACATAAGGCACTAATTTAACGGGAAACCGTTTTAATATCCCACAGGATAATTATCAATTTTATCCAGCTAATACTTTTGTAAAAACTTAATCTCCTTTTTTTAAATCATAGGATTAAAAAGCAACTTCATACTCAAATCAAGCAATGCGCATTCCATTTCGGAATTAATATTATGATAAAGCGTCGGCAACCGAACGTGAGATAACATTTAGCTTGGTAGGATTTTGCTACTTTCATAAACGTTTTCGAGAGCTAAGTCATCTTATCTTAGTGGGCAACACTGCGACGTCTTTCATGCTAAAATTTGAAGAAATTGTTTCTCAGAAACCTAGATTGCACTAGAATCTGAATTGAATTGAATTGAATCAATTGATAGCAACTGGAACGCTGTTACTGCTCCGATATAAACTAACCATGAACTAAATTGTCGAAACGTCACAAGAAGTCGATTTTGGTCAAGAGTGTCTTCGTGACATAGAGTTGATTATAAGCATCGCTGCGTCAAGATTTTCGCCATTGAAATTTACACGTTAGGTAGATATTATTACAAATTTGATATTATGTTCTTTCTGATTTTAATCTCGATCATCCAAAATTTAATTTACTAAATGAAATCCAGAAGCAGAGACCGGTTTCAAAATGTGGTGCAGAATAATTATAAACAGCCCTCCAGGCTCTAGGAAATTTGCAACAAACCCTTCATCTAAATTTACTATAAATTGTATCTTTTAATTATAAATTTATTTATACATCAACAACATTAAGATATATTGTAACGTTTTTATGAAAACTATTTCGAGTTGAATATTTGACAAAGTTTAATTGGATAAAATAAATTCTAGAACGATAGCTCTGTGTTGAAAATTAAATCGCTATTGCAGGATCATAGGATCAGACAAGAATGATTATCTTAATATTTCTTTTGTAGTTCCTATAGAATATAAAATATCCGCATTATTGCCACTATAATACGGGCCAATGGAGGCCACCCTAGTTTATTCATTTTTTTTAACTTACTGACGATTTCTATGAAGATTGAACCTTGCGTATTTGCGTCTTTGTTAATAAAATTTTGATTTAATAAGCAAATAAAAAAAATGTAGGAAAAAAGTAACAACTTATTAAAAACTGCAATTTAAATTTTGTACTACAATGGAGTTTAGAATAAAAAACAAAATTATTATATTATCAGTTTAAAGTATTTCTGTAAAGAAATTAATAGCCAATTATAGACTGATAAATAATCCCTTTATTTTACTATAAAATTTTATGTGCGTAATACATTCAGGATTCTGATAGACCCTATATACGAAACATAAATGCCTTTTAGCCAATTTTAGTGCATAGCGATGGAGCAAAAATCCAGTGAATTAGACTACTCAGTAGAAAATTTTTTAAGTATTATTGTTGTATAGTTGCATCCCGTCAGTGTTTATGTAATATAAGGTAAATTTTGAAATAAGGGATGTCGCCACCTCTTTATCTACATTAACGTCATTGAAATCAGCTGAAATGGGCAACATTTACAAATTATACTTTACTAATTTTGTTACGTTAATTGTAAATGTTAATTTTAGTTTGTAATATTGAGATTGTGCATGTTGTTAGCTGTTTAAATATTATATAAACCAGGATATATGGTAAATTGCAGTTCAAATTAGTTTATTTTACATTTTAGTTAGATAAACACAATTATAGTATTTAATAAGTGTGACGGCTAATGCTGAAGTCTCAATACTCGCTAAATGGCAAAGTAATAGCAAATCAATGAAATGAAATCTTGAAAGTCAAAGCAGGTTTACTCGAGATTATTGACCCTTTTTAATTTTTGTTTATTTTACCCCTTCCCCTAGGTAAAAATTATAAAAAGCCTTTTAATTAAATTAAAAGGTAAAAAATTATCCTAGGAATATTTTACCACGGATAAAAATTCAATGATAAAAATAAAAGGACAACATTTTTCTACGGATATTTTCATAGGGGTAAAATATTTCATGATAAAATATTTTATTTAAAACAGATTTTTCTAATGTATTTTTTATAATACTAGATATTACGTGGAAATTGACACTTATTGCTCTTCCTTAAGTTTTAGATTACACACGTCATGATCAGTAGCGTGTTTCTTTGATTGTATGTTTACCTTAACAAAGTCTACCCTCAGCTAGGTCAAGCCCCTTACAAACAAAAATCTTGGATCCGCTCCTGGTCATGATGCTATCCAAATAAATATTACATTAACATTTTGCAATACACCAAAGCACGGTTTTTAGCTTATTTAACAATTTGATTATCTTTTTTGTTAATTTGTTTAGTTAATTCAAGTTGAGTAATCAAAACATTTGTTTAAATTTGAAACCAAGAATAAAATTACGTATGTGCAAATGTGTTAAAATTATTACTTATATAATTATATTAACTTCCTTCTGCAAAATCATCTTCTTGAATTAAAATTAAAGTAAATATTTGAATGACTTAATTTTAATTAACTAAACATAATAATAACGGAAAACAATCAAAATGTAAAATAAACTTTAATAGTAGTTAGTTGTTTATAAAACTTGTTTAAAACCACCGAGAACTTGCCAAATGCGTCAAGCTCAAACTTTACAACTTTACAGTGACGACACAAGCCCCTAAATCGGTCCAGGATGTTTCAAAATCCTCTTATTCGGCCCAGGATGCTGCAAATTCGAGCAAAAAATATCTGCTCTAGAATGGCCTATGTTTAATTTAAAAGATTTTCCATTTCTCATGTTAATAAAATGCACCAATAACGTAAAAAAATTAATTTTTTAAAAACATTGTAGCCAATCAAAAGTCGGACATCGTTTGTCGCCACTGTCTCTATAAAGTCACTGTACTTTATCGTGCATTTGATTGGCTACAATGTATTTGCTAATATTATATAGCTTAAGGCGGAATAAAAATTAATTTTTTTACGTTATTGGTGCATTTTATTAACATGAGAAATGGAAAATCTTTTAATTTAAAGGATAGGCCATTCTAGACCATATTTTTTTCTTGAATTTGCGACATCCTGGGCCGAATAAGGGGATTGTGCAACATCCTGGGCCGATTTAGGGGCTCCTGTCGTCACTGTCTCTATAAAGTCACTGTACGATAAAGAGTACTACAGCTCCATCAAGCTTGGAAAAGGCTAAGAAAATATGCCAACTAATTTGATAAAAATTTGAATGAACCAATGAACGTCGAGTTATTTGTCAAGTACATTCCGTTGTAAAAGTTATAAATCATTGCGTGTGCTTACATTATTTGTGATTGTTTGTCTTATTCAAATTTGTGTTATTTCTATTTGAGCTTCACTTTTGACAAAATAATTTAAGGATTTTAAATATTCACGCCGAAAAACTTCATCATCTCAGTGTAGGTACAAGTGTAGTTTTAACAGCGCCAGATACGCCCCTAAAGTTGGTTCTAATGTTGGTGGAGCTGTATAAGCGACTTTGCGGGAGATTAAGAGATTAAAAACTAATTATCGGTGGAATTTACCACCGTCGAAACTTATTGAGAGCTCAATTGACCAAAGAGTAAATATGCAGTAAAATTTCTGTACACCAGACTCGGAATTCCAAAGATTTCCAAGAATTCCAACGATTTCTAAAAGAATTCCAAGGAATTCCAAAGATTTCCAAGACTTCGAATGATTTCTAAAGAATTCCAAAGAATTCCAACGATTTCCAAGAATTCCAGAAATTTCCAACGAATTCCTATGATTTCCAAGAATTACAAAGAATTTCAGTGATTTCCACGGAATTCCAATGAGTTCAAATCAAAGTGCAATATAAAGAATTTCAGTGATTTGTACGTTTAAACTCAACTCCATGATTAGGTGGAATCATAACATCCACAGAACGGTTTAGATTTAAAAAATTCCAGGGATTTCTAAGGTATTCCAGGGATTTCCAAGGATTTCCAAAGAATTCCAATGATTTCCAACGGAATTCCATACTAGTGTACACAAAAATTTCTGGATATTTACCCCTTGCAATTGACTGTACCTATAAATTACCTGCGATATCTACTACATACAGGTTTTTACATATTTTAGCGTCAATTTGTATTATCCTTTCAAAATTGAAAATTTTATTCACTTGGAATTTTTTCGTTAAAAACCTGGTATGAGAAAATCCTGTTAGGAACTAGAATTCCTTCAAAACTGGTTTGCAAAACTAAACAAAAGAAGTTACAGACTAGGTTGAAAAATAACTTATTCATTTCTATTCTTCAGGCTTAAAATGTTACTTGGGGGGGGGGGTAAAAACAAGTAAAAATAACATTATAAAGTAATAAATTATTTTCAATAAATTGTGTATATAGAAACTTCTATTTTCCATTTAATACTTTCATCCTCTCTAAGAAATTTTCAGCTAAAATTATTTCAGTTCCTTGAATAATCCTTTAAAGTATACTGTGTCGATCGGTACACGCGTTGGTGCAAATTTGTGGACAAAGAAACCGAACAAACACACACACGACAATGATAAAAGATTAAACCGCCTTCATAAAAAGTATTAAAATGTGTGAAATATCAATAGATTTATATTTAAAAGTTTTATCGATACACAATGTAATAAGAAAAATAATTCAGTTGATTTTGCACAGATGCTTTCGAATATAAGACTTGTTATTCTGCAATTATTCATCATAAGCGTTGCTACATTTGTTTTATTTTGCAAATAAAATTTTAAAATATGATTCGACTGTGAATTTTAAGGAATAAACGTAGGTACAAACTATAAAAAATTGCTTGCGAAATAAAAAAAAGGAAAGCGAGGCGCTGTTGAAAATGCACGAACATGTAACGAGGGCAATTCAAAACTACTATCTCGAAATACGTTTCCATTTCATTCACCTATAAAACACTACCATTAATGTTATTAGAACTCGTCTAACAGATTTATCTTGTCGTGACCAAATATAATTTCAGCTGAAACTAACATTGAGGTGTTCTACCATTTGTTTCCACGAATCTGAGAAAATCAGTTTATTATACTTCCGAGATGCTTTATAAATAGGACGGTAAATGTTGAATGCTAACGCCTTAATTATACTAAGTTAAGCTTATTTTGTAGAACTAAGTTAAATTGTCATTATGTATCTTTCATATAACAAAACAGCCTTTGCAACTGAGCTTAAGCTTCCAGATTAGAATTATAAAATTATTCTAAACTGTCAATTTTAAACAATCCACTAAAGTGCTCATCGCATAATTTAAAGTAATACATATAATAATAACAAATTTGTAAGAAAATGTGTAAACAACATAATCAATAGTATGTTTACTTTGTAGATTAAAAATTCATTTCACAAAAAAAATCCTATTATAGGAGGTAATGTAAATGTTGCATGCTCGAAGCTAAGCAAATAAAATTTATTTTCTCTATCTCTTAGTTTGTTAAATCGTATTCAAACCCATATCCTATATAATATACGAAATTACATCGTTACATCATAGTGAAAAGAAAAAAATTAAAATCAAAAGTTAAAAGTAAAATACGAAGATTTTTATATTATTTATACAAGATAAATTCCGTTAATTAGACATCTTATAATTTATAACAGAATGAAGTAGCATTTAACATTTATGCATTTGACAGCAAAGTGCATCAGTTAAATATTACAGTTTCTTTCATTACGTAATTAAAAGCTACTTCTCAAATCGTAACTTTAATTGCCAATTACAAATGGTAACAAAGTAAACTTTAAGTCTTGTACTGTAAGCTGGAAACAAGAATTGTCAATCAGGGTATTTATAATTTATTATTATAAATTCATTTTTGCTGAAATTATTTGTTTGCCGCCTCGCCAAATAGGGACCACATTTACTGGTAATTAATCCTATTTGAGTAATAAATTTTAATATTTGTTTGCATTATACAGATTATTCTATGCAAGTCAACAGTATTGTGTAATTTGTAAACCGTTACATGATCATCTGTAATTTTTTTGCATGTAAAAGAAAATGTAATAAAATTTTTCTCGTTTGAAGGCTAATAAAGCAAAAAATGCAATTTCAAGTTGTGGTGGTCGAACCGAAACTGATGTAGGTACTCGTCCATTATAACAAACGACGCGAAGAATATTACAATATAAATGTAAAATATTCTGAACAAATCTGTAATAACATTTTTTTAAATTATTGTCACTTTAAGTCGCAAATGTGTACAAGTTTTGCAAATTGACAAAACAAAAATATATTTTAACTGTACTTGAAATGTTCAAACTTGTTACTTGTATCATTTGGCAGTCGTGTATTAAAATTAATATAAAATAACAGCCATAAATTCAAGTCACAGGTAACATCTTCAACTACTAATAGGTTGACTCCTAATTGGCAAAAGTTGTTTATGACGAAAGTTGCAAGTTTGAAGATTACAAGTGTATTTCAGTAATTTAATTTTATAATAATTAATTTACGTATTTGTTTTTTTTTACAAATTCTTGATCAGTATTCTATTAGTGAATACTTGAGAATGAAGAAAAACTTTAAGCTGATCGGCAAAGTTTTATTGCAAAGTAGCGCAATTTAAAGTAGATTATGAGCGAAAGAAAACTTTTTAAATCTTGAAAACAGTAAAAAATTAAATATATCGATTAATTATTTACAATCAAAAAGTAATTTTAAAGTTTTAATTGAATTTTGTACTGATCATTAAAAAAATGCGACCGCATTTTCTGTATTATGCAGTTTTCATTATTGTTTGCAATTTAACCAATTATTTTATTTACTGAATAATGTAGCGTCGCGTTGTAATATGGAGATTAAAATGCTTCGAATGAATTTAATAAAAATTAATAGTACATAAATTATAACAAATTATTTTATGTCAAAATGTAAACAACCGTAAAAGGGTGTACTTTTAATATCTGTCAACCCTGGCTATTTGAATTATGCCTAATTTGGAAAACAATAATTTATCATGTTTTGTAATTAATTAATTATTCACTTGTATCCTCCTGAAAGTTATATTATAATATTTACTAAACATCGAAATAAAATTAGTAAATTAAGCTAACGCAGAAAGGACGAGATTTTTTAGTCAATTAAATCGAGAATTTAAAATTTACATAGATACTCTATTTTTTGTTATTTTGTATTATATTTACTACTGAACCAAAACCTACATTTTTAATTCTCCGTTTTAGTCCTTCCTGAAATCACACTGCTATATACAGGGTGTCCCCGTGACCGTCTAGAACCTTATGAGGTGGTGATAAAGGACACTTTTCTAAGAGAAATTTACAAATAAAATTTTTGTTCAAGTCCAAACTCTTGGGAGGTACCTCCCTTTAAAGCAATTTTTTGAATTTCTGATTTCAAGCGGTCATAGCTCCGATATTATTAATTTTTTAAGCTTAATGGATTAGAAATATTGTAAAGATCATTCGCTTATCTGCAAATTGGGTTATAAACCCTTATCGTCTAAAATTAACGGATTTCGAGTTATAAATTAAATTAAGCAAAAAAATAAAAAATGTTTTTTACCTTTTTTTCGAACCCTGTATCTTTTAAACAAAACGTCTTAGAAAAAACGGATGGATCAAACCAGATAGGCAATTTATTTTGTGAATTTATTTTTCTTTTACCTACACCTTGTTCATTATTTTCAGAATTTTCGAGAAAACGGTTGGTTTTCCATAAAAACTTATTTGACCAAAGTTGTAGCCCGGTAAATTCCCTATCCAGTTTAGATCATCAGTTTTTTTCTAAGACCTGTCGTTTAAGAGATGCGGTATTTGCAAGAAAAGTAAAAAAAAAATAAAACCTGAATTTTTTTAACATTTTTTCTTTTAATTTAATTTATAACTCGAAACCAGTTAATTCTAGACGATTAGGGGTTATAACCTAATTTGTAGATAAGTGAATTATCTTTAAAAAAATTTAAACCCATTAAGCTTAAAAAATCAATAATACCGGAGCTATGGCCATTTCAAATCAGAAATTAAAAACATTCAAAAAATTTCTTCCGAAAGGTTTGGACTTGGACAAACATTTTATTTGAATATTTGTCTTAGAAATTGTCCTTTATCACCACCTCAAAGGTTCTCCACGGTCACGGGGACACCCTGTATATGGTATTAAACCAACGTACATATATTTTGAATTGCATTTGACAAACAAAACAATAATTAATAACGAAATGTCAACTAATAACTTCACTCTTTCATTGTTTGTTATGCAAAAGCAACTGCTGTAAAAGTTTTAAATTTGCACATTATTTAATAGAATAACTTTATAAGTGTCTATTTATAAATAACAAGCAAAAAGTAAACGTAGAATTAAAATAAACGAAATTTAAACGTAGAGAGCTTTAAATATTCAATAAAAAATTTCATAAAAAACTGTTAAATTAAAATTTAAAAAAAATCTGATAAATTAAATAAGATTATTTTACATGCAGACTTGACAGTTTCATTACTCAGAAGTTTGGATTGGAACTACCAGAAACAATAAATTTTGCCAAATATAAAAATATTATTTTCAATTTATATGTAAAAATCTCCGTGGTCATTTTATATTCTCAGTGTTGTTCAGATATTTAACAAATAGGAATTAAAGTCACTTTCGTAAGCTATAAGTGCAACAATCAAATAGACTGCCTCAGGGGAAGCTAAAACTTGATTATTAAAGTTCGTTGCAGTTAAGATTGACTGGGTTGATCATCAAGTCACATATACCAAAGCTATACTATAGATCATGCCACTCAAGTTTAAATAATCCAACTTCGGCATGTTTGCTCAAACTAGCATTGATTTTTATGTTTTACTATTGAAATCTTTTGTTCAAGAAAATAGAAATTTTAAAATTTCCGAATAAGAAATTGAAGAGTATTTTTAAATAAAATCTGTAGCGAAATTCTAATCACATAAATTTTAAAATATAATTCGATTGCTTTGTTTTGTTCTCATTATATTTGAAACATGTAAATACTGTATGTAACTTTACAACATAAAAAAACGTAATTTGTTCGTTCTCGTTATTTTCCAGTCAGTTATAAAATTACTTAACCTGATTTTGTATATATAAAATATAAGCTTTATTACATATTGAAGTACCGGAACAAAGCTCAGCTTTGTATTTAATATATTTTAATTCAAAATTTTTTGGTAATATAAAACTAATTCTTTATTTTAGTAAAACCTGTATAATCCTCCGTGACGGTTTAATTTATATAAAATTTTGAGAGTATTAAATTTTTTAAACGAGCGTAAAACTGAACGAAGAGCTTTTGTTGAGGAATTATTTTTAATAATAATATTATGTAGATATACAATATTTTACATTGGCAATTTGATTTTCAATTCACATTGTGTTACCGTATATATCTGCATTTTAAAAGTTGTGCAAACTGCTATTTTCGAGAAAATCATTGAAAAATATTTGAAACTTCAATGAAAAGACATCGATATCGCAATAATCTACAAAGCGTAATATAAAATTTATATTTCCTCAACTTCATTTTTACTTCCAAAAAAATTATATTAAATAACTGCGACTGAGAGAAACAAGACCTAAAATGAATTTTGGAAATGGTTTGATGTAATATACGTAGAGAGATTTACTACAAAATCTTGATAGTGAAAAGTCGAGGGTCATTTACGACAAACTGCCTTTTCAACTTTGAATATCGTCTTCATTTTTTTTATTTAAGGACTTATGGATATTTCATTTTCTAGTCGAATAAAGTTTTATATAAAAAATACTTTTGCATATTTTGGAATGCTAAAAGCACCAGTCAGTGCAGTCCAATGATTAGGGGCTGGAATAGTTAGAGATGCTTTTTGGTCAATTTAACATTTGGTTTTTCTCACACTTTATGTATGTATAAATTTTATTTTTCTCCTATTATGTGAGAAAATGCATTTTTTGAGTATAATAAATAATCACAATGTTAAAAAAGAAAAATTTTAAAATTTGAAATTAGTGCTAATTTTTTATTACAAAATTTACATAAGGACCGCTGGAGCAGTAGGCATTTTTTTTTATTAAAAGTGAAAGGAGGTTAAAAATTCTACCATATTTTTCTTAAATTAAACCGTTTTAAAAGGATTAGTTTAAGGGCGCATAAAAAGTTTCAAAATATTAAAACAAATTATGAAACATTAACGCAGATTACTTAAATTTTATCGGAAAATTTACGAAATGAAAATTTTAGTTACAGTTGACAGATTTCGATTAATCAGTAAACTGCTACGTTAAACTGTTCAACAAATTTACATAATGCTAAACATCCCAAGTTTATAATGAAAAGTTTGAATACAACCCTTCGATTAAATTAGTTCCCCCGAAAACTTGAAATATTTATGAAGATTTTCTTTCATTTCAATCGAATTATCTGAATTATGTTATTTACAATCAACACAAATTTAACGCTGCGTAAACACAATTAATTGATACAATTAAGAGCGAACATTTAAAGGAAAACATTTCGAATTTTCTTGATATGAAAATGCTTGTGTTGATAGCTATAAGTACGTTTTGTGATTTTATGCGGTGTTTGTAACGTATCCTAGAGCTTTATAACTTCACAGTAATTTTACTACGTAAAGCTCTAATATGTTGGTCAACCACAAAACGTTGCAGCACTGCACTTGGTAAAAGCATTTGAGATCGTTAGACCGTAATGTTCTTTATAATAATTTACTTCGCCGTAAGACTTAAAATTAGGAATAGTTTAACCAATGTGAAAGGACTTTAACCAAAACTATAATTAGAGGTCAGATTTATAAGCATTAAATGTTTCTAAGTAATTATGTAAACAAAATAAACACTATCTAATTAAATACACTCAAGTTTACACAAAAGTTTGGTTTTTTGGAAAAATTATATATTGAAGTGTGTTTTTCAAGCCACAACTGGTATAAGACATTGGTATAAAATTGCTTAAGGACGTGTAATTTTTGTAATTAAAATAGTTTGATGATTGTTGAACTTCCATTGTATAAAGCAGTGGAGAAATAATTGAGATAGCGATTAAAAGAAACAAATAATATTGTCCGACGTTTCGGGTTCATTTATTGATCCATTAGCAAGGTTAAAAATAATAAATTAAAAATTACAAAGAAAAAAATTAATTAAAATGAAAATATCGAAAAACTTGAAAAACGGTTAAATGCTAATGTGTTCAGGATTGTCCTGAAATATGGTTGTTTTTTGACCTCCATTTTTCTTTCAACCGATTAGTATTTTATGGAGAGTTTTTCGATATTTTAGTGTTAATTAATTTTTGTCTTTTTAATTTTTTAGCTTTGATAATTAGTCAATAAATGAACCCGAAACGTCGGACAATATTATTTGTTTCTTTTAACCCTGTCTCAATTGTTTCTCCACTTACTTTAAAAAAATTAAAATTACTTCAAATTTTTACCATAAAATTGTAATATTGCACCAGTATTGTGTTCTCCTTTGTGACAATAATATTGCAAAATGTTCACATCTTTATATTAATGTTATATAAAAAATCAATATTGTTCATATATTAGAACGATACATATTATGTATATTGCAGAATGTATATGATATGTAGGTACATCATGATATTGACGCTATATTAAAAATTAAATATCGCTTCCATAGTATCTACTACATAAATCTGAACAAAATTTCAATGAATTTTTAAAATACACTTTAGAAATTTAATAAGAATTAGGATATACATATGTACATACTATAATATAAGGATATAAAACGGTGTTGTGGTAGACCAAATCGCTCCTTAAAAGTTATAAAATTTTTATACTTTAGCTTTTGACTGCTACAGGGATATATAATGTGCTATACTGAAACTATGGTAACCTTTGGATAGTTATTGTGAAAGAAGTATCTATTTTTATGTCAAGTAGCCTTTATTTTAAGAAAAGGAATCAAGTTGTTTGATTGCCACCCAGTCAACCCGAAATCCTTTTTTCCTTAAGGGTATTTTTTTTATTTTAAAATTTGGAATTGCGCAGGATCAAAATTATAGTTAACGGAGGGAATTTCGCTTTTCTTAACAAAAATTTGATTTTTACGATACATTTTTCAAGTGATAAAGATTGTAGCAATCACAGGCAATTACTGATTGTCAAATCAGTAATTGTGTTTTATTATGGCGTCTCCTCCATCCCAATATACTTTCCAATTGCTACATCATTGCCGGGGACAAGAAACCTTTAAGTGATAAAGATTGATTTAATTTACTAAGAATTACACTGAGAGTTAATAATTAAGAGACGATTATTTAAAACTTATAAAATTATTTGCATAAACCGTTTATTTTAGATTTAGATTTTTATTTTAGAAAATTTAATATAAATTTTGAATAATTTTAATTATTTAGATGTACAACCCTTGACATAATTAGGGGCATTTTTACTTTTTGATTTAAATTACATATTGTTTAGGGTCATTTTGATAATAATTATGTTAAAATATAAATTATTTGCCAATATGCGTTGCAACTAGTATTTTGCGTACAAAAACTTGGGAAATTTTTAATTTCTTCGCATATCTCCTTTTTCCACTGAGTTTTGGTTAGAAGTTTGATATGTCACAAACAGTTTAATATATTTTTGTATTTTGTACAATTTGCACAAATCTAATGAACCGAAAAACAAATATTTGTTTAAGAAAACTTAACCAGTTTGCATAAACATGAATATTTGAAATGATATGCATGGCGCGGTCTGGGTAATCACATATCTGCTTTGATTGATGAGTATTAGCATTAATTTGCACGTGAATTGATAATTCAATGAGGCACTACCGGAGCAATTAGCCCACTGAAGGGTTTCAGGAAGATACGCTTGTTTGTATAATTCATTCATAAACCCGAAATTATAAAAATAACTCATTGACGGCAATTAAATGGGCAAAGATGTTGAAAATTTATATAAAATTGAAGCCGCACGTAGACGCAATAATCATAAACATGTACCGGATTTTTATAATAAAAAAATTCTCCACGAGTATTCTTTCAGCACTAGTACATAAAATTTGTCGTAAAATGATATAAGTTTAAAATTCATATGCGGTAAAAAGCGCTATTGTTTCTAATTTGAAAAAATTAAACGCGTTTTTAAATTTGCTTTTTGTCAAGCCATGAATGCAATTACCAAGTGGTGTGCATTGCAGTATTCTTTCTGCTGAATTATTAAATTAACAATCTGTTGAAAAAATTTAAATATTTTACCTTATGGCACGAAAATTATTCAAACTAATTTTAAAGTACTAAAATTTGAATAAATTAAATAAGAATTTGTGTCTCTGCTAGTTGCAGAATAATGACTTTAATTTTCAACAATCTTCCGTTCATATCAGTAAAACGGAGTAAAGATACAGAACTGGAGGAAAGGTATCTGATAATATCTCGACTAAGGTGTATAACATCCTGCCATTATACTCTCTTCTCATATACCTATAATAGATTATGAACAACTTGAAATAATTAGAAACCTTGCAAAATTAATTAAGTATTAAGTAGGATGAGCAGAATGAAATAGAATTTCTAACTATCATAACTACGTGAAGTTGCATATATTAAATTTTATATTAGTATCCACTCTGAACTTGCATATAACATCAAGACGACTAAATATGAAATTCGCTTTTGCAGTTACATACTACATCAACCGCTATACATGCATACGTATTTTGGTTTCAGGAAAATAATATCAAAGAAGGATAACAACATGTCCGCGGTTCTGCAGCAATATGGCAAATTTACGTAAGCCAGAAGGCACAGACATCATCAGCTAAAAAATTTTAAATAAAATTTTCATTTTTATCGCGGCATTAAAGTGGGTTGAGGACAAAAAAAGTAAAATAAGGTGGACGAAATTACAGCCACAATTTGTAGAACCGCACCCCACGAATTCTAATATTATAACAAGAATAATGTAAATTTTACTTAAGCACCAGATAAATTAATTGCAATAAATCTTGGAAATTTAACATACAACATTTTTGAGATAAGTCGAATATTAAAAAAAATAATTAAGTGTTTATTAAAAGTCAGTCACCCCATAAAATTTATAAAGTATGGAAATTTATTTAATAAAATTTTGCTTCGCAACCTGGTACTACCGTAATTTCAATGCGCTTAACGACATCAAGATAAAGAAATGCGTTTTATTTCAAAAATAAAGTGTGAAAGTATCACAGTTTTATAAAAAAAAATGGTAATTTAATTCACAACGTATAACATGAAGTAAAGTTACGATAATTTGTGAAAAATTTGCATACTTACATAAATTCTGTTAAAATTAACTCAGCTCACCTGAAACAATAACAAACAACGATTAATATCAAGTTAATTCAAAGAGATTCCAAAATATACTATTGTACAATGCGGCATACATTTTTAAGTTGTGTAGTCAAAATTACAGATTATTATTGTTTGTTTGCTGGGTTTAAAGCCAAAGTTGCTAGTTTGATAAAATTTTCTGTTTAATTTAATCCGCATTAATTTTAAAATTAAAAACCACTCCAAATTTATCTGTCATCGAAACAACTACAGTCGAATGACTGTAAAAACCCAAAAAAATATCATTTGGGTCGTGTTTCCAAATCCATCGTTTAAACCACTTCCATCTGATCGACTTCCATAAGACGATCATCAGTGAAGGCGGATGCTCGTTTTCAAAATTTAAAAATAGAAAATTGTTGACTATGAATCGAATCCTCCTTCTTAGTCCTGGTGTTGGCGTTGCCGTTTCACCCTTTACTCATCTCTTCTCCACGTCAATTTTTTCATCTTCATCTTCCAATCTAATCAAACTTTCCTCCTCCAAATTACTCAAACCTTTGAAATTTTTTATCACTTTTATTTTTCATTCCGACCAAATCTAAACTTTTCAAATCAATTAAACTTTTTTGATCAAAACTTTCTTCAATTTTTAAAGGTGAACTTCATATTTTATATCCAAATTGTCATCAATTTTCAAAATTAAATTTTCATTTTTTACATCAAGATCTGCATTTTCAGAACCATTCAAATTTGCATTTTTCAAATCCAAACCGTTTTTAATTTTCAAATTTAAACTTTTATTTTTAAATCCTGTTAAACTTTTATTATTTTCCAATTCCCAATTTTTTTACTTTCCAGATCCAGAATTTTGTCTTGTAAATGAAATAAACTTCCATTTCACAAATACAAGTTTTCTCCACTTTTAAAATTTAAAATTTCAACCTCCTTTTCCAAAATACCTTTAAAAAAATTTCCAAAAATATGCCAATCTTGAGCCAATGTTCCTCTCAATCTTCGAGTCAACGGTGAGTTCCAAAAAATAAAACCCCACGTTTTGGGACACCAGATGAGGTGATATTTTGTGTTTTTTGAAAACCAAACTCTTCAACATCAAAAATGGAAAAGCAAATTGAAAGATAACTCGCGGCACCTGTGACGATATCGTTTTTACCTTTACAATAGTCCTACAGAATTTTAATTTTTGGTTTCATCAACTTAACTATGTGACTATTTATAACTTTCAATCAATATCAAATTTCTTGATACAAATAGATTATCTCAAAATACTCTAATTTATGTCCAAAATATCCAAAGTTTGTCCAAAATTTGCGACAATCTCCAAATATTAAATAATAAAATTAACTTATATAGTATGAAAGGTTTTATTCGTATGTAACAGCCCTAGAGTACGAAAAATATTCGAGTATATCCTGAGGACAGCCCTTGAGTGTTGCTTTCGCGAGGGCGCAGCCCGATTCGCTGATTCGTCGGAAATGAGTAAAATATGACCCGAGGTTAATAATCGCAAAATAATTTAAATCTCAAAACCAAAAATCTCAAAATTATTTTTATTTTTTTATCAATAAAATCTTACACACCCAAAGTAACTCAAAATTCAATCAACCCTCAAAATTACGGGAGACGACTTTCTCCTCAACGGCTGTTGGCGGTCATTTTGGCAAAAAGCTTCTATCAAACTTGTCAGTCTTGCCAACTTAACGATTGGGAACCGACTTGACAAAATTTGAAAAAAAGGTTAAACTACATTAAAATTCTAAATTTTCAAAATTTAATTCAGTATCACAATATAAAATATATTCAAGTTTTCAATTGTTCCAAAATTTAAATTTTATTCTCTAGACCACACAGAGGACCTACAAAGTATATTTTAATTATTTTTTAAAATATTTTTAATTTTCCGATAATGGCAAAGTTGGAATGTTAAAATACTTTTATTAGAACAACTTTAGCATACAGATAATATATTATTTGCTAAACTCTCGCAAGATTAGTGAATAATCATTGATTGATTAATAATATTAATTTAAATTGCCGTAAATGGTAAACAACATTAATTAATATTTTTTAACGTTGGTTATAATCAGGACATTAATTATTATTGGCTGTAATAATAAGCAATTATTCTCTTCAGGGTGCTGCCAATATACAATTATTTAGAACATCAAACAGTTTAATTAATACATAATTGGAAAGTATTACAATTTCAAATGAACCGTAATTTTTAGATGAAAATTATGGATTGTTAATGTAAAACATTTATATTATGTTTAACTTAAGGGTATTATTGTAGTGTTTCACTTAAAAAATATGGTAATTACTTAAACATTACGTAGGAGAGCCAATTTAAAATCAGCTGCACAGATGACGTATTTACGTCACTCTGCCTGTTCGGTGACTTATAGCATCATTAAAACACATTTTCACTCAAGTTATACTAAAATTCTTCGGGCGTAATCAAAATAAAGCAAAAAGTTTTTGTTCGTGACACGTAATGACAAGAGCTTAAAATTGAGAAAATTGTATTCAAACTAATCTGACAACATTTATGTATTATCTATGACAAATGTCACTTTGTCTGGTATCTATATATTCGCAGCAGGTCTCCTAGATGAATAGTTTACTGCTGCTGGAATAGGAAAGGAAAGTCGGAAAATAGTATTAGTAACATTAGGATATTTCGTCGTCATTTAACGGTTAATGTGTGGCAATCAGCTACAGACAATTGTCTTACATGCGTCAGCTAACTTGCACACTTTAAGAGGTAGTTTAAGAGCTCAGCGGTGCGGGATAAATATAAAACATTATATTTAGTATTGATAATAATCGCAAGATAGAGAGATTTCTTGATAATGGTATCCTTAGAGCACATTCCTTCGTGCTCAGCTCGCAGTTGTAGGTCGAATTTAGAGAATAATAATTTGTTAATATTTAAATTCTACATGAATATTACATTTTATTCGTAAAAGTTTTGCAGTATTGTGTTGGTATAAGTATTCAGAAGATAAAATCAATGATTTGTTGCCAACTGTAGAAATAATATTAGTTTTCGACTAATCTAGTTATCAATTCTGAAAGGATTGAAAATGGTACAAAGATACCTACATAAAATCTAATAACAAAAGGGATACGAAATTAGAATTAACTTGAGTGCATTATTATGTAATCAGATTAACAAAATTCTTGATTATAAAGGTATAAAGATGAAGCTAATCGAACGGAAAATGTTAATAGACTGATGGTCTGATATGGCAAAACATTTCATGCTAAAATGAATGTCTATATATCTATCACGTGATATAACATAACCTCACTTCTGAAATTTAAATAATATATATTAGGGTGGTCGCCGTTTAATAAAAGTAGGTAATTGCAATTTATATTAAGGGCGTGCAACATTACGGATACAGTATATTACCCAGAGACACCCTAATGAACTGGTTGCTATTATGAGCTACCTATAATACCTAACCTATAATAAATCAACATGCTAATACATAACATTAAATCATGTGTCGTCTTGCACACAATATTTATTGTTTCACACTTTCTTTTGTGCGTTAATATGCCACAAATTAATTAACCCCGTATTAATTACTTCCTAATTAAAATAAGTTATAATCTCGTGCCGAAAATATGGCCGGAAAGATTTTTAAGTCTAAAATAAAGAGGCTCGTAATGCATAAGTAAACAAGTCGAAGAGTTTCGGCGAGGAACGCCAGCCCTAAGTACACAATCAGATAATATTATTAAATAAATAGTACTACTCGGTACATTTCTCTCACGTTCTGTTCAACAATTTTCACACCCTATGAACTGACCTACTTGATTTATAAAAGACAGTTTAATGTGTCCTGACAAAGCAAATGGAGAGACCCTTAAAGTACGTCACCTCGAGTACGTGCAGACTTGACAAGATTTGTGCGATAGCGAGCTTTTGAATTACGATTAGCTAGCACGGTCTATCTGGGAAAAAACAACGCAAAAGTCTTGAATACAAGTTGTAATTCGCCAAAATTAACTAGAAAACGAATTGTTTAACTGAGTAAACTATAACATTTGTCGAGGAGTAATTTAACATTTGAATGTTGAAACAATTAAATTCTAAACAAAAGGACAACAGAAGTTTATACGGTTTGTAATTTCTGTTCCTTACAAGATCCTTGTTTAGAAAATTATTATGATGCACATTATAATTTAAAGATGTTGCGGAAATATTAAAAAGCTCTCGAGTAGGCAAGGTTTATTGTCGAAACGGCAATCTTATTCGCAGTTACATAAAATTTTGTGTAAACGTAATGGAAATTTACTACCAATATCTCTAAAATTTCAAATTCAAGATATCAAATCTAAGAACATAAAATGCTTGGCAATCGCTTTACGCTCTATAGTTGTCTACTCTAACTGCACATTGTTGTGCCACAGAAAAACTCAATTTCAAATAGAAGAACAGCAAACTGCAAATGTAGTGAATGTATAAAATAAAAGGGTATGGTAGGTACTTTTATTTATGGTCGTTCAATTTTAGTATAAAGCTTGCAAAGTGCATTGATGCATGGCCTTATTATATTACCAACCGTCATTTCTGCCTTGAAATATTTATGTAGTTTTATCAACGCTTCTATCATACGTAACTCCAATCTCGCGTTTCACGTATTACTTTCGCTCTCTTGTTTATACAAATTTAAAAATTTTATGATTTGTTCCGTGTATTTCTTTTTCCCATTTCGGCTCTTAACTAACGCGCTATTTTTAGAAAGATTAATCTCTATTGTTAACATCGTAAGATTAATCGGCGATGGAAGAGCAGCAATGATTCTTGTATAATACACAAACCTAGAATACACGCTGAGATTTTTATGTTTTCCAAGCAAAAGTATCAGATTTGAGCATTGAAAAAGTAAATTACTGTTATGATGTGGCCGAAGGGCAGAAAGATCTACGTACAGTGACTCATAATGAAATCCGGACGCTCCTACGTTAACAATGCAAATTGCCGGTATTGAAGCGGTTACCTACCTATAATTTGAAGACATTTTTTGTTGAAAATTTTATTCTCTATATTTTTGTTCCTAGATATTTTTCTATTTGCTCGCATTGTTTTCGAGATATAGATGACAATATTTTTCGCATTTTACATAGTCTCGTTTTAGTCCGACAATTTGCATTGTTAACAGAGCGTCCGGATATCATTATGAGTCGATGAGTTAGCTACGAAGAAAATATTTACAAGACACGCAATCTCCAATTTTTATTGAGCAAATCAAGAAATAAATTATAAACTACTATTGGTTTCGTAGTATTATAAAGTTTAGAGCTCAGACTTTGCCGCATTGTAAATCAAAAAGTTATTGATGAAATTTTTATTTCTTAGTAGGAAGCCGATGGAGAATTTAATAGTAAATAACATACTAAATATTTAAAATCTTATGTTACATGACAGAAAAGTACATAATTTAACCACTATTCACAAAATTGCAAGTTTATAACTTTTTTTACTCTAAAGCTTTGCTAAATATTATAAAACTTGAGTTGTTCATAAATAGTAGGGATCTTTTTGCAAAGAAAACTTTCTGTAATATTAATTTTGCACTATTTTTTGAATAGCCAACTAAAAAGTGAGATACTACTTTTTGTACAATATTATAATTAAAATCGGAGCGTAGCGAACATTTCCTTTCAAGTTACATCAAATACAAAAACAAAATATAAAATTCGATTCTATTCAAAGTTTTCACGATTATTGGTAGGTATACAGGGATAAGTTGTTTATTTTTTATATAAAAACTTCAGTATCTTTGGGATTTATTCGTTAATTATAAATGAGTGCTTATCCAGGAGACCAACTGGACGATTCGACAAACTTGCGTATTTTTATAGAGAAAGAATTGACAAATATATCACACTACATGCAGATGAAAATCTTCTGAGATATAATAGAATTTTGTTTAAAATTATTATTACCGGATTTGTTACGTAATCGATCTCACGAATTGAACTTTTTCCTGTAGACTATTGGAAAGAAGACACTTTTAAAAAATTTTATGTGGATTATCCATTAATTTTCGAGAAAAATTTCGAAAAATTACGTCATTGCCCGGACAATGATGTAAAAACCACATATGAAATTTTAAATGTCAACATCTCCTAAAATGCACGTTCAGTGACGTTATTGGCCGGACGTTAACGTCTATGTCCAGTTAAGCAGGACATTAAACGTCATTGTCCGGCCATTGACGTTAACAAATCTACTCTTAGTATTTGTCGTTGAACTAGTGGTTTATGATCAGTTTTTGTTTAGACAAATGTAGAACTAGTTTTTAGAGCGGATCCAGAGACGTAATTACCTAAGGGCCATGACCCGGGGCAAAAGGCTTTGAGGGGCGGCAAAAGCTATCCTTCGCATTCTGCTAAGGGCACCTTTCATAATCAGAATGAAGTAAAAAAATTAATTTTAGCTTCTTTTTAATTAATTTATGGGTCTCTGTGTGGATCCGTTACTTACTTGCTGAAAACATCGCCGAATATAGCTCCAACTCGCCAAAGGTGCTAATCAGAAGGGGTCAAACTCACTTTAAGGTGCATCTGCGATTTACTTAAAACGCAGAAAAAACATTCCCTTGCACCGCTGCAACTTGGTTTAAAGTATGCGGTTACTAGCAAGAGGTTCTACACGCATGATGTGTACTCGACAGAGTAACAATTGCATCTGACCGCTATCAATAAGAGTATATTATCAGAGCACTCAGACGGTAGAAATGGTGGTTTGATCACTATCTAAAATCCATGGAAAATTTTGATTTTTAAATTCCGTTTTCTCAAAAATTAATGGATAATCCTCCTAGAATTTTTGTAATTGCTTAGAAAATTGTTCTCTTTTCGATAGTTGCCGCGATTCTCCCACAGGGGTGTTGCGAAAAATTTTATATTTAAAAAATTTTTATATATAAAAAAAATTTTATATGAGGTATTTCAATTTTATTGAACAAATTGGAAGAAGTCACCTAAACATGGGATTTACGAGGTGTGGAAATAAACGAAATAGTCTCCCAAGTAACATTTTGTACTGAATATCAACTGCCGACCCGCTTAACTTTTGAGCTGAGGCAGCTGCTGATTTTTAGTAAAGTCAAAATCTGAATCGCTACTGAATTGCTAATTTGGCGGCAAAAAAACTAACTGAAAACGCACTTTGGCAGCTAGTCAAATTGCTGAATGAACTGAAGCAGCTCTAAATATCAGCTGATTTAGTGCTGAATCAGCTGATATTCAGCTGGTATTCAGATGATATTCAGATGGTATTCAGTTGATATTCAGCAATTTGACCAGTTGCCGCAGCGCATTGTCAGATGGTTTTTTGCCGCCAAATTAGCAATTCAGTAGCAATTCAGCTTCTGACATTACTAACAATCAGCAGTTGATTCAGCTTCTACTTTTTAAAATTCAATTTTTTTTATTTTAACGAAATTTTAAAAGTTAAATTAACCCATTTTATTTTATTGGTAATAAATTTTTTCTTAAAATCATTAATTTCATTCAATTTCAATAAATAACAGAAATTTTGAGTTCTTGACGATGAAAAAAAGTTTACAATTCAGCTAATCTACTAGTGCTCACAACCAACTAATGTACTATGGGGAGCTGAAAACCAGCTGAATTTTAAGCTGACGCTTCGCTGCGACACACAGTGGGATATTTCACTTTAAAAGCTGGAATCAAATCAAATACAATGACAAAAAGTCTGAAAAATTATGAAAAATTACTTACTATAATATCTTTAACAGAATACAGAAAAATAAATTTAGAAAACTCACTGGAAAGTGAAAATGGACAGTTATCATTTAAAGATGGTTTTTTAATAGAGGAAATAGATGGAGCGATGTTTTTTCATTGACACGCCATCTAGTGGTCTAGATGCTACTATTATATAAATATTGTTTCAGAATGAAAAACATGATTGATGATAATTTTGATGATAAAATATGATGAAGATAATATTAACTAATAAAAATAATCATGTCAAAATATTAAAATTCATCCCCAGAAACTTGAAAAAAGTTATCCTCTTACATTGTTATCATCATCATTATCGACCACAATCTCGTTATGATTACCAATGGCTTCCACAGTAGGTGATTTCAACCATTCTAATACTACTTTCGGAGTAGTAGTTGTAACATCTTTAACTCTTGATCTAAATCTTAACTAAACTGATATAAAATCTTTTAATCTTGATCCGTCAAGATTTCCTGTTTCTCTTAAACTCATTTGGGTAGCATAACTTAATACATCAAGAGGTGTAGACTTTCTTAATTCCATTGTGTTATTTCGTTTTGTTCGTTCAGCACTCAATGCAAATGAAGTTTTCGGGCGACCGCGTTTCTGCAACTTTGCTGAACGCTGAACGAAAGCTGACGCATCAGCTTAAATTCAGCTAAATTAGCTGACGCTGAAAACCAGCTGAATTTTAAGCTGACATACCTCAATGGCAGCTAATAATTTGCTGACAATATTTTGTCGGCACAAAATGTTACTTGGGCACATAGCTATGTATTTATAAATTGTTATATTATATTTTTAAAATACGTTTCATCCGTCACATCTTTAATTTTTCTTTCAAAAAAAAGGAACGATAGGGGTGCCGTGAATTTTTTTAAATGACTTTAGGGTGCCGCCAGACGAATACATTTGAGAACCACTGATCTATAGGAAAAAGTTCAATTCGTGGGAACTATTACATGACAGTAACCGAAGATTATTTTTTTCTAATTTTGCTGTCACAAAATTTCAAGAATTTCAAATTGATATAATGAAACAATAGAAACTGCTTGAAACAAGGAGTTAGTTGTTTCTCTTTGATAAATAAAATCAGCCAATTTTCCAAATTACTTTTGCGGACTCTCTTTTTTCATGCCTTACTGGAACCTGATTGGTGGATTACCAACGAATAGGAAAAGCGCTTTCGTTTTCTTATTTTACTTTTTGTCTACAATTCCACTATAAGAAGAACCGGAACCGGTATCGATACTATTAAAATACTCAGATCAATGATTGGTTGAGATTGGTTGTTAATGGAGCAATTCATACTATTAGTGAATTTTCAAATTATTGATTGCAAAATTGATATTTCATTGTTGCATTGTAGCATTTCAAGTAAACACTTAAAATTTTCTTAATCTAAGAGTTTGCTCATTCGTAACAAAGCAAAACATTTAAATGGAAATTTACACTTTCGAGATTTAAACCGCAAGACCTTTGTGCTGGCTTGATATTTTAGGAAACGTTAGCGGAATATAAATGATGTGCGATTATATACCTTGTAAATTAAAAAAATTATAGGTGTGGTTAAATTTTATTCATTTGGACAAAACACCAAAACTACCATAACAAGCATAACAACCACTACAATTGTTGACAGTGTTTATGACCAAGGGTTTAATTTATTATCCAATGCATTTGGAAACATCCCAAAACTAGCTTATGTAGTAAAACTAGAGCATTACCACCTACACCATGTAAAAGTAAGCCACACGTACTTCCAAATTATTGTGCGAAATAATAAGGAATTTTTAAAATCTGCGTACCGATTTAATTCGGGACAAAGTAGGGCAAATTTGTCAAAAATGATAATTTAGTTGTTTTTAAGGGGTAATAAAAATATTGACAGAATCTGCTGGTTTCTTGAAATGTAGAATACAATTCACTACTGCGAGTATTATCTATGCTTGGTTGCCCCGCGGTTAACTAAATAAATGCTTGAATAGAATTATGTAAATTTAGAAGTTTACTCGTATTATTATTTTAATTAAATAAATACATTCCAGCATTTTAGTGATTTACAATGTAAGAACACGTTATAGCATACACTTCGTGTAAACGTGGTAAATTTGCTTTACTCTCAGGTGATAAGGTAAATTAGATAGTAGAGGGTCGCCTTAGTTATATATTTAGCAATGCGGTAGTTTTATGTTACCCTGCAGTATCGTGGAATTCACCTTTATAATTTTTTAAGCCGCCTTGACACACGAGTATAAGCACCGTGCTATATCTCACACAAATAAGAGTATAAAATATTTACTGGTGTACTACGCCATAATAATACGGCACAACTAAAGCAGACAGAGGTACAAATTAACGCTACATCTCTTAGGAGTGCATTTTACGACGCTAAAATAATTAATACGTAAGAGACTACAATATAACGTTGCCTTTATTTACTCAAGTTGGAAATTTTGAACTTGATTACATAACCGGGCTTGGAATAACTTCAACGATGAACTTAGTTTCAAATTTTGGACGAGAAATTTTAGTTTGAATGATTACCATAACAAATCTCTGACTTCTGCAGCTTTTCTCGGTCTAATAATGAAAAATTCATAAAGGCACTTACGAGGTGCACTCAAATGTTTTTGCGCAAGTTGAGTAAATAGTTAAATATATAAAAACAACAAACGTGCTAAATGGAAAAATATCTATCACTTCAAGCTGCTTTTAACTTTTAAGAATTCGCAATACATTCAAATACATTATGCAGTTACTCGAAAGCTACTTAAAGCAATCGATATGCTTTTAAAACTTTAAAACTTCCCAACTTCCTTTCTAATAGTTAAATGTATTTATGTCTCTAATATCAATTTTATTAGTTATACAAATGCAGTATTCAATTTTAACGCTAACCATATAAAATAAAGTTAAAAAATCAATATCAATATATTCCTGAAGCACCAGCTAAAATGTTCTCTGTTGATAAACGCCAATCGTGAATTTTTATAGGTAATATTTTTCTCTTTAAAACTTATTTGAAATTTTGCAAACGTGCTCATTTTGAACTTTCAAAGAATTTTTCGTCGAGTTCAAACATTTCCGAAACACGACAATTATTATTGTTAACTAAAATATTTAAAATGCTAATTATCTCATTAAACTAAATCACCAATATAAATCGCCTTACACTATAATCGCAGTTGTAAAAGTTCCACATTAAATAACTAAGAAGTTTTTCTTCTGTTGAATAATGCTGAGTGCTACTATAAAGCAGTATTTCACCGCATTTTGAACGTCTACAAGTATTTCTCAAGTCTTTTTTAATTGAAAGTATTTGTAACTTGAAAAATAGTTTTTCAACTCATTTCAAGTTGACGAGATTGTAGTTTGCAAACTTCAAAAAAAGCTGAAGACAACTTTGTAGTAAACAATCTGTGCCAGCATTTTCATCCGATTATGTAAATTTTGTTTATTTTTACTAGAGAGTCGGGTCAACGGTTTTAGTTTGAAAAGCACCCAGTCGCGGTTTAGATTTCACGTTAAGCTGTAGGTAGTAACGGTTCATTTATTGTTATTTTGTATTTATGCATAAATTCAGCTTAAAGTTTAATAAATCGTGTAAATGTTAAATTAAAATTTTTATTGAATTTTTAAAATAAACGAAATTGACACTCAAGTTTTAAGAAAATCGGTACTGATTTTAATCAAATTATTTTTTTTGCTATCCGGAAAATTTAGTTATGAAGCACCAGAATTTTTATTTTTAATATTTCCCGATACGAATGATTTAATTCGGTGCCTAGGTTCATTTGAAAATTCAATTTCAGTAATTAATGAAACTTGAAATCGACTTAAGTTTAATTACACATTTAAAATAGTTGTGGAAATGTAACGGCGTAGGTGTGTGGTTTTCTAAATTACAGGGAACGCAGGTTTCGTTAACTCCGTAGGTTTGTAACGATGCCAGTAAGTAAAAGTTGTAAGTCGGATTACTGTTACGTCAACGACTCTAATTTCACTATTATTATAATTTTCAATTTAGGAAATATTTGAAACGTAATTTTATAAAATTAAGAGGTAATAAATAATAAACAAAAACGCTTGCCATCGGATCGTCTTTTTAGTATTATAGATATTACTAATTGCAGCAAACTAAATTATTTTTGTGATCAATTTGAGTGTATTTTTAGATATTATCTATTATGTATTTGACATTTTCTAAAATTGATGTTCAGCTTACCCAAGCGAGAGAACAAACACTTTGTTATATTTAGATAAAAAATTGATGACCAAATCCTAATGGCTAATGACAAAATGGATGGTTACTATATGTTGGGAAAGTTAAAGAAGATATAAAAGTGTAGAATCTGAAACAGGTATCGAAAAATAAATTCTAAAAAGTAATTTTCAAAAATTTGTAAGCGCCCAACTAATTAAGAAAAACAATTTAAAAGACGCTAAAATTATTCTTTTTTAATTACAAGTTGAAACGTTTCTCAAATGTTAAACGGTTTCTTGTTTACATTTTCTTAACAGAATATTTTCTCGGTTAATGCTTTTTAACCGTTGTTACTAAAAAACATTAGTTTTTTTGGAAACTAAGAATACACATTGAGAAAATGCTAAGTAGAACTGCTTGGAACATATTTTCCACATTCACACTAATGTAATTAAATTGTTATGTAGCGAGAAATTGCTGCAAAGCACCAATTTTTCACGGCTTTACAAAAAATTGCAAAAAAAGTGTTTTCAATTATGTTAATTAGTATGTGAAATTTGTAGCTAAATTTCCCAAGCTTGGGTGAATTTAACAGATCTCATCGTTCCAGTGGTCAGACGCAGTGTTAGGAACTTTGTGGGGTAACCGCACGTCTAACATTCGGTTAATATTTTATTTTAACCGGTTACTCTCCGATTTCTAATGACGGGTAAGTACATAACAATTTTTTTATTTTAGCATAAAAGAAATAAAGTGATTTTTAACTATGAGCCTTCAACACATTTAAAAATTATTTTACCCTTTTTTTATAGGTCAACTCTCGCTTAACGTGGATTTTGTTCTATGGGAATACAAGTGAGCCAGAAATGTACTTCTGCTCCGTAGGAAACTAAAGTTAAGGCACTAAAGTGATACTTTAAGCCTTTGTCCAATTAATTCAAGATCTTGTGGGAAATTAAAGTCGATAAGGTCGATTCCGGATTGCTTAATCCCTCGTTAATTATTTTACTACTCAAATTTGACTTTAGAGTTTTTTATTGTAATTCTTCTTTGTTTATTTAATTTTTTGATGGTTTGTTATAGAGTAACTTTTAAAATAATGGTATATTATGGTAATTAATCTGTCGAATTAGTATTCCCAAGTTATATTACTATTGTTAAAGTGACCCTTAGTCATTAGTCGATTTCTTTTTAAACGGCAGCAAAAACTTGCAGGGTTTAACGCAACATTTAGTATATTTTACCATTTAACGTGATTGTGTTTCATGTTTTCCAGTGTTTGATAAATTGGTTATTTATTTTGATTAATTCTACAACTAAAAATATAATAGAAATTACTATATGTTTTTAATAAACCACGGCACGCGAATTTTAGCATGCGAGAGTTCAAATCATCGCTTTTTGTAATTCTTGAACGTGGGAGTTTATAAATTTTAATTATTAGATTAGAAAAAAACATCAATCTAATTCTGAAAAAATGATTTCCTTTTGTTTACAAGTGCTCCATAAACGAAACACTGAATCTTTTCTCCAAAACAGGAGACAGAAAACTCCAAAATATGTGCACATACAATTTAAATCGATTTATAGTATGGTTCCACCTCAACAAAAACCTCACTTTCATTTCTCACCAATTTATTATCATTTATTATTATATCAGGTAGAAAAAGTATCGATAAGCGTCAGGCATTTCGAGTAATTAACCCTACATCATAAGAATCAAAGTGAGACCGATTTAACTTTACCGTTCCGGCATAACCGTTCCAACCTGAACGTCTTATCCCGAAAGAAGGGGTTAATTAACTAACCCGTCGCCGTCGCTTAGTAACTTTAGCGTCCAAGAAAATCTCTATTTTCTAATTGGCTCATTATGTAAGTGTAAACAAAAAGTACAAATAATTTCTAATTTAATTTAACCGAAATTGATTTAAATGGGAGTTTTAAAATTAAACGAATATTATTTTTATCGCTTAAATGTGGGATTTGTAAATCATCTGCAGATGCAACGTATCCATAACGGTTTCAAATCTCGGGAGGATGAAAATCACACTTTGTTTTGATTTATATCTATAAAATGAAACAAGTTATTTCGATTTGAATTTATAAAATTTCCAGTAATAACTTTTATTCCTGGATGAATATTGACGTGAGAAAAACTTTTCAAGCAATTGATTTAAGCTGACAAGAAAATCTTTTTTGTAAAACTTGTTTTGTATTGCAAAAAAACTTGAGAGTTTAAATCAATCCTCCTTGTAGAGAATAGAATAAATAAATTTTGCCTTGATGAATACAAAGAAATTTTTAATGGAAAAGAGCTCTCGAAATATTTTTTGTTCCAGGTCGAATTCATTATTTAAATGACATTTCTAATAAAATTGTGCATTTGTAAAGTAATTTAATTACACCCTCTGCGCAAGGTTTAATATACTTTTTAATAAAGTATTAAATTTGACTCCACCTAGATTTTAATTGAATTTTCTATGAGATACAAGCCACATTATTATAGTACACACTGAGACTCGTTTAATAATAAAATTGAAATAGCGAAAGTTCAAGTTCTCCATTTCGTAAGTTTAATTTCATCGTGGAATCTCGTTAACCTTCCCATTTTTTATTAAATTTTATTAATAAAAAATTGAAAGCCTTCAAGTTAAAACCAATAGGTACTCTTTTTGTCGCATTATATTTTGGGAGTTAAGAATAATGCAATGTATTCTGCACGTACATTCCTGCTTTACATTTTGGTCACAAATACAATTTTCGCTAATATTCTATGAAGTACAGCCGACCAAAACATCACTGATGTTAATTTCCATAACTGCTGTATTTTGTTGGACAGATCAACTGTTTTATACCTCAAAATCCTGCGAGTTATATGGAGAAACTTATAATGGATAAAGGACGGTCAGTTAGGACGAAATAATTTACATATGCTTACCTTTGTGTGATGTTTAAACGAAGTGTAAATATAAGTGTATTAAAGCCTTTAGTAGCTCGGTTTAGGATTTCTAAAACTGTGTGCAAATGTGACCGGTTTAGAATGTTTAATTTAAGTAAATGTTGTATACCTTACCGAAGCTTTTCAATGATATTTTAAAGCTGGCATTCGGTAAATAAAAATTAAAGGGCTTTTAATTGAATCGTACCAGTATTGCATTTGAAGAGGTTGATGAACAATCGGTCGAAAGCGACTACTAAATGAAGTAGGACAATATACTCTATTTTAATCTGATGAAATAATTTTCTCAAAACGTTTGAAGAACCGATGGATGCATTCAACTTGTATATAAATGATGAAATTATAGAGGATATTGGGAATTACACGAACCTTGAAGCACCACGCTTTGTAAGTCCATCTTTTAATAGTTGTTGTGAACCCGTTGATAATGTAGAGACTCGAGCTTTTATTCGATTATTCCTTATCGATGGACATGAACAAAGAAATTACATTTTCGTGGAACGTTTATGGTATTCCTTTATTGTGGTTTGCCAATATGCAGCTCCACGATGAGAAAAACTCGTTTCAAAGTCGTGCAACAGCACTTGAGTGCATTGGCAAGAAACACTACTGCATATTTTATTTTTTGATTTACACTAACGACCCAAAGAGCAATTAAGCGCGAGAGTGACACTACACCACCACTATTTGCGATAAATAATCAAACTTAATAAAATAGACTTTTTTTTCATCTCTTTTCATCTTTTTGAGACGAATTTCGTCATTTACACGAAAGTAGATAAGTTTAGTTGATTAGTTTGTAAACTATCGCGTGCTAAGTATTACAAATATACTTCTTATTAAATCAGATGTTATAGTCTTTCTTGTTATAATTTTATTTTAACCTCAGTAGACGTAAAATCAATTTGAAAAAATAAGTTGTAATTGCTGCACTCGTTCTGAGGACAAGTCTACAAAGAAAGTTCAGAAGCAAACGACAAGCTGACTCCAATTAAAGATAATATATAGATATGTAACTGCGATAAAGTCAATCACAATTCACATAAAATATATTATTAGCCCGGGGCAATATATCTAATATAACTAGAATTTAATTTATTATACATAGAGCATCAATATAATTCCCAAATATAATTGAATGAAATTGTTCGTATTAAAAGTTTAATTTAATTTAATTTAATTTGACAACTTGCCAGATTTTAATTCGACATAAATATTAGTTTTTAAGCTATCTAAACTAATCAATTTAGAATTAATTTAGGTAGCGTTAATTGAATGAAAGTGGCACTTAACTTAATACTAGTAACATAGTTTTAATAACACATTTAAAATAGTAGTTTATTATAACAGTGTTGAAAAGAAATCATTATAGAGCGCGTGCTATGTTTGCACAACGAGGTATCAGCAAAAATGCCAACTTCCAAATCTCCTCAGCTGACAGCTTGAAAAGTCTACTTTTGATGTGGAACGTAGAACATGTTATATTATTCATATTACAAATGTATGACAGAGGCAAATAATACAGACAGATATAGGCCTCCTGGCCTGTTGTGCGAATAACATTTAATACTGAAAATTCCAAATCAAAGGTCAATTAACCCTTTGTGGGCGCTTTTAAAAATCGATGTGGTTTTTACATTTAATGCAAATATTTTTTTACATTATACATAATTTGAAAAATGTTATCGTTTGATCTGTGAAAACGCGAGTTACTTTATGTAACTTGGCTGCAATTTAAATAAATCTAGACAATAAATTGCTTATTGTTGTAAAAATTTCAGATTTGAACAAAGAAGGAGATAAAGAGACAATAGGAAAAATAAAATATCTCACAGTTAATCTGAGAAGCAAACAAAAAGCTTTTAACTAACCCTTACAGCAATGCAGATAAACATATGTTTTGAACTCTCTTCCTTGATATTCGAATCTCATTTTGCTTAAGTAAGTCGTAATCCACCTATGACATAAGCAATATAAGGAGAAATACTGCAGCAATTTTAGCTGTCCACCGAATACTATTCCGCGTCTTATTGCATAATATCCAAATCCATTTTAAAATAAAATAAGTTGACATAAGATATTTATTTTACTGAGAAAAGAAGTTTTAATTAAGATTCTGCTGGTTCTATGTGAACGAAAAATTTAATGAAGTGGTTGGCCTAGTTAAACTTCCCTTGTGCAAAAATTATTACTTAATTTTAGCGACCGAGTTGCTTACTACTATGCAATTTTGTACCTGTCGGAATGCTTTAAAATTACATCTTATTAAGCATTAATACATTTTGCCTGCACTTCAAGTGCGCCAAGAATGCAGTTGCATTAACTCGAGTGCATGGCCATGCTCTTCACTGCGCTATAAATATTACAATTACCAAGAAAGTATATTATATTTCGTGCCAAAGCACGCAGTTTCCATATTATGGAAAATGCATAATGTAATTACTATTATTATTACTTCTAAAGTACTTTACGAGCTCTTTTTCATATCAACTGCATCGATTTTATTCATTTTACCACAATATTCCAATGGCAAATGGATTCAAGCTATCGAGGTTGCACTGTATTATATTATATGGCATGCCATTACAGTGATGTAGTTGTCAGCTTTTCAATTTTGCATTTCATTAATTTTTCATAATAATTTAATTCAAATTGAACTGTAAGTAGGTGTAAACATTTTTCTCTTCAGAAAATAATACTTTTAAGCTGCTACATTACTTCCGTCACAAAATATTTTTCTTATTTCTAAAAAAATCCTAGAATATTTAGTTAAAACAAAATTTGTCAACTTAAAAATAATCCATCACTTTTTGTTTAATTTTTTGGCTTTTAATTTTAATCTACATTGTGTTTATATTATGTAATCCATCAATTCTGTTTAACTTTTCCAAGTTTCAGTATTTGCGTGACACTTTTCAGTATCGGTAGTAGCACCTGTTACAAAAACATGCTATAAGTTTAATTTTGCATAATTTTCTCACACGTAGCAATAATTTTTTACAATTTTACCTTTCTGTTAGAAAAATGTTCTGAGCATATAAATTCGGTCTCAAAGTTTTCCTAACACGATTTCCCGATTGAGTATTCCCTTGATAAGAACGACATACAACAAGAAAACTTAAATCCGATCAAGACTAAATGAAAAAAAAGCTCTTCCTGCTTCAGTAACTCCGAAAATAAAAATTTAGGAAAGGCTGTGTCTAAATAGTGTTGCGAATTATAATTAGACTTGATGATTTAGAATTTTTATTAGGAATTACTTTTTAAATTTTTTTGCAAGATTTTGATTTATTAAGTTTTTGAACCAGGATTGACCCGTTTCAAATGTTTATTTTGATTTTTTATTATACCACTTCTTTATTATGTTATAATTATAATTGCAATCCGTTGATGTAAATAGACCTTCGTTTTTTATAAATTAATCAAAATATTTGATATTACAAGAAGAATAACAAATAATAAAAATTTATAGAATCAATTTTTACATTTTTGAATAAACCTTGAAAAGGTACCAAGTTTATAAGTAAATAAATAAAATAATGTTAATAATTTATTATCTCACAAGAAATTATTTTTAATTTTGTTAAAAATAAAATACAAAAATATTATATTATAATAAACTATATTTGAAAATATTACAAATGGCAAAAATTTAAATGACACAAAGAGACAACGTTTACTTATAATTTTTATTACGTAGATAGGTGTTTAATGTTCAATTACTATAATATTATATTATTAATTTCATTTCTTCCATTACCTAGAGTTTTGTATGTTTTGTATTATTGTAGTTCGTAAAATAATTTTAATACAATCTGCTCATATTCTTTTTTCATATTTCTAATTTCAAATGTCCTTTTTCAATTTATAATTAATTTTTTTAAACTCCTATATTACTTTATCTAACCATCCAGCCCCCTTTCTTGTTTTACTTTGTACTTCACTCCACCTCAATGATTTTATAATTAATTTTTCCTAAAGAACTAGCTTTTTTTTCTCCTTATATTATGTGTTCAATTTTCAATGTCACATTTTTTATGTTCAATTAACTCAAATTAGTATTAAAACATTTTACACTGCAATCGAATAAATTCAAAATATTTTATAAATAAAAATTTCTTTAAATTACTGCTGATATAAGAAGATAATAATTATTCATTAAAAATATTTTCATACTAACTTTAAAAAACAATAGATTACACAACTTCAAAAAATCCATAAATAAACGGAATAATTAAAATTGAAAAAGTAGAAAGTGTCAGTTCTAAAATATTATGTATATTTCAGATTCAAAAATTAAAGTATTATTCAAAAAGTATATAGAAAAAAGTGTTAAAAAGTGTTTATATATCGACAAAAATTTTCTGGTGCTCACTATAGGGTAGAGTAGTTTATCTACGATAATAAATGTTTTCATAAAACTGCGTATAATTTGTCACAATTGTGAAAACAATAATTGTCGTGAATGAAAACGTCCCCAAAGTGGGTAATAAATAATTACTACCCGATAGAATCTATAAAGTCAACACTTTTCTGTTGCTAAGAATTTTTTTATGAATGTATTCTCACATATTTCGACAAAATTAATTTTTTATTTTGCACTAAAAATAAGCTCTAGGCTTAGTTATTTAAAAAAGTATTTTTATGTCTTCGTAAATTTAATATTTACACTTTTACAAATTTCCATTTACAAAACTTTTAAGTAAAATTAATATTTTATTCTTTCCTAAAGATAACCTCTTGAAGTTTTTATTTTTACTTCAATATTAAGAAATTAATTTAATATTTATAAGTTACAATAATACAATTCAAACAAAAACTTTAAAATAATTTCAAATGCTACGTTTGGATTCAAAATGCGCAGAAGGCTTATTATGAAATACAAATTTAATTATAAGTTTAATCAAGAATTAAGTAATGCTGGGTAACTCTGATATTTGTAAAAATAATTATATATCACGCAGTTTAAGATTTCAACATTTTTTGATATTTTATTAAGCATTAATTTTCTTTTAAATTTCTTATGTTTCACGTATTACCTATTTATTATGCTTATATTCATTGTAAATCCACGCGCAGGTTTTATTAGTATTATTGAAAAGCTACCAAGTCACTAATCTACTATTATGTACATAGTCGTCAAGGAAACGATGCATGGTCCTTAGGGGGCATGTTAACATTAAATGGGGGCGCTAGCATATTGAAAAGAAAAAAAATAAATTTACGGAAAGACACGCAAAATAAAACACTTTTTGACACAATAAAACAATAAAATACACAAAAATCCCCCAAAAAAATTGTGCACGAGAGAAGACGCGAAAGGTTGAGAAACGCTGAGTTATTGTATTTCAAAGTTTTATTAATTACTAGACGCTTGAGTAGAGAATTTTCTTTAGCTTAGATTTGGGACATTACATGGTATTTCCACAAAGTTCAATAACAGTCGTATCTTTCTAGTTTCATTGTAAATCTTCTCTCTTAAGAGATTTTAAAATTCCATGATTATTATCCATTACGATATTAAATATAAATTTTTTCCAAAATGCAATATATACCATGACCCACAAGACCCCGGACAAACATGTTCTTTTCTTATCGTGAAAATCACTGAATTTTACAAAAAAATATTCTAGTAATCCAATTCTAACAACTTTGTAGATATAAGAAAACCAAAAAATCAAACAATAAGTTTGTGAGTAGATTTCAAAAAGTTGAGCCGCAATTTTACCGTTATTTGAAAGTAGAAATCGTCAATGTGAAATAGTTCGAATGCTTAAAATTCCTCGACAAACTGTTTCCGATGCCATCAAACGATTCAAAGAACTTGGTAATATGAAAGACCGACCGGGAAGAGGAAAAAAATGTTCTACCAACACTCGCCTGAATCACATTTCATCAAACTTCGGATTCAAAGAAATCCGAGACTGTCGATGCGAAAAGTGGCTCGTGAAACTGGAATCGCGCGAGAGTCGGCTCGACGAATAGCTAAAAATGAACTTAAGAAGAAGCCTTATAAGCTTCGAAAAACCCAAATGATAACTGATGAAATAGTCGAGGCATTATACTTAAGAAAACGTCATAATAAAGAAAATTTTGCGTACAGCACCTATCGGAATGCGGTTTTTTGCATTCGCTTGCAAAAATTATTTTTAAAAAAGTTACCTAGTTTTCATTTGGGAGAAATCGCTAGTTGCATTGTTGCAGCCAAAAATGCATTCAAAAAATGCAATATTTGGGAGGGCTTTTGGAAAATTTCAGAACTTGGTAAATAAGTGCCAGAATTGGCCTAGATCGGGTACTCGGGGGTTTTCAAGGTCGCTGATCACGAATATGATGTTCAAATTGATCTCCCAAGCACCTGGGGCTCAGGAACACCGACGAACGTTATCTCCGTGGGACTATCCCAAACTTCATGCGAGGAAGGAGAGAAACCCGACACCCGGGGGTTTTTTGGGTCGCTGAATTCAAATATGCCATCGGCAAACACCCCACGGACACCTGGTGCGCCCTAGCCTGGACGCGGACGTCGTCTTCGAGAATTCTCCTGGAAATATCGACAAAAACGAAGCGAAAATCGTTGTGGGGCCGTTTTGTGTGCGCCAAATCTGAATTTTATGTTGAAAACGACCCCCCAAACACCTGGTGTGCCCAAACCTGGCCCTGAACGTCATCCCCGAGGGTTTTCCAGACACACTCGAAAAAGACGAACCGAAAATCGTTAAGGGGGGTTTTTTGAGGCGCTGAAGCAGAATTTCACGTCGAAAACGATTCCCCGAGCACCTGGTGCCCCGCAACCTCGACCTGATCGTCGACTCCGAGGGTTTTCTAGACACACTCGAAAAAGACCAACCGAAAATCGTTAAGAGGGGTTTTTGTGCTTTTGAGAAAAAGCACCTGGACCTCTTGCCATCGTCATCGCCAATTTTCCAAGTCTGTCATGGTTTGGCGCAGTATTTGTGCTACCGGTAAAACACCTTTAATTTTTGTGGAAAAAGGTGTAAAAGTTAATAAAGAAATCTACCATCGAGCTATTTTAGGAGCTGTAGTTTTTCAGTGCGCCCAACAGCAGTTTGGTGACCAACATTGGTAACAAGACTCTGCACCTGCCCATAAGGCGAAAACTAGGCAAGAGTGGTGCCCAATCAATTTTCCTAATTTTATCAGTTCCACTGAATGGTCTCCATACTCACCAGATCTTAAACCAATAGATTTCGTCATATGGCCAATTTTAGGGGCCAGGGCCTGTGCAAAACCCTACAAAAATGTGGAATCACTGAAACAATCTTTGCATCAGGAATGGGACAAAATATCCCAAGAAGAGGTATGGTAAACAGCCGAGAAATTCATTGGACGTTCAAAGCTCTGTATCCACGCAGAATTAAGCTTGTGGTTATTTGTTATCCATTTATACATTTCTGAATTGTTGCGTTTAAATAGGTTTTTTTTAAAACGTTTGTCCAAGGTCCTGTGGGTCACGCTGTATTAATAATTAATAATTATCGTAAGTTGTGTATTCTCAAGACTCAAGAGGTTTTCTGTTGTTTTATTGCATCAGTGGCGATGGCATTGAAAACTATTTATTTACTATGTCACTTTTTAATTAAATATTAAAAAAAAAATTTTATTTTTCATTTCAGCCCATTCTCAAAAACAACTTAGCGCCACCACTGCATCAGCATTTAGCTGAACCTGACCAGTTGCAGTAATAATATGTTAATAAAATTTTATTTATATTTTTTAGGTTTTAAAAATTTTTTCCTTCATTGTAATACTAACTCTTAGAAACTTAATGTTAAATAAAAATAATAAAAAAGATTTATAAGATAAAAATTGTGTATCGTTCAGTAGCTAAGCTACTTGTAGCTACAAGCCACTTTCGATAATTTTCCTACTTCATAAGGTACACAAATTGTTTCTAAGCCACTCTTTGTATATCCTGAAATTTATTTAGGAAACATAAAAGCAATGACATAAATATTATATCCTTATTTTCAGACGAAATTTAAAATATTACCTTGGTTTTAAAAACAATAATCAATGAGTTTTAAAAAACCGGTGCTATATTTTTAAGACACTCTTTGATTATTTATTTATTTTTTATGATAAAGTACCTCAAGAGGAAAGTTTTATAAAACAATTGAACTTAATTTGCACTTACCATAATATTATTACGAATAAAAAATATAATTATGAAAGGAAAACCCACCTGAAACAAAAATTTTAGTTAATATTGTTTGAATGTTAAAGTAACCGGCTAATAATAATAATATATTCTGTTTATCACAAAACATCTTGAATTCACCAAAACTAAGAAAAAGAAAATTTTGACTAAAGCATCATTTTAAATGCTTTAAATAGCCAAATATTTGTCATGTGTCATTGAGTATTTTTGAAATTCACAGTCGAATTGATTCATCGTTGAAGAATTTTCCGATCAATTTAGTTGGAAAAACCTTAAAAAACAGACACATCTAAATTTACTTCTGATTTTGTATTCTTTACACAAATTGGTTTCTAATTTTACGCGAAATTGCACAATTATCGATTTCAAGCTTTAAAGAACTAACAAGAACTTCGTTGTATGCCTTATTAATTAGCATTACGTATTTACTCAACAACTTCTAATAAATAAGCGCAACAGAATTCGGATCCTTCATTATTTATAAAGAAAACAAAATAACAAAACGTAAACAGAATCTTTTTATTTGCTTGGAAATAATACTACATCCTCATTGTTAAAATAAAATAAAATCATATTGTTTGAAAAATTTGTAGCTTTGGAAATAAGTTCTCTTAAATATAGTAAACATATTTTAAAAACGGTTTCCAGATTTTTTCAAAAATACAAACGTCGGCATTTCAATTAAGTAAGTAATTGGTGAAGCACGTGAGTGCTATTAAGTAATTGTAGGGTAAATGGAATTATACTTTCCTACGTTGTAGCATAGAAATACCTTTTAAATTTTGATAAAATGATCGTTTCGGTAGGATATAAATTTTCAACCTATTTCCAATTTTTTTATGAGATATCAAAAGATGTTTAATTATTACCTAAGGATATCCGATACAACGGTAAAATTTATTTCATTTTTTGTTTAGTTACAAGTTCTTGTTTCAGAAAATAATAATGTTTTATTCGGAGCTAATATTCTTCGTTAATGTGCTTGTCAATTATTGACGCTATACACCAGTTACAAAAAAATTAACATTAGGTCCTAATAAATTTATATTTTTGTTTGTACTGAGTTGGTGCCTGTTTTGTGCGGTGTAAATAATTATTTGCTACACGAAAAAAATTTTTTTAATTATTTCATTTACAGATATAGGGTTTTGTCTCTATATATATTTTAAAGTTATATAACGGAATAATTAAAAAGTATTTTGTGTACTAGAAAAATACTTAATTAAGTATAACTGAAAGCTGTTTTCTAAAGGAAAACTTAAAATTTGAATAACCCTTGCAAAATATTTCAGATGTGATAAAATTCAACGGTTTACACATATTAATTGCAAGTAGAGCATTTCTCTTTCACGTTACAAGTGCACTAGTAACATTTTCAAACCACATCAACGCAAATTATGAAAGTCGAAAATTTCATTGCATAATAATTTTGTGTGCAGTATTTTGTAGATCTTAATATTTTAAATCACAATCGAAAGGAATGTAAGTTACAGTTTTATTGTAAATTGTTAAAAAAATTCTATTCTTTCCATTTTACCTTCCTTTGATATATGCTTATCTTTCTTGACAATTGTTGGCATGAAAATAAATTTAAATTGTAAAAAGACTACGTGAAATGTCTCGTTTCCGTAAAATTGTATTCGACTGCATGGAGTTGGAGGCCGTAAATGGGGAGAGCTCTTATTTTGACACTGTTTATGTTTATAGCATTCGAAAACTATAAATATCAACAGTTTTCAGATTGATGGTATTCGAGTGTTTACGATTTTCAGTTAATTTTTAATATACAGGCCTACAAAGTACCTACCCTACGTAATTCCGCAATAATTGTCAAAATTTTATTATCGTCTAATAAAGCTATTCGTAAAATTGGATAGTCCATTTGATAAGCCTTGCTAATTCTGTATACAATGGGAAGAATAAACCTGTAGAATAGAACTTACAAAACCTGCAAGTTGTTTTCCTGCCTTAAACACTTTAATAATTTTCGGTAGGCTTGAAATTCTAAAGTAAGAATAAAGCCGAAGCTTATGGAACATTTAACTGTTCATTATTTATATATTTTAAAATTTAATTCTCAGATTGAATCGTCAAATCGATAGTAAATAAACAAAATCATATAAATATATTCGTGATATAATGAAATATTGTAAGCTCTTTCATATTTAACGAAACCTGACATCGCTTAATATTTAAATCTCCGTTTTACCATATTAAAGCACGAACGTTTCAAATGCGTTTTCATATTTTAATGATGTCTTATATAACAATGTAATTATTTCCCATTATCAGGAAGTTAAAAAATAATGTATTTTGTATAAAAAATGTCAGGAGGAACAGTTTACATTTTAAACAGGTAAAGAAAAGTTTTATTGTGACTTTAGCAGGAGGCAAAAGTCATTTTTTACAAATCTACTCAATTAGGCCCCTTTTACACCCACGTAATTACATTTAGTCGCGCCCGACACTTCAAGATGCAATAAACCCTGATTTAGTGCATTAAGAGAGAAATCCTCACTGAAAAATGACCTATGAAAACCTATATTGGCCATCACCCTGTATATATACCAAATTCTCTCTTACTTCTCGTTTCTAAATTATATTAAGGTGTGTTCATACTAATATGATTGGTTTGTGATTAAATTACAACATAATAATTATATTAAATAAACTTACGTGGCTGTAATTAATATTAGAAAAGTAATTTGGTAAGTTTGTAGAGAAAGAATAAGATATGTCTAAATCTAATTTGAAGTTTGTATCTCTAGGCCAGTCAGACTGTCTGTAACATTTTCCACGCTCAAACATCTAAATCATGTTGATAAAATTGTGATAAATACGGGTTTTTAGGTGAAAGGAACAATGAATTAATTTTCGAATTTCGTTGAAGTTTTGTTATATAAAAAAACTTGGAAATATTTTTTTGACAAATCAATACAAAGATTTTTCAAATTTAAAAGAAAACATTATTTTCATTTATTTTATTGAACTTTTTCGTTATGTTAACTTATTTTTAAATTTGGGTTTTGTTAATTTATTTATTTATTTTTATAATAATTTTAATTTTTCAGAAAAATGCTGTTGGTTTTACATTCAAATTAAGTTTTTGTTACCTTAAGGTCTATTCTTCAGTTCTATTTACAAATTTCAATAGAGCTTCAATTGAAAAGTCTGAAAAATAAATTGTTAATTTAATTTATTGATTTAAAATACCTCATAATTAAGTTCACAAGCTTTTGTGGTGACTCTGCCGAATGGTTAATGTTTTATAAATTTAAAAATTAAATTTCGATAAGAACGACATAAATATCGAAAGTGTGATAAGAAGTTTGCTTGATAATTATGAGGTGTCTAATTTAATGCAAATAATTTAAAAATTAATATCATAAGATGTGAAATTTTTGCAATTTAAAGGATCGTGCTGAAGTTACAGGAAAATACATGAGCACTTGGCACTTTATTATAAATAAATTGACATAGATTACCTTATTTCCCTATTTAGCTTAAACATTGCTGTAAACCCTCTCTTAAATTGTTTGTGATTCTGTACAGCATTTTCCCGGAAATGTTCACAATTTCTATTAGAATATTTATTTTAAGTTCTTCAATTTATTGTGTGAGGTTTGTTACTGTATACACGACGATTTAGATATACTCATAAAAACAGGTCTCGCGATGCTTTTAGGAAACTACATTGTCAGTGACGGCGAAGGATTTAGCGAGGTCCTGGGCAAAGGGCAATCATATTTTATATCCAGACAACGAAAGAGAATTGTCAATAAGTATATGTAGATAAAAAGTACCATTAATTATATAAATTATTTACCCGTGCAATAATATTAATTGTAAGATTTTTTAAATCTGCAGGTTAAATGAACAATAAACATCTGAAAAATATAAAAATACCGCTGCTGAAAGCTTATGTTATAAAAAATTCGTTTTATTGTTCATTTAACCTGCATAGTTTTCAAAAAAACTTGCATATGAAAAGCACAATCTTTGATGTTATATAAATACAGAAAATAGTACTTTAATAAAAACTCTTTGTATGTTTAAATTACCTTAACACCAAAAATGTTATTCAAATTGCACGCTGTTTATAGTTATTTGCTTAGTTTTTTAAATTTAACTACGAGCATGTAGTAATCCGGGAGAATCAAACACTTTCATATGACCGCCTCCGTGCTTCGGAGGGCACGTAAAGCCGGCGGTCCCCCTGGGTTGATGATTGCCGCCGTCAACTATTAAAAACAGGGTTACAGGCATTCCGCAACGCGGTTTAGAAAGCCGTGGGGTCTTAATGCCCGAACCTTTCTCGAAAGTGAAAGGGGCCGATGGTCCAGGAGTGGACTGAAGAATGATAAAGATGTAGTAATTAAACAATAATATTAATAAGTAACCGATTTTTTTGCGAATCCTTTTTGACACTTCGCTTCAGTACGCCTATGTAACTTCAGTAATCACCACAGGCATACAAGGATCGTGGCGATCTAAAGGTGGAGTTTTGAGGTGAGTTTATTTTTGGGCTGAAAATTGGTTTTAAGTAAGTTAGTAATGAAGTGTTCAATCATATCTACGACCATATTTGTGGGAGTAAAATTAAATAGCAGAGTGATTACTACTACATTTATCTTCCCCGATCAATTTCAGTTTAACAGTTGCCATTCTTTAAGTTAGTTTGTGAGGATCCTGTTCAACCTTCATAGTAGTAGTCAGGTGGAATCGACTTGCCGTCATTAACGTTTGTGGTTCACATCAATAACGAAGCAGCACATAATATGAAAATTTTAGAATTAAAATCAGAATAGAATTTTAGAGTTAGAACCTTTTAGAGCTTCTTAGGGAGAGGTACTTTTATTACATCATCTTTCGTAGTTCATTTGAATTTTGAATTTCTGAAACCCTGATTCAAACCCCAATTCCTCTTTATAGTTCCCTTTTACTTTTGCTTTTTTGAAAATCCAAACCACGAACGTACAAGACAGCTAGTAATTTTCGACCTTAATTAGAACTTTTCCTATGGCATTAACATTTGTAGTATCCGACATTTCCTCTGCAAACAATAAGCTTAGCGGATTCTAGTGCGATGAATGGAAACTGCAATTAATTGTATGATTACGACATTTTTCTCGCTAAATAATTAAATAATATATAATCCTTTATTAACATATTCCAATTAAACTAATTAATTAAACCTGCTTTTGTAAATATTTTCCTTTTATATGGAGTATAATGAATAAAAAACAATTTTACTTTCCGGCTTTCCAGTGTCGGAAAAGATTTTCGCGTAGGAGCTATTCATATTTTGTAAACCTAAATTTTGCGTTGTATTAATTTGTAATTGAACGATGAAATTAGTAAAATAATTTACTCGAGTTTCGTGTAAAAAATTACAAGATATAATTGTATTGAAAAAGGTTATAGAAAGTGACTGGTTGGATTATTTGGATTCCAATGCTTGAATACCAAATCCTTGAAATCCTAGAGGATAGCACGCAAACCGGTCGCCTGGGACTCGCTCTCACGCAAAGAGGTCTGTCACTATCTAGAGACTTTCATAGTGTTTGTTTGAGAATTAAAGACGGAGAATATAGGTCGTACAATTTTCTTACTTAGCATTTATAATTCTACTGAGGTTACAGAAGAATGGCATTAGTTGTAATAAATTTGAAGTTAAATTAACTAAAATTGTCCTTCGTTCTATATGTATGTGCCTTACATTAAGGAAAATTAGGCTGATAGCCACGTATACGTTGTTATCGTCAACTTTATGCTAACTAAATCTGAATATATAACTAAGGAAGATATCAAGTTGGATGTTACCACAAACATCTTCCCTAGTAAGAAGTTCATGGCAATCTGCAATCGAACTGGCTCTAATTGCTTGCTTGTTACGTTGAGAAATGCGACTGGTACAATTAATTTTGTGATAAAGGGTAATAAATGGAAGAGTAACTGTTGGAATTAATAATCGGGAAATTTTTCCAGACGAGGAGCAGCTTAAATTAAGTAATTTGGATGCATTAGGTCATGAAATGAGCACTTGCTGAAACATTAAATGCAATTTTAATAGGGTAAACCCGAAACCTCCACGTCCAACAAGATGCTGTAACGTCATAATATATCTTCTGCGCCTGTAGTGATAGCGATCATCCTTGGCAGGGCGGCTCCGGGTCCGGGGCTATCGATCTGGATAACTCTCATCGCCACCCCACCTTCCACGCACTCTACGCTGGTACACGTCTATACGAGTCTGCTCCCAAATATAGCTCTAGCGGTTGATCCACATGTGCTCATTTTGTAAGACAAGCAATATATAATACATCAATTTGTCATTATTCTTAGTTACTGTCAATTTTCTAATCTCAAGTAATAATTGTATTACAAGAATGAGAGCAAAAACCAGATACGAATTCTTATTTACACAGCTAAAACATAATTTATTTCATTTTGATTGATTACAATGTTTTGCTATTAATTAATCTTTCCCTTTATAATACCGCACACACACTTCTTGTGTATTTATGAATTATAATAAAAACTAGGCGCTGGAAGCCCCAACTAATCTAATTTTTAAATCCGGATTAAGTGTAACTCATAATTTTAAACAAAACACAAACTTTATTTAAAGCAGTGCTTATCAAAGCAAATCTTATTTAAACGTCACAAAGTTTTTTTCGGCCAACTTGAATTTTCAAAATTATTAAAATTACAGCATAAATTTTCCAAGATAAATTTGTTGTATGAACAACTTTTAATTAGTTTGCAAAAAGACTCACAGTTAAATCCAACATTTCAATTGGTATTGAGCACAGGGGCACCTAACAAATTCGATCAAGTTCACGAGACAAGAGAAGGAATTATTACGTGACGTGGGTGTATAAGAGTAACGACATAAAAAATTTTCTCAAATGGTTAGTAATTTATAAATTACGTGGTGTAAGCTGATTACATAGAAAATTTAAGAAAACCGCTTTTCTCATAGCTCCTGACACCATGCTTAAAACAGACCAACAGTAAACTTTATTAGTTTATCTCAAAAGTATCATCATTAAAATTTAACCAGTGGCGGCTAGTACGGGAAGGGCGGATGCGATTAAATTTTCAATTTAAGTATGTCACTATCCTGACAATAGCATTTACTAGATCAAATGACCGACTTCTAGCAAATATTAAATTATAACAAGAAGCTTTTATGTTTAAATGTTAGCTACTATTTGTACGGATGCCATGATCAAAATAAATATTTTTGAATTCAAACTCAAAATTGAAATCCTTTATCTATGTGTTGTGTTCTTGTTTACATACTAGGTATATGTGTAATTAATGTTAGGGTCAAGCACAAAGGAAGTCTTTCTAATAGCTCAAAGTTACTAAAATGAGTAAATTAGAATTTGATTGAAGAATTGCACACTGAAACCTGTATTTAACATTTCGTCAAGGGATACAATCAATAGACTGATGCGAAGTTGATGAATTTTCCTTGACTAACAAGTAATTATTGCATTGTACCGTAAACCTTCATTTTGGCTTTTATATAAAGTTAAATTTACATTATCAAATTAATAATTCAAAAGTAATTAATTTGTTAAATAGAAATTAAATTGAAACACTTTTTTTTTTGTTTTTACATAAACGTGTCTATCTGCTAGTCTGTTTTTGTCAAAGGCTTTTCTAGTAATCAAGTTTAAAGTTTGCTATTAGTTTAGTAAATAAACTAGGTACTAAATTACCAGGTATGAAAAGTTACTTTTCTTTAAATTTTAAACAAGTAGTACATATTATTAACTTTCGATTTTCAATTTCAATAGCGAAATAATGGCAATCGCAATTCATAAGTTTTACTAATTTAATCCTCATAACATTTAAGGCTTAGAATAAATTGAGTAATTATCAGAAAATTTAAAAACGGGATTTTCCGCTCCTAAACTGATGATAATAAAAATTTAAGTTGTATTATTTATGTGAATACATACAACAAAAACCATAATTTTCATTCTATAAAAAAACTGTTAGATAATCTTGTATGAATATTTTTGAAAATATACTGCTATATTTTTAATTTTCCCTTTAAATGCACCAGAAGTAAATGTGATTTTTATTTTGCAGTTTTAAATAAAATGTTAAGCTACTTTAAATTTAAAATTAAACTGTACATGTATATTCATATTAAAATGCATAAGCTTCATTGCAACGAATTTATCATAGTACGAAGTTGCATTGTAGTGCAGTTGATGAAATTAAAATTAAATTTTGAATTAAAAACAGCGTTTTCGCTAAACTAATGGATTATTATCAAATCCATTAATTAAATGTGCTTTAAATTTGCGACTCGTACGTGTGTATTTTTCAATCTAAATAAAATTTAATATTGTACATTAAAAGTTTGGTTGAAGTAAGAGGATTCCACCTTTTGTGAGCGCATTTTATGTTCCTCTATTAATTTGATATATGAGTGTGACTCGACACAAGCGAAACGCATTTCCACACAAGAAAATTTATATTTTCCAGATGTATTGAATATTATTACTATTTGGCATTTCTTTTAATAATGAATTCAAAGGCGGCAATAATATTTTCAAGTTTCGACACGTATTTTGTACGCCAATACAATTTAATGTCATCAATTTGTTTTCAAAATTTTACAATTTATGTCTCAAATGTTTTGCAATTATTGCAATTCTAAATCCTGAAACAGTTTTAAACATAACTTTTAAAGCTGTCCAATCCCTACCTCTACGTACATCAGTTTTTTTAATGAAAAACGATTAAAAATAAATACACAGTAAATTTAAGTTTTTACTTGCTCTACCATTTATTTTGAAACACTGCGTGCTAAAAAATATCGAAGTAGACAGTAAATCGAAATGGTTGTCACATAAATATATTGTTTAGTGCGGGTTTGTTCACGATGAAAAAAATATCATAACATTTTACAATCGGCGGGCATGCAGAACTGTGTTACACGCCCCGTGTGAACGGATGTTGTATTATAAAGATTTATAGCTATAACAATGTTATGAGCACATGAAGATTTTGCTACCAAAAATTTATTCATATGTGCATTTTAAGGTACAACATTGATTCAACTCACCACCGACAGACATTAAAATCAAATGAGCATTCTATCTGCTGTAAAGTCAATGATGCTGGAACCTCACGTGGTCCTGACAAATAGAAAATTATGCCTGTAGTTTAAGTAAACTCAAAACCGGACAGAATTCGAGTTTTCACCGGCCAAAATTTCCAAAATTTTTCATATCATATTAAACCATTAGAGATATTACCATCGAAAAGATAAAAAATTTTTGGAGTGTGAACAATGATTTCACTCTCGATAAAATTTTGTTTGGTTCCTTAAAAGTAAACAGGAAAGACATCGACGGTGGTTTTACAGAAAAAAATAAGCTGAAATATTAAGTTCCCTTATGAACGTTTTCAAAATGAATTACATATTGTGAAAAAGTTGGAAGTTCAACTTGGCTAAAAATTTATGTTAAAATAATTAAATTTATATTATATTATGTAGAAGTTACAAAATTATATTTTAAAATTTTGAATAATTTTTTTGAATAATATATGTATGTATAAAAGGAAATTAGTACTACCTATGTCTGAAAGAAATATTATAATTACTTTTTAGTTTTATTTAATTTAAAACTTTTTATTTTAATTAATTTCGAGCAAATTGCGTTTTTTTTCCAAATTACTTTTAAGCTTTAAGTTTAAAAAGGAAGCTTAAGTTTTTCAAATTAAGGTATTTTTACGATACTCTATATTTAATTTTCTATGAAAATGGGGGTTAAACTTGACTAAATTGATGTAATAAATTACTTAATTTATTAACAAAAAAATTTGTAATAAATAAAGGAAAACAACAAATGTTTTTGCAGACAAGGAGCAAATCTTTTTTTTATTCTTTCAAAGTAAGAATTAAAGTAGTCACTAAAATGGATCACTACCGAAAGCGAAAAAATACATTTTATTTTCTTGTTTTTTTTTCTTAGGTTTTCTCCAATTTCTTTTCGACATCTTAGGTCCTCTATTCAATCTATAAATTATATCACATTCTTAACGCTGTTACTTACAAAAACAGACTCTGTGATTAGTCCACACGAAATCGAAATAGAGTCTTGATGAACTCTCCAGTAAGAGATAGTAATCTAAACTTTTAAAAAATGTCTTCTAGATAAAACTTGGAGCTGAATTAAATACAGGGGGTGTCTCCGTGACCGTGCACAGAGAGAACTATATTATATTTAATATAACAATTGTGAAAACCTATTGCACAAATTGTTTCCAAAATAGTGACGAGAATAAATTGTACTAACCAACAACACAATGTTGGATAACTGCCTTTTTGCATTCACTTGAACAATTTTTACTATTTATTCATATTCAGTTTGAAAGATCTTTGTATATATTATGAAGTTTAAGACAATAAAATACTTATTTAGTAATAGAACTTCTTGAAATTCACATTGCACAATTGTTATACCATATATGTGAAACATGTATAAGAGGTACTCCAAATTATTTCAATTTTTAAAATTTTGTAGTATATAAAATTGCACAAAGTTGTGTTATTCTATGGAACAATTTTGTTTAATTAGATTTGCTTCAAATTATTGTAGGTGTTTAAAATAATTGTACTACTAAATATTATGTAATTGTTTATTATTATTACATATAAACATGTTTATTATTAAAAACCAAATTAAACGTTAAAATAATAATTAAATAGAAATTAATTAGGCGATTACTATTATTAAGATAAGGTATTAAAAGTTAAAAAAAGAGGTATTTATAAATAATACAATTAGAATACAAAACTTAATTAAGTTAAAATTTACTTAAAATTACACTTTAAATTTAAAAATTGAAGACCCTGATACAAAAAGGAGACATGGAAAATTTTGAAAAATGAGATTATTGCAGAGCTAGGTACTAAAACGAGCATTCTTTACTTGGTGAAAAAATGAAATACTTATTGTTAATGAAAAACAGAGCTACAAGTGAAAATCGCATATCCTTTCGTATAAGAGCATATTAAATAAAAATTTGTATTTTACGTCTCCGGAATAATTTACAATTTGTTACTTATTTCCATCTTGCATCAGAGTCTTCAATTATTTGTCCGAGAATCGTTTTCTTGTACCCAATATGGGTATTAATTCTTTTAAATCGCCATCATTTAAGGTAAGAAAAACGTCCTTATCAATTTTCTTTTCTGGAAAGTAGCAAAATAAAGCATTAGAAACGAACGTTCCATATTGTAGTCAAAATTAATTACAAGTTTATATATGTTTTGTAAAGTTGTAAATAGTAGGTAAATATGCATTTTTACATTAGAAATACCAAAAATATAGTTTAAATTTAATTTTTGAGCATAACGTTTCTTTTTAATATAATTATATAAAGGCAAAGGAGTACATAACAGTTTAATTTGCATTTTTAGCAAAGATCTGTCTTGTACTATGGAGGCGTCAATTATGCAACATAAGCAAATGCTCACCTGTGTTGCTACGTCGGGTGTGACGCTTTTCGCGGCTAATAAAAATTAAAAATGGCTTACCACGAAACACTTCAATCAAGGAAGGTATTCCCCAATCTTCCAAAAGGTCGATCACAAACTGATCACCCATATCAAAACAAAAGACGGGCACCTAGTATCAGTTAAAAGTTATATTAAACATACTAGGTAATGCTTCTTTGTGTGAATAAATAAAAGTAATAATAATTGATTATATAGTTAGTTGAAATTTTCCAATTGCTTAGATATTTTTAATATTTATAAATTAAGCTATTTTTATTAGTACTAATTATATTAACATTAAAAAACATGTACTTACCTATCTAGAATATTAAAACACCCCGATAACGATAATTCACTTATCCAATGCTTTAACGGTCACCTTATGACGGCTTCAGTATCACACATAAAAAATGCTAATCAACTGCAGACATGCAGATTTGCAGAAAGTTTACTCGGTTCATATCGTATAGGCCGATGTTAATTAAAAGACTCATCAATATTATAATATATCATAATTTCAAAGTCGCATTTAATTTAGTTAAACAATGCTTTATAAATCGTTATAATTTTATTTAAAAATTTTGCAAACCACATATTTTATTTATTTTTTAACAATTATTTGAAATGATAATATATTTGTAGAATTATATTAAATAATTCCTTAAAATAATGTTAGCACAAACTTGTAATACAATTCTGAACAACAGTTTTTGATATAACGTAACAATTGTACAAATAACTTCTCCAATTGCGTTTAAACAACTTTGTGCAATTATTTTACAATGCTTTTCTCTCTGTGTGGAGAACCTTTAAAGTGGTGATAAAAGACATTTTCCTAAGACAAATATTTAAATAAAATTCAAAATAAATTAAAAATAAAAATAAAATTAAAAATTAAAAATTAAAAATAAAAGTCCAAACCTTTGCGGGGTACCTCTCTTTACAGCAATATTTTGAATTTTTGATTTCAAACGGCTATAGCTCTGATATTATTGAATTTTTAAGCTTAATGGAGTAGAACTTTTTTAAAGATCATTTGCTTATCTACAAATTAGGTTATAACTTTTTATCGTCTAGAATCAACGGATTTTGAGTTATAAATTAAATTAAGAGAAACAATGTTTAAAAAATTCAGATTTTATTATTTTTACTTTTTTTGCGAACCCCGTATTTGTTAAACGAAACGTTTTAGAAAAAAACTAATAACCTAAACGGATGGTTTCCCAAAAAAAATTTATTTGACCAAAGTTGTAACCTGTTAAATTCTCTATCCGGTTTGCGGGGTCAGTTGATTCTAAGACGTTTAGTTTGAGAGATACGGGGTTTGCAAGAAAAGTAAAAAAAAATAAAACCTGAATTATTTAAACTTTTTTTTCCTTAATTTAATTTATAACTCGAAATCCGTTGGTTCTAGATAATAAAAGGTTGTAACCTAATTTATAGATAAGTAAATGATCTTTCAGAAAGTTTCAATCCATCAAATTCAAAAAGACAATAATATCGGAGCTATGGCCGTTTGAAATCAGAAATTCAAAAAATTGTTTTAAAAGGATAACGTGGTCTCCCCATGTGGGTAGAAAAATGTCCTTTAGCAGCACCTGAAAAGTTCTCCAAGGTCACGAGGACACCCTGTATATTATTACATGCAACTGGAAAAGTACATTACCGGTAAAAGTGTTCATTTTCCAGTAAATGTACATTACGCCGGTCTTATGGTACTTAAATGTACATAGAATGAACTTTTCCCAATAGAATTAGAAATATCTAAACATATGTATACAAGTGCCGTTGATAAAGGTATATTGAAACGTTACAACAAGTTAGTTTTCAAATTCATTTCAAAATACTAACTTAGATATTTGTTCAAATAAATTGGAAATAGAAACAAATAAATGTTATATAAAGGAACCAACCCTTTTATAAAATAATCGTAAAACTATAATAATCAATTTTGCTTAAAACTTTATTTGTAATTTCATTAATTCGCTTTTAAAATAAATACAAATTAAATGATAATTAATTTCCTTTGTAAAATATTTGCTATCGGTGTAAAATTAAAAATGTAACTTCCTATCAGACGCTTATAGTATGAGAATGCTTATAATAATTGTTTTCAGGTAACTAGAAACTTATAATGTTAAATGTTAAACTGTAAGAAAAACTTAGTCTAGTGTGAACTTTTGAATTGTAACTATCTAAATTAAAATAAACGCAACTTCTCTTTTTTTTTATTTTGGGAGTTATTATTCATCACCTATTCTCAAATTTTAAATTACAAAATTCGAAATTACATTAATTAAATAAGAAAACATGTATTTAAGTTTTAAATTAATTTTATTAAAATAATTTAAAACTAAAATTAACATAATAATTTAATTAATCTTTGTTTCAGCACAATTTGCTACTGTAGAATTTCGAAAATATTAAGTTATTTTTTTTTAATATTGTAATATTGATGCAGGTTACAATAAACTGCATTCGTCAACAGTCAACTCACTTTTACATTAGTACATTTACCGGTAATTGTGAAGATAACGCTGTCTTTTACATTATTCGACGCATTCTTACCAACTCCCGTGGAACTTATAGACATTTACCGGTAAATGTATATAAGCTCCAGCACTATTTTCGTATAAAAAATTATTTTTACTACTCCCGAAAAGCCGGGAGAAAAAGTAAAAGAAGAAAAATTTGTTATAGTTGCTTCGTGCAGCTTAAAATAGTATATAATCATGTAAATCAGAAATCCTATAAAGCCGTAAGTCAGTTATCTAGAATTCTATGTGACGGATCATTTTTTCAGGTATTCAAAGTCGGAAAAGCCGAAATCGAAGATTTACAAATTTGTTCCGATGGGAAAAGCTTACACGTCAGAACAAAACCGACAACTTCGGCTAGTTGTATCTAAAACTGCGATCCCCAAGACTTGCAATGCCCAGGGTTTTTCATCAGAATCATTACAACTTGAGAGCGATTTAATATTAAAGATAAAATTAAAGAAAAAAGATAGCCAATTTAAATATAAAACCGCAGGTTTTGAAAAAGTTGACGTAATCTCTGTGAATTTGAGGTTTCAGGATTTTACAAACTCCTCGATGTGATCGGATCGAATATCAAGGTATGCATTACAAAAAGAGTAGCAATATCGTGAAGTTAGACGTTTTCATCATGTATCACATACATACGTGAAGTTGTCTCTTTACAGCAAGCGGGACTACTGAACAAGTAATGCATGTTTTCGTGGTTACATCTCTCGGAAAACAGCATTAAAAATATTATATTCTGTCAAGGGGAACTTCTTTGAATCTCTGAAATAAAACAATTTTACTTTCTTATTCAAGGACCTTTATGTGCCGATAAACGAGAGTTAATTTTAGGTAGTATAGAAGATTAAAAGATTAAAGAAATAACGATCAGATCAATTTAAGTAACTTTTTCTTATTAATCTTTATAATCGGAAAATCTTCCTTGCGTACTTTTGCAAGTTAAAAAGAAAATTTTACTTTACTTTCAATTTCGAGCTCGTATGTGAACCCTCAGTTAAAATTTCTATTGTGAAATATTAAAGAAAAGAAAAACTGGACGCTTTAAATCATGGAAGGTAATTCTAATTTATGTTCAATTTTTGTAGTCGACTCGAGATGAAATTTATAGATTCGATAATTTTAAAATATTTAAATTTTGGATCTTTGGCACAACAAACCATTTTTATAATATTAATCTGATATTGCCAATGATGTATGCTCCTACTTTGTGTGTATCGTTGAATTGCAAAAAATTTACTGTTCAACGATCTGGAAAACATCGAAAATCTGTGCTTGTCAGAGATTTTTTGCTCAAGAAATATGGGAAACTGTAACATTTACTATTGTGGCATAATTTATGTGAACAGTTATAAATAGAAAGCACTTTATTTTAAAACCATCGAAGCTTATTCGGTTTATTGAATATTATTTCGCAACATAAGATAATTTCTATATCTTTCGAAAATTTATTATATTGTGCGTAAAAATGCAAATTAAATGTATAAATAAAGAAACCGAAATGCTTGTCAGAATGGAGGAAATGTAACTTCCTACTTACTAGGGGTAAAACTTGAAGCTCTACTTTACTGTTCAATATTTATTTTATTGTAAAATGGAAAATTTAAAATTTTTAAACTTATCCTGCTTTAATCAATTAATGTTGGTGTATTAACACTAAGAAATGATTAAAATGCGATAAATTAAGAGTCTAGCACTTGTAAACTCTCAATCTCATTAATCCACTTTAATTACCCATTAATTAAACATAAATATTTACTTTCCGAATTACTTAATTTGCTACTTTTACCTGTGGATATAATACTATATCGACCAACAAGCAGACGACAATAAAATAAAGCTTCCCAGGGACATTTAATATTGCTAATTATCACTTTAGTCTTATCATCGCTATGAAACTGATCGTCGAGTGGAGAAACTAGAATAAATTCAATGATGCGTTCAGTGGGCGATAGGACGTCTCAGTTGGATGCTCCTGTTGTTATATTCTCTATATATCATACCGCCAAACCGTTTATTGTTTAAACTGTTAACCAATAAATTGTTTGTCCGCAAGATTTTCATAAATTTTACTTTTGCAACAGCTGAATAACAAACCCACGAACATTAACGCTTCAAGTGTAGCACAATTACAATTTTTTGTCGCAATCAATCTGAATACACGAAATTTTCCCGCAACAATGAAACTGGAAATTAACAATCGAAAAGAATTTATACCATAATTATTTTGCTCTACATTTCGAAAATTAAAATTTCACCCGTTTTGCGAAAAAAATTAAATTTTACAATGTAAATGCAACAATATAAATTTGATGTAGTGCTTTGAATTTTCAAACCACTGCACACAATTTTTTTGATGACAAATCATAAAATATAAGTTTTGATAACTTTCAGTTTATGTACTTTTAAAACCCATAACTATAGATTTTCTAAAATTGCTTTTAAGGAGTAAAGTTTTTTATTTTAGTTTGGTGGAAACGTTTTTCTTTTGTAAAATTGTGTGCAGTTAACCATTATGCTGTAAGCTTTATTGTGTCATTAAATATTTTAGTCTTTTTTAATAATTTAATGAAAAATGTTTATGTGCTACATAAAAATTACAAAATACCTTCCCAAAAATGTGTCAGATATTCTGCACTGACGAGATGAATTATGTAGCACTAAACTTCAGCATTATATTCATTTCGGATCTTTTTTAAATATTCTTTTAGTACTTTCGGGACGAAATTTAGATATTAAATTAAAAATGTTTTAATCTGCCTAATTCTATTAGGCCAAAATATCTGTGCTTTGTGCTTTAATTTTTATTAATTAAATAATTAAATCGGCATATTCTAAAAAGCATAAGTTATTTAGTCCTAGCCGCTTAGTTAGGGGTGTACTCGGTCAGCTAAAGCTCTGCAATAGAGCTTTTTGAGTAAAAATTCATAAAATTTAAACAGTAGTCCAACTTGCAACATAAGCAAAAATCATAATGGCGTCGTATAAAATGCTAAATAATGCCGAAAGTACAGAAAAACGAGTTTTGTTTCTACAAATTTTATTCCAGCAAAAGAATATTCCAAAATAAAATAATAATTTCGCAAAAGCTAGAACAAAATTGGCGTATTTAACGACGATGATAGACGTTGACATTAGATGACGGATTTAGTTTGATAAATTATTGCTCTTCAAGAATATTTATCAGTTAATTAGAGAATTGTAAAAGTAAATTTATTGCAATTTCAATATTAAACTTTATATTTCTAAAAATGATAATAACCCGAAATGCGGATAATCCTTCAAAACTTTGGAAATAAAACAATTATGAAATTTTGCTTTAAAAAATTGTTTTAAACGCATCTGTAGTTAAATCCGTTTTGACATATTATATTAGTAGATTATGAACTTAGTTGTGTCTTTGTAACTTATATAATCCATGCCTAAACATGTGGTTTAAGCCTCACAAAATTACAAATAAAGCTACGTCCAAATAATACACCACTATAAGAAATAAACGGTTTGTTGTGGGGTAGCAAAGAGTTTTATGTGTGTTGCCAGTTTATTTTATGATTTTTTTGTGGGAAGCAAAGCTGCACTATAAAATGAGCACATATTTTGTGGGGAAAAAAATTTATATGTAGGTAGGTATCGTGTAATTTGGTGTTTGCATAAATTTCAGCAAGGAAAACAGCACGAAAATGAAAAATTCTATTTTCGTCTAATTCATTAGGAAAGACAATCGTTGAAAATTCGGATATTAGGAAGCGGTTCATTTTCTAACAAATTTCCTTTTATGCTTTACAATTTGGATGTACAATGAAACACTCTTTGGGGGATAAATTGAGAAATGTTGGCCTTGTTCTACATTGGAATTCATCGTACTTTTCCATTTAAAAACATAAGTCGATACGATTGAAGCATTGTGTCCCTATGAAAGTTTAGCAATCGAACAAATGCAATAGACTTTAGTAGTTAATCAGGGAAGTGTCGACACAGCGGAGACAAATGACTGACCAGTAAAATCAATTCCCTAACCATTTATAACCATTTCCGTTCACTGTTACTCTTTTTACGACCACGTCAGCACATCCTACAATAGCAAAAACCTTTTTTAAGTGTAACATTGTTTAAATACAATACTTAATTGTTTCGAAAGAAAAAAAATTACAAGCGGGCAAAAAGTGAAAGTGATTAAATAAATTTTCAAGAACCATTTCTGATTGGCGGTATTATTAATTTAGCAGGAAAGTAAGCAAAAACAACTAACAAAAGAATTTTATAATTATATAGACACTAAAAATATTCAAAAACTTTTCTAAAACTTTGTTACAAATCTTGAATAGATACTTACGTCTTTTCATAAACTCCCTAAGAACTTTTCCTTAAAGGAAATGAAAAGAAAATTTTGTATAGCACAAAGAGTAATTTAACTTTATAAATGCAATATTTGACTTTATGCATGTCGTCAAATTTTTTTTAACCCAAATACAAATTTTTTATTGCAACTTAATAATTGTGAAACTTCCAACTCGACTAATTAAGTTTGAAAAACTCTTTTAAAATAAATTGTGATTCTTGTAATCGTAAAAATGTTTATTTTTTTTTATTTAAGACGTGAACATATAAAAAGTTCACTCAAATTAGATCTTTACTGTCAAAAGTGAATTGGATTTCTCGAGCACTCTCAAACAACATGAAGAATCACTGTCAGACTCTGAAAGTAATACACTGAAACATAATTTGTAAACTCAACAGCCGTTAAATTTTAAATCAAAGTACATTATAAAGGTTAATTTTATCTTGATAATTTTTTTATTCCTTTCAAATTACTTTATTACTTTCCAAGTCGCGGTTTTGCATAGTAACGTGGCAGTTGTTTAGGAAGCACTTACAGCTTAGAGCTTGAGCTACATTTAAATAATCAGGTATCCCAGTTTTAAATTATTTTGCTTGTATAAATTAGTAATAAGGCAAGAATACTTTATCTCATTAACTATCAATCTTCTTAATGGTCCAACAGCAATATACGTGCAAAAATAAACATTGTAGCTTTTAAAAATGTTACTTAAATAAAGTAATCGTGAGTTGAATTTAGTGTTTATATGTAGTAGTTTTATTAGTAGCAATTTTATTCTCGTTTTAAATTACTAGCCGTTTCCGCTTGATTGTCTGATTTATCTACGTTAATTTATTACCAAATTGTTGCTTAGTATATTTTTCACCTGCGTATTTATAGGCAACAAGTGAAAAAACCCGACAGTAACTTTTAAAAATCGATGAGAAAAAAAGCTCTAATTTTTCGAACCGGAAGTGACCGGCGGTAAACTTTAGTTTATTTATTATTCACCAAAAATCAGGGGTCCAAAATTTTTATTTGGATAATATTCGAAATTCCCAGTGCCGTCACTGCCTGTAATAAATAAGAATTTTTTGGAGTGAACGTTAAAGCGGAATAAATAAAATACATATATTATTGAAACAAACAGGTAGTATAGACTGAGCAGAATAAAAATTCGGAAGCATATTTGTTATAATCTGGTTTGTAGATGACATCTATGACAAAGAAAGTTAAAAAGTTTTGTATGTGTAGTTGATGTATTGCTTTTTTATCTAATACGTTTGCTTATATTGTCAAGTTTAGTTTACAATTTTTAAAGTTTTAACTTCCTTTCTAGGGAAGGATTTAATTTAAAAAATAAATATTAAGCTTTTGTTAAAGCTTCAATTAAGTTTAACATTTATAAGTTTTCAGCAAATAGTTGTTGGGAAAAGCTGCTTTCCAATTTGAAAGCCAACATTTAAGTTGACAAAAGAATGAAAAATTGAAGTAACTGGTAGTGTTGACACAAACGTTATGGAGCTGTGTTGCGTTATGACAAACAAATATTTGTAGATTTGAAGACAAAAAAATAATACAGATTAATTAGGTTTTTATTCAATAATTAGAGTAAATAAATTTAAATGAAATATGTGTTTAGAACCGTTATAATAAAAATGCTCTTAACGGCCGTTATTATTATGCAAGGCACGTGCGAAAGTAGCACTTCACTTTACCGATAGCATATTTCACAAGTCAAGCTTGAATGTTTTTTTTTAAACCTAAACTGCTTGAATACTAATAACGTAAATGAATTTTGCAAACTACCCTTCTAGTATTTCGGGGGCCTATTTTAAGATAAACGTTAATGTATAAGTAATAAATAAGTTGCGAATGGGGTCTTTTATTCTTTCTTTTTAAGAAAAACAACAAAGAATTCTTAATGACCTACAAGATTTATTTATGTCGTACCAGTAAATTTGAAATCATTTTTTGTTGTTTAATTAATAAATAACGACAAAGAACGGCAAATTAAAAAATCGCGGTTGATGTAACAATTCAGGTTTTGTTTTGCAATTTATTGTAGGGTAAATTTGAATCGAACATAAAAAGCAAAAGCACACATGGAAAGGGTGTCAACTCTGACTCGTATTATGCTAAAATTACAGTTTTAGTTCAGTTGGGTAAAGGAAAGTACTGACATTGTTTAAATAATACAAAGTTGCTATTAAAATACTTCTAACAGTTGTATAATGTGTTGCTAGACAAAAGCGAAAAGCAATGAACAATTTCAACATATCAGAAACTTAGAAAACAATTTAAAGTAGCACTCTCTAGGAAAAGCAATTGACGTATAAAATTTTAAAGTGAAAATAGCAGAGCCGAGCTCTGTTATATATGCAAAAACACTTACTCGATATCGATTGTGAAAACGCCAAGTCCGTAAGCCAAAAATTGTTAAAATAATATTACAAACTTTAACACCAAATATTTTCAAAAAAATGTGAAATATAACAACTTGTGATTGATTCATTTTTTTTTAGTAATAAATAATTAAAGCATTAATTCCTAAATGAGTAGCTCCAGGAGCGTGGCCAGAGGATGGACGTAATTTATTTGCTGAGACAAAATTTGTATAAAAATTTTAAAAGAATCTCTTTCAATTTTGATGAAACACCAGGTAGTTTAATTGGATGGTTGTTACAGTTATGTAGTAGGGAATAAATTATATTAATCAGATATGATTTATTTGGACAGTGGTAAACTAATCAAATTTACAATGTTTATCCAATCCCGTCAAATAATCATTAAAATTTGAATAGGAGAACGTTTCTGATTTGTACTGATTAATATTTGGATTCTGAAACCGAATGACACCTGAATATAGGTTTACAATTTTAAATATTGCAATATAGAAAATTGAAAAGCGCACTGAAAAATAGAAAAGTTACTTGAGGGAAGTAAATAAATATAAAAATTTGTTGTTATTGCAATAATATGTAGATGATAGTACTATACCTTGTTGCAATATTAATATGCATACGAAGGAAACCCGTGACGAAAATTTAATATAGGCAATGCATCACAAAGATACAAGTAGACCTCATAAATAGAGAAAAAAGGTGATGATGGCATGCTCGTCGGAATCGAGAAATTTCAAACATAACGCAAAGAGAAAATCTTTTAATTCATGGAAATCGCATTCATGGTGAAATACTACACCGCCAATTAAGAACCTTGTTGCCAATACATTATTTCATGCCGATAATCGTTAAGCGACACAAAAACGTCAAAGTGAAATTATTCGAGACGAGACAATCTACTGAGACGAGGCACAAGAAATTGAATATAACTGCGGTCCAATGAATGTGGTTTACTAAGTGATTGTGTAACACTGCTCTGATTATCAACAAAATAGATCTTGTATATCATAATAAAGTGGTCACAAAAATATGCAGATTAATAGATTTTACGTAAATTAGCAAATTTTTCTATTTTACCACTTTATTTTTTAAATATTGTTTTCTTGAACCATAAAATCTGGTACATTTGGATATAATTAACGTTCGATATTTGAAATAACAGATTAAAATTAAAATGAACGATTTTGTACCACGTCGATATCATTTATTAGTTAATTCTGAAATGCAATTGATTGACGTATTTTAGATAATCCGCAAGAGTTTAATTATTGTGCACATTATAAATTAATTGAATAATTAGTTTAGTTAGTAAACTGTAATGTATGCTGTAGGGGGTAGTGATATGCTTGAGTTTTCCAGTAACTCATTTCAAATCTGATGCTGGATGCAGTGCTGTGTTATGTTTCACGATAAAGAAATTGTCAAGTTGTATCGAAAAACGTCCATTCGACTTTACGATAAGAGTTATAGCAAAAAGTATCTATTTGCTTTCTGTCACATACTTTTAAGTGCACAATAGTTGCGCATATATATTTGAATTGGGTTTTCCAAAGAGGTCAACAAATCCTCATATCTTATAGATTTTTAAACTTTTAACAAAACCTTATACTCGCAGACAAACTTAAAATTATATTTATTTTAACTTCTGAAAAGTTGTTTTTTAATGTAATTACATATTTCACTTTATTTTCGAGTTGCAATACATCAAAGCAGGGGTTTAACCGAAATTATGTAGACAGGACGAAAGAATCTAAATTCTATTATTATTTTAAACGAATTATAGTGAACGATTACATCACACAAAAACATAAAACAAAAATCCGGGCCATTTTAAAAAACTAACTAATGGATGGTACATGCTATGTGCTCATTATTTTTATTTTACAGACAAGTTGATGTTAACATATTGTTGGTAAATATAATCGATTGCACTGATATGTGTCCGAACAAAAAACGTATGCGTCTGATTTATTGAAATGTGTCCCATTATCTAAAGTAAATTTCATGTTCTTCTAAAATTGTTTGCCTATTAGCTATTACTACTTTAACTCTGATAAAATGAGAGTAGCTGATTTGAATTTCCCATCATTCTTTTGCGGTAATATCTTCTTTGTTGCTTTAATAGAAAAGTAATGTATGGTATAATACCGCTTATATTAAACAAGGTACCATGACATAATAATCATTAATATTATAAACTTTAAATTATATTGTTTTGGGATCAATTTAACTTTCTAGGTTATTCTATACTTTCCTGAACTTTTTAATTTGTATCCAACTGAAACTATAGGTATATATAAAGTTTTCCTATTTTCAAAAGCTTGCGCAACATTAAGTTGAGATCATTACCGGTTCATTAAAAAAAAAACTAAAGTTCTTCGAACAAATTATTTTTTTTTTCAAAACTACGCAATAAAATACAAATTAAATGTTTTACGAATACTCCAACTCTTGCATTTCAGTTTACTGCATATTACTGAGAATTATTTTCTCAGGAACATTAATTATTGCAGTACCTAACTATGAATTTCTTAACATACTGGAATATACACGAGGAGTTTTATTTTAAATTTATTTCTGGTGCATGACTTGAATGTACCATGTATTATGATTATTAAATGATTTAATAATTGCTATGAAACTTGTATAAATGGTGTTTATCCGGAAATTTGATATAAGAGATATATTATTTATCTATCGGTGTATTACAAAAGTTTATTTCCAAACTTTTTTTTACGTTTCATGTTAAAAATATAAAAGTTCTAGAACTGAAAATAATAAAATACAATGAGTATTTTGGAATTACCGAAAGATGCACTAAAATGTACAATGGTTTTAGATAATTTTATTTTTATATCATCTTTTATAGTATACATAAACTATAAATTTATTTATTAAAATACTTCTTCAATAGCATTGCGGGTATTCCTCTATAAAAATTGTTCTTATTAAATTTAATTTAAGAGTAAATCTGCACATTACTGCAATTTTGGTTGTAACAGCTTATAAGGAAATGTAAGAATTGGAAGGGAATTGTAGTGAGTTTTAGGCGAATAGTAAATATATAATATCAAAATTGTATAAAAGTGGATGTACTATGGATTTTCTAAATCCACTAATTACTCATAAATTTTAATTCGAGGATTAATTAATTAAACTTTTGATTTAACTTTTTATTTGTAAATGTTTGATTGCAATCTAATTTAATAGTCAATCTCATTATAAAAACTATAATCAATTTCATCACAATTAAAAAACGGCAAACGAAAAGTTTAATTTAATTAATTTGCGAACTTAAAAAAAATGTTGCATAGAACCCTTATATAGTTGTGATGTACTATAATAATATGTATCTATACTGCATAGGATGTAAGGTATATAAAATCTTAGTTTAAAATTGATTTCCTCAACAGAAGCAACAATTTCCGCTTTTAAATAAAAAATAATATTATATTACATAGACGTACAATAAAAAACTATAATCTAGTTTCTAGTATATTATTACGATGTGCTGTGGCTTAAATTTTTCAATAAATTGTTTCACCAGCAGCTCTCCATTTTTTGTGAGCATGAGACTCTTTAAATTAGTAGAATTTTATAAACAAATAAAAGTCAAATCCAATTTTTTTTATTAAACAATAATTCTAAACTTTAAAATGCAAACAATATTACAATTGCATAGGAGATATCACCATATCTCGTGCTATCGTTTTGTAGTTTTATGTATCTTTTATTTTCTGCTTTAAATTAAATTTTACCAATTAGAAATTAAATTTGGCTCCTTTTAACTATCCAATTTAATCATAAAATTAATTAAATCATTTCCAAATATCAATTCTCCATGAATTTATTTCCAAAAAATTATTACAATTTTCTCAACTACAAATACAAAATACTTAAATTAAAAGGCAAAAACAGCTTTGTTTTGCTTAAAAGTTATTTAAAATATTAACCAAGTTTACAAATTAATTTTACAAAACAGAATTAAGATCCGCAAATAAAATATAAAATTCAGATTTCCAAAAATAAATATTAAAATCACAAAATAAATTCAAAATCGTTTTATAATAAAATTCAAAATTTTAAAATAGTTTCAGCAATAATTTTAAAAATTTAAAATTCAAAATTTAAGATTATCCCGCACCTTGACCTATGTTTTGTTGTTATTATCTCTATTTGTGCATTGTGTAAGTTGTTTAATTTAATTAGTAGCTTTGGTGAAAATGCTTTTTAGAAATTCATATTATTTAGAAATAATATACTTTGAAATTATAATGTTTCAAAAATTGTTGTAATAACAAATGTCAATTTTTAAATATCAAAATACAAAATTTTATGAAAAGTTGAGTTGGGAAAATACATTTTGCTGATATAATAGTTTCTGCATTTAAAAAATTATTTGCTAATTGATTGCATTCAAATAGTTTATGCATTTAAAATGCTGTATATGCACATAGATATTTACAGTAATATGCAAAATATTTTGAGCATTGATGAAACCAATAAGTGCAAAATTTTTAAATTGAAAATTATAACAAATATTTACAGTAAATTGATATATTTAATTTCATTGGAAATTTAAGTGCTTTGCGTTCCAGTTGATTCATGTTAAATTAAATATTTTTTATTTTATTTAATCGACAACATAACAAGTACTGTATACATCTGCGAATATCCTGTTTTCGTTAGATGCTATTCACACTTCGATGGGAAACTGTTTATCAAATTATCAACTCAAATTAGGTATAGGAAGCTTCCTTAAAACTTTAAATGACGTTGCCGCAATTGATTTTTACTTGCAGTAAATTGAAACACCTAAATTTCCTTATCTCAGTTTTCTTCATCTCTATGAAACAATCAATCTAAAAGACTGTTTGTTACCTTCTGAAGAGGTTTTATAGGATAATAAATTGAAAAATGTCAAAACACGCATCAATTTGTTATTTTCATTATTAGCTACTATTATTTAGTTCATTTTTCCACAACATTTCTGAAACGCGACATCTTTCAGGTGACGACAAAAAATTTGAAAACATTAAAATTTTAGGTAATTAAGTTTGAGTGAAAGTGTCGTCTTTGGCATTGATTAAAATTTAATACACAAAAATTTTAATGTGAAAACTTTTTCCATTACACACAATAACATTAAAGTTTTCTTTTTAACAACCTTTTTAATTGATTGTTACGTAAGACATAAAAATGTCACGTCTGAAAGCAAAAATTTAATCTCCGTTATAATTAAAGTAAGAAGTGACAAAAACAGCATTTTGCGTATGCCAATGATTTAATGTAGCTGAAAATTTTTAAATTGGGCTTCGGTAGGATTTTATTCGGCAACTTCCAAAACGGCCAGGGCTCGACTTTCAATCGATTTTTCCTTGCAAGTTTAAAAATTTTAAAGTTGAAAATTCATTTCAGAGATTCGGCTAAAGTAGCCTTAAAGCTTTTTTTAAATGACAAAGACATTTCCTTTGAAAACAAACTGATTGCTTCTTAGACGGTTTCTAGAATCAACATTCATTTACTTTTTGAAAAAATAAAATTATGATTTTGTCAACAAATAAAATAATATACTGGGATTATTAAATGAAAAATGTTTTTGGACATTTTCAGGGATCTCTTTAATATTTAAAAGTAGCAAACGATATACGCTTCAATTTATATAAGATCTGTGAAAAACCGTTTAATTCGAAATCTTATTTTACTTTCGTCAAAGTTAAAATCAATATACAATAAAAACCGTTTTTTAAAGCGACAAAACATTTTGAATTTAAACGAAAATTAGAAATAAATACAAAGATTAACGGTTCGAACTTGACAAAAAAGGATGAGATAATGATAATGTCAAAAGCTTAAACGGTTATAATGCAAGTAATCGTGGGTTCGAATCTTCCGTTTGGTTGTTGGGCAAGAGTGACGCTCATTTATTTTCGAATACTAATTTGTTTGATTCCAGCTTCGGAGCATTGGTTATTTTATTGTAAACGTCCGCATTGCGATGCATAATGGCTCTGTTTTTCTGACTAAAAACTAACAAATTTAAAACTTCTTCGATATTATTATCTTATGTTTATAAAATATCGAAGATATTATTAATTAACGATTCAGTATTTCTCTAACTCCGCCTGCGAAGACTGCTGGGTTGTATTGAATAGCCCAGCAGTTGACGTTGCCGGTCCCAAGCCCGGATAAAGGAGGAGGGTTTACAGGCAAAGTTAGCAGCTTGCCTGTAGTAAAAGTCTATACTGCTCAAAGAATCATGGTAGATGCCTCGGAAAATGGACGGACACTGCAAAGGATAGCTGGACAATACTGTGATTAATTAACAGGACCAAGTCCTTACACCAGAAGAAGAAGATTAAGCATCTGCTTCACATTTATAATTAAATTAATAATCACAAAATGAGATCTTCGGAGGATTTTCAACATGCCAGGACCTTCACACAAAGAACACTGATACAAGAAATATTGTGAAAATTTAATTTTCAATTTTTAAAACAGGACAATCACAATAATCAATAAAAGAGTGGTTCGAATAACGTAAATTAATGTTGATCTCGATGTGTACCGGATATTATAAGTAAGAGAAAGAAAAGAAACACTAAATTAGCAGTCACACCAAGTCATTGTTGTGGTTAATTCTAATTTTTCATTTATTTCTAGAATATCGGTTAAGTAAAAATATATTATTGAAACCTCTGCTATTGCAAAATCGATAGAATTTAATTAGCCATACGTCGTAAAAAGCGGGTTTCTTCAATACCAATAAATTACAACGGAAATCACATAGACCTTTACAGAAATTAGAGTTAATTTAATTATAGGATAATTAGAATTCATTATGTGTGTTATATTTCTGGATAAATTTAAGGGATTATATATTATTGATTGCAATAAATAACCATAATCAGCTGTTTTAATTAAAAATTTTTCATTATAATGAGCTTATTGCTATACATAAATCTGAACATATATGTTTTAATGCAACCCTTGTAAAATGCAATTAAAATGTGGAAGGACCGGTTGTCAGGTTTACCAACCTTTATTATAAACTGTTTAAATTAACCCAAATTGTGCATTTATTTACTTTCATAAATATTATTTTTGCGATGATTAAATCGTAATTATTTTTTGAATAATATGTTAGTATGTTTTTATTTATTTTTTGCATTGTGATATATCTAACCGATTATTATCTAATGTTGTGCAATAATATGTATATTATATTGCACCCCAAGTGACACCTCAGTTCCCTTTTGAATGTTAAAGTTGCAGTGCTTATTGTGATATGGTTCTTTGCAAAAGTTAGAAGTGCAACGTTTCGCAGCTTATAAACGCCTACAAACATGTACGGTGAGAAGTGGAGATACAGAGATACTTTGGTGATAAAGGTAAAAGTCAAAAACATTTTAATTATACGGAGTAAACGAAATCATTTACATCATATTATTTATTCCTAAGTAATTTATCTCCAATATAGAAAAAGCTCATTGATTTTATATCAATATAAAATAATCCCCTCTCCAATCAATTGAAAACCAGTCAAGTCTCAAATTAGGGTAGGTTCAAAATAAAAACACATTATCTCTCCAAAAATGTATTCAAATTAACAATATCAATTAATATTAATTAAAATATCTATAAAATCATTTAAACAGTTTTCATTCAGTCATCAGATAATTTTTTTTAATTTAAATCATTGCTAAATTATGATTTTCCTTTCACAAACTAATATGATTTGTTGTCAATCATGTTAACTATTAATAACTTTTAATAACTAACTCATTTAAATTTTCAAATTATCAATAATAATTATTTATAAGTTGTCTATCCGCAATGCAAACATAATCATATTATGTGGTAACATTAATAACATCAGTAATCAATCCTAATTGGAATTTAAAAATTGTAATCAAATTAGAAGTTATTTATTTAATTTGAAATCCACAAAACTACTTGCACATTAATTATAGGCTGTGTAACTAAATTAAATTTATATTACGTGTAATACAATTTTCATAGTAACATTTATTTAAATAATGAATTCAAGTCATTTTCCTAAGTTTTCAAAATTATTTTTATTTATTACATAGTGTCAAGAAGTAAATTTTGTGAAGACACCTATTTTATTGAAAAATTTACAAAATAAGCTGCAAGCAAGATAATACATTCGAACAAATAATGTTGATGACGAATTTATCCTTTTGATGTTAAAATTATAACACACTAAAATAAATTAGAATTTTCATTAGAAAAATCGTTAATTGTCTACATAAAATTTAATTTCGGCATATTATTAAATCTGAAAGTATAATTATCTATTCATAATTAATTAAGGTAGACTAAGAAAAACTGTAAAGGGCCTCTCAGTAGGCATTAAAATTTATATTAAAGTACAGAAGAACGTTTTAAATTTGGGAGATGAGCGAGTTTTTTATTTAATTTTAATTATCCTGAAAAATTTAATAACAATCTGGTTCAATATTCATGCAGAAGCTTTTCCACTCAATAATATGCTAACTTAATTAGGTGGGTGAGAAGGAATAACTTGTTTAGTGAGGGTTAGTTGGGTTTAGTGCGGCCACCATAGTTTAATTCGGGAAATTTATTCAGTGTAAAATTTGGAGTTAAGAAAATGAATGATTAAGATTTTGTATTTAAGTTAGGATGTTAATTACAATATTTAATGGCCAGGGAAGAAAAGAAGATAGCAGAAATTAACACTTGGGTTGTTATTATTCAATTAACAAGTGCTTGAATTGTAAATTCTTCCAATAGGGAAATTACCAATTAAAAATTTAAGTACTTACTCGGGCATTTAAATCTTTTATTGCAAACGGGATAAATTACAATATAGCTTAATTGCATTTTCGTGGGTATTTCATGAAGGTCGAGAGAAAAATAATTCAAAATGGAAATATTCGAAAAGAAACATTTCAACTTTTACAATAATTAAAAGCAACACACAAAACGAAATTAAAATGTATTTTAATCGATTTTTAAATTACACAAAAAAAATTTAATTTTGATATACGAATTGTACAGAATAAATCGTTTTATTACTAAATTCCAATTCTGTTTGTAGTTTCCCGAAACAAGTACGAAAATTGCTTTTGTAACAGCAAATGAAAAATGTTATGTACTTATGATATTTAGAAGGAAATTTAGGAAAAAATAAAATCGGTTTGTAGTTATAAAGCCTACGCAGTATAAATAAAACTTTCAAATAAAAATACGAATTAAGGGTATTTCGTCACAGTCGTATTCGCTGTTAATAATGGAAACCACACTTGTCCCTCTCTGAGCGTATTAATTGTTCGCTTTTTCAATTATTTAAAATTGAACATTATTTAATGAACGAAAGAAAGATATTACATTTTGAATTTAAACAAAATAATAAAATATAAAATTTAAATCCATTACACTAATTCTGCTTTAATAAAACTGGTAATCCAATAGATAAAGTAGTTTATGCTAACAAAACTATAAAAGCAAACTCTTGCAAAGTAAACGATTTCTTAATCGGTATAAGTAGATAGTTACGAAGTTATGCAAGTAAGAATTTAATACGCCAATTTGTTAGGCAGTAAACAATAAATTAAAGGGAGAAATGTAATGTAACTTTTATATATAAAATACAGGATAACACATTCGTCAGTAAAATATATTTCTGAAAGTTTAACGTTATCGCTGGTCGTCTTAACATAGTCTATCTAATTAATTATCAAATTAGTTAATTAGTAATACACGCTTATTGAAATACAATGTTGGTGTTAACACCTTATCGTCAACTTTGAAGTTCATGAAGTAATTAAGTAGAGTAGATGACATCTCTACAATAGATCTAAAGTGTCTCTGGGGGCGATGGAAGTTACCGTAAAACTTCGAGGATTGACCTACCATTAGCGAGATATAAATTAAGAGCTAAGTGCAAGGGATGCAAAACCACGGCAGCGCAGCAATTAGATTGACGGTCGATAAATCAGGGAGACTTGCTTACGAACGTCTGGAGTTTTCTCTGCAGTCGGTTCAAAACACAATTTTAATTATTTATTATTTTCATACTCGACACACCTTTCGCAAAAAATGTATTTAGTCCGTCTGAAAAACATTTTAAGATCAGAAGAGCTCTTATAAAAGAAAAATTCTATTTAAATTTTTTTAAGCACCTAAAAAATATGTATTAACTTTTTTTTACCTAACTATAAATTGAAAATTAATCATCGCAGATTTTTCAAATGACTGCTGCAGTGACTTTTCAATAACCTTAACGTCAATTGAATTTTGTTCTAATAAGACGACGAAACATATTGAATAGTTGTAAAATAGATTTATTCTTTGTAGTTTTGCTTTATAGAAAGCACATTTTTACAATATATCCGCTCTTAAACAGTTCGCAACCGTTGAATCGCAAAGATTATCTTTTAGTAACAGCTGCGAATTTGAGACGAGTTTGCCAGTTGATGACTTCCTCAAAATTGAATTATATTTTTCTAAACCAATCCTATCTCCGTGACTGTCATATTCGGGTAAAGAGATATTTTGTTAATGCTTAACACATAAAGTGGAAAAGAAGTAATCCGTTTTACCATCATGAACTCGAATGTGTTATATAGATCCAAAATTGATATGAGCTTAATTGAACATAGCAACACAAATAAGCATACATAAAGTAGTGTTCTCTGGCCAAGTGTTAGCCAGTGCTATTCATAGCCACAAGGGTATCCTTATTATCCTTTCCGCAAACTGACGCCATTTTGTTATGTAAGCATTATCTCAAAATGGCAGTGACCACAAAATGGCCTTCTGTAAACATTTGTTAAGTCCGTCATAGCGTTTGTATCGTTAATTAAATAAGTAATTTGCAAGTTTTGTTAACTTGTTTTTGAGCTTTAGTGTTGGTGTTTAAAGTCTTAGATACCATCTAACGACACGCTCAATTTACAGATTACCAACTAATAAACTAATGTTTGATAAGGGTAACTTACTATTTAATTAATGAATTAAATAAATATTCCAGAGTTTCTCTTAGTTTCCATTATTAAATGAGGATTTAATGACCAAATGTGGTGTTATTTGGGATAAACGCATGAAGAATTTATAATTACTTAAATGTAATTTCTTAAAAGTCTGGTACATAGGTTCGTCAAAAAATATGTTTTCAGTTTTCAAACAAAAAAATCAATACATTAATTTGGTTTAGTAAACAAAAATTATAATGAAATTATCAAGTGTGTAATGTAGGTCGTGTAAATAAAATAAACATTAAAAGAGCGAATCTGAAAAAATTGGAGAGAATAAAAAATAATTAAAAATTAAATATTAAATATTATTCAAATTTTGGTTTATATAAAATGTGAAGAAAACGTGGGAAAAATAGAAAAGTCGTTATATACAGGGTGTCCCTGGATATCTATACATAGCTTAGGAGGTGATAGAGGACACTTTTCTAAGGAAAATATTTAACAAAATTTTTTTCTAAATTCAAACTTTTGAGAGTTGGGCTTCTTTAAAATATTTTTTTAAATTTTCACCTTCACATGTGCAGTCTCGAAAATATTGATTTTTTAGTGAAAACGATTTAGTGCTTTTTTAAAGAGAGTGGAATAATCTAAAAACTAGATTCAAACCTTTTAATGATTCATTCAAAATGTCAACCCTCATTTTCAATACACAGTTGTGGTCGTTCTAAAAAATGTTGTATAGTATTTTTAATAACATATCCTCTTTCGTTAAGAACCATAACAGCAACTATAACGCTTTAACAGCAACAGCACATTTTGGGCTTCAAGCAAAAAAATTTTTAAATAAAGTATATCCTGAAAAATAAATTGGAAGAAAAGAAAATTGGAAAAAAAAGTATTATTAATTGGTCAGTAAGATCCCCACATTTTTTTTTGATTTTCTTTTGATTATTTTTATAAGGTGCTGTTAAAGCATTTATAGTCAATTTGAACATTTACTGAAATAATCTAATAATTTAACTTTAATTAACAAAATAAATTTTCAGTAAAAATAAATATTTTGTGAAATTAAATTTTTTGTTTTGTATTTACCTTGTTTATCATTTTCTGATTTTCTGTAAAATGGATTGGCTTTTCAAAAATTTTTAGTAGACAAAAGTTGTAGTCCGTTAAATTTTCTATCCGGAAGGGGTGGTGTTAGATTTTTCGAAAAATGTTTCGTTTAAAAGTACATGGTTTTGAAAATGAAAAACAAAAAAAAAGAAACTTGATTTTTTTAACATTTTTTTACTTACTTTAATCCATAACTCGAAAACCGTTTATTTTAGACAATAAAAGGTAAGAATCTAGTTTGTAGATTATTTCAAGCTCTTTAAAAAAGCAGTAATTCATTTTTGCTGAAAAATTAATATCTTCGTGACTAGAGGCATGTAAAGGTGGAAATTTAAAAAAATTCTTTGGAGAAGCCTAACTCTCGAGGGGTAAATTTAGAAAAAAAGTTTTGTTAAATATTTTTCTTAAGAAAAGTGTCCTCTATTACAACCTAAGTTATGCAAAATGTATCCGGGGTCACTCTGTATGTTATACTGTATTAATTAATCAATTATTAATCCAGATAATGTAGATACAAATATTATTTACATTTAATGTCAATTTCATTCAATTATTATTACCCAGCCAACGAGTAACATAATATAGAACTATTTTGTATATTTTTTTAATAAAATGTAAAAAAGCAATTGAATATTTAAGTAGACAATTAAAATGTGCGAATGAAGCTCATGAGTATCCCACAAGAAATAATTTGTTAGTAGAATCAAAATAAGTCCTAATTTCGAATTTTCGAAAGAAAAGTAATTTTTTGTTTCAGTACCGACGCGACGGCAACAAAACTGAATTTTTCACCACATTTTGTCAAGTAAATTTGTAAATGAAATTGTGTTTTTAGTTTTGCTTTGTTCCAAAGAAAAAATAGTATTTTTACATCAAGAGAGGAAATTCTAAAAATGATAGAAGCTGTTTCTCCAGTAAAGTTCAGTGCAGAATTAATATAATTTACATAAAATTGTAATCTAAATTATTCTGTTTATTTAAACTGCAATTGAGTTTCTACATAGAAGTTTTTTAAAATTAAGGATTTATTTGAAGAAATTGCATTACCGTGAGAAAGTAGATTTTTATTTAAATTATTGGTTAGTAAATGGTTGTATTGTAGTCATTACCAGAGCCGGAACTAGGGTATGATGCGCCCGTGACAACTTTCAAACTTTTGGGGGGGGGGGGCATATGGCGCCGAAGGCGTAAGATTTAGAAATTTTCAAGGTCAAGCGCTCTATTGCAAAGTTAGAAAATCGCGATACGCAACTATTTTCTCAAAAAAATCTATTGAAGGACTAACCACGCAGCTGTAGGTACTTGATCTACACGTGGTAAAGGCCTCGGGTATCCTGCTAATCTTTTATTATATTTTAGATTCTAGGATTTTAATTCTTTTCTAGACTTTATTAAATTTAATTTTAAAATATAAAATTTGGCGCCCCCTAACCAGCTCGCGCCTCTCTCGCCACGCCCTAGTTCCGGCCCTGGTCATTACATCTAATCATTTGAAGATGTGCAAGCTTTACAGATGATTAAACTCGGATTTTATCAATTCTAGGTTGAATTTAATTTGGAATTTAAATTTAGTTTCTTGAGCTTTGAGTTTTTACAATACATGCAAGTATTCATTGTCGAACTATCCAATTGCATTATTTTGTTACCGTACTATTTTGTTCAACATGGTACATTTTATGCAAATGAATTATTGTACAGATTATTTGCAATAATAATTTAATTTAAGTCTATTTAACATATCTTACATTATCTCTTCTCTGAAAGAATTTGTAGCTTTCAAGTTTTAACAAATAATTTTCAGTATGCAAATTTTAGTTACTTTACAATTAATGCACAATTAAGTTAAAAGTTGTTGCGAAATAATATTCGTACTGCAATATGCAAGTGCATATTGAAATACATATTCATCAACTTAGTTGTCGGTATTGTTGTGTTTATGTACGATATTAAATTTAATCCAATAAAGTTAGTTGGAAAGTTTGCTCCAAATGAATTTAATTTATAATTTTGATTCGACTTTGTCCTCTACTCGCGGCTTCTAGTTAAGTGAATTCAAAAATGAGAAACAAACGATTGACACTGATTAAAATTATTTTATTAATATATTTTTTCATAAATTATTGTAAACTAATGGTTGTAAAAATCGGTAGTCAAATGGGTGTTCAGTTTAACAGCCAAATGGCTGACAATAATATTGAGGTCAGAATAATTAAATATTTTTTGGATAATTATGTTACTTGACAAAATTTATTATTAAAAATGTACCCACTATTGCAGTTAATTAGTAATTATTTTATTTTAATTGATTTTGAGCTAACTTCACCAACAGTTTTTTTGAATGCATCTTCTTGATAATATATTATTATTCAACATGTAAATTTGAACTTACCAATATCAAACTTTATAAATATTAATCGACTGTAATATACCCAGGACATACCTGAAACAAACAAAATGATATTAAAATTTAGGCAACGCAAAAGCATAGAGAAGGTATTTACTTAGCATGTAAAACCAAAAGCTACGTTTCTTATAAATAAAAAGTGAAAAAATTATTACTTGCTGTCATTTTGCAGCACGTTTTTTAAATTTTAGATTTTATCGAGAGTGCATAAAGAATTCAAACCATTTTTTTATATTTTCATTCTGCTCGTGTGCTTTATTTACAAGAAAAATTTATGTGGTATTCAAAGAAAGCAAAAATAAATTTAATAAATTGGAAATTTTGATTATTAGAGCATTGTAAATTTATCTAAAAGTTAATATTTTATTAACGTTTTTTGGCAAATAAGAAAAATTTAACTTTTATTATCCCCCCGAAAACGCTTTTTACGTACCACTAATGCTTCACGTTTCTGATAATTTTTTACAAAATGTCGCTTATACGTATAGAACACATAAAGAATACCCGCAGAAGAAAAACACACTGAAGATGAACAGTCGACAAAAGCCCTTTTTCATCGGTAATGATTGCAAGGCTGCTAATGACAAGAAGGGTGGCTTCACACGTCTGTCTGTTGTTGGATGTCCATTTCAAATCCTGAGTAATTAAACCATCCACATCCTTTTAGAACTATGCAAACATGCATCACAAAGCCTTGCGACTTATATTTGAGATATTTATTTATTTTAAGTTTTATTTATTTACTCGAGAGCGACAATTATATTTATTTAGACGAGCTTTTGCGGAGCTAAAAATTTGACAAAAATTTTAGCTTGATTTAGCAGTCTCTATGTAACACTTTTACAAACCAATCATAGAAGTAACATTAACTAAAAAAGTCAACCTCTTTGCCATTCCTGTTTTTATTATGGCTGCTTTATTGCATCTTCTTTCAACTTAGTCTTAGAAGTAGTTTTTGCTCTCCTGCTTGAGCAATAGTTATAGCTTTGTGTGAGCAGTACTTTTTTTTTGAGAAGACCGTATTTTCCCACGCTTCGCTGAACTCTGTTTTTGCAAAGTTCCGAGTATTGGAAATGGATAAAGTTTTGTAAGAACTTTGCTACCTATTATTTTAATGTTATATTAAAAAAGTGTTATAACCTTAATGTTGGAAAATTTCTTGAAAATAGTTTGCTTTTTTGTCGAGTTTGTTTTATATTTTAAATTGAAAATAAATCACCTCAAAGAGCGCGTGCATTGTATGCCGAATAGATAAAAATAAAAGTTTGGATTGGTTATTGATCATGCTAAAATGGGGAGAAAATTATAATTAATTATTGTAATTTTTCATATTCTACATTTACAGAAACACTTGACTATGCAAAACTCATTTCACGTTACAATGATGTTCAATATCAACAAGGTCACTCGGTCTGGTGACAAAACGCATAGTTTAACCAATACATTATTCACGAAAATTTTGAATAATGTCGTTTACACTATACTGCTTACATTGCTTCGTATGTACACATACCATTTGGAAAACACTCCAGGGCAATTAGCGACAACAATGAAAGGCAGGTCTCAAAAACTATTTTCAGAGAGACAGCCACTATAATTTTCTTTTTACACCAAAAATTGCTCGAACCGGTATAACTAACTACAGAAGAAAAATGTTGTAATCTTGGTAGAATCTAATAAAAAACAAAAAATATAACACAGCAACAGCATAACCACAACGTACGACTGAAATCTTGTAATTTTCCGGATTCTTTATAACCCTAAATTTCGAGAATCACAGAGGTCAAATCTGGGATTGCACTCTAGGTTTCAAAAAAGTTTTTATCCCAACTATAAGTAATTTGAAATTATACGTTGTATCATTTTTTCAAAATTTATTAAAATGGCTTTTTTTCGGTTGTAAAAATAAGCGCCAATAATATTTTTAATATTGATTTTTTAGTCATATTGTAAATACAGGGTGGTCGAAAAAAGTGTAGCTTAATAATAGTTATAGTTTATTTGGAAAATAATTTTTAAATGCAAATGCATTGTAGTAATATGCAGTTAAATTTTACAAAAAATGATTAATCATTTCACTTTGTAGTGCAGGCAAATTAGCTGATTTAGAAGCTAAAACCATTATTAATTGCAGACAGCATTTTTATCTTTGGAAATGGTAAAGAGGCTTATAATGAACGTAAAAATATGCAAGCCCGGAGTGATATAGGGTTAATGGGGGGGGGGGATTGAAAGGCCGTGCAAAATATATAATTGTGTTTTCCGTCGAAACTTGAGATTTTATTAAAATCTTATTAAACATCTACGACTTTCATAACAGTCACAAAATTGTACACCTTATAATTTAATGGTGTAATCAGTTTTTCAATTTTCTTAAAAATTCAAACAAATTATAAACAATTCCTGAAAAAATCATTGTTACAAAAGGCATTTAGTTTTTTCAATTTTTGAGTATGTTGTCAAATAATAGGAAGTACTATTGTTTATTATTGTATCAGAAAGTACATGTAAAAGCCAAAAAAAAATGAGCACCGGAAGATAACTATGTGAGATGATTTTTCACCACACAATTTATTTTTGAAAGAAAAACAGTAGACTGAAAAACTGAATATCTAAACAACTTTTAGACTTTTAAAATTTGTGCTCATTTAAGATATAAAGAAGCATGCTTTCACAAAATTTCAGCAAAATTGAGTTTCATGCAAAAATGAAAAATAAAAAACAAAAGAAATCGTATTTTCGCATTTTTCACAGAAACTTTGAAGTCATTTTGAAAAGTGACTCTTACGAAAGTTGTAGATTTTTTTATCATATACAACTTTTCTGTAAGACAGTTTTTGATAGAACGTCAAGTTTCGCCGAAAAAAGCTATAATATATTTTGCACACTTTTTCACCCCCCCCCCAAATTAAACCTATACCACCCCCAAGCTTCCATTATTTTTTTTACATTTATTATATGCTCCTTTAGTATTTTCCATGATAAAAGTCCTGTCTACAATTAATAAATACTCAAAATTTAATTTCCCTGCTCTATTGACAGTAAATCACTTTTACAAAAATTACAAACATTTTTCAAAAATTCATAAATGGACCTGGACCTAACGTCGGAAAACTAGTTACCCGGTAAAACGCGTTTTAAGATTAAAAGTCTGTTTTTTTTTCTCTATAAGAAACGTCCAAATAGTGAAAAAAATTTTCTTTGATGATTTTTCGTGTTTTTATGATTTTACGTTCAACTTTGAGTTCGATTTGTGTAGTGAGTGATGAAGATAGAAACTTGTGGTTTACGCCATTCGAAAGAGCGTATTTTTTTCCTATAAAAATCACCAATAAAGTGAAAATTGATTTTTTCGACGTATGTAAGGTCCCTTTTCGTAGCCCAGGTTACATAATAATATTATATCGACTGAAGTCGATATTCATATACATATCTATTTCTTTTGCAGCAGAGCTTAAACTGATGCACATGTTCAGCATATATTTGTGATATTCATTTCACCTTAAAGTTAATTCATGATATCTGGTAAATTTGGTAGAATATTTTTGCTGACTTGGAGCAAGAGCGCATAAGTTCGAAGAAAAAATATAAAAATTTACTAAAATCTTCTTTATGCAGCCCTCTTTTTACCTTACCAAATTAAGAATTGGAATCAGTTTTTCGAGTACCTAGAGCAGAAGCATGTTTGTTTGGGGAGATACAAAAATTTAATGTTTATCAAAATCTTCATTTTTATGCAGCCCTACTGGGCAGAAGCAGGAGCACATGCCGTTGAATACATATTATGAAAATTTAAATTTTGTCAAAATCTTCTTCTTTATGCAGCCCTAGTACTTTCTTCACCAACACAAACAAATACAGAAATTTCGATATTCTCTTTTATACCTTCTGTATAGGAAGGAAAAACAAGTCAGTAAACAGTGAGAAGCTCCCCCCCCTTTTCACAATTTGAAAAGACAGGAATGTAATAAAAGTTGAAATTGAAGTACTACGAAAAAATCGGTTTTTTTTGTGATGAAACCTGGTTGTCCAAACGATAGAGATTGTATACGAACAAGAGTGTTTTATTTTTAAGTTTCAGGATCTCGTAATATGTGGGTACTATATAATGTTGTAACTGTGAGCAAATCCAAAGATTAAAAAGTTACATTTCTAAAGTAAATACTAATTTAACTTTAGTTGTAGTTTTTGAGGTTTTATTTCTTTTATTATATTTTCACTGAATGGTAATTTTTAATTAAGCGAATTGAAAGTTAATGTGATGTTTTTAACGTCTTGCTTTAGCTAATATCAATACAGGGTGTCACAAGAACTCCTTTTGAGGGCTGATAGACCAGCTCATAACTGACCAGAATATAACAATATAAGTTCTTTTAACATAATATATCATTTAAATTATTTTTTGTTTATCTTTTATTTGTGTTTCGTATAGTTTTAAATAAATACCTGTCTCTTTAGTAACTTTCACAAGTATTTTCATTTGAATTCTCAACTATTGAAACAATTTTTCTATAAAAATAAGTAATTAATAGTTGAGACAGAGGTCGTTATAATCTACAAGTAGATACAGTGACTTTATAAAGACAGTGGCGACAAATGATGTCCGACTTTTGATTGGCTACAATGTTTTAGCTTATATATAGCTTAAGGCAGAATAAAAATTAATTTTTTTACATTATTGGTGCATTTTATTAACATGAGAAATGGAAAATATTTTAATTTAAAGCGTAGGCCATTCTAGAGCATATAGTTTTTGCTTGAATATGCAACGTCCTGGGCCGAATAAGGGGATTTTGAAACATCCAGGACCGATTTAGGGGCTCGTGTCGTCACTGTCTCGATAAAGTCACTGTACAAGTAGATATATTTCAAAATACAAAATCGTAGCAGGACAACGATAGTCAGGACCGTATTAAGAATCAATAACGAATAAAAAAATAACAAGATTCCTTATACGGTCCTGACTACCGTTGTCCTGCAACGATTTTGTATTTTGCAATATATCTACTTTGTGGATTATAACGACCTCTATCTCAACCAAGGGGTAAATATCCAGTAAAATTTCTGTACACAAACCTCGGAATTCCAAAGATTTCCAAGACTTCCAAAGATTTCCAACGATTTCCAAAGAATTCCAAGGACTTCCAAAGACTTCCCAAGAATTCCAATGATTTTCAAGAAATGCACAGAATTCCAGTGATTTCCAAGGAATTCCAATGAGTCCAAATCAAAGTTCAATTTAAAGAATTCCAGTGATTTCCAAAGAATTCCAAGGATTTCCAAGGAATTACAATAATTTCCAAGGGAATTATAAACGGGTGTACACAAAATTTTCGAGATATTTACACCTTGATCTCAACTATTAATTATTTATTTTTAATTATTGCGGTCATCAAATGGTACATATTTTTACAGTATGAAGAGTTGAAGTTTGCGAATAAAAAAAAAATTAATTTATGAACCGGGCAAAAACATTTTTTGTTTCTAAAATTGTAGCAGTTTTATTTTAATCTGTGATCAATAGCAGCCATTCAGGGTTATTTGGTTAACTAAAATTAGCATCTTAAAATATGGAATTACGTACATGTAGCACTACAAAAACTGATTTAAAGTGTCGATTTTCACGAAATTTATAAAAGTGTTAATATCTCGAAAACTAAATTTTTTTACTGGGGTAATATTTAGATATTCCGGTCAGTCATGAGCTGGCCTATCAGTCCTCCAAAGGAATGATTTTGGAATTTGGAACATTCTATATACATATGACTGAACAATATACTTAAATAACATCCACAGAAATATCATTTTTAACTATAATTTGATTTGATCAAATTGAATTTATAAATTAATTTGTCTGGTGTAAGTGGGTAGGAAATATTTCAAAATTGACGAGATTCGCTATTTTATTACTAGGTTTATCTTGAAGTAAAGGCAAATACACTTTGGAAAAAAGTCTTGTCACAAATAACTGAATCTGGTAGGATCAGACTTTGTCTCTGGTATGTCTATACTAACTGACATGTACGAATGTAAAATAGAAGACATTATTAGATTCAGTCACTTGTCGACGTCTTAAAGACGTCATTTAAAACTTGCAGAGTACTACCAGGACATATTATGTTAAAAAGATATTTTAAAATAAGAAATATAATTACTAATATTTAGAATCCATCAAACCTTTGCGTTATTTCTGTCCAAGATCTTCTAGAACTCAAAAGAATGTAAATTGACTCTTTCGCTTCAATAAAATAGGATGAACTATTCAACCAGTTAATAATTTACTAGTACTGCCTTTTACTAACATTTTTACAAAAGTTTCTACCTCCGTGTTATTTATTTATTTATTTGTTATCTGTTTCTGCAGTCGCTTCGCCCATTAACAGATGATTTTTGCTTTTTACAGGATTTTTGAATTAAAATACATTTTGTGTTGAGAAACATGTCAAATTACCTCAATAGTTTGCTATTACCTTTCGAGGATAAACTAGGCGATCAAAATAATGTCTTTTCTTTGTACATGTTAAAACCAATTCGGATCATGGAGTCTTAACCATACAGTTTTCAGCTTGATGCTTACAAATATCTGTGGAAGGACTTTTTCTTCTACCTGAAAATATTCTTCCATGTTTATTGTGTTGATAAAACTGAGCAAACGTGAAAATATGTCCCAAAAAACAACATATGTTTTGTACAGTCTATTGCTTATCTTCGCATGTTAGCAGATAAAATAATCACTCACGTGGAATTAAAATTTATCTGCTCACTTGCGGTTGCGTTCTTCTCAACTGCTTATGACAACTTTCATGAACTGTAGATTTTAGATTCAGAAAAAAAAATTTTCCATACCAAAGCTTTTAGTATTGTTCTCAGCCCGAAGAACTAGCTGAACTGATCGCTATTTATTATTTCAAATTTTGTTATTTTTTAGTGATTCCGTATCTCTTCATTTCGTAATTGAGTACTTCGCTCTTGAGTTTTGCGCGTGCTTTTGTGTAAGATCTTTATGAGTTAATTAATTTTGTACTTACAATTTTATTTATTTTGACGAATTCTTACAAAGTTTGTCTTATGTGCCATTCGTGAGATTACTTGCTGCGGTAATATTATATTCGTATTTAACTTAGTAAATTTATTTACAAGATTGTGTTTTCAAATTTTAGCGCTGTTAGTTGTAAGTTCTACTACTAACTAAATTAGTTTAAACTTTTTAGTAAATAAGATTTATTTTCCTTGATAAATAAATTATTAGCTTTTATAAGTACTAGTACATACATTTTTTTCAAAGAATATTCTACCACAATATTTCTAGTACAACAATAACATAAATTAAAGTTGTAATTGTGTTTAAGTTAATTATTTCATTAGAGCGCTGTTATGAATACAAAACTTTTCACTACTTATCTTTTAGTTTGCACAATCAAAATTTTTACAAAATTTCATTTACTTCACTCAGTTTAAGCTAAGGAAAAACTGCGCTTAGAGAAATTTTATGAAAATTCAGCTTTTGTATAGTAATGAGTCTCTGACCTGGAGAATAAGTTTACTTAGTGTGAAAATTTCCTTTTAAATTATTTGATTAACAAGACAACTAAATCTTTTATACGCACAAACATTGTCTATTTTGCTCATTAGAGTAGCAAAACTGTAACTTTATAATTTTTGATTAACTATTAAACAACTTTTATTTAAATTTTATAATATTACGCTGAAAAATATTATTTAAAATCTTGAAGTAATAATTTAAAATTTTTGGGAAAGTATGTACGGTATTGCACTGACAAGCTTGGAAAGCAGTTATGCATGAGTTTACACTAAATTAACAATCAAAACTAATGAAATTATCGGTTCACTGAATTAATACAATATGCATTACATTGAATAAATTAATAACGAAAAAATATCAAGTTGCGTGGGTACAATTGGGTGTTTCCGGATTATATTTTATTTTGTGACGACTGCACTGGAAAACGAAACTAAAACGTTATTTTTGAAAGTAGAAGCATAAATACTGTAGTATTTGTACTACAGTTCTACTGTAGTTTGATTAACTTCAGAGTTCAAAACTAAAATCTGTAGCGGTCTAATGAACACCTGCTTTTGAATCATATTTACATTGTACAAATTTTTTGTAACTTTTAATTTGATATTTTCAGTTTTAGCGGTATTGGTCCTTATTTGAGATTTATTTTAATTCGTATGTACTTGGTTTATCATAACAAGGTTGTAGTAGTTGAATTGTATTTAGGGTGAGTCACGGTAGATTTAATACACTTGTTTATTTTAGATGTTTTCTTGCGATTTCCATTTTTATTGTCAATGCTTACCGAGCGGTTTGTATTCGGGGTGCATTTAATTTTCCTGTAGTACCATAATTTTCATTACAGATTATCTGCTTAACTGAATCAGTCTTTCATGAGATTTCAATTTGTTAAGATTGCGTTTATCTTTTATTTATTAGTGTGTGTCTCAATTTATTAGAAACTGTGTCCTGAAAAACAAAGTTAGCTGCACTGTAACTTTGGCAATCCGGTAAGAAAATCTAGGTTTTTGGAAATAAAATAAAATTATAGAAATTGAGCATTTTAAACAATTATCACTAGTAGGTAACCACTGTCCAAATAGTTTCAAAAATCGTTATCTAATGAATATTACTTATTAACGATTTTCATAAAAAACTACGATTCTAGGACGTTTGGTCCCCGGACGTTTGATCCCCGGACGATTGGTCCCCGGACGATTGATCCCCGGACGATTGATCCCTGGACGATTGATCCCTGGACGTTTCATCCAGCGGACTTCAATATACAAAATTATAAGCAAAAATTATAATTTTAGGTGCCGCTAGAGTGTGCGGTTAAATTTCAATTTATTGTGTAATTCCTTCTAAGCTTTCAATTGTACTAGGTGGGGTAAAAGTAATCACCCTATTGGAAAACGCTATAACTTTTGCAGATGGCGCCAAATGCCAACACCACAGTGGAAGCATTTCTGGGTCGCTGAATCTCTCGTTTTGGTGATTTGCACTGGCCGGCCAGATCACCCGATTTAACCGTTCCAGACTTCTTTTTATGAGAATTTTTTGAAGTCGATAGATGTTGTCAATAATCGACAACAAGAAGCAGCAAAGCAAAATATTACGCACTAAGCGCCCGATCAGTTTACAAGATCAGTTTACGACAATGGTAGTTTACTACCCCGACAAAACACAGCACAAGATGAACACTAGCACTTTGTGTACGTCGAAGACGGTAGCAGGGCTCAAGAAACAATAACTTGCCATTCTTACACTCGCAAATAATGACTTGGGTGATAAAATTCTCGATCGTAATGATGGAATATTGACTAATCGAATGTCACAACTGGTTAAACATATGTCCCCCAATTAGGCACCTGGAGAAGCTGGTCTCGGGTCACATTAATAATTCGCACAAATAATCCTCTCCGGATTCGAACTACTTAACTCGGTTACTTAACAACAAAACGCTGCGCAGTTGCATTCCCACTGGAACTTGCAAATTCACATCCCCGTCCTTCAAACTTTAACCCAAGACTGCCCTAATTCACGCGTATGTCCACGACATATGCTTTGGCGCGTCGATCTTTCCATTAGCGGCACGGAGCAGAGGGCTAATGGGACGCTCGAACAATTATTGAACACTAAATTGTTACACCTTCTAGGCAGTTCACATATGGGATTAGTGGCAACCTTTTTGCTTGAAGGGCAGTTTACATCTGGGATTACTAAGGTGACCTTTTTGCTCGGAGGGCAGTTTACATTATTTTTATGGTCAAGTTTGGAGGGAAATTTACAATTCACCTTAATATTTATTTAAGAATAATATTTAATACTTTTAATATTTAATAATTAAATATTCCCGGACCAATCGTCCGGAAACCAATCGTCCGGGACCAGTCGTCCGAAGACCAAGGACTTTTATTACAAAGCCTAAATGTAATTATAAAATTTTAATGTGTTTAACACAATGCTATTTTAACATTAATTTTCAAAATGATTAATAAAAATTACAAAATTGAAAATTAAAAATAGTCATTTGACAATAAAGAATTAGAGAAATGCCATTATGGAAGGTTTTTAAATATAATGGATGCATTAAAAAATAAATGTTACATGGTAGAGAAGATCGATGAAAGCATAAAACTATAGAAATGTTTCAAAATTAAAGAGAATACAAACAAAAAGGAAAAATGACAATCACCGCAGACAGTATAACTGCACCACAAGAATTTTTAATGAAATAAAAATTCATTTGACATTACTGCTCCAGCTATGATTGTTATGTAACCAATAAGCTTTTAACCATAGTTTGAAAAGATTTAAGAATCAAAAAATCTTGTTTGAGTAAATTTTAAAATTTTGCAATACAACTATTTTTAAAAATTTTATCAAACATCTAACTATAACAACCGCAAAAGTTCTATTTCAACAGTGAAGATCTTTTGATCTACTTGTCAAGGCATCCGATTGATTAAAAAATATCCTTTTTGAATAACAGCAAATATGTATTCGTTGAAACATATAATATAGAATTTTCATCATTATTTTGTTCGCTTTAAGATAAAAAAAATACTAGAGACGTCTGAGAGCATATGAACTTCTTTAATAAAAATTATCTGTCACTTTTTATTTTGTTTTTATCTTTCAAGCAAAACGATTGAAGCTCTGTCAAAAAAAGTTAACATGAATTCGAGAATAGCAGCAACAATTTTTTTATATTTTGTTTTTGAAAGTTAATCTAATTGTTATTAAGTAAAAAATACTGAAAAAAAAACGAATAAAGCGGTTTTTTCATTTGAATTTAAAAATTGTTTCAAGTTTTGAGGGTTAATGGGTTAAACGCCCAACTTTTTATCTACATAATGAAAAATCGTAATTATTAAGCATTTTCTTCCATTAAAAAGTTTATTATTGTATACTTTAAAACATAACATGAAGTTTTATGATGAATATAAAAACCATAAAAAACAAATTAAGGTGCTTATGTGCTATTAATTAAAGTACCCATAAAACTGTAAGTTGAGTAAAAGTCTATTTTCAGTTATTTTAGTTCAACACCACCGATTTTGTTGGCATACACGATAAAACTGCTCATAAAAACAAAATAAGCTTACGTTATTTTCATTATATAAAAGCATAACTAAATTGTTAGTAAAAATAAGCGCCGGTTTATTGTGGCCTAGGCAGATTTATTTCAATCTAAGTTTTATCGACTCCCTCCCCATTGAAAATTACGAAAGGAATCACGGAGACGCATTAAAAAGAAAGAAAACTAAAAAGATAAATAATGATGGAAATGACATTTTTAAGTAGAAATACTACGAAACATATATAAAGTACATAAAACGGCCCCCAATCTTTTTATTGCATCTAAAAAGTTTTTTTGATCTTCATAACAACGGAGATATTACCCTAGCGAATTTTCTCCCAGTTTTACCAACTTACAGACCCGCAATATTTACTACTTTGACGATATTCGTGTAAGCTGTTACTTGTTTATTTGAAATTTAAAAAAAATTAAATTGATATTAAACCGTTTAAAGGTTTTGATAAAATAATGCTGTCGCTCTTTCTTTCTTTTATTCAACTATTTTTATTCTGAGAGAATTACAATTTTGCCGTGTTATGGGAACCTTTTTGAAAAATAGGAAGGTTATATTAGCATAATTTTCTGCTTTTCAAGCTCAATTTCTGTTATTATGGCAATAAAATTATTTACATTAGCTATTTATCGAGATTTCAATTGCAGAGTCGCTTTTCTAAGTTGTAGTTTTCTTTTTTTCAAGATATTATGGATACATTAAAATTTACGATCTAAAATTATACTCATAAAAGACGTATACAACCAATGTAGGCCACAAAAAGATCGGATAACGAGATGAAGGAGGTCGAATCGAGAAACACTGAGGTTATGTACAATAAAAAATAGGCATTTTGCGTCCACACTACTTTTAGTAGCAGGTTTAGGTTATTACGATCGTACGATCACAAGCTTTACGATTTGGCACTTTGTTAGAATTACCTTTTTGATTAGATTGTTTTATTTTGCACCCTCCAGATTTGCCTAATTCATTAGTGCACAAATATGATTATGACAATTATAAGATTAAGTTTTCATTCTTGCCTAAAACGTGTAAAATTGAACGGAGATATAATTAAAACATAAATTTGTAGCGAAACATTCCATTTGTATAATTGAGACAGCAATTAGCAGGACGACATCTTAATAGTTTATTACATCAATGAGATATGAGCAAGGAACAACCTCGACCGAGAGACGAACGGTTTTTATTAATATCTATAAAGTCGGAAATTTTACCCATGGGCTTAATTTGCTTGCTTTTTTTATCTAAAACGAAATTTTTAACCACGACCACGTTAAATGAGTATCAGGTAGAACGTAAAAAATAATAATTTTCGTTAAGTCTTAAAAAAGTAACTTTTAATTGAAGCAATTAAAATTTTAACTTACTCCCAAATTGTAATTATTTTTATGTTTAAATTAAAATTTTTTACTTAATTACGCTCGCGTACCAGACTGTAATTATTTTATTTTTACTTGAATTATTAAGAAAATTTTTTACAAATTTTACAATTGAAACGTTGAAATTTAAATACATGTAAATTTAAGCCAAATACAATTATTTAGAGCTACACATTTATTCCAAAACAAGAAAATTGAAAATTAATGTTAAATTTTAAAAATTCGAATTTTCAAAAGGCGGACGCCGGTGCTCGAAACATTAATTGTTTCCAAATTAATCTAGTTTTATCAGAAAAGCTTAAACAAAGCTCAATTTAAAAAGCGAATATTATGTTGGGTACAATGAAATAACTGCACAACTGAAAATAAAGTAAATTCAGAAACAATAACATGAAAATTACTGCAAATTTATATAATTTACAAGACACAAAACAAAAAAATACTCATAGAGAAATATGGATCTTTGGAAATCTAACACAAAAATACAAATCAAAAATTGAAGATGGAAACGATTTATCGAAAATTCAAATTCTAAGCAATATTTGTTTATAGTAGCCCCCATTTAAAATTTTTATTTTAATGCATTTTATTTATTATTAATTTAATTTTTTTTTTATTTTCTTTCTTTTGTTTACCTAGTAATTTTCGTATTAATTTAATGAATTTGTTCAGCTGATTTTGTAAAACTTATTTTGGAGCACCCGGTACATTTTTTTTCGTTTATTTGCTATTTCAGTCGTTCCATGATCTTCTTGCTTCACTTCCATAGCATAGCACCGACTCTACAGTTTTTTTCCCAAGGGGGAAAAGTAAGGGGGGAAAACCATATGAATTTTTTCAAAAATATGTTTTTTTTTTATTTCACGAATCTATAGTTAAACATCTTAGGAATATTCCCTAAACTTTTTGTTGTGATAGTATGAATACTTTCGATATTATGGCCGGAGAACTGAGTGACAGCGAGCAGCAGGTACAACCCCGCTCGCCGGGAGACCCACTCGTCCTTCGTTTGACTGGAAGCAGATGTTTCCTCGAGTATGGGATAGAGTATGGGATTTAACATTAACCAAACGCCACCATACGACAGCAATTGTAACTACTCCAAGAAGTATACTTGAATATACCAAAGTGTCTTTTAACGTATGTTTATGGTGTTTTTTTTTTAATTAATTTGGACACAGATAAATAAAAAACCAAAAATATCTGTATAAACAAATTAAAATTCTACTGAGGTATACTTGATATAGCAGACATATTGAAGTTACACTAGCGACACCAACGATAGTATCAAATCCCTATTAATTCTCTGTGTGTATTCTGATGCTTGGTAACGGTTCTACTTGCTTGCAAAGGTTAGCCGTGTTTCGAATTTCGGTTAGTGTAGAAGTTTTTTGCTTTCAAAGTGTATCCGAAAACACCTAGATCCGATTCAAAACGTACCACGACACGATCAAAACGAAAGCTTCAAGGGAATCAGTTCTCCGATAAAGAAGGTAAATCATTGGGAGAGAGTTCGAGTGCAAAAAAAGCTTTCCAATGCGACTTATACGGATGTTCACAAAAATAATGCGCACGGTTACCGAATCATCAAGCTTTTTACGGTTTTTGGCGCTCTTTCGGAAATTCTTATTTGTGCAAAGTATAAAGAAATGTCAAGTTCGAAGAAACTGGTGGTTTTGTGCCGGTGTGGTCGCAGTGACGTCAACTCTGGACCTTCTTTGAATAATGGTTACGAAATAAATCGAAGGATTGTATTTGTCCTGCGACTTTTGGGCATCGGTCGAGAAGGAATAAATATATTTTCTGGTTTGATAGATCTCGGTAGTGGTCTGAGTCAAAATGCATACGACAATAATAGTGTGAAGCATATTTATAGTTCAGCGAAAGTAATGTTCAACATTTTCTGCAAAAAAGCAGTTGAAAAGGAAAGAGAAGAAAATGTGAAACGCGAAAGGCCTCCATCGAATCTGGAAGTATCGGGTGATGGTTTATGGAAGAAACGCGGCATTTCTTCACGACTCTTATATTATGCTATTATTCTTGCAAAGTAATAGATTCAGTGGTTAAAAGTTCCTACTGTAAAGGTTGTCAAGAATGGAAAAATGAAAAAGATTCTCCAAAATATCTTGACTGGAATGTAGCACATAACCAACATACTAATCACGATGGTTCTGCGGGTAAGATGGAGGTGGACGCTATATTAGAAATGTTTGTGGCATTTGAAGAAAAATTTATAGTAAAATACGGAAAATATATAGGTGACGGGGACTCAAAAACGTATAAAGCAATTATTTTGCAAGAAAGTCCGTATGGTGATGATACAAGTTGTGAAGAGCGAGTGCGTTGGGCACTTCCAAAAAAGAGGTGCATTTCGCCAGCCCCCCCAATTCGAATTTTGGATCCAAAATAGTCTAAATCGTTTGTACCTGTTTGTACCTGCCTTATTTTCGTTTGTACCCATTTTGTTTTTCCGATATTTTGAAATATCTAAAATGGGCATTTCCCCAGCCCCCCCCCATTTTGAATTTTAAACCAAAAATAGTCTAAATCGTTTGTACCTTGTTTGTACCTTCCTTATTTTCGTTTGTACCCATTTTGTTTTTCAGATATTTTAAAATATTTAAAATGGGCATTTCCCCAGCTCCCCCCATTTTGAATTTTTGATCCAAAATTTTCTCTATACATTTTGACAAAATAAATTCCAAAAACGGTGAAATAAAATAAAATAAATTAATTTAAAAAATTTTTAAAAAAACCTGACTGGAAAAAAATTCCAAAAATGAAAATTAATAATAAAAGCACCTTCCTTTAAAAACTAAAGTTCCCTTTAAAAAGAACAAAATTATTTTTTTTCTTCAGAATAATTCTCTGACACTTCATTCGAAAAATTAACTTATCATCCTCTCCCGTCCCCTCCCACTATAAAGTTTAAACATTAATTTTGAAGCCAGGGGAAACGGAGATTTGTTTCACTTATGAAACCTGTTTATACATTCTATATTAAAAATTCTCCGTTTCCCCTGACTTCAAAATTAATGTTGAAACTTTGTACTGGGAAGGGGGTGGAGAGGATGATAAGTTAATTTTTTGAGTAAAGTGTCCCGAGAATTTATGTTGTTGAGTGAAGAAGAAGAAATTATTTTGTTCTTTTTAAAGGGAACAATAGTTTTTAAAGTAAGGTGCTTTCATTATTAAATTTTATTTTGCAATAATAGCTATTTAGATTTTTAGAACAATGCCTAAGATATAAAAAATCAATTTCTGTACATCTCAAAAAAAAAGTGGTACAACCAAATATAAGAAAGGTACACACACAGGTACAAACCATATTAAAACTATCTTATAACCAAAATTTAAAATCTGTGGGGGGTAGCATAATGTCATTATTAGAAAAATTGAAATATTTCCAAAACAAAACTGGTACAAACGAAAATAAGGAAGGTACAAACAGGTACAAACGAGATACAAACAATTTAGACTATTTTAGATCCAAAATTTGAAATGGGGGGGGGGGGGCTGGCAAAATGCACCTTCAAAAAAAAATGGGTACACGGCTTCGCAATGTGAAGAAAGACAAGAAACTAGGCAGTAGGGGAAAACTCTCTGACACGCTAATACAAAAATTAACAATTTATTACGGTTTGGCTATTCGAATAAATGTTGACTCCGTCGAAAATATGGCAAAAGCTATCATGTCAATAGGAGCAGACAGTTGGTGTAAATGGCACGTTGCTGAGGTCACAGGTGGTGTCTTCGATGATCCTCCGCCACTGCATTCTAATGTCCAGAAGCATTTGCTACCAATTTAAAGGACCTGTCGAAACCAGATTTGCTACAACGATGTTGGGGTGAACATACGCAGAATGCTAATGAGAGCTTTAACGCCACTATTTGGTGCTAATCTCCTAAACATTTACATTGAGGGTTGTAAATTATTGAGATTATTCTGCGGTTCTCCTAATTATGCAGAATCTGGAAATAACTATTGGGAATAGCTGTTTCAACTTCGCGGAGGAATACGACAAGAAGCGCTTGAAGAGGCAAAATCTCCGCAGCCTTGAGGGCACCAAAGAAGTTCGACAAGCTCAAAGACAGCAGACATTGGAAGAAAACGAACTCTTCTAGTACGAGTAAAGTCTGCTTTATGGTCTTGGAATAGCGGAATAGCTTGAAGCAGCGATAAGGTCCAGACTTTTGATTTAAACGAAACTACATTTTCGCAATTTGCGGCAGTGAAAAAAAAGGTATTTATCCGATTCACTTCAACCAAATATTTTTAGACACAGAATTGCAAAACCTTGTTGATGAACCTCCATTATTTATAAAAAAAAATTTACAGCCATTTTTTGCATAAAAATATTCGCTGAAAATCTGATCTTTTTTTCTGAGCGCTGCCATTTCTACAATATTCAACTTTTTTAACTTTTTGTTGGTTTATCGACAGCGTACTTTCATAAAGGATGTAATGGTTTTTGAATTTTTTTGTTTCAGATAGAAAACAAAGAAACTACAGCTGCCGCAATTTGACATTGCAGGAAAAATTCGTTCAACAACAATTGATTGCAGTCAGCTGATAAATAATTATTTTCGATTAAAAAAAATGTTTTTCAATTATTTGAATGTCCAATAAAATATCCTCCAAAGTTGAAAGCGATTGGTGAAGTAGTTACTTTTGAAAAAAATCCCGAAATTCCTCGTCATTTTTGACCGTTTATATGGGTTTCCCCCCTTATAGCTATTGTTTTTATCCAATAATAATAATTTTATAACAACGGAAGTAATCTATGTACAAGTAAGGCTCCAGTTTCTTATTTAATTTGCAAACTCGTCATAACTGTTTCAGTTTTCTTCGGGGAAAACAAGTAATTCAAACGACCATAATTGTAAATTTGCATGCCAAACCAAGTCACCCCATTTCATTACTATCTAATCATTTGCACATGTATGCAATTTTCGACCATCCAAAATCTACATTGTACGGACAACGTAATTAATATTTATAAATTATTTATAAAGTAAACAATAAATGCATCAAATAAAGTGTGTAACCCACACAAAATTTTTGGATTTCCTGCATTTTATGAAAAATTATTAAAATAAAGTAAAATAATTAAATTTTCTGCTGAAAAGAATTATTGCTAGGAATTAAACTGCTTTAGAAAGATTTAATTGGTTAAAAATATCGTAGCGATTATTTTTGATGCGATGCTGGAGAAAAAGAAAATTTATAAATAAATAAAATAGTTCTGGGCGGAAAATACGATAAAACGATAAAAGTAATAAAAAGTTTTCCGTTTCACCATTTCGTCGATATAACTAAAACTTACTTTTTTAATGGCAACTATAATTGCTTTAATGATAATGAAAAGGTCGGTATTAAACGACTAACAATCTTTTACACATGTCCGACCATTAGGCTGGATTTACAAAACTGTTTTTGTTAAAATGGAAGAAATTCTGATTACAAAACTTCATACTTTCGTGTTTTAGTTAAACTGATCAAATTTATTTTATTACCAGATTGTTAAGATACTTATGCAATTTAATTTAGCTTTTCAAGTCTCGGATCCCGACTTAAATTTCAGACTGAAATAAAAGCGCTAAGAGCGTTAAGTGGAGCTATAAGCAAAAAACTGAACATCACAACCACGGTCGGTTATAAAAACCGTTTATATATAATTTTTGTTAGTTAAACTAATTTTGACGCTGGGTGTTGTATATATTTTTCATTAAATAGAGCTATAAAGTGTAACTTTAGCACTTCAATTTATTTATATCCAGAAAGGAGCTTGGTATTTATTTCTCTTGCTTCATTCAATTTAGCCATAGGGGCTTCTTTGTGTTTTTTACATCGTGGTAAAATTGGGAGTCAGAATTAAACAGTATAGATGAAGAAAATTACTCTAACTCTCTAGGAAAACTGCTATAAAAAAATAAAAAGTAATACCTTGCACGACACGTCATAAAATAAACGTAAATCTAACGTAAAACTTCCAACAAATACAAACCTATGCTAACGTGTATGTAGCATTTCCTATTCATATTGAAAACGAAGCTAAAATATCCAAGTAATGGAAAAGAAATTGAAATTCTTTTACTTTGTATTATTTATTTCTGTTGAATATGGAGTTCAGACCAAATAAAAAATATTAAGAATGCTTGAAATGTACAATTTCTTATTATAGAAAATTATTTCAGTCAAATATTTTATTTGTTATTCATTTCAATTTTTTACAGCTTCAAGCTTACATCAATTTTAGTGGAATAAGATTTTCGGTGGAAAACAATAAGCTAAAGCCGATTTTAGTCGAGATTAGAGATTGGGGATTTTTAATAATTCTGATATACAGAGTATAGGTATACCGGCATATGTATAAACATTTGACTGGCACCAGCATATTATGTATTTTTATACACAGAGGGAAAATATTATTTTAATATTCCGTATAGAACGTGTTTTGCTTGCTTAATAAATTTTCAATCAAAATATGCTACCTACCTATTTTATTTATTTTTTCGACTTTTAATAAACATGAATATACAAATAAAACGGTTTGTTGTCACTGTTTTAATACCAGGTATTAAATACTTTCCTGTAAAAATTTATTATAAAGATAATCCAGGAAAAAAAACTGCTCTATATAATATTTAAAAAGGTTTTTGTGTCTGAAAATATTAGCTAAACGTGTTTGTAGTCAATATCATTCCAAATTTGTTAACAAACTTCGAGCTCATCATAAAAATTAATCTATATTATTATGTAAATACTCGTATTTTGTTCATTTCAAAATTATGTGAATATTTTATATTGTTTATTTTATTTTGCTTTTTGTAAATAACTAATTTGCTTTGCCTGGCCTACAAAAAAAACTTCGTAGTTACATTTGCACCTATACTTTATCTCGAAATAAAATTTTTCTACTTTAATTATTAAATTAAAATTTCAACTTTAACTTTGGAAGCATAAGCGAATATAGAGTTTAAACCGAATTAAGAAGGTGATATGCATAAATTATAAGAAAAGAATACAATGAATCATTGATATTCTTTTAATAATTTAAAATGCAAAATCTTAACATTATAACAGGAAAAAATATAATTTAATGGAGTATAGAGCGAAACTATTACATATTTTTCTTGTGCTTTTAAATATTTTTTTAATTTTCAGAGATCTTCTGTAAATAGTGAAGTACCTATTTCAAATATCCCCATGTAATATAACATAACTTCATTTCATGCTTCTACAAGTTAGGTTGTACTAAGATTATTTATTCATAACTGTATGCGAATAAATTTACCTACATTGCTTAAACCGACAAAATCTAAATAGACTACGTGCTTGAAATTGTTGTCAGAATTGAAATATCAATTGGTGCGTTTTGCCCCGTATTAAAAACCTCCAAAATTGAAAAGCCTTGTTTTCAATTCTAAAATTTTCACTTGGGCTCTTAGGGGTGATTATTTAAAATAATTAGATAATCACAAACAAGTTTTATTGAAAATCTGTACCAGTTTACTGCTTTTTGAAAGACTTACCTTTATATTTTTTTCTGAAAATCATGAAATTGTAACATTTCTCTGTATTGCATTGAGATGTTGGGTCTATCTTTGTCTGTGCGATCGCGGCCATAAAAACATAAAAGTTCATGTGGAGTCAAAAGTTTAATGTTCGCTGTGGGGTCCTTTGTATATTATTTATGGGTACAATAGTAGGAGCATTCTATTTGACATGTTTAGTAAATTTAGCATTTATCGAAGTAAATATAATCTAGATAATAAGACTTAGTTTTGTATATTATGTAATCACCCCTGTTTAAGATCTTACGTTGTAATTAGTGCGCATTACAAACTAAATAAACCCTGCTATGCCACACCTAAAAGCGTTTGAGATTTAACCTAACGTAATATCTATGTTATCTTCTGATAAATGATAATATATTTTCAATTATAAACAATTTAAAAAATTTTATATTTGGTGCTCGGTTTATAAATTGTATGTCGGTGGCATTTAATCTTTCACCTGAAACCATCATAATTAATATTTGTGCTTGTTTGCTTTAAAATTTCTTCGAGTGTACACTTCATTTTAAAATAATTTTGTTTTAAAATTTAAATTTCTTTAATCAAGAATTACCAAGAAAAATTTATTTATACATTTTTCTTATTTGCACAAATTCAGTTGATACTAATTTTTTGTAAACCTCTCTACTTGGCTTAACGATCTCGAAACTTTTTGATTTTACGCTCCAAGAAGATTAGTAGGAATGTACATTTCACAGCAGAAAGCTCAAGAAATACTCGGCTAGATTTTGTTTCTTAAAAATAAATTCCTCTAGCTATGGTAAAAGCAATTTTAATGTAACTAATTTTATGTTATTTAAAGGAAATTTGTGAACGATCCATTAAAAACTTATGATTGAAAAATTTCATGTAATAATTAGCTTTTCAAACTTTTTCTGTCAATAAGCTTGCTTATATTTTGACAGTTCAAACGGATTTCAATATCATCGTTAAATTAATTTACGTGTTTAATTGGATCGTTTGATAAAAAATTCAGTTAATATAATCTGCCTATGTTGTAATATAAATTTTATTTCAGCGAAAACATGTCATTATAAATAATATATATTATCTAGCTGCTATTTTGAAAATAAACTGTTATTACATAAGAGAATTTACAAATCAGAAATAGACCAATACAACCCCAAATGAAACTTTTCGCGCAAAGGGAAATACAACAATGTTATATTTTCAATTAATGATACACAATACATTAGCGTTTACCGATGATAATAAACAGTAATATACACAAACTCGATCAGGTACGTGTCAGTTTGACTGATAATACTACACCAGTAACTAATTTAGACGCATAGGTAAACCTCCGAGTTTACAAACTAAATTTGCAAACATATCGAGTGCATTCTGATACTAAGTTAACCACTCAATTAAATTGTATTGTAGGATAATATTGCTCGCAACATTATGAAAGCTAACACCATAATAATCTTTGAGGAGCTTAATTAATAAATTCCGCAAAAATTCCTTAAAAAATGTGGTGTTAAATTCCCAATTTCAAGAAATTAATTTTGTACCTCAAGTGCCCAACAACCAAAATGCACAATAAAATTTTATCTCCGAGTCTTACATTAAAACATAGCAATATGTAGTATAGATTTAATGCAATACAAATATCTGTATATTTTATGTTGAACCAATAATATGATGTGTTTTTGAATTTTAGAGTTTTAATATTTTATGTTATTTTGACGAGTTTAGATTGCATAAGTGTCTTTAGAGAGAAGAGTTAGGCTGATATAAATATTTTGATGTCACAGCCAATTTATTGTCAGCTAAAGCTCATATTTAGAGATGATTTAAATAAACTAAAAATGCCGTTTAAGAAGAATGAAAAAGAACTGCATTTAAAATAAATTTTAAAGAGAAAAAATTAATATTTTCCACTCAAATAATTAAATTGTGTAAAACTTGTAATTTTTATAAAAAGCTTCCTTTATTTATCCGTGTTATGTCAACTTCTTTTAAAACACTTTCTACGACGATATAAAAAGCTCGTCTAATTTTGCACATTTTTGTTCTTATCATTGCTTCAAAAAACTTTTAAATAAAAGTTCAACAGTTTGATCTTGAATAGGTATACACAAGCTTCGTAAACTGACACAAAGAGCTTATTTTTGTAATATTCACTTTTTTGAACGTAAAATATCACCTAAAACAAAAGTTTCTTATTTTCTTATACCGTTCTCAAACACCTTATACAAATGAATGTTTGAAATATCAGTAATGCAATTACAAACTCTTCAAAGGCTTTTGATTGCGTTTGCAATGTTTGCTGTAATTTATGCATAATGAAACACTCGGTATTATGATTTACAACCAAAGTGATTATTAATATTAATCAACCAATGTGTGCGTACTTGTTTGTGTGCAATATTTCAAATAACCTCGAGGCACAGTTATTACTATTATCGGCAATACAAATTTTAAAAAATAGACATTGATTTTAATGTTAAATTTGAATTGTTGATGGGTTTTTAATAAAAATAAGTTGTCATAACGATATCTATGGGATTTTCTCTAATTTAATTATTAATTTATTTTTTCAATTTTTTAAAATCTTATTTTAAAATTCATTATCTTATTTAGTCCAGTCAAATAGGATTTGACCCTGAAAAAACTCCCGGGGGGGGGGAAGGTCACTGGGAGTGTACCTTTGAAATGGCGACCAAATCGGGCTTTAGCTTGTGTTCGAAAATTGTTTTTTTTGGTAAAAAACGCTTTTTCTTGAATAACTGCCATTATTGATTTTATCGAAAAGTCGCAAGAACCAAAATTGTAGGAAATTTCATTCTCTACAAGTTTAGTCCTTACAATTTTTCTTCTACAATCGATATTCTTTTAATTTCACTCAAAAAACCGTGGGAAATTCAAAAAATTGAATTATCTCGTTTATTTTTAACTTTTCAGCTATAATTTAGATAACCAAACTTGTAGAGAATCAAATTTGCAACAATTTTGGTTTCTATCTTTTTTTTCCAAAAATCAATATTTTGGAATTAAACCTGTAAAAAGCTCTGATTTCAACATATTAGCATTATTTAGTTCACTTTCAACTTGGCAGTTAATATAAATGACAAATTTTAGATATTTTAATTTGTCTGAAAATTCAACAAGAGAAAATTAGATATTAAGGTAAATTGCCAGGTTACAAACAACTCAAGCAAACACCCACTGCATTATAACAGCAAAATTTATTAAATTGTGTTTTACTAAAGAATAATTGCGACAAGTTCAGGGAAAGCTTTACAAAATAATAATTGACTTGCACTGTGAGAATCTTGTTGTCTAGACTGCATAAACAAAGGGACTTTTAACTTAAAAAATTATTTGCAAACTAGAATATTAATTACCAATTATATTTAGTTGCTTATTAGTGTTAATATTAGATAACAGTGCATTTGTAATTGTAGCTAAACTAATAACCATTTAAAGATCGACAATTGCATTCATTCTCTAATTAAAATATAATGAATTTTAATGTAGCAATTCACCTTTGAGGATTAACTTTTATTTTTTGATTGGTAATAAATTTTGTAATAATTATCTATTTAAATAAAACATGTCATTTAAAAAGATGCAGAAAAAAAATATGGACACAGAAATATTAAAATCTTGCTCTGGGCTTCAATTAGAATTAGAGAATGCAAAAGACAGTTTGAAAGGAGTAACTGAAAATATGGAATGTTTAACAGATACCTTTGGTGGAGTAACAGCAAATCAGGAGTTATCGGTTTCAAAAATCGGCGAATCTTCGAAACATTCACGTTCGGTATTTAACAGATTATCCAGTAGACCCAAACTCATCAGCAAGGTTGAAAAACCACGCGAAATAACTATTACTCGCAGTCGAGAGAATGCGTTAGAAGAGCAACGTGGAGATGAAAAATTAAAAGTTCGCAATGTAAGGATGTTTGGAGTACTATTGGGTACTTTACAAAAATTTCAGCAGGAGGAACAAAAATTAAAGCCAAAGGAGTTTAAAAGAGAACAAGTAGAGAGAAAAATAGAAGAACAGGAAATTCGTAAACAAGAAGAAATTAAGAAGCAACAACAAGAACTTTTACTTAACAAAAAGAAAACTTTACGGCTGAAAGAGTACGCTATTTGGGAAGAATCACAAAAACCCAAATCAAATTTTATATCTACTAAAGCTAAACCTCTTTTGTATTATTTACCAAACAGATTAAACGAAGACACCGAACCTTTGTTGAAAAATTCTAAAATAGATGTCGATAAAATTATAAAAAACAGAAAGGATGACCTATTAGTAGAATTACAACACATCGAAGATAGCATGAATGAGAAGGTTGAGATGAGAAGTGAAGAAAATTAAGAAGAATTTTCTGAAAAATTAAATATTTTTCATGAAAATATCCTAAAATCCGTACCAAAGGACGAAATGCGTTGTAAACTAAGCAACTACAAGAAGGAAAATAGCTTAAAAATGATTTATAATTTACTTTTATATTAACCAAAAAAATATAAATGCAATAAAATATTTTTATTTATACAATACGAAACGTATGATCTTTGATCAAAATTACCCAGTCGATTTTTTTCCAAATGTAAACCTGTACGAACTTTGTCAGATTGTACACAAAGTTACTCTTACCTGGTACGTCGGAGATCTCCCTGTGTTTCCAGTTGCTGCAGAAAAACTTTTTATGCCCTAAACATTTTCCGACCTAAATATTTAAGATGTCAGAAACTCCCCTTAAGGTTACTTATAAATAAATAATGAAACACTTTCCTCAAGTTATATTTTAGTTAATATACAGATTTCGACTTTACGATAACTTCAGTATATACCAATAAAAAACCGCAAGACTTAATGGGATGTAACTAGGTTATGCTGAAGATGGCATAAAATCGAAACGGGTACGTTTTTAAAAATATAGCTTGAAAAAAGTATTTAAAATAATTTTATAATAAATATTTACAGTCTTTCAGAATGTGCAAAACTACTTAATTAATTTTATTTAAAATTTAAATTATAGTGATTTTTATAAAAACGGTGGGTACTTTTACATATAAAAAGTTTCCCTTTATATTTTAAGTTAAAAGTCAGCTCCCAAGGTTTCGAATTTACTTTTACAAAAATTGTTCTTAACAAAACTTTTAGTTTCACCTTTTCAGTACAACTGAAACGTGCATAAAGAGAAACCCGAGGATTGTATTATATCTAATAGAATGAAAACTTTATGTAATCAAATGAATTCTGTTCATTTTTTACTAAACTTCCGTATACCTGCTTCTTTTCATAATGAAATTTAAAAATAAAACTCCAAGAAAATTTATAGAAAAAGAAGTTGAAAAAACTATTTAGATATGATATATTAAACCAAAACTCTCAAATTACGTTGTAATACCACTTGTTCATATTTAAACGACTTCATATTACAGTGTTACGGAACTTAATGTAGCAATTCTTTAGAATTTTGAGTAATAAGAATCTACTTACGCAAAGAGTTACATTAAGCACTTGAGCTACTAAATTGAAACTTGATATTATTTAACTTCTTACTTTGAAAAACACAAGGAAAAAAATAAAATAAAATATTTTTATTTTATCTAAACCAGAAGCTTTGAAGGAAGTAAAGATCAGTTTGTCGATGTAGTCGAGCTGGTAAATCAATGAACCAATCAATCGTGAGCTCTCGATCAAAATTTTAACTTTTTCATTAGATGTTAGTTCAATGCGTTGATGAAAAAGCCTGCTTCCATTTGACCAATTTAATATTCTAGGATTTTGCAATTTCCTTTTATTATTTAAAGAGTCGACAATAATATGGTAACGATAATTCAGACCTCAACTTCTGGTTTATGAAAACTGGCGATAAAAACAATTTTCTTAAATTTTTAAATCCATTGAAATTTGTGGATGTAAATAGAAATTGAATCCTGCAAAATCAAAGTTTACTTCGACAGGAGCAGAGCACCTATTGTAATTTATTTAAAAGTATTGCCTTCAATCTCCGCTTACGTTACAGCTATAGAGAAATGTTTATATTTGGAATACGATTGTGTCATTAGGTTATTTGTTAAAAATTATTTGTTTTGACTGTATTGATTTAATATTGCGCATCTACGCTTGACATTAAAATTGCATGACGATGTGGAACGATTTATATTATTTATTGCAATAGATTTCCTAACCATAATAGCATCGTAGCTCTCAACTGCAAAATAATTTTCTGAATTTTAACGAGAAATTTTTTGTTGATCTACTCGGAATATAAAAACTAGAAAATGCTAACATATCTTTAGAAAAATTAGAGGAAAATAAATTGAAACCTCGATTACAAGGTAATATGATTGTTACATAAAAAAACGCTAAGCTAAAAATGTTAATAAAACGGTAAATATTTTTTAATTTAAATTTTATACTTTTACGGATAGCTGGCATCAGTTTAGATCAAAGGAAAAGCATAAAACAAGAAAAGTTAGCTTGAAGGATGATAAAGTAATTTAACATAACAAATTTTTCAGAAATGTAGCCTCATTAAACATAAAAAAATTTTATTATTATAAAAGCCACATTTTTTGTGAATAAATTAATATGTTCACTAGCTGTGTTTATCTTAACGTACGGGAGAGTGGCGTAGATCCAAACCTGGGGCATGTACGTTTTGTAAAATTAAAGTTTATTACTTCAAATTGTAGTTTAATTGGTTACAAAGTTCCTGCAATTAGTTGGTATTAAAAGTTTAAATGCATTTTACAGCTTCGCAGGAACTGAGTAAAGTACTTTCAAAAACAGTGCTTAGGGCAGATTTGGACACTAACTACCTGTACGTTCCATTGTGTAAAATACAAAATATTCCAACTAAAATACCACGCAAGTAGTATTACATTACTCATGCGATAAATTCAATTAACAATGTAACCTAAGCTGAGTTTCTAAGAAGGAAAAAGTTTTATAGATCTACTTTAGCAAAAGTTGAAGATATGTTTTTGTTGAATGTTATATTTGAATTCCCATATGACCGAATATGCCCCATCTTTCTCAATTTTAAATTCAAAACTCTTTTATTCGTTGTTGTTATCTTTAGTACTATTTTAAAAGAGTTTATTAAACTTCATTTCCGAGTCATAGCTATGAAATTTGTATTTTCGATAACAATACTATAATTAGTAAAAAGTAATTTCAAAATTTAAATTATATTGCTGTAATATTTATCTAAACTGAATAATGTTGCCAAGTTGCAATTCCATTTAAATGCACAGAAAATATGATCTAAGATTTCCCATTCAGAGTGTCCCAAGTATTCACAGTATCGTCTTCAACGGAAAGTGACGAGGATACTATTTGACGTTGGAACTTCAGTCTTCAACTGAAGTTTTTTTATTTATTGTGATTTTGTGTAATATGTTCAATGTTTCTGTCATCTCATATACTGGAATAACAAGCAAATCTTTTATTTAACATGAATAAAGTTCCGCATTGTTTAAAATGAAAAAAAAAAAGAAAAATCTCTCCTTCGAACTGCTCGAGTGTTATACAATTAATATTTTATTAACTTTTATGAATTTTGCTCGAACAAATTAAAATTGAATTTATTCTGCAATAAAACTTGGAAGGGTTTCTTTAAATATTAAAGTTTCATTCAAAAATTGGTAAAACTTATTACGATATTTGAATTTCAATATAAAATTCAACGAAACGAAGCACAATATGGAAGGAATGTCGATGAAAAGCAAAATATTTATCAATGCCAAGCAACATTCAAATTTAAAATGTTGTCCAAGTCAAACGGGCTCAACAAAATATAATGCGCTTTTCGTGCAGGCTAAGTTAACGTAGATAAATTTCTCCATTTGTCGCATGACCTAATGTGCTGCATGCAGAATTTACAACAACCCAAGAATAAATTAAGAACATTTTCCATTGCACTGCCATTGATATGCGGCCCTGGTGAAATGTACTTTGCATTAACATAACAAAACTAACTGTAGGTACACAGAAAATTACAATTTCTGCAAGTTGGATAAAATATTTTAAATTTTCATAAATTTGAGAACCAAAATTTCCACTACATTTAAAAATTTTAAATTTTACTGCTTTAATTTAAAATTATGCAAAACCGTATGACGGTACTAAAAGTTTTGCAAATAGAAAAATGTAGATATAGAATAAGTTGTATAAAATTTAGTAAAATTTAAAAATATTTTAAATAAATCTAATCTCTGGAAAATATAGTTTCCAAAATCCAAAAAATGACAATGAATTTTCAAATTTTGTAAATTAATTTAGATTTAATTAAATGGTTTTGTTTGCACGAAATTGAAAATTAAACCATGTAATTAAGAATATTTTAGATTGTGAACAAAGCTTTAGTTGTTTCTGTCTCCATTTCTTTCATGAATATTTTTATTTTTCAATAAATGAAATAATTTAAATTAGATAAATTAGGCATTGCTGATCAAATTAAAATTTTAATAAAGCATAAACTATTTATCAAAGGTAAACATTTCATTATTGTAAATTAATTATAAAGTTAATTATTTTCCCATAGCAACAAAAATTGTCATTCGAATAATGGTAACTTTAATATCTTTTAGAATAAAGTGTTTTTTTTGTCATAAATTGAATTACATTGTTAAACTTAATAATGCAACTGAAAGTAAAAAAGGGAAAATTCAAAAGCGAATTAAAACTCTTATGTTTGTAAATTAAATTATTAATAAAAACTCAGTGAAAAGGTAAAGTTTACGTTTAAAATGTGAAATTAAGTGTTAGAAGTTATAACATTTTTACTTCAACTAAATTTATTTCAGAAAGAGAAGGTTTATAACAAGAATTAGAAAGATTAGCTTTCAGCATAAACAGTTATTGCATGTTTTTCGATTTTTTAATAAATTGTTATTTTCACTTTAAAAATGTGCGATCAAAAAAATTATTAAGCTTTTCAAGAAATTCTCATTCGCGGTAGTTCAGCGTGACATGATCTGTTTTAGGTGCTTATAACACGTTATACTATTTATTTAGCAATAAACCTCATCTTTAGGTCCTGAAAGTCAGTATCTAGTCGCATTGATGTAGTGTATCCAAACAACGTGTGTATACAATCGCATTGGATATACAGGTCACGCTAATGATGCATTTGCTTTCTATGTTGAATCAAGGCATCGATTTATTTATTCGGCGAATTATATAATTACGGTATAAAATGTAAAAGTCCTGAATTTAATGTAATTTTATGAAAAACATAAAATACCTGTAAATAAGACATTAAACTTGCATGAAAATGGCGTCGTGTGAAATAGCCCTAACAAAAAAATTAAATAAATGGAATTGCGCGACTTATTTGGAAAAATAAATACCAGCATGGTAACTTTTACGGCACATAAAAGATAAGATGTTTATTATACGTTAAAATAAAGTTATATGCCAAATAAATCTTGTAAAGTGAAGTTCGCCATTTATTTTGATTTAAATACTTATTTGGACTTTCTATTATTGGTTGGAACGTACTCGTGTGGAGTGGAACAATAAAACGGTAAAATCGGTACTTAGCAAAATAAACAAATATGTCGTTTGGTGTGTGTTAATTTAGTATCGTATCTGTCTTGGGAGTTTCGGTGTTAAGAGAATACATTCGTCAGAAGGGCGTTTAAAGCTTCCCGTGCTTTGCTTTTTGGAATTACTGGATGCTGATATCATTACCAAGCAACTGTAAATCATACCAAATTTACATTTAATATCTTAACTTGGAACACCGTAATGTTTGACAAATACACGGGTAAACACTTACTCTTCTAGACCGAGCGGTTATAACAAAGAGAAAGTATGTAGAAAATGAGATGGAATTAGTTAGGTTGAATGTTTTTAGGGGTTGCTTGATTCTATGGCTTGTACGGATCAGCTTTGTATGGGTTGTAATTAATTAATTTAGGATTCAGTATGAACCACATGCTGACGTCCTATTTTAACCCATACCTACTCATCGTATTATACAACTTTAGCTCTCGTTTTAAAGCTTCCAACTGTTAACATTGACTAACAAACTAACTTAACAAATTTGCGGTCATTGTTATAAGTTTATCGTCCTCGTATTAAACAGTTTTGTAGTTTATTGAATTTGAATATAATCGAACTAACTAATAATTAATTAACTATTGTTGACGAATCCCAGCAGCGTATAATGTTCTAAACTTAAATTTTGCAAAATATTTAATTAATGCCCTTATCTACAGTTATGAAGTTGTTAACGTTATCGCCTTTTGCACTAAAGTCTATTTAATACGATCTGTAAAATAACACTTAATTTCACGCTTTAACCCCATTCAAATAATTTTAATTCACCATGTGAGTAATTCTAAAGCATATTCGAAACATTACAGACGACGATAATTTCCACATTATGTAAAAATGTTACCGAAATACATTACATTCAACTGAAAATCAATCGTATACATCTTAAATATTAAGCTCACCCATTTTGATACTATTAGTTATTTGTAATTCATTACACAAAAGGTATTTCGATTCGTGCAAAATTTATTAATATTTACACAATATAAAATTTTAGGAAAATGTTCCCCATCTTCCTCACCCTGTAATACAAATAATTATCTATAATTAATTGTTTAAGAGCTGAATGCAAATTAATACCCAATTTTCCATATTAAATTCGTTAAAAGTATAAAAAAATGCTTATTTTGTATAAATTAAAAGCTCAAGTATTTAGTAGTATTAGGTATATTTAATTATTATTAATAAATAGTTTTATTAAAGTTTTCTTAAAAAATTCAAAATTTTATTGGTTACATTTTTTGAAAATTATTAAACCTAATTAGAGCTCTAATCTAAGAGCTGTGGTCTAAATATACAAAGTTAGTTGCTGCGGTTAATAATATCTACATGTTGTAAACTGAAACAGTGCTAGTTTCACTATCAGTGATATTAAGAAAAAAAATGTAGTTAATTGATAATATAAAATTTAGAGTTGCATTTTAAAATTAAATATTTCACAGCTCAACAAATAGAAGGTACATTTATTAAAATACAAAATTACAAGAAAATTAAAATACATGGTTTTCGAAATTTATAATTGCCAGAATAGTATCTTGCATTTAATAAACTGAGCAAAATAAAAGTACCTATTCGTTTGTGCTGAGAAGTAAAAATTATGTTTTTCTTTAAAAACAAAAACTAATAAAGTGATGAAAATACGTCTTTTAATATATTGCAATGAATTTTAGGCGAAAATTTAAAATTAAATTTTACTTAAAATTTGTGAGCATAAGTCTCCAAATTTAAAATTAAACAAATCGAATTCCAATTTAAAATAATAATTATTTTTGTGTCAATCCAAATTTAACTTTAACTAAAACTATGAAATGAAAAAGCAACACATACGACAATATCAATTCCATATCCTATTGTCCAATTTTACAACATTTTAATTTTCAAACCAATTAATTTTTTCAAATCTTAAAAGACAATATCATTCGTCCAACAATTTATCACTTTCCAGAAACAATCGAATCTCATCCAATCATCCAAACTTTGTCTAATTTTTATCCAAAATATCACACTAAATATCTCAAAAATATTCAAAATTAAAGGAGACAAAATAGCTCTGTAACCAAACCCAAGTAATTAGCGGGAAAACCAGAAAAATTCAAATTAAAAAAAATTTGGCCCAGTTTACCATTTTCAGGTAGTTTTTTGGACCAGTTTACATTACCCCTTTTGATTGGGCGAATGTAAACTGGGCCAATTGTAAACTAGGTTGTAAACTGGTATATCGCTTTGTAACGGATGTTTAAATTCAAATGTTGATCCAAGAGTTGAAGCCGATATTTCAATTTTATTAATTGAATTTTTTTTTAATTATTAATAGAATCAATTAATTGAATTTGGAGCATTATTTTATATAATTTTTTTTTTAATTAATTAAATACAATTTTACCACGAGAATTTGGATTAATTTTCCTGTTTTTATTATTATTTTATTTTTCAATGATATTTTTGGCTGGAAATAGCAATAATTTTATATTACTGGCTTCGATATTTTTATTTCGTCAGCAATTTCCAATTTTTTGTTGCTGAGTAATCTCGTTTTCATTTTTATCATTTATGTCCCAGATTAAATCTACTGTTTTCTATTTGTTCTTTGCCACTTTTTGCTATTTATTTATTATCTGACTTTTTGATCACTTCTAAGCTACTAACATTTAAATTTTTAATGTCTTCAGTATCCAAGCCCTTGTTAGTGGTTTCATACACACTAGCTTTAACCCGACCTAAGGGGAACCAGAGTCTATTCTCTGAACCCACTTAGGTAATTCTCAGCAGGCGCGTCCACGTCGCGGGGGTGGGCCCGACTTAAAAGTCGGTGACTAAGTTCTGCTGAGGACCCAATATTGCGGGGTATATCGCTTTACCCTTGTCCAGGGTTACGGATGAAGTTTACAACGACAGCGAAGGCGTAGAAGAAGTAATTTCGGTACGGCAAAACTGGCGGAAGTGGCAACCCAGTTATTAAGGACAACATAATAACAATCAAAAACATAACATAAACATAAAAACAAAGTAATGGGGCAACAACCATGGTCGTTACTGAATTATGAAAAAAGAAAAAATCAAGATGGCAATTATAGGCAATATATAGGAGGATATCATAATTAAACGAGGTGTCCGACAGGGATGCGTGTTGTCCTCTAGAAGCATATGAAATGCGGTTGCACCGACTTATTCTCAGGATACCATGGACGGACCATGTCACTCTCCAGGCTGTGCTGAAAAGATTGGACAAAAAGAAAGAGTTACTCCTAAACATAAAGACTCGAAAATTGGAATATCTGGGTCATATTATGAGGAATAGTCAACGATGTGGGTTGCTGCAGTTGATCCTGCAGGGAAAGGTAGTATTCCTTTTAATTACAAAAACCATTTTTAATTATTATTATTGAATAGTTTTTAATTATTTCTTTTGATCAAAAATTTATTAAAATTTTAAAATATTAGTGCCGATTAAGCACATAAATTTTATGTGCCGAAACTACACTGTAAATTTCTAAATATTCCGTTCATAAAAGATCAACACATAATATGTACATAAATGATTCACCAATTCAGTAACGGCAAATAGGGAAAATCAACGCTGTACTGGTACACAAATTCCTGTGTCGTAAATGTACATAAATGATACCTTAAAACAGTAACTGAAAATTGGACGGTTATATAAATATCGGCACCGTATATATATACCATTTTGACGGCTTTGTGCTGATTGAGAAGGATATCATGGCTTAAAAACCTAACAACATGTATAATACAACAACAGTAAGTCTTTTTTAGAGCTGTGGCAGACACAGTACGCATTGCCATGATGATCGCCAACATCCGAAAGTAGAAGAAGTATATATTAAAAAAAATCACAGAGCCAAAGATAGATTTCACGTCGTCTTTGAAAATTATTGTGACGACAAAATAACTTATGCAAAATCAAAACTCGACAATCAGTGTGATGTAAAACTTAAATCGCCGGGCTATGAAGCAGGACACCGTGGTTTAATACCTGGTCACGCCGACTACACTGCTGTGATCTAAAGTCCAAGTTCAATCTATGGGCTATGCATCTAGTAAGATTAGAACCTACCAGGGTGCATAGGACCAAGTTTTAAATTATTAATCAAAACTTAAATTTATTGGCAAAATCACAAAACTCGCATAAAAATCGCAAAGTGAAACAAAATTGTAGAAGACAAAATTAGCTTTTAAAAGAAATTCATAATAAATTGATTTATTGAGTGGAAAGTGGCTATTAAATTTGATTCATAATAAAAAATAAATTAAAGTATGATAACAGAAAGAAGACAGTGAAATAATATGTTCAAAGCAAAAAAAAGTAAAGCAGCGTAAGATAATAAAAACTTAATTAAAAACTATTAAATATGTAGCTGAAAACTGGAAAAATGATTGAAAAATTGACCATTTTAACTATTTTACTACAGTTTTGCTGTAATCGCATCTCTCATTGGTCTGTTAGATTTTTACCAACCTAAGTAAAGACCAATATTGCTTGAGTATGACGTATTTATCATTAGTTTATTTATCAATCAGCAATGTATGTATTTTGGAGATACTGGACGATCTAGCAGCATTGCAATAATCAAAATTTTTTTAATATTTCTTTTTCTTTTTGTTACAGGTTGCTATCATGTTATAATAATTTGGTTCATTGTTGATGTTTATTCATTGTGGAGCGAATATTAAATTTTTTAAAATGGAATATCAAGGTATTTCTGACATTCTCAAAACAAATTTTCTTTATTTTTTGTATCGCCAAGTAAGCAACGTATTTCTCAGATTTTATTACATCATATCCCGCATTACACAAAGAATTCGTTTAAGATTTGTTTTGCACTGTGCTTATAAGGCAACAATTTTATTTTAAAAACGTACCTAACCAAATGAAGTAAATAAACTTAAAACAATGAAGTGACTCAGTGCAGAAAAGCTTTGTTTGCTTCTGTAAAGGAGTTAATTATTCAAAAGCAATGGCTAAAGCCAACAATAACGAATTTTTTTACGATCGAGCTTTTCCTCTTAACGTTTTATTTGCAAGTTTAATTAAAACGTACTTGACGTTAAGCGCAAAGAAAACTATAAAAAGTAGCAATATAAACATCACTAGTTTTCTCCAAGCCTCCGTTCTACGGAAGTAAAAAACATTTTTTAATTTTTTATTATTAAATCAAAAATGCAATGTTACATTTAATTTTTTATTATTGGAAGTCTTTGCGCATCATCAGATTCGTGTAGTTTAACATTTTAAAAGTCGTAATACAATGCATTTGCACAGAATTCTTCCTTTTAAGATCAATCGGATCCGCTAGTGCGTGAAACTAAAGCTTCCTTTTCTTGAAACGAGAATCGTTCACTTAAGAAACCAATTATAAAATTTCACTTTTTTGCAAAATGTAACTAAAAAGGCGTTCGATAAAGTTTGCACTAAACCGATATAGTACATTCTATAATTATTTCGATATAAATTTAATGCTGCGGTTTGATCGGAGCTCAATTAAGCTGTTATTTAAATAAATTATTTAACGAAATGTTAGTAAAATTAACGCTCAATTAACTATATTGTTACTGTTTGTTTTAGCATAATTAAAATTGTTGCTGTGAATTAAGATTTGATACTTAATGTATTTTCACTAAATTGCAGTGTCGAATAATTAAAATTTTTCAATCACAAAAGTGTTGCAAGTGAAGCATCAAACTGCTTAGCGAAGGATCCTTGCAATAATAATAATTTGTCTCTAATGTGGAGTGTCCCTAGTTGCAGGAAGCAGCACTGTTTGTCAAAACACAATGAAATTGCCCACAAATTAACATCATATAATTTAATTATGTTGTAATAGTAACAACTGAGCAATAAACTAACGCGACACGATAACCACGTAATGTAAATTCTAATCGAGATTTGTAAATTTTGAAAAAAATTAACTGCCTCATATTTTATAACTTTAATTGATTAATTAATAATAATTATTACACCTTTAATTACTAATTTAAAGGTATAACAACTTGTCGAGTCTTATGCAAAAATTCTAATTAACTTCAGCCAACGTTAAAAATTCAAGATTTTTCTCGGTACGAAAGAGGTTAAATAACGTTATCCTCCGTGAAAACACTAATTTGGTCTTTAAATTGGTTCAACGTTAGAAAATTTAAATGTAACATTTTTTAAATGATATTTACGACGTCTCAATTCTTTGTTTTTCCTCAACAGTGCTATAAATTTAATTTGTAGTAGCAAAAATTACCTATAAGTTTTTAAAAATCCACTTAATTCCATAATACATTACCGTTCAGTACACCGAGATTAGAATGAAGATCGAGGAATATATTTTTCAGGACATCATCTTGCTAAGAGCTAATAAACACAAATATTCTTAAGAAATTACATTTGTCGGTTAGAAAAGAGGATGAAAGTTTTTGATAAAAGGAAAAGAAAGTGAAAACTTAAGGGTTTGAGAGGGTGGGTGACCGAGACTCAATTTTGTCTGGTCGAGTCAAGAGTCTCAGTGGTCCTGATAGCTTGCGAGTTATCATTTGAAACCGCTAGTAGACGAAAAACCAACGACGAAGTATTTTCACACAAAAGTGCAAAAAATTAAATATCCAAGATGAAAACTTTAACCCCATGTAAAGTAACTTTTTTAATCTTATTTTAATTATTCTTTGAATTTAGTATTTTTCAGTTGAATTCTTATGTTAATTAAGAATTTTTTGCTCATTATTTATCGAGATACATTTTTTGATGAGATTAATATTAGGATCTATACAATATTTATAATTAATGTAGTATTGATTTGCAAATTTTATTAATTCAATAATATTCTAATTAAAAAGAAGTTCTTTAGTCTAGAATAAACGCATATTTAGTGGCTTAGGTTAATAAATTTAAAACTTGCACACATAAATGAAGTTAATACATATCCCTGCAAGTAATTTTTGAAAATATTATGGCGATGTAGTGCAAATAGTTAAGTTTTACGATGAAAACAATTCTTTCAATACTTCTGAGGATTGTAAATATTTACGGTTTTCAAAAATCAAAATAACAGAGCACAGAAAAAATCTGATAATGAAAATGATGAAAATTGGAAATTTGCGATAAATTGAAAATGGCCAAAATGGATGAAGAAGATTTTGCTTCTGTTGAAAGCTCATGAATAAATAAAATTTTACAGAATTTACAGAGATAATTAATTTTTAATAAATTTAAAACATGTGTCTGAAAAACATCTTCAGTTAAACCTGAGCTGTTTGCATGTTACAACGTTTACAACCTTACTCTCCAACCATCCGAGTATGTTCTGATCTTACATAGGAATTAGATCAAGAATTAACAACATCGCCATTCAAAACACTCTGATAATAGACATAATCTAAGTACAAATTCGCTGGAAAGACTACTAAAAGATACACTGAAGATAAATTTCCTACTTAATAATAATAATTAGTTCATCAATTTATCATTAATATTGTAACTAAATGAAGTACAATGACTTCTCGAATAGGAGATCACCGAACACTTTTCAAAATTTAGCTCGAGATTGTTTAATTTACACCAATTGTATAAATTGTCAAGATCATCTTGCAAAAGAGAACAATCACTTGTGGAACCGATGGACCTGAAAATTCTCAAGTCGTCGGCAAACAACAAGAAAAGAGAATACAGCAGATATTTCCTAATATCGTTGATGAACAATAAGAATAGGATAGGACCGTAATGAGAACCTTGCGGAACACCAGAAGACACTTGAATTGTCGATGATAGAAAGTTATCAATACGGATCTTTTGTGTTCTACCAATCAAGAAGCTACTAAACCATTTAAGCATATTGAGTTGAATCTGAGAGAGGAGAGTTTGGCCAAAAGCGCCACATGGGAAACGTGATCGAAAGCTTTGTTGTAGAACGTCCTGAATAAAAACCATGTTGTTGCTTCACAATAAGATGCTTGCAAGCTTTTTTTAATTGATCGGAAACCAATTTGTCAAGCATTTTCGGAATCGTTCTTTGAATCGATATCCCTCTGTAATTAGAGATATTGCTTCTATCACCTTTTTTCAAAATTGGATTAATGAAACTTCTTTCCAAATTTCAGGGGAGCACCCACTCTCCAGAGACCACATAAATAAGTTATAGATGAGTTTACAGAGAGAAAATAAACAATTTTTAATAAAATGAGATGTAATCTCAGTTTTGAAGGTAAACGTTTAAATTGTTCCCCCTAGACCGAAACCGACTTGCTGAAAATTTTCAGGAGGATCATGCTCTTTATTACAAATTCCGGACGGGGACACCACGAGGCCAAGCATCCTTCTTGAACAAACCTTCGTCATCGTTTTTTAAAAAGAATCATCAAAATATAAAAATGTATTACTTGATATTTGGTGGTATTTCTAAGTAAAAAACTCTTCGACTAATTTATGATTTCCTGCATGGTCATTAGATGAGTAAAAATAAATATTTGTAACCCAGGCCATTAACATGGGGCAGAAAGTGGCAACCCAGTAATTTATAAAATTAACTAGCAACATTTCGAAACCACTCACTTCCGGAATTTGTTAGCTTAGCTCTCTGGCAAATATCGACACTGAATATTTATCAAACCAACGTAACTTGAGGAATTAATAATAGTTCTCCTGTTCCGAATGAGTGCTGGATGAACTACAGTATTAGGTGTTGAAAGTTAATGATACAATTCTTTCGCAAACCAAATGGTTAGGTAACATGCATAAGTTTTGAAATTACACGACTTTAGTAGTATTATTTTTGACTATAAACTGCGTTTTAGTACTAAACAAAACAAGGAGAAGTAATAAAAAATATTTAAGATAATTTGGCTATAAAAATACTAAAAATTAAAGAGATCGTGCTTGATGTTGGTCAAAATTAGCGAATTTCTGAAGTAAAAAATATATCTTGCTATGGATACTGTTGCTAATTCATCGACCCTAGGGAACCAATTAATTATTAAAATAATAGAAAACTGGAGAAGTTACGATATCTTTCGAACAATATGCGGCAACAATGCAACAAGTTGCTCAAACTTCAACTTTTACGCAATTTATGTGAATATGCAGCAAATAAAAATATAAAACAAGTTCAATTTCTATTTCTCTTTAGTCCTTTAGCCTTTAGGCGAATGGAATCTTAAAGTTTGTTATAAGCAAACTAATCGCGCATCACTTTTTGTGTCTGTTTAGCTCAATACAGAGACTTCTCTTTTGGTGTTGACTTGATCAAATTAAAAAAAATTATCTACTTTGTCTATGAAAATATAAACGTTTTTATTTTCTAATTAAAAATATTAACAAATCATCGCATTTGAAATCCATACCAGGTTTTCGTTGTGAATTTAACTAAGACTTCCTCAATAAAATTACTTTTAATGTTTTAAGACTGTAAGTAACAACCCAAGTAACATTTTCTGCTGAATATCAACTGCCAACTCGCTGTGTCAGCACAAAATTCAGCTAATTAGCTGACTCAGCTGCTGATTTTCAGTAACGTCAGAAGCTGAATTGCTAATTTGGTGACTGAAAACCAGCTGAAAATGCGCTGCGTCAGCATGCAAACTGCTGAATCAGCTGATATTCAGCGTTGACTGTCAGCTAATATTCAGCAGTTTTCAGTTTTCAAGATTAAATCGATTTTCTTTAAGATTGATAAACAAAAATTTTTTACGCTGAAAAATAGCTGAATTTTAGACTGACGAATGGAAGTGTCAGCTTCAAATTCAGCTAATTTGCTGACGCTAAAAAACAGCTGAATTTTAAGCTGCCGCTTCGCTTAAAAATTCAGCTAATCTGCTGACGCTGAAAAACAGCTTAACTTTAAGCTGCCGCTTCGTTGCGTCAACTTAAAATTTTTTGACGCTGAAAATCAGCTGAATTTAATGCTGACAGATCGCAATGGCAGCAAATAATTAGCTGACAAAGTTTTTCAATACAAAATGTTACTCGGGAATAGCGACTTAATAGTTATGAGAAGAAAATGAAACTAAACAATCAAAAAACTACTGCAATAAGGGTGTACCAATCTGAAAAATCAAAGTATTTTAAAATTATTTTGAAATTTTTAAACGAGAATGTACTACAAATTGGTAGATGAACTAAAAACAAATATATGCAACTATCAGCTACAATCGATCAGAGGTTTAAAACTGATATAATTTAACTACTCTGCTTTGTTTAACCTGAAATATTTTCATTAGGAAAACGATGAAAAATTAATTAAATTTGCACTACTCTGTGCTACATAGACGTATTAATTTTATATAAAAAATTCCAGGAATTTCGTATTTGTTCTGTATAAATATTTTACTACTACACAGTAACAAGTTTAGTTATTGCTACTCTTTTTATATTACAAAAAGCTTTCAACAAATAATAATAACAAATATATAAACAAGAAATAATAAAAATTTTATTGTGTTTTCTATATTTTTATTGTTATTAACATTTTCCATCACAAAAGACAATCCAATGCTACTTTAATAGAAACCAACTTTGGCATTAAACTATTTATAAGCAAACTTAAAATATGTTTAGCAAACATTTGCAATGTAAATTTTACTTTTGTTATTTATAAAAGTTAATATACAACAAAAAATAATAAATAAGTAAATAAAAGTGGGCGAGTAATTTATTGAACAGAATATTTAAAAATTTAAAAGTTCAAAAAGGTTGAAAAATTTCCTAATGCGTGTAACAAAATATTTTTAAGATTTTCATGTAATCTCCTTTTGAAAAAGAATTTAAGTTGAAGAGTAAATCTTGTTAAGGTAAAATACTTTGGGTATACAATGGCACACAAAAATGGATGCTGGGAAGTAATAATAAGAAAGCAGTAACAGGCTTGACGTCATACAGACAAGTGATTAATCTCTATTGTTTTGGGAAAAGCGACAAAGAACAGGAAAAGCGAACTTCCCCCTAACAACTTATGCTAACATGACTTTTTCTATGTTAATTCTAAGTCGTCGTTTTCAAAATTATCCTTAATGAATGCCAAAGTTCTCAAAACTCAAACAAAAGCTATAAATTAACGTTGTAAAAGCATAGCATTTGTTAATATAAACAGAACTACAATTTGCGAAGAACCGCAGATATCGTGACAAGTAACTCGAACTTTAAAGAGTCACTAATTTCAAGAGAGTCTCTAATTTTCCGTCAAACCAAAAAATTAATTAGAAAGCAACATTAATTAGAAACGGCTTTCTAAACTCCAGGTGGTAAATTGCTTTTATCGAAACCCAATTTTAGCGTTTAAACAGTTATTTCAATTTTAAAATATTCGTTAGGTACTATAAATTTTTAAGAACCACGTAAAATATATGATAGCCTAACTGGAAAATAATGTTCATGCAAATTTAAAACTATGCTGAATAGGCAAAAAGTTAATAAGCTATAAAATATATTTTTAGTTTTCCAATAATATAGTCTCGTCCTGGAGAATATAATTATTATCGTCCTCGTAATAAATTTATTACCGGATTGTGCACGAATAATTGTTACAAATTTATTTATAAAATTGCAATTTATGGCCCAAGAATAAAAACTTTGCAGATTTAAATAGAGACATTTTCTCTTGTCCCCTTAAATATCACTTTTTTATGTAAAATTGGTTCAAAAATCTTCAAGCATTAGAACAACTTGGCTTACTACCTACTACTTATAAAATCGATAATACAGAAAAGCAAGAAATATCGGAGGAAAATTTATTAGTATAGATATAAATAAAGTTTTGAAAAAAAACCAATGGAAAAATTTTATTTTATTTAACAACCCTAATGTTTTCTCTCCATTCTGTTTTACTCCACAAATTACAACGTAACTGCATTTTTGGATGCTCTCCAACAAATATTTACCAGATATGTACAAATGTTGTTCCACTTGCACAATTCAATAAGGGAATTCTGCAAGCACGTTTTAGAGTTAATTATTAAAATTTTGTAGACTGTGGAGAAATAAAAGTTTTCAGAAAGATTACAGAAGAGAAAAAAAAAATGAAAGGCGTTAGCTTGTGCCACGTAATAAGAGATTTACACGTGTAAGCAAAAACAAAGATGACTTTCAGTAATAAGCTTTTAGCAACTATAAGTCTTGTAATATCTATCGACCAAAGAAGCGGCGATATTTATAAAAGGAGTACAGAAAATTGACCCGTAAAGTTTCGTCATAAACACAGAAACCAAAGAAAATCCGGTTGTTATTTTGTCGGAAAATTTCGGCTTTAAGAAACGCGATTTAGGGTGGCAGGCTTACAGGAACCAAGGGCAGTTGACTTCCTAGAAATAAGATACGATGACACTTTCATAGGCCAAGAAATGTAGTATATTTGATATACGCGGCGACCAAAGTTTGTTTTGTTCATAAGGTTTTAGATTTTGTTTTGGAATTTCTCGTTTAACGTTCTAATTACTCCGTAGCACACTTAGCGCAAATTAATGTAACTTAATAAATGCTTAATAACGGGTCAGTGCTTTCAATGTTATAGCACAACTCGCAGGTTATTACAAAATAAGTTTGAAGGCAATGTAAGCATTCATCCGATTTAACCGTTTAACTAACTCGAGTACATCAAACTTCCACCCTAGATAACCTCTTCCTCAGAGACTTGAAAGCTTTTTTTGATCTTAAAGTTTTAACGTCCTATTCAAAAAATCAATAATGTATTCACAGTAAACAATCCCTTTTCTGACATTGTCGGGCACTTGAAATATTTTATATAGAAATTTTATAAATCAAATTTGGTAAAAGCAACAAATAAATAACTCAACAAACAAAGTGTTTAATCAATAAGTTAATAAGTGTGTAGAATGAGCATTATACTTGCTTTCTAGTTCATTTAACAATAAATTATTACTTAATCTGGAAAGCTCCGAAAAGTTGTGTAGGCTCTTTGTCTTTAGCTTTGTTCTATGTCGTTGAAAATAAGTAACTATCGTGCGCTTTCAAATAATTTATGGCAAGCTAATATTTGTTCCTTATGTATTATTAAAAGCAAATTTTACGATTGCCATTAAAGCTAAAAATACGCATTTGCATTATTTTCACCCGAAACTTTTATTACTTAATCCTATTTAGTTTTCCAACTTTCTTCAAAACAAATTACTACTAGCATTGCACAAAAATTATATTACCTTATCTATTTTCTTAAACTTTTATTTAAATCTTCGATCAAGAAGACACCAACGCTTCACCGCGAATAAGCTCTCTTGGTTCCTATCGAAGCTTTACTTAAGAATCTTGAGGTCGTGAAGGAAGTTCAAGTTTTCTAATTTATGGAATACGGGAACTGGTTAAGCGACTAAGAGCATTATTTGTAGGGTGCAGGAAAAGAGGGTGGTTAGAGTTTCTATATTTATTTATTTGAAACAGCCCACCCTGAGTAGCTTCGATTCGATTGAATTTTTTACCGCGTATCGAGGGTCAGGTAGCTATTCATCCTTTTATCCATTTTCCACTGCATCGGATCAATTAAAGTGAAAGAAAAATTAGCATTGTGTAATAAAATTGAATATATTTATTTCGATCTTATTTGGGAACTGATACAAAAATTGAAGCAGTAGCAGTCAAGAAAATAGAATAAATTTTTTCAGGAATATTTTTTTGATTTTTAATTCAAATAGAACTTAGTTATAATTATTGTGAAAGATCATTTTGTCAGCTATTTTCCTTTATTCCTCAGTAATTATTCGAATTTGCTTGTATATAGAACTTTTGTTATTTATTTTTAAATTACCATAACCCGATGATGCTATAAAAGAAAACCGGTAGAAGAAAATATAAAAAATAAAACATTCAAACAAATTCGTATAATTATTATTGAAGAATAAATTCAGTTTTAATTAATTAAAATTAAACATAGTAAACATCACTTGGAAAATATATATTTTTATGGTTTAACTGCATAAATGTATGCAAATGCACTTTATGTATGTAGATACTAAAAGCTTATAACATTTTATTTTAATTAATTGCTATTTTTTATTCAACTTTTTCATATAATTAATTTTTTAATTGGCTCATCATTAGCCTCATTTGGTGTTCCATTTGTAAATTTGAAATTTTGAGCGATGTAATCCTTAACATTAAAAAAAAAGATGCTGTTCGGTGTGTTAACTGCATTCAAAGGTTTTTTCAAGTTTTTCCAATACCATCAGGTTAAATCCTTCCGATAGTACAAATCTAATCGCGAGTATTCTATTGGCAAGTGGATCCTTCTTAAGAGTTGGTCATGTGCTAACTTCGCCAAAAACAATTTAAGCCTGAGTACACTTTATTCTTAATCTGTCCATAAAATCAATTATATTGCCATAACGGCATTTGTCGTAGTATTTACAAAATTACATAGTTTTTTTTTTGGAAAAACTAATATAATTGACACATCCTGTGGGACTGGCTCAACCGACGCTTTTCCTGATATTTGGACGCTTTGCACAGTTCTACGTATTTTAATAATTTCCCGTTTAAAATCCTACATAAAAGTACTTAGAAGCACTAGAAATATAAATTAATTAAATATAATTATGTTAAAATTAAAATCTACATCTTAATTTCTGTTCTTAAAATAATTATTGCAGTTAATAATATTTCGTATAATTTCTAATTAATTTATGAAGTCTAAAAATGGCACTGACTATATTATGAGCTTAAAAAGCATTCAAAATAATAAAAATGTCTTTTAGTGTAAAAAATAGTCAATAATTAATAACACAAAAAGTAACCGGAAACATCAGATTAATGATAAAATGTTTGACTTGAAAATATAAAGCTAAGTGAGTTTGCTGAGTACTCAATAAGCAATTACACAAATCGAAAATGTAATATGCTTTGTAAAAATTTAAATCATGTTTCTAGAGAAAAACCACTTTTCATATTGTCAGTGTTAACGGTTTAAAAATTAAAATTGTTACCAATAGGGTTTACCTTACACAATGTTTATGTTGTCAACTTTTTTTCAAGACAATTTCTCATAATTACCGCAGAAAGTTGAAATCAAACGGAATAACAAATTTGTACCCAAAACTTTTGTAAGAACCCATACAAATCTATTATTTAATTTAATGTCGTTTCCGGTTTCATTCTAGAATGATTTATAGTAGGTCTACTAAGGCAAATGCAGGATTAAACTGAAAAGAAAAATTATTAACATCGAAATTGTAATTATTAAAGTTTCTTAAAATTAAGTTGTAATTAAATTATATCATTCGGCATCAGAAAAAGTTAAAATTTGTGATTCTCTATTCACTTCATTTAACTTGAATTCTTCAGAAGTATTGACATTTCAGTATTTGGAAATGCAAGATGATTAATTTACTTGCAACATTGCAAACATTAGAAAAGTTTCTGCTGTTTTCTATTCCAGTTGCTTCTGCAGTGGAATTACACAGTAAGAAAGGAAAGTTTACCAATTTGCGACTTGTATGTGGTACTTTTTTAGAAAATATTTTTGAAAATGCAATTCAGCTGAATTTTTTAAATTTATTTTTCAATCAAGGAAAGTTTAAATTTGTATCCTGTAGGTATTAAGATTTCCAAATTAACTTTAGTTTATTAAGCTGTGGTTAAGAGAAGCCACATAATATTTGAATGCCGTATCCAACATGGAAAGTATTTCAGTTTTGTAACTTTCCTGTAATGGGTACATTAAATAAAAGTGATTACGTAAGAAAAACTGCAACGAATACGGTTTATCCTACAATAAATTTAAATTGGATTTCTCTATTTACAAGGAAATACAAATTCGTAAATAAGGTATATGTATGTATATGTAGTACGGTTAATGCGCTAAAACGTGATAATTCCTTATTACTTCCCACTTCTGCAATTAATTATTTACATTGTTCGTATGTATTAAGTTTATTTATAGATAACATGAACTACAAGATTAATAGTGAGTAAAGACGGTTTACGCAGAATTGCGTGTGTTTCCAAAATTATGTCTTAAGTTAAAAATTATTACAATTTTTTTGAACTTGACGCTGCTATATGTATACTTATCTATTATTTATCCAGATAAACAATGAAATTTAAAAATTATTATTATTTATGTTAAAATAATTTATCTTCTAATTTAGTTTCTTATTTTATAAGGATTTATAAATCCTTATTCTATTAATTATGGAATGCTTGAGGAGATTTTAATTCCTTCTGCAAATATAAAAATGCTTAACCAATTGAATGGACGCTTGAATTCTTTTGATTTCAATTCTATATTATTTGTAATCCATATTTTTCAGTAATTGAATAAGTGAGCTGTAAGAGAAACCCTTTTATATACCCGAGGATAAGAATTTTAAATTTATTCCTTTTTTATTTTTTAGATTTTTTTCATATTGAACTAACTCTTAGGTATAGGTACTAAAATTTACAATCGAAATTAAAAAACTGTAAAATTGCTTAGAATCAAATCTTTCAATGGAAATTGAATTATTTATGCAATATTTTATAAAAATTTTGAAACTCTCATCTTTAAACGCGTTTTCTTGATTCAACGCTTTCTTTATCCACTGCGTCAACATAATTTTTTGTAAAATGACTTGTGCAAAATCAATGAGCAGAAAAAGGGAATTTAAAGTCTTCCCGGGGTCGATAGTTCGTGAAATACTGAAAATTGAAACTTTTTTTTAGTAGAAAAATTAATATCACTTACTGAAAAAGTTTATCGCACGGATAGATGTGTCTTACCTGAAACAGTAAAAATTAATTTATAGTAAGCAATAAAAGCAACATAGATATTTATAACAAATTGGAAAAATTGTAACGGTTCGGAACTTTTTCAAAAACGACAAAACGCCTTGGGAATTTTCTTTCGATATTTTCTTTTTGCCAAAACAACGCTAACAAGGCAAGATGTATACAATAGAAAATAATTGAGAAAAAAATAATAAAACCAAGAAAAGAGTGATAAGTTGGAACTTTCCATTAAATATAATTGCAGGTCACATCTGGAAAAAGCTTGCACACGTATCAAAATTAACAACGTTAAATTGAATTAGATAAAACCAGTTTTATTTTTCATACTAGGCAATATAATATTATATTTTGCCATTATTTGATTTTGTAAATTAAAGGTTATTTTCAAGTTTCGTATGTACACAATGTTATATCGATTATATTTCTCTCTATATTTTCTCGGCGTTGGCGTGGGTGGTTTCTAATGTTTTAAAAAGATGTTAGGGATTTAGATAAATCTTATACTTTCTTAGTGTTAACATGATTTAGTTGTAACCTGCCGTAGTAGGTTCCAAAATGATTAATTTGTTTTCAAGCCGCAACAGTCATTTCCATCAAGCAGCCAAAATTTTTATATTATTGCGCTAGCCGCACAGACTTTTTTTTGATTTTTCCATTTATTTTTTTTTAGTTCGTCAAACGCCTGTATACAAATTACCATAGATTTTCAGCAAATAAGTTTGAGTCAGTGAACAATTGACATTTAACGAGTTTGTTCCCTCTCCTTTGTGAAATTACTTTTTCACGATAACCCACTCTTTTGTTCCAGCCAAAACTTTTTCAAGTATTCATTAATGAACTTTTTAGAATTGTTTTCCAATAAGAACAATCGTTAACGATGTTAAATGTATTGCACACTTTGTCATGTCTAATTTGAACTTAATTAGAGTCTCGAGTTATTCAACAATTGAATTAAATTAATTGATGGCAATAATACATAATTTAGAATTAATTGATCAGAAATATCTTACTAATTTTATTAATTAGACGTCAAGTCAACTAAGATTTTTAGACACCTCCAATTAATTTTATTGAAAATTTACAAGAAAAACTACTATTTTCCAGTTAATATAACTTTTGATAAAAAAACTTCAGTAGGTGTATTTTAGAGGAATTGTTTAGTTCATAGAGATAAAAGTAGGAATTCAAAAAGCAAACCTGCAGAACTACAAGTATAATATAATATGCAATGTGATCGACATTAATTTGCGGTTTAAAATAAAATACTTTGACTTCATCAATTTATAACACGTGTGTGAACTTAGTCCCGCACTTTTTATAAAAATAATTTTTGAAAGTAGTTTTCCAGGTTGTTCCAGATTTGTTCTTTATTGTTCCAAAATATTTTTTGGAAAATCGCAAAAACCTTTTTTCGAGTTGGCCCCGCACTTTTAAAAAAATTAATTTTTTTTTGTTGTTCCAGATTGTTCTGGGTTAGTTCTATATTGTTCTAGAAAATCATTTTCATACATTCAAAAATAAAGTCGGGGGAGCGCGAGCAACATTTGTGACTAGTCCCGCACTTAAAAAAACATTAATTTTTGAAAGTTGTTCCTGGTTGTTGTGGGTTTGTTTGTTTGTTTCAAAATATTTTTCAATAACTGATATATTGGAAAATGGAAGCTGTAAATTTAAATCGCTTTTATAGTCTAACCCAGGCATCGGCAACCTTTTTTTGGCTGCGGGTCAAAATCAACCAAAATGAGACTATTTATAGAGAGAGGGTCAATGGGTATTTTCAGTATTTTCGGGGTAATTTTAATTTAATTTTAAAACTCAATCTGGTCATTTCAAATTATCAAATATACCCTGAAAATACTGAAATACAGGTCAGTAACTAGCATATTATTTGTAAAAAGGTTCAATTTCTATAATCGGAAACAAGAAGTAATCGAAAAGATTGAGTCCTTAATTTTGGCGTTAAAGGATTTTGCTCATGACTGCAAGTTTGAAAAATTTTTAAGTCAAGCACTGCGGGACCGATTGGTGTGTGGGCTGGTCAACGCGGATACGCAGAAGAAATTATTTGGAGAAACTGAAAAATGGACATTTAGTAAAGCAAGTGAAATCGCGATTAACAATGAAGCGGCAGGAAATCAAAGACGAATCATTCACGACGATGCGCAACTTAACCAGTTACATAAGAAGAAAATTCAAAAATGTATCAAGGTCAGGGACAAGTGTCTTAACAAGTGATTCGGCCAATTAACGGCCTTTCAACAGAGTAGTACTACTTGTTGCTAGATTTTTGAAAAATAAATGAAATAAAAATTCTTAATTGGAAAAATTCTTTTTCGTGTTAATATTTCAGTTTTGAAAAAATATTTTGGAACAATTTAAAACAAACCCAGAACAACCTGGAATAACTTTTAAAGATTAATTTTTTTAAATGTACGGGCGGGGCTGGTCACAAATGTGATCAGCATATTATTTTTGAATAATATATGAAAATGTTTTTTTGGAACAATTTTTATTTTTGTTCGCGTTAATTTTTTAATTCTTGAAAAAATATTTTGGAACAATATACAGCAAACCCGGAACAACCTGGAACAACTTTCAAAAATTATTTTTATAAAAAGTGCGGGGCTAAGTTCACACTGGAACATAGCAATATGATGAAGTGATATTTTATAAATAACGGTAAATGAAATAAAATTCAAAAACCTTTTTGTTGACAGTAAAAGCTAAAAATAAGAAATTAATAGTTGAGATAGAGGTCAATTTCGTTGGGTACAACCACGAATAAGTACGAAACATGTCGTTCGTTAAGGCTTTTTGAATTTAATAATTTTTTTCTTGCTATTTTTTTCTTTCGTTATTGATTCCGAATACGGTCTTGACTACCGATGTCTTGCTACAAATTTGTATTTTGAAATTTATCTTTTTTGTAGATTACAACGACCTCTATCTCAACTATTAATTTCTATTTTTTCGATATTTTATAATATTCAAATTCTTAATGACTCTCCAAAAACATTACAATTTCCAAAATATTCTTATTTTAATTTAAAAATAAAATTCCAATATTCAATTTGAATCTAAATTTTTTCAAATCTTTATTTCAAAAAATCCAATTCTCTCCGAAATTTAAGACAATTTCCAAATATTAAATAATAAAATTCTCTTACGTAAGTCAAATGTTTTATTCACTAAATACTAATTTTCCAAACAAAAAATCACAAAATATAACGGAGACTTCCCCAAAACGCGTTTGTCCATCTTCACGGACCCGGCAAAAAGCATCCTTAATCAAAATTTTCGTGCCAACTTAGAATTTTGTTGGCGCACACACACAATTCAAAATATTTATTATTATAACAAATTATTTTCAAAATCAAAATTAAATTCCCAAAAATAAAAAAATAATAAAACATTCACAAAATCAAAAATCGGATACTCAAAAAAATAAAAACAATCAAAATTCAGAACTTCAAAATTTAAATTCAGAAAAATGGATTTTGAAACAACAATATATTATTTGATTTTAATTAAAATATAAGTTAAGTTATAAATTTTATTTTCAAATTTAAAATTTATTTCAATAAATACTAATTTTTCCTTACATCATATTATCCTTTACTAAAATATTTTAATTTTTATTATTTCTTTTTATATGGGGGGGGGGGCAGAAAGTTAAACTTATAAATTTCTGCTTTTGTCAAAAGCTTTGTATGAACCTACATATAATTTATAAAATTACTTGGAAAGCGTAACGTCCTAAAATTATGTTTTTAATTAATTATTTACTTAATAACCAGTTAATAAAATTATTAGTATGACCATTTTAAAGAGAGATTTAGAATAATAATAGAACAAAAATAAAAAAAAAGATAGAAAAATAAAAAGTAATAATAAGAATTTATTTAATTCAAATAATTAGAATTTTAGATTATTAATATTTACAAACAACATTAGTTAGTAAATCCGATTGTAAGCGAAATGTCTTGAATAAAACTTTTGCAGAATATTAACAAATTTAAAGACTTGGCCGCTGACCGCTTCACCATTTCGTTATAATAATTATATTGTCGCTTAGTTTTTACTTCAGGTAGATTTCAATTGCAGTATGTATCAATTAAAATAACTACAAATTTTCCTACCCTACCTAGGAAAATTATGAAGTGAATTCAAAGAAAATTGTAACTACTAAATTACATTTCCTGCCTTTTACTTGATTGCCTAATTCATATATTCCTTTGTTTCCAATATTCAATTTTCCGGAATGTTTCTAATTATGTTTTGCCTTAAATTTATGTGTGCGTTTGAACTTACAGTTGCAATAAATTTATACAGACGTTTCAGTTAAATCATTTTTGAAAATGCAAAGATAATTTATATAAAATTTAGGCCAATAAAAAAAGTTTTAGTGCAAACGGACTTCTGTTTTCAAGCATTGAACTTCTGATTTTGAAATAAAATCAAAGTCGAAAAATACGTACTCAAATGTTTGTGGAAAACGTCTTCAACTATTTTTTAAGTAAGCAGTTTTAAGATATAGGGTCGTTTATGTGTTTGCTAACAAAGTTACAACATAAATCAAAACGATAACACCGAAGTCGTCAACAACATAAAGAAACTTTGTTAATATAAACTTTATTTTGCGATAATTTTAAAGTGGATTTAGAGAAACGTAAAAATTAAAGTTTCTCTTGATTAGTAATTCTTAATTTAATTTGGGATCCTTAGGAACAGAAGGTCGACATCTTATATATATTAATTTACTGCTTGAAAGCTTTCACTTGTGAGCTTTAATTGGATACAACTTTATATTAAAGGTTTCAGTAATGATGTTGTATACTTTCTACCGTAGTAAATAGTGTAACCAATTTTGTACCACTAAATCGGATGCGGTACTTATTGCGTGATGTGCAGTGGTGCTGGTGTCAAAGTCAGCCTCATCTACAATGCAAATGCTAACTGCTCTATAAATTCTCTAGAATGTGCTGGCGTCAACCGATAGATCTCTATATCTTATGGAAATTATTGTGGTTCCATTTTAGATTTAAAAGAGAATCCTCCTCCTATTAGAAGTCAATTACTTTAACTTACTAGCCATTCGAGTTTTTGTTGTCGTTAAGCTTCTACATTTGCATTTTTAATTTTTATCCGCACCACTCTGGGTTAATAAAAATAGAACCTAACAATGAAAAGGTGTCGAATAAATTTTTATAATACCAAATTATTATGAAAAGAGTAAATGTTTTAATAAAAACGAAATTCCCCATTATTATCATTAATTAAATACACACATAAAATATAAGCAAACAAAAGCTTTGGCAGCCTTTCATTACTACAATAATGGTAATTGATACAAAACACAATGAAGACGTATGTAAACTTTAAGGTTAATTAGTGTATTATTAAAATTACCACTTTATCCTCAAAATAAACTAATAAAAAAAAAATTAGCTTTAAATAGCAAACTTTATATTTTATATACATAGACACCTACGAGGTTCGCTATATAACATAATAAGTATTTGTATATTATGTGCATCTTGAACAATTTAATGGCTTTCAAGCTTAAACAAACTTATGAAAATACTTTCAAAGTTGGTAAAGGTACAAAAAAGAAGGGCAAAACTTTTGACTGCTGCAGAGGAGTTTAGGCAGTTGAAAAGCTTCGCTTTTAGAGTAAATCTGCTGTAGAACAACCAAATAAACCCAAATTTTAGAAAAAAGAAAACTTAGAAACTAAATGCCGAAAGACGAATTTGGGCTTCTGATGTTACGGAGATGTCTGCATTACTAAGATAAATCAGAAATATCTTTTCATAGTGGGTCTATTGGAATTGCTCCCTGCCAGGATTTACTTTATTGTAAATTTACAAATAATATTCTATTCCATAAGGAAGGAGTAAGTCATCAAAAACTATTATGGTTAATTGGCCGGTTCTCCGTTAATCTCATATTATGGGTGATAATTCATGAAGATGATTGAAAGTTTCCGATCACTACGATTTCTTGGTACTACTCCTCCAAGAGAAACCGCTATTTATCATAACTACTGCACTGCGATTGGTTAGGAAAGCTAAAAAGCAGACGCAATTACTGCAATATTTCAATTCGTATTATTAAATAATGTATCTTTCAAACGGTGGCTGCAAAATAACTCACAGTAATTTGAATGTCATATAGGCTTTAATAAATTATGATAGTTCAGTTGGTATGATTTTTATTATTATTTTACACTTGTAACATTAAATTCATTAGACAGTTTTCTAATTAAAACTTGATTTAAACCATAAACTACTGTGGGGGTTAAGGCTAGCATAGGTCTCGAGGATTGCATCACCGGCCAAGGGTGGTGCAATAACAAAACCTTGAGAAATGCCTACTGATTTATCAGCTCTGCTAGCAAGTCCTACTTCCACCTCCTCGTGGTGACTCCTGGGTAACGCTAACGGAAGGGGGCAAAGGCGGGTTGCCGGCGCCTTAAAACTGGTACATCTTGGCTAAGGGTAAGGGACTCTAACAGAAATGCCTCTGGCCCTCCAGGTTGAGGGTTGTGGCGATGGGCCTGCACTTCATCACATGGAAAAAGAAAAACTGCAAAAAATCTGGCTACCAAGCCTCGGAATACGGACAGTCCAAATGGAGAACGACAGAGCAAACGAAGAAAGAACATGAATTTTGGTACGTAGAACACACGAAGTATAAACAACAAATTCGAAGAAGACCTCAAAGAATTAAAAGCATACGATATTGATATCGCCGTGCTCACAGAAATCAAGAAAAAGAGCACAGGAACAGAGGAAAAACGAATACGAAGGATAACGAAGGAAACACAAAACGGGAACAAATAATGACGCTACAATGTACAAACAGCTTAGGAGAGCGGTCAGCATAGCAGTAACAGAGGCAAAGAATAACCTATGGAAAGAGAGTTGCAATGAAATAAACAATTTCAGAGGAAATACAAGAGCCAGCCATGCATGGAAGGTACTCAAAAGTCTAAGAACACAAAATAAAGACAAAGGAAAAATTTCAGCTATAAGTATAGAATCCTGGAGAAAATATTACAAAGCGTTACTAACAGAAGATTGAGAAGAGTTCAAAAATCAAGAGGAAGAAAAAGTAACTCATGAAACAGAAGAACACCTAAAAGAAATAAGAACAGAAGAACTAAGAAGAGCACTAAAGGGGATGAGAAATGGGAAAACAGCGGACATGGAAGTATACCAATAGAGTTAATAAAAGCCGCCCCACATATACTTTAGGAACTATTGACCAACATCTTTAATAAATGTTTATATGGAGAGCAGCCTCCCAACGAATGGAAATCCGCTTAAATTTCATCGGTGACCGAGGGAAATATATTAAGGTGATTCGGACACATGCAACGAATGGGAAAAATGAGATGGCCAAAGAGAATGTGGAATTGGACTCCAAATTTTAGAAGAAAGCGTGGAAGACCAGCAAAAACGTGGGCCCAAGAGGTAACAAAGGCAATGGAAGCCCGAGGACTTCAGGACGGGGACTGGGCTGATAGAGAGAAGTGGAGAGCAAGATGCGAGAAACCCATAAAGATGCCGAGGAAATGTCAAATAAATTCAAAAGTTGTTGATATTTTGAAAAAGGTAACCGCGACGAAATAACTTTTTTTTCAGTCTTGACTGAAATGCCTGAAAAGCGGCGCAAGCCAATCTGGTATTTGAGAGTAAAAAATTTTAGACAAGAGAAAGCGCCAGCTTGAAAAGATGGCGAAACAAATGATTATAAAAATTTTATAAATAACGTAAAACAAATACCTTTTAGAATTTTTGCAAATAAAGCTAAAAACCAAAACTTTGTAAAGAAAATACGACGTTAGGGTAAATAAAATTGATCAAGTTAGTTAGTTGACCCTAACTTGTCAACCCCGAAGTAAATATCTTACAAATTAGATTCGTAAGACTGTAACTTTGTAACTTGATTACTATCGAGCAAAATGCATGTTGTTGGTTAATGTGCCATAGGATAGACATCGAATGAGTTCGTGAAAAATTATCCAGTTGACATTTTGTAAACAAAGTCTCAGCAAAAAAATTTAATATCAAATAATGTTGCACAGGCAACAATAAAAAAAAGCGGCAGGGCCAAACGATAAAAACACATATCCAAAAATTTCTATGAAAATCGAAAAATATAGGCAATTAATATTATTAATTGTTTTCTATGCGGACCCGGATGAAAGGAAAACTACCATTTACTGTTTGCTTTAATATACGGCAAATTCTATCCAAACCATTTTTCACTTGTGTGTACTATACAAAATGTGCTATTGATTTTGCAAAGCTTACTCAAGTTTTCTATTTAATCTGAAAAATAATTTACGAGTAGTTTTTAGATTTTCTTTTATGTTATAAATAATATTTTATAACATTTACGATGAACTCATCGCTTTTCGAATCGTACAAATAACAAATTCATATTTTCGAATTCCTAAAAAACAAATTAAATTGCGCTTCTTTAAAAGGAGTTCCACTTAAAAGTTCAGTTTTCATAACTTTTTATAAAAATTCCAAATATTGCGACGTCGGAATTTACAAAATAATTTCGAAAATGCTTTCCGGAATTAAATTTGAAAATAAACTCGAACTAGGGTGCGGTGCGGTGGTTTTGCCATATTTGAAAGCAAACTTTAAATCAATATGCGGAATTCTAGAATTGAACAGTTAATATCGCTGGTGGGCTTAAACCCGCAATTTGACTTTAGGGCGTTAATTTAAAAACAAAAAAATAAACTACGACGCTCTGTACTGAAACTATGTATGTATGTTTGGGTTTATACAACTTTAATAGAAAAAAGCTTTTATCGTTGACAGCATAAAAGGTCGGTTTGAGGAAATCAAAAAATAATCAAATTATAAACAACCGGAACTAAATTGTTCGCAACATTTCTGTTCGGATTTTCTGTATTGTTCAATCACGCAGTTACTCATCGAATGCGTGAGTGAAAAATGTAAATTTTAATGAAGCGTTTTAAAATTAAAATTAATTATTAAAATTCTAACAGTCACGCATGGCCACAAAACAATAATTATCGGTGAACCAAAAGTTGCCGGAAATTAGAGAAGAGAGAGCGCATGTAGTAAATTATAAAACCACGTAGTACAGGACCGTAGTAATAAAATTATTTTAGTTATGTGAATATGTTTGTGCAACGGATATTAAAATAACGCTTATACGTTAATTGTTGCCTTAACTATTAAATGTACTTTAATTAAGATTAAAGTTTGAAAACTAAACTTGTTATCTTCGAAGAGATTAACAATCTCCAAACAGTAATTTTAACTGTGCACTTAATTAAATTTTATTCACTGAAATTTAAAATTCAATTAAGAATGAAATGGGCGCCATGTAAAAATTTTATATAAGATTTCCTGCGAGTTAGGACGAAACTTTTCGTATAATACCTCACACTTTCACTACTTTGAAGGACGTCGATATGTAAAACCTAATTGAAACGTTGATTAACTCGAAGTAATTAGTGAGTTATCGGTCCCTTAGTATTTTCAGAATGTTTAAATGTCCGTTTCAGTAGGTTCAACTTGAGTTACTGTTATGTTTTGAATCACTTTGCCATCATAAGATAATTTTGACCGTACTTAATTTACATGTTCCATAGCTTAAAATTTTCTGCCAAGCTAAAACCTCTTAAATTTTAAGAATATTGCATCCCTAACCACGTTCATTTTAGGAAAGCTGCTGGGAGTTTAATCACTCTTTAATCTACATATTTAATACATAAAGTTGAACTATATTTGTCAACCAGGATATAAACGCAGTATTTAAAAATTATTTTTTTCGCTTTATATTTTTAGTTGCGAACTACATATTATTTTAAAATTTAAATATTGTAGGGTTTCATTTGAAGGAAAAATACGGAACTGTAACTGAGTTGAAGAAATGTAATTTTGCTACGTTTGCTTGTATGTTTGCATTTTATTATCACAGTCGGCAGTCAAATGATCTCGACGTTTTGGATCTTCAATACCAATACTAAACATAAAAGGCAGGATAGGAACACAAGCTGGCTTTCAGTTCGTTTACTGAAAGAGAAGCAAACTAAATTGAAATCAAAAACAAACTTGTAAGGTTTTTCAATATACCTACTACATAATATTATCCGTATGATGTACGTATTTGTAGTTACACAGAATATTACATATTACTTTGTAGTCAAACTAATATTTAATATTTAGTCTGACTATAATGATTTCATGCTTTTTATGAGTTTGTAAAGCTATTAAAATATTACTAGTCAATAACACGACATAAAATTTTGAATCATTTCTTACCACGTAATAATTTGTTTGCGGTCAGAGTAGATAAACTCACATTAAGGACATTAAGGATTCTTAACTATCCATATTCCATATCCATGATTCAGACAGGCGGTATTTACAGATAGATTAAGTTAAGTTAAAGTTAAGTTAAGTTAAGTTAAAGGCAAGTATTTCAGTGTTAGTTGAAAAAAGAAATTTAATTTTAACTTAAAGTTAGCTTAAACATAGTTTAGTTTATTCTGGAGTTTATACACAGTTTATCAGTTTATAGCGTTACACAGAACTAAAAACTGTCCTTTCGAAAAAGAAAAAGTCTTGTCTGAGCGTTCTACTGCGAAATAAATAAGTGAGAATACAAAATTTATGGTATCTACCAATTTATTGTAAGGGAACTGGATCAAGCCATATAAACTTGATATAGGTACCTATAGTGGTCTATTTACTAGAAATTTATACAATATATAATAATCACAGGTATATGGTACCTTTGTAACATATTATTATTTCAAGTTTAGAGGTAATTTATCTAAGCTCCAGCTCATATGCGTAATAAATTCTATTTAAATTAAATTTTAATTAACATATAGGGTGCAGATTAATATTATATAGCATAATACATTAAGAAGTATTGGAAGCATAATATATAATATTTTGTAATTATTATAATGTTATAAATATTTAACATTTTTAGATTTCATGTTAAGCTGTAGAATTTATTTTAAAAATCTAATCGTAGATGTGTGTAAAATTAGCACACATTTTATGAAATATTTTCAGGTTTATTTTCTATAATTCGGTTGGCTTGCTGGAAATTAAACTAAATACAAAATTATTTTATTATTATACACTATATGTTCTTAAAACCCTTTCAGTTAAATCCCATAGTTGAATTAAAAATTATTACCTGTTCTAACACATCTTTTTCTAATTGAATTTTACAGTGGTAATCCTTTATCAATAGAAAGTAATTGCTGAAAGTTGTTTTTAACAAATCTAATTAAAAATTTTGTAAATAAAGCTCAAGCTCATTTTGGGTTTGTCGCACATAGTTAATGTAATTTCGTTCTAACGGTTCTTCAGATAATTAGCCCACAGGAACAAAACCAGTAGAAAACTTTATCTTCAATAACAAAATTAAAGACAATTTAGCTAAACCATTCAATTTACAAATAAATTCAACAAAATAAGGCAAGTGAATGAAAATATAGTTGGAAGACTCGAACAAATTATAAATTTTCCTTTACAACCAAGAAATTTTATAAAAACCTGAAAAACGTCAATACTGAAAAGAAATAAGTCGACAGCTGGAGCGCGAAATAATTAATTATTTGGTTTTTGCCAAAAGCTGGCAGTATTAAAAATTTTAACTGTTTCCGTTAGTAACTTAAATTTAGGAAAAATATAACTGAAAATGTAAAAATATAAATATTTTCAGAAGAAATTTAAAACTGATAATGAATTACTTTTTTTAAAAGCTAAGTTGCTTCGTTTTGATCGCGTTTAACTTTAAAAACACAAAAAAAAATCAGGAACATAGAAACTGCTTATATTACTTTACTGTAGACTGTAGAGCGTAAAAATCGTTTAAGCTTCAATGGGACAGCCTAGTTGCATCGAGACAACCAAAACTGTCCAAACCTAAGCTTTTATTTGTTAGTGTTTTTCTTCAGGTTTCCTGGAGATATTATGCAGCATTTACCACACGATTGTCTACTGGTTTAAAGAAATTTGGATGTAATTTCAGGTACAAATTGCAATATAAAGTAAAAATACATTTTCTATTTTTTTAGGTTTATCTAAGCAAGATGTTAGAAGTCACACGTGAGTAGTTATATTGCTGTGTCCTGGGTAGGGGTTATTTACGACGGTAGCGTCTTTTGTTAAAACTAATAAATAAATCTTTACTTCTGGAAAGGAAAATCTTAACTTTCCACCGCACTATTATTTTGTAAAGGCCCTAACAAAACCGAGGAGAGAGACGTTTGAATGGTTGAATTACTATTATTATTCGAAGAGAAAATCAAAAAATATGTACTACTTTTATCAGGTGATTTATCTATGGTCAGCATGGCAGTAATTAACATAGAAAGATAAGTACTTCTTCTTTAGGGAGCCCCAGGACTCTTAATTTAAACTAACGTAGAAACTTTTGACATTCAGTAGTGCTTCCACAAATAAGCAAAAAAAAATAAGAGTAAAATGAGTAATGTGACAAGAAAATCGACCAAAAAAGCAAATTTCTAGATTTGTACAAAAACCGGACGAGGTGTATAAATAAAGCTTTATAAACGTCAACTTTGTTGTACGAATCCGATAGCTTATTGTGAAAGAAGAGTCTTATTATGATGGTTTGGGCGTGACTCTTAATCTTTTGTAAGTAAAAAAATATTTTTGTTAACTTGATAAAATAAACAGATCAGATGGATTTAGCGAAGAAAAAATAATACATACCTATTAGGAAATTACCAATGCTTTTCGATCCCCTACATTCATTTTATGTTATGAATGTGTTCATGAAAAGCTCTTAAAATATTATTACTTGGTGTAAAAATAAATTACAATTTTCAGTTAATTAGATACCGCGTGTTTGTTTAAAATTTTCACGTTTAATATCATTGAAAATCTAAAATTTATTAAAATGAAGGTTTTGTTATTTATTAATCTTTTAATTGGCAATAGTGAACACTTTTTCCTTACTCACAACTATCCTAACGTAATAATTTTAATTGGTCTTTTACCCTTTGTAATATCTACTTCAAATTAAAGGTCTTCGTGAGTGCTTTCAGAATACTTAAACAAAATTCAAATTAATACTTGGGTTTCGAATATTTTAAATTTGTAAAAAACTTTTAAAAATCAATTTTTGAATTTGTTTCTGTGGGATTACCAATTAAATATTTAAAGTTAATAAAATTTTAAAAATAATCTTTTAAGGCCGTAAAATTTAAAAGCAAAGCTCTTGGGCCTACATGTAGAAAATTATAAAGGAATATATTTGATTTTCTTATTTATATAATATAAGAAAATTGTTTAGAGTTCAATAAACATTTAAATATCCAGCTGTGGTAACGCAACAGACCTATAATTCAACGTTAGTGAAAGAAGAATAAGAAAAATAATATTAATACCACATCGCATCTGAGGACAATGTGTGACATTTGTTTCCAAAAAATATTACACCTATAACGGTTTCAGAACATGGTGAATACATGTATTTTGTGTTCGCGTAATATAATATTTTGATTTCTTAAAAAATGTATCCTAGATGTGGATTGGAGAAAGAGCAAAATGATATTATACGGTTTAAACGAGTCAACTTAAAGTTAATGAAACCCAAAATTTACACAATTAACGAAAAGAGCAAGATAAAATTTTAATATATTATGGCAACATAAGAATGAAGTTTTCGTAATTGGATAAATAAATAAAAGGGATTCACGCAATCGTACTTACCTCCTATTCTACTTGTGGCAGAACCGTTGATTGTTCTATCTCACGCACTATTATTTTACTATATATTTTTACTGACGATGCTATAAAACACAGGTGAAAGAAACAATCACGAAAACGTCCAATTCTAACGTTTTTTGAGCAAAATGTGGTGTAACGGAGAATCAATAACTCTGCTCAAATAAGATGGAAAATGGTCGGATTTTTAAATTATCAATGTGTACGAATGTATTGCTAGCACGAGATTGAGTGCAAAAAAAGAAAATTTTATACGTTCAAATTTTCACTCGTTAGACAGAACCATGCCATCCGTCTGAGTGGGTCGATACAACGCCCAACATTAGTGTCTGTCGAGTTAGCTGCTCAACTTGACGAAGATAAACTGAAACAGGTTGCACCACCATCCCTTAACACACAGTTTAGCTCATTTCTGACTAAGATTTGTTTTAAAACTATACATTTTAGGTTTATTTTAATTAAGTAAACATTAGAAACGATTACAGCCCGCCGAGTTAATTTAAAGAAAAAGTATTTTTTCATTAAAAATAACCGAAACTTTAAATTGACTTTCAATTTAGAAACACTCAAACAAAACTTTGCGTATTTGCAAAATTTGAATATCTAAACTCACAATGGTGATAAATATTTTCAGGGACCATTATTTCAGAAATTAATATTTATGGTAAGTAGGCAGGGTTGTGCTGTCCAATGAACAAAACTTTAATTACATGATTCACAAAATTCATCCTCTCGGTGAAAAAGGTTTTCGAAATATATTTACGTAATTTGTTATCGCCGAAGATGCAATCTAAAAGTTTGATATTAACAGACATTAAATTTTGAATGCTGAAAATATTGTAAATCCAAACTTTGAATTTAAAATTATAATTACTTTGTTTTGAATCGAAGCGAATGTCGACCCAACTTAATCATAAATAACATGGAAAAGTAGCAATTGGAAATTCGTTTTATTTATTTTTTTGTTGCGCCAAATTTGGTAAAGAATGCATTTTCTCTTTTAACTCGGTATGGTTTTCAAAGCATGGAGTACTCAACAGTAAAATAAAAAGTTGAGTATTAGGAGCATTACATGAAGCGAAGCTACAAAATTTGCATAATACCGATGTTTTCTACCAAAATAAGCCCCAAACAAATAAAATAGAAGAAATTTCAGTCTTGCAAATTGTTTGCTCTAGAACGAATTGAATTGACATAAGTTTTTTCATTAGGTTAATTCCAAAAAATATTTAAGCAGGGAATTTAAAATGGAGCGGGCGAATTTTAAATATTTTCAATACATTAATGCAATTCTAACAATTTCCACATTTTCACAGAAAAATGAGCTATAAATTTTAATTTTGGATGTAACTTTTTAGATGTAGACAAATAAAACTCTTTGATTGAGAATACTGAAAATAAATATTAAAGCAAGTGGTCTGCAAAGATAGGACTAGAATTATGCTAATCACCGACATAACCATTTCCTATTCCTTTTCAACAAACCTCCTTAGATACATATCTTTGAACATTTACACGGAGTTAATACGGATAAACGTTGTTGAAATTTTTAACTCTCTATATAAGTAAATTAAGCAAAACTTTGATTTTAAATTATTAAATTTACTCTTCTTATAATATATTTAATTATATTTACAGATTATCCTGGCAGTCCTGTAAAAATTATTTATTTCGAAAATATAATAAAAAATTTCTTACAGGATGACTACGGTTTCCACCTCCAACCAAAACCTTTTATTGCAAACTCCTATTCCAATAATTAATTACCACACTTCAATTATTTAAGATATTGAATCAAACTTAAAAAAAAAAATTTGAATTTTATATTGCTCAACCAATTTATTGAAACAAAATCAAATTGTGATTGCTTTGAAATGTAAATTCATACTTAAAAGTAAAATAAAATTCATTTTACAGATGATATACTAGGTAATGATTTTTTAAATTTGCATAAAAAAACTCACCAAAATTAATTAACGCACAAAATCAAAACAATTTGCCACGGCTGTTGACGTAGGATACCTGTTGACACTCCGGAGTAGTGCTTTTTTATATTTTTAAGATAAACTTAAAATCATTCTTCATTGACCATAGAAAAAAGAACACATTTTAACTCTTTTGTTATAATATGCACATTAGTTCAGAAATAACTGGTGGTCTCTCAGCTTTATTTGTAAATACGTATTAGATGTTTTGTCTTAAGAGTTTTTTTGAATTTCACCAACTTCTTTCATTGAATTTTGTTATTTTACGGATAATAAGCATACAACTTTTGACAAGTAAAATTTAAATTAATAAAGTTACTTCGAATGGAATAACCAAAGACAGTTCTTACAAAGCTTGTTTTTCAGGAAATCCGTTTATGTATCTAATTTTAGGTATTATGAACAGAAAATTGAATAATGAAATGAAAATTTTAACTTATACAGTTTACGAGATAATGAAGATTAAAGTTGATAAATTCTGGTGTTACTACCTTTTGTGACAAATTTAATTAGCGGTTTTAATTTGACTCGTGTTATTATTATTATTATTTATAACTTCCATAAATATTTAGTAAGTTACGGTTAACTTTTCAACGGAGAAAAGTCTAATTTGTTTTGAATTAACAGATGAATAAATCCCATCAGCATCGCTCTGTGCTCAATGGAAGTAAGCAGAATAAATTAAGATTTTTAGGTAAAACTTACATAATATAATCCTTAATTAATATTGGTGCAGGGTTGAATTTAATTAGAAATCCAAAGCTTTATTGTTTATTACACACTCTTAAAAGTAGTGTAACTGCGAATCCAAAACGTTAACTACCAGCTTTTATGTTAGAACTAATGGAAGTAACAAACGACTAAGAGTTCAAACTGCAATTTCTGTTTTCCAAATGCATAGGTTGTTCTATTATCTTCTTGGAATGGTTTTTCAGGGCAGTTAGGAGGTCTTCATTTGGGCGAAAATAGCTAACTCAGTATTTACATTTAACTGGGATTCCTCTTTATAGTGTACCTTTTTAGAATTACGTATTGACGAATCTTTTATTTTAACTTACTTTGGGAAAAATAAATTTAGCTAAATTAACAATTTATAATCTTTTAAAAGTATTATGTAAATTTGAGTAGAAACGAAAACGACAAAGTAATCTTGACAAAATTTAGTTTCACCAACACTTCTTTCATGCCTTTCCAAATCACTTCTAAAGAATTTATTATTGTTAATGACTCTATTTATATGAAAATGTTGCTGTTATCTGACAGATTGCGCTGAATATTTAAAAATACATTTAAATATTCTACAATGGCTCTACGTACATATCACTCGTAATAACTTTATATAGTTATATTATCGCACTTACAAATCTTAAAAAACGTCAAAAGAAAATTTATACGTTGAGTAAAGCAATTCTATTTGAGCGATGTCTTAGACTTTTAATTCGGAAAATATTTTGCTCTATACTCGCACACTACGTGACTTGAAAAATGGATCTTACGTGAGATGTATTTTGCAATTAACTGGAAATTCAATAAATTTATCTTTATAAAAAATGGGCTAATTGTTGCATACACACCTTTTTCTATCCGAATTTCAGTTACATTTCAGTTTTAATAGTGTGACTACTCGTATATTGGTAAAACTGGACGACAATTAAATAACCATAATTTCCCATACGAAGACAGTATAATAAATTGTAATATAATATATTGGCAATTAAAAATTATAATATGGTTTTGGCGTTTGATAATTTACAGGGAGGATGCGCACCCGGGCTGTCTCCGAGACAAACCGCCTCTATTTAATTTTGATTAGTGTGTCTTAGATATTCCAGAAGTGCATTCATGCTTTTTTGCATTTCGCCATAATTTCTAGATTAATGGGAGAAGAGAATTTCTATATGTAACATATTTAAGCAAGATTTATTGTTTTCTGTAGCACATGCTATAAACATTCTAGTACTATAATGCATAAATCTTTTCTAGTCATTTATCTTTACAGCTGAATAGTTGTAACCTGAACAATACATTAATTAGTCTACAGATTAAACTAACTGTGTAATAATTGGATCCATATATGTATGGTTTTTGTCATGCCGTTCTTAGGAAACAATTTATTTAAAATCTCAACGAATGATTTATAACAATCAAGAAATTACATTTTTGTGGTTCTGTTAAATATACGTGAATGCCTTAAAAGGAGTTTAATCAAACAAATCTGGCAAGATAAGATTGATGGTCACGAGATACTGAAAGTTATCAATATTGTAAGGCTTATTTATAAATGTAAACTTTTGAACACTCAAATCAATACTTTATATTGAGTAGCACTTCAAAAATTTAATACAACTTTACAATCACTCATGTCACTCTATCCTAGAAATCAGATCAATACCAGACAGATTTGAGATAAACATAAACAACAACATTAGCAGGAAAATTTTAATTTTTTGTTTCATAATTAAAAACACGAATGTCAATAGTCATATTTACACACCGTTTTTTTTTTACACAAAACGCATAATAAGTGTACATAAAAGAAAGCGTCAGTAGACATAAATGAAAAACAACTTCAACAGCAACAAAGGATAGATGAAATTTTCATGAGGGATCGCAGCAATTTTGACTGGTAAATCCGACTCGTGAGTCGTGACCGCAGTGTTTACAATTCAATGGCCGATTTTCTTTGAGAAAATAATTTTATAACTTTGGATAACAAAATCAAGACGAAGTTTTTAATTAAAACAGAATAAACAATACTCGAGCGAAGTCTCTTATAATTGGCAAAATTTTCTTAAATAATTTTTAACAATGCTCTTGAGAATTATTGATTTCGCATTAAATTGAGTTTAATGTTCAGGCAGATGGTAAATTTTAAAAAGATACAAAAAGGTGCCGCATTAATGCTGCAAATAAAACTAGCAAAACTATTTACATTACCACTTTTTATGTTGGTATCATCTTAACACTAATTACCCCTTAAAAAGTTTATTGCACATCAACTTAATGCATAACAAAATAATTAACATAATTAGAAAATTAATGTATGCACACTTTCGTAATTTACAAATTGAATTTCAACAAAAGTTAAGAAAATTTCCTTGAATTAAAAGAAATTTACTCAATGATTTTTAAATTTGGCAAAATTTATAAAACTGGAAAATGGGTGAAAACTATGCCCTAAAACGGAGATAAAAGGATCGAAGTGTTATTTTTTCAGCATTCCTTATATGCAGAGCTTGTTTGGATAGACGTTTAAATAGATAAAACCCTGTAAATTATTGGAGTTGATAAGACTAACTCAAACGAAATTCTTAATCGTAATTTTCATAGAAATTTGATTTTAAACAATTAAGGAAAAAAAAGTTTTTTTCTTTTATTTTGTAATTATCCGAAAATTTATTTGGAATCCTTAGAATGCCACACTGCATTTCCAAAATAATTCTTTTAATTTTGTTAGTACGTCGAAAGAATAAAATCATGAAATTTTATCGAAAGACATTGGAATATAATTAAATAAATTGAAATGCACTGGGATAGTGCAACGTAGTGCTATTTTATCGTTTTAACGTTTATTCCTGGTGTGGTTTCCCAGCCCAATCACTTGGAATAGTAAAACTGCCACTTTACTACCCAGTTAAATAAGTAACTATTATTTTAGACTATTACCTAAAAGTAATTTTCACAGATCCTGATGTCAAAACTGAATTATAAATTGATTTGTAAAAAATTACATGAATTTCGTGGTTTTTGCTTCGAGTTCATGGTAGATTGATTTCTAACAAACATTGTTATGTCTCTGTTCCTTTTAGGTGCTTGATGTAGCTAGGCGTAATATTGATCGAGACAGTAATCGATCTATTTAAAATATGTAGACCTTCCAAGCAACGATGGTGAATTTAATGTTTCGAGATATATTTAATGAGATCGTTTACAATTTTTTATGCAAATAACAAATCGACAGCATATTAATCCTTAGGATTTAAACGTCCTGTTAGCCAGTAGTGTTATTTATTTTTACAATTTGTTGGGGTTTAATTTGAAAAATAAGGAATCATCAAACTACAGATAACTTCGTTGTTATTGCAAAATGTTCACATGTGCTGCAAACATTTGTTTTTATCGTGGCTAATGACCGTTGGATGAATTTTTCCGTAAGTTGTTAGCAATATAAACCCATAATAAATAATTAATGTTAATTGATTTGCTTAAATATGATGTTAATTGTTTGAAAAGTTATAGTGCAATGAAATTTTCATTATCTGGTTAGTAAATAAAATAAAATTGGACAGTTGTATTTCGAAAGGATTACAAAGTTTAGTTCGTGACAGTAAAATGTTAAATGGTTTCTTAGTTAAGCTCATCAATGCCGTAATAAAACGACGCCGGAGTTGGATGTATAAGAATATAAATAATAAACAAGTTTTATGAAAAAGCAAACCTCGCGAATTTACCCTTTTTAAGGCATTCCCCACTAAATCTTCATTTTCATTAAATGTTAATGCATTTTTATTAAACCAACTGCGGGAAGATATTCTAACTTTAGAACACCAGTTTATCCTTCATGTCATAAACAACACACCCAGCTTACTTAGAAACGACAAGGACTCAAACATCCCAAGTGTTCTAAATATTCATAACAATGACGGTTCGTCCTGTACATACATATTTGATTCAAATCACTCGTATTATTTTTAAGATTTTTGAGACAATTCCAAAGTTTTCGCTTTTGGAAAAATAATCTTTTTACAATAAACTTCAGTCTTGGGTTATTATGTGGCCTTTTATAGTGTCTTTGGCGTTTTGTTTCATTTTCTTTAATATTGGTTTTTTTATTATCAGAATTACTACCTAACAAATCTTATTTTTTCCTTATAGATTTTGGGTTTACTTTTATTGTCGCTTTATATACCGATTGAATTTTAACATTTTTTATTTCGTCTGCTTTCTTGTCATAAATATAAATTTAAAGCATTTTCAATTAGTTTTCAAATGAAATTTAAATGTATACAAAATAATAATTTCAATGTTGTGTATATTTTTGAAAGCTTTATCTTTTATAAAATTTGACTCATTAAACCTTTGTGTTTTTTATCGTGCACGTTAATTTAAATTATTCCGACTACGTTATTGGTTTATATTGTATTAAACAGGTCACCTTTACAGATGTTTTCACCAAAAAAAAACACAATATGCATTTTCGGACAAATTAAAAAAAAGATATTCAATTAAAATTTATCAAATGCGCCTAAGTTAGGGTCGAAATTTAAATATTTAACCTTTCACTTTCGAAAGTTTTAATATCTATTTTTAATGGAAAACTTTTTCTAATCTGAAAGGAAAATCACTTCTGTAGAATTTGTCAAAAGAGGCTTAGTTTAGAAAGTTGAATAAAACTCATGGAAGTATTGTTGAATTTTTAGTGGTCAGAAAGCACCTGCGAATTCTTCGTGCTTTAAAAATACAACTATAAAATGTAAAATAATAATAAAATTCAGTAATTTGCATTAGTATTTTTAATATAAATTGGCGAATAAAATTTAATTAATTATATTTCAGCGAGACTTAAATATAATATCGACAATAATGATATTAATAATAACTTTGCAGTGTATAATAATTTAATTTGGTATTATAGACTAGCAATCCAATAATGGATTTACAGTTTGTAAAGCATTATAACTTTGAGTAGACAGAAAGGACTAATCTCTTGAAAGCTGTCTACTTAATATCTATCAAATGCCAAGCTAAGATAATTTGAAGGCATCGGAACGTTTATTACAAAAATATCAAATATCATTTAAAATGTAAATTAATATTTGTAAAATTTACATAATTTTCTTGCATTGTTGGAATTTCTAATTTCTAGACGTACCAATATCGAATCAATATGAAATTTAAGATCGAGCCAATACAATGGTCGTGGAATGGGTAACAATTATAGGGTACGTGTTGAGCAATCCGAGTGCTAACAGTAGAAATGTTATTTAAGAGTAGGAAGGTATAAATTCAGTTTGGTTATGCAGCACAAATATTTAACTTTGACAGGTAGAGGAAAACTGAATATTCCATTATAACTTCTGGTATTCCAGTGTTAGCACCCACGGCAGCTAAAAGTTAACTGTTGTATGTGCTACGTGCTCATTAGTCTTAACTGCGTTAACTTCCAGCTAACATATTGCAACGGTTCCAAGAGCTAAACGGAAATTGGCGGTCTGAAACCCCCTTTACTTTTAATTTTAGCGTAGTTTAATTGTTGTAATATTTAAAGAGAAGTTAAAATTTTAAGTGTAACATTGGGGGACTTACATAAATGTTTGCTTGTGTTTTATATCCTCTTAATTATGTTAATTTTCTTTTGAGACTTTATCTTCTAGCATCAGTTTGTTTGCTTAAAATAATAACATGCCAAGACTTTTACAGTCAGGTAAGGTGAGTATCATAACCGAGTAACCATAGAAACGTTACCCCCTACCTACGGAATAATATCCAAAGATAAAAGAAAATATCTTTATATTTGTATTCTTATTTTATACAAAATTTTGAAGTTGGTTATTAACATGTAAAAAAAAGTCCTGGAATTTTAATATTTTAAATGAACATTTCAGTTGGTTGCTACTATATTTAGTATATTGTTTTGCTTTTGAAATTCTCCATTGTTATAAATTATCGATAAATGATTAAAATACAATTACGCCATTGAATAATCCGTCTATAATTAACTTGTTTTGATGATTTATAATACGTCACAAGTATGTACATAGTATGTTTTATTATAATATCAAGTGCCATTTGTGCGGTTGTGTATGTTAAATTTATTACTTATTGAAGTATAATTTAATCTGCATTATCTTGGCTAACACCATTTTTCTATTACCATTTTTTGCAAATTATTTTTGCAACCTATTCGATATTGCACGTACATAAGCATATTTTTACGCTTTCGTATGTAAAATAATGACTTTACGTCTCCATTTGCAAGTGTAAAGTGGTCGGTTATCTACCACGATGACGTAGGCCTAGTTATTTGCAGTTGCAAGTTAAACCAAAAAACCGAGTCTACTATTATTCATTTGGCGCTCATAAAAATTTATTTAAATATCGAGAAAATATTGACATTAAAATCCATTATTTTCAATTTATCAATATGAGTGTAATATAACAAACTGAACAAAATTTAACATCCACAATCAACAATTTTGACATACAGTTATTGAAAATTTTATGTAAATACATTTCGCCACATTTCGAAATCGTCTCTTTAAAATTTCATATTAGATATGCGAATAGAAAGTGTCAAAAATAAGATTTCATTTTGGAATCTAATATAACGCTCGATGACTGAATGCAAAAATATTGTATTGAGAAAATCTGCATCTTATATCTCTCTTGTTCCGAGTACAAAAGATTCATGTACAATTTCGAACCATGGCAAATATTTTTTGATTAAATTTGACTCGATAATGTTCTTAAAAATAAAATTTGTTGCTTTTTATTTGGTTGAAGTCTATTTACAATGAAAATGACTCTAGACTGTAGCTTAGGACGGGTCAAACGTTTGGGTGACGCAGTGCGCTCTCTTATCCTACCTTAGGATGTTAAAGCTAGGAGACATTATCCTCGATGACATCTTTGAAAGCCTGCACCTTCCTTTTATCCATTTCCATCGCTTTCATACACAACAAAAGAGCAATACCTTTTCAGATTGGAATTTTATTTCTTGCCGAGTTTTTTTGCTTACCTTAGAACTTCGTCCTATTGATTGATGTCACTTTGACGTATTCCCAATATAGGTGCATATATGCATCGGGGGATTATATATAAATTTACATTTAAATAGAAATATTAAGTATCGCTAGCATAATACAATTTCGGAATTTCTTCGCTGTTAGATAATAGCGCTACACAAAATTGCAAAATATAAAGAACTACGAAACAAATAAGAGTAAACAACTAAATTGTTTTTATTTATAGAAAAAATGAGAGACAAAACAAACATCTTAAATAAACAAAATTTATTGAATTTAGCTTGTCGTTTGCTAAAAGGTAAGAAAACCAAAACACTTTGTATCTTATTTTAGAATTTTCTTAAATCTTTTTCAGATTTAAAATGTTATCCCACGTAGTTTGGACTGCAAAACATACTGCACTTTAATTATTTAGAACACTTCTTTTTGAAAAATAAATTAAAACTAATTTACTACTCCGACTTACTTATTATAAAAAATAAGGTCATTTTATTTGTTTTATAAGTAGATCCACCATACTCTGGACGAGCAGGTACATAAGAATGCGACATTTGCGAGAAATGGATATAATTTTTCATTTCCCAGCTACCAAGTGCACGAAGGTAAATTTAAACGTCCAGAATTAGCCGCGTAATATTTTAATTTACATTTTATGAAATGATACATGAGACTTTCGAAAAAAGAAAACCGTTTTAATAGTTAAAATATTAACCGATTTATGCAAAAAGAGTCATCAAGGAAAATTATACTTTGAAGTATTTTACGTGTAATGCCAATTTGTGTCATTGAATATCTCTGGAGCGCTGCAAATGAGAGTATTGAAAAAATGTATTTGTATCAATGCTTTCACAGAGCAGAAAGAATTTAAATTGTGTGTTGTGTATTAAGCGGTTAAATTTATTTTAAAATGAAAAAACGAATTTTTACAAAACAAATTGCTTTGATAAAGAAAACGCAAGAAACGGAATTTCTGTAATTCAGACTTCTTCTAGTGAATCTGGGTTGCGCCGTAATTCTTCTCCTTCGCCGGTGATGTATTAATTTTTTCTAGCTTACTTTTCATTAATTAAAAATTCCGATACCTACCCAAAGAACATTTTGAAAGTAAATATTTTAATTTCTCAAAATAAATTTTAATTGACTGAAAAAAATAAGTATGGCTGAGCTTATGTAATAAAATAATGGCACAAGCTGAAGAAGGATAAACGTCGATAATTTTAGGGAAACTTGTCGTTATTATTAATTAATTTCTATTAGGTCCTTAATTACTTACAGAAATCCATCGAGTGTTGAATATGTTTCATTATTTAAATATGGTGGCTCATTTGTAGAAATATCATCTGATTTCTGTCAAGTTTATAACACAGAAACATAGCTTACACGAAAATCCACTCAAGTTAAATTTATTTGAAGCTATAAAGTGTAAAATCAATTACGAATTGCGTTTTTACTCATCAGCTTCACTTCGTAAAATCTCCAATAGCGCGATATATTAAAATTTAAAAATTTACGTAAACCCCGGAATAGTAAAATTTAATAATTCAACATTTTTTATAATAATGGAAGCAAAACGTTGGAAAAATACAAAAGTTATAAAAGCTAACATTTGATGTTTTAGATTTCTTCTAAATCTCGCCAACAAGAATTGTAGAAAACTTTAACGTGCCTGCTCCTCAAACTTTTTTTTTATTTTCGGAAACGTGATTTGTATATTTAAATGTTACATTTGTGGGGAAAAATCTACTTTGCACACTACGAAAAAAGCAATTTATGCTTTTAAACCTTTCGGTAAACTTACTAACTTAATTAACCTTTGGTGTTAATTATCAGGAAATAAAATGGTCTGATTTTTCTTCTTATAATTACCTTGTTAGTTCTAATGAAAGCGCAATATTGAAATTAAACCTACACCTATAATGCAATTTTATAATTTCCTTGTCTAATAAAATTGTAAACGTGTGCATATGCAAACCTTTTAATAAGAATATTTTTGCATTTGTGCATCTAATGAAACTCATTAATAATATCAACAGTGCAAGAACTCCGAGCAAGTTGCGTGAAGGAAACTGGAACTTTTTGCGATTAAATTGATGAGTTTTGAAGTTACACGCAAGATTGGAACAGTTAAAATGTACGGAATAATTTGTAACGGTGAGGTTGGAAGTTTTAAAAGATACAGACGACTGTTGGTAGAAAACCAATGAGCCTTGCAGCATCCCACGAGAATCATTCATAACGTGCACAAACATAGATAGCAGATAGTATTAGACGGTTTTCTCGTAAATAAGGTATTGGTGGACTGCCTATACATCAGCAAAGCGACCAACCGTTAACGAAACACGAACCTGACTTACCACATATTAAAACAAAACTGATATTTGAAACTGAAATATGAACGTTGGTCTACTGAAATTTTGGAAAGAGAAATTGTAACAAGTTTTCATTATGTTATGCAAATTCGCAGAAGACAAATTAAATACCAACCCTATTTAGAAAAACTAATTTAACCATATCATAAATTATACTGATATCCCACACATGCAAAGATTTACTTGCAGATATTACTGCTAATTTAGTAACATAATAAAAAAAAACTTGATTAAAAATATACGAGTTATTAAATGTACAGGTAATTCATCATCAACCGTTTGGGTAGTCGTGTGGGCTCCTATCGCAAATCTTAATACACTTATGCTATTATATCATTGGCTGTGAGTTGACCTATTTACATAGGTATACAGTTCAATCTCTACAAATTTACGCTATCTATGGAATAGCATGACGCCTCAACCCCCAACTTAAAGAAAAGCTGAGAAAAATTGGCATTGTAGATACTATGTTGTTGCCTTGACAGAAATTACCCTTCCAACCTAAACAATCGTTAGACTAATCTTAGGCTAGAGAGTGTTTACACCTCCATTATTCCAAATTTAGTTTGTATAAATTTTAGATCATATCACAGACGTCGATAAAGTTAACAGCCAGTTAAATACTGTATATCTACGAATATGATTTTATTTTCTCCTATATTGTTAATTATTATTTACAACGCCGTCAAACAAACGTTTTTGAAAAAAATTGATAAACTGCCAGTATTAACAGTAAAACAGGGTCATATATACACCCTAGACTAGCCTGGCGACCTACCTCACATATAAAACAAATTTACTCAAAGAAGTAATTGTAGACTTGTTACAACACCGAGGCTACTATTATTAGTAAAAATACATTATGCATACATAAATGCTAATTTAAGTAAAAATATAGGGACACCAAGAATTTGAAGAAATAACAAGAATTTTTGCACCACCTCAAACTCAAAGCAGTATACAGCCAATTTAATATGCCCTGACTTTGTAAGGGCCTGCTCCACTTGTTCACCAAAAAATAGCTAGATATAAAGAGAAAAACAAAAATGTTTTAATGATTTTTTCTTTATTTTCAGTGCAATTCATTTTCTTATAAATTATTTGTTTTGCTGAAAAATTTATAATTTTTTAAAATATTCAGTATAATTAAAATTGAGAGTTACAGAAACTTATTGGCTTTGAAATAAATTGCGGTAAAGAGTAGTTTTCCTTAAGTGAAGTAATTGCTATGATGTTTGGAATATTTATATCACAGAGTAAATATTATATTTATTAAATTTTATTAAGCATAAACATTTTACGTTTTCGATTTGTTTATTTGTAAGTTGAAAATTTAAAATACTGATTTTCCAGCGTTGCGAATAAATAAAATAATTAATTTATATTTTATTTAATTTTTCGTTAAATTCTTGACAGATCAAACAAACAAGTTAAGTCTTGCTTATAATTAGTGCCCTTTGTGTAATTTTTGTATTATACTTACTTACATATGGCTTCATAATACAATTAGCGAAATTGTTATAATCAGCTTCACGCGTCACGACTTTTATAACAAGTCGAATACTTTTACGTCTTTTTTTCATTGTATGAAAGACAGAAAAAAAATTTTCTTTGAAAAATGAAAATATATTTTTAAACAATTTATGATAATTAGTGATTTTATGACTCCCTTTAAAAACAAATAATTACGCTTTTCTTATTTTTCTACAAAACAATAATTATTTAATCCAATTAATTTCACTTCCAACTTAATGATTTATTTCTGAAAGTAATTTTATAATTAATTCAATTGTTTAAAATGACAAAGTAATTCTTTACCTCTTGTAAATTTAATGATTTAGTAGTTTAGTTTCCAAGTTTAATAAATCCATAGTTTAATAAGAACACTTTGTGAATTATCTCTATTTGTAACTAAAGTTTTAGTTATTCCTTATCTTTGGTATTTTCATTACCTGTAATTTATAGATTTCCCTAATTTTTAAATAAAACTAATTATCAACAAAATTGTAATTTTTGTTGCCGATTTCCAGTTACACCGGAAACCCCTTTGGCCTAATATATTATCTGTTCGGTACAATATTTTCTTCTCCTGTAACTTTACTTCGAGGAATGATTTTGGCCGTTTTTGATGAAGTCGGAAATATTTTGTTAAAATTCGAAATATTTTCTTACAGTGTTATAAGTGATTCGTTTTGCTTCTTTCTTTGTCAATAACTCAATTGCAATGTTCCAATCATGTCGCTATCTAAATAAATGAAAGGTTATTGGGGTTGGAAATTGCATCATTAAGAATGATGCCGCTAGGATTTGAAATCAAAAAACAATAAAACGGAAAAATACCAGCGAAATTATTTTTATGCCATTTTATTTGTCGATAATTTCATTCTCCTTTTAAGATAAAGCTCGTTATAGGTAGATCCAATCATAGATGTATGAGATTAAAGTTGTATCGCTCAAAAATAATTCAAAATTCAAGGAAAAGGCCAAACTTACGGGTCCCCAAGAGACGAAATCTATTAAATTATATAATTTGTCTCAAACTAAAACTAACTACTGATTTCAGTCGGATGCATAAAATTTATCCTTGAATACTTGATGTCGGATTTAGTATCAACCCAATGTAGGAATAACCTGAAGGTATTGATAATTTACAATCAAAATCTGACTTCAGTGGGAAGAAAATTAATAATTTAAAATTGAATGTTTAAAAAATTCGCTGCAAAAGAAAATTTTAAAATTGAAAAATATCAGTAAAGTGCAAGAAGTAAAGCTTTTACTAAAGGCATTCTTTTCGATCTCAAATATCAACTTTTGACACCATTTCAGGCCTGAAAGAAATTCCCTAAATAATTGGACATCTTGGCTGTTTCTGCAATTTTCCGGATTCTTACGTAAATTTTAGTTGGATAGCTTATCGTATACAAAGAGAAATAAAATTTCAAAGCATTTTTTTTGTGCTGAAATTTATTGAAACCTTTATTATAATAATGCATGCAGTCAATTAATTTTGCCTTTTACTTTTTACGAAAAAAAGTATGCTTTTATAAAAAAAGTTTGAAATTTATAAATAAGTAGACAATAGTTTTTTCTAAAAGAAAAGAAAGAAAATAAAGTTTTTTTATTTTGGAAAACGACAGCTTATTACCCCTGTTTTCATTTTGAAAAAGCTAAGGAAAGGAAGAAAAAACATTTAAATTAAAATCCGCATAGAATTTTCATTATGAAAAATATACTAATGAAGCGAAAGAAATGTTTTCTGGTACTCACGTACTGTATCGTAATACAGTGTTTTGGTGGAAATTCGGTTAATTGATAAGTTATGTGAAACTGTCTGTCGACGTGCTGCAACTTCACCCCACGTACAGAAAGCATTTGAAATTCTACCCTTCAATTTTATAAAAACAATGTTTAAATTGATCAGAAAGAAAAGAATAAGTAGCAGTCAAAGGAAAGTGTAGTACATATTAACCTTTTTTTTTGTAGCTAGTTAGTGCTATGATGGTTACTACATTTTTTTTTACAAAAACCATTAGAGGCAATAAATCAGAAAACAAGAAAAGAAATTTTTGCTTTTCTTCAAAGTATAAGAAAGCCACCTTGAGATTAATTAAAAACAGCTTTTTGTGTCAGTTACACAAATTTAAGTTACATAGATAAGTGTGAATTTTGTACATTAGGACGAAAACCTAAATTAAGAGGAAGAAGAACAAGAAAATTAAAATAAATTATTATTGAATTGCAGTCACGTGTCTGTAAATGCGGTGTGATGTTATTGGGTAATAGTAAATCATTCTGGCATTTCGGAAGATAATCGCACTTCGTCAATTAACTTTCTGTTTTTGTTCTTTTGGTTTTTTCAAGTGCTAAGATAATTTTATGTATAAAATAAAATACCAAAATTGAAACTAACAGAAAAAAAAATATTATTTATATTTACGTTTAAATAAGTACAACAATTCACAATTCAACTTTAATTCGACTTTTGAAATTTAAAATAACTTGTCACATTATATGTCGCGTATAACATCAAGACATTTATTATGTAACATATTATTTTGTCATCTATAATGTACCATATAACATAAATTAATATTAAAGTCATTTCGAGTGAAAACAAAAATTTGAGAAATAAAATTAAAATTGTTATTCAAACTACTGAAATTCCGTAAGTAATTTATGATAAACAAAACTATAGCTGTGTTAAAGTTCTGTATAATATGAAAAATTTGTGCCAAAATACCAACCATGTCACATGGCAAAGAACATCTTAGAATTCCAATTCTCACACTTGTAGTAATCATAAATTTATAGCATCTCCACCCACGTAAATATAATATTATTACAACTCTGCGCGAAATATATAAAATATTTCTTTTAGAATTAAACCTAATATAAAACTGAAATTACAATTTCAAGACTGCAGAAGTAATTTTTTAAATTAATAATTATGAAGTCTAATGAATGTTTTTATTAAATTCTTATATTATTTGATATAAGAATCTTAGGAAAAAATAATTCTAAAAATTTTTGGTAGAGAAGCTTTTTTGTTAAGAAAATTTAATCACATTGTTGTTTATTGTGGTCTAAATATGTTTGTTTTGCTTTTATGTTTATATTTTTAGGAAAAAAGTACTTAAGGAATCAATTACCGTAAACATAAAAATATATTTGAAATAATCAATCTTCTTCAGTGTATACAGATACAATAACTTTCAATACAGCTAACCGTGGAATTTAAAATTAATGGTTGCAGTTTAGTAGCTTTTCACCCATTCCGTTGTATATGTAGTTCCCTCTTTATTTAGCAAATTAATCAATTTTGTATCGCACTATTTTCCTACTAATTTATAAGCATAAGTAACTGACATACCAGTTAAATTGCACTGTAATTATTCTTTATTGTATTGCGGAATTGTTCAAAACTAACGGGAAAACTGATGGAAAATTGATTGGTATAAATTAAATATATAACTGAATAAACGAAAAGTTAAATATAAAGCACCGGATCAGAAGAAAATGCTCGAAACCTGTATACTTAATTAAAAAGTTTTTTATTATACATTTATTTATACAAAAAAGGAAACACATAAAACGACAAACTTGTATGTGCAAAATGTAGACCTCAATTTACAGCAAGCTACCAATATAGAAATCTACGATATTGAGTACATATTTACTTTAAGAGATCAGCAGACTAAAAGTGAAAACGTTGCTACATCCCTACATCCCTTAGGAAATCGTTGTTATGAGAGTTTACATAAAAATTCAACATTTTGTACACCATTTCTTATACAATTGCCTAGCAACAGGAAAGATAATGATCGATTATTAATTTTTTTCCTTTTTGGAAAACGAACTTAATTTTTTTTTTTCGAAAAAAGGTACGAGCTATGTACATACATACAAAGTTACTCCTAGTGAAGTCAAACTCCATAAAGAATTGAAAATTGCTTCTCTCCGGAGAAACAACATCAAATGAATTTAAATATTTGGATAACCAAACACAAATTATTCATCAACTTAACTTCATCTCTTGCCAATCTGTTACGAGAAACTTCAAATTGAGGGAAAATCAACAAATGATAAATATGCATACCTACCTACTGGTAGTACAATAAATAATTTAAATAACTCTCGTATTCTTATTTACATGCTTGTAGTCCACCGATTCTTTAAATTTGAAATAAACTGTAATAGATACATATCGGAATTTTGAAAAAGGTAGATATTTTAATTAAATTTTGGTATTGGCGGAATCGGTTATGTTTAAAACATGTGACAATTTTTCCTTCCAGCTAGAAATTTGTAGAAAATATTTGTTGTCTAAATTTTGAGCCGTTAGAGTCGAAAGAACTAATAGCTTAGTGTTGAATCAACTCTAGATATTTTAGCCTGGAGGTAATCTAACAAAAACCGACAATGGTAGGACAAATGCTGAAAAATGTAGATCAAATTGGATGCTACCGGATCTTTCGTGCATTATTGATGATTTCACTACATGGTTGATGATGATAAACTTGTAGTTTTGATGATGTGGTAGTAAATTGGATTTAAAACGAGGTTGTGAAAAAAATCAGCAATTACAACACCACACCGTGCACGAATATATTATATCTAGTTATATGTGTATATTATGTAGTTTAATTAAAATTTGGGGAACAAATATCTCGGTTCTTTGCCACGAGTGTGTTACACGAATATTCACAATATATTGTTTGAGCAAATTACAAAAATTAAACTGTTTACTGAAAGTACACCATCAAAACTTTATTCCAGATTATTGCCGATGACTCTTTTAATATTAAAAAAGTTTTAAATAAAACGAATTAGAAATAACCATTCGAAGTTTTAATTAAATGTATCAATGTTGTAAAGTCATTCTTGAATTTTAAAGTTGGGATTTATTGCTGAATTATCATTTTTGGTTCTAGACATAGCCGGCGACGGGGTGCTGTTACTTAAAAATACATCAGACGTAGTATAAAATATTTAAATATTGATTTTCATTATTAGCCCATAGACCTACTAGTTTATTAATAAATCACCGAATAATTAATTACCTTAACATTTAGTATAAAAACGATCTGTCCTTAGGGAGCCATATTATGCAAACAGATCGTCGAAAATTGATTACTCAAACATTAATCATTTACAAAAATCATACAAGAAAAACTTGTTGTTATAAAATGCATTGGTTATTTTGCTGGAAAACTTACGAAATTAATTTTTCATAAGTAATCGAAGTTGACTTTAAAGTTTACTAAATTCAATTTTGAACAGTTTTGAAAAATTTTGATTTTATCTAACAGTTTTTAAAATATCTAAGGTAAAGACATTTTCCAATATAAAACAAACTGGTCGATAAAAAAACCCTGAACAATTCTTACCACTTGAAAAAATTTTCTGTTTACTTAATAGACACAGCGGTAGTGAGAAGCACTTATCGTGCTTCAATTTATTGGCTCTACTTTTTATTTTGTTTGTTTTACGTATTGTAATTTGATTGATTCTCAAGAAAACATGAAGTTCCTCCATGATAAATGGAAACCATCAGTCAACCACATAAGATTTCTAATTATAATTCAATATATCAATTTTTCACTATACTTACAAAATACTCTAAAAGTATTCGGCCACAATATTTTGGCAAAATTGACTAATTATAAATTTAGCAAACTTTTGTGCATAATTTAAATATTGTTTAGAAGTTTGTAAGAAAATTAACATAAAGGGGACCCAATAACTTTACGCGAAATATGAACTTTGGAAAACTTTAATTTTCGTGATTTATTTTTTTGCAATTTTTGTCGTCGCGCTGAAACTAATAAGGTTCACATTACATGCGACTTTTCCTTCTAACCAACTATAAAAAGTGTCCCAGAAGTGTGACTTCGGTCTTGATTGCGTTCGTACGTGCAAAGTCACGAGATTTAGTTCTTATTTGATATTCACGACGTAGTGGTGGTTGCTATTTTCATTTCAAGGAACTTGCGTCTTTCACATCTTATGTTTCCGCTTTATAGTTTTTAAAGCACGTTTGAGAATATTTAAGATTAAGACGTCTTGTGTTATGACCTTCCTAAATCAATTAAGAAAACAAATTACTATTACATTTTTTCTTTCTTCTTGTGTTTCAATTTCGGACTAGGCTTTCTAGCTTGCCAAGTCAAGCTCGTCATCACGTGCTATAAGTACACATTCATTATGCTAACTAGGAATTAGGATTATCTGTACATGCAACTGTTAACGAGATAGCTTGTAATAGGTTTACAAACTAAATTTCCTAATTAGCTCATTTGTTGATAAAATTAAAAGCAATTATTCTAAAAACTTATATCCCATTTAAATTAAAATATATCAAAACCGTTTCCGGAAGCAAAATCAGTTGTAATATCTGTTTGTCAAATGCAGGCTATGTCATTGATGTTTCAATATCGAGAAATTGCATGTAACCGATTAACGTAATTGAACTTTTACATTAATATATCCTAAGCGGAAATTTTAATATATTGGTATTTTCAGAAAATTATTTTCGCAGGTAATTTCACAACAAATATAATCATGAAAGCAAACAGTAGCAATTACCATGTAAAATGAAAAACTAAGGCATTATACCAACATGCAAAGCGAAATAGTTTCAGCTAACGATGTATGGCATGCTAATTTAATTTGTTAATGTTTTTCTTTATTTACGTTATATGGTTCCAAAACTTGCTAAATTAGAAAGATGAAATTGTAGACTGCGACATGGCAATTTATGTTTAACATGAATTTTTTTTTTTTCTAATTATGAACAAACATACATACCAAGTTGTTCCGCATTGGCGTTCAAAACTAAACGTCTTCCACGTTATAACGCACAAATGTATATTATTACTGTCGACTTTTCATTTACGAGAGTTGTGAACTTTTCTTTATATATATATTTCCAACAATTCCTAAGCGACTTCAGTTTGACTTGATCTTTTAGTGTGTATAGCTAGGGTCCAGCAATTTAGCTTGCATTTTGTACCAATTTATCAATAGCACAATAAATCTATTGGCAAAGAAAATGATCATAAAATCATAAAAATATTTGAAAATTTAAAAATAATCAAACTAAACATTTTAATGTAAATTGTTACGTAACTTATAATTTACGAGAGCAATTCTAACTTCTACATATTTATTTGTAACAACTCCCCGAACAGCTTTAGCTTGGTTAGATCTTTTAACGTGTAGCCTGGGTCAGGTAATTTTAATTAGTTTTTCCATTTCCTTCAGTGGAAATTTTGAAAATTTTACAAATTCACAATTTGTTTGTGAAACGAGTTTATATTGAGCCATAATTTATTAACATAAAGTAATTCAAAATTTATGGCGCTAACAATCTTCCTGTATGAGCACTTAAATCGTTTAACAGGTTTTGTGTACGCGATTAAGAAATCGAAGTGTTGGTAGAACTCCGACTTCAACGAGAAACTTTATAAACTCCCCAAGTTAGCGTTATACTCAAATGTTAAATTTGAAGTTAAGTTTTTGCAAGAAATGCATTATACGTTTGGAAAGTTACTATTTAAGCAGGAAGACGAAATACACATATGAAAATTGATTACAATAGTTTCAATCAGATGCAGCGAAACAAGAAGACTACCAACTTGACGGAATACATACAAGTATGTCTAACAAAAGCTCTGTTTAGAAAGTGGAAGCCTTGTGTGGTAATGAGCTCGAAATTATCAAATTACTAATTAACAGAAACAATTAAATAATTAAATTAAGCGAACGCTTAAGTAAACTTATAAGCGATCTCAATTATTTTCGATCTCTTTTCCACGAAAGCACTAAATTAGCACTTAATTGCTGAGGATATCTACCCAACCTAGTTTTTCAATTTTTGCAATTTTCAGTTCAAATTAAGATGGACAGACAATCCATTTACTTAATAGAGTTATACTGGATTTTTTGACGTCATCACTTAAAAATACTTTTTAAGCAATGATGTGTTATACCTCCTGTTTACCTTGTTTTATGCACATAAAACACGAAACTAAAAAGGAAACATATTATAGCAACAAAATTAATATACCTTTGTTGACACTCTAATGTATTCTGACACGATTTGTGGTTATAGAAAAGTAAGTGTCAACTTGCTAAAAGAACAAATACGTTATAGTAAAATACACCAGCCGACCCCTAAATCACTACCCTTTTTATAATACAATTCTTGCACGCTTTATAATTATTTTTTAATTTTTATTACTTTATTATAACGAAATAAAATGTAGACAATAGTTTCCATTACGTTTGACGTAAAAATGATGAAAAATTGCTGATACTTAAATAATTCGCTCTTCTCGAAATAAAATAAGAAAATTAAATTTAGCAGATCAGACGCGGTTCTGATATTGGACTAAAAATTGTTTTTCTACCTTCTATATAATGTAGTGGAAAACGAGATTAGATCTTCTTACCGTCGCGTTATTGACCAGGAAAAGAGCTTTGCGTTGGCTTGTATAACAAAGAAGAGAAAATGTCTGAAACCACTGCTGGTAAGAATAGCTTGATTGATTAACATAGCAAACAACAGAATAAATTAGTTTAAAGCTTTCTTCGTAATAAATTAAGAAAACTTATTATTATAAATTTTTAGATGGTTTAATGATAAAACCACTAAGAAATTTAAATTATTTTTACAATTTTCCATGTTGTACATGTATTAATTTTATAAATTAGTTTAAATAATAATACGAGAAAAGACTATTATTTGCATATGGCGAAGATATTATTATTTCAATAAATTGTTAAAAACCGAAATAAAATTTGAAATTCAATGCATACATAACTGCAATAGAATCAGCTTATTTATTTAATAAAAGCACTCTAAAAGATCGTAACTTTTATCTAGCCCACGGCATAGTACAGCGAAATTGATTAATTCAAAATATTCAGAAATCAAAACAATGTATACATCGGAACTGCAACATCTAAAGCTCTTCAAAGAACCCGAGACTTGAGGCGTATCCAAACAAACTAACGTGATTTTACTATAAAAGTTCAACTATGTAGAATATTTTCTTAGATACCTACCCTTAGGTATGGCTACGGATATGTTGAAATTATATATTGAATCGTTTTAGTACTAAAACTGATATTATCGAATTATTCTAGTATAGGTTTTATATGCGAAATAGTTTAGTTTGACTTTCTTACCATTATCTGTTTAAAATTAATTCTATGATATTTAATTCGTTTTATTAAGCTTTAATATTATCTCGGATAGGGATCGTTTAATATGATTTTTTAAAAATGTTTTTGGAAATTCTCATTTTGTCCTGTTACAGGTCTCGTGTTTTTATAAAAATGTTTTCTCAATGGAAGTTCTCAGCTTAGGTATCAGATTAGTAAACTAAAATGTTTCTTTATTCCATATTCTTAATCATCCATTTCTCCAATTTTTTTTATTTCCTATAGAATATGTCGTTTATTACATTTTAATCATTTTTTGTGATTTAAATCATTTTTCACATCTTCTAATTTTTCTACTTAAAGTCCTTTACTTTTTTTTATTTATACCATTTATTTCATTAATTTTAAATTTTTTCTTGTATTTTCCATTTTTCAATTATCAATTGCACTAAATAATTTAATTATAGGTATACTAATAATTATTTTTCATCATTTTCTCATCCATTTAATTATTTCGAAATTTTTCTTTCATATTTTCAATTATTTGTTTATTTCCTCTTTGAGCATTTTTTTTTTGTTTAAATCAAATTTAATTTTTACAATTTTCCTATTTATTCTCTGCATTTTCATTTGTTGCAAGTTTCCTACTTTTTCTAATGTTTTTCGTATCAGTTTTTATGTATACTTTCTGCATTTGAAATAATTTTCATTTCATCCGTCTATTAAATTTTATAATTAAATATTTCATTTTCTTTTGTTGATCTTCTAACTGCTACTTTTAACTTTTCAGTGTTGTTTTATACTTATGTTTCCATATCATTCTCCATGTCTTTCACTTCATCTGTATATTGAATAATCTTATTGTTTATTTTTATTTACAGTAGTAAATTATAATTTTTGATTAATTTTATTTCATTTCTGTTCTGTTCATACTGCTCTCATAATGCTCTTCATCAGGGGTGTCAAACTCAAAGGCTAACTGGAGCCACGAAAATAAGGTTTAACTTTAGTGGACCCCAAAACAAAATTAATATTTATAGACGCGTAGGTTTACTGCTGCCATAACAAAGTTTTTTCTATGCAGAATAAGAAAATTTGTTAAATTAACTAATCTTTTTTACTGAATAGAAAAAAACTTAGTTATGGCAGCAAAAATTTGTTACAACAACAAATAATTTGTTATAGCAGCAAAACAAAACTCAGTTGAGACTATAGCTACTAATAGCTCTGTTAGAGAGACAAATCTTTTTTCACAGTATAAAATAACAAGAAAAACTTAATGTTTATGCCCTGACACTTGACATCTCTTCTCTGCTAGTACACTGTGAAAAAGGTTTTGTCGCCCTAGCAAACTTTTTAGTAGCTATATAGCATCAACTGAGTTTTTCTGAAGTTTTCTACTGCCACAACAAAGATTTTCTATGCAGAATTAGAAAATTTGTTAGTTATAGAACTGTACAATGGCGCCACTAATTAAGTGCGGCCTGTATCAAGTATACGATACACAACCTTAGTATACAGAGTGGTCTAATAGTATATAATCGTGAGGTTACCAACCAAGGAGAATGTATACTATTATGTATATAAGGAAGAGAGTATTGTATTTGTAAAAGTGTAAATGTAATTTATAAAAAGCTATCAACAACCAATTCGCTAATATTGTTAAATCAACTAATCTTTTTTACTGAATAGAGAACAACTTTGTTATGGCAACAGAAAATTTGTTGCAGCAACAGAAAATTTGTTGCAGCAACAGAAAATTTGTTGCAGCAACAAAAACTTTGTTATAACAGCGAAAAAAACTCAGTTGAGGCTTTAGCTACTAATAGCTCTAAAATAGAAAAAGTATCATTTTTCTCAGTGTATCTTTCCTATTTCGGGAGAAATTTTGTTCATAGTGATTACTTTCGAAAGTGACCGAAGGTGTCAGAAGTCTCCAAATATTTTATTTTAATTCAAGCATACTCACTTGAATGAATGTTGCTTTCAAATTTGAGTCGCACTGCATCTCGATCACCTACATTCAGTTCTAAGATTTACAATTTTTTCTGCGTATTTTTGATACGATCCAATATCATCTCAACTTGATTTGTTTATGTTACGCATCCGGAAGTGCGTTAAATCTTCATTTTTCAGTTGCTCTTCTCAAAGAACTAGTTCACATTTGAATGCTTTAAGTTTGTCAAACATGCGACTTATGTCACTCGCGACTCGGAGGTAATACACACAGTAGCGGTCATGGAAATTGCATTGGGAATTATTTCCGAATAAAAACATATATTTCTAAATATATTTCCTATATTCTTAATAATAAAGAACAGGAAATTGAATTTAAAAAAAGTAGATAAAAAAAAGTTTAAATTTTTCGTATGAAACTTATAAGCTCAAAAATTCATTTTCTGTTTTGAACACAACCACAAAACTCGGTTTTTCAAACCGGGGGGTCTGGGGGGTATGGAATACCCCCAGTACATTAGCAATTGTGTTCAAAAAAAGAAAATGTCTTATTGAACTTCAATTCAGAAATCAGAGATTTTTAGAAATTAGATTTGCGGTTTGAAAATTAAAAGTTAAATAACACTTTTTTTGCGTACAATCTCTGGTGTACTGGAGGGTATTCCATACCCCCCAGACCCCCCGGTTTGATAAACGCAGTTTTGTGTGCGTATTGTGTTTATATTGTGTACGGTTATTGAAATTTCATTGGGAATTGTTATTTTAAATCTGAAATATTCAGCGATGCAATTTCCATGACTGTTACTCTATGTAGCAGTTTGTTATTTTTTATTTATATATTATTGTGTGCCGATATATTGGCCGAACCACAAAAATGCGAAAAAATTGCTCTTCATATTCTAACAACTTTTTATTTATATTTTCATCTGTACTCTTAATTTCTTTTTTATGAACAAATATGCTACTGAACTTTTTTTTGCTTAACGAGAACTAACGAGTAATATGAAAGCTTTTGCCAAAATAACGTGGGATCAGCTATTCAATTATGCGACTGTCTTAAATGAAAAGTAATTTTAAATAAATAGTATTTTATTGAATTTTAAATTGAAAAATATTAATTTCAGAATAATTAGCGATTTTTAAAAATCGATTTTTCCAGGCAATAACGCATGTTTAATTTTCTACGCATGCATACATTTATTTGTATCGGATAATATTATTTGTAGTGTGTCGGTTATTGTATTTATTGAAAATTTTACAATTTTTATATTTTAATTCTAAAAAAAATCATTTATACGGTCATTACAAAAAATACATTGAAAACAATTTTCCTACTCCAGTTTATTGAAATCTTTTACAATTGCGACTGAATACATCATTGAAATTTTTATTCCAGTTTTAGTAATTATTTAGTTTTAATATCGTAAGCACGCGTACAATAACACGCATGCAAAAAGCACATTGCAAAACCAGTGTTAAAAGTGAAATAAATCAGAAGTTAAAAACGTGTAAGATAAGAAATAAAAATTATAGAAGAAGGTGGTAAAGTATGGAGTTATCAGTAGATTAAAATTTAATTAAATAATAGTAAATATTTTTAAATAAATAATATGAATCTCAAAACTAAAATTGAATTGGAATTCACCTGAACATCAATTCTTTTGGAAATTTTTTATTTTGAATTTATTGAGTTAATAAAAATGTGAAGCTTTCGTATCACTGCTGAAGTTACGGTTACCCTAAGATGAGTTTAAACATACAAGGTGATCATGCAAATTAATGCTCCGATTGAGCTAAATAAGAAAGAAAATGTATTTAGTAAATTGATGTTTTTCAAATATTTTTCTTTTAGATATTGTTGAGTCTGAAAAAATACACTTCAATTTGTTAAAGTGTATTTTTTTAGCTTCAGGAATATTAATGAGGGAATTTTAAAAACAATTATTTATTGCGCTTATCTCTTTTTATTATCTAATTCAGTCGGTTACATTGATACGACTTTTATATCAAGGAATTAATTATTTATTTATAATATTCAGAATTAAATCATAATATAAAAATTTTAGGAATTAACACTTGTATTATAAAATATTATTTATTTTTTATTTATTTATTTTTGTATTTTTAGTTCCACAAACAAAGTTATAATTAATTCTTTAAAACAACAAAAAAGTAAAATCAACAAATCCTGAAACGTAAACAAGAGTCATTCATTCATCGTCTTCATCAGATTCACTGGAGACTTTTTAAAATATGTAATTTTCGAGAAATAACAAAGAAGGTGTTAGTTAAGAATATTTTTCTTATGCTGCATTTTATTGTATAAAATACAGGTCATACAAGGAATATTTGCGTAATATGCAAGATCTATATGTCGTTTATTAATAAAAGGTTTTTATTATGTGCTATAATAACGTCTATCGGCCGTCATTTTACGTCAAAATGACTTTAATAATGACATAAATCAGAAACAACGTTGCTATTACGTTATTTCAGGGTACTGTTACTAATAATGAATTTATAATAAATAATAGAATTTATTACTTTTATTATTGTAAATTATTGATTTACATTATAACTGTCATTAGTTACATTATATACTACACTAAATTTAATATTATTTTACATTTAAAATGTAATCAATAATATTAAAATTTTAATTACATAATTAAAATGTAATCAACTATCCAACTAACTGAAAAAAAAATAATTTTGTGATAGAAAGCTTTTTGAATTTTTCAGTAAAATAAAATAAAATTTACAAACACGTTTTAATTTTACATTTAGTTTTCTGCATTTTGCTCAAAAACTACAAAACCCTACATTTATTTTACATTGCTGAAAAGGAAATAAAATTCTCTATAGCATGCCATTTGAAAGAAATATTTATGACGTCATCTTTTAGAAGTGCTAGGTAAAAAAATGTGTATTAAAAATCAAAAAATCTCGAGTTTATTGAGCCGGAGTTCCTTTTTGCTATACAGAACTGTTTTATGAAAAAAAAACCAATATGAGGTGATGTAGATAATAATTAGTTTTTAAAATCACGCAACAGTAATTTGTGATAAAGTCAAAAAAACACATTAAATAGTCTTGTTTTATAGTTGAGAAAGATAATAAATCTCTTGGTTTTCAGCGATGCAAATCCACGAAGAAATCTTATTTCGTAGATTTTAGCCTGTTTGCTAATATTTTTCTGCGGAAAGTTAAGTAATTTTCTTGCATTTATCGATTTTCCAATTGGAAACACAGGTATTATTTTCATAATACCAGAATTTGCTTTCAAATTTATTTGCTATTGAAATTTTGTATGAAAACGCAAGATATAGACAATAAAATTTTGAGACAAAGCAACACTTCTGTGTTTGAAGTCAAAATTATAATTTAAAATTGTTGAGATTACCTTTAAAGTTACAATATTTTTGTATCGAAATAATTAACTTAATGCCTTTGATCATTAAATTGGCTAAAGCACTTAAACATTAAATTTCAAGTTTCATTTTAAAGTCCAATTTATTAGAACCAACTTTTTGTGTGGTTTGCAGATGACTATGAGAATAGGCACACCACCAATGCTCTTGGTCTCGAGCACGTGTCAACGTAAGATGGAAAACTAGCTATTAGTTGGAATTTCTCTACTAATCAATAAATTGTGTAGCCGAATTTCTGAAAGAAATTCCAAAAAGTTTGTATTGTGGTATATAGGGATTGTGATGGTGTAACATAAAATATTGATATACGAAATAAAACTTGAAAAGAATAGATTGAGTAACGATGGAGCCAGAAAGTATACCCGCGCTGTTTACATCAAAAGTATATAAATTGCGTCTCTGGTGAGTTAATTTAAAAAGAAAAACAGGTTTGCAATTTAAAAAGGTAAGAGTCGAATTTACACCTACCACCTCAATTTGCTCCTTTAGTTCCCGAATGAATGCACTCTTTAGATTTTTTAAAAGGGAAAAGGTATTTTAATTTTACCACTTTTGCTACAAAAAAAAATTATATCGCTTCTCTAAAATGTTGGAAGCTTGAAGCAATAAAGCAATAAATGTCAGTATTGTAATTGTTGAACATTATCCAATTACGTTTACATTAGGCATTAATTTAAATTATTGCTTAAAGTGGATTCACATTGTTAATTTTCCAGATTAAGAGAACAATAATATTACTTCGACAAAGTGCTTTGCAATTAAAATAGTTAATAGAAATTCTATTAAAATATTTAATGAAAAATTCAAGGTGGAAAGTAAATAGCGAACCGTTTGAATGTTAACCCTTTTCGTTAAATGGAAGCGCCGTTTTAAAGTGACCAGTAAAATGTTGAACGCTAACCGTCGCAATAACTTTGATTAAAATAACATAAGGGAAGTAAAATTAATTGGCATTTACCTTGTGCAGGAGCGTAAATATTAAGATAAAGACAGTCTTCGCTCTGATTTTGTAGATATGGAAGTAATCGTTTCAAATAGTCCAATCTTCCTTTGGGCATTCTTCTTAAAGCCGCAGTTTCGTTATAAATGTCAGGTAACTTTTGTGGACACACTGGACTGAATTTGTCCGCTATTTTGACACCAGACCAAAGAGCACCCGTGACAGGTGGCATAAATCGTAAACTACCTAAAGGAGGACTCGCGTAAGGAATTCCTCTAAACACTTCCACTGGCTCAAGATGTCTCGAGTCTAGTGTCACTATGACACCACTTACATCACCGTACTTAGTCCTAACAGTTCGCGATGTTAATGGTAACCGCTGCTCGGGAGAAGGATCCCCATTAACCAATTCAACCCGTAGTAAAAATAACGTATACATGGTAATCAGCATTAAGGTGTTTAGCACCTTTCTTCTAGCCATGTTTGAATCTCTTTAAAAATTAATTACATAGTTTGGAATAACCATTACATTTTAAAAATTTCCTAAATTTAAATTTTTAAACATTTTATTCTAAAATTAACAAATTTTATTATTCCAAACTCCATAAACTCCATTTATATCCTTAAATTTAAATTTTTGGCACCAAATTTATTTCGATTAGTGCCTAAGTAATTTTAAATTTAAATAATTGTACCATGTATCACTGATTTACACAAAAACATAAACACTAATTTTTTTTAAATACCAATTAACACGAACACAGCAGTAGGATTTATTTTGATTTCAAATATTTTTCTAGAACAAGAGTAAGTAGCGGTATCACTTTGATCATAATTGCTATGTACGAGAACGTCACGAATTGCTTCCTGCAGGTTGACTGGCGTCGCGGGCGTTTAGACGCCGTCTTGCGCACGAATATTGCCTTTTTGCGCTTGTGCTGTCACTGGCAGAACTAAGCTTCGATTTGTAAATTTACGTACGGTGTTTATTCCACCTTATCCTACTTGGTTATTAAGATATTGTTTACATGTTGTTTCTAATAAGTACCAAGGAAGCTCAATTTATGTGAACAGGACCTGACAGATTATTTGCTGGATCATAAAAATTATCAGCGCTTAATTGATTTGAGATGGCGATAAATTGTGAGCTTTTAGGCAATTTTTGTAAATACTTCTGTAAATTTGGACAAGCTACAGATAATTTTACTCTAACCATGATCGCACGGTAGTAAAAAGTAAAAGGTGGGCCTGAATATATTCAAAGCATATTTAAATTTATGCCTTGTAGTTTGTTTTTAAGTAACTGAATTATGCCGTAATATTTAGTCGGAGAGCGTATAGGAGCCGTTGAACTTCTAATTTAAAAAGCAAGATGCTGATAAAAAACGACTGATTTGAATACTTCGAAAACCGCTTTGTATTATTGTATCTAATACAAGAGACGTAATATCGGAAGTAAATTTTCGTTGTAGCTTCGCTTGTTGAATTATTAAACTTGCGACTTTATTACATTTCCGATAACACATCGATTGTGTGTGTTTGATTGCAAAATACAAAATCATTTGACAGAATCTAAATAAACGAACTCTTAAAATGTAAAATACAAAATCTGTTTAAGTGGTTTTTTGCACAAATTTTCTTTACATATCCTTGCCTATGTTACGCCACTGGACGTAAATTCAAAAGTTTAAAAGAATTTAAAAATCAAAAATTAAACCAAAATATTAAAATAATTTTTATTTATTCTAGATGTATTCATATAACTGCGTCTTGTTTTATCTTCTGTAGACTGAAGACGCTTTATACACTTCTGCTGGAGTTGCACTTCTCAAACTTTGACTGCTTGGCGCTGCACTTCTCAAACTTAGACGTGGATGGTCGAAAAATTAATTTACCTCGACGGAAATGCTGTTGGCTAGACGAAGATTTGTATCGAATGTGGAGATATTTTCAGCAACTGGTAAATATTTTTATTCCATTATATATTTTTTTAAATATTTTTGCATGTTGTATTATTTCCGAATTTTTGTTTTCAAATAACTTGAAATTAATTTTGTTTCATGTAAAAGGCTGTAGAACTTAAAACGGAATGATTTTGGAAATTGTTCGTTAATTTGCAATAAAATTAGGTGCATTTTGCCAGCCCCCCATTTCGAAATTTGGATCCAAAATAGTCAATATTGTTTGTACTTCGTTTGTATCTGTATGTACCTTTCCTATTTATTCAAATTTAAATTAATATTTATTTTAGCATAGAATCCCAACTTGGAATCGAGAAAGATTTTCAAATCTTATCTAATTAAGATTTTGGAATAATTTATTTTTCTCTTTATCTCATAATTAGCCAAGAATGTAATACACCTATATCCTGTATATCTCAAAAGAAAATGTGGTATTCGTACAATTCAAAATAAAAAAAGGACACACAGGAATAAACTACTAAAACTATTTTATATCAAAACTAGCTGAAAAGCCCGTCCACGAACGGGCATCTAGGCCCGATTGGTTGGAAACTTGATTGATGTGCAACTCGTATATAATTACTTATATAAGTAATAAGTACTTCCAGGGGAAGGTACCGGCGGTGGTTTCATATATTTTTCGGTTGGTAATAAAATTTCCTTTTTCGATAAAAATGACACGCCATAGCAAGAGGGGAAGCAGAGTGCAGGGATTTTATGTATTAAGATTTCAAATCTTGGAAAAGGGGAATTTACCAAAAAGTCATTATTATTATGATATTAATTCATTTTGTTCATTTTGCATATTTAATAATATCTGAAAAACAAAATTGCTTCAGACAAATGTAAGGAAGGTAAAAACAGGTACAAACAAGGTATAAATGATAAAAACTATTTTGGATCAAAAATTCAAAATGGGGGGGGGGCTGGCAAAATGCATCTAATAAAATTTGCAGTTGCAATATCCCGCAGAAAAATAAATAATGTAATTTCTTTATTAAATGTTGTTTCAGATATTGGAAAGCAGATGGCCACACCATTGATTGGATTCCATGCCTGCATAGGTAGAGCGGGTTACTGTATACAGTAGCGGTCATGGAAATTGCATTGGGAATTATCTATTCCCGAATAAAAAAGTAGATTTCTAAGTATGTTGTATTCTAAATAATAAAGAATAGAAAATGGAACAGAAATAGATTAAAAGTTATATTTTTAGTTTGTAACTCATAAGCTCAAAAATACATTTTTTTTTTGAAAGCTAGGTTTTTTAATCCGGGGGGTCTGGGGGATATGGAATACCCCCCAGTACACCAGAGATTGTACGTACAAAAGTGTTATTAAACTTATAATTTGCAAACCGCAAATCTAATTTCTAAAAATCGAAGATTTTTGGGGATCTGTCTGTCAATCGTCCCCACGAGAAATGCTTCGACATCTGCACTATTGTAAAGAGGACAATTTTCTGAGTATATTAAAGAAAGAAATTTTGCGGATTATCCATTAGTTTTCGAGAAAACTGCATTTGAAAATCAAAATTTTAAATGCATTTTAGATAGGGAATTCATTAACACGGAAGTTCTATTGACGGTGCGTGCGTTCTGATATAGTCTTAATGTTCGCTAGTAGGCATAGGGGCACTTGGGCTGACCTCATTTGACCCCGATAACGGTATATAATACGGTATATACCGGTAGATAATACGGTATATGACGGTATCGGGGTCAAATGAGGTCAGCCCAAGTGCCCCTATGCCTACTTTCGCCGTCAGACGCGATTGTAACACGGTCGGGTGCAGATCGAGAATTATGAACCCCTTGCTTGTAACCGCACCTATTATCCGGTCCCCTCCGCTCCGGGCGCTACGCGCCGTTTTGATGAACGCTGACTCGCTAAAAACATCCCCCTAGGTAGCACAAACTCGCCAAAGGTGCTACTCGAAAGGGGTGAAACTTGTTAGCAACGCTCGATGTGTACCCGACGGTATCACAATCGCTTCTGACTGCTAACACTAAGACTATATCAGAACGCACGCACCGTCAATAGAACTTTCGTGCTAATGAATTCCCTATCTAAAATGCATGTAAAATTTTGATTTTCAAATGCCGTTTTCTCGAAAACTAATGGATAATCCGTAGCAATGTGCGGTCTCAAAATGCTCAGGAAATTGTCCTCTTTCTAATTGTAAAAAAATCAAATCGAAACTCGTGGGGACGATTAACTGACAGTAACCGATTTTGGTTTGAAATTCAATAACACATTTTCTTTTTTTGAACACAATCACTATAATGTGCTGGGGGGTATTAATTCCATACCCCCCCAGACCCCCCGGTTTAAAAAACCTAGCTTTGTGATTATGTTCGAAAAATAAAATATATTTTTGAGCTTATGAGTTGCAAAACAAAACATTTAACTTTTTATCTATTTCTATTCTATTTTCTATTCTTTCTTATTAACTTTTTAAGGACGAGACTGGTCGAAATATCGACCACCGATAGAACGCAAATATTTGTTGTTTTTCTATGTAATTTGATACACTGAACAGCCTCTGATTTAGGGGAAGCAAGTTCAGATTCAGGCATTACAAAGAAGCGTCAAAAATTATATGTTTGAAGTTACCATTTGTGGGAAAAGCCACATTTCTGCTAGATTTTGCGTAAAATTTAAATAATCGCAAAATAAAAGCTAATAATCTCAAAACCGTGGGTATACCAATTTTAAAGCCAAAAAAGCAACTATTTACTTACAATAAATTTCTAAATATAAATAATATAATTATTTTACATAAAATTTTTAAATGCGATTTTCAAGGTCAAGTATGCCCCCAAGAATTGTTTACATCTTTTTTTTTTAATTCACGCATGGAATCACCTAAGTAAAAAAACTTAAATCGGCAAACTTCATTTTTTACATTAGATTTTCCGAAAACCGTTGGTTATCTACAAACTTTATGAAAAAAAAAGGTCAATTTACACGTAAAACACCCCGTCATTAAACAGTTAAGAATATAGGTAATATATTTAGAAATCTATATTTCTAATTCGGAAATAATTCCCAATACAATTTCCATGACCGCTACTGTATAGTCTAAACCAGGTTTTCTTAAATTATGGGTCGCGACCCATTTCTTTCTTCTGGGGTCGCGAGAGATTTTAATGTCAAATATTATCATTAAAATGTATTTATTTATCTTTCTTTTATATTTATATGGGGTCGCCAGGAAACTCACAATCATAAATGGGGTCGTGAATGAATAAAGTTTAAGAAGCCCTGGTCTAATCTATTTTGTTTAACAAATTCAATGAGGTACGCAAATCAAAGCAATTCAATAATTTTTTTATTAAATTAGCTGAAATATTGCAATTATTGCAATTTCAACTGCTATATTGTATTTAATGGAATATTTTAAATCCCTTCCTTCCCATCCTTTCATGCAAATGCACGAGTGATATTGAATATTATGATATTAACACTAAATTTAAATTTATTTTTTTATTATTTCTTCTTTTGACTTCTTGTGAATAACTTGGTATGTTTTTAATTTTCAATTTTAATTAGTCAGGTAGAAGAGTTTGTTGTAGTTTGAAATTAAATGTTTTCATTTGCTTCTCTTTTTATTGTAATTCTATAACAATTTAAAGAGCTCTAATCTTTGAACGAAAATAATTGTATTTGTATGTGTAAAATTGTATTGAGAATTATTCCCGAATTAAAAATATAGATTTCTAAGTATATTACCTACCCAAGCAGCACAAAGCCGTCAAAAATGTACATATACGGTACCGATATTTACATAACGGTATGGCATAGATTTTCCCAATTTTTTGTTACTGTTTTAAGGTATCGTTTATGCACATATTTTTGTAATGGGTATTATTGATTTCCTACCGTTTTTGCCGTTACTATTTTGATGTATCAGTTATGTACATTTACGGTATAGAAAATTTTTTAACGGTCGGTATTGATTTGACCAATTTTCCGTTACTGTTATGATGTATCATTTATGTACATACATGTTACGTGTTGATTTTTTATGAACGGAATATTTAGAAATTTGCAGTGTAGTTTCGGTACATAATATATACGTACCTAATCGGCACTGATATTTTAAAATTTGATTAAAAGAATAATGAAAAAATATTCAATAATAATTTGAAAAAATTAATTTTTAATAATAAGGAATAGAAAATAGAATAGAAATAGATAAAAAGTTAAATGTTTCGTTTGCAACTCATAAAATCAAAAATATATTTTCTTTTTTGAACATAATCACAATCAAACCGGTGGGTCTGAAAAAAGTAGAATATGTGTTATTGAATTTCTAATCAGAAATCTTAGAAATCTTTTATAATTTTAGAAGTTACATTTCTGGTTAGAAACCCATAAGCTCAATAACAAATCTTTTTATGAACAATCTCTGATGTACTGGAGAGACCCCCCGGTTTGAAAACCTAGCTTTGTATGTGTATTGTGTGCGGTTATTGAAATTTCATTGCGAATTGTTATTTTAATTCGGAATTAATTACCGATGCAATTTCCATGACTCCATTTAAATCCTTCATTCGAAAAGTAATTTTTCGTTTGATAAAGACATGTAATAAGTAATCTGATATGTAGATACCTACTCTTGTTAAATCAAAACTGTACCTGATCTTAGTTACTTTAATAATTAATTTTATTATTTATAAGTTTGTTTTGTTTTTTAAAAAAATGTTTCACCCAAAAAGTTATAGCTATTTTACCTGAATGGCTTTACAAGAGCGTTATAATTTTATAAAATCAGTAATAATAATTTGTAAATTAATATGGATTAATTAAAACTACGAGTAATTGCAAAAGTAAATCTTCTTTTTGTTGTGATCAATTACCAATTCCTTCGGGATTTCTAGATAACATTATTATCTAAATGTTAAACTAATTATGGCCATAAGATATTACGAAAGTTTTAATGCACTGATGTTGTAGGTAAATAAATGTATATTATAAGCTTAATTTGAACGGAGAGAAGTGTGTTTTCATTTAGCTATTTATTCGATCAGTGTGCATGTTTTTATACGCTCATTAAATTTTAAACAGATACGAATACACTTTCCAAAGATGCAAAATTAAGAATAACGAAGTTCTATAAAGCAGTAGTACGTATTATGATTGCGAAGGGTGAATCTTGATTTTAGTTACAATTTTAACAAAAGGATCAACTCGAGAAACTTCGGGAGACAAAGCTGAAGGAACTACTTCTGCAGTAACTTCGCGTTACGTTTTGGATTTGTATTGTGAAAGGAGTATTATCTATCTTCACTGATTTTTTGATTTATTATAAATCTGATGTAGTTTACCTTAGTTGAAGAAACATCTGCTTAAACACGTTAATTAGTTATTTTTGGATTTTGGATCTCCCAATTTTGGACAAAAATTGGTTTATTTTGAAGAATATTTTTGGAAGATTGAATTTTGATTATTTTAAAAATCTGGAAGATTTTCATTAAATTAGTAAAATTAAAAAAGTTTAATAAAAGTGAGAATGCATAATATGGGTGCGGCTATCTCAACAAATAACTGTCTAAAATTTTATTTTAAATAATTTTGAATTACATTTCAAATTAAAAGAGTGTATTTTTCCCGGAGGAGCTCATTTGGATTTTTGGAACCTGGAAAAATTAATATTATATCAGAATATTAATTTTCTTTTAAAAATTATGTCGTGAATATTATTTTCCACTAATTAATCGTTATGACGTAATAATTAAATTTGTTTTACCTCAAAGGATTTTATGTCACCTTCTTACCACCTGTCGTTTTCCTCTCCGTTTTGTTATTTTTCCACCGAATGGAATTAAAGAAATATTTTAAATTAAAATTCACATGGTTGGTTTGGAAGAAGACCGACACAACTTTAAATTGTCATATTTTAAACTTTTAGATAAAATAACAGAAAATTGAAAATAGTCGCAAGTTATTAATATATTAATCCAAATTTTGCAGTAACAAATTTTGAATGAAATTAATTAGCAAAAAGTAACAATCTGAAAAAATAATTTTTTGACTGTTTTCTTTCAAGCACAAGATAATATATTTAATTCGTAAAATGATATAATTGAAGTACTTTTTAAATTTTTTCGGAAGTTTCAAGTACGTAGAGACTACAAGAAGGACTTATCATCATTTATTAGTCTTATAAAGAATTACCTGCTATAAATACTTAACCTTTTGCCAGAGAAAATTTATAATTTAAAGAAGTTACAATCAGGAATTCAAACGACATGCTACATGGTACGATTTTATTAGATCACTTAAGTAGCGTATAAAGGAAAACCATGATTGTAACTGAATTAAGTCGTTATACTAACATATACCTATAACATGTTATTGGAGCAAATCAGTAATTTTCGTAATGTTATAAATTTAACATCAATACCTAATATTAAAAAATATTTATACTTTAAAAAAATACTTTATTTTTGCATTGAATTAGCATCATCTGATCCTACCTACAAAATAATGTTTACAAGGAACTTAATTATTTTTACATAAAATTAACTCTAGAAAAGAAGTACCAGTCTAATTTTATAACATCGCGCGAATTACTCAGGCTGGTGTCATCTAGGTTTTCCTGTTAAACTGCACTTATGCGAAATAATAGTAGGTACAATGAAGTTGTTAAATCCCAGGCATATTTAAATTGCATATTGCAGACTCCGAAATATCCTCGGTGATAGGGCAGGATATGATAACTTTAATTAATTACCTTTTACATTTATTTCTAATTTATTTCATTATTGTTTTTACCTTATATAAAGTAGTAGCTAAAATTAATACCTCTATCTTCTAAGTTAATTGAAAGGAAATCGAATGAATCCCATGGCTACCTCGAGTAGCTACCTATTCGATAGTTGCAACAATTTGAATTATTTTCAGAGTTGAGAGCAACTTGATGGATACCTTGCCATTTAGCACGTTGCAAACTTTGTTACTTGGGAAATGTATTGCATTTTTTAGAAGTTGCAGGTTGAGTTGCTATGTTATTCCGTTATCACCTACGTCGTTAACGGTAACGATGGCAATACGGAAAATGTAATTTCAGAAATTATTTAACATTTCCAAGAGAACTTAGTCGGTAGCTTCCAACAAGTTCATAGTTCAATAATCGTAATAGGAATGGGCGGCTTTCGATGAGAAAACACACGCAGCGCAGATCCTCAAATCTTGTGATCGAATATTTGTCTCACTTTTTAAGTTTTCACATAAAATCTAATGGAAGGATTTGTACAGGCCCAACGGGATGCCATGTAATAATTTCTTTGGTTTTTTAAAGTTACAATTACTTCTAGTGATCTCATCATTTATTTCGTTGCAATTTCAAACATCACTTAAATTATATAAACATTTCAAAACATTGCTGAACTGATCAAGTATTATTAAAATTAAGTAAATTAATGAAGTTGTTTAATTAAATTGGATGTAAAACAAATTTAACTTTTACACTTCACATAGTTTTAATGTCTGTAACTTAATTAATATCTTAATTACAACAAGCAAGTTTTTTGTTGTCAAATTTACATTTGCAGAATAAAATTTGTAGTTTTATTAGTCTTGGCGGTATCATTTTTTGTTGCTCATATTACTCGTAATATCCATTTAGGAATTACAACAAACTTTTATGTTGTGTTTGTGAAGACTAGGCAAATAAGCAAAACAGGAAACGTTTTATCTCCCATATTAATGAGAGGGATTCAATGAGCAACTCCAAAAAAAAAGATTAATAATTGTTGATGGAGGGTGAAATTCTCCATACGTTCACGACGTTTAGATATATTTTTCTTAATTGTGGGGAATTGATAATGAATGCGGGAAACCTAATTCTTTAAGATATGCGGTTGCTCTTTTTGGTTTTGTTTCGATGGTGATAATTTCACATTATTTCCTTGCAAAGTTTTATTAAAATTATAAAAAGCACGAGCTGTACGTACAAATGAACAAAACAAAAGCTCCAGGACTCTCAACTTTGTATTGTGTCTCGTCACTGATTCGTGTCGTTGCTGATGATGACATACAAAGACACGACAGAAATCGGTTTTTTTGCTATTCTCTAAGAGTGCTAGAAAGTGATGACATTCAATTCAGAGCGTTTAAATAAATCGTATACGTGTAAAAAGTGACAGGTTCTGCCAAGACGGATATTAATGAATGCAATAATTATAAAAAATTTACTTTATTAGATGTCGGTAACAAATTATAAAAAGTTAATTAACTTAAATATATATATTTAACCGCCCCCTGTTATACATGCGCGCATGTACGGATTACTTAAAAATTATGGTGCGTTATTTTAGTTTAAGTGGATGCAAATGATACTTTATAAATCTCCACGTGCTTGGATGTGTACAGCGGAGTAAGTAGATGTGAATTTAAAATCAATTTATTTTATCGATTTTCAAATTAAATTGTTTACTTTTAATTTAAATATTATAATTTAAATTTAAAGGATGTAAATTCTTATTAAAAATTGTGTTAAGCTTTTAATTGCAGCGTTAGTTTGTTTTATAATTCCGTTATCGCTAAAAACGTGCCAATTCTGTGGATTAATCTAATCAATTAAATTTTAATTACTTATTTATAACATAATTTTCAATATAGCATAGCATTTTATATACTTTATGATCACAACTGTTAATAAAACTTAAGTCGTATAATAAAAACATAAATTTTATTTGAGCTTATATTAAGTTTGAATGAAATAGCAAAAGCCCTACGCTCGAGAATGCTTACTATACGTGTGACCAATGTCTAAAAACGTTTGAAGAATGTGAAGCTAAAATGAAAATTTCTTAAATAGCTTGTCACTTCAAAAAAATGTTTGCAATCGATACATATTCATATATTCCCTTTGAAATATTTGTTACATTATTTTTTTATATGCATAATATACTAGACGACAAAAAAATATTAATTGACGTATTTTGAGGTATATCCTGGTATAATTATATCGAAAGAATTTCAACTGTTTGCGAAGTACATCCAAATATTACATCCTTTTTAAATTTTTGTTCATTTATCTTGTATCAAAATATTTTAATTAACGCTTTCCAGCTTAAAATAATTTGAGGCGTAAGACATTTTTTACAGGAATTTTGACTTTGAATGTTTAAAAACATTAATAGGACTCTTTCTCACCGTTGATGAAAGCAGGAGAGGTTGCATTACACTTGTAATGCAACCTGTTATAAAACAGACAGAGTAACAAAAAACCATGAAATACATTTTCTTTTAGAAATTAAGCAAATGCCATCATCAACAACAAAACAGGGTTGTAGGAACATTCCTGAACCGCATTTATGCTGCTATGAGGTCTACATGCTAAAATATTTTTCTAAGTTAATAAGGCCAAAAGTATAAATATAAAGAAAGATGCCTTTGGATATATTTTGTATAAATTACCTTGACATCACTGGCGATGGCGTCCGCCTTGAATTTTATATTGCTGGAGCGTTAAATCATGCAAAGTGCAATAAAGAAGACATCTCGATAAGTTCCAAGTCCATGATCGAAGAATTTCAGATTGTTTAGACCTTTGCATAGCATCACTTCTAATTGCTTTTGTTTTTTAAATTACATGTGGTTCCACACTTTCTTTCAAGTTCGCCTTGTGTAGCAGTAATAAAAGGCTTTTAGCTTCAACATCAGATTTTAACAGAAAGATTTCTAGCTTTCGTTTTTTGGGGTGACAAATCACCAAAGGAAATCTGCTTACGCTTTTTTCAAAAATCGCAAAAAATTTTCATGGTCTTTTTATTACTTAAATCAACGCATCTGGTTCCGTAAAGTTCGGAAAACACACATGGGCCTGGCGGATATGCTTCAAACCAAGTCAAATAAGAGAAATAAAATTCCCAAGTGAGAATTAATTTGTACAATTTAAAGGCTTATAAAATTAAAACTATCGTACTTACGACAAATCTGAGTGCGTCATTCGCATTTTCACGTCGAACTTATTAAGCAACCGTGGAAAAAGTAAAAGATTTCAAACTTCCATTTTCTGGGGTGGAAAAACCATACATTTTTTTCAAAAGTTTCAAAAAATTTTCATTGCCTTTTTATTACTTATATCCACGCATCTACATGCGTATGCGCAAAAAACTGCATAGGAAAACGCCAAAAAATGCTTGGATTTGAAACTTTCAATTTTTGGGGTCAAAAAACACCAAAGGGGTTAACCTTACGTTTTTTTCAAAAATCGCCAAAAATTTAGGTGGTCTTTTTTTGACCATAACCGACGTGCTTTGATGCGAGGAGTTCGAAAACGCGGTATCGTTTGGAGAAAACGCTCGTAAGCTGTTCAAAATGACGTTCAAATATTTCCAACATTAAAGACGCATAAATCCTAAAATATCATACTTACGGCAAATCTACCTGCGTCAGTCGATTTATCTCAAAAAACTGCATAGGAAAACGCCAAAAAATGCTTGGATTTGAAACTTTCAATTTTTGGGGTCAAAAAACACCAAAGGGGTTAACCTTAAGTTTTTTTCAAAAATCGCCAAAAAATTTAGGTGGTCTTTTTTTGACCATAACCGACGTGCTTTGATGCGAGGAGTTCGAAAAACGCGGTATCGTTTGGAGAAAACGCTCGTAAGCGGTTCAAAATGACGTTCAAATATTTCCAACTTTAAAGACGCATAAATCCTAAAATATCATACTTACGGCAAATCTACCTGCGTCAGTCGATTTATCTCAAAAAACTGCATAGGAAAACGCCAAAAAATTCTTGGATTTGAAACTTTCAATTTTTGGGGTCAAAAAACACCAAAGGGGTTAACCTTACGTTTTTTTCAAAAATCGCCAAAAATTTAGGTGGTCTTTTTTTGACCATAACCGACGTGCTTTGATGCGAGGAGTTCGAAAAACGCGGTATCGTTTGGAGAAAACGCTCGTAAGCTGTTCAAAATGACGTTCAAATATTTCCAACATTAAAGACGCATAAATCCTAAAATATCATACTTACGGCAAATCTACCTGCGTCAGTCGATTTATCTCAAAAAACTGCATAGGAAAACGCCAAAAAATGCTTGGATTTGAAACTTTCAATTTTTGGGGTCAAAAAACACCAAAGGGGTTAACCTTAAGTTTTTTTCAAAAATCGCCAAAAAATTTAGGTGGTCTTTTTTTGACCATAACCGACGTGCTTTGATGCGAGGAGTTCGAAAAACGCGGTATCGTTTGGAGAAAACGCTCGTAAGCGGTTCAAAATGACGTTCAAATATTTCCAACTTTAAAGACGCATAAATCCTAAAATATCATACTTACGGCAAATCTACCTGCGTCAGTCGATTTATCTCAAAAAACTGCATAGGAAAACGCCAAAAAATGCTTGGATTTGAAACTTTCAATTTTTGGGGTCAAAAAACACCAAAGGGGTTAACCTTACGTTTTTGTCAAAAATCGCCAAAAATTTAGGTGGTCTTTTTTTGACTATAACCGACGTGCTTTGATGCGAGGAGTTCGAAAAACGCGGTATCGTTTGAAGAAAACGCTCGTAAGCGGTTCAAAATGACGTTCAAATATTTCCAACTTTAAAGACGCATATAAATCCTAAAATATCATACTTACGGCAAATCTACCTGCGTCAGTCGATTTATCTCAAAAAACTGCATAGGAAAACGCCAAAAAATTCTTGGATTTGAAACTTTCAATTTTTGGGGTCAAAAAACACCAAAGGGGTTAACCTTACGTTATTTTCAAAAATCGCCAAAAATTTAGGTGGTCTTTTTTTGACCATAACCGACGTGCTTTGATGCGAGGAGTTCGAAAAACGCGGTATCGTTTGAAGAAAACGCTCGTAAGCGGTTCAAAATGACGTTCAAATATTTCCAACTTTAAAGACGCATAAATCCTAAAATATCATAAATCCTAAAATATCATACTTACGGCAAATCTACCTGCGTCAGTCGATTTATCTCAAAAAACTGCATAGGAAAACGCCAAAAAATTCTTGGATTTGAAACTTTCAATTTTTGGGGTCAAAAAACACCAAAGGGGTTAACCTTACGTTTTTTTCAAAAATCGCCAAAAATTTAGGTGGTCTTTTTTTGACCATAACCGACGTGCTTTGATGCGAGGAGTTCGAAAAACGCGGTATCGTTTGGAGAAAACGCTCGTAAGCGGTTCAAAATGACGTTCAAATATTTCCAACTTTAAAGACGCATAAATCCTAAAATATCATACTTACGGCAAATCTACCTGCGTCAGTCGATTTATCTCAAAAAACTGTATAGGAAAACGCCAAAAAATTCTTGGATTTGAAACTTTCAATTTTTGGGGCCCAAAAAACACCAAAGGGGTTAACCTTACGTTTTTTTCAAAAATCGCCAAAAATTTAGGTGGTCTTTTTTTGACCATAACCGACGTGCTTTGATGCGAGGAGTTCGAAAAACGCGGTATCGTTTGGAGAAAACGCTCGTAAGCGGTTTAAAATGACGTTCAAATATTTCCAACTTTAAAGACGCATAAATCCTAAAATATCATACTTACGGCAAATCTACCTGCGTCAGTCGATTTATCTCAAAAAACTGCATAGGAAAACGCCAAAAAATTCTTGGATTTGAAACTTTCAATTTTTGGGGTCAAAAAACACCAAAGGGGTTAACCTTACGTTTTTTTCAAAAATCGCCAAAAATTTAGGTGGTCTTTTTTGACCATAACCGACGTGCTTTGATGCGAGGAGTTCGAAAAACGCGGTATCGTTTGGAGAAAACGCTCGTAAGCTGTTCAAAATGACGTTCAAATATTTCCAACTTTAAAGACGCATAAATCCTAAAATATCATACTTACGGCAAATCTACCTGCGTCAGTCGATTTATCTCAAAAAACTGCATAGGAAAACGCCAAAAAATTCTTGGATTTAAAACTTTCAATTTTTGGGGTCAAAAAACACCAAAGGGGTTAACCTTACGTTTTTTTCAAAAATCGCCAAAAATTTAGGTGGTCTTTTTTTGACCATAACCGACGTGCTTTGATGCGAGGAGTTCGAAAAACGCGGTATCGTTTGGAGAAAACGCTCGTAAGCTGTTCAAAATGACGTTCAAATATTTCCAACTTTAAAGACGCATAAATCCTAAAATATCATACTTACGGCAAATCTACCTGCGTCAGTCGATTTATCTCAAAAAACTGCATAGGAAAACGCCAAAAAATTCTTGGATTTGAAACTTTCAATTTTTGGGGTCAAAAAACACCAAAGGGGTTAACCTTACGTTATTTTCAAAAATCGCCAAAAATTTAGGTGGTCTTTTTTTGACCATAACCAACGTGCTTTGATGCGAGGAGTTCGAAAAACGAGGTATTGTTTGAAGAAAACGCTCGTAAGCGGTTCAAAATGACGTTCAAATATTTCCAACTTTAAAGACGCATAAATCCTAAAATATCATAAATCCTAAAATATCATACTTACGGCAAATCTACCTGCGTCAGTCGATTTATCTCAAAAAACTGCATAGGAAAACGCCAAAAAATTCTTGGATTTGAAACTTTCAATTTTTGGGGTCAAAAAACACCAAAGGGGTTAACCTTACGTATTTTTCAAAAATCGCCAAAAATTTAGGTGGTCTTTTTTTGACCATAACCGACGTGCTTTGATGCGAGGAGTTCGAAAAACGCGGTATCGTTTGGAGAAAACGCTCGTAAGCGGTTCAAAATGACGTTCAAATATTTCCAACTTTAAAGACGCATAAATCCTAAAATATCATACTTACGGCAAATCTACCTGCGTCAGTCGATTTATCTCAAAAAACTGTATAGGAAAACGCCAAAAAATTCTTGGATTTGAAACTTTCAATTTTTGGGGTCAAAAAACACCAAAGGGGTTAACCTTACGTTTTTTTCAAAAATCGCCAAAAATTTAGGTGGTCTTTTTTTGACCATAACCGACATGCTTTGATGCGAGGAGTTCGAAAAACGCGGTATCGTTTGGAGAAAACGCTCATCGTAAGCGGTTTAAAATGACGTTCAAATATTTCCAACTTTAAAGACGCATAAATCCTAAAATATCATACTTACGGCAAATCTACCTGCGTCAGTCGATTTATCTCAAAAAACTGCATAGGAAAACGCCAAAAAATTCTTGGATTTGAAACTTTCAATTTTTGGGGTCAAAAAACACCAAAGGGGTTAACCTTACGTTATTTTCAAAAATCGCCAAAAATTTAGGTGGTCTTTTTTTGACCATAACCGACGTGCTTTGATGCGAGGAGTTCGAAAAACGCGGTATCGTTTGAAGAAAACGCTCGTAAGCGGTTCAAAATTATACGTTCAAATATTTCCAACTTTAAACCGCATAAATCCTAAAATATCATACTTACGACAAATCTACCTGCGTCAGTCGATTTATCTCAAAAAACTGCATAGGAAAACGCCAAAAAATTCTTGGATTTGAAACTTTCAATTTTTGGGGTCAAAAAACACCAAAGGGGTTAACCTTACGTTTTTTTCAAAAATCGCCAAAAATTTAGGTGGTCTTTTTTTGACCATAACCGACGTGCTTTGATGCGAGGAGTTCGAAAAACGCGGTATCGTTTGAAGAAAACGCTCGTAAGCGGTTCAAAATGACGTTCAAATATTTCCAACTTTAAAGACGCATAAATCCTAAAATATCATACTTACGGCAAATCTACCTGCGTCAGTCGATTTATCTCAAAAAACTGCATAGGAAAACGCCAAAAAATTCTTGGATTTGAAACTTTCAATTTTTGGGGTCAAAAAACACCAAAGGGGTAACCTTACGTTTTTTTCAAAAATCGCCAAAAATTTAGGTGGTCTTTTTTTGACCATAACCGACGTGCTTTGATGGGAGGAGTTCGAAAAACGCGGTATCGTTTGGAGAAAACGCTCGTAAGCGGTTCAAAATGACGTTCAAATATTTCCAACTTTAAAGACGCATAAATCCTAAAATATCATACTTACGGCAAATCTACCTGCGTCAGTCGATTTATCTCAAAAAAGTGCATAGGAAAACGCCAAAAAATTCTTGGATTTGAAACTTTCAATTTTTGGGGTCAAAAAACACCAAAGGGGTTAACCTTACGTTTTTTTCAAAAATCGCCAAAAATTTAGGTGGTCTTTTTTGACCATAACCGACGTGCTTTGATGCGAGGAGTTCGAAAAACGCGGTATCGTTTGGAGAAAACGCTCGTAAGCTGTTCAAAATGACGTTCAAATATTTCCAACTTTAAAGACGCATAAATCCTAAAATATCATACTTACGGCAAATCTACCTGCGTCAGTCGATTTATCTCAAGAAACTGCATAGGAAAACGCCAAAAAATGCTTGGATTTGAAACTTTCAATTTTTGGGGTCAAAAAACACCAAAGGGGTTAACCTTACGTTTTTTTCAAAAATCGCCAAAAAATTTAGGTGGTCTTTTTTTGACCATAACCGACGTGCTTTGATGCGAGGAGTTCGAAAAACGCGGTATCGTTTGGAGAAAACGCTCGTAAGCGGTTCAAAATGACGTTCAAATATTTCCAACTTTAAAGACGCATAAATCCTAAAATATCATACTTACGGCAAATCTACCTGCGTCAGTCGATTTATCTCAAAAAACTGCATAGGAAAACGCCAAAAAATTCTTGGATTTAAAACTTTCAATTTTTGGGGTCAAAAAACACCAAAGGGGTTAACCTTACGTTTTTTTCAAAAATCGCCAAAAATTTAGGTGGTCTTTTTTTGACCATAACCGACGTGCTTTGATGCGAGGAGTTCGAAAAACGCGGTATCGTTTGGAGAAAACGCTCGTAAGCTGTTCAAAATGACGTTCAAATATTTCCAACTTTAAAGACGCATAAATCCTAAAATATCATACTTACGGCAAATCTACCTGCGTCAGTCGATTTATCTCAAAAAACTGCATAGGAAAACGCCAAAAAATTCTTGGATTTGAAACTTTCAATTTTTGGGGTCAAAAAACACCAAAGGGGTTAACCTTACGTTATTTTCAAAAATCGCCAAAAATTTAGGTGGTCTTTTTTTGACCATAACCGACGTGCTTTGATGCGAGGAGTTCGAAAAACGCGGTATTGTTTGAAGAAAACGCTCGTAAGCGGTTCAAAATGACGTTCAAATATTTCCAACTTTAAAGACGCATAAATCCTAAAATATCATAAATCCTAAAATATCATACTTACGGCAAATCTACCTGCGTCAGTCGATTTATCTCAAAAAACTGCATAGGAAAACGCCAAAAAATTCTTGGATTTGAAACTTTCAATTTTTGGGGTCAAAAAACACCAAAGGGGTTAACCTTACGTTTTTTTCAAAAATCGCCAAAAATTTAGGTGGTCTTTTTTTGACCATAACCGACGTGCTTTGATGCGAGGAGTTCGAAAAACGCGGTATCGTTTGGAGAAAACGCTCGTAAGCGGTTCAAAATGACGTTCAAATATTTCCAACTTTAAAGACGCATAAATCCTAAAATATCATACTTACGGCAAATCTACCTGCGTCAGTCGATTTATCTCAAAAAACTGTATAGGAAAACGCCAAAAAATTCTTGGATTTGAAACTTTCAATTTTTGGGGTCAAAAAACACCAAAGGGGTTAACCTTACGTTTTTTTCAAAAATCGCCAAAAATTTAGGTGGTCTTTTTTTGACCATAACCGACGTGCTTTGATGCGAGGAGTTCGAAAAACGCGGTATCGTTTGGAGAAAACGCTCATCGTAAGCGGTTTAAAATGACATTCAAATATTTCCAACTTTAAAGACGCATAAATCCTAAAATATCATACTTACGGCAAATCTACCTGCGTCAGTCGATTTATCTCAAAAAACTGCATAGGAAAACGCCAAAAAATTCTTGGATTTGAAACTTTCAATTTTTGGGGTCAAAAAACACCAAAGGGGTTAACCTTACGTTTTTTTCAAAAATCGCCAAAAATTTAGGTGGTCTTTTTTTGACCATAACCGACGTGCTTTGATGCGAGGAGTTCGAAAAACGCGGTATCGTTTGGAGAAAACGCTCGTAAGCGGTTCAAAATGACGTTCAAATATTTCCAACTTTAAAGACGCATAAATCCTAAAATATCATACTTACGGCAAATCTACCTGCGTCAGTCGATTTATCTCAAAAAACTGCATAGGAAAACGCCAAAAAATTCTTGGATTTGAAACTTTCAATTTTTGGGGTCAAAAAACACCAAAGGGGTTAACCTTACGTTATTTTCAAAAATCGCCAAAAATTTAGGTGGTCTTTTTTTGACCATAACCGACGTGCTTTGATGCGAGGAGTTCGAAAAACGCGGTATCGTTTGAAGAAAACGCTCGTAAGCGGTTCAAAATTATACGTTCAAATATTTCCAACTTTAAACCGCATAAATCCTAAAATATCATACTTACGACAAATCTACCTGCGTCAGTCGATTTATCTCAAAAAACTGCATAGGAAAACGCCAAAAAATTCTTGGATTTGAAACTTTCAATTTTTGGGGTCAAAAAACACCAAAGGGGTTAACCTTACGTTTTTTTCAAAAATCGCCAAAAATTTAGGTGGTCTTTTTTTGACCATAACCGACGTGCTTTGATGCGAGGAGTTCGAAAAACGCGGTATCGTTTGGAGAAAACGCTCGTAAGCGGTTCAAAATGACGTTCAAATATCTCCAACTTTAAAGACGCATAAATCCTAAAATATCATACTTACGGCAAATCTACCTGCGTCAGTCGATTTATCTCAAAAAACTGTATGGGAAAACGCCAAAAAATTCTTGGATTTGAAACTTTCAATTTTTGGGGTCAAAAAACACCAAAGGGGTAACCTTACGTTATTTTCAAAAATCGCCAAAAATTTAGGTGGTCTTTTTTTGACCATAACCGACGTGCTTTGATGCGAGGAGTTCGAAAAACGCGGTATCGTTTGAAGAAAACGCTCGTAAGCGGTTCAAAATTATACGTTCAAATATTTCCAACTTTAAACCGCATAAATCCTAAAATATCATACTTACGACAAATCTACCTGCGTCAGTCGATTTATCTCAAAAAACTGCATAGGAAAACGCCAAAAAATTCTTGGATTTGAAACTTTCAATTTTTGGGGTCAAAAAACACCAAAGGGGTTAACCTTACGTTTTTTTCAAAAATCGCCAAAAATTTAGGTGGTCTTTTTTTGACCATAACCGACGTGCTTTGATGCGAGGAGTTCGAAAAACGCGGTATCGTTTGGAGAAAACGCTCGTAAGCTGTTCAAAATGACGTTCAAATATTTCCAACTTTAAAGACGCATAAATCCTAAAATATCATACTTACGGCAAATCTACCTGCGTCAGTCGATTTATCTCAAAAAACTGCATAGGAAAACGCCAAAAAATGCTTGGATTTGAAACTTTCAATTTTTGGGGTCAAAAAACACCAAAGGGGTTAACCTTACGTTTTTTTCAAAAATCGCCAAAAAATTTAGGTGGTCTTTTTTTGACCATAACCGACGTGCTTTGATGCGAGGAGTTCGAAAAACGCGGTGTCGTTTGGAGAAAACGCTCGTAAGCGGTTCAAAATGACGTTCAAATATTTCCAACTTTAAAGACGCATAAATCCTAAAATATCATACTTACGGCAAATCTACCTGCGTCAGTCGATTTATCTCAAAAAACTGCATAGGAAAACGCCAAAAAATTCTTGGATTTGAAACTTTCAATTTTTGGGGTCAAAAAACACCAAAGGGGTTAACCTTACGTTATTTTCAAAAATCGCCAAAAATTTAGGTGGTCTTTTTTTGACCATAACCGACGTGCTTTGATGCGAGGAGTTCGAAAAACGCGGTATCGTTTGAAGAAAACGCTCGTAAGCGGTTCAAAATTATACGTTCAGATATTTCCAACTTTAAACCGCATAAATCGTAAAATATCATACTTACGGCAAATCTACCTGCGTCAGTCGATTTATCTCAAAAAACTGCATAGGAAAACGCCAAAAAATTCTTGGATTTGAAACTTTCAATTTTTGGGGTCAAAAAACACCAAAGGGGTTAACCTTACGTTTTTTTCAAAAATCGCCAAAAATTTAGGTGGTCTTTTTTGACCATAACCGACGTGCTTTGATGCGAGGAGTTCGAAAAACGCGGTATCGTTTGAAGAAAACGCTCGTAAGCGGTTCAAAATGACGTTCAAATATTTCCAACTTTAAAGACGCATAAATCCTAAAATATCATACTTACGGCAAATCTACCTGCGTCAGTCGATTTATCTCAAAAAACTGCATAGGAAAACGCCAAAAAATTCTTGGATTTGAAACTTTCAATTTTTGGGGTCAAAAAACACCAAAGGGGTAACCTTACGTTTTTTTCAAAAATCGCCAAAAATTTAGGTGGTCTTTTTTTGACCATAACCGACGTGCTTTGATGGGAGGAGTTCGAAAAACGCGGTATCGTTTGGAGAAAACGCTCGTAAGCGGTTCAAAATGACGTTCAAATATTTCCAACTTTAAAGACGCATAAATCCTAAAATATCATACTTACGGCAAATCTACCTGCGTCAGTCGATTTATCTCAAAAAAGTGCATAGGAAAACGCCAAAAAATTCTTGGATTTGAAACTTTCAATTTTTGGGGTCAAAAAACACCAAAGGGGTTAACCTTACGTTTTTTTCAAAAATCCCCAAAAAATTAGGTGGTCTTTTTTTGACCATAACCGACGTGCTTTGATGCGAGGAGTTCGAAAAACGCGGTATCGTTTGGAGAAAACGCTCGTAAGCTGTTCAAAATGACGTTCAAATATTTCCAACTTTAAAGACGCATAAATCCTAAAATATCATACTTACGGCAAATCTACCTGCGTCAGTCGATTTATCTCAAAAAAGTGCATAGGAAAACGCCAAAAAATTCTTGGATTTGAAACTTTCAATTTTTGGGGTCAAAAAACACCAAAGGGGTTAACCTTACGTTTTTTTCAAAAATCGCCAAAAATTTAGGTGGTCTTTTTTTGACCATAACCGACGTGCTTTGATGCGAGGAGTTCGAAAAACGCGGTATCGTTTGAAGAAAACGCTCGTAAGCGGTTCAAAATGACGTTCAAATATTTCCAACTTTAAAGACGCATAAATCCTAAAATATCATACTTACGGCAAATCTACCTGCGTCAGTCGATTTATCTCAAAAAACTGCATAGGAAAACGCCAAAAAATTCTTGGATTTGAAACTTTCAATTTTTGGGGTCAAAAAACACCAAAGGGGTTAACCTTACGTTTTTTTCAAAAATCGCCAAAAATTTAGGTGGTCTTTTTTTGACCATAACCGACGTGCTTTGATGCGAGGAGTTCGAAAAACGCGGTATCGTTTGAAGAAAACGCTCGTAAGCGGTTCAAAATGACGTTCAAATATTTCCAACTTTAAAGACGCATAAATCCTAAAATATCATACTTACGGCAAATCTACCTGCGTCAGTCGATTTATCTCAAAAAACTGCATAGGAAAACGCCAAAAAATTCTTGGATTTGAAACTTTCAATTTTTGGGGTCAAAAAACACCAAAGGGGTTAACCTTACGTTATTTTCAAAAATCGCCAAAAATTTAGGTGGTCTTTTTTTGACCATAACCGACGTGCTTTGATGCGAGGAGTTCGAAAAACGCGGTATCGTTTGAAGAAAACGCTCGTAAGCGGTTCAAAATGACGTTCAAATATTTCCAAATTTAAATACGCATAAATCCTAAAATATCATACTTACGGCAAATCTACCTACGTCAGTCGATTTATCTCAAAAAACTGCATAGGAAAACGCCAAAAAATTCTTGGATTTGAAACTTTCAATTTTTGGGGTCAAAAAACACCATAGGGGTTAACCTTACGTTATTTTCAAAAATCGCCAAAAATTTAGGTGGTCTTTTTTTGACCATAACCGACGTGCTTTGATGCGAGGAGTTCGAAAAACGCGGTATCGTTTGGAGAAAACGCTCGTAAGCGGTTCAAAATGACGTTCAAATATTTCCAACTTTAAAGACGCATAAATCCTAAAATATCATACTTACGGCAAATCTACCTGCGTCAGTCGATTTATCTCAAAAAACTGCATAGGAAAACGCCAAAAAATTCTTGGATTTGAAACTTTCAATTTTTGGGGTCAAAAAACACCAAAGGGGTTAACCTTACGTTTTTTTCAAAAATCGCCAAAAATTTAGGTGGTCTTTTTTTGACCATAACCGACGTGCTTTGATGCGAGGAGTTCGAAAAACGCGGTATCGTTTGAAGAAAACGCTCGTAAGCGGTTCAAAATGACGTTCAAATATTTCCAACTTTAAAGACGCATAAATCCTAAAATATCATACTTACGGCAAATCTACCTGCGTCAGTCGATTTATCTCAAAAAACTGCATAGGAAAACGCCAAAAAATTCTTGGATTTGAAACTTTCAATTTTTGGGGTCAAAAAACACCAAAGGGGTTGACCTTACGTTATTTTCAAAAATCGCCAAAAATTTAGGTGGTCTTTTTTTGACCATAACCGACGTGCTTTGATGCGAGGAGTTCGAAAAACGCGGTATCGTTTGAAGAAAACGCTCGTAAGCGGTTCAAAATGACGTTCAAATATTTCCAAATTTAAATACGCATAAATCCTAAAATATCATACTTACGGCAAATCTACCTGCGTCAGTCGATTTATCTCAAAAAACTGCATAGGAAAACGCCAAAAAATTCTTGGATTTGAAACTTTCAATTTTTGGGGTCAAAAAACACCAAAGGGGTTAACCTTACGTTTTTTTCAAAAATCGCCAAAAATTTAGGTGGTCTTTTTTTGACCATAACCGACGTGCTTTGATGCGAGGAGTTCGAAAAACGCGGTATCGTTTGAAGAAAACGCTCGTAAGCGGTTCAAAATGACGTTCAAATATTTCCAACTTTAAAGACGCATAAATCCTAAAATATCATACTTACGGCAAATCTACCTGCGTCAGTCGATTTATCTCAAAAAACTGCATAGGAAAACGCCAAAAAATTCTTGGATTTGAAACTTTCAATTTTTGGGGTCAAAAAACACCAAAGGGGTTAACCTTACGTTATTTTCAAAAATCGCCAAAAATTTAGGTGGTCTTTTTTTGACCATAACCGACGTGCTTTGATGCGAGGAGTTCGAAAAACGCGGTATCGTTTGAAGAAAACGCTCGTAAGCGGTTCAAAATGACGTTCAAATATTTCCAAATTTAAATACGCATAAATCCTAAAATATCATACTTACGGCAAATCTACCTACGTCAGTCGATTTATCTCAAAAAACTGCATAGGAAAACGCCAAAAAATTCTTGGATTTGAAACTTTCAATTTTTGGGGTCAAAAAACACCAAAGGGGTTAACCTTACGTTATTTTCAAAAATCGCCAAAAATTTAGGTGGTCTTTTTTTGACCATAACCGACGTGCTTTGATGCGAGGAGTTCGAAAAACGCGGTATCGTTTGAAGAAAACGCTCGTAAGCGGTTCAAAATGACGTTCAAATATTTCCAAATTTAAATACGCATAAATCCTAAAATATCATACTTACGGCAAATCTACCTGCGTCAGTCGATTTATCTCAAAAAACTGCATAGGAAAACGCCGAAAAATTCTTGGATTTGAAACTTTCAATTTTTGGGGTCAGAAAACACCAAAGGGGTTAACCTTACGTTATTTTCAAAAATCGCCAAAAATTTAGGTGGTCTTTTTTTGACCATAACCGACGTGCTTTGATGCGAGGAGTTCGAAAAACGCGGTATCGTTTGGAGAAAACGCTCGTAAGCGGTTCAAAATGACGTTCAAATATTTCCAACTTTAAAGACACATAAATCCTAAAATATCATACTTACGGCAAATCTACCTGCGTCAGTCGATTTATCTCAAAAAACTGCATAGGAAAACGCCAAAAAATTCTTGGATTTGAAACTTTCAATTTTTGGGGTCAAAAAACACCAAGGGGGTTAACCTTACGTTTTTTTCAAAAATCGCCAAAAATTTAGGTGGTCATTTTTTGACCATAACCGACGTGCTTTGATGCGAGGAGTTCGAAAAACGCGGTATCGTTTGGAGAAAACGCTCGTAAGCGGTTCAAAATGACGTTCAAATATTTCCAACTTTAAAGACGCATAAATCCTAAAATATCATACTTACGGCAAATCTACCTGCGTCAGTCGATTTATCTCAAAAAACTGCATAGGAAAACGCCAAAAAATTCTTGGATTTGAAACTTTCAATTTTTGGGGTCAAAAAACACCAAAGGGGTTAACCATACGTTGTTTTCAAAAATCGCCAAAAATTTAGGTGGTCTTTTTTTGACCATAACCGACGTGCTTTGATGCGAGGAGTTCGAAAAACGCGGTATCGTTTGGAGAAAACGCTCGTAAGCGGTTCAAAATGACGTTCAAATATTTCCAACTTTAAAGACGCATAAATCCTAAAATATCATACTTACGGCAAATCTACCTGCGTCAGTCGATTTATCTCAAAAAACTGCATAGGAAAACGCCAAAAAATTCTTGGATTTGAAACTTTCAATTTTTGGGGTCAAAAAACACCAAAGGGGTTAACCTTACGTTTTTTTCAAAAGTCGCCAAAAATTTAGGTGGTCTTTTTTTGACCATAACCGACGTGCTTTGATGCGAGGAGTTCTAAAAACGCGGTATCGTTTGGAGAAAACGCTCGTAAGCTGTTCAAAATGACGTTCAAATATTTCCAACTTTAAAGACGCATAAATCCTAAAATATCATACTTACGGCAAATCTACCTGCGTCAGTCGATTTATCTCAAAAAACTGCATAGGAAAACGCCAAAAAATTCTTGGATTTGAAACTTTCAATTTTTGGGGTCAAAAAACACCAAAGGGGTTAACCTTACGTTTTTTTCAAAAATCGCCAAAAATTTAGGTGGTCTTTTTTTGACCATAACCGACGTGCTTTGATGCGAGGAGTTCGAAAAACGCGGTATCGTTTGAAGAAAACGCTCGTAAGCGGTTCAAAATGACGTTCAAATATTTCCAACTTTAAAGACGCATAAATCCTAAAATATCATACTTACGGCAAATCTACCTGCGTCAGTCGATTTATCTCAAAAAACTGCATAGGAAAACGCCAAAAAATTCTTGGATTTGAAACTTTCAATTTTTGGGGTCAAAAAACACCAAAGGGGTTAACCTTACGTTATTTTCAAAAATCGCCAAAAATTTAGGTGGTCTTTTTTTGACCATAACCGACGTGCTTTGATGCGAGGAGTTCGAAAAACGCGGTATCGTTTGAAGAAAACGCTCGTAAGCGGTTCAAAATGACGTTCAAATATTTCCAACTTTAAAGACGCATAAATCCTAAAATATCATACTTACGGCAAATCTACCTGCGTCAGTCGATTTATCTCAAAAAACTGCATAGGAAAACGCCAAAAAATTCTTGGATTTGAAACGTTCAATTTTTGGGGTCAAAAAACACCAAAGGGGTTAACCTTACGTTTTTTTCAAAAATCGCCAAAAATTTAGGTGGTCTTTTTTTGACCATAACCGACGTGCTTTGATGCGAGGAGTTCGAAAAACGCGGTATCGTTTGGAGAAAACGCTCGTAAGCTGTTCAAAATGACGTTCAAATATTTCCAATTTTAAAGACGCATAAATCCTAAAATATCATACTTACGGCAAATCTACCTGCGTCAGTCGATTTATCTCAAAAAACTGCATAGGAAAACGCCAAAAAATGCTTGGATTTGCAACTTTCAATTTTTGGGGTCAAAAAACACCAAAGGGGTTAACCTTACGTTTTTTTCAAAAATCGCCAAAAATTTACGTGGTCTTTTTTTGACCATAACCGACGTGCTTTGATGCGAGGAGTTCGAAAAACGCGGTATCGTTTGAAGAAAACGCTCGTAAGCGGTTCAAAATGACGTTCAAATATTTCCAACTTTAAAGACGCATAAATCCTAAAATATCATACTTACGGCAAATCTACCTGCGTCAGTCGATTTATCTCAAAAAACTGCATAGGAAAACGCCAAAAAATTCTTGGATTTGAAACTTTCAATTTTTGGGGTCAAAAAACACCAAAGGGGTTAACCTTACGTTATTTTCAAAAATCGCCAAAAATTTAGGTGGTCTTTTTTTGACCATAACCGACGTGCTTTGATGCGAGGAGTTCGAAAAACGCGGTATCGTTTGAAGAAAACGCTCGTAAGCGGTTCAAAATGACGTTCAAATATTTCCAACTTTAAAGACGCATAAATCCTAAAATATCATACTTACGGCAAATCTACCTGCGTCAGTCGATTTATCTCAAAAAACTGTATAGGAAAACGCCAAAAAATTCTTGGATTTGAAACTTTCAATTTTTGGGGTCAAAAAACACCAAAGGGGTTAACCTTACGTTTTTTTCAAAAATCGCCAAAAATTTAGGTGGTATTTTTTTGACCATAACCGACGTGCTTTGATGCGAGGAGTTCGAAAAACGCGGTATCGTTTGAAGAAAACGCTCGTAAGCTGTTCAAAATGACGTTCAAATATTTCCAAATTTAAAGACGCATAAATCCTAAAATATCATACTTACGGCAAATCTACCTGCGTCAGTCGATTTATCTCAAAAAACTGCATAGGAAAACGCCAAAAAATTCTTGGATTTGAAACTTTCAATTTTTGGGGTCAAAAAACACCAAAGGGGTTAACCTTACGTTATTTTCAAAAATCGCCAAAAATTTAGGTGGTCTTTTTTTGACCATAACCGACGTGCTTTGATGCGAGGAGTTCGAAAAACGCGGTATCGTTTGAAGAAAACGCTCGTAAGCGGTTCAAAATGACGTTCAAATATTTCCAACTTTAAAGACGCATAAATCCTAAAATATCATACTTACGGCAAATCTACCTGCGTCAGTCGATTTATCTCAAAAAACTGCATAGGAAAACGCCAAAAAATTCTTGGATTTGAAACTTTCAATTTTTGGGGTCAAAAAACACCAAAGGGGTTAACCTTACGTTTTTTTCAAAAATCGCCAAAAATTTAGGTGGTCTTTTTTTGACCATAACCGACGTGCTTTGATGCGAGGAGTTCGAAAAACGCGGTATCGTTTGGAGAAAACGCTCGTAAGCTGTTCAAAATGACGTTCAAATATTTCCAACTTTAAAGACGCATAAATCCTAAAATATCATACTTACGGCAAATCTACCTGCGTCAGTCGATTTATCTCAAAAAACTGCATAGGAAAACGCCAAAAAATGCTTGGATTTGAAACTTTCAATTTTTGGGGTCAAAAAACACCAAAGGGGTTAACCTTACGTTTTTTTCAAAAATCGCCAAAAATTTAGGTGGTCTTTTTTTGACCATAACCGACGTGCTTTGATGCGAGGAGTTCGAAAAACGCGGTATCGTTTGAAGAAAACGCTCGTAAGCGGTTCAAAATGACGTTCAAATATTTCCAACTTTAAAGACGCATAAATCCTAAAATATCATACTTACGGCAAATCTACCTGCGTCAGTCGATTTATCTCAAAAAACTGCATAGGAAAACGCCAAAAAATTCTTGGATTTGAAACTTTCAATTTTTGGGGTCAAAAAACACCAAAGGGGTTAACCTTACGTTATTTTCAAAAATCGCCAAAAATTTAGGTGGTCTTTTTTTGACCATAACCGACGTGCTTTGATGCGAGGAGTTCGAAAAACGCGGTATCGTTTGGAGAAAACGCTCGTAAGCGGTTCAAAATGACGTTCAAATATTTCCAACTTTAAAGACGCATAAATCCTAAAATATCATACTTACGGCAAATCTACCTGCGTCAGTCGATTTATCTCAAAAAACTGCATAGGAAAACGCCAAAAAATTCTTGGATTTGAAACTTTCAATTTTTGGGGTCAAAAAACACCAAAGGGGTTAACCTTACGTTTTTTTCAAAAATCGCCAAAAATTTAGGTGGTCTTTTTTTGACCATAACCGACGTGCTTTGATGCGAGGAGTTCGAAAAACGCGGTATCGTTTGAAGAAAACGCTCGTAAGCGGTTCAAAATGACGTTCAAATATTTCCAACTTTAAAGACGCATAAATCCTAAAATATCATACTTACGGCAAATCTACCTGCGTCAGTCGATTTATCTCAAAAAACTGCATAGGAAAACGCCAAAAAATTCTTGGATTTGAAACTTTCAATTTTTGGGGTCAAAAAACACCCAAGGGGTTAACCTTACGTTTTTTTCAAAAGTCGCCAAAAATTTAGGTGGTCTTTTTTTGACCATAACCGACGTGCTTTGATGCGAGGAGTTCTAAAAACGCGGTATCGTTTGGAGAAAACGCTCGTAAGCTGTTCAAAATGACGTTCAAATATTTCCAACTTTAAAGACGCATAAATCCTAAAATATCATACTTACGGCAAATCTACCTGCGTCAGTCGATTTATCTCAAAAAACTGCATAGGAAAACGCCAAAAAATGCTTGGATTTGAAACTTTCAATTTTTGGGGTCAAAAAACACCAAAGGGGTTAACCTTACGTTTTTTTCAAAAATCGCCAAAAATTTAGGTGGTCTTTTTTTGACCATAACCGACGTGCTTTGATGCGAGGAGTTCGAAAAACGCGGTATCGTTTGAAGAAAACGCTCGTAAGCTGTTCAAAATGACGTTCAAATATTTCCAACTTTAAAGACGCATAAATCCTAAAATATCATACTTACGGCAAATCTACCTGCGTCAGTCGATTTATCTCAAAAAACTGCATAGGAAAACGCCAAAAAATTCTTGGATTTAAAACTTTCAATTTTTGGGGTCAAAAAACACCAAAGGGGTTAACCTTACGTTTTTTTCAAAAATCGCCAAAAATTTAGGTGGTCTTTTTTTGACCATAACCGACGTGCTTTGATGCGAGGAGTTCGAAAAACGCGGTATCGTTTGAAGAAAACGCTCGTAAGCGGTTCAAAATGACGTTCAAATATTTCCAACTTTAAAGACGCATAAATCCTAAAATATCATACTTACGGCAAATCTACCTGCGTCAGTCGATTTATCTCAAAAAACTGCATAGGAAAACGCCAAAAAATTCTTGGATTTGAAACTTTCAATTTTTGGGGTCAAAAAACACCAAAGGGGTTAACCTTACGTTTTTTTCAAAAGTCGCCAAAAATTTAGGTGGTCTTTTTTTGACCATAACCGACGTGCTTTGATGCGAGGAGTTCTAAAAAGGCGGTATCGTTTGGAGAAAACGCTCGTAAGCTGTTCAAAATGACGTTCAAATATTTCCAACTTTAAAGACGCATAAATCCTAAAATATCATACTTACGGCAAATCTACCTGCGTCAGTCGATTTATCTCAAAAAACTGCATAGGAAAACGCCAAAAAATTCTTGGATTTGAAACTTTCAATTTTTGGGGTCAAAAAACACCAAAGGGGTTAACCTTACGTTTTTTTCAAAAATCGCCAAAAATTTAGGTGGTCTTTTTTTGACCATAACCGACGTGCTTTGATGCGAGGAGTTCGAAAAACGCGGTATCGTTTGGAGAAAACGCTCGTAAGCTGTTCAAAATGACGTTCAAATATTTCCAATTTTAAAGACGCATAAATCCTAAAATATCATACTTACGGCAAATCTACCTGCGTCAGTCGATTTATCTCAAAAAACTGCATAGGAAAACGCCAAAAAATGCTTGGATTTGCAACTTTCAATTTTTGGGGTCAAAAAACACCAAAGGGGTTAACCTTACGTTTTTTTCAAAAATCGCCAAAAATTTAGGTGGTCTTTTTTTGACCATAACCGACGTGCTTTGATGCGAGGAGTTCGAAAAACGCGGTATCGTTTGAAGAAAACGCTCGTAAGCGGTTCAAAATGACGTTCAAATATTTCCAACTTTAAAGACGCATAAATCCTAAAATATCATACTTACGGCAAATCTACCTGCGTCAGTCGATTTATCTCAAAAAACTGCATAGGAAAACGCCAAAAAATTCTTGGATTTGAAACTTTCAATTTTTGGGGTCAAAAAACACCAAAGGGGTTAACCTTACGTTATTTTCAAAAATCGCCAAAAATTTAGGTGGTCTTTTTTTGACCATAACCGACGTGCTTTGATGCGAGGAGTTCGAAAAACGCGGTATCGTTTGAAGAAAACGCTCGTAAGCGGTTCAAAATGACGTTCAAATATTTCCAACTTTAAAGACGCATAAATCCTAAAATATCATACTTACGGCAAATCTACCTGCGTCAGTCGATTTATCTCAAAAAACTGCATAGGAAAACGCCAAAAAATTCTTGGATTTGAAACTTTCAATTTTTGGGGTCAAAAAACACCAAAGGGGTTAACCTTACGTTTTTTTCAAAAATCGCCAAAAATTTAGGTGGTCTTTTTTTGACCATAACCGACGTGCTTTGATGCGAGGAGTTCGAAAAACGCGGTATCGTTTGGAGAAAACGCTCGTAAGCTGTTCAAAATGACGTTCAAATATTTCCAATTTTAAAGACGCATAAATCCTAAAATATCATACTTACGGCAAATCTACCTGCGTCAGTCGATTTATCTCAAAAAACTGCATAGGAAAACGCCAAAAAATGCTTGGATTTGCAACTTTCAATTTTTGGGGTCAAAAAACACCAAAGGGGTTAACCTTACGTTTTTTTCAAAAATCGCCAAAAATTTACGTGGTCTTTTTTTGACCATAACCGACGTGCTTTGATGCGAGGAGTTCGAAAAACGCGGTATCGTTTGAAGATAACGCTCGTAAGCGGTTCAAAATGACGTTCAAATATTTCCAACTTTAAAGACGCATAAATCCTAAAATATCATACTTACGGCAAATCTACCTGCGTCAGTCGATTTATCTCAAAAAACTGCATAGGAAAACGCCAAAAAATTCTTGGATTTGAAACTTTCAATTTTTGGGGTCAAAAAACACCAAAGGGGTTAACCTTACGTTTTTTTCAAAAATCGCCAAAAATTTAGGTGGTCTTTTTTTGACCATAACCGACGTGCTTTGATGCGAGGAGTTCGAAAAACGCGGTATCGTTTGAAGAAAACGCTCGTAAGCGGTTCAAAATGACGTTCAAATATTTCCAACTTTAAAGACGCATAAATCCTAAAATATCATACTTACGGCAAATCTACCTGCGTCAGTCGATTTATCTCAAAAAACTGCATAGGAAAACGCCAAAAAATTCTTGGATTTGAAACTTTCAATTTTTGGGGTCAAAAAACACCAAAGGGGTTAACCTTACGTTATTTTCAAAAATCGCCAAAAATTTAGGTGGTCTTTTTTTGACCATAACCGACGTGCTTTGATGCGAGGAGTTCGAAAAACGCGGTATCGTTTGAAGAAAACGCTCGTAACGGTTCAAAATGACGTTCAAATATTTCCAACTTTAAAGACGCATAAATCCTAAAATATCATACTTACGGCAAATCTACCTGCGTCAGTCGATTTATCTCAAAAAACTGCATAGGAAAACGCCAAAAAATTCTTGGATTTGAAACTTTCAATTTTTGGGGTCAAAAAACACCAAAGGGGTTAACCTTACGTTTTTTTCAAAAATCGCCAAAAATTTAGGTGGTCTTTTTTTGACCATAACCGACGTGCTTTGATGCGAGGAGTTCGAAAAACGCGGTATCGTTTGGAGCAAACGCTCGTAAGCGGTTCAAAATGACGTTCAAATATTTCCAACTTTAAAGACGCATAAATCCTAAAATATCATACTTACGGCAAATCTACCTGCGTCAGTCGATTTATCTCAAAAAACTGCATAGGAAAACGCCAAAAAATTCTTGGATTTGAAACTTTCAATTTTTGGGGTCAAAAAACACCAAAGGGGTTAACCTTACGTTTTTTTCAAAAATCGCCAAAAATTTAGGTGGTCTTTTTTTGACCATAACCGACGTGCTTTGATGCGAGGAGTTCGAAAAACGCGGTATCGTTTGGAGAAAACGCTCGTAAGCTGTTCAAAATGACGTTCAAATATTTCCAACTTTAAAGACGCATAAATCCTAAAATATCATACTTACGGCAAATCTACCTGCGTCAGTCGATTTATCTCAAAAAACTGCATAGGAAAACGCCAAAAAATCTTGGATTTGAAACTTTCAATTTTTGGGGTCAAAAAACACCAAAGGGGTTAACCTTACGTTTTTTTCAAAAATCGCCAAAAATTTAGGTGGTATTTTTTTGACCATAACCGACGTGCTTTGATGCGAGGAGTTCGAAAAACGCGGTATCGTTTGAAGAAAACGCTCGTAAGCGGTTCAAAATGACGTTCAAATATTTCCAACTTTAAAGACGCATAAATCCTAAAATATCATACTTACGGCAAATCTACCTGCGTCAGTCGATTTATCTCAAAAAACTGCATAGGAAAACGCCAAAAAATTCTTGGATTTGAAATTTTCAATTTTTGGGGTCAAAAAACACCAAAGGGGTTAACCTTACGTTTTTTTCAAAAATCGCCAAAAATTTAGGTGGTCTTTTTTTGACCATAACCGACGTGCTTTGATGCGAGGAGTTCGAAAAACGCGGTATCGTTTGGAGCAAACGCTCGTAAGCGGTTCAAAATGACGTTCAAATATTTCCAACTTTAAAGACGCATAAATCCTAAAATATCATACTTACGGCAAATCTACCTGCGTCAGTCGATTTATCTCAAAAAACTGCATAGGAAAACGCCAAAAAATGCTTGGATTTGAAACTTTCAATTTTTGGGGTCAAAAAACACCAAAGGGGTTAACCTTACGTTTTTTTCAAAAATCGCCAAAAATTTAGGTGGTCTTTTTTTGACCATAACCGACGTGCTTTGATGCGAGGAGTTCGAAAAACGCGGTATCGTTTGGAGGAAACGCTCGTAAGCGGTTCAAAATGTCGTTCAAATATTTCCAACTTTAAAGACGCATAAATCCTAAAATATCATACTTACAGCAAATCTACCTGCGTCAGTCGATTTATCTCAAAAAACTGCATAGGAAAACGCCAAAAAATTCTTGGATTTGAAACTTTCAATTTTTGGGGTCAAAAAACACCAAGTTAACCTTACGTTTTTTTCAAAAATCGCCAAAAATTTAGGTGGTCTTTTTTTGACCATAACCGACGTGCTTTGATGCGAGGAGTTCGAAAAACGCGGTATCGTTTGGAGAAAACGCTCGTAAGCTGTTCAAAATGACGTTCAAATATTTCCAACTTTAAAGACGCATAAATCCTAAAATATCATACTTACGGCAAATCTACCTGCGTCAGTCGATTTATCTCAAAAAACTGCATAGGAAAACGCCAAAAAATTCTTGGATTTGAAACTTTCAATTTTTGGGGTCAAAAAACACCAAGTTAACCTTACGTTTTTTTCAAAAATCGCCAAAAATTTAGGTGGTCTTTTTTTGACCATAACCGACGTGCTTTGATGCGAGGAGTTCGAAAAACGCGGTATCGTTTGAAGAAAACGCTCGTAAGCGGTTCAAAATGACGTTCAAATATTTCCAACTTTAAAGCCGCATAAATCCTAAAATATCATACTTACGGCAAATCTACCTGCGTCAGTCGATTTATCTCAAAAAACTGCATAGGAAAACGCCAAAAAATTCTTGGATTTGAAACTTTCAATTTTTGGGGTCAAAAAACACCAAAGGGGTTAACCTTACGTTTTTTTCAAAAATCGCCAAAAATTTAGGTGGTCTTTTTTTGACCATAACCGACGTGCTTTGATGCGAGGAGTTCGAAAAACGCGGTATCGTTTGGAGAAAACGCTCGTAAGCGGTTCAAAATGACGTTCAAATATTTGAAACTTTAAAGACGCATAAATCCTAAAATATCATACTTACGGCAAATCTACCTGCGTCAGTCGATTTATCTCAAAAAACTGCATAGGAAAACGCCAAAAAATTCTTGGATTTGAAACTTTCAATTTTTGGGGTCAAAAAACACCAAAGGGGTTAACCTTACGTTTTTTTCAAAAATCGCCAAAAATTTAGGTGGTCTTTTTTTGACCATAACCGACGTGCTTTGATGCGAGGAGTTCGAAAAACGCGGTATCGTTTGGAGAAAACGCTCGTAAGCGGTTCAAAATGACGTTCAAATATTTCCAACTTTAAAGACGCATAAATCCTAAAATATCATACTTACGGCAAATCTACCTGCGTCAGTCGATTTATCTCAAAAAACTGCATAGGAAAACGCCAAAAAATTCTTGGATTTGAAACTTTCAATTTTTGGGGTCAAAAAACACCAAAGGGGTTAACCTTACGTTTTTTTCAAAAATCGCCAAAAATTTAGGTGGTCTTTTTTTGACCATAACCGACGTGCTTTGATGCGAGGAGTTCGAAAAACGCGGTATCGTTTGGAGGAAACGCTCGTAAGCGGTTCAAAATGTCGTTCAAATATTTCCAACTTTAAAGACGCATAAATCCTAAAATATCATACTTACAGCAAATCTACCTGCGTCAGTCGATTTATCTCAAAAAACTGCATAGGAAAACGCCAAAAAATTCTTGGATTTGATACTTTCAATTTTTGGGGTCAAAAAACACCAAGTTAACCTTACGTTTTTTTCAAAAATCGCCAAAAATTTAGGTGGTCTTTTTTTGACCATAACCGACGTGCTTTGATGCGAGGAGTTCGAAAAACGCGGTATCGTTTGGAGAAAACGCTCGTAAGCTGTTCAAAATGACGTTCAAATATTTCCAACTTTAAAGACGCATAAATCCTAAAATATCATACTTACGGCAAATCTACCTGCGTCAGTCGATTTATCTCAAAAAACTGCATAGGAAAACGCCAAAAAATTCTTGGATTTGAAACTTTCAATTTTTGGGGTCAAAAAACACCAAGTTAACCTTACGTTTTTTTCAAAAATCGCCAAAAATTTAGGTGGTCTTTTTTTGACCATAACCGACGTGCTTTGATGCGAGGAGTTCGAAAAACGCGGTATCGTTAGGAGCAAACGCTCGTAAGCGGTTCAAAATGACGTTCAAATATTTCCAACTTTAAAGACGCATAAATCCTAAAATATCATACTTACGGCAAATCTACCTGCGTCAGTCGATTTATCTCAAAAAACTGCATAGGAAAACGCCAAAAAATTCTTGGATTTGAAACTTTCAATTTTTGGGGTCAAAAAACACCAAAGGGGTTAACCTTACGTTTTTTTCAAAAATCGCCAAAAATTTAGGTGGTCTTTTTTTGACCATAACCGACGTGCTTTGATGCGAGGAGTTCGAAAAACGCGGTATCGTTTGGAGAAAACGCTCGTAAGCGGTTCAAAATGACGTTCAAATATTTGAAACTTTAAAGACGCATAAATCCTAAAATATCATACTTACGGCAAATCTACCTGCGTCAGTCGATTTATCTCAAAAAACTGCATAGGAAAACGCCAAAAAATTCTTGGATTTGAAACTTTCAATTTTTGGGGTCAAAAAACACCAAAGGGGTTAACCTTACGTTTTTTTCAAAAATCGCCAAAAATTTAGGTGGTCTTTTTTTGACCATAACCGACGTGCTTTGATGCGAGGAGTTCGAAAAACGCGGTATCGTTTGGAGAAAACGCTCGTAAGCGGTTCAAAATGACGTTCAAATATTTCCAACTTTAAAGACGCATAAATCCTAAAATATCATACTTACGGCAAATCTACCTGCGTCAGTCGATTTATCTCAAAAAACTGCATAGGAAAACGCCAAAAAATTCTTGGATTTGAAACTTTCAATTTTTGGGGTCAAAAAACACCAAAGGGGTTAACCTTACGTTTTTTTCAAAAATCGCCAAAAATTTAGGTGGTCTTTTTTTGACCATAACCGACGTGCTTTGATGCGAGGAGTTCGAAAAACGCGGTATCGTTTGGAGGAAACGCTCGTAAGCGGTTCAAAATGTCGTTCAAATATTTCCAACTTTAAAGACGCATAAATCCTAAAATATCATACTTACAGCAAATCTACCTGCGTCAGTCGATTTATCTCAAAAAACTGCATAGGAAAACGCCAAAAAATTCTTGGATTTGAAACTTTCAATTTTTGGGGTCAAAAAACACCAAGTTAACCTTACGTTTTTTTCAAAAATCGCCAAAAATTTAGGTGGTCTTTTTTTGACCATAACCGACGTGCTTTGATGCGAGGAGTTCGAAAAACGCGGTATCGTTTGGAGAAAACGCTCGTAAGCTGTTCAAAATGACGTTCAAATATTTCCAACTTTAAAGACGCATAAATCCTAAAATATCATACTTACGGCAAATCTACCTGCGTCAGTCGATTTATCTCAAAAAACTGCATAGGAAAACGCCAAAAAATGCTTGGATTTGAAACTTTCAATTTTTGGGGTCAAAAAACACCAAAGGGGTTAACCTTACGTTTTTTGCAATAATCGCCAAAAATTTAGGTGGTCTTTTTTTGACCATAACCGACGTGCTTTGATGCGAGGAGTTCGAAAAACGCGGTATCGTTAGGAGCAAACGCTCGTAAGCGGTTCAAAATGACGTTCAAATATTTCCAACTTTAAAGACGCATAAATCCTAAAATATCATACTTACGGCAAATCTACCTGCGTCAGTCGATTTATCTCAAAAAACTGCATAGGAAAACGCCAAAAAATTCTTGGATTTGAAACTTTCAATTTTTGGGGTCAAAAAACACCAAAGGGGTTAACCTTACGTTTTTTTCAAAAATCGCCAAAAATTTAGGTGGTCTTTTTTTGACCATAACCGACGTGCTTTGATGCGAGGAGTTCGAAAAACGCGGTATCGTTTGGAGAAAACGCTCGTAAGCGGTTCAAAATGACGTTCAAATATTTCAAACTTTAAAGACGCATAAATCCTAAAATATCATACTTACGGCAAATCTACCTGCGTCAGTCGATTTATCTCAAAAAACTGCATAGGAAAACGCCAAAAAATTCTTGGATTTGAAACTTTCAATTTTTGGGGTCAAAAAACACCAAAGGGGTTAACCTTACGTTTTTTTCAAAAATCGCCAAAAATTTAGGTGGTCTTTTTTTGACCATAACCGACTTGCTTTGATGCGAGGAGTTCGAAAAACGCGGTATCGTTTGGAGAAAACGCTCGTAAGCGGTTCAAAATGACGTTCAAATATTTCCAACTTTAAAGACGCATAAATCCTAAAATATCATACTTACGGCAAATCTACCTGCGTCAGTCGATTTATCTCAAAAAACTGCATAGGAAAACGCCAAAAAATTCTTGGATTTGAAACTTTCAATTTTTGGGGTCAAAAAACACCAAAGGGGTTAACCTTACGTTTTTTTCAAAAATCGCCAAAAATTTAGGTGGTCTTTTTTTGACCATAACCGACGTGCTTTGATGCGAGGAGTTCGAAAAACGCGGTATCGTTTGGAGAAAACGCTCGTAAGCGGTTCAAAATGACGTTCAAATATTTCCAACTTTAAAGACGCATAAATCCTAAAATATCATACTTACGGCAAATCTACCTGCGTCAGTCGATTTATCTCAAAAAACTGCATAGGAAAACGCCAAAAAATTCTTGGATTTGAAACTTTCAATTTTTGGGGTCAAAAAACACCAAAGGGGTTAACCTTACGTTTTTTTCAAAAATCGCCAAAAATTTAGGTGGTCTTTTTTTGACCATAACCGACGTGCTTTGATGCGAGGAGTTCGAAAAACGCGGTATCGTTTGGAGAAAACGCTCGTAAGCGGTTCAAAATGACGTTCAAATATTTCCAACTTTAAAGACGCATAAATCCTAAAATATCATACTTACGGCAAATCTACCTGCGTCAGTCGATTTATCTCAAAAAACTGCATAGGAAAACGCCAAAAAATTCTTGGATTTGAAACTTTCAATTTTTGGGGTCAAAAAACACCAAAGGGGTTAACCTTACGTTTTTTTCAAAAATCGCCAAAAATTTAGGTGGTCTTTTTTTGACCATAACTGACGTGCTTTGATGCGAGGAGTTCGAAAAACGCGGTATCGTTTGGAGAAAACGCTCGTAAGCGGTTCAAAATGACGTTCAAATATTTCCAACTTTAAAGACGCATAAATCCTAAAATATCATACTTACGGCAAATCTACCTGCGTCAGTCGATTTATCTCAAAAAACTGCATAGGAAAACGCCAAAAAATTCTTATATTTGAAACTTTCAATTTTTGGGGTCAAAAAACACCAAAGGGGTTAACCTTACGTTTTTTTCAAAAATCGCCAAAAATTTAGGTGGTCTTTTTTTGACCATAACCGACGTGCTTTGATGCGAGGAGTTCGAAAAACGCGGTATCGTTTGGAGAAAACGCTCGTAAGCTGTTCAAAATGACGTTCAAATATTTCCAACTTTAAAGACGCATAAATCCTAAAATATCATACTTACGGCAAATCTACCTGCGTCAGTCGATTTATCTCAAAAAACTGCATAGGAAAACGCCAAAAAATTCTTGGATTTGAAACTTTCAATTTTTGGGGTCAAAAAACACCAAAGGGGTTAACCTTACGTTTTTTTCAAAAATCGCCAAAAATTTAGGTGGTCTTTTTTTGACCATAACCGACGTGCTTTGATGCGAGGAGTTCGAAAAACGCGGTATCGTTTGGAGAAAACGCTCGTAAGCTGTTCAAAATGACGTTCAAATATTTCCAACTTTAAAGACGCATAAATCCTAAAATATCATACTTACGGCAAATCTACCTGCGTCAGTCGATTTATCTCAAAAAACTGCATAGGAAAACGCCAAAAAATTCTTGGATTTGAAACTTTCAATTTTTGGGGTCAAAAAACACCAAAGGGGTTAACCTTAGGTTTTTTCAAAAATCGCCAAAAATTTAGGTGGTCTTTTTTTGACCATAACCGACGTGCTTTGATGCGAGGAGTTCGAAAAACTCGGTATCGTTTGGAGAAAACCCTCGTAAGCGGTTCAAAATGACGTTCAAATATTTCCAAATTTAAAGACGCATAAATCCTAAAATATCATACTTACGGCAAATCTACCTGCGTCAGTCGATTTATCTCAAAAAACTGCATAGGAAAACGCCAAAAAATTCTTGGATATGAAACTTTCAATTTTTGGGGTCAAAAAACACCAAAGGGGTTAACCTTACGTTTTTTTCAAAAATCGCCAAAAATTTAGGTGGTCTTTTTTTGACCATAACCGACGTGCTTTGATGCGAGGAGTTCGAAAAACGCGGTATCGTTTGGAGAAAACGCTCGTAAGCGGTTCAAAATGACGTTCAAATATTTCCAACTTTAAAGACGCATAAATCCTAAAATATCATACTTACGGCAAATCTACCTGCGTCAGTCGATTTATCTCAAAAAACTGCATAGGAAAACGCCAAAAAATTCTTGGATTTGAAACTTTCAATTTTTGGGGTCAAAAAACACCAAAGGGGTTAACCTTACGTTTTTTTCAAAAATCGCCAAAAATTTAGGTGGTCTTTTTTTGACCATAACCGACGTGCTTTGATGCGAGGGGTTCGAAAAACGCGGTATCGTTTGGAGAAAACGCTCGTAAGCGGTTCAAAATGACGTTCAAATATTTCCAACTTTAAAGACGCATAAATCCTAAAATATCATACTTACGGCAAATCTACCTGCGTCAGTCGATTTATCTCAAAAAACTGCATAGGAAATCGCCAAAAAATTCTTGGATTTGAAACTTTCAATTTTTGGGGTCAAAAAACACCAAAGGGGTTAACCTTACGTTTTTTTCAAAAATCGCCAAAAATTTAGGTGGTCTTTTTTTGACCATAACCGACGTGCTTTGATGCGAGGAGTTCGAAAAACGCGGTATCGTTTGGAGAAAACGCTCGTAAGCGGTTCAAAATGACGTTCAAATATTTCCAACTTTAAAGACGCATAAATCCTAAAATATCATACTTGCGGCAAATCTACCTGCGTCAGTCGATTTATCTCAAAAAACTGCATAGGAAAACGCCAAAAAATTCTTATATTTGAAACTTTCAATTTTTGGGGTCAAAAAACACCAAAGGGGTTAACCTTACGTTTTTTTCAAAAATCGCCAAAAATTTAGGTGGTCTTTTTTTGACCATAACCGACGTGCTTTGATGCGAGGAGTTCGAAAAACGCGGTATCGTTTGGAGAAAACGCTCGTAAGCTGTTCAAAATGACGTTCAAATATTTCCAACTTTAAAGACGCATAAATCCTAAAATATCATACTTACGGCAAATCTACCTGCGTCAGTCGATTTATCTCAAAAAACTGCATAGGAAAACGCCAAAAAATTCTTGGATTTGAAACTTTCAATTTTTGGGGTCAAAAAACACCAAAGGGGTTAACCTTACGTTTTTTTCAAAAATCGCCAAAAATTTAGGTGGTCTTTTTTTGACCATAACCGACGTGCTTTGATGCGAGGAATTCGAAAAACGCGGTATCGTTTGGAGAAAACGCTCGTAAGCTGTTCAAAATGACGTTCAAATATTTCCAACTTTAAAGACGCATAAATCCTAAAATATCATACTTACGGCAAATCTACCTGCGTCAGTCGATTTATCTCAAAAAACTGCATAGGAAAACGCCAAAAAATTCTTGGATTTGAAACTTTCAATTTTTGGGGTCAAAAAACACCAAAGGGGTTAACCTTACGTTTTTTTCAAAAATCGCCAAAAATTTAGGTGGTCTTTTTTTGACCATAACCGACGTGCTTTGATGCGAGGAGTTCGAAAAACGCGGTATCGTTTGGAGAAAACGCTCGTAAGCGGTTCAAAATGACGTTCAAATATATCCAACTTTAAAGACGCATAAATCCTAAAATATCATACTTACGGCAAATCTACCTGCGTCAGTCGATTTATCTCAAAAAACTGCATAGGAAAACGCCAAAAAATTCTTGGATTTGAAACTTTCAATTTTTGGGGTCAAAAAACACCAAAGGGGTTAACCTTACGTTTTTTTCAAAAATCGCCAAAAATTTAGGTGGTCTTTTTTTGACCATAACCGACGTGCTTTGATGCGAGGAGTTCGAAAAACGCGGTATCGTTTGGAGAAAACGCTCGTAAGCTGTTCAAAATGACGTTCAAATATTTCCAACTTTAAAGACGCATAAATCCTAAAATATCATACTTACGGCAAATCTACCTGCGTCAGTCGATTTATCTCAAAAAACTGCATAGGAAAACGCCAAAAAATTCTTGGATTTGAAACTTTCAATTTTTGGGGTCAAAAAACACCAAAGGGGTTAACCTTACGTTTTTTTCAAAAATCGCCAAAAATTTAGGTGGTCTTTTTTTGACCATAACCGACGTGCTTTGATGCGAGGAGTTCGAAAAAGGCGGTATCGTTTGGAGAAAACGCTCGTAAGCTGTTCAAAATGACGTTCAAATATTTCCAACTTTAAAGACGCATAAAACCTAAAATATCATACTTACGGCAAATCTACCTGCGTCAGTCGATTTATCTCAAAAAACTGCATAGGAAAACGCCAAAAAATTCTTGGATTTGAAACTTTCAATTTTTGGGGTCAAAAAAACACCAAAGGGGTTAACCTTACCTTTTTTTCAAAAATCGTCAAAAATTTAGGTGGTCTTTTTTTGACCATAACCGACGTGCTTTGATGCGAGGGGTTCGAAAAACGCGGTATCCTTTGGAGAAAACGCTCGTAAGCGGTTCAAAATGACGTTCAAATATTTCCAACTTTAAAGACGCATAAATCCTAAAATATCATACTTACGGCAAATCTACCTGCGTCAGTCGATTTATCTCAAAAAACTGCATAGGAAATCGCCAAAAAATTCTTGGATTTGAAACTTTCAATTTTTGGGGTCAAAAAACACCAAAGGGGTTAACCTTACGTTTTTTTCAAAAATCGCCAAAAATTTAGGTGGTCTTTTTTTGACCATAACCGACGTGCTTTGATGCGAGGAGTTCGAAAAACGCGGTATCGTTTGGAGAAAACGCTCGTAAGCGGTTCAAAATGACGTTCAAATATTTCCAACTTTAAAGACGCATAAATCCTAAAATATCATACTTACGGCAAATCCACCTGCGTCAGTCGATTTATCTCAAAAAACTGCATAGGAAAACGCCAAAAAATTCTTGGATTTGAAACTTTCAATTTTTGGGGTCAAAAACACAAAAGGGGTTAACCTTACGTTTTTTTCAAAAATCGCCAAAAATTGAGGTGGTCTTTTTTTGACCATAACCGACGTGCTTTGATGCGAGGAGTTCGAAAAACGCGGTATCGTTTGGAGAAAACGCTCGTAAGCGGTTCAAAATGACGTTCAAATATTTCCAACTTTAAAGACGCATAAATCCTAAAATATCATACTTACGGCAAATCTACCTGCGTCAGTCGATTTATCTCAAAAAACTGCATAGGAAAACGCCAAAAAATTCTTGGATTTGAAACTTTCAATTTTTGGGGTCAAAAAACACCAAAGGGGTTAACCTTACGTTTTTTTCAAAAATCGCCAAAAATTTAGGTGGTCTTTTTTTGACCATAACCGACGTGCTTTGATGCGAGGAGTTCGAAAAAGGCGGTATCGTTTGGAGAAAACGCTCGTAAGCTGTTCAAAATGACGTTCAAATATTTCCAACTTTAAAGACGCATAAAACCTAAAATATCATACTTACGGCAAATCTACCTGCGTCAGTCGATTTATCTCAAAAAACTGCATAGGAAAACGCCAAAAAATTCTTGGATTTGAAACTTTCAATTTTTGGGGTCAAAAAAACACCAAAGGGGTTAACCTTACCTTTTTTTCAAAAATCGTCAAAAATTTAGGTGGTCTTTTTTTGACCATAACCGACGTGCTTTGATGCGAGGGGTTCGAAAAACGCGGTATCGTTTGGAGAAAACGCTCGTAAGCGGTTCAAAATGACGTTCAAATATTTCCAACTTTAAAGACGCATAAATCCTAAAATATCATACTTACGGCAAATCTACCTGCGTCAGTCGATTTATCTCAAAAAACTGCATAGGAAATCGCCAAAAAATTCTTGGATTTGAAACTTTCAATTTTTGGGGTCAAAAAACACCAAAGGGGTTAACCTTACGTTTTTTTCAAAAATCGCCAAAAATTTAGGTGGTCTTTTTTTGACCATAACCGACGTGCTTTGATGCGAGGAGTTCGAAAAACGCGGTATCGTTTGGAGAAAACGCTCGTAAGCGGTTCAAAATGACGTTCAAATATTTCCAACTTTAAAGACGCATAAATCCTAAAATATCATACTTACGGCAAATCCACCTGCGTCAGTCGATTTATCTCAAAAAACTGCATAGGAAAACGCCAAAAAATTCTTGGATTTGAAACTTTCAATTTTTGGGGTCAAAAAACACCAAAGGGGTTAACCTTACGTTTTTTTCAAAAATCGCCAAAAATTTAGGTGGTCTTTTTTTGACCATAACCGACGTGCTTTGATGCGAGGAGTTCGAAAAACGCGGTATCGTTTGGAGAAAACGCTCGTAAGCTGTTCAAAATGACGTTCAAATATTTCCAACTTTAAAGACGCATAAATCCTAAAATATCATACTTACGGCAAATCTACCTGCGTCAGTCGATTTATCTCAAAAAACTGCATAGGAAAACGCCAAAAAATTCTTATATTTGAAACTTTCAATTTTTGGGGTCAAAAAACACCAAAGGGGTTAACCTTACGTTTTTTTCAAAAATCGCCAAAAATTTAGGTGGTCTTTTTTTGACCATAACCGACGTGCTTTGATGCGAGGAGTTCGAAAAACGCGGTATCGTTTGGAGAAAACGCTCGTAAGCTGTTCAAAATGACGTTCAAATATTTCCAACTTTAAAGACGCATAAATCCTAAAATATCATACTTACGGCAAATCTACCTGCGTCAGTCGATTTATCTCAAAAAACTGCATAGGAAAACGCCAAAAAATTCTTGGATTTGAAACTTTCAATTTTTGGGGTCAAAAAACACCAAAGGGGTTAACCTTACGTTTTTTTCAAAAATCGCCAAAAATTTAGGTGGTCTTTTTTTGACCATAACCGACGTGCTTTGATGCGAGGAGTTCGAAAAACGTGGTATCGTTTGGAGAAAACGCTCGTAAGCTGTTCAAAATGACGTTCAAATATTTCCAACTTTAAAGACGCATAAATCCTAAAATATCATACTTACGGCAAATCTACCTGCGTCAGTCGATTTATCTCAAAAAACTGCATAGGAAAACGCCAAAAAATGCTTGGATTTGAAACTTTCAATTTTTGGGGTCAAAAAACACCAAAGGGGTTAACCTTACGTTTTTTTCAATAATCGCCAAAAATTTAGGTGGTCTTTTTTTGACCATAACCGACGTGCTTTGATGCGAGGAGTTCGAAAAACGCGGTATCGTTAGGAGCAAACGCTCGTAAGCGGTTCAAAATGACGATCAAATATTTCCAACTTTAAAGACGCATAAATCCTAAAATATCATACTTACGGCAAATCTACCTGCGTCAGTCGATTTATCTCAAAAAACTGCATAGGAAAACGCCAAAAAATTCTTGGATTTGAAACTTTCAATTTTTGGGGTCAAAAAACACCAAAGGGGTTAACCTTACGTTTTTTTCAAAAATCGCCAAAAATTTAGGTGGTCTTTTTTTGACCATAACCGACGTGCTTTGATGCGAGGGGTTCGAAAAACGCGGTATCGTTTGGAGAAAACGCTCGTAAGCGGTTCAAAATGACGTTCAAATATTTCCAACTTTAAAGACGCATAAATCCTAAAATATCATACTTACGGCAAATCTACCTGCGTCAGTCGATTTATCTCAAAAAACTGCATAGGAAAACGCCAAAAAATTCTTGGATTTGAAACTTTCAATTTTTGGGGTCAAAAAACACCAAAGGGGTTAACCTTACGTTTTTTTCAAAAATCGCCAAAAATTTAGGTGGTCTTTTTTTGACCATAACCGACGTGCTTTGATGCGAGGAGTTCGAAAAACGCGGTATCGTTTGGAGAAAACGCTCGTAAGCTGTTCAAAATGACGTTCAAATATTTCCAACTTTAAAGACGCATAAATCCTAAAATATCATACTTACGGCAAATCTACCTGCGTCAGTCGATTTATCTCAAAAAACTGCATAGGAAAACGCCAAAAAATGCTTGGATTTGAAACTTTCAATTTTTGGGGTCAAAAAACACCAAAGGGGTTAACCTTACGTTTTTTTCAAAAATCGCCAAAAATTTAGGTGGTCTTTTTTTGACCATAACCGACGTGCTTTGATGCGAGGAGTTCGAAAAAGGCGGTATCGTTTGGAGAAAACGCTCGTAAGCTGTTCAAAATGACGTTCAAATATTTCCAACTTTAAAGACGCATAAAACCTAAAATATCATACTTACGGCAAATCTACCTGCGTCAGTCGATTTATCTCAAAAAACTGCATAGGAAAACGCCAAAAAATTCTTGGATTTGAAACTTTCAATTTTTGGGGTCAAAAAAACACCAAAGGGGTTAACCTTACCTTTTTTTCAAAAATCGTCAAAAATTTAGGTGGTCTTTTTTTGACCATAACCGACGTGCTTTGATGCGAGGGGTTCGAAAAACGCGGTATCGTTTGGAGAAAACGCTCGTAAGCGGTTCAAAATGACGTTCAAATATTTCCAACTTTAAAGACGCATAAATCCTAAAATATCATACTTACGGCAAATCTACCTGCGTCAGTCGATTTATCTCAAAAAACTGCATAGGAAATCGCCAAAAAATTCTTGGATTTGAAACTTTCAATTTTTGGGGTCAAAAAACACCAAAGGGGTTAACCTTACGTTTTTTTCAAAAATCGCCAAAAATTTAGGTGGTCTTTTTTTGACCATAACCGACGTGCTTTGATGCGAGGAGTTCGAAAAACGCGGTATCGTTTGGAGAAAACGCTCGTAAGCGGTTCAAAATGACGTTCAAATATTTCCAACTTTAAAGACGCATAAATCCTAAAATATCATACTTACGGCAAATCCACCTGCGTCAGTCGATTTATCTCAAAAAACTGCATAGGAAAACGCCAAAAAATTCTTGGATTTGAAACTTTCAATTTTTGGGGTCAAAAAACACCAAAGGGGTTAACCTTACGTTTTTTTCAAAAATCGCCAAAAATTTAGGTGGTCTTTTTTTGACCATAACCGACGTGCTTTGATGCGAGGAGTTCGAAAAACGCGGTATCGTTTGGAGAAAACGCTCGTAAGCTGTTCAAAATGACGTTCAAATATTTCCAACTTTAAAGACGCATAAATCCTAAAATATCATACTTACGGCAAATCTACCTGCGTCAGTCGATTTATCTCAAAAAACTGCATAGGAAAACGCCAAAAAATTCTTATATTTGAAACTTTCAATTTTTGGGGTCAAAAAACACCAAAGGGGTTAACCTTACGTTTTTTTCAAAAATCGCCAAAAATTTAGGTGGTCTTTTTTTGACCATAACCGACGTGCTTTGATGCGAGGAGTTCGAAAAACGCGGTATCGTTTGGAGAAAACGCTCGTAAGCTGTTCAAAATGACGTTCAAATATTTCCAACTTTAAAGACGCATAAATCCTAAAATATCATACTTACGGCAAATCTACCTGCGTCAGTCGATTTATCTCAAAAAACTGCATAGGAAAACGCCAAAAAATGCTTGGATTTGAAACTTTCAATTTTTGGGGTCAAAAAACACCAAAGGGGTTAACCTTACGTTTTTTTCAATAATCGCCAAAAATTTAGGTGGTCTTTTTTTGACCATAACCGACGTGCTTTGATGCGAGGAGTTCGAAAAACGCGGTATCGTTAGGAGCAAACGCTCGTAAGCGGTTCAAAATGACGATCAAATATTTCCAACTTTAAAGACGCATAAATCCTAAAATATCATACTTACGGCAAATCTACCTGCGTCAGTCGATTTATCTCAAAAAACTGCATAGGAAAACGCCAAAAAATTCTTGGATTTGAAACTTTCAATTTTTGGGGTCAAAAAACACCAAAGGGGTTAACCTTACGTTTTTTTCAAAAATCGCCAAAAATTTTGGTGGTCTTTTTTTGACCATAACCGACGTGCTTTGATGCGAGGAGTTCGAAAAACGCGGTATCGTTTGGAGAAAACGCTCGTAAGCTGTTCAAAATGACGTTCAAATATTTCCAACTTTAAAGACGCATAAATCCTAAAATATCATACTTACGGCAAATCTACCTGCGTCAGTCGATTTATCTCAAAAAACTGCATAGGAAAACGCCAAAAAATGCTTGGATTTGAAACTTTCAATTTTTGGGGTCAAAAAACACCAAAGGGGTTAACCTTACGTTTTTTTCAATAATCGCCAAAAATTTAGGTGGTCTTTTTTTGACCATAACCGACGTGCTTTGATGCGAGGAGTTCGAAAAACGCGGTATCGTTAGGAGCAAACGCTCGTAAGCGGTTCAAAATGACGATCAAATATTTCCAACTTTAAAGACGCATAAATCCTAAAATATCATACTTACGGCAAATCTACCTGCGTCAGTCGATTTATCTCAAAAAACTGCATAGGAAAACGCCAAAAAATTCTTGGATTTGAAACTTTCAATTTTTGGGGTCAAAAAACACCAAAGGGGTTAACCTTACGTTTTTTTCAAAAATCGCCAAAAATTTAGGTGGTCTTTTTTTGACCATAACCGACGTGCTTTGATGCGAGGAGTTCGAAAAACGCGGTATCGTTTGGAGAAAACGCTCGTAAGCTGTTCAAAATGACGTTCAAATATTTCCAACTTTAAAGACGCATAAAACCTAAAATATCATACTTACGGCAAATCTACCTGCGTCAGTCGATTTATCTCAAAAAACTGCATAGGAAAACGCCAAAAAATTCTTGGATTTGAAACTTTCAATTTTTGGGGTCAAAAAAACACCAAAGGGGTTAACCTTACCTTTTTTTCAAAAATCGCCAAAAATTTAGGTGGTCTTTTTTTGACCATAACCGACGTGCTTTGATGCGAGGGGTTCGAAAAACGCGGTATCGTTTGGAGAAAACGCTCGTAAGCGGTTCAAAATGACGTTCAAATATTTCCAACTTTAAAGACGCATAAATCCTAAAATATCATACTTACGGCAAATCTACCTGCGTCAGTCGATTTATCTCAAAAAACTGCATAGGAAATCGCCAAAAAATTCTTGGATTTGAAACTTTCAATTTTTGGGGTCAAAAAACACCAAAGGGGTTAACCTTACGTTTTTTTCAAAAATCGCCAAAAATTTAGGTGGTCTTTTTTTGACCATAACCGACGTGCTTTGATGCGAGGAGTTCGAAAAACGCGGTATCGTTTGGAGAAAACGCTCGTAAGCTGTTCAAAATGACGTTCAAATATTTCCAACTTTAAAGACGCATAAATCCTAAAATATCATACTTACGGCAAATCTACCTGCGTCAGTCGATTTATCTCAAAAAACTGCATAGGAAAACGCCAAAAAATGCTTGGATTTGAAACTTTCAATTTTTGGGGTCAAAAAACACCAAAGGGGTTAACCTTACGTTTTTTTCAAAAATCGCCAAAAATTTAGGTGGTCTTTTTTTGACCATAACCGACGTGCTTTGATGCGAGGAGTTCGAAAAACGCGGTATCGTTTGGAGAAAACGCTCGTAAGCGGTTCAAAATGACGTTCAAATATTTCCAACTTTAAAGACGCATAAATCCTAAAATATCATACTTACGGCAAATCCACCTGCGTCAGTCGATTTATCTCAAAAAACTGCATAGGAAAACGCCAAAAAATTCTTGGATTTGAAACTTTCAATTTTTGGGGTCAAAAAACACCAAAGGGGTTAACCTTACGTTTTTTTCAAAAATCGCCAAAAATTTAGGTGGTCTTTTTTTGACCATAACCGACGTGCTTTGATGCGAGGAGTTCGAAAAACGCGGTATCGTTTGGAGAAAACGCTCGTAAGCTGTTCAAAATGACGTTCAAATATTTCCAACTTTAAAGACGCATAAATCCTAAAATATCATACTTACGGCAAATCTACCTGCGTCAGTCGATTTATCTCAAAAAACTGCATAGGAAAGCGCCAAAAAATTCTTGGATTTGAAACTTTCAATTTTTGGGGTCAAAAAACACCAAAGGGGTTAACCTTACGTTTTTTTCAAAAATCGCCAAAAATTTAGGTGGTCTTTTTTTGACCATAACTGACGTGCTTTGATGCGAGGAGTTCGAAAAACGCGGTATCGTTTGGAGAAAACGCTCGTAAGCGGTTCAAAATGACGTTCAAATATTTCCAACTTTAAAGACGCATAAATCCTAAAATATCATACTTACGGCAAATCTACCTGCGTCAGTCGATTTATCTCAAAAAACTGCATAGGAAAACGCCAAAAAATTCTTATATTTGAAACTTTCAATTTTTGGGGTCAAAAAACACCAAAGGGGTTAACCTTACGTTTTTTTCAAAAATCGCCAAAAATTTAGGTGGTCTTTTTTTGACCATAACCGACGTGCTTTGATGCGAGGAGTTCGAAAAACGCGGTATCGTTTGGAGAAAACGCTCGTAAGCTGTTCAAAATGACGTTCAAATATTTCCAACTTTAAAGACGCATAAATCCTAAAATATCATACTTACGGCAAATCTACCTGCGTCAGTCGATTTATCTCAAAAAACTGCATAGGAAAACGCCAAAAAATTCTTGGATTTGAAACTTTCAATTTTTGAGGTCAAAAAACACCAAAGGGGTTAACCTTACGTTTTTTTCAATAATCGCCAAAAATTTAGGTGGTCTTTTTTTGACCATAACCGACGTGCTTTGATGCGAGGAGTTCGAAAAACGCGGTATCGTTAGGAGCAAACGCTCGTAAGCGGTTCAAAATGACGATCAAATATTTCCAACTTTAAAGACGCATAAATCCTAAAATATCATACTTACGGCAAATCTACCTGCGTCAGTCGATTTATCTCAAAAAACTGCATAGGAAAACGCCAAAAAATTCTTGGATTTGAAACTTTCAATTTTTGGGGTCAAAAAACACCAAAGGGGTTAACCTTACGTTTTTTTCAAAAATCGCCAAAAATTTAGGTGGTCTTTTTTTGACCATAACCGACGTGCTTTGATGCGAGGAGATCGAAAAACGCGGTATCGTTTGGAGAAAACGCTCGTAAGCGGTTCAAAATGACGTTCAAATATATCCAACTTTAAAGACGCATAAATCCTAAAATATCATACTTACGGCAAATCTACCTGCGTCAGTCGATTTATCTTAAAAAACTGCATAGGAAAACGCCAAAAAATTCTTGGATTTGAAACTTTCAATTTTTGGGGTCAAAAAACACCAAAGGGGTTAACCTTACGTTTTTTTCAAAAATCGCCAAAAATTTAGGTGGTCTTTTTTTGACCATAACCGACGTGCTTTGATGCGAGGAGTTCGAAAAACGCGGTATCGTTTGGAGAAAACCCTCGTAAGCGGTTCAAAATGACGTTCAAATATTTCCAACTTTAAAGACGCATAAATCCTAAAATATCATACTTACGGCAAATCTACCTGCGTCAGTCGATTTATCTCAAAAAACTGCATAGGAAAACGCCAAAAAATTCTTGGATTTGAAACTTTCAATTTTTGGGGTCAAAAAACACCAAAGGGGTTAACCTTACGTTTTTTTCAAAAATCGCCAAAAATTTAGGTGGTCTTTTTTTGACCATAACCGACGTGCTTTGATGCGAGGAGTTCGAAAAACGCGGTATCGTTTGGAGAAAACGCTCGTAAGCGGTTCAAAATGACGTTCAAATATTTGAAACTTTAAAGACGCATAAATCCTAAAATATCATACTTACGGCAAATCTACCTGCGTCAGTCGATTTATCTCAAAAAACTGCATAGGAAAACGCCAAAAAATTCTTGGATTTGAAACTTTCAATTTTTGGGGTCAAAAAACACCAAAGGGGTTAACCTTACGTTTTTTTCAAAAATCGCCAAAAATTTAGGTGGTCTTTTTTTGACCATAACCGACGTGCTTTGATGCGAGGAGTTCGAAAAACGCGGTATCGTTTGGAGAAAACGCTCGTAAGCGGTTCAAAATGACGTTCAAATATTTCCAACTTTAAAGACGCATAAATCCTAAAATATCATACTTACGGCAAATCTACCTGCGTCAGTCGATTTATCTCAAAAAACTGCATAGGAAAACGCCAAAAAATTCTTGGATTTGAAACTTTCAATTTTTGGGGTCAAAAAACACCAAAGGGGTTAACCTTACGTTTTTTTCAAAAATCGCCAAAAATTTAGGTGGTCTTTTTTTGACCATAACCGACGTGCTTTGATGCGAGGAGTTCGAAAAACGCGGTATCGTTTGGAGAAAACGCTCGTAAGCGGTTCAAAATGACGTTCAAATATTTCCAACTTTAAAGACGCATAAATCCTAAAATATCATACTTACGGCAAATCTACCTGCGTCAGTCGATTTATCTCAAAAAACTGCATAGGAAAACGCCAAAAAGTTCTTGGATTTGAAACTTTCAACTTTTGGGGTCAAAAAACACCAAAGGGTTTTACCCCTTACGTTTTTTTCAAAAATCGCCAAAAATTTAGGTGGTCTTTTTTTGACCATAACCGACGTGCTTTGATGCGAGGAGTTCGAAAAACGCGGTATCGTTTGGAGAAAACGCTCGTAAGCGGTTCAAAATGACGTTCAAATATTTCCAACTTTAAAGACGCATAAATCCTAAAATATCATACTTACGGCAAATCTACCTGCGTCAGTCGATTTATCTCAAAAAACTGCATAGGAAAACGCCAAAAAATTCTTGGATTTGAAACTTTCAATTTTTGGGGTCAAAAAACACCAAAGGGGTTAACCTTACGTTTTTTTCAAAAATCGCCAAAAATTTAGGTGGTCTTTTTTTGACCATAACCGACGTGCTTTCATGCGAGGAGTTCGAAAAACGCGGTATCGTTTGGAGAAAACGCTCGTAAGCGGTTCAAAATGACGTTCAAATATTTCCAACTTTAAAGACGCATAAATCCTAAAATATCATACTTACGGCAAATCTACCTGCGTCAGTCGATTTATCTCAAAAAACTGCATAGGAAAACGCCAAAAAATTCTTGGATTTGAAACTTTCAATTTTTGGGGTCAAAAAACACCAAAGGGGTTAACCTTACGTTTTTTTCAAAAATCGCCAAAAATTTAGGTGGTCTTTTTTTGACCATAACCGACGTGCTTTGATGCGAGGAGTTCGAAAAACGCGGTATCGTTTGGAGAAAACGCTCGTAAGCGGTTCAAAATGACGTTCAAATATTTCCAACTTTAAAGACGCATAAATCCTAAAATATCATACTTACGGCAAATCTACCTGCGTCAGTCGATTTATCTCAAAAAACTGCATAGGAAAACGCCAAAAAGTTCTTGGATTTGAAACTTTCAACTTTTGGGGTCAAAAAACACCAAAGGGTTTTACCCCTTACGTTTTTTTCAAAAATCGCCAAAAATTTAGGTGGTCTTTTTTTGACCATAACCGACGTGCTTTGATGCGAGGAGTTCGAAAAACGCGGTATCGTTTGGAGAAAACGCTCGTAAGCGGTTCAAAATGACGTTCAAATATTTCCAACTTTAAAGACGCATGAATCCTAAAATATCATACTTACGGCAAATCTACCTGCGTCAGTCGATTTATCTCAAAAAACTGCATAGGAAAACGCCAAAAAATTCTTGGATTTGAAACTTTCAATTTTTGGGGTCAAAAAACACCAAAGGGGTTAACCTTACGTTATTTTCAAAAATCGCCAAAAATTTAGGTGGTCTTTTTTTGACCATAACCGACGTGCTTTGATGCGAGGAGTTCGAAAAACGCGGTATCGTTTGGAGAAAACGCTCGTAAGCGGTTCAATAATGACGTTCAAATATTTCCAACTTTAAAGACGCATAAATCCTAAAATATCATACTTACGGCAAATCTACCTGCGTCAGTCGATTTATCTCAAAAAACTGCATAGGAAAACGCCAAAAAATTCTTGGATTTGAAACTTTCAATTTTTGGGGTCAAAAAACACCAAAGGGGTTAACCTTACGTTTTTTTCAAATATTGCCAAAAATTTAGGTGGTCTTTTTTTGACCATAACCGACGTGCTTTGATGCGAGGAGTTCGAAAAACGCGGTATCGTTTGGAGAAAACGCTCGTTAGCGGTTCAAAATGACGTTCAAATATTTCCAACTTTAAAGACGCATAAATCCTAAAATATCATACTTACGGCAAATCTACCTGCGTCAGTCGATTTATCTCAAAAAACTGCATAGGAAAACGCCAAAAAATTCTTGGATTTGAAACTTTCAATTTTTGGGGTCAAAAAACACCAAAGGGGTTAACCTTACGTTTTTTTCAAAAATCGCCAAAAATTTAGGTGGTCTTTTTTTGACCATAACCGACGTGCTTTGATGCGAGGAGTTCGAAAAACGCGGTATCGTTTGGAGAAACCGCTCATAAGCGGTTCAAAATGACGTTCAAATATTTCCAACTTTAAAGACGCATAAATCCTAAAATATCATACTTACGGCAAATCTACCTGCGTCAGTCGATTTATCTCAAAAAACTGCATAGGAAAACGCCAAAAAATTCTTGGATTTGAAACTTTCAATTTTTGGGGTAAAAAAACAACAAAGGGGTTAACCTTACGTTTTTTTCAAAAATCGCCAAAAATTTAGGTGGTCTTTTTTTGACCATAACCGACGTTATTTGATGCGAGGAGTTCGAAAAACGCGGTATCGTTTGGAGAAAACGCTCGTAAGCTGTTCAAAATGACGTTCAAATATTTCCAACTTTAAAGACGCATAAAACCTAAAATATCATACTTACGGCAAATCTACCTGCGTCAGTCGATTTATCTCAAAAAACTTCATAGGAAAACGCCAAAAAATTCTTGGATTTGAAACTTTCAATTTTTGTGGTCAAAAAACACCAAAGGGGTTAACCTTACGTTTTTTTCAAAAATCGCCAAAAATTTAGGTGGTCTTTTTTTGACCATAACCGACGTGCTTTGATGCGAGGAGTTCGAAAAACGCGGTATCGTTTGGAGAAAACGCTCGTAAGCGGTTCAAAATGACGTTCAAATATTTCCAACTTTAAAGACGCATAAATCCTAAAATATCATACTTACGGCAAATCTACCTGCGTCAGTCGATTTATCTCAAAAAACTGCATAGGAAAACGCCAAAAAATTCTTGGATTTGAAACTTTCAATTTTTGGGGTAAAAAAACAGCAAAAACCTTACGTTTTTTTAAAAAATCGCCAAAAATTTAGGTGGTCTTTTTTTGACCATAACCGACGTGCTTTGATGCGAGGAGTTCGAAAAACGCGGTATCGTTTGGAGAAAACGCTCATAAGCGGTTCAAAATGACGTTCAAATATTTCCAACTTTAAAGACGCATAAATCCTAAAATATCATACTTACGGCAAATCTACCTGCGTCAGTCGATTTATCTCAAAACACTGCATAGGAAAACGCCAAAAAATGCTTGGATTTGAAACTTTCAATTTTTGAGGTCAAAAAACACCAAAGGGGTTAAACCTTACGTTTTTTTCAAAAATCGCCAAAAATTTAGGTGGTCGTTTTTTGACCATAACCGACGTGCTTTGATGCGAGGAGTTCGAAAAACGCGGTATCGTTTGGAGAAAACGCTCGTAAGCTGTTCAAAATGACATTCAAATTTTTCCAACTTTAAAGACGCATAAATCCTAAAATATCATACTTACGGCAAATCTACCTGCGTCAGTCGATTTATCTCAAAAAACTGCATAGTAAAATGCCAAAAAATGCTTGGATTTGAAACTTTCAATTTTTGGGGTCAAAAAACACCAAAGGGGTTAACCTTACGTTTTTTTCAAAAATCGCCAAAAATTCAAGTGGTCTTTTTTTGACCATAACCGACGTGCTTTGATGCGAGGAGTTCGAAAAACGCGGTATCGTTTGGAGAAAACGCTCGTAAGCGGTTCAAAATGACGTTCAAATATTTCCAACTTTAAAGACACATAAATCCTAAAATATCATACTTACGGCAATTCTACCTGCGTCAGTCGATTTATCTCAAAAAACTGCATAGTAAAACGCCAAAAAATGCTTGGATTTGAAACTTTCAATTTTTGAGGTCAAAAAACACCAAAGGGGATAAACCTTACGTTTTTTTCAAAAATCGCCAAAAATTTAGGTGGTCTTTTTTTGACCATAACCGACGTGCCTTGATGCGAGGAGTTCGAAAAACGCGGTATCGTTTGGAGAAAACGCTCGTAAGCGGTTCAAAATGACGTACAAATATTTCCAACTTTAAAGACGCATAAATCCTAAAATATCATACTTACGGCAAATCTACCTGCGTCAGTCGATTTATCTCAAAAAACTGCATAGGAAAACGCCAAAAAATGCTTGGATTTGAAACTTTCAATTTTTGGGGTCAAAAAACACCAAAGGGGTTAAACCTTACGTTTTTTTCAAAAATCGCCAAAAATTTAGGTGGTCTTTTTTTGACCATAACCGACGTGCTTTGATGCGAGGAGTTCGAAAAACGCGGTATCGTTTGGAGAAAACGCTCGTAAGCTGTTGAAAATGACATTCAAATTTTTCCAACTTTAAAGACGCATAAATCCTAAAATATCATACTTACGGCAAATCTACCTGCGTCAGTCGATTTATCTCAAAAAACTGCATAGTAAAATGCCAAAAAATGCTTGGATTTGAAACTTTCAATTTTTGGGGTCAAAAAACACCAAAGGGGTTAACCTTACGTTTTTTTCAAAAATCGCCAAAAATTCAAGTGGTCTTTTTTTGACCATAACCGACGTGCTTTGATGCGAGGAGTTCGAAAAACGCGGTATCGTTTGGAGAAAACGCTCGTAAGCGGTTCAAAATGACATTCAAATATTTCCAACTTTAAAGACACATAAATCCTAAAATATCATACTTACGGCAAATCTACCTGCGTCAGTCGATTTATCTCAAAAAACTGCATAGTAAAACGCCAAAAAATGCTTGGATTTGAAACTTTCAATTTTTGAGGTCAAAAAACACCAAAGGGGTTAAACCTTACGTTTTTTTCAAAAATCGCCAAAAATTTAGGTGGTCTTTTTTTGACCATAACCGACGTGCCTTGATGCGAGGAGTTCGAAAAACGCGGTATCGTTTGGAGAAAACGCTCGTAAGCGGTTCAAAATGACGTACAAATATTTCCAACTTTAAAGACGCATAAATCCTAAAATATCATACTTACGGCAAATCTACCCGCGTCAGTCGATTTATCTCAAAAAACTGCATAGGAAAACGCCAAAAAATGCTTGGATATGAAACTTTCAATTTTTGGGGTCAAAAAACACCAAAGGGGTTAACCTTACCTTTTTTTCAAAAATCGCCAAAAATTTAGGTGGTCTTTTTTTGACCATAACCGATGTGCTTTGATGCGAAGAGTTCGAAAAACGCGGTATCGTTTGTAGAAAACGCTCGTAACCGGTTCAAAATGACGTTCAAATATTTCCAACTTTAAAGACGCATAAATCCTAAAATTCCTAACTTACGGCAAATCTACCTGCGTCAGTCGATTTATCTCAAAAAACTACATAGGAAAACGTCAAAAAATGCTTGGATTTGAAACTTTAAATTTTTGGGGTCAAAAAACACCAAAGGGGTTAACCTTACGTTTTTTTCAAAAATCGCCAAAAAATTAGGTGGTCTTTTTTTGACCATAACCGACGTGCTTTGATGCGAGGAGTTCGAAAAACGCGGTATCGTTTGGAGAAAACGCTCATAAGCGGTTCAAAATGACGTTCAAATATTTCCAACTTTAAAGACGCATAAATCCTAAAATATCATACTTACGGCAAATCTACCTGCGTCAGTCGATTTATCTCAAAAAACTGCATAGGAAAACGCCAAAAAATGCTTGGATATGAAACTTTCAATTTTTGGGGTCAAAAAACACCAAAGGGGTTAACCTTACCTTTTTTTCAAAAATCGCCAAAAATTTAGGTGGTCTTTTTTTGACCATAACCGATGTGCTTTGATGCGAAGAGTTCGAAAAACGCGGTATCGTTTGTAGAAAACGCTCGTAACCGGTTCAAAATGACGTTCAAATATTTCCAACTTTAAAGACGCATAAATCCTAAAATTCCTAACTTACGGCAAATCTACCTGCGTCAGTCGATTTATCTCAAAAAACTACATAGGAAAACGCCAAAAAATGCTTGGATTTGAAACTTTAAATTTTTGGGGTCAAAAAACACCAAAGGGGTTAACCTTACGTTTTTTTCAAAAATCGCCAAAAAATTAGGTGGTCTTTTTTTGACCATAACCGACGTGCTTTGATGCGAGGAGTTCGAAAAACGCGGTATCGTTTGGAGAAAACGCTCATAAGCGGTTCAAAATGACGTTCAAATATTTCCAACTTTAAAGACGCATAAATCCTAAAATATCATACTTACGGCAAATCTACCTGCGTCAGTCGATTTATCTCAAAAAACTGCATAGGAAAACGCCAAAAAATTCGTGGATTTGAAACTTTCAATTTTTGGGGTCAAAAAACACCAAAGGGGTTAACCTTACGTTTTTTTCAAAAATCGCCAAAAAATTAGGTGGTCTTTTTTTGACCATAACCGACGTGCTTTGATGCGAGGAGTTCGAAAAACGCGGTATCGTTTGGAGAAAACGCTCATAAGCGGTTCAAAATGACGTTCAAATATTTCCAACTTTAAAGACGCATAAATCCTAAAATATCATACTTACGGCAAATCTACCTGCGTCAGTCGATTTATCTTAAAAAACTGCATAGGAAAACGCCAAAAAATGCTTGGATTTGAAACTTTCAATTTTTGAGGTCAAAAAACACCAAAGGGGTTAAACCTTACGTTTTTTTCAAAAATCGCCAAAAATTTAGGTGGTCTTTTTTTGACCATAACCGACGTGCTTTGATGCGAGGAGTTCGAAAAACGCGGTATCGTTTGGAGAAAACGCTCGTAAGCTGTTCAAAATGACATTCAAATTTTTCCAACTTTAAAGACGCATAAATCCTAAAATATCATACTTACGGCAAATCTACCTGGGTCAGTCGATTTATCTCAAAAAACAGCATAGAAAAACGCCAAAAAATGCTTGGATTTGAAACTTTAAATTTTTGAGGTCAAAAAACACCAAACACCTTACGTTTTTTTCAAAAATCGCCAAAAATTTAGGTGGTGTTTTTTTGACCATAACCGACGTGCTTTGCTGCGAGGAGTTCGAAAAACGCTGTATCGTTTGGAGAAAACGCTCGTAAGCGGTTCAAAATGACGTTCAAATATTTCCAACTTTAAAGACGCATAAATCCTAAAATATCATACTTACGGCAAATCTACCTACGTCAGTCGATATACCTCAAAAAACTGCATAGGAACACGCCAAAAAATGCTTGGATTTGAAACTTTCATTTTTTGGGGTCAAAAAACACCAAACCTTACGTTTTTTTCAAAAATCGCCAAAAATTCAGATGGTCTTTTTTTGACCATAACCGACGTGCTTTGATGCGAGGAGTTCGAAAAACGCGGTATCGTTTGGAGAAAACGCTCGTAAGCGGTTCAAAATGACGATCAAATATTTCCAACTTTAAAGACGCATAAATCCTAAAATATCATACTTACGGCAAATCTACCTACGTCAGTCGATTTATCTCAAAAAACTGCATAGTAAAATGCCAAAAAATGCTTGGATTTGAAACTTTCAATTTTTGGGGTCAAAAAACACCAAAGGGGTTAACCTTACGTTTTTTTCAAAAATCGCCAAAAAATTAGGTGGTCTTTTTTTGACCATAACCGACGTGCTTTGATGCGAGGAGTTCGAAAAACGCGGTATCGTTTGGAGAAAACGCTCATAAGCGGTTCAAAATGACGTTCAAATATTTCCAACTTTAAAGACGCATAAATCCTAAAATATCATACTTACGGCAAATCTACCTGCGTCAGTCGATTTATCTTAAAAAACTGCATAGGAAAACGCCAAAAAATGCTTGGATTTGAAACTTTCAATTTTTGAGGTCAAAAAACACCAAAGGGGTTAAACCTTACGTTTTTTTCAAAAATCGCCAAAAATTTAGGTGGTCTTTTTTTGACCATAACCGACGTGCTTTGATGCGAGGAGTTCGAAAAACGCGGTATCGTTTGGAGAAAACGCTCGTAAGCTGTTCAAAATGACATTCAAATTTTTCCAACTTTAAAGACGCATAAATCCTAAAATATCATACTTACGGCAAATCTACCTGGGTCAGTCGATTTATCTCAAAAAACAGCATAGAAAAACGCCAAAAAATGCTTGGATTTGAAACTTTAAATTTTTGAGGTCAAAAAACACCAAACACCTTACGTTTTTTTCAAAAATCGCCAAAAATTTAGGTGGTGTTTTTTTGACCATAACCGACGTGCTTTGCTGCGAGGAGTTCGAAAAACGCTGTATCGTTTGGAGAAAACGCTCGTAAGCGGTTCAAAATGACGTTCAAATATTTCCAACTTTAAAGACGCATAAATCCTAAAATATCATACTTACGGCAAATCTACCTGCGTCAGTCGATTTATCTCAAAAAACTGCATAGAAAAATGCCAAAAAATGCTTGGATTTGAAACTTTCAATTTTTGGAGTCAAAAAACACCAAAGGGGTTAACCTTACGTTTTTTTCAAAAATCGTCAAAAATTCAGGTGGTCTTTTTTTGACCATAACCGACGTGCTTTGATGCGAGGAGTTCGAAAAACGCGGTATCGTTTGGAGAAAACGCTCGTAAGCGGTTCAAAATGACGTTCAAATATTTCCAACTTTAAAGACGCATAAATCCTAAAATATCATACTTACGGCAAATCTACCTGCGTCAGTCGATTTATCTCAAAAAACTGCATAGCAAAATGCCAAAAAATGCTTGGATTTGAAACTTTCAATTTTTGGGGTCAAAAAACACCAAAGGGGTTAACCTTACGTTTTTTTCAAAAATCGCCAAAAATTCAGGTGGTCTTTTTTTGACCATAACCGACGTGGTTTGATGCGAGGAGTTCGAAAAACGCGGTATCGTTTGGAGAAAACGCTCGTAAGTGGTTCAAAATGACGTTCAAATATTTCCAACTTTAAAGACGCATAAATCCTAAAATATCATACTTACGGCAAATCTACCTACGTCAGTCGATATACCTCAAAAAACTGCATAGGAACACGCCAAAAAATGCTTGGATTTGAAACTTTCATTTTTTGGGGTCAAAAAACACCAAACCTTACGTTTTTTTCAAAAATCGCCAAAAATTCAGATGGTCTTTTTTTGACCATAACCGACGTGCTTTGATGCGAGGAGTTCGAAAAACGCGGTATCGTTTGGAGAAAACGCTCGTAAGCGGTTCAAAATGACGATCAAATATTTCCAACTTTAAAGACGCATAAATCCTAAAATATCATACTTACGGCAAATCTACCTACGTCAGTCGATTTATCTCAAAAAACTGCATAGTAAAATGCCAAAAAATGCTTGGATTTGAAACTTTCAATTTTTGGGGTCAAAAAACACCAAAGGGGTTAACCTTACGTTTTTTTCAAAAATCGTCAAAAATTCAGGTGGTCTTTTTTTGACCATAACCGACGTGCTTTGATGCGAGGAGTTCGAAAAACGCGGTATCGTTTGGAGAAAACGCTCGTAAGCGGTTCAAAATGACGTTCAAATATTTCCAACTTTAAAGACGCATAAATCCTAAAATATCATACTTACGGCAAATCTACCTACGTCAGTCAATATACCTCAAAAAACTGCATAGGAACACGCCAAAAAATGCTTGGATTTGAAACTTTCAATTTTTGGGGTCAAAAAACACCAAAGGGGTTAACCTTACGTTTTTTTCAAAAATCGCCAAAAATTTAGGTGGTCTTTTTTTGACCATAAGCGTCGTGCTCTGATGCGAGGAATTCGAAAAACGTGGTAACGTTGGAGTATCGTTAACCTTAGGGGTTAACATTACGTTTTTTTCAAAAAGTTGTCCAAAATATTCGGTGGTCATTTTCTAACCTAAACCGTCGTGACTGAATGCGGGGAGTTAGATACACGCGTTTTCGTTTGGTGGAAACGCTCGTAAGCGGTTCAAAATTACGAACAAATTTTTTCAACATTAAAGACGCATAAAACCTAAGATAGTAAGATATCATACTTACGCAATATTATCAGCCCACGCCAAACAAAAACTGACTTCTGCTACCGACGATGTAGAACTACTTTTAAGATTTCTTTTCTAACCAATATAATCACATTAAAACCCCAAAACCGTAAATTTTGAACGGCTATTTCTGGAATACTTAGAAATTACGATTTTGTAACGATTATTATTTGTCGTATTAACATACAAAAGGGGTTTAAAAAAACACTGTGGTTGTGTGGAAAAGTCAACCACAGGGTTTAGGCAGCATGGGCAATTTTCATTCAAACTAACGGAACTATTACAATTAATTTCAAAATTTAAATTTCATATAAATAATGTAAGTTGTCTTTGAATAGAATTAGAATACTTGTCAATAGGCGTTAAAACTAAACTTCCTAAAATGAAATTTGAAGAAAGATTAATTAAAAGTTACCTGACCCTAATAACCCGACGAAAGATTCAATTAAATTGAAGATACTTGGAGGGTGAGACTGTTGCAAATAATCAAATAAAAACGTTAACATCGTTAGTGTTTTATAGTATTTATACTGAAATTTGCTGTATAAATACCAAAAAAAAAAGGTTACCTGTGCAGTCGTCCTATTCGAGTAATTTTATATTTTACAGCAACTACGAGGTCCATTAAATCGTGCCTTATGGTTTACAAAATAAGTTATCGGTATTAACCATTTAAACATCCATTAGATTTATTTTTATGGCAATTTAAAACTTTTCTTATAACAAAAGGTTTTTACAAAAATATAGCAATTCAATATCGTTATAAAGACATTATTTTGAAAAATTGCTTTACAGTAGTACTTTTTAAGTGGAAAGTAAAATAATGGTCACGAGTGTTGACTAGCAGGGGGTAAGTGAAGAAAACGGAAGTTAAAGAATAGGGCTGCTTGCTCAAGAGTTTAAGAAAGCCTGAGAAACTCTCGAGTTATTTAAGTCTCAACTTTTAATTTACGGTCGAGTGGTAGAAACACTAAATGTACAGCTATGCAATTAAGAAATTGGTAAATGTGAAATAAACATCGTGACGTTTTATTTATGAGATTTTGCTTTGCCATGCTTAAAAGCTCGAGATTTCATTTTGTTTTAAAGTGCGGAAAATGCTCTTTATCAACAAAATTAGAACTTTTCTTGACCTTGACCTTTAAGCCAGACAATTTTTAATGTACTGCATGTCGATTTTCACCGGACGGCCGAGCTAAGAAATTTACTAATTTAAATTTGAAAATTTTGTCCAAAATTAAAACTTGATTGATTAAATTGTCAAATAGCTATGCCGTTATTGCAGATTTTGCAAGTAAATGTCATCATTTTGTTTTATCGAGTTACATGTTGCCATGTCTGATTACGGAATATAACGTAAAAGAGTAATAGAGAATAACGTGGTCGACATTTTGTCGTCATCGATAATAAACTGTAAATACCGTAATATTAGATTATACATTTACCTATCTGTCGCCCCAAAAAATGTACAAAATTGAACTGCCTGAACCGAAATTGTGCAGAAATTGTTAAATATAAAATATAATTACATTTACACAAGATTTAAAGTCAACGTATTATTAACTAAATATACTGTAAACTAAACGAAGAATATCTTTCGATTATCTCAAATTTAAACAATGGAATTCGTTTACAAAGTTAAACATAAAGCAATTCCATTTACCCAACTTGGTACAATATTCTAAATATCATTTTGTACCAATACAAGAAAATACATAACTTGGTATTTATTTTGAACTTAATTTATATTATTGTATGCTAAAAGTTTATAATATCCTTTGTATTTCATTGCTTTTTGACATAACAATTATATTATATTTCATAATAAATAAAAAATTTACGAAAAACCTTCTAAGCGGAGTTCATTATAAAGAGAAATTTAAAAGATTAAATTTCTTTTTGGTAAACTGTATGTTATTATGCTTTAAATCGGGTAAGATAATACCAGCAGTGACGGTTCGTAGGATAGGAAAACAGTTATTATTCTTAAACTCAAAATTTTCGAAAATTAATTTCAAATGAGCCGAAATTTAATAAAATTCTATTTCTATTTAATAAAATAGAAAAATTGATTTAAGGTGGATCGTAGGATAAATATAACGTAGTGCAGTCTTGTATATGCTCATTATTAAGAATTAATAATGTAAACACCGCTGTTTTATTAACTAGGTTTATACAAAATTTAACCCGGTGTTAAGCTTATTATTAAGTCTGGTTAGTTTGTGTTAAACTATGTTAGCTATTGTACTTTTGTATGAAAATCTTCAAATTTCTAGAAATAAGGTGAAAATATTTTCTTTCAAAATATTGAGCCACATAGAGTTTGGAACTGAAATTGTTATGCATTGTTAGGGTTAAGAATAGTTCATTACCTCTATATCCAGTATCAAAAGGCTTTCATGTAATAAGCACGAGCTTACCTACACCGCACATAATAGCGCACCATAATAATAACACAATAGTGCCAATCATACATCCAAGCTCCAAAGCTCTTCAATTATTATTAAAAGTATAATAATCAATTTAATCTAACATATTATTTTTATTGCCAATTATACAAAATTTAAATAAAAGCTTAGAGAATAACTTCTGAAATATTATTATTAGATACCCACCTTTGTTATGTTTCATCCCTCAGTTAGTGTTATATCTGAATATGTGGTAATTTTGTTTCCAGTAATGAATATCTCAGCAACCCACAATGCGTACAAGTAATGAGTCACAAGATACTTTCGGTGCTGCGTTGAAATAATTTTATTTTTAGAAATATTCATTTCAATAATTGTTTCCTGAAATATTTTTTTACTAATAATAAAATCAAGAATAGAAGAATTAAAATATTTAATTAAACTCAAAAAGGAAAAATAAGGATCAAAAATTAAAATCCAAAGTGGGTCATACAATATATTGTTATGAATTCTTTTTAATAAAACTGAAAAAGTTAGAATGTTGTAAGAAATTTAATAATTACAAAAGTAAACCGCAGAGGAAGTTTGGTATACGATAAAGTTTTTGCAGAAATGTTAGAGAATTAATTGAACAAATTGCAAAGCAATTGTCACAAAGAATTGCAAGAGAGTTGTGACAAAATGAATTGATGACAATTCTTTGTAAAAACGAAGGTGCAGTCTTGTTGAACTGTGAAGTATCAAAGTGATACTGATTTTAAATCAGAAAACTTTGAAGATATTTTTTACCTGAAATCAGAAAAATTAAAACTTAAATATCTTTACAGTTTTACTTTTTCAAATAATCGTTTGTTGATAATTAGGGTAGTTTAGCTTGGCATGCGGGACATGATCTGGACGTATATTTAGAACGTTTGCTTATTTTCATTGGGGAGTTTTACCAAGAGCGCTACTTCCAATGATTAAAAAAATTAGGGAAACGTAAATTCCAAATAAAAGATTGTAATTAATACTTACATTAATTTATTCGATTTTCATTAGGATACAATAAATTAATATTTTTAGTTATTAATAATAATGTAAAGTTACATTATTATTATATAATACAATATATTTCAACTTTGCGTTTATTGATTAATATTTTTTATCGCCTAAATTTACAAGCATAAATTTCAATTTAGTAAATAATTACATTCAATTAAATTTATAAATATACAATTTTAGTTTTTGGTAAACAAGAGCCTTACAATTTAACAAGGAATCCAAAGAGCAACAATGTTACTGTAATAATTTTTTTTTGCAAGAATTTTACAATAAATATTGAAACTTACTAATAAGCACGTTTTCGTTTTAAGGTGGGAAAACACTTTCGAGAGATTTTCCTTAATAGATTTTTTAAATACTTCCTCTTCCTGATATCACCGATGGCATTTACTTTTATAAATAATTTTATTTCACTTCAGGAGAACCAATTTTGTTTGATACGGAATGTGTGTGTTAGCGTGTATTGTACTTCTTGTTGTTTGCAGGTTCATTTACTTATTGGCTTGATTAATTTAAGTTTATTTTCTGGCAGATTAATTCTTGGAAGTGGTTAATTTGTACTTAGGGACCCTTGGTTACATACAACATTAACTTCATTAAAATTTTGTCATTTCAATTATTTTTCAGTACTAATAGGTATATTATATTAAAAATTTCCATTTCGTCACTTTTAATTCGATTCTCTCGATTTTTAAATCATGTTAATTTCCCGACCTTCCGCTGTCGTTCTCTTCGAAAATGTGGTAGGCATATTTATAATTAATTGGAACTGGAAATAAAGTAAAATTATTGATTAAATGTTGTTTACGTAGACATTAAAGAAGGAAAAGACAAAATAAAGTAATTAATGAATTAAAAATTTCATATGCGGGAATTGGCTGTTAGTTGATTTCTTCGCGACCGAAACATCAAACCCGAAGCTATTTGTTCAAATAAAGTTGTAAAATAATGTTTAAAAGATAAATGAATTTGGTGTAAAGGATCCACTGGAAACTTATAAGGTTGAGAAAACGAAAGATAAAAATAAAACTTCCGGGGTAACGCCGATTCTTTATGATTCGCACGGTAAATTAAATTAAGTATTAAGTATAGGTCATTATTTTGGTAAATATAGGAAAACGCAAAAAAGTGTAGAATTTGACACAAATATATAATTTGTGATTTCTTCTGATATACGATGCTGTTATTGAGTAATCAGTCAGGCGGACAATGTTATCAGCACGCAAGCACATGCGATATTTCTTTGCCATAGGCAATAACCATTTCTAACGTCCTTAGGACCCTTCCTTCTTTCTATCTCTTATATAGTTTTATTCTTATCTAGGATTTTATTATTTTTTAACTTTTATAACATAAATGTCATTGCCCACAATAAAAATTATTTACTAACAATTAAATTACCTAACTCTTTTTATGCGACTTTCTGGGAAAACCATTTTTCCGATAGAGAAAATTTTAATTTCAAGGAAATAAAACTTTACGTTACTTTGATAAATGCTAAATAATTTACCCTTTTGATTCTGGACTTGGCGGACGATTGTGTCCTTAATGTATTGAAAATAATTTACGGTATATCATCAACGGAGAGTAATTGAATGTCTGAAATATTTGTAAATAAATTTTCAGCGGTTACAAAAAATACATAAAGGTATTTGGCTACACGACGTGTAAACCAATGCTGCCTCAAAGGCGACTTTTGCGATTCAGCTCAAAAATCAATTCTAAAGTTGAAGTCGGTTAAGCCGTGTTAGGCTTATTGATGTCCTTGCATTTGTCTGACCATCCTTCGTATTCAAACAGACACGTAAATGCTAAAATCGACACCCAATAGTTTTCAATCCATCCAACGAATCCTGACGCTTATCTTACCCAATGTATGGATTTTCTTTTGATCCGAGTTATTTTTTTAAGCCATTCGGTGTTTCATATTTTCTATTAAGAAATTTCACAGTTTTTGAGTTGTTCTATTTGGCGATTTGGCGTTAATTTACAACTTTTCAATTACCTCGCCCTTTCGTATACAGCTTAATCAACTTTATTTTACAAAAGTTGATGTGCAAATTAAGTTTCACTTGTAACTTTAACAAAAAAAAATTAGCAACTTGATTATTTAATTTGTTTTAAATTGCAAGTAGTTAATTTTTTCAATTATTTTCTTCTATAGAAAACTTGCGATGTGGAGGTATTGATCGCATTCTCATTAAGACTGAAAAACGGTTCCAATAGATCACTTTAATAAAAAATTAATTTTAGTTAATTGCAATTTATTTGTTACACTGTCCAAGCTTAAATTCTAATTAAAAATTAATTAACTAGATTGATATGCTTTTACGATAACACCCAAGTTCTGCATCTTATTTTCATTGCAAATTATAATGAATGGAATTTCTTTTAATTAATTTAGTGTTACTTTTAAATTAATATGCTATCCAAAATTATCAAATTAAAATAAATAGTTTTTACGATTATGTTCGGATTTTAAAATTATTATTAAATCTTCTGGGTTTAAAAATTTGTTAGACAACATTGGAATGTAATTTTATCATGCAGGTATTTTATGCATAGAGAAAAAATTGCAAATTTTAAATTATTCACTATTAAAAATAAATTATTCACTATTATTAATTTTTCCGTACAAAAATTATTTTATGATCAATAAAACAATAAATAAATAATTATATTAAATAAAGTCAAACTTTTTTATTAATTTTATTGGTCAAGAAATCAACTTAAAATTAAAATTTATCAAACTGTACACTTCCTGAAGAATTTCTTGACTGACAGTCGATCTAGACTGCAATGCTTTTCAATACATTATCATACAGAGGCACTCCGTTTTCCGGACAGGTCCTTGCTATGGGAAGTTTGGGCAGAATCAGTATAGTTTATCTACAATTTGTTGTATTTTCTTTTGATACTTTAATTCCTTAGTTTAAAATGCTGCCAAGAAAAACGTTTTGCTTCTGAAAAACGTAATTTTATATTTTTAAGCCTAATATACATAAATTGGAAAATTTAAAAAATACAGAGTGTTTCAATGAAACAAACAATATAGCATCCTGTTCAAGTTTTATATTAAATTTTGTTTCCTAGAAAAAAACCAATATAAATTTGAAGACATATTTTTTAGATATTTTAAATGCCAAAGAAATTCGAGGAAATTCGTACTATATATCGATTCATTTCTATATGGGGCGGTCTATAAGTCACCAGAAACTACAATATTTTCAATCAACGTGAAAATATGCGTGAATGGCTTGTGTATTGGTTAAGTGTTCGTGGTTGTATTAACAACTTGTCATGTTTTTTTACATTCTTTGAGCAACTATTCTTCTCCATAACACTTCACCTGATCGCAATTCAAGCTACGTCACGTTCTCTCAGCTGACGAAGCATTTCTTTCCTAAAATATACCAATAGTGTTTATATTTAAACCAATATATTCAAGCACGTAAAAGCAAAAATTTGTAAGACTATTTTAGCAATGCTTCTTAAAGGAGATTACTCTATTTTTGGAGCGAGTCTAAATATAGCCTAAGTCGCCATTTAATATTTTTTACATATATAAATTAGACCATAACTACAATGTTGATGAAAACGTGCCAATAGCTAAGATACATAATTACAAATGATTAGAAGCGACATGAAAAATTGAATAATTTCAGAAAGTCTTTGATATAAATAGCGATTCCGCACTTCTGAGAATCCAGGATGTATCGATTCCTTTAGTTTCCTTTCCAAATATTTCGTGGTTCCAAAAGTAGTGTGGTGTCTGTAAAATACAAGACAATTATTCTTGTTGAGTCTAGAAATGCAGGAATATTTAAAAAATACTGTAGACTGAATTACATACATACTGCAAGTTCAACATCTGTTGCGGGCATCTTTGTTGTCACAACCAAAATTAGTTACAAGAGTGCGATTGCCTTTAGGTAAATAGCATGGATTTGTGTTTATATATATATTTATTTTGCACCTATTTATAAAACATTTTGGATGCGACATACGTTCCACATAGTTAAACATCTAAAGAATCTCAAAATAGGAACCAGTCACGAGATTTCTCGATGTTCAAAATATTGGAATGACTTTTCTTCCGTTAGTTCTAACGTGACAGTGTTTTACTATACATAGATCGTGGCGGGATTGGAATTGCATGTAAATAATATCAAAATAATGTTATATATCTACCGGCAACCTAAATTATTGTTTCTAAATATTAATTAAGCAGATTCGAAGTAAAACCTACACGATTCTATATTTAAGTCGTAAAAATAAACAAGAAGTAAATGTGATATGTGGTGTCATTATTGTTATATACTACAATTCAATCCAATCCATACACGTAGTATCTGGGTTATTTTCAGGAAAAAAAACATTGAAAATGTATTTTTTTGAAAATGTGGTGTTCGTAACGAGTTTGTTAAGTTTGCTTGTAAGAGTGTTTTCGCAATCTCATGCATACGATTACGGTTACAAGACAAATCCTTTGAGGTATACTCGAAAAGTGCATTTAAAACAAGGAATTCTTCAGGGTGTTGTAGTGGAGCCGCGTATAAACCGTGCATTACCACCGGTGGAACAATTTTTAGGGATTCCTTATGCAGCACCTCCTACCAGGGAGTTAGGATTTATGCCACCAGGAAGTGCACCGTCCTGGTTTGGAATTAAAATTGCAGATTCTTTTGGACCAGTTTGTCCACAAAAATTACCGGACAAATCTACGATGGCTCTAGAGAGAGCGAAATATTTTGAACGATTAGTGAAACATCTCGTGATAAATCAATCGGAGGATTGTTTATATTTGAATATTTATAGTCCTGTTCAAGGTAAGTTTAATTTAAAAACAACAAAACACATCAGATAGATAAAAAAAAATAACAAACCCTGCTTTGGCAGAGTAGTTTGCACAAAAACGTAATTTATTGTTCTCTAATGGTTAGACCTTTTATTTATCCACAATTTACAATGTTTTTCCTGGAACTCAATATTTATCTATCCTTAAAAATTATTATTGCTTCATTATTTGCGTATCTTAAAGTTATATTGAAAGCTAACGCGCAAAATAATTACCAAAGGTTATTGGCTTGGTGATGAAAGAAACACCGGAAACGAAGTTTTCAAATATTTAATTTCGATATTAAATCGATTGGATTGTACACATACCTTTGAAACATATACATTATTTTTGAATCGGATCGGTGGATTGGTGTGACTCACGATTAAGCTATCGAGCGGAAGTTTCTTATTAAAATCTCGGATTTTATGATTTTCTCAGTTAAACCGGCCATGCCGACATTTTGTCATCCGGCCAATAAAAATAACTCATATGGGTAAACAGAAGAAGCGGAATTTATCCTTCACGTTTTGGTTTAAAATTATATTAAATTTTATGTCGCTGAAGTTGGTAACAAAAATGGAAATACTAATTTGGTAGCTATAAATTTTCTATTTGTTTTTTGGAAATTTCGCAGTTTTGCACAAAATTGTATATTATAAAATTTAATATTTGCAACCAATACACTCTCGACGCCGACGGTTACACTGCATATGGTAGGGCTTTCCTATTGGCCTTGTTTTGTCTTACCCTCGCCTTTGCTACCCAAAGGACGCAAAGGAAATCCGGACGCTCCTATATTAACAATGCAAAATTGCCGGTTTTGAAGACTTTTTTGGCATATAAAAATTCATTTTAGAGCAAAACTTTTTAGACGTTTCTTGTTGAAAATTTTATTGCCTTTAATTTTGTATATATACATTTTTTTATTTTGTCGCGCCGTTTCTGACTGATAGCGGCTTAAACAAGACTCGGTAAAATACAAAAAATATTGTCATGTGCATCTCGGAAATAGTGCTACAAAATAAAAAAATTAATGGGCATTTTCTCTTGTAAATTTTATTCTCTACATTTTTGTTCATATAAATTTTTCTATTTGGTCCCACCGTTTCCGAGATATAGATGACAATTTTTTTTTGTATTTTACCTAGTCTTCTTTAAGCAGCTGTAGATCAGAAACGGTGCGACAAAATAAAAAATTGTGTAGAAACAAAATAGAAGGCTATGAAATTTTCAATAAAAACTTCTAAAAATTTTTGCTGTAAAATCAATTTTTATATGCCAAAAAGGGTTTCAAATCTGGCAATTGGCATTGTTAACTTAGGAGCCTCCGGATTTCATTACAATTTATGAGTCACTGTATATACATAGATTAGGAAGCTAGCTTTTGGAGCCAAAATATTAGCCCCACTACCAGTTTCAATGTAGATTTGTGAAAAACACGTAAAGCTGGATCCAGACACTGCGAGGCTGCCGCGCGCGGCTGCTGCGCGAGGCAGGTGCCTCGCTCAGTGTGGACCACTTGTGTCTCAGCTAGCGCGAGCCAGAAGTTTCAAGGCTGCTTCAAATGTATCCCCTGCGATTGCGTAGTTGCCTCTGTAGAATGCATCTCCAGTTAGTTGACATCTTATCATGGCATCTGAGTATATAAATACCGTGTAAACGGAGCATGGAAGTTATAAATCCAATCTTTTAAAGAAATAATTAAAAATTTTTTCTAAGAAAGAATAAATAAGTTCACGGATAAACCTTTCTTATTTATTTCAAAAATATTACCAGTTACACTTATTCTTTAAGTGGCGTGAAAACGTTAGTAAAATATATATTGGTGTTATTGTTGTGAATATCATAGCACTTACCTGAGGTTTATTATTTCTGATTTATAAGTTCGAAAAATAATTACTAAACGAAGTCGATAAACTAATAATAATTACCTACCTACAACTTGCATAATGTTTTTTTACATCTATGAAAATTTTATCATAACATTCATTCTTTCTGTAATTAAATAATTGTAGTACTAATCAATTTTATAATGATTACCTAAAAGTAACTAATTATGTATTTATTTTATTATCAATTTAGTTAGTTTGCGATGTTCTTTTACAATTTTGCATTTTTATTTGCCGATTACCTACTAATTAATCAATAAAAAAAAGAAAACAATTGTTTGCTGGAAAATAACAACATATTCCTATTTTTAAACTAATATGTATAAACATGACGTGTATAGACAATGACAAGTTAGGCTAAAATTTTAAAAGTTTTAAAATTTGAAATGCACATGGTCATAAATTATGTAATAAATAACACCTAAAATTGAACACTTAATGGCAATATATCTTCAATTAAATACCCAAGTATGACAGTAATGTTAACTTTATCCTGTTTGGAAACTTTGTTTATTTACTCGACCACTTTTGTACGTAGTCTTTTCTTTGAGTCGACCGACAAAATTTGGCTCGCAGCGAGGCAGCTCCGTTTTGTATCTCCGTTACTGTAAACATGGCCTAGACCATTCCGATGTGGCTAGCGAGGCAGCTTTGCCTCGCTCGACACATGTCTACTTAATGAAATTCCTATAAGAAAATCACCGTCCACACAGCGCGAAGCGTGCCGCGCCCGGCAGCCTCGCAGGAAACATGGTCCACACAGCGCGAGGCTTGTATCCCGAGGCTGCCGCGCGCTTCAGCCTCGCAGTGTCTGGATCCACCTTAAAAGTGTTAGCTTTAATATTTGGGTGCTGGCCAGTGCTAGCTCCCCAATCTGTGGAGCTAGCTTTTTAACAATTATTTTAAATACTTTACCGAAATTTGTTTATACATTCACAGCAAAGCTAAGCCGAATAAATATTTTAATTTTAATTTTAATCTAAATCCTGCACTGGGTATAATTCTGTTCGAAAAATTCACAATAAAAAATTATAATGATTATGATATACATTTAGACACCTTCACGATAAATTTAGTTGGTTTGATATAAAAATGCATTGCTTGCGTAATTTTTTTGCATCAAAAATTCTGGTTGGAAACGCATTCCAACTACTTGCTTGTGAAAATTTGTAGTTCCACTTCCTCAGAAATGGAAATAAATTGAATCCTTAGGCAGGACTATACTAGAAATATAACAAAACTTACCATTCCGAAATTATTTCTGCTTTAATTCAACGATATTCGAATTTACGCATTGAAAAATGTTATTTAATAATCTGAAGTTCTATAAAATTACATTATTAACATTTTTGTAACAAAGTAAACAATTGCGGAGTTATCAAACGAAAGCAAACAATTTAATTGTTTGAAATTGACTACTGACGAGTTTAAAAAAATTATCAAAAGGGGGTTCCCACATTGACGATAAAAAAACGTAAACGAACGATATAATTATTTTGTTCGATTTTTGTGCTTGCCTACCAATTCAAACAAAAATATTTTATAGGATTTAAACCGAAATAAATCACTTGTTTGCGATACAGTTAAAATTTGCTTTTGCCAATAAATGTAGCTGTTTAAAATACACTTTATGAAGTTCCTCGCTAATGAAAAGCAGTTATAGAAATAAATTATTATGGAATTGTGAATTGAAAATTGTGATGATTTAAATGTTTCCTTTCAAAATGTAACGTCATTTTTATAACGCTAAGTAGTCAAATTTATTTATGCAAATCAATGGTTAGGTATATAATTAATTAAAGCATTCAAAAAGTCTCTCGAGTGCTTTATGTTATGGTATATGTGCCATAATTTACGTATTTATTGGTTAGCTTTTCCTGTTACAGCAATTTTGTGGATTCGCAGTTTTTACTGGTACAAACCCTTTTGATAAATAGTGTATATTTATGGCTTTTGTTATTATAAATTGTTTTTAATTAAAAAGTTTAATTTTTACTTACAATAGAAATTTCTGCAACATTAGGGCCCTATTATATAAAAAGTTATTTATTAAACATTCGTATACATATATGCATAAATTCTTTGGCAAAATGTATAGCATTTTTGTTGGCGTCGTCTATTGACTTTTTAAAAGAATTTGGCCAACTAATTTTTTGCAAATATCGTTAAGTAATTGATTCGATTAAAATTAATCCGATTTATTATTTCAAAATCGGTTTTAATGGAAAATTTTTAGGTTAATCCTAAAGGCAATGGGATGTAATTTTTTGTGCATCTCTTAAAACGATTTATGAAGATAAGTGACAGGACACTTTATTTTTGAGAATATTCCATTTACCATGCACGTGTATACTAAAATTAGATCAGAATATTTAAACGGATGTTGGACTTTCTCTAAGTCCAATTATAAGTGATTTTAGTTAATTAATTTACTTGGCTGCTGATATATTTTTACGGATTTTTAAATAATACAATAGGTTCAAACGTCTTCTAAATTTATTTACAAGGATCTATAGTCCTGATGACTGAAAATATTATTGTTTAAATTTTTAAATAAAAATTAGGATATCAATTTGCTTATACAACAAAATTGTTGTTCAAAAATATATGTATGTACATTATTATTAATTCACCACAACTGAATAATTGAATAAATATTAAAACAATGCCAAATAATTGTGTTCCTGTATTTGCAGTTTTTTTACTATGTAGCTTGTGAACGATACAATTAATAATGTTTACAAGTTTTTTAATTTATTTAAAACTGAATAATGGCTTTTTGAAACTGAAAAGTTCGTTTTCGTGTTAAAGGAATTTTTTCAGCGTTTTCAATTATATTCGTAATGTATTTCATGTATTCTTTGATTTGTTATATTATTCAAATTTCTGAATAGAGAAATTTCTTTAAAACGACTTGTATTTTCAAAGTAAAATAAGTTCAACCTGTTTTAGTTGGCTGAAAAATATTTATAATGGAATTGTTGTTGTACGGCTTGTTATGTATTTGAAGTAGAATATTTACTGTTGTTTGTAAAATAGAAATAAAACAGAAAAGCAAAAGTACGTTACCATTAGAAAAATAATCTTTCAGCTAGCCACATATTGACTTTGCTCGAAACTATTTATTGAATAAACGAATAAATCCAATTAAAAACTTTTGCGATTAAATGGCAAAGTAAATCATTCACTAATATACTGCATTGTATGTGCCCAACTTTTTAACATGATTATATGAAGACGATTTACGAGTTTAAAAATTTAAACATTTCCTTCGTTGCCGTCTTTGAATGCAGTTACTGCAAGTTAAACAGCGTTGTGTTGCAGAGTTTTCTTTCGTTTCCTTAGGGAGCCGAGTTAAAAAAACTCAATCAGCATTGCTAAAAAAAAACTACCATCTAGGTGCACAGTAACAAAGTTTATTTGCTACTACAACAAAAAAATTTGTACTACAAAATGAAATGTTTGTTTAAACAAGTAATTTATTTGTTAGCTCAAGTAATATCTAATTGTTGTTGTTTTTTTCTTCTGAATTTTCTGAATTTGTAGGAAACTACGACTACTTTCAGATTAACCACAATTAAACTTTTTTGGTATGATATCATAATAAAACCGTGCAATAAGAAGACATCAATACAAAAGTATTCGTAAAAGTGTTACGTTCCGTATAATAAACTTAAAATTTCTTGGCTAAGAACTGTTTTATTAATAAATACGATGCTATAACTGAGGGATCATTAAATTTGAGACTTCGAGACGCATTAATAAAAAATGCGGAAGATTATCAGACATAAATATTGTGCTCCCAGTTTTACACAGTTGTAATTTTTTTTCTCTAAGGATCAACAAAAATTCCATTGCAGTCAATGAGAATTCCTATCTGAATTTGAATTTTTTACTGATAGATACTCGCCAGTTAATCTATTACCTAATGACTCATTTATGATAATAGTAGTCAGATAAATTAATCTAGCTGCCAACAAATTAGTTGTTCTAGTTCGATTAACTGCACGCTGCACACAAAAATAAACAAACTCTAAGCCTTTCTTCATTTGTAACAGCATAAAGCGATCCACAAAAACTTGAAATAGAAAATTAAATTAAGAATAGATAATCTAATGTCTTCTGGTAAAATTAGGCGGCTATTTTAAACCAGAGTAAGAAGAGTGAGATTAAGAATACATTTTCCCTATTATTGTTGTAAATTTGTAGTTTTTTTTTTGATACTTGTTTTTTGATAAAATTCAAAACAAAAATTATCCCAATGTGAAATATCTCACAAATCAATATTTATTTATATACAACACATCTTCGAATGTACGCCAACGCAACGCTGTAATTATAAATTTCTCTGAAATAATCATCGCTGCTTGTTGGAACTTTTCAATTTTGCATTGTTTGCTTAGTTTTCATACCACGTTAATTATTAGATATTAAACAAGCACATCAAGGTTTCTGATGGAAATTATTTATGAGATAAAATTAAAATCCACAATTGCAGTTTTTAATAATATGTAAAAGCGGAGTGGTAATTTTCTGGCACCAGGTGCGAAAGCGTCCAATCCACCAAAAACCCCAATAGCGTGATAAAGAATTGAAACTATAGAGAACTTTTTGCGGATAAACGGTGTGTAACCAGCTTAAACATTACTTAAGGCCGCTTAACACTAGCGAAACACCACGGCACTTGAGTTTGGAATCGATAGCATTAAAGTTTAATTTTTAATCAAACGACGGATAATTTAATGTAAATGATATACAGGAGGTGTACAATAAAGGTATATAGCTTCATTGTTGGAAACCTTCCACTTCATTGAAAATCATTTCGGCAACAAAATAACCCCTTTAAGCGAGAACAAGAAAATGCTAGTAAACCGATAAAACTCTTAGTTTTTGTGTAGCATGCGGTGAACTTTACACCCTTTGTGACCTAACGTCGAAGCAATGCTGCCACCTGGGAACGGACAATTCCCGATCCAACCATGACCCGACTCGAAACTAAAGATTTACCGAACCACTTAGTCAGATTGGCTTACCTTACTAGCATTTCAATACATGTATGAGTGTATAAGGTTATTGCATTTACATTTCATAATTCCTGATTTATAAACATTCAAGAAAACTCTGGAAAACTTTCAACAATGATTAAATTTCATCAATCATGAGGTAATGGTGGTTGAACGCTTTTGGATGCATGCAAATACGACTATGGATGCACTCGATAGACTGAAAAATGAGCATTTGATAAATTATTGGATTTCGTGTAATCAATTATGTACTTATAAGTTACGAATTTTCCTGACCCCATATATTTTCTTTCAATAAAAAATTACGGAAGGCTCTTCAGTTTATTTATTTTGTTTCAATATCCAGCATTAACTACTTGATCGGCGAACAACTTATAATGCAGCAATAACAGAAATTAATTAATTTTATCGGTGACATTACAAACCTCGTCGGATGTACTTGGCAGAAAGTTGAGAAAACTTTTAATCCGTTCGGTCTCATAACATATTTGTAGTATCTCAACGATTATTTGTATTTCAGACAAATTTAACTTTTTAATTCATTTTATTTTATTTCGTCCTCGTGCTGAGTCAGGTAAAGTTTTTCTCGCAAAGGCGCCGTGTTTCAAGTAAATATAATAAAATATTAAGTTTTTGCGAAGCTGACTGTATAATATTCATGGTGCACGTAGTTAGTGAACGGTATATAGACCTAATATGAAGACAAAACAACGTTATACAAAAGCCCCCTGAGGGCATGACCGGCGCCGAAATGACCCCCTTAGCAGATAACAGCTGGTGTTCTCTTGGGGATGCCACGTTATGACTGCATATCTATAAACTGGACATTGTCTGCCAAAATAACGTCTACTTTACGAGATTAATTCTTTACGCTGGTTTAATTTGCATCCCAAATAAAATATACAGGTTCAATATCAACAAAAATATTTTACGCGCGCCTCGGGGTGCCGTTATAAACTGTTTAACTCAAATCCTAAATAATTAAAGAGAGAAATAAAGCAAAAACAAAAAAACTTTCGACCTAGCAAATAACAATTCAAATTTACATTTGTGCTAGGTTATCATCACTAAACAGGGGATTACAGATTTAATCCCTCTTAATAAAAAAGAATCGGCACTAATCTACTGATGCTAAGTATGTAAAGTGCCTTCTTTATAAATGCATAATTCCAATGTAATCCACGTAGCGCTGATGCGCGGCCGATAGTGTCGGGGTAAGCTTTATGAGCTCTTGCTCAATTTACGGTCTCCTAGATGCAGAGAGGCCCGCTGAATACGTGAGCAAGGTAACACCTTTTAGCAATGCCATTTTGTCACTGTCGAGATTTTAACAAAACGTTTCAAGTATATTAGGGATGTGAGCGATTGAATGATTATTTTTAGCAACTGCGATGAAAAATTTTGTATCTACATGTATATTTTTGTAATATGTAAATACGTAGTTTGTCTTAATTAAAAACCAGACTTGCAGGTTTTTTAAATTATAAATTATTTGACTTTCATTTCATACATAATGTATATATATTATCTTCAAATTTCATTTTGGTTTTAAATTTTAATGATTTGTTCAAAGATGTAATTTACTCGCAAACGCGCTTAGCACGGCTAATGTACTATACATACGAACAGACAGGCTGACCGACGGTAAATCTAGACTACATTGCCGTTTACATCGTTTTTAACAAATTTATTCTGTAGTCACTAATATGAGCCAATATTATTATATTAACTCTAAAGAACGTAAAGAAAATAAAATTAAAAAAAAAGATTTATTCCGCTAGGCTAATGTTTCAGCAGGAATTGCAAGACAGAGTAAAAAGAAATAATGAAAGTTTTATTTTTATTCTGTGAGAGCTTTCATTACTCTATCATTTGAAACTCGCGTAGTTTTCATTAAACACCACATATTACTAGTAATAAAATTAAATTATTCGAAATTCATTTAGGTTAAAATCAGAATATAAACAGCTAATTAAATAACAATTTTAGAAATTTACAAACTTAACGTTAATTAGTATACTTATTAAACATTGATTAATAAATTAATCAATAATATATGAGGTAATTTCGACTAAGTACTTGAGATGTATAATTGAAAATACATATTATATTATTATTATCCAAACCTACGTCAACGCATACCTATTCGTAATTAAAACTAAATGTACGTTAAAATCACGTTAAGTAATATTATACAATGTTGTGACCTGTTTTGATCAATAAACATACTCATTTATTATTATGTAGATGTAAAACATTGAAGCGTTATACAAAAATTTTCGTCAAGTATTCAGAAAATTTTAACACAAAATACTGTAAAAGAATCCGCATGAGTAGCTCCCAGGAGCATATTTTGAGAACCCGAATAAGAACTGTGCATTATTTAATTTTAAAAGTTATATTTTTTTTGTTGTGCTTGTAGTATATTTTTCTGATGCTGTTACTAAAATTGAAAAGTTATATTGTGCGAATCTGCGTAACGAATAGTGTTGAATAATAGCACAGCTCCCCGAATAAAGGGGATTTCTATTACCTATTAGATGAAATAAGATTTACAAAAAGCTTTAATTTTAATTTTAGTTGTACAAACTAAACTGCAGCTATGTATGTATTATGCAACTATGTATTTTACATAGACACGAAAGGTTACATTCAAATGGTTTTAAATCAACAAATAAATTATTTTACGAGAAAAGTGTGGGTGAAAATGTGAGATATAAGAATTTTCAAATTTACATTGCTCTACTTTACCTTTGATAAGTTTTCGGGATCTTATATCCGATAATTTCACATCAGTAATCTGATTTTCTGGAAATTCCTCCTTTATTAATTGTACTCCCACTACGATTTTATTTATTTTGCAGTTTTATTTAATTTAATTTAGGCAATTACTCATGTACAAAGAATAAAAAATTAGTCGAGTAAGTGAGTGGTTAGAATAGTAATTTAGTAAAACAAATTAGAATGTAGTAAACACAACGAGGAATTGCGTACAAATAATAAAATTTAGTCGAAAAATTTAGTATTTAGTACAATACGTTAGTAAAACTATTTAGTCGATGGAATAGATTATGTACTATCCTTTTCGGGAGTAATGTTTTTTTGATCACAATTCCAACTGATATTTGATTAAAATATATTTTTTACTAATCTATTTTCGTTCAAAGATTAGAGATTTTTAAATAGTTATAGCATTACAATGGAAAGAGAAGCAAATGAAAACATTTCATTTCAAACTACAATAAACTCTTCTATCTGACTAATTAAAATTGAAAATTAAAAACATATCAAGTTATTCACAAGAAGTAAAAAAAATAAATCTAAATCCAGTGTTGATTATCATAATATGAAATATCCCAGGTGCATTTGCATGAAAGGATAGGAAGGAAAGGATTTAAACAATTCCAGGAAATGCAATATAGCAGCTTAAATTGCAATAATTGCAATATTTAAGCTAATTTAATATAAAAATTATTAAATTTCTTTGATTTGCGTACATCATTAAATTTGTTAAACAAAATAGTTTAGACTATACAGTGGCGGTCATGGAAATTGAATTGGGAATTATTCCCGAATTAGAAAAATAGATATCTATTTTTCGTATTAATAGTCACCGATTAATCCGAGTTTCAAGTTAATCCTAGAATTTACCATTGAGATTACTGGAATTTAGACCGTGTCGTAGTAACAGCTGCTATTTCGAGAATTAATCTTGAATCTCGGATTAATCTGTGACTACTAAGAATTAATATTATGACTATATCGTCTTTTCTTCTGGTATTGTATTTATAAAAGTCTTTGTTGCTTTTAAATTTTTTATTATTTGCATGAAAATATTTTAAAACTACCAAGATAAAAATGCTGCATAAGGTAAGTATCCCGTGGTTTTTAAAGAGTTCTCTGCAGCTATCTCTTCTATCAGCACCCACCAAAGCTCTCAATGCCTTCTTCTTCAGAACAAAGATTTGTTCTGCATCCGGAGCGGTGCCCCAAAACATAAGTCCAAACTGAAAAATGAAAAGTATTTTTGTATAATAAAATGATTTTGCTGCTTGGTATGTACTGACTTGCACTGTTCTTCTGAGACAGTAAATCTGTGAAGCCAATTTTCGGCACAAGTCACCAATATGGCCTCCCCATTTCAAGGAGCTTTCAATACTCAATCCAAAAAAACTGATATGACCAGACTCCGCATACGTACCAAAATGGATCATATGAGTTTTATCTCTATTTAGTACCAACTTATTCGCATCCATCCATATTCCCGCGTTCCTCATTACTTCCTCCATCACAACGACTACCCCAGAGACTCAATTTCCCCTGACAAGAAAACTTGGGTCATCAGAAAACTGGTATGACAACGCTTCAAGAATATTTACCTGGAGGTCGTTCACGCAAATCAAGAAGAGAATAGTCCCCAATACTTTTCCTTGCTTGGACCATTTTCCTTTCCATTTTACTGCTTGGGTCCGATTGGCCAGATACGATGCCATAAGGTTGCTTGCATTTCCTCTTATACCGTAGTGATTAAGTTTCCTTATCAGAATACTGTGACTAATCGTATCGAATGCATTGGACAGATCACAACATGCCAACAAAATGCTTTCGCTTCTTTCCAGTGAATCCTCCAGCTTCTCCAACAAAGCAGAAACAGCCGTAGCTACTGAATGTCCTTCTCTGAACCTGTGTTGTCATGGGTTCCAAAAACCATTTTTATCAAAGAATTTGAGCAATCTAGATTTTATTCCTTGCTCCCAGATCTGGAACAAAACCGGCAAAACAGAAACAGGTTGAAAATTACCACAATTCTTTCGATTACTTTTCTTATGAACTGATGGTGCTACCTTAGCCAGTTTAAGCTTGTTTGGAAAGCAACCCTCCGCAAAACGCTTGTTGATAACTATGGAAGTTGGGTGAGCTATTTCCTCCCCAACCAGTTTAATAAGGGTTGTGGATATATCGTAGACATCCTCTGAATACTGTCTTTTTAATTGTTTTATAATATCACATACGTCCCGGGCTGAGCATTCATATAAATAACATGAATTCTTGTTATTCTTGCGGTTAAACTGCATTAGAATCATCCTTTATATTATCCACAATCTGTTGAGCGATTGTCGAATAGAAGGAGTAATCAGCAGTTAGATTACTCTCATTTGATTTATTAATATTTTTATTTTTAGCATCAAATTCTTTATTAATAATTTTCCATGCCGTTTTCTGAATATTTTCCGCCTTTAGAAGCAATTTTTCAATTTTTCCTTCTTTAATTGTTCGGCTATTTCTCCATAGCGCTTTTGTAGACATCATAAATCCGATACGCTTCATCATCCTTACGACAGGTGACCACAACAGCTAGAACATCCAAGGTGCGTTTTAGTTTCTCCAATTCCGGCAAACTCATTACATTCCGATTCTCCTTGTTTTAGGAATATTACTATTTATAATGTTTGTAAAGACCTCTAAAAACCGGTTAAACGCATCTTCAGCGTCCAGAGGCTCCAGAGTACCCAATCCTCATCCAATAACGCATCTTTGCAGATGCTAACATTTTCAACATTCAATATTCGTAAATAACAAAAGTCCCGCTTTGCAGGTACTGGTGTAATGTTCATTTTTCAGAATTTGCTTTTTATGATCGGACAGATGATAGTAGATGCTTCCCACGTATCTCTGTTTATATTGGTAAAAATATTATCAATGCATGTAACTCGGGAAAGTTGAAAGCATGCAGCAAACAGATTAAATGATTCCATTAACTCTAACAGCCTCTCGCTCTGTTTGCTCTTCACCAACAAGTCCACATTATAATCTCCCATAACTGCAATCTCACTCTTCGGATAATTATAGGCCAACTGCTGCAACACATTCTCCATTTTTTGCAAAAAAAATGTCCAATTGTGATTGTGTTCAAAAAAAGAAAATGTGCTATTAAATTTCAAATCAGAAATCTTAGACTTTTAGAAATTAGATTTGCAGTTTGACACTTATAAGTTCAATAACACTTTTATGCGTTCAATCTCTGGTGTACTGGAGGGTATTCTATACCCCCCAGACCCCCCGGTTTGAAAAACCTAGGTTTGTGTGCGTATTGTGTTTATATTGTGTACGGTTATTGAAATTTTATTGGGAATTGTTATTTTAATTACAAAATATTCAGCGATGCAATTTCTATGACTGCTCCTGTAAACTGTTAAATTTTTGTTATAAAACAATTAATAAAAATATAGATAAATTTTACCTGTTCACTGCACTTAACTGCAGTTCGATCGTTAGTAGCTTGAATTTTAAATTAGGTTTTTATTTAAAAAATAGTCTCACTACTAATACTGCAGCAGTCGGAACTCGTTTTATGCAATAAACTTTTAGTAGTAAGTAGGACATGTCTGTCGTCTGCATAACCGTCAGTACAACCCTTTAGAATTACTAAACGGAATACTTTAACATCAGGATTGTTAAAATCATCAACCCCGAAATCTCAAAATTGTATTTAAAGCAAAAGACCTAAAATGCTAAAATAAGATTGTTGTTCATATCCATAAAAAAAGGGGGGGGATATCGGACAAATTTACAAAATTTGAAGAATTCTTAAACGAAAAGGTATGGGCATAAGGTAATTTACCAGCGCGGTTTTCGAATTTAAACTGCGTGGGTCAGGTCAACAGGCAAAGGTCCTGCTTTGATTTATTGTGAACTGCAAAACACATTAATACATTTTCTAGTCCTCAACTATAATTTTGTAATTATTAGTTTTTCAAAATTTAAATTAAATAGGTGTCAGTAGAAAAATGGGTAGTTTTCGTCAAAATAGAAAAAAAAATTTATTTTATTGAGTTTTATTTGCAACTATTGCTTAAACTGTGATGTTAATTTGGTATTTATTTAATATTGATTTAATCAATTATTTCCATATTTTCACAATAAGCATCCTGTCCATTGACCAAGATATGCGTAATTACAGAATTTTCTAATTTAATCAGAATAATAATGCTTTTTGTTTTTACAGTGTCATGGGGTAGGACAGTTGCCCCCATTATCCCCTCCTCACGTACAATGATTACAGTTTTCCCTTCCTTTGGCTAAACCGTATTATTGAGCACATAAACGAAAATTCTATAAATAAAAATATATTAACTTTCGACAAAAATACAAGATAATGGCTGATAATTGGGTGATTTGTTCTCTAGAGGTACTAGAGTCTTCCAATTTAATGTTAAGCTACTAGAAGGTTATATACTAATTTTGGTACAGTTTAAGATATTTTTAACATTTTTATTGAATCCTCGTAACGGCATAAATATTATGTTAATATTGTAACCACCCAATAATACGAATGATCAGTGAAGAATATTATTTTTACTGTAAAACTTCTACATTACTCAGTCTTCTGTGAAATTAACTGTATTTATTACAAAATTTATATTTCGTTAAATATTGATTTATTATACGTTTTCCTTATAAAATTTCAATTTAAAATTCGCAATTTTATCTGAATATTATTTTGTTGCAGTAACTGCAATGAATCAGCCAATTTGATGTTTATTTTGCATTATAATCCTTGACAATGAGCTGGGTAAATAAATATTTGGAAAAAGTTTAGATAAATATTTTGCATAATTAAATTGAGCATTGCCGGGTATTCTTCATAATGAAATTCAAATTACAGATATATGGGTATATACTCTTATTAGTCAAACATAAAAACATTTATCTACTATCGTTTTAAAAAATGCACTTTCAATATTTAATTTCCTTAATATCCAAAATTTTCACTTTAATTCTCACTTGTAACTAAGCCACCGCTGGCGTTGTGGCAAATTTAGTTAATTATTTCAAAATCAAAAATGTACGTGACAATTTGACTTGATCAATGAAAATATAAATTTAAAACAACAAGGAAATTAGATAACATAGTACGATGAACCACGTTGAAATTGTTTAAATCAAATTTGAATATTTTAAAATTCAGAAAAATTCGGTTATACTCCACAATAAAGTTTTCCAAATAATAAAATCTATAAAAAGCGATAGTTTGAGTTAAGTTGTCTATTCATTGATATTAGAAACTTGAATCGAATATGCAAGTTTTCGGTACCTATTCATAAAGCATACCAGGTAACTTCTAGTAAATGGTATCAGAATTATGTAATGTACGTGCACGATTATAGTTTATAACACCAATAGCCCGATAAAAGCTCTTTCCTCTTACGAGATGAGAAAATCTGATATTAAATTTTATTACTAAATCATTGAAAACAAAACTAATGCCGATATAAATAGTTAATTGGAATACTTCGATTAAAGTTTATTCATGTGCACTATTATCGGTATCCATGATACTTTTAATTGAGGATGAAATTATGATGGTATCGGAAATGCAAGAAGATGTCATGCAAGTGCACATTACCATGGGTTCTCCTAGACAACAATCGAGATTATCTAAGACCCGTGTAATTCCATCGAGCTTTGTGCCTGACTAATTGTTAAATTTAATAGATTGGTGTGCAAATCAGACGAGCTGGGTTGGACCTAACCTCGATTTACCCTTTCTAATCCTATATTCTAAGAGAACCACGGACGTGTATTAAGTGAATTGATAAATCTGTCGCTTATTCGACTAATTTTATTAACCATTAGATTAATCGGAGTCGAAAAAATCTATTAAAAGCAATCAAAAGAAAACATTTGCTTTAATTCCATTGAAATTAGCTTTTATGCAATTTCCATGCTGTTTAAATGCAAGCGGTGATTATTAACACAAAATTCAAACACGTAACGCAAACTAGCCGTTCCGCAAATTATTTTAAATAGTTGCAATTAACACTATGAATTAAACTCAAACAAATGCAAATTTCGTTTATGCATCAGACACCATAAGCTCCTTTAATCCTGCATTGTAAATATCTACTAGTGCAGGTTTCATAAAATCTTTTACAGCATTTGAGTTTGGAAATGAGCTACTTTATGAGCATCTATAGCTTGAAAGTGACGCTGGTTTTAAAACACTTCTAATTGATTAAAAAATTATAATTTATATTTTCTTAATTTTTATTTTATATTAGTTTAAATCCTTGATGAGGAGTTTTACTAATTTTCTTTTACTAATTTTCTAATGTATTATACACCGCAATAATTAATTCTTGTGTAATCTTCAGTAATCCGAAATGCACAACAAAGTCATGAATGTTTGTTTAATAATTTAAGTTAATTCTGTTAGGATAAATTTTAGGTAATAATTCAGCATTTCTTTTCAAAAATCTGGTTAAAACTTTTTCTAGAAAATTCAAAAAAATCTATCTTCAATTTATTTAATTCGTGATCTAGCAAATTTAGTAAATAAATAAAAATTTTAATTAGAAACAGATACATAGTTATTTTATAATGAGAACGGTATTTAATTGGAGTATAGTTCTAATACTCCATTTAAACTAGATCGCTGCGATATTAAATTAATGTAACGTGTAATTTAAAACAAATACATTGATGATGTGGAATGAGATATGAAGAACGAAATTATTATCGAGATGGAAATTTAAAAAGCTTCTTTTTCGATTTCGATATACCTGCCCGATTAAATTTAATTAGGAACCAATTTATTTCGATTATATAAAGCATATTATTTAAAATAAACTTAGCTTCTTTATGATAATAATAATTATAAGACTAAAATGGCAAAAAATGTAATACAAAATTTATTAAATCGTAAAATTTCGTAATTTTACTCGCAAGACGAGCGCAGTTATAATAAACTGAATATGCAGAGTGATGCGAAACAAAAGTACAACTTCAAACCTTAAAATTAAAATTTTAAATCTAGTCAATGAGTGTAAAAACTACTTTTTGTGGGTGTAAAGTGGCTCTTTTTTGCCCTAGGAAAATAAAAAAGTTACTGCCGGACAATAAAAAAGTCACTAGGAGTAAAATCGCAAGTAAAAAAGTTGTCATGTATTTTCAATCATTTTTTTTACATTTACATGAATATATTTAATTTTCCGTAATTAGTGATGACGCGTGTGTGTCAACTCGCCGCAAACCCACGTAATCTTTGACGATTTCCACGTGATCGGTTTAGTTTTTCTCGCCACTTTTTATAACAAAAGAGCGTCCGACACCAGTTTTTGATTTTTTAATTGTGCATAACAACGTGGAAGAATCAACTTCTTCAGAGCCGGCGTTAACATATGTGCGAACGGTGCCTTTGTACAGGGCGGCAGATTTTTAGGGCGGCAAATTTTTGTATTTTCGCATGTGAAATTTTGGATATTATTTTATATCTTTGTTGCTTCTGTTTATTCGGACGACCCATTTGTTTTTGCATCATCTATCCAACAGTTCCAACATTTTATTCCTATGAAAGCCAGGAAATGACGGCCACGCTCCTTTAAAAAAAATTTCGCCTGCGGCGCCCAGTAGCAGTAGGGTTTTTGACTTTAAAAGCTGGCCTAAATTCAAAAAAACAAATGCTACTTAGCCGCGGCGGCGAGCTTTTCTCGTTACCTCGCCCGTTAAGAGCGTCATAGTCTAAAACTCGCACAGGGCGGTAAATTGGCTAGCGCCGGCCCTGAACTCCTTTTACAACTTTTATGCATATGCACAAATTGACCAACTCTTCGGTCCGGCACGCTCCCGCAAAGCCAAATTAATATTAGTGCGACCTGCAATGAAATAAATTAGTAAATAAATTGATTAATAAAAGAAGTACTTACTTTAGCCACAAAGAATTTTTCACGAGGCGCCTCTTTTAAAAATGACGCCACGTGGTCCGAGGTTAGAACACGTGATTTTTCGGCACGTACGTACCTTTCGTTTTTACGCTTATTAAAAGCGGTTAATTTGTGAAAATTGCTGATATCAATATTGTGTTCCAATTTTGTCACGGCCTTTATCATGGAATATTGTGACCACATGGTGGACGACTTTAACGTTTTAGCCTTTTCGTAAAAATATGCCAAAAACACGTCTTTAGTAAAATAATTGGGCAATTCTTTCATCTTGCACCCCTGCACAAAGCCATCGTCTTGTTTCCGATCAATTTTCTTTGATTTTGTCGGCAAAAGATCTGCCAATGCCATTTTTGCTGCTTCGGCAATTTCGAGCGCCCCACTCATAATAACACGTCTTCTTATTTCAAGCGCACAAATATAAATGAACCGTTCTAGTACTTTTTGGTAGTTGATAGTAGTTGGTAATACTACTACGACACTACACTTACGACTTTACACGACGACACTACGACTTTACACGACCCTAAACTCAATCACCAATCGCAACAGACAATGTTGCAACACTTAAAGCCCTACGCATCAGTCCAGGATTACCCAAAAACAGAGTCCGGCCATTCGATAGCGACCAAACACGTACCGATTCGAGATTACGATTTAAAACATCTATCGTAGTGTCAATGTTCGAAGCATGCTTCCCTATGGAACACCGCGAGAAACAAGCAGCGGCCGAAATACGTTTCCCGCCAGCTGAACAACCTCGGATCTATCACGCAGGTAACCCCCTAACCATCTACACAGTGTCTCTCACATCCATAATAGTGTAGCTTGGTCGAAAGACGATCATGCACAATCGAGCCAAAGGCCTTAGAATAGTCAAGAAGCACCAATAAGGTGATTTCAGAACGGTCGACTGATGAAGCGATTTCTGAGGTGAGCCGCAAAAAAGAGGTCACAGTGCTGTGGTGGGGTCTAAAACCAGACTGAGCAGGCGACAAAACATGGTGGAGTGCCAAATGTTCATACAAAGCAACCTTAATGAAAGACTCCGTTATCTTGGCAAAAGGCGACAAAATACTAATAGGACGGAGATGAGAAGGCTCCAAGGCTATTGGAACCTTGGAAAGTGGCCTGACATGTGATGCCTTCCAGATAGATGGCACCTCTCCGCTTCTAAAAAAAATCAACAAGTTGCAGATCACCTCTCTGCTAAACTGAAGTACGAGTCTCAGTAAACGAAGACTGATACCATCTGAACCAAGAGCACTAGAGCGCAAAGCTCCGACAACATCAATTAACGCTTTAGGCGTGGCCTCACAAATAGTGAGTGATTCCACTTCAGGAATCCATCCCCGTGGAATCCCCCAGAACAGAGCTGAAAAAGTATGAATTGATAAAATCTGGATCCTTACACAACTGTGCAGATATCTGACTTATCTTCAAAATTAACAATAGAACGTGTAGATCTATATTTGTTGTAGGCCCGCTTCTTCAACTTGGCGATCTGTCTAATTGTCCACGTAATCCACGGCCTCTACTGATCAGTACTTGGTATATTGCTGCTTGGATTTGAATACGCCGTCACGTGAACAGCGCAAGATCACTTATCGTGATTTTGATTAGATTGATTTTTCAGTTGATTTTTTTTGAGTTTTTTTTGAACCGGATAGGGAATTTAACAGGCTACAACTTGAGCTTAATAATTTTTTTTAGGCAACCAACCGTTTTCACAGAAATTACGAAAATAATGAACCTAAAATTAAAAAAACTAAATAAATAGGTTAAAAAAACTAAATAAATTCACAAAATTCATTTTAATAAATTTTCAAAATGGCCTCCCTCATTTCCAGCACACAGGCATGTTCTTTTCAAAAGGTGTTGCACTGTATTATTTGTAATGGTGCTTTTTTCGGTAAGTTCTGTTACACCTATCACCTATCAGTATTCTTTCCATTAATTTATGTTTTTTTAACCTACACCTTGTTCATTATTTTCGTAATTTCTGTGAAAACGGTTGGTTTTCCAAAAAAAATTATTAAGCTTAAGTTGTAGCCCGTTAAATTCCTTATCCGGTTTGAGCCGTTAGTTTTTTTCTAAGACGTTTCGTTTAAAAGATACGGGGTTGTCAAGAAAAGTAAAAAAAATAAAACTCGGAATTTTTTGACATATTTTCCCTTAATTTAATTCATAACTCGAAATCTGTTGATTCTAGACGATAAGGGGTTATAACATAATTTGTAGATATTAAAATGCTCTATAGAAAATCTCTAATCCATTAACCCAAAAAATCAAAAATATCGGTGCAATGGCCGCTTGAAATTATAAATTGAAAAAATTGCTTTAAAGTGAGGTACCCCCAAGTGTTTGGGCTTGGACAAAAATTTTATTTAAAAATATGTCTTAGAAAAGTGTCCTCTATCAGCACCTAAGAAGTTCTCCACGGTCACGGGGACACCCTGTATATTCAGCTAAAAATGCTGCTTTGATCATCATTTTCTGATAATATTTTAGCAGTTTTAGAGCATAGATTAAACGTATGTTTTCCTGAAAAATTTTATTGCAATTCATTTTCGATGCAGCTCTAGATGTTATCGTCTGGTTGTATTCCACGATGTCGTTAAATTTTATTTTATACAAACATAATAGAGGACTTAATTTTTATTATTTTTTCGCAATTTTACCGCAAATTAAGGTCTTATAAACAACTCAAACCCCTATTACATGAATATATAACAAATATTAAACAAAAAGAAGCAATTTTCTTTTTATTTCTATGGAAGGTTGAAGGTTTGCAATACAAAATTAAAAATAATAAAAAAATTTTAAACTAGCCTCATTATAATATAAAAATTTAGGGTTGACTTTAACACTTTTTTATTCCAAACTTATATTTAAATTATTTCGCGAAAATTGTTTAATTTATGTATTAGTCAAGTATGTTGAAATAGTAAAGAGCCGATTTAAAAACTTTTGCACTGGAAATTTTCCGAATACACCCTATTACAAAATTTCTCCCTTCTTTCTTAAAGACGAAAAAAATAAAATACTTGTCAGTGGGGTTGCATAACTATAACTGTATGTACTTCCCTTCCTTCCGCTGTTGTTATTCGTCCACTAATATATTTTACAGCTTCGATTGTAATAATGGCATTTACCTAAATATCGAAACCAATTTTAATGCGACAAAATGAGGGTATGTACCTGTTGACTTTCCACTATAGCATTTGTCGATCTATTTAAAGTACTACAATTGAATCTGGTAGTCTTGCAGGTGTGGGTTTCCCACAGTTTTCCATTATTTATTAAGGTAGTCGAAATTGTAACCCATTTGAAGCGGCAAAAAAACTTTCTTGTAATAGTTTTATCTGTAAGAAAAATAATTGTAAGTGACACTTTTTCATTCTTTAAAGTCGTTACCGCGGTAGAAATTCCTCAAATTTGAGCAAACTCCCATTCATCCAAGTATTAAGATCGTGTTCACAAAACGTCCGTATGAGAAATTGATGGCATTAATTTTCAAGGTTTTGTTAGAAATTTGTTATTCTCTTTAAATTTCCGTCATCGGATTAGACATCGGAGGAAACTTGTTTTTGAAATATAAATTTAAGAAGATTGCATGGATTAGGTGGTCGCAGTGTTTTGCAATTTAATGAAACGTCGTTTGCACTGATGCCCTGTAGAAAAAGACTGTCAAAATAATTATATTTTACTACTTTATCTTAAAGCTGTGGAAAATTGCTCTTAATTAAAAAAATATTACAAAAGGGTTTTATGTTGGCTAGGGTTTTGTCTAGTTAAATAAAAAATTCATTTATAGTACCCACTTATTTAAAACTTAAAAAGTTCATAAAATTATATAGACTACTCAAACTTGAGCTTCCTTTTCGCTTTATGTTCTTTTATTTTATTTTGTAGTTAAAATACATTAAATATTAATTAAAAATGATACAGTTTTTTCACAAAGCCTTCACAATTTTTTTTAAATAAAAATAAATTATTTTTCTAAAGGAACGAGAGCTTTTTAAACTCGACGTCGACTTTATTTTCCTAACCATAATAATTTTTGTTTTATTCTTAATAACAAAAGTCTATTTTATATTTTTTAAATGGCTCTTAAAGTTAAATAAATGTGATTGTGCAGTTAGTTGTACAATCAAGAAAATAGGCACTTGGTTGGCGTAGTTTTGTTGTACTTCTGGTCTGCCTCCTAACTGCTGAAATAGATTGACCTAATTGGATTCCAAAACGAGCTTTCGTCAGTATTTTTCCTAAATTTAGAAGCAAACTTGTTTTTACTGAAAAAAATGTTAAAAATACCATTAAAGATTGCGTTTAAATTTTGTATCAACGTTGTTTTGTAAAAAAATTGTTTATGTTTAGATTAACTTTCAATCTTAAATTTAAATTGTCGTAGAAAAACGAAAAACCATTTAATATACCTTCCCTAGTTTACAATTTAAATATCTTTACAAAATCAACCGAGTAAAAAAGAAAAATTTACATAAGAATGGAATAATTCAGAAATGGACGCTGCGTATTTTACCTAAGATTTCAAAGTAAATATGATTGATTACTATAAAATTGTTAGAGTGACGTATATTAGATTAGAATTGACAATTTACATTTGGCAATTTTAAACTGCGATGTATTTAGGTCGCTCATAAAATTTTTATTTGGTTTATAAATATTTTTGTGATTAATAAAATTGCAACAGCTTCGATATTTTCATGCAAGAATGCGTTTTTACGCTTTTCTTCGGATTCTTAAATTTTAATAAATTAATACGACACAGTAAATCAATTTTTTTAATTGTAAGCCAGATGCTTCAGTTGTATGTTTTAATATTTATGGTTCCCTCTGTTAAATCTGGGATTTAAAGTTTATATCCCAACTTTATAATGTGTCAGTAATAAACAAATTATAACTGATTTAGTTCAAATTTTCGAAGTGAAATGTATTTCGTTATAAACTTTTGGTCAAATTAATTATAATTAAAAAATTGAATTAATTTTTAAAAAAATGTTCATACCTAAACGACGTAGGTAATGCGCTTTTAAATTTATTCAAGAAGTTTACGTCAACGTGACAACATTTTAATAACATAATATTGCTGATATTTACATATTTAGCTAATATAATTCGATTAACGCTTCCTTAATACATAATATGCGATTTAAGTAATAGGATACTTTGCATTAGAGTAGGCTTCTGACTTTTCGCTTCAGGAAATATGTACACCTGAAATTATTCCTGTAAGGGGTAGCATGTTAACTCGGTACACAAATTTAAAAATTTTTAATGAAACTGTGCGTATAGCTTATGGCGTAAATTACAAATATTAACATTAAATTTTATGAATTATTCAAATATACGCGTAAAAATGTCGTAAACTAAATACATATTTTCGATTGGTTGTTTTCATAAAGGTTACCCCGCCCATTTTTTGACATAAAATTGTGATGTTAAAGCCGTCTTACACTAGGCGATTTTTTCATGCGATCGATCGCCGCGATAAGTTGCAGGCGCTTATCGCCTCGTGTAATACAAAATCGCGGCGATCCATCGCATGAAAAAATCGCCTCGTGTAAGACGGCCTTTAAGAATTAATTTATCGATTCGGTTTATTGTTTTATACCCTTATTGATTGATCCTTGATTGGATTTCGTCCTTGATGAAATTTCCTCTTACTGAAAAATCAAAACAGAAATTCATTGCCCAATAAATGTATTTCGGTCCGGAATTCACTGGACTGAGGTCGACTGCTTGGTATTTTAAACTTTTTTTAAAAAATATCTCAAAATTAAACATTATTTTGTATAAGTTTTAAAAAAAAAGTACCTAGTCAATATAATATATAGTCAAAGCTCTGGAATCTGCATATTCAGACATGTTTTAATGATTACCTACATGTTGATAACTTGAGTAGTATAACAATGCTAAGATGCCAAAGGGAAGACTGAGAGTGTAATGAGTCTTTGTAATATGCTTAAGTGCACTGTTATCTGCTCAAATGTACACTTGCCCGGAGTTCCATTGATACAAAGAGCGACTAATCCTTTTCAGTTCGAGAACCGATGTAATATTAGATATTTCTAATAAGGTACTTGTCTAGAACAATTCACATAACTGTAGAAAAGCAATATGTACATAAACAATTTATTATTTTAAAATAAACGAATTGAATGCTTCTATAACAGATACCTTGGTTGAAAAGTATCTCAAGTTAGAATTAACAATCTGCGGTTTCAAAAATTACAGTAGCCAATCAATATTGGGGCAATACTGCGCCAATATTGCAAGATTCAGCCAATATCGGTCTGATATTGTTCTACAATATCGCGCCAATATTGATGACCAATATTGCCTACCAATGTTCACCCAATATTGGTTCAATATTGATGTTAAATATTGTACCGATATTGGAAACCGATATTGCACCTATATTGGCAGTAGGTTGGTGTAACATTGCGCCAATATTGATGATCAATATTGGAGTTCGATGTTCAGCCAATATCGGTTCAATATTGTTATTCAATATTGCGCCAGTATTGATGACCAATATTGCCTACCAATGTTCAGCCGATATCGGTTCAATATTACGCCGATATTGAAATTCAATATTGCAATTTTTTTTTCGATTTTTCTAAAAACGTATTTTGAATAATTTACCTAAATTACAAAAAAAGTTCTGTTATTGGGATACAAAATGTTATGTAATATTGCTGGTAACGTGTGGCAAGCCATTCTAGTGACGCAGACATTGCAACCCTTTGTATTATAAATTATACAATATAGGGTTGGCGCAAGGTCGGGCAATTGTTACTTAACGTTTTGTATCTCGGACTAGAAAATTTAAATTACCTGTAACATTTTCAGTTTTTTCGACTTCAGAAAGTTTCCGTCTTTTACTATGGTTTATAACTAAAAAAATATTTTTTGCCATTCCGGGAGTAAAGTGGTTTTTTTTTGCCCTAGGGCAATAAAAAAGTCACTAGGAGTAAAAATGCAAGTAAAAAAGCTGTCATGTATTTTCAATCATTTTTTTTACATTTACATGAATATTTAATTCTTCGTAATTAGTGATGCCGAACATCTTCCCGAAATCCGGAAACTCTTCACCTTCCAACAACGTGGAAGAATCAACTTCTTTTACATCTTCTATGCACAAATTGACCAACTTTTCGGTCCGGCACGCTCCCGCAAGGCCAAACATTAGTGCGACCTGCAATGAAATAAGTTAGTAAACAAATTGATAAATAAATAAAAAGTACTTACTTTAGCTGCAAAGAATTTTTCACGAGGCGTTTTTTTTTAAAATAACGCCACGTGGTCATTTTCGTAAAAATAGGCCAAAAACACGTATTCAGTAAAATAATCGGGCAATTATTTCATCTTGCACCACTGCACAAAGTTATCGTGTTGTTTCCGATTAGTTTTCTTTGATTTTGTGGCAATTTCGAGGGCCCCGCTCATCATAACACGTCTTCCTATTTCAAGCGCACAAATGTAAATGAACCGTTCTAGTACTTTTTGGTAGTTGGTAGTAGTTGGTAATACTACTAGTGCCACCTGCTACTTTGTAGCACTATCAAGCATGTGCGTTATTGAAAAAATGCGTTAAATTTTTGCTTAAAGTTTCGCAATTTGCGAAGTTCCTACTTTACTTTCCGGAATAGCAAAAAACAGTATTTGCATCTCGAGAATAAAGGAATTTTTTGTCCGGAGGGTGATTGTTGCCCTCGGCTAACGCCTCGTGCAAAAAATTCTTTACCCTCGGGCCAAAAAAAGGTTACTTTATTCCCTTGGTGCATAATGTACTATTAAAGAATTTATGAAGAATGCAAAACTTTATATGAAATGCTTCGTCTTCTGAATTTTCGTAACTTATAAGTTCGGAAAAATCGTCTTGCTAAGTAAGACATTTCATTTACAGTAATTTAAACATTTACATAAGCTCAAAAATACATTTTCTTTTTTGAACACAATCACAAAGCTAGGTTTTTCAATCCGGGGGGTCTGGGGGGTATGGAATACCCCCCAGAACATTTGCGATTGTGTTCCCAAAAATTAAATGTGTTATTAAATTTCAAATCAGAAATCTTCGATTTTTAGAAATTAGATTTGCGGTTTTTTGCGTACAATCCATACCCCCCAGACCTCCGGTTTGAGAAACTTAGAAATTTCATTGGAAATTGTTATTTTAATTCGGAAACATTCAGCGATGCAATTTCCATGACTGCTACTGCGTAATATTTAAGATAATTTAAGATCTTCTATTTACGAATTTAATATAACGCAATATTGAGAAAATTGTATTTTAAAATTTTTGGCTTTAATATAGTGTTCGATCACAGTTACTAAACTGTCAAAAATGATAAATTATTCTTAATATTACATGATTACATCGGATGCAGCTTTCTCCCGTGGTGCTATTATTGTCGAACTCAGTTTGAAGTTACGCTCTATACGTAGCGTTACATAATCTAAGTCACCATTTTTGTACTCGGATTGGAAAAGAAGGGGGTGTATGTTTAGAGATAGAATATGATTTTTTTTTGTGCATTTTGTGACCTCATAAATCAAAAAGTATTACATCTTTACATCTAACTTTCGATTTTATCAAAAAATATTTACAAAATTATTTGTTCAATTATGGATTAAATATTAAACATCATTATCTATTATTTTAGGTGCTTAATCCTTAACTAACTGTAAGACTAAGAGAATTGCTAAGTGGTAAGCTTAAATAACTGGAGTAAAGTAAAGCTGCAATCGTGAGCCTTAACGACCGTACAATTAACTAATTAAAAATAAATTAATTATCGTAAATAGGTAAAATTGTTTTGTGGTTCTTTGATATCTTAAAAAAATCTACTAAACCCAGCCAATTTTTCTATATCACCGTGGTATAATAACATTATCGAACGCACTTTGGTGAAAGCTTTCTTGTTGATGCCGCGCTCTAGCGTGGAAAGCTCGAACTGAAAGCTTTCTTACAAATCCCTGTTGCACAGATATTTCCTGAAAATTTCGAGTTTCACTGCTAAACAGCTAAAAGACGCTGTACTGAATGTTTCCAAATTTAACCTTTCCACCTAACACGTTACGAAATATTAGCTTACTTAAGGCGTATATATCATTTTTAAAATGCGGAGTAAAATTTCGTGTTCAACATATAAACAGCTTTTAATGTTACACATAAAAAATTATTTTCAATTAAATTTTTTTAATATAAATCTCGCTTGAAAAAATATTTACGAAAACCTTCTACTTTTATTTATTCTATTCACATTTTTTCTTAATATTGAAATGAGTTGTCGTAGAGGAAAAGATGTTTTTACATAAAGTTGCATACAATTTAAATTAATAAGGCACTTAAAAACAGGAAAGCAAGTAAATTTAAATATGAGTAGTACTGTGCTTGAATAAAGCCTGTTTATTAATTTTTTTCTAGAATTCATGTAAATCACGAACTTATAATGTATACTTACAGATTTCAAAAAAATATTATCAAAAGGCACAAACACTTTATTTTGTTTGACAATATTGTGCGCGTGAGAATTTTTTGATGTAATCAAAACGTTTTAATTATAAACTAAATGGTATGAAAAATTAGCTGAAAAAACTTTTTGGTATACAAGTTCCCGAAACAAAAAGGGTTTGATAAAAAGTTGGAGCTTTAGAAAAGCTCTTCATGGTTTTTTTTAGCAATTTTAACTTTTTTAAATTGAAAGGATCCTTACAAGGATCTCAATTACTGTAATTAAAAATAAAATGCAAAATTTTTATTTAAATAAAAAATTTTCTATCGAAAAGTTTTACATTTAAACCGCAAATCATAATTTGTTAATTAATTATTAAGGAGTTTTCGTTAACTAAAAATCCCACCGATCTTAGAAATTTTGTGCATCAAAATTTCATCGTTTAAGTTAACCTCGCGTAGGCACGTAAAAAGCTTTTGGTAGTAATTGAGATAATTCCTTTGAGGCTTGATTTTAAAACTCGACTAACTTTATTACATTTCTTAAATTTTTGATTGGTGCTTCGGTGTTAACGTTACGTTGTACAACACTTACATGTTTATTATGCAAAGGAAGTCTTGCTGCAGAGTACTCAAATTATTCTGACTGGAGTAATAAAGAAAATAAACTCCAGGTTATGTAGGTAATAAATAAGTCGAAGCCGATAAGACGAACCTTGCATATAGAACAAAACAAAAATATTTATATTATTTTTATTAGAGTTTTTTTGAAGAAGTTAATACTCAGCTCTGTAGGTGGGATTCTTCAGTCTCGGCATTCATAATTCCCTAATGAAAATGAAAAATAAAAGATTAAGGCGCCACAATATTTTAAATTAATCGCTAGCTGCATTGTATCACGTTCGACTTTATCTAATATTTGTTTAGCTTGAATTATTAAATTTAGTAATAATTTACAAAAATTCTAGAGAAAACTAAAAAGTCGAAAAAGCTTAATTTATTATTTTTTGCAGATTTAGAAGTTCCATTACCATTTTATCCTGTTATGGTGTTTTTGCACGGAGAATCGTACGAATGGAATTCCGGAAATCCTTATGACGGAAGCGTCTTAGCAGCTTATGGTCGAGTTATAGTTGTAACGTTAAACTTCAGGTTAGGTGTTTTTGGTAAGTTCTTTGTGTTGAGCTTTTAAATCGCGGCTAAAGAAATTGAAGTGCATTTTAAAAATTATCGATTTTAAAGTGGAGAGTTAATTGGAATTTTTGTTATTGTTTTCATTAACCTATTTTCTGTTTGGTTAACTGTTTCTGAGGAGATTTATAAATGTGTTTCGTAAAGTTAGCAAAAGCAGTAGATTGGAAACATAAACAGATCTGCTAATCCTGATAAGCTTATTGAACCTTCTTGGCTACTTACGTGTAGGATAAGAAACTGGAGAATGGGTTTTGGGCTGTTACGCTTCATTAACTAGTACTGAGAATTAATAAAGTAGTATTAGGCAAACTTTATTTCCTGACTTTTACACAAAGGAATTTACTTGCGAAATAAATAACTTGTTGCAATTAAGCTATCGAAAATGAAGTGTCCCGAGGTTATACTTTTGTAAACTAAGTGAGAGTATAATAACGTTAAACATGAGAGTAAAGTAGTTGAACGCGAACGAAACCACCAAATATAAATTTCCCTCCGCGGAAATCAAGCCAGAAACCGGGAAAACACATTTACAACAACAAAGAAAATTCCGTCGCAGGATAAAAAGATGAAATCTTGCGTCATATATATTCTGCCCATAAAAATGACAGGTTTTTGGCGAATCTTCTCACAATATACACACACAATCTATATTATTCTCTATTTACCCCATGGGACAGTTGGCCTGCTTAGTTGCAAACATATGCTATTTCCTGCTAAAATGATTGTCTCATACATTTTGCTGGTCTATATCTTGTACTGTAAAGTATTGCAAACTGTTTACCATTTACGAAATGCCAACGATTCGTGTTTATTTGCAATCTTGAAACAACTTTATTGAAGTTATCTTTGATGTGCAGAATAAGACGCCACGTTATAAAACAAATAATACAACTTGACAAAATTTCATTTCGCAATTTTGTCCTCGACTTTTTCGTCATCAATAATTAAAAATTATTTGTCAATCTACACGTAACAATTCGAAATTGTTTTAATAAAACTTCCGAAAACCAGCAAAATTGAAATTGGTAAACGTAATGGAATATTACACTCTTTTTAAACTGTTATTGATGTACGTGAGCCCGTTATTGGAATTGTAAAAAAGCAACAAGGACTTTATAATATTCCCTTTTCAATAATATTTAATTTTATCTTCCATACATAAAATGTTTCAAGAATATTGAATCGACCAGAATAAAAATAAAAATCTTTTGTGCGGTTAGACTGTAGAATTACTCACTGCCGGAGTCATATTCAAAAAAGATGTAAAAATATACACTGTTAAATTTAACGTCAAATTTCCTGTTAAGGATTTAGAACTTGATCGTTTAGTACTCCCAGTAGAACAGTCAATTTAGATCAAAAAATTTATATTTTAAGCGAAAAATATTGCACCGTAGTTTGTACTTAAACTTTTCAGTAGTTACAACGACGTAATTTTTAGCAAATGATCATTCAATGATGAGTAAAGCAACCCTTAATTTATTTAAATTGATAAAAATTACAATAATTGTTACCGTTTAATCTGCACTACCCAACTGGCAAAACGCCGGGTAGATTCTTTCGAATTGATCAACCAGATGAGAGAGTGATGATCAGTTTCGTTACTGCTATTTTCAAAATGGTGATTGATAGCATGAATCGGTATTACTTTAGAACTTTATTATTAACCACCACCATTATTACTAGTGACACGTAATTAGCTATATTATAATGAGTAATCTTAAATTACCGATATAAACTGTCTGTAACCTGCTACCAATTCACTAACGGCCAATTTAAAGTCACGATTTAATAAACTATTTATTTTAGTTACTAATTTGTTATCCTTTTTGATTAATGAACCCTGGCACAAAATTTTGATTAAATTAACTTTTTTATGTTTTAGGTTTTTTAAAAACTGGGCTTGAGGAATCTGCAGCAAGCAACTTTGGATTAGTCGACCAAGTTGCTGCTTTGTTATGGGTACAGGACAATATTGCAGCATTTGGAGGCGATCCAAATTCTGTAACTTTACTTGGCCATGGAACTGGAGCAGTCTGCGCAAATTTATTAATGCTGTCTCCTATGATCACAACAGATCAGAATCAACGTAAGGGTTTAATATTAAGAATTAAAACGGGATTCATTGAATTTTTTTAGTACTCTTCCGTAGGGTCATTTTGATGGGAGGCACCGCTCTCGCGGATTGGGCCATCGCTAATACACCTCGACAAATTACATATCAAGTTGCATCGGCACTAAATTGCCCATCAAATGAAGCAGAATTATCGGCGTGTCTTAGAACGAGAAGCACAAACGACATTGTTAATGTTTCCGCTAAATCTGATTACTTTAAAACACGATTAGGGCCAATAATTGATAGTCGAATTATTCCTAATACTTTAAAATACAGCATAAATAAATTGGGAGACTCATTTAAAAGGTACGTAACCAAAATAATTTATTTGTACTTTTAAAATTACAAGCTGAAAATTTCAGGTTTGAAATGATGTACGGAGTTACTGAAATGGAAAGCGCGTATTTTATGGAATCTGTTGGATTAAGTCAATCTTTGTTTGAGAGAGAGGGAAATAAAGAATTAATGAAGTATTTGCGTATACGTTGCGAACAAAAACCTGATTTGTGTTTGAGCAGCACAATACGAGAATATCAGACAAAATCTGCGGAAGATAATTCGGATAAAACTAAGTTAACTAAAGATAAACTTTTGGATATGCTCTCTGATGCAAGAACTGTTGCTCCCATTGTTCAAATGGGGAGGTTGCATTCTGTTGTTAATCCACAGTCATATTTCTATGTTTTTGGACACGTTACAAGTTCTCTTGAATACTTGGTGAGTTAATTTTGCTAAATAATTAGTTCCCTATTTTTTGTTCTAAGTAAAATGCATTGCTTTATTTATTATAAATCACGGTCGGATTTTACTGTACTATAATTTTTCTCGATGTCGAATAAGGTCGGGTTAAAGTCTCTAGATAGTTGTCTGACCGATCCCTTGCGAGACATACATGTAAGATGAAGACATTGGTTATCCCCTGTGTAAGATTAAATCTCAGCGGTCGAAAAACAATAGATTTAATTAAGTCTAACTTTAAGCTTTCAAATATAATTAACATAATACTCACTTACCGTATTTTTTGAAATTTTCAAAAATTACAGGTGAATTGCAATTTTCTTTTAAAATTAAATAATTTCAGAAATGGAATAAACCCCATTGTACGTTTCTACAATGGTGGCTATAAATCAGTATATAAGTTAAAAAGTAGGTATATATACTTTTTCTCTGCAGACTTGATATATTATTTACGGAAAGTGAGAGAAATACATTGTTCGGTTGTAAGTGCCCAATGCTCTTGAATTATTATTTTAATGCTATCAGCATTAAATTTTATAATCAGGGATCTCAGAACAACAGAGATTTCTTTTATACTTTTGTTTCCTCAGAGCTTTCCTTTATTAAAATTCCGACATATTCCCCTATTTACACAGATTAGATATTGGGTATGTAAATCAACTCCTCGTAAGTATTAACTACCTTACATGGTTGTAGTTTAATATTTAACTCCAAGCTTTCCTTTATTTTCAAAATTTTCAGCTCGACGTATTCTACGCTGTAAATTTAAACAAATAAATAATTGTTACGTTAAAATTTTACATACATCCTACTAAAAAAATTATATTTTAATTTATGGTGTCCTTTCTGGAATAAATTTTGTACAATGGTTTATTTATTGCTTCATCCTGATATATTTTGTTTTATTCGAAGCACTTCTTTGTTTGTTGTTGACGTTTTGGTATAAGATATTCTTTTTTGTTTTGTTTATGATTTGTGGGGTTTGATTTCTTATCGCCACTTCTTGTATGCGTACTTATGTACTTGAATTATGCTAATATAATTTTAAATTATTGAAACTGATATCCGATCACGAGTAAACCTCAACTTCATTATTTTTACCCAAAGTAATTTTTATCCAGATGGAATAAAAAAATAGAAATCAATTTCTATTTTCAGCTCTAGTAAAGAATTCGATCCCTTGTGAGACATACGTGTAAGTCGAAGAAACCGGATATCTTTTATTTTACGTCAGATTTAATCCACGCCATTTGAAACCAACACATTTAATTTGTTCCAAGTTTTCAGCTAAATAGTTAATTTTACACGATTTACCTTTCCGGAGGAAATATTATTAAGACTTGCAGGTCAAGGAAATTTATTAATTTATTTAAAAAGGAATAAAATTGCTTGCACAGGAATATTCCTACGAGAAAATTTAAAGCTGCTTGGTTTCCTTCCAAGTTATTATAGTGAAATTCGATCATAAAATTTTATTTTTTAAATTTTTACTGAAAAATTTAGTTGCTTCTTATTTGAGTTATGCGTATCAATATCACTTCCGAGTATGATTTCATTGTATTTCCGCAGAAAAATCTAGGCCAATTGATTTTTCCAATTTAATCAGTTCGTGTTAACTGACACGATCATAAGAAATTAGAAAGAAAGTCACTTTTAACTGTTAGTAGCTTGGTAACTTGACAATTTCTGTTATAAAAACTCCTGTTTCCAATCTCTAACTTATATAAACTTTTATAATTTTGATTGTTCTTTTACATTAGGATAACAATTTTCCACATTATTTTTAACCTAGTGGAGCTTTGAAGGGGTGTTGTCAGTTCCTAATATGGCATCATTACATACCTAATTAATTAAATGGAATAGAAGACTAGAAAAACCAATGAGATAGCAACTGAAATTTAAAATGGAATAATTTAAACCGATTTAAAATGATTTGCATCTCACTTACATAATTTTACATAAGTAATAAGTGGCGGATTTAATCTAGAAATTGATAGATCTCGAAATAGAATTAAATTTGCGAAAAGGATTGCTCCTGTTTGCCTTGACCTGGTTGTCTTCTATCGAAGAGGACTCGAAGTCACTGTTAGTCCGTGAGAATAACTGGTATTCCACACCCCCCAGACCCCCCTGTTTGAAAAATCAAACTTTGTGTGCGTATTGTGTTTGGAACTATTATTTTAATTCGGAAATATTCAGCGATGTAATTTCCATGATTGCTACTCACGGCCGGAACTAGGGCGTGGCAAGAGAGGCGCCCGCCACGGGCGCGAGCTAGTTAGGGGGCGCCAAATTTTCAATTTTAAAATTAAATAAAAAAAAATATATAAAACAAAAGGCACTTTCCTAATTTATAAATTACCTCGAGGGGCTTAATAACAAAATTTCAATTTTATGTTTAAAAAACGAATTATTGATAATAACAGAATAATTATTACAAAAGCTTTTATTATTTGGTTCTAATTTACTTTACTTATTTGTTAATCGAAGAAAAAAATTGTTTGTTTAATGGTTTTTATAAATAATATCTTCTACCTACTTACCTTTTAGTTCAAGAAAAGAAAAAAAGTCCTATGAAACATTATTTTTTCAGTTTTATTAAATTTTCCCAGCGATTGACGGTCCTGGTAGACAGAGCCGGTTTTGGGGGTCCAAACCCTCTCCAAAATAAAGCGTGAGATAAAATCCTGGAATGTAAAATCTTACCTTAAAAATTTCAAAAATTTTCGCCTGCGGCGCTATATGCTGGTAATTACCTACAGACCCCCTCCTTACGGGCGCAAATTTCAAAGTTGCCACAGGTGCATCAGACCCTAGTTCCGGCTCTGCTGCTACTGTATATGTAAATGTTTTATTTATAATAATTACTATCAAACAAACAGGGCATCATATCGGGCAGGGCCTAGGGCGCAGACGACCCTAAATCCGCCACTGTCTAGGTCCATAAGTTGAAGCAATTCCACGCTGATGTTATCTGATTGTGAAGTTTTATTGGATTTTGTCTGTTTCAGTGACAGTAGATGTACTAGGTCACTCCCACGACACAGAATTTTTAAAAAATTTTCTAAGTCCCCGGAATGTGATAAAATTTTTTAAGTATGGTAATTAGAGCTGGAATGCGTTTCTCTTTAATGACTACCTAATTAATATAATAATATGTAGACTCATTAAAATTAAATAACACCGCTTATCATAGATATTTCTAACTATGATAAATAATCAATTAAGCATATGACAATAATTCATAGAGAGAAAAAATATAATTAAACAACTTTCTATCCTTAATGATACAGGTTATAAGGTATATAAATCCTATAAATTTAGATATTTCTCATCAGATAGTTTAAGTTCACTCGATATCAACGTACTCAAAAAATGGATACAAAAGCGGTTGTTAAAACTTTGAAGAGGTCTGCAGAAACTATTCAAACGAGTAAGTTATATTAAAAATTAATAGTAACTAAAATCACTGTCAGGGTTAGGTGAGTGTTCTAAGAACTCTTAGGATACACACCTAACCCTTACAGTTTAATTTTTTTCATATTATATTTTTATTTGTATTACGATATTAATTTTTTTATTATTTTTTTTTTTTTCAGCAAATACTCCGAATAAATCATCTAAAATAATGCATACGCCAAAGTTAATCAGCGAAAGGAAATTCCCATTAAATAAATCCAAAACCAAATTTATATCAATAGGTATTGATGTTGAAAACTGGGTTCCGATGTTACTAATCAGCGGATCGAACGATATTAGTGTTCCACTAAGCTATGAAGATTGGAATATTTTAACCAGCGATGATAATATCAATCAAATTAAGAATTTTTTTGAAACTGGTACTTTGAATCCGATGGAAAATGTTAGCAGTGGTTTTAAAATCACTGGACAGATATTCAACAAGAGCAATATAATACAATGTAGAAAAGATAATTTTTATATTTGTTTAGCTGAAATTTCGATGATGATATTGATAGAAATTATACCATTAATAAATATGCACATAAGAGAAATTGAAGGACTCCAGATAAATGATTTTTATACTGAAATACTTTTAGGATGTATTCAAATAGGGGGGGATGCTTTCTTCAATTTCGATTCAGTTGCAAAATCTCTAACATATCATCAAGGAATAAGTTTGTTATGTGTAACAGAATTATTATATATGTATCCTGAAATAATTAAGCAAAATTTGTATGACTTAATGAAAGATTAAAAAACCTATGTATAATTTTTATTTATTCTTTAATACCCTTATATTGTCGTGTTCCAAAATCAATTTTTTTAGAAATAATATTATATTGCATTTGAGTTTTTATTTTGATTGTTTTTAAATTTTGTTTTGATTTTGTAAATAACTTATTATTATAAATATTTTGAATTTTGTTTGTTCGCGCCAACAAATTAAAAGTTGGTACGAAAGTTTATGATAAATTTGCTTTTTGCCGGCCGCGTCGACCGGAGTGGTCGATTTTACGGAAGGTCTCCGTATTTTGTGAATTTTGAGTCGTCAGTTAAAAACTTATTTTGATATTTTGAGAATAAAAATTTTTGATTTGCTGTGAGTAATAATTTTATTGATTTGATTGATTTTGGAAATTATAATTGGAAATTAAAAGAATAATTTAAGTACGAGGCGCATGGATGTTATCGAGCACATTTGGCGAGCCGAGATAGATAGCATAGAAAATAAATTATACATTTTAAAAATTTAAATTCGTCTATTTTTGAATAAAAATATTTTTGAAAATTGAGAAGCCCTGGTCATCGCAATATATTAGTAGGTTCATACCTACTTTATCATTACTATTTTGGAAAGCAGCTGATGCATATATATCAAAAATGAATTCGACTATAATCATTCCTTCATTAGTTCTAATTTTAAATAATACTTTATACGTATCACCATCTAATGCTAGTGATGAATATAATGAAGCTGCTAGCACAAGCATTATTGAACGATTACATACTCGATATACTGATATGGCTATACATGATACCAAAAATTTGATGGATCATCTGTATGGAGTTTATTTTGATCCTGATACGGCGGTTTGGAAGATTGGAAACGCTGAAATTAACTTTTATCAAAATTCGGATAATTATAATATTAATAATAAAGTATATGACGGTACTGAGGGATTATACGAATTAATTTTTAAAAAATCTCCTAAAAATTATACTAATAATGATTTACAACAATATAAGCAAATTTTAATACAGACCAATGCTTATAAAAGGGGGTATTATCATAAAAATCCAATACTTGGTACTCGCGATGCCAAGTATACGAAAATAATAAAGGGTTTATTTAGCAAGAGTGGTGGGGATTTAGTGCTTAAGCATAAGTTGTTAAATAATAATAAAATTGACTACACTTATTGGGATAACCCTTCGGAACTCGTGGACCTGCTCAACACGCATCTCAACAGGCTGGAAATAATAGTCATGATAATGAAATTATCAGTATCTTGGAAGAGCTAGTAGAGGCAAAAATTATAATATAAATATAAAGTTTTTCTAGTTTTAGTACCCAGTTAAAAATGAATATTGATGTATTCGGTCGCAGTAAAATACATCCAAAAGAGGGTCCCAAGGGTGAAAAGGGTATCGGATTTAAACTTACTAAAACTCGTGACTATGACATGCAAAGTAAAAGAATAACAAATTTAGCAAGCGGGGTTGAAGAATTCGATGCTGTTAATAAACAATATGTGGATACAATAGTACTGTATATTCAATCTCTAAAACAACGTATTGATACTATTGAGAGAAAATCTGAAAATACTTCTGAGGATGTAAAAAAATTTGATCAATGGGTGTTGAAGCATAATACTACCGAAGCTGCAAGAGAAGATGTTTTTGATAAATATCAACAGTCTATTGAGAGAGATTTAAAAGAATTTAAAAATGCTTGCAATACTAGACTGAATGGTTTTAAGAAAACAATTGATCAAACAATTGGTTTTAGGAGTATAGTTGATAGTTATATCGGGCAATAACGCATGAAATACATAACATTTCTCTAAATAATGTCGAAACGTGCAATTGTAGACGAAATTCATAGAAGTGCTAGAAAAAACTTTCCTCGTAGAAGTGTAATAATTAGAGGTTTTGACGATCTCTGGCAGGCAGATTTAGCCGAATTTATACCTTATTCCAAATATAATAGTGGTTATAAATATATTCTATTAGTTATCGATTGTTATTCTAAATTTTTATGGACATACCCCCTAAAATCAAAAACTGGTATAGAAGTCACGAATGCAATGACTTCAATTCTTACGAATGGAAGAAAACCCAAAAATTTACAAACCGATGAAGGAAAAGAGTTTTATAATAAAAATTTTGCCGAGGTTATGAAAAGTAATAAGATAAATCATTACTCCACATTTAGTATTAAAAAAGCTTCAATTGTTGAGCGCGTCATACGAACATTAAAAAATATGTTATACAAAGAGTTTAGTTATCGAGCTGAATATAAATGGGTTGATATATTAGCTTCAGTTACTGCTGATTATAATCATCATAAACATAGAACGATTAAGATGCGTCCTTGTGATGTTAAAGTCTCCACGAAGTTAGAAGTCTACAATATAAATAAAAAAATTGGAAAAATAAAATTTAAAAATGGTGATTTTGTGCGAATATCGAAGTATAAATCTGTCTTCGATAAAGGTTACAACGCAAATTGGACTGCAGAATTGTTTAAAATTGTTCGGGTTAATTTAGGAAGTCCTACGACTTACAACATTGAAGATCTTAACGGAAATCCTATTAAAGGCATGTTTTATACGGAGGAGCTTCAAACTACTGCTTACCCAGATACTTTTCTAATTGAAAAAGTGTTACGTAAACGAGGTGATCAGCTATATGTTAAGTGGATGGGTTATCAAAAACCTACATGGATATCTAAATACTCAATTATTCAATAATTATATAAGATTTTGAATAAAATATAATAATTGTAATAAAAATAATAATAATAATAAAACTTGTACTAAATTTTTGTATTTATTTTTTTAATTTATAATGACCCCATGCTAAGGTATCCATAGTATGAGGGAGTACACATCTCTTATCATCGTTTGAACTTAAAGCTATTTTGGTTTGACTAATACTATATACAGTATGGTTCACAGATCTAATACTATTTTGATTCCTTAAAATTAACTTATTATTAATTAAACAATCTACATAATCATCAAATGATATTCTAGTTTTTACAACATAATTTTTAACCCCCTTAGCCTTTTTAATTAAGTCTTCACCCTCCACACGTATGCTGTACATTTTAGATCTAAGACCTACAAACTCAGTCATAATTCTACCATTGTTCTCGTCTTTCATTAATCCCGGCACTTTTTTATTTACAAGTGGAATACTGAATTGGTTATTTACATCATAATCACTAGTATCAAATCGTGAAATGTCTTTTTTAATGCTGTCGTATACATCGGGGCAGCGAATTTCATATATTAGAGAGTCGGTGTCACAGTAGAGCACTTTGGCTGGAAAATTTTTTTGCATGTATCCGTAATGAAATTCGTATAACTTGGTTTTAGATATATCTAAAATACTCATACCTACATAAACCGGTTTATTCATCGTAATCTCCGTCTTATTTAACTCGATTATCATTAAATTTTCATCCAAAATTGTTCTACTATGGAAATTAGGTTTAGCAATCAACACCTTAGCAGCATATCGCCCATTCCATTTTGACACCAACTTAACAATTTTTCTTTTCCGTACATCCTCCATGGTTTTACCAAACGCTGCGTTATTCATTAATTTAAAAAATGTTTTCTCAAATTCATTTTTCGCGTTCGTTCTCATTAAAGTATTTAATTCAATATACGGTTTTAACCAGGCGGATTGTTTAAATTCTAACACTCGGTGAATGTTTGTAATTTTCATACCATGTTTTAGAGCTTGTTTAAGTGCGCGGTAATGAATAACGTAGCGTTCTTTATTATGAAGAGTTGTGAGTAGCTTCTTCTGTTTAGAGTTAGGTGGTGCTCGATGCTCGGGACATAGGGGCAGATCGTTGTGAACATCGTGTAACTTGTCTGGATACTCTAAGTCGACCTCCAAAATAAAGCCTACGCTGCTATCATCTGGGATTTGACTTACATCTATATTCGTATTATTGTGCCATGAAAACTCCCCACATGGTAAATACTGACTCATGGCCCATCCATATACTGAAAAAAAGCATAAAAAAATGTTATTAATAAAATATTTAAAAATAAAATACACTTACAATTATTAACATCGTAATATTGGAGATAAATGTCGGGTTGAGTATGATCGTAATTAGGCATGTATTTATTATTAGCCTTAGCATATCTACTACTGCATTGGGAGATGCCTCCTCGAATTCCACGCTCGACGAACATCAGCATATCGATGTCTGTGATCAAATCCAATTCCACCTTGGTTAATTTTAACATACTATCCCAAGTGAGGCCTGGGGCTGATACATAATGTGCAGGATCCAAACCATAAGCATTAAAACAAGTATCGCGGAAATTTTCAAAGACATCCGTCAATAGCAGCACATCTGTCTTCAAATATAAGTCGGAGTACTCGCCTAAGTTTTGAATGTTAAACATTTTCCAAACGTTTTTGGCGTGGAAGTACTCTTCATCTTTTATTGCACTTTCCGTTAGTCGATTATAGAATGCAGATTTTTCTGGTAATTCAGGTTCTTCAAGATTATCAGCACACTTTATGTGATCGTAAGGAAATACCCCTTTACGTCTCAATAAATTATATTGATCATCGTTCGGGTACTCACTTTTAACATTTTTTAATTCAGTTAAATATGATGCTAATTTATCCAAACTATATGGTAGAAACCTGAAGGAATCAACAAATCTGAACGATATTTTACTCTTTTTTATTTTTTTACTAAATGAAATGTACTTATCCTTGTTCACTGGAAGTAAAAATATAGATCCTTCAATTTGTAATGCAATATCTCTAATCAGAAAATGGCTGTCATAATTTGATAAGTTGTGTGCAAAAACAGGTATAGCTCTTGAGTCATAATAATTAATGTTACATTCGTTATGAGCCGCACCTCGAAATTCAGAAGTTATGTGGTTATGATCACGCACTTTCAAGTCATTAGGTTTAAACTGTTTTTCACATATATGACAAGTAGTAGCTCGTTGAAAATCTTGTTCTTCCCTAGATGATAAGGCCATAGGTTGCGCAGCCCAATATACTGGTTCAACATCTTCGACAATTTGTTGAAGTTCGTTAGCAAACCATTTAGCACAATCACTTCCACGATAACTTTTATAATATGATAATGAATTATCATAATTACACTTAAAATAATATCCTACACTAAATGCTATATGTTCTTGATAAAGTTGAGTTTTTTCACCACGTTTCTCATTTAACGGTTTTAAAACACTTTCCATGTCCATATATATAACAAACGGCACCATCTCTTTATTTTTAAAATTTGTAAATCTAACTACCTCACCTTTTGCAGGCATGCTAATCTTACAATTATTCATCTTTCCACAATCAGCCTCATGGTTTTTTAATTTCTCATCATTATAAAAATAATGAAGACATCTGTTGCATATTATTTTTTTAGACCTTTTTTTAGTCAGTTGATTATTAACCAGTCTGCTGAGATTCTTAATCCAGCAAAAGTGGTATCTTATTGCGGGTACATCATCACCAGCATCTTGTTCATTCTCGACTTCATCATTATCATTACCTTCATTGTAAGAATCTTCCAGTAAAAGTAGATTGATATGTCTATCATCTGTTGTAAAATTCTTTGTGAGTAAAGCAGGTACAACGTCATGATGTTTTCCTACAGGTTTTAACATAAAAACATTTATAGAAATATTATTTTTCTTTTCGAATTTTTTAATTTGATCTAGCGTCATTGGCAATAAAATTCCTTCTAAATTTAGAACGGTAGAATAGTGCGGGTATGAAGATGTTTTATTTAAATGCTGTTTTGCTGGAAATAATGCAGATACCACAGACCATAAAAAACATGCTTGATCTTCATTCTTAATGTTGATACAGGCTTTCTTATTTGCGATATCTTTTGGTAAAGGTATGTAAGATGATCCTCTGAATGGTTCGTATCGATTAACATTTACTGCTAAGTTTATTATAGCCGTTAAACTCCAACCGCTGCCACGTTCTTGAAAATCTTCCAATTGGATCCTAATATTATCTATAATATTTGTACTCCACCATTCCTTCAAATTTGTAGTCGAATCTACTATGGCATTAGAGGTACTAAAGTGTTTCAGTTCTTTAATAATTTCTTCACCCGTTTGTTGAGAAAACTCACAGCATAAATCGACATTAATTTTAAGTAATGGTTGAGACTTTAACACATTTTTTACTCTACTTGCGTAAAGAAATTGAGCATCTTCAAGAAATGTGATAGGGTCCATATGTTTTAGATTAATAATTACACCTGTTCTGATACGACTCTTAAAGGCTGACTGGACATCTTCCCATTTAATTCGATCACTTCGACGCTTCCCGTTATTTACTATAGAGCCTCCACCCTTACGTAAATTCTTCATATGTGTAATATAGCCTTCAATAAAATAAAAATTATTTTCAAAAATGTAGAAATAATAAATAAAATTCTTACCTTTGATCAATCTTAAATGATTTTCAATTTTTCTTCTGCTACCAATACTTAATTCGATAACGTTAAGAGCTGAATTTAATAATCTTATATTTTTAAATCCCAATTTAATCCATTTTTCTACCTCGTCAGAATTTTTTAATAATTCCAAATACGCGTCTTTCATAATTTTAACCATTGCACTCGATATTTTAGTAGGTGAAGACATTTTTTAAATATTCAGATCACTACTTGTTATAATAATAACACACGTAAACTACATTGTTTATTGAGATGTGATTCAACTTATATATTGTAAAACTCGGGGTCATTATGGTAAAGAATGCGAGTCAATTACACTTTGCTTTCTACTAGTTATTAAAATACCCTTAATTATAATGACTCGAAACACTTTCGAATATTATTTTAAGCTATACAAAATTATTCAAAATTATTCTCTTATGGTTTTTTCTAAATTTTGTATCATAGTAAAATTTAAATTATTCCTTCACGTGTTAGAAAAAAAATGAAATCTATTAACAATTAAATCATATTAGTATAATTTTTATTTTGTATTATCTAACATCATATCACTTTATATAATAAGTGATTATTTATTGCAATTATTAAAATACCTATGATAAGCGGCATTATTTAATTTAATGAGTCTACATATTACTATATTAATTAGGTAGTCATTAAAGAGAAACGCATTCCAGCTCTAATTACCATACTTAGAAAAATTTATCACATTCCATGACTTAGAAAATTTTTTAAAAATTCTGTGTCGTGGGAGTGACCTAGTACATCTACTAGTGACCGTTCTATTTCTTCTCTTAATATCTCTGGTCCCTCCAGAACACGTCCGAATCTTCCATATCTCTAATAGTTTATCGCTATCTGTTAACCATTCGATTATTATTGTTATTTTTTAGTTTGCTTGCCATTTTCCTTCTGTTAGGTGTGTGTCAGTTATCTTATTCTTTTACAGAGGTTAAAACTGTCCTGTTTCTCTTCAAGCTGTTCGATCCCTCAAGACATCTCTCATTGAACCAATCTTCCTTGCAACTTCTAATTTTTGTTCTAATTGTCTTTTGTATCTTATTGTATTCATGCGTATTTCGTTTATGTTTTCTTCTTGTTTCTATTAGTTCCAGTATTTTGCTATTCATATACTCTTTTCTACCCTGCTTCTTTTGGAATCCCAATATTCCTTGAGCGACGCTCCTCAATCCATCTCTGATAAGTGATACTCGTCCACGTCGTTTCTATATCGTTTTATCTACTATGCTCATTATTTTGTTATTGATCCCATCTGTAGCCATGTTTCTCACAATTGGATCTTTCAATTTTTGTATATCCAACTTTCTTTCTTCAGTTTAACTTCGAATTTCGCTTTTAGTGGGTTATGATGCGAATTCAAATCCGCACCCGGTTATGCTTTCCCAGACCTGATGGCATTTCGGAATCTGAAATTAATCATAATGTAGTCTATCTGGTTTCTGATTACGGTTTTGGGTCTTTCTCGGGGTGATCTCCACGTGTAACGTCTTCTAGCAGGCAGTTGGAACCACAGCGAGAGCAACCCATAAGGATTGCCACCTGGAGCGTTTGAACACTATTCCAGGCTATGCGGTGCAGAAAATGAAGAGACACAAAGTGGACTTCCTTGGCGTAAGCGAGATAGATGGCCGGAAAGCAGACAATGCACTATTGACGGAAGTACACTGTACTATTCAGGGAGCGAAGAACAAGACCGAAACCATAGAAATGGAGTGGGTGTTTTGATCTCTGAGGGAATGAAGAATTTTGTTTGTGGCTTCATACCGCATTCGGACCGATGGATGTATGCTCCTAAAGATTCGTGGGACTCTATTTGATCTGAATTTAATACAGACGTAAGCACAAGAGCGACAAAAAAGTAGAGCGATTTTAGGAACAAATAGAAGACTTTATAAAAACAAGAAAAAGCAAAGATGATATCAAATACCATCGTGATGGGAGACTTCAATGTTAAGATTGGCACGGGAAGAGAAGGAACAGCAGTGGGTGGATTCGCATTGGTACTGGATAACGAAAAAGGAGATAGATTAGCACAATGTTGTCATGAACACAGATTTATAATCACTAATACTTGGTTCCAACTGCCTGCTAGAAGACTTTACACACGTGGATATCAATTTTCTTTCTTGTTCGAGTTAATTTCCTCGATAGATTTTCTCGGTATTTTTTTAGTTAAACCACAAAATAATAAAATCTCTATCTACATAATTTGTAGTTTTCGTAACATTTTTTTTTTTTATTTTACTGCATCTATTATATTGGGCTGGGAATATTTCACTCCCAACAATATACAGTAGCGGTCATGGAAATTGCATTGGGAATTATTCCTGAATTAAAAAAATAAAGAATAGAAATAGATAAAATGTTAAATTTTTGATTTGAAACTCATAAATTCAAAAATACATTATCTTTTTCGAACACAACCACAAAGTAGGTTTTTCAAACCGGGGGGTCTGGGGGGTATGGAATACCCCCCAGCACATTAGTGATTGTGTTCAAAGAAGAAAATGTGTTATTGAATTTTAAATCAAAAATCTTAGATTTTCAGAAATTAGACTTGCGGTTTGAAATAACACTTTTTTTGGGTACAATTTCTGGTGTACTGGAGGGTATTCCCTCCAAAATTGTTATTTTAATTCGGAAGTATTCATATACTGTACCTATACTGCGTGGAGTATTCTCTCTAACTTTTCTAATCTATTTAACTCTCGTAATATAAAATTCGCCCAACAAAGCTTTCACAAATTAAAAAAAAATGTTTAAATGTGTAGGTATGTTTACAAAATGTTAAATATTAGTACATACAAAACTATGAAATTTACATGAACTTTAATAGTGTCGAATTCCATGTAGTTTCAACTTTTATTTTTACGTGAAAACCCGTGCATATCTCAATAATCAGTTAGATGTTTTTCAAAATAGTTTTCAACTTTTGCAAAATTATTATGACAAAAAAATTATTTTCCAAATTTTTATTCAGGAAAATTTCTACTCTTGGCGGAAAGGAAATTTGATGATAATTTAAACTACGGCTGGAGCAAAATTTTGTAAAAATTTTAAATGTTATATAAAAAGCCAACAGTTTTCCGAGATTGTAAATACATGCAAAAAAAGTCAGTTGGTATTTTCTAAAAGCTTTTTGTAAAATGCTTGCTTTTTGGTTTAGAGAATAACGGACTTAACAATAAACTACACGAGTAACGCAAACAAAATATATTCCGATGTTTTAAAAGTTGAAACAATGACAGAAAAATTTCGAGAGTAACAGATAAAATTTGTTAATTAAAAAAATCACAATTGACCACAGGCATCTGCAATCGAATCAAGGTTTTTTTAATTAACAGGTTGCAATTACTTACCATTGCGTCGAAGAAGAATATTACCACAAATTTTAAAAATTCAATTATTAACTTTCATTAAAAATAAAATTGGCAATTAATTTTAGATTCATAAAAGTGATAAATTGGTTTCGGCGACGTTTTATAATATTTAATCTGTGCGCTTCCATAATATGTATTTTCGTTTCTTTATTTAAATATGTTCTGCGGAATGAGCCAAAAAGTTTATTGAGATAATTTCTAGTAAGGATGAAGCTTGACTACTCCAAATAGTGAGTGAATGATAAATCTGTTAGGTTAGTCAATAAAATATGGCTACTGCTAACATATCTTAAGACAAATTGATCTGATTAATCTTTACGTTATTTTTATCGGAAAAACAACATTAATTATTGAAGAAGTACTTTTAAAAAATAAATCAATAATCAGGAAAATTACGTGAAGTTGTGTACAAATAAGGATCATTTGTTATGTATTTAACAAATTAAGTTTGATTTGGTAAATTTTTTCTAATCGTGTAGAATGCGGGTAGACCTTTTATTAATCAATAATAACAAAAAGCTCTGATTGAAATTTACAAGCCAATATAAATTTGGATTAATGAATGTTCAAATAAAAATTGATATTAACATTTGTTGTTGTTTTAGTTAAACAAATACATCAAACTTTTTGTGTAGAAATCCCTATCTTGCAGAAATTTTTATTGTTAACAAATAAACAATAATCCACTATGTTATTTCAACTGGAATAATACAAGCCATTGTTATACATGAAATACATACAAAATTTAAGGTAAAACCTACATATCATAGATATGTATAGTTTAAGAGTTAATAAGGCACATACAGGGTGCTCCACATGGAACATTTTCAGTACTTCTTAAATTGAAGATAAATTATTTGTGTAAGCCCTTAATTATTATAGTTTCGTTTTGCTACATTTAAAATTCATCAGATTTTTTTATTGCGATTTTCCAATGTAATTTGTTTCAGTGTTGTAGAGACTTTTTATAATAAAAAAAACTTGATTAGAATGCAACTTAAATTACTACTGTAGGGAACTTTTCATTTGGAAGCAATAGCATTGCTGCAGATGAAGTTGGCTCTAAAAGTCCCGCTATAAATCAAGGTTCTAAGTTTGGACGATTTTTAAGTGAAGCCATATCTCTTTTCAAGCGCCTTAATGTAACAATCTTTGCAAAATTGTCTTTATTTCTCTGCAGTAATTTGGTAGAATTAATTGTTCAACTTTGCTCATACAAAAGATCCGGAAAAATGGGGTTCAACACTTTCCTCATTATTAATAATAACAAAACACCAAATGAAAGCGAACTTAGGAAATAAAATAATTTTAAACTGGAACTTACATAAACAAAACGTAAGGACGTTCGATTCCAGTTTTATATTATGTAATTTTCAATTTCGGGAATGAATTCAATTTTCTAGGGTTCTCCCTATGCTGTTGTTATAACAATAATATTTGATTAAATATAATCTGGTGGCAGGTAAAAAATTTGCCAAAAATTTTGATTGGATCGATGACAACAAAAAGAAGTAAAACTTATGCTTTTTTGTTTTCAGCGTAATAAGAGCGCACATGGAGATGAACTGCCATATGTCTTTGGAGTGCCATTGGATGGACCAAAATTTCACTTCACTGATCATTATAATGCACAGGAGCGATTATTTTCCGAAGTTATAATGACCTACTTCGCAAACTTTGCACATTCAGGGTAAAAAATACATAATAAAATGAAGTTTTAAAAGTCATAACAAAATTTGTAAAAATTTATGGCTCAATGTTAGCGAGAGTTACTTTCAATAAATTCTGCAGTTGCGTTAAATTGCAACGATATTGGACATTTGCTAACCTAAATTTTAATTATTTTGTTTAATCAATACATCAGCAATTTAATAACCTAACCAACAATCACTCATTTGCCTCCTCATGTGAGTTATTAGAAACAATGCCCTCACTAATTAGTTTTAGCATTTGAATGTGACTGAAGCATTATGGGCAGCTGACAAACAATAGGCACTAAACATTATTTCATCCACCTTAACGTTTATTATACATTATAGTTAACAATTATTTAATGTAACCATCGTTAAGCTCCCCTAATAATAAACACTTTTATAATTTTCCAATTATGAAGCTTTATTTGCCAGGTTAGGGCTCTCCTGTGACGGTGACATACATCTTAATGGATATACGTTACAACTAATAGATTACATGTAGCGGTATTTACCTGTCATTAAGGCTCCTATCTGCTTATCAAATTAATCATGATCTAATTTCAACTAACAATGCACTTAATCAGGCTGATTAGTTGACATCTGAGCCTTGTGTAACATTTAAGATTTATATTTATGCTGATATAATTAAAACACATTATTTAATTTATCACTTATGTAACAGCTCCATTTACATGAATAATGGAATAAATGCACACCCGAAGCCCACCATTTAATTTTTTACATTTAATTTATTTAAATTAAACTTTCGGGTATTAAACTGTTCAATTAGGTGCGAATAAAACTAAACAACAAAATTTAATATATCACGTTTGATTGATTACGCTAATTTGATAATTTAATTAGCGTTTGTTTGCTTGTTTGTTTTCAGAAATCCCAACGTTCCACGTAAACGAGAATTTTTAACATTAAATCCAGTCGATTGGCTAAAGTTTGATGTCGAATGGCCGGAATACGATATACAAGATGAAAGTTACCTTTACTTGGGTACGGTATGACATTTTTCCAAACTTTTCTTTATCTTAGTTTTCTTTCTTTTAGTCATACCCCCGGAAGTGAGATATCACTATCGTAAAACCGAGGTGCGGTATTGGAATGAAGTTTTGTCCAAAGTCAACTCGCAATCAAATTATAAACCACCCCCAACTCCACCTTCGTGGTTGCACCCAAAACCTTTCGGCAAGACAACCACAATCACGTCCTTCGATAAATTTGACAATTTCTACAAGCCTCCAACTCATCCTACTTCTGTTTACGGAACTATCAAGTACAAACCTATTGATAACCACATTTCGGGAAGAACCATCGAGTTTGGTACCGTCGTCACCGCAGAATCTGAAAAGGACGTCAATACTGGCAGTGCAACAAACTTGCTAATCATAATAGGATGCGTCTTCCTCCTGGTGAACATAGTTGTATTTGCTGGATTATATTACAAATGCATAAAATTGAAAAACAAGGAAACCAAACGACAAGAACAATATCAAGGGACATCCGAACCGGTAGTGGACAAAAAGATACCAGAAGACGCTTCCGCCATAGATGGATGCAACTTAATGCGGATGATCAGTAAGTCTTCCAAAAGTGAGGACATCTACGAAGCGGTTAAAATCAGCGAAGATGGATCGAACACAAGATTTAAATTAATGCGACAAACATCTTCAAGCACAATCGATCCACACACCAAGGTACGAGACTGGATAGCGCAAGAAATCGTGCAAAGGTGCAGCCCGAGGTTTCTACGACGAACAAAGCAACAATTATCCGAAGAACACAAAGCCGCACAAGTAAAACAACAAGACAGTATTAAATCGGCCACAAACCTTGATAGTAATTCTACTATTGGTCAAAGTCCCACCAGACCGGTAAGTCCTGACGAGATAACCAAAATCGAGTCTAGTCCCATCCAAAACGCAAACGTTAGACCGGTTCTCAAGAGGTCTGCCAAAGTATCCATTGCAATTGATGCAACACCATCCGGTCGAGGCAGTAGCGTGATGCGTCAAAAACCCATCGAGATAACCAAATCATTCGATCATACCCATTTGGAACCAAAAGTACAACCTCAACTGAAACGTTCCGTCACATTGGAAGACGTAGTTAAAATTCACGAGAAAGTTGAAAGAGCGCCTGAAAATTCAATTTCAGTTAATCTGCAGCATCCTCAATCCAATAAAGAAACGAATAATGGTTTGATAATCCAACATCAACATTCTAGATCGGATCCTATAAAAGACTTACGGAAGTTTGTTTCTCCTACCCAAATACCCAGCAAGAAAACTTTGCAAACGTTCGATCCCAAAAGCGACATAAACGTAACCTGCCAGGAGGAATCCTCCGATTGCATTCAAGCTTTAACGCCAGAACAGCAACTACAAACAATAAAACGCCGGAACTTTCCTAAAGTATTGCCCGATTTTCCACAACCTAGTAAAGAATCTTTAGCTAAAAAGCGATTATCCATGCCAGCGCATGGTTATCTAAACAATCCGAGTTCTCAAGACGGATCCTTTTCTCACTCGACTGGCAAAATAACCATGCGATCACCGCCAGCTGTACCACCCAGAACATCGTCTACCCTTGGTCGAAATGTTAACGAACCAAGAATGTTCGAAACCCCAGCAGCCTTAGCCGAAGAACCCCCGTTTCCACAAGAACCAGAAGTAACCTTTAATAATCTCTATATCGGTCCGCTCGTTCCAAATTCGAGTTCGGGTAAAAAAGGCGGAAGCACTCCAGACATTTACAAACAGAACATTCAACAAATATACGAACACTTAAAACCTGTTAAAACTACCGAGCCAACGGAAAAACGTGAACCAAAAACCATTGTAACTACAGATTTGGATCATCCAATAAAAAGAATCGAACCGAAAGTGGTGATCAAACCAACCGTTGCAAAAAAATCAACCGATTTGATTAACAAAGCCGGAGCACGCGTCATAGCGAGAAATAGCAACGACGAAAAATTAGTGACCGATAAATTGGATCTTTTAAAGCGAAACGTAGGAAATAAAACGTCTCAAATTCCTACATTGCTGAAAGGTTCCAACCCCGCCGTTAAGAAGGAGTCTTCCAGTTCGGAATCGTGTCCATCTGAAGAATCAGATACGGGGACCGTGGTAAAACGTGTTTGAAATGTTAGTTTATACAAATAAATCATTTAAATGTGAGAATTGTGTTCAGAATTCAAGAATTCATCATGTTATTTACTTCGATTTAGAGAGTCAATATTATGCTTAACACTCGTTATTTTTAAATTCGGTGAGATGTTACTGGCATTGAACCGATTTTGTAGTGAGAAAAACATTTTGTTAATTTGTTTTTGTTTACAATTTTTAATTTTAGACTGAATTAATATTATTTAAGGCGCAAATTTCTAGTATTACATTTTATATTTGTAATTAAGATTTATTATTACGATTAGGCGAGTCGTACACCGAAAAAAATACAAAGTTATATTATTTTTTGTTATATTCATGCTTTTTAGGTGTTTGAGTCGATTTTAGAAAGTTACCGCGAAATGGAGAAAGTATATATAGAGAGTATTGTAAACATTAACTTTGTTCGTGATTGTAAATTTTAAGTTGCAAGTTTACGAAAGTTTAACAATACTATATAATTTTGATTTGTTTCGTATTACAATGAAGTGTTCAAAATCAGTTGAGCCAGTAGGTGGTTCTTGTATGTTAGCCAAGACTGCTAATTTTGTACATATTAGTTAATAATCAATAAGTATATACTACAGTATTTCAGTTTGAGAAACTCAAGTTTGTGAAAAGTGGTTTTTTATATTTAAAATAAATAAAATGCTTATTCCAACTTTTTTTTTCAATATTTTGAATGATTTAACCACAGAAGATACATCGGAAAATAGTAGATAAACCAAGGGTTCTTGCCCCATTTTGCCCATAAGAAACGTGCAGGACATTTAAAACTACTTTTAGAAGTGATACATACAGTTATACCCAATTACAGAGGTTTAGTCATCACTTTTTTAATATTCGATCATGTGACAATAAAAACCGCGTCATAGTAAAAGTACAAAACAGAAAAGTCCTGACGTACCTTTAGCAGATGATATACAGCTACCTGATCAAAAGGTAGGCAGTACAAAAAGTAATACAGGTTTTCCAACAGCATCAACCAGGAGTTAAAGTTGAATTATATTTAGTCTGCATCCCCGTGCATTCCTGAGTAGAAATCTTACCTTACCATCTATCCTGAGCTATAATAGTGCTTTTGAAGGCTATTTTCTTTCACTAGGTATTAATTAAAAAATTTAAAAATTAATTTGCGATTACAAAGACTGACATTAAAAAGTTTATTTTTAAATTTTCAAATTATTGAAAGTAAAATTACCTGAAGCCGATACGTCTTTTTTGTTAAATTTGGAAGAAAATCTCCTGAAAATATGCGACCCGCTAATATTTCATTCTACGAGTTCCTGAAATTTTCTTCTCACATTTTTTCAACCAACGGACATTAAGATTTTTGACTGGACCATAACAACATTAACTCGAGTTCTTAATCCAATTTTTGAGTGTTTTCAAGTATAACTTTCGCTTTCGCTTGGTAGAGATGTGTTTTAGAAATTTAATTTTATAATTTTCTGTTTGATTAATTACTAACTTGAGAGTTAGAAAACGCCCGTAGATATACAGGATGAATTCATTTAAGCGTTACAGGAAGTTGTAATGAAATGCTCTTCCTATATCGTAGATTTTACTTTGATCGTTCGTACAAATATTAACAATTAAAATAAGTAATTAATTGTATTTCAAATTAAAATGTATACAAAGAACAAACTCAGTTGAAATTATATATACCGACATAAATTAACTTATTTCATTTCAAACAATTTAACATTATGGATGAGTTCCCGCTGAAACAGTTTAGCACTTCATTTATATTTTAAAATAATAATAAGCATAACGTATAGGGTACTTCAAAATATTTTGCAAAAAGAAAGATAATGTAACCTACCTGGAGCTGTAATCGCGACGTGTTGTTTTATTCGTGCTGTGCGATCCATGAATAAATAAAAATTGGTACGAGGACATACGTCATTAAATCTTTATTAATAATTAATATGTGACATTACTTAAAACATTAGTAACGAGTCGCGGAATACAAATATTTTCAGTACATTGTAGTGGTGGTTAAGAACATCATCAGTATTAAAATGTTCGTGAAGTAGAAGTGTTTTCTCTCTAAAGTTCCAAAATTCACCGAAAAAAGTACACATAATAGTATTTACATTTTCTAAAAATCGAATCTTAAGATATTCTAATTTTTCGTTGAAATTTGAAACGTATAAACTATAATTATCTTAATATGTACAATATATTTACGGATTGTCCGTCAAAAATTGTGTCACCTACATTTTATGAACTTGGTTCATAAAACAAATTCGGCGGCAGTGCCATCGACTTCAAAAATTTTGGCACAGTATATTTTGTAAATAAACAACTCAGGTTTTTCTTGCCCGACGGTTGACTTCTCAAAATAACAAATTATTATAATAAAACAATTGTTTTGGTTACTCCTTGCCCTAACAGGAAATATAATGTAAGTTTTGAAGTATCAGAAACGAGATAATAAATTCGAAACAGCAAAACAGAAACAAAACAGCGTAATGTACACTTATTATACATTCAAACATTCATAATTAAATTTATCCTTTTATATAATTTATACTAAAAAAACGTAAGCCATAAAATAGGCCATTTTTCTAAGCGTTCTTACCGCATTTTAGGACGAATTGAGCGTAGAAATGTAACTAAATTAGGTTTCAGTCTATCACACGCGCATTTCGCTCATCGCAGCTTGAGGAACCCTCATGTTGTTTTTATTGGCTTGATTATTGTGATGTGATATTAACAACGGTTGACTTTCTGGAGGACTTTTAACTTTTGGAGGTGGTGGTGGGCGCGGAACGCTACCGTTTGGAGGCTGAACAATACCGTGTTGTTGCATTTCCGCAATTACATTTGCGGTATTGTTCATAAGTGTTACGTTTTTTGGAAGTGTCATACATCCTTGATTGTAGTTTTGCATGCAACCTCCAGCATTTTTTGGAAGCGTCATGCAGTTGCTCATGACATTTGGACTAGGGGGTGGAGCTTTTAGAGAATTCGATATCTGCATGCTTGCTGGGCACAGATGTGATTGATTTTTTGATAACGTGTTTATGTCCTGTTGATTATTTCCACCCATCATCATTGCCGAGGTGTCTTGTTCGACGTCTACCATCACGCTCGTGCTCTGAGAATGACCAATGTGGTAATGTCCATGCTTTGATATTGCTTCAAAATTGGCTTGGTTACGTTGTTGTTGCTGCTGTAACGACTTAACTTCCATTCTCGTTTTATCTCTTTGATAATAAACTCCGGCAAAAATTAACACGTTTAAAATTAAGAGAGAGCATCCAATCGCGATCGTGACACTGAGAGCTGTACTGTACGCAGCGTAACCGGCCGCCTCTAAACTGGCTAGGGTATCTGCCGAGGAATTTTGATTTTGATACGTTTGATGATTAAAGTTTCCAGAAGACACAACACTCATGCAGGTCGTTACCATGGTATCCATTGTAGTTGGTGATTCTAACGATTGGAGAGTTGCATTTGTTTTTCTTCTAAAAAGCTCAGTCGTTGGTTCGTAATAACTTACACGGGAGAGAGGATCCGGTCTTACGGCACCGTCGTATAAATCTGCGTTGTTGTGATTTCTAAATAAATTGTGTCTCGCCACGACGTCTTCCATTCCTGCTCTGTGGAGTTCGGGTATTAAACGCAACCAAACACTTAATTGATGAGCTCGGAAGTGGTTCTTCATGCGGGGCTTCATACCTTAAAAAAAGAAAGAAAGATTAGTACAATATTAAAGATTTATTACAATATTAGGGATTAGCCGCAAATTCGATTATACAATTTGCACTAGCTTTAAGCTCTTAATATCGTGCAACTCAACTTCTCTATAGCAGTAGGCAAACTATTGATAATTAACTATGGCAACGAACAGGTGTGGTCAAGAATGTGGCTTACCGTAAATGCTGTAGTAGCTGTTTATCTATTCAAACCCCGAGCCTTAGTTACATTTAATTTAGAAATTCCTAACATTGCAACGATTTAATTCTCCTTATAAAATTAAATCACAATAAAATACAAAAGCTCGAGCAACTTTTGCCAAAGTTTTAAATAGTTCTGATCAGATAATACGCCCACACATTTGATTAGTTAAAATATTTTTAAAATACATCAACTGGTTTACAATTTAACAGCCGCATTTGTATTAGTAAGGATTCTCATCCCTCCGGTCGATGGTTGATTTCCAATTTTTATTCTAATCCTCTCAGATTTCCTTTTATATGTTTTCAATAAGATTTTATTGACCTCCTAATTTTTAAGTCTCATTCTGCCCATTGGGTTTGCTAACATTTGCTTAATTGAAAAAATAAAATTCACAAAAATTTAGCAAAATACATAATATGATCACATTTCTGCAATAAATTTCACTTTAATTCCTATCAATAGCTTTTGAATTTTCTCAGTCTTATTTTTATCCACTCGAATTTCGCTTTGTGTTTTTAAGATATCTCTTAATTCAAACAAAATCGTAACATTTTTGCAACATACAATGTATTCAACCTACGCTTCAGAATTCTTCTTTGTGTTTTTAACAATATTTGTTTATTTAAAAGAAAATTGATTGAATTTCTGCAAAATCTGAAAACATTTTGTATTTACTGTGCTATGTAATTAATTATTTGATAATATTTTTCATATATAGCTTAGGAAAGTGAATATTATACTGGAACGGAAATCGGATCATAGTGTAGAGTCCAAGCTGGTGTTCCTCAGGGCACAGTACACTGAGTCACTCAGTTTCATTATATATTATCTGTTATGAAGCCTACTAAGGGCTACTATTTTTAGATTTTGAGATTTGTTCATCGGTTGAAGTTTTCTTGAACATTTTTAAAGTATAAAATATTACAGTTTTTAGCTCAGTGTAGAGCTTAGGTGAGGAGTCAAAGAAAATTAAAATCATTATTATTAGTGTTAATAGTTCCTTGAATAAATTAGTTTATAAGAATCATTTTTTTACAAAATTAAATTAGAATCTAACAGATTACATCTAAAAGTTATTAGATGTGGGGCGATCGTTAACCTCACCTGTAGCAGTGAAAACTCACGGAACTGAGCGTAATTGGTTTTTAGAGAAATTTTTTTGAAAGATACAAATAAAGAATTCCTTTTATCGACTGGGAATAAATAATTTTGCTTGATTAGTTTCAATGAATGTCGAACTAAAATAAAAAATTATAAATTTATGGGGTATCGAAAGTGCATCACGTCTTAAAGTAATTTTTTCTTAAATTTGGAGAGGAGCAAATTTAAAAATTTAAATTTAAATCTGCATACAACAAAACCAATAAGTAAAAAGTTGACAAGAAAAATACAAAAGTCTGTGATAAACAGAGATGGGACGTGGTTGATCCAGAGGGAACGGTAAATTTATAGCTGAAGCGCGATCATTTCTGGAGCATCTAGGATATCCTCAGACGTTTCCACGAGTCACGTCAAGAAACAAGGTAATTACGGGCAACATGGCGCTTCTTGTCATCATAGATCATAACTGGTTTACTGTTCAAATTGAACTGCTAATTTCGCGAAAACCTTTATGAATTATTACCCTTTGGTAGTTAATATTTCATTTATTTTTCGAGATTTTGAAATAAGGATCTGATTGCTTGGTTTCAGAAATATATTAGTCGAAAGTCTAAACCATTTTAAAACCGGATTAAATTTCATAAGAATGCACTCAACTCAAAAATGCGCTCTTTCAGTAAACATTAGAGTAGAAAGACATAGAATAAGGCAGGCAATTTAGGAAAGTGCGTTCTCAAACAATCCTGGCAGCTTTAGTAAAGCTATATCAACGGTTGACAAGTAAGTTTCATCGCGCTAATGTAGGTAAACATTTCTACAAGTCTGAGAATTTTCAAATTTAAAATGAAAATATAAGAATTAGATAAAGGAGCCGTGATCCCTGCCTCGTAGAACCGAAAATTGCTAGGATATGAAATAAGCGAACTGTTTTATCGCAATTATAACTTCCCAGTTGGCAATAAGAGACAATCGGTGCATTACACGTGCATCTCCAAAAGTGCATTAATTTTAGAACAAACTTTGTACCATAAATTTTGCATAATGCACTTAGAATTAGCTAAGAAATGTTACTTCTCCACAATAGGTATGAATAATAAGGCTCTTCCTTTTATTTAATTTGCATTATCAAAACTTTCTTCAATTTAAGCTTGTTCTAGAATAGCACTTGTGCACCCTCGATTCATTTTTAACTGAATATAGAAGCAACTCGGAAAACTTCTCGAGGAATTCATGAAGTCGCACGAGTGCACGGGATGATCTCAAGATTTTGCCTTCACATTGAGCTTCGAGTTAGAGTGCTGGTTTGAGGTCCTAGAACTACATTCTTGAGAGATTTCTATATAATTGAGTGTCTTTGACAGGTTTCTGAGTTTCAGGTGAAAAAGTAGTTGATTCGATTTTTATTCCATTGATTTATTGCGATAACTTCTAAAAATTACGACATATTTTACTTATGGAATTTTTTTGAATTTTTTCACATAATATATTATTCAAGATCTTACAAATGTAAGAAAGATGTGTTAAACGCTCGAAGAGATTCGATCTAGCGAGGGAAGACGGAGGGTGCGGAATCATTTCACGCTTGATTTGTCCGCCATTAACTCGACCAGGGTAAGTTTGGTGTAGTAGGGATTCAGTTATCACCTAATCTATCTGATGATTATTTTACCTATCACGATTCGATAATCTTATTAAGTTAAGATTATATTATTCAAACACCAAATTGAATTGAAAAACCAAAAGTCGCATCGGGTAATTTGCCCTAACCCAAATAAAAGCTCCCAAATCTTTTCTCTCTAATTAGCTTGTTTGAATAATGTTAAAGTGGCAGAAATACGTCATATTAAAAAGTTAATTCATTCCGAAAAACAATTTATCCTTTAAAAGCTTATCTAAATCCTAGAAGAATCTGGCAAGAATGCAGAGGAGATGCGGGTTGACGACGGTATAATAGCCACAGGCTCGTTTAAATTGGTTGCAGTTAACCGAGAGACGCTCTGCCGAGAGATGTAATAAATGATCTCGCCAAGACAAAGTTTGAATATTGATGTCCAAACGCTTCAGACACTTTACTACTTCCATACAAAATGCAGTTGATAGATTTGGTTTTTAAATTCGGCAGACGAATTTTAAAATGTGTTTAGAAAAGACTCAACTTCCCTAGTGTAATAAATTTTATCATTTTGATAGATGAAACGATTTCCCAGCTTTCGGAAGTTTTAATTTTTTGGTTATATCAAAAACGAATATCGAGCAGAAGTACCTTTACTTTCGTTAGAAAAAACGTCGCTAATGATTAATTTAATTTTAAAAGTTCTCTTTGGAAACGTACACAAAGAAGAGCAAAATAAATTAAATAAAACAGTCACGCAGTCACTATTTTACTTCTTGTAATTACCAATTTCAAGTAACAGCTCGACACACCACCGACAAATTAAAATAAAATCTTTTCTAAACTGAATTTTAAGAAAGTTTAACCGACGATAATTTATTATAAATAATTTTAATAAAAATACGAAATGATGCAACTAATAGAAGCTTTAAAATGTTTGTTTGCATAAAGTAGCAACAAAGAACAAAAAGCACTAAACATTATTATAAATGCAAATTTATTCCCTCAAATAACACTCGAATATTATTTGAAGCTGGAAGAAATAAATGAACAAAATAAAAAGTTTTCAAATGAAACGTGCGAGGCGACGTTTACTTGAAAAATGCTTTAATGTTTTATTGATATAAAAGCTCAGTTAAAACTAGATAACTAATTAGTTAACAGAAGTGTTAACAATAACATCACTTAAGACTTAAAATAGGTACCGGTTTCGATTTAATTAATTTTTATTAAATTTAATTACTAACTTACATATGTCTTAGCTGACAGGAATAATTAAGTGTAAAGGGTAATGACTACTTTCTTGCTTAATGAAATTTTAAACAATTTATTAGTTAATTAAATTTTAAAGACACGCTCACATTACAATATGCTGTACCAAAACACATGTTTCGTGTATTATATCGTTTAATATTTGTTTGTAATTTTATAAAATTATTTTACAACTTTCCAAATTTAGTACAATCGTAAAGATCCTTTAATCCTTGCCTTTTTAAAAACCAGCGAGTTTACATTTCTGAAACATTGTTAAGTATTTTTTGTTAATGTTGAAATTAATAAATATTATGCAGGTAAATAGAAAACATTAGGAGACCGGGACCAACAATAACACGATTCGGGAATTAAAAAAGCTCTAATTAATATTACAATACTGCAACTTTCCAGTAGCTCTAACCTCGTGTTATTAGAGTAAAACGGACATATTTTTATAAATTAAATTAAAATTACAAATTATAATTTCAATTTAATTATTAATTTCTAAAACAACCTACAATAAAAATATTGTAATAATAATTGTTGCTGTAGGTTCTCGTTTGCTACCACCTAATTCTTACGACTGGTTTTCGTTAGATTTTATGAATATTAAAGAAATAATTTAATGATTTTGTATGGGATACGGTAAATATTTATATAAATTATTAAATCTAAGAAAATGAAAAATTTGCATTAAAAATAAATTGTGTGATTGGTAGCATTTATACATCAAAATGACTCCCAATGTGTCGTGTGATTATAGAAAATTCAAAAATACGTGTTTCGTCACCAATTTATTTAAATATGTAAATTCAAAATTCAAAATTCTTAAATTTCCTTTTTGAAATCTACTTACTGCTCGTACGCGATAGAAGATATTATATTTAATGACTGGAAAAAAACTAAAATAATGAGAAGCAAATTAAATAATTTGCAAAAATTTAAAATTTTTATAACTTGATTATCAAATTATGCAACTAGCGTGTATGTTATAATAAAAATAAAAAATGTCTGTACACGTAGAAAATTTCCCGTTACACGCTTTTCTCTTCATTATGTAAATTGGAAAATTTTTATTGTATCTTCAACGTTTCTAAATATGCATATTACAAGGTTTTATTATCAATTATAACGTATATTTTTAACAATCAATAAAATGTTTATGACCTACATGAAAATTGTTAATACTCTTCAAATAAGTTTGCCAAGTTAAATACCGTATTCAATCAAATTGGCGTGTATGTAGTTTGTTTATTGCATACTCGTAGAATTGTATACGTGCCAAAACCTCACATGATGTGTATTTTACCGAATGTAGTATTTGAAAATAACTTGTATTAAAGAGCACAAATTGCTATCATTCGGTAGGTTAGGTCGTCACAATTCTCAAATAAAAGTTGCAAGGTGCATACTAAATTTTAATTAACTGTAGTGACGTTCTAAATTTACCATTGCAGTTCCGCCACTGTCCTGATATATCGTCAAATGTAAATTAGACGTTGTATTTTTTAATTTTTTATTTTCTGTTAAGGTTTCCTATAATTTAATTTGGAGATTGAAAGTAGAACTCTTTCACTGCAATTTCCCCAAGTTATGAAAAATATTGACGTATATTATTAAGAAAGATGTTGAGCAAATGTGGAACTTAACAAATAAAACAAAATAAACAAACTTACCCTGTACGTAGGGAATCATGCTATAAAATTCAAGAAAGTATTGATTAACAAAGCATTTTATTGGAAAACCAATTTATGCAATCTTTTTATCCTGATGTTTCTTCGTTTTGAAACCTCTGTGTATGTTATATAATTATGCCTTATTTTGTATTTTAATGTTATTGTCTTAATAAAAGAAAAATAAACAATTCATTTTGATGAACACAAAAATTAGACCAACCATAATAATATAATTAATAATTTTATATAATTTAAAATAAATAATTTTAAAAATGTTTTTCAAAATATAATACTTTTTTCTTTTATGTTAACCCTTGGTTAATTTTTTTAATTTACAGATTGGTTATTTTCTTGACTTTTGATATTTTAAAAATATCAGATTTAAAATAATTTTTGAATTTTAACGTATTTATTACGGAGTTTTCACGTTGGATTCATAAACTGTTTTTTTAAATTAAGAAATTTTTAAATTAGATTTTAAATTACGTTACAAATAATTGGAAAAAGCTTTAAACTGCAAATTGCATAAAAGTGGCAATCAATTTGTGTTTAGTGATGAATTCCGATTGTATTTGTGAATTGAAAGCGGCTGTAGAGAAATCACATAAGTTCACAATTTTTGTAAAAAACAATGCAATCTATTTAACGCTTACAAAGACTGATGATAAGCTGTGCAATATTTTACGATAAGGGATCACCTTACTATATACCCATTTCGAATATGTTGAACGTAGATTGGTTATTATCGTAACGTGAAAAACGTCATTGTCGCTACGTTCTAAATTTTCACAACATTTCAGCAGATTATCCAATTATTTGAAATTGCGCATTAGTGAACTAATCTTTTTGTCGATAACAATATAACATTCTATAAATACTCTCTTTACTTCGATTACAAAATTATGAAATTCAGTTAAAATTTTGTTTAACCGCTGACGGTTAAATTCAATTCAACAGTTACATATGTATGTCCGATTGTTTCTTATTTTTGTTAAGGCATTATTTTTTAAGTTCTAATTATTTTTAAATCCTCTATATTAGTTATTAATTTGAGTAATTTTTTAAGATGATTTTATGTGAATGTTGACCGCGGCTGCGCCTCAAATGGTTCATACAATGGGTTCAATTTTGGCATACGCTTCTCCAACATATCGGCCGGTATCTCACGAATAAATTCTTCAATATTGGCTTCTAGTGCGTCAACCGTTGAGGGCTTGTCTCTATAGAAATGAGCCTTAACATAGCCCAACAAAAAATAATCTAAAGGCGTTCAATCGCACGATCTAGGAGGCCAATTGACCGGCCTCAAACGTGAAATAAACTGTTCACCGAACTCACCTCCCAATTGGGCCATTGTTTTGCGTGCTGTGTGGCGTGTAGCACCGTCTTGTTGAAACCACATGTCAGCCAAGTTCAGCTCTTCCATTTTGGGCAATAAAAAAGTTTGTAATCATCTCACTGTAGCGCTCGCCATCCAGTGATGCCACCGGCACAGGCCTATAATCCACACTAAACAGTGCATTTTTTGGGATGCATTGGCAGTTTTTGCAATGCTTCTGTCTGCTCTTCACACCAAATACGGCAATTTTGTTTTTGTTTGCCTATCCATTCAGCTAGAAATGAGCTGAACACAATTTTCCGATAGAGAAGTGAATCTTCATCCAACTTTTCCAGCGCCCATTCACCAAAAGTTAACCGTTGTGGTAGGTTGTGTGGCTTCAATTCTTGTCCAGCTGAATTTTAAAAAGTTTTACACCTAAATCATTCGGCAAAATTTTCCACGTAGTGGAGTAATAGAGTCTCAATTGCTGCAAACAGCGCCGAAGACTAGCCACCTCAGAAGGTCGCCCAAACTGACCATAAAATGAAAGAAGTGCACGATGCACCTTCTTAACCGAGCATGAATTTTGATAATAAAATTCAATAATCTACAAGCGTTGTTCGTTTGTAAGTCGATTAATGTTTAAATTATAGTCCAAACTGAACATTTTTGACAGTAACATGTTAGACAACAACAGTTGAACTGCCAAAAACAGTGTTGCCGAAAAGAAAGTTGCTAAAAAATCACCCTAACTGGCACCTACAACGTTTTGTTTTTTTATTTACCTGAAAACGTTTCCGCAATGTTCTCTAAAATTGTGGGTTACTGTCAGTTAAATGGCCTCACAAATTTAACTTTAAAAAAATTTTTTTTTAATATTAAAATTTTAAAATTAAAATTATTAAAATCAAAATTTTCCATGCATTTCAACAATAGTCACGGATCAATCCGAGACTTAAGATAATTCTAAAATTTACTAATGAGTTTACTGGAATTTAGACCGTATCGTGGCAACAGCTGCTATTTCGAGAATTGATCTTGAATTTCCATGACTATTATGTCCGTTCTAATAGTCACGGATTAATCTAAGATTGACAATTAATTCTCGAAATAAAGCTGTTGCTACGATACGGTCTAAAATCCACTAATTTCATTGGTCGGATCTATCCATGATTAATATGTCCGTCCTAATAGTCACGGATTAATCCGAGATTCAAAATTAATTCTCGAAATAGCAGCTGTTGCTACGATACGGTCTAAATTCCAGTAACGTTATTGGTAAATCCTAAGATTATCTTGAATCTCGGATTAATCCGTAACTATTACTGCGGGAATTAGTACGCGCATTTTAGATAGGAATCAAACCACGATTTCCAACCACAAAATTTAAATTATTATTTATTAATTTAAAATTAAATGAACTTTATATTATATGAAATGAAGTTTAAGAAAAATAAATTTAAATCCTTAGAGCCTAGAATATCTGTCCGTTTCGTGTATGTGCTAGAGTAAATTTAAGCACACAAAAATTATTGAACTTTGCTTTTCCCCGTGAATTTATTTAAAAATTTTCTAATGGGTTGTAATTTTCAGTGATGCACCGACATAAATAGAAAAGAAAACAAAACAGATTATTCTATTGGACATCTATTAGGTATAAGTACAGCTTAAACGAAATCAGCATTGAAGTTTCGGTAGTATAGCATTCGTAAAGTTTTTTGTTTGTTTATGCAAGCTTTACTCTAGTACAAATTGACCAGCTTTTTGTGACAGCTTGCTCTCGTGTGGGTTTATTTACAATCTGGCTGATAAGGTCTTCCATACTAAATCAATCAAAATGAAATACATTTAAGCTAATATGGTCTAGTTGGCGTGTAAAGGTACGCATTTATTTGCACGGAGCGGAAACAGCAAACAGTACATTTTACAATATATTGCAATTAAATATTTAAAACAGTTTACTTTATGAAAAAAAAATCCTAGAAAATTTTGCATAATTAAGGAATGAGCCCTACACATTGTGTTTCTCTTGATAGTTGTCCTCGGTACCGCCAACGTGTTTTTAAGCTATATCCGCTCCATCAAAAACCGACGAGATAATCAAATCATAATGCAATTAAATTCGAAAATATTACAAAAAACAAAAAGTATTTAAAAATTAAACGTTGACCACTTTCTGCACATTTAACTTACAATTAAAACATTCAAAGTCAAGTTTTTATACCAAAAATTTGAAATAAAACGTGATATTTCCAAAAATAATAGTTATTTCTCAAAATACACTTATAAATTCTTGTATTACCGCCCTGTTAAAGTTTCTTTAATGAAATCTCCAAAGAAAGTTTTAAAATACCAAGCTATGAAATGGAGATAAGTAGTTGTAAAAGCTTATTTATTTACATGGCTCTCACTAAAAAGATTCTGATAAAGCAATACTAAGGAAATACTAAAGATTTCATTCTCGTAAAGCCTTATTTAATGTATGATATCGCTGTATCTTTTACCATTTGCTAACAGAATTATGAAGCAATTCTCTATACCGTAAACCACTAAATGGAATTTTAAAAATTGAGTTTTTAAAGATTTTAAATTTCACTTACCAATTTCTAAGTACTTTTGATGAACTGAATCGTATTCGTCCCATAAAATAGAACGAAATCGATTTCTCTCCCTAGAAGCAGCTAAAACTGGCTCCTGCTTATGATTCTCGTTGGGATTTCTGAAACGAAATTAAATATTAGTAAATCTTAAATTCTACTAATTTTCCATTTTTATTTATTATTGTAGGTTCTAGGAGAGACTCCTTTAAATCCAACATAATGCCCATGCTTAGGTAGAATTGCAGAACTCCCGAGAACAAGAATCTACCGACGTAAAGATTAAAGTTAGTTGGGGACGTGTTGTATAAACAGAAAGATATAGCTTGCATCGTTACAAGGTTGAGAAAATGTGTTCATACTTTACGTTTATTAAGAAAATAAAGACGAAAACAAGTGTAAGCGAAACGGGGTGACGACCTATTCATAGGGCTGATGCTCCAAGAATGAAGACTCTACTCACCAATATATCGCCTTACAACACCATTTACTAGACATGGGTTCTTTAATAAGATAAGTTAAAGCTTCTTATTCAATACATAAACAGAACAAATGAACGTTTTTCGTTTTCAGTTTTTCTTCAAAATACAGCGCTTTATTTTCAATTACTAGCACGAAATTAAGATTATCCTAATTTAAGGTGTCTTAAGGGGAGCTTTCGGAGCTTAAGGTAAAACACTATATTTTTTCAAAATTTCTAAGCCTTAAGTAGGCTGCGATACATTATAAGAACTAAAAGCTGAAGTCGTAAAGCTTTTGAGATTTTACTGTAGATAGCAAAGAAAATAACGACTTAATTATTCTTTACCACCCCTTAATGATCACTAATTCTTTACATCTTAGAAAGATAAGCTGTACGTTATTAAGCAACTGTAATTTATTTGACAGATTACACTTTAAAAAGGAAACCGTAGTTAAATTATTTTAATTGGTTAAAAACGTGGCAAATATGATAAAAACATCTTGCTATGTCAAGATATTTTTTCTTGCGTAATCTAAAGAGCTTTTGTCTAGTTTTGAAATAAAATGCAAAATAATAGTCGAGGAATAGGTTCATAGTAACTAATCCTCGAAACCTAGAAACTGTACTAAGAGTTTTTATTTTTGTATTACCTGCTTCAAAAAGATTTAAATAATAACATTGCATATTGAAAATTATTGTATTTGCAAATCAATTTATTTTTACATTTTTTGTAAACAAATAAGTCTTTGATATTTCTTCTAGAAAACAAATTGAATTGTATCGATAAAAAACCCGATTGAAAAAATTGTTTTTCACTTTCATGCTTAAAAGAAAAAGCAAGTGAAGTCTAATTTCGAAAATAAAAAAGAATAAAGCTTCTGAAACTGATGGCTGGGTTATATCTGCGCACGTTCACACGAATGCCCTTAGAACGTTGTGAATGTGAATATTTAACGGTGTGTGCATTTAAAACGGATCTGCGAATGGAAATTTTTTTATTACACCGAAATATATAATAATTTAAACACGATAACTACTGAAACATATCTAATGAAATAATTCTTGGGAATATAATGGTTATGCTATAAATCCTGATGAAATTTATTTAAATAAGTTGGTATTAAATAATGCTATTTACATGCAAATTGTACAACACAAAATATTAAAACCGAGACTCAGCATAGTTCAATTTGTATTCGTGTATTGTAGTTGGTCAGTTTTAAATAACATTTACAAATCCTAGATATGTATTGTTTTGTTAAACGTTTTTTTGCAAATAATATCTACCGACATAATTTGTTATTTAAATGTAAAATTCGTCTCAACAACTTTTATCGAAACGGTTCATTGTTTTATTTTTCATTTTTTATACTTTTGTACCATTTTTATTTTATTTAATTATTAAATTTGCATGTGTGCATTGTACTTTATTGTAACGAGTTTTTACGCTACGATGCTATTCGAATATAATGTTCCATATTAATCTATTTGAAAAAATTAATTCCCTAAGTACCAGTTTATGGCGTAAAGTGTAAAGTTGCATAGTCATGGAACGCTGCACCAAGGAGGGTTATTATTATTGTGATTACTTATGAGTGAGTTTGTAAGCCAATCAGAATGCAAGATGCAAACAACCGGAAAGTGCACTTAATTTAATCAAAAGCAGCTTAAATTTCAAGTGGTGGAAAATTTCCAGTTAAAATTGCAAAATTTAATAATTTACCTAATATAACTGGTCCAGGAGAACCCTCCCTTTATTGTTTTCAAAGTTGACCCAGTGCAGTTATATTTTATGATACAAAAATTTGCTGTGATTTATTTTGTCTGCATAGATTTGTATAATTTTCTTGGCATAATATAAATAGTTTACTTATTTTTATATGCCAACGTTGCATATTATAAACCATTATTACGGTTTTTACTATAATTTAATTTTATTATGATTATTTTTAACCCTTGCTACCGCGTACCACTGCTTGAGGTAATTAGGGTTGGTTCATATTTCTTCATATGCAATATAAATGTAATAAATAATATTTGGTAATTAAGGTGGCCGTTGGTTTAATATTTATTAACTTTATTGATTTACATAATGAATTCATATGAGGGTTTATTAAAATAAATGGATGAGATATTTAATAATATTTTTCATATGTTATGGCAAAAATCCCGTGTCGGCGGGCTATAGAAATTAAATTTATTCATTTTCTTGAATAGCATTAAATTTATTTGGGCGTAATAAAACAAATATATCATTTTCGAATCCTTTAATAAAGTTTGTTTTGATTTTTTTTGATTAACTAATGCTTTTAAATGAACCATCCGCACGTATTAAGCTTAATCTCTAAAATACTTTATTATATTTATTTATTAAGTTACACTTCCCTTTTATTTTTAAACTTTTCTAAAAAAATAATTAATTCTGTTTAAGCAGATATTAATTAGTTTAAGATTTAAATTCAATTGCCAGTTTTAATTAATTAAATTATATTAGGTAGTATAGTTATAATATAGCAAAAGAGAGTTTAATAATGTACTAACAATATTAATCAATTTTATTATTTCTTAATTTAAATAATTTACTCGCTTTAGGTTTATTAAGTGAAATATTAATAACTTAGCCAATTTAATATGGAAAGTTAGCAATTTCATATTTACATACATGGAGACGTACATTAAAGTATTCGCTTTAATAAATTTAATATCATTTTGTTTATATAACATGGGCAGCGTTATCCACACACAGAGGCATTATTGAATTTTCATGAAAATAAATTTTTCCGTGCAACGAAAATAATCCAAGCTACAGGACATTTATTTTCAAAAAATTTAGTAGGTAAGTACTTTAAGATGATTAAGAATTTTAACAAAATTATAATTATTCCGGTTGACACAGTCATGCCTCATTTTTATTTACTCCTTTATCATCGGTTCTGTTATAAATTCCACTTCTAATTAAATTTTAAGCTTCACTTTTTAACTTTAATCGAATTTTAAGTTTTAGCTTAATCTTAGTTTTTCTTTAATTTTAGTTTTTAATTAAAGTTAATTTGTTGTAGGCGCTCTCGATTTTAAGCATTTCGGGGTAGACTAAACAAAGAGCTACAAAATGTTAAAATAAATAAACAAATGTCGGATTTATAATTAAATTATTTAAGAATAGCTAATAAATTCGGAAAGAAAAAATTTGTTTCCGGCGAATAATTTATTTCGTCAGTCTGTATTTTTTTAACTTTACAGTCTTGTAATGGTTGACTTACAAGTAATGATGTACAGTTTTGGTGTGCCTATAAAAAAGCTATCCAAACAGAACCTTATATAAATATCTAAATAGTTTCAGCATGGAGTTTCTCGCTTCTTCAACCTTTTCACCCCTTTTGAATTATTCTTTACCTGCGGTTTCCATTTCACCTTTAAAAGCATGTGTGTATAGGATTGAACACAGATGAAATTAGCATAAAGTAAATTTATTCAAATTCCTATGAATCTCGATTTTGTGAACCGTGTAAATGAACAATGGCAGAGTAAATTGGAAGTTCTGCCAAGTTGAGCGTTCTCCGCCTTATTTGGCAATTTCTCAAAATTTGTACATTAAGATGAAATGTAAGTTAATTTACAGCGTCGCGTAATTTTACAATCATAAGTTCAAATTATTAACAATCAAAAAATAACTTTTGTTAATCTTTTAAATTTAAATTGTGAAATTAAGCCCCACTTGTTTACCCTCCTACAGTACATCTTTAAAACATACATACATAATTAATTTGGCGAAAAACTTTCAACCGGCTGCTTATGTTTGTTTTAATAAAATTTTATTTATATTTTAAATCCATCATTAATATTACATGAAAAAAGTTCAAATTTAATATTTAATGTCTGAATACTTTGATATAAAAGCAGACTATGAATGTAATTATTCAAAAATCACTTTCTGAAAATTTTTGTAAATTTTCAAAACGTTTCAGCAAATAAAATTTGTTCTTTAAAACTAAATTAAATAAATCTTTTTTATGTTTGTACCTACCTATATTTCCAGTTTGGAAAGTTTTAAGACAAACAAAACCGAAATCTATTTAAACAACATCAAATTCGCGTTAGTATTCTTTTCAGAAAAATAAACTTTAATATAGGATCTGATGGAAGAGTAATTATTGCAAAATTCCTGTTTCATAATTACTTTATAATTGTATGCTTTATTTTTATTTTTTTGAATAGTAAATTTGAATTTGATGAAAATTTCTACTCTCTGATAAAAATCGTTTCAGGTTGTTACATTGTTTCCTGTAACAGTTTTCGTTTATTTGGGTCATACATAATCATACAAATCATAATAATTATTTAATTTTAAATTCAAAATTATTGTTTGCGTTAGCACAACATAAACTCTTTTATGTAGTAGGTAAACTCAACTGTATACAGAAGCATGAAATCTTGATTTCCACAGTCCCTATTATGTATAAGGTACAACAAAAGTTACATTACTTTGTTAAATATTTCTTAACAGAGCTTATTGAAAAACTCGAAAAAGTTTATTCGGTTTTTGAAATATTTATGCACAGAAGCACAATAATCTTTGTTTTTAAATAAAAAATCTTGCCACTTCGAGTGAGTATTTTGTCAATTAATCGGCATTTGAAGTTAATCCCTTAATTTTAGTATCATTTATCAAATTAAATTAATTTAATAAATATAATGCAAATAATGTGTCAATTAGCAAAAATGTATTTTATGTTAAGACGTAAAAAAAAGTTTCGATATTTTAAATTGAAAAATATTTTTCACGTCATACGTACGCTAACATAATAAACTATAATAAGCGCAAAGTTTGTCTGGAAGAAACTCAAATATTGATTTAAAATTAAAATTATTGCTTCTGAAGTGAACGGAAGCAACTAAAAGTTATGCCATAATTTTCTCGACAATTGAATTAAATTACTTACAAATTTGAAAACTCCAGTTAAAAAAATCAATAAAAGAAAATTAAATCGATAAATTAATTTGCGACTACTTTTGGAAACTTTCAGTCTCGTAAAGATTAAACTTTGGAACTTATATTAATCAATAAAGAAAAAGGCCTACGTTTTAATCATGGAAGATCTTGCAATATGCTATTCATTCAACAATTTACTATTATAAACTTCCTCTAATATCCGCAACTTTACAGCTAACGATCCGTTCTAATTACTAAAAGCGTTCGTGAACCCAATCAAGTTTGAAGTTGACCAAGAAGTTTCGATACCGGAAGTGTTGTAAGGGATTATTCCGCTAAAACTTTAGATGTTACATTCTATTAAACACATTGTCACCTATATTGAATTCCATCGCAACATACTCACCCTGTTCGTGCAAAATTTGCTATGTAGATGATCACCGCTTCCGCCAAAGCCAGCTCGGATTTCGTGTAGTTCTTGGGAAAGTGGTTAAATCCATCAACTAACGGTGCGCCGAAAACGTAGGGCAGTTCTTCTCCGTGAACAGTGCCCATTCTCTGAAAAACAATAAAACACGTTTTAATAGTGTCCTCAATTTCTCTTACGCGGCTGCTCAGTTACGCAAAAAAATTATTGAGCTCATTTAATTCTCTTTGTTGTACATAGAACCTTTATAGAACTTAACCGTTTCCTTTTTAACATAAACTAATTAGGAATTTATGTATCGCATTAATTAATTATAGATTTGCTGTACCTGCCTAAGTCGTGTTTAATTACGACGAGAGCTTTGAGGTAAATGCCTCTAAATCTATGTTTGGTTATGTGCGCGTACAAAGATGGTCGTCTAATTACGCTATCTATCATATAACATAGGTAATCGTTAAACTAACAATATACATCTCAATAATTATCAGAGTTTAATTAAAATTCTGTTTGAAATTTAGCATGAAATTTTGCAATCTCGAAAACATCATTCACAAATTTTCACGTTTCCAAAAATTACAACTTGAAAATTAGTGAAATTTACAATAAAATTAATTAAATTGTATTCGCATGTAATCGATCTCATTTAATAAACCCTCGGTACGTGTCGGTAATAAATAATTATGTCATTGAAGAGAATGGCCTTTATTTTCGCTTTAGCTGTTGATGACATTTATATATCGAGTAAGATTGTTATAATTTATATTAACAAAATTAATTTAATAATAAAGTTACAAAAGAAACTAAATTGTACTATATCCTTTCTTTCATTTAAGATTACTGAAGATTACATAAGAATTATGGTACATTGTCAAAAGTACTGTTGGTTAAACTTAATTAAAAGCAACTATGGTAAGATTTTTCGCTGAAAAAAGTTTTTCATCTAAGATTTGGAAACTACCTAATTATACAACCGCATTGTTATTAACACTCTTCTATAATTTTTATTTTCACTGCATTACAATAATTTAAGTAGGTACCTAATCGCTTTTTGGGAATATCTCAACTCGGAAGGTACAATGTTAAGGGTGTGCCTCTGCAATGGCTTAACAATTTTCTCATTGGTAGGAGGTACTATGTTGAAATTAACGGTGCTAGACTTGGTAGCTAGGCGTAAGGAAACAGAGAGAGACTAAAGATTGCGTTTCTCGGCCTAGGAATTCAATAATTGATCTTAGTGTTGTCAGAAATTATTACTTTTCTCGTGCGTTCCGTTTTATATTTCAATAAAATTTCGGATTTGCTAGAAGATATTGTGTTTATTTACTTGTTTATATAGCAACATCCCGTATATGTGAACGTAAAGCTGTTATTAGATGTTTTTCCTCTACTGCAAGTTTTCTCGGCGACAGGTTCAATTAAAAAAGAGATTGCAACGGTGCAAATATCTTTTAGTTTTGTTTCAGTCGGTGTATTATTTTCCCATTTACAAGCCATGAAAGCTACAGCAACAGCAACTTGCAGATCATATTTGTAGTTTATTTAGAAAGATGAAGATGAAAATTTCATTTTAGCTCTTACCACTTGTTATCTTTATTCTTGATTTTGAGTCCTTGGGAAAATTGTATATGGTCATTGCCGTAAAATAATTAAAACCTGAAATTTCAAATAAATTTTATTTAGTAGCAACCGTCTTCGTTAAATCCTGTATGCTGCTCGTATATTTTTTCTTATTTTTCAGTCAGTTGATTCCAGACTGGTGGATTACTCCATAAAAGCATATTCAATATTTTAGTGACAATTTTTGATTTCGTTTTAGTCCAGCCAGCTGGGATTTGAATGTTCCGTAAACGTTAAGGTTACTATGCTTATCTTTTTGAATATCGTCTACGACACTATTATTGTTACGTAAACATTGAATTTTCCTCTATCAATTGAAATTTATAAGTCAGTTCTGTTCATGTTTATATTGTCATAAGCGGTACATTTTCATTTGTACGTGGTTTAGTTTTCATTATTGTGATTAATTTAAATTTTCGAATGAAAATTTTAATTAAATAACATTATTTTGTTTGTAATTGCTAGAGTTAGTTTATCGTTGTTAATAGATCGTGATTATATAGCTGTACCTCGGAGGTATACGAAACTATGTCACATTTACTAAAGTTTCTAGGAAAACGGAGTAAATTTTTTTATTTTAGTCTCGTTATTTTCCTACCTGTTACACCGTTTTGGTAAAAAATAAACATAGTGTTCTATCCCTCCGAGGTATAGTACCGACAGTTTATTATTATTTGAAGTTACAGTATATTTATTAATTATCGTAATGTTTGGTTTGTAAAATTTTATTTTTGATTTTGACAATTTTTATTTTAAAATAATATAAAACTAGCGAAAAAATCAAGGATTGGGAAGTCCTTGACATGAAATGCGTGTAGGAATATCCTTTCATGTTTAACAAAAATAGAGATAATTTAAATAAAAATGTTTGAATAGGTTTTGAAAATAGTTTGATAATTTTAAACAGAAGAAATAAAACGGAGGCTGCAGACAAATTAAAAAAATTTGTGAAAAAGTTTGAGTATAAAATAAAATTGTAATTAATAATTTAATCAAGATTAAATTACATAAAGATACTTGTTTTCAAATAATTTTAAACTGAAAAATAACCAAATTTATCCAATCAACTTTTAAGTTACAAATTTTGAAAAAATTTAAAATTGATATTAATAAAAAATTTTAAAATTAAAGTTATTAGCTATTAATAATAAATGAAAAATAATAAATATCAAATTTAAAAGGAATTGATGTTCTTTTTTTTCAATTCCATCAATTCCCGAAAGCTTGCACTGATATTATGTGGGTGAAGTTAGCCCCGCCATTTTTGATTTTTTTTTAAACAAAATTGTATTGTATTGTATTGTAATCTACGTGTGCCATTGTGTGCCGTAAATTATAAAAGTTTACTTTGATAAATAAAATTCTTTTGAGCCAAAATCTATTTTATCGATAGAAGTTAGCCCGAACATTTTGAATTTTTTTAAATCAAAATTGTATTGGATTCTACTCTAGATGTGTTGTAAACCATTAAATTTTATGCTGAAAAATTAACACTCACAGTTTTTCCCTATAATTCATTGGGATGAAAGACACGGTTATCCGGACGTTTGGTCCTGGTGAATTGTAAATTGCCCTCCAAACTTGACCATAAAATGTAAACTGCCCTCCAAACTACCTGAAGCTTAATTTTTAATCCCATAAATCTCAACACTAATACCAATTAAAAATAAGGATTTAATTATTCAGAACAGAAAAAAGGAGATCCACCTCTTCCTGGTAGCACACTTTGCCGAATAGGACCGGTCTAGAGGGATACTTTTAGCGGGTGTAGCGACAGTTGGCCCTGCGACAACTCGCCTCGGACAACTGACCTTGGCGACAAATGGCCTTGGCGACAATTGCCCCTGGCGACAACTGGCCCTATCGACAACTGGCCTAGGTGACAATTGGCCCTCTTTTAAAACTGATTCAATGCAGCTTTTCCAGAAGCCATTATTACTGGTTGCTATTTCCATTTATGCCAAAGCATCATAAGAAGAGTTCAGCAACTTGGAATGAAAGGAGATTATGACAACAACGACGTCTTCCGTGAGAGCATTCGTAGTCTGACCGCTCTTGCTTATGTTCCTGCCCTTGAGGTTACTGCTGCTTGAACTCCTGTTTTTTTCATTTTAAGGTAGACATGATCATATCGATGCTAGTTTTTCAATTGATTCATGGAACCTGTATGAATCAACTATTGACGGAATTGCACGAACGACAAACATTGATGTAGGATGGCGCTTCGGTCTGCACTTCTGCAGACACTATTCCAGTGTCCAAATCTTTGGAAATTTTTAGAAGGTCTTTACAAAGACAGTCACATGCACGTAGCATCATTTCTACAAGAAGTTGCGGGTGCTCAATGTGGACAAGTAAGAAGGTACCGCGAATTAGACAGAGAAGTTTGAAACGCAGTTAGTAGATACGGTCGAATTGAAGTATTGACGTACTTATATCTTATTTTTTGCAAAATTTTTTAGAGTAAATTTTTGGAATTTCAAAATCAGTTGTCACCAGGGCCAGTGGTCACTAGGGCCAGTTGTCGCCAAGACAAGTTGCCTGACGCGAGTTGTCGCAGGGCTAAGTGGCTCAGGCCCACATGTGACCATTTCCTTTTAGCGAGTATGGCGTTTGTCAAAAGGCCGGGAGCGTCCGGAGCGGAAACGCAACCACGGAAAATTTCGGATCCACTCTAAAATCTACACATATATAATAGCCCAAATAAACTAAACCAAACCAAATAAATCCTACTGCAATCAGATAAAAACTATTCTGCCCTGCTAAGCGAAAGTGCCGTATGTGAAAAAATTTGCCAAAATAAGTTATTGATATATATGTTAACTATGAGCATTTTACTACATCTTTAATAAACAAAAAAGACGAAAATTCCACAATTAGTTGAAATAAACGTGTTTCATAACGCCATTGACCGTAAGCTCTTGGCAAAAGTTAAATTTAAAAAGTCGAATATCTCAGAATGACTGTTTTGTACATATTGCACTTTCGTTTAGCAGGGCAGTATTATCAGGAATTATGGAACAACGGTAATGGTTGATACTGACACCGGCGACCGCAATTTTGTTAAGTTGCAAGATAATATACCATATAATTAGAACTATTGCAAAGTTTTTCGATGAAAAAATTTGTGCTGGCAGGTGTAATTACACACAACGGCACACGTCGATTAGAATCCAATACAATTTTGATTTTAAAAAAATCAAAAATGGCGGGGCTATCTTTTACCTTAAAATAAGCAATTTCTATAAAATACAAAATAAAATAAAAAAAATACGGCACAGCGTGGCACACATCGGGCACGGCCCAGCACAATATTTATTTTTTAAATTTTCAAAAATGGCGGGGCTAACTTCACGCACATACTGATATTACGTTTTAATAATTAAAACGTAAAATTTCGTAATTTTCACCCTTTTTCACCCCCAACAGCGAATTTTTACCTTAGCTTAAATTTGATATTTATTATTTGAAAAAAAATTTTAATACTAACTCCTACCTAAAAAGTAGTAAATTAGGTGGGGAAATTTGCAACTATAAGTAAGTGTAGCAGGACGGGGGGTTTGTGGGACATTGCGAAGCAACCGACAATTTTTTTAATTTTTGAAAATTTTAACATTCATTGAAATCCACCTCAGTAACCTGATGGTAATTAAATATTTCAAATATCTCTATAAATTGTGTATTGCAATATTTAGTAACAAATAATATTAAACTGCATATATTTTTGGTTTAGGGTGATTCTATATTTCTTTTTTTAAATAACATTTTAACCAAAACATCAAATATGACTGTAGCGTAGTACGTAAACATAAAAGAATTGTCAAAATTGTGACATGTATACTAGTACTAAATTGTAATAAAGTCTGCATGCATTTATATATCGACATAGAAATTGCTATTATGTACGAAATATGAGAAATTTACATATTTTCGTATAAACGTGACATAGCAAATGTCGTGGTAGATAAGTTGGTTGAGGTTGTTAGTCAAAAAAAAAAGAATAATAAAAAAAAAATTCCAGTTTGTTTTTAAATAACATATTAAATTATTAATAGTCAAAGCGATTGACGAGCGTACTTCTTTTATAATAAATATTTGATATCAATATAATATTAAATTTTGAATTTTTTTCAAGCTTAAAATAATGTAATTTCAATAATAAATGCTTTTGTAGTTTTACGTGTAATTTACAATTTATAATAAATGCAACAAAATGGAAATTTAATTTAAATTCCATTAGGTTTCAGACACTTATTCGTTTTAAAACTGCGCGCTTGTAATATGGCTTCATTTAAATGCAAACTACTTCGGTGCAACATTGGTATTTCAAATCAATCTAATTTATTAAACTCAATTTTATTTTGCATATGTAGCAATTGAATGTTGAAGTTAAAACGCTGCACTTTCAAACTTACTGCAAATCAATCTTGGTTTTCATGTAAATTGAAAATTTTCTCACAAGTGCATTAAATTGATTGTAAGTAAACCTTTCGAATTACATTAAAACTTTCAATTTTCGAAAATTATTTAAATGGGTCTTGCAGAAACACTGAAACCACATCTTCTTAATCTCTGTTAATTCAAAAAAAAAAAATATGCAAGTTGATATATTTTAAATTAAAGACAGCATTAGCTAGAAAGTTGTGGAGATGAGTTTTGTCATATAAAAAGTAATTACATATTTCCATTAGTATATGTGTATATTATTACGTGGCATGGTTAATATGTATAATTTCAGCATTATCTTTTTATATATAAGAAAACATAATACAACTAGGTTTATACATACAATGTCGCGTGATGCTATTATAATAAACCGGCACAAAATTATAATAGGTACCTATTCGCATAATAGAAAAACAAATTTTTATTTACCATTGTGTCCCCCGTATAGTACATACATTACGTCACACACCCAGTTTGTGATAACGGCAATAAGAAATAAAATAAGAATTTGTTAAAAAATTCCATGGATGTATTTTCCAAGTGTTTAATTTCCATCAAAATTCAGAAGTTTATTCAGAAGGACCACTGTGTCCTTTCCGCTATAAAAACTCGATATGACCCTATTATAAAAATTATTTAAACGAAATACGTAAAAAAATTCTGCTGCACAACTTATTAAACATAAAAAATTCTTATTGATTTTTTAAATTTATTCAGATAAACCTTTTGTATATTTTTTAAATAAAATAAATAACAAAAGAGCACGCTCTTATCCTTATGCTCTACATCGTTATTCTAAAGTTTCCTACGACAATATCTGAAAAAATAAATCGACAATACTTTATTAACCTGAATTTTTTTTACGATACATACAGCTGCTTCTGTCCTAATAATATTTTTGAAGTTAATGTTAAATGACAATTTACGATAAACAATTGAGACATTTATTTGCAATTGATAATTTATGGTTAATGATTAGGTAACTATGCTGAGATGACACATCACGATATCATAAATTGTTTAAAACAAGGAAGTCAGAATTAAGGTATAACTAATTTATGACTTCTGGAGTCCCGCGGTATTAAATAATAATTTTTTTAATTTAATACTAATTAAATGCTCTGAATTTGAATTAAATATTTACTATGATTTTTCAAAAGTTTTTATTATAATTTATTAATTTTTGATTTATTTAATATTATCTGTTTATTTGAATATATAATAAATTTATTCCTTTTGATGTTCTTTTAGAACTTTCTCTAACATTTCAGCCCAAATGACGTGTACTATGTGTTCTCAGATCATCATAAAATATTTGAATAATTATAAATCAAAATAATATTTTTCATGCGACAACCAAAGGTTACTGTTACTTCTAGTAATTAGATATGTTTGTGCATTCTCTGTTTGAGACTATAATTCAAATTTGCTTAGCTGTTATAATCGATAAAGCGACACAACTGAATTTGATGGACCAGGGATGCTATTCTTGAAACCCTCGTTAGACTAAAATCCGTTCGTGTTCGAAAGTGATTTTGTTCTAATTATTATCATAATTTTATTAGTATTTCTGTACGTAAGGTATTTTATAGAAGTCTATAGTCCTGGCGTTTTAGCTATAACTCGGCACTAAATTTGTGCCTTACGAAAAAAAATATTGTACATTTTTCACTTAGTTCGCGTCGTATCTCCAAAACGGTTAGGCGTACGAAAAAAATGAATAGGATCTTTAAGGTAAAGAATTTACAGATGTACAACTTTTGTAATAGGTGTTGTTCTCGTTTGGACCATAAAAACTGAGTTAATCGCGAATCCTGGGTTCCCGCAACCTTCCAACGCGGTTTTCACGAACTCTTGCAGTTGTATCCTGGCGTAACAATCAAGTGTTACTCGAGACCTCCAAATAAACACAATATAAAAATATTTTTTCGTAGGGCAAAAATTTGGCAGCAAAAGTCTAAAACGTCTGGACTTGTAATTTTATTTATGCAACTATTTAATTTGATATTAATGAATATATTGACCAAATTGCAAATTATTATTAGTTTTTATTAAATTATTAAATAGTACAGTATTTCTATTATTATCTTATCTACTTACGGGAAAAATTGTAAATTTTCCCCGTCACAATTGAGATTGAGATACAAAAAGTAGAATTGAAACAAAATCCTGTGAGTTTTGTACCTGTTCATTTTTCAAATTAAGGTAATAAAATTAATATTGAAAATATCAAATTATCGTCGATAAAGGAAAAGAGATTTGTAAGTTACAGTATAAATAAGACCAAATTTGTTTTGGGAATAAAATGCTACTTCAAATACAATTTACTACGAGCATTCGCTATTCGCGATTCGTACTATAGCCATGTTTTTAAATAAATTTGTTTTTGAGTGATATTTATGTAGTGTAAAGGTTGATAGACACTAGGCAGCTACATTATGGTAATAATTTGTAATACATAAAACTACTTAGATCCGCAATGTAAGATTTCAATGATGTAGTGTCGAAAAGTAGAGCGCCAAACATAATTATTTAAACTCAGTTCGATTCAAATTTCGGTAGGAAAATTTAAGTAGAAACTGTAATCAAACTTTAACAAATCATAAAAATAACAAAGTTGGAACGAAAATAACTGCTTAAAAGGTGACACATTAAAAAGTTATCGCCTAAATCAAAAGAAACCCACAAACTTTTTAATTGAGCTCTGTACAAGATGTCGCTTTAAAGCTGTGCATCAAAGTCTCATAAGCTCATCTGGCACGAAGTTTGCAGATGTTGCCACTTTGCGATGTGTTCACAAACAACGGACGCAGTTGGAAACCTAAGCACGCTTACAAAAGGATATATTTTTTCGGATCAACAGATTTTATCCGCCTGTCAAATAAGATCATTTCTTTGTGGCTTAAACATGTGATGTATAGAATATTGAGTAAATTGATTTTTTGGCATATGAAAGTATAGAATTTGAATACCCAAAAATTAAATTCAAACTTTAAAATATGAAACTCGAGAATTTCTTTTTAATACTACTTTGGAGTTTGGGAATCAATAAAAATTATTTTATCCAACAAACCAACCGCACACTGCTACGTTTTTTGTTTGTGTAATCAAAATTAAATTTCCTTATTTAAGTTCCTTATTGTGTCAAGAACATTTAGGTATAGAAACCGTCAAAAATAAAATTAACATTTTTAAAAGCAGTCGTGAGTTGGCGAAGTAGGTAGGTATAATTAAAATTATTTTCATTAAAATTATACCTACTATATTGGAAATTGGAGTTGTACGAAAAGTTAGATTTAATTTCTTATTTTAATAAAAATCGCTGAAAACAAATAAAATGCTAGACGGTTTAGTTGTATCGATCCAATTAACTATCTAGATATTGTAAAAGTCAACTTTAAAAATAGCGAATGGAGATTGTACCTTAGTTTTAAATTTGATTTATATAAACCTGATTACAGTAGTAGACTGTATTATATATACATGTATGTGACATTTTTAACCAAATAAGATTTAGGACCGGTTAACACGATGCAGAAATATATAATGTATTTTTTAAATTAGTTCCAAGACCGTAGTCTGATGCGAATTTCACTTTGAACTTCGATAAATTGATCAACAGACCAACTGTGCACAGCTTTCAGAATCACTGAATGGAACACTTCTCACAATTTATTGTGAATCATAGCTGTAAAAAATATTGAACTACACATTTTAAGAAATGCTTCTATACAGTAACTTGAAATACATCAAATTTCGGTTTGAAATTCTATTTAAAAAATGAACTTTAAAAGCTCAAGCAACTAATAATTGCTGCAAATTCTTGTTTGGTTTACATTAAGTGGAGATGAGAACCCTTAGAGCGTAATAAACGTATATATCAAAGAATATTGCTACACTTGGTTAGATCCTTTTGTAACTTCATTAAGGAGAAACCGTACTACCGGAAGTCTGGGTTGCCCGAATTTCTTCATTGTCCTTACAAAGGTTTTTTTTAAATAAATACAACGTTAAAATAATATTTTGACCTTCAATTAAACAATCAGCTGCTAACAAGCTGCCATCAAGGCCTGCTGTAGGGGGCAGACAACACGGACATTTGTCCGGGGCGGCAAATCTAAAGGGCGGCATTTTGGCTGTTTACGTGACAAATTGAAATACTAATGAAATTCTCCGAGACGCCACAAAAAGATCGAAAAAGCTAAAAATATGGTCACATTTTCTTCCTATACATCGCGAAAAGGTTATTTCGAAATAAAAATGAAATATATAAAAAACCGGGCGAAACCGGGTATCCATGATCTAATAAATAATAAGTCTCTGGAGGCTCCTTTACAACCTGCACCATTGAAATTTAGATAGCATAGGTTGGCAAAACTTTTAGTCGACTATACTGTTTATTAAACTTAATTTAAGTCACTTTAAACTAACTTTCAATATGTTATTGTAAAAATCCACACTTTATTTAAGTTTTCAAGTTTAGAAAAGTGGAATTTAAAAGCATTCTAGATAAACTTAATACGAAAAGTTATATAACTTTAATATGAACATACACATTGTGAAATTCTATTGAAATATTATAGAAGGTGAGAAATGTATTTGAAATAAAATTAAAATGAAAAAGTAATATTATTAAAATTATTAGCTATATAGTTAATAAATAATTAATAAATATTCTTGACAAAGGGAACATTCGTTCCCGAAAGCTCGAAAATAATTTATTGTTTTTATGGTTTTCTTAGCTAATCTTCGATAATTACTTTTGTTTAAAATGAAAAAGTATATAACGTGAAAATACAAAATAATCTAGCAATTTCACGACTACGACATAAATAAAAATAAGTTTCGTTAAAGTAATTTTATTGTTTCATTCTTATAAATTTATTTTTCCGGCAAAATATACTAGCAGATCAAAGACATTTTCAAAAGATTTTACCGCTACCAAGCTTTCTATCCAGTTTTGCCTTTATTTCCAGCAAAAATTTTTAAAACCCCTAAGTTGTTCAACTAACAGGATAACAACCAATTACCGGTAGTCATTTTCTAAAACTCAGCCATGACAAAAAACTAACCAAAGAGTCTTTTAATATTATTTATGTTAGTTACGGTAATATCTGGCTACATATAGAATTCTCCAGTAAATTTAGATTTCACATTTGGGGGAAGTACAAAATTTGATAAGTCTTTGGTCGCTTTTTTCAAGTCGTACTTATGCCAAAAAAGTATTCCCAAAGCTGCTTCCTCAGTTATACCAAATCTTTTTTTAGATAATTTTAAGTAACTCTCCAATTGCGTATCGAGAATGTCTTCATTTGGTGCCCAAAGTAAAGTTTCTGTTTCGGGTAACAATTTAGGATCAATAAGGTTTCCTCGATATTCCGGAATAACAGCTTGGTAGTCTTCACCAATTCTTGGTTCGACTGCAAAGACTGGAGTATCGACGCTCTGTGTATTTTTTATCAATTTTAGTTTACAACTTCGTTTTCGCTTTCTAGTTTTTGATTCGATCAACGGAGTAACGTCCGAGCTACATTCTAAATTACTTTCATTTTTGTCTTTTAATGTTTCACATTTTTGATTGGTTAAAATTTCAGAGTTCATAAAACCTCTAAAACCTTCGTTTTCGCAAGATATCTGAAGGTCTTGTGATTTTATTATATTTTCATTCATATTAAATTTGGGTTTGTTTAATTAAAACTGTAATTTTCCTTATGTAAGAAAAATCGGCTCAAATCATTGCCAATTTAAATAAATTACTTTTTTTACCGATAAACCTATTGTTTAGCTTGTGATTCCAATCGAATTTATTTATTTCTGAATTGAACTGCTCTCAAGTGTCGCGTTTAAAAATAATACCAGATCCTACTAAGAAAAGTTGATGATAATAGGATATTTGAGAATTTAATATTTTAATGGGAAAGTGATATATGTCAAGAACAAACGAGGGTCCTAAAACAAGAACTGTAGAAAAGATAACTTTGTTTTGAAAGAAACTGAAATAATTTTTGTCTTCAGAATTGGACCTTCAAAAGAATTATTTAATATTTATTATTTCAAAATATATATAAAGCCTCCCGAGGCCGTTCTGTGAAAGTTTTAATTTATAAATACTGAAGCTTGATGTATAAATCAACTGAGCTTTACAAAATTAATAAAGGAGCTTTAGCACGACATAAACTAAGTAGATGCATTTTCGCAGTCTCAATGGCCAACACAGGCTGATCGATTTTCTTTAATTTCGGTGTGCATGTAGGTAATAAAATTGAATCAACTATGCATGAGTGCAACACCTTTTCAGATATCTAATGAAAATGGGTTGGCAAATTGGATACGTTTTCTAAGGTGGCTTTGGAGTAATACAGCATTCGCAGTGGATGCTTGCGAACGTGAACATGTTTGAAAGATAAAAGCTCTTTAAGCAGATCGTGTGATTTCCAGAGTAATAGAGGAATTTTCAAACACGATGCTGTTTGAGTGAAAATAAATCATTGAAATTGAAAGATAAACCAGCAAGTATTGTTTAATCTTAGAATTTATTTATCACCTAAAAGAAAGACGAGAGAAAATCTGAAAATTTGGTTGGAACTTACATGTGTCACGTTACACAAACTCGATATTCTTAATCTTTGCTTGCAGGATATATCTGTCGTAAATCGATACTTTAATATAAAGAATGAAAGCAGATAAAATATTTTTTGATCCAAAATACAATTTCCTTTGATTATGCACTGAAGCGTATAATTCTCGGAAGAACTGACATTTTTACGAGTTCAGTGGCCCATTGAACCGATTTTGTTAAATCTAAAAGTTACATAAAATATTAAACCTATAGAATTACAGATTGTAAAATCAATTGTACAATTTATTTTAAATTTCTTAGTTGTCTAGAATTTATTATTTATTCGCTTAAAAAATTTCTTTTGGACAACTTTGAAAGGAATATTTAATATTTATTCTGTTCTGCTATTAAACTCGCAATTTTATCAAAGAATATTTCGGATACGTACATAGTAATAAATTTTAAGAAAATGAGGACTACTGAAAGAAAATTGAATAATTTTGTTATGTTCGTGTTTCCGAGACTCTTTAAAATGCGATATAGCGTAGACTAATAAAAGTGCATTTAATTTAATCAAAAAATGTTATACATCGTTTCAAAATTTAATCAATCGGTTTCTTACTTGAGGATAATCGCCATCTTTAGTTTGATAGTCGAAAACGTAAAAAAAAGTTTTGGGCGGCGCACTTTCGGGTGTCGATTGTTGTGGTTTCGCACTAAGTAAATCCCCGGTCTGCACGAGAGGCGCAACAAACTGTGCATCACTGAGCGCTGCAACTGCAGCATCTCTCGTGTTAATCGGATGCTGAACTGTCCTCTCCCAGTCCGTGTATTCGTTCACTACCGTAAAAAATATTTCACTAAGATGATAAGTGTAAGCGTTACGAATATACGTTCTTATAATTTTATCGCGTCTTTCACCTTCAAAACCAGCCTGTATGTCCGTTGCGGAAAATCGCCACAATGCTTCACTCGTAACAACCCCAAAAAGAAGGTCGTACGGATTGCTACCTCGCGGCGTTAAAGTAGCTTCGCTCCGTTTCATATTCGCATTCACCGCACTTCCTACAAAACTCTGTAAATCCGAGGGTTTAAAATAAGTTAAAAGTTCTTTAGCAAAATCTGTTTTGATAACTACACCGTCTACACTAGGTCCAAATGCACTTAAATACGATGGCGGTAGTACATCCGCCGACAGAAGGTCATCCAAAGGAGTTTCTCTTAGACAATCCACTATTACTTCGTGATCTTTCGACACGTCTTCCGGAATTGTGCAATTAACCTCCTTTGCTAATTTTACGGCGTAATTTACCGGATCCTCCACGAGAGCCCAGGACGATAACGCCGACCCGGAGAATAAAATTGAACGATGAAATAACCCAGGTACTACCGTGGGTGAAATCATTAAAAAGTTTATGCACGCAGCACCGGAACCGTGTCCAGCTAATGTCACATTAGTCGGATCTCCTCCGAAGAGTGCTATATTTTGTTGAATCCAATGAAGTGCTGCTATTTGATCCATCAAACCATAATTTGCCACACGCGCTTTTAAATGTGGAGCAGGATTTGCATTTAAAAAACCTATAAAGAAAAAAGTCATTAATAAAATTGTTTATTTTATTCCAACATTTAAATGCAAGAAAAAATGTATGGCTCCATTAAGAAGATCATAATATTATACGAGATATATTAAGACGAAGTGGATAGCATTAGCTATGTCGCAAAAATTGCATTAGTATTCAGTCCTCTAATAATATTTTTATTGTAAATGAAAGGTATCAATTTTATTCGAAAACCCCGAAAATTTATAGGCCATTCAAATTGGTACAAGAAAAAATTCATAAATAATTTAAAACCCATTATAAACTTAAAGTCGCTTTAAAAACAATTTGAGCTTCAGTAACGCAACGCTTATATTTTTTGTTGAAATTTCAAATTGTTCTGCATTAGCATAAGTAATTTTCAATGTTCACTTTAGGTGATAATAATTTTAATTTCTTCGGTTAATGCTAAAATTTCGCGAAATAATTTCAAGTAAATTCCGATATTCTCAGTTGTATTTTTATGTGACCCATAAAACTGATTAATTTTTTACCCGCCAAAAACTTTCAATGATGCTTATAGCTTGATTGACAAAGCAATATTATCCAGTATAATTAATAATTAAGTAAAAAAAGCTTTCGTCGTCTGCAAATAAAATTGATATTAAAATAAAAAATTTGCTTACCTAATATTCCTAATCTGTAATTCAAAGTAACAACAACAATATCAGCGTAGGCAGCTAAAACGCTCCCATCGTAAGGATTTCCCGAATTCCATTCGAAAGATTCCCCATGGACATAAACGATGACAGGATGTCGTACTTCTGTTCCAACTGTAACAAAAATGTTTGTAAATTATATAGCTCTTGAACATTTTTAAATTTTAATGCATAAGATGAAAAACAATATTTATCAATTTGTTAACTTACAAGTTAATTGCCCGGTCATTAAATTTTATTGATTCAGTTTCATCATAAGAAAATAAAACGAGTTATTTATTTACAAATGGCCAGAATTAAACCCTTTCAGCTACCTAGTCTGTAAATGTCACCACGGGCTATTAACAAATTTGTAATGGATTAAGGAAAACAAAGCCCGTTAATTTTGCCTAATTTGAAAAGATGAAGGTTAATCTCACATTACTTGATAGAGAATTTTCTATTCAAATAAGTAATTGAATCGGCTTAATTTTATGCAAATAAATTTTTTAATTGCCAGAAGGGATTATAGTTTCCGCAAAACCAACCCACAATGTTGGGCAGTAGGTTAGCTACTTTTTTATGAAGAAATAGTTATAGCTTTATAAGCTACTTTGAATTCTCGAGTAGATTAAGCTACTTTTTTTTTGTGCGAATTCTAATATTTGAATTTAAAATTTTAAATACGAGATCGATTAGTCTCGGTTGGTTATCTCATCGTAAAGTACCTTTCAAGGGAAATATTATTTCTGAAAAGATAAACTCTTTTTCTTTTATTTCTATTAAAAATAGTAATTTCTTTCTAAATACTATGGTAGAGCCGGTAGAGAGGATTTTGCATAATATGACATAAATCCTATAAAAGCAGTCAGAAAGCTATAGATCACGTAGTCTGCATGACTGCAGTTTCTGAGTTACCATAAAAACTAGTGTCGATGTGCAATAAAAAGAAAATTTTTCAAAATTCACACTTGTAGACACTGCAACGAAACTATGGATTTGTGAATATTTACAAACTAAATTCTAATTCAGTGTTGTCTGAAATCTACGGTTTTTAAATTTTGTATTAGGTTAAGTAAAAATTAATTGTACCAAATCTCAGTAAATTTTTTTTATTTTGGAAACCCTGTATCCTGAAACGAAATGTTTTATCAAGACGTCCCGATTCCGAATAAAAAATTAACGAGCTACAACTTTCGACTAAAAACCTTTTTTAGAAACTCATTAATTAAAAATAAATTAATAATGGAGCTAGTTAATAAGTATGACAAAAAGTAATAAATTGAGTAAAATTTAAAATTAAGTTTCAAACAAAAAAGTTAAGATTTAAATTAAATATCAATATAACCTACTATCTGAAGAAAGAAATTTAGGTGGAGGACACCGCGCAATATAATATATAGAAAATAATACATTAAAAACTCTATCAATCAATAATTTCATTTTTTTCATATTTATTATAATAATTTTATGTTAACCAGAAGGTTCGTAGCTTAATCTTCCCGTTTATCTTCAAAAAATTAAATTATATTACAAGATATTATATCAAAAACACTGAGATAACTAAAACAAATATAATTTATTATTCATTTGATCAATGTTGTAGGAACTTAAATTTTCTAAAAAATGTCTAGGACAGCAAATATTTATCAATATTGGATTAGATGCAGGTGGCATACCAACTCACCGATTACGTTATTTCTTCTAAAGTGCAACTAGGGGGGCTAGAGAGAGGGGCTATCCCTCAAATTTCATTGACTGAAGCCAGTGATTGAAGTGAAAATATTTGGAAACAAAACGTCAAGAGTTAAAAAAGGTATTAATAAAATAATAGACCCAGTTACGTTTCCATATTTTTTTAGTGCAGACAAATTAGCTGATTTAGAAGGCAAATTAGCTGATTTAGAAGTAAAAACCATTATTAACTGTAGGCAAAATTTTTATCATTGAAAATAGTAAAGAGAATTATAATGATCGTAAAAAAAGGAAATGCAAGCCCGAGGTGGTATAGGGTAAATTTGGGGGAGGTTTAAAGACCGTGAAAAGTACAATATTGCGTTTTCCGGCAAAATTTGAAGTTCTATCAAGAACTGTCCTGCAGAACAGTTGTAGGTATATCATTAAAAATCTACAACTATCATAAGAGCCACTTTTTAAGTGATTAAAATATAAAAAAAAGTGTATTTCGCATTTTTCTCGGAAGTTTTTAAATTATGTTATGTAGTATCCTCTACAAAAGTTGCAGATTTTTTCATAATCTACAACTTCTGTCAAGCCCGTAGCCAGGATTTTAATTTGGGGGGGGGGAGGCTCATAGAAGTAACATTTTCGGGGATCCCCTTCTTTTTTATTCTAATTATTTTTTTTATACTTTTTTTTATTCTAAAGGCGGGGGATCCTGATTGTACTGATTGTACAAATATTCGCCACATGTTGACAACATTTCTACAACTATAGCGGTCCCAAAAAGTGGTAAGTGTCAATATGTGGTCAAGATTCGATAAATGCACCACTCCCGAGATCCCGTTTTAATTACCACTCTGTGGGACCGCTGTAGTTGTAGATATGTAGCCAACATGTAGCCAACACCACTCGTGGTATCCCGCCTAAGACAAAAAATTATTTTGCTTACTTATGTGAAGCTTTATTATTCTAATTTAATGTTTATAGCATTACTGTAAAAAAATTAAGTTTCGGATCAAACAATGAAAGACAGTTGCTTTTGTATATTTTTTCGCACAATTGAAATTTTTCAATTTTCTTAAAAATTCAAACAAATTATGAAAAATTACTGAAAAATTCATTGTTGCAAAAGTCAGTTTGGAGTTTTTTAAATTTTTGAGCGTGATGTTAAATAGGAACTACCATTTTTTACTATTGCATCAAAAATAACATGTAAAAGCAAGCAAAAATGAGCACCAGAAGAACTGTGTAGGATGTTTTTTCACCGCAAAACTTATTTTTGAAAAAAATATAGTTTTACACTGAAAAATTCAATATCGCAGACCCTTCTCGATTTTTTTATGAAAAAATATTTATACTTATTTAAGACATATGGGAGCACGCTTTTACAAAATTTCATCAAAATTGAAATATTTTTGCGAAAATGAAAAATAAAAAACGAAAAAATCGTATTTTCGCATTTTTCACGGAAGTTTTAAGGTCATTTTGAAAAGTGACTCTTACAAAAATTGTAGATTTTTTTATGATTTACAACTTTTGATAAAACGTCAAATTTCGCCGAAAAACACAATAATACATTTTGCACATCCTGTCAACAGTCAACACCCCCAAATTAAGCCTATACGACCGCCGAACTTGCATTATTTTTCTTTACGTTCATTATAAGCCCCTTTACCATTTTCAATGATAAAAGTCTTGTCTACAATTAATAAATACCCAAAATTTAATTTGCCTGCATTATACAGGGTGTCCCCGTGATCGTGGAGAACCTTTGAGGTGGTGATAAAGGACACTTTTCTAAGACAAATTTTTAAATAAAATTTTTGTCCAAGTCCAAACCCTTGCCTTGGGGGGTACCTCCTTTTAAAGCATTCACTCATCTACAAATTAGGTTATAGCCCTTTATCGTCCAGAATCAACGGATTTCGGGTTATTAATCAAATTAAGGGAAAAACTGTTAAAACAATTTAGGTTTCATTTTTTTTATATTTCTTACGAACTCCGTATCTGTTAAACGAAATTTCTTAGAGCAAAACTGACGGCCCAAACCGGATAGGGAATTTAACGGGCTACAACTTCGGTCAAATAAATTTTTTTGAGAAACTAACCGTTTTCTCAGAAATTCTGAAAATAATGAACAAGGTGTAGGTAAACGAAGAATAAAACCTGAATTTTTTAAACAATTTTTCCTTTAATTTAATTTATAACTCGAAGTCCGTTGATTCTAGACGATCAGGGGTTATAACCTAATTTGAAGATAAGCGAATGATCTTTAAAAAAGATCTAATCCATTAAGCTTCATAAATCAATAATATCGGAGCTATGGCCGTTTGAAATCAGAAATTCAAAAAATTGCTTTAAACCCCCCCAAGGGTTTTGACTTGGACAAAAATTTTATTTAACCGAAAAAACCACATAAAACATGATAACATTTTATATTAAATTTCTACAGAAAACTCTGATGAGCATATTATATTTATCTTTATTAGTTTAAACATTTCAAGTTCATTGAAAAATTAATAAAATAAAATTAAAAATTTAAAAAACTCCCGATTTAACAAATAAGCAGTAAAAACTAGTTTTTTATATTTTAAACTTCAATTCCGTTGAATTCCATTGAATCCGAGCTCCAATATCATCTATATAAGCACTAACTGGCTTGAAGTAGCAGCTTTAATGACTAGTATGTAGTATTTTATATCGTAACCGGTGATTTGATTCCCAGTAAATTGGTCCCCGGTAAAAAGATGCCGGTAAAAAGATCCCCTGGTAATTTCGTCCCCGGTAATTTGATCACCGGTAATTTGATCACACGATGATTTCATCTCCAAGTAATATGGTGAATTTTACTAAAATTTTAAAAATGGTCCACTGGGCCCAAAAGCAAATTTTACTGAAATTTCTGAAATCTGTGAACAGACATGGGTCCAAATTTGCATTTGGCCAAGTTTACCATTTTAAAAATTTTAATAAAATCTAATTACCAAGAGGTGAAATTACCAGAGATGAAAATACCGAGGACGAAATACCGTCGATCAATTTACCAGGGGATCACATTACCGAGCGGTGAAATTACCGGGGGTAAATTTTCCTTGGGGATCAAATTACCTGGGACCAATTCACCTATTCACAGTCACATTTTATTTAGCTATAATATTATAAAAAAAAATTTTTAATAAGAATGAACGCAGTATCGATCAAAAGAATGCAACTTTTAATTTTCATTTACAATTAAACCAGCTAATTTTCCAAGTTGTTCCTGAACATTTTCTTTTCAAAATTCAAGATAAAATATAAATAACTACACTCAAAATAACTTTGAAGCTCTAAGTTAATAATTATTTCAGGCTAACTTATAGGTACTTAACTACACTTTACAAATTAAATTGCTACATTAAACCACAAGATTGTAGTTTGGTGGTTAATCCAAAAAGAAGAAAAAATTTGGGTGTAATTTCAATTTTCCGCTCCCAACGTTTCAGTTTTCAGGCCAAGCCGCATCGAAGTATATGTATACCTATACTTAAAATAATATTACGCTATTTTTATTGACCCAAACGGTTGTATTCCATCAGTGAAGTGTTATAAACCTTTTATTTTATTTGACCTTATTCTGGTTGATTTATTAACATTTGGTCCAAAAACATTTTCGTGTACATTTTCGAACGTCTAGCCCATGTTTGCTTACCACATTTTGCAATGATTTACACTCTATCTTTAGGAAATAAACTCACCTTAGGTTATTTTTATTTCTAGAAATAGAATTCCATATTTGAAATGAAATATTGGAAACTCTATTTTATAGGAAATATAGTGGATGCATGCATACACAATACATAACTTATGTAAATATAATATTACAATTTCAACGTAGCTTTAAAATTTGAAGGTAAATACCACGTTTCACAGTTTTCCCTTTTTTATTATTATTTAGTTGGATACGAAAAAATATAATATAATTTATATCGCGATAGCAATAATTTCGTTTAACAGGCGATATTATGGAGTTTATAGTTTGAGTCTTATGACAAAACTTTAAGTTACACAGTAAACTCTCCCACAATATCAATTGCAAAAGATTTATAGTTCTAATCCCAGTAGATATAGCATATAATTTATGTATCTCAATAATTATAAATTTCCAAATTTATTGTAGTACTACATGTAGTTAGTGTATAGGAGAGCCCTGATATTTGGTATCGAGCGCATGTAACAACTTTATTTCCAGATATACCTGTAGGTATAATTATTATGTAAATATTTCGATAGGAGGATTTCGCACAAAATTTCTGATAAAACACGTTTCGTTTAAAAGTAAGGCGTTGAGTTTGTTTGAGGAGTGACTGTTTAACGAAACTGGGAGCAATCAGAGTATGACATATTTCAAACAGTGGCCGCCCCGAGGCGCGGATCCTCTATAAACTACGGTACTATATATGCAAATCAAAGAAGCTAACTTTTTCAACATAACCTTAAACTGGGACCTATAAATTGTACAGTTTACCGCTACGTGTCAGTGCCATATGTTAACGTAATGCTCGTGTCTTGTTCCTACAAGCTTTTTGTAACCATTAACATAAACAGTATGTGAACGAGCTCAAAGCTCCACGAATAGCACGTAAATCTTTTAAAGTGGCTTAGTAGATCAATGATGCATTTATTTTAAAAGTTGGTATTTGAAATACCTATGATATCGATTTGGTTCAAAGTTCAACTGAAACACATACCACAACTTTAAAACCAAAAGTTTGACGTGGTAAGACAAATGGATAAAACGGCAGCTTTATAAACGATTTCTATTTAAAGTGTAAACTATAAATGCGAGTGACCTACGTTTATCCTGCAGAAAACCGCAAAACTAAAAGAGATTGTTCCGGGTGTTTAACCCTGAAGCTCGGTTGTTCCGGTAGTTCCCTTATTTCACCCCCATCTCTGCCCAACTCTGTAAAATATACGATCCGTGCTCATGTGAATTTATTAGATGGATTTGAAGTTTGTTGGAAATCTTGTGTAGAAAAAACCAATAAAAGTTAGAGTTTGTTTTTATTGTTTTTATTATGCTGATACATTGAATGCAATATTGTTGATATTTACAATCCGCCCGTACGCCGGGTAGGTACTACCTTGCAACTCTAATACAAATAAATAAAATCTATTTGTTGTAAGCAGTTTAACTCTGTAGACATTTCCAATTCAAATACAACTAACATTTTTATAAACATGCAAGATTTCCATTATAGTTAAGCTCTCTCAAATGGAAACCATAAATTTGGAGATTCCTAGAGCTTGAAATCTTTATAAACCTTTCAATTAATCCAATTTGAATAATTTCCATTATTGCACACAATGTTCTAGTGGCAAAAGTTAATTTCCTATTTACACGGCTCTATCGAAAATAATAAAATTTTCAAAATCAAAATGGTATTGTATTACACTGTATTGCATTGAAAGAGCTTTCAAGATTCAATTAAATTAAAGCATAAAAGAGAGAGAGTAGCATAGATGCATAGATACTTTAATTTGATTGGTTTTGCGAGCGTCTGCAACATTAGTATAATATTATACATAATTTCATTGGATTGTTCGTTCTTTTTTATTCTAAATCTATATTATATAGGTAGAGAAAAAAAAACAATTATCGAGAGTTTAATAGCAAGACAACAACACTAGCAGCTACGAAATGATTTAGTGAGCTTTTTCTGGTGAAGATACTTCAAGTTTTAAAATTTATTGTACCATTCACATAATCAAATTATGCATCGGATTCTTTTCCTAAATGAAGCAACAAAGCACGACGTTTTTACTGTGACTTAAAGTTTTAATTTAATATTAAAATCCTATTCAGAATTTATGAAACGTATAAACTTTCGGAACTTTCAAAATTAAAAAATGTGTAAAAAACCGCACATGCATTTGTTTAAATGTCTGTAAGTCAGACTAAAAATACATTAACATAAAAAGCTTTTAAGAATTAGAAAGTTAGATAAAGTTTCGCAACTTAGATAAAAGTTTTATGAATTTCTAAACTGTTAACTATTTTTAAGTTGTGGTAAACTGGATTGAAATATCGTGTAGGTTTTGAAATTAACGAAGAAACTTCAAGTACCCAGATATAAGTTTTTCAAAAGCATTTTTGTCACCTTATATCTGCTTATTGTGTAAGCGGTGCAATTTGGAGAGACCGGATTTATTTTTAAATTAAAACCTAAACAATAATAATTATTAATTTAAAACTAAATTGTGTGAAATATTATAATATAATTGTGAGCATAGGAAGCTTCATTACAATGTAGGTAATTGGTAATAAATATGGCAGTAAAAGCTTAGGAGTAATCAAGACTAATTGCTAAAAGTTTTAATTTATTGTCTTACTTCTCCTAATTATTTTGTTGGTTTAACTTTCAAATAAACCTCAGTAAAATTAGTACATCTATATCAACAAAATTTTAAGGTTACAAAGTAAATTGCGCTGATCGTTTAGCATTTAACGCTAAGTCGCTTAATTAGATATTTCCTCCAGCTTTTGTACTGCTATTTTCTTATGGGAATAAAGCGCAATAATGAACATTAATAAATAAAAATTGTATCTCAACTTGTGCTTTATTAAACTTTTATTTAGTTTTATAAGTATATAACGGCATTGAATACAATTGAAGAGGGTAAAGCAGCATTACACATATAAAACGATTTCAAACAAAGGAAGAGAGGGAATTGGTTTGCGAAACGACGAGAATTGCTATGAAACTAACAATGAATTACCGCACCCTATCCCTTAACCACCAAATCCCGAGAAAAACGCTTTTTATATAACAGATCCTGGATTCAACGTTGGAAAAACCGCGATAAATGTAAAACCTGAGTTAAATGAAAATTCTATCAAACATATTAATGAAAACTTCCAGTAAAACGCATTTATTTTGATTTTGAAATAAAAACTTCCATTTGTAACCCTAAACTTATTACCAATTGAGTTAAATTGCAATCAGACTTAATCTAACAATTTTTTTTTTCAAAGAAAAAAGAGCACTATCAACGATTAAAGTAATAAAAACTGGTTGTCGAAAATCCCGAGCTATAGATGGCGTTTTTAATAATAATTTGTTTTAAGTTAACTTTTTAGAATCACTGTTAAAGCCGCTTTAAAGAAAGATATTACATTGTTACGAATTTTATGCAGAAATTGTCTTGGGGTAAATATTTGTTCGTTAAAATTAAAAAGAAAAATTCTAAAAATTCAAAATACATTAGTTATAATTAAATGGAAAGCTTTAATTTTAGCTTTTCCCTTTGATTCTAAATAACCAAGTCATTCTTATATAAACAACGTCAGCAGAAGTGGGTACCTATTGTAAAATGTAAACAAAAAAAATACAAATAAGATTTGCTTTTGAGGAATTAAATGTAATATTTAGTATCTTTAATCATAGTTCGTCGTGTATTAAATTTCGAGAAAAGTAAAGAAAGTTGGTACTTTTATTTGCACGACGGAAGCTTTTGCAAGAAGTTGAAAGCAAAAAAAGCGAACATTCCTAAATTTACTGCAGACATCTTTATGTCTTTGATGTTATATCTGAATAATTTAAACAATATTTCAACAAGATTACTTTAAATTAAATCGCGCAGTTGTAATACTTCCAATAAAAAATTTTAAATTTGCTCATTTGAATCCCAAGTTTACCCATAAAATCTACTTCACAATTCAGGCAACGGCAGTAGAAGTGTTGAAAAGTGGCCTTCGGTTGAAAACGTTTAGATTTATATGGAAATTCGAAATCAATCGAGTGACCAGTCGCTGTCGAAGTTCCGGCATGACGTTAGCTTCGCTTCCGGCGCACGAATCCAATTCACCAGCACATTTACAGAATGAGTTACCTCACCAATGATGTGATGTCCGGGTTCCATAACTTCAAAATCCTTACCCTGCAGGGAATGATATATCCTTGTCTCTCTCGAGGCAACTGATATTGCTTCCCTTCTTTGTTTACCCTTATTTCAAAATATATTTACAATCTCGTCACGTCCACAAAAATATAAAATTATACAAATTACTCTTAAAAAGTTTTATTTTTGCAAGTCTCAGAAACGTCAACCGCTTCGAAATTAATTCTAAGTTGCAAATAATTAAATCCTTTAACCGCTCATTAATTTACCCTGATTTAGACGTAATTTTTGAAGTAATAAATGGTTTATTAAAATTTTGTAGTAACAATGGAAAGCGGACAATTGTGAACAAGAAAACTAAAAATCTTTCTTATAATATAATCAAGATTGATGGAAGTATCTGCAGTGATATTTCAAATAATCTTAAGAAAGTCGTCCATAAATTTTTCTCAAAATAAATAAAAATTTTGCTCATTCATCAAAACATTCCAACTTGCATTTCCGTCGTCGAATTAATTCGCATAATTTCCATTGCAATTGACAAATTTGTATTATAAGAGTTGTCGATTGCGTGGAACCCGCTTATCGAAAGTCAAAGAAGCTTTTACACTAATTAATACTAATTTAAATAATGTACAAATATTTAATTTTAATTATGTAGTAGGAGCGGTTGCAAAAGGAAAAACGGGTCTCGATTCGGTAAGCTTGGTATTTTTTGCAAAGTAAATGATGTAGTACACAGCTTATATGAGCTGATTGGTTGAATTTTAGTTTCGGAAGCATGTAATAATTAATGACATAAGACTTATTAAGGTTTATGATAAACAAGTTAAGTAGTCGAACAACAACAGAGTTGACTTTGAAGTGTTATTACTAAAACTTGTGTTCCCAAATTTAGTGTTTATGTCTGCTACGAGTATGAAAATTTAATTTTGATAAAATGTATGAGGAAGCTTTCAATAATTTAACAATGCATTAAATTTCGAAGCAATATTTTATTTTCGCATGATTTTCTTTGTGAAATCAAAATTGCATTATTTGGTCAGCAAAATGTTTTCCGTGTTGTCTTGATTTTCGGATGTAACTGCTCGGGTTTGAGATTTTTCCACTTTAGTAGCAGGGGTGTTATGACACTTGTGGGGAAGCTCGCATCATAACCTTGGGGTGTTTATAGCTCTCTACTCTCATACCACCACACCGTTTCCACCTTTCGCAATTTTTAGTTTATATCGTTTTTTTCTTCTCTACGTATTCTTACATGGATATTTTATGAGACACAAAATATTTATTCTAAATCTTCTGCAAATAACGTTGAAAGGTAAAGAGACATTAAGTTATTTTTCTTTTTCCGGGTTTTCTGCATTAAAAAAGAGAAGAAAGAATTTCGAGAAGGATTCCTTGCGTAAATCAAATAGCATTTTTTTATTATACTTAAATATTAATAGGCAATTATTATTATTTTAAACTGTTTGAAGCTGAAAATGAAAATCCATATAATATTATATTATTTCAATTGGGTAAACATTCTTACAGTGTAGCTACTGAAAGAGTATATAATTTCGTATGCTGCCATACATCCAAATATGTTTTATAAAACGATCAGAATGTTATATCTAAGGAAGTCGGTTATTGAAAAGTTGTGCAAAGAAATCATTTTCTGTCAAATGAAAGACTTGTTCTGCAAAACAAGCAAAATATGTAAAATTACGTCACGTTCAACAAACATTTATGACTACATCTAGATATATGGGTAATTTATAAAACCTGTGCTATGCCGTTTTCCATATTTGATAGGGAGATTGCAGTATTATGACCAATATATCATCGAAATGAATTCTCATACATCGAAACAATGCAGAACAAGCAATAAAAATGTACAAGCAACGTTATTAAAATTCACTTAGTGATAGCGAGGGCACTGCAACTAAGCAAACTATGAATTTAATATCAAATTTTGTTCAGCGGGAATTGGAAAACTGAATCTAACTGCGCTATAACCGCAAATGGCAAGTTCCTGGATCGCATCAATTAGCACTTGGTATTTATTTTTACAACGACTTTTTTACCTTCGAGTTAAATTCAACCATTCTAAATAACTTGTATGTGACTGTGACTTTTTCAAAATAAAATCCAATACAATTTCTCAGAGAAGTAAAAAACCTTTATTACATTTTTTTGTAATGTATCTTTTTAACATCGCTAAAGCAAAATTGTACGAAAAATTTAATTTAAATGCAGTGCTTTCTCCATAGCAACACTGCAACAACCAATTGAAATTTTATATCTAAAGAATCTAATGAAAATTATTATTAAAATACGTACAATAGTACCTATATTGCTCAAAGGCAGCACAATTAAAGAAAAACACGACCAGTCCAATCGACTAAATGCATCGGACAGAAAAACAGCTGCTAGATTACAAACCACCGCTCAACTAAGCCAACGATAAACATCCAGTTTAGCCTTAAAATAATTTACTAATGGCTCCAACAACATCGCGAGATAGTGAGTTCTAATACGTTAAAAACTTGATTGCTAAAAAAATATTCTCTGGCTCTCGAATGATAATTGTCGTGAGCCAAAATGAGCCTAAACGCTCATCCTCTCTAAACTGCAGCAACACTAAGATCAACCGAGAACAAGTTGTGAACCAAGCAATAGATAATGATTAGTTCACCACGAACAAGTCGATTGCATTCACTTGAAAACTCAAAAATATTAAGACGATTCTGTTAAGCCGTATGGCAGTCTAGTAGCAGCACGATCCACAGATTAGGAGCATTTCGGCAGCCTCCCCTAATTTCGAATTTTGCATCAAAAATAATCTAAATTGTTTGTACTTCGATTGTATCTATTTGTACTTCCCTTATTTTCGTTTGTACCCACTTTGTTTTTCAGATATTTCTAGATAGATATTTCAGGGTTTGAAATATTTGAAATGGGTATTTTGGCAGCTCTCCCCCCAATTCAATTTTTGGATCAAATTAGTTTTAATAGTACGTACCTCTTACCTCGATTAAAACTATTTTGGACCCAAAATTCGAAATGGGGGGAGGCTGACGGAATGCACATTTTAGATATTTCGAAATATCTCAAAAACAAAATGGCTACAAACGAAAATAAGGAAGGTACAAACAGGTACAAACTGGTACAAACAAATTGTGAAAATATCTCCGCCGTCCTTGAGTCATATCGCGATCTTTGATCCGGGGGGTATGAAGGTTGGACGTCATAGCATTTCTAACATACTTAAACAATTTTTTTTTGTTGCTCTCGGCAATCAGCCCATTTTCAAAAGTAGATTTGGCATCCATAATTACATGAATTAATTACATAATTAAATCTTCCCCATAGTGTCTTTTTATATTTCACGATCTCAACACATGCCCACTAATCCAATGCTTTAGTGGATCATATTTAATGGAAACTATCTCACTAACAGGCATTAACAGTTCCTTCGAAAGTGCTAACAAACAAAGGTCACAGTTCTTTATGTTCAAAATCTCCAATAAGCAGCTCCTAATCCAATATTTGAAGGTTAAAATCGAGATCTTTGAAGTTTATTCTGCAAAATCGTTCTTCCCGCAATTTATCCGATCTATCTATCCGATTTACCCACAGGAGGTAAATGATCGGGCGGAGTACGCAAGTGTTGATGAGAAACAAATACAAGATTCAAGAGAAATGGGTTTACAGCGGTTTAAAATCTAGTAAAATCACGCGCAATCTGCCTCAGATCATTAGGGAAAACAAAGTCTAAAAATAATCTCGAATCAAAATTAATCCAACATCTGGAGAAATCATATTATGGAAGATCTCTTTTATATAACGTTCATCATTCTTTCGTCGATTCTCAAGTTCACCCATTTGTTCACCAACACCAAAGATTTGGTGTTTCCAACACCAGCGCTTTCGGCAAGTCGCTGCTGCAAAGAATCCATCTTGGAGTTGCGCTCATCTTGAAGAAATGTTAATCTGCTGAGACACAGTAGCAGTAAACTTCATCTTCAAATCGTTGATGGAGTTTATATTTTTCCCAAATTAATCAAGATTGCAATCACATTTATTACCAACAAATTTAACTCTTCGTTTGGCACTTCTCGTGATTCGGAGTTCATCTTCATTAAGCTTAGAACACGCGGTGTGCAGCACGCCATTGCAACCGTCGCCGTCAACTGACGGTTTGATTGTATAGTCGATCAACTATACGTCTAATGTAGGTGGCGCATCGAATGCAAAACCACATTTACAAAGGGAAACGTCATTAAAAATTTAAAATCGATTGTGTTACGCGTGTTGCCTAATTTAGAATGTTTACAAGTTAACGTAATACGTTTAGAAAACGTATTTTCACAAATCTATTTCAATATTAATGCGATTTTGATAAATTAAATAAAGAACTACTGCATATGGAACGATTTAAATATATAACTATATCGGTTAGTGTGAAAACGCCTAATTTCAAACCAATTTCATTGGTTAACATTACGAGGTAATCAGTTTAATACAAATTTTCACTTGTTTCTTAAAAAATATAACTTGCGCAGGCGTTCATATTTATTGCACCAATTTAACCTCAAAAATTATTTCACAATGGAAGTTGGAATTTCACAATAAAACAAGCGAAAAATACCACAAAAGCAACTACATACCTTAATGATCACCACCACTAAACAAACCAGTATCAATCCATTTAGGCAAAGTTATGCCAAAAATCAACCACTTATTATGCAGAGAAAAACAAAACAAACGTGTGTTCGACTCGAGCGATAAACGATAACTAATTTTATTACATTAAATTGTTAAACATGTCTCATGTTGACACACGATATATTTTATTACGTACATACACAGTCATAATAATATAAATAATATTTATGTAAGTAATAAATCGATAAACGAACATTAAAATCGAGTTTTATCGTAAAATTTCCGAATACATGTACATTTTGATGAGATAAAACTTAATTTTTCTCCTAAATTATCCAATAAAAAAACCCTAATTTGTACAAAGCCGGTAACGAGTCACATGAGCTCTTTGAACAGAAATTTCTACACAAATTTCCATCATAAGACCGTAATTTTCCTATTTTGTTGAAACGAAATTTGAGCTTGATTAGAATCTGATTTTTACAAATTTGCTAAGTTTTTCACCACGCTTTCAGGAACTGCATGTTAACTAATAACTAAAAGCTAGCTAACGTGTAATTTACTCTTTTATATTTAATATTTAGGACACCTCTTGGTCGCAGATTGGAGATATTTAGTTCTATTACGAAGACAGTTTCACGTATACGGTCTTCTTTAACACCCACAAAATAAAATCGATTAATGGTTCCTTTGGCCAGACCATGTGCATTATTATGTTTTTTGGGTTGAAACTGAATCCGAGACCTGTTTTGCCTCATCACATCAGGTTTTTCTCCCAACCTTAAAAAAATAGCTAAAACGATAAAATGCAACAATACCAACCCGGCAACCTAATCAAACCTCATGACCCAAGAATCCAAAATACCTATAATCCAAAAACCCATAACTCAAAATTCTAAAACCCCGTAACTCCATAATTACAAAATGAAAGAGACTTACGAAGAGAAGAGTTAAAAGTTTCTAACTCCATACCCCTATGTCGAACTCCATAAACTCGAAACTCTGTAATCCCAAAACCCTAAAAATGCAACAACGATGAGATTTAAACAGGGAATCTCAGATATTTTTTTTCGTATGTCTGCATCCAGAGCACCTCTACATGGTGATTGTGGGCAACAAAGTTGTTCTATGATCCGGCAGCTGCATTAAGATATCATGGGGTTTTAGAATGAGGGGGTTTTAGGTTATTGTGGTTTTGGGTTGTTGGGATATGAAGATACGGTGAATTATTGAGATTTGATTAGTGGGAAAGGTTGATATTTTTAAGATTTACCATTTTTAGCTATACTTTGAAATTGGGAGAAGAACAGGGACGTGATGGGGAATAACAGGTCTCCAATTTAGTTACAGTTACCCCAAAACATATTATAATGCGCCTGGTGTGGTCAAAAATACCCTTAATCGATTTGTGATTCTATGTTATCCTAGAAGATATCGTCCAGATTGTAAATTCAGTCTAGTTTACCACTATCACATTCTCTTTGGGGGATGATCTGCATCCTCATGATATTGCAAAACATGTTTACAATTTTAGTGATAAATTGCAATAATTTGAACCGAATAAAGCCAGGTGCGACAGCTATCGTAGTTCCATGTCAAAGTGAGGTTGCATTTTAATTTACTTCCGTGGCGGCAAGAGAGACCTTTGGTATGGGATGCAAGTTGCGTGGATGCTGTGGCTTTAGGATTTCTTAGCTTTTGCTGTAGAGAGTAGAGACCTTGGGACGTTGGAGTGGCGATTTATGTTTACTAACGTAGAAATTACGCTTGAGCACTAGGGGCGATTTTTAAATTTAATTAATTATTTATCGATTTAATATATTATTAATTAAATGAACTAATCAGACTCTAAGGATTAGTTGATAAACATACTAATATTTTTAGCATTTACTGTAAGTTTTCTATAAACTTGCATTTCCTTAATTGCTTGCGCAGAAAATGAATTTTTGTTATGTACTTCAATTTTTGATTATGTTTAAGTGCATATTAAATCTGAAAGATTACAAAGTCTTCAAAGACTTCAAAAGAATGTAGTTTTTATCATAAGCTTTCAATTTAAAATAATTATTAAAATCGGAGAGCAAAAAAAGTAGAACATTTAGCCTTTTCCTTCTGACAACAAAAGCGTTATTTTCTATTTTTCTTGCAGTGCTGTAACCGTTTTTTAATTAATTTGTTAATAGTTTGTACACATATACAAGCTCGAGCAAAAGAAAAAAAACAAGAACGTGAGCGTTGCTTGGCAAAAATGATTCGAACTCGATCTTAATTTTCTAGACAACTACCACGGTTGTACTTCGTACGAAATGGTCACAGTTTGTTTTTAGTTAGAATTCCAATTTTATTAAGTTTACTTTGCAATTTTGTACAATCAAGAAAAGGTAACACCATTACGGTGTTCTGTAATGGCGACAATAAAACTTAGATTGTTTTGCTATATTGTTAATTATTTAACAAGCAATAATTTAATGGAAGGAACATAATCAATTTAAAGGAACTAATGCTGTTATCCTTCAGGAAATAACTAATATTTTTTTCGAATAAAAATATTGACAGAGCAAATAGCAACACGCACGATAAATCCGATTAAACATTTCTTGATTGAAACGTCATTTTATCTTTTGGGGTTTCTTTGTAATCTATTAGGATAAGGTCGTATAGATTGTTCGTTTTTTTTGCCGGCTGAACTAGGACAACGACCAATTTAAAGCCACGCTGAAAGAAATTCGACGCATATAAAAAGCAAATTTATCTATTATTATAAAAAGAACCTCGATATCAAATATGTTATACGGGGCTGGTTTTTATTCGGGCCAAAAAATTGGAAATACTTTGGGTGTTTGTTAATTTCCAAAATAATTAAATTAAAACAAAACTTGTTTCGCGAAACTAAAACGAGTTTAAAACAACTCGCCCAATAATAAAAGTGAATTTTAAGTTTTCCAAACTTGTATCTAACTTTGTCATGCATGATTCAATAGCTGCAAAGTTTCTTGGTTGAATAAATTCTCGGTAAACAGTTAAGTTGTCAAGAAAATATCAAAATAATAGTGCAATTCCTTCGACAGGTGTTACACTCTCGACTAAATTTTACTTAACTTTTCGAGTAGAAATATGGAGTCAACTCGGCACTAGGAATAGTTCTGGCGACAAAATTATTATCGAATCGTGTCGAATTTTAGCATTTTTGAGTTGGAACAGCCTTGCTCATTTACTTATGTAGCAATTGGGTGGCTTAAAGTTAAGACCATGTCATATACAGTGTACGGACGTAGAACTCCACCCTTTCAGACATGCCAACTTCACAGAGCAGTTCTAATTTGTGATGCTTTTATCTGCAACCCGCGGGAAGTGCTAATGTTTAACCCAGCCAAGGCGTCCGACATTCCAGTTACTCACCCCATCTACGACCCTTGTCAGTGCACCACAGCAGCACTTAAGCCGTCGTAAAAACATGAACTATTGAGCTATACATCATTTTGCTACAAATTGTCTCCTCATACATGTACAATTTTTTATTACACGCCGTGCTAACCCAATTTTCTAAATTTTCCACTAATTATGTATGTTAATATTCGGCAAAGTTTTAATTACAACAAAAATTGACTAACTTAATTATAAGATTTCCAAGATTCTAAGCATAACAAGTGCTTAATTGTGTAGTGGTACACAATGTAAACTACCCAACATCACACAGGAAGGTAGTACAACTTTCGCACAAAAGCCTTAATAATAAACACGCCGCAAATGTACTCATTTTCATCTAGTAAAACTGCTAAATTAAGCCATTCGCACTAACAACAACTTGAAACGAAAAACTTGATGGCTTTACTTTGCCCTTCAATTTAACGTAAAATAAAAATGTACACAATTAATAAAGTTTTCCTGAAATAATTGCTCTTCTAACAAAATAAACTAGAGTTAATATATCTACAATAGAAGCTTGATATCTCCCATTTATAATAAAATTTCACTCTTGAAAAGATACCGAACGGTTCATAGAAACTACACAAAAACCGTAGCAGATGTGCTTTATTTGATAAAGTAGATTTTTTATATAAAAATTGCGGATATACAAAAATCATTTAATTTAAGAAGTACGAAAAGCCTTTAATTCCTTTTCTCTATCCAACACTTCGATTTGATAAATTATTATGAAAATGTACACAAAATAATTTATATTATGTAACTCATAGAGGAACCAACACCAAAATTCTCCCAAACTCTCTTTGAAAAGTAGATTTGATGTAGGAAAATATATAATAAATCTGAAAATTATGATTGTAATTATGAAAGTAATGACAACACTTTTCTAATTAAGAGTATCAAGAATTACATTTTCAATAATTTTTCATGATGTATTAAGAATTAATTTTCCTGAAAAACATGGTATTGTAGTTCTACTCCTTCTTTAAATTTATTGTAGAATTTCTAAAGAACCTGTAACTAGAATTTACCCGAGTTTCAATATTTACTACATATTGTTAAACTTGCAAAAGTAGGACTGCACTAGGATAAAAGTTTAAATATAATAAATTAAATCGATTAAGCAGAAAAGTATTGTAGAATGGCACTTCAAATCACTTGTAAACAACAGCCGTTTATTTTAAAAGAATGTACGAGCTTCTATCCAAAAAGGATTCAAACCTTTTTTAGAACCGAAATCATCAAATATTTTCACGCCTGATATATTTAGTTTGTAGGTAAATATCTTGCTTTAAACGGCCCGATGTTTTAATTTTCATGTCTATAAAAATTATCTAATTTTATTTAAAAAATTTGATAAGAAAATTAAAATTTAAAAAATTTTTATTTGTCTTGTAAATTTTTTTCAGGCGAATAAAACTAATTAAATTAAATTACATAGAGAAATTATAATTTTTTATTCTGTATTTACATTATTTGGTTTAATTCTTTCAAATGGCGCCTGCGGTAAAATCAAATAGAAGAAGGAAAACAAGTTATTTTGCTTTAATTTGTGCAAATAATAAGCATCTGCTACCAAAAAACCATATTAATTTGGACGAAGAAAACAACCTTGCAAAGTTAGTTTCCTTCCAAACTAGAAACTTTACATAATATTAATGCTTTTAGCTTTTGTTTATAGTTTTTTTGCGTTTCTCATTATAATATACAACATTCAAAATTTTCTTAAAAATCAAGTTGAATACAGTATACTTATGACTTCAAATAACCTAGTGGCGTTTCCATGAAAACTTCAATTACTTTACATTTTGCTATAGTATTTACATAGAAACTTGAAATATTTTTACTTTTCAAAAAAGTTTCTGTAATTAACTTCGCAATTTTTCGTTTGCATTAAACAGCTGCATTTATTTTTGTGGCATTGCCATGATATTCTTTTCAGCTGTTTTCTTGAACGAAAAAGCCGAGCAATGTGTTTTCATCAAGAAATGAAATGAATGGATTTATTCATAAAATTAGCAAACCACACTGCAATTTTAAATTTTACAAAAAGTATGCAGTGCTAATTAAGTGTAATGTATGTTTTATGTCGTTTAATTCATTATTTAATGGAGTATGTTCTAATTTCTAGTGATTTTCCTAGTTTATAATATTAAGAATAAATGTTGAATGTTGAAATTTTTGTAACAAAACAAAGGAACCAATTTAATAAATACCATCTTTTCAGCTTTGAAGGTAAGTCTAAATAAAAAATAAGAAATTTAATTATACCATCAAAGCAAAAGTTAAATTTAATAAAAATATTTTAATTTATTATGGAATTTTAAAAACCCGTTGGCTTAAATGGAAAATATTAAATATTTTGTGGAAAAGAAAATAAAATTTTCGGTTCATTCAAATATGTGACAAAACTGAAAAACTCACACTTTTTGTTTCTTATTACCTACATCCTACTTTATGCCAATTCAATAAACCAAAATAAAATATAGATTGTTTTTTTAAAGATGTATGTTCTTTTGAATTTCCTTGAAGAAAAAATTGCTTGGCTCAAGTATCAAATAAGGATCCAGTCCAGGAAATTTGCCGTGTTGTTAAGATAAGTAGTTTTTTATACGAGAGTGGAGTAGGTCAAAATCGAACAATTACCTACTGCATTGTTCGGTTTTATTTTTTTATTCGATAAACAAAATAGTCAATTTGTGTTCGATTAGCTATTCGAAAAGTAATCTGCGCTCAATGTTGGGCGATAAAAAGACAGATTTTATGAAGCGTCGTGTTGACCAAATAACTGAAAGAAGAATTTTAATTGCATTTTTCATTATTCAAAAGTCAACAAGTTAAAATTTTGTAATTAACTTTTTATCATTTGTTTGGAATCTGTTTTGAAAATGTAAGCGACAAAATCTGTTGTTTATCGGCCTACACTTGAGTCTTTTTGTCTACTCCTTGACTTTTAATTTCTTTAAAGAGAATCAAGTAGATTAATCAAAGGTTGCGTTAATAAAAAACTCTAGAAAACTTTACGTCAGTATCTTGTTCCTTTTTTTACTCTATTAAAAGTACCCTTTTTTAAAAGTTAGGAAGAAGATAGATGACCGAGGGTATAAGGAATGAGGAGAGATACAAAATAAGCGAATGAAGTTAATGTACAAATGATAGTCCCGGTAGTAGACGTTTAACTTGATTAAAAATGCTTGAGTAATATTTCCTTAAGAATTTTTTATACTTGCTAGAGTAATTGTACTTTTTTAGGGTAAGAACTCTCTTCCTAAAATCTAATTTAAAGGACTACTAAATAATTAGGTACTTGAAAAAAACCAAAATTTTGTTTTAAATTAAAATATAACAATGTTAGTGGTTTAATTTTCTAAAAAAAAATAATATTAATGTCCCCCAATAGGACCATGCGTAATTTTCATCAGATTTAATTACACAGATAAACTTGTTAGTAGAATTTGACATCTTCAATTTCCGATAACGATAGATATATATCTACATAATTGCAGATCATGTTTGGTCAAACAGTGGTTAATAATACGGTAAATATTAATTATAGCCATTATTTATTGCCTCAAAATTATCATTTCAAATTTATTTACACAGCAAAAAATAATTTATTTAATAAAAATTACTTTTGCTGTGTAGGGAAACTTTGCGCAGCTCGTTCTTGTCGCAATATCTGCTATTGTATTCTAATATGAGTAATTTTATTCACATTTAACTTTTATATAGAATTTTTAAAGCGCTCTACGTTAAAAGAATTTTCCAACGACCCTAATTTTCTGCACAACATACTTGTTAATTAATTTTTCATGCCACTAAAAGTTTCTTTTATTTTCTAATATTACGAATATGATATAAAATTATAATATGTACTATACTATGTATATATTCAGAACTAATGCCATTTATTATGAATATTTAATATGCAGGTATTTAAGCCATAAATTATAAAATATTTCATTTCATGTAAGTGGATTATCAATTTAAAAGCTTAATTAATGAACATTAGTTAGTTGTTAATTTATTATTACAAAGTTCATTTGAGTTTATCTTTATTTCATCATCATCAGCCTTTCAGTCTACTCCTAGACTATCGGCTTCTTTCTCTTTCGAGAAATATTTGAGCATTAAGACCCCACGGCTGCTTAAACAGGATTGGGGAATGCCTGTAACCCTGTTTTTAATAGTTGACGGCGGCAATCGTCAACCCAGGGGGACCGCCGGCTTTACGTGCCCTCCGAAGCACGAGACGGTCAAAACTGTGACTTTTAGCCTTGAATTTTTAATCTTCGCAGATAGGTGATTTTGAGATGAAAATTTTTAGATTTTCATTTACTGCACTTTAACACTGCAAAAAGTGTGATAATTTTAAAAATTTAATTTAATCACACATTTTACTTTGAAAGACAAAGTTCCATTTCACGGTAGTCGCTTCAAATTAAGAGTAAGTGCTATAAGAATATGCTGTTTGATTTTTAAAACAAAAAATAAGTACAGAGTTTGCATACAAAATGTGATAAGTAATAAATTTTCAGGTGAAACTTAAAATGTAAACAAAGCATTGCAATATTCGAGATCAAACAATACGGTGTCGAGTGCTACAAGTTGTAAAATGAAATTACCTCAACCGGAAAGTCATAAAACAAACTAAGGTTTATATGTTATAATCAGAAAATTTAACGTTCCAATTCGACGGCCATTTGCATTACAAAGAACGAATAGTTCTCGGTCGCATGTTGGTAAAGTAAATGATTCATAAATATACAGTATGACCACACAAGCAAACTTATTTTACAGGGGCAACATAAGTATTATGTAAAAATAATACTTTTTAATTATTGCTAAAATTAATAAACTAAATTTTGCTTTTCATTTTGTAAGCAAAATTAAAGTTCGAAGTTGTAGCAATAATAATTTTCAAACCAATCAACATGAGTGCATTATTTTCAAACAAACTTTGATTAGTTTAAATCGGTAAGTTGACGCAAATTGTTTGAGCTTCTAAACGTAGTTTGAAACTTTATTAAATGCAAAGCGCTTACAAATGGGACGAATACCATTTTCTTAATTTATTATTAAACTTAAATTATTCAATTAATAATGAATTCAATTGTTATACTAATAATTACTTTTCGTTAATTTATTACAAAATCATATTTATATGAGATGGTACAGATATTTTGGACTACCAAGCTCTGAACAAATTTTTTACAGGGAGGGCGCGCAGCCTTGCGTTCTCAAAAAGGAGCCGCTGCTGTGCAAAAAAATTTGATGCCGACACGCTTTTGTTTAATTTTGTCTTAGAAAATTCCAATTTAAATGTCTGCATGTAGTAAATTTTTAATTTAAAATTCCGTTACTTTACACCAATACTGTTTGTTAATTAATTAAATCCCAAATTAATTATGAAGTGAATTCTTCTTTTTTTTGTCTTTCCGTCTCGTCTTCAAGGCACTACGTCCAAGGTAATTAATTATTGCACATTCTTGTAATTTTAAATTAAATATCACATCTCTTCATAACTTGGCATACATAATCTGCCTGTTATTTTTTATAAAAATTTAATTTTATAGTATAAGATTTTAGAAGAATAGTATATTATATAACAAGTTTACAAAGTTGATTGTTACAGGAAATTGCCAAGGTATCAAAACTATTTTCAGGCTAATGCATACATTATATTCAAACAAAATTTAAATTTAAAATGTGTTTTCCTTTTGTTAATTATTTTTGTGTTATTTTACTCATATGCATTACTTCAAGCACTCAAGTGTAACTTATTTTATAGATTATTTTAATGTTTTTAATCTTATAGCTCCATTTAATTCACAAACTTCTTTATTTTCTACCTATTAATCGTACACTCTTTTATTTACGTCTTCCTTTAACGTTTTTATTTTGCATTTAGTAGCATTTCTTTCCGTTCTTTTGTGTTTATTTTTATTTATTTCACATTGGTTGCTATTTACTTCTATTTTAAGTTTTGTACAACAACATTTAAGATTATTATCAGTTTTATAATGTTTTGTTGGTAATCAAATCAAAAATATAAAATAATTTAGCAACAATTAAAAAATTAGCCGCAACCATAAATTAATCCAGTTTTGCTAAAGGGGAAATAATAAAAAATTCTTATGAAATTTAAGCAGTAAGATTTTGCATTTTTCATGCAGCAATAAATTTTCGCCTAAAGCTGAAGTTGTGTTTTTTGCATTGGTCTCGAATAATTTACATCGCAATTTAATAAATGTCTTCGGCAAAAACATCGTAAGCTATAAACCAAATAATAAACTCATTGGTAAAAACTACAAATAATAATTATAATTATTATAAAAAGTATATTTTCAGTTTATGATTCGAAAACTTAAATTTTAAAAATATTTCCCTGCAAGAAAAATTTGTACCTACGCACATAATTTTTTACTCGATTCCTTATTATTCGTTATTGCAGTTTCTACTTTTATTATCAACACTTCTAAACAACAAACTTATAAAGCTGATATTTTACTCGCCCTACCGTTTCTACTTAAAAAAATGTCAAACTAAATTCAGAAAAGACAATTTGTATGTAGATTCTTAGGGAGAAAGAATTTTCTTGTACTTTACGTACACATTCTTTTAATGCAAAACTTTCACGGAATGTCTTTACACAAAAACTTTTCTAAATTTTTAAGTGAATTTTAAAATCAGCTCCTAATTATTATTTTACACTCCTGTTAGGATTAACGCCGATAATTTATCGCTGAGATAGCGAAATTGAAATTATACAAAGAAATTCTTGAACTTAACCAGTTAATTTGGTGTATATTTGTTAATACGATAATTTGTAGTAGCAAGGGGTGCAAAATAATTATTTAAGTTAATTTCACTTGATAGAAGAATAATGTTGTTTGCAAATAATTCATTGATACAAATGGGTAAACCCATTTAATTGTCGATATTCCGTGTTTATTGTCACATGTTTGTTCTATTCTGTGGTTAGCTCCTGCTTTAGTATTATATAACTGTGATTGGCATATTAATTTAATTTCTAGATGAACACGTTACTGATTTCAGAAACTAACAATAATTTAGCATTAGAATGCAAGTATTATTTGAATTAATGAGATACTTATATGCATATTTGCGCTCAACAAGTTCACTATTTACTAATCAATCGAATTAACTTAGCAAATTGCGTAAATATGTAATTTGGACACAGATTTGATTATTTAAAATCGATTTAACTTTTATTATTTTCTTAGTGCAGATTTTCTCTAATACAATTTAGTTTACCTTAATTAGATTACAGTTATGTTTTCTATTTTAATTCTAAGGCCGAGCTTTCGTCCTAAACCCTAAGGACGCAAACTGTACATAACAAGGTGATTTAATTTTTTTTTAAACGCAGTCCATGGTTTAATTTAACAAATAACGTCATTATGTTAATTAATGCCGTTAATCCTTGCGACATCCTATGTAACATTTCCCAGTTAACGAAATGTTAACAGGGTCTAAAATATTAAAACTTTTAATTATGAAAGTTACCTATACATGCGCTTTTTAAATAAAAGAAAATTAAACCCTTTGCGAAATTGACCGCTAAAGGAGCTCAATTTTCATCTTACGGTTTTTTATGTAATATCCAAGCGCGAGCTTTCATTTAAATAGCTTTCAAAATATAAAATTAAGGAAAATTATAAAGTAATTTCAGATAATTATAATCTCGACTAGCTCTTTGACAACTTTCTGCTTTGGGTTTAAAAATTTTTCTCTAAATGGAGAATTGCAATAAGGGTTGAACTGTTACTTTTATAGTTGCGAGAAAATAAATTATTTTTTAAATCTCACTAGGATAAATTATTTAACAAGCTCTGAAATATAACGGAAAGTTTGTTCAAAATTAATTGCAAATTGTTTTAAAAGCTTAACATCCAAATAAACTGGTAATTTAAATGATAAATACAGCAAACATTAAAGTTGCAGTTGTGATAATAAATTGAATTAATTTTGAATTGCATTAACGCATCGTTCTAACTGAAAACTTGTTTAATTACTGCAGGTATTCGTTTATTTTTATTGTTTTTGTCATGAAAGGTTACGATGAATTCATTATGAACACTTATTTAGATTATACGAAAAGCACCAACAATTTAAATTGAATTGTTTAATTTTATTAATTTCGGTTTTATAAAATAGGAAATGAAAACCAAGCTGGTGAGCGGTGGTGTAATGAAATAGAAAAATGATACTGAGACCATTTTTCAACTAAGAAATGGAAATTAGTTGAAATTAAAAGTTTTGCTCTTTTGTTTGCAGCCACATCGCTTTATACAGACCGTGTTAAGTAATAAAGTTTATATGGAATTTGCGAGAATAGCATGAATCGAATCTATTGAAAGCAGTCCGGATAAGGATTAATGTTCGTTCGTCTGAAACAAATCGGTACGGAAAGGATTGTAAGCAATCGGATGAACTATTATATCGCTTTCTGTATTGGCTGTATCAATACAAACAGGTAAGTTATCAACAATAACGCCAAAGTTTGGATCCGGAAAGCTTTAACAGTAATCAAGAAAATTTTGACAAATTAAAGCTCATTTTTATGTGGAAAAATTCTTATCCACTTTACACGATATTATATTCTTCCAGTGAAAATGTTAAATTCGACAGGTTAAAATAAGTTTTGTTTTAGGAAAATCGATTTAAGCTAACTGCCGAAAGAGATTTTACTTGGAATTCTACATTAGTCGAGAATTCTACATTGTTGTTAACAGAAAGGTCTGAAGGCCAGAAAAGGAAATTCCAATTTTTGTTGTGTCATGTGATGATAATTAGACTAGAAAGTTTTCTACTTGTACAGAAAACCAACGCTGCTTTTGGCATTTAGACTTGGTGTATTGTAAACATACGCAAAACTCCAACATGCATTGTTAAATATGAAAATAATACTATTTGTATCCTTAATAATGATTTACAAGGGTTGTAACATCATAATTTTCATTAATAGAAATATGTTACAATTTAAGAATTTCTGGATTCGTAATACAAAAAATATTTATTGACTTTTTAGAATGCCTTCGAGAGAAAATCAAATTTCAAAAATTGATGATAATATGACGTCGTCAATATTTTTTAAATGGCAACTTGTTGATTTTCAATCGTTGATTATACAAAAAATATAAATTACATTCTGAAAAATAAATTATGTAAAAATTTTGAGTTTCCTTTCCACTGTTCTTTTTTTGCTGCTGTATAAAACTTGGGATATTTTGTCATTGTAGACTGTAATTTCAACAATTTCGTGAAAATATAGGGAATCACGAACGTAAATTTCGTATATACAAAAAACAAATTTTTTATGTGACAGAATAAGAAATACTGAAATATCGATGCATGATCGACATAAAAAGCAGTACGTGATTATGTTGACCTGTGGTGCACGGAAAGCTTGTAAGAATATACGTGGAAAACTATGACGGTGTAACCGTTTTTACGTACTTTTAACCTGTACGTTTTCTATACTTGTTTGTTTTTCATTTCTATATCAAAATCTATATTTCAGTATGGTTAAAATGAAAATTAGCAGTTTCTAAAGCTTAACAGTTTATTTTTCTTCTAAAACTAAAATATTCTTAAATTTCAATTAAATTTTAGAAAAAACAACCATAACTCAATTTATAACTTAATTTTTCTTCACGCAACCCAATATATACTATACTATTGTAGTTTAATTTTAATAACTGAAACGTTGACTACTTAATATTGTACTACTTTACCATTCAACCCTTTAAATATGTATACCTTTAAAAGCATATGAAGTATGCAATGAATTTCCAACCTTTGTAATTTGAAATAATTAATAATTTACATTTAGCAATGCACAATAAAAGCATGACCATGTTTAAACTAATATTAATTTTAATTATTTGCATTTTCCGCGCTTTACTAAATATTAAATAATATAATAGAAAAATATTTGCTAAAATTATTCAAAAAAAAGGACTGACGTTATTTGACATAATAAGACATTTCGTACAAAAAAATCTGTGTAATTCGCTTGACAGCTGACCTATAATGTGATTGATTGTGCATATATAAAAATTTGTTTGAACATAATGGTTTAGCTTTTAAATATATGTATTATAATTTTCTTTTCAAACTTTTTCTAAATACAAATTGAAGTTATAAGATTTAAGAGTCTATACGAATAGAAACATTAACAATTTCGAAATCTGATCGAACGTGAAATACAGTTATTGGAGTTGAAATGTTTCTGACATATCGATTTATGGCGACAAAGCTGTGGTTATTATTTTAAGAGCTAAAATTTGTAGCTCTTAAAAGTGATATGTTTTGGCTGAACCAACGTTTGCCTCATTAGCCTTTAACCCTATACTACGTGCAAATAAAAATCTTACCAAGTTCTGTAAAAATTTGTAAATTTTTAATAATCCTTACGAAACACATCTCGGTAACTTTATTTTTTGAATGTTTCAATTATGCTTTATAAATTACGGTGATGTTTACTTTGTACCTTGTTATACGGGCCAAACCGCTAAACATACGCACGCAAGAACGGCGATGCCCTTATAATTACAGCAGCTTCTAAATAGGCGATTACATTATTAACAACTTCTCTTTTGTACAAGTAACAAAGCTCAAAAAAAACCGTAGCTTAAAGTGTAATATTAAAATTTTTTAAATTATTTAGTTCAAAAAAAGTGTCCGGTTTTGTTGGTTTTTTTCAACAACAAGCAAGAGGCCATTATAAGAAAATTTAAGTTGTTTGATATAATGAAGCCGGTGTGCTGAAGACATTTTATGTATTAATTTCACAGTCAAAGCTTTACAGGAAATATACTGTAGCTAGAGGAAGGGAGTTTAGTGATCTTTTGCTGGTCCACTGCACTAATGACCAAGGGTTAATGGATCAGCAACAAACATAATCTGAACCATTCTGTCGCATGTCGCACTTTGCTAAGAAGATCTTGCAATTACACTACAATGTCATTGCGACAAAATTTATATTACACAAACATTTAGTGCCATCACAAATTAATAACAAACTTAAACAGTTTTCTTTTGATGAAAGAGGAATTTTGAAAAGCAAAATATTTCAGTAGAAATATAATCAGTAAATTCACTTAATTTTTACTGTCGACTTATGTTGAAAAAAGAGATTGGCAAATTAATTGTCGAAATAGGTTTTTCTCTCATCAAAACCATGAAAATTATAAATGAAAAATTAAACGGGACACCCGGTATAACCAAGACGTTGAAATGTACTAAAAATAGAAAGTTAAGCACGTCATTGCAACTATACCAGTCAAGAACAAATAAAGACAAACGTAAAAAAGAAAACACAGAAAAACTGCTTTATGCATTAATATTTAACCATCCAGTAAACAAGAAAAATGTACTACCATATAAAATATAATAAATGTGATAATATCAAGCTTCATTATTTACCTCAAAGAAAAACAGTTTTTGTTTTTAAAAGTTGCATTTATTTTTACAATTAATTTTGCTGATATAAAACCAAGCAGTTTAATTTTTATTTCGCTATCTTGAATAGTTTCAACGCAAAATTGATGAGTACCCCCCGATAAGATACAGCAACAGAGTTTGTATTTTTAAACCTTTTAAGGTGAAAATTAAAATCGTGTACCAGCAAATAAGAATTTCCTATGTAAATTGAAGTAACCATTTATTACAAACATTAAGTACACACAACAAATTTATATATTTTAATTGTGGAACAGTAAAGACTAATAAACATAATGTAATTGCAGTAAATTTTGGTAATTACGCAACACCAATTAAGCTTCGCTAACAAAACGGCTGCACGGAGATAAAGCTCGTTTTGTTATTTAGGGTTCTTTTGCTATAAATTAGTTCATTTAAAAATTTTTGTATAAATAATTTAGATATATGTATACCTACGTTATTTTGTTTATCTTAACGATTGTTTTATATTCGAAAAAAAATATATGCGTACCCATACTTAATCCAGTCGTTCTTTTATGGAGTAGGTGAAAAATACTGAACATAACATAACGCAAGATATTATTTAACTAATTCATCTTCACTAAGTCTCTCCTCATTTTCTTATCCTTGCATCCTTTCTTCGCTTTCACATCATCTATTATAACGAGTTCAACAGTTACTTCTAATTTTTCCTTAATTCACACATTCATCTTTCAATCATATCTTACTTAACTTTTTTCATAATCTTACCGGAGGTCAGCAATAACTGTTACAAAAATTTAAATTATAAAATTGACTTCTGGGCTGAATTTGTGCCCTACGGAAACGGTAAGACAGAGAATTTACAGATGTACAATTTTGATAATAGGTGTTGTTCCCGTTTGATCCATAAAAACTGAACCATAAAATCCTCCAGATGTATCGTGGCGTTATCTATAAATACTATTGATTTATACTATACTATTGTATATTAAAATAAACAAAATTGCTAATGGGATGACCCTTATTTTTCCACTTGTTTCTCTCTAATATCAAGAATTCAAAAATACAAAATAACGTTCACGAAAGCAGACTGTTGCGTACTAATTATTCCCTGTAGATCTATTAATATTTTGTAATTTTAAAATATACTGTACATACATATTTATCACCAAACATAAGGATTGTTACAGCTGCGCTACCTATACGTTCGAAATTGCTTTTGGGCTACTAAGATTTTCGGATGTTTATTGAAATATTAACTTGCATTATTCGGAACAAAATTAACTTTACGTGAATTTAGATTTATTTTGTTTTTGAATTATGTTTTGTTTTATGATGAAAAGCTCTCATTGTTTTCCACTGTTCTTCTTTTTCTCCCCTCTCACGTTTTTCTCAATATTCATTTCTTTTTAATACATTTTCAAACTATATCACATTTTATTGTTTTAATTAACTTTATTTTTCTGCAATATTAAATTGCAAAATTTATTTAATTTAAAGTTCATATAAATATAGTACAAATTAAAATTTACTGTTGTTCTTCTTTATTCTGATAAACTGAATGTTTTTCTCTCTGGCTGACCGGTCTATTGTGACCAGCTGGTAAATATTTTTCCGTTTGCTGCCAACAATAACTTCACCGCGTGATAAAATCTGAAAGCTTTGAAGCTGATCTAATGACGTTATTGCTACTACTTCCCCTAAAATTTGGCATTACAAAATCATATTTGTACTGCTGCGCGTGTAAAAATAACATTTTATCACCCAGATTAGTAGCAAAACCCAATAAATCATTGTATTTGATAAAAATTTTAAATTAATTTTATTATTAATCAAACTGGTTTCACAGCTAATTACAATTTTACGTTGTGTGTATTATGAAAACCACTATATTTTCCCAGTACATTATTACTCGAAAATTTTGCTGTAAGGAATAACCCAATAACTAAACAAATCTTAAGTTTTCAAACAAATTCCATGATGGCGAGGTGGGATAATATGTTAGCTACTTCAAATTTTCAAGGTTTTGATTTCAGCAACGTAGTCAACTTTATCGTATTAGATTATTATTTATACAGATGAGCTTTATTACACGAATATCTTCCTTTTGGAATGGTAGGTGGTTGTGTTAGGACTAAATAAATAATTCAATTTCAAATAATCCTAAAAAAAACGCTACACACTTTTTTTTCGCAAATTCACCCCAAAAATGTAAAATCATAACAAATAATAGTAATTTTTTAATTAAAGTACCGAAATATACTTAACATAAAAAGCATTTTTATCATTTATCCTTTCGGGGATTTAATATCTATTTATTTCGGGCTATCACGTATTCTATTACTCTGATTTCCAAATATTTTGTCTTTCAAATTATAACCCCAAGAAGTTTGGTCGACTTCCTGAGGTTTCAAATTTACCCTTAACTTTTAGTTTCCGTAAGATCTAGTAAGGTTAATTTAATACTTAGATCGATCCTAATAGTTTAAATTGTTTGACCTAGGATGAATAGAAGATAAACACCTTTTAAAGTATTAACATGATATTGGATCATCAGTTGCCAAACACTAAAAGTGTCAGCTAATGAATATCCTGTTAGGTTTTGTTTTAAACTTTAAAATATATTGGTAAAAAAGTTAAAGTATAATAAAAAAAGTTACGGATTAAATAGAACAATGTAACGGAATCCTGTAAAAGTGCTTCACCTATCTTAGAGTATCCTGTGTATTTAGTACTCGTATGTAGATAGCACTACACTATTACATCTATATTACATCGGAAAAACTCCTTCGGCTCTTAAGTACCGTAAACTCGATAAAAAGTTAAAACAATTTTTCTTCAGAATTTATTTAACATAAACTGGAAGAATTCGATATCGAATTGAACATAAAGTGATATAAGTCATGTGAATGTTAAAATAACACATTGAAAATTGCACATCACGTTTGTTTAACCATCGAATAGTAGAAGATATAAAAAGCAAACAAATCCAAAAGGAATAACATAAATTGTTTGGAAAACTGGAAAAGTTGAAAACTACAGGGATCAATTAATTTGTTCCTGTTACTAATAAATATCAATCCCGGAAATCCAATCTGTAACTCTATCTATTCTTAGTAGGCATTAACGAACTGAAAATGTGAAAAGTTGCACAAGAAAATTTACATATTTTACTAAACATATTTTTGGATTCTCCGTAGCGTATAAACTTAAAATTTTATTATTGATTTATGTCCGAAAAGGAAATAAAAAATTCAAAATTTTGTTCTTGTAACATAATGCATGTATGAAATAAAGTTATAATTTTTTTGTTTTTTGATCAAAAAAACCCACCAATCTTCTTAAAATAAAATAGGCTACAAGACTGGTCTTTGTCTGCCACTATAAATCAGAGTAGGATTGATCTTGTTAGTAAAGCGAATCTTGTAACACCAGGAGGGGATTGAGGACAATTTCTTGTTGCCAACGGTGATAATATATTGCTGTGCAAGATAAGAATTTTAACAACTGTAGTTAAAGATTATTTGTTAATTTACGGAAAAGAATTATGGGACCAATGATATATTTCCTTATGTCTCGGTTTTATACTTCTGAAATTAATATTAAATCATTTCCAGTAATTTAAAGTCGCCAAAGTTAATGATATTCGGTAATATACATTTGAGAGGGTTTTATGGCTTTCTAATCGACGTCAAACATGTTAATTTGTGGTTTTCATTGCTTTCTTAATATAAGCAGCTATTTCCCACATTTTTAATTTCTCTTACTTTTATTTATTTCTTTAACTTTTTTTAAATTACGTTTTGATTCTATTATACTATTGAATAATTCATTTTCTTTATCTTTATATTTCAAGTTTGTGTTATTTGCGTACTAAGGTACTAAACGTAAATTTTTTTACATTTGACATCGTCTATGATCGTTGGAATTTGTATCTAAACATTGATATAGTATGTAGTATGTTAAGGATGTCGAATACAGTGACCGAAATCGTTTGACAATTATAAACGAGGGGTAAATCTCACGGGAAGTCTGGTGTACAACTTGTGAGAAGTCCGAGGAAGTCTGGGGAAGTCTGGGAAGTCCGGGGAAGTCTGGGGAAGTCTGAGGAAGTCCGGGGAAGTCTGAGGAAGTCCGGGGAAGTCTGAGAAGTCCGGGGAAGTCTGGGAAGTTCGGGGAAGTTTGGGAAGTCCGAAGTAGTAGGAAGTCTGGTGTACACAATTTTTGACCGTGGTTTACCCCTCAATTATAAATGTAAGATTTGAAAATAATCATAACCGCATTGTGATATCGGTTAAATCCAGATTCTCTGGTTAAATTACGAATTAATTTGTTATCCCGTAGGTTTGGGCGAACCATCGTCGAGTTGACCGTCGCCGAGTTGACGTCGCCGAGTTGACGTCGCCGAGTTGACCGGGTGCGTAAAGAAGTAATAGAAAGATATTAACATCATTGCAAAGCTAATTTAAAGATGCATCTTTTTAAGTGTAATTCATACAAGGTATCCCCGTGACCGTCGAGAACCTTTGAGGTGGTGATAAAGGACACATTTCTAAGTCAATTTTTCAAATAAAATTTTGGTTCAAGTCCAAACCCTTGGGTGGTGCCTCCCTTCAAAGCAATTTTTTGAATTTCTGATTTCAAATGGCCATAGCTCCGATATTATTGATTTTTTAAGCTTAATGCGTTAAAACATTTTTAAAAATCATTAGCTTATCTATAAAATAGGTAATAACACCTTACCGTCTAGAATCAACCGATTTTGAGTTATAAATTAAATTAAGGGAAAAAATGTTAAAACAATTCAGGTTTTATTTTTTCTACTTTTCTTGCAAAGCCCGTATCTCCTAAAAGAATCGTCTTAGAAAAAAAAAGTGATGACCCAAACCGGATAGGGAATTTAACGGGCTATAACTTTGGTTAAATAAATCTTTTTGAGAAACTAACCGTTTTCACAGAACTTTTGAAAATAATGAACAAGGTATAGATAAAAAACAAATATATTCACAAAATTTAATTTAATAAATTTTCAAAATGGCTTCCCTCATTTTCAGCTTACAGGCGTGCTCTTTGGTGTTTAATGGTGCTTCTTTCGTTAAGTTCTGTTACACCTATCTGTATTCTTTCCATTAATTTTTTTTACTTTTTTTATTACACCTTTTTCATTATTTTCAGAATTTCTGTGAAAACAGTTAGTTTTCCAGAAAAATTTATTTAACCAAAATTATATCTCGTTAAATTCCCTATCCGGTTTGGGTCATCAGTTTTGTTCTAAAACGTTTTGCTTGAGAGATACAGGGTTCCCAAAAAAAGTAAAAAAAATAAAACCTGAATTTTTTAAAACATTTTTTCCCTTAATTTAATTTATAACTCGAAATCTGTTGATTCTAGACAATAAAGGGTTATAACCTAATTTGTAGATAAATAAACGATCTTTAAAAAAGTTTTAATCCATTAAGCTTAAAATATCAATAATATCGGAGCTATGACCGTTTGAAATAAGAAATTTAAAAAATTGCTTTAAAGAGAGGTACTCCCAAGAGTTTGGACTTGGACAAATCACTACCTCAAAAATTCTCCACGGTCACGGAGACACCCTGTACATAAAATAATGAATGCCGTAAATGATAATTTTCCCTTGTTGTAGTACAAGTATGGCTTTTACATTTAAATCGTAAGTATACATTGATATTATAATATTTCAAGACGAAGTGTTTTACAGTTAAATATAATTTTATTGTTGTTTTATTGTTGTAAGAAATTACTGTCGTCGCTTATACCAAGATGGACTATATTAAAACCGACTTGCAAGAGGTGACAATGTCTAAATTAAGCTGGCGTAAGCAACATAATTTGTCTTTTGAATATTTAACAATGTGAAAACTCAAAATAATTGAATTCAAATGACGTTAAAATACATAAAACAATAGCACAACTATGTAGAAAATTTTTAGAGTAAAACTCGAACTCGTAAATAATTTCTTCACTATCTGTTGGTGACTACTGTCACCATGTTAATAATTTAAAAATAATAAATAAATAAATATATTAAATATGCACAACCTCGACAATAAATTGTTTGATATCAGTTTATAGTTTTCATGCTTCTCATATATCAATCAACACATTTACACCTGCAGCTAATCAATTATGTCAATTCCTTTCAGCGTTACACAATAACTAATCAGGAATTCAACAAAATATTTGTTTCAAATTCAAAAATAAAAACTACACTAACAACGCGCAACGCTACAAAAACATTCTGAATTAAATAGAAAAAGAAAAAAAATTTAAATGCATAAGCACACGGTTGGTACTGAAAACGACAATCATATGATGAATGAGAAGAAAGAAAGAAAGAAAATAATATCCATTCAAGAAAGAAAAATTTTTAATGTTTCATTTACTGTTCCTAATGACTACACAGGAGGTTCGCCAATTTATTCCGGCTTTTAGAGAAAAGGTTGGGAACCGTTGATCTAATAAATTGAACAGTACTAGAGGAAAAATCATGCAATGTCACAAAATTGTGAAAATTCCGATTTCCATGACATCTGCTTAGGTTTTTTGAATTGGAATCACAAAAATTTAGATATCGCAAAATCACTTTGATATGACATTGCATGATTTTTCCTTGGGGTCTTCAATTATTACAAGACCAAACTTTGTGAAATTTTGCAACTTTCAAGAGAAATTTGCAATTTCAGCTGTGGCAAGCTGCTGGCCTGGAGGTAACTGTAAGCTACTAGTAATAAACATCATGTTTCATTTTAGATCTATATATTGGCAGCTGAGATGCATACATCGCATTATTACAACATAATATGTTGAGAACGTTTACTGAAATTGACTTGGGTCTAGAGACTGAAGGACTTGAAAGTTTAGTCCTGAGGAGAGTTAAACTATCTGAACTGTTTTTTGTGTTTGTTTAAAAAATCCGAAAATTATACAAATAATTTTTTTTATTATCTGGAAGATTTAACTTGTACGTAATATGAGTCGGTATTTTGATTAATGTTTTTTATTAATTTCGAAACTCAAGTGTAATTCCGTAAAACGAATACTTGTGTGTTGAAGAATTTTCAAGACGTAAAAATGATGCTTTAATATTTCTCACATAAAAATGTTTCTTATAATAAATTGAAATATTCAGATGTATAAAAGCAACCGTGTTGTCTTAGCATCAAAAATTCATGAGATATACATTTATATAGGTTTGCTTATAATTTGAAATACGTGTTACAGGATTTAGAGAAGATATTTTGAGGGTTAGACTTAATCTTCCATTGAATTTCTTAAGCGAGGTCGTATCTTGAAGTCATGATTTTCCAACAAACAAAGCAATATTATTACTGTAATCAAACTAAAATTAGTTCATCGAGTTTATATTACAATTATTATTTTAGGAAGTGGAATTGTTTGAATTGTGTAAATATGAAAATTGTTAATTTTAGACACTAGGAAGACAATCCAAATTCAATTTCGAAAACCACTAGACAATCTAATTACATGCTATGATTTCTGTTTGTGCACATGCAGAATGTACTTTAAATTATTAATTAGTAACTGACGTTATTACTCTGCTTATCTACGCATAATAGATAACGGGGTTGTTTAATTGATATTTTGTCATTGCAGTGTCATGTACAATTTGTGAAGTTAAAACGTTCCCATGATGATAATTCTGTAATCCTAAACTATCGTCGATGGCCGATAATTCTAAAATTCTTCGAAACATACTAAAAGTCCGAACGTTCAAAAGTTCAAGATACGACTCGAAGATAATTAAACGTACACAGTTGGAATAATTTATAATTCAAATAAATGTATTATAGAACATGTAAATTTGTTTAGGTTTGAAAATGGTTTAACTTTCTAGATCTGTTCACATCATTTTACAACAACATATAATATGAGTTAGGTTTACCTAGTTAATTATACATACCAAATGTCTGCTTATAAGAGATAATTTTACTCTATTTACTGTCCTGTTAAAATTACTTATTATGCCATGACCAAATTTGCTTGCCACAATAGAAATCATTATAACTATCGAACTGAACTATCAAATTGGCAGATTTGATTAAATTTACTTTTCACCGAAAGTCAACTTTAACTTTTTTATATATAACTTTTTGTGAACTTAAATTTACGTAGGCAGGTAGTATATTTAAAAAGTTCGATATATAAACTTCAAGCTAAACTAAATACAAAAAGTCTATAACGCATCTATGAAATAAAAACTTTAAATAAGAATTTTAGGCAAACTTTTATGAAGTCATTTTAATTCAAATTTTACTCGACGCTTCACCGCCAATATATTTTACTAAGTTTTGATCGATTACTTCAAAAAATTACGAATTTTGATGATCAACTTATGATCCACAGGTAATGCCCGTTGAGACTTCCTTGCAGAGTTAAAATTCATATTTTATTGTTATTTAAATTTTCTGGTCGATCGAATAGCTATTTAAGGCCTAAAATAAATCAAAATTTTATAAAATGTAACTTTAATTTGCAAACTCTTCAGCAATGCTGGTTTAATTCGGTAGTGAGTTATAATTTAACTGAATCCTTCTTGGATATTTATTAAAAATTCTATTTTCTGAGTGATTGCTAGAATTATTGAGTTTGCTTTAAGCATTATTGATTAATCAAATGCAACAAACATTTTTGTAGAGGCATATTCCATTGTATCATACAGAAATAACTAATGAATATTAGTGCACAATGATGCAATGTTTTGGTTCTTATGTTACATTAGGTAGACTTTACAGGGAAGAATTTATTTTAGCTGTTTTAACTGTTTGAATGTCAAATTTTCAAAGTGAATTCGAAAACGTCGATGCAAACATAATATTATATTATTGTAACAGTATCTGTGTTCACTGGGAATTAAGCCTAATTTTTAAGTAACTAATTTTGTTTAGTAGCTTCATTGCTGTGACATCAGATATCCTTGCAAATCAAAAAAATTAATTAAAAATCTCTTAATCAAATTTTCTCTTATCTTGCACGGTTTATAAGTTAACAAAGAAGTTAAAATAATAAACAAAACAGTATAATAATTTCAGGATTTCGTATAATAAAAATAATAAATTAATGAGAAAAAAACGAATGAAAATATTTGTAGGGGATCCTAATTTGTATAACAAACAAACGTAATGATGATATTGAATATTTATATTTTCTTTTCATGTTTCTGGAAATATTTTTGTTTATTTAATTCGTTAATTTGAAATATCTCGCACAAAGTTAATTTTATAACAGCAATCTCAAATTATCATGGTTTTCATTAAATTGTTAAATTGGATTGATTTTGATAGAAATTACATTTACAAATTATAAAATAAAAATTAAAAAATACAAGAGAAAGAAACCAAATCGAAAACGGAAAAAAGGAATTTTTCGTCCTTATTTATTGATGGTAATTTTATAAATGAAATGCAAAAAAATGTTAGAACATAAAATATTTAAATTCGAAAAAATCATAAATTACAGATTATATTTAAAAAATCATAATAGTTGTGAAACTTGAAACTTTGTTGTTGTCAATTGCACAAAAACAAGATTTAAAAAAAGACTTTAAACCAGGTAATTTTGCTTTTACCCCCGAATTATCCATCAACACAATGATAATATTAAAACTTCCATACAATACGCTAATTAAACTAATAAAAATCAAATATATATTTTTCAGCTTTCAGCGAAGGTTATTAATTTATTAATTTTCACAAGTTAAAAATTAATATAATTTAATAATAGTTCAGCCAGCTTAAAATGCATTTCTGACCTACTCGTGCTTTATTTGTGCTTTAAACAGAATTTCAAATGAGAATTATCTTTATTCTGGACTATTTTCATATTTTTGTTGAACAAAGACAGCATCAATTACTGCATTAAATGCAATTTTCCCAGATGGCAGCCAAAATGCTTAGAAAAGTATTAAAACAAAATTATTTTCCAATTAATAACATTAAATTAGCTTACCCAAACAAAAAAAATATTAGACGATTACGAACCTGAAAATAAAAAAAAAGTATTAGTAATTTAATTAAAATATTTTTTTTAAATAAATTTAAAACAAATTAATATTAATTTTCAAGGTACATTCATTATTTTTGTTAAAATCAGTAAGAAAGAAATAGAATTTTGTTTGGTAGTTTGTACCACTCAAACATTACTCTTTCAACAGCGAAAAAGTTTCCCTGCTGTTTTGATTGATTCAACTTTAACACTTTTTTCTATAGAAAGCAAATAAGATTTTTACTCCAAAACATTTTTTATTTTCCAAGTAATAAAATACAAAAAATTGTTATACTCTTTTCTCCAAGGCACAAATAGGATTTCCTTTATAATAAAAATACACCAAGAAGTGCAATAAATATTAGGGATGAATGCAGCGGAAGATGTAACTCCATTTTGTCATTGTGTCGTATACGTTACACCTTTGTAATATTGCGTTCAAATAAAAATAATTATTTAGCTCACAAAGCGTGCAAAAATCAGGTTTTTTTAAATGTAAATTTGAAAATAAATATCTCTACATTTAAAATTTAATTCGTATAATTTTTACATTTTATAAAGAGAAGTTCTCTTATTGCATGTTATTTAGGTCAGAAACTGTAATTAATTTCTCTTTGAGAACAAGAATCCATTTGCAAATTGCTGTTCATTGGATACTTCGCCAAGAACAATTGCTTCGAACGGCAATAGGTTTGTATCCTTCAGATATTTGACATCGAAATAGACTGCTCTGTAATCCCAAAATAGTATTAACTTTGTGAAACAACAATTAACTAATTCGAAATTTAAACATAAAATTTATCACGTTTTAAAAAATTAATTCACCCCCTGCGAGTGCGTTATAAATATTTGTTGTTGAAATCCACAATTTTACTTTATTTGAAATACTTTTAAAATAAATTTTAATATCTCCGTTAATTTTGTAAACCACTTTTTCGAATAATTCAAAATGAGAGCAACTTTCAAATAAACTTCATTCGATCTTAGGGTTAATATAATTTTACTCGCAGTTGTGCTTTCACACAGTCAACCTAATTAAAATTGGTTTAATTATGAAGAGCACTACGTCATACAATAAATATTAATTAAATATTTTCATAACACAATTTTTAGAAAGCATGTTTGTGGGGGTGCAAAATCAACATGCAGTAAAATTTAATTAATAGTGAAATTATACATATATTGAGATAACTCTGTGATAGGGGAGAATATTATAAAAATATTTTAATTATTTAAGGTTTTGTTTAAAATGTTTAATTAATTTTTGCTAATGGAAAATCGTGGGGTAATCGTTGATTAAATCGTCTGAAAGTAAATTAAGCTTAATGCTAAAACATTGTAAGCAATGCAAATATTTAGCGCAAAAAATTGGGTTCTACGTAATGGATATAAAGAATTAATTTAAAATTTTAGAAAATTTAATTTAATATTACGGCAGCTTTTAAAATTTAAAATAATTTTTGCGCAGCTGTTCATTTAAAGACCGGATAATTTTTCGGAATAATATAAATTAACAGCCAATAAATGCATCAAAATTGATCGTTCCACTTCGCGATATTAGGCTTTATCGCTTGATACGTGAGTTCGTTGAGCATTGCAATTATTAAAGTTGATTGGGCTTTCAACAAACACAGGTAGCTAATTTCAGGTTTTACAATGGCTGGTTGATTCCCTGTTATTTTCTTGTATTTCAATTTTGTGCTTTACATAATTTCAATCGCACTCTGGAATTAGGTCACATACAATTTTTTTATTCAATCCATAAGAAAAATTAATTTATATGTTATAAAGTGGAAATGGGTCAATTATTACTTTTCACTTTCATCATCTTCTAGTTTTCCCCGGCCTCGGGTAACAGAAAATGATTGTAACTCGGTACAAATGAAAAAATTTAAAACACTTCACCAAATACCGGGATAAAATTATAATTACGTAAAATATTCGACTAATAATATTTTTTTAATTTATTTAGTATGTCAATGAAAATTTTTACGCAGAGTGCGTGTTTTCAATCAATTCGGTTATTTGCATCAGATAATGGGAAATAAACATTTGGAATTAAACTTAATGGACTATGTGCTACGTGTTTGTTTTTTAGTAGCATTATTTTCCATTTGTGTCTACCCATTAAATTATATATTTAAGTCCATAATCCTTCAATTGAAAATTTTGCATAAATCAAAATTTAATTATGAGCACAAAAAAATTCATTGAATGAATAATATATTATTAATCGTTTAAAAATTTATAAGCGATTTTCAAGAAATCTGTTTTATTATTTTCCATGATAATTAAATACGGAATACAGTAAATTATTCCTTTTTACTTTTTAAAAGGACAGGTTCGATATTTTTACAATATTTTTGGTTTAATTGAAATCCAATTATGCTTCTCGAAAAGATTTTTTTTTAAATCAGAAAAATTAAACAAAAGTACATTTACCATGTACTTAACGTAACGTTAAAAATTACACGTTAAATCACAAAATCCCTTAAAACAACTGTTTCGTAATTATTATAATTGTACATTCGATCTGAAAACCACATGCAATTTTATAATATTTATTTCGGCTAGCAAAATTAATTTCTAATTTCAACCTAAAAAAATTAGCAAGTTTTTATTTAAAATTCATTAACAATACCGCACTTAACGACTCGTTAGAGTAGCGTAAGTTAAAATATTTAATTTAAAATAATATTTAAAATATTTTTTAAAATAATAAATTTTCTATAAACTTGAAAATATTTTGTGTTCTCTTCCACCATTTTGAGCTCTTTGTTATTTTACGGTCGCAGCATCGATTTTTCCATTCGAAACTTGCCTATCGAGCTATTTTACACTTGGAACTTGAAGACTATTAAAGTCTCAATTTGTTAAATTATCTAAAAAAAAAAGTTTTCTTCACCAAATTACATAACAATAAAAATTTATAACACATTTTCATCGCGCGCTTCTATGAAAATGTGCTACGCATTCCACGCACCAGTGAAAAATACATTGTCTATACACAAACAAAATTTTTATAATAAATTTGGTGTCAAGTATGACACATCAAATAAAAATATTTGTTTATTTCTTGGATTTTACGCACCACTTGAAATACAAAAAATACACAAGTTATGTCAAAATGCCACATAATTAATGAAAAATTTAAAAAGTTTCCATGCATTTATCTTGACAAATTGTGACGCGATCACTCGACTCTTAACAAGAAATTTTATTATGTATGTGGTAGTATTTTTGAAAATAATAAATTTCCTCCGAAGGTTCAAAAAAGCGACTTTCAGTTCCAACAACGTAATTGTGATAATGAAGTTGGATGCGGTGATTTTTATAGATTTTAGTAGAAATAAAAGGTTGTGGAAGTATTTTTCAATTTCGTGAAATGTTATTTGAACAATAGTTAGACGTGAGAGCAAAGTTTGTGAAATATATTTATGTCATTATTAACTTGCTGCAGCTTTAAGACGGTGGCTGCATTCCGATGAATGTCGCAGCCTACTTAAGACCATAAATCAGTAAGAATAAACAAGATGGCGTACAATAGCATGAAACACAAAGAGAACGCCGTAACTTCTGATTTAAGATTTCAGCAGATCGGATTAAGCAAAGCCGCATTCCGACTCCTATTCCAAGCACAGCCGACCAGACAAGTGAGAAATCGAATGTCTGCAAGTTTGATAATGCCAGCCAGAGCAGGACGACATGGATACATGTACAGGAATAGCTAGTGATAGTTGAACTGTAAAATAATGATAAGGTTCTAACTACGAATTCAAGGTTTATAAACCAAATGGTGGACTGTATTCTAGCACTTATCTTAGAGCTGCACACCCCTGCTGCATGTCGCCTTGATGATTCCATTTTATTCTAGTATTGTGCCAATTGTACCGATATCATGTTTCTGATTGAATTTCATCATTTCGACGCTCTCTCGGTTACCACTACATTATGATGTTTTAAATAGAATTGCCTATAATATCAAACCGAAGTCGATATTACCAAATACACTTCACTTAATTAACATTTACGTCATCAATATTGAGATTTTTATTTCGTCAAACCGAAGGAAACGCAAAAGCAACTTCAAACATTGTATCCGTAATATAGCCAGTCGTTTGTAAACAAACTTGTGTTTATCCGCTTCTAATTCCGCATGTATCGACGAAAAGTTCAATGATATAATTTCAATTGTATTAATACACTTAGTGCTATTAAAGCATAAAATATTATATAAAATGAAAAGGAAACGTTTTAAAGTGAACATATAACGCTTTATGATAAACCATCACAATAAATTTTATAACCACGTGCCAAGGCCCGTTAAATTTCTGCCAAAAGCGTATTTATGCTTGACGTAATGTAGAACTAAGCAAATGTAAGCTTGAAACTTTAGAAGGGTAGTCGGATCTTTGTCCTTTATTCAAGTAATAAAACATACATAAATCCCTTTAATCTAAAGCATCGTGTCCCGTTTGTTTCACACTTGTGAGGTTATATTTCAAAGCAAATTTAATCAATATTTGTCATAGACATCGTCCGTCATGCCATTTTAATTTCTAAGATGTACACAGATCTTCGAATCCCGCAGTCAGAGCAGTTAAAATGTTAACTTTCTAAACCTACCCAATTTCTTTTCTACCTAACCGATATGTAGTGCCATCTACATATCCGGAAGATAAATGATAAATTTAAATTTTTTTCCATTTATCAATAAAATATTATTTAACTACAGAGTTGCATAGCTGGCTGACTCATATGGCAGAGCTAGTCAGGCAGCAGCTAGTGAAACTTCCAGCTAAAGCCGGCTACCAAGTAAATAGCTGGAGTTTTTTCATGTTTAAAATTTAATTAAATATTTTATTATTATTTATTAATAACCTGATATAAAATTGAGCCTAAAAACGGGTACTGCTAAATGAATGCTTTTGCTTGATTAACAAAAATTGAATGAAAATAAATGGAGGCAACCCCAATATCTCATCACTTAATTAAATCCTCCTTAACGCTTTTATATTGAGAAAGCGTAATATCAAAGTGAAAGTAAAAAGTAATGGAATATAAAATGTAACATCAAACAAACAATTGAAAATGTATCCCTTCGTTTAAATCAGCAATATACTAAAAAAACATTCTTGTACGGAATCCTAAAAGGCAATCACAACGTATATGGGCGTTGCACAACGACTAAGTTTGTTATAAAATTTTAGTTTTCTATTTCCGAAAGCTTGTAAGTAGCATTCTAATGATTTCTTTTATATCTTAACTTTTCACTTAAATATTTTCACAACCTGAAGCAATTTTAATTAACTAAATTAGTTTCATAATTAAATTAATTTAAATGATAGCAGGAACTCATTTGCATATTTATGTCTCAAATAAAAAAAATGTTGCACACAAACGTGCGCTAACTCTGCAAGGGTGCTAAAAATCTCAACAAAATTGAAATTTTACCCTATTTGCAGAAAATATTTAAATATGCTAGCTTGTCAATTTTTGTCTTCCTACCAATTTTTAACCTTCTCTAACACGGCTACCTCAACTTGATAATTTTCCGAGATAGTTTCCAAAATTCCCTTTATAGTTAATATTAATGTTCCTGCTGTTCTATTATTGCATGTATTAGGCAGGAATTATCTATGTTTATTGCACGGTTACTGTTTTATTTGCCTAATTGTTACCATAATTTAGCTTAAATTAATCTTCGCGTATCTTACGACCTCCGTACCTTTTTGTTGTAATTAATTTATTGTTGAACGTTTACACGATTTAATTCACTTTTAAGAGACAATTAAATTCAAAGATTGAATTGTGCGTACAAGCTCCAACACAACAGGTTGGAGAAAATACGACCACGACATTTTTTACGTTACTAATATGGAAATTTACAATGTCAAAAAAAAATTTATATTTTTGCTTAGTTCTGTCTATCTCTCTATCTGTCATAAACAACCGTTCGCCGGATCATACCTTGGCTTTACACTATTTCTACTGGGTCTTTCTATTTATCCAGTTAAGTAGTACATAGTTGAAATCATGAATTAATATTGATTCGAATATAAGTTGTTACAAAAGTTTGTTATATCGATAATGCCCCAGAATAAAATTTAGTTGCTTATGTTGTATTGGTACGCCGTAATTCATTTTACCGATGCTCGCCATAATGCATCTGACGGCGCAGAGTCTACTACCATTTACAAAAGTTAGTTTAGAAAGTAGTAAAATAAAGCCCTACTAAAATTTTAGCTAGTAGCTGATTAGTCTAGTCATATATTTTATTAAAGCAAAGAAACAGTAATTTTTTTTCGACTAACCAACGAGACTATTTCCAATTACAAAATTTACCGTGTAAAATAAATTACAAATTACGAATATTTTGTATGTACTACTAACCAATGAACGGATTCGGGGTACAATTTTAATTAACTTATCCGAAACTAAAGGTATAACTTCGTTTTTCAGAAAACAAATATTATTCAAGGTGGTTTTCGTTCGCTGAAATTTATTTTAAAAAGAAAATTTTAACAAAATGTATTGGGATCTTTAATTTAAAAGTAGAAATAAATCAATAGTCAGTCAAACAAAATTAGCTTAGATACTAGAAAGACACTAAAAAAGTATAATTTAGTTATGTTTAAAAGTAACTTTGCTCTATACTTTGTTTTCATGTTAATTCTAACGAAAAATTGAAATTGCAACTACAAAACCAAAGCAGGCTAGCAGTTAACTTTATTCCGATGGTTTAATTATCATTTAAGCTAGCTTTTACGGTTAACACGCAGTCAGTTTAATATAACTACAATTGAGTGGTGCCAGTTGGTATGTTAAAAAGAGTTAACAAAAAATCTTATATAATTAATCGGTAACTAATTGACACAACTTGAGTAAAAGCGGTACATAAAATAACTAAAACAAATAGCAGTTTGTTGATTCTAATTAACTGCAGGTTAAAATTACTGTTGAAAGGAGACTTATATCGTAATAAAGTTAATTATGTAAATATAACGAATGTTTAATTGTTTTACGTATCATTACACGATTTGGAAACTAGTACAAAATTTTGTCTTAATTACTAACAAATTATTTCCCTTTGATGTATCCAAATACTCGGAAATGGCAACCATTACGCGGTAGTCATATATATTCTGCACTAATTTGTTTATCTAAGTTTGGAATTTAATCGTAAAGTTAAAACGAATAAAAATAGTTTTGAACTTTTTTGAATGAAATGACATTAAAATAAATAATTGAGGGGAACGAAAAGTTGATTAAATTTATTTTCAATTTTCAAAGACATCAGGACTTGTAATTATTGTCCTCGGTTTCGACTCGGGTAATAAACTACGCAATCGTTATATTGTACTAATATTTTTTTGAATTAATAAATTATTTGGGCATTATCAGTGGGAGAAAAGCGTTTTTAAGTTTTAACATTGTAGAAAAAGTTAATTGTGGTCTTACAACAAGAGAAAAATAAGTTGAATTGCGTAAAGCGAAATGTAAAAGCGAAAGAGCAATAAAAAATCCTAAGCTAAATTTATTTACCTAGAGCATTAAGTAAAACATTTAAGTTAAATGTCCCGGTTCATAGCCACAGTTTTGTACGCTAGGGGATGTGGAAACACATTAGGGAATGTCAGCGTCTACGTGAGACCTTGCTGCGGTTTGTGATAAGGGTCACCGGCAGGTCAAGGGTTGTTCTTCCCCTCAGGTGTTTCCCTAATTAAGAAACAACCATATTGAAGACAGTGCTTTGTGCAACTACCGCCGTGTAGGTTTATGGCGATATTGCTGAATCATGAATATAAATAAGCACCAACAATTTAATTATCCTATACCGTAATCGCCATTAATTAGAACAAAAGCTTATCGTTACAATTTAGTGTTGGTTCATGTTAAACTAAAAATTGTTTACCAATTTGTAAAATTTACAAGCCAAAATTAATTATTTTTATTTAATTAACCCGGAAAAATTTTGTTTTGCAATTTTGCGCACATAATGCACCATAGATTCGTTTTAATAACCAATAACATAGTTGTATACAAGTTCGGGGGATCATTCTTAATTGGAAATTATTGAAAAAGGAAAGTTTCTCTTATTCGTATAATGTGAAAATGAATTTGTTGCCGCCTTAAGAGAGCTTTCAGTAACTATAGTTTCAAGAAATTTGTTTTTGTTGCCACAACAAAGTTTTTTGTATTCAGAAAAAAAGATTAGTTGATTTAACAAATTTTGTAATTCCTGAGTATAAAAAAACTTGTTAATTGTTATGGTATCAGAAAATTTGTTGTAGCAGCAAAAAAACTCTGTTAAGACTACAGCTACTAAAAGCTCTGTTAGGACGAACAAATCCTTTTTCGTTTTCCTGCGCATGATTCAATGGTTTTTACTTTGAGGTTTTGCACTGATTGATCCAATTGCAATTCTCAACTAATATTAATTTTAAAAAATACCTCTAAGAAGTATTTAGTGTATTTTAGAAGGTTTATAAGACATAATTAATATTTTAAATAAAATTATTTTACACTTTACGATAATATCATATAATTTAGTTAGTGCAATGTCTCATATACAATAATTAATTAGCAGTTGTGCCATTTATTTAGAGATGCGGAGCGGTTAGCCTCAGATTACGGAGGCTGTGTTAAATCTCTCTAATGAGGAAGGAACGTCAGAAGATTTCACTTCTAGTGTCAAAAAAGTATATTTAATGAAAGAGAATTGTTATCTAGGAAAATATTTATTATAGTTCTACGTCAGCTTTTAATTTAATGTACAATGCGAAATAAAAAGAAGTGGAAACGTAAATTTCAGTGTATAAAGTCAACTCCGCAGCTATTAATGTCTTGGTATTGTTCAGTAGTTATTATTCAGGGGTAGTTAACGTAGGCAATATGTTTCAAAGTAACATTAAGGTCAGGTGACAAATGAAGATCAGTTCGAGAGTATTGGGGTGTTTATTTTCAATAGTTGTCACGGCTTATTTTGTGAGGTGTAATCAATTAGGTACCTACTCTCGTGTACTGGATTGTACACTTCATTGCATTATTGTTCAGGCGTTTCAGTGTTATGATGTGATCTTATCATGTGTTCATAGTATATTGTTGTAACGTGTCAATCAATGTACCGATTTTGACACAATCAATGTGCTTAAAGAAAGCTCCTGATACCAACCCAACACATTCACTCTTGTTCGATCTCTCTAATTTTTTATAAATGAAAAATGTTCATGTTGAATATTTATAACGAGTTAATAACAACCCAAATTGCGCTATGCCCATCTACTCACATCTGAAAAGGTGAGAGCAAAAAATCGTTAAAAACATTTCTTCCATTCTAGAAAAACAATCCACCTCTTGGTTTTAATTAAATGAATTAATTGCTGCAACAAAACCTAATACTTGTATGTTTTTGTTTCGCTTTTTAATATTGGATTACTGGCGAATGTTGTCGTTTCATTTATGAAAACTATATGTTACATAAATTTGAAATAGAGTTAAAAACTGTTTCATCATCAACACTTTAACTGTAAACGGAAGTGCTACAAACACAATAACTTTTTATAGGTCCCTTTAGAGAACATCTATAACAGAGCCGATCTTGTTTCAACATTAACGCGATTTGTCACAAAACATTGGATGGTCAGACACATAAGATAGCAGTTTGGTCTTATCTAACAAAAAATAACCACAAATTGCTATGGGGAGCTCGAAAGAAACACATACTGTAACTATGCACTTGGATTTACTTATTTGACCAATTCAAAGCATTATACGAACGATAAGATATTATATAGAAACAAAAAATGTTTAATATTTTGTTGAAAAAGTTGGAGAGTTAAAAAAATTTATATCGTGCATTGCATAATTTTATTTTAGATTTTTTGTTAATTTCCGATGTCGACTAAAATTTTAATTTCCTTCCAGTGAAACTGTGTTAAAAGTTTTTTTATTACGAAAAATATAATTAAATACGATTACAAAAATTAAAAAACTTTTGTTGAATGATCATCAATCAAATTAGTAAAATATCTTTGCTTGGCTGACATTGAATAGTATTACATTCCGACAATTATATAGAACAGAGAGATTGATACAACATAAAAATGAAATGGAATTAAACTGCAGGGCGATAATTCTCCGTTGGTCGTGTAATTGATGACCCGTTTTTATCCACATCAAACAGTTTTCATTTCGGCAAAATTACGGAGCTGGCCGCAAATGTGATTAACAAGCCTGTTTAGGATTCCGTTCGTACCGCTGCTATCGTTCTCAGGAGGGATGAGCGAGGACAAGAAATGGAGCCAGCAGTCAACTGTAGTTAATCATAAGACACCTCATATACCTGTGAAAAATTGACATAATTTTTTAACTCTCATAATCCAAGATTTCTTAGATTACATTTCCCACAAACAGACTTAATAAAAAAATATTAATTTCTTTTTTCTTTTACCCAAGCGGTAATTTTGATAACGGTATACGAAATACAAAACTTAATTGCTTGTCAAAAACTATAATATCTCCTGAAAGATTTTTGCATAATTCAAATTACGGTTAAAATTATTTCTAAATTGTGCATTGAGTTTTGTGCTAGTCTATCTTATGAATTACCATTTGCTCAGTTCTGTAACTTAACTTAATTATAATAAATGCAAACAGAGACAACAGCTGAAGATTCTACATTTGGAAAATTTCTCGCTGTGTACATATCTGTCAGTATAAATTAGCGAAATGCAACTTTGTCAATGACGATTATAATGCTACAATAAAGTTGTTGCCTTTATATCGAGAATTTGACAATTGCTTTATACAAGTTTATACGTACCCTGTTAATGACGTAATTATCTGGAAAATTAACAAAGCAACTTATGATTGCAGAGTTAAATGACAATACTAATTAGGTTATGCAAATAAATAATTATTACTATTAACTAAATATCATTTTATATTAATTGAAAACTATTAATAATCGATAAGCAGGTTTTTTAAAAATTTAAAGAATAATCTTTTCTTTTTTGGTTTCCATTCACGTCCATAATTACTTGATTTATTAAAGTCAACTATAATGGGGATTTTGGACACTGCAAATAAAACTACTAATTACATCGACGTTTCGAAGATCTTTATTGTCTTCTTCTTCAGGATCTAAAATGACAAAATCATGATAGCATGGCAAACACAACAATGATGTAGTCTACTAACTCAATTAGTTGCATGCAGTAAATAACTATAGTGTGATCGAGATCAATCATTCGAAACTCCAAAAACATACACTCTTATCGTCAAATCAATTAAAAATCAAAAATAAAACTTTAGCAAATATAACAATTTAAAATTTACATCTACACACTTTGACATTTGATACCATTATAATCTGACCCCAACACTTGCAACAATTGATAACCTTTTAAAACATATATAAATTACAACCCTTCATCTGTCTCAACCCAAATCACATAAACCAACTCTCTCCGATCCAAAAGACTCCAGGTATCCAGTACGGCATCTCTTACAGCATCCCAACATATTAATGAATCAACCCGCTATAAATTTGGCTGAGCTTCATCGAGTCCTCCTTAAAATTCACGCAGTCTCGCGTTTTGATGAAAAACATCTCACTAATGTTTCTTTTCAGCGGCACCTGCTCAAAGTCTAGTATTTTCACTTCATCGAAATTGAAACTGTGACCCGTGCTTTTATGGTGGACCATCAGCGCTGTTATATCATTGTTCTTTTCTTCCATTTCTTTATTATTTTTCCTTAAACTGTCATTTTTGTCCATTATATTGCAGTCTCTTTTATGTTGGTATAATCTTTGTTTTAATCTTTGTTTTGTCTGGCCAATGTATGATGAGTCACAACCCAAACACGGGATTTCATATATCAATTCCGACTTGTCTTCTTTCTTTACTTTATCTTTTAAACGTGTTAGCAGGTCATAGTTAGCAGGCCATAAAAGCACGGGTCACAGTTTCAATTTCGATGAAGTGAAAATACTAGACTTTGAGCAGGTGCCGCTGAAAAGAAACATTAGTGAGATGTTTTTCATCAAAACGCGAGACTGCGTGAATTTTAAGGAGGACTCGATGAAGCTCAGCCAAATTTATAGCGGGTTGATTCATTAATATGTTGGGATGCTGTAAGAGATGCCGTACTGGATACCTGGAGTCTTTTGGATCGGAGAGAGTTGGTTTATGTGATTTGGGTTGAGACAGATGAAGGGTTGTAATTTATATATGTTTTAAAAGGTTATCAATTGTTGCAAGTGTTGGGGTCAGATTATAATGGTATCAAATGTCAAAGTGTGTAGATGTAAATTTTAAATTGTTATATTTGCTAAAGTTTTATTTTTGATTTTTAATTGATTTGACGATAAGAGTGTATGTTTTTGGAGTTTCGAATGATTGATCTCGATCACACTATAGTTATTTACTGCATGCAACTAATTGAGTTAGTAGACTACATCATTGTTGTGTTTGCCATGCTATCATGATTTTGTCATTTTAGATCCTGAAGAAGAAGACAATAAAGATCTTCGAAACGTCGATGTAATTAGTAGTTTTATTTGCAGTGTCCAAAATCCCCATTATAGTTGACTTTAATAAATAATCTTTTCAAATTTTCAGTGAAATTTTTTTGATAAAATTTTTATTGTTTTTATATTTTTTCAATTGCAACATTTTTTTCAGCTTTTCAGTTTTCTGATTTTAAATTAAATCAATAACGATTACAATTTGCTATAAATATCGCCACTTGCAATGTTAATATCTATATTATATTTTTTTTATAATATAATATTGTAAATAAAAAATATTACAAAATTTTTATTTCAATAAAAACAACGTCGTCGAGTGGAAGTTTGAGTAGCAAATTCGTGGTTTCTATCACCGTCAAGTTTACCAAATTTTTCAGACCGTGTCATTGTTACAAGATACGATTTTGATATTATAACGTTTTCTCTTTTCTGTAATTGAGTAAGTCCTGTGAAGGTACACTCTCACTACAAATATAAGAGAAGACAACGGAGGAAGCTGTTCAAAAATAGTTAAATATACAGAATATCCGAAAATTATATTATGAATTTGCTCGGTATTGCAGAGAATATAATATATTCTCTTCTGAGAATATTTTAAGAGATGATGGAAATGAGAATTCTCTTCTGATGAGAATCTAATGCCAATACCTCTTTATTTCGATGTAAAAAGAACTTTAAAAAACCTCATTGTTAAGAATTGTGGAAGTTAGTGGAAGTTAGAATAGTGCTGTATCTTAAATACAGTTGACACTTCAGCGTTACTTACAGTAAAATAAATTAATCAGTTATATTCAATTAAAGCAATCTGTACTTCATCGTACGATTTTAAATTAAAAACATTTTAAACTTTCTAACATTTAGCGATTAAATTGTTGTTATTGTAAAACAATCCGGCTGGGTCTGATTTACCTTTGGTTAAAATTTTAATTTTGGTTTTCTGCCAAATATGATGATTTATAAATTGTACTTTTAAAGCTTTTAAGCGCACAAAACATTAATAATTAATGATGAAGTTCCCAATAGAATAGTCGTACAACCACAATCTATGTGATAGAAAAAGTAATCATAATTAACACAATAAATATTTTGTAGCAAATTATTTCTAAGAAAATATTATAAAATTTAAAATAATTATATTGATAGGGTAAATTAACTAATTTATCGAAACAAAGTAATATTATGTGTATTTTAAACTATTTTACAATGATCCACCGTTAAATACAATGAAGTCTATCAGTGGAGAAAATTATGTTTGGTTTTTAATAATTATTAAATTTGAATTTTTATCTTTTTTATTTCCGACTATGAAAATCTATTTTCTTGCTTCTTTTTATGCTAAAGAAAGAAAAAATAAAACTTCAATATAAGAATTAAATATTAATAAAAATCAATTTTATTTTTATTCTTTCAGTAAAGGTTATTGCTTTTGTTACAAAATTAATTTGTTTATAAATAGGCTTTCAAAGAGTTCCGCCGTATCATGAAGGATAAACTGAAAATATATGCTCACATTTGCAAAATTGTGTACAAAATCGGTTTTGTGTAGAATTTCATAAAAATCATCTATATTACTGATATGTATTCTTATAAAATACTTGTTAGCTACTGATAACAGCAAATAAGTAAAATAAATGAATTTTAAAAAATTGCTAATATTCTCAAGTTAATTAAATAATAATTCACTGCATACTGACAAATTGTGTTCAATCAACTTACGAAATGATCTGCTTAAATCCCAACTATTAATTAAAATTCCGAACAATAATGAAGCAATTAAATCTATTAGTTTTATTATTACAAATCAACCACTCCGGCACTTATTGACGGAATATTGAAAATCAATATTGCACAGTTTACTAATATTGATTTATTTATTTATTATGCAAGTATAATTCCAATAAAAATTTAGTTGGAACTGATAAAAAAATTGGATGAATTAATACATTTATTAAATTTCTTATTTTGTCACAAAAACTGTGGACATCATTTGTTATTATTAATAAATAGGAGACATATTTAACTATCTTTCAAGTAACACAATAACGTATCTGCCTGAATAAAAGCGTCTGTGCATGGCAGTGAATGATGACAAATTAGTTATTCTATTTACTATTTACTTTAACTATTTTTTATTTGCGAATCCTTAACACAATCGTAATTTAAATATCTAAAGTTGTTTTTTTACACCTCTTCCCACGTTTAAATTCAATTAATAATAATTATTAAAAATTTTTCAGGCAGCACAAAAATATTTAATTCTTAATTATTACATTTAAAGTTTTGTAATTGTTTAATTTGCATAAACGCGATTTTTTATTTTTTATTTTTAAACGAAATTTTTTGCTTACACAATAACAATTTGTTAACAACTTGATTTAATCATATTATATTCACTCACAGCATATAGCATACCAAGTAATGTATTAATTAAATAATTGCTACATTCTACCTGCATACTAAATATTTATAGTGTCACGTTAGCTTTAATTATGATTACTATCTTTAGTTTACACATTAATTTAATTTTCTAAATTAAATAAATAGTAATTTTTTTTATTTGGATTAAAATTAACAGAAACATATTAATTAAGTAAACATTAAAGTAATTGTTTCCAATAAAAACTAAATTGTCATCAAACTAATATTATTTTTCCTGTGGGCCTTCATATGAGAATCACCTCACCTGGTGTTAATAAGTGGAAACTTTGTCGCCGTTAACCTTTATAATGTGACAGAGTGGTCGTTTTCGGTGTTATACTGAAAACTAATTTTGCCTGAAGTGTCTGCAACACCTGATCCATACGTTTTTTTTTAAACAAAATTGCTATTCATATTAAGGTATCTCGTTAGAAATAATAAGCTAGAATTAATGACGGAATTTTCTTTTCAAGATGGCTTTCTATTTTCTCGAGTTACGCAACGCTAGAAGTTGAAAACAGCGTTAGTAAAAAAAACTTTTATCTCGACTTAAATGAGTGTTAAGTAAATGTTTTTCTAGTTTTAATTTAAAATTAAAGAAGTTTTTCTACTTTATTCCTTAGTTTTCTGTAAAATTCAAGAAGTAATAAATATTGTTTTCGTTAGTTAAATCTAAATATTTTAAATTAAGAGAAGTGAAACAAAAAGAGCTTTTTTAATAAAGTAATATTTTTCTTTGCGTTGGGAAAAGTAATAATTTAAATATCGGGTTACCAATTAAAGTGAAGTTGTTGTATTGCCTCCAGTCACTATCTTTCTTTTATATTCTTTTACTTTATACCACAATATCTTGCCGGCTCAACTTTACACTTGACATACTACATTACGTTTCTTATAAAATGGAAATTTAGAAAACGTATTGTTTTGATAAAGAAAAAATGTAGTTTTTGAATAAAAATTATATTCGGTCAGGGAATAAATTAAAATTTATAGTCGAGTTCTAGGGTTAAATACTAGAATTAAGCCAGACAGGGTTAAGCAACATATTTCATGAGATTTTCTTGAAGTATCTAAACAACAATAATATATGAATGCTTATCTGCAATTTGCATAACAATGCTCATATAAACAGTATATGCAAGCTTACTAGCACTTTGCACTGCTCATCTACGTAACTATGCATTACATAAAGTCCCAAGATACAATACCATCATTTGTATTATGCAAAACAATTACAAAAATAAAATTGTTATGTAATGCAAATAAAACCAGACTTGATAAATGAATTCATGAAGTTAACGAGAACGTAACGAATGTGCTAACTATTTAACTATATAATTTCAAATCAAAAATGTGTTGACATTTCCGTCATCTGTTTCTTTTCTACAAATTATGTAGTTTTAGGCTTTAAGGGGACCTATAGTTTTAAAAGTGAATAATAAATGCACTACATATTAACCTAATAAAGTAAAGTTAAAAAACCTAATGCTTCAGGCACAATAGAAGTGACAAATCAAAAATAAAATAGCATCCATCCACTTGATCGAAACGATCGTTACAAAACTGTATGTTACTGACTAAAAATGATTGTTTGACCTTTGATCCCATAAATGAAACATTATTTTCGCGACAACTTAAGCGATGTGTAGTACAGTTCAATTGCCGTTATAGAAAATGTAATAGCTTGAAGAGGAGGCTATTATTTAGCATCTGCACTTGTCAAGTAATAATGCTCGAGCGCTGAAAATCTGATAAAAGTAAATTTTAAGAATTTTTTTATTTCTGTTATAATGCAGAATTTATATTATGTAGCTTTACCCCCAGAGGCGCTTCTACGCTTTTTCAGGCTTCAGATTCCACTACACCCCTTCTCTCGTATCACATTAAATATTATATCACAGAATTTTTAAAATAACCCTTCTTGTTCTCATGTATGGAATGTTAACAGTTTATAAAATTTATGAAAGTCGATAGCCATATCTATTAGTGGTTCACTTTTCTCTGTACAGATATGGAATTTTATAATATTATCGAAGCGCCGCTTGCAGAGTATATTTTTGAATAACAACCAGTGAGACTTATTTGTATGTTTCCATGGAGCTTGATGTAATTTTTCACATTTTCAGAACTGAAGTGGAAACTTTTTATTTTTGAAGGAGCAAAAGGAAGATTTTGAAAAATTTTCTTTTCTCACTTGTTGTATAATATACTATTACTATTCTGTAGCACGAGTTGATCATACTTTGTTTACTGACTTTTATATTTGTAAATAAACCTACAGATATAAGGTAAATAATATCATCTTTTCATGTGAAAAATAGAAATATTATGCTGTATTAATTTATACGGGAGGTGACGTGGTTTTCTAACCACGGTACCAATAATTCCAAAGCATTTATTTTACTTATAACTTTGTATTACCCCCAACCAATGAAAAATAGGAACATAAGAAGTAACATTTTATCGTTTTAAGCGTTGTTCATACTAGAAAACAGTAAAAAAGTTTCGAAAACCGTAAAAATGTTTGCCTTTATTATATGTACAAAATTTAACTTGATAAACACTTTGTTTTCAGCAACAATAAGGACGACGTAATATGAAGAACCATGTGTCGTATTATTTTAATAAGGGTTTGTAATTACGTCAAGTGTGGCAATTTTGACCCCAAACTAACATTATGATTTCGTTAAATATGATACAATTAAAATTAAATCAAAACATGACATGCTAACCAGTTGTATGTTATGTTACTACCTTTATCATGGATTTTCAAAAAAAAAATGATGAGTGATAGGCGGAGCGGACACTTCAACATAAAAACATAGTAAGTGCTAGCCTATTGTTGAGAGCCCTACAGCCAAGAATTCAGGTCAGTTTGCTCCAATCATCCTGACTTCAAAGCTGTATAATTTCATTCAAAAAATCAAGTTTAATGATAGAAAGCACAAGCACAACCTTTGAACTCATGACGATCAGAATGAACCGACAAAAGTTCTCAACTTTAAGCTATAAACCATTTGCTGTACTTTTACAACTAAAATTTTCACCCTCAATTCTTTTTTTCATATTTTCAGCGTGGATTGAAAATTTTGGATTTTTAACCCTTAAAATTTAATTATTTAATAATCAGGTAAACCAAGGTAACGATAATGTACTGGCCCTAAACTGATGCTCTAGATAATTAATTGACGCTAGCATCTATTTATAATCAAATTTTAAAAGAGGTTTTCCAAAAATCATCCTGATCGATGATTCTAATGAACACTCTCTTAAAGGTATCAAATTTAAGAAGCACAGTGGCATAAAATGGTTAACAAACAAATCAGTATATTAATTATTATATTATTATAACTACTAATATCACGTTTTGTTAATAAAAAAAATGTAATACAATTTAATTTTGTTAAAACAATTTAAACTGTCTGCTTCCTTTACAGCGGTAAGTCTATGTCACAAATTGCTTTCATAATATGTTATGTTCAACTTCTGTGTTATCTATTCATTTTTCGTTGTTGTTGATGTGCAAATTTATGATAGCAAAAAATAAAAAAATATAGTGTAAAATTATTTAATGAAGATTGACACCGTGGATCTACACACGTTACAAAACATGTTGATATCTGTTGTCGGCCAACAACGTTAAATTTACTCATATCTCTGTCTGAGCTTAAACTCTTAAATTACAATTTAGATACATAATTAACACTTTGTGTCGGCAAATATTATGGTGTGTTTGTAGTCAAATTTCCAACAAATTGATTCCTTACGCTTGCGCAGTATCAAAATATTGGTAGAGCAAATTTTTCTACATTATTGCATTTCTGTGGTTGACATTGTTACAAGGGTGCATTTCTGATTTATTTTAAAATATACCGCTTGTTGACTTTTATGTCTCGAAAGAATTATTCTAATGAATAATAGACAAGAAAAGCTAAACCGTGCCCTAGAAAATTTTAGTTAAATGGAAAACTCAAGTGAAAAATTGAATGGCGACAATTATTCCAAAAAAATTAGACAATTTATTCATTTAAATAATTTTTACAATTTATACAAGCAGACAAAATTTCCAGACAGTGCTGCTACATTATTCATTCACTAAAAGAAACGCTTCTTTTGTCAAATATACTTGACTTTTAATACATTTTATTTTTGTTTTCAGAAAAACAAAGACTTTGTTTCTTATATCAACGTTAAAATGTTGGAATGCTGATGACATCAGTGCATTCAAAAAGGTTGGTATAATAAAGCCTTTATAGAAATTAACTGAAAATTAAACTGATTAAACTTTTTTTAAAAGTATGAAGTTGCTTCCGAGGTTAAATAAAGAAACCAGTGCATTTAATTCTGCGAACAAAAAATCTAATTTCTTTTTAACGTTTTTTTAACGTTAATATTTTTCAGTTTGTTATATTTATGTATATGTTGTAGTGGATATAGCGATATAAATCTAGAAAAATTTAATTATCGAATAATTGAAATTGCTTTGACAATGCTTGCCACAGGTGACAGAACATAACTTGCCGTTTAATCTATACATTGCGTTAGAACGGCTACAGCAACAGATCGTTAAACTGTCACCAGTCATATTTAATTAAATTAAATGCAAGGATGTATTTTCCTTGTGTTTAATTGAACGGTAAATAGGGATCCATCAAACTCTACATATTTCAATGCGAGTGGTGATAAAATTCCACGTCAGTACTACGGAAATATTTTCTTAAATCAACAAAACCTAATTGACATGTTAATTATGATTTTCATGCTACAGAATTAATTATAACAAAAATTTATAAATGTAATGAAGCATGCAAGATGATCTTAACCCATTAATTATAAGTTAACGTCTTCGAAGTATGTAATTACGAAAGCAAATATGATATACGCAAACAACTTTACTTGCTTCTTAAGTTATATCCCAACTTACATAACAAAAGCTCACTACGGAGCAATACTGTTAAGATCAGGCAAGATAAACCAACTTTCCCGAGTTATTGTTTTTGTTACTGTTAATAAAATTTGGTTTGATAAAAATTTTCTATTCCGAGACAATTGAAAAAACAAAAAATTGTTTACGAAACACTGCAAGAGTACAACAGTATCGCGGTTTCTTATTCCGCACGAGGCAGTGCGTGCGCTAATTTTTACAATTTCGAGCTCACAACTCGAGGAAAATTTGATAAACAATTTGTGGAAAACTTTGTACTAAATTTAAAATTGTAAATATTAACCTACATACACAATGTTGTCGTAAAATACTTTCGGTGGTTGAAATTTATGCATATGTTGTTTCATATCATAAACTCAAAACTATTTGTATAGATTTTCTATAAAATATTTTTACAACAAAAGTAGTAAAAATCTTAAAAGTCGAGTAGGTACCTAGGTGTATTTTGAAAATTATTCAAGTAGAATTTAAAGTATGATTTAAAGCTGTTGAAATTTTTTATTATTTCTAAAAGAATCACACAAAGCTTTATCAAATTGTACTAAAATTCCTTAATATTAGATTCGCACGTATAGACAGTCATTTTCTTTCTGTTGCTGTCAAAAAGCCATCAAAAGGCAACGCATTCGAGCATTAAGCGAATTCGACATTGGTAAAGAATAAGAAAGGCAAAATTGTAAGGGAAATCTGCTACAACTATATTTTGACTTTTAGCTACGCTTTAGAGTGAAACAGGAATAAAATAATCAAGTCGAAAAGCAGGAGAAGCAATTGTCAGTGAGCTAGCGATGTCTAGTGTGATTGATTGTTCGGGTAAAATACCGGAAGGTTAAGAATCTCCATCTATTAGGATAAAATACTCACTCACTGAATGGAAATACATAATACCAATTTGGTCAATATTGAAAGTGGTTTGTATAAGTACCAAAACTTCCCCCACTATTTTTGCTTTTCTTTTAATTGCAAACGGTTGCAATAAAATGTTTAATTTTATATATCCAGTTGATGAAGATAAGAGTAAATAACTGAAGATAAAAACTTTAATAAGATTTTTCTTAATATTCCCTCGAAGACTTCTGTATGTTTGCGTTTTAAAATAAACAACCGTGTTTACTCTCAAGCTTGTTTTAAATTTAACGATTCCTTGTCAGAAAAAATAATCTAAATAACAATGAATTTAAAAAAAATGCTTGACCCAATTTGTTGCTCTGAAGCTTTTCGATACATTGCACTGCTAAATTGCCTGTCGATCCTACGGCATGCCCTGGTGTTACTTTTAACCCGACGTCAATCGGTTATTTATCCATGTTTGTTGAATGCGGAGTTTTCAATTTTTGCGAAAATTGGTTCATCTTACAATATTAAGCAAACAATAATTTTTAATTTTGCTCTACGCTCTTCAATAATACCAAAATGTTGGGCGAGTATCAATTAAAGCTTTGCGAATAATAAATTTTTCGTTTTAATTACTTGAATATTTAATTAAATGTTTAAGTAATCGAGCTTTTGAAGAAAATTGTTTTTTATTTCTTGCCTGAGAACAAAACGTAAAATTTTATTTTTTGCATGTCAGGGTGGTTTGCATATTTTGTAAGAATAATTCATCGTTAAGGGGTTTACGTGTCTGCTACTGCGGTGTACACATTATTTGTATATCTAAGCAATATACTAAAAGTTCGCAAACCTAGAGAATTGACTGATGAGCTTCGTAAATAACTTCAAAATGAGTTAGCATAGGTAAACATTTTGCGCTTTTTTGTCGTGCGTAGAGTAAAATTACGTGCATTACATGTGTGTCTAGGTTTTCTTTGTAGAAAATCAATTACAAGAATTCTTGTATATCATCATTTATACATAAAATGGTAACACATCGGCGTACGATGTTGTATATCATAATAAATTCGTTATTGTCAGCATTGCTTTACCCTGCATATACTACATAACATGTATTTTAATATTACATTATAATACCTTTGATAAATTATAATGTGAAAAAAAATTACTTATTAACTTGAATTGATCAAAGATATCAATAATATACAGTAATATTTGTAAATATTAAAATCATACAACTTTTCAAATTTTTGGAGCTCCCACGCTGAGTGATTGCAAAAATGATATTTTTTAAATCAATCCCATTCTAAAATTTCGATTTTTCGAGTTTTTATTTGTCAAAAATTCCTTTATGGTATTTTATTTTCATCATATCCAAAAAAGGCATAAAAAATCAAAATAATTATCTATTTTAATACATTTTCTCAGTGGATAACAAACGCCTACTATTCATAAATCGTTATACATAATTTATATCAAGGATTGTTGGTTTTTCCACTTCAATTCACGTAAACAGCGACTGATTCGGTTTTAGTTATCTTTGCAGGCACTTGCGATTGTTACTCTTAACTCCTACGTGGTAAGTTACTAATATTATAACATATTTAAGTGGTAACTTCTACTATAAAACATAATTTAAGTGAAAATCGAATCTCTGTTAGCTTAACAGTGTAATTCCGGGTTTTTGTTTTCATAAGGGAACTTATTGCAAATAACGCTTTTCTACGTATTTATAAGCAATGTTTATTGAGTGTGCTAATAGTTTGCCTCCTCTTGTAGTTTAATCTAGGACATAGATGTTTTATTCTAGGATTATTCAAATCCTTTGATTTGAATAATCGAAGTTTTAGATTGAATTACATCAACCCTTTGCTTTTTCAATGAAAAGAAAATTTAAATTACACATTTTTTTAGTTACTCTTGAATATTCAGCAATTTATAAACAAGCAAACTAATTTGTTTACTTGAAATAAATATAAGTTCACAGGAATTTCCAGAAGTGAGCAGTGGCCGCCTTCTTAAATTTCAAAGAACTTGAAGAACAAATCAAGGTTTCTCACGATTTCTGTTAGGTTTTTATATCATTACAACTTTTTGTATAAATCCAATTAAATTCGTCTTCTAAATTACGTAAAAAAATACTAATTTTCGCTAAAAAATAAAAACTTAAAAAAATATTTTTTTTAATTTAAAATTTTCTGATTTCGTTAAGAAAATAAGCTGCTTTATTTTTGGCAAAATTGCTTTGCTTTGGTTGAAGCTGACTGATTGCAAGTTGAGAACGTTTTTAATATTATATTATATTATGCATCATACTTTTTTAATTAAAATGCCTTAAAGCCAGAAATAAAAATAAAAGATTTACAAAAAAAATGTGATAATAATAATGAATAAAATTGTAGATTTCCAAGGCACTTAGAGTCTGAATAGTGTCAAACGCAATAATATATTTGTTATTTAAATTTTCAAAAGTATCTAAAATGCTAAAATAAATTATATATAAATATAACTCTGCGGCGTAACACACAAAAATTTTAATCGAAGTACAATATAATACAAAATCTAAAATTAAAATATATTCAGGTATAAACAAAAACAGAAAGCGGGATTTGATAAAGAGCTTAATCCAGTTAAAAAATAAGTAATACGTTCTCTTTGAATAATAATTACTAATTTACTACTTTATTTACTTCTTGTTTATTCAGAACTAAATTTGAATGTTCTGCCTTTGAAATATAATTTTTAAAGAATGTCGCATTTTATTGTAGCAAATTTTTATTTTTATAAATAAATTAAGTCTAATAGGTAAACAATTATGGTTTGTAACAAAAAGTTTAAAAAAGAAAATTAAAAACCATTCTTAATTGAAGATATTACAATTGTAACTCACGTTTTTATTGGCAATTAAAGCACAGTGTAACACACAATCTAACTGCAAAATGAATAAAATAAATTTTAATTTTCATGCTTGACAAACAATTTAATACAATTACTTGTGCAAAGGTCTGCTTTTACAAATATCAATGACAATTTAAAATAATTTTAGTGGTTTAAATCGTTTTCGAATGGAAATTAATTTAAAACGTGTAATATATAGGGTGGCCCATAAGTCAATTTTAAAGTTTTATATACTAGAAAAGGACGCGTCGCAGTGTGCATTTTGATATTATTGTAACAATTTTAATTGATGTAATAAAGCATGCGGCGTAAGTATGTACATACAATTAATTCGTATCGACTAATTAATAAGTAAATTGATTTAAGGTTCGTAATTATTTAACCGCGGGCATAATATAACTATTGATAGATGGTAAATCAATAGAAATACTGTACGTGCCAAATTAATGAGTCGACGATAAATAATATTATTTGACAAGCGTTAATAATTAAAACCTGATAATAGATCGATTCTCATTAAGAACCCAGTAAAAAGTATGTATTGTCGTATATTTTTTGTTAATAAATAATCCCCATTTTTGTACTTTCACAAAAAAATAAAAGGACAACGCAATTTTAGTTCCCTCTTATAGAACTCTAGAAGATTTAAAGTCAAGGTATTAGAAAATCTTTTAATGACCGGTCGTTATTTCTTTTGTAGCACATTTAATCTCCGTTCGAGTAAAAAATAATAGAAAAAGTGAAAACGTGATAGTCTTTGTTATTTTTATTAGACTAGTTAATTTTATTACTTGCATTGAAACTTATCCGTTACATATTATCCTGAATGTTCAATTTTTCAAGATAAATTATTTCTTTTTTTTTAAACAAAAATACATATTATACGTAAGAATATCTTGAAAAACAAACTCTTCACTTCAAATAAGATTTTTGTTGGAATCTAAAAAGTGATAACAAAATAGCACTAGCTTTTGTATTTGTTCCGGAACAAAAATGTCAACCGGAATAACAAAGGTTTAGTTGTTTCGTTCATAAAAACTTAAGAACGCTTTAACCCTCGCTCCATTAATATAATTTTCCTATCGTTAGAGTGATTTTATTATCACAAACTAGCGAGAAAATTTCATTTCATTGAAAATTTTTAGATATTTTCAAAATTAAATAAATGTTTTTTTTTTACTTCAATTTGCTTTATTCTATATGTCTTCCTCCTGGAGTGCAATTTCAGTTTACTTAATTCGAAACTAATCATTTTTACAGATATAACCAGATGATGTAATAAAAGCTTTTAATAAAAAATGCTGCGAGTGACGAACATAAAATCGAATCAGCTGAGAGTGCACACCAGGCTCAACTAACTAACTGGCTTACTAAGAGTAGTTTTGCCGTAATAATAGCTTAGAAACTTAGGTTCAGAAAAGCGCTGCAGACCATACCTAGCATATTTAAATAATTATACAACCAAAATATACTATGAATTTAAATAAGATTCATTAAAATCAAGTTTGTAACAGTAAGGATTATAATTGGATAATTGGATACCGACTAAATTTTAGGGAGAAGCAGACTTGCCCTCGGATTCGTTATTGATGGACTGTTGTGCAATTTTTGGCTAAAAGTTATAATTATGTACGTGATATATAACCAAATCAATGGAAACTAGTCCTTTACAAGGATTGTACACTCATTTATATTGGTGCAACAGGTCGAAAAATATTAAACAGAGTGACTGACCATTATTTAAAAGACTCAAAAAGACGTATTTGGTTGTAAAACTTTCAGATGCAATAATTATCATTAATATCTTCTTCTTAGATAGTTAGAGCGACTGGAGACCGCTTGTACGGTCTAATTTGGTAAATCCTCTAGGAAATAAATCGACTTTTCTTGTACACAACGTTTTGATTGTAACTGTCGAGTAGAGTAAAATTAAATTACTTTTATTACTTGAAAAGTTGTTTATAATGTTTTTTACTCCTAAGTGAAAAATTTCAAATAATCGAACAGTGTAAAATCATAAAATAGTACTATGTTTTTTAAAAATATATTCCATTTAATCCTTATTTCAGATTAAGATTACATTATATCAATCAAAATGGGTCAAGTAATTGAATTAGTCAGTTATGTTCTGCTCATTGACTGCTGTAGATTAGTTACTACATAATTTTAGTTATGTAACGAAAACCAAATCCATTAAGATATGCCACCCCATTGACACATGTTTATGAAAGTAGTAAGGAATATTTATAAAATAATATTTTTCTATTGGGAGAAATCGTAACAGAAAGTTTTAATATAAATAGAGCAGCAGCTCAATTCATTTTAAGGCGGTATTCTAGTCTAAAAATTTGAAAAAATCAAAAATTCATTCAAGAATATGCAATTAAAAGGATTTTTCAAAATTTAGATTATTCATCGAGTTATAGCCATTTTTATAATTTATAATATAAGGAAATTAGTAGTTAATGAGTTTTATAGCCAGTTATAGGAGCTGCTTGACTACCTGCGGATGAATTCCCTCATTAAACCTTATTATATTAACATTTCAAGTTAGTTGCGAGTCAGTCTGCCCGTCTTCACGAAAGAACTTCGGAGAATGAGCATTTTGAAGTTGAAGAAGGCTCATTATAGGGAGCAGGAATCGCCGATTAAAATTATCTAAGTATACCATACCATTCTATGAGTAAAATTGCCGGTATCTTGACTCAAAACTTTAAACGCCTTTTTTTTTGAAACAACGTTTTTCAAGCAGGCGTGCACGATATCTCAAGTTCTACTGACCCAATTTATTTCAAATTTGGTGTGAACATTCTTTATACATCCCTCTATGACATAAACCTAACTAAAGTTGAAAATTTTGAATTTTACTATTTTAAAAAAATTTGGAATCGTTATAAAAATCCTGAAAAAAAAATTTTTTTTTGAACAGTCGCCACTTTGTCTAAAAAAATTTTTTTTTACTTGTCTATGGGTCATAGCGACAACTTTAATAATTCTGAATCCGTTGGAGTTTTTGTTTCAGATTACCAGAAGGATTGAAACCTTGCACGCCAGGACACTATCTTTATCTTGGACCTCCCACTTTGCGAGCTGATAACTTCTTGAATTTTGAATTTTTTTTTTCGTTTAAATTTTTATGAATTCTTATAGTATCAATAAACAAATGATAAAAAAATAAATAGTAAAAATATTTTTTGTTTTATTTTTAGAAAGTTCGAAAAAACGCCCGAAATTCGTGCCTCTAGACTAGAATACCCCCTTAAGCAGTTAGGTAGATATTAAGTGCAATTTTTGCATGCTAACTTGAAATCTTAACGTTTGGGATCACAGATTAGCTTTTTTTGGTATTTGAGGGCGGTCGAAAAGCCACATCGACAACTACCAATTACAAAAATCGCTGAGTGAATCTTTCTGAGCGGGGTAACAGTTATTTTGTTCATAGTTTTCGGTATTAATAGTCAGTCTACGAGGACCCTTAACGTTTCAAGTATAAATTTTTATCCATACCTAATGTGCAGTCTACATAAAAGCTTATAGAGGTAGAGCTGGTCTACTTATAGTAAAACTTTCAATAATCAGAGGATTTGGCGATGCTATGCTGATACAATATTCTGATAACATGTACATCTTTGTAGTTCCTCTTTATATTTAAAATATGCTTCATTTTATATTATTTACCTTATATTATTAATAATATATACTTTGAAGTTATTCTATGAATAGATAAATAGATGATTTATTGGATAATATAATTTTCAATATTCAAATATATATTTTTATTAAATTTTCCAATAAATTTTATTTTATTAAAATCGAATCGAAAATTTTCATTAACAAAATTTGTCAGTGAGGAAATTAGTAGTTAATGACTAATGTAGTAATAAAATAGTCTAAATTAATGTTAAAGTTAATATAACTTTTAAATGTTAAGTAATTATTACAATAAAATTGACGTCAAAATTCGGATACCGTAAAGTGTTTATTTTGCAGTTCTACTACTGTGAATTGCCGTTTTCCGTACTTAGAATCAACATTAGCGGACAAGCACCAAAAAGCACATAGAATATTTTCAGAAGTTTGATTAAAAACTAGTCGAGTATTTTAACACAAAATTATTTGTTGATAACTTTTATTATAAATAAAAGTGTTATCAAACTCGTGTATAGAAATTTAACATTATATTTTTTATGGTGAACTTTTTCAATTATTTCTTGAAATTTTAAATCACCAATCGTAATTTGCACTGTTTTTGTTAATTAAATCTTCTTCATGAGCCTTTCAGTTCACTCAGGGACTATCGGCTTTTTTCACTTTCGAGAGAAATCCCCACGGCTGCTTAAAAAGGGTTGGGGAATGCCTGTAACCCTGTTTTTAATAGTTGACGGCGGCAATTGTCAACCCAGGGGGACCGCCGGCTTTACGTGCCCTCCGAAGCACGGAGATGGTCAAATGAAAGTTTCTGACTCAGAATCAGCAGTTATTCAGATAACTTACTAGGCTAATGACCATAATCAAATGGGATCACAAAATTGTTGCTCATGTGTAATCAAATCAAAATTTAAATTAGAGTCTTATTGAAAAATATTAATTTGTAGATAATTGTTATAAATAACGGTAAATGAAATAAAATTTCAAAAACCTTTTTGTTGACCGTAAAAATTCAAAGTAAGAAATTAATAGTAAGTTGTGATAGAGGTCGTTATAATTAGAGTCCGGAATATATGCATTTTGCATTTTCTTTTTGGTGTTAGATAGTTTTTTTAAAGAATCACATTATGATTTTCTTGCCGCGACCCTTAATAATATTAGAGATAAACCATCTCCTAAAATTTAAAAATTCGCATAAATCATTTTTAATACGAATTTTTCGAAAAAAATATATTATGTTATGGGAGGAAGGAAAACTGTACACAATGTACGTGTTTTTGGCACATTTTGAATTTTACTGCATATTTTACAGCATATTTTTACTGCATTTTTTTACCCTTTTTTTGTTAATGAAAAAAAGAAAAAGTATTTGACTACCCCGAATTTACAGTATTATATATCATTGCAATATACATATTGAAAAGATTTTTATATTAAAGAAACTTTAGCTAACAGCTACAAATTACCCATATTCTGGAAATGCTATTAAAATTTGAATTTAAAAAATATGTTGCAAAAGTAGTAAAAAGAAGTAAATTAGATAATTAGCAATTTTGTACATTTTAAAATATTGATTAATTTATTGGCAATTGAAAGAATGTCAAAAACAAACGGAAAAAAAACAATTAAGAATTTGTGGTTGACTAAAGTTTCTTGAAAACCATTAATTGGCTGAAATGGAATATCAGCTTTGTAGCCTTTGTAGTAATTAATGGAATGCTTTGAGTAGTTTTATTTATCGTTTTCAATGACCTATAAATTAACCAATTACCATTTTTAGTTGCCAAAACATGATTTTACATAATTGGGTTCACTTTAAAATGTAATAAATTGCATTCATACTTGGCTGTTGTAAATTAGTGCGTTTGTGTTGTGCAAATACAAGCAAAGGATAAATAAATCATTTCCTGAAAATGTATCAATTAAAATTTCAACAAGTTGCTAAATAATATTCTTTGCAGTTCACTGCATGTCCAAAGGCAATAAACCGTCAAGATATTATAGCAATTCTGGCATTATAACTTCCCTGCCAGGTATGATTAAATGACAAAGCGTTCCCCCAAAACCCAATTGCTAATACAAATTATTACAATTTACAATAGATTAGTAAGCGTCGTTAATTTTTAATTGCATAATCTTAAATCTGTAATCATCTAAACGAGATTTAAAGTTTTAACAGTCAAATGCGAGTGAGCTTTTCCTATATTGTAAATGTTGTTTACGTGATGACTAAATCTAGAAGTACAGTATTATAACCCTCTTGATTTAACATTAATAGTGAGGAGGTTACAGGTTCATTTGTTTCGATTACTAAGCAATTTGTAACTTAATCTCGTGTCTTCAAATTAACACGAGAAACCGCCTAGCTATTGTTCAAACATTTTAGATAATTGCACATGACAAATGATGCTTATAACAACTTGATTTAGAAATACAAAATGTGAAAAGGGGAACTTAACTCGGTTAAACCGATAGAAAAATTATCATGAAAAATTGCCACCAGTTAAATGGATACAGATAATTGAAAGTTTTAAAGCACGGGATGTTAAGCGGAAGTAATATTTCAGAATTATACTAAAATCTTTTCACGCCCTGTACAATTTCAATCGGAAAAATTAGGTGCGAATTTTAAGATTTTCATTCGAGTGGAAATATTTTAATTTAACCTATACACCCGTTTTCCTTCCTTCTCACGAACATCTCAAATTTCAAAGAAATGTTTACTGCAAAACAAACATTTACATAATAATTACAATCTTAACGTTTCCACATATTTGACATATTTTAGAAATTTATCTTACAAAAGCTAGAAATTTTATTATGATTATTTAGCAGTCGAGAAATTAGTTCTATTGGAACTAATCTCAGGATAGTGAGATTTACTACACAGGTACTGAAAAAATAGTATTACTGAGAAAAAGGATTTGTCGCCCTAACAGAGCTATTAGTAGCTATAGCCTCAACAGAGTTATCTGCTGCCATAACAAAGTTTTTTTCTATGCAGAATAAGAAAATTTGTCAAATCAACTAATCTTTTTTACTGAATAGAAAACCATTTAGTTATGTCAGCAGAAAATTTGTTGCAGTAACAAATAATTTGTTATAGCAGCAAAACAAAATTCAGCTGTGCATGGAGATCTAACAAATATAATTTAAAATGTTTTAAAGTGTTTGTAGCCACATTAAATAGAGATACATAAAATAGATAAACAAATAATAGTAGCGTTATCTGAAGTATAAATTCTTGTAGTTTCATAGAGCGCGCTGTTTGAATGGAAAATGTTAGAGCAAAATCTATTTTATGACCGAATAAAGCAGTAATATTAAAATTTTTATGTTTTTACTGAATTATAATGAAATTCTATAATAACGTAACCCGTATAAAAGTAAATCGATAACCAAAGAGCTGGATATCATAAAGGAAGAGCAAAATTTGTTGGAAAAAATTTCTTAAGAAAGTAGATATGATTGAGTTACCTATTATAAGAAAATTAATTTCGTTTAATGATAGAGATTAGAGTAATGATCGTAATCTGAACTAAGGCAGTTGAGACTCTTTGAAAATAAGGAAGGAACGTTTTGAAGTTTATCAGCAAAATGAACAGTTGTTACAAAGCTCCGCCTATCAAAAGTTGCGTTACGAGGTTAAATTTAATTCAGACGAAGTCGTTCTGCATTTAAACTTTTAGTCTATGTGAAATACGGTCGCAGCTTCAAAACCCTATAAGATTTTAACTAATTGGTCATAGCATAAACCCAATTAGTCTGATTATTCAAGTCAACTTGCTTTTTGTACATTAGGTCTCTGTCTTAGTTGTGGTTAAATATGTATTCTCTCTTTTGTCTTTAATAACTCTTACATGGAAAATGTATTTATTAATAATCTAATTTTAATGCTATAAACTTGACTAACAATCAAAAGATATATTTTAATGTAATTACCATTGTATAAACAGAATTGTTAACAAGACTGTTTATGCTACTCTTCTGTAGAGAACACGGCCCGCTAAACTGCTATATATATAATATTCCGTTACTAATTAAAGCAAAGTTTTTATATTTTATCGATAATATTAAGAGCACAAAACTTAAAAGCTAATAACAATAAGATAATAATTTATAACATATATTTAAATTAAATTAATTACTCAAAAAACAAATATTAAAGTTTCTGCTATCAAAATGTACACAAAACCGCAGAAACTGATAAATTATTGGTAATAATTATTCAACATTTACATTTCGGGGATAAAGTTGACCGAGTGGGTGGTACACTTGGAAAACATAAATTATAATGCATAAATGGTCGCCAATTGATATCTACTGCAAATATACAATTACAAGAACAAATAATGAAGGTCGAATAGGTACATTTTTGTTTTTAAAATATAATATGCAAAGGTATAATTTAAATATTTAAATTAGTTTTTCCTTATTTCTATGAAAATATGATATACACGTTACAAGTTGCTTTAATAAACATAAAACACAGCTACTAGAAAATGCAATCCTCGATGCAATGTTGTCGAACTTTAGTATGTGTTATAAATTAATTAATTTATTCATACCTACGATATTTGCGAGATTCGTGCAAAGTATGAAGCATGAATGTCCTGTATAATAAATTTAAAAAAAATGGCTGCCAATAATTTTCAGTAGTAAGTAGCGCTACGCTACGTTACGCTAGCTTATCAACCAGTTAAAGTGTTGAGAGTTACGTCATGTTGACGGAATACTGCTATAAAATTCACAAATTCCTTTTGAAGTTATACGTTGACAGACAAGCAAACAGGATCATATCCTAAACGTATAGCATCATTTCATTTCGTCGGGGGTGTCTCAAAACGAAATGAGGCATAAGATTGCTTTAATTTAAAACTAGAGGGATGGATAGGAATCCAACCCTCATCGATTGGCTGACAAATTGTCTCAGACTATTATGTTCCTTAATAATAAATAGTTTTATTTTTAATCACAACTTCTTTGGACCAGATTATATAAATCAGAAAAAAATAAAATTTAAATGTCGGCTGTTCCAAAATAAAATCATTCCATAAATATCTAAACCCGTGGAGTAACGCATTGGTGCAACATGCCAAACGGAGCACCTTAACTATCACCATAAAACTGTTTGAAAACGCTTTAAAGTTGAATGTGGTAATACACTAAAATTTTCTGGGTTCAAATGTTATCAGAAATGAGGTTAAACGTAGCAAGTTCGATGATCGACTAAGATAACGCTTCATATGACAAGCTCAGTTAAACGTATCTTGCTTATCGACTGCGTTGATTTCATTGGATTCGGCAAAGGCAATTGCATTGAAGGAGATTTCTTTATTTAATCAAATACCGTCATGACGAAATTAAATTAAGATTGCGGCTTACACCTTTTTCAAAACGGTTGTACTGAGCACAAATAGCCGTTTTCATAATGCAGATTGGTATTTAATGTCTCTGATTTATCATTTAATTTAATTAAAAACTCCCACTTGCAAGAGAATAAGTTTTAGTAGCACTATTTTATAACTTTTGATGGTGAGTCTGTAAAACTTCCTCTTTTATTAAAATTTTAACGATAGTTATGGTTCATGAAATAACAAACTTTGGCAATTCATAAAAATTATTTCCCCTAAGTCATAGACTGCAAGATTTTGTACTCTCAGACATTTTTGTTTGTGAATTATGACTAAGGAAGCGGTGTACAAGGTAAAATTTAATGATCCCGTATTTGATGATGACTCGAACTACTAAATTCGAAACTAACGGAAAGTGTAATTTACTGTTATTTGAAAATAGTGTTAGGCAATTTATCATCAGTAATTACAATCTTCTCTCAAAATTTTTGCTAATTTATAGGTGATTTGATTAGAAGCTTTTAATTAGAACAAATTGGAAGTGCGCTTTAAATCAATTTACATATCCTACCTCCGGTAAAGTGTAAGATTAAGTTCAACTAGACGAATGAAATGTAAGACAAACTAATTTGAAAGTTTTCAATAAACCCTCTTTAAGATACACCATGCTAATTAAAGAGAAATTGATTGCGTTATTGTCTCAAAATAAGTTTGGAAACTTATCTAACTTAACTCTATCGGAAAATAGCAAAAAAAGCTCGATTGCACATTTTAATTGGTTATTAACTCCTTTTACATTGAAATATAGTAGAATGGCTTAAATTTATGGTACAATTAGTTAAGTGTAATTTTATTGTGTTACACAATCTGAAACTCAAAACTGTCCTAATTTGAGTAACCCTAATTACTGATAAAATACAACACAAAAGTAGATTAGGAGATGTTATTACGTGAATGAGGCTTAAATTAAAAATAACATTGATTAAACGCATAATTAAACCAATTAACCAAATTTTAATTTTTATGCCAAGTTTGCAATAATAATTCTAAATTAAAGCATTTGGATTAGAGATTCCAAAATTATATATTAAACTTAATTTTCGCTTATTAACTCGACTATGTTGATTTAATTTCATTTAATTTAGACAAAACAATATTACACAGCTTGTGTCGGAAACGGATTTTCAAATCTATTTAAATATATGAAAATTGCAAATTAAGTAATTTACTGTGTTTGTAATTAGTTAAAAGTTTTGTATATTTATAATTTTCATGTGGAAAAAGCAATTCTAAAACAGCTGGCAATAACGGAACCAGATTATTTTGAGTTAACTGCCGTGAAGTGGTTTAAATTTACAGTAGTTCGAATCGTACTGTTCCAAAACGGAGATAGGTAACCATAATCGAAATATTTTCATGATTATACAAAGTGATATTTGAAACTATTCTAATATGGTAGATGCGGAACTGAAGATAACCCAAGTCGTTAACTTTATTATTCATTTATTTGCAACAATGCTCACACTTGAACACTTGCAATTTAATTGGATCATCCGCTAGATAACAGATTGGGGATGCAATCATGAGTAATGAATTTGATTTAATTGGATGCTTTTGTTTTTTAATGTTTTTAGTGAAAAATTCAGGTACATTATTTTAATATGATATTATTAACCATGTTACAAATATGCGGTGATTAGCTGTGTAATATCATTTGATTTTGATTTTTTGATTGCTGCTGCTTTGAGTTAACCTCGACTATTCACATGAATATTTAATGCTATTTACATAATTAGATGGATTGTGGTTTATATTATTTTGATTTTGTTTAGTGGTTAATACTAATTAATTACTTTATTTTATTACTATGACCACATGGTCGTACATCTAAATGACAGTTTCCAGTGCTTTAATATTCATATGAATTGCATAATTGAAATATGAAGTTATAAATATTATGTATCGTACGTTATGTAATTTATTAATATTGACAATGTTATCACAAAATTCTGATGTTGTATTTTTGAGGGTACTATTTACCCATCATTAATGATGAGTAGTAAAGAAAGAGAACTCACAACTCCCGCTTACCTTTGAAATATAATACCATTTGAAGATCAGAAAAATAAAATAATGCAGTATTTCAACAAGTGGATCTACTACCAGGTATTTATTTATTATAATTAAATCTTACGTAGGAAATCAGCTAAGCACTAGCATATTTTAATTATTACAACTTGACTGGGTTAACGAACATATTTCACAACATCATTTAATATTAAGATTTGCAATTATTCAAATTAGCGTTACTACTTGTGTGTTATCACATGCACATGGTGATTCACATTGCAATCAATATTATACCAATTTTCAAATCTATTGTTACAGAAAACGAATAAAATATTAAAATCTAAGTTTTCAATTTCTGGTTTTCCTTCCTAACGTTCAATATAACATTTAATATTAGTTTGTTGAAATATTCCTACACGGGTAGAAATTGGTTGGATATGCAACGTGTTATTCACGTTTATTTTTGTTACATATAATACGATAATACAGGGTGGGCCACGTAAAGTTTTGAATTTGATTGAATGAATGAATATTAGCACTACAGGCCTAGCAGGCCCATGGCTTTTTTTGGCACCATATTCCACTTCTTCCTATCACAAGGGTACTCTTCCCAATGTTCTAGCCCAATCTCGCCCAAGTCCTCCTGCACCTCATTTTTCCAACGGTTCCTTGGTCTACCTCTTCTTTATGTCCCTCCAAATTTCAATATCCAGATTTCGTTTGGCGTTCTGTCCTTCTTCATCCTCGCCAGATGTTCCAAGCATCGCAGCCTCTGTGCATTTGCACATCCTACTATGCTTGGTTCTCCATATACTAGTTCGGCTGATTTGTCCTAGTTATCAATTGTTCGTTTACACACTTTCCACCATAGATTTTCCTCAATATTTTCCTTTCTCAAACTTCTAGCATTATTTGTTCACTTCTTCTCAACGTCCACACTTCCGCTCTATACAAAACTGATGGTCTTATGATTGTTCTGTGTACTCTTGTTTTACCTGACTTAGCAAACACCTTACAATTGAAAATCGATTTCAATGCAAAAGAACTTTTTGTACCAGCAGCTATTCTGTTCTTAATCTCTTCATCGCACCCTGGTTTCCTGGTTATCATCGTTCCCAGGTACTAATACGTAAAAGTGCACACTTCTTCAAACTTGACAGTTTTGTTTCCCACTTCTATGCTTATGGATTTTTTCTCTTCGAATTCTTTATCGTTCCATATCATGTATTTTGTCTTATCTTTGTTTACTTCCAGGCCAATTCTCTTAGCCTCTTCCAATAACTTTTGTGTGGTTTCCTGCAAGTGCTAGGCATTGGGGTGTCTTCGTCTAAAAATTGTACCAAATCTGTTTAGTCTTGCTTTTTGCATTACATTTTCTAGTGCAATATTAAACAGTATTAACGAAAGCGGGTCTCCTTGTCTCAGTCCTACCTCTCCTCCAAAACTATCCGTCAGTTCCCCGCCGATTCTTACTTTATTTTTGATTCCATCTAGGGTCATTTTTACCAATTTAACTAATTTTCTGGGGATTTTTAATTCCATCATGATATTATATAGCTCTTCCCTTTCAATGGTGTCGTATGCTTGTTTAAAATCAAGGAATATCAAGTGCGTTTCTAATTCAAATTCGTGACTAATTTCCTGTATTTCTCTCATAATAAATAATTGGTCCGTTACCGATCTACCCTGTCTAAAACCACATTGATACTCTCCGATCATTTTCTTTGTGTAACCTTGACATCTGTTCTTTATGCATGTAGCGAGTATTTTGTAGCTAACATCCAGTAGCGCAATCCCTCTATAATTGCCACACTTGGTTTTATCGCTCTTTTTGTGGATCAGACAAATCAGTGCTAATTTCCAGGTACTGGGCATTTTTTCTTCCCTCCAAATGTTCTGTATCATGTTGATAACCATTACATGTAGTTTTTCTTCTCCATATTTTAACATTTCCGCCTGTATCCTATCTTCTCCTGCACTTCTATTATTTTTCAGCTTCAATATCACTTCTTAAATTACATGAAACAACATGTAATTTTTACTAAGTACGAAGTAATTTAACGAAGTAATTTAACTTCGCTTTAAAAAAAGTACTAGTAGAGTAAACTTTTTTCCAAAATTAGGATTTTGCTGGTAAGGCCCATCATTTAAAATGAATGAAAAACAATATCATTCAAATGGGTTCCACGACTTGTTTTACAGTGCTTCATTCAATCTACCCAATTTTTCAGTACATTTTGGATTGTTTGGGCCTCTATCTCGTGAACGACAGCGTCGATATCCTGTTTTAAGGCCTCAATAGACTCGGGATTGTTTGCATAACAGTTATCTTTCACGACGCCCCAGAGGTATTGGCGAGGCTGCCAATTGACTTCCGAGTTTTGGCTAATTATGTGGTTCTTATTTGAACACAGTGCAAAAAAATCAATTGTAACGTTAGCTCTGTGGCACGCGGCGCCCTCCTGTTGAACTTTTGGAAACAAAAAATCGCTGGGCATGGCACAATACCGCTGGCCATTGACGATAACGGCGGCTTCTTGCTCATTCTCGAAGAAAAATGGGTCTATGATGCCGCCATGCTAAAAACAATCATTCGTTGTGGATGACATGTAGATTTTCCGAGCCCCAAATGCGGCAAGTTTCTTTGTTAACGTAGCCCCGGAGGTGAAAATCATAATATTCATTGGAAAAAATAAGTTTTCGATAAAAATGCTCATCTTCAGCCAAGCGATCTTCAGCCCATTTGGTGTAGCGAAAACGCATCGGATGGTCACGAGGCTTGGGATTTTAGACTAATTGGACTCTATAAGCCTTCATACCGAGATCTTTATGCAAAAGTCTGGGCAAAGATGTGCGAAAAATATTCAATTGCTGCAAACGGTGGCAAATTGATGTTGATGAAACTCAGAACTTTTGAAGAAAGTCTTTAATATTTCCCAATTTTCTTTAAGCGTAATGTGACTCATTTTGTAAATTTCTAACCTTAAGCTAATAATCTGTCACTTCAGAAATTTCAAATTAGCCATATTCTTCGAAATAACGGGGGGTTTAAATTTCAAATTTTACATGGCCCACCCGTTATATTAGGTGTGCTAAAAAGTTCCCGACTTTTTCATGACTTATCGGTATAAGGTTAATGCTCACACAAAATTACTTTATTATATTTTATTTATTGACAACTAAAATAATATATTAAGATTTAATTATTTAAATGTTTGTAAGTGTCTTGTAAAAGTGTATGACGAAAACGCTGATGAAGGCTAACCGCCGAAACTAGTACGTTAAATAAAAATTGAATTCTTGAGGAAAGTGTACTTTTATATCATTAATTAACAGCCTCAAGGGGTACCTTACTACTAATAAAAAGTTCCCGGCTCAATTAGACAATAAATTACGTCAAAGTAGATTAGCTACATTTAGCTACAAAACCAAATGTAAAATCATTTGATTCGACTCATGCAGTTGTGAAAAATTGCTGTTTACAAATGGAAGTCAATAAAGAAAACATTGGCTACATTTTACATTTTTTCTTCAATCAAGGAAAACACGCCGCCTAGGCTCGTGAAAAAACTTGTGCTCTTTATGATCCAGATGCTCTATCGAAAACAGGAGCAAAATAATGGTTCGCGCGTTTTCGTTCTAGAAATTGTGAAACATAACCGTCATCTTAGCACGGTAGAGATCACCAAGAGTCTAAACATCAATCTCCAAACAGTTGCAAACCATTTGAAAAAAAACTGAATTTGGTTGCCACATGATTTGACGCATAAAAATTTGCTCGACCGAGTTTCCATCTGCGAATCGTTGCTGAAACTTAATGAAATCGAACCATTTTTGAAGCGAATGGTTACTGGAGATGAAAAATAGATTACATACGACAACGTTGTGTTTAAAACAGTGTGATCGAAGCGACGTGAATCCCAGACGGTGGTAAAGCCGGGACTCACCAATCGAAAGTGATGATGTGTGTTTGGTGGGATTGGAAAGGAATTATCTATTATGAGCTGTTCAAACGATTGATTTTGCACGCTACTATCAACAATTAACTAGATTACAGCAAGAGATTCAAAAAACCGGCCAGAATTGAACAATAGGAAGGGTATTGTAATAAATACTGAAATAATTCAATGCTAAAATATAATTTGTTAAAGATTTTCAAGTGTTGGGGTTCGTACAGTTCCTTTTTAATTGGTTTTAACCGTTACTTAAATTGACTTAGAACCATAACCGTTTTGTTTTAGTTGCCTCCTGTTGTTTGACCACGGTCGTTATTTCTAAAAATTACTTCACTAAAACACAAGTACCACTTTCAACAGCATGGTATATCTTTAATTTACTTCTTCACTATTTGATTTTTTCTGTAATCTTGCTTGAATATTTGTAATTATTTTTGTGTTTTTGTAGTTTTTTCTGAATCGCTTTAATTTTTCTTTTTTACATTTTATTACATTTATGTACAGCTTCGAAAATGTGAAAAAAGTTTCAGAATCGTTGCCATTGGACAAATCAATAGTGGCTTTATCAAATGTTTAATACTGTAATGAAAAATCAACAAAATAATAACTAGATATTATATTGATTAAAAAAAATTAATGAAATAGAAACTAAATTGATACGAAAGTATAACTATAAAAAATTAAAATTTTTATTCGATGAAGTTAATTACCGTAATTTTAATTGCAATGAAAATTTTTTATGCGTTTTTGCTGAAAGGTTCAAGTATCAAGTATCAAAACTCAAAATGTATTTTATATTTAGTTATTATATTACCAAAAATGATCAGGCGCTCTACTGGCCGCCCTAACTTCCTACGGTTTGTAAAGTGCGTTGTATAACGTACAACTTACGTTATAGAGTAATTCCATTGGGTTTTCAGGTAGATAGGAGGTCAATCCTACTTTTATATGATAAACTCCAATTAAGTGGTCTGTAAACAAATTCGTTATATATTAAGGGTGTTCAACTAGAGGAATTGATTGCAATCGGTTTATGAAATTTGACTGTTCGTGACAAATTTCTGACGGATAGCAAAACTTTTAATCGAAAAATTTATTTGATTTATTTCAATTAATATTATTGTACAATCAATTTGCTGTGCTTAGACAGCACAACATGTAATAGCCGCCTGTTCTGCGTTTTGAGGTAGCATGTTTGCCTGTCAAGTTGTGCAAGCTAAAAACACATTCAAATCGGTGACAAATCAATTTAATTATCTATATAGTACTATTGAATTGCGATTAATCGGCAGATCTAGTTGGACGTCCGTGATATTTCTTACTAATGTCATCTAAAACCATTTCAATGTGAAGAGTCCTATATTCATATCTAAAATATATAAAAATTCAGCTTTATGCCACTTATTTCCCTGGACCATAGAGGACAACATAACTAAACTGCTATATTATTTCTTCAATAGATATTTAAAATATTTAAAAATCCATTAGATTGAAAAACAAATAGGTGTAACGAGATATCCACGTTTACAATCTGTTTAATATTTGAAGATGTTGGTTAATTTACACTCAAATATTTCCCGATTTAGAAACTGTAGCGAGATGCAAATGTTTTGCTCTTAATCAAACTCTCCTTCAATATTCTTCTAAAACTTCAACAAATAAGAAACTTTCAAGGTAATATTTCGAACAGACATGTAATTGGGGATTGTGTTCTATTTTGGTCTTATAATTATTGTTTGTTTATTACCTTCTCAAGTTTTGAAAGTCTACATCCCCTTTGATGAAAATATTAATTTATTTCATTTGAAGTTTGGATTTTATATTTTTTGATTAAATTATGCAATGCGTGCTGTAGCATAAGGCCTTCCTCAGTAATAACAAAAAACTTTTCTTCTAATCTTATTCAAACGTAAAGTCATCAATACCGTGGGATAAGTTGCTACACTTTGCGAGGGTCTGGCTAGATCCGTTTTTCGTATAATCCACTTTTGTAAATCTAATTTTGTACTTCTTAGGGAGATGATTTCTATATATTTTCTTCAGATGCTTTTGCATTTTTGCTTCTACGACACCTCTCTCTCTCGCATTGTTTCTATTCACCAGCTTTCTTTAATTTCCTTATTTGTCAACTACGTTTTTTGTGGAAATGTAAAATTGTATTTCAGGTACTTTGCATTTTAAATTATTTGCCTCCGGTTTATTTTAGCACCTTTCCTCGTGTTTCTTTTTATCTATTTTGTTGTTTGCAGTAAAATTGTTATATTTTAATTTAAAAAATCGTTTAGCCAAAGAAATCTTGACTGGCTTTCTAAAGAAATCAGTATTATTAATTATAAAGTGTAGAATTACAAAATTATTAGTTCAAAATTATAGTAACGAAATAATTTATAACATAAAACAAGTTTAATTTAAAAATGTGGAAATTGTCAATTAAAAGTTGAAAACTTTTGCCGAGTTATTTTACGACAAAATTATTTAAATTTTTCGCATAATCACAAAAACTTGTTTCAAAATAATAATATTCAAAATTGTTTTACGTGATAATTTAAGATTTTCCGAAGGGTAACCGATTAATTTAAGCCGATTATTTTTGTAATGATAGTTTATTGGAATTGTTTGGTTAAATACCAGTTGAGCATTTTGAGGTAACGTAAAGAACTAATCCACCTGGACAAGTTCACCACAATCCACAGTTTATGCTATCAACTTGTTTCGCATAACTTCTTGCGGTACAAAGTGCTCATGAGCTTTGTTTTGAATTTAAGTGTACCGCTTTTGTAATGTTCCACACCACTTGAAGGTTCAAGAACAGCGTACAACGCTCATTACTGATTTAGCTGCCTCAAATTATTTTCAAGTTAATTCAAACGTAACTTAACGGTGAAAGTGGTGTAAGAAATACAAAATTTCAAAATCATTGCGGTTTCAATCTGACAAAAAAAGCAAAATCTGTTCTATAAATCGTTTGCTTTGTCCATATATCACCAAAGCAATATAGTTTTTGCAGGCAGTTAGCTGCGCTGCCAATACAGATATGGTCTGCATCCATGTGGAGACAACATACCGTGCAGATGACTTTATTTTAACATGACACTTCTTAGTTTTCACAATTTTAATTTTTAAAATGTGATTTATTAAAATCCACAAAGCACAAAAATTGCACTTAAAAATTGAAAGTGCATAACTGAAATTTCCATTTCGCTTTGCTTCTCTAAATTTTTGATATGGTGGTTTGACGTATAATGAACTCAGATCATATGCTCGAGAGAGTATTTCAGTTCAACGTAATATTAATGTTCGTATCTAGAGAATTAGGAAATGATGTAAGACGAGGAAACTCCTTCCGTTACAACTTTATTATTATTTCCAATCTTTAAAATCTTAGATTTGCAATTTCAAATTTCTATTTGCAAAAAAATTAAAATCTCATTACGATAATAAGAAAGGTTTCCTTTGTGGCAACAAATTGCTTTGGAAATAAATGTTTGTACAATTGAATCGCTCGCAGTATAAACTGCTGTATCTTTTAATAAATTTTTATCTCACATACAGACATATATAAAGTTTTCAAGCAATGGTAAACAGATGTATATTTTTTTGCAAAATCCATATCGTATATCCTCCGAATATAAAATTCGAACTACTGTAAACCAGTATAACCAATATTTTACTTGGTTCACTTTATCGACAACTTTGCTCTTAACTTTGCATTCGACGCTCCAATAAAATTATATTGTTTATTGCATAAAATTTGATTATAACTTCATCTTAAATGCTATTATTTAGCTAGCAAGCTATCAATTTACTGCAAAATGTTTGCTTAAAGCATTTTGCAAGAAATAATTAAGTAGCAACTGCAAGTTGCTTGCCTCTATATTTGTTCGGCAAAATCAACTGCATGATGAGATAATATCCGAGACAAAATGAGAATAAAGAGAAATGTAATATCAAACTACACTCTGTTTAAACATCCACGGTAGCTGTTGCAAAGCATAAGCAATCATTAAGCAGTTTGTTGTATTCTAAAGTTCTCTTCCTTAAATAAATCCTAACGTAAGTTTTCGAGTTATCCTAAGAACAACAGAATAGAAAATTTAGAAAATTAAATTTTCCATTATCGACCATTCAAGACAAATTATAATTTAACTTTTATTGTTTACTTCGCTTGTTAATTTTTAATTTTAATTTAATATTAATTTCACAAGTTAATAATTTATAAGTATTTTATATTAAATTTATTATGCGGGGTATTAAATTCAGACGTTGCAGTAAAAGTTTTGTTGACAGAAAACATATTAGCTTTCACATTGAACAGTTTTCGTTACATCATAGCCTCCAGCACTTTCGGTTTAATTTCGAGTTTGTAATAAATTAGTGAATTGAGACAGCTGACGTGATGGCTGGATTAATAATAGTGCAAAAATGCACAAAGAATTGGACAATATTGTCTGTACATCTAAGGTTCTAAAAAACCTTAAAGTGATTAATTTCCTCCCAATTTGTATTCATTTATTAGATAACTCAATTGCGTTAGTTAATCTCAAAATAAAGTGCAGATTATACTGTTGCAGAAGTGCATCGAGGTATTGCTGAAAAACAACAACAAAAAATTGCTTTCATTTTTGCAAATGCTACCTCCGTATCAAATTAAAATGAAAATATTTATTTAAAGGTAAAAGGGTTTTATAGAAAATTTTCCTGTAACAAGCAAGCAACGAACCGTTAGCTGGCTTGCATAAATTCGATTTTAGAATGTCACATATGTCTAAACCCCGGCACCGTGACGGGGAAGTCGAGCCAATCGGGACACAATCGACCGAATAAATCTCATTTGAGTTTACTTATTTCTATTTTAAATTTCCCTCCGTTCTACACGATTCGTTGTTACCATGTTTACTAAATTTCGGTTATTTGTTTTCCTACTTTTATTAGGTTTTGGCATTGACGGTTGATCCTAAACAAGTTAAACAACGAATTCTCAGAAAATTGCTTTCTTGAATTGTACGTAGGAAGTAAGCTGCCTACTGATGAGCACAACTTTATCGATTGCACATTATAAATTTTCCAACTTTGACATTTATGTTGATTAAATTATTTTTAAATGCAAAAACAACATAGAACAACAATTAATTTATCGTTACGTCTTTTAGCCACCACGTTTCACGTAACTTATTTCCAAATTGCAATACTGGTTTGATGATTTATAAAATTAATAAAATTTGAATAGAGAAACCAAACGGCAACGCACGTCACTGCGTACCGTATAATCTTATGCTCTCCTGCTCTCCCCTATTATTATAGCTTTGATGTGAAATCCGTGGATCATCTAATGTTCTTAATTTTCCCTTATATTAAATGTTCTGGAAAAATCATAAAAAACTTCGGCAGGAATTTGACCTCCATTTTCGAACATTAAAAAAACAGTTCGACTGACCATTCGTGGACTTGAGGTTATTTGTATTATGGAGGTCAATGTTTTCCCGCAATAAAAAAATTGAAAATGTCTTCTCGAAACACCAAATTAACATTTTCTTATTTGGCCGTTGGATCGTTCAAAAAATTTCGAGCAACCAAACTCTATAAATTCTAAACAAACTAGAGGAAGCTGTAATTGAGTAAGTAAAATTAAAATATTGCTTGCAAGTCAAACAATTCGTTCCTTGCTATACTGTTACTCGCTGATTTGCTTTGAGGTTAAAATGATATCGCTAAAAAGGGCAGTTAGAGCCTGGAGGGTTAAAATACTACATCTGTTATGTCAACATTAAAACAAAGCATCTACAATGAAATATTATTTAACTTGACTTGGCAAATATTTCACTTTATACCAAATTTAATCTATAAGAAGAGACAAATCTTCATCTGAATAACAAATTTAGTGCAATAATTTTTTGAAACTATAACAACAATTTATAAAAAGAAATCAATTTAAAAATAACTTTCCTTTTTATTTCTTTTGAATCTTTATGGATTTAATTCAATCTAAGCAATTCTTCGGGCGATCTGATTAGGTCGACAGCAAGTATTTGTGGAAACCTAAATAGCTTTTCAAGGACTGCCGAAAACACTAAGAAAATTGGGAAGGAGTCCACCCGAAAAATTTATTGGTTTGTATTTACATGAAAAAAGATATGTTGTTAGGGTTGTCTACTTATTTCCACTGAATGTAATTTGAGAATAACAAATTTATTGTCGGATTTATGTTTTATTTCAATAATGAAAGCTTTTTTATTAAAAAATAAATTTCGATAGCAATTTATTTTTACATTTTTCTAAATTATAAGTCAAATGCTGTTTTGTTTGGAATATATACTAAAAATAGAATATTTGTTTTGTAATTTCAAGATATTGATCGAATTTTAACAAAATTTGGCACAAGACCAACTCAAATTTCAAACTCATTTAACTATTGTGCACTATACTGCAGGTAACGTTTCAAGAATATTTTATTGAACCGGACTTCGGCAATTCTAAACAGAACTACAACCAGCTTGCTTTTAAAACTCAACGGCTGAAGCATACAAATTTTACTATCACAAAAACGTTATTAAAGCTATTCCAAATTTTGAATTTCAATAATTAGTTTTCCCTAAACTACAGAGAAAATTCAAATGTATATTTTTTTATTCTTTATTAAAATTAAATAACTCTAAAAAGTGTACTGAAATGTAAATATGAAAATAAACTTTTAAAAAATTCTTTACATTTTATATAAAAGCGACACATAGATATTGAAGCTTTTATATTTCATTTGAATATTTTGTAAAGTTTTCTAATTGTTATGTTTCATGTAATTTAAAAAAATACAGGCAGGAATTCTGACAAGGCGTATACAAGGTACTGATCTTCAGGAGATTTGAACTATTTTTCAACATGGAATGCTCGACATTAATGTCAAGCAAAAAAATATAAAGTTGTTGCATTGAAAGGATCTGATGCATTCACAGAATCAGGCATAACCCCTTCATTTGCAAAGAAAAGAAAACTGACTGCCTGGAAAATTATTTTCCGATGCCGCGGAAGCTTTCCAAGCTGTATCCCCACCAAAAGAACTTATTTTTATGAGTATTTTCGAGTTCTCAAGATGTTTACTGTTTTGCTTTTCTACAAAGACATCGGTGAATTATGCCGGAAAGTTGATATTTTTTAAATAATTGTATTAATTGGTTTTCAAATAAAACTTTAAAAAAATTTTTCTGAAATATTAACATTTTGTCTCTAATAAAAACTAATTTTAATTGACATCTTAGTGTGATCCATCAAGTTATGACATTCAATCAGGATTCAATTGTATTGTTACCCTGCATAATTCTTTTTTTCTGCAAATACACTTTTCCCATAATTGAAGAAATTTTCTAAAAACAAGAAAATTTGGAAATTGATATAAACTAAATTTTCAAATAGTGTAAATAGGTATTATTTCAGAGAAAATTGGAAAAATTGATGCAAGTAAATGAAACTTTAAAAACAGACATAGTTTTTCTTGGATATCGTATTGAAAGCAATGTTCAGTGATATGTTATTGAGTAGCAGCTGTTGTTACGATACGGTCTACATTCCAGTAATCTCATTGGTAAATTCAGTCATTCGAATTACATGTATCTATGACAAAAAGATTCAGTGATTGCTGTGATACTAAAAAACCGCAACAGTTACCGGTTAATAAATACAGTGCAAATATCAAATGTTTTATTTAGTGACCACCCCCACATGTCGCCTACCAAAAGAGGTTTTTCAAAGATAAGTTGTAAGACTACGACTTAACAGACTGCCTAGTTACCTTCTCGCAAGCAGCTTTGCGAACTTGCAGAACGACGAAGCTAATCATTGGTTCTTCGAGCCCGGATTTCCATCGTCCAACGAAGCTAAACAGTTTGTAAACCTATTTTTAATAGTTGATGGCGGCAATCGTCAACCCAGGGGGACCGCCAGCTTTATATGCCCTCCGAAGCACGGAGACGGTCATATGAACGTTTTTGACTCTCCCCGGATTTACTGCTATTTTTACTGGTCTAAAAAAAGGCAACCAATCTATTTGCCCACCAATAGCACCCATAAGTATCCACTCATTCAATATTTTCAATATTGATTCTACTTGACTTCAACCGATATATGTATTTACCATAGAAATTTGGATACATGTTATGGTAGGTACTATAACACCCTACATTAAAATATATAAATATGAAATTGAAAAAATAATAAATGAATATTTTATCTTGAATAAATTCGAATTCCGTAGCATATTAAAATTGTATAATGAAAATGCATTAACCGGTTTACCTTATATCAAGAACAAAAAATGTCTTATTTTAAAATAAGCTAATTTTAAGTATAAAGATTATTATAATATTGGTATTATTATAATATTGAAAATTTAGATAAAATATTAAACATAAATCTATTAAAATTATCTTATCACTGATTAATTAATTGATTAATTATAGAATTAACGCAAATATAAAATTAAAAAATTACAAGAAAATATTGAAATTCTTACCTTGAGCAGGAGCATAAATATTCAAATACAAGCAATCTTCACTTTGGTTCTTCAAGAACGGTAGTAATCGTTTCAAGTATTCCAGCCTTCCTTTAGGCATTTTCTCGAGAGCAGCAGTTTCGTTTGAAATATCGGGCAATTTTTGTGGACACACGGGTCCAAGTTTATCTGACACTCTAATTCCATTCCAAGGAGTCGGTGTCTTTGTCGGACTAAATCTATTTGACATTACCGGAGGCGTTGCGTACGGTACACCGAGGAACACTTCGATTGGTTTTAGATAACGATGCTGATCCATGGGTAAGATAAGTCCTTGCAATCTACCATACCGAGTTTGCACTATCCGCGTACTAATTTTTGCATTTTTATAAATATTGTTACATTTTATAAGAAATATCAAGATCGCGAAAAGTAACACCCGCAAAATGCCCCTACTTGTAGATCCCATTTTACGACTAAAAATAGTTAAGTGACTAATAGCATTTTCGCGAAAGAAAATTTTAAAAATGAAAATGCAAAAAACTCGAACCGATAATTTTTCACTATATTTATTTTTATCGATAGCAGGACGACTCTTGAACGCCGGCTCTCAATAATAACGGAAGGCGAAACATTGTAGGAAAGCGTCAGCCATCAAAATTTAAAACTGCCTGAAACAAAATTCTTAATTAATCTTATTTGTAATTAAAACCCTTTGACACATTGGAACAATGTGAATAATTATTTTTATAAACGATCATCAAAGTGAATAATATTCTTAATTAGTGTCATTTTTGTTTACGATTCTTTTGACACCATTTTATTTAGGGCACAAAATATTTGCAATTAAAATGTTGGAAAAGCTCGAAAAGCTCATAAAGCTTCACTTTACGTTTAATTAATATTTGGCAGATTATTTTATATTAATTTAACGGTTTCGAAAAACATCTGCATTCGCGAAAGCATTTCGGAAGCGTCAGGACTTTAAATCAAAAACATAATGGAGGATTATCGAGTGAGGTATTTTATCTCATTACTGACACAATAAATTCTAAAAGGTCAAAAATGCAATCTCTTCAATAAATTTTCCATTTGTTTTTCAATTGATTTGTGACATGCAATGGAAGGCAATTAAAGTTGTTTACAAGTCAGATATTTGCGTTTTAAATTTGAATTGGTAGAGGTACGAGAGCTTTAGCTGGTAGATGTATGTGTTGTCTTAAAAGCATTCGGGGTTATTGATTGAGAACGTAAATAAATAAATGGGTCGGGCGCACTTAACGTAAGAAAAATAATGGCTTAAGGAACAAACAAATAAAGAACGGTCAATAAAATTTCGAGATAATCTTGCCGATTTTTTGAATGGAAACTAAGCCATAATGTACTTTGAGGTTGCTAAAATAATAAGAATAAAATAAAAACAACTAATCGACGATTAAAAAACCAAAAGAAAATTTAATTCAATTTAATTGGCTATAATAATCCGACGTTAACTAGAAGTAATTTCGTGCACAACTTCATTTTAAAATTTAATATTGGAGAGAATCAGATAATCCTTTATTTAAGAGGATTTATATTATGATTAATTATTTTCGGGGTTATTTTGCAGTTAAAGTGTTAAACAGAATAAAAGCCCTAATTTATTTTATACAAATTTTCGAATATAATATTGATTTGGGCGCAATTTGCTATAAAAAATCTTGAAAAGTCAGTTTTCGGGGATAACACTTTGGTTAAAAACATAAACATAAGTAATACAAAATTAAATTTCACATTTCTGTACCGAGCATCTTTTCAACTTCTTAAGATCGTCTTTCTAAAGTGCTGAAACAGGAAAACCGTGTTTAAAATAACAAAATATGGTTAGAAAGTATGTATAAAGTAGATATAAAGCTAAAGTGGTCCCTTAACTAAAGAGAAAATTGGAGAGAATAAACCAAAATTCTCTTGGGAAATACTCGATACAAAGTCATCAGCTTATGATTGGGTAAATACTTTTTTTGTAAGTGATAAAAGAATTAATTTGAAAAATTTCCACTCTTGCATATAATTGCCCACACCGAAAATCCGTTCCTTTTTATCTCGTTTCCGTTTCTGGTTTTACAAGTGATATAATTTTAAAATGTACACTTTTCCTACATTTGCGACAAAGCGGACAACGACGTCGGTGTAAATCAAAGCTCTTATTGTTTCAAGAGCAGAATCATATATTTTTGAACAATAAGCGGATTCGCGGCACAAACTCTCGTTTGTTTTATTTGGGGTTTGTTACTCGTTTTGTGTCCTTTTATACCCCATTATTATAAAGCTTTGCATTTTTAACACCCTTACAAAAATATTTTAATTCTTACAAAATTATTAAATTCTCCAAACCATGCTTCATCTGATTTAATGTTCTCGAAACATCGTTTCGTCATATTTATGCATCACGTCGACCGGTGTGTAATAATTGCGGTTGGGAAGAATAATTTACCAAATAGTACAAGGGCTTACCGTAGGGAATAGTAAGTATAGGGAATATCCCTGGTTCTTAAAATCTAAAAATGCGATTTAATTGCTTTTTAGCTTTTAGGCTTTTATTCGGGCGATCCTCGTGCACGATAAAACACTCGATTCCCAAATGCGGTTTTGAAAAGGCAATTTTAGTATTGTATTTAATAGCGACAAAAACATACTTTTGTCACATATTTTGAAAAGAATAATCAGACTATCGTTGCCAAAAAAGCAAATCCAAAGAAATAGCTACAGAATAAAATATAATACCCAAGTTGCGTCAGAGCTTGACCATTCTCCTACGAATTGAGAGGCTCTCCCTTGACACTGCATGTGTTGGGTGTGGAAGTTCATATAAAATAGAGAAAACCGGCCGTAAAGGTTGATGGAACGGGGAAATGTAGAGACCAGTCGACAGATGAGAATTAATGGTGTGTATTTTTCTTCCTTTAAATTGGTGCTAAGATGCGACGAGCACTGAATTCGGAACGTGTACAAATGAGAATGATAAATGAGTACAAAAGTTTTATAAGTAAAGATTAGCTATTTTAAAATTTTTACTACCCCAAATTTCTTTTAAACTTTCAGATAATTTCAACTTAACGACAGCTATACCTAAACTTAAATAAAAAATTAAAATTAATTTATTTCTAACATTCCTTAGGCATGCAACGAAATAAATAAATTTCAATTGCTTCCTAAATGGGTTTTCATGGAAACGAATAGTAGAAATTAATTTAAAATAAAAATGGGAATTTTCAATACTTACGTAAGCTATTGAAAAGAATGAAACATAATAACACTCCATTTATATTCTCCAGGTTTTTATTTTTTGGTGACAGGAAAGTAGTGTCGCCTTATGTTGAAACATTAACGAACATTTTAAAATAAAAGCTATCGTAAAATATTCAGCAAAAAATTTCAATTATGGACATATATTTTTGTTCTCGCGCTCAATTAATTAAAGCGTTGTTTAACATTTAACTTTTCATGTTTTCGACGTGGAGAGAATTGTTTGCGTTAATACGAAATAGTTCATGCAGCGTTTTATTATAGCACAAAAATTATTAGATAATATGTTGATATGTTCTATCAGCAATTAAACTTGAAGCAATCCCTGCTTGGCGCGGCTTTAAAAGCATATACCCTGTTTCTTGTACTCTATAAATCTAGTTTACTAGTTAGATAATATTAAAAAATTCCTGAATTCCTTCCTAACCATTGAATAAACCAACAGTTACGAATTGAGCTTGCAAACCGATAATAGAAGCAAGTTCATAAATAAACATAATTCTGATTTCCATTTCGGTGGAAGTTAAAAGTGGATAATTTAGGTAAAGAAAATTAAGGAAGGGGAAAAGTCATGCCATATCTGGTGTGTCACAAATCTCGACTAAAGCGCGGCTTATTTATTTCCATATGGAACGTTTGGAGGCAGGGATAGTTTTTTTTTGGGAATACCAAATTGGAATATATTGTTATTTGTTCACCCTTTAAATGTAAAGCTTTTTTCGAGTGTACGAAATTGCTATTAGTAGAAGTAGGGTCTTATTATTACCATTAAGGTACTTCCTAATGCTTTTATAACAAAGGTGTTTTTGGAATCCGTATCATCAAACTTTATTAAGTCTTTTATAAGTTGTAAAGTCACATTATTTACAAAATAAAGTTAAATGTCACTTGTTGCAAGAAGGGATAATAGGGGTTTGCAAACAAAAGTGTGCCTAGGCGAATATATCCCTATATATAGCGTAATCCGACTTTCTCGGACATTATGAAACCTCAGTGGAGTCCCACGGGATTACTCACATGTGGATGTTGTGTATATTAGGAAGATTTTTAGATTAGAATTGCAATTAAATAGAATTTAAAAAATGAAAAAGCCCGAAACTTTAATTTAATTTTATAACTCGTGTTGGGGTTGATTAAAAAGTTAATGAAAGGACTAAAGTAGGAATTGAAGTGCGTTCGTCATCTCTTATCTAATATTTCTTTTCGAACAATTGGCTAAAATGGTTTTCTTCAGTAGGTAATGTATATTCAAGCCCGTGCTTAGCTTTTTAGCTCAAATAATGGCAAAATTCGTAAGCGTCGCACGCGTGACTTTATTGTACAGAGTTGCCACGCGCATAGGATCTAATCCTATCATACGCTTACGTAGTACTCTCACTCTAAGTGGATTATAACTAACACCCTTAATACGATTGTTTCCTTTGTGACTGATTAATAATTTTCAGCAACCATAATAAAACTGTTAAATTCGTAAACAAATATTATTTATGAGACCAAACAACAAATTCAAAATCGCATGCATAGTTAATGTCAGTAACATGAGGTTGATACATTGCAAAACTAATTAAAACACAAATTAATTATGGAACAGCAGGATTCACATTCGAAATCTAATTTTTGCAATAATTATAAAGTGTAAATTCAAATTATAAACTATAGCCGTAAAAAATCGCAAATGTAGGAAAAACTCCTCTATATTCTGCTATCTAACTTTAATGATGAAGGAATTATGCCCATTTAACAAGTAAAATAATCCAGATTCAAGACACGTTTCCATATTTCATAGAGATTATTCGTCTAGGTTTTCTTATTCTGACTAGTAACTGCGACAAACTCGTTACGTATGTAATAATAAAAATTTTTGCAAATACTACATAAAAATTTTAATGAAGAGAACTTTGTTTTAAAATCAATTCTAGTTAAATTTTAATTAATCTTACTCTCTATACTATTTGTGCAGCTCTACAAAAAATGTACCATCAATTATTCATTGTTTCAGTTAAACCTTTGCTGTTCTGGCATAATTTTGAAGCGTGCAATACATAAACCAGGTCAAATGGAACCGCTTATTCATTAAGGCGGCATTCTAGTTTAGAAATTTGAAAAATTCGAAATTTTTTTTATATTTCCAAAGTTTTGACATTCAACAATATGCCCTTAAAAGGATTATTCAAAATTACAAATATTTAATGAGTTATAGCCATTTTAGTGATGCGGCATCTAATCTGGTACCACCGAAACAAATGAACGGTAGATGCTGCCTGACTGCCTGCGGATGAATTCCCCATAAAACCTTATTATATGTATTAACATTTCACGTTCACGAAAGAACTTCAGAGTTGTATGGAGAAGGAATCGCCGATTAAAAATAAAAAAAGTATACCGTACCATTCTATGGCCCAGTTTTTCAATAGTTAGTTAACCCAAATGCAATGGTTAACCTTCGTTTATGACTGCCTGATTGGTCAGAAATCTTAGTTAACCATTGAATTTGGGTTAACTAAGGATTAAAAAACATGGGCCCCAGAGTAAAATTGTCGGTATCGTAACAACGTTTTTCAAACTTCCGTGCACTGTACCTCAAGTTCTACTGAACCGATTTATTTCAAATTTGGTGTGAACATTCTTTATGCATCCCTCTATAATATGAACCTAACTAAACTTGAAAATTTTGAATTTTACTATTTAAAAAAAATGCACGCCAGGACACTGTCTTTTTTTGGACCACTTTGCCAGCTTATAATTTCTTGAATTTCGAATTTTTTATGAAAACTTAAAGTACCACTAAACAAATGATAATAAAATGGATAGTAAAAATATTTTGTGTTTTATTTTTAGAGAGCTCGAAAAAACGCCAAAAAAATGCGACTTTTATAAGATTATGTTACTTTGATCACAGAACTACTTGAATCTCCATTCAATGACTTTCTTTGATTATTAACCGACTTGAACAAATTTGAAAAAGCTACATTTTTAATCAGTATACTCTCCTAACTTTACAAGATGTAGTATGAGTAACTCTGGAATAGACTACCTATAAATAACAGCATCTCCTTATTACCAAGTGAAACTACCGGAAATGACATTTTCAAATAATTTGTTAATTTTATTAATTTATTATAGTTTCGTTGTACGTGCTTCAACTGAAAAATTAAATTACAGTTCCTACATCCGTGACTGTTTTAAAGTTGTTTTGGTACTGAATTGCAATTGCAATTGAAACAATATTATTCTTTATAGTAACTCTAATGTTGTTTAGCTTTGACGATTTCATCATTAAACCTTCACAAGCAACTACAAAGCTTATACGGTCGGTTTTTTGGTTCTACAAATATATTTTATAGTTCTGGAATAATGATATTATCAAAAGAACATGGAATTTCCGCAAGGTTTGATTACTACCACCACAATGTTGGCATACTGATTAAGGATGCGCGATTATAAAATTTTATAATCGATAAAACCGATATTCCAACGAGTAGATAATTGTTGTAAATAACCTGAACTGTTATTCTCGTTACTGTTGCTCACAACTAATTTGCCACTAATCGCCACTAGTTACTCAACTATCCCCCTCTTAACTGACTGTTTTTCATTTCGTGTCTCAGTATGACATTTCTCACTCTATGTAGATGGCAAATTTTCTCATAAAAATTTAGTATTTTAATTAAATGTTTGCTGTAAGTTAGCCACAATCTGATAGTGCTTTTCCACAAACCAATTTCTGATGGCACTTTAAGATAGCCATGTATATAAGGCAATTAAAAATGAAAGCATTAAAGAAGTACTTGAACGTCAGGGGATCTAAAAGTACTTTTGCTTGGCCTGGAGTAGGCACTAAAGGAAGTGGGAAGTAGGCACTAGGAAATAAATTATATTTACTGTCAGCGATGAGAGGCACTAAAGTAGAATAATATTGCTTTCACAAAAAGGAGAAATTTAAAGTTAGGCTATTGCATAATATACTATTACGTTGTTTGAAGGTAATATGAAGAAAAATAGAGTTTATTTTTAAATCAACAAAAGTTCGGTCTAGGACATTTGAATGCGGCCGGCTGAACGCAGCCGTTTGAACGCAAAGACGTGTGAACGCAGAGACGTTTAAACGCAGAGACGTTTGAACGCAGAGAATATTGCAAATTGCATATGCATATTGCAATTTTATTGTGTTAAACTTTTGCGGAATAAAATAGAGTGGTTGTTTTGAAAGGAAACATAATTGGTAGTGTTGTGTTGTTATAATTAAATATAATGCAATTAATCTTCTTTTTACTTATTCGTCTCCCATTAAGTAATAATTAAATTAGTATTACTTTATTTGCACTTTAGTTTGCGCATTTTTATTTTATTTACTTATGATATTCGTGGTAGCAAATTAAAATTCGTTGCACGCCATCAGTGCTGTTGAAATTAAAACTACGGTAACTGGTTATCATATAACATTACACAAATATTAAACAAAATCAAAATATTTACATTATTTTATCAAGCCAGGATATGAAACTTCTAATTTTCTAATACTTGGTAATAATACTTACAGAATTATTTATCATAATGAGGAAAATTAATTAAACAAATTCTCGTGATGGAAAATTATAAAATATTGATTTATGGGTCAGTTGCGATGCTGTTTGAGTATGACAAAGGTTAAGCCGAAGTTTTAAGTATTATCACTCCTTTATCATAACCTCCAAAGTAAAATTTATTACATAAGCTCCTTAGCTTATGTAAACTTTTAATATCATTACAAAACAACTAAACCAGATAATGAATTAGCAATTATTTTATAACGCTCAATTAATTTATGTAACTTTGAGATCTCAAAGTTTTAAGTTGTATAATAAGTGAACAGAAATATTTCAAAGCTGAAGAATTGCTTTTTGCAATTTTTTTCAGATGCTTCTTGTATTTGAAAGTTTTAAGTGAGGCACTTGAAAATTTAAAGTTTTGTAATTACACTACGAGTGCATTTCTTCGAGTAACACTCTTAAATTTTGTTTAAATTAATTGACTAACTCATTAAACAGAAATTGCTTAGTAAAACACGATATTTGGTCGTTTTATGTCATCTCTAGTAAAATGTTCTCAGTTTTCTAGAGTAAGTTTTATTGTAAAGTTTAATGGGGACGTTTAAATTGCATCTACATTGTGGAAGTACTCTCATAAAAAGGAATAAATGCAAATTTTGCAATCGTTTACGTTTTTCACCCTTGCGGTTTGATTTGATAAAGGTCATTTAATTCTCAATACATTTAGCGTTAACCCTTATCTGCATGACATAAGAGATTGACTACAGAAATAACTCCACCCGTTGCTTTATTACATTTTCGTAGCCACAATTAAATTTTTTTACGTAAAAGCACCACCATCAAAGAGTTTATTACTATTTTTTTTAAAAAAAGTCCAATAAAATTCATCTAATCGACAGTAAAGTTGCATAACTTTGAACAAATAAAAAAAATTAGTACTACAGCAATATCCGCTTGAACTCATCAATTAAATGGAAGTTCATAACTTCAGTTTACTATATTGTTAAAAATTAAATTTAGTTCTGGGAGCAAGTTCTGTGGTATTTTTACAATTTTATGCTTGATTAAAACAAAAAAACGGGTGAAAACCTTCATCGATGCTTTAAAAAATCCCTCAGGTGTTTGAGTAAGGTAAATAAGAAAATACGGAACAGCTGTAGAAGTTAAATTAGTGGGAGATTTGTGGCTTTACGGAAATGGTTGTCTTAAACGTTTCAGAGACTACTGAATTATTAAAAGCTTCAAGAGTCAACTTTGTAAGAGTTTTCGTACTAATGGATTTTGTAATACTTTTGCATATTGTATTAAAACATTAACTTAATTTTTTGTTTAATTATTTATTCAAACTGTCGTTAAATTTGTGTTATCAATTTTCTTCTGCGCTGGTTTACCGAAATACAATGTTAAAATTAAAATAATAGAAAATATTGATAGTCTTATCTTGGATATTCAGAAAGTTTACCACATTAATAATGTGTAGACTGTAAATACCTCGAGCTAATGGAAATGTTTAGTACAAGCTTGGAATTTTTATTTTAAAAGTTTTACAACCGCAACTCGGTAAATTGTTAATATTTAAAACATACTTACGATTATTTAATATTGCTGCTTTTCACATTTTCAATAAATTAAATTCATCGCTTTTAAGAAAATTAATTAATAAATTATACTAATTAACCAACGTAGAAATAAACCGTCGATCACACCGTATGTCAGATTCAAACTAAATTAACGACCCTCATAATTTACATCAATATGAAAATGATTTATTGTCAGTTAATGCCGTTATTTATAGATGTTTTTATAAAAAAGCTCAACATCCATTAATTTCATAAATTTTTCATTGATTCTTGCCACCTACAAAAATAATGTTGTAGTTCTTGAAAATATATACCTATTCATATAATGTAGTTACATAATATTTGTATTCTCATTTTTAAAACTTAAGAAGTGTCGTTCTCATCCAATTAACGCTACATAATATACACGTCAATTAATAAAAAGAATGACATTTCTTCTTTAGAACTTTAATTTTGTCGAGGTATTAGTCATAGATTAGTTAATAAAATAAATAATTGTTCACTTCAAGTCAAATTCATCGATGAAAATGAGATTGTCAAGAAGAAATGTCATATTTTTAAATTATTTTTTATAACTTTACGTAGCGTTAATTGAATGAAAACGACGTTTTAGAATGCAGTCGAGGTGACTTGTTTACTAAAATTTCACTAAAAATATAATTTTAGAAATATAAGAAATAAGTGTCATATTTATTATTTATATTTCTATGTGTGGTTTAAACTGGCAAATGCAGCTTTTGTTTAATTTATGAATAGCATTGGCTTGTAAACAGCGCCAGCGTATGCAAAATAATGTTATAAACTATTAAACTTCTCTAGACTTCAATTGCAGGTATATGTCGATTATTATGTGGAAGTTCCTTTGGGTGAAAGTATTATTTGCACCTGAGGTGTATTCATGTTTAGTTTACTTGATGTGTAAGTCCGGATAGTAATATTATTTATAACAACAATAAACAGGAAGTGCACTACATCACAAGATTAAGAGAAAATTACATTTTATTATCGTGCTGTAAGAACTGTATTAATTTATGAAGAATAGTATATTCTGAAACAAGTTTGGAATTAGGCATATTCCGCACGAGGGAAAAGTTTGTCACCCGAGCCGACAGGCGAGGGTGACGGTTCACGAGTGCGGAATAGCCATTCCAAACGTGTTTCAGACTATACTTTCTATACGACTATTAAAATAATAAGCTGTATAAGTTTTGACCGTAATTAGAATTTGTAAAAATGAGAAAATTTTTTTGTGCGCTATCGATCTGAATTTTTGCACATGCTTTCCTACCGTTAATTCACAGAGGAGGAGTTGAGGCGCGGGGGGAGAAGTTTTTGCTCAGTTTTTCGATATCTATCGCCGTTTTCGAGTTATTGCTAATTCAAGTTTGTGTGGCGGAAACGCAGCAATAACTCAAGAACGGCGCTAGATATCGAAAAACTGAGCAAAAAATTGTCCCCCCTCGTACACACTCCATGTAAATTATCGGTAGGAAAATATGTGCAAAAATTCAGATCGATCGCACGCAAAAAAGTTTACTCATTTGACAAACTTGATTTTTGTTGATGGGTAAATAAATTGAGTTCAAAAATTTGATAATAGATGTCACTTCAAATAGTAGTCTATTCTTTGCTCTAATTGGTCTAATCTGTGTGAGAATAATTATTCTCGCACCGATATCGGTGTGAGAATAAAAAAAAGAAAGAATGTAGATATTCTGTATTTAAAAATAGAATCAGAATGCCCACATTCTATGATAGTCGTATAGAAAACTCATTCCAGTACTTGGGAACTCACTTTGAACTGCAGATCTGCAGAGTTGCAGTTTGCACATATTGTATTATTATTTTAATAAAATTTTACAGCTTGATAGAAAAAGGCATATTATGCATAAGTTGAATATGATATTTTTGAGAAGGGTTTTTCCCTCTTTCCAATAATTTTATCTTATTTTATTAAAAGATGTAATAAAAATTAAGAATATTAAAAAATCAAAAATGATATGTAATAACATTTTTAGTAAATATCAACAAAAAAATAGGTGTTATTTTTATCATTCATCATTTCATCTAAATGATGACATGCAATAGGCCTTTTAACGTCTTGCTTAGGACGATGACTAAATTACTTAGAATAGTAGAATAGACCGGCACCAAATAGAAATCCAAAATTTTGGTCAAAAATTGGTCACAAAAATGTCGAATGAAAACGTTGATAATCACAAGTTCCTCGAAGTTAGGTAATAAGTGAACCAAAATTGCACAAAAGTTGGGCACCAAAATTTATAACCGTTTTTACAGTTCATATCCTGTACCCCTGTACAGACCTAAATGAACTTCCAAAACCATTATCTATTAAAATAATTTCTCCAATTTATTTATATTATCTTGACTTCTTCCGGGTGGTTTGAGAAGTCCTTTCAAAACAATAGAAAACACTTTATTTTTATTTTTCAACATAGTCCCCTTTTAGCTCGATACACTTGGTCCAACGTTTTTCCAATTTCTCTGCAAAATAGGCATTAGTTGCAGCTATTACTTCATCATTCGACCCAAATCTCTCTCCTCCAAGCCATATTTTTAAGTTTGGAAACAAAAAGAAGTCACAAGGTGCTAAATCGGGAGAATATGGTCGATGCAGAAGCAAGTGTGTAATTCATCCAATACTAATTTTTGTCTAGTTTTGCATGACGCATTATCGTGATGAAAAATTATTTTTTTTTGTGCTAAATGAGGTCGTTTTTTCTTTATTTAAGTCCGCAATCGGTCCAGTAATGCCACATAATAATATCCAGTAATAGTTTTTTGTGTTACTAGATAGTTAGCAAAGATTACACCTTGTGCATCTCTCAAAAAACACTTGCCATAACTATTCCAGCTGATGCAACGACTTTCGCCTTCTTCAGTGCACTTGAACCGACTTCAACCCATTGTTTAGATTGTTTTTTTGTTTCAGATGTGTAGTGATGGACTCATGTTTTACCGACGGTTATGAATCGACGCAAAAATTCATCTGGGTTACGTTCAAATATTTCTAAACGTTGCTGTGAAATGACGTTACGATTTTTTATAAGCAAATGTTTGTGTAAAATATGGTATACGCGTTCTATTGAGATGTTAACAATGTCAGCTTTCTCCCAAACTTTTACACGACGGTCTTCCAAAACTTTATCATGGATTTTATCAATCATTTCTGGAGTAGTTACCTCAATTGGACGTCCTCAACGATGTTTATCATTTGTGGATGTACGACCACGTTTAAACTCATTTGCCCAATTGCAAAGAGTTTTAAACGCTGGTGCAGATGTGCCACGAACTTCATACAACTTGGCTTTGATTTTTTTCGAAGATTTGCCTTTCAAATGTAAGTGTTTAATCACTGCACAAAACTCGTTTTTTTCCATTGTCTGGAGATAACAAAAGTTGTTTGATTGAATCAATTGTGAAAATGAAACCACGCAATCAATTTGTCTAAAAATTTGACAGCAGTCTATTGATAAATGATTCTTCTCAAAAACAAACTTATTTAAACAATACGATCTCCATTTCTCAGATTTTGTAAGGACTTCTCAAACAACCCTCGTACATTCTAGTTTTTCTCTGCTTAAACTTTTAAACACCGGATCTTCTCAAAATCACTGTCAGAAATACATACTACACCTTTTAATAATATTACATATGATTGCTACCATCAATTATTTAAACAGGGTTACAGGCACATTTCCCAAATTGGATTAATATGTAACCATGGGGTTTAAATGTTAACACCTTTATCTTACAGAAAACAGGTAATTATTCTCTTGCGGTGTACACCAAAAAGATAGATTTTTTTTTTCATTTTTCTACATATTATTATGTTTTGAAGAAACTATACTATCAATTTTAGGGTTGTGCCAATTAACCTTCCACGTCTATGTTTTGCTTTTATATCTGATTATCGTCAAGAAGACTGTACTTTTTATGAAAACTTGATACCTAAGACGTCCTTAAGATCTTCATAACGCAAAGCTGATAAAGCAGTTTGAAGTCCCCAAGCATTGACAAACAAAAGTTGGAGCTTCACGAACTATCCAAGCCATAAAGATGGAACTTCCCAAGTATCCAAACCAATAAAGCTTGGAACTTAATTTTACAATGAATTTTCAAGTTTTTTAATTAAAACTATCTAAAACTTACTACTAGAGGTATCTATGCCATTATGTCATAAAAAATCTTATTACTATTTATAAACTCAAACCAGGAAATCTCAAATTTTATCTTAAGGCGTTAAGTATTAAATTAATTATGAACAATAAAAGCAAGAGTAGTACTTTACATTATCTACAAGGATTTTACCCATTACGTTTTTGAATGAATTCCTGACAGAGTACAATGTGAATTAGTTCGAAAATAATAATACATAACAAATTGCAGAAATACCTTGATTAGCAAGGTTGAATTGCAAGTTATTGAATATCCAGTTAATTATAATTTTAGTAGATACTTAATACAATAACTCAAATTATTATACTTGAGTCAGGATTTTGACCAGAATAGTTCAAACTCCAACAGTAATAATCTAAATAAGATATTGTAGAATCATTTTAATATATCATATTTTTTCAAGATTACTTGATTAGCATTTTCTTTACTGAACTCCGGACAGTGAAAATAAAAAAGCATTTAAACATTACAATATTATTCAAGAAGCAACCACACAAGTCGCATAACATTGCAATATTAAAATAAAAATTTTTAAATATAGATATTTCAATACGAAAATATATAAAGTAATGAAACGTGATATTAACAGATATTAACATAATCATATGATGTAAATTAATTATAATGTTGGGTTAAATCATCTACAATACCTTCATTTCTCTAAAATGTTAAATTTCATTTAAGTAATTATTATTTATCAAAATTAAACTGTATACTATATATTATCTTATATTGCAATTAGTCAAAAGCGCTGCTATGTAATATATAATTAATTATTCATTGTATTATAAAATTTTGTATCTGTTTAATTAATTTATTTAAATAAATAAGCCATTATCGGCATATTATTATAACAAAAATATATTTCGATAATTACAATATAAGTCACACTATAATAATTTATAATAAAATTTAACAAAACATAAAATTATTATTATTAAAAAGACATTAATTTACCAATTTTGACAAGTTAAAACTGAGTATTTGAAAAAGATACAAATAAAATAGAAATTTTTGAATTATAATAAACGATAAAATACAAAATAAAATTAAAAATAAGATAAAGATAATGAAAAAGCTGAAAATATATTATTTAAACAATTTTAAGTTTAGTTTTGTTAAATATTAAATTTACTTGAAATTCCAATTGTTATAATTATTATAATTTATTAGTTTCTATCCGGTGGTGGTTTCCAAAGATGCGCTGGTGAATGTGGGATTCTAACACAGGATTCGGTTAGACTATTAATAAATTAACTTTGTTTGAAAAAATATCTCTTAAAGTGTGTTTTATTATTTTGTCATCGTTTTGACAAAATTTGTATCGTGTAAAGGATAAGAAGTGACATTTGACACAAGGGACGTACCTACATGCCACGATAGAAAGTGATCCATCTTATAGTCATTACCGAAGCAAGACATTCTTCAACTTGAACAAAATCTTTGTACACAAAATCGAGAGGAAAAAGTTTCATTTCTTTTATTTTGCTCTTCCCGATTTTACAAAACATTTATATAAAACTAAATATTCATTGATCACTTAGGTTATAGCCTTCATGCACTAAGCTTCATATGTATGATTGCAAAATGGAAATACATAAACTTTATTGCAAATAGAGAAGATTTATAGATGTCAATGTTGAACTAAGTTACTATAAATATCTATTTTATTGATGTACCTATTGAAATTGAACCAATTTGTCAAATTTATGCGCCCAATTTTGTATATAGTAAACCTAACATTATAATTTTAATGCAACCACTTTATACACTCAAGTTATATTCATAACCAAACTCTCTTTTTAATTATATTTCATTTGCTTGATGGAAAAAGCTAAAAACGAAAGTACTTTTATAATGCGCTTATTTAACGCATATATGAACAAAGTAGTATAATAATATAGCACTAGAACGAGGAACATACATAAAATAATATTAGAAAAGCTATAATATAAGAGTTAACTCATCATACGTAATGGCAGTCGAGCTGCTGACAATTTCGTTAACGAGATAGAGGTTAAAACGACCCGATTAGGCCGGCAATAGCCCCATAAGCACCCACTATTAGAACAGGATATGTGCTCTAGCTTATTTATTAACCAGATTGATTTTTTAAATATCTTCATTATTTCGTCTTAAACGCAACCAACAATTGCTACATTAATTGGGCACTTAATTGTATTTTTTAAATAATTTCAATTAGGCCTTTCGAAATGATCAAACCATGCAAACACGAATATAATGGTACTTCAATTTGTTGGAAAATTTAAATCATAACAATAAATTGTAATTATTATTGTTTACCGAAATGCGGGTAATTTTTTAATTCAATGTGGTAAATATTAGCGGTTAACAATACGGAAGTGAAGTGTAAATAAATTTGCAAATTAAATAATGGAAATCCAATAAATTCCACATTAAAAAAACTGTTCATTATTGGAAAAAATTAGGGTCAATATTAAACATTTAAGAATTAGTTAATCGGAACCCGCCCAAACGGGTAAAACAGAATTTTTTACTTTACTATAACTGATGCAGTATCGTTACGGGGTTAATTTTGAATTACACTGGGCTATTAATTAGCATATCTGTTAGTAAGAACCTTTAATCTCAATGCAAAACACGAAGTAATATTTAACAGTTCAGTGACCAATTTTCAACCTTAAATGTATATCTTAATCCTAGCAGACCTGAAAGCTTAGTGATATATGAAATAATTCATTATTTATTTTTAAACCTAAGAAAGTTTACTCCCACCTTCTCATTATCATACGAGATTTTCATCGTTTGAGATAACTATGAAATATTCATCGCCAAATATAAAATTTAAACTTTTATATTTTGGGTTGTAACGTTTTCTTGGCGAACGAGACCTGGAAACAATTATTATAATCGATCAAATAAAAATTTATGTTAAGCCCATAATAACCAATAAAATTTACAATGACAGACGGGGCATATAAATATGCTAAAACGATATATAGTTTATCGAAGAAGAAGTAAAATTTGTTTCGCGATTGAAAAAGACTTTTTTTACATATGAGCACTATATACTACTTGTATAGCACGTATATTATGCAAAATGAGTGCATAAATTTTAACCGTTTATTGATTTCGCTCACTCTTACCCCTTGTTTCCACTTTTATTACTCCGATATAGGTAAATTGCTCCATAATTACTAGCGCCAACACAAGAAAGTACATGTGAACTTTCGACCAATAACGTTCATACTAATTAACTAGTTATTACAACATGGTGGCAGCGGTGGGATTCAAAATATACATGCAATCTCAAAACTTTTTTTTTTTTAATGTGATATTAAGATAGAAAGATTGGACATTTGCTGGAGGCCTATAAAACAAAAAAGATGCAATTTTCAATTACTACAATATCCCCAGACGTTTAAACTTGGTAAAGTTTTAAAGTAAATAATTATAAATGAAGCAAAAACAATTTAGTAATTAATTTTGAAATGCTATTAAATTTTTTGTTATCCAAATCATATTATTAAGTTTCATTTTCTTTGCGAAAGTTTCAAAGTTAATTTACAACACAAAATTTAAATTTAAGGTAGCAAATTACTGATTTAGACTTTTGAAATATTATGCAAAAGCTTCCGAGTCTCCTAAGTATTTTTAATTTAATTTTTAAAATAATAGGATTACTTTAAGTATTCGAATTTTTAATTCTTGGTTTACTGCTATTACTTTAAAAAAATTGCGAACATCAAAGAGGTTTTATTTTTATTAACATAATACATCTCACGTTTCCTAATTTCCACATAAATTTTAATTTATTAAATGTGCTCACATTTTACTTAAAGCTTTTTTATCCCGCCTATGCTGTTTTTCGAAAATCTCCGACCGAGATAAAGTATTCCAGGTTAAAAGAAGAAAAATTAAAAACATTTTATAAGCAAACATGATGTTATAGAACGGAAAGAAATATGAAACTAAAATGGAAAATTATATCTAAACCGATCGGATGAACATATCAGAAAGTACTAGCAGTCGTGGCTGAAAGGTTGTCAAAAGGTATTAATAAATAATTTAAAAGTATCGGTTTCTTATCTAGAAAAATGCTACGTTTTTTTTTATAAAAAATATTATATTCAATATATTTTTTGTCAAGAAAATACTTCGACTCTACCTGTATTATCGAAAATTGCTTGGAACGGAAGATTTTTCAATCCAAGGTGCAAACATTAAAAATGACAGCTTAGGGAAACGTTACCTAGTTAAAAAGGATAAAATTTGGAATTCAATTACGAGTGTAAGAAATGAGAACCAAGTAAGCAAAATTTCATTAATAAAACAGCCACAAACCACAGTCACCGAGCCAGCCTTGCACGCTACAGACCATCATTGACATTCAGTATCAATTTGCATTTCATGCACAATCGACTTCAGCTCTGTCGGTACTTCACAAGGAATCTATATATTTTCGATTAGAGTTCACAGCGTTTGCTTTTCTACTTTCTTTTACAGTTTTTATTTTAGTGTTGATATTTCGCATTATTGGAAGCACGATCAGCGGAAACGCGGAGACATATTAAAATAAAAGTTCTATAGCAGTTTAAAATCTAAATAAATAAGCATTAAAAGAAAACGTAGAATTAATTAGTACGATTATCCAAGTTGCACTGTAGTTAAATTTAATTTAATTTATTTCGTATACACCCGAATCTGATAAGTGATGTGAAGCCGAATCTTGCGAAACATAAATATGTACATTCAAATTATTAATTTCTAAATTTAATTAAAATTTAAATTGAAACTGTAACAAAGTGTAATTCATATAATTAGCGTTATTGCAGATGCACATAGTATTAAATTAATTATTTAATGGAAAAACAATATTTTCATTTTGATATCAATTTTTTTGTATGATGGAAAATCTGCAACGACATTTTAATTTAAAATCTATAAGACAAAAAATTTAAAGACCTGATCGTAAACAAATTAATCTCCTCTTATGCTAATCCATCAAGTATTTTCCATTGAAAGTTTCCATAGCGGTCATAATTTCACCAAAAGAAGAAAGCCTTTGAAAGCAAAGCATAAAAATTGTTAAACGATACAAAACATTCTTGAATGTTATATTTAGGAAATTTAATATTTTTCTAATATATCCGATAAAATTATCATACTTCACACGAAATTCTAAAGCGACAACAATTTGTCTGGATTTTGCAAAACTTATTCATATTTCAAAAATTTAATCCTAAAACTAGTTCATATCATAAAAATTGTTTTATTACTCTTTAGAAGTTTTTCAACTGCTGTTTGGAAATATACCAGAGCAGAAATTTTTAAACTAAAATATTTTTGATAAAAGAAGTGAAGTTCTATTTAATCCAATGACTATATTTCCATTCCAAACAAGAAATCAATACTTAAATTTGTAGGTTTTATTGCCATGTGTTACAAGCCATGTCTAGAAAATTTGCGACGAGATACTTAGATTATTTTATCACCAAGTCATCTTACTGCAAAACTTAGAATGGATGAAAATCTCTAAATCCGTTTAAATACAACTGCATTTTTTGCTTAGGAAAATACGGTTTTGATAACTTATTTTTATAGTCAAAATTATTTTCCAGTAAATTAGAAAATGGACTGATGTCTTTTTAGGATTTTTATATAAAAATAACTTTTGAATTTCTGAGATCTTCATCCCACTATAGCACAAACGTTAACTATAATGTTCGCTTGTATGATTGATCTAATATCCGTACATACATATTATACTCGTACTAAGGCAAATCAAAAAAGTAGACTAACTTCAATGCAGTGATCCATCAAAAGTAGATACAAACTTAACATGAAACTTACTCCTCTGGTAATTACTTCAAAAGTTAAAAACGTAAATCGCAATGTTTTATTGCATAACTACTTTCGGTGTTACCCAAAAGCCCAGTGTTACTGATATTGCCACTAAATAGGCAAAGACACGCCAATGCGTAACACAAAAAAATAACTACGCAATAACAAGAAAGTTAATAATCCAGAAAGTTGATAATCCGTGTGTACACTTTAAAACTTGTAAGTTCGTTTGAGATTTACGTTATTTTACTTTAATCCGTAGTTAATTTTACAATCTAAAAGTTTATTTTAGTGCAAAGTTTATATTATCACATAGTCTTGTATAATATACAATAATAATTTATAAAAATGAGAAGTTCTACATGAATTTCAAGTTTGAATTTAGTTTTCAAAATAAGCAGATCATAACTTATTATTTTTTTAAGTTTCCGTATCTTTCATTTAATTTTCCAAATGGGGCAGTTTAAATTATCAAAATTTAAAATTCCAAGAAAATAATTTTATCCATAATTAAACTAATCTCTTCTCATGCGATATAGGGTTGTATGAATAAGTACTATTATTAATATTAGTAGAATGCTGTAAAGCCATTTAGAAATATTCAGTTTGTATACATTTGATATTGTTTAAATTTTAACCGACGAATAATTAAATTGCAAAATTTATTCTATTGGATAATTTATTCGAGTTGTTAATTTTAATAATACATTTTCATGTGGTTATTACATATTAAAATTTTATTAATTGGGAAACAATAGAATTATGCAGATATATAATATAACCCCAAAATAATAATTTAATCAGAAAGAAATTGTCCTTTTTTCAGTTAAATAATTTATTATTATATTATATTTGTATCGATTTTCTTTATTAATAAAATAAGCACTGGAATCTAAGGATAAGTTAAGCAGAATTTTGATAAAGTACAGGACTATTTTTTATTAAAATTTAATCCTGATATAGTATTAAAACAAAATTACAACGAAATGCAGCATGCTGAACTTTTCGTGTTATTCTTCTTTATGCATGTACTTTGTGAACCACTATGACGATCTTGGTAGTGTAAAGTTGCTTTAATAAGGATAAGACATCCGCCGGTGGTCTCTATGATAACGTCGATAATTTTATTCAGTAAGTAAAGTTAAATTTCAGTTAACCATTAAACCGCGTCGGTTAATGTTTTCCATAATGGTAGTTTGAGATCGGCAATAGTTAGAGATATTATAAGGTTGGATAGTTAACTAACAAGATGATAGACCCCACTAATATTGCAGATAAAGCCATAATTAAATTTAAAGAAATTTTTTTTAATTTACTAGGTATATTTCTGGTAGGTAGGTGGATTTTATAAATATTCGATGTATCGTATAATATAAACATTTAAAATATCGATTAAGATAATACGCCGTCGTAAAATGCTGAAGATAATCCAGTCTCTAAAATACGCCGAGATTTTCTCTGACATCTTTTTACTCACAATGCGATTCTTATTGTCGTTAATGCTTTTCTGTATACTTAACTTCGAGCTGAAATTCACGCTAAAATTCATCTCTATCGGTTAAGAAAAATATTCTCCTTCATAATTTTTAATAAATTGTAAATTTAAACCGCTTATAAATTGTTCTTGCGTTTATAAAATATTAACGACAAACATTATCGCAGGGGAGTATGTTTCCAACACAAAAAATAATCCATTCCTTTGTAAACAGAAGAGTTAATTTTCAACTGCCGATAGGTTTCATGCAACACCAGAAATCAACGTTTCGTGTACTGTGAAATGTTTATATCATCTAGTTAGTTTTCAAAGAGAAGGAAATTAATACCGAAACGATTAATCAACGCTGCTTTTCATTTAAAACCATGTTTGAGATATTTAATAAATTTAAGTTTATGTTTACGTTTGCATTTTATTAAACATGTCGTTAATTCCATCTATAATCACTAAGGACGCGAGTAATCACGGCTTATAACTAATAATATTATGAAATTTCAAATTTCTATACCAGTTTTCTAAATCCCAAAATAAGTAATAATAATCTTACTATTTTACTTATTAAAGCAAACGTTCAAATGAAATTAATTTGCAATTTTGGCCCATTCTTCCTATATCTGGTGTTGACTTATTGCTGTAGAGATTTTTGATTTTAGATTAATTTTCACAAAGTACTTTTAATAATTTAAAAAACATGTATCAAAGTTTTAGTTGTTTTTGAGTCTGCTTTATAAAATAGAACAGTTTAATTAGCGTATTTACATTATAATACAATTTAAAATTTGTTCTCCAAAATATTACTAAATTAATTTATATCATATTACATTATAACACAATTTAAAATTTAGTTCTACAAAATATTAATAAATTAATTTATACCGAAAACCATTACAAAAATAAGTATAAAATTTAATTAAAATCGCCCAAGTTTTTTTAAAAATTGTGGTAGCATTTACATGGATATACAATGTATATTTTTACATTAAGCTAAGAGGTTGTAAAGGAAACGTTTAGAGACTTAAATATTAAATTTGATCATAATAGTTATAGCGGTTTTCCAATAAATGCAGTTGTTGGTTTGATTGCCAATCCGCAATAAAAATTATACTAGCAATATATAGTTAACACTTTTATCTGTACTACCATTGCAAAAGTTCTGACTATAATTTTTTTTGCATGTTACACACAGAGAAATATGTGTACAGTATGTTTAAATTAAACTTATCGTAAAAGTTCTTTCCTTAAAAATTTTCAGAATATAAATATATAATTTAACAAAATCCACCCTTAAGCCGTTTTCAAATAATACATGCAATTGCTCTCTGTTTGATTATCATTATATTTACAAGAATCCTGTTGTAACATTCTAAACGGGATTTTTCTAAAATGTTATGAGCTTTATAAACTTGAGGTTGCGTGTAGACAACCATCTAAATAATTCGGTTAAAACTTGACAAAATTAATAAATAATTTAATATTTTTAAGAATTTTCATATTACTTTATAATCATTTAATATAACATAAAATTTCTGAGCAAATGTTATTGCTAAGGTTTTTCATTTATAACTACCTGCTGGCTGTTCAATTTATAAGCCATTAGCTAACTAGGTACTAACTCATTATAATTAAATATTATCAAAATAAATTAAATCTCTTATACATAAGTAAATAACCGTATTTAATTGGTGGTATTAAATTCAAACGTTAATCAATGTTAACAGTTTTATAAGTAAACTAAATGTGAAGCAGAAATATATAAATAGATTTAGGTGTGAAAATTGTACTCTAAAATGGTTTCCCTTGTGGTTTGTTAGTTTAATTTAATGCTTAGTTAATTTTGCATCTGAAAACTCTTGATACTTCCTGTTTTCCACCTTGAATGTATAATGGGCAATATGATTAGATGATACGTGTAACAACACCCCGCAAGGTATGCAATTCGCGGTTTCCTCGTACCCCTCATTTGCTCGTCTACAACTCCCATGCTACTCTCATATCCTTCGGTGTTAGGTAGGCATACGGTTTGCATAATAATATCATTTTAACAATGTTGAACTTGGAATTTATAAGGTTTGCTATGTTAGTTTCGCCTTTTTATTTTATTTACGTTCCACTAAAAATGTTGAAACAAAACGTTTACTAAGTTAAAAGTATGGTAATTTCCTTAATTTAAAATGTTATCTATGTTCTATATCCAACATCATCATCATCAGCATCATGCTTTAGTCAAAATAATTTCCTAAAACATATTAAACATGACATAATTTTTCTAATTAAACTAAAAATATAACTACGAAATTTTAATTAAACTAATGCTGCGTATGTACTTACATCTAAAAAATGCTTTACATTTTGCAGGCCTAATAATTTTCATTCGCTTTTCAAGTGCTGTAAAAAGCAGGAATGCTTAATTATTGAAACTTACGTATACTATTTGATTAAAAATTTGTTTTTATACTAAAAAAAAGTTTAATATAATTTTCGTTTAATGCCGAATTCGGTTTTTTGCCTTTAACAGATTTACAAAATCATAAAACGGGTTATCGATATCTCACAAAAATAAAAACTGTTAGCAGTGTTAATAAATCATTATTAACTGTAAACAGAAAAACATTGATAGCAACCAGTTGACATACTAAATACTACACGTCAATCAATCTTATGTAGTTATCAATAGCCCCCTTTTGTAGACAGGAAACTGTTTGGCAAGTTTCCTGCAATTCTCCAACACTAAATTTTCGGACGACGTATTTGTAAGTTGTGAGGTATTAATTGGTTTTGCCTGAATAAAAAAGTTACTTAAAAAGATTAAAAACATCGTAACTCCAAAATTGTGACGGTTTTTCATGAAAATCGTCTTCGCTTTATGTCTCCAAGTATCACTTCACAAGTGTTAATAGATAAATGAGTAATAAAATCGCCATAAAAGTAATATTTATTACCATAAAGCTTTAAAAGCACGTACTGTCTCCAGTGATGCACAAGAAATGATTTCACAGCAATATTTTACAGTATTCGCCAAATAAATTACTTTGAGACGTCTTTATGATAAAGTAGCGAGAAGCTTCGGCAATTTTAGATAGAAAAGCACGTAACGTGCTAGCCAGAACTTAAGACAAATGGCGTCATTACATTCAACCATATCATTTATGATCATACATATTACTAATTTTAACAGTTATCGTTGCATTTGGGTGACTGCTAAATGAAATTATTGCTCAAAAGTTTTAATTATAAAGTTGTGGTTAAAATTAAAATTTATATATCAATTTCATATTTTGGGCCAACTCTAATCAATAACATTATTTACTTTACGAAAGATTAAGTAATTACTTGAAATATTACTTACAGTGAAAATAGATTTACCTGTAGGTTTGAAATTATGTAGTAATTTTTACAATTGTTCCTTTAAAGGGAACTGAAAGATAATTTGGTGCTATAATTAGAAACGCAATTAAAAATTTGAGCTGTCAATAAAACGTACATTTTTCTAACTGAGCTTTTTAATATTACCAAATGTATTTTTAAATTTAAATGTAATTACATAAAAGCTTGTTGGAAAATATTCGACTTTCCAGTGTAGTAAGAAACAAGTCATTATTGTTCCAATCACTGATTGGTACCACAAAAATGTATATTCGGGAAGACCTTTAGATTATTTTTCAAGTTATCCTAAATACCAGATCCTTAATGTCGGAGGAAATTTTACCTATTTATCCGATTTTTCTCACATCCACCTCCACTACACTGTAATAACTTTCCTAAATCTATTACCAATTCCCTACCAAAAAATGCTATTAATTAAAAACTCGATGTTTTTCTGAAAAACCAAAGATTCGGTCTCTGGGAACCACTATAGTGGTCTTGTCTATAAAATCCAGTGTAAGGATTACAATGTATCCGCATTGAAAAGCAATCGTGAGATTTAAAATCCTGAGAGTGACTGATACAGAGGGACGGAATAAATTCATGAGAGTACTGAAAGACTTACGATTCTATGCAGACACATGGTGGATCAGAATCGTACAGTCAACCAAATATGTAGACAAGAAGAGAAAAATTATGAAGTCGAAGTCGAGTGATAAAAGAGATGTTGAATACTTTGACTGGGGCTACAAGCGTATCTTGGACATGTTGAATTCAGCATTCTGCTGAATAGAGCATAGACTTCTCTTATTTTTAGTCAACCCTTTCAACATTTTATTTTAAACTAGATATAACCTGGAAGGCGGTTAACTCAGATTGACAAACTCTTTCAGTCTAAATTAACTACTTATTTAAATAAAAAGTGTCACGTGTTTATTGAAAGCCTGGTTAGAGTAAAAGTTGTCCTGAAAATATTGGCTCTTCTACCTCCATGTCTTCCAACAGATTAGTACACCATTGAAAATTTTTCAATATTTTCATTTTGTCTTGTAGTTTTAACCTTGAGAATGAGTCAATGAAAAGACCCGAAACGTCAGATAGTGTTATTTTGTTTCACTTACTACGTAATTAAAACTTTTTAAATCAAATCTCCAAAAATAAAATCACAAGATTAAAATAGGATTTAATAAGTTTCTAGGTTTCCAATTATCTGCTTTTGTTTTGAAAAGCTTCTTTCCATGATAATAACGAAAAGCTAAAACTTTACGAGCTATAATAGGTATACATACAAACCTACGCTAAAATTAATAATAAAATAGATTTTCAAATAAAATCAACTGTATGTGATTTGAATTTTTTGCGATAATGCGATTACATTTTCGTATCCACAAAATTTATAATAACTTAAATTTTCCACGAAAGTTGTGTTTAAAAATTAATTCAAGCTTTAACATTGCTTGTTTGGTGCTCTTTTTCATCAAAAACTGTTTAAGAATGCTGCTTTACACTGAAGACTACACGAGATTTGATTCTTTTATTCATAACCTTCATGTGATCTTTCTTTGAGCAATAAAACTAACTCAGTCATTTCAGTAATTGGGGCATTCAATTTGCATACCGTAATAACGACTTTTGTTGCTTGCTCTTTTATCGCGTTTATACATCAGCAATTCTTCTTTTTTACTTTGTTGTCATTTACTTGTTTTGTATTTATGAATCGAGTTTTATTTTTTTTTTTTTCAAAACACTTTTTATCTCGACTATTTTTCTTTACGGTGACGTATTTTTAATAGCTTGTCTTAAATAAAGTCATTTATCTCATATTAAACGCTACGTTTTATTTCCACTAAAATAATCATAAAAACTTCCCAAATTTTAAGATTTACTTTTTTGATTAAAAAATAAAGTCCGGCTAAATAGGTCAAAGCAGATAGGGATCAAAAAATTTCGATCCGTGCTTTTCCATAACTTTATGCAGAGTCGAGCTAGGAAAAAAATCAAGTAATAATAATTTACGTTTCATATTATTTATATCTGAGAAATGCAAGTTAATGATGGGGAACGAAAGTTTCACTTTTCTATGTCTTTTAATAGAAAAGTTACGGGCGATTTAATAAATTGGGTAAAAAAATCCATTAAGTGAGTTACTTAAAAATAATTTCTGCTAATAAAATGTAATGCCAATAAAATACAAAAATTCATAAATATATTATCTTTATAAGGAATCAAGTCAAAGCAATCCCATAAGAAATATTTATTGGTTTTTTTTGAAATTGTTCTGCAATATAACCAGCGTTCCTTAATATCATTTAAAATGATATAAATTGTTCAGCGATGGAAACGACACCACCGGGACTTAATTCACATCTAAAGAATAAAAATGTGAGATTACAATGTTTTTTTCCTCTAAAACATGTGCTTTTGGTGCAAAAGTCTGATTTTCATAGCTTTCCACCAAAATCTAAAAAAATCAAGTGTTAATTTAATTTGTAAGCATTGTAGTTTATTGTTGTTATTCAAATGAGACCGAATGAAAAAGCGTGCTTACTCAACAAATTATTTTCTTTAAAGTTGTCTAAAGTTAACTTTTTTCATTGGAAACCTAAAAATCGATACTTTTAATTTAAAAAAGGTCAGCAGGAATTCAACTCAATTGCATCCTTTCAAAAGGCATGACGACAAAAGGAATTAAAGCCTAAATACTAAAACAAAATTGTAATGCATGGGCGGAAAATATTGGAATTGGAAAGCGCAATAAACAATTATTAACCTTAACAAAAATTTTAGGCATTCCATCGGAAAATAAATAATAATTTCTCAAATTGCTTGCAACAATTTAGAAAACTAAAAGTAGTAGCTACTATAAATATCAATAGCTGTCACATAAATGTTTTTCGTGACGATAATTCTTAAGCTACGCAAGTTCAAAACATTATATATCTTTGTTATAACAAATTTTCTTGTTGGCTTGTTTAAAAGTTAAGTGAATCTGGACGAATCTGTTCTTCGAAGGAGAGAAAGTTTTAACAAAATTTTACATCATAAAAATATCCACACAATCCGAGGGTACAGTAACAATGACGACAAATATTCTAAAAATTCTAATAAAATGAAAAATGGGGAAATGTAAGAAATGCAAGAAAGAACAACTTTCCTGACCCTTTTGGGTTTCAGTCGGTAACTATGACAACCGGGAAATGTTCGAGTGTGTTGGAACTCGGCAGGTGTAGGTGTAGGTACAGCCTATTGGTTTCTATGCAGTTTATCGTTTTTAAGTTTCCATTCGCATAAAAATATATTTCACAAAGCCCACAATATTTTCTTTACATTACTTATATATTTTTCATATTTTTATTTCTGCTTTTAGAAACTCTTAAAAGTGGAACGACTTTTATAAAACGAGAAAGTTTATCTCGAGAACCAAAAAGAAGTAAAAATTCTAATGAGAATAGCAATAAATGGTACCTTACAACGCAAGCAAATAAATTCACCTGAAACTAATGGTTAAATTGTAAAATAAATTACAGGAAGAAGCGTTGCAATTAAAACTTTCTACGGAATAACAAAAAAGAAGAAGTGGTTTTGTTTGGATTAAGAATGGGACAGTTTGTTGTGTATGAATTTAAAAAACCAAATTAAAACTTATACCGATTTAATGAACAAAATTATTTTAGAAAATGTATGACAACACAAAAGGAAAATAGAAAAACTAACGTATTCACCGGTTGTTATTTAATTTAAACCTAACGTGAAATTAATTACAGTGAATTGTATTTTTCAGTAAATTAACAAATACAATTTTTCCTGTTGTCTAGTCTCTTACAGCTATGATGCTACGATTAAGCTCATAGGGAGCAGTTTTTGGAGGCAAAAAATTGGAGTTTCAATTTCTATAAAGAACACTTAAATTAAAGGCGCTAGTCCAGAAAGGCAACAGGCCTTTAGATTGCTGATGCTGGTAAGAAACACAATAGGCACATATATACATAATTAAAAAGATCTTGAGATCTTAAGTTCAATTTTATGAAAACCTTTTGTAAATTTAATAATTTTCAATTATTTATCTACTGTACCGATAATTTAGGAAAATGGTGTTGCGACATGCGATTACTTGATAACACGTTAACACATTAACAAATAATTTACGACTGTAGAGTGTTCTCTAAGAGATCTTGTATTATTTATTTTACATGTACTAAATACAACTGTGTTCACTTGGGTTTACATAAGTAGACTTTGCTATTCATTATACAGTTGGCATGTTGCCTTTACCGATTTGTTTTTAAACAATCCTTTAAACTTCAACTTCTAACTTGTGCTTTAATGATGTTGCTCTTGGTTGTGTTAGGTGTTAAGTCAAGCTGTTTCTACAGAATTTTTCCTATATAATTGGTTACTGAAGTAACTCTATTTGACCATAGCAGGTTACTTTAGTAGAAAAATAAAAGTTTTCAAATTTAAATGTTAGATTGTGTGGGTATAAATTTCGTTTATCCATTTGTGCGCGTCATTACTTTTTTAGTTCGTTTTATTTTTCATTGAATATGTGTTTCATCTGTAAAGTTAATTCTGATTATCTAAAGGTCATTCAAATATTTAATTGTGCGTTTATATTAAAAACAAAAAAATATTTTCAAAACATTATTTGCGATACCAGTTTTTTGGCTTTAATTGATAACAAATGTTTAGATTAAATAACCTTTAATAAAACGAAATAACGAAAACTAAAACCATAAATCAAAATATAAAACAAACCTTGATTTGTTAAAATGTCAGTTGTTGCAACGTAAGTGATATTATATTGTGTTTTTAATCGCACGTTAACTAAAAGGAGGAGATGATGGATCTGCACATTAGTGTCATTTTGGCACTAATGGTCCATAATTTTGGATTAATAATTTTTTTTTTTTAATTTTTGTCTACATAGGTCTTATCTCTGTTGGCAAATGTACTATCTAAAGCCTTGATGTAAGAGCAATTACCATGAGATTTAGAAGTTTTTTTATGAATTTGTGAAATAGCAGTTCTAAACCACCTTTATTTTTTAATTACGCCGGCAGAAAAAGTAGGTAAATAAAACTGCCAACTGTCCTGTTTGGGGTGCTTACATAAAGTTAAACTTTAAGCTGCTTTTAATAAATGGCATAAAATATAAATAAAGAAAAAATAATATATTATGTACATATTTTTATAATAAACATAAAATACTTGACATCGCTTTCATATGAAAATAATAACAAATAATATTAAAAACGAAGCTATTTTCCTCTACAAGTACCTACTTTTTATTTACATAATTATTTATGAATATTTATTCAGAGAAGGTTATTGCAAAAAATATAATAAACGTAGTATACATAAACGCTTAAGAAACAACGTATAGATAACTCTGTTTATTTTATCAACATATAATGGAATGTGGGACGTACGCAGCACTACAATTTTTTATCCAATTAAAAAGCATGATTCGAAAGCAATTATCAAAAATTTGAACACGCATAAAAAATAACGTATCCAATTAATCATAATTGTTTGAGTTTCAGCAAATCGTTGAGGCAATTTCTAAAACCTGTGAATATTTGCTGAAAAACCCGCAACATTAAACGGCATCGACCACAAAACGACTGCAATTCACAACACATGCCACCACATTGAAAATTATACACAAAAACTCATGAAAATATGTAAATTCACCTTTTTCTAAAGACGATAACAGGACCTTCTTATTCGTTTTTATATCTTTTATGTACATCTTTTATCTTAATAATAGGTGGAAGAGGCATAGTTATACAATTCGTAGAGGAGCACGGCTCTCTCGACTCTTTAAAAGATATAATTACAATTTATATAGACATTTTTAAGATGTTTCTATGACGCTCTCCTTAAAAATACGCACACAAAATTTCATTGTAAGCAAAATGAAGATAATGATTTCAAAGTGCTGCTCTGCAGCGAACCCTTCGGATCCTGTAGAAAGCAAGATAGAAACAGGTGTTCGAAGGGAAATGACGTCACAAACTTCGATAAGGAAACTGAGTGGTTTATTTTGAGTTTAACACGATTTTCGAGAAAATTAATAAAGTTGTTTAAATTTTAAAGATTTACTTGTGTAACTTATTTAATTAAAAGTTAATTGAAATGTAAAGCAGGATTCTTAATGGCACTGAAAATGTTTCTAATAAACCTAAGTTGGAGAAATTAAAAAATTAATTTTTAATTATTTCAAAGTCATATCATATAACCCACCACATTTTAATTACGCACTAATTGAAATCTTTCGGTGGAATTTGTCAAAAATTCATATTGCAATCAACATGATTTGTAGTACAAACGTGGCAATAAAGCAAACAAAATAACCAAATAATCAAACAGAAAACACAGAAAATTGTTTTACCAACAGGTTAATGCAAAGTTAACTCTTATTTAATAAATAATATTTTGGGTTTTAATGATTAACAACATGCGGATTATAAATAATTGGTGATCATTTTGAGCTAAAAATAATGTGACACTCATCTACCGTATTTAATTTTGATTAACGACCTCTGTGTTAATAATGCGTAGTTGGGTATATATTTTAATATATTTTTGTATTTAATGTAAACTCCTAATTAATTTTAATGAGTTTACGAATATCCTACGAGGATGCCATTTTTGTATAATTAGTGTTCATCGGGTAATCCCCGAAGTATTTACTACTATTTTAAGAATATGCAACCATAACAACTGCAGGATTTGGTTGTATTGTTAATTAGAAATGTTACTCACATAATTATGAACTGTTAATTGTTAATCCATAATCCGTTAAGCGGGATAAAGACAAAATTGCATTTTCGATTTCGTCCTGTGGTTCCTAAACTGCACAATTATGGTACTACATCGTAGTTATCATGAAAGGTGAAAAATTACGTGTGGAAATAAGCAAGTTGAACCCCTCACTGAAAATTATGTCTACTGGTTTGTTCTTATTTATATTCTTTTTGTTTTGTGTCGAAACTTTCATTACGTGCAGCTTTTGGGCTTTATCGGCTTTTCTTTATGTATTATATGCTTTAATTTCTTCTCTTTTAAACAACAAATTATTATATGCAGGCGATATTGATTAAAATCGAGTCTACGGTGAACCGCTCGAAAATATATAACAAAATAGTATAATACATTATTAGTTATATATTTAAAAAAAAGCATAATCGTAAAAATGAGAAGCAGTGATATCGCAAACTTAATAAATGAGCTATATCGGGATGACATTTTCTAACAAAAAAACTAAAACTGTCAATCTAAATACCTGGTTAAATTGTTCATTATGGTTTTAAAACTTTTTATTGGAAAATTTTTCGATTAACTTTCAATTTGCAAAGCGCTGTGTAGTTTAACTTCATTTAGCGAACTACTCCCCTTGGGCGTGTGTACCCCGTGATCACTTTTTATGCTTATATTTCAATATAGTAAAAGCGCGGTTGTTATAAAAAGTCGGTGCTACAAATCAAGAAAATTACCGGTAGTACTGCAGTGCTAAAACTTCATGTTGCTACATTTTTGAATATAATGAAGTTGAGACTAACAGCAGTGAAATAAATTCGGAGCCCTATAGTGCTTTCTTGCTAAGTTTGACATAATTGTATAATTTGTTGACAAACCTATTGACTACCGCTGCATTCTTCCCTGTAAACTTTCGAAACAATGCATTTAAAGCTCCTGCATATTTACTACCGGGATGATTACATAGTTAACTAAACAGTAGTTCACCTTCTCTGTTGCTTTATAGGATGGAATGTTCAATTATGCTGTCTGCTAAAACTACTGTTGACACGAAAGATTAAAATGGTTTAATTTCCATTAAAAATTATTATAATAAATTGCAAATCGTAGAACATTTTTAACACAAATTTAATTTAATTTAAATTGGATTCGTATTAGCGCTGTTCCAGCCAATAAAAATATTTCATGGGATAATTTACAATATTTGGTCTATTAATGAAAACGTGAACATAATAGTCAGCAAAAATGTTGGCGTGATAATTTAATTTTGATAGTTAACATTTGGTAGTAATCATATTTTACTCGTTTGAAACGAATACGTTTATATTTTTGAAAACTATTATTTCACAAATTATTTAGTCGGTTATAATAGTAGAAGGGGTGTGACGCCCTTTTCGCTATTTTGGAGTTAGATTAAGAGTTCAGTCCCAAAACAACCTTTTGCACCCAATATTTTCTCTTGTCATTGCATTACTCAAAATAATTTCAATATTAAAATTTAAGAGATTAAAAAATAAAATAATTATTTTTATATTAAAACTCAAATTCGTATTTTTACTTTTTTTAACAATGCACGTCAATAAAATGTTTTGAAGATAATTATTTACTTAATGAAAGATGACATTACTGGAATAACAAGCTCTGTTCGAACAAAATTCACACTAGAATGAACAAGAATTTTAAATCACATAAAATTTTCAACTTTTTTGGATAAATTGCTGTAGGCATTCTACATCGACAAACTTTTAATATGCTAAGTCTATTAAGTTGCTATAAGCAATTTAAAATTTCGGTAAATGAAATTTTTTAGAAAACCTTAAAATCAATATTTGCATCAATTAGGATAAATAATTATAGGGTAGACTGGGAGATAGCGTTTATTGAAGAGAAGAATAGATTAAAGAGGAAGTGACCTATATTAAAGGGAGCTTACTTCCGGCTTGATACATCCGACATAGATAACATATTATAACTTTTATTAAATTCAAAGTTTAGATAAAACTGCAAATTTCATCATTAAAGTTTAGATAAATTTTAATTTGTTTTAATATTTTTAACATCTAAATTTTGTACGAAATGAAATTACTCACTGTCGTTTCTTTCTGAAGAAAGGGAAACCGCATTTGAAAACTTTAGTTGAAAAGAAACTTTGATTCAGGTTTGTCATTGATGAAGCAATAGTATTTCCAATTAGTTTTCCAGAGATTTCTGTTTGTTGCTCTAAGTTTTAAAGAAACGGGTTTTTTAATTTTCTTCTCGAAATCTGACGGTCGACGAAAATTACTAAAATTATTAATAGAATTTTTTTATTAAATTGTATCTGTATGTAGTACGTGCTTTATCGGGTAAAGAAAATTAAGCTATTATATATGTTTCATATTATATAAGACACTAATTTATCTGAAAAGGTTGCAGTGTTTTTAACTACACGACAGGATTTAATTTGCTTTAAACTTTGGACGACTGATGATGAACAAAATAATATTGTTCTGTTTGTCAGCTTCCAAGTCATACGTGATAAATCCTTTGTCAGAGCTGCTTATACCTACCAGTTTAATTACTACCATAAATTTTAATTAATTTATTCGTTTCAGATTTTTAATAGCTATTTGAATATATTTTTAATGCACAAAATGTAGTCAGAACTTAATAAAGATAAGTACTGGTTGTATTATTTGTGCTCTTTGGTATATAAATTTTTTTTTTTAGTAGTGATTATTAATACTGTACCAAACGATAAACGTAGGAGTTCCAATTTGTTACATTTCCATTGCACGATTTTAAAATAAAACCAGAAATTTTCAATAAAATTTAAAAAATTTGAAATTAATCCTTTTGTATTTAAAAAAGAAAAGTACTGCATTACATTCCAATTTATTTTCGGATTGGAAACTACTTCGAGCTATAGGATGAATAAACGAAGAATAATTGGTAAGCATCATAATATTTTGCAAACAAAATAAAAATAATCGAAAATGTACATGTACCTAATTAAACTCAATAAATACTCATAATAAAATTGTAAAAATTATGACTTGATATTGAACGATTTTGAAATTCCGCGAAACCTCGAAAATAATATTCCTTAAACAAAAATTCTGATTTTATTTCAAAAAAACATTTTGACTTAAAATAAGACTACTTGCTCTTATTAAATAAAATAGTACCTACTTTAATTTACCTGCAAAAATATTTTTCTTCTAATATAAGATTGCAATTTAAGAAAATCTTCTGCGATATATTAGACATTAACAAACTAACCAGTTTCGGAGGTAAACTTAAGATTGATTTGATGAGGTTGGTTCTGTTTGCCCTTCGTGTGGTCGACTTAGTGTCGAATAAGTTTTCAAAGTTTTAGTTTACAAATTGAATTTACATGTTCCCAAATTATCTTTTCCTACGGTTGTAAAGTTACCTTATTATTCAAGTCGATACTGTAAATGATTGAAAAATTTATTATAAGATGCGAATTAAAATCGAGCAGTATTTGATTGTAAAAGTCTCTTCCAAAACAAAGAAACTTTGTTTTGAAACCATTTTCAATTTTATGAAAGAAAATATCCTACTTACTAGTATCAACATGAATACCGGTACCAAAACTGGTAGTACCGGCCCTTTTTGAATTGACCAATAATAAAAGACTATCGGCTCTGAGCATTAGTTTCGGTCATCTAGGAAGATAAAAACGTATTCTAATGTAAAATATTATTATCATTTAAAGTTGGTGTTTACACAGCGAGCAATGTACTAATGTGCATTTTTATTTTGTTTTATTAGAATCAGCATATAAATATTCCAAAGTTATCTAAATTAGCAAGTTTAACTTCGCTGCGCTCCAGACTTTGTTGTTCGTTTAGAAACTTTACAGTTTTGAAGCTTAACAAACAAGAGGTGTCTGAAGTTGTTTTACAATTTACACTGAGCTTAACATTGTATGTAATATAAAGTAATTACGACACTCGAATGTTTGGAACTACGTACTTGCACAAATGTATAATTCAATGTTTAATTTCCTGATTTCTGTTCATTAAATAATCTCAAATTCTAAAATTAGTGTGTGGGGAAACATAAAATCATAAGCTCCTCGCGTATTTCTGATTGGCCGGCAGACTTTTTTAGTAGCGCCATCTAGGTAGTTTTAAATTTAAAATGAGATTCTATATTGTTACTAAAAAAACTAGAATTCTAAATGACTAATTGTATTATTGGTACAATGTGAATGTAACCAATTACTCTATTTGAATTCAAATCAGTTACTTCCGAAACGGATTTAATTCAAATTAATGTTGTTCAGAAATTTCTTGAATTATAGAACAATACAAGGATGCATTGTCAGGGTAAGACCACAAGATGCAAAGCTGCAAACGCATTCCTTTTGCTTATTTGGTGTTCTAACCGAATATTTGCAAGTTCTTAGATGTCTAAAGCATTCTGTTCGCTAATGTTGATAAATTAATTTACTGTATCAAGTAAAGTGAAGTTTAAATTTTTGTTGAAACCAACTTCTATGAACAATAATATTGTCAAGTTTAGTTTTACTTTTATTTAAAAGTGCTATCTTATAATCTGATATTTTATTTCAAATTAGACGCTAAAGTTATTTTCAATTTAATTATTTCTTTATAAGAAGAAATTACAAAAAGTTTTATTGCTTTGTTCCGTGTTGAGTTAACTCTTAAGTTTTTATTTATTTGGAAGACTCTATATTGAATTTATTGGCAGACATAAAAGAATACCTTTCCAGTTAGTTTGCTTAGATTAACGACAAATTAACAATAGTAATAACTATTACTATATTCTTTAATACTTTTACCGGATTGACTACTAAAATGGCCGTAAAATGGCCCTTAGGTATTTTTATTTTAATAAATACTTTAAATAATTAAATAATATTTTTAAATATTTAAGGATTAATTGCCTGAATCATTTAATAAATAGATGTTTCTTATAGACATATGAATATATAATGCAAATACTCCTGAGAACTTTGTTCATTAGTTTTTAAACATACAATTTTTCAATAAAAATTCAAAAATACACTTTCCTCAATTAAAATTTATTATTTATGATGGACTAGTTTCGACTAATCAGTCTTTATCAACATATTCCGTCAAATAAAATATTAATAAAATAATAATAAATTTTAATTGAGGAAAGTGTATTTTTGAATTTGAATATATCCTCAATGGGTCATAATATTATAATTTTTCAATAGTCAAGAATGCCCTGGATAATTGGCAAATAGTCAATATTGTGACAATAAGACGTTACAATTAATTCAAATATAACAATAATTTAAACACTGTGAAAAAGGATTTGTCGCCCTAATAAAACTTTTAGTAGCTATACAGCAACAGAGTTTTTAGTTGTTGGAACAAGTTTTCTGCTGCCATAACAAAGTTTTTTCAATGCAGAATAAGAAAATTTGTTAAATCAACTAATCTTTTTTACTGAATAGAAATCAACTTTGTTATGGCAGCATAAAATTTGTTGCAGCAGCAAAAAATATGTTATAACAACAAAAAAACTTAGTTGAGGCTATAGCTACTAATATCTCTGTTAGGGCAACAAATAATTTTTCTCAGTGAATAATTAAACTTATAGCATTTTGAAAACATCAAATTAAACAAAACTATAAATCTAAATAAGTACGTGGTTTCTATGGTAACAAGCAAATAATAAGTACATAAACCAGAATTTTTTTGCTAAAATGTCAAGTACATAGGTATTTTTTAAACAAGTTTAATATTGGTACGGTAGAAAGAATAGTATAAATAATATATAGTAGAAATATAAGACATCAATTTGTAGCTTTAGTAACGGAATAAATTGTTGAGCTCAAATAAAAAAAGTTACATTAAAAATGAAGTGGATGCTGAATTTTGTTATTGCTACTGTAAGTTTATTCAATTTTTAGCTGTTACATAATATAGCTATAGGCAGGTATGTAGATGATATAAATTATTAGTAGTTACTTTCAAATGCTTGCTACGGGGTGGTCTTGCAATATTCTGTTACAATTTAAAAAAAACAAGTTTCTGTCCAACAGCAACTCCAGCACTCTGCCATTTGGCATATTTTTTATTTTTAATAATAATTAATTTAGCAGAAAATGTAATGTAGTGACGCCACAGTTTTCTATGTCAAAAAATAAAATGTTTTTTTACGTTTTATATCATGTCTTAATGAAGTTATTACTTTCTTGTTGCACAAAAATGTAAAAAGACAAAAAATCTTAAGAACCGTATTTCTGCAAATTTTGCACACAAAAAGTTTGTTGCTGCAAGTACGTGTCCTATTATTGGTGTGCAAAATGAAATGAAAACTTATTTCGAAACTTCGAGTTGTATCGTAAACTATCAAAAACTGGTTAAAAATATTTTTTATAAGTAGTTGTCAGGAAAACCCTAGCCGACAGAGTGATGATAGTATTAAAAATATTTAAGTTTTAAGTTAAAAAAGTACCCAGTGTTAAAGTTTCCTCTTATATTTTAAGTACTTCTTGCCCTATCACACAAAAGCTATTACAAGAATATTGGTATGTGAACGCATTCTCTTAATTGGTGTTCAATTTTATGTAGGTCCGAACAACAACCGTCTTTCGCTTAGGTATAATTTAATTAAAATCGTCCTTAAAATGTAATTATAACTAAGTAAATTTTATGGTATAAAAACTGTTTAAGTTTTGCAAGTTTATAAGTAACTTGGCTGTATCCACATCCTGAGCTAAGTTCCTACTGCAAATTTGCTAAAATTAAACGAATATTATGGGGTAATTCAATTTAAAAGTAAATATTAACTTTAATTTAAATTATATAAACATGTTTTCTTCAAAGTCTGGTTTAATTTTAAACCAATCGTAGTACAAGAATTTGAAAACCACCTTAAGCTTTCTGGGTTCATCGAATTAAAATTTGATTCGACTAATAAGATTATTAAAGCGTGTCTTTTGCAATAAATTAAACTTATACCTGCGAAGTATTTGATTTCTGGTGATGGAGCGAGATTTTCCTAAATATTTTTTATCGCAATAATTTAATTACCAAAGTTTGGAAGTTAATTTTACCAAGACGAGATTGTTTTTGTGCTTAACATAAAGTGAAATAGCTAAAAGATGAGTTATAACTGCGTGGTAAGATGAAACATTCCTTACTTACACATTAACGCTATAAATTTGTTGAAATGGTTGGAATTCCCTGCTTTTCTCATGGCATTTTGCAATAAAACAATGTTTATTAAGCGTAAGTAATCATATTAATCATGCACTTCTCACTACGAGATGTGTCACATTTAAATTATACGACGGATTGATTAAAACAAAAAATGTATAAAATGTTAATGCAGATGTGTTATTGTGCATAGAAAAACAATGCCGTCCAAATTTCGAGTGTCGAGTTCCTTCAATTGATTTAAAATTTTAAAGTTACAAGTCAACGTTTATAACAGAAATGTCCTACAAGTACTCTAAACTGTCACACCCATAGACTAAATTATGACGAAGGGGTTCCGGGTTTCAGAATTTATAATGAATGACTAGAGTTCAGTAAAAGCAAATTACTGCATTGCTGACTAAATTTGCTCGATGTGTATCACAATAGATATAATTTTCTATAACTAAGCTTATTATCATCGCGAATTTTCAAATTCATTTTGATTTGTTTCAAGAGTATTAATCATTCCTTAAAAACCTTCAAGTAATGAGGAACAAATAATTATTTCACAAGTACACGTATTAAAATCCAAAATATATTCACGCAATCCTTTAAAGTGTAATTTGTTTATTTTTCAATGCTTGACAGAATAATTTAGTTTTGATCTTTGGGAACTATTAGAAAAGTGATCCAACAAATTGAACTTTTTCCGATAGACTATTGGGAAGAGCACAATTTTTTAAACATTTAAAAAAATTTTCAAGGTGGATTATTCATTAGTTTTCGAGACAACGGCATTTAAAAATAAATTTTATATGCATTTTAGATTAAACCACGATTGCTATTCTATTGCCGGTACGTGTGCCCAGATGGGTGATGGTAAACTTACGTTCTCCGACGTAAGGGTCCGTAAAATAACTCACTCACTATAGATGTCTATATTTTAGAGTGAATCCGAGATGTTCCGTAGTTGCATTTGGCAAAACCCACCCTCCGCTCCGGTCCCCGACGCTCGGGGCCGTTTTAACAAACGCCATACTCGCTAAAAAGATTTCTCTAGATCAGTCCTACTAGGCAGAGTATGCTACCAGGAAAGGGGTGGTTTCCACCCCTCTTAAATTACAGCCTTGACTAAAAAAATACCTCGACAAAGACTTGTTAAATCTTGTCTATGTAGAGGCTGGTGTTAGCATGAATGTGCGTGAAAATAGCGTGCGTGTGTCCTTCTTGAACAGTGTTACAGCACCTCTGTTACAGCACCTCCATTTTTGCTCATCCGTTTTTAGCAGACGTTCCATGTAAAAGTTTTTACTTTTATAAATTAATAAGGTTTTCCCTCGTTCACCTGTTGTAAATAATGTAATTCCAGACACTTGCAACGTTTTTGAAATTTGCCGTATTCTCTGTTAAATCCAATTTTTTTTCATTGATTGTTCAAAAATCAAAACGCTTATACATAAGAAATAGAAGTTTTATAAAAGGATTGTCTTATTACTTATGATTTATGATTTTAGGAGATTTGCCTAAAACGCACAAACCCCCCTTCCCAGCTGCAACTCGGTAAAGTGTGCGGTGCCGTAGCATAGCTATAGACACTTTAAATATAAATTATTAACTTGTGAGAATAATAATAAGATAAAACTTTAAAAGTTTTATCTTATTATAGACACTTTAATCTCTTTAATCTGGTGATTGATTTTTTGACGTTGATTCTTTAGTTTTTACGCTGATGGAATCCTGCTTCCATCTGTCGGAATGGTGCGACGGTTTTATTTGAAACTCTGCATTTAAGTTTGAAATACTGTGATGTTTAGTACCGTTTTGATAGAGAAAATCTTCCTCCTCTGCTTCGTTTTGTCGATGGTAACTTGAAATAGAGGCATCGGACGGTGATCTCTTCCGTGCCTCATTTTGGTTACTGCACTAATATGTCATATTGATTTAAAGGAGCCTCGTAGGTTCCTGATGATCATTTCTACGGGGTGGTTCTTTTTTTGTTGAACAGTTTGAATTGGAAGTTCTTCTTCCAGGATTTTTAGCAGTTTCTTTAAGTCAAATTGAGTAGCTAATTGAATATCTATCCTTTTTTTGACGTTAGAAAGTTGATTTGGTATTCCATAATGGTATTGTTGACGAGCATCCACTCCTGTGATTTGTCCACAAGAAACGGGACTTGGTAGATTTGCATCTGAGGGTCCATTTCAGTGTGGTCCAGGTGCGCAACGTTATTTTCCTCTGCCTGTCGCTCTTCCACCGTGACTTGCTTCATTGGAGTTTCTTCTCTGTAGAGGCTCTCTTCGTCATCTGCGTTTCTGTTCGGTCAAAATTTGTTTTTTTGGCAGGTGCTGAGTAACTTCTTTTCTGGCGTTTTCTCCCTTTTTGTATTTCGAGCCTGGTATGAACGAGTTGATTAGTTCCATTTCCTGCAGTTGGTTTACTACGGCTGGCCCTAATTTCTTCACGCACGATGAGTATAACTAAGCACACGTACCGGCAACAGAATACTCGTGTAGAAATCGTGGTTTATTCCCCATCCTAAATTCATGTTAATTTTCGATTTTTAAACGCTGTTTTCTCGAAAACTAATGAATTATCCACCTTGAATGTTTTTTTGAATTTTTAGAAAATTGTACTCTTTCCAATAGTCTAGAGGAAAAAGTTGAATTCGTGAGATCAATTAACTGACAGTAACCTGATCTTTAAACAGGACTAAACTGTAAATGTCCTTTTTATTATTTATTTATTTATGATCAAATTAAAATTCTCCTTTATACCCGAAGGTGTGGAGGATTGTTAAATCTACATGTTATTTATATACAACAAAGTATTTTATAAAACTGCGCCACCTCTCTTTGTCAGTTTAGAAATTTCTAGCTTCTTCCTATGTTAGTCCTTTTACCTTTTTCTTCCATATTCTTCGTATATTGTGGTTACATGTCGTCATGGGTCTGCCTCGTGATCTTATTCCACTTTAGCCAACCACATCTGCCTTGCTGGTATTTCTTCTCTCATCCTATTGACGCGTCCGAACCATCTGAGTTGTTGTCTTTCTATTTTTACCGTCAGTGATTCGATATTCAACCTATCTCTGATTTTACAGCTTCTTATTCTGTCTAATCTGTTCAGCCCTTCTACTCTTCTCAGGTACTTCATCTCAGTGGTTACCAGTTTGCTCTTCGCTCTGTCAGTATGTCAGTATCGGAAGGTATATCGTTTTAAAAACTATCAATTTTGTTTGTTTTGATATTTCTCTTTTGTTTATGATGGTTCTAGTGCTTGATACATCGTTGCAGCGGATCCCACTGTGTTGTTAATTTCTGCCTCGTAACTTCTATTGCTTTCAACCATCGCATCGAGATATTTAAATTGTTTGACCTGTTGCATTCTTTCATTTGCTATTCTAATGTCAACAGTTCTTTCTTCTTTATCTATTACCATCACCTTTGTTCTTTGGATGTTTATTTCCATATTTCTTGCTTTTAAGTTGTTTCTCATTTCTGGCAAATATTACCAGATCATCTGCTAAAGCACATTCTGAAAATTGTTTTCCTGAACTATTTCATCCATTAGAATAATAAACAGCAGCGGACTCAAAACACCAGCCTGTCTTAGACCTTCTATTGTGCTAAATTCTTCCGATCTTGTATTTCCTGTTTGCACGTAATTTTTGTATTGGCGTAGATGTACTTTGTATTGCTCGTATAAGTTCTTCCTCAATTTTTCTGTCTCGTAGAATTTTCCAGATTGTGTCTCTAGGTACTCTATCGAATGCCTTCACCGAATCAATAAAACATATGCAAAACGCTAACTCTTTTACTGTTTATCGAATAGTAAATACATGATCGTCAGTGCTATGCCCTCTTCTAAATCCGCTTTGCGGTTCTTCTAAAGTTGGTTTTTAACTACTGTGCACAGCAATAAAATTCCCCTGTAGTTGGCGCACACTCTGTTATCATTGTTAACACTCTGTTAATAATTATAAAGTAATGAAAAAATTTGTTCTCTAAACTTTAAGTTTAATAGTTTGGCTAACTAATATTTAAATGTATTATTTTTGTAATATTTAATTAAATTAATATGGTTATTACCGACTAAATTGCATACTTTTTCTATTGAACATTGGAATGGTGGATTAAATCCGGTCAAAATGACTATTTCTTTAAACATTTATATAAATAAGTTTAAAAATTATTATCATGAATGTTTGTCAGTACAATTTTATAATTGAATTGCTGTGCAATATTCTGCCTGATTTCAATAAATTAATTTAGCGTCTAAATATTATAAAACCTTAGCTACCTGGTTCTAGTCCATTTTTCTTTACAAAAACACCATTTTAAAAGTTATTTTAATTATAACGTCAGTAACATACGTTTTCTGCAACTTTTGTTGAAATTTATGAATAAAACATTCCATTTTAATATGAGGGTGAACCGTAGAGGAATTATAGTGAACAAATTCTAGAAATTATCAAGGAGTAATTGTAAAAACATGAGAAAAGGGTGTACAAGACTTTAGTCTGCGAGTTACTCTTCGATTTCAATAATTTAAATTTCAAAATATTTAGGACGCGTCGAAACAGACACTGAAATAAATTAAATTCTGTTCAAATGACAGAGTAAAACACTAACTTTACTCACATCCAAAATGACTAATATCTTGGTTTACATTTGTGTAATAGACCTGGTGGTCGTTTAAAGCTAGCTAAGTGCTGATGGCGGATTTAGAAGATGCTGATGACACTTTCTATGAGTTTCACTTGCTTCCTCGACGAAAGCTTGAAGCTTACAACAACTATACGAGCTCTCCAAAATACAAAAATGGTCACAATAAGTTAGTCTCTTTGCAGGTGTCTTATTAAAATTACCTACTATAAGTAAAAATAAAGAAGAAATTTTGAAAATTTTGTATGGGTTTCAGTACGGTTTACCTAACATATGCTACCTTACTTTCTATGCATGCAAAGCTTAACATTAGCTTTGTATGAAGATGCAATACAATTTATTTTGAGAGGATTTACCAGGCAAATTACACCTCAATGGCTTTGCATTGTCACTCACTATCACCTATTATCTATTAGAGAACAGAATAATGAGTTTGATTATTAATCCAACTTATTGAAAATTGTTACATTTGAAATTTTATGATTTTTTTTCAGGAAGCGGAGAATGAAAATATTCATATTAGGCAGCAAAATACCTGATGCGATTTATTTGGAATATATAATATGGTAATATAACATCATGTAGTTACCAAAGAAACTTTAAATTATGGCCTATGAGTTATTTAATCCAATTAAAATATTTTAGTTTCTTAATTTAACTTTGGTCGTATTTTATTGATCTCATTTGAATATAATTTTGAAGTTTTTACGTTTAGAGAGTAGAAAGTTAATTTAACTTTTAGGCAATTATTATTAGCGTAGGATATTCAAAAATAAAAACAGGGAAGCAAATTTGCTACGCATAATAATAAAAACTTCAACATAAACAGTTTCCCCATGTAATTCAGTACCTAACTTTTTCCTATAATTCATGCAACTTTTGTAATTGAAACAGTTAGGACGTCAGTAACAGTGCAATTAGTGGCTAAATTAACGCTTGTGAACCTGACTCCAGCTGTTTTTCAGTTACCAAGTTTACCACTTTGCGACAGCAAACGATTATCCAGAACGGTGCTAGCACTACAAATTTGTTCACTTCATTTGTGAGATATCACATGCTTGGACTACAAACAAATACGTGCATTTAATGTGCGTTATTGCATTCCACGGTATTGCGGAGGAGACACTTCGTTACATTGTCTCTAGGTAATTCCTGTAACACACATCTTCACTTTGCCGCTGTTTTCCCTCGCTGTGACAGCTTGAATTTTTTTGACAGCTCAGCATAAATTGTCACGGCAGAGGATTTTCAGCTTATAAGCAAATTGACTCACCAATATCAAAGTTTTTGCTGATTTGGTAAGACTTTTTCAAATTCTCTCATATTCTTTTTTGATTTCGTGGCTTTCCATTATGTTTGCTTTATATAAATTAAATTTAATAATATTGCAGATAAAATATTTAACTTCATTTAAAATTCGGTTAATTAGCTTAATACCTACAATATTTGTTTTACAAATTAACTCATGTCCCATTATGAATTAATATTGTTTTGAATTGTATAATATGTGAATTTACAACAAATGGTTTTTTAAGTAATTTAAGTAATATTTATAATAAATTGAGCATTTCACGTTACCACCCACGAAATCCAACCAAATTGGGAACAATTTATTGGAAACAAAATATTATTTTCTATTATTAAAATAATGAACTGAACTGATATTGTGCTATTGTGAATAAATTCAATAAAAAAAGTTTGAAAAATAGACAAAAAGAATAAATCTTTATAATATGGAAGCACAATAAAATGTTTATGTTATCAAATTAATAAAATCTTGAACGAATCAAACTAACGAAAATTAATAGTATATTACTGATCGAGCATCGAAAATGATTCGTTACTGGGCGCGCAGCTTGTTTGTGAGTTCGAACCCCACGTCAGTCAAATTTTTATAATAGCATTATTTTATAATATAAATGACTTGACATGCAGAAGTAACAAAATCGACCATTAATGAAAATACATTACCGGTCGATTTTACATTACTAGTCGATTTGTGAGCTGATTAGGAATTGACTTTGCTTTGACTGCCGAGCGAACACTCGGAAAGCGTCGCTTTCGCTATGTTTTCCGATAAAACTATTTATTTGTTATGCAACTGATATTAAATGTATTGTGTTTTCTTTTCGAATTTTATTGCGTAATAGCGGACTTGTATATTCGTCAGCAGACTGAACGAATGATTTCAATTATTTGAATATAAAAATAAAAATATGTAATTATTATATTATAATGTCTTGCAAATAAATAAATTAAATCGTATAATGCAATTTAGAAAGGAAAATTACTGCAAGATATATATTTCTTATTTGTTAAATTTTAAAATAAGAATTTGAAAAATAAGACTTTTCCAAATGCACTAACCATATTTTCTTCCAAAGAAAACAAACCGAGAAAGGTATTTGTAAACTAGGAAACCATATTTGCACTAAAACTAAAGTAATAACATTATGTGCTGCACAAATAGTACCATACCGATAAAACTAGCATAAAAGATTGCCACACCAGACATGGAATTCATCTAATGGACATAATTTTTAAAAACTGACTGTTTCCATTCAACAAAGCTTTGAAATACATTTTCCCATTTGGTATAACTATAAAAGCTATTTCAAATGCGAGACAAGGCTGTTTAATTTAAAAAATAATTTTATAATAATTATTTTGTCTGCTTCTATTTTATGTTTTCCATGCCTTTGTTATTTTCACTATAAATTTATATTAAAATTTTTAGGTTTCTTACCATTATTTCACAAAGTTTGATTATCCATCCAATCTGTAACAAAAGAAACAAATTTAATATTGCATAATATTCTAATATTACATCTTCCTATTTAAATAAAGCAAACTAATTACTCTAATTTTTTTTGAAAATTTAATTACAGAAGCTTTCCTTAAATTTGTGTTTTTTACCTAGAAATCAACAATAGTTTAAGAAACCGTACCAATATTTTATTAGTGATAACTTAAAAACATTTTATTTTTAAAAAGTGTATGGTGCATTTCTTGGGTTTTCTAAGATATTGATATGGTTAATACCGAGTTACACTACCTAATCCACGTATCCATCGATTTATTATTAATACCTTAAGGGCCTTCAGTTTTTGTGTAATAAACTTCCTAACTTGGGAAATTTCATGTTCATGTAAAAGATATTTAATAAGTTTTTATGTTAATTTATATAAATTTTGTAGATGGTAGCGCTTACACTGAAAGGAGTCTCTCCTTTTATCACACAGCTGCAAGTTATTTCAAATCTTCAAAGAAATAAGAAATTTTAGAAACGCAATAAAATGAAAAACAGTTGTACTTACTATAATATCCAGAGGGCGTTATTCCAATGGATTTGTCTGGCGTTTTCAAAAGCTCTTTTATAAAAGACTTAAGTGATATAAATTAAAAATATGGATTACTTTCGTATAATGCGATAAAAACAAAATTGCTGAAATTTATAATTCAGTCAGATTTTGTAAATTTAAAAGAGAGTTAAGTACATAAAAATTAAGCAACCATAAAAAATGTGTAGTATGGCTTGGCACAATATTTTTATTTGCGTAGAGCATTCAAGTGTGCACGATTATCATCAGTTAAATTCGAAATACAAAACACAAAAAATTTCCTTTTTAATTTTCAGTTAAACAATATGACTGACTAATTCGGGGATTAAATTAATAGGGTTTTATTTTTTTTATTCTGTGGGGACTTTTTAAAAGTTGCACGTTAATTAAATTTATGTGATATATTATTTAAAAAGTTTCTTGTATAAGTAGTTTTTATCTGTACAATCCCCGAATATCAAAGTCAACCGTGGGAATTAAAACTTTTGAAAATGTTTGGAAAAGTTTGACAACTTTTCAAAGTGTCTAAACATTTTAGTAAAAGTTACCACAGTGTGAGTTTTCTATATCTTCCTGGATTAATCTGAGAGACTTGCAGTTTCTCAATTAGTTAATCGTATGTCACATGAATTGTGGGATAATTAAATCATTGCAAAAGTTGGTTCAAGCTAACTTTTAAAAAGTACAAAATAAAAGAATTGAATAAAGAAATCTAATGATGTAATTAAGTTTATCATTTACCAGGGCAACTTGCCACCGAATGCAACTTTTGGGTCCGCCCCTCTCATTTTCAATAAAGATAATTGCCATATAAACATTGTGAGATATCAATAACATTCGTTCGTCATATCAAAAACGAACTGAAGTTTTTAAAGCATTTTCAATTTTCTGTTATTCTGACGGTGTGCGCTTCTCGACTAGAATTTGATGTTATTTAAATTTATTTGTATTATAGACTTTGTCATATGGGCAATCGTTTATGAATAAATTGATGAAATAATACAATGAAAGCTTTCTGCTTACGGTATCTATAAGTAAATTACCAACCTTTTATTTTAAGTATCTATATAATTGGATTGAGTATTCAGTCCCCACATATTCCTCAGCGTTCGATTGCTCTCTATGGACCCAATTCGTAGAGCTGTACTTAAAACTAGGAAGGCTAGAAAAGTTTAGGAACGTGACTGCAGAAGAATATTTTGTGACGAAGTATTTAATTTGGTGTTGAGGTTATAGTAGACGAAGTATATTTTCGTTTAGTAAGTTGAAGCTTACCGATTTATATAATTCCGTCTTACAGGTTTATTTCCAATGCGAAATTGATTTGAATTTTAAATTGTATGTTAGCTTACTTTGCCAATAGATGACATTATGGTAATTACTATTTTTTATTTGTTGTCGTGTACAATTCTGTACTTTTGGTACTAACTAAACTAAACTATTTACAAAAATTGATCGTTATAGTTACTAACTAAATATTGGAATTTGAAGAACGCAAATATTGGATAACGATTATGGAAAATTACCTGTATTAAACAATTTTTACAGGTACACACAAAATAGCAAGCTAATTTCATGCTAAAAAAATAAAATTGTTTAAAGTCTTAAAATTGTATAATTTTACATGGCGGTATTAAAACAAAAAAAAATTGGAATGAATATGTATGTTGTGGAAGTTGGTGTTAATCCAAAATCAGGATGGTCAACGCTGCGAGTTAAAATGCATAAAAAAGGGGAATAGAAATCGACAGTTTGTTTTTTTTTCTTTATTACGCGGTTTGCATTTTTATGTAAATTTAGCTACGGACTAAGTGGTCTAATTGTGATGCTACCCTGTAATTCCTATAACGCTGGAATTACATTCGTGTTCCAGGTATGTTCTTTTACAGGTCCAGGCATTTAGATTTCTATTTGCAGTTCATATTCGACATAATTTGGTTCCACCTAAAAGGTAACCACCAAATTATACCGCTCATGAGCAAGATATAAACGTGTTCATATTTTTTTAATAACTTGCTCCACGTCGATTTGTTTAGATTTAACCGAAATCACTCAAAAATAAATTTAAAAGTCACCGGACAACTTTATTGTTGCTTTTCTATTGATTACAAAATAGTAGCTTTGAAATATTGCTGACAGTTCTTGAATTATGTGGTGGTTTACCATCTTGCTGCCACAGGATACCTATTAATTTATCTGGAAAATATATTCTCGAAAAACTCTCCAAAGTGAGTTTTCATCGACTTTGTATGTTTTAGTTTGAGGATTCTTTTTTACAAATAAAAACTCGGTGTTTGTTAAATTCCAAACTACAAATAATTTTTTTTAATAAAAAATTTCAATACTTCGCTCTAATTACAAAAATATTTCCATTTCCATATAAAAATAAACAAAGAAGTCATGTAAATGTGTTTGCAAAAGTAAACATTGAGTTTTTAGGTTTTGCGGGTTAAAGTTACGTACACAGTTAGCAAACCATGTAATACATTTTCCGAAATTAAAAATTGTTCAAATAAAGGCAATAAAATCACTTTATGTTTATTAGAAATTGACTTCTCGGTAATTATTATACCAGCCCTTATAGTAGAGAGAAATTATTGCCAAAGGGGAGTTTCGAAATCAATAAAATTTCCAGCACTTTAAAATTAAATTAGTAAGCGTTTTCAACAGATTGCTTAATGAAAAACCAATTTTAACTTATTTGTTATGTCATTTTTAAAAAGAAACTTCTTCTACATTTTTCTTTATGATACGCATATTGCTTTTAACTTGACAAAATGTTACTCTAAGCGCCGGGATGGAATGACAAATTCAAATTGAAATGTACTTTAAGAATAATTATACTAAATTATGTAGTTACATATTGCTTTAAAAAAATTTTCTTCTAAGTGAAAATTGTGACAAGTATCAAATTAATGCAAATATGGTAACTGTGTAGTATTATTTTAAAAGCAAAACAAAAACAAAATTGAATAATAAAATATTTTTGCAATTTCTCATTGTTTTCTCTAAGAAAGTCGATTTTCAGGAAACTTGAATTTTATTAAAATAATTTGAAATTTCCATTGTAATTAAAAATTTTAACTGAAACAAAATTGACTTCACTATAAAAGCATCCTTTCGTATTAATAAATCTCAACTACATCATTAATTTCGTGAAAGCTTTTCTTTAGTCCTAATTTATTATTGAATTATTTACTTGATTAATTATCTATTACACACTTAAAAATATTAATAAATTTAAAAAACCGTTTATGAATTATAATCTAAACAAACCTAAAAGTTTTTAAGCCAATTAAGAGATTATTTTATACCAATAAGTTTTTCTTGCTAAATAGAAATATAAGCAAACAAAATATTAATTAATTTAATAATTAGTATTTTTGTTAGCATCCAGCAAAAAATTGAAATGGCTCTGGACATGGCAAGAGTAAATTAACGATAAACAAAATTTGATTGTTTTGTAAAAGTTTGAGCACAAAATGATATTGCTGAATAATTTACTCAAAATTGCTATTATATTATGTAGGTACATTAGAGGAAGCACTCTTCAAACATTACGGTTTGTTTTCATCTTCATTGACGGGAACAAACCTTTTCTATATAAGCATTTTATAAATAAACTGTCTTACACGATGATATTTTGTCATTATTTCATTGTGTAAGACACACTCTTAACATAGGTAAGTAAGTTAAATAATATGGTATGTACAATTTAAAATAGCACATGCTCTAATAATACCTGGATTTTCTTTGCAAAAATTTATTATAATAACTGAATGTAATAAAAATATAAGAATGGTAGTCTAGGTTATCTACAAGAGTTTTGCCCATTGGATTTTGGAATGTTTGTTTTCAATATAAGAGAAATTACAGATATTAGTTTTACCAAGGTAATATTTATTATAATATGACCATCTCGGTACTTCGGAAAGTATGTAAAATCTATTTTTATTTTTAATTTTGTAGAGAAAGGAATGTGTTTTTGTGAATATACCAAAGGAATTATTGTATTAAGAATTTTTAATTTTATTCATCAAATTCTATACAATACTGCTGCTTAATTATTTATAAAACAGTTTTGTAAAATCTAGAATTTTCGTAATTAAATATTTTATATAATAAGCGCTCTTGTATAAGTAAAAAATACTTGGCATAAAAATCTTTTACTGATCATTAAATCAAAAGCAAACAATAATGTTATAATCTATAATATTCCAATTTTTTTAAATCTTTAGGTTTCGTAATTATAATTTGTTCTGTTTATGTCCTTGGGAAAAAGGAAATATTATTTTTGTAATATTCACTTAATACAGCATTGCATATTTTAATTAAATTAGATATTTTAATTATGAGTTAATAACATCATAAAAATTTCATCTAAATTGTAAAGCCATACAAAGAATAAAACCATTTGATGTTTTGTGGATGTTAAAAGCGAAAGCATTATTAATTAATTCTTATAAATATATAATTTATGACAAAACTCCTGCTAATAAAATTTTCAAGTTATCTGTTTCAAATAGAATAATTTATTAGCCATTGCTACCACTTTTATTTAAATTTTGCCTTTATAATAAACAAACATAAAAATACTTGAACAACCTTTTAAGCACACATAATAAAATCATACACTGATAAAAATAAATAAATTTTAAGAATTCAAAAAGTTATTTTCTCCTCAATTTCAGGAAGAAAACACAACAATATATTTCAAGGTACCACTTTTACCACTTTCTATCATTTTTTTGATTTCATTTCACACCACGTCGCCTACAATCACAATAACCTTTTCCATCAATAAATCGATAGATTGCTAGTTTCAGAAATGAAACTCGACTTATTAACCATAGCAGCATTTTAGAAATCAAGAAAATTTTTATTTAAAACTGAAATGCGCAGAACTTTCATAAATAAAATAATGACTTTCATTATACTGATGTTATATGAAGTTTCCTATCAAGAAAATAACAAATTTATATAATATTTTATAGGCCAGGCGGCAAGTAATGTAAAGCGTAAAAACATGTTGGCAAACCTTTTATTGTTTTAAATTGTTTTTTAGGGTTTGATTAGCACGAATCTATGTTTTCCCCACACCCCTGAGGCCCGCGTCCATCTCCGTGAGGCTACAAAAGTACAAATTTTTTGTTTTTCGGTAATATCTCGTTTTTTCTTTGTCGTACGGCCAAAATGATTCTATGTGAAATTAAAGGTGATAAAATTCTGTACAAAATAGTTCCTTATCATTTTTTTATGGGATTTATAGTTTCGGAGCAGTAGCCGCGCGAAGTTGTGCGAGTTTTGACAAATTCAGTAAATATCGATTCTTGCTTATCAAATGCCACTCTTTTCTCGTTCTGAAAACTTCGCGCGGCTACTGTTCCGAAATTATAAGTCCTATGAAAAAATAGTAAGGAACTATTTTGTACATAATTTTATCACCTTTAATTTCATACCAGACCATTTTGGCCGTACGACAAAGAGAAAACGAGATATTACCGAAAAACCAAAAATTTGTACCTTTGTAGCCTCACGGAGATGAACGTAGTTCTCGGGGGTGTGGAGAAAACCTAGATTCTTGCTAAGCTCACCCTAATAAACCATTTAAAACAATAAAAGCTTTGCCAAATTTTTGTTACAGTTTTGAATGATTTCCTATATGTAAATTTATTATTGTAGATTATATAACAAGGACGTAAAATAGTTAATTAATGGTGAGGTAGATAACATGTTACGAGATAACAGTCGAGCGATAAAGTCTTCGACCTAAACATTTTATGTCTATTTTCATCTGGCATATTATTATCAAGCTAATTCTTGTTAGTTTTATAATTATCAGATATTGAACAGATTTCAATTATCACTTTTTGCTTCGAGATTGTAAGATCATTGAAGAATTGATTGCCGAATATAGTGTCTGTTAAATTTAAATACATTTTATTGAAAAAAATTTGTTGATGGAATTTTTCAGCTATGAAAGATCTCTATACTGAATAAAAAAATAATATGCAAATAGTATTTTCTGTACAATTACTACAAGGTCTCGTTTAATTGTATTTATAATATATAATTATTGCATTTATGAGAAATTTCGTACAAATTTTGACATTTTCACTATAAGCTATTTAAGGTCCATCATTTCCCGGCTTTTGTTAGAACTGGACTATAATTTTAACAGTAAAAAGCAAGGTAAATTGGAAGATTAAAACCACATTAAAATTAGGCCATTATTAGTGACGTCTTTTTTACCAACCCAAACCACCTAATTCAGTTATACCTCGAATTTAATTTTATAAAAATAATATAAATGTTAAAACTTAATAATACATATTACTAGTTATATAAATAAATTAATGTTAATTCTTTTAAGTTATTTAACAAATCTAAAAAAATATATTTTATATTTTGAATACAAATATTTTGTAATTTAAAACCAAAATATGTAATTTTATTAAATTTATTTTAAATTATTAATAATAATTTTTTAAACATTTCGATTCCATTAAAAATTATAAGCCAATATAATAATATTAGGTATTATATTTTTTCGGAAACTACAAAAATAATATTTTCAATGCAGATTTAAATGTTTTACCTTTAAAAGAAATTCATGAAAGCTTAGCATCAATTATTTTCTTATGTTGAAAATATTTTTAGCAGAATATCATATGCAGATATGATAAAGATTCCCTTGGGCTATTAAGTTTGATGATAAAAACAAGCCAATAATCAGCCATCAGCTTCAATTGCTGAGTGCTTATATTCATAGGTCCCCGCAGACCATTAATTCGTTTTGGAAAACGCGATTACATTAGCGATTTGCAAAATTATGACTATTTGAAATTATAAACTTTTAAATTTTGTTGGTATTAGTTTTGGGCCTTTGAGATGTAGCGAGAAATAAAAAACGCGTACAAGGTTTTTACTGACAATCAAAACTGATCATAAAAGCGTAGTTGAGTATCACTTTGCAACCTTCCGATATAAAATATATTAGTTTTAGTGGTCAAACCACGCGATCGCACCCAATAAGTAGAGATATCCTGCTCAAATTCTTGTATCCCTACCTTAGAATTCTTGCAATCAATACACGACAGCTGGATATAAAAGGTTATCGATGAAAGCGATTGGGTAATGAATTGGTAAAAATTGAGTAGAGATGAAAAGAAAAGTGTAAAATGAACAGGAATTTTTTTAATTTCAACACTTAGTTTCTTTTACTTTATATTTATTTCCACAATGGCAGCTTTAGAACGATTTTTTCTCGATACTGCAAATGTAAGACACCTATTCCATTTTAAAATTTCAATTTGTGTAGTAAATTATCGAAAATTTTAATCTTGAAAAAATGAATTTTATGTTAAATTGTGCTCCGTGGTTTTCGATATCTGAGAGCAACGCAATGTAGCGGAAGTGAAAAGCGTTGACGCACGTGTAGCCAACTTTTTTGATATCGATAAATTTATCGCACTTCCCCACAGTACGCTTCAGATGAAAACCAACTTGAATGTTGGAAATTTTTTACTCTGCATGAAGCGGTTTAAAAATTGTTATTTGGACGATTTTATTGGTTATGTATTTATATCGCGTATGTAGTTCAACAGCGTAATTGCCGAAATACATCAAATTTGTGTGCTTAGAATTATTACAGAAAAGAAAACCGTAAAAATAGGTTTTTCCTAATGTAAGTAAATAATAAAACCGATTAACTGAAATCGATATTCAATTCTCCAATAAAAATGTAATTAATCTAAACAATGTAATTGATGCTTTAATAATACGGTCCAATTCAGAACTAATATGAAATTTTTATTGATGGCAATTGCAGCTTTTTCTTGCACTCGAATGTGGATTTTAACAATAATTTTCAATTCCCCTTTTGTTTACAGCTTTGTTAAAATTATTTTTATTTCTTTTTTTAGGAATTTTTAAAATTTTAAAAATATCCCTCCAAATGAAGAATAAAACACTGCAATAGGTAAATTATGTCAAGGGTGGCCCAATAGGAGTTCCACCATGTGAATAACATCTAATCAAAAATTAGACTCGCCCTCATCACCTCATCATAGATGGAGTGCCCACCGTAATGTATACAGTTGATTGTAAGTGGTGATAGTTTTCACTTGCTTATATTTTCAATTTCATTTTATGCTATTAAGAGTATTTTTTGCAAACTTTCCAATGTTGTGATAAAAGTTGTGTTTACCTTTTAAATAATATATTATGTGCAATGTCGTTTCGTATAGTTGAAGTTGATCAGGGCGAGCCATTGCTCTTTGGAGAGCTTCTAGATTAAATTGAATTGAGTTGATTTCAATCTTACAATCGCCCCCCTGCTCTTGTCTTTGAATTTTAACATCTAATTGACAAATTGGTCTTTCCCTCATTTCTTTTTAAATCCACTGCTTTCAATTTAAAGTGGTCCGAGTTTTCGTCAAAAACCGTTTCAAGTGGTCGCACTGTAAGATAAAATTAATCTTAATCCTCTAATAGAGTGTATTGCTATTTAGTCTTTTTTTTTTCGGGTAGTGTAGTTTTGCTAACAATTAAAAATCTACCCAAGTGTCTACCGGAATTATTTTGATTTTAATGTTAAGATTTCCGAACAATTGCATTTTAATTAAATTTAAAAATAAGGTTAAACGAAAGTGGATGGTAGATTTTCTAAGAAAAGTAAATTTCTAATTAGAAAACAAAAGATTTTCAGAATTAGTGTTGTGTCAACAACTTAACTGTTTTTGACGTTTTGATGATCAAAACGTCAAGTACAATTTATTATCAGCATATGCGACAATAATCAAGAAAATGCCAAGTTTTTCACGAGTTAAGCTTAAGCAAGTGGAAGAACATGTAACGATTATTTCGCTTGACTATTTTGACAAACATGAAAATTTAATTAGAACGTAAAAAGTAATTTAAAACACTTTGTTATTTCGAAAAAATTTCATTTCATTCACAAAGAAGTTTTGTGTTATTGTGTTACTACGTAGAAAGCAAAAGTAATTTTTAATTGTCTATTTTGTAATTTGAAAAAGTTTTTCTTTTGAAATTTATTATTTTTTGAACGTCTTTTAGAAAAACCAATTTTTTATCGAGACTGAAACCTTCAATCAATACGAGAAGATTTAGGAAAACAATCAAATAACTTTATCAAACTCCGCCACTCACTCTCAATGGTATTACTGCTAAGGTATACACGTAAACATAATTTTCAAAAACTTTCTTTGAAGGTCATTCCGAAATTAAAGAAAGCAAATAAATTCTATTTTAAAAGTGGATAGCATTTTTATATTAAATCAAGTGTTGAAAATGAATTTTTGCGAAGAAAACAATTTCTTGTATATGATTTATATGAAACGCGTCCCGAGCGCATTTATTTCTTGATTTTGGAAAATAAAAAATGCAACTCGTTTATCATTCCCTTCTGTAGGATAGAGTGTCATACATAATGCTAACAAAGCTTTTCAGAAAATTATCTACAATGTAAAAATTGGAAACCCAAAAATTATTTAAACGAAATAATTGGTGACCCGCAACATAAAGATTTAGTTAAATATATTTTTTCTAATGCGAGAGAAATTTATCCATTAATCTTGGTGCAAAAATTCAGAACTCAAAAAATATTTAAATGGGATAATTGGCGATTCACCACACAGATTTAAACGAACGTATTTTCTCATGTGAAATTTATAAAGTTATAGCTCGCAATTGAATAAGTCGTAATGGCGTCTATAAAGTGGCCCAGTTAACTGAATTGTTTTGCACATATCATTTGATCGAGTGATACATCACAATGGAAAAAACAAAATATCAAAGTAATCAAATAAAGAAAACATCTCTCGCAATTTACTATAAGAAATGGGCGTGAAGGAAAAACGCCGGATATCATCATAGCTATTGGTTTTCACGTATCGATGCTTCATCCTCTCGGGTAATAACGATAACGATCAGAACCACCTCGTTAATAAAAGGTCAAAGCACGCCAAACAAGTTCCTGGTTAAATCATCTTATGCTGCATAAGTCAAGTGATTGTACTTTTTTATTCCGCTGAGTATAGTGTTTTAATTAACATGGTTTTCAGAATTTTACAAGGAGTAGTTTCGCGTTTCCCTTTAATCTTTTCTGTTTTGTCACACCCAATAAAGCTGCTATCTTGAATATTGCGCATTTTAGGACAAATCGATTAAGAAATTTGTAGCTCAAACTAAATACGACTATATTTCTTAATAACCCAATTACGACAATTATGAATAATTGGATTTTCTTTCAGTTTGGGCTTATGGATGGTCGTACTAATAGAACATAAAGTTTGATAAACTAACTCTTGCGAATATTAATGGAGATTAGATATATACCTTTTAATGGAAAGCCAAAAAGCTTTACTTTTTTTTGATTTAGTACTGCAATAACTGAATAAACCACGTTTTTACAGTTTTCCCAAGTCAAGGCGTGTTGAATACTGCAGATAATAATAAGGATTGCAATAATGGAATGTATATGTTCTAAATGCAAGAGATCTGCTAGTTGCACGCTATTAAAAATCACTTAGATGTCAAATAAAAGTAATGGCACAATGAACCATTAATCTCCTCTCTTGCACATTCAATATAAAATCAGCACGCTATACACGAATTAAATATTTGCAAAATATGATTATTCATATTAAAAAGTATTTTAAGGTAACGGTTAAATGATCAAGAGACCCTTTGCTATTTTATACATAAAATTATTAGACTCACACAATACCACTTTTAATACAACATAAAAGAAGGGTTTTGCAGTTATTTAAAATATCCAATGCAAAACAATGGCACTGTGTTTCAGGCTTATTAGTATATCGACAATAGTCGACAATTCCTACGTGCTATCGAGCTATTCCTCCATGGAAAAACGACTAGATAATAAAAGATATTTAAATATTTTGCAAAAATAATTATTCGTTAAATGACAGTGCCCATAAAAAATTGAAGTCGATACTGTCTGGTTATTTTTAATAACTAATACTAATTACGTGTTTGGTGAATCGGGAGAAGATTTAAAGATTGAAACAGACAGGATCAAGCATACTATAAATTTCAAAAACTTTGGTGTGACCTTCTCTGATTCTCCCAACAATGATACTATTGAAATTAAAAATGGCACCTGAATTAATAGATAATTAACTATTCAAAAATAAATAATAAAAACAATAGAAATAACTAGACAAGGTGTACATTTGAAATCAATCCACCTTAAAAGCTACTAACTATAGGTTCCGGTCTATATACAAATGAGTACAGCGTTTGTAAAACGACCCGGAGCGGAGGGGCCGGAGCAGAGGGTTCGAAAGGTCGGTTTTGACAAATAACACTACGGCAAATGACGGATCCACCCAAAGGTCTAGTTTTGCAATCTACAGAAATAGCGAAAGAGAGAGTACAAATGGTCAAAAGTGAATAAGACTGGATTCCAAACTTTAGGAAGAAACAGCGGAAGACCGGTATGAACGTGGGCACAGAAGTAGGTCAAGGTAAGGGAAGAGGTAGAGCTACAGATAGGAATTGAACTGATGGAGATAAGTGGCAAACCAGATAAATCAGTAAAACGAAAATGTTCATAGATTTTCAGTATTTCATTTTGGAAATTTAAAATAGTAGTAAAATAGGAAAATTAACATAATATTAGTTAAAATACTTATGCCCGTACTTATAGTCACGGATCAATCCGAGACTCAAAATGATCCTAGAATTTACCAATGAGATTACTGGAATTTAGACCGTATCGTAGCAACAGCTGTTATTTCGAGAATTGATCTCGATTCTCGGTTCAATCCATGACTATAAGTACGGGCATTAGTAACAAATTTTTTATTTTAATTTTGTAAATATTTAAGTTTTTTTATGTATTTCCCGCTTGTACAGCTAGGTGAGGATATCAGGCTTTTGCCGTCGAGGCAGCAGTCGAGGAACAAATAAATTGGTCTCTCGAATTTAGTTTGAAAATTTTTATCTGGCAACAATAAAGTTTGATTTTTGATTCAGTGAATTTTTGATTCTTTGAATTGGAATTTGTCCCATATTTCTACAAAATTAGTGATGTTTCGACAAAAGCTAAACTACTTAAATGCTAATGAAATGTAACAATTTATTGTAAATAATTGTTCGAGCGCCCCATTTGCTCTTTGCTCCGTGCCGCTAATGAAAGGATTTTCTCGAAGCGCCACTTCTATTGCAGTGGGCACTCGCTAAAATTAGCTAGTCTTGGGTTCGAGTTGTTAGAACGCGGTTGTAGGTTTGCAAGTCCGGTTGGGGAGTGCAACTGCGCGGCCGTTATTGTTAAAGTAAGCCGAGTTGAGAATTTAGAATCCAGAGAAGATTATTGAATGAAAACCAGTTTCTTCAGGTGCCTAATTGGGGATTTTTTTAATCTGTTTGCGCCATTGAGTCAATATTCCATCAAACACGATCGAGAATTTTTCTATCCGATTCAATAATTGCGAGTGTAAAAAAACAAAAATATTTTACCCCATTGCAAAACAGGTTGAAAATCCCAATTAGGCACCTGAACAAAACTTGCCTCGGGTCACGTTGGTGTATCAGAAAATAATCTTCTCCGGATTCTAATTCCTCGACACGGCTTACTTTCCAAAGTAATCGGTCGCGGACCTGCAAATCTACAACTGCGTTCTAACAACTTCAACCCAAGCCTAGTTTAATTCTAGCGAGTGCCCACTGCAATAGAAGTGGCGCGTCGAAACGATCCTTCCATTAGTGGCGCGGAGCAAAAGGGCAAATGGGCGTTCGAACAATTATCAAAATAAATTGTTACAGAAATAAATTTAATTATTTAGAAGTTTAAATCTTCTTCTTCTTCCATTTTAAGGTTAGGATTGCTCCTGCTTGCCTTGACTTCGTGGTTCTGCTTCTATTGAAGAGAAGCCAAAGTCACTATTATTCTGTGAGCATATTAATTGTTTTACATCTGAGGTAGCTTGCTTGGCTCGCCTCAGATGTGCCCGTAACCCTGGATTTTTGTTGATGAGGGCAAATCATCAACCCAGGGGGACTTAACGTGCCCTCCGAAGCACGGAAACGATCATATGAAATTTCAGACTCTTTCCGGTCTAGTTTAAAGTTTCCAGTTTAAAATAACCAGTTTAAGTGTTATTCGAAAAATTCTTCAACATAGTCCATCTTGAATGCGCAGTTTTTGGAACTCAATCAAACGAAGTTACTTAATTGTTACCTGGGATCAGCAGGTTGAACTAGTAAATCTTGAAAACAGAAGCTAATGCGCTAATCAGACATTAAAAGTAAGGGTCATTTATTTACCATGCAGTGATTAAATAAAAAAAAGACAATAAACGGTAATTTAGTATAGAGCTGCAGCAAACAAAATAATTTTAATAAATTTATTTCAATCCACACAGGCAGATGCGAAGCATTTCCACCAAATTGAAAATAACGTAGTAATTAAAATGAGTTTTAATTGAACCAATACATTTTTGACGTCGCAATAGATTTTATAGAATTTTAAAATTAATTTTCAATTTCATTTATACCGGTAGACATATCTACTATATGCGTAGTTATCAGTTTTACTTTTATTTCTTCGATTAGTTTCTAATTATAATATTTTTAAAATTTTTATTGCTATTTTATTAAATTTTGATGTATTTTTCTTCATCTATTAATTAATATCTATCTTCAGCTACCTACTGTTTATATTCTTTCATCAATTCACCACTTTACTTATTTTTTATTCAATTAAATTTTCAAAACACTTTTTATCTTAAAATATTCTTAATTTTTCAATTATCATAATTTTTGAAATGAACATAAATTCGACGGTCATAAATCGAATATCTCTGGCTTTAAATTTTAATATTTATTATTATGACCTCTTGAGTTTTATATTGAAAAATCAATTAAAACACATTCTGCATTTTTCTACGCAAATTTCAAACTTCAGAAAATAACAAAATTCACACTTTTCAAACATAAACTCTTCAAGCTCCTTCCAAACAACAAAATACAAAACGACATTTATTTATATACGCAACAATGCTTCAAAATTTTTAATTATCTCAAACAAAAGCAATAATTTTACATTATAGTATTAAATATTTAAATTAAAATATTTTAAAACGTGTAGAACTTGGTTAACGAGGTAGAAGACCTGAAGAATATTTGCTTGAATAATTTACAAATTAAATTTATAAAAAAATCAGTAGAATTGAGTTTGTTGCCATGCAACAATTCTCATTCCACCATGTAAAATATATTTCAATTAATTTAACTAAAGTCGTGATTACATCGGGGCAGAAAGAAAAGATGCTTTTTATGCTAACTTTCAAGTTATAATATTGGAAAAATAGAAGAATCGCTTCGCTAAAAGGTTCTCATTAAGTTTTGCTGCTCGGTAACCGGTAGTAACTAAAAGAAACTCTTGCGCTGCTCTGCCCTTGGCTGTTCTCACGACTAACATTTCATAGCAAACTCATCAAAATAAAACAGATGTTTTGAAATTGTTTGATCTACCTTGATAGAATTTCAAATCCAAGTTAGAAATATCTTATATGAAGTAGAATAGATGTTCCAATATAATATTTGGTGATGTTTCCAAATATGGCCAAATCCTTGCAACTGTGGTTATAGTAGCAATTCGAAGTACTGCATTATATCAGTAATGGAGTCATAAACAAATAGTAAACTTCCGAAAGAGTAAACCCACCCAAAACGTTAGTTAATGGCTGCCATTGCACAGTTTGGTTTATCGCTTTTTTTCGCTACCAAATGCTTCTTACAAAATATTATTTTTATAGAAAAAATGACAATTAGAGCAATGTAAAATGGGTTTATTTGTAACATAATAGCTTTCAGTGGAATTATAAATATAATATCCACTAAAAATTATTATAATTTATAATAATAATAATTATTCCATATTTATTTTTTTTGTGAACCTATGCTAATGTATGATTTTTACTTATGAAAATAATTTGTTAAACTGTTGTGTGTTTAGATATGTAGTTTAAATAAACATTCGCTTGCACAACACCTTAGTTGTGGTCGGGTTTCAAAACTATAATTTGTGACGGTGGAATTTGCGAACTTGTTTTCTGTCTAACTACTCAAGATGAATGAGGTGTCTAACCACTGTGTTTTCATCAAATTTTGTGTTTTAATTGTAAATGTCGTGTTAGATATGGTTTGATTATCTAGCAGTTTTTGGTTTTTGTAAAAATGGTTATCTTTATAGTTTTCATTATTTTTTGAACGTCGAATATTTTTCAAAATTGAAACAGCAAACTTAATCATATTATTTTTGTATTTCAACAAATTATTTGTCCTGGACGTAAAATGTTTCATACAGTCGTTTCAGGATAAGTCGGAAGTGTCTAGGTGCAGCTGAATTTTTAGTATGGAAATGAATTAATTTTGCTGTATACCCCCTTGACTAGGATATTTCGCTACCAGAGCACTCCTGAATTGTTACTAAAATTATTTGCAAGTTCTGGAATACTTAAGTTATTTACATAATTTCTTCATTATCTTTTTTCCTGCAGTTAGTAGTTTTTAATTAATTTTCTGTTTGTCGTTACTTATTGCTTTCTAATTGAAGCTTTTAAACAAATGTTTAAAGAAAAAACCATTTTCACAATCTATTTGCAACATAGAATTCAAGTTCTACTGCTATTCAATAGTCCAAGAAATTAATTCATAATGCATAATTTTTGTAGTCCTTTTGTTCTCTGTTTCGGTTATAGTATTGTTGTCTTTGTCCTTTTCAGCTTCTATAGCTTTTATTTTTTTGAAGCAGTTCTTTATCTTTTCAAAAGATTTTTCTCAATATTCGCTTTTTGCCTTGACTACTTTCTAAGAATTTTATTTCAGCACAAATACTTTTATTACCACTCCAAGATATTCTAACTTGAAATTTACTTTGTATGCGGTGCAGTGTGAAGTTGTTCTAGTTTCCTAGTGTAAAACCAAGTACAAACCAAAGTGTGACCTTACGCTAAGGATTTTGATAAAACGAAGGAGAAAAGTGGATTTAAAAATACGCCAGCAATAAACTGCATAATTTATTTTTATTTTAGATTCATTAAATTTCTCAAATTATTTTTTACTTTTTATAAGTTTGTTGTTTCTGAGGTTTTCTTTAATAGCCGTTTTTTAATTTTTAATTTAATCCTTTTAATGAGGACTATCTTTGATCACCTAAGTATAATCAGCAAATTATGATTTAATAAAGAGTTTAATTATTAAAACAACCAACTACAAAATATGCTTTGTGCAGTGAAATCGATTTCCCTTATCTTTTGTTAAACAATTTACTACAAACCCCAACGTAACTATGTAGAGCAGGTGTTGGTTACACCAAACTATACACCTACAATTGCATTCTTGACAAGCTTAAACATACATGGTTTAGCATACAAAATTAATAATATTTCGGAAGCGGAACCATTCCTTCCTTTAAAATTTTTATTTGATTTTCTATTAATTTCATTTCCGAGTGAACTTACTACATTTTGTAGCAATTTTCTACACATTTCGCGACGCAGATCAATACTTTATCAGTCACGTAGAGGCATTTATTTTCAATATTTTCGAGCAATAAAAATGAAATTGACATTCGATAATCACAAAATTAAAATTACACAAACCACAAAAATTCGTCTAAAAAATGCTTACGTAGGTGCAGTTTTCAAGAAAACGAAATAAATTTTATAAATTCGAGTTGATTTTCTAGAGGAAATTCGGTTAAGTGCAACGATGTTTGCAGATTCTTTATATCAAAATCACATTTACAACCTTGCTGCTTCGATAACGCAACCCTTAAAATTGAAAAATGCCGAAAATATTTTTATTTTATTTTCCTTTAATCAATAAACATCGTTATGTTTGTTTTATTATAAACAAATTTAATAAACTTATTTACCTGGTATAATTAAAATAATTTCCAAATGAGCAGTCTCGAAAACCAACCTGTATGTTTATTCAGATAAAATCTCATAATTTAAAGGAACTCGATCGAAATAATTTGGTATACTGTAATACCGTTTATAAAGCTTAAACGTGATTGCGTGATAAATGAATAAAACTAATATATAAATAATATTAGTAAGAACGGGAAATGATTCAGGCATTAGTATCACGAAGCGAAATTCCACTAAATTTCAAATTTGCGGTTTAACATGTAATAAATATAGGTAAAAGTATTTTGGTGAAATAGTTAAGTCGACAATGATGAATACGGTAATAAATGAAAATAATTAATAAAAAGAGTCAAAAAGCTAGAATTATGATTTTCTTCTCCGAACATAAAAAAATTAAACACCAACAGATTCATTTCACTTTTTCTCGGTTTCGTATAGTTATATGCATGTTTTTCCATTCCAAACCAAGCTTTAAGTAGATTCGTATAAAATGAGATGTCTCCCACGTAAATCAAAACCCTTTCAGTTTCCGTTTTATAAACATGTCATATTTCCTTTATAGTATCCTAACTTCCTACATCAGTGCGATTACAAAAGTCATCAAAAATGTCACCAAAACAACATATTAAACCAAAGTGTCTCTTTATAAAATTATGCTTTCTATTTTTTGTTATAGCAAACAACTTTGAAAATAATAAATTAAAATAATTTCATATTGTCAAAGCAAATCGATATGTAATATACCTAGAATAAAATATGTATAATATAAAAAATACTTAAAAGGATTGAAACATTTGAATTACACTTGGTTGTAGAAATAAAGCACAACATATTAGAAAGTATGTTAAATAAGGCTTAATGGAAAACACCCTGACAGGCTTTCAATTTCCCAATATAAATGAGCCAGGTGGAAGCAAAATTTAATAACACTTGCAACGTAAAAAATTCAAAACTAATCTTTAAGCATTAAAAGCAAAACAAAGTAGAAAATTATTATTTTAATAATAATTAAGTTTTTCGTTTTGTTATTTAACCGATGAAAATGTTCAATAGCTTCGCATCAGTGTAAAATTTTAAACACAAAATTAGTTAACTATTCAAATAAGTTCCCAAACTGTTTTTGTATGCTTCGAGACACTACCTAAAGGATATCTCAAAAACAAATAGATAATAATTGAGGTAGTACTAAATTTCGATGGAATAAAGTTGCTTTAGTTGTAATATACACTGGCCATTATTAAATCATGTATGTGGCTATGTTTAAACACATGGTCTGCGGTTAGGTAAATCTAGTTAGATGTTTAGCAAGGTTACCTTTAGCCTTTAGGATACTGTTAATTATAAAATCTTTGAAACTGATAATACAGAAAATGCAGTCTAATAAAATGTAGGCTAATAACAAGCAGAAAAATTTGTAAAGGAAATTTCAAAAAAAAATTTTGAGTGGAAATATAATATAAAGAAAGATCAGGGGTGGATGACAATGGAAATAGAAAAATGATGGAAAGGTTTTGATAATATAACAATGAAAGGAATTTTATGCATTTAAAATTCAAGGGGGCTATATAAAATCAAATAAAATGAAACTAAAAATTATACAATAAGTCCGTTTAGCAGCAGTTTATGCTCCACAAAATTTAAAATTTTATGGCATTCTTTAACGAGCTAATATTTCATTTTCAATCTTGATCAACTACTTTTAAATTAAATCGATAATGTTAATCTACCCACAACCATCGCAATCGGTTTATTACTGTTGATTTGATTAAGATTGTATATTTTTATCTTGTGATTCGTGCTAATTTATATTGTTTTATAAGTTTATTGATGAGATATTATGAATTAATCTGATAATACAAATAAACTGTCGTTTAAGTAATTTACAATAATTTGTCACGAATCTATCATACTAGAATTGAATTGTGTTTTGCTTAATAAATATTTAAAATATCTAGCTACAATGTCAGACTACCAAAGAGAAAATAAGTTTCATCAAAAATAAATTTTTAATCCATTAATATATTATATGACAATACTTTGTGATTATCTGGTTTCTCAAATATTGAAAATATAGAATTTTAACTTGTTTTTTAGGTATTTAACATTTTCTCTAAATATCTGCATATATACCTCATTATTGTTATTAATTAATCAAAAAGCATGATATTTAGTTTTCATAATTTGAAAATATTTTCATTTGCAATACCTATATTTTGAATTATATTATTGCTGGAAGAAATTCCGAAAAATACTATAAAGAAGGACATACATTCTAAATTTAAGTGAAAACATTAATTTTATATTTATAGGTATTATTGCATTAATATTACTATATTTCGGAAAAAAAATTGTAATTAGTTTCTGTTTTACTTGTTGACGGAGAAACTTCAAAGTACTTGAAAATTTGTTAATATATTAGTGATACAAGAAGTTATACAAGAATAATAGATGAAAGGGTTGTACCTTGAGACCTTTGCTCTAGGAAACTTATGTGTCATTATAGAAATTAAATTTTAAGTTGTCTTCTATGCTAATTGATTGGTCAACAGATGTGTTTCATGTTTTGAGAGTTCAGCCGTTTGCTATAATTATTGAAAATTTTTGTAATACCGAAATAACAAATAATTCAGTTTTATAGAAGACAAAATTTTTCTTTTTCTTCATTTATTTGCATTACAAATTTATATTATTTAAGGTAAGGTAAAAAAAAATATTAATTTTTATTTTTCTCTAATTTTCATCAAATTGCATTATAGTTTTGGTTCAAAATGCCTGATTTTTGCTGATATTTTTTGCCGATTTGCAACTGTTGCATTTGCAGCACCTATGATATTTAAGCGTAACACAATCACTATTGACAATCAATCAATCACACATTGACAACGCTAGCATAAAAAAAATTTTAAACTTTACGGTGTCAGTCTACATATTTTTGAACAGTAGTGAGTGAACACCATCTTGCATGCAACACTTAATTTAAATTGCTTATGTTATTTAATTAAAAAAACTGAATAGCAGTAGCTATTTTGGGTCAAATAAAATTATTGTATTTCAAAATGTCAGTTATAGTTGTTAACACCGATTAAACGTTATTGTTAATTTGATCTTGTTAAAGTTGCAAAATGTATTTTCGCAAGAGTAATTAAAATTAAATCTTGGTTTAAAATAATAAACATTATAAACTTCCCTCTCGATCTTGAAAGTTTCAAGTTCAGCTTACATCCATTATTAATTTAAATTTTAGTCACGTACGTAGTTTCCTGACTTTGTCACCGCGCTGTAGCAGGAATCTGCTGTAATCAAATTTGTTAAGTTGGACCAGTGTCCCAAAACTTTCTCTCTGAACTATTACTAACATATTTGATTATTAACAGTTAATCAAGTACTAATTAATATCTTAACATCCGCGTTTCCGATCAATATTCTACTTAAAAGTGCAAATCTGCATTAATATAATTTTTAATTTTATTTCGACATTGTCATACTGCAAAAACAAAAAAGGGTAGTTGAAAACATTTTACTAGGGGCTGTAAAATGTACGATACATTGGGGTGTTGTAGTTCAAGAAAACCGCTGCATTTATCCTGCTTATCAAACCACAAAAAGAAACTTTTCTATTTTCTTTATATAATTCCCAATTTTCAACTTGGTTGCACTACAAATACAAGTGCTTTCTTTTCTAATTTAATTTGACTTTATTTGAAAAGATAATTTTTCCAATTACTTTTAAAGTAACTCACCAATATAAACGAATTCTATATTTCCTAACCACTTTTAGACAATTTTAATTTGACATTTTTCGAGTTACAGCAGTAATTTTGTTTGCAATTTGTTTTCTGTTGTTTACTCTAATTAGCTGGCGCTGCGTTCTTTTTGTATTTAAATTGCCAAAACCGCCACAATCCTTTAAAAAAATTACAGTTAATACTTACACATGTTTGGGTTTAAATTTAAATTATTTTATAGGGGTTAATAATTCAGACAATTAAGAAATTAGTCACCTTACTTTGGTCTTGGCGGTACAGTTACTGTGGGATCTGCTTAAAAATACTTCTAAATAATCTTTTTCGGGCGGACAGGTACAGTACATTTAATACGCATTTTTGCAATTATAAATTTATATACAGAATCAACTTAAATGAAACGTAAAAACAAATTAATTTTAATTGGAAGTTAGTTATATTATTTGCACAAATTATTTGCGTTTATGTTGTCAACATTTTTAACAAGCCTATTAAAAAAAATTTTATTGCTTACTTTAATATCCACAAAGCAGAGCAATTATACGTAATTAGTCTGGAAACTAGAAAAAAAAAAAGATCTGAAATCCTTTTGAAATTGTTGTCAAAAAACTCCATCAGAGTACTGCCTGTTGGAAATTTACCTGCTGGTAACAGTACCTAAGTATTAATCCACAACTTTAATTAGTAATTCTGAGTGTGTGTAATCATGTCTTACTAAAGATCAAACAGATCAGCATCTAGCACTATACCAAAATTGTAGTTCAATATTAGAAGTAAAAGCATTGTGTGTAAATTTTTTACGTCGAAATATATTATTTATTCTTGTTATTAATTAAACGAAATGGGGTTAAATATCCGCTTTTTTAAGTCGACAGTAGAGCTTCCCCTTTAACGGGTCTAAATGCAAATGTGTATATCGAGCTGCTAGTCGCAATTTTTATTCGATTTGCCTCGAATTTGCTATGCAAAATCTTATGAATAGTCATAAGCACAAAAGCTTAAGTAAGACTCAACCAAGTTTTTCTCTAATAACTCAAAAGCTCAAAACAACATTTAAAATGTTGAAGAGGTGACAGTGTTCATTAATAAATCGAACATTTAATATTTCCAGTATTTTTAATAATCTTTTAATGTTTTTGAAATACTAAATTAAAACTAAAATGAACAATATTCGATTTTGCCCGGAAGTAGATCTGTAATTTATTAATGCCATTAAATTCTGAGGATGGAGAAGGCTCTCGAGGGACAAGAAATTACCTTGATACAAAAGAAGGGCTTGACAACACGTTCTTTTCCAAGTAACATTTTTCCCTGACAATTACCTGGCCATACCCAAATATTGCTCGCAAGTGCCTGATTAATTTACTTAATAGAGAATGCTCGTCCAAAACGTGGTGATCGTGAAATGATCGAGAAGGAGTGACCCCCAGAAGAGGTTTTGATTTTCAACTCTATTAATTTATGCATGCAAACAATTTTTTTGAGTTTTCATACCTGAGAGGGGAAAAAAAGGGACCAAGCAGGATCTGTAAACTACATAGATAATATAATACTATTAGGTATACAGATGAGTCCAAAAATAAAATTAATACAGAAGCAAGAATCATTGGACGAAGACAGGAGATGCGTCATTCATTGCTACGTGTCTAAGAAATGGTATGGAGAGCTTATGTGTAAATAAGCAGATCTGTATCATAGCTGACAGCCAAGCAGCAATAAGTGTCTCGGAAAGAGTGGAAGCACAATATAAGGTTGTAAAACAATGCCTCGATGCACTAGTGGCAATGGCTTTACGTTGAGGTTGGTACCAGGACACGTTGGCATGAAAAGCAATGGAGATGCAGATTCTGTCTCTAAGGCAGCTGTACAACTACATCTACAGTTGTAGTACAGGTCCAGAACTAACTTGGTGGGTAGTATAGCTGACTATAGAAGAGAATGTAAAGGAACTACTAAATGGACAACACTTTGCGTACTGGAAGGACTTTCTGGGACTCAAGCAATTGCTGATATTCACAGTAGGACCTCTAACAACAAAAGAAAATATAAAATCCTCAAGCTGAGTAGACTACAGTAAGATGTATAAAAAGCAGTACTTTATTAAATTGTGTTTTTGAAATGTTATTTTGCTTTTGGAGACTTTGTCGCTACCGCATCGTTTTGATTGTGAATATATTGTAACTCAAGTTGTTAAATATTTCCACCGACGCCGTTTCGCACTCTCCAAATAATACATAATGAATGTTTGACTCGACAAAAAACATGAGCATTTCTAAGATTGTAGTCAGGAGGTGGGAAACAAGCTAACATTTTTTTAAATATCTATTAGAATATAATAGGTATTAAATACTAAACTTTCAGTTTTCAGTTTGCAATAAATTAATAAAAATAATTAATTTTAAAGTAACAGAATTTGAATTATTAAAACAATAACTCAAAAGTTGATCTGATAATTTATTATTAACACAAATTAGTACAATTAAAAATTCTGTTTAAAAAAATTATTTATTGTATTAAGGTATCAATTTTCATTAATTTCGATTTCCGTTTATATTATTTTACTTTCAATTTTCACATTTTTGTAAAAAATCTCTAGATTAAAATTTTTAATACTTTTAATCCAAGTTTATTTGTTTTAACATTTCACTTAAGCTGTTTTTGTTAAATTTGGTTTTCTCTAATACTAAATAACTCTTAATGTTTTTAATTAGTATTCCTTTAGCTGTACAGGGTGCAGAAATTATAATCGGATTCATTAATAACCCACAATTATTTTAAATTGATGTGGTCGATGTTTTTAATTTTCTTTCTTTCCGGTTTACTCTACAAGATAATGACCCTATGCAAACACAAATAAGTATAAGCTGAAAAGATTTACGATAATCTAATACCAAGTTTACTGTTTTATTGCCACATAATGCTAAACTAAGTGACCATACAATTACTTTTTTATACCCACTTAAAAGTCCTTCAAGTGTTTTTAAACGAGCAGTTATAATTAAACCTTCAAATAAAAAAAACATTTAAGAAAATTAGCAATTTTTAGATAATTTCTTGTCTGTTTTGCTCAAGGAAAGCGCCAGCCAGCGGCCGCCGTGGCGTGGCAACTTTTGAGAACGTGAAAAATGGTTGAATGTTTTTCAATATTGTCGTCGAATACCTCCGCAACAAAACCATTTATTACTGTTATTAAGCCACAACTTTTGCTATTAGTTTTTCAAAACTTGATTAAACGAAACAATTTCTCATTTTAAATTTATTACAACTACCAAAAAAAAATTTAATTATTCCTAAGCAGCGTTCCTTTATAATAACAACTATAGTAATAGTAAGTGATTGTTCGTGGCTTAACAATCACTAACAAAGACGTGCGCTATCAAAATTAATTAAAACATTCTCTAGTAGAAAAGTTAAAATTAAAATATTTAAATTTAATTAAATTAAAACGCGATCTTATTTGTTTTTCTACTTTTTTATTAAACGAAACTTTTTCTAGTATTACTTTCCTTTACGTACATAAATCAAGTTTCCGGGATACGTGTGGCGCGCCATAAGAAAATTGTAATTGAATGAAGAACGTTTACTAAAAAAATTTCCCATTAAATCGGAACCTAGTCGGTAATGCCTGTTAGCTTTATCAAATTTACTATTTTTGCTGATAATATTTTTACGAGTAAATGATCTGTAATATGAATTTAATGAACGAGTAAGTTTTTCCGATTTTTAGGGAAATCGCATGAATTTCTTTTCACTTAGCAAATTATATTTTGAAATTTAAGTTTTTTTTATTTTCCAAATAGTTTTATAGGCCGCGCCGCAAAGTTTTTTTGCTCGTATTATTGTTTTAAGCCGGTGTTATTTATTGTTTCTATTCGCTTTATAAACGATATAAGGCGCTCAAGTAAAACGAGAAAAAGGAAGCCGTTGTCAGTAACTAAAAAGTTGAATATGCACATAACGGCGATAGCCCTGGAAAACACCGGATCCAAATAGTTGGCAAGTTTGCGCATAACAACGTTCGTTTCAAGTTACTCCGGGTACTTTCCCATCTTGTGCTTGTTTTTCCCCCTTACTTTAAACGATAACCTACGGTCTTTGGTAAAAAAACAACTTGTAACTGGATCATTTGTTTCTGTTCTCTAAAGTACCTTTTATTGAATTTAAAGCAATTTTTAAAAAGGGCAACACGTAAAAGATTTTGTATTTGTATGTAAATTAAATAGTCGTTTCTAAATTTATAATGGCGGCCATTCTTATCTCTCAAGATTCTCTAATCGCCCGTATAGGTAGGTGTACCATGAACATTTTTCTGAATACTCCTTGCTCTCATAGTTTGTAATAAATGGAATTTTAATATCCACAAAAACTTATTTTTAAAAATATATTATTGATTCTGGAACCTCTAACATGATGTCGCTGTTAGAATTATCGGTTTCTAGACGTCAAACAACAATATATATATTGTATACATTGTTGCAGTTTGATCGATGACTTTAATATCGGGTTTAATAAAGACGAAACTTTTATAAATGCATTTTTTTCTGATTTGTTAGATTGACAATTTTACTTAAGAAGAGTTTGCAATAATTAATGAACTTATAGCCATTTCACATGTTAAAAGAAATTATAGACACATTAGTCTCTAGAAAGGGACATTTATTTCGGTACTGTGTCATTAATTTATATTAGTCATAAAAGCCTTTGGACGCTAGAATAAATTTCAATAAATTACTTGTATCTTAATTATTTACTTAATAAAAAAAACAAACTATTTTTAGAACGATATTGGAAAACTCCCTAACCTTGCAATCATCAAAACACTATTATTTAATAAATCACATCATTCTACAATATCAATTATACATTTCAACGAACAAATCTCCCCTACACATCGTCCTACTATTTACAATTACCCGTCTCTTTCAAATTATGTCAATATAAATCATTAAACTCGCATATAAAATTATTTTGAAAATTTCACCTTTCTTCCTACCGAATTGCACTTGGTAATAAAATGTCAATTTTTCATTTGTCATCAACTCTCCTATAGCTGTTATAATTTATATCTTAATATTTATTGATATAATTATATTTCATCTTCTAACTGTTTTAAATCAAATTATCAAAAACTATAGTGCAATAATTAAAATTAAACGAAAATTTGTCAGTTTAATTTTTTTCTTAATCTCAAGTACCCTATTGATCCTCGATTTTCATGACAATTCCTTCTACTTGTTGTTCTCTATTTTTTTCGTAATGGCTACACAACTCAGATAGCAACTTAATTATTTCCTTCTTTATCTTCCATAAAACCAAATAATTTTCTTTCATTCTATAGTTTGGCACACCCATTTCTATTTTGGTATTTATTTCATTGCAAAACAATTCTTTATTTCTACAAACATTAATACATTTCTATAACTTAATTTGTTCATTTCCAATTGTTAAGTTTTTCATTTTAAAAATTTATATCGGAGATGTATCTTCCTTATTAGTTTTTCCGGAATATTCACTTTCTTCACTTAAATCTGTTTTTCTTCATATCTATTTTATTTAAAGAATTTACTTTGTAAATTTTTTACCTTTAGATTTTTTATTTTATCTTGTACAAATTGTTGTAATATTTGCTCGAATTCTGCTGGTCTACAACATTCAGCTGTTCGAGTCATGAATTTTTGAAGTGCTTTGAAACTAAAATAGCTTTAATAATAATTATTATTGTTGGATATATTAAATTAGTGCTACACTTTAAAAGAGTGGTAATTAAAGCTGTATAGAGAAGATATTGACGTAGGTATGATTATTAATTGTCAATTAATCTCAATTTTAATTATAAAAGAGAACAAACTTATGTTTGATTGGTTATTAAAATTAACTGCGAAAATTAAAAGTTGTTAATTTTAAATTGCAATGTTGACGACTTAAAAGGAAAATATAATTTGTTTCACGAACTAAAAACAAAATTCGCTTTGAATATGAAACAAAATAAAATCTTTTAAATTGAGACAACATTTAAAAAATTTTAGTTTTATGAAAAGAAAAAATACATTATCAAAAATTGAGAGAAAATATTAAAATTACATATTATACAAAGTTAAAAGAAATTCGAATGCCATTCTTAATTGTTATAGCAGAGGAATAACAAAGATTTTTTTGCAGTAGAACTCGATATTTCATTTCAAAACTTAGCTACTCAAACTTATTTTTAAAGCTTCAATAATATTCATTGTACGATTTTATTAAAGTTATTTTTTCCAAAAATTTATAAAATATAACTGTTTAGCTGCCCAGGCAGAACAATGTTAATGTTAACATAAGCTCGCTTTGATTGATATAGCTTGTCAGAAAGATAATTCTAGATTGTGATGTGCTTTAGTTCTTCTGATCTTTTTTTTTATATTCACATACAGATGGACTTCCATTATACGTACAAGTAGGTGCCAAGAACCTACAAAGTTAAAATTTAATCTTTCCCATGCAGCATCTGTTCTATTTGAAGTAGATTTTTCATTTTTCAAATGGAATCTCACTTGAATTTTTAAACTTTTATCCAATTTTTGTAAAAAACAAAAATTCGCACAAAGAAATAAAAAATTTTATTTGATTAGCTTTGATATTAAAAAAAAGTAGGTAATACTTACCCATTATGAATATTGAATAATTAAAAAAAGGTTAAAATCGTTTTTCCAATTAATTAGAGAATTTATAACAAGCTTTTGATAGGCCGTGCATGATAAACCCATTTGCATAACAAAGTTCAGGTTCGTCACAATTTTTTTTTTTTTACAGAATATCGACTGAAACGCTCTTACAGCTTTCGATAATAACATTCAGTAAATTGACAAATTTAGTTCAATATTGAAGAGTGACTTTAGTATAACTTACAAGTTAGTATTTACATAAACACCTTAAATTTCCATAAGCATATAAGGTAACAACGCGTTTGGGAAGTGGAAGACAAATGGTTGAATCTCGACTAAAATCAATATCTTCGTAAAACTATAAAATGAAAGAGTTTGTCTCATTAGCACAACTTCCATGTTAAAATTTTTGCCCTCGAAACGAAAAAACTGAATAGTTGATAGAAAAAGTTGAAAAAGTCATCAAGGTTTTATCCAGTCTTCGTTATTTTTTTACAACCAATAAAATATTAACTATAATTACTTTAAGGAACAAAGCTTTCTCGTGCCCAAGTATAATTAAACAAAAGATATTAACTTTCTCAATTATCATCGTTTTACTGATTTTTTTATAAGTTTTCAATAAAATCAATTTGATAAAAAAGTTAAATTCAAATCAGTCCTTTTTCAAAGTTCGACCGAGGTGACAAAACTTGAAGATGTAGTTTAAAGTAAGTTAGATTTACACCGATATAAGTAAAATTAAATTTCCTTTCTAGATTCTTTTCTGGATTTTTTTAAATTCCTAAATAATTTACTTAATGAATTTTTATTAACCAAGTCTTAAGCAATTACTTTGTTGAGTATTTAAAAACAAAATTTTCGAGCTTGGTTGGCTATGATTAATGATACAAAATAAATTGAAGTTAATAGTATCGAAAACCTGAAAAGTTGTGCTGGCCTTAGTACATGAATAATTTATAAATTCAATTTAAATTTATAAGTTTGTAAGCAAATTTTAAGCAAGATATTATCCCAGTTTATAATCTTTTAAAATTTGTTGATTGACTTAGATTAAGTGTTTTCTTAACTTTTACTAACATTTAACTGAAACAAAGTTCCATCTCGTGTTAAAAATTAACTTCACAATGAAACTATAAACTGAAGCCGCATTAATTTCAGGCTTCTTATTTAATTAATCTGAGTGGCGCTCGAGTTCGCCGCCAAACACTTTTGAGTTTCCATCGAAACTTGTAAAAGAAAATGGAAAAATTAACCTAAAATATGATTAATAAATGAGTGAAAATTGTTTACTGTAATTCATCATTTTCAAAAAATATTGATAATAATTTATAAATACCAAATGTAGAATATGAATCATTAATCATTGTAGGTTTATTTTTTCGTTTTAAGTTAAACGGTAAAGTTGTTTCCATACAGTAATATTAAACATTGTTGGAAAATATTTCTTAATTAAATTTCTATTACAGCTCCATAATAGAAAGCATTAATAAATAACTTAATTCTAATCAATAATAATTACCAACTTATTTTGATTTAACATGCTATTAGACTTGATAATTTAATAATTCGTGCTTAACTTTAAGTAATTATCTACTTTCGAATAGATCGAATTTGGATCCTAAGCTGAATGTAACTTAATCATGATTGATGTTAATATAAATGACCTCAATGTTTCTATTAATGAAAATGCTCTAAGAAAACTGCAATATAAATATAACAAATATGAAATCAGTCAAAAGTTGAGTGAGATTTTTCACAAATTTTCTGCAAATATTATGTAGTTGAATCGATTTATCACAGTGGCAAAAATAAATATCAAGTTTAAGATTACTCGAAAACTGGAGACAACTTGGTAAAGCTAGCTATTAATTGACAAAGGGTAAATTAAAATAATTTTTTTTTGTTTGAAAAAGATTTGAAAAAATTTTCTGGTGGAACGAAGTAGCTTATTAATCTGTAGTTAAATTTTCAGAAACCAAATTACTAGGTACACCTGAGGGGCTACTCTGGGTTAGCAATAAAAATAAAACCTTGTTTAATTTCTGTATCACAAACCTAATTTTTTACATCCATGCCGATAGGAAGAGTTTTGTTGTCGTCAACGTCTTTAGCATCCTTACCTGAAAAACAAAAAAAAATTAATTAGAAAAGTGTCTCTCGACATTTTAACTTTGATATTATTTTATATTTTTTCGTCATCTCTTCGTCTCTATTGCTAATATTATGAGCAAGGTGATGCAAGTGATAGCTTGAAAAGCTGTTAAACCTGGAGAAATTTACCTAGCTTAAATGATTGAGGTGAATATGATACCGTAATAATTAAATACAGTCTTATTCGATAAAAGCAAACTAATTAATTCGTTTTAGACACTCAATTCGGCTAATAAGGAAATATCGAAAATCTGATCAAAAATTAGTTTATTTTTTAACGTGAGCTATAAAAAGTTACAAATAATGACCAATAAAACCCGGTAATATTTTCAACTTATTTAATATTTTTTATTCATCGTCAGTATTTTTATTCTTCTACTATATTTTTGGAAGAGTCGCTTTCGCCAAACAAAGTGGTCATAAAACTATTAATAGTATATTGTTTGGCAAGGGGTGAAACAAAGCGATTTCAGACGAGGGTGAAATTTGCCTGCCCGAGTGAAACGAGGGCTGGCATCACCTTCGTCTGAAATCGCGTTTCACCCCGCGCCACACATACTATTTTTCATATTACCTGCATTGACACAAAAAATTTTTTTGCATTGTAACTTGTAAAATAAATATTTTAAATTCGAAATTTTTTTGAATCAGCAATAACTCGACAACGGCGCTAGATATCGAAAAACTGAGAAAAAATTCCCCCCCCCTCGTCTCGTACTCACCCCCCAGTGATATATCGGTAGGAAACCATATGCAAAAATTTAGATCGATCGCGCGCAAAAAAAAATTACTCATAAACAACAATATCGAATTTGACTTGGACGAATCTGACAGCTGTCATACTAATTAAATCTTATTTGAAGTAATGAAAAATTATTTTAATTCTGACAGGGTTGAAATGAAATCGGAAACAGAGTTGACGGTAAGAAACTTGAGTGTTTCTGCCCTCGGGCAGAAACATTTTAATGTTTGACCAATATTCGCAGTGGTCTGAAATTGTCGTGTTTCGACTGTCTTGACAGCTATTGAAACACACTGTTTCAATGCAGGTAATATAAAAAATATTTATTTAACTGAAACAGTTGAAAATGCTGTTTTAATAATAATAATAATACTTTATTGACGGAATATTCCTTATAACAAACAAACAAACATTAATAACAACAACAAAAAAATCATACAAGTAATTATGAAAAATATTACTATAAGTACCATAGTACCTATTGACCAATCAGTCAAATTACAAGGTTAATTTATTTCTTAGCTGTCTTTTAAATTCTTGCTTCGAAATATCAAAGAAAACAACAGTAAGCTGGTTGGCCAGGTTGCAGATTCTGGATAAAGGAGAGTAATTCTTCCCATATGAGGTCTTGTGGTAGTTGATGGAAAACAGTGGTGGATTTCTCAATTCATAAGGATTGACTGAGAAGCTGATCAAATCCAGAATAGAAGAACTTTTAATATGCCCATTTAATAAATTATACAGAAAAACCAATTCTAGGTACGATCTTCTTTTTCCCAACGTTGATATGTTGAGATAACACAAAATGTTGCTATAGTTAGAGCTGTGGTATAAAATATTAAATTTGAAACACATATGTTTAACATATTTCTTTTGAATCCTTTCGATTCTATTTATATATTTGTTGTAATGCGGATTCCAAGCCATTGCTCCATATTCCAACAAAGACCTAACGAGCGATACATAGAGCAAATTGATTACTCGAGGATCCTTAAATTCAACAGATTGTCTAATCACAAATCCTAACATCTTAGAAGCCTTCCCGACCAGCTCATTAATGTGTTTCGAGAAACTTAATTTGCTGTCTACAATTACTCCTAAATCTCTGATATCGGTAACCATCTCTAACACTGTCCCGGCCAGCTGATAACAGAAATTAGATGAAGTATGTTTACGAGAGAAACCTAAAACCTTGCATTTGGAAATATTGAAATCTAATTTATTTAATTTGCACCACGATTCAAGAGCCGACAAATCCTTACAAATCATAATCCAGTCCGATTTATCATTCACCTTTTTATAAATTTTGAGGTCATCGGCATATAGCAGAAACAAACAGTATTTAAAAACATTAATTATGTCGTTTATGTACATGATAAATAGCAGAGGTCCTAGATGAGAACCTTGCGGTACTCCAGAACTAACTAAAATCTCGTTGGAAAGTTTATCTCCAATTTTGACTCTTTGGGTACGATTCGAAAGGTACGATGCTAACCACTTAGTTATGGAGCTACCCATACCCAAGCAATTCAATTTAAATATTAACCTGTGCAAATCAACTCGATCGAACGCTTTGGAGAAGTCGGTATAAATGCAGTCGATATTTGAACCATCTTCCATGCAACGTATAATATATTCTATAAATAAAATTAGGTTTGTTGACGTAGATCTTCCTTTGTAAAAACCGTGTTGTTGTTCAATTATATTGTCCTTAACAGCGTTGTAAAGAATTTCAGTAACAAGAGACTCAAAAAGTTTGGGAATGCACGACAAAATACAAATTGGCCTATAATTTTCCACATTTGACTTACAACCATTTTTATAGATTGGAGTTACTGTAGATATTTTCCAAATATCGGGAAAAACTGATAACTGGATCGACTTGTCAAACAATATCTTTAAAGGCTTCACCAAATTATCGCAGCACCTGTTTAAGAAGATGGAAGGAATTCCATCATATCCAGGAATAGGATTTGAATCAAGGGCCCTTAATTTATTTAAAATATCGGATTCACTGATTACTAGCAGATTTAGATCGATGCATTTTTTAATTAAATTATCCCATGGAATATTATCGTCGTCCTTATTACTAATAGTTATATTGACATCTTCGTGATTGCGATACACGGATTGAAAGTGATCTGCAAAGAGATTTGCAATGTCTTCAGAGTTGTTTGCTGAATTATTGTTGAAATACATACTTGCAGGAATGCCATTGCTTTTCTTTGAAGAGTTCACAAAAGACCAAAAACCTTTTGATGAATTTTCTAAAATATTGTTTTCAACCTTGTGAATATGCAATAGTCGATCGTATTCAATGGAGAGCTTGCATTGCTTTCTGATTCCGCAAAATAATAAATAATCATAATAATTTCCATACCTTTTGAAAATCTTATGTTGTAATTTTTTGGAGGACATTAATCTCTTTGTTGTCGAGCTGAACCAACTTGGATAGTTATTTACACGTTTGGAGCTCAATTTTAAGTGTGAATTAAAAATATCCTGAATTTTAACTGTGTTATTGTGTGAAACAGTTCTAAAACATGAATTTAGTAAAACTCAAATGTTTTACAGGCGCCTGCTGCAAATTTCCAAAAATATTAAATAAATATGTTATATGTAGGTACCTGACACATTAAAATATAATTTTTGTTTGAGAAAATAAATAAAACAAAATTTTTATAATAGAAATAAATTAAATTAAATGAACCACATTCGATTAAACAAAGGGTACGTAAAATATAATAGAACACGAATCACGTCAGATGTTCCTTTGAAAATTTAGGAAAATTACTAAATATATATCTAACCGATAATTAACCTATCAGAAACACAAAAACAATCTACCATGCGACAGCAATCATTTTAGTCGCGACACTATTTCCAACACAGTTTCAAATTCATCATTTTCGTTGCGGTATGGCAACTAAATTTCAAAAAACTGATTCTACAGCAACAAAGTAATTAAACTTTTTGAATTTGTATAATCAATATCGAGCCCCAAAACATAAAAAACTTTAATTTTGTTTTTATTAAAATTAGATTAATTATTTTAGATTTCAATTATTTAATTTTATATTATTTTTTGTATATATTTTAATTTAATTTATTATTAATAATCCGAAAGCAATGCTTTTAAAATTTCCATCTTTCATTATAATATCCCAAATTTCAGCAACGTTTCATTTGGCGTCTAACCAAAATGTTATTAAGTCTATTAACGAAGGTAAATTATGATAGCTCATCTTTAATTTAACGTCTTCTGTATAAACCTGACTGTTTGAATTTATCCTAATGACCATTAAATGATAGATAAATATAAGTTTTATCCATATAATATCAACTTAATGTATTAATCTATTTTTTATTGATACTGCAAAGTGCTTATTGATTCATTGTTAGTTTTATGCTTGAAATTTATTTTTGTTAGCTTCCGGTTCACTAGTTTTAATGCCAGCATACTAGAAGCAGTCAACTAAACTGCACTTACAAATTACTTGATGTAATCAGTCACTTGTAAATTTTAACATAATTAATTTTAATTGCATGCAAAACCTTATGTCACACGTAATCGATCACGACAAAATCCATATCAGAGTTACCAGTATTTCCAATAATTTGTGAAATTATCACAAACTTGATGGAGTTTTAGAGAGTTTTAAAAACTGATGATCGGAAAATATTACCATTAATTTTTTATGTCTTTATAAAAATTTATAGCTCTTTTATTGTTATTTTTGGGTTACAAACATTAATTTCATATTTATTTTGCCTAACAATAAACACAATAAAAAATATTTCTCAACGATAATTTTGTTATTAGTTCAATTTATTTATTTTATATTATACTTAGGTATCATCATCGATATTTTATTTTTCAATATCATATTGATTTTGATAAAGTATACAATGGGTGGAATAACTAAAAAATATATTATAATTTTTTTGGGTTAAAAACATTAATTTCTAATGATAAACAAAATTTTCTCTTAACGATGACATTATTGCTAGTCATACTATTATTATTTATGTATAATAATATTATGTAAAATTATATTATCGTAATAACCTTCTTTATGATACTGAAAATTATATTTTGAACGGTTTTCAAATATTAACATCGTTAAACTTTAAACAACACAACCTTTAAAATCTACATATTGTTTTTTGAAATGAGGGCAAAGGGGGGGCAAAAATACTTCGTGGCAAATAAAGTTTAGAACTAGATTTTATTCCGGATCCTGGACAAAATTTTTAAAATTGGTACAGTGACGATAATATGGTGGATAAAAAGCAACAACTATTGTTAGCAGATCGATGTTCGTAAAATTGGATACCTAAAGCTTCTTCTGCTCACTGATTCCAAAAATATTAAGTCAGTATCGGAAAATACATCAAGAACCTCGATCGCTATTTTAATTACTTTCAAAGTTTATTATTATTTCAATTTCACTCTCTCGTTTTTATTAAAAAATTTTCATTTTTGTTATATCTATTTGTAATTTTTTTTAAAAACCTCATAAGTTTTTTCATAATTTTTTATTTCCATTGTTACAAATGTAATTTTCACTTTTCGCAACGGAATAGCTTATAGTTTTTATTAAAAAATTTGTTTATATTTGAACTTATTGTTAAATATAAATTATTTTCAGCTACGATGTTTTTGAAAATTCTGTATTGAATTTGACATTTCTTTGCAAATCTCTTGAGAACAAGAAGTACGTTAAATTTATTCTGTCTATTCGAATTTATCTGAGTGAAAAATGGACTGAAAGTTTGTCCATTTTTGTTTTTTGACCATATGAAAATTACCTTTGCGTTTTCGCATGAATGGTATAATGTTCGAAAAAATGAGTAATTGGTTTAAGTGTTCTTTTTGAAAGAGCAATAAAAACAAATAAATTATAAATTACTTAAATTACTACAACAGTTGAAAAACTTAAAAGCTAAAAATTCAAAATTCAAAAAAATATTGCGTTGATTATGCCCTTAAATTACCAAGTGATGCAACTCTCAAATTTTATTTTAAAAAATAGGCTGAGTAATCTAAATTTATTAAATTGCGCATAAAAATGCTTGTTTTATCCGCAAAATTTTAGATTGCGAAGCAGTCGTAAGTAATGAGTTTGATTTAGTTGCATGATTTCTGTTTTGATTTTTGAGACTGATGAAATGACTGCGACATCCGAGTTCTAATCAAAGAGTAGATCGGAAATACCGAAGATTATTTGTTAACAGTTTTCCAATTTATTTTGGCTATTTTTTGGGGTTTTTTCAGAAATTAAATTTCAAAACCAACAATTTCACTATCATAAGGACGAAGTTCTAAGTTGGATTTTCCCAATGTTAAAAATTTCTAATATTATTTATTGTAACAATATACATTTAATTCAGACTTCATAAAATGTACTATTATGTACTAAACTTTGTTATAACATATTAAAATAATATAAATATTTAAAATTAAATTTGAGATGATTAAATAGTTAATAGATAGATATTCCAATTTTAAATTTTCATATTATATATTCGTATAGGTCGAACACAAATTTATTGTATTCTAATATAATAGTTAATTATAACACCGCAATACAGTAATTATTCATTGTTTAATTTTTGTTTATTAACTGTTTAATCAATTTGTAATTAAACTTATGAAGAATTACCATTTCAACGTTTTGTTATTATTATTTTTAATAATTTTACTACATACTGCATTTAGCCTTTTGAATCCTTAGTTGTTTCAGATTACTATGAAGATGACTCTATTTTCCACAATTTTTATTTGCCACTAATAAGCAACAATTTAGCTTTGAAATATGTTAATTAACTGCAATAACTCGGGAAAATAAAATTCACTTCGTAATAATGACAAATCACGCTTATATTTTTTACAGTGTATGCATTGTAAAAAATCAATAATCTCGTGCTTTATTATTTTAGATCAAACTATGACCAGCTATAACTTTAATTATGTAGATAAACTATGTTGCTTTCTTATAAATATTAATGATAACCCTTAATGGGAATTTTAGATAACTTGAGTGAGATAGTCTTTAGAAAAGAGGGTGCATAAGATTACATCAAAATGTATCAATGTAATACTTTGGTGCTTATTTAATTATGAACGATTAATTTAATATTGATACCAGGTACGTATACCTACAGAGTGTAACAAAATTAATGCAATAGTAACGGCGTTGAAGATTACTGTTAACGCTAACCGACTAAGAAAACATATGCAATATAACATAACGAGTGCTTAGTTTATAATAAATTTAATTTATTAAAGTTAACAGATTAAATTTGCAAAGGAAACACTTTGATACATCATGTCTGCTGAAAAACAAAGTACGCTTGTTTTAATTAAAACAAATTTTTGATGTGACGTGATCTCAAAGCAATTTAATTTCCAAAAAATAAAAAAATTCCTAAATAATCAACTTTAGTATTTTAAACAAAAAACTGCTTGACCTGAAGTCATTTATTAAAATATCCTTGCAGAAAATAAAACCTTGTTAGGATTTTAAATCAAGTTAAACAAAAATATTTGATACCAAACAAAAATAAAAGTTTTTGAATAAAGAATATAATAAACGTTTTAGTGTTAAAGAATATTGTGAGATAAATCAAAAATAAAACATAAATATAACATAAGTTGCTTTCCCTTTTTCTTTATGTGCTACATACAATGAAACCCATTTTGCATAATAAAATTTTATTATACAAAAAAACATAAACAATAAAATATTTTTTGAAAATGTGGGTTAATTTGGCAAGTAATATATTTTTCTACCAAATATTAATGTCGTACAGTACTGCACTTTTAAAGTAAACGTTATTACAAAAATTTTACATACAGCATAGTAGAGTACTTTACTGAAATGTAAATTTGTTGTTTTAATACAATGTAAACATTAAATTGTTATCAAAGCAATCAATTGGTAGCTTTTAATTTATTAATGTTTTTTTAATACTTATTGAAAATCTGTATGTAACGTGAGTTTTCATTATTCCGTTAAATTAAATATCGATTTTACATAGCTAATTTTCATACATTCCCTTTAACAAAAGATATTGTATTTGACAAATTTGTTTTAGTTTGTCGACCAATTTTCAAAGCTGATAGAGTACTAAAGAGATTTAAAAGTGTAGATCTGTTTTTATTTCAAAGTAACTCGACAAAATTTTCAAACTTCTTCAAGTTTTTTTAAAACTTCCGATAACGTCGCTGCTTTAGGAATTCCAATGGTAACCATCCTTTTATGTTCATACTTTGATATCTAACAAGAAATAGTTTTGATCGTAGTATGTCGATATCATATTGAATAATTCAATTTTCTCTGACATAACATAGATGTAACATGGTGAAAATTACATTACTTCTTCGGAGTGCTAAATAATAATCAGAAACGCGAACGAGTTGCATCATTGCAAAGAAATGCGTGAATGAATCTCGATCATGTAGATTTTCATTCATATTGGTTAATTTAATAATCATGTTGGCCGTTGATGAGCAAATTGTATCTACATCATTAAACAAGGAACTGCGAATGGATGGAGGCAGACTGGCGCCCAATTATTAGTACGAAAAAGTATTAAACAACTTTCTAGCTATTCACTCTCTATATAAATATAAAAAATATATTTTTCGCGACTAACCGCGATGTGTGATGTGTACAGGCCATGCCTTTCCTTTGTTAAGCTTTACTGAGACTTCTTCAGTAAAATTAGATGTAAGGTTTGAAAACCATGAATTTTATGGTTTCTTTGCACCGCCTCAATATAATATTGAATACAAGCCAGGTGAAGAAAATTAATCAAAAATAAATTGTGATAAGTTAACGTATTGCATGAAAAATCAAATACAATGGAAAATTAAATAAAAATTGGAATTTAATGCAAAATAAATTTCATGTAGCAGTCAAGCAGTTAATCGAGTGTTGCATTTAAAATTCTCTTCAAAATTGAATAATATGTTACATGGAAAACATCGAAGAATTAAAACTAGTTGTAAAACTACCCCAATTTATTAAGATACCTCATAGCACTATTGTATTATATTGTTAGAAGGTTATCAAATACCTTTATAAATTTGTGCTTTGAGCTTCTTACGAGTACATTATTATAAAATCTTCCAGCTTTGCTAAATCAATATTTACATTAACTAAGTAATTTTAGAATTGGTTTTTCCAATCAATTAAAAAGAATCACTTTATTTTTTCTTTCGGCGAATAATGTTTAAAAAAGAAACTTCGTTTATACTTCAGGTGTAACTAGAATAAATGTTTATCTTTCGGGTATTCTTAATACAAAAATAAATTAATTGAAAGAGTGGTCCATCATCTTGGACCACTTAATTATGTATGCTGATTAGTAAATGATTAGTTTTAAAGTAGGGTAGATATTACCTGATACCAGAAGTTATAATAATTATTAATAACTATTATTATTTGCGAAATTTAATTCATTGCAATGCTATTTTAGTCCAAACTAATTTATCAACATTATGTAACAATGCAAGTTGAATTCCAAGTTAACTTACAACCACAAATAGAAAATCATTAATTTTAAAATAAGAGTTTTCAAAATTATAAAATTTTATAAATTTGCGTGGAAATTAAGCTTGAAAAGTAACAAAAAATTTGAAGCAGTATAATTTTGCTAATAACGTTAATATTTTTTACAAAAAAAATTTAGCTGATATATCGCTGAAGTGCTGAAATGAAAATTAAAATTAATTTTAAAACTGTGTAGCCAATTGAACCCTAAATGAATTATTAATTTGGCAGCTGCTGATGAGATACTTTTTAATTTTAACTTCTATTGCATTCTCCGGGCCTTTCGTTGCTTTGCTTCTAGCTTGCTATAAAGAATAAAAAAGGAAAAATTCATAACTGGCTGAAAGCAGATATTAAAATCTTATTAATGCTAAGAAAAAATTTAATTAATCAAAATTTTGTTTTATTTTTTAACAAAATGCATATGATTTTTTAAGTTCACGTATTATAATTTAATTAAAAATGTTTCCGTGCAATTTATTATTTTAAATTTGTCAAAAGAGATTTCAAAAGTTGTTTATGGTTTAACCGCTACTCTATGCACGGACGAGACACTTAAATTTTTTAATTAAACATTAAAATTTTATTTTGTTTACTAATTCCTGCTCACTTTGAAAAACCAATTTTAGCAACCGAATTGCAATTAATTAATATAGGTAATAGAAAACTTGAATGCGGTGCAACGAGAAATGCACTGCCTTTCACTCTAAATGGCTTTTAAGCATAATACAATGATTAAGCTTTTCAGCTCTTTGACTGCATTTCAATTACTAATTGTCATTACTAGGTAATGGTACTCATGGTTGGACATTTAATTATTTGTAGAACTTTTTTTACTGAAGTTTTCATAAATAGTAAAAAAAATTTTAATAGAGCCAGCTACAAAAGTTTTTCCGTCGTCACACTTTCAAGATTTAAAATTAAAACAAATTAAAAATAGTTAGGTATTCAAATTTATAAATATGAATAGCGAAAGTGAGCTTTTACACTTAATTTACTTTTTATATTTTGTTTTTTCACTTATGAAAAGGCTGTAGTGTTCTAGTTCAGATTGAGAACTTTACTTTTCCTGCAACTAAACAACTTTTGGCTTTACATTCTAAACAAAGCTAAGGCTTCAAACTTTCCTGAAGCTTGCTTAACCATTTTTGTTATTTATTTTTTAAAACACTATGTTTGTTATTTTTGCGTGCAATTTCAACATTTTATAAAAATTATATGCGTTATATTCTCAATTCGAATTTTCATTTTTGTTTTCCAATTTCCAGTAGTTTTTCAAAAACAATATTGAATAGGTTATAGCTCGTCATTTTTCTATTCAATATATAGAGTTCACAGAAACCATAAAATTATATTATAGTATTAAACCTTTAACTTAGTTTTATTGAGGAAATCCAAAGGTTAAGCTTACAAAGGGAAACGTCCAGATTTTTAGGATCTGTTGGGATTTCCATTGTGGAAATAAACACGAAGATTTCAACATGGTATATTCTCTGGTAGTTTCTCTAAAAAAAAAAGAACTTCGTCTGAGGGTAAATGGGAAAGAAGATAACGTTTATTGAGTAATTGAGTGTAAACGGTTAAATATCTTCAAGCCACTGTTATTCGTGATAAAAGTGATATTATTTTTGTATTTATTCAACAAAAATAATAATTAAATATTTAATTAATTATATTATACAGATTTACAAGCATGAAAGCTTATGTCTTTGTTACAACTTTCTTTGTGGTTTGAAGAAGTTTTAATATTCCAATAATAATAATTGCTTTGTTTAATTTTAATTTAGAATGCACTTTATTTAAATAACACTTAATGATACGGTATTAATTTATCGTTTAAATACCAGTTTGAGAATAACGCTACAACCAGTTTCAAACTATTTATTTAAAAGAAAATTACCGTAGAAACGCACATTACCTGAAGTAAATTAATATAAGCTAAGAATAATATTTACTGTGGCAGTTTCATGAGGTTTATTATCGTGAAAACGGCTAAGATTGTTGTATTAAGCACATTTTATCTAATTTAAATTAATGAAAGAAGCAATTTCACTTTTCAACATTAGCAATCAACTTTTAATAATTAAATTTTATCTGCAGTGCAAAACTTTTTAAGGTTTTTACATCACTGCTACATTGCTCACCAGTAAATCACATTAAGAAAGCTTTCTAGCAGCTTTCACGATTTTTTCATTAAAAAGAGGATAATTTTTAATATAAAATTTTATAAAAATTTACTCTAGTAAATCTTTAGAAGGTAAAGTTAATGTTGGAAACTTGTGCTGTATCTTTTTTTGTTGGTTTGTAGATACAACTTTTAATATTTGCAATTTTCAAACGCGAAGAGCTTTTTACACAAATATTAAATAAAACTCGATTGCGTTTGTGAGGAAGGTCTTTTTAGAAAATATTTTTTATAAAAACCTTTAAAATTTCATACTGGGTTAGATAATCGACTATTCATTTTGTTTGTGTTAGTGAAATAAATGTTGACTATTTCAAGTTCGCTCATGTGATTAATGGAATAACTAAATTATTGCTTCCCTTCGCATCGCCGTTATTGTGTTCGTGGATCGATATTAGGAGTTGAACTATTTCGGCAAAAATGTAGTTTAATTTGTTGTAGGAGAAGAAAAACATTTTCAATTCAAGGTTTAGTTTTTCATTTTCGGTTTCATCATAAGTCACCTTGTTTTGTTTCTACCGTACTTAGGAAGTTATCCCACAGCACAACATCAAAAATTCTCTCGAGTACTTTTAGTGATCTTAAATTTAAAACACCACGTTGATCCGGCATCCTGCAAAGTAGAATTCACGTGGGCTTTATAAACTCGGTAATCATCTAAAATTGCACTTTAAGGGGCCACTTTTCAAAAAGATTGTTGTTTATTCTTTTAAAATTAAAATTGAACAATCAGCGTTTAGTTTTTTGTACGTGTAAAAATTCAAATAAGAAATAAAAAATTTAAGGCAACCACAAATGGTAGGAAAAACAAAAAATTCACTTAGGTGTATATGCGCTGAATACAAATATCCGTTGTTTCCATTTTCATTTAGTTCTTCTAGGGCTAAGGGAATTAAAACTCCCCGGCTTAGTTATGTCAACAACGACTGATATCAATAATTACATTGCTTTGGTTTAATCACGACTTGAATATTCTATTGAAACGCTCTGCTTTTTTAACAAAACTTGAGTCGTTCCAAAGGGAGAACTCAGTTGTAAATAATTTCTTTTAAAAAATGGCAATAAACTATCTGTAACGCCTTGAACAGATTATAAAGTTTTTGGTAACGCATTCGCGTGTTCGAAATAGCTCCCTAAAGTGCAATGCACCCAGAAATCTCCATTTTACCTTACAATTTCAGTTTAAACTTTTCTTGCAACACTCTCGCACTAATTTTAAATTAAGTCTTCCGTTTCTCTGCCACATGTAGTCGGTATATTTTTTGTGTCTTCAAATTTTCACTTCAAAGTCGTCATTATTTAAATAAACCCACAATTGATTCGTTATCCAATAAAATATTGCTTGAATTTATAAGAATCGAATTTAATAGAAAACGTTATCAAACACTTTGTATAAATCCATTTGAAAAACACTGGTGATGTCGTTTCTCAAGTTATCGAAAATGACAGGAAATATTAGAGTACATAAATTTATAGCTTGACAAATCCATAAAAAGTTTTGTTATACGGTTTTCTTGATTTTACTTTTCGGTTGGAGCAAAAAGTGTTCGCATAAGAATGTTTTCTTTGTTTATTTAGAATTATGTAATCGCGAGTATCAAGTTTATTGAATTTTTTATGTCGCTTTATTCGACACTGAGAACAAACTTGCTCATTAATGGGTCGTCAAACGCGCACCTAAAAAGTATTTTATTTCTCATATTTCCTTTATTTTTATTGTCACATTGCCGGTAAATTGTTTTCTTTTTATTGCTTTACACTACAAAAAAATTAAAAACACAAACTGAAAAGTAGTTGGCGCAGTCGGTCAGTTATTATGGAAGTTCCTCAAGATTTTCCTCGGGGGAAGGGAGGTTTGGTGTCGGATTTAACAATTAAAAACAAACAAGGGATAACATTTCTATAGATTTCCTAGTCCTAAAACGTCATTTATTATGAAATAATTAATTAATGTGAAATCTATTCAATAAATTTGTAAAAGTACCCTAACATTAAAACTAGCATCGAAATGTACCACTTTAAAATTTAGGTTTTTATTAGTCAATTAAAAAACCTAATAAACACTTGCATTTAAAAATCCCGCAGTGACAGTTTTGCAAGATTGACTTGTACCTTTCTCAATAAAATTACTTTTAAGGTTTTAAGGCCATAAATTTTATTGTTTCTTCGAACTTTGTATTGAATGAAAACAATTAACAATTCATTCAATTTCAAATTCAAAGAATTTTCCACAATAATAGTAAAATGAAAAGTATATAAATTTTATAATTCAAGCAAGGCGACTGATATATTTTTAAAAGCGCTATTTTTAGTTTATATTTTGAGTTTTTAACAAAAATTCAAGAACAAAATATTAAGTTTTAAACGCAAGAAAACCCTTTAAATTAATTAATTTTTTATGTTTCCATGTTTTTCTCTATGATTGTATGTAAGGTCGGTCACCCGGTAGATAATAATAGAAGGAAAATCTATAAAACAATAAATTTAAAATGTCATGCTTCTATTGAAGCATCAATAACTTGCTCGTTAAAACTATCATTGTTGTTATTATTAAATGCTTGATGAATACTTGTCATGCAATCTAATTCATTTCCATTCATGATATCAGAGTAGATCAAATGCTTTTTTCAAGTACTAAAAAATATATCTGTATAGTACAGGTGGTTGGAGGTAAACATAAATATGTCCATCTACACTACCTTGTAAATTCCAAAATGCTTTCACAAGTAAAATATATATCGTACCAAAAATTTGCAAACATTTTCTTAATACTATGTCATCGTTAAGGGAAAAACTGAGATTCTATTTTCCAAGTTGTTGGGTTCAATTCAGTTGACATGGTGTGTATTTTAATAATTAAACAAAAGAATCCCAAGAGTTTATTTTTTTTTAAACAAATGCCTATATGACTAATTTTCAGTTTTTCATTTGGTTAACCACTTTTTTCAAAATTTTGAATAAATGAATTAAAATTAAGACTTTTCTCCAAACACTAACGGGTAAAATTTAAAGCACCAAGACAAAATTTAAAAAATTAAAAAATGTTTTTTTAGAATTTCGAAAAAAAGAGCGCAATATACTCGTGTATCATTGTTTTTTTCAATTCAACATTTAAGCAAAGGAATTTGAAGATTTCAAACAAATTTACATGTAATTAATTCCTTAACTGCAGTATGTAAGTTTAACCGTTTGCTCCAAGTTCTACAATTATGCAACCGTCGTCGTCTTAGTTTTTAATGTTAACTTAATTATTATTGCCATTATATTTTATGTTTATTATGCTATTACAGTGTTTTTATTTCTTCTTATTTTACAGCAAATCGGTGTAAGCGTTTTTGTAAAATCAAGTCAAATAATCACCGATACTGTTAAATCTCTTGCAGATCTACCGCTTGATCAATTAACAGTGGGGCTTACCGACTTAATAAAACCCTTTGTTTTGAAATTTGGATCTAACTAGAGGAATCACATAATCTTGGTACAAAAGACTGGAGCAAAAGATATAAACGTTTCCAAGTGGAAAATGCAGTAAGCCTTTCGGTGACTCCGGTAGATGTAGTCAATCAAAACGAGTTTGAATGAAAATCAATTTATCTAACAAATTTACAATATATGTAATTCATGGTTGTTTACATGCTGCAAAATTGAGTTAACAATCTTTCATCGCCTGATGATGCCATAGTATGGTGAAAACGTTTGCGATATTTCATTATAAGTTTAAAATATTTTAGTTTTAAAGAGTGTATGTGCATTATTTTGGTTTTCATTCACACAATCACATTTTGATTAATTTTGATCTGCAGCAAAAAAAAGTTGGCAACTCCTGCTCTAGAAGATGCACGTGCTAAGCATATAAAGCATATAATGCTATTGTTGTATTGCAAAGAAGTACATTACCTTTCCAAATTAATTAACCAATTACTGTCCAGCTATGTATATCGATGGAAAATTTATTTCGTCTGTTGCAGTTTTAATTTTGAAATGTTTTGTATTACAAGCCGTGTTGTTGATACATAAAACACACAAAAACTAAATAGTTAAAAAAAATTTCACGTTTTATATAACAAACACAAATCCCTAAAGAAATTTGGGAACGTGTATGTGCTTATTCGTGTAAGTATGCCTAGTATTTTTGTCGTCCTTTCCACAGATTGCATTATTCAATATGATCTTCATAAAATTTAAATATTTTATGTATGAAACGCAGAATGAAATAAAATATCCAATTAAATAAATAAATAAAATATCAAATATCAAATTATAAATTTATAAACATATTATTTAAATTTTTCCCGTATGTTTCAAATGCGTAATGTTGAAAATTTTACGTGAGTTTAGAAGCTACAAGTTTAAATAAAATGAGACGCTTAGGAAATCATCTGGGAGCGTGCTCCTTTTGGATAACAGATTATGTTATCCTTATCGAAACCTCTTGGTAATTGTGCCGAGGTGACCGAAAACATGAAATATTTATCATGCGGGCAAAAAAAACAACCAATAAATTACTTTGTTTATACAAATGTGCAGCTTGGTCGTACATCAAAAATTGCAAAAACATTGTCTGCGTGAAACTGTTCATTACTTTCATACCATAAAGAAGAAATCTGATTGTTCAATTTAAAAATCAACACCGCCGACTGCAATGATTGCAATAAAGGATTGCATTAAATTTATGAAAGTTGAAATCTTCTAAATGAACCCATTGAATCGGAAAGAGCGATATTTCTTTTTATTTCGAAAATAATCTTGTTCTTATTATGGGAAGCGTTCGTTGCATTGTAAGACAAAAAAGTCACATCATTCTTAACAAAAGCTACCCCTCTTGTAAACACCTTTCTGACATTTCAATATTTACCATCAGATAAATGCATAATAGACATTTTCCCTTTATACATAGAAACCCTTCTCAAATAAATGATTAATTTGATTTATGGACAAAATATAAAAGTTAATTTTGAGTTTTTATGACACGTCACAAAATATTTTCATCGCCCACATAATGCGCATTGTGATATTATTTTACTTATAATATTTATTATAATCTATCCGTAATTTAAACGATATTATAATTTTAGCCTAAAGCGATATGCACTAGATTATTGATGCAATATAAAGTTTTAATTATTCCATGTTAACTCCCCCAGGGTTTATTTAAGCAGCTGCTGCAAAATGACTATAGAAGATCGAAATTTGAAAACGACGTTCGCACAAAAGATGTTTAGTCATCTCACCCTGTAAATTATCGTGCTAATTTTAAATAAAACTTGACAATAATTTCATTTATTTAGGTGGCACTAAAAATTTCATTTATATGAAAATCTAATTTAAATTTACATTTTTAGCTTATACTGCTGAATTAGACCTAGCGCAGATAAAGAAATGTTCATCAAAATTTTACTTACTTTTCAGATTATCTAATGCTTAAGCCCTAAATGTAAAAACCTTTAATTAAAATGCAAAGTCTTATTTTGCGTGACATTTCAAGATAACAGGTATGCGCATTGCTGCATTTATAAGCCAGTGATACCTCTACACTCGAGAAAATAAAAAAATCGTATTTATCTGATTTTGTGGAAAAGAACAAGTAATACTACAAAATTGGATTTTCTTAGAGAAATTCCTGTGTGAATAGAAATCGAGAACAAAACTAAACAATACCAAAAGCAATCAAGTAGGAAATATGTCGTCGATTCGCGGTGGCAATTATAACTTTAATATAACTATTACATTCCACCAGTAGTTGTACCCAAGAGTAGTTACCAAAGTCTCCAAATCGAAGTCTGTATTTCCCAATGGTAGTTAGCGTTAGGAAAGGATGAACCGCAGTGCTCTAGTGTGTATTCTCTAAGGTAAATGATAGGTAATTAAAGAAGTCAGAACATCTCTCAGAGAGAATGATTACTTCAATTCTTCACTTCTCCAGAGATTACTCGATACAATTTATAATTACCACCAGTAAATATTTTTAAGTCTAAAACTATTAAGTTTATACAAAAATAATTTAATTTTTAATGAACGCGTCTTATGTAGGTACCTAATAAGATTGAGTTTAGCTTTAATTGAATAAAATAAATTAACTGCAAAGTTAACTACAAAGACATATTAAATTATTCATCCCTGCGTAATGAAAATTTCATTTACTCTCATAAAAAATTTATTTATTATAGAATTAAAAATTTTTTTATTCAAAAAACTAAATAATGCAATTATTTACTAAATAAATAAGTAAAATTCATAATTTTCCTTCAATGTTTGATTTACTTTAATGGAAGTTACGCGAGAATTTTTTTCTAAAATGTAATGTAATAATGTAACAACACAGACAATCTTCAAATAATGGATTCATTTTTTAAAATAAATTTTTGTTCAAAAGCATATTTTTAAAATGTAAGTAACATAACTTCAATGCATGGGATTTTAAGGCTGTTTTGATTTACGAACGAGAAATGATTTGGCCGATCAACATCTTACTTGTGGCGTAAAAGGAAAGCAACGGAAAAGCATCCTATTAAATAATTCTAATTCTTTGAAACTAGTCATGAAAACTTCAGCGAAGTTAATAAGCCAACATCCAATGCGGATTAAAATTTTAAAAAGAAGCAGAAATAATAAGACAATGTCCGACATAAAATATTATTTTTTACGTGATACCCCTTCTAAAAGAGTTTAAGTTTAACATCAAAAACTTGCACAGTTCATTGTTTGGGTCCGCAAATAATATTTTTTAAAATATTTAATTGCGAGATTATATTATTATAATAATTAAATTAAATCATTTAAATTATCAAAATTAGTTCTCGCAAAGTTTTTGTCAAAATAAATTTTCATGGTAATTTAATTCTGATTACTTACTTAAATTTGAATAAAGTAACCTGATTGGTTTACATTTTGTAAATGAGATTTTCAGTATAATCATATTATAGCAGATTCTCATTAGTTCGCGTAACTAAAAATGGGGCAATATCATTTGCTTAAATAACACAAATTCGTTTTATTGTTAATATAATTACAAAACTTCGAATCAATTTGTTCGATACCAAAAAAGTGAAAAGTGTTTTGGAAATCAAAGAAAATTGGATTATTTTAAGTAAAAAAACAATTTGAAAGTTGTACATCAAAAATTTTAATTTAATTTGAAAATCTAAGATGTAAATATAAAAAGTTACTTTGTAGAAAATTCAGATGAGAAAATGTCATGATCAAACTATTATTATTAATCGCAATGACTAAACTGATTAACCGATGCTATATCAATGTAAAACAGATTTTTCTTCAAGGAATCTGAAATTATGCAAATAATTGTTAATTCGTTGTTTCATAATTATTTTTAAATTCACGAATTTATATAATTTATTTCAAATTGTTTTTTCTGTATTCATTTTTAAATTTACTTCTATTTGCCAAATTTAGCCATCGACTGTGAAGAAGATAACTTTCAGGTACATGATCTATCATTAATTTCAAGTTTCGCGGCATGCAATGTAGTATAATGATATAATCAGCTGTTCGCGGTTGGTCATAGATATTATTATGATGTTACATCTTTTGTGCAATTGTAACTGAAGAATAGCTGCATTATCTGTTTGAACATGTTTTATCAATTCAATTTATCACCTTTAGTGAAGCAAGTTAATTATAAATTTTTTAGTTTTACACTGTATATTATGACATAGTCAGCCATGTAGTTTGTATGCATTTATTATTTTCTATTTTTTGTTCCTCTGTAAAAGCTTCTTTGTGTTGCTGTCCGAAATTGGTGTTTGATTTAAGTAAACAGGGGTTAGTGGAAAAAGCGTTTACATTGTGGTTGCTCACTGTTTTTATAATATACTTCATTACACTTCACTTCAACATAGTATGCACCTTGCATAGTAGTTTATTTTACCTTCCGCTATTTTTTCAAGTTTACGATACGTTTACTCTGTAAAATTTCTATTAGGTTTAATTTAATTTTTGAGGTTTGAAAATATACAGTTTCTTTTCTCTGGCTTGCAACACAAAATCAAAACAGTAGCAATTTAATGTTAAAATTTTTTGACTGCAAACAATAATCTTCTTATTTCGAAGACTGAAAATTGATTACAAAGTAAACAGTAAAGTAAAAATGTTCGACAATGTGCGGTTGTTTAGAATATTTACTTTTTAATAATTATTTGTTTAAGTAAGGGATTTTCCTACATTACGTCGAATATTATCATTTACTGCAAATAAAGATACCTAACGACAAGAATAAGTTCATGTTTACATAATGCAAATTTTCAACAAAAGCTCATAATCTCTTCAGTTTGTATTATTTTAGTCGATAAATGTTGGAATATTTAGGCAAAATCCATGCAATATTATTTATTACATTATGGTAAATTCAAACATTTTCAAATAATGTTGACCCACTTCCGAGCCTTCATTTAAAATAATATAATTATAATAGGGAAAATTTAACAAGATACATAATTAATTTTCATGTAAATCTGTTGGTTCACAAAAAATCTGTCAGAATATTCAGTAAATAATTACTTCGTTCTGCCTCTTGTCGAATGCAAAAGTACTACACAAAACCGTTTTAAAATCCTTGCATCGCAATTTGGAAGCAATCCAAGAAGTGTAGTTAGTAGTTTCCAATGTAATTTTTAACTTAAGAAATATTGTTATAAGTTTGCGTGGCGCCCGGGAAACTACGCCCGAACAAAATAATTTAAAATAAGTTATTCATTAATTTACCCTTAACATATAATTTCATCTCTTAATTACAGCAAATTACCAAAAAACAATGTTCTGGTAATTAAGTAGGAAAAAGCACGTAACACGAAAAATATGAAAAATTGTTTTAATTTAAATAAAAAGTTCACTTCAAATTTCATTTGAGACATTCAAATTTTCTTGGAAAATTAAAACGATTTTAATCTTTTAATATCGCTTGCGTTTCGTAACAATTCAGCATTCGCGTTATTTGCATTTTTGTATTTATTTATCCTATTTTTTGGTTCATATAAAACAAAAAAAACAAAGAACTAAAAAAATAACGTCTAATTTAAAGTTTTATTACTTTTTTTGAAAAACCATACATGATTTATACCCTAATAACACGAATTAAGCATACTACGCTTTGTTTTTTGTTTGGCTAAAGCTTTTTATATTTTTCATTTAAATTTATAAAGTTTTGGTAATTTTAGAGTTAGTTCGAGTTATTCAAGTTATAAAAAATAATTCCATTTTAGTATATTTTTAAATTGTATTGTGTTTACATTATTTAGGATTTATTTGCTTACTATACGAGTGGTAATTTACATACATCAAACTTTGTATTAACAATGAAAATGAACATTGCTTATTGAAACCGGAATACACGAAAAGAGAGAAAACGAGGAGACGTAATTATTATGTTTGTTTGTTTATAGAAACTTAATTTAAACCGATTCTATAAACAAAGGTTTTTGTTGTCGGCTTGACTTTTATCAATAGCTCAGAATTTATTTGTAAATTTTCCAGCAATGTAAGTTTTAGACTCAACAATATATTATTTTCTACACACTTAATATAAGAAATATGAACGAAAAATAACTTTTGTTAATTGAAAGAACGATTGATCAACCCTTGATTAATTAAAAGTTGAAAAAGTTGTCAATTTATTTTTATTAGAAGAAAACTTACAGCACCAAAATTTTTTTTTATTTTTATAAAATTAAAAATACAAACACAGCGTAAATATGTAGAATAAATAGTCTAGATTATCTCGCCTACCAATCTGAAGAAATGGCCAAAACCATCTGGAAGTGGTTACTGGAATACTTTCTGATATAAAAGAATCACTTTCCGCACTCAATATGTAATATACTACTTTTCCAATATTTTAAAGTTATCGTTCTTACACATTTGCATTAATAATTCACCAGTTGAGTTGTTGACTTCTCAGGCGGTCATGTTATGAAACATTGTATTATAAAATTAGCATATTTGACATGAAAATTATGTAGACAGAGACTTAATTTTAAACTTTCAGTATATTCTTAGTTTTTTGTTTATTTTAATTATTGATATTCGATAATTTATATGAAACTGTTGGAGCAATTACTTGAATGGTCACGTACAAATTGTGCATTTAGCAACATTCACTGCTAAACACCACTGGCAGGCTAATCTAGTGCACTGTATTTAGGATTGTGCCACGCGGAAACTCTGATAATATACGATGTAATTATATGTGCTTTATTATGTAGGTACTTTTGACACGCAATCCACTACAACATATAACCACAGATCATATCGGCTGGAGCAGTTGTTTCAGAATGTTTAACGTATTGTATTGTTTCAAATCAAAAGCCAAATATTAAAAAATGATTTAAATCCCTAGAGCTTTAATCTATGTTTAGAAGTACCTAGTTAACAAAAGTTTAAAATATAAAATAGTACATTGTGTCATTCGGATTAAAAGTGTCACTTTTTACGACGAGCAATTTTAAATTTGAGAAGAGCAACGCAGCGTAAAAGCTATCTATTATACCAATTTTGATAGATAAAGTCCATTTATATAAGGAAGTGTCGTATAGGTTGGGACGCCGACATGATTCTTTTATTACAGAAAGTTTATAGGTAAAAATTAACACTGATTTAAAGCAAATAGCGCAACATTGAAGAAGAAAATGAGAAATTTAAACATATTAATAAGTAGACGCTATTGTTTTTGGTGGACGTCTGGTGGGAAAGAGACTGTTTTAAGGTGGCTGATCTTACAAAAGCATTTTCGCGCCACTGTTTACCAAGGAAACGTTTTGACGTGAAATGTTTAGCCGCTGGTACATTTCAACGTTGTGTTTATGTGAATGCCTATGCCAGATTATTTCGATTAAAACATATTTTCATGCCACACTACGGTTCGATTTTGTATTTTTGTACATTTTTCGTAAATGTATTGGAATGTAAAAATGTAATGGTCAAATTTAAAGCTTTGATAGGATAATTAACTACCTATTTACTCGTACATTGACATTATCGAGTTCATTATTGGTAATAAATCTTCATGAGAAAAATAAAATGCGATTTTGTTTTATTTTATTTTGGATTTATAAATGTATTTATGTCTCTCCAATACCTGGAAGCATTTTTAATTTTTATATGAATTTGCTGCAATTTATTGCTGTAAAAATAATTTTTAAACACAAAAAGAGTAAAATTCGGTATAATCCTGTTTGTTCGCCAAAAATAGGTATACGTGTTTAATTTTGTCAGATATACTAGTTAAAAGTTAAAATATATTCAAATTGCTTTGCCGATGTTATCGATGATATTATGTTTTGTTCAAGCACGACTCGCTCTTCAACAGCTTCGTCCTGAAATATTTGAACCACCACGCTAGTTTTTGTAAATTTTATCTTCTCATAAAATGCTGCCTAAATAAGTTACATGTCTCGCTGTTCCAATAAAATAAATCATTTCGACTAATATTCATACTGCCGTGTGTCCTTCTTCAATGCTTAAGGATTACTTCAATCATTTATTTCTTCCAGCGAACGTCATTTTAAAACAAACTTCAAATCTACTGCCGTTCTGACATGGATGTGTTATACAGTTACGACAGTCTGATGTTTTAAGATAAACCATTAATAAATGCACTTTGTCAACCACATCTCTTCACGTTTCCACTTATAATAAATAATATTTTGTTAATAAAAAAAAACTTAAATGGAAGCAGTGGCAGAATCAGCCTTCTGACTTCAAAATTTCAAGACTTTATTAACCATGGTACCGATTGTCCGATTGAGGTCAACTATCACTTTAAAGGTAATTAATGCATCTCTCATAGAAGCCCTGGTCCCTATTGGTGAAAACTGGACTAAGCGATTATTACAATCTTTCGATTTCTTATCACTAAGGAAGTTTTGTAGTGATAAAATATATGCTAATCGCTTGGACTATAAGGTGGATGCATCAAAACTTCTCAACTGTTTTTGGCAAATCACTATAGACATTCAAACACCTCTTCTGTTCATAAGGAAGCAGTTCCTAGTAGATGACTCCTTTCCAGACCCACCAAATACACTGCAAAATCTTCCTTGCCATTAGTCATGGTTGGGTCACTGTTTGAGCTGCTTCACCGCTTTTTTTCTTATCCCCAGTTATTATTCGTTTAAAGAATGGGTCAATTTCGTTCCGTTTGGCCAAGGCTTTGCAGATGGAAATTGAGCCATGATGTTTTTTGCATCAATTCGTGTGGCACCTAAACATCGAGCTTCTGTTTGAATACAGCTTCATGCAGATGGTTTAAAACCATTTCGGAGTCGAACTTTAGCTTTTGGGCGATCCCACGACTGCTAATATGCAGGTATACTTCGATAATTGTCATGATTTTATCGACAATTTCGACAACAAAACCAAAATTTCCAAAATTGCAAAAGTTTAGTTCTACCTTAAACCAAATTTGAGTTTTACTTTTTAGTAAGTACTTTTTACCTGAGAAAAGTTAATAAAATTAACTAATTATAAGTATTTAGTTACTATAAAAAATTATGTAAATTTGTGTTTCACTATAATAACAAACTCAAAATTGTTTTAATTAATTCTGAATAAGCCAAAGGTAAAAAGTATACGCTTTTCCTACAAAATGGAATAAATTCGCTTTAAAAATACAAATTAATTAGTAACAAATAATAGGTAAAAACCTAAATTTGTAAAATAGAATAAATATGAGAAAAGTAAGTTAATTTAAAGAGAAACATTTTATTTAATTGCTTAATAGAGATGACTTATGCTCGATTTCTTCACTTTGAGATATCTATCGGATAAAAAATCCGTTCGACAAATTAATCAAGTGATCAATCAGACAACCTCAATTCCCATTCAAAATAACAAATCAAAAATTTTATTGGGTACTTGGTTAATTTGTCGGATAGATTATCCGATAGATATCTTAAAGTGAAGAAATCGGTAAGCACCTGAAGTGGAGACTAAACTTCCTCTATGATTAAATCGAAGCCAAAGTTAGTTATTTGTATTGCTTTATACCTATATACGTAATATAGTACATACATGATATTTTAGAGTCATTTACGAAACACAAGTAGTGCATATTCCAGGCGGACTACGTCATACTAATACGGTCTATTGCATTAGTACAGCTAGTTACACATTAACTCATGCTCTTTATTGTAATGGAAAGTCAATATAAAATAATATTTCCATTAACTTCGCAAACTAATTTACCGCATAGTAATTATTTAACATTATTTATACCGTCAAGTTTATTAATATTAGGTTAATAATTTATATTTTGTATTATTTTCTGTGTATAAAACCTACTAGCATTGGAGTTATAAATTTTAATTCCAGCCTTTTGAGCTATCTATTTTAAAAGTCGATATAGATTCAATTAACATATCTTATTTTACATACCAATAGTGATTGCCGAAGACGTGATTAAGCTCAAACATGTAATTTATTATTTCCTCTAACCAATTAATTAACCATTTTCAAATTTAACAGAAATTAGTTTCGGCCTTAACAAATTGACGTTCAACTATTCAACATGCAGATACATCTTTCTCGGAAACGCAAGGTTTCATCAATCTAGTGGTTTTGTTACTTATCTCACATTGCTGATTAGGTTGTGTACAAACGAATTTTAGTCAAATTTACACAACAATATTCAAATATCTAGGTAAATTAGTGAGCAAAATCTTTGTACAATATTATGAATTATTAAAATTATCAAATGAGAATATAATTAAGCTTAAATGAGAATTTCTTGAAATTTAAAATCTAAACGTGTGTTGAAAAATAAAATTCTTTTTGTGATTATCCTGTTTAAGCAAACTAATTTTGTCAAGCTTGAATGGAATATTATTTTTCTGAAAACTTTCTTTTCGGTGCTATACTGAAAATTAAAAGTGGAAAGCACGTTCCAAGACTACAATATTACAACTCTTAAAAGAGGAAATTAATAAAAAATATTTGAAAATTTTTGTTCAAGAATTCATTTTAAGTTTGTAGCTGCGTGAATAAACTTTAACGCTTGTTAAATTATTAGTATTACGGCAGCTTTGGAGCTTAATTGGTCTTATGGAGTGCCCAGTAAAAATACAAAATAAACCAGCTAATTCGATAAGAAGTTATATAACAAAGACTATAAAAATTCGTAATAAAGTAAGTTTGTAATATCGTCTTGATCTTTCTATCGTGAAACGTTGCCGACAAAGTTTTAATATTATCCAGAAAGCTACTTACAAAGAACAGTAAATCTTAATATTTAGTTTTTCATTTTAGTTGCAATTAAAGTTTGCTAATCTCAAGCACATTTAAGGTTAATTAAATATTTAATGTAGAATTTATTTAAATATTAAATTAATTCGTAAAAAAAGCACAAATTTGCAAAATATTTAATGGAATTTATTAACAACTCTGCCTAGTTTTAAATTATACAAAATAAAAATGTAAAAACGATTTAGTTTCGTCGAAAACCAATTAAGCTCCTTTGTGTGATCCCTTACCATTATAAGTGAGCCTAATAAACTGCTTCAAAGAGTAAAGGCCGTTTGACGAATTTCACCGATATTAGAAACTCTTAAGTGTAAGCTTTTGAATTTTCCACAAAAATTTCCGGAGCGGTTAACTCGGTTTCGAATCTTGCTTAGAAACCAACAAAAAGGATGTTGTGAAAATAGAAAATCAGATTTTTTTCTTCTTGGAAGAGTGTTAATTTTTTATATTCCAAGTTGTAACTTTGAAAAACTCAACAAAACGAATTTTGCCAAAATTTGAGTTGTGTAGGTGTGGTTTTGGAAAATACACACTGGTTAATGTTTTTAGATGAAATATATTGATAATCAATTTGATTTATGCGCTAAAAGGGTCAGTGATGGCTGTTTTATAAAATAATGATTACATTTGTAATGTTTAATTTAGCATAACGTAGTTTTAGGAGAGGTAAAAATGGCTAGCTTTCTAGGATAAACGATAACATTTTTAGTAGAAAAGGTATAATGTATTTGTACACAATGATAATATGTTAACCGTTTTTCCGACTAGATAAATGATGAAAACGTTTTAAAAGAATTCCTTTTGCTGACTGTTAAAACCGCCACCCAACCTTATCTTGGTTTGTTATACAGCTTTTAACTGAACAAACTTGTACAAACAGAAAGCAACGTAAGATATTTAAATTTAAACCAAACTTTTTTACAATTATAAGATCTTTATGAGGGTATAGAGGAAGTTGTTAAAAGTGAAACCAAGTGCAAGTTAAAAGTTAACACTTCCATTACTTTTAATTCACAAAAGCTCGACTTTTATAAACATAAACTTTGTCAGCTTTTATCAAGAAGAAAACTGCCAATTTTACATTTTATAAAATATGATTTATAATTAAAAAGTTTTTTAAGTGTAAATATACATTTTTGCAGTATCGTAAAAATGTCAGAATATTTTGTAGCTAAAAATTTGCAGGTGGAGCTGAAAACTTAATAAAAGCACTTTTTATTATAACATCATTTAGATTGCTCTCGGTTAATTTAAAATAATTATATTTTCCTATTTTATCTTTAAAATATTATTTTTTAATTCAAAATAAAATTCACGACCAATTTGTATTAGTGATTTATCAAAACCATCAAATCGATTTGCTCTCAGTTATGCACCTAAAAACTCGACAGATAAGTTTGGATATTCAACCTTTTATACTAATGGTGTCTTTATGTCCTTTTGCCCCAGAACCCGTATGATAATGGAAACGCATTAACACCTTTTTACACTAAAACGCGTTAAAATAACTACGCCTGATGCACAGTTTATTGCAGTTAAAAAATTACATTGTGTTTTAAATGTTGTTAACCTAAATGCGAATATTTCATATATTTTTTAGCATTTAATTTGATTATTATTTGATAATTATCCTACATACTAACAATATACCTATTTTGTGTGGTGTTTCCATTTTTCACATGAGAGAAAAATTTATTATTCGTAACGATAGTCGCGAATTTGCATCTGTAGTAAGTAGTAAAAAATTTGAAAGAAAATTTCATCGTTCAGTATATTATCCATAAAGATCTTGAAAGCTTCAGTACAGAAAAACATAATATTTCATTAAAATCAAAAATACTGCTGATCAAAAAAATCAAGAAAAATGTGAAAAATCCGTAAGGAAAATTGTGAAAATGCTATTTGAATAAATATTTGCTTTTTACAGAAAAAACAAATCATTTAAATTAAGACTGATATTATAAGCTCCCAAATTGAACTGCCTGCCTTTGGTGCCTTTTAACGGCACTATGGTGGACATGCAATAGCATTAATTTTGACTTACAAAATACTGATCATCAAATTATTTTTTGAATTTCATCAAATCTTTGTTTATTTCAGTTTAACGTACACTAACGTCTAAGCGATTAATTTTTCAGGTTTTGTAGCAGCATATCATTCCATTGAGAAAATTAACTGTGTCCTTAATGGTTTTGATTTCTAAGCTCAAAGGCTTGTCGTCAAGTTAAGACTTATTTAATACAAAAATTAAAGCCCATCCAGAATGCATCACTAAAAATTCTAGTTTTGCTGAAGTAAGTTACGAAGTTAAATTATCGTTCTATCTTTCGCAGTTGTTCGCATATTTGCACTTCATGTTAACGAAATTGTTGTCAGATTGTAATCTTAATTAAGAAATTATTGAGCAGCTCATACGTTTAAAAATAATTATAGTTTATCGTTGCTCCACTGGGGGATGGACTGGAATCATCAATGTGCATTAATTTTTAATTGTTAGGTACTTAATTTTAATTTGTACTTTTAGTAATGTCTCCACATTATATCATCTCTCTTTCTCTTCCAGACCTCTTAATTCATAAATGATATGAAGACTAAACGATGGTTTTGTATTATGGATTAATAAAAATTATGAAAAGCTGGAAATTGAGCGTTTGTCGTAGAATTTTTAGCAGGACGTTCTGTTGCACGTTGAAGATTTTGATAACAGTATAAGAATTGACCTTGATTTTCCAGGTAGAACATTTTCCAAAAAAGTATTTTGCTTTGATGTTATTTCAAAAATTATATTAATTTGAAGCGTTCTCATGTTGTTCTCCGAACACTACGATTACCTCCCCTTCCTCCCTCAGGGTACAATCCTCATTTTATTTCTCTACAAATAAGGTATGTGTTGATGTATCTAGAACATTGTGGCGCTCTCATCATGCTTGATCTTAATTTCATTTGCAAATTGCTAAAGCCCAACAGTAAAACTTTCTTACTGAATTAAATGAAAACAATCGAGGCAGATGATTCACAATTAGTTTGGTTTCTATTCGAGTGAGAATTAAAACCATTATAAAATATCAAACAATTTAGTTTCTTCAATTTTACCTTTGAACAATCCAATAATGGTGAAAGTAGCAAAGTTTTGGCTTCAGAACAAACATAGCATATTTCTTTACAAAAATAACTAACAATAATTCTTGTCTTTTCCTACAAACAACAAAAACCCACTTTGCTCTAATGAGACAAACTAACATTTAGTGTGGTGAAGTTTCTGTAATTCTGTAAATTATCAAACTATTTCGTTTTTTACTTTAACAGGCATTCATTTCATTTACCCTCAACTTACAATATTCTATTCTAAGAAATATTTTAAACATTTGAAATTAATTCAAGTAAGAATTTCAAGTAACCTCTTGCTTTACGCAAAATTTTAAAATTCAGTTCGTATAAAACACAACATTATATTACATTAATTTGTATATTTTATTTTAATTAATTTCATATTATACAATCGTCTGTTTTATTTTTGATTAAATCCAACTGACGATTGGTAATAACAATAAAATGGCACCGTATTGTGTGATTATAATTTTTTACTTATATTTTATCAGTTGGACATACTCCTGTTTTCATTTTTATAGTATTTCTATTTCTATTCTAACTTGAGAAAAAAATTTTCACTTACATTTCAATCTGTTAACTAACAAAAATTTAAAAATATTCTTTGTACTTAACTTTTTTTGATTTTCTAATTAAAATTGTACAAGATTTTTATTCTTTATCCTGTTTATCTACAAAGTCTTTATTTTTAACTAAATTATAATTAAATAATAAATTTAATAATAATTATCTTCTTGCCAAAAATAATTTAGTTACTTTACGTCTGAGGTTGTATCAGGTTTTCATACTATAATTAATAATTTTTAAATAATTTAAAGCAAACAAGATCGTATTTCGTACGAAATAATTAAAATAATTTTTAATTTCGGATAAATTAACTCAAAAAAGAAATTTGGTGGAAATAATTTATAAAGTTTTGAAATTTCACACACTTCTGAAGGCTATAGAAATAAAGATCAAAAGAATTCTGTTCCGTCAAAGAACCGCTTTAGTCTTATTTCGAAAAAAAATGCACCCAGACATTATTTTCCCATTGGCTTTGCTTTTTCTCAATTATCTGATAAGGGGTGCGTTTTATAATGGAAATAGAAAAATTAAAAATGGAAATATTCGGAAGCAATTCACCGACACTTTCTAAATACTTCACAAAACTGTTGACGCATCAGATTTAAGTCAATTTTGTACTGTGTAAATTAAAATTAATTAACCTTAATTTATGGAATTTGAATATTAATTTACAAGTGAAGCAATTAGGACTAGCATCGCAAACTTTGATGCAAGTTTCAGTTTTATCGTACATCTTAGTTTGAAAGCTTTACGTCCTCATAATATTCAAAAGCATGTAATGGTATAAGTAAACGAAAAGGTTCAAGGGATGAACATTTCTAATTTAAGAAAATCAACTTTGATTATTATTTTGTAAATAATTTTACAAAATATATTTTATAAAAACTTTAAAAGACCAAGTCGATTATGTTGTAGGAAGTTTCATCAATATAAAACTAACAATTTTAAATGCACATAAAATTTCAGTGCTGCAAAATGAGTTAAAGTTATCACAACCACCAACTTTACTGTAATAAAATTTATAAAAGATTGTTGACGGAATCTGGAATAAAAAGCTTTAAGTAGTAGAGGATATTATTTCCCAAAAAAGCTTCTAATCATAAAATGGTTTTTTATTAAGAAGTCATTAGTTGATTGATACAAAGAATCTTTTTATGAATGTTCGCTTTGATTTATTAAAATATTTTTTATGTTAATATCAGGAAGCGTTCATCAATTTAGGCGTGTTTCAAATTTTTGAAGTAATAAAAAAATGCTCTTGTTATTTGAAAAATTTTGCGATTTATTAAAAGGAGATTTTTTGAAGCGAATAATAAATTTAAGGTTTACGTTCAAAATATGGATGTACATTTCATTTGGTTTTTTTATGTTCAAACAGTTTTCCACTTACTTCACTTTTTGAAAAAACAGGCAGAGGTGACAGATTACAACCGTTACTAGTGCAAATTACTATATATTTCAGCACCTAGATGCATCAGCACATTTTGTAAAACGACACGACAGCTACTAGATGACAGTTATTTATGAAGATGGATATGGAAACTATAGGATAGGATAGTAAAGTGTTTGGATATTTTCCAGTATCATCTTTATGATAGAAATAAAAAATTATAGTAATGGATAATCTAAAGTGAACAGTGAACCCGCATATTTTTTACCGAAGAAATTTATAAAACTTTTGTAATCTTATTCCAGAACTTTCCGATCGGAAATTTCACAAATTACAATGACTAACCCAAACTCACCTGATGTATTTTCCAGCTCTAAGAGCACCAGAAGAAATGTACAAGTCAAACAAGTATGGGTTCACTTTTAACTGTTCAATCTATTTAATTTATTATTCATTATCTTCGATACAATTTCTTCTTCTTCACCTTTCACTTAATATTCTTCTTCTAATTCATTAATATTGTAATTATCTATTTTTCTATATTTTTAAAACTTTAAAATTTAAAAACTTATTTATTTACTTTCACTTTTTTTGAGGATTTAATTTATATTTTTCCAATATAAAAACACACGTTCCGCATTTTATTGAGGTTATCGTGAAGTTTTAATTTGCGCTATAAAATTGATCATTGATAAATCAAACACTTCTCCATTATTCGCTTTTTATATTATTATTTTGTTTATTTTTTATTTTATTTAAACTTAACGACACATTAATTTAAAATTTTAACTGTCGATAACACATTTCTCTAAAATATTTAACCTATAACTAAAAAGAGATATGTTCGGAATTACTTGAAAATTGTAACAAGCGTTTGGTCACATTAATTAATCTTTCCTTAGTTGATCACATTTTTAATTAATGATTAAAATACTAACACGATGTGTGAGCCGGTATTTTTTGCGATGCCTTCGCGAACTTCGACGCGTGTGTGGTGACTGGCCCGGGATCGACGCCCGCCGTCGGAGGGACACTGGGACTTTGCAAAGACGCCCGATAGGGGCGCACAAGAAGCGGCAAAAATCGTTACTGAGTGCGCAAGACTATTGCGATTTTAGTTTTAGGGTGTGCATAGTTGCAAATCTAGGCGTCATCCATCTATTTGTAAAAAATGTAAAACAACAAACAAAAAATTCAAGTACCAGATGCTTTAACACCTTACAAATCGTGAATTACGTTGTAAATAAAGCATTTGCTACAGAAATGTAATAATTTCGCTTAAATGAAAATGGGAAACGCAAACTATCTTGTCCGATTACATTTTGTAAACATGACTTTGTGTTAAAATTTCGCCAACATTTCATTTCACTGAAAATATGAAAAAGAAATTAGGTACTTTTCAGAAAGTGAAAGCAATTATCCTACATAGAAAAACAAATTTCTGTATTACAGAAAAAGTTGACTTTTAAACCGCTTTAAATATTCAATTTATTGTTTTACTAAAGTTATAATAAATTACATATTAATTATTACATTTTACCATTGTTTACGTTTGGTCTGTAATTTAGTTTGGCGGATTTTTCAAACGCAAATTAGTTTTTGCTATCATAAATTAAACAGGTATCAATTGCAATACAATTTGATAATGTATTCCAATAAAAAACATTAATAAGACCAAAAGATTTAAATATGTTAAAATATTTCATTGTTCTGGTGTCAGCGGGATAATCTTGAGATTTTTGTACCAAAATAAGAGTGCTACTGATTTTCTGAACAACTTACACTTGCACATAAATATGACCTAAATTTTTGCTTTGGGTGAATTCCAGACGATTACTGATTATAACACAAATTGTATTTCGCGAATAAGGTTCGTTAACAAGAAGTTGCTTGCCAAGAATTTGACAAACAACATATACTTTTTTTTATATTGAAATAGCATTTATAACAATATGGTTATTGCAATAAATTTATTATTTTACACTAGAGACGGATATATAAAGTTTTTTTTGCCGAAGTGGCATCGTTTATGTAACAATAAAAAACTAATTCTAGTTTTTCTGGGCGCCAGGTAAAACTAATAAAATATTTAGGAGAAGAAATCTGATTTACAAATAACGTCGTATATTTAATTTTCTGTAATTATTACAGTGCAAGCTGTACGATAAGTGATGGGACGCTGTTATTCCACAACAGAATATTTCTTATTTAATTAATTATTATTATTATTGGCAAAACATAAGAGGGTGAAAAATAGTCTTAACAATCTTTTACTTGTATTTACGACAATTACTTTGTCTTTCAAACATAGCAACAATAAACTTCCCGATCTTGACCAAAATTTGTTTTATTTATGGCTTTGGTTTAACATTTGGTATCTGAGTGCGTTTTAGGAGTTAATTTTCAATTAGTACAATTCATTACTGGTATTTTACTTTTATTTTTCATATTTGAAAAATTATTTTGCAAATTAAACGGTTAAAATTTAATACAATATTCTTTTGAACTCCCAGTATCTGAGAAATTGCGTAAAATTTATAAGTACCACTGAAAGCTCATTTTTAGGATGCATGAGGAAATTTGAGTGGAATTGCCTAATTCAGATTTTATGAAAAACGTTTTTTGCAGTTGTATGCAATTAAGTGATAATAAAATTATAATTTTGTAGTTAAAAACCCTACAAAAGAACATTTTAAATTAAACTTTATTTTAAATAAAACTTTTATCGTAAAGATCTACTAACAAAACATTGTAAATTTATAAAAATTAAAGATAATGTTTTCGACTTTAAACCAAAGCGATTATCACAACAAGCTTTTTTAAACTTTTATACTTTTATTCTTGCTGTAAGCTTAAATTTGAAAAAACCTTACAGAAAAACAAATTTTAATTTTAATTGTGCTTAATTATTGTGGAACAAATTAAAACGTTTACTACAGGTTAAACTTAATATTGGCTCAATGACAAAAACAAAATACCTGATGTCTTGAAATTGTGTGTAAGGAAATCAGATCACACTCCCATAATTACAAAAACGTTACATTCCAATATAATTAGCAAGTAAAATTTGGTATAATAATATATTTCCGTAGTCGAACAGATTATTCATAAGGGCAAGGTGTTTTATAATATTTTCATAATGTTGCAGATCAAAGCAAATACTGCTTTGTATGTTTGTTATGACCACGATTTTAGTTATGATGTTAAGCACTAAATTACAAATTTCAGCGGCAGGTATCAAAGTAGACTAAGTATTCATATAAATAGCTTGGCACCTTGGCATAAAGACATAAACACCATTATGGAAGAGATTTAGCAAAAGCATTTGATTTAAGTTCATAGTGACGTGCTGACTTATTTATACCGATTTTTATGTCATACGGTTATAACGTTTTAGATTGAAACATGTACTTATATTTGAAACTATTACAATGTTAAAGGTTAATGTATATATCTAATTATGATAACAAAGTATCACATCGTTATGACTTTGTCGGGTAGACAACGTTGCACATTTCAACTGCAGCTGGTTTTATTCCAGTTATTATTAATTATAATAAAATTAAATTGTTAATATAAAATTCAAAATTTTCTGAATTGACATTAACCAAGTTAATAATTTTTCAATTTATAGAAGCTTTAATATTTTTATAATGAACCGGTTAACTGGCAGTAAATTAAAATTTACATTATAATTTGAAATTGATATTTGCAACATAAAAATAAATATTGATTTACTTAAAAAAGTCATATTAATAGAATTGAAAATATTATAAATTAATATGCATACCGTAATTGCAAAGATATAAAATGATTTTAAAAATGAAATACAAATATAAACAAATTAAAAATTAATAAATAAGGATTGATGTAATTTTAAGTTTTGATTACTTAATAACATACATTATAATATAAGTACATTAAACAAGCGTTTTTATGTTAAATTTTAAAGTCAAAAGTGTCTATCGCTGATTGGTCATTAATATAAAAAATATTTAAAAGGATAATTTAAAAATATTATTATCGCTTGCGTGATATAATGTAATAAAAGGGGTTGTAATTAATATATTATGTATGGGGTTAGTTGAATAATATAATATGATGTTAACATATTAAAAAAGTGAAGAATGTACTAATGCTTTTGTTATCTTGAAATTAAATACAATTTAATCAATTTAATTTTATGCACTGATTTCCACAATCATTTTTGTTTTTTGGGTTTATTCCAAAGCTCACTAGCACTCTAGCGTTTTCTTTGCAGTTAACAGTTAATTTTTTAATTAAATGAAAAAAATGTAAAAAACACAAAATCATCTAATTATTATTAAATTTTTAATTATTTTTAAATATTAAAATATATCTTTAATAAAAAATATAGATCGCTTTATTGTTTCATTTTCGTTTGGTTTTGTATTCCCATTACTAGATTGTACGCTACGCGTAAGTACGCTATAAAGGTTACTAGCTCTTAGTTTAGCATCGCAACACTTAGTCGTTACTTTGATCTTAGGAGTCTTTATTGACTTGACCTTAAATAGGCATTTTATACCCCGTACTACAAAATGAAAGGAATTTAAATAAATTAAACATGCAGAGGTAGTATAGAATTAGAATAACATGCCGGCGATGCGACAAAAGGGTCGAATAATATTAATATTGGACTGGTATTATAGAATTAATTTAAGTTTTATCCTTACGATATTTAAAACTATATTTTAAATATTTCACAAAAACGAAACAGCATATTTAATATTATTTCTCATTTTAGATAAGCGATTCAAATTTCTGAACCCACTGGAAGCCGTAGGGAAGACAACCCAGTCTGTTGCCATGACTATTTTCAAAACTGAAAGAGTTTTTTTTTTTGTTTTTCCAATATTTTAGAATATAACTATTTAAAAGAAATAATACAAAAAAATATGCTGGAACATCACCAAAAGATTTCCTTTTCGACAAGTTTATTGATTTCTAAAGCTTATTCTTCAAAACTGATTTTTTGAAAATACAATATTTCGTATTGTGCCTAAATGAATTTTTATAAACAATTAAAATGTTTCCTTTTCAAAAATTTACTAATTTGCGTTTTCTAATTATATAACTTTTACTAAACGAAAAACTACAGTGTTAGAAAACCCATCCGACCTGAATAGATTTTCTTAAAAAGGTTTTTGATGGCTTTCTCTATAGTGATTATTATAATAATATATAAATATTATTTATGTTTAGTAAATAAAAAAGTTAATTACTTTTTGTACTCCAATTTCCTTTTTGTTTTTGAGCTAAAAATGAGTTTTATTGAAAATACATTTTAATAATATGTAATAACTAGATAACCTTCTATAATTTTACTCTAAAAATTATCTGAGGGTTTTTAATTACAAATTTAAAATTATAATAATAAAATCAGTTTTGAATCACAGACAAATTAGTTAGGGACCATTGCTTTAAATCAGTTAATATTTTAAAGATAATTAATGTAGATAACAGCTGCTTTATAGGTAATTAACAGCAAAATTTTTTGTTATAGCAGCAAAAAAGTTATTTTGGCTTTATTTTAACTAATACATTTGTTGCCATATCTATAAATCTTTGTCACACTGTAGTCAAAAATTAAACTAAATGAAGAAAAATTATTATTCTATTACTACTTTTAAAAGTGCTTAAATTTTCTTACGCAAAATTCGGCAGTTCTAAAATACCTGGAAAATACGAAAAATAAGTTAATAAGGATAAAATAAATAAAGAGTACCCCATATAGTAATAACATCTCAATTATTCCGTTACATACCGAAAAATATGTATGTATGTATGAAATCACTAAAATTTCACATTATGACATTTTGTCAATAAATCTTCTATAATGCTTATCAATAGAGCTAATAAAGGTATTATGTTGAAAATTTACATCTTCTATAATTCGGAGTACACTTAACATATTGGGATTGGGATTTGATTTCAATATTAGCAATATTACAAGCTGATGTAAAGTGGGGTTTAAAATAATACAATACAACCCAACTCAGTCAATTAAATTTATTATATAGCTATTATATACCTTTATTTTATATTTAGAACGAAAATTGATTAAATATAAATTAATTTTAATAAAAAGTTGCTCGACTAAAGGTAGAAATATTTAAATTAAAACTATATTAAAAATGTAGCCAATTGAGGGATCAACATTAGATTGTTATACAAATAAGAATCTGCAACATACTATAATATACCATTGGCTTTTGGGAAGCCAAGATGCTGTTCTCCTTATGCTGCATGTAGATGCTGATGCTATTAAGTTATGGTTTTTATCAATAAACAGGAATTACACGTGTTCAGTAGCTTAAGAAAGCTACTAAAGCAAGTAGCTAAATTAATACAGGATTTACACGTGTACAGTAGCTTAAGCAAGCTACTAAAGCAAGTAGCTAAATTGAGTGTCGGTGCTTTTCTACTCACATTTAGTAGATTTGTCTAAACCATGCAAGTAACTAAAATTAATTTCATATTTTACGAATATTTTAGCTCCTTTAAAATTCAGTTACTTGCATGGTCTAGACAAATCTACTAAAGGCTTAAATTAGCCTTTAAAGGCTAATTTACACGTGTACAGTAGCTTAAGGAAGCTTTTAAAATATGAAACTAAATTTTATTACTTGCATGGTTTAGACAAATCTTCTAAATGTATGTAGAAAAGCACCAACACTTAATTTAGCTACTTGCTTTAGTAGCTTTCTTAAGCTACTACTGTAAATCCTGTTTTAGCTTCAGAATATAACTAGAAATGCGAGTTGAACAATATGAAACGCAGTAGGCGACTCATGACTTTTCATTCGAGGAGGCTAATACTAAAGTATAGATTTTTTAAAATAACCTTGAATTTCCTAAAATTTTCTAAGATTATCCCTTATATACCAGAATTTTTCAGCGGTTTCCCCTTCGGTCTAATCCCAACTTTTTTAAATTAAAAAAAAAACTTTGAAAATGCTTTTCTTCCTAGCCTGTATTCATCCACTCCTAAATGTAGGCTTTCTCTTTTCTTTCCATGCTTTCCAATCCACTGCCTTTATACCTGCCCTAATATGGGATTTTCCCACGCTTCTTTATACTTTCTTTTAGTCCGGTTTTCCAAATTTTTGACTTCTACCCACCTGGGGTTATTTCATTTTAAAATTCAACATAATATAACGGATTTAAGAAGTTGGTACGCTTTAAAACGATGTACGCTTGCCAATCCGTGTTGGCTAGTATTTATTTGGTAGTTCTATTTCCCTGACTGCGGTTAGAAGCCATTGATGCATTTAGATGTGGATTCTTCTGCCACCGATCCAGGATATCCTCCAATTTCTGAAAATACCCATCGTTTTGAGTCCTTCCTTCGCTTAATGTAAAGTGGCATCAGCAGGACCCCCTTCTCTTATATGCTTTCCGACTCTGTTTTCCGTTGGGATTGAAATTACAACCCCCGACAGAGTTGTACATCTCTTGTTAATATTCTTGCATTGCGCATCATATCCCCTTAGGTCCCTTCATGATGCTACTTACGTATGGTTTACAATGCTACTTAGGTATACAAAAGCGCACAATTCACATAAGAGGCTGACGCTCAACTACGCCAAGCTACGTACAAGCTACCTTGGATACACAATAAGGAAATGTGTTTTTCGTCTGCCTTGGTATTGCAATAGTTATACGCAATTTTAGTTGATGTATAATCAGTGCGGAGTAATTTCTTCGAAATAATCTCTAAATCATCATTAGTAGGTACAGTTAAACTCTCTTTTGAGAGTTCTTATAATCAATAATCTACTTTTTTAATTTTGAAACTTTTAATAGTTTAATTAATATTTTAGAATATCAGAGGAGGCTAAGTCTTTCTTGCTTCCTCTGACAAGCCGCCGCTGATGGAACGAGACGATAGTCGAGTAACATATTGCCTAGAGACTTTAAAGCAGTATAAGCCAATCTTGGGACAAGTAAGTCCCAAGTAATAAGACAAGTAGTTGAAATAAACTTCAAATGGTTATTAACAAAAGCATCCAATGTATATCTTGGAATAACCCATATGAATTAATTCAGCGCCTATTGCTTCTATGTGCATCTAAAAAATTTGTAATAGCAGTCATCAAATTAAATAAAACTTAATGAGTTTATTTTGAATTTTCTTTAAATTTCCAATAAATCGTGTGGTTTGTAAGCGACTTATTTAATCTTGATAAAGTAATATAGGTTCTTGATATAACGACACCAGCGCTGTTTTACTTTTTTTTTCATATTTAGGTTACAACGGAATATACTCAAATCTGATCCAAGTTGAGACCAAGTTTGATTTGTTTTTTAAGAAGTTAACAAAAAAGCGAAACAGACGAAAATGTTCCTTACGATTTATAATAATTAATGATAATTTTATCAGTAAGCCATGATCAATTTATAAAGGCCTGGGTTGTACGAATGTTATATTATAATACCCTTAAATAAATATTCTGATAAAAGCTCCCAAAGTAACTTTTACAAATAGAGCTACCAGCACAAGTCAAGCCACGTTAAAGCTGTGATTTTAATACAGTAAAATTTATGAATTAAGATTATCGTCTTATTCTACCCTCGTTTTTGGTACATTCAACGTACCCACATTAGAAACATAAATTTGGTTTCAAAAACGTATTACTGTTTTTGTATAAGCGTTTCTTTATAATTGAAAAAGTTAAACGAAAGTTTTCGGTGATAAATTACTACAAATTAATACATATAATATACCACCTACTTTTGTTTAATTTAGCTTTTATGTAATGCAATATACATTAAGAAGTATGTTTCATATTATGCAAACAATTTTATCTTATACATTTATGAAAACAATAAAATTTAATTACTAAAGTAACATCACTAGAGGAAAATAGAACTAACCGGACGCAGCAGAGGTTCCCCACGAGACAAAGTGTGGTAAGTTGAGTTGTTAGAAATGCGCGGGCTGTGATAACAACAAGGGGTTGTTTTGTTTTTATAGTCGCTTTATCTATAATTGGATCAAATAGAAGTCAGATCTTCTAACGCAAAGCTGTGTCAACGAGCTCTATATGAGAGTTTAGCTAATGAAATTTAGTGACCATGGGTTAGTTAGCTATTCGAGACTCTTTAAATTAACTATTATAATTTAAATTTAGTACTAAATTGTAATCAGTGTTGCACATTATTTTCACTTCAATTAGATTTTCTGTAAAATTAAAATTTAAATATTAACAAGCTAAGGAATCCTTTTTTTTGGTAGCGCAAAAGTCGTCTATTTGATTTGATTAAAAATTACCAGAATAAAAAAATACTAAATTTACTTAACACTTGGTTTATTTAACTGGTAGCAACAATGTGTATTTTTAATAAATTTGCTATATCGCGGAATCGAGCTTAATTTATATATTTCAATCATTTCATTTGCGTCATATCAATTAAAACGTTTGTTTTTGGTTTATAGAAATTTTTTATAGTTTATAAACAGCCGAATTTAATATTTATTTTATAAGAATTAAATTATTAGAATTATCATTGGTTTATGTATTTTATTAAAAAGCATGTAAACACAATGTATTGTACACAATAAATCCGCATGAATATTTTATCAATTTTTAAATGGCAATTATTTTGTACATTTTAATTCTTTATGCCTGATGTTTTGTAATTCTCTTTCATCCAGATTAAACAATGAATTGGTGTCGTGTAATTTAATTTGATGATATGCACAAAATAACTTCATTATGGTTAAGGTTAGTTCGTTTAAGAGTATCAGTCCTCCTGTCTTTTTATTTTAAGACAAACCGATTTGTTAATTCAAACAGACTTAGCTGATAACAAACGTCTACCTATTGTTGACTTAAGCAAGGATGTATCAGGTAGGAATTATGTAAATAAATTGAAGCTGGTGAATGTTTGTCAAGATTGTGAGCACTATATCATTATTGTTTTATGTTGTAATAATTGAACTGGACGTTTCATCTAGTATTTGGGTGCTTTTTGTTTTCTCAATCCTGAGATAGATCGACTTTGTGTTTTTGTAAAGTTTGAGATTAGAATATAATATCAGTAAGAATTTTATTAAAATGCATGACACTATTCTAACAATTTGATCCCTTACCCGTCTTCTGTGTAGCTTGTTTGGGATCCTTACTGGTAAGCTAGCCTTAAGGTTTGGATACGAGTAGTGTAAGGTTCGAGGAATGCCCCTTTGCGAAAATAACGTAGCATGTGCTAACTTCAAAGAGTACAAAATACTGTAAAACGTTGCAAATGCGAATATTTATCGTTCTAGTATTTGTAGCTACATACAGGGTGTCCAAAAATCTCAACGTCATTTCTTGCAGGACTGATAGACCAGCTCATAGCTGACCAGAATATCAAAATGTGACCTAAGTAAAATATCGTAAGTTTTCGAGATAATATGAATTTATGAATTTTGTGAAAATCGACATCTTAAATCAGTTTTTCGAGTGCCAAATGTACGAAATTCCATATTTTAAGATTATAATTAATGTTAGGTATACGCAACCCTGAATAGCCCTGCTGTTGATCACAGATTAAAAATAAAAAAGAATTTTAATAATAAAATATAATAATAAAACAAATTTAAATAAAAAAAATTTAAACGATATTTTACTAAAGTCATATTAGATTTTCTGATCAGTCATGAGCTGGCCTATCGGCCCTGCCAGGGATGACGTTGACTTCTGGGGCACCCTGTATAGTAGAACCATTACCAATGCTTGATTTGATATATTGATTCCTAATAATTTAATGACTCCAAAGAAATATGACACTTTCAATTGCAATTTTTCGTAAAATGAAATAGAGCCTTAACCTATATTCTAATTGAAACTAACTCTAACCTAAATCTAACTTAACATACCGTCAATCAGGGTCAATCGGAATTGGGATGAAAAGTTTTTAAATAAATAAATGGCGTCGATTTTTTAATATAAGCGACATTTTCAGGATACATAATAAATGCAATATAATTCAACAAAATCCCATTAAAATTGCGGAAGAATTTTGGATTGTCTGTATACGCTTTTGTGCGCTTAAAAACCTCTTTGGGAAAAAGTATTTATATTAAAATTTTAGGTCTGTTTTTTTTATTTGTTATGCCTTGGGATATCCTTCACACGTTTTATACTCGTTCATGTGTTTATTTCACTTAGTTTTTGTTTTATTACGTTTTTAATAATTTCTGATACTTTTAGGGGTGAATCGAGATAATGCCCAAATAAAAAAAAAACAATCTGGTAGCAAGGTCTACCAAAATTATGACCTAAATGTGCTTCAAACAGGTTTGATACAAAAGTTGTTAAATAATTCTTAGGGAAGGGAAGCAAATGAAATGTTTAACATCTTAAAATCAACGTAGCAGCGATATGCTACAAAGAATGTGAAGAAACAGGTGGGTCAAACTAAAAAGGCCCTATTAATAAAAAAAATGTTTAGTTATTTTTAAGTTATTTTTAATTTCCAATTCACTTCATTGAATGAGTTATTTGCACCATAAATGCGAAATAAATAATAAGATAGGGTATCCTGATTCACTCCATTGCGAGGTCCTTAAAAATTATTTCTCTTCACGTCGTTTGGACAGTGCAGAATTCAAGCTTAGGCCCGCAAGAGCAACTTGAGCTAGCTAAACTTGAAAGGCGAGAAAATTTTAGAACTTGAGAAATTTAAAGAAAAATCAAATTTTTAAATTTGATTTGGCTTAGCTTTGATGAGAATGCATGAACAAATTTCTAAGACCGCTCTAAATATACATATTACCTATATTCTAAATAATAAAGAATAGAAAATAGAATATAAATAGATAAAAAGTTAGATTTTTGGTTTGAAACTCATCAGCTCAAAAATATATGTTCTGTTTTGAACACAATCACAAAGCTAGGTTTTTCAAACCGGGGGGGAGGGGGGTCTGGGGGGTTATTGAATATAGAATGGAGGTTATAGAATATAGAATAGGGGGTATAGAATACCCCCCAGCACGTTAGTGATTGTAGTAAAAAAATAAAATGTATTATTGCATTTCAAATCAGAAATCTTAGATTTTTAAAAATTGTATTTCCGGTTTTAAACTTATAAGCTCAATAACATTATTTTGCGCACAATCTCTGTGTACTGGAGGGTATTCCATACCCCCCAGACCCCCCGGTTTGAAAACGTAGCCGGTGATTTGATCCTCAGTAAATTGGTCCATGGTAATTTGATCCCAGTAAAAAGACCCCCTGATAATTTCACTCCCGGTAATTTCACCTCTTCATAATTAAATCCCCGGTAATTTCACCCCGGTATTTTTACCCCCGATAATTTCACCTCTTGATAATTAAATCCCTGGTAATTTGATCACAAGGTGATTTCTTCTCCAGGTAATATGGACAATTTTACTAAAATTTTAAAAATTGTGAACTAGGCCCAAAGCAAATTTTACTAAAATTTTGGAAATGAATTTTAAAGCAAGTTAAATTTAAAGAAATTTATTTTTTTGTTGGTAGTTATAACATTACTAAAAAAACTAAAAAATAAAAAATTACATAACCGACTTGGGTCGGTTCTTAATTTCCGAGGTTTATTTGCCAGGGGATCAATTTACCAGGGGATTACCAAGGCGTGAAATTACCGGGGACCAATTTACTAGGGACCAATTATTCACCTAGCGCCGTTTGAAAAACCTATAGATTTGTGTATACGTATTGCGTTCATCCAGATAACTCAAAACTATCCTTTTTGACTTAGTGCCTTTTTCTTGCAACCTCATGATATATTGTGTACGGCTATTGAAATTTCATTGGAAATTGTTATTTTAATTCGGAAATATTCAGCGATGCAATTTCCATGACTGCTACTGTATATGTAAATGTTTTATTTGTAATAATTACTATCAAGAAATCAGGGCTCCATATCGGACAGGGCTCAGGACGCAGACGACCCTAAATTCGCTACTGCGTTTCGATAGAATCTGCCATCGAGATCAATCCTACTTTTTAATTTTTGACTTATTTCTATCAGGAGTTATAGTGAAAATTCCTGAAAACCCTCCCGATTCACTCCGATTGACGGTGATTCAAGCCTAACCCAACCTTTTTGGAACTCTTTGTTTCTTTGTTTTGACATTTCATCATGACAATCATGTACACCGATGTACACTTTCTTTTACATAAGAAATTAAGGAAAGTTAATTTTGTGCTACGTGTATCATTGCTCTTTACTATGCAATTTTTAGATACAGCTGAAAACAATTTTCAGCTGTATCTACTCCTTACTGACCCCGGTTAATAATCCGAAAATTTCAGCTATTTTTTGAATGATCAGAGTTTCTCAAAGATCTTGTTTAGTTTAGTAATTAGTTTAATTTATGCCTAAAATTACTTGTATGGTAAATAAAATCACCATATTTACAGTGGCTCCAACAATTATTAATACACCCCTATGTTAACCATGTAAATTGCACATTTTGAAACCGTTTTTTGACATACGAAACTCGCTTTTACAGCAAAATTTTTAAGATATTTTTTATTGCAAATTTTAATCTCTTCAGTTTTGTTTCTATACATTTTTTTATTTTCTTTCGCCGTTTACGAGTTACAGCGACTTGAAGAAAACTCTGTAAAAAACTTCCATAAGAGCAATGTTAATTTTATTAACTTTTTTACTTAGTTTTCTTTAAGTCGCTGTAACTCGTAAACGGCGAAAGAAAATAAAAAAATGTATAGAAACAAAACTGAAGAGATTAAAATTTGCAATAAAAAATATCTGAAAAGTTTTGCTGTAAAAGCGAGTTAAATATGTCAAAAAACCGTTTCAAAATGTGCAATTTACATGGTTAACATAGGGGTGTATTAATAATTGTTGGAGCCACTGTATGAAAATAGCCAATCCAATACATGCATTACGTTTTTCGACAAATTTTAATACTTATATTCATAATTTACGCCATGTATTACCATAACTGTATTAGAAAATTTTTAAATCGTGGGCCCGGTTTGCATGCTACTCTCTGGAAATTACCTATTCAGTATTTGCCTTAGATGATCAAAGTTTTGTTCGGTAGTTGAGGTTAAAGTTCAAGAGCCCATCTGTTTGAAAACTAGCATAAACATGCACTACTGGAACGTGAAGTGTGAGAGAAGTGTATGGCAAAGAGAACGAAATGTTAAAAAAAATTATTGAAAGAAAAATTAATATTTTGCATGTTTCGGAAGTTTAATGCTAAACCCAACACGAAAGTTGTAGTATATGCTACGAGTATATGTACTATGTATAGAAAAGTAAATAAATTGATGTCGTCTAGACTTCTATCGATTGATAAAAACTTAATAGTATTTATAATTTAAATTAAAAGTTAGAATAAGTATAAAAAGTAGTTGAAATGTCGAGTAGTAAAAAAATTAAAAATAGTTGATCGGATGTTAATCAAAAGATTTTAATTATTATTAAGATTGCAATCAATAATTATCTACATTGCAGATAGAAATTTCTCCAAGCACTATCAGAAAAGCCAATAATTGGTCAGGTCCGTATTTAAATTTATTATTGACTAAATAATTAGCAAGAAATTAAAAGAACTAAAATGTTTACATTATTACATAACAACATTACATTGGTTACATTGATGAAAAGGAATATATTATAATACCAAGCGAAATTATATTATATCATTTCAAATTTTTGATTTTGAAAATCTCACCTAAATACTTGCAGGCTTGGATGAAACGCAACTCTTCAGTTAAGATATTTATCTACTTATGGAAGATAGCACAGTTTTTGTTCGTGAATAAAAAGCATCTTTACTCACTAGTCTCATAAATTACTATTCCCCTTCGTAAATCGGTTAACTTTTTATATTTATTCTGTTTTATTTCAAGTTTATTCCTAACGGTTTTTCAAATTTTTTTAAAAACATGAACTAATCAAACTTTTAGATTAAATGTAGTATAAAAATATCACCAACAAAGAAGATGTATTTCTCCACGAACTTTTGATTTTTGATAATAATGATATGAAAATTATTATTTTCCTAATTGCAAGTTTGATAATAGGAAGTACCACCTGTAGAATAAATCCATAACCGGTAAAGCTGAAATACCAACAGAATACTTTATACTTCAGTAATATAAAGAACCTGTTAGCTCAGTGGTGTAGCCGTAGATGGCAGCTTCATAACGAGAAAGCAAAAATTCAACTGTAACCTACATTTGTATAACAAAATTGACAACGCAATCTTAAATCAGATTATGAATAGAAACAGTGATTAGAATTTTTAAAAATATTAATCACGACTTTTCTTTTAATGGGTGTTGCAACATGAACCGACAAGGTTTCAGGGTACTATAAAAAATTTCTTTTATGAATACACACAATGGATTTCCAATTCATGTGTTCAATGATCCGCGATTGCTATTTGCAAATTTTTTACTACATAATTTATTATTGAATATTTTAATAGCAGAATAATGTTTATAGTTTATGTACCTATAGTTAACTGTTACAATTCATACAATTTAATCTAATGATCAGTTTCTCAATGTGCCTAAGTATCTGCTAAGCATTTTAAGCAGATAATATTCTAAACAGGTAAAAGATGCACTCTGGTGCATCGAGTTTTATAACTTTCATTTGCATACGAAATTGTTATTTATTTCCTTTGATTACATTTTCAGTAAGCACACAACATAAAAGACCCGTAATACATGAAATATTTTTAATTTTAAATTTTTATAACAGCATTAATTAAGTTGTATACGATAGTGAAGATATTACGGATTGACAGCACTAAATGAAAAACAGAATATTATGAAAAACCATATTTTTGTAAATTTTTAAATTCATAATTATGCAAATGAAAGCACTATGTAGTGTCTGGTTTTAAAAATATTCTCCAGTAATGAAATTTTGTCGTGGGTTGGTATCTGCAATGATTCCATTTTATTGCGAATTAGCATATCGCTGTCCGCGCTGTTATAGCTTCCATAAACAAATTTACATTTAATTTAGTAGCCCAAATAAGTAATACAGGTTATAAAATCTATTTCATGTTATGTAACTGAAGTTTTTCAAAAACCGACATAAAATTGTTATGTATGGGGGTGGGTCGAAAAGTAAAAGCGAGTCAGGTTGTGATTTAGCTTTTATATAAAGTAACACGTAATTTATATAGCCTTGCCGACCTAATATACATAACAATAGAAAATAACCGACTTATATGATCAAATAGTTCATAGGTTAAATTTCTTTTGTTATTGTAATTTCGATAAGATAAAATACAATGGCGGATCGAATTTCTTCAAACAAAATATTAGAGTTATGGTTATTTAATCTCGCTAATATGTCATATTACTATGTATTTTACGGTAAAAATGCCGTAAGCTTCTTCGTACACTTGGGCTAAACCGATTGAGCTTTACGATAATTATTATTTAATTATCACGTTAAACGGATTTTGCCATGCAGAGAAAAAGTTAACTAAATGTTTTCGAATATCGAAAGCACGCAATATAAATTAAAAAATTGCGTGTACCAATCCGCACCTCAAAAGAACGTAAGAATATGGGATTCGCTTAAAAAGCTATTCATATGAAAAGTATAGAAAACTATGCAATTCTCGGTGCGTATATGTATATTATAAAGATACTAAAAAAAATTTTAATATGGTAACATATAAATGATTTATAGAAACATAAAATTGCAAATTAATTAGTATTTATAAAAGTATTTACTACCATTTTATTGCTACTGCATGTTAGAATGTATTATTTTTTTTACTGCACTCCACGTTTGAATACCAAAAGCCAAACGAGTCAAAAGCGGTAGAAAAATTTTGACGTTCATTGAATTAATTACTATTTGAAAGTTCGCCATTACAATTCCAGGAAATGTAAAAATAACGTTTTAATTTTCTATTTGAGTTTTTTAATGAACATTTTCAATTAGGAAGTTTTTTCGTGGCAAAATCAAGTTTTGTTTTTCTTAGTAAGTTTGCATGCATTAAGTATTTGTAAATTAAATGAGTACCAATTAAATAGTTCACGAATTTGACCTAACTACTAATTTTATAGTCAAGAAAATAAGTGTTACTAAATGAGCAGTGGACTGTAAACTTGTATAGTCAGAATGCAATGGTAAGTAATTAACTGTCAGCTAAACTTATTTTTAATTTGTTCGAATTTATCTAATAAAAGAAATTCGATACAAATCAGAGTAATAAATACTACAATTTGATTTTGGCTAAAGATTGTTATTGATGCTTCGAATATGAACCAAAATGATTTTTGGTTGTATTGCAGTGTAATCAATTACTATCTGCAGTATTCATTAAAATTGCCCTAATTGTATTAGATTGAAATCCAATCATCAAAGGTCACAGAATAGCATTGAGAAAAATAAGAGCCAGAGGCAATCACGATTGCCACTGGCTATCATGACCCCCGGAACCTTTCCCCTCTAGAATTCAATATCTGCACATAAACTTTGATTTCTACTTAGTCTCGGTATCGTAAAACAAGTTCACAAATTGCATGCCTATCGTATTTTTACTAATCATTGTTCAATCTTAAATGTTTATTACATACGCTGAAAAAAGTACGTTGCGGAATGCACATTCTAAATTATATGCATTACGGTAGTCTATCAATCACCTGTTAAGTACGATATTATTAGTTAAGAAGCATAGGATAATGGAAAACGTTAATTTTAGGTTTTCGCGAAACTTATAAATACGTCAATCGAAAACGTTAATGCAATAAGTTGCATTTGCATGCTGCAATCACTAATACTTTACGATTTTAAAAGCTTTCCGCAATGGGTGTTAATTATTACACAAAAATATATATACAGTCGTGCTCAAATGTAGTAAGCCACCCCTGAATTTTGTCAAAAGTATAAGGCCAGTCCGAATTTATAAAGGAAATTTACCTAAGCATATACCTGGTAACGTTTAAAAATATTTCCATTCAAATTAGAACCAAAGGGCCGTTAGGTAAAGACCACTTTTGAAATTATATAAATTTTTAATAATACGGTTTATTAGTACCTGTAGATAACGGTATTTTTATTTTTTCTAAAAGGCTTAAATTATTACAAATTCAAATTTTAGTTTAGTATTGTGAAGTGATAGCAACAACATCATGCCAAAACGACCGCATTTAAGTGTCGCTGTTCGCAGTAACATCTACAGGTGGCTTACTACATTTGAGCACGGCTGTATATCTGACTCGTCCCGACTTGCTAAATTCTAAAGATCGCATTAAGAATAATAATAATTTATGCGCTACATAAATTCGATAGGGAATAAATAAAAATATTTACGATTTTTGTTTAGCATGCACCCATGGCGGGATATTTTGATGGATTTATTATTTACGGGTTATGAAGATATTAAATTTCAAAAATTTTATTGGAAAATATAAATTTTACTAGTGCGAATAAAAAAAAAATGATGAATTAATAATTGAAAAAATAATTTCACGGTAAACTTTATATATTTTCAAAATTAAATATAATTATTGTTGTATATGATGAGCTGCGAGCGATCACGATTTCATTGTATTGACTTTATAAACATATTAACGTTAGATGGGCGTTTTCTTACGGCTTTTCCTTTTTAACTTATGTTGATAATCGCGATTTTTATTTATAATTATCTCTGCTAATAACTTCAAAATATACTTTAATATTCAATGAAAATATTTTTCATCGGTAAGCTACGGGCAGATGCTTTTTAATCCATGTTTTGTGAAAACACATTTTCTGTTATGGGACGGGCGGTCTGTTTATTCTTGCTTTTCCCATAACAACACTAAAGCGCCTTTGGTATGGCAATAACAAAAATGGAATAATCCGAATTATTACTATTATTATTTATAATTATAAAGATGACATTAGCCTCTCTATGCAATTAATTATACGTAAACAAAAAATTTACTTATAATTAACGTTATTTAATTAATTTTTAATGTCTGTGTCAAAAATTTTAAACTAATGATTAAGAAATAAATCAAATTGTTAATAAAGCTGTTAAGCGTTAACAATTAATTTTGGGTTGTAAAATGTGTAAATTTGGGCATATATCACATGATCGTGAGAGAATAATATAAATGATTTATGTGTTTTATTATATGGAACACAAAAAAGTGCCAACGCTTTAACGTTATTTTTATATTAAGTTAGACACTCCAGGTGAAAATAAAAAAATTGGAAGTAATTCATTATACTTTAAGTAATTTGTTAGGAAAAGTAAACAGACACCGTTCATTGCCGGAGATTTCTTCTAAGGCTCAATTACCTATTCAATCATCTATTTTACAATCGCATTTCTTCAATATTTCCATTGCGAAGAAGTTTGAAGAAAACATGGAAGAAATCCGTAAGTAACCTCGTAGAATAAAAGATACTAACGGGCTCATTCAAAATATACAATATTGTCTCGTTCCCTTCTAATTTCTACGTTTTTTCTACATGAAATAGCATTTTATTATTTTCTACTGAGTAACAATATATTTCATCTTGGTTTCCTATTCCATAGCTTGAGGATGTATACTTGACGCCACACAATGCGGATCTTTCATTAAGGAAGTAATTGGTGACATTTATACAATATAAATCACAAATAAAATAATAAATTTACAATCCAGCTTGTATGTGAACCTTAATCAATGTAACCTCACTGAAACAGTTTATAACAACTGTTTAAGTTATCTTCAGCTGTCGCCCTTATTTTTACAGCACGATTACACATCATGCTAAGACACAATCAGAACTCAACATAATATGAAATATTCTGATATTCAACTCGGTGTGAGCCCACACGACCAAATTAGAAGTTATAGTGCTTTTATAGTTAACGTGCAATCCTCACCACGTCGTAATGAAATTTCAAAGCAACTGGGAATTAATTTCATAAAAAACTAAAATTCGTAATTCAACTCTGTTGGATGCAGACCACACCAAACCACCCGTAGAATATAATTTGTTATCATATTCACATTGAAAATTACTTTTCAAATATTCCAAATATAACTATTAACAATTATCTGCTATTTTGAAAATTGAAAAAATTGAGTTTTTTAGATTTTAAAAATTTTAGTTAATAAGAAGTTGAATATAAAATTATTTTAGTTTAATGGTTTTTAAATTTAAAATAAAATTCTATTTTAACAAAGGAATGGGAAAATATTGTTGAATCTTTAGTCTAGTACCGGCGGATTGATGTTATTTAAAATATTAGTAATTAATTGAAATACTAACACATGAAGATTTTCAATCAAATCATTGAGATAGGATACTAATAGCTCTAACAGAGCTATTAGTAGCTATAGCCTCAACTGAGATTTGTTTTGCTGCAATAACAAATTTTTTGTTGCTGCAACAAATTTTCTGCTGCCATAACTAAGTTGTTTTCTATTCAGTTAAAAAGATTAGTTGATTTAACAAATTTTCTTATTCTGTAGAAACTGCAGAAAACTTGTTACAGCAACAAAAAACTCTGTTGAGGCTATAGCTACTAATAGCTCTGTTAGGGTGACAAATCCTTTTTCTCAGTGCAGTAATTTAATATTCCTAACGCTAACCTGCATTGCTCTGGAATTTTTGCAATAACTAGTAGTAAATACTAATTAATTCTTTCTTTATCATTTTTAAAATTCAAATATGATATTGAGAAAGGATTTGCGTCATTATACATTATATTCGAGAATATTAAAAATTTTACTGCTGATAGTAGAAAGTGACTATACCTAAAAACATGTACAATTAAGTTATTTAATCACTAATGCACTTATTTTCTGCAATGAAAGAAAGAAATATTTTAATTTGATAATAAAATAATATTATTTGATTTGACTTAATGTTATAAAAACTTGAAATATAATATATACATAGGTATGATCTCGGGTATAATTAAATTGCAACAAATTTTAAGTCTGCCATTATCAGAAGAATGCCTTGTATTTACTATAAAAAGTTTTCACGCTCCATTTAACTTGCATTACCCGAGAACTTTTAATTACAATATTTTAAACTTTGTTGAAGACAATAAGAAGATGATATCTCGGATTAGCTTTTAATTTAAAATCTTACAATATTTTATCTACAATCATTAAGAATAATTAGAAACTAAACTAATTTATTTTTAAAGTAAGAATATAATTAAAGAGAAAATTATATAACGTTTTGCCCTACATTTATTACTTTTGGGGTTTGCAAATGAAACGTTCAGGTTTTTGATTTTTCTGAAATCAAAAATTTTACAGGTGCAGATAGATCTAGGAGGAAATCGTGACTTCTATTTTTAAAAATATAGTAAAATGAATTATTCCTACAGTTAATTTTGTTTATTAGTTAATTTATTAGATTACAAGAGAATTTATCGAATCCCACATCTAAAAATAATGTAATAATTTTGCAATTAGGTGCACATTATAAAATATCTGTATATAAAGTTGTATATGTAGTTTATAAGAAATCGTAACATTTATGTAACAAACCATAATTTAAATTCCAAATACAAGTTCACAATCCGGGTAATAAATCTACAGTAAACGGATTTGCCGCTAATACATATTATGGTTAGTTTATTATATTTTGCATATATAAAAAATGGGTAACGAATGGGTAATTAATTGACCATTAATTACTCTTGATAGAGATTATTGACTACTGAATCACGTGCAGGTCTTTATGTTGTGTGCATAGAGAAACAATGAAACAATGCTTAAATTGGATTTGTGATTTAGTGCTAGCATGTACCTTTCGACACTTTCAGCCAAAAGTTTTCAAAATCTTTTATATTGTCGTCTTGTAATTTAAAATAAATTCATCGTTAAATATCGAAAAATAAAAAATCTACTCTTTCACATTTTAACCTACTTCTTGAATAAATTTCAAATATCAGTTTATTCGTAAATTAAAATTTATAATAAATATTATTTTATATTATTTATGATAGTGTCAAAATACTATGTACATGTTTATGTACTACCATTAAACAAATTTAGTAATTAAATTAATATTAGCCTAGAGAAGTAATAAAGACTTTAAATATAATTTGCAGTTTATTTTTTAGTTTTTGGCTGCGATAAATCAAAAGTTTAGAAATTTATGGTTTTCGCATCGTATAACAGTCAAATTGTGATTTATAATAGGTAAAGATACAAAATGGAAGGTTTTATTTAACCTTATTACATGACACATTACAATTAAAAAGTTTTATGAACATATTTTTAAACAAAATCGTATTACAACAGTTCAAAATTTAATAATTATAAGTGTGAATGGGAGTCAACTATTATGTTTAGAAAAAGATGTAGAAAGAAACGGTGAAAATAAAAGTTTTATAAAAAAATAAATAATATATTTAATAATACATACAGCTGTCGCCAAATGTATTAGGCCACCTATAAAATTTTCAATTTTAAGACCTAATTGAGTTTTTAACGCATTTTAAATAAAGAAAATTACAAATATATATTCTAAATATGTATTTATTACAAAAATTTAATACTTAGTGTGACCACCTTTCGCTTTAATTACGCTTCTAATACGTTTGGGCATGGTAGCCACTAACGTACTACATACATCCTTTGAAATTTTCTCCCATTCTTCGAAAATTATTCGTTCAAGGACCTTTTTCGACGATGGTTTATGAAGGCCTACCTTATTCTTCAATATTTTCCACAAATTTTCTATGGGCGACAGGTCCGGACTCTGTGGTGGCCAATCCAAAAGAGGAATTTTATTATCGCAAAACCACTGCACACTTGCCTTTGAACGATGGCACGGTGCATTGTCCTGTTGGAAAATATATTCAGGATCATCTTCATCAAAAAGTTTTACTATGGACGCCTCTAAATGTTCCTCCAAAGTTTCAATATACGATGAGGAATTCATTCTACCCTCGCATACTGTTGCTTCTCCAACGCCCCTAGCCGACATGCACCCCCAAATCATAATGCTACCGCCACCAAATTTGACGGTTGGTGCTATACATTCAGGATTGTATTCTTCCCCGGCTCTTCTTCTCACATATTGAGCGCCAGGTTGGCCAAAAAGCTAAAAAATTTACATTATAATTTATATAATTTTACTTTAAACGTTTTTTGTGTAAAAATAAAAGTTTTTAGGGTAAATTATGAAAATTATTACGTTAAAGGCAATGTAAAATACGTACCTCTATATTGCTTTCATCTGACCAAATCACCTTGGACCAGTCTTCAACTGTCCAATCTTTATATTTTTTTGCGAAATCTAACCGCTTTTTAATTTGCTTTTTATTGAGAAGGGGCTTCTTCCGAGCCTTACGACCATGTAGCCCTAATGACTGCAATCTCCGTGATACCGTTCGTTGAGAAATATCAACGCCTAACCCTTTTTTTAAATCCGCCCTAAGTTCTTTTGCTGTTTTTCGACGGTTTTTTAGTGATGCACGTTCCAAAAATCGATCTTCTCTAGGGGTTGTAGCCCGTTTTCTTCCCGATTTTGCACGATTTTCATAAGAACCACTCTCAGCATGTCGACTGAGAGTGGTTTGCACCGCACATCTTGAACATTTCAATTGTTTTGCAATATTTCTTTGACTTACCTTTTGCGATGCCATTAACACTATTTGAGCCCTTTTAGCAACTGTTAATTCACTTGTTTTAGCCATGATGTAAGTTTTTAGGTTACGACTTTTAAATAAAAATTTAATTTATGACAATATGGCCTTTTGGAATTACTTTTATATATTGTTAGAAATAAATAAATACCAACTAAAAGATTAAAAAATAATAATTTTTAAATAAAGCCACATTTACTACTTAAATATTAGGGTCAAATTTGAATGCTAGTCCTTTTAAAGGTTGTCAGGTATGTCCCAGCTATAAGACTTTATAGAATACAGGACCGGCCTAATCCTTTTGACCAAAACAGAGGGTGGCCTAATACATTTGGCGACAGCTTATATAAAATACATTTTCATGAAAACACAGAGTTTTTGAACTTTTCGAATCGATTCTTGAACTTCAAAATAAGTGACTCAAAACCAGAAAACTGATATACTGAAAACCTAGTTTTGGAACTGTTCTTGCTAAAAAGTACATTATCGTTGTGTTTCTATTAATTGCACATAATATCAAAAATTTCATTAATACTTTTACCTATTTTGACGTGGTTTACCGAAAAACCGAAAAACCTCAAACCAATAAAAATCACTATCACCTGCACCAGCCATCAAAACGTAATTTACGAACGGAAAATTTGATAGAAATTCATAATAACATTTGCGTGCTGATACTACATGAAAATAATAGAGCTACCTACCTACACATAAAAAACAATTAATGTAGCGGCGTGTTAAAGCAAAGCAAAGGATGAAAGCTAAAAGGCCGTGCAATGGATACTAAACCACTTTTGTGGAATTTGCAACAATCCAAAATTCTTAAAAATCGCATAATGTAATTAATTTATCGCAACGCTTGTAGCCAAATTTCTGTTTTTCAATAATTTTTAATCAAAGTCTAAGTACTGCAACTTAAAATGTAAACGATTACATTAATTAGAGGTCAACGAAATAATAATAAACATAACTGACACATTAAGGTTAACGAATGAAGATTACACGATAAATGTTAATGTTTCAAGATCTCAATTTATTGGATCACTTTGTTCATATTGTTCGAGGTTGAATAAAACGTAAATTTCAATAATAATGTACGATTATTTAAATAGAACAAAGAATTAAAAATATAGCGACTGACCACTTAAGAAGGACATTTTTAATTGTCCTTCTCATCTTTCTGGTTAAAAAATGCAATTACAAATTCGCAGGCCATGTTCAAAATATTGAATTACCAGAATATTTAATTATATTTGAAAACTTATCCTTTATGAATTTAAAAAATTTCCTTTCATTTAAATTAACTTTTTTCGTTATACTTGAAAACAGGCAAATCCTGGTGGTTTTATTGGTGTTCGCTTCGGATACATTGCTGTGATTTAAAGTGCAAGATCAATTTGTGGACTGTGGGGAAGGCAATGAGAAACCACCCCATTAATTACGTTTCCGTAGTAAATCATATTATTCTAGCTGATAGCCAACATTTGCTGGGGCGGATATATGGCCGACACTTTTTTTCAATTTAAAATTTTTAAATTATCAATTTAATTATTTACTAATTTGTGTTCCGATATAACTGGAATATCAGTCCAAAGACATTTTATCAATATAACTTACAAAAATATCTAAATAATAATAGCCATGATTCTTGAAATTTATTGGTGCAAACAATTTATTATAATCGCCTTAAATTTTTTTAAAATTCCTGCTACTTTATGGGTAGGTAATAATTACAGTAAATGCGTGTGAGAAAACGATTTACGTTTCTTTTAGTGCAAATTGGTATTTGCTATGTCGTAGAAAATTGACATTTAATTATTATTTGTTTAAACAACTTTTACAGCTGTATCAATTAATAATTGTATTTGAAAATGTAAATTGCCCATTGAACTGCGAAGCAGGACGCAGTACAATGTTTTTCACTGGTAAGTGACAATTGTCCCGGGGGCCATTTCTTTCATTCTACTTAAGATTTGTGAATGAACCTAACTTGTTTGAAGTTGTTTGCAATACAAATAAAATTTTGGCGTTGGTTGATTTTGAATAAAATTTCTAACCCGATGCTTTTGCAATTATAAATAATTGTTCCTATTTTTTCTTCCGTTCCATTGTAATATTGGACGTAGGTAACTTTGAAAGAATAACAAGAGAAAATGTGGCTGGTTGTGCGCGTCTTTATAATTGCAGTACCTACTATAATATCGAAAACTCGTGTGTCACACAATTATGTATCTCTTCGATTTTCACTCTTTTGTGTCGACAGGTACGTCAGTATCCTTCTCATCCATTCAAGTATACCTGACCCTCTTGTGACCTCTAAAGTAGGCGGTACTTAAAATCAAATTAACAATTATCCATAATAACTATTACTTCACAAAATTTTATTTAACTATTTTAGGCCAATATTTTTTTACACGTCTTATTAAATTTCATTTAATATTATAGCGCAGAAATTATTACAGAAATAATTAACCACGCTAGGTGTATACCTATAACACAGTTGAAAATTAAAAAGTAGTTTTTGAATCTATCATTTTATAGAATAAAACGCGAATTTCCGTTAGCTCGTTTAATCTGTACTTGTTAAAAAAATGTATTCGTTTAAGTGTCATGCTAATTTGTAATTAACAATAAAAAACCAATAAAGCTTTTTGTGCAAGTTGTGAAGAAGTTTAACTTATTATAAACAAGCGAGAACCACTTTAGAATGCCATCCAGTGTTATTAGTGTTCGCATAGTGAAAATTAAATAAGATTGATATCAGTTAATTTGATATGGCAAAATCGTAATTAATTTAACAACAAAATGTGTAAAAGATAACTTTAGCTTATTATTGACAACTTTTGTAAGAAAATTAAATTAGACACTTTAATTGCATTTAATTTAGAAATTAATTAGATTGATTACTATCCATCATTCATGAAGAAGTGCGTTTGACCCAAAGGTCACGGGAATATAAGAGACTTGGTTCCTCCAAGTTTTCCTATGAAACTAAAGAACCATTAAGGTCATCGTATAGTGTTAATCGCTATTAGATATAACTAAGTGAGAAATGTTCGTTTTAACTAAATTATATAAATACTTCCGCCGTACGATTATATTAAATGAGACATTGGAAATTATATACCACGATTTTGATATATTAGTATGCCGGCAGAGACGGACTAGTGCTAAAATTCTGATTCAAAAAAAATTTTAAAACAATTCACTGGCAAATCCGAATAGCAGTAGGAAATATTTTAAACTCAGGTTCCAAATAAAAAATGTTGAATTAATTTAGAAAAGCAAAAATAGGTGACTTCTTTCAAATTGGCGCGAGGAAAAATATTCGATTTTTAAAAGTAGTTAAATAAAATATTAAGGAATTGTATGATTAATGAGATTATAAGTAATCAAGATAAACAGCGTATAAATTTTAATTGGAACTGCAAAATAATAATATGAAAGCAATCGGTGATTTAGAAGAGAAAATTAAAACGGAAGTCATACATACGAAAATTATAAAAGTTGGACAAAGAATAAAATTATAAAATAAAATGGATTTCATCAAATAAATAACACTAACAGTGACATGTATATCGTACAAATTTTTGGAAAATAGTTTTAATTGTAGAAACCAAATTTTCATTTTCATTATTTTTAAAATGATGTTATGTAGAATTGTTTGCATTTTGCCTTATTCACATTCATCGAGATTGCTGCCAATCCGCCCCTGTCCACAGGAAAAAATTAAATGTTCAGTTTTATATCTGTTGGTAATTATCGATGTGTGGTTACTGCCAATTCAAATTTCCAATTAATGCGATTTTGATGTGATTGCTGTTATTTCTTAATAGAAGAACCCCTAGGTTCTAGGTAGATCGTGCGCTAAGCGAAAGTTTATTGTAATAAATTTAATGTTCTATGAACATAAATTTTAAGAGTTACAATAAATTTTCGCACTTAAATAAAAGGCAAACCTATAGATATGGCACATAATATTATGTACCTTTAAGGTATAAGAATATAAGTTGGAAATGTTTTAAGGTATTCTTAAATAAAGCAACCCATACTGGGAACAGACTAAAGCTTTTATGAATTGAATTTATAATGAAGAAGTTCTGAAAGGTATCACATTGGGAAACAAAATTTATATTCCTAATGAGACGGGGATTGTTAAAATACTTCTTCAATAGCGTTAGACGTGAAACTTAAAAAAAGTTACGTAATGAGGAAACCTTTGTGCATTTGCAACGCGGTATTACATAAAGTAAAATAGGGATTAGAGCGATGTCTAATACCACTAGAATACAATGTATGTATGGTAATTTATTGAAGGTCTAACTGGATCTTAAGTTTGCAATGTAGGAAAATTAATAATATTATTTTTTTCTAAATTATCATAAAAATGTAGAAAACTCTGACATAAGTGAATTATAATTTTATAATGGCTCACACCTGGTTACAACTTACATTACTGTGTAGCCTTTGCAAAAGCTGCAATTATAGACGTTTAGTTATGATAAATATCCATCGTTGAGACAAGTACACACCTTGTGATTACCATAAGTAAGACCGTTCCGTACCCAAATTATTATTATTTTGATCATATTAAAATGTCATAAATTTAACACCTAAAAGATGAAATATTCGAACACCGAAGGTTTACTTGTACGTGCAGGAAAAAGGAACAATAAAATTTTAATTGCTTGAGGAAAACTGAAGACAGATTTCACGTATGAAAAAATTAAAGCACTAAAACGGAATTGATGGCATAAAATAAGATATCTCAAGCTAAATTACAACCACACTGATTGAATATAGCTCTGAAACCTTTCTTTTACAAATCAACCGACGAGTTATTATTATGGTTTGCAAGAGAAGTTAATGGCCTAATTTTACTGTTAAAAAAGTTGCGTGCACCTTAAGTACCAAGATATCACTGCTTATAATCTTTTTTTAAAAATGCTTTAGGCAAACATTTACATAAGTAATTTATTTTTTATATAAAATTGGTTCAATATTGATAATTAAACATGGAACTAAAAGTAGAAATTTATACTTGAAACTCAATTACTTACAAAGTATTTCAAAATTATAGCAAGAACTTGATTTGCTTCTGCAAACTGTGAAGAAGAGTTCATCAAAACAAGCTTTATCTGGAAGCATTGATTATAAATTTTTAACAAAATACATAATTATACTATATGTTTAGCATATCTTCTTGAAAATTTATAATCAATTGTACAAAATAACAAAACAAGTCTGATAATGCAATTTTCACATAATTTACTAAACAACATTTTCCTTTCTCTTTTAAAAACTGGGGTAGTTGCCCCGGATGAAAAACTAAATGGGTGCAAAGGGGGGTATTTTTTACCGAAAAAAAGCTAAAACGTCACTACTTCTATTAGTTAAAAACGTTCTAACAAAGAAAAAGAAGGCCACCACTTACGTCAGGGGGCGTAAAATGTTTCATTCGCATCGGACGTAACATTCAATGACTCAGACATGAGTCGGACAATGGTTTATTTAATTTTTCTTCGGCTGATAGAGTATTATCATATTGCTAGTTCTGTTACTAAATAAACTATTTAAAATCATCAAAATGTCATACAGAAAACAATTTTTCATTTTACTTAATTGATTAAAAATTGAAGTATGTTGTTTCGAAAGCCAAAATCATAATCAACGCATTCGTACCTAAATATGTTTTAATGCAAAAACTGTAAACATAATATCTACTCCTAAACCAAATTTGCAAATTTATTTATCAACTAACTTTACTCTTAATAAATAACTTAAGGGGGGAAAAGGGTCTGAGAGATACAAACAAAGAAGCATATTTTTGCGATTTTTTTTTGCAGAGTACCTTATTTGTTAATATTTTTAAAATTTTTTACATTTTAAAGCATTATATTAATAATATTCTGCTAAATATTCGTTAAAAAATATTGCAAAATAAGCCAGTGGTATAGTGCTGCGACAATTGAGTCACATAAAAAAAAAGTTCCATGCGGTAGGCAGGATAACATAATAGATACAGATACATAAGTTTATCTTGAATGTGAACGAAGGATTATTTTTTATTTCAATTACAACTTAGTTTTCAATTAAGTTGTTATTTTAATTTATGTAAAAAATCACAGTTTTTTGATTGCACCTTTACCAAAAAGTAAAAAAGTAATATTTTGTTAATTCCTTCGTTCACATCCAAGATAAACTTATGAACTAAAGAAATATTTTTTGTTTTTTGATTTCAGATGAAGCAACCATGAATTATCCTGCCTACTGCATGGAACCTTTTTTTATTATGTGACTCAGTTCTCACCACTACCACTGGCTTATTTTGCAATATTTTTTAACGACAATTTAGCAAAGCATTCTTAAGATAATGCTTAATAATATAAAAATTTTTAAAAATATTAACAGATAAGGTATACCCTGCAAAAAAAAGTCACAAAAATATGCTTCTTTGTTTGTACATCAAACCCTTTTGCCCCTTAAGAGAGAGAGAAAGAGAGAGAGAGAAAACAAAAGTTGGGGTAGATCATTTTGTCATTTTAAACTAAATAATAAATTAATACAATTATTAGCAGTGCGAGTGTACTCTGCTCTCCCTAAAACTAGATTCATCTGTCATTATTTAGTATGTCGTATGTCAAATTAATAATTGCCTAACTTTCGAAGTTTAAGAAATTGCGAAAGTAAAAATTTTAATTAAGGAACTTACCTTTGTGTTGTTGTAGATCTAGTAGTCCAGGAGTCCAGATCAAGTTCATCATCACCATCCATCACCACCATTAAGTCTTTCCTTTAACACTTTCTTGGGGGAATGCACAAAAATGTCGAATTAACACAAACACTACCGCGCACTTCACGATTTCAGTTATTATTTTATTGTCAAATATTTAGATTTCGTTTTAATGTTACCATGCAATTTATTACATTATGGAAAAATAGTTTAAATCCCTGAAAATGTACACAGACAAGACGTTGTATGCATTTACCACGACCGCACTTCACTTTATGTTCAAAAATTCGCGATCTAATAAAACACTGATAAGTTTTTAGTTACTTAAACAATGACGTTGTAATAAAGCCCGATGCGTTTTTGTTTCGTAACGAAATGTATGGTATACTAATATTTCGCAAATTGTGCGTTTTTACTTGCGTTTTAACATCAAAAATGTCTTTACGGTTCTTTGATGAACACTTATTACATCAATTTTTGTAAATCACAGCACTAAAACCGCCAAAGTTTTGATTTTTGTATGAGCCGAATTGTCACTAACCAACGCCATTAAAAAACTGACTCATGCATCGTTGCAAGTTCAAACACGATCGCTTTTTGTTTTTTGTATGAATTTGACGCATTTGTTCACAAATAAAGAATATTTAAATCTGCAAATTGTAAATAATTTATTAAGAATTAAGTTGCAATAGAAAAATCATGAAAATTAGAAAATTGTATTTGATTCAAATGCACCCCACTTAAAAATAATTAATTTTAATTATAATTAAATAATTAATAAATTTAAAATAACAATATTGCAAAATAGTTATTTTTGTATTTAGGGCATAGAGGGTTAGTTTTTGGGCCACGACAACATACCCAAAAACATATTTTACGCCAGAGGGTGAAAAAAATATTTTTTATTCGAGCGAAAAAAATTGCAAAATATAAATTTTGTAATGAAAAATTTTAAAAATTTGTCGTATAAAAGTTTTCTTGCTTTCGTGGCTATGCTTAATTTCCGCTATTTTATTAGTAGACGGGCCAAAAAGTATTATTTTACTCCTGCTACGTAGAGCCGAGGTGTGACACTTGACGTCCGCTCGGAAAAAATAGTACATTATGCACTAAGGGAATAAAGTGACCTTTTTTTGGCCTGAGGGTAAAGGTTTGTTTGCACGAGGTGTTAGCTGAGGGCAATAATTACCCTCCGGACAAAAAAATTTCTTTATTCCCGAGGTGCATATACTGTTCTTTGCTTTTCCGGAAAGTAAAGTAGGAACTTCGCAAATTACGAAACTTTAAGCAATTTAACGCATGTTTTCAATAATGCACATGCTTGATAGTACACTACAAAGTAGCAGGTGGCGCACTAGTAGTTTTACCCACTACTACCAACCACCGAAAAGTACTAGAACGGTTCATTTACATTTGTGCGCTTGAAATAAGTAAACGTGTTATGATGAGTGGGGCGCTCGAAATTGCCAAAGCAGCAAAAATGGCGTTGGCAGATCTTTTGCCGACAAAATTAAAGAAAATTTATCGGAAACAATACGATGACTTTGTGCAATGGAGCAAGATGAAAGAATTGTCCGATTATTTTACTGAAGACGTGTTTTTGGTCTATTTTTACGAAAAGACCAACACCCATATTCATAAAAATTTTAGAAAGTTAAAATACCTTTAAAATGCAGGCGTCATAGACACCAATCACAAACGTTCATTTGTCTACATTGTAAGGTTTTCATTGGTTGTTTAACTTTAATGAGCGTTTTAGTTAAAATAGGTTTAAAACACTCTTTAAGTATTTTTATGAATACAGGGATAAAACGTTAAAGTCGTCCACCATGTGGTCGCAATATTCCATGATAAGGGCCGTGACAAAATTGGAATTCAATATTGATATCGGTAATTTTCACAAATTAACCGCTTTTATTAAGCGGAAAAACGAAAAAACGTGACGAAAAAATCACATTCCTCGGACCTCGGACCACGTGGCGGTAAATAATTCTTTGTAGCTAAAGTAAGTACTTCTTATTTATTTATCAATTTATTTACTAATTTATTTCATTGCAGGTCGCACTAATATTTAGCCTAGCGGGAGCGTGCCGGACCGAAGAGTTGGTGAATTTGTGCATAGAAGATGTAAAAGAAGTTGATTCTTCCACGTTGTTATGCACAATTAAAAATCAAAAACTGGTGTCGGACGCTCTTTTGTTATAAAGATTATTGCTCTAGAGCAAAAGAGCCACTTTACACCCACAAATCCGGGAGTAAAGTGAGTACTTTACTCCCGGAATGGCAAAAAATATTTTTTATGTTTTAAACCAGAGTCTCTATTACTTAGATAATGATTTAGCACACCACGACTACTTAACCAGAGTAGAGAACCAGGCTTTTAATGTTAATAATGTCAATCATTATTTCTAAGGTCTCGGTCTCTCCGACTCGGTCTCTCTGTAGATCCAAACCAGATATCTTAGCGTCAGTCGTAAATCGCGTCAACTACTAGACCAATTATCCATCTGAAAAATACAGTAATCTTTTAGCAATCTGAATTGTAATTTATATTTCATTGTTATAGGTTGCATATAGAGAGGGGGGGTCACTAATTAGTAAATTGACTTTTACTACCACTTAAAGTCTACTACTACTAAAACTTAAATATAAATCAATATAATTATGGAATTTTTTGACTGAAATATTCCCCGCGAATTATCCGCAACTGAGTTTAATCGAGACATTTGAGTGTAAGGGTGTATTAATTATTTGCACTAGAATCAGGGCAGAGAGGTAACTAGACTCTACAGTATGGTAAACCAGAAAAATAGTAAACCATTTAATTCAAAAATCACCAAAATAAAAACAGAAATTCCATAAGGAAAAGTTTGTTGCCTTACATCGTGGACCCAAAATGTTTAAATCGAACCAGACGTAACATAGCCTAATTACGGCTCTGTTAAAAACTGCCTATTTATGTACTATACAGAAGTTAAATTTTGTTTCTATATACTTATAGTTAGTTATCTCTTTATCATTGACTGGATTAAATGGATTAAAGAAAATTTGCAAAATAATAGAATTGGTCCCCCCCCCCATAAGCATATTCTAAATACGCCACTGTTAACAATAAAAATAAAACAAAAACACACTTAATTGACTCGTTTCAACGCCTCCCGTGTGTCAACCATCAACTGTTCTGCATAATTTAAATATTTCTCGAATACTTCCAGCAGTGCCGTAACTAGGGTATGGAAAGGAGCCGAAATTCAAAAGTTCAAATTGTAAATATTGTATTTAATATAGGCGCCAGGGGCCCTATTCTCGAGCTCACTCGACCGTATTCGCACCCGAATCATCATATTTAAACCAATCAACGACTAAGAATGAAGAATTCTTATTCTTGGTTTTCACATTGATTAGTTAAAATTCATATTTTTAAAATATGATAAAATATGTTATGATTGTTATATGACGTTATATAATTTGAAAATATGATGATTTGTGTGCGAATACGGTCGAGTGAGCTTGAGAATAACCCCCCCCCCCCAGAGGCGGCATTTGAAGAACGGTACCATTTAAATAAAGACGCCGAAATTCAACAGTTCAAATTATAAATATTGTTTTATTTAATTTATATCATGCATCCGGTAATTTTTTTATTATAACAGCAAAAAAATAGAAAAATTAAGCGCCTTTATTTTTTAAGTAGGGGCCTAGTTTTAAATATTTACATTGGTCAATTGGTTCAAAAAGAATGAAGAAAATTCTGTTACTAATGAAAATAATTTATAATCAGTTTTTCTAAATTTAATAAATTTTAGCTGAGCGTATGTCTCAAAATTAACAATTTTGTACCAAATTAAAAAAGAAATACCGGGACCCCTTATAGGGGGTACCCCATTTTCGTTAAGGCGCATTTTTACCCCTGACTGTTTTTTTCGTAGTTGGCCTTAGGCGTTAAAAGTTCTAGTTACGGCACTGTCTTCCAACATCTCCCACACATCACCCACATCTTCTCAGCATCTTATCTACGCCTCTCCCAACATCTCTACTATGTCTCCCATATCTCCCACACTTTTCTTGTCCCATATACACCAAATTTTAAAATAATTTTTTTATTTTAAAAATAATTTAAAATTTTAATTTTTTCGGGGAAAAAGTTGGTACCCCTGTAAGAAACACCACACCACATGCTTAACAAATTTTTAGTATTTATTAGTTTGTTGAGAAGCAAGTTTCATAACACTGCAAGATGAGAGCTAAGGTAAGCAGAAATTTTATTTGTAACATTTTTAATATATTTTCAAAAATTAGACATATTTGTTGTGATATTTTGCAAAAAATTAAAAAATATTTTTTTATAGTGGAGAAAGAAGCGCATGCGAAGGCTAAAACGCAAACGCAGGAAGATGCGTCAAGGGTCCAAGTAGACTATTGGGCTGCGATAAGTCCTATGGTAAGTTTTGTTATGTTTATTTTAAAAATTTAAATTAATTGTGTTAAAATTTTAGAATGTTGAAATGTTTATCAGAACGATGCGAAGAAAATTAAGACGAAAATCATCTGAATTTAAATAATTTAATAATTTTACTGTAATTTTTTATCGTAATCCACAATACAAACTGACATTCATATTATAAACAGGTGAATTTTTAATTTTGCAAAATTTTGGAAAACTGTACAAATAAAGATTTACCTAATAAACGTTGACTTCTTTTGTTCATTTGAGCACTTACATCAATAGATTATATTTAAATTTTTAATAGCTCTAACCGTTAAAGTAGCAGGTATAATTTCTAAAGTATGTTCAGTCAATAATGTTCTGGCGTTGACCATAGATTATTATAATAGACGAACAGTGCTTAATTATAATGTGTGGCATTATTTTGCTAAGACATTAAATTAGTCGGTCTTAATTTGCATTTCAAAATGTTAAACAATAGTAACATCGACTTTTTTATTATGCATTCAGCAAAATAAACACAAAATTTAAAAAGAAATTGTAATCCAGGGTGGTACCGGGACAACCAGCATTAATGATTTTCCCCATTGGTAAGTAGGGAAAACAGTCGAAAAAACATTTTGAGATGAAGGCACCCCTTCAAATCGGTTTTTTGTAGCCGAAAGGAGTTGTGGCGTTCACTTTTGTACTTGCATTGTTTGGGGGTCCAGGATCCTTTAAAACATATTTTTTTGTTAGTACTTCACAAAATGTACAAAATTAGCAGTTCTCTATTATAACGGTTACGGTTAGCCTTTTGACTTGGTGTTAGCACTTTGATTTGCTGTTAAGCGCATTTAAAAAGCACTTTATAAAATCATCTCTAGAGTGTAATTTCTCCTTTAAACAATCTCTGTATTTGTGCTAGTTTTAAGTTTTGATTTCGGTTATTTTGAAATAGTTTTCAAAATCGCAACCGAAAGTTAAATGTAAAATATTCATCGATTCTTTGGGAATCAGCCTGTTAATAATAATTTAATTAAAAATTAATAAAATGAAGTATTACAGAAATTTACTTCTGCTTTTGAAAGATATTATAGTAGCAATCATTACCTGAAAGCGCGTGCCTGAAATCTTAAAGAAAATAAAGTAATTTTATGATACTAATGATACATACAGTTACAAATTTTTTATGATATCAGTAAATATAAATTGTACTTATGTAACGTTAATTTACTATTACTTAACGATGACGATGTTGTAGAGATATCGAAATTTAATATATCAATCAAATTATAATTTATCTTGCACCTATGTTCTTTGTAAGCAATGTTTACAATTCGAAAAGTTGCAATAGAAAAAAATACATTTCAATTAATGAAATACGTATGCCTGGTTAGCTTTATTCAAGGGAAAGCTTTCTTATCATTTCTCGGGTGCCACTATACTTTCAGTTCACGATGTTTTTATTTCACCAACAAAGAAGTTGGTAATTATCTTACCCAATTTATTACTACTTTTTAGTAGTTTGAAAATATGTGGCAATTACAAAATTTAAAGCATTAAGCAGTCGAAGTTTTTTAATTAAAAACTTTGGAAAACCATTACATTTTCAGCGCAGTTACGTTAAAAGTTACTAAAAATTTTAAAATGCGAATTAAGTAATTTTATACAATTACAGCTCTGTTTGTTTTAATATAAAGAGGTTGTTCACCATCACCTTCTTAATTTTTGATTTGTCATGCTTCGTATTATTAATATATTTTACCTATTTACCCATGTAATAATTAAGGTAATTTGCTTCAATATTTGGTTAGAACCGTAAAATTAATTTTTTAATTTAACCTAATTTTTTCCTTAATCAATTTATGAATATTTTTGCATTTCATAATTAAATTTTGTTAATTAATTTTAATAGCCTACCAACTGGATGCTCTTGGTTTCAGTCAGAAATTCGTTCATTAGTGCTTTTTATACCATTTTTTTTACATCTTCTGAATATAAATTTTCCAATCTCTTGCTTTTAAAGGTTTCTCGATGTAAATTTTTATACTATGATGCTTGCACGTACGAATGTCCCAAAATATTATATTTAGTTCCAATTATTATTATTTGGTAAGTTTGAATCGCGTTGCCGTTAGAAATTTTGCAATAATAAATAATATTGACTTAACATAGTTTCCGCTTGCATATAACCATATTTGCAGATCTTAATGATAAATTCATCAATAATACATACTGCGTGCATGCTTACTTCATAACTCAGCATTTTGTATTACCTACTAGTTGATTCTTGTTCAAGATAATAGCCAAGTCACGTCCTGAATACAAAACTTGAAATTTTAAAATTTTTATTCTCACATTTATTATTTTCATCAATTACAAGATAAGTTAATATAAGTAGAATTGACAGCACAAACTGCAATTTCTGTTAGTTTGGATGGCAATCTCAAAATTGTTCTCATCTAAAAAAAAATTGTAAAAAAATCGTTTAATAAAGCTAACGTTACGTGTGTTAATAAAAGTTTGTTTTATTGGCTTGGAAAACATTTAATAAAATTTATTCTGAAGATATAAAAACTTTGATTTCGACTATACATAGAAGACTTGCGGTTTTCTTTGCTATGTAATCAGGTATTTAGATTTATTCTGCTTTTAATTTCTTTTTTTTAGTTGTAAATCAGTAAACCATGTCAATGTTTTAGAAAAATAGAACTAAAATGATTTCAAATTTTCACAGATAAAATGCATTGTAAGTATTTTAATAAATTATTTTAGTAATAATTATTTATGTAAAAGCTTAAAAAAATTTTAATTCTAAAATTTTGAGTCGTAAGAATGTTTTGATTCTTCCAGTTCAGCGCCTGATGAAGACATGGTGTGGTAAAACCGTTTGAAATAATTATAAATATTGTTTATTTCGTTTGTGAAAACCTAAAAACATTTTAGTTTAAAAAACATATAGGTGTTTTTTTAAAACAAAATGGGCACTGGAATTTTGGGCGCTGGCATTTGTGCGACGGTAAAAAAAATTATTTCAAATTTAAAAATATTTCAATTGAAAATATTTCCTTGACAAAATTTTTGCTTTTTCCTAACATTGGCGCTAAAAATGTTAAATTTCCTGACTTTTCATGCTTTTCCCTGACAAGTTTTAAATTACCTAACTTTTCCAGGTATTCCATACAAGTGGGAACTCTGTTTATTCATATATTTTATAAACAGAGCTGGGATTTGATGCATTTTGCATATTCTTTAATATTGATATGCCAACAGAGTCGTTTTGAAATGTGGACGAATTAGGAAAAAACAAATCCGAAAAAGTGTTTCTTAAAATGCATACATTTAGCATATTTTCAATGTTTGGTGCATATTTCAGCAAATAATGCATATTTGTGCATATTTGGACCACTTTTGGAGTTTTTTGCTGAATGTTTATAGAGAAAATAAAAATTTTATTATTAAATTTGTCAATTTAAGCAATTATTTTGAAAATATCCGTGCGTTCTGTTTATAACTTCCTTTTTGAAATATGCGCTCTTCAGAAATTTAGCGTTTTTCTTCATTGGCAATTTGGCAATATTTGGGTAGTCTTAAAATTAATTTTTAAACCTCACGTGATTAAAGAAAGACTCCTAAGATAAGGGGGTACCACAATCCTATTGTATCCTACAATTTTGTATTTCAAATACAAATTACAAAATACTGAACAAAATACAAAATACTTTAAAATTAATAACATCAAATAGACAGGGCCGTAATCAGTAACAGTAACGTAAAAAATTTTTGTTTACAATTTTTCTCATTCCACGATGTTATTGAATACGGCTCTGCCGTTGTATTGTATTGTTATTTGTTATCGGACACAGCTCTGCACAATATTCAGTTTTAAAATTTAAAAAAATGGCGGGGTTAACTTCACGCACATGAATTTTCTACAATATTGCTATTTGCTATAGAACATAGACAGGCGCGGATCCAGGATTTTGTTTAAGGGGGGGGGGGCAATTTTTGTGGGATTTTAATTATGTTCCAGAAAATTTGTTCTAAATAAAGAATTTGATAAACTTTTATTCATATAATACTTGTATTTGAATAATGAATGATCTGTTGGTCAGTCTTAAAAAAAGAATTTAAAAAAAACACATATAGGTAAGTACGTATGTACATTATAAGTTCTTAAATAGTAAATTCTAATCTCTTCTTACCGCCTGTTTTTGAAAATCTAGTGATTACGTTCTCAATATCAATAGAAATAATATGCCTATGGATGTGCATAAGAGCAAGACTAAAGAGGCAGTTTACATTCATGGTTGCACGTAAATATGTTCTAAGACGACAGCCTATCAACAGATGCATTTGACACTGGAAGCGTTGCAAGGACTAATAAAAATTCGTGTATTATTGGAAATGCATCCTTATCGCACCTGGCCAATATATCCAGAGCAGTTATGGGAAACTCTTTTTGCTGCTCCTTTTCTCCAATCTATTTCTCTCGCCGCAGCAAAAATTCATCATTTAGCAGAAGAGAAGCAACGCCTTTATCGATGTCAAGAAGCACTCCAAAGTGTTCGAGGAGGGTCTTAATACTTTTTTCATTTTCACTAAGTGAATTTTAAAAAATACCATATTTTTTTATACAAATACTGAAGCTTAGTTTTCAATAGTTTAGTCAAACTTCTCGATGGTATTTTTATCAGTAATTTCGAGTAAAACACTTGAACGAAACAATTTAAAACAACGACAATTTAAAAATTTTGAAATTGGTAAAAATAAAGTGCTTAAGGACTCAGGCTGAGGGGTGAGGGGGCAATTGCCCCTATTGCCCCCTTCCTGTATCCGCGCTTGAACACAAAGCTGTCTCAGAAAAAAAGGAATTTTTGTTATCATTTCCTACAGCATAGTGACTGTTCTTTATCTTTCCCCTTAAAAAATTTTCCGGTGTTCTTCAGAAAAACTAACCGGAAGCGATGGACACGTAGAAAATTTAAAAGTCACAATCATAGTACACACAACTACTAATGAGTCCGAGGTACATATTTATTTAAAGATATTTTTTTTAATTTTGCAAATTTTACACCCAGAAAATACAAAAAGTTATTTTCAGGATTTACACATGGTATAATAACCGATTCTCCCTTAGTGCTTAGTACAACCTGTTATTATTGTTGCCTCATGATGTATTACTGTAGTTTTGATTTGTTTTATTTCTATATAAACATCTTAATCTCGAAATACTTATAAACTGGTCCATATGCAATAATTTAAATATTTTTCAAGTCCTTTACTGAATGAAAAATCTAATGAAGTGATTTAATTTTAGAATTAATTAAAAACCTTTTTTAATTTCAAACCTGTTTAAAATATCATGCCGTTTTGGTTTTTGCTGCAGTTAGAAATAGACGTTTATCCAATTACTGCTTGTTTTTGATGTTTATGCAATTCAAAACCAGTAAACTTATAAGTTCTAAATCATTAAAATGATGTACTTAGATAAAATTAATTGATTTTATTCATGAAAATCATCCAAACCATATTGAATTAGAAACCATATTATTGATTTTTATTTATTTCAATCAAACAAAACTCAATTTTTTTGAGCCACTCACTGAAAAGTGACAAAATATGCCATTTAAAGATTGCATATTTGTAAACATTTTTCAATTGGAATTCAAAAATTATAGCTTTATTTTTTCAATTAAAATTTTTAAATATTATACATATTAATTATCTGCCAGTGGTTTATGTTTTACTCTCTGGGAAACTCTCATGGATCCCTGAATTGAAAAGAAGCGTTTGGCGATCGGATGCAGCCTGTGATCTATCACGGCTATAAATCGTAGACTAATCAAAATAATTTAGTGTAATTGCAAAATTAACATGCAATTGCAGAAATTTCAATAGGAAATTTTTCATATTATCTACATGGCCAATCCGCCCTCGATGACTTTCTCTAACAATGACTCGTGCAACGCCTTTATTGCTTACATTAGTTTTTGCAACTTGATCTGTAATTTATAGATTTATCTATTCAAAATTAAATATTCATTGTATCTATTTTTTCAATGTAAACATTACAGTAAAAATCATTGTAATATTTTGTAAATTTTTAATAGTGTAGTTCCTTATCAGTTCATCGGTCCAAAATTATTGATAAGTATATCAGACACCATATAATAAAATATTTACCTTAATAAACCAGAACAATTATTCTTGATGATCTTATGTCGGCTTTAAGCCAATATAATTTACTAAAATAACCACGACTTTATTACTTCAATATCTTGAAATGATGTCTGATTAAAATATCGATATAAAGTTGTATATTATATCCAGTTGATTTGAATGCCTTTAAAATTACAGGTTAGCTTTCAGTTTATAATAACTTGTTTTTGAATCTTATTTTCTTAATTTAAAATTGTTCGTATATAAATATAATAAATTCAGATAATGCAACATACATATTGCTTGGTTTAGCGGTCACGAATCTCATCTACCCCTACGCCGCAACTTCTAAATATTTTCTATCTTTGGATACCTACAAATCTCGTGTTGGAAATTTCTTTGCCTGAAACATTAAAATATTTATTGCTACAAGCCAAAAAAAGGACCAATAAAAGACTCCTTATTAACCTTTATGTGACTGAGAAATAAAACACCTTCTAATGACGGCATGGGTACCCGGGTACCGTCATACAATTACATGCACTTCTCCGCGCCTAAGCAGAAATTATAATTATCTACGATAGTTGTAAGACTATAATGTTTATTGTGCTTTGTGAGCCTAAGCTTTATGTACTTTATTGAGCAAGGTTAGAACCTATTAGACCTATCTAATTTTTGTATTTAAAAATTACAAGTGTTTTCAGTTATAAAAAGTTTTCATTATAAAAATTAAAATTATAATGTCAACTAGGATGTCTCACAATGAGTCTGGACCAAGTCACAGTTCTTTTCGAAAACCCAGATTGCGGAAAACGAGGTAAGATAAATTATTATTGTAATTACAAATTATATAAAAGTTTAAATTATTTAATATATGTACAATTACCCGCAGAAGAGCTCGGACATTCCTATTGTTTAGTTTACAATTAGCCATGGAATTTTTCTATTTCTTAAATTTCAACAATTAAATAGTCTTAACAATAAAAATTCAAAATTAAATATAAACTTCTATAATTTTTAACAAATGTAAACAAAAGCATAATAAGTAGTTGACAAATTACTAAACACTGCAAAGTTTTCTTGAGGTAAAGTACAATAATTATGTAGGTGTAAGAATACGAAGCTAGCAAATTACTAAACACTGCAAATTCTTTATTAGGTCAAGAATTATGATTGTGCTTTTATTATCTCACATCAGCAATATTAATTATTATATAAAAACTGATACATTCTGTAAACAAATCTAGTATTAATCGATTTGTTTATATGACTACCTCCGTTGGAGTAACCGAAAGGTTTACTTCGTTTCAACATAAAAGGGATGATCTCTCTTTTATTGCCATATTGTAATCTACCAATGTAAATTGTACATGTTGAATCTGTTTTTTTTATATAAAAATCTATTTTATGGCAAAACGTTTTAGACATTTTCTTCTGAAACTGTGACAACTTCTGAGACAATGATATGTGCAAGAAAAAACGTCAAAAGAGTTTTGCTCTAAAAGCGATTTATACGCAAAAAACTGTTTCAAAATGTTCAATTTACATTGGTGACATGCGAGTTCTTTTACGAGTCACACTGTATATTTACTTAGAAAAATCGATAATAATAATCAAAACACACTGATAAAATAACGGCACCGTTTATAGCTTTTATTTTTTACAGACTACCATCAGAAGAATTGATTGCAGAATCAGTATTTGAAGAAGAGCCATTTGTTGATTCTGATGAAGACGATGTTTAATATGTTTACTTTGGCTTTATTTCTAAATAAAATAATGTAAAAAAAGTTTAATTTTCTTTTTATTACTGCAATTCCTATCTAATTGCATATAAAAGTTATAGAGGTACCCGGGTACCCACTCCGTCATTAAAGGGTGTAATAATTTTGGACGCCATTTTCTCATAATAAAATTAATAATAATAAACAAAATAATACAGTAAAGTATAGTATATAAGAAGCTTAGAGATGTCACGAAATTTCCAAACATAACGAGTTTCAACACAAAAGTTATGAATGCTTCAAACTGCAAAAGGTACCCGGGTACCTCGCCAGTCACATAAAGGTTAAACAATACCGTAATTAAATGTCTCACAGACAATTGAAGTCTTAATAGACAATAAAATAAATAATAAAACTAAACATCCTATTTATAAAAGTTTATTGTTTGTTAGTTTTATGTAAAGGAAATTGATTTATTTCTTAGTTTATATTTTTTCATACTAGTGTCAAGTGATTTAATGTTATTGCAATGTATTCTTTGCAGCAACGACATAGCTGCTGTAGAAGTGTTAGCAATAATTTCTTATTTCAACTGCATAAAGCGTGGGAATGATTTTATATGCGTAATTCAGGTAAATTTTTAAACCAGTCGATTTAAAAAATCTGCAAATGTAATTGTAATTAACTTGTATTAATAACTAATTGACAGTCAACCGGTTTCTTGTATAGAATTTGATTGGAAATGCATTAGTTACACATTTTAATCGGTAAATCTGAACAACAATGTCGTATGATATTTAAAAAGGTAACTAATTTATAATTCAAGGTTATTTTTACAAATGAATACGATTGCATAATTCACAAGATTGAAAGAGCTGCATTTGATTGACGATTTTCACTTGATGTAAAGCAGTTTCGTCGTTGATTTGCATACACGTCGTGTTCTCTCTACGACCAAGTATTAAGTATACTGACACAAGAACAAATAAAATTGTATCCTGATGCTCGTATAAATAAAGACCTTGCATATTTCAAAATCACCTTCAATTGTGTAAAAAGAATAATTAATTCATCGCACTAAATTTGTATCCTGACACCATGTCATGTGAATAAATGATACAACAGAAGCTGACTACGCCCATTCTTCTTCACGTTTTTTATAAAGAACCATGCACATAAATTAACTACTGCAAGTGTGCAGTCAAAGCAGTGAAAACAAAGGAAAACTCAATAAAATAAAAATATTTTATAAATTGGTTGTATTCTGTTGCAGATCGAAGAAAACATTAAAATTGTAAAAGACGTCGTCTACGACATCGCTTTCGTCTATTCCAACGAGGAAAGTTTGTATTTGGCATCTGAAGTAGTTCGATTCCTTACTGTATCTCTTTCAACAATGTCACCGCAACCTAACTAACGGAATCGGTCGAAAAGATTTATTTCAAAAACATTGCATGCTGACGGTACTAAAAGGAAATAAAGTTGCACTTTTCTTATAATATTATTTTTCAGGCTTACTCCAGTCAAATGAAAAGTGAAAAATACTGTTTGGAAAAGTCACACATTTCGATATTCCTCTAAATAATGTAAAATGAGTTCTTTTCCGCACTAGTACGGAAAAGTAATCTTTTCGCGCACCGGGTGCGTTTTAGTATTTTTTCCAGCCTTATCTTTGATAATTTAAAAATAAATTTAATTCCACTGTTGTTTTTAATTTCCATTTTCATTTTCAAGAAGGTTTGTATAATATGCATCTGTATTTAAACTTGGAGTTTAATTCATTTTGCTTTAAGAATTTCTTTAGTAGGTAAATGTGCATGATCAAATTTGACTTTCCTTTCCGTAAATTGTTTATTAAAGATGTTTACGTAATTATATAATAAAATGGATGTTTCTCTAGTTAAATCAACAATTTGTGCTAAAATTAATCTTCATAAATTACGAGTAAGTATAAATATTATGTAAGTGATGCATCTTTAATAAAATTAATAGCCAGAGTCAGTATTACTAGCGAACATAATGAATTGAAATGGTGAGGAGTAATATCTTTATAAATCAAGTTGGCTATGTTTAAAATTACTTTTTCATGCATGCATATAAGAAAACTAATTGATAGCATATTGCTTTGCAAGAGTAGTTGTGAATTTTGTATAAACTTTACTCAACGATCCAAGATAAGACAACTGCCAATTTAATAAAGAGAAAACCTTAATTATATGTTGGTTATATAGAACGTTAACTTTTTTGTATTTCCAAAAAGCGTATATTGTACTTACTTTTTGTATTAAACAAGAAGTCATGATCACGATATTTTTAAAACAAAGGCGTCTAACTGTAAACGTTGGTGCGCTCAAGTTAAGAAATTTTTATTTTATTTTTATTATCTAAAGATTTTGACAGTAGATAGAAAAGATTAATTGAAAATTTTAATTAACTATCAGTTTTTATAGAGATATTTGTTACACATTTTTCGAACCAACATTATACGTACCTCAGGTGCAATTATCAAAATATTTTACGTTGAGTAATTATTTAACTGTACGAAAATGTTATTATTATTATTATCTTGGTAAATCGCTTATAAAGTACCCGAGTGTGCAATGAAATGACTTGACAACTGACAACTCTATTATTGCTCAATTGATTTTAACTGATTTATGCTGTTCCTTAAAGGTTGTTCAATTGTGTGTATGGCACTTTTCTATGGAATTATAACCGATACACGTTTTCCGATAAGAATTTATGCACCTAATCAAAATTATTCTCACAATTGATTTATAATTTGTCACACTTATTAGTTACCTGACAAGGAAAAGAACAAAATTTGTATAATGGAAACAGTTAGCAATACTATCACCTGGCATGACGTTAAATTTATCTCCAATTTTAACTAGATCTGTAGAAAGTCAATCTAATACAATTAAATGACACTCGAATTATTACCAGCTATAAATTAAACCTTCCTTGATTGTTAGTAAATCATTTAATAATGTTAAAGTGTTGCCAAATACCTACCTTTCAATAACAATGATAACAATAAAAATGTTCTTCTAACGACATAAAACTGCTGAAAGTCAAATCTATTAAATCAAACAAGCAATAAAACAATAATTTCAATTATCGAAAAAGTATGTTAGAATAATAATTGAGTTATGTCGATATTGCCGAGCTGAGAGGAACCGAAAATCAGTTACAATATACGAGCATTCTTTTTTTTAACGAAACTACTTACGTATAATATTAAGATACCCAGTAAGATAATTATAATCTATATTTTATGTTAAAATTATTTTACAATGTAGGTAGCACAGTTATATTTTTTACGAGAAAATATGTAAAAAATATAATTTATATGTTTAATATCAAAAACAATGGAAATGTTTGACTCCAAAAAAGAATTTCAAGTCAAGGTGTGGTAAATTGTAATAATATGCATTTTTTATACTAATAAAATTTTTAAACATTTTAATTGTTATTACTAGAGTACGGATTTCTAGAAATTTTGCTATACAGAAATATTGATAGCAGAAGTGTAATTGATATATATGTCCATGAATCTGATAAAAATAAGTCATTTGGCGGTATTTTTTTTATGCTTATATGCTTATTTTGATACTTTTATGCTTAAATTTGCTTTTAAGCTTTTTTGGTGCTTATTTTTAGCATTTTTCCAATAAATCAAAAAAAATTGCAGTACTTGCATAAATTAATACCTACATTTATTTCTGTTTTGCTTACACTAAATTGAATGTTTAGTTGACAACATGTTTTGATTATATAAACAAATGAAAAGACGGCAACTAGCTTCAAAGCTTCATGATATTGATATTGTATTTCATGATATACGATATAATAGGAGGTATAATGAAAACGTTGGTGTTCTTAAAAATGCTTATCAATCGCTTTTTCTTTTATATAAAAGAAATGCTGAAAATTTTAACTCATTTATAGATTGATCTTTGATAGTTTGACGTTTAATAATAGTTAAAAAGTGCGATTATCTAGTATATAATTAATTTATAATGCCGAAAGTTAAGCCCACCGTTAATGAGTGGATAAAAGATTATCCAGAATTAAAATATGAAAACAATCGATTGATTTGCAAAGCATGTTTAAAGATGGTAAGTTGTATTTATATTTTGAAATGCTCAAGATAATGTTAATAATATTCTCTAGATAAACAGCGAAAAGAAATTCAATATAATGCAACATCTTAAAACATCATTTCATTTGGAGAGTATGAAAAAATTTAAAAATGATGCAAACAAACAACAAACTTTATTTGAGTCAATCGCTGGTTCCAGTTCATCACAAGACCAGAAAACATTTTCATTAGATTTATGCAATGCAATGATATCATCGAATATACCATTAACAAAATTAGAAAACGGTTCATTTAGAGACTTTTTAGAAAAATATTGTGGTAGGCATGTTCCAAGTGAATCGAGTATTCGTAAAAATTACGTAGATCCTATCTATAAAAACGTTATTAACGAAATTAAAAATTTAATTGGAAATAATTATATTTGGTTTACGGTGGATGAAACAACCGATCGCTGTGGACGTTATGTTGCTCATCTAATGATCGGTATACTACATGAAGAAACTAACTGCAAAGCCTATTTAATTAGTTCTAAAGAATTAGAAAAAACTAATAATGGCACTGTTACTCGATTTGTACACGACAGTTTGACAGAATTCTTTTTGCCAAATGCAGTTCCGAATGAAAAAATTCTGCTTATGGTATCTGACGCTGCTCCCTACATGTGCAAATCTTATTCAAATTTAAAAATATTTTATACAAATTTAATACATTGCACATGTTTAGCTCATGGATTAAATAGAGTTGCAGAATCAGTTCGACTTCAATTTCCAATGGTAAACGAGCTTGTAAAACATGGAAAGAAAGTTTTTGTAAAAGCTCCACTACGAGTTCAAGCTTTTAAAGAAATGTTGCCTGGAGTTCCTCTACCTCCTGAACCCGTTATCACAAGATGGGGTACTTGGTTAGAAGCAACAATTTACTACGCAGATAATTTTGAAAAATTTAAAGAACTTATAATGTCATTTGAAGAATCTGCTTCGAATTCTATTAAAAAATGTCAGCAACTTATAAGCAAACAGGAACTTTTACAAAAACTAAATTTCATAAAAGCACATTACAGCTACATTAGCGCATCAATTAGGAAGTTGGAAACTAGAAATCTTCCTTTAACTGAAACTATAAATGTAGTCAACATATTTGAAAATGCGACTTCAAAAGTTCCAGGTGATATAGGCTTTGCAATAAATAAAAAATTAAAGGAAGTATTAGCAAAAAATGTTGGATTTAATACACTAAAGCAAATAGCTAGTGTTTTAAATGGAAATTTTAGTGAAGAAATGAACCTTGAAATACCACAAAACCTTATTGTAAAATTTAAGAACGCTCCAATTACCAGTGTCGAAGTAGAACGCAGTTTTTCCAAATTTAAATATGTCTTAAATGATCGTCGTAATAAATTTTTAATCGAAAATTTAGAAAAGCATTTAATAATTTCATGTTTTAGAAATGATGTAGAGTAGTTATTGTATTTTGTTACTTTTTATTACTATTTTTTTACTTTTTGTTCTTTTAATATTGTGTTACTTTTCAAATAAATTTTATTTAAAAAAGTTTTTTTAATGCTTATTAATAATTATGTTAAACTTTAATGCATATTTTTATGCATATAATGGCAATTTTTTGTGCTATTTTAAGCGCTATTTTCAAGATTTTTTATGCTTAAAAGTCCGTACTCTAGTTATTACTAACAAAAATTTTGAAATTCCACGAAATGGAAATTTTAAATTATTTTATATCAGTTACATTGACATTTTAGTTACATTTTGGATATCCCTGAACCGAAATATTTCAATTTTACAATTTTTTTACATTTTAATTTTGTAAACTTTGTAAATTTTTATTTTTGATTTGACTTTTTTTTTCTGCTTTCTCCCCGATTAGTTGAGTTTGAATCAGTTAGGTGGAAGAATCAGGTCTCTTGCCGCCAAGATTCTTTGAGTTTTTTTTATTATTAAATTTACAATTTGATTTGTATTGTTTTTTCTTTGCGAGAAAATTTGTTTTGCGAGAATAAAGTGAATTACTTCTTTTTTATCACAACTATTCTGGATTTGATTTTGTCGCATTTTGGACAAAAATTAGAATTTTGGAAAGTTTGAATATTTTAATGTTAAAATGTTAAAATTTGGATGATTGATATATATTTTAGAAGGTTGCAGATTTGGAAATTAATTTTAAAATCTAGAAAAAGGCGAATAAAATATTCACATATGATCAGATTATTTATTTGCTTTATTTTCTATTTTTTACATTTCAAAGTTTGTTTAAAACAAAATTAAATTAGATTTATGTGACAAAATTATTTATTTTGAAAAATTTATTTTAAAAATTCGATAAAAGTTTGGACTTTCCCACTATCCTGGAATATTATTAATTTAAGAGTGCATTTTTTCTGCAAAAGTACATCTTGGATTTATGACCCCGAAAAATACATTTTGTTATATAATATTGTCGTGGAACGTTAGATTTATTTTTCCAACTTCCTTTTCGACCTCGAAGTGATTTTTTTTGTTACCTAGCTCTTAAATATTATTTAAAATTTTGGATACCAAAATTAAAACTCTTTCGTATAAAACCAAAATCCAAATTATTTCAATTCAATGTTTATAATATTTTCAATCAAAACTGCAAAATTAAATTGAAAGATAACTCGCGGCACGAATTTAATTTCATCAAGTTCTATAATATGTAAACTATTTATAAATTTCCAATCAATATCAAATTTCTTGATACAAATCGATTGTCCCAAACTACTCTAATTTATGTCCAATCCAAAATATCCAAAGTCTATCCAAAATTTGAGACAATTTCCAAATATTAAATAATAAAATTAACTTACGTAGTATCAAACGTTTTATTTGCAAAATCATATAAATCTCAAAACCAAAAATCTCAAAATTATTCGGGAGACGACTTTCTCCTTAACCGCTGCGGGCGGCCATCTTGGCAAAAAGCCGCCTTAATCAAAATTTTCGTGCCAACTTACAATTTGTTGGCGCGAACAATTATTCAAAATATTCGCACTATTCATTAGAATTCATTAGAATTATTAACAAAATCAAATTTCAATTTCCAAAAATAAAAATTAAAATAGTTATTTACAAAATTAAAAATCGGATACTCGAAAAAAAAGAATCAAAATTAAACCACATTAAAATTCAAAATTTCATTCGGTAACACGACAATATATTGGTTTTTTAAAATAAAACCAATTTTTAAATATTCAAAATTAATTAGAAATTTTTGTTGAGTTTGAAGTCTATATTTGTAACAATATCAATTATTGTCCAGCGTTTCGAGTCTTATTTCTAACTAATTTAATAAAGGTCAAAACTATAATTTAATATTTAATTCAAATTTAATTTTGTATATCACCATTCACTATTGAAATTGTTGATAAAATATGCAAGATAACACCACACGTTGCACCAGCTTTGATTTTAATTTTGCAATTGAAAATTTTAATTTTAATGAAATTATAACGTTTTCCAAGTTATCGCATAAATCCAAATTTATTCTATCTAATTAACCCAATACCCGCCGCAATTCACAGGCGAGAAAATTTTTCGAAATTCCATCAGAAAAGTGATTATTATGAATGAAGAAAAAAGTTTTGTTTGAAAAATTTCTTAAGAATTTTGATTAATTTTGAGAAAAAAACCCTCCCATTTTTGGGACATAGGCTGAAAATAGAAGTAAAAGTTGATTAATTTTACACATTTATCTGAACATTTTTATTACATATTTAGGCATATATCGGGGCATATACATCGTGTTCATAAATTTATAGTTGAGAATGAAACAAAAAAAAAATTGATACCATTAGAAAAATGCATCGAAATTTTAACGACGCGTTTTGTGAAATCCCCAGCTTGATAAAATTTCCTGTAAAGAGCTGAATGCTCACCGAGTCTATCTGTTGTTGAATATAAATAGTTTCACATCTAATACAGGTTACTAGTCTTCTGGATACATGATTTTGACTGTAACATTAATGATGCTTGTTAAAATGCCTGCGTCCCAAAAATGGTACATTGGCGAGTATTGGGTTAAATCGTCTCCGAAATTGCCTCATTAATAAATTTACTCCAAGACTCCGCCAAAACTGGTCCAAATGGTATCAAAAATATACAAAATATCAAGCAAAACGTACTCACGCAAATCAAAATCATTTATTCACATAATATTAAATAATCTCAAATCAGGAGACGCAAAAATAATACAAAATCAGCGGAAACTTCCGCAAAACGCGTCCGTTCGCTTGCCAACCAAATTAAAAAATTCTACCAAAAACAACATAAAAGTATTGGCGCTAAAAATTATTTAAATATTTACATGAAATTAAATTTAAATTAAAATTTTTAAACGAAAAACAAAATTGCAAATTAAACAAAAATTAAAATTTCAAAATTAAAAATCTAAAAAAGGTCAGTTAATCCATATCACTAATTGAACTTTTACCTTTGCACTATTGGAAACAAGACAATTTTCTGAGAATTTTATGTAAATAACTTTTTGCGGATTATCCATTAGTTTTCGAGAAAACGGCATTTAAATATCAAAATTTTACAGGAATTTCTCCATAAGAATCGCACTACGGTTTCTACACGTGTGTTCTGTTGCCCGTACGTGTGCTCCGATATAGTCTTAGTGTTAGCGGTCAGACGCGATTGTTGCTCTGTCGAGTACACGTCGTACGTGTAGAACCCCTTGCTAGTAACCGCACACATTACACCGAGTTGCAACTGGTCGGGGAATGATTTTGTGCGTTTTAGGTTAATTTCGGATGCACTCTAAAATGACTTTCACCCCTTTCGAGTAGCACCTTTGGCGAGTTGGGACTACATACAGGGATTTTTTTGACGAACGCAACCAAGGCAAATCAAGGATCCACCCTAAAAACAAGTTAAATAATTAAAAATAAATAAATACTGTTTCTTAAAATGTTAGTACTAATTAACACACGTACGGGTAACAGAACACCTATGTAGAAATCGTAGTATAATCCCTATATAAAATTTTGATTTTTAAATGCCGTTTTCTCGAAAACTAATGGATAATCGGCAAAAATTTATTTACATAAAATGCTCAGAAAATTGTCCTCTTTCCAATAGTGCAAAGGTTAAAGGTCAATTCGGGTATGGATTAACTGACAGATTCCCTAAAAACTATGATTTTGAAATACGAAATTTCAGAGAACCTAAGCCCTCATTTTTATAAGCAAGAGACTCTTCATTAAAATTAAAAATATCTAAATCCGAAATTTTATAATTGTTTCCCACGGTTTTTATCCAATCCAAATCATCCAAATAAAATCCAAATTAATAATAAAAACTAGTCACAGCAAATCAAAACTTTTATTCGCACAAAATCAATCAAAAATCTCAATAAGAGACTCAGAATTCAAAGCTAACAAAGACCCTACGTAAACACGTCTGTTTACCTTGACGGACCTGGCAAAAAGCTAAAATTTTCGTGCTGACATACAATTTTTGGCGCAAAATTCAAATATTTACAAAATTCAAAATATTTACAACAAAATTAATTTTAGATTAAAAAAAATTGAAAAATAAAATTTCGAAATTGAAATTTAAAAAAAGGATTTTGGAACATGACAATTTAAATTTCAGATCCCAAATTTAATGTGGGTAATTTGGACGGCGTTTAAAATAAAAAAAAAACTTTTTCCTTAATTTTGAAAATCGCAAAATACTTTTAACATAGGATATAAAATTTGGTTTTCTTCGTGGTTAAAATTTGAAAATTACAGGTAACTTTTGCCATCGAGTGTTGTTAGCCAAGTATTCATTATTAAATTGCGGTTTGTGGTACTCCACTATTAATTTACACTTCGATGGAACAGCAATGGTTACAAAGTAATCTTTAAATCTTACAGCATTCTTCTATTAACTAATTTTGTATGAAAAGTGGCATTAGTTGATAATTTGATTACCAAAAGACTATAATTAAAAATTGCAAAAAAATATTTGCGTTAATATTATTTCCAGACACCCACACACTGATTAAATTTGTTCATTAATTACAATCTTTATAGAATATCATATTAATTATATAATAAAGATTAATTGGAAAGTAACTTTTTTTTATCTAATTGACTGAATTATTTAAGTATGCAGTTATTTAGGTACGCGACTTAAGCTTTTATTACATAAAAATTATTTTACACTCAGGAATTTAGTAGCAATTTGTGGTAAACTAATAATTAAAATGTGTTTAAATTTTTTTAAAATAACATATTACTTAACATTAATAATAATAAAAACCAAAATTAATGAGAAAGGGAGGCGGAAGACAACGAAATGAAAAATACACACGACGAAAAAGGAAAATTTAAAAATAAATTTATAACAAGAATAGGTATTATAAACAGAAAAATAAAAAAAGTTCTAACCGGGAATTTCGGTGTGGTAGTCGAAGCAGTAGAAGCACCAGGCCGTACAATATTTCAATGTTATCTTAAGAGATAATTATACACAGATAAAAATACAAATTTTAATTCTTTTTTTAAACCTGCATCTACAGTTTTTCGTAACGGTTTGATACAGAGAACGAAAATGATGTGATTTAACAATTTGCAAGGTTTTCATCAGAACTGATCTATCTAATTTATAAATCGATCAAGATAGTGTCCACCATTGCATTTTAATCTTTGTATTTTAAAAAGTACTTTTTCGAGTCTTGTTTCATAGCATAGCTCTTCGATACTCAACTTTTCAGTGAACGATGAAATGTGTTTTATTCGATTTTCTGTCATTGATAGATTCACTCACTGAGTGCGCTCGTTAATCCATTCGTAAAATATTTTAATTAAATGTGTATTTTTACCTAAAATACATTCAACCTTTACATTGTATGAAATATAATTTCTAAGTGATTTACTGCCGTAATTGCCGTAAGCGTACATTAGTCGACTAATTATTGTTTTATTTTATTACTTATTATAATTTCAGTAAAATTACACTGTGTTTAATCGCCATACCAAGAAGCAAAAAGTATCCATTTAGCATTATTTCTCACATCTCATGATTATTATACTCAACCAATACAACATTAATACCTAAATTAAGCCTTTTTAACTTTCAGAGTAACTTAATGATGTTCATTAGTGCCATCTATTGTTACAATTTTTATTTACTTTAATTTGAGTTACACTTACCACAGTGTACAAACAGGTGTACTCGTATGTATTATGTTATATCGACAAGAAACGTCTTCATACTTAATTAAGCAATCGAAATAGTAACAAAAATTGCGCTGTGCTACTTTAATCACCTACGCATAATTTACTACAATAATTAAATTTATTTGCTATATTTTACAGAGTTTATATTTTACGATAGCATATTAAAGTGTCAAGCTTTAAAATAAAGTTGCATGCAAAATAATTATACCCTTTTATTATGGGCACACCTTATCAATACATAATATACTATTGAAATATTTTGCAAAAACTAAAAATTTTACCATTCGTTTAATGTAATATTGTAACAAAGCAACATACATAAAAACTTTGAGGAAATTATGTATTTTAATTATAATAGATAATTGGCTAAAATAATCGACCAACAAATTTGCATAAATAATTATTTTCTTCGTCAATTAGGTAAAGAAACAATCCAGTTTGTATCGCATTAACGGCAATGCTGTTAAAAGTATACAGAGCGGTGTTGATTATTTTGAGTTTTATAATTATTGTAATTCTGATTTATTAACTACGAAAAGAAAATGTTTGCAAATGTTTCAATAACTCACAAACCATATTTTATAAAAGTTCAGTTCCTTGAGCATTATTAACAAATTTTTTATACTTCAGCGAACTTGTGTAATCTACCTACACAAGATGACCTGAAATGTAACCTGGGTTACAAATTGATGATTTTCATTTCGAATTTTATTAAAATAATTTATGTGGATTTTGCTATAAAATTATACGTTAATTAATTAATTACAAAGCACAAATCACGGCTATTAGTCTGATGAAGACATTCGCAGACGATTTAATTGATATTTAGTTGCTCAACTTCAAAAGTCAAAACAAACGAATGGAGCTTATTAAAATTTTCATTGTATTTTCCGCATAGCTTCCCGGTCAAAAATCTTATGTTTTGCCCACGCATTGATTTAATGTAAGTCTTGGTTCACCAATAAATAACGTGTAATTCTGTGTTAGATCCGCATTATGCCTTGTAAATCAAAATAGCGTAAAGCTGATAGGTCAGAGTTGAATTGTGTCTTGTGCAGGTGGCTGAGATAGTCTGCGTCGCCTTTGGTGCGTTTCTTAAGAAGTAAATGGACCGAGGAAGCTTGCCCGTATTACTACTGCCCACTGTTCTTGCATATTAATAAATGATTACGATGACTTAGATAATATTTTACAGTTACTTTGAAGCTATTCAGTTACTAAACTAGATTTTGATACTATCTAGAAGACTTTGTGTTTAGCTTCACGTAAGTTGCATTACAAATTGTATTATCGAAAAAGGACAAAAGAGTAGGATTGCAAAACGAACATTGGTGTTAGATTAACAGTATTAGATCATTTTCTTCTTGTGGTTTGAAAAATAGCTTCTTCATGAAGAAGCACTTCCGAAACTTCATGCTCGGTATATAGTCGAGCTGAAATGGAAGATTACCTGTTTATTCTTGCAATATTAATGTTAAGGATGTTTATTTTTCACATCATAATTTATATTATAAAAAAATTATAACGTCATCCGACCAAAACAAGAATTACTTGTATTATGATGACATTAAACTAGAGAAATAATTGAGATTTTCAATCATTTTAGTAATAAAATCCAATATTAAGTTTAGATTAAATCTGAATCGAACCGCAACAAGTACCTACATATTTGAATGATATTGCAAAACTTAAAATAGATCCTAAAATCTATATCCAGGTGTCTATTTGTTTCGAAATCTAAAATCTAATTGAGATAATTACTAGAATTATTATGCAATTTAAAAACTACATAAAATAGAATGACAGTGTAAAATTTAGTTTGTAATTTTATATAATCAAAAATCGTGCAAGTTATTAATCAAATTGTGTTTCCGGTTTACTTTTTTCAAACTGCATTATAAGTGATAATTAATTGAAACACGGGCGCTTAATTTTTAACGTAGCCTTGTACAAGGCTAACAACTTATATAAATATACGTAAATAATTTCAATTATTTGGTGATTTTCAGACTAATCACTTTTATTGCTTTTCTTTTCTTTCCAATATACCTAAACGATTCGAGATTATTTTATAATTTAATTTTCACTCTTTAAAAATAATGCTTCACTAGCAACAGAAACAAGAAAATAGGTACTTGGAAAAAGGAAGATTTATTAATGGCTCTGGACTTCTAGAGTTGCACTATTGTGGTTAAGTCAGTGCGGTTATCTGAATGTAAGAATCGCCTACCGCCGCCTCCTATTTATTTTATAGTTTACAGTCTGAAAAATAAATTATCATTTCATGTTTTCTCAACCGTTTTATTCGTTTATCGAACGACTCTCTCACGTACGTCTGCGATAAAATCACAAAATATTGTGAAAATATATCCAAAATAGAGTATTAATCGGCCCAACATCAGAAATTTGTAAGAGCATTTGTTTTACTTTAGTGCCGCCCAACGACCGGCAGCAAAAAATAACATTAAAATTAATAATCAAATATTAATGTTATTTAGAGAAAAACTATATTTTGTGGCTTATTGTCTGTACTTACAGAATTCGTTCCTCTTATCTGTTAATCCTCATACTCACTACAAATAGGCTTTGCTTTAGTTCTTTTGAAGCAATGAACCTTGAAAATTTACATTTGATTTACATTTACAAAATTAATTTACAAATTTAAAATTACAATATTTTTGAAGTCAAGATACATTGCTGTAGCACTGTAGAGTAGCTGAGCGGAAAAACCACCTTAGAGGGATAAAACAAGTTCCGATTTTCAAGTTAGAGCAGCTTCAGAGTTAGATTCTTTTCAGCTCTGTAATTCTCGAGTTCTGGTGGTTCAGAGTAGTAACTCTGCTCCAGTAAGGTGGCTTTTCCTCCAATTATTAATAACGAAAATTTCTAAGTAAAAAAAAAATCAAATTGAGAAAAAACGTGGATTCTAATTAATTGTCATAATTAGATGTTAAAACACTTTGATTGCAAACTAGAAACTTTTCGAAATAAAATTTTTCAGTGAATTTTTTGTTTTGAATTTTTTACCCAACCACAGCAGTGGATTGATGTAATTACTCGTTAAGTTACAAAGCGGAAATTCTGGGTTAAAATCTTGAATTCTCCGCTGGACCTTCCGGTGTACATCATCTATGTAGATGTAAAATTGATTCTATATTTACATACAGTAGCGGTCATGAAAATTGCATTGGGAATTATTCCCGAATTAAAAAAATAGATTTTTTATAATCTTTTTAAAAATAGTGAAACAAATCTCCGTGTTCAAAAACTTCAAAATTAATGTTTAAATTTGTAATTAGGGAGGAGGAGAGGATGATAAGTTAATTTTTCAAGAATTTATGTTGTTGAGTGAAGAAGAAAAAATTATTTTTTTCTTTTTAAAGGGAACAGTAGGTTTTAAAGAAAGGTGCTTTGATTATTAATTTTTATTTTTGGAATTTTTTACAGTCGAGGGTTTTTAAACTTTTTAATTTTTCTTTTATTTTACTCTTTTTGGAGTAGTTAATGAATATAGAGAATGGGGCGAGGGTGATCAAATTGGTTTTCTGCGATAAACTTTTTTTTATGGGTGAAAATTGTATTTGACCAGCCAGGAACACTCTACTGACCTTTACAAATATGCTGTCAAAAATGTACGTTGCTGTAACCGTTCGGGAGATATGGTGACACAAAAATATATAGATATATTGCGATGTAGTATTTTTAAAATATAAAACCAATTTTTTAATATTGAAAATTAATTTTGTACATCGCAGTCAAATATTGAAAATGTGATAAAATATTGTGAGATAGCACGATACGTTGCACCAGCTTTGATTTTAATTTTCCAATTTTAAATTTAAATTTTAAATAAATTAAAACATTTACCAAATTATCGCATTAATCAAAACTTATTCGATCCAATTAAATTGCCTCATTAATACATTTACTTTCAAAAATGCGCCAAAACTCATCCAAATCGAAACAAAAATATCCAAAATATCAAAAAAATAATCACTCACGCAAATTAAAACAATTTATTCACATAAAATCAAATAATCTTCAATTAGAGGCGCAAAATGTAACAAAATTAGCTGACACTTCCTCAAAACGCGTCCGTCCCCTTCGACGGACCTAACCAATCTCTATTTTGCAAAATTCATATCAACTTAAAATTTTCAAAATTCAAAATATTTACAATCATAACAATTTATTTACAAAATCAAAAATAAAATTCCAAATCAAACAAATATTTAATATTAAAAATTCAAAATATGATTTTGAAACCCGACAATATATAAACAAGGATTTTACATTGTATCTTCATATACCCTGTATTTTTGAAATACAGTCAAGGGTAATAAAGAATAGAAAATAGAAATAGATAATAAGCTAAATTTTTGATTTGAAACTCATAAACTAAAAAATATATTTTCTTTTTCGAACACAATCACAAAGCTATTGTTTTTCATTCCGGGGGGTTTGGGGGGTATGGAATACCCCCAAGACCTTAGTTGATTGTGTTAAAAAATGTGAATTTTAAATCAGAAATCTTAGATTTTAAAATTTTAGAAATTAGATTTCTAGTTTGAAACCCATAAGCTCAATATCACAATCTTCGGTGTACTGGAGCGCATTCCATGCCCCCCAGACCCCCCGGATAGAAAAATATAGCTTTGTAATTGTGTTCAAAAAAGAAAATATATTTTTGAGCTTATGAGTTTTTGAAATAGAGTCAGATAAAAAGTTAAATTTTTGGTTTGAAACTCATAATAGAATTTAAAAATCGAGCAGCCTACCGGAATGGAAATTAAGGACAAGTAGTCACAAACACCAAATGTTTTTCAACGAAACATATGTTGCGTTTTAAATAAAAAATTTTCCGGAATTTAATTTGGCGTTTGTGTGATTGACTACCTGTCCCTGAAACTCATAAGCTCATAAATATATCTTCTTTTTCGAACACAATCACAAAGCTAAATATGTTTTTCAATCCTGTCTGGGGGGCATGGAATGCCCTCCAGTACACCGAAGATTGTGATATTGAGCTTATGGGTTTCAAACCAAAAATATAACTTCTAAAATAAGTGATTGTGTTTAAAAAAAGAAAATGTGTTATTGAATTTCAAATCTGAAATCTTAGTTTTTAGAAGTTAGATTTCCGGTTTGAAATTTATAAGCTCAATAATATACTTTCTTGCGCATAATCACGGACGTAGTTATAGCTTTTGGATGGGAGGGGGTTTGACACTGCACTTTTCAAGATTTTGTAATTTTATTAAGAATCCCACGGTCTATTTACCTGTTACTGTGGATATTAAACTAATATTCGCGTTTTTGCTTAGGCTTATGGGTGGATCCAGACCCACTAAACACCCCCCTGTGCACACTATATATGTGCACACTATATATGTGCACTATTATAAGTGATTGTGTTTAAAAAAATGTGCTAATGAATTTCAAATCAGAAATCTTAGATTTTTAGAAATTAGATTTCCGGTTTGAAACTTATAAGTTCAATAACAATTTTTTGCGCACAATCTCTGGTGGTATACTGGAGGGTATTCCATACCCCCAAACTCCCCGATTTGAAAAACCTAGCTTTTTATTTATATTGTGTGTGGTTATAGGAATTTCATTGGGAATTACTACTATTATTTTAATTCGGAAATAATCACTGATGCAATTTCCATGACTGCTACTGTAAGTCGTGACGTGAAAAATGTCAAGTTAAATTATTTTTAAAACTTTACTGCGGTTTATAGTTTGAGATTACATTGAGAAATAGAAGATTTTTGCTTTAAAACAAAATACATACTTGGAATCAAACCGATTCGTTTTAAAACTAAACTAATTCTCGATCACCAAATAATGTTCTGGATATTTTCTACAACATTGCTACACATCCTGTAGTCGGAAGCTTGCGTTATATCATAGGTAGAAAAGTTTGCTTAATCTCTTTAATGGCATAAAATATTAGGTATAATTAATTCGTTTTATTTAAAAAATAAAGTAACCCAATTGCACCCACACATCCGCAATAATCTAAAGATCAAGGGCCTCCACCTAAGTATAATCAAATTGTTACCTATTTGGATGTAAATTAAATCCTCATAAAATAAATAAAATTATTATAATCGCCGTTATACTGAATTTTTCTAAACGAAACGATTTTCAAAAAAATAAAAAAAATTTTTATTTTTTGAAAATTTAAATTATTGTAAACATAAAAAAACTAATATTTCAGGATTATGAGCACAATTCTTATAAAATTGCATTAAGTGATTCATTGAATGATCAGTCAACGTAATAGGAAGTATATATCTTAATCACTGTATTAACCTGCCGGCTGATTTAAATTTTATGCGCTACTCTTGGTTTAATATTCGCAAACTCACAACGCTGTTTGCTTCTAGCAATGTTGTTAAAATTTATTTTCGCAGTATTTTAATTATATTTTTCTTTATTATAAATTTTCAATCGATACTCGATACAAAAAAAGTATATAGTAATGGTTTTTGCAAAAAAATAATAGTAACGTTACCGTTGTACACCACTCCTTTATTTATTCAAAATATCACGGTATTATTAGTCATAATAATAATAGTATTTTACTTTTATTAAAAAATGAAACGTAAAATGTCAGGGAATAATAAACTACAAGAAAAAAAATGTTTTACAAAATTTTATCCTGTGTAACATTTTGCTTGCTTATGTTTATAATTAACTTATATTTGCTTTACTTATATGGATCCATGTAAGTAATTAAATCCAAAATAGATTAACAGCAATGAAGTGAAATTGTTACTACTTAGTTAACTTTAATCTTTTACATACTAGTAGGTGAAACTGAAATCAACGGAAACAAACCAGTTCGAGTTTCCTGCGTAAGGAATAAAGAAATAAGAAAAAAATGTATAACAGCTTTCATTAAATGTTTAGTCAAAGTTATTTAACGATCAGTTGCAGTAATGTTATGTTTGTATTTTTATTTCTGATAGTTAATCTCTTTTTAATTGTTACATTTAAACTGTTAATTTTATGTACCTAAAGTGAGCAATTACTATCAAAGTAAAACAAAATCGCATTAATAATGATGTAGAACAATAAATGCTAAAATTATTTTTAAAACATAAATAATAATTAATTTTCTTGTTGGCAAAAACTTAATTTGCTACTGGAGCTTTCACATTATACTCTTTTTGTCGTTTTATCGAGTAAGAAATTCTCTCAATTTTTTATTGTTTTTAAATTATTTTAAGTAATTAAATTTCTTTTGTAAATTAATGTATGATTCGTAATTTATACCAAGGTAATTTAAAAAAATTTTTTTTTAAATTGTAATCGAAATTGTAAGAAACGTGCAATTAAAATGTGCATGGGAATTTTTATCAAATTTAGATCAATCGTCTAGACTGGAAAAATTTAGTTACCTACTTATGGTTGTTTGTCTTCACATGGACGAGATAATTTCTAATCACATCTCGGAAGAATAATAACGCCAACTATATTATCATTTATCACATGAATATTAATTACAAAATTAGAAAACTAATATTTCTTATCCTTGACAATATTTGCAATAAATTTTTGTAATCCGTTATTGTGCCACAGACAGTGCTTCGTGAAATATTACTTAAACTATAAATTACACGTACTTACTTGTGCGATCTATCCTATGACGTGATTAATTTGTTTCTAAACAAAGCTGTAAGATAAACTACCATTTAATACCGATTTCTTGTAACACTTTTTTGAAATATTAGTAATTTTAAAATAAACTAAAAGAAAAGCTTAATTAATATTGTTTTAAAGTAACGTCGACCTGGGAAATTTTTAAAACTAATCTTCAGAGCTTTCGTTCCAAATTTTTTAATATATTCGAAAAATCGTACCTACATCTTCATTTTTAAACATTGTAAAATTGACGTTACTTTAAACGAATTTAATAAATTATAAGTTTCATATGCTACTCCTTTGTGTATAATTGATCGATTTACCAGTAACATCTATAGATGCCGCATTTTGGCAAGAGTATTTCTAAAAATGGTAGGTTTATATTAATAGTTCTAGTTTTTGCACAACCGTTTCTATAAAAAATTACTTTGCGGTTGTTTATGATTATTAATCGTTTAAAATAAGAGAGCAGCTTATAAATTTAAAGTTAAACATAATTGTGGATATCCTGGAATTAATTTAGGGCAATTTAACTAATTGCATTGTTTTTCTAACGAGAGGATGCACGCATCGCAAATTGTTTTTTTTGCCTTTTCTCCAAGTCCATATAATCCCATCCAATTTAACTTTATTTCGACCTACTAAAATTATGGAAGAAACGTCAATTATAGAAAGAATATTTTCTGAACTTTAGTAATCGGGAAAGTTAGTAGCAAAAAAGTAGTGCATTCATCACATTAATGTCTTATTTCTATCAATCCATTGCAGGTTTTAATATTTTTAAGTGCATACTTTGAATTTGGTTCGACTCAAAGACAAAACAAAGAAATGAAAACTTTAATGCAATTAAAATTATATGCGCCCAGTAGAACAGCGTTGGGAAACGCAATCGACTACAATCGATTAGCGCGAATCCCACATCTTCCTGTTAATCGACCTGAAAACTTCTGAAATATTTTGTATCGACTTGTATTGAAAAACTAGAACATACACATAAGTCTAATTCTCATTTAATGTCGCCTGGAAATTCATTAAACCTGAAAAATCCTTTGTTCAAAATATCATTTTGTGTTTTCGCAAGCCTGACACGATTAATTTTGAAATCCTTCACACTGACAGAGTTGATATTTTTGTAAATTAAAAAATTTAATCTTTGCCAAACAATTTACAACCAGTTAATTTCTGAACCAATATTAATTATTTTATATAACTATAACATCTAACTGACAATAATTCGATCGTGTGAAAGCCGCTTCAGATAAGCTTAATCATCATCGCAGTAGTTAAATCCTAGATTAATTTTAATTAGAAATATTTTGCATCTACGATATCTACAAAAATAGGATAATTTATTATTAAACTATAGTTGAGAAATGATCGATTCCTCAACTATAATTCAATAATAATTATCAGTTTACGCTGAACTATATAATTTAAAAAGTTTGAATATAAAGAGCAATTTCAAGTGCTATATTGAGAAATTCGTGTTTTGCGCCATTTATTTTCAGAATGTTATACTAATTTAGTTAATCGATAGTTTCCGCCTATCTTGAAATACTTCTTTATGCAAATACAAAATGATTATTCGCTGCTGGGGGTGAAAAAGGTGTTAAGTCATTTTTTTCGAAAATGGGATGAATTAATTTTTGGAACATCTTTGCATTGGTAAAATAACTTAAGCCCTAAAGGGCTAAAAGAAACCTTTTATGATTAACGAACTGGAAAGATGTGAATTTTTCGATTTTGCTGACTTATACTCCACATCATTGGTAAGCTGAAAACAAGATAACATGGGCGAAACTTTTAACTGGAGAGAAGTGAGATGGATAAGATATGAGAAAAGTAATAGATCTTTCTTTTACAAAATATATCTCTAGATAAAAATGAAGATTTCAAAAGTCTCGGCTTAAAACAACGAAGTCGTCAACAAACTCTACAAAATATGCTAGAGCCAAAACAAGCGTATAAGAATCCGCTTCCAATAACAACAGAGAAGAAGAAACAACTACTGGAACTTTTTCCGTATATTTCGGAAGGAAATTGGAACTTCTATAAAAATTTAATAACTTCCATTGAAGAAATTGATGTGTTTCCGGATTTTTTATATTTAATTTATTTTGAATAACAAAGTATTAAAAAAACATTTTCTTCTGCAATCTCGATGGTGAAAAAGGAGTTAAGTCAAAAAAATTTCTTACGTAAAAGGGGTTAAGTCAATCAAAAGTCACTTTAGCACAATATTAATGTGCAAATAAAATTCCGCAGATAATTAAGCAAAAATATGTTAAAATTGAACATGAAATTTGTCAATTTCTTTGTCAAGCGTTAACTCAAAATCGACTTTTATGACTTAACCCCTTTTTAACCCGCAGCAACGTATTGATTTCTACATTTCAATATCAAGTAAAATGAAAACTAAAATTCGCTGATTTCAAAAATTTTATTTTTGTTTTACCCGATATTATCAAAGTTGAATTTTTAGTATATTTGCATTTAAAATTTTTATTAAAATTAAAAGTCTGATAATTTGTGTATTCAGCCAATGTCAAGTAGAACAGCGACCGTTTGCAGACGTCTAGACTACGCCACGCAACCCTTTCGAAGCTCTGACTAAGCCAAGCTTAATTTTAATTAATACATTAATATTGTTAAGGCGAACTTCTATAACGGGATTTGATCCATCGACCCGCAATGATGAATCAATTGTTGCCGGATCCATTAGGTCTTCAAGCACTTGTAAAGCTTTGTTTGGATTCCTTTAAATACAAGAATTAGAATAGAATCCTGATAAGATAAGGGGTCAGATTGACTATATTTTGGAATGCCTGCTTTTACCATCTGAAGCTATGAAATTCATTATTCACCGATTAAGGCATTATTTCTGCTAAGCAGCAGAAATTACTCGGAAAATGTTCCTGTTTATCGAGAGAAAATCGGAGATCAGGATAATCACCCCTTTGCCCCCCTTTGGGTCTGCCTCTATCACCTAGGTTAGTCCGGTGGCTTGTTATCTTTCCTAAAAAGGATCTAGTCCTAGCCAGGACCAAGATGATCTGAATCTGAGGCGTTATGACTTGACAAACCATTTTTAAATCAACCTAGGATTTTCAAAAATATTTATAATACCGCATTTTAAACTCACCTAATTTTAATTCCAGTGTTGTTGTGTATAGCTATTAAAAATTGCAAACTTTTTAATTTAAGAGAGGTTTTGTTATAGTTAGTTAGTATGTTATTAATTTTTTTTAATTAATTTTAGTCAATGTATTAGTAAGTATCTAACTCCTAAGGTAATTTTATGAAATTTGTGGAAAATATTCTTAGCTATCATAAACATTGTTTATTAAAAGAGCTAATAACCTCCGTATAATTTATTTTAATTACAAATAACTCCATTGTAAATTATTGTTATTACTCTCAATGGATTTACAAGATCTGTATAATTGGAACACTTTCTTTTAGTGAGTACCGAGCACCCGGATATCAATTATTGGTAATTTGCATTTAAAAATTAATAAGTATAATTTGGTAATGTACTTTAATGTATCAATAAAAAATCACCTAAATTTGTACCTAAGTATACTTTATTATGTATAACGAACCACTGATTGTTAGTGTATCGGCGAATATGCATGCAGATACGATTGCTTACAATTATACTCGAATGCATTGAATTCTGCCTACATGTAAGAGACACCAGTTCAACTTTTTACATCTAATGCAGATGATTCTTCTTTTATTTGTTCGCACTTGAAAAAGAAAGTTATAGTCATTTCAAAATTTGTTTATTAATCATTTTTGCACGACGTTTAATTTTATTCACAAAGGTTCACTTTAATTAAAATAGCGTTCCTATTCTTGCACGATCGCAACAAAAAGAGCTTTTTTGCGTTTTCCTATTCAGATATAAAATTAAAAATTTATTATCAATTTTCATCGAATTTTTAATTTTTTTTTTTAATAAAGAATTTCGAAAATACTTAACTACATTATTGAGATAACATAAAAATAATATTTAATTTATTTCACAAAGAGAAATATTTAATTGGTCTGAAAATTGTCGGATGAAATTATATTTCTCTCTGTGTAAGCGAATGAAATTAATACTTCTACTAAAGTAGAAGCTGTAACACTTCCACACCGGAAAAAATTGTATGGTGCAAATAGTTGAGATAAAATTATTCAAACTGATATGGTAGTAGTAATACTACGAAGTACGAATGCAATATTAGAAGTACTCGCAAAGGAAACTTTTCAAGTTTTGTAAGCAATATATTTCACATCACGAAAAATAAACAACACGAAGAAAACTTTACCACCTGCAAGGAATCCCTGAGTGTCTCGTAAGATATCCAATAAATCTGAACAACTTTACCACTTGTCTAGGAAATACAAATACAATGTCTACACCTGGCTAACAATAAATAATTGTGTTATTATTGCATTCTTTATGTGCAGTAATTTGAGGAAAAACTTTTTCAACGTGTAAACTTGTTAACATCGACTGTAATCATTTAATTAATTTATTACCAGTTTACCAATAACCGCTCGTATATTATCAGGACGTTTAATATAATAACGTGCTCACTCGGTCCGGCTTGGTTCGAATATTGAAAAAAAAATTAGAACCAATAAATTTCAAGTAGGTATAAAAATATTTGATGTTATCTGCTTATAAGAAAGTTGAAATTACTAACAGCAAATCTGATAGTATTGTTACGTTAACAATACTCTAAAAAAGGAAGTGTTTTGTGTACTTTAATAATATCCTGAAGATCGATTAAAGATTAATTACGTTCGGCTAGCAACAAACAAAACAAAATAATTAAGCAAATTTGGAAGTTACTGATCATTAAGGTTTATGAAAATTAATTATTTAAAGCAAACTTGAGTCGTACCTACGCTACGTTACAAATGCAACGATCAACTTGAACTACAAATGGATTTTATTGTTTCGCTAATTAATTACCTTATTTGCACGTAGAAAATGTATAGTTTAACCGAAAATTTTCTAGTGTTGGGTGTGGTTAATAGTACCTACTTAAAAAAATGTGAATGGCTTTTGCTAAATCATTATGCACGGTTTTCAACTTGTGCAAGTTTTTGACTCACCACAATATATTTTGTATAATAAACTTTATGGTATTGTATTTTATTTCTTGGGAAGTATTTCTTATACGTTTAAATTAGTAGGTATTTTAATTCCTACTCGAATAACACAACAAAATTTATGCCTATAGTTGATTGTATATTTATTCCCTGCAAATACAATAAAAATATAAACTTTTGTTGAGAATCATCACTTAAATGTTTTAATTTTTAAACATATCTGTAGTTAGGCAATAAACTCAAGAAAATTTTAAATTTACCTATTTCTGATGGAAAAATATAAACGTCCTGTACAAAATTGAACCAAAAGATGGAGTTGAGAAGAAGTTAACTGGTAAGTAACTGAACTTACTGAACATAATTATTATACTTCATTAATATATTTCTTTTAGAAGTTCTGTTGGCTTAATATTAATTTTTATCAAATATTTAAAAGAATTTTATAAATGAGAGGAATATAATTAAAATAACAGGTAAATAAATTAAAACAACATTGCTAGATTGCTAGAAGCACTTAAGTGTTGTAAATTTACGAATATTAAATCAAAAGTAGGTAATAAAATTTAAATCAGCCGACAGGTTACTACAGTGATTAATCTGTATACTTCTGTGAGGTCGACTGTTGTTTCGAATCGCTTAATGCTGTTTAATAACAAACAGTTGATTATAATTTGATAATCAAATTGAACATCATGATCATCGTCAGCACATTTTGATTAGGCTAAAGCCTGCTCGGGCATTCATCGATTACCTCAGTCGCCAACGCACCTTTTCCCTCAAGGATAATACTTCAGTATCTATTTTTCTGATCTGACTGTCTATTCTATCCAAATGCTTACAGCATTCTAAGCAAAGATCACCGGTAGAATAAGTTGAAATTTGCCATTTAAAAGTAATAGTTTTGATGTACATTTAATAATTTATCACTTAGAATTAATATGTCACATGGATTGAATATTTGAAAACTAAAACTGATATTTGCAAATATATCTATGTGAAATAGTTAAAAACCTATGTCTCTGTTCAGTGCGCACAAATAGCTTCTGTCATCAAATGCGCTTGTCAAATTGCTTTTAAGAGTATTCCAATGAATATATTTTTTCCTTCTAATGAATATTTTAGGTTTATTTACCCTTCTTTTTATTTTTTTAATTTTTATAGCGCAATAATTAGTAGCAGAAATATTTATTTACTTTATTTTGATTTTATTTTTATTTCAAAAAAAATGTTTATAACAAAAATGCAAAAAAAATTAATTAATTATTTGGCATTTAAAAATCATATTGTTGCATTTTTTATTTGCTGTTATATAATTTAAATAGCATCTTTTTTTCTAGAGGTTGGTTTAGACAGTAGCGGTCATGGAAATTGCATAGGAAATTATTCCTGAATTAAAGAATGGATTACAAAGTATATTATATTCTTAATAATAAATAATGGAAAATAGAACAGAAATAGCTAGATAACAAGTTAAATATTTAGTTTGAAACCTACAAGCTTAAAAACACATTTTCTTTTTTGAAAGCCAGGTTGTCAAACCGGGGGGCCTGGGGGGTGTGGAATACCCCCCAGCAGATCAGTGATTGTGTTCAAAAATAATAAATGAGTTATTGAATTTCAAATCAGAAATCTTAGATTTTAGAATTTATAAGTTAGAATTCTGGTTTGAACCCTATAAGTTCATTAACACATTTGTTTTGCACACAATCTCTGGTGTACTGGAGGGTATTCCATACCCCCCAGACCCCCCGGTTTGAAAACCTAGCTATGCATTCATTATTTAATTCGGAAATAATTACCTATGCAATTTTCATGAGTGCTACTTAAAATTGTAAATTTTCAAAATTATAAAAATTTAAATTAATTTACATAAGATGAAAAACAAATAGATATTTGAATGTACAATTCCCGCTTCTCCAAAATTCCGACAGCGAATAATTTGTAAAATCAAATTTCTGAAATATAATATTATCATTCTTGGTCAGAAAAATTACACAATTTTAGCTTTCTCCAAGGGGTAAATTTCTCGAAAATATTTTGTACACAAAATTCGGAATTTTAACAATTTCCATGAATTACAGGAATTTTCTAAATGAGCATTTTAGAGGTTTCCTAAGATTTCCAATGAATTCCGGCAATTTTTTAAAATTCTAGTGATTTCCAAAAAATTCCCAGAATTTCCAAGGAATTTCGATGATTTCCGAACAAGTTCTAATCTAAAAAAAAGACCACATACTAAAAACTTATAATTTGTGGGCAATTTGATGAAATCTGTTCATCGGCGTTAAAATGATAAGTTTTTCATAAATAATATTACGAGAAACCTTTTTTATTTTCAGTGTAGATTTCTAATAAGGAATTCCAATGATTTACAAGAAAATTCAAAACAAATGTACATAAAATTTTTGAGATAGTTGCCCCTTGGCTTTTTCTAAATTTATTATCCAATGTGGTACTCTGCAAAAAAAGCAAGGCAATATTACTGCATAATTTAAATTTAACCTGAGTTTAACAGAAACCTACCCTAACCTAAGCTTAATCTAAAACTAACCCAGTGGCGTAATTCGGGGGTGGCGACTGCCCAACCCAGTATTTTGTCATCCCCGAATTTTGAAGTAGAAGTAAAAATAATTTACTTCTACGGCATTTTTTTGATTCGTTATTAATTAGGCCTTATTTAGCGCATATAAATAAAATGTTTATTGGAACATGTATATTATATAACTTCCGGAAGTGGTAACACTGTTACCGCAAAAACGGTGTGTGATTTTCATGCTGAAAATAGTCTGAAAAAGCTTGAAAACTAAAAATGTAATGCTAGTTTTTTTTGGAATTTCCCGGGAGTTCCTCCTTATACGTAGAGGTGTTCCGTACCCCCCTTCCCCCCAGATCGCCAGTACATCTTTGTACCCTAGTTACAAAGCTACAATTAAGCTGTGGCATAACATAAGCCTAACTTAGATAAATTTCGATAAAACCTACGTACACATACCTTTCAATAATTATTTTTCTTATAATATTTCCAGATATTTCTACGCTTCTTGGCCTAACTTAATTGTGAATTTATCCCAATAAACTTGACCCAAGCAGATACGCACCTCACGAGGGGTTAGTGTAATTACTCCACAAAAATTAATTTGAAAGAAGTTGTAAAAAATTAAAACAAAGGTTGTTATTTTTGTAGCCCCCCAAAATTTTGGACTTAGTTGCACTTCTGGATTTAAGTCTAACCTAAGGTATACTTAAACCTGACTTAAACTTAATCCTTAATCTTAATCTTAAACCTTACGATAGTCATTTTCAGGTTTTTCAAATTTTTTATTAATAAATCAGAAAAAATCTGCACAACAAACAACAAAAATGAACCAATATTCAAAGCGCTCAATAAACAAACTGGCAATATATATCCTAACTTAAATCTAACCTAAATTCAAACTAAAACTGACCTACAGTAGTAGTCATGGAAATTGCATCGCTGATTACTTTCGAATTAAAATAACAATTATTCCCAATTAAATTTCAATAATTGCACACAATATAAACACAATACCTACACAACGCTAAGTTTTTCAAACCGGGGGGTCTGGGGGGCATAGAATGCTCTCCAGTACATCGGAGATTGCAGTATTGAGCTTATGGGTATTAAACCAGAAATCTAACTTTTAAAATTTTAAAATCTAAGATTTCTGATTTAAAATTCACGTTTTTTTAACCCGTATGATGTGCTGGGGTGGGTCCCAGTCGGGACTCAGGAAAAAAAGACCCCCCGGTTTGAAAAACCAAGTTTTGTGATTGTGTTCAAGAAGGAAATTGTAATTTTGAGCTTATTACTTTCAAACGAAATATTTAACTTTTTATCTATTTCTATTTTATTTTCTATTATTTATTTTTAAGAATATAATGATACTTACAAATCAATTTTTTTAAATCGGGAATAGCTCCCAATGCAATTTCCATGACCACTACTGTATATATGCTTAAAATAAGTCTGACCTATGCTTTATGTAAACCTAATTCAAACCTGACCTATGCTTAACCTATGTCCGATCTAAGTCTGACTAAGCTTCATTTTGATATTCGAAGGTTAGCTCTAACCTAAAGCGAATTGAAATCTCAAGCCAAAGTAACATGAAACTAAATGAAGTTTATATCCAAACTTAAATTTTTAATTGATACAGATTTTTGCTTTTTTCACTTATTGTGAAAAAATCACAAATATTTTTCGCTAATAAAAATTAACTATTTTGGAAATTGATAATTAATAGAGCAGTTTTATTATCAAAAGTCCGCAATCGTCTAATTAAAAATTCAAAAAAACACTTTGGTTACTAAACATCAGTCTTTTCACCTGCCGCTAAACCTTAAAGGTAGTTATTTTTAGGTAAATTGTTGATTTATTTGTTTATTGATTGATCAGTTACCCAGTTATTTTGCTTTACTTGGAAGTTTAACTAGAGATTGCGATCGGCCTTATAAAGTATTATTCAAACTTCGAGCGGTTTAGATATTTGCATAGCATTGTGCTACAAAAATTGAGAAGAATAATAATTAAGCTATCCTACTTGATTGCCTCCATCTTATTTTTCTTATTCTTTCTTCAGCATTCCTGCATTCTTTCGCGGTCATGCAGATTTTCGCTCATAAAAAGTATTGCAGTTATCTAGATTGCTTTTAAAATTTTTCTGAAATCCTATTTTCACCCCTAAAATGAATGCTATTTTATACCGTACGTTCAATAATTTATTGTATTAATAATATTTTCGTATAGGTGACACCCGTCATTTTTACATAGTTTATACCCGACAGCCTGAGAAAATTAAAATGATTAGCCTGTATAAGTTACAAGAACTGATACGATAATTGGCCATTCGTTAATAATTCATTAAGTTAAATGATTAATAATATTTAATAAAAGCTATCCGATTAAAAAGTTTAATTTATCAAAATTATCTATTTAATTCACCTACTTTTTCTCGTAAACTTGGTAGCATTTCGAGCAAAAACAAATAATAAAATTGAAGTTGATTTTGAAAACGCATCATTATTAAGGATCAATTCCCACCAATTTTTGTTTTTGATTTTATAATTAGTACGTGAATTGCAAGTACCGTTATAATGACTTTATCATGCTAACGAAACAATTTATTATTTTTCGTCGGGATTGATCTATGGCCACGAGTATGTCCTTCATATGTCTACATGAGCTTAACACACGATTTACTCATTTTATTTGCATCATTTAATATTTTAATAGAAGGTTGTTCACTTTAAAACTCAGTTTTGTTTACATTTACATCGCAACAGCTTTAACTGTGGTAGTAGGATATCGATCACCTTCAAAACTTACCCAACTGCACTTATTAATTTGACTTCATTCATTTCAAACTTGAAATCATCAAATGTGTCAGGTTTAAAAGGCCAAGGTAATCTAATCCGTGTAAAATGCTCTTTAACAATGCAAATAATTGGATGATTTTGCATAGTACATAATAATTTCAAGTGCAAAACATGCACAACGACTGGAAGATTATCCTAATGCTTCAAATTATGGTGAATTTACTCTTGGAGATTATTCAAGTTTACGTTATTTCTAGCTGATTTCAAATTCTCCACTTCTTGTGCAATAGCAAAATCCAATGTTTTAGAAATCGCAAAACTCTATCTGACTGCAGAAAAGTACATAAATAATAATTTTTTTAATTAAATAATTTTGTAAATTGCCTGCAAGTTTTAATATCGCTATTTATGTCAGTAAAAGGTGCTACTGCACATACTCGAATTGCAAACGGTTACGACGTAGGATTATTATTACCTGTATATTGTGGAAGTTAATTTATACCTAGTGCCATGTTCATATAGGTATACTTATTTAGGTAAAATTTGCATGTCAAAGGTTAAAATGGAAGTTCATAGAGCAGCTAGTTAAATTACATCGTCATTACTTTTGTAATTGTCCTTTTACAACGGTAATTTCCAACGCTCCTTATTATTCATACCCGTTCCTGTTTTAATAATCATTTTAGTTTTTGCCAATTAATTACCTAACTATACTAATATTTTCCAATTTTAACTGGTGCACTCATTCATTAATATAAGCATAATTGCTTTAAATTTTCCCGAAATTTTCATTTAATTTAAGTCGGCACAAAGCTGGAATTTTGAAAGGGATTCGCGAAGGTTAATGCATACTCATGGTAAGAGTAGAGCTTCACTTCTAACAACCTCGTTAGTATGAGATTTGATCGACACAATATTGAAAATCATAAATCTATCTGCCTGGATGTAACGAAAGATATCATAAACTATCTTGCTAATTGTTCCAATTGTATGCTTTTGGTGAGTCTCCCCAAAGAACATGATAATTAAACAAAAAAATGAAGAAAATAAAATCGGAGTATTACAGACACTTAGCCCTGTACCCAGACGACACTGTAATTTACGCGCATAAGTAGTGAATAAATAGTAGACGTTAAACATAATTATATAACAAAACTATTTCTGTTAGATAGATTGATTTAATAAAAATTACGATTCGCTCTCAAACTTGAATTAATAATCATAAAAAATTAGCAAATGATTTTTATCAAGTTACTAGATGTGTGCACTGTATAATTGGACTCGGCTTTCTTTTGATGTTCACCATGTAATCAGATGTACATGTCCACACTTGGTTGGTGTAGCTTAGCAGCCTTTTCGGTTGGCAAAAATCGATGTAGTGACCATTAGTTACAGCTGAACATGATAATCGTTATTATCAGAGCAACAGAAGTAATTTTTTGGGCTTTCCTAATACTACTGATAATCAAAATGTTCGGAAGTTCATTGTTTTGGAAATATATTTTTCGTTAAACCCAAAAATACATAAATTCAAAAAATTTTCAAATGCAGTGCTATTGCCGATGAGGAATACTATATGCTACAGAAAGTATAATGTAATATTAAATATGTCATTACGAGTTATTAAGAAAACTTAAATAAATTGTCATTAATACATTGACCGTTCTGTGATTTATACTAATAAGATAATATCTCGTGGCCATTATTTATAAGTTGACAGCAAAAGAATTAATAATTGGGCAATTTTCCACGAGATCCTTACAATAGCTGCTTATTGGCACCTGATTACCATACCATACTTTGTGAATACTAAAGTGTACACCACATCATAAATATATGCAGGCGGAAGCATTACGTAATCAAAAGAAATGACTTACATGATGAATATTTTATAACCGAAGTCTGAAGTACCATACAAAAATCAAAACAATTCACTTCCATTAGACGAAATCTGTTACGCCGAATATTATATATTTCTTTTGTTACCGCACTCCAAAATTGGAGGATCTTGAAAAGTCAAATTAACTTTCTACTAGTTCCTTTTGTACTCTTAAGAATAAAAGCTTATTTAAACATCCCGAAAAAATAGAAAGCACGACTTTTATGACACCGGCCAATTAAATTAGTATCTTAGTCATATCTAATTGACACGACTCGTTTTAATTATATTTCAAACATTAAATGCATTTTAGAACTCACCTAATTAATACGCTTTTAATTACAATGATAAACAAATTTTCTGTAGCTTTTAATCTAACTAACTCTTATTTCTAATTCCAGTTTTGTTAATTTTTTTTTTTCGCAAATGGGTATGCAAATTTCAACTTTCAGTTTAGATAACTGTTGACAGATGGCTTTAGCGTAAGCATAAGCTACCGGCAAAGTTAATTAAGATACGATGAATTTATATTTAAAAATGGATATGGATATGCATTAAAACTTACATTTGCATAATTTTAGCCATAATTTTGTGTTAATTAATTTAATCTGTTTCCTCATCTAAATTAACACGTGCCATATAAATTTCACGGTATAAAATGAATTAAAATTCTCATTTGAAGTAGGAAGGCAATCTGACGCTCAGTAACCCAAGAGTTTAACAGTAACAAATTGAATTCTTCTTACCCGGATGCAACTAAGTATATTAGGGCTGGGGTGTGAAACTGTTATAGCAGAATATTTTCTTTTATAACAGAGTGAATATACTACATCATTACAGTAACTTATAAATTTTGAAGGTTTGGATAGAAAATTCTTCGAGCGTATCTTTCTGACGGTATCTTTGGTTCAGTGATCGTCTTTTTAATTTAATATCAATCCCGCGTTGCAGAAAAAGATGACAACTTTTTTTATTATTGTGCAAAATTGATAGAAACTGAGCTTTAATTAATTTTTAAAGAAGCTTACTATAAGAATTTTTTTTTATGTTTACGAAAATTACACCGATAAATTCTATTACTAAAATTATGATATTATAACAATTTATTGTTTAAAAATGAAAAATACAAGAGTTCATTATAGTACATTCCTGTTTTTTTACAGTGTGAAAAACTGGCTTACAAAAGACATTTGGACTCAGTGCTTAATCTTATTTTTCTACAAAAAAATATCCAACCGCTGGTACTTTCGTAGACAATACTGTAATTACGGCTACACATACAAACATAGTTTAGTAGAACAACATTACAGCAGACAAAACAGAAAGCTCATTGTACGCTAAAAAATAAACTACTATACGAGATTCAATCTTGATATACTACATTTGGCCAAGTCAAAGATGTTTCCAACAACTACAAACGCTTACAAAGAATCAGTCAAAAATGGCAAAAGAAAAAATAAAATCGTCCAACAAAAAAAATTCGTAAAATGAATAATTCTTTTAAAAGTGTAAAAGTCTTTGGACTTCATGATGATAATTTAATAATGCATTAGTAAAGTGTTTAGTAAACAGATTGTAGATTTACAGAAAGCCAATAAAAAAAAGGTAGGTAATCATGTAGATTTCATACTTGTCGTTTTTTGTTGCAATATAAATAATATAATCTTGTATCTATAATTGGTCACTGATTGTTGATATAAATTAAAAGAATAAATAAACAACAGCCAACAATGTGCCAATCTATTTTTTGCTAACTATTTTTTATATTACCGAAGTTTTTGTTGGTTTTTTATTTCTTTTCCGGTTGATATTCGATTTTCAAACATATTTGGATCATCTAGAATTTATTGCAATATTTGAAGTTTGAAGATTTTGAGAATAAATTTACTAAATTTAAATTATTTAAATATAAAAAACCTTCAAGCAGTTGATGCAGTAACCGACATCTTATTTTCACCATCTTCATCGTAATTATGGCATTTTCAAATTTTCTTCACTTTTTCTGCCTATTGCTATTTACATAACTCCATGCTTTTTCCTTTCTACTAAAGACTGTCTCGAGAAAATATAATTGCATTTATTTTCTTTTCTGTTTTAAAGTTTTGTCGATTTATATCGATTCTTATCAACGACTAAATCATTTTATCCTCTGATTCTCCAAGATATGTTGTAAAGGCGTGACTTCTAATTCTTCTCTTATTGCCGTATTTATTATTTTGTTCAATCTTCCAACATTTAAAATCGATCTCAAAACTTTCATTCTCCAGCTTGAAGCTCTTTTTTTTATTTTTTAAACACTAAATATTTTCATCTATAGATGAAATAGTATAGAGATTTCATGCTCTTGCTTCTCCAGGATATTTCCTGGTTGGTTATAAAAGTTTCATTCAAAACTTAGTATACTTTTGTAAAATTTTTCTGTTATATTGTCGCGTTACAAAATCTCGATTAAATGATTATTTTGATTTTTGATTTTGTAAAAATTTTAAATTTTGATTTTTAATTTGTTCATTTTCCCACCAACAAGTTAAGGTGGCAATAACGAGGTGGAAAAAATGTTGCTTTTGCCGACAATGGCCGCCGTACGTGGTTGAATCGTAGTTTTTGTGATGTTTTAATTGCGAATATTAGTTCTACGAATTTGTATTTGGCTAATAAACTTAATATTTTTCGTAAGTTCAGTTATGATTTATTTCGAATATATTTGTCTCAGTTTTGAACAATATTTTGGATATTTTTGGAAATCGTTTTTAATCGATTTGGAGAGATATATTGAATAATTTGGGATTAAATTTGAATTTGAACAAGGATTTGAAATTTTTACAAAAATTATGTGAATTGATGAAATTGTAATATTTGCAATTATGATTGTAATGATATCAGATATCATTCAAATGTGAGCAAGTTATCTTTCAGATTTAATTTTCCTATTTTAATTTATGCTAACAAATTTGTTTAAAAAGAGAAATTAAATTTGGATTTACATTGGAGTTTAGATTTACCAACCAGCTAATTTGAAGGAGTAAAATTTTTCCAGAGAAGCCTATTCGGAAAATTTCAACTTGGAAAAATTTGCTTCAATATTTATAACGCGCAAATACATGCACACTAATTAAACAGCAATGTAGACTAAATCATACACCGGAATTTTCAATAGCGAGAAACCGTAGTTCTATGTACATAAAATCCCTGTTTGCACCGGATACACAGTTATACTATATATTATTAATAAAATTTTTAATTACAAAACAATTTCAAGTATTCCACCAGTAGATCAACTTATGTCAGTTTTCAGCGTAGTTTTCTTAAAAAAATTATATCATTCAGTTATACTATGCCACCCATCTGTAAGCTCTAAAAAAAATGATGCTGTAAGTTTTTCAACACAAAAGGTAACTTCCTGAAAATGCTTCACTTAGACACAGGATCATTACTAATAGGTCCAAGTTTCATCTCCAGTATCTCCAGAAAATCTATTTTGCATGCTAAAAGAAGACGAGAATCAACGATAGTTGATTCATCCGAATAACAAGTTTTTACATCAATTTTGTTTTTTCAGGATTTACTGATTAGGTATTTGATTATTGAAATTTAGTAACTGGTAATATGTATTGGGGTTTCTTTGATTCAATCAAGTACACTTTTGCAGAAAAAATGGTTTAATAGCGATTTCAGACATTTATTTGGAATAAATAAACATGTAGAAATTTGTTCTTCGCCATTTGTATCGTAACCTGCAAAAGTTTTTCTACAACTTGCCACTTCTTCAACCATTACATGTTAGCTAACCTTGTTGCTTAAAAAATAGTTCTTGAGAGAGTAGGTATTTTGAAAAGCTCTGTGGATTTGTAGCATTGAGGTTCTAACAGCACTCAGATATCAGCTCAGTCAGTTAAATTCAAAATTATGATGATGGTAAAAAAAACTAGTAAAACACCTGAAATTCAGTCGTGTTAAAAGTATTACAGTTAAGTATCCCTAAAGAGGATAATCTAAAGAAGATATTTTTTACAATAGTAAGATTAATTGCACCCCGAATTTTAATACCTCTGTTCAAAGAATTTTTTTGGGTTTACAAAATTTATCAATGGTAAATTTTAATAAAATGTATTAATTATTAAAAAGCCAACCAGTATATAGCCAAATGCAACTATTTGATAAGCTAACATAATGTTATTTTTGCAATCCTGAAACTCCCCAAGTAACATTTTGTGCTGAATAACAACTGCCAACCCGCTGTGTCAACATAAAATTCAGCTTTTGAGCTAAGGCAGCTGCTGATTTTTAGTAACTTTAGAAGCTGAATTGCTACTGAATTGTTAATTTGGCGGCAAAAACCCAGCTGAAAACGCACTTTGGCAGTTAGTCAAATTGCTGAATATCAACTGATATGGCTCTGATATTTGTTGATACAGCTGGTATTCAGATGATATTCAGCAATTTGACCAGCTGACAAATTGCTGACAAATTGCTGACAAATTGCTGACAAATTGCTGAATATCAGTTGAATATCAGCTGACTCAGTTGATAATCAGCAATTTGACGACCAGCTGCCGCAGCGCATTGTCAGCTGGTTTCTTCTTTTCAGAAGAAAGATTCAGCTTCTACTTTTTGAAGATCTAAAGATCTTTAGTAGGTTAAGCTACATATTAAGTTTAAATGATCGGCAATTAATAATTAAAAACATTAAAGATAAATATTTCAATTGTACAGTTGCACTATTGCAATTTTTTGACCTTTTGAATATTATACGCCTGTGACTAATCAGCAAAATGTAAAATAATTATATATAGGTATTGTTACGACTCTTGCCCCCTTGTCCCTATATCCCTTGCCTATTGTCGGTGTCGTATCACACTTCTCTGTTTCCGGGTCCCCGAATCTTTGTCTTGTCCCAAAGACAAACACGACCAAAAACACGTTTGCTTTGGATCTCGATTTTTAACTCCCTGAATGCATCTTGTTATTTTCGTAACCCTTGTTCCCGAAAATGTGCCCTCCAGTTTAATTTAAATTTTATTAAGAATCAAGATTCTTAAATTTTCCCCCTGTTAATCTTTAGAATCCATCGATTGGGATTTTTCTCGCTTCTTTATGGTAATTATCTTGAATGATTGGTTTAATTTTCTGTCGTAATATTTTTTTTTAATTGAAAACTCCTTTCTTGGATTTGAAGTACTTTAATAATTTTGCTTGGCACTATTTTCTTTCAATTGGTTCTTCTTACACCTATTCCCTCTCAGATGGTGATAAATATTTGTTTTTCTGTACCTGGATGATGATGGATGATGCATGGAGTTTAATTTAAAATATGAAATGAAATATTAATAAAAGTGGTAAAACTTAAAATTAGAACAGGAACCTTAAAATTTATGTTAAAATGCTGGAAGTCTCTTATTTCCTTCCAGAACCCTCTGCACCATTTCGCAAGGTTTTGGAAGTTTCATTGGCACAAATAATATTATAATCAAATAATAATCACAAATAATCTCGCATTTACCAGAAATTCATCGCAATATAATGCCACAGCAATTGATGAATAATAATATAGTCTAAAACCAAACTCCGAATTTTATTCTACCAACACGGAGACTTCTGAGATCTGAGATGGCAGAAGGCTGCCAACGCTCAGAAGTCTGCCAAAACTTCAAAATCTCTCTTGGGAAGTTTTACAACCTCAGTTGTAAAAATGCAACCTGTGAATGCATTATTACCAATTTTAGAAATTTCCAAGTGTCTGATTTTTAAAAATCAGTAACATTACTTCAGCATTCTGTTGATTTATTATCCAGGAGTAAAAATCTACTGAATAGAGAACACAAAATACCTAATTATACTTACTGAAAATTCAACATTCCTGTTAGTTCCAGGTCACATCAAATTAACAAGTGTGCGTATATTTTCAAATTCAATTGATTTTCACTGAAGTACCCTCATAATCCAATCATCCACTTGAAAGTTACGCTGTATCATCTCAAAATGTTATAAACGTAAATCGACGTTTGAGATTGAAAATGTGGTGTAACAATAAAAAGCAAATTTTTAAAGTCTGGCTATCTAAAATTTTTATGCTATATTTTCTGGCTAGAAAACCATAATTACCTTAAATTAAAACATTTAGAAACTAGAAAACACGAGCATCACGATTATACGTCAATGTTTTTCAAAATATTTCGCATAATAATAGTGTCTATAAAAAAATTACACACATTTCCTAATCTCTGGCGATCCATTGGCGTAGCTTCCACAAGGCTTGAAACGGTTAAAATTTTTTTTAACTTTTTTTTAATCTAAGTAATAGATGCAGGAGTTTAAATTTTCCACCTGCAACTGTAAAATAAATTGTGAATTGAATTATTGTGAAATTGAAAAAAAAATTTTATTTTACTTTAGCCGATTACTTTGGTCATTTGGCCCCAATTGAGTACTTGGCAGGCTTAGCCAGTTTTTTTGAAAATTATAAATTCGCGTTTTTTTAATTCTGCATAGTAGATATAAATAATATTACTGTTATTTTGTAATTTAATACTATTTTTTTCTATAAATTAATGTTTGAACTAACTACTGGTTACAGCAATGTTTTCAGTTTTAAATTGGAGATTCCACAATTTTCTTGTTCGAACGATTTTAGTTTGGTTACTGATAGAAGAAGGTTACTGTGTCGAACCACGCCCTTGCAAGAAGCTAGTGAAAACACTTAGTCACTTATTAGGGTTGATTACATTGATAATAAATTCAGTTCAGTCTAGAAAACTTAATTTTAATTTACAAATTAATATTCCGTGAGGTAAACGTGGTTAAATGGGCCTACGAGGTAAATTCTCAATTTGTTAAACCAAAGTAATTCAAAAAAAAAACTAATCTAAACCTGATGCTTTCAAAAGTGTACGAGTACCGTCTGTATATAGTACGGTGGCATTAATTTAAAATTGCAACAAAATTGCTGATGACTTTCTACACAAAATTATAACTTTGTACTGCTGCTAAAATTAGTTCACAAAAAATTGCATTGAACATAAATTAGTTGGAAAGTATCGATCAGTATCGTAGTAATAGCATGATAATTTGAAATTTAGAAGCATCACCTGCCCAATGCAAAAAACTCAGTTATGAACTTTTACACTTTGATAACCAAATAATAACGATCTATTATTAGTAGGTATTACAAATTATTACACCTCAATATACAATTTTGTATAGTTATGTGATAAAAATGAGTAAATTAATCGAGCAAAACCGGTAGGTGCAAAATATTAATGAAACAGATAATTATTCGAAACATAATTAAATGTCAAATAAAATCGTTTTGTTTTTTTTTAATTAATCTCAATTATTGGTGTTGAAACGCTCGCAACTTCTTGTACGATAAAATTAATTTAAATTTTTTCAACTTGAGCGTTTTGATACAAAAATATTGTTTTTAAATAATGGTATACCTGTTCTTGCACCTATCTTAGTGTAAGTCTCAAGTGGGAACCTTCATCAGTGGGGAAGTCTTGGAGGGGACCAAATGTAGGTCTCTGGGTCCATCATCGGTGGGTGGCGATCAGTTTGCCCGTGTGCTTTGTGATACTGCTGGCGTGCAGAAGTTGAAGATTTCCGGCTTCAAAGGTCGTAATAAGGAACAGATTATCAAATTGTAAAGGTTAAAATGAACTAAGTGTGAAGTGGTGTTTGCCATCGAATAGTTTTATTGTTTAGATTATAAAAATTAACATGAACGTCGTGAAGTTTTGTTTTTTGGTGACTTTAAGATAAACTGATGAGGAAGCAAGAGGCGGCCTGGAGATAAATGAGGTTGATTGTTATCAAAATTTATCAGGCTCGAAATCATTAAACAATCGGTCCCAGACAATTTAAAATGTGGTCGAAAAAATGACTTTACCATATACGGGCGTTGATAATTGCCAGTGCTAAACTTTGTGGAAGGATGAAAAGAAGTAATCCAATTTTGCAACACAATTGCCGATTTATTTTCAGTAATTCTTTAAACAACTCACACAAAATCTACCGGGATCTTAATGCAAGTTTTGTAGTTTATGTCGGTGACCTTCACTTCTATTCCGGTTTTGCAAATGTCTAAGATCGTGTGTTAACCGCTAAAGATTAAATTCCGTCACTAGCGGCTTCTTGTAATTTTTTATTAGAAACTTGGTTCGGTGTTAAAATTAAAAGTTACTAAATAAAAGACTATTTGGTTAGGTTAACCACTGCTTCAAGAAGATTAAGGTAGTGTCAAAAACTTGAGTCAACATTGGTTTTTCGAGTGTCTGTACACAATTATTGACAAAAGATACAAGTGCAGTGTCAATATCTGAAGACTGCGACAACTCCTACTTTTATTCAAATTACGCGCGTGTTTTTCTGTGTTTGGATTTCGCTTTTGAAAATTTTAATTTTCTGTGTACCTAAACTGTGTTAAACCGAAAATAAAACCGATTTTAATAGTCTAGTGTGATTTTCGCCGATTAAAAGTTGTGTGTTCGGAAATTTGGAGACACAATTGATCGAAGGGGGATTGTGTAGTGCATACCAATTGGCATACGATTGAAAAATTATATGTAAGTAAAATATTTTAGCGAAAATCCAAGGTTTGGTTGATCGAATTCGTTGAATTACAAATTTCGCTTGGTGATTTCAATGCTGCGTTAAGACACATCCGTGTTTGGAAACCTTAATTTTCGAAGCGACGAATAAAATCAAGTCTGGTTTTGTTGTAAAATTAACTGGACGCTCAAAATAAATATTTATTTCGATAATTTTAAAGTCAAGAATTTATAACAAATAATTAGAAATCCATAAATAAGAAAGCAGCAAACTACCGATGACCTTTAACGATTGCTGCATTTTGTTGTGCTTTGTTGTAAAATTCCACACCTTTAATTTAGTTTGCTAGTAGTAATTATGTCGATAATTACCTTATAGTGGTTAAAGACTAGGAAAACAATTTTATGTAATTAATTTTTTTAATTTAGCAAATTATTTTTGAATTAAACTTGTGTGTGACATTTGAATTTATTTAAATTTATTTTAAAACCAAATTAAAAATCCACAATACATCGATATTTTAATTCAAGAAACCAGTCACGCAATGGGAAACTTGTTGACTCAAAAGTAGCTTTTTTGATACCAGAAGCACGTTTTCTAACGTACAACCATTTTACTATTAACACAAAATAAATAATATATTATTTACTTGGATTACAAGTAGTAGTGATAGAAAACGTGTACCAAATACTTAAAGTGAATGAAAATAAAATTAAATACCTGAAGACGACCTTCACTTATCGATTCGAAACAATGGTAACTCGTAGCTTAAAAGTACACCTGTTTGGCTGTGTTTGATTAAAATTTATAATAACAAATATTCAATTTACATATTTCATTAAAAGTTGCCATGCTAAGTAGTGTGTTAACCATTAACTTGTAAGTAGCTAATACCATATAAAGATACCTAATGAAGTATATGATAAATATAAAAATTGTAAGTCTCCTGTAAACTTACAACTAGTACCTTGTTGACCATTTGCAGATAATCTTAGCCTGATTGATTTGTTCTGTAAATTTTGTAACACTTTCGAGAAACTTGTTGTTTGTAATTTGAGAATTTCCTTCATATAAAATTTCATCTTATCGTAAAACCACTAGACAGGTTAGCGGCTTTAGTAGGGTACTAAAAAATTTGAAAGTTTATTTCTCTCTTGTGTCTGCGAGCGAGTACAACGTAACGATTTAAAAATTCGAGAAAATCTCGATTCCACTTTGAGGGATTCCCCCGAAAGCAGACTGCTAAATTGCCCTACACACATTTTTCTGCTGGAAATCAGCGTAACACATTTTGTAAATAATTGATACCGGCAAGGTATACAGAACAAACATGTTGTAATCGATTTATTTGCGTAACCGGATGCTGAGCAACTTGTATATTTACGAGACTATATGAAGTTGGGACTGTTAGATAAATGTGCCCAGCACCAATTAGTTGAGTGTCTTTAGTTATCTAGAAATGCTTGCTGCTTGCATTGAAATTGATATTGTGTAGTTGTTAAATTATATTGCATAGGTGTACTTACATTCTACACATTTCCGTGTGCAACATGTCTACTAAGATGGATCCCTACGCTTATTATTTAAATGTGTTAATGTTCTTTGCTGATATAATCGTATCCTTGATTTCTTCATACCAAACCGAGATAAAATTAACATAAACAACACACAACTCTGATTTATTTATTTTTGTTCTCTAAGTTATGATTTCAAATTTTAATGCATTTTCAATAAAACATGAGAAGGAATTCATATGAAATAAAAATCAATTGTTTCGACCCCGGCCTCGATAATAAAATAATTATCTTTTCCTTGAAGTTATAACATCGACGAAGAAAAATAAAATTCATGAGTATAATTTTGCGATCACCCTGTAACACGAACGCTTAGTTAATATTCCTAAAATTTCATTTTTAAATTTGAATTTTTATCAAATACTTAAAGAAAGTTGAAAATATTTCAAGTCAATTAAGCTTCGACACTTTTATTGTTAATATAAAAAGTTTTCTTTGTTATTTTAATTCCTATAACGGCGTTCGACAAATAATGCGATATTTTATTATAAGTTAATTTTTACTATTAAATGTTTAAATTGAAAATAAACTTTCTAATTATGGCGGTAAGGAATTTGAAGATATTTGAGGACATTATTTTTCTGGGATGTAAAAGTTATTTATTGGCTCGATTTACATTTTCAAATGTGTCTTGCAATGCAATAATTTGTTTGTTTGCAACTTGTGTCATATTATTGCCGTTAACCACTAAAGGTGGGTGTATAGATACAGCTTTCGAGAAGTTTAGCGCTTCCTAGCAATAAACATTGTCACGCTTAATTGGACAAAGATTCAAGATTTCATACAATTCAATGGTGAAATGATAAAGTAGACATTGTTGCTTTACAATACTAAAAGTCAATTTTCGATCTCATTATTATTCTTAATTACATCTTTTGTTAAGTGTAAACATTTCTTTAATTTTAGCACATAATTTATATTATCGGAAATAATGTGGGGTTTCGTATTGTGCAATTTGAGTGTTTCACAGTAGGACGTTAATAGAATAACCTGATAAATCAACTTCATCCTCAACTTAAATGTTGCATGTACATTTTGTAAATAGTATAACATGTAATTGGAATAATTAATTGTTCGATATAAGATCAAATCCTGTTATATTTTACAAAAAATAATAATTAAATAGAACAGTTAGATGTAAACATGTCAATTATACAGGTACCTAGCTATTTTATTGCAAATTGAATTTGTAATACAAGTACGTAAAAAAACAATTTGAAAGTTTCGAAATTAAAATTTGAGCAAATATTTTGACAAAAACTATTATGCCCGTACTTATAGACATGGATTGAACCGAGAATCGAGATCAATTCTCGAAATAACAGCTGTTGCTACGATACGGTCTAAATTCCAGTAATCTCATTGGTAAATTCTAGGATCATTTTGAGTCTCGGATTGATCCGTGACTATAAGTACGGGCATTAGAGACCCGGAACAGGTTTGAAATTAGATCAAAACACCACGTAGGTTCATAGCTTATCATAGTTCGATTTAAGCACAATAACTAGAAATTCATAAAGTAGATAGCTGATCAAGCAGAGAAGCGGTTATAGTGGTGCGTTTGATCCTCGAAGGACATTGTTAATGTAACCACCAGTTAGAATACCAGGCGAAAGAGATCCAAATAGAGTACTACATTTCAAAAAAATTATATTTTGACAAATTAGTTAGGTACAAAAATATTTATCTTTGAATGTTATAAAACTTGACTTGGTCGTTCAAATTTGAAAATCCCCATTTGTGATAAGGCGATTGTTTTACTTTATCACCGACGACTAGCTGCACAAAAGTACTTTAACAAATTTTAGGAAAAAAGGTCAGAAAAAGCGTTTTATAAAAAGCTGATAAAATAATATACAGTGAATAACGAAAATATTCGGACACTTTTTTTTAACAGTGTAAATTGCCTGTTTTGAAGCATATAAAAGTCCATTTTACAGCAAAACCTTCTAAACATTTTTTGTTGCAAATTTCATTGCCTTCAGTTTTGTTCCTATACATTTTTTTATTTTAGTGCACTGTTTCTGACTGACAGCGGCTTAAAAAAGACTCGGTAAAATGCCAAAAATATTGTCATCTTTATCTGGGAAACTGGGAACATTTTTCTATTTTATCGCATCATTTTCAAGATATAGATGATAATATTTTTTGAATTTTACAGAGTCTTGTTTAAGTCGCTATCAGTCAGAAACTGTGAGCCAAAATAAAAAAGTATATAGAAATAAAACTGAAGGCAATAAAATTTGCAACAAAAAATGTCTAGAAGATTTTGCTGTAAAATGGACTTTTATATGCCAGAAAACGGCTTCAAAACCGGCAATTTACAGTGTCCGAATAATTTCGTTATACACTGTGTATCTAAAAATCTGAGAAAAATTAAACTTTTGAGCCCAAATTTAATCTTAATTGTGAATAATTCATGATATACCGCCGAATAATCCGCGTGACTCTCAGGTGCTCGTTTCGAATCCGGCGAGAGTCTAAAACTTTCATAATATGACCGTCTCCGTGCTTTGGAGGGCACGCGAGGCCGGTGGTCTCTCTTATAATTGATGATTAAAAATAAGGTTACAGGCATTCTCCAATCCGGATTAAGCAGCGGTGAGGTCTAAATGCTTAAGCCTTCTTCGTAAGAAAAAGAGACCCATGTTCAAAGTTCGACGACAAACATCCTGAAAAGAAGAAGAATTCACGTGTAATATTCGAGTAAAATATTTTTTAATCATTAAATTAAGGAACCTAAATATACAGTAGCAGTCATGGAAATTGCATCGGTAATTATTTCCGAATTAAAATAACAATTCGCAATAAAACTTCCATAACCGCACACAATACGCATACAAAGTTAGGTTTTCAAACCGGGGGGTCTGGGGGGCATGGAATGCCCTCCAGCACACCAGAGATTGTGCGCAAAAAAAATGAAATGTGTTATTGAACTTATGGGTTTCAAACCAGAAATCTAAGTTCTAAAATCTAGGATTTCTGATTTGAAATTCAATAACACATTTTCTTTTTGTGAACACAATCTCTGGTTTACTGGAGGGCATTCCATGCCCCCCAGACCCCCCGATTTAAAAACCTGACTTTCAAAAAATAGTATTTTTAAGCGTGTGAGTTTCAAACTAAAAATGTAACTTTTTATCTATTTCTGTTGTATTTCCCTTTTTTTGTTATTAAGACTATAACTTACTAAGGCCCAGTTTTTCAATCGTAAGTTAACCAAAATTCAATGGTTAACTTACATTTTGAGCAATCAGGATAGTTATAAACTTAGGTTAATCCTTGAATTTGGGTTACTTACCATTGAAAAACTGGGCCTTAAAAAGCAATTTTTTTCATTCAGAAATAATTCCCACTGCAATTTCTATGATCGGTACCTACTGTATACCTATCATTTTATTTGTAGTTGTTGTTTGTAATATTCCTATAAATATTTTGATTATTTTATTGATTATATCGGGCCCAAGTCCCCAGTCTGTAAAAGTTATATAATAAGTGCTTTCTGCAATATTTTGTAATGTACCTTTCAAATTAAATATTATGATGTATATTCCGTTAAGAGATTTTATGTTATTAACATTGCACCTAATTTTGGATATTTTCTTCGGTTTGATGATGAAACTATCATAAAGTTTTGAAATTAGGCTTCTATGAAAGATTTCTTTTTTTTTATTGGGATTTTTTGAAATAATTTCACAGAATAAAATTTTTACAAATTAAACAATAATTTTTATGTCGTATATTGACAAAATTAAAATAGGAGTTTTTTATTAAAGTTAATTAATGTAACAATAAGAGGATTCCCGAGAAAAGGGAAATTTGAGGAAATATAGGGAAATCATAACAATAAACTGGGAAAAAAAGCAAATCTTAAAGAATTTGATAAGTTTTCTTTAAGCTTCTATATTTTTTTACTCAAATATTTTATAAAATTTGCGAAAATCTCGTAAGTGGAAATTTTGTGTACAAAAATTTTGTTGAGAAGTAAAACAACTGGTTATTCGCGATAAAAAAGTGGTGCTTTCGGTCATCGGCTCTAAAGTAAAAAAAAATACTGTAACGAAAGGGGGAATCTTAAAATTTGAATTACATAAATTTCCTTGTTCGTGAAAGTTAATATTTCACATTTCTTATGATTTCCATAATATCTAATTTCACTTGGAAAAATCGCCGTTAGATAAATCAAAAAGTTCAACAAATACAGACAATCAATGTTTAAGTTTATAGTACCACGGGTACTTTTGGTAATTTTCTTTGAAAATCTTGGAGAAATACACACTTCTTGTTTAATAAAGTTACCAAAAATTTATTGGGAAAGCAAATTTATTACCATAAAAATATTTACTATAATTTTTTGAATAAAAATTGTTATAATATGGCTGCTGGTGGTGACCAAGCTGCAAAACTGCAGCTGTGTTTTTAATATTAATACCGGACACAGTGCAGGACACAGATTCAAACTGCAAAATATCGATGTAGATTTGTGAGGTATAACTTTCGCTAAACGAATACGGCACTCAGTGGGTGAGTAATAATTTGAAAATTTATTATAGACGAATTACAAATACAATAAATATTATTCATTATTTGCATTAATACACATTATTATAAATTTCATAATGTATTATTTACAACATTATGATTAGATAACAATCCAAGTATAAATTTTTATTGCACATAAAATTATTCATGTTTCGTATAATTAATGAAAATAATTATTATATTTACTTATTATATTTAGTATTTCTGGATTGGAAAAAGAAAAGGAAAAAGAAAAACACTAAACATTCAAACTTTCCTAAATTTGCAAATAGGAAAACCTCTCCTTATATTTTTGTCAAATTGTATTTGAAAGGAATTTCTCTCTATATTCAGTCTTACTTATTGCCTGATGATGCCATAATTTAATTTTTCGAATGTTCATCGAGGATCAAGAATCAAAATTAGTCAGGAATCAATAAGATTAAAAACCAATATTTTATTTATATAACAACAACTACAAACGGCAGTAAATTAATATTATGCTATAATATGGAAAAGTTGTGTACATTATAATATACATAGGAAAATGTAAAACAGTATAATGCAAAAAATTCATGAATGCTCAGAAGTATATTATATTATTTATAAGCGTAAATTAAATACGGATATTTATTAAATAATATTGTGCAATTAATGAATGCATTTTCTATGAAATTATTCAGTTGTTTTAAGTTTGAGCAGAAAGTGCATTTAGCATGAATTTTCAAAAGGAAATTATTTTGTAAATAATTTCTATGGACGAAATTTCCAGATGTACTTGATTGGGAATCAATCAATCGAGCATATTAACTGCTAACCTACGATTTTGCTTTTGAAAATTTTTATTATTTTCAAAAGTAGTTCTACTCATATATAGCAAATTTAATTTTTTCGGTTTTTGTATAATATGAAGCGGATATTAACATTTCTAATTACTTATTGATGATTTATTAATATATTCAATATACTAGGATACGTATTTCAATAATATTAATTACTTACAATAAAATTATTTCCTCGTCTGCATTAGACAAATATGGAATCTTTGAACTCTCCAAACTGAACATTAATTTTTTTGCTTGGAAGCTTATCGCTGATAAACAGCGACGAAGCTATAACCAACAAAGCGTTAATTATCGTTCAGGACAAACACATCGTTTGCAATAGTTTTTAATACTATAAACTCTCGTAAAAGAGAAATCTGCAAAACACATATTAGCATATTAAAACAATGGAAGTGACCAACACGATACTTTTGTGGCTTGTGAATAGGAATATGTAATAAGAACAATGTAAGATATCGGATGTTGATCAATTTTTAAGCGATGGAAGATTTATCCTCTTAATGAATGAATATAAGAGAATTATTATTATTATTATTTCAAAAGTGCATTAATCATATTTAAATAAATCGTGATATGCTAATTAAATAAATTTGTATTTTTTAAACAAATTCTAATAAAACCTTGCTCCAGTTCCGTTATTCGTAACTTTATTATAATTAATTTTTCTACATTTTCACCAACTATTGCTCAATTTCGAAAATCCTTTGCAAGTTTTGCAGAAACATTAATTTTTTGCTCGCTTATTTAGTGTACCGTCGTGATGTTCCATAACATTTTTAATAATTAATTGATAAAATTAATAATCTTTATAGGTTGTCTTTAGTTTAAATTTCATTGGCTAATTTATGTCAAGGCATTCATTCTATCATTAATATAAAAATTAGAAGCTATTAATAATAGCATATTTTAATTTCAATATACTTTTTTATTTTAAATACTGAAAACGCGGCTATCTGTAACGCATTTTTATTTTGAAAGCTGCGTATGCAAGAAAACGTTTGAATAGAGTTTATTAGTAGCGTGATTAGAATTTATGTTTAATTTGCATGCAATTTATTTGTAATATATATCGGTGCCAATATTTTACGATTCCAATTTAACTTTGCCTTTGCTGCGGCGTTCGATGTGCGGTTACAATCGATAATTTTGCAATCAATCAAGAGCTTTTTGATAACCAAAGCTTCCCAAAACGTATTATTAGCAATCTTGTGTAATTTTCGATAATTAATCATACATGTTATTATTTTCAATTACCAATTATTATACAGGGTGGTATAAAATCATTTGCTTAATTTTGCAAATTAATGATAAAGTTCAAAACTTAAAATTATGTAAATCCTATGTCAATTATGCAAATATGTCTGAAAATGCTATAACTAAATTTTTGCTCTTGCCATATATCCGGTACAAATTGCTACGCATAGGATTACCATAATATGATTTATAGGTGCGTGTAATTATTAACATTTTTAGGCGTAGTAAAAACAAATGGTTAACAAAAACGTGTTAAACACTTGTCAGTCCAGCTTTAGTTTTACATTTACTTGTTAATTTTTAAATTTTAACTTAACCGCAACATTAAATTGCAATTTGTAAGCTTGACATCTAAACTAATTATTAGTTTATATTACCAATCAATGAGTTGCAGAAATATGGGTGGGTTGATTTATGTCGAACCTGAAGCGGATCAAAATTTTAAAAAATATCTGAATAACTGGGTTAACTTCAAGCATGAGTGGAGTTCGTACAAGAAGAACCTGTCACGTGGTGTGTGCATCAGAAGACATACATATTTCAGCATTGATGCTATTTTATTGGTCTATTGACTTTTATTTGTTCACTATGGTCACGTAATACGCTCGTATCATATAAAAGGAATCGCAGAACATAGATTTGAAGAATGAACGATTCAATATTTGCATCCAATTATTTCAAATTTAAAACCATTTGAGGAATAAAAGCAGACTAACATAGTGGAAAAGATAAATAATTGATACAAACACACAAGTCGTGAGTTCGAATTCGGCGTGTTTTCAAATTTAAAATATTAGTGATATAAATTTCACTAATTGGTGATCCAAAAACTTCGAAATTTGAAAGTGTTTTTTCGTTTTTTTTTTTCTAGTGACATGCAATCAATCACAAAATTTCCCCAAAATTTCAAAACTAATTTATTTAATTACTTGATTTAATTAGAGTTTTATTTGAATAAAAAGATAAGACAGTTCTCAGGGTACAACAATTGAGGTTTGTTTAAGGTTGGCGTTTCGCCTATGTTAAATATATGGACGATATGGTGTCATTGTATTTGCTTAGGAAGAAAAAGTAAGAACTTTTAGAAACCAAATTTGGAACCATTTAAAAGCTAAAAGTTGGCTCTCGGACCCTAGCTAGTTTTTATTACGATCAGAACATCGCAAATATTAAAAATTTTGCTGTTAAATTTACAATTTTTTTAACCACAAATGTAGCCATTTAATAATTTTTATAAACATTACTTTAATAAATAGAAGTATAAAAAGTAGATCACATCCAGCACACATGTTCCATCTAACTTGAAAAAAATTTTGGTAGCATTATATGCATTTTTGTAGAAACTAGAGCAAATATAAATTGATAATACAATATTTCTTCTTATGGCGAATTTACTTGAAATATTTGATAGAAATCTGCCGTATTACAAGAAAAAAAATTAAATTTTATTGTGTAATAGTTTGTCTATTTCTTCAGCAACGGCGCTGATTATAAATGCTACCAATGGTTTTAAACTTTGCTAATTGCATAATACTAGCAGGTAAAATAAGAATCATTCATAATATACGTGTGTGGGAAGGGTATGCTGATTGGGCGTTATCATACGACTGTATACGTTATCAAAGGTCAACCGTATACTATTTTTATAATATTAAATATTATGCTATATAAATAGTACAGTGCTTTCTTGAAATTATTTTGACTTCTGTGGATACGTCAGGCTTAAAGGCTGAAACTTTCAAAAATGAAGGGTTAGATGCCATATATTCATAATCCGAAGGTAATCAAAAATTAGAACCCGTAAAAGGGCGCTATTAAAAAGAAAGAGATAAGATCATTAACAGAAAGCTAATAAAATGTGAATTATTTTGATATTATTATAATTTGAAATAATTTTTGTACGAAATCCATTTCTTTTTATGTTTGAAAACTGTAAATTGTTAGTCGCTTATGAAGAATAAAAATTTTTTAACCACCGCCTATCACTCACAAACGTTTATTTGTCCCTGATATACCGGACAAAAAATCAGCCGCCAAAAATTTATATTAGAAATAAATATTGTATAATATTATTAAATTTTTGCGAAGTTCAATTCAAGCTCTTATGCTCTTATGCTGAGTCAGTCAATTTAATTGTGTATGTGGATGAATATAATATGATGCATTACATCATCACATGATAAAATCTTGCGAGCTTTATGTTGCGCAGGTCAGTGTTCATAGCGAGATAATAAATTACATGATAAAACAATAACACAGGTAATTAAATATTAGTAGATTCTCGGGTGTAAGGGAAGGGGATGAAATAAAACAACACGGTTATTGGCCGACTAGTTTTTAGGGAAAGAACTTTTAAAGAGAAAGAACTTTCAATATTCAGGTAATTAATTATTTCTGTTAAATTTACAGATAATACCCCATGGTCAAGGTGGACTCTGGACATAATGCATTATTGTTTAATTGTAACTAGAGCTCGGATTTTATGCATTTGCATGTTTTTTAATATTGATATGCCAACAAATTCGTTTTGAAATCTAGACGAATTCGGCAAAAGTGAATCCAAAAATTCGGTTTTCAAAATGCATATTTGGACTACTTTTGGTGGTTTTTAAAAGATTTTTATAAAGAAAATAAAAATTATTATTATGAGGTGTTGTACCCATTTATATCCAAGTTCTAATATGCCCCAATAACTTCAGTAGACGTCGAACTACAATACATACATAAATATTCGGACACTCCTATGTTAACAATGTTAATTGGACGTTTTCAAGACTTTTTTTTATATAAAAATCGCTTTTACAGCAAAATTTTGTAGACATTTTTTGTTGGAAATTTCATTGCCTTACATTTTGTTTAAAATGAAGAGATTAAAATTTTCAATAAAAAATATCTGAAAAGTTTTGCTGTAAAAGCGAGTTTTATATGTCAAAAAACGGTTTCAAAATGTGCAATTTACATGGTTAACATAGGGGTGTATTAATAATTGTTGGAGTCACTGTATAAATAAAAATTCGTTAAAAAATATTATTTTTAAGTTAATAATTACTCAATATTAGGAAAACATAATATAGAGTTATAAAAATTAATAAAACTTTATATTATGAACTGATATAATAATTCATCGTAAAGTATGTATAATATTATAATCACTGCAATAAGCACATGGTATAATATTATTATTACCATGCATTTCTATTTTGAGAAACAAGATAAAACTAGCTAAGTTTCAATTAATTCTTGGTAAGTAGCAAAGAAAAAATAGTTCAGCTTTTATAAACAGGGCACCGCCACTTTCTTTTTAATTATTCTGAAATAAAGTGCGAGGTGATCGCCCACGCTAGTGACGCCCCCCTTAAGCCATTTATTTTTGGATAACAATAAAATGCTAGATTTAAGCCAAGAAAAGATCAACAATTAGTCCAAAATGCTAATAATGACATATAATAATTTTTAACAATGGTTAACTGTATTAATTTAATTATTTCTCTAATGGAAGCTTATATAATTATAGTAATTAAAATAAAATTTAAATTTAAAATATTGGGTTGGGGGTAGCAAGATTAAATTAACCCTTCTTAATGTAAAAATGTTTGAATAGTGAAATTAGTGAAAACGAACCGAACAGATGAGAAGCCACAATAGAAAATACATGTTTTGAGTCATAGAAAGTTTATTGAATATGCAACAACCGAGTATTTACGAGTCATTTCGAAAATAATTTCAAAATTTTGGAATTGTGAAATGTGAGAAATTTAAAACACAAAATTTTTTTTTAATATCAAGTAATGTGTTTTTAATAACTTTCTTATTTTTTTGAGTTCACTAATAGCGTAATGTTCAATTTGCTATTGAATTAAAAGCAAAATTCCTATATAATTAGACGTCTGTGTGCATTATTTGATTATATTATATGCATACAATGTTGCGTTTAGAAAAATTAACTGTAAACGCTAGAAATCTTACTTATGGAAAGCAGATAGTTGAAAAAATGTAACACTTTTGAACTTGTAACTTATCATTAGGTTAATTACAATAATTTAAAAATAACACTAACGTGTAAAACGTTAGTCAATATTTTGATTTGTTTAGATAACCAGTTTTTAATCGTAATAATTTTTAACACATTTAACGTATAATAAAATATTATAAAGGAACGCCATAAAATTTATTAGTTCTTTAAAATGAACTTTATTATATTGGATTATTATGATTATTATTAATAAAATGCCCCCATTGATATTATAACATTAAAATGTATTGTGCGATTTATTATCATAGAATTCGACTGAATAGACGAAATGATTACGGAAACTTTATTGTAGCCGTGTATAAAATTTTAATTTTTTACCGTTATTAATCACCTTTAATGCCCTTGATTATGGCCGCGGTACGTTTAACTAAGGTGGAAGATAATTTCGAACAAATCAAAATTGATTTGGCCGAACACTGCAAGAAGTATCTACCTACTGACCTATATAGTAACCGAAACGACATCGAATTTATAAACAATGTAAATAATCAAACTTCTCTGCTACTCGAATGAGAAAACGCTCAAAAGTGTCTTCCTTGAATTTTGTGCTACCATTATAAAATTATGCCACCGGATTAATGATACCTTAAAGCTGAAAAAACAATGTAAATAGAAAGTTCTAACCTGTAGGATTGAATTACACGTTGAACCGGATTTTCACCACGCAACAAAGTATGTATATCCGAAGCCTTTTGCAATAAGTGATCCTATTTTTATTTTAAATTTTAAATTAAGCTTAAATCCATTTTTGTTTTGCTCTACCGGTCGGATTGCTTTATCTTGATCCGCAAGATGTAATCAGATCAAACGGAAATATATTAGTTTTTGCATTCGTGTATTCGTAAACCTAACGTTTTGTTTTAGAAACATTAATAATTTAAATTGTCTAAAATAAAATATAAAGTAGTATTTTATTAAAAGGCACTTAAACACGCTAATTATATACTTCACAGCGGGTACGATGATACTATAAAGCGAAACGAGCAACCAGTAAATGATGGATAAATGTATAATAAGAACAAGCAACTATGTAATAAGTATGGTAAATTTCCGTTCAAACGAACTTGGCAGTTTTGAATCTCGATCGAGTTATGTTTCTAGAGTTTCGCTACTGTTTAAAATGTCGGAATTAATTAGAAGTTTCCAGTTGTAGACAACATTAAACCTGAAGCAAATATTAAATTACGACTCAAAAGTATCAAATTGAAGTGGTATGTTAACCTCGTTTACAACTTTGTTGATAACGTAATTACATAATTTCTTAAAAGGTGGTTAATATGCATTTTAATATATAAAATTAAGTGCAAGAATTTGTAAAATTCCAAGATTTGAATGCGATACGCTTTAAAAACGGTAATGCACTAAAAATCACCCGGATCCTTGCTATAATAACAGGGCACAAGTTGAAACTTAAATTACATTCTCGAAATACATACCGCTCATATCTCGAATTAAATAACGGTGCAAGTAAATAACAAAAATTTATGTGAATTATTCAATTTTATTATAATTAAAAAAATTAAATATATTTTATTTTGTAGTGCTATCGATAATTATCCAATTAACCTGCTAATGCGGCATCAATTATTATCAATCAAATGTTGTTACATCCTTCGGTGAATATTAAAATAAATTTTACTAATTATGCACAGAATAAACAATGCAAAAGTTTCAATTCCAATGTTTTTCGTGGCGATCAAAATAGGTGACCCTTCAGCGAAAATGTATCATGATGTACAAAAGAAATCCAAAAATTATTCTTTAAATGGAACGAACAATTTTTGATTTTAGACCACAGTAATGTGACCGGCATGACCAAGCATGAATTCGTGGTTTTTCGCTCCATAGCTTGCAGATGTATTCATCATGCTACACTGCTGATCCACAAAGTCAATATTATATTGTCGTATATCTCATCTTATCTCGGAAATTGTAATGGACAATTCAAATAATTCATTTTAATGAAATTACATTTTAAACTGGGTTTACATTAATATATCAACAATAAATCCACCGCTTTTAGTTTTGCTGTTTAAATTAACTTCTAATTTTTTATTAAATACTAATAAAGTAGAACCTCTCTATAACGAGTCCCGTTATAACGAAAAATCTGTTATAACGAGAGTAAGTAGGCTTGTCCCTTGAGTTCTCGTTATAGAGTGGTTCTACTGTATCTAAAAAATTTTATTTTGCATACGCTTTTGGTTACATAATAACTATAAATTGTAACATTTGAGAAATCCAAAAAATTACAAAAAACCGTTTGTTAGTTAACGGTCAATTAGTTCAAGTGATGAGTAAGCGATGGCTTCCAGGCTGTACAACCTGGGGAATCGAGTGTATACAATCTCAGCTTTAAAGATGCATATTTTTATCAAAAGAATTGTTTTACAGTCGTGGAAATTAAAATCCGTGTCACGGGATCTGTTGAATATGTATGCAGATAACTTAGGAATTCATAGTTGAATTTACATATTAATTTATAAACTTAAGAGGTTTCGGGTATTATTTTGAGCTTTATAAATATGCAAACTATTTTTAACATAATATGTAACAGACCACGCGATACGGCTTTAAACTGTCCAGCCCTTTATGCGGTTAGTGGGCCTTTTTTTTTTTTAGCTTTTTTGATCTTTTTGTAGCGTCTCGGTAATTTCATTAATATTTCAATTTGTCACGTCAACAGCCAAAATGCTGACAAATGTCTGGGTTGTCCGTTCCTTACAGCGGGCCCTGTGCGGCGATGGAAGGCACTAAATATCACGAAACAAAATACTGCTCTTTATTCTGTAACTCTGTTCCTGTTCGTTTTACTCAAAAGAAATTAACAGATTTTTAAATTAACATTTAAATCAAAAATTTAGATTAAAATGCACAATAATAGAAAGAAAAACAACATAAATAAAAACATTTTTTTTTAAATAAACTTTCAGTTTAAAGCAGTGATTAAAAATTGAATATAAAAAAATATATTATACTTGGTTGTATTATAAAATAAAAATTATAAAATAATAATTTAAAAATTAACAAGCTAAATTAACATTAAATTCTAATTGTATTTGATAATAATTTTATACTATCTAATTTAATTTGAATTATTTCTAAAAACGTCTCGCTAACTGAATATTTATAATTTAATTGTCAGAATTAAAGATTAACATTTTATTAAAAAAATACTGTTTTATTCTTACTCAGAGGTACTTTAATGCCGCCTGTAATTTTTTGCTTTTAATACTTCTCGTCCCCGGCAGTAAAAGTAATCTTAATTAAATATAATTATTATTTGGTAAAAAATTAAATTAAAAGGGATGATCTTAATCATTTAAACAAACCATGATCTGTACGATATTGACCTTCAAGCTTCCTCTAATTTAAATATTAATTTATTCTAAACGAATTTAATTTTTAAAAAATCACTGCTACTTCAATCAGTGATTTTCCAGTATTTAAACGAAATTTTTCAATTGTCTTAATGATGTCTTGAACCTTCATTAACATCAGTAATCAGGAAAAATTTACCATTAGTTTTATTCCATGTTCGAGTGATTATATCGCTTAATCTTCAAAACATCTTTCATGAAAGATCATTATTTTGGTATTATATTTTTCATGCTGTTAGACCTTGACTTTTTGGAAACAACCAGTCTTATGCAAATCGCAAAGTGTTAAACTTTAAAAATTTCTCGAGATTTTTTTAGTTAGTCGCGTGTATACAAATGAAATATTGTGTTATAAGTATAGATATGCAAGAGAATATGAACATATTTGGCATTTTTCAGTTTTTTTGTGTAATTATATTTAATCTTAATAATTATATTATAATCTCGTGCTAAGAGTTACTTAGCGACCCTAGATTTTAGAGTTAGATGCCGAATGGCAAGCTCTAACCGAATACATATACAGGGTATCCCAAGTCTCAACGTCATTCCTTGAAGGACGGATAGACCAGTCCATGACTGACCAGAATATCAAAAAAATCATTAGTTTTCGAAATAATAACATTTTTATTAATTAATTAATTATTAGGTATTTCTTTTTAACTGAAGGAAACACTAAAAGAAATAAATAAAAACAACTTAAATAATATAATAATAGAATAAATAAAAATAAATTTAAACGATATTTTGTAACATGACAAAATGCATTTTGTCAGTTACATTTCTTTTACGAGCTTCCCGACTGAAACGCCACTGTGTTTTTTTAGTGTTAGTAGTTGGTAACTGGTCGAAGTTATCATTAGGAACGCCATTATGCGGTAAATTTCTTTGGAGATTGACTTATAATCGTAGTGAGTCCGATTTTAGTTCTTTCTGTATTCGACATTTGTTGTTAAAGTTGCGATGGCTTAAGTTTTGAATAACCATCTGTTGGAAGATGTGAAGTGGATGAAATAAGTAGTAGCAATTTCCCGAAGAATGATTAGCTTTATTATTTTGGTTTCGATGTCGATGGTTGGATTTTTGTATAATTTGTAAGAGGCTTTTCCTTATAAATTCGTTTGCGCCTAAGGATTGAGATTATTGTGAAATTGAAGAGTCAGACTTCGTGGACTTTGGTTGTTGCGTGTACGTTCGATCCTGGACACGGAATTATGTTTTGTTGGGATGCGAGACTTCGACTTTCAGCAGATGTTTGGTTTATGAAGATGCGACAGTAGAAATTAATTTGAATTTGCAGTCACACTTTCTCGATTGATGAGTTTTGAGATGGCAAACATGTTGACTTTATAATAAGTATTTTGTGTTTTCTGAGTTGTAGATCTTATACCTGGATGGTGGACCAACGTAATGATGAAGTAAGGATATTGAATTCGAAGGAGAGAAACTTGCCTAGTCGTGAAATTGGTAGCATTGCATTCAGGGTAAGTCTCTTAGAGATGCATTTACTTATTTGTTAATGATGCTGTATGCCAGGTTCTATTTTGATATCAGTAATAGCCGAGATAATGAATTCCGGTGTGCAATTTAATTTCTGCTAGAGCATAACTTCGTTTTGTTGATTTATCCTCCTCAGGGATGATCAATTGTATTTTTGCTACCTAACTGAATTTGCCCCCTCAGGTGGATGTCAGTATTTTACCTTGCCTTTTATATTTTATTTTGTTTACTGTTATTATAATCTTCAATTATATACCAGCTTATCTTGATCATTATGTGTACGTTTTATGTAAGAGTAGTGAATTAATTAAACATTGTCGCCAACATCTTTATTTCTATTTGTGTTTCTACGATAAGACGACCCTTAGTTTCTTCAGGTTTTATTAGTATTGACTGGCGTCCACATAACATCAGGTTTTTCATTTAGCTGATAAAATATCTGAGTACATAGTTGCGAATCCACGAGGTTTTTCGAAACACCCCGCTTCTCGAGAACTGCGTTTTAAGTAACACAGCTAGCTAACACGTGTAATTACATCTACGGTTAAGCAAGTGGCATTGTGGCAATAATTTGAGAGCAATTGTCGGTTCACATATTTTGACGCCTCAACTTAGGGGCTTGAGGAAATTTTAACTTTCATTAGGACTTTGTTTTTGCGAAGGTATCCGTTGCACCTACCTGGTAACCGACGTAGAAGCTTAGTTCATACTCAGACGAAGTTGCTTTTTTTTAACATCTCTCAGCTAAATAATTTTTTCTTCTTTTCTTGACATGTTTAGTAATCACTAGTCTGCATATTTTAGTCATTCTGTCTATAATGCGTGCATTGTGGTGACTAACTTTTTTGATGGTCTTCGATTCAAAACCCTCGGTGTGGTTAATTTTTTAATGCTTTAGTATTTTGCGAGTCAATTATTAGAGTAGAGTACCAGCTCCCACCAAGTTTGTGGACAAATGGCATTGAAGCATTTGGGCGAACCTTGGATGAGGATAACTTGGCCCTCCCCTCCTAAGTGGCAGATTTGCTGAAGATTTGTCACAAATTAGTTAGTAGTAGTAATTTTTGTAGTGGAGTTTGGCGCCGCCAGTGTTGGATTCTGTTGTATATAGTTAGATTTAAGTTGTAGTGGTGTTGAGGAATATGAGAGTTTGCGAGGTTAACTAGGTCCTGTTCTCTTATGTTGCCGAGGCACTAGAGTCCAATGCGTTTAGCCAAATCCACTATGGCGGTTCTGTATTTGGATGTGTTTCCCATTGCAGACTGTGAAAGTCCTTAAGGTATAATTGTGTGCCTACACCTAAGCCTCTCTGTTAGGAACTGGTTTTTTCCTTGGCAAAATTTTAGTGATGTTGAACGCTTCCAGCGGTTTTGAAGATTAATATGTTTCACGTTTTTCTCAACTCACGACCTTTTTTTTTTGCATTTTCATTTTTAGTGATCAAACTGGAAAATGTAAATTTGAATCGAATTTCCTGATTTATGGTGAATCTACACGATTGCATCCGTTGTTGGTTCGAGCTGATTTAACAGACGAATGGTTATCCAATCTGAGTTATGTTTTGCGAGAATTTATAGAATGTCTAAATGTAAATTGTCTTATGAATTTATTTTTTATTGGGATTTTTCAATGTTTACACTATCGTGGATTTGATCTTATTGGTATGACGAGTGCCGCGAGATCCGCCGTTTGAATCCGAGAGGCGCGTCAGTTATTTTATTGGATGCACGATTTTGTTATAGAGAATGAACTTTGCGAAGTAAAAACATGATTCAAAGTCTTGTTTTTTATTCTTTTTACTTGGACTGACTTATGCGTTTTGTTTTCATTAAGGAATTTTTAGGCGTAGTAATCAACGATAGAAAATCTGTGTGTTGTAATTTAAGGAACCGATTTTCTTGAAATCCTACTTGCGGATTCTGGATGTTGGGGACTGTCGTTAGTGTGTTGTATAAGGAACCGATTTTCTTTTGAAATCCTACTTGCGGATTCTAGATATTGGAACTTTCGTTTATTTTTCCATTGTTGCTGGCTCGCTAGAGAATGAACTTTTGAGAATGAGTGTGTATTTCAGCTGCCTAGTTTGTCTTGTTAGGACACTGTTATGTTTAGGGGTTGATTTTCTGTTTGGCTTATGTTTTTTCATAACAGACTGGTCTAAGGCTATACTTCATCTTTAGTTTTTGAAACGCGAAGATAGTACTTGTGATGCAGTTTCTGTCTAGCTAGGATTTTCACCTGTGGACACGATAAGACTTTACTTCTGTCTGATTTTCTTTTAATTTTTCAAAACCGAGGGCGGTTTAGAGTTAAGCAGGGGGGATGTGTAACATGACAAAATGCATTTTGTCAGTTACATTTCTTTTACGAGCTTCCCGACTGAAACGCCACTGTGTTTTTTTAGTGTTAGTAGTTGGTAACTGGTCGAAGTTATCATTAGGAACGCCATTATGCGGTAAATTTCTTTGGAGATTGACGTATAATCGTAGTGAGTCCGATTTTAGTTCTTTATGTATTTGTTATAATTTAGTTTTGCCGTTTAGCGGGTAAATATAATTCTTCCGACTAGTTAATTTGTGTTAACAAATTATTTTTAGCACCCAGATTACGGGTTAATACATTTTAATTATAATTATTCGTTATTGGAAATATAAATATGGTCGTCGCAGATGTCATGTTATCATAAGTGGAAATCTTTTCTGTATTCGACATTTGTTGTTAAAGTTGCGATGGCTTAAGTTTTGAATAACCATCTGTTGGAAGATGTGAAGTGGATGAAATAAGTAGTAGCAATTTCCCGAAGAATGATTAGCTTTATTATTTTGGTTTCGATGCCGATGGTTGGATTTTTGTATAATTTGTAAGAGGCTTTTCCTTATAAATTCGTTTGCGCCTAAGGATTGAGATTATTGTGAAATTGAAGAGTCAGACTTCGTGGACTTTGGTTGTTGCGTGTACGTTCGATCCTGGACACGGAATTATGTTTTGTTGGGATGCGAGACTTCGACTTTCAGCAGATGTTTGGTTTATGAAGATGCGACAGTAGAAATTAATTTGAATTTGCAGTCACACTTTCTCGATTGATGAGTTTTGAGATGGCAAACATGTTGACTTTATAATAAGTATTTTGTGTTTTCTGAGTTGTAGATCTTATACCTGGATGGTGGACCAACGTAATGATGAAGTAAGGATATTGAATTCGAAGGAGAGAAACTTGCCTAGTCGTGAAATTGGTAGCATTGCATTCAGGGTAAGTCTCTTAGAGATGCATTTACTTATTTGTTAATGATGCTGTATGCCAGGTTCTATTTTGATATCAGTAATAGCCGAGATAATGAATTCCGGTGTGCAATTTAATTTCTGCTAGAGCATAACTTCGTTTTGTTGATTTATCCTCCTCAGGGATGATCAATTGTATTTTTGCTACCTAACTGAATTTGCCCCCTCAGGTGGATGTCAGTATTTTACCTTGCCTTTTATATTTTATTTTTTTTACTGTTATTATAATCTTCAATTATATACCAGCTTATCTTGATCATTATGTGTACGTTTTATGTAAGAGTAGTGAATTAATTAAACATTGTCGCCAACATCTTTATTTCTATTTGTGTTTCTACGATAAGACGACCCTTAGTTTCTTCAGGTTTTATTAGTATTGACTGGCGTCCACATAACATCAGGTTTTTCATTTAGCTGATAAAATATCTGAGTACATAGTTGCGAATCCACGAGGTTTTTCGAAACACCCCGCTTCTCGAGAACTGCGTTTTAAGTAACACAGCTAGCTAACACGTGTAATTACATCTACGGTTAAGCAAGTGGCATTGTGGCAATAATTTGAGAGCAATTGTCGGTTCAATTTCACTAAGGTCATATTTGATTTTCTGGTCAGTCATGAGCTGACTTATCAGCCTCGACGGGATGACGTTGAGTTTTGGGACACCCTGTATAACTAACTCAATTGGGCTCAAAAATGTTCCTATTTTCCCTAACGCCACAGAATTACTATATTAAAAAAAATGTAATTTGTTAAGAACAAATGTAGTATCATATGGTTTCCAATGATACGACACCTACGTTATTATATGAAAAAAATTCAAAATTACCTCAAATGTATATTAAGAAAGTAGAGAAAAATTCCGACGATGTAGATTAACATATAAATTTTTAATTTTAGTTTATTTTTGCGTGAGAGTAAAAGTCAGTTATTCAAATCGGAAACTGACCATCATAATCGATTTAACATTGCCAAGTTTCACTTTATTTTCCACCATGGTAATTTTGACAAAAAATTTACAAATAAAGTTACTTCCTGACGTTTTTCAAAATATTGTTTAAAATTCTGCCCAGGCAGTTCCTATCTGATCAGGAGCAAAAAGAGACGAAAATGCTGGCCATATCAATATTTCAGAACTGAATATTCTCAAAAATTCAAATTTTTTGAATTCTCAAAAATTTGAGAATAATTGTACTTGTTAAAGTTCTCGTGCTTCGCACTCATGATATTTTGAATTAATCACCTGTACGTGTATAAAATATATTTATGAGTAGGTATGTATATTAATTTAATTTTTAAATGTTAATTTGTTCCTATGTATTAGTAAAGGTCGGTTATTGCAAATCAGAAACTGACCATCGTAATCGCTTTGGTCTTGCCAAGTTTCACCTTTATTTTCTAAACAGTAAATTTCTTCATTTTATCTAAAAGTACCTGACGTAATCGTCGATTTCTGCGATTTCTCAAAAATTTGGTTTGCAATAAATTGCGCCAAAAACAGTATCGATAAGCGTGTAAACATGACTTTACATCAAAGGAGCAAATCTGAAACACCACACCTTGTTGGTGGGTGTTTCTTGTTTCTATAAATCAAGCTTCCATACAATGAGAGATTAAATTGTTGGCACTTTTAGTCCAATGTTATGGTTTGCTGCTATAATTCTTCGATTGCGTTTTTAAATTTTATATAGGAAAATAATAATTTTATTGAACGCTGTTATTACAATATTGTTTGACCTTGGTACACGGAACTCCATCAAGCTTAGTTTTAGATAATAAAGCTTGCTGCAATGTTGTAATAAGTTAAGGCCGCGCCGCTATTTGGCAGTGATTTGCGTTTAACGCCATTTGACCACAAAGTAACCTTAACTGTGGCCTTTACACTCACCTTGCTTAAGTCCAAGCTTGTTATAAACATTTTTTTGTGTAAACACAACTTACTGCTTGATCTAGTAAAAAACTGCAAGGACACTTATTTAATTGGTAATATACCAATATGAACTGTAATTACAAAAGAATTTTTTTAATCGTTTAACATAACGGAGTTTTAGGTTTTTATATTACTTATAGAATAAACTAACGGAAAATTAAAATTTATTTATTCAATATCCTTAACGATAATATTATATATTAGAGTAACCTCTTCCTATGATTAAACAATATTTGTATCCATGTAAAATCTTTTCAACTAATTTTATAATTTCTGTATAATTTGAAACTTGTAAAGTAGTTTTATGCAAATTAATTAATTATTATTACTGACCTACCGAAATAGTCAGCAAGGCTAACATTAAATGTCATGGAAATACAAGATGCAATGAAGAAACGAAGTAGTAATTTTCAATAAATCATTATTTTATTTTTCAAAATGATTTCAATTTTTTGGCAAATTAGGTATTCAAATGAAATTATTTATAGTAACTTGAAAGCGATGAAAGTTTTTAATTATGGTTAACTACTAACACCGTTATTCGTTTTTTTTTTTTAGAAATTTACATTAAAACTTAATAACATTTATGTGTGTAGTGTATAGAATATTTTTATAGTTTTAGCCAAACCAAATCATCATTTTGTTTACAAGAATTAGATAATCGGAAAGGAAAATTTTGAGATCGTTTTAAATTTCATTTTATTTTAGAAAACCGGTTCGTGTAGATTTTTAAGTCCAAAATTTGAAAAAAGGTGCGTCTACAGCGTCTGAGTAGATAAGTGTTGAAATTTTAGATTTAACGAAAATATCACTGAGATATCCAATTCGATTGAACTTTATTGATCGTTAAATTTATGTAACTTAATTCAGACAAATAATTGAATACCATATTTCTTCTTTTTTTTAAAATCATTTAACATTTAAATAGTCAGTTTACCACACAGGAAGACTATAATAGCATCCTTGTCACATAGTTAACTTGTAACTGTTCTTAATCAAACAGTTTAGTCAAATTGAATTGTTTCAAAGCTTTCCAATGATTATTAACCCTACTTTTCAGCTCCCGAAAGAAATGGAAAGCGGTTATGTTGACCCATGCGGTTTTGTTGTGATCATAAGTTAAACCGTTCGAACTGCAAATCGATAATAGCTTTTATTTATTGTTATTGTTATTCAGCTTAGTACAACCAGGTCTATACTAAATTTTTTGGCATTATTTAATGTTATTTTTGAATTATCAAACAAATAAGTGCTCAAAATTGCACGCTCTACGACGTTCCTATTTCGAGTTATATCGTTGCCAACTAAAAAAAAATATGGCGTGTTTTTAGTTATTTTGGTAACCTAGTAACGGATCTGTCAGTTAAAAATAATCAAATTCAAGCACGATTGTGTAGGTATTAATTAATTAATTAATTAATAATGCTTTTAGAAATTACCTTTTTATTATTTTTGTGTTATTTATTATTAAAATTAAAAAAATTTTGAATTTATTCAACATAAGCTTTAAATTGTTTGTTTTACAAGCAAAACTACAACTAATACTATTACTATAATTGGTATTTATATTTTTAATAAAAATATTCTTTGAGCATTTCTCATGACAATATTGGAAATGTCTTCTGGAAACTTAACATTTCGCGTGGTGTTTATAATAGCACGTTATCTGGCGAGATGTTAACTTAGCAGTTGATGCTATGGTGAATATACCGACATTTGAACTTTATAATGCTATTATTTAAATATAATGTTGTAATATTTGATTAAATAATCAATAATCACAAATTGTTATCTATATTAAATTGTTGACTGTCGCAAATTATTGTTAAAAGTTTGAATGGTGTGAAACACCTCGATTGGTGTGCAATTCGATTGACCAAGTTATGCGACCTGAAAACCGCACTGAACCGGAACTCTCCCGAAATATCTCAAATAAATGAAAAATATAACAAACAGAATGTCACTACCGAACTACCTAATAGCAAATCGTAATAATTTAAAATGAAGAAAATAAAAGGAAAGCTTTTTTTAAGTTTTTTCAGTTTCCTTCTTTAATTGAATTCCGACCGAATTTCTGTTTAGCATTTAAAACTGTATATTCATAAATAATAATTTTAAAAATTTGCATTTGCATACTTACAATTTGAAATATTTTCTGGTAATATAGGGAAATGCAGGCTGCGATGACAAATCGTTGCTTTTAACGCCGACCTTCGTGGGTTTCCCGGCTGCATTGGTCTTAACTTTGCATATTAAGCTTAATATGAATGTTGTGATGTTAACATATTCATATTATTGACATTTAGAAAATCATCCATTTTTTTACAGGTGGGCTTCACTTTAAAAATTGGTCTGACATATCAATGTTGTGAACTACTTATTCAATTGATTGTGGGTGAATCAGATCAGAATTTGAGTTTAATTTAAATTAATTAGAAATAAACAAATTAATCTTTTCATGATATATTACTTATCAAAAAAATTAACTGAAAGCGATTCCAGTGATTCTGTGTCTGAAATTAGATTCTAAAGCTTTGACTAACATTTTTGAGCTGACGCTGACGCGCAATTTATTTGGATCGAATAAATCGTATACTTGTATTTGACAAAATATACATAAATAAAGCTGATTTGTTTGAAATTAAATGAGACATACTTCATATGACATACTCAAATTTCCACGCTTTTTGTTTTCCACGCGTGTAAAAACCAAAACTAATTTTTTACTAAAATTATCATAATATTTTCTTGAGATAAATAAAGCTTTGTTTGTATTTCTCAGTGTACATTTCGGTTTCTATCATAAATTATTTAATTCGAACTGGTTATTTAAATAAATAAATTAGATAAGTACCACAAATTGAAATATCAACAAAATATTAGTTAATTTATTCAGTCTAGCAAAACTTTATGCTTTTAATTACAATCAATAAGTCGCGAGTATATATTATTTATATAACTTGATTGACGTAATTAGTAAAATTTGCAATATTATATTAATAAATATATTACATACCTCTGTACTATTACTGTTATATTATATATTAACATATTAATTGAGATAAATATTAGTAACACGTTCGATATTTATATAATTATTATACGAGTATTAATTAAAAGTACGACGACGTGGTGACAAAAATTCAGTAATTAGATAAAATAACTGATAACGAACAATATTGTCAAACCGACCGTTTAAGAAGTAAACGGTCTAACCGCATGCCATCCTGAGCGGCTTCTTTGAGAAAACCGAGTACCTATTTATGGTTTCTGTTTCTTGCACTGGGTAATTTACCTTTGCATAAATAAATAATTATAAATACTCACTGTGTTAATCAGAATATTTTTATATTTTTAATTCATACTTCATAAAGTACTTACGATAAGACTTTACTTACTTTAATAAGAAAGCGCATTATTAACGATTTATACATAATAACCACTATGTAAATATTTATCCATTGTAACGTTATTTAATTATTTATTAGGTGATCAATTAATTTTCAGTCTATTTTATGATATAATTAAAATGTTAAAACTTTGACCTAGTTTGGCCGAAATGTAATTGTATTAGAGCACTTTTTAGTTGATCTACAGTAAGTAGACCATCTAGACGTCTTCTTATACCATTAGTACCGTTATTGATTGTTATAAATATTATCAAGACAAATTTACGGATTTACCACAAAAATGATTCAAAAAAATTTTTCAAAGAGTAAGTAGTATTTAAAAACAACAAAAACTGTCCATTACAATAATTAAGTTGGAAAATAAAGCAATAAATACACAACTAGTAATTAAAGCAACTGCAATATAAGCAACTAGCAATGATTTACTGTTGAGAAAATGTATCTTTTATACAGCACTAATTAATTTTGAATAAATAATGTCGATTTTGTATTGTAAAAATTGGACTGTAAAATGGTAAACATTGCGTAATGTCTGAACGTTTTATCAAGTAAGTATCGTAAAATCGAGTAAAATTACATTTGATGTGTTCCAGTTACCTTATGATGTAATTTTATAAAATAGTGAGCTCCCGAGTGTCGAACCGTTTCCGTGTTTAGTTAATCGATCTAAGAAAAAGTGGATGTAATGAGTGCACTAAATACAAGATGCATTTGAGATTATCTTAATTAATGCCTTACCTGTTGCACGTACGCCACGTTAATCAATGTATTGTCGCGTAATGTTCCCTAATGGATTATTTCAATAAAATATTTTTAAACGGTAGGTTTTTAGGTCAATCGGATGCAAAGAAAAATAAAAATGTTGTTCGAGAGTATGTGCGAGAAGATACTTTTGTGTCTGTAATTATCTGTAATAATATTATTGTATGGAGTGAACAAATTTACGAGTTATAAGAATGTCCCATTGATTATTACAATAATACGATATAAAGGCAACTACACAATAATCGAATAGATTATTGACAATGTTAAAAATAACAAGCCATTCTTGCTATGTGGGTGCAGCAGTGCCGCAATACAGTCATACATAGCGACTGATACAGCTGTCAATTCTGAACTACTTCTAATTTTAAATAATAAAATAGTAAATTGAATCAAATCACGTTCACTGGAACAGCTATAAATTCTTACTACAAGGAATACGTGTACGGTGTTGACGTTTTCTATTCGTTTTTAATATCGATAGTGAAGTTAACACAAAAAGTAGAAGTAGATACGACAAGCTGCTTTCATTGAATGCACTTTACAGCTAATCTAGCTCAGAAAATTGAGTTAATTATCTCACTTGTTACGGTTAAATTAGTATCTTCTAAAAAACTTTATAATATCTTAATTTATTCTTCTTCGCTGGCATTTTCTAGAAATTACAAAAATTCTATAGCAAGTATAAAGGAACCGCTTTTGGGTATAAATGTATTTACGTGACCGAATAAATATAGACATGAAAATATTAAAATTTGCTTAATTTAAATATTTATATTTTTTACACTACATATACATATATAAACGTATGTACATACCAGATTTACGATCTGATTCGTAATGGGTGGAATAAACTCTCGCATATTTGTGCCGATTCAAATAGGATGCTCTCCATAAAAGGGATCTAGCAAATTTTCTTTAATAGAGGTTATGATTAAATTTGGAAAATTGGTTCAATTTTAATAGCCGACTAAAATCATCAATAATAATTTAAATTGTTAAGGAAATTTAAAAAATTGATATTATATTTATTAACATAGCATAGGGGAGATGTGGGAATGTTGGCGCAATTTTCTTTTTCGCATTTACAGCTTTTCAATTTACAATTAATTAATTGCAAAATCAGAGAAATTGCCATGACATTATGAAGTATAAGTAGATAGAATAACAATGTTTTTTGTATTATCAGGAGAAAAACGGAAAATTGTGATTGCTTTCCCAAAGTGCCACTGGTCAAGTCCAAGCAAGGTTTTAGCAAAGAGTAGTAGCACAAGAACAGTTTATTGGAAACGTGATGTTGATGAAGGTTAATAAATCTCAGGAGTTAAATAACTATTTATCAGCAATTCTTCCATTTTAATATGAAACAAGAACCCTTGCTTCAAATTTTAGGGGGTATAATATGTAAAGTCCCCTAATGCAGCAGGGAAAAAATTTTAAAAATGGTAAATTTCCCTAATTCTACATGTAGAGTCCCCTAATGGGATTAACATTTTAAGTAGATTATTAACTAAATTAAACGTAATCTGTAATAAGTAGAATTAATTTGAAATTTATGACATACTACATATATTCAAAGTAGAAGAAGTAATTGACCCGTCTTGTAAGTGTTTAAAAGGTGAACTGGAGCTGTTTGCTGTTTGTTTTAAATAAAATTTATGCTGATCATAAATTACCAATTTGTTACCACGGTGACCTGTTGTAGTTATCTGTATAATATTGTTCGACAGTTTAAAAAGTATAGCACCTGATATAGACTCCCCTTAGCATAATAATTTGTAGAGTTTTAAAAATGTTGTGTCTTTTTACAACGAATTAATTCTTGTAGTAATAATCAAGTTTTTCTTATTGGTACTGAGTTAAAAATTAATTATTTCAAAAGATTAATATAAAATTAATCTCTCGACGTTAGTCGACCTTACAAGCAGACTTCGAAAAAAATGTAGCCACTTTATAATCCGCTTAGAAATTAGCGGAGTTTACAAAACCCCATTTTAGGTCTCAGCTGTTTTTCCCGATTTCGTAATACACCAATTCCAAGTCAGCTGTAAGATTTTTCATTTTTGTCTTAATTTCACAGTTCAATTTTTTTGGAATCAGATTTCTATGTTTTACAAAACTTTCGCATAGGTCCCAACTGATCAAAAATACCACAACATGGTATTTCTTCTTCATCTTCTTATAGTGCCTTTTCCTAACAGAGGTTGGCGATCATCAAAGATGACGTACTAGGGAATTTAATTAATGGGGTGGTTTCCCGTTGCCTTTCCCACAGCCCACAGATCTATACAGAGCGGGCGCTAGTCAATTTGCCGCCCTGTGCGAGTTTTAGACTATGACGCCCTTAACGGGCGAGGTAACGGGAAAAGCTCGCCGCCGCAGCTAAGTAGCATTTGATTTTTTGAATTTAGGCCAGCTTTTAAAGTCAAAAACCCCACTGTGCGACGCAGGCAAAATTTTTTTAAAGGAGCGTGGCCGTCATTTCATGGCTTTCATAGGAATAAAATGTTGGAACTGTTGGATAGATGATGTAAAAACAAACGGGGGGCGTCAGCATAAACAGAAACAACAAAATTCAAAAATTTCACATGCGAAAATACGAAAATTTGCCGCCCCAAAAATCTGCGGCCCTGTGCAAAGGCACCGTTCGCACATATGGTAACGCCGGCCCTGGATCTATCTTGGGCTTTAGATCACAGCCATGTATTCGACTTCACCAGGATTTGAACCGCGGTCACCCGCTTCCCAGTCGGTCGAGACTTGACGCTATACTGCTGGTCTCTATACCATGGTATACTGTTCTATCTTTGTTAAATGACCCTACTTCTGATGCTTTTGTATAGCTGAACGGTTTACGCTTTTTATCGACTGTAATATTATTTCTGGCAAATAATGTCCTGTAAAAATATTTCTGTTTAAATTAGGAGTATCTAAGTATTCATAATTTCTAATCACATAAGCTTCCCATATATTTTGGTATATCACAGAGACACCCAGGGCCGGATTTAGCTAGTCTAGCGCCACAGGTTAATAGGTGCCTTTACACACACAGGTTTGACCCGCGTGCTGGACAGCGTTCCAACCAGGGGGCCAGACCTGTGTGTGTGTGTGTAAAGGTCTCAGACGTAACTTATGCCGCGCGGCTTGTTATACGATACTGTAACATTCCTATTCCCCACTAAGTCGGCAAAAGCCGTCTTAATGAAGACGCATTTTCCATTCCAGTAATCTCATTGGTAAATTCTAGGATTATCTTGAATCTCGGATTGATCCGTGACTATTAGTACGGCCATAAATGTAATATATTTTATTTCTGCTGAACACAAACGCGGAAATACCTGGTGGCTTGCGCAGGCGATTGCCTGTAGTGCCTACTGGTAAATCCGGTCCTGGAGACACCACTGGTTTTTTCTTCATTATTAATAGAATAATTGCAAAATTAATCCTGAACCTCGTTTCTGCAATAATTTAATAATCTTCATAAATAAGAGTAAATTCTTTGTAGGGTATTTTTTTTAGATCTTTAACTGAATTAAGTTATACACCTACTGCATAAACATTTCTTGTTATAAAAACGCATAACCTAGATGTCTTGTGACGAAAGTGGACTGGTGGGATGTATAAGAAGTCTGCGTAGTCAAATAAATTGATTGTTTCAATTAAAAGCAGTTAATCCATCACAACAAACTTCCATCTGCAACTCGGCGATCACTCCAAACAAGCATATTTTTAACTGCAGAGAAATATTTTCTATTATCCAAAATTTGTTAATTTCAAATTTAAAAATTTTAAAAATTGTAATAAAAACACAATTTAAAAAAAAATAATGAAGACCACAGTATAGTTATTGTTGTATTAGGTTCAAATGATTGCCTGTGTTTCAAATGACAATTTATTGTTAAAATGTAAAAAAAAATATTAAATTACTTTTACCGTTGGCAACTGTCGACACTAAAAAAGTTTAACGCCGGACGCCGCGGGCGCTAAAGTAAATCAATTGTTTTCACAAAAAGTGAAATTTTAAGTTTGACATTTCAATTCTATAAAGTGAATTTTTATATTACAGTTTCCAAAAAAAAAACACAATAAAATGTCATAAACTTTCAACAATAAATTATTTTTGTGATCGAATTATTTGATTTTTTGTAAATCTGTAGGTACATGACATATTATGTTATCAATAATTCATTTTTTAATGAATAATCTCTGGTTATTTAGTCAATAAAATAAATCCAAATAAAACGCAGTTCAGGGCCGGCCTATAAACCAGAACTTAGTGATTTACACTAAATAATAATTAATAGTTTCGGTGTAAAACTATCCATCTTCACCGGGACATCCTGTATACCGTAATATTGTTATGTCTATAATACAATAAAAATAAATCTACATATTTATTCTTGTTTTTCAAATAAAAAGTAATTATTTTCTAATTAAAATATAGTATTTTAATTAAGTTTCCACCCAGAACAACTTAATTATAGAAAACACGTTGATAGAAACCAATTTTAATAATTTGAAAAATAAAAAAGTTAATTAAAAAAGTCTGCAAGTAAGTAAACATATTGTTCTTAATATTTAAATAATTATTAACGAGGTTGATCAGAAAATTTCAATATCGTACATAAAATTACAGAACAAAAAAATGTAGAACGAATTAATTTTCCAAAGTCATGCATTTTAAAGTTCAAGGAGCTTTACGATGATTTTGTAGCGAGATCTTCACTGCTTGATTTTTATATATTTTTAACTAAATATATAGGTAATTAACATATTTCTAATCAGAACCAGTTGAAAGGTTAAAGGTAATTTAATTGTGTACACAATGTAAAAATAATCGAAATTAAAATTAACGTAAATTCAATTAGCAAAATAAATAAAAGTCAAAATCTGTGTCAGACGTGACTTTCGTCTGCGTCCTTTTAAAATATTTGCAGATCGAAATTTATTTTCTTATTGCTAAAATTTTGATAAGCATAATTGTTGCGAATGTTTTAGGCAACGCGTTAAATTAAATTGGCATGCTAATTTTATGCTAAGTTATGGATCGCCATAAAAATACGAACGCAGCCTATTTAGAGCCTTCATAAAATTCAATAAATATTTTAACAATTTTATAACCCGCGAACGGTGTTCGGTTTTCAATTATTTACTTTGTCAAGCGAGCTACCACAATATTTATACCGTGGTTCGGATTCCACCTCAAGGAGTAATTATTTGGAATTAATTAAATATTTTTACTCGGGGAGATATCGTAAAACTTTCTAATGGTTGATTGATAAGATAACGGTAGTAAAATAAAATAAATTATTTTAATTAGCGTTGCATTAGTAAAATATTAGTTTTTGCTTTTCTTGCCGAGATATGAACACAATTGTTTATGTAAGCCGCCGTGTAGTTTTAAAACGTGCTAATGCCCTTAGCAATATTAAACATGCACGATTAAATCGGCAACATAAAATGAGAAAAATTTTATTGCACAATTTAAAGCTTCAATTACAGAAAATATGAAACCGTAAGTAATTTTATAGCTGGTAATAACGTACAGTCAAAATTTTAAATTATTTTTATGCAGATGTATCAACTTCAGTTATTTGGTTAAATACCAAAGAGGGGGGGGGGGAAACGTAGAAACCCATTAGCCGCTGTTGAAAGCTGTGCAATTGATGTGGTAGCAAATTAGTGTAACCATAACTGGTGTGTGTACATTACAAAACCTCTGATTCAATAAGCAGTTTAGGAGATAAAATGCCTTTATGTAAATCGAAATGAAACTATGAATATGTATGAAATGAAAAGATATAAAAAATATGAAAGAAAATAAGTAGGTAGACATATACACCTGCTTGTACTATAGCACTTATTAAATTTTAATAATGCCCATGTGTGGTAAGTAATTGGTATTCGAGTTGGTAATTTGCTAATTACTCAAATAATATTTACAATTAATTCTCATAATAATAAGAAAGGTGTAATACAAATTTATTAATAATAATTAGTATTTTAAACAACATGCACTCACTTGTACGTATATTTCGACAAGTTGTACTGAAGTGAGTATTCATACGTCCATTACAAGTTTGAATAAGACCATAAATAATTAGTTAGTTATGTACCTTTATACTTTAGTTGTCTAAGCGAAAATATTTATTAATTCTAAATGCGGTATTAAGAGGCGATTATTATGAAAAATTAATATCTAAGCTGACGTGCATCGTGCACGTGAAACTTTCTTTGTGAAATATTTTAAATGTTAAAGAGTGAAATTATAATAACTCGATTTGGATATAAAATATTTTAATTTTACAAATATGGTAACATTTTATAAGCGGCAATAATAAAAAATTGACAGTTTTTTGTCATTAGAATATTTTTAATTGTGGGAACCGGTTCTTAATAAAAAATAAGGCTTTACGAATTATTCAAACTGTCCTCCGGTTGGGATTTAGGTTTTAAATTTTAATTAAAATAAAAACCGTCAATAGATTCTGGAAGATTGAAACGCCGGCGTATAATAGGCGGCTTAAGTTCGTCTTTCTTTGCCGTATTAATTTGATTACTTCCAGTGGTCGCTTTCGGCACATATAATGCAATGCAACTGGGATATTGCAATATTTGATTAAAAACAATTTTTTTCAAAATAAATTCTCAATTTAAATTTTATTATTAACTTACATAATCTCAACCATTAGCCATTTGCGTATTATTTACGTTTTATGTGATATACCTGATTGATGAGATTGAATCACGAAACTTATATACAGCTCATATTTTTATAATTTTCAATTCCGTATTATTTTGTTATATGAAATCTAAATGCAACTATGACAAAACCGTTAAATTTTTTTGTATCGATTGCCTACTCATCTTGAAACCTGATTTGAAGAATGTTCCAAAAATAAAGCTACGCTTAAAATATTTAAATAAGGATGTTGCGTTTAATGTTACAGGTTGTAACGAAATTTTTTTCAATTTTGAATTTTAATCGAGTTTATAGTGAAAACTTTAATGATTCAGAAGTGTAACACCACAATTGCAACAATAAATATTCATTAACAAGCAACTACAAGGCAAGTGAATAAGTTAACATTGTTCTATTTGGTGCAGGAAACAGCCGAATTCACATGGGTTATTCACACACTTGCTTGAATAATTTAAGCTGCTCTTATTTTAACAAGAAAATCATTTTTTGTAGTGTGGAAAGTTAATTATAATAGAAAACAAAACAGTGGGTATAGTATCGCCAAACTCGAAAAAAGCGAAGTTTGGAATTTCCATTCAAAAAACCAGCTGTAACTTTACATATCTTGCAAATTACCAAGTTTTTATTGTAAATTGCAACAAAAAGTGCCCAGTAGCAGTAAATTGTTTTACCGACTAACAAATTCTTCATCAGAACCGTTACATTGTTTTTGTTAAACTTATTTGTCTGTTTTGGTTTAGAGGAAAAATTGTTACACTTGACATGTCAAGGTAATATTTGTAATATATTTTATTAGTCATAATATTATTTCCTTATTATTAATAACACCTTGTAGCTTACCAAATAAATTATTAACTACGAAGAGTTGGACGAAATAATTTCAAGTAATTTTTCTTTAAATTTCTCAAAGCTATTGTCTTTAAAGTTACACTCATGTTTCCGTGTAAATTTTTATCGTACAACAGTGTTAAATTTTTTCAACCGTAGTGTGGGACAATTTGTACACTATGTAGCGTTTAATTTTTATGTTAATTTAATTATTTTTGTGTACAACAACCAAATAAAAAAATTAGAAGTGACACTGCTATATAAATTAAAATATCCTTCAAGTTTATTTTGTGGAAGAACGATAGAAAATTAAATTTTGCAAAAGCCCCCTCTTCTGGTGAAATGCCCCCTATTTTCAGAGAATGTAATATATAAAAGTAAATTTGCAGACATTTTTAATTTAGTAATAAAATAATTAAATTTGATGCAGGTAAAAAACAATACAAAAAAATATATTTTTGTGGTACTGAAAATTTAATATAAATAGAATATTATGTTGTCTAATTATGTTATCTTCCCCAGTCACCTATTTTCTTCTGTTTTTTTACGAAAACCAGTTTTATGTATGTTTATTACCAAAATTTTTGCTCTTCGGTTTATTACTGTTTAAATTTGTTTACAAAATTAGTAATGATGAGGTCAATATATTAGTCAATAACTTTCCATAGATTTATAATAAAAATGTTTAAACAATGGTAATATTGAAATGACAAATTTAAGTATCAGGTGACAATTTTTTAAATAAGAGTAATAAATCAAATTCTTATTTATGGTTAAAGCCATTATATTAAAATACCTATTACTTCGTCTACAATCAAGAAATTAATGGTCAAAGCCATATTTCGATATTTACTACTAATTTACTGTTTAAGTTAACTAAAAACTCATATAATAGTCCAAAATCCACAATAGTGAAATATACCGAGTAATGCACAATAAAAACACACTGCTGAAATGCTCAAATTAAATTCTTCTCAAGTTAATTATCAAAAGTAAATGTACTTATTAGGGCCGATTTTATAATAAAACTTTTTTGTCATTAAAATTTAATGAGATAATTACAGTCGAGGAAACCATCGAAAGCGATCAATTCTAATTTAATTTCTCATTAAATTTTAATGTCAGATTAAGTTTTATTATGCATCGGGCTTTAACATTCAAAATCATTTTTAAATTACTTCGACAAATCGTTTGTCGTACCGCCAGTTGTACCTTCCCATTCATTTTTAAATAGCAAACAGTTTTGATAGACAAGAACTTGGATATTTCGTAAAATTAATAGAAAAACCTGGAAAATGGAACACTTACATTACAATATTAAATTTGTAAAACTAACGATGGATAATGCAACTGGTAAAATAGTACTATTTCATAATCCAGGGTGAGCCGAAAGGTGGGCTAGACAAATTTTAGGTGGGTCCCCGGTTACGCCACTGCATTACACCTCAACTTTAGTGAAATGGTATCCACGGCTTGACATTATCGCCATTGAACTGCACTAAACATAATTATTGAAATTTTCGAACGAAAGAACTCAAAAAAAAACTTGCATCGGTAACAAGAGCACAATGATTTAGTTATAAGAAATTAAATCCTGTAAGTTTTAGATTCTCTTAATAAAAACTATATAACAAGGCCAAACAAATCAATTGTCATTTTGCAGCTTTTAAAACGTAAATAATTTATTAAAACTATTTATTACAGTCATTGTAGGTCGAAATGACTGTTCTAACTTTCAGAGAAGCCGAGCCTGGCAACAGATACTATGAACGTCGATGTACAGTGCAAATGAAATCCAATCGATCGTATTCCTTTTTTTTATGAATATCCTGCTCTGATTGGAGTACAAAGAATTTTTTTACTAGTTATTATTTTGACACGCTGTTTTTTCAACAAACATATTAAGTATCAAAGTGTAAATTTTACACCGGGTATACCATTACTTTTACTGTTAGTTTGGAAGTAATTTACATCCAGTTCCAGTGAGTAATTTTCAACTTTTTGCTCATATTGTATTGCCATTGAATTGTTCAGTCCAAAACATTGTGTTGTGATTCGATTACATTAAAATGACTCTTCCAAAAGCGAAGTTTTTTAAAATTATACAGGGTGTTTAAGAATTTTCTATCCGCTTTCGAAATTAATAAAAATTAAAGTGTATTATCTTGGAGGCTAAAAATTTGAATAAAACTTTATCAAAGCAATGTATAATTTGAATCTGTCAGAATACATAAATATTCACGGGCTTTGTGAACACAAAGTCAAATGGCTGTTTTGTTATGATTTCCATAAGCAATTTATTTAATTCTATGGTACAACATGTCTTCCAATTATTTTAGCAATCATTTTGACAGTTATATAAAGTTAAATTGTTGAACATAACAATAAAATGTAGGTATTAAATAAATATTATTTAAAGGTTGTCGTTACGATAATGGTACAAGATTTTGCTGTGGAGATAACAAAGTAATCGGCTGCCTAAAGCAGTAATATAATTTTTATTGAAAATTAATTGCACTGACGTATATAGTTAAGCGAAATAATTACTCTTTCGAAACTGTTACCAACATAAAAAATTTAAAAATTTTAGTTTTTGATCCCTCTCGTATGTATACATGAGTGTATAAGGCATAAAGTTATTTTATTGCTATGAAATAGATGTATAATGATGGCAAAGTGGACATAGCAAAATACCATGTTATTAAATTTTATGTTTGTCATTTATTACAAAGAAATGGATATTATTATTAGTTTCCATAAAAATTTTCAAAAAATTATAAATACACATCGAGTCGATGGGTATTACAGTAAACAGTCATGGCACGAAGCATAAATAATAATATAGAAAATCGAAAAAAGATAAATTTTTTTTCTTTTCTGGCGCTTAAACTATAAAACTCTTGACTATTAATGCAATTAATTTTAGAAACTTTTTAACTTCATAATAAAAAATGAATAATTTAACATTTTTAATGTTTGGCCATATTGAGTTTTTCTGAACAATTTAATTTATTGCTCTCATCATTTATTTACACTTGACTTAATTTTCCAATAAAAATTTAATTTTCAAACGTGCATATTTAATTGTTTAAATAATCTAGCCGGTAGCTAAAAATTAATTGGATATTACTTACAAGTGTGCCACGTATTAATTTAAGATTATTTTATGGTTTATTCCTTCGCATCGAAGCGTCTTGGTGCTACTCCTCGCAGGGGCCTGCCACGATCAAATTAAATAAATATAACTTTTGTGAACCAATTAAAGTTTTAATTAATTTAAAAAATTGTTATGTACACATCAAATTAAAAAAAGTATTATACGGTAAAATAAATACCACACAATTAGACATGGCGTACGAGCATACCAATTTTGCGATCCAGATCAACAAAAAATTAATTTTGCAACCAAAATTTTTTTGCTATATCAATTCTGGCATGGTTTAAACGATTGTGATGAATTCAAAGGCCGAGGTAGTAATTAAAATTTTACAATGAAGAATGAAATGTGGTAATGAACTTTAACGTAATCTTAATTTACGCATTATTTTACCAATTAATGAACACTTTGAACTTAATATTGTTATATTAAAAATTAACATTTTATTAAGGTAGTCTACACAAAAGAAGGTCAAAAGCAACTTGAAAGAAACGTTTTGAAGTTGAATGCAAACAAAGAACTGTGGTTGCATCGTTTCCCAGGGCATTCTTCGGTATGTACCAGCACCACGTTGCTTCATAGGTCACCATGCCGCCATGTATCTTTGGTCGCGTTTTTAGAGGTTTATAAACGGTAATATGAAGGTCGTCAACTATAGTAATTGTCATATTTATTTACCTAGTCATATTCTTCTTCTTCCTTTTAATGGAACGAACGAACGTTTCCCAACGATTCTCGTTATATTTCCTTTTATAACTGTCGTGTTTACTTTAAGTCATAATTTAAGTATTAGCTAATCCTAAGAATGCGTTTTAATCATGTATTATTCAAAGCAATAAATTAATTTAAAATTCCATTACATAAATTATTTTCTGCTGGACGTGGTACATACGTGTTGATGGACGTTGCGATTAACGAAAGAAAAATTCAATAATTTTCATTGTCTATTTCTATTCCTCGAGCTTACTGCGAGTGGCAGCGCGGAAGTTTACAAATTAAAACTAAGCCAATTTATTTTGAACGAAAAAAGTTAAATAGGAAGCGTTGTACGGTCGCAGCGACTTAATAAAATACTTGGGAAACGGATTCTTCACCGGTGCAATCCAAAGCAAAAAAAGTAGCTAATACAAAGTCATCGTCGTATAATTTTAATCGATAGTACTTGAAAGTTGCAAGTGCATATATGCAAATATTTTTCTTAAAAAAATATTATACATTAAATATCGAAATGACAGCAAAAAATGATAATATAAATCATGATAATCTATCTGCATTTGATTTTTCAAAGATTGCATCGTCCGTTTGATTAATATCTTCCATTAATTGCATATCTCAAACCTGATAATTGCATACTAACTGATACAGCAACTTCACTATTGTAATTATTTACTTAATCCAGTTTCTAATGGTATGTTCAAAAAAACATCGTATAAATGGCACGGAAATAAATACAGAAAGTTACGTTTTTATAGGTCACAACTCGATATTGGCAGATACCTACGTACAGAACCGATAAAATCATCTATAGCCCACATTTTCCCAGCATTAATGCGTTTAAACACTTTGACTATTTTTACCTTCAACTATCTTCAATATTTTAAATATATTGCACAATCATGCCACTTGAAATGCTTTTTAATGTAATTATTTTAATTGAATAAAAAAAATTGGCAATGGATTAATTAATCGATTTGATTTTAATACAAAGATTAATATAATTGGACTGCTTATTTTAAAAAGCTTCAACAAAATATTATGGTATATGGTAGAACCAATAAAAAGAAAACAAAATTTTAATTCCCAAAAAAATTGGATTAATAATTTTTTTTCTGATAAGATTTACATGGTTGATCGATGCTCTCCAAATTAGCACACACGTGTTACGTGTTGTTCATGCATCTAACACAACCTACGTCAATATTTACGATATACAGGAATAATTTACACGCACCTAAAACTCGGAAATCACGTTTTTGATAATTAATCATCTCGAGCGGAATGATTAATTTCAATATTTTGATTTTTTAATTGAGCGTTCTTAAAAAACAAATTACGATTGATATTTTCACATAACTAATAATTTATGAGTTCTTTGAAAATCCTGCTGATGGAACCTTGGGTCATGCAAATATATTATTTATATTTTGTTTTGAGAGTGATCGTCCGCCTCCCAACTCGTTATTGATCGAATTATCTGGTGCACTTATCATTAAGAAAAACAAATCGAAGCTTTTTACTTTTAACCGGAATGTGTCAGCTAAAAGAGTAGCAAGTGGGTGCATAGACATTAAAGCAGTTGTGTTGTTAATATTCAAGGTGCAGGAAGCGATGCGTTGGATGGACATACAAGTACAGTTATTTAGATCAAGACGACCTTGGACACGCCATGTATAATATCAGTTCAACTGCTCCCTTTATGAGCTTCACAGTTAAGCACAAAAGCTATTTTTTCCAAGCTCGCAGTACCATTGTAATTTGTAACTTAAGTCAAATATATTACTACCTTTTCAAGAAAAAAAAAATATGGAACACCGTTAAGTGCAACACATGTGTGTAATTATTTAAATATCACATCCAGTGTGAATAATCCATCCAATGTTGCACTTGATCTTCCGTGTTGTGGTGCAGCCGCAACTCACGCAATCATTAAGGACAATATTTTCATCCGATTATCCATAAAATGTGGACTTGAATTGAAATTTACTAAAGAGGACGTGTAATTTATATAGCAATTAGTTATCATCATTAATTGAATTAATGGGTGTAGCGCTTAACTTCGCATTGAAATCCCTCACGCATATCTACGCAAAATTGTGTACTTAGACAACATTAATATGTGTTTTGCCGTTTCATTACCGTTTCATTATTGCATTATTAAATCAATAATTAAGTGTACTTACTGTAGTAGACAATTTAGAACTTATACTTTTTTATGATATATCCTATACAAATTTTAATCAACATACAATTTGAAATACATAATTAACAACAGAAAATTATCAAAAGTATAATTAATGAAATTTGAAAAATTGAAAAAGTTTGATTTTGCTTATAGCTGATCTGACCATTAAAAATGATTTCGGAAAATCAGTAGAAAAGAACTTTATTAACACGATTAATCTAATTAACTCAAAATTAAAAAATTAACATTCAAAAAATGAATTTTGGAATTTTTTCTCTTTGTGTAAACTGAAAAATTTGAATATTTATGTTATGTCAAGAACGGGAAACTTTTTTGAGTATAAAAAATAATTTAAAAATTATAATAAAATTGTGTATTATACATTTGGTAATATTTTTCATTACTTTATAAAAATACATAAATCAATTTATATAATAAAATAATTTTATTGCTTTTAAAAGATTTCTATAATATATTTTTATCGTAAAATCAGTGATTTCTACAGTATTTTCTAAAAAGAAAATGATTGAAAACAATTTAAAAATATCACAGCAGGTAAATCTTCAAATAGAAAATTCTTTTGTGATCCTCTTATAATAATTACCATAGTTTTTTAAAGAAAATTTATTAACTTTTTCTTATACGCACATAATTTTTTTTTTGCAGCACTAAAAATTTACCACACATTCAAATGCCAATTTCTAAAGATGTAATTAAGATAAAGTTAGTCCCATTTAAAAGATATTTTAATTAATTTCACTGCACAACAGAAATTTTAGTAATTTATTTGTTTAAAGGTCATTGTTTAAACAAATATTTCATTTCCGTAAAAATAAAGATATTTTTTAACCTTTAAATATTTTTAACCAAAAATATACAGTAGCAGTCGTGGAAATTGCATTGGTGACTACTTCCGAATTAAAATAACAATTCCCAATACAATTTCAACAACAAAATCTACATTTTCTTTTTTGAACATAATCATAGAGCTAGGTTTTCCAAACTGGGGGGTCTGGGGGTATGGAATACCCCCCAGTATACCAGAGACTGTGCGAATTGAGCTTACGGGTTTCAAAGCAGAAATCTAACTTCTAAAATTTTAAAATTCAAGATTTATGATTTGAAATTCAATAACACATTTTCGTTTTTTTGAACACAATCGCTGATGACCCCCAGACCCCCTAGAAAATGTATTTTTGAGCTTATGAGTTTCAAACTAAAAATGCTACATTTTATCTACTTCGGTTCTATTTACCATTTTTAATATTATTAACTACGAGTATTTTTATTTTAAGAAGTAATTTCTTCCCTATTTATTTAAAAACAACAATTTTGTGCAAATTAGCACTAAGTCTTTAGATATGCTTCACGTAATTTAAACTCTATTAAATTTCAACATTTTTAAATTTAAACCTACAGGAGCAGTCATGTAAATTACATTGTGAATTATTCCCGAATTAAAAGTTAGATCACTAAGAATTATTATTCTTAATAATAAAGAATGGAAAATAGAAAAGAAATAGATAAAATGTTAAATTTTTAGTTTCAAGCTCACAAGCTCCAAAATACATTTTTTTTGTTGAAAGCCAAATTTTCAAACCAGGGGGTCTGGGGGGAATAATTTCCAATTGAATTCGGTAATTGCATTGGGAATTATTCCCGAATTAAAAAATAGATTTCTAGGTACCTATATTACTATATTCTTAATAATAAAGAATAGAAAATAGAATAGAAATAGATAAAAAGTTAGACCTTTGGTTGAAACTCAAAAATACCTACATTACCCCCCCAGCATATCAGTGATTGTGTTAAAAGAAATCGTGCGCGTTCTGGCAAAAATCACTAAGTCCAAATTGTTATTTCTGAGATAAACTGCTTTTAAATTTCATAGTTGAAGCTAAATCTAATTTTGTACTACGAGATTGCACTTAGGCAACTGGTTATACATAATGGCGAAGACTTAGGTAGTTTTGCCAGATCAAAGAACCTCCTTTTTTAGATAGATCATGTTCTTAATACTAAATATCCAAAAATGGACTTAAAATGACTTTTGCCAGAACGCCCAAGAAATGTGAATTTTAAGTCAGAAATTTTAGATTTTAAAATTTAGATGTTAAATTTCTGGTTTCAAACCCATAAGCTCAATATCACTTTTTTTTTGCGCACAATCTCCGGTGTACTGGAGGGCATTCCATGCCCCCCAGACCCCCCGGTTTGAAAAACCTAGCTTTGTGTGCGTATTGTGTATATAATTGTGTGCGGCTATTGAAATTTCATTGGGAAATCCATTTTCTTTTTTAAACACAACCACACAAACCGGGGGGTCTGGAGGGCATGCAATGCCCTCCAGCACATCAGTGATTGTGTTCAAAAAAAGAAAATGTGTTATTTCATTTCAAATAAAAATTCTTAAATTTTAGAATTTCAGGAGTTAGATTTCTGGTTTGAAACTCATAATCTCAATAACACATTATTTTTGCCTACAATCTCTGGGATACTGGAGGGTATTCCATACTCTCCAGACCTCCCGGTTTGAAAACCTAGCTTTATGATTAGGTTTAAAAAATAAAATTTATTTTTGAGCTGATGAGTTTCAAACTAAAAATTTAACTTTTTATCGATTTCTATTCTATTTTCTCGTCTTTATTAATAAGAATATGTATAACTATAGAAATCTATTTTTTTTATTCGGGAATTATTTCCAATGAAATTTTCATCATCGCTACTGTATATATTTTTTATTTATATTTCCAATAAAAACGTACATCAACAACTATATTTAGAATTATTTTATACATTATTAGTTTCTTTTTATATTTTTGTACTTTATTTTCTTTCAAAAATATATTATATTGCTAGGTATATATTATATAATCTCAATAGCAAAAGTAGATGTTAAAATGAAAGCAATAATTTTGATTTTCAAAATAAAGTACTTTTTTACTAACTAATCATAATTTGGCGAATTTCTGTCGTAAACGAATTAAATAAAAGGAAATTACGAAACTTGAAAATTTATAAAAAAGGAATTAAATTTTCTTGCAACTTTCTATAATAAATTTTTGTGGAACTAAGACTTTTAGAGCAGCGTCGGCTTTATATCGAAGCCAATGAAACAAAAATATTAGACCACTGATACTTATTATAAATAACTATAATTATTAACTATAATTATAACTATAATTATTTTTTAATTTGTAGAGTAGATCCTTAATCCTGGAAAAATAATTTTGTATTCTTTGGACTTTTATTCCTGAAAAAAATTTTCTTACTCTGATAAAATAGGCCAGGTAGACTTATTTCTAAGCAAAACTTAAAACTGAGAATTTAGAAATTCTTATTCTTATTTGATTTCAAAGTAGTTTTTCATGATTTTCAGTTTAGTAGGTAAGGCCACCATAAAACTCACGGTGCAGGATGTTCTCTGTTCCCCAAAAATGAAGCTGTATGAGAAATTTGCAATTTATTTATTTGAAAAATTAATAATAAATTGCGAACGTTGTTTCTTGTAGAGAAGCATTGCTCTTTTGATGCTATTTCGTGTGAGAACTATTTTTCGATTTTTACCGAGTTACCACAAGTCCTTAGCGTCGCCCCAGTTTTGCTTTACTAATATTATATTTAAATAATTTATTACAACTTTGGCGCAAATATTAGGCCTAATTTAGGCTTTTTTGCCAAAGGTGGATCCGTCACTGGTGTTAATTAAGAAAACGAATAAATTAACTTTTAATTAATGCATTTGACATTTAATTATAGTTCTGAAAAAAGTATTTAGATACTTTTTTATATTAAATTTTCTTCTCGATAATCTGATAAAACCATTTTTTGTCACACATATCGTTTATCGCTTATAATAAACAAATTACAAGTTAAGTTGGTACAAAAGTTCGACTTTTTACAATTAATGCGACCTAAAAACCCATGTCGACTGGCCTAAAAACAACCTTTTGAATTATATATTGCTTTAAATAATAAAAGCTCTTAAAAATCCTTTTAAAAATAAATGTTTACTTCTTTGGGATGAGCGATGTGATAGAGGTTTTAATTAATTTAAAATGTTGTTTCCGCATGCTTTAAACAACAAATCGTTACTTTTTAAATTATATTTGATTATAATTTATTTACACCAGCGTAAACAGTTTTAATTTAGTTTAAAAAATTATTGCAGTCGAACATTTTTGTTTTCAACTTAATTGAATTTTTTCTCAAGTATCTGTCTATAAAAAATTAGCAACAAAAAATTCCAAGTAAAGTCGAGATGTAAGTATTTATAAAATTTTAATAGTGTAATCGATTTTTTCGTCAATGTTTTTCTTGTCTAACAAATGTAGCAAAAAGTAGACCAGACCAGTTCTTTATTCTGCAATTGGAATCAATTATTTTCCTTAATCACCTCGCAGATTCAATAAATCTAAAATTTTATTTTAAAATAATAATAATAATAATTTCCATAAATAATTTTTAATTTAATAAGTGATTTTGTGAGAGTGGAAAATTTATAATCTATTAACTTGCACTTTTTTAATTGTAATTTTATTTATAAGATAATTATGGTAATAACGATTTCAATTAATTAGCTTTGCAATATTTTACCTGCCCCACGCAATTATTGAAATATGCATTACGCTATAGATTTTCAGATAATATTTTAATCGAGTTCTCTTTCATTCATTTGCTATAACAATAATGTAAAACTCATTCAAAATTCACACGAAACTTTTTGCTAAATTAGAATAAAATTAATGAGATATTTTAATCTCGCTAATTTAAATTAGATTTATTGATGGAAAAGTCTCGCAATTTCAGTTCGAAACTGAAATTTTTATAATAACCTTTTCTCTTTCTCTTTTTTGAATAATCTAATGTTGAACAGAATTTTTTCATTAATTTTCATTTAATCTAATTTAATTTTTTTTCAAATATAATCTGACATACTTTCGAAGGGAATCCCTGAAAAATATCAAAAGCTAATTTTGATGCATTTTCAACGAAAGTTTTATGATTGACCAACTAAGTTTTTAAAACGTGTAAAAAATGCTAAGTCATTTTAGAAAACTATGCTTTCTAAACAACCGTATTGAGATCAAAATGAAGTAGATGTATTAGTAGGTAATGCAGGTTTGAAAAAGTAATGCATTTTAATGACAATTGCATGATTATTGTCAATAATAAAATATAAAGTAATTAAGATTTAAAACAAAATAAGCTAAATTTCGTTTTCTTATTTTACAGAATCGTATTACAGGTAGGAACCGTTGTTGTAAAAGTTCAAAACAAAACCAAAAACTCGTTTTCCTATATTTGGCATTCATTATTTTGACGTAAATGGTCAGTTTTCTTCGTGAATGATATATAGTATGTATATGCGACTACTGAAAACATTGTTCCAATGGTTGAAACATTGACAGTTAATTATATTTTTTAATGTAATTAATAAAACTTACTGCCACGATTATTTAATTAAACAATATGTCAAATTTGGATATGCAAAAATATTATATGCTCACTTTAACCGATGTGTACACATACATTTAACATTTAAATAAAAGATAATATCTAAAACCCAACGAACCATTTAAACATTTAAACCTAATTTTTTAAGCTCGATATGTCGCAAGCTGTTATATTTGTTCTTGCGTGAAAAAATAACGCCTACGATTTTGGAAGTACAAAATGATTTTTTTTTTCGAAAATATAGCAGTAGTCGTATACAACACGTGCTTGGATGTAATCAAAATGCGAATACATTTTCTCATACTTCACGTTCGACCGGTAAGATTATTAAAATTTTGTGCTTAATATGAACTTTAATTTTTCTTCCTGACATTTATGTATTACCACCTATTACTATGCATTATGTACACCCACAATCGTAAGCAGAAATAACTGTATCGACTTTATTACACTTTTTCATTGCGATCAAAATAGTTGAAATTGTGGCCCATCTTTAATTTTTATTAATTATAGCGCAATTTTAATATAGAACGTGATACGGCAACCTTTGTGTTAGATTAAAATTGCTATATCGATGTCGGTGATGTTTAATCTGTTTCATACAAATTGCAGGTTTGAAAACGTATTTCTGGTGTATATTTATTTAGTAGTTCTATCTTTTTATGAATTTTAGTTTAATCTGTAAGTTTCCTACTATTATAATGCTATATAAGGAGACTTTAACGATCGGTTTGAAGCGAAACCGCTACAGAATAATTGTATCAGAAGCATCCACTAATATTGATTTTTTTTTTATAGGAAAGTACGACCGACCGTCAGACACAAACGGAAATTTTTATTTAAATAAATCGAACCAAGTTGCAGGTTAGTTTATTAATTTAATTTTAATTTTTTTTATAGACTTAATTGTGTTTATAACTTTCTAAAATAACCTAAATTTTTCTTAGTTATTTTTAATGTTTTATAATAATTAATTTATTTTTATTTCAATTTGTCATTTTTTGCATTTATTTTAATTAATCATTTATGTTATTAATGGAATGTTTGTACTTATTATTTTATAATTATACGCCAAAAAAGTTTTATTAATTGGTTGAAACCAAAATTTAAAGTTTAAACACCTACGAGTAGGTTCCTTTTAAACGTTATATGCGTGTGATTTATTATTATTATTTTTTTTTGAAATTTAATTTTGGCTACGAATATGATCTATTTTAAACTCTTTTTACTTCCTTAAGATATATTCATATACCAACAATAGTTTAAAAAACACAGTGCAAAGTACGAGGTTAATATTTAAAACTCTTGAAAGGTTTTTTAACTCCGATTTTTTTGTTTAATTTTTTTAATATTAAAAAAAACTATTACAAATTTTAATATAATATAATCAATCGTTGCAACAAGGAAATGTTTAAAAGTTTTAATTGTCAAAAATTATTATTCAAAAATTTTAATATAAACCGAATGCATCTCAGCAAAGTTATGATCTGATTTATCTCGAGAGACCGGCAATTAACTTTATAGAGTAATGGTTATAACTAACATAAAATATTGATAATAACAAAATTTTATCTCTCTCATTAAATCGATTAATTGAGTAGAAATTCTGATATTAACATGTGTTTTGATTTAGGAGATATTGAAGAAAATTTTATAAATGAACCGAGTTCGATATTTTTAAAAGTTGTTAACAGGTTTGAGCAGTGGCGTAGCGTCGCGTAATCTAACGTTTACTTACTCGTTTATCTAGAAAATTATTGAAATTATATCATAAATACATATACTACATAATTATGCGTGAGCTTAGTTTGTCTAGTTTATACTAATTAATTTTATACAAGTAAGTTTATTAATACCATGCACATTTTTCGTTAAATGTCCTTTAGGTGCATTTCGCCCACCCTCTATTTCGAATTTTGGATCCAAAATAGTCTAAATCGTTTGTACCTCGTTTGTACTTGTTTGTACCTTCCTTAGTTTGGTTTGTACCCAATTTGTTTTTCGGATATTTAGAAATATCTAAAATAGTCATTTTGCCAGCCCCGCCCCCATTTTGAATTTTGGATCCAAAAGAGTCTAAATTGGTTGTACCTTCTTTGTGCATGTGTATACCTTTCTTATAGTCGTTTGTACCAGTTTTGTTTTTGAAATATTTCAAAATTTCTAATAATGACATTTCGCTACACCTCCCCCCACCCCCGGCCGATTTTAATTTTTGGTTATAAGATAGTTTTAATGGTTTGTACTTGTGCGTATTTTTTTTTAGATGTAGAGAAATTGAACCACTTTTTGCATAAAAATGTTCGCTGAAAATCCGATCTCTATTTTCTGAGCGCCGCCATTTTTACAATATTCAACTTTTTTTAACTTTTTCTTGGTTTATCGACAGCGTACTTTCATAAATAATGTAATGGTTTTTGAATTCTTTGTTTCTGATAAAAAACAAAAAAACTACAGCTGCCGCAATTTGATATTGCAGGAAACATTCGTTCAACAACAATTGCTTGCAGTCAGATGATAAATAATTATTTTCGATTAAAAAAAATGTTTTTCAATTCTTTGAATGTTTAATAAATTAACTTCCAAAGTTGAAAATAATTGGTGAAGTAGTTGCTTCAGAAAAAAATCCCAAAATTCCTCGTCATTTTCGACCGTTTATATGAGTTTCTCCCCTTAAAAAGGACAAAATAATTTTTTCTTTTTTACTGAAGAACATAAATTCTCGGATACTTCACTTGAAAAATTACCTTATCATCCTCTCCACTCCCTTCCCAGTACAAAGTTTAAACATTAATTTTGAAGTCAGGGAAAACGGAGAATTTTTAATATGGAATGTATAAACAAGTTTCTTAAGTGGAACAAATCTCCGTTTCCCCTGAAACTTTGAAATTTCAACAAGAAATTTTGATGTCAACGATGCACTCTGGTCTGGTCTGCCATTCATTGAAAAAGTTGAGGTAATTCTAGAAATTGTGAAACAAAACCGTCATCTAAGCACTGTAGAGATCACCAAGAGTCTAAACATCAATCGCCAAACAGTGAAAAAATCTGAATTCAAAAAAATCTCGATATTTGGTTGCCACATGATTTGACGCGTAACAATTTGCTCGACCAAGTTTCCATCTGCGAATCGTTGCTGAAACGTAATTAAATCAACCCATTTTTGAAGCGAATGGTTACTGGAGATGAAAAATGGATGGCTACTGTCAGTTAATCCATATCACGAATCGGGCTTCGACTTTTGCACTATTGGAAAGAGGACAATTTTCTAAGCATTTTGAGATATTACATTGATGAGGATTATTCATTAGTTTTCGAGAAAACGACATTTGAAAATCAAAATTTTAAATGCATTTCTCCATAAGGGATTGCACACACAAGTGTTCTATTGCCCGTACGTGCGTTCTGATATAGTCTTAGTGTTAGCCGTCACACGCCATTATTACTCTATCGAGTACACATCGTGCGTGGCTAATAATTAAAGGCTAATAATTAAAAACGAGTTTCAACCTCTTTCGAGTAATACCTTTGGCGAGTTGGAACTATCTAGGGAGATGATTTTAGCGAGTCAGCGTTCGTCAAAACGGCGCGTATCTAATGCATGTAAAATTTTGATTTTCAAACGCCGTTTTCTCGAAAACTAATGGATAATCCGCAAAAATGTAATTACAAAAAATGCTTAGAAAACTGTTCGCCTTCTAATAGTGCAAAAGTTAAAGCTCTACTCTCGTGGTGTCGATTAACTGACAGATCCCAAATAGATTACATACGACAACGTTGTGCGCAAAAGATCGTGGTCGAAGCGAGGTGACGCTCTCCAGACGGTGGCAAAGCCGGGACTCACTAATCGAAAGGTAATTCTGTCTGTTTGGTGGGATTGGAAAAATATTCTCTGTTATGAGCAGTTCAAACGACTGATTCTGCAGGTTACTATCAACAATTAAGTAGATTACAGCAAGAGATTAAAAAAAACGGGTATTGTGTTCCATCATGACAACGCCGGACCTCGCGTATTTGTTTCGGTCTATTCAGAATTCCCTTAATGGTGTAAAGATGGCTTCAAAAGAAGCCTGGGTAAATCATTTGGTTAAATTTTTTACCAATAAACCACAGAAGCTTTACAGTGCAATGGTTTTTCCCGAAAAGTGGCAAAATGGAGCATATTTGGTTTAAATAAAGAATTTCGAAACATAAAAATTTAGTGTTTGAAAAACTATCTAATTTTCCCGGGAATTTTTTAGCACACCTAATATGATATATTGTATAATATGTCGGTTAAAATCAAACAGGTAAAACTGTAGAAAAATTGAATTACTGTGGTTTTAGAACTGCAATAAATTAGCGGGACCAAAAATATTCACATTAATAATTTAATTCTATTCAAATAAAATGCAATAATGAACTTCTGTCTAAACTTAAATGATATCTGCTTATCATCCAGTCCTTACCCACCAACAATTTTGACCTTGCAGTTATTAACTTTTCAATTGAAATTAATTAAGTCATTTCTCTTTCTGAGACCTTGCGTATTTAGCAAAAATTTAAAACAGAAAAAAATACAAAATGAAGCTTAGAAATCCAATTTTCAATCTGATGTGAGCTAGCGTCTTTGCTGGTAAAAATATTTTTATGTTGTGGAGGGCGTTAAAATTTACTGTTACACCGGCCGGTTGGGCTGTATTAATTTTGAATAATCAATAAAAATTCGTCCTGATCCACTTTATGTGAGAGCTTTATCTACTTACAGTAAACAGAATAATAAATCTACATATTCTTGTATTGGTGTAAATTTCCTGAATTTCCTACTTTATGGCTCGACAAGAAGCTATTCGCTCGAACAGGAATCAGAAGTTATAATCCTCATAAATTGGAATGGCCTCGAATGCTTGTTAATTCTTATTCCAATTCCAAATATATTGCAAAACATTATTCCGTACAAAACAAAACATTTGCATTATCTGCTGTGATTCATTCTGCTCGTAGGATGTCATCTTACTTGCTATAATTTCTCCCGGTGAAAATAACAACATAACCGTTAAGTTGTTGCCCTAAGCTAAATTTCTTCATCGGACAATTTTAAATTTAACGCAGTTTGTAAAACACATTTGTAATGGTCCGTCAAGCGCAACTGAATATATAATTTTTTCTTTAAATTAAATTTGTTTCTGACGTGAATAAAAAATCTTATTAAATTCGAAGCAACATCATCTTCTCGCAGTATTTATAATTCATAAACCAAATTAACCCGACTTAATTAATACCACGGGCACCTCAATTAATTTTACAAACAACATAAGAATAAATGCTCTGGGTTAGAATAATAAAGAAAGAATATTTTATTTAATATATTGTTGCATGACAAATTCAAAATTTCTTCTGGTGACATGAATTATGATCATTACAATGTCTTTCAAAAGCTTTTCACTAAGTTATTTACTTTTCTTTCTTGTTTCTTCTGTGGGAGCATCATCTCTTGATTATTCCATTTTAAGTTCATGGTGGCGGTTATGACATAATCTGCATTGCAATAGAATAACATATAAGTGACAAAATGTCATTCGCGTGAAAAAGAAACCAAAACAATAGAAGTTCAAACTTTTTTAGTCATGCATATATAATTTGTGTAGGCTGGGCAAAAAACGCTTCCAAATAATCATGGCGGAGCCTGTTATTCGAAAAACTGAAAAAAGTATTTTTCTGCAGGACGAAGATAAAATTTTTCGTGTCGCCAATTTTGTGCACCTTGCGAAAAAAAATTGTGGCACCTTGCAGGTTAAAATAAAGAGATAATGAAATTCATGCATCCAAATGAGTATTTACACATGTCTTTGCACGCCTATTCTTCTGGGCACGGCTTTGGTAATAGGAACACTCCCTGCTTTATTATAAGTCGGTACGAATGTAGCTCCAGGATGCACTTGCTTCATATTTCGCTAAATTTTATTTATTTGCAAAGCAGTAATTGTCACTTTCTCACATGATACTCATTACATGTCACTAATGTCAACTGCAAAAATATGGATGCCATAAAAGCATTCCCATTACGACAATAAAGTGGTTGTAAAAGATAATTTTGATACCGTTATAATATCGTCGTGTATATTAATCACCAATTGATTCGAACAACAATAATTAATCGATTTGAAAATTGCTAATTGTTTTGCAATACGACATTTATTTATTTTTTTTTTCGGATGGACAATAAAGTGGTTGTATATATATTGTATTGTAAATATATTATATTATATATTGTATTGTAAATATAAAGCAAAAATTCAAAAATCGTGATTCGGACGCTCTGTAACTCAATCGTTGGCCACATCGAGCCACTATTGTGGTCTCTGAAGAAATTAATTTATATTATACCTACACGTGCATTTCGAAATTGATGAAAACTTTTAGTCAAGCAAAAAAGTTTACTTCTGTAGCTATAAGCATAAATAATCACACTTTCAATTGCAAATTACACGGTTAGAAGATGAGAACATAATAAAATATACGATATCAAATAAAATTTCTCCATATAAATTTGCAAAAACTTGACTGTGGAATTTCAACAATTAAACCGCGCTCCGCAATTAAAGCAAAACTTGTTTATAACAAAATTGAATTTTCTATTTTTTATATAAAATAGCACTCAAATTGTTTAGTAATAATAACTCAAGTAACGTAAAGTAATTAATCAAGCTTTTGCAAAAAGTTTACCACCTGTGTGGTACCAATTTCGAAATATTACACTACTTTGCCCCAGAGAAGCACTTTCTCAACATTATTCAATTATGTTACATTATCTCGATAAATACCTAAACGATCGAAAATTAATTTCCTTACTTTAAATTTAAATTATCATTTTTAACTGTCAACGAAGCAACAAATTAAAAGAGCTTAATGATATCTTTTAATTTAATTAATCGATTTATTTCGTAGCTTTTCATCTCCGAGCACCTCAATAGAATTTAACTCCTGTTTTACTGCAAAACTTAACGTACAGCTAATTATTTAACAAATTATACCGGTAGTTATAAGTTACTGATATTAAAAAAATTAATTGACTACGAACAAATTAGAATTAACCAATAATTCAAATGCCTATTTCGATAGGCATGTAATTTTTCATACATCTAGGTAGGTACGAAATAATTTCAATTAAAGTGGCAACTTTTACTATTTTTTACTGGATTGTAATTATTTTAAATTAAATTTAATTATCGTGTTCATAATTCAATTTTTTACAAATCAACTATTGACTTATGCAGTCGCTTTTATTAAATGCTTAAATTCTCCTATGTCGTGATAAACGTACACAACGTTTTGACGCTAGCCTTTTTTAATGGAGGAACGTGTCGACGCGAGAAGTTATGATATTTCAAATATTGACCAATAATTTACAGATAAACGTTCGATTCTTTCATAGTACAATTTTTTAACAATACATTATCGTGCGTTGTAGCAAAATTCTATAATTTTCATCAAAAATAAATTATTTATGCACTTTCAGACCGGATACCTTATTCAAAAATGTTTTGTTTTATTATTTTATTGCAACGAATCAGTTATTGAGTTTTTATTGCGTAAGCGTCACAATAGAACTTCAATATTTGCTTGTTAAGCCGCAGTTAAAGGAATGAAAAAATACAGTAAACATATCAGAAGTAAGTACACCGGAATATTTGATATTTACAATATTTCCAAACGAATTTTTATTAAAGGGTTTTTTATTAAATTATAATAATTAAATCTGTTACTATACAGTCACCCATTTAAATTCAAACCGCTAACAGACCAGCTTACATAATTATATTGTCGTGTTTCAAAATCATATTTTTTAAATTTTGAATTTTAATATAATTTTTGTTTGTTTGAAAATTTAAATTTATGCTTGTGTAAATATTTGAATGGTTGTTCGCGCCAATTTTGAGTTGTTTAATTGGTAGAATTGTTTTAATTTGCGTTTGCCAGGTCTGCCAAAGTGGACGGACGCGTTTTACGGGAGATCCCGTAATAATTTGATTTTTGCGTCTAAAGTATAAGATTTTAAATTATTGTGTGAATAAAGTTTGATTAGAAAACGTGGGTAATAATTTTATTGGGTGATTTGGAAGTTTTGTTCGAAAATTGGACGATTTTGAAGAGATTTTTGGTTATCTAGATGAGTAATTTTGGAAGTACGAAGCGCATGGTCGTTATCGCGCACATTTGGCGAGCCCATTTGCGATTTTAATAATTGAAATATTATGGAAAAGGTTAATTTTATGGATTTAAAAATTGGTTATTTTTAAAAAAAATGTAAGGACCAGGCATAAAATAAATATTTCGGCGATCCAAATATAAAAAAGCCTGCGTGAGCAAGAGATGGGCGAATCCGGCTAAAATTTCCCTGTATTAAAATTACGGGAATTGTGCGAAATTCATCCTAATATGTAATTGCATTATGCTACGTCGTCGCTACCTGATCTGCTTCTTGTCAAAATCAGAAAATCAGCCTTTCCCTATTAGTGGAAGATTAAATCTTTATATAAAAACTTCTAGTTTTTATTTGGCATGGTACTTGATTGATGTGCTACTAAACGGTCTTGGCTGTGCGGCCTGAATGCCGCATTGATCCATCATAGCCGCCCAGTTTATTTAAGTTGGTAACTTAAAATTAGCCAATCACAAGCGCATTACGAAAGGAATGACAGACGATATATTAATATTAATTCTGCATTTCGTAACATCATATTCAAAAAAAAGTAACTTAAAATTTTTTTTTACTATTTTTTCTGTTTTTAACCTGCAGTGTAACAAAGTTTTATTTGACAGGCCACACAACGGGAAACCATGGTTATATGCTGTGATATAAAGTAAAGCACGCTTAGCATACTACTATGCTACATGGGTTCCAAGTACTGCTACAGCAAAAGTTTTAAATATTAGTTGAACTAAATTTTGTGTTTTTCAGCGAAAATCTGTAATCTGTAAATAGTATTAAATGAAAAGCTAATTTCCTAACCGCTTAACCATTCGTCTAGGGACAAATCTATTTATTTTCTAAAAAAGGGTGAAAAAAATCTGGGTCATTGTTCTGTCTTTTAACACATTTTCCGTTATTAGGAAAAATTTATTAATTTTTGTTAACAGCTTTTCTAACGAAAATTATTCTAAATACGATTCTTTACCTTAAACTTTCTTTGAGATGCATTGTGCAGAAAGATGATGTGCAGACTTATTTTTCAATTATAATTTTTTTTAAAAGTGTATACTTACGGTCTAGGATATTTGAACGCGGCTATTTGAACGCGGCCGTTTGAACGCGACCGTGTGAACGCGGCCGTTTGAACTCAGAGACGTTTGATCGCAAAGACGTTTGAACGCAGAGGCGTTTGAACGCATTTTTTAATGCGTTAAAATTTTAAATTTAAATTAGATGCAATTTCAGCCCCCTTATTATATTTAATGAAGGGAGGGGGTGATAAATATTTAAATAAAAAAATATATATTTTTTTAATTTAAATGAAAATTATTTAAAACAAGGTGGAATTCGCTTTTGCGACAGTTCTTAGGCTTCTATACATCTTTCGAGAATTTTCTTAAATTTGAAACATGCGGACAGACACGGAGCCTGAACATAAGGCTTCTTTCTATACGATGTATAGAAGCCTAAAATTTAAATAGTTTGGCGTTCGTCACTTGTTACATTCGCTAATAAAATCCCTAAAATTGCTCCACCTCGACTGGGAAGCTCCACCGTGACTGGGACGCTCCACCGCGACAGTTTCATTAAATTCTCAAATTTGTGAAGAGTGAAATACACTCTATATAAACGATCATTAACATAATCTCAAATGAATTACATAATCGTGAAAGATTAGTATTACAGTAAGTACCTTGCTTACTACATGTAAGCCGGTGCAATCTACATGTCGGATTATGAAACTCTTGGACCATGGTGCAGTCTACAATCGCCCACATTTATTATTTATTTATTATTAATAATAATTTATTATTAAATATTATATTTAAACATAATTAAAGGGGGGAGGGTCAATATCATCTAATTTTTCGCGTTCAAACGTCCCTGCGTTCAAAAGTTCCTGAGTTCAAACGTCCTCACGTTCAAATGTCTCTGCGTTCAAACGGCCGCGTTCAAACGACCGCGTTCAAACGGCCGCGTTCAAACGACCACGTTTAAATGTCCGGCTCCGGTATACTTAATATCTACCATATTTATAATAAATAATTTAAACAAAAAATTTGAATAGAAAATTAGACTGATTAAACTTCTTTCATGCTTAAATTCCGATGCAGTTGAATTAAAAGTTATTTTTTATGTATAAATTATCCAAAAAATGAAATTAAAGCTTAGTGAATTTTTACAACCAATTTTAGTGGTACTGACAACAAAATAGGTGTACCACGACACTTTTAATACCATTGATGTCTTGGTGTACCTAGTTTTAAAATTGTCAGTACATTTTATGGTTTTCCTAAAATACTGATCTAGATTCATTTTAACAATTGGTTGAATTTAAGTACAACTGATCTCAGCTCAAAATTAAGAAAAACTTTGGTATCCAAATGTTGCTGCTTACATCTACATATATCTACACTGTTTAACTAATTGTAAATCGCAGAATTTATAACGAATCTTGTCATCTAATGGAATGTTTCTGGTTTGAAAATATTTTTTTAAATTGCAGATGTGGGCGTCTAAGGAGATATTATCATGGAGAATACAGCAATTATCTGAGGTATCGGCGTTGTTTGTTCTGCAACTAGTACTAGTATACCCGGTACATCGATCATCGTCTAAGCGATTTTAAGCGGTCTATGGACATTTGTACGCTTTTTTCAATTATTTTGATTCTGACGACTTTTTGAATTCCTTTGGTTGCACATTGACAGAATATTTATTATTCAATACTTTCATTATAAATTTTTTGGGTGAAAAATTATGAACTTCAAGAATTGGGTGGACAGTATTATAAAAGTAAACCAGATTATAATATAAACTTTTATATTATGGACCAATAAGATTTTATTGGCTGTGACATTATTTAGTATACGATGTGATAAGATAGGAAAAGCACCAGACTGTATAATATTATATATTCTAGGTTAATAAGCGTTGTTTATATTGTTTTTAGTATGTTTTCATTAAACGAATAAAATTAATGTTGCATTGCTCATTAATATTACTTTGTTTCGTTCGGAATCGCTCAAAGGATCAAAAACAAATCGGACTCGGTCTACCAGTCTTGCTAAGTTTCTAAATAAAATTTCTCTTTCTTTTGATAACATAATTCTATCTGCTGAAAATTTGAGCAATTTTAATTATTGTAAAATATACCAAAAGAATTTGTGAAAATGTTTGCAGACTGAAAGTTAATAAATAGTGATAGTGATGGATGTATAAGTAATTTTCTTATTATTTTTAAATTGTAACTATGAACCTACATACATCATTGAAAATCTGATAAACATTTACTTTTTAGATGTTGGGATATTGTAACAGTGACTGATGTTCATGTCGTTCCAAATCATGATTTGCATCTTGTTCTGTCAAGCATATCGCTGAAAAAAGTTGATTTGCTTTTAGTTTCATCTCGTTTTATTTAAAATTCAATATTTTTTATGAAAATTTAATTATGCAACTTCGATACGTTTAATTGCTTTTAGATATAAATTTTGTTTTCGAATTTTTTCTAGAATATAGGTCGAATAGAAATCAATTTTAAGTGACCTTTTAGCAACATTAGATAACCCAAAAATCAATTACAGAAAAAAATAAATTAAATGGCAACTCGAGATTAATCAACGTTTTTGTGCAGGTGTTATTTTAGTAGTGTTTACTAATATTTTATCTTTAAATACAAATACGGTTACTATGTATAGGCAATTATTTATCAACTTCAATTTTCTCAATTTAAACTTAATATTAGCAATTAAATTAATTGAATAAAACCTACATGAGGTATTTCAACAACTACATAAATGTTTTGAATTCCTACAGTTTATACGCGGCGGTGATGTATTCATTTTTTAAATTGATTTTCACAATTTTCCATTTACCTACATAATTAACGACAAATAACTTCAATAATATTATATCCACTATTTTTTTTCTTCGTTCCAATGCTTCGATTACGAATTAATAATTTTTTAAGAAAGTAAATTGTTTAGTTAGGATTTTTTAAATTCGCTTAAACTGACGTTATTTACTTAACTGAAGAGTAAATAAAACGTTATCGTTTGTAAAGTTATAAAAACTTATTAACATAATAATACAATCAAAGCAAATACTTAAAGAGTAGTTAATCTTGTTTGTACAATAAGATGCATGACCAGCTGCATAATTATTATTATAGGAAGCTATGTCATTCTTAACAAAAATAAATTATCATATCTGGACACTTTCTGAAAATGGAAACTGTTTGTACCACTCGGTCCGAGGCTTAACTGCCGGCCTACGCTATCGGCTTAACTTAGTTTTTATTAATCAATTAATTCAAATTTTAGTTAAACAGTTACAAAAATTATAATTAGCCCACGTTCCAGCTTCTGGTTTTTTAGACACGTAATTTACATGCATTAACATAAAACGTCCTACATTTAACATTAAATTTACTATATCATTCTTGTATACTATTTTCACTTTTGTTAGAAGCACTGGCGTTTGAAATATCAAAATTTTATTTAAAATTAAGAATAATTGTTTTGTGTATGTGATTTATAAAGGTTTTTTAAAGTTGGTACTGTTAATTTTAGTCTCTGCTAGCTGAAGCGTTCAAATTATGTTTCAGCTATAGCCGGAACTTGACACAAAGAAACATAAAATCATTGAGCCATAACTAAGTTAAGGTAAAAAATGTTAACAAAATAAACTATAAGATGTTTTCAATTGTTAACATTGTATTAAAAATGTGGTAAATGTAGAAAGGAAATTTTATTCAAATAGGAATCACTGTATTGTATTGTCATAGTTTGATTGAATTGAAATAAAAATTTTAAATAAATACCGAGCAGTGGCGGAACCAAAGAACTTGGTCATGGACCTTTGGGGGATTATTCAACCCCCACCCCCTTCTTGGAGTAATTTATTTCAATTTAAAGAAAACGTAATTTAAACTTATTAATCGAAAATCATCAAGGACACACCTAAATACCCAGAGAAGAAAAACAACTTTACATTTTTTGTAATTAACATGAAAAACCTGTTTTTAATATTTTTTGTTAAATAATGAAGTGTGGACTGTTGTCAATTTTTTATAGAGTTGTCTGCTTAAAATTCAAAATTTTGATGAACCATTTTATTCTGCTCATGGTTTATTATTAAAAAAGTATTAAAATTATTGATTAATTTTTTATTTTAAAACTGTAAAATTACCAAATCGTAAAGAAATCTTGTTTATAAAGTATGCCATATTATCTTCTTTAAGTCATGCGTATTTTCATGGATATAATTAAAAATAAAAACAAAAAATTAAAGGAATTTGGAATTGCAGTAATTAAAAGTAAGTAGTCCAATTATAAAAAATGTCGAATTTCTTAAATTGCAATACTTACTTGCAGTATTTTTGATTCGATGTATTTGGAAATGCGGTTAATTAGTGTGAGATATTTCGTCAGTTCGGAACATAAATTGAAAATTATTTAATAAATTAATACAAAAAAAAAAGAATGTCAACGGGGTGGCAAAGGTTTTCTTATAAGGTTGATGAATCCTTCATGGACTTGTTTTTGAATACCAACCGTTACCATTGTTAACGCCATCAATTCATTACGCTAAATTAATTTTTCTAATGCTCATCAGTAGAGTACGGACTTTTAAGCATAAAAAATCTTGAAAATAGCGCTTAAAATAGCACAAAAAATTGCCATTATATGCATAAAAATATGCATTAAACTTTAACATAATAATTAATAAGCACTTAAAAAAAGTAAAAAAAAAGTTTGAAATTTTATATTAAAAAAAAATTTTTTTTTGATTCGAGGTAAAAACTTTTTTAATAACATTTTTTTGAAAAGTAATACAATAAAAAAAGGCGTTCTACCTCGACACTATGGTAATTGGGGCGTTCTTAAATTTCACACTAAGGTTTTGTGGTAGTTCAAGCTTCATTTCTTCACTAAAATTTCCATTGAAAATACCTAAGTTTTCATTATACCTCCTATTATATCGTAGATCATTAAATATCAATATCATTAAGTTTTGAAGCTACTATTTGCCGTCTTTTTATTTGTTTATAAACCCAAAACGTTTTGCCTACTAAACATTAAATTTTCAGTAAGCAAAATAGAAATATTTGTAAGTGTTAATTTATATATCTACTGCAATTTTTTTAAATTTATCGAAAATGTGCTAAAATAAGCACCAAAAAAGCTTAAAACTAAATTTAAGCATAAAAGTATCAAAATAAGCATATAAGCATCAAAAAAATAGAGCCAAATGACTTATTTTTATCAGATTCATGGACATTATATCAATTACACTTCTGCTATCAATATTTCTGTATAGCAAAATTTCTAGAAATCCGTACTCTACTCATCAGTCATCATCATACCAGCCTAATGTACTGTGCTAAACAAGGTCACACTCACCAAACCATCGCTCATGAGTGGCGATGAAATGGGATGCAACTATATTGCTGAATGAAACTTTCCCTATATTAGTAGGCTTTCTACATATTAGTGAGTACTTTTGTTGCTTCCAGCGTAGCGATTATTTTGCGTTGAATGAACATCGAACATCTAAAGTTGATTTTTATTTTACGTTTCTTCAAAAGTACCTCAATGGACAGTTTATTGAGATGAATCCCAATTATTGGGATTTCTAATAATTATTGTTTATTGTTATCTATAGTAACGCGTTAGCTAGCTTTGAAATCTAACTCTCAGTTCTTGAGAGCGAAGATTTTGAAAATATTTTGTAGGTTTTTCCATGGCCGGATTAAGAATATGTGAGGCCCAGGGCTAACTGTTTTTGGAGGCCCCTTGGTTTTGTATGTTTTTCAAAATGCGCCGCAGGCGAAAGTTTGTAATTATTCAAGGTCAATCGCGCTTAGATTCAATGTCAAATTTTTGAAAGGATAATAAGTATTATACATAATTGATTATAGTTTTTTATTATAAAACACATGAGGTATACATACACATTTATTTTATTTAATTTATTTTAATCTGTGCTAATTTAAATTTTGTTGCTTCAATTTTTTTGAGGCCCCTAGAATGTGGTGGCCCACGTCTGCAGCCCCTTAGCCCCTCCCCCCCTTAATACGCCTCTGGGTTTTTCACAATAAAAAAAACTGAAAAAATTAAAACTCAAATTTAACAAACTGAAATCTTCCAGCAAATAAATGCAGTAAATAAAAAAAAAAATACAATTGGATATCTATGGAAACATTAATAAAGTTCATATTAATTCCATCAATCAACCACCATATTATGTAATTCTCTGGTGACTCATCTTAAGTGCAACCTATCAACCTTTACAACTCGACAAATAATACTCTTCATTTGTAAAATTCCTTCCGTATCAGTAGCAGTATGTCATCACTTATTGTAGATAGCCACCTAGGAAAAATACAATGTAAAACAGAGAAAATTACAAAAATTCGTTAAGAAAACCTTCTAAATTAAAAAAATTGTGAAAATTTTCTTCTCGTGAAAAAGGAAATAATTTATTTGAAGTAGTGATAAAAGTAGTTCAGTATCCATTTATTAATAAAAAAATGTATATGTCAAGTTAAAATAATTCAATAGTATCTCTTGCGATGAAATTTGCGATTTAATCCTACATGAATTTTGAGGTTGTCTGTGAGAGTGTAGAGCTAGATAACATTGAGAATAAGAGTTCATTAAAACCACATCGCCAATTACTTTAATCACCACACTTGGCATTTAAAAAGTAAAAACGAATAAATTTTCGAAAAAACTTGTGTTCACTAAAAGTTTTCAGCGGAAATATGAAAAAAATCTACATAATAATTTATTATAAATACATAAATAATATTAGTAATGAACAGGATTTAAATATTGATATGCTAATTAGGTAATGGGATATTCAAAAAATGCAATTTAAATTTCTCAAAAATGATTTTAAACATTGCCAAATATTTTATAAAAAAAATACAACTCAAAAGCGACGAATTTATTTTTAATTATTAATAATTTTTATTTGTATTTTTGTCATAGATTCCTGAGAGGTATGGAATATTTTTCAGGCATATATATTCCCTCTTAGACTCTGAATAAAATTAATCTTGTAATTGAGAAAAAAGTCAAAAATTTATTATAATTTTCAGTGAACTTTTCATGGATTCAATACTCAGGGTTGATTAAACATTGTTGATTGGTTCATTTGAAACAAATTAACAAGAGGTAAATATCCAGTAAAATTTCTGTACACAAGACTCGGAATTCCAAAGATTTCCAAGGAATTCCACAGATTTCTAAAGAATTCCAGGGATTTCCAAAAAATTCTAGGGATTTCGGATACTGTGTACAAAATCTCTTGGTTTAGCTTCCAAATAATCCCTCTAGACCGCTTCGGATTGGCACTTACGCTTTAGGTCTTTAATGCCTACTTACATGGGTGACAAAACAAAGGTGGCAATCCGGGGGGTCTGGGGGGCATGGAATGCCCTCCAGTGCACTCTTTATCTATTACTTTGGTTTAGATCTACACTTTGTGTCTTCAAAAATAAGTAAATTTTAGAATCCATAAATTGGCATTTAAAGATATAAAAGATATTAGGTGTAAATTAAAAGAACCTGGCAAAGAGTGTACTGGATGTGTACCCCCCGGATTGATACCTACGTTTTATAATTCTATCGATTTCCAAGAATTCTTTTGATTTCCAAAGAAGTCCAACGATTTCCAAGAATATCCAATATTTACAAAGAATTCCTTTGACTTCCAAGAATTCCAATGATTTTCAAAGAATTTCAACGATTTCCAAGAGTTCCAGTGATTTTCAAAGAATTCCAGGGATTTCCAAACGAGTGTACACAAAATATTCGGGATATTTACCCCTTGCAAATTAATGAGTGGGTGAGTGCATGGGATTCTCCAGCTTAATTTTCACTTTTTTATGTAATGTTTACTTACTTTTAATAATGCAAATGTATGGGAATCGCCAGTGTTGTCGCAATAAAATAACCAGGATTTTGATTAAAAAAATTTGTCAACACTTAATTTTGTGTGTTTTATTTGCTTCGGTAGTCGGCGGTTGATTTACTATGAACAAATAAGAAAACATAAATTTAGTCAATTTACCATATCTAAATATTTAATTTCAATATTTAAAGAGAACCATAAAGTAAGTAAACAATATTTTTCATTCCGTATAGCTACGTGATTTATGTTACATTATTATGCATTCCTGTACGATTGCGGTTCGTGTTTTACGGAATACATTTTGAATATTTATGCTCAATTAGCAATTTTATAGGATTTGTTTTCGGTAGCTCCCACAGCTACTCGTTTGTGTTTTTCTTCTAGGTGTTGATTAAAATTACTAATAAGGATTTCTACACAGCATAATATAATATAAACCTCATTAATTGTTTAACATTTAAACTTATCAATTGGAGTGATTAATAAAAGTGGTTCGACTTTTACATAAGATGTTTCCTTAATACATAATGAATTAAAGGAATATGTTTACATTTTATCTCCAATATTTGTACTTTTAAATTAAATGTTATTTATAGTTTTGCATTTGCGATGTTTTTATAATTTAATAATTATGCAAATGGGCGCGTGATTAATAATTTCTGCTATTGTGGATTTCGTTGAAGGAATGAATTACAGTTTCTAAAAAATGTATATGCTCCGGAGGAGTAGTGCAACATAACGGTACCTCATGTGACATTGCACTAGGGCAGGCATTAAGCGATTTCAAAGTGCAATACAAGAGTTTAATTACCAAGAAAAGAAAAGGCCAATTACATAAGTTAATTGTGTAGTGTAAATAACAATGTTCACTTAACATCTGGTACATTTTTGTTGCACTATATAAATAATATTGTTTAATTAAATTTCGTGTTATTATAATTTTTAAATCATCAAAATTGTTATTATTATCACGTGAAAGTTTTCCCCTTTATGATCAGTCTAATTTTTCGATAATTAGTCTAATTTGAAGATGTTTAATTGAACTCTTTCATAATGACATAAAGAATTCTTGCTTATTAAAATTTTACTGCGTATAGCCTTCAGCAATAGGTTGTTCTGTAATAATCTAAGATTCATAAACCTTTTGCGGACATGATTTATTTAGCAATAAAAATTGCGACGATGTCGATATTTCGTACTTGTTAATAAACAAAAAATATTTATGTTTCTCATAGGTAGCTATTATGCAAGTTTATGCTTTTCAAACTGTGATTAGTTTTTGAAAAGACGTAATAAACACTCCACAGGATAATTACCTACCTAAGTTGTACCGAGCTGAAAATTACTTGATTGTTAATATTGTTTTCGCTAATTAAAGGTTATTAAATGCTTCAAAACTTCCACAAAGGTTTCAATCAACTAGATTAATGAGACAAAATTTTTGTATTTTGCAAAGTTTATTAAACCCATTATTTTTTGCACAAACGGATTACTCCGGGTATCATACTTGGATAAGTGGCACTGACATAAGAATATATTAAGCTTATCTGAACAGAGTAAATTAATTAAATAAGTAATGCAAAAATGAAAAGGTATCAAATCCATATTAATTTATCATCTACTATGTATCACTTTAAGTTCCACTTAAATCCATTAAGCTTTCTGCTTGAGAAATTGCTCGTTCATAAATCACCAGCGACCTTGAGACTCGGTCACATTTGTAACCGTACATTAAATTCTCGCTTCTATAAATGATTGACAATATACTTAACATCGAGTAAAGTCTTAATTTTTGAAATATCACCTTAATTTAAGCGGCAGGGTTCGCGGTGTTAACCTCATCAATAACTTCAAAGCCCCCGACTTTGGAAATGAAGATAAAATTCTGTTTCGGGAAAAAAGCTAACTCCAAGTTATCATTTTTTATTTTTCCATTAATGCCAAAGAACTTTTGATTGGCATAGCTGAAAAAACGACAGCATTCAAATGGAACTGGATAGAACCTGTTCCAAAAAGCAATTAGTTATGATAATAAATGTAAATAAATTAAAGTAAAATTTTAGCTGAGATTACATGAAACTCACTGGATTCGCTGATTAATGGCAATGGTTTCAACTAATTAAATTTATTTTACATAAGATGTTGAAAATTATCGTGCTAATGCTATTTAAGTATTTGAAAATCCTGCAGTCGAGTCGTCGTTACAACTCCTGGTATTAACGAAATTATTGGGACCGTAATCTTAATTATATTGTAAACACCTATTTACGTTTCATCTATTCCAATTGGCAAATATATTTTCTTTAAACCTGTAATTTTAATTTTTTAATGATCCGATATAAAATTCGAAAATATTCAATCCTTTGTTGCTTTTACGTGAATTTATTATTTTTGTTACAATACAAATCTGAAATTAGCACCAATTTTTTACTTCTCACAAGATTAAATGCTAAATCTTGTGAGAAACGTATTTTTACAATAAATTTAGTTTGTGGGTTAGATTGAATTCGTATAATATAGATAATTATTATGAACCTTTAAAATTAATGAAGAAAAACTACAGTTCTAATTTAAATTTAAATTCAACTTATATCTTACTGGAAGGAATCAAAATTAAAGAAATGAAACTGCAAGTTTATTCTAAACTAATTTTTATTAATTTGGTGATTTTAAGTGCATCCTTCTGATTTATTTTGTAGATGTATAAATTTTCTTAAATTAGTAATTATTCCCTTCTTCTATGCAGGTCGATGAGAAAACGAGGATAATTAATTTTCCTGAAACTGATGATTCAAAGTATTAATATAATTTATTTTAGATAAAAAATATAATAATTAAAGATTAATGGTGTATATTTATAATGAGGTTTAATATGATCGATTATTTATGATTATCGCAAGTCAGTGTGCATCTGAAGACGGTGAATATTTATCGAAACTCATTATACAATAAGAATAATGTAATCCATGTTTTTGATTTAAAACTGCATTTTGATAATATTCTATACCGAAAGTGCTACCATCACACTTCGGTGTACTGGAGGGCATTCCATGCCCCCCAGACACCCCGGTTTGAAAAACCTAGCTGGGGTATGCAATACCCCCCAGCACCCCCCAGTGATTGTGTTAAAAAAATGTGAATTTTAAATCAGAAATCTTAGATTTTAAAATTTTAGAACTTAGATTTCTGGTTTGAAACCCACAAGCTCAATGGCTCTTGGGATTTCGGAGTTGGCTCTTGGGATTTCGGAGTGCGCGCGGGATCTGGGCTTGCATATTGATGCCAAATTAAGATTTAAAATTCACATTAGTACCTGCATTCAGAAGGCGTACATGAACTTAAAACTAATTTATCAGCAACGGCATTTTCTATCTCACCACCTAAAGAGAACTCTCTGTGAATCCTTGGTCCTGTCGCACTTCAATCATCATGATGTCGTCTATAGCCCTTGCTTGAAGTCTAGCCGACGTAAGTTACATTCCGTTTTTTTATTCCGTAAAATTATTAAACTAAAAACTCCACCTTATCTTTACAATACAATTACATTCCGTACGGATGTACATAATTTAAACTTGCGTCGGAAAATTTATTTAATTATTCCACATCATAAATTGACACTTTTAAGCGCTCCTTTGTGTACAACATCTCTTCATTGTATTACAACTGCCCCAATACTTTTAAAGAATCATCTTTTTTATTCTTCAAAAGACAGATCTATGATAAACTTTTGGCAGAACAGAGTACATAGCTTTCTTTTTTCTCTTTTTTCTCTTTTTTTTTTCTTTTTTTCTGCTCCCTGAGTGTGAGTCTTTTGGTGTTGCATTGGTAAAGATGTCGGTCGCAGCGATGCCGATTTGGGCTGGGGGGACTTGGACGTGTACGCGAGCCAGCTTTTGGCTTGAGTGGAAAAGCAGGCGGTTCTCCTTGAGAGCCAATCTAAACTTCTCTCTTTTCATGTGGGGCTGTGCAAATGAGCGTAAACCATGTACAAGAAAAAATCTTGTCCAAATTTTAAGTATCAAAGAAAAGATAGTGGGTTTAGTGGACACAAATCAAACAAAGATGTCCCATCGACGACGAAGTTAATGCTGGCTTATTTGTAATTGTCTCATAAAAAACGACTTTCTTCTTCCACTTTAGGCAGACTTTATTATTATTATCACTTGTTTTGGGCACAATATCCAGTGTACTGGAGGGCATTCCATGCCCCCCAGACCCCCCGGTTTGAAAAACCTAGCTGGGGTACGGAATATTCCTTAGCACATCAGTGATTGTGTTAAAAAAAATGTAAATTTTAAATCAGAAATTTTAATTTAAAAATTTAAGAACTTAGATTTCTGGTTTGAATCCCTTAAGCTCAATATCACTTTTTTGTGCACAATCTCCGGTATACTGGAGAGCATTCCATGCCCCCCAGGCCCCCGGTTTGAAAAACCTAGCTTTGTGTACGGATTGTGTTTATATTGTGTACGGTTATTGAAATTTCATTGGAAATTACATTTTCTTTTTTGAATACAATCACAAAGATTGGTTTACCAAACCGGGGGGTGGGGAGGTCTGGGGGGTACAGAATACCCTCAAGTGATTGTGTTCAAAAAAAGAAAATGTTTTATAGAATTTTAAATGGGAAATCTTAAGCAGCATTCACATAGGGTATTGTATTTGGATGGTAGAATATGTAAGAGTTAAAAGCATGCGCACAAGTGGACGCGTTCAGATAGACTTAATTTCTTGCACGGTGGAAGAAGCGGTGTAACAGCCTGTGGAAAAGTTACCAAACTTTAAACTTTTACAATACACGGTGCAAGAATTTTTACAAGCGCCAATCGGCAGCGTCGAAGGGCGGTGCTTGTGACTGTCAGTTTATATATTTTGTAATATAACCTAATTCTGTTTTGGTTTCGTAAATAATAAAAATAAATTCAATCCGGAAATACTTGAGACGATTTTTTTAAAACGCTAATTTACTGTGCGTGTAGCATGGACCCCTTTGAAGATGATGAAATTAATATTCGACGTAAGCTATTTTTACGTAAGCTGTTGGTTTTACACCAGCTTTTAAGTTTATGTGAATGGTATGTTGACCTTGTGCTAGAATCTGTTGCAATAATTCTACCATCCACCTACCATGCCCCTGCAATACTCTATGTGAATGCAGCTTTAGATTTTTAGAAATTAGATTCCCGGTTTGAAACTTATAAGCTCAAAAATACATTTTCTTTTTGGAAAGCTGGGTTTTTCAAACCGGGGGGTCTGGGGGGCATGGAATGCCCTCCAGTACACCGAGATCGTGGGCAAAAAAAATTGAAAATGGGCTTATGGGTTTCAAACTAGAAATCTAACTTCTAAAATTTTAAAATCTAAGATTTTTTATTTGAATTTCAATAACACATTTTCTTATACGTAGTTATGTTAGTTTTGGAGTGCAAATAAAACGCAATGACTGCGCTCGAGAGTATTCCATACCTTTAAGACCTCCTGGATTAACACCAGCGTAAGTGTTTTTAGGACCAGCTTTTAAATAGCAGCAAACAAAGTTCAACCGAACTGCAGATTAAGGAAGCTTTGAAAACAATTAGGTTATAGTAATAGCATATTTAATACCTCATATACATATACGTTGGTTGAGCTTAATTTCATCAAAACCTGATTTATAAATTTATTGTAAAATCGGTTGGAAAACTTGAAAAAAAGAACTTTGTATTATAGTATTCTAATTTTCCTCTTAATTTCCCGATTCTAAGGAATCAATGGATGGATGTTTTCTTTAGATTTTGATTTTAATTAAGTACAATAAATTCAAGTTGGAAAATGGTTACACTTTCTTCAGGAATAATATTATGTTAATGTAAAATAGTTACGCCTTACGTCTGTAATTCTTGATGAAAGTGTTTTACTTATTGATAACAACTCAAGGGGAAGTAGAGGAAAAAGTTCAAAAATATTACATTGGGAATTAGAGAAAAATATTTTTAAATTTAAATTTATTAAATATTAAAATAATTTGCAAAGTTAAATTTTAAAATTTTTATAATTTTTTTTTTTGAAATTAGTTTTTGAAATTAAAAACCCCTAGCATTAAGGGAAGTTGATAGCAATATATTGTATGTTAAGGTATAAGCCGAAAAGAATTCTCGTTCTCTCTTGTTTATAATATTAAATATCTCTACTTCAACTTTTGTTATTTTAACTTTAATAATACGAATTACTCCAGCATTAAAACAATATATTTGCTTTGGGCAAGAAATTAGTAGAGAGATTTGCAATTTAATAGATGTACCCAGTCACTATTATTTTCTAATGACACATGCTTTTTCAGCAATCACATCTATTCATAATAAAATTCATAACAAATTTTCATTCTTAAAAAAGCTTCTAAATTGAAAATGAAAAAAATATACGACACCTCTTGATTGTGCAACCGAAATATTTAACAACATCGGTGAGATGAGCAACGGTATTGATCAAAGTTATCATTTAATTAATTTGAAATAGAAAATTATATTTAAACGTTGATCATGAGTATGTAATAAATATTACATGCACCTAATTGCATCTAATTTATTAAAAGAAGCAAACGTGTGGTTAAATTAAGCTTTCAATTATTGAAGATCTCCCTAATTTAGCTCAACAAGAATGGATTGCAAAATAATTTAAAATTGTTGATTCATCCTTAACCATATATTTTATTGATTGCTAATTTAAACAAAGAAATTTTTCTATTTGATTAGCGATTGATTTTGAGATTAAGGTACTTCCTTGTATGTACACTTATACCAAAAGGAGGTCTTTGGCGGCAAAGTTCGATCAACAGAGATTTGACAGTGTATTCTTTTCTTTGGTGCACTACAATAGCAAGAACCTCCTATATCATGTTCTATTTGAGAATTTTAATATGTGTGATAAAAAATTAAGTGTAGTTTTCTCACTGACGTATTTTTCAGTGCATGCTCTACTTCTCAGGCACAATGTGTAACTGATTCCATTTCGCATCGTCGCCGTCGCTTGTTGCTTCACCATATCTCTAAATGGCGCTACCTTATATTCATATTTAATATCACTTCTCTGATCCGATTCAATATTTTTTAATCCGCCCTAGGACATCGCCATCGCGGAAAATAATATTACTGGTAATTTCCATTAATTACGATGTATTGCTTATTTATAATCAATAAATGATTCATATAAATGTTTTTTATATAATTTATTGCTATATTTACATACTCAATTACCGTACAAAATAATGTACGGTAGGCGCTCATTATTGCGATTTCGCAGCTTCGAGTGTTAAAAATTATAGTGGTACAACAGAGATCTCGATAATTTTACAAGAGAAACCTTCGACTTCTTCAAATGCATTTATAACAGGAAACATTTATTAAACTGCAAAATGATTGTATGTATTATTATTTAGTTGCATAGTAATGTTTCCGCCATAATTTTTAAAAGCAGATATTGCATATCAGAAGAGATCAATCACAATCAGAGTGTTCGCATTTAAAGCCTTTCGGATCGTCCATGCACAATGTCTGCAATGAACGATAATATGTTAATGTCTTTAACTTAATGTTGCTGATAAAAAGAATTCATGTGAAAAATTTCAAGAATTTGGCCGATTACAGTAATTTTTATTGAAGCTCTGCGTTGGCAACTTGATCGAGAAGGATGTGGGGAATACGAAGGATTATGCCGGAAAGAGACTAAGGCGTTTATACATACATTATATTTTTTTAATAGAATACTGTAATTGCCATAACTTTCAACACAAGAACGTAATTTTCTGCAATTCACTTATTTAGCTTGATGTTGCGTATAATCACTTGTCTTATGTTTTGAAGCCATAGATGTCTGAAATAAATCTTCAAATATCGTAAACTCACAATACCAATGCGTTTGAATGATGTATGGTATGACATTTATATTATTTACCTATTCATTCAAACAACAGACAAGCTGTAAATAACATTGTATTATTGAATTTACATATATTATTTTATTTATTACCTTCGTTAACATGTGTATAGTTTTAAATACCTACTGTATTGGCCATAGCCAATATAATTAAAATCAATTTTCATGATAATATATAGTAAATACTTAACTTTCAATATTCATAAAACATTATCGATAAAACATCTCGAGTTGTATTCGATTAGAGAATACAATTATAATATATTATAATATATTTTATGAGTCTCTAAATTATTAAGACGATAATATTATTTATAATTAGGAGTTTTAATGTTTACATGTTAAATTAATAAATTGAATAAAGATAATTTCAGGTTTCTAAAATTCGAAACAATGTGTAACAAACGTGAAACTTAAAAAACTTGTTGTTTTGTTATTATTATACGAATTCTTCGGGTTGAATATTCAACTCTGTCGATAAGATGCAAAAATGCATTGTAATAGCATCGTTTTCATAATGATATGTAAATTTAATCAATTTATGCATATTTCATTAAAAAATCGACTTTTTTGTGGGTTAGTATTATACATAACAGTCACCATTTAATTAGGTAAGTACCTAACAATTTTTCAGAAAGAGCATTCAGATGTTGCAATAAATAAACAATACATCAATTTGGTACCTAATGCACATATTATATTAGAAGTGTTTGTCCTTACATTTTTGTATAAAAGATTTGGAATTGATTGATTCCAGCCCAATGGAAACATACCCCTTTTACCTAACAGTTTGAGGGCAGCAGAGAAAACTAATATGCCATTCAGGAAAATCAAAAATAAAAAAACAAGTAAAGAAAATTGTTGGTATAGGTGCCCGGTAATTACTAATCACCCTGTGTGGCTTTAAATCAGTAATCACCGAAGGCATTGCAACCATGTGATTTACTGCAATAAACAGATAAATTACCATGAGTGGCAAATGCATTCGTTTCTGAGTTAGTTGAGTCGTCCTGAGAGGGGGGGGGGCAAGAGGGCATATTTCTTGAAGTAATTTTAGCACCTGTTTAGTCAATTATTACAATAAGGAGTTCTAAAACTTGTAGCTAAATTTTTTTAAATCCAGAGTTTATAACAGGAAGTTTTACAATAAATGATTTGCTATGAAGAAAATACATCAGATAATAATTGAAAATTTAAAAAACTCCAGAAGCTGTACAATTTTATTTTAAACCGTGAGCTACTGAAGATGGCAAAAACACTCGAACAATTCCAATAGTCTACATCGTCGTGGTAGCACTGAGTAAAGGAATTATGTAAAGAGACGCAGCCAGTATATGTTTTAACGCGATAGAAAGCGGTCGTAAGATTGAGTGGTTTTAGGACATGGGATGGAAGAAGACTACAGATGAAAAAGAATTGATTGTTGGTTGGAGCAATGGTTGGAGTGAGAGAGACATGGTATCCGGACGTTTGGTCCCCGGATGATTAATTCGGAACAGAAAAGATCACAGCGTTGAGTCTACATCGAGGGAGATCCACCTCCTTCCTGGTAGCATAGTTTGCCGAGTAGAACTGATCTTGAGAGATATTTTTTAGCGAGTATGGCGTTTGTCAAAACGGCCCGGAGTGTTCGGAGCGGAGGGGACCAGAGAGGACAGTCGGTTTTGACAAATGCAATCACGGCAAATCTCGGATACACTCTAAAATCTATACATATATAGGGTATTAGTTATTTTAATAACGTTAACGTGGGAGAAGAGGGAGTCAAAAATTACAAAAATTGTATTGTTGTGATACAGAGTGTTCAATATATCACACCATAAGTAGTGAATCAGTACTTGAAAACAACTCGCAATTCTCCCATATAACTACATCTCTTTACATAATTCCTTTACTCAATGGTAGTAGTGTTCAACCTCCTCTGTCCGGATCCGAGTGGTCTAATTTTCAACAACTCTGCCGCATAGATCTGGCTGAATTTAGGCAATGGCCCGGGATATGTTGGCCTTAAGGTCATTGGTCGTTTGCAGTCTATTGGCATAGACCCTGTTTTATGGTTAGAACATGATGAGAGTTATCACCTGAGTTGAACCAAATTCATTGTATACCCTCCGCAGTGCAAACTTCTAGATGATTATTGACTTTACAGTAATAGTTAACTTCAATAATAATTATTATTAATATATTAGATGATAAAGGAATATACACAAATCATGTGGTTAATTTTTAAACTCTAATTTTCCTACAAAATATACAGCCTCCATTAACCGTTAGTTTGGAAAGTCACTCTCCAAACCGATTATTGTTTAAAATATAAGTTGCAGTAATGTAAAAGAAGATGTCGTAATTCAATCTGCCTTCCAGGGGTAAAAGTCTAATTTTGCGACAAAATATACAGCTTCCATAAACCGTTAGTTTGTAAAACCACTCTCCAAACCGTTTATTGTTTAAAATGAAAGTTGCAGTAATGCACAAGAAGATAATAAGTAATGCTATCTACCCTCCAGGCAAAAACTCTAATTTTCCGACAAAATATACAGCCTCCATAAACCGTTAGTTCGGAAAACCACTCTCCAAGCTGTTTATTGTTTTAAATTTAACTAACACTTATTTTAAATCTGCAAGTATTCAATTCGGCATTTCATAAACACTACAACTCCCGTTTTTCGTTAACAAACTCTAAATATAAAGATCTCTATAAACCGTAAATACAAAAAGCATAAATTTTTGACTTGTTTATTGTTTAATATTTAACCTGCAGTAATGTAAAAACTGTAAAAAAAGAACTTAAAAGAAAAAATACTAATTTTCCGACAGAATAACAGCAATCGAAAAGATCTCCATAAACCGTTAATTTGAAAAACACAAATCTCCAAAGTGTTTACTTGTTTAAAATTTAAATTGCACTTGTCTAAAAATATTTATATAATTCAGTTTTATATAATATATAGTTCATAACTCCAATTTTTTGTTAACAACCCTATAATATAGAGATCTCTATAAACCGTTAAACTGTTTTTTTCACCTGTTTAAGTGTTTTTTGACATATTTTACTGTGAAGTTACTCGGGAGCAGGGCGGAACTAGAATCAGACTCATTAATTTTCTTTATTTATTTTATTTAACACAATGAAAACTATCTTGCAGAATAAGTGGCAACATTATAGATATTTATTTCCATACTTACTTTGTTTACTTTTATAAATTGCACACAGGACTTGCAACGATAACAACATCCATTATGGTTTTTATACCAAATAATTTTTAAATTATTATTACAAACAATTAATTTTGTTAACCGAAAGCACAAAATGTCTTCTGGACTTAATGGAAAAAAAACTACGGTCTATCTAAGGGGGAATATAAGGGTCATGGTAAAAGCTACGTTAGATTACATGAAGGGAGAGAGGAGTTCTAAAGAGGCCAAAATGGAAACATGTGGTTTATGAACGCTCCCTAACAAGGACATAAAAATATTAATTGACTAAACGTCTCGTGATATAGTTATTATTCACGCTTAACGCCATTTTCGCTTTCACGCTTTCGAAACATCTATCAAGTTATGTTATGAATGTGAAAAAAAGAACACAAAATAAAATTAATATAACAATATTATAGATAAAACTAAAAAAATTCATTGGAGATACGATTGCATGAACACTGTTTTAACTTAGTCTATGGTTACCCCAGTGGCAGAGCGAGCAATTGCTGACTTGAAAATACCAGGTTTGATGTCTGGTATGCTAACCGTAAATAATTCCTAATTCGGTTTAAGCCGCCAGGGGTCTAAATAATGTAATCCTTTTTGGCCGATTGTTCAGGAGTAGACTTTAGTCTATGTGGAACTACAATAACAGAACTATTGTGAAACTGGAGGGTATTCCATAACCCCCCAGACCCCCCGGTTGCAGAAACATAAAAATTTCTGTGCTTGTTCTATGATTGATTTTATTAAATATTTGGTTTCTACTGAACCAGTGACTACTGAAGAGTGTAGATTTAGCTTGCTTCAACCGAAAATTGAAAACATAGTTCTGAAACTAAAGAGAAAAAAGCATTTTTTGCAAATTGAAAATTGTAATTTTAAACTACTAAAAACTTGAAGTTTAATTATACAGGCCTTCGTCTAATTTTTACAATTAATTGAATAAATTAATCTGGATTGATTGATTTTGGCTTCAAGTGACAATTTCTTTTCTCTTCCTAAACGGTAGGATTACTGAATGTTGTTTTAAACAAGTTCTTAAAGCTTTCTGTGTTTTTGTGGATTATCGCAGACCTTCTTCCTCGAGGCGTTCAACAGAAATACTTTTCTTTCACTCGGAAAAGATTTATGGCCAGCGATGGACTCTTTAGGCTCGTTCCGCTTGACGCCTATGCCGATTCGCTTGGTTACTAACAACCATACAAAGCATTCGTGACTGGACTATTTTGCTTGCGGTTTAAGTGTGCGCAGTTTTCAAACAGAACTGAAAAAATCGTGCCCTTTGAAAGTATTTAAGCGCCAGTATCGTAAACGCCCCAAATTAGTAACAGGAAGCCTCGATTTAAAAATTAAACCGATATGATCGAGGACTTTTGAGGTTATGCTTATTTGGGCTGAACATTCTGGCCGGTTATATTTCATGAAAAAGTTTTCAGTTCCTTTTTAATTTAAAATGTTAATAAAAATTTCTCGAGAATATTGATTATGCTGTACATGGTTATTACTTGCGTACTTATTATTTATATGACCATTGTTCATAAAAGTTCCTTATGTGCTCACAATAATTAACCAATAAGTATTTTAAATACATTATTGTTCTTAACTTTCCAGTTTTTTTAAATCCGCTGTTTTCACTGAAAGAATGTTCTTAATGGGGTTTTTATCGTGCTTGTATCATTTATTTGTTGCGCTTAATTAGCAGTTAATCAAGTCGATAATGCTATTTATAACATCGGCATCGGTAAAAAAAAATAATGCAATAAGGGATATTGGAAAATTTTCAAGTTTCTATAGCGAGAAAAACTTGTAATGCAAAACATGCAACTTTTCTTGCTAAGGAATTTTCTCAAAAACCTGCATTTTAGAAAAAATTGAAACGACGTAATTTTAAAGTCATTACGCGATCATTGCTTTACTAACCTTAACGTTATATTGGTTTATTACTACCATATGAGATGTATGGCTATTTTTCTGAATACCAAGAAGTTTGAGCCGATTAAAAACTGGCTTACACCTCCGGGGAAGCATTAATAATTCAAAAGTGGTGTGTAAAACATAGTGAGAAGTAAGACTCGCGCACATAAGCTTTCTGATCGAGAGACAGCTTCATTGGTATTATCTGCCAATCAAATTTCTCTTTCATTCTTTTTACTCGCATTTTATGTCTAAATTTTCACAACAATTTTTGAGTTAAATTAAATCATTTTATGCAAATTAAAACGATATCTTAATTTGCAAACAAGTAATAAATTTATATTTTTTACACATTCATGATTACGCCGGATTATGCGGAATATATAGCCCAAACAACCAGTTTATCATGATTGGCAGCACTTTAAAGCATATAAAAAATATTCTCACGTCACAATTTTATGATCAAAGTTATTAATTCATGATAATAACTTTTCAATCAATTTTCGCTTAACGTTTTAATAAAATGTTGCTTTTGTATACAATATTCTTTTATTTATTAGCTTTTCCGTGCGAACAATAAAAATTGGGTAACCTCTTGGGTGCTTAATCGCCACAATCTAATTGTGTTCGCGTGTTGCAGTTCGACGAGCTTTTAACTAGAAATGGTGTTTTCACGTGCATTTTGAACTCACTTAAGATTATAATTAATTAACCGTGACTTAATATTTCTATTTTCTTAAGTGAAACCAACGCCATTGTGCTTTGAAGCGGTCCAGTTTAATCCTGTTCTCACGTCTCATGTATTGTCTTCTTTAGAACATTTAATTTAGGCTCAAAACAAGTGTAACCCAATTTTAGTCAATGCCAATTAAGCACTTTTTATATATTTCTACCAACCCAGTTTTTCAAAAAAAAAAAAAAATTATGATTATTATTATTTAATAATTATAAGAAATTTCAAATTTGCAAGAGAAACTGCGGAGAAACCGTCTGGACTGAAAACAACAAAAATTTTAAATTTTATTTCTAAAAAAATATTTTTCATGCTTTCTGAAACATTGCTATGACTTACCTTAACAAGTTGGGGGTGGCCGCAAATCTCTAACTTTTACTTTTAATTATTTTTAATTTTAATTTTTTATTATATCTAAATAATTAATAATTGTTATTGTCTAACGTTGTCATTAAAATAGTTTTAGTAATTGATGTTATAATTGAAGTTGTATCTCTAATTTTGAAAATTATTATTATTAGTATAATATCAAATTTTAATTTCAATAGTTTGATATTTCAAAATAAATTACGTTTTTTGTAAAAGTTATTTTTTACCTTTTATTTGATTCGAATTAATAATTAGTAATAACTTTTTCTTAAAAATACCAAGTTTTCCGGGCAGGCTTAAAAATTCAAACAGGTTAATTACTGGGTAAACTTAAACAAAATTACTTCTTTACTATTGGATTGCGAGATTTGTAAAAATATTATGTTTAGAATTTTATTTGCCATTTGGCATGCTTTTGCACATAATGAAGCTTAATTGCGCTTAATTTATGTTTTATATGTAATAAATAAGGTAATTTCGACTATAAAAATCAACAATGTGAGTAGCTGTAGGATCCTTTACATAAGAATACAATTTTTCACTATTAGAGTTTAGAGTACTGTCGTGGGCTGGTGCAATTGCTATTAGCAGTCGTGGGTTCGTTCCCCGGCCAAATACCTGGCTATTTCGACCGTGTCTCTCTCACAAAATGCTGGTAACATCTCATCACTCAGTCATGGGCCTATCTCCATAATATATAATTTTTAATTTTAATCTTAACTTTTTAACATCTTTGTAATTTTTAAATTATAATTTCAGAGATTATAATGTAAGTTTTTTAAAAAACTCTTTCGGATTGAGGCAGTGTTCTAGTCTAGAGCCATAAATTTTAGGTGTTTTTTCGAGCTCGATAAAACAGAAACAAACAATATTTTTACCATTCTACAAAAAAAATTAAAATTAAGCCACTTATCAGCTATAGTAAAGTTGAGTATAAAATAAAAGTGGGGTGTGCTAGTTGACACGATTGCATCCCTTTTGGTCATCTGAAAAAAAATTACAAAAGAGATTCATTGTTAGTAAGATTGTCGTTATAGCCCTTACCAAGAAGAAAACTGAAAACAGTTTTTGACCCGATATTTTCCTTAATTTTTAATTTTTTAAAATAGTTAGCAAAATAATTTTGGTACAAAAGTGGTAGGGGCGACAGGCAGATATACATATATTGAAGACTGGTACAAAATTTGAAGTGACTTGGTCAAACAAAACTTGAGATATCATGTCAACCAGGTCGAAAAATGTAGTTTTTTGGAATAAACGCATGTAAAGCTTTGAGTAAAAGTTTCAAATAGTTACAAAAATAATTTTGCTATCAAAGTGGTAAAGGCGATAGATAGACATACACTGAAGGTCGACAGCAAATTTGAAGTAAATCAGGTAAATAGAACTTGAGATATCATGTCAACCATGTTGAAAAATGTAGTTTTGTAATAAATTTGCACCTTAAACGTTGACTTTTAAAAGCTAGACTAAGCTGAAATTAAAAGTAAACACGAAAATATTTACGATTTTTAAGTGTAGTGTTCAATGTTTAAACATTAAAAATATGCAGAAAAAAAATCACTTTTTTCCAAATTTTATACTAGAACACTGCCTTAAGGGGTTACAGGGGTTACAGTAAACAGGGTTTACTCGACGAAAAAACGGCATATTTTCAACAATGTTTCTTCCAAATAAAAATTAAAATATTTTAGTCAAACTTTCTATATTGTCTTAAATATACACATTTGACAAAGAATTTCTGAAATTTTCATAGAAAAATATTTAAAACTATATAAGCCATTGCGACGTCATTTCCGGTGACCCTTCGGAAAAATGGTGCGTCCGCGTTGATAGCAAAACCTATGATAGGATCATATGAAGTGAAAAAAAATATGTATTTTAGTTAAGACCATAAACTAGAACTTGGACGAAAGAAAAGAAAAAAAGTGAAAATTGGATTTTTGGTAAACCTTTTAACAAAAAAATTTAAATTTTGGTGAAATTTGCTCTACCTTTTTTTTTGAAATAGCTCGAAAACCTGTGTAAAATTTCATCAAAATCGGTTCAGTAGTTCTCTTTGAAAACATACAGTTTCCAAAAAACCCCGTTTAAAGTTTTGAGTGACAATAAAACTGGAAAATAAAATTTGTTTATAACTTGCATTGAAGCATCGATTCCAGGGCCATAAAGTAATAAACCTACTGCAGCTGCAATGTCAATTAATAAGGCAATAAAGAATATTTGATTTTTTGAATCCGTGAAATCCATGTAACCCCTTAATTAACTTGATTTTAATTTATTTCATTTTTCCCAGCCCAGAGATTGAACTTAGGTCATCATTATGTTAAAATGTGAAAAAACTGCTTGCTTACTTTTTAATGTTATGCATAATTACTTTACGTCTCTAAGGAAACATGGTTATTTCTATGTTACTGTTGTGCTGTTGTACGGTTGTCTACCAGGCTTTTATTTGATAAAGAAGAACTTTGGAGAAAGACTAAATGCTATCAAATTGTTTGCAAAATTTTTAATAAATAAAATAATATAAATATGACGTTGTTTTTGCTAAATATGTTCACAAGCCAGCTTCACAATAAAAATGTTGAAGTTTTAAGGGGGGAAAACACTGTAAAATTTTCAAAACGTCATTTTTTTTAAATTTTAAATGTATCAAAAGTAACTTAACCACAGCATTGAATTGAAACATATAAAATTATTTCCTAAAAAATCAGCATTTTTGGAGCGGTTACAGTGGTTTCCACCCTTAACCGAGAACCTGGTATATACTTAATAAATCTAATTTAGCTTAAGTCACTATTATAAAAGTGGGATGTAATAAAACAAAAAACTTAGGTATCAATCCGAGAGGTCTCGGGGTATAGAAGGACCTTCCAGTGCATTTTTGCTTTTTATTCATGCTCTAAAACTGAAAATGTATTCATTTTCCGCTGCTAAAGGGTTTCTATATCCCAGTTTCCCTCACTTCTTGAGACTTCTCATTTAAAAATATTACTTAGAACGAGCATTAACTGCATAGAGATTTGGTGTGTAGGGGGCTTTAACAGGTTATTTTGGTACCGTGCAATGTTTTTATCCGAACACATTAAATATTTAATTAAAATTAATACATTTCAACATTACGGAAACATGTCTATAGACATATTTTTCCATTAATTAGCGATATAAAAAAGCGAGTCACGCTTTTAAATCAAGAACGCTAAATCGAAACTTAAGTCAATTACAATATGCGTGTATAGACAAATTATTGTTGTCATATATCAAATTGATTTGCAAAATTAAAACGCTTAAAGGCTACATTTTAGCAATTATTACAATAATCGTTACTGTATTCGTCCATAAAAAACACCAGTAGGGGTCTATTAATTTAATTAAATTTACCATTTATAGAATTCCTTAAGACTACCAATATGCATAATTTATGTATGCAAAAAATTTGAATAAAAAGCACCAAGTGCAAACTATGTCAACAACTGTTTATTTAAACAAATACGTAATTAAGTAAAATTAAATTAATTACTATGAAGAAAATTACATGCAAATTTTTTTTGTTGCTATTAAATAACAAAAACTATTTTTAGATTTTTGCAACTTTCTTATAATTCGATTTTATATTTAAATAAAAATCGGCAAATTACAACATCTAATTTAGTTTTATATTTAATTATGTAACACTTTTTTAACACAACTAAGTGAGGTTGAAAAAACTTGGCAAAAAATATTAAAATCAAACTTTGAAACTTTCTCTTACAGCTTTCAATATCAACCGTGTTGTATTATTTAGGTTATCAAATTTTATTTGAATTTGAGATTAAAAATTAAATTAAAGTTCGAAAAGAAAAAATGCGGTATTGTAAGAGTAGACAAATTTGTATTATTATTATTAATCTACGGTCGCTTTCACAAAACAGTGTGACAAATTACAAAAATTATTTATTGCAGTTTCTAAAAATGCAATATGATTATTAAAACGGAGTTAGCATAATTTGAAAAATGTACCATGTCTAATAGAAAAATTAAATTTTTTGTTTTTCAGATTGCCATTGCCATGGGCTGATTCAACACAGCCGAATCTAAATTGAACGTAAGTAGCTCTACCTTCTCATTTGAATTTTTTTCAATTTTTGCATTGTGGAACAGCTATAAGAGCGTGTGTTTAATTTTGATAAACTATGTGTTATGCTAATTAGAAATAAGTACCATAAACCGCGAATTAGCAGGGAAACCTTGTTACTAGCAATTTCAAAGAAAATATATAATTAAATTCATAAGCAATTCACACTACATGCTATGCAGACATTAACAAGATAAAATTCCGTGATATTAGTAGCTTAATATGTAAGCTTTGCGGTTAACAGTGAACATTGTCTATTAATATAACTGCATAAAAATAATTATTTGAGTTAATTGAGTCGGTATAACCAGCGCAAATTAAAATTTTGCGAAATTTATGCACTTTGCGATAAAAAATTCAATTGTAATTCAAATATGCAGCAGTTAAGATATAACTCGCGTTAACTAAATGTAAATTGAAGCACAGAGTGAAGAAAAATTGCACTTTTAATATTTATACGCTTGTACTGGACGTAATAAATTTTAAACAACTTCAAATTTCAAGTAAAAAGCTGCGGTAAATTACCGAAATAAAAGAAATTAACACTTGGCCACGCCCTGCACATAGTCGTTCAACTGGATGCTAACAAATTTTGAACTTAGTCATGAAATAATACAGAAGGCTAAGCAGAAGTCATGGTCCGTGTCTGCACTTGAATTTCTGTTCCGTATGAACGAGGAATGCATTAGTAACCCAAAATCTGTGGTGCACCACGCTTCTAAACGTGATCTTAAATTTTCTTCTTCAAAAACACAAAATTCCATCCGCGTTTTTTGCGGTTTTTCAGAAACTCACCCAAGGAGAAAAAAATGTAGTGATCTGATTTACTTCTATCACGGCTATTTTTGCCAAATTGCTTGTGCTTCATTTGTTTTATTTGGTAATGGAAAATACTTCCACATACCTATTTCGTTCCGCATTTCGATTGAATCAAAGAAATTAATGTATTTATACTATAATATATAAGTAGAGAGAGATAGAGACAGAGAGATTTGATTCGGTCTTGTAATGTTTTATACTACAATAAAATCCATGCTGACGCTACATGGACTTCTGGTGGAAATGTGGAAAATCCAATGTTTCTGTATAAAATTGCGTATTTTTAGTATTATATTATATGTACCGCCATGCCACATTGCACATAATTATTAAAATCTTCAAGTAGAGGTAACGCTTAATTTAATTATTATTATACATAGAAATATGCATAAATTATTGAAGTTATTGAAAACATTCTTATTTAATTTAATTTAATTATTATTACAGTAGGATAGTAAATTGCACATTAATTTGTGTAAGATGCAAATAGAATCTGTAATTAAATTTTCTATTCATATTAACAAGAATTAATATTTTCAAAAAGATATGAAATTATTAATTGGATAAGCTTCTTGTATCTAAATTTGCTAAATTAATTATAAAACTACCGGCTTATATGTATAATTAACTGATTCTCAAACAGCTTAAATCCTTCTGGCGGCGTTATTATTTTCTCCCAATCTTGTTACCTACTGCTTTTTTGAGCGCCAAAATTTTTAAATTCAAATTTGATATACAGCATTACAATAATTATAAAAACCATCAGGATTTGAAAAAAATTTACAAATAAGGTTAAGTTGCTTAATTAAAATTGTATATTATGCATTTATTTATTCACCTTATCTGCAAACAGCCAACTTTTAAGGTGAATTCCGCATTCGCATAAAGAAATAAATAATCAGGATTTCATGCAACAAGTTGATGCTACTGTCATAACTAACCCAGTTTAACTTTAAAAATCCAATTTTAATTTGTGGCATGATTATCAGCTTTAATAAATTAATATGGTTTTATTATATTAAAACTGGAATTTAGTAATTAAACGATGCTCTTAGTACGGCAGAGAAAGCCAAGTTCTTTACGTAATAAATTAAAAAGCTCCGATTTACTGAAAAAAATTGTTATTTTAATTGTAACTGCAACCATTTGAAATCTTTTCAGATTATCTTGCTTTTTGTACTAGGAACTGCCTTCACAAAGCTCCATTGCTCTCAACATGCATTATATCTAAGAAGAGATAAGGCATTCTGATCTTATAAATACTTGCTGCACCTGTTTTATAGGTTACTAAATATATCTCTCAGTACGCCTTCATTTTATTAACTTTAACTTGTTATGTTGGAATTTACCTCTTTAGGTATATTTTACCTTATTACATAAGTCAGTAGCCATTTACATTCATTATGACTTTTATTTTCTGAAAACATTTTTAATTGCTGTAGAACATCGCCACGACATTGTGTTCCATTTATATCGAAAATCCCAAAAGGACTTTGTAATGTGGACGGGCATAAAATCCAGTAAGGGCCGGCCTCGGTGTCGCCATCTCTTGTTTACAAATCAAATTTATACACTTTGGTAAAAGAGTTATGGCTCCATTGTTAAAAATCAATATGATCGATCGATTAGAGAAGAATCTGAAACGTAGGTATACATTTTAGATAATCAATAGAAATTTTTAACGAAGTAGGTCTTAATTGTGCCACTGGGCAACTGCACTTGCAATTTTAAATACATAAAAATATTTACTTCTTGGACGAGCCTCTTGATTATAGACATTGAGGATCGCCACAGGTGCCTAATAGAAGCAGATAAAATGATTTATAGAAGCACAAAGATTGTAAGGGAAATTGGTCTAATTAAAAAGTTGTAAATATAAGCTAACCTACTCTATTGACTGATATTTTGCCATGGTAACTAAATTATTGCATTTAAGAACTTATAATTATTACACTAGAGCCATAATATGAAATATGAACTTGTAATATTGGAATTGTGCATAAGTCACGATTTTTACTCCGTGATTTTCTTTCAATGTTTTTTATAAGATGTGACCAACTGACCATACGGAATTCACCTTTGCAAGTGATAAATGTCTGCTAGTTTATAATAAGTTCTGAAGACAGACAAGATTGATAGATTTGAAAAGTATTTTCTCTTGAATACACCGACTTTATCTCGATTTAACGAACAGGTCATCGGGAACTTTGAAGAAAATGGTAACGTGAAGCATTATGCTGATTCAATGTCTATTTCATGTTTATTTTTTTTTCAATAATAAATAAAACAATAGAAAATATATTATTGACTTATGGCATGGTTAACTCGTGCGTCAGAAATGTACAAGAATTTTTGAAATTATTTTATTACATAATTTACTTCATCGGTTAAAACCAATTAGGTATTTGCTAATTTTGTATTGGTTATCCAACAGTTAATTATGATTTATGTTCGTCTAAAATTTGGGAATAGACCTATAATTTAAAAAAAATTTATTGAGGAAGATTACGTCTTCGTATTGCAAGAGTGTGAAATGGGATATCCAAATTTTGTTTATTTTTCAATCCTCGAAAACCCGATACCTGATCTTCGCAACGTTGCTTTATTAATTTTGAACGTCGAGAAGTGTCCTATTTATTTAACAACTTCATTTCCTAACATCTGCACTTTCTCTAACCACATCGTTCGTAAATGATATTGTAACCACTACTTACATATTACTTCGGAGTGTCAAAAAAGGTGTGGGTTGTAACTTAAACTATTTTTTTTTTTCAAAATTACTGACTCGGGAAAACTGCGTGAGACATAATTATTAACCAAGAAATCAAACCAATAATACGCTGATATTAACTGTTTTTAAAAATTTTTATTGTTTAATTTGCTTCTGAATTTTAATCGAGAAGATCAAAACGTCAAACTGGCATCAATCAATCCAAAGATTGATTCTTGTTTACAATTAAAGTATTTCCAAATGATTTCGTTATGATATTCGGCAAAATAATTTATTTATTTTTATTGCAAAGGAAAAGTATTGAGGAAGGGGTACAGCAGAGAATTGATAATTAAAATTTCAGGAATTTTCAGTTAAAGGATAAAGAAAATTAGGTTGGAGTGAGTATAGGATGTGAGCAATATTTGTACTGAAATCATGAATGACTCTGTATGCTTGGTCATGATTTCATAAAAAGCATTTAATTTTATATTCATTTTAAGAAAATAAAAATAAATTTTAAAAAAGTAAAAAAAAGTAGTTTTTACAATTAAACAGTTTTTTAAATCTTTTTCATTATTATCGCCAAGTTAGATCTATAAAATTTTCCGGCCAATGGAATATTTAATCTTAGAGATGTTGCAGCCGAATGAAAACCGAAATGTTGGAGTAACTCTGAGTAGTGAATATGTACTAAAATTCATGATTTTAAACCGAAATATTAAATCAGTAATAGACCTCTTTGTAAACAATAGCACTAAAGTCCTTAAAGGATAGAAGTCTAACAAGTCATTTTTAGACTCTCTCTGGCCTTCAAATGTGAGATACATAATGAGTACTTTTGTGTCAGAAGAACCACAAATAGAACGTCTCCGAATTTGCAGCATTTTGTTTCTTTTAGAAATCACCGGATGTCAACTAATTTATTCCACCTTTGGAATTCGTTTGTTTGAATTTCTTTGCTTGTAAAAAAGCATATGTTTGAGCGCTTATATTACAAGATACTATTATATTTTATTAATTTACTTTTTAATAATCAAAGGATTTTGCTTGTTTATATTTATTATTATATTTCCAACCAGTTTCGCTGTAAAGTATCACCAAAATATCTTTCAAAAATTTAAAAACGTTATTCACAGTAAATTTTACTAACGAGCCTGATGATGCTATAAAGCGAAACCGGTTTCGGTTTACAAATATGTACAGTAGCAGTCATGGAAGTTGCATCGGTAATTATTTCCAAATTGAATTAACAATTTACAATTAAATTTCAATTACCGCACGCAATATAAACTCAATATACTACCTAGCTACAAAGCTAGGTTTTCAAACCGGGGGGTCTGGGGGATATGGAATACCCTCCAGTGCACCAGAGATTGTGCCTAAAAAAAGTGTTACTGAGCTTATGGGTTTTAAACAATAAATCTAACTTCTAAAATTCTAAAATCTAAGATTTCTGAATTGAAATTCAATAACACATTTTCTTTTTTTGAACACAATAACTGATGTACTGGAGGGCATTCCATGCCCCCCAGACCCCCCGGTTTGAAAAATCTAGCTTTTAAAAATAAAAATATATTTTTGAACTTATGAGTTTCAAATTAAAAATTTAAATTTTTACCTATTTTTGTTCTATTTCATATTTCTATATTTTTTAATTCGGGAATAATTCCCAATGCAATTTCCATGACCGCTACTGTATATCCAAGTAAAACCGGTTGATGACTATCAAGAATTGAATCCAGAAATTGTAAGCTAACCGAACAAGTGCTGAAGGTACCCGGTTTCAATCCGAGAAGGGTCTGAATTTTCATATGATCTTTTGCTGATAAACCGGCAGTTGTGGCCCCCTTCTTCCGGGTTCCGGGTCCCACGCATTGTAGTTCTGCCACTGAAAATAAGCTTGTAAATATGAACTTAAAAATTTTTAGTTTTTAATTATTAATTTAATTTTTAATAATCAAAATATTTTGCTTGTTTATATTATTAGATATAAGTTAGATTTCTAGTTTGAAACCCATAAGCCCATTTTCACTTTTTTTCGCTCACGATCTGATTTGAAAAACCTAGTGTTCAAAAAAGAAAATCTATTTTTGTTCTATTTTCTATTTCCTTATTATTAAGAATGCAGGGTGTTAACTACCAACTGGTACAAAACGAAGGAAGTGCTTCTACGACTTATCTTAAGAAAAAAAGTTCCTATTAACATATGGGTCCGCAAACACACCGTTTTCGAGATACAGGGTGTTCATGTTGCATTTTGTACGTTTTTTCTGGAAAACGGTGGCTCCTACTCAACTGTTGACCAAGAGTACCTTTTTTATGTAAAAACCTCTGACACTTTGGAATTTGATGTCAAAACGCCAATTTTTCGAGTGACGTAAAAGTTACGGGGGTGAAACCCTTACGCAACCCCACAATCCCCACCACTGGCATATCTGAGAACATTGCTTTAGAGCCTTAAAAGTAGCTATTATTGATGTAAAAATCTGTACAAAAGCTGGAGCTTGTAGCCTTAACGGTTCTTGAGATATCGCAAAAAAAAAGTAAGAGAAAACAATTTCTTTGAACACCCTGTATCTCGAAAACTGTATATACAAACAAAATCGGTTGACTATCAAAGAATAAATCAATAAATTGAGACGGTCATTAGCTTAGTAAGCTAGCCGAACAACTGCTGAAGCTAAGGTACCCGGTTTGAACCCGAAAAGGGTCTTAATTTTCAGATGATCTTTTGCTGATAAGCCGGCAGTCTCCAGGGTTGTGATTGCCACTGTCAACTATTTCTTTAATCCAGTTTGGATTTTTAATTGTCCAAAGATGTACAATCAAGAATGTATTTGAGCATCCTATAGTTTTGGCCCCCTTACCACGGGGACCGGGGTCTTTCAATTTTTCCAATTTTTTTTTCTTATTATAAAAGCGGTTTAATATTTCTTTGCAACTTCATTGATGTAAGCAAATATTACGACTACGGTTACGACTGTACAGGTTATTACTTTTATAAGCATACACACTACATCTTAATAATGACTTTTGTCTTTATTTTATTTAATGTTGTGTTTAGACTGAGGTACAGATAATTCGACTGGATGGAAATATGACACCTAAAATACGGTAAAAAGTTGAGTGCAATTATGAAGACTGTGAAGTGAGTCGGTACCAAAGACATTAGCAATCACGTTTCTAGAAATTTATTTATTTTTAATAAAATATTTAAATTAAAATTTTTCTAAGCAATTATAACGGTTAAAGTGTAATTTTTTAAAATCCTCTGCAATATTTTCTCGTATTCAAATCGGTAAACGCTATAAAGTTTTCTTACTTTCAAGTTAAATGGAACTCTCTCACGCATACTGCTAATTCAACATCCAGTATGGTCGTTTAAACCGTCCCTCGTAGCTTTTCAGCATTTTCTAATGTTCTGTAATATTTAATTACTTGCCCGCAACAACATCGGCTTATTAAGTGTAAGAAATCGTCTATTTTCACGCTAACGGTTATTAAATGTGTGCGTGTTCCTAACGCTACCAAATTTCACTAACGCTGTTTAGAAATCAATTTAAAGTTTTTCTGCATCGGTCGCATACAATAAAATATTACACTCTAAGGTTTGCGTGTAAAAGCTAATTATAAGTTACATTATATTTCCGCAAATATTGGTGCGACTGGAACAGGTGAAACTGTCTGATAATAGCGGTAAACATCACAACTTTGTGTAGCACGGTTACGTACTTAACATTTTTTTGCAAACACTTAAACCAATTTTGCTACTTTTAAAATTTTGCCAATTGGCAATAACTTGAAAAAAATTATCACAAATAAATTACCGTAAAATTAAGCTTAGAAATTTTTAGAAAATGCATTCTACGCTCGCAACACAATAGCACACTTTTATCCTTAGGCAGAATTCTTAACAACCTACATCTTTATTATAATTTATAAATTATAAACTAACCTTCTAGTATTTTGCATAATTTCTCTTTCCTAATTTATATAATAAACCAAAATTTTATGTTGTGTATAATTTATTTCAGAATTTTTGCACTCGCGGTCCCGCAAAAATCCCAAATCACGTCTGCCCTATGTCTGTTTTGTTCAATTTAATCGTAACGCTGTTTATAAGTGTATTGATTAATTTTTTACCTTGCCAGTTCTTTGGGTAACAATAAATAAACATCGGTTCGATGCTGATTCATTTTACGTTTGTCCTTTCAAATTGCAACTTTATCGAACAGCGTTTCATGTAATTTTTTATTTTTTCATGTCATTGAAGTAACGGATTTTATGACAACTAATCAATTCTTCCATTAGAAAACTTAAGAGTCATACTTAATAAATTTTTTACAAACGACTTGATATCGTAAATTACGTGGGTTTAATTTAACTAAGATTAAGTGACTTTAATTAAATTAAAAAAATCGCCTTCTATGTTACTTAAAAATTGACACTAATTTCAAGATTTTATTCACGATAATTAGAGTAAATTATTTAAGTAATTATAGTTTTTAACTTGTAATTGGAGCAAAATTAAAAGACGGCTTAACAATTTCCTAGGTCGCGTCGACTTAAAACTGCGAAGGTTTTTAAGAATAAATAAATAAAAAAAAAGTTCTATTGAGAATAATTTTCCTCCTTTTTATTTCGAGTTTACTTAGCGTAATTGTGAAATCTCGCATAAGCTCAATTCAAGCCTCTGCGATGATTAAATAATCTTGTATAATTTAATTTTGAAAAAATAACATATTTCTGCATTCCTACCTAAGATTAATGTTCAATAACTTTGCGCCGCCTCATTAGCAATAAAATTTCTAAATTATTAGAATTATAAATAATATAAAATTTGAGCTGCCGTATTATACTCGAAATGTAAATTTTATTGAAGTAATTTTCCATATTGAATAAAATTCGTAATTTAACGTTGAGTTTTTAGTTTTGTTTATCAGAGCAGACAGTAGCTGTAAAATTAATCGACGATTATTTATAAACGTGTCGGTTCGGCATACATTAAAAAAAATTATTTAAATAAAATACTCGCGCTGCTTTGGCTTGCAAATGTTAAGAGCGATGAAAACAAATTAATAATGTCGTATATACTCGCGATTTAATTTAAAATAATTAAAATGCATTAAGTAAAATGTTCGTCCAAGCGTAGCAAATTTACACGATGATCCTGTAAGTAAATACGATGATAATTAAAATTGAAAGGAATTAAATTACATTTTACTATAATATATGAAAATTAATTGCTAATTGAAGGTGAATCAAATTTGCAATTTGTGCTGCTTAGAGAATGAGGAATCCTCACCACACCGCTCAATCAAACCGTTAACGCCTAAAAGGTGCATCAGAACAATGGAGTTTTTTTATGAAACAAAGAACTTAACAACGACGATGAAATTTAGATTCATAGAAAGAAATTGAACAATCAAGCCGTAATGGATTTATCGTTTTGTATATGGAGAGAGGAGTTTTTGTCATGGAATATTAAAATGCAGACAGGTATATAGCAAGTCATAATAAATTACTTACGAAAAAATTAGCAAAATATTAGCGTTTGCTGCATACCACATTTTCTGCAAAAAAAAACGTTAAGACATTAATGTGGTATGTCACACATACCACGTTAAGTCATAACGCGCCTACAGAGCGATAATATGTTGTCCACTTATCCTGTTAATGGAAGCATTGCGCTAATATGGTTTTAAGGTGATCCTCGGCTGTTTTCCAAAATGAGGTGTCTTCCAAATAGGCTAGACTGCTCTAACTTGCATTTTCTTAGTAGACAGCATTGAAAGAAAAATAAAAAGTTATATATCCACTTATGCTTTGTCCTTGTCTACTTTTTTGTAGCAACAGCTTAAATGCATTCACAGTTTTTGCATAATTTGTCAAAACCCCCATGAGACCATATATTGCAATAAATTTAAATAATCAGAAAGTTTTCAAAATATTTTGTATTTATTTGGTGACAGACACCTACACAATACAGTTGCAGTTAGAAGACAAAACCGAACGGTCAAAATTAAATTATGGATACTTTCAGGACCCAACAATTTTAGAAATGCTTATATTTTTGGAAATTCCAAATTTATGTTAAAGTTAAATTATGTGGAATTAAAACGATTTCAAAAATCGCCGGTTAAATTCCAAATTTATTTACTGATGCCGAGTGAATTGGAATCAAAGAATCGATTTTTTATAATTCACTTTATTTTATAACAAATATTTTTATTTAGATTATTTATAAATTTAATAGAGAAAATTTAAAAGCCGGATATGTGAATTTCCTTTTCCAAAAAAAAAAAAAAAACAAATCTGTCAGTTTACCTTCCTTGAGGAGTTTTAATTATTTATTGGTTTAAAGGTTGGAATGCTAATTTAAATATTTTTTATGTTAACCTTCATATAATTTGAAATAAATAGATTGCTAAATAAAATCTAAACGAAAGCTAATCATCTATTGAAAAAGTTACCCTATGCAAGATTTTCTTTTTTTTAATATTTAATATTTAAGTGTAAGCAATTATTATGTTAATATTAGCTATTTAATTATTTATGTAGATATTATCGCAAGAAATTTGATTGAAAATACTTCAACATACCCAAAAAAAATATTAACATTTTGCTTGCTAAATAGATGCCAGATAGCTGACAGCCTATTGATAGCTAATTTACAGCTAAAAATTAAAATAAAATTTTAACAGCAACTCAACAAAAATGATAAAATATGTATTTAAATTTTATTGTAAGTGCAGATAGCATAAAAAAACTAATATTAATTGGATAAAGAGCGAAAATTAAATTTACGATTTACTAAGTTTATCTACGCTATTTTCTTCCATACTAAATCTAAAAGGATAATTTAAAAAAATTAAATTGTTTAACTTCACTTGCAACAAAAAGTTTCGTAAAAATTTAATATTGAAAGGATATTCCAATTCCTGCAATTTCTCGACAGTTTTCTATCAAATTCCTTAATTAAAATTCATCCTGCAAAGTGTTGTTTATACACAAACTGTAGAGAAGCCTTATGAGATGTAATTTAGTATTAAAAAGTTAAAAGAGTTATCTAAAATCTGAAATTAGCACTAGAATTAATTAATAGATCATAAAAATTATTGAATATTTTTTTATGTTTTAAGTTAACTTTACATTAGTTACACTAAATTAGCATACCTGTATTAATTAGATACAGCCTTAAATGGATCAATAAAAGAATCCGAAGCATCAGACACAATTAAAATAATTTTATTGACTCTTAACTATAGCTATACAAATTAATGATGTAAAATATATAAATAATTGTTATCCAGTGAAATTAATATTGAATAAAAACATCTGGCTATAGCAGTAAGTTATTGCAATAAGCTTATGCAAATATTCAGATTTTTATTGTCTATTTAACCTGCCAGTTTTTAATTTTAATTTAATTGTGAGTATATTTAATAACTTATTATTAGGAAATTGCAAATGTTGTTTTTAATTATTTAAATAATATACATCAAATCAAACAATGAATAATCTACATGTTGTGTTTACCAAACAGCACTAGACACCAATACCTTTTTTTTACTTTAACGTAAGTGATATTATAGGTAATCGATGTTGGCTGATTTGCACTTTCTACAATTTTTCTACAATTTCTAAAGAAGCAAACAAAGGAGAAATAATTTTTAAATTTATGACCATTAATCGGCTATTAAACGCTTCTGTAAAAGACTTTGTATATAGCTATCTATTTGCTTAGAAATTTTTAGTAGCGGCTAGTACGGGAGGACAACGGGAGGACAATATATTAAGGTAATTCAGACACTTATTTTCAGGCTGAAAATTTAATTAATTTTATCTTAAAAGTTTTCAATTTTCCGGAATTTCTTCTCGATTTCGTGTAACTTAATCGGCTAGGTCACTCGTCTGAGAAATCAAACACCAAATAAAATTTTATTTCGTAAATTAGCATGAAAAATGAGTAATACTCAATAAATTCAAAAAAATACCACGACAAAATGATATGCATTTGCAGAAAATATACAATTTATCATCCAACCAAATTTCACATTTTAATTAATAAATTGCATACTAATTAGTAATAATTAAAATATTATATTGAGTGAAAACTCACCGCAAACAAGCATTTCCATCGCAGTGCAGCTTGTACGGTTAAACCACAGACTTGTCAATTTTATTTGCACAATAAAATTTATGCGAAATGCAGCAAATTAAATAATCGTGCAAAATTAAACATTTTCCCACATATAATAATAGGTCAAAGGTGTGACATATTTAATACGTTAATTAAATATAATTTTTAAATTTTGATAGAGGTAAATAATTCTTAAGAAAGCGTAAACGATCGAGAAGAAAGTTTTACGGCATGCAATTTTAATTAATCTTAATAGAATCTATAAAACGTAATTATTGAAAAATTTTAAAAAAACGTATACATAATATATTATTTGATCATGTCGTGGTGGACGTGGGTGTAAAATTTGAATTTCCATCTTTCTTTTACCAATAATTTGCATCAATAAAAACAATTTTTTGCTTCTTAATTTATTGCAGTCGGTGATATAAAGAATAAATTAATTTAATTTATAAAAAAAAATGTTCTAATTATGCAATGAGAAAACAAGAATCCCTACTCGTTTAAGAACTCATACTGTATTGGCCGATAATGTGGGTCAATCGTATGACGTATGTACCTCACTAGGCAGTTTAGTTAATTAACGATTTGTCTCAAAGCATACAATTAATTGTTAAAATATAAAAATTTTGCATAAATAATTTTTTATGCATTGCGAGCGCGAGCTTCGACATGGTCCATGAATTAAACTAATATGTAAGTTGGTATATGGTTTGAAAAAACTTGATTGAGCCCAAGCACTTGTTCCAGAATTTATCTCATATAAATCCCAAGTCAAACTGGTTTACCTTGAAATTTTTTGTTAGTTAACAGCTAGATAAATTAGTTTTGAATGCATAATGCATATAAATTGCAATTTAAATATTATATCAAACGTTGAGGTAACTAAAATTTTGCAACGGAGAGGCATCTGGAAGAATAGCCACAGAAGAATTACATGGTATACGGATTATTATTCTTTTATTATTAAATTTTCTCGTTATTAATTAGTAGATCATTCGTTGCGTAATTAATGAGTAATTATCGAGATCGTGTCTTGAGACACAAATGCTTTTTTAACCAATTGTAGGTACGCTGCAAACCGATTTAATTATTTATGTATTATCTAATCCATAATCGTTACGTTTTTATTCAATAAACTTGTTTGATTGCGGTTTTATTCATTAAAACTTGAATTCTAAATAAACTACTAAACGATTTAATTTCTTAGATAATAGTTGAATAATTGCTAAATTGTCAAGTGCAATTAACTAAATTTATAATTATCATAATACGACTATACTAAAATATTCTAATTATTTACAAGCTATAAAAATTTATGCTCGGTTTCTTTTTATAAAAATGAAATTTAAATAAGTCAACTAATTAACTTTCTAATTTTTTTAACTAATTATGTTAACTTTAATCAATATGCATCGCAAAATTAAATTAAACACTTGATTATCAGTTGAAGCGTCTCAAAATTTGATGGAATTTTGGAGTTGTATTTATTTAAAATAATCACGTACCAGTTATACGTACATAATAATTAAATTATTACCAAACTTATTTGTTATTTAATTACAAGTAACAATTTTTTCTTTAATTAAAAAAGTAAACAAACAATTTTTGATTTGCATTGTCTAGCTATAATTAATTATTATTATGCAAGGATACTGCAGAGGACACCCTGTAATTTTCGCTATTACAATTTTTAATTGTAATTTTTAATTAAAATATTAATTTAGTTCTTGTTTGTTTCTTTACTATGCAACGTCTGCTGGGCACCTCAACCCAATTTCTGAGTTCTATACATGTAGCTAACGGCAAAAGAAAAATCATAAAATATCGTACAAGGAAAATGGCTCTGTGTAATGTCAAACAGAGTAATAACACAATTTTTTTTTGGTTTTGTATTCATTATATTGTTTTAAGTTAGTATTTCAGATAAATAATAGTTCTTTAAATCAACTTAGGTTTTTATTCTGTTTCCTTTATGGATCCTTATGAATCCTTATTTTTATTATTAAATGTTTTATTTAAAACATTTTTGATTTGAAAAATAAACTTCAACTGCTTAAATCCAAAAATACAAAAATAGATATTTTCGATACAAGTTAGGAAAACTAACATATTTCCATTCAAGGCGAAGTTTTACGATCGAGGCCGAAGGCCGAGATCGTAAACCGAAGCCGAGAATGGAAATAGATAGTTTTTCACGCGTATCGAACAATATTTTTTCTAATTATGTTTCAAAAAGAACCGATAACATACTTTTTATACCTAAATTAAAATGAATTTACTAAAAAATACTTTATGAAAATAGAAACATACTTAAAATTTAAATTTTTTTGGTACCAACCGTGGGTGCGGTTGGTACCCACGCTGTGGTTAGTTAGTTAGTTAGTAATATCAGGCTTAAGGTGGCAGTTACAAATTGAATAGATTAGTGAACACACGTTTTTTTAAAAATTATTTCAAGTGCCAGTTACAAAGGGAAGAGGTTAGTGAACACACGTTTTTTTTAATTTATAGTTTTACAATTTGTGTTTTTAGAAAAAATGTCTTCTGATATGTCGGAATGTTCGGATGTTGAGGAATCTGCGGCATTGGCGATTCAAGCTCTAATCCCACAGAAATCAAGAAGCAAGTATGAAAAAGCATATTTGCAATTCGACACGTGGTGCAAAGAAAAGCGAGTGAAAAGCATCACGGAAGATGTTTTACTTGCTTACTTTGAGCAACGAGAAGATTGATCCGGGTGCTGTGAACACATTTAATAATTGTTCAAATGTAACGGTTAATGTTTATTATAAATAAAGCAGATTTGTGTTTCTGACTATTTCTTTCTTTCCCGCATACTTTTGGAAGTGTGCGGAAAAAAACTACTTTTCCGCACACTGTGCGGAAAAGTAGTACTTTTCCACACACTTTTGAATATCACAAAGTAAGACTTTTTGAAACATAATTAGAAAAATAATGTTTTTGTTCTAGAGATTTTAATCTAAGCTTGATATTTTTACTGATCGAACATTTAAGAGGTTTCTAAAGGATACAGAAAGTTTTACGGCTTATTGATATTATTATTTGTTAGTTATCATTTTACGACTTACGAAACCTAAGAATTTCGAGTGGGATGCTAGATGAAATCGCATCGGATAGTTTATTGTGTAGGGTAAGTAGAATTTTACACCTTCGTTTATACAAATTGACTTCGCGCAATGTCATTTCAATTCTTGCTTTGTTATTAATTTTTTACAATGATGATTTATTTCTAAGGGCAGTTGCCCTATAAAACTAATAAAAAAGCGATTCAAAATTGCAAAATGACTCTACAATGAAAAAAAATGCAATAAATATTTTTATTATGTATTATTATTGCAATTTTTGGTTCAGTGGTTGTGGTTATCCTTAGAAAAGGATAAGACAAACTGTTTTTGAAAAAAAGTAGAATTACCTACAAAAACAATTGTCTAAAATTAATGAATTTTAAAAAATGTTGGAAATTTAAAAAAAAAAAAGAAAAAAACTTATTTTTCGTAAAATTACATTAATATGGTAAATTTGAAATTTATTTCCTGGTTTAAATATTCAATAAAATACATTTAACTTAAATTTTATTATATTATATAAATAAATTGTGTTAATTTATTGCCTTTTTTTGTACTTACATTGTTCATTATTTTTGTTTTATCTCTAAAATTGTCTTGTTTCAAAAAATATTTATTCGACACAAACTGTAGCCCGTTAAATTTGCTATCCGGATATCCTGACGCTTTTTTATAAATCCTTTAGTTAAAATACACTGTAAAGATACTACAATATACAAAAAATACATTAAAAAAGTAATTAAATAAAATTTTGATTTTGAACATTTTTCTTTACTTAATTTAATCCATAACTCGAAAGCCGTCGATTTTAAATAATAAAAGATTAGAATCTACTTGATATATAATTTCACGCTCTTTAAAAAAACACGAAAACGTTTAAATTAAAAATTAATAATTTCAGTGCTGAAGTGGGTTGCCTTCGAGTGATTCCAAAGTGCATAATTGTGAATGTATCTCCAAAATAGTGCAATTAATTAGTAAAATAATAAATAATAAAAAATTTGAATAAAATTAAATAATGCAATTTTACCTTTCATGAGTTTTTTTTATTTTAGATTTAATCTACTATTTTAAATAAATCAACAGTTATAATTTTTTTAACCGATTTTTCTAATTGACCACAAATTTTATAATTGTAGTTATTTGTTGTATAAAAATTTATAGAAAAATATTTGACGATGTATTTTTCGGAATTAACCAACTTTCCCCAATAAACAATTTTCAAGACTAGAAGTAACTGCAAATTTTTATAAAAGTTTTATTAATGTTACGAGTTTATATAGAAGATTTATAAGATTACTAATTGCTCTCCAAGTTTTATAGTAGCTATATAAAATTTCTAAAAAGCCTAAGTACTTGAAGTTATATAATTAGTTTTATAATAATATACAGTCACTAAGTTATAAAACCAATAGTGTTTAGTTTACATAAAAGTATTTGCTGTGATAAATATAAACCTTACTGTTTCCATAGTAAAGACAGTTAGCTTTATAAAATCTGACGAGTATTAGTGTTAAAAAATACCCCAATAAAAATTCACTGTATGTTTGTACCTGTAAGTTTGTAGCCAAAGTTCCTCCTATAGAACCATTAGTATTATTCATAATTAATTACTTCGTTATACAAAATTAATATTCAGTCATAGGACATGATTCTCAATATTAACGATATTAACACAGCACAATATTCACAAAATAACAACTGTAAAAATCACTGACTGTAACACCGTAACAAAACGCAATATATATTTTAGGTTAAAATAAACATTTATAAACTTTTAGCGCGGGAATTGAGATGTTATATAAATACCTTTCCAGTGGCGGCGATTACTATTAGTGATAATCGACATCAGTAGTGGCGAGCGTTATCATATTTGAACATAAATAACACTTCTGGTAACTTTAACCACTATAAACAGTTATATAATAGTATTTTGTATTTACAATATTACTAAAAGTTCTATAGAAGTTTAGGAATATTTATAACCTAACGTAAAGTTACATATTGAATTTATAGTGGAATCTTTGGTTCTTTAAAATGCATCCTCCATATTTTTTATGGGTGTCTAAACGCCACGTTGTTATTATACAAAAAAATGTACAATAACAGACTCAAAATGTAATGCCATAAATATAGTAATACATTATACTTAAAAAATCGACTTGTCGCATTGTTCTGTATGCATTTTTATAGAAAACAGATAATTTTTAAAAGCGTATAAAATTAAAATATTTACTAAAAATTAAAAATAATAAATATTTTGGTGGCGCTTTAATTTTTTGGAAGTACAAATATAAATTATGCTGGCCAGAAAGAATCGTAGTAAAATTTTGTCTATGTTTTATGTCAAAAAATTGTATTAACATCAGTAAAATTATTATTACGCCATCCTATAAGTGAAATAAAAGAGCACTTGTTAAGATAAAAATAAATGCTATACTCATTAATTTGTCACGAACACTTTAAAAGAATAATATAGAAAATATTGCTAACAATAAGCGCAAGCAAGAAAGCTATTAATTTGTATAAGGTACACTATAAACATGCGCATAACTTAAAAATACGCCCAAGGCATATAAAAAGTCTATAAGAAGTTATATAATTGTAACAGTAATGTTTCGATTACATGTTGTACAAAACCTTAACCTACCAAAAAGTGGTAACGGAAAACCTTATAGACGACGCCATTTAAGCTCTTTAAGGGGTTTATAGTAGAAACAGAAACGTTGCCGTGAACAACTTATAAAACCAAAGATTATATAATTTTGTCACGATAATATTTCGAGAACCGTTTTAAAACCAAAATTGTTCATTGGGTCGTTTCAAAATCGGACATACAGAAGAATGCAACATAGAAGTACAACTTTAAAAATATTAGTAATGTTAGGAAAATAGACCTCTATGCAATAAAAACTAAAAGAAAATATAGCAAGAATGTTTTCCTATTTTACAACGCAGAAAATTTATTTCAGATATTACATTCCAAAGCAGCAGAATATATGTAGTATATTTTATGGCCAATTAAAAAACTATAATTTCTTAATTATTACATACAAACTCAAAAAATTACCTTGTCAAAATAGAACCTTTCCTTGCAGTTTTCAAATGATATCATTTAAATTTTGATTTATAATTAGTAATATCGCTATAAAATGATTCTAATTTATTTAAATGAGCTTGTACCGGTGTAAACGTATAATATATAAGTACGGCATATTTGTGTAATTATTACTTGCATAGGTTGAATTTAAATGTTAAAATAAATCTTAAAAGTGTAATATTGACAATAAAATCGGCAGTAATTTTTGAAAAAAATTTTGATATAAAATTTATTTGCTAAAATGCTAATTACTACTTCAATCTCATCGATCTACATGCTTTTAATTTAAAAAATTAATTAATCAAGTTTTAAAGTGCTGCGAGAAGTCTGTGTAGCTTAAATACGTGGAGACTTCAACGCTAGATCGACGACAAACCCGAATATAATTTCCGAACACTTTTTTGGAAATGAATTTTTTCATCCCAAATTTTAAACAGTTACATAAATAATCTAATTCTTACACCTGACACAGAAATTAAATTTAAATAAATCTCCCGTTAGGAATTTCAGATAGATGTCCAATAACAATATAAAAGTCATAAAAAGGTAAACAATATACTTGAAAAAAAATCCCCGAATGGGTAACAACTTTCTTTTTATCAAATTAAATTTGTTATTGCCAAATTAACGGCAAACAAATATTTAGAAAGAAAAATTTTGGTGTTAATGCTTTATAAATATAAAAATCGACCAACGATAATTATATATAATTTGTGATGGTTTAATGGGTTTTCATGTTTTTCAGGTACGCAGCAAAGTTATTTTGCAAATTAACAGTTAACTTGAGAGGCGTTAAATATTAATAATAGGCTATAGATTATTAATTTCAAATTATTTAGCAATTTGACATTGAAAAGTTTATTGAAACTCATAAATTACCAATATTCGCTGATGAAAGGTCACACAACCTAGATAGATTTTGCCGTGTCAAAAAATGGGATTTTTTGTAATTTATCTGAATGGATTCCAATGAGAGGCAAATAAAATATGCCGCAGTTGTTATCTGATCGAATAATGAACATGTAAAAAACTGGTGCTATAAAGTAAATTGTACAATTTTTATGGTCACAACAAATCAAGCATTATTAATTTCAACTCGTTAAGTTAAAGTACATGCAATAATATAAAACAAAGAGTTAGTTACATTAGAAGACATTAAAAGAAATTGCTCCATACTCCCTGCCTATGTTTCATGTAAGCGTGGGTGGTCATGATCTGCGTGTTTTTTGTCGATTTACATTAACGTTTGATTTCCACAGTTGACCCCATTTAACAGGGTTTTGCAATAGCGCAGATTCTAGACTCGCCTCCCATTATAAGAATTATGTTGATATACTACATCGGTGCTTCAGGAATGTTTATTGTAGTAGAAAAAATTTTAAGTTGACGGTAAACCTTATTGTTCTAATAGAGTGGGCGTATAATTTATCTTGGTTTTAGTTATCTTCCCGTTTAAAATAAAAAATATTCGTTTCGGTTGCCGAGGTGTACCTACCATTCGTTTAACTGCCTCAATAAAAAGAAAACTATATGTGCAACCAATCGCTGTGTTTTCCCATATATGGAATTAGAAAAATATACAAGACTAGAAAAATAATTAAGTCAAGCTGTGAGAAACCATTACCTTACATCCTTAATGCAGTTCATTATTTATTTTTCGATGCCATTGTTGTATATTCTTGCAAAAATCACTAAGTGGCGTTTCGCAAGACTCGCTACGTAGTCCTCTATTATTTCCTACTGTTGCATCAGGAAACGAATCGTTTGACTAGATGCTATTTGTTACTGAAATCATGTAAATCGTGGCTCAAACTAAGTTAATCTTAATAATAATAATTAAAATTTCTCTTTCGAGATGCTACGGTTAACGTTGAGTTCTTATCAGTTGTCTAACGGATTGGGTAAGAATAATTAAGTAATTAAACGTAAAAGCTTAGCGACTTATAATTATTAAAGTAAACACAATTTAATTTTTTGTATGAAACTCTGCACAACACTATAATTAACGTTTAATTAGAATAATTTTTCTTTTTTTCGTTTGCATATTTTACAAGAAACTTCTTTTCAAAATGTAATTACACGACTGGAATGCATTGCATTAATTTTTTGAATATTAAAATACTTCATGGCAAAACTAGTGCTGTTTAATTTTTATTTCCAACTAAATTAAAGATTAAATAAAATTGTTCTATAATTTTATGGTGTGAGGTGTGAAATACCACTTTCAGTGTTTTTTAATTACCATTTAATATTCATTAAAACACATACCACGTTGGTTGCTGCTCTTGGACGATAGTAGACACATTAAACAACGACTAAAATAAATTGCAGACGTTACTCCTTTATCTTCAGAGAAACGGATAGGAAACACTGCCAGTTTAGTTTGCTCTGAATTAAAGAACCCGGATGAAGCTCGGATTGCTCTTAATTGTGTCTTCAGGAAATTTTCATTTTTTTTTCTTCTTAAGTCCTTAAACTTTGCTTTTTTGTAATCACTAGCTTTCAGAGTGCTGCCCGTGACATAGAAACATTCAAAGGATTTGATTTATGATAACCGATGTTTCATCATATAATAAAATCACAGCTGGGGTTTACTTTCTCAGTGGCATAATACTAAGGTAGACAAGTGTACACTTGATTTTTTATTTCTGATAAATCTCTACAAAGGAATTTTTTCTGTGATATGGGATGATATATGGAGTGCGGATTATCCGGAAGGATTAACGTTGAGGAGTAAAATGGGTACTATACACATAGTTACATTGCTGTGCTCTAAAATCCAAAAGAAAAGCAAATTTTTCAATTTTAATCCTTTTGAAAATTCTAAAAAGAAACTTCTAAAAAGGGAGTTTTTTTACTAATTTCACTAATAATAGGAAGCAATTCAAATTACAAAAATTTAACAGCGTGGAAAACTCGAAAATAAATTCGAAATAACTGCTAATCAAAATAATTCCAAAATACTTACCCTGTATTTTCTTCAATTTATTTTTTTTCATGCAGTTATCACTGCGATCAGGTTCTAAACAAAAAGTTTGCCAGAAAAATTAAGTTTTACTCTCACCTTTTCTCAGCAATTCAAACTCGACAGCTCAGGTGATGCTTTAGGTCGAGGTCATCATAAATTGATCTACTCCGCCCATTTCAGTTTAGCACGACGGAGTTACTTCCGTATATATGGAATTTCTTGTTGGAGAGCTTTTGAAAATATTACTATAGCTGTTATCGGATTTCTAACAGCAAAAATTTGATTTCTTGTCACTTGTTACTTCAACTGAAGAATCACTACGGTTGGTTTGATGAATAATGTGATTGTTTAAATTTTTTTTCGCTGAATTTCCTTTCGGTTTCGCGATAAACATGCTTTTAAAAATTGGTTTTATCGCTCTGCTACATACATTAGCAAACACCCATCATAAGCAAGATTTATATTTTCTTTAAGTCACGAACTTGAACTGTATCAAATTATTTGAAAAAAATTCCATACCTACAATTTAAATAATACAATATTCGATATGCAGTTAACTAAATTATAATCGACCCAATTTTATAATTCCGCTTGTTACTTTTTAAATCTTTATCAAACAAATTTATATAAATAATACTAATATATAACTCGAAGGAAAAATTCGTGACAATACATTTATGAATGAAACAAAAGCTTTTGTTCAGTCTCGAGTTTGTTAGTAATAAAATATAAATGGGTAAATAATTAATCACGTTCGGTATAATAAAATCGCATTATCGTCTTTAAAATTTTGGCAAAATTTGTATCCATCCTTGGTCTAAAGAACTAGTTCAAGTGTAATATTTTACTTGGAATTTCACTTTTGCTAGGTATTAATTGCGAATCCTTTATATAGCCCAAACTGGTATTTAAAATGATATTAAATTTTTTATACGCATACAAGCAATTATTGTTACTATAAACTTTATTAACATGATAGATGTTACATGTGCATACCATCCTGGCCCCAGTTTTTCTAAACGAGAAAAACCATTAAATTTCATAGTTGTAGCTAAAATTAATCTTTAAAATAAATTAAGAAAATAATAAAAAATTATTACAAAACAATTTTAATTTAACTTTAACTGTTAATTTAAAATCTTTGAGTTGATAAAAAATATTTAACATAGAATGATAATGATGAGAAAGTTGGTATATTACTTTAATGAATGCTAATAATTTATAAACAGTGTGGTAAGAAAAATTAATTATGATGGTTTGAGAATCTAAATGGCTGAATTTTGTTTAAGTGTGGTAGCTAATCGCACCAAGCTTTGATATTTAATAAACTGCAATATTAACCGATAATAAAACTAATAGGTAAAAGGCATATAACCACACTGTCGTCTTTTTACTGTAGAAGTTAGATTTTCATAAGGTCATCATTTGCTTATGCTCAATTACAACTACAATTAACGACTTGGCAATAATTTTGATAAATAAAAAAAATCGAAAAGTTTTCAAAACCGAATAATGGAATGAAAGAAGAGCCATTAACGGTGTTTCCTAGCAATCTATTTGTTTAAGTAATTTGTATATTCTGAAGCGGAGAAATGCGCGTCCTTTGTATTTAGTGATATGATAATAATTTGTCTAATTTTTAGCAATGATTAAGCAAGATAATTGCCCAAAAATTAATTAGAAACTTTGCAGCTTCTATACGTTATAATTAACCATTCAGAAGAATTCAATGCAAAAATTTGGCAAACAGTTTTTTTATAAGCTACAATTAATCATTTAGCTGTGTATGAAGGTCAGCTGAAAATTACTTTAGGGTAATTTTTAATTGCACCAGTTTCTTAATCAATTTTGAATGTGGAAGGCTTTATAAATTCAGATCGATTATACGGTAAAACATTTTAATGAGTCAACAATTATAAGTTAGTATTGTGTTAAGAAATACCTTCAGGAATCTAGGTAAGGTTCTTTGCAACAATTTATTGCATACTTTTACCCTATAATGTAAGTAAATAGATCTTCGTAGTGTGGTAATAAATTCTAAAATAAAATCTTGTTTTTAATTAACCGACTCCATTAATTAAATATTGAGGATGTTCCAAAGAAGATATTGTGTGACATATTGCTGAAGAAGTATCGTTAATTACTACATCCGACGAACCAAATTTATGCCTCTATTGTATTTATTTTTTGGTTCATATTAATTGACAACTACCTATATGTATCGAGGTTATCTTTTTATGTGTTAATTACCATTTAATTAATAATACATTAGAAACTGTACACAATACATTTTTGTTGCTTCTGTTCTGCTTAAGGGAATTTTAAACTATAATTAATACAGCATTTCCTAGAAGGTACTAATAAAACTATAAGCTGTTAAATTAAACTACAAATAAGACATTAATAACTTTTAATTGGAAATTTTGTAATTTTTCAATTAGTCCTTTTCGCCGAACGCAGGATGAAGACAATTTTAATTTTTGATTTACTTTAATTACATAAGTAATAATAATAAAATCGATACGAAAATTTTAAATTTTAAAAATGGAGAGAATTTGCATAGACCCGCATAATTACTGACCTAAATCCTAAGGATATAGGGAACCAGTATGCATTGTCTAGAAAAGTTTTTATTCATTCAACATCTAATTATGTATAATTATTTCAGCTTAAGCCATCGGGCATAAATTTTATTCGGTTGCAAATATATATTTTTTGGGATCTTAATTATTTACTCTGATAATTAGCAGTTGATCGCACTAGCAACTAGGCCTACTGAATATCTGAAAAAGAACATCTTAACATAATTCTTATTAATACCTTTTCCAAGCTAATTTCTGTGAAATTAAAAAATAAATTAAATAATTAACAAATTAAAGCTTTTAATATCAGTCTCGAGAGCCTAGGAGTAGTTTTTGCCTTTTACAAATGAAGAATTTTATAAAAAAAATGGCTATGTAATTTAATAAATAAACTAAAAAAATATTTTTTTATTTTAGCGCCGCCCGTCGTCAACTGCAGAAATAAGGTTAATATAATACATAATAATTTATTTTTTTAATTTAAGAAAACGTGGTATCTTTGCATAGATAAAGATAATGCAATGAAAATTCTATGTTATTTTTATAGTTCTTGTATACTTTCTTCTTTTCTTTCGTTTTTTCGTGCCAAAATTATTTATTTTTAATTCTATAAAAAGTATTCGCGTTTATTTTTATAATTTTAAAACATTTTCTTTGACATGATATATAGGTATCATTGTAGTAAATATTTAATATTTTCTGCTGTCATCACACTTTCCATGAGTAGAAAACAGACAATAGCAATAAAGGTATCTGCATAATACAATTTGCGGTTGTGGTTTTGATTTTATTTCGATTTTTATAACACGACAGTGATCAATGGCAAAGGTAGTTGACACTGGGTCTGAACGTTTACAAAAGAAAATGCGATGAAGAATAATTGAAAAACGTGACAATTATTAAGTAAAAATAAAAATATTACATTACATTTAATTACAAAGTGCCGATGAAATTCCTCTACTTACATCTTATGATAATGATGAAACATAATAAATCTTAAAGATTAACCTGCGCGTGTTAAAGCAAAACATCTACCTTAAATGGAAGAGCCCTAGGTGTTCATATCCTTATTAATCAAAGAATGCTACACCACTACCTCAATTATCGGTCACTACTGTAACCGGAAACTATTTCTACCTCAATCATATCTTCGCAATTTTAGAGAAATCTAACCACGTTTTATGTGAATACGATTAATTACAAGGAGCGATCTTTACTAAGTCGTATCATATTTATTTAATTTATTATTAAGTGCTATTCACTGTTAAGTGTATGCATAAACAACTTTTGTACGGCTATTCTGAAAGCTGTGATCCTGTTGTAATATTAATGATACGCTTTTCACTTTTCTCGATTGCTGTATTAACGGAAGCAATTATACACATGCGGTGGAATAATATTCATTATAAAATTCTTTGCCGTTTGACCCATATAATCTGCCATACAATGGCACTTGGTTTAGTACAGGACACGATCGGCTGCAAATATCAAAAAATATTCTTTTCCTCTCTGCCTCTATTATTACCTTGAACTTTACATAAATGTTAACAAAACGGTTTATAATAAACATTTAATATACTACTAAATTTTATTAGTGGTTTAATAAAAAATTATTGTTTAATGTGAAATGAGTGACTAACATCGCAACTAAGCAGTATTTTCGGTTACGATGGAGCAGGAAGTTAAAAAACCTGAAGTAAAAAGCTTTATTTTACGGTAATTTCGTATTATTCAGGTCTGTAGGTGTATGCAAATACAGAGAAGGTATAGAAAATTTAATAATGTACTTACGACTGGCGCTAGAGCATAGTAAATCTATAATTTACGATCAAACGTGTAAATTAAATAATATAGCATTGTGATTTGTTGTTTCAATAAATTTTAATGGAGGACTGATCCACGATTTCTTGTGGGTTTACTTAATATAATTTTTTCGAACGACCCTGTATACACAATCGAACAACCTGTAACCTTTACAACAATAAAGTTGTGCATTCCTATTTGACTAATAAAATGTTTGCAAAAAGTTTTGGAACTTTTTGTTGCAGTTATTAAAAAGCTTTTAGTTTGACGCGAAGGTTATAAAATATATTGTCGAAGAACTTTCGATTAAAAATTTATTCAAAAAGTCAGGCTGACGCATGACGCTTTCATTTAAAATATGTTAAACGCACGTTTAGTTATTGACCCAAGTTTGCTAAAATTAAAAGGCGTATTTAATTAAACTGGCAGGATTGGAAATCAAGGCTAGTACTAATTATAATTATCACCAAAGCTTGCATCTATTTAACCTCGACGTCAATCAAATATTTCTTTATCGTCGTCTCTTTTCTAAACTGTATTTTTTGCCATCTCAGATAAAAAAAACAACAATTTAAGTTATTACTCAAAAATTTAAGAGCAAATTCATTAATCAGCCTTGTCATTGAGTAATTATGTTGTTTATTCATTACAAACACAAATAACACTAAATTAGCAATATTTGCAATACCTAATATCCACCCTCTTTGTAGGTAATTAATGAACTATTAGCTTTAACGAACGAATAGCTGCTGTGTCCCACATTGTTAACAATAAACAACAACATAATGAATTTATTCTGCACTTTACAACAAAAAGTAAGACGTATGTCCTTCGGTAAATTGTAATGTTACAGAAACGGCTTAATACATCTTACATTTTCTAATTAACGATTACCAAGTAAATTGTCTCTATTTTATTGACTCATTTTAACTAACTGCTAATTTCTTCGTTTATTACTCATCTGGCAATTAAAATTTTTAATGTCCACCTTTTTTGGTATTGCTCGTAAAGTTTCGATTTTTTTAAATAAATGCGAAAAATTTTGATTGAGGTATCTGGTCGCAATTAACGTTTTCAAATGAAACTATTCGGTATTTGCGCTTTGTAAACCAACTCGAAAAGTAATTAATTCTAACAACTTTTCTTATCGTTTATCAAAGCATTTAATAACTTTCACTAAAGCATAGATAAAATCTGGCACTACTTTTTTGCACTATTAAGTAGATATTCGATGTTACCTCTAACATCGAATTATGGCCAATTAACACATTAAATTTACGATTTCTTTAATGGCACACTCATCAAATGATTTATTAATAAATTAGCGTTTATATGTATTACCTATGATGTTATTTTCAGGATTATTTGCTTACGCATTTATGGCTTTTAGTTACGCTTATACCTTAACTATTTTATTATTATAATTAATTTTTATTTATAATTACCAATGTATCTGTCACGGGTGTAATAATAAATTGGTAATTAATCCAAGTCGTAAATTCTAAATCAGGTTAACCACTTGTTAATTTAGTTTATCGTTAATAGTATTGTAATAATTTTATTAGTAAATATTTGTTTTGTTAGTAATAATTAATATGTTAAAAATACAAGAATGTTTATTATAATCGTAAATTATTATAATTTACAGAAGTAAACAATTTTTCCAATCAATAATAAATTACAAATTAACAGTTAGTTATCCGTTAAACCCAAGCAAGAATTTATAGCTCAACGTGGAATCCAAACCACCTCAAAAATAATTTGAAAACCCTATTTTTTTAAATTAATTTTTTTTATATTTAGGATTAATTAAATTAAATTTAAAAATTTACTCGTTTGCTCAATTTTGAAAAACTTGAAAATAATTCCCGAAGAAATATTCATAATTTGGTATTACTAAATTAATTATATTTTAAAATTTTATTTTCACAGTAATTGCATATACTCGTAAAAGCGATATTTTAGACCCTTTAAATTATGAGTGAAATTCAATTTTTACGTTTGGAAAATGTAAAAACGTAACTGAAAAAATTTCATTATTTCATTATGTATTTATTATTTTTGATTTTTGGGAATACTTTGTATTTTTTGGGGTGGGAGACAAAGTCGTCTCTTGTAATTTTAAATTGCAATTTTTAATTATCTTTTTGATAATTTTGATAATAAACCTGATTTAATTTACGCGAATAAATTTTATTACTTTGTATTTAGAATTCGGTCTCACTTCGGAAGAGGATTGAGTATTTGGATGAGATTGTTGGGATAATGCTTTTGGATTGACTTGGAGAAAAAAATTAAAAAAAATTATTTGTTTTGTTTGTTTAGTTTGGATGCTTTTAATATTGTAATTTGGACGTTGAATTTCAAGGTGACGAAGTGTGGTAGAGAAAACGACACGTATTGTCGACTTATCGACTGGAACTGGTTCCTATTTATTTTTTTTTTGAAATTTATTTTCATTAAGAACTTCAATTTCAATTTTAGCGATTTTGGCAAGCAACTCACTTAGTATAATTTTTGAAAGACTGTATTCTTTTTAAGAGGAACTTAGTTTAAAATTTGGATCATGAAAAAATACATCACAATATTATATATTTCCGGGTATATGTAAAGTCCCCTAATGCAGCAGGTAAAAATAATTTAAAAAATTATTCCACTATAATTCTAAATATTATTGCAGTAATCATACATGTAATGTCTTCTAATAGGATTAACATTTTAAGTGGGTTATTAAGCAGAACTTAACTAAATTAAACGTAATCTGTGATAAGTAGGATAAATTTTAGATTTAAAACAAGCTACACAAATTCAAAGTAGAAAAATTACTTGATCCTTCTTGTTAGTGTTTAGAAGGTGAAATAAAGCTGTTTGCTGTTGGTCCAGCTAAAGCTGGACACTTTTTAGTACAGCTTCTCCACTTTTCTTCACCATTTTGTAGCAGACCTTCAAAATCAAGGAGTAATTATCTAGTAAAATCAATAAAAAACAAGACTCAGAATTCCAAAGATTTTCAAGAATTCCAACGATTTCCAAAACTTCCAACGATTTCCAAAGCTTTCAATAATTTCCAAAGAATTCCAAGGACCTCCAAAGAATTCCAAAGACTTCCATGGATTTCCAAAGAATTCCAACGATTTCCAAGTATTACAGGGATATCTAAAGAATTCCAATGATTTGCAAGAATTCAAAGGATTTCCAAGGAAATCCACAAAATTCCAATAATTTCCAAAGAATTCCAATGAGTTCAAATCAAAGTGCACTCTAAAGAATTCCAAGAAATTCCAAAGATCTCCAAGACCTCCAATAATTTCCAAAGAATTCCAACAATTTCCAAAAAATTCCAAGGATTTCTAAAGATTTCCAATGATTTACTAGAATTCCAGAAATTTCCAAAAAATTCCAATGATTTCCAAGGAATTCCAATAAGTTTAAATCATAGTGCAATCTAAAGAATTCCAAGGATTTACAAGGAATTCCAAACGAGTGTACACAAAATTTTCGGGATATTTACCCCTTTTTCAAAATAAAATTTATGTTGATCGTAAATCACCAATTTGTTACCACGCTGACCAGTTATCTGTATAATATTGTTTGACATCTTAAAAAGTATAGCACCTGATATAGACTCCCCTTAAAATAACCATTTGTAAAGTTTAAAAAATTTAGTGTGTTTTTACAACGAATTAATTCTTGTAATCGGGAAATACTAAACAGAAGAAACCTCCTTATATACGATCCTGTTGTGTATTCGGGTCCCGAGTGCCCATGTAAATAACTGTGAACGAATTAAAATATGCTGAATGTAAGCTATATTAACAAAAATAACAAATAGCCTAACTGGATTTATGGCGGAGACAAGATTTGCCGTAGTTGTATTTGTCAAAACCGACCTTCCGCACCCTCCGCTCCGGGCCCTTTTGACAAACGCCATCCTCCCTAAAAATATTTCTCTAGACCGGTCCTACTCGGCAAAGTGTACTACCAGGAAGGAGGTAGATTCAACACTGTGGTTTTTTTCTATTGAACTTTTTCATTTTTATAGGAAAAAAATTAAAATAAAAAATTACAGAGACATACCTGTAATTTCACGTAAAATACAAACGAGAATCCTATGAATAACATTTAAACTACAACCCATGACAGCAAACTACATTACTTGGGATTGTTTACTAATTTATCAAAAGTTGGTACCAGTAAAAATCAAGGTTTTTTATTGGTACTAATTAAAAATTAATTATTTAAACAGATTTAATATATAATTACTCCTAAGTCTCATTTAAGCTTGATAATCTTAATACTTATTAAATCCCTAAACTAGACGTCAGGAGAGTTTACAAGTAGGCTTTAAAAAATAAATAGTCACTTTATAATCCGCTTAGAAATTAGAGGAGTTTACAAAACCCCATATTTCCTTAAAATGTTATGTTCAATATGAAATTGTAATGTAGTTTAGAGTGTATAGGATCAATTCGCCGGATTACGGCTGATTAACATAAATTTGAAAAAATTCTAAAAAAACGCTATTACTCTTTCTTTGACCGGAATGAATATACACTAAACTACAATGCCTGATTTTAATATTATACAATCGAACAATCAAAAAATATTGTAGACCTAGGCATGTAAATATGCAAACCAATGCAGTGAATTGTATCTTATTACTTTATGCTTGGTCAATTTTTTTTGCTAATACATCAGTTTAATAAAGTAAAAATAGCGAAAAATGGGCATTTTATTTTTTAAAACTTCTGTTGTACGGTTTCGCTATTATTTAATTTTATATTATTTGGTGTTCGACAGCAGGCGTAGTACGGCAACAGGCGAATTTACTCTACGTGGTGATATAGCATAGTATATTTAAAATATATCATTTATTAATTAGTTAAATATCAGTTTCAAAAGACTAACTAATGCTTTATATTGACTTTTAGTACGAACAGGCCATATGATATAATGGGGAACACATAAACACATCTCGGATCAGTCCTTCATTAAAATTTATTAAAACAACAAATCACAATGCTATATTAAGTATTTAATTAATTAATTTATTTAATTAATAAAGTGCTAAATACTATTATTTAGTTTAATGAAAGAAAAAGTTAGAGATCAATTGTGTATCATCTGAGACATCCCATTAAGCATAATAAAACGTTAATTCGACGTCGTCAATATGTCGTTCGAATTGACGTGTTTTTAACGTGTTCTACTGAAAACAAGGTGGAACTCGCTTTTGCGACAGTTCTTAGGCTTCTATACATCTACTTTTTCGGTAGGTTAAATTATTTGGGCTTTATTTTATTCCAATTTTTAATGCGTTAATCTTTTAATTAGGTAGATTTTTTTACTATATAAGGAAAACGCTAACATTTTAATATTTTTTTTTTATTTCGACCTTTATAGGTAAATATTTGCAATTTACAAACCACAAATAAAACACAATTCATAATGAAATATTAAAATACCCGAAACACGTACCGAATACCGTATTAGAAACACGTAAAATACCTACTCTAAAAATACAAAATAAGAATATCGGATTAAAAAATATATATGTAAATAATCTGAATAATTAATACCAATCTAAAAATATTCTATATGAAGTAAAATTGTTTTAAGAACGTGCGTTCTGATTGGTTTTGAATTATGCGGACAGACGGACAGACGGACAGACGGACAGACGGACACGGAGCTAGATCATAAGGCTTCTTCCTATACGTTGTATAGAAGCCTAATAACGTATACAGGTATACATAGAATGAAAGTAAACGTATTTGACACGTATATTTAACCCTGTAGATGTTTCAAAGTACTACAGATAATTATTTCATATTATTTTTCAAGTAAAGAGATTTAATTCTAAAATTTATTTATTCCTTGGCAGAAAAATCATTTTAAAGAAAATAATATGTCGGAAAATATTAGGTGTTAGTATGTTATAATAAAAAATTGCCATGTTTAAAGTTTATCAAATTGAAGGATCTCTGGTTGCGGTTGCTATTAATTTTTTTATTAGGTATTATGTGTAATTTTCAAGTTGTATGTTATTAATAATAATAAAACGTGTATTTAGACATTGTTTGCTCTACAGACTATACAATTAATAATACAATACAATTATTAAATAAACAAACCGATTTGTAGACAATAAAAACTGCACAATGATTAACTTGTAATTCGGATTTAACTCAATTGTATTTTTTTTAACTTTCTTGTGTTCACTTGAGAATTTATTTATTTGTCTTTCATCTCATCTTTTTACTGATTTTTGACTAGAAATTAAAAACGAAAAGCATTGATAAATTAGGAATACAGAAAATATATTTCAGTGTTTTCAAATTTTATCCTATAAATAACCAAAATATAACTAAAACAATGGTCAACATCGTACAACTTATTACGTTGCACGTACTGACCTAACTCTAAAGTAAAGTAATGTTAAGTTATACTAAGGATACTTACCTATACTTATCTCGACGTGGGCTATTAAGCAAGAACTCATACCAAAAAAAAAAGAGTTTAATCAGAATCCTTTTAAAATTTAATAATCCGTGTTCTTTTGTTGAAAATTGCAGGTTTTAAGAAAACCTTGATTTAATCTGTTGAATGAGTCTAAGAATACAGTAAACAGTTAAGAAACACGAACCAACTAATTTTATAGATCGTGAGAGCAAAACGAATTAACACCTACAACAAGCACTATTCTTCATTATATTTAAAAAAAAATACTTCTAGAAAGACATGATTTACTAATTTAACGATTAGATAGCAATCTGAACAATATAATTCTAAACAGGCGCTTTTTGCGGTGTTTACAATGCTTAGCATGCAGAAATTGTAGCAGGCAACGCCCATCACGATGGAGCTCCAGATTTTTGCTACTAAAAGAACAAGACACGAAGAAATTTTTTGTCATCATAACTTATAATCAAAAAAATATTAGCACAAAACTATCACTTTGGCGTCTCAATTTTTACAAGATTAATCGTTTTGGAAACGTGACGACATAGACTTGCTTAAATATTTTGCTTCCTGGTGTACCTATACAACACTTAGTGAGTATCAATTTTATCGTCTCTATTAATATTATTACGTAGAAAGTCGGTTAAGATGGCTTTTTAATACGAAAAGTATTAAAATTAAGTATGTAATTATTTTCTGTTGTAATATGTTTCATGTTTGCCCGTACAACTCTCGTATATGTTGGTTTTACATCATGTTTAGTTGACAAGCGTAACTACGTTTGAAATGTACCTGCACATTTATTTTCATAAAAGTTTCGAGTTTTGTTACATTTACATTAAATTACATTACATTACATTACATTACATTTTTTTTGGAGCTACCTACTTTTTGCGTAATTTCTCAGCATGCAACGAAAATAACGAGGCGTTTCAAAATATTAAGTGCCTTGATATTGATCCTTAATTTCTTTAACTTCATTCCAGCTTTGTAATCAATCATTGTCAAAATAATGTAATGTTACTGATAGTTGAGGTTACTCGATTAGGTACATTATCTGTAATCTAAAATTGTGCAAGTATCTTTCGTGCAAATAGTTAACTTGTTGATAGAAAACTGGAGTTGGTTTTACTCTGCAAGGTTTAGTCGTGACTATTCCTTTTGTTTATTGCCAGGCACATAAAATATTTTCTCAAACTTATTATTAATGGAAATTTATTAACACAAATTTACAAGTTATTGTAAACATTTTTTACAGAAAATTTCTCCAAGTTGTCAATTATTTGAAGTTATGGGCATAAACAAGATAAAAGCTTTTATGCTGTATAATTTTCTGTCAGGAATAAATTTTAATATATTAATAGCAAATGGATTACTCACAATCTTATTTTTTACTCCAATATGTAAGTTGCTTACATTTACCTGTGGAGGGTACAATTAATAGGGCTGCAGGAGTTATTACTCGAATAAAACGATTTACATACGGTCCAGCAATTCGAACTTATAATTTCCGCTTCGCAACTCCACGAGCAATCACACCAAACCATTACAGCTGTAGTTCCGGTTAAGATCGTAATTTAATTTATTACTTAACACTTAAAATTGTAAATTTTTTATTAATATAATAAAATAAATTAAAAACAACAAAATTAACCTTTTTTAATGTGATAATCTTAGATTATGCTTAATCAATAACGGATTGATGAGAAATCCGTTTGATCAGAAAATATTGCTCTTAACGGCTCAATCATCTCATTGTGCCTATTTACATAAAGATATTTAATTTGGATATTCCTTTCAGACTTTCTTGCTTCAAACCAGAAAGTCAAATTTTGTTGTTCCTGGCACCAAAATCTCACTTTCAAATTCCATGAAAAGACTAAAACTTAGTAAAAAATGAAATAACCGTTCAGCAATGAAGTGCTCCAGTCTCGTCGTCTCACCTCTGCATTGTCCATCTTAATTGCACATTTTTCTTGTTAACTATAATGAAGACGATATAAACAATAATTTGTTACTTAGAGATGATAATAATAACAATTAAAGCAATTTTGAAGGAATTTTAATTGAGTTGGTATTATTTAAGAAAATATTTACTTCTACAATAATTAAAGTTGAGAATCCTCCTTTGTGATGGTTAGGAAAGCGGTGAAGAAATGTTATGACTTTGAAAGTTTTTATACAAAATTGTTATTACTTTATGACCTACAAACATTGATTTTATATATTTTGATGTTTAGACAGTATACAGTTTTTATGAAATACCAAACTACCGAGATTAATGGCCTTGCAACAAACGCAAAGTTTTGCAAATTCTTTTAATGAAGTATGGCATGTAAAACTGGCAAGGTTATATGAATAAGATTTGATTATTATAAAGATTTCTTAAAAAGATTAATTTTTTTAAATAAAATATTGCTATTACGCTCTGGTAATTGCATTTTGCCACGCCCAACGTACGTACCGTACCCTTGAATTGTAAATGTTATAGGGTTATGGGTAGTTCGCCGATGATTTTCTATTTATCCTTGTTAGTAAACCATGCAATTAAACTTTATAATCTCAAAATTTATTTAATCTACGTGGGTTAATTTCATTATAAAAAAATCTCCTCCTAGTCATGCACGCTTAATCATAAGTGTTGAAATATGTCAGTCTTACTAATCATAATTTTGATTTATTTGGCGGGTATAAAAAATTTTGATTATTTTTTAGGTAACGTGCACGTAACTGTTCATTTTATTTTAATAATAAATCAATTTTTATTTTTTTATAATTTTATTTTTTAAAATTCTTCTTCTTCTTCGTGCACTCTATGAGGTGTGCATATTTTCCTTTTTAAAAAAAAACGGCAGGAAATTATTTTTTTTATATTATTAATTTATAGATTTAATATTATTCAATAATAATAATGAGTAAATTTTATGAAGGTTGTACTCATATTATGTACATAATGTATAAGTATAGTGTACTCCGAGGATCTTTGAACCAGTGGAGTGCCCAGGGGGCAAGGTAGAGGGCACAATAATTGACAGAATATTTCATTTGTTTTATATACAGTAGCGGTCATGGAAATTGCATTGGGAATTATTACAAAATTAAAAAAATAGATTTCTATATTATATTAGTTCTAGGACACTTCGCTCTTGGACATTTCGCTACCGGGGACATTTCGCTACCACTTCTAGCATATTATTCATTATTTGAATTATTTTTATTATTTAAAATTTCCTTTTTTCAATTTAGCCAACTTTTGCTAGTGGAGTTCTGCATTGCACACAAGCTTAATGTATCTACTTATTTTCTCAACTCGGCGCAGGCGACTTGGCACCGGGACAACTCGGCACCGTAATAACTCGGCACTCAGATTTTTAATGCCGTTTCCAGCTTATATCTTAAGCTGGTTACTGGAATAATTTTGCAGAAGCTTGCCATAAAAATCTTCAACAGGGATATGGAGTCTCACATCCTGAATTATTTAAATTTATCGATAATCTAATAAAAATACAAAAGACATATAAAGCTGAAAACTCGGTATTAAAAATCCGAGTGCCGAGTTATTACGGTGCCGAGTTATACCAGTGCCGCGTTGACGTACCCGGTACGCAACAACTCGGCACAAAGACAACTCGGCACCGTCAACGTGGCACCATATTTAATTTAATAATTATTATTGAATTAACCATTACTAGTAGCACATATTGGAGTTCTGGGTTAACATTCATTAAAAAATAATGACTAATAATATGCAAAAAGTGGTACCAAAAACAACGGGGGTCAGTACCATTTGGTTTAGCAAGATGGCAAATTTTATTTCAATAGTAAAATTAAATAAAACAAAATTAACTAATAAAAAATTAAAACATATAAAATAATTTAAAAAATGTTGTTTCCTCAAAGAAGACGGGATACCGAGATATCTCGGGATACCGAGACATCGAAGCGTTGCTTCAAACTTATGATCCAGAAGATAAGCTTCACTTTCTTTGTAGAATTGCTCATAATTAAAAACATTTTTAGTTATTTTTAATTAACATTTTCTAAATTATTATAATTGCTATTAATATTTTATTAGTTAATAATGTTTTTTTTTAATTTTACTATTGAAATAAAATTTACCATTTTGCTAAACTAAATGGTACTCATTACGGACCTGACCCCTTTCTGCATAATATTATTCGTTATATTTTAATTAATGTTAACCCACAACTCGAATAGGTGCTACTAGCAAGGGGTAGTTAGGGTAGGGTCAAATAATAAATATTAAGCTAAAAGTGGTAGCGAAATGTCCGGGTGCAAAATGTCCAGGAGTGAAGTGTCCGGTCACCATTATATTCTAGATTTAGATAAATCGATGAAAAGTAAATTTTTTGCTTGAAACTCAGGCTCAAAAATAAATTTTCTCTTTTGAACAGAATCATAAAGCTAGGTTTTTCAATCCGGGGGGTCTGGAACTGGAACATCAGTTATTGCGTTCAAAAGAAGAAAATGTATTATTGAATTTCAAATCAGAAATCTTAAATTATAAATTTTAGAAGTTGGAGTTCTGGTTTAAAATAAGCTCGCAATATCATATCTTTTTTTGGGCACAATCTCTGGTGTACTGGAGGGCATTCCATGCCCCCCAGACCCCCCGGTTTGAAAAACCTAGCTTTGTGTGCGTATTGTGTGTATATTGTGTGCGGTTATTGAAATTTCATTGGGAATATTGTTATTTTAATTCAGAAGTAATTACCGATTCAATTTCCATGACTACTACTGTATTTTAAAAATATTTAATATTTTAAATTTTCCCGAAAATATATAATTTTATCCACCTAAGCTTAAAGTTTTTTTAACTTGATATTTTGTATACTCTACTCTTTGATAACATAAAATTCACAGAATTTTATTTTAAAATCCAAATCCAAAAATTTTCAAATAAATTCAAAATAAAAATGTCCAAAGTTATTTAAATTTAATGTTTGTAAAATTTTCAATTACAATGGAAACGTTAAATGTGGCGGGCGATAGAACGACCTTACGCCTCGCTATCGCAACTGCTTCGCGTCGCCTTTAATTTAACTATAAGTAATTTATTAAATTATACAATTAAACCATTCATTAATTGAACGTCGTTTTTTCCAAAAAAAATTGACCTTTCAGAATCGCTCCAAAAATTTGTCCAAATTGGGACGAAAACAATTCAAATTATTAACTAAAATTACTCAAGCAAATTATAAACTTTTATTAACAAACTTCAAACTGATCTCAAAACTATAGGCTAATTTAAACGTGTACAGTAGCCTAAGCAAGCTCCTAAAATAAGTAACTAAATTTAGTTACTTGCATGGTCTAGACCAGCGGTTCCCAAAAATCAATTCCCAAAAATAAAAAAATCAAAATATTCACAAAATCAAAAATCGGTTACCTAAAAAAAAAAATAAAAGCAAGCAAAATCCATAACTCCAAAATTCAAAATTCAAAAAAATGGATTTTGAAACATGACTATATTATATATAAAAATTGTATATAACAATTTATTAATTTTAAACAAAATTAAAATTTATACGTTTTTAAAACTTGAATTCAATTTACTTTAGGGTATGTCTATCCCGAATTATATTTTGAAATATTAAAATTTTTGGTATTTAACTCAAATTTAGCATACAATGCAGCAATTAATGTAGATTAAATTAATCAAACAATTAAATTATAATAATATATCTGTTAGATAATATCGAAAATTATCTTGATTTTATTAGGTACATACTTAAAAATTCATATTAGAAATAAAAAATCATAGTTATCACTTAGCCTTCACAATAAAATATTTACGCATATTTATCAGGAAATTTTTATACCAAAATGAAATTTGCCTGTTCGTTGGAAAAATTGAGGTACATGCAATATGTATCAACCCTTATCGGTAAGGTAATTCTTAATATTGTTAATTTGTACGTTACATGTTATAATTAAAATTAGGAACTCTCGCAATAGCAAATACTGGAATGCAAGTTTCTTGGCCTTCCCCTTCGCTACCAAAACTCACATCGGACGATTCTCCTATTGGAGTTCAAATTACAAAAGTAAGTTTGATAATGATTCATTCAGATAACATGTTTTAATTGGTTTGACTAAAAGGGTGAAGAATCGTGGCTAGCGTCAAGTCTTACAATTGGCTTTTTTATAGGATCGTTTATAGCGGGAATGTTTGTGGAAAATTTAGGACGTAGGGGTGCTTTACTATTTTCAGCTATACCATTGTTTATACCATGGATAATCATAGTGTTTGCAAAATCGGCGATAGTTTTGATTGTTGCCCGAATTATCGGTGGAATTGGGGAAGCTATGGCACTGGTAGTAAGTATTCCAGGAATTAAAAAAAAAAAATTTTTTTAATCATATTCCAGGCTCTGCCAATATATGTAGGAGAAATCTCAGATAAAGATGTTCGAGGAAAACTTGGAACATTCGTTAACGTGTTAAAATTGTCGGGCAGTTTTTTTGTTTTGTCTGTCGGGCCCTTTATATCGTATAAAGCTCTGACTTTAAGTTGCAGTGTAGTTCCGGTAGTATTTATTGTTTTATTTTATTTTATGCCCGAATCTCCTTACTATTTAGTCAAGAAAGGCAAGATGGAGTTTGCTGCGAAAAATTTGAAACGCTTGTATAGAAGGGACGCAGATAAAATTGCTCTTGGAAATGGATTAAAGGAGATACAAAATACTGTCGACCACGACATGAAAAATAAATCGAGCATATGGGAGACATTAACGAATTCACAATATAGAAAATCTCTGATTATTATGATAGGTGATTTTCCGATTTTCTTCTTCTCTAAAGCTGATGTACTGTATTTTTTAGGAATTAAATCTCTTCAGCAGTTTAGTGGAATGACCGCAATTAATCCTTACCTTCAAACGATTATAAAAACCAGCAACAGTAGCATTTCGCCAGAAATTTCAAGCTTAATTTGCGGTTTCATCCAGATTCCTGCAGGTTGATTTTTAAATTTTTGGAATCAAATTTTGAAAGTGTTGTTTTAGCATTGCTATCGACTGTCTTGGTGGAAAGAATGGGACGAAAACCTCTGTTGATAATATCAGCCCTGGGATGCGCGATAGCTTTATCAGCGGAAGGGGCTTTCTTCTATCTGCAGATTGTTGCAAAAATAAATGTCGACTCTTTTTCGTGGTTACCCACTGTAGCCTTAATGATTTATTTAATTATGAATCCTTTGGGTGTGTTTACGCTTCCATATGTACTTGCAGGAGAGATGTTTGCTACCAACATTAAAGGAAACGCAGTGACGATTGTTTCGATTTACAGTGGATTTATAGGAATTTTCGTTGTGAAATTTTTCGGGCCGATTTCTGATGCATGGGGAATGTACACAATGTTCTGGATTTTTGCAGGGTTTTGTATTTTGGGGGCAATTTTTGTTTTTCTGTTTTTACCTGAGACTAAAGGAAAAACCTTAATGGAGATACAAATGAAACTTAATAGAAAATAATATGAAATTTTTTTTCAGTTTGACCTATGCAAGTAAGACAAAAAGTTATAAAAAATGTATAATGTCAAGTGTTAAGTAATATATTAAATTTGTGAACTTTATGAATTTTAATAATTGTAATTTAAATATTTTAATAAATTAACGATTTTTGTTGTTGTTAATTACTGTTGGGTTGTACGGAGTGGTAATTAAAAGTATAACCACTAGCATTTTACAAAACACGCCATGTAGAATTAACTTCCAAGAGATAAAAAATGTAACTACCTACCATTTCCTACATGTAATATTATTATTGCAAAAAGTTTTTATTGTAATATTTCAGTTGCAAAGCTCAATTAAAATTCGAATTATAGAAATAGATCACAATTCGCCTATAGCAAGTTGCAAGATGTGGGCGGTTAGTATCAATTAAGTTTCACTCCTTATTTAGTTTTAAATGCATTCCGTCTTGTATGTGTTTAGATATGTAACAACCAGTTCACAGCTTAAGAACAACTAAAATAACACGATTTACAATTTTTTCCATTGCATACTTCCATTTACAACATCTAGTTGGATTTTGAAACAATGCATTTTAGCGCAAAAAGTTACTTTTTCACAGTTCTCTGCTATTTTAATTAACTTTATTGACGTGTATCAATGATTTTCTCTTTTTGGAAGCATCGAACGTTATATCATTAATGAAAAAGAAATAACTGCAAAGAAATAAATCAAACTTATTGAGTATTTCATTATAAAGTTGTCATTGCGTTTCCATAATAATTATTAATAATTCCAAATATAGCTTGCACAAATTATTTTTTAAAAATCTTCATAATGTTCGTCTCTAATTTTTTAACGTTCGTAAGGTCAATTGGGAAGTATGGAGGTAGTAGTAGCCTGCAGTGTCCAATTTTCCTGTCTCCATAAGAGTACCAGTCATATTTGTGTAGGAAACGAATTGTTTATTGTGTGCATCAAAAATTACCATTTTGTCATAGGTATGGGTCTAATTTTGTATTAAAAAATCGTGGCAAAAAAATTAACGGAATCAATTATTGGCAACACCTAAATCAATTTATTAGCTTGTTTGTTTAAATTTCGAAAATTAATAAAATAAATTGGGTATAGAAAAAGCGGTATCACCTAACCAGAATGAAGTAGTCGTTGGAAATTATATTAATTTTTTTGTAGAAGCTTTTAAACCTGCTACTAACTATTAAGGCAGTTAACTTAAATTATACTTAAAAGTGCACATTTTAAAATAATAGTCCTAATCACTGTATTTTATTATAATAATTATAATAAAAATTTATGTTTGATGCAAGAAATCTTAAATATAATTAGCATTAAAAAATCGTTTCTATTCAAAAGCTTTTAAGTGAATTTTTATAATTAACCAGAAATTTAGATAAGCAAAAATAAAAAAATTTTGGTTCGTTTTTCTCTTGCGTTTGCGACGAAAGAAGTGTAGCAATTATTTACCGAGATATCGATCTGCCTGTAATTGTAAAATAATTTTCAATACTTTTAATATAAAAATGTATTGATATTTCTTGGTAGGTACTCAAAGAAAGGTATACAGGAATGCCATAACTACACGTATACTTATACCAAGATAACATGTTCTTGGAGAAAAAACCAAGAAGTCATTGAATTTTAATTGTCTTCCAGTCATTTAATAAAATAATACAATTTTAATTACACGATTCATATCTAAAATATTTGTATTCTTATCTATTGGTTTACGACAAAGACATACTTTCTCATGATTTTTAATTTCAGATATCAAATGTATACCTAATAATTAATAAAAAAAAAATTTCAATCCAATTATTGTTCTGTAATTTATTCATTTAACGACCGTTACCTTTTTCTTGTCTTTCTTTATGCAATAGCCTAAGAAAGATATTATTCTAATTGGGTCAATAAAATTTTTGAAAAAACCGATCAGATAATATCATTGCTAATTATTGTGGTACAAAATTAATTAGACTGAATATTTCTTTGTGTTATAATTAAATCGAGGTTTTTTGCTGTTACATTTTCAAAATACATTATAAATATATTATTATCTGTCTAATTTTAAGATTATTACCTAAAATTAATTTTTTAAAATTTTTTATTTATCTACTGAATATCTCAAAAAAACAGAAGAATCTGATTTTTTTTATTTTTTGATTTATTATTAGCAATGGGGTACTTTCCAAAAAATGTTAAAATTATTATTTCAGATTTTGTGAAAGCATAAGATATAACACCGACATATTATATAATAACTGAAAACTGAAGATAGCAAAATAAAAAGAAAAATTAAGACAGAAAGAGCAGAACCTACTCAGGCTTTACACTATTATCTGTCATAGTAGAAAGGTTTGACGATTGAGATTTAAGTTCCCGTGAATGCTATGATGAAATAAAAAAATTTTATGGATTGCACTAATAAATTCACTTATATCGCTTTGCAACATTCATGAGATGTCACATAGGATATAAGTTAACCGTTCAATGCAATCGAATTGTTTGAAAAAGCTTTTCTAATATTTTTTCTAAAGCTGTTGATTGACAATTTTTTTTCCACGATGAACGATGATGATATTGAATTATATCTTTTAAATATTTTTAAATTAAATTTCGACTTACCCGGTTCTACATTTGCAAGCTTTTTCTTGTATTTTTATTTTTTTTTTATTTAATTGGTTTGTCAATAATTTAATAATTAATAGTTATTCCTACTGTAGCTACCTACCTGAGGAATTATGGAAAACGACATAGTCCTAACTACAACTTTCACATAAACCTGATGAATATATTTTACCCGCACTTTAAAATTATTTATACTTGTTTGTTTATATATTCATATTTTTATATATAATTTTATACTTACCATATGTTGCATTGCATTTTAATATTGATAGTACTAATGATAATATTATAGTTTTATTGGTATTTACTTATTAATCGCTAATTAAATTTAATTAAACTTTAATATTCAACCGTTTTATAATTTATTGAATTTTCATGTATTATTATTTAAACCTAATTGAATTTTTTGTTGCAGGTGCGCAGAATCCGTCCAACACCGAAGAACTAATTACAAGAATGAGTTTGAAGTGAAGTGGTTTTAAAAAATTTTGTGATAATGGATATAACGGAAGCTTTCCGTACCGAAGATATTACTAAAACAGACTTTTTCGACTTTGTTGTTACTCCCGATTCGAACGATTCCCATTCCTTGCAGCAATTTTCCAAACAAATGCGTACCGTCAACGCATTTTTAGGGAATGGCAGTGCGGACGAAATGAAAGAAACTAATAATAATTTGTTAACGTCCGAGTTAAGTGCACAAACTGTAAGTTCGGATGGGGTTACAAATTACGACCCGAATTTTTGGAGCGACAAGGAAACGGTTCGGATAGAAACTGCCATTTTAGAAGACTTAAATAAATATTGTTGGACCACGGACCACGAAGCTAACGGAATTTCTTCTACTAATGCTAGTAAATTAGTTAACAATACGGACGGACATATTTATACACTAACAGTATTAAATGGAATCGATCAAAATGCTACTTGGTACCGTCCGCCTTTGACGACCGCCGTTAAGGACGAAGAAGGCTCGCTGTCAAGTCCGAGTTCGATGGAACACTTACAGGCGGGGTTAGATATAGATTCAATTTTAAGTATTATTCCGCATCAAATTAACGGTTTTAGTAATAGTTTTAGTGATACACAAAATTCCAATACTGACGGATTGATAAAATCCGAAACGTATACTTACGACGATAGCGGATTTGCGGACAATAAAGACGAATTAGCAAGTTCGCTTATAATAGAAACTCCATTACTAGAAGCTCACGATAATTTTAATAACAATAATAACGATTGGAAAGTGAATAATAATAATACAAATAACGGAACAAACGACTCGTTATTGCGTAGCGCTTTACAAGGTAAAGCTTTCGTACGTTACAATGGCGCGAGTAAAGTTACTAAAACCGAAAACAATAGCGAATTAAGACGGGTACTATCCACGCCACCGGGAAAAACGGAATCGATCTACATAAAAGAGGATCCGGATAAAACTCCTACGATTGTCGCAGGGGTCGACGCAAACGGAACCGTCATTTTCGAAGAGCACCTACCGCAAATTAGACAAGTGGTCGATCCCGATAATCATCCAGGCGTACACAACAACATGGACGATATTTTACTGTCCCATTTGGACGCTTCCTATCCGGAAGATTACGAAAAGTTAAAGCGAATAGCCAACGAAGTTGCAGAGTCTGTTAGTCAGTACTGTCAAATTAGTGACGGTACGATCGAAAACGTGTACAGTATTACTCCCGACCAAATTGGATTGTTGAACAATTTGTCGTCGCCGATTTCGATAACCACGCCTGTCGTTACGAGCACGAAAACGTCGCCAAAAAAGTACAAGCGGTCAAACAGCGGGTCGAAACAAACGACGACCCAAAACCCGTCGTCGACGAGTAATGGCATAAGAAAGGAGCGCTCCTTGCACTACTGCAGTATTTGTTCGAAAGGATTTAAAGACAAATACTCGGTTAACGTCCACATTCGAACGCACACCGGAGAAAAACCGTTTAATTGCAGTTTATGTGGAAAAAGTTTTAGACAAAAAGCACACCTGGCAAAACATTATCAGACGCACATAGCTCAAAAGAACGCGGCGGCCGCGGGAAACGCAACGGCCGTCAAAACGAAAACGAGGTAGCTTTTCGAAAAGAAGAGGAACCGTCGAAATTTTTTAAAATTACTCAGTGTTATACTACTTTTAAAAAATGAATTTATTTTAGTAATAAATAAATTATTGTTGTAGTCGTTTTTTATTGACCGAATCTGAAAAAGGATAATTTGATTTTTGGTGTAACACAACGTTTCGGTATTATACTTTTTGAGTAAGTGTTTTGTAAAATGTTACAAGTAAGCCATGATATGAAATTTTTATCAAAATAACGCTTATTTGTCGATCACTGTATTTGTTCCTAAGCTTATTTTGTTTACGTGCTGTGATTTGTATTATTTCAAAATTTCTTTTGTAACTTTAAAGAAAAACGATCAAGAAGACTCTGCGCCTAAATTTTCTTGCCATTGCTGTATTATTTGTACGTACTTAAAAATTAGAGAGTTTAATTTATTATTAATTATTTACGATCATCGCATTGTTATGTAAAGTAAAAATATATTTTATTATAAATTTTTTCGTATTATAGGTTGAAAAAATGTATACGTATGCTGTTTAATAAAGTCCATCCTATATGTAGTATTCATATAAATTATTAGATCTTTTCATGCTTATTGTAGAATCTCATAGTGCTTAGTGTTTAGATAAACTACAGTTTACCATATTAGTAAGGCATTATATGACCATTTACCTTTATAATACTCACATAAAAAAATGTTTATTCTCAGTTTGTGAGAAGAATATTTTTTATAGGTTGTGTTTTAAGATTTTTAATTTACTAGAAATTAGAATTATTACCATTCAATTTGTTATTTACTTATTTTATGGTTTTAGAAAAGTTTATTAATGTTGTTTCTGTCTGTTGTGAAAAAAGATGTCCGATCTGAATGCTCCAGCGAGCGTCCGGATCGAAAATCTTTCGTTATTTTGCTTATTAGATACTTATTTTTGTTATTGTCTGAATACAGTTGTTGTGTACGAATGGCTTTTGTTACTTGTTATTAATCTTGAGTTCATCACTTGCCATGGTTAAGGGATATTTTTTGTACTGGATCTCAAAGATTCTCTCTGATAAAATACGTATTTTTTATCGAACTGCCAAAAATACGTAAAATACAAAATACTCGATTTTTTACCATATTCTAAATGATTGCTTATTTATAGTGATTTCTTTTCATTTATTTTTCGAGCCATATAATATAATTATTTACTTTATTACATAAAACTATAGTAAACAATGTTTAGAATTCATATTTTTGTATATTAATTGTATCAGAGTTTATGTTTTTTTATACTGTAATTTTATTTTATTAAAATATTTTTATACTTGTAATACCTATATTTACATTTTATAATTTTTATATTGTAATAATTATTTTAGTTATTAATAAATAAAATTTTCAAGTTATTGTCTTGTCCTTATCAATTTTCCTGTCCTCATCAGGAAATTCCCCACTGCAAAAATTTTGGTTGTGATTGTTTGATTACATTTGGGTTGATAATAATTAATTAATTTTGGTTTTATTAATGAAAGAAAATAAAGTTCACTCTGTAAACGTAAGTTGAATTTTTTAGTAAAACTGCAAGGATAAATTATTTTATTTTGGAGAGCTATTTTTGGATTGGTGAAAAATAAATCAAATTAATAATTCAGAATAAACCTAAGTAACAAAAATTTCCAAAATCACTTTTTTCAAATAAATCCAGTACTTAAGTTTGTTGTCCTGCTAATTTTTTAAATTTTTCTTTCAAAAATTAAACTTCTACAATAAATACTACCAAATTTTCAAAAAAATGTAATTTCCAAAATTATACTTCTATAAATCAAATTTAGAACATTATAAGCACATCGTTCGGCCATCAAATACCACTTATCTTTCCTTCAAAATTCAAAATATTGTTTCATTATTAAAATAAATTATAATTTTCCAATTTCAATTTTATCTTTTAATTTCCAATTTTAAATTAACTTATATATATAACGCATCCCCAAACAAATATATAACTATAAACCCCGAGGAAAGAGAAATATAGGTCGACCTAGGAAAAGATGGGAAGACCAATAAAGAGTGACGTAACGGACTATAAGTCTAGAACGTGTTGATGATGATGATGATGATGATGATGATGAAATTAACTTATCAATCATCCAAACTTAAATTAATCGCATTCAAAAATAATTCAATTTTGTCCAAAATTATGTTGAACAACTTACAAATCAAAAATAGTTAAAATCTCTGAAACAAAATCAAATCAATTTATTCTCAAAAATATCAAACTCAAAACGAAATTGTAATTAATATTCTGTATCAACCGATCAGGCAGTCATCTTAATGGTAAAAAGCCTGATTTCTACGCCTGGTTGTCGTAACTTCAATTAAATAAGGGAAAAACAAAAAATTTTTAAATATTTACAATATTCACAACAAAAATATAACCTTCATAAAAAATATTAAATTTACCAAAATAAAATCAAATTATTAATGAAAGATTTTTTAACACGACAATAGTTAATATACAAGGTGTCCCCGTGACCGTGGAGAATCTCTTAGGTGGTGATAGAGGACACTTTTCTAAGACATATTTTTAAATAAAATTTTTGTCCAAGTCCAAACCCTTGGGGGGTACCTCACTTTAAAGCAATTTTTTCAATTTATGATTTCAAGCGGCCATTGCACCGATATTTTTGATTTTTTGGGTTTAATGGATTAGAGCTTTTCTATAGAGCATTTGAATATCTACAAATTATGTTATAACCCCTTATCGTCTAGAATCAACAGATTTCGAGTTATGAATTAAATTAAGGGAAAAAATGTCAAAAAATTCCGAGTTTTATTTTTTTTACTTTTCTTGCCAACCCCGTATCTTTTAAACGAAACGTCTTAGAAAAAAACTAACGACCCAAACCGGATAGGGAATTTAACGGGCTACAACTTTAGCTTAATAGTTTTTTTGTGAAACTGACCGTTTTCACAGAAATTACGAAAATAATGAACAAGGTGTAGGCTAAAATAACATAAATTAATGGAAAGAATACTGATAGGTGTAACAGAACTTACCGAAAAAAGCACCATTACAAATAATACAGTGCAACACCTTTTGAAAAGAACATGCCTGTGTGCTGAAAATGAGGGAGGCCATTTTGAAAATTTATTAAAATAAATTTTGTGAATTTATTTAGTTTTTTAACCTACACCTTGTTCATTATTTTCGTAATTTCTGTGAAAACGGTTGGTTTCCCAAAAAAAATTATAGCTTAAGTTGCAGACCGTTAAATTCCCTGTCCGGTTTGGGCCGTTAGTTTTTTTCTAAGACGTTTCGTTTAAAAGATACGGGGTTGGCAAGAAAAGTAAAAAAAATAAAACTCGGAATTTTTTGACATTTTTTTCCTTAATTTAATTCATAACTCGAAATCTGTTGATTCTAGGCGATAAGTGGTTATAACATAATTTGTTAGCTCTAATCCATTAAACCCAAAAAATCAAAAATATCGGTGCAATGGCCGCTTGAAATCATAAATTGAAAAAATTGCTTTAAAGTGAGGTACCCCCCAAGGGTTTGGACTTGGACAAAAATTTTATTTAAAAATATGTCTTAGAAAAGTGTCCTCTATCACCACCTAAGAGGTTCTCCACGGTCACGGGACACCCTGTATATTATAATAAGTAAATATAATAAACTCGGCCGCAATGACCTCCTGATAAGTAAATACGTAGGAACTCGATTGGTGTAGAACTCGATTGATTACCTTTCTTAAATTTAACTTAAATTTACTTTGCTTAGGTTGGTAAAAATCAAATTTATAAATCATAAATTCAGAGTTTTATTTGTAATTTAATCTAAATATTTAATTTACTATAGGCTGCGTTGACCATCTAACGCAATGGTTCCCAAACTTTTTTTTCTCATAGACCACTTTCAAAATTTTGCTGGTTCCGGTGGACCCCCTGTAGCTACATTTCTACCATGTTCCCAAAGCTCTACAAAAAATGTAAAGATTAGATTTAACTATGGAAATTTGCTTTACGGCTGATTTCCAACCTCGAATTATAACAGTTTTCGAAAAAAAATAAGGACTGATTGATTAATTTTATGGCTTTCATAGGAATAAAATGTTGGAACTGTTGGATAGATGATGGAAAAACAAACGGGGCGTCCGAATAAACAGAAGCAACAAAGATATAAAATAATATCCAAAATTTCACATGCGAAAATACGAAAATTTGCCGCCCTGTGCAAAGGCACCGTTCGCACATATGGTAACGCCGGCCCTGCTCTTAACTTCTATAGTTACTTCACGTATCATTTCCAAATTTAAATAAAGCAATAAATTTATTTTTGGTAAATGAAATTTAAAAAAAATAGTACTTAACTTCACTACGTTACTTAACTCTGAAATTTGATTGGTGTGCATTTTGTTGACCTTCAAATGAGTGAATACAGTAAAACTTAATTAACGCGTAGCTCGAATAGAGTTCAAGTCGATTGGTAGTCGTACATTAGTTAGACAGAGAGCAGATATGTTTACGAAATGTTTTTATGTTTTTACGATATTTTCTTTTATTTGTGAAGCTTTTTTCGCAATTTTTACCGCCAGAATCCAATCGATTTAATCTACCTAAGACAATACTAAAAATATTATCCCAAGTTTAGCATTAACTACTTTACTCTTTCGGTTCATGATGAAAAGTGCATGGTTATCGGCCAATACGCCCTGATATCAGTGTCCCTGCCATTTTTGAAAATTTGAAAACTGAATATTGTGCCCGATGTGTGCCACGTTGTGCCGTATTTGTTTTTATTTTATTTATTTTGGATTTTATAGAGATTGCTTATTTTGGGGTAGAAGTTAGCTCCGTAATTTTTGATTTTTTTAAAATCAAAATTGTATTGGATTCTACTCGACGCGTGTGCCGTTGTGTGCCGTAAATCATAAAATTTTATTTTAATAAATAAAATTCTTTTGAGCCAAAAACTATTTTATCGATGGAAGTTAGCCCCACCATGTCGGTTTTTTTTTAAAACAAAATTGTATTGGATTCTACTCGGGGTGTGTTGTAGACCATTAAATTTTATACTGAAAAATTAACACACACAGTTTTTCGCTATAATTATATAATATATAATATATATAATAACGGTCATTTTTAAAATTTTTTATTTCAGGTCAAGATTTAAAATAATATGTAATCCATTAAATTTAATGGTTTGCAACACACCCCGAGTAGAACCCTTGAGTAGAATTGATTAATAAAAAAAAAACAAAATGGTGGGGCTAACTTCTATCGATAAAATAGTTTTTGGATCAAAAAAATTGTATTTATCGAAATAAAATTTTAATTCTTACGGCACACAACGGCACACGTCGAATAGAATTCAATAAAAATTTTATTTAAAATAAATCCAAAATGGCGGGGTTAACTTCTATTGATAAATAGATTTTGGCCCAAAAAAATTTTATTTTCATTGCTTCCAAGAATATTTTACTATAAAATTTTTGTCTGGGGTAAAAGAAAGAATTTTTTCGGAGAATTACGCTGTCTGCGGATTTTTATTGCTTTCAAGAATATTTTACTATAAAATTTTTGTCTGGGGTAAAAGAATGAATTTTTTCGGAGAATTACGCTGTCTGCGGATTTTTATTGCTTCCAAGAATATTTTACTATAAAATTTTTGTCTGGGGTAAAAGAATGAATTTTTTCGGAGAATCATCCTGTCTGAAGATTTTTATTGCTTCCAAGAATATTTTACTATAAAATTTTTGTTGCGATTAATAGAAAGAACTTTTTCGGAGAACTGCACTACCACGAAAAGGGATTTACTTTCCGTATAATATAAGAGAGCTAGACTTTTACTTTTTTTTATGGAATCGAACTGGAAATTTAGGCTTCAGTAAGTGATGACTAATTACTAGACCAAGGGCCGCCTGAAAATACCATTTTATGATCAATGGCATACTTCGATTAAAATCCAATACAATTTTGTTTTTAAAAAAATTCAAATAAGGTTTCAAACAAAAATTCAAACTTCTATCGATAAACTAGGTTTCGGCCCAAAAAAATTTTATTTAGCAAAATATTAAAAAACCAAAAATATATTTTTTCTAATTATGTTTCAAAAAGTCTTACTTTGTGATATTCAAAAGTGTGTGGAAAAGTACTACTTTTCCGCACAGTGTGCGGAAAAGTAGTTTTTTTTTTAGTAGTTTTTTTAGTAGTTTTAGTAGTTTTTTTCCGCACACTTCCAAAAGTATGCGAGAAAGAAAGAAATAGTCAGAAACACAAATCTGCTTTATTTATAATAAACATTAACCGTTACATTTGAACAATTATTAAATGTGTTCACAGCACCCGGATCAATCTTAGATGTGGAAGCTCCAACGTTAACATCAGAGCCACCTAAAATTTTTGTAGATACCTTTAATTTATTTTGCACAGAGTGCTCGAGGTACCCCTCCGCGACAGTCGTAGATTTCCATCCCCCATGTCGCTTAAGGGCTGTGCACCACGTGTCGAATTGCAAATATGCTTTTTCATACTTGCTTCTTGATTTCTGTGGGATTAGAGCTTGAATCGCCAATGCCGCAGATTCCTCAACATCCGAACATTCCGACATATCAGAAGACATTTTTTCTAAAAACACAAATTGTAAAACTATAAATTAAAAAAAACGTGTGTTCACTAACCTCTTCCCTTTGTAACTGGCACTTGAAATAATTTTAAAAAAAAAACGTGTGTTCACTAACCTATTCAATTTGTAACTGCCACCTTAAACCTGATATTACTAACTAACTAACTAACCACAGCGTGGGTACCAACCGCACCCACGGTTGGTACCAAAAAAATTTATATTTTAAGTATGTTTCTATTTTCATAAAGTATTTTTTAGTAAATTCATTTTAATTTAGGTATAAAAAGTATGTTATCGGTTCTTTTTGAAACATAATTAGAAAAAATATTGTTCGATACGCGTGAAAAACTATCTATTTCCATTCTCGGCTTCGGTTTACGATCTCGGCCTTTGGCCTCGATCGTAAAACTTCGCCTTGAATGGAAATATGTTAGTTTTCCTAACTTGTATCGAAAATATCTATTCTTTTGTACTGCTTTCTATTTTTTTTTCATTGCTATTGGAAGGGTTTCCAAACGCATTCCACTTTGCCCTTCTTTCGCCTACAAGAGAAAACTTAGCGCGTATGCCCACATTAGAAAATTTTTATGTTAGTGATTGGTAGCGTCAAATGTCATTTATTTATTTACATGTTTATTAATATAGCCTTAAATAAAATCGTTTTAAGATATAATATTTCGATTCCAATGTGTATTAATTTAATTAAAATACATAATTAGTGGAATAGAATGGCGGCAGTTTTGAAAAAAAGGGCACTAGCCGAGTTTACTCAGACCATCCAAGTAAATATTTAAAATTTTTATTGACTTAGCTTTAAGTAACAACTTGATTTTTATAGGAAACTCCTGAACCACCCTTTAAGAAATTATGTTTAACTAAGCAATCGATAAACGAACAACCATCTACTTCGACTGCACTTGATTGTTTAGAAAATTGTAAAACCAGCAACGAAACCCTTCAGTTGCTCTTACGCCTTCCAGATATTAACACCCTTGACTCGAACGAGGTGTCGGAATTAATAAAAAAGTTAAGTGAAGCTTTTAAAACTGAAGTTGAGGCTGCAGTTCGAGTTAAAATCTTGTCTTTATTAGCAGACATTGGTCTGGAACACAAGACGGATCTGATTGTAATTATTGATGAAATTATAATTTTACTCAAAAATGAATTGTCTCACAAAGCAATTGCACAAGGAATCAAATCACTACTTAAATTAAGTTTAGTCGTAACCGACAGTTTTGCTTTGCATCAAAAATTGTTGGACATTGCCAAAACATATTTAAAAAATGTTAACCAATTGGTGAAGTGCAAGTGCTTAGAAATGATCGGTTCTTTAATTTCACCTAATTCGAACATGGATTGCAATGTTATTCTGAAGTTAGTGTGCTTTTATTTTAATAACGAAGATGCAAGAGTTAGAAGTCAGGCTTTCTCGACAGCCATGGCTCTGCACGAGCGAGGAGTTAAGTTGGATAATGATGTATATTTAAATGTGTGTGCTGCTTTGAAAGATGATTATGAAATTGTAAGAAAAGTTGCGCTGAAGTTGATATGTCTTTTAGGAATATCAACTCCTGAGAGGTAAGGTTTTTATTGTTAAAAATTTGCAGAGGAAACTGATTTTGTGCTTTTAGTTTAATTATGTTACCGGATAGTGAGCAAGAATTGCGTCTGATTGACGACGCTTTTGGTAAAGTGTGCAGTGGTCTCATGGATTTATCTATGAATGTACGTACCATTGCTGCAACTTTGTTAGGAAAAATGACCTTGGTTAGTTACCATTTTCTAAATCAGACTTTGGATAAAAAACTGATGTCGAATATGAGAAGGAAGAGAACTGCTCATGAATTGGCGTGGGAAAATGTGACCAGTGGAGAGTGGGCCAGTGGTAAAAAGTGGGCCGACGATGCACCAAGAGAAATTGTGGACGTGGACAATATCAGTTTGATAAGCAGTGGTGCATGTGGAGCATTTGTTCATGGATTGGAAGATGAATTTTTAGGTAAATTTTGAATTTATTGCAATATTTGTGAGTCGAATTTTTCAATTTGTAGAAGTAAGATCAGCAACGGTTCATTCGTTACGACAACTATCAATCAACAATCCAGATTTTGCAAATCTTTCATTGGATTTCTTAGTGGATATGTTAAACGATGAAATTGAAGATGTGCGACTGATTGCAATCGACAGTTTGCGTCACATTTCTGCCCACATAATTTTAAGAGACGATCAGTTGGAAACAATTCTTGGTAAGTAACAAATTTGCCCAAAAATGATATGAAGCTAAATTTTTCAAAATTAGGAGCTTTGGAGGACTTCTCCAGGGAAGTAAGAGAGGGACTTCACAGAATGTTAGCTGCTTGTAAGATGGCTACCACGGTGGGTTTAAAAATGTGTGTGGAAAAATTATTGGATAATTTAAAGAAGTACCCTCAGGACAAGAGGTCGACGTTTCGGTGTTTGCAGTTTGTGGGAAAACAACACCCCGAGCTAGTACTTCCTCTTGTGCCTCAATTTTTGTGCATTCATCCCTATTTTGATGCTCCAGAACCTGATATTGATAATCCTCAATGTAAGTTATTTTCTTTCCAAAATTTATAAAAAATTAATGGTTTCTTACCTTTATAAAAATCTGTTACATTTTTCTAGATGTGTGTATGTTGATCCTAATTTTGAACGCTGCAAAACATTCGCCCACCATAAAACCCTTGCTTGAACCACATACTTTAAGGCACTACGATTACTTAAGGGATACTATGCCAAATTTTGTGCCAGAATTGAGTCCAACCACCACTGGTAGCAGCATAACAGTGAGATCATCGGCTTCTGAAAGTTTGGAGTTTATTAAAACAGTTGTCGATGGTTTGATCTTTTCACACAATTCGTCCTACAGGTTTGTTTAATAGAAACTAATTTTGTAACACTAAATTCTCAATTTTAGGATACAAATGTCGGCTTTGCAAACTGCAATCAAAGACTTGAATCGTTTAAGTGACATGGATTCAGCTGTTACAGGAGCAGCACGGTTCACTTCTATGTTTGCCGATGCACAGCTGTTGCTTGCACAAATTTTGGACAATTGGTATTGGAAAAATCCTGCACGTTTAGCCACCCAATGGGCTACATCTTTAAAAACGAGCATCCAGAGTTTACTGGAATCCTGTTTGAAAATGCAGTTTCTTTTTATCGGTCTTGGCCAAATCGAGATTTGTAACATCAAACAGTTACAGATAAGAACACTGGCTTTAAATTTGACTTTCGTTGTGAGAGGCAGCAATGCTTCAGCATTAATTTTGTGTCAACACTTTTTGGCTTCAGTCGAAGAATTACAAAAACTTTTGCACGCCAATAATTTAGAACCAGATTCTTTTACCGCGAGTTTGTTCAAGGAGTTATCAATTTTAGAAGAACCAAAACCAGGTTCGGTTGCTACAATCCTATTAAAAATTTTAAATAACGTGCAGTTGGGGAAAATTCCTGCTCCAAACTTATCGGTGAGTGAGATTATAGATAATATATTATTGAGTGAAGTTTAACTTTTTTCTGAACTTTCAGATCAAAACAAGTTCCGCTTTAATTATTGAACCTGTAGAACAAACCGATTCCACCTTAAAATTCACTGCTGGACTTGCAATGGCCGTTCCATTCGACGCCGAATTGTATAACATAGCAGATCGCAGTCGACTTCGCCTTAAAATAAAGTATCCAGATCAAAGGACACAAATTTCTTTACCCAGGCCTGCACACATCAAACCACTGATTCTTGATAACTTAGGTAGTAACCAATTTAAAATTTAAAAGTCCTGTAATAATTAAATATTTTTCAGAATCGGAAGAAGCGAACAATTACAGACTACTCACTACAGTCTTAATTTCTTCTCAACATGTCTGGTCCGAAGCTTGCAATGTTGAAATTAGCATTGCATTGGCAGTTCCTGAAGCAAACATCGATAAATACAAATCAACAACCGAAACGTGCCTGGTGGATTTATGTAAACCGGTCAAAATAAGTGTCGCCCCAAAACCCATCAAAAAAACCTTATAAAAATTTACTTCTGTATATAAAATATAACAAATATTCAAATATTTTTTATTCTTTGATTAAAAGCTTCTTCCTTATAATACAAATAGTGCTACATTTGCTGCATTTTAGTGCTTATTAAATAAACATTTAAAAAAGTTCAAAATGTATAAATAAAAACGTTTAAAAAAATCTTAGTTCTTAACCTCTTAAAAATAATAAAATAAATAATTTACTCATTAACATATCATACTTATTAAAATGTACACATTTAATTAACTAGCTTTAATAACGACTTTATAGATTATATTTTTACCAGATACGATTTTCAGTTTGTGGGGCCCGCATTACGCCAACGCCGCCACCCAATCGCCTATAATTCATAGCACCACAAAGCCTCCACTGATTTTGTTCTGTGTCGTAAACCTCGATTGTTTTTAAGTATGCCGTGCCGTCGAACCCACCCACTGCATACAATTGTCCATTTACAACTGCCAAACCAACCTAATAATTTGGAAAAAATTAGGTAATGAATAGTTTTGCAAGAAATTACTTACCCCACTTCTTCTGGAAGTCATAGCTACGATAGGGCTCCACGTATTTGTGTGTGGATTATATCGTTCTGCACTGGACAGCTCCATGCAGTCGTCTCGGCCACCGACTGCATAAATAAGATTATTAAAGACTGCACACCCTAAGTGTTTCCTTCGAGTGGACATGGGACTAACAGGAGACCACTTATTATGCCTTGGATCGTATCTTTCCACTGTATTTAAAGGTGATTGACCATCAGATCCACCAATAGCATACAAATAACCACCCAACACTGCCACAGCAACGCCCAACCGCCGTGTCGTCATGGGAGCAACTTTACTCCACTTATTTTCTTTCGGATCATATCTTTCTACGTGATTTAAACATTGCACGCCATCCTGACCACCGACAGCGTACAACATGTTATCCAGCACAGCCACTCCAACACTGGTCCGGCAAGAGGTAGTGGGAGCAACGTCACATGACCACTGATCAGTTTGTGGATCATACCTGAAAACAAATGAATGAAACGAAATTCAAAGTTAAATACTTGAAAGTACCTTTCAATACTGTTTAAGTAACTTTGACCATCGTGTCCACCCACGGCATACAAAAGATCGTTAAGAACGGCTACACCAACGCCGCACCTCCTTTTGCTCATGGGAGCTACCATCTTCCACTCCATTGTTTGAGGATCGAATTTTTCGACGGACGCTATTGCGTCGCCACTACACCATCCTCCTACCGCAAATAAAACTTCACCTAAAAATAAAATTTTCTAATTAAGGTCAAAGTTGATTGAATTAATTAAGTGTAATTTAAAAAATAAAAATTTAAATAATATTTGGTTGTTAAAAATTCTTAAATTTTTGTAATCTTGAATAGTTGCACTTTCCAAAAAATTTTATTTTTTCATGTTTTTATTTGGTTTGAAAATATAAGATTGGTGTATTTTCAAAAACAACAGTGCTTACCAACTGTACAAAAATCGTAGTTAGTTGATTAGGAAGAAAGAAAGCGTAAAATAGTCATATGTATTAGATTGCCAGTGATGGAATCCTTCCTGGCCCATTAACTTAAGCAAGAAGTTAGTCTGGTAGTATCACGGGTGTACCCCCCATGGCTCTTGAAAAACTTACAAAAATTGGTCACAACCTTCGGCTGAATCCGTTCTTTGGTGGTATAGGTTAAAGTATCTACAAACACAGGGAACCTATAGTTTAACGTGGCATACGAACCGAGGGAAGTGTTCAATTATTACAAAGAAGGTTATTAGCATTTAATACCTCAAAGATGTCGGCAGCACCTTGCAAGACATGATCATAAAAATCCGGGGTGCTTGGTTGAGGATTGAACCCACGACTTCGGAATAGCAATATTCAACACTCTTTAGTGTCAGCCTACAACGGTGCTCTAAAAAATTGTGAACACCACAATTTCAGAAAAATTACAAAAATCAAATTCCACAGGGACTTACTTCTCACTTGGGAAATTTTCATAATAAATTAAGAGAAAATTTATGCGGACAAACCAGTGACCCTAAAACTTTGACTTCATCCAAAAAAATGAGTTTTAATGATTTATCAATGTTTTACTGCATAATAAGAGGTAAATATTTCGAAAATTTTGTTTGAAAATCATTGGAATTCATAGGAAATCTGTGTACAGATTTTTTATGAGATATTTACCCCTTGCATAATGACCAAACTTACACACAAATAAAAAAAAAGGAAATATTCAACTGGCAGCCCTGTCCACAGATGAGTGAAAATAGACTTGATTCTTTGTAAGTTCCTGCAGAATACAGAGTGCTTTAAACCTATTTATCCTATTTTGAAAAATGTACTCTCATTAAATGTATTGGGTCGGTAAAAATGTTTAGATCAAGATTAAATATCCAAAAAAAGGAAGTCGTATGTCTAATAGCTTTTAGCAAGGCTCTACAAGCCTACAAGCAAGGTAGATGCGGAATTATTTGAAAATATCCCAAATATCGTGTAAAGTAATTATCCTAAGGATGTAATAATATTCGAAAGTTGCCCAAGAATAATCTTTGTGCATTTACTAACAGACTTTCCTAAAAGCAGCCCTTACAATAACTATCATATCACAATGAGTAGGCTGCTTGTTAGATTACATTCAGAAAATATTTAGTTTGATCGTTTTTCCAGATCTGAAAGATTATTACTCTTCTGAGATGTTTTCCATCTGAGGGGGGACAACCTCCTGTAATTTTTCGATGTTACATATGCAGTCGTATAATAATATTGTTATTATTTTATTATTCTTCAGCCAGTCCCCTAGCTTAGTTTTAGGGCAAGTTTACTTCGCACCTCAGATGCACTGAAATAAACTTTTAAATCTAGCAAATCACCGAAAATTACTTAATTTCAGGCCTACAATTTTTTCCATGCTTTGGTTCAAACCTGACGTAAAGATGTAAACCTTTCCCCCGTTACCAAACTAAAGAGTTTAAAGAAAGACAATTAATTTCCGAGTTAGTTTCCTTCAAAGGTACGTATACCTAATGATTTCACTGTAAATGATGATAAGTGGAAATAATTTAATGTCATTTAAAAACATAATTGTTAATTCACATTAAAAACAGGTAAATTTTCAATTAATTGAGATGGATATAATTGCACTAATTGCAAATTAGCATTTTATACAGAAGTTCAAAGGTCTTACCCCTCCGAGTAGGTTTCCTTGGTCTAGTCCTTGGACCCTGCATCAGGGGTCGTTCTTGAGGTAAAAGTAAATAGTTTTTAGCTTCATCTACCAAATCACGACATGATTCATCGGAGCGAACCAACAAATCTGAACCAACTGTACCAACTAAAAATTTGGGACTCAACAACGGTAACCGAACGTGTTGCAAAACTTGAGGCAAGTGCTGACGCCTTTCGGACACATTATATTTCACCCACGACATAACCGCATTAAAAACTTGTTCCTCACTGCGTACATTCAACTCATCACTCGATATAATATCAACTAATTGACTAACAGGTAAAAGTAAAAATTCTTCACTCTCCATAACTTCCTGGAAATTATGTTGCGTGAACTTGTCGGCAATTCGCAACAATTCCCTGCAGGAATGAGTGTCTGCAAAGGCGCGAATGCCCAAGCAATTGGAGGGATCGAGTTGACGTTTTAGAAATTCACAACATATGTCTTGTATTTCGGTTAATTGTAAAAGACATGCAGCTGGCAAAAGAGTTTGTACATTTGATTCTTCCACAACTATGTGAGATGTATAACAAAAATCTATCAACAAATCCATAGCCACTTCGTCAATATCGCGAATAGTAACTTCAGTTTGGCGCGACTCTGCTAGTTCTCCGGTGAACATTGCATGAAAGTATGGACTACATGCACTCAATATAACTCTATGGGCGAATATTTTTCTATTTCCTACATTTAACACTACATCACATAATTCTCGATGTCTTCTTAGTAAATTGAGTTCTGTTAAGGTATTTTTTGGATGCTTATCCGAAGTGTGTGAAAGTCTCGCTGGTGATGGGGGACGATCTCCAACCGACATCTCTCCCATTCTGCACGTTGTTCGAATGTGTGATGCCAATTGAAGGCGTAAGGGCGGAGACGCCCAACCCCACACTGAGTCTATCTACAATAAAATAATAAAAATAAATAAAATAACACAATCATGGGATAAGACAGTAACCACCTTAAAGTTTAATCAATCAGCTAAACTTACCTTTACGACTTTTTTTAGAACTCTCGTGAAAAATTCAATTTCTCACCGATAAATCACACACTTCTTGTTAGTATTTATAAAATAAATATGGAAATTTATATATTGACTGACATAATAACCAAGAATCATATGATTCCACCTTATTATAGATGTCGCCAGCTAACCGAGGCACTCATTAGCGCACTTCTGCACTCTCCTTCGAGGATTTCACATCAGGACATCAGTAATATTTTATTTGTCAAATATTTTTGTTTACTTGTTAACTAAACCCCCCTGTTATCCTGTACGTATGCTTACAAAAAATTTAATTTACTGAAAACTTTATGGGATTTACCTATTATTTTGAAAATAATCAAAAAAAAACAATTGATGCAATATTTACATAAACCTGGCTAATTAACAGAACGTCAAGGTCAAAAACAATTTTAAAAAATAAACAAAAACATAAACAATTTTTTTCAGAATTTATTGTCCACGTCAGATTGATAAAATAGTGATATTTGGCAAAATATGAAATTTGAAATTATTTAATTTATAATTTTAAATGAATAAAGTTGTATTTAATCGAAATTATGTTGTTTTTGAAACCATAAATAATTTATGATGTTATCTGTCGAAAATGTAATTGATTTAAATCATTACAAGTGAATAATTTGTATGTACGCCTATGTGCTATATGACCTTGATCGTTAACTCGATACACAAACGTCAACTGTCATTTGATTTTGTATGGTTGATAGTTGCTGTCGTGGTTTTTCGTTGTGCTTAAAAAGTTAATAAAATGGTAATATAAACTTAAAGTTACGAAGATATCGTAAGTTTTGAATTGTTGTTTCATTTTAGTCATTTTCCGAGAAAATAGCTTCCATAATGGCCCGGCCTGGCCAAGATGTGGTCCCAAAAGATGATGTTCCTTGGTGGATGAGATATGGTGGACGTGCTCTCGGGACAGTAGGGGGTATCGGTAATTATTTATTTGAATATTTTTGTATAATTTTGTAATTTGCCGATCTTTTCAGTTGCAATATTTCTCGGTGTATTTAACTGTGTTAGTATTATCACTGGAGATGTGGGCTGTCTTCTTGGTGGGATTTGGCAGATTTTAGCAGGCTTCATCACAGTTTGTGTAGAAGCTCCGTGTTGTTGCTTATTTATAGACTATGTGCAAACATTAAGTGATTGGGTGGAAAAACGCCCATATTGGAACAGAGCAGCGGGTTATGTTGGGTAAACTTAATTTCCATTTCAAATTAAGTAAACAAGACTAAATGGTTAATTTAAATTTCAGAATAGCTATTCCACCTATTATAATGTGCACAAGTCTAAGTTCTATTTTTGGTAGTGGTCTTATACTTCTGACGGGTGTCCTTTATGGAATGATGTCTTTAGGCAAAAAGTAAGATTTTATTTTTATTACTTAGCGAATGGACTAACGAATTATTAATTTAATAATTGGGTTTATAACATTAAGGTGTTGTTTTCTGTGCTTAACATTAATTTGTGGCTTAAATGTAGAGCGTCTAGACAAGATATGGCGGCTATGGCATCTCCACAATTAGCCACATCGCCACAAGGTATCGGGGGTCCTATAGATCAACGGTCTACTTTAATGGAGGATCCAGATGTTTGGCGTCCAACATAAATGTCATTTTAAAAAAGAAGTATTTATGTTCATAATCAGTAGTTTTTTGCCTGCAGTTGCTTGCTTAGCTGTATCATCATGTTGTGCATGGTTGTTTTATTTTTTTCAGATCCTTTTGATGAGATTTTCTAGTTTAGTTCTAACCATTAATCAATTAATCACTTACTGATAAGATAAAACCAAAATTAGTTGATGTTTGTTTATTTATATATTAGGTACTATATAAATTTGCGTTTCATTTTATTAAATTGTCCACCCACAATTTAACAAGTTCATGTCAATTTAAAAAATGGGTTACATAATTAATAGGTTTCTGCAGTCACTGTGTATGTTCACAGTTGATCAAGGCTTTATTATTATTCGTATTGTTTTTTTATATAAATAGATAACAGAAGTAATGGCTCTCTGAGGAATTTTAAAAAAGTAGAGGGGTGATCTTTCATTGCCGCCACTGATTTGGATTATTTTTAGACGAAAATATCATCTGCATGATTTAACAACTTTTTGTTATCACAATTTGTAGTCTGTTTACCCAGCAAATCGTACTAAACTGTACTTTTACAGTTTTAAGAAAAAACTGGATCAAATCAAAAGGTTCTTTATTTAAATTTTTTTTAATTGGGGAATTTTTACACCATTGACTTTCAGACATTAGCACATCGTTGCTTAATAATGAAAAATCACCAAATTTTAATCGAAAAACTCACATTAAAATATTGTTTGCTCACAAGCGAAAAAATTTTTTTCTTTTCTCTCACAATCAAACTAATTTTCAAAAAGCTTTTAATTCTTTAATTTTTATTGGAAATATACGATTTTTTCTTTTAGTTTGATTGATACTCTTTAATTTTTTTATGTTTGAAAGAAATAATACTGGAATTAATGTGTTTCTTTACTGATGAAGTTTGGGAATAAAGTAAACAATTATATTAATTTTGTAAAATTTTACTTAAAACTTTTGTTTACAAGAAACTTGGCATAGAGAGTATTTTGACATAGAAGTGTGTACTTTGAGATTGAGAGAAAGTTGACTGTAATTTATATACATAGTTGACCTAATATTGATCAACAGTAGTATTATGGTCGAGGAGTATAATAGGTTATTGTAATCTACAAAGTACATATTAGATATCTTCCTACACTGCATGCGCCCTGAAAAGTTAAAAAATTTCATTTGGTGCAGATTCTGCAGACGAACTTGAAAGTTGATGTATTTTGGGATGCAACTCTGCAGAAAAATATCTATGTACTTGTAGATAACAATGACCAATTTATAATTCTAAAATTAACTAATACGGAATTTAAAATAGTCCAAATAAACTGATGCTCTTGGGGAGATGAGATTTGTTAAAAATAATATAAAGCTGGAATTTGAACAACATTTCTTACATTAAAACAAGAATAAATAGTAAAATTTAAATTGAGAACTAAAATACATAATTTATTATAATAGGTACTATTGCAGGAAATTTCGTTTCAATTTTTTTACCGAAGTAATTGAAAATTTGTCTTGCATTGATTGCTTGTGCCATTGAAATTTTACTTTCAATTTCTTTCATGAAAAAGTGACATTAATTTTTTTTTCAAGTTTGTGCTAGCTTTTTGTTAAATTGCGAGTTTATTTGATTGTTCACAAGACACCTACTTGTTGAAAGTTGAAATTACAAAATATGGATTGCACTATTGCACATACAATTGCACATAGCCATCGTAATAATTCAACATTTTTATGTAGTTTTTGCGTCAGCTCCGTATTTAGACAAAAACTTTGATTATTATTATTTTAATAATAAATTATTATCAACATTAACTTGTTTGTAATGTAGAATATTAAAATATATCGCTTTTTTTGCTTTTCCAAATGGACCGGGACATACCTACAATTTTCAAATATAGGCTTAATTTTAAATAAAATATAATTTTAATATTGCTCGATCAATGACTATTATTAAAATGCTTAATAGTCATTAACTTTATGCACGGATAATATTTTTAAGTGCAAAGCGCTTATCAAAGGCCAACTTGCAGTATTACACTACAGACTTAATATAAAAGCAAAAGCATTTCAAATTAAACCCCGTTTATTTAAACAAAATGTTTTATGGGCTTTATTCAATAATACATTTTTTTGTGATATTTGTCAATCGTTCAGTGCATATTATAGTGCATGCTAGACTTGCAAATTTACACATCAATCAGATTATTTTTCCCAAGCCCAATTTAATTATTGTCAGGCACAACATTGCTGGCTTAAAACACAAATTTAACTTTGCTATGCAAAAATATTTTATTACTAATAACTTTGCTTATAAAAATGATTTTTACTCAGAACACGATTTTATCTTGTCGAATTATTATAATATTATCTTAAAAATTACTATTTGCACTTTTTATTATGATTATATTTTAGGGCAACTGCTGAAGAAATGAGATCAGCTGCAGCGGCCGAATCAAATCCAAAACCCTCTTCAAACATGAGTTCTAATTTGGTAGAAAATGCACATCCCATTGGTTTTGTTGGAGCTCCCGTTTTTGACAGTAACGTTTGACCCTTTTATTTTAATTTTTTTTTAGTTTTAGCCTGAAAGATTTACATATCAGTAACGAAACCTGATTTTTATTATGTTGTATATATTATTATGTATGCGAAATATTCATATTTTAGATTATTTTAATTTTATCAAATCATTTCGTATTGATTATTTATTATTATTGTATAATCCTTAGTGATATTGAACCTAAGCCGGTAACTTTTATATTTATTTATGCTTTTAAGACTGCATAATTTTAAAAATTGATTTTGCTCAATTGTGAAAAATGATTTGGTAGCAATTAATTGTGGTAGGTTAATATGGAATCTTTGTGACTTGTAGGTCAATTGATCTTAAATGTTAGGTGAATTGTTTGTTAAAATGTGAGTCAAAATTAACCATTCCATTTATTTATACAAGGAAACTAGTCTTCTTTATTACGATTGACCAATTTGCACTTCCATAAAATGATTTTCTTTTGTAAATAAATTTACTCCCTTGCAAAGAAATTACTAACTTTAATGTTTTCCAATACGTAATTTTAATATCGTTAATGTAATTAATCAATTATCATATTGAAAATTTGAACTGTTGATGTTCATTCCATTTTATTGTATTATAGGAAATAGAAACAATTGAACCACATCACAGTATAAATAAGTAATAAATGGTTATAGGACAAAAATGTATGTAATAATTATTAATTATTTTTATGTAAAATCAAGACAAGAGTTGTTGCCTTGCTCTATTGAATTATTTCTGTGAACATTTATTTTAAGTAATTTGTAATTGTAATTATTCCCTTGTATGACGCGACTGTTACTATATATTTAGTGTATCGATGTAATAAATTATACTTACTAAACGAATTCCTATTTTTATTTATAGTGTAAAGTTTCTGTTTAATATTTATGAAGGATATCAAAAGAATATAAGGATTTAGAAAGTCATGCATTAAAACATCAACTGCATCTTCCGTTTTAGATTTTTTCGACAATACGTTACATATTTATTTTGAAAAGAAACAACAATTTTTTTAAATGTAAGCTACACTAAAAAATCAAAGTTGAAATACTATAGTTTTGTATATATTTATAATAATAAATTGTTTAAATTTTCAAAATCATAACAATAAGTTTTAAGTGAGGTTATCGTACTTTTATTTACATACTAATGTCACTTACCTCAAGGGGGTTGGGCTTCAACGCAACCCTTGCTGTCATTGGTAACTGGCAAGGTCGTTCAATTATAAAGAATGTAGTATTCTACAAACAAAAGGAATTTCATTCATTAATTTCCAAGAAATTACGCTAGTTCTCGCTGCTGTACTACAATGTTATTGTTGTGTAGGCAACCATCTTGAATATTCGATTGAATGAAAAATTCAAATATTCTTCATTTATTTTACGTTTTCTTGGTCTTATTAACATTTTACATTATTGTAATTGAAAAATCACGCTTTTTAATCATTTTATTATATATTTTTAGTAATTTTAATTAACAATAAAATATATTTTTGGTAATTTTAAGCAATAATATATTTTTTTGATTGAAATAATTGAAATTTGATGTTAAATTATTTTATTTAAAAATTATTTGTATCTAAAAAATGTATATCCGACTTAATTATTACTGCATTTCAAAAATTAAATCAAATTATAAGGTATTGCTTATTGGTAAAAATTTTTAAAGGTGCATTTCGCCAGACCCTCTCCCCTCATTTCCAATTTTGGATCCAAAATAGTCTAAATCGCTTGTACCTGTTTGTATAATCTTTATAATATAATCTATAATCTTTACTGTCCACCTGTTGTAATCCTGCCTCGCCCCGTGCCCGACCCAACTCCATTTCAGACGCGCCACACGCTCTATCACATCCACAACTCCGGTTCTTTTTCTTATTTCACTATTTTACTATATTTCCATCACCCTCTGCACCACCCTTAGCCTTTCTGCACTCTTGTTGGTAATAGTCATTTTCTAGGCCATAAAATCAGATTGGGAAAAAGAAACCAAGAGACTGAGATAGGAAGACGAAAAAATCTGGTATGGGTAGCCTATGGAAAACTGCGGCACGTGCTTGCAGGCATAGAAATCCCAATAAATTTAAGACGAAAAGTGTTCGATTCATGCATACTGCCGGCGATGACTTACGGGTTGGAGACAATGACTATTACCAACAAGTCATTATTGGAAATTTTAAAATATTTCAAAAACAAAACTGGTATAAACAAAAATAAGGAAGGTGCAAACAGGTATAGTAGTCGTCATGGAACTTCAAGTTTCGTCACAATGCATAGCAATGGTTTTCAATTATGACGATCCGTGAAGTTCCGTGACGACTACCATACAAACGATTAAAACTATTTTGGATTCAAAATGGGGAGGGGGGGGGGCTGGAGAAATGCCTATTTTAGATATTTCAAAATATCTGAAAAACAAAATGGTTACAAACGAAAATAAGGAAGGTACAAACGAGGTTCAAACGATTTAGACCATTTTGGATCCAAAATTCGAATGGGGGGGGGGCTGGCGAAATGCACCTATTTTTTAAGTAGGTTTCTCAATTTAATTCTCAGTTTGATGCAAAGGCGATCGATTTTAGAGAGGATTGCTTCTGGAAAATAACTAAAATAATAAAATATTTATAGATATACGTATTTGTCGTAAATATAGTGAATATGTTGTTGTTTATACAAAAAGAGGAGATTCGAATATTTTTTCACTCAGAGAAAGTCCTGCCGCGCGATAGCAGCATTTTAATATTTTGAAAAATAAGTAAATAAAGTAAAATAAATAATTATTTTTTAAAATACAATAAATCGCTGCCGATTCGGTAATTTTGTAGCTTTCGAATAGATTTTTTTATTTTTTATTTTACTAATTTATGTATTCCTTCACTATTGGTAAACACTGCATTATTGCAATAATTAATTATCGATGCATTGTAAATAGTTTTTTGTTTATAAAAAAATAAAAAACAAATGTTTACAATACAGAAAAACCGACTGAGATTAATTGGAAAACATATTTACGTGACTATTGTCGTGTAACAATAATAATTTAATAAATAAAGTACGCAATTTTGCTTAATTATGTATACAACATTGTATTATCTATGGTTCAAATGTTACCCATGACGGGTGGATGGGTCATCTTCAATTTTGGAAAAATTCTGTCTGTCGGTTCAACATTAAAAAAAATTTTGTTTTAAATAATTCTAATATAAAAAATAGTCCATTAATTTTTATGGGATGCATAAAATAAAGAAATTACTCAAAATAAGTAGATATATTATTACATTATATAGCCGAGTAGTTATATAATAAATACTGTAACGTATTGTAATCTTTATTTTCAAAGGACAAAGACATTAAAAAAATTAAGAATTATTTCATAGTATTTGAAAAAATTATTTTATAGATAAATAAAAATTTATTGCTATTAATTATCATATTTTTCACCTTGACCCTTGAGTTTCAATCGCGGTATGTTTTTATAGTGATTTATATAATATATAATTATGTATTTATTTACTATTTCCATTTCTGTTATATTATTAGTTATGTGGAAAAACAAGAAATATTGGAAATACATCAGGTCCAGTACTTAAACTATTCTTGCAGTTTTTCCCAATTTATTTGTATGACAATCTTATTTTTGAAAATATTAATATTTTTATAAAAAATAAAAGTTAAATAAAATAAAATTAATTAAATAAGAATAAATTAAAAATTTGGGATATCCTTAATTGAGGATACTGTACACGTTTGTCACTATACTACTCTATCGAACAGGATTCTGTTATCACGGTTTATGATATGATGTCATAGTCTCATAGTTACACACAAAATATATTATCTAAATTAGTATAATTATTATGCATAGTAAATAATAGCACCAATATCCAAGATGAACAGAGGCGTCACGAAGCACAGTGACGCATTCCTTAAACAAGAACAAAATCTGTATTGCCCAATATCACTGCTATGATGTTAAATTTAACGGCATCCCATTTTAAATTTTTTTCAGTGTATTATTATTTAAAAAATATTTTTTTAAAGTTTTGAATATAAAAAATAATAGTAAAACGGGTTTTTGTTTCAAGGAAAAGAAGTCTGAAGTATTTTTGTAATAATCCAAAAAGTTTAATAACCCAGGAAGCGATTCATATTATTTCATTTTAATTCCCTCTTTTAACATTATATTATGTATAAATTCAAAATCATATTATATGTTTACGCATATTAAAATAATCATTTTGAGTATGTTTCCGGATTAACCCGCAGCTAAATAATGCAAAATTTAAATTAATTTGCATTCAAGCAATTTTCGTATTATAATTTATTTATAATAAAATTTAATTTCTTTGTAGCATTTATATGCCGGAAACTGTTCAGGTGCATAAGAAGGAAAATCTTTGAATTTGTATTTTCGGAAGTAGAGCGATTGCTACCCTCAGAAAAATCTCAAAAAAATAATCACAACTTCAAACTTAGAAAACTTTTTCACTTATTTTGATTTTCTTTCATTGCAAATAATGTAGCCGACCGGAAACATAATTTTTTGTAGAATATTATTTTGATATTAAATACCACGTTTGGGATATTATATGTAGAAACAAATATACTTTTAAATTTAATTGGCACTTCCATGCTAACACTTACCGTTATGGTGTTAATTTAAACCACACCATTATCTTCTTAATCCACAGGAAATACATCGACTCAATTAATGTGATGTTTTTTGATCCCGATCTAAAGGCTTTTTTTAAAATGCAAATTATGCAAAATTGCATTTCACGAAAAATACCACAACAAACCTACTATGTATGCTCGACTATTTATCGTATATTGGTAATCGTCAAGCGGTATATGAACGTCAAAGTCAAAATATTCGAGAAAATTGAAGTCACTTTGACAAGCCGAGCGTTCGCTGAATAGAAAATTTATCAGCTGCTACCGAAAGAAAAATTTTAACCACCACTGAACTCAAACGGAAATGCATTTTCCGAGGTGCCATTAGTTAAACTCGCAATATCTATTTTAAATTAATAATAAACGTTTAACCATAATTAACGGTAAAAAATGTTAAAATATTTATAATTAAAATTATATAATTTCGTTTAAAAATAAAAATAGCCACGCCATGGTCAAATTATACTTTGCCAATAGAATTACAATCATTTATTATATCATAATTAACACCATTGTTAATTCTCATACCTACACCTTAACTTTAGAATTTTTTATTAAATAATAGGTGGTGCCCCTTTAACCTAAATAACAGTGTCTGTCTTAGACCTTCTAGTAAATGTTTGAATAGCAACATTACAACGGACGTGTGCACCCATGTTATTTGTGATATATACGAGTAGCTTGACACACTTATTACAAACACTTCTGAGAAATTACAAAAAATTCATCATTTAAACAAAGTGCACTCTTCAGTTTTTTGTTTAATGGTTATTGGTCTAGTAGTTAGCACGATCAACTGCTAATCCTAGGAGGGACTAACTTCAAAATTTTCAAAATTATCACAGAACGAATGTTTTAATGGGAATTAATTTTTATGATACTAAATAATCAAGGGCTATTAGTTGTTATTTCTTCAACTGGTTTAAGTTTTCAGACAGCAATTTCACATTCGAGTTATTGTTGCTTATTATGAATTACTATGAAGGCTAAAGTTTGTCAATGAAATAAACTTGATTTTCTTATAAATACGCTTGAAATATCCCCTTGATCTCTAAACTTTCTGCTTGATAAATTATTCTGGTGATTAAGTTTTAATTGTAATCAAATCGAACCGTAGACATAATTTTTTGTCACCCAAGCAATTTTATTTAACTTTTTCTGTGTTGTCATATTGCAGTATTTCCAAGATTACTTTAATGACGTAAATAATGATAATACGTGACGCTGAAAAAATTATAGTCACGTCAGTGGGCCACAAAAATTTTTCAGGAAATATAATTTCGTAAAATATTCACTATCGCATCCGCTTGTGATTAAAAAAATATTTTTGTAGCCTGGATAAAATAATTAACGAGCAAATTTTAAAAGGTAGTCAAACTACAAAAGCTGCTTTTGATCTTTTAATTTTTAGTAAAATTGTAAAAAATAAACGAAAAACAAAAATAAACAGGCGTAAAATTCACAACAACACAATAAATGTCACTGTTACCTTTCTAAATTATGTGGAAATTTTTCATAACGCTATTCAGTAAACCAAAGCTAGGTATTTGTGAATAATATAAATTTTTAATATTTAATTTTTATTTTTAAGCTCATGGCCGGTAGTGCAAAAAATATTATATTTATAATATGAAGCAGTTAAAGTGCCTTTCGGGCAATGAACTTCAAACTAGCGATTAATAGCTCTTTGGAGTCCTTTAGTGTAAACATACTACTAATTTATTGTAAATTCTACTACTATTACGAAGGATTTCTTTGTGGTATAACTTTGTGGTAAAAATTCAAAATTCAAAAAATGGGCACTAAAAATGGGTCTTTGCTTAAGAAATTTTTAATTTTCGGGTCTTCGTAAAAATATATTTTGATTGATTTTGGTATTTTATGGTGGATTAAAGTGGATTCTTAAAATTTAGCAATTTTCTGTTATCAATAAAACATCGGGTTATATAAAGAAACCTCATTTTAACAATTATTTAAATTGTGGGAAAAATGCTGAAGGATGTTTGTTAATAATAAAAACAATTTATTATTAACAAAATTATTGAAATAATGTTATTTTTTAAATTGAAAATACGTTTGTATGATGTGGCTATTTTTGAAATTTTTGAGATATCATACCGAAACAAAACTCTAGGGTACACAGCAGATTGTTTATAAAACTCCTTGTAAACCTACCTGATAACTTTATTAACCGTAACTAATGCAAATTAATTTTAATAAAATAATTAAATTTGATTTTATCTTGAATCAATTGCATAATAATTTATTACAACATATATCTGCAATTATAGAAACATTGACTTACTTAGTTGAGTCGAATAGATTTTATTAGGTAAAACAGTGCAGCAGCGCTTTACAATTTACTCGGAACTTAATTACTACTTCTTATTTAAAATTAAATATATATTGCATTTTAATTAGATATTACGTATCTACTTAAAGAAACTCAAGATCAACTTAAAACAAGCTTGTTTGATTATAAATTACTGTGCGTAAAATAATAAATTAATAAAGTAGTGTAAGATAGAACCTTTACTCCTAGCTGTTCCACTCTAATTTTATAAATTTTTTAATAGGTAACTATCTAATAATTATTTTTACTCTTTCAAAGTCAGGCAGTTAATATTATAAGGAATTAATAAAATATAACATTTTTTGGTCAGAAGGTGACCGATACATACGTACATTGGGTAATTAATACCAATACATCCGGGGGACATATAAACAGTCCTTTAATTAAATTTAATATTTTCAAAAATTTTAAACCACTTATCCCCGGTAGAGTAACTTATTGGCGTCAATGGATAATAATCATTTGCGTAAGTAAACCTGAGGTAATAATTAAATCAGCACACACAGTGTACAAAATTTAAAAACAATTTTATCTAAAATGTTATATTCTATTAGTAGCAGGGCCATTTCCATTATTTTTATTACAAATAATTACGTTCCAGTATCAACAAAACAAAATAGGTAATTTCTTTTTCCCAAAAAGTAACTAACTATAAATAGAAATAATTTTCATTATCGATGTATCACGAATTTGTGGGTGGGTTGGTTATGAAATAGAAATTGACAATCATGTAACCGCAGTAAAGATTATATTATTATTATAAAAATAATTACAGTTCAAGATAACAGTCACGTGCTCAACGCATTCATTCTTGTAACGAATAATATTTACATAAAGAAATGTAAAAACAAATATCTTGTGCTTCTAAAAACAAAAGTCATATTAATATAAAAAAAATTAAACAATTAAAATACTCGGAAATTCAAATTTTGAAACTGACTTCTTTTCACTTTAGATTAGCAATGTAAATTGATCCTTTTGAAGACCTGTTTTCTCCTACAAAAATCACTTTCACAGTAAAATTTATCAGACATTTTTTGTTAAAAATTTTATTCTCTTTATTTTTGCGTATATACATTTTTCTATTTGGTTGTACCGTTTTCGAGATATAGTGACTTAAAACAAATCGCTGGAAAATTTTTTATAAAAGTTCCCATATTAATTTCATTAAAATTTTTACCGAAATTTATTAAAGTCACTGTATCTCAAAAACGGTGCGATTAAATAGAAAAATGTATATTAACAAAAATAAAGAGAATGAAATTTTGAGTAAAAAATGTTTAATAAATTTTGCTGTAAAAGGGATTTTTATATGAGAAAACAGATCTTCAAAAGGTACGACACACAGTTGTCAGCCGGCTACTAGTTATAGTGCATATCAGCTTAAGGCAGTGCTCTAGTCTAGAATTTTGAAGAAATCGATTTTTTGTTTTCTGCATATTCTTAAAGTTTAGACATTGAAGAATATATTCTCGAGAGAAAATTTTAAAATTCCAGTAATTTAAGTATTTATAGCTATTTTAGTGACGCACTGTAAACCCTTTAAGCATTTTTAAAAACACTTAAAAATCGTAAATATTTTTGTGTTTACTTTTCATTTCAGCTCAGTCGAGCTTTTAAAAGTCGACGATTATGGTACAAGTTCATTACAAAACTACATTTTCCAACATGGTTGACATGATATCTCGAGTTCTATTTACCCGATTTACCAGAAAGGTTACAATCGTGTCAACCAGCACACCCCACTTTTATTTTATACTCAACTTTACTTGCTGATAAGTCGCTTAATTTTAATTTATTTTTGTTCAAATATTCTTTTGGAGATTGTCAAAATATCAATAAATAAAAATAATATATATTTATACAATGCAATACATAAAAAATAAATGGTAAAAATGTTGTTTGTTTCTTTTTTATCAGACTCGAAAAAACACCTAAAATTTAATATTTTATCAAAAATCCAAAAATGGGGGCTCTGTGGAAATGATCCCAAAATATTTGATCTTGAAAATTTTGCAAATGGTACACATTTCCTCAGCACCCTAACTTAAAATGCACGATATTTCGCGAACGGTGCTAACACAAACGAAAATAATTAATACACAAACGTACACTAACGAAACACAAACGATTAAAGCTAATTTGGATCCGGAATTTGTGGTGGGCGGCGCTGGTGAAATGGGCCTTAAAATTTATGGCTCTAGACTAGAACACTGCATTAAGTAATAATTATTTAGCGTTTGTTAGTACGTAACTGCTTTGCTTTTGGTAATATTCCTTCATGAAGCGAGGGGACCTCCAGAAAAAATTATTGCCACTCTTCAGATGTCCATCTAATGATTTCACTTGTCAAATACAGTGGTTCACAAAAATAAGTATACAGTCCTCCATTGGCAATGTAAATTATACCTTTTGAATATATAGAAATCACTTTTACAAAAAATTGATTAGACATTTTTTGTCATTATTTTTGTTATTTGCCATTAGAGTTCGTTGGAAATCCCTAAAATTCTTGGAAATCATTGGAATTCCTTGGAAATCACTGGAAATCTTTGGAGATCACTAGAAATCTTTGGAATTCCTAGGAAATCGTTGGAAGTCTTTGGAATTCCTTTGAATTCTTTGAAAATCATTGGAAGTCTTGGAAATCCCTGGAATTCTTTAGAAATCACTGGAATTCTTTGGAATTCCTAGGAAATCGTTGGAATTCTTTGGAAGCTTTTGGAATTCCTTGGAAGTCATTGGAAGTGATGAAAATCTTTGGAATTCCATTGAAAACTTTGGAACTCTTGGAAATCTTTGGAATTCCGAGTCTTGTGTACAGAAATTTTGCTGCATATTTACCCCTTGTACAGTGACTTAAAATAATCTTCAAAAAAATTTTATAAAAGTTCCCATGTGAATTTCGTTAAAATTTCTACCGAGATTTGTTAAAGTCACTGTATCTCAAAAACGGTGCGACTAAATAAAAAAATAAATATTAACAAAAATAAAGAGAATGAAATTTTGAGTAAAAAATGTCTAATAAATTTTGCTGTAAAAGAGATTTTTATATGGGAAAAAAGATCTTCAAAAGGTACAATTTACGCTTATTTTTGTAAGCCACTAGTTCCGACACACAGTTGTCAGCCGGCTACTAGTTATAGTATTTATCAGCTTAAAAAAAACATGAAATAATGAAAAAGAAGAAGTTTTACTCGTTATTTAATTTTCGGTATCTTAATACCTATTTACCCCATTATCACTGGTCTAAAATTAATAATTATCGTCTGGATCGATTACGAAGCAAACCAGACGGAAAAATACTTACTTTGTAGCAGTCAATAATTGTAATTTTTTTTATGATAAGAGGGATATCTATTTAATTAATGGAAAATATATGTATACCTACTTTTGAACTAGAAAGTCAAGCCGACATAATGATTTATACATGAGTCTTTAATCTTTACCTTGTATTGTAATTATAGTATTAGGATGTAAAATAGTTTTATTGTAGTATAATTTCCTTTTAAAACTTTAGATAGCGTTTAATTACTTACAACTCTTTTGTGAATAACAAACAAGGCAGTGATGGATCTAGCATTACTTCTATTTAATTCTGATAGTCCCAAACATCAAAAATCAAAAAAAGCATTAGAAGGGATTTTCACAGTGCAATTTTTGTATGGATAAAAACAATTATTTTCGTATACTATACAATGCGATAGGACGTTTTTCTGTTAGTTTAAAAAAATTTTCTTGTAAATAGAAATCAGTGGGAGTACAACAGCCATCTGTCGCATGGAAGAGTACGCAAAATATTTGCGATTGATAGGTCTATAATAATAATTACTTCTTTATAATGTTTTACTTGCTATTTTATCCACTGAAAGATCTTGAAGGTAACTAGAGAGAAAAAATCATTTGCAAATTTTTTTAAAGCCAATTTCCTTAAAAATTGGTGTTGCAAAATTAAAACAGTGTAAATTCGGTGGGTTTGGGAGGTATGGAATACCTTAACATCAATCTTAACATCAAGATTGATATTACTTAATTACTATAAATTGAAGGTCTAGAAAACTTGCGAGGATAAATTTAGAGCATAGCCTAAACATTGGGGACATAAAAAAAGTTGACCTTCTAGCAATCATAAAAAGCAGATATTTTGCCCGACAGAATACTTTTTCAAGGAACCGACAGGTTGAAAGCCATATAATAATGTTCCCTGAATCATCAGGTAGATATTGGAGTCATTAGTTAACGAAGCATCTAAAATCCATGATTTTTGGCACGTAAGCTAATCGCTTATCGGCGCAAAACGACCGTTCACTCAAACAACTTTAATAAACTTTCCCACAAGAAATAATTCTAAGTAGTCACTTGTTTTACAATCATCAGAAGATAAAATAAACCACAATCTTTCCTGTTAATTTAGATAAAATCGTCTATAATTAAATACCCTATTTTGCATTTTTACCATAAGTACCAACCGCCATGGTTTAAGCATTACAGCCAATTGACTTATTGTGAGTAGTTTTTAATACATTATTTAATTGTTGACCTTACATAATCAGAGTATACGTTTCGATATTGAACTAAAATCGATTTATTAAATGTAGTACGACATTGATACACTTTCAATTGTTCAATGTAAATTTTTTTGCTGATTGGCTATTGTTTCGCAAAGTCCAATATTTCAATAATAATCCACTTGGGATTCTTATTAATCTTGTTTTTCCTTTGGTCGTTAGCGTAATTTCCGAGTTCCAAAAACCATACTCGTTGGAACTAATCTCAGTCAGCGAAGGTGGGAGATTTTAATGCCAGTGAAAGCTACACGGTTACTTATCTTCCACGCGTATTCTCACGGTCATTCAAACTCAGAACTTCAAAGCGTTGTTTGTTACCAAATTGTGAAGTGTTGTTGTGCTTTTTAGGTGTTTTTAAGTTATTTCATGTTTGATCCAATGGAGAAGAGCATCACCTTTTCTTTTCCTTCTGGTGGCGAATACGAATCGGTTAGCATAGACAATAAAAATTATTCCTTCATGATCAGCACTTCAGATTTTGACGAAGTGCTAAGTTCGGAAACAGATCCAAAGTATGAACAATTTTTGGCCGATATTTGGGTTGGAATTATTTTGACCCTCATAGTTCTTAGCTGTGTTTGTTGTATGTGCTCCTGCCTTCTCTACCACAAATTTCAACAATGGAAAATAAGCTGTAAGTTATCACATTTTGCAATGCCAAAAAATAATTGTAAAGTACCTTTTTTGAAAAAGGTCAACAATCTGTGATTGTATATTGCGAAATATTTGCAAATATAAAATAAAGCAATTATTTCATCTTTGTAATTTTATGAGTCAGATCAGTTGATTTTCCGCGGATCGCACGTTGCGGTATTTCCATCATGCAGTTGTGCCATTGCTGTGGTCAAAAGTGCAATGGTTCATAATCAAAATAAAAAAATGTGCACAGGGAACTCCGTTAGCCTTAAATATGGGCGCAATTTTTTTCGTATTACACGCTTGTTGATTTTTTTAAACTTTTGCTTAATTAACGTGATATTTAATTTCATTGACCTCTCGTAATCTACTTGTCGTGTTTTGTCAAGGATAATCATGTAATTTTTTTGTATTTCCTTATTTTGCCGCGTTAAGAATGCAGCACACTTTTGACTTTTTGGATTGACAGGAAATTATCAAAAAATTAGACGTAATTTTTGAAAATTATGAACCGATAAAAACGTAAATATAATTATTTTATTTAAATCTACGTTAATTACATCAATTTCCTTTACCATATTCACCGTTAAAATTTATTATGTTTATTTTCTTGGATACTGATAATTTGCTCTAATTTTAGAATAATGAGTCAAGTTCATAAAAATATTTTTACTCATTTGGAAGTGATAAAATTTTAACAATTACGATCTTCATGTTAAAGTACATTAAAGTTTTTTACTTAATTTTCACATTCTAAGTTTAGTGCATCATTATAACTGTTTCCATTATAGCATAGTTCATTACCATTTCCGTAATTTTGAAACTTTGTTGTTTATAACATTTTAACTTAGCTGTAGAAATGTAAAATAACTTCCGGTTATTAAAAAATTAAAAATCTGCCTGCGTAGTCACAAGCTTGTGAGCAACCTAGATTCACTCCGGGTTTTTTGAGTTTTGCTCAAAAATCAAATGTTCGAAATGTGGATGCCTTTTTTGGCTTATTTTTGCCTGGAAAGGTGAAAAGTACTGCACAGTACTGATTAGTGCCAAAAGTCCATCTCCAGGAGCAACCCATAATTTTTTAAAAAAATTATTCGACATCATTAAGTCAAAATCTGAATTCAAAATCGATGTTAAAGTAACACCTTGAAATTTTTTCGATGTTTTTGATTTTGGCTTTGATAAAAAAATTGCTTCACATGTCACGAAATCCGTTATTATTTATACATTTCAACTCGGTGTCATCAAACTTTACCACTCAATTATAATTCTCTGGATAAAATGTCTTCTAATTTTCTAATACTACTGTTTTTTCATTAACTTAAGCGTGGCGAGTCATCACAATTTCATGCTTCATAAAATTGGGTAGACTTAATTTCTAAAAAAATAAAAATTAGTGGCTTCGTTTCCAAAAATTTTTGCATAGACATCCGTCTTTTAGCTAAATTAATTTACTAAAATTTGCGTGACTCAAATGCATAGCAATGACTCCGTCTTTTAATTTACTATAATTGACATCTCTTTTGTACTAATAATAATTTATTTACACATACCATTAGTAATTCATTTAAAGCCGCTCCCACACTCGGCAAATATTCGCGTCATTGTGTAGTACAATTTGCTCATCGCAGGCTGATGTCAACGCTGGCATCGTTTGCGATGATTGTCAAAGGGCCTTGATTGATTTTTTATTTGAAGACCGTGATCTTCTTAAATGAAATTTTAAGTTACAAAATCTTGGTTTCAACAAATCGTAAGTCGAATATTTGGCAAACAAACGCAAACGTTTGCGACGTGTGGGACAACCTAAAGTTACACTTGTGAGCCATGCGAAAATATATTCAATCATCGTTTCGTTCACTTTAATTGTTAACTAATTCATCATTATTTTATAAAAAGAAATAAAATACAATAGAATTAACTTCACGTTTAGAGAATTAGAAAATTAAAAAGGAATTTCGCTTTTATTGTTTAAACAATTTGTCGCTAAATTGTAAATTTCATAACATTTTAATACGTAAAGTTTAGTAATTTATACCTTGCACAACTCATATGAGCTCATTTAAATTATTATAATTACGAAGGTCAAAATTAATAATTCAACTTATTTGAACGAGTTCCATGTGGTCGTGGAGAGCAATCTCATAAATCATAATTTTATTGAAACTATAACAATACATGTCTTTTCTCGGTGGGTTGCGTTTGGAGGTCTTCCTCTCGTCATCTTTGTCACGGATTAAAATTTTATTTTTTTGTGAGATTTGGAACGAGAACAGCGTTAGAAACTAAATAAACTGTTTTGGTCTACCTTTGATTATTTCGGTTGGATGCACAACGCTTACTCTTTGAGTTATCACCTATTTGGACAACCTCTAGCGGAAGAGTAAGTAATATTTATTATGAGCGATTTCTTCTGGGGTAGTCCAGTCTGCATGTAGCTTTCCCGTTTTATTTTAAAAAGCGTTTCATTTAAATTTTGTCGTCGTTTGAATATCGCAGATTCATCTCACGAGCGTCATCCAAGATTCCTAATAATCAATAAGCGTTATAAATTCCACCTGACTCATAGTTAATTTAAATATTACCCGAGGTACATAATATATTATATTGATTTTTCACACATATTAGTGATGCCACTTTTACATTTTATTCTAATTGGACCTCTTTCATGATAATTTAAAAAGGTAGATTCTTAAAATGCTGTAATTTTTAATCTAATTGCTGGATTTATGTGGCTTTGAAAGTAGTACATTTTTTAATATTTCGCCTTAATTACGTTTTGTAATTGTAAATAATTATTTTGTTGACAAAAAAAACTGACAATGTCCGATATACATATTTTTATAGCTTGTTTACGTACAATGGATATTCAAGGACTTTTTTAAAATTGATTTTATTATCCTATATCTGACTGTCAATCAACATCAAATTCTTACCTTTATTTTTGGGTAAAACTTGGCTCAATTCAACTTTTTTCAGTAATCAAATTCAATTCAACTTAAAAATTTTTTTTTGAAAAAAGGAAAGAAATGGAAAGGAGTGACCAAAATTGACTTGTCTTTCAATTTAACTTTTATTACTTTTGTATCAACTTTATATTCTGCGCTTACCCAACCAGCGATGCTGATATCATTGCCCGACCAACCTACAAGGCTAACGATGTTTATCGTTTTGAAAATTTGATGAAAAAAATTGTACAATACAGTTCTACCAAAAAACTAGAACCAAAATAAAACCAAGTTTTATAAAAAGTGCATGAAAACCTTAGCTGATTACTTTTGGAGAATTTAAAAATAAGTATAGCGTTTCAAAAATTTATAACTTGGAAAAAAGCAAGGTTGCGAAATTTGATATCATCTTAATGCTTTTTAACGAATTAATTAATCGCGTAACGGAAATAAGAGAATAAATAGAACCACACTATAAAAAAATATAAACTTATCAATGTTTTCAATTTATTGCCGAATTACTGTCAATAATTTTATCTTCTCAAATAAAAAATATTATAAATCAATGTTTATAATAAGACGTAATAATGACGTGTAAAAAACACGTTACTTGACGTATAAATAACGTCATTTTATAGATATCACATTTTATGACGAATCACCCTGTATAATTATTTAGCGAAAAGTTTGGAGGTAGGACTATCATTTTTAATATAAAATATTAAACCTTAATATTTTCTAAATTAAAGTTGAAATGTTGCGAAAATACTTTTCATTTTAAACTAAATTAATATTTTGTGGTAATATTGAAGCTTCGTTTTATTTACCAGCGATAAAGATTTTTTGTTTCGACTTGAATGGACGTCGATTTTAACGCAAAAATAATTTTTGTGGAAACTTTTCAAGCTTTCGAACAAATTCATTTGTTTTTAATGCTGAATTCGCAGATAATCCACTTTAAATGCTATCAGCGCGTTAAGCTTCACAGCGGTTGATTGTATGAGTAAATATGTATAATCGATATAAAATTGTCCATATTTGTTCGCTATTGTCTGTCTGAATTGTTGATGCTTACTGCTAAGTACTCACTTCAGTAACTTTTTCATAAATATTCATATTCCTGAAAGAAATATTTTTGTTCAAATGTTTTACTTTATCTGCCGTCCGACCCGTCAGCAAAAGTAGGTAGCGTGTCTGATGAGTTATATTAAGCAGGACGGTACTGGTACGAATTGAAGTACCTTGTACTCTTTCACACTCCGTAATTCTCCAGTAAGATATAATTTTGCACAAGACAATGTGTTTATTTTTAATTAATCACATTTTTTATTTTTAAAAATTTTAATAAGTAACCAGGTCATTGCAATAACAAATCACTTATATGTTAAGGTTTTTTGTTTGTTTTAATTTATTATTTTCCTACCTGCACCGACACTTGCGTAACAAAAATGAATTATTAAAATTTTAGTAAAGAAACTGCTTATTATGAAGTATTCTTTCAAGGAAATTTTATTTTCTGTAATTGGCGATTATTGTAAAATAAATGCAATAATAATATTTGTATCCATGTATGTACTGACTATTTAGTAATCGCGACACATACACGAGTAAAAATTTTAAGGCGAGTCTAGACTTATTAATTTACACAATTACGTTATAAAAACTTGTATTTACTTTCGTAATTTAAAATAGTAAATGTGTGTCTCGGTATTTTGAAATTATAAGTAAGACAACATTTTAAAATTAATTATAGAATTTTTGAAAATTTTTAAAATTTATTGGTAATGCAAAACCTTAAATTATTTATTATTATTATTTTCATAAAATTCGTAGTCAATTTTTTGACTACGAATTTTAATGTTGATGAACTAATTTTAGTAGCTACCTAAAAACAATTGATTATAGTAATACTAAAAGGTATAAATTTTATTGTGTTGAATGAGCAACCTTCCTTTTAAATTTTCCCATGCTACACTAGAAGAAATATAAATTGGTGGCAAACAAAATTTTTAGAAAATATTTTGGCTTTTTTGGGAAAAGAAAAAGAAAAAGAAAATATTTGTTGAATACCAGTTTTAACAGCAAGCTTGCCAAATAAAAAGAAAGTAAAAAATTCTTGACCCCCCCCAGTAATATATTCCTGAGTACACAACTACTAGATGTTAATTACCACTTGTTAACGTGCGTCAGTATAATATTATATTATTGTTGTTAAACATAATATTTTTATTAAAACATTGCTGGAAATTACAAAATTATGTAACAATTTTGTGTTAAAATTAAAGCAATTAAAACAAAATACTAACAAGCAAAGCCATTAAGAAGCAGATTTGTCAAAACAAACTCTAAAATATATTTTTTATAAAAAACACGAATCTACATTTAGCCGAAATCAAGCAATCCAGACGATGACTTGATTTTTTTTTGCATGTCAATGATCGTAAGTTAGAACATATTAAAATGATTAACGCAAACAAAATCAACAATGGTTCAAATGAGTACACGTAAGTTCAGACTACATATAGAAATTTTTTATGGAAATTAGTTAAATTAAAACTAGAAAAACTAAGTAAATGCCATAGAATTCAATTTAATTCATAAAATTTCGACAGTAGTTTACTTTCTTCTGATGTTTTTCTGTTTGCTAATTTTATTGTAAAAATTTTCACAAGCTAAAGATTTGTATTGTAATTTATTATTAATAAAACATACATTTAAATCATTTAAACAAAAATAAAATAATTTCACGTAAAAAAGGAAAATTAATTTTAAAATCAAAATGAGAAAAATTGTACTGTCTTACGAATAGAAATTATTGACGTGAGACCAGAGCCGTATTTTTGCATAAGCCCATAAAGCCCGGGCTTGTGGCGCAAAATTTCAGGAGACAGCTTCCTTTTCTCTATAAATTATTTAAAAAAAGAAATGTGATGTAGACACCACATGCCTTCCTTTTTAAACTGTTAATATTTTTCTTAATAACTAAAATGTAAAATAATTATTTTAGAATTGAAATCTCCTTAATCCATTCGTGCGCGTCATATATCGTTTTACTTACAGTAAAGTGCCCTTTTTGCCCTCAGAATTGTAACCAAGCATAGGAGGTGCACAATTAGATGCTATAAGAGTCTCAAATATAAAATTTCAACTTTCTACGACCTGCCGTATTTGAGTTATGCGACATACATACGTACGTACAGACGTCACGACAAAACTAGTCAAAATGGATTCAGGAAAGGTCAAAATGGATATTTCCGTCAAAATCTGAAAACCGAAAGAAATCGGGATTACAATACTTCCTTATTTGCAAGGAAGTAAAAACTGGAAGAAGTTCGCCGTTTTTTCAGGTTTAATTTGAAAAATATCAATTTCAGATAAAAATGCGGAAATTAAAGTTGTAGAAAATTAAATTTCTTACAACTTTTGTCTTTACAATTTTTTATTAAAATTGAAATTGGCTGAGTTATTCAGGAGAAACCGTTTTTCATAAAATTCAAAATGCTGCCGCTTTATTTTAGGTTTAATTTGAAAAATATTAATTTCAGAAAAAAAAACACGACAACCAAAGTTGTAGGAAATTGAATTTTCTACAACTTTTGTTTTGACGATTTTTCGTTAAAATTGAAATTGGCCGACTTATTCAAAACAACCATTTTTCATAAAATTCAAAACGGCGCCGCTTTTTTCAGGTTTAATTTGAATACTATCGAATATAGAAAAAAAGTGCGAGAATGTATGTTGTAGAAAATTCAATTTCTTATCACTTTTGTCTTGACGATTTTTCGTTAAAATTAAAATTAAACAAGAAAAACCATTTTTCATAAATTTAAAATGTCGTTTTGAAAAACATCCCTTTTTTAGGTTTCATTTGATAAATATTAATTAAAAAAAAAAAACGCAAAAACCAAAGTTGTAGGAAATTGAATTTTCTACAACTTTGGTCTTTACGATTTTTCGCTAAAATAGAAATTGGCCGAGTTATTCAGGAAAAATCATTTCGCATAAAATTCAAATTGGCGCCGCTTTTTTCCGGTTTAATTTGAAAAATACCGATTTCAGAAAAAACGTGCAGGAACCAATGTTGTAGAAAATTGAATTTCCTGCAACTTTTGTCTTTGCGATTTTTCATTAAAATAAAAATTGGACGAGTTATTCAAGAAAAACCATTTTTATATAATTACCACAACCACATCGATTCTCAAACGAGAATATTTTCATACAATAATTTATGTAGAAAATACAAGGTCTAGGTTAACAAGGTTTTTCGAGGTCTAGAAAATATCCACATATAAATTGGCAGATCTCGAATGGAGAGCACTATGATTTACAGTGGAGGTTCAAATAATTGTGCAAGAAAAAAAAAGTTATACAATTATTGTTGTTTCAAATAATACTTCGTGCGTTAATTTTAATTACAACGGTTTATTAGCTTCAGCGGTTACAAGATGATTTGCCAATAAACTTTTATTGTATTCGAAATTGATTTTAAACGAGCATTTAAATTAAATGACCATCGAAAAAATTGTTGCGTATTTTCAAGACTAACGCCAAGAGTTCCTTTGTCTGCTAAAATCATCAAACGTACAAAATTTTAAATTCTTACCTTGATAAATTTGCATTTCATGTAAATGAAACTTTGTTTGCAGACACCTGTATGAATTACTAACGCACTTAATTATGCAATTATTCCGTCTAAAAATAAACTTTTTAAGTTCATTACATAAATAAATTGTTCCTATTTAATTAGAATTTTCAATCGTAATTTTAGATTTGCAGATTTTACTGTTACAAAAAAACTTTTTAATTTACAATTTAACTAATGATTTTTTTTTTATTTTCAGTGTTGCAATCTCGAAACGAAGTCAATGTAGAAAATGGAACCCCAGAATGCGAATCACTGCCCAGCTACTCCATTGCATCAGGTTTGCCCAGTTATTCCGAAGCATTGGAACAATTGAAGAAAGTCAAAGAGTTATCAGTTATAAATACCAAAGTAATAATAGAAAATGAAGACGATCCCTGGGTGCCTCGTACACCCCCAACGCCTGTTGCAAGGTTATCGGTTACAGAATTTTTGCAACTGTACAAGAACTCAAATCCGTCTTTTCCATCGAAAGTGTGAATATCTCTTCTTGATTTTTAGGAAGGAAATAAGTTAAAATGGCAAGAATAATTTCGCCAACAGTGAATTCTAAACCGTGGATGACGGTGAAAATGAGAAAAAATTATGAGCTGAAAACCAAAAAATACTTAATGTTGTAGAATAATTTTTTGACTTCACCTCGTTTTTGTACAAATTTGTTAAAATATTAATTATTTCGAAGAAAAAAACAACACAAAATAAAAATCAAATCTTCCAAAGGATTCCGGCACAAATGATAAAAGTGCTTTGTAATGCATGAAAATTGTGCTGGAATAATTTGAAAAATTTTATCAATTTTATTAGCATTTATATGGAATCGCGGTGTGTAAAGCAAAAATCTTTTCAAGGAAAAATGAACCAGGTACATTTTAAAGCGTTGTTCTAAATAATGTATTAGCTGTGATAATATTTTATCATTTTTGATATTTGTTTTGTGTGTTAAAAATCAATTTACAAAAATTCAACACAAATTTGTTTCAATTCAAATGGCTGTGCTAAATAACGATAATTAATTTATAAACTTGACTGAATATTAATATTAGATTTAATTGTGATAATTTAATTTGTAAATTTTGTGATGCTAGTGGTCAATTTTTTTAGTACTTGTATAATTTGTATAATTTTAATAATACATTTCCTTACAAAATATTAATTAGATTATTTTTGTAAGCATCCTAACCATCCACAATTTTAGTTGTTATAAAACAAATTAAGCCGGTGTCTCTTCGGGCATTGGAGAAGTAGCTTTATCAACTTCCTCTTCAGCTGCCTTTTCTTCAGCAGCAGGTTCTGCAGCTGCAGGAGCAGGTTCTGCAACTGGAGCAGCAGGTTCTGCAACTGGAGGAGCAGGTTCTGCAACTGGAGGAGCTGGTTCTGCAACTGCAGGAGCAGGTTCTGCAACTGCTGGAACTTCTGCACCAGCTGCAACTGCTGTACCTTCTTCTTCGCCTTCTCCTTCCTCTTCTTCTTCTCCTTCTCCTTCTCCTTCTCCCTCGCCTTCACCTTCTTCAACAACTTCTTCTTCGCCTTCTGCTTCCTCTTCCACTTCTTCTTCTCCTTCTGCCTTTTCTTTCGGCTTAGGTTTCTTGCCCTTCTTCTTCTTTTTCTTAGTATCTTCAACAACTTCCTCTACCACTTCTTCAGGTTCGTCGTAACCTTCTGGGAAGAATATCTTGCATTCTTCTTCTCCTTCAACCGTGTTGTAGCTCATAAATGTAGGAGCAAGTTGCGAGAAAGCACAATGCGCTTCGCTTGTTTTCCTCGAAAGCTGTATAACAAGGATTCCAGCTCTGAAAATTATTTAAATATTATATGTAATTGTGGATTGTATTAAAGAAACTTACTGAACTCCGCCAATGCGTTGCTTTTCAAATTTATCTTTAGTTTTACAAATTAGCGTTGCAGTTTCTGGATTATCTGTCGTAAAGAATCCGTACTTCATAATTTCGTCTGGATATTCTTCCATTAATTCGTACACCTCCTTCCTCTTGAATGTATCGAAAGTGATTGCAATGTAAGGTGGAATTGGAATAGGCTCGGGCAAGGCAATGGTCTCGTAGGCTCTTGGGAAGAGTAATTTGATAGCTAAGCCTTTTGTAAGTGTATTTGGTGGTGCCCACAGACCAGTGATAGGAATAGTTTCTTCGAGCGATTGCTGAGATTTTAAACCCTTCGAACCCAGAGTACCTGTCTTGGATCCAACTTGAGTTTTCGAAGTTATTTCGGTTTGGGAGAAGACTATACTTTTAGATTTAGATGGAAGTTTAAATTCGGACAACGATGGCATGCCATCTGACGTAGTCGATTTTTTCTCTTCTTCCGGCACATCTTTCGGAATTGGAACGTGCGATATTAAATTAAATGCTGGACTATCTTCACTTCCCGGAGGACACATTGATTCTCCATAAATGAAACTCAGAACAGCGTCGTCGATATCACCACTGAAGAGATCGTGATCGTAAGGTTTAACCAGATATGCGATTGTTTCGGTATTTAAGAGATTGTGCAGGTCTTGTTCTACAAATTCTTGGTTTGCAAAGTATAACAATTCTTCCAGCATTTCTTCCGTTATTTTTGGTCGTTCTGTCGCGGAGATTGCTAAACCAGCTGGTTCCCACAAATCCTTCAATGCATCTTTCACTTGAACTTTTACAATGGGGAAAACGAGAATTACGCCATTATTTTTGTAGGTTTCATTGACATGATTGGCAACCTCGAATCTTCGATCGTAGATTGCTTGTTCTCTCTTCTCAGTTTCAATTCTTATCTTTTCGTCTAGAACGGCTTTAACCAGAGCATATCTTTCACTTTCTTCTTCAGATAATTCGGTAATCTCCCTAGCTGTGGGAGATAAAACTCCGGTGGATTTGTAATTTTGATATAACTTTAATTCGCTTAGTATAACCTGCGTTAATTTTGGAGCGTCCGCTCCAAAAACCAAATTTACCATTTTGCCACCCTACAAATTTATTACATGTTAATATTTTGATAAAAAGAAGAATGGGTTAGAAGTTACAATGACAAACATCCACGTGGGTTCGCTTTTTGTTCTGAAACGTTCCAACACAGTAATTCCATCGGATTTGGCCTAAAAATGATTATGTAAAATTAAAATGCATTTTTGAGATACGAAAGGGTTTACTATTGCCAATGCCAGATTGTCTCCTCCAACTTCGACTTTGATTTTCTTTAAGGTTGCACACATGGAAGAGCATGGTCCACACCATTCCGAATAAATGTCGATTACTGCAAAAACGTAAATTATGACATTTATCGTGACAATGTCGAAATAATATTAAAATTAGTGGAATTTGTGATATTTTCGTTAAATTAAGTTTAATTAAAATTGGGCGAGGAAGAGAAATATTGGAAAGCTAATACAAATCGATAAAAGTAAATTTGATTATACTAACATAGTAAGGCAGGTCTCTGCATCAACTTTTCCCATTCTTCATCGGTGCTTACATCCTGTTGTAATTGTACTGCCTGCCCCTTCTTGGCCATTTAATGTAAAATTATATGAAACCCCTAAAAAATTCCCACCCCGTGGTAAAAATTACCGAAATAACTAAAATTTGTGTTCATGGCAACCCGTCGTTTTTATTGAACAAACATTGCGTTGCATGGTTTACGTGAAATATTATATAATCAAATTTAATTCGTTGTCCTTGATTGGAGTTATGTTATAGGGCCAGTTTATAGATTTCACATTTTCCGGCTGTTCCTGTAATAAATATAAAATGTCGTTAATGAAAGTAGATTCCTGTAAATCCACCAGGAGTTTTTTGGATTGTTTAATCATAAGAACAATTTTTTTTTCTTCTTCCTGAAAAAAATAAAATATAAAATATGTAGTTTACTAAATTGGAATTTTAAATACCCGAAAATCGTCGCGTATGCAAATCACCTCCCGTTTCATGACTTGCATTGTAAGTTGCAAATTCCTAATATTTTCCTGCAGACTTTCGAGAGATTTAAACTTTTTGGTGCAATTAGAATTTGTGCTTTCGAATTTATCGATTTGGTTTATCAAATCACATCTAAAAAATTTAGACGGATTTTTTAGCTCTTCGATAGGTTCAATGGAAACTTCCGGAGAAGTAAAATTCGACATTAAAATTTTATATCTCGGGAAATCTATAAGAGACATCAACATCCTACTTCGTAACGTGTTTGTGGTAATCAAATTTGACAACTTTTCTCTTGTATAGTTAACATTTTCGATTTCGAGGTTTTGTATTACTCCGTCATCCGACACGTTGATATGTTTTGAATCATTATTTTCGACATACCCTTCCAGACTAATTTGCAACTTTTCCACATTTATCGCAACATGTTCGGTAACTAAAGGTTCGTACTTGTCGATAGTAATTTTATTTTTGTTTTTGATTTTACGAGGCATAGAAATGGAATTATCTAGTTTTGGGTTCTGCCAGGACCGATTTTGTTGTTGTCTGCTGATATCGCTATCATCACATATATCACTTAACCACCACCCAAAATGAGAATCTCTTTTTGTTTCAAAACTACCGTCATATTTGTAATACCGCATGTTTACGAAATTATAACTCAAAACTTTTGAAGTAAAACAATTTGTCTTAGTCGAATGCGACACCGTTAAGAGCCGTACACTTAAATATCACATATACTTTAAAACAGTAATTAATTTGCTATTTCTAAGGGCTTCAAAATAGAACTGAGTGCAACCTTAGTATCTAACCTAATTAATGCCTAACAGATAAGACTTTGATAATTGACTGAAATTTTAAACGAATGCGCGGATTAATCTCAAGTGCTATGCGATACTTCAAAATTAGTAATATCGATTGGCTTTTTCCCTGATGTCGTCGGTAATTTTATATTTTATCGGCTAAAAGGAAAAAATATAAATTTTACCAATTTTTCCTATTATTAATTTTACTTTTAAATCACTAGTTCTCGTATATCACAATTTTTAATTGCCCAATAAAATTTAATTTTAGTGCTACGAGATAAATGGTTATATAAACATATTTTTGTTAAATTATTATCGAATTAAAGAAATATGCAGGAAAATCTAAAATTTCAAAATCCCCACAGTAATTCCAATATAAAATTATTTTATTTTTAAATATCAGACCCGAAAATTGGATAAAATAAACTTCAGATAATTTAATTTGTCGTTTAATTATTGGATAGCAGGCTGACAACTTGTTAGGGAAACCATAAAAATATAAAGTTCTGTGGAATTAAGTGTGAAAACTTTACATAGAGCAATTTATTTCCTTACGAATTAAAAAAAAAATTAAGATAACGAACAACCACTTTACCTTTAGCACAAGTAGTCCTACAATCTATAACACAAACAAAAGTCCTTGGATAAACAAAGATAACAAATTAATTGCTAATAAACAAACAATAATAATTATTGTTAATTTTATATTAAGCAACATAACAAGTTAATTAAAGAAATTGTATATTAATAGAAAAAATTACTACTTCATTTTTTGCAAACATTTTTTATTGCAGATAGTTCTTTCACAATACATATCCGAAAAAACACTCAACCAATCCACTGCTGTGGGATTCTTTCTTGCCCAAAATATATGAATATATTTAGATAATTAGGAATGATAATGTAGAAAAGGGAAATGTATTTGAAGTCTAATTACAACAAAACTAAAAAAAATTTAAATCCAAGTCGTAAAGTTACATCGACACTGCTGATTGAGAGTTAGATAACTGAATCAGTCTGCTCTTATTAACCCAAAAAGGAAATGGAACTTCACTGCAAAAATTATAATTTACATTCGAGAAAAGAGTTTTTAACTTTTTTGCCTTTTGTACACATATAATGGGTTTAAAGCTTAGAGGATTGCTAATTATGTTTCTGAAAAAATTAAAAAAAGAAATGGATTCAAGAATGCAATATGCATTTGCATAATGCAGCCTCGCGTTGCAGAAGACTAGCATAACAAACATCTTCAAATACTAAGTTTCCAATTAATTTGTTTATTACGATTATAATAAATTTGCCAATTCCAAAATTTATTTGCTAAATTTCCTTTGTCATAAATGACTATGTAATTAGAAATAATCACAAAATATTGTGTTTGGTATTTACCTATTAAATTACGCAGACATCAATATTACTATTAATTCCTAACTAATCTGATAAGATAAAATAATAACAACGAGGAATATATAATTTTATCAGTCAGTTTAATCTTTTGTGTAAAATGTTAATTAATTTCATAATTATCTCCTAAATAAACAAAGCAAAGGAATTACTCAAACCAGATAATAATTTTGTAAACCAGATTTTTATTAAAATAATTTTAATTTTTAATCTTTAAAAAGGACAATAATTGTATTCTATAATTTCATTACGGTTTTTAGGTGCAGGCTTCTTATCCTCTTCAACCTTTACCGGCACTTCTTCTATTTCTTCGACTGGTTCTGGTAGATCATTAATGTTCAATTCGGTTTGCTCACGAAAACCTGCTTTTACTTCCACATCAATTTTTAATTGCTCATAAACAGAGCGAATTAGTTTGGGAACATTGGCACCAAACAATACCTTCATCAGTTTGCCATTCTAAAACTCATTTATTATATTTCAAAAATTTAAAATACAAAAAGGGTTAATATCCTTACCATCATAAACATCCACGTAGGTTCGCTTCTTTGACGAAATTGTTCGAGAAACGACAATTTTTCCGCATCAGCCTAGAAAAAACCGTATTTTGTTGATTTTCTGAAAAAAAATTGCATTACTTACAATAGCAAAATGTAACTTCTGGTCTCCTACGTGGTGCATTAAGCTTCTTAAACGAGGTAGCATAGCCACACACGGACCAGACCATTGAGAATAAACTTCAATGACTAAAAATGAGTTACGTAGAAATTTTTAAGGTAAAAAATAATATGTTACTTATTAACTGTGGTTTTTCCATTAAGCGTTCCCAATGGTAATCACTGTATATTTCTTCCTGAAAAGGACGTAAAACTTTATGATATCTTACCATTTTAAAAAAATGATTTTGACATGAACATTAACTAAAAAATAAATAAAACATTATTTATATGGTTACGGGAAAATATTTGAATTTACAGGTAACAGTCGGCTTATTAGATAAAAATAGTTCTTTGCGTAACAAGTACTGAATGTGCATCTTTTTAGTATGATTTTGGATGAATATAAACTGAATTAATTCTGAAAAAGTTTTATTTCAATGGTAAGGGTTGACTTTATATTTTGAAGTGGGTTAAAAAAAAATAAGTAAATAATTGAAATTTTTCCAAATTTCAGAGAATACCATTTAATTTTTCATCTTTAATATCTGCAAAAATTGTTTAAAATATTCCTTATTTAAATTACTTTGGAAATTTTAAGATAGGGTTTAAATGTAACTGCATTCATTACAAAGGAAACACGCGACAAAGAAAACTGTTGAAAGAACAACTTTTGCTAAAATTGCCACAATGAATAATTTATTCCGTCACGTTTCATTTAGTTATGCAATTCAATTGTAATAAATTTGAAAAGTACCGTTAACCCGGTTTGACAATTTTTTGTTAATTTAATAATTTTTAAGTATTTCGATAGGCAACCCAAGTTGAATTTGTTGTTATCAATTGATTTAATCAAAAACAATTCAAATGGTAGATTAATTGTGATAAATTATCACCTTAGCTGGTCTCGCGTACCTGTATATGTATCAAAGCTTTTAGAGGTTTTTACATAGGTATTCGAGACCTCTATGGTTACCAAAATTTAAAGTCTTATCATTTACGTATACGAAACTTTTTTTTTGAATATTTAAAATTTTACCTTTCGTTTTTCGTCATAAATACAATTTTTAAATAACTATCGCAATTATTTAGTAAGAGGTTTTACGTGATTAATATAAAATCGACATGCTAAAAATGATAAAAGGTATGACGAGTAAGGACGAGTAATGATTTGTGATTGGATGCAATTTTTAAGTCGTGGTTTGAAGCCAAAATTAATGTGGATTTAAAATTTTTAGAAATTCTGGCGTGTTGTGTTGTAAAATACATTTTTGAAAGATAACCCGCCGTTATTGTGATGACTAAGAAGGAGGGTAGGAGTAATTGCGTTATTCTTGTTTCCAGAACATTTACTTTTATCTTTTACTAGATCAGAACGAAACAAAAATCAATAAAAGAGTGCAAGTAAATAATCTGAGTGTAATGACACTAACAAATTAATCTTCTACATTAAACAGAGGAGTTTCCGTTAAAAGAGGAAAATAATCAAAAAGTATAGGGTACAACTTTTATTATTTACTTTAGACGGCTTTTGTTGAGCTTTTAAAAAATTTTTGATTAAAATTTAAAAATTAAATCCTGCTCGACTTAGCTTGTAAGCAAAATATTAGTCATGCATGAAATACGCAATTTTGCCGGAGGACACTCGGTATATTTCGACTAAGATGCTTTATTATTGTTTGTTGTTTTCCACAATTATGCTTCTGAAGGGCGTACTTTGGCTATAAACTACAAACTTTTGTTTAAATACAAATTCTGATTTGGGTGTTCCACTCGGGAAAAATTTTGAAGTTTTTATTATGGCACAATATAATTCTTTGTGAACGTAAGAATTGAAAGGGAAAAGGTTTACATCCAGGAAATTGTTTCTGAATTTTACTATAAGGTAGCCTTAGTAGCGTCATCGTAAGAGCGTCGGGACGTCTGTACTAGGCATCGATTTTACGACAGTCCTGCGCGAAAAGCGCGTGTAAAATCATACTTGGGATTCGTGTCGGTACAAACACACATACTTCGGGTTACTATCAAATTTTCGATAAAATATTTACACAAATTTTGTTCTAAATTACATAAAATCACAAGTATTGTTCGGTACTCGCGATATTGAGCTTCAGTTGCTCATTACTTTCGGTATAAACTCGATTGTGTTTAGTGATGCAGGTTAAATTTTATCATTTTACAATTGTGAAACTCAAACCCTAATTTTACGTGAAATCATTAGTGATGTGACCCGATGTGAACCATGATAACGAACTAATTGACTATGCGGAAGGAAAACAGGGGGCCTGGGCCCCCTTGGCCGATGTTTATATCGGCCATGCTTTTTCTCTTCATGCTGCCTACTATAACCATAGCGGAAAAGAATAAATATTGTAAGTGAAATTTTGTCTCTTTTAATATTCAATGCAAAAATATTCAAAGTTAGTGCAAGCAAAAAATGTTAATTTGTCCATTATATGTCCAATGTCGGTATTTACATATTGGCTGGATCAGAAATATTGTTATTGATGTCTACGTCTGGTTCGCATATGGGTATAGTCAATTTTGAATTGCTCTTTTCTATCCGCAAATATTTTCATACCCAAAGAACGTAATTCGGGAGATAAAAAGCAATTCGGCAAGACCGTGACGATATTCTCCCGTCGACAATTTTTAAGCTCAGTTTATTACATTCCAGTTTATGTTTCTACGCAAAATGATGTAATCATCGTATAATAAAATTTAAAAAGTTAAAAAACTTGGCCGTTTAAAATAAATTACCGGCTGGTTTTTCAGAATTTTTTAAAAATTTTTAACTTTTTAACTTTGATGAGCAAACATCTAAAATGTTAAAACCTTTGGGGAACTTAAAATTAACGAAAGATCATGCAACAAGTACAACGAAAGGTAGGTTCAGGTAGTGCAAGTTTTAATTAAGGAATACATGCTGGAAATGTAGTTCTGAGAGAAACAGGGTTAATTATTTTTAATGTAATAAAATTTGGGTTTACTCAGCCTAAAAGTTTATTGTTGAACCGGTAGTTTATTTTTTGATAAAATAATTGAGGAAGTTCGTAATGAAGTTTTAACTAGGTTAGTTTGTAAGGAAAAGCAATTCTAAAAATAATTCTCCAAAATTCATGCCAAAACGGAATTTAATCAATTTACTCGTTACTAGTTAACGTTTCGTGGTGCAGTGCTATCATCAGGCGAAAGCAGTTAGTTTTATTGAGCATAAGCTTCTGTTCTAAAATTCAATTTTGTCGGCTACAGTTACAAACCCAGTAACTGCTGCAGCTGATTTAGATAATTTTATTATCTAAAATTATTATAAATGGGGTTGACCACTGGGAAGCTACGTTTTCAAAAGCTCGAGAGAGAATTTATTGTTGCTTTATAAACCCTGTTAAAACTCTTTTAATTTGCATAGTTTTTGCTATCACGTCACTATAATAAATTACGTAGATACAAATTTATTTCGCCCGCAAAAAGTTTCCTTTATTAGAAAACGCATACAAGAAAGCCGATATAGTTCGGACCAAATGCATTGAAATTTAATTTGAAGGGTTTGGGTTAGGATTAACTTCGAATTTATGTAGACTAGACCAGAAAATTAAGATAATACCCGATTGCTGTTTAATTAAGTTTATTAAATTACTTGGAGCATTTAATTAAAAAGAGGAATTACCAAATTTCGGAGTTTTTCTTTAAATTACTTAAATTGGAAAACTTGTGCGTACAAAATGATGTCATTGTACTAAACAGGATACAATAAAAATAAATTTTTAAATAATAAATACGCAGTTCTTCAGTCGCACTTGTCTCTGCAGATAGAACTTTTCGAATTTGTTATTAATACATTTCCCCATCGGGAAAACATTAACTTTCCTCCGTTCTATTTTAAAATTTTTCTGGATTTATTGTTATAATTTTTAACTTCAAGTTTTAAATAATTAAGAGTGCCGTTGTTGCCAAGTTCCTCTAAGCCACGTCAGTGTATTCAATTTACCTGTTTTGTGAATAACTCTTTACACCAGAGGAAACTCATTGTTCACTCTTGAGAAAATTTACGTCTGTACCAGAAAGTTTTACACGTTATTTCCGCATATATGCAGTTTTTTAATGACAAAAAATTAATTAATCTACAAAAGCAATTTTATAACTACGAAACAGAAGCAGAGGAAGCCATTTAATATTTGTATAAAGTTTCATTTTTCAGTAAAAAAAAAATTATAAATATAAATGGCTAGCAATAATGTTGAGGTTAGCCAGTTATTTTTGTAGTGCTGAAAGCTCCTGAAACCATCTTATATTACATTATTGCATTTAAGTTTTAATTAATTATAAATTTCAAATGTGACATATTGTTCAGTTTTCCTGAAAAGGAGTGTACGTACATAGGAAGACTAAAAACATCCAATATGTCGGTAATTACTTCTTAAAGAACTCGGACAAAAGCGTTTTGTTCTTCAACGAGCTTGAATAGATGAGCTCATCACAGTCCAACATGGTTGAGGGGCCATTGTTTTAATATAATAGAACAATAAACCTAAACTGCATTGATTTATTCACATATATTAATACAACTCCGCATACAATTTATCAATTAATACGTATTATATGATGGAATATATTAAATTATATTATTCGAAAATTATTGTAGAACAGTTGCCACAACATTGGGATTATTGGAGGAAAATGGAAAATCGATAAATTTAAATTTTACTGGCTATCAAGAATAAAAATGTAAAATAAATATTACAAAAGCTCTGTGAAGAGCTAAATGTACTTATTAGCTACATTTTAAATCCTTTTCATACTTTATACAACTGCTTGAAGTTGTCTTTTTGTTTTACGCTACTGTATTCGTACTAGTTTGACATATCCGGCTGCACTTCCCCGTGAAATGTCGTTCCGGGAAGTTATTTGTTTGTTAACTTTTAGTTAAGTTTTATAAAGTTGCAATTTATAATTTTGTGTTTTTATTTTTCATCATTATTGCAAGTTTATGACATTTATCATGAAAGTTAGGAAATTGGACTGCATTCGATTTTCTACTTTTTGGATTTTTCAATAGGATTTAACTATGTTTAAATACTACTAAATTTTCTAAATATTGTTATGTCTCTCTATTTTTAATAACTAAAATACAATTTTTCTATTTCTAAACAGAAAAGAATAAACCAAAAATACAACTTTTTATATCTCCATCAGGCTGAGAGAGACCTAATAAAAGAAAATATAAAATTATATAATTTACTTGAAACTTCCAGCTTTTATACTGCCATATCTTTTTTTTTACTTACAATAATTGAACTTTTAATTTGATGAACAATACGACAATCTTAATAATGTAAGTATTTTTTATTTGAATTATTACTTACTGACAATATTTTTTCCAAAAATTAAAATTAAAAATAATTAGAATTGCAATTTAAAATTTATAGGTGATAGTTAATTTAAGCGTTTTATCCAATTTTTACAATTTTATTTATTGGCAATTTGTTTCCAACCCTATCTATAATATTTTTCTCTATAACTTAGTTTACGTTTCCTGCAGCAATTTACGTGTTATAATGAAAACACAACAAAAGCAAATTTCTCAACCGTAAGTAATTTGAGTTCGTTATTTGACATAGGGACAATTTATATCGTCAATAAAGATCCAAATGCATAGTTAGAAAAGACAGTAATTGGCTTACAGTAGTGATTGCAATTTTAATTTAAAATATTTTTACTCCCGAAGTGAACGATTATTAACTTAAAATTAGCAGGTAAAATATTAATCAATACTGGCAACGGCCATTTTCACACCAATTACCCCGAAAATTACATCTTTACCCACTTTCGGATATTATGTAATTTTTCATCTTCTCCCCAAATACATCTTCACTTATCCGATTATAATTTAATTTTTTTAAGATAAGGAAGCCGAACCGGGGGGTCTGGGGGGTATGGAATACCCCCCAGGACATATTGGAAATATTGAAAAAAGGACACGAGTAATTTGTCAAATAATAATAATTTATTATGATACAAAAATAATAAGGATCGATGATGCTACTGCTACGCATATTCAGGATTTTCCATAACACAATAAATTTTAACAGTAAACGATTAACTCTGTTATCACCAAGCCATTAGAAAGATTTATGATCTAAATGACCTTAGATCAAGCACTTCCATCATCTGATAGGTACACCGATAAGAAATTTGATGATTCGAGATTCAAACCCATTATACTCCACTATTATTTCCGTAAATAGTAATTTTGGTATAAGTGCTTACGCCTGAACTCTGTTTTTATTTATTTTAAAAAATATTTCTAATAATTCTGTAGTCCATTAGACTTCATAGCTTCTTAGTTAATAGTCTTTTAATGTACCTACTGACTTATCAATAAATGTAATAGTAGAAATAAATGCTGCTTAATGTTTTGATAAAATCATCAAGGAACAATACAGATCAATATAATACACTACATAAAACATAAGCGACTAAGGCATCGATTTTTCATTTATCGAAAGTAGGTTACTGGAAAATCAAAAACTGTCGAAAATAAATTACAAATTATGATAATAAAAGATTTCGAATTTCGCTGTGAAGTTTGGTGAGAAATAGATTCGCCGTGTAGTGGCTAGATCCACGATTGTCAGCATAAATTTATAAGGGATGTAAACCGAGAAAATTCGATGTCTATAAAAAAGAACTAATATTGTTAAAATAAATGTAAAAAATTATCAAAAATTATAAAAGCCACAAATTTTCGCTCACTTATTGCTCTTGAAAGGGAGGAATAAAATTAAGAATAAATTGCTTAGCTGAAAGTGCAATTTACAAAACTGTGATTATGTTAATTTTGTTGTAGGGTTCTAGCAAATTTCGCTTGAGTTATCGTTGTAGCAGGAAGTTATCTGTACGAGAATATATATGAATCAATCCCGTTGGAATTTGTATGGTTAAGGGTTGTTTTGAATTAGAGAAACGTTACTCAGATTAGAATTTTAGTTTGATTAGTCGAGAGATTTTACTAAGGGTCGTTTATGTATTAAATTTATTTTGAATTGTGTCTGACTCTAAAGTATCGATTGTTCTTCGGGAAATACAAAATTTTGTCATTTTCTGTTCATCTAACAAACAATTTGCAAAGTTCTGTAGTGAAACTTGAAAATTAATTAATCTATTTGCGATATAAGTATACACAATTAAGTGAGGGGAGAAAACATCAAAGTAATAACTTTTGATAATATTCTTAAGTAAATTTGTTTTTGAGCTTAGAAGTTATTTTAATTAACGCATGGATGAAATTTACGCTTTCCCCTAATTTACTTTAATTTTTAATATTAAAAATCGAGGAAAAAAAATAAAATTTGTTCTTTTCGTTTTTGGAAGGGAATATTTTTTGGTGTTTTGCGATCCACGTGAGTCTCTTGAGTAAACTAATTTAAGCTGCGAAATAAGTTTATGATCTCACTGTTCTCTAGACCTTAAAGGTTAGTCTCGGCACCTGAGGCTACGACAAAATATCTTCTCCTTTGCTAACCCTTTCTACAAGGATGCGAAATGTGCTATGAGTCATAACAATGACGAGAATGCAGGTCATGTTGACAAACTTACAAGAAGCGTACTTTCAAACTTTTGAGTTTAAGGCATTGCTGCGGTGATTATGAGGTTTAATTTGAAGTTCTATGAAGTATGGAAATGGGTCTTTAAAAGGTCTCTACAATGAATGCAAATTATATCTTGGAGAATCTCCAAAGTGGTTCCTGAAGTTAACTATAAAATTTTACACAATGAAGAATTTTTAAATTTGATTTTTGCGTAATTTTAAATACAAAAATATTAAAAAATAATTTATAAATTAAAAAAGAAAGAATAATTCATTTAAAACTAATTTAATGGGGTGGTAATTCTAGTCGTTTCTTTAGCTATTAAAGTAGAAGAACTTCAAATTGACTAATAAAAATCAACAGTTTTCCCTCAGCTCCGCCTTTTAAAGCTCACATTACATTTTCATTGGTTAGTTTAATTAGAATTAAATAAGTTTTAAAGGTGGTGATCGAAATCGATAAATGAACTTTTACTCTTTATTTGAGTAAATGGACTATCAAATAAAACACAAGTTCAATCCGGATTTACATCAATGGTTAACAATACACATCATGCAAAATCAGACATAAGTAGAGCAAGGGTACTCTAAAATTTAGAGGCTTTAAATAATACGACGAGAAACTTAGTAAAATTTGCATTGATACTGTGCTTGTTTTGTATTTGCTATTTTTTTGCTAGTTCCCACTCTGTCGTACTTTTGTTCTTCTGTTTCCATCGTTTCGTTGTCTACCTATTTTCTTTGATCTCATTTGATTAGATTTATAGTGTGGTTTGTACCTTATAAATTATATGTGTGTTATCTGCACCTTTGTGATACTAAACGTTCGTGATTCTTATTCTGTTTGCATGCTACGGTTATTATTTTTATTTATTATTTATGTACATACCTACATTTATTAATTCCTTTGGATGTTGATTACGAAATAGCTTTTTAGTTGTATCACTTTGTCTTGCCGAACTAAAACTGCTTCGACTACTTTTTCTGCGTAACTTTGTAATCAATCATGTATAGTCAGGATAATTCGAAAATATTTACGGGGGATTCCCGGTGTTCTTCTTAGAAAAATTTATTGCCGGGCGATCTAGTATTGTTGCCGAATGACCCACTTTTTCACTTCGAGCGGAGCGAACGCGAAAGAGTCTCAAAAGTTGTCGCCGAGTTGAGCGGATTTCCAAGCAAACTCTGTATGGTCTCCATTCCATCCAATCACCGAGATAGCGTCAAAAGACAAAAGAGCGATAAAACAGGCCAGGCTTCTTCTACCTCGAATACTTCACTGTGATGGGATTTTCTAAATAAATTTCTATAATTTTGTCTAAAACGATTAACAGTTCTTTAATTTTGTGATCTTTGACATGATTAGTATCATCAAAAAATGTGATTTTTGAATTAAAGTCTATTCCATTTCCATTTACTTCATTATTTCGATAATGTTCTTCTTGAAAGATAATATTGCCTATTGTAGTTTAAAATTATGTTCAAAAAAAGAAAAATTTTTTTGGTATAAAATCGACATAATATAGTAAATACGTCAAACTTCAAGTTTTTCTTATTTTATTATTGTGTTTTTATATTTTATACTGTCACCAAGAAAGGAGTCTATAGCGCAAACCAAATGGGCTTATAGACCTCGTCGGCACCTGCTCGCAAATTCACTTATTTTTTCACTCTAATTTTATAACCTCTATAACTCGAAATCGGGGAATCTTTGTTTGTTCTTAATTCATCGACGGATATTTACGTTATTGTGCTAATACGCACCCAAGCATCATGATTTCTCGATTTATTTTTATAGTCTTTTATGCCTGTTTTCCACAAAACTGGTTCTGATTGAAGGCAATCAATAAATGCCAATTTTTGTTCGTTTTCCAATTTACGCTCATTTTCTTCATTGCCGAAGAATGCGAATGTGTAAGTATGGGAGTGTTATCGCGTTATCGACTCCTTTGTCTCGCATCAAAAAACCGACAAAAAGCTCCACTCTTTTTTCTCGTGTTGTCTTCCTTTTCTCGCGAGGTTCTCGCGAGAGTCTGGAGTGGCCTGCAAGGCGGAGAACCTAAAAATTAACGCGAGAATTGGCTCCACCCTCTCGTTTCTCATGCTGTTCTCGCGAGATTCTCGCCAGAGTCTGGTCGATGCATTCACAACGAGTGACTGTTTGGTACGGTTTTTGGCATGGCGGCATCATAAGCCTATTTTTTTTTTAAAATGAGCAAAGAACCGCTCTTATACTGTCAATGGCGAGCGTTACCGCGCCATGCTCAGCGAGTTTTTGTTTCCAAAATTGAAGAGGATGACATGGACGACATATGGTTTCTTTACAATCTTTACAATCGATCTTTTGCGCACTGCGTTCGAAAATCGCATAATCAGCCGAAACTCAAAAATTAATCGCAGCTGCGATTTTTCTCCATTAGACTATTACCTCTGGGGCGCCGTGAAAGATAATTGTTACGCAAACAATCCCGAGTCCATTGAGGCCTTAAAACTTGAAATCGACGTTGTGCTGAAAAGTTGTGTAGATCGAATGAGGTACTGTAAAACAAATCGTGGAAGCCATCTGAACGATGTTGTGTTTTATTAATAAATTTCAATAATGAGCCTTACCAGAAAAATCATAATTTTGGAAAAACGTCTACTAGTACTTCTTTTAAAGCAAAATTAAATTCCAAATTTTACATGGCCCACCCTGTATTAGTAGCTCTAGCCTCAACTCAGTTTTTTTGCTGCTATAACAAATTTTTTATTGTTGCAACAAATTTTTTGTTATTGCAACAAATTTCCTGCTGTTTTAACGAATTTGATTTCTATTAAAAAAAAAAGATTACTTGATTTAACAAATTTTCTTATTCCGAATAGAAAAGGCTTCGTTGAAGCTATAGCTACTATAAATTGTTGTTGGACAGTATTCCAAGTAATAAAACTTCAACCACGACCTGCTTTTGCGTCGGACCGTCTGACAATAACTGATTTTTGACTCTTCTGCCTCCTAACTCACTTCTAAACCTCGCTGCTAATTGAATGCCAAAAACTTGCTCTTCGGGGACGTCCATTAATTCCGTGAGCAGTTTTTCTTAGAATTTGGACTCCTCCCTCCCCCTTGGTGAGGATTAGGATTAGGATTAGAAGTGGAGAGCAAGCCACATATCGGGCCCATTATGCTACATCCGATGTCGAGGCCACAACGTGATGATGCACACCGGAAGGCTGAGCTAAGAAATTCCGTCAAGTCCGAGATTCGAACCCAGAAATTTCGGCTCTGTAACTCAACCAGTGATCCCACTAATCCACGGCTTTGACTCCCCCTTGGTGAGATTTGGTAAGATGTAGCGGGAGCCCCCTCCACCTCACATGAGATTTACTCTATAATTTTTAAATAATAAAATTTATTTGATGCTTTACACATTTACATATAATTTTACACTAAATTTCAAAATGTTATTTGTTATAATTATATCCGTCCGGAGTCCGGATTATATGTAATAAAAAATTTATCATATATATGCACTAACATAATATGCAGTAAAAATAAGCTTTAAAATATGCAGTAAAATTCAAAATATGCTAAAAAAAAGTACATTGTGTACAGTTTTCCTTTCCCCTACAACATATTTTTTTCGAAAAAATTGCATTGTATTAAAGATGCTTTATGCAAATTTTTAAATTTTAGGTGGTGGTTTATCCCTAAAATTATTAAGGGATCGCGGCAAGAAAAGCATAATGTGATTGTTTTAAAAGAAGTATTTCGGCGTTGGTTCTCTCCTGCAACAAATATTTTTTGCAAAATAATTTGATAACATTGACGATGCTTTCTGCAGGTTTAAAAATTTTGGGAGATGGCCTACTCCCGAAAATATTAAGTCATCACTTCGAAAAAATTATATGTATTTATTATTGGTTATAACATGAAGTATTTTCTATATAAAAATTCAAAAATTTCACTTTTTATCCTATTTTTAAAGGGCAATTACAGCAGTTACAGCAGTTAAAAAAATTAGGGGTCTATTATTTTTTGATGCTCTACCTCTACCATATATTCAAAAATTATTCAAATCGGTGAGGGACACCGGGGATCCTTTGCTTGTGAGAACAGAGCTACCACCAGTGATGCTAGGTTTTTCTAATTTTTAAAATTTGAAGGTGGCATAAATAAGCAAAAAATATGCACTTACATGTACGAATATGAAAAATATGCATTATAAAATTCGGTATAGAGGTTTACATTACATTATACGAAAATTTACAACAATGCCTCTTATATCTAGCACCAAAAGAAAGATTCAAAATGCATATATTCCGGACTCGAGTTATAATAATAAATCTTGAATTAAATTTTTTTTAAAATTAATTAAATCTCTGAATTAAAAATTTGACATGAGATTTTATTGACCCATAAATTTCTACATTAAAGCAGCATTGTTTATCTCATTGCTGTCCAAAATTTCTTCAAGGGCTGCAAAAATATTTTTGAACAAACCTCATTGCTGTTTCTGCAACTTCGGGTATGTAATTTATGATTTATCTTGCGACTAGCGACGGATTGGGGGGGGGGGGGGGTATGGGCCCCCTGTGATAAAATAAAAATTTATTTATGGATCTTATTGTAAATTTGTTTTGTTAATTTTAAAATAACTGCATATTATGATAATTTAGAAAAAGAAAATCAGGCTATTGCATCCGTATTTTCTCACTCATATTCTTGACTTGATAATCTCAAAAAGTTCTCGACCTTACGGTCTCGAGTTTTTTTTTAATTATTGCAATATTTAAATTTCAACAGATGAATTTGTAGATGGGCATACATTGGATTACCATTTTTAACATTCACAAAAAAATTTGCAGATATCAAAAATCTTAGGAAAAAAAAAGGAAAAAAGTTTTTGAGTAATTCTTTTGTTTATTTCTGCCACAAGCTATTATATTCAGTTATACGACCAGCATTCGAGAAGGTTAAAGAGTCTGTAATTAACCCCAATTTTATTGCTGTTACTTTTATTGATGGTTCTCGAGAACATCTTCACGAAATACTTTTTGTAGCCCGAGTTTTATAAGTTTCAGATAAAGTAATTGATTGTTAGGGGTAGTTAAACATCAGAAACAAGTGAAGGAAATTGCCAAAGAAATTCGATTAATCCGTATAAATTACGTTCTTTAATTTTATTTTCTCCCACTCTTGACACATACAACATAATCTGGTTACATGCACCTAATGCATAAATAAAAGCTTAATCCTGAAATATACTTTTTACCACCGGCAGCTATTATACTATGCATAAAGCAGTAAATGCATTTAAACGCTTTTTAGTACCAATTTAGGAATCGAAAATGCATTTGCATTTATAGTAAAAGTTTTAGTATTAATACTGCTGTCGTAAATAATAAAAGACTTTATAACTGGAGTATGGAAAAAATAGGTTACTTATTCCTTTTCCTGAAATTTTGAAATATCGGTAATTTATTATAAAATACTCAAACTGTCGTGTATAATTTTCTTTGTCCTTAAAACTCTTTCCTGCAAATGGGTTTGTAATTACTATTCCCTGTTAATCTTAATGATAAGAACGTGTAACTGACAGGTGAGCTCGATCATTATGCTTACTTGTGTCTTTTGCATTGCAAAGTCAGTAGAATTAAAGTACCCCATACTTTATAGCTGTCAGGGTTTAGTCACTTAAAAAGCTTTCCAGGTTGATTTTCGTAATAACCAATCTTTTTGTGATTTTCCCATCTAATAAGTGCAATTTTACATTTTGCGAGGATATGTCGAAAAGAGAATTTCAAATGCGCGATAATAACGATTACATGTACATGTTTTTCCAGAAAATTGATTATATAATATATCGTCTTCGCGATAGCAAACGAGCAAACACAGCATAGCATATTGATTATCTAAGTTAAACCACCCCTTCTATTTGACTTTGTCGTTCACCCTTAAAATATCTGTAACCGACTGCACCTTCATATCGGTGGTGGCAAAAGTAAACATATCAGTGATCAGATCACTTTTTTTGCTAAAACAAATTTCAGATAGAAGTCTATCCCTGCCAGCCATATGACTATTACGGTAACGTCTTTATCATTGATTTATTGGAAGACCAAATAAGCCCAATATTTTAAGGACAATTTTACTGCCTATTCTTACGGCGTTGCGACTTTAAAAATTTGCAACACGAAATAAAATACAAATTGAAATTCAACGTGGCAATTTTCAAAAGTTTTCTTGTCGTGAAATTTTATACATAGACACGGAGAGGTTGATAGCTATAAAACTGTAATATCATCTTCCACGAATAAAAATTTAGATATTTAAATGAGGCGCTATAGTTTTTTCATACTTTTATTAGGTTGAACACTTAAAATGCATATAAATGGGTATTAAACAATTTGAAAACTAAATAAACGGTTTTATATTGGTCGTACGATTTTACTCAAAATTTTGCGCCGCGCATCCTGAAATATATGAAAAATAGATTAGTAATTAACATACACCGCGAGTGTACGACTTAAAGTTTTCTTGCTATCATTAAAGTCTTTAATTTTAACTTTTATAAAAGAATAAAGAAAAGACATTGCAATTTGTAATATAAATTGCACTTAAATTATATTAAAATTTTTAATGGGAAAACTTTGTTATACTTTCTGAAATGTGAAAATATTAAAAATTTATCCAGTAAAATATTTAGCAGCCCCACGTTAATAGTAAAGTTATTTGCATTGCAATTTATAACGTTTTATTCTCGAGTCGTCGTTTATTCATCATGATTTGCCTGCTTTGCTAATATATTAACCATCTAGATTCTGGAACTTTTGTTGATTACCAGGTCCCTCGCAAACTTCATATTTTATGTTATATGAGACTGTTATTTCTTTTAGCTTCGTGTTTTCTTCTTTTCTTTTCATTTTTTTTTCCCGTTTGTCTGCAACTTTATCACTGTCACGGGGCAATTTTTCAATTTTTTTTCTTTACTTCGCACTTAAATCAATCAAGAATATTAACGCGTAATGCGCTTTCCAATCGGGGTTGATAAACGCCGTCGAGCAGGAATAGGAACTTTAAAGTACCAAGTGGGTTAGGTCATTTAAACCGGAGGGTTTATCACAACGGAAGTCAAAGTATGCAAATCACGAGTACCCCAGAAGGGAAATAGAATTGTCCCTATTCGATTTGTGTGCTCTCCATGCTTTTCCACACTCGAAAGCCCACTATGGGAGCGAAATGTGCATATTTAATTAATTTATAAATTTATTTATTGCTAAAGTTTCGGTAAATTAATTGTTACTTTTTAATATAAAAGGATCTGCTATTTTGAATTTATCATTTGATAAAGCAATTTTCTTTCATTATACCCACGTTTCAGTAAAATTCTATGTTTTCTATATAAAAAGCTTTTGTAATTTGATAAATAATCTTCTTTTTGTTACTACTGCTAAATAATGAATTGTCACACAATGTTTTGTTTATACACAATTTATTATTAATTCTAAAATTTAGAATGGCTATTGACATGAAAAATGATTTATAACCGATAATATTTAATCTACAAATCATTTAATTTGGTTGTTTTTGGATTTAATCATCAATCTATGTCAACACATGTGCGTTACTTCGATTTTATTTAATTATAAAAACGAAAAAAATATTCAATTTTATTAGATATTAAAAAAAGGGAGACTTCTAACATTCTGCAATTTATTGATGTTTCTCTTCATTATTTCTTCATTAAAAATTCATGCTTCATAACCGTAGAGCAAACGCAACATTTTATTACCCGGAGTCTTAAATTCATCCCTATAGGTCCCCATTGCGTGATTCTTTGTTCATGTTTCTGAATAATTTTCTTCCCATTTTTTTTACCTATAACTTCACGCTTTTGAAGTACAATACGTCTACATACTGTTTCGAAATTGAATTTTCACTCAAACTTCGATAATCACATATTATAAGTGAGTTGACAGTTGATTCCTCTCAGCAGTAAATAAAGCTACCGAAGCTTTCTCATTAGACGAAATTTAAGGCTTTTCTTTATCCCTGTAGCCTCATTATAACTTGATAGAAAAATAATAAGAAAAACGTAATAAAACTGTCAACTTAAATAAAAAATTATAACTTACACCGTTCTGCTCCTGTTTCATCATTAAATCACATTTTTTAATCCTATTCCTCACATTCCACCAGAAAATGAGTTTGTTATTTGCTTACATGAAAGAATAAAAAGATTATTTTACTTGCGCGCAAAATTTAAAGAAAGTCATCTCAATTCAAACTTGCAACAGATGCGACTAGTAAATCGAATCTGTTCTAGAAAAAACTTACTCAATTTTTCAAAAACTTGCTTATTAAGTAGGCACGTAATATACCTAGTACGTCCTTACTATAAAACAACATAGAACTTCCCTGTATCCTCATCAGGCAGTCCAGAGAGAATATTCACTCCCGTGGCCGTAAATATAATGAAAAGAGTTTTTAATATTTTAAATTTCTTATATTAATATTAACTAATGCTGTAGTTCTATTTTTAGCAGGAGTAGATACCTACAGCGAATACACGCAATAAAAGATCAATTGTTACGTGACACAGTTGGTTAGCGCACGAACTTCTCATCAAATACTCCACGCTGTTTGAACTCCACACGAAGAAATATTTTTAAAATTACATTCACACCAAACGTTCCCTATAAAGCAAAGAATTTTCTGCTTTTCCCGTTTTTATTGCTTAAAGAATTTTTAAAGTAATTCTATTTTGTTTTGAATTTTTCATCTTTTTTAAAAAAGTCCATCGTAAAGCTCTCGAGAGCCTGGATAACCGTCAGTAATAATTTTTGCTCAGGCTCAAAAACAAAATGCAGGTGGTGTTGCTTCTGGCAATCAGACAAAATTAATAAAACAATTTAAGATAAGAGTATGCATTTTAAAATATGAGACAAACATAATATATCATTTTGTTTTAAAAACTGAATTGAATTATGATCAAATCTGATAGTCCTATCCCAGCTGACATGGTTACGTCATTTGTCGTCGATAATTGGTCAGTATTGACGTCATATGACCAAAAAAATGACGTACTAGTGACGTAAAAATTACATGTTAATGTCACAGCCCAGAGACGTCATTTTAGGACAAAATTATACGACGTCACCAAAGACGTCCCCTTAACGTCTCACAGAACAATTAAGAACGTCATAAGGGCCAGTTTTTCAATCGTTAGTTAACCCAAATGCAATGGTTAACTTAGATTTCTGACCAATCGAGTAGTCATAAACGTAGGTTAACCATTGAATTTGAATTAACTAACAATGGAAAAACTGGGCCATAAACTCGCAATTAATTACCGAATTATTAGATTATAAATTAGATAGTACCACAAATCACCAGAGAGCAAACTACACCGTGTACGACTTCACTAACGACTACAATCATCTGTATACTGCTTGGTGCATACTGTAATCAAAAAAAACGACGTCAAAATTAGGTCATAAAACAACGTCACACTAACGTCAGTATTTAGTCATTTGACGTCCTCGACGAAATATGACCAGAAATAAACGTGATTTTGACGTGATTTGACGTAAGCATGTCAACTGGGATGTCGATAATTAATATTTTCGAAAGGCTTACAGAAAAAATGGATTGATCGCAATGAGGCCAGTACACTATCGGTATTTACATAAAATAAAAATGAAATTTTTAATTAAATTAAAAAGAAAATTTTCTAGCTATGGCTTTCCAGAGAGGGGGTTCTCGTTTATCTATGAACTAATCAATATACCCATCAAGGAACATTTTGTGCTGAAAAACTTTGTCAGCTAATTATTTGCTGCCATTGCGATCTATCAGCTTTAAATTCAGCTGATTTTCAGCGTCAGCAAATTTTAAGCTGACGCAACGAAGTGGCAGCTTAAAATTCAGCTGTTTTTCAGCGTTAGCAGATTAGCTAAATTTTTAAGCTGACGCAGCAAAGCGGCAGCTTACAATTTAGCTGGTTTTCAGCACCAGTAAAATAACTGCATTTTTAGCTGCCGCTTCGCTGAGTCAGCTTAAAATTCAGCTGTTTTTCAGCGTCAACAAATTAGTTTAATTTTTAATTTAAAAAACTTTTTAATTTATTTTGGTTTTGTTACTCCATAAAGTAAAATCTGTATCAACGCTGCATATTAACAGATTCAGTTACTAATCAGCTGCTGATTTTCAGTAACGTCAGAAGCTGAATTGCTACTGAATTGCTAATTTGGCGGCTGAAAATCAGCTGAAAATGCGCTGCGTCAGCATGCAAGCTGCTGAATCAGCTAATATTCAGCACAAATTTTGTTACTCCATAAAGTAGAAGCTGAATCAAAGCTGAATATTAACAGATTAAGTTAGTAGTCAGCTGCTGATTTTCAGTAACGTCAGAAGCCGAATTGCTACTGAATTGCTAATTTGGCGGCCGAAAACTAGCTGAAAATGCGCTGCGTCAGCATGCAAACAGCTGTTGAATTCTGTTCAGCAGTTGAATTAAAAATAAAGTTAGGATTTCTGATTCAGCAGTTTGCATGCTGACGCAGCGCATTTTCAGCTGGTTTTCAGCCGCCAAATTAGCAATTCAGTAGCAATTCAGCTTCTGACGATACTGAAAATCAGCAGCTGACTCAGATAATTAGGTGAATTTTGTGCTGACCAGCAGGTTGGCAATTGATATTCAGCACAAAATGTTAATTGGGTATGCATCGAAGAGATGTAAAATTTATTCAATAAAGAATTTATGAATTTAAAAATGTGAATGCATTTTAACTTACAGTTGAATTATTAAGTAAGGATTTCAGTAAGTTTTTGAAAATTAGATTCGATTGATTGGAAAACTGTTGCTCTACTTCAGGGCTCTGCTGTGACTTTTTACAGTTAAATGTAAAAATATGTAAATATGTAGTAAATAAATTTTAAACTGGATTTTCTAGTTATATAATATAAAGTTATCCACCTAGGGAAAAAAAATCAGCATTACTGCATGAACGGTCATTTGTGCTCCTGAGCAGAAATTGAGTATTAAATAATAATGCTATTACATCACTGATTGGTTGAATTCTAGCTAATGGTAAATTTTTTATGAATACATCTGAAGGATTTAGTTCTAAAAATGCAGGACAGTGCAACACAAATTTTTAATAAAATTAAAATATTACGTGGCATTTCTCTCGTCTTGAAATTTATTTTAAGATTTGAATTGAATAATTTAATCAAGTTTTGAGTGATTACTAACAACAAATCCATAAATTATTCCAGATGCAAATGCTACATTCTTGATCGTTGTAGATAATCTGATTAATGACATATATAGATACAATAATACATTAATCCATGTTCTTAATGTTTTTGGCTGTCGCCTTCGTAAGCCATTAATGCTATAATTTGACACAAACAACAAAGCTAATTCTCTAATCTCTACAATAAGAAATTGTGTTATAATATCATTCTCATATTAGAATTATTGAATAATATCGCGATTGCAAGAAGCAAGAGATGCTTGAAACGTTTCAGGAGAGACTTCAGCAATAAACACTTGTAATATTATCGTGTTTCTATAATACGTATTAATATTTCTAAATTTCAGCCAAATTTTTGAAATGTTCGTAAAAAATGTGCTTGTCATTCTGAAAAATTGATTACCGATAAACATCAACTAATTTATTGCCGTTCTGACTAAAAATCTAACAACGAAAATGTAAATTCAAGATTTTTTATGAGTAAAAATCCGCAACATTACGATTTAAAAAAAGCAAGTAAATAAATAGCTAGTTTGAAAATAAAATGAAACTCAGTTCTGGTAATGACAATTTTCCAATAGAATTAATCGAAATATTTCACTAGGTTTCGAAATTGCTTTCATACTAAGTAATTTTGCAATAATCAACCCGTATTAATGTATCTGCTACAAACAAAATAATAAGCGGTGATGAATTAAAGTACATACAAAACCAATTTACATCAATTTTTTTTCAAATTAATTGAAATTTAAAAATTTAAAAATAATTTAATATTTAAAAAAACTGAAATATAAATGTTGAGGAAGTTCAAACACCCCCCATTGACAAAAATATTAGAAATAATAAAATCAGTAATTGACCGTATTTATTCAGACATTTTCTTTCCTTACTTTTCCATTTCAATCGACTACATTTTTCACTTATTGAAATTTTCCCAATCAGCAGTAGGTAGGACCCTACCTATTTTACAATTTTATAAAATCAATAGCCAAGTGGAAATTGACACGAACTAATAATTTAATATAACGAAGGCGAAAGAAGTTGTTGAACTTTCCTGAAAAATTATTGTATTAAAAAATTTTGTATCATTAATAATTGCAGTTTTTTCAACAACAAATTAAGTTTCATGTGAAATTACGAATGCTTTTATTAGATTTGAAGGCGTTGACTACTAAGGTCATTAGTTAGACTAATCACAAACTATAATTTATGACACTTTGAGATTCAAAACTTAATCAAATGCTTGGAAAGTTAGAAATCTAATTCCAGGACCATTTGCTGTTGTAATTTATGAAAATATCCTTATCTTGTAGTTGTATTAATAATAAATTCTATTTTTAATTTTGTTGAAATTTCTCTAGAGACATCTTCGTTTATTTAACTGACCGCATTTAGAATTCAAGTTAATCAAGCTACTGACAACCCTCGAATAAAGCATCAAGCAGATGAATCAAATCTATCCCTAAACACATAACTTACCCAGTTTAATACAATGTGTAAGTAATATAAATGACATGAATATGCAAATGCCATTAAAATGCCTAAGCGATATTTAATTAAAATCGTGCTTTTCTCCACTCAGAAACGCACCTTATCATTTTCTAACTAAGCTTCCAATTTTTTTAAAGGGAAACGTTATTGCCCCCTAAACATACGCAGGAATTGGAAGGCAATTAAAATTAATTCGAAATCAATAATTTTAATAATGCGATTTTTGGAAAAAATTTTCTTATATTTTCTTTTTTACATTTTCAGTAAGAAATAAGTAAATACAAAATAAGTTTAATATCCGAATATTTTGTTAGCGATTACCACGATTTATGTTTAGGTGACTCCAGGGTTAGTTAGCTACAGGGGTAAGTTGGCATGGTCTTATTATTTTCTACACTTACCCCTTGTCATACTGTGTGCTACTTTACGAGATACGCATCTATCATTTGTAGTTTTATCCTGCTATTCTCTTATTTTATTTGGAATAAATTTTTTTTCAAAAAGCCAATTGCATTAATTACATCTACCACAACATAAAAAGTATTGATAAGCGAGAATTTATTTATTAAGCAATAAAAGTGAAGTGGTCAAAATTGGTATATAAATTTAAGATAGCAAAAGTTTTTGTCTAACAATAAACACTGGCCATATATCGATTGGTGTCAATAAGAGCAATAAGGGTCGAATTGTATGGAGCAAGCGGAAAGGCCGGTCGTTATGTAACATTCAATATTGCCAACAGGACAGGTCCAAAATATACGTTCACATTTCCTTTTTGACCGAAAATTGCACGAAATAAATCAAATCGTCTAGAATAACCAAAATAATTATTGGTTGCCTAAGAGAAATTAGGAGTAAAAATTTTGATGTAAATATTTAGACAATTAACTGAAAGTTTTTCTTTGTAATTAATTAAATAAAATAATTTAGAATTGAAAATCTCTTTAAAGGGCCGAATTTTATTCAAAATTTATCTCTTATTGATATAAAGTGTAATTTCTTTATAAGATAATCTTTTGGATTGTATTTAAGACTTTACCAAGATCAACGACGTCCTTAAAATACGACGAATTCATTGTCCTGCCCAAAATACTGGCTTAAAATTAATTAGAGTCTCAAACTTCCCCTTAAGGATTTTCGTTTTAAATTTCCGTTCAGTAAGGAGACAAGTTTTTGTTATAAAATTAAATGAATTAATTTGAGTACTTTTGGCTAGTTTGTCACATCAACAAAAAATTCCTCTTTGTTCTACAAACTCGCAAACTTTAAAACTTGTAATTGAAACTTAAATAAATGTGAAAACTTTTCTGAAATGGATACGCGATCCTGACAGTTACATGATTTGCTGCTGTTTTTATCTACTTAATTACTACAAACAATCTACAGGATGATTAATGTATCTGCGTTTTAGAATATCTTCAATATTTTCCTTAATTTATTCAAGTTATCACAATATCTTTTGCATTTTGCACGAATTACTTATTTATAGCGAAAAAATGAAACTGTTGCGACAAAAAGCTTTCGATAAAATTACAAAAATTTCAATTCATTGTATTCGCTAAAGCTTTTCAAATCGAGCTTTTCCTATACAACAATATTTTAAACCTCACTTTTGTGGGCGTTTCTTAATATCAGCCTTTTCAGTCACATCAATCAAACCCATCGAATGCTTAGTATTCAATCCAGACACGCTTACTTTCTTTTGTTATGCAACTTAATTTTAAAATTGAGTTTTTCCTTATTTTTATACAATTTAGTGTCATACACAAAAGTTTAAACCCGCATTTTTAAATTCTACACCACTTAAATACATCAGTTACTTTAAAAACACCCAGTGCATAATGGATACTATCGTTCGCATTTCCCAATATTTTTTTTGGTTTTTCCTCAAAGCCACACTACAACATTAATAATTACTCGGAGTATTTTCATATTTTAAGCTTACGTGAGATTTTTCTAAACAATAGGAATTGCTCTTCATTTTTAAGAAATGAGCCACTTAAGAAAATCCGTCTGCCTATCTTGATTAGCGTTTAATATCTTAATTTTCCCAAATATAACTTGATAAAATATTACTTCTCGTTAATTTAGATTACCAGCAATTTATTAGTATTAGCGATAATTCCACCATCTTTTTAAGTTAAATATTCAACAAAAAATGATGAAAACTTTCAAAATATTTTTAATTATTTGAAATAATTAAAAATCCCCCCATTTATTGAAAATTTTGCCAATTTTATAACTATGATATAAAAATGTTATTTTAAGCAAACTAGAAAAATAATAGTTATTGGCATTTGAGTAATCGTAGTTTATTAGCATAACTTGACATTTTAAAAATATATTTAGAATCTTGTTCGTTTAGCTGGAGACACCTTCGATATCCAGATCAATAGATCGACCTTTAGGCGAATTTAATAATTAAGTGACGTTATATTTAAAATTGTATCGAACGTTCAAGCAATAAAACATCGACGAAATGCACTAAATACAAATTATTCCTTTAAAACTGAAAAAGTAAATTATTTGTAAATTAATTTTGAATTTTAATATTAGATATCTGATGTAGCAATTATTTATTAAGAGCAATTAACAGAAATTTGAATATTTCTAAAAGAGCTAACAAAACTAATTATGAAAATTTTTTTTATAGGTTTGTACCTACCTAATTTTCTTATTAGTACCTACTGAAAAATTAATTTTACTCGTATAGCATAAGAAACGTAAAACTTTTTAAATTATGAATTTTAATGAAAACACTTAAAGGAGGTAATAGAGTTTAAAAAATATTCTCGTTTCCAAACTCGATAATAATTGGAAAATTTATTTTAGGACTTTACGAGACGTAGAATTTTTTTATTGAACATTAAAAATTTTCATTTTATCGAAGTACAACTGGATATTGGAAATAGACTCATTAGGGTATTGTACTTTAAATTAACCCTTGGTGGGAAATCGAGTATTGTCAATTTATCTAGAAGACTTATCGATTATAACTGCTCCTTCATTCATTCTTGCTTTCGACCCCATCTGCACTCTCAAGTCTTCAAAATGACACCCTTCTTGATTGGTTCTTTATTGATTCTGTTAGGGACACTACCCTTAATATCATCTATTTTCCTGCTTTTAAAAGCCAGGGCTTTCCGAGAAAATTGTAGGTAATCATATATTAACAAACAAGACTTTAATGGCGGCAACAAAATGTGAGTTTGAAATGCTATTTCAAATTTCCTTCTGTGAAAATTTTCATTAAGTAATCTCGTTGCGTAAGAAGTTTTCATAAAGAAAAACCGATATGTTTTTGCCATGAAATGAAGCTGTCGAATAAGTTGAATAGATAGATTTATCTGTGTATATGTCTTTTGGAACGTGATATGACTTTCGATCATCGAGAAAATTGAGAAAATCCTGATCGAGTAAAAAAAAGGTTGTTTGAAACAAAAAACGAATTATTTGCGCGTTAGTTTTGACCGATGAACTGTATTAGTGGCCCCTCGAGGCCGTTGCTTTTGGTTTTCCTACAAATAAATTGGAACCACTTTATCTACGATCGATCGATATACTTTCATTGCTTCCAATTTGTTCTATTACCGGTAAATCTGTTAATAAAAAGATAACAGAATTAAATTTTAATATTACATTTCTAGATAATTTTCGACGCATCGTGTATACATTTTTAGAGCAAAAACGTCGAAAATACTAATTTTTATTTCTTGTAAGAAGTAGCGCCTTACTTTCTAAAACTTCGAATGCAAGTCGTTTTTAAAACTTTTGCTTACATCATTATTGTAAAAGGGAAAAAACTTGACTTATAAAAGTAAAATCTTCCATTCTTGCATCATAAGAATAAAGTGGTAATGCGCTGAGACACTTAAGAATTCAAATGTAATTCTAAATTTTAAAAGTTGAAAGGAATAATAATAATAATAATAATAATATCACGACGAGCTTAGAAAATAGAATGGAGCTTTGCATGAAAACTATCGAGTCATTTGCAACTAACACATCCTGATGGCAGAAGGATAACGTCTGACGAAGGTCTTGTGTGCGTGAGATCCATCAATTTATTCCCTTTTCTGTTTTTGCTTACTACACATCTAAAAACAATTGTATAATCTTACATGGAAATTGAATTCATTTATATAACAATGACTTTGATTGATCTTTATCAGCTACTAAAATAAATTGGCAAGAACCATGCACTTCAAAAATATTGAAATCGTGTTTAAATGCCAATTTCGTAGTCGCTAAATAATAATTTAAATAATTTATACATTCATCTTCTTCATCTTTACTACTTTTTAACGGCCTACCAGTCAATTATCCAAAATGATTATCGGTCAACTTTTACAAGACTTAAAACAAAATTGAGTTGCGTAATAGTTATTTGTGTACCTAGTGCGGAAAAATCCCTTTTCCTACGTATTAATTTTTTTTATTTATAAACTCACTTTTTCATTTTAGTTTTCTTTTTATTGCATTAACAGTTCAACAGTGCAAAATAAATGTAAGAGCTGTAACAGCATTGTGCTGCATCTTGGAGGGTATAGCACATGACAGCTTTGGATATCATAAACACACGAATTCATACTGCAATGATGGTGCACATAATATTGATTGAATTTCTTGAAGTGTTTTTGTTTTTGTAATAGAGCATTTAGTAGCAATAAATTCAACTGAGTTTTTATGCTGCACAACAAATTTTTTGCTGCCACAACAAAGTGTTTTTAAAAAAAACTCTGTTGAAGCTGTAGCTACTAAAAACTATGTTAGGGCGCGACAAACCCCTTTTCACAGTGTGCGATTGAGATAAATTGATTTTTAAGCAGCCTAATACTTTATAGTTTCAGAAATATATGTAGGTATATTAGTAGCTTCCACTGAGTAGTTTTGGATGGATAAGTAGCTTTAGATCTTTGTAAAATCACGAAATTACTGTAACGACACAGCCCTTAGGTGATCTAAAATAATACTTCTAAAGTCTTTTGAAACCTAAGCGTTAGCTTGTTTTATTGTAAGCGGGTAAAGTGGTATAAACTTGTCCTGGAAAGTCACGCACCTCAGTGGGCGCCAAAGAAGAATATTATCAAATTTATAGAAATAAAATACAAAGAACAACGACTGAAAACTTCAAAGTTCATAGGAAATGTTTCTTCTGTTCTTTCAAATTTTGCTGTTAACTCTGTAATCTTGACCTAATACATTATTTATGATGATGCTTATTAGCAAATCAGTACAACGCACGAGCTACGGTTGGTACACTGAAAAAATTTTTCATTTTATTAACGAACAATACATTAGTTTTGAGCCAATGAACAAAATTCGTTATATTCATGAACAAATTCATAAATACAATGATTTTTTTCATGAATGCTACGAATGTTTCATCAATGTATCGAATTTTGTTCATCGACTCAAAAATGATAAATATTTCGTAAATATAACGAACCATTTTTTTTCAGTGTAGCTCATTGGTTGCCAACCGTACTTTTGGTTATTTGAGGTACTATAGTTGGATTTTTTTAAGAATAATATAAAAATTTATACTGAACCGATGACCCCAAAATATTAACCAATGAAATTGGTTTGAAATTGAATGTGAACAATGCGTAAAATTTGCTAGTATAAAACTGCCTAACTTTAAACTTATTTCATTGGTTAATTATTTCGATGTCATCGGTTTACTATAAATTTTTATATTATTTAAAAAAAACCAATTATAGTATACCGCATATTTTTCCCACAAACTTTACATACTTTTACAAGTGTAAAAGTACATACTTACACAAAAACTATGTAAAAAGCATTACATGCTTACACAAAAGTGTATTGGAATAGTGCACTAGTGCGGAAAAGTAGTACTTTTCCACACTTTTTAATATCACAAAATAACGCTTTTTGAAACATAATTAGAAAGACAAAATTAGTTATTTGCAATTATTTACTTCTGAACGTAAAAAGACTTTTTTTTATCTAACTGCAGTTCGTGCATTTAAAGAAAAATGCATTTTTCACATTTTCAAACTATTCACTGGCTACATCACTCCAGGGAGAGAAAATTTTACTAACCTGAGTTTCTTATAAATCCATGAAGTGGGCCCTACCTACAATAATAAAGAAAATTTTTTGTTAGTTATCATTGCAGATGAAAACGGTTTTCTTAAAATTACCTTTATCACTGTAGTCCTTTTGCCTTATTCCTAGAAGCCAGGATAGTTTCTTCGTTGCTCCTTCCAATAAACTTAAGTCATTCGCGAACCCGAACACTATTACATTTTTTTTCACTTAAGTATTAAAAAGAAAATTGTTCTCGATTATTAAGAAAACTTTCATCAAAATTATTCACGATAATTCGAACTCGAAACACTACACTCTCGTTCGCGGAAAACTGAACATTTTTCCGAATTTTCTCTATACCATTACTTTTAACCTGAATACAACAAGCGTTTTGTGGAATGCGATTTTTGTTTTGATTGGTTAAATTTCAATAAAAGGTTCAAATTTTAGTAATCAAAACAAAAATTGCATTCCGCATATCGCTAGTGCGTGTATTCAGCTTAAGGTCTTACAAACGAATGACTGATACGAGTCCGTACGGGGCATCGCGTCATAATTCGCATATAACTTTTTTTGATTAATAAAATTGCAAACAGGAAACAACAAAAAAAGTTATATACAAATTATTACGCGGTGTCCCGCGGACTAATACCAGTCATTCGTTTGTAAGGCCTTAAGCTGAATACACGCACTAGCGATTTGCGGAATGCAATTTTTGTTTCGATTAGTAAAATTTGAACCTTTTATTGAAATTTAACCAATCAAAACTAAAATTGCAAAACGCTATTGCATGTATACAGCTTAAACGTAATTGTATGGAGAAAATTCGGGAAAATGTTCAGTTTTCCGCGAACGAGAGTGTGGTGTTTCGAGTTCGAATTATCGTGAATAATTTTGATGAAAGTTTTCTTAATAATCGAGAACAATTTTCTTTTTAATACTTACGTGAAAAAAAATGTGATAGTGTTCGGGTTCGCGAATGACTTAAGTTTATTGGAAGGAACAACGAAGAAACTATCCTGGCTTCTAGGAATAAGGAAAAAGGACTACAGTGATAAAGGTAATTTGAAGAAAATCGTTTTCATCTGCAATGATAACTAACAAGAATTAAAATAACAATTCCAAATGAAATTTCAATAACCGCAGCCAAAGCTAGGTTTTTCAAACCGGGGGGTCTGGGGGGCATGGAATGCCCTCCAGTACACCGAAGATTGTGCGCAAAATAGTGTTATTGAGCTTATGAGTTTCAAACCAGAAATCTAACTGCTAAAATTTTAAATCTAAGATTTCTGATTTGAAATTTAATAATACATTTTCTTTTTTTGAACAAAATCACTGATGTGCTGATGTGCCCCAGACCCCCCGGTTTGAAAAATTTAGCTTTGTGATTATCAGGGGTGGGCAAAATATACATGAAAAAATGTATTTGAAATACAAATTACAAAATACATAGTATTTTTCAAATACAAAATGCAGTATTTTAAATACAAATACTTTAGCGCCACCAACAAATCGAGTTGGAACTTGACCAGTTTGACAGTTGATTTCAAGTTGGTTTATGTTGGCAAATCCTACCAAACCTAATTAATTTTGACATTTTAAATACTAGTATAGAATTCAAAAAGTACACGGATTCATCAAAATCTATCTATAGTATTTGATAGTAGTTATACAGGCATAGGCGTCCATTGCGCGGGGTGGGGGGGGGCAGCTGCCCCCTGGCTTTTGCATAAAATCTTTAAAATTAATTTTAATTAATTTAAATTTCGTGGAGAAAGTTATTACTAAGTTCGCGAAGGAACCGCGGAATTTAAAATTCGTCTTTTCTGCAAATAAAGAACATTAAAAAATTTTAGTGTTGAATTTTTTATAATAAAATTTTATTTTGATTTTGCCCCTCCCTGAAAAAGATCCTTTGGACGCCTATGTATTCAAGTTTACCAACTTATCGATTTTAAAGTATTTGTATTTTGTACAGTATTTTGTAATTTGTATTTGAAATTGAAAATACAAAATACATTTATTTTGGGCATTTGAAATACAAATTACAAAATACAAAAGTATTTCAAATACCTACAGGCATTTGAGATACTGCCCAACCCAAACAAAAACTTTCAAACCGAAAATCTAACTTTTTATCTATTTAAGTAATAGTTATACTTAGAAATAAATTTTTTTTAAATTTGGAAATAATTCCCAATTCAATTTCCATGACCGCTACTAGAAGCTGGTGCAATTGCTTGTAATCTTGTAAATTTCAGCAATTCCCGCAAATCATTTGTGCCAGAATTTAAATTTCTGTAGATGCTATAATCCGTTAGCGTGGGTTTATTTCTAAATAAATTGTTAACTCGTAAATAAATAATATACAATGATTAAACAATAATAATTTATTTATGTAGTACATATTTAATCGGCACCTATTAATTATTAACGATTAGCACCATTAAATTGGTTTATCTAGTTTCCACTGTTTGTTATTTCCTACTCGTACAGGTAATAATTAGATTTCACTTTGGAAAATAAACTGATAATGTTGAAAGCAATAATATTTGTTGAAAATTTTCGTTTCTGAAACTCTGGGCTCTCAGTTACTATATCAATTTAGATGATCTATCGGTGGAATATCAAATAGGATTAACTCCCGATGTAATGAAACGTTGTATCAATTTACATGAAGAAATTTGAATATTCAAAATAACCAAGTGACAGTTTAATAATATTCTACTTAGGAATTATAAAGCTTAGCGTACGTTATTTTATGGAACTCGTTACAATAAATTTGAGTCGATTAAAAAAAGCCATTTTGGCAAAAGTGCGTCCAATAAAAACGATAACAGTTTTAACTTCTTAATGACTGCAAGTGAAACGGTAATAATAATTTAAACAAGCAATTTCTATTTCTGACTGCACCGTTGTGGAAGAATGGACTATAAAGGTCTTCATTACAAACAAGGAAATCTGCAAAAACCGCGGATTAAATTTAACTTCTCACAAAAAGCTGAACCGTTTCTGCACGCCAGTTCACAAAAAACAAACAAACCAGACTGCTCTACTAACAACTCATTTTAATTGGAATTGTTATTGCAAAATAGGCGTTTGTAATACTGCGTAATTGTGTTCTTTTATTGTTAAGATTGAGGTTTTTCCTAGGACCATACAAATTTAATTGTGGCGTCTTACGTCAAGTTATTTGCTTTTCCCCTTTAAATTTGGTTTTAATTCTCATTTCCATAATATCTCACAGAAAAATAAAATCTTAGCGCAAAACTAATTAACTTTTTTGCTAAGAAATATTCGTTAACAAAGCAAGTGTAAATTATGTTTTAGTAACAAAGAATTTTTTAAATTAATTTTAATTAAAAATGTTTTCCCCGAAAATTAATCAAAGTAACTGAATTAGTATACAAACCAGAAATTTGCCTGTAATTATGGACGCAGCTTTTTTTTTCATTTTTAAATATAACTCTTAAACTAGAACAGATAATAAAAAATGTTTTAAATAAAATATGTATACAATAAAAAAATACGCGTTTTTTATTATAAGCATTTTTTTGTTTACCAAACGAATTGGCAGATACGAAGTAGTAAAGCTCCGTTCTCAAAAGTATTCTTTTCGGCAATGTTTATTGTTCGTGAAAATTTTTTTTTCCGTTTAATCAAAACTTTTTTGCTGATACACAAATTAATATATGCAGATCACCACAAACAAAACTTTTTGAAAAAAGTAAAAGTTGGATCATCAATTAATCAAAATTTATATACGATCATTATTCAATATAGCATAGCAGTATCTCATAATTTTTATAGCAGTTTGAAATATTAAACTTTAAAATTACAGTATCCTAATTACATTATACACAATTTATTAAACTTTATTTAAACTATTTAAAAGGGTAATTTATCAAAAAAAGGAAAAAATGTAATTATTTATCGCCAGGGTAAAACAAAACTTTTTTTATTGTACCAGGTGACCGACCGTACACCCGATCATAGGGATCACTGTAATAAGAAGAGATTTCGTAATAATAATGAAATAACTTTACATTTGTAATTAGCAATTTATTGTTAAAATATTACATTTCCACAAATATATTATTTATTATCATAATAGATTGTTGTCATACCTATGTGTTGTCGTTGGGAATAAACTAAACTTTGATTAAATTTGAGTACAAACCATCTCAACTACAGAAAACTGAAACTTTATAATTAATTTAGTTATTAGGATTCACATGAAGGCTTTCAAAATAAAAACGATATTTTTTACAACTAACAAGCGTTAGTATTGAAGTAAAACACAAAAATTTTAGAAAAGTTTACTTCATCTATTCCAGACCCAGTCGCGTCGCGTCGTTGAGTTATTTGTTAGCGATATATTGTGGAGCTCGCATCGATCTGGTTCCTCGATGAATGTAATATAGGCTGGTAAACGTTTGTGCGTCAATTAACACAAATTAAACTGAAGCAAAATAATTCTAAAAACACAAATTTTTGTCAGGATGTTTGAAGGACGCAGACAACTTCCAATAAATTCAAGATATAATTTATTTTAATAGCTATATTTAAACATTTTTAACGAAGGGAAATTATTAAAAATAGCTGTGAAATTGTATTTTACAAATCTGAAAAAATTTGAAATTATAACCCGTGCGTAAATGCTGCAATTACGTAGATTACTAAAATAAAGATAACAATTTGAAAATAATTTAAACGCAATTAAAAAGGACATGTTCAAAAATGTATAAAAATGTTTTTCTTTGCTGAAAAGCGTTTCGTATCAAAAAACTACTTAAAAAGTAATTTTCGTGACAAAATTCATACAGTCCAAGCGGTGTAATTATTCCAGAGGTTTTCCTCATATTTTTCACTGATATACGGAATTGGATCGAAACTAACAGATATTGTGTATATTTCTGATGTTCTGCGCTTGAAACGAATTAAAACCATTTATGAATTTGGAATGGGCAAAAACCTTTATTTTGAAATGCGAAGAATAGATGGCATCAATTTTCAACTTATGCCTTATAAGTTAGGCGTCTTTTACGACCCCATTAATTAGGCATCTGTCACAACCCATAAGTAAGTCGTCTGTTATGCCATGTAAGTTAAACTTCTCTAATGACTGAATTAGTTAGACAAATATTTCTTAGATCATATTACATTGCTAAGATGGCAGTTTTCATGAAATATCTGTAAGTTACGACCATGTTGTTGCTATGTTCAGTCAATTGCAAAATAATATAAAAAAGCTCTTCTTACACAAAAGAGAAGAATTTCAGCGGTTCATATAGGACGAGCGCTGAAAATCGCAGAAAACTGATATTTAAAATTTTAATAAGAAAACCGAACAATCTGAAAAAAAACTGAAAACAAAAAAAATTATTAATTCTGAAAGAAATGATTTTTATTAAATTCAACCTTTGATCAATATTTCAATTATACAGCTACGTTTTGTTGTGCATTTTCCGCAAATCTCGTAGTTAAAAATGTGAATCCTTTTAAATTAGGCAAGTAATCCACGAGTACATACCGTTGAAACTAAAAACAGCCCTTAATGCTAAGCAGATTATATAGTTTGGTTTTCTAGCTTTTTCCGGACATCCGGAGCCAAAGCACGTAAAATAAATGAAAGCACGAGTGCCAAAGTTTTGTGGTTTAAACTGGTAAGAGAGGAAGTTGAATTTGTCTGTACTTCCGGTACGAGTAACTTGTGGTTATATATCTCGTCATATTTGACTCGATGTATAATCAAGCGAGATTTAGTTTTCACGAAAAATAACACTGTAGTGAAAGAAAATGCAAACTATTCTTGTAATAATATATATCTAGATTACAACTTCAGAAGGGATGTAACAACAAACCTAAAATATTGCTATGTAGGGGTAAATTATTTATACTTTTAACATCATGACGATTTAATAGCTGACGAAAACTACCAATTTATTTACAAGGGTTAAACAACCCGGAATATACTGAAAATTTGAGAAACCGCATCTCCGAGCAAGTTGCGAATACAATTTTAATTGCAATAGAGAATACTATTTTCGTTGTACGTGTTTTTAAATCTTAAATACCGTCATTGTTCTTAATGGAGAAACATTTTTTTTCTGTAATCTTATAAGAACTTTTAATGATGCTGATCACGAACCGTTTTAAAATTACTACCAATAAAGCTTTCATGCGTTTTTTAAAGTATTTGTAAGCCTAACAGCGACATAGTGGCAATCATAAGCTATTTCGTGCCTGGATTTGAATCCCATATCCGCTTATTATAATAACAAGCATAGAGCTATATAAAAAGCCGGATTGCTGAAATTTTGTTGACATTTACCGACGAATTTAAAAATTTTAGATCTCCAATATTTAAAGGACATTGTTCCTTAAATAACATAAAAAATAAAATGTTTTTGATAATAAATCTTTTATAAAGGTAGTTGATAGAATATTAAATTACACCACAACATGAATACTAAAATTATAATTTAAAAGCACCAAATTTATCAGATTTTTGATTATTAGCTTTTAGAAAAACTGCAAACTCGGGTAGGTATATAAAATAATTCTATTTTTAATATTTCAATTTATTATCAAGTCGCATTTTCGGTCATCATAATTATATCACTATTCTATATAAATAAAGCAACATTGAAGAAGACTGGATGCACATAAGGACGAGTATAATACATACAGCGGAAGATATACTGGGAAAAAGAGAAAAGAAAAAATAAAGGAATGGTACGATTTAGAATGCTAGGAAGTTGTAAACACAAAAAGAGAAGCAAGACTAAAATGGTTAAAATCCCAAACATCAGAAGATAAAGAAAAATAGAACGAACTAAAAAGAAAGACGGTGAAGATATGTAAAAAAAAGAAGCAGCAAAATATGAATAAAATAGAAAAAAATCGAATAAATCCAAAAGCGTTCTATATAAAAATACGGGAACAAAAACAAAGTAACATGCTAGAACCAAGAGGAATGAATGACAAAGAGGGAAACATAAAGATTGAACACCAAGAAATAAAAAACATATGGAAAGAATACTTTCAGGATCTTCTGAAAGAAACTCTCCAGAAGAAATTATAACTGGAAATACTAGTAACAGTAACCAAAACGAAGAAGCGGTGTCTGAACCAAATTACGAAGAATTTAAAGAAGCAATTAAAAAAATTTAAAATAATAAAACGCCTGATGCTGGAGATATGGAGGAAAGAAAGGATGCCCTCAGAATGGAGCATAGCCAGTATTATAACGATTCACAAGAAGGGAAACGTGACGATGTGTAAAAACTACAGGGGAACATTTCTGCTCAACAAAATACTGTCAGGAATATAGGACTCTAATAAGACCAGTAGTCGAGTACGGAACCGAAGTAATCTGCCTAACAGAAGCAGAAGAAGAAAAACTGAAAATTTTTGAAAGAAAAAAAAAATGAAAAAATACTCGGTTTGATAAAAATTGATGACGAACATTTTAAGAGGAGAACGAATAAGGAAATAGAGAATGAGTTGAAAGAAGAAACCATACTGAGGCACATGAAAGCAATGAAAATTGGATGGTTAGGACACGTGTTATGGAGCCCAGTCTATAATGAGATGGAAGCCGATGGGGAGAGAACGAGAGGAAGACTGAGAACAAAATTGAAAGAACACGACATCTTTACTCCTTCTAGTTTTTTGGCATAACTTGGGTCGTGTTTCCAAATCCATCGTTTAAATCACTTCCATCTGATGGACATAAGACAGTCTTCGATAAAGGCGGATGCTCGTTTTCAAAATCTAAAAATAGAAAATCGTTGACTTCGAATCGAATCCTTCTTCTTAGTCCTGGTGTTGGCGTTGCCGGTTTACCCTTATCTCTTCTTTCTTCCAGGTCACTTTTTTCATCTTCATTTTCTAATCTAATCAAACGTTTTTCTTCCAAATTACTCAAACCTTTGAATTTTCTTATTAAATTTTTATTTTTCATTCCGACCAAATCTCTACTTTTTAAATCAATTAATTTTACATTAAACTTTTTTGATCAAAATTTTTTCCAATTTTTAAATGTGAATCTTGTTTTATATCCAAATTGTCATCAATTTTCAAAATTAAATTTGCATTTTTTACATCGAAATCTTCATTTTCAGAACCATTCAAATTTTCATTTTTCATACCCAAACCGTTTTCAATTTTCAATTTTCAAATTTAAACTTTTATTTTTAAAACCAGTTAAATTTTTGTCATTTTCCAGATCCATTAAATTTTTATTTTCTAATTCCGAATTTGTATTACTTTTCAGTTCCATAATTTTGTCTTTCAAATCAATTAATCTTCTATTTCGTAAATCCAAGCTTTATCTATCTTTAAAATTTAAATTTTCAACCTTATTTTTCAAATTTTCCTTCAAAAGCAAGCTTTTCATCAAACTATTCCACGTCGCTTCACCTTGACTTTGAATTTTTAAACATCATTTAAATTAATTATTAATCTTTCTAGCCACCCAATCAATTTTTTATCTTTTCAAAATCCAAATTAAAATTATTAATCCAAAAATCAGTCTCCATCCAAATTCAATGCACCTGTTTCCAAATTGGAGACAAATGTTTTAACACAAAAATAAAAATAGTAATCGCTTACAGAAACGCAAATTAATTTTATTTACAAAATCATCAACTCATCATCAATATAAAAAAATAGCAAAAATCTCAGGAGACGACTCTTTCCTCAACCGCGTAAGGCGGCCGTCATCGGCAAGAAGCCTGGTTTTCACCGCCCATTGCTGCCACTACAAAGTGGTTGGCGGGAAAACCAGCAAATACAAACTGAAAAGAATTTTTCAATAATAAAATTCTACATTGAATTTTGAAACACGACAATATGTTGCTTTTATCCTGACCTGGTCGTCACGCTGAGCCTCACGGATGGTATTCATTACAATGCTATCCAACAGAATAATATGTTATAATAAAAGTGTGTGGAAAATTGTAGGAGGAAACACTTTTTTCAGGAAATTTATTTATTGCTAGTTTTAACCAATTCTCTTCAACGGAATTTTTAATATTTTATTTCACGATAAGACTTTGTGATATTTTCTATGTTGACTTTTGTGGTGTGGAAATGCGGATGAAGACAATTTGTCAAAAGTAGTTTATTTAACATAAATTAATTATCCGAGGAAAGCTCTTCAAGGGGTTTCTATAATTAATTTATTTTGAGAAAGGTAGAATTTTAGAGTAAAATTAAATGAAAATTTTCGTTTAATTTTAATTAAATAAAGTTTTCCTTAAATTTACACTTTTTGTGTATTTAAGCTCTCTCGCCCCCGGGCGGTTGAGTGTTGAATGGTATAATATGTTGTATGTAATCAAAAACAGAATTATTTTTGTAACTGTTATTTACTGACTGATTGTGAATAAAATAGTGTGTACATATAAATCGCTCGATAGCTGACCTAAGCCAACTCTTGGTAGGGAAGCATTTTCCACCTCAGTATGTAATACACTATTAGTAATAAACAATCTCTCATTATTATAAGATGCTAATTTATAATTTTTTAACAAAATAAGTAGTTATAATATAAAACGGTTCTTTATCCACCGCACATAATTGGTAACATAAATTGCGCCATGTCATGCATAATGTTAATAAAAATAAAAAATGAAACGATTTTGTCGTACTATAAAAAATGTTTATCATTCAATCAATGTTTACTTACAGATTGTTTTTTTATAAATTTCCAATAAAACAGTATTTTCCAAATATCTTAAATAAATAGTTAATTATTGCTGTTAATCTAAATACAACAAGTATTTCTATTACCATTATTATACATAAAAATATAAAAAATCAAAAAAAATACAAACATAAATATTACATCAATTTTTATTTAAAAAAAATTATTTAATAATATTCTTATTCAAAAACTTCTATTTGTTCAGCAAATTAGCGGGCGCCAGCTGAAATTAATATATTGAAAACAAGAAAAAATTAAATAAATAAAGGAAATTTGAAAATATTTGGAAGGAATAGCCAAATTATAATAAACTATTGGATAACAGAGTTTCACGCGTTTAAATAATTTGAGAATGCTGACACGAGCTGGTACAAATAGTAATACCAAGTCGTGTTTAATAAACAGAAACAATTGGGTGGGTTCCATAGGGCATATGGGGCGAGTGTCGCCCGCTTTTGGTTGATTTATTTAAAAACATTTTCTTCCATCGAATGGAAGCTTGATCGATTCTGGATTTAATTCTAATGAGGTTTAAATCAGCCCAATTTGACTGGCTTGTAAATTGTACAGCTTGTACCCGTTCTCCAAATTAATTAAATTGATTGAGTCACCAGTTTAATATGTAGTGTGGATACCTTAAAATTGAGCTTTATAATTTGTAGAAAGATTGTGTTTGTTCTGTTGTCTTGTTTAGTGTTTACTTAGGTTATGGTGCAGGTGGATTTGCCGGTTGTTTTCTGCGCCATTGACTTGTGAACAAGCTCAGCTGCGCTTAAGCTTCCATTTCTACCACATTTTCTTTATAAGATATTGAAGTTGATCCATCCACGCCAATCTAAAATAAGATACTTCAGCGACTGTTTGGTGTGAAAATTTTAATGATGATGTGTTTTAAAAAAAGCTCGATAGAGATCATTAAAAAGCCTGTTGCAAACAAAGCAAAAATTATAATTATATTGGCGAATGACACGAACGTCTCGCAAAAGCTTGCAATCTAATGAAAATTTTGTACATAAACTAGTTATGCGACTGAAGAATATCAAACGGTGAAAAATGAAGCTAATGGAGCACGTTTTATACATCCATCTAGCTGGTCATGAACGCGTTCTGACTTGTTAACGCAACGACAAGCTTAGAGCTTTTTAGAGTCTTACTAAAGCTTCCATGATTCGTGATTACTTACGTCCGCTTATATTTTGAAATTTGCAGTACGCTATCAACTTTAGAATAGCCAACTGTATGGCATGAATGTTAAGAGAGCCTTAGCAATGTACAATCCTGTTGGGAGAGATGCTTTCAGACGTTTCAGCATTAAGTTTCACGTTATTAACTTTAATTTTAAAATAAACCGTTATGAAAAAACCCACTTTTCCGTTTTGCTTTTTTTAAATTTTTCCTTTGTTTCGGGTTAATAGTACTTTTTCTATCAACGTCAATATTTAAATTAATTCATATTATTTTGAAAGGACTTAATTAACAAGAAAAATTATCCAACTGAAGTTCGCAACACTACCTAAATAGTTTACCAAGTTTGTTAACTTAGTTTCTTACTGTTCGCTTAGTATAGACTACAGTGTTTGTCAATTACAAGTTGTTACAAGTTCTAATCGCCCAGAAGATGTTAGGTATTTTATTTCAAGTTTTCTTCAATGCTCCGAAGTAATACAGCATACTAATTGGATACGGACGGGAAAAACTTTTTACTTGCGAAAACAAGTTTGATTGTCTTTTATTTTTATGTCACGTTGATTACGGTTGGCACTATGTTAATAACCACCAGCCTATGTAGCGGTTGGAGTGTGAACACTCCTTTAACACCTTGAAAACGCGATTCAAAAACCGTCGTAGAGTTTGTTCATTTTGTCCTATTGTGCTTCTTGAAGAATGAAAACTCTATAATAATTATTTACCTCTTTAAAAGCCAGGGGTTCGTAAACAAAGTAGATTTTATGTACTTTATCTGTATTCAAAAATTCAACCCTCAGAAATTAAATCGCCTGACAATAACGGAAATTAAAGTTTTGTTTATCTAAATCTTTTTAAATGCTTTTAATTAAATGTATTTTAGCTTTTGTTGTATCCATGTTCTACCTTTATTATGCAAAAAATCGTTTTATTTGAACAATCAGAAATTAATAAAAACCGACGACTTTTGTTCGTAATTTATTGCGGATTTTACGTAAAGCAGATAATATTGTTTGACAAGTAAGAGAAGATTTTTAGCACGTAATAGCTATCTATGCAACCAGTTGCGAAATAACACTTTTAAATAATACCTAATTTGTAGAAGGTGACCCAATGTATTTTATAAATTGACATTAAGACCCAATCTTTTTACCTTTAGTTAAACTTCCAAGCTCTAACGATCAGGTAAATCCAACATAATGACGTCGTTTAATGGATAAAACGACGTCACATGGTAGATTTACCGATCCTATGTTTACTTGAAAGTATAACTAAAGCCGAAGAACTCTTTTTGAGTTAAACATCTCTTTTATTTAGTTTACGTGCATGCTTAAACACAAATTTACTTTAGATTTTGCTTGTTCTTCATTGTTCGTTATTTTATTTAATTAATTTACTGTAGTGATCTAAATATTTGTTTTAATTTATAATAATTACGAATAACAGTTTGAATACATACACAAATACATGTGCATAAACACACTTGCTTCCTTGGCTTTAAATTAAAACAAATATTTAGATTACCTACTTAATTAAAACCTTAATTAATTAAACAAAATAACAAAACTTGAAGCACTAGCAAAGTTACTCTTAAATCGTCACAAATCATTACATATGCCTTTAGAGTAAATAAAAATTTTTATTGATTCGATCATAAGAATTTATTCTTATTCTTCAGAACTTCCAATGACAATATTATTAATTTCGACAAACCAATTTATAAAAATTATATAATTATAAGTAATTAAGAAATAGAACCTATTAGAGCATCAATCACCTCTTTGTTTGATTAGTAAATATGGAAGTAATATCTAGTGGTTTCTAGATAAATCACCCTGAAAATTTCCAAAATTTTTTTTTGGCTTGGTATATTATTTATATCTACTTTTAAGAATATTGTAAATGTTATACCATTTCAAAATTAGCGCGGTAACTGTCGTTTCTTTTGCGTTTTTCCCTAAACTACATTTTTCAAACTGGTGGACGAAATATCCCAAGATTTACTTAACCGATTTTGTTAAAATTTAAAACACATTTTCCTCATAATATTATCTAAGATGTAGTATAATAGGATTTTTTTTAATTGGGTGTCACGTTTATTAGTTATATATTTTTAAAACTCAAAATTTCGTTAAAAATCAGAAGATTTTTTATAGTTAAAAAAAATTTAAAATTTAACTTTTTAAACCTATTTTGCCGAACTCCAAGATGGTGAAACCCCTTAAAGAAGTGGAAGAGTCGTTATTCCATCTCTCCATCTGGAGGACTTTTCAAAACTCTTTTAAAGATTATTCATTTGCGTCATCTTAACATAATATATATTTATGATTCACCGATTAAAATCTCGATTTACCTCAGTTATTTAGGTTGAGTTAAGTTTTATTAAGGAATGTTCAACTATTTTATTTATGAGTGTTTTGATTTCACCGCAATACATGGTTTTCATTACTAACTTGTTACTTAACTTTGTGTTTTATTCCAATTTTGTTTGTGTTGTATTTATATATATTGCTTTTGTTAAATTAGGTCGGTTAAAGTTTTACTTGCTGTTGAGAATCTCGCGTGTAACCGACTTGGCGAACTGTTATCTACCGCTTCAAATGATCTTTTTGACAAAAATAACAATGGCTTCCATTTATTTCAAGACAATCCCAATTGTCAGGTGAAAAATTATGAAAAAGACCCTTCAAAGTCAAAAGGAGCATTATCAGTATACATATTAATCAAAATAAGTAGGTTTAATAGATTATAATAATTTTATTATTAAATACATTGAACATCACGGTAATTATCAGGATGTTTTTTTTTGAATTTTGAATTTTAAATGTGGTTTAATTTTTTGAATAATGTTAACTTTTGTTAATTTTTCAAATATTGTCAAATCGGCGTTTGATAGTGGCTTTTGCCAAAAATGGCAGCCCGCAGCGGTTGAGGAGAAAGTCGTCTCCCGTATAATTTTGAGATTTTTGGTTTTGAGATTCAAATTATTTTGCGAATAAAACGTTTGATACTACGTATCTACGTTGATTTTATTATTTAATATTTGGAAATTATCGCAAATTTTGGACCGACTTTGAATATTTTGGATTGGACATAAATTAGAGTATTTTGGGATAATCGATTTGTATCAAGAAATTTGATACTGATTGGAAATTTATAAATTGTCACCTAGTGAAGTTGATGAAATTAAAAATTAAAAATCTGTAAGACTTGTAAAGGTAAAAACGATATCGTCACAGGTGCCGATAGTTATCTTTCAATTTGCTGGCTTTGTTTGGTTTTTAAAACATTAAATAACACTTCAATATATTTTTAATTCTGATATTAATAACTAATTGTTTTTTAGGTACGTAGGTACTAAGTAATAAGTAACGATTAATATCAAAATAGAAACTAATACAGAAGACAATTATAATTATTATTATTGCGATGGTAAAATGTCAATTTGATACACCTACCTCCAAAAATATTCAATTAGATTTTGAATACCATAAATCATCCCTAATTATTATTAAGCTAATTTATCACAATAAAGAAAGAGCTCAAATGCGATTTACTCGATTGTAAAATGAATTATTCTTTTTATGAGATCTACACCTGCCAAGTATATTTTTAATCTTGTTATTATCAATAAATTAAAAAACCCTATCTTTAAATATACAGCCTCTGGCGCTGTGCAAACTAAAATCCACAGATGAATTCAATAAGTTTATTTGCGTGGGTATTCCAGCTGCTTGAAGAATAAAGATTCTCTGAATGAAGATAAACTGAACAAAAGATGCTGGCACAAATCGCAGCACACAATGAACACTAGAACTTGGTGTACGTCGAAGACGGTAGCAGGACTCAAGAGACAATAACTTGCGATTCTTACACTGAATCGGATGGAAAAATTTTCGATCGTGTTTGATGGAATATTGACTCAATGGCGTCAACAACTCCCCAATAAGGCTCCTGAAGAAACTGGTCTTGGATCACGTTGTTGATCCACCCAATAATCCTCTCTGGATTCTAAATTCTCAACTCGGCTTACTTTAACAATAACGGCCGCGTAGTTGTACTCCCAAGACTAACTAATTCTAGCGAGTGCCCACTGCAATAGAAGTGGCGCTTCGAAACGATCCTTCCATTAGCGGCACGGAGCAAAGGGCAAATGGGGCGCTCGAACATTTATTATTAACAATAAATTGTTACAAAGTGTTTAACTATAATTAGTTTTAAAAACTAAAATCTTTTAAAATTAACATAGCATTTTGGCGCTCGAGCAGGGACACAAAGAAAATCGAGAGGGAAAAAAAAGTTTATTTCTGTTGATGTATTATAAACTACATTAGTATTTTATATTGACAGTATTATTTCCATTAGTATGATTAGTATTCTCCTGAGAGTTGATATGCTTCAAAAGCAGACATTAAAGACCCTTATTTTGCTTTTCATCCCTTGTTTTCTTTCCCCTTCTGTACATGGACAAATGTATTGTGAATAGATGTGGGATACAAATATATAAGTTTTTACCTATTAAGTAACAGAAATCAATTCCTCTAAACCGCTAGAGTAAACTAATGTTAAATTTATCGCAAAAATAAAATTAATATTTTGTAACGCGAGAAACGTTGGCAACATATTATAAATTGCAAAACAAACTGTTAGATCTCTAGTTTTTCTCATAAAATGTTTGCTAAATCTTTCGTGCACATTTTAGTTTTTTAATAAAGGAAAGTTGACTTTACTGCTCATTAAAAGCGAAACTTTTGCTTACAAACAACTTTATTAAAGACCAAATGCTACAATGTAAAAGTAGTAAATACTAAATACACATAAACATTTTTACATAGTGTAACACATAATTTGAATAATCCCGAATACATTGTAAAACTAAGCTATAAAATTAAATTTCGCTCGATTAAGTAAAACAATCACGGCTTAGCTACAATTTTATGTACAAATAAATGTCCTCGGGGAGCATATTTAGTGGTTGTTGTTTTATGATTCTGTTCTGTGATTAAAGTGGTTCAAATTATTCCTTCGTATTGTACATAATAAATATACCAAATAATATTCTACGAGCTAATCGATGCGTAGTGCTCTCTGTCAACAAAAGAGTAGCTAGTAGCTAGTACTTCTTTTCCAATGAAAAGCTAGGCAACATTCGACACCTTTAAACTGTTTACTTTCGTCTCTTCAAAGCATTTTAAGCACAATTTACATATATTTTTATTTGCTACAGCCTATATAATGAATTTTAAAGTTATTGATTCAGTTTCATTTTAGCTACTGAACAGCTTAGTAAAATAAAAATACAAAATTTTACAAGCTACGTTGTTTTTTATAGATTTACAGTCTTAAAAGTAGTCTTACAAACAAAATAAAAATTACGCTTTGTTAGGTAGTAAATTTTGCAATAAAATGTTTTCTTTATTTCAAAGGATAAATAAACATGGTAACTGCTAAAGAACCACAACTTCAAAAATAAAAACTAATAAGAGACTGACCACATTTTTTTTAAATCTTTATTTACTTTGTCTTCGACAGAATATTTTGTATTTAATTAGTTGGCTACCTCCTGGCACCGACACTGCTTTGAAGTTTATTTGTAACTTTTTATGTAAAATTGCGTTAGTACTTAGTTTTATGAAAACTGAAGCGTAATATGACAATTTCGTAATACCATGTTTACAACGAAATGATCGATGATTAGTTAATCTTATCACAATGAAGAGAAAGTTAAATCCCTAGTAAGCTTCTTCTAAATAATGCTACTAATTGGAGATTAATTGGATGTGATGGTCTGTGCCGCAAGAGAATTACATTGTTCTGATAACAAGCCTGTATAGCAGACTTTGCGTTTGCGCTGCGTATTTGCTTAAAATGACGACATTTTCAGGGATTTTTTCTATAAATAGCAATATATATTTTTTTTTGTCCTTCTTAGGGAATTTAATGACGTAAAATTTATAAAATCCGGTAAAGTATTGTCACGACTATTTCGTGCGGGGGTTTATCGTAGCTCAGATTTCAACTCAATTATAGAACATTTCATTTATTTACACAAATATAATTATTTACATACAACTTATATCTAATTCTTACTCTAATATTATAATTGGGATGTACATCTTGATATTCGGCACGGGTCACTTCGGTAACACTATATCCAACCGTTTAACCGGACAACTACCGCCCCCGTGATTCTTACCCCTTTTTTATAAACTTTATCCCTCTCAACTTAATTTGCTAATACTATTCTAAACTTAATGTTATTGGTTATTAATATTGTGATTGATCAGCAGGTCAATGTACTCCTTTTGGTTTTGTCTAATTGTCGATCACACCGGATATTAAATATATTTTGTCTATTAATTAATAATTATTTTATTCATATACAGTGTGATCGGTTTTTATGTGACAGTATTTTATTTATTTTTCAATAAAATCTGTGTTATTTTTCAAAAAGAGTCTTTAAATATTTTATTGAAATTCACTATAATCTACCAGATACTTTGAGGCTTAGTGTTTTTGTAGTACTAAATGTGTTTTATAATTTTAAATTAAAATATTTAACCTAAAACGTGTTAGCTTAAAATAGTATTTCATAAACCATTTAAGCGAACATTTAAGCAGTAAAATATGAAACAAGGGTTGGAATATTTATAGGGAACAACTAATAAATTTCACTTAACAACGCCGAAAATAAACAAGCTTTTAAAACTCAAGAAAATTTGTTTTCTTTGCAACAATGTAAAATTTAAAACAAAAACTTGTCGAAAAATCTTTATCTCTAAAGTGGCTTAAAAGAGCGAAATTTTATCCAAAGTGCGTTTCGGATGAGAGAAGATAATAAAAAATATTATTCGAAAAGCTGACTGAAAGCCCCATAAAAATATGTAATTTTTTGTTTATTGGTCGAATTGTAGTTCAATTTATAATTGAAACACAATACTTGAAAAAATGAAGCTGCAAACAAGGAACTTGTTCTTTTAAAAGCTTTTGTCTGGAAGTCAAGAAGTGTCGGGCGTTCTCTTTCTATTTTCAACAATACGTTCTTTAGTCTTTTTTATTTAGCGCTTATGAAACCGCTGAAGTATTCATTTTAAAGGTGGTAGTAACTTTTCTAATATATTTATAAGGTCCCGAATACTACGGTTCGAAAATATAAAAAGGTTTTATTAAATGTGCACTTGCTGTATTTTTAATAAAATTTATTAGCGTTTTAAAAATAACAAACGACGCTGACTCCGTATAAACGTTAAAATACGGGAGAATTTGATAGTGAGAAGTGTGGTAATCTGTATTTAATTAAATTCTAATAATTGAAATTAATATGGTGAGCAATTGTGTCACTCACAATTAAAATGCTCTCCGATATAGGTAATTAATTTAATTTGAAAGGCATTCGCCAAGCAAATTTTGAATCTATTCGATTCGATACTGCATTTAACCTACAATGATTTACCAGCAAATTAGTTTCTAATCTGATCTGGTCTTGGGAGAATTTTGACCATCCAATAATTAAATTCAAATTACACCATCCAGACTTGGATTTATTAACTATTTTATTTTTCTTTATTTCAGATTCGATGCAAGCGCTATGCAAAAACCATTTCCTTCAACAAGTTTATAGAAAAATTGATGGAGCATTATTATGGTCGCAAAACGAAAGAAATTTAGATTGCGTTGTCACTTTCCAAACGCATTCAATACTTCAACGTTTTATGTTGAGATTTGATTTTCTTCAGTTAGATTGCAACGACCATCTTTATATTTACGATGGAGCGCATCCAGTTGGAACTTACAAGGTAAAAAATTTTAATTATAATTTGGGAATTAACAGCTAATTTAAAGCTTAATCAATGCATAAGTAATTTTTATTGCATATAAATATATAATACTCTTGACGATAAGATGAAAGGAAATTAAGTAAGAACTGCAGTGTTCTAATTAAAAAAAATTTACTTTTTATTCGTAAATAACTTTGTTAATATATAGCTTATATATTTGCGTTGGCTAGCTTTGCATTTTAAAACACAGTCATCGAGAGCTGTGCTTACTTTTCTTACTTTTTTTACTTTTACTAAGCTTACTTTTCAAACCACAACTTAATTGATTGTCATTAGCCTTGGAGTTAGTGCAATTTAAATCTGGAAAGATTAAAAGCAACGTCATAATCGGAGGTTGATTTACCATGCTGCCTCCAAATTAATTTAAAATAATTAATATGATATATGACATATTACGACTGATACGACAGATGACTCCGAAGAGAGCAATGCTCCAATATAATAAAAATAATTTTGATTTTATTTTACAATGTAAGCGCAATTTAAAATTTAATTAAAATGTTTGTAAATTGTACATCTGCAATTAATTATTGGTTAACTAAATTAAAATTGCACTCTTTCGCAGCTTTTTATTTATGGACCGGCTTCTTTTTTTTTAAATAAACTAGCTTTTCGGTTCAGAGAATAACAATATCGAATTTTCGTAAATATCGCACAAAAATTTTGTACCTCATTCACAAACAAATCCACTTGTATTGCAGTTTTCTACGTGTAATTGAACACAAATGTGGCTCCAGGTGTTTCCGATGTTAAAAACAGGAAGTTTTTAGGATGGAGTTTAAACTAGGGTTTAAAGTACATTTCAACAAAATCGTGAAACTACAGCTAGAATTTCCAATTCGCTGGTAATTTGCCTATTGACTTCCATTTGCACCAACAGATGTTCATGTAAGAAATGGTGTTGAAGTCATAAACAAATACGTAATTTAAAATAAATATCTAAAATCGATCGAAGGCAGTTTATAATGTCGTCAAAAATAAATGTTTGCATAGATACTATTTTTTTTAATTATAAAATCAAAATTTATTTTGAAAAATAAATTAGAAAAAAATTCAATTATCCAATATATAATTTATAAGTTAGAAGCAGGTCATACTATGTATGACTTTGACTGTGTATGTATATTTCAATTTTTAAATATTTATTAGTATAATATATATTTTTTGAAAACAAAATTAACATTTTTTAGTAGGTACAAGTTTTGTGACTTTATACTTTGGTTTACAAATTATTAAAATATGAGTATTTATAATTAGAAAGAGCTGATACTATAATACTAATGAGTCGAGCAGTTTTAATTATCCAATCAATAGAATTCTCAATTTACATAGACAAATATAATTATCATGCCCATATGATATTTATCATGTGACTCGCTGACGGAACAAAACTTTGTGACTTACGAGGGGACGCCATAGTTGACCACTCGCCAACTTCTTGAAGAAGCAAAGCTATAAACAATGACATTAGTTATCTCAATTTTTTCTATTTTTAAGAAAATTAATGGTTATAGCCACAGGTTTTTTCAGTCCCCGTGAAATTCAGAACATCTTTAATCGAAAAAATTTTCCTTTGATAGACGTAAATGTCAGGAATTTTAAGAAACAAAAATAATGTAAAATATTTATTTAACATAATAATTACTCATTTTACATTATTAATAGCCTGGAAATTCTAATAATCTTTATACATATCCAAATCGGCTTGTAAATTTAAGCAACAATGCAAATTTGAGTCACATTTGCCTAATGGTGAATCTGAGCCATTACAATCCTCCTGACACACCGTCAAGGGTATTTCGACGTCTACTGTAGTAGTGCAGGATTCTCCGACTGAAAAATGACGTTCCTATATTAGACAATCATAATTTTAAACATTGGGGTGTTTTTCACAAAGGTAAAACCATACTTTTGCATACATTTTAAATAATATACTATTTATAGATAAAAGGTGTTGAAATAATATAATATTATATCATACAAAATAAAATAAAATAACTTACTCTGCTGCAGCACTACCATATGAAATAAATTTAAAGCAACAAGAAATGTTAGAAATAGTTTCATTTTCAACAAAAACAATTTTATTTTATTTTACTGAGTTCAAATCGCTGTAACGTATTCAATGCAAATATAAATTGTTCTACTTTTATTTTTCGTATATTTATACACCCCGTTATCAATGGCGTTATTTAAATTTTTTATCGGGCACTGTACAATGTTTTAAAATTGTTTTTATATATTATGATAAACGTAGTATCAGTCATTGCCATTCTAGCTACAGGGTGAACCGATAGAAATCTTATATTTTTGCAAAATTTTATAATAAAATATAATTATAATAAAATAGTATGTTATGATATAAGCGCTTAAAAAGGTCTTCTGTAGAATTGCAGAACGAACCGAAAGTAAATTCTAAAATATTGCAATCTGTAAGTTGCTGTATGTACTTTTACAAATTCTGTGTGTGCAACTATTACCATAAAATAATATTAATTATTGTTTTTTTATGTTTCAGTCTGACTTGACGTGTAAAAATACCAAACAAAAGTTGGGAGTGATGTTCACCAACACAAATTATGTTACGTTGAAATACGTAACTGACGCCTGGGGAACAGATTCCAACGGATTCAAATTAGTTATAACAGCAGTTAAGGACATAAGTAAGAAACTTTGTCAAATAATTATCTTTAGCATTCTGTTAATCGTATTTTAAAGACTTTGGAGTGCTCTATAAGGGAACAAACACCAGCATTAAGTGTTTATTGAAAATTTTCTTAAATGTTGTCTGAAAAAAAACAATGTTGTAGAAGGGAGTGATTTAATAGCTTTATAACTACCAAAAAAACCAATATTACAACATTAATTAAATAGATTAAATCAACAAATATTATATGCTGAATGACATATTACTTGCACATTAATAGCAACAAATCAACTCTTAAGTATAGGCTTTCCTGACCCAATTTTATAAAATTAACCACACGAAACTGACGAAACCTTTAGTAGCCCTTGCATTCTTTAACACAGCTTATGCTTTTTAATTGTAAAAATTGAAAATATAAAAAACTTCATCATCATAAAGAAATACTAAATTTTTTAATTTTTTAATTTTTTTATTTTTGGAGAGCAATGATTTTAAATATTGCATAATTTATCCTTCTTTGATCCTGTCGTTTTGGAACATTTAGGTATTCTAATATTTAAATTTAAATTTGTAATAAACTGATCTTTTAAAATCCATTTAGCTGAAGCAGTTGATGATAAAAAATAAATGTTACAATTTTTAAATATTTTTAAACAAAACATTTTGCAATCAATTTCTTACGGACGAAATAAAAACTTTTTAGGTCAAACTGTACAAAACTTAAATATTTTCTTCTGGTTAATGGTTTCTTAATGACGTATTTTAGTTGAAACTTAAAAAAAAACTTCTTATTTAACTTTGTACTATAGTATCCGAAGCGGAGTATAAATTTAAATTGTCTTCCACAATGTAAATGTAGATAGCTCAGTTTTCTGATAAATTTAAATATGTTTATGTAAATTCTTGAAAATAGATAATTTTATTTTGTAAATAATTGCAACTTTGTAATAATGTTGGTTTAAAGTGGAAAAATCTAATTTATTTAACAATAAAATCACTAGAGAGACAATGCAGCTTAAAATGAGAAGCTTTGGAGATATTATTTTATATATTAATTGCTATGACTTTTTTAAATGAAAATTAATTGTGAGGTGTTTTACAATTTGTATAATTTTTGATAATTTTGGAATTTTATTTTGATTCAAAAAGCTCAATGGAAATTGAAAAGTAAATTTTGTTGGGTGATTGAAAATTATTCAATTTAACAAAGAATATTTAAAAATTATGTTTATTTTTATATATGATCATATTAATGCTGTACAATTTTGTAAATGTTGACTTATGGTTGGTTATCAACTAATATAATTAGCGTTCACAATATTAATAATATTCGTTATAATGTATTATTTGCGTTTGAAGTTAATTAAAAAACAATATCTGATAATGAAAAGCATAATAAGAAATGATTAATATTTGTTTGATATTAAAAAAAAATACGGTTTGCTATTTAAATTTATATAGTAGAACATTGCTATACATACAGTAGCAGTGATGGAAATTGCATCGCTGAACATTTCTGAAGTAAAATAATGATTCCCAATGAAAGTTCAATAACCGTACACAATACGCACATAAAGCAAGATTTCTCAAATCGGGGGGTCTGTTTTGCTGGAAAATTGTTGGATTTGAAGCCGTGCCAATCCACACAAGGGCCACCAAATGGCAATGCAACCGCAGAAAGTCACTGTCTGGTGTGGATTTTGTGCACTAGAGTGCACTAGAAATTGTTGACAAAAAAGTTTTATTGAGCTTATAAGTTTTAAACCGGAAATCTAATTTCTAAAAATCTAAGATTTCTGATTTGAAATTCAATAACACAATTTCTTTTTTTTTAATACAATCACTAATAGGTGTACTGGGGGGTATTCCATACCCCCCAGACCCCCCGGTTTGAAAAATTTAGCATTATAATTGTGTTCAAAAATGAAAATGTATTTTTGGGTTTATGAGTTTCAAACCCAAAATTTCCATGACGGCTATTGTATATTGAGATGACCCGCCTCTCAAAATCCAAAATAATATTAATTTAAAATCGACGATATTAATTTCTTAAAAATGTAATTTATTTTATGCGATCTGTCTCGGCTCGCCAAATGTCTGCAACAATACCACATGCCTCGTACTTCTACTATTCTGTCTTCAAATTACCATTATCCAACTTCAACAAATCAACAGAAACTCTTACTCACAGCAAATCAAAAAATTTATTCACTAATGGAAACGATTCTAAATTTACATGTACGGAGACCCTTCGTAAAAATGATCACTCCGGTCAACGCGGACGGCAAAAAGCCCAGTTACAAACAAATTTCTTGCCAACATACATATTTTGGCGCGAATAATTATTCAAAATATTTACAAATCCAAATTCAAATTTAAAAAACAATCAAAATTAAAATTCAAATGCAATGTAGTAAAATTTCTAAATAAAAAAATAATTTTGGAACACGACATTATTATACGGTCTAGGACATTTTAACTCCGCCGTTTGAACGAAGAGACGCTTGAACGCAGAGGCGTTTGAACACAGAGACGTTTGAACGCAGGGACGTTTGAACGCGAGAAATTAGATGCAATTGACCCCCCTTTTATTATATTTAACCTTTTATTCGAGAAATCATCCGATATAATTATTATTCGACGAATCGATATTCGATTCTTATTCGAGAAATCACGAGATATTGATATTTTCATTTTCTTCCTAAGACGAAATAAAGTTTACCGGGTCAGGACGTATGTAAACTGGGCCAGCGGTCAATATTTTCTTGGTCGGTAGCTTAAGGACAAGTAGTAAATTGCGCCAACGGTTGGTGGGGTAGCTTAAGTAGTAATACCCAAAGAGTGGGGTACTTATTAGTAAATATTATTATGGTGGATCTGTGTATTTCCATGGTTGTCTTTGTCAAATTCGACTCTGCGCTACTCTGCGCTGCGCTGTCATGTGCTGAAGTCTGAAAGAACTCGCCAAAGGTGGAACTCAAAAAAGGTGAAACTCAGAAATATAATATTTAAACATAATAAAGGGGGGGGGTTAATTGCTTCTAATTTCTCGCGTTCAAACGTCCTTGCGTTCAAACCGCCCTGCGTTCAAACGTATCTCCGTTCAAACGGCCGTGTTCAAATGGCCGCGTTCAAATGTCCAGCTCTGATTATTATAATATGCTCCTCTGTCTTTTGCTTATGAAGCACGGTTAATAGACCGATAGTTTGTCACAAAAGACACACAGAAAGTGTTTCAAAATCTAAAATTATTTCCATCTGATCACTTTCCATAAAATAATTCTTTTTGTAGCCGGATGTTTATTGGGAACCCATTTTCAAAATTTTGTATAATTACATCCTCGTTTTCTTGTTTAACTTTATCCTTGTTCGTTATTTTATTTATTTGCTCTTCCTTCCTTTTCTAGTTTTAGTTCCATTTTGTCAAAATTTTTTATTATATCCGAATCGTCATCATTTTTCAATCGAATCGTCAATTTTTCCGTGTCTTGTTGTTGGTCTTTTATAATATAAATAATTTCTTCCTTTTCTTTTTTCATATCTTCAATTCTTTGTAATTTTTTATATTTATATTTTTTAAATATAATTTAATTTAAATAAAAAAATTATTTTGGAACAACAATATATTGCCGTATTTCAAAAACTCTATCAACGTTAATATTTAATTACAGTTTGATATTGTAAAATTTAGAATTTTGTTGTTAAAACTTTTTTGTATTTGAATGTTTTTTTGTTTTTTCGCCAACTAGTTAAGGTTGGGACAACTAGGTGAGAAAACTAGAAATGTCCTCCAAGAACGGTTGAGGAGAAGTTTGTCACCTGAGAATTTATTTAATATTTTGGTTTGAAATGAATTTAAGGATAAGCCTATTATTGACTTTTGAATGAATAATATTTTTATTAATCCGGATATTAAATTGTCCCAAAATTTGAAAATTTGTTGAATACTTGCATGTTTACATAAGCTCTGTTGGTTTAAAGTGGGATATATTTAAAAATTGGAAAGATTAATGATAAATTTCGGTGCACGAACTTATAATTGGTTTTCATGGTGAAGTTCGTAATATAAAAATTCAAATTTAAATAAAAGCAATTTATTGCAGAATTAGATTTGATATCGTCGCACATGAGCGAGTTATCTTCTCGATTTCCGTTTCATATCATTTTTTGTATTGAATTTTGGATTTAAATTATTAAGACAATATTTTGAATTTTGGTGTTACCAGACACCATTTTATATTGTGAATTGGATTGTTAATTGGATTGTTAATTTTAAGATTTTTTGAAAATTCATAAATCGCAAGAAATTGCCAAAAACAAATGGGGCACCATTTTAATGTATTTTTCAGATTCCAATTTCAAAATCGGCTCCTCCAAAAAAATAACTGAAACTCAAATTATAAATGGTTTTGCTAAAACCAAAGTTTAAATTATTTTATTTCCCAAATTTAAAGGAAACAATTTATTTAATTATTAAATAAAATTTTAATATTAAATTGAAAAGTAAAGACGTGATAAATCGACCATACACGCCGCTATCAAATTAATTTATTCGTGATTAGTGATTACCTTCAAATTTTAACTCTTAATTCCAAAAATTTTCGAATTAAACTTATTATAATTTTCACATCCAATAATCAATTAATTCTTCCAGATTTGGATTTGGAAAAATGATCCAACAACTTGGATTGTTGGCTAACAACAATCTAAAATCCAAAATTGGGATAATTTTGAAATTCTAAATAATTAAAAGTCAGTTAGTACTTCAAAATATAATTAATTTATTCTCAAATATATTAGACTTGTAAAATCGTTTTCTTTTCTTTTCCTCTATCGTAATTTTTGGCAAAAAACTAGTTTTCCCACCAAATGTTTATAAAAAAATTCAAAATTTATAAATCAACTACCACAATTCCAATTTTAAGGATTTTGAAACACTACAATGCGTATATTGACATAAATTTTAATAATCCATTTAATTAAGTGCAAACATTTTCATAATACTTGTACATAGGTAAAAGTTTTTAATTAAATTTAATACAAGCAGGCATGTGCTCGACTACATATCAATTTCAATTCTGTTCCTTAAATTATTTTCCAGTTTATAATCATTTGGAAACTATCTCAAATCTTGATTTTTTTAATTTTATTCTTTACCCAGCTTTTCTTTTAGGATTAAGAACGCTACCCCCTATGGTATTGATTAGTCTTATAGCTAATAATTATCTCCCTCTCGTGAATTTATTCAAATTATTGCCTGCAGCACCAAATAATTACGTTCGTAATATTATGTCTCAAGAAATTCTTTAAAAATTCTGGATAAAGTTTAGATAAAATCTTTAACAATACTCTGTATAAACGAAGATTGTGTAGGCCGTTATGCTAAAACCAATACTACTTTTTATTCATAGTAGAGACTGTTTCCAATTTAGAAACCACCCAATTGTAAAGTAAAAAATAAACTGGAGCTTTCTAATTAAAATCTAAAATGTAAACTGCTTACTATAATTGGTTTAACGTATCAAAGCAACTGAAGCTTCAAAAATTTTAAGAGAATCTCCCGTAAGACTTCGATTGAAAAATGTTAAGTTACCATAGTTACTCTTTAGTACTCACCCCTATGCCAAATCATTTTCAAAAATTATAAATTCGTGTAGTATAATTTACTAGCCTGGTGGATAAATATTTGGAAGAAAATATTTAAAGGGAACCTTCATGTGTCCGTTGCGTGTTATTTTGCCGACGTTAAAGCGAAATTGAAGATGAAGGGTCAATTTTTTTGAGCCGTGTTTTCTCGAGAGATTTTGTTTATCAAATTTATAAATTTTCTTTTAACATTCATTACAGTAAGAAATAACATTATTTTCAGAGCACACGTGTACGGAATACCAGTGTAAACTTAGAAAATTATGCATCGCCACGGATTTACTTTGCGATGGAATTAATCACTGTGCTGATGGATCAGACGAATCGTCCAATACGCTATGTCAAAGTAAGTTAGTTGTGAAATTTAATTAATATTAATTGACCATTGTTAAAATGAAATGAGTTTGCATGTAATTAATTTTCCATTACGGCTAATGAGTCAAACTCACCTTTTTAATACGATGTGTTCGGCGGTGCAAACTATAATTTTGCAAGATTGGAATTTAATGCACTCGAGTGGTTTTTTTTTGTACAAGAAGTGTCAAAACCAAGCAAGTCTTTCCGGTATTACGTGTAATTAAAATGTATTGATTGGCTGTTATTTTATTGCTTGCAGACAACGAGTCCGGTCCCATTCTCGGATTAGAAGTTACAGGGTTCGTCGTAGTGGTAGTAAGCATTCTCCTAGTTTTATTAGTTCTCATAGTAGCGGTTTCAATTTGTATTTGTCGTCGAAATTCAAATTCTAGACCACGAAATAGTACTCAACAACAAAACGCATCATATTCGAGTAAGTCGTAAATTTGAATTGGCATAAATTGGAAATACTAACGAAATGTTGATTTTGTGTTGCAGTCCAGCAAATGTACGGCTCCAATGGAGCAATGAAACAACAAAGTTCGATAACAACGCTTCCCATACAGGGAAACTGGTGCCACCCTGCGGGCCCACTAGGGTTCCGCCTCAGCACGCCGCCCCGGGCGTGCCTCTACTGCCAGGCAAAATAAGTCATGCACCCGCCAACGGCGGCGATGCAGACCTCGTCACTCAAAATCAACAAAAAGATGAGTGGTTCGTCTAGCAGTAGGTGAGATCCCAACATTTATTTTGTAAATAAAATAGAATTCGGAACTTTTGAAATAAATTATTGCGAACTCATCTGTATAAAATTAAAATAATTAGTTAACTTGCACATTTAACGTTCCAAACACGGAATCACATAATTTAAATTAAAGTTACTTATACTGCAGTCTCTAAAAGCTGCATTAAATAGGTAGACCGTTGTAATTTGCTTTCCAGTACAAAGCTCGCCATGTAATTCAAAGGGAACATTACCACTAACAACAGGTCTATTTAAGTATTTTAAACTTTTACAATTATATGAACCACAAGTTTGAAAAAGGTTAAAATGTAACCTTTTCACCGTTGGCAAAAAGCTCGTGCATCATCAGTTTGGGCGGTCTCTATTCAACAGATTGAGTTTGCTGCACAATACAGCTTACAGCTTCGCCATAAAAAGTTTCATTTATTTTCTATTCAAAAGTCAAACATTTAATTGCTCAAATAATATTATCTGCTTGATGAATTTCGTATGGTACGAATTATCTTTTTAGAACAAAAAATAAGTTTGCATTATTTAGTTGGTCGTTTTCTCAGAACTTGGTTCAACTCCATATACACGTATCTGCTATATTAACTTATAAGTTTCATCCAGCACTTGGATGTATTAATCATCTTAACTAAATTATTAATATCGATAAGATCTTCATTTAAGTTTATAATTAAGTCCCACGTAGTATTAGAAAATATCATAAAAATTAAAAATATCAACAAATTAACATTATTAACAGGACGAATTAATTAGGTACTGCCTATATCTGAAATATTATACTTTCGATTTAGAGAAAAGCAGTATAACGTTACATTAAAATTTAATAAAATATGAATACGGAAATACTTTTCCAATATCACAATATCAAATTATAATAAAAAAACATTTTAAAATTTTATGTTCGTTCCTTATAACTTGGCTTAGTTTTTTTGTGTGTGTATTGTTACTCATTTTAACATTTATGAGGTGCTTCCATAAAAGGTCATCAGCTACTTCTATCCATCCTACATCAATAAATAACATTTTTAATTAATATCTGTGTAAGGTTCGTACTCGTATTCTGCTTGAAACAGGTATTATTGAATAGAACCTTTCAATTTCTAAAAAGTTTTTTTTGCCCAAGAGGTCAATAGCAACGTAAATTTATAAGTACATCGTTCTGACTACTTTTTTCAAACATTTTTTATATTTCATACTTTTTCATCTAAATTATTAATGAAAATTTCAGTATTTTTTCTTTGAGAAGCTTTTCAAATGCATACCATATTGAAAATCGTGAATTTATGCATTTAAATTTATATTGCTTCCTGTAAACGTAAGTGCCACATTAAATTTTTATCCGGAACAATTACAGTTTTACATATTATTTTTTTTGTTTAAATATAACTTAGTATAAAATTTATTTCAATTTTAATTTAATATATTAGCGCATCCAGCTCAACATGTCATCCCTGACGCTTAGACTACCCAAACGTCAGATTTGTTTGAAAATAACGTAATTTTAGGCTAAGAATCAAGAGAAAATAATGAAAATTTTACTTTCACAAAAATAATTTAAATTAACCGAAAATTTCTCAAATTTAGCAATAAATTATTAAATAAAAAAATTTAATGTAACTTAGTGAAATATTATTTGAAGCTTTCAACGTTGGCTGTTCTGTTTTTATATTTTTTAAAATTAATGTTTAATTTTTCTCTCCTGCCCCTGTTTTCTAAATGTTTTTTATATTTATTATATTAGTATGGCATGGCCAGAGGTGAAAAAAGTGAAGGATTTTTGCCACTTGAAATTTTTACGCACCGCATTTTAAACTAATTAATTAATTTATTATAATTTTGATGCAATTAACAAAAAAGTAAATTAATAGTTATTATTTGCTTTGTTATTATTATTTATTTTTACATTATATTACATGTTGTGTAAAATTCAATTTTTTTTTAATAGCAAATATTTTGAGTCGAGCAAACCGTAAGCATTTTGTAACGTAAATTGCTCAAAAATTCGTCACATCTGCCACTTGCTCAACCGTAGATGTTATTACACGCGTTAGCTAGCTGTGTTATTTAAAACGCAGTTCTTGAGAGCGGGGTGTTTCGAAAAACCTCGTGGATTCGTAACAAATATGGGATCAACAATCAGATTTCTTCTCAGCTAAATGCAAAAATGCTGGTAATGTGGACGCCAGTTAATGCAAATCAAACTAATAGAAATCAAGAGGCGGTTAATTGCATTAACACAAATAGAAAAAAAAGAAGTTGGCGACAATGTTTAATTAATTCACTAATCAAAACAATACATAAAACATACACATAAGGCTCAAGATAAGCTGCTATTTAATTGAAGATTATAATAACAGTAAACAAAATAAAATATAAAAGGCAAGTTAAAATACTGACATCCACCTGAGGGGTAAATTCCGTTAAGTAGCAAAAATACAATTGATCATCCCTGAGGAGGATAAATCAACAACACGAAGTTATGCTCTAGCAGAAACTAATTGCACACCGGAATTCATTATCTCGGTTATAATTGATATTAAAATAGAACCTGGCATACAGCATCATTAATAAATAAGTAAATGTATCTCTAAGAGACTTACCCTGAATGCAATGCTACCAATTTCACGACTAGGCAAGTGTCTCTCCTTCGAATTCAATATCCTTACTTCATCATTACGTTGGTCCACCATCCAGGAAAAAAGTCTACAAAATAGATAACACAAATACTTATTAAAAAATCAACATGCCTGCCATTTCAAAACTCATCAATGGAGAAAGTGTGACTGCAAATTCAAATTAATCTCTACTATCGCATCTTCATAAACCAAACATCTGCTTGAAAGTTGAAGTGTAATATCCCAAATAAAAATGTAACCGCACGTCTGAGATTGAAACGATGATGGTGAGACAACAAAACATAAATCCTCGAAGGTTCTCCAACTTCAAATAAAATAATGACCCACTAGGTGCAAACACACTCACAAGGCAAATCTTCTTGTGATTCAAAAAAAACCATCCATAGTGAATCAACAATTATTGGTAAAATAAACCATTCTTGAGATTATTGATGTCAAATAATGCTTCTGTCCACTCCAAATCTTCCAACAGATGACCAATCAAATGTAACGTCGTCGTAAAACCAAACAATCAAACCCTGGATACCATCTGAGTAAAAGATTTCCAACATGGATAAGGGACTCCATTTTACAACGACCATATTAAATTTATAATATTCAAAACGAAAATTAAATGAAAACGAATAACCCGTAACCTGGGTGCTAAAATATAATTTGTTACTACAAATTAATTAATTAGGAAACCATAATTACCCGTTATCCGGCAAAAACAAATGAGATTAAAACATAAGAAACTAAAATTGAATACACATCGACCACACGTCAATCTCCTACGAAATTTGACGTGCAATGGTGCATATCGAAAATAAACGCATAGCCTGAAAAACGATAGCGTTCCAGTGGCGTAGCTTGTGGAAGATTAGTAACGTCCAAAACGCATTTTGGAACGTTACAATTTGTTACCGAAAAAAAGAAGTTTGTACAAATTTGGTTCATGAAAATAGCTATTGACAAATAATACTTTTGATTTTTTATTCTGTAGTTAAAAGAGTAAAGCTTTCCATTTCGTGATATCTCAGTTTATACCACAAAATTACAGAAATAATTTTTTAAATTTTTTCTTTCAAAACCTACATAAAAATTGTATAAAATTGCATTGATCCGGTCTTTAATAATACACACAGTAAGTCATGGAAATTGCATCGCTGAATACTTTCGAATTAAAATAACAATTCTCCAAGAAACTTCAATAACTGTATCTACACAATATAAGCATAATACGCACACAAAGTTAGGGTTATTAAACCGGGGGGTCTGGGGGGTATGGAATTGAGCTTAAGTTTCAAACTGGAAATCTAATTTCAAAAAATCTAAGATTTCTGAATTGAAATTCAATAACACATTTTCTTTTTTTTAACACTTTTTTTTCGTGTTTCAAAATCCATTTTTTGAATTTTAAATTTTAGAGTTACAAATTTTGATTGTTGTTTATTTCTTTTGAGTATCAGATTTTTGATTTTATAAATACTATAGTTTTTTTTTGATTTTTAGGAATTGAGTTTTGATTTTGTAAATAATTTGTGGTAATAGTAAATATTTTGAATTGCGTGTGTACGCGCCAACAAAATTTGAGTTAGCAATAATTTTGTAAAATAAGATAGCTTTTCGCTTATCACCGGGTCCGTCAAGGAGGACGGACGTTTTACGGAAGGTTTCGCAATAAGTTATAATTTTGAATCTCTAGCTGAGATTTAGTTTTGAGATCACTTGGAAGTTTGTTAATAAAAGTTTTAATTGTTTTCGTCTCAATTTGGACAATTTTGGATAAGTTTTTGGAGCGATTTTGAAAAGTCAATTTTTAAAAAAACGACGATCAATTAATGAATTGTTTAATTGTATTATTTAATAAATTATTGAAAGTTTATTAAAATTTAATAATTTGGACAGTTTTATTTTGGATTTATTTAATATCTGATTTATTTCTATAATTTTGGAATTTGGATTTACAATTAGCCTGGCTTATTAATTTCAAGAGAGTCTCATGTTCTGCAAAATGGATGGCCCGAAGGCACACATTAACAACTTTTTTTAAATAATTAAAATTTTTAAAATTTTGCAACCGAGACATCGCAGTATTTTTGAACTTATGAGGTTCAAACCAAAAATGTAACTTTTATCTATTTCTATTCTATTTTATGTTCTTTATTATTAAGAATATAATTATGTAGTTAAATATATTTTTTATTTCGGAATAATTCCCAATGAAATTTCCATGACCGCTACTGTATGTAGTAGTAACACTGCAAATTAAAGGGAGAGTACGATAACCTTAACTTAATAACTTAGAGTTGAAAAATTTTCTAATAAAATTATGGCAATTGAGGACGTAAATTACAAACATTAAATTCCAAAAATGGAGTTTTTGGCTGATTTCATAATTCTATTTATTGTTAGGAATGTTTTAAGGTATCTGAATTCACGGAACTAATAAAACCATCTTTGAAGCCGCCCTAACTCGAAAATTAGGGTTCTAGAAAGACGCAGCATGTCAAAGTTCACGCAATTGTTAAAAACATTCTTTAAGCCACCCGAACTCAAAAACCATCGATCTGAAGTGGCAGCAATTTGTTTTTATATTAAATTCGATAATAATTAACGTAATTCAATTTAATAGTTATTTATGTATTTAGGGCTTAAAGAGGCTTTTATGGCGTAAGACGTAATTTTTACGCTAAGAATACGTGAAAGGCCATAAAAACAAGTTAATCCCGTGGTACATACACAACCTTATGCACAGAAGAAATTTTTTTAATTTAAAAATCCGCTCCGCTCCAGACACTCCGTGCCGTTTTGACAAACGCCATACTCGCTAAAAGTATCCCCCTAGACCGGTCCTGCTGGTCCGGCAAAATGTGCTATACCAGGAAGGGGGTGGATCTCCCTCGATGTTGGACTCAAAACTGTGATTTTTTTCTCTTCTGCATTAAATCCTTATTTTTAATTGGTATTAGTTTTGGGATTTATGGGATTAATAAATTAAGCTTTAGGTAGTTTGGAGGGCAAGATACATTTTATGGTCAAATTTGGAGGGCAAGTTACAATTCCCCTTAATATTTCTTTAAGAATAATATTTAATAATTAAATATTCCTGGACCAATCGTCCGGGGACCAAACGTCCGGATAACTGTGTCTTTCATCTCAATGAATTATAATGAAAAACTGTGTGTTGTAATTTTTCAGCATAAAATTTAATGGTTTACAACACATCTCGATGAGTAGAATCCAATACAATTTTGATTTAAAAAAATTTTAAATGTTGGGGCTAACTAATAAAATAGATTTTGACACAAAACAATTTAATTTATCAAAATAAACTTTTATAATTTTCGGCACACAACGGCACACGTCGAGTAGAATCCACTAAAATGGCGGAGCTAACTTCTAGCCAAAAATAAGCAATCTCTATAAAATCCAAAATAAATAAAATTAAATTTAAAAAAATACGGCACAACGTGGCACAGCCCGGCACCATATTCACTTTTCAATTTTAAAAAATGGCAGGGCTAACTTCACGCACATCCGATATTCGAAGTTTTACATTTTTTGTTTTCCAATGTTTATAATATCTTCGGATAAAGGTTATCGTACTCCCACCCAAATTAATACAAAATTTTACAACGGAGTTTTCCGTGCAAAAATTCTCCTTATATTTCTTACCCGAAAATAAATCTTCCATAGAAATTCGTACAATGCTAATGATTATTCACGGGGCAGAAGGAATATTTGTTACAGAATCCCCCCCCCCCTAAGAATATTAAACCTAGGTTATCAATTTTAACGTTTCACTCCAGTAACTACTACTTTACCGTTCTGTTTTTCTGTTCAGAAAAAATATTATAATTTTTTTAAATTAACAGCATTTGTTGTAGCAGTAAAAAACTCTGTTCATCCTATAATAGCTACTAATTTTTTTTAAAGCTACAAATTCTTTTTCACAATATTTACCTGTGGGCTAGCGCGCAAAAAAACACTTTTTATTTTTATTTGTTAAATAGTACTGATTTAAAAATAAAAAAATGTTTGGAAATGTAAGCTGAAAGAAAAATATAAATTATCATATTTTGCCCAATGGGAATCATCTGATGATACTTTTTTTGATTTAGTTGAGTAGCCAAAATATTTATTTAACATTAATGTGATGTATTTTTTGCAGGGGCGGCCGGGTCGTAGCCTGCAGGGTGAGTCGGGTGCAGAACCCAGCGCCCGGCTGGCAGCATGGCTTGCCGCCTTGCTGATCAACACGCAAGATAAGTTTTGCTGTGCATGATCGGCTAGAAATATAAAATAAAAAACTATTAGATAAAACAACTAAAAAAATGTGTAATTTTAATCATCTATCCTTTTAAAATTTCGATGAGTGCTTGTTATCGTTTGCAAATTTTTTTATATATAAAGAGTAGGTACTGTTGTAGATTTAACGTTACTGTAACTTAATTTTTTTAAAAAGAGAATTGTAAGTATTGTAGAAAAGATACCAAATTGTCTAATTCTAGATTTTTCTATTCTTCAAAATAAGATGTTCCAGGATGGTGAACAATAAATTAATGCTAGATAATTATTCGGCGAGTGTGGATGATGACAATACGACCCTTAATTAATACACGTGTAATTGTTGCCTAAATTTAGTAAAACAATTTTAGTGCATTGAATGCGTCTGATTGCAATTTGGTTTTTCGTTTTTAAAAGCAAATTGTGACCGTCTTCAGCAATTGTGAATGCATGTAATAATATCAGCTCAGTACTGCCGAAATACGCTTCAAATGTGGCGATTTGGAAACGAGTATAAAGCTAGCACTGCCCCTTTCTCAAAAATTTGAAAAAAACTCGAGAGCATTAAAATTGTACGTGTACTGCTACATTCGGAGCAATAAACTTGCGCTTTAGCATTAAATGCTCATTAATCTGATTTACTTTGAGGAGGTGGGAGTGCCACCTTTATGCACATGGTTTGGAATAATGTTGAAAGTTTAAATGGAAATTTTACAAAAAAATTTTTGTCAAATTTCCAAATGTAATATTTAGAGTAGCAACCTTATTCCGACAATACAAGTATGTCAACGCACACTAGAAATAGACAAATACAATACACGACATAGTCTTTTAACTAAATAAATGTTTTATAACCAGTAACAAAAGAAATAATACAAAATATTGTAATAAATTTTGATGATGTTTTGGAAATAATTTTGTGTTTGTCTATTCTCGTGTAATTATTTAGGATGATAATAATAATATAATGATAATAGTGATAAGCTATGAAGTTAGCCATAATCCTAGTGTAATACTCAAATGTTCGTTGCTTTAACATATCGATTTAACAATAATTACGAATATTAAACAATTCCATTATCTATAGTATAATGATGTTGAAGTAACGAACAAACCAAATTTCCAACATTAACCTTTCGTACCATTTTTTACTATAGCATCCCCATATATTGAGTAAACAAATGACCTTTGAATATTTTTCTGTTTAGCATTGAATCTAGAAGTGCTAATTAGCTTGAGGAAATTAAGACGAGGGCTTTGATTTGTTTTAGAGCGAACGCTTGCAGTCTTGTGAGCAAAATTTTGATTCTAAACATAAAGCAATAACTGACAAAAATTACAACCATTTTATTATTCCATATCAAAAATTGCAACACCATACATATCTCCTGACGTTACGTTTACCATATCTCAACATATCAAAACATCAATTTGCTCTCAAGAAAACACCACTTGGTTTTTTGAAATAGTAACTACCGTCATTCTTAAGTTTGACCAAAATGTAAACAAAACTCAGGAATTTGGTTTTACAGTTTTACAAAATTTAAGCTATCGAAAAACAAAACGACGAGGAAAAAGAAGAAAAGAAGGTGTTAATTATTAATAAAAAATAATAATAATAGGAATCGAACCAAAACAGATCCAAATGAGTTTTTCGAGAGACCCCGTATTGTACAATACTTACCTAAAATAATATTACGATACTTCATAAAAAATGTAAGCCTAGAAAAGTATGAGCATAAAATGCCTTTTTAATACTTTTTTTGGTTTTATTGTCCCATTATCCAAGCAGTTTCTTTCCTATTAGTTAATAAAATAATGCAAGTGGTTTTTGTATGGTGTAACACAGAATGTTAATTGCGAATGTTAGCAAATAATCAATTAGTAACAAAAAAATCCATGTTTGCTGTCAATCAATTTATTATTTAGATTGACATTTGATAGCAAAAAGTTTTATTTTACAAAATGTTCGTGTGTGTTCTTAATGTAAAAATGTTTCTTTAATAAAAAAAAAAAGATAAGATATGTTCTAGAAATTTATTCAATTTGCCCAGTTATAGTGACGATATACATTTGGAAGTCATAAAATTAGTTTCAATAAAAAAAGTAGCAATTTCCTTTGTTCAAATATTTGATATGAGAAATGGAAAGAAAAGCGAGATTTCTCTTAGAAAAATTCAATCCCAAAGTCATTTCTTTTTCTGCATAATTTAGATTTGAAAAGAATACCTTGCCTATATCTTGATCCAGAGGCGGAAAAAATGCAAAGAAACAATAGTCGAATATTTTAGGAATGTAACCAAATGAAAATGTTTGTTTTCATCCAGGTGCTCGAACAAATTCCCAAAGTATTTTTTAAGGTAAGTTATTTTTTCTTTCGGATAAAAAATTTGAAATCGTGATGAATGACGATCTTCGGCTGGTTAACTATAGGAAGCGCCTGTGTCAGCATATTGGAAACTGGCGGGTATTCAAGTTATTTCAGTACTCCAGCATCCTGACCTCTCCAAGTACCACGTTTTCTTCTTCTTAAGTCAGTATACACCGTGACAACGGTGATGTCTGTGCTGTAAGCAGGTAAAAATAAACGATCACGTGCTTGTCGAATTTTATACGAACGAATTTTGAACGCGCTAATATTTAATAATACGAAAGTTGAACTTTTTTGTGTGAATAAATAATGAAAAAATCGACCAGGATTAAATATTTATAAACTGTGTTGTGTGTTATGGTTCTTTATTGTAATAGAAGATGACTAGAAGAATAACCCTAATTGTTTTATTTATATCGGTGTTGTATCCAATTGAATCAGTAAAAGTGAGACATAATTCAGGAAGCAAACAGGGTGAGATGATTTATGTTACATTTTAATAATAAGCTTTGTTTTAATACATTTTCATGTAGGTGTTTGGCATTAGAAAACCCATTATTAAAAGCTCTTCTCCGGTCTATGGGTTTATTTTGTCATGTTTCATCTAAATTACTGAATTCGATTTGAACCATGACACTTTACTAATTATTTTATCAGTTAATGATAAAACGACCTACATGCATAATACTTGTAAACGTTCAGACTACAACAATAATTATTGTAGATTAATTATTGAAAAATTCAACATCCGCTTAATATCCACTCTTATCGTATGCTAATTGTAAACATTTCAACTTATCTGGTCAAAGTGATTTTTTATAAAAATGCAAAAAAATAATTATTACAAACAACATTATATTATTTTCGTAATCGAAATAAATACAAATATAAAAATTATATATTAATGCAGGAAATTTCGCTATTATTCAAAAATTGTGTGTCAATGATGAGTAAGCTTGCTATCAGAATGTATATTGCGAATTTTACCTCAAACTAAATTTTACCAGATATGAAAAGAAATTTTTAAATTTTCAAAAAAATATGAAATTGTTAAAATCGGCTCCGTCAAAATCACGCTCTAATATTTCATACTAAATAATATAAGATTTCTAGAAAATTTTCGGTGCTTCAGATCTTCATAACGATCTTTTTTGAGTATTAAAACAAATCCTTTTATTTAAATTTTCACAAATTTTTAGGTACTATTTCAGATGCTTGAAGAAGTTCTTCAAAATTCAACAGCATTAATTATTGGATTTAATTTATAATTTTAATGGAATTAAAGTCACTAGTTATTACTCACTTCAGCTAAACTTAGTGCGAAACCAAGAAGTTAACGTGAAATCAAATAACTGATTGAAGGCTTGAAATGCTTGAATTTTCAAAAACTCATAGTTTTTGTTTCATTTTATTTCAAAATTAGGATGGTCATAAATTTTTACTACAATATTTTTTAACTTCAAAATTTACTTAAGGCAGTGTTCTAGTCTAAAGCCATAAATTTTAGGTGTTTTTTCGAGTACAAAAAAAAGAGTTTTTTGGTATAAATGTGGTAGGGGCGATAGGCAGATATTATATTGTGATGATCGGTACCTCTTCAACTTCAACTCACTTCTTCAAAATTTAAAAGTCATCCAAATAAATAAAAGAATTCGGTTACCAAAAATCAAATTTTTATTCACAAAATAATTTTCTTTTCTTTAATTTGGACGCCGGCATTCTGACGTCGGACTTTTAGACGCCAGATTTTTGACCGCCAAGATTTTTGAGCGCCGCGCCAGGACGTTTGGAGGCTCGCCTTTTGGGCACTGGACTTTTGGTCACCGGTGAAAAAACTATTTCAAATTTAAAAATATTTCAATTGAAAATATTTTTTTGACAAAATTTTTGTTTTTTCCCTGACCTTCCATGACTTTTCTTAATAAGTTTTAAGTTCCCTGACTTTTCCAGGTATTCCATACAAGTGGGAACCCTGTATTATCATTCATAGATGAGAGGGTACCACAAATGACCAATTAGCGGTACAAAAGTTATGTAAGGGTTACGTAAGGGTTTTTGAGAAGGGGGAGGTATGGGAAATCTTAAGGACTCTTACTTGGGGAGGGGGAGAGAGTCGACGTATTTACTTAAGTTCCTTAAAATATTTTTTAAGATTTATTTACCTATATATTATTATAATTCATCTTTTATAAATATAAGAGGTGGAGAGTGGGGGGGGGGAGCTAAAATTTCTTTTTAAATTAATAACAAATTAAAAATTAGAATTATTAGAAGCTGTTAGAAACTAGAAGAAAAATAGAAATCAACATAATATATTACAATACTGGTCCTCTTTACTAAACAGTCAATCTGACCTTAACAATTCTCCTTTATTGAACATCTTAAATAATTAATAAGCGGCGCTCAAAAACCGGTGCCCAAAAATTCGGCGCTTAAATGTCTGGCGCCCAAATGTCACGTAGTGCAAAATTAGAATTAGGGATATTCTCCGTCCAAAGCATCCACTCCGGCCAACCTTCACGGCAAACGGCCTAGTTTTCCACTAATCTTTCTCGTACCAACCCAAAATTGTTGGCACAAATAAAAATTCAAAATATTTATAAATGATCTAATTTTTATAACAAATTAACTTCAAATTTTAAAAATAACAATCTAAAATAAAAAATTTAAATTCAATAATAAATAAAATTTCTAAAATAAAAGAAATTTTGAACCAAAAAAAAATGAAACATGACAATATATTGAAAGTTGGTACAAAATTTGAAGTAACTCGGTCAAACAAAACTTGAGATATCATGGCAACCAGGTCGAAAAATGTAGTTTTGTAATAAACTTGTACCCTAATCGTAGACTTTTAAAAGCTAGACTGAGGTGAAATGAAAAGTAAACACAAAAATATTTACGATTTTTAAGTGTTTTGGATTGACCTATATTATTAGTACATTTTTATAATTTATAGCTGAAATGGTCACCTCTGGCAGGCATTGCCCCATATGCTCCGGCTTGAAGGGTTTACAGTGCGTCACTGAAATAGCTATAAGTACATAAATTACTGGAATTTTAAAATTTTCTCTCGAAGATATATTCTTCAATGTCAAAACTTTAAGAATATGCAGAAAACAAAAAATCGATTTTTTCGAAGTTCTGGATTAGAATACTGCCTTAAATAAATTCGACGAATTTGATTAACAAAAAAATCTTTGCTACTTATGTAGCATTTAATTTATTTTTCCAAATATTCATAATTATAATAATGTTACGACTTTGGACCTCTTCCCCTTTTCTACAGCTTCCAATTTTTAAACTTTGAATAATTCGTCTTTGGCGTCTAATTACCATACCTTACTACTTAAAATAACTTTTATTATTATATCGTTAAACCAAATACCGGGTGTAGCACGTTATCCCAGCATACAGGTTATTATACTTATATTTTTATAGTTAGTATAAGCAATTAAACTATTGAGAACTTCATTTTTTTTTTTTTTGAAAATAAATTATTTTAAGGTTTTGATTTTTCAATTCCATGAAAGAACAGAACATTGACAAAAGAGAACTCTGAAAAATGAGAACATAACATTTTTTAAAATGTATATGAATTTTATTTTTAATTAATTATAAAAATATCAGGGATTCAGGGGCGGATGGAACCTTTTGGACCGGCGCGGGAAGTCAATTAAAACTGCGTCGCGTCGGTCCAGCAGAAATTTTAAAGACAAATTTTTTTTCATCCGCTTACGACAAATTGGAAAAAATATAAATAAAAGTGGCAAACTCCATTTTTCTACATTTATAAGTTTATAACATATTATATTTAGGTGAAGAAAATAAAAAATAATAATTTATTAACATTAAAATTAAATAAAAAAGAGAAAATTTTAAAAATGAACAGAAAGACAGAGGGACCGGCGCCGGCGCACCGGGAAATTTCCTGGTATCCCGGTGGGCCCATCCGCCCCTGCAGGGATTTCTTGGCATTTTAATTATAAAAACCTCAGAACTATTTTTTATTGTGAATCCATGTATTGCCATGGTGGAACACCGTCATTACAGCGATTCTAGTTCGGCACCGTCAATTCGGCGATTCTATTTCAGCGACAGTCAATTCGGCAACCCGATATTCGGCTATGCCAGTTTTGGCGATTCCAATTCGGCACCGGCATTTCGGCGATTCCGATTCGACTACGTCGATTCGGCGACGGAAGATGTACTTTTAGTTTATTCAGTTCATTCTTCTAAATTTAAAATTTAAATAAACAAAAAAAATATTAGTACGGACGCCTATGGATTTTCGAACTTGTACTTAAAACCCGTTGTGAAAAGTTGATTAACTCCCAAACTTCTTTAAGTGTATCTCTTCTTTTGTTTTTGTCTCCGTTTCAATAATACTTATTGTATTAATCTTTCCTTGGATTTCCCCGCAATTTAGTGCAATTCCGCCTTTTCAATTAAATAATACTGTTTTCCTTAAGTACCTATCATTTCCAAAATTTTAATTAGTCCTCCACTTTTATTAACGGTTTTCGAGGAGTCATATAGGTGGAATTTTGAGTAGAGTTATTTAGTCAGTTGAATTTGGGCATAAGAATAGTCACTTTTATGTAAATAAATATTTAATTTACTTTGCTTAAGAAGTATATGAAAAAATTCATTTTTTTAATATTTTTAATCAATTTTAACACTTAAATAAATTTCCCGTCGCCGAATCGACGTAGTCGCATTTTCTGTCGCCGACATGCCAGTGCCGAATTGGGATTGCCGAAACTAGCATAGCCGAATTTCGAGTCGTCGAATTAACTGTCACCGAATGTACGATGCAGAATCACTTTCGCCGAACTGCGGTCGCCGTATTAAGGACGTGTACCGTGCTATGGTTGTCTAAAAATATCCTTGAAAACCGAAAGAACTCGCCAAAGGTGGAACTAGAAAAAGATTAAACTCGTTTCAGGGTGGATCCGAAAGTGCGGGATGCGAAGGGAATCCACAAAAACAAGTTTTGCATTTGTAAAATAATTAATATTTATTTGATAATTAAATAATATATTAATGATTAATAAATATATTTTTTCTGTCGATTTTCCTCGTGGACACCCTGTAGAATTTTTTATATGTTAAGAACTACTTATAGACTCAACACTTAACAACTTTTTGTTGTAAAAAAATGTATGTTCTCATTTTCAGAGTTTTCTCTTGTCAATGTTCTTTTATTTCAGTGTTCTGTTTTTCATTTTCTGTTCTTTCATGCTCTGTTCTGTCCGGTCACCTGATGTCTCAAATAAAAGTTAGTGTTTTCTTTCATTCTGTTGTCGGTACGTGTGTTCGACGTAAATAAATGCAGTAATGCGTTTTAACTAACTTTAACTTAACTGCAACTGTTGATTTTAATTTGTTTACGTTAAATACAGCCAAATTCTTACGTAAAAACGGATTACAGCCTTTCTAGATCCGTAATTTTCAAATTCGGGCGGTTTCAGAGATATAACACTAATTTGAAGACTTCAGCGATACTAAACAAAAAATACAGCAGAATTAGTAAACTCAGATGGATACTTTTAAAAAATCATTTTAAAAATAGCATTATTTTATTGATTCTAACTGTGTGTACTTTACTATAATATGCATATTATACGTTAGATAATAAAATAAATAAATCAATCAGAATGAAAAGTATATACCTCTTGATGACTAGAACAACTTGGATTTATTTATTATGACTTGCGGTTATTTGCGGAAATAAGATTTTTATATTGTACTACAGCGGTTTCTGCCTTTGAGGTTTCAATCTCTTTCGTACGACTTAAGCAAAAATAAAACTTCTTTTGTATTCCAAGCAATCTGAATAAAATAAAAATTTCCTTTTAAAGTGGAATTTCGCTGTATCAAAAAGTACATATTTAATTGAAACTCTGTGTAAGCTCCCATTAGGTAATAAAGTTGTTCCGTATATTGATGTATCCATACGCGTAGATTCATTATTATTCAAAGCACATTTAGGAAAGGACAGGGAATGTTATGAATATTTTACTTCTTTGAGATACAACCAAAGATACTGGTAGCTATTTGCAGAACTTGGGCAATACAGTTCATATAATGGGATAATTTTAACTTCAATGAAACTTTCTAATGCAAATTCACCATTATAAAAACGTTTAAGCTGAAACTAGGTGACATGTTAAATGGAAATCCCCTATATAGGTGATGTGACTAAGACTGGATTAGCTGGCAACACGACAAGAGTGAGTCTACCGGCAAACCTTGAACTTCCTTGAAAATTTGATAATTTATTCAGACATTTTTAAAACTTGTCACGAGAAAAGCATGATTTCGAAACTGGACATTTATTTATTTCCACCAGAAATTGTAGGGTCTCTTGTGGTAGGTTAGTATTAGTTTCAGAAAGTTTCAAAACAAGGAACGATATTACTTAAGCAAAGTTCGTGTTAAAGCATATTCAAGTAAAGTTCGTTCCAAACAAGCACAATCGTCCAAGTTTGTATTCACTTATTGAACTTTTTGTGTAAGCAAGGAGTAAACAATCATTAAAGCTCCAAAAGTTATATTTTGGAGAAATGTAGAAATACAGAGTGATCCGGCTATCCAGGTTGATTCATTGGACGTTCCGGCCACATTAGTCGGTCGGGTGACATCTTGACAAATGGTAATGATTACAAAATAAACAAGCCTTTCATAGTGTCATCGTATAATTTAAATAAACATTTAATAAATTGAATTGTACCTGCACAGGAGAATAAATAAGATTTGAACGTGAATCGTTCTCGGTTGGGTATTACTCCACCCAGATTGGTTCGCGTGATGCAATATTGTAGATCCAATAAATTTGTAAAATTGATACTTGTCGACTGAAGATTTGTAAAATAACAGTAGCCATATGGTATAATCAAAATAAAATTTAAATTATGTTATTATTACATTAAATACGATTTTTGATAACTGTTAAATTTATTTCTAGTTTTGACAGCTTTAGCTATATAAATATATAATAACAATGGCATTAACCTTAACAACTTGTTTATTTAACATAATAAAGAAGCTTTAAACCTTGGATCCGTAGGTATCGTCTCCAGAACACCTACGACTCACTTCCAAATGACATATAATTTTCATTCAATATGCACTTAATGAATATAAATACATTCAGGTTCATTATACCTACGATATATTTTTAAACAATGTCATTGCCAAATATAATTTAAGCACACCGTTTTGTCTATATAATTTCATCCCATTAACTTAATAACTTTTTCAATTTATGTACCAACAAATTTATAAACATGTTGAGTTTAATGTTAAATAACTTAGCAATAAATAACAATTTATTTGCCTATAAAAATTTTGACTCAAAATTATTAATTTATTGTAATTTTTTATTAATGGAAATTACGACGAACAAAGAACCTGTTAGGGTTACCGCATACTTAATTGTGACTGATTTTGGGCCTGGATGATTATCCGAATTATCTTGGCTTTTGTGGAAGACTTGTAGTTAATAGATGAAAAGCCATGGCCAATGGTCAGGTAAAAACGAGACAAATTATCAGAGAGCATTATTGGAGTTTCCACAAAAATTACCTTACCATCTACGGTTTTACTTGCAGTGCATTCAATTTATCATGGCAGTTTTCTCAAATAATATTTTATGTCCTTATGCAAGAGATGAAAATGATTATAATAATGCACCAAAGGAATTTGCATTTTCCTGCCACGAGACTTACGATAATTTCATTAGCAGCTGCTGTGGTGCACTTCAGTCGCAGGCATCCACCCTTTGGTTGCATTCTATGAATTATTAATCAAAAATTTGTCGTATAATGGGATCAATTTTTACTTCTTTCTATTTTATTCTAACTGGAATGTTCACGTAAAGTAGATACTTAAATGAATTACATTTCTGCAATATTCAATTCTAAGCAGTGGCGGGGTAAATTTAAGTTATGCAGGTACTCTGCCCCTAATTATATGGTGTAAACTCGACTCGAATTAAAAATGTCGATTTAAACACGATGCAGCTCGTTTCTAATCTCATCAATTGCATAAAATGGCGCCTATAATTTCTTGAAAACCAGTATAATTAATGCATCATAACGCAATTTGTGACAAAACTGCTTAATCTTAAAATTACAATCGTTTATTGTGGTTAATTGCCAGTGAGCAATTACACTGTAAGCAACATCTATCAAGGTCGGGTCAGTGTTGGTCAATCACACAGAATGTAACAAATGTTCTTTCAGAAGCTTTCTTTAAATAATATAAATATTTTTACCAGTTATTGATATAATTGCGAAAGAATGCAAAATATTATATGCATTAAATTGCCAGGTTTTTTCAAGCAGCAATCAACAGGATTGTATATTTCTTAATTTATTATTATATCAATAAAGTTTCACTTTTAACTATTAATGACTGCGGTAAATAATTTGCGTTAATTAACAAGAATAATAATACAACTACATAAATTTTATATTAATTTTTCAAAAAGGTAGTATACAAGTTATAATATATAGCAACCATTTATATAATAGCACATATTACCAACAGGTATGGTATGATGGTGCATAAATCTTCCGATACATTTAATACATATATATTATGTATGTTAATGTTCCAGTGGTATTGCAAATTATATGAACATTCTCCTGTTTACTGTTTTATTATTTTTCCCAATAAAACGTTTTCATACCTCTAACGTAAAAGACGCATTACTGAAAGTTTGCTCTGCCATTAGCACCTCGATGGTTTCAAGATATGAAAAATTTAAACCAAATTCGAATAGCAGTAAGTCTGTATGTAGAAAATATTATATACCAAATCGTGACAATTTAATAACTTTACAACAAATAAACTTTCAGTTTCAAGCCGCATGCCTGATAATATAGTAGCAGTTTATAGTTCTACTTTCAGTTAAGTAAATAAATGACATCAAATTTATTTGAACCACAAATCAATCGAGTAAATAGTCAATAGAGTAAATAAGTAAATGGCATGCTGTCAAGAGGTAGAAGTCAAAAGCCTCAAACAAATACCCAATTTATTGTAACACAATTGCAAACCATTATTGTATAACAAATAAAAATCTTATTTGGAATTACAGAATATTAAAAGAAACATATTGAGCACTTGCAAAAGTGGCGGCCAGCTTCAATACAATTCTACAAATATTGGCTACCATGCAACAACTATTGCTATTTCTGAACATTTGTGCAAAAAAAAGAGAAAAAAAATTACTTTTTCTTTTAAATTAAATTTTTCACTTCACCTTCACCTTTTTCTTTTTTTTTCCAAGCAAAAAACTAACACCTGAATTACAAATCAATCTATTAAATTATTTTTTTATCAAACTCTATCTGTAAATGTGTAACCCGTTGGTTTGATTTTGGTGGGATCCGTCATTGGCTTGAAGCAGCATGTCAAACCGTTGTCGCATTTTCCCGATGATAAATCAACAGTAGTGCAGTTCTCTTTACACTGTGTTAGGGGTGCGATAACACTCCATATTTCGCATTGATCCCCTTCTGAAAAAAAAATTATTATTTAAAAACAATAATGCGATATTTTTATTTAAAAGTTCAACAAAAACGAAATAAATTTTTTCAGAAATAACTTTTTATTTTATTTTTAATATTATGAATTCCAAAACACTTATGTTGTCTTTAATTAACAATTAAAGAGAAACCCGATTATCCTAGACTACTAATAAAGACTTTCTTAAAATATAAAAATAATATTATAACAAATTATTATTATCATACCTTTTTGAAAAAACCCCACATTAAATAAACTTAAAAAAACAATGCAGCAGAATATTACTTTCATTTTAAAAATGAAAGGATTTGTTTATAAATGAAAGTAAACGATTTAATTACTAAAACACTGCATAAAAAAATGTAATCTATATATCGAATCCTGATATTTATACTTTTGTATTATCTATAATTTTTAATTTATTTTAAAATAAATTAAAGCAATGGGTTACTTGATAATTAACAGCGCAAAAAGGTAGATAATATTTATATAGGTCTGTCAATGTACGTTAAATTGCAAATTTATGTAATTTATTTCCAAATTTTTCTAAAAATTTAAAGTATAGTAAGCATTTTAATGTCATATCTTTATCTACTACCGTTACGTAATGAACCATCACTTTCTCGCACTAGTACGGAAAGTGATAAGATAAATTGTATTGTCTGCCAAAGTGAAGTATGGTTTGAATTGGTTCAATGAAGAAGTCCAAACAACAAACTGATTTTAATTATGATACACGTTTGAAAAAATGTCATTATCGTACTTGGGTGATTATCACGTAAGTATCAGACGCGTTCGATAATGGCTCACTTTCTGCACTGATCACAAAAACTACAATTTTATATAATATAAATTTATAATTTTTATTCCAGATATAACAAACTAATAGAAAAAAATTATCTTTGCTGTCAAAGAACTTTTTGCTGTTATAATTTTTTAAACCGTCATTTTCGTAAAAAGTTTCATTGTATTATCCAGCACAATACTTATTATTTACGTAGATAACAAAATCAATAATGAAAATAACTTATTGGTTTTCATATTTTTGATTTCTATACTCATATGTATGTGTTTTGCATTTCCAATATCCAGCGTTGTTTGCCTTTATATTGAATTATTTTCTTCCTCTCACGTTAAACAGACAAAAATGTTATTTATTATTGATACTAAAATACTACCTCAAAATTAAAATGCAGTATTTTCCCGAGAAAATAAATTATAAATTTTGTTGATTTATCCTTGTATATTCCTTTCTTGAACATTGAAATATAAAATATTTTAATTTTAATCCAATAATTGAAGTGGTACTCAAGCCCCGCTGTTTAGAAAACACTGATCGGATGCAGATCGACAAGTTAATTATATAAATTTTTACATTTCAATGATGAATGCAATTTAAATTGTCGGTTTCGTTAAAATTTGCAATTAGTCCGATAACCGATAATAATTAATCAATTAAATTAAAATCGTTCGGGTGTTTATAAAAACGGTAAACTTTTGTATTCAGGCGTTTTTTACAAGTAAAGTGCAGCCTTAAAATGTTATAAAAAACAGGTAAAACGTTAACACAATGCTGAAGAACTGAGAATACCGGAACCAATTTTAAAGTGCACAGCCTAAGGTGACCAGGGAATGTAAACCCATGGAAAAGTGTAATTGGTGAGTTTCGTGGAACTTGAAGGCATTGTGTGAGGTCGAACTGTTGATTTTTCGATATTATACTACCACTGCACCACGTATCCGGTCAAAAATTTTAATTTATTGGAAAATGGCGACGAGTCCAGTTAATATTTTTTGCCGAAAAAAATAATTATTATGCAAATTACCAGACGAAAACTTTTGAATGGAATTTATTATTGATGACAATTTTAAGGATTTTGTATTGCAGCGTGTGACTTTTTGTTGTTGTGGGTGTCGAAGGCACCACCCCATACCGAGTAGACCTTCATTAAAAGTACCTCGTTATGTGCAGTGTTGATATTTTAAATTTCTAAACGACTTTTTTGGTATAAGAACGTGAGCTTTATTGGCTCCGTGGCGCTTGATGATGTTTTATAATTTCTTTATGTTCTTCTTCTTCTACAACTTGTTTGGTAGACAAGGTGATCGATCGGAATATAAACAACAATGGGTTGGTTGCCCGTTTCGTAACTTCCAGTATACGCGTCAGTATTTAAATTTTTATTTTTATCCGATGCAGAAAATAAAGAAAGCAAGAAACGAAGAAAGGAGAAATAATGTTTGAAAAATGTTTCAGGTTCGGTCGAATGATTTACAGTCAATTAACTAAAACCAAACTTGTTCTGATTATTATTTACGAGTATTATAGCTACTGTTGTCGATCTTAGCACACTTCTCGAAGTTGCACTGTGAAACTGCTCCGTTAATTTTAAGCTTTTGCAGATAATCGCATGTTTAGCGGCATAGTGATGCTAGTAATATTCATAGTAATTATGGATATTTATCTCTTAAACATCTTCTGCAAAGTTAATGACAATACCAGTTATTTACGCCTTTTGCTGCTGCATACCAAAGATTAATGATTAAATGAGCACTTAAATAGTGTGCATGGAAAATTTACATTACGCAATACCCATTCCACGTTTGAAAAATTGACATTTATTTTATCGCAAAAATAACGTGTTCGGTCGGCACGCGTTTCAAAAATGACTTGTTCTATTTATTGCTTTCCAAACTGACCTGCCCTATTTTCGACTGTGAAAAGAACCTTCACGTCATAAAAGCACCGATACAAGTTTTGAGGGTACCTTAAACTTGTAAATCAATTTAAAATATTTGTAATGCCATTATAAAGGGAAGATGTCATACATCTTACGACAAAGTGGCGCCATATACACAAAAAGTCAAGTAACCAGATTTATTATAATTTTTACCACCCTAGAGACATTCATATTCGTGGTGTGACATAAAAAATGTGTCAAGATAGAGATATTACACGCTAGGATTAAAAGACATTGAATAAAGTTTTAGGGTTGCTATCTCATAAGATGATATGGAAAGTATTGGATGTCTTCTTTTGTTGGTTTAATCTAAAATCTTCTATTTACGTAACTGCAATAAAATTAATACAGTGGATTGAAATCACAATAAAATAACCACATCATCAATTTAAAAGCACTAAGAGGATGCACTGACAATTTTAGTCCAGAGAAAATTTCAAGCGACCCTAGACGTCAATAAATTGTAATTTAAAACAAATAATTGTAATATTCCGTTTTGAATATTATTCGGAGCAAATATACTATCAGTGTGGAAAGTATGCTTTTCTGAACGGTGAAGTAGATAAAATCTATTCTTCAATCTTACTTTAATGAGTGGGTCAAACATTTTAAAAACATTTTTGGGGACTTTAACGTTACTTGAGTCCATGGGTGTCCGAACAATTTTTTCAGGTCGGGCAATTTTCTTTAATAAACGTTACATTAATTAATTTGAAGGTTTTTACTGACTTTATTTAGTTTATTTTTAATATATTTAATTTAATTTTTCTCTCCTCATAAGAGGATGGAGACACCTCCATTGGTGCCGGTCGTGAATGGATTAACAAGATTTCTAGGTTTTGCGGATTTATCCCAAGTTGATCATTAAACTCTCTCACATTATGGAGTATTCTGAATGGCTTGTCAGCAAAATATTCAAGTAATTCAAATCGGCGAGAATATGTGAGTATCGATTACAGCACGGATATTAGTTACGCTGCAAAATTTATGCATTTTAAATTTATTTGTATAATTGAATATGTTAACAAGATGTATAAGTAATAAATAAACAGATAAACAGTTGCCACAATTAACATAATTAATAGAAATTTACGGCCTTAATTTTTCATATACTCTTCTGACCTCTGCAAAAGAAGTACGTCCAGGCAGAAAATTGAACGCTTAAAGTTTGAAACTTGATTTAAATTTTGTAGAATTAATTCTAATTAGCTGATTAACTGAAAGTACCTACTTGAGTGTTTGAATGACGAAGTACTTCAATTTTCTTGTATCAAGTAACAACATCCTCATTTAAATCTCTTATATTAAATATAAATTTTATGTTGAAGCTTAATTAATTTGAATTTTGATCAAAATAAATTTATTACGTTACTAATTACGAATTTAATAAAGCATTACCAATTGTTAAATTATTAAATGTAATTAAATAAAATCTGTATTAAGCATGTAAAGGTGCCGCTCTCAATTACAATAAATTAATAATTAATGTTTACTAAAATATTGTTTCGTGTTTATCTGCTACACTTCCTAAACACTAAAAAAGGATACATAAAATGTAAATGTATGGAGTTTTAATTAATTACTAATTAACGCTAGAAGAATTTCATTACATATAATTTTTTATGTACCTACTATCAAATTTGTAACGGTTCAGATGCAGAAGTTGTAAACCTGTAATCAATTAGTGACAATTATTTATCTGCGTTAATAATTATTATAATTAGCAATCTGAATAATCCTATAAATTAATAATTTCTTTCGACTTTCAACAAAACATCGTTTTTCTTTAAATAAAGATTAGAAATAATTATGTTAACAATAAATTATTGTAATTGGTAGTAATAGTGCTGTAATATCACTTAGCACGTCTTTAAGTGATTGATGAAAATATACACAGTGTTTCTTATAGGTACCATAAGTTGATGTATAATCATGAATTTCCAATAAATCATGCCATGTAATGTTTTCATGCTAAATTACAGCAATCATCTTATGGTTATCGTTTTATTTCCAAGTTATGGCAAAGAAGTAAGTGCGAATACACTACACTTGGGTAATCTTTAGTAGTAGAAATGCGTAATATTCTTCATGGGTCGATGACTTCGTTTTTACGTTATATCGTCCAGTTTTCCACCATAAAGGGATATGATTCCCTACAAGGCCGCATTTATGATGGTATGAGAATTGCTCCAAGTTCAGCAAACATTTCTTGAATTTTTTAGCTTTTATACGGTTAAGTACGTTTATTTTAAGATCAAAGAATGCAAGCATTAAACTAAAATTAACATGCAATCCGAAACATTTTCTAAAGTTACAGTAAAATTCTAAGCACAATTTTACAAAAATTTACATTTAGAATAAGCAGAATTTTAAAAAACCTATTGAAATTTTTAATAATAAAGAAGACCTACAGAATCAAGAGTCACATATTTGCCCAAGTTAACAAAAATAAGTAAAAATAAAATTATTTTAATTAAAATTTAAAACTTGTATTACTTGGCATACCACAAAAACCACACAATGTATACTTTTTAAGCTCAGCAATGCCGCATGCAAGTTAACCGCGAACGTTTGGATTTGTATAAGGATTCCTTTCTTACCATATAATTTATCTTAACAAAGGTTAATTTACTAACAAACCTAAATTACAGTTACTTCTTTAAATAGAATAACCATAATCTGTTATTATATTATGGTAAATATACCAGAACCGCGCGGTCGGTTCAATAATTGTATAATCACAATTTTTCATTTAAGCATAATACCAAGTTTTTGAAGTGATATATGAAAACTCCCCTTTTTATAGGGGAGGAATACTAAAAGATCTGCTTTAATCTTGCATGGTTGCGTGTTTACATTTTCAAGTAAACTGTTCTAAACATTTCCAAGTCTACATGGCAATGCATTAGCATTCTTTCTATCAGATGAGTTTGAAACGATTAATTTACAAAATTTTGGTTTCAAAACTCCTTCTTCAAAATTTTAAATTTATAATCGAAGTCTAATTTGGTTTATTTTTTTTTATTACAACTACTGGTTTATTTCCTAAATTAATAAAAAAAAATAAAAAAAACTTTTTGAAAAACTCACGAAAAAACATTTTCCAGATATTTCGTGTTATTTTATTTATGTCGAGATCTCTATTTTCCAAAGCCGATAATTTAATTTTTTTTTCTTCTGAAAAACCCATATTTGTTATTCTGCGTTCTGTGATTTTATTTCGGGTATTTAATTTACTTATTTACGAACTAATCAGTTAAGTATTTATCCCTGTTTTTATTTAAGTCTTCCACTGTTGATTTTGTTGAAAGCTGTGTTTCAAATTTATTTATTTTAATTATTTATTTAGGTACCTATTTATTATTTATTCAAATTTATTGATTAAAATACATGTGTGTGTATACCAAGTTAAATATTCGTAGTAAAAATGAAATATTCCTCAATATTCATAAGGTAAATTTAAAAAATATGAAACTTTTATGTTTCAGTATAATTATATAAGTTTACTTTTAACGGCATATTATAAAAACTAACTCAATTTTGTCCAACTTTTAATATTATTAATAATAATAAAAACTTCATAAAGTAGTAGATAGTAGACCACTGACTTTAAACATCCAACATCGGAATAAATCACATGTTTCTAATTTTACCTGTGCTAACTTCGTGGTGCTCAAAAAACCTTCAAATTTTTCAACTGATTTCAGTTTTTGGCCCGAAACTCCTGAAAGAGTGCTCTTACGGAAAAAGTTATTCTATATTTTCTGAAGCTGTGAAAATTTCCTACAATGTCAGCGTAATTCCAATTTTTTTAGGTCCAATAGATCCTAAGATATAGGACCTCAAAAATTGGATTTTTTGTCCCAAATGTTCCAAATTTCAGTTTTGACACCTGTCGGGATAAATATTGGCCTTAATACTTATTCTACAAAAAAATTCATTAAATATGAAGTTTTAGAGCAGTTATTTAGCTTTAATTTAAGCCCTAAACGAAGTCTGTAGGCCCAACAGGTACCTCGTCATCTAAGAAAAACAAAAAATTAGAGAAATTGGAGGAGGGACAGATCGGAGCCTGAGTGAATGCAACATTTAATTGCCATGGATCTTCATAGTTATTACACATATTATTATTAGTACTAAAATAAGCCCTTTCTTAGATGAATTAGACCACCATAAAATTTACTAACTTACTCATTATAATTATATTTAATGCAGCGGTCCAATACATAAGTGTTGGCTGTAACCTGACAAGCTTTTTATTTACCCAGGAAGGTGAGTTCGATGATCACATAAATTGTGGTCAATTCTATAGACAGATTTAACAATTGAATGATTAGATCAGTGAAAACCTAGCAGGGCTTGACGAATGGACGAGGTCTCTCTAGCAGTGTTCTTGCCCGTTGGACTGGAGGAATGGTGTACATGCTGAACATTTTAGTTCCTGGTTCGACGTACACTCGCCATTTTCACACTGCGAAAAATTCGTATCTATCAGCAGCGGAATCGTTGGAGACCCTGAGGTCAATTACCACATAGCTCAAGAATTGGGCACTGATGAGGTCAAAGAAATTGTTGGAAAATCGTTTGGAAACGTTGGATTCCAACGAAGAGACAAAGTTCGTATTCTGTCGGCACTAATCATCAAAGTGCAAAACAAGCCGGTTGAAATTGATCCATAAGCCATTTTTCAGAAGCTCTGCATCACAAAACAGTCGGATGATGACTTGAAAGATCATTTCGTGGGCTGACAAGAAAAAGGCACTAAGTCAAAATTTCACTTATTTTTTTTAGTGAATTATTGATCTCAATTTTAGTGATCTTCCTACTGAAAGAACGGAGTAAGTTATATCTGATTCATTTTGTGAAATATTAGCAATGTAAGAAAGCACTAATGCATTGATGCTAATGCAAATGCAAACTTTAAAATGCTGATTACTCAAAACTATCATTTTGGACTTAGTGCCTTTTTCTTGTCAGCCCGCGATTTCAAATATGAATTTTTCGGCGAGGAGGGGATGCGCAAAGGCACAAAATCCATCTTTTAATCAGCCTTCACTCCACTTCCTGTGAACATCCTAATAACAGGGGCCACAACGTTTGTTATACATAGTTGATAGTGGCTACTTGTTGCACAAAGTCGTGTGGCACCGCGATGACTCGATCAAAGCAATTGTAGCTAACTACATTAGCTACACATTTAACCACTATGGGAGGAATGTGGCAATTGTTTTTGACGGGTATCCAGAGAATGGGGCTGCACACAGCACCAAGGCTGCTTAAAGACTGCGTCGCTATGCAGCCTCTTCTTGCAGCGATATGATTTTCGAGAAGTCTACTCTCATCAAAACGCCTCAAGAAAAACTCTTTTCCAATGAAAAAAAAAAGAGTTCTTCTGCAGCGGGATGAAAAACCAAGGGATTACCACCAAACAAGCAGCAGAAGATGCTGACTGCTTAATTGTTCAGACCGCCTTGCAAAAGAGACTTTTATATGAAACAGCTTTCATCATTGGAAAAGATGTGGATCTACTGGTTCTCTTAAATGGATTGGGCTCCAACCTTGACAACGTGTTTTTCTAGAAAAGGGGCAGGGGTGAGGCCACTTGTCAACAGTTCACTTCTATGAGCTTTAACCAAAGGGGCTTGTTACTCTGCCCTGGATTTGAAATGTTCCTCCATACATTTACTGGCTGTGACACCCCCTCTGCCCTTTTTGCAAAGAAAAATAAAAATGATGACAGTCTTCCAGAAAAATGAACTCCTCTGGAAGAGGTCAAGAAATTCCTGCAGCCTGACGCCACCAACGAACAAATAGAGCCACCTGGAAGAAATGTCTGGAGGTTCTTCGATATGATTTATTTATAAGAAGTACAGCCAACGCAAAGGTCCCTCTGGTTCATCTACCCCCAACCAAAGAAGCAACAGCTCAACATAGCTATCGCACGTACCAGCAGGTGCAGAAGTGGTTAGTGGTTTTCAATTTAGTTAAGCCTTCCTCCTCATCAACAATAGCAATTATTGGTTTCGCAAATCGTCAGGCTATAATAATTCCAGTCCCTCACCTTATTTTCTCAATTTTATCTCAATTTTATCTTTTACCAAGTATCTCAATTTTTGAGGTCCTATATCTTAGGATCTATTGGATCTAAAAAATTAGGATTGGGCTCAAACTGTTGAAAATTTTCACAGCTTCAAAAAAGGATGAAATGACTTTTTCCGTAAGAGTACTCTTTCAGGAGTTTCGGGCCAAAAACTGAAATCAGTTGAAAAATTTGAAGGTTTTTCGAGCACCATGAAGTTAGCACAGGCCTTTCAAAACTGCAAACTTGGTTTTACACTACTGGTAGGTACCCTAACAACATACCACAAAATCAGAAACATGTGAATTATTACTATGCTTGCTCTATTTTTTGTCTACGGTCAGTGGTAGTTTAGAAGTACTACACTGTAAAAAAATATTTGTCTCTCTAATAAGGCCCAGTTTTTCAATCTTAAGTTAATCTAAATTTCAGGGTTAACCTACGTTTATGACTACCTGATTGGTCAGAAATCTAAGTTAACCTTTAAATTTGGGTTAACCTAAGGTTAACTTACGATTGAAAAACTGGGCCTAACAGAGCTATTAGTAGCTATAGCCGCAACTGAGTTTTGTTTTGCTGCTATAACAAATTTTTTGTTGCTGCAACAAATTTTCTGCTGCCGTAACTAAGTTGTTTTCTATTCAGTAAAAAAGATAAGTTGATTTAACAAAGTTTTTTATTCTGCATAGAAAAAAACTTTGTTATAATTTTTTTTCTCAGTGTAGAATAGTCAGTCAGTGCTCGACTTCGGCTCGTGCTACAATTTACAACGTTTGGTTTCCTCAACCAAGCTGTACCCTCGATTGATTTTGCCCCAGACTTTTTGACAACCATCTAATTTGTTTTTAATTAATTATTTATTGATTCCTTTTTTTTTTGTAAAACGGAAATAATATTAAAATCCAAAAATAAATTACATTTTTTATCTTAAACAAAAATAATTAATTATGAAGATAGGTAATTTCACAATTTTTATTAAAATTCCAATAAATCATAATTTATTGTGCCTGTATTTTCAAGCATTAAATTTAATAATTTTCTTTTTGATTTAGTAATAATTTGACCAATGTTTTTTGATTAATAGTTATGCAAGAAAATTGTTTTACTTCTAGAATTATAATATATCATATTACAAGACCGTGAGAAACTATTTCAGAAAAATTAAAGTTTCATTGGAAAAATTTTTGAAATTTTTTAATTTTTTAATTTTATGGAAATATGAAATAAAGTAGCGGTTTTACTTCCACTGAAAAATATTGAAAAATATTTATTAAACAAAATGAGTTCACCTTCTTAGATGATTAATGTTGTTTTATAAAGAAAAAAATTAATTAGTTCTTTAAAAATACATTGCTTTGATGACGATTATATGTATATGAGAAAATAGTAATAATTCTTTGATGTAAAATTAAAAATATCGAAATTTCAATACAAGACCATACATAACAATACATATATTTATGTAACATTAAAAATTAATAGCAATTTTTTTCTTTTAATATTAATTTTTATGCTGGTAATGTCTCAATTACGTCTAAGACAATTATTGAAGTTTATTGATCGATTCATTGTAATCCAATCTTGATGTTTCGTTGAGTGAGTCCTTCCTTATCTTCACTTAATTGGCTTGCAATTTTCAAATTTGAATATTAATTTTGAAAAATTCAAAGAAAATTCCAAAAAAAAAAAAATTTATCAACTTAAATTATAGAAAGTCACCAAGTTAGCAATAATTATATGACAACAAAATTAGTTTTGTAATATTAAAATTTACTTTCAAATATGATGAAGTTATTGACAGATCCATTACTATTAGCAAGATCAAAGAAGCATTTTAATGACAAACAAATTTAATTTAAAAGTTTTGCAAATTAATAACAACATTAATTTTCTATATTATCACGAAATATTTTGTCATACAAAAGTTTTAAACTTTGTCAGCTTTTGTAATCTGTAATTTTCGTTATTAAAGTACTGGATGGAATTTTAGTGTGCCTAATGTCAAGCTTAGTTCTTAGAACGAGTATGATAGATAGATTAAGTTTTACATTAATTAAATATTATATAGCGCCATTAGTTAAAAGTTTCGTTGAGTAGACAATGCTCGCAAGTACAAGATCGAATTAGAAAAAAAAAAAATAATAAGAGAAAGAAAGAAAAAAATTGTGTAGTTTTAGGCAACATCAATCAAGTACAATCTATTATTATTTTGTAAGGTTCATTTCCGACATTAAAAAAGAATTCTTTACAATTTTTTTCTTTTCTTTTTCTATACATTTTGTTTTAGTTTTTTAATTGTCATCCTGTTGATGTAGGTTTGAAGTTTGAATAAGTCGTTCGAGTGTACAGTATAAAAATAATGCCATTCAGCTTAAAAGAAGTTAAATTAGTCAATTTGTTAGGTAATTAAGAAGAAATATTTTTAGAGACTACATTTTCTCACATACTCTTTCGACTTCTTTTCTTAAATGATAAGTGAATCCCCCGCTTCTCTATAACTTAATAATTATACACATCCTTATTGGATGGGTAGGTAAGATCGCATCTTTATGAGAAAGTTAACCATCTCGTGTGCATGTAAAAGTAAAATGCGTTATGTAATCTGTTGATTTAATCGTTTCTACAATTTGTCAGACGAACAAATATGTGTTTCTTCTTTTTGTAATAATTAATCATAAAACCATAGGCGTTGCGGTTACGTTCTTCTCGTGCTTTCGACATGAAATTTTTCGTAAACGATACGCTACACTAAAAACGGGTTACGGGTTATTTAATTATTTTTTGCCGCCTGCTACAGGGAATGAGCTTCATGACCCCCACTCGACAACCCGGATTTAATGATTTCCGTGCTTTCCTGTTGCAAGGTCAAGAAAACACACAAAAACCAACGCACTAATTATTAATCTGAGAAATTTGTAAATAAAATGTAACAATTTTTTCACCGCTTCCATTAGCTTAACAACGAACGGCTTTTATATAACAACTTTGCTGAAAAACTTGCTTAATTATGTAAAGTAACTTTTACACTAAATATTCCCTAAGTTTTGCCTGTAAAAACGAGTTGCTTTCCAGATACTAATTAAGGTATAAAATTGTAACAGAAACAAAAAAATTAAGTCTTTTCAGTTAATTTTTTCATTTTTATAAATCTCGAAACTGAATAATATGCATTTTTCAAAAGTAAATGTTAAGCGCATAAAACGATTAAAATTAATTGTAATCCAGGATTTTATTTTTTGTAAGATACAAATCCTCATACGTAAAAACGTAATAATAAATTTATGAGTTTGCATTTTACGGAAACTAAATAAAAAATTAAATATTAAATGGTCAAAATGTGACTGAAAACACTCGGTAATTCAATTTAATCTTATTTAGTGGATGATCATGATTTATCTGCCGTTGATGGTGAAAAGGATTAATTTAACATTTTTAGCACTTAACGTAGGTACATACACGCATTTAGTTTAATTGATTTTTTAAGTAACAGTTAAAAAAGTTTTCTTGCTATGATATATTACGTTGACGGTAATCCAAAAATAGAATTTCAATTGTACTCTTAATGATTGCCCGTACCCGTGGTTTGAAAAGTGACTACTTGAAAAGTGAAAAGGTAAATTAATAAATTTTAGAAAATGTTGCTCTAAAGTGAAATAAAATGAATTAAGAACTGGAAAAAAATTAGAAAATGGTACATTAATATGTAAACTTGATACTATAATATTACAATTATTAGATATTCATTAAAACAGGGCCGGAACTAGGGCGTGGAGAGAAAGGCGCCCGCCACGGGCGCGAGCTAGTTAGGAGGCGCCAAATTTTCAATTTTAATATTAAATTTAATAAAATCTACAAAAAAGATAAAATCTTTGAATATAAAATATGATAAAAGATTAGCAGGATACATGTGGCCTTTGGTTACACGTCAAAACTTGCGATAATTTGACATAAATATAATAGATATAAAATTTATTTATAAAAAATAAATTAACAGAAGTAAATAAGAAAAAATTTAAATCTGCAGCTGGAAGTTGTGCGCGATTCCTCGTAAATAATCTAGAAACAATCCAAGTATCCAAGAGTTCTTCCAAAATGGATTTCAAATACTTTTAACCCTTTTTTATTTTTTGAGTACCCTGTATGCTTATATAATCCGTTTAGCAGAAGAACGTAAGTAATTACTGACACCTTTACATCCTACATCCTCGGTGCGTCCAATTGTCGCGCGTCCAAATATTCGTGTTCAATTGTCGCATGCGTCCAATTGACGCGCGTCCAATGAATACATGCGTCCAAATAACTGCAACATTTTAACGAGATACCGTGGCCTTTACCACGCGTAGATCAACTACCTGCTGCTGCGTGTTACGTCCTTTAATATATATTTTTTTAAATTTGCTGCATTAAACTTATTTTTTGAGAAAATATTTTTGTGTCGCGATTTTCTACCTTTACAATAGATCGCTTGATCTATAAAATTTCAAAAACTATCGTCTGAATACCCCCCCCCCAAAACCCCCCTTCAGGTGCGCAAGTTTCAAAATCGCCACAGGCGCATCATACCTTAGTTCCGGCTCTGCATTAAAAAATTAATTTATCCCAAATTATTGGGTATTATTGCTTTTAAATTCTAGTGAAAATTAAAAACTGTAACCTAATCCTATGCCAAATAACAATTTCTCGAAATTATCATAATTGCACTAATTTTCACAACCCCCAATGGGGTCGCTTAGAAAAATTCTGGAGTCGCGAGAGATTTTAATGTCAAATATTATCATTAAAAAATATTTATTTATCTTTCTTTTATGTTTATATGGGGTCGCCAGGAAACTCGCAATCATAAATGGGGTCGTGAATGAAAAAAGTTTAAGAAGCTCTGGTTTAAACAATAAATGCAAATTTTATGCCATAAAATGACGTTTGGAGACGTAAATATATCTTTGAGGTGGTGATAAAGGGTACTTTTCTAAGACAAATTTTCAAATAAAACTTTTGTCCAAGTCCAAACCCTTGGGGGGTACCTCCCTTTAAAGTATTTTTTTGAATTTCTAATTTCAAACGGGTGTAGCTCCGATATGTTTGATTTTTTAAGCTTAAAGGATAAGACCATTTTTAAAGATCATTTGCTTATCTACAACTTCTGTTGTAACCCTTTATCGTCTAGAATCGACAGATTTCGGGTTATAAATTAAACTAAGAGAAAAGATGTTTAAAAAATTCAGGATTTATTTTTTTTTTATTTTTCTTGCAAATCCTGTATCTCTTGAACGAATTGTTTTAGAAAAAACCTGATAGACCAAACTGGATAGGAAATTTAACAGGCTATAACTTTGGTTAAATAAATTTTTTTGAGAAACCAACCGTTTTTATAGAAATTTTAAAAATAATGAACAAGGTGTAGGTAAAAAAACATAAATTAATGGAAAGCGGCAATGGGCAAATATCCCGAAAATTTTGTGTACACTCATTTGAAATTCCCTTGGAAATCATTGGAATTCCTTGAAAATCCTTGGAATTCTCTGGAAATCCCTGGAATTCTTTGGAAATTACTGGAATTATTTAGATTGCACTTTGATTTGAACTCACTGGAATTCCTTGGAAATAACTGAAATTCTGTGGAATTCTTTGGAAATTCTGTGGAATTCTTTGGAAATTCTTGGAATTCTTGGAAATCATTGGAATTCGTTGGAAATTCCTGGAATTCTTGGAAATCGTTGAAATTCCTAGAAAATCACTGGAAATCTTTAGAAGTCCTTGGAATCCTTGGAAGTCTTTGAAATTCCGAGTCTTGTGTACAGAAATTTTACTGGATATTTACCCTTTGAAAGGCGCTATTATAAATAATAATGTACAACACCTTTTGAAAAGAGCACGCCTGTGTGCTGAAAATTAGGGAAGCTATTTTGAAAATTTATTATAATAAATTTTGTGAATTTATACTTTTTTACCTACACCTTGTTCATTATTTTCAAAATTTCTGTAAAAACAGTTGCTTTCTCGAAAAAATTTATTTGACCAAAGTTGTAGCCCGTTAAATTCCCTACCCGGTTTGGTGCATGAGTTTTTTGTAAGACGTTTCGTTAGAGAGATACGGGGTTCTCAAGAAAAGTAAAAAAAAATAAAACCTGAATTTTTTTAACTTTTTTCCTTTAATTTAATTTATAACTCGAAATTCGTTGATTCTAGATGATAAAGAGTTATAACCTAATTTGTAGATAAGCGCATGATCTTTGAAAAAGCTCTAATTCATTAAGCAAAAAAATCAATAATATCGGAGCTATGGCCGTTTGAAATCAGAAATTTTGGTTTGGGCTGGGACAAAATTTTTATTTTAAAATTTGTCTTGTAAAAGTGTCCTTTATCAAAACTTCAAAGGTTCTCTACGGTCACGGGGACACCCTGTATATGCAATATTTTTCTATTTGACTGTATCTCTAGAACAAAATAATGGACAAATCATTTTCCGATTGTAGGAAAAAAAATGTACTTATTATTAACAAAGACAAATTCAAATTTAAAGTTTAAAAGCAGTATTGCATATTTTTCATAAAAAGAAAAAAAATAAAATAAATTCAGTTTTCATTAGATGAAAAAAAAAAGCCAATACAGAATGTGATATCTGGTCAAGTTGAGTTAAAAATTGAAGTTAAAGAGAAAAACAAAACCAAAGAAAACACTTGATGTTTAAGAACGGTACGCGACAACTCGGCTCTGGACAACTCGGCACCGGACAACTCGGCACCGGACAACTCGGCACCGAAACTAGCGTGTTCCGTCTTACGAAACTTTTCCACTCTTTCATTACGTATCCATGACACCTTTAACTATCCATCATCCACCATGACACGAAAACGAAAACGTTATGAAGACGCAGATGACCGTATCCTTAACAAAGTTTCGAACTATGAGCCAGCAAATATGTGGGAGTATTTGCGTGGTTTATCCCACAATTATGTTATGGATTAATTAATAAATATGTAATTTTTTTAAATAAAGACTTAATTTTTTTGATTTAAAATTTTTTGTGATAGTTAAAAACATGAAAGGTGGTAGGTTTTCCAAAAATGTGACGGAACCTTTGCTACCTTTAAAAATCGACATAAAATAAAAATAATAACAATTATTGATAATGATTAAAATATTAATCCCAAATAAACTTGGATGAAATATAACACAATTTTCACAAAAAAATTGATAAACTAAAACATCCAAATATAAATAAAAAATTTGTAAGTTTTCTGAAGATCGCTAATTCAATAATGTATAATGTGCATGTTATCATTGTTGATAATAATTCTTGTTGAAATTTAAAATTTTTAAAGTGAATTAACATGCCACCTTTCGAAAATTATTACAAAACAATTTAAATCCCATTATAGCATAATTGAACCGTAACACCCTAGTCTCGGTGCCGAGATGTCAGGTGCCGAGTTGTCCAGAGCCGAGTTGTCCGTGTCCGTTTAAGAAAGATGCTCGTGGCTTAAACGATTTAACAAAGAAAATCCAAATGAAAATTCAAACAGTTCATTAAAAATGTGACAGCTTTCCTGAAAAATCTTACGACTGGCGTAAGCGAACCAAGTAATATTAAACAAAATAAAACAAAGCGCAGTTTATTGGAACGTTAAGAAACATCAACTATATGAAAAGTAAATTTTCAATACGAACGAACACTACTTGAAAACTCTACCCAACCAACATCGAAAATATGAGCGTATGGCTTCCGATTTCACAACACGTATATATTGAACATCAAATGGAGGAAACTTTAGAAATAAATTTCTTCTCGAATGTATTTAAAACTAATCAAGTGGGACTTACACAAATAAATTGGCACGCTTCGATGCCATCAGAAAGATGTCCAACGCTTGGATGAACCCACTGGAGCTCTTTAAACAAAAAAAAAAGACTAAAATTGAAACAGTGAAAAATAACGTCGGTATTAATTGATGTTTAATAGTAGTATCAGATAGACAAAGCTTGCACCTGGTTTTCCTAAAGTTGCAACTTTACCATGTATCCAAACCCCGTAGGTACACTGTCAATTTTCTTAAAGCTTTTCACCTCGTCAGTTAGATATAAGTAATAGGATTAAGTTTAACTGACTGACAAATAACATTTTTGTTTCTAATTTCTTTCTATAGAAATGTTTACACCCACGGATAATTCGGCCAATTAAAATTTTTTTGTGTAATTCCTGCTTATAATCAATTACAAGAAAAATTAAATTAATTTTGCATCACAATCCAGTTCTGATGCTATATCTTTTTAAATAATTATACAACATGTCGCAACTGAGGTGATTAATTAATTATAAATTCCGAATGTCTTTAAATAATAAATATTTATGTTGTTTAATAAAAGCAAAACATTAAACATTTCGTGTGCATACACTAAATAAAACAGTAAAATTAATATTTTGATTAACTCTCGCAGTAATTTTTGTTGTAAGCTTTAAAAGTTAATTATTTTGATCATAAAGTTTTTTAATTAATGTTTCGGAAAATTTAATTCTCGCACTGAATTTTCATTGCATCAAATATTTCTTATTTGCAATTCTTTTTTTTTTAGAAACGATCTCTTTTTAAACAAAATTAGATAACAAAAGCTGTAAAAAATTTGTTTCTATATTTCTAGGATACGAATTGTAAAGCTGTTGAAAAAAGTAATAAACCCTCCAACTTTCGCCATAAGAAACTCTTCAAAACTTTTTATTTTAAAAATTGTTAGAAGTTGTAAATAAGAAAATAAGAATTATTGTAATAGAAATCTTTTCCGTGCTTTTCAAGTGGAAGCAACTTGTAACTTGTGAAAAGTAAGCTGAAACTCGGACGGTGCTGCAACTTCATCAAATAAAAATATTAAAAAACTTCGGCATTAATAAAAGTTTCTCGTGTAATTATTGTGTGTGTAATTTGCCATTACCTCGTCGTTGCGACGTATTCGGAAGATTTTCAATCTCCAACATATCCGGCAGCCAAATTGCTATATCGTCCACCCAACGTCATTTTTAGTTTTATAATTCCATTATTTTCTTTTTAACGCAAGGAAGAATTGGCTGTTATTAAATTAAAGTCAGTTTGAAGGTACAATGCGATCACTTGACTAATGAAAATAAATAAAAGCTTTGAAAATCTGAAAAAATTCGTTTTTTCTGGGGGAGATTTTTTCGTTTTCCAATTTAATTAAATATAATTGATCGTTAGAGTTTACAAATAGAACTGTTCATATTTTCAATTCGATAAGTCCATTGAATTTAAAATAACAATTTAAGATTCACATCTTTATTCCCCCTAGCAGTTTGTGCTAATGCATTCATGCAAGCTCGAGTTGAAGATAAAGCGAATCAAATTATTAAGTCATCTTCGTGATAGCTAAATAGTCTGCAGAAATAACAACTAAAAATAGAAAAAAAGTAACATCGTTCTGTGGGGAGGAGACGAGATAAAGAGAACCATCAAAATTTCTAGAGGTATTTTGCGAGAAAACAGAACTATGAGCGAAAGATATTTTTTGCAAATCAATAAGTTGTGGTAAAATAATACGATTTTTTGTGGTTGTACGAATTTATATAAAGCCAAGGTTTCATTGTCCAATTAGCTGCACAGCAATATTTTTAACTTGACATGAGTTACGGTTCCGCCGCAATGAAATTGCTTTTTCTTTCAGATACGAATTTGTAGGGATTTCAATAGCTAAGTTTGGTATTTGGAGATTGTAATCGTGTTTATTAATGAAGAAGTAATAGCGATTTTATTAAATATTTTTGATTTTTATTATTTCGGCTTCGTCGGGAATTTCGTGTTGGTAATTTTGTGACAAGCGTTGAAACATTCAAACAAGTGTTTCTGACTAAAAATGTGAGAAGACCACACGACTTTGAGATGAAATCAACAAATTCCTGAAGTCAACATTGACAAGGACAAAAAAACTTAACAAATAGAAAGTGGTTTAAACCTCTCGGAGACGGACTTATTCCGTATATTACATTCAAAATCTCTTCACAACTTGATTGTATGTTAATTCGTAACTCATCGCTTATCGGCCAGAAATGGACGCAAAGCTTGTTTCAAACCAATTTTGGTCAAATAACTTTTTAGTTGGACTTGCCCCACTTTTAATAGTGGCTTGATGTGTATTGTAAAGGCTATATTGATTTATGGTATTTACATGTTTATAAAGGGCAACTTTATGTAAAACACCAACGTATTCAACTGCCAGGACACAGAGCTATATTTTATCAGAATTATGCATAATTCATAAATGTTACTGAAGCTTTCAGATACTTGCTCTCTATTTCAAGGAAAGTTATCTATGAAATTGTAGACACTTTAGCTTCATAACTCAAACGTGTTATCTAACAGTTAATTTTTCAAGTTAATCAGATTGCATAGCACACGTCAAATCCAAAAAAATCTATTAGCGAAAAGTTACATGCAACAATTGTTGCTCCGACTCGACTTTCTTACTTACTTCCATCTAAGGCACTTGTTGTAGTACAATAAAAGCAAGTTCTTACAATCACATACTTACCGATTTTGATAAAGCCCTCCTTATACGGTAATCGCAAAGTGAGGGTAGTTAAAAGCATTGTCTAAATAGAGCTTTGTCTGAATCCTTTTATAGGTATTCAGTTTTTTCGCTTCATTGTGAAATGAACAATCTCGGTTCTATGCTTGCGCACCTGAAATGCTGCATAAAATCTTAATAGTTTAATTAAAAATTAAAGAGGATGTCGCAAAGTCGTCTCAAAAAATACTAATTTTATTTGCAAATATTTACATCTGCCGTCTGAGATATTTATAAACGCACACAAATAGGTTAGTACCTTCGTAAAGAGAAATGTAGACGACACCTAAAAAATTGTTTTTCACTTCAAAGATGTTGCACAATCATTTTTATTGCTTTACAATTAGTTTTAAAAAATTACTCTACAAATACAACATTAGTAGTATACTACCGCACCAAATTAAATTCTATTTTTAAAAAGCGGTTAATAAACTTGGCATTCATTGATAATTTTGTCACGAAAACATTGCTTTTTAATTTATCGTTTTATCAATTTCTGTTGATTTTATTGAAAAGTAATCAACGAAGTTATTAAAAAGTTGTTAGTTTTACCAAATAACTTAATTACAATTGCAATTCCAAAAGTAAATATTCCACCAAATTAAGTTTCATCCCTAGTATCTGTACCCTGTACAGGCTTATTTTTGCCTAAAATTTAATTTTGATTCCATCCCGAGATATGGACAAACAATACACGGGAAGAAACCCGCGCGAAACCGGGTACGCAAACTAGTAACCATTTATATTTTTAAACTTAATTTTTTTTTGGTATTTCAGGCAAACAACGAACAAAAACAAAAATAACTTTTAGCTTTGAAGAAAAGTTAAATCAAGTAATCAAATTGTAGGTGGATCAGTCAATAAATCGAACTATAAGTATCTATACAAATTAGAATGAAGACGATGATGAGCTATTTTTCGGTCATCAAATCTTACACAGTTAATTTGGTTTATTTTTCATTTTCTGAACCGAAACGGAATTTCTTTACGCTCAGCTAAGCCAGCCTTTGAGAGAGTACTACATTAATTCAAGAGTCTGGTAATATCATAATTTAAATCTTTGATTCGCAAATTTAATAGCTATTCGCAAATGTAGTGCAATGTAAAGTGCAATTTTACTAATTATTTTTAATAGGAGGTGCTACACTGAGCATGAGACTCTTCAAATCTTAAAAATTTCAATAGTCAAAAATAAATATAAATCCAATTGCAAATTCAATTTAAAATTATTTAAAATAAAATTTTCGAATTTTCGTCACAAGTCCTCTAAATTTATATGCGTGAAGTTAGTCTAGTCATTTTTGAAAATTTAAAAAATGAATATTGTGCCGAGCTGTGCCATATTTTTTAAAAATTAATTATATTTATTTTGGATTTTATAGAGATTGCTTACTGTGGGGTAGAAGTTAGCCCCGCCATTTTTGATTTTTTTAAAATCAGAAATGCATTGGATTCTATTCGACGTGTGCCGTAAATCATAAAATTTTTCAATGACTTAATTTTTATTTTAAATAAAAAGTACAGATAATTTATGTTGGATTTTCTTTGATTTTCCGTCTGTCTTTAATAGCATCTTTTTTGTGAACTGTAAAATAATAATTTCAAAATTCTACCACTTTTATGAAGCCGTTAAATATAACTAACCAATAAAAACTATCTGTTAGTACTAAACAGCCAATGAAAATTAACAGTTATTTTTTTGGAAATTTTAAATTGTAGATACTTTTATACTATATCTTGTAGTACATAAATTTTGCAAAATAAGTCACGCAATTGCGTTAAAGGCAAATGCACTCGTTATCCTTTTGCATTTTCCAATGCCACTGTTCTGATTATTTTCTAATTAAAATAATTGTTGTAATGCAAATTTGAGCACTAGTTACATTATGTGTAATAAATTATTGGATGTCTATTTTTCGCAGAGCTACCTCTGTGTTCTTGGACTTAATTCGCTTTCAGAATTTTTGTACAATTTACAATTGTATTGTTTACCGTACAGGTTGGAGCCCTTTAGGGCGATTGAAATTGCAAATGCAATTAAAATGGATAAGAAACGTAATAAATCTGTCAAAAAATTTGAAAATTGCAATTAATCTACGCAATTTGATAAATTTAAATTTGTGTAAATTTTGACATTCATAATAATTTCAGCGCTAAATAACTAATTGCGAGTTATAATTAGCATCATCATTTCTTATACTGTTAATTAATTGAAACGAGACGCCTCCGATTTGTCAGAATTACATTTGGATTTTAAAGAGTAGGTACGTGGTACATATCTTTAAAGGTAAAACAACGACTCCAGGTTAAATATAAAGGAAGATGTAACTTGTCAGTCTGACAAGTAGTATATAAATCACAGAAATTGCCTATTTCTAGCTTTCAGTTAGATTTTCTTTGTATTACTTTGAAAATTGCTATTGTACTAACAAGTTTTCTGTTATTATTCATATTTCTTCAAGGAAAAGACATTAAAATATACAGCTCAACTGTGTTGAAAATTTAAAAGGCTTGGAAACTATGGAAAAGTATTTATTAAATTAATTTGTTACCAGTCAATGTTTTGTAAACAATTTAAATAGAGAGGGAGTAGATTGGTTTCCACCACGAAAATGGACATATTCGTTAATGAGACAGTGTTGCTCTAATCATGTTAACGCGTATTTATAGTAGTTTGTTAGTATCCGGCAAACTTTGAACATTTCATGTAGTTACAGATAGTAATGAATACAAAATTCAGTTTCAATAAAGTTATTTCAAATTTCCAACATTCAGTTTTCGTGTAGTCTCCCTACCGCAATTATTTTATGTTAATTTGTTGATAATTGACTACCAGTTTCAACTTTGGCAACAAACACAAATTTGTAACCTAACTGTATTTTACGACACCAAAACATTAAACATCAGGGATATAATTATTTTTTCTCTCTTTGGGTGTTAAAAATTTTGTTCGACGAATAAAACTAAAATTTTGAATCGTCCAATTCTCAATTAAAATTAATAGCCACTTCTTGACCAAAATTTATAGTTTAGATAAAAGAACATCGTCCAACGGCAAGTATTATTTTATTCATCACTCGGTTTATTGATAAATGCAATGTTATTTATCTTATGTATCGTTTCATCTTTGAATTTATGGATAACCTGCATCGCTTACTACTGATGAATGAATTATTTTGAAGATTTGTTGCTCAAAAAAATAGTAATCTATAGCTTATATAATCTATGGAATAAAGTACCACAAGAAGTACTTTGGGACCACTACTGTTTAAAATCTAAATTTAAATTTATTATTTTGGTAATATAATAAGCATATCTTGTTAATAAAAAAAAGTGAAAGAAAACAATAGAATTTAACAACACAAAGTCATTATAACGATGGCACTCCTTTAACAAAAACGTTTGTTGGTCGCCTTTTTATAAATTTTTTGAAGTCGAGTGATTCTTGAATTATTATCTCGTGCGTGTATAAAAGAAAAAGCAGCACTGTCAGTCTGAAAGGGCTCTCACCATTGTTTCACACAGGGGGTCTACTAATCCAGACCTACAACCCCATTGCTAACCAAAAGTCTCGTCACAAATCTCAGCGAGCAACGACAAAGGCATTCGTGAAGAAGTATTTAGTAAATTTTATTGTGATACATTTTAAGTGGGTAAAATAACCTACTCGGATAGGGTAGAACAGCAGGTTTATCGATGAATGTGATTTCTTCAAACGTTTTATTAGAAAATTCCGAACATGCACGTAGAAAATTTATTAACCAATTAATTTGAAACGTACACTTTTAAAATCTATTACGTAGTGCTATAAAAGATATTCGTAGTTTACGGGGTGGTACAACTTCTAAATTGTTCTTTTATGTAATTTAAACCAATAATTTTTTTATGGCTACGCAACACCCACTAAATCGTTTCTTTTTTTCCCAGTATAAAACTTTAGGTACTTCTACGTTTCAAATAATACCGCTCGCGCTCATTTTTAAGGATAATGCATGCTGAGAAAACACACATAAATTCGTCTGATAAAAATCCCGACAAAGAACGCTCAACCGACAGGTTCCCAATTTTTAAAATTATTTTAACTAAAGAAGAAATAAAATAGTTTCCTTGTGCCACCAATAAGCAAGCCCGATAATCGTGCATCGAGCCCTTGAAACTTGCAATCACGTATAAGTAAAAGCTCGGGATTATATCAAATGGATACGATCCAAATTACCAGAGGGCAGTGCCACTTATGAATAAAACATGCCAGTTAAGTAACTCTTCGAACTAAGTAGTTTGAATTATCTCGAAAGTTTTCATAATAATTATAACTTAGAAGGAAAGCTTACAAAAGCGCAAATGTTCACATATTACCGGATTACACACACGTAATCCAAATGAAATATCAATAATAGTGGTATATATACACTATTTTGTACTACAACTTTAAATCCTACATTTAGGATCCAAAATTGCTACAGATTTTTAACTTTTGAAATAATTAAATCTTGCAAGGACTTAAAATTTTTGATTTAATTAAGTTGCTTTGGTGCATAAATTACTATTACCTAGTTAGTTGCCACTAACTTCCTTTTCTGTAAAATAACAGGTTTCAAAATTTTAAAAATTACCCAAGTGATTTTATATCAATTTAAAAAGTGTAGCTGAACGTGACCACGATATTAAAAGCTTTTATTGTATTTATTTTATGTCGCACGTGGCTTGTCAAGCAATTTTAAGACTAATTTTATCTATAACGGAAACAAGATTATAAATTGAACATTAAATAATGCAATAAATTGATTACAATCCTCATGTCATTTTTCATGCAAGTACAGAAACACTGTCTCAAAGTTGTTACTTCTCAACCAAGATTGCAGAATCGAAGATTTATTGTAAAAATTACTTCGTTGTATTATTCATTTCATGAAGTTTCGTGTTCAGAATTTCATCAAATTGTCAAGTTTCTTAGATTTTTTTCAGGTTTATAAATTTAAATTTGCAAATATTTGAATTTTGTAGTTTTCCCGCCAAGTAGTTGAGTGTGGAACAGCTAGGTGGCATCATGAAGATGCATGACCTTTAATATTTTGCAAATTTTTTATATTGATAATCCGTTTGATGGTGATATTCATGAAATAATTAAAATTTTGTTCCAGGCTGTGCCCGTATTTTTTTTTTTTGATTTTTGATTTTTTTAAAATCAAAATTGTATATTGGATTTTACACGACGTGTGACGTTGTGTGCCTTAAATCATACAAATTTATTTTGATAAATAAAATATTTTTGAGTCAAAAACTATTTTATCGATAGAAATTAGCCCCGCCAATTTGGAATTTTTAAAAAACAAAATTGTATTGAATTCTACTCGAGATGTGTTGTAAACCATTAAAGTTTATGCTGATAAATTAACACGCACAGTTTTTCACTATAATTCATTGAGATGAAAAACGCGGTTATCCGGACGTTTGGTCCCCGGACGATTAATCCAACGGACGATTGATTCTTGGACGATTGGTGCCCGGACGATTGCTTCAGGAATATTTAATTATCAAATAGGGGAATTGTAAATTGCCCTCCGAACTTGACCATAAAATGTAAACTGCCCTCCAAACTACCTGAGGCTTAAATACCAATTAATGGGTTTTACAGTCATCCCAACCATACAGTTGGGATGGTTGGCAAAATCAAAAATTTTATATTACATATTCGTAAGGTACAATATCTCCAGAACATTTTCACCAAATTTTATAAAGATCGAAGCATTAAATTCAAAGTTATAGGTATTTCAAACAGAGCCGCTTGGCACGCAGCTGCCGCTCGAACTTCTTGGTATAAATTGTTATTCAGTGGCGCAGCCAAAAGGGGGAGGGGGCTAGGGGGATATAGCCCCCCCCCAAACACTCTTCCATTTTTTAACAATAATTTTGCCCTGAAATATTTCGGAAATGCAGTTCCTTAATTCCCACCTCAATTTAAGGTAGGTAACAGTGGTTACATTTTTCAATGTACTTTTAATTTTTTCATGTAAAATATATTCACGTGTGGTAACATTTACTTGACAAAAACATGACAAAATATGACAATGACAAACAAAAGACAAAAAATGCAGGAACGGGGTGGGCTTTCTTGTAAAAAGGAAATCTTTCAAAATCTCGTCAAAATCTTTTGACCTAGCAATAACGCACCAACTGAGGAAAAAGATGCAAGCAAAAAAGACAAATTTTATACAAAGTTGGAGCGAATAGTAGAAGAAATACCCAAACACGAAATGCTGATGATAGTGGGAGATTTTAATGCAAAAGTGGGAAGGGAGGATTATGTAAGAGAAGTGGCCGGTAGGCAGACAATACACGAAGATACGAACGACAACGGTAACAGGGTAACTGCTGTGATCAGCAACATAAAATAATATAAACACAAGCCAATGCACAAAGTAACATGGATAAAGCCAGTGAGCAAGAGAGGGTATCCTCTTTTACTTCAATCTTCTTCTTCTTCAATGCTTCTTTTACTTCAATCAGTGTATTTGGCTTGTAATACAGGCTAACCATCCTATTAGAAATCGTTACGAAGATCTGGCTGATCCATCGCATCGTTTCCTCTCAATATAAGAAAATTGGCGGCTCTGGCCTTTGCTCTGCAAGAAAATATGGAGCTTAAGTTCGAAAATTTGATGCAAACTGAGTTCTTTCTGGAAAATAAAGAAGTTTTGAAACCATTGCTTGATTACTTCGAAAACACTTGGATTGGCGCAATTCGAAGCAGAAGCAATCCAGTGCAAAAACTCGTGAATTTCGGAATTTCAGTCTGGAACTGTCCGATGCCTTTCTCGGTGATCTTCCTAAAACAAATAATTCCATTGAAGGGTGGAATAATAAATTATGTAGTCTTCTCGGAGCTAATCACCCCACAATTTGGAAATTCATCGATGGACTCAAACGTGAGCAAGGTAATGTTGAATTCAGCGTTACTCAGGATATTGCAGGCTACGAGCCCAATTCTCTCAAGAAAAAGTATGTCAAACTGGCGAACAGGCTCAAAGGATTTGTCGCAGATTTCCCCAACAAAACTCCAGACGACTTCCTTCGTGGCATTGCTCATAACCTTCAGTTTAAACCAAACGGATCTTAGAAATATTTTGTTGATTTGTATTGAAAATTTCTTATTATGTATGAGCCGTTGAAAACCATAGTGGTCTAAGTCAAAAACTAATGTTTTGAGATACGGAGACCTAAAGTTTACAACGCTAACAGTACTTCGTTAACGTTTAGCATTGCATTTGCACTATTTATGTAGAAAACGATGATTTATATTTTTTAAATTTTGCCAGCAAGTAGAGGTGTGTAATATGAAATGATTTCAGCTATTAGCTCAAAAACGTATTTTTAGTATGATTTAAATAAAGCAATTTAGGTAATTTATTTAAATATTTATGTCGGCCGAATGACTGTCGGCCAAAGAATGTCGGCCAAACGAGTGTCGGCCAAAAACTGGTCGGCCAAATAATCAGTCGGCCAAAAGCTGTTTGGCCAAATAATCTGTCGGCCAAATGATGTGTCGGCCAAATGATTTATCGGCCAAAAACTCTCGGCCGATAGAATTCGGCCAAATAATTTTCGGCCAAATGACAGTGATTCAAGACATAGCATGGAAACCAGATAGACCATATACTGACAGACAAAAGAAGAAAATCATCAGTAAGAGATGTAAGAACATAATTGAGGTGCGAGTGCTGACTCGGACGACAAAAGATAAATGCAAAATCAAGCAACATAAAAGAAACAAGATGGAACCTGGAAAAACTAAAAAGTGAAAAAACGAGAAACAAATACATTGAAGGAATAAACGTACAAATACACTCCGGAGAAGAAAGTAACAATATTGAAGAGGAATGGATGATAATAAAATACATAATACAGACAACCACAGGACAAGTAATAGGACATAAAAAGAAGAACAAGAATAAACAGTGGTTTGATGAAACCTGCTAAGAAGGTGTAAATTTGAAGAAGAAAGCGAGAAAGAAATGGTTAAGAACGGGAAAATAATACGACACTCTTAAAAAAAATGAGAGAAGCTTACAAAATAAGTAAACAAAGAAAGAACTCTGGTTAAGAGATATAATAAGTAAAATTGAACAGGAAGGCAAAGGAAATAAATGAACAAAAAAGATCAAATAAACTAAGACCAAGATCAATGAAAGATGAACATGGTAACCTAGAGAGCGACGAGGGGAAATAAGATAAAAAATATAAAAAAGCCACTTTGAAAAACCGGCCATCCGGTTTCAGAGACTCAAAATTTGTGTGCAATATTACACGCGATGATAAGAAATTTGGATTAAATGTAGTTTACCAATGCATTTGGATATCTGCAATAGACGACCAAATCCGTTAATTTCAATAAATTAATACTCTTTGGAACAGCATTAATAATATTAGAAATTCTGTTTGTGATATAACTAAATACCCACTCTTTAGTAAAACAATAGGGTCTTAGAATGATAATATTAGAATCCAGCATATGGTCGCCCGGCTTTGATCGCTCTCTATGCTTTACAGCACCGGTGGTGTACCAATTCCAAATTTCATAAGTGGAACCCGGCCATATCCGAAAATTACGATTGCAGGGACTCTATCCAGCCACATTATTAGCGTTTGCCATTTGAAAATTAGTTTAAATTTATTGATTTTAATTAACCAAAAATTTCTTGTAAAAATAAACTATTTATATATTTGTCTACTTATTTTAATTTATACCTACTTACTTTTTCACGAAAAGCGCAAAACAAAATATTTCATATACTCTTGCATAATAGCGATAAGAATTTATAAATTTGTTCAATTTTTTGCTTCAGCTTTGCAGAGAGCAGTTTAATAATTTAATTTCGTACTACCACAGCCTTATTCGGATTTTAGTTTCCGTTTCCGGATTAATTAATAATTTGCCTGCTTGCCTGTCTGTCTGTATAGTGTATATGCTACGTTTAATTTTGAAATTATTTATTTGTATTTATAGAAATTTCTTTATTAAAACATTCTAGCAGATCGCACTGATTTATTAAATAGCTAATACTCAATTATTATGATTTATATGTTTTTGGCTCCAAGTGCTATACACGATCTATTCAAACCACAGTAAATTTCAATGAAAGTATTTGAGTTTAATTTTAGTATATTATTTATTAAACATGCATTAAATACTTTGTCGGCTGGTTTTGTATCACATAAGTGATGGCGGATATTTTATATAATAGTACTTATTATTAAGAGAATGTGACGTTAAAAACCTGAAGTTCATTAATAAAAAACCCATAAAATAGCATTAAAGTCGTATATGGACAGAATAGATCGTTTATATTATATCCATAATTTATCTCATATAACAACGGTCAATGCGATATAGGTATCGATGTAATGTTGTAAATATGTTTTCTGATTGAAAATTTTATAAATTTTGCACCTAACTCCTGCACGACGTATTACAAGCATTTAACGTGTGAGCGAAAATTGAAGTGTCACTGCTGAAGAAAATTGTGTTGTAGAAGTTTCCTTAATCTAAAACTTTGAAATCAAATTGTTTATTTGTTTAGATTTCAATACACATAATACAGCAGACAGGAAAATAATAATATCTGGTCTAAATTTTTTTTATTTTACTTTCAGCCCTGAAATATATTGGATATGGATACGGAAACGACGGTCAGTATTCTGAAAATGTAGGATTATGGCCCTCTGCATTCAACGTAGCGACAAAGGCGTTAATTTCCGTTAACGCGACATGCGGTGAAGGCGGTAGGGAAGAGTTTTGTAGAATTTCGGAAGGAATAAGAGGAAAATGTGGAGTTTGTGATAATTTTAGTCATGATCCCGGAAGAAAACATTCCATTCACTATGCAATTGATGCCAGTAATCGATGGTGGCAAAGTCCAAGTTTATATTATGGGTCGGATTTTGAATACGTGACAATTATTATTGACCTAAAACAGGTAAGTGAAAATTTCTTGTTGAATCGAGCTTTTATTTTATTAGTCGACGCTCGACCTCGGCTAACGTTTGATTTTCACTGCAGGGATAATTGCTTTAACCTGAATTAAGCTCCTAAAATGAAGTCATTTTAAATTAGGAAATCTGATTGTAACTCAAAATCGAATGTGTGAATATTAAAGGACATTTAAAACTGCTGTGCTCGCTGTATCAAACATGTAATTATTCGGTAATTAACGGTACACCTGGCCCGGTAATTTAAGATTTTATTTCTTCAAGATTAGTGTCTACCTGAATTTTGGCTTATAACTATATTTAATCATTAGTATCAAAGTTTTGATTAATTTAAGTATACAGGTGTTGTAAAAAACGTTAATAGTATTTTACACCATGAGGTGTCAAGCACAGATTACTGAACGAGTACATACGTGTTTCATTTAATTTTTGCAAATTGATGCAAAATATTGGGTGCGACCGCTTCAATAAAAATCAGCTTCCTACGGCACTGATATTTTTGCATAATAACCTTTTTAGTAGTAGGTACGTAGAATCAATAAACAGGGAAATATTTACAAAAAACTTCACACTTCTTTGCGAGTTTTTACATTATGAAGCGCACGCTTAAGTTCATCGAAACTTTTATACATTATAATATCTAATGACTGAATGTCAGCATCATGAAATTTTTCAAATCTTTCAGGGTAAATATAAAATTTCAGGTAGAAAAATTTAAAAAAATTTCCAAAATTAGAGTTATTTCCAAAAAACTGATTTTGATAGTTTTTCTGATGCAGATAAGCCATACAACGTTTATAAGGTTTATCTGAGCAATAAAATTTATTACAAGTTGTCTTAAATTTTTGTTCTTCGCCGACAGGTTTCTTTCAAAATAAACACTCTCGAGTGTGGGAAAATGAAAAAAATCTTCTCAACTATAAGTTTGCCCATCCACTTTAAGAGTATTTACTATTATATCGAGTCGACTTAAAAGTAATTTAATAGATGGTACTAAATTGCCCATGGTTTTTTAACATGGGTTTTGAAGAATAAAAATTAAATCGTATTCACTTTCTAGATAACAATTCAACACAGTCACAATTAAAATTCCATAAATTTTCTCGAAACGTACAGGTGAACCAAATTCCATTACTAATAGATCGACAATAAACTAAGTTTATCTTTTTGTTCCGACAAAACTGTCGGCGTAGGATGGAGTATCTTGTACTAGAAAAGAACAGCAGAAGTTCTAAACTGCCGTTCTCCGCTTAATGTATTTTTAATGAAATTTTTAAAACTGCTGAACATTACAACATAAAACCATTAACAAAATTGGATCTACATTAAGGATACAAGCTACTCGAGTAGTTTCCAGTAACATAAATTACTTTTAATTTTTTTAAGCTTACTTTTGTTGTCGGAATTAAGTTCACAGATACTGTCAGGATAATAAAAAAAGTTACTTTTCAAATTAACGGCGTCGAAATTTTTCAAGGATCAAGAAAATTCAGAGAGCAAAAAATTACTACATTATGTCAAGGATTACAAAATAACATAACATTCAGAAATATTATGTTTTACAACATTTTATGATTGTATATTTTCAGAGTTAAATTTGCAGATGGCTTTAATTCAGACTTTGTTTTATGATTTGTAATAATAAAATGTAATTTACTTTTAACAGCTTTCAGCAAATATTATTTTGTTGCGGAGTTAAATTTACAAACATTAAACCTATTTTTCGGTCATCGAATAAGCAACATCGGTTGCAATCTCAATTTGTATTTAACTTTTTTTATATAACTTAGTTATAAACAATCAAAAGTTAATGAAGCTTTAAGTGAATGTTATTGAAACTTTTAATAGGATTTTCTTTAAAGAAAACAAATTAATTTAGGAACACACAGAATTTTCTAATAAACAAACTGCTTTCGGAGTTTTCAAATACCAGGGAAATATCACACCTTGTAATTTAATTTAATAAATTTAAAATGGGTTTATTATAATAATGAAATATAAAACAAAATAAACGTACAGAGTGGCTTAGTGGAAACTTAAACTATTTATTGTTATTAATTCTAATATTTGGGGAAAATTAAAAAAATCTAAAAAAAACTGTGTGAACAGGTCATAAAAGTTCAGTAAGTCTTGAAAAGTTAAAATCTGGAAGTCAGACTTTAATTTTTTTTAATAAAAATTGTAAAATACGATAAAAAGGGCATCTCATGCAGATTGTGAAGACCAGTGGCGTAGCTAAATGGAAAAAAGCCCCGGGGCAGAGAATAAAACTAAGGTCCTTAATCATTGTACAAATGCAGCCTTATAGAAAGTATTTTAATTATTTTTTAAATACATATTTTAAAAAAGTGATTAATTACGCTTAATTAATTACTTCAATTAAATCCAATTTCGAATCCGCTGTTTTTGCGATTGCAATCAATGCTAAATGCTTAAGTCGATCTTGTTCGATACTCTATTTCATAGATAATTTTTAATTATTTTCAGTTTGCTGAAGGATCCTTCAGCTTCTGTAGAAATTTTCTTTCCTGCCAGACAGCTAATAACGCGCCTATAACTAGCTAAATATCTTGTTTTAGCCTGTTGTAAATTGCTAAATTTTAGCTAGCTAGATTTTAGTTAGCCAAAACACGCTATTTAGCTAGCTAAAAACACGCTATTTAGCTAGTTAAAAGCGTGCTATTAGCTGTCTCACCACAAGAAAATTGCTTTTAAATTCCTGGCTTTTCACTTTAAAGTGTTTTTATCTAGCTAACATCCAGGTAAAAACAAGCTATTTGCCAACTAGAAACAAGCTATTTAGCTATCTAAAATTACGCTATTAAGCTAGTTAAAAGCGCGCTATTAGCTGTCTAATTGCTTTTAAATTGCTGGCTTTTTACTTTAACATGTTTTAATCTAGCTGAAAGCTAATCTAGCTAAAATCAAGCTATTTAGTTAGCTAAAATCAAGCTATTTAGCTATCAAAAATTACAATATTTAGCTAGATAAAAGCGCTGTATTAGCTGTCTGGCAGCAAGCAAATTCTGGCTGCCGCAAGAAAATCTCCGATTTCTTTTCTACTTAAAATTTCATTTCACCTACCTTTACATCACCAGACGTCCCAGACGACCACAGGGGGAGGAGAATTGTAAATCTTACGTAAGATAAAAAGCACTACAAAAGATTGAAAATGTATTCAAAAAAATATTATAATATAATAGCTTAAATTATAGACCACTATAAAACAGGTTTTTAGCGTTATTAACGCGTCATTACCAGACAGCTCTTTTTAATAGCTATTTAGCACCTCATTAGTATACGTTAGTGCAGCTTCCTGTCAGAAAGCTATTTTAACAGCTATTTGGCGCCTTATAGGACGTCATTGCAGTTTTCTGCTAGCAATCAATATTTAAGAGCTACTACATAGCTAATTAGCAGCAATTTTTCTAAATTGATCACTTCTGGCAATATAGCATTGTATAGCTCGCTGCCAGCAAGCAAATAAACAGTTATTTGAAACTTGCAGCTGTTTTTCAGCTACAACTGCTACTTGGGTTTGAAACTGATTACATTTTTGTAACAAAGTTGTTTCGTCCATGCTGAGTAATATTTTTGGAATTAAAAATCAAATATTTTGTTGACTGTGCTTATATTCAATTGAGAGATTATTGTGTTCAGTACATTATAGAAAATTCAAATACTCGTAGTTATAATTGACCTAGGATCCCGGTGGCCCCTTGGGCTCGGGGGCCCCGGGACACTGCTCTAGTTTGCCTTATGATAGCTACGCCACTGGTCAAAACCTCGTACAAGCCTCATAACTCATACGCAGGGCCGGAACTAGGACGTGGCGAGAGAGGCGCCCGCCACGGGCGCGAGCTAGTTGGAGGCGCCAAATTTTCAATTAAAAAAAAAATATTAAAAAAATATAAATAAAATAAAAGATACTTTCCTAATTTATAAATTTCCTCGAAGGGCTTAATAACTAATAATTTTCAATTTTACGTTTAAAAATCGAATTATAAATAATAAACATAATAATTATTACAAAAGATTTTATTATTCGGTTCTACTTTATTTTATTTATTTGTTAATTGAAGAAAAAAATTTTTTGTTTAATGTTTTTTTATAAATAAATGTCTTCTACCTACTTACCTTTTAGTTCAAAAAAAAGGAAAAAATACCTATGAAACATAATTTTTTCGGTTTCAATACATTCTCCTCGCGATTTACGGTTCTGATGGGCAGAACCGTATCTGAAGGGAGGTTTTGGGGGTCCAAACCACCTCCGAAATAAATCATGAGATAAAATCCTAGAATATAAAATCTAATTAAAGGTTAGCAGGATACCCAAGGGGTAAATATCCAGTAAAATTTCTGTACACAAGACTCGGAATTTTAAAGATTTCCAAGAATTTCAACGATTTCCAAGGAATTACAATGATTTCTAAAGGAATTCTAAACGAGTGTACACAAAATTTTCGGGATATTTAGCCTTTGAGGATACCTGTGGCCTTTACCACGCGTATTCTTCTATTTCTTGACATAAACGGGACCCATTTCCTGTCGAGGTATAGAATCCGTCGAGTAAAAAGTCCGTATTAAATAACATAACAAAACAAAACGTGCTTACGTGCATTGGAACACGTACCAGGTAATTAATATATCTGCATATAATGTATCACCTACAAGTTGCGGTGGGATTAGGTCCATAACTACAATCTGTTGATTACCTAGGACAGTGGCGTAGCCAAGAATTTAGTTCAAGGGCGGTTCACGAGCGAAGTGAATAAATAAAATTTATTTTAATAATAAAATAAAAACATTAAACATTAAACGCCAATAAAAAGACTATTTCGGAGGGGGGAGGGGCTCCCCAAGCCTCGCCCTGGCTACGCCACTGACCTAGGAAAATTTTCAGAATTGTAGAAGAATAGAGGATTTACTGTATTTTTTAAATAAATTTGATTCATTAAACCTATTTTTTTGAGAAAATATTTCTGAATCGCGATTTTCTAACTTTACAATAGAGCGCTTGACCTTCAAAATTTCAAAATTTTTTGCCTGCGGCGCTGTATGCAGGGACCCGGACTCCCTGATAGGAGTGCAAGTTTTAAAGTCGCCACTAGGGGTTCCGGCTCTGCTCATACGGATTCTTTACTGTGTAGTACACAAAGAAAATAATACAATAGACATTGCCAAGGAGTAAATATCCCGAAAATTTTGTGTACACTTGTTTGGAATTTCCTTGGAAATCATTGGAATTCCTTGCAGTGGCGGATCCAGGGGGGGGCGATGGGGGCGATCGCCCCCCCTTAGAGCTTCAATAAACATCCATTCTTACACCAAAAAATTCTGACGCATTACAAATTCCTAAAACTATTTTAAGAATTTAGAAAAAACAAAAGTATTTTGTATTTTTTAAACTTCGTGTTTTAAATAATAACCTTACAACAAAATCACAAAACTACGGTATTATTGTGTTTTTGTTGTTATATCTATTTTATAAAATAAGACCAAATTTAGTACTTCAAAGAATTTAAAGCCGAACTTCCGGAAGCCGCCTAATCTGAGGCTTCTATAGCGCCAGGTAAATTGTATATTGTATAAGCTTGTTGCAATTTTGGAAAACCCAAAATTTCTGGTGTTTTCCCTAATTCCTGAAAGAATCTGTTTAGGTAACAATATTCTCCTTTGTCATTGCTTTTCATAATTTAAAGCAAACAGAAGTGCTTTTTATTTCAGTTTGCGCTTTTTGAATATATTTTCAGTACTAATATCATTTAAATTAAGTGAGTAGTGAAGTTGTAAAGTTAATTTATCATAAAATTACAGTTAAATTTTTTATAAAACAATAAAAACTGTATATGCAGTGGTATTATTCATCAATAATCAATATTCAATTTTCAATAATATTAGATATTATTTTGTTATACTTGCTGTTGGAGTTTCTATCTGAAGTTAACTAAAAAGGATAAGTTGTTTTATTTACTTATGCTCGTTTTCACTAAAATGTGTTAAAAATTAATATACCTACAATAAATTAAATTTCATAACAATTGAAAAGTTTTTTGTAAAATTTTAATCATTGATTAAATTTGAACTTGATTTTACGTAAGCAGACATTAGATTTAAAAATTAAGATTATAACTGTATAAGGTAAAAGGTAGCGATATGCCGCGGTTAGGGATATGCCGCATTTTCGAGATCTCGGCTATGGGGCCTACCACGGCTGCAAGAGATTATTAATCCATTAGTTAATTGTTTACCAACATACGAAGAACATCTACTGCAGTGTGTTGACAACTGTGCCCGAGTTATTACCGATTTTATACCCAGTTTTGCAGGTAAAGCACATGTGCAAATTTCCTGCTGAATTTGCTAATAGTTTTGTGTTCTACGGTGTTGTGTGCCTTTTAAAATAAATAATATACTGTAGATTTACACATCCTGGTCTTTGTTTACATTTTATAATTTTCTATACGAAATGACGTAATGTTAGGGATATGCCGCACAATAACAGTGTGTAATTTTTTAGTTCTAATTAAAATGTTTTAAACAAATTTGATTTTTATCTGTTTACATTAAATTACATGTAAATTGCCATAAGCCATATCCCTCACCACCAATATGCCATATCCCTACCCCCGTTAGGGATATGGCAAAAATATCGACCTTTTCAATTAATTAAATTAATAATACTTAGCACTATCAGAATTAACTGCACTTAGGGCTAATGATAGGTAAAGGTCCTAGATATCTAAAAATCCAATCGTCATGAGAAAGTCATGATTAGTGACCGAGAAATCGAGAATCTCCGAATGGTGCGTCATATCCCTACCTTTTACCTTATCTATTATAATAGGTAATTAAGAATCTTCAGTCCACTCTGAATATGTTTGTAAAGAAGCAAAAAATTCAAGAAAATGAAAATCGAGACAGTAAACCTCAAAGTAGTGAATCTCAAGAGAAATGTTCTGCAAATATAAATGTTGCAACTATTTTTTAAATTGCTATTATACTACTTTTTATTTTTTTATTCAAAATTTTTTTATGTTGTCGCCCCCCCTATGGTAATCTCCTGGATCCGCCACTGATTCCTTGGAAATCCTTGGAATTTTTGGAAATCTTTGGAATTCCTAGTCCTGCGTACAGAAATTTTACTGGATATTTACCCCTTGGACATTGCTTTATACATCGGGAGGGGGAGGGCGCCTGAGAGTATAAAATACCTTCCAGCTTATCTAGCTTACTTAGAAGCTTAAGACCATAAAGTAAACGAAATCAATTAACCAATTAATCCAAATCAATTATTCATCCTTAATTTCTCAAAACTGCTGCGAATCTATTTGTAATATTTTAGTATTTTCTCGCAAATCTGCTGATGTCTTCTTGCAAGTTTTCATTTGGCATTTATTTTACCAATTAAAAATTATATCTCTGCACAAGGAAATGTTCGTTCATAAATGAAAAAGAAAAAAAATTCTGCTATACTTTTCTCTAAAATTGCAAGGCAAAGATATCGATCCAACAAAAGTTAAGTTCCATAATTAAACATTTGGAGAAAGCCGTGTTTATAAATCAAACTCTGCAAGAACTGTTTGACTAATGGTAATTTTTAGGTATTTATCGTTAAATTGTCAATAAGCAATCAGGGTAGAATATATCATCACTTTGTACTTTCTGTTTTAAAATTAAACAGGGGTGGAATGAATGATCAGTACGGTTATATTTACTTATGCCGTGATCTGTCTTCCGCATCCGTGTCATGTTGCTGACAGTTTGGCTTAGTAAACCAATCTGTCATGCTAAATTTGATGTGTCTACTTTTATTCTTAAAAATTACTTTTATTTTCCTTGATTAAACAACATTTTTTAACTTCATTTTCCTTTATAAATTAATAATCGGCAGTGGGACGGCGAAACAACGTTTCCCTATTTGTATTCATTTCGGCTTTTGTTAGATGTTAATTGAAAGATTTTTATGGCATTAAAGAAGGAAGATATTTTACGATTACACTTTTAAACAATAAATTTAACAATAGGATAAAGCAACGGAGTCGTAACTTGTTGAAATGGGTATTATAAATTTGTACGACATAATTATTAACGTTTAGAAACACTAAAATGGATTTCTAACTGTAAAGTTATGACGTTTACCTCGGCAAGTACCTACCTAAGAATAAATGAAAATGGATAATCCCCTCAAAATTTTATGGCCTCGCAAGCAATTTTATACCTTGTCGTCTTCGACCGTAGGCATCGGAATATTTTGCAAGTAAAAAATTAATAACATTTTTTGCAGCAGTCGTGTAATTGCTCGATAATACAATTGCTAACAAATCATTTATCAATTTAACTTGTTTGAGCCTTGTCAAGTTTGATAATAAACAATAACTGTATACGAGACCAACTAATTTATTCTAGTTTTACTATTTGTTATCTGCAAATCTATTAGCATACGATTATTATAACATGAATTTTGCATAATAGAAACTGAAGAAGTAATGGCAAGATCGTTTTTCTCGAAGCTTGTAATCATAAATATAAACCAGAAATTGATATGTCGTTAACACAGGTTAATACAAATTTTATGGATCTTATCCGAAATAATTGATTATTTTCGGAACGATTGGGATGGTATTAAATTACAACCGAATCAAAACATACCTACCTACATCGCTTATCTTCATCTCGTTGCAAAATTCACTTTTTTTGACCATATAAAGTGTCTTTCCAAAAATGGAAGTTTTTCGAGATTATCTAAAAACGTTTGCGTGTCACGGAACGAGGGGCAGATTTACATGCCTTAATGAAATCCGGCTCGAAGGACCGCTGCGAGAAATAAGGGACTGATTAAGAAAGCGAGTAGCTTTTAATTGGATAGTTACATTGCTAAATAAAAATAATTGAAAAAATACGCTCAGAGCAATCGCAATTTCTTTGTAATAACCAGATTCCTGTGATTAATTAGATAAGCAATTACATAGTCTGCTTGTACTAATTATCAAATCTTATAACCGTGACACAGGTAACTTGATCGATAAAGTGAACAGATCGATGTGCCCAGTCACGCATTTAAAATTAAATGTCTGCCGCGAACATAAGCGGATACATGTCTAAACATTCAGTAATGCAAAATAAAAAATAAATTGACTGGTTCTTCCTCATTCTTCTGCATGTCGAGATGTTCATCAGATAGCCTCTCCAATAAAGGTTATTATTTATAATGTAATCGTTGATTTCACGTTTCCACCATGAGCATAATTTTGCAAAATTCACCTTGCAATTATCACAAACCGAGTAAATTTGGCTAATTTCCAAAACAGTACATTTAAAGATTATTATTATTTCCTGAAGCAATTAGCCACATTAGTTACGATGACACTTAAATGGCTTTGCCAACTTTTAGGTTATAATAAAGGAAAAAGTTTTGCAGCCAACGCATTTAGGCGCTGACTTCATTACAAATGGGGTGGAACTTTTATTTCTCACACTTGATAAGTCTTTACACGGTGTCTTCGATAAAATACCAGATAACAAGTGTTCGGTTTTGTCTGAAAGCCAACATGAGATAACTTATCCGATTGGATTAACATAATTACAACTTCTAATTAAAAGTGTCGCTATGGAAGATCCTTATCGGATCCGAGGAACAACAGGGCTACATTTTTTCATTTTACACAACAATACGAAGAAGTCGACCCAGAAGCGGTCTTGCTCCGTAATTTACATTTTCCTCATTAGAGATTATTGTCCTTCGACCTCTATTATGACATCGCTTTCACTATTTTTATTTTTACAAAAATTCTGCACTTACCGTGTAGGTAGCAAATTGTATGGCTCGCGCAACATCCTGAACTTTTAACTCCTACGTTTAGTAATCGGATATTCCCTCACGCAATATTTAAGGTATGGCGTCACATATGCATAAGTACTAACCCCACATTGTCTGGACACGTTCAATAAATGCAACTGAATATATAATTTTTATTTTGTGACTAATATTTAGTTCAAACTGTGTCATGCAGAAAACTTGTGTCAATTAACGATAACTAATTACGCGGAGGTGGGTAAAATATGTTCTACACGCAGCCTTGTCTGTTGTCTGTGCAAAATCATTCATTGCAACTTGACAAACAAAGATATACAAAGAGGTCCAGACACTTGAGATATCGTTCTGCATTTACTCTCGCGATGGCCGCAAATGAAGACTTCACTTCCGTAACAAACTGCCCTTCATAACTTCATATTATAATAACTGGTTGGAAGATTCGGTACAGGTTTTTTATTATAAATAATACATCACCAGCATCCTTTGGGCTTTCGAAAATTTGTTTCACGCTATACCCGCCTTCTTTTGATAATGGAGGGTTAATTTGCCCCGTTCGGAAGTTAATTGCATTTTTTTACCTGACGATGACGAAAGCAACGAAACTATGAATAACGCAAAATATTTGATGGTAACGGTTTGCTATCTTCAATTGAATAGCAAAATTTAATTGATTATAAATTTTGAGTTCATTATTTCCTCGTTAATTTTAATGATAATTGTTGGTCTGGTATGTGCTAATTGCGAACGATCCAATCTATTAACTGTATTATACGAGCGATTTGTTATAATAGGTGGGCTCATGTAGTATCTGCAGTATCTAATTGCTGGTTTCGCTTTTTAAATAAATTAATTAAGTATTGCCTCATGACGAGGAGAGCAGCCGAAGACATTGCAATATGAGATACCTTGCAAAGAACGCGTCTGCGATCCAAAGCTGACACTATCTGACAAGAAAATCCACCGAAAATTAAAGCAATCTGGTTGAGGGAATAAACTTTTATTGTCGAATTAAACTTTGTGGGTTTGCCATTAAAACTTGAAAACGTATCAAAAATCTTTTATATTTCTGATAACTTGAAGCGAACGAACCCAACGATCTGTGTTATTTTCTGTGATATTGTAAAAGCACAATAATTGATTTTTTAAAATGTTTTTGTTAGCCGACCCAATTATCTCTCAGATTGAATTGTTTGTATTATTACAGAATTTTTATTTCCAGTTGTTTATTTTCTAAGTACCTGCCTACATCTAAATTAATTCTATAATTACCCAAAACCAGATGCTCCTCTTTGACAACGCACAATATTTTTGTACACAGGATCATCGCAGGAAAGTGGTTGAAAATAGATCGCTTCGCGTGATGATGATACTTCCGGGATTGCAGTAAATATAAATCATAGTTTTGGCAGCTTCTGTATGAATTTTTTGTTGGCATTAATAATTAAATACTCGGAATATTTTTACATATCGGTTTATATTTACTTTAGTCGATATACCTCCGGCGATGACCATTAAATGGTAGTCCTATACTTTCGTGCTCCAAGAACGATCATAAGGAGGGAACATGGGACCCCATGGCTTTCAATTGATAATAATTAACCACTGTAATTATTTAATTTCGACAGATGTAATTTTTTAAATAAAATTGATATACGGGTAACTGGCTGAACCCTGAACATAGGGAAATAGCATGGGAAATAGATTTTTTCTAAATTCGTGCTTCCCATTATAACGGATAAGAATAAAAAAAATATCCAAATTAAAAAGATTATTTAAATGAATCTTTGAATTTGGATATGGCAAAAATTGACTTTCTCAATTTTGGGCATTTATTGGAATTTTTGCAATAATTTTCTACTTCATTTTATTTATTTGTTAATTGAAGAAAAAAAAATTTTTTAATGTTTTTTTATAAATATCTTTTACCTACTTACCTTTTAGTTCAAAAAAAGAAAAAAAATTCTATGAAGCATTATTTTATCAGTTTTAATAAATTCTCCCCACGATTTATGGTCCTGGTGGGCAGGGCCGCATCTGAGAAGAGGTTTTGGGGGTCCAAACCCCTTTCGAAATAAAGCGCAAGATAAAATCCTAGAATATAAAATCTAATTAAAGGTTAGCAGGATACATGTGGCCTTTACCACGGTTAGATCAACTACCTGTTGCTGCGTGCTTAGTTCTTTAATATATTTTTTAAATAAATTTGCTTCATTAAACCTATTTTTTTGAGAAAATATTTTTGTATCGCGATTTTCTAACTTTACAATAGAGCGCTTGACCTTGAAAATTTCAAAAATTTTCAGACCCCTGGTTAGGGCCTAACTAGCACGGAGTAATGTAAACTGGGCCAAAAAAACTACCTGAAAATGGTAAACCGGGCCAAAATCAAATTTTACTATAATTTTGAAAATAGTAAACTGGGCCAAAAGCAAAAATTATTGATTGAAAAATTGTGGTATGGGGTTTGAAAATCAAAAACCGATACACATCAGCGCCAGCGTCTCGTTACACGTTATTCGATATCGAATTTATATGAATTTTATTTTAGCTTATTTTTTATTTTTTGTTTAGTTTTTGTCAAATTTAAGTTTTGACCAAGATAACCATGGCAATACACGGATATACCATAAAAAATAGTTCTGCGGTTTTTATAATTAAATGCCAACAAATCCCTGACACTAATTATATTTTGCAAATGCAAAACTTGTTTTTAGGGTGGATTCCCTTTGCACCCCGCACTTTCGGATCCACCCTGAAACGAGTTTCCCCTTTTTCGAGTTCCACCTTTGGCGAGTTCTTTCGGCGTTCAGGGATATTTTGAATTGACTCTGCGCTACCCTGCGCTCCGGTCCCCTCCGCTCCGGGCACTCCGAGCCGTTTTGACAAAGACAACGATGGCAATACACCGATCCAACATAAAAAATATGTGCGAAAAGGTAGTAGATCGATCGCGAGGATGTAGATTCATCGATAGGTTACAGTTAGTTTCCGATATTTTTTTGAAATAATATCAAAAAAGAATTCACACCGGCACACCCTGCCTGCACCCCTTTTATTTGTCTTTGGCCCTGTTTACTACTTTCAAAATTTTAGCCAAAAGTGACTTTGGCCCAGTTTACTACTTTCATAATTTTGGTTAAAAGTGCCTTTGCCCCAGTTTACCATTTTTTAAATTTGGCCGAGTTTACAATTGGCCCATATTACATTCACCATATTACATTCACTAGCACAATTAGTCGCCGGCACGTAGCGGCGACTTATATAGGTAACATCAAAGTCGTCACTACTAGAGGCGGGCACGTAATAGGGGCGTAGCCATTACGTGCCTGCTATCAAAATGGGGAACACTTTTTCGGTAACGACGACGTTCCGGACACGTTCCGGCGACTTAGACCGCTACGTCGCCGCCACTACCCTGAGTGGTAACTACGACCTTCACAGGTCACCTTGGTTAGGTAGAGGCGCGAATCTAGACTTTTGGCAACGGGGGGGGGTGACAAGTAGTGGATATTCATTAGGCCTGAATAAATATGCGCGGTCGTTAGAACGCGTTAGCTAAATGCGCCGCAGGCAATTTTTTTTATTATCCTAGAAGCACGTATGTGAAAAGTTAGGATTTTCATGGATATTATCAGATTTTTTCTAATTTAAATATTAAATTAAATATAAACGCTATTATATAGCCACAATTATGGATTCAAGGGGAGGGGGTCATGACCCCCATGACCCTCCCCCTGGATCCGCTACTAGTTAGGTACCTGCTTAGTTATATTAGGCCTAATAATATGTAAGTAGTATAATAGAGAAGTTTTATTTATTTTGCAAATTGCTAAAATTGATTCAGTCAGCGGGGACGCGCACGGCAGCCCAGAGTGCAATTATTGTCACGTTAAGCAATAACTCCCTCCCCCCATATAAGCAAACGCATTTTATGCATTATCCCCTTATTATTAAAAAAGAGGGGGGGCGTTTAAACTTAAATGAATCTTAATTTTTAATAATAGGTGGTGCAAACGAATATTTAAGTTCTAAACTTTTTAAATTTAAAATTATTTAATTATTGTTTTTTTAATTATTGACAATTATTGTCACTTATTATTAAAGAGCGGATTTATATGCGCTAAAACCGTGTAAACAACGGATTAATTAATGAGGCTTCACTAAAAACTTACTAGAATTTTTTCGATCCAATCAATGCAAATCCTAGCAGGTTTTTGTAAAGCCTCATTAATTAATCCGTTGTTTACACGGTTTTAGCGCATATAAATCCGCCCTCTACTTATTATTGATAAAAAATATCTACATAACACTACCAAGCGACTAATTGGTCGGTTTAAAAATTTTAGCTTTACAAAACATTTATAAAAATTCCTGATATCAGGTCTTCTTTTGATTTTTGTCTCGTTTTTTGTGGTTTCCATCTGTTTTGGTGAGTGCCTTTCTCAAATTTTTGGTACACAAAGTTCATCGAGTCGGCCCTTGGCTTTCATTTCGATCTGTTTCTTCTGAATTTCATCTCTCTATTTTTGCCTTGATTAAGCATCAAGACACAATCAATTTAGTTGATTTAATCATTACCAATATTAACAGTTGGGACTAGCCGGGACTACAAAGTAAGATTTACTTATTGGTGAATTATATAATAAATATAGCGGAAATGTATTAACACTAATAAATGTTACTCATAAGTTCCACGACTTTAAAGAGATTGGTCAAGGTCCCCATAACCTCGCAGCGACTATTAACGCTACTTAAAAGTGGTGGAAACTTTTAAGTAGCATTTTAGTAATTTAAACAAGTCACTGTTACTACCATTTGCCACCGCTAAGTTTCGAAAACTTAAAGGTCGTCGCACAGGTAGCTACGACGTCCCCACTACCAGTTAAGCTACTTGGTAGTAATGTAACTTCAAAGTAACCACGCTTGGTGACAAACACGTAGCAGCGACTAGAAATAACTCAATTAAGTTATGAATACTTCAAAGTCGTAAATTTAGTGGTATTTACGTAATAGTCACTTATGCAAAGTTCCCGTCTCAGTTGCCGTCACTTTGGTGCTAGTTGGGAGGGCGCAAGTTTTAAATTCGCCACGGGCCCATCAGACCATAATTCCGGCTCTGCCTGCAGGAACAGCAAGTTGTAATTTCAAGTAGAGGAGCTATGGTGGAGCTGACTCAATTTTGAAAAAACCTTATTTGCATTTTTAATTAATTCAATTTTGATTCGTCAAAATAATTTAATTAAATTATTATTTCATTGCTTGAAGCATTTGCTCAAATAAAAAGGTTATGAAAAGATTGCATAAAAGCGAAGAGATCATAACAGAAGTTAAAATAATCCGATTAAATATACTTTACCGTGCCCTTGCAAGACGGATGACATCATTGATAAAAAATCTTAAACAATGGTTCAGATTAACTTCGGCATCGCTCTTTGGAGCCCCAATTAGCAAAATAACGATTGCTAACATGATAGTAGCCAACGTTCGCTAAGCGGATGGAGAACCTCGTACAGAAGATATCGCGAAAGCGTAATCAAATTCGGACGCTCTATATCACTTTTCGTTATGAAAATTTTTTATGGCGTAAATATGAGAATAAAAATTTCAAGTTTATGAGAGGAAAATTTAATATTACAGAATAATTAAAATTGTTGTGTTTGGTGAACCCAACACTTATCACATTTTTGATATTTTAATATTTACTTCTTAACGAGATCGTAAATTTCAATTTAATATTTCATTTCTCTTTTGGTGGCTACACATAAACTGCTTTTCATGCTGTACAGAATTTTTATTCAACTTAGTGTAACCGAAAAATTAGTGACATTTCCATCAGGGTTTTTATTCTCCATGCCCTTACTTCCCTGCTTCACCTAAATTAAAGAGTGGACTTTCGGGATAATTTTTTGTTATTTTAATTAACTTTTTTTACGACTTTGCAAAATGCCTTTTTAAGTTCAACTTTTTCAGATAGTGGAACAATTCAAAATTGTTAGCATTAATGCAAATTTTATTTAAGTAATTAACATAAAAAAGGCGTGGTAAATGGGCACATTTGTGTATATTACAGGATTAAACGAAGTTAAAGCATTGCTGAATTTCCATATAAAGTACCAACTTTAAACAATAACATTCCGCTGGTCACTTCTGTTATAAATCCACCACTAACATGACTGTCCAATAAAAATAAAACTGGGCTCTTTGATAATCAATGTGAGCGATGGGGTTAATGTACAAATGACAATTTGCACACACTTTTAAAATTAGAGCAAATGGGTTTTTTCGCGTTTCCTACGTCAACAATTATTATAATAAAGATAAAAGTTCTCGCAATCTTGCAGTATAAATTTAAAAATTTAAAAAATTAAAACACAATTAAGCAGTGTGTGTCTGCCGCTCTTCCTTAATTGTGTTTTAATTTTTTAAATTATTATAATTTTTATTTTCGCGATGTTTTACGTTTTTCGACATGGATTTACTTTTTTTTATTAAAAAAAATAACACCTGAACTAACCGACGACGAATTTAAAAATAAAGTGTCTCCAACAGACCGCACATCCTTTTGATCAATAGTCGAAATAAATTGGAAATTGTAAAAACCTGCCGGTTAATACATCAAATTTCTAATCATCGACTGCCGATCCAATAGGCACCGTAACATCAGTTAAGCCCTTTCTGATATAGGAAACGGTAATAGAAGTCGTTTTTACGTTGTGTGTGGTCTACATTTGTCCACCACCGTTCATTACTGGACTAAGCTCGTGAAAAGCTACCGGCAATCGTTTACCCAATATTTATTTAAAACATAAACCTGAAACTAATAGCTTTTGCAGTGCTGCAATTTTTTTATTATTTTCCAAAAAACTGGAAAACGTGTTAAGTCACTTTTACAATAAGTTACAATTTAAAGTGACAGCTTCTTTTCTCATACATGCACAAAGGTGATGAAGTTGGAGTTATACCTTCAGACATATTTTACAAATCGAAATTTATGCGGAATTTGTTCAAAACAAGCAACTATAGTCACGTTTATTTGTTTATTGGACACATTCTGTGCATTTGCACATTTAATCCAAAATCCAACACCGAAGCAAACAACTTTGGCTTAGACGTCTCAATACACTCAATAATAATTATTGAGCTTATTATTTTGTAGTTTTAGCGAATGGCGCCAGCCGGGGGGGGGGAAGCTCTTATTCCGATTTAAATTTGGAAATCAGTTAATGAAGTGCATGTGAAGCGATAATGAACCTATCACTTAAGTGTTGAATTAGTTATAACCTACTAGTGTTTGTATAATACGTAAAAAAGAAAAACAAACAGCAATTAAAACTTACCAAAATAAATAGTAGCATGCATTCCAAACTAAATTACTAGTCAAGTAGTTACCACCCCTTTTGTCAATATTTTCCTTAGACAAAGTAAACTCGACAGATTGATTAGTTTGCTCGAATCCCCTCCACGTCGGGTATTAACCTAGCAGCAAAAAAAATTACAATTAATTAACAAATTATTTGATATAATTTCGTTTTCGAAATTTCATTTACTTCCCGAACGCTTAACATTCTTTCTCACAGCTGTCTGCATAATACATACCGAGATGTAACAAAATGATCCGTAACTTGGCTAAAATTGTGTGAGTACTTGAGCTGCATTACTAATGTAGATCAGCAATACAACGCGTTGTTCACAATTGGAAACAGCACGTGATGTCACGTTTCCAAAGATGCACGCTTTGATACTTTAAATACAATTGCAAGTGATGCCTATTTAGAACAATCAAAATGAAATTAACAATTCTGTAACAGAAATACAATTTAGGAATTACTTGTAAATGTCATCAGCATTGTATACATTAACCAAATGTCACTCTGATACGGGTATCTCGGTTTTAGCACATAAATCAGATCAAGAGGTTGGTTTATACCGTAAGTTTATGTTTCAGCTCTCAAAGTTATGCATAACCAGAACATCACAAAACTTGAATAATATTGGTCCCATATTTATTTCGTGCGGAACTCCACTATTTTTAATAGTAGTGAAATGGCAGCGTATATGGAACTAAATTTACTAACATATCGGCTTTTAATTTTTTTAAATATTCTGGTCAATAATATTCTTATAAAGGGTTAAAATAATTTGTGTCACTGTTATACATCGGCTATAGGTGTTGCAGCTGACCCACTCGGTGTAAATTGAGATTTTAAGAATTTTATTAGCTTCTGCGTACGTAATACGCGTATTGCATACTGTAAGTAGGCTATAAAATATAAAAAAGAAATATAAAAATATAACAGTCGACAGTAGTAGTGAATATTAGTAACAACACGCCAGTATAACATCACTGGACCAAGTCTAGACAGCTTCATAGTGCAACATGTATTAAATTTTATTGATAAAAACAAGACTGCTTACTTCTAATTCAAGGAATATTTTAATTTTTTCTTGACATATTTCCTATTTAAATTCGTTTAATTTGAACAATTTTTTTGAAATTTTTTTAAATTTTTTATGGGCGTATAAAATAATGAATAAATAAAAAATTCACTACTAACGGAGCCGGACACTTGAACGCGGCCGTTTGAATGCAGGCAGGGACGTTTAAACCCAGAGACGTTTGAACGCTAGAAATTAGATGCAATTGACCCCCCCCCCCCGTTTACTATGTTTAAATATAATATTCAATAATAATTATTATTAATAATAAATAAATAATAAATGTGTAAGTTAACAATCTTCTATGATTATGTAAATTATTTGGAATTATATTAATGACCGTTAATATAGAGTGTATTTCACTCTTCACAAATTTCAGAATTTTATGAAACTTAGGTCGATCGGGCTACTCTGTTGCGGTGGAGCTTTCCAGTGGAGGTGGAACGATTTCAGCGATATTTTTAGCGAGTTTAGGCAAATCACGGATTCACCCTTAAAAATATTTCTGCGAATTTCAGAATTTTATGGAACTTAGTCGATCGGGCTACCCTGTCGTGCTACAGCCTCCCAGTTACGGTGGAGCTTCCCAGTCGAGGTGGAGCGATTTCAAGGATTATTTTAACGAGTTTAGCGTTAACGAACGCTAAACTATTTAAATTTTTTAAATAATTTTTATTTTATTTAAATATCCTAGACCGCACTATTAAACAACTAAATTGTTTTTTTTATATTAAGATTAATGTTTTATAAATTAAAATATTAATTTTTAAAATAGTAAATTGGAAAGGGGATTTATGCGATTGGAAGATCAAAATTCAGGTTGCAGTCCGTTTCAAAAATAAGTTTATTATAACAATTAGGTAAAAAGTTGTTTCCATTCTGTGTATTAATATTTTTTTTCGCATTCGTATTTCTCACCGGGGGTAGTGCCATGTGCAGGGCCGGATATAATAAGTTTTCAATGGGGGGGCAAAGAATTAAATTGCCGCCCCCCTCGATAGGTTTTTATAAATACGTATATATTACATAATATTAAAAATCGCATCTAAAATTTGACAATCGGTTCATGTATTATTTTTAAAATATTTTATTTAAAATTATTTATTTATTTATTTATCTAAATTATTTTTAATTTTATAAAATTGAAAAATATATGACATCACACCAAGTGGGAGGGTTTTTTTAAAAATTTGACCACCTGCGACAAGGGGGGAGGGGGGTAAAAATTTTTTAAAATTTGTGTGACGTAATTTATGGATGGCCCCTAAGCAGCAACACTAGCACACACAAAATTTAATGAAAAATCCGCAAGACAAATCTCTAATATAATATGTACTATACATACTAAGAGGCAAACTAGGCAACTGCCTAGTTGCGCCGAGTAGTAAAGGGGCGTTTAAATTATTTTTAAAAAATATCAAAATTAATAACAGTGAAAATCTGATTTACGGTTAAAATTTTGGTCTAAGACTTTTTTTACCGCCCCCCTAGGATACAAGAAGGGCAAGCGCCCCTCTTTGCTTCTCCCTAGATCCGGCCCTGGCCATGTGGTCGTGTTGTTTCTATTGTTAATTTTTTGAAAACGGCTGATTATATACAGTAGAAGTCATGGAAATTGCATCGCTGAATATTTCAATATTAAAATTCGGAACAACAATTTCCAAGAAATTTCAATAACCGTACACAATATAAACACACACACAAAGCTAGGTTTTTCAAACCGGGGGGTCTGGGGGGCATGGAATGCCCTCCAGTACACCAGAGTTTGTGCACAAAAAAATGTGTTATTGAACTTATGAGTTTCAAAGCAGAAATCAAATTTCTAAAAATCTAAGATTTCTGATGTGAAATTCAATAACACATTTTCTGTTTTTTTTAACACAATCACTAATGCACTGGGGGGTATTCCATACCCCGCAGACCCCCGGTTTAACAAACCTAGCTTTGTGATTGTGTTCAAAAAAGAAAATGTATTTTTTATCTATTTTCTATTCTTTATTATTAAGAATATAGAATGTAGGTAATAAGTAATAACTGTAGTGAAAATTTTTCAAAGTCCGAATATTTTAAAATCCAAATCCAAAAATTAAAGTGTTTAAATTTAATGTTTGTAAAATTTTCAATTATAATGTAATGGAAATGTTAAATGTGACCGATCATACGCTTCGATATCGCAACTGTTCACGTCGCCTTCAATAATTAATTTTTTTTTAAATTAAACCATTTATTAATCAAACGTCGTTTTTTCCAAAAATTGACTCTTCGAAATAGTTCCAAAAACTTGTCCAAATTGGAACAAAAACAATCCAAAATATTAAAAAAAATTGTACTCACAAATTATTCAAAACCATTTATTCACACAATTATCAAATCAATAATCTCAATTAGAGACGCAAATTTAAACAAAATTAGCGGAGACTTCTGCAAAACGCGTCCGTCCACCTTGACGGATCCGGCAAAAGCCAAAAACTATCTTATTTTACAAAAATTATTACCAACTCAAATTTTGTTGGCGCGTACACACTTAATTCAAAATATTTGCTATTATAATAAATTATTTACAAAATCAAAAATCGAAAACTCAAAAAAAAAATAGAAACAATCAAATTTCCAAAATTCAAAATTAAAAAAATGGATTTTGAAACACGACAATACTTATAAATATATTGTTTTAATTTGGAAATAATTTCCAATGCAATTTCCATGATCGCTACTATGTCATATATCTATATATCTATATTTATTATTTATTACTTTTAGGCTTCTATACAACGTATAGGAAGAAGCCTTATGATCTAGCTCCGTGTCCGTCTGTCCGTCTGTCCGTCTGTCCGTCTGTCCGCATAATTCAAAACCAATCAGAACGCACGTTCTTAAAACAATTTTACTTCATATAGAATATTTTTAGATTGGTATTAATTATTCAGATTATTTACATATATATTTTTTAATCCGATATTCTTATTTTGTATTTTTAGAGTAGGTATTTTACGTGTTTCTAATACGGTATTCGGTACGTGTTTCGGGTATTTTAATATTTCATTATGAATTGTGTTTCATTTGTGGTTTGTAAATTGCAAATATTTACCTATAAAGGTCGAAATAAAAAAAAAATATTAAAATGTTAGCGTTTTCCTTATATAGTAAAAAAATCTACCTAATTAAAAGATTAAGGCATTAAAAATTGGAATAAAATAAAGCCCAAATAATTTAACCTACCGAAAAAGTAGATGTATAGAAGCCTAAGAACTGTCGCAAAAGCGAGTTCCACCTTGTTTTATTTCACTTAAATTTAGTGCACGTCTCGTCTGGTGAAAACAGATTTTCAGTAGAAACAACTTGGACTTCTGAAATCTGTAGCAACTTTTTTGAATTTTTACTGGTTAATAAAATACTTAATTAAAAAATTCGACCAATTATGTACACTTAATAATTTACAAAAGCGTTTTACGTTTTAGCATTTTCTGCAAATTTGAATCGCCAGCACACAATGTGCAATTAAATAACTGACAATTTCAGCAAATACAAAGACTTTGAGCTGCAATTAACAATTTAATATGTTGAATTTATATTCCGGATCGTTTCACTTTAAATTTATAATGAAAATTTAATAAATTTTAAAAATTACTAGAAGCTCGCTCGCTGAAGTTGGCTCAATTATACATATCTGATATGCATGCAAAATTGCATTAATAAGAACAGCTTTTTTAATTGCAAACCGCAAGTTTCGTTTTTATGTCTACATACGTGATAAGTGCCTAAAAGTGTATAATATGGTCAAGATGGTCAGAGTTCAAGTCGGTGGTCGTAGCATTATAACGTTTTAAAGAAACGTGCTTAGAATCCATTAGATGTGGTTTTGAACCTCAACTGTTGTGAGACAGATTCATGAATATCATTAAATGGATGAGCTAATGATCTTACTTACCTCGCAGTTGATATTTTCGTCATTAGTGTGGTTCCGCCCAATTTTTATTACCATTAATTTCAGTGATTAAGTAATTTTGGTAATATAAAATTTTAAATTTACAAATCTTACAAACTGCAATAAAAGTGGCAAGAAAATCGAGCGGAGAAAATAATAAAAGTGAGCACAAGCTAGCGTGCAGTTTAAGGGGCAATTGCAATTAAAAAGACTTTCATCACCTCAGCCCCATATGCGTGTTTGAGTTCAACCCTCAATTGAAAACTTCACGTTAGCATTTTAATGTTTATATTATGAAGAATTAGCACGATTGATTTAATTGAAATTCAATTGTGAAAAATTACGTTTACCGAAACCGGATCTGGTAATATCCTGCTGCCATTAGAACTAATAAATTTTTACAATTTTTTCGCCCGGTCCCAGCTAAACACCGGTAGTTACGCTACTGCTAACCCAGCACGTGCAACCAGGCCTTATAGTTTTTAAATTGGTGTTACGTATTTTCAAAGGAAAATTAGTTAGTTATTTTACTGTCAATAAAAGCCCTAGAGGTAAATTTGTATAATTTAGATTCAAATGCAGTCTTTTTGTTTTTACGTAATTACGTGCTTTTAATGCTTGAGGATTGTTTGCCTTGTTTATTTCATCACGTTTCTGCGTATTTCTTTTAAATAGAGAAAAAGAATTTAACACTTTTAATTGCTATCCTCCTAAATAAGAAAAACCTATTTAAATATTTTGCTTTTGACTAACTTTATGCGGAGTCTCTTACGCTCTAATGAATAATTTTAAAAATATTGGAAAAAATTAAATCTTTTCTCCGTGGAAATTTTTATATAATTAGAATTTTCGTTCGATCAGTTTCATCAATATTCTATTCTTTCCACTTGTTTTCTTTCAAATATTTCACCGAAACAAACATTTTCTGTTTTTCTATTCTAAATTAAAATTAAAGTGCCTTTAAATAATTTCCATATTTTGTTTAATAAATAATTTAAATTATAAGTTAACGACTATGTAGGTGGTAAATTGTCAAAAGTTGCTTATACTCGTTAGCAGTGTGTTACAATTTTTGTTTTTATTATTGTTTTCCCATACATAAAATCATTAATTTAATACAAACAATGTGAAAACGTGAGGTCAACCTCATAATTTCGTGTTATTTACTAAGATAATCGTATCGTGTTGTTCAGACAATGGAGCTTGGCGATGAGACGCCCATAAAATCCAATTTTTGAGATTGTTATATGTGATCCTTATACAGACAATTAGTTATCAGTAGTCGTTAATTACAAATCTTTTAGTGGAATTTTCAAAATGTTACATTTTTAACACCGACACCTCAATACGCTTTGTGTTGCAATAAATTAAAATAATAAAACGGCCAAGTTCTCTGTTTAAGGTGAACAATACAAACCTGATTATGTCTTTCAGGGGCAAATTGATTTATTTAGAATAAAAATGCGCTGACAATAAAAATGTATTGACTTTACGACCCCTAAATCAATTAAGTTGGAAATTAAATAATTGATTATGCAAAACTTTCTTTGTTGTCCTCAATTCGTTTTTCGTTCTGTTAACTGTTTAATTTAATTTGCAATATTATTTATAACTCATTAATTTTCACAGAATTTGTAATACCTAATGCAATGTAATATTTTCTTAGAAACCTAGAAGAAGATGCTCGCTCTGTGAAATTCGGTAATTTAATTAAATTTCTACCAAGTTCACACCGAGAAAAATGAGTTTTTTTAATTTTGAATTTTAATTTTGATCATATTCATGATCAGTATGATCACAATCGATGGTGTACGTTGGGTAGTCTACTCGAATGCGTTTTTAAATAATTTGAAATCTTGTTATTTTCAATCGTGAAAGTTATTACATCACGAGATGAAGATCACGAACTGTCTAGACCGTTCGAGAAAAATCTACATTACCATTTACATTTCTTAAGTACACAGTAATGGACAGTATCTAATAATAAAAAATAATTGCTATAATAATTTTCAAATTCTCGAAAATAATATTAATAAATGCATAATTTATAGGTACACAAGCACGAATGCAAAGTTAATTATTTACAGTCAATTCGCATGCAATATGAGCAATTTTTGTTTCATAACTCTTATCAGGGTTGTGTTAACTAGTTTGCACTTTAAAAATAACAGCAACAAACTTAACTACAGGAAACGTTTGTTTCATTGAAGTCTGTGAATGAAACGTATGAATTAAAAAGAGAAAGAAAAAAAAACCAAGCGGTTTGACCTCCAGGATTTACATATTTATCGTTATTGATGTACTCTAAAACCAGTAAAACTAACCTGTTGAAGTGAATTTTGTAGTTTCTTTATTTATTGTTTAATCAATTTTTCTTCCATTTACTGGCGCGAAATAAACCTGTAGTAGAGGTCTTAAATTGTCAGGACATAAATTTGGTTTTCCAAACTTACGGAAATCAATCCATAAGTTTTTGTACACAAAAGTAACTTTTTCCAATTTATTCGCAGGTCTACCAAATATCCTACGTTATAATTAAATCAGCAAATTCTCCTCGTCCAGGACTTTGGATTTTGGAAAAATCATTGGACGGAGAAGATTTTCAACCGTGGCAATATTTTGCAAGAAATGATAAAGAATGCGTCGAACGATACGGAATAGTAGCTACCAAAGGAAAGCATTACTTTATTACCGACTCCGATGTTATTTGCACCTCGTATCACTCGAAGTTAACCCCCATGGAGAATGGAGAAGTAAGTAGTTTTCGATACAATCAATTAAAATAAATTCTTGGCAAATTTACTATTTATTTCGAAGTAGGAATCTGAAAAGTATAGATTACCTACGAAGTAAATCGTGGTTTTGTATGAAATATTTATAATTCCAGTCAGAAAATTTATTAGAAAATCAATTAAAAATATTATATCTTTTAGGGGAGGGGAAGAGGTGAACTTGTATTTTATTAGAAAAAACTTTACTTGTATTTCTTGATATATTTGAATTAAGTAATTTTTAACTTACCTGAAAGGGGACGTCCATTAATTACGTGAGCAGTTTTTCTTAAAATTTTGACCCCCCCTCCATCTCACGTGAGATTTACTCTATAATTTTTAAATAATTAAATTTATTTGATGTTTACATATTTACATTAAGTATAAATATATCAAATTTATTTATTTATTTAAAAAAATTTTTTTTTAAATACTAAACGTAGTTTACAGTTTTACTATTTTAACTTGTGAAAATATTGTAAAAGTAGAAATTTTTACTACAACATAGTAGTGCTCGAGTGGTTAAGGTCTGGCGTGTTTGGACTAGCCGACGGACGTATCTATATTTACTAGAAAAAAGGATAAATATAATAAAAAAGACTCGGATTTCCAAAGAATTTCACAGAATTTCAGTAATTTCCAAAGAATTCCAAGAATTTTCAAAGATTTCCAAAACTTTGAATGATTTCCAAGGAATTCCAACGACTTCCAAGGAATTCCAATGAGTTCAAATCAAAGTGCAAGCTAAAGAATTTCAGTGATTTCCAAAGAGTTCCAGGGATTTCCAAGAAATTTCAGAGATTTCCAAAGAATTCCAAGAATTTTCAAAGATTTCCAAAACTTTGAATGATTTCCAAAACTTTCAATGATTTCCAAAGAATTCCAAGGATTTCCAAAAAGTTCCAAGGATTTCCAAAGAATTCCAATAATTTGCAATGAATTCAAATGAGTTTAAATCAAAGTGCAATTTAAAGAATTCCAGGGATTTCCAAGGAATTCCAAAGATTTTAAAAAGAATTCCAAGGATTTCCAAAGAATTCCATTAATTTCCAAGCAATTCCAATGAGTTCAAATTAAAGTGCAATCTAAAGAATTTCAGTGATTTCCAAAAAATTCCAAGTATTCCAAGGAATTTCAGGGATTTCCAAGGAATTCAAAGGATTTCCAAGGAATTCCAAGGATTCCCAAGGGTATTCCGAACTAGTGTACACAAAATTTTCAGGATATTTACCGCTTGTACTAGAATGTGCTTGCACACGCATCATCACGTACGTATATAGAGTGGATACAGAAAGTATCAGTACACAGGGCCGGCGTTACTATATGTGCGAACGATGGCTTTGCACAGGGCGGCAAATTTTCGTATTTTCGCATATGAAATTTTGGATATTATTTTATATCTTTGTTGCTTCTGTTTATTCGGACACCCCGTTTGTTTTTCCATCATCAATCCAACAGTTCCAACATTTTATTCCTATGAAAGCCATGAATGACGGTCACGCTTCTTTAAAATAAATTTCGCCTGCGGCGCACTGTGGGTTTTTTGACTTTAAAAGCTGGCCTAAATTCAAAAAATCAAATGCTACCTCGCCCGTTAAGACGCTCGAGCGTCATAGTCTAAAACTTGCCTAGGGCGCCAAATTGGCTAGCGCCGGCCCTGTTAGTACACTCCTATGTTAACAATTTTAATTATACATTTTGAAACCGTTTTGGTCATGTTTTGATGCAAATTTCATTGTCTTCAATTTTGTTTATATCCATTTTTCAATTTTTTCCTACCGTTTATGAATGACAGCGACTTAAGGAAAATTCGGAAAAATACGAAAAATATTGTCACTTGTATCTCGGAAACGGTACAACGAAAGAAAAAATGTATAGGAACAAAAATGTATAGAATGAAATATATCAGAAAAAATGGTTATTTATTTTTTAATTTGTTTCGCCGTTTTCGAGATATACATAGACGACTATTTTTTTTGCATTTTACCGATTCTTGTTTAAGTTACTCTCAGTCAAAAACGGTGCCACAAAATCGAAAAATGTATTTAACCAAAATTGAAGGCAATAAAATTTTCAACAAAAAATGCCCGAAAAGATTTGTGGTAAAATTGATTTTTAAATGGCAAAAAACGATTTCAAAATGTACAATTAACAGTATTAACATAGGAGTGTACGAATACTTTCTCAAAATAGTTGAATTAATTTGCGACAGATGAATTTAAGTTCAACAGTTTTCACAGCAAGGTTTTCAATTTTTCATTTTTCTAACATGTAAAAAATTTAAACTTTTACACTAAAATACAAAATGTTATTTGTTAAATTAAATTAATTAAATCTCTGAATTGACGTGAGATTTTCATTGACCCCCCTCCCTTTAAATGAGATTTGGTGAGATTTTGTCAAATCCTCCCCCCCCCCCATTTTGAGTTCACGTAATTAATGGACTTCCCCAAATGGTGAAAAGCTTTTTAGATAAAAGAAAATTTAAAAAACTTCCTTGTGTTTTCTTATTTCTCTTGACATTGTAAAAACAAGAAATGAAAAGAAAACAAGGTTTAGTAAGTTCAGACTGCAATAAAACAATCTACACAAATGAACTTTGCCGTAGAGAGCAAATTACAAGCGAGAAATAAGTGTTACACTCTAATCAATACCATGCAACCACCCCGTTAATTAATCAATTGATTTTGAGTCTTGCTGTAAAGTTTAGTTGAAATGTTCTTATTGCCATTCAATCCACTCGTACAATAAAAATTTTATTAATTTAAGACACAGTCCGAGAGCAAAAGAAAATTAAAAATTTAACCAAATTTTTTTCAAATCTCCTTTTCAAAAAAAAGTAAGATGCAATGTTTTTTAATCTACTTTGCAAACAACACTGCTTTTACGCTCATGGAAATGTCAATTAAAAATGAAAGCTTCCCCTAAAAAATGTAAGTTAGACAAAAGCTAAAATCAAAATTTTAATAAATAAATTCGCACAGCGGAAATTAAAAAAATAAATAAAGCTTCAAAACAACGTACCAACTTCAAACAGTTTGTTGTAAACATAAAATTGGAATAAAATGTAAATATTTTAGACTTTTCCGTTGTACATTTTCGAAATAACAAATAAAACTTAGTTAAAGAGGCAGAAATAAAACCATACACAGAAAGACTGCCTGGAATGAATATAAAGCTACTCCAATTTTTGCTTTCAACTAGCACGATAGTGGCGAGAAAGCCCATAAGTCACAGGCTCGCAATCGTTACTACATTCATTAGCCAACTGTGGCCATACTATTGACCTCATTTATATGGTTTCTCTCTGGTACAATGATTTACTTCTGCAAATCAGAAAAAATTACTTGCAAGTATTTAAATTTAATTTTCTTTTGGAATCCATTTTTCCCTTGCATTAACTAATAAGCCAGTATTATTTTGAGAACTTTTGTGTTAGGTACATAAAAACTCATTTGATTGTAACTGTTTACACTACTTGATTGAAATTTATGAAACATTTTACGAACTTTTTACGTCCTTATTCTTTATATATCCTTTTTTTATTATATTTTCGGATGATTTTGTTACCACCTTGCGAATTACTTTTATAAATTGGATGAGTGTTCCAAATTGCGTTGAAATGTGTGTAAGGGATATAAAAAACCGAGGTTAATTTTTTTTTAGTAAAATTTATTTTTGAAATTGCTTTTATAGATACACGTTTCTTTAGTACACGGCCGTCCAGGAGCAAATGAAACGAGTCCAGAATTACTAGAGTTCACTAAAGCTCGCTATGTGCGATTGAGATTTCAAGGATTTCGAGCAAACGTAGAACCAATTCCGAGATGGCTTTCACAGGATATTTCAAAGGACAAGAGGCTCTTTTACTCTATTCGTGACATAAATATTGGTGGCCAATGTGTTTGTAATGGACATGCTGGACACTGTAGACACAACGTCGCATCAGGAGTAAGTAAAACAATTATATTTTATTATTTTGCAATTTGGCAGGATAATTAAAAATATCCACTTGCTCTTTATCGCCGATGTAAGAACATAAAAGTGTCATAATAAACGGAAGCAATTTATAGCTTTTACATTTAACCATTTAAGGTTTCGTAAATTGAAAATTTCTTATTACTATCTCAAAAGATTTATGTATTGAAATATCATTATGATCAATTGTCCACCGTAAATTTTATGATTGCACACACCGACCAGAATTTTATCAAGTTTCTGTGTGTGGCATTAATAATTAAAATGCCATTAACCGTTTAGGTTCCTCATAAAAAAAATTACTATTCAGCTCTTTTATTGAATTTTTTCGATTAAATGGGAATCATCAATAACGATTATAAAGGGACATAATCGTATTAAATTGGGTTTATATTACTAATGAATGTCGTTTGAAAATAATTTTTGCAATTTTACAGCCCAAAGGTGTCCCAGAGCTACTAAACGTAAACATTTAATGGTACAGGCAGATATTCAGGTAGACGATATAAATTAATCTGATAGACTCGTATATGGCCATTTTAAGGACACCGGAATTTCTTCTCGTTTATTCGTGAAAGCATCTGAATTAAGCAACTGCAAGGTTGGCTGCTTTGCTTTCCGGAGTCGGGCGATATAATAAAATAAATAAAACCCGGTAACAATTCCTTTTCGAGAATAATGCTTACATACACATTTGTAATTAGTGTACCTCGTTTAGGAGACAAGACCGATAGGTTTCCCACACGATCGCTATCAAATAATACCAAATACAGATTATTCTCGTGTTCACTTCTTAGAATGGCAGTGGCGCTCTTAATCTTTATATGGCCTGTCTGCTGCACTCGACTTTTAACGGGTTCACTAAATTATAAAAGAATTTTAGTCAAAAACTTGAAGCCTATATCTATATTTGTTAACAATGCTTCCATACTCATACGGTTTCTTATAGGAATAACTTTAATTTTTTGATCCATTTCGGCAGATCCACTACAAGAACGCTTCTTAGAACACAATTTTTTATTCTTAATTGATACCGACACAAATATATTTTTTTGCTGGAAATGCAAATTTATTTTTCTCGGTGTAACATATTCAATTAGACGCGAGTGCGTCGTTATGACCCGCATAAAACTAACGAGAAATTACCTGTAATAAAACTAGTGCTGAATAGTTAAATATTTAGTAGTTTTTGGTAGTTCAACTTTGGTCGCAAGTTAATAATGGCACAACATAAATTTATTGACAATGTTTTTTGAAAAGGGCGTTAAAGCTGTCATGTTGTCGATATTTTTTAATATAAAACATATCCATTTTCGGAAAAACCGTTTATTTTTGAAGAATATATACGATTTAGTATATTTTTTGTCAAAATAGTATATTGTGTACTAAAAGCAGAAAGTTATTCTTAGTTGCATCGTTTCCTTTATTGTTTTATTAACTTGAGTATTATATTATACTACTACTTTTTTTTTATTGGTTGAAACAAATGATTTACAATTGCGAAGAAGCAAATATTTTAAATTTATTTTGATTTATTTAATAGCAGTATTCTGGTTAGATTTTAAATTGACTGTAAGGGGCTGTCCATTAATTACGTAAGGGTTTGGGGGGGGGGTATAAGAAATCTTACGGATCCCTATGTGGGTGAGGGGGTCCGACGCAGTCCTTACGTAATATTTTTAAACCATTTTCTTAAATTAAATTTAAAATTTAAAAATACCCAAAACTCAAAAAACAGGTTTTTAAATTGTAGATGTACATACCAATAACAAAAAATGATTAATAATTTTTAATAAAAAAATTGACCTCCCCTACCCCTAATAAAAAGGGCTAGGGGCGTCAATGCATTGTTTTTTAATCCTTACGTAAGATGTGGGGGGGGGGGGAGATTGCCACAATCTTACGTGCCCTTACGTAGGGGTGGGAGGGGGTCGAAAATTACAAAAATCGTCCTTACCTAATTAATGGACAGCCCCTAAGTAATTTTCAATAAAGAAACCAGAAAGCCAAAAATAAAAAAAGAAGGCGTTTGAAATGCGAGAAAATTAATATTTAACTTTTTTTTTTGAACTTCTGAGAAAGTACAAAAAAGATCCTTGATCCTGATCCCAAGATCACATATTTCTATAAAATCAAATCGATATGACGCAAATAATTATCTCATGTATGCACAGAATAAAAAAAATTACAAAATTTTGATGCTGTTTCTTATACAGTAGCAGTCATGGAAATTGCATCGGTAATTACTTCTGAATTAAAATAACAATTCCAATGAAATTCCAATAACCACACACAATATAAACACAATTCGCACACAAACTTAAGTTTTTCAAACCGGGGGGTCTGGGGGGCATGGAATACCCTCCAGTGTACCAGAGTTTGTGCGCAAAATTTATGTTTTACTGAACTTATGGGTTTCCAATCAGAAATCTAACTTCTAAAGTCTAAGATTTCTGATTTGAAATTCAATAACACATTTTCTTTTTTTGAACACAATAACTGATGTGCTGGGGGGTATTCCATACCCCCCAGACCCCCCGGTTTGAAAAACCTAGCTTTCAAAAAAGAAAATGTACTTTTGAGCTTATGAGTTTCAAACTAAAACTGCAACTTTTTATCTATTTCTGTTCTATTTTTCATTTTTCCTGCCTTGTAAAAAGGAAAGTATTGTAATTCCGATTTTTTTTTGGTTTTCAGATTTTGACGGAAATATCCGTTTTGACTTTCCCTGAATCCAATTTGACTAGTTTTATCGTGACGTCTGTACGTACGTATATACGTATGAACGTCTGTATGTCGCATAACTCATATACAGCAAGTCGTAGAAAGTTGAAATTTTGTATTTGTATTGTATTGTGCACCTCCTATTTTGGTTGCAATTTTCCGGGCAGAAAGGGCACATTCTAACTACAATAATATAATAAATTATTCTACATTTTAGTTATTAAGTAAAGTATTAACAGTTTAACAAGGAAGTCATTTGGTGTCCACATCAGATGTTTTATTATTAAGAATATAACATACCAAGAAAGCTATTTTTTAATTCGGGAATAATTCTCAACAAAATTTCCATGACCGCTACTGTATATTAGATTTAATTTATGTTTAAATAAATTTAATTTCACAATTTTCATAAAAACCTTCATTTTAATAAATAAATACATTTTTTTAGGCTCTAAATCAATTTTAATATCCGTAATGTATGCTGCCGCTTTATTTATCTTATCAAAAGCTACAAACAAATAATTAACGAAGTTTTTTATTTAACAAATTTTAATATAAAATGGTTTTTAATTTTTTTAATTTGGATGACTTAATTAACAATTTCGAATTTCATAAAAGCCTGCCACAATTTTTTGTCGCACGGATAATGAATAAACGAAATTATGTATAACTAATTACCTTTCAAGTTTGTACCTATAGACATTTTTTTTTCTTTTCGAGTACCGCACCGGTCAAAGTTTAAATAAAAAAATAAAAGTTTTTATCTAATTTATTTGTAATTATTAATTAACGAGGATTTTTGTTTTTGAATCCTCTCTTTTTACATTATCGCGAAAAACAGGAGATTTGGAAAATTATTTGTGTTATTTTCAATTAGTAAATTAACAATTAAACTTAAAATAATAAATTAAGTTGAGAACAACTTATGTAGATGCTTTCGTTATAAGCTAATAAAATTAAATTAATAATGTAAGCAATAACGGAAGAAACTTGTTTCCTATCTCATTTTATTATCTCACCAAAAGTAATAAATTAATTTTCGAAAATTTAATTTTGCAAATTTGAATAAAACACAAAATATTTGAAGCTAAAGTAAACAAATCTCTTTTTTCTATTTAACATTGAAACAGTTTGGTTTTTGAACGACTAGCGAGCAGTGAAGTGTTCCTGTAGATTGTAAAATAATACTTTTACAGCCTAGGCAGTAAAAATTGAAAAAAAATTGTTTTGTTTTATTAAAAATAAAAATATTCCAAAATAATATGGGATAATATATTTTTTGCGTTCTATATAATTTTTATTTTGAAGCCAAGTTAGGTAAGGTAAAAATGCCAGCTAATTTAACTACACTTTGAAAACTTTTAGATTAATTTCACTATTTTATTAAATCAAATTATGAACTTAGGTAGGTTTAGACCTATATTAATCAAATAAGGGGAGAGCATAAAACAAACACAAATATCCTTGTAAATTTGATATTAATTGTAAATGTAAAATAATTTTTTTTTTATTAATCTATAAGTTATATAATATACCACAGGTATTTGCAGAGGTTGAACTGTCGGAATCTGCAGAATTGTATAATAATATATAAATACTATAAAATTACAAATATTTTATTAATAATTATATATAATTACTATGATGGTAATCACAATTTATTACATTAGTGCAGGAATTGTATATACTACAGGTAGGGTATTTGTAAGTAGAGCCATTTGCCTATACACAAAAATTTGGAAAGCCATCTTTCCTCTCACAAAATGTCTACCTGCTGGCCTTGGGTATTATTGTAAATAGGCTAAATGCGATTTTTTAAAAAACACACTCAAAAAATTTAATTTTTAAATTCAAGGCTACGCAATAGCAAAAAAATTGGTTTCTAAATTTGATGTATCGCTTGGAGCTATTATCCTGTAAAAGTGACCACAAATTAACCGTGGAATAATTCCGCACCCTCTATAAAACTGAATCACGTAACTGCAGGCGTTCATGAACCATTAATTTATCGAGAAATCCGAAATCATTTGCGGAACTCCTACGGTTGTGGTTTTGCACAAATAAAAATCTTCAGTCATTAATTAATGATACAACTTCCTGGCAAAGAAAAAAATTCAACCGCTGGGTTTTTAAATGCTGAAGAGCTACCAGTCTTACGTTTTCTTTCCAAATGATTTACAAACATGTCCTACAACGCATACATTGGTATGACTAATTTATATAACTTTCAGTGTTTAAAATTAAATTGTTTGCATTAATTAACTTGATTTAATTAATTATATTAATTAGTTCTTTACCACATGTTAGCTGGTTGACGATTTATAGACGTCTAAATTGAAATTAATGCACCTTCTTTGTCTGAAAATAGTTTTAAGGAGTGCTAGATGTACTTTAGCATTCATTGAATATTTTCAAAAATCAATTCCTAGATAAGGTTTCAAATTTTTCTAGCATCCGGAATGCGAGTGTTCTCATCATACCTGTGGAGCTCATTGTGACAAATGTTGCCCATTGTTTAATCAACGTAAATGGGGACCAGGATCGTCTCGAGACTCAAGGGAGTGTCTTCCATGTAACTGCAATGGTCATGCATCGAGTTGTCATTACGACGAAAATATCGATAACGCAGGACTCAGTCTCGATGTTAATGGAAATTGGCAAGGTGGCGGAGTTTGTGATAATTGTACGGTAAGAAATAATTAAATTGTAGCCACGCGTGTGCAGCACACATTTACTTCCATTTTAGGCTTACACAACTGGAGTAAATTGTGAAAAATGCCTGAAAGGCTATTATCGAGTTCCAAACCTACCTCCAGATGCGGAGGTTCCATGCCTTAAATGTGAATGCGATCGCGTTGGGTCCACTGGTTTTTGTAATCCGCAAGGTCCATCAGCAGGAGCTTGTCAGTGTAAACTTGGTTACGCAGGACGATCCTGTAACGAATGTGCATCTGGATACAGAGGATATCCCAATTGTGAAATTTGCCCATGCGACTTTAAGGGAGTGGTTCCACACAATAACTGCGAAAACGACTGTACCTGCAAGGTAACCATCCGAGTTTTTTTATAACCAGTCACAATTTTTCAACATTTTAATTTTAGCCGTTTACCGAAGGTAAAAATTGTGATTACTGCAAAGCAGGGTACTTTGGATTAAGACTTGATAATCCAGAAGGATGTTCTCAATGTTATTGTTCCGGAGTGACCACATTATGCGAATCGGCAGTTTTGAAACCCCAAAAAGTACACCTGCAACATCAAACTTGACAAACTTTTGACTTTCTAAAATTTCAGCATCACTCTCAAGACGACTGGCGTATAACCGATATATTGGTATCCAAAATTGTTTTGCCGGCATGGGACCCAGACACAAACACATGGTTGATTGGAAACTACGAAATTCCTGAGGTCGAATCTTTTTATTGGTTAGCACCTAAAGAATATTTAGGCAATAAACTCGAAAGTTATGGTTCTAACTTAACCTTTAAGGTTCACTGGTTGGTGATGCGTGGTGATACCAGTGGCAAACCAACGGCAGGTCCTATCATAATATTAATAGGGCACAATGGAATGAAAATTGCGTATGGAGATGAGGAACACATTGGAAGTAATGCGACGTTTGCAGTCAAACTTACTGAACATAACTGGTATCATGTACCCGGCGATGTTAAGGATATATTAACACGGTTAAGACGATCCGAATACATAGGTGAGCCAGCTAGCCGCTTCCATCTTTTGAGTGTTTTGACAAACATAAAGCACGTAATGTTGCGAGCCACTTACCACACGGATCAGATTGAAAGTATGTTGGAAAGTGCTGTTTTATATTCGGGAGAGTTAGGCGAGAAGGAAACGTATAGCTCTGTCGAAAAGTGTTCGTGTCCATCTGGTTATACGGGTTTGTCGTGCGAAAATTGCGATTACGGATACGTTAAAATCATAACCAACACTTCCACTCATTACGAGCAAGGATATTGCGTCAAGTGTAATTGCAATGGCCATTCGAAAACTTGCAATCCGGATACTGGACAGTGTTTCTGCGAACATAATACAATTGGAGAGAAATGCGAACGATGCGTAGCTGGGTATTACGGAAATCCATTGACTGGGACACCACGAGACTGTAAAATATGCGCATGCCCATTGGTTGAAGAATCGAATAACTTTAGTCCGAGTTGCCAACTTGATTTTTTTACCGAATTGGATTATGGAAGCGATCTTGATCGTTATGTGTGCACCCAATGTCCGAAAGGTTATACCGGAGATCATTGCGAATTGTGAGTACTTTTTTTCTTAATTTTCTTTGATTATCGCTTTCTAAATTTAGTTGTGATGATGGATACTTCGGAAATCCGATGGAACTGTACAGCACATGTGAACCTTGTTCTTGTACGGGAGGTCGATGTGACAGGTCAACTGGGCAGTGTTTGGGTTGTCCAGGAAATACAGAAGGTATGAAAAAAAATTATTTATTCAGACATTTTGAGTAATTTTATTTTGTTGTAGGTTGGAAATGTGAAAAATGTAAAGTTGGTTATTATGGGAATCCCCTTATAGGCAATTGTCAAGCTTGCTTGTGCGATTCTCTAGGGTCTCTATCGAAAGAGTGTGATAACGTTACAGGGCAGTGTTTGTGCAAGGAAAATTTTATTGGACAAACGTGTAATAAGTGTGAAGTAAGAATACCAAGTTCTACATTTCAGTTCTTTAATGCTTATTTTTCAGGTTGGATTTGGAAATGTTACGGCAGGATGTACTAAGTGTATTTGCAGTCAAGTTGGATCTAAAACGGAAGTCTGCGATTCGCACACTGGCATTTGTGAATGTAAGGACGGCGTCGAAGGATTTCACTGCGACGCTTGCCAACATTTGCATTATGGATTTTCGGAAGAAGGATGTCCAAGTAAGTGGAATATAAATAAATGTCTGAAAATGTTTACATGATAACAAAACATAATTATGATTGCAGTACATTACAGTTAGTGAGCGTAAATTTGAAAGTTAACTGATTTTGTTGATGAAATTATCACGAGGTACATATTATTATATTTAAATAGAAAATGTAATAAATAGTGTATTAGATATCAAGGTCGTAAACTAATTTAATCTTAAGTATATAACAAGGGGTAAATATACCGAAAATTTTGTTTACATTCGTTTGGAATTCTCTTGGAAATCATTGGAATTCCTTGGAAATCCCTGGAATTCTTTGGAAATCACTAGAATTCTTTAGATTTCACTTTCATTTGAACTCATTGGAATTCCTTGGAAATCACTGAAATTTTTTGGAAATTCTTGGAAATCGTTAGAATTCGTTGGAAATCACTGGAATTCTTTGGAATTCCTTGGTATTTTTTGGAAATCCCTGAAATTCTTTGGAAATCACTGGAATTCTGTGGAAGACTTTGGAAATCTTTGGAATTCTTGGAAACCATTGGAATTCCTTGGAAATCCTTGGGGCGACGTTACCATATGTGCGAACTGTGTCTTTGCACAGGGCGGAAGATTTTTGGGGCGGCAAATTTTCGTTTTTTCGCATGTGAAATTTTGGATATTTTTATTACATGTCATTTATTTTTGTTAAATGTTATTTTATTTTATATCTTTGTTGCTTCTGTTTATTCGGACGCCCCGTTTGTTTTTCCATCATATATCCAACAGTTAAGTAATTCACTGGAATTCGCTCGCAAAAAAAAAACAATAAGTCACATGAAAATGACGATAGCCTCATTTAATTTTTGCCAAAAATTTAAGTTGAGCTGAGTTCAGTCTAGTTACAGTACTGATCAGTCAGGGCCGTATTTAGACTAGATTTTTGGGAGGGGTCCCAACTCAAACCGTCAGTCATGCTAAAATTGGCAAAATAAAAGCAATTTAATAGTATATTATTTAACGAGTAGTTTTAATGTATTATTTTATCTTCGCCTGCAGACATAATATGGAAATTAATAAATTAAAATAATTAATTAATTAAATAATTAATAAAAAAAATAATTATAAGAAAATTCGTGGTACAAAATAACAATTAAAAATATAATTGTTCGTAGGCAAGTTTTGCAAGTAACAAAGTAATTCAATACACTTATGTTTACTTAGGCATCATAAGCAGAAAGACAGATCTGAGAATATAGGCGATGGCAAGAGGTGACATAATATTATGTTGATAAAAGTGCATTAATTTAATGCTTACTTTGCGTGGGTATATTAAATCTCAAACGGAAAAACGTGAGATTATAAAAACTAGGAGTATTATTGTCGAATTATCAAGTATGCGCGTTACGTATTAATTTACGTATTATGTATGCAGGCGAAGATAAAAAATTAAAGTACCAACTGAAATCGTCTTGCACTTTGTAAAAATTTTTAGTAGTAGGTGTATTCAATCCAGTGTTGCCAATCGCCGGATTTTACTCCGAATTTCCGAATTTTTAATTTGGCATTTAATTAGAACTAGGTATCTCGTATCTCTTTAGTTTTAATTTTTACTTAAACACTTCAAGTTTAATGTTCTTGTTTTTCAATCTTTGTAAAGATTGTTTTTGTTTTTTTCTGATTTTTGTTGCGATTACAGTCAGACTTCCTGTACTTTATTAATACAGTAGTACAGCAGTACAGTTACCCCTTGCCGTCCATGTGATGGCTGCTTCTGCGATAGCTGCACTTTATTTTTTGAATAAGTATTGTGCAATGAGTATCCTTCTTTTGATAGTTCTTGTAACCAAAATTATAATCAAAATGACCAACCAAAAAAATGCGTGGATTCAAAAACACAATGACTGCAAGAACGAAAGAAGACAGCCGCTACTCGTCTCAATATTGTTCTTAGTGGAGAAACATATTGAGACAAGCAGTCGATTTTCCCAAAATTAATTAAAAAACCAAAATATCTTACCCCAGTGCAAAACAGGTTGAAAAATCCCAATTAGGCATCTGCAGAAAACTTGCCTCGGGTCACGTTGGTATATCACAAAAATCCTTTCCGGATTCTAATTCATCGACACGGCTTACTTTCGGAAGTAATCAGCCGCGGACTTGCAAATCCACACCTAAGCACTATCTACTCTAACCCAAGACTTCTTTAATTCTAGCGAGCGTCCACTGCAATAGAAGTGGCGCCTCGAAGCGATACTCCATTAGCGACACGGAGCAAAGAGCAAATAGAGCGCTTGAACAATTATTATTAACAATAAATTGTTACATTCTTATAATCAAAAATCTACTTTTTTACATTTTTGAAAATTTTGATAGTTGGTGAGCCCGCCGCTGGTTTACAGTAAATCATTAATAAAGTAACGTAGTATTTTGCTTATTGTAGGACGTAGACATTTTTATTCCGCTGTGAGTAAAATCAAAAATTTTTCGTTCTTGCAAATTAAATATCTGCTAATTATCAAATTATTATTTAAACTTATCAAATTCAAACTCAAAACACCTTTTATAAATATTTTCAAATTAAACCAAATTTTATCCTTTTCTAACAAAATCACGATGCTAGCTTTTGCAATACTCGAGATCGACCTTCTTAAAAATTCAAAAATTTTCAAAATTAAGAGCACCTTTACATAAAAAACAGAGCAATATATTACTCGGCAGTAAAGTGGGTATAAATTGGATGGACATAATTAATATGTCTCGTAGCATGGTATCCACATTCGCAATTAATAACTTGCTTTGCGCTCTTGTAATCTAATACACTACAGTACAGTCTCGGTAATCCGAACACTCGCTAATCCGAACAAAAAAAGAAAAACTCAGTAATCCGTACAAATAGTTATAATCAGAACACAAATATTGAAATTTTTGGACTATAGAATATGTCCTATTTGCTAGCAAATGCACTATTTGTGCGGACTACTGAGTTTGTTTATTTTTGTTCGGATTACCGAAGCTGTACTGTACTGAGTTTTTCTTCTTTTGTTCGGATTACTGGATGTTCGGATTGGCGAGTGTTCGGATTACCGAGACTGTACTGTATTAGTTTTTTTTTTTCTTTTTGTTTATTACAACAAAGTCATCAGTTCTGTTTTAAATCGGCTTAAAAAAATTTGCGCCTGAAAACAAGAAGTGAATAAGTACGGCACTGACTTAATATCTTAATAATTATAACTCTAAACAGGCAACCCAAATACATTCTACGTATAAAATCATGCTTACCGATCTTACAGTATATAATTTTAATAAAATTTGTTTAATAATTAAATTATTTCTAAATCGTAAAACCTGCAAAAATATAATATGAAATTTTAATTTAAAAATACTAAAAATTATTTTTTAATGAAAATTAAAATTGAATTAAATATTACTGCTGTATAATTTTAATATTTTGCACCTAAAGATTGGTTCTTGTGAAATAAAAAAATATATTAAGATGAGGTTTACGGCGAGTTTCGTACTATTACAAACTAAACGTAACGTAACGTAAATTTTGGATACACACAGAGAAAAAGAAATTATTTTTTGATTAAAATAGCACCAACAAAGTTTTTTGCTATTACAGCCAAAATTGTACTACGAAATAAAATTTTTGCTTAATCAACTAATTCAGGTTTTAATGCCACGTTAAACTGTCGGTTCAATAATTGATAAGATAATTTTTTGTTTATCAAAGTCCAAAACAATGTTTTATTATTTTAGTTCAATGTAAAACTCGTTATCGTCAAAAATTTATTTCGACCAAATTATGCTTTGATTAATGTTAATAATTCATTTTTATCATAATTTATTTTGCAATAGCGCCATTAAAAATAAAATTACTGGAGCATGTTATTGCTAGTATAACATAACTACCCCAGTATATGTGCTATCAACATAATCGTTAAAATAGTGTTTTTCGCCCTCTCTTTTATATAAGCGTGAATTTGCAAATGTAATTACTGCTGTGAACTAATTTACATATTTTATAACTAACTGACTTAATTAAAAATATGTGTAAACACCATTTGCTCCAAAAGTTTATTTTGAGGAAACCACAATACAAAACTAATGCGTTGAGAAGCACATTAGGAAAACCTTATTAGCTTAAATTTCGCCGTTTCGTTATGTTAACGACGTGTTATTTTTTGTTCTCCGTGTTAATAACTTTTATTTATTATGGTCTACTGTTTCGCAATATTTTTACCTACCTTATTTTTCGGCTATCTCTAATCAACAAGAAAAAAAATTGAACCGATACCAATAGAAATGAAATTTGCTTTTACTGGCAAGTCGGTACCCGTCAACAAATTAACTTGTTCATAAGCAACACATGTTAACTAAAAGTTTGGAGTACATAGCATTATGAAGTCTGGTTGTCTGGTATTATAATAAAATTGTTCAGCTTCTTCGCCTTTTCAGTATCGGCTTATAGTTTTCTAAAAGTTCTGCTCCATTGAGATAAGCAAAGTTGTTCAGAATTAAAGTTTTAAATCCTTTAATGTGAGAGTTTCAACCACGATACGATAATTATATGTACACATAAAGTTAGCTTATTAATATTATGTATTTTACGGTAGCGAATTGTAATTAAAACTTTCACGACGAACCTTTTTCTTTTCTCCTGTTTTCAAAGTTATGGCAAAATCTGTGGCGAAAAATTAAATTGTTGTTAAAATTTTACAGTTGTATAAATAACGACAGATTATAAAAAATAAACAACCAGCGAAACGGCCCACTGCTCACGCCAACGCATTACCAATATTGGAAAAGTAAACACAAACTTCCAATACACGTATAATTAAACTTCTCAACTTCGATTAAAATGTGTAATTATATATTGAACTTAATTCTCGGTTACAGTAGGATATCAATCAAATTATCTACTGATGTATGTCAAATAATTGCAAATTCATAATAAATATTATAAACGCAACTTTAGACGAGAAGCATTAATTATTTACTAAGTGATTAATTTCTTCCTTTAGCTATGTAAATTACCCACAGTTTAATCTGAGAGTTCAACAATCATATTCTGCTTGCTTGTGCTTCTCCTTTTATCGTCTTTTTTTTTTCTCCGATAGACAAAAGGGAGGAACATTTTTAACCGGAAGTTAAAAGTAACCTCGGATTAACCTCGGATTTATAAACCGGTCTTTTGGTTGCACGCTTACACCTGCGACTAATATGCAAAAATAATTTCGCCATTATTTTTTGCTTTCGATACTTTGCAAGGTTTCTTGTTTGCACGTGATGTTATTGTTACGCCACTGGAAACCAGTCCAGTTTATGCAGACATAACATGACTCCCCAGACATCTCGTCTATCGGTTATCATCTCTTCTTGTGGTTGAGAAATCATGCAGAAAAGCTTTAGTAATAAAATTACTCGCTTCTCATGTTATGAAATTTCTTTGCCGTTTGAGAAATTCCAGCTCTGGCGGAATGGAAATCTGCTTCTAAAAAATTAGGAGTATCAGAAAACGTTTTGGTCGTCCAATATCCCAGGTCATTTAAAATAAGAAATTTTGATAAATAGATATTAAGCATTTGACCGCAAACGGAAACTTGGACGTTCACCGGTAATAAAGCACAGCACCAGCGAGTGGCTTCTATAATTAATCAGGTTCTTAATAACGAAATTTAATTGCTATTTAAAAATGCAAATTGACTTCAGATAAAACTAAGCCGAAAAGATGTTTTTATAACTTTTTAGTTTTATTCGAAAGTTCTCAAATTAAAATTTCTAACTTTTTTATTTGTGCTTTATTATTCATAAAAACGTGAACGCGCTAATTAGAGTTTTGGAAAGAAACTGTAAATAAATTGTTATTGAATTACCACCTAAGAGTCCTATAAATAATTTTTTGTGAGACTTGTCTACATGTAACGACGTTGTTTTAAAATGTCTAAACGTAAAATTGGATCCATTTCGATTAGCTGGCCGTAAGTTTTTGATGCTAATGAGTTTTGGTATGCAAACAGGTGCTTTGGAATTCATTAAAAGATCTTGGCGTTGATGTAACTTCCGAATATAGGTAAAGCTGTGCGACCGACAAAAAAACAAATTTATTAAGCTTAGCAATCGCGACCTGTTAAATCAATGTAAACCTTAGGTTATTTATTGGATACTTCACCACGTCATTTCATTCACAAGTTTATCTTCCCACTCGTTTGTTCAAATGGCATTATTGAGGCACGTGTGGGTTTTGGATTTTATTCCTGGTTAAGTTACTTTGTTATTTTACCTTTTAAATGTAACGATCGTATCCTAGGTGTAACAAAATGCTATAGCTAATTTCACGTGTCTCGATATTAATTTTTTTATGAGATACACTTGATTTATGGCATATCGTGTATTGGCAAGGATTCGATGGAGAAATGTTATTAATTGGTTTCAAAGTAATCGAATTACGGAAAACTTGTAGGTCAAAGAAAAATAATCTTAATTACAAAACAATATTTCATTATATTGACAGGATTTCTTTATCAACTTGCGTTTGAACTACACCAGTGGGATAAAGTAATTGCAAAATAATTTTACAATAAATTATCTCGAAAGTTTTATTGCTTAATTTACTCTAATTGCTTCACGAGAGGCAATTTGCACACTCATTTTTTTATTCCGTGGTTTGGATTTCACGTTAGTACTCTCATGGGACCGCTATAACCTTCTATACATGCAATAATTTTTTAATTCTAATTCTACCAATAATTTTTTCTTTCAGGTTTTTAATTTAATTAATATACTGGAAATAAAATTACCTTGTTATTTGATATTATTTGATATTTTTTGTGTGAACACGGTCACCAAGGGGTAAATATTCAGTAAAATTTCTGTACACAAGACTCGGAATTCCAAAGAATTCCAAGGATTTCCAATGATTTCCAAAGATTTCCAATAATTTCCAAGGAATTACAGTAATTTCCAAGGAATTCCAATGATTTCCAAGAGAATTCCAATCGAGTGTACTCAAAATTTTCGGGATATTTACCCCTTGACGGTCACAGTCTGACCAGTCAGACCAGCAGTGTGACTGTGCGGCTTCACCGGCCGACTGGGAAGCGGGTGACCGCGGTTTAAATCCTGGTCGAGTCGAATACGCTGCCGTGATCTAAAGCCTAAGATATATTTGTGGGCTGTGGGGAAGGCAACGGGAAACCACCCCGATTAAATTCCCTAGTATGCCATCTTAGCTTCAGCCAAGTATGATTGCCAACGCCCATTGAAGGTATGGCACAGTAGGAAGAAGGTTGTCGTTTATTTTTTGATATTCTGTTTATTTGTATTTTTTTTTAAATTTAATTCAAATGTTTTGTTAAATGTACAGTTACGGCCTGGCGCAAGGGGTAAATATTCTGAAAATTTTGTGTACACTCGTTTGGAATTCCCTTGGAACTCATTGGAATTCCTTGGAAATCACTGGAATTCTTTGGAAATCCTTGGAATTCTTGGAAATCGTTGGAATTCTTTGGAAATATTTGGAAATCCCTGGAATTCTTTGGAATTCCTAGGAAATCGTTGGAAGTCTTTGGAATTCCTTAGAATTCATTGGAAATCGTTAGAAGTCTTTGGAATTCCTTGGAATTCTTTAGAAATCCTTGGAATTCCTTGGAAATCACTGGAAATCTTTGGAATTCCTAGGAAATCGTTGGAATTCTTGGGAAGTCTTTGGAAGTCCTTGGAAATCGTTGAAATTCTTTGGAAGTCTTGGAAATCTTTGAAATTCCGAGACTTGTGTACAGAAATTTTACTGGATATTTACCCCTTGTCCTGGCATTTATGTGCGTCGATTGTTAAGACGAAATTCCTGCTTCGATCTCAGGCGAAGTAAAATATGTATTCTGACCGTCTCACAGTGGGACGAAACCTCGAATTCGTTGACAAAAATCGGGAAAATGAATTTTGGATTCGGAGAATTTTGACCCTTGGGCTGGGTAGAGAAATCATTGGTGAATTCAAACCTTGAAGGGTATGGTCGTTCCTTCAATACTTGGCTCAATACGTTAGCTCAAAATCAGCCTTCGTTAAGAGTACACGCGTCACGCCAGAAGGAAAAACAAAAACAGTGATTTTTTAAATTCCATAACTCGAAAGTAAATTGACCCATTTCAATTTTTAAAAATGGATTCTACCCCCGGAGACATTCATGTATAGTTACATTGAAAATTTATGTTTATCTGCTTGAAATACGGCCATGTTCGATTCTCTCGCGAAAACAAGAAAATTTTCTAAACTTTTACTTTAAAATAGACAAAAGGTATAGTACGAGTATAACACCATATTTGACAACTTTTCAAATTGTAGACTTTAGATGAGTCTATCAGCTATTGAAAACGACTTAAAATGCCTGCGGAATCCTGCAGGGATTCTAACTCATGATTTAATTTTGAAATTATACACTGGTTACGTCTTTTCAACTCAAGGTTTTTTAAACTATTTTTACAGAAATATTTAGATTTACTTCTATAGGAATTCAAGACTTTATAATTTTCTTTAATTATTTTAATTTTCAACCACTAAAAACTACCCTATTTCATTAAAATAAATTTTTTAAATATTTACCCGCAATATTCAGATTTTCTTCTATACGAATTCAAGATTTTATAATTTTCCTTAATTATTTTAATTTTCGCCCCCTAAAAACTAACCTATTTTATTGAAATAAATTTTCTTCCTTCAATTCCGGCCTTGTTGTAAATCTATTGCATAACTTTCAGAATTTTGTTGACAATTTCGAGGTTTCGTCTCACTGCGTGCGTCGTCTCTCGGCAGGCAACGGCAAACCACCGAGGTATCTGCCAAGAAAACTCTTCTAAAAAAACAAAAAAAAAAGAAGTGGTCACTATGCTTTTACGTAGAGTAAAGGACTGGAGATCTTTTTGCTAAGTTTTAATTAATTAAAATCCTGTGCTATTAAGTAAATAAGAAGTTTTAATTTCAATTTTATGTTTAAGGGGTTACCCTAATGTGGGCTAGCGAAAATCAATGTAAACTTTGAAAATTAATTCCGGAAAAACTACAAATGCGATTTTTGAAATTTTTATATTTTTTAATAAAATAATTATATTTGCAGGAGTTACGCGGCTTTACGTATAATAACCTTGTTTTTCGTGCATGGTCGGATGGTGTAGAGGTGATTTTGGCAATTGGATCAATCCGAAAACAATTAAAAAAATTTTTTTGTTAATTAAATTGTATTAGCTATAGCGTGACGAGGGATTTTCCCGATATTCTTTTAAATTACTGAAAAAACATTTTTTTTTTCAAATTTACGAAAAAGAAATTTAACAAAATCCTTCGTCACGCCGAAACTACTGTTTCTGTGAATATGTCTTCCAAATTTCAAGTCAATTCATCCAGTACACACTGAAAAATCACCTACACCGCTTTAAAAAATTTTAATTCCGAGCAAATCGGTTTTAAAAGTTTACTTTAATTTTTTTATAGTAAAATCGTAATTTAACGTTAATCTGCAAATACTGCTCCATGCAATTGATCTTCCTCGTTCTGAAAATCTGCTTCGCGAGATGATTGAGCCTTTTGTCGCTTAATTCGTCCTTGCTTACAGAAGGCCGACCGGCAATTGAACGCAAACCTTTTTTTTCACGAGCAACGCGCGGCATTTTGCAATAATTCAAAAATATTAATTTTTTTTTAAATTTTAAAAAGTAATAAAATTTAAATAAAAACGTTGGTATACAACAGTTTTCAATGTTGCCGACAATTGAACGATTTATGGCTTACATCCTGACCAGATTAAAGCCCTATAACTAAAAAAATACTACGAATATCGGCATGAAATTTTTACACATTTTTCTTAAGATGTTGAACAATTTTTTAAAGCAAAAGAAATTTTTTCGATTTTTAAAAAATTTCACATTAGAGTTACCCTTAAGCCTATTAATTTTTATAATAATTATTATTTTCAACTCGAAATAATATTTTTTATTCGCTCCAACTCAAATATTACAATAATTCATTATTTGTTTAATTTAGCTTATGATATAATATTTTATTTACTTTAGCGTACAGTTCAATTAATAAAAATAAATGAATGAATGAATATTCGATACAAACTTTAGTTTAGTAGCGATTAATTTTGCCATTCATACATTTGCGGCCAAAAATATTTTGTAGTAATTAATTTTTTCGTATAGCACGAATTCCTCAATGGAATGAACTATGCATGGAATTAAAAATTTGTCTTTGTAAAATAGTAGAAACGAAAGAGCGATTTTTATTAATATTACTTTCACACCAAATTTTTTGTTAGTAAAAGGAATTTCAATTAATCGGAATTTTACATCAGAATTTTACAAGTTTTAATAAAACTGAAAAATTTCATCATCATTTTGTCTTTATTATTTTTACTTTGAAGTTGAATCTGTTTCTAATAATGCACTGTTACGAATGGAATGTAGTTAATGCGCGCGAACGGATTAACCAATAAAATTAAAAAAAGTTAGCATTAAATTTAATTATATATTTTTCGTCCAACTTTGTTGTGGGCCTCGTCAGGACTTCTTAATTTATTATATAAGAATTATCCTTTTAATAAATAAAAGCAATTTTTTTTGTAAAATAGTTGTAAAATAGTTATTTATCATTTACCATTCGAATTTATTATCATTGTTAAAATATAATATGATGGTAGTAAAAATTCAACAAAACTCATTAATGTCACACTAAATCGGGCCGGTGCGATATCAACTTTCACCGGAACATCAAGCTGAAAAGTTCCTTTTCGCTCACCCTATACAATTAAATTTATTTTGTTATTCTATTAAAGAAAAATGATTGGAAGCAAAGTTGAAACTCTTAATATGGGAGGTTTTTCCATTTCGGGCAAAGTTTTTTAGTTAACATCAATAGAAATATACCAAGTCGATAACGAGTTTTATTTATCATTTATTGGTTATTATTTCCATTTCAGCTTTTTTATTTTCTAAAGATTAAAATAAGAAACTCGAATCGGCCTGCATTTTTTGTCAATGCGAATATAGCTTTATTGTCCATCTAAAGGCTGGTTCATCAATTTCGCCGACGAAACACATTACACCGATTTAGCATCTGAAGTTTTATGTTTTCGTCTTAAAATACGCCGACTGCCATGTTAACACATAATTTACATTTCGTTTATTTTCAAAAACACTTCCACTAATACCCGACTTTTAGAAAAACAGTTATTGCCTTCATATATTCCGGTAGTTAAAAAAAATAAATCTATCGCACACGAATAAGCTGCCGAAAAGCTTGATCGACGATTTTTTGGCGGTTTTATTTGTTATTTCTGTGCTGTCGACATGAAAGGGGTTGTATTACTTTTTTTTTTAAATAAACATTTGTTTAAAAGCAAAAAGAGTGTTGTTTATACAATCAATCGTAAAAAATTGCGGCGGTTTATTTTAACTAATTAGGTACTTTTGTAGTAGTAAAATATTAATTGAAGATATAAAATGTTTTTTTCAAATGTTAAACAACCTCACGTTGCATTTTTATGGTTTAATTTAATATAATGAGATAATTAGTAATTTTTAATTCGAGCCAACATACCGCCCACGTTAAAAGTCACCAACATTTTTCGTCGCTTTTTTTACAAATTTATTATAAAAACTTGATATTTATGTACTAATAAAGTGTTCAAATTTTTTAAGTTAACATGGAGTAACGGCCATATTTTATTTAAATGTATTTTTAAATCGAAGCTACTTTATTTTAAGTGGTGTGCATTACAGAAATTTGAGTCGTAAAATCGAAAAGTCATAAAATTTACTATTAAAATAGAATTCGGATAAGACGATCTTAAATGTTGTAATTGTATGCAAATAACTCAACGGTACACGGATTTTTTTTTCAAAAGAGGTTAATAACCAACAAATTTTAAATTAACAAAAAAATTAGTTCAAAATTTATGTTGTTGGAGTATTTTATAATTTTATTCGACACGTTTAATTTTTGTTGTATATTTTTTTTATTTATTGACTATACAAAATTTTTGTGGGTGTTTACCGTTAGTCCACAACTGCACACACAAGATTACTGTAAAGGAGTAGGAATAATATTAATTTTTTAATGTCTAATTAATGGTAACTCTTAATACCATAATATAACTCAATTTAATTTAATACATTAAAATTAATTAAATAATTATTTATTGGAGTTGTTGTTTATGTTGCATACTGTTTAATATTAATGTATTTTACGTGCCCTAAGGGGCTTAATTTGTCTTCATTACTTCAATATTGACAATTTTTTATTCGAATATACACAAATTCACTTTCGTTTTATAAAAACCTTATATGTAATTAATTCTTAATGAAATTTTCATTTATTTAACTACTACGCCTACTATCACATCGTTTAATCAAAATTTTCATTTTTATTACAAATAATTAAATTTTGATATTACTCACATTTTGCTCCAAGGGGGTCCAGCTTCTCTGGGTACGCTACTGATTGTATCCCCCGATCAGGGGGGATGCTTATAATTCAAATCAAAAAATTAAAATCGTTCGTTTCGTTTCAGACAAAATAAACTTTGCTTCCCACATTTCTAAAATAGCATTCGACAAATAAATAAAATACTGTTTTGTACCCCACTTAAAACGAATCCACTTGTGGTACATTTAAAGCACTTGCTAAGATGTAGGTATTAAAATTAATTAAATTTATTTATATAATAATATTTTAAAGCTATGTATGTGGGTAAATGTCAAGATCAGGAAACTTCTCACGTTTACTTACAGACATTCGTCAAATATTACACACACGCGCAAATTTTGAATTGGTTAATACACTGACAATGAGAAATGTAAAAAATTAACATTAAGGTCAAGTAATCAAATTTTTTAATAAAAAATCAACGGTGCTGCTAATTGAATTTTGTGCATAATTTATCCGTTAGTATAGTGTGCATGTTTTTCAACTTTGATCATTAATCTACTACTACTACAAATAATTGGTAACACTTGTTGGGTTTTAGGCACTAAGTACTTTAGAAATTAAACAATTACATTTCTCTGCCTATTCCATTCTTTATAAATAATGCAATATTTAATTAAAACATTGTTACTTCTTCGAACAATCAGAGAGTCTACAGCTTAATCGCTAGACAATACAAACCAATAGAGGCGTAAAAAAAAGTTTGTGCCTTTCTCCTATCCGCAAGCATTATTTACTAACGAGTTTATTTTAACAAACAGTAATGATTATAAGTTTTTAGTTAACATTAATTGGCCAAGAGGGAAATTTTAAGATACTTTAAATTACTAAGTTATTTTACACAGCTTTTCTTTAATGAATCAACAATTATTTTTTTCACTGGACGTCAATATTTTCAAAATATTGAATCTTTAATCTTTAATCTTTAATCTTTAATCTTTAATCTTTAATCTTTAATCTTTAATCTTTAATCTTTAATCTTTAATCTTTAATCTTTAATCTTTAATCTTTAATCTTTAATCTTTAATCTTTAATCTTTAATCTTTAATCTTTAATCTTTAATCTTTAATCTTTAATCTTTAATCTTTAATCTTTAATCTTTAATCTTTAATCTTTAATCTTTAATCTTCTTAAATCTTAAATCTTTAATCTTTAATCTGAAACCTCTAATCTTTAAATTTTTTGCTCCATTTAGGCTCCGTAAAGTTGGCCCCTCCACTTTGGAATTAAAATTTTTTTTTTATTTATTGGAAAGGGCTCGCGAAGTGCTGGTTAGTGCTGTATTTTTTTTTTTTAAAGTGCTGGGTCCGTTAGAGTTTTATTAACAACTAGCTGGAAAGCCCGTCCACGGACGGACATCTAGACCCGATTGGTTGGAAACTCGATTGATGTGCAACTCGTCCCAGGGGGAGTACCGTCGTCGGTACTTTAATACATTTTTTGGTTGGTAAAAAATGACACGCCGGGGCAGCAGCGAGCTGGCATTTTATGTATTAAGCTTGAATTATTGACATTTGACAGAAGCGTCAAGTTGGCCCCTCTTTTTTTCAAATTTATTAAAAATTAAATTTTTTTTTGTATTATTTAAAACCACTCTTGAAGTGCTGGTGAGTGCTTTTGCTAAACTTTAATAAAACTAAATATCACACTTTAGTGCCAAATCTGTGATAATCAACATATTCGTTCTTTTTACAGGACCGTACTTCGGCATCGTGTTAATTCATCCCGACGCGGGACTTTCTCCCGACGCTCCTGCATGTATATAAAAATATAAAAGAAAAAGTTGATAAACACTGCAATCCTGATAAATCTCTTGTTTTGTTAAATTAAAAAATAAATAAATAAGCATATATCTGGTTAGTTTTTTTATCTTATCTAAAAACAAATAAATTACAAAGCTTATTAAAATAATTCGAAAAAAATATATTGGATTATGCAGGGCCGTCGAGAGAAAATCACTTTTGAAAGTGATTACTTCGTGTCAGATAATAAAAAAATTTAAATTCTGGCCTGGGTGAAATCACTTCCCCCCCCCCCAACCCCCTTTATATGGATAAAAATACAGATATGACACTAAAGTGTGATATTTAGTTTTATTAAAGTTTATGACAACCGCTTTACTTTATAATTATTAATTATATTATAATATTCCTCGTTTGCTTTATTAAATGTTTCTTCTATTGGCGAGTGAACCATTGTATGAGGGTTGGTGTGTGTAAAGGATTCTAGATTGATTTCGGTGTTCTGATGTTCTCTGTATTTAAAATTTAAATTAAAATCGAAATTAATTAATTAAGAGAAATATCCCTGTTTTATTTATATTGATCTAGAATCCAAGCATCCATTTTTTGAAAACTAGTTTTTAAAGTGTTTCTAAATTCACTGCATCTTGCTCGGAGCTTATTTTTTCAAAGCTTCTGTAAATTTTTTAATAAAATGTGCATCTTCAAAATATTTACAGCACTCGCTAGCACTTCAAGAGTAGTTTTAAATAATATAAAAAAAAATTTAATTTTAATAAATTTGAAAAAAAGAGGGGCCAACTTGACCCTTCTGTCAAATATCAATAATTCAATTGTTAATAAAAATCTAACGGACCCAGCACTCTCAAAAAAAATTACAGCACTCGCCAGCACTTCGCGAGCCCTTTCCAAAAAATCCAAAAAAACTTTTTAAAATCCAAAGTGGAAGGGCTGCGTCAAGTTGGCCCCTCCAAATTTTTATTTCTTAATAAAAATCTAACGGACCCAGCACTTTCAAAGAAAATTACAGCACTCGCCAGCACTTCGCGAGCCCTTTCCAATAGATCAAACGAAAATTTTAAATTCCAAAGTGGAGGGGCCAACTTGACGGAGCTCCCCATTTATTATTTTTGTATTGTAATTTTCTAACTTTCTATTAAGCGTTTGACCTTGAAAATTCTTGGCTATAAGAAAGCATGGAGATCAGTGATTGCGACTGTAGTTGCATGGCCCCAGCCGCAGCTAAGGAATCACACCTTAACGGTTTAAGTATGTTATTAAGCAGAACTCAGAACTTCACTAATAAATTAAACGAAATCTGTAATAAGTAGGATAAATTTGAAATTTAAAGCCTACTACACAACTTCAAAGTTGTAGAAGTGTGGTATGAAATTGCCTTTAAAAACTGCAACCGTGATACTTGACCCTCTTGCAAGTGTTTAAAAGGTGAACTAAAGCTGTTGCTGTTTGTCCAGCTGAAGCTGGACACTTTTTAGGACAATTGTGAAGTTTTAAAAATTTTGTGTGTTTTTACAACGAATTAATTCTTATAATCAGGCAATATTAGACAGAAGAAACTCCACGGGGGGGGGGGTAGATCCCCCAAAACGTCAGTTTTATACCGGTACACTGCACAGCGGGCTAGAATCTGAAAACAATGGACAAAAATCTGAAACTTTGAAAATCCACTTGCACTAGGTAAACATTCATTGGAAAACTATTTAAAAAAATCAAATCTTTGAATGGGGTGTATTTCAGGGGGTGAAAAATAAATAAATTACAATAAAATCTATAATTTTGGGGATGTGTTCAATTTGAGTAAACATCCATTGGAAAAATATTTAAAAAATTCAAATCTTTGAATGGGGTCGAATTTATTGTAATATTGTACAAATAATAAGCATGCATTTACTGCCGATTCCAGCGATGAATGTGTATCGTATCTTAAAAAAAATAAATTAATTTCGAAAGAGAGCTTTTAGGATTTACCAATGAGATTACTGGAATTTAGACCGTATCGTAGCAACAACTGCTATTTTGAGAATTAATCTTGAATCTCGGATTAATCCGTGACTATTTTTTTAATTCTTTTTTTTGGGGGGGGGGGGCATTTCAACCCTAAATATTTTTTGTAAAATACAATAAAACAAAATGCATACTTTAAGTAATCTTCCCCAAAAATGTCACTCTAAATAACCACGTTTTAAACCCACAGTTTTTCTTCAAAACTTGATGACAAAATGAGCTGTAAGCTGCCAGACGGAAGGGTCGTGTTTGCGACCCCTTGGCAGGTGGAAATTTCACTTAATGAGCTAAATATTCTAGATAAAGATAAAGTGACCTTTCTTTTACATATTCACAAAGTATAGAAGCGATATGCGAAATTAAAAAAAAAAGATTTTTGTCCACTTTTTTTTGATTCTGGCCCACTGTGCACCGGTATAAAACGTTCTTCGTAAGTTTCGATATCACAGACGTATTCACCTAAGGGCTATGAGGGCCATAACCCGGGGCGGAAGACTTCGAGGGGCGGCGCAAACCGTCCTTCGCTCTCTGCTTGGGGCGCCTTTTATAATTAGAAATTTAAATAATTAATTTTACCTTTTTTTTTAATAATTTATGGGGCGGAAAATTTTTTGGGCCCAGGGAGCCAAATTTTAAAATACGTCTGTGTTCGATATATTTGGTATTTAGAAGGGAAATTATACGCTTCGTTGTTTCATGTCTGAATGTATAATACAGGGGTGGTCAAGCTCAAGGTCAAGCATAGTTCTAGCCATTTTTCAAAATTTGAAATTTGTCAAAGTATTTCGCATTTGTTTGGAAATTTTTAAAATTCATTGTAAATCATTGAAATTCTCTGGAATTCAGAATATTGAGTACACAAATTTTACTGAATTATGTACCTACTGCCATTCTGCCTGTCGTACATTGGTAAGTAAGTTATAGGTAGATTTGATATGTAAACTTCTAAATCGGTGCTGAATGCTAAATATATACTAAGTAAATTTTGAATTGAACCTGAACTGTAACGATATGACATACATATGAAACGAAAGTTAAATATTAACAATAGAGAAATTAAAAGATTATCTTCGACCTTGAACGTACAGGTTCAGAATGAATCTGAAATTTCAACCCTAAAATAAATTTGATTAGAATTTTAATTTCAATAAAAATTGAATTTTTTTTCTTTGGAATTTTCTTAGGAATTTAAAATTAATTCATATTGAAAATTTAATATAAAAATCAAAAATAAGTAAAAAATCGAAAATTATAATTTATTATAAATTTTTTTAATTTTTTTTGATTACAAAGTAAGGTACCTGTTGAAATTTAAAATTAAACTATTATTAATTTAAAAATCAGCTACTTAATTTAATTGCTTGCCTAATTAATGATTTATTTGTTATAATTTACTTCAACACCATAATATTCGTTTAATTATTTTCATACTTGAAACTCTTTTTTCTGACATTGTGCCACCATATTAATTACTGTTCATTAAGTGAGTTATTTTAAATAGCCATTAAAATTTAAATTTAGAACATTAATATTTATTAAATTTAAAAATCGATACAGATTTTATTTATATAAATTAATTAAAATCAATATTTACAAACCATTTAATTGCTGTGATAATTCAAAATTAAAACTCGTTTGATTTATTATAAAAATTACGGAACAAAATTTTTAATTGTTAAATTTTTAGTCAATGACTAATCGCGAATTGAATCATAGAATCGTTATTAATACATTGTAAATACAGTAAACTATTTGTTCACGTTAACTGTGCGTGCATATAAATCCGTGGTCTGTTCGTTTTTTCGACTTTCAATTAGCAGAATATTTTTTTAAATAGAACAATCGAGCCATTGATGTGAGTACCACGTACCTCCAAGCATGGTACATATTATTATTTTTTAATAATGGGAGCTTTCAGCATGTTACCTAATCTGTGGTTTTATAATATTACCACACAAGTAGTAAAATGAGCGCATACACACACCGGAGTTTAAACATGCACCGTAAGTAAGCAAACATTTCTTCTTGATAATAGCACAGCATACTTCCGACAATATTAATGAATCAAAGCTAACACACCTCATCGCCTGCGCGTTGTCTGGGTACAAGAAATTATAAACCTCCTAATGGCCGTGACAAAACCGTGCGTCTCCTTAATTTTATATTCATAAACACCTGCAAACTTTAAAAGAATGGACCAACACCTAGCACGTGGAGGACAACCATAAATACCAAGAGCATAATCTGGTCTCATTCACTTCCAACCAGCGAGATAAGAAGTTCCTACCTCGCGACTTCATAGTCGCGGTTTATATGATCCGCAGTTCAGTGCGATGTCGCGAGTCGGTTGGTTAAAATGATTTGAATTTGTATCTATAAGGAAATTAAATTTTAATTATTGTTTTTAAATTAAAACCGATCGTGCGTTCGAAATTAATTTGTGTGAAAATTTTTACTGCGCTACCATGCATTTTCATTACGTGGTGAATGTGGAGTGCTTTCCAATATGAATGTGGTTATAGCTCTGTTCGTAGGGGCAGTTGTATTTTTACTCGCAGTGGAAAGTGTGTACGATCCTCAAAGAACTGCAAATCATGTGAATAAATATCGGACTCACCCACACTTCAATTTATCGATTGGAAAGTTTTTAAACGATGGAGTAAAAGAAAATAATAAAAAGAAAAGTGACGCTCCTCGTCATTACGAGAAGGACGAACAAAGACGCTATAAGCGATCGATTAACAAAAGATTGGCCAATCATTTCGCACGACAAAAGAACGAAAAGCCTTTTGATATTCAAAAACTTTTTAAATTGGATGAAATTCACAAAATTCGGCACCACCACGATCGCAACTTGAGCGAATCCGAAAGACAAAAGTTGTCGTTAAAGAGTAGGATTATCATCGAAGGACGTAAAGACATAGACAGGAGGAAGAGATATTCTTTCGTAACCAAAGATGGAGTGGTGCATTACACTTACTCCAACCCCGCGGTGGGGTGCAATGGATGGGCTTATTATTCCCCTTATGCTTGTGTTTATTGCGGTTGTCAAAACGAAGCTTGTTTTAAGCCATGTAAAAATGCGGGCTCGAGTCCACTTCCTCTTCCTCATGTAACACCACCGCATATTTACAAACCAACGTCCAAACCGGCACCACCAATTTATTCTGGACCCGGAAAATATTGGATTGGACCGAAATTAGGTTAGTTTTATTTAGATTCTTTTCCAATCGACAACTTCGAATATCAATTTGATGGTTATTTTTAGACCGTGATCTAACTTGGGATATTAAAAAAAAATTATGAAGCGTTTTGACCACAAACCCGAGTAAATAATCGCATTTATTTATGTATGCGATGTTTAAATCTATTTCGAATCGGGTAACGACTTTTTCATGTAATGTTTTGTTTATACTTTAAATTTAAAAATAATGCAACTCGCGAGAACGTGCCATTTGATTTATTGGACTTCCGCGTTTGGCTGCAAAAGGAAAAATTTTGTAATCCAACCCCCGGACATTCTTGGCGTTTAGGTTTGGTTTTCAGATATTATCGCAATATTTAAATTAGTTTCAAAATATCGATGTTGGCCTGATAAGATATCCTAATAATTAACACAGATTCGAACAGAACGCTCGTTATATTCTTGATTGGACGCTTTTGAAAAAAAATATTTCAATTCAATGCGCGATAATTGACGTAATTTTGAACGCGATAACCTTTGTACGTTTGGAACAAATTTAATTTGACAAAAAGTAAATAAATTGATGGAAGCTCAATGGTTTTTCAACCGTAACAGACAATTTTACATATAGGAAATTAAAATAGCCTTAGGCCAGCGAGCAATTTAGTTTTGAAAAATAAATCGTTAGACGTTTAAAGGGTTCCATAAATTTAAATATTTTATAGAGAATGTTGCACATTTCCAATATTGGCGAAGATTCCTCAGCCTAAATAGTTTATCCAACAATCGGAACTATGTCAAGTTTAATTAATATTTCAGATTCGCATTGGATACAGGGTGGTCTATGTCTATCTGTACTTCAATTTTTTTTTTTTCGATCGGGTAAATAGAACACTTACCATTTTTTTGTTTCATGCTGTATGTAGATAAAATCGATACATGTCAAAATTTAAACATATACATTAACTGGACAGGTTTGATTTATAGAAGTTAATAGTTCGGCCACACCGATTGTGTGTTCAAGTATATCTTTTTCGTACTAAAAACAGTTGTCCCTTGTAACGACAAAATAAGTAAAATTAATTAACGAATTGTTAAAAAATTAAATTAATATCGAAGGTGGCATGATTGATATACCTGAAAATTTTAATTGCGTTTTGAGTTAAAAACTTGTCTTACCAATCAGCTTCCACATTGAATAAATTATGCCCGTAATAAATCCTACATTTTGTCGATTAACTTTTAATTAAAATCATTCCTTGTCCCGCATGCTTTTACAATATCATTTTATTTTTATTTCACTTTCTGGTGTCAATTTTTTAATTTATTCGGGGCACCAGACACTCTGTGCTTATCCAAACTGAATCTTAAAAGGACTCATTATTTTATTAGGCTCCCGCGAGCGTAATTTTTAACAGTCATTTTTTTACTGAAAAAAGGCCCCAGCGTAGGGCCGCACATTATAAATAGATCAAAATTTAATTGAATTATCGGTAGTCTGGACGATAAATTCAGAAAACCACTTTCTGGGGGGAGGGGTTTCGAAAATAGAAAATATATTTTTCTTTTTTTTTAACATTTTAACATTTCCCTGGTGTTTTGTTGGGTTTTAAGGTAAATTTACATAATTTTCGAAAATGTATCTTTGGGAAATTACGCGATAAATTGGTTTGGGCTCGAGATACTATATGTTTGTAACTTTACCTTCGTCAATACGGAAGGGTAACGTTACCTTACTTAACATATCCACAGTATGGTTCTTCTCCAAAAATAAAATTAGGTAAAAATAACTTGATGAACACGTTTAGGGTTGACAGAAGTAAAAGAAAAAAAATGTGTTTCTCAATTTCCTACGTCAATTTTGAATAATAAATAAACTGTAATTGAGTTTACGCAGACAAATAACGATTTAATTAGCTGACAGTGTTGATAGACATTCTTACTTTCCAAATTTTCTTTGAAGGAAAGCAAGAAATGTCTGTATAGCTGACACGGTCACTTTAATCTGACGGATTTTACCGTATACCCTCGGTATATCATTTTGAAGGAAATAATTTTCTAAAGCATTTTCCCTTTAATCTTTCACATCAAAGGGGCGAATTCCACTGCTATTCCTTCTATGCCTGTTTGACACAAAATTTGAAGAGGTCTTAAATAATAATTTACGCATAATATTAATAACTTAACACTGTTGGAAGTAAATTTGCTGAGTAAACTATTTAGCACGAAGTGAAGTGTAGGATTCTTGAGACGGAAGCTTGTTTTGCTTTCAAATTTCGGGATACCCGAAGGTAGGAAAACTGCTAACTAAGATATACATGAACAGTTTCCTATTTAGTTGAAAAGCTATTGGAAGTAACCTGGAGGCAGCATCTCCTCACATCATCGGTAGCTTGAACAATTAGCAAAACTTACAAGAAAATTTTTGCGATTCCGTTTAATAGAAATATTCGATGTTGCGTTACCGAATCATTAAATAACTCATTCAGCGTATAAATTGAACGGCTAACCCATTCATGTTGGTCTATTACTTTGAATTACGATTATTACTACGTTTAAAATTGCATAATTTTGGTTTTCGTATAATTAAACTTTAGTGGATACAAATTTGAATAGGCGTGAGCATAATTTATCGATATTAAATAAATTATAAGCTTGAAGATTTGAGCGATTTTTTTAATTGGAAAATTAATACGTTTGGAACTTATATGGTGGAAGTTGGTTACAGTGTTATTTATATAAAATAGTTTACATTTAAATATAATTTATTCATTTGAACTCACCGTAAATAAGTTTTATGTGTGTATATAGTCATCGAAATTATTTTCATAATTTTTTTTTATTTTTAATTATGCGTAACTAATGTGTATCATATGCTATAAATTTCATCCTACGTTAGATTTTTAAATCAAAATTATTATGTGTACATTTTATAAATACGGTATGGTTAAAACGCTTGTTTATTTAGATGTTTTTGAGTTTTTTAAATATTTGTATGAAAATTGGTGGATTTATTTTAATCCCGAATACTCGAGACATTCATAAATCAGAACTTCCATTAAATAATTGTAAGGTGACGACAAGATCCTAATAAATTACCGCATAATTTCAAACAGCTACTTTGTATAAATTGTAGTATTAATGCATATTCAATGTAAACAATGCTGAATTTACTTATTTATGGTTGCTACTGGATAAACTTGTAACAATAATATATAATAGGAATGCATAGAAAGCATCTAGAAATGCACAGCTAGTTGGTGATAATGAAGATTTTATTTTTCAAATAACTAGCCTTTATTGTGAGAACAATGAAATAATTATCAACAAGAAAAGTAAATACAGACAGTGGAAGTAATTAGTTGAAAACATAGCAAAAAATAAAAAAAATACTATACGTGGTTCATTTAGTTTATCCAACTCCGATGTTCATGCAGGATTTAGTTCGATATTTTAATTTGTTTATTTTGTTAATTGCTACAACAATAATTATACTTACAATGTATTTTATCTGTTAAACTTTAAAACACTTTGGCGACTAAAGAGTGTGAATACAATTTTTTGATTTTCTAAAATATTTATATGGTTTAACATATTATAACAAAATAGCAACAAATATTATATTTACGGATAAACTAATTTACAAATTTCAAAAAATTTGGGAAATATAAAATTTGAAAATCAAAATCTCCATTAGAACTTATTAAATTTTGCACCGAAGTGGTTTGGATTCCCTCTAGTCTCTCTACTTAATTTATTTAAATCTATTTAATATTCCCCTAAAGGCATTTTAAAGTAAAATATCAATATTTGAAGAGATTTAATACTTGAATTCATTATTCCTTTTAAATTGGTCAAATTAATATTTAGAAAATCTTCGAAAGCCAATCCAAGACTTGCGTCTGTAAACTATTGGATCGACGAAATTAATAGGTTTACTTAAATTATTACTGTGCGTTTTTTTACACCACCCACACAAAAATTTGTAGAAAATACCCTTTACTGAAATCTCCGACTTTTCTATGGATGTCTGCTGGTGCGTATGATATTGAACAATGGAAATCGTGAGATTGCAAATACTTATGAGTACTTTTTATATTTGATCGATTTATAACGCTGGTTAAATCGAATTAAAATTAAAGGTGATTTACAATAAATTTTAAACAATTTTGCACAATATTACATGCTTAATGAAGTTTATAATGTGGAAAAGGGGCGACATTTAAATTTTTTCATAATGTAGTGTTGAATAAATTGGTCTTATTTAGAAGTATAGGAAATTATCTGGACACTGCTTCTGAGTTGCTACGACTTAATTCTTACAACAGGCTTTCTTTGCATTTGGTGCACTCCTATCAATAATAATTTATTGTGTTACGATTTTTTGTTTTTTGTTTTTTGGTTAGTAGGAATGGTTAAGCAACGGTTCGCCAAGATTAATTAAAATAGCTGCACATCCGGATAAACCAGTTTTCAATAAGATCTGTATAAGACAGAGTAATTTAATTGACAAAGCAATTGTTTTACTTTAGAGCCGGAAAATAACGGCGTTAAACCTGATTCAACTTAAAACCAGCCTTGCCTCACCTAAGGGATAACATCATTCTAGGATTTTGGAAAAATCGATTTCTTTTTTTTTTTTCCTAAACAATACTCTGGAATCATAAAAACATTATGCAGTTAGTCCAAATGTATGGTACAGGCATCGCAGATTAGATGTAAAATAAAATTTCAGCAATTTATTTCAGCAAACTAAAGGACGTATTATTTGAACACTTTTTTGAGTTTTTGTTCCAAGTCTTATACTTTATGAGAAAAGCGTCCTCCCGTCAAGGTGTTTTAAAAAAAGATGATTTTTAAGATGGACTCTGTCGCCGTCATTTTTTACCAAAATGATAGTAAAAAAATTTTTTTTTTCGTACTTCAATATGTGTTAAAGAAACCCTCTGAAAAGAAATTTTATTCCGTTTTTCATACTCCCAAAATAAATTGTCAAAGTTAGGCCATTTTTTCTGTCGCTACAGTGATGTTGCCCCTTAAAGTAGAAAAGTTTTTAAAAATACACCAGCATCATGCTTGTTGCTGTGAAAGTAAAAATTTTTAAATTTAAAATACAATTAAAACTTAAAAAATCATCCGATATAAAACAGTAGTTGCCTTGATGTGAGTGGGAAAAAACGACTTTTCAAAAAAGGACATTTTGACATAAAGACATTTCTATACAAAAACTACATATAAAAATTAGTATTTTTACGGTTATTAATGAAATAATGATTAATAAAAGAAACTGTACAATAAACAGCATGGGATTTAAATCAGGACCGTTCTAAGATATTCGACGCCTGTGGGCTACTAAAAATATGCGTCCCTCTTCATAAGAAAATACACGGGATGCGTACCTGGAGAATAAAATGGGCTATAGCCCATTTAGCCCTTGAGTTACGGTTGCCCTGACTTAAATGCGCGACTGCTAATGCTAAGTATGCCAAGGAATCGCTGAGAAAATCTGATGTACAAGTGAAGAGATATCTAAGGAAATCCTGGCGAATTACAAGAAATTTTTTAAATCTTCAGAAAATAGAAAATCTGAGAATATATTGAGATATAGGTATTTTTTAAATATAGCCAATTTTTAAAATATTCAAAATTTTCTTTGTAAATCGCCGTCCTATATTGAAAATGGTGATAAAATATTGTGAGATAACACCACACATTGCACCAGATTTGAATTTAATTTTGCAATTTAAAATTTTTAATTTTAATGAAATTAGACGTTTTCCAAGTTTTCGCACTAATCCAAATTTATTTCATCCAATCAAATCGTCCCCTAAACTGCTTCATTAATAAATTTTTGGGTGAATGTAAACTGGGCCAATTGTAAACTGGGCCAAATTTAAAAAATAGTAAACTGGGCCAAAAGCACTTTTAACTAAAATTATAAAAGTAGTAAACTGGGTCAAAGGCAAATTTAAGGTAAAAAGGGGTGCATGCAGGGTATGCCGGTGTGAATTTTTTTTTTGATATTATATTTCAAAAAAATATCAGAAACTAACTGTAACCGGGGGTGCGAAGGGAATCCACCCTAAAAGCAAGTTTTGCATTTGTAAAATATAATTAGCGTCTATCAGGGATTTGTTGGCATTTAATTATAAAAACCGCAGAACTATTTTTTATGGTGGATCCGTGCATTGCCATGGTTGTCTTTGTCAAAACTTGAATTTGACAAAGACTAAACAAAAAATAAAAATAAAAATAAAATTCATATAAATTCGATATCGAATAAATGCTAAGTCGAACAACTGCTCAGTCGAATAAATGATAAATCGAACAAAAGCATTCGAAAAACTGCTATTCGAACAAATGTTGTCGAACAAAATTCCGGATACGCTGACGTGTATCGGCTTTTGATTTTCAAACCCCATACTACAATTTTTCAATCAATAATTTTTACTTTTGGCCCAGTTTACCACTTTCAGGTTGTTTTTTGGCCCAGTTTACATTACCCCAAATTTTTTACCAAAAATCCGCCATAACTCGTCTATATCGAGTTCAATATCCAAAATATCAAAAAACAATTACTCACTCAAATCAAAAGTATTTATTCACAAAATATTAAATAAAAATAATAAGCGGAGACTTCCGCAAAACGCGTCCGTCCGCTTTGACGGACCTGGCCAATCTGCATTTAAAGAATTCAACATAAAATATTGGCGCGAACAACCATTTAAATATTTACATGAAATTAAAATCAAATTAAAATTTTTAAACAAACTGAATTCCAAATTAAACAAAAATTAAAAATTAAAAATTTCAAAATTCAAAAAATATGATTTTGAAATACGACAATATATAGGAAATTCACATAAATCTCGGGAAATTAGGAATACTATAATAGATGAAAGTTTTCCTTCCTGTTGCAACTTTTTTGAAAATCTTGGCAATTATCAAGAAGGAAAATTAAATAAATTCCAGGAAATTACAGGAAAACAGAGGAATTTTATTAAATCGTAAAATATCTCAGGAAATGTCAAAATAAAAAAAAAATTTAGTGTACAAAAATTTTCTGACCATTTAAATTGCTTTGACGGATGTAACTACTAAAATGTTAGCATTTTATCTGATAGCATAGTATTTTCTCGAAAACTATAATGGAAAATCCGCAATAATTTTTTTTTACTGCGTAGAAAATTGTCTTATCTCCAAGAGTCTTTAGGAAAAAGTTAAATTCGTGGGCCCATTTAACTGACAGTTCCCCATGAAACTAAAAATCCTACTGAATACAAAAATTAAATAGCAACAGAAGATCTACTCGTAAACACCGTAAACCATAGCTAAATGCAAAACCAAGGGATAATCACCAAATGAAGTATTTGCCCTAAAAATTAGGGGACGCATTGAATCTTGAAGAAAAATGCCAGTGTTCGTCAGAGTTTCATTTCACCAGCATCAGGTACATTTACCACCAATAAAGTAAAAATAACTGATGTTGTACAATTTACATTTCCAAATATACAGTAGCGGTCATGGAAATTGCATTAGGAATTATTCGCTAATTAAAACAATAGATTTCTAAGTATATTACTTATAATATTCAAACAATAAAAAATAGAAAATGGAATAGAAGTAGAAAAAATGTTAAATTTTTGGTTTGAAACGTATATGCTCAAAAATGCATTTTCCTTTTTGAACACAATCACAAAGCTAAGTTTTTAAACGGGGGGTCTGGGGGGGTATGGAATACTCCCCAGTACATTGGTGATTGTGTTAAGAAAAAGAAAATGTGTTATTGAATTTCACATCAGAAATCTTAGATTTCTGATTTGAAACTCATAAGTTCAATAACACATTTTTTTGTGCACACACTCTGGTGTACTGAAGGGCATTCCATGCCCCCCAGACCCCCCGGTTGGAAAAACCCAGCTTTGTGTGTGTTTATATTGTGTACGGTTATTAAATTTTCATTGAGAACTGTTGTTCCGAATTTTAATAAGGAAATATTCAGCGATGCAATTTCCATGACTGATGCTACTGTATATAATCGTCCGGTTTCAAAAAATTAACAGTAGAAACAACACGACCACATGGCCGAGGGTGAGTATTTCTCTACCTCCGGTGAGAAATACGAATGCGAAAAAAAAAGATTAATACACGGAATGGAAACAACTTTTACCTAATTTTCCTTTTTGAACACAATCACAAAGCTAAGTTTTTTAAACCGGGGGGTCTGGGGGGTATGGAATACCCCCCAGGACATTAGTAATTGTGTTCAAAAAAATAAAATGTGTTATTGAATTTCAAATCTTAAATTTTTAGAAATTTGATTTCCGGTTTGAAACTTATAAGTTCAATAACACTTTTTTGCGGGCAATCTCTGGTGTACTGGAGGGTATTCCATACCCCCCAGACCCCCCGGTTTGAAAAATCTAGCTTTGTGTGCGTATTGTGTTTATACTGTATACACTGTGAAAAAGGATTTGTCTCCCTAACAAAACTTTTAGAATAAATTTATATTTATAACTTTTAGTAGATACAGCCTCAACAGAGTTTTTCGTTGCTGCAACAAGTTTTCTGCTGCCATAACTAGTAAGTCTTTTCTATGCAGAATAAAAAAATTTGTTAAATCAACCAATCTCTTTTACTGAATAGAAAACAACTTTGTTATGGCAGCAGAAAATTTGTTGCAGCAACAAAAAATGTGTTATAACGGCAAAATATATTCAATTGAGACTATAGCTAATAGCTCTGTGTACTAATTTTTCTCAGTGTACGGTTATTAAAATTTCATTGGGAATTGTTATTTTAATTCGAAAATATTCAGCGATGTAATTTCCATGACTGCTGTTGTATATGTATTTTTACTTGATACAAATTTCTTTCTACACAACATTAGAAAATAGTACTGTACACAATGAGTGGGAAAAAGAAGAAATTACTGAACGAGTAACATACAACAGCTATTTCGGGGTTCCTGATCTGTTAAATGATTTCATCATCACTTTAAATCCAACGAACACCTATCAACGCCATTCTTTTTTTCAAACATGCATTTGATCTGGTTGAACTTCCTGGGCGGTCGACCCAGTTTCGAAGCCATACAATAATAAAACAATTAACACAAATAAAGAAGCTGTTATGCTATTATAATACTGGCAATTATTTTGAAAAAAAAATGTTGCAGTGTAAATTGTTCTCCCATTTTTACATGAAACGATTAAGTAATTTTAAAAATATTCAGGAATTATTGGCTCGCTCCATGATCAACAAGCGGTAACAGCAAGCCACTTATACGGTCTCACTTTGAAAGAAAAACTGCGAGAGATAAAGATCTTAATGAGTATGTAGTAAATAACTTTATTACAATTTTTTTGAAAACATTTTAAAACAACTCGCTCGTGTAAAATCAATCATCGATAATTGCCCCCAAGGATCTTGATTCAATGACTCATTCTTCCACTATTACATTCTTTAAGGCTATGAATAAAATGTATCGTTATTTTAATAAATTATACAAACGTGCCAATTTAGTAATTTTTTTTCAAAGTAATTTTAAAATTAGCATTAGATAAGATAGATTACTTCTAATCTTGATCTTGAAGAAAATGTGTAAACGATTACAATGACAAATTTTAGGCGCATAGCACGTTATACTAATTACTATAATTTTGAAAATCCCGCATTGTTTACGCGTTTCTGTAGGTAAATTTAGAGTTGGTAATATTTTTAGATTTTTCCAGTTAGGTTTATATGTATAACAGGGGGGTCTCGTCTAATTAATGCTCACTGTTTATGTAATTAATAGGATGTCGCTCGAAATGGTAGTAACTTCTAATTATTTTAGTCGTTTTCTTCTTTTTTTTTGGAAAATCGCCTTTAAATGTAAAATACTTTTATGGACGTAATAATTGCTGCCCAGGTGTTACCATACAAGTACCATGACTCTGTAGGATATGTTCATTAAAATAAGATCACGCCTAAGCTAGAATATCTTATCTGATTTAAACAACTGAAAAATGTCAAACTGGTATCTTAAGGTGTAATATAGACATTACTTATTTTTCATACAACACTAGATGACTATCATCCGTCACACTAAAACAAAATTTATATTTAAATTTCATTTTTTTATGAGAATGAGTCAGCGTGTAAAATACAAAATAAGAAAAAATAAAATTTGAGAGTAGTTTATCAAAATTTTTAACAAGTGGGTTTTGTAATTTGTTTTACGAGCATTTACCTTGATAGATTTGTTGTTGATGAGTGTATCGATAAAAACTATTGTAATTAAACAATGAGGCAAGCACAAGTGGGCGCTAATGATTTTGCATATAACAAGTTTTCGAGAAGCTCTCGAAAAGAGGCGATAAATTTATCTTCCTAAACAAGCACCGTAATTGTATTGCTTTTAGAAGAGATCTACCTTATCAAAATTTAAAATTTTCTTATCTTGCCAAAATAATTTTTGGAGCGATAATGAGCCGCACGTGAGCCGCTGGCGTTCCAACTTTTCCAAGAAAATATCTGCTCTCTATATCTTAAGGTGCATTAACTACATAAAGCAGATGCACGCATTTACAACATTTAATTTTTATTTCAAATTAAAGACTTCCAGATGAAACATTTACATTAAATTTTGCTTTTAAAAATAGAACCCCTTGAACATCAGCTATCGCATTTTTCTTTCCAATAGGATTATTTAAAGCGTTTTTAGCATTTACATACACTCTAAGTAATCATATCGGTGTATGCATACCTAAAAAAAAATATTTAATTTAAAATAAAATTTGATCTACGTAGTGTTTGTCGAGATTTGAATTTTATATAACCCTACTTCTACTATTTTTTGAAAACTAAATTTTCTTTGACGTGGATAATGCTACTGGGTCTGTTGTGATGAATTTAGTAAAACAAAAATATTAAGAAAGAATACCTGGTTTCTTTAACGACTAAGCTGTGTATATAAAAATGAACATTTTATTACGTTAGACTTTGATTGAAGAGATTACATATTAAGTAAAGTATAAATAGCTTGTATGTTAGTTAATTTAGTAAAAATCTCTTTGCCTGCTTCATATTAAATTTTATTCATGTTTCTTGGAAATTAAAAGTCACAAAAAAATGATGAGTCGTATTACGATAATTAATTTATTCAAAATGTATGAAACAAGCTCATTATTCAAATTTTTGAGGTTATCTCTAGATCACTGTTGAACTAAAAGTTTGTATAGTAAACAATTTCTGAACCTAATTGTGACAAAATTTTTCATCAACACGATTATCAATCAAAATAGAGATCATTAACTGAATTTTTAATTTAATAGTTGATCAATACTGCAATAGATAATGATCTAAGGTCTAACGCAATTTTTTTAAATTTTTCTTTATTTAAAAAATGTTGGAACAAAGCTTCAATGTTGCCTCCTATAAAATAAACAAATAATGACACTAGAATCCATCAAATGCACAGTCAAGTTTCCAACATTTGCGATCAATATGCCGATGAGTTTTTCATAAATTGCTATAAAATTTGATGGAAACATTTATAGCGAGCAATATATAAAGCAATAAGCTCAATCAATAGAATAGGGAAATTTTACAAAGCTAGTAATACTTTGTCGCACTTTGCACAAAATATGCAATATTAAAATATACAGGGTGCGGTTAAAAAATACCATTACGTGCTAATGTTTTTATCTTATCCTTTAGCTTAGTGTAATCTTAATTTAGTTATAAAAATCTGTTTTATCGAATTTTTTCGGTTTAGATAAGCTTAAACTATGTGATATTGTTTAATTTTAAAAATAACTGTTTGTGTTTAACGCAATTAAAAGTATATTTTTATGATTATGAAGTAGATATTATATTTTATAATTTTTTATTTAAATTTTTTTTACAAAATATTGGTTTTTGTAAGAATAGTGCATGATTGATTTCAAATTTCTATTTTTTCAACAAAATTAAAAAGTACTGAAACTCAAAGCAAAGCGTTTTGTGATCGGGGGATCACTAAAATCGCAATACTATTATTATAACGCACATTTACAGCCGGATGTTACCCACATATAAAAAATTTATATTTTTTAATTTTTACACATGTATTTAGAATTTTTAAAAATAATAAAGAATAAGTATTTTAGTCATAATATTCTAGTAATGTCATAAACTTGAGTAATTTACTTATACTACTCCTTATTGCGTTTTAAATACGTAAGTTCCGAAAATATTTGGAATATCACTACAAAATTTTAAAACATAAATTTTGAGATATTGAACTATAAATTAATGTAAAAAAATTTTTTTGTCTTTCTTTGCAAAGTCGTTGCAAAGTCCTAGAGTGTCATTACCCCTTAACTGTATAACAGTTACAACAGCACAACAGCAACAAAATTGCATCGGGAATTATAAGGTAAAGTGAAATTTTTGGTTTGAAACTCATAAGTTCAAAATTACATTTTATTTTTTGAACACAATTACTAAGCCAGGATTTTCAAACCGGGGGGGGGGGGATCAGTAATTGTGTTAAAAAAAATTTGTTATTGAGTTTCAAATCAGAAATTTTCGAGTTTAGATTTTTATAAGTTAGATTTCTGGTTTGAAACGCATAGGCTCAGTAACACGTTTCTGCTCACAATATTCGGTGTACTGGAGGGTACTCCATACCCCCCAGACCCCCCGGTTTGAAAAACCTAGCTTTTTTTGCGTATTGTGTTTATATTATATGCGGTTATTGGAATTTCATTGGGAATTGTTATTTTAATTCGGAAGTAATCACTGATGCAATTTCCATGACTGCTACTGTAACTGGATCAAATGATATATCTTTCCGTCAATATTTTTTCTTAAAAGAAAATTAATCAATAATATACAAGAACTTGGAAGAAAAATTTGGAAATAAATCTTTTTATTTTTGTGATTCTTTTGAGTTTTTCAAAATTTGTGCTAGTAGGATGCAGTTTTCAATATTTTCAGTATATTGTTGTGTTCCAAATTCTCCAATTGATTTTTGAATATTAATTTTGTTATTTTGTGAATTCTTGAGATTATTTTTCTAGATTTGATAATATTTTGTATTTATTTGTAATATTTTGAAAACTTGACTTTTCGCGCCAACAAATTAAGTTTTGATTAATGATGCTTTTTGCTTTTGCCGGAAGTCTGCGCTGATTTTGTTATAGTTTGCGTCTCTGATCTCTCTCTCTGTCTCGTCTCTGATTATTTAATTTTATGTGAATAATGGTTTTGATTTGCGTGAGTAATATTATTTTTTTGATATTTTGGATATTTTTGTTCCGATTTGCACGAGATTTGATAGATTTTTGGTGGTGAATTTGTTAATGAGGCAATTTTGGAGACGATTTAATTGGATCGAATAAATTTGGAATAATGCGATAACTTGGTAAACGTTTTAATTTAATTAAAATTAAAATTTTAAATTGCAAAATTAAAATCACATCTGGTGCAACGTGTGGTGTTATCTCTCTTATTTTATCACCGTTTTCAATTTTTGGGCGGCGATATATAAATTAATTTTGAATATTTAAAAATCATGTTATATTTAAAAAAAATACATCTCAATATGTATTTGCTGTCTTTCATCATTTAAAAAAAATTATTGAATTGTAAGAGTTCTTATTCTGGTTATGGCTTAATTTATTCACATCAATAATATTGTCGGTCGGCGGCACAAAAGTAAAACAATGGAATTCACAAAATGTGGAATTTAAAGTTTGACAATTGATTTTCTTGAAGATTGGGATTACCCAAAGGAACGATTTTTTTTTCTTGTGTTAGAGACCCACAAAAACCCCTTTCCCAGGTGATGTTTAGGTGGTGGCATCACCATTGCTGTTAATTGGCAGCAAGTGGTATCACAATCGCATTCTTCATCTTGCTGTTCAGGATAGGACTTAGGCTCTTCTACCTGCTGCAGCCATAGTCCAAATTACGGTTGTGTGGTAGCAGTTCTACCAGGAAACATCACCACTAGCGTACCTAGGGGGGGGGAGCGGGGGGCACCTCACCGGGCGGCACTATTTAGGGGGGCGGCAGTTTGCGGTATGTAAAAATTTTGGGTTTGAAAAAAGCTATATCATGTTAAATGTTTGATTTTGAATACCTCGATGACCTTTTTTTTTATTCTTTTTTTGCCAGGTTTAAAATTTTAGTAATTTTGAAATTTAAATTTAAATAAAAATTTTTTGGTAGGGGGCGGCAAAATTTAAAACCGCCCCGGGCGGAAAAAGCTTTAGGTACGCCAGTGAACTTCACCCTTTCGGGGCTTTTTTCTTCTTTTGAGGCCGCTCCCCTGCTCTAGTGTCTTGGTTCTTTTCTCTGCCTGCCACGTTTGGGAGTTCTTTGGTCTTAAAATGGTGGTTATCATGCCATTGATCTTATCCCAGTTTTCTATTATCAATGGGAGACCTAGTTCTTCTCTATGTGCCATCCACTCCAGGCATATAAATAATGTGTGCTCTGGAGTGTTTTCCTCCTCTGCGCAGTAGTTGCATCTCGGGGAGGGTACCTTACCGATCCTGAACAGGTGATTGCCAAAATCACCTATGGGTGGAAGCCCATTTCGCCATGGCTTCTATTATACCACTGTCTCATGTCCGGGACTAACCTTCTGGTTCACGCACTGAGAGATTTCTGTGACCACCTAGTCTGCCAATTGTTTAAGAAGAGCTTTCCGATGGCTTGCTTGGATTCTGATCGTTTATCTCCAAAATTCGCCGTTCTCTCTTCCACCGTTAGATCTAGATCATCTGACACAGTGCAATAGCCGCTACATATGCGGAGCGCCATCTTCAGCAAGATCCTATTAATTTTGTGCCTGTATAGTTCGTACCTCATTGCAATGGCCCAGACAGGGGCCGCATACAAAAGCACAGACTGGACCACCGCTGCTAACCCTCGTCTTTCGGAGAAAGACCCCTGTCCAGGGTGACTCCCGAAATCTTCACTTCCGTCTTAGGTTCGATTACGTGTGAGCCCATGGAAAAGGACACCTTGCCTACCTTCCTCCTGTCCGTGGTCAGCATTGCCCCCATCTTGTTTGGTACCAACTTCAAGCTGGCAATGGAAGTCGCAGGACGCCGCTGGTGACCCCGTAGTAGCTCGCTCTATAGTTTTTCCTCCACCAGTAATAAAGGAATGATATTTAACAGAACTAGACAAAACGTCAAAATAAGTAATTCTAAAAGTCAAGTCAAGTCAAAATACATTATTTAAAAAATCCAAAAAAAAACAACTACTTTACAGGTCCGGATTAAAAATATTTTAAAAACAAAGAAATTAATATTACAATATTGCAAAATTTTTTGGAAAATAATAATAATAAACCTTAAGTAGCGCAATATAGAGCGTTATTTTGCAATTATTTTTGATTATCGGTTGCATATAACTAAGAAAATGGAAAATAAGAGACAAAAACAATAATTATATTCGATTATTAAGAATAATAAAAAATTTGAAATGTTTACAAATTCAAACCACAAATCTACTTGAAATATTTTATTTTGAGTTAATTTTCTATTTAACCGAGTTGATTAATTAACGAAGTTAATACTAGTCCGGATCTGCACTCGACAACTTGTGGTGAACTTTCCCTGACTTCTAAGATTTTTCTTTTCTTTTCGTTACTCTTCTCTTAATTCTGCTGACAGTCTCTTCTAATATTATTACATTTTCACTTCAAGCTCGTTTAATTCAGAAAAATATGAAAATTATTACTTTTTTGTTTTATATTTTTATAAATTTAAATAAAACACAAATGGAACTTGGGGCGAATTGACCGGAAAAAAGATTATTCGCTGTGACCACGGGCGTAGCCAGGGGGAGGGTTTTGGGGGTTCAAACCCCCCCCGAAAAGTTAAGATAAAGGTCTTTTTCAAGTCTAAGAAGGCTTAAAAACTACTTGCGGAATGAATAAACGGCTATTTTATGTATTTTTATTCGTTTTATTTTCTTGAACCCCCCCCGATTCTAAAACCTGGCTACGCCCGTGGCTGTGACTGTAATAACATTTGCGTAGGGGAAAATAGAAATTGCCGTTTAGATGACCTTATATACTGAGTGTTTTGATTTTACTGAAATTAAATTTCAATCTTCAATTTAATATTCATGCTCGAGGTTAAAAAAGTATCTGTGTATAGGTAATTTGATAAATTTTGTAAAAATTACGCCCACTCAATTTAGATTACAAAGCATTTCAGTGAAACGTTTTCGAGATACAAATTATATATCTTAAGTATATATAGGTAGTACATATGTATGTATGTATTATAAATTACACAATTATATTTTTATTAAAGCAAATAACTATCTACTTTATCTATAAGTTTACTTTCATAATAATAAGACGTCAACATTTTTTTAATATTTTTACTGCGCCTATGAAGGTACCATACAAACACAACCTACATTCAAAATCTTATCTGTTACGTTTATGTGCCATAATTTTTAGTCTATGACTAAAAATATTTACTTTTTCCTCCAAAATGCTGAAAAGCGAACCTTTTATAAAACACTATCGTAAATTTACCAATAAAACCGTTTAAGCGCAATTGACCTATATCGATAGATCTGGTATACTAAAAATTTCATTTTTCTTCATTAAATTATATTTTTAGTGACACGAACAATTAATACCAATGATTCATTTGGAATTATCTCAAAATTTTCATTGTAGGAGTAAAATTCGCTCTATTTCCAAGTTTTAATAAATCTTCCAAGCTTCCAACTCTAAAACACCCGGTAAATCTTGGCAAATATTTACAAAAAATTGTAACTAATGTAACTTATTATATTACATGTCGACGATGTTTATTAATACACGATTTAAACCTTACTTATTTTTTACATGTCGCTAAAGATTCGCTTAGAATATAAATTGCTTACATATCCGGGTTCTGACTAATAAAAATTGCTCGACACATATTAATTCAATTACACGCCAACTTTTCGAAAAGTGTTTGATTAATTATTTAATAAAATTTACTATCGCAAAGTGATAAAAATTAAACTTTTTATTAATTTTAATTGGGATCATAGATCAACGCTAATAAATTTTAAAAATTTGGGAAAAAAATTGAAGACCCCTTATTTCGCACTACGCGCTTGACCTATGGTTTCGAACCTCGTTTCAAAGTCATAATTTATTTGCTCCGTAGATTGTTTCAGCTTTTCTTATCGTTTACGGAATTAGATCAGATCAATAGACGAGATCGGGGTTATTTACATTAGTGCCTTTCATTATTAATCGACTGCTGATATAAACAGTTCATATTTTTATCAATTTTATTGACTTTGAATTCGGGGCTAATTGCTTCCGTTTAAGTAATCGTGTTGTTATTACCCAGGTAGTATGGGCAACTTAGGGTAAATTGGTACCCAAAATGAAAAATGGGTCTACTGGCCCCGGGTTTTCCTACTGATAAATTTTGCTCTCAATTATTTCCGCTTTTATGTACCCAATTTTCTCGATCCTGTAAACTTGCGAACGCGTATTACGAGAAAACAATTTCGACACCACTTTCGTTTTTATGAGCGAAGTTTTTCTGTTTTCATATTTCAACGGTTTCAGAACAAGCCGTTTACGAGTTATTCGAGTGATCTGTTATCACGTGAAATTAATAGACACGAGAGCAAATTATTATCATAATTATTTGACGCAAATGCAACAGGTAGCTACCGTGAAAAGTTCCTTGGACACTCCCTGCTAGAATAACTTAAATATTAAAGTAACGATTAAGGATTTAGTTTACGCACACCTGAAACTTGTAGATGCATATCCACGTATATTTAACTTCCAGTAGCGTTATTCTACTTCTTTCAGAAGCTGTTATACGAGTCATTTTTTGCAAATCGATAGCTACATTTGAATACGTCCTACTTCAATGGAATGCTTCCAGTATTGAGCTTTAAAATTTGCTTTTTTGTAGAAAATGCTTTTCTCGTTCCGGTGTTATTAACCTGTGGATTTTATATTTAGCCACCTCTGACATTGCTCGAAATGAAACTAAAAATTTCAGTCCAAATCGAAACCTGTTATAATTGGCCACTTAAGCCTTTTTAGAGATGATTACAAAACTTTACAGTGCAAGTGCTTATGATATGATTAGTGGTGACATTATCAAGTAGTTAAGATATTAATGTCTCTATTAAAATTATTATTCTTATCTTCACGTACTTGACACATTTTAATAACTGGTTACACTTTGATACAATTTTGCAAAAGTTTATTTTGATTTGGATTTAAGCAACTCGCTTATCAATTTATTAAAGGATTTATGTTAAATATTGATGCGATATTTTGTAAATATTATAGCCATATTAATAATTAGCTTCGACTTTGCCCATCCTAAAAGTTTCAATTAGAAATCTCTTGGTTTAACGTTTAATTTTACTGAGCAGCCAGATTAAAACGCAAATTTTCGGAAACCAAACAAAATTTTTGTTTACTTCTTTCGTGCATTGTTGGAAAAATTCTCAAAATTTTCACATAATTCATACGTGGATATGAACTCAAATTATGCATTTCAACATGAGAAAATTTGCCAAGGATTAAGTTAAATTATAAAATTTTGCGAAATTGGACTATTTTGGAATTGGAAAAATTGGAATTTTCGGTTATATTTAGAAAAAATTAAATTGAAATTTAAGGCATTTTGAAGATGATATGAAATTTCTAGGAAAAATTATTTCTTTTCTCCCCCCCCCCCCCCCCCCCGAATTTTACATAAAAGACACCAGTTTGATCTACAAAATGCGAACAACTACCATTGGTCCGGTTAGCAGATAAAATGCAGGAAGGAATCGCTGGGGAAATCTTATGTACAAGTCAAGAAAAATCTCAGGAGATCTGAGAAAATCTTACGAAGTAGTAAATATAGGAAATCCCTAGAAATCTTCGGAAATCCAAGAAAATTTCGGGAAAGTATTAATTTTAGGAATTATTCTTAATTTATTATCCTTATCCTTAATTATCCTTATTTATTATTAAAAACTAATAAAAATCCTTCGTTTTGCAGAAAATTTAATTCTCTACCAAAGTATTTTGTAAGTTTTGTTTATATTTTTACATATTTATAGGGCATAATTACAACATATTATATTATAATAGTCATTATTATTAATAATCATTATTGAATAGGGGGATCTCGGGGATCCTTCAGAATTTACAGCGCCACAGTGAGGTGAAATGGGGTTTCTGTGGACAAACGGTTGCCGAGACTTCAATTTTAAACCAAAAAATTTTTTTTAATCTAGAAGATGTCTTACTATATCCTTAATAGAATAGAACTTAAATACAATTAAAAAATATAGTCATAATTAAATTTAAAAATTTTTCATTAGAAGATCCTGTTTTAAGAGACTAAAATGCAGGGGCGAAATGTACGCTAATATCATTCTTCTTCATCTGGATTCTAATTCTGGTTTTCTGACAATTCTACGTCATCGGGTGATAGTAGCGAATCTCTTTTGGATCAAATTGTTTTTAATTTTGTTATTTTTGGATCAGAAGACAAGTAAATGGTGAATGCCCAAGTAACATTTTGTGCTGACAAAATATTGTCAGCAAACTACCAGCCATTGCCATTGCCATTGCCATTGCCATTGACATTGCCATTGCCATTGTCATTGTCATTGCCATAGCCATAGCCATTGCCATAGCCATTGTCATAGCCATTGCCACAGACATTGCCACAGCCATTGCCACAGTCATTGCCATAGCCATTGCCATAGCCATTGCCATAGCCATTGCCATAGCCATTGCCATAGCCATAGCCATAGCCATAGCCATTACCATAGCCATTGCCATTGCCATTGTCATTGCCATTGCCATTGCGGTCTGTTAGCTTAAAATTTAGCTGGTTGTCAGTACCAGCACATTAGCTGGTTGTCAGCACTAGTAGATTAGCTGCATTTTAAACTTTTTCAATAATTCGAAAATTTCTGTTATTTATTGAAATTTAATGAAATTAATGATTGTAAGAAAAAATTTATTAGCCAATAAAATAAAATGGGTAATTTAATTTTTAGAATTTCTCTAAAATAAAAAAATAATTTTTGTTTACTTACAAAAATTAGAAGCTGAATCAACTGCTGATTTTTGTAAAGTCAAAAGCTGAATTGCTACTGAATTGCTAATTTGGCGGCAATAACCAGCTGACAATGCTCTGCGGCAGCTGGTCAAATTGCTGAATATCTGAATACCAGCTGAATATCATCTGAATACCAACTGAATATCACAATTCTGCGTCAGTTGATATTCAGCAATTTGACTAGCTACCAAAGTGCGTTTTCAGCTGGTTTTTTTGTCGCCAAATTAGCAATTCAGTAGCGATTCAGCTTCTGACGTTATTAAAAATCAGCAGCTGCCTCAGCTCAAAAACTGAATTTTATGCTGACACAGCGGGTTGGCAGTTGATATTCGGCACAAAATATTACTTGGGTGACATCCGTTTAATTTGCAATTCTTGATGTTTTTTGTGTATTAAATTTCGCCTTTAAAATTTAAATTTTAAAATTGGGAACTTTACGTAACTCTTTAATGACGTAGTTGAGCGTCAGTCTCAACTTTTGTAAATCGTGCATCTTTGCAGACCTGTATACAGTACTTTACAATTAGCCTCATCTAATGAAAACGCCACGAGCCGCCACAGTTTGCATAGTCATTTCGAAAAATGTATTAATAATTTGTTTATATTAATAAAATAGGACAAGCCTTAGTAAAAACACTCGTGCGATCGCATCTGCAAGTATCTGCAGTTGAAATTTGGAGGGTAAATGCTAGAGATACCAATGACACTCTACAATTTTTTTCGGTGTGTCTCAAGGGGTAAATATTCCAAAAATTTTGTGTACACTCGTTCGGAATTCCCTCGGAAATCATTGAAATTCCTTCGAAATCCTTGGAATTCTTTGGAAATCCTTGGAATTCTTGGAAATCATTGGAATTCGTTGGAAATCCTTGGAATTAATGGAAATCGTTGGAATTCCTTGGAAATCACTGAAAATCTTTGGAATTCTTAGGAAATCGTTGGAATTCTTTGGAAGTCCTTGGAATTCTTTGTAAATCGTTGGAAATCATTGGAAAGTCTTGGAAATCTTTGGAATTCCGAGTCTTGTGTAAAAAAATTTTACTGGATATTTACCGCTTGGTGTGTCTCACGCGTTCTCACACAACTAAAGCTTTAAGAGAAGTTACCACTTAAAAAAATCGAGATTTTAACATATTAGGTCCTATAAACGGTTAAATGTAACATTTTGTTTTATTTTCGCATTTGTGTTAGTAAAGAGATACAGAAATAACATTTCAAGTTAAAAACTGAAAGAAATCAATGCATTTCTGTTTTCAGCAAAGTTAAAGTTAAACTATATACAGTTACTCACATAAATATTCGGACACTCCTATGTTAACAATGTTAATTTGACGTTTTCAAGACGTTTTTTTTATATAAAAATTGCTTTTACAGCAAAATTTTGTAGGCATTTTTTGTTGAAAATTTCATTGCCTTAAATTTTGTTTATATACATTTTTCTATTTTGTTGCACCGTTTCCGACTGACAGCGACTTAAACAAGACCCTGTAAAATCCAAAAAATATTATCATCTAAATCTTTTCTTGTAAATTTCATTCTCTACAGTTTTGTTCATATACATTTTTCTAATTGGTCGCACCGTTTCCGAGATATAGATGATAATATTTTTTGGATTTTACCGAGTCTTGTTCAAGTTCCTGTCAGTCGGAACCGGTGCAACAAAATAGAAAAATGTATATAAACAAAATTTATGGCAATGAAATTTCCAACAAAAAATGTCTACAAAATTTTGCTGTAAAAGCGATTTTTATATAAAAAAAACACGTCTTGAAAACGTCAAATTAACATTGTTAACATAGGAGTGTCCGAATATTTATGTGAGTAACTGTATATATCACGATTTTTTGCAATAATAAAACAAGGTTGACTTTACCACTTTCCAGGCGAATTTTTTTATAAATTTTTTTGTGTTCCAAAATCTTTAGAATGTTCCTAGCAAGAAATTATTATTAAACAGACCAAATAAATTATACTTTAAAAATCACCATTTGTTCGCCTCTACCACACTGTGGCGGCGGTTCTACCTTAAAGCTTGTGACGCTAAGAGAAAAGCAAAAAATGAAATAAGCACCAACTTTACAAAAAAAAAGTTCCAGGCTTTTTGGTTATTTCTTACAAAAGTAAGCAAACTATTTGTGGAAATGTTTAATATACAGATAACCTAGGCTTATAACATGTTAATATTTCGCCTTTTAAAGCCATTTTTTAAACTTCGGTGCAAATATCAAGTATCATTGTGTTCAAAAAAGGAAAATATGTTATTAAATTTAAATCAGAAATCTTAGATTTTAAAATTTTAGAAGTTAGATTTTTGGTTTGAAACCCATAAGCTCAATATCACTTTTTTTGTGCACAATCTCCGGTGTACTGGAGGGCATTCCATGCCCCCCAGACCCCCCGGTTTGAAAAATCTAGCTGGGGTATAGAATACTCGCAGTACATCGGTGATTGTGTTAAAAAAATGTGAATTTTAAATTAGAAATTTTAGATTTTAAAATTTTAGAAGTTAGATTTCTGGTTTGAAACCCATAAGCTCAATATCACTTTTTTTGGGTGCACAATCTCCGGTGTACTGGAGGGCATTCCAGACCCCACGGTTTGAAAAACCTAGCTTTGTGTGCGTATTGTGTTTATATTGTGTGCGGTTATTGAAATTTCATTGAGAATTACATTTTCTTTTTTGAATACAATCATAAAGCTAGGATTTTCAAGCGGGGGTCTGGGTGGTATGGAATACCCCCCAGCACATTAGTGATTGTCTTCAAAAAAAGAAAATGTCTTATAGAATTTTAAATCGGAAATTTTAGATTTTTAGAAATTAAATTTCCGGTTTGAAACTCAAAAGCTCAAAAACACATTTTCTTTTTTGAAAGCTAGGTTTTTCAAACCGGGGGGTCTGGGGGGCATGGAATACCCTCCAGTACAGTTATTACATATCTGTAATTCGTATTAATGTTAATGTTGGCTTATTTGTAATTGTAGCGTAAGAAATAAAGATTTTCTTCTTCCACTTTAGACAGACTTTATTATTATTATTATCATCACTTTTTTTGTGCACAATCTCCGGTGTATTGGAGAGCATTCCATGCCCCCCAGGCCCCCCGGTTTGAAAAACCTAGCTTTGTGTACGTATTGTGTTTATATTGCGTACGTTTATTGAAATTTCATTGAGAATAATTGTTATTTTAATTCGGAAATATTCAGCGATGCAATTTTCATGACCGCTACTCTATATTGAAATAACCGGGAGACACATTTAACATTTAGAGAATATTTTAAAAATTTTGTTGATTGAATTTGAGACTAGAGATGGAGAAACGGAAAAAGGTAGAACGAAATAAGTTTTGGGTTTCCAAGATCCAATCAAAATAAAGCAAGTATTTTAATTGCTACAATTTCACAAAAATAAGTGCATTTATTCATTTATGAACCACCCTGTATTTCAGCTTCGGGATAAAAAAAGTTGAAAAGCTAAACTTGAGTCAAAATTTAAATTAAATTTCGCCTACGTAAATACGTACAGCCAGCATCGAAAATATTATATTTAATTATGGTTATAGTAATCCCTTAATCCTATTCATCTTCCTCATCAACTTTAAAATTAATTATCGATTTTGGTGATTTTAAACACCGTTACGCATTAGAAACAACTTTTCGTTAATTAAATTATCAAATGTGGGTGTGTAACTCGGTTCCAAAATTTGAAGTTAGATACGGAGCCGTAAATCTGTGGGTAATTTCAAAAAAATCATTAATCATTCGCTTGGTCAAAAAGCATTTTGAAACGAAACAAGGCAATTAATTAATCAGATTAGTTATTTAAACGGAATTTGCGATAAACTAAAAGCTTCGAGAATCCACATTACATTTTAACATAGCATTAACAAATGAAGTTGCTTTAGTATCTCGCGTTGGTAATTAATTTTGACTTACGCTTGCATACTTTTAATTTTTTTACAAAAATTCGTGATTTTTTAAAGTGTACGAAAATGTCGGTGGGATAAAACCTCCACACAGCCAACTGTATTTATTATTTTAATGCTATGAGCAGACGGTGTTTTAATCTTGAATTAGCATAAGCGTTTTGCATGGTCGTTCGGTGCATTAACCTAATCACAGATCCATAGATGTTGATACATCTTAAGTAGAGCTGTCTGTTGATAGCGCTACAAAAATTACTATGGTCCCAACCATTTTGACCCTAAATGGACCATCTACCCGCACATTTACTACGTTTATTGCCATTATTACTTCTCAATAACAATTTATTTAATTTTACTTTATTTTGGCTACAAGCTATAACAGTTTCTTATTTACGTGCTGATATTGGGTTTGTTGTAATCCTTAATTTTGCAATTTTGCAGCTTTATTATTGAATAGTAGGTGGATGGATTTAACGACGTCTAACTATTGGAAACCCATTAAATTCAAGAATAAATTTTTTAGTCTGCAATTCCCGCATTGCTAGACGTTCAATTGACTCTATTTTTCTTACCACTAACATCGCAAATTTGATAAAGGAGGTTTATCGATAGCGGTTCTAAGGACTCTTGCCAGCAATTTTCAGTGCGCATAATGCATCCGCTAATTAATTTACATTTTCTTGTCATGGCTTTGCAATCTTAATGTAGTAGGAAAACAGGTTCAAAGCTATCGAAAAAAAATCAAATTTTATTGCAGTTGGAATAAACCAGAAGTCAAAATATTGTCCAGAATCAGAGTTATTTCACTAATTCTTCTTTATATATAATAAAAGCTTCTTTATCGTCAATCAGCATAGTGGCAATCGAAATTCTCACAAAGAAAAGCCGAAAGAGAAGGTGAAAGCCAAATTATGGCTACATGGCTAAAAGCCAAGTTGATGAAGTTGGTGTTATAAATATCTTCTTTATATTGACACTGACAATGTATTGACAAAAATAAAGATATACATTCCATTGTGTAAACACTTACACAAGAAGAAAATTAATATCTCTTTTGTGCCAAGAACTGAACACCATTTAAATTTAAAAACTACTAAAATTCAGTTTTGCAACCAGTCAGTCGACCTTGTCTAGTAATTTTATTTAAAATTATTAAAAAAAAAACGTAAAATAAGCGATAGCTAACTTGAAGGTTTAACTCCCCAGTCCGGAGAGCGTAGAGTGGGTGCGTACACACCAGTCACAGTTTAGAAAAAAAAATGTTCCTTACAGAGGTTTCATTTCTAATAAATAGGATATAAATCTAATGAAAATAATTATGAATTCACAATTAAATAAGAAGGCATAATTTAAATACAAAGATAATATTATAATGTTTTCAATTTATTTTAAATTCATCCATTGAATTGAATTATTTACAAAAACCTTTAAAACAATATTGATTTAGCGGGAATAATGTAAACCTGCTTCTAAATTTAAATACATAAATATGTAAATTAATATGTGAAACCGATAATTAGTACATTCGTACGCTCTCATTGAAAACTCATCAGGAAGTAAAATACGTGAGTACCAAAAAGCTATTTTATAATAATTTGGATTTTGATTTCGCTTCAAATGCACTTTTTGCAGTAGAAATCAAATTTATCCTACTGGGACTGAATTGAATTTATTTAGTCAAATGAGTTACCTATATCAACGGATCGCTTTGTGTTAAGATTATTCAATATTTAGCTGGCATCACTTTGCAATGCTTAATTATTTATTTTTTACACTTTGGAAAAACTGAATTCTTGTGAGAAAATATCGATTCATTCGGAGTAATTAATGGTGACTTGGCTGTTTGTGACAGAATTTTCCGAGATTTCCAGCAAACAAGAACATGGAGTAACACCATTTAAGCACAGAAACAGCATTTCTGCTGAGTAAATTATTTAAATATTCTTTCAAATTTGTTATGCTTAATGGAATCGTTATATTTTTAACAAAAAAAATTGGAATTTATACCGGCAACGCTAGCCAAAATATTTAAAAAATAAATGTTTAGTTTATTCAAAAAATTTAAGATACTAATAACTTTTACACACGCAATACCAGAAGTATTCCCGTTTGTTTTTATTATTGCGTAAGCAGTAAAATACCAGTAAAAATTCAAAATAATTTTTAAAAAAAGTTGAGGTCGTTTTTTCAAGTATTGCAATTATTCATAGTTATACTGAAAAATTTTCACGCACGGAATTTCAGCGCTGTAACTCAACCTGCAGTCTCACCCAGCCACTGATGCGATTAAAAATAATTTTTTAATTTTTGTGAGACTTTCAAACGTACGTGGTCTCCACAATGCATAATGTAATAAAAATTAAAAACACGATTATTGATCAATCAATTAACGTTTTTTATACGTGAAAACACTCAGAAGCGACTTTACTTTAGATAAATAGAATTATAAAATTTTATTTACTATAATGCATTTAAATTAATGCATTTATGTAAATATTAATGAGTTAATCTAAGTTTATAATCAAACACTATTAAAATAAATTTTTATATAGGGAGTAGCGTAAATAAGTAAGTTTAAGTCGTTCGACAGGTTTTCAATATTTTATTATTGTAACGTTAATTATTAATAATTATTTGCTCGTGCCAAAGGCAATTTAGTCGATGACATTTATGTTGACACAGCTTATTTACTTTCAAAGCATTGTGTATATTAAAAGCATCTCACACTTTTTAGATACACGTCAGGTTTGCTGAAAAGTGTCAACATTTCACAATTTCTTAATTTAATTTGATATACTTTGCTTAAATTTTAATAAATTTTAATTAAACCCCAACGAACACCGACAACGTGTATTTATAATAAAATGGCACAGAGATGTCATTTAAAATTAAAATACGAAGACTTTTAATTTTCTCAGTTAATTGCCATTACAATTTAATTAGTTTTAAGGGAACATTGAATACGAAAAGTAATAATAATTATTCGAACAATGTCAATTAATTAATATTAGGCAACCAAAAATGCGCAACTACCGCTTCGTTTGAACCAACCTCGTAGGCTTTAAAATTCCAGTTCTTTTTTAATTTAAAAAAAATAAGGTTTTCAGTTTTTTTATGTTGTATTGCCAAATTTAATACACCAATCAAGTTAATAGAGCCATTATAATAAAGATTATATTATTTAATGACGAATAAATTGGAAACGTACCTTTATTGAAGATTATTAAATTTCTGGAGAATCTCCCTTATTTGACGAAAATTTCTAATTAAATTATCTATAAAATAGAAGACTTTTTAAAACTGAAACCGAAATAATCTCTTATGGGGGTTGACTTTTAGATGCTTTGTTTTCCAGTGGCCAATATACTTTACATTTCTTTTTATCTGAAAACTTGATTTATTTTGCGGGAATTTATGTGCCTTATTTTACTAACTTCAAAGAAAGTCTACTCTATCAGTAAGAAACGCTTAGATCGTTCCTTAGATATGTCAAAACCGTATCAAATAAAATTAACCGCTGTGCTAGTATCAAAGTTAAAGAAAAATTAATTTAAAACAGACTTGACTTGGAAAGATAAAATGCGAACAATTTTCAACAAAAATTATTAATATATCAAAACATATTTATAAATTTAAAAGAGATTTTTTTAATTTGGGAAAAATTAGTATCAACAACTCGCGCGTTACAGATCAAGATTTTGTCTTGGTTTTTAAACATTGTTCACTTACCACACTTGATGCATAATATACTAGAAAAATTATAAATTTTATAAGAAATGTTAATATTAACACCTTACTATAATTGGCTCTAATAATTAAATTATTAGATATTTTTAGTTACGTGATTGTAAAAAATCCTTCATCACAAAACACGACGAAAAATTTATTAATAAATAATATACAGGGTGTCCCCGTGACCATGGAGAACCTTTGAGGTGGTGATACAGGACACTTTTCTAAGACAAATTTTCAAATATAATTTTTTAAAGCAATTTTTTGAATTTGTGATTTCAAACGGCCATAGCTCCGATATTATTGATTTTTTAAGCTTAATGAAGTAGAACTTTTTTAAAGATCATTCGCTTATCTACAAATTAGGTTATAACCCCTTATCGCCTAGAATTAACGGATTTCGAGTTATAAATTAAATTAAGGGAACAAATGTTAACAAAATTCAGGATTTATATTTTTTACTTTTCTTGCGAACCCCGTATCTCTTAAACGAAACGTCTTAAAAAAAACTGATAAACTACACCGGATAGGGAATTTAACGGGCTACAACTTTGGTCAAATAAAATTTTTTGGGAAACCAACCGTTTTCACAGAAATTCTAAAAAGAGGTAAAAAAATAAATTCACTCAATTTATTTCAATAAATTTTCAAAATTGCCTCCCTCCTCTCTCATTTTCAGCACACAGACGTGCTCTTTTCTTTTTGTTTGAAATCAGAAATTCAAAAAATTGTTGTGAAGGGAGGTACCTCCCAAGGGTTTGGACTTCGACAAAAAATTTATTTGAAAATTTGCCTTAGAAAAGTGTCCTCAAAGGTTCTCCACGGTCACGGGACACTCTGTATAATAAAATTGATCTGATTATCATTAGCTAATTGAATTTATTATATTCTGTTGTATGAAATATTTAATATTCTAGACATTTATTTCAATATAGCGATTAGAATAATCTCAGGCAAATAGGCAACGTAATATTTGTTTTTTCTATATCTACGCGATCCTCGTATTACGTTTAATGTTTACCCAAAACTGAAATGAGTTTTTCTAAAGCAATTTTAACGTGAAAAAAACATTTTTTTTTTATTTACGTTTATACCAGCATAGAGCTCACGCTCTGAGCTAGCATTGCGAGTTGAGCAGAGTCAAGCAAGATTAACTTCAAGCTTTAAACTATTGATTTAGATTCCGATGATTCCATATTGGCTAGGCTCTCGATTATACTCGATAGGACTGTTATGCCAAGCTTCACGAAAAAAAGGTTTTCTTAAATCAAGAATAAATATATTCTTGAAATTTTTTATTTCATCTAAAAATATAATTTCTTTACGCAATAAAATATGCTTGTAGTAAAAATATCAGTTGTTGTCTTCTACAAAGAATATTTTTACTTAAAATATTATTTCAATTCAATAAAATTTCTTTGGAATGAAGAACACTGTTTTCTAGATACATGAAAATTAATATATTCTTAATCGAAGTAATTTAATTACGTAATTACTGAGACTAAAAGCTAGGTGCATTTTGCCCCCCCCCCCCCAATTTCAAATTTTTGATCCTAAATGGTCTAAATCGTTTGGACTCGTTTGTAACTTCCTTATTTTCGTTTGTACCAGTTTTGTTTTAGAAATACTTATTTCAAAATTTCTAATAATGACATTTAGCTAAATCCCCCCTTCCCCAGATTTTAAATTTTGGTTATAAGATAGTTTTAATGGTTTGTACCTGTGGGTGTACCTTTCTTATATTTGGTGGCACAAAATTTTATTTGAGATGTACAGAAATTGATTTTTGATATTTGAGGCATTGTTCTAAAAATCTAAATAGCTATTATTAAAACATAAAAATTAAAAATTTTAAAAACCCCTGACTGTAAAAATATTCCAAAAATAAAAATGAATAATATAAGCATCTTACTTCAAAAACTATTGTTCCCCTTTAAAAAGATCAAAATAATTGTTTATTTTTCACTCAACTCTTCACTTCACTCTCCGACACTTCACTCGAAAAATTAACTTATCATCCTCTCCCCCCCCCTCCTCTCACTACAAAATTTAAACATTAATTTTGAAGTCAGGGAAAACGGAGATTTGTTCCACTTACGAAACCTGTTTATGTATTTTAAATTAAAAATTCTCCGTTTCCCTTGATTTCAAAATTAATGTTTAAACTTTGTACTGGGAAGGGGGTGGAGAGGATGATAAATTAATTTTTTGAGTGAAGGTGTTATGTTTTCTGGATTTCTGGGAAAAAAATCCAGAATTTAGAATATCAAAAATCAATTTCTGTACATCTCAATAAACAATATGCGGTACAACCAAATATAAGAAAGGTACACACACAGGTAACAAACCATTAAAACTATCTTTTATAACCAAAATTTTAAATCGAAGAGGGGGGGAGAGGGGGACATTTAGCGAAATGTCATTATTAGAAATTTTGAAATATTTCAAAAACAAAACTGGTACAAACGCAAATAAGGAAGGTACAAACGAGTTACAAACGGTTTACACTATTTTGGATCAAAAATTTTAAATGGGGGGATGGCAAAATGCACCATTAAAAGCTGGCGCAAAGATAACATTTTTTATGTGATGTTAAGAACTTCTTAATTCAAAAACGTTTTTTATTTAAATCAAATAAATTTGTAACTACTTAGTTTAAAAACATCATTCTTTAATTTAATAATATATTTATGTGATCTAAGAAAACTGTATCAAGAATATTTTTTTCTTACAGCAAGAAAATATTTTCGTGCGGCTATTGAAAACAGAAAATTTCTTGATTCAACTGGTACTTATTTGAACCAAGTAATAATTTTTTTTTCTGTATACTTTACCTTCTCTTTTTTTTAAAGTTTTAAAATTCAGACATTTTTTCTCTTATGAAAATCGGTTTTACAGCAATACTTATTAGACATTATTTGTTGCAAATTTGATTTCCTTCATTTTTGTTTATATTCATTTTTTTGTTTTGTTGCACCGTTTCCGAGATACGGTGACTTAAAGCAAACTCGGTAAAAATTGTAATAAAATCATGATTACTTTTATGGTAATTCGAATAAAATTTTTACAGGGATTTGTTTAAGTCGCTGTATATCGAAAACTGAGCAACAAAATAGAAAAATGTATAGGAACAAAAATGAAGGGAATGAAATTTTCAAGAAAAAATGTCTAGTAAATATTACTGTAAAATCGATTTTTGTAGGAGAAAAAAAATATTCTAAAGATACAATTTACATTGCTACGATAGCTTTTTCTTTTTTAAATGAAGCTAAGTAGCTACTGCGGTTCTTCTGCACTTGAGAAGGCAAAAGTAAATTTATTTTCGTTATCATAAATTCAAAAGGAGAATACATGAGGTGTTATACTTTTTGACTTCTCCATTAGCAAAGTTTGTTACTCGTAAAATTGTATTAATTGAAAGGAAAATTGGTGATGCGATAAATTATTAACTACATCAAATTGTACTTGTTTATTAAGTTGTCGTAATGAAGTTATCAACCTCCTTAATTCAAAATCTCAAGTTTAGTATAAATTTACCGAATATCGAATTAAATCACAAGATTTACATAAAATCATTCGAGGAAAGCTTCCTTTGCGATACTATCGTATTATACATACTGAAACCGATGTAAAGTACCTTGTAAACACGACGGAATAGTTTAGGATTTCAAAATAGGTATCTTCGTGTTTTTGAGTAAAATTCAAAACTTTTAAAAGCAGGGATAAGCAAGGAAATTGAAGTTGTTTCCAAATTCAACCTCGATGGTTATTGTAGTGCCCCAGTTTCAACTTGATAAATTTTAACCATAATTTATTTACACAGGATCCAGGATCTAGCATCTAAGCTCATTCATAATGGAATAACAACTAACAAGTTATGATTTAAATTTGCCGGTGCACATAGAATTTTGTAATTTAATTACCTACGTAATCCTATTACTAAATTAACATTTCCTGAATCCTGATACGTTTGCAAGTAGAAACTTCCATTTTCTTAAATTTATCTACAACAAGGTATCTAGGAGCATTTAGAAAGCTCCGAGTGAGTTAGACTACATTTGAGATTAAAGCAAACAAAAACAGGAGAATTTTTCTATATCTTTTGTCTCTTTGATCTCGGCGAATCTTACAACAAAATGATGACATTAAAAAACTCGTTTAGCTCTATATGTTTTGTTACAATGAGACAAATTTTGCCAGCAAAAACCAGCAACCACATAAAACATTTTTAAGACATTTAACATTGGCTCATTCCTCGGTAGAATCTTTTCAAATAATTTGATTTATCACTTTGATTATTTCATAATTGCATTCCGTTAATTTACAAAGAAATTTTTAGTAAAATAAAAAACAAGATCAATTAACTTGCAAACTTTGGGTGATTTATCAAACAGAGCTTTTGGAGCTTTATTTTCGACACGCTCCATTTTTTTGCACAACGATAACAAAGTGTTAAAGAAATTACGTTAATGCTTTTTGTTACTTTCAGGTTGTAATTGTAATCCTCGAGGTTCCGAATTCTCGACTTGCGATATTACAACTGGCCAGTGTCGTTGCAAGCCTTTCTACGTGGGACGCACTTGTGACAAATGTCAGGTAAAAAATTGTTCCAATTTGAAAGAGCGTCAAATTCGGCAAAGTGAATTGTTTATTTTCGTTTCATCCATTTTAATTGCTAATTAGTTTCCAGTTTAATCTATCAAAGTTTTTTAATCTTTTATTCGAACGTCCAACTTCGATCCATTTTTGCAACTTTTAAATCGGTTTAAAATTGGATTAATTTTTTTAACCAAATTTTTATCCTAGGACGGTTACTGGGAACGAGGCAACGAATGCGTCAAATGCGATTGTGACATCGACGGTTCAAAATCAAATATCTGTGATTCGGCGACAGGACAATGCGACTGCAAGCCAGGAGTGGGTGGTTTTAGTTGTAGCACTTGCATACTACATTATTTCGGCTTCTCTCCTTCTGGATGCAAAGGTATCAGATACAAAAAATAATTTCTGAAAAATAAATTTCCGTAATATCGATTTTTACCGATAATACTAATTATTTCATTTACAGCTTGTGATCCTTGCAACAGAAAAGGACATATTTGTGACCCCGACACGGGTCATTGTATATGTCCCCCTTACAGTTACGGAGAATACTGCCAGATTTGTTCGATAAATACGTGGGGTTACGAACCCGATAAGGGTTGTAAGGTAACTAAACGAAAACTTTTCGTCGGATTATTTTTAAACTTGCGTTTTAGATTTGCAATTGTTCTCAATCTGGAAGTTTGAGTATGCAATGTAATTTACTTACGGGTGACTGCAGCTGTAGATTAGGTTACACGGGAACTTACTGTGATCGCTGCGCTCATGGATATTACGGATATCCTCGATGTCGAAGGTGCAATTGTAACTATGCAGGAACGGATAAATATTTGGCACAATGTGATAACACAGGCGTTTGTCAATGTACCCCAGATGGACATTGCCCTTGCAAGGTATATTATTCAAAATTATAAAAAAATCCGTATGTAATCCAAAATTTTTAGGTCAATGTTTTTGGAAGGAAATGTGATAAGTGTAAAGACGGAACGTTTGGTTTGAATTTGGAAAATACTGACGGATGTACACGATGCTTTTGCTTTGGAAGATCGTCGCAGTGTTCCGAGTCCGGACTGACCTGGGGTCGAATACGCATTAATTCTAGTCGCACTTTAACATTGAATCATCAAAATTATGTGAGTGAATTATTTGAAAACCTCTTTGTTCTTCTAAACTTTGTGTTCAATAGGATAACCCATATAAGGTGCAAGATATAGAAATATCTGAGAAATTGTTGGTGATACCGGGAATCCATGGAAACATTATGACTCAGCACTCTCGCTTCGACTCGCCTCTTTATTGGAAACTTCATCCAGAATTTAACGGAGATCGCATTCTGTCATACGGAGGCTATCTCAGCTTCGTTTCTCATACTCAAAATTCTCGGCAAAGGCTACCCCAAGACATAATAAACCATTATCCTCTGGTTCAATTACGTGGACACGGAAAAATAACATTGGAGTATTATCCACCGTTGGCGAGCACAAGCAATCGACACGAAGTTCGATTTCACGAATCCCTATGGAAACGGATTTATCCAAAAGACACTCACTTATCGCCCAGAGAGTTATTCATGATAACTTTGCAAAACGTTCAAAATATTTTCATCAAAGCAACAGATTCTTCCGATTTTGAAGGCCTAATGTAAGAATACATAAATTAATGACTTTTGAGACTCAAAATTTAATCTGTATTTAGTTTACAAGATGCCATACTGGACACTGCGATAGAAGTTCCTGGAAGTCCTGCACCTTTAGCTAGCGGTGTCGAAATTTGCGAATGCCCCCGACAGTACAACTCTTCGTCTTGCCAAGACCCAAGTATTGGATTTTTTCGTGATAACACGCCTTACACGGCCAATGGAACAATTTTAATCGACACATTTATTGGGCAGGCCAAACCTTGCCAATGCAACGGAAGATCGAACACTTGTAACATCGAGAACGGTTACTGTTTGGTAAAAGGTTAAAACTCTTGTGGTTGTAATCACTCTAATTTTTATTATTGTAGAGCTGTAGTGCAAACACCGACGGAAGGTATTGCGAAAGGTGCGCAGATGGATTTTATGGCAACCCAATGATTCCTTTTGGAACTTGCGATCCGTGCCCGTGTCCGCTACCAAATCAAAACTTTGCCAAAGAATGTTTACCTTTAAGCAGACAAAATCAATTTATTTGCATATGCCGAGAAGGTAAGTCGAGTGGATTTTTAATTTAAGATTTTTTTAATGAAAAATGTAATTACGTAAGGTTATACGGGTGCGAAATGTGATAAGTGCAGTTCCGGTTACTACGGACAACCGCACATTCCCGGCGGGAGTTGTCTGCCTTGCAATTGCAATATCGAAGGGAAAGCTAGCGATGACTGTGATTCAGAAACAGGTCAATGTAACTGTAAGCCAGGAGTTACGGGTAAACAATGCTCTCAGTGTGAAAAACCACGACACGTTTTGGAAAAATTCGAATGCACACGTAAGTGTTCGTTTTGAATTTATCGACTTTGATGGTCACAGTTTTTTATTTTTTTCAGCTTGCGATACTTGCAGTCAGTGGTTATTGGATGATATCGATGAGTTGTCCAATAATCTACACGCAAACACGTATTTCTTAAACGGAACCGTGCAGCCACCGTGGAAGAAGCTGAAGGACCTGGAGTTTCGTTATGGACATTTGCACGATAAGTTCGTTGTGATTTCAGAAAATCAAGATTTTGTAAACGATGTCCAATTAAGTCAAAATTTAACGGAACTTCAGCTTCGGTTGGATGATTTAAAACGTAATTTCAGTAGCAGAGATCCGGAAGCTGTTTTAGAGAATGGCAGAAATATGTGGAAAACTGCGGAAGAAATTCTAACAAATATACGCGACGATAAGTATCGGTTGCAATTGCTGAAGAAAACTCTAGAAAATTTCGGTAATTCTCACGTGGACACAAAAGAAGCGGTTAGGAGAGCTGAAGTAATGTTAAACGAAATTAAAATTATTGATCAAAATGTTAATTATCCAAACGAAAATGTTTTTGAAAAATGCAAATCCGTGAAAGAGTTGATTGAAAGGATGCTCGAAAAACCTTCGATAGATATTACAGAATTGCAAACCCAATTATCCAATTTAAATGAACGAATGGAGGATTTAGAAACCGTTGCTGTTCAAGCCGAAATTAAAAACGATCAGGCTGAAGTTTTAAATCGAGGCAATGAATTTGATCTCGAAAGTTTAAAAGAGAAAATAAGCATGATGGAAGAGATGAATAAAACTGCAAGTGACGATTTAGCACAAATTAAAACAATTTTAAATCAGACCACCGACATTCTGGATAAAATGAAAGATTATATGAGTTTGCTGAACAATTCCGAATTTAATAATCTAAAGGAACAATTAGAAAGACGACAGAAAGAACTTGCCGAATTTGATATGAAAATGTACTTGGACATGGTTGAAAAACACGTGCAACAATTAGAAAGCAATGCAACTAACTACGGACAGTTGTAGGTGAATTTTTTTAATTTTTTCAGCCGCTAAAATGTAATTTTTTCAGGTTTAATTTAACCAGTAGGGAAATCGATGCTCTTAAGGCTAGCGAAGCATACGCAAATATAAAAAAAATTATAGACGAAGCTGAAGAATTAGCTTCAAAAGCTCTTTCTGAAGTTAATACCGCATTGGATACTTTATCACCCGAAGGGAAGGATTCGATAGCAATCAACACTTCAATTTCACTCGCCGATTCTGAAAGACTGAAAATTCGTATTACACATCAACGCGAAAATCTTGCTGGTAGGTACTTAAAAATCTATTTTTTGATTTTAAAAAGCGATCCAATTATAATTTAAACTCCGAGCATTAGGACAATTTACGCTGAATTGCAAATTAGGATTGTAACTCACTAAAGTAATTGGATTTTTTAAATTCGTTTTAAATTATAAAAAATGTGTTGAAAGTTCCGTTTTACTTCGAATAAAATTATTGATCAATTAGAAACTGCACTCTTTGTTTTTTCAAATTATCAACTGTTTTAAGTCTAGAAACTCAAGTTTATCCAAAGAACTGGCTTCTCAAGCTTTCCAAAAATTGCTCATCCAACGTGTCTTTCCAGTTTTGACGATTGGACTTCCATTTAATGATATTATTTCTCATTTTAAATTTCAAAATTGATTTTTAAGGTATAAAGCAAAAGAAGGACAATTTGGTCCTGCAAGTAACAACATTGGATTCGAATAACTGGAGCAACGGATTGAAAAATCGGGAACAAGACACTGCTTTAAGAGAAATTAAGAATGAAATTAGCAAAATTGACCAAAAAAAAATTGAAGACTTAATCAAAGGCGCGATCGATGAAACCGATAAGATAAAGAGTGTCCATCGAAAATTAATGGACATTGCCGTTTTGCAACAATCCGAAATTGAAAAACCTTTGCAACGTTTGCAAACACTTCTTAGCACTGAAAGTAAGCGAAAGTGGTTTGAGTTTCCCAAATTTAACGTTTTCGTTCCAGAACTCAATAAACTCCAAGAACAATTAGATGTTACCAAAGATACCTTGAAAAATGTTTTTCAGCGGAACCAGACCTATATGGACATAATCCAGGAGGCCAAAAGCAAATATAGCGATTTTAAATATGTAAATAATTCAATTGCGAGAAACATGGACGAACTGAAGGCAAAAATTGACAATGCAAAGAAAACTGCCGACAGGGTAAACCGAATTTTATTTAAACCAAGTATTTGTTTAATTATTTTATTTTAGATTCGAATTTCTTTGACCGGACCCACATGTGCACGAACTTATTTACTTAATAATTTGTCGCCGTCCCTGACGACCAAGTTACTTATTTTACTTAATTATAGCAGCAATGGAGATAGCGATGTCCCTAACTCCTTATTTAAATTAAGCACAACAACAAATCAATTCATGAATCTGACAATAACGAAAGACATCTTACAGTTTGAATGGAAGCTTGGCGAAAACATTAATAACTTGGCTTTCACCAATCCTTTAATTCACAACAGCTTTTACACCATCGAAATTGAAAGGTAAACTTTGTGAAGCTTATGAGACATCTTATTTAGAAAATCGTTTTAGAATTGGAAATTATGCGACGATGTCGGTGAACAAAATAAAAGTTTCCAAAATGTCCAAATACCAGAACCAAACGGCAATTTTTAGAGCAGAACCGACCGATTTGGTACATATAGGTCCTGGGTTATCAGGATGCTTGAGAGATGTTTTTTATGACACCTATAGAATTGGATTATGGAATTTCCAAACTACATCGGGAAAATGCTTTGGATGCATAAGGTGATTTTATTTGATTCCTCAGAAGTTAAAACATTTACCTATTTTTAAATTTTAGGAGCAACGAACTTACTATAGAAAATACATACGATTTTTACAAAGGCGACGGTTACTCTGAGATTGCAAAGGAATACCAAGAACGTTATGCAAATCCGGGAAAATTCAACGTGCAATTTTCGCTTAGAACATTTGATGAAAATGCTCTTCTGTTTTTAGCTGCAGATCCCGAAAAGGTAAAACAGCATCAATGATCTTAATTTTTGATTTTTCCACTTTTCAATTTTAGAAAAATTACTTAGCCGTATCTTTAAAAGACGGTTTCGTCCAATACGAAATTCATTACGCCAACAACGACGATATCGTTTTGCGATCGAACCAAAAATTTAATAACGGAGAAAAAGTGAAAATTTCGGCTGAGAAGGTCTGGAAAAAGAATTCAAAACAAGATATTGCGGTTTTGAAAATCAATGATGAAGTTCTACTCAGCGAAAATCGCAATAATATTGACAGTTCTGCCGTGTTACGACTCAAAAAAGTCAATTATTACTTTGGTGGGGTTCCGCGCGACTACTTTTTGAAATCCAATGAGGCCTCTTCCAATTTGCACACGCACGCGTCTCTGTTAGGAGGATTGGATGAACTTAGCGAATATCAACTGTTTAATGACGATATCATAGGAAAGTTTGGTGTTGGCCTTCAAAGCGGTGAAGTAAGTGTCTCTTTCTGTACTTTTTGGAGTAATATTAAATTTCCGCTTTGCAGTTGGAATATCAACAAGTTTGGTTTGAAGGTGACGGTTACATGCACTTACAGACATCAAAATTCCAAAATCAAGTTGTTTTCTTATTGAAAACCAAAGAAAATAACTGCTTTTTGATGTTGGTCAATAATATTACGTTATTCAACGTAGTAAATGGTAAAATCAGCATCACTTTAGATTTTTCCAACAAAAAAATTCTGACTTCTAATGAAATTGTGAGCGACAATGAATATCATCTAATCGAACTCGATACCACTGATACCACGGCAAGTTTAAAAATTAACGGAATTCTTCAAGACATCGTTCAATATGACAACATAGAAAATGACTTGCAAGATGACACAATTTACTTAGGAGGAGGAAAGCCTGTTCAGCATATTTTTGGAAACCAAAACTTGTTTTCCGGTGTCATTAGCGACATAGTCGTGGACAATAAGTAAATCCAAAAAAAATTAAATTTATACCAATATTATTTTTTTTAAATTACAGATTGGTGAAATTCGACAAAAACTCGATTAAATCATTCGAACACGCCAAAATTGGACGAAACGAGCGTCAAAAAAATTTACGAATTACCAAAATTACCAAAAAAGTTAACGTAAATTCAGATAACAATCCATCCAACATAAAAGAAATGCAAAACACGGAAAGTTGTGGCGAATCACCAAATTACACTTTCGATCCAAGTGCTGCAAAATTTGGCGATAAACCTCACAGTCATGTACTACATTACATAAAAGACAACTTTTGGAGAAAAGACTATACCATCGAAATTCAATTTCGAACCCTTCAACCCAGTGGTTTACTGTTCCTCGCATTTGTAAATGAACATTAAAATTTGGAAAACTATTTTTTTTACCGAATATTCTTTTAGGGCCCCAGGCAACAGTTTAATTTATTAGAAGTCAAAAATGGAAGACTTAATTTCAAAGCAAACGGAAAACGCATAAGAGAAGTCAGTTTACCGCAAAAAATTGATGACGGAAATTGGTACACCATAATAGTGGAAGTTGCAGGTTTAAAGAAAAAACGAAAGCTGACTCTTGCAATCAACGGATTCAAAACGAAGCCAATTCGACCACCCAGGAACAAACTATTCAGGGAATTTTTCATTGGAGGTGTTTCCCAAAACACCACGGTCCCCAGCATTATTGTACGTTGCTTCAAAATTCAAAGAACCAAGCTAACCTTTTATTTTTAGAGAAATATTTTGCATCCGTTCAAAGGATGTATGAGAGGCTTAAAATTGAATAAAAAATCCCAAACCTTAATTAAAGACAAAAGCACAATCCACCACAACATTGGGCAATGTTTTCCACATATTGAAAAGGGATCGTATTTCGGAGGAGATGCATATGCAATATACAGTAGGTTCCGGTTGAATTTTCTTTTGTGTTCTTCAGTTATTTTTTTTGCAGATAAATTCTTTCACATCGACCAAACGCTCGAGCTAAGTTTGCAGTTCCGCACTTCTGAACAGAACGGAATCTTGTTAAGCGTTTCCAATCCTAGGAATAGCCCAGCGTTAGCGGTTGAACTTCAAAACGGTGCGATTGTGATGACCACCGATAACGGTTATGGAACTGTTACAAATGTTACCAATAATTTGTCCGATTTTGCTTTATGTAATAACCAATGGCATAATGTTACTGCTGTTTATACCAGCACGGAGATTACCATCAACGTTGATGGCATTAGAAAAATTTGGGTGCAGCCCAATGAGGAGACGTTAATGGACGAGTTGGAAGCTCCTCTGTATATTGGGGGATTACCAGGTTTTTAATTTTTACACGTCTTTGTATCGGCAATTTATTTCAAAAATTTTTAGATTACGCACCGGTTGGAACGTTAAAAATGAAGGAAAATTTTAAAGGATGTATCAAAAACATCAAAATTGGCGAGAATATAGCAGATTGGTCAAAAATGGAAAAAATCAGTAACATTTTGTTGGATTCCTGTCCCACAATTCAGTGAGATATTTGTGCGATTGGTTTATGAAAATTCAAACGGTTCGTGATTCCCAAGAAAATTAAACGGAGGGTGGAAGTTTTTGAACGCCAACGAGGCTTTGGATGAGCTGCATCATTTTAAACAGTACAAGTCATTATTTCAGAGTATTAAACGCCATGGATGTATTATATTTCACTGCCATTTTATTGTAAATATTTTGTACAAATGCCATATTAATTTATAGTAGTTTTTTATGTGAATTTGTTAACTATTGAATAAATTACATTTCTATATTTTCATTTTTATTTTAATTTTAAATTTTGTAATTGGATTAGTCCTCTCCTTTGGGCAAACAAACTGCTTTTAGTCCCAGGTTGATACGATAAATGAGGGCTAAGATATTTCAATTTCAAAAATAAATGCTGCAAATCATTATAAAATTTATTATGGCATTAACCTCTTAACGTCCCATCCTAAATTGGACCATTGAATTGCAACCCGCAAATTAAAAACTAATTCTTTAAAATTATCAAAATTTTCAATATATGACTTCTGTCAAATATTCCTATTTTTAAGAGGTTAAACCACTTTTTTGGAAATAGCTCCGTTCGGCTAACAGAATAAGTTGTTCGGTCGTACTCTTCCCAGTTTTTAATACCATTTTGTAAAATGCTCCATTTTTATCTTGGAGAAGCAAATGTGGATGATCAAATTCGACTATCCTTCCACTGTCCATCACCAGTACCCTGTCGGAATCAATTATTGTATTTAGTCTATGAGCGATGGTTAAAACTGTACAATTCAAAAACTTTTCCCGAATGGTTTTTTGGATTATAGCATCCGTTCTAAAAAAAATAGTTTTATTATAAGCAATCAGAACTACCAGATAAAAATTTTTACTGTGGATCTACATTGGCTGTGGCTTCGTCCAAAAGAAGTATCCTATTTTTCCTGATGAGCGCACGTGCCAAACAAATTAATTGCCTTTGCCCAACACTGTAATTGGAGCCTTGAGCTAGAACCTTGTATTCCAAATTATTTATGGTATTTGAATCGTCCTTTAGTTCCACCTTCAAATACAAAAATTTGTGTCTTGGTATTGTGCGAAATTAAATATAAAAAACCTTACTTCTTTTAAGGCGCTGTACAGTACATCATCCGAATACTCTCCAAATGGATCCAAATTGTATCGTAAAGTTCCAGAGAATAAAACAGGATCTTGCGGAATAATCGAAATTTTGGACCGTAAAGTTTTCAAATCAACTTCTCTTGTTGAAATCCCATCAATTTCAATATCGCCTTCCACCATCGCTAATCTCATCAAAGCTGTTATGATGGAAGACTTACCAGCTCCAGTTCGTCCAACTATTCCAATCTAATAATATAAGCTTAAGTGATTATGCTAAAATGTTTAATCCAAGAGATCACCTTTTCGGTTGCATTAAAAATCCCATTTAAATTTTTTAACGTCAACGGTTTATTTTTCCCATATCGCAATCCCAAATTTTTAAAAATAATTTTGCCATTTTCGGGCCAATTTTGGTTAAGCTGACTTTGAATCGCAGGTTGTTTTTCTAACGGTAAAAGGGTATATTCCAGAACTCTTTCCACTGCGATAAGCTGGGTAACAGTTTCAACAGACTGTCGTAAACCCCACTTTAATATTCCAGTTAACGTCGCTGCTTGTGTTATTGCTAAACCAACATCACCTCCGGTTGGGTCTAAAATTTTGATTTCATAATGCTATTCCATGTACAAAGCCAAAACTACTGTACCTCCAATTAATAAAAAACTGAAGGTAATTATTGCGGTAAAAACAAAACAAAAAAAATCGAGGACAAAGCCAAATGCATAAGTAAGGGAAAAATACATGTACGAAGCACTAGTGTACGAGTCCTGATATTTTTCGAACTCTGACGTCACAATATCTTGCGATTTATAAGCTCTTATTATCGTGAGACCCTGCAGAGTCGAATTCAAATGGGAAAAAACCGGGCTTCGACCTAAAAGTTAAATTACAATCGGTTGATTCTAATTGAAAGTTACCTCACAAATTCCTTCCACCCTTTTCACACTTTTGGCTGACTTTAAGTAGATTTTTCTCATAAATGCAAAAAGTAACCCAATAATTACAATGGGAAAAATGAAATATGGCCTGACTATCACCACTAAAATGATGGAACCTGTCATTAGTAATAGAATCTGAAAATATGGTAAAACTTGACTGGTTGTGGTGTTAAACATTTATTTCTTACTTGGGCATTATCCAACAGTGCTCTTGGTAATAATTCATCGATGGAGCTGATATCTTTGGAAAATCTGTTCAGTATTCTTCCCCTTGGATTATTATCGAAAAAATTCATATTGGTATTGACCACGCAAGCAAACATTTTATCATGAAGACTTTGCGAACTCTTCATCGCAAAGTAGTAAAACAAAAACGACCGGAATATTATTGTTACAAATAATCCTGCTATTATTCCAGCGTAAACTTGCAAATAGTGATTCGAAGAGTAATTGTTGGAAATGGATTCTTCTTGGGTTACCCAATATTTTATATAATAATCACTGGAAGAAACAAATACTTGGACAAGCAAAAACGACGCCGCTAAAAAAAGGACAACTCCGTAATTACTGCCAGATGATAAATATTTTAAAAGGAGCGATCCGGGAACCGATCCTTTCGACGATTTTTCTTTAAAATCTTTCGATTTATCAATCGCAATTTCCACTTCCATTAATTTTTCGAGTAACACTTCTTTTCCGTTTAAACTTATCTCCGAGTTACATTTTTCCTAAAACTCATTAGTATTTAAATCAATTTTATATTTTGGCTTAAACTTACATTAAGGTCATTTTGGCTTAAACTTATGTTAAGGTCATTTTGACTGAAATGTAATTCGTCTATATTTTCGGGATCTTTCATCAATGTTTGGGCATAAAAATGTTCGCTTAGCGCTAATTTATCAAACTCACCCTCTATTTCAATTGCACCCTAAATCAAAATTATTAAAATTGATAATGCAAATTTTCCTTGCTTACTTTATTAAAAATGTAGATTTTGGTAGCGCTCTTCAAATGATATACCTGATGAGTAACCAAAACTCTCGTTTTGTGTGCCAAAAACCCATTAATACATTTTTGGTAAATATGTTTAGCGACTGACGCGTCTACGGCAGATAACGGATCATCGAGCAGGTAAATATCTGCTTCGCGATATACCGCTCTTGCCAGGTTTATTCTGGCTTTTTGGCCTCCGCTCAGTGAAGCTCCAGTATCTCCAATTATTGACAAATCTCCGTCAGGAAATTGTTCCAAATCTTTCTCTAATGCGCAAACATGTATAACTTTATCATAGCGTACCTTATTGTATTTTTGACCAAATATAATATTTTGACGAATGGTAGCTGCAAAAGTCCAGGCGTCCTGTGACGCGTAAGAAAAACTTCCGTCTCCTTCAATCTTGCCGCTGGAGATGCACAATTCACCTAATAAAATTTGGATCAGTTTTGAAAGAACAAATACAAAAAATACCTAAAAGGGTTTGTAGGAATGCACTTTTTCCGGATCCAACAGGTCCTATAATCCCCACCAAGCTTCCTTTGGCAATTTTAAGATTTACGTCAGAGAGTGCATTGTCTTTGCAATTTAAGGTCCATTGTGCCGTTAATTTGGTCACGCCAACGGCGAGATCTTCGTTTGTATTTCTATTTATTTCAAAATGTTTGTGTTCATCCAACAACAAAAAGTCTTGTATTCTTCTAATAGAAGTCAAAGTTTCGGCCACCTCAGTTACGGCTCGAATAAACAAAGCAGATAAGACGTTTGATATAATATCGTAGTAAGAAACTAAGACGAACAGCTAAAAATTCTTTTCCAATTGTGGGATTAAAACATAAAAATTGTATAATTACTTTTCCGGCGGTTAATTCTTGGTTGGTTAGGACAACCGTCAAAAGAGCCGAAAATATCGCAATTTTTGTGGTGGTAACAGAAAACGTCATAAATAGCGCTCTGATATAGGAAAATTTTCGAATAATTTGTAATTCTTCTATTCTGGCAAATTTGATTAGTTTTTCAAATGGTTTTTCCCAAGCGTACATTTTGATCACTTGAACTCCCGCAATAATTTCATCCATCAGCCGAATTCTTTCGTCCGTTTTTAAGGAAGTTTTTTTTCTAAATGTGGATGCCAATTTTCCAGTGTAGCCTGTTAAGGATTTTCAGTATTAAAAAAGTTATTTAAAAATTATTGACAAAATGTACCTTGAAGGGGGATAATTAATGAAGCTGGGATAACTCCTACTACGCCAACAAATCCTGCTTGGTAATATAGTAAATACGTCACGATTATGGCAGCACATGGAGTAACCCACAAGTAATGGAGAAGAAAAGCACAAACTTCAAATCGACTTACATCGGTCGATAGCAAATTTACAACTTTTCCAGTAACCAATTTGGATAGAGATGTTTTGCTTAATTTCAAAGCCTGAAGATTTAAAAAATTGTATAATATCAATTTTGTTAAATTATCTTACTTTTCTGTATACAAGAGTACAACAAGACGACCGAATTATCACTCCAGTATGGCAGCCTTTAAGCATGTACTGGTTAACTACTAACGCAATACCTGCATTGCACGCAACCAAGACCGTTGCATATATCAGGGCATCTTGTTTGGTTTTGCTGGTATTTGGGGTAAAATAATCTAAAAGTTCTCCCAGCATGATGGGATACAGTATGCGAAGTACCACTTGTGCGAAAGCCAGTAATACTCCAAGAAATAAAAATTCCGGCCAATAGGTTCTAGTTAATACTTTCAGTAAGCTAGGCTTTCCCGTATGTCTGGTTTCTTCCAAATGGGCCTTCCATTTACTAAAATAAAAATTATGAATTATAATAAAAATTGATCGAGAATATTTTAACTTACGATTCCAAACGGTTGCCTAGTTTTGAACATCGATCACTTTTTAACGGATTGTATAAATCGTCAATCTCTAAATCTTTCTTGTATCCTTTTCGAAATAATTTAGCTGTGTATCTACGACAAGAAATAATAAATGATGGTCAAGTTAACGTGTTTTTAACGTTTTTTTATTCGGTTATTTATGTAACGTGTTTTTTACGTTTATTTTAGGCAGTGTTAACTAAAATTTTGAGTGCACTAAATTAAGTAAGGAGAGTTTAAACATTGTAGTTGTATATAAGTTAATGTAAAAATAGGTTCAACAAAATTTTTAATACTTACGTGAAAAATAAAATTGAAAGAAAATTAGCTCGCTCTCTAGGATTTGTGTTAATAATTTCACTGGTTTCATCCATTTTGGTTAACTAAAATTAAATGTAACTTGCTGAATATGCAAAGCATAGCACATTTTATTTAAAAAAAACATGAGCAACAAAAGATAATTATTTCTGTATGCATTAATCTACAGACATGCTTACGCAAGTATTTATTTGTTTTATTTTGTTGAACACAAAAATGTAATTAATAAAAAATTCAAATAGTTAAAAACATCCTAAAGTATCGTATTTTTGAAAATTTACCACAACCCCCCCCCCCCCGCCATTTAAATAATATGTTTTATATTGAATTAAAGTTTTAATTGTTTTATTGTTTCAATTTAAATTTTTAATTTTGACCGATAAGGGGTTTAATCTGAACCTACTTACGTTTTAATATAAATTTTGACTACTTACGTTTTAATAAACTTGAGGTATAGTTTTCAATCGAATTATTCCAAAACATCAAATTTTTATAAAAATAAAAATTTGGAATTTATATCAATATCTTACTTTTATAATTTGTAAGAGCTATTATAGTTATAAGGCAATGACCGGTAAAACTACAGATATTTTCTGAAATTTTTTGTTCAAAATTCTATTATCTTAATTTTGTTTACTTTACATTATCTACGTTATTTATAATCAAAGTCCTTGTGTTTTAAAAAATGTCGTACCTGTTTTTTACCACACGCAAAGCTAAAATATAATATTTCTAAAATTTTCAAAATTCAAAATTTACTTACAAACGTTTCTCTAGTTGTCTTGAAAATACAAATGTCCCCCGTCAAATTTATTACATCAGACCGTTTCGGTCAATTAGAGAAAAATATCATATTATAAGTGTAATTAATGATAACAAAAAAACTAGCAGACATGGAAATTTAAATTTTTATAAAAAATGTAATATCTACAATGCAATTTATATAATTTTAAAAATAAATCATATTATAATGTTTCAAGATTACTGTAAGATTTACAATCAGAAAAATAAATTTGCCAGTCGAACAAACACTTATCAAAATATCGATAAGTGATTATAGACCATTGACTTTAGACATCCAACATCGCAATAAATCACATGTTTCTTATTTTTTGGTATGTTGTTAGGGTTAACCAATTTTGCAGCTTCGAAAGACCTGTGCTAACTTTGCGGTGCTCGAAAAATCTCGACATTTTTCAACTGATTTCAGTTTTTTGGCCCGAAACTCCTGAAAGGGTGCATCCTACGGAAAAAGTCATTCTATTCTTTTTTGAAGCTGTGAACAATTCCTACAATTTGAGTCCAATTTCAATTTATTAGGTCCAATAGATCCTAAAATGCAAGACTTCGAAAATTGGATTTTTTTTCCAAAAGTTCAAATTTTCAGTTTTGTCATCTGTCGGGTTGAATATTGACTGTAACACTCGTTCTACGAAAAAAATCATTAAACATGAAGTTTTAGAGCAGTTATTTAGCTTTAATTTAAGACCTGAACGAAGTCTGGTAGGCTCAACAGGTGCTTCGGTATCTTAAAAAAAACAACATACAAAAAAATCAGAAACATGTGATTTATTCCGATGTTGGATGTCTAAAGTCAGTGGTCTAATTTCTGTAATCCAGGGGATTTCCACCAAACAAGCAGCTTGACTGCTTAATTGTGCAGAAAGCCTTGGAAAAAAGAGAAAAAGCCTTGGAAGAGAGTCTTCCAGAAAAACAAACATAACGCTAAGGTCAATCTAGCTCGTCTTGCCACAACCAAAGAAGCAGCTGTTCAACATAGCTATCGCACGTACCACCAAGTGCAGAAATGGTTAGGGGTGGATAAAGACCCGTCAAACTGAGGCTGGAGTACAAGCAACCAGGGACTGCTTCCTTTACAAAACACTAGAGATCCTCCTCCACAAACTGTCCTCAAATTCCTTTCTTGAAATTGCATCAAGAGATGCAAGAGAGGAACTTGCTCATGCCAAAACGCAGGGCTGAAGTGCTCTGATTTGTGAAAGATGACACTGTGTCTACGAGGAAGACCTCGACAACCTCCCACCTATCACCTTCTCATCCCAAGGATCAGCAGCACACGAGGACCAACCTAGGCCTTCCGGAAGATTCCAGGTTTGAACGAGAAGAAGTTGCGGAATTGTAAACTTTTAAATTAGCATTTTTTAAATTACACCTTTGTTTTATTTTTTCACTTCGAATATTGAAGGTATATTCGATTTAGTTAAGCCTTATTGGTTCCACAAATTGTCAGGCTACAATAATTCCTGTTCCTCACCTTATTTCGCCAATTTTTGTTTTTCTAAGATGACGAAGTATTGTTGGGCTTACAGACTTCGTTCAGGGCTTAAATTGATTCTAAATAACTGCTATATTATTCATATACTTCATATTCAATGAATTTTTTTGATGCTGGTCCTTCGAAGCTGCAAACTTGGTTTTATACCCAAAAATCAGAAGCATGTAAATTATTCCTATGTTTGCCCTATTTTTTGTCTACCGTCAGTGGTCAAATGAGTTTAAATGAACAGAAACACAACAAGGTCTGTTAAAATTTTAGCTCACCGGGAAATTAGTTTATTGCCATAGGAGTGACTTTAATACAAAAACTTTCAAATTAATTGTGTTCGTCTTTAATTGCAGCTGCCTCAACAACGGCAACAACATAATGGCACAAGTATCCATTCGAAAACAAACGATTAAATCCCAAAAATATCTTATTCCGGTTATGTACAGACTATTAAAAGGAAGTTATCACTTTAACAGAGCTTTTAGTAGCTATAAGAGCCTCAATCAGGGCCGTAGCCGCACTAAAAAATTAGGGCAGGCTCAAGGTAGGCAGAAATTGTCTAAAAAAAAAGGTGAAATCCAAAAAGTGGAACTATGCTTTATTTTAAAAAATAAAAATGAAAAGTGAATATTAAAAATGTTGCAATTGTCGGTTTCTTTGCTCATTAAATTTTTTCAGAGGTACGTATAAATCCAATGATTTTGCACACATTTTTTCATATACGAGAAGCGATAAATTAGACATTCGTTTTTGTTCACCACTATAATCTCTTGCGGTGATGGAAGTTGGATGCCCAAAGTTTGCAAATATTTAACTTTATCCAAATCAATTATTTCTTCTTCTGCACTGGAAACTGCAATTAGGAGTGCATCGTTTTCAATAAATCTCCTTTTCATTTCACTCAAAATAACATCAAGAGTTTCATAAAAGATTGCTTTAAAATTTTGGTCAATATCTCTTTTTTCACCAAGTACATCATATATACTAGGAAAATTAAATATTCTTCTAAATATTTACAATTCTTCTAAATATTTAATTTAGTTTTAAATCAAAACATAAAAAAAGTTGGCGCTGGCCGCCAGGACAGGCTCAAAATTTTCTAGGGCAGGCTGAGCCTGCCCTGACCTACCCTTGGCTACGGGCCTGGCCTCAATAAAACTTTGTTTGGTGCTTCAACAAATTTTATTGTTTTTGCTGTATAGAAAAAAAATTTGTTGATTCAACAAATTTTGTTTGGTTTCTTTGCTGTTACAACAAATTACATATTATATATAACAAAATTTTTTCTCTTAAGCAAAAATATTTGTTGGTTCAACAAATAGTTTTTTTTTTCCTAAACAGAAAAGGATAACAGAGCTGCTAGTAGCTATAGCTTCAACAAAACTTTGTTTGGTATTTCAACAAATTTTGTTTGGTTTTTTTGCTGCCACCACAAATTTTATGCTGCCATAACAAAATTTTTTCTGTTCAGCAAAAATATTTGTTGGTTCCACAAATGATTTTTTTCTGTGGTTTTCTATGGCACGAAAACCTAAGTCAGCTTTTGTAAAATTTGCACGTTATTTTAAATTATGGTATTTTCAATATACATGCCAATCCGTTCTATTAATGAAGTTTATAAAAATAATTTAATTAAATTTGAGATATTTACCTGTATAAAATTAACACACAGAGAAAACTAAATGTTTTAATAGATGATACTAGTTTTGTTAGCTCTCCTTAAGAATTTCAATATAGGTCAGATGAGTTGTGTAACGTATGCTTGTCTTGTAACAACTGATAAAATAATTTTATTGTCAACATAGAATATAATACAGCATATAACAACAGCTTAATTGAATAATTCAACAAAATGCTTTTATGGTCATCAATGCAGAGGTTTATTCTTCTTCTCGTAACTATTTTTCGCAATTAAATACAGCTGTTCCATCATAGTATTTCCAGTATCCGCGACCATTTTGTAGAACACACCGTTCCGATTTTGCAAAAGTATGTAGGGATGATGGAAGTCTGCAATTGTTCCGGAATCCATCACCAGCACCTTATCTGAGTCCATAATTGTGTTTAATCGATGAGCTACTGTTAATACTGTACATTTATCAAACTTTTCCCTGATCGTTTTTTGAATTAAAGCATCAGTTCTGGAGAAAAAAAAGTTTCATTGTAAAAATGTTAATTTCACGTAAACTTACTGTGGATCGACATTGGCAGTAGCTTCGTCCAACATCAATATTTTGTTGTTCCGAATAAGGGCTCGTGCCAAGCATATCAATTGCCTTTGTCCAACGCTATAATTTGATCCTCTGTCCAATACTGTGTGATCCAATTTATTTATTACATTTTCTGAGTCTTTCAATTGCACCTATAATTTCAAAACCAATTTTTGTTTGATTAGAAAAAAGTTATACTAACTTCGTCTAACGCTTTATAAAGAACACTGTCTGGGTATTGCTGGAATGGGTCCAAATTATAACGAAGAGTCCCGGAAAATAATACTGGATCTTGTGGAATAATGGAGATTTGAGAACGCAGTGTTTCTAAATTTAAATCTTTTGTGGAAAGATCGTCAATTTTAATTTCTCCTTCGACTATGGCCAATCTAAATAACGCTGAAATCAAGGAACTTTTTCCAGCTCCCGTACGACCCACAATACCAATCTGCCAAAAAACCGTCAAAAAAATATTGGAAGTTATAACATTATTTTACCTTCTCTTCTGATTGAATGGTCAAATTCAAATTATTTAAAATTAAGTTACCACATTCCGAATATCTTAATCCTACATTCTCGAAAGAAACTTTGCCAAATTCAGGCCAGTTCTCAGATGGAATATTTGGAATTACTGGTTGCTTCTCAGCTGGAAGTTGGGTGTATTCCAGTATTCTCTCTACTGACATAAGTTGGTTAGCGACTTCTGCTGATTGACGGACGCCCCATTGTAGCAGGCCAGTTAAAGCAGACGCTTGTGTTATGGCTAAGCCTACATCCGCACCACTGGATTCTTAAATAAAAAATTAAAAACTTAATTGGAATGCTGCCTAATTGCATACCACTTTTAAACAAGACAAAACTGAAGGTAACTATGAACGTGTAAATAAAACAAAAGAAATCCAAAAAAAATCCAAAGGCAGAACTGGTGCAGATGTACATAAAACAAGCGCTGGTATGCAAATCCTGATGTTTGTCAAACTCTTGCTTTAAGATATTTTGCGCTCCGTAAGCCCGTATCGTTGTAAGTCCTTGTAATGTAGCATTTAAATGGGAAAAGACCGGACTACGAGCTAAAAATAAATGAATAAAAAACTGTAAAACAAGCTTCAACGACTCGACTTACTGATCCCATCCAGCCTTTTAATGTTTTTGGAAGTCTTCAAATATACTTTTCTTAGAAATACAAAAGCAATCCCTATGATTCCAACTGGAATTAATAAATAGGGTCTGATAATTGATACTAAGACCAACACTCCACACATCACTAGGATTATCTAAAATTTTCAAAATCAAAATATTTTAATCTTGACGAATTTTCTACCTGGGCTCCATCCAAAACAGCTTTTGGTAGTGCTTCATCCACAGATCCAACATCTTTAGCAAATCTGTTCAATATTCTTCCACTTGGACTAGTTTCAAAAAACCGCATGGAAGTATGGATAATGCAGCAAAACATTTTATTATGTAAAACTTTTGAACTTTTCATAGCCATAAAATAAAACAATAAAGCGCGAATCAATGCTAGCACAAAGAGAAGTACCAGTAAAGCAGTATAAACGTTGATGTAAGTACCTCTGGGAAAATCGGATAAAGTATTTTCGCTTTTACTATTTTTGTAAACTTCTTCTTGTTTTGCCCAATAGCTAACAAAATAATCTACCAAACTAACCGACACTTGGGTAAGCAAAAATAACGTCAAAGTGGTACCAACCAAAAAGTAACTCTCACACGCTGCCAAATACTTAAAAAATAATAGACCGCCCACTTTGCCTTTAGAGGATTCTTCTTGTAGATCTTTTACTGTTACTTCTTTTGTTTCGTGTAATTTTAGTTTTGACCCATCCACGGAACTCAAATTACTACTGCTGCTCGTTATGGAGTCGTGTACTTCTGTATTAGATATTTGTCTTGTACATTTGGTAACTTCCATATCCAAATTTGCTTCGGGAACGTCTGGTTCGTCACTTCCAAGACTTTCAGCATAGTAGTTTCCACTTTCAGATAATTCAGTGAAGGACCCTTGAATTTCTAAATAACCCTGCAGTAATACAATTCTGTCAAGTTTAATCTACCACCGATGCAACTTACATTTTTAAGGATGATAATATTATGTGCATTTTGCAAGTGATGCACTTGGTGAGTTACCAAAATTCTGGTCTTGTTAGCTAAATATCCATTGATACATTTTTCATACAAATGCTTTCCAACAGCTACATCTACGGCAGATAATGGATCATCGAGCAAATAAATATCTGCATCGCGATAGACAGATCTGGCTAAATTTATTCTTGCTTTTTGCCCACCACTTAACGAAGCACCTTTTTCGCCCACAACTGAAAGGTCACCAAAGGGAAATTGTTTAAAGTCTTTCTCTAGAGCACAAACTTTGATAACTTCGTTGTACCGTTGCTTGTCAAATTCTTGCCCAAATAATATGTTCTGCCTAAGGGACGCAGAGAAAATCCATGCTTCTTGAGAGGCATATGAAACAGTTCCGTTTACTATAATAACTCCATTCGAAATACACAATTCGCCTGCAATGCAATTAAACGTTAGTTAAGTAATTAAGTTTGGAACTTGGAATATTACCTAAAATACTTTGCAGGAGACAACTTTTCCCATTTCCCACGGGACCTATAACTCCCAACAAAGTACCTTTTGGAACAATCAAATTCACATCATTTAATGCATTTTCTTTTGCTTCAGAATCCCATTTTGTGGTTACTTTATTCAATTTAATAGCTACATTTGGATCATTATCTGTTTCGATATCGATGTTTTTAAATTCGGCGTACAATAAAAAAATTTGCAATCTTTTTATGGCAACTAAACATTCTGCTACTTCGGAAATACCTCTGACAAACATGGATGACATTATAAAAGACAGGATATTAAAATATGACATGAAAACAAAAACCTGAAAAGAAAATGACTCAGTCGAGTTAATTTCTGATTGCTATACATACCTACATTTGCAGCACTGAATTCTTGATTTGTGAGAGCAATGGTCAGTAGGGAGCTAAATAGAGCAGCTCTTGTGGTGAATAAGTTAAACGTCATATAAATTCCTCTAACATAAGACAATTTGATAACTTCGTTCAATTCTAATTTTCGAGCTATCTGAATGCATTTTTCAAATGGTTTTTCCCATGCATACATCTTAATCACCTGAACTCCAGATATAATTTCGTCCATTAATCGAATTCTCTCGTCTGTTTTGTAAGCGGTTTGTCGTCTGAATGTGGAAGATAATCGTCCAAGGTAACCTGAAAAGTTTCAGTTAGAAAAAAAATTGTTTTCAATTTGGGAAGAATTACCTTGAGTTGGAACAACGGCAAGCACTGGAAGTATTCCAACAAGACCTGGTAAGCCGGCTTTAGACCATAAGAAATACGCAATTATAGCAGAACTGAAAGGACCCATCCACATATAATGGATCGTAAGAGAAATTGTGTCAAATCGGCTGACATCGTTTGATAATAAGTTGACTATTTTTCCTGAAGCTGACTCGCCCAAAGCTGTTCTACTTAATTTTAAAGTCTAAAAATTATAGAAAAAAAAATGTGGTAAAAGTATTTGCACAGTATTAGTAACTGAAAACAAACCTTTCTATAAATTGCAGCACAGCATGCAGCTCGAACTTTCATACCATAATGGTATGATAGCATTAAGTATTGGTTATTAAGTAAAACTACAGCCCCATTTAGCAGAACAACTGCACCAGCATACATTAAAGCATCGTTTTCTGTTTTGGTAGATTCTGGTCTGAAATAATCGAGTAATTCTCCTAGCATTAATGGTTGCATTATTCTAAAAATATTCTCCACAAACAAAATTGCGGCAGTCATCAAATATTCAGGCCAAAATGTTTGGACGAGTACTTGAAGTAAACTTGGTTTGCCAGACGATATTTTTATTTTATCCAAATGGGTTTTCCATTTCCTAAAATATTTGATTTTTATTTTGTGGTATTAAGTAAGAAATACAATTAACAGTGGTTGTCGGAACAGCCACGGGTTTAAATTTTTTTTTTTTTATAAATTTCAAATTAGTATTTTAAATAAATTGAGGTGAATAACACATGTTTTTTTGCTTGAAAAATTGTGCCGCACCAGATAAGATAACCGAAATTCTAAATATCACTGTTTGTGGGTCACAGTGCAGTGTCACAATGGAACTGGAATTGATAGTGAGAAAATATGGTAATACTTACACTTCCAGACGGTCACCTAAAAGGCAACTTCTATCAGCATCCAGTGGGTTATATAGATCGTCCACGTCTAAAACTTTCCTGTATCCTTTAACGAAGAGCTTATATGTGTATCTAAAATTGTTGAAAAATTATTTTTGAAAATAACTAAATATTATGGTAAAAAATTAATGACTTTCAATTTTAAAATACACATTTTTAAAACAATAAAAAAATTGAAGAGTTAACTGCAATTAAAAGGTAGAAGAAATCCAATTATTATTATACGAGAAATCATCGAAAAGGCAAGTATTGGAAGAAAATACTTACGAGAAGAATGAAATCTCCAATAAATTTGCATGTTCTCTTGGATTTGTATTGAGTATTTCTCGTGTAATATCCATGCTTTAATTATTAAAACTAAATTTTTAATAGCAATTCACCATTTCTTATCTAACGTAGTACATAAGAAAATGAGTTATCTTGAAAAAATCCTTATCGTGTCAATATTGTAAAAAATTTAAATAAATGTAATTCTTATATTACCTAAAGCCTCGTTTTTATTTAATTTTTTTTTATTAAAAATCTTTTTTTGTTTTTAATTATAATTTCTATTTATTTTTTTGATTAATTAAACAGAATATCATTGAAAACAAGCTTTTTAAAGCAGATTTTTTTTATTTATATCTAATTTACGTTAATTTTCACGTTAAAATAACGTTAAGTGGATGAGAATGGCTAACGAGACCATATCCGTCCCGCTTTGAATGGGACTGTTCCTATTTTTAATACTCTGTCCTGGTGTCCCCTAGAAAAGCTTCCGGATACAGAATTGTCTCGTTTTCAGGTAAAGGTCAACGACAGACTTTTGAATTGATTTTAATGCATGTAATATTCAAATATTTACTATTTTTTATGTTTAAAAATTATATATAGAAGAAGATTAAAGATTAAAGATTTGAGATTGAAGATTGAAGATTAAAGATTGAAGATTAGAGATTGAAGATTGAAGATTAAAGATTAGAGATTGAAGATTGAAGATTAGAGATTCAAGATTCAAGATTCAAGATTCAGGATTCAAGATTCAAGATTCAAGATTCAAGATTCAAGATTGAAGATTGAAGATTGAAGATTAGAGATTGAAGATTAGAGATTAAAGATTAAAGATTAGATATTGAAGATTGAAGATTGAAGATTAAAGATTAGTGATTAGTGATTAAATATTAAAGATTAAAGATTAAAGATTAAAGATTAAAGATTAAAGATTGAAGATTGAAGATTAGAGATTGAAGATTAAAGATTAAAGATTAGTGATTAGTGATTAGAGATTAAAGATTAAAGATTAAAGATTAAAGATTAAAGATTAAAGATTAAAGATTAAAGATTAAAGATTAAAGATTAAAGATTAAAGATTCAAGATTCAAGATTCAAGATTCAAGATTCAAGATTAAAGATTCAAGATTAAAGATTAAAGATTAAAGATTGAAGATTGAAGATTGAAGATTGAAGATTGAAGATTGAAGATTGAAGATTAGAGATTGAAGATTGAAGATTGAAGATTAAAGATTGAAGATTAAAGATTAAAGATTAAATATTGAAGATTGAAGATTGAAGATTAAAGATTAGAGATTAGAGATTAAAGATTAGAGATTGGAATAAGCTTAAGCTTCAGTGCGGTGGTCGTAATAAAACCACAACCCGTTAAATAATTTTAATAATAATAAAAACAAATATTTTTAAAAACTTTTCAAAAATATAAAAATTTTTAAAAAAATAAAATAATGCAAAAGTCATTTTGGCAAATAATACTTTTAGTATTGTAAATGATAAAACGCTCCATAGCTTGCTATCAAAGTTGGCTTGAAAAGGGGAAAAATAAATGCTGTAAACAAAACTTTTAAATTTGTTTTGACATATATTTTGTTGAAAATTATGTAACTACTTAATTTATAAAACAATCAATTAATTTTTTAATTATCAAAATTGTTATTTATATTATTTAATAATTACTATCTAAATAACCTTTACTAGTAATCATATTAAAAAGATTATTAATTAATATATAAGTTGCAGTAAAAATTAAATAACAAGAAAGTGCATGAAACCATTCAAAATGAGAGTGTTATTGTTACTTTTCGTTGGTAAGTTAATTATAAATTTTAAATATAATTCAAAAATTCACAGTCTTATATGGTTAGATAGCTGGAACTTGTTTCATTAAAGTATAAAAAAATATCTCGCTTACGGTTTTAATCTTTCGATGAAAAATACTCTTGTTTAATTAAAAAAAAATTTTTTATTATTGAAAACTATTTTGAAAATGTATTTTTCATAATAAGACATAACAAATTATATCTACATATTATAAAATAATTATCTAAGAATTTTCGAGGTCACTAATTATTATAAATCTAAAATCATAAAAAAAAATTATGTAAATTTCAAAATTTTGGGTCGATAGTAAAAAAAAAGTGCGTAAATCAATCTTTCCGAAAGAAAATGTGTAAAAATAATATAACTGTGACTGTGTAACTTTAAGAAAATATATTAATTTTTTCCTTATATACTCGACTACACGGGCAACTAGAAAATTATTTATCATTGTTTTAATTTTACGAAATTTTTATAATGTGATATACTAAAATAATTTACATTTAAGTTGGTCTGGCGTACGGACAAAGTATTGATGAATCTAAGTTAACGCAAACATTGAAAGCAAAGTGCAGTTATAATGCTCTTGATGAAGATGCATTTGAAGAAGCTAAAGTACATGTTATATTACTTATAAATCTATATTATCTTTAATAATTTCTTGATTTGTTATATAGCAAGCTTTTGTCATTTTTGGTGAATGCGCTCGGTCTACATTTAGTGAAGAACCACCTAACCCTGTAGAATATCACGAAGCCTTTTGTAATTACTTGAGAAACAGTGAATTCTATAGCTGCGTCAAAAACTTAACATCAGCTGTAGCGCCATGTCTTGATGATACCGAAACATATTTACCAGATTTAATCCATCAAGCTGTAAATTCTACTTACGATGAACTTTGTGGACCCCAAGGCGTAGCTAACTCAAATTGTAGATTTTTATACAAAATTATTTAAAGCTCAGTTAACATTAGCAATTTTCTAGTGATTTTCGACAAAATGACTGCAAATAGAGGTTGTTCAGGCTATGGTGGTATAGCTTTGAGTGAATGGGAGTGTTTATCTGAATTGGATATTATGAAAGATATAGAAAATGGACGTATCAGCTTTAACCAACACAATGTTTGCTCGTGAGTTATTAATGTTATGAAGCGATGTTGTATAATGAAATCTTAAAAATGTGTTTCAGTAATTTGGACAAACTTCAATCTTGTATGAAGTCTGTGTTAGAACGCACATGCCCTAACGACCAATCTGTCCAAGTTATAGATTTAATATTTACACCCTTCACAGAAGAGTGCAACGTTTAGTACATAATTAAATTTAATATAAAACTGCTGATTAAGTAATCACTTTTTTTTATAATTTTACTGCTGAAGAGACCCACAATAAAATTGAGCAAAATGTTGACCATTGAAACAAGTTGTTTTATTTAAGATCCCTAGTCCAATAACCTCAAAAAACTAACAAAAAACTAACCCCTGTATCAGAAACCTAAAATCTCTTTTTATTTAATCCTTCCTTAATCCCTAAATAACAAAATGCCATTGGTAGTCATGAAAATTGCAAAAATTACCCCAAAAACAAGTTAAGTTTATAAAATGACAACTGATTTGAGTAATTAGTGAAAATATTTAGAGAGGGCCTCAAAATTTAATTGCGCCTGGGGCCTCTCAAGTTCTAAATCCGCCACTGAACACGAGTTTAATAAATTGGAATTAACACCAAGCAAATACAGGTCTAGGTTCCCAAACTATCAGGGGAACGCATAAAACAATATTTCAATTCCCAATGTTGCATAGAAAAAAATTCTTTGAGTTAAAAGAGTATAAAAGTTTACCAATCAATAAGTCATCCAATCAAGTTGCACACCAATCGATTCCAATCTTTCTCTACGTAAAATTAGCTTGGTTCACACTAGTATTATTTATTGTTGTAATAATTATTAATAATTATTTAAATAACCTCTACTGCTAATCATCGTAAAAAGATAATAAATTAATATATAAATGCAACTAAACTTAAATAGCAAAAATATTAAGTGCCAAAAACCGTTTAAAATGAGAGGGTTATTATTACTTGTGCTTGGTAAGTAAACTATAAATTTTAAATTTAATTTAAAAAATTACCCCCTTGATTACTCTGACGATAAAATATAATGTAAAAAATTCATAGATGAGCAAATTTTGTACAAAAAAATAGTAAAATGCTTTCATAAAACTAAAAAAATATTTTATTAATCAAAATGAAAATTCTTTGTTATTTTTTAAAATAATTATCTAGAAATTTTCGAAGTCACTGATTAATGATTATAAATTTAAATTATGAAAAATTTTAAAAAATTAAAATTAATTTCGAAATTTTGAATCGCTGTGCTGCTTTAAATCAAAAATTTTATTTTAAATTAATGTGTAGTTTACATCAATAGCTATGCTAGGGTACTTTAAGAAAATATATTAATTTTTTCTTTTTTTTTAAGCTGGTCTTGCGTACGGACAATTTATTAATGAAGATAAAGTAAGGCGAGCACTGGAATCAAAGTGCAATAATAATTCTGGTAATGAAAACGCATTTGTAGAAGCCATAGTACGTATTTTACTTTTAAATCTATCTTATTTTTAATAATTTCCTAATTTCTGTCATATAGCAAGCTTTCACCGATTTTCGCAAATGCAGTCAGTCTAAGTTTACGAAAGAACCACCCAACCCTGTAGAAAATCATGAGGGCTTTTGTAATTACTTGAGAGGCAGTGGATTCTATGGCTGCGTCGAAGACTTAACAACGGATGTAGCGCCTTGTCTGGATGATTCAGAAAAATATCTACAGCATTTATTACTTCATGCTGTAAATTCTACTTACGATGAACTTTGTGGACCGCAAGGAGGAGCTAACTCAAAATGTAGATACTATAATAGAAATTTGAAAGCAAAGTTATATTTGAAATTTTTTAGTGATTTTTAACAAAGTGGCTGCGCGGGAAGCTTATTGTTCCGGTTTAGGTGGTATAGCTTGGAGTGAATGGGCGTGTATTTTTGAATCGGATCTGATAAAAAATTTAGAAAATGGAATTGTCAATTTTAACAAACACAATGTTTGCCGGTAAGTTATTAACATTATAATCTTATAATAACCCAGTCTAGTCATTTGGTGCAAATAAATGGGGTTCCCCGGTAAGTCTTCCGGTAGTTTTGATATTTAACATTTTAATGAATTTATAGTGCTCTTTTCAAATTTTTACTTTGCACTTTTACAGAATTGTCGGGAATACGGATATTCATCGTAAAATGAGCCGGAAAGAAAACATTGACAAAAAACTTTTTTTGGGCGCCATTTCTCTAATATGGCCGCAAAGATACAAGGTAGCAAAGTGAAAATTTGAATGCAGTACCCCAAAATATATCAAAAATTTTTCTGGTAAAACTACCAAAAATGACTGGACTATAAAGCGATGTTGTTTAATGCAACATTAAAAATATGTTTTAGTGAATTGGAGAGGTTTCAATCTTGTATGAAGTCTGTGGTAAAACGCGTATGTTCTAACGACGATGATCCCCAAATAATAGATTTAATATTTACACCCTTCACAGAAGACTGCAACATTGCAGTACAGGATTAAATTTAATACGAAACTGCTGATCAAGTGATCACCATGAAGAAGACATCTTTCATTTTTTATGGAAAGAAAAAAATTATTTTTTGATTGATTTTTGATTTTGAGAGATTTTTGAATGAGTGAAGATATCAGACTTAAAAATTTCTTTTGTTCTGAAAAAGTGGACGGTACTTATTTAAAGCAATTAAATATACAGAGTTATAGTACAATTTCTGTAAGATTTCGTTTTTAAGTTTCACAACATTATTCTTCACTATTTTTTAAATATGTACACTGTTTTGAGTTTCCCTCAAAATAGGACAAACTTAAAATAAATAAATTTAAATTTAAATATTAAATAAATTAAAATAAAAACCACGATTTTGAGTTTTTGAAATCAAAAATCCAAAAATATTTCTTTAGTACATAAGTTTATCTTGGATTTGAACAAAGGAATTAACAAAATATTAATTTTTTACTTTTTGGTGAAGGTGCAATCAAAAAACTGTGATTTTTTACTTAAATTAAAATAACAACTTAATTAAAAACTAAGTTTCAATTAAAATAAAAAATAATCCTTCGTTCACATCCAAGATAAAAAAGAAATATTTTCGGTTTTTTGATTTCAGATGAAGCAACCATGAGTTATCCTGACTACCGCATGAAACCTTTTTTTTATGTGACTCAGTTCTCACCATTACCACTGGCTTATTTTGCAATATTTTTTAACGAAAATTTAACAGAATTTTCTCAATATAATGCTTAATAATGTAAAAAGTTTTAAAAGTATTAACAAGTAAGGTACTTTGCAAAAAAAATCACAAAAATATGCTGCTTTTTTTGTATCTCAGACCCTTTTCCCCCCTTAACGCGGCCCTGTGCTTTAATTAATAAAACTAAAATTTTAATAGCAATTCAGCATTTCTTATCTAACATACATATATATAAGAAAGTGAGTTCTTTTAAAAAAAACTTATCGTGTCAATATTGTAACACATTTAAATAAATGTAATTCTTGTAATACCTAAAGCCTCGTTTTTATTTAATTTTTTTTTTAATTAAAATTTACGTTAATTTTCACGTTAAAATAACGTTAATTGGATGAGAACAGCACTCCCTCGGTTTCTTTTTAATTTTGATGCCACAAAATTATAATTTCTTAATTAATAATTTTTAATTTTGATGTCACAAAATTATCATTTCTTGATTGATAATAATTGTTCTAATAAACTGTTCTAATATTACTTATTTATTTTTTTTTTAATTAATAAGAGATTTATTCTGTTGAAAATTATATTACTAAGATAATTATTAATTATATTATTTAACAATTATTTAAATAACCTCTACTGTTAATTATCGTAAAGAGATAATGAATTAATATATAAATAGCAGCAAAACTTAAACAACGAAAATATTAAGTGCCAAAAACCGTTTAAAATGAGAGTGTTATTATTACTTGTGCTTGGTAAGTAAACTATAAATTTTAAATTTAATTGAAAAATTTACCCCCTTATTTTACAAGTATTTCAAGTATCGAGCTTATGGTTATTCTGACGATAAAATATAATTTAAAAATTCTTATTATTGAAAATGAAAAACTTTCTGTTATTTTATTCTGAAAATAATAAATTATCTAGAAATTATCGAGGTCACTAATATTAATGATTGTAAATCTAAAATTATAAAAAAAAATGAAAATCAAATTTTTGGATCTGGGATCCTTGGATCTTGGAACTGGGCAGGTATCTATAGCTATGCAAGTTACTTTAAAAAAATTTATTAATTTTTTCCTTGTGCTCGACTACACAAGCAAACAGAAAATTGCTTAAAATTTATCACCAAATTTTTATAAAAGATAATTAGTACTAAAATAACTTACATTTAAGCTGGTCTTGCGTACGGACAATTTATGAATCAAGATAAAATAGGCCGAGCACTGGAATCAAAATGCAATAATAATGCTGGTAATGAAAACGCATTTGCAGAAGCCAAAGTATGTATATTACTTATAAATCTAACTTATATTTAATAATTTTTTTATTTCGGTTATATAGCAAGCTTTCACCGATTTTCAAAAATGCAGTCAATCTAAGTTTACAAAAGAACCACCTAACCCTGTAGAAGATCATGAGGGCTTTTGTAATTACTTGAAAAACAGTGGATTCTATGGCTGCGTCGAAGACTTAACAACGGATGTAGCGCCATGTCTCGATGATTCAGAAAAATATTTACAGCATTTATTACTTCATGCTGTAAATTCTACTTACGATGAACTTTGTGGACCCCAAGGAGTAGCTAACTCAAAATGTAGATAATAATAGAAACTGATTTAAAGCAAAGGTTATATTTGAAATTTTTTAGTGATTTTTAACAAAGTGGCTGCACAGGAAACTCTTTGTTCCGGTTTGGATGGTGTAGCTTGGAGTGAATGGGAGTGTTTATTTGACTCGAATCTGATAAAAAATTTAGAAAATGGAAATGTTAATTTTAACAAACACAATGTTTGCCGGTAAGTTATAACGTTATAATCCGGGTTGGGTACAACTCGCCGCGCACGATTCGCCGCGCACGATTCGCTGCGCACGATTCGCCGCTGCACGATTCGCCGCCGACACGATTCGCCGCCAAGCACGATTCGCCGTGTCATGATTCGCCGTGGCACGATTCGCCGAGAGCTTCTATCGCCATATATCAATAATCTAATTACTCGATTTGTTGACCTTTTGTATTTACATGAGGACACAGGTCAATTAATATAGTTCAAATTTTATCTGTAATGAAAAAAATTACTTTTTACGGGGATCCGTGTATTGTCATGGTTGTCTTTGTCAAATTCGACTCTGCGCTACCCTGCGCTCCGGTCCCCTCCGCTCCTAAACTAATTAAAAATATCCCTGAAGACCGAAAGAACTCGGAAAAGGTGGAACTCAAAAAAGGTGAAACTCGTTGAAAACGTGAATATCGTTTGGTAACAATTTAATTTATTTAATTCATTTTTATGGGTTAAAAATCTAACAAAGATTATCTATAGCTGGGGTAAAAATAGATAAAAAGAAAAATAAAAAAATCGCGGCAAATCGTGCCACGGCGAATCGTGTCGCGGCGAATCGTGCGCGGCGAATTGTACCGTTCCCTTATAATCCAGTCTCTAGTCATTTGGTGCAAAAAATGACTGGACTATAAAGCGATGTTGTTTAATGGAACATTAAAAATATGTTTTAGTGAATTGGAGAGTTTTCAATCTTGTATGAAGTCTGTGGTACAACGCCTATGTTCTAACGACGACGATGATCTCCAAATAATAGATTTACTATTTACACCCTTCACAGAAGAGTGCAACGATGTAGTACAGAATTAAATTTAATATGAAACTGCCGATCAAGTGATCACCATGAAGACATCTTTCATTTTCTATGGAAAGGAAAAAAAATTTTTTTTTTGAGTAAAGATATATAGTACAATTTCTGTAAGCTTGTTTTTAAGTTTTGCAACATTTTTCCTCACTTTTTTAAATATGTACACTGCTTTGAGTTTCCCTCAAAATAGGACCAACTTAAAATAAAGAAATAAAACTTAAATATTAAATAAATTAAAATAAAAATTACGATTTCGAGTTTTTTTACCGGTTTAATTATTTTTGCATTTTTAAAGTCACGTTTAATTTTCCCTGCCAGTCCGAAGTAGTAAGAAGTCTGGTGTACACAATTTTTGACCGTGGTTTACCCCTTCATTATTTACCTATTTTGTGATAGTTGTATACTCCTGAGTCAATTTCACTTTAGTTAGATTTTTGGGATATCTGCTATTTGATATGTCAGCATATCAATAGCATCTGCTATTCAGATATCAGATATCCTAAAAATCTAACTAAAGTCAAATAAATTGAGGAGTATAAAACTATCCCAAAATTAAAAAATTAATTTTTTAAGAATTAGAGTTAGACTAATCCAAAACAAGCTAAAATTACAATTTTTTAAAAAACATACTTTAAGCGCCCCTTTCTACTCGGCGCCGGCGCCCCTAGGCAGCTGCTTAGTTTGCCTATTGAATAATCCGGCCCTGAATTTGTCACTGTTATTTTAAATGAATACTAAATTTGATGATCTGTAAATCTTTGTGAAGTTAGCATCCCATCCTCATCATTTTGATATAAAAAGGTTACTCGGTTTTAACGTTAGGTCGCTTCTGGTTTAAAAAAAAATTATACACTTACAGACAAAATTCGATTAAAATTGCAAACAGGAAACAAAAAAAAGTTATATACCAATTATGACGCGTGCCCCGTACGGACTCATATATCAGTCATTCGTTTGTAAGGCCTTAAGCTGAATACACGCACTAGCGATTTGCGGAAAGCAATTTTTGTTTTGATTAGTAAAATTTGAACCTTTTATTGAAATTTAATCAATCAAAACAAAAATCACATTCCGCAAAACGCTAGTGCAAGTATTCAGCTTAAAAGTAATCGTATGAAAAATTCGGAAAAATGTTCAGTTTTCCGCGAACGAGAGTGTGGTGTTTCGAGTTCGAATTATCGTGAATCTTGATGAAAGCTTTCTGGTTACTGTCAGAGAACTGCCCGCACGAATTGGGCTTTGATTTTTTTTCTATTAGAAAGAGGACAATTTTCTGAGCATTTTGAGATCGAACTTCGATGCGGATTATCCAGTAGTTTTTGAGAAAACGGCATTTGAAAATCAAAATTTTACATGCATTTTACATAGGGAATTGATTCGCTCCCGAGTTCTATTGACGGTGCGTGCGTTCTAATATAGTCTTAGTGTTGGCAGTCAGACACGATTGTGAGCCGGTCGGGTACACATCGAGCGTTGCTAACGAGTTTCACCCCTTTCGAGTTGCACCTTTGGCGAATTTGAGCTACCTAGAGGGATGTTTTTGGCGAGTCAGCGTTCGTCAAAACGGCGCGTAGCGCCCGGAGCGAAGGGGACCGGAGCGGAGGGTAGCGGAGCGTCGGTTTTGACGAACGCAACCAAGGCAATCGAGATTCTAACCTAAAAACGAGTTCTGCGTTTACTTTTAAATTATTGAATAATGTTGCGTAATACACCCGATGTACACCCGACTATGTCACAATCGCGTCTGCCTGCTAACACTAAGACTATATCAGAACGCACGCACCGTCCATAGAACTTTCGTGTTAATGAATTCCCTATCTAAAATGCATGTAAAATTTTGATTTTCAAAAGCCGTTTTCTCGAAAACTAATGGATAACCCGCAAAATTTCTTTTTTTATTATACACAGAAAATTGTCCTCTTTCCTATTATATGAAATAGTAGTAGTGTAGGTGTCGAGGCCCAATTCGTGCGGGCAGTTCTCTGACAGATCCCAGCTTTCTTAATAATCGAGAACAAATTTCTTTTTAATACATAAATGAAAAAAAAATGTGAAAGTGTTCGGGGTTTGTGAGTGACTTGTGTTTATTAGAAGGAACAACGAAGAACCACTAGGAATAAGGCAAAAGGACTACAGTGATAAAGGTAATTTAAAGAAAACCGTTTTCATCTGCAATGATAACTAACAAAAATGTTTATTTATTATTGTAGGTAGGGCCCACTTCATGGATTTATAAGTAACTCAGGTTAGTAAAATTTTCGCTTCAGTGATGTAGCCAGTGAATAGTTTGAAATTGTGAAAAAATGCATTTTTCTTTAAATGCACGAACTGCAGTTAGGTAAGACAAGTTTTTTCACTTTCTGATGTAAAAAAAACTGCAAATAACCTTAGATTATAATCTAATGTTTCTTCGTAGGTTTTTATTGCTTGAAAGTTGGTTAATTCGTTAAGCTTTCAATAAATCACATTGTCAAGCCGTCAACAGGATAGATTTAAATATATCCCAAAACAAAAATTAACAAAACATTTCGTTAATTATACCTATTAATGCCGAGCAGGCAAATAGTGAAGTATTTAGGACTCAGATTTAGTTGGGAAGTGATCCTAGAAAGGGACTAAAACTATAGAGTTCAGAATAGCCGCTTGAGTCCAGTTAACCGGATCAACGTCAGTCTCCAAAAAATCTAACTCTTTTCTTTTCAAGAAACAAAACCGAAAATCTTTCAAAAAAGTAATAATTTTTTTTAGCCAAGAAGCGACCTAACGTTAAAACCGAGTAACCTTTCAAGACCTAACGATTCTATATTTTTTATATCAAAATGATGAAAATGGGATGCCAACTTCACAAAGATTTACAGATCATCAAATTTAGTATTCATTTAAAATAACAGCGACAAATTCAGGGCCGGATTATCCAATAGGCAAACTAAGCAACTGTCTAGGGGCGCCGAGTAGTAAAGGGGCGCTTAAAGTATGTTTTTTAAAAAATTGTAATTTTAGCTTGTTTTTGATTGTAAAAATTATAAGAACCAAACTTGCGGAAAATTTAATTTCCCACAACTTTGGTTATTTGCATTTTCACTCTAAAGTTGAAGATAAGCGAGTAATTTAAAAAATAAAAAATCACCCTTTATATCGAGATTGCGGCAAACGCAATGGGCGAATTTTCCCGAAAATCGAGATTTACACTACCAAACAAACCCCCCCCCCCAGAGTTTAAAAGAAAAATCGCACCCGCTAATTTTTTCCTGGAAGATCTTAGCTTAATACACCTCTCGTAATCAGAACATCCAAAGATGGGTTATTTCGTTTTGCTTTAAAAAAACTTTTGTTTTTCTTTTCAGAGAAAAAATTTTAAAAAATAAAGAAAAACAAAATATTAAAAAAAGATTAAAAAGATTTTCTTCAAATATGTAAAAGAAAAATACTATTTACTGTTTTGATGAAATCTTTTAAGAAAGTCATAAATTTGCTTTATATAAAAAAAATTACTTACGAAAATAAGAGAGTCTGTAACAAATTTGAGTGTTTTTTAGGATTAGTGTTGAAATTTTCTCGAGTGATGTCCATGTTTTCATTAAATACAACTAAATTTTAATTAAAATTTCACTTTTTTTATCACAACCAAATTTTAAATTTTTAAAAACATAACTTTTTAAAAAAATTATCCAAAATACCATCACGAAAAATATATCACGAAAAATTATATCACGAAAAATTCGGATTATGCAATTCACGAAATTTAATTACGCGGAAATAAGTAAGATGTATTCTTTTGGTGACGGAATTATTAATTTTGGATGCGTAACAGATTAACAAGCTAAGGTCAAGGAAATCAAACCTTTCCATAAAACAAGAAATTTTTGTAACCTGAAGCTATTATTATTAGTAAGTGGTTATTAATAATTATATTATTGTATCAATTATTTTTTGAGAAAAAAAAAGAGAAAAACTTTATTGAAAAAAAAATAATGGAATTTGGAAATTTGTTACGGAAAAAGTAAAAACTAAATAATTTATTGAAATTTAAAACTTACATTTAAAAATATTTTTGGCATTTGGACAAGATAAGTTTGGCTAGATTTAAATTAAATTAAGTTTTAATTTTAAAATTTTTAATTTTTTTTAATTAATTGCATGGCTAATGTTCCTCTATAATATCACCAGCGCTTATTTGAATTAAAAGCTAAAAAAAATCTAAAAAGTACTTAAAATATATTTAAAAAACAATTTTAAAAAAATATTACATAATATCAGAAATAACGACAACGGTCAGTATAAATGTCTGTATAAAGTACAAAGTGGTACCTACTTCTTTCTTAATGCCCACTTTTATTGCCATATCGAAAAATAAGTACGGTACATAATACAATTTATAATTCAAAAAATTCATCAATTTTTTTATCAGCATTTATTGTACAGTTCCATGTTTTTTATCATAACTAATTTTAGCAATTGACGTCAGTTGTTCCTTCACGCTACTTCCAGTATCCGTTACCATTTTATAAAATACACTATTATGGTTTTGCAACAGTAAGTATGGGTGATCAAAATCTACAATTCTTCCATAATCCATTACCAAAACCTTATCAGAATCCATGATAGTATTTAAACGATGTGCCACAGTCAAAACTGTGCAATTGGCAAATTTTTCTCTTATCGTCTTCTGAATCAATGCATCAGTCCTGCAAAAAGCACATTACACTTAAAAAAATCCTTAATTTTGAGTAAACCTACTGTGGATCGACATTGGCAGTAGCTTCATCCAACATTAATATTTTATTATTTCTAACAAGCGCACGAGCTAAACAAATCAGTTGTCTCTGTCCAACGCTATAATTTGATCCTCTGTCTAAAACCCTATATTCCAATTTATTAATTAAATGTGCTGGATCCTTCAATTCCACCTAAGGTAACCTTTGGAATATTAATCAAATAAAATAAGCAAATATTACTTACTTCGTCCAGTGCTCTATAAAGAACATCATCCGTATATTCTTCAAATGGATCCAAGTTGTAACGAAGAGTTCCCGAAAATAGCACAGGATCCTGCGGAATAATAGATATTTTCGACCGCAAAATTTGTAAATTTAAGTCTTTGGTATAAATATCATCAATTTCAATTTCTCCTTCAATTATAGCTAATCTAAATAACGCTGATATTAGTGATGATTTTCCAGCTCCAGTGCGGCCCACAATTCCAACCTACCAAAAATTTATTAGAAGATACCTCATAAAATGGAAAACCTGCTCACCTTTTCTTCCGATTCAATAGTCACATTGAGGTCCTTTAAAACTAGTTCACCATATTCTGAGTATTTTAATCCCACATTTCTGAAAGAGATTTTACCAAAGTCGGGCCATTCGATGGATGGCGCTGTAGGAATTTGCGGTTGTTTTTCAGCAGAAAGTTGTGTGTATTCCAATATTCTCTCGACTGACATAAGATTATTAGCTACTTCTGCCGATTGGCGAACACCCCACTGTACCATTCCAGTTAGAGCGGCCGCTTGTGTGATTGCTAACCCCACATCTGCACCACTAGAATCTAAAATATCCATAATATAGTCCACATTTTGTCTAATAGCCAATCTAACGACTTACCAGTTTTAAACAGCACAAAACTGAAAGTTACTATCACAGTAAAGAAAAAACAAAGAAGATCCAAAAAGAATCCAAACGCGCAACTGGTACAAATGAACATAAACCAAGCACTGCTGTGCAGATCTTGATGTTTATCAAACTCGTCCTTTAGAATGTTTTGGGCCCCATATGCTCTTATCGTCGTGAGTCCTTGCAAAGTAGCATTTAGATGTGTAAATACTGGACTTCGAGCTGTAAAGAAAACGTTGAATAGTGGATTAAGTTTCGCTCATCGAACTTACTCATTCCTTCCAATCTTTTAATATTTTTAGATGACTTAAGATAGACGCTTCTCAAAAATACAAAAACAACTCCAATAATTGCAACTGGGATCAAAAGATATGGCTTAATAATTGCCACCAATACCAGCGCTCCAACCATTAACAAAATTATCTAAAACATTAGGTGAGAAGCTTTTCTCAAAATTATTAAAAAGTTTCATACCTGAGATCCATCTAAAATCGATTTGGGTAATGCTTCGTCTAAGGAACCTATATCTTTGGCAAATCTGTTCAATATTCTTCCGCTAGGATTAGTATTAAAAAAGAGCATGTTAGCATTCACTATGCTATTAAACATTTGATTGTGTAAATTTTGAGAACTCTTCATAGCTAAATAATAAAATAATAAGGCACGAGTCAATGCTATCACAAAAAGGGCTCCCAATAATCCACCATAAATGTATAAATAGGTTTCTCTTGGGAAACTTGTTGAACCGTTCGAATATTCTCCGTTTCGGTAGGCCTCTTCCATTTTCACCCAATAACTAACAAAATAATCCACCATACTTGCAGCTGCTTGCGAAAATAGGAACAACATCAGTACATTTCCAACAAAAAAATAATTTCCACCGGCCAACAAATATGTGAAAAATAGAGAGCCACCGACTTTTCCTTTGGACGATTCTTCTTGCATATCTTTCACTGTGAGTCCTTCTTCTTCTTCTTCCTCGATGCTATTTAGGTCTATTTCTGATCCAATCAGATTCAACTCACTTTTACTACTCGAAACCGACTCTTGCCTACTCTGCAATATAATTATTTTTACACAACCAAAGTGAAATGAAAAACACTTACGCCTATTGACATTTCTCTTGAGCGTTTATAGTTTTCCAATTTTAATTTTTCTTCGTTAGTTTCGGGTTCGTATGCTAGACTTTTAGCATAATAATTTTCACTATTTGACAATTCATCGAATGTACCTTGAATTTCTATACTGCCCTGCAAGATAATATTGTAAAAGAAAACATTTCATTGATTCCACTTACATTATTGAGAATAATAATGTTGTTTGCATTTTTTAAATGATGCACTTGATGAGTCACCAAAATTCTTGTCTTGTTTGCCAAAAATCCGTTAATGCATCTATGGTATAAGTGTTTACCAACAGGAACGTCCACCGCAGATAATGGATCATCGAGCAAATAAATGTCAGCTTTTCGATAAACGGCTCTTGCTAAATTTATTCTCGCTTTTTGACCGCCACTTAATGAAGCGCCCCTTTCGCCCACTAATGAAAGATCACCAGAAGGAAATTGTTTAAAATCTTTCTCTAAAGCACAAACCCTGACCACTTCATTGTACCTTCTTTTATCAAATGCTTGACCAAAAAGAATGTTTTGCCTCAAAGTGGCAGAAAAAACCCATGGTTCTTGAGAGGCATACGAAATAGAACCGTTTACTTCGATAATTCCACTTGAAACACGTAATTCACCTGGAACATAGGAGTATACACCAGGGTCTAACGGCTAGAGAGCCCTAAAATTACCTAAAAGAGTTTGCAAGAAAGAACTTTTTCCACTTCCAACTGGACCTATAACTCCCAGTAGGGTTCCGTTTGGGACAACTACGTTCATGTCGTAAAGTGCATTTTCTTCCGCATCTTCGATCCATTTTGTAGTTACTTTGCTGAGTTTCACTGCCACGTTTGGATCGTTATTTGTTATGGCGTTAATTCCGTGAAATTCATCATACAACAAAAAATCTTGCAACCTCTTGACGGCAACCAATGCTTCCGGGATTTCCGAAAGTCCTCTGACAAACATGGAGGACATGGTATTGGATAATATATTAAAATAAGACATAAAGACAAACACCTAAAAAAGAGGTTGGTGAAACTGGAATCCAGATGATCATAATTTTATTTACATTTGCAGCACTAAGTTCCTGATCTGGTGTGAGAGCAATAGTTAACAGAGAGCTAAAGAGAGCAGCTCTTGTAGTAAACAAGTTAAACGTCATGTATATGCCTCTGACATAAGATAATTTAATAACTTGTCTTAACTCCAATCGTCTAGCAATTTTGATAATTTTTGCAAATGGTACCTCCCATGCGTACATTTTGATTACTTGAACTCCCGAAATAATTTCATCCATTAACCTAATTCTTTCGTCTGTTTTGTAAGCTGTTTGTCGTCTGAATTTAGAAGACAATTTACCAATATAGCCTAAGAGGAGAAATTTAGAAGGAAAACCTGTTTCGATTAAATTGAATAAGTACCTTGCATTGGAACAACTGCAAAAATTGGAATCATTCCTACCAGTCCTGCATAGCCAGCTTTGGAATATAAAAAATACCCAATGATGACAGAAGAAACAGGTCCCACCCACATGTAATGAACTAAATACGAAAAAATGTCAAATCGACTGACATCGTTTGACAGTAAATTAACTACTTTTCCAGAAGCCGATTCACCTAAAGCGGTTCTACTTAAACTCAAGGCCTGAAAAAATTTTAAAGTGAAATTTAGCGATTAGCGATTCGAATTGCAGACCTTTCTATAAATTACAGTACAACATGCCGCTCGCACTTTCATACCATAATGAAAAGCTTCCATTATGTACTGATTGGTTAGTAAAGCTATGGCGCCGTTTAACCCTACAACGGCACCGGCATACAATAAAGCATCGTTTTGCGTTTTCGTCGTTCCTGGTCTAAAATAATCGAGCAGTTCTCCTAACATTAAAGGTTGCATTATTCTAAAAACGAGTTCTATTGCTGTTAAAATGACTCCACTAATCAGGTACTCGGGCCAAAACGTTTGGGCAATCACTTTTAGCAAATTGGGTTTTCCATTTGATAGTTTTACTTTTTCCAAGTGAGCTTTCCATTTACTGAAATGGTTTCCATTAGTATCTGCTAATTTGATAAAATTTGACAAAATCTACACTAAAAAACTTTTACTTTTCCAACTTAAATATTCAGATAAATGACAATTTGATAGAAAACTAGCGAATTTTAACCGGGCGAAGCCGGGTACTACTTGTAGTAATTTTATAAAAACGACTGAGTGGTTATAAATCAAACTGATTCCCTACAGAACCGGTTAACAAGGCTTTTGTTATTATTTAAATTACTGGACTTAGTCACTGGTACAATATTTTGATATAGCAGACTTGTGTTTATATTTATTTTAGATATAATTCAGGTGTAAATAAGTGTGATAATAATATTTTTACTTACACTCCCAAACGATCTCCTAAAAGTGAACTTCTGTCGGAATTCAATGGATTGTATAAGTCGTCCACGTCCAAAGTCTTTTTATATCCTTTAGCAAATAGTTTGTATGTGTATCTAAAGGATTAAATTTTTAAAATTGGCGGCTAAAATTCGATATAGGTACACTTACGAAAAAAATAATATGGCTAATGGATTTGCATGCTCTCTAGGATTGGTATTAATAATTTCTCGTGTGATATCCATGCTATAAAATAATAAAACTAGAATTACTTACGGTAGGTATTGTTGTGATTGCTTATCAAACTTATATTATAGTAAAATAAAAATCCAATTCATGATAATATAAAATAACTTGAAAACAACGTTATTATCGGTTTTATTCGCAATATCGTAATATTAATATTAAAACTTCAAGTATTTTATATTATAAAAAGCTTTATCAGTTAAAACTATCTTCATATTATCGACACAATAAGCTAATTCAGGTTGGTTTAAAAAATATTAAAACCCGAGACAGTAGGCCGATGACCTTGCCATTTAAAATTTCACGAAATTTCTGAAATTTTGTACTTCAAAAAATTATCTGACAACGAAAGTAGAACCCCGAACCTTCAGCACCATAACTCCCACATATGAAATTTATGCTTTCAAATCTTCCAAATATATCTCGGTATTAACACATAATATTTTTTTAAATATTATTAAGTTATTTACTTATTCATACAAAATGTAAATGTAATGCATGCACATACTAATAAATCAATTTCACAATAAAAAACCACACTGCAATAAATTTCTTCAACATAATTTACTTCTCATACCTCACAAGGTCTTTCCTAAATTTGAGGAAATTGCCATCAAATCTGAGGGACAACTAGAAATCGTTAACCAACTTGAAATCTGTATAACTGCATTCTCACATTTTTTATAATAACTTTTAGTTCTAAAAAGACTGACATAATTTCAAAAATTGCTTGGGGTTATTATCAGTCTGAAAAACAAAGTTTAGAGTAATAACATTTATCCCAGACGCAAACATTGTCAAGCTAACAAAGCTAACGAATTTATAAAACCGATACCGAAACCGCAGTTCAAACCCTGATTGCGTCGAATACAATGCTGTTCCGAACCAACCCATTAATCAGAGACGTACTGGGCCCAAAAGGTTTGCCGCCTCATAAATTAATTTTGCTAAAATTAATTTTTTTTAATTCATTCTGATTATAAAAGGCGCCCCAAGCAGAGCGCGAAGGACGGCTTGTACCTTCCGCCTTCGAAGCCTTCCGCCACGGTAAATACGTCTCTGCAATTAATTATATTCCCTAGAGAGCCATGGGATCCGACAGTGGCTTTTCCGTCATTGGTAAACCTTGGTGTGAATAATTATTAATTTTTCTTATCTTTATTTTGTTTCTTAATCCCAAACTTACACCGACAAAAGATAATTAAATTAAATTCTACAAATATCAAATATTTGCCCAAATATGGTATCAATAAAATTAAAATTTAAAAACGTAAAAAATGGAACAAACTTCAAGTAGAAGCCAAATTTTACTGAAAGTGCGTGCTTGTTTGCTTTCTACTCGGTTCTGATCAACAGCTGTAAAAACTCCAATATAAAGCTCCAATTTTCTTTATGCTGACCAATAAGCCAAAAAAAACAATAATTTAAAAATAAAAGATTTTGAGAAATCTTGAGAATTTCGTCTCCACTGCATGAATCACATAATTATAACATTATAAGATTATAATTTGCAGTCTGTAGATACATATTTATTTAATTTAAAAAATAGTGGCTAATGTACAGGGCCGGAACTAAGGCGTTGCGAGAAGCGCCCGCCACGGGCGCGAGCTAGTTAGAGCTAATTTTAAAATTAAATTTAATAAAATCTAAAAAAAAGATAAAATCCTATTAGAATATAAAATATTATAAAAGATTAGCAGGATACCTGTGGCCTTTATACTGCTGCGGCGCTATATACTAGGGAGTACTCCCCAGACCCGGTTGTGGCGCAAGGTTAAAAGCCGCCACGGGTGCATCATACCCTAGTTCCGGCTCTGCTAATGTATACAAACAGTTAAAACAGCAATGACGCAAAACGACGAGTTTTATTTGCAAAAAATGATCTAGTACATAAATGTTAGATTTATGACCTTATCAGTAATTTGCAAAAAATAATTTTAAATAATTCTGATTTATTCTCAATTTACCAAGAGTATTCACAATAAGCTCACAGTCCAACAGTAAATTGATTAAATTTTTGTGATACTGATAACATGGAAGAGTGAATACTGCAGAATCTAACTCACAGACTAAATCACGAAACCGATTCGCAATCATCCAAAATGTTAGCTAAACATGATTAGATAGACTTTTCGTGTTATTGTAGCCTTGTAGTTGAACAGTTTAATGTTTCAAGAAAATATTATATCACTAATTATTAGTAATGCAATAACAATTTGGAACAAAGTCATAAAGATTACATAAACCAGTGGTTCCCAATAAAAGCATTGAGCCCATTTTCAAGCCGTTTTTTCTCATATAAAAATCACTTTTACAGAAAATCTTTTTAGACATGTTCTGTTGCTAATTTCATTGTCTTCAATTTTGTCTATATTCATTTTTCTCTTTTGTCGCACCGTTTCTAACTAACAGCGACTTAAACAAGACTCGGTAAAATAGTAAAATACAAAAAATATTGTCGTCTATGTCTCGGAAACGGTGCAACGAAATAAAAAACTGAATAGGCATTTTTTCTAGTAAATTTTATTCTATACGTTTTTGTTCATATACATTTTTCAATTTTGTTGCACCGTTTCCGAGATATGGATGATAAAAAAATTATTTTTGTATTTTACCGAGTCTTGTTTAAGTCGCTGTCAGCTAGAAACGGAGCTACAAAATAGAAAAATGTATACAAACAAAATTGAAAGCAATAAAATTTTGAACGTCCAAAAAGTGTCCAAAAAGTTTGACTGTGAAATCGATTTGTATATGACAAAAAACGGTTTCAAAATGTACAATTAACATTGTTAACATCGAAGTGTACGAATACTTTCTGGAACAACTCCCTGTGCTCCAAAATGTTGGCATATACTCCAATATAATAAAGACTCCATAGAAACCCAAGGCTTTCCGAAGGATTTCTTGTGTTATTTACTAATATTCCTGCTGAAAACCTAACAAACCTGCAAACCATACTACAATCTCACTGAGAAATATGATTTGTTGCTTTAACAGAGCTATTAGTAGGTTATAGTCTCATCTGAATTACAAATTTTTTTGTTGCTGCAACAAATTTTCTGCTGCCATAACAAAGTTGTTTTCTATTCAGTAAAAAAGATTAGTTGATTTAACAAATATTCTTATTCTGCATAGAAAAAAATTTTGTTATTGCAACAGAAAACTTGTTGCAGCAACGAAAAACTCTGTTGAGGCTATAGCTACTAAAAGTTTTGTTAGGGCGACAAATCCTTTTTCAGAGTGCCGAAATACAATAACGCAAAGAAAATGCACTGTGAGGTATCGGAATTGAGATGTTATTTATCATAGTAATTGATAAATTTCTCGGTAATTTACTTTACCAATTTACATGCGCCGTGGTTTTAAATCCACGTTAAGTAATTGGTCCTCTTTGGGGTCAATTACCTCAAAATAAATAAAATAGTTCTGAATATTAGATTTATTTTTAAAACCATTAATTGAATTGTTTGTGCTAAAAACGTATGTGTATCTACTTGTATGCAGTGCAACAAACTTAAAGAAGTTAAACGATCGAGTTCCAAATCGATGACTAATTTAGCTGTAATTTGATGTCATAACATTTCATATTAAAATTTAAATCACTTAATTATAATTTGATAATGATTGTATATACACATCACAATAATCAATATCAAAAATGCAATAAAATTAAAATATTTATATAATATTATGTTGATATAATATGTATATAAGCATAAAATACATATCTGCTAGACAACGCAACGGTGCCATTGATTACTATAAAAATTATAAACAGTAAAATATTAAATTTTAATCAAAAAATATTATTATTCAATACTATATCTTAATTTATTTTAATCAATGGATTTCAAAATCGTTTGAAGTAAAATTTAGAAAAATTAATTATAAACAGAAGGAACAAATAAATCGGAAAAAATATTTAATAATCAAAAATTATAAAATATGACGTATTTCCGACCGGTATTCCAAATTCGACCTCCATGCATATTTCAAAAACAGTAAAACCAATCGAGTTAGCAATTAAGTCATTAAAGGCCCTATTATTTACTTAAATTTTTAATTGATACATTTAGATGAGTTACCATCAACTTTGTTTTCATAGTGCATGTGATTGGTTTTCAATAAATTTTAAATTTGTAATAATTTTTATTTATTTGATAGATCGCCAAAAAACGGCTGATAATTTCAAATAATATGGCCTCAGTGTTTTTGAAGATAACATTGATTCATCGATTGATTATGTAGTTTTTTATAAATTCTGTTCAATCGTAAGGATTACTATTACTAATCAATTAGATGGTTGCACCACATTACTAAATAATGTTTTTTGTTTTTTCAAATTTTCAAATTTTGAAAATTGAACCTAAAATTGAAAATCTGATATTTTGATATCTGATATCTGAATATTGGGGTCAAATTTGAAACATAGAGACGTGATATTGAAAACCAGAGTTTTGGAATTGACTGAACTTTATTTAGATTTATGTGGAAAAAAACAATTTTATAAACCAGGCATTTAATACCCCCAAAGATGTTGCCAGCATTTTGTGAGAGAGACACGGTCGAAATCGGTAAATCACGACTGAGACATAGCAACTTAGCATTCTAACTGCTAGCCCACGACCGCGCTCCATGTTAAGCCACTTTCCCTTACTATAAAATAAAGATAATTACAATTTAATAAGTCTTTATTTTGTTTTCATTGAAAGGTTATTTTGTGGTAGCTACCACTCATGATAATTGGGTTTGGAAATACCACTCGTGCTGCGCACTCGTGCTATACGATAACCACCCTAAAAGTACTCGACATAACTTTGGCTAATAGTGGTATATTATGTAATATAATTATTTTTCAATGCTATGAATTACTGTAATTGAATATTTAAGTACTACCTACGTGTCAAGGTATTTGAACAATGAATGAAACTAAAATGATTAACAAAAATATAGGAAAATAAAAACAATTAAATTGTGATAACAAAAATAAAACAAAAAAATTAAGTATCATACCAAAACAATGCAATGCTGTTCCCCAACCTTCAAAATACTCAAAAAATAAATTTTTATATTAAAAATTTAAATTACAAAAAAAATATTTTTTGAAAAAAAAAATGAAAAAAAATTTTTGAAACTATAAAAACAATTATTGTTTTTTAAACGAACTGGCAAAGCTAAATTAATTGAATGGAATTAAACTGTTTTGCCAAAAGAAGGTCAAGATTGTACTAGCAAAGCAATTTATAAACGCAATTGTTTGAAAAATTTAAGAAACATCACATAGACAACAAACGCGTAATAACATTATTGATACTTTATTTTATTTTTTTTATGTAATCACAACATAATACGATTAAAAATCAAAATTAGCCTTGAAAAAATTATTTAGTAGCTCTTATTTACTTGAATTAAAATCGAATAAATATTTATATATAAATCGATCTATTTAAATTGGTGATAATTCAACACAAAATTTGTGTGCATAATTTTCAAAATTCGAGGTTAACGCGAATACAAAAAGGTTATATTAAGCTAATAATTTATTCTTACCTCAAAAAAAATTTAAAAACTACACTAAATAAAAGGCGATTTTGTTAATATTGTTTTAGGTATCCCTCGCACATTGTAACTGATAGTAAAGACTACTGCAAAATATGTGATAAGTACAAAACGAAATAATAAGTAAAATGCAAGTACGGTTTAATTTAGCAGTGGCGTACAGGACACGGGTTAGGTAACCGACTGTTTCGCGCGCTTTGAGCGTGTTCTAGATACTACCCATCGTTGAAAAATATGTTGAGATTAACCCAATCAGACAAATCGAGTGCAGTTGTCGTAATCATATTAATTTATTGAAATTTTTGTGATAAATATTCGTAGTAGGTACTTATCTCGTATCAATAATAGGAAAAACCTATTGCGCTAAATTATTATTAAAATTAATATCAATTTTTCATAATAATATTCTACATAATCAGGTTGGTGTCCTCAATTGTTCATCCAATGAATTAATTTAAAAATTAAAAAGTCCTTAGACTGAACCATCTTTTGCGACATAACTAAAATTTTTAATTAGCCGCAATAAAATATATATTTTTTAATTTTAAACAAATCTTTGTTTGACCAAAAATGTTTTATTTAATTTAAACAAACTTTATTTTCTCAAAAAAGAAGTGGATTTTTTGATTCACAGAAAAACATTTTTTACTGTGTAATATTATGGAAATATACAGCTTGTAAATAAACAAAGTAAAAGTGGAATTTTCCAAACATTTTTGTGGAGACATGGAAACTTATAAAGTAATCCAAAAGCACGCCTACATTAAAAATAATTTAGCAAAAACTTGAGGGCTCCAAATTTCCAATTTCATAGTTACGATACCTAAATACCCCAGCCAACTTTTTTGAGGGGGGAGCAATCTTCAATTTGTAAGTAAAAATTGCCAACTTTTTCAAGTTTTTTTTATTTTGTCAAAAAAAATAGCAAAAATCTTGCAATTATTCAAGAAATGTTAAATTCAACGACAAATTTTATTTTCAAAAACGTGGTTTACCGTTGCCGTTGGGGAAAACCTTATCTTGCCTACTAGCAGATATTTTTATGGATTACTTTTTGAATTTTTTTTTCTTACATTAAAAGTGCCGTCATTAAAAAGATTTTTATTATATTTAATTGATTTGGGTTGATAAAATTTATTCAAACCTATTTTTAGTTTAGCAGCTTTTGCCAACTCCCTAAAATATTAGGGAGAAGCTCCCCCATCCCCCCCCTTGTACACGTCCCTGCCTAAATAATACACTGCACCCTGAAAAAATAATCTGTCTTGTAAAATTTCAGGTTGTTTTTGAAAAATCGTAGTTTGGTGCCCTATTCTTTCGTAAAATCTGTATAATTAATTTAGTTTCCAGTAACCATCTCTATAGGCCCGTAGCCAGGGGGGGGGCACGTGCCACCCCCAAAATGTTAAAAAAAGTGTTTTGTAATAATAAAAATTCCCTGAAGAGGAACCCCCAAAAATGTTGCTTTTTACAAAAAGCTTTTTAGGAGTGCCCCCCGAAATGAAATCCTGACTGCGAATCTGGCTCTGTAATAATTTAAAGTCTGTGCCAATGACGCAAACTATTCAGAAACTTAAATATAATATGAATATGTACAGCATTTCACCGATCATGAATCGATAAATTATAATTAATTTATAATGAAGTTTTACGTCAAGCGAAGATATTGTTAATATATTAATATAAATTGTAAAAATAATTGGAGTACTTTTTGCAAAAATATTTTGCGAAGAAGTACTCCAATTATTTATATTAATAAGTATATAATTAATTTGCAAAAATTGATTTTTTTCAAACTGCTTTGTTTTCTATTCCTTCGATTCTCTTTGACAGAGACAGGAGTCTATGATACTTTCAAAGCTGAACCCCTGTCTTAAGAGTAATCCCTCCTACTCATAGATAAAACACTACTTTATCTATGCTCCTACTGATCATTGCATAATATGAAAAATTTTAGATCTTTTCGGTACGCTATACACTTTAATATGCTAGAATTTATAAGATTTGTTCTATGTCACGGCTGCACAGTGAAAAATTTGTGAATTTACCAAAAAAATGTGGTAACAAACCTAAAAAATGAAAATCCAAATGTTTACAACCAATTTTAAAAGTTAAAACAGCAGCCTAGAGAGGATTCTCAAAAAAAAAATTTATTTTTGTCTAATGCTATTTGATAATGTGCAAAATTTCGATATGCCTTTGAGTAAGGTAAAGTACTTTTTTCCGCACCCTGGTACTGTGCGGAAAAGTAATTTTTTTACATTACAAACATTACAGAAGTAACAAGCAAAGAGCTTGACGAACTCATCAAATTAACCCAGGCCAGGAAGGCCCCTGGGTTTGACAATATACAAGGGCTATTCCTTAAGAAAATTTACGTCTCCATCAGGACCACCCAAATAAACATATTTAAGGCATGCCTCAAATTAGGGGAATCCTCAAAGTTATCCTAAAAGACTCGAATGGAGATCATGGCTCGACCAAGAATTAGAGACCGTTAACCTTTCTTCTAGTTTTCGGAAAAATTCTGGAAAAAATAATTAAATTAAGGCTTATGGAACACAAAGCACCTTTTCACTCACCAAATCAATATGGTTTCGTAAACAGGAAATCCACGATCGATGCGGTTGAAGAAATGGTTAAAAGAATCAAAAATCAAGAAAACGAGAAAGGGTACACTGCGGTCTTGTTTTTTGACATTTCGGGAGCCTTTGACAACCTGTGGTGGCCGGAACTCTTCCACGTCTTGTTTAAGAGGAAAACTCCGCCCGGGATCTTAGGGATACTGAAGTGTTATCTAGCAAGGAGACATGTCACCCTTTCTTCAGGAATCACCAGTGTAAAAAAAATCTGTTCCAAGAGATGCCCCCAAGGATCGGTCCTCGGACCAATTCTATGGAACATCCTATTGGACGATTATCTCGGTGAAGAAGAGTCAAATTAAAGCCAAATTCCGAAAAGAATTCGCAAATAAATTACAGGACGCTGTTAACAGATTAGACCGATGGATGGTGTAAGCGCATGAAACTCAGTCTCTCGGCAACGAAGACCAGAATCATGTGCTTCCGACCAGTCAGAACAAGCAATACAGACTTAAAAATTATGCTAGACGGAACGAAAATTAAGATTGTCAAGCAAAAAAAAATATCTAGGAATCATCCTAGATGAGAAATTAAGCTTCCAAGCCCATATCAACACGGTCTGCTCCAAGGCCTTAAACCTCATTACTGGACTACAAAGAAAAGCAATTTTTTCCAATTTTTTCCAAAATATTTTCCCCATCGTGACTTACGGAAGCAAAATATGGGCATGGAGGATTGAGGAAAGGTATACTGGTATACAAAGGCTAAACTCTTGCTCTGCTACGGGCTAAGCTGCAGGCTCATATGCAAGAGTTACAGGACCGTCTCTGCGATTGTAGCTGGGGTCATTGCGGGCATCCATCCACTTGACTTCGCATTACAGAGGCTCCTATTTGGAAGAAAGTCAAAAAGAAAGGAAACGTCATTTTTCTTGGAAAAAAATTTTCCAATAAATTTTCATGAATACCACAAATGTTATTGATTTTATAATGCAAATGTTTCGGTGATTTTTTAAAAAACGTGAAAATGTCTATTACAAACTAGATTCTAACACTTTACTGATTAAAATCACCGGTTTTTGAGTTGTGAATTAAACTAAATTAAAGATAAAGGTACAGAAAAATTCAAGTTTTATTTTTTTAAATAAATAAATAATTTGTAATGTTGCGAGGTTTTCTTCAATATATTTTTTTACCCTGCATTATTAAGAACGGACCCAAGAAAATGGGGGGGGGCACTTTAGAATGTACCAACTGCCGACCGTTTTTCGCTTCTTCTTTTGAAAAACCTCTACGAGTCGGAATACAAATAAACCTTTTTTCACATTTTACATTTACGTTTTAAAGAAATGCCATTGATTGGCCCTCTCTAATCCCCGGTGGTTCCGTCCCTGTCCTTCCCTGTTTACAATATAATTTTTTATGTTGTAAAAAAATGTAATATTTTTTTAATTTTCGTTACTAAATTCAAAAATAGTAAAATTAGATACAATTTTAGTCTTTGCAATAGTAAGCAGGCAAATTTTTATGAAAGTAAAAAGCTGTTGATAATCAGCTATTATGTTGAGTAATTGTGTATTTTACTGAATCACTGATTACCATAATACATTCATAAGTCAAGTGTAAATACACCTTTATAATAAGTATAATATTTAGGTAGGTAGAAATAATGAATATGCAGTAAATTACGCAAATTGACGCAGAACTACTTGACATAAAAATGTGATAAAAAAATTAACATATCTAATCTACTTCCGTACTATTTTACCGTTTCTGAATATTTCTATAATGTGTCTGTTATGTATTGAACATATTTTATTGACACAAGGGTGTACAATCTGAAAGACTTCCTGCAAATTCACTAGCAGCGAGCGGCGTTCTTAAAACATATACCGGTTTCGCCATCGCAATTTCGCCGTCGATTTTTTAAATATTTTTTAAATTTTATTTCTCTCTCCAAAATGACCCATTTCAACCCAAGTGTAGATCTAAAATGGGCAGGGGGGTTAATTAAATTAAATTTAAAAATTCAAACAAAAATTTTTCTTTAGTTTATTAATTCTCCCCCCTCCTCCGTTTTTCTCAAAACCTAGCTAAGTTCAAACCGCGTTGATGAAGTGCTTACTTGGCAAGGAAACCAAGCAAAATAAATTCCAAAACCAAAATACAATCAGTTTTGGTTATTATACTGATTCAGCGAAGTAAAATTATATTAATTTGAAAAATATAAAAATTTTACCAATATTAATTAACTTTAACAAATTGATATTGTTATCACTATTAGAAAACTAATAATATAATTTATCTGTTCCTATCTAAATTACTGTTATTATGTTATTTTGACGAATAATATAAGTAATTTTACTAATATCTTACAATCTTATAAAACAACATTTTTAACTAAACAAGCAAAATGTTCAAAAGTTTGCAATACAAAATCAAAATTTAAGCTTTTATCAAAATTTTAAGTTAAACATATTTTTTAACCAAAATAGAACCCTCATTCTAACTCACAAGATCAGAACAGAAAAATAAGGTTTTCCTCAAATAATTAGAAAATGCAAGCTTTTGTAAATTGAAAAATTTTTTAGTCCCCCCTTCTTTTATTATACAGCCGCGGTTTTTGTTTCTTCAATTATTTTTTATTTTTTGTATATTTTTTATATTATTTAATTTATTACTTACATTCAAATATTTTTTTTTTCTTAAAAATATCTTTATTTGATATTGGTAATATCCCTAGCAAAATACCCAAACGTACGCCTTTGTTTTTCAATCTTAACCTTACTTTAAGAAGTCAGTTTGTTGAGTTTGTGATAGCCTGTGTTTTGTAGTGAATCTGTGCTGTTTATTTCATAGTTTTGCTGTGTACTTCTTATTTTTGTATTGTTATTTTAACTTGTAATGCGAATAAAGGTAAATATACTCTTTTTTTCTGTAATCCGCAATTATTGGTACCCAGTCTTTTCTGTTGTGATAGACATTAAATTTATTAATTGCTTGCTTATATTTTAAGATTAACTAACCTACACGATGGCCAAAAATAACGACGATCTTTACGGGACTACATATCCCACGGAATCCATAAAGGTAATTGCTGAGAGTATCGGAATTGCTAACTTACCTGACGAAGCAGCTAAAGAACTGGCTGACGAAGTGACGTTTAGGCTAAAACATATCATACAAGATGCTGCTAAATTCATGCACCATGCGCATCGTAGCAAATTAACTCAAGAGGATATCGATATGACACTTAAACAGAAAAACATTGAAGTATATAATTCCAAAATTAACAAGCGTATGTTTTTAACTTACTTTATTTTAGCCTCAATATGGGTTTCATTCGCCCGACTCGTTACCATTTAGATTTGCATCTGGTGGGGGACGTGAATTGCATTTTATAGAAGAAAAAGAAGTTGATTTGAATGAGTTTGTAAGCAATTCCAATACAAAAACACCTTTGGATATAACTTTGCGTACTCACTGGTTAGCTATTGACGGTGTTCAACCGACAATACCGGAAAATCCTCCACCAGTTTCCAAAGACTTGCAAAAGGTAAGTTAATCAATAAATCTGACAGTAAATAAAATTAAATATGCACTTTTTAGTTGGAATCTGTCGACCCAATAAACAAATTAAACAAACCCAACAAAGAAGCTTCTGGAAAACCGGCTACCCGAAATCAGAAATTAAGGAACGTAGAAACGGTACAAATTAAACAACTGGCCACTCACGAACTGTCTGTTGAGCAACAACTATATTATAAAGAAATTACTGAAGCTTGTGTAGGATCAGATGAAACAAGACGAACCGTAAGTTAAATTAAAGAGTTTTTGAATAAAAAATTATTTAATGGATATTGCAGGAAGCGTTACAAAGTTTAGCTTCGGATCCAGGCCTTCACGAAATGCTTCCCAGATTGTGCACTTTCATAACTGAAGGTGTACGTGTCAATGTTGTTCAAAATAATCTTGCTCTGCTGATTTATTTAATGAGGATGGTTAAAGCCTTACTGGATAATCAATCCTTGTTTTTGGAAAAATATGTAAGTGGACTAAACAGTTTTATTTTGAACTATATGTTAATTTAAAAATAAATTTACAGCTTCATGAATTGATACCATCGGTGACCACGTGCATTGTTTCTAAACAACTGTGTATTCGTCCAGAATTAGACAATCATTGGGCGTTGAGAGACTTTGCTGCTCGTTTAATGGCTCAAATATGCAAAAATTTCAACACCAGCACAAACAACATTCAGACGAGAGTTACACGCATGTTCACTAATGCTTTGAAGCAAGGAGACAAGTTACCATTGTCTTCACTTTACGGAGCATTGGAAGGCTTGTCAGAATTAGGACAAGAAGTCATTAAAACTTTTATTTTTCCTAAAATCAGAACTATAGGTAAGACAAGATCTTTTGTTTGCTAAAATATTTAACAGTGTTTTACAGGCACACGCATTGAAACTCATCTGGAAAACACCATAGGTTCAAATTTAGATAAAATAGCAGCAACTCATATTAAAACATTGCTGGTGAAAATCTTAGCACCAGTTTTTAAAATTCTTCGGCATCCTCCTGATTACTTCGATGATTATAAAAATGAATTTGGCTATTTGGGGCCTGCACTTCATTCGGCAGTTATGAAGCACCGAGCTCAGCCTCCAAATACTATTAGCATCTCCAACTCTTCAATAACGCCTGTAGGTGCTACTACTATTTCCAGAAGTGTTGTTTCGACCCCAATGAATATCGTATCTCAACAGGTTATTCTTAAGCTCTTTATAACAACAATTTTCTATTTAAGACATTTTAGACCACAACACCTGCTAGGACTATTGTAATGAATCCCGCTGGCCGTGTTGGCACTCCAACTGGTAACTCAAAGATTGTTTTTGTCACCCAAAGACCGCAAACACCAGCAAGCCTACAACATCCCCAGTCGTTGCAACCGCAAGTAATGAAAATTATGTCCAGTGCGGGTAATACAAATCAACAATCTAAAATAGTGGGTGCACAGCAGAAGTTGGTTGTAGTTTGCATGGCAAAAGCAGGTACAACCAACACGACTGTAATAAACACACAGGGACAAAATATACCTCAGACTGCCATCGTTCAAAGTGACAGTGTAGGTAATAACAGTTCACAACCACCATTCAGTGTTGTTCCGAAACCAAGTTTTGTGCAACAACCACAAAAAGTTAAACAAGACAATCCACACCAACCCGATATCGATGATCTTTCACATTTAGCGTAATTTGTGAGTCAAAACTTTTTAATATTTTTCTAGGGACTTAAAATATGGTTTAAGTTTTAAGGACGAATACAGACTAACTTGTCAATTCTAAATTTAATTTAAAAAATAAGATTTGTAGCATGAAATAAATTTTTATTTTAAAATATCTGCTGTGGCTCGATTTTTTTTAATTGAGCGGATTTTTTAAAAAATATTGAAAAATATGATTGTTTATGAGATTTTTGAAGTCGAACCGTATCGTGAAAATAATGGTTGATGATGTTTATATTTTAAACTGTATGTATAGTATATTGAAAAAATCAAAAATATTATTTTAAAAGCTGAATAAGAAGAATTTATTTAAAACCAAAATTTCCACTTTTATATTTTTGAATTAGGTTTAATAGGAGTAACAGATTTTAATTATGATGTTGAAACTAGACTTAATCCAGGAGTCCTTTCATTTAAAATAGAACATTTTAAAGGAAGCATTTTTCTGGAGAATATTCTTTATTGATTTTAATCGATCAGTTTTCATGCACATCATCAGGGGCAGGATTTACAACATTACTCGAAAACTTACACATGCAAATTATGGAAATGAATTACTACGAATTTAAAATTTTGACTTATGTTTCAAAAAGATAAATAAATAAATATAAACAGCAGATTGAAACAACTCTTATCACATATTAACACAACAAAACATTCTGGTTTCATTGATATTATAGTTCTTTTCTCATATTACAAAATCTTTTTTCACAATAATGGAAGAAGGAAATAAACTGATTAAATCTTTAATGTTCAAAAGTTTTGGTTTAAAGGATCTATCTCCACAAATAGTAAACAGAATAACAGAAGAGTTATTATTTGACTTGAGTAATGTTGTCTATCAGGCCAATGAAGTGAAAGACCAGACAGGGTGTTTAATGTTAATGCCAAGTCATGTGGATATAGCATTGAAACGTAGAAACTTTCCACCTCAGTATGGATTTCGGTGCCATCAAAACAAACCATTTGGTTTGGTGTCTGGTGGTGGATGCGATTTAAGTTTTATAGAAGAGAGTGTAGTCGATTTAAAAAAATTTGTGAGTGAATCTATGGTTTTGAAAGAACCACCAGAAATGGAAATTCATACCCATTGGTTTGCCGTTGACAGTGTTCAAACTGTAGCACCTGAAAATGCTTCACTCTTCAATAAAGAACTAAAGGTACCTACATATTTTATTTTCATAGCGATTAATCGATATATTGATGGTTTAAGGAATAAAACCCAATATTAACCATATCAATATTTTAAAATAACTAGAACAGCACCAGATGTTGAAATTTTAGCCTGTTGATTGAATTCAATCTATCTGTAGTTTCAATTTATTTGTTTTTTTTTGTTTTGTATGTAAAATTAGAATATTTTTTAGATGAAGGGTCCTAGGAATAAAAGTAATAAAAGTTCTGCAAAACAAACTTGGAACACCCAACCAAGTTTTAATATCAATTTGAATGGTAACTCAAACTTTTCAAACAAAAATGACGATGAGGTTTTTGAAACTGCAGAAAGACAAAACTCGTTATCACCTAATTCTTGTGATTCTCCAGATGCTTTTACTGATAGTGACGATAGTTTGAAGAGTCCGTCATATAAATCAAGTAGCAGTTCTGAAAACTTAGAAATCCAACGTCCACACAGGAAAGGCTCAGGTCTTGGTATAATTTGAATGAAAATTAGACTACTTTCTTTATTATTTCATAACTTTCATCCGTACTATTGACTAACGCACAGTTGCTGTATATAAAATTTTAATATTCTGAAAAATATATTTACAATTACAATAAAGAACACGAATAATTGATACAGTAAAAACATTTTATCAATTTTTATTTATTAAGCTGCACTAATCTACACATCACGTTAATTTCATTTTAAAATCACAATTTGGTATCAGTCCTACTTATAAATGAGCTTAAATGGCAATTCAGCAGCAGCAACTTCTGTAAAACTCCATTTTACATTTCCAGTTAATTCTCAAAAGAGTCATGAAGTTGCTGCTTCATATTTAAGTTTTCTTAAATAAATAATTAAGTATTTTTTTTATTTTGTTTAGGGTATGAGGAACTTAACTAAAAACTTGGCCGGATCCAAGTGGAGGCAATCCCTTCTTGAGTAACTTTTGCTCATTGATAAAATCAATGCACTCGAATATTTTCTTTTATAAATACAAAATTAATCTAATAATTCTCCGTGCCCCGTTTTATTTAAGTGTAAATATCACAAAAATTATGTCTGTATAAAACTAAAGTTTTCGTTTTTTTGGCTTGGGAGTTTTTACGCACGTACACACACTACAGTTTAGCACATTCACTTCACTCTTGAACACCATACGTCTGTTCGTAACTAATTTTGGCAATTTGTTTGAATTGTTCTATCGTATTTTTTCCCATTTCTGCTACCATTTTGTAGAAGATACCTTTTTGATTTTGTAAAAGTATGTGCGGATGGTTGAACTCGACCACAGTTCCCATATCCATAACCAAGACTTTGTCAGAATTGATGATTGTGTTCAAACGGTGGGCCACTGTTAATACTGTACAGTCCACGAATTTTTCACTAATTGTTTTTTGAATTACCGCATCAGTTCTGAAATTGCAAAAATATTCATTAAATTGTTTTCCAACTGCACAAAATATTTTAAAAACTTACTGAGGATCAACATTGGCTGTTGCTTCATCCAACATCAAAATTTTATTGCTTCTAACGATAGCTCGAGCCAGACAGATTAACTGTCTTTGTCCAACACTGTAATTTGACCCCCTATCCATTACACGATTTTCTAGTTTATTTATTATGTTTGAAGGATCTTTCAATTCGACCTTAAAGAAATTCGAAATTTATTGTAAAAAAAATTGAAAATGATCCAAGCAACTTACCTCTTCGAGTGCTCTGTATAGAACGTGGTCTGGATATTCTTCAAATGGATCTAAATTATACCGAAGGGTACCCGAAAATAATACAGGATCTTGTGGAATTATGGAAATTTTTGATCGTAAATCTTGCAAATTAATATCTTTCGTATAAATTCCATCAATTTCAATTTCGCCTTCCACTATAGCCAACCGGAACATGGCGGAAATTAGCGATGATTTTCCAGCACCTGTACGTCCCACAATGCCGATCTAAAAATTACAATTATATTGCTTTTCCAGTTAGAATTTTAAAATCCTACCTTCTCTCTAGGCTGAATAGCAACATTCAAATTTTTTATAACGGAAACACCATCCTCTGAATATTTCAATCCCATGTTTTGGAAACATATTTTTCCATGTTTCGGCCAACTTTCGGTGGGTGTTTTAGGTATAACTGGTTGTTTTTCCGGCGGTAATAAAGCGTATTCTATTGACCTTTCAACAGACATAAGTAGATTTGCTACTTCGGCCGACTGCCGCATACCCCACTGTACCAATCCGGTTAAAGCGGAAGCTTGTGTTATCGCCAAACCGACGTCACCACTAGGATAATCTAAAAGTAAAATTTAGTTTGTGGTTAATGAAAGGTGAAATGTTCAAACTTACCGCTTCCAATTAGCAAAAAACTGAAAGTGACAAATCCAGTGAATGTAAAACATAGAACGTCGAGGCAAAATCCAAATGCTGAGCTTGCTGCAATGTACATGTACCATGCACTTGTATGCAAATCTTGATGTTTATCGAATTCCATCCTTAAGATATCTTGTGCACCGTACGCCCTAATGGTTGTTAGGCCTTGAATGGTAGCGTTTAAATGGGTAAAAACAGGACTACGAGCTAAAACGTTCAAAATTAGCTTAGTATGCAAAATTGAAAGAACCATAACTTACTCATCCCTTCTAGTCGCTTAATATTTTTGGACGACTTGAGAAAAATTATTCTTAATAACATAAACACGACTGCTATCAAAGCAATAGGTACGAGAAAATAGGGTTTTACAATCGCGACTAATATAAGGGATCCAGCCATCAATAGCAAAATTTGACCCGCATCCAATATGGATTTAGGAAGAAGTTCGTCAATGCACCCAATGTCTTTGGAAAATCGGTTTAATATTCTTCCACCAGGATTTGTATCAAAAAATCTCATGTTGGTGTTAATGACACTGGTGAACATGGAATCATGAAGATTTTGGGAACTCACCATTGCCAATTTATAGAACGTCATGGAACGACATAGGGCGATAATGAATAGCGCCAAAATTAATCCGCCGTAGATGTATAAACATGTTTCTGTCGTAGGTTCCCAAGAACCAGCGATTTCGGTACTATTGCTCACCAATCGTTCGGTTCTTACAGCTTCGATCGTAACCCAATAGCTCACAAAAAAATCGACCGAACTTGCAGCTACTTGGGTGAGAACGTAAAGTATTAAAACCATCACCACAAAACAAACGTTTCCACCAGCTAACAAGTATTTCAAAAATAGCGAACCGCGAACTTTTCCTTTGGAAGATTCTTCCTGCATATCTTTAACATTAACGTCCGATTCTGCTTCTTCCAGTAAACTTTCAGTTATGCTTGCTTCGCTTGGAACACTTACCAAAGAGGCCGACCTACTCTGTAAAATAAAAATTGGAAAATTTCTTTGAAAAAATTACACCACTTACTTTAACAGAAATCTGCCTAAAGGGTTTTGATTTTTCATCCTCCTGCCGTTCGGGCTCTTCCGTTAACAGTTTTGCATACATACTATCGCTCATTATTAAGTCGTGAAATGATCCCTGAATTTCTACTGCTCCCTAAAATGTACCAGGATAACAATAATAATTAAGCCAAATTTTAAGTGATTACGTTGTTTAGAATGATTATGTTGTTGGCGTTCTCCAAATGGTGGACTTGATGTGTAACCAGGATCCTTGTTTTGTATTTCAAATATCCATTAATGCATTCCTGATATAAATGTTTTGCCACGTGTGTATCAACTGCCGATAGAGGGTCATCGAGTAAATAAATGTCGGCTTTTCGGTAAACAGCACGTGCTAAATTTATTCTTGCTTTTTGTCCACCACTGAGTGACGCACCCCGATCACCGACAATGGATAAATCTCCATCGGAAAATTGGTGAAAATCTTTTTGGAGCGCACAAACTCGTACGACCTCATTATATCTCTTTTTATCAAACTCCTGACCGAAAGTTATGTTTTGTCGTATGCTAGCGGCAAAAACCCAAGGTTCTTGTGAAGCGTAAGAAACGCTGCCGTTAATTTGAATATTACCTCTTGAAATCATTAACTCTCCTGACGAAAGGAAAATATAACACAAACATTGGTAAAAGGTAAAATGGGCCACTCACCTAAAATTGTTTGCAAAAACGAACTCTTTCCACTGCCCACGGGTCCTATTATGCCCAGGAGTTTTGCGCTTTCAACGGATACGTTCACATTTTCTAAAGCGTTTTCGCTGAAGTTTTGGTTCCATTTCGCCGTGATGTCATCCATGTTGACCGCGATGTTACTTTTAATTTGAGATTCGTTGTTGTTGGTTAGAGTTTTTATTTGGACAAACTCTTCGTTCAATAAATATTGCTCGATTCTTTTAATAGCAACTAAGGCTTCCGCAATTTCTGAGATGCCTCGCACAAACATTTGCGACATCGTCTGGGCGAGAATGTTAAAGTACGACATAAAAACGAAAACCTGAAAATATTGCATCGTGAGTCACTTAGTTAAGTTATTGCAGGAAATCTTACTTTTGAGGCGGTAATGTCTTGATGGGTTAGCGCAATGGTTAGCAATGAACAAAATAATGCAATTCGAGTGGTAAATAAATTGAAAGTCATGAATAAACCCCTAACGTAGGATAATTTGGTAACAATTTTTAATTCTAATTTTCGGGCATATTTGACGAGTTTTCCAAATGGGCCTTCCCAAGCGTACATTTTTATCACTTGAACGCCGGAAATGATTTCGTCCATCAGACGAACTCTTTCGTCGGTTTTGTAAGCAGTTTGTCTTCTAAAACGAGACGATAGCTTCCCAGTGTAAGCTGTAAATTAAAATTTTGTAAATTTATGAAAAAAGTAATAAATTGCACTTACATTGTAGAGGAACCACTAGGAAAACTGGAATCATTCCTACGATTCCTGCGTATCCAGCTTGTGACCACAGAAAATACATTACGATGAGCGATGATGTTGGTGCTATCCACATGGAATGAATAAAAATGGACACGATATCGAATCGACTTACGTCGTTGGACAATAGGTTTACAATTTTTCCAGACGCTGTTTCTCCCAATGCTGTCCTACTCAATTTTAAAGACTAAGGAAAAAGGTAGGTCAAAATCTGGTAATTAAAGGTTTCAATAAAAAACTTTACCTTTCTATAAATTAAAGCGCAACAGGCAGCTCTAACTTTCATACCATAATGGAATGCTTCCATTATGTATTGGTTAATTGTTAATGCAGTGGCTGCATTTAGAGCTACGACGGCGCCAGCATACCACAACGCTTCAGGTCGATCTTTTAACGATTCTGGTGCAAAGTAGTCAAGTAATTTTCCCAACATAAGAGGTTGAGACAAACGCAGTATTATGTCTATTACAAAGGCCAAAATGCCCAAGTACATATATTCTGGCCAAAATGTTTTTCCTAAAACCAAGAGCAGATTGGGCGATTTTGAAAGTTTTGCTCTCTTCTCCAGATGCTTTTTCCATTTCCTGAAGCAAAACATTTTGTTATTGAAACAGAAGAAAGAGAGTGACTAATATTATGGGAAGTCCCATTAATAAGTTGACTAAGAGATCTGCAATTTATACGAAACTCTGACCCCGGGTAGCAAAAAATTTGTATTGCTACCTGGTGTTGTAAAAAATATGTAAATTGAGACAGGCTACTTCGGTACAACATCTTTCGGTATCAAAAAATCGAACACCATTTGCTAAACCGCCTCGCCTTATTAATTGCTTGAACTTGACACGCAAAAGCCGTGTATAATCTTCTAACTACTTGTTAAAAACATTTTTATTTAAACAATTTTTTTATAAACAAGTTCTTCTTGGTAGGTGTTAACGCATTACAAATCGACAAGTGTAGCTAATGAGAATAATCAAACTTAAGCATGTACATTATCACTTATTTACTGCTTCGAACGGTTGGACTGAGTTGTAAAATGGCTTAAGATAATTACATAATGTAATTTTAGCTCGGGAAAAAATACATAAGATACATTTTCACTTTTTATGGTAATTTGGATAACTTGGAAATGCAAATACATGCAAGTAAGAGGTTTTCTATATATTTATTTGCCAATTAAAGCTATTTTATTATTAAAGACTTATCGTTGTTGAATTTGTACGATGGTAATTTGAATTTTAGGTTTAAAAATTATGGGAAAGTAAAGTAAGAATGCGGACTTTTCACCCGCTGTTTTCATGCTTCTCAGGTTGCAACATTCGTTGATTAATGAGACAGTAGCAATCGTCCAGCTCCAGGGAATCACCGAAACAACTATTTCGGTTTCAATGGAGAATTTATGCGTAAAGTACAATATTGTGGAAAAATTTTCAATGGAAGTCCTAAACAAATTAAAGGAACAGAAGAAAAATTAAAATCTCTATAAACTAATGGCATACATATTAGTTATTATCTGTCAGATTCTGAGGAATGCTACCAGTAACAGTTTATTCCATCGATAAATATAGCTTATATCTAAATGGATCTAAATAGCATCTACACAAATGTTTACAATAATTTATTATAGTACAAACAAGGATAACAGCATCTACTCTTATATTTCGAAATAGATTACGGCACAAAACACCGCAGCAAAAATGCAGGTAAGCCAAGGTAGCAAAATGTGTATAGACCATAGATTAGAGACTTACGCTCCCCGTTGATTAACGACTTTTTTTTCTAATTGTTTTAAAGAAAATGCATGCTACTTATATAATTTCATCAATGGGACAGTCTGTATAATCTTTAAACCATTAGCAAACTTGACATGTTCCCGAAAAAATGTCTCTGTCAATTATAAACTAATCCAACAACAAAGAGCCTGAAATCCAGTGCGCCGTTAATCGTGACGTCACACTGTATCCAAACAAGCGTCCAAAACGTGAATTTAGTTGTTAAATCCCGGATTGTGACTTTCTAAACTGGTTTGTTTACGCACTGCACCTGACTATGCATATATGTAGTTTTTAAAACGAAAGAGATTTAAATTAAGTGCATAATAATTATTAGTATGTTATCTTGTTAATAAGTTGAGGTGCTGACAACAATAATGGCCTAAGCCACAAATTCAATTGAAACGCTTCAGTAAATCTTCTCCTAATTAATTGCAGCTTCTTACATCGACACCATAAAATTATGTACATATTATGTAGGACGTAATGAATGTTGTTTTGATTTGATAATTTATATTTTACATGTGACCATGATGGTAAAATTATTATAGATATAAATAAATTTTTTAACCTTAGAATGCACATGAATGCAATTTATTCCTCATTATATAATCATGGATTATTGCAAGCAATTTATAGTTTACTCTTAATATCTTTTAGGTTCACAGGATCTAATGAAGAGAAAATCATTTTCCTATTATCAACATGGTTAACGACGGATCTGCCCAAAGCCCATGGGAGCTAAAGCGCCATTGTTGGTGACGTTTAGCTTCATGCAGCTAAAAACTGTGGAGATAAATGGGCAACACTATACTCGGTGTTAATTTTTAAATTAAATAGTATTTAATATAAATAAATTAGCCTTCAACTTCAATAAATTTTTGCTTCTAGCAAAATTATGCATTTGCATAGTTTTTAACTGCTTATACCAGTCTGTGGTTAAATAACTAATAAGAACGCAAATGAAGTGATTAATTATTGTGGTACTCAAGGGCGCTTTATAATAACCATCAATGTATTTTAAATTATTTTTTGAAAAATTATGATTTGTTGCGAAAGCAATAAAAATACAAGCCAAACCGTGCATTACGTTGCTCCATTATCTGTTATTTCCAGACCGACCCGTCACCTCGCTATATCATTAACACCGAAAGGGGGTAAAACAATTTAAAACACCGTTTTGCTCAAGTTATTTACAAAAAATGCCAACATAATGACCCTAAATTGCGTAGTAAAAACTAAAACTAGTCCGTAAATTGCGGATCCAAAGGCAAATCTAAAATTGTAAAGCATTCGGGTTAATTATTATTAGGTAGTTTGCTTTATTACATTTATAAATTATTTATGATAATTTGCGTGATTAAAATAAACTGATATTTAATAGTTAATTCCAGATAATTAAGAAATAATCTGTCTAAAGGTTACTTTGCGCGAATATTTAATTATTCCGATTCGGCTCGGTTCAAGTGACTTTAAATGTGTATTACAGTTAAATATATTAATTAACACGATTGGGTTTTGTGAATAAGCAGTAGCCGATTTTCTTTTAATTTATAAAATTTTTAAGAAAACTTGATAATACGCGTAGAACTGGTTTAGACACTTCGGTGCTATCTTAAAAATTTTCCGCTCCTGCCATAGGATATACCAGAACTATTACTATAAATTGTATTCGATTAAAAGTCATGTTCAGTTATTACAATCTTTTAATTAAATAGGAAACAATTTCAAAACATAAATGTTTAATAAAAATTAATATCCTATTCAATTATATTATTGATATTGCGTTCTTTATAATACTTTTCCGGTATTTCTCTTCAATATTTTGTATTTAATATATCGAATTAAAACCAGATAAGCAAATAATAACACTGAATTTATTTTCATAAGCTTTCGGCAATACTTACTGCCTTCTTCAGATGTTTTTTGTTTGTAAATAACCACATACATCCAAACAGGTAATTTATATTTTTTATAGTTGGTATAATTGAGCGTAACTTGCTCGGAGGTTTCTAAACGTTCCGCCGCGATTTTATAATATGAATAAAAATAATAATTGGACAAACATTTGCAAAATAATTTACAGTTCTCGCCTATCTTCCGGTTTGGCCAATTTATTTTTTTAATTGGGATTCCTGCTCAGGTTACAATCATAAAATTCTAAAACCATCGCATAATTTAACCAAAAAAAGAATGTTTTGGAATAACAAATATGTAAATGAGTCAATTATTGTTAACAAAACATGGCCTTATAAGGCATATTAAGCATTTACAAATATTTTTTTATAAATAAATTAATGAAAATTCGTTGTGCAAAATAATTTTCATAAGAAATTATCTTGTCGCAATAAATTATTACTATACCATATTACCTGTAATTGTAGTATAAAAATCAAAAAGTTTCTATTAGTACTTTAATTACTTAACAGTTAACTGGTATTAACCTTAGGATAAATTAAAAACATTGGGTGGAGCAGAATAATTAATTACTTGCTAGTTTTTGTGCAAAACTGTCTCATTAGGAAAATTCCTGATTAATAATCAATAAATAAAAAGGTATCGACGTCTACAATATTTACGATATTGATTTTTTATTACCATCCTGATTTTAATAATTTCGAAAATATACTTACGATTCAAGGCGATCGCCCAGTAAAGTACTTCTATCGCTTTTTAATGGATTATATAAATCATCCACGTCCAATTCTTTCTGGTATCCCTTCTTAAAGATTCCTACCGTGTATCTGTAATAAATATTAGTATTAATGATTTACATACACAAGTAATATCTTTATTACGTAATAAAAGGAGTAAAGGATTCATCGAGAGATTTTTTTCATGTCATCGGCATGATATTGCATGCAAATGAATTTTCGTGGAGAAAAACTTGCTATATAGCATGACTTGCGAAAATAAACTCAAATTGTGATTATCAGAATAATATTATTTAAAGCTCAAGGTAATTGCAATTATTTTAAATAAATTTTACTTGTAATGGTTTGAAATATCAAATAGATGTAGATTTTTATTTTTCCTTTTCATATGTTGAAGAATTTCGCAAAGGAAATAAATAAAACAAACTAGTATCTAACAGATTAATGTAATTCCCAAAAAAATAAATTGTATTAAAATACTTCCTCATTGAAGCACTGCCAATAGTAAACTTGGCTTGTGCCAGGTCACTCAATTACTTGAAATTAACAATCAGCTAGCATAATGCATTTGTGTACTGTTATAGTAATTGCAAAAATATTTTTTTGGAAGCCTCTCCCAAAATTATTATAGTATCCATAGATTTGCGGATTAAAAGATGCGAAACAGAATCTCGTTACGTTCAATGATTCGACTGGCCTTTAAAGCGTTGTCTGGGTTTGGTCTCGGCATAACCACAACTGTGAAAACCACCACAGCATATCTGGTATGTCTGTGGTACACCCAGTATGTCTACAGCGTAACTGCAATAACTCGCTCACGTGTTCTCTCTGAACGGGTTGGTATGTTTCCGTATAAAAATGACACACATTGAATTTTGTCGAACTTCAGATTCTCATATTACGTGCTCAACATTAAAAAATATGTAAAATAAAATAATAATATGTGTAGACAAGGGAACGTAACAAACGCACATGGTTACTATCAACGTGACTTGCATCTTTCGTTCAACGTTAAATTATGTAAGATGAAACGTAAGAACGTTAATTACCGATATTAATTTAATTTTAATTTGCCAACTTGCAAAAATTAAATAATTGTTGGTACTATTCGACTTTGATGCTGCTTTTTCAAATAGCGACATGGACAGAGGCGTATTACGCAAGTTCTCTGATCCAAAGGTTGATCTTATGTTACACAACTGGCCCTTATAGCATCTATGTAATTGTGCACCTCCTATTTTTGGTTGCAATTGTCCAGGCAATAAGGGCACTCTACAACTTTACTCTAGGTAAAGCGATACATGACACGCACGAATGGATTAGCGAGATTCCAACTCTAAAATAATTATTCTACGTTTTAGTTATTAATTATTAAGAAAAGTATTAACAGTTTAACAACGAACTCATGTGGTCTCTACATTAGATTTTTTTTTCTGAAATTAATATTTTTCAAATTATAAAACCTAAAAAAAGCGGCGGCATTTAGAATTTTATGAAAAATGGTTTTTCATGAATAACTCGTCCAATTTTAATTTTAATGGAAAATCGTAAAGACAAAAGTTGCAGGAAATTCAATTTTCTACAACATTGGTTCCTGCACGTTTTTTCTGAAATCGGTATTTTTCAAATTAAACCAGAAATAATGATTTTTATCACTTCTACGCTATCACTTGTACCTAAATCACAGACGTTTTCATTCAAATTGAAAAATTAAGTTTAATGTATAAAACATGTTTTAATAAGTACCTACATTATATACATAAATTGCAATATAATCATAATTATGCGACACGTAGCGCGTCGCCGTCGCGTTGTTCAAAATCGCGAATTATTTAAAAACGCACTTGAATGCACAAACAATTTTTACATAGTTTGTTTGAGAAATGTCTAATGTATTTTTTGCGTATTTTTTCAAAACGGGAAATTGCGGGAAATTGTTTATAAGTCCACACAAAGTTGGAGAATTATTTGAGATTTTCTATTGAGCAGCTCCCCGGAATGAAATAATGTATTTAATTATTGCACCATTGTATTGTCTAAAAATTTTTTTATTCGAAAGTACATACTTCAAGACAACTTTTCTATTAAATACCAATTTAAACTCGAAGCTGAAATCTGGACAATAAGTCGTCAAAACTTGGTGTTGCATGGAGCGAAATGCTACTCAAATCAGCGATTAATAGAAGGTGATTTTTGCATCGCTCTAACAAGCAGAAATATTTTTCAATTCACTTGAGATTCGAGAAAAAGGTGCACTGATGTTTTCTCTAAAGATATACTAAATTTTGTGGCAATACTGTTAAGTTGACAAAAATGTATTTTTGGCCACTTTTCCGAGCGTCTGACCCACTGTGCGATGAGAAGAACGAGTCAAGATTTATGGTAATAAATACAACCTCGGACAATTTTATGTAAATGATATATTGGAAGAAAACAAATCTTTCAAAAATATTTTTTTTAATAATTTAAACCATATTAATATTTAAATAATCTTTATTTCATTTTTTTTATATTTAATATTTATTAAATAAAAAATAAAAATATTAACAACTACAATTTTATTTTGATTTTATTGAAATAACTGAGGTATCACTAAATTATATAATATTTTTAGTTGTTTTTAAAAATTTTATTACTAGTTTTATTTTAAAACAAAGATTTAATTTTTTTAAATCGTAAATCCACAATTCATTTTTTTATTGTATCTAATACGGTTTTGTAAAGGAGAATTAAAAATATTGATTTATATTACAGGGCTCAAAAAAATGAAGAAAAGTCTGAATGAAAAGTAAATAAAATTCATTATAAATTGAACAACACATCTCATGGTTTTTATGGTTTGTTTAACTCGGGGAATTCTAACAACTTCCAAGGAATATTAAGGATTTTCAAGAACTTCCACTGATTTTCAGAGAATTCCAGCAATTTACAATGAATTCCAAGCGAGTTCTTACTAATTTTTTGGGATATTTGCGAGCGCTTCTGCCAGTAAATCCAGAACGGTATGAAAATATTATCTATAAGGTATCTTTAATTATCGCCCTAGAGCTAGTAAAATCAGTTAACGCCCGCTCGTGCCAAAATTATAGGTATGCTTGTGCAGATTATAAATTATAGTCGAATGTTTTTTTCGAATTTATTTATTATTTCATACCTACCAGTAATTAAAAAAGTAACAAAGTACAACATGATTATGCAATAATTTCAACAAATTGTAAGCATATTAATACACTTATTACATTTTTTTACCAACGGTAGCAATTATTTTAATAACAAAAATTTAGCTAAGCTTCATAAATAATAAATCAACATTGAGTAAATTCCACATTAGTATACTTGTCGGTATAAGGTATACCCACTCCATAAACGGGATATAAAATAAAAATACCCCTACAACAACTGTGCAATTCCTGGCGTTTTCTATATTAGGAAAAACATCTCGAGAAGAAATTACCACCAAAGTAGTAATTAATTCTATTAGAACGAAGAAGTAAATTGAGATTATAACTTCTTCATTTTTATAAAAAAGCAAGTAATTCCAAAATTTCTAAAAAAAAATCCTATATTTGTATTCCATTTGAAAAAGCAGCTTAATGAGAAATACCAGACTGAAAACCTGTTGAAATGTATGAATGAAACGAACCATTTGTTAAAATATCATTAACGATGTAGAAATCTATTTTGACTGTTTTTTATGAATCTGGCACTTTTACATTTTAAACAAATCATCAGGAAAATTAAGTCTATTTAAAGTCGAAAATATTTCGACTAATTTTTCATGTGACCACACAAAGAAAAATAACGGTAGGCTTTTGAAAAATCTAACAACTAATTTTTTCAGACAATAAAATATTCTAAACGATTTTTTTAAATAACAGCCAATATCAAATTTCCATTTTGAACGGTGACCAAAATAAACGAGGTTGTGACAATTTTATCACAACATTTGTACCTAATTTATTTTTGTCTGTTACGAAGATCTATGAAATTTCATTATTGAATTTTTTGAAATTTATCTTCCAAGATCAAGCCAACCGTACCAGTTGGCAATGAAAATTTTTTCCTATTTAAAATTTATATGAAGCTTAGCCTACAATACTTGCAATTTATTTGCACTTATAGGTGACTGATAAATTATTATTGATACATAAATTACCACCCACCGTTTATTTTAATTTACCATACAAAATAATGGTTGTGACTAAGGCACAAGCCACAAACGTAAATAAATTCGAAGAAAATTGGAAAGTAGGAAATCCCATTTCAAAAATACAAAAAGTAGTTAGTACGTCAGTATTTTACGTTCCAATTCATATTTTTAATATACGATTAATTAAGATGTAACTCTTGGAAATTAGTGATTCGTGTTAGTTGAAGCTGATCATTGGGCTTTCACGCATAACCAGGATATTAAATTACCAGAAGCGGTCTAAATAAATAAACAAAACTTTTCAAATTAGATGTGTTTATTGAACACGTGTGACCTGTTCGACAAATTTCTGTTTGGTTTTACCATTTTAAGGGTAAAATAATGATAAACAAATTTCATTAGGGAAGAGGAAATCGACTTGGGTGGTTCGTAGGATCGTAAGCTCTCCAAATTCTTGACAGTCTGGAGAAATAATTAATTTTCTATTTTTAAAGGTCACCAAGTGCAATTTAAAATAATTATGCAATTTAAAAACGTGAGATGTCTAGTCAACTTTCTTCATTGATTTTCATGCCTATCAGTCGTTAATTATAAGTATTTGTGAATTAAGTTGGTGATAGCAAAAATAGTAATATCGTAAATAACTATAATTATAAAGTTGTCGAGGATATTAAAAAATTATTATTTACATACACGAAACGTCTACGTTAACATTTCAAAACCACTTTAACAATTAAAATTATAATCGAAACAAAGATGTTGTGCATCTTAATTATTCAGATCAGGAGTGTGAGCGCGATTTTGTAATTATCGATTGTGCTTGTGGCAATTCGTCGTCAACTAGATTTTTTTCAGCCGTTTTGAAAAGATTCTAATATGCAAAATCGCGATAATAAATAACGAGAACAAATTATATATTACAATAATAAAAAATAAAAAAAACTTGTCACTTGCATATAAGATGCAATTATAAATAACACAAATTCCGCTTCAATTTACCAATTAAAATTTATTAATTAGTCAATATTTGTCACTAGAATTATAATATTATGTCCGCCGAGAAACGAGAATTTATTATTTTCCACATTTTTGCAAAATATGATCATTTGGATATCCTGTAATTGAATCCACTTCAAATCAAACATTCTTTGTTGCTGAAATATGTTGTACAAAATGAGGAGGCCCGTATTTTTTCACTTTAAAGAAGTCCCACGCCCGATAACGGTATTTTAAAATTTTGAAAAAAAAGTCATTCTCAAAAATCGGGGGTATAGCAGATGAAAAATTGCTGCCAATTCGGTAATTTTGCAGCTTTTCGATTAATTTTTTCTTTATCGTGGAATATCGTACTTGATTTTTAAAAATATAAAAATCCAAAAAGTGCAAAAATTAAATGCTATTTTTCTCTGAGGGTATGCTTATAATTATTCATAAAACGTCTAACTCAAGGCAACTTCATTCTAAATAATTTTTCAGCAGTTTTATAATATGGGATGTAGCATCCTGAAAACACAGCTACATAATTAAATTTTTAGAAAAAAAATTGTTGTTTTCCAAAAAAATGACCTTTGCAATTGCAATATGTTTGGTTTTTTTTGGATTTTTATATTTTCAAAAATCGACGCAAGAGAAAAAAATTAAACCAAAAGTTACAATGTAAAATTTTGAGAATAACATTATTTATTTCGCAATCTTATAATGTCATCGGGAGTCAGGATTTTTTTATGGTAAAATACGGGTTATTTTGTACTAACAACAACATTTTTCAGCAAAAACGATTTCTGGAACATGAGCTCCACCCAGCCTGCATGATTTGAAATAAATTCAGTTCTTTGTCATTGACCTATTAATTAATTAAGAAATATGATGCAGTAATAAAACTATGTTTAAATTTGGTGCACATTAGTAGCTCCATAGTTGTTTAAATTTATAAAAAGTCAATATTCCTAAGTCTATCACTTAGGAATACTAACCAAATCATCGCGGTTACCTCTCGATTAAAAAACAACTTTACGCCCTAGTTATACGATCTACTATTATTATTTATTATAATATAGTTTATGTCAGTCGGCCCACTTAAAATTAATTTATTGCCTAATTATGCTATATTTTTTATAACTTGTACTAATTATTTTTTACGTTTACCTACAGATTTTCAAATTAACAAATTAATTTAAATTTTTAAAAGTACCCACCAAAGTGCAATATTTTCTTTATTCTTTTTTAAATAGTACCTACATAATATTAGCAACTAGAATTTTGTATATTACATCACAATTTAAAATTCAAAATAATTCTATCTTTTTCACAGCAAAAACTGCAGCACAATTTATTTTTAAATAATTTTAACTTAAAAAAGCCGGATATGGATCACAAATTAATTTGATTGGCCGTAACCGCTTAGCAATTGTTTGTGACGTGTTAAATTTTTGTAAGACGCTTCTTGCGGTCGACATAAGCATTTACGCTAATATTTTAAGGATAATAATTAGCCTCATTAGGCAATTATTACTGTAAAACGCTTCTTAATGTTGTGTAAAGTGATTCAGTGATCTAAATGTGATGAAAATTTTAATTCAATCGCGATTATGTTAAAAATGACAACAAAGGCTCGGTGGTGAAGCCGTAACGGCACGCGTCATCAGGTAGGTTTTGTTTTTTTAAGATTTTGATACGAAAATGTTTGAATCGCTTTTATTTAGTATAAATTGTAATATTTATAGTAACAATCCACGTTTTTCTTTTAGATGAGCATCTGTTGGGTGGACTTTCGTGTATTTTGGAAAAATCCTGGTGACGCAGGACTCAAACCGTGAAAATGGTAAGTGGTAATACAAAGTAACCATGTACCTTCATAATTTTGTAATTGTAATTTATTGTAAACCATATAATTTTGAGTTTAAATCATCTTAGAAGTAATATACTATTTCATTTTTTCAAATTTGCAATAACAAAATTTGACAGAATAATAATATTGTTTATGACGCATTAACTTTCCGCAGCGCCTCTTTTGTCAAACGTCGCCACAGATAGTAGAAACTACATTAAAGACATTGTCGTTGTGAAGTTTTGTTCTTTAAGCAAAGTTCATTTAAAATTTGCAATGTTCTTCATAATTTAATGATTGATAAGTTTAAATAAAACATTTTATGGGCAAACACCACCTGTTGAATCCTGGAGTTCAGATCTTGCAGTATTAAAAATTGGTAAGCAGCAATATTTTTGTATGCATACAAAACTTACAGGTATAATTGTAAATTATGTTTACCTATATGAATTTATGGTACACGAAGTATAGGTATTTCTTTGTTTCGTGGTGCAATTATTTAAAGTGATGAATCATTGATCGACATATCTATTGATTATAAATTTTAGAACGATGCGCAAATTTTTGATAAATTTCTTGTATAAGAATGGTAGTAGAAAAAGAATTATAAGACCAGGCATGTATACAGTCAGTGCAGGATTTACGCTTAGACCCGTAAGGCCCGGGCCTAGGGCGGCAAAATTCTTGGGGCGCCTAAACTTTAGAGGCAAGAAAATTTGAGAAGTTATGAAATTTAAAGAAAAATTAAATTAAAAATTTGATTCGGCTTAGCTTTACTGTGAATGTATGAACAAATTTCAGTCAAGTATTTGAAATAATTGTTAAAAAGCTAGCTCCCCAATCTATGGCTCCCCAAATATTAAAGCTAGCACCTTGACAGTTTTTTTTTACAAATCTACATTGAAACTGTCTAATATATATGAAACTAATCTATATATATAATATATAATTATGGACTCATAAATCATATTGAAATCCGAAGGCTCCTATGTTAACAATGCTAATTGCCAGGTGTGAAGCCCTTTTTTGCATATAAAAATCGATTTTACAGCAAAACTTTTTAGAGGTATTTTGTTGCAAATTTCATTGCCTTCTATTTTGTTTGTATTCAATTTTTTATTTTGTCGCGGCTTTTCTGACAGCTGCTTAAACAAGACACGGTAAAATACGAAAAATATTGTCATCTATAATCGTCGCTTGAAAGCCACAGTGAGATATCTTGCAAAAAATGCGATTTTGAGTTAGGCATTGAATTAAATTGCTTAACGCCCATTTAATTTAATGCCACATTGAAATATTTCAATCTAATATTACTTTCTTTCGGACATATGTAAACTGCGCCAGCGCCAGCGGTCAATATTTTCTTGGTCGGTAGCTTAAGGACAAGTTAGTAAATTGCGAGATAGAATTTTGCAAGATATCTCACTGTGGCTTTCAAGCGACGAGAACAAAAATGTAGAAAATAAAATTTACAAGAAAAAATGCCTATTCATTTTTTTTTATTTTGTGGTACTATTTCCGAGATGTAGATGACAATATTTTTTGTATTTTATCGAGTCTTGTTTAAGCCGCTATCAGTCAGAAACTGCGCGACAAAATAAAAAAGTGTATATGAACAAAATTGAAGGCAATAAAATTTTCAACAAAAAACGTCTAATAAGTTTTGCTGTAAAATGGAAATTTATATGCCAAAAATCGGCTTCAAAACAGGCAATCTGCATTGTTAACATAGGAACGTCCGGATTTCAATATGAATCACTGCGATAGCACCCAAATATTAGAGCTAACACCATTACAGGTTTTTCAGTTAATTGATGTTTTTATGAAAGTAAGAAAAACATGCATTGTTCCGTTTTAAAAAATTTATTATTTACTAAAATGTCTTTCTGCAGATTTGGCTGATTTTTGGATATGTGTAGTTCTCATCATTCTGAACAAATGTTTTAATTGGCACAACTTGATCCTACGTTCAGTTTCCGAGTTACAAGTCCTTAAAAGTCCAGATTTAACATGTATTTTTATTTATTTTCTGTGTTATTTACGTTACTAACCAATTAATAGGTATTAGGCACTGGTAGAAAATAAATAAAAATACATGTTAAATCTGAACCTTTAACGACTTGTAAGTAGGAAACTGTACATAGGATCAAGTTGTGCCCATTGAAACATTTGGTCAGAATGATGAAAACTACAACATATCCAAATATCAGCCAAATCTACAGAAAGACATTTTCTCCTAAGAATGGTGCGGGGCCCTTTATATTTTGATTGATAAACCTCAAAATGAAATACAGTCGAGTCTCGAAACAGTGACTAGCGATAATAATGTTTGTTTTTTAATATTAAATCGGAATTTTTATCTTATTTTTTCTTTATTATAGCATAACAAAAAATGAAGAAAAGAGATTTGTATAGCATAAAAAGAGGGAAAAAGAAATAAATTGGGAATTAATATTTAAAGAACGAACATAGTTTTCGTTTTTCGTTGTTCACTGTTTCGATACTACGTATTTTTAATATTCGTATATAAATGTTTTCTTTATAATAATTACTATCAAGCAAACAGGGCGCCATATCGGACAGGGCCTAGGGCGCAGGCGAGCCTAAGTCCGCCACTGTATACAGTACTATTCTACCCCACATTATTTTTATAATATCTTTGTTTTGAGTAGCACTATAGATAACCAATGTGTAATCAATAATTATTTTTGATGATGCATTTATTGTAACTTACTGCCAAGAGAAGTCAGAAATGGGACTCTGCCAATTACATAGTAGCTGATGTGATAACATTGGGCTACATGAAAATTGACCCTGACACAATTCCTGCTGTTTCTTATGAAAATGACCTCCTGTGTCCGAATATGACCATGGAAGCCCCCTCCACCTATTTTGATCACTTTTCGATCATTTGGAGGGATGAAAAGGATTATTTAGACTTTACAGTGGTTAGGGGTGAGCTTGAGATGCTAAAGAGGGCAAAGTTCTAAAACGTGAACATTTATAGCAAGAAAATTGATGATTTTCCCCCTTAAAAAATATTTTTTATTTATTATTCTTTAGAGCTAAAATAATCCCTTTCACAATAAGCACAAATTATTATTAAAGTGATAAAATTAAAGAGGGCTACCTCGAAAACGGTGAGTGATGGTGGAAAACGGGGGTTGTATTCGAATTCGGGAAGTCATTTTACATAAGAATCAGCAGGAATGGTGTCAGGATTCCAAAAAAAAAAAATTTTTTTGCAGAGTGTTTAAAAATAACGAGTTTCAATTTTTTCATAAAATTTTTTAAACATAAATTTTTGAATTCTTATTAAATAAATTGATTTTCCCAACGAGTAATAACTTAGTTTCTTTTTTATTTCTAGTTTCTGGAACCTGGAATAAATTTGAAGATGTCGATCTTTCCATCAAAGTTTTGGATATCTTGACTCTTTCGAAGTCAATAGTCTTCGTCATAGTCTTCGAAATGGTCAAATATTAATTTTATTTGTTCCCGCGGACGGTATAGTGGAAGTGTCGAGTTCGTTGAGTGTGGAAAACTTTAAATTACGCGACCCATTTTTGTCATAATAATTTGATGAAAAAGTAGTGGTAACTTTTTCTTTTAATATATCGTGTATACGGACTAACTAAAATAATGTGTAAGTGCGCGAGTGAGTTTGTTACAACATCAGATTCTCTTGATCACCAGGATTAGAGCAAAAGGACAGCAATGATTAAGGTACTACCAAATTTATTTCTTAATTGCAAACAATAAAACTATTTTTTTCTTCTTATAGGTAGGTTCCACATCGCGGGTTTAACAACAGAAAAAGGTTAGTGAAATTTTTTTTCAGTGATGTAGGTAGCAAATTAGTGTAACAGTGCCAATAAAGTGCAGTTTACTTTAATTAATTAATAATCTGGTAAGAAAGATATCTAAATTCAAGAGTTCTAAAATTTTAATTAATTTTATAACACATAAAATCAATATAACTTAACTTTGTTTTGTTTTACACGAATAATTATTAATTTGTTCTTAGGGTCATGGAATTTTCTTAGCTTGAACAGCTTGAAGAGAAAAATATTTATTCGCTTCGTGAAGATTTGGCAGAAAAACAAAATAGCTACTATACTTTAAATACTATCATTGTTCAAGCTTATAGTCCATGCAAGGAAATCGGAAAAAAAATGGTTTGAGGCTGTAAAAAAATTGGGACAAAGTGTAATTTGGCATACACGTGTCTTTAAATTTAGTGTCAAAATAAATCCACCAAAATTAATCACGGTTGTTTTTTGTCCGCGTATCGCGCTAAATATTATTTTCACATACAATCGCCTGTGTAATCGTTAAAAAAAAGTGTTCATAAGTAACCCAAGAACAATTATTTATCTATCTAGATAAATTAATTTCAATTAATACGTGACTATTTAGTATAAATAATTAAAATAATTTTTTTAGTTTATAAATTTTATATCGAAATCAAAGAGTAGGGATACTACGTACCACAACACTAGTAACGCCATTCCTTATTAAAATTGTTTTTATTGGCAATTCATTATATTAAATGATAAATAAATACGCAGTTGCACTTTTCATGACTTGAGTAGTTGAGATTGGTTATCAATTTGACATTAGAGTTTTTCCATTGGTTCATAATATGTATGCTTCTACATTACAAACGTATGCAACGGTCAAAGTAATTTACACGGGTTAATAAGTGACAATACCGTTTACTTATTAATGCATACCTCGTCCATCTGTCCTGTCTGTTTTTAATGCAGCAATTGATTATTCTTATAATAGTCAATATCATTTTTTTTTCAAACGGTTAAACGATAATTAATTTGACAAGCACATCATGTTATTATGTTCTATGAGTATTGGATACAATAAATAGATTCAATGTTTCTCGAAATAGTAAACATGTCGACACGTTTATCGCGGGAACTCGAAAAGAATAAATTTAAAAAATATTTAACAGGATTTCAGCTCATACTAAATTAAAGCTAAACCGAGATCCCCGGTTCTAGCCCGAACGGAGTAAAATGGAGAGTCGTGTGAAGACAGCCTTCCAATGTCAAACAAATCATTATTCATTAATTATTTTTTATCGTGTAATTTTATATTTACCTCGTTAAAATATCTATTCGACAGGTACTACTCTTTAAAACAACATTTATCATTTCAGTGAAACATTTCATAAAACTTTGAAGAGTGCTCACTAATTACTTCTGCAGCAGCAAGAATTGTTGTGCATAACGGATTCACTATATCTTCAAAAAACAATTTATCAAGAGTCTACAAGACTAAGTGACCTTTCAGATAAAGATTTTTGTATATAACGAGAAATAAACGCTGTTAGGAAATGCGGAATTCACAAATAAAGAAAAAATAAACAAAATCAGTTTTCAAGCTAACGAGAGGTTAATAACACAATGATACTCATAGTAATTAAATCGTTAATCCTGGTTTTGAAAATAGCTCAGCTAGTAGAAATATTTATTGAATCGTATTTTTAGTAATAAGTACCTACTACATTTGCTAAATTGAATACAAAATTTTAAGAATTATGTCTTTTACAAAATTTTCTTAAGGTATTCTTAAACATCTCACGTTAAGTACCGTACGTAATAAAATTTTGGAGCAGAATTGCAAAAGCAATTACACCTTTTTGGTTTATTTTTTGCTTTCAAAACTATTTAAATTAACTTGGGGATTATAAGTCTGAAACGTAATGGCCAGAACTAAATTTCCTTTCAGAATTCTATTTTTATTTAATGTCCAAGTCGTGAAACGTACCTATGTACGTTTATTCGTGTAAAAAGAAAAAAAATTCATTTTAACACATTTTTGTTGTGCAAATTAAAAATGAAAATACATGGTTGGGCAGTGTAGTTATAGCGAGTTTATGCAAACACATTCTAAGGATTTTCTATTGGTGGGCAGGTCTTGGCATAAACACACCAATAGAATCCTTAGAATGCTAATGTTAATGTTGACTTTCACACGCAAAGTTAGATGAAACAATTATACTTTGGAATACTTTTCTAAAAACCCTGGTAGGTAGTGCGTAGGGACAAAATCTCGACAATCCATTCGTGCGCATCATTAGAACCTATTTTGTTTTGTAGTAATTTGGAGTACAAAACAATCGAAATTTAATTAAATGAAACAACATTGCACTCTTCTTTATTACTTTTAAATTTCTTTGATGACGCGTTTCGGTCTCCACGTCCTTCACGAACACGTATTTGTACACTTTATATTTTATTATCAAACCAATTACTGATAAAGTAATGTAAAAATACGGTATTTATGGATTTCTAATAAAATAGTCTAACGGTTCTGTATATTTATTGTTTAATTTACTTTAATTTTTAGGATAAAATGAAATTTTTACATTATACGTTGAGGTATACGATAACGAGGTGTTACGGAATCTCTTGTTCTCGCATTACTATCGACTCCGGCTAAACGGACGCAACTTTAAAAATAGCACAACGCTTTTACACACACTCATTTGTTAATGATTAAGCTGTTAAGATAAAAAATTAATAGCTTCCTGCACTTCAATGCGTTTTCTTCTCGTGTTTTTCAAAACACGGACTTAGAAAAATTGTGCAGGTAAGGCGATGTTATTTCTGTATATTAGCTGTTGGTAGCATCATATCTCTTTGAAGTGCAAGCATAGGCAAATAAGCCAACCGTGGAAGATAAATCAACCAAGATTAGAAGGTGTTAAAAATCAGAAATATTAATCCAAGCTGTTGCCAAAAATAAACGTTCAATTTCAATTACATTTTATTTGCTGTTTTTTATTTTTTCAAGGAAAAAAAACAAACATTTTCAGTTTTTATAATATTAGATATTATTGCTACTTTTTTTATTTTAATTTATTAATTTTCTCGTTATATTAAACTACAGTTTGATGGTGATATTTTATCATCCATTGTGACATTACTTTGCTGAACATTTCTCAAGCATACAATGAAGCTTAAACGCTCGATATATCAAAAACTCTTTCATTATCCCGCCAACTTCTTACTTAATTATAATAATACATGAAAAAACATGTAAACGATTGAAGAAACTCATTTTTAATGTGGCAAAATGTTGGAAAAATAATTAATTGAATTGCTGCTTAATAATATTTTTCGTGTTCACTTTGCCAGAATAAAAAGATATTTTTACCTCAAAATTTTTAATGGGAACAATTTTGGTTACCTGCAGCATAACTGAAGACCTGAAGAGCACTTGGAATAGAATATTAAATCAATTATGCAGACCACATTACCGAAAAGTTTTTGGTTTAAAAAAAACAAATTTCGAGTTTTTTTTTAAAGATGATATTGCATTGTGTACAGAAATGCATAATGCATTTTGTATAGGGTCGATGACAAGATTATGAATTAGATTTGTATATCGTTGTAGTGCACTCACGTCTGGCCACTCCTAATTTTAGATTATAAGAATATAGTAAGATGTACAAATGATTAAAGAAAAGTAGAACTTGATATTGCAAAGGAATTATGCACAAGTTAAATTGACATCTTAGCTCTTGATGCATTTGAATAAAATGTTCCTCATGGTCATGATAATCGCAGGTCAACATACGAGGTGGGGCTAAAAATGATGAAGAAGACTTATTTTTTCTCGAGATGATGTTGAGCGGCAGCTTTTATAATCAGATCAAGTCCGAAAGTAATTTGACAGTATCTTACTGGACAATCACTTCAGTTTGAATCCATGAAGTATTTTTAGTTTATTCGTTACCTAATTCTTCTTAATCACTTCCGTGGAATCTAATATTAAATTATTTATAAAAGCCCAACTGTTGTCGATCACTTAGAAAGTCAAAGAAAATTTTTAATTATCCAGTTTTTTATCTTAAGAGGTGGATATCGGCGGGAACAAATAAAGGAAGTATATAAATAAACATCCATTTACTAAATTACACTTATAAAAACATTATATGCCTCTTACGCCTATTAAATAAGCATCTTAAAAGGCTGACGAGGGTAATTCATAAAAATATTAATAGAGAAGCGTAACTAATTAATTTTACGTTCTCTCGACTGTATAACTGCTTAAAAAATTTATTTTTACGTAACTTAAAAATTGACCTAGTAATTTGAAAAAAAAATTAAATGGTAATTACTGCAAATCAAAGCCACAATCTAATCAGTTGGAAACAACAGAAAATAGGTGCAGGAAAGGATGAAGTCAAGGTTTTGCATAATTTTTGCTTACTGTTTCCGTATATCAATAAATAAATTGCTGGATATAACATAAAAATAACTTGAATATCTTAGGTATCTGATCCTTATTTTTTGATAATTTAATTCAATTTATGTTAAATGTTTTTTAGTATTTATCTATGTAAATATTTAAAATATTTGATGTTTTCAATAATAAATAATGATTACATACATTAATTTCAATAAATGCAGTAATATACTCGTATAAACATTTTATTTGTTTATTTATTTATTTGGTATACCCATTGTACCATTTATACCCATACATAAATTTTACGATAAAAAAAAACTATACTACGAAATAATTTAGTAATTTAGTAGTATATTATATAAGATCTTGAAAGAACACCGAAATGGAAATAACAGGACGACTTATTGGGGATCTATTTCAAATTTATAATCAATGACCAGGAACTCCAATCTCCAACATAATAGCGTTATTTTTTAAGTTTCATTAAATACGGCTTTGTAAATCAAAGAAAATCAAATAAATAGAAAATATTTATTACAGAAATAAAATAACTGAAGTCATAATTTTTCACAGCTTTCAAAGCAGCAACCTTGTTGGTGTCGATAATTATGAAAATTTATATATCTCGGAATATTTTTTATCATTTCATCCACTGTAACCTTTACTAATAAATACGATTTATAATAATTACTTGAAGGTATTTTCAATTGCATAAAACAAGCCTGACCGAAGAATTACTTGAATTAATGCATCCATACATCGTGCAAATGACGTATTAGTTATAAAATTAGCAATTGCTAAGATTGCATAATTTATTAGCCCAATTCCGTTAAATAACACATCAAAGCGATAATTTAAATCACCACTATATTAATAAAAAAACAATATGTTTGTAAGTAATATAATTTATTGCGCATATAATATTACGTTAAAAATTGTTGTACATACACAATTAAAAAACTTCAATAGTAGAAACAACTTTATGGTTCAATAAAATTTGCAATTGGATTTGAAAAGTTTTTAAATTGTTTGAGGAAGTAATATCGGAATCATGCAATTTTACCCTTCGGTCGTGCATAAAATTGTTCCTAGAAAAGAACGTACTTTTATTGTGCAAAATAAAGACAATTTCCGGAAAATTAAACCAACATTCTAAAGTGAACACCCTCCAAATTTCTCTTTACAAAAGCAATCATAGTTTACGGAAACCACCACATCTTTTTCATCTAAACATTTTCTCAATTGGAACTGTTCACGTATAGTAAACCCAAATAAATATATTTGATTTCCCACTTTTTTTACTGTAACAGTTCTTCATAGAACGAATTTTCGGTCAATATTTAAAGCAAACGTCTTGCACTGCAACAATCCATTTCCAAATAAGCATTTTTATGAATAACTTCAGATATGGTCAGAATTCTGACCTTATATTTTGTTAATTTTACTCTACATTAAAAGTAAACACTAAAATGTCATATAAAAAAATGCTTTTGGGGAGCTTAGCCCCTTTGATTCCACTACTGCACCCAAAAATAATTTGCGCAAAACTGGTTGAGAGCCACAGAATTAACTTCTTTAATTTAAGACTTTATTTAATTTAAGCCCATAGATCAAAATTGGACTTTAGATCAGAGCAGTGTAGTCGGCGCGACCAGATATTGAACCGCGGTTTCCCGCTTCGTGGCGCCAACAGTTTGTATATACCCCGGCAAATCAGATAAACGGAAATCCGGAAAAATTATATTGGGATTCCCGACGACAGCATTAATTCCGGCAAATAATAAATTATATCAACAAAATTAATAGTTATTTAATTTTATAATAAATTTAGAAATGGTAGGACTGAGTTGTTAGCTGATAGCATTAAGGGGTAATGAGACTCTAGAGACGCAAAAAAATAACATAATTTTAACAATTTTTTGTGGAATTATAGTAAATGCAATAGAAAATCTTTTTAAAGGGATTTATTGGACAATATTTTAAAGAATATTGTATAATTTTTTATAAATTTGTTTTTGGAAAATGGCAGGAGTAAAATTGCAGCAAAAGAAACCCCTTTTATAAATAGCGTTCCGCGGTCGGTAAGATTTCCCCTCTAATTTTTGACCCCTGAACAAAATACAAATTTTTTTCAGTTCTATATAAAATTATCTAGAGAAGTACGTAGCGGAATTAAAAAATATTGGTTTTTGTAGGAATTGATTTCAAATTTCTGTTTTTTCTTGAAAAATTACGTAAAAAATTGATTATAACTAAAAAAGTATACAATGTAACGTCAAATCCCTACGTATTTCTCTAGATAATAAAATTTTACAGCTACAGTTAAAATTTGAAGCAAATCGGTTAAGATCTGTTAAAATTGTGCAGCCTGACAGTTTAGAAAACGTAGTTTTGAGATATAGCGTTTTGAAGTTCTCAAAATGAATAGGATCTGTAGTATCATAAACTTGAATATTGCCTACTTCTTATTGCGCTTGACTTGCTTAGTTCCGAAAATATTCGGAATATCAATATGAAATTTTGACGCATTAATTTTAAGATATTGAACTGTTAATAAACGCAAAAAAAAATTTTTGCATTTTTTTTTGAAATCTAGAGCAGTGGTTCTCAAATGTATTCGATTGGCGGCACCCTAAAGTCATTAAAAAAAATTCACGACACCCCTATCATTCCCTTTTTTTTGAAGAAATGAAAATCGAAGATGTAACGGATGAAACGTATTTGAAAAATATACTAATATATAACAATTTAAAACATTTTGTGCTGACAAAATATTGTTAGCAATTTTTCAGCTGCTATTGCGGTCTGTTGTCAGCTTAAATTCAGCTGGTTTTCAGCACCAGCACAATAGCTGAATTAAAGCAGACGCTTCTTAAAATTCAGCTAATTTGCTGATGCTGAAAACCAGCTGAATTTTAATCTGACGCTTTGGATTTTAGCTATGCAGAATTCAGAAGAAAAGAATTCAGCTGGTTGTCAGCACTAGTAGATTAGCTGAATTTTAAACTTTTTTTATTGTCAAGAATTCAAAAATTTCAGTTATTTATTGAAATTTAATTAAATTAATGATTGTAAGAAAAAAGCATTAACCAATAAAATAAAATGGGTTATTTAATTTTTAAAATTTCTTTAAAATAAAAAAAATTAATATTTTTTTAGTTTACTTCATAGAAGCTGAATCAACTGCCGAGTTTTAGTAACGTCAAAAGCTGAATTGCTACTGAATTGCTAATTTGGCGGCAAAAAAACAGCTGACAATGCCCTGCGGTAGCTGGTGAAATTGCTGAATATCATCTGAATACCAGCTGAATATTAGCTGACTCAGCTGATATTCAGAGCTGCGTCAGTTGATATTCAGCAATTTGACTAGCTGCCAAAGTGCCTTTGTGCCTTTTCAGCTGGTTTTTTGCCGCCAAATTAGCAATTCAGTAGCGATTTAGTTTCTGACATTACTAAAAATCAGCAGCTCCTTCAGCTCAAAAACTGATTTTTCTGCTGACAGTTGCAACATGATATTTAGCACAAAATGTTACTTGGGAGACTATTTCGTTTATCACCATACCACATAAATCCCATGCTTAGCTAACTTTTTCCAATTTGTCCAATAAAATTAAAATATCATATATAAAATTTTTTTGTTGCGAAAAATTTCGCGGCAGGCACCCCTGTGGGAGACTCGAGGCACTCTATTTGAGAAACACTGCTCTAGAGTGTCATTTTCGAATTGTGGCTACTAAAAGGACGTTTTTAATAAGTAGACCGACTTCAAGACTCCGTCTTTTTAGATCTGAAATTTTCGAGTTACTAACACTAAAATACCACATTAAAAATAAAATGCTATTTGGGGGGAACCCCCCTCCCCCCCTGGATCCGCTACTGGTAATTATTTTTTATTTTAACAACTTTATTTCAACAGAAGGTGTCATTTTATACCTACAAATCTGCAATGGAGGGACGTCCATAATTTAAACTAACTAAAGTTAATTTATTTTCAATTAAAAAGTTTAAAAATAGCATGTTAATATAAATTGTTAATATAACCCACATATTTTAATTTTCAATTTTATACGTGAACAGCTGGAACAGTGTTTCCCTTGTCAAACACAATTTGTTTGCCGTCTTCATCACTTGAAATTCTAAACATTCAAAATGCTAATTTAAAAAGTGACCTTTATTTTTTTGTATTTGCACATTGATTATTGATTCTGAAGACGTCTGTTATGCAAACAAAAAATACTTAGATGCTTTGAACCATGAAACTGAATTATCTCATTGGCAGCGTTTGGATTTTAAATAGCGGCAAGAATGTGTGATTGAGATACAGAGTCAAACCCCATGACTTTCCAACAAATTTCTTTAAATTTTATACGTAGCAATGTAGCATATTTAAAAAAATCCAATTTAAATTAGTAACAGTAAAATAATATTTTAATACCAACATCTAATTATAGTGAGATAAAAAAAATAGCTATTTATGCAACCTGCATGTAAAACTTTTTATAACCAGCCATGAAAATTGTCCATCGAGGCGCAGCCGAGAGTACAAGATTTTTTCTAATTCTTTTGCAAAATGGTTTTTCTTAAAACTTAATTTTTTGAATTAACAATATCTGGAGTTTTCGTTGGCAGCTCAAATACTTCCAAAAAATAAATTATATTAATTGCAACAGAATTAGAAAAGAAAAAATCTTATTTTTTATTTTTATAACGCGTCGCTCTGTTTTATCATTTTATCACTAGTGATAAAAGAACGGCTTTTTAAAACTCAAATGATATTCAAAAAGGTAGTCATTTTGTGACTGAATTAGAAAAATACAATTACTTAATTAGTAATTAAAAGGTTGTTTAAGTATTGCTATGTAGCTATCGGGATGACAACTCTACTTTTTGAATAGGTACTTTTAGCTTTAATATTTATTATTAAACTTGCTATGTTTACATGATTAGCAAAATAATTTACCAAAGCAAATGATCCAGTAACACAAATATTTTATAATTTGCATAAAGTTGATATAATTATTGTATTTTATCCTATATTTTATTTATTTTCTTATCGCGCAGTTGGTGAATTTGTAATTTCACGAAAAATAACATAGAGGAATTTTCACTCGTCTACAAATAGGAATTTACTATTTGTAGCAGATTGGAAATTTTCGAAAAACTTCTGGGTGGCCTCGATTTCAAACTATAGGCGGTAAAATCAAATGGTATAATAAAATCGTGAACCATGAACTTTTGCACTGATACGTTTTTAGATTAGAGTTTATAGAATTTTATCAGCAACAAAAAACGTTTTGTTCCGCTAAACTGCAAAAATTTTCCAAAATTTATTGTATGAACTACTCTCTCCTGCTTACTAAATTTAAAGGTATAGATACTATTTTGGGTTTTTCATTAATTTTCTAGTAATCTATTAAATACACTGTATTATGTTTGTAATATGGATTTTTAAAGGTAAATTCAATTTTACTGGAAATTCAAAAATATTTCGTTCCAGTTATAATAACCAAATTATTCAATGCAATTTCGATGTTATGATTAAAGGTTGTTGAATTCTAACTGTACATACTTGGTGACCTTTTGATAAATATAAGTACTCTTAATTATCCATTAATAATAAATTGAGTGTTAAAATGGGGTTATTTGTCTCCAACTCTTTTAAATCTTGTTTATCGACCTTATCTGCAAGTTTTTTGGCCGCAAGAGAAAACTCTTGACTGTTGCGTATTGTAATGACAAATTGGAAAGCAAAAGACACTTGAACATATTTATAAAACAATAAATAATAACTTAACGATTTTTTCGATCATATCAATTCAATTGGCCGCATATATGAATTTCAATGATTTGCAATTTTTTTTATGTTACAAAGAACACAGTCTAAAATTATGCCGGCAAATACAATAATTACAGACGTTGAAAACGTAACTGAAAACCATCAATCATAGAAAAATACCCCTATTGTTTGGAGACTTCAAATGACAATCATGAGAAAAATCAAGTTGCAAAATAAGGAGCACGCGCTGTTATTTATAATACAAACAATTTTATTTAAATAGCAAATATCGCAAGTAAACTTCCTGGTGTAAATTGGATAATGAAGGTGACGCGATAAATGGACCAAAACTTTTAAATTAAAATTTTATCAGCAACTCCTTATTAGCCGTATGATTTGTATTTTTTGTTGCTGTGTAAGCCACCATGTAATTAATGCAGGAAATTGAGCAGAATTTATGGGTTTGGCTTAATTGAAGCGGTTCTAATATTTATTTAAATAAAAAATCTTGAAAATGCTAATTTTATATTTTTTATATCCATCAGAAGACGCCGTTCATGATGAACAAATTTCGTTTATTTTTATAATAATATAATAAATTTTAGATAATTTAACTTTTACTGGTTTTATAATTTTCAGTCTTTTATTCTCAATATTTTCTTGGTGGTAAAACAAAGAAATTCTTGTGTTAATTATTGTTGATTAATAAAAAACCAGTTTATAATATTATTATTGTAATCGTAAATTTCCATATAAATATTTACAAATCTAACAAATATTTAATATTGTTAACTGTTCAATAATTAATGAAGAAGCAAAGAAATCTTCTGATTTATATGCACAGCTGCTGAAAATTTATATTTTTTAATTCATCGTTTGCAAAATTTAAATTGCCGTTAAAACTTAAAAAATAATGTTAATAAAAAAAATAAAATAATACTAACGTAAAAAATAAAACAGAAAAAGGATTGGCATTGTCCCTAGGATTGACATTAACGTGCTCCTTGGTGACGTCCATAACGAAAGATTGTTAAAGTTGTAAGCCAATCATTGACTTATCTAAAAATAATAAAAAAAACAATAAAATCAATAATAAATTACCGAAAAGACAAAATAATAAAAATTTAATTGCTCATTTGTACACAAAAATTTATTTTAATTTTAGAACAAGGTTAACAATGTAAGAAATTCAAAAACTAAAGTATTTACAGTCAAAAACGATCTATAAATAATTGTGCACAAATTTTCTTGTTTTTTTTTTTCATTTAAACTCTAAATTTGCTTCATTTCTCGCAAGAATGTGTTGGTACTTGTCTGAAAATCAAAGATTAAAAAAAAAATTTCGAGGTGTCTGGTATTTAAAAATGTGACCCCTTAGTGTCTTTTGAAGGAAAATCTTTGTTTAGTAATTCTATTAACTTAATGGATCAATTTGAGCGCATTCCAGAATCGTAACTAGAATATTTTCATTTAACGCAGGTCTAATTTTAGATTATTATAAACTCCACACTCTCACTTTAGGTGGTTAATTTGACCCCAATAAATGGTGTTTTCACTATTAATATAATGTAAGTACTTAGATTATAAAAAATAATTAATTTATGATTTACAGAACATTAAAAGAAAACAAATAATAATATTTAACCGATAATTCAATACAGAAAGGTTAAGTTTAAGTTTGATCGTACGATATATCAACGAATATGTACCTAAAAAATTATATATGCCCGCACACCAATATCCATTAATCAAATAAATCATTTTTTAACCAAAACAAATTTGACTTTAATTTTTTACAATGCGTATCGATCTGATATATGGTAAAACGTGTTTATCGGGATCTTTTAAGAGCCAATTAATCACATTTGTCGTGTTAAATTAACGGAATTGTTTATAAATTGATTACCTTTATTTGAAAGGTTTAAAAGAACAATGGAAGAATGGGGTGCTCAGAAATATCCATGATAACAAATTAATCATTCTTTAGTTGTAATTATGGAATTACAACAGAAGAGATTTTCTCTTAAAAGCAACACGAGACAGCACTTGTATAATCCAAATTTAATCGCATTGACATAATATATTTTAACATTAAAAATAAACGATCTGTTAATTGGCTATAATCCTCTTAAGCTGAAAATTTGGCGTGATTAATTGGTCTGTCTCCCATTTAAAAGGCTGAACTTTAGCATAAAACCATAAATTTACGTTTTAAACCGAAATTTAAATATTTAATACGGGGGACCATATTATTATGATTTTTAAGGACGAGAAAATAATAAAATAGCGGAGAAATACCATAAACGGCGATGTTATGATGTAACAATAGTTGTGAAATTAATAAGATGATTGATTCGACCGAAGTTGATTCGTTTCGTTAATAAAACTGATGGGTCAACAAATTTATTAAAATTAATTGAAGAATAAAATATAAATTATGATGTTTGAGCACTTAAAGTAGCTAATCCACTTGGTAATAAAATAAACATGTTATCGGCAATGGTAAAAAAGGATTATTTAATTTTGGACGTTAATATGTTGGTAACACCTTTGGGCAAAATCGCATGGAAGGTTTTGAAATAAATTACCATGTTGGAACGTGTACCAGTATAAAATTATTGTCACGTAATGGATTTATGGTCATAACGCAGAAGTTCCATCCCAAGCTGGTCCAAATATATTGAGATCAAAAGGAAATGTTTGAATTGGGTTTTCTCTACGTGGAATAGTGAATCAGACCGACGACGGCGACGGACGTCACCATCAGATGTTGCCTGGAGGCTAAGTTTGTAAAAGAAAACCGCAAGATGCATTTTTTTACCTTTTTGTGGTTTTCAGTAACCATCAAAGGAAGTGAAGATTTGCATTGTTTAAATAAACAAAATTTAATGAAAATTCACGGAAATGTCTTGGATCTCGACCGCAAAATTATATGATCAGTAAACGCTTAATCATTTCTTCAGTGTCATAATGGACAAATATTGGTAGAATTTTTTTTAACCACTCCTGTATAGTTTTAAATCAAGATGATTCATTATCATTCATTCCACTTTAAAAAATATTTAGAGCACATATTTATACTGGAGGTTAAAATAAAAAAATACGTTACTACTATTTTCAGTTTCCATTCATGAGATTTTATTAAGTATAAAAGGTTGTCGCACTATCAAAATGATCATAAATTATTGTGTCTGAACAAACAATTTATTTACAGAATTAAGCTAAAGGTACAATAAAGTTAACCATCACAATTTGTTTTAAAAATTCCTGATTAATTAAAAATAAATTAGTGTCACTTCCCATTAACATTTTTCACCAATTTCAATGAAAAAGTGCGTAAACATTATCTTCTTACTTAATTTTTTATGTTAAATTTGTAATAAATTACCATCGATATCATCGAATCTTCATTGGTTTCTTATGTCACTGTCAGCTTAAAATAAAAATTACCATGAAAACACATCGAAATGGTAAATAAATTTGTATAAATTAAGTAATTAAGAAATAAAGCCACGGGTAATAAAGAAAAATTTTAATAAATCGTAAAATAAAAATAAAGTTTTATCGACACATCTCAACACCTAAGTAATTTAAATTTTTATGTTAATTAATAATTTCAAGCCGAATATTGAACCACTTTACAGTGAAATTTTAAAGAAGCAATATTTATAGACTCGAGTCACTAATTTTAGGGTTCAAAATGTGCCTGTTACTTGTCAAAGATAACATTTAAAAAATCTCCTTCATTATTATTATGCTAAATTAGACCACCAGGGTTAGATTAATTCAAAAATAAACGTTTAGGTTATTTAATATGCCATATAGGTACACACCCTTTTTCCTTTAAATAACATTCAAAAATTCTTCGGGGAATTACGCCAGTCATCATGATCATCTCTGATGCCATTATTTGGTAACAAATAAATAATATTGATTTATTTTAATTTTAACCCAATTTTTCTAAAATATTTCGATTGCTATCAAACAATATACTACTAATTTGTTTAATTTTGTGAAGATTGAATTATTATAACTGAAGAAAATCGCTTTCGGTAAAATCACAATAAACTAAAGCTCGACGTGCTGTCGACGTTTTATCCCATGCAAATCATTTTCTCGAAAAATTAAATTATCGAAAACTTACAAACTATAATGTTAACACTTCCTACACTTAACCCAACGCCAGAAAAGGCAGTTGGAAGAATATACATATACATAAATTTAATAAATTTGCATGAAAAAAGCAAAAATAAATAAATACATATTGTACAAGGTGTAAATTTGTATTGTAGCTGACAGAGAAATTACATAATCAAAAAATTTCAAAAATGTGTTTTTTATGGTAATATTAAACATAAACTATAAACATCTTTGCATAGTTAAAAAAAATTGGAAAAACATTCATTTTATGTTTACTCTGAACCGAATTCTCTGAATGTTTTCTACTTCCTGGTCTAATTCACAAGGGGTTGTTTGTCTATGGTAGGTTGTAAAACTGTAAAATAGCAAAAAATCACTGGGGTAGGTAGATTTTTGCTTCGAGCTACAACCATTCATGTTATTTTAAAGCATCCCATATCCAAATGTTATTTTTGTGATTGTTTTTGTATACGGAATTCAATTTATAATCTTCGTTTTGTCGTTTTTAATTAACATAATAAATAAATTTCGATAATGATAAATTTGACCCACTTAATAATTTTCTACCCAATCGGAACCCGTTAAGAATTTTATTATCCAACTTTGCCTTTACTTTTATTTTATATTTTTTATTTTACTATTAGCACTAACAGTAAAAGTGAGTAATAAAATAACCACTGCACACACATATTTATAAGTGTAAATAATATTTTTAAGTTCATTTACCTAGCTTCAAAATATGTGTTGGTAGCTGGATTTGAGTGGGTAATCCGTGTATAATTTTAACCCCCAACAAACTGCCAATAAGTCACGTTTACGTGCTACTTTACGTCCCAAAAGTTATTTTACTTTTTGTGATCGTTAATATTTTAAAACCGGCAGTCATAAATCTAAGCATTTCCAGTTGTGACAAAATTTTACAATCGCACGTTTTTGAAAATATTCAGAATGGATTTGCCAAAAATATTTAAAAAATTGAATAGCAATATATAGACAAATAAAAGAATTTTTGAATCGAAGTGAACAATGTGGAAGTTGAAAAACAGTGGGAAATGAAAAATTCGCGATATTGCTATGTGAACGACAAACATCATTAATTTATATTCAACCTTGACTTTGACTAGGTATACATAAGTTTCTAATGATTTTATGTCCGAGAGCATTTGAAATTAAATTACCTAACATTATATCATATCTAACTACCAGTTTGTTAATCATACATTTATTTATATTTCATTCTAAATGATTAGTGTGTGGACAAAGTATAATAACAGAGATGATCCAATGAGACACTCGCAAAAAGTTTTGTTAACTTGTGACATATAAAATTGGTGTTAACTCTTTCGATATTCTTATTTTAAAAATAAAAATAAATAAAAACGGGAGGGCCAAAAATTTATTCCGGATGAAAAACAGAAAATCGTTCAACTTAAATTTTTCAAGTGAAAAAAACCATTAGCACTTATTATGTGTAAAAGAACTTCAATATGCCACTTTCTGCAAAATTTCAATTCTGCTTTTTAAATAGCAACCATTAGATTTCATTACAGCTTACAAAAAACGTATGTGACCGAGGAAATTGAAAAATTATAAAAAGGTTCATTACACTAAAACGGAAGACTATTATTATCATTATTTGCATTGTGATATTATTTTATGTTGTAGTGTGGTACCTACATTATATTTCAATATATTACAACAATTAAATAACTTGACTTAATTCAAGGTTAATTTATTAATTAAAAATACAATTGCAAAAATGTTAGAGATTCGTTAACAAATAATAACGACTCGATAATTATTAATTATCGATAATATTTACCAACAATTATTAGTAGTATAATATACATCTGTATACAAAGTGCGCTAAATGTAAAGTACATTGTAATATAACAACTACTTTTATTGCAAATAGAAGAAAATTAATTAAAATTATTGCAGATTACTGTTTCGGATAAGATTTATGTATTTTATAATTATTATATTAAATATTAAAATAGTTGAGGTTATAAAACTTTGTTCAAATCTTAAGCCCTCCATAAAATTTCGAATTTATTTAAGCTTTAACTATACTATAAATTAATAGTAAATATACAGAACTGTTGTAATATTTAGATTAGCCTTATCAGATAACGCAATATACCCCAGTTTTATACTAAATCTATTCGGTAAAAAAATCGTTAATAAATAAATGAAAACCCCAGGGGTACGGTCAAGTAAATATAAAATAGTTGCGGTTGTTTACCGTTATATTTGCAACTGCGTTGAAAATTCGTTTTTCATTTCAAGATTTGCAATTTTAGTCCTATTATTAACGTAAAGATGATTTCAAAATTGAAAATAGTTTTTACTTTACTCGCACTTTCGCTGATTATTGGGGCGGCCCCTATATGCACGTATTTCCTCTTTCCCATAAAAATTTCCTAATAATTGATACTTGAAAATTATCTAAAAATTTCGATTGCAAAATATGCCCAATTAATAATTTATTTTTAATATTCGCTGAAAAAGTTGAATATTTGGCGATTAATTAATTAAATAAATGGGTATATTTTAAGATTAATCCTATAATTAATTGACACATTGGTTGATAAGAGCGCTGAATTCAGATAACTAGAAAAATAATAATTTGACCTTTCTTAGTTGTGCTACTAGTATATTGATAGATTATTACTCATTTATGATTTATGTTTTTACAAAGATAATATTAAATTGCAAACGATCAAACGAAGAATTGAAAAACTTGAGAACTTCTGTTTATTTAAACCTGTGACGCCCAACAAATTTAATTGGAAAATTAACAATTTTAAGTTGAAATATTATATATGTTACAACTACCACCTGTAAGTGGCTGCATTAATTTTCTACTATGTAATTTGTTTTGAGTGAACAACCTTTTGGAATAAACAACTTCCTATTGACGCAGACGAGATTACGCTTTGTTGCAAATGTATACTCTAGGTAGGTACACATCATCTCCAGAAGATTAAGAATTGCGGACAAACTTAAAGGGGCATTCACATATTTTAAAAATTACTTGTATTGCATTTGCCATGTTTGCGAAAACCAATCGAATTAAAGTAATAAATAAAGAGATAGTGGAGATGCTGTAATTTGATTGGTTCTTGCAAACTTTTACGTTACAAATACTACTACTAATCTTTATGTGAATGCTGTTTAACAAAAGCACATGAGTCTCCAGCAAGAAATGCAATTTTCGAATTAACTGCTTCTAAAATTAAAAGTTTGACTTAATGGCTTTATATATCTTTATGAATACATAAGTTACACTAATAAGATAGTTATTTTTATGTAAACAAGATTAATCAAGAATAATGTAAAAAATACAAATTGCTAACGGAAGCCATTTAAAATTAACTAAAAAACGATTTGTTTAAGCTTTAATAACACGTTTGTGTGGAAAAATAAACATTAGCGTCCTTCCATGCGACATTGAAAATTTCAACTCGATAAGCTGTTTGCTTTTCAAGCAAATTATAAATAAATTTAATCCAGCAGTGATTACAAATTAAATGGTCGTACGTTCGACTCCTTCGTACGCCTGTTTTGAGAACGTCGAAGCTTAAATTAATAATATTATTAATTCTCGGGTTCTCCGATTAAAATTTAATTACAAATTCACAATAATTCAGTAATTTCCACTATCATCGATTAAATGCTCTATATCAGATTATAACTTGGAGGAATGTTAATCCACTCCTGCGCGTCCATGTCTAAAATAGTTTAGTTAATTTTAGTATATTCCATAGAACCAAATAACAATCAATGTTTAATTAAAATAATAATAATTTTCATTTAAACTTATGGAAACAAATTTATATAGACAGATAGAAGCATATCTATATGCACTCTTTATTTAAGCTTTATCGAGCTTTATCTATATGTTTTAATGGCTATTTTTAATAATATTGATTATAAACAAAATTTTCGTTTATAAAATTGCTAATTGGCTTCGCGGCATTCAAAAATTGCATTCCGCACTTCATGTTTTCCTAATTTGATTAATAAAAAGTATTTTGTTTACTTTAAATTTTAGAAGACAGCTTAACTTGTTTAAACCCAAAATGTTGATTAAATGTTAAATATTTTTCAAATTCCGATCTTAACTGCCAAATTTAATTTCACCGCTGATTGTGAATAACTAGATTCTGCAATGCACGGTTTTTAAGAGTGAAAAAAAATAATAATTCAAAAACCGTATAATAAAAAATTATTTAATTTGATTGTCACAATAAATTAGCATCAGAATTTAAATCTATAATTAAAATTTGCGGTTTTTATGATAACGTTTTTAAGAAAAATCATTATTTTTAATTTTGATTATAGACATTATATCTTAGCTCAAAAATAATTTAAAGTGATTTTTTTTAATATCTACTGAAAATTCTATTCCGAAAGAAAACAAATTTTAATGATTTCCCAAAAAAAAACTTCAACCTTTTTGTAAACGAGATAATTTCAAAAAAATATTTAATTAGTAATAAATAAAAAAATTTGAGTATAATTTGAATTTTAATTTTGTGCTCAATTATTCATAAATTAACAACTGCATACTATTACTATAAAAGATATGATTACTTAAAATTAATATAATATAAATAATAATATTACTAGTATTACCTATTCAATTTCGTTTAAACAATATATTGTTTATAAATAAAAAAGTAATTGCTGACAGAAATTCAAGCCGAATATGATGCACAACAATCAATCAAAAATATCAATAAATTTAACGACCCAATAATATATTGACCCATTCGAGATATAAAAATTGTAATTACCTCTTCAATTGTAAAAACCGCACAGGACACTGCAGCACAATTTTTTTTTAAATCGCGACTAATCGAAAATATTCTCACGTGGAACGCGCACAAAAATAAACCAGCGCACACCACTTTGCACAGTGGTTACGATACAACTAAAGAACGAAATAACCAATTCAACATGCAAGGCAATTCATTCAGATGACCAGACTCGTAGTAGGAAGTGGAAATTAATCAAATTGGGACCCAAAACTAATTTATTCAGTTTTTTGTGAAAATCTCTAAAATTATTATTCAGTATTTATCATTTTAACACTCAAAATAAAAACTAGTATTATAAAAAATATACTACCACGTTTTCAGGCTCTTACATCAAGGAAAATTCTATATAAAAAAATTTTAATTTATTTAAAAAAAAATTAGACTTTTAAAATTTGAAAATTTTGTTTTCCTAATTCTATGATTTTTTATAAAAATGTAAAAATTCAAAAATAAGATTACGAATGTCAAGTTAGTGTAAACGTGATACATCGGGGTAATAACTAGACGTAGTCCTAATAAGTTGAGATAAAAAAAATGAAGAAAACTTTTATTCTAGTTTTTTATAAAAATTAATTAAATAAATGAAACAAAAAAATTTCATTTTATTATACATAATTAGATAATCATAAAATAATAATCAATAATAAAAACAACGATTTTCTAAAAATGAAGTGTAGTGCGCTTGCAGTAGTGGGAGTCCATGCTAATTTTCCGATTTCACGATAATTTCCCGTTATCCGGTCAATACAGCACATAAACTACTATATCCGGTAAAATAGAAAATTTAACATTTTAAGCCATTTTAATACATATTCTTCATTTTATTTTTGTAATTTAGTAATCTTCGGATTTTTTAAATTATAAATATAATTAAAAATTCTAAATTTTGTATTGTATTATTTTTAAAATGCAATGATCTGATAGCTGAAGAAGTAAATTCGATATGGTAGAACAATAAAACATTTAGCTCCCGCTGTGGGATAACTCCTAAGATACAACCTGTTCGTATTACCTATAGCAGCCTATCATTGCTTTGTATACTTATTACAATTTATTTATAAAATTAAATTTTATTATTTGTAGATTTTATGATTTTTAATCTTTTTAACGGTGGAATTTCTTGACATTGTTAACCGAAAATTTCCTTATGTGAGTAAATATGAAAATTCGTGACTAAGGTACCTATAGTGTAGCACTGCATTTAAATATTGGGCAAATATTTTTAGAGCAATTATTCAGGTATTGTCTAGACAAAAATAAATCATCCGACCTGCTAGTATAAAACTATAATTTTAAAATTAGCAAGTCCAATCAATTTCAAAATATTCCTCATAAAACCAAAAATATTCCTATATAGCACTCGGAGTTGCTAAATTTTATATAGACATTAAAAAATTTGGTAATTCCCTTTATTAAATCGAGTAATAAAGAAATTTGTTAATGTCAATTTATAAACTATCAAATATCATGTACATTTTAATTTGTCAAAGAATGCGAATTGGTGGCTTAACAAGGAGCTATTTTTTACAATGAAGCGGAAGACACTGGCGAATTTATATTTATCTATGTTTTAAGTACTTAATGAGAAAATATGCATGTTCCTTAATGGTCAATTAATTGCATGTTTGTAATACACAGACAACTGTGTGTGTGATATTTTAATATACCAAATTTTAATGATACCAGCAATAAATTCAGGAAAGTTGGCAAAGAAACACGAAAACTTTTACTGATTCAACTAATAAAAATATGCCAATGAAATTCATTTTTTGTATTACTGCTATTTAAAAATTAAATCAGTACGGACACAATTTTCAAATTTTAGATTAAAAATTTTTGTCAGAAGTGGGATTCGAACCCACGCCCACAGAAGTGGACTGCGACCTGAACGCAGCGCCTTAGACCACTCGGCCATCCTGACACCCATATATTTTTGCGCCTGTTGAGGACTTGCGAAATTTTATTATACAAGGTCCGGCACAATAATAAATCACATTATTTAAATGCAAATATCCTTTTTATTTTATCCCTTTGATGATGTTTGAATCAATTTTTAACTTACTTCCCCTATCGTACAGATTTTTAATTTAAAGCTCCACGTTTTTAGTCAATTTGATATTTTTAAGAAGGTGTATTAATTTTTATTATATTATTTTTTTTCAAATAATTTTCATTGGGCAAACAAATCAATGGCTTAAGAAAAGGATCAGCGGTCATATTTCATCTATTAGATGTAATAAACCTGAATCTACCGCAGTCGCAAAACATATCCTTGAAGACGGACATAATATGGACTTCAAAAACACAAAAATTATTAAGACAGTCACAACATATAGGGACAGAATATTACACGAGATGATAGAAATTAAAAAAGAAAAAAACACCATGAACAGGAAAACTGACATCGAGGGACTTAGCAATATTTATAGTCCTTTATTAATATAATTTCTTCTCCATGTATTGGGGTTAAGTTTTTACCACTGGTTTTTCTTAACCCACGATAACTTATTAGAATTTTTAATTCATTTAACTTTTCATTTAACTTTATTTAAAATTCTGATCAAGTTATCGGATAAATGTCAATACATCACTTTTACCGTAACTATGTATAATTTTTTATTATTAATATATCTTGATAAAGAGAGTATCCACTCTCGAAAGCTCGAAAATATTAGTTTGATTTATTGTTAACTTAGCTCATTACTGATATTATATTTATATTATTTTTTTTCCACAATTACGGAATTTAAAAACTTTTGTAAGAGAAATCTGCTCGTAGCTTTATCAGTTATTTTTATATCTAAAAGAATACTCCAGTTCTATTTACAATCAGACCATCATTCTGACCTGCATGTTAAGCACGTTCCATAATGCACCTGTTGAAGTGTTGAGATAAGAAAGAGATATCTAATTTTTACTTTATCATCGCTGTAATAATAGCGTATGGTCTTTGTTCACATAATGAGATTTAAAATGTTTTAAAATACAAGTAATGAAATCAAACAAAATTTAAAAGTTGCCCATAACCACTTTACGCAGCATAGGCAGGTAATATATTATTCATATTGACACAAAAATTGATCTACCTGTATATAGCTGGAAATATTACAATGGTAACATAAGCATCCTACATTCTTTTCAAATTATCTTGTTACTTTCCTATAACCGCTCAATATATTACAAAATAAAATACAAAAGGGCTAATAACATACAAAGAAGGATCAATAATTCGAGGTACTATATTACATGATAGAATATAATTTATAGCTATAAAATCACAGGCAATTTAATTTTTAAGCTATAAAATACAAATTTAGAAAAAATTTCCAATTTTATTCTCTATTTATATTTTACAAATTACTATCATTAATTTAGTTAAACCTCCTTAGAGGTAGGGTTCACACAAAACACTTGACTTATTTTTCTTAATTTTTACAATTACTATATAAAAACTTCCAATTATTTTTAAATTTATTCAAATTTTTTTTTCTTATTCTTACTTGGTGGTGTAAGAAAAACTGTTATGTACATATTTGCATTATTTATTATAATAAAAAATATAATTTACTCAGCTTTGCTCTTTGCATAATTTATACACAGTGATGTAGTCAATATTAACTTACCGAAGAACACTTCAAGCCAATTTTTTTTTTTATTAATTTACAAACGAAGTGTGTTTTTGAATTTTAAAAATTAAACTTTTGTTACTATGTAGTAGAACTGCCTAAACACGACCCTTATAGTATCGATAATTGTATCGACAACTTACAAAAAATGTTTTTAATGATAAAGCCTGACCTGGCAATTACATTCTTTTTAAGCACCTACTTCTTCATTATAACATGTAACGAACGACAGGTAAAAATTTGCATTTTATTCTACAAGATGCAGTGTCGAGATTAAACCATCTGTGTAATATCTGAATTAAAATTGTCAGTTTTAATTAAGATTATCTCCAACTTGCTCCTATTTAAATCAAATTATTCGGTTATTAGTTTGGTAAAGTTTTTAATTTTTATTAATTGATGAGCCATTTTATTAAAAAGTCAACGACACTTCAATTATTTTGTGAGCGTACTTTCAAGATGATAATTGATTTAATTTTAATTAAAATATGATATTTTTACGACTTAAGCTAAGAGGTTCATCAAGCGAAATGTTAACAATTCTTTATTATGCACTAATTAGAACTATCGTTTTTATCTCTCCAATCCAAATAATTTTAATTTGTTGTCCGATGATCTCAGAACCAAAATATTCTTGTTGCATTAATTTTCTAATATTAAATTTTGGAAAATGTCATTTTTTGATATTGGAGTGGTAAATTAGCGCTCAGATTTGCAATCCCCGTTTTAGTACATTCCAAATCAGTAATGCAGTAGCGTAGAGTTATAAATGTCCATTTTTTTTCTAGTCAGGTCAGCACTCTACTAGAATGAATCATTTAGTGCTCACATAACCAATAAGTGCCAAGAGTAGATGTCACAGTTGGAAATAACAGAACCTAGTCTTAAAATACCAGGACGATGGACGAAATAGATAAATTTTAACAATATTTTCAAGAATTTTTGAATTAAAAATACAGAAAGATAAGATAACACGAATGACGTTGACAACACGTTGACTTAATATTTTGGGTCTGTTTGCTTCTCCCAATATTATTTTTACTTTAAAAAATAAAAAACGACGAGAGCTTTTTCTGCTATTCAAGAATGACATTGCTGTAAAAGTTTACTAAAAGCTGTTACTAATTTAGTAAACAGCTACTTTAGGCCAGTCATATCTGCTTTTTTAATATGTTGTTAGGACACCATAAAATTTTCATTTGTTTGTTTAAAGATTAATAATTTCTCACCAGATGTCGGTGAGAACATCGGCCGGCGGGGAGCTGGCCGGCGGCGACTCATGTAGCACAAAATGTTGGCGCAATATTGCAAGATTCAGCTAATATAGGTCCAATATTGATTACCAATATTGCCGTCCGATGTTCAGTCAATATAGGTTCAATATTGTTTTCCAATATTGCGTCGATATTGAAAATATTGTACGATATTGTACCAATATTGGAGGTACGTTGGTGCAATATTGCCCCAATATTGATTACCAATATTGCCTTCTGATGTTCAGTCAATATAGGTTCAATATTGTTTACCAATATTGCGCCGATATTGAAAATCAATATTGCACCAATATTGGGAGTAGGTTGGTGCAATATTGCCCCAATATGGATTACCAATATTGCCTTCCGATGTTCAGCCAAAATAAGTCCAATATTGTTTTCCAATATTGCGCCGATATTGATTACCAATATTACTTTCCAGTGTTCAGCCAATATAGGTGCAATATTGTTTTCCAATATTGCACCGATATTGGAAATAAGTATTGAACCAATATTGGGAGTAGGTTGGTGCAATATAGTGCCAATATTGATGATCAAGATTACCTGCCGATGTTCAGCCAATATTGGTCAAATATTGCGCCGATATTGAAAATAAATATTGCCCCAATATTTGGAGTAGGTGGGTGCAATATTGCGCCAATATTGATCACATTGATCACTAACATTGCTATATTCAGCCAATATTGGTTCAAATGGTTTTTCAATGTTGGGCCGATATTAAACATCAATATTGCACCTATATTGGGAGTAGGTTGGTGCAATATTACGCCAATATTGGTCCAATATTGTTTTCTAATATTGCCCCAATATTGAATGTAATATTACCTTCCCTTATTCAGCCAATATTAGTCCAATATTGTTTTCTAATATTGCCCCGATATTGAAAATCAATATTACCTCAATATTGGGAGTAGGTTGGTTGGCCGCGGCAAATTTACCGCGGCGCGAATTGGTCCAGCGGCGAGCCGGTTGTGACGAGTTGTCCTAGACCCCCACTATCAGTACTGTTTATCCAAGCAAGGCCGGCGCTAGCCAATTTGCCACCGTGTGCAAGTTTAAGACTATGCCGCCTTTGACGAGAGAGGTAACGGGAAAATCTCGCCGCCGCAGGCAAAATTTTTTTTAACGGGGCGTGGTCGTCATTTCAAGGCTTTTATAGAAATTCTAGTAAATTCCTTAACTGTTGTATAGATGATGGAAAAACAAAGGGAACGTCTGAATTAGCAGAAGCAACAAAGATATAAAATAAAATTACATTTATTAAAAATAAATGACATTTAATAAAAATATTCAAAATTTCACATGCAAGCAATCGAAAATTTTCGTCCCCAAAAATCTGCCGCTCTGTGCCATGGCACCGTTCGAACATGTGGTAATGCCGGCCCTGTATCCAATTTTGCAGCTTTGAAAGACCTGTGCTAACTTTGCAGCACTCGAAAAACCGCGAAATTTTCGCACTCTTTTTTGTTTTTTCATTATAAGTCCTAAACTATGCGTTTAAAAAAAATTTTTTTCTATACGTTTTTAAAGTAGACTAAAATTGCTATACAATTTGAGACCAGAACCAGCTCTGTAGGTTCAATACTTACAGAGATACAGTCTTTCATTTTTTTTCCAAAAAGTGAACTTTTAAGATTTGGTCAATTTTCGTCAATTTTGGTCTCCGATATTGGGGAAAATACTCATTTCAAGAGTAAAATCATAGGGAAGGATGTCTCAAATTATAGCAATTTTAGTCTACTTTAAAAACGCAGAGAAAATATTTCAAAAAAAAGGCAGCGTTTAGGGCTTATATTGAAAAAATCAAAAAAAGTGCGAACATTTCGCGGTTTTTCAATTGCTGCAATGTTAGCACAGGTCTTTCGAAGCTGCAAACTTGAATATATACTACTTGTTGCAAAAGTTTTGCACTGCCGGGTGGTTTCGGAATATTTCTAACATACAATAGAACTCGCTACCTTTTGGGTAAACTTATTTATTGTTTTATATGTTGAAAATTACTACAAAAATAACAAATAAATGAAATATATACAGATAATTACAAAATGTACTTACAATTCCTGCCCGCGTGTCGTTTGAGGTTAGACTTCTAGTGTCATGGTCCTGGTATAAGGATTGCAGTAATCTTGATACCATGGACAGACGATCCCGCATTGCCAACCTTATTTTTAAATTTGTTGTTAGCGCCGCCAACTACAAATTCAAATTGTCAGAACAGGACCGTCTTCGAGGAACTTTAGGAATCCAACCTCAAACTAGATGGCGCGAGCAGAATTTAAAGAACATGGTTTATTGCTTTAGCAACATCCTCCCCTTCGGTACACTGACTGTCGTTTGCGCCAGTAAGTTTACCCGCTACATCTAGTACGGCGACCTTAGCTGCAGCTCGCGTGAAGATAATTGCGATGATATTGTAGCAAAATAAGCTCAGTAACGGGGTGATCTCGTGGTAAAATTATAGGATTTAGAGCATCGTAGGTAGCTCCGATTACGCTTTTCGCTCGCCCTTTTACCCGTAGTAAACGATTTTTATCTAAAAATGGAGTTAACTTGTACGAGGGACTAGACTTGTGAATTGGTTTAGCAAGATTTCCTTCTGATTCTGCGATTTCTTTTTTGAAACTTTCGGCTTGTACCTGACGAAATATTTCCATTTCAGCTTGTTCAATTTCTTCGGTTACTAATTCGCTTTTACCCGTTCCTGTTCTTACGTTTTTAGCTTTCCAGAATAATCTTAAAACCCAGGCCTGTGCCCTTAACATACGGTTCCAATCCGAGAACCGTTCGTACTTGGGAACTAACGTCGATGCAATCATTTCAAAATGGCTCATCATCGGAAGTTTTTCTTCATCGGTTTCATCTTTTGAAATTCGGGTTTCTGCGGGCCACTTTTCTTCTGGTGTGTATAAAAATTCCGGATCCGTAAACCAACGACAATTTGATGTTATTCTCGGTTGATCTTTCCATTTGGTTCCTTCATCAGCTACATTACTTTTGGTAGGAACCCAGCGCCATTCGCTTATCTTAGTCGTTTCTAAGATTTCACCTACACGGAATGCTACAAATTGCCTGTACCTTTGATGCTCGGATCTAAGCCACGGGAGAACATCGATGGAATCTGACCAGAAGAATCGTTGGTCCGGAAGCCTAGAGTGAGCGTTAGTGACCGAGTTTCCCAAACGTGCTCCTAACGCGGCTGCTTGTAGTTCCAGTCGGGAAATTGATAATGGTTGTTGTGGGGCCACTTTGGTTTTTGCGGTTACCAGTACACATTTGATCCCAGATGGTCCTTGAAATCGGTAGTAAACTGTTGCGGCGAACGCGTTTATGGAGGCATCAACGAATATATGCGTCTGGAGGTTGTCGTGCTGTTCCAAATTGTAGCACCTCGGAATTTTAATCTCCTGAAGCTTCGGTAGTGTTTGTACCCACACGATCCATTTTTTATATTGCTCTTCCTTAATCGGTTGGTCCCATGTGACTGATGATCGCCAAATCTCTTGTAAAATTTTAACATACACAAAGTGACATGATATAAGTCCCAACGGATCAGAAATTAGCATTAGGGTTCGTAGAGCTTCTCGTTTGGTAGGGCGGCGCTGACCACCTAAGATTTCCCCTGGTATTCTATTAAAGTTGGTAGCATAGAAAAACGAATCATATATGGTAGACCACCACATTCCGAGAACTTTAGTCCCATTCGGATCATTGGAGATGTTTAAATTTATTTCATATTTCTCGTCTTTTCCCATTCCCAATGCTTCAAGTACTTTGCTAGAATTTGATACAAAGTTTCTAATTTCGCATCCCGCTCCCGCATGAATCCGAACTACATCTTTAGCTACTGAAATTGCCTCCCCTTCGGTGGAAAAACTGTTGGCTCTTGCTGCTGCGTCCCATACCATTCTAATCTTTCCCGGTTTGTTGGGATTGGTTACCAAGAATAGCGGAAGGTACCATGTTCTTGGCGTTGTTTGATTTATTTCTTCTGGTTTAAGTTTTCGAGCGTATCCTTTTTTGCAGTAATCTTGAACTTGCAGCTTCAGATTATTCGCTAGTTCTGGATTCTTTCGCATTTTGCTTTCCAGACATATCAACTGTTTCTTAGCCATCCCATAACTATCGGGCAGTTCTACATTGTCGTATAGCCAAAGTAAACCGGTTTCGTAACGGTTTCCCCATCTCTGCGTCGTATTTTTCAAAATCTCATCGGCTCGATGGTCTTCTCTTGACATCATGGGTGTTGCTGGTATTTGTACTCCGAAACTCTCGGTTGAGAAGAATTCCTGAATTTGATCGTGCGGTCTGTCATCGGGCAGACAACTACAGGTATGAAAGTTATGGAGTTCCGAATCGTTAAGTGGCTTATTACTTTCAAGTTTCCCAAAGATAGTCCATCCCAGCTTGGTTCTTGTGGCTATCGGCTCATTTCTGTGTCCTTCTCTAACTTCCATTGGTAAACAAAGATCGTAATTATTCAGCCCAATGAGAATCTGTGGTTTCGCGTTTTTGTAATCTAGTGTCGGTACAGTTAATAGGTGTTTGTACCGGGACGTCGACGGATCATGAGCGAGAGCTTGAACTGGCAGGTCCAGAGACTTGACCGTCCGAACGTCTGATATCTCATACCTCTTCATTTCCCGCTCAGTTCCAGAAATTTGAAGAGATACCCTCCTACTCTCCAACTCATCCCTTGTTGTGTCGCCAGTCCATTTTAAACGTAGTGGTATCGTAGGGCCGTCTAACTCAAGTATCCTTGCTACCTTCTCTTCTATCATAGTTGTTGTCGAACCTTCGTCCACAAACGCGAAAGTTTGATAAGTTGCTTTCTTTCCATACAAAATCACGGGTATTACTCGAGATAGTATCCGAGTCGTAGCTGCTCCATGATGACTCATCAAACTTGTTTCTATCTTGGTATCGATCGGCAGATTTTCTCCTCCATGAATAGTTGGATCATGGAATGATGGATGATGTTTGAGCTTACAACCATCAACCCGGCATGTTTTAACGAGTTTGCACTTTAGCGTGTGGTGCGTGCCAAGACATCGCTTACAGAGTTTATGTGTATTTACAAGTTTTCTTCGCCTATAACCCGGGAGTTGGGAAAATGTTGAACAATCTCTGAGGTGATGATCGTCTTCATCGCATAAGACACAGAGATGTTGAGCTGTAGTTGATGATGTAGACAAGTTATCTTCTTCGTTAGGTTCTAGGTGGGCTGCATGAAGATGTGAACGGTTTCTATTTTCGGGTCTTCTTGCTGTTGGCAGTTTTGCGGTAGCAACGCTTCCAATTGTATTCGCCACTTCTGAAAGCCATAAGGCAAATGTTGAAAGATTTGGAATTTGTATGTTGCCATCCCAAGTCACTTCGCTATGCTTCTCTTTATATTCTGCCCAAGACCACTTTAAGGAACCCGACATTTTGTCCACTAGTTCTTGCATAAGAATTGGGTTGTTCATGTAATCGGAGAGTCCAGATGCTTTCATCGCTGCCACAACGTGTTGAACGGTTACCGAAAAGTCGAGGATAGATTCGATGCGTTCTTGAGTAACAAATGAGTGGGCTCGAAGTCGATCGTTGAGATGTTGTAAGATCTGTTCAGGCCTTCCATACTTGTTTCGTAGAACATTCAACACCTGCTGAAGCGTTCCTGGGCAAAATAGATAACCTTTGACTAGCTCGAGAGCAGGTCCTTGCAAACATTGGTGAAGGCGGTTAAGATTCTCGTCGTCGGTGAAATTACACTCGATAGATGAACGTTGAAACCACGAGATAAACATAGGCCAGTCTTCAACACTACCTGCAAATTTAGGGTTGTTTGTCGACATCACCTGTCTCATGCTGATTTGTTTCATCGTAACATAGGTATCAAATTCGTTATCATCTGGTTGGTTACGGTTCATCGATCTTGCATTTCTTTTGTTGTAATTATGTCCATCTTCATGATTATTGTTAACGATTGGCATTGGGTTATTTGTCCTACGATCAGGTAGGTTTCGCTTGATTGCTTGTTGTCCATTTACCCAAGAACTAACCGAGTGAGCATGCCGATTATTATTCACAGAATTTACCTCCATGATGTTAAAATCGTCTTCGCTGGCTTCGCTGTATTCCTCTTCGAGATCAAACTTTTTCTGTAGATGTTCCAACTTCAGTTTGTATTCTTCATCGAGACGAGCGAGTGCCTTGATTTTTTTATTTTGAGACGACCTGCTTGAAGTCGACTTTGGTATTCGATTTCGATTTTCTGTTTTTTGTGAAATTTTGATCTTTTGTTTTTCTTGCTTGTTCTTACTGACTTGAAATGATTGTTTAGATGTTGTCGATTTCGTCGTTTGGTTTTCTGTTTTCTGTGAGACCTGGCTGTTCTGGTTTCCTTTCATTAGATCCGCTAGTTGTTCCTGTAGGTGGTTAATTTGCCTTTGCAATTGTTCAGCGGCTGTGATGTTCGTAGCTTTGCATTTCTCACACGACCAAGTAACCTCCGCCACCGATTCGTCAACGCCAACGCATCTAAAGTGGTACCAATCTTCACATTTATCGCAGCTTACCATTTCGTTGTTATCAATTTCTAAGCATGTCTTGCAGCTTGAACTCGCTTTTGGTGGTGTATGGATCATTTTTTATCGCAGGAACGATTCTAACTTCAAATTCTATTCGAAAACGTAATGCGAATTTAATTTTCAAAATGTTGCAAAAGTTTTGCACTGCCGGGTGGTTTCGGAATATTTCTAACATACAATAGAACTCGCTACCTTTTGGGTAAACTTATTTATTGTTTTATATGTTGAAAATTACTACAAAAATAACAAATAAATGAAATATATACAGATAATTACAAAATGTACTTACAATTCCTGCCCGCGTGTCGTTTGAGGTTAGACTTCTAGTGTCATGGTCCTGGTATAAGGATTGCAGTAATCTTGATACCATGGACAGACGATCCCGCATTGCCAACCTTATTTTTAAATTTGTTGTTAGCGCCGCCAACTACAAATTCAAATTGTCAGAACAGGACCGTCTTCGAGGAACTTTAGGAATCCAACCTCAAACTAGATGGCGCGAGCAGAATTTAAAGAACATGGTTTATTGCTTTAGCAACACTACTGGTAGTGGTCCTAACAACATATTAAAATATCCAAGGGGTAAATATCCAGTAAAATTCTAAAATTACTGTACACAAGACTCGGAATTCCAAAGATTTTCAAGACTTCCAATGATTTCTAAGGAATTCCAAAGATTTTCAATGATTTCCAAGAATTCCAAGGATTTCCAAAAATTCTAGGGATTTCCAACAAATTCCAATGATTTCCAAAAATTTCAGTGATTTCCAAAGAATTCCACAGAAGTCGAGTTGTTTCCAAAGAATTCCAATGAGTTCAAATCAAAGTGCAATCTAAAAGAATTCCAGTGATTTTCATAGAATTTTAGGGATTTTCAAAGATTTCCAAAGAATTCCAATGATTTCCAAAGGAATTCCAAACGAGTGTATACAAAATTTTCGGGATATTTATCCCTTGAAAAAATCAGAACTACTAGCCGTTAGTTTGCGATTTTAATGTTCGATATTACTGGCCTATTTATCTTATACAGTTAGTTGCAAAATGATTTCTTATTACTCGGTAATTCTCTTTTCGGAAAAAGTAAGGATTTTCAGCAGTTTTTATTTTTTTACAAGTATTTGTATAGAACACATTATTTCAATTAATACAATAATTATGTTTGTTTGTAACTCGAAGATCATAGAGGATGTTTATTGATCTCAGCATTAACCACGCCATTTTAAATTTATACGAAATTTTATTTCATTTCAATTGTAAATCATTGTTCGTTTTTGCAAACTCGTATAGTATTTTTACATTCTCATTATAAAATTATTGTTTGCTTCTATGTTTCAAATTCAGTAAATCAGCCATTGTGTAATACATAAAAATCGTTGTGTAATATCCATTATACAATAATTCGGGATCAGTTGGAATATGTGTGTTCCGATATATTTAAGTATTTAGTTTCAAATTGTTTTTTACTGAAACAGCCTGGCGCTTTAGATCGAATGTAATGAGAAGTAGTAAACAATCCCCAATAAAAACTATGGCTAAACAGTACAAGTTGGCAATTAACTCGCTGACGTTGTTCAATAAATACGAATAAGTGTAAGTAATAAAAACTCCAAATGTTTGTGTTGATAAAGCGAGCAATCCAGACGGTGAACTTTCTGGCTCAGGATATGTAAGTTCCACTCCTAACTCATATCCGATGCAATAGATGCTATTGACGAGGAAACTGAAAAAAGTATTTTTAATTAAATGAAAAATATATTTTGCTACCTGCCAAAATATTAACATCATCAGTACAGATTTAATGCTATACCTGAGACATATTCCAAAAATATAAACAACCACCAATCCTTGGCTTAGAAGAGCGAAGAACATGGATAGAACAGTTATGGTCAATAATACCGCAGCAATGGTAACTTTTCTGAAAGTTACATTTATTAATTCCACCAGTTTTCGAAGAATTGCAAACTTACTTATATTTTCCCGTTTTAGCCAACACATATCCACCTAGATATGATCCTGTTACACCGGAGAACATCATTAGTAAACCAAGAATTCCAATATCTTTCTGTGCATACTAAAATTTATGATTTTACATAATGAATCCACAGCTAAATAAGTGCTTACCGGATAGTGACGCAAAACTATTTGGTTTAGTAGAATACTTAGCGTGACCACGGTGCCTATATTAACTCCGAATATTATAACCAACGACATAAATGATTTATTGGAGAGAAGATTTTTTAAAGATTTTTTATAATTGAACGGCGGTTTTCCATTTTGCTGAATTTGTAACTGAGCGACTGATGGAACAGTTGGTGGCGCATCATCAAAATCTATATGAATTATAAAGGAAGTTATAGTTAGACTCTAAATTGTATAAATAACCAGCGTTTCTCAACATCCCTATTTTTTTATATATTTTTATTATGCCAGAATGTTTTTCATTTTTTTTTTCAGTAAATTAAATAATTTTTCTTCTTATCGATATGCTCGCACTCCCCCCCCCCCCCCGTTAGTGATATCATGTCCCACCGGTTGAAAAACGCTGGTATAAACCTTTAATTTAAATAAAAAATATCAAATTTTTCTACTGTATTATTAAACTTACAAAAGTACACTAACGGAATTAGCACAGTTATTGAGATTGCGTATGAGTATGAAATGATGTGAAATCCTTTTTCAATTTCTTGAACACTTCCTTGCTGTATTAGTAGTGGAGGAATCATAAAGCCCGTAGCAATTCCAATCTGTAATAATTTAATATTACTTTCAGCATTAATTTTTGCCCGAACTGACCTGCATCGAAATGAGACCGATACTGCAAGCCAACGAAACTTCTTTTTCTGGAAACCAAATGGCTGCTAACTTTGGAGGCACTGGAACTGCTAAAACTTGAAATATGGATACGATGCCCTGGCCAAGTATAATAACCCAATATTTGTTGGGATCTACCGATGCAACTTTTACCCATGTACCAATAGAACTGCCTATCACACCGATAAGAATGGAAGTTCTTAGACCCTGATTGATGATTACAATAAAATTAGTTTAGATATTGCAGTGGGATTACTCGACTTACCAATTTACCCAAAATATAGCTGCCTGGAAAACTAAATGGTATATACAAAATTAAAAATATCATAGAACTCCAATCGACGGCGTCGTTAGACACATTGTAATATTTTACCACCACATCAGTAATAACAGAATACTGAATCCATTGCATTGCGGAAAATATAACTAAAAGGCAGTAGAGTAATAAAACTAACCATCTCCTTTTGTAGACCTGGCATTTTATAAATGGTTGTGGTTTTACATCTCCGGTAATTAATGTTGTAGATGGGTCTGCAACTAAAATAATTTTGAATAATTCTTTTCTTGTTATTAATCGAAAAAAAAACAATAAAATGGGGAAATAACATAGTCAATATTGTTTTGTGCTTATTTACAAGAAAATTCATATTTTTCAAAAGGCGATTTTGGACCCATTAACAAAATAGGTCCAACAACGGTACCGTAACTATGGTTTTATTTTGAAGAGGAGTTATTTTTTTCTATTTTTTTTTTAGTATTACAATTTTTAATTTCATGACTTCTTCAGTCCTCAAAAAACTAAAATCACACTTTCTAGCCCTAAATAAATAATATTTATTAGACAAAATTAATTAGGGCAATAATAATATTGTAATTAATTCGTTATATGTAATACCTGTTAACTCCATGAAAGTTCATAACTTTGATCTGCAATTAATTGAATTTATTTATTTATTTAAAAGTAACACAGCCAATTTATTTTTTTATAATTTATTATTATAAAAAAAAATTTAATTTTGTTTGATTTTCTTAAACTAAAACTTAATCTATTGAAACGAAAATAGTATTTTAATCTCCATTTAAAGATAATAAACACTTATGTAGAAAAATTTATAAACTAAACCATAATAGATTAGAAATTATCTTAAAAAACAATCGACTAAATAAACAATGAAAATGCATATAATTAAGTTTGTAGTTGTGGATGAAACCAGCAGTACGGCCTGAAGTCTATGCCGAATTGTGATTTTTAGGCTTTCGAAATCTTTAAACAGTTTTTTCTCAAAACTATGTTTTTTCGGTTACTGTCACAAAAATGGGACCACGAATTCAACTTTTTCCTATATACCATTGGAAAGGGGACAATTTTCTGAGTATTTAAAAAAAAATTTTTGCGAAAGATCCATTAGTTATCGAGAAAACGGCATTTCAAAATCAAAATTTTCCATATATTTTACATATGAATTTCTACGTTTGCGAGTTTTCTATCATCGGTACGTGTACTTTAATATAGTCTTAAAGATAGCCGTCACATCCGACCCCAGTCCCAGTCCGACCATGCCTAGCGGCCACCACCAAGGAGGTCACCGCCTCCCAAAAATGTGATCCACCTTAAAATGTGATTCACCTTTTTCGCGTACTACCTTTGGGAGTTCGGGCGACCTCCAGGCATGTTTTTAGAGAGTAAGCATTCGTCAAAACGGTGCGCAGCGCCCCGAGTGCACGCGAGGGGTTGCAGAGCGTCGGTTTTGACAAACGCAACCACGGCAAATCTCGGATTCATCTTTAAAACTAGCTTTACGTTTGTCTAACTGAAAACTGTAATAACATAATAAAAAAATAAATAAAAAAGTAATAAATATACTAGTTCAACAGCAAATATTGTTACACGTACGGGTAACAGAACCCCCGTGAGGAAATCGCACTTGAATACTTATGGAGAAATACACATGTAAAATTTTGATTTTTAAATGCCGTTTTCTCGAAAACTAATGGATATTCCGCAAAAAAATTTTTTTTAATATTCAGAAAATTGTCCTCTTTCCAATGGTGTATAAGAAAAAGTTGAATTCGTGGTCCCATTTTCGTGACAGTTCCATATGTATACAATTTTGATTGCGGTTTGCCGTTCGGTATTTTAAGTTATCTTTCTATAATACAGGGTGGCTCAAAAATATAAATAAATATTAATAAAAAAAATAAAAATAGATATTTTTTTCATCATGCATCGTTTTATTTAAATGATGACATGCAATGGGTTCTTTAACGTCTTGCTTAGGACTATGACTAAAATAGTTAGATAGGCATTCCTACACCTTATTCATTATTTTCAGAATTTCTGTGAAAACGGTTAGTTTCACAAAAAAATTTATTTGACCAAAGTTGTAGCCCGTTAAATTCCCTATCTGATTTGGGCCGTCGGTTTTTTCTAAGACATTTGGTTTAAGAGATACGGGGTTTGCAAGAAAAGTAAAAATAATAAAACCTGAATTTTTTTAAACATTTTTTCACTTAATATAATTTATATCTCGAAATCCGTTGATTCTAGACGATAAGGGGTTATAATCTAATTTGTAGATAAGCGAATTAATTTTAAAAAGTTTTAATTCATTAAGCTTAAAAAATCAATAATATCGGAGCTATGGCCGTTTGAAATCAGAAATTCAAAATATTGTTTAAAAGGGAGGTACCCTTTAAGGGTTTAGACTTGGATAAAAATATTATTTGAAAATAATCACCACCTCTATCACCATCTCAAAGGTTTTCCACGGTCACGGTCATGAGTAATTTTATAATAATAACAAAATAATAAAATTAAACAAATCTAAGAAATTTTTTCGGAGAACTGTCTGGAGTAGTGCCAGGTGGATTTTGTCGGCATAGCTCCAAACAGTCGTGGCGTACGTCATGATTGGACATGGACGTATTGTTTTTGTATATGAGCAATCTATTTGATGACGGCCGAGCAGGGGATAAAGCGCTGCCAGGCTTTCTTGATAGTGACTTGTATGTCCCAGTTGACATGCTTATACATCAAATCACGTCAAAATCACGTTTATTTCTGGTCATATTTCGTCGAGGACGTCATATGACTAAATACTGACGTTAGTGTGACGTTGTTTTATGACCAAATTTTGACGTCAGAAAAGTAACATCATTTCAATGTAATTCTGACGTCGTTTTTCTTTGTAATTTCTGGTGATCACCATTTCTCTGATAATCGTCCTAAAATGACGTCTCTGGGCTGTGACATTAACATGTATATTGACATATGATGTCAATACTGACCAATTATCGACGACAATATGACGTAACCATGTCAGCTGGGGTACGTGCAGGCCTCATGTCCAATGTTACTCCCAGATATTTGAAGTGTTTATCCAGGGTTTCTCCGTTCTGAATATTTTTAGAGAGCAGTTTGGGAATCTTTCGGTCTTCAGGGAGGACTTTCTTTTATGGGGATTGGACATAGCAGGGTCATTTGATCTCGAGAAGTAGGTTGTCGTACTTTTGGAAGGGTTGACTCCTATCCACCAGGTTTGGAACCACTCTTCGAGATCCTTGAGGGCGGCTTTCAGACGATCGATGATTGGTTGGGGTGGAATGAACTACTGTATAGTAGGTGGTATCATCCGCATAGAAGCCCCTTTTTGTCTGTTTTTCTGGTGGGGAGGGGATGTCGTAGATGTAAAGGTTAAAAAGGGCCGGTGCGAGAATAAATCCTTGGGCGTGCTCTCAAGGGTGTTAAATATTACTTTACACTTAAATAGCTGAAGTTCGTTGGTCTATTTATAGATCACCCTGTATATAAACTTTATGAATTTAACAGTCGAGAGACCTGGCAACAATGCTTATTGGCTGCCGCACGTCAGTTTTTATGACAATTATTAGAGGTTAGTTGGCAAACACGAAAATTTTAAAAATTAAAACCAAAAAATAATTATTAGGTGAAATTCTAATTAATTTATTTTTATAAAATTAGACCTCTCGAAATTCCACATTGGAGTTCGTAATCTATCAAAAATTACAAAACAATAACATTTTTCCAGTTTTCACTCACATTATATAAAATTTATGGGGAAGTAGGTATCCTTTTCTTAATAAACAAATTAATTATCAAAATATACGTAAGTATGTTATAATTGGTGAGGTTATGTTTTCTTAATTATTTATCTAGACATAAAGAATGGAGAAAAGTAGCAAAAAAAGGTAGGAGGCAACGAATTCGACAAGAGTTAGCACGAATACGACAAGAAAATGAAGAAAGAGGTACTAATTGTCTTAATCGTTTTGTTCTGTTCTTAATTATATCTTCCAACAGAAAGACTTGTGCGAGAACAATCCCCTAGTTATAGATTATGGATAGAGGAACAACAAAAGGCGGAAGAGTTTCAGGTTTTAGAAGAGCAGAGGTTAGCATGCGAAGCCGAAGAAAAGTGGTTGAAAGCTGAGGAAGAAGCTCAAATAAAATGGCAAGCATTGCAAGTAAAACTAAAAGTTGCAAGAGAAGAAAGGGCCAAGCAAGCTGCACGTATTAAAGAAGAGTGGGAACAAGAGCAACAAAAATTGAGGGAAATAAAAGAAAGGAAGGAGAAAGAAGCAGAAGATAAGAAGAAACGACAAGAGGAATTGCAGCAGCAGATTCTTGATTTTATAGAAAACGATGGTAATGTTCCCGAGGGAATGAAGACCACCTTTGAGACAAACCCCAACAAACCGGTTTGTCCATTTTTTCAAAAAACTGGTGGCTGTCGTTTTAAAGATACTTGTTCGAGAAACCACATTAGACCTGGAATTAGTCGGGTTTTGTTATTGCCCAATTTCTATTCTCATTATAGCTTGAGTCAAAGTGAGAATGAATACGGCAATGACTTTAGTTTAGAATTTGAAAGTAGAGAGACTTATGATCATTTTAAGGAATTTTTTTATGATGTTTTGTCAGAAATGGAAAAATTTGGTTGTATCAGGCAATTTAAGGTTTGTTGTAATCGAGAAGTTCATCTCAGAGGAAATGTTTACGTCGAGTACAGCAGCTACAGAGAAGCTGTGAAGAGTTACCAGACGTTTTATGGTCGATGGTACGGAGGCAGACAGTTACATTTAGAATTTTGTAATATTGAGTCCTGGAAGTCAGCTATTTGTGGTGTGCAGCATTTCCCTGGACCCTAAAAAACAAATTTAATTCTTCCTGTTTTTAGGTTTATTTGCGAAACAAAAATGCCCTAAAGGAAGTTCGTGTAATTTTTTGCATGTTTTTAAAAACCCGCAAAATTTATTTTGCAACGCCGATCAAGATTTACATAGAACACCGCCAAACCAACATGAAAAGTAAAACAATTTTTGATTTTTGGCAGAATTAAAAAAACTTATTTATTTTTAGTGAAGAATATGATGCTCGAAATTGGAGGTGGTCAGAATCACCTGAAAGAGATCTAAATTACAGTTCAAATTATAAACATAAATCAAAAAGGAGCAGAAGCAGGAGTACGGATTCAAGGAGATCCAGAAAATCGAACAGGAGTGATCGAAATGGAAGCACAAGATCAAAAAGGTCCAGAAGTAAAAGTGCGGAAACTACAGAGCACCATAAACGTACTAAGCACAAAAGGAATGATCGATCCAAATCAAATAATAGACATAAATCTTCTAGGAAACGTAAATAAAAGTCCATCAGAGTTTTTATTGTAGCTGGTTGTGCCAAAATATTTTAACAGTTGACAATTTGTGATTGTAAATAAGAATATTTTATAATTTTAGGATTCGTTTATTTTTTTAATAAAATTTTGAGAATTGACGAGATTTTGGTTGAATACCTAAACGAGGACAAACTTTCGTAAAACGTAGTATAGATTTCGAGTGCTTGATAGATCGAACAGTAGCCATCTGTCGGCAAGAAAATTTGTAAATAGTTGATGTGATTGTAAATCAAAATTTTAATTTTTTGAAGAAATTAATGATGCCTGCGACGATATTTCACCGGTTAATTTTGGTGGCAGGATTTGTGTCCTTATTTCATGCAGCTTATTCATCCGCCCAACGTATGTAAAAATTTTAACCTCAAAATTTAAATGTTTAATAATTCATTTCTAGATCGATCCTATTTACGATTAAACGAGTTAGAATTTATCAGTCTGCCTTTAGACGTAAGTCTTCTTGCATTTTTATAATATTTTACTTTAATCTGAATACTTTGTAGATCATCATTCAAGGGGTCGTTAGTTTGTTCGTGATAATGTATGGTGTTTTGTACATTGCTGGTGATTTTAAGGAAATTAAAGCGGCTGCAGATTTGAACAGTAAATCGTGGGAGAGTTATTGCAACATACCATCCTTTTATACGTTTAACCACCGCGGGAAAGCTTTCTCCTCGCAATATGCACAGGAACGTATCATGAGGAATAGTTTGTAAGACGTGTACGATAAAAGTCTAGTATAATTTTATTATTTACAAGGTAGGAAATTCTTTAATATGCAATTATTTATTCATAGTGTTTTGTAAACCGAAAATTTTGTATGAAGCATCAAAATTTATAAATAAAAGGATTTAGCATAATACGGTCATGATATATACCTAAAAATGTTTATTTCCTAAATAAAATTTTTCTTCCTTAATTCCCTCGGTTTTTTTGATAATTACATATTTGAAAATCTCAAGGTTGACTGGCTATTTTGTGTACATCCCATATTCAAATGAAGGTATTGTTTTACGTACCACTCGAATTTGCTTATTTAAAATAATAAAATTCATAATTTGTAGTTAAATTAATTTTTATTTTATTATACAACAACTGGACGTACGATAAAAACATTTACAACAAATCAATAAATAAAATAATGGTAATTAAAAGACCTAATATCACTTTGTTTTGGTGCAAGGTACACTAATCAAATTGGTGCTCATTAAATTGGATAGACTAGGGAAAGACTAATAGAATTTTTTTAATTGTTCATATGTTATAAAAAATATTATATTCCAAGGGCCCATTCGAACTAGTGCCGGTATGAATCCCTTATAAAATGCAGCAAATCCTTCGTTTTTGAATGTTTGTAGGAAACAATCGACCGTTCCTGTGTAAATATGAGCAGGCAAGGAACTTTCCATTTGTTTAAATCGGCGTTGATTCATTAATCTTGTCTAATAATTTTAAAAATCAGTTTTGTTGTTAAGAATTTCAGTAAATCTTACCCTTATTACGTCTATTGGCGTTGAAGCAATTGCACTTCCTAAACTGGCAATGAAACTCGAACTAAAAGAAATTAAAATTAGTAAAATAAATTCTACTTTTAACTCAGAAATATAATTTCTTGTTGCTTAAACCCTTTACTTTAGTATTAGAAAAAAGGCTATAAGAATTCTACAACAGATTCAAAACGGAACAGGAGCAAATTTGTCAAAGAAGGTCGCAAAAATCACAAAATTTGTGGAGATGTTCTCTATAATAAGAAAAAAATTCTCTAAAAGTTTTAGCCCTTACTATGCAGCAGTTTCAGAAAATTATTTTATTATTTCGAATAATTGTATAACACTTACCGGATATGATGTTTAATTTAATTGTAATAAAACAAAAAATATGCACATCGCAAAAACAATATAATTTGTAGAAAAAACTCTCAGCTTTAAAAAGAAAAAGTCAAATTTGAAGTATCTTGCGCCGCACACAGAAAAAAAATCGATTTTTCCACTTTAATTGGATATTTAAGTAATGAGTGTAGGATAAAATGGATTTTTTTATTTGAAAGCTGAGAATTTTGCCTACAAGATACAGTTTTACATTAATTTAAATAAAAAAGTTTTCCTCACCAAAAAAATTAATGAAAAAGTTGAAAAAAATTTCAAAAATCAACTCCGAAACCGCTGCATATTAAGGGCTAAAACTTTTAGAGAATTTTTTTCTTATTATAGACAACATCTCCACAAATTTTGAACAAAATCCGCGAGGGTCGCCCCGTAAAAATGATTTTATTTGGTGGAATGACCCATAGATAGTACATCTTACACCCAAATCCCATATCGAAAATTTGCATAAAAGAAGATAAGTGCAAATAGACTCAATTATCTGGGAATCTATGTATAAAACAACTTTATAGCTATATTAGAGCCCTATCTGTAAGCTTCTCACCTTTTCTCTTCAAACTTTTTTTTGCAAAAAACCACTTTTGCATCAAATAAACAGAAAAAACACTACATTGAAAACAACGTTTTTTTGGCAAAAATCAGAGGTTCTAAGGGCTATAGCTTGGAAACTAGATAGACTAGAACAACAATTTGTTTTATAATGTTATGCAGAATGTTTTATCTACTTTAATTTTGATATGACCTATTTTGAGTAGAGGAGGTGAAAGAAAAAGCCAATTTAAGATTTTGTGATATTTGGAACCTTTTATGATAAAGTAGCACCCTGTTCCTTTTCAGACTTTTTTTCCTGATACTAAAGCAAAGGGTTACACAATAAATGAACTACCACTGCAATTAAATGGTAGCCTTAATTGTTAAAAGTTCATTAGTTATTTGAACCGGGCGAAACCGGGTACTAACACGCAATATCGTACAATATTTCAAGCTGCCTTGACACTGTAACTTACATGAAGTGATTTGCCACTTGATCACCAAATACACCCATCAATCGACTCTTGCAAAAATCATAAACTGGCAGTTCCACGGCTGCTATTATTGCTGCTCTTTGAGCAGTTGGACTGACTCCCTAAGGCAATTTAATATTAATATGAATTTTTAAAGCACTCGAGCAATTTTACCTTCCATAATCCAGAAATACCTTCTTTCAAATAAACATCCTTAAAACATTCAATTAGCCTCGCGTTCCCATGTGATCCTTGCACTTGCATGCGAACTTTTACAACGTCTGTTGGATTAGCAATTGCACTAGAAAACGCACCCGCAGTCACAGCACAAAATATATTGGCACTAACAGTTTCGTTAGCATAACGTTGTGCAATAAACTTTTTTAACGAATAATAAGTTCCGAACTTAATCGTGCCATATGTTGCTTGCCTTAAAACTGCTGGCTTTATTCTAAAACCAAAATTTAAATACAAGAAATCAATTTTCAAACAATGAACTTACCCGGCATACAAAGCCTTATAACCCTCTTGCCGCTGTATCTGCAAGAAACAATCTATCATGCCACGATACTTCAAGCTAGCATGCTTAACGTCTAATTTTTGACCCTGTACTTGCAGCCTAGTTTTTGCAGTATCAATAGGAAAAGTACCTGAACAATAACAAAATTTTCAGGTCCAACTTGAATGTTAGATTACAAAATTTTACCAAACTCCGCAACGCAAGAAGCAAGACCCCCATACACGAAAGGTCTCCAATTACGATCTCCCATACCACTTTTTACAATTTTTGTTTAATTTAAACCCCGTTTATTTAAATTGCAAGGTTACGTTAACAGCATTGCTGATTTTTTAAAATCGATAACTAATTTATTTGAGTTGGCAAACAAGTATGTGTTAATCAGTGATATTCGCGCAAGATAATTTAATCTTTCAGACAAAGTTATTTTATTACCACAAATCTTCAAATTTTATGATTCCGGCACGTCTTTTACACGTGCGTTCGCAGTTGGCGCCGTTGCCAGATTTCTGTTTGCATTAAAAAAGTGAGAGAGAGGCTTGTCAAAATTTCACCAATAGGCTTGAAGCATTCACTTGTTTTCGCAGTTTTCAATTTTTTATTATTTAAAATTCAAAAATGAAACAATTATTTTTTGAATGCGGTTTTACGATTACATAAGAAAAACAGCGCAAAAATTAAAATTCAATTGTATCTCAATAATTACTCAAATTAGCATAAAAAAGTGTAATTTTATGCGAAGCAGGTATAATTACATATTAAAATTATTATCTTACTACGTCGCTGAAAGTAGCTTCGTTTAAACTTTAAACAAATATTTAATACAACATTTTTCCTCTAAAATATAAGATTACTGTATTTAAATACCTAGATTATTTTAATTTTTCTGTCTGTATCCGGTTTCGTCTGTTCTAATTAAGTTTATATATAAGAGAAGTTCCAGGTTTATTTTAATTTGTCCGGTGGGCTAGTGTGTTTGGGGGGACAGCTTCTCAATGAATTTTTTTGCCCCCAAAAAAAATCAAAGATAAAAATTAATTTATAAATTATTGTTGACTTTTATTAAAATTAAAATTATTAGATTTTTGTTGAGATTTAGGTCTTTATTTTAACGACTCGAAACGTTGGACAACAAAGATTGTTAAAATAAAGACCTAAATCTCAACAAAAATCTAATAATTTTAATAAAAATTAATGCTTAAATTAAAAATTAGTTTTCTAATTAATTTTTTAAAATATTTTTTTATAATAAATAATTTTCTATTTCGCCCCCCCCCCACCCCGCAACTGAAAAAGATCATTTGGACGTATTTATTGACGTCTCTGGGTCATCTAAGCTGTGACATCAACCAGTAAATCACCGGTACGTCATTTCTTTATCAACAGCAAAGGAGAAATTTTATTATCATTTCGATTTATTTAAATCATCATGCAATTAAAAATTTTTTTTTATTTAAAAAAATACAAGTTTTACTAGGTTAAAGCTACACATTCTTATGGGATTCCATTACTGCAACTACAGGAAATCGAACGTTTTCGTCTATTACTTGATTAAATCAAGAATCGGGACTTCCCCGTTAATAAAAAAGTATGCCCTGGTGGAAATATTTCTCTGAAAACTCTGAATTAGACTTTGCAGAGTTTGTAAGACTTCTGCAGACTTTCTTTTACTTTTTCAGAGAAATATTTTCACCAGGGTGAAGCGTTAAAGAATGCAACCAGCGGATCAGAGATGTTTATACCCAATATGTTATTTTTAAAGCTCCATCGTAATCTTTTTGAGTGTCCATAAAACTCATTTGTCGAGCCAGCAATCGCATTGATAAACGATTACTTAAAGGCGTCGATTCGTTCAAAACTTCTGTCTTCAAGGACCTTAACTCTAAATTTTCGTAAGAACTCGCCCGAGAAAGATCCGGCCTAAATTCAAATCATCGTCAAATTTTAATTTAAAACATTTAAAGATTCAATTTTACTTTAAAGGAACACATCTGAGGCAATCTTGAAAAGTAAACTCTTTTCCAAATTCTTCACCTTCTTCCAAAGTTTGTGGTAAACGATGGTGTAAAGTCTCGGGTAGTCTTAAACCTAAGAGTCCACCAATTATCGAAATTACTCCCATTATGATCAATGGTAAAATTAAATTTTCTCTTCCCTAAGTTAAAACGACTAATTATAAAGATGTTTTTACTTTACCAAAACATTTGATACTCACCAAGTAATTTATTATTGGGATAATTATTAGACCCAAGCCACCCACATAAGCTGACGTTCCAATTCCTATTCCTCTTAATTGCGTTGGATACAACTCTCCAGCAAATGGATAAATAATTAAAAATGATGCTGAAATTGCAAATTTGGATATCAAGTATAAAATTAGCGTGGACGTTACTGCATCTGGAAGATATTAGTTATTAAACAGAAACTTGCCTCACTTTTTGCTTCAGACAAAAAGTTGTCTATAATTTTCTTGATTGAGTGAAGTGTTAAGAAGGGCAATACATACCAGAAGGTAATATCATCGTACAAATGCACGTAACCCCGCTGACAACCATACAACAGCATAGAAGCCAACGACGTCCCCAACGATCTAGCAGCACCCAACAAAACAAGTAACTTGGAATTTCAACAACTGAAGATAAGAAGAAACTTAAATACTGGTTGCTTCCAAGAACGGGACCGTAATAACTCAGTCCCATGTAAACGGTTGTATTTGCAAACCAATTTATTGTTATCAAAATGGTTTTGAGTCGCATATTGGGCGTCTTGCATAGAGAGAAAACATTTGCAGAGTTGTTCCTACCTTTGCCGTCTGGACTTTCGCCTTTAGAAAACATCATTTTTTGCTTTAGTTGTTGCCTGAAACTTGGAGGCAATTCGCGTTTGTTTATTTTGGCTAATGATTCCAAAATTTTTAGAGCTTCCTCAAATTTTCCGTTTGCCAACAGCCATCGCGGGCTTTCCGGCAAGAAAAACCAATAAATAGTGTAAAATAAAAATGGTAGTGAGGTTGCCAAAGTCAAGTAGATCCAATCGTGGACCATGTACGCTATTCCGGCAAGTGCAAGCAATCCTATCGTGTAGAAAATGCACGTCATTACGGTTACGAAAGAACGATAATTTGGACCAACCAATTCGAGAGCTAAAATTAAAGAAATTAATTTTCCTGACTTCTTGGTTTTTAAAATTTCTTTTCTGGGCAGATAGACTTGACTTACATATGATAAATGGTATTTGGTAAATGGCTGGTAGCGTTAATCCCACAATCACGCGACTTAAAGCCCACCACCAAAAGCTTGGAGAACAGGCAGTTAAGATACTTCCGACGAGCAAAGTCCATAAGCATGCAAAGAACGACTTTTTCCTGCCAATTCTATCGTTCAGTAAGCCAAAGAAATAGACACCTAATGGACTTCCAATATTTAACGCCATCAAACCCAAAGTTGGATAAATATCCTTTTCGCAAACTAAATCAAACTGAAATTGGATAAAAAATAACCGAATAGAAAAATTTGAAAACTACACACATCGATAACAATGCTAGATGTAATCTCCGACTTATCGTATTCCCATCCATCTTTGCACGGCTCGGTAGTCGAAGAAACGTTTTCGCTAATTTCGTTGTAGTTGTTCAAGACTTCGGTCCAATTTATGGAATATCTTTCACATTTACTGTATGTATTATTGTCACTTGGAATTGCTAAGCTCTTTCGCAAATCTGCAGTCAAATTAGCTAATTCCGGCACATAGCACCAATAATCGGGCACGTCGGTCATAAATAATTGGTTGAATGAGCAAAAACCGCACGGGATACAGGCTGGTAAGCAAACAAACCACAATAAAACTTTTTGATATTTTCCAAATTCGCCCACCTGAGGAAGAATTTCGTCCAATTCAATGGGTTCCTGAAATTATTTTGAATCAATACAAAATTACTTAAATTATTTATTTATTTTTACCGTTATCGAATCGTCTGTGTGATCCATTTTCAATTAACTAGGTTTTGTAACTACAGTAGTTGCAAATGGGAAGCCACAAAACAGTTTTCTATTGGATTACCTTACTTGATTGAAATTTTGATGAATAACTTTTAAATTAAAAGTGCACCTTTTGTATTATAATAGATGATTTTCGATATAATTTTTTAACGACAATTTTTACAATACTTTCAAGTGCAAAAAAATGTGTTGGGTATATATAAATGGGAAAGTTTGTTTGTTTGATCGCTATATACTCTTACGCCCTTTGACCGATTTGAACCAAATTTTGTACACTTACTCAGTAGGACTACGGCTAGGTTCTTGTGCAAGAAAATGTTAAAAAAGTTGAAAGGAGGGTGAGATCTCACAAAATTAGCTGACGCGCACAAACGGATTAACGAGATTCACATAATAAAAAAAAAGGTATTTCGAGCTTCACAAACAAACCAGCAACGGAAATCAAGACTGGAAAACAATAGATTACACAGAGGTGCAGAGTACACAGCAAAGTATTATATTTTTAATGAGACCCCGGGCGAAGCCGGGTATCCAGCTAGTAACAAATATTCTGCAATGTCTTTGCATCTGAAATAATTACAATTCAAGGGGCTCAAGTAATTCAATTTATTCAGAAATAGTCAACTGTAATTCAGATTTGCCAATTGATATTCATTCATCAACAATAAAAATCTAAGGTTTTTTGAAAAAATTACTTAACCACTTTTTCACCCCCAGCAGCGAAAAAAGCAAAGGTTTTGTTTGTTGTTTGAAATATTTTCGGCGTTTTGACGTGGAATCAAATAAGTGAAGACTAGAAAAAATATAAAATTGTAATTGTGTAATATTAAAAAATATCTTGATATATAAAATCCCAGCACGCTGCTCGTCCTCCTCCTGCTGTTACGGTGTGTCATTTTTTGGCGAAAAAAGAAACACTCTGATTGGTCAAATTTTGTTACCAACCTAAAAATATATTAAACCACCGCCGGAACCTCCCTCTAGGACGAGTTGTACATCAATCGAGTTTCCAACCAATCGGGTCTATATGCCCGTCCGTGAACGGGCTTTCCAGTTATTTATATAATAATAATAATAATTAAAAATAATATAATAATCCTTTTCTTACCAGCCGCTCTTGTCTGTATAACTAACGATAATATTTTATAAGTGTCTTTGAAATTGAAAATTATATAACTTGAACATGAGCGTACCGGGGGGGGGGCAGTTGCCCCTCCCTGGATCCTTCCTGTTTCCTTGTAATACCTGTAATAAATGCACATTTCTATTTATGTTGAATTATTTATCAACAGAAAATTCCTGATTTGGCCCCCTAGGTCAAAAGCTGGGTACGCCCATGAACTTGGACTTAAAAGAAAAATTAGGGGGACTCGGTTTACTATCATTACATTATATTTCATAACATCGTGTAAAATTTTATAAGTGACGACCAGTATAACAGGTGTCCATTTATGTATGCAAATTTGTAAACGCCATTGAAGTTTTGTAAACCGTATTAATTGTTAATTAAACTTTTCTTTTAATTTAATTTCGACAAATTTTAATTAAAAATGGGAGTACCAAAATTTTTCCGATATATCAGTGAACGATATCCGTGTTTAAGTGAAGTTGTAAAAGATTACCAGGTATGTGAAATGTAACCTAACTTTTTTTTGTTTTACTGTAGCATTTCTTCTTCAGATACCGGAATTCGATAATTTATATTTGGATATGAACGGAATAATTCATACTTGTTCACATCCAGATGACGGTGACCCCCATTTCAGAATATCCGAAGAGAAAATACTTCAAGACATATTTCATTACATTGAAGTATTATTTCGTATGATTAAGCCACAAAAAGTATTTTTTATGGCGGTTGATGGTGTAGCTCCCAGAGCTAAAATGAATCAACAACGTGGTCGTCGTTTCAGGTCAGCCAAAGAGGCCCTCGATCTGGAGACAAAAGCTCGAGAACGAGGTGAAACGTTACCCACCGAAGCCAGATTTGATTCAAACTGTATTACACCGGGGACGGTTTTTATGACTAATTTACATGAACAATTAAAGTATTTTATTGTTAACAAAATTTCATCTGATAAGCTGTGGAATAAATGCAAAATCATACTTTCAGGACACGAGGTATTTATAACTTTAACTTTCGTAATGTTTGTTGGTTTGGCATATAAGCTAAAAACTCACTGGATTGCTTTTAGTTGAAATATTTTGTTGTATACATAAGATTATTTTATTCTAAGAATTATTTGAATTCTTTTATACAGAAATGCAGAAAAATGTCTGTCCAAACTTAGGTGATACCTCCTTATCACTTTGTCCTTATCTTCCAACTATTTCGATGTCTACCAATTTTAAATTTAGAGTTCTAAAATACTAAATTTCACTTCAATTCTTCTTAAATTTAATTACCAATTATTTATTAATATTTATAATAAAAGCAATTTGAAATAGTTTTCCAATTTATTTTCATTTTTTAAATATAATTTTTCATCTGAACCTACATAATTATTATTATGTAAATTATAAAATTTTTTTTCTAGACACCTGGAGAAGGTGAACATAAGATTATGGATTACATTCGTTATTTGCGTGCCCAACCGGGCTACGATCCCAACACAAGGCATTGCTTATATGGTTTGGATGCCGATCTAATCATGTTGGGATTGTGTACTCACGAACCACATTTTTCGTTGTTAAGAGAAGAAGTAAGCTGACACTTTTGATCGCTGGATTTTTTTATTGCAAATTTTTTATGTACAGGTCAAATTTGGAAAAAAATCTAACAGTAAGAGAAAAAACGTGCCAGAAGAAACAAAATTTTTTTTGCTTCATCTCTCACTCATGCGAGAATATTTGGAACTTGAATTTTATACATTGAAAGGAAGTTTAAGTTTTGACTACGACATGGAGAAAATTATTGATGATTGGGTAATTAATTGTTTTGTTTTCTTAAAATTAATTTTTTTGCATTAATTTGGAATCTTAGGTGCTGATGGGATTTTTAGTAGGCAACGATTTTATTCCACATTTGCCCAACATGCATATCACGAATGGAGCCTTACCGATTTTATACAAAGCTTACATGGAGGTGTTACCAACATTGGATGGGTACATAAATGAAGGTGGAGCGTTAAATTTACCTCGATTTGAAGCGTTCATTGAAAAGTTAAGCTGTATAGACATTGATACATTTACGGAAAAGTTTGCAGATTTGAAATGGTTTCAAGCTAAAACTGGTCAAAGTTTAAACGACAAAATGAACAAACATCCTGTAAGTTTCACTCATTTTCTTAACTACAATTTCAATTTTGTGTTTTATTTCAGAACAAATTGCGTCAACTTGAGACTTGGCAACCCGAAACTGATGATGTTGTAGATGAGCCTATAGAAAAATTAAGTTGTGAACCTGCATTAGCAGCCTTAATTAAGTCGACCAATGACATGGTACCTATGCAATATTTTCTTAATTTTTTTTTTTGAAAATTAATTTTCAGCTGGTTGATTCTTCCGAGTCGAGCACACAGGAAGAGAAAGAAATAGATGAAGACATAGAGATAGAATCTAATTCCGACGATGACCTTCTTAATGCTGAATTTATCCAACATAAAAATGATTACTATATCAACAAATTGTCGTATCCTAATGTTACACCGTAAGTTATTTATGCAACTTTTCTAATTTTGTATTTCACTTTCAAAATATTTTTAGGGCAGTTTTACGTTCGCAAACTGAGGAGTATGTGAGAGCCATTCAATGGAATCTTCACTATTACTATGATGGCGTTTGTTCATGGTCGTGGTACTATCCCCACCATTATGCTCCTTATGTGTCTGATGTTAAAGGATTTTCTGATTTTAAAATTGATTTTGAGTTGGGAGCTCCATTTAAACCATATGAACAACTGCTGGCCGTATTACCGGCTGCGAGTAAGACATTGTTACCTGTTCCATTCCAAAACTTGATGGTAAATGAAAATTCTCCAATTAAGGAGTATTATCCCGACGATTTCAAAACTGACCTCAATGGTAAAAAACAAGAGTGGGAGGCCGTTGTACTTATTCCATTTATTGAAGAAGTAAATGATTAATCTTGTCTCTTAATTTGTATTAAATGTTACTGTGTTCAGGATATACTTTTGAAAGCAATGGCGGCCGTCGAAAATGAATTAACTGCGGAAGAAAGGTCACGAAATCGTCACGGACCAATGTTGGTGTATAAATATTCTGTAGAAGATTTTGGCGCATATGAGGCGACCAAATATTTCCCAAAAATTTCTAATTCGCATGCTTTGTGTGAGCGAGTAACCATCGAAGATATTCGTATTCCTAGAGAGAAATTAATTAAAGGAGCTTACCCTGGAGCAGTTTTTGATGTTTATTATCCTGGTTTTCCTACAATGAAACATTTAAAATACACCGTAAGTCTTAATGTTTGCATTATTCTCTTTTACAACTAATTTTGTTATGAATGATAGGGACAACTTCAAAAAGCCAAAATCAAGGTATTTGAACAGCCTTCTCGAGGTGAAAGCATGATTCTTAACGTGATTAATTCACAACCGGAATCGGACGCCAATACAATTGCACGAGATTTGTTGGGTTCGACCGTGCATGTCGGATGGCCACATCTAATAGAAGCTCTGTAAGGTTTTTCTGTAATTTTTGATTTTTTTTTCATATCTTGTTTTTAGTGTTGTACGTGTAACGGATAAAGAGAATGTATTAAAAAGCGTAGGAAAGGAAGGGCAATACAATGTGGAACCGAATAGAGGTGAACTGCAAGGGAAGTGGAATGCTGATAAAAGTGCAATAGACGAATTGTAAGTTGTCCTACCTTAAGATTTAAAATTTCTTACCTAAACTTTGCAGCTACAAAAATCGCTTAGGAATAAATGTTGGTTCGATCGATATTTTAGTACATGTAAAGGTATTGACTGGACGAAAATATACTTTCAGTAATGTAGGATACGTAACCTTAGATAAACAATGGGCAGATATGGAATCATCATATCCGTTGCAAACTGTGATCAGCAAACTTAAAGTTTATGAAGAAAGTTACGCGTCTTATAAAGACATTTCTAGTGTATTTCCATTGGGTTCAACATGTTTCATGCTTGGTCAGCCGTTTTATGGATCATGTGGAGAGGTACGTGATTAATTATTATTCAGTAACAGTAGTATTGTAGTAGCAAGAGTACCTGTCGATATTTAAATTGAAATGCCTTTGAAAAAATTTTTTTTAAGTATTTGTTGTAACCGGTAGTAGGTAATTGATTAAAAACACGGTGAAACAAATTGTATATATTCAAGGTGTAATGTTTTTACAATTAATTAACTAATTTTAAACAATAACATTTTTACAATATTTACATTTTGTATGGTACTCACTGAGTACAGTTGTTGTACACTGAGTACCTTTTCTTTTTCTGTTGCTTGATTACTTATTGAACTTTTTATATGAAAAATGTGATTAAGTTTAATTTTAAACGCATTTAACCAGTCTCTTCCAATGATAGGTGGACCCGTATTTTTAATCACGTAAAGGTTTAATTTTTTCCCCATGGTAAAACTGTCGATGGAAACATTTACTTATATTACACTAGGACTACAATTAGTTTTATTTAATTTTAGTTTTCTTCTACTCATGTGGCGTCTTCTATCTTTGTTATCTTGGAATGACGTTTCCTTGAACCAACAATTTTCGGATCTTCCACAATTTTTGCACTTCTTTGATGCACATTTGTTGCTAATTTTCCTAAAAAAACAACCTGCTAATATTAGGTGTGCTAAAAAGTTCCCGGCCAAATTTTATAGTTTTTTAAACACTAAATTTTTATGTTTAGAAATTCTTTATTTAAACCAAATATGCTCCATTTTGTTTGGCAACCTTTTGCCACTTTTCGGGCAAAATCATTATTCCGTCACTGTAAAACTTCTGTGGTTTATCGGTAAAAAACTTAACCAAGTGGTTTTCACAAGCTTCTTTTGAAGCCAACTTGACACCATTAAAAGAATTCTGAAGAGACCGAAACAAATGATAATCTGATGGTGCAAGGTCCGGGCTATACGGTGGATGCATCAAAACTTCCCAGCCAAGCTCTTCCAGTTTTTCTCGGTTCACCAAAGATACGCGAGGTCTGGTGTTGTCATGATGGAACACAACGCCCTTCCTATTGATCAATTCTGGCTCCTTTTTTTGAATCTCTTGCTGTAATCTGGTTAATTGTTGACAGTAGCGTGCAGAATCAATCGTTTGACCAGCTGGTAACAGCTCATAATAAAAAATACCTTTCCAATCCCACCAAACAGACAGCATCACCTTTCGATTGGTGAGTCCGGGCTTTGCCACCTTCTGGGGAGCTTCACCTCGCTTTGACCATGATCTTTTGCGCACAACGTTCTCGTATGTAATCCATTTTTCATCTCCAGTAATCCTTTGCTTCAAAAATGGTTCGATTTCATTACGTTTCAGCAACGATTCGCAAATGGAAACTCAGTCGAGCAAATTTTTATGAGTCAAATCATGCGGTACCCAAATATCCAGCTTCTTTTTGAATTGAAATTTCTTCAAATGGTTTGAAACTGTTTGGCGATTGATATTTAGACTCTTGGCGGTCTCTACAGTGCTTACATGACGGTTTTGTTCCACAATTTCAAGAATTTCCTCAAATTAAACAAAACAAAACGTAAATAATCTAATCACTTAATTTTTCTTATTAACTTTATTAACTAGTTTCGGTGGTAAACTCCACCATGTTCACAATAAATAAAAGTAAACCTTCGGCTTACACAAAATTTAAAACAATTTCCTCAACTTTTTGAATGACTGGTCGACAGGAGCGTGGTGCATCTCTGATATCGAAATTTCCAGAACCAAAACGCGCGAACCATTGTTTTGCTCCTGCTTTCGATAGAGCATTTAGACCATAAACAGCACAAATTTTTTCACGAGCCTGCTCGGCGTTTTCTCCTTGATCGAAGAAAAATTGTAAAATGTTCAAATCTTGAACACTTGAATAATTCATTTTATCACTTTTAATTACCGATTTTAATTAATTTTTAACAAAAAATGTATCCATCGTCGCCAATGTGGTAACCGGTGGTAGGTAGTTGATTAAAATCACGGTGAAAAGTAAATTTTATGTACTGTTGCTAAAATGTACAAGTAATTATCAAAACATAAAATACATTGACATGAAGTTTTTGCAATGCACATTTAAATATTATTGATACCTTATTAGCTGTGTGCCAACATTACCACAATATTTAAAATATATTAGAAATTATATTTGTGATTGTAGATTCACTTATTCATAAATAAAAAAAACATAATTTTTAACTAACATAATTTTTAATAACACAGATATTGGATAGCGAAGATTCTTTAAGAAACGGACGTTTAAAATTAGTCATCAGGAATTATGAGGAGCCTGATCTATCTACAGTTATCGATAAGGAAAGGTCATCTAGCCATAATTACATGAATTTACATGTAGCTTCAATTAAAAGCTGTAAGTATTTTTCTTCAGTACATTTTTTTATGCCTAATTTTTAAAATAAATTAGCCGTCTCCAAGTACATGTTTTCGAGAATTACCGGCGCCATGTTGGTTCTGCCTTTACGAAACCCAACTCGACGAGACGATTCACCTAGAACTAACATAGGTCTTAATCTGAAATTCACTAAAAAGAATGAAGAAATTCCTGGTTATACTAAAAAAGAAGGTAATATGTGGAAGTATTCCTACAAAGCTATCGATTTAGTTCGATCATACATGGAAAAATTTGAAGATATATTTGAAAAGCTGAAGGCTGCTGAAAGTGCCGACAATTATTTTGAAGAAGATTTGTTTCCTGATGGAAATGCGTAAGTAAATTTTTTCCATTTTATTCGTAATTATAATTATTTTTTATCCTAAATAGTAAAGAGAAATTAAATGAAATGATTAATTGGATGAAACAACAGCCTTATTATTCCGTGGAACGTCAAAGTTGTGGTAGCGAAGTGATTGAGCCTGAATCGGTACAAATGTTGGAAAACTTTGTCGAAGAATATAAAAAGAATAGGAAACCGTCAGCCCCTGTGTCCGTACAAGTAAAACCACGTTTATTATATAAGGTAAATTTTAATTTTTATTTATTTCATTTTTTTTTGTTGTTAAGTGCTGAATTGTACAATTGTCAGAAGGCAAAAAATTTACAGATTATTAATTTATATCCAATTCAGTATTATTTTTCTTAGTTAGCTAATCTTTTTTTTTACCTTTCAAATGTCAGTGTAATAAAATTATAAAGTAAAAAGATTATGAGGTTTTTAAAAGGACTTAATCTACATAATTCATGTAACATAAATCAAAAATGGGATTCAAATTATTATTCCATGATGGGGTTAATGTGTTGGACGCTGGGATTGGGTAACATTTGGAAATTTCCAATTTTAATGGCATACGATCAAGGAGCTTACATACTTCCCTTCATCTTGTCGACCGTATTTATTGCAGTACCTTTAACTTACATGGAAATGGCAATTGGACAATTTTCCAGTAGTGGACCTATCAGTGTATGGAATATGTGCTTATTTTGGCAAGGATCGGGCTATGCTTCCATATTTCTTTTACTTTGTTTGATCCTGAATTATAGTACACTATCTTCATATTTACTTTATTATCTCGTTCAGTGCTTGAACCCAATCTTACCGTGGACAGAGTGCAATCCTCATTGGGCCCACGAAAATTGCATGACGTTTGAAACAAATGTAAGCGTAAGATCTGCTTGCTTATCAAATTACAGTAAAGAATACTGTGAACACATGCCTTGGCAAAATAGTGCAGCTCATTATTGGTCCGTTCAAGTTTTGCAAACTTTGGGAACTGGAGATTTGGGTTATTTACGTTGGGAACTAATCTTGTGTCACATAGCATCGTTAATAATTGTATTGTTTTGTTTAAGAAATGGGATAAATTCGCTACAAAAATATGTGACCTTCTTCATGGTCGTTCCTTTCATAGAGCAATCCATTCTTTTGTTTGTGTCTTTGATACATCCCGGTTCTATTCGGGGTATTGACTACTTTGTCAACCAGAATTTTTTTAAATTGGAAGGTTGGAGAACGTGGCACATACCAGTCGAGCAGGTGTTGTGCAGTGTAGGAGTTGGGCTTGGAGGTTTGATAGTGCATGGATCAGCAAATAATTTTCGACATTCTATTCATCTGGATGCCATCATTATTAATGTGGTCGACTTATGCTATTCCATTATGTTTGGTTTTTTATCGTTTACTTCACTTGGAGTTTTAAGTTACTCTGTTGAAATGCCTATGGAAGACATTGTGCGATTGCCCGACACCTTACTATTTGTTCGGTTACCATTATCGCTGTATTACTGGCCAGGAATACCTCATGTGTGGAATATTTTATTTTTTTCCAGTACTTATTTGTCGGCTTTACGTTCTCAAATTTGTATGATAGGGACGTTGATATCTGCTCTATGTAGTGTTTTCCCAAATGCTCAAACTTATTACACTCTAAGTGTTTGCATGGTTTGTATGTTTGTTGCTATACTAAGTTTACCCTATTATTCACAATTTGGTCCTATTTTGTTAGATTATATTAGTGATATATGCACTGCTTCTCTGATACTGTTGGTAGTGTTTTTAGAAGTTTTTGGTGTAATGTGGTTGTATGGAATGAATAATTTTGTTGACGATTTACATTTCATGTTAGGTTTTCGAGCTAGCACTTTTTGGCATTTTTGTTGGATTATTAGCTCTTTCGTCATATTTTTTTGTTTTATTGCATCATGTTACGAATCTTCTATTTCTCCCAGTTCCGAATTTTTTCCTCGCTTCCAAACTATATATGTAATCCAATGTATAATTTTTTCTGCGCCATTCTTTTTTGTCACGATATTTGCTGTGAATTACTTTTTTAAAAGGGAAGACACTAAATGCAGCAAATTATTACGGCCGTCTCCAAAGTGGGGCCCAGTTGACCCTACTCTATACAAGAGTCGAGATATGTTCAGCTCTCACTCCATGACTAAAGAATATATGTATCGCCAAAATCGTGTCAAATCTCGAAGATTTCAACCGGAAATTCCTATAATTATAGAAGAAAATACAGATGGTTTATTGTGATTATTATTTTGAGGTTGTAAATTTAATGTGAATTAAAAAGTTTGACTTAAGGTATTGTGATTCAAGTTTCCAAAATAAATATTAGTGGGCTAATATTTTTGATCCAGTCAAAAATATTAAAATGGAATTACTTCAATTTGTAATAATTAAAAATGTAAGAAAAAACTTTCAATAACTTGGAACATTTTTTTGCAGCCAAATTTACAAATAGGTAACTTAATGCCAGATCCTACAGCAACTTTTAAATTGTACGATCGTGTGGTTAACGTACGTGAAGGTTATTCAGTACCTTTAGGTCTAAAAGGCACCATTATTGGAATACACAGAATAAATTCGGAGAAAGAAATGGAAATTATGTACGACGTTTTATTTGATGATGAATTTGCTGGAGGAATGGCAATTAATTGTAAGAAAAGTTGTGGATATCGTATGCCGGTACCTGCAATCATTAATATCAGCCACGGAACAAGGGAAGCCAATAAAACTTGTAAGTAATTTATAGTTCTAATTATAATTATAACTTTTAAAATTAATGTGCTAAAGAACAGCCAATTAGATGCAAAATTTCATTATAGCACTTTTAATTTTCGAAAAAGTGAATTATCCCTTCGAAGCTTGTATATACAGGGTGTCCCCGGATACACTTTACATAACTTGGGTGGTGATAGAGGATACTTTTCTAAGAACAATATTTAACAAAAATTTTTTTCTAAATTGAAACCCTCGAGAGTTACGCCTCTTTAAAGCATTTTTTTCAATTTCCACCTTCACGTGGCCATATCCCCAAAAATATTGAATTTTGGTAAAAATGCTTTAGTGCTTTTTTACAGAGCGTGAAATAATCTACAAACTACATTTAAACCTTTTCCGTTTAAAATCAACGGATTTTGAGCTATGAATTAAAGTAAGTTAAAAAATGTTGAAAAATTCAAACTTTTTAATTTTTGTTTTTTTCAAGACCCTGTATCTTTTAAACGAAAGATTTTACAAGAAATCTGACGCCCCATTTCGAATAGGAAATTTAATGGACTATAACTTTTGTCTAGTAAATTTTTTTTAAAAGTCAGCCTATTTCACCGAAAATCAGAAAATAATAAACAAGGCAGCTACAAAAGAAAAAAATAAAAGTTTGAATTTTTCAACATTTTTGAACTTACTTTAATTCATAGCTCGAAATCCGTTGATTTTAGACGAAAAAAGTTTAAATGTAGTTTGTAGATTATTTCACGCACTTTAAAAAGCACTAAACCATTTTTACTGAAATTCAATATTTTCGGGGATATGGCCACGTAAAGGTGGAAATTGAAAAAAATGCTTTAAAGAGGCGTAACTCTCGAGGGTTTCAATTTCACGCACTTTAAAAAAGCACTAAACAATTTTTAGTGAAATTCAATATTTTCGGGGATATGGCCACGTAAAGGTGGAAATTGAAAAAAATGCTTTAAAGAGGCGTAACTCTCGAGGGTTTCAATTTAGAAAAAAATTTTTGTTAAATATTGTTCTTAGAAAAGTGTCCTCTATCACCACCCAAGTTATATAAAGTGTATCCGGGGACACCCTGTATAAAATTTTGTTTGTTTTGGTTTATGTCTTTTTAATATTTTTTAAAAAGCTCTTAAATATTGTTGTTCAAAGCTGAGACTTTGGTAAACATAATATTAATGAATAAAAATTTGTTGCAGCAAAGCCGGCAGTCAATTTTAACCGAAGTAATGAAACTAGCAGAAATACTCGTTATAATAATGTTCCACCATTTTTGCAAAACACGACAGTAATATATCCTACTCAATTGTCAGGATATCAAAATACCCTACCTCAAAATTGGTCACGTGGTCCAAATTTTCCATCTAGACCTCTTCCGAATGCATCAACTGTTCCACCTCAGACAAACTCTTCCTACACGCCACCTGGTTATCCTGCTTTTAACAATTACAAATCGGGTCCAAATTCCTTTGTACCATATAAGGGTAACAATACACCGGGAGGACAATATTTTCTTAGGCAAGCATTTGTTAGAGAATCAAATCCTCCACCAAAGAACGTCAACGATGTAAACAAGCAACCTGTTGAAACGCCCAATACGATTTTGAACAAAAAGGTTCATAATATGAGTAACAATTCATCTGTGATACAAAAAACAAATCCTCCAAATTTTAAGATAGATACAGATATGTTAAAAAAAATGTTGAAAATTAACGAGAGTTCACATTCAAATCATCCCGTTATGCTCCCCAACAATGCCAATCATGTTAATGCACCTCAGGTATGCAGAAATAGATATTTTGCGTTTTGTAAATTTATTCAGCAATTTTTTTAGACTTCTGAACAGTTTTATAGTAGACCACCTGTTAGTACTGTACCTGAGCCCCCCAAAAAATGGCAAAACGTCACGAAACCGAAATATGTACCAAAAGTAAAGGCAGGTCAAGTGAGTTAATTTGGGTTTAGTTATATTTAATGTTTTCTTCATTAGATGCACAGTGAGTCCAATACAGTTACATTAGATAAAACTTCTGTGAATAATGGATCGACTGCAAGTAAAGATACTGCTTTTGTGCCATTGCAAGCAGTGAGACAACATAGACGTAAAATGTATTCAAATAAAGGAGCATTAAATTCGTCGAGAAAAACTACTGATGAAGGTGGTAATGCTGACAAAAACGATGTTGAAATAAAAATTCTGTCGTCTAAATCTCACGTAAGTTTATTTTTTTAATTTTTGTACCTATTGTCTAATTATTTTTGTATTTAGGATGTGTCCAAGTCGTCATATAAACCAAGAAGACAACGAAAAATGAGACTTGCAGCAAATTTTCCTGGAGCTCAAAATTAGATGAATTTTAAGTTAAAAAGTTATTATGTTCTATTTTAATTGGAAATTTCATATTAAATATATTGATAAAACAGTTTGTCAATTAAGAAAATTTAAAAACTTTGATTTTATAAAATTGATAAGTTTCATTAAAGGAGCATATTTTTATTTATATATATAAATTATTGACTTGTGAAATATAATAAATTAAAACTTGAATGGCACAAGTTAAATTAAACAAACCCAAAAAAAAAAAAAATTACAAGAAGATGTAAGAGACATCCTTATCTGGAAGATTAAAAATAAAATTGACTTTTATTAATGTTTAATTAGCCTGTTCTATTATAGTTTTAATATATGAGAATATTTTAATTACACAAAACGATTAATGTCAAATTCAAATTAAGCAAATACTTTTTGTGGTGTTTACAAATATATTAAAGGTTTTCTTTGCTAATAAAAATGTTTTGTTTGGATTAACTATGACAATGTGGAGAAGCTCTTGTAAGATGTTCAAAATGAGGATCCTAATTTTGATATTTAATCACGCATAAATTCTTAATCATCATACTTATGTAAAATCTGCTCGCATCAATGGATTTATATCGTCAAGCTGCATTGGAAAAAGCCAAAAAAGATTTCAATAAAGATGTGAACGGCACCAACTAAGAAGAAAGTAAGCTGGAAAATCACAACGGCGAATTTCACAACAGAACAGTAGAACAGAACAGAACAGTCTCGTAGAAGAAGTCGACAAAAGAAGTTGCTCTTATGAAATAAGAGCAAATTAAATTTATCAATATTGTTAATTTTAATTTTTGGAATAAATTTTATTCCAGGATCCAGAAAAGGATCGTCTCTGTTGAACTCTGAACCGGGAAACGAAAGCAGTGGGATGACGACGTCCCAAGAAGTAAGGCAAAAATATATTTGGTTTATTAACACTATGTAATTTTTAAATAAGATTTATTTTTCCAGGAACTACATACATCTGCAGATGCACAATACTCATCAAGTTGGACGGAATCATATAGAGAAAGTGCTTTTTCCAGAAGATTCGCGTCAGGACTGTGAACCGGGATACGTATGAAGTGGGATGATCACGTCGTAAGAAGTTAGCTAGGAACAAATTTTATTTAATTCCTAACGTAGATATTTTATTCCAGGAACTACAGGCCAAATTTGACGGATTTAAATAGAGAAACTGCGGTTTCCGGATGATTTGAAAAGTCTGAACTGGGATAAGAAAGCAGGAGAATGAAGATTTTGCAGGAAGTCAAGCAAGAAAAATTGTGATTTATAATCATTAACTTAGGTTATTGATTCCAGGCAGTACAACTGCAGGGATATGCGATAACCCCTCTAAGTAGGAAGGACTCAATTAGAGAAGTAGAATTTTCCAGAAGATTCGCCGTAGGACTTTGAACCAGGATACAGAAGAAGTGGGATGATTACGTCGCAGGCAGTAGGATGCATATCCCGGATATGGCAGGTGTACACCGAAGTAGATGACCACTGGGAAGGTGACCTTAGGTAAATGATTTTTAAGAAGAAAATTTCACTCTTGATTATTTACTTAATTATAATGTGAAATTAAAACTTTAATATAAAACTCATATTCATCAGTAATCGTAAGCAAACACATAATGTCACTCGAAAATCGAAATCCTGCATAACTGCTAACAGTAAAGCTCGTGAGAGAAATGAAGAAATGTACGAGAAATCCAATGATAAATCACATAGTGTAAAGCACGCTTAAGTCAATCGGGTATATTTTAATTTTGCTTTTTCTTACATATATTTCTTTTCAAGGTGATCAATGCAAACCAACCAAAACGCAGCTAGAATCTGAGAAGGATTTCTTTGCACAGAGAAAGTGCAAAATTTGATAACGGCTATTAGATTTGTTGGGATCCTTCAAAAAAAGGAATCTGGAAGTAAGGTAAGGTTCTTTGCTTAAATTTAGTTGAGATATATATAGGTGGCGTCACTTGTCATACAGTTTCCTGCTTTGTTTACAATTTTAAATGTGACATTGGAAGGTGTGGACGTCAAAACAACTAAAGTGGATTTAATTGTTTTTTGTTGTGTTTTTAAATAATTAAAATTCTATGAATTTTTGAGACAATCTTACTGATTTTAGATTTGTATATTTTTCTGGTTCTTATAACAAAGCAAATGTACAGTGTATAACGAACAACGTCGGGACAATGTATTAGAAAATTTAACAAAATGCTAAATCAATATTGAAGATGTTGATTCGATGAGCAGCTACATCTGAAATGGATAGGTGAGTTATATCGAATAATATTTTGTGTTCATTTTGGTATCCCAAAATTATAGAACTGTTTATAAAACCTTATTACTGTTTTGTAGGATAAAAGTTATGTGTGAGGGACACATAAAACTTGGAGGTTTAAAAATTGGAGTGTTACATATTCCATGACAACTGTTACATTGATGTTGAATACTGTCACTGTAGAGCAACAACTGGATACAAATTAAAAGGTATGTTTAGTTTAAGTTCTTGTGCCGACAAATACCTATTTGTTAATTTGTAATATCGCACCCTGAGATGACAAGTGTTGTAACTTCCAAAATGAGAAATTTCAGGTTTTGATTTTAAAAAGCAGTTAAATACGATGTATACTGTAAGAATCAATCGAAACTTAAAAATTGTCATTTTGAAAGTTGCGACACTTGTCATCTCAGGGTGCGATATGTTGGTAGAGTTCTTCGACCAACAAATTGTGATTTTTTTCATTTGGTTAAAAGGTTTAATTTTCGATTTTTTTGATATCTAACGTCAAAATTTCACTACATAGATATCTACATTAGAAACTGCTTCTCAAAGCGTAGAAATCTGCATACATCGTTTGTAGATTAGTTTAGAAATTTATCGTTAGATGGCGCCACATGTTACAGTTTTCTGCTTTACCTATAATTTTAAAATTGACATATCAAATGACAAACCGAAATGGTAAACATTACATTATGAACTTGTGAGAATAAATCACTAATTTTAAGTTTTTTCTAGTATTTATAACGAAACAAATAGTGCAATGTAGGACAGAAAACATGTGGACAATGTTAGATACTTGAAAGTTTAAAAATTGGATTGTTACATATTCCACAAGAACGGTTAGATTGGTTCCGAATATCGTCAAGGTGAGAGCAACAACTCGATACGAATTAAAAGGTATGTGTAGTTTAATTTTTAGTACCGACAAATAGATATTTGTTTCTATTTAAAATACTTGAAATTTCAATTGAATTTAAAAATGTAAATGGAAATATAATTTTCTTTTGTTAGTAATTTGTTGGCATCACACCATCAGTAATGGTGGCAACCAATGTTAAAACATCAAACTGCAATATAGTAATCTTTATGCGTGTGATGCCAACAAATTACTAACAAAAGGAAATGTACATACGGAAATGCATTTGAATTGTGAAAACGACAACATTAAACCTCGTTTGTTAAAAACTAATAAAAAATGTCGACGAATTAACAATAGTCAATATTATGTCAAATGGCAAAAATGTGCAGCTTATTTTGGAGGTTTTCAAATTAAAGCCCACATGTACAGTTTTCTGTTTTTCTTAATAAATTTTAAAATCACATGTCAAATGACGAACAAAGAACACTTTGCGTTTGGTTGTTTGTATGTTCTATATTTTATGAACTTGTGAGAATATATTATTTACTAATCTCAGATTTTTAATTTCTTCTAGTATGTAGAACGGAAAACATGTGGACAATGTTGTTGAAAAATTTAAGGAGATGTAGAATCAATTAGTCAGGGTGGCAGTTTCACGGATGATCGCCAACTTCCTGAATGAGATGGCACTTATGATCGCCAACTTCCTGAATGAGACGGCACTTATGATTGCCAACTTCCTGAAGGAGATGGCACTTAAAGAAGAAGAATCAATAAGCTACTGTATTTAAAATTCATTGGTGAGTTACATCCAACAAGATTTTGTTGTTTTGGCTATTCGAAATTAAAATATATTAAAATTTATTCATATTTTGTTGTAGGATGAAAGCGGTTATGTGTGGGACATGCAGAACTTGGACGTTTCAAAAATTGGATTGTTACATATTTCACAACTATTTGATTTGTATCGGATACCGTTACGATTGAGCTATAACTGGATACCAATTAAAAGGTATGTTTAGTTTAATTTTTTGTGCCAACGAATAGCTATTTGTTTGTATTTGAAGTATCGACGGCTTAATCTGCTAGCAAGCTAACTCCACTCGAGGGCAAAATCGACTTTTTAACTGAGACGATTTTTATTAAACATGTACCCTTAAATGATTATTTTATAGTTTTATGTTGCTCCTGTAAAATTACTTGGACTGGAGTTCGCTTATTTGCAGATTAAGCTGTCGATATATTCGAAATTTCAATTGAAGTTGCATGCTTTGACAATATTGAATGAACGAACGAAATGTAAATGGAAATATGATTTTCTTTTGCTAATAGTTTGTTGGCAGCACATGCATAAAGATTCCTATATTGCAGTTTAATAATAATACATTTAAATTGTGAAACAATAGTGAATATTATATCAAATCGCAAAAGTATGCAATTTATTTTGGAGGTTTTTAAGTAAAATTTATAATGATTTTTTCAGAAATTCTTACCGATTTTAATTTGTTCTAGATATCGTAACAACTCGAATAGTGCAGTACAAAAAGAGTATAGGAAGAATAACCATTGGAAAAATTATCAAGGTGAAATTCGATGGATGAATTTAGAAGTGAAAGGTCAGTTTTATTTGTACAATATTCTGTAAGATTGACATTAATGGGAGCACGAACCCCATTAACTCTTTTATACATGAAATGCGATAGTGGTCCTTTTAAGAATAAACCGCAGATCATTCAGATCAAAGTAGTAATACTCTGGTCGCTCAACCATTTTTAAAATAATAGATTTTTTTTTTATTGTTTTTTGTTTGGCAAAGTGCAGCATTTCTAGCATTCTAAACGGCATACGGAAACTGAATATTCTTATCACCTATTTAAACTAATAATGTGAAATTAAAAATAAAAGAAATTTGTTTACAAAGAAACGGACCTATTTTCACCTAAATGTTATTCTAATGGGTGAAAGTTCACCCTAAATGTTTACTTGTTTTTAGAAAAGCAGCATCTTTATGGGGAAGTTTTTGAAAGGAGCTAATATTTTTTTTTGCAAAGGACAATGGACCTAATTGTATTGGTATACCAATTTATCAACCCTGAGATTTATACCCCTTTTTTTTAAACTTACAAGTTTGTAAACGAAATTGCACTTTTTAACATTAAATTTTGTTAGAGGAGGAAAAATTAAATATTTTCTCCTGTATTAGTTCTATTGACTAAAATTTTACATTTTCGTCTTGTAACCCATCACAACTGCTTAGCGTTGAAAAGCGTCAGTTTGTTAAATTTCCAAATTTTGAAAAATTGAATAAAAAAGAGATGTAAATCTCAGGGTTGATAATGACTATACCAATACAACTAGGTTCAATCTCTTTATAAAAAAAATTGACTTTTGCTTCTTGCGAAAAGTTGCGCGTAAATATGCTACTTTTTTACAAGAAGTTAACATTACAAGTAATTTTTACCTTTTTAAAATGCATTTAGTTGAAAATGTGCAAAGAGAAATCTCATAGTCCTTTTCTTTTTAAACAAACTGCTTTTAGCCCCACGTCGATAGGAAAACTAAGGTCTAATAGGCGAGCGGTTTATTCTCTCAAATGCGTTTAGAAACTACATTAACCGACCAAGTAGCGTTCTAGTGGCCGACAATGATTTTAATCAATTTCTTATATTATTCTGACAAGGAGACTACGGCTACTCGTCATCACCGATTTCGTCCGGGTTCATGGTATATGTAGGGCTTGACTAGAATTGAACGTGACCCAAGTGGGAACTCCAGATGGCCAAGCATTTAGAAAATCAATTTTTTTCTCGCAGATTTGACACTACATAAGTCTTTTATGTTAGATTAATTTGCAACTATTAGTTAGCTTAGCGGTAGGAAGTCGGACTAGTACTCCGAGGGTCGCAGGTTTGAGTCTCCAGTGGGTAGCAATTTTTTTGTTCTTTGTCAAGTTTTACGATCCTTTTACGTGACAATGAACCGAAATAAAACTTAACGTATATTCTATTTATTCATATTTTCACAAAAGCATAGGCCGTCATTATTTTAACATTTTATTATTTTAACAAAAAGGGATTTTAATTAAAGTGTAAAAGTGTACACAAGGACTCCGTATAAAATTTTTTTTATAATTTTGTATTATTTCCGAATTTTATAATATCACCCAGCATGTGATAATATTATAAAAAAAATTTTACGAAGTCCTCGTGTACGCTTTAATTACAATTCCTTTTTGTTAAAATAATAAAATGTTAAAATAATGAAGGCCTGTGCTTTTTGTGAAAATATGAATAAATAGAATACGTTAAGTTTTATTTCGATTCATTGTCACGTAAGTATCGTGAAAATTGAAAAAGAGCAAAAAAAATGCTACCCACAGGAGTACTAGTCCGACTTCCTACCGCTAAGCTAACTAGTACTTGCAAATTATCCTAACATAAAAGACTTATGTAGTGTCAAATCTGCGAGAAAAAAATTGATTTTCTAAACGCTTGGCCATCTGGAGTTCCCACTTGGGCCACATTCAATTCTAGTCAAGCCCTTCATATATCATGAACCCAGACGAAATCGGTGATGACGAGTAGCCGTGGTCTCCTTGTGAGAAAAATCTTCTATATGCACCTTATTTTTTTATGCGGTCGTTCAATAGTTATAAACAATCTTTTGTTTTATAAATCCAAATTTAGGAAAAAAAATCTGAAAAAATTCAAAAGGCTTAATTGGACCAAAAATACACATTTTTTGTGTCTTGAACTTTTCTCTTAAAATCTCGAGTTTTTAAGATGCAACTCGATAAATGGCGAAAAATTCCTACCTTTGTGATTTTTTTCTCAGAAACCAATTGTCCAATCAGAATAAATCAAAAATGAAAATATTTAGCCAACCTTAAACTATCACGACATATTTTTCTTTTTGATTTTTAGCGTTAGTAACAGTGAAAACTGCATTGGAGTAGAGGTCTCGCGTCCTCTGAGCGTAAACTTTTAACTCCAAAATGAATAAACAAAGAATTAATAAATATTATAAAACACAAATTTGTAATATTTGTATTGCAGTTTATTCATTGTGTTATACATACATACATACGCCCAGAGGACGCGAGACCTCTACTCCAATGCAGTTTTCACTGTTACTAACGATAAAAATCAAAAAGAAAAAAATATGTCGTGATAGTTTAAGGTTAGCTAAATATTTTCATTTTTGATTTATTCTGATTGGACAATTGGTTCCTGAGAAAAAAAAATCACAAAAGTGATTGTTGTATCTTAAAAACTAGAGATTTAAGAGAAAAGTTAAAGACACAAAAAATGTGTATTTTGGTCCATTTAAGCCTATTGAAGTTTTTCAGATTTTTTTTCCTGAATTTAGATTTATAAAACAAAACAATTGTTTATAACTATTGAACGACCGCATAAAAAAATAAGGTGCATATAAAAGATTTTTCTCAGAATAATATAAGAAATCGATTAAGATTATTTTCAGCCACTAGAACGCTACTCGATCGGTTAGTGAAGTAAAAATAGGGATAAACCGCTCGCCTATAAGATATTTTAATTTCTGCAAACCCTTCGAAATGTTAAAAATTCGCAACACCTTGTTAGAGAAACATGGCATCCACATGCAATAAAAGACAGTAAAATTTTAAAATGAGGTAACTTTGAACTTTTTTGAAATGGTTGAACGACCTGATTGGACCACTTGATATGGAACGATCCTAAAATAAATGTAAGTGTCATGTGATCTTCACACTGATAACTTTTTATATTGGAATTTTACTGGAACACGTGTTCAAATAAATGTCGACCCCCATTATTGTGATTACTTGTGTTTAACAAAGATATTGAATTTTTTGGATTTTGCAAGTTGGAAATTGATAAGGGAATCGAATAAGAAATATTTGTGAAAAATAAAAGAAAAATAATGATAAAGTGGAAGAATTTTTTATTTTTGTGCGTAAATTAGGGAATTTATTTTTGTGCGTAAATTAGAGAATTTATTTTTGAAACTGGGGCAAATAAATAATATTTGTTTTTGTTGATCGTCCATTTTAATAGTAAAATGGTTTAGTTTCAACAACGCTAAATAAAAGCAACTAGAAAGTGGTGTCTGATGTTTCTGATTCTTTATTGTTAAGCCCATTATCAAGGCTTACAATGACAAACAGTATTAACGATAATTATCCTTGGAAAAATAATATTAATCTTTCGAGAGATTACATACATTGAATTCAATTATGGGTTTTCTCTTGAAAGATTGGTATCTGTTTATAGTTGTCTATATTGCTTGTGCTAGTCTCGATAACAGGCCACTATTTTTATAAAGGACTCGAAACGTCGGGCACTATTTTTACAGTTGCTCTTATTTACTTCTGTTTCAAATCGCAACTAAATCATTTTATTCTTAACATTATTAACATGTGATAATATTATGAAAAGTTTTAATTCATTTGCATGTGATTAATCTACTTTAACTGCATTACTTGCTGATTATTCTATAAAATTAATGCCCGATCCTATAGTCCATTTATTTTGATAGCTCGATTTTGTACTCTGACTCTCATCAAGTCTGACGCAAATCCGAGACCCAGCGAAATATCGACAAGTGATTGAATGAGAATTTGAAATTTGATATGAAAACTAAATCACTCAATCACTTCGATTTGATCCAATAATCAGTAAGTTATGTAGTTTAAGTAGATTAATAACACGTAAAGAATTTAAACTGTTCCTAAGTTATTTAAATCATCGTTGATCTGACAATACATGCTAACTGACATTTTTTTCAAATACGGATTTTTATGTAATTCCCATCATAACTTCATTGCGCACATATTTAGAGTATCTGCTAAATGCAAAACAATTTAATGAAATTGTCATTTTTCTACTTAGCAGACACTCTAAATATGTGCGCAATGAAGTTATGATACTAACTACATAAAAATCCGTACTGACCAAAATGTCAGCTAGCAGGTATTGTCAGATCACCGACGAAATGTAAGACTTACAGTAAATTGTTATTGGAAAATTTAATCGGGACTCAATACTATGGTATCATCAATTTTTTGGGACTTACAGTGGGAGAACCGTGAGAAATATTTTTTATTCGATTCCCTAAAATTAGTTTCCAACAATTCAAACTGGTACACATTCAGAATTACTCAGTGGAACTTGGGAAATATGTTCGGACGTACATCCTTTTATCGATAAACATATTAAAGGTTCCAAGTCGTCCTATCTGGCATTTCGTCCGAGATTCTTGGAGCTTCCTGTAAGTAGGTCAAGCAAATATGGTGACAAAGCGCGTCCCCATTTTTGTAGACCATAATCTTACGAGAAAGTCCTGGAATCTTTTGGGGTTATTTCAGTTTTCAGGACGACCTGCAATTTTTAATGTGCCATTAAGGAAGGAGGTGTGCATCTAAATGTTTTCAAATATTCATTTGATAATTCTACTTTGCAATGATTGTTTACTGCATTTCTCTGGTTTTCCTTTTTATTTTTTGGTCAATTATCAATTTTTTACTTTCATTTTGTTCATACTTCAATTGCGCATTATATTTTGTCTGTAGAAAAATTCTAAGCAGTTGGGTACATTTTCTTATTTTGAAAAAAGATTTTTCTAAGTCTTCCTTTCAATATCAGAAGGTTTATGATGGAATTTTTCTATAATCGACAAATTTTTGTATGAACATAAAATGGAAAATTCCAAAGTAAGAGGATGAAATCGAAAATTGGCCTCGGTAATTCCGTGAAAGAAATGTATTTGTAATATTGCCATAATAAAGCTTTGTAAAGATTTTGCAAATTGAACAGATCAAACCAACGACCAAAAAACACAAAAACTTTGTATTTTGATTTAAATATTTTTCCTTAATAATGTTTTGTTCAGCAATGTACCTATTGGTTAAAATAAATTTGAAGATGTACTTATTGCATTTGTAATAAAACTATTATTTCTATTAGAAGTTTGCGTTATTAAAATGTGAACTGCACGCCACTGAATGTGGATCTTTTTATTTAGAGTGAGTAATGTTTCATATGATACAAGTAGGTAGTATCATCATAGGCGTAATCAACAAACGAGTAAGGTGCTCGTGTATGATGCTACGAATGAATGCTTCCGAATTACTTGGAAAAATATTCTAACATGTATTTTCTACTTTGCAGATTTTATGTGCCTTACTCACCATACAAGGACAGTCGTACTCATTGGACAAGGACACAGCTACCAAGTGACGCTCACATCAAGTTATTACTACATCAGGTGTTGCAGTTGTACGTTGAATTATATTACCAATGTCTTTGTAATAGGGTGTCAGGAATAAAAGTAAAACACAATAAACTGTCATATTATATTTATTTGTATGCATCATCAACTTGTACGAGGTATGTCTCGTCACAGATGAGACACACATTGTAATAACACATGAGGTGTTGAAGGTAAAGTACGATACGTTCCCCGATACCTCCGACGTAAGCTGCTCCGATAGCTCTGACGTAAACTTCCCCGATACCTCCTAAGTAACTTCTCATCGCAAGTGCAGTGGTCGACTACCTTTGACAGTACATTTATAACCATACTATCTTGTTGTTATGATGAAATGACAAACATTATTTTGAAATTTATTTTTCTAAGTCCGAATGTCAAATTTTAATTTGACAGTTCGTCCTTATAAAAATTTCGGCTCCGCCGACCCGAGAAAAGATACAACGCCCGGCGGAGCGCGAAGCGCTCCGCCGGGCGTTGTATCTTTTCTGGGAGGCCTCGCTTCGCTCGGCAATCCTCTTGACTAGGTCTTTCCCGGTTGCTTCGCAATGTCCCACAAACCCACCCGTCGTGCTACACTTACTTATATTTGCAAATTTCCCACCTAATTTACTGCCTTTTGGGTAGGAGTTGATCAGGTGACTTCCTGCCACCTCTTACTTATGATTCAAAATTTACATCTTTTCGATGAATCAAACTTTTGCGTCATTTCAAACACTTTTATTGTGAACATATAAATACAAGTCATTTTCTTCTGATTTGCAATATAAGTTACAATTTTAATATTTCACACTTTGGCTTCCTTCTCGTCGCTCGCGCCTCCGTCTTCGCCCATCGTGATGCCACTTACCTAATCCGCTATGCTCTTCCTGAATCCGTGTATCTGCAATTGAAAATACAAATTACTATCAGTTCTTAAAATTCACAAAGTTCACATACATCAACTACTATGGAAATAATTATTGTAGACAAGTCGAATTCCGTGCTAAGTTTATTCGCTGAACTACCACCTAATTTCTACTACCCAAACTTCTCGCGAGTTCCTCATTTTCCTAAGCCAAACTACCGGGCTAATTTACCCCTAGCTTTGGCACGTTAACCCCATTATTGACCTAATTTTGATTTCTTTTTAATTTACACAATACACAATAATTGCGGGTACGCGAAGGTAAAGACTGAGAAAAATTTACTACGCCTTGCGCCAGATTCCTATTCCCAACTACCCAGGTTGCTACCCCGAACTTCTCAAAACTATCCCATATTTCCCTCCACCCCTATTTTTTTTGCAAATTAATAATATATCTCGCAAATTAAGGAAAAGCAACTTTCAAAAAATAGCAAGTGCATTTACAAATAACTTCAAAGATACATGTGGCAAATTTTAAATGGATATCTTCGGGGGATGATGTTATTTTTTCTAGTAATTCCAAAATCGCCCAAGATATCCTTCTGAAAATTTGCGATATTATTTTTGAACTCATTTCAAAAACCGTCAGATATTATTTTTAAAATTGCTATCTTTTAAAATCCGAGGAACATTAAGGGCCAATTTCATAATGAAAGTTAACAGGGCATTTTGATTTAAAAGGCGACTTAAAACAAAACTGATGATTTTTTTTAGTTTGGTTTGGCTTAAGTCGCTTTCTAAATTTTAATGCCCTATCAACTTTTATTATGAAATTGGCCTTAATTCGCAACAAAAATAAGACGATATACCCCGCTACCCTTAAGATTGGGAGTTTATTCTGTATCACAAGAAATAAGTCATCTTATAACGAATCGTCGGATTGACTTAAAATTTTGACAACATAATATCGACACCCCCAAGGAATCAAGTTGTAACTAATTTTTACTTTTATCTGGAAAGCAATTTCAAAGTAAAAAAATTTCCATTTTTCGTAGTAAAGCTAAACTTTCGAAATTTTTGCAATTTCCAAATCACTCTCTCAGAAAAAGGTAAAAATAAGTTACAGCTTTCTGCCTTGGAAGAATTTTGTTTTCATAGTTGTATTTACACATTAGCGATGGTGTTATCCAACCCACATTACAAAAATATGAGTAAACGGCAGAGTTTACTCGTAATTTTTAGATTTTTATTTGCAAACTGGCTATGTTAACAAAAATTAATTTCTTTAAATTGTTAAACCACTTCGCAAATTGAAATGTAAAAAATACATGTAAACGTGCCGTTTTCTCAAATTTTTACAATGTGCGTTGAATCCTCGTTGCGTAACATAATATGTAATTCCCTTATGAAACACATCAATCAACACACGTTATTTTAAAAATACAAATTATACCTATTATGTTCTCAAATTTTTAAATTATCTGTCGAGCCCTTGTTAAGATGATTCATTTCTTGTGAAATGGAGTAAAATCCCAGTCTTCGGGAATTTGTAATTTTTTTGTACAAAAATGTTAACAAATAACAAAGTTCAAGCCGGACAATCTTATTTTTTAAAAACCATTTCGCGGTGTGCAATCAAGATAATTATTTCAAAAACTAGTGCACAAATTTATTTGCCCATATTTTGATGAACAGACTTCTTTAAGACATCAAAATCTTACAACTTTAACGGAAGGATTTTTTATTTCCATGCGTCCTTTTTATTTTTTTGCGACATTTTTACAAAAATCGATGTTTTAATTTTGAACGGCTGCCAATTTGTCAAAATTCAATTTTTCGAAAAATGGCTCCGTCAAGAACAAGATTTGGATGTCCAAAAGAAGTACACAAAAATATACGAGATATATTTATGAATTAGTTTTTGAAATATCTCAAAATGCTTTTATAAAAATTGAATTATCGAACATCGGCGGCTGTAAGTTGGTTATTTTTTAAAATTTTTATACAAGAAAATTACAAGGTATTTTTTATAAATAAAACTCTTTCGAATATAATAATTGTTGTGGGGAAATATTTATTCACTTTTTCAAAAAAAAATTAATAACAAAGAGTCGCATTTCGTACAATCCCTACAAGTTTGCTATAATGACTATTTATTCGCAAAGTTTAAACTAAACAAGATAATACAATATTTTATTTAATTTTGATCAATCTTTCAGGTAAAAGTCGAAAAACATCGATCGTAGACGCAAAATGGTAACCACCAAAGTTATACAAGATCATCCACAATTTTAGTAAAAACCTGACTGCTACAATTCCATAGAAGTGCAAACAAAATAAAAAACAATTTATTCGAAAATACTAACTTTGCAGTTTAGGAACAGTTAAACTGAAAATCTTTTGCCCACAAATTTCAGTTCATATTATATTCTTTATTCATAGCCATTCCGTGACTCGTAGGTACATTAATATTTATTTGATATTAAAATGTACCAAAAGACAAATAACAGGATATGACGTCTAATTTGCGAACAAAGGATTAATATAATTTAAAGTTGCATAACTGTGTTAAATGGACGAAATTAAATTTAATATTTTTGTAAATACATTTTGGAATGTCAAGAAAATATTACTATCGATACACCCCATGAACATGGGACATGGACGCGATGCAATCCCTTAAGAGAAAAAATACTTTCTAAAGTAAATCAAAAATCTTAATCAAAAATACTTTTAATGGCCATCGTCATATAAAGGGTTTCCCAACAGCAACGATATGTTTTCAATTTTGAATTGAAAGAATTGAAAAACAGAAAAAATAAAGTAAATCCAATTTTTTTTATTTCAAAGTCGATCGGTAGCATTTATGTTTTAAACAACACATCCATCAAATATCTTCCGCGACTACTCGATGAAATAAATTCGATTTACTTTATTTTTTTGTGTTTTATTCAAAATTAAAAACATATCATTGCATAAACTTCCTTTACTTAAAAACATTTGGCCACAATATGCAAAACTATTATTAGTTTTACTAACTAATTCATCATAAATTAAACACCCAAAAGTCCAGCCTATATCGATTTTTAACTCGCCAAAGAAAACTTAAATTCGTCTTTTTACTTCCTAGAAAAATTACTTAAACAATAGCCGCATAAAGCCCTCCGCATGTGTTCCTTTAATGACTGCTTGATTGTAACTATTCAATGTACATTTTACTATTCAAAGTAGATAAAATCCAAGTCATAATAATATCGAGTTACTCCAGAAATCATTAATTCACTCCTATGTTAGTAATGTAAATTTTACCTTTTCAAGACGTCTTTTGCCATATAAAAATAGATTTTACAGAAAAAATTTTCAGACATATTTTCTTGCAAACTTTATTCCCTTTATTTTTGTTTCTATACGTTTTTCTACTTTGTAGCACCGTTTTTTGAGTCATGGCAATTTTAAAAAGACTGTAATAAATTTAATAAAACTCCCATTAGAGCAATGTTAATTTTTATTAAAATTTTTACAGTCTTCTTCAAATCGCTGTCACTCAAAAACGGTGCGACAAAATAGAAAAATAATTTAATTTTTTAATGTAAGAAAAATTAAATTTCCAACAAAAAAAAATTGGTTCTATAAAATCTATTTTTATATGATAAAAGAAGTCTTCGAAAGGTAACATTTATATTACTAACATAAGAGTGTTATAATAATTTCTGGAGGAACTGTACCTACTCAGCAATACCGAAGATAACAAATATTGTTCTAAAAATTCCCTAGTCATTACGATTTATTGGAAAACAGTCTAAATATTAATTTCCGATTTATTAAAACATTACAAATATTTGTCTTAATTGGCTGGAAATTGATAGCGAGCAAAAGAAAACAATCACACAAATCGATGTTTTGGCAGAAGTTGTCGATTCAAATTTACACCGTTTTCAGATTATCACACATTCGGTTTAGAACTACTTCTTTTGTAGATTAATTTAAATATAATAACGTAAAGTCAATATTCAAAAATACCTACTACATAATTTCAAAGCAAATGTATAATTTATCGTTAAGTTTTGTAGATTAATAAAACCTACAAATGAAACAATAATTTTGAACTTGCTGACTTCTGCTAGAACAACAAAATATTATAGAAATATAACTAACCTTTCGATTTTCATAATTATTGATTCAGCTACAAATTCCAATTTCCAATCGATTGTCGAGGATCCAAATTTACTACACCGGCACGTATTCATTTCGATTGTTACGAACACTAAAATATATTAAAAATCCCAAAATTAGTAACAATCGAACAAAAGTTGGTAATTAATTTAATTAAAACACGCGAAAACAAATGAACTGTTTAGTATACCGAAACAGAAAACGCACGACAAAACGTCACTTGAAAAATATTTGACAATTTTCAAATATTAAAACATAAACGACATACGGCGACACCTAACGAAAACTTTTGAAAATTTGAAATTTTGTCGTTTATCAAAATATAATTAAAATATCGATCGACGTTTTGTTAAATGACAACGTTAGCACAAATTATATTTATTTGAAAAATTTGAAATGCATGCCAATTACATTAATAATGATTAATCTGTAGAACCAAGAATTAAATGTTAATTCATTTAAATTAAAAATACAAAGCAATAACGTATTAACTCTCTCCGTAATGAGATTTTATAAAATATTTATCCCTTGCTGTAAAAAAAAAAGAAATTGAAATTTATCCGGTTCTTTCAAAAAAATTTAAGATTATAAAGTTACTAAATATGAAGCTGGATGTTCTACGTAAGAGAAATAAAAGACTTCCCGATAACTAAGAAATTATTTCATTTTAAATTCTATTTACAAATTGGACACTAGTTCCACCCCTGCAGAATTTATAGTTAAATATTATTTAAACAGCATTTTTATATTATAAAAGCAAAAATTCTTATCTCCTATCAGCTAATTTAAATTCATATTCTATTACTCATATTAACTGGATGACTCGTAGGTAGACATGCCATTTAAATTGTTTTTGATTATGAACTCAAATTTGCAAACAAAAGATTAATACAATTTATTATAAAGTTTATAACATAATTACCTAATGCATTGTTTAAATCTAAACGATCGGCTAACTTGCAGAGAATATTAAAGTATAAAATCCTGAAGATAATATTATGTGGATTCGTATGAAACTAATCGTATTTGAAAATAGGGTTTTCTTGGCAAAAATTGTAAAAATGTATTCTTGTTCGTACCAAAACTTATAAAAAATACCTTGCTTTTATACAACATGAAGCGTGTTTTGTAATAACCACAGAAGTTTTATTTTTAAATGATAAGTAACTGTTAATAATAAAATTCATCGAAAATAAAACATCCAATAAGTAGAGATGCTTTTGTGTCAGCGAAGGATTTTTATTGCAAAAAGAATATTCTTCTAACTCCAAAAGATAAAAGTGAAATCAAAGCTATTAACAAAAAATATTTTTCTTAAGAAAAAGTCTAACATTAATTTTAAATTTAATTAAAAGTTTGACAAAATTTTAAGTTGGAACCCAAGCCATGCAAAATAAAGATGTCGTTATGACAGAAGTAACCGATTTAAATTTTTCATATTTTCCAAACGCTAAAATTTGCAACGCAGCCACTGTATGATTTATCGTTTCATTTAAAACATTATGTTATAAAAGCTAGATGATTATAACATTTCAAAAACTGTATCTGTGAAACTAATACATATTCCTTACTGAAATTTGAAAGACATGCAGGATAAGAATCCACCCAAAAGATATAAATGCTTTCAGAAAAGAAAAGTCTATTAGTTTTAGAAAAAAAAACTTTCATACTTCAAGAGTTTTGACAAAAGTCATCAATTCAAATTTTTATCGTCTTCAGTTTTTATATCATTCGGTTTGAAACTACTTGTTCCGTAGATTAATTTAAATATGCTAACGTAATAATCAAATGTAGCTACCACATAATTTCAAAGCAAAGTTTAATTTATCGATAAGATTTGTACATTAAAAACCCTATAATAATTAAAAACAATAATTCTGAACTTGGCGACTTCTGCTAAAACAACAAAATATTATAGAAATATAACTAACCTTTCGATTCTCATAATTATTGGTTCAGCTACAAATTCCAATTTCCAATCGATTGTCGAGGATCCAAATTTAGCACATCGGCACCGATTCATTTCAATTGTTATGAACACTAAAATAAATTAAAAATCCAAAAATTAGTATTAATTTAACAAAAGGTCATAAATCAATTATTTAATTAAAGCAAGCGAAAGCAAAGTTCAAAGCAAATGTAAAATTTATCGATAAGTTTTGTACATTAAAAAGCCTACAAATAAAACATTAATTCTGAACTTGGTGACTTCTGCTAAAACAACAAACCATTGTTGAAATATTACTAACCTTTCAATTATCATAATTATTCATTCAGCTACAAATTCCAATCGATTGTCGAGGATCCAAATTTACCACATCGCACCCATTTATTTCAATTGTTATGAACACTAATAATAAATTAAAAATCCAAAATTTAATATTAATTTAACAAAAGGTCATAATTCATTTATTTAATTACAACAAGCGAAAACAAATAAACATTTTATTTTACCTAAACACAAAACGTCACTTTCAAAATTTTTGACAATAATTACATTATAAAATATAGACATCTGGCGACATCTCACGAATAATTTTGGAAATGAAATTTAATTTACATTCTAGATTTCTTGTCGTTGGAGGTAATTTCAAATTTTGCAGTTTACCTACTTAATTATAATTTATAATATCATTGTCAATCTAAATTCGTGAAATGCATGCCAATTGCAAATAACCACTAATATAGAGAACTAAAAATTAAATAAGTAAATTAATAGGCAACCCAGCTACAATTTTGCATTTCTATTTCTACAAGTACTACCATTATTTTTTTTTGTTCAAGACGGGATGACCACTAGCACCTTCCGGAACGTAACTCTTAGAGAAATCAAGAAATCACCTTCCGGAACGTCACTCCTAGAGAAATCAAGACATTTTTTGAGGTTTTCTTATGCAGTTTGGCGAGATAAATCGATTGACACCAGCTGATTTTACCTAAGTATGATATTTTAGATTTTATGCCGGTTTTCAAGTAGTAAATTTAATCGTCATTTTGAAGTGCTTATGATCGTTTCGCCCAAACGAAACCGCGTTTTTCGAACTCCTCGCATCAAAGCACGTCGGTTTAGGTCAATAAAAGACCACCTAAATTTTTGGCGATTTTTGAAAAAAACGTAAGGTGTTTTTTTTGGTGTTTTTTGACCCCAAAAATTGAAAGTTTCAAATACACACATTTTTTGGCGTTTTCCTATGCAGTTTTTTGAGATAAATCGATTGACGCAGACAGATTTGCCGTAAGTATGATATTTTAGGATTTATGCACGTTTAAAGTTGGAAATATTTGAACGTCATTTTGAACCGCTTACGAGCGTTTTCCCCAAGCGATTCCGCGTTTTTCGAACTCCTCGCATCAAAGCACGTCGGTTTAGGTCAAAAAAAGACCACCTAAATTTTTGGCGATTTTTGAAAAAAACGTAAGGTTAACCCCTTTGGTGTTTTTTGACCCCAAAAATTGAAAGTTTCAAATACACACATTTTTTGGCGTTTTCCTATGCAGTTTTTTGAGATAAATCGATTGACGCAGACAGATTTGCCGTAAGTATGATATTTTAGGATTTATGCACGTTTAAAGTTGGAAATATTTGAACGTCATTTTGAACCGCTTACGAGCGTTTTCCCCAAGCGATTCCGCGTTTTTCGAACTCCTCGCATCAAAGCACGTCGGTTTAGGTCAAAAAAAGACCACCTAAATTTTTGGCGATTTTTGAAAAAAACGTAAGGTTAACCCCTTTGGTGTTTTTTGACCCCAAAAATTGAAAGTTTCAAATACACACATTTTTTGGCGTTTTCCTATGCAGTTTTTTGAGATAAATCGATTGACGCAGACAGATTTGCCGTAAGTATGATATTTTAGGATTTATGCACGTTTAAAGTTGGAAATATTTGAACGTCATTTTGAACCGCTTACGAGCGTTTTCCCCAAGCGATTCCGCGTTTTTCGAACTCCTCGCATCAAAGCACGTCGGTTTAGGTCAAAAAAAGACCACCTAAATTTTTGGCGATTTTTGAAAAAAACGTAAGGTTAACCCCTTTGGTGTTTTTTGACCCCAAAAATTGAAAGTTTCAAATACACACATTTTTTGGCGTTTTCCTATGCAGTTTTTTGAGATAAATCGATTGACGCAGACAGATTTGCCGTAAGTATGATATTTTAGGATTTATGCACGTTTAAAGTTGGAAATATTTGAACGTCATTTTGAACCGCTTACGAGCGTTTTCCCCAAACGATTCCGCGTTTTTCGAACTCCTCGCATCAAAGCACGTCGGTTTAGGTCAAAAAAAGACCACCTAAATTTTTGGCGATTTTTGAAAAAAACGTAAGGTTAACCCCTTTGGTGTTTTTTGACCCCAAAAATTGAAAGTTTCAAATACACACATTTTTTGGCGTTTTCCTATGCAGTTTTTTGAGATAAATCGATTGACGCAGACAGATTTGCCGTAAGTATGATATTTTAGGATTTATGCACGTTTAAAGTTGGAAATATTTGAACGTCATTTTGAACCGCTTACGAGCGTTTTCCCCAAGCGATTCCGCGTTTTTCGAACTTCCCGCATCAAAGCACGTCGGTTTAGGTCAAAAAAAGACCACCTAAATTTTTGGCGATTTTTGAAAAAAACGTAAGGTTAACCCCTTTGGTGTTTTTTGACCCCAAAAATTGAAAGTTTCAAATACACACATTTTTTGGCGTTTTCCTATGCAGTTTTTTGAGATAAATCGATTGACGCAGACAGATTTGCCGTAAGTATGATATTTTAGGATTTATGCACGTTTAAAGTTGGAAATATTTGAACGTCATTTTGAACCGCTTACGAGCGTTTTCCCCAAGCGATTCCGCGTTTTTCGAACTCCTCGCATCAAAGCACGTCGGTTTAGGTCAAAAAAAGACCACCTAAATTTTTGGCGATTTTTGAAAAAAACGTAAGGTTAACCCCTTTGGTGTTTTTTGACCCCAAAAATTGAAAGTTTCAAATACACACATTTTTTGGCGTTTTCCTATGCAGTTTTTTGAGATAAATCGATTGACGCAGACAGATTTGCCGTAAGTATGATATTTTAGGATTTATGCACGTTTAAAGTTGGAAATATTTGAACGTCATTTTGAACCGCTTACGAGCGTTTACCCCAAGCGATTCCGCGTTTTTCGAACTCCTCGCATCAAAGCACGTCGGTTTAGGTCAAAAAAAGACCACCTAAATTTTTGGCGAATTTTGAAAAAAACGTAAGGTTAACCCCTTTGGTGTTTTTTGACCCCAAAAATTGAAAGTTTCAAATACACACATTTTTTGGCGTTTTCCTATGCAGTTTTTTGAGATAAATCGATTGACGCAGACAGATTTGCCGTAAGTATGATATTTTAGGATTTATGCACGTTTAAAGTTGGAAATATTTGAACGTCATTTTGAACCGCTTACGAGCGTTTTCCCCAAGCGATTCCGCGTTTTTCGAACTCCTCGCATCAAAGCACGTCGGTTTAGGTCAAAAAAAGACCACCTAAATTTTTGGCGAATTTTGAAAAAAACGTAAGGTTAACCCCTTTGGTGTTTTTTGACCCCAAAAATTGAAAGTTTCAAATACACACATTTTTTGGCGTTTTCCTATGCAGTTTTTTGAGATAAATCGATTGACGCAGACAGATTTGCCGTAAGTATGATATTTTAGGATTTATGCACGTTTAAAGTTGGAAATATTTGAACGTCATTTTGAACCGCTTACGAGCGTTTTCCCCAAGCGATTCCGCGTTTTTCGAACTCCTCGCATCAAAGCACGTCGGTTTAGGTCAAAAAAAGACCACCTAAATTTTTGGCGAATTTTGAAAAAAACGTAAGGTTAACCCCTTTGGTGTTTTTTGACCCCAAAAATTGAAAGTTTCAAATACACACATTTTTTGGCGTTTTCCTATGCAGTTTTTTGAGATAAATCGATTGACGCAGACAGATTTGCCGTAAGTATGATATTTTAGGATTTATGCACGTTTAAAGTTGGAAATATTTGAACGTCATTTTGAACCGCTTACGAGCGTTTTCCCCAAACGATTCCGCGTTTTTCGAACTCCTCGCATCAAAGTACGTCGGTTTAGGTCAAAAAAAGACCACCTAAATTTTTGGCGAATTTTGAAAAAAACGTAAGGTTAACCCCTTTGGTGTTTTTTGACCCCAAAAATTGAAAGTTTCATATACACACATTTTTTTGCGATTTCCTATGCAGTTTTTTGAGATAAATCGATTGACGCAGACAGATTTGCCGTAAGTATGATATTTTAGGATTTATGCACGTTTAAATTTGGAAATATTTGAACGTCATTTTGAACCGCTTACGAGCGTTTTCCCCAAACGATTCCGCGTTTTTCGAACTCCTCGCATCAAAGCACGTCGGTTTAGGTCAAAAAAAGACCACCTAAATTTTTGGCAATTTTTGAAAAAAACGTAAGGTTAACCCCTTTGGTGTTTTTTGACCCCAAAAATTGAAAGTTTTCAAATACACACATTTTTTGGCGTTTTCCTATGCAGTTTTTTGAGATAAATCGATTGACGCAGACAGATTTGCCGTAAGTATGATATTTTAGGATTTATGCACGTTTAAAGTTGGAAATATTTGAACGTCATTTTGAACCGCTTACGAGCGTTTTCCCCAAACGATTCCGCGTTTTTCGAACTCCTCGCATCAAAGCACGTCGGTTTAGGTCAAAAAAAGACCACCTAAATTTTTGGCGAATTTTGAAAAAAACGTAAGGTTAACCCCTTTGGTGTTTTTTGACCCCAAAAATTGAAAGTTTCATATACACAAATTTTTTTGCGATTTCCTATGCAGTTTTTTGAGATAAATCGATTGACGCAGACAGATTTGCCGTAAGTATGATATTTTAGGATTTATGCACGTTTAAATTTGGAAATATTTGAACGTCATTTTGAACCGCTTACGAGCGTTTTCCCCAAACGATTCCGCGTTTTTCGAACTCCTCGCATCAAAGCACGTCGGTTTAGGTCAAAAAAAGATCACCTAAATTTTTGGCGATTTTTGAAAAAAACGTAAGGTTAACCCCTTTGGTGTTTTTTGACCCCAAAAATTGAAAGTTTCAAATACACACATTTTTTGGCGTTTTCCTATGCAGTTTTTTGAGATAAATCGATTGACGCAGACAGATTTGCCGTAAGTATGATATTTTAGGATTTATGCACGTTTAAAGTTGGAAATATTTGAACGACATTTTGAACCGCTTACGAGCGTTTTCCCCAAACGATTCCGCGTTTTTCGAACTCCTCGCATCAAAGCACGTCGGTTTAGGTCAAAAAAAGACCACCTAAATTTTTGGCGATTTTTGAAAAAAACGTAAGGTTAACCCCTTTGGTGTTTTTTGACCCCAAAAATTGAAAGTTTCAAATACACACATTTTTTGGCGTATTCCTATGCAGTTTTTTGAGATAAATCGATTGACGCAGACAGATTTGCCGTAAGTATGATATTTTAGGCTTTATGCACGTTTAAAGTTGGAAATATTTGAACGTCATTTTGAACCGCTTACGAGCGTTTTCCCCAAACGATTCCGCGTTTTTCGAACTCCTCGCATCAAAGCACGTCGGTTTAGGTCAAAAAAAGACCACCTAAATTTTTGGCGATTTTTGAAAAAAACGTAAGGTTAACCCCTTTGGTGTTTTTGACCCCAAAAATTGAAAGTTTCAAATACACACATTTTTTGGCGTTTTCCTATGCAGTTTTTTGAGATAAATCGATTGACGCAGACAGATTTGCCGTAAGTATGATATTTTAGGCTTTATGCACGTTTAAAGTTGGAAATATTTGAACGTCATTTTGAACCGCTTACGAGCGTTTTCCCCAAACGATTCCGCGTTTTTCGAACTCCTCGCATCAAAGCACGTCGGTTTAGGTCAAAAAAAGACCACATAAATTTTTGGCGATTTTTGAAAAAAACGTAAGGTGTTTGGTGTTTTTTGACCCCAAAAATTGAAAGTTTCAAATACACACATTTTTTGGCGTATTCCTATGCAGTTTTTTGAGATAAATCGATTGACGCAGACAGATTTGCCGTAAGTATGATATTTTAGGATTTATGCACGTTTAAAGTTGGAAATATTTGAACGTCATTTTGAACCGCTTACGAGCGTTTTCCCCAAACGATTCCGCGTTTTTCGAACTCCTCGCATCAAAGCACGTCGGTTTAGGTAAAAAAAAAACCACCTAAATTTTTATCGATTTTTGAAAAAAACGTAAGGTTAACCCCTTTGGTGTTTTTGACCCCAAAAATTGAAAGTTTCAAATACACACATTTTTTGGCGTTTTCCTATGCAGTTTTTTGAGATAAATCGATTGACGCAGACAGATTTGCCGTAAGTATGATATTTTAGGATTTATGCACGTTTAAAGTTGGAAATATTTGAACGTCATTTTGAACCGCTTACGAGCGTTTTCCCCAAACGATTCCGCGTTTTTTGAACTCCTCGCATCAAAGCACGTCGGTTTACGACCAAAAAAGACCACCTAAATTTTTGGCGATTTTTGAAAAAAACGTAAGGTTAACCCCTTTGGTGTTTTTTGACCCCAAAAATTGAAAGTTTCATATACACACATTTTTTTGCGATTTCCTATGCAGTTTTTTGAGATAAATCGATTGACGCAGACAGATTTGCCGTAAGTATGATATTTTAGGATTTATGCACGTTTAAAGTTGGAAATATTTGAACGTCATTTTGAACCGCTTACGAGCGTTTTCCCCAAACGATTCCGCGTTTTTCGAACTCCTCGCATCAAAGCACGTCGGTTTAGGTCAAAAAAAGACCACCTAAATTTTTGGCGATTTTTTAAAAAAAACGTAAGGTTAACCCCTTTGGTGTTTTTTAACCCCAAAAATTGAAAGTTTCAAATACACACATTTTTTGGCGTTTTCCTATGCAGTTTTTTGAGATAAATCGATTGACGCAGACAGATTTGCCGTAAGTATGATATTTTAGGATTTATGCACGTTTAAAGTTGGAAATATTTGAACGTCATTTTGAACCGCTTACGAGCGTTTTCCCCAAACGATTCCGCGTTTTTCGAACTCCTCGCATCAAAGCACGTCGGTTTAGGTCAAAAAAAGACCACCTAAATTTTTGGCGATTTTTGAAAAAAACGTAAGGTTAACCCCTTTGGTGTTTTTTGACCCCAAAAATTGAAAGTTTCAAATACACACATTTTTTGGCGTTTTCCTATGCAGTTTTTTGAGATAAATCGATTGACGCAGACAGATTTGCCGTAAGTATGATATTTTAGGATTTATGCACGTTTAAAGTTGGAAATATTTGAACGTCATTTTGAACCGCTTACGAGCGTTTTCCCCAAACGATTCCGCGTTTTTCGAACTCCTCGCATCAAAGCACGTCGGTTTAGGTCAAAAAAAGACCACCTAAATTTTTGGCGATTTTTGAAAAAAACGTAAGGTTAACCCCTTTGGTGTTTTTGACCCCAAAAATTGAAAGTTTCAAATACACACATTTTTTGGCGTTTTCCTATGCAGTTTTTTGAGATAAATCGATTGACGCAGACAGATTTGCCGTAAGTATGATATTTTAGGATTTATGCACGTTTAAAGTTGGAAATATTTGAACGTCATTTTGAACCGCTTACGAGCGTTTTCCCCAAGCGATTCCGCGTTTTTCGAACTCCTCGCATCAAAGCACGTCGGTTTAGGTCAAAAAAAGACCACCTAAATTTTTGGCGATTTTTGAAAAAAACGTAAGGTTAACCCCTTTGGTGTTTTTTGACCCCAAAAATTGAAAGTTTCAAATACACACATTTTTTGGCGTTTTCCTATGCAGTTTTTTGAGATAAATCGATTGACGCAGACAGATTTGCCGTAAGTATGATATTTTAGGATTTATGCACGTTTAAAGTTGGAAATATTTGAACGTCATTTTGAACCGCTTACGAGCGTTTTCCCCAAACGATTCCGCGTTTTTCGAACTCCTCGCATCAAAGCACGTCGGTTTAGGTCAAAAAAAGACCACCTAAATTTTTGGCGATTTTTTAAAAAAAACGTAAGGTTAACCCCTTTGGTGTTTTTTAACCCCAAAAATTGAAAGTTTCAAATACACACATTTTTTGGCGTTTTCCTATGCAGTTTTTTGAGATAAATCGATTGACGCAGACAGATTTGCCGTAAGTATGATATTTTAGGATTTATGCACGTTTAAAGTTGGAAATATTTGAACGTCATTTTGAACCGCTTACGAGCGTTTTCCCCAAACGATTCCGCGTTTTTCGAACTCCTCGCATCAAAGCACGTCGGTTTACGTCAAAAAAAGACCACCTAAATTTTTGGCGATTTTTGAAAAAAACGTAAGGTTAACCCCTTTGGTGTTTTTTGACCCCAAAAATTGAAAGTTTCAAATACACACATTTTTTGGCGTTTTCCTATGCAGTTTTTTGAGATAAATCGATTGACGCAGACAGATTTGCCGTAAGTATGATATTTTAGGATTTATGCACGTTTAAAGTTGGAAATATTTGAACGTCATTTTGAACCGCTTACGAGCGTTTTCCCCAAACGATTCCGCGTTTTTCGAACTCCTCGCATCAAAGCACGTCGGTTTAGGTCAAAAAAAGACCACCTAAATTTTTGGCGATTTTTGAAAAAAACGTAAGGTTAACCCCTTTGGTGTTTTTTGACCCCAAAAATTGAAAGTTTCAAATACACACATTTTTTGGCGTATTCCTATGCAGTTTTTTGAGATAAATCGATTGACGCAGACAGATTTGCCGTAAGTATGATATTTTAGGCTTTATGCACGTTTAAAGTTGGAAATATTTGAACGTCATTTTGAACCGCTTACGAGCGTTTTCCCCAAACGATTCCGCGTTTTTCGAACTCCTCGCATCAAAGCACGTCGGTTTAGGTCAAAAAAAGGCCACCTAAATTTTTGGCGATTTTTGAAAAAAACGTAAGGTTAACCCCTTTGGTGTTTTTGACCCCAAAAATTGAAAGTTTCAAATACACACATTTTTTGGCGTTTTCCTATGCAGTTTTTTGAGATAAATCGATTGACGCAGACAGATTTGCCGTAAGTATGATATTTTAGGATTTATGCACGTTTAAAGTTGGAAATATTTGAACGTCATTTTGAACCGCTTACGAGCGTTTTCCCCAAGCGATTCCGCGATTTTCGAACTCCTCGCATCAAAGCACGTCGGTTTAGGTCAAAAAAAGACCACATAAATTTTTGGCGATTTTTGAAAAAAACGTAAGGTTAACCCCTTTGGTGTTTTTTGACCCCAAAAATTGAAAGTTTCAAATACACACATTTTTTGGCGTATTCCTATACAGTTTTTTGAGATAAATCGATTGACGCAGACAGATTTGCCGTAAGTATGATATTTTAGGCTTTATGCACGTTTAAAGTTGGAAATATTTGAACGTCATTTTGAACCGCTTACGAGCGTTTTCCCCAAACGATTCCGCGTTTTTCGAACTCCTCGCATCAAAGCACGTCGGTTTAGGTCAAAAAAAGACCACCTAAATTTTTGGCGATTTTTGAAAAAAACGTAAGGTGTTTGGTGTTTTTTGACCCCAAAAATTGAAAGTTTCAAATACACACATTTTTTGGCGTATTCCTATGCAGTTTTTTGAGATAAATCGATTGACGCAGACAGATTTGCCGTAAGTATGATATTTTAGGATTTATGCACGTTTAAAGTTGGAAATATTTGAACGTCATTTTGAACCGCTTACGAGCGTTTTCCCCAAACGATTCCGCGTTTTTCGAACTCCTCGCATCAAAGCACGTCGGTTTAGGTAAAAAAAAAACCACCTAAATTTTTATCGATTTTTGAAAAAAACGTAAGGTTAACCCCTTTGGTGTTTTTGACCCCAAAAATTGAAAGTTTCAAATACACACATTTTTTGGCGTTTTCCTATGCAGTTTTTTGAGATAAATCGATTGACGCAGACAGATTTGCCGTAAGTATGATATTTTAGGATTTATGCACGTTTAAAGTTGGAAATATTTGAACGTCATTTTGAACCGCTTACGAGCGTTTTCCCCAAACGATTCCGCGTTTTTCGAACTCCTCGCATCAAAGCACGTCGGTTTAGGTCAAAAAAAGACCACCTAAATTTTTGGCGATTTTTGAAAAAAACGTAAGGTTAACCCCTTTGGTGTTTTTTGACCCCAAAAATTGAAAGTTTCAAATACACACATTTTTTGGCGTATTCCTATGCAGTTTTTTGAGATAAATCGATTGACGCAGACAGATTTGCCGTAAGTATGATATTTTAGGCTTTATGCACGTTTAAAGTTGGAAATATTTGAACGTCATTTTGAACCGCTTACGAGCGTTTTCCCCAAACGATTCCGCGTTTTTCGAACTCCTCGCATCAAAGCACGTCGGTTTAGGTCAAAAAAAGACCACCTAAATTTTTGGCGATTTTTGAAAAAAACGTAAGGTTAACCCCTTTGGTGTTTTTGACCCCAAAAATTGAAAGTTTCAAATACACACATTTTTTGGCGTTTTCCTATGCAGTTTTTTGAGATAAATCGATTGACGCAGACAGATTTGCCGTAAGTATGATATTTTAGGATTTATGCACGTTTAAAGTTGGAAATATTTGAACGTCATTTTGAACCGCTTACGAGCGTTTTCCCCAAGCGATTCCGCGATTTTCGAACTCCTCGCATCAAAGCACGTCGGTTTAGGTCAAAAAAAGACCACCTAAATTTTTGGCGATTTTTGAAAAAAACGTAAGGTTAACCCCTTTGGTGTTTTTTGACCCCAAAAATTGAAAGTTTTCAAATACACACATTTTTTGGCGTTTTCCTATGCAGTTTTTTGAGATAAATCGATTGACGCAGACAGATTTGCCGTAAGTATGATATTTTAGGATTTATGCACGTTTAAAGTTGGAAATATTCGAACGTCATTTTGAACCGCTTACGAGCGTTTTCCCCAAACGATTCCGCGTTTTTCGAAATCCTCGCATCAAAGCACGTCGGTTTAGGTCAAAAAAAGACCACCTAAATTTTTGGCGATTTTTGAAAAAAACGTAAGGTTAACCCCTTTGGTGTTTTTTGACCCCAAAAATTGAAAGTTTCAAATACACACATTTTTTGGCGTATTCCTATGCAGTTTTTTGAGATAAATCGATTGACGCAGACAGATTTGCCGTAAGTATGATATTTTAGGCTTTATGCACGTTTAAAGTTGGAAATATTTGAACGTCATTTTGAACCGCTTACGAGCGTTTTCCCCAAACGATTCCGCGTTTTTCGAACTCCTCGCATCAAAGCACGTCGGTTTAGGTCAAAAAAAGACCACCTAAATTTTTGGCGATTTTTGAAAAAAACGTAAGGTGTTTGGTGTTTTTTGACCCCAAAAATTGAAAGTTTCAAATACACACATTTTTTGGCGTATTCCTATGCAGTTTTTTGAGATAAATCGATTGACGCAGACAGATTTGCCGTAAGTATGATATTTTAGGATTTATGCACGTTTAAAGTTGGAAATATTTGAACGTCATTTTGAACCGCTTACGAGCGTTTTCCCCAAACGATTCCGCGTTTTTCGAACTCCTCGCATCAAAGCACGTCGGTTTAGGTAAAAAAAAAACCACCTAAATTTTTATCGATTTTTGAAAAAAACGTAAGGTTAACCCCTTTGGTGTTTTTGACCCCAAAAATTGAAAGTTTCAAATACACACATTTTTTGGCGTTTTCCTATGCAGTTTTTTGAGATAAATCGATTGACGCAGACAGATTTGCCGTAAGTATGATATTTTAGGATTTATGCACGTTTAAAGTTGGAAATATTTGAACGTCATTTTGAACCGCTTACGAGCGTTTTCCCCAAGCGATTCCGCGATTTTCGAACTCCTCGCATCAAAGCACGTCGGTTTAGGTCAAAAAAAGACCACCTAAATTTTTGGCGATTTTTGAAAAAAACGTAAGGTTAACCCCTTTGGTGTTTTTTAACCCCAAAAATTGAAAGTTTCAAATACACACATTTTTTGGCGTTTTCCTATGCAGTTTTTTGAGATAAATCGATTGACGCAGACAGATTTGCCGTAAGTATGATATTTTAGGATTTATGCACGTTTAAAGTTGGAAATATTTGAACGTCATTTTGAACCGCTTACGAGCGTTTTCCCCAAACTATTCCGCGATTTTCAAACTCCTCGCATCAAAGCAAGTCGGTTTAGGTTAAAAAAAGACCACCTAAATTTTTGGCGATTTTTGAAAAAAACGTAAGGTTAACCCCTTTGGTGTTTTTGACCCCAAAAATTGAAAGTTTCAAATACACACATTTTTTGGCGTTTTCCTATGCAGTTTTTTGAGATAAATCGATTGACGCAGACAGATTTGCCGTAAGTATGATATTTTAGGATTTATGCACGTTTAAAGTTGGAAATATTTGAACGTCATTTTGAACCGCTTACGAGCGTTTTCCCCAAGCGATTCCGCGATTTTCGAACTCCTCGCATCAAAGCACGTCGGTTTAGGTCAAAAAAAGACCACCTAAATTTTTGGCGATTTTTGAAAAAAACGTAAGGTTAACCCCTTTGGTGTTTTTTGACCCCAAAAATTGAAAGTTTTCAAATACACACATTTTTTGGCGTTTTCCTATGCAGTTTTTTGAGATAAATCGATTGACGCAGACAGATTTGCCGTAAGTATGATATTTTAGGATTTATGCACGTTTAAAGTTGGAAATATTCGAACGTCATTTTGAACCGCTTACGAGCGTTTTCCCCAAACGATTCCGCGTTTTTCGAAATCCTCGCATCAAAGCACGTCGGTTTAGGTCAAAAAAAGACCACCTAAATTTTTGGCGATTTTTGAAAAAAACGTAAGGTTAACCCCTTTGGTGTTTTTTGACCCCAAAAATTGAAAGTTTCAAATACACACATTTTTTGGCGTATTCCTATGCAGTTTTTTGAGATAAATCGATTGACGCAGACAGATTTGCCGTAAGTATGATATTTTAGGCTTTATGCACGTTTAAAGTTGGAAATATTTGAACGTCATTTTGAACCGCTTACGAGCGTTTTCCCCAAACGATTCCGCGTTTTTCGAACTCCTCGCATCAACGCACGTCGGTTTAGGTCAAAAAAAGACCACCTAAATTTTTGGCGATTTTTGAAAAAAACGTAAGGTGTTTGGTGTTTTTTGACCCCAAAAATTGAAAGTTTCAAATACACACATTTTTTGGCGTATTCCTATGCAGTTTTTTGAGATAAATCGATTGACGCAGACAGATTTGCCGTAAGTATGATATTTTAGGATTTATGCACGTTTAAAGTTGGAAATATTTGAACGTCATTTTGAACCGCTTACGAGCGTTTTCCCCAAACGATTCCGCGTTTTTCGAACTCCTCGCATCAAAGCACGTCGGTTTAGGTAAAAAAAAAACCACCTAAATTTTTATCGATTTTTGAAAAAAACGTAAGGTTAACCCCTTTGGTGTTTTTGACCCCAAAAATTGAAAGTTTCAAATACACACATTTTTTGGCGTTTTCCTATGCAGTTTTTTGAGATAAATCGATTGACGCAGACAGATTTGCCGTAAGTATGATATTTTAGGATTTATGCACGTTTAAAGTTGGAAATATTTGAACGTCATTTTGAACCGCTTACGAGCGTTTTCCCCAAGCGATTCCGCGTTTTTCGAACTCCTCGCATCAAAGCACGTCGGTTTAGGTAAAAAAAAGACCATCTAAATTTTTGGCGATTTTTGAAAAAAACGTAAGGTTAACCCCTTTGGTGTTTTTGACCCCAAAAATTGAAAGTTTCAAATACACACATTTTTTGGCGTATTCCTATGCAGTTTTTTGAGATAAATCGATTGACGCAGACAGATTTGCCGTAAGTATGATATTTTAGGATTTATGCACGTTTAAAGTTGGAAATATTTGAACGTCATTTTGAACCGCTTACGAGCGTTTTCCCCAAACGATTCCGCGTTTTTCGAACTCCTCGCATCAAAGCACGTCGGTTTAGGTCAAAAAAAGACCACCTAAATTTTTGGCGATTTTTGAAAAAAACGTAAGGTTAACCCCTTTGGTGTTTTTGACCCCAAAAATTGAAAGTTTCAAATACACACATTTTTTGGCGTTTTCCTATGCAGTTTTTTGAGATAAATCGATTGACGCAGACAGATTTGCCGTAAGTATGATATTTTAGGATTTATGCACGTTTAAAGTTGGAAATATTTGAACGTCATTTTGAACCGCTTACGAGCGTTTTCCCCAAGCGATTCCGCGATTTTCGAACTCCTCGCATCAAAGCACGTCGGTTTAGGTCAAAAAAAGACCACCTAAATTTTTGGCGATTTTTGAAAAAAACGTAAGGTTAACCCCTTTGGTGTTTTTTAACCCCAAAAATTGAAAGTTTCAAATACACACATTTTTGGCGTTTTCCTATGCAGTTTTTTGAGATAAATCGATTGACGCAGACAGATTTGCCGTAAGTATGATATTTTAGGATTTATGCACGTTTAAAGTTGGAAATATTTGAACGTCATTTTGAACCGCTTACGAGCGTTTTCCCCAAACTATTCCGCGATTTTCAAACTCCTCGCATCAAAGCAAGTCGGTTTAGGTTAAAAAAAGACCACCTAAATTTTTGGCGATTTTTGAAAAAAACGTAAGGTTAACCCCTTTGGTGTTTTTTGACCCCAAAAATTGAAAGTTTCAAATACACACATTTTTTGGCGTTTTCCTATGCAGTTTTTTGAGATAAATCGATTGACGCAGACAGATTTGCCGTAAGTATGATATTTTAGGATTTATGCACGTTTAAAGTTGGAAATATTTGAACGTCATTTTGAACCGCTTACGAGCGTTTTCCCCAAGCGATTCCGCGTTTTTCGAACTCCTCGCATCAAAGCACGTCGGTTTAGGTCAAAAAAAGACCACTTAAATTTTTGGCGATTTTTGAAAAAAACGTAAGGTTAACCCCTTTGGTGTTTTTTGACCCCAAAAATTGAAAGTTTCATATACACACATTTTTTTGCGATTTCCTATGCAGTTTTTTGAGATAAATCGATTGACGCAGACAGATTTGCCGTAAGTATGATATTTTAGGATTTATGCACGTTTAAAGTTGGAAATATTTGAACATCATTTTGAACCGCTTACGAGCGTTTTCCCCAAACGATTCCGCGTTTTTCGAACTCCTCGCATCAAAGCACGTCGGTTTAGGTAAAAAAAAGACCACCTAAATTTTTGGCGATTTTTGAAAAAAACGTAAGGTTAACCCCTTTGGTGTTTTTTGACCCCAAAAATTGAAAGTTTCAAATACACACATTTTTTGGCGTTTTCCTATGCAGTTTTTTGAGATAAATCGATTGACGCAGACAGATTTGCCGTAAGTATGATATTTTAGGATTTATGCACGTTTAAAGTTGGAAATATTTGAACGTCATTTTGAACCGCTTACGAGCGTTTTCCCCAAGCGATTCCGCGTTTTTCGAACTCCTCGCATCAAAGCACGTCGGTTTAGGTCCAAAAAAGACCACCTAAATTTTTGGCGATTTTTGAAAAAAACGTAAGGTTAACCCCTTTGGTGTTTTTTAACCCCAAAAATTGAAAGTTTCAAATACACACATTTTTTGGCGTTTTCCTATGCAGTTTTTTGAGATAAATCGAGTGACGCAGACAGATTTGCCGTAAGTATGATATTTTAGGATTTATGCACGTTTAAAGTTGGAAATATTTGAACGTCATTTTGAACCGCTTACGAGCGTTTTCCCCAAACTATTCCGCGATTTTCAAACTCCTCGCATCAAAGCAAGTCGGTTTAGGTTAAAAAAAGACCACCTAAATTTTTGGCGATTTTTGAAAAAAACGTAAGGTTAACCCCTTTGGTGTTTTTTGACCCCAAAAATTGAAAGTTTCAAATACACACATTTTTTGGCGTTTTCCTATGCAGTTTTTTGAGATAAATCGATTGACGCAGACAGATTTGCCGTAAGTATGATATTTTAGGATTTATGCACGTTTAAAGTTGGAAATATTTGAACGTCATTTTGAACCGCTTACGAGCGTTTTCCCCAAACGATTCCGCGTTTTTCGAACTCCTCGCATCAAAGCACGTCGGTTTAGGTAAAAAAAAGACCACCTAAATTTTTGGCGATTTTTGAAAAAAACGTAAGGTTAACCCCTTTGGTGTTTTTTGACCCCAAAAATTGAAAGTTTCAAATACACACATTTTTTGGCGTTTTCCTATGCAGTTTTTTGAGATAAATCGATTGACGCAGACAGATTTGCCGTAAGTATGATATTTTAGGCTTTATGCACGTTTAAAGTTGGAAATATTAGAACGTAAGTTTGAACCGCTTACGAGCGTTTTCCCCAAACGATTCCGCGTTTTTTGAACTCCTCGCATCAAAGCACGTCGGTTTAGGTCAAAAAGAGACCACCTAAATTTTTGGAGATTTTTGAAAAAAACGTAAGGTTAACCCCTTTGGTGTTTTTTGACCCCAAAAAAAATCGATTGACGCAGACAGATTTGCCGTAAGTATGATATTTTAGGATTTATGCACGTTTAAAGTTGGAAATATTTGAACGTCATTTTGAACCGCTTACGAGCGTTTTCCCCAAACGATTCCGCGTTTGTCGAACTCCTCGCATCAAAGCACGTCGGTTTAGGTCAAAAAGAGACCACCTAAATTTTTGGAGATTTTTGAAAAAAACGTAAGGTTAACCCCTTTGGTGTTTTTTGACCCCAAAAATTGAAAGTTTCATATACACACATTTTTTTGCGATTTCCTATGCAGTTTTTTGAGATAAATCGATTGACGCAGACAGATTTGCCGTAAGTATGATATTTTAGGATTTACGCACGTTTAAAGTTGGAAATATTTGAACGTCATTTTGAACCGCTTACGAGCGTTTTCCCCAAGCGATTCCGCGTTTTTCGAACTCCTCGCATCAAAGCACGTCGGTTTAGGTCAAAAAAAGACCACCTAAATTTTTGGCGATTTTTGAAAAAAACGTAAGGTTAACCCCTTTGGTGTTTTTTGACCCCAAAAATTGAAAGTTTCAAATACACACAATTTTTGGCGTTTACCTATGCAGTTTTTTGAGATAAATCGATTGACGCAGACAGATTTGCCGTAAGTATGATATTTTAGGATTTATGCACTTTTAAAGTTGGAAATATTTGAACGTCATTTTGAACCGCTTACGAGCGTTTTCCCCAAACGATTCCGCTTTTTTCGAACTCCTCGCATCAAAGCAAGTCGGTTTAGGTAAAAAAAAGACCACCTAAATTTTTGGCGTTTTTTTGTTTGGTGTTTTTTGACCCCAAAAATTGAAAGTTTCAAATACACACATTTTTTGCCGTTTTCCTATGCAGTTTTTTGAGATAAATCGATTGACGCAGACAGATTTGCCGTAAGTATGATATTTTAGGCTTTATGCACGTTTAAAGTTGGAAATATTTGAACGTCATTTTGAACCGCTTACGAGCGTTTTCCCCAAACGATTCCGCGTTTTTCGAACTCCTCGCATCAAAGCACGTCGGTTTAGGTCAAAAAAAGACCACCTAAATTTTTGGCGATTTTTGAAAAAAACGTAAGGTGTTTGGTGTTTTTTGACCCCAAAAATTGAAAGTTTCAAATACACACATTTTTTGGCGTATTCCTATGCAGTTTTTTGAGATAAATCGATTGACGCAGACAGATTTGCCGTAAGTATGATATTTTAGGATTTATGCACGTTTAAAGTTGGAAATATTTGAACGTCATTTTGAACCGCTTACGAGCGTTTTCCCCAAACGATTCCGCGTTTTTCGAACTCCTCGCATCAAAGCACGTCGGTTTAGGTCAAAAAAAGACCACCTAAATTTTTGGCGATTTTTGAAAAAAACGTAAGGTGTTTGGTGTTTTTTGACCCCAAAAATTGAAAGTTTCAAATACACACATTTTTTGGCGTATTCCTATGCAGTTTTTTGAGATAAATCGATTGACGCAGACAGATTTGCCGTAAGTATGATATTTTAGGATTTATGCACGTTTAAAGTTGGAAATATTTGAACGTCATTTTGAACCGCTTACGAGCGTTTTCCCCAAACGATTCCGCGTTTTTCGAACTCCTCGCATCAAAGCACGTCGGTTTAGGTAAAAAAAAAACCACCTAAATTTTTATCGATTTTTGAAAATAACGTAAGGTTAACCCCTTTGGTGTTTTTGACCCCAAAAATTGAAAGTTTCAAATACACACATTTTTTGGCGTTTTCCTATGCAGTTTTTTGAGATAAATCGATTGACGCAGACAGATTTGCCGTAAGTATGATATTTTAGGATTTATGCACGTTTAAAGTTGGAAATATTTGAACGTCATTTTGAACCGCTTACGAGCGTTTTCCCCAAGCGATTCCGCGATTTTCGAACTCCTCGCATCAAAGCACGTCGGTTTAGGTCAAAAAAAGACCACCTAAATTTTTGGCGATTTTTGAAAAAAACGTAAGGTTAACCCCTTTGGTGTTTTTTAACCCCAAAAATTGAAAGTTTCAAATACACACATTTTTTGGCGTTTTCCTATGCAGTTTTTTGAGATAAATCGATTGACGCAGACAGATTTGCCGTAAGTATGATATTTTAGGATTTATGCACGTTTAAAGTTGGAAATATTTGAACGTCATTTTGAACCGCTTACGAGCGTTTTCCCCAAACTATTCCGCGATTTTCAAACTCCTCGCATCAAAGCAAGTCGGTTTAGGTTAAAAAAAGACCACCTAAATTTTTGGCGATTTTTGAAAAAAACGTAAGGTTAACCCCTTTGGTGTTTTTTGACCCCAAAAATTGAAAGTTTCAAATACACACATTTTTTGGCGTTTTCCTATGCAGTTTTTTGAGATAAATCGATTGACGCAGACAGATTTGCCGTAAGTATGATATTTTAGGATTTATGCACGTTTAAAGTTGGAAATATTTGAACGTCATTTTGAACCGCTTACGAGCGTTTTCCCCAAGCGATTCCGCGTTTTTCGAACTCCTCGCATCAAAGCACGTCGGTTTAGGTCAAAAAAAGACCACCTAAATTTTTGGCGATTTTTGAAAAAAACGTAAGGTTAACCCCTTTGGTGTTTTTTGACCCCAAAAATTGAAAGTTTCAAATACACACAATTTTTGGCGTTTACCTATGCAGTTTTTTGAGATAAATCGATTGACGCAGACAGATTTGCCGTAAGTATGATATTTTAGGATTTATGCACTTTTAAAGTTGGAAATATTTGAACGTCATTTTGAACCGCTTACGAGCGTTTTCCCCAAACGATTCCGCTTTTTTCGAACTCCTCGCATCAAAGCAAGTCGGTTTAGGTAAAAAAAAGACCACCTAAATTTTTGGCGTTTTTTTGTTTGGTGTTTTTTGACCCCAAAAATTGAAAGTTTCAAATACACACAATTTTTGCCGTTTTCCTATGCAGTTTTTTGAGATAAATCGATTGACGCAGACAGATTTGCCGTAAGTATGATATTTTAGGCTTTATGCACGTTTAAAGTTGGAAATATTTGAACGTCATTTTGAACCGCTTACGAGCGTTTTCCCCAAACGATTCCGCGTTTTTCGAACTCCTCGCATCAAAGCACGTCGGTTTAGGTCAAAAAAAGACCACCTAAATTTTTGGCGATTTTTGAAAAAAACGTAAGGTGTTTGGTGTTTTTTGACCCCAAAAATTGAAAGTTTCAAATACACACATTTTTTGGCGTATTCCTATGCAGTTTTTTGAGATAAATCGATTGACGCAGACAGATTTGCCGTAAGTATGATATTTTAGGATTTATGCACGTTTAAAGTTGGAAATATTTGAACGTCATTTTGAACCGCTTACGAGCGTTTTCCCCAAACGATTCCGCGTTTTTCGAACTCCTCGCATCAAAGCACGTCGGTTTAGGTCAAAAAAAGACCACCTAAATTTTTGGCGATTTTTGAAAAAAACGTAAGGTGTTTGGTGTTTTTTGACCCCAAAAATTGAAAGTTTCAAATACACACATTTTTTGGCGTATTCCTATGCAGTTTTTTGAGATAAATCGATTGACGCAGACAGATTTGCCGTAAGTATGATATTTTAGGATTTATGCACGTTTAAAGTTGGAAATATTTGAACGTCATTTTGAACCGCTTACGAGCGTTTTCCCCAAACGATTCCGCGTTTTTCGAACTCCTCGCATCAAAGCACGTCGGTTTAGGTAAAAAAAAAACCACCTAAATTTTTATCGATTTTTGAAAAAAACGTAAGGTTAACCCCTTTGGTGTTTTTGACCCCAAAAATTGAAAGTTTCAAATACACACATTTTTTGGCGTTTTCCTATGCAGTTTTTTGAGATAAATCGATTGACGCAGACAGATTTGCCGTAAGTATGATATTTTAGGATTTATGCACGTTTAAAGTTGGAAATATTTGAACGTCATTTTGAACCGCTTACGAGCGTTTTCCCCAAGCGATTCCGCGATTTTCGAACTCCTCGCATCAAAGCACGTCGGTTTAGGTCAAAAAAAGACCACCTAAATTTTTGGCGATTTTTGAAAAAAACGTAAGGTTAACCCCTTTGGTGTTTTTTAACCCCAAAAATTGAAAGTTTCAAATACACACATTTTTTGGCGTTTTCCTATGCAGTTTTTTGAGATAAATCGATTGACGCAGACAGATTTGCCGTAAGTATGATATTTTAGGATTTATGCACGTTTAAAGTTGGAAATATTTGAACGTCATTTTGAACCGCTTACGAGCGTTTTCCCCAAACTATTCCGCGATTTTCAAACTCCTCGCATCAAAGCAAGTCGGTTTAGGTTAAAAAAAGACCACCTAAATTTTTGGCGATTTTTGAAAAAAACGTAAGGTTAACCCCTTTGGTGTTTTTTGACCCCAAAAATTGAAAGTTTCAAATACACACATTTTTTGGCGTTTTCCTATGCAGTTTTTTGAGATAAATCGATTGACGCAGACAGATTTGCCGTAAGTATGATATTTTAGGATTTATGCACGTTTAAAGTTGGAAATATTTGAACGTCATTTTGAACCGCTTACGAGCGTTTTCCCCAAGCGATTCCGCGTTTTTCGAACTCCTCGCATCAAAGCACGTCGGTTTAGGTCAAAAAAAGACCACTTAAATTTTTGGCGATTTTTGAAAAAAACGTAAGGTTAACCCCTTTGGTGTTTTTTGACCCCAAAAATTGAAAGTTTCAAATACACACATTTTTTTGCGATTTCCTATGCAGTTTTTTGAGATAAATCGATTGACGCAGACAGATTTGCCGTAAGTATGATATTTTAGGATTTATGCACGTTTAAAGTTGGAAATATTTGAACATCATTTTGAACCGCTTACGAGCGTTTTCCCCAAACGATTCCGCGTTTTTCGAACTCCTCGCATCAAAGCACGTCGGTTTAGGTAAAAAAAAGACCACCTAAATTTTTGGCGATTTTTGAAAAAAACGTAAGGTTAACCCCTTTGGTGTTTTTTTACCCCAAAAATTGAAAGTTTCAAATACACACATTTTTTGGCGTATTCCTATGCAGTTTTTTGAGATAAATCGATTGACGCAGACAGATTTGCCGTAAGTATGATATTTTAGGATTTATGCACGTTTAAAGTTGGAAATATTTGAACGTCATTTTGAACCGCTTACGAGCGTTTTCCCCAAGCGATTCCGCGTTTTTCGAACTCCTCGCATCAAAGCACGTCGGTTTAGGTCAAAAAAAGACCACCTAAATTTTTGGCGATTTTTGAAAAAAACGTAAGGTTAACCCCTTTGGTGTTTTTTGACCCCAAAAATTGAAAGTTTCAAATACACACATTTTTTGGCGTATTCCTATGCAGTTTTTTGAGATAAATCGATTGACGCAGACAGATTTGCCGTAAGTATGATATTTTAGGATTTATGCACGTTTAAAGTTGGAAATATTTGAACGTCATTTTGAACCGCTTACGAGCGTTTTCCCCAAACGATTCCGCGTTTTTCGAACTCCTCGCATCAAAGCACGTCGGTTTAGGTAAAAAAAAAACCACCTAAATTTTTATCGATTTTTGAAAAAAACGTAAGGTTAACCCCTTTGGTGTTTTTGACCCCAAAAATTGAAAGTTTCAAATACACACATTTTTTGGCGTTTTCCTATGCAGTTTTTTGAGATAAATCGATTGACGCAGACAGATTTGCCGTAAGTATGATATTTTAGGATTTATGCACGTTTAAAGTTGGAAATATTTGAACGTCATTTTGAACCGCTTACGAGCGTTTTCCCCAAGCGATTCCGCGATTTTCGAACTCCTCGCATCAAAGCACGTCGGTTTAGGTCAAAAAAAGACCACCTAAATTTTTGGCGATTTTTGAAAAAAACGTAAGGTTAACCCCTTTGGTGTTTTTTAACCCCAAAAATTGAAAGTTTCAAATACACACATTTTTTGGCGTTTTCCTATGCAGTTTTTTGAGATAAATCGATTGACGCAGACAGATTTGCCGTAAGTATGATATTTTAGGATTTATGCACGTTTAAAGTTGGAAATATTTGAACGTCATTTTGAACCGCTTACGAGCGTTTTCCCCAAACTATTCCGCGATTTTCAAACTCCTCGCATCAAAGCAAGTCGGTTTAGGTTAAAAAAAGACCACCTAAATTTTTGGCGATTTTTGAAAAAAACGTAAGGTTAACCCCTTTGGTGTTTTTTGACCCCAAAAATTGAAAGTTTCAAATACACACATTTTTTGGCGTTTTCCTATGCAGTTTTTTGAGATAAATCGATTGACGCAGACAGATTTGCCGTAAGTATGATATTTTAGGATTTATGCACGTTTAAAGTTGGAAATATTTGAACATCATTTTGAACCGCTTACGAGCGTTTTCCCCAAACGATTCCGCGTTTTTCGAACTCCTCGCATCAAAGCACGTCGGTTTAGGTAAAAAAAAGACCACCTAAATTTTTGGCGATTTTTGAAAAAAACGTAAGGTTAACCCCTTTGGTGTTTTTTGACCCCAAAAATTGAAAGTTTCAAATACACACATTTTTTGGCGTTTTCCTATGCAGTTTTTTGAGATAAATCGATTGACGCAGACAGATTTGCCGTAAGTATGATATTTTAGGATTTATGCACGTTTAAAGTTGGAAATATTTGAACGTCATTTTGAACCGCTTACGAGCGTTTTCCCCAAGCGATTCCGCGTTTTTCGAACTCCTCGCATCAAAGCACGTCGGTTTAGGTCCAAAAAAGACCACCTAAATTTTTGGCGATTTTTGAAAAAAACGTAAGGTTAACCCCTTTGGTGTTTTTTGACCCCAAAAATTGAAAGTTTCAAATACACACATTTTTTGGCGTTTTCCTATGCAGTTTTTTGAGATAAATCGATTGACGCAGACAGATTTGCCGTAAGTATGATATTTTAGGCTTTATGCACGTTTAAAGTTGGAAATATTTGATGTTATTTTGAACCGCTTACGAGCGTTTTCCCCAAACGATTCCGCGTTTTTTGTACTCCTCGCATCAAAGCACGTCGGTTTACGTCCAAAAAAGACCACCTAATTTTTGGCGATTTTTGAAAAAAACGTAAGGTTAACCCCTTTGGTGTTTTTTAACCCCAAAAATTGAAAGTTTCAAATACACACATTTTTTGGCGTTTTCCTATGCAGTTTTTTGAGATAAATCGATTGACGCAGACAGATTTGCCGTAAGTATGATATTTTAGGATTTATGCACGTTTAAAGTTGGAAATATTTGAACGTCATTTTGAACCGCTTACGAGCGTTTTCCCCAAACGATTCCGCGTTTTTCGAACTCCTCGCATCAAAGCACGTCGGTTTAGGTCAAAAAAAGACCACCTAAATTTTTGGCGATATTTGAAAAAAACGTAAGGTAAACCCCTTTGGTGTTTTTTGACCCCAAAAATTGAAAGTTTCAAATACACACATTTTTTGGCGTTTTCCTATGCAGTTTTTTGAGATAAATCGATTGACGCAGACAGATTTGCCGTAAGTATGATATTTTAGGATTTATGCACGTTTAAAGTTGGAAATATTTGAACGTCATTTTGAACCGCTTACGAGCGTTTTCCCCAAACGATTCCGCGTTTGTCGAACTCCTCGCATCAAAGCACGTCGGTTTAGGTCAAAAAGAGACCACCTAAATTTTTGGAGATTTTTGAAAAAAACGTAAGGTTAACCCCTTTGGTGTTTTTTGACCCCAAAAATTGAAAGTTTCAAATACACACAATTTTTGGCGTTTACCTATGCAGTTTTTTGAGATAAATCGATTGACGCAGACAGATTTGCCGTAAGTATGATATTTTAGGATTTATGCACGTTTAAAGTTGGAAATATTTGAACGTCATTTTGAACCGCTTACGAGCGTTTTCCCCAAACGATTCCGCTTTTTTCGAACTCCTCGCATCAAAGCAAGTCGGTTTAGGTAAAAAAAAGACCACCTAAATTTTTGGCGTTTTTTTGTTTGGTGTTTTTTGACCCCAAAAATTGAAAGTTTCAAATACACACATTTTTTGCCGTTTTCCTATGCAGTTTTTTGAGATAAATCGATTGACGCAGACAGATTTGCCGTAAGTATGATATTTTAGGCTTTATGCACGTTTAAAGTTGGAAATATTTGAACGTCATTTTGAACCGCTTACGAGCGTTTTCCCCAAACGATTCCGCGTTTTTCGAACTCCTCGCATCAAAGCACGTCGGTTTAGGTCAAAAAAAGACCACCTAAATTTTTGGCGATTTTTGAAAAAAACGTAAGGTGTTTGGTGTTTTTTGACCCCAAAAATTGAAAGTTTCAAATACACACATTTTTTGGCGTATTCCTATGCAGTTTTTTGAGATAAATCGATTGACGCAGACAGATTTGCCGTAAGTATGATATTTTAGGATTTATGCACGTTTAAAGTTGGAAATATTTGAACGTCATTTTGAACCGCTTACGAGCGTTTTCCCCAAACGATTCCGCGTTTTTCGAACTCCTCGCATCAAAGCACGTCGGTTTAGGTCAAAAAAAGACCACCTAAATTTTTGGCGATTTTTGAAAAAAACGTAAGGTGTTTGGTGTTTTTTGACCCCAAAAATTGAAAGTTTCAAATACACACATTTTTTGGCGTATTCCTATGCAGTTTTTTGAGATAAATCGATTGACGCAGACAGATTTGCCGTAAGTATGATATTTTAGGATTTATGCACGTTTAAAGTTGGAAATATTTGAACGTCATTTTGAACCGCTTACGAGCGTTTTCCCCAAACGATTCCGCGTTTTTCGAACTCCTCGCATCAAAGCACGTCGGTTTAGGTAAAAAAAAAACCACCTAAATTTTTATCGATTTTTGAAAAAAACGTAAGGTTAACCCCTTTGGTGTTTTTGACCCCAAAAATTGAAAGTTTCAAATACACACATTTTTTGGCGTTTTCCTATGCAGTTTTTTGAGATAAATCGATTGACGCAGACAGATTTGCCGTAAGTATGATATTTTAGGATTTATGCACGTTTAAAGTTGGAAATATTTGAACGTCATTTTGAACCGCTTACGAGCGTTTTCCCCAAGCGATTCCGCGATTTTCGAACTCCTCGCATCAAAGCACGTCGGTTTAGGTCAAAAAAAGACCACCTAAATTTTTGGCGATTTTTGAAAAAAACGTAAGGTTAACCCCTTTGGTGTTTTTTAACCCCAAAAATTGAAAGTTTCAAATACACACATTTTTTGGCGTTTTCCTATGCAGTTTTTTGAGATAAATCGATTGACGCAGACAGATTTGCCGTAAGTATGATATTTTAGGATTTATGCACGTTTAAAGTTGGAAATATTTGAACGTCATTTTGAACCGCTTACGAGCGTTTTACCCAAACTATTCCGCGATTTTCAAACTCCTCGCATCAAAGCAAGTCGGTTTAGGTTAAAAAAAGACCACCTAAATTTTTGGCGATTTTTGAAAAAAACGTAAGGTTAACCCCTTTGGTGTTTTTTGACCCCAAAAATTGAAAGTTTCAAATACACACATTTTTTGGCGTTTTCCTATGCAGTTTTTTGAGATAAATCGATTGACGCAGACAGATTTGCCGTAAGTATGATATTTTAGGATTTATGCACGTTTAAAGTTGGAAATATTTGAACGTCATTTTGAACCGCTTACGAGCGTTTTCCCCAAGCGATTCCGCGATTTTCGAACTCCTCGCATCAAAGCACGTCGGTTTAGGTCAAAAAAAGACCACCTAAATTTTTGGCGATTTTTGAAAAAAACGTAAGGTTAACCCCTTTGGTGTTTTTTAACCCCAAAAATTGAAAGTTTCAAATACACACATTTTTTGGCGTTTTCCTATGCAGTTTTTTGAGATAATTCGATTGACGCAGACAGATTTGCCGTAAGTATGATATTTTAGGATTTATGCACGTTTAAAGTTGGAAATATTTGAACGTCATTTTGAACCGCTTACGAGCGTTTTCCCCAAACTATTCCGCGATTTTCAAACTCCTCGCATCAAAGCAAGTCGGTTTAGGTTAAAAAAAGACCACCTAAATTTTTGGCGATTTTTGAAAAAAACGTAAGGTTAACCCCTTTGGTGTTTTTTGACCCCAAAAATTGAAAGTTTCAAATACACACATTTTTTGGCGTTTTCCTATGCAGTTTTTTGAGATAAATCGATTGACGCAGACAGATTTGCCGTAAGTATGATATTTTAGGATTTATGCACGTTTAAAGTTGGAAATATTTGAACGTCATTTTGAACCGCTTACGAGCGTTTTCCCCAAGCGATTCCGCGTTTTTCGAACTCCTCGCATCAAAGCACGTCGGTTTAGGTCAAAAAAAGACCACTTAAATTTTTGGCGATTTTTGAAAAAAACGTAAGGTTAACCCCTTTGGTGTTTTTTGACCCCAAAAATTGAAAGTTTCAAATACACACATTTTTTTGCGATTTCCTATGCAGTTTTTTGAGATAAATCGATTGACGCAGACAGATTTGCCGTAAGTATGATATTTTAGGATTTATGCACGTTTAAAGTTGGAAATATTTGAACATCATTTTGAACCGCTTACGAGCGTTTTCCCCAAACGATTCCGCGTTTTTCGAACTCCTCGCATCAAAGCACGTCGGTTTAGGTAAAAAAAAGACCACCTAAATTTTTGGCGATTTTTGAAAAAAACGTAAGGTTAACCCCTTTGGTGTTTTTTGACCCCAAAAATTGAAAGTTTCAAATACACACATTTTTTGGCGTTTTCCTATGCAGTTTTTTGAGATAAATCGATTGACGCAGACAGATTTGCCGTAAGTATGATATTTTAGGATTTATGCACGTTTAAAGTTGGAAATATTTGAACGTCATTTTGAACCGCTTACGAGCGTTTTCCCCAAGCGATTCCGCGTTTTTCGAACTCCTCGCATCAAAGCACGTCGGTTTAGGTCCAAAAAAGACCACCTAAATTTTTGGCGATTTTTGAAAAAAACGTAAGGTTAACCCCTTTGTTGTTTTTTGACCCCAAAAATTGAAAGTTTTCAAATACACACATTTTTTGGCGTTTTCCTATGCAGTTTTTGAGATAAATCGATTGACGCAGACAGATTTGCCGTAAGTATGATATTTTAGGATTTATGCACGTTTAAAGTTGGAAATATTTGAACGTCATTTTGAACCGCTTACGAGCGTTTTCCCCAAGCGATTCCGCGTTCTTCGAACTCCTCGCATCAAAGCACGTCGGTTTAGGTCAAAAAAAGACCACTTAAATTTTTGGCGATTTTTGAAAAAAACGTAAGGTTAACCTCTTTGGTGTTTTTTGACCCCAAAAATTGAAAGTTTCATATACACACATTTTTTGGCGTTTTCCTATGCAGTTTTTTGAGATAAATCGATTGACGCAGACAGATTTGCCGTAAGTATGATATTTTAGGATTTATGCACGTTTAAAGTTGGAAATATTTGAACGTCATTTTGAACCGCTTACGAGCGTTTTCCCCAAGCGATTCCGCGTTTTTCGAACTCCTCGCATCAAAGCACGTCGGTTTAGGTCCAAAAAAGACCACCTAAATTTTTGGCGATTTTTGAAAAAAACGTAAGGTTAACCCCTTTGTTGTTTTTTGACCCCAAAAATTGAAAGTTTCAAATACACACATTTTTTGGCGTTTTCCTATGCAGTTTTTTGAGATAAATCGATTGACGCAGACAGATTTGCCGTAAGTATGATATTTTAGGCTTTATGCACGTTTAAAGTTGGAAATATTTGATGTTATTTTGAACCGCTTACGAGCGTTTTCCCCAAACGATTCCGCGTTTTTTGAACTCCTCGCATCAAAGCACGTCGGTTTACGTCCAAAAAAGACCACCTAATTTTTGGCGATTTTTGAAAAAAACGTAAGGTTAACCCCTTTGTTGTTTTTTGACCCCAAAAATTGAAAGTTTTCAAATACACACATTTTTTGGCGTTTTCCTATGCAGTTTTTGAGATAAATCGATTGACGCAGACAGATTTGCCGTAAGTATGATATTTTAGGATTTATGCACGTTTAAATTTGGAAATATTTGAACGTCATTTTGAACCGCTTACGAGCGTTTTCCCCAAACGATTCCGCGTTTTTCGAACTCCTCGCATCAAAGCACGTCGGTTTAGGTAAAAAAAAGACCACCTAAATTTTTGGCGATTTTTGAAAAAAACGTAAGGTTAACCCCTTTGGTGTTTTTTGACCCCAAAAATTGAAAGTTTCAAATACACACATTTTTTGGCGTTTTCCTATGCAGTTTTTTGAGATAAATCGATTGACGCAGACAGATTTGCCGTAAGTATGATATTTTAGGCTTTATGCACGTTTAAAGTTGGAAATATTTGAACGTCATTTTGAACCGCTTACGAGCGTTTTCCCCAAACGATTCCGCGTTTTTCGAACTCCTCGCATCAAAGCACGTCGGTTTAGGTAAAAAAAAAACCACCTAAATTTTTATCGATTTTTGAAAAAAACGTAAGGTTAACCCCTTTGGTGTTTTTGACCCCAAAAATTGAAAGTTTCAAATACACACATTTTTTGGCGTTTTCCTATGCAGTTTTTTGAGATAAATCGATTGACGCAGACAGATTTGCCGTAAGTATGATATTTTAGGATTTATGCACGTTTAAAGTTGGAAATATTTGAACGTCATTTTGAACCGCTTACGAGCGTTTTCCCCAAGCGATTCCGCGATTTTCGAACTCCTCGCATCAAAGCACGTCGGTTTAGGTCAAAAAAAGACCACCTAAATTTTTGGCGATTTTTGAAAAAAACGTAAGGTTAACCCCTTTGGTGTTTTTTGACCCCAAAAATTGAAAGTTTCATATACACACATTTTTTTGCGATTTCCTATGCAGTTTTTTGAGATAAATCGATTGACGCAGACAGATTTGCCGTAAGTATGATATTTTAGGATTTATGCACGTTTAAAGTTGGAAATATTGAACATCATTTTGAACCGCTTACGAGCGTTTTCCCCAAACGATTCCGCGTTTTTCGAACTCCTCGCATCAAAGCACGTCGGTTTAGGTAAAAAAAAGACCACCTAAATTTTTGGCGATTTTTGAAAAAAACGTAAGGTTAACCCCTTTGGTGTTTTTTGACCCCAAAAATTGAAAGTTTCAAATACACACATTTTTTGGCGTTTTCCTATGCAGTTTTTTGAGATAAATCGATTGACGCAGACAGATTTGCCGTAAGTATGATATTTTAGGATTTATGCACGTTTAAAGTTGGAAATATTTGAACGTCATTTTGAACCGCTTACGAGCGTTTTCCCCAAGCGATTCCGCGTTTTTCGAACTCCTCGCATCAAAGCACGTCGGTTTAGGTCCAAAAAAGACCACCTAAATTTTTGGCGATTTTTGAAAAAAACGTAAGGTTAACCCCTTTGGTGTTTTTTGACCCCAAAAATTGAAAGTTTCAAATACACACATTTTTTGGCGTTTTCCTATGCAGTTTTTTGAGATAAATCGATTGACGCAGACAGATTTGCCGTAAGTATGATATTTTAGGCTTTATGCACGTTTAAAGTTGGAAATATTTGATGTTATTTTGAACCGCTTACGAGCGTTTTCCCCAAACGATTCCGCGTTTTTTGTACTCCTCGCATCAAAGCACGTCGGTTTACATCCAAAAAAGACCACCTAATTTTTGGCGATTTTTGAAAAAAACGTAAGGTTAACCCCTTTGTTGTTTTTTGACCCCAAAAATTGAAAGTTTTCAAATACACACATTTTTTGGCGTTTTCCTATGCAGTTTTTGAGATAAATCGATTGACGCAGACAGATTTGCCGTAAGTATGATATTTTAGGATTTATGCACGTTTAAAGTTGGAAATATTTGAACGTCATTTTGAACCGCTTACGAGCGTTTTCCCCAAACGATTCCGCGTTTTTCGAACTCCTCGCATCAAAGCACGTCGGTTTAGGTCAAAAAAAGACCACCTAAATTTTTGGCGATTTTTGAAAAAAACGTAAGGTTAACCCCTTTGGTGTTTTTTAACCCCAAAAATTGAAAGTTTCAAATACACACATTTTTTGGCGTTTTCCTATGCAGTTTTTTGAGATAAATCGAGTGACGCAGACAGATTTGCCGTAAGTATGATATTTTAGGATTTATGCACGTTTAAAGTTGGAAATATTTGAACGTCATTTTGAACCGCTTACGAGCGTTTTCCCCAAACTATTCCGCGATTTTCAAACTCCTCGCATCAAAGCAAGTCGGTTTAGGTTAAAAAAAGACCACCTAAATTTTTGGCGATTTTTGAAAAAAACGTAAGGTTAACCCCTTTGGTGTTTTTTGACCCCAAAAATTGAAAGTTTCAAATACACACATTTTTTGGCGTTTTCCTATGCAGTTTTTTGAGATAAATCGATTGACGCAGACAGATTTGCCGTAAGTATGATATTTTAGGATTTATGCACGTTTAAAGTTGGAAATATTTGAACGTCATTTTGAACCGCTTACGAGCGTTTTCCCCAAACGATTCCGCGTTTTTCGAACTCCTCGCATCAAAGCACGTCGGTTTAGGTAAAAAAAAGACCACCTAAATTTTTGGCGATTTTTGAAAAAAACGTAAGGTTAACCCCTTTGGTGTTTTTTGACCCCAAAAATTGAAAGTTTCAAATACACACATTTTTTGGCGTTTTCCTATGCAGTTTTTTGAGATAAATCGATTGACGCAGACAGATTTGCCGTAAGTATGATATTTTAGGCTTTATGCACGTTTAAAGTTGGAAATATTAGAACGTAAGTTTGAACCGCTTACGAGCGTTTTCCCCAAACGATTCCGCGTTTTTTGAACTCCTCGCATCAAAGCACGTCGGTTTACGTCAAAAAAAGACCACCTAAATTTTTGGCGATTTTTGAAAAAACCGTAAGGTTAACCCCTTTGGTGTTTTTTGACCCCAAAAATTGAAAGTTTCAAATACACACATTTTTTGGCGTTTTCCTATGCAGTTTTTTGAGATAAATCGATTGACGCAGACAGATTTGCCGTAAGTATGATATTTTAGGCTTTATGCACGTTTAAAGTTGGAAATATTTGATGTTATTTTGAACCGCTTACGAGCGTTTTCCCCAAACGATTCCGCGTTTTTTGAACTCCTCGCATCAAAGCACGTCGGTTTACGTCAAAAAAAGACCACCTAAATTTTTGGCGATTTTTGAAAAAACCGTAAGGTTAACCCCTTTGGTGTTTTTTGACCCCAAAAATTGAAAGTTTCAAATACACACATTTTTTGGCGTTTTCCTATGCAGTTTTTTGAGATAAATCGATTGACGCAGACAGATTTGCCGTAAGTATGATATTTTAGGCTTTATGCACGTTTAAAGTTGGAAATATTTGATGTTATTTTGAACCGCTTACGAGCGTTTTCCCCAAACGATTCCGCGTTTTTTGAACTCCTCGCATCAAAGCACGTCGGTTTACGTCCAAAAAAGACCACCTAATTTTTGGCGATTTTTGAAAAAAACGTAAGGTTAACCCCTTTGGTGTTTTTTGACCCCAAAAATTGAAAGTTTCAAATACACACATTTTTTGGCGTTTTCCTATGCAGTTTTTTGAGATAAATCGATTGACGCAGACAGATTTGCCGTAAGTATGATATTTTAGGCTTTATGCACGTTTAAAGTTGGAAATATTTGAACGTCATTTTGAACCGCTTACGAGCGTTTTCCCCAAACGATTCCGCGTTTTTTGAACTCCTCGCATCAAAGCACGTCGGTTTACGTCAAAAAAAGACCACCTAAATTTTTGGCGATTTTTGAAAAAAACGTAAAGGTGGATCCAGACACTGCGAGGCTGAAGCGCGCGGCAGCCTCGGGATACAAGCCTCGCGCTGTGTGGACCATGTTTCCTGCGAGGCTGCCGCGCGCGGCACGCTTCGCGCTGTGTGGACGATAATTTTCTTATAGGAATTTCATTAAGTAGACATGTGTCGAGCGAGGCAAAGCTGCCTCGCTAGCCACATCGGAATGGTCTAGCCCATGTTTACAGTAACGGAGATACAAAACGGAGCTGCCTCGCTGCGAGCCAAATTTTGTCGGTCGACTCAAAGAAAAGACTACGTACAAAAGTGGTCGAGTAAATAAACAAAGTTTCCAAACAGGATAAAGTTAACATTACTGTCATACTTGGGTATTTAATTGAAGATATATTGCCATTAAGTGTTCAATTTTAGGTGTTATTTATTACATAATTTATGACCATGTGCATTTCAAATTTTAAAACTTTTAAAATTTTAGCCTAACTTGTCATTGTCTAAACACGTCATTTTTATACATATTAGTTTAAAAATAGGAATATGTTGTTATTTTCCAGCAAACAATTGTTTTCTTTTTTTTATTGATTAATTAGTAGGTAATCGGCAAATAAAAATGCAAAATTGTAAAAGAACATCGCAAACTAACTAAATTGATAATAAAATAAATACATAATTAGTTACTTTTAGGTAATCATTATAAAATTGATTAGTACTACAATTATTTAATTACAGAAAGAATGAATGTTATGATAAAATTTTCATAGATGTAAAAAAAACATTATGCAAGTTGTAGGTAGGTAATTATTATTAGTTTATCGACTTCGTTTAGTAATTATTTTTCGAACTTATAAATCAGAAATAATAAACCTCAGGTAAGTGCTATGATATTCACAACAATAACACCAATATATCTTTTACTAACGTTTTCACGCTACTTAAAGAATAAGTGTAACTGGTAATATTTTTGAAATAAATAAGAAAGGTTTATCCGTGAACTTATTTATTCTTTCTTAAAAAAAATTTTTAATTATTTCTTTAAAAGATTGGATTTATAACTTCCATGCTCCGTTTACACGGTATTTATATACTCAGATGCCATGATAAGATGTCAACTAACTGGAGATGCATTCTACAGAGGCAACTACGCAATCGCAGGGGATACATTTGAAGCAGCCTTGAAAATTCTGGCTCGCGCTAGCTGAGACACAATTGGTCCCCACTGAGCGAGGCACCTGCCTCGCGCAGCAGCCGCGCGCGGCAGCCTCGCAGTGTCTGGATCCAGCTTAAGGTTAACCCCTTTGGTGTTTTTTGACCCCAAAAATTGAAAGTTTCAAATACACACATTTTTTGGCGTATTCCTATGCAGTTTTTTGAGATAAATCGATTGACGCAGACAGATTTGCCGTAAGTATGATATTTTAGGATTTATGCACGTTTAAAGTTGGAAATATTTGAACGTCATTTTGAACCGCTTACGAGCGTTTTCCCCAAACGATTCCGCGTTTTTCGAACTCCTCGCATCAAAGCACGTCGGTTTAGGTCAAAAAAAGACCACCTAAATTTTTGGCGATTTTTGAAAAAAACGTAAGGTGTTTGGTGTTTTTTGACCCCAAAAATTGAAAGTTTCAAATACACACATTTTTTGGCGTATTCCTATGCAGTTTTTTGAGATAAATCGATTGACGCAGACAGATTTGCCGTAAGTATGATATTTTAGGATTTATGCACGTTTAAAGTTGGAAATATTTGAACGTCATTTTGAACCGCTTACGAGCGTTTTCCCCAAACGATTCCGCGTTTTTCGAACTCCTCGCATCAAAGCACGTCGGTTTAGGTAAAAAAAAAACCACCTAAATTTTTATCGATTTTTGAAAAAAACGTAAGGTTAACCCCTTTGGTGTTTTTGACCCCAAAAATTGAAAGTTTCAAATACACACATTTTTTGGCGTTTTCCTATGCAGTTTTTTGAGATAAATCGATTGACGCAGACAGATTTGCCGTAAGTATGATATTTTAGGATTTATGCACGTTTAAAGTTGGAAATATTTGAACGTCATTTTGAACCGCTTACGAGCGTTTTCCCCAAGCGATTCCGCGATTTTCGAACTCCTCGCATCAAAGCACGTCGGTTTAGGTCAAAAAAAGACCACCTAAATTTTTGGCGATTTTTGAAAAAAACGTAAGGTTAACCCCTTTGGTGTTTTTTGACCCCAAAAATTGAAAGTTTCATATACACACATTTTTTTGCGATTTCCTATGCAGTTTTTTGAGATAAATCGATTGACGCAGACAGATTTGCCGTAAGTATGATATTTTAGGATTTATGCACGTTTAAAGTTGGAAATATTTGAACATCATTTTGAACCGCTTACGAGCGTTTTCCCCAAACGATTCCGCGTTTTTCGAACTCCTCGCATCAAAGCACGTCGGTTTAGGTAAAAAAAAGACCACCTAAATTTTTGGCGATTTTTGAAAAAAACGTAAGGTTAACCCCTTTGGTGTTTTTTGACCCCAAAAATTGAAAGTTTCAAATACACACATTTTTTGGCGTTTTCCTATGCAGTTTTTTGAGATAAATCGATTGACGCAGACAGATTTGCCGTAAGTATGATATTTTAGGATTTATGCACGTTTAAAGTTGGAAATATTTGAACGTCATTTTGAACCGCTTACGAGCGTTTTCCCCAAGCGATTCCGCGTTTTTCGAACTCCTCGCATCAAAGCACGTCGGTTTAGGTCCAAAAAAGACCACCTAAATTTTTGGCGATTTTTGAAAAAAACGTAAGGTTAACCCCTTTGGTGTTTTTTGACCCCAAAAATTGAAAGTTTCAAATACACACATTTTTTGGCGTTTTCCTATGCAGTTTTTTGAGATAAATCGATTGACGCAGACAGATTTGCCGTAAGTATGATATTTTAGGCTTTATGCACGTTTAAAGTTGGAAATATTTGATGTTATTTTGAACCGCTTACGAGCGTTTTCCCCAAACGATTCCGCGTTTTTTGTACTCCTCGCATCAAAGCACGTCGGTTTACGTCCAAAAAAGACCACCTAATTTTTGGCGATTTTTGAAAAAAACGTAAGGTTAACCCCTTTGTTGTTTTTTGACCCCAAAAATTGAAAGTTTTCAAATACACACATTTTTTGGCGTTTTCCTATGCAGTTTTTGAGATAAATCGATTGACGCAGACAGATTTGCCGTAAGTATGATATTTTAGGATTTATGCACGTTTAAAGTTGGAAATATTTGAACGTCATTTTGAACCGCTTACGAGCGTTTTCCCCAAACGATTCCGCGTTTTTCGAACTCCTCGCATCAAAGCACGTCGGTTTAGGTCAAAAAAAGACCACCTAAATTTTTGGCGATTTTTGAAAAAAACGTAAGGTTAACCCCTTTGGTGTTTTTTAACCCCAAAAATTGAAAGTTTCAAATACACACATTTTTTGGCGTTTTCCTATGCAGTTTTTTGAGATAAATCGAGTGACGCAGACAGATTTGCCGTAAGTATGATATTTTAGGATTTATGCACGTTTAAAGTTGGAAATATTTGAACGTCATTTTGAACCGCTTACGAGCGTTTTCCCCAAACTATTCCGCGATTTTCAAACTCCTCGCATCAAAGCAAGTCGGTTTAGGTTAAAAAAAGACCACCTAAATTTTTGGCGATTTTTGAAAAAAACGTAAGGTTAACCCCTTTGGTGTTTTTTGACCCCAAAAATTGAAAGTTTCAAATACACACATTTTTTGGCGTTTTCCTATGCAGTTTTTTGAGATAAATCGATTGACGCAGACAGATTTGCCGTAAGTATGATATTTTAGGATTTATGCACGTTTAAAGTTGGAAATATTTGAACGTCATTTTGAACCGCTTACGAGCGTTTTCCCCAAACGATTCCGCGTTTTTCGAACTCCTCGCATCAAAGCACGTCGGTTTAGGTAAAAAAAAGACCACCTAAATTTTTGGCGATTTTTGAAAAAAACGTAAGGTTAACCCCTTTGGTGTTTTTTGACCCCAAAAATTGAAAGTTTCAAATACACACATTTTTTGGCGTTTTCCTATGCAGTTTTTTGAGATAAATCGAGTGACGCAGACAGATTTGCCGTAAGTATGATATTTTAGGATTTATGCACGTTTAAAGTTGGAAATATTTGAATGTCATTTTGAACCGCTTACGAGCGTTTTCCCCAAACGATTCCGCGTTTGTCGAACTCCTCGCATCAAAGCACGTCGGTTTAGGTCAAAAAGAGACCACCTAAATTTTTGGAGATTTTTGAAAAAAACGTAAGGTTAACCCCTTTGGTGTTTTTTGACCCCAAAAATTGAAAGTTTCATATACACACATTTTTTTGCGATTTCCTATGCAGTTTTTTGAGATAAATCGATTGACGCAGACAGATTTGCCGTAAGTATGATATTTCAGGATTTACGCACGTTTAAAGTTGGAAATATTTGAACGTCATTTTGAACCGCTTACGAGCGTTTTCCCCAAACGATTCCGCGTTTTTTGAACTCCTCGCATCAAAGCACGTCGGTTTAGGTCCAAAAAAGACCACCTAAATTTTTGGCGATTTTTGAAAAAAACGTAAGGTTAACCCCTTTGTTGTTTTTTGACCCCAAAAATTGAAAGTTTCAAATACACACATTTTTTGGCGTTTTCCTATGCAGTTTTTTGAGATAAATCGATTGACGCAGACAGATTTGCCGTAAGTATGATATTTTAGGCTTTATGCACGTTTAAAGTTGGAAATATTTGATGTTATTTTGAACCGCTTACGAGCGTTTTCCCCAAACGATTCCGCGTTTTTTGAACTCCTCGCATCAAAGCACGTCGGTTTACGTCCAAAAAAGACCACCTAATTTTTGGCGATTTTTGAAAAAAACGTAAGGTTAACCCCTTTGTTGTTTTTTGACCCCAAAAATTGAAAGTTTTCAAATACACACATTTTTTGGCGTTTTCCTATGCAGTTTTTGAGATAAATCGATTGACGCAGACAGATTTGCCGTAAGTATGATATTTTAGGATTTATGCACGTTTAAAGTTGGAAATATTTGAACGTCATTTTGAACCGCTTACGAGCGTTTTCCCCAAACGATTCCGCGTTTTTCGAACTCCTCGCATCAAAGCACGTCGGTTTAGGTAAAAAAAAGACCACCTAAATTTTTGGCGATTTTTGAAAAAAACGTAAGGTTAACCCCTTTGGTGTTTTTTGACCCCAAAAATTGAAAGTTTCAAATACACACATTTTTTGGCGTTTTCCTATGCAGTTTTTTGAGATAAATCGATTGACGCAGACAGATTTGCCGTAAGTATGATATTTTAGGCTTTATGCACGTTTAAAGTTGGAAATATTTGATGTTATTTTGAACCGCTTACGAGCGTTTTCCCCAAACGATTCCACGTTTTTTGAACTCCTCGCATCAAAGCACGTCGGTTTACGTCCAAAAAAGACCACCTAATTTTTGGCGATTTTTGAAAAAAACGTAAGGTTAACCCCTTTGTTGTTTTTTGACCCCAAAAATTGAAAGTTTTCAAATACACACATTTTTTGGCGTTTTCCTATGCAGTTTTTTGAGATAAATCGATTGACGCAGACAGATTTGCCGTAAGTATGATATTTTAGGCTTTATGCACGTTTAAAGTTGGAAATATTTGAACGTCATTTTGAACCGCTTACGAGCGTTTTCCCCAAACGATTCCGCGTTTTTTGAACTCCTCGCATCAAAGCACGTCGGTTTACGTCAAAAAAAGACCACCTAAATTTTTGGCGATTTTTGAAAAAAACGTAAGGTTAACCCCTTTGGTGTTTTTTGACCCCAAAAATTGAAAGTTTCAAATACACACATTTTTTGGCGTATTCCTATGCAGTTTTTTGAGATAAATCGATTGACGCAGACAGATTTGCCGTAAGTATGATATTTTAGGATTTATGCACGTTTAAAGTTGGAAATATTTGAACGTCATTTTGAACCGCTTACGAGCGTTTTCCCCAAACGATTCCGTGTTTTTCAAACTCCTCGCATCAAAGCACGTCGGTTTAGGTTAAAAAAAGACCACCTAAATTTTTGGCGATTTTTGAAAAAAACGTAAGGTTAACCCCTTTGGTGTTTTTTGACCCCAAAAATTGAAAGTTTCAAATACACACATTTTTTGGCGTTTTCCTATGCAGTTTTTTGAGATAAATCGATTGACGCAGACAGATTTGCCGTAAGTATGATATTTTAGGATTTATTCACGTTTAAAGTTGGAAATATTTGAACGTCATTTTGAACCGCTTACGAGCGTTTTCCCCAAACGATTCCGCGTTTTTCGAACTCCTCGCATCAAAGCACGTCGGTTTAGGTCAAAAAAAGACCATCTACATTTTTGGCGATTTTTGAAAAAAACGTCAGGTTGGTGTTTTTTGACCCCAAAAATTGAAAGTTTCAAATACACACATTTTTTGGCGTTTTCCTATGCAGTTTTTTGAGATAAATCGATTGACGCAGACAGATTTGCCGTAAGTATGATATTTTAGGATTTATGCACGTTTAAAGTTGGAAATATTTGAACGTCATTTTGATCCGCTTACGAGCGTTTTCCCCAAACGATTCTGCGTTTTTCGAACTCCTCGCATCAAAACACGTCGGTTTAGGTCAAAAAAAGACCACCTAAATTTTTGGCGATTTTTGAAAAAAACGTAAGGTTAACCCCTTTGGTGTTTTTTGACCCCAAAAATTGAAAGTTTCAAATACACACATTTTTTGGCGGTTTCCTATGCAGTTTTTTGAGATAAATCGATTGACGCAGACAGATTTGCCGTAAGTATGATATTTTAGGATTTATGCACGTTTAAAGTTGGAAATATTTGAACGTCATTTTGAACCGCTTACGAGCGTTATCCCCAAACGATTCCGCGTTTTTCGAACTCCTCGCATCAAAGCACGTCGGTTTAGGTCAAAAACAGACCACCTAAATTTTTGGCGATTTTTGAAAAAAACGTAAGGTTTTTGGTGTTTTTTGACCCCAAAAATTGAAAGTTTCAAATACACACATTTTTTGGCGTTTTCCTATGCAGTTTTTTGAGATAAATCGATTGACGCAGACAGATTTGCAGTAAGTATGATATTTTAGGATTTATGCACGTTTAAAGTTGGAAATATTTGAACGTCATTTTGAACCGCTTATGAGCGTTTTCCCCAAACGATTCCGCGTTTTTCGAACTCCTCGCATCAAAGCACGTCGGTTTAGGTCAAAAAAAGACCACCTAAATTTTTGGCGATTTTTGAAAAAAACGTAAGGTTAACCCCTTTGGTGTTTTTGACCCCAAAAATTGAAAGTTTCAAATACACACATTTTTTGGCGTTTTCCTATGCAGTTTTTTGAGATAAATCGATTGACGCAGACAGATTTGCCGTAAGTATGATATTTTAGGATTTATGCACGTTTAAAGTTGGAAATATTTGAACGTCATTTTGAACCGCTTACGAGCGTTTTCCCCAAACGATTCCGCGTTTTTCGAACTCCTCGCATCAAAGCACGTCGGTTTAGGTCAAAAAAAGACCACCTAAATTTTTGGCGATTTTTGAAAAAAACGTAAGGTTAACCCCTTTGGTGTTTTTTGACCCCAAAAATTGAAAGTTTCAAATACACACATTTTTTGGCGTATTCCTATGCAGTTTTTTGAGATAAATCGATTGACGCAGACAGATTTGCCGTAAGTATGATATTTTAGGATTTATGCACGTTTAAAGTTGGAAATATTTGAACGTCATTTTGAACCGCTTACGAGCGTTTTCCCCAAACGATTCCGCGTTTTTCGAACTCCTCGCATCAAAGCACGTCGGTTTAGGTAAAAAAAAGACCACCTAAATTTTTGGCGATTTTTGAAAAAAACGTAAGGTTAACCCCTTTGGTGTTTTTGACCCCAAAAATTGAAAGTTTCAAATACACACATTTTTTGCCGTTTTCCTATGCAGTTTTTTGAGATAAATCGATTGACGCAGACAGATTTGCCGTAAGTATGATATTTTAGGATTTATGCACGTTTAAAGTTGGAAATATTTGAACGTCATTTTGAACCGCTTACGAGCGTTTTCCCCAAGCGATTCCGCGTTCTTCGAACTCCTCGCATCAAAGCACGTCGGTTTAGGTCAAAAAAAGACCACTTAAATTTTTGGCGATTTTTGAAAAAAACGTAAGGTTAACCCCTTTGGTGTTTTTTGACCCCAAAAATTGAAAGTTTCAAATACACACATTTTTTGCCGTTTTCCTATGCAGTTTTTTGAGATAAATCGATTGACGCAGACAGATTTGCCGTAAGTATGATATTTTAGGATTTATGCACGTTTAAAGTTGGAAATATTTGAACGTCATTTTGAACCGCTTACGAGCGTTTTCCCCAAACGATTCCGCGTTTGTCGAACTCCTCGCATCAAAGCACGTCGGTTTAGGTCAAAAAAAGACCACCTAAATTTTTGGAGATTTTTGAAAAAAACGTAAGGTTAACCCCTTTGGTGTTTTTTGACCACAAAAATTGAAAGTTTCATATACACACATTTTTTTGCGATTTCCTATGCAGTTTTTTGAGATAAATCGATTGACGCAGACAGATTTGCCGTAAGTATGATATTTTAGGATTTATGCACGTTTAAAGTTGGAAATATTTGAACGTCATTTTGAACCGCTTACGAGCGTTTTCCCCAAGCGATTCCGCGATTTTCGAACTCCTCGCATCAAAGCACGTCGGTTTAGGTCAAAAAAAGACCACCTAAATTTTTGGCGATATTTGAAAAAAACGTAAGGTTAACCCCTTTGGTGTTTTTTGATCCCAAAAATTGAAAGTTTCAAATACACACATTTTTTGGCGTTTTCCTATGCAGTTTTTTGAGATAAATCGATTGACGCAGACAGATTTGCCGTAAGTATGATATTTTAGGATTTATGCACGTTTAAAGTTGGAAATATTTGAACGTCATTTTGAACCGCTTACGAGCGTTTTCCCCAAACGATTCCGCGTTTTTCGAACTCCTCGCATCAAAGCACGTCGGTTTAGGTAAAAAAAAGACCACCTAAATTTTTGGCGATTTTTGAAAAAAACGTAAGGTTAACCCCTTTGGTGTTTTTTGACCCCAAAAATTGAAAGTTTCAAATACACACATTTTTTGGCGTTTTCCTATGCAGTTTTTTGAGATAAATCGATTGATGCAGACAGATTTGCCGTAAGTATGATATTTTAGGCTTTATGCACGTTTAAAGTTGGAAATATTAGAACGTCATTTTGAACCGCTTACGAGCGTTTTCCCCAAACGATTCCGCGTTTTTCGAACTCCTCGCATCAAAGCACGTCGGTTTAGGTCAAAAAAAGACCACCTAAATTTTTGGCGATTTTTGAAAAAAACGTAAGGTTAACCCCTTTGGTGTTTTTTGACCCCAAAAATTGAAAGTTTCAAATACACACATTTTTTGGCGTTTTCCTATGCAGTTTTTTGAGATAAATCGATTGACGCAGACAGATTTGCCGTAAGTATGATATTTTAGGATTTATGCACGTTTAAAGTTGGAAATATTTGAACGTCATTTTGAACCGCTTACGAGCGTTTTCCCCAAACGATTCCGCGTTTTTCGAACTCCTCGCATCAAAGCACGTCGGTTTATGTCAAAAAAAGACCACCTAAATTTTTGGCGATTTTTGAAAAAAACGTAAGGTTAACCCCTTTGGTGTTTTTTGACCCCAAAAATTGAAAGTTTCAAATACACACATTTTTTGGCGTTTTCCTATGCAGTTTTTTGAGATAAATCGATTGACGCAGACAGATTTGCCGTAAGTATGATATTTTAGGATTTATGCACGTTTAAAGTTGGAAATATTTGAACGTCATTTTGAACCGCTTACGAGCGTTTTCCCCAAACGATTCCGCGTTTTTCGAACTCCTCGCATCAAAGCACGTCGGTTTATGTCAAAAAAAGACCACCTAAATTTTTGGCGATTTTTGAAAAAAACGTAAGGTTAACCCCTTTGGTGTTTTTTGACCCCAAAAATTGAAAGTTTCAAATACACACATTTTTTGGCGTTTTCCTATGCAGTTTTTTGAGATAAATCGATTGACGCAGACAGATTTGCCGTAAGTATGATATTTTAGGATTTATGCACGTTTAAAGTTGGAAATATTTGAACGTCATTTTGAACCGCTTATGAGCGTTTTCCCCAAACGATTCCGCGTTTTTCGAACTCCTCGCATCAAAGCACGTCGGTTTACGTCAAAAAAAGACCACCTAAATTTTTGGCGATTTTTGAAAAAAACGTAAGGTTAACCCCTTTGGTGTTTTTTGACCCCAAAAATTGAAAGTTTCAAATACACACATTTTTTGGCGTTTTCCTATGCAGTTTTTTGAGATAAATCGATTGACGCAGACAGATTTGCCGTAAGTATGATATTTTAGGATTTATGCACGTTTAAAGTTGGAAATATTTGAACGTCATTTTGAACCGCTTATGAGCGTTTTCCCCAAACGATTCCGCGTTTTTCGAACTCCTCGCATCAAAGCACGTCGGTTTACGTCAAAAAAAGACCACCTAAATTTTTGGCGATTTTTGAAAAAAAATTTTTTGAAAAAAATCGTAAGGTTAACGACTTATAATATGTTTTTACACCTCAAAAAATGAAAGTTTGAATCTTCTACTTTTTCCACGGTTTCTTAAGAATCTCGACGAGAAAATTCGAATGACGCACGCAGATTTCTCGTAGGTATGATAGTTTTCATTTTATAAGCCTTTAAAGTGTACAAATTGGATTCCCACTTGTATTCCCACTTGAGAATTTCTGTTTTTATCTTGGTTTTAAACATGGCCGCCAGGCCCATGCGCGGTTTCCAAAATCTATAATTAATTTTCATTTAGCTTCTTTTGTTTCTAGATTTCAATGTGTTGTGTTTTAGTTAGTTGTTCCTATTGTTTTGTTCATTGTTGAGCCGTAATGTTAGGGTGAAGTTCTATTATTGTTATTTTCCAGTTTTTAGGACAGTCTTAAGGTAAATTTGGTTTTGTGGGTCTATTTAGTTTGGTGTTACTATTGTTCGGTTTTGTTTCAAGTTTTGATTTAAGATTGTCGGTTATCATACTATTGTTTCGGCTGTGTCCTCTTCTTCCTCCATATTCTGTTTCATGTTTAAAGGGCAAATCGTTTTTGGTTCCAGAAACCCATACAACAGATCCGGACTTGCCCTTTTATACACTTCGGTTGGGTTGAGGGGGGGTCATCCAAGAAGGAATCTTCCAACCTCTTCCTTTCCTCCCTGTATAATTGGCAGTCGAAGATTCGATGCATGGTCTCAAGGTTCCTGAGGTTCATATGCATGATATTAGTTATTTTGTCCATCTAGGTTTTCGGTGGCTGCGGCAGTTTGGTGAACGATGTCCATTAAGCGGTTCATGTATATCCTGCATGTGTTGGAACTGGCGGCATGTTCGACGTCACTGTATTTCGCTCTCGTACAGTTAATACAGCTATGTTTGCTTGGTTCTTTTTCAAGTTTGCATTCCGTGGTTGAGTGTTCCGATGATGCGCAAAATTGACATATTTGGGCCGATCTACATTATTTACTCGGGTGCCCGAAGCTTATAGCACTTATAGCACCTGGTAATACTGATATAATCGCTAATGATGTAGCTTCTCCAGTACATCCTTAGCCTTCCTTCGCTGATCATTGCTTTCGCCAGGGTTGGCTGTACAGTAGCAATCCAGTTGGTGTTGGGCCTATTTTGCGAACGTATGGGGTTCAGGCTTTTGATACTGCTTTCGACGGTGTTAGGTGTTGCTCAGGGAAAACCTTGTTTTATTCCTTCTATTATTTGCTCCTTCGTGATATTTTTGTCAACCCCTTGTATGAATATGGATGGCCAAATGTTTGCAGTTTCCCTAGCTACCAGATCATAGCTTTGTCCAGATTTTTGTTTCCGATTAGATTCTTAATTGATGGATCCGTCGATTCGACCATGACCCCATTGTTCCTGACGTTTATGACGCGGTCTGGTTTGATTTTTAAGAGATCCAGAGGTATTTTTGTGAGTGCCGTTCTAGTTTCTTGTGAGGAGTTGGACTCCTTTTCTTCCACTGGATAAGACGACCACCCTGTATTTCTTGATTTCTTCTTGGTTTACTCCAGGTGGTGGTTTCAGGACTGCTGCTAGGTAATCACGTGGGGGGATTCTGTTTGGGTTCCTGATTTATGGTGTTCGAGGGTGGGGGTCTAATGTCGATTTTAAGGGCGGGTTTCGTGGGTTTGGATACAGTTTCCTCAACTTTTTTTATTTCTTTTAATTCCTTAAGTATTTTAGGGTCGGATGCTCGATTTGGTTGGATATTGAGTTCCACACGGTCGGTTAAGAGTAGTTTTGTTGCTACTTTGTTGCATCGTTTATAGTTCCTTTCCAACTTTAATAGGTCTTCCATTGCTTTATCCCTGTATGTTATGTTATCCTTGCTTCTGATTAGGAAAAGACGCACACTATGTATAAGTTCCAAGTTTTCCTTGTCATCTTTTTCCAAGGTTTCAATTATTGCTTCTTTCTTTCTTACTTCTTCTTTTCTTATTGCTTCATTGGTTTCGACTTCTCTGGGTGTTGGGGTTACTTCATTTTCGGATGAGCTTTCTTTATTTGATATTTGCGTGATGGGTTCCGGTTGTGTTTTCGTCGATTTTTTTGATGCTTCTTGTAGAGCAGCGGCTATTTCTTGTTCCCTTATTCTCCTTTTTTCCAGTTTCCTGGCTTTCTTAATTTGGCTTCTCGACCTGACTACTTCCATATCCATGTCTGTATTTTCATCGTTTTTATTGTTTCTTTCTGGTTCGGTGTTCTCCTTAATATTCTTTTCTTCCTCTTGATCCGAGTTCCTGTTCCTTCTTCCATCCATTCCGGTTTCGACTTCACTTTCGGAGGTTGTTTCCATGAATTGTAAATCTTTCCTTCGATCTATTTTTTTAATTGTCCTTTCTACATTGGAGTCATCGGTTTTTGATTTTCAAACACCATAGATAAATAATTAACACTTGTAGATCAGATGCATTCTTATAACACAAGAAGTAATTGTGATATATATGTAAATACGTCTTCATCTTAACTCATTTTTTTCTAGTGGTGTATATTTGTATAATAGTTTTCCTGAGGATTTCACGAAATGCAATAAGCTATAGAACGTTTAAAAGTTTGTTGGTGTTACATATTTCAGGGGCGATGCTGCTGTTAATAATATATAAAAATGTTTGTTCATTATTTTAATAATTATCTAAACTTGTAAATTATTGTAAGCGGGCAATTGTGTAATTTACTATAGCATTTTGCTAAATAAATATTATTATTATAAATCATTATTTTTTCAAACCGCAAATATATTCTGTAAAACTTTTCTGTGTCTGTCCTAGCATGAAATTTTTTTTAAATAGCTAATTTTTAAGGGTTCGAGTAAAAAACATATTTTTGAAACAAATCCGCAAATAAAAAGTATGAATTCGTTGAGCCGTTTTTAAAAATAATTATAATAGTACCACAAACGTTAAATTGTGATTATTGTTAATCGTCCCTCTGGAAAATTCATGTTATTAATCTATATCTCCATTCCCCTTAATTTCATACAACGGAAACAAATTAATTCGTTTATTAATTTACTTACACTTTCATCTTAAACTTAATTCTAACAAATGTCTTATTTATTATAAAAATACAAATGCACATGCACACATAACATTTAAATGGTACATTTTAGTATTTTTGACTGAAGATGGTAATTAAAAGGCTGTCGAATGATTTGAAATATGTTGTCGATGAAAATCATGATCCTCTACAAGAGCGTTAATCCTAGATTTTTCTGTACATCTGAAAATAGAAAAAAAATTATAGTAACAAGTTTTAAATTTTCAGTTTTTTAATATTTTTAGCGTAAAATTTAATGTTTACTGCGGTTGAGTGATTCATTTAAAATTCGCTGGAAACTCACCAAATTTACCTTTTGGTATCTTTAATAGTCAATGCTAAATATAATTTATTGGTCAATGTATCTCTGTGAATGTTTAAAATAACTTAGAAATTTTTACGCCCCCACATTTTTGGAAACATTTCTTAAATTTTTCAATGTTTCAAAATTTTGCGGGTTTTATAACCAGGTAATAAAATAAATTTTAGCCGCGTAAAATAATTTAAATTATGTTTGACAACCAGACACGTCTAAAAATAAATCCGTTAAACTCAATTAGTTCGTGTTTACTTTTAAAAAATGTTTTATCTTATTAATAGGATAATGAATTGTAAAAGCTAATGTACAATAATTCATCCTGTCGATTTAATTCATATCGCACAGTACAAAGGTTTTTCTTATTGAAAACAATTTTATTTTTTGCCACCGATCACTGCCAAATGTTATTAAAAATTTTGCCAACACTTGGCAATTTATGGGCTGTAAAATTATAAAAAGAAGTTTTTTAAATGAAGTAATTATGCAGTAGTTTATTAATAATAAAAAAAATTAACTGGTGCTTATTTTCAAAATTTTAAAGATCAAAGGGCTTAACCGCTCCTTGAATTTTAAATCGACTCACTTTAGTCTAAAGTTGCTGTTTTCGTTTAGAAAATTCCAGTGTAGAGAATCCATAACGCAAAAAGTAGGACGACTAAGATTGCATATGTCGTTACTAAATTTTTTGTTTCTCCTGCAGCTGAAGTCGTTGGTGGCATTTTGAATTATTGGAAGAGAATCTGGAATTTAAAAAATTATTAGAAAAATTTGGAACCGTACTTCAAGTTAATTGGCACTAATGGGTAATGAAGAAAAAACTATTACTAATTGATTTTTGAATCAGGAATGACAAATTTTTACATACGAAAATTATCAAAACACCATCAATTATAAAAGATTTATGAGCAAAGTTTAGGTTGTCATAGTTTATTGTACGAACGTATCTTTGCCAATTTTTTCCGATATGTGATATTTTTAGTTCTGCAGCTGAATAATTATGTATCTATTGTGAATTTATGTGTACAAAGAAGTGCATATTACTTGCAAACTTTCCCAATAATTGCAGTCTTTAACTGTATGCTATGTCATTTTATTTTGGAAAGAAGACCCCCCCCATCGCTCTCACCGTACCAGCTACCACTGGGGCTATATGAAAGAAAAGCCTTCTCTTTAAAACTCGCCACAGCCTCCGGTAAGCCAGGCCCGAATACAAAAAAATATAGAGATTACAAGAATTATTTAGTGACATAAATAAAACTTGATTTAGGTAAAAATTAAATATTTAAAATTTAATTTCTTGTAGTTATGACATCATATTTTAAATTTCGCGTTTGAAGCCGGATTACAGCTACTCTTTGGATTCTCTAGAGAAGGGTCTAATCTTCTAACCGGATAGGAGAACCTGGCTTTAGCAGAAAAATGCTTTTCAACGTGGATGTGGTATAATTACATTGAAGTCCTCATGTATCTGAAGAAATAGGTCCGAATTTCGCGTGATATTTCAGAAATTACGATCTTCTAGTGGGGTTACCAATGCAGCTAGATGATGTGCCGAAAAAAAGTTCATCGATCTGGATTCGGACAATAACGTTCTGATGGTCTATGAATATCCGCGTTATACCAACTGCGCTACCGACGAGTAAATTTATTGTTAACACTGATAAATGCAAACTTCCTCTATTAGCAGTTTCTTCACAAAACCGTCTTCAAAATTTTGTAATTGTGCATCCAGAATGGTTCAAATCGGATACCGGATTTAAATTTATGATTTTAGAATGGATTATTTATTAAGTTTCGCAAAGTTACCCACTGGCAATACAATGGGCACTTTAAACGCTTATATCATAAATAACTATTGATTCGAGGTCAAATATGTTTACTTTTCAATATGATCAAACAATTTATCGGAAATCAATTATTTTTGTGGCATCTCATGAGGTTTTAGATTTTGAGAAATTTAGAGTGAAATTGTTTGCCAATGCTTACAATGTATATTATCTAAGGCCCAGTTCTTCAATTGCAAGTTAAACCAAAAAATGTAGGTAGACCAATGAAACATAAAAAATAGCTTTGCAACGTATTTCATTGATTAGCCCAAATTTTTCGGTTTAACATGAAACTGAATAACTGAGCTTAAACAAAAAAAACATAGCAACCGGTAGTCCAGTAGTTAGCGTTTTCAACAAAAAAGCATTTAGGATATTATTTAATGGTCCCCAGAAAGTAAGAAAAAGAAAAGGAATCTATAAGTCAAAATCAGCTTGGCACTGCTGAAATATCTTTCAGTAGATGATCAAATAAAATTTTAAAGTTGCGACTGCAAGAATATAAATGAAGATATTCGAAAAATAGATTATGAACTCGTCTGCATAATTTGAATTATAAATACCAAAAATAAATAAAATGTGCGTAAATTTTCTTCATAATATTCTTAACTGAAATGTACATTTTTTGAAAATCTACAATAAATAATTTTTTAATTTATTTAATATTTATTTATTTGATTTGTTAAGATAAAAGCGCCAATATAATAAGCTGTAGTTCATTACCCAAGTTCTTGTTTGACAGAATAAAAATTTATTTTGGTTATCAAAAATAGAAAAAGCTTTTAAAAATAGAAAATTGTACAGTATATTAGTTACCGAGCAAATATTCCAAAAATCAAAAATTTTCAAAAATATTTGATTCAGATTATTTTTTTCAAAATTGGAAATTCAAAATAATTTAGCTTCTTTAAAATTTAGAAATTAATAAGCTACCTGGACAACACAAATCAAATATTTAAATATTGTGATGTGATCTGTTTTGAAAAACAAAGTATGGTAATGTGAAAAATAATGCAAAAATAGAAAATATTAGTGTAAACAGGTTATTTTTCCAAAAATCATGATCTGCGTTTTTATTTTTAAGTTGATGTGCATTTCATTTTTAAAATATCAAGAAAACTTGCTGCCCTAACTCTATAAAAAATTCTCATTAGCAACATCTTTATTTTTGGAATCTCCTCCAGCATTTTAAAATTTGCCGATTAATAGCGGTTCCAATTTTGTTACGCACGTTTTATTTTCTAATTAAAAATTTATAGCAAAAAAAAAATATAATGCATCGCACAATTATTTGCTTTTTTTTTTGGTCAAACGTTAGGTTTTCAAAAAACGAAAAAGTAAACGATTTCTGGAGTATTAAAGCAATTTGGATTAGATCCAAAGTATACTATGTAAGATTAAGTTAACAAATTTGGTAAAGATAATTTTAAAAAATAATCGAACTTACACTTTTTAAATTAATCACAAATTGGTGGTCCTGCAAGTACAACAGTTAAAGACACTATGACCTTTGTGGTCGTCTTGAAGATTGGACGCTTTCAGCCGCCTGTTCTGGATTGATGACGATATTTTTGTAGGAGGAGGTGTAGACCCTGACGTGTTTTCCTTAATATTCCACCTTTAATAATTTTTTCGCACGTAGGATTACAGTTTATTTTTAAAAAAGCAGGAAAGGGCTAAGTTTTGTAAAGCTATTCAATAAAATTGTAAATTATGATGCTCTATTTTTCAATTGGAACAAAAATAATTTTTTAATTCGATTTATCAGATTTTTATGCCAAGCCACGAATATTTAAATTTTATTGCTTTAAAAATAAGAAGACGAACTTTTGAGATTTTCATGTTGGTTATGAAGTCGTTAGAACTACCAGATGATAAGAAAGTTAAAAATTCGAAAAAGACGAAAATCTCTTCAGCAAACATTATATACAATTTTTCCAGGACACTTTTTTTAAATGAAGATGAAGCTAGAAAAGCTGTAAAAATAAATCCGACTGTAGTAAGGTCCGTCTTTCGAAAGTTCCTGCACTCTATTTTTAAAGCTTCTTCCGCTTCAACCAATGCAGTCATCAATCATTACGTGACCGCTATATAAAAATTTTATAATTTTACAATGCATTTGTAAAGAGAAAAAGAGATTTGTTTCCTACAAATTGTATGTCTTTATTACTGGAGGACGAGCTTCATGGTTTCTGGTTTCATAATCTAAATGTATTTGGACCACACTGGAAAAAGCAGGTTACTAAAATAGCAACCTACTGAAAAGTTATTACTAAATGTACAGGAACGAATTAGGGATTCTTAACGAAGGAAATTTAAAGGTAGCGTATATGTGCCCCTTCATTTTTTAAATCTTCCATTATATCATTAAATTTTAAAAATAACAGATGCATTTCTCAACTTCAAAAATATTATTTTATATAATTTTGAAATTAAGGCTAAGCCGCTGCCATAAACCTCCAGGTTATTCGGGACAAAAGTCTTCAAAAAATTTTTCGACTCCGTTTCTATATCACCAACCGCAGCATCTATTTGGAAACCATCGACCTATTATTCATTTCAAATTATTTTTAGTTGGTTTTATAAGCATCCAGAGATATATTTTATTTTAATTTTTATCAAAATTATGCAAAGATAAAAATCATTGGATATACACAGAGAGAAATGTGTGTTAGGAATCCACACAATTGTGCAGAAAGATTACGCAATTGTGTACTTTTACTGCACAATTGTGTGGATTTCCATCCGAAAATGGCTAGTTTTGTATGCCTATCTTGTCAAGTTGTGTCTTGCCTCGTAATCGGTATAATTCCACTTTAATTGAAATATTCGGCCTAATAATAATAATAATAAATACATTTTCATGAATTAATTTATGAATTTGTTCATTGATTGAAAAAATTTGTTAGTGCAAAAGTAATGAAATGAGCTGAAATGAAAACGGTATAAGAAAGTAACGAAGAGAAAATTTTCAAAAAGTCCTAGAACTAAACCGAAACTAAATAAAATTAGGGCAAAAATATTTTAAGTGACCATTAAGTACCCATTAACCATCCGAACATAGAACAATAACATGGGAATTGACTTTTTTTTAATTCCTGCTTCCCATTATAACAGATAAGAAGGTAAAAGGTATCAATTTAAATACATTTTTTTCCGCGTCTGAAGATATCCAACACTTGATATTTTGGTTGGAATGGCAATTTAATTGCTATTCTTTGCCGTTGTTTGGAAATTAAATTCAAGCCAGGCCACTAAAGTTTTATTAAATGCAGTATATTTTCATTTTATTATTGAGTTTTGACCAATAATAATTAAAGAACAAAATATCAAGTGTTGGGTATCTTTAGACGCGGAAAAAAATCTCTTTAAATTGATACCTTTCTCGTTCTTATCCTTTATAATGAAAAGCAGGAATTTAAAAATAAATCAATTTTCCATGTCATTTCCCTATGTTCGAATGAACAAAAAAAAATTTAACCAAACTTTTCAAATCCATATTGTAAAACATTAAACAACTTCCAAAAAGTTTTAAAAACATTGCCAGTCCATCTCTGTGTGTTAATAAAATCTTCAAATTTTAAGTTGCCTCTTTTCCAAAAAAAAAAGTTTCAACGGATGTGAACGTCTCTGTAACATTAACGTAATTACCGCATTTTCTATTTATTTTTAATTTTAATTTTTTTAAGTATAACGACCTGTCTATTATTCAAAAATACAAAAAAGAATCAAAAATACTTTTACTTGTTGCCAAAATAAAAAATGCTACAAATATTTATCTAAAAGTGTTAAGATTTACAACTTTTAAAAAATAAATAATTTAATAATCTGCAGTGCGAAATAAACAAAAATAAATTTATTTTCAACTTGTTTTTTAAAGCGTTGTTATCCACTTGATTCAATGAATTTTATTTATAGATTTTCAATATGTGTTCTGTAAAAGCGATCTATTATTGTCTACCAATAAAACATTGTAATAATAAACTCCAATTAATTTTTTTTTAAATTTTAACGAGAGCGCGGATTTATACGCAACGTCACGTCATGGTAACCGCTAATAATTTTTGCATAACGTTTATTGCTGTCAGTTTTGGAGAATCATGAGTATTTATTCTGATGCCAGTTCGGATTTTGACTATGAAAATAATAGAAGGAGAGATTGGTGGAAGTCGGGAACTTCCGACAACGATTCAGACCGTAGCATAGATTCGGAGGTAATTAGTGTATTTAATTACTCTAAAAAAGTAAAATGAAAGTTTCAGGAGTCATACGAATCGTTGTTTAAACAATCAGAGCTTTTAGAACAATTTACAAATTTATCCTTCAATTCCAATTGGATGTTCACCGCCGCATTCGCAAATATAATTTTATTCGTAATTTTTACTTATAAAGTAAGAATACATATTTATATAATAATTATACTGTATACACACCAACAGACGTCGACTACATGAGCAGTCGTTCACAGTGCTGCCCCTTGCGCCTTTCAGGTCACGCTACGCCACTGCTGGTTTATCTAACTTCCAATATAGCGAAGATTAATTACAAATTTTCAGGTAATATTTAACGATACATTGTTTTCCTACTTCATTGTAAGAGGCATTATCGTCCTTTGCGACGTTATCTTAATGTTGGACATTGCTGCTTCCGTTGTACACATATCATGGAAACGCTATGCAAATTTAAGAGACTTGCCGCCTCGTCACAAAGGTAAAAATTTAACAACATCTTGGAAAGCATTTAAAGCACTGAGAAATATTAGGTCAGTGTAAAGTATTTAAGTACGGAAATAAACTTCGGCAAGCTGGAAACAGCTTTTATTGCTTTATTTTTGGATGTTAAATAACATACTAAGTTTTTCTCTATTCACAACGACGGACGACGACGTTGTTAAAGACAACATAACAAAATTACATAAATAATACACTTCCAGTAGCATTAATTTTTAAATCGCTTATTGTATCGCAGGTGCACATCCTGATGTATCCGGTTCATATCCACCCAAATTTTTAAGTTTTTTCGTGATCTGGAAGTGGGTAAAAAATTTTGTTGGAGTTTCAATGAAAATTGTCAGTAAAAATATTGGCGATATGTTAATTGTGAATTAGGGAATTGAGCTTGTAGATTATCAACCGATTTTGATAAATCAGTGAGTCTGCTCTAGATCCTAGATTTAAGCTTGTAACAGTAATGCCCGTACTAATAGTCACGGATCAATCCGAGACTCAAGATAAAATCCTAAAATTTATCAATGAGATTAGTGGAATTTAGACCGTATCGTAGCAACAGCTGCTATTTCGAGAATTGATCTTGAATCTCGGATCAATCCATGACTATTAGTACGGGCATAAATAGCAGCTGTTGCTACGATACGGTCTAAATTCCAGTAATCTCATTGGATAATCTAGGATTACATTGAGTCTCACATTGATCTGTGACTATTAGTACGGGCATAAGTCTGACCTATTATGCAATAGAACGTTCAATAAGCACTGAATATGGCAACGCTACAAAGTGGCCTGACATCTATAAACTGACAATTTTCAATTCTACCCTCTTTTAGACCACGCTATGCCATTGACTATGATCTGTTGATAAAAAATGTTCCAATATAATCTTTTAATCCATTTGTTGAAATAAGTTCCATTAACTTATCATTTTGATAACAATGCTGTATAGCAATGGTACATCAACCTTTGCGGTGGTGATTGATAAAGGGCACTTTTCTAAGACAAATTTTCAAATAAAATTTTTGTCCAAGTCCAAATCCTTGGGGGGTTCCCCCCAAAATCCCTTTAAAGCAATTTTTTGAATTTCTGATTTCAAACGGTCATAGCTCCGATATTATTGATTTTTTAAACTTAATACATTAGAACTTTTTTAAAGGTCATTCACTTATGTATAAATTAGGTTATAACCCCTTATCGTCTAGAATCAACGGATTTCGAGTTATCAATTAAATTAAAGGAAAAAATGTTTAAAAAATTCAGGTTTTATTTTTTTTTATTTTTCTTGCGAACCCCGTATCTCTTAAACAAGACGTCTTAAAAAAAACTGACGGTCCAAACCGGATAGGTAATTTAACGGGCTACAACTTTCGTTAAATCAAATTTTTTGGAAAACCGACCGTTTTCAAAAAAATTCTGAAAATAATGAACAAGGTGTAGGTAAAAAATATAAATTGATGGAATAGGTGTGACAGAACTTAACGAAAAAAAAGTGTCCTTTATCAGCACCTCAAAGGTTCTCCACGGTCACGGGACACCCTGTATAAGGCAAATTGATAAGTTTTGTTTTTAGTTTTAATAGTGACCGACCTAGTGTCTGTAATGATGATGTTCGTGGGATTTATTCCTGTGTTAGGAAAATTGATAGAAGTCCAAGTAATAGAAATCGGATTTATAGTTTTTCGCTTATACAGGATTATACTTTATTTAGGTAATAACTACTAAATTGTTGCTAAATCGCACTGCGACAAGTGATTTATTTATTTTTAGTTATCGCCGCCAATACTTCGGGTACTGCCACACTGTTTAGTACCTTGATCAACCATGGAATACTTTTATTTTTGGTTACGCATACATTTACTTGTATTATAAAATATATGGCCTGCTATGTAAGTAATTTTTTTTTATATAATATTATATCCTCGAGCAAAAAGCGGATAGCATTTCGGATTCCATCCATGATACACGATCTCATTATGCGCTCTATAATAATAAATTTAATTCATCCAAATAGAAATGCGCCAATAACACAGCAAATTGGAGCACCACAATAAACGACAAAGTTTTTAACGACGAAAAATCTCCAATTCAATGGTATTTCGTTAGCATGTGGTTAATATTGGGGACCGCCACGTCTTTGGGGTAAATTTCTTTCGCCTTACGTAAACTTATTACTCATATTGCGCTTCAAGTGCTGGCGATATTCATCCCGTTAACACTTGGGAACACGCGATAATGATGTTGGTAATGATTATGGGTTTCTTTATTTTGGATGGAGCCTTCGTCGGAGCTTGGACATCGCTCCAAATGGAATCTTATCGGAAGCATTCTAATTTCTCCAATAGACTGGAACTGATCGAAAAATCCTTGGTAAGTTAACTGGATGATAATGCTAAATATGCTAACGATCAACTTAGAATCACCCAAATGTGCCAAAAAATTTGAAGAACAAAATTTTGAATTATTATCGTACTTTTTGGAAACAAAACAAAGGAGTGAGGTACTCCATTTTTTTCTACGGACTGCCCAACACTTTCAAACAGCAAGTTTATTTGGACATGTTTTGGAACGTTTTCGAGCAGGTTTAAAAAGTTTTTCCTTATAACAAATCGTCGAGTGATTTTTAACTTTCAGTCATATCTGTTTACAAACATTCATCCTGCGTTTAAACGTGCAATTGCTTCCGTTATGACGACCGAAATATACACGGCCGGGGAGCACATTTACAGCGAAGGTAACAATAAAGAGCGCATGGTCTACTTGTTCAAAGGGACTCTGCAAATACTTTCAGCGGAAGATAGCCAAAGTCCTATTTTGACTTTGGGGATCGGAACGTGTCTCGGCGAAGTGAATTTGTTTTTCTCAGATCCAAGTCCTGTGAACGTAATTCACATTTATTTAATGCCCAAATTTTTCGACTCTTTTTAAATTGCTGAATTTTCAGGTTAGGGCAATTACGTATTGCATTCTGCAATGCTTAAAAAAAGAAGATTTTTGGAGGGTCGTTTTTAAATTTAGGAAACTAAAGCAAATACAACATATTCGCCATTTGATGGCGAAAAAAATTGAAAAAGCTCGAGATTATGACGAGTTGAGAAAGATGGTGATGGCACGTACAGATGAGTGGGTCATTTTTCCAATTTCGCGTACCAAAATACAATATTTTTTGCAGGGGTGCCGTTCTATCGTTAAAAATGGTAAAAAGTAATTTGAAACCAGAGCGATTTATTGCCAGTAACGTCATAATGAGAAAAACAGAAGCAACTGAAGTGGACATGTATGAACCTACCAACTTGTATACGCGTAGTTTGGTAAAAAAAATGTAATATACAGTGCGACGCACGCTGAACTTGATCATTTTTAGCATTACACCACTTTAAAATATTCGGACGAAACTTGTTTGCGCACCAGTTTTCCATGGATATTGCAACCGGAATCAACTCTACTAACAATTTGGGAATATTTATCCGGTTCTTGTATTTTGTTTGTTTTAACCGTATATCCTTATGTAATTAGCTTTCTACGAAAATTTGGACCCTCGCTTGCTCTAATGGTCACTTTCGTTAACGGAATTTATTTATTCGATTTGATCTTTCAAATATTTACAGCAATCGAGTTTGAGAGAAGTATTATGAAAATCTATCATTTAGTATAATCTCCCTCATTATAATCAGTAGCGTAAAACTTCCCCTGCAAATTTAGAATTTGCCCCGGATACCAGAAATCCACTCTACACCACTGATTATTCAATAAATTATTATTTCAAAAGCCTTTATTTAGTCCTCACTCATAATATCATCATATCATAGGAACATCGGTGTTATAAATTTAACGATAAAAAGGTAACACAAAAATTATTCAAGTTATCTTTAAAGGAATTGTGACAAAAATGAAGACTCTACTGGCGCTAAGATTTAGACAGTTCAGTTTTTTATGTGACTTTGCATCTATTTTCCCATTAGTATCGATTGCCAAATCTTTCCAAATCTTTACGAATATAAGAATCCTTAGTCTCTTGGCCTTCAACCGATTTCTAAAAGTGCCCAGAGTAAGATTTCATAAACTTTTGAAATTTCTTTAATTTCATTCAATTTTTTACAGTTACTAAACTTGGCTACAAAAATTACTTCCAGTTTTGACGTCAACATCGCATTAATGAGATGCATCAAATACGTAATTTCATTTTTAATATTGGCATATTTTACTGGTGCGGCCTTGTATATGGTTGCTTGTTTTTATGAGTAAGTGAATTTTTTTTCTATTTTGGAGAACTAATTTGAATGAAAAAAAAAATAGAAGCTGTTCCGCGGATGGTTGGTTCGCCCAAATACAAAGCGAAGATGCGGCAGTTGGTGGTGACCGCCACCAACGTCCATTTGCTTTGAGCTTGTATTTTGGAGCTTTAATAATTTCTTTAACATCATATGGTAATATAACGCCGTTGAATATGATGGAAATTGGATTTGCAATGATCTATTCTCTAATGGGGGTGCTTGTGTTTTGTTATTTGGTTTCGGATTTTTCCGCTACGCTAATGTTGAAAGACAGAGCCAAGCAAGTGATTTACGTTTGGACGCCAAAGTTTTTAATCCTTAACTTTATAGGTTAACTTTCATCGAAGTGGTTACAGTAATAAAAAAATATTTAATATCAAACAACATGCTCTTGAACAATCAAATTCGTACAAACGAATATTTGACTCTACAGTGGCGCATCAACAAGGGATACTACATTCGAAAAGAACAGTCGATATATTTCGATATTCCAATCCATTTGTATCGTCAACAGCAGAGTGCAAAACATCTCTTGACGCTGGCGAAAATTCCCCTATTTGAGGGTTTAGACAAAAAATTGATGGACGATATAGCCATGCAATGCAGACAAATATTTTTACCACCAAACGAAATAGTAATTTACGCAGGAGAAACCGCTCGGGAATTGTACTTTATAGATAGAGGTTATTGTGAGGTAATTTTTCCCGTGTCGATAATCCGTCTAAAAATTTAAGCAATGAATTGTAGAAGATATCTGCTGCCTCTGGAAAAACGGAAATGATTTTTGGGCCTTCGTCTTACTTTTGCGACTTTGATATGATACTAGGCGAGTTGAAATCAATTATCCATATATCCATCATGTGCGCGCCTAGTTTCTTTAATTTTTTTTTTTTTTTTCGATAGAACAACCTGGAATTCATAATATCCGCACCATTACCCACGCAAGAATCCTGAAGGTTCCTTATATTTATATAAGAAGAGCTTTAGCCATAGCTAACTTAGAAAAACCATTATTAGAACTTGCAAAAGTTACTAAATCGTCATTGGTACGTAAATATTTCGGTATAATCAACACTGTACAGGGTGACTCAATTTCGATGCCTCTTATGGGGAAGTCGGTAACTATAGGAGATATTGAAAAATTGATGGCGCATCCTCTATCTCTTTATTTGAGAAAAGCTCAATGCCCAAAACCGGAATTCGCTAACTTTTCGATAATTGTCGATATCTGGGTTGTTTTTGAAGTTTCCAAAAAAGTGTTAACTTTTCAGACACTTTTTTAAAGGCAACAAAATGGACTAAAGAGATTTTAAATATCTAAAGTTAGTTTTAAAAAAATGTTTTTTTATCATTTCATTTAAATGATGACATGCAATTGGCCTTTTAACGTCTTGCTTAAGACGATGACTAAAATACTTAGAATAATAGAATAAATCGGAACCTAACAGAAAGCCAAAATTTTGGACACTAACTCGGAAACTAACTTAGATATTTAAAATCTCTTTAGCCCATTTTGTTACCCTTAAAAAAGTGTCTGAAGAAAGTGTTAACACTTTTTTTGAAACTTCAAAAACAACCGAAATATCGACATTTATCCGAAAGTCCAATAATCGAACACTTGGCTATAACTCGAAAACGAAGAAAGATAGCAAATTCCGGTTTTGGCCATTGAGCTTTTCTCAAAAAAAAAACAGATCGAAGATGCGCCATTCATTTTTAGATATCTGCTATAGTTACCGATTACCCTATAAGACGCATCAAAATTGAGCAACTCTGTACAGTGCAGTGGCATGTGGTCGGGAACTGATCTTGACGGTTTTTTAATTTAATTTCAATCGTCATTATTTATCTAGGTATACACGAGTTTTCTAAATAATAAATCAGTTATTAGTTATTTGTGCAACCAGTATTGAACGGCCATACTTTTGGCAAAGGCCTTTTTCGGTTTTCACCGCCCATTGCTGCCACTACAACTTGTTGGAGGGAAAACCAGCAAATACAAAATATTGAAAAATTTTAAAACAATAATTTTTTCAAAAAAATATTAATTTCCTAAAACAAAAAATTATAATTCAATGCAGAATTTTGGAACCCGACAATATATTATGACAATGAGGTATTGAAATTAAGTTTGAAAAAACAACAAAATTATATTCGCACCAGAGATAGCATCACCTAGGAGGCGTTCAAATATTACGTAATCAGACTTAGGGAATCAGACTTCAATTTTTTCTAACTTTTGCTGACAAAGAGAGGAACATAAAAAAATGATTCTAAATTTTCTTCTTCTTCTACACGTGTTAGGTTGTACTGACCCGTTACGTCAGCCTTGATCAGTCCCTCTCTTTCTAGGTCTGCCAATTTTCTAATTTTATTAATTAATTTTAATGATAGATACTACTTGAATCTAAAATATAATTTGTTTTTTTAATTCTTACGTCTTATCATTTTGGTGAGGGGGGTTCACAATTTTCTTGTTTTCTCCATTGTCTGGTCTAAAATCATTAAAAGTTGGTTTATGTAATACTTGAACGCCTCCCTATATAATTTATAGAAGGAAACCTTTTTCATGTAAAAAAATTAATAGGCGGTGCAGCGTCTATTTTTACGAAGTGGAACTGTAAATTATCATTACATGAAATCAAAAGAAAAATTTTCGTGGTTCATATTCCCACGTCGAAAATTGCATCCTTTGAGTATCGATTACGACAACGGCTTTGATAACGTGGGAGTTTGGAGATTTTTTAAAGCCGTTTTACTACGCCGAACCATTTTGCCAAATGGAAATTTTATTATCCATTGGGAAATCATCCAAACGGTTCGAATTTTTATAATGGGGTTTTATTACATCGCCCTTCCGTTTTATGGTGCTTATTCCATTATAGCTCAGTACATTTGGATATTTTTTGATATTATCGGCTTTATTGACATGTAAGTGAAATTATTTGCACAAGAAACAATTTTTCATCCGAATTTTTAGATATGTTCGGATGCACGTATGCTACTACGATAAAAAGGGAATTTTGGTTACACATCCACGATATACCGCAACCAATTATTTGACCACTTCGTTCACTGTTGACTTTTTAAGCTTGTTTCCGTTTCCTTCGCTCATAAAACTGATTAATGTAGCAAAAAGTGGTACCAAAACAACCATAAATACTGTGGAATCCTTAGCGCGACTTCATAAATTACTCCAATTATATCGTGTTCCGGGATTATTCGAATATTACGCAGTTAATCTGAAAACCCGAGGAGTAAAAATGTAAGTTGTATTATTTTTGAGTTCAAAATAAAACCTTTCCTTTTAGGATAATCCTTAAATTTTTTCCAATAAGCATGATTTTGTTAAATGCGTGTGCAAGTGTCCTCGTTTTTATAACATGCAACTTATCGTTCGACAATAATGGTTACTATAAAATTGAACCAAAACCTGGAAGTTGGTTAACAATAGCCGAAAAAACTTGTAAGGATAATCGCTTACGTGACTGTAAACCATAACAGGGGAATCTTTGTATCCTTGACCCATAAGCATGCTGAACCTAAAGGATTTTGAGATAAATAGCGTTAGTCAGATGACGTTTTTGAGAGAAGAACTAATCCAGTATGCGTTTCTTTGTTTGGTCAGTTTCAAGGGGTCAAAGATCTTCAGTTTCCCCTATATAAATAATAATCCTTGGTTTATATTAATTATATTAATATTACTTGGTTTTTGCAGTAAACTACAATGTCAACGAACCGATCAACGCATACATCACTGCCAATTATTTTATAGCAATATTAGGACTTTCAGCGGGCAACACAAGTTTCAAAGCCCAAAAATTAACTGAATTTTTATTTATAATTCTAGTGATCGTTTTAGGTGAATTTATTATTACAGTACAAATTTAAATAAAATGAAAAACTTTTAAGGATACTTGCTGTTCACCTACATAGTCATATCTTTGGTAACTCACAAAGCAGGCATAGATATAAATCTAACGTTGTATCAGGAACACATGAGACACTTGATTAGTTTCATGGAAAAAGAAAAAATTACCAGGAAATTACAAAAGTACAATTTTTGGGCAACTAGTAATGAACGCTTTTCATACAATATTTTTTCTTCTATTGTTTGAAAAAGAAACAAAAAATCGATTACACCAATCAATGAATCATCGGTGCACAAAACTGCGACTCATAGTTCTACTAGAATAGGTAGCCGTCCTACCTGTAACATGTAGGTGTCGAGGTGTAGAAAAGTAAAACGCACTAGTGCGGAAAGAACTTATTTTACCTTCTCAAACGAATATCGAAAAGTTGAACTTTTTCAAACAGTAATAAACAAAAATATTTTGAAAATACTCAATTTTTCACAATTCCTATAAAACTAAAACCTTTTTCAGAAGAGTAATCAATCATTTTGAGCACATTTGGCAAAGAACTCATGGAATGAATTCGAGCAATATTTTAAGTAAATGCCATTTGGCGCTTCACGAGGATTCGGTATTGTATTTGTACGAAGACACATTGTTGAAAGTTCCCATCTTTGAAGATATGGGCAAATCGTTTTATCGCCTCTTGGGATTACATTTGGAGGAAATGTACTTTTTGAACGAATCAACTATCATCAAATTAAATGACATCATAAGCACCATTTATATAATCCACAAGGGGGAAGTTAGAGTTTTAGGGCCAGATGGTTCAACGTTTGCATCTCTAACAAGAGGATGGTAAGCATTTTATAGATGTTAAACCTTAGTTGCAAATAAATCACTATGCTCAGTGGAATTAATTTCCTGATGAAAGATGCCTTCTTAACATCTAATTTAATTGTGAAACATTTCAGTTTTTGATTTCTTTGTTTTGCTTCCAATCCAATCGCCAATCCAAAATCCCCAAAAAAAATTGTATATCTTTCTTTTTAGCATGTTCGGCAATATTGACCAAACTTTGCATTCACGTTGTATGATAACGGTGGTTGCCACCACGACAGTAGATGTCCTATGCATATCCACTGATAAATTTTATAATTTGGCGTCCGACTATCCAGCTTTATTGAACAAATTTAAAACAAGCGTGTTTATGGAAAATGCCGTAACCCTCAGCATATTTAATTTTATCCTCTCGAGATTAATTTAAATTTTTTTAGTCGTTTGTCCCAATTAAAAACAGAAAAGAAGAAATGCCAATTCACGTTAAGGATACTACTAAAGAAAAACTACATCATAACCCACTGTTGCGTTTTTCTTCTAAATTATGTTTCTATCTCTGACGTAAATGGTATTTTAGGTACAAAGAACTTGAAAAAATTTTAATTTCGATGAGATTACCAATGATGTTGGGTTCGTTTGTGTCTTGCATTCTCGTGACGTACCATTTGGCATATCAAGATCATTCGTCTTGGATTTATGTATTATCTTATATTCTCGATGTGATGCATTTGATAAAATTGTTTGCTGGTTTTCACGTGCCATATTACGACAAATTTGGAGTTCTAATTAAAGATCGGGGAAAAATACGCAAAAGGTAAAACGGAAGCGTACTGTAACTGACCTCTTAATTATTTATTTTCAGATACCTTACGCCAATGTTATTTTACAAAGAACTGTTTTCTGTTTTCCCTTTAGAATTTTTAGTTGTGTTTGTGACGAAAAGCCACATTCTCTATGCTCTAACCTGGTTTCGAATCAATAGGATATTGAGAATGGTATGTATACCATGACACTGTTCGAAACATCTGGACTCCATAATACTCATGGAAAAAGGAACTGATGGTTTACATATCCTCCCAAGTCCATTACATTTGCTTTCCTTTCTTTCAGTTGAATGTATACCACTACTTCAACGTACCATTTGACCGATTAAACGTCAACGTCGTTGGTGTAAAGTTGGGCTCCATCGCAATATTTTTCATATTTCTGCTTCACTTTGGAGCATGCTTGCTCTATATGTTTGCGTGCCCCGTGGGTGTGTGTTCAACAACAAGTTGGATTTCTTACAACGGTGAAAATTAAAATTATTTTTAAATTAATTAAATTTACTTCCATTTTTATCAGACCAAATACGATCCAATAATCACTACTTGACCAGCCTGTATTTTATTACCTGTATCATTTGTCATAGCGGTTTTGGTCATGTAGCCCCAAGAACTATTTACGAAGTGATTTTATGCAGTTTCATGTTGCTGGTGGCAAAATTTGTGCTGGCCGTACTTATGGGTGAAATATCGGCTATAGTGCAATATTTCTCCTGTACTTTACTTCGTTATGACTACCAGAAGAGAACGTTAAGGGTAACTGCGTCATAAATTTGCTAATAAAACTACCAAGTTCTTTCCGATAGGAATTTATGGACAACAGTTTCGTCGCAGAACCGTTAGTAAAAAGAATTATTAATTATATGGAAAAATTGTGGGCGACCGATAAAGGTTTACAGGTACCGCAATTATTAAAGGCAGCTCCCAGTTATCTCATGGAAGAGGTAAAAATGGAAGCATATGGTAAGCATTTATTGGAGGTAATTGAAAACTATTTTTGTTACGGTCCAAATTTAAAATATTGATTTTGTTAGAATTTTCTATTCGTTTCCTGTCACAAAGACTTCTTGAGATTGTTAATTGCGAAATTACACGTTCAGAGATTTTTTAAAGGAGATATAATATGCCAACAAGGCGATATAAACAATACCATGTATTTTATACATAAAGGATTAGTAAATGTGTACATTGTCGTGGATAAGGAAGAAATCATCACGGAATCCCTGTTGGAATTAGACTGCTTTGGTTTGGTGCGCAATTAAAAGCGCGTTGGTGGGCTGTAATTATTTTGGTAATATTGTATTTTAGGTTCAAGGATTATTTGCTTCTACTCCTCATACGCACACGTACAGATCTGAAAGTTCGTGTGTGATACTTACACTGGACTTGATGGATTGGGTTTATTTATTAAAATATTACAAAGCAGCGCGTAGTGAAATTTATACAAAATTGATGGATATGAAAAAATTTAATTAAAATGTATTTACTTAAGCAGTTAATATATTATATCCTGTCATATCTTAAATAACCTAATTATTTCTAAAAAAAAATAATTTTATCTGTGAATAAATAATATTGTTAGACAACCCCTAATGGAAAGAGATAACATAGCAATATATTGCACCCTTTTCGCTCCGCCTCACGCAGTTGAGTTGCAAGAAACCACGTGGTGCTTGTAGTCCAGGCGCCAAAGCACCAAAAATGGTGCTGCAAAGCATAAAATCCTGGTAAGGGATTTTTCAATTGGATTATGTTAGTGGATGGCTCCTAAGTCTAAAACCGGGTTTTCGGCCTCGGATAGCACTCGCGTAAGCCGCCATCTTCAACGAAAAATTTAACAAAACCTAAATTTTGAATTTTTCAACTGACTATATCTTGAAAAATATTGACTTTAGAGCAAAAATCTTCAAACAAAAATGATAGGAAGTTTAATTTTCTACAAAAAAAGTTATTATCATTTTTATCGTCCGGCGCACCGTTTACGAGATATTAATGAAAACGTGCTTTTCAAGATGGCGGCTGAAGCGAGTGCTATCAGAGGCCGAAAACCCTGTTTTAGACTTAGGGGACATCCATTAACATAATCCAATCAAAAAATCCCTTACCAGGATTTTATGTTTTGCAAATACACCTGGCGCCTGATTGTCATATCATCTTTTCAATCCCCATTCCCGCTGTTTGGGCAACACTGGAACAAACAACTTTCTGCCATCAAACTAACCTAACCTAACAAATTGTGTTGTTAACAAGCCATGGTGTCTACTAGGGCACCCAAATATAAATTTAACGAAGGCGAAAGAGTTTTATGCTACGAACCGGATCCGACTAAGGCCAAAGTTTTATACGATTCCAAAGTTTGTTTCTAAATTTTGTGCGTAATCTTACCCGTTAGTTTCTGTCTAATTGTAGGTTTTAGACGTTGTCAACCAAAAAGATAATCGAGGCAAAAAGAATGTCGAATATTTAATTCACTTTCAGGTAATTTTCTTGGCTTATAAAATTTCACAACTTTTTATGATTTCAAACTTTAGGGATGGAATTCGTCTTGGGATCGGTTGGTAAATGAGGAGTTTGTTTTGAAAGATACGCCGGAAAATCGACAGCTACAAAAAGATTTAGCAGAAAAATCTCAACTTCAAATGTGGGTTTACTTTAATAATATTCCATCTATCCCTTACATTGCTAAGCGCTACCCTATTTTATTACAAATAGGCTGGCGCTTTGCGATTTAAGGATAAGTAATTTATTGCTTGCAGAGGTTCATATTTGTACCGAAAAGAGAGAAAAAAGAATCGTAAACCAAGTGACCGCATTGCTCCTTCCTCAGAAGATGGAAGTTGTAGTAGCCCGACGAGAATGGATACAGAAGACTCCAACAGCTCATATTCGGGTGAAGAAGATTCATCAATCGAAGATGAAACAGTGCCAATCGAATTGACCCAAGATTTACGCAACATTTTAGAACACGATTACCATTTAATAAATAACAGAAATAAAGTGAGCATTTTTAAATACTATAATATTTTTAACCTGAACTATATTTTGTTTGTGCTGCAGTTGATGAAATTGCCAGCCGAACCAAATGTGATTACAATTTTGGAAATGTATTGGCGTCATTATGCTACCAGTTTGCTATATGGAACAAACAAAAAATCACATTCCAGACGTAGAACGCCTTCAAAGATCAGATATGACGATTTACAAAGAAGGTAAATCAAACTATAATTACAAAATTTTTAGTAAAGCCTTTTTTTTCAGCCTCAACATATGCAAAGAAATGCTCGATGGTCTGAGAATTTATTTTGATTTTACTTTAGAAGACCTTCTGTTATATAAAAGGGAGCAAAAGCAAGTTGAAGTCGGTCAAGCCAAGTTTTTGTCATTGAATCCATCTGTTAAGCAAGACACGTAAGTATTTCAATTTCCTTTTTGTTTAAAATAACGGTTTGTGATATTTATTTTCCCTAATAACTCGAAAATTGTAAAAGATTTCAATGCTATTAATTATCTTAAATGAATTTTAAACATTCAACCCCCGATCTATGAGGATGTTCATAATTCCATTCATAGCACTACCACAACATCATTAGGTCCATAATTTTGGAAATCGATCTTTCATCCTTCTCACTTTCCCAATAGTCGATAAAACCATTTAAATACCTTATTTCATATTACTTTATCTCAAGTTTTGATCTTCACAATTTTTTGATTTTTATTAGTTTCTTCCTTTTTTTCGACTTTGTTTTCCCAAATTTGATCTTTCATATTTTCTTCCTTCTCTAGAACCAAACTACAATCAGTTTCAATTTATTGGAACTACTTTTATACATCTTTTCTCGATACATTCGCACCATATTTAGTAATAGCTGTTGACGAATTTTTAATGTTCCAAATGAAAACGTGAATTTTTATATAAAAAATCGTATATAAGATAAAAAGTTCGAGAATTTTTTCCAAAAAACTAATTTATTCCTTATTTTAGCCTCTGTGTGTTTTGCTTAGATTACCTCGAAATATTTGACTGAATTTAAAATTATTTTATTGTAACAGGTTGGTGAAAGGTGAAATTGAAGACCTCGAGTATGCTCATCTACCTAATATGGAAACAGATGATGTAGCATACAATAATTACATTGAAGGAAATTCGGGACAAAGAACACGAAGAAGAGGATTGCGATCCGGTCGTAGTTTGGATAATGATACTAATGGAGTTCAGGTCGAAGTAACCACCAGTGCTAAAAATTCTTGGTAAAACTTTTCTTGCCAGAGTGAGTGTTTAAATCTAAACTTAAACTTTTTTCTAGTGTGAGCTCCGAGAGTTCAGGACCAGCTTCAAAAATTTTATCGTGGAAGCTTCTCCCTGATCATGTTTACAGCCAACAACCTTTACCTCCTTCATTGGTCTATGGTGCAACTCACCTACTTCGATTGTTTGGTATTGAACAATTACTTTTTTATTTACTTTGGTTTTAATTTTATAATTTTAGTTAAACTACCCGAGTTATTGAATGTGTGCAGCATGGCAGATCATAAGTTGAGACTTTTGATGAGACACCTCGAGTCATTTATCAAGTAAGTTTATTTTTATATAAATATTGACCAAAAAGACTTCCCTCGGGCTTATTAAAATTTCTAGAAAAAAATCGAACAAAAATATTCAAAATTAGGAGAACCGGCAGATGCTAACCAAGTCTTGGTTATGAAACTTCACGTAATCGTAGTGGAGAAAAGTAATAATAAAACCCTGCAATATCAGAGGAAGATATAATCAAATGTGGAAACTTTGATTCTGCTCATATTTCTCAAAGTTTGAGAAATTTGAGTGATTAGCACTACCAAGTGTCCCATTTGTCTTATGTTCAAGAATTGTGCTGGTTTCATTTTTTCCTCAATTGATTTAATTAAAATTTAGAATAATCAAAATATTCGAAACACAAAAACAGATATGACACAGCCTTATAATTAAAATGCATCGTCATTGTATTATTTGATAAGTTTCCAATGTTTAGTAAGAAGGGCTTAAGTCAAAAATTGGCAATTTTTTTATTGCTGTAGTTAAATATATTTTGAATGCAATTTCGACTGACACCAAGAACATAACTATACCTTTTTTCATTCACAGATCGTATAGGGCAATTACAATTTAAATTGGGTTTTACACAAAACTATGCTTTCCGATTTAAGCCCTTCTTACTAAGCATTGGAGAATTATAATCGTGGATCGAATTTTAAATCTCTTTTGTGAAAACCACCATGAAAGATGTTCTGACCACTCCATATATGCACAAATATTGCAAAATTTGTTATAAATAAAATTTTTGTTACAGTTTTGTAAATCATCATAAAGAATGGTATGGTGATAAATTTTATGTGGAATGAACTATCGAAACAAACCTGGATAAGAAGTTCTACCCAAGGAAAATAACCACAAGCATTTTTGAAAATGAAAAAATACATTTATTATATACAAAAACAAATTTTTAATCTTAGACAATATAAAATTATAACAAAACTTTAAGTTTTATTTCGTATTATCACCATTTTCAACCAAGCTCATATCTTTTTGTTAGCTAAGTAAACCTTAAGATAAACATTGAATCTTATTCTCAAGTCAGAGGTTGAATGGAAGTTTGTTCATCTTCAACAGGAAGATCTTTAAAAAAATTATTTTGCACTATGTACCTGACACATTGCAAAATAACATTACGTTCATGAACAATATCCTTCTCTAGCAAACGCTCCAGCAAAGTAATTTTACGTTTCTTATAAATTTTTCTATCCTCCCACTTGGGTTTATTTTTGCCATCTTCAAATCTAGCACGTTTATTTTCATTGCAATTTTTTCTTGATCTTTTACGTCTACGCGTACTTTTAATGTTCTCTTGCACGTCAATTTTCTCTTCGGGAGTTTCAATGGTGACTTGTTTCACAATTTTTTCTTCGGTTGGTTGTTCATCATCACTCATTGCGTTTAAAACTTTAGGTGGCTCGACCTTTGGTAAAATATCGTCGAAATCTGAATCATCAGATGAATTGTAAGCACTCATGAGACTACCTAATGCATTGGAAAGTACAATTTTTTCAGGAGCATACACCCTCTCGGTATCACATTCATCATCATCGATGTCAAATTTATTATCTTCGATCTCTTCCTCACCAAATATTTCTATGATCCCACGAAAGGGCGGTAGGTTACCGTTCCAGTCCGATTTATCTTCAAATACTGAAATATGTTTAACTTCATCTTTCTCCTTTTTAGGCTTTGACTTTTCTTGTGTGATAACAGGTCTTTTGGTTCGATTAACTGACAGGGCCACTAGAATATAAAATCAAGTTATAGAAAACTTCATACATTTAAAAAAAAATATTTACTTCTCGTTTTGTTTTTCCTATCGAATTTATGCGGATTAGCCTTTAATCTCTCTCCTCTCTTTAACCTCTCGACTTGTGCGTTATGCCGCATTTGAATGTTTGTTCTGGTTGGAAACTTTGACTTCCTGTCACGAATATACAGGGCCGTCAATTCAGGAGTTTCCAAACTTCTAATTTTATTATTTAATTCAGACAGACTTTCTTTGTCAACTTGACACGCCATAAAATTTTCTTCATCGTCTTCAAAATCATCGTCTCCATTATAGGAATCGTCTACTAACGAAAAGACTTCTTCGTCTTCGTCGTCATTTTCAAATTGGTAACTCATTTCGTCTTCACTACTTTCTGAAACCTAAAATATCAATTTAAAAACGTTCCACGATTTTGAGAAAACAAAGTTTCAAACAGTTTGTGAAACAAGAACAGAAGTTTTTGACCAATCTACTATTAATAATTTAAAAATTAGAATTGCTGCAATTTTAATTTGATAATAGAAAATAACAAATAGCAACTTACGGAAAATAATCCATGTGCTTTGTGTAAAATAAAATTATAAAACACTAATTCACTGTTAAATTAATTTAATGATCCATTGTTAAAAAATCAAATAGATACATTATTCTCAATTCACACTTAAAATAATGAATAATTTTGATGTCTTTTCCTCACCTTTTGCTTTAAATTATTAAAACACGAAAATTTCAAGATTTTTTTAAATAACCATAGAAGTTAGAAGTTTCTAAGTCTGTGGTTACTACTTATAGTTTAAAAATTTGATTTTTAAGATTGGTAAATGTTTAAAATACAGAGTTGAAGAAAATATTTTCTAGTAATGTGTTGTTGATTCGTCCTGTACAATGAACCCAATTTATTATCAATGTTAATTGAACAATTCCAACTTCCAAGTGATAATAAATAATAAGTCGGTAATTGACTTTCAGGTTTTAAAAATGCGTTAAAAACACTTTTTATTTGGTATTTGTTGGAATTCAATACCTTAATGGCACTTTCAGAAATAATTTTTGTACTAACTTGTAACTCTGAATTCCGCTGAAAAACAACAGAATTGAATTAAGTGCTCAATCAAAAATTAAAAAAGGATTGACATCAATGTTTTTCTACCACAGTCAAAACTCTTTAAATCGTACTCCCTTTAGTTCGAAATTTTCTCTAAACCGAATAGGGTTTTGTGTGTAAAAATTAATCTCTAAATCGAATTTTTTTCATTCAAACTCGCTTTAAATCGATCCAATGTTGGGCATTTGATCTCAGTTTACATGTAATTCACCTCTTTATAAATCGAATTTCTATCTTGAAGTGTAAGCATTTCTTTAACCCTTAACTTGGCAACGTATCTCACGAGATACATGGTTTAAAAAAATTCCATTTATCATGTAGGCTCGATGATTCTGGAATGGACGAAATGGAATTTTTTTAAACCATATATCTTGTGAGATACGTTGCCAAATTCAAGGTTAAAAATATTCCATTTCATCCATTCCAGAATCATCAAGCCTACCTGATAAATGGAATTTTTTTAAACCATATATCTCGTGAGATATGTTGCCAAGTTAAGGGTTAAAATAAAACCCATCGTATCTATCTGATACGTCACGTCAGAACTTTATAAAGATATACCTTTCTATATTTTTAATTTACATGTATGACTACAAAAATGTTTTTTGAGCAGGTAGTGTTACGTATATTTCCATTATGTAAGAAAATTAACTTTTCTTTTTAGTTAACTTTATAGACATGTTTTTATTTTTTCCTATTTCGTTTCTTGCTCTCGTAACTCAAAAAATTCCCCCTAATTCGAACAAATTTTAATGCATTATGAGAATTCGATATAGAGAGTTTTGACTGTATTGCCCTTCAATCATTCAATTTATTAATAAATTCTGTTTCGTTCTCACTGTTAAAATTTTATTGTACATTATCTGCAGGTGATTGGTGAGGCCAACAAACATTTTCAAATTTGACCATTTGGGCAATACGTTTTGAAAGGGCTGGCTATTCTTGTTCCTGCCAAGATTTCTAAATCTAGTAATATTTCTAGCTGGTAAGCAGTGTTAGCACGAGTAATTTCTGAAAATGTGAGAAATTTTTAACCTTTATGTGACTGAGAAAAAAAAAACCCTTTTAATGGCGGCATGGATACCGGGGTACCTTCACACATTACGTCCACCCATCCGCGCCTATGCAAAGTTTATAATTATTATCTACGATAGTAGTAAGACAAAATTTCCAAACTCAACAACGTTGAACACAAAACATATGAATGCTTAAAACTGCAAAAGGTACCCGGGTACCTATCCAGTCACATAAAGGTTAAATGGGTAAGTAATTTGAGTAATTGAAAGTAGCGGGAAATTTTAAAGAAAAGTAAAAAAAAATTTGAATTATGAATTTTAAATTTATTTTCGTATTTTTAATAAGTTTGCAGCAAACTACATGCTGCATCTTTTATTTATCTATAAAATTTAAGAAAAGATGAGGGATTTTGTCAACATTGCTGAGAAATATTCTACTAAAGCATTGGCAACCCTCCTGGTAAGTTAAGTGTACACTGAATTTATATTTGACCAATAGGAGTTAGTAATGTGCAGTAAAAAATGCACTTGTGCATTCAACTTACCAGCTAAAAACGCTATAAGAGATTGGCATTTGCAAAAATCTTGGCTAAGTGGCAAAAGGTTTTCGAACAAAATGGAGCATATTTGGTTTAAATAAAAAATTTTGTGTTTGAAAAACTATCTAATTTGGATGTGAATTTTTTAGCACACCTAATTATATAAGACACAAATTTTTACTCGTGAGCTTCTTGGGCTCCTTACACGATATCGAAAATTCGCAGAATTACGCATTTGTGTGGGTCTAGCATTAGAATATGACAATGACAAGTAAGGTAGGTTCTTATAATGCACATGACGTAAATGTATCCTAGCGGTAAAAATTCGTGCCACCACAGGAAACATTTTCAAAAATGATTTGTGCCACTCAAGGGTCAATAAATAATTTTACTTGACCAGCTCTCCACTATGACGGGTACAAGGTAGATTTAAAAAAATTGAGGAAACAAATACATTTTACTTTTTGAGATCTCCTAAGTCTTAAGAATGAAGTCGAGCTAATTTTAAATGTTATCTACCTCACTGTTAATCCAATTGAATTTAATAGTTGTTAGATACTTTATATCGAGGGAGTAAACTACAGGGAAATTTTGGTCTATGAAAAAAAGATCTATTAGTTGCAAGGAATTGGTGTACAAGATTTTGATCCGTAGTTTACCTCTTGCTCTATATTTAATATGAGTCTCATATACAGTGGTGCCTGGTTATAACAAATCTCAAGGGGCCTTGTATAGGTCCTTATGGGACCTTGATGTTTGGGGTTAGTTCCTATAGTTGATAGTAGCGGCTGATGACTTTTCAATTTAAAGAGGCTAAATGTCAAGTATAATAGTGGAAGGATGTAACCTCATCCCAACTTTTTTTAAATTAAAATAAAAATAACTCGGATAATGCTGTATAGGATCTTCCTTTACAGAGGAGGCTGACGCTCAAGCATGTCATTAGTGATGATCCTCTAAATCGATAGCGGCATATATTTATATGAAGATTTCAGTCGATACATAGTAACTGCAATTTAATCTGTATAATATTATGGTGATTAGAAATCTCTTCAAAGAATTATTAGTTGGATAGGTAATGCCCGATTTCTTCACCTATCGAGATGAGACGAGAGAGAGGTCTATCGAATAACAAATCTGACCAACAAATTAATCAAGTGATCAATTAGACAACCGCAATTCAAATTCAAAATACAAATCAAAAATTTCACTGGTTACTTCATTAATTTGTAAGACGGATTTGTTATCTGATAGATATCTCAAGATGAAGAAATCGGGAATAAACCAAACAAATTTAAAATTTGTCAGCCTTCATCATCAGGACAAACAAGTTAAAATGGTACAAACGTTTGATTGTGAATCGATGAAAAGTGGGACACATGGGCCAATACCACGATTACATTCAACAGAGTCAAAAGAATAAAATTGTATAAAATATAAAAATTGTAACAATTTTGCATAACAATGCAACAAAATAAAAATGTAGCAATTAACAAAAATAAAAAATTTATTTTTGATTTTTTATTGGAAGGATTGATATTTTTCGAGCTCTCAATGGGAACTTGAGAAGTGAAGTTAGAGAATTCCCTAACTTTTTCAGGTTTTCCATGACTAAAATTGAAGATTTCCCTTAACTTTTTAAACCTCGATAAAATTTAGAAATGAATTTTGTTTTTTAAACTTTCCTGGCCCAGTCTTAATTTCTCTGACGAAATTTATCAATACAATTTAAAAATTCCTGACTTTTCCAGACGAATGAGAGTACCCTGTAAGAATTGAAGTTCAATAAGTCGATAACTAAACACTGGAAGTCTCGGGGCTTAGATATTGTATTTTTAGTGTTTGGATATGGACTAAAGAAATTATCAAATCTAATTTAAAAAATTTGGTTATTCCTGACTCATGAGCACCAATATGGTCTCAATAATGAAATGAATTGCAAACATTGGAATAAACTGTTATTGTTTACAAAAAATGTAAGATTTGATGTATGATTTATGAAGGTCAGAGTGAAGTTGAATCGAAAAATGCCTCTTTAAGAGGCTACCAGCTTATTAGAGAGCTTCATAAAATATAAAACTTAGAAGAAACAAAATGGGAATCCAAAATTAAACAAAAATATTAATTTTGAAAACCAAACTTATCCAAAAACTAGCAGCAAAATTTTATGTAGCAAGTATGTTTTACTAAACCGTGATACAAAATATTCCTATTCTTTCGAAAGAAAATTTAGCCAGTTTTAAGATTGTAGTGCAGCTGTATATTTTACCTTTCAGAAACTAAAACGGCGTAGATTTTTAATAAAAAAGTAATTTTCTTGAAAGGTATGAACTTCAATTAGTGATTGCCAGATACCATTATGTTAATACAAGAACTACATACCATTCACCACTAGCTTTTAGACAAGAAAACCTTCCCAGAAATTGTAGAATTTTCCATTTCAATTCATGCAAATATAGCAACTTGGCAAGAATACTGATGAAAAAACTGTTTACTTTCTAATTTATGTCAATTTTTTATAAAAATTTTAAGGTGTGTCGACCGAATTGAAATTATTTGAATAAAAACTCGAAAAGGTTGCCAGTATTTGAATTTTTTGTTTAAATTTTAAAGAAAATTATAAAAATATAAATAATATTCTTGTTAAGTTGCAATAATGTGCACCATTTCCTGTGTTTTACTATTAAGAGAAAAATGCATAAGAAAGCAGACAAATGTTTCACTCAAATTCAAAAGAAATTGCAAAAAGTTGATCAATTCCAACCAATCAGAATTGACTATGTTTCCATTTTAGAAAAATTGTTTTCGACTAAACAAAAGTTTTAAATCAAAAATTCAGGTTTTTGTTTTACCAAAAATAACCATTTTTGTAATCAAGTCAAAATTGTCGACTTGGAGAAATCAAATTAATTTTTTAGTGTGTTCTTCCACAATGGGAAGTTTGTTTCATACCTTTAATAGTTGGTTCAGCAAATACATGCCCAAAAAAAGTGAAATTTGTTAACGAAATTTATTTATTATTACTCAAGTTAAACTAATTGTACAATTCTTAATTTTAAGAGGTACGTGTAGTTAAAAAAAAACTGGAGAGCGGAAAAATTGCTTCCATTTTGGTTTGTTGACATCACTTCGTTCAGTAAATTTATTGAAACGTATCAACTTCAAAAACGAACAAAAAATTTACAAGGTGATACAATTACTTACAAAATTTACACTCAAAAATTGACTATGACACATCAATTCATTATAAATTACTAACATCGATAAATAATCATGACACTTTTAGATTTTTTTTGTATTACACAAAAAAAATTCAGCCAATGCTCTATTCCAGTAGAAATGGCTGTAAAAACTGAACAAACTAAAAATCGTATTTTATACACAGAAACACAAGTTGATAATTCTAAAGTTTAGATCAATTCAGGCTTTTGTGAAGCAAATGGAGGTTGGCTCGGAAGGAGGTGTATCTCTAAGTTGAAAGTGAAACATTTGCTTCCCGCTACACAAACAAGTGTTCTAGTTTGTGTTTACTCCCTGCAAACAAACCCAACCTTTTATGAAAAAATAAATAAGCTTTTGAATTAATTTTTGAAATTTTAACCCCCGCAATTGAAATTAAAATCTAAGTATGTACCTATAACACAACGTCAGCTGTGTAATCAGTAGGTGTAGTAGACAAAATAGGCGCACTCTGACCTTGGGGCATGAGCTGTGGGATACGCACCTCCTCTGGATGCACTTTGACGTATTCCTCTCGAGCATCCCCATATAATTTTGTACATTTGTTGCATTGTTCACGATATTTCGACCAATCTGTGGGTTTCCTCGATTCTTTCGCCAATTTCATCAGTGCTTCCGCATCGGCATATTCCTTTGTTATCGTTTCGTTGACCCATGGTTTGCTCAAATCCAGTGTGAACGGTGTTCTCTTTTTATTTTTCATTCCTACTCGACCTTGTTGCACTCTCCTAAGTTTGTTTGGCGGCATGGGTCTGGAAGGACCCGGTCTGAAACCTCTCGGTGGTCCCATCATGTTTGGCGGCATCGGAGGCCTCATCATGTGCGGCGGTGGAGGCCTCATTCCGGGAGGCGGTCTCATACCTGGTGGCGGCAAAGGAAGTCGCATACCGGGAGGTGGCAATCTCATACCTGGTGGAGGAGGTCCCCGAGGACCGTGTCCTCTCATCATATGTGGCGGAGGCAGGGGCGGTCCATTGCAAAACGGCGGTGGTCGCATACCTAGACGTGGTGGACCCATAGGACGACCCGGGGGCATCATACGACCACGGAGTGGCATTCTCGGTCTTATATTAGGCATCGATAATAACGATGGCGGATTGTTAAAATTATTCTCTTGTTTTCGTCCTTTTCTGGGCACAAATTTACGTTTACCTCCTTTATTTATGTTTCCGTTGTTTTGATGCACTGTTGCGCCCATTTGTTACACAAAACTTTTAGTTTTAACTTTTATTTATTATTCAAATTTTGTTAAAACGTGATATAACAATCACAAACACTAAAATTGATAAATGCGTGTGATTTGACAGCAACCGAACGACGCAAAAATTACTAGGATAAGCAAAAAGCAGTGGCGTTTCAAAATTATTTTCATTTTATTCGGTGAAATTAAACAGCAATTTTAGGATGTCTGATACGAATCTAAAAGTAGGTCTGGACAGCAAAGGATTGAGACTGACTTTTAATATTTGACCAATCAGAAGTCATCCACATCAGCTACTGTCATTTGATAAAAGAGAAAAGCTATAAATACATGTAGGAAATTCTTGGAAATTATAGGAAATCTTAAGGCAACCCAAGAAAAAAATCCGGAATCTTAAGAATCTCGTAACAGAAAATCGAGTGTACAAAAATTATTTCTCGGTGAGTCCAAATGAAATTTTGGAAGTACAATCTAAGAACCTCATTATTAAGTAAATCGAAATACAAAAAATTAAGTTGATTAAAATCTAAAAATCCAAATTTAGATAAATACGCCCAGTTTAAACCCAAGCCGCTTTAAAGGTAATAAGCACTCTTATGCGAAATCAATTTGTAGCTCCTCGACTAAACTTTTTTTAAGAAAAATATTTAAGAAAAAATTTGTAAAAAATACACTTTGTAAGTTACCTCTTAAAATGGAGAAAGAGCCGCGAATTTTCGTTAAACAAAAATTGACATTCAAAATCCTGGAAGGGGGGAACCTTTCTCAAAAATTTTCACTCCTAGTTTTCAACTTTTCTTTGCTAAATTTTAACTTTTAAAAAAATAAGAAGTACAAAAATATTTAAAACATTGGTCCAGTATATTTACCGCTTCAAATTATTATTATCACAGAATATTTCTTTCTTCTAAACACCAACTTTTTGCACTTTTTGTTATCACGTCATAAAATTATAAAAAATCTTACCTTTATTGCGTGCAACGATGCCAATTTTCTTATAATGGAACTTACCTCACCTGAAACAAAAGAAATTAATTAAATATTAATTTTTTTAAAGCAGCATTTTTAAAATTTTCGAATTTTACAGAAAAAAAATTAAAATCAAGAGACCTACATTACAACAAAATGATGGTCGAATCTATGATTCATACTATTTCTGGGAATCACTGGGTCCTCAAGTATGACGCGTTCAACGGATTTTATAAATTTGAAAATACATTTTCAAAATTTTCATATGAAATATAACTATTTAGTTTGCTTCATTTAAACACATATAGCTTATTTATTTATGTGATAAACTTTTATTTGTTGTAAATTTCAAGTAACGCTCAGTTGGCATCCAAAATGGCGCCCTTAAAAAATTCCGAAATGCTTTTCAATGCAACGAGAAAGCGAATGGAAGTTTTTGCAAAATTCCAACGGAAATTGTTTCAGCACAAAAACATTTATCATAATAGCCGAAAAGGCAGTTTGGAATAGCTTTTCGATTTTTTTAAAAATGATGACTAAGTAAGAATACTTACATAAGAAAATTGCCCCTTTAAACTTTATTCCTGGAGTCTGGTTCGAATGTCCAACGACAGTTCCATATTGCACTAAACACACACAATATCACATAACTACAATTTTCATAGTTTTCCACTTAAAACCATTTAAAACTTAACAAAACCACAGCACATACGCGTAACATATCATTGCGACTTGAAAACAAAAGATATACGCTACCGCGCGACATCTACTAAATGTTGTAATTCTCGGTAATGCCCACTCGCCTAAAATTAATTGATAAATTACAATTTTACATAAAATACTTTTTTAAAACATAATAACAATATTCGCGACTTGAACTACGAAAAATAGGAAGAAAGTGACGCCTCTGAACAGGAATTACTTTACAACAATGACGTCAGGTTCCCGCGTAAACTTTTTTAAATATTCATTTGATGATTTTTGACAAATTCAGGACAAATCCTTAAAATAAAAATCCACGATTCTCTGCTATCAGAATTTTTATTTACAAATACACTGAAGGAGCTAGGGCGTTTTCACGCAGTGCATATATGTATTTTTACTCTCCCGAGTAGAAATAATTCAAGACGCAAGCAAAATACTGGCTCCAAAAAGAATAAAATTAAGCCAGCACCATTCATTCCATTTATACCTCTTGTAATAATTGAGATTACCACATTGAGCCTGCACAGAAAGTACAAAGTATGCAATCAAAGATAATAGTTTTTAATGTTGAATATTTTACATAATCCAAGGCTTTACAAAACGGAAGGTACAATCAACTTCATAATCTTAAAATTAATCAAATTCACTTTTGTAGATATTCCAAAATTTACTGTATTATAAAAAGAATAATAATTCTGGTAATATCCATTAAAATATTAGAAAAGAAATAATAAAACAATAAAAATTTTGAATGTAAACTACATAATAAGAAATTACATTAAAATAATGCTAAAATTTCAATCACATTCAAAATTTAGTAATACAAGCATAAATGCACGATAATTAAATTTAATATCATAATCAAAAATTATTATAGTAGAAGCTAAATCATTAACGCCGCAGAGTCCATTGATCCTAAATCGTAAAACAATGTATAACAATTTGCTTAAAAAATAAATAAGTTGAATTAATCTATGACATTCATCTTTCAACACCTAATAAACTTAATAAAAAAAAATTCTAAGAAATCTTTGGTGCCAATTCATTCAAAAAAGCGTCAGTACTCGTTCAAAATTAATAAAAAAAAAATTAAACTAATAAATAATATAGTGGAGAAAATGTGTTGCAAGGAAAGTCTCAAACTGGAACCTAAATAAAGCACCGTGACATCAATCAAAATTTCCACCCTGTACATTAGGTTTTATACATTCAAAAAAATATATACACACATTAACAAATAATCACAGCTGATTTGAAACTGAAAAACTTCTCAATTAAAACTTAAAATTATAAGTTCACGATAAAATTCGTAACTGGGCTGTATTGGTAGCATAAATTAAACCTTGTCCGGAAATAGGTAACCATTTAATGGAATTTAAGCTCATGTAATTTGTGTCCCTGTTTTGTTCGATCTCTCTCAGTACTGGCAGTCGGCTCCCATATGGCATTTCGCTTTGGTCGAGTAAAAATATGCGTGCCATTGTCCATTTCTCATTTGGTACAATTGAAACACGTCGTGATGCTAATCCCACCACCAAGTAACGACTTAAAGGCGACAAAGAAACCGAAACTACATTTTGTTCAAAGCTCGTTATGTAAAGGCATTGACCCAAAGTTTCCCACTTCAAACTATACACTCCTATAAACCAAAGGATTAAATATTTTCCAACAATGCAAACATTTCTTACCTATTCTATTTGTAACATTGAGGTAACCACCGGATGGTAAAAGAGTCACCACAAGCAGACCATCCTTAGAAATATCAACACTGGCATCATTGTGAATTTTACATTCATTCACCACCACATTTTTGGTTGCTAAAAATTAGGACCATTAATGGAACTTCAAGTATTTATTATAATAATAATAGTATTAACTTACAGTTGCTTATATCTGGTAGGGCACCTGCTGATATATCCCAAAGTTGAATCCGATGATTTGGAGTGATTGTTAAAATCATATCACCATCAATTATTTGTTCACGTTGCTGATCATCCAAATCACCTTCAAATGGATTAATACCGGCATATAGCGGATGCAAAAATCTCGGTCTAAATAAAGAACCCATTGGAGTGCTGCGTAAATCAGACAAGCGATATCTGTGTTGACTAAGTCTAGAATGCCAAGTTGAATTTGATTCCGAAATTGGAATGTCATTAATTTGAACTGTGGGAACGTTCCAAGCTGGCCGAGGTTGAGCGCCCGAAGAGGACGACGATTCTAAGTTATTTATCAAATTTACATTATTTGTCCTATATAAAGGCTGCCTACGATCATTGGGAGTATTGTTGGGCCAAGTTACAGGTTCGTACTCTTCATTATCGTCGCTGTTGTTTGGTTCTGCATTGCTGGTTCTATTTGGCGAATTGGTTACGGCAGAATAGCGCCTTATCAAAGCACTGATAGTGTTGTACCACTCTCGAACGGGTATTTCTGCATTATAAGATGGAACTTCCATTTGCGTCGAATATATTCCACGATTTCGGTGAATATTTTGCAAGGTGCTGTTTATCTGACCCAACAATTCGCGCCTGCTACTGTTACCGTTCGAGAAAATTGCATTTCGTCGCGCGTTGTAAGTTTGGCCCAAAGCTCGGGAAGCATAGCGTGCAGTTAAACGCATTAAACGTAAACTGCGCGTTAAATTTTGAGAATGTCCGCTAAGTCGACTCTGTAACATCCTGCTACACATTTGGTCGATTCTGGTCGACAAGCTTTCACGTTCGGGATCCAAATTCATACCCGTGGGAGGTGGAATTGACTCGACAAGTTGGAGAAGCAAAATATCGGAGAGCAATAAATTTAAATCAATCACATTGCGTATTTGATTTCGCAAATTTTGAGAAATGCTCGTACGATTTACGTCAAAAAACGTGCTCAAACTATTCAGAATTATTGTTAGGGAATCGCGAGCATTTAACCTGGAGTTCCCATCCGATGTTACCCCGCTGGTCTCAACATTACTATGTTCGTTGGTGTAGTGGCCCAATAATCGGTTAATTCTTATCCTGCAAGCATGTAACCTTTCATTTATTAAATTTTCGCGTGTATCCACCACGGTGTTATTCACATTCGCACCAGCACTCACTCCGGTCTCAATAATTCTGATGTGTTCGGTCAACAAGTGCTCCAATCTTCGCGTAATTAAACCTAAAGTGTCAGAGTTAATCTCAGAAACGTGGTGGAGAGAGCTACCTTCAAGTGACCCATTGGGTACTCGATTCGAACTGGAACGCATGGAAAATGCTCTAAAATACAAACGTCGTCTTATTAATCTTTCTCTGGCTGTCAAGCGACGCGGAATGAAGTTTAAAACTGATAATCTTCTGTTGGTACGAGAACTGTGAAGTAAACGTGAAGGTAGGACAGATTTTCTAGAAGAGGCACGTCGTGATGCATTTGAAGCCGAATTGTTACTGGCTTGAGAGTTTACACCACTGGAGGTTGAAGGTCCTAACAAATAAGAAAATTTTAAATAATCAGAATAAGAAGATAAAATTTAACTCACCATCCACAACGGTACTGCTATTTGAATCTGCATTGGAATGATTTTGATTCGATTCGTCTTCCACTGGCGAATCATATGGACTGGAGTCGCTAATCCTTGTGCCTGCCATCATTTGTCTAACGCTGGACACTCCAGGACTTCTGCTTTCGCTTCCAGCAAGATTATTTAAATGTTGTCGAATTTCTCCAAACATCAACCGAATTGACTGCAGCTGAGCTACTTCCAGCATAGCTCTATCGATTCTTTCAATGAACTCGACCTGTATTCTTAAAAGGCGGGCCTGCCGCTGAATGTGTGAAATGGTGAGATGTAACGACGTCATTAGGGGCTGTAAATTGTCCGACGAAGACGAAACAGTTCTCGGGCTATCCGGATTTCTCGGATAAGTGTGATCTGCCGCAATCGCCCATCTGTTGCTGTTTATATCTTCATTTGGATCGTTAAATCGCAACAAAGAATCCAAGATTTCATTTCTTACTCGATTTCTGTAAAAAGAAATCCTAAAATTTAAGCAAAAAGTGAATATGTAAAACAATTGTTTACCTATTTGGAGGGATGTTGGAATTTTGATCTCGAACATAAAAATCTGGATCGTTGAGTAAAACTCTATTTAAGGTAGGACCAGAATATTCAGATGAGGTTGTCGACCTCCTCCTTTCACCCTGTTCGGAGTTAGATAGCAGCATATCAGTAGTTTGGCTTAAATTCCGTAAAATATTGTCAGATTGCAGCATTATGCTTTCAAGTCGTGCCGAAAAACTGCTTAGCATATCGGATGTTTCACCAGGACGATTACTGGCTCTGATGTTCCTAACATTATTTAAGCTTGATTCGAGGTCTTGCACAATGTTAGAGTACATATTTCCAATTCCAATGTTTTCGGGATTTATGGAAGGAAATTCGGGTGGAGGATCAAATGGATGAAACTCGTTCAAGTTAGGTTGTTGTTCATTTAAATCATCTTCCGCATTAACTCGTTCCGAATAATTCACAACTTCATCTGAAGCGTAATTGTTCGAATGCCGTCCGCTTAACATGATAGAATCCCATGAAGTATTTACAGGTGGTGGTAGATAACGTCCGATTCCTGGATTACTCGATCTTGGATTGCTGTTTGAAAATAACTGAGAGATTAAATGACGTCGTGGGCTAGAAGGAGTGTAAATTGTCGAATTGGTTGTTAAAGTGTCTGTGTTGACTAATGTTCTCGCACATGGTTGCGAAGGTGGGTCACTTAAATTTCGTGCAACTTCGGATGCACTCGTATTTAAGGAAGATCTGGAGTTCCTTAACAACCTTAGAGATTCAGTTAAGGAAGATCTGGTTACAGTTTCGCACCTACTTGCAGTCTTATTAACTTTCTTTGGGGAATTTTCATTTGTCAGTCTTGTGTTATCACATGAATTTTGAGATGCGTTCTAAAAAACAATATTTTTTAATTTCATTTTAAAATAACGGAAATAAAACTCACCGGTGTTGAAGTGCTGGAATTAGTTTCGGCATCGATATTACCGCCACATCTGTCACAAATCCCGGTGCCATTGGATTGTCTAATAGCATCATGGCAGGCATTATTTGAAACCAAATTAGCCAGACACACGATTTTGTCTGGATAATATCCTGCTGCTGATGCCGATGTAGAAGGTTGTGGATCATTAGAACCACCAGAATTTGAAGTGCTAGGTTCACTACTTACAGGAAGTTGCTGTTCATATAACTGGTTGGAAGATTCAATACGAGTTGCCGGTATGAAGGCGCTAGGATGTGTTCTTGTGAAGTCAGGAAGGAAGTGTCCTTGCGTTTGTGATGTTAGGTAGTGTAATCTTCTTTTCGAAGCGTTATCTTCTTCCGAACTGCTGTTATCTGAAGAAGTGTCAAACACTACTCTGCTGTGCTTAGCGGATTTTTTAATAAATCCAGGATGCAGACGTTTCATACGTAACCGCCACTGTTCCCTGTCTCTTTGATGTGGATACCTCACCCTGTTTATTGGAGGAGGAAGAACAAGAAAGGGATCAACAAGTTCGTCTTGTGCTGGTCTACTAGGACCAGGTTCCGTAGGTAATTCTTGTCTGGAATCTGGAGTTGGTAATTTTTTAGGTGAACATTTAATTCGAATTTTATTTTCATTTGTTCTAGTTTCATTTGCATCGTTATTAGTTGACGATTCCGTAGAACCTTCGGTGTTAGTTTGCACTCCAAGAGTGGTACGCATTACCAATCGACGTCGAGGAGAACTGTTAGATAATAATTGATCGAGGTTAGTTGTACTAGTCGACTCTGATATTGGGGGACTTTTAACGGCGCTTGTGGATGGTTCGGTTTGCTGTAAACCACTTGTCGATGGCACCGGTTCTGTCGGGGACGACCAGTGTCCTTGCCTACTGGTAGATGGTCTATCTGAAGGTTGTGTAGTTTCCACTTCCATGGGATCCGTACCACGGTCAATCTACCCAAATTAAAATTTCAATTTACAGGATACTGCAGTCGTAACGTCATGAAAATGGGCCTGCATGGAAATAAGTTAGAAATACATTTTTTTAGTTTAAGCAAACAAAATAGCATTTCTCAAGTATTTCCACACAAAACTACCTAATAACTGGACTAGAGCTAAAAAAACAAATTTTTAATAAATACCGTCGTCGGAGGTCGGTACACCTGCAAATACCGATGCACAAGTAATTCATATTCGTGAACCAAATTGCGGTAACAAGCCGTGATTCTTCGCTCACGTTCTGGAACCGTTGAAAGTGGTACTCGGTCAGGATTTGTGGTCGACGTAGAAGGCTAAAAAAGTATGCATAAAATATAAACCCTAAGAAAAGACCTGTAGACATACTTGAGGAGCATAAGATCCATAAAAACTGTTTCGCCTTGAAAGAAGAACCCGATGACGATGATACTGAGAAGAATTCGTTCCTTCTGACACGATCACACGAGGTCTTTCGGATCTATTTGGAGTCACATTCGACCTTGCTCTCTCCCACCGACTCTGAACTGTATTTGCGATTCCAGTTATTAGTTTGTGACCCAACTTATCAAACGCCACATAGCGAACCTTGAATTAAAAAATTACCATAGGAAAAACCTAACCAAAATTTTACCTTTTCTTTTAAATTGTTTGTTGAGATGTGCATAAAAGGTTGCGGTTTACTCCAATCCCAAAAGTATAATTCATTACAGGTAGCTATCACCAGCAAGCGATCACTTGGATGAAAAGCAATTGAAGCAATCACGTTTTGAGAACTCACCGTCCACATTTCGCTTCCACCCTGCATGTAACAAGAATTAGCATTGCAAACAACAGAAAGTAAGAAAACAACTTACACTGAGATCCCAAACTCGGACTTGGCCGGCCAAACATCCAGAAGCTAAAAGATCATTACGGTGTGGATGAAATGCTATACACCATGGGGTCCTTGGATGGCCATCCAATATCCTAATAGTTTTACCACTCCGCAAGTCACTAACATATATGTTGTGATTACCATGAGTGGAAGCCACTCTAGTACCATCAGGACTAAACACCATAAGAAAAGTGGATCTTGTAGTGCCGGACATTTCGCACCGCTAAAATCACACATACCAACACTAAACGGCAAGTTACTTCAAATCTCGACTTACCATTTCTTTGTATTCCTTTCTAACCAATTCATCTTCGGCATAAGTTTCCAAATCAATTTTACATCCAGAAGTGCGTTGAAACTTGCGATTCTCGAGCGATTTGATGAAATTACCACCAATTTTGGGCAACACATCGAGCGACACTCGAGGTTGCTTGAGTTGATTAATAACTGCATCATCGTCATCAGGATTCATGACATCGGTAAGTTGAAATGTTCGAGATCACTTATATTAATCGCGAAGTTAATAATACGATTTACATCTACCTTAATTGAACAAATAGTAAACAAAAAGGTGCCAGGGTGTAAAACTAAACAAAACGTGAAACAGTAACCTGATACTTACAAATGTAACTTATTTTATAGTTCAGAAACTAAATTATAATTTTAGGTAGTAAATTAAAGATAAATAGTGCTATTGTATTAAATTTACGCCAGTTGCGAGGATATACCTGACGTAACACGTAATAAAACCTATCAACAACTGACAGCTACCGCCCACCAACATAAAATGGCCCATACCAACCACCACTTCTCGAGGTTAAACACAAAAAATTATTTTAATTTATTAAGGGTTTGTTTAATCATTAGAATTAAGTTGATTAGCGCGGCGTAACGGAAAATTTTGATTGTTTACTTAATTAGTTAGTCAATTTTTGGTTATGCTGTCAAAATTCGGTTGCCATTCTTACCACAACAATGGAAACAATTTGACAGAACTATATACAGGATGTTGCATCTGTTTGGCGACTGCCAGTATTGGCCAAGTGGAGAATACCCTTTTTCTTTAACACACGTGACCCCTGAAATGTAGAATAAACAAATAAAATTTTTTTCAATAATATATAAATTAAATAAAACTTTATTTTCAACAAACGTGAAATTCATTATATTACATAATGAAAAATATCTTACAAGTATTTTAACCAACACAATCCATAATTAAGTATAACAAAAAATGTAATAGTGGAGTAAATAATTATTATATAGGCATATAAATTTGCCTATGAAAAATAAATCATGTATTGTGAAGAGAGAAACTTAATCTGAATCATCATCATCTTTTTTATCTTCAGCTTGTTCCTTATCCTTGTAATGCCTATATTCAGGCTTAAGTTCCCATAAATTTTTGTAAGGATTCTTCAAATTGTAATTGCAAACTTCTTTTAAAATTTCCTTTAAATACGTAATGGGCTGTTTGGTTATCCTAACCAAATCTTTAATGTTGTAATATTGATGTTTCTCGAATGCCGCAAATAACATTTCCAAAACGGCATCTTTGTCATCTCTCGATTTTTTGCCTTCTGCCTTTTTACGCTCGGCATACTCGATGTTTTGCTTGTGATTAGAAACAGGTTTGTAATTATGCACAATGTCTTCGAGTTGTTTAACCTGACGTAGTGGAACTGACGCTTTCCTAATCGATTCGAGCTTAAGTTTCATGTAACAAGTGTCAGCGTAAGGTCTGCATTCCAACCTTTGAACAATTCTACCTTCCATTGCTAATTTTTCAGTGTCAGGCACAACGGCATCTAAATTCTTGGCTAAAATAAACAAAAAACTTTAAGTAAATTTAAATTTGTATGCTCTACTTTCTTACGGGTCAGATGAGAAAAAACTCCCAAAGTTTGTTGTGTAACTGTGGAAACATCCAACCTGTGATCTTTTGGAATGTTTTCCGTGGCATCATTTAACACTGCCTGTGCTAACGATAAAGAAACCTGCGCTTTTTGTCCCGAGTTTCTAAAGTAGGAAAGAGGTTGTTCAATATAAATATCACAAGAAAATTCACTTTTAACCTAGCAATGCGTAGTTTTCCAACTTCGATATCACCTGGCGCTTTTTCCCATCGATTAGCCACATACTTGGGCACTTTTACTAACCACACACCACGACTGGCGTTGGATAAATCCAAGTCCCTGTCGATTTGTCCACTCATATTATTTCCTAATTTAACAGTTAAATTAATATTGTATCAAAAATTTATTCACTTTCACTGTATGCAGTTTAGAAATTAGAAGGACTTCAAGAAATGACAAGTTGAGGTTAAATCGACGTTTGTACGACTGACTGTCATTTGCGAATGTTCACGAAATACCTGTGATGGTTATTTAATGTATAGGATGTTTCATAATGTTTTTTAAGTCGATGACGTTTATATGACGAAATATTTGTTTACGTGATGACGACGATATCTAAAAATCAATTGGGTTAATTTTTAAGTTATTACTTTTGTACGTCAATTTTGGAACAATTATTTTCACTCAAATTAAAATTGTTAGATTTGAGAAGTAATCATTCGGAAAATAGTATATTACGTATTACTCTTGGAAAGATGCTTTTACTGTCTATTTACAGAATAAGTCAAAACATGAGAATTTGTCTGCAAATCCAAGAAAACGTAGTTTTTAATCTAGTTTTAATTTAAAACTACATCAAATTACATTTTTTCTGTTTTGTCCTAAAAATTAAAAATGACTGTAAGACTCCAAAAAAATGTTATTACAATTTTTATAAATTACCTGGAACCGAAGGGCCCAAATAAATTGCTTTTGATTTACTGAATGAAAACCAACCAAGTGATTTTTTGTAAAACTTAAAAAACTTCTTTTTTAGAAGTGTGGATGCAAGGAAATAGGACGGAATGTCTAGTGAGCAAAAATGTTTTTAAAATTGCGTAACGTAATTAATGAACAGCTCCGATAATACACTTCGTATATTTTTGGAAAATCCATTATTTATTGCAATTTGATTATTAAATTCCAATAAATCCGATTCTATCGTTAAAATGTTTGAATTATTCAGTTTACATTACCATAAAAACGATAAGAGAACTTTTTTTTTAAATATAAAATTAGCTTCTTCCTGAACAATTTTGGTGTAGGGAATACAATCGAAGATTTTGTAAAATGTTAAAAGTTCAACTATGTATTGATTTCTATTTAAACATCGATTGATACACAATGCGGCGATGAATAATTAATAATTGTATTACAAAACATTTAGATAATTTTCACTGCAAGTCCGAAAATATTTATTTGCTTAAACTGATAATTCATCTAAATCAGCAGGGGCGTCGAATTTTGAAAATTCCGAAAGGTGCCAAAAATATCTCAAAAATTAAGGTGGGAAGGCTGTGGAAAATGTGAATTTTTTTGCTTGGAAGTTTATGGTGATGTCTGAACGAATGAATATACATATTAAGCTAACTGATCAGCAATTTCATCAGAAAAATTTAAAAAAAAATATTTTTTTTGTATTTCACAAATTAAAACTTTTGTATATTTAAATATATTTTTTTAATAGAAAAAAATATTAATATCATAAATTCTAAATCAAAAATTATAATTATACCTTTTATGAAATTCACGTTAGCGGGATGAGCCGGGGCAAGTAAGGTAATGTAGTTTATAATTCAAAATAAAAAAAAATTAATTAGTCCACGCAAACCTGACATTGACAAATTTTTAAATGGAATGTCTAAAAATGTGTAGATATTTGTTAATACGCACCTACTGTTTACCACATATCCGTAGGTATGTGGGCAGCTATACATAAATAATATTAACAAACCAATCAGAATAATTGCTTTGAAAATTAAAAACAAATATTAATTGCTTGTGCAATAAATTGTAACGTTCATTTACATAATTGAATTTAATAAATTTTTTTTAAATAAGCAGAACATTGACAACTTAATGCTCGTTTAACTATAGCGTAAAATTTTCATTTGCATGTTTGATTATATCGGAAAATTTTGATGTGATCGAAATATCTGTTTCAATTTTACCTGTCCGGAACCAAAAAGCAAAGATCAAACAAATGGCGACTAGAGTTTGTCTTCTTTCGTTGATAAATAACTTTGGCTTTTAGGTTTCTCTTTCGATTTTTGAAATCTTGATTGAATTTAAGAAAAAAGTTACTTTAGTGAAATTTTTACAAATTGAATCGTTTGTCAATAGGCCTTAAAGTAAACGAGAAGATTTTTAAATTTTTTCCTTTCAACTGGCCGTAGCATCAAAGGGATCGAGTTTTTAGTGAAAATAATATTTGTAAATAAATATTATAACATTTGAAAATAATGAACTTCTAATTAGAATTTAAAATTTTGTTAAATTTACTAAAATATATTGCGATAATCTCTTGTTCCATCCAATCAAGTAAGATCACTTCCAAACTTCAATTGCGTTCACAAACGCTCCAAACTATAATAAAATTGTACTCACAAATTCAAAACCATTTATTCACATAATTATCAAATAATCTCAAATTAGAGACTCAAAATTAAACATAATCAGCGGAGACTTCCGCAAAACGCGTCCGTCCACCTTGGCGGACCCGGCTTAATTATCACCAACTTAAATTTTGTTGGCGCGTACACATACAATTCAAAATATTTACCATTATTACAAATAATTTACAAAATCAAAATTCAATTCCCAAAAATAAAAAAAATTAAAATATTCAGAAAATCAAAAATTGGATACTCAAAAAAAAATAAAAACAATCAAAATTCACAACTCCAAAATTCAAAAAAATGAATTTCGAAACACCACAATATATTCAAGTGTCAAAATATAGTCAAAAGTTAGCATTTTTTTACTTACTGTAATCCATAACTTGAAAACCGTTGACTTTGGACAAAAAAGTTAAGAGAATAGATTTTAGATCATTTCACAATATTTAAAAAATTATTTACTATTTTTACTCAAAAATTAATAAGTTTGGAGTTATGACCATTATAAGTTAAAAATCAAAAATTTATAATTTTAGATCAATTATTATTATTATTAAATGCAACAAAACGTGAAATTATTATATGCAATATCCCAAGTGCATTCAAATTGTGTACTAATTTGAAATGCACGAGAGGATATTTATTTAGACTATTTCACGAATAAAATATGGGAGGCTAATATAAATAATAATTAATTAAAAGTAAAAATCAATGTATCGTTGATACATTGACATTAAAAATTAATCAACATCTTTTGTATTATTTAAATGTTGCAGTTAATAAAAAAAATTGTCGCTTATATTTGCTTTAAAATCAACTTCAAAAAATTGTCACTGCAATTCGATTGCTATTGGCTGAATGTTTCGTTGTTTTTTCATTCCATTGGTCTAATGACAGCTGAGTTAATTAGTCTATATAATATACTATATTCTAATACCTGATTGCCTACAATTAATGGTTTTTGAGTTAAGAATTAAATTAAACTGAAGCTTTATTAATTATAATTAAACAAAAATAATTATTTGTTTGAAAATTCTATATACAGGGTATCCCTGGATACACTTTACATAACTTAAGTGGTAATAGAGATTACTTTTCTAAGAAAAATATTTAACAAACATTTTCTTCCAAATTCCAATTCTCGAGAGTTTTAGGTCTCTATAAAACATTTTTTTTTTTAATTTCCACCTTCACATGGCCGTAGCTCCGAAAATATTGATTTTCCAGTAAAAATCGTTCAGTGCCTTTTTAAAGAGCATCAAATAATCTACAAACTAGTTTCAAACCTTTTATTGTCTAAAATCAACTGCTTTTGAGTTATGAATTAAAGTAAGTAAAAAAATGTTGAAAAATTCGAACTTCTTTTTTGTTTTTTTTTTTTCAAAACCCTGTATCTTTTAACCAAAACATTTTACAAAAAATCTGATGCCTATTCCGGATAGAAAATTTAACGGACTACAACTTTTGTCTAGTAAAATTTTTTGAAAAACCAATCCATTTTAAAGAAAATCAGAAAATAATAAATAAAACAAAAAATTAATTCACAAAATTTTTATTTTTATTGAAAAATTATTTTATAAATTAAGGTTTGACTATTACATTATTTAAATAAATATTCATAACGACCAACCTCATTTTCAATACACAGACGTGATCGTTTTAAAAGATGTCTATAAGAGATGAATTTTAAATTTTGAATATTTACTGAAATATATTTAAGTGCTTTGTTTAAAATATACCAAATTATCAAATTTGGCATTTTTTAACATTTTTTTCTGACTTTAATCCCTAACTCAAGAGCCATAATTTTTAGATATAATTTACGATTATTAAAAAATCACTTGAACTTTTCATCCTAAAAAGTTAATAGGTTTAGAGCTATTTGCATTTAAAAATAGGAATCAAAAACCGATATGCGGTATGATATACCGTTCATAAGGAGGTATCATATCGACTACTGACGGCGGTAAAGTAATACTTTATAGCCGCTCATCGCCGGCCCTTAAGTAAAACAATCGCTTTGACAATATGGCAAGTTTATTTTTTTTATACGAACTACCCCCGGTATAAGGGGTTATTCATCGTATTAAAATTAATAAATTACTTTGTTTTCCAATTTCCTTTTAAGTCGTAATACTTAACAATTTAATTAAAATTTTAAATTGTACCTATCTGAAAACGACCAAATGAAATATAATTTTATTCTTGTGAAATCTATACAAACTGATTTTGAAGTTAAAAAATACCCAATTAAAAATTATCGGAAACTCTTTAATAACTTTTTTGTAAATTTCAATAAATAGGTAGGATTAAAAACGTAACTATAAAAAAACCAAAAACACTTTTGGGTTTCAATTTAAATTTTTTTTCTAAATAGGCTTTAGCAAGTTTTCAGCTAAAAATGCCCGGACAATTAAAATTACATTAATTTGATGAAAATTGGTTACTAACTAGTTTAGATAGGTAATACCTAAAGTGATTTTGCAGGATTATTTTGAATGATAGACGAGGGGTTGTAATAAACTTAAGGGAAGAAAGTTTTATGGAAATTCTCATTCAGCTTGGATCACATCGAAACGACACTTAACTTCACAAATAATACCATCGTGAGCTTAAAAGGAGTTATAAGTTAACTATTTATTTAAACAATAAAATAATTTGCATTAATTTCCATTTACTTGCTTAAGCAGTCGTCTTAAATGTGTTAAGTATATTTAAGTAATTTCAAAAGATTTACCGAGGTGGCGAATGGGAATTACATTTTCAAAGCACCCACAAAGTCTGCCGCGTGATGTCTGTATGTATGTGTCTGTTATTAATATTTGATGCGGTGTTTTAATCGCGACAGACAAAATTGGAAAAACCAAAACATGGTTAATAGTTATCGTATCGAAGATTAATATATCTCGTCTATCGTAAATAATACCACCCACGTCAAGGTATTTATATTCTCATTAACTTTTGTGTACTCACTATAAATAGTCAATATCGAGTGCGGCTCATACAGAATTAAAATCTTTTATATCGATGCCATAAAACTGTTTTATTGTCTGATAAATTGATATCCACTATTTAACAGGATTTGGCTGAATGTGTACGTGTTCCAAGTGCAAACTGCACAGACATGTTTTCTGGATACTTTAATCTAATTTGTCAATAACTACAAGACAAATTAATTTTTTAATAGAATCTTGTCATCACATCTTCACAAAAAGAGTTAACTGATATGTTAAATTTGAGGTAAACAATCGTGGGTGAAATTACGAACGTGATGTTGGTTGGAATTTTAAATTCGAGGTGTTTTTTTATTTTAGCATTGCACGTATGGGATCAAGTTTTGTCACTTATCTCGTATAATACATGTCGCAGGCGTTTCCCAATTTTATGAAATGTCAGGTTTTTCACTTGAATTCAAACGCAATTTTACTCGGTTGTAGTTAATTTTCAAACTTTTTAAGTCCCAACGAGATAAATTTTACAACAATTGCTTGGCCAAAATTATATAAGAAAAATAAAGTAATTTTGGATGTTATGAAACGATCAATCAAGGAAGTACTAAAATTCGCTGTATTTAATTAAAAACAGTGGAATTTTTTGCAACAGGTGTGCGTTAAGTACCATCATAGATCTACCTCCTTTAGTTTATTAATTAAAAAATTTAAATACCCATAAATAATTTTCCATTCGTTTCCAAAATTCAGTTACACTGATAAATTATACCGGACGTGCCGGACACCTCTGAGGATGCGGCCGAACGAATCTCTTGAATGCAATAAAAGTGGGAATTAAAGGTAACAAAACAGAAAGGAAATTAGTTGAATTACTAAGCCCGATAGTGACACGTGACTAGACTTTCAGTAAAGACTACCAATAAAGACTGCCATCATGCAAAAATTTTGATGAAGCACTTCCTGTTTTACAAAAATCTCAAACGTTATTGCTTTCTAAAGTTTACGAATAACAATATAAGAAATTCATACAAAACGTAATATAATGGAAGTCTTCGTCTAAATAACGAACTTTGAATCCCATAAGGGAACGACGTAATTAGGTGTGTGGGTATATTTCAGATCAGTTCCCAAAATAATACAAAATTAAAAAAAGTATAAAATAAACATTTTTTTCTTCAAGCAACCGGTAAATAGGTTTTTTCTCCAACCAACCCCTAAATAGACTTTACTTTATTCAACTGCTTTGGAAAATAAAAGGAAATCATATCAACTAGCTTACGTATCTCTGGAAAATGTTTTGGTATCAAGTGGATCAGAAAAAAAAAATGTTTTTTGAGTACAGATTTTTGATCTGATCCTAGACAGATCCTAGGTTGGAATTTCAATTTTTTTGGATTTCAAATTGTAGAGAAAATTACAAAATCAGTAGTACGAATAAATATTAAAAGGATTTCTCCGTGAAATTTGGAGTAAATGAAACCTGTTTCCTATAAATACATTTTACAGTGTAAATTTTCTTGTTATCTTATTTTTGTAAAACCGATGTCCTTGTCAAAACTGTCGACAATTTTATTACTTACTCTTCCGACAACAAGGTTGCTTCGCTTATGATTTCAGGAATCAAATGAATTTTTAAAATTTTGAATAAAAAATGTGCATTTGATTTCGTTCTGTCGTTTTCATGTATGAGATTTATTTGAAATGCTCATTGGAAAATGGTTTATTTTGAAATTAAAGTGTCGAAAAAAATTAGAAATAATTTTTACATCTCAGTTTAGCGATAAAAAAGTGGTCACAAATTAACTTTTGTTGAAACTAATTGGAAACGACTCTTGAAAAGTTTACACACTTTACACGTCGGAATAGATTTAATTGAAAAATAAATTGGCAATAGAATTCAGCAAATGAAGTTGGATTACTTTTTTCGTAACCAAATAGTTTTTGACAAATAAGGCTGGAAATTGATAAAATTTCTACTCAAAGTGTCTGCATTGTACTATGTTTTTTACTAGAGCATTGTTTAATGGGTTTTTCAAATTTACGTAAAACCAATAATTTATCTCGCGATTAAAACGTATCAATACATTTTTATAGAGCTTAAAATTCTGCACAACTTCCATTTCAATCATTTTTTTATGGAGTTCACGGTTTTACTGTTATTCTGTTGGAAAATAACACAATACCATTATTATTATTATTATGATAGTAAACCTTCAGCATTTTTAAATGTTTTTTTACAATTTACTTAAAACCCGAACATCTTACAATAAAAATGACTAGAATCAATATCACTGAAAATAGAGTTTTATTTTGATAAAAATTATAATTTACTGAAATATTTGAAAGCTTAAAATTTGAAGATTTCACCTTTAACCATTAATAATTACAAAAACTTTTGAAGAAACAATTTTTGACAGAACTGAAAATAATTTAAGGCAGTGTTCTAGTCTAGAGCCACAAAAAAAATTAAAATTGCAACCCTTCTGGTCAACTGAAATAAAATTACAAAAATGATTCATTATTAGTAAGAATGTCGTTATAGGCCCTACCAAAAAGAAAACTAAAAACGATTTTTTCGCGAAACGGCAGCTGTCTGAACACAAAAACAGTTTTTTTCCATAATTTTTAATTTTTTAAAATAGTTAGCAAAATAATTTTGGCACAAAAATGATAGGGGCGATAGGCAGATATATATTGAAAGTTGGTACAAAATCTGAAGTAACTCGGTCAAACGAATCTTGAGATATCATGTCAACCACGTCGAAAAATGTGTTTTGCAATAAACTTGTACCTTAATCGTAGACTTTTAAAAGTTAGACTGAGCTGAAATGAAAAGTAAACACGAAAATTTTTACGATTTTTAAGTGTTTTGGGTTGACCTGTATTTGTACATTTATATAATTTATAGCTGAAATGGTCACCTTTCAGGCATTACCCCATATGCTCCAACTTGAAGGGTTTACAGTGCGTTACTAAAATAACTATAACTACATAAATTACTGGAATTTTAAAATTTTCTCTCGAAGATATATTCTTCAATGTCTAAACTTTAAGAATATGCAGAAAACAAAAAATTGATTTTTCCAAAATTCTAGACTAGAACACTGACTTAAGTATTAATGTCTCTCAAAAATGGAGCAAGCTTGTATTTCTTATCCATTTTTTTCAATTTAAAGAAAATGAATGAATTACTTTCGTTTTAATAAATTTATGGTTTGTTGCTCTTACTATTATTAGAACATGAGACTTAAATTGAAAACAAATGATTGACAATATCGAACAATAAAAACCCGAGCTAAAACTTTTAAAATTGTGCGTCTGAAATGAATTGAAGATAGTCGGTATAGAAAACGAGTAAAAATAGAAATTATATTATTATATTGTAAATCATCAATCAGCGAGCTAAGTAAACGTAACAATATTACATTGCGTATTAAGAGCTGAAAGTAACTACTCAGTGCTCGCGGCCAGCAGCGCTTCAATCGATCTCGAGCACAAATACCACTTGACTTTTGATAAACTCATACTATATTTTCCAAGCTTGTTGCATGATGGCTACTAAATGACAATAGTTTTTATTATTGTTGTCTGACAATTTATTCTAACTGACAGGGTAAAAATCCAAAAAAAGCTTAAAATTAAGCTGCATGTGGCACTAGACAGCTTGTAATGATGAAAATCGTGAAATTACAATGTTATATTTATTCTCTGCCATTCATTGTCAAACTTTAAGTTTCACTTTTTATTAAAACAATTGTTTTACTCCAGTGCTAGTCGTCGACGGGCTGTAAAGTAAAACAATTGCTTTTACAAAAAGCATTGCATTTTTAGGTTTCACAATTAAATAATAATATAAAATAAAAGGACAAAATAGGTATTGAGAACAAATAATAAAAGAATAAAATAAAAATTCGTTAAATAAGAAAATCAGAAAGTCATATACCAAATTCAGACTTTAGATCACGGCAGTCAAGTTGAGCATTGAACCGTGGTTTCTTCGATGTAAGCTTCATACCGCACTGCAATTTCGAATCCGCACCATGTAAACCAGGCTTAAATTGAAACGTAGGACCTCGTATAACTCACATTTTAAAATTATAAAAATTATTAATTGTTGGAATTACCTAAAGAAAATAGTAACTTCATTTTACTTTAATTTTTATATCAATAATTCGTTTGAAATGTCTTAAGTCAACAAATATTGCCAGTTCAAAAACCAGATCTAATTTACAATTTAAAACAGCTTTTTGAGTTTCCTGAAAATTTATGTTTTGTGAGATACAAGGTTTGCGTTTTAGCCCTAAAATTGTAATGAAAAAAATATTTACCTGCATTACTAAAATTTTATAGTGACTTACAATAATTGGAAAAACTAAATTTTATAAAAATATTCGTGAAAATACGAATTTTTTTTTGTCGTTAATTCTAATGCTGCTAGCAATGATAACAGTGTCAATTCCAGAAAGAAAAAAATAGAGTAGCAATCTACGAGTTTTTTTATCTAATGCCAATTGACACCAGTGTCATAGCTTTAAAATGAAATTTAAATTAAACATAAATTCGCATCTTTGTGATTATTTTTTTTAATATATAAGTAAGACACTGTACGAATTTTTACTGCAGAAAATTTAAAATAATTAATTGTAAACTATTTTTTAGCAATGTTATTTATAAACTAAAAAATAAGAAGTTTTAATAATAATAGCTACATATCGCAGACTTTCTCATATCAATACAATAAAGTCAAATTTTTAAATTTACAAATAAAATATGAAAACTACTGGCACTGGAATATTATTTCAAATTCGAAAATATTTTATTTTCAATTTTTTATTTTTTTTTTACATTTTTAGGGAGAACCATTCAAATTGGATGGTTTTCCAAATTACACTGCACTTCCTTGTAGTGAAAATTTTTTAGAAATCCCCTCTCCAAAGTCGGATAAACGCAAGTGCAACATTAAATATTTGTTTCGAAAGAACCAGCTCACGAAGAATTTTTTGCATTTTCAATGCGATCAATCCGACAAAAACGGATTGATTTTTGAAGTTCGACACTTAAAAACAATAATCATTAAAATAATTTGCAGTGGATCTGTTAATGACATCAATTAATACAAACGAGGAGGTGGTAGGAGGAAACGATGAGAAAGCTTACACTTATACAAATTGGAATTGAAAATCAGAGTAATTGTTGGTCAAATACAATTTTAAAGCTTGGTTTATTTTCTTTAAAAGTTTACATTTCGTAATTGAAGAAAACGCGATACCAATAACTTTGGAAGAGCAAACGTTTCCATCAGTCAATGAATTATGAATTTTTGTGTGGAAATAATTTTAAAATTTTAATTTCAATTTAAAAGGTAACAAAAACTAGACGATTTTTATGTGGGATAAAACTAATCGCAAAACCGTGACAATTGAACCAATTATATCTAATCAAAAATGCAAACACTCTTTCATCAATCATAATCATATTAATCGATCCCGAACTGAACATACAAGTAATTATGTAATAGTTTACTACAGCACGATAATTATTCATCGAAATTATGCAATTGGTGTCCCCCGGTGAGCTTTCCAAATTTTTATGGAAAATTCTTGTTTTTCGATACCGACATAATTTTGTTAAAACCAATTCATGTGCAAACAAAAACTATGACATCGATGCTATCAAAGTATCTAGTAGATGACGTTTAAGTTGTTAAAGTAGATAATTGCATCCGTCTCAATTTTTTGTGATTAATTTTAATGAAATTGTCACCTAATATTATCAAATAAATGAACGACGCGCATGACAAGGGGTTATAAAGACGCTGTTCGAACGTCGCGACGTTCACAACCTGGGCGCTTTTTACGAAAAACAGACGTGGACAATACCTGTCTGACGTGCGTCTATTAAGTCGCGTTTGAGAAAAAAATAATAAATAAAAATTGGAATAATTTTTATCAGAAGTGCAAGTTTCAGTTTAATTTAGAAAAAAATTCGTTTAGAAAGTTTCGTTTCAAATTCAAATCTAAATTATCAAACGTCGGCAACCTGTTGAATTATCCCTTCTCTTCAAATCCCAAAAAGGTATGTCTTTTTTTAATAATGTTATGTTTTCACTCCGTTTTATAGGAAATAAATTTAATAAGAATTTAAAATTTTTCCCAAGAGGATTAAATTGCACAAATATCTCGGCTATCACGTATCAATCACAGTCGTTCTAGTCAGAAATGAAAATTTAAGCAATTCGCCAGAGAAAATTCTTTTTGAAATGAAAAAAGAATAAATTTAATTATTTATCGCTTACACGGTGCTATAAGCGGTTTCGTTTAGCTTCAATTTGATTTAAAAATCGAGTTGGTCGATTTGCGTAGAAATAATTAACTTAAAACCTTAATTTAGATATTTTATTTAGAACAAATTACACATTTTTATCGATTAAGGGTAGAAATATTAAAAAAGTAACTCGAATCGGGTTTGCTGCAAAGTCTATAGCTGTAATTAAAACTGCAGGGTGTTGACCCATATTATAGCCGATGGTGCAGTTTAATGTCGATTTAATTGTTTACACAAAAAATACGATTTTGTTGTCGACAGACGATGGGTTGGATGTCCATTAGCCAACAAGTAATCCGAGATGGACTAAGTTGTATTAAAATTAATCCTATATAACATATTTTTAAATCTTTTAAGTAATCTTTTGTTGGTAAAAAGTCTACTATGTGCTCTTCTACCATATTGGTCGAAGTTTCGATATGAAAGAAGAAATGAAGACTAAATTGAAATTTAATTTTATTGCCAAACGAATCAGTAACTATACCGAAACAAATTAAATCAAGAACATTAAATGGATACCAATCAATCCCGAATCCCGTATAAATAATATGAAACGGATCAATAAAAACTGCTTAAAAGGTAAAGATCAAAAGCAATGAATTTGCATGCTTCCCCATGCCAAAAGTACAAACAGAAGAAAATTTTCTATTTTGTGGTTTTAATCAAGTGAAAACTTCGTAGCTTCAATCAGCAAATCAGATTTGATAACGAGAAATTGGTATATATATTCGTAATTGGAATTATAAAATTTGATATTATATTATATTTTTTACTAACAATGTAGATATAGGTATAGGTAAATCAAATAATCACAATTCATCACAATCTAAATTTCTTTTTGGTGAAAAATGAGAACCGCAATTTGAGTTATCCAATTTATATAAATTCAATCGGTGTCACAGATTCATCAATGTTTAATAAATTTAAAAAAAAAATCTTTTTGTTTTTTATTGCAGTGTTTTTATAATTTGGATAGGTATCATTAAGAAGATCTGCTGAAAAATGTATTTCTCGGTTTAAATTCGAACAGTGTTTTCTGATGCATGAAACTATAGTTTCATAATTTAACTCCGTTTTAAGTTCTTTTTGTTCTTCAAAAGATCTGAAACTTTAGAATTTGCTAAACTGAAATTTAAATATCAGAATTTTCGTGTACTTTTTGTATACAATTTTAAGTATCAGTTTAGTCAAACCTTTACAATAAACTTTAGATTAAAAAATTGTTTTAAAATTCTACAATTATAATAACTCATATTGCTCATAAAGGCAAAGTAAAATTTTTGCCAAAAAACTTCAGAAAGGACATTGTTCAAACCAAAGTTGATAAAATGGCATAGTATGCTATAATCGTAATTATTATTTCGTAAAATGAAAATTTCATAAAATTATCTGTAAGCTTATTATTAAATTATTTTGTATTATATTCAACATTTTTGATAGATGCTTGTTTGTTGTCTCTAAAGAAATTTGTAAAATATTTTTTTTTTAAAGATAATATGTCTCCGTGTCTCCGTGTTTCGGAGGGCACGTAAAGTCGTCGATAATTTGTCTCAAAATGAAGAATTCTTATAAAATCAATATTTTTTTGCTACACCGGTTCTGTAGCTAGAATTGCTAAATTAAAAACTCTAATTTTCTTCGTCGTACTTCCAGCTTAATAATTATCCAACATTTTATTACTTTTAATTGGCTGAAACTTGATTCAGTTTCCTAACTGGAAATTGTCAAAAAAATGTATTATATTATACATTTTACAAAAATCGGAAAAATTTCAAGCTATTGTCGTAATATTATTATCAATATTATGACAATATTGATGCTAAAGATAGATTTCATAAATTTTTCTATTCAAAATTACTGTAATTCTCTATTTATTCAATTTTGTTGTTGTACATTTTATATAAAAAAATATACAGGATCCGGAGCCAAAGTTTAACAAACCTCGAAGAGAGAGAAAGCGAGTGCCTTTTTTAATGAAAATTTATATAATATATTTATAGGGTTGTCAGATAATCGTCTAGTCTGAATTGTAAACTTTGAAAAATTAAATTTTAATTCAATTTCAAATAAATCAAAATTTAGTTTATTAGATAAAAGTACTACATCCGAAAACTCGGATAGAGAAAACTACGCATGTGAAGTGCAATCCGCCGATCATTGTATAGAAGAACACAATTTGAATAATATTTCAAAATGACATTTTTAATATTCACTTCAATAAGCTCAAAGTTGTGAAAGATGTGAAAACGAAAATTAATATATAAATTTTCAGGATGTACTGCTACACAAAAGTAATAACTACTTTTGTTATAATTTCAGAGTTTAAAATAATATATTTGTATATTTTATAAATAGGAATAATATTATGTAAGTTGCATAATATCAAGTTTTCTCTTAAAAGGTTTTCTAAAAGCCAGTCTGAAACTATCATGAAACATTTTGTTTTATGAAAATATAATATTTAAATTTGAATTAAAGTGGTAAACTTGAAAATTGATACTTCTCTTACAATACCAGATAGCTATGTGCAGGTAAAATACATGGAACTTATGTTGCCGATGGTTTCAGAAGAAACCAAAGTGGTTTTTTGAAAATTTTTTCATGTTTAAATAAAATTTTATTTGGATAATTTTCGGGACTCGGGGAAAATACATCTCAATATATTTTTATAACGACGATTGGTATCATTATCTTCGTCGTTAGCGAATGCTCGGGATGATTCTTGATGACCTGTAGCACAACAAACGTGGCATCTGTTTCTGCGGCAGGACGAACCAGAAAGTTCTTCATAAAATCTTTTGGTTCGATCTCTTGCGTCGTTTATAAACGCTCCTGGACCATCACATCTGAATTAAAATCATTATTAAGCACAACTTAAATATTAATAATTTCTTACTGCAAAATTCTCAAGTCGATTAATCGTGTTGCTTGAAAAATTAATACAAGGAAGAAGACACCTAAAGCATAACTAGCCACAACTTTTGCATCATCACTTTTTAATAGTTCACAAAAATCATTAACAAATCCAACATCTTGTTTAGCTGACGACATTAAATATTCTATACCTTCGGCAATACTAGGTACAAATTCAACAAACGCTTTTTCAAGTGGCATAAGGAATTCGATCAATATCAATTCCATTAAGAAGGTTACAATTAAAAACTTATAAATAAAAACAATGTTAGGTATGTTGTGTTATTAAATATCAATAATTTTTCTTTACCTCGATGAGGAATTCCAAAGAAGCGTAGAGTTTTCTAAAGCTTTCGGGATAAATGCAAAAATCCCATAGCAAAGCAAATACTCCAATCAGAAACATTAAATAAGTTGGATATTGAAAACATTCGTAATCTTCACCTTTCGTAAAAATATAAATTAGGTTGCAATTTAATGCGAATGCTAAAACGACGGCCCAAAATTTGGCCATAATTTAAAATTGTAGATCACAAAAATGACATAACCAGTAATTTTTGACACCGTTTTTTTCAAATAAAATTATTACAGAAATGCCGCAGCTAAGTAACCAAAATTTTACCAAACAAGAACCGACGCTGAGGAGATTCATGCAGAGTATCGCTGTTGATCAAACTTGAAGAAGAGATGAAATAAAAAATAGAAGAAGAAAATAAGAAGATAATATAAAATTTATGAAACTCAAAATTGCGTGCAATGCAATTTTAAATATCGTTGTTAAATCTTAGGCTACATGAACGTAACGTTATCAGGCCCGTAGTCAGGGGGTGGCAAGGTCGGGTAACGCCCAAAAATATGCAACAATAAATTAAAAGAAAATTTCCCCATTCATTCCACGTTGGTCCTTTTTGTATAAGAATTTTTTAAAATTTTAAGTCGGAATATGCTTACAAATGCAATTCGTAGAATTGAAAAAACACAGTACCTACCGACATACCGACAGCGAGAGCTATCTCAGTGGCCATCAAAGTTATAGACGCCGTGTGAAAATATTTCTCTGAAAAAGTAAAACAAAGTCTGCAGAAGTCTTACAAACTCTGAGAAACTCTGCAAAAGTCTAATTCAGAGTTTTTAGAGAAATATTTCCACCAGGGTGAACTTTCCTTTGCATAAGCGTTTATTTTGTATTTTTTTCTTGTGCGCTACTACGATAAGGTGAAATGAATATTGTAATAATACTGTACAATAATACGGAAATAATAAATATTATAACTTTTCTTAAACCGCATTGACCTTAAAATTTCAGGGAATTTTCGTCTGCGGTGCAAAAAATTGCCCAATCTTACTATCCATTTGCCCTACCTTCACTTTCGGTCTGGCTACGGACCTGAACGTTATGTATAGGTATGTAATAAATTTAAATTTATTTAAATTACTGAACATATACTACATGAACGTCGCAGCTACGAGGAATTAATTCACTTTGTATAGTCAAAAAAATTTGCTAGTGTTTTAATAGAAATAATATAAATTTCAATAACATTTACCTTTCTGCTTATAAATTTTTATTAGGAAGAGAAACAATATTAAAGTTACTTGAGAAGAAAATCGCATTCGCCTGATTTCAATAAAAACCGTTAAAATTCTGAATTTAAAGAAACTCGAAAGTTTAACTTTTAAAATTATAGTTCAAGAAGTGGTCATCGTAAAACTTTATTTTTGCTGTAATTTTTCTAGTACAGATCTGATGAGATCTATTCACGAGTAAAAATATATTTCTGACAACGTCACTGACCATTGGTAATTTTTGTAAAGTTATTGCTGTAACCGAGTTGAGAAATTAAACTAATAGTTTTCTTGTGCCAGATTTGAAACTAATAAGTAATAAGCAGCTAAAGAAATCTCCAGCTGCTTAGGTATTTTAGATTTTTTAAAGCAAACATATCTTAGAATGTTATTTCAAAATTCTGACATTTGTTATAAACGCAAACCCATCATACATAATGTAAAATTTCTTTTTTTTTATTGCCTCCACTTTTCCAGGTCAATATTTCCTTAAATTGCGTTTTCTGTATCCAGCTTAATTTCAATAAAAAAAAAACCGTGTTCCAACACAAGTTTTGCCATTTTAAAACCGTACAGAAGCTACCAATCTTTATTTATATTTTCTTAAATTTTCCGTATAATGCTAACTATAAATAATATAATGGATCCTAGCAGATTATAATTTTCAAAGGAGTGCTTTGAACTTTGGTCCTCAATTATGATAGTTTTCCTTTTACATTATGGAGAGATTAATCACTATCATAAGCTTACTCATCAACGTCTTCGATTTGCAACATCCAAAGCTAATACAAAACTCTTGAAACTATCCGGAGGTAATCAATGTTTAACACTGTATAAACAACAGACAGATTCGAATTTTAAATTGAAGTTTAACCGATTTGACCACCTTCCTTGCGGTAAACTCTTATTAACTAGTCCACTGTGAGATTTAGTGAGATCAATTCAAGTAATCGCACTAATCTAAAGTGATTGTCTGGGTGGGAAACTGATTTGGGACCAAATCCTCTCATGTACCTACGATTTTACATATTTTAATGCATAATATAGCATGGGCATAGTAATTCAAGTTTGAATATATCATTTTCTTCTTAATTGATTTAATTTGTCATTTAAATGTAACGTCATTATGAATAATTAGTAAATTAGCGAGATAATTTAGACTAAGTAGTAATTGCCTTAGAGAAAGCTTGTTATAGCTACCTGTTACTGAACATAAAAAAAATTTGTTAACGTAATTATCCATATTTCAAATTACTTTTCGCTGGCGTCGCGTCGCTTGAAAATGTATCCTTCATAATCAAACTGTGTCTGGTGATTAATTTTTAATTTTCAAGTAACACACTGACTTGTTTTTGAAATTCAGCATGTTACAGCGGAAATGACAAATTTAGAAAAAAAAAATAGTTTTTTTAGAAATAATTAACCGATGCGACGGTTGTATGTTTTCTTCCTTAAAAAGACGTCGCGCGGTTTACCTCGAAATTCTAGTAAAAGTAATAATTAATTATATCGAAAGAAATAATTAACTTGCTTGTTTATATAGAATAAATTGAATCACATAAATTTTCGTAGATACTAATTGCGCACTCTGATTATAAGGATTATAATATTCAAACGTAACTATTAATTTAGTAGGATTATAATATGAGCAATACTAATATATTATATTAGGCAGAAGAATTAGTAGCTTTTTAAATATTAAATAGATAATTAATTAAAGCGCAATATAATGTAATGTAACATAATGAAAATTTAATTTGTTATCCAAAAACAACATTCAAAGGATTATTACACTCACAAAAGGTAAACAAACACTTACTCTGAATAGAGTTCGTCTTCCTATGGAAAGAGCACCTCTTCCTGTTAAATTTGATGTTTATAGATTTTCTAATTTCTTCGTTAAATTACCGCATCACCTCATTATTATTTATACATCGATAAGTTGCAAACAAAAAAATAAACACATGATAATGAAAAGGATCCAAAAAAATTATAATTGTAAACTTATAATTAGTTGGAAAAGCTAAACCACGCTCACTTTGAGGTTTTGTCAGCATTGGAAAACTAATAAAATAAAAAATAGTTGAATAAAAATTTTCTTTCATGTCTCTTCTTCATCCCACGTGTATTACGTTATTATGGAGGTCCCCTAAGTGCAAGGCAAGATATAACTGTTCGTCCTGCTGGGTTTCGATATAAGTGTGATTGCAACCCTAAATTAGAAATAAAAGTTGCAAAAGATATTAAATGCTGCAGCGTTAATGGTACTGCAATTTTTTACCTCATCAATCAAACTGGTGTTGAAAATTCGAAATTTTATCTATTAAACTACAAAATCATCAAATTTAAAGTTATTTGCGATTAGAATAATAAATCTGCAAAAAAAATTCAATCTCAATAATAGTTAATTGAAAAATTTACTATAAATGATTTATTAAGTTACTTTACACCTAAATATTTTGTCGAAAATGTCATTTCGTAAAGGATTACATCTATCAAAACTTATATACAAAGCTTAAGAAATTTATTCCCCAAGGGTTTGTTTGCGTGCTGATCTAAAGAACCTATCAACTAATCAACTCCAAGTTATAGGTATTTCGGATTTCAAAATTTCGTCATTGTCAGTACAATAAATTAATATAACTGTTGTAAAACCATCCTGCAGGATTTGCCAACTTTAGCAATAATAATAATAAAGGTTTGAAAGAGTTTTTAATTAGTTAAAGTGAAATTTATAGTTCAAGTTTTTGAAAGGTACAAAATTTATAAGATTAAAAGCTTGACGTTTTACTAAATTAACTACAAAGCCAGTTAGCGTCGTTAAACTAATCAACTTTGATTTTTATTGTTTGCTCTAATTACTCACGAAGAAGGTTTGGTAAACTGAATTAAAATTTGTTCGACTAACCAAAAAAGCCATTATAGTTACCATCCCAAATTAAAAAAATTGAAAAATTTCGCTAACATCTATTTATCACATTTAACTCGAAAACACCAGTTTACAGTTTTGGAATATAAGAAAGTCTTCGGAAGACTTTGAAAATTTTTTTATTTGCTTTCAGTTTGATTATTTTGTGATTAATCGTTCTCTAAAAATTCTCATATACAATTTTATTTAAATATTTTTCATTTCCCCTAAAGAAGTCACATGTTCCTTATTTGACAAAAATGTTTACCTCGCAATTTGATCTAATGACAAGACAGTGATACTTCAACTTTAAAACTCTAATAGATACAAGAAAATTCATCTTCGGTTGACTAAGCTTTCACAAAGCTCGAAAATTTAATAAATTTGAATATATAATTACACAGTAATTACAGTTTTCAAAAAACAGAAAATTAAACTTATAAGTGAATTTCCAATAACGTCCAACCCTTAAAGTTCTCAACATTGTCACGTTTGACATCATCGCACTTAGGAAAATTAATTTCTCAATCAAGAAGAACCCTTCATTTAAAATATCTCTTATTTGCACGTTGCGTAACTTTTATCAAAAGGAATTGTACAAATTGATAATAATTTACAAGAAATTCTTCAAATAATTTATATTTTCGAATTACAATTTTGTAAAGAGTTAAATCTGTTGCGTTGTGTAAATAATATTTAAAAAATGCTTTGCAAAAAATTTATGTTATTTTTTGACATCAAAAGAAAATTTAATACAATAAAGTGGATAAGCGTTTACATTCAAAAAATTAAAATAATAAAATCTCCGCGAGTTTTCGCTATAAAATTAAATTTTAGAAAAATTATAAAATAGAAGCGTTACATTCTTTGTGGTACAAGAATCTTCGTAATTAAAAAAAACATTCAAGAAAGTTAGAGCGGAAAATTTGTTTTGAAAACTCTCGAATTAAAATAACTTTTTATATTATCAAATTATTACTTGCACTTCCCGGATATCCCGTACCTAAGAGAAAAATCTCTTTATCGAAAATTATTGCCGAATTATATGGCATTAAACTTTAATAAACGTCTCACGTTCCCTAAAGGCACGTCGGTACACAATCTTTATTGATATAATAATGCGTACTTTTGAAAATTCCACCATAATAAAAAGAAGAATTTTACCATATTTTAAAAATTTGCTGAATTTTTTTTTAATTTCAAAATAATTTTTATTTAAAAACAAATTCGCAAATTTTAATGTAGTTTATGTATTAGTTCAAAGAGTTGATAAATATATCGAAGAAGAATTTTTTATATTTAAAGTTTTTAATTAAGTTTTAGTTAGTTTTATAAATGAAAAGTTAATTTAACAGAGAATAAGAACTCTTCGAAGTGTGGTTAAATATATATCGGAAGATTGTATACAGCTTGACTGAACAAAAATAATTTTATCTTTGAAACTTTGCATTTTATGCAGCGCCGAGATACAAAAATAATATTTTACAGACAAATGTGTAATCAAAAAATTAATATCAAGCGATGTGTAAGGTACAAAATTACAATGGATAAAACGTTTGTGAGTACCTGTAGTACGTAATAGTGCAGCTTTTCAAAAATTTTCTTTTATTCTCATTTCAATATCAACATTGCTCTTCTTATTGCTCTTTTTTGAATAAAATTCAAAGTAGGTAATTCATAAATTGAAAATCGTGTTATTAATATGTAACTTTACAGTGTTTATATCAAACTGTAATTATAATGTTTTTCCATTGTTCTTTCACTTCCTACTTTTGAAATTTAAATTCTTTATTTTGCAGTTCCGTTCAAATATTAATTTCAAATATGAACAATGGATTAGAATTTTTCCGGTGCAGATCTAACGAACTACGCGTTTTGGGTATAGATTTAGATACATTATTGCGAAAGCATGTCGCTTTTAAAACTTTGATTTTAACAAGATTAGAAACAGGAATGGGCGTTTAGGAAGTTTAAATCTAACTACACGACAATTCCGATGGGTATTTTCACTTTTGCTCTCCTTATTCGTACCTTGCTGCGTCGTTGAAGTCGGTAGGATTGCGTGAAAACAAAGTTAAATTCTTCATCAATTTTATTCTGGTCAAATATTTTATGAATTCCTTTAAATTTCAAGTATTTTTTCGAACTACCTTCGGTATTTAAAGAATTTTATTCATAACGAAATCTTTATTGTTTGATTTTTTAATTTAAAAATTTTAATAGAAAACTGCGAAGTAGATAATAATTATTTCGCCGATTTTTTTGTTTGGAATGGCTTTCATAAGTAATCTGTCCCTGTGATTTAAAAGCAATTCACCGCCAAAAAATTAAAAAAAACAATAACAATAACTTTCTTTTCTTAATATATAACATACTATTTTTTACTTTATTACATGTTAAAATAAACAATAGAGGTATAAAAACGGAAATCTAATTATTGCCAGTATTAAACAACTTTTCAATATTCAGAGAATATTTTTGTAGATTATAGATTTGTAGATTATAGAAACTTTTTGAATAACAAAATATCTCGCGGCATTTTGTATTTCGACATAAATTATGAGACATGTAATAGTGGGAAATTTAGAGAGAAATGCGTGATCATTAAAACATAACAATGAAGTATTTGATCAATAACTGAAAAACGTTTACGTTTATAGCTCTACGTGTGAAAATCATTTTTTAAATCACAAGTATTATTTATATTTTAATGAACTGCAAAATAAATTTTTCAGAATGTTTCAGCGATCAATGCAGGCTAGAAAGTTCTTAAAGCAAATATATCTATTGAAATTAAAACGGTAATTTGAGAAAAGTGAATTTTCAAATTTTTTTATCGTCTGAAGTACCTGAAGGAGACGTTTTTCAAATGTACGTTCTGCTGTAGCAAATATTTAATTAAAGTAAATGTTACTCTGTTACGAACTGACTATAACTTCGGGAAATTTAAATTATTCAAAATTAGTAGGAACTAATTTCAGGTTGACTAAATAAACTTATCGACTTTTGATACCTACTCAAATTTGGACATATAATTTATTAAACGCCACTCAAGTAGTAATTTTGCCGTAGGAATGAAAAACAAACGAAAAGTATGAAAAACATTTCGAAAACATGAGTGTTTCCTCATTAAAATTTGAATTTAAAACTTTAATAATTTTAAACTTTAATAATAAATTGTTGAAATTAAATTAAATACCTGAAGAAACAAAGTTTTATATTATTTATTCTCAGTTAATTGTGTTGTGGAAAAAATCTAGTTTACCCAAGCATCAGATTCTACATTTCCCCCTACACTTCTTCGATCTCGTTTGAAGCCGTAGGAATTCTTTGCACAACATTTTTATTTAAAAATTGTATTTTTTAAATTAAAACCAATTATAGCAAACACGATTCGTAATTTTAAAATTTTATGTTTCGCGCAAGAACCACATTTTAAATAGGTACTTTTTCTTTTCATTTAATAATATCTAATAAATTTTAATTTTGTCGTCGAGGGGAGTTAAGTAGTTTTAATGTAACCAAAATAAAGATGTTGCAAAAATTTCATAATGAAAAATTGGGAGGGTCGAGGGCAAACTATAAATCCAAAATTTTAAAGTTAACAATAATAAGTATGTAAACGTAGTATTTCTAGATATTTCAATATAAAACGTATTATATATTATCTATGTACTTGAATTGTGAAATAAATTATTTTGTAAATAAATGTGTATACAAATGCTTGTCTGTGCTTCAAACACTGTTCTACATAATATGAGTTGAATTTATTATATTTTTACAAAAATGCTTTTGTGATCATTTCTGCAGTTGATTATTATTTTTATTTGCTTAACATTTATGTAGGTATTATATTATCAAGTAGCATATTATTACATTATAAATATAAATTATTTACATTGTACCTATCATATTGACCAATAATGTTGATACAAAAACAAAAAACTAACAATTTTATTCATTTCTAGTTTTCCAATTTTGAAGAAATTTTTAAAATTGAAAATATGTAATAAATATCAATTTGTTATCGTCATTTTTATAACATACAATATTGAAGCAGTATTGAGAATATAAGAAAAATGATTTCATGATACTTAAATAAATCAATGCCCCTACGCTAATCCCACTCAAAACTGTTAAAAATGTTTTCTTCTCACTGTGTATTACATGATGTGGGTACGGATTGGAAAAATTCGTCTGTCTAATAAAACAAAGTATTGAGAAGGTCATGCGGGTGTTGACGTAATAAAATTTTTACCAAGTAAATATGAAGCGGAAGTGTTCAAAATTAGCTTTCCAGAAAATAGAAAAATAATAGTCAGGATTTTCTTTCAGGGATTGTGCATTTGACTGAATCTAAACCATAAGAATGTGAATAGGTGGGTCACAAATAAAATACACTGTAAGTGTGACTTTCGCAAAACTATTGGTTTTAATGCCGATTTTTAGTTGTTTTCGTTAATTTCTAAAATTAATTTGCGACTTTAAAAAATAATTGATATGCAGCATTTTGCATTGCTGGGCGGCTTCATATTTCATTTAAATAAAACAAATGAGAATCAATTGAATTGAATTACGAGTATTATTTGAATTTATAATTTAATTTTATTTATTTGAGAAGTTGTATCGCCACTGTTTTGTCATCTTGTCAAAATTTAATTGGACATAATATATTACTTTTTATGTTTTATTGCACCTTTGATTGGTTCAATTACTAACGAACGTAGAATTTTATTTAAATTTCTGATTAAATTGCGGATTTATTTGAACTGAGATTGTAACTTGATATAATAATGTATTGATTTTTTAAGTTAGAATTGATCGTAATTGGTTCAATGATAAACTACTAATGGATCAAAGAAAATTGCGAAATTTACTTTTGAAATTAATTGACATTCAACAACAGTACATCACTTTTCGGCCTGAATGCTGCTCATAAAGTAGACTATTCTAGTCGAAACTGCACTTTTTGAAACCTAGTAAATGTTTAAAAATTTTGGAAAACTTTGGAAAACGTAGCGAAGAGATTTTGACAATTACAAACAAGTTACAAAAAGTGCATTAGCTCCGAATAAAACATGATAATAAAAAAATGAAAATAAAATAATATTTAACCGCAATATACTACGAGTAAGATCAAAATGTAAATATTCTAATAATTATTGTTAGACAACTTAAAACAGATTGTCTGTCATCATAGTGTGTTTGTCCAAGAGGAAGACCAAAGAGCAAAATGTGGTTCAGCCGTTCTTGTCATTGAGAAAATATTAATGCTTGAATTAAAAGAATTATTATTTACACAACAAATAAATTTACAGAACGGAGTAAAGCAGTAAGCAGACCAGAGCAGTTTACTTTTATTTTATGTTTTTGTATGAAAAGTTTAAATAGGGTACTATTATATATTTTTTATACCGGTATTGTGTTGTAGAGTGTACATAAAGATAAATCTATTTACTCAAAAAGATGAGATTTCATAAACCTAATTTGAAGTTTTTCATTTCACAAAACTTTTTTTTTCGTCACGAGGGATTACCGGTTCTTAATATTATTACAGCTTTAAACATAGGCTAACGGTTAGAGTGGTGGATTACAATACAGCAGTTGTTGGATAAAATCCCAAACCGGCAAGAATTTCACAATGAACATTGAAACCTATTAATTATTTATATTTATTTATAAGAAAGTCCTTGCATAATATATAAATTATTAAACTGTGATATTAATACTCAATTAAAATTTATTAATTTGTATCAAATTAAATCGTTTGCAGAAAGCAATTACTACTTGTTGCTGAGAGAGATTGATTTTTATAGCTCACTTTGATTTTAATTTTAAAATGTTTAGCTATAACTTTGTTGGATAGTTTATGAATTAAACTAAATAAATTTTACTAATTATCTACCAAAGAATTAGTAAGTTTGTGGAATATCCAGTTAATTAAATAGATTTATACTTCAGTCGTAACATTTTTGGTTGGTAAACAAACTAACCAATCACAGGTGGGCAAAGGAGGCATAAGTTGTTGTTATAATAAAAATTGTAAAATTATATAGAATTAATAAATCCAAATCTCACCTTAAGCTAAATTATAAGGAAAAATCAAACAAACTCCTAGTCCTGAAGTCCTGAAAATGGGCCAATAAATGTCCCGAAACGTTGGCTAACAGATTGTAGTTTGTTTGATTTTTGCTGTCCCAGCCAACACGAAATTTCGTTTCGTTATTAAATGAAATTATTATATTATACGGATAACAATTTATTAAATATTTCCGCTTCGTCGTATCGCACAACTAGCATCCTGCCGAAACAGCTGTTATGCCATAATTGGAGCTTTACATTTAAACTTTGATCCTAGTAGGTTTTAGGTTAATATATTATTTGTGTTAATTGTTTTTCATCTTTATTCCGTTTGTGGCGAGATATCACTCTAATTAAATCTAAAACTTCTTTGAACTTGTTTTAGTTGTGTATAGCTCATAACGTCGTTGATGTCGACGTCGCGCAAAAACTGAGATTGCATTAAGTGTACGAGACAATTTAGTTTAAAAAAAAACTAAAACAATTCGAACAAAAGTTTTGATTTCATAAATTTCAACAAAAAACATTTGAAATTTTTCTTGTAGATTTATTCCAGTTTGATACTTTTTTTTTGATTGCGATTATGGCAGAAGCTTTTACGATTTAGTTATCAGAATCAATTACAAATAAATTAGTAATAAAACAAAACCGCGGATTTGTTTCAGAAGTTAAGAAGTCCAATTAGTCACTCTGTTCTGTATTTAAATTCATGTAAAAGCTACAATTCCTTAGAGGGGTAAGCTAAGGGAAAAGCTTTTAATTTTCTACTTTAGAAAAGTATCATTTCCAAAAAATATTTTGATAAAACGATATGCCGAGTTTCAACTTTGAAACTAATCAGGTTAAGTCGGTAGGAAACACCTATGTTAAATTTTTTCGTGTTTGTATTCAGGATGTTATGTAAACAATTTGGAATGTTGGATAGAACATTTTTACAACTTTTTCGACATGATCAAAGCGTGTTCTACTGACGTGGCACCTTTGTGACCGAATTGAGAAACTAGAGGATGGAGAGTGAATTTAACAAGAGTAACAAGACGGATAGACGGATTGCTGCATTGTAACATACGATAACAAAGCGTCTTTCAAAATAAATCCGACAAATAACCTACCGAATTTATTCTGGCTTGACGGTGCTTATAAAAATTTCCGCATAATATAAACTAAGGAAAATCAAGATTAGCATTTTCATATCATTTATGCAGGCCAAAACAAACGAGCTCTTCTTTTCGAGCAAATTATGGCGGTATATTATGAAATATCAATCAAGACAAGATTAAGCTGTTCTGTTATTATTTCCTAGCAAACTTTTGCAAATTAGATTAATGTCCACCCCGTATATTGCATACACTGCTAGTGTGGTTTGTCTACCAGCATAAATAATAATAATAGCTAAGTTAGCACCTATTTTGAGACGACAAACCCAACTTTATAATTAGAAAATTTAAATATTAGGTAGTTAGTATTGATTTTTTCAAGTTGTATTGTACTTACAAATTAAGTAACTTACAATATTTGTATAATTTATGAATTAGATATACTCAGTTGCGTCAACACTTCAGAAAAGAACCAATTAGTTAATGAAGTGAAATGAGTAGGTAACCAGAATAGAAAAACAAAAACCTAAATTAAAAGTAGATAATAAATAAATTTTCAGGAATATTAAAAGATAATTACTGAAAATTGCAAGCTTTCAGGTGCTCCAAAAAAACCATTCGAATTAATGTATTGGTTTTTTGAATGCTTAATTAACAAACGAATTGAATTATTAATTAAGTAATAGGAAGTAAATATATTGCATAAATAATTAAGTATTCTATGACCACGTTTTAATTAATTTTGATTGAAAATAATGATTATTAACCACGTAACCACTGCAGTGGATTTATATAGTTCCAGAGTTCGAATCGAAGACTTCATGAAATTTCTTAGTTCGGTCTTCTGGTATTATAATATAACTCTGTTTATCTGCCAAATTTCGAATTTTAACATTTAAATATTTAACCGATACAATCGATCGCAAGTTTTAACTTACAAATTAAATTTAAGCTCATTTTTTAATTAATTGTTGTTTTTGTATAATATCAAATTTCTGTTTTTGTTCTATAATAATATTTAAAATCTAATTATCTTTGAGTTTTTTGTGTTTTGCAAATCGAACAATTAATTGACAACGCCGACATGAGTTATTCCCTGTGTTGTTTAAATTAACAGTGGTGTCCTACTCAAATAGTTCAGCTTTCTGTTAAGTTTTTGCTACAATTTCAAATATTACAATGAAATATGTAGCTCTCTTAGACCTTTCTTTTTTTGAAAAGAATTTTAAATCTGATATCGCTTTAAATATTGATGAATTGCAATCAAAAATTTAATTTCGTTGTTTTTGTCGACATTTTATTGCCTTTGTTGTCTAGAAAATAAAGTTGAAAAAAAATTTTCAAGACAAGATGTAAGTTTGTGTGTCGGTCCGCTCCCAATAACACCACCTACAAAGAAGCTTAGATATCTGCTCGCACCATTCTCTGAGTAAAATTAGCTGTCAGAATCCATAACTGGGTTTTTGCATCAAAAAGTTATAATGTTTGTTTGAATTTATCGAAATTAGTAGTTTAACATTAATCTAATGTCACGATTAAATTATTAAGCGTCACGTATACATAACAAACTTTAGTTATTTGTTTTGATAAATTATAAAGGTAAGTTAGTTATCCCACACATTAATTGTTATATCTTCTATTGTCCTCCCTGGTCTGAGCCAAAGCTCTTTGTGCAATCAATCCCAAAAATTTGTTAGCCAAAACACCGCATTTTTTAACCGATTGTTCACAGTCGGTCACCCCCCATTCTTTTATATTTAATAAAATTATAACAACGGTGTTTTCCCTTTTATTGTTAACAAAATTTCGTAAGAGTTCACAAATTTTCATTACAAGTTTAATGGATCTAACTTTATTCACAATAAAATTAACCGTTTTATATTTTCTTCATTGTGAAAAAGGTTTTTGTTGCATTTTTACGTTTTCAGCAAATTAGAAAATAATTCAATGTTGACAAACAATGTCACAATATTTTCCATAGCAGGTTAATATATAATATATCGTACATAATTATATTGATTATTATCAATGAAAGTATTCTTTCAATCAAGTCGTAAAACGATTATTATACGACATAGAGGTAAATAAGTGTGTTCATTGATAACTCACACCTTACACAGGGTGATTATAAACTGACAAGTTTATTAAGAAAAAAAAAGTTTTTCCAAAAAACCTGGAGCATAATTACCCAGTGTTCCCTTAAAATTTAGGTGTAAGTATGAGGTACATTTCGATTCGCTCATGAACATCATATATGCTCTGAGAAATACAGACTTTGTAATTTTCTTTAGTAAGTTAATTTACAATTAATTAACTCATCTTAAAACAAGCCCGTATTTCAAAATCTGAATAAATAAAGCAATTATTCTAATTTAAACCAATGATTTTACAAATTCTAGGATCGTTTTTGTAATTAACTTTGATGTAAAGCAATTTAATCAACTTTTTGGTTGTTTGACAACTTTAAGACCTGAAATTATTAGTATTTTCAAATATTTGCAAATTAAATAAGCGTAATGAGACTTAAAACCACGAAAGTTGTAACTTAATTATGTTTTGGTATAATTAAAAAATTATTCGCTCCTCTTTCTCCTTCAATCTATACTGAATATTAAATGGAGACCAACTAAATAAAGTTTAGCTGCAAAAAATTACATATTACAATTTCTTCCTACAAAACTAAATGCGCTTATATTGAAAGCAATACGTATTATGTAATGGACACGAACGTTCAAGCCCATAGCAACAATATCATTTTTGTTTATTTCTAACGATTCGTGTTGTGGGCATTTCAAAGGATAACAATGGGTTGGAAAAATATCGTTTTGGTTGTTTGTTCACAGTCAACGTTGATGTCCCTAAAATAGATTTAATTTTTATCGGTCAATCTTAAGGTAAACGTCGATAAATTCATGTGGTGATTCAGATTTGAATAAAAAAGAACAGGAATTATCACGGAAATATTTTTTTTCCTAGCCTACCGCGCCTAACCGTAAACACCGTTTGCGAACATTACAGTAAAGGTACGTTTAGACTTCCGCGGTAACCTGCACAAGTGGAGTGGTAGTCTAGACGTATCTTAACTTCCTGAAAATTTGAAATTGCGCACTGCAAAAATATCATTATGGTAAATATAAAACAAAAATAATATCTGAAAAAAAGTTTTGTGGCAATTTTATTTATCTGTAGAAAAGGTCTTGCAATCCTTTTATCCCTACTAACCTTATTTCCTAACCTTATTCGGCTGTATCTCTGAAACTAGACATAGGACTGTTGTAAAAATTGGAGAGTTTATTCAGTTGAATATAACGGAGCGCATTATGTAAAAATCGTCGAAAAACGCCTACGTTTATTGGGAAGTTTTTCTTGCAACTGAAACAGTCTTAATTGGAAAATTGTCGCAAAGTTTGCTTTAATGGTTGTGAATGAAACTATAAAGATGGTTTATAGACAAGGAAGCTGCGTTGCAACATGAAACTGACAACTGAAGAACCATTAAATCAAATTAGTTCAATGTTATAGAGAAGATAAATAAACAGAGCTTAGCTAAAGCATATTACATAAATTTTTATCGCTTGAGTGTTTTTTGTACTTCACAATTATCCTGTCGAGAGTATTAATGTTAAATATTGACTGCATAACTTGAATTTCACTTGAAAATTCAGTCTTGTTGACTCGATAATCTTGTGCAGTTTAAACGAGAGATAATTTTAATGTAAAGCTTAATTACATAATGAAAAAGCTTGCGCAACAATTTAATAATGAAAAATTTATGACCAAGTTGTAATTATTATTGTTTAATACAGCAGCACGAAACATTTTTCATAATAAATAAACCGATTTATTATTAAAACTATAGCTTTTTAATAAATTTACTTTAACCTGCAGGGTATAATAAGCTTTTCCGTTATCTCAATTTTTTTTTGTTCTTTCTATTTACTTTCATTTAATACAACTTTTTTTCAAACGTTTTAAAACGAATTTCGGTACAATATTCTGCGGACAAACCCAGTGCCATCGTCGAACTGGCCAGTCCGTATATAGTATATTTATGATATAAAAATTACTTATACTATGTATAAGCTTTAAGATAGAAAAAATAAAAGAAAAATTCTTGAAGTTGGATTCTTATTGACTTAAAATTAATAATATTATTGGCAGGGTTTTTAATATTTTTAAAAAGGTCCTCATCATTTCCAATTTCTGGAGAGCGATAATCCTATTTTTTTAATTTGAAATGAAATATTTCTATATTATTTTATATCTCCTACATTTTTCACTTCAATACCTTAACAGCCACATAAATCGGTTATATTTAGGTTTTATTATTTTATAAAATCAAAATGTACGTCATGACTTATTGAAACTTCATTATTTCGATTATACGAAAGATAAACTTTAACATGCCATTAACGATGTTTATGCTTTTATTAGAATCAAGTAATAAAAATAAGGTAATTAAGTTGTCACAAGAATTCTCGAAATAATTTGAAAAATTTCGATAGATAAGAAGCATTCACAATAAATTCGTTATTAAATTTTTACCAAACTAAGTAATTGTGATAATTCTATTAATACTCCAACGTGAATATTATCTACTACGTGTAAATTAATCAATCGACAATTGATGACACTTCGTTATGTTTAATAGAGGAAATTTAGCATAATTTGATTTATAATTAAAGCCAAATCTATTAAGTTTCGTGTAAATTATGTTAGAACTAATAAACCATAAGTACCTCAAATGTGGAATAATAAAATAAAATTAATTCCTAATTTTCCAATAATAACATAAATTTAGTCAAAGATGGCAAACGCAGCCAAATAATTATTTAACAAAATTTGATAAATTTTTTTCATAATAACATAAAAATATGTTGTAAAATTTATACTTAAATATTTTTATTAGGTTTCTCTTGAATTAAGCTGTTAATTTCGCTAAGTGCTGCTTGTTATAATTGGTGTGTGACAAGCAACTGGAAAGTGAAAATTTAAGTTAAAAACTATATAAATTTTTAGCAAAAAATGTTTTAAGCTCTAAATTAAGCTTAATGCACGGAAAAAAATTTCAACAATATTTAGGCTAAATCGTGACTGAAAAATAAACAAAAAATTTATTATTTTAATAGAAAACATTATTATTTATTACGATACATTGAACTGTGGTGGTAAAATTACTATGTACATAATTGGAAATAAATTATAAGTTCCTATACGTGCGATAACCCAGAGCTTTCGTTTAATCTCTCATTAGTCATTACGAAATACGATAACGATATAAAATATTGGCCCATTGTTTTTTTATAAAAGTTGTTATAAGTAGGTATTTATATAACCATCAGACCAAAACAATTCCAATTAATTTACTTGTAAATAATCGAAGTATTGATTCGCAGTGCAAGGTAAGTTAAAATTCTTCGGATTGTTTTCGACAAGTAATTAAAATTTCAATCCTTCCACTGTTGTTTATTTTTATGCAACATTTTAATAGTTGTAAAAGTATCGAAGCGTTGGAGAAACCTCCAAGCATATTTTAAAAATAGAGGTGCAATTTCGATACGCGAACGTTCTCCTTAAAAAGTGATAAGACACGAAGTAACATCACAACTCGGATGCTTAAGATTTGACATACTCAATTTCCTGTTTTGATAGGAATCCAACTATTGAAAATTCGAAGCAAAAGTAATCCAATACACTAGCAATATTTTCCTCTTCATAAAGTTTTCGTCCCCTAATTTTTAAGTGTTTGGACGAGATTGGTGTCAATGTTTTCTTAGCATTCTGCGCCGAGCGATTCTTGTACACATTCTTTGGCAATTAATTTTCGTTTTCGAAAAGTTTTAATCAAATATCTCGATTATTTGGTTAAAGAAATTAGTCGCGCTTAAATGAGAATAAAAACTGATAAAACTTCCTCTTTCCATATTATCAAAAATTAAACTTCCCAAGTGATTTAAAAAGTCGTCTACCGTAAACTTAAATTGAATAATTTGGAGATAAGAAACTTCTATGAATTTCCAATTAAACTTACTTATATGAATTTATAATTTTTAAAATCTATTTTTCGCTACACAGTAAAATTTTCTTTCAATTTTATTTTTAGACACATCTAGAAAAGGTCAGCATACGATGCTGTTCGTTTACATCGTCGAAACAAATTACAATGCTTCAGCAGTAATTAGCGATTTTAAGCATCATTACACATCTCGGCTTTAATTATTACGTTTTACGGGAGCACAGATCCATACAATTCTCTCCAGTTATCACGATTTTAGGTCGGAAAATTATGTGTTATCATAGGTTATTAGTCTTGCGAGAGTAACAAATCTGATAGGAATCCTAACTAACTCGATCTCTTATATTATTAATTATCCCAACTTTTTAGTACGGTCCTGTTTCAAAATCGTATTATACGTAAGTAAAAAATAATGTTACAGAAAACATTGACTTTTTTAGTATTACACGACTATATAATCGATTTCTGGTTGGTCGATTACACTCTTATTAACGAACTTGACCTTCCTTTATAAAAAAAATGCAAATCCTATTTGTACAGTTGTAGGGAAACTTGGGAGAGTAGCTACTACGGTACGATGTAATTCTTAGTTACATTTCACTTTTCTCAAACAATACTTGGTGCTTTTGTAGCACAAACAAATGCACAGTAGTAAATTACAAGCAGGCCCGACCAGGGGGTGATTCCCCGGGCCCGGATTTTAATCGAAATCCTGAAATCCGGGAAATGTTTATTTTCTTTTCATTCAACTCAAAGTCACTCAACTTTTAATTACTGATTCATACAAACCTAATCCTTTCGTGCAAATTATTTTATTTTTTCAAAAGTATTCCAGTTTTGTCTTATCGTTTATTTACTGATTATGCTGGTAAACTGACAAACTCAAAGTGAATAAAGCATCGAAAACAAAAGCATTATAGTGCACCGTACGGAATTGTACGTCAAAGCATTCACTTAATATCATTCCTTTCTATTCAAAAATAACAATTACCGTATGAACAATTTTTTTATAAAAGATTGCCAACGAGAATTTTAGAAAATAAAGGTGCTCATCGGAAAATCTTTCAGTAAGCGAAGAAAATTAATTTTTAAACTTAAAAACATATTAAACCCCTAGCTAGCTATCTTCAAAATTCTTCAAGATAATATAATAATTAATCGTTTGCTATTAATGTAATGCTATAAAAAATATTATGTTTGTTATAAAACTAAAATATAATGAAATAAAAGTAAATATTTCTACTATCTACTAATTGCTAAGCTGTTAAAAATAATAATTGCAATAAATAAATGTTTCTGTTACTAATTACGGTGCCATAAAAATATATTATAATTTTAATTGTACTAAGAATAAAAAATAATTAAAATTATTAGCTCTTGAAAATTTATATAAATATAATATATTTATATATAAGAGAGTATCCACTCTCGAAAGCTCGAAAATATTAGTTTATTGATTTATAGTTCATTTAGCTCATTACCGATATTATATTTATACTAAGAATAAAATTAAATAAACCCAACCTTATTTGTTTTTGTTTTTTTTTAGATTTTTTCATTAAAAAGCGGAGATATATTTTTTAAATGCTGTTGAACAAATAAACAAAATTTATTTATTCCTATCTAAAAAGCTATAAAGCTTTTTATACCTCACTGTTACAAAGTAACAAATAATAATAATTTCATGTAGAAAAAATAATATTATTATATTCCGGTATTACCAGTATAAATAAATATTTATTTATAAATGTAATAGTTATATAAGTAAATATTGACAAAATAAATAGTATTAAATTCTAATGGAAAATATTAGATCCGCAAATATTAAAACAATATCTTTTCTTCGAAAACTATTATTGTTATCTCATCATAGAGAAAAGTCATCTATCGCATTGAAAAGTACCTAAAATATATATGTAATTATATCAGTTTACCTATATTATCAAAAATATTACTGGTTTGATCTACAATTTAAATCACTTCTTCCCACATTTCACTTAAAGTTTTTTTCAAAAAATTTAAACTTGAAAAGTAGCCACAATTATTAATTTTAGTTGATCGCGTAATCGGATTGTATAAAGCAGGGATTTTTTTAAATTCCATAAAACGTAATCTTACAACGTTTCATCCTATTACGCAATGTATGTCATGTATCTAAATGAAATTTGAAAAAATACTCTCGATCTCAATCAAGACAAAATTTGATTATTCTTCGACCAGATATAACTTTCCGCAATTAATCACGCAATTTTATGTAAAGTTTAATTAAATATAACTTTTCCAGCCGATTAAACGGAAAAAATTTGCAAGAAAATAGCAAAAACAAAAATTGAGCATCGCTGATTTTCAAAGGAAATGATTGAGTTTGTCTTTGTGGAATTTTATCCTAACGAACGCAGTAATTCAAGTCGAGGGAGAATAAATCAAAATTTTAATTAACGACACTTTCGCAATGAATAATGCTATTCAATTTTTAAATACTTAGGTGTACAAAGAAATGATAAAATGCAGCAGTTAAGCCTTTATTTAAAAAAAAAAATAGTTAAAACCAAAACAAAGAAATTAATTATTGCCCGAATTAACATGTGTAGGTGTAATTTGAAAGTCGGCGGGATATCACAGCGTAATTGTTTAATTTATGAGAGTTCAAGTTGTAAATTTAATTTGCTAAATTATTTTGTTAACCTAATTTCGTCAATATTTTTGTATTATCCGTAAACCTTATTATTTTGAAATTTCAAGAGATCTCCAAGATAAACATTAACGAAAGGATATAAAACTTATTTAATTATTACCGATTCTCACACAAAAGCAATTACGTAAAAGCGTTAAAAAATAATAACACAGCGGTAGATATCAAAAAATATGCTCTTTCATCACGAAACTCACTAATTTTATTTTGTATGCTTTCTTGGTCAATAGCAAGTCCTAATTTTGTTATCATTATCTTTCTTGGCTGTTCAAACAAAACTTGAACTCAAAGATACCCGTATTAACTAATAAAATCTTTCTTTGGCAAAATGTAAAAGAAACTTCGACGATATTAAATTATCAAATTGTTAATCTTTTTTATAAAAAATGCAAAAGTTACTAAAGTGAAAATTAAATTCTTCAAGTCTTTTTGAACTTTTATTCTTTGTATTTGCAGTTATCCTTTAAAAAAAAATGTTTAATTACGTTTTTCAGGTAGAAAGCTTATTTACTTTACTACTCGAACAAGAATTAATTAATTTTGAAATCGATTATGCTATAGTACTATCAGTCAAATCAGAATAGTTTAGTTACGATTGCCCAAATTATTTGAAAACTTGCGTTTCCTTTGTAATCAAATTCTCTCGCCATCAGAAGGAATCGTTTTACATAAGTTACTTGATACTGTAGCATTTTCTTCTTGTTAGAACTTACAATTAAATTATGTAAAGTGGATGGTTAAATGTTCAAAAAAGTTCTAACAAACTTAAATAGAAACGTAAGCTTCTCACTTTCGGTGTTTTTTATTTGTAGAATTTTAACAAAAATTTAACAAGGCGCTAAAATTGCAAAATTTGAAAAACTTTTTCGAGAAAAAATGATGCCAATATTATTTAAAATAAAGCAAACCAATAAAAATTCACTTTGCAAATCAAATAGACATCGAATCGAAATTAAACTAAATTAATAATTTTTTGTCAAAGCATTCAATAAAATTAATTAATTAATTAATTTTTATGTAACGGGTCAGAATAAAATAGTTGACAAAAACTACATTTGAAGTCCGCCTGAATGTACTTATTGAATTCAATTTTATTCTGGTCTATTATTATAATTAATTTTGTTCAAAGTTTTGAAACCCTCTATTTTAATAATAACATCAAGAATAATAATTGATGTTTAACGGTGGATAATTGTGTTTTTGTTGAGTGTTATGATAAATAATTAAATTTTATAGCCCGGTAACGCGTGAGTAATATAATATTCTTTATTGTTTAGTACTGACACATTTTTAGATATTCTGGTGTGTCTCGATGATGGTCCCAAACCGAAACCAGTAGACGTATAGCATTTCATAAAAATATAAAATGATAAATTTATTAAAATTAATTTAAAACGTTAACTGAATTCAGTCAGTAAAAGTTTAAATGCTTACAAATTCTTTGATTAAACCAAAGATTGGAAGCATCCAAAAAAAATCACAGAAAAGTTTTTGATTAAAAAAACTCTTGTTTCGTTCTAAAAAATATAACAAAATAATTAATAACCCTTTCATGATTATATAATTGCCACAGTGTTCTTTGAGAAAATAGTAATACTCACATTTTTGTATGTAAATATTTTCTTGACAAAATTTTGTACAACGGATTTCCAATTTTGCTGTAATTTCCAGATATGCAGAAGTTGCATAAGCATATTTTTCTGCAAATATATCCATAAACTTGTATTTATAAAACCCCCCCAATTTTTTTCTTAAAAAATTTCCTTTAATTGTAACTGACGATTAGTAAGAAGTATAAAATAAATTTCAAATTTTATAATGTCTTCGTTTCCAAAACATCATAATCGTAAGTTCGCTGTTTACCAATGTAAATCCTGTTGATTTCATTTGAATGATATTTTAAGAAACCCAATTTCACAACAGAAATTTTACACAATTTTAACAAATTCGAAATAAAGAAATACATTTTTTAGGCCATAAATTATTTTATATAAAAATAAAATATGCCGCTATATTTATCTTCCCAAATGATGAAAAAATGATTAATGACTTTTTCTGATGAAATGCAATTTAAATAACCAAATTAACAATTTCGATTTTCATAAAAATGCAATTTTTTAAAAATAAATAACGATTACTTGTCCAATTTTTGCCCCGGAGGTTATTAGAAACAAAAAATCTACAAGCAATTAATTACCTTTGAACTTCGTACTTAAGTTTTTTGTTGGGCCCGGCGGCCACTATTAGTAGTTTATTAAAATAGGGGAGCAATGACTGTAATATGTAAACGTGGTCAAAGCGTAATTTTTATATTATTTCTTATTATTTCTATAATTTTTTTTCGTATTTTTTCGTAATTTTTATCTATATTACAAAATATCATTTTAAAATGTAACTAATGGAAGCAACCGCTCTTCTAAGTTTTTTCTTGTTAAATTCCTGAATTGAAGTGGTAATAGCACCAAAATTACTTATTTTTGATTATAAATTATTCAGCATATTTATCTATAAGCAAAATTCTTAGCTTTCGTTGACTAAAATCAACAGCTTTCGAGTTATAGATTAAATTAATACGTAGCGTTTTTAGCTAGTAAGTTGAGCACACACTCATTGCAAGACTCATAGTCTACAATTTTAGTCTAGTAGTCCCCTTATTTAATTAAGCAATTCATTAAGTAAATAAGTACCCAAGTATAAAATAAGCATTAAAAAAAAGTACAAAATTCATCTTCAGTTTTTCAAAATACTCAAGTTGTAATTATTTGTAAATCTTTCAAATCGGTAACTCAAAAGCCATTGATTTTACAAGAGCACCGAGCCATCCACACTAAAAAATTAATAGTTTTCCTCTGGTCCTTTGAAATAAATTTAACAAAATTAAAATTATTTCGATTTAAATTTAAAAAAACATTTCAATTAAAAAAATTGTATTTGATTACCTGCTGTTGTCACCTAAAAATGGTTTTCGGGGAAACTTAAAATTACGGTTACTTTAATATTTTATTAAATAAAATTTTCTATAAAATCATTGTTTAAAATTCATGTATTACTCGACACCAAATTAATTAAATCTTTTCGATTAACCTTCTGGTGAACACTCATGTGCTTTTGAAGACTCGCGTTGAGTGCAAACGTTTCACCACAAGTGTCGCACACGTATGGTTTTTCACCGGTGTGAATACGCATGTGAACGTGCAAATGAGTAGATTGAGTAAATTTTCTATGACACACTTCACACTCGTGATTTTTAATGCCCAGGTGAATTTTCATGTGTCTTTGAACGCCGTTGGAGAATGGAAAGCTTTTACCGCACACCGTACACAGAAAAGGTGTCTTTTTAGTTTTATTTCCGGGGGCAGCTTCGTGAGAACGCACATGTCGTCGTAGAGATGACACACGTTGAAACGATTTGTTGCAAAATGTGCAGGTATAGTTTCTCTCACCTGTGTGAGACGTTATGTGTTCTCGTAAATGATACGACTGTTTAAATCCTTTGTTACAGTAATTGCATATGTAATGTTTATTGCTGTTATGCACTCTGTTGATGTGCTTCTTTAATTCCCAACGTTTGTTGAAAGTCGTGAAACAGAAATAACACTCAAAGTTGCCATCGACTTTGTAACTTCGCTTCTTTGTTGCTTTAGGTTGTACATGAATAGTTTCAAGGGATACCTTACTTTCGCCTTCGATCTCGTTTGAACAATAGTACTCGCATTTAATTTTAGTCTCTTCTAACAAACCTTTATTATCGTGTTCGTTACAATCAAACGAATCCAATTCTAAATCGTAGTTTCCCGATGGTGCATTTATATTTCGGTGTTTCTCCCAAGTCTCTTGCGACATCAGCACCATTTCTTTAAACTGATACGAAATACGTAACTGTTTCACACAATTTCCACATATTCTTTTACTGTGAACTTCCTCCTAAAATTAAATTAACTGAACGAAAGCGATACAAAAAAAAATGAAATTCTAACCAAAGTTGATGTGACACAGTATTCCAATTTATACAAGTACGTCACATTGTCGTCATCTACACTCAATATATCGTACAATTCTTGATCACCTAAACTTAAGCAAGTGTAACACGTTTCTATCGTCCTTAACATTTTCAAAAATCAGTCTTTTTTTTAGTTGTTTTGATGTGCAGTCGTTAGACGTCAAAATAACAGCGATTTGACACTTCACTCTAGGCAACCCATTCAACACCGCGCGAGACTTGAAAATTTGATTTTTCCTAACAATGTGCATAGAAATGATGGTAAAAATTCAAATTAAAAATGAGGCAGTGAAATGTAAACAAAAGAAATGTATACATTAAAAAGACTAGGTTCTTTACTAATTAAAAGCGAGATGGCGATGTGAAAACGAGCACGCCTTTCAAATTACATTTGATTTTGTAAAGGAAGCACATTTAAACAATTACGTAATTATAATCTCGTAACACCAAGAATGATAAAACTGAAAATATAATTAACAGATGAAATAAACCCCAAGTGCCTCCTACAACAACAGCCTCTCGTTTCTTCTTCAAGTAGATATACTCTTTTGCTTCAGTCCTTCACATAGACAACTAATTACGTCTGTTTGCTTAGTAAATTTCATTCATTTAATTTTACGCTTCGAATGCAGCAAAGTACACGTTTGATTTAAAATAAAAACTAAAAAATTGATTATATAAAGAATTCTCTAAATGCAGAATGACCTGTTAACTAAACCTTTGTTTCAGAAATAACAAAAATAAATTGCACCTTGGAAGAATTAGAATTTGAATAGGGATTTAACAAAAAGTTTCTTGAATTCTCCTTCTTCCTATTTACTTCCAATTTATTCAAATGTAACAGCGCAGTGTTTATTTAAATTCTATAAGACAATAGACACAATAAAATTATTATTTTCGAGAAATATTAAACTTTTAAGTTCTTTAAAAGATTTTCTTCCACGATACCTACGCTTTCGAATTAAAGCGAAAAATGAAAAAAAAATTTTTGTTGGGATTGCAGAGGAAATTGCAAGGCAATTCACTCCCACGTGGATTAGGATTACTTTTTTATGGAAATGATTGTATTATTATGTTACACAATGTTTCGTCATTTTTTCTTATTTATTTTAAGTGGGTTAAAAAAAACTATGTTGTCGTTGAAGCCTCATCAGTAAAACTGGTGATTAATTATTGTGGACGTAAGTAGCTAATTTTCGCACACAGACTTCTAGGGTTTGCGAATACGGCATTGTTATTTTTAGGATTAAGAAATTAATTAAATATAGAGTGGTCCAAAAGTAATAAGGTTAAATTCAAGTTGAAATTTTTTTCCAAGTCCAATTTAAGCTTGCAATTGAAAAACCTAGTAAGTCGGGTTGATAAATTACTATTTTTGTTTTCATTATTTTTGGTAAATTTTACCAAATTATTGACCTGCATTATATATTTTGTTGTTATTGATTATAATTTTATTACTTTATTTAACCGAACGTATATTGTTACATTATACGTGAATTATTGTGCCATATAATTTTATTTACTCTTTAGATTTAATACTATCAGGTTTAACAGCTTTTATAAGTTTATAATAAGAAAACAAAAACATTTACTTTGCGGAGGCAAAAATGGTTGTTACTATTTTGTAAAGGTAAAATAAAGGCCGGTTAGGAACAAAATCCTGCGAAATGTATTTCGAAATAAATGTATGAATGTATTTTAGAAAAAAACAGATTGATTTAGAAAGTACATTTTAAAAAACTGGCTTTTTGAGCATAGGAACCAATAAAATTTCAAAGTTTTATTTTGAAGGTGGAGTTTAATGAATAAGTGTTAATTTTCAATGATTTTTGGAACTAACTATAATTAGTATTTAGTAGAACCTCGATTATCCGGGCCAGCCGGGACCGAGCCTTCGCCGGATAATCCAAAGACCTTATTTTTATGTTTTTAATTTTTTATTCAGAAAAATACATGTGTCAAGAGCGAAGAATGGAAACGTCTTCTTCTTCTTCTTTGTCAGCCTTTCTCGGTCCACTCTTGAACATAAGGCTCTCCTAATCTGCCCCAAACCTCTCTCTCCTTGGCCCTCCGTAACCGCTCTCGACCCGCCACTTTCTTGGCATCATCAAACCATCTCTTCTAGAGTCTACCTCTACTCCTTTTCGTCGTTCTTGGCTTCCAATCTATAATCTGCCTGCCTCGCCACGTGCCCGACTCAACTCACCTCCACAACTCCAGTTCTTTTTCTTATTTTGTCTCGCAAACTTACGTCCAACATCAATCTTTCCATTGCTCTCTGCACCAACCTTAGCCTTTCGGTACTCTTGTTGGTAATAGTCATTGTCTCCAATCCGTAGGTCATCATCGGCAGTATGCATGAATCCAACACTTTTCGTTTTAAATTTATTGAGATTTCTGTGTTTGCAAGCACGTGCCGCAGTTTCCCATAGACTACCCATGCCAGATTTTTTCTTCTTCCTATTTCAGCCTCTTGGTTTCCTTTTCCCAATCTGATTTTATGGCCTAAAAGCTCCTTTATACGATTTTCCAAATCATAGCAAAAATTCTACTACTCCTTGAACAGCTAATTCTCGTATTCCATGACGTTTTTTAAACCTGTAAAGATGTCAAGAAGTTTCCTTTGATTTTTAACTGCTCGTGAAACTTTTGGGCTTGCCTAGCATACATACAGTTACTCACATAAATATTCGGACACTCCTATGTTAACAATGTTAATTTGACGTTTTCAAGACGTGTTTTTTTTATATAAAAATCGCTTTTACAGCAAAATTTTGTAGACATTTTTTGTTGGAAATTTCATTGCCTTAAATTTTGTTTATATACATTTTTCTATTTTGTTGCACCGGTTCCGACTGACAGCGACTTGAACAAGACTCGGTAAAATCCAAAAAATATTATCAGCTATATCTCAAAAACGGTGCAACCAATTAGAAAAATGTATATGAACAAAACTGTAGAAAATGAAATTTACAAAAAAAATTTGTATATTCATTTTTTTATTATGATGCACCGTTTCCGAGATTTAGATGATAATATTTTTTGGATTTTACAGGGTCTTGTTTAAGTCGCTGTCAGTCGGAAACGGTGCAACAAAATAGAAAAATGTATATAAACAAAATTTAAGGCAATGAAATTTCCAACAAAAAATGTATACAAAATTTTGCTGTAAAAGCAATTTTTATATAAAAGAAAACATCTTGAAAACGTCAAATTAACATTGTTAACATAGGAGTGTCCGAATATTTATGTGAGTAACTGTAGGTCCTGATATTGGAACCCCTTCCGATCTTCTCTGCAGGAACCACCTGGTTATAGCATCATCAAGCTCTCGAAAAGTAAACCCTTTTTGAGATTTCCTGTCAGAAATAGCTTTTGCACTGTTAGCTTTAGCTACAGGGTGGCGCATTTATCTTAACCGAAAGTAACCTGCAATAACTTCTCTCCGAAGCAGAATTTTTGACAGTTCTTGGGTTTATTTGACAGATAGTAATCTATATTTTTGTCTAGTGTTAAAAATGGATTTGGAAATGAAAAAGAAAGTGATTAAATATTGCTATCAGAGTGAGTCTCCAATTTTGATCCGACGTGCGCTGGTTCTTGAACATAAATTCGATGTACCATCAATTATGCAGATAATAACGGTTACTTCGTGTTTCGAGAAAGAGAGTACAGTGTTACTGAAGACGCATCAGCGAAAAAACGCGGTTAGAGTGGCAGAACACATTGCAGTAGTGGCTCAGGCGATCAACCAGAATCCAACGGTTTTGATTAGAAAACTTTCTGCTGAATTGTCGATCAGTAGACGATCAGTTGGGCCCATGTTTATTGAAGATTTGAATTTATTTCTGTATAAAATTCAATTAGTAAGCAAACTGAACCCTTCTGACTATCCGGTTCGCTTGGCATTTTGCAGAAAGATCCTTGAAATGTTTGAAACAGATGAAACACTTATCAATCACATCTTCATGTCTGACGAGGCCCATTTGGACTTGAATGGTATCGTGAATAAATAAAATTGTCGCATTTGGTCTGCCTCGAACCCAAATACCATCCAGGAAATCAATTTGCATCCGGAACGTGTGACAGTTTGGTGTGCGGTGTTGTCAAAGTCTATTGTCGGACTTTCCTTTTTTGAGTATTGGGACCGTGCCGAGACCGTCAATAGTCAGCGGTATTTTGCGATGCTCACATTATTTTTTGCCTAAATTTCGTACTAAGCAAATCGTATTGAACGATACTTAGTTTCAACAAGATGGGGCACCACCACATATCGCTACGACGGTCATGGACTACTTGAAGTCTAAATTTAATAAAAAAAATCATCGGCCGACAGGCCCTATGAGATGGCCACCACGGTCACCAGACTTGACGCCACCGCACTTCTTTTTGTAGGGGTATTGTAAGGTCAAGGTGTACGAAGCCAACCCACAAAATATTGCAGATCTGAAGGCAGAAATATTCAGAGTAATGCAATCTATTACGCAGTCGATCTTAATTAACATTTTCAATAACATGATTATCAGGTACAAAGCTTGCATCCAAGCTAATGGCCAGCATCTCAGCAGCATTATCTTCAAGAAGTAAATTGATAACAAAAATTTAGTAAAATTGTAAACTTTTGATCCAAAACTAAATAAAAAATTCTTTTCCCTTCAAAACTGAAGGCTTTTTACTTTCGGTTAAGATAAATGCCCCACCCTGTACAAAGCTCTGTAATTTGGTTTTCTTCTTCACAATGTCACGAACCGTTTGTTTTCCAATGTTATATGCTTTAGCCATTACAGCAACATTTATGTTATTTGCAAATTGTTTTAAAATTTCCATTTTTCATTAGCACCATTACGCTACGAGTCGGTCGGCAGTTGGCTAAAAAAATTAGTAAACACATAAATGGGGGATTTCCCGAGCCGAATTTGGGGATTCCCCGAGACGAACGTCTGCACGGTGCATTCAGCGTTCATGGATGCTCGCCCGGATAATCGGGGTTCTACTATACATCAAAATAATAATTTGTTTCAAATCTCGCGATTAAAATGTCGTGTATGAGATCACCGACTGTGTTGAACACCTGCTCATTAAGTATTTGTGTTACCTAATTGGATTATATGTATTTCTTTGATAAGCCTGATTATGAATACATCTCTAGTAATATTTTTTATTCAAATTCATTTAATTACATCAAATTGCTGCCATTTGCTGTACATAATTTTAATTTTGTTTAGCACAAGAGCTACAAATTAAATCTTAAGTGCACATCTCTGGATTGATTATTCGTCACACCTTCGTCGTATAATTGCGAAATTTAATAATTTAAATTTTTAATACGAAATATAAACGGAATACTCAGCATTTAATAAAATTAATCAACAAGAGAACTTAATCAAGCAATTTTGCCTTGACGAGAAAGCATCAAAATATTTATAAAAAAAATTTATGATATTTGTTAATTTTACGCCTACACCAATAAGGTAAAAATTGAATTAAATAGTCAAACTCAGAAGAAATTATTCCAGCAATTAAGAATAATTTAAATATCAAGATGAAGCGCAAAGATTAATTATTGTCGAGATCACATATAAAATATTATATGTTAGTATCTCGTTGTACGTAAACAAACCACCCCCGTTTTAATCTCCATAATAAACATCGGTTCGCCAATATACTATAAAGATCCAGAAATGAAAGATATTTTCCAATAATTAACATTATTCAACTTATTTTGTGTATTTTTGTAATTCGATAGCCGAACAAAAAAATTAACCGATCTAATTAATTTGTACCTACCACCTTTTTAGTGGTGCCATTACTAAAAGGTTTAGAGTTCCTTTTATGAAATGCATTAGTTTCGGTTTACAGTTCGGTTCATTTTCTCTTAAAGAGTCTAGATTTACTTTCGAACCCTTTTTTCTCAATAAAACTAATTCACATTTTAAGTGCATAGGTGGTACCGTAATTTTAAAATTAGCTCCGTTACCTACGTCATCTAACTTGTGAAAAACACAAAAATTGCAAACCGAACAAACCTTCAATCAGAATTTTATAAAAACGCAACAATACAATTTCCTATTGGAAATGTTGTCGAAGTTTTAGTTTCGATTGATTGACTTTGATTTATGTGAAATGCAAGTTGGCGTTTTTAAAAAATAATACAACAGTTTCCTTTCGCTGTCGGCAGCATTTTAAAAACTAAAAAAGTTTTAGTTTTAATAGAACAATAATTAACTTTGAAAATATAATAATTTTTTATTATTACTTTTATTTAATTTTGATTAAAAAGTAGGCGCGCACCCGAGTGTCCTCAAAGACAAACCGCGCCTGACTTATAGTAAAAGCGTTACTTATTTTATAAATTATAAAAAAATTATTGATTTTTTATTAACTTTACTTTTTGTTTCAGAATCGTATCATGCACGTGCCCGTGTACCTTTTATGCGTGGCGCTAATTGTCTGTGTGAAATGCGAACAAACATCAAATTTTTATGGAAGAAAAATTCAGCCACTCGATTTAAAAGCAGATCAAGAAACGGTTAACTATTTCCTACCCAAATTAGCGGCTAAATACAGACCAAATAACGATTGGAACGTAATCACAGATCCACGATTTTACCTACTCACCGAAATGGAATCAAAAAACAGCGATTATCAGGTAAACTGCAATTTAACTTTTTCATTAAAACAGGATCAATGGCCAACTTTCAGTTTAAAATAAAAATTAATTAGCGGAAATATAAAGTGGTTGTTTGAATTTAAATTTGCTTCATTAAATTTGCCCAGAAGCAAAGTTTTATTTATTTGAAGTCTAAAATTTAAACTCTTACTCCAACTGCTTGATTTCTTTCCGGTTTGATTTTAATAAATTGATGTTTGCTTACGTATTATCTTAATGCGCAATGCGGAACTCCAATAAATGTTTTAAAATTTCCAACAATCAAACTGACAAATACTATCTGAATTTTTGAACTTGTGTTCTTGTTCCTCATAGTTTATCTACTAGATTATCTACAGGAGTCGATCAAATAATTATTCTCCAAGCCCAAAATTTGTTTCTGTGTAAACAAGACTAATTAAACCTAATTAGATAATTGACCCCCCTTCTGCAATAGGGAATCAACCAACATTTCCTTTATACAGGGTTATTTCAAAAATAAATTTAATGTAACATTAAAATTTAAATTAAAGTTAATAATAATTGGTCAATTTCATATGTTTTTTTATGAAATTGGTCCTAAATTAATTAAGGTCTAATTATTGCAGGATAATTACATGCTTACACAAAAGTACTATTTTTCCGCACTATTGGAATAGTTCACTAGTGCGGAAAAGTAGTACTTTTCCACACTTTTTAATATCACAAAGTAACGCTTTTTGAAACATAATTAGAAAAACAAAATTAGTTATTTGCAATTTTTTACTTCTGAACGTAAAAAACTTTTTTTACCTAACTGCAGTTCGTGCATTTAAAGAAAAATGCATTTTCTCACAATTTCAAACTATCACTGGAGAGAAAATTTTACTAAGCTGAGTTTCTTATAAATCCATGAAGTGGGCCCTACCTACAACAATAAAGAACATTTTTTGTTAGTTATCATTGCAGATGAAAACGGTTTTCTTCAAATTACCTTTATCACTGTAGTCCTTTTGCCTTATTCCTAGAAGCCAGAATAGGTTTCTTCGTTATTCCTTCCAATAAACTTAAGTCACTCACGAACTCGAACACTATCACATTTTTTTTTTCACTTAAGCATTAAAAAGAAAATTGTTCTCGATTATTAAGAAAGCTTTCATCAAAATTCTTCACGATAATTCGAACTCGAAATACTACACTCTCGTTCGCGGAAAACTAAACATTTTTCCGAATTTTCTCTATACGATTACTTTTAAGCTGAATACAACAAGCATTTTACGGAATGCGATTTTTTTTCGATTGGTTAAATTTCAATAAAGGTTCAAATTTTACTAATCAAAACAAAAATTGCATTCCGCAAATCGCTAGTGCGTGTATTCAGCTTAAGGCCTTACAAACGAATGACTATGATATGAGTCCGTACGGGGCACGGCGTCATAATTCGTATATAACTTTTTTTTTGTTTCCTGTTTGCAATTTTAATCGAATTTTGTCTATAAGTTTCCCACTCTTTCGTCCGTCGTGCATTTTTGTAATCTTCATTTTCAAATTAACAAATTAACAAAATAAAATATAATTTAAACTGGTAAAAATCGTACAGGTATTTTGTCATTTTTGTGATCATTAATCATCCCAAAAATCTAACTAAAGGAAATTGACTCAGGGGTATACAACTATGACAAAATAGGTAAATAATCGAGGGGTAAACCATGGTCAAAAATTGTGTACACCAGACTTCCTACTACTTCGGACTTCCCAAACTTCCCTGGACTTCCCCGGACTTCCTCGGACTTCCCACAAGATGTACACCAGACTTCCCGTGAGATTTACCCCTCGATTTTCGCAATCACAATATCAACAAGTTGCCCTTAGTGTAACCTTAAAAAATAAAAACAAGCAAAATAAAAATATACGAAACCTAAATATATGTTTTTCTGATATATTTTTTTTACAATGGGGTGAACCAGATAAACTTTGACCTTATCAACAAGGAACGTAAACTTATTTAAGCGCGATGATTTACAATTTATTAACAATGCGTGTCGTGAACTCAATTTTAACGGTAATTAATCACTTCCAGTCTAACAAATCGACAAAATTCAATTTAAAAAATTTAAATCGTAAGAAAGCAGTAGGGGGGTCGTCTTTTCGTCAGGCGTTGCGGTGATGACAAACTCGAACGTAAGTGTCGTTCAACTTTTCCATAACATGAAAAGTTTTACTGTTTAGAAATGTTTTCCTCCAACACAACTCGAGATTTGTGTCGTTTGTGGTTACGCGAACTTTCAGTATAACTTGCAAATTTGAATATACTACATCTGTCAGGGGTGTACTGAAACGCAATTTTGCAGCTTTATCAGCTTCGGTTCCCTATTTTCACAAACTTAACTGATTTATTATATCAACGCTGAAAACAAGGAAAGCTTCTGACTTTTTGATTTTACCTTCAATTTTGTTATGAAATTTAAACTGGTCATACAATGAATATTGGTGGTTTTCAAAATTAATTTTTTTTTTTATTTTCTTCAGGATCCACTGGAAGGACAAGAAATAACTAAAAGACAAGGCTTAAACAACGGACCATCCTTATCCATAGTGAACTCTTTGGACGTTTTACGCAACAGACTATTACTAGAAATAACAAGAAAACAGCAACAAGAAGGAATCAATCGCAACAGGAATTTGTTATCGCAAGTTGGAAAGAGATCGAGTCTTCGACGTTTTGGCGCGCTCGGATACGATAATAACTTTTAAATTTTTTGATCGATGATAACCAAATTAAAAGCATAGTTATTTTATTTATTTAGGCCCTAAGGTAAAATAACTCGGTTTTTGTGAATAAATTGTCGGTTATAAAATCAAGCAGATCTCAAAAATAATTCCAATAGTGTAACCGATTGTAGATATTTAGTAAAAATAGAGAAATGCATTTAGTACCTAAAACCTATACAATTTTAAACAAAATTATGCCTTTGCTACTTTTCAGCAAATTATAACTCTATTGTTGTCAACTATACAAATTTTCGATTAGCATTTTTTATTTCTTTACGGAGAGAGTGTTAAAGTAAACTTAAGTCGTTGCGCTTTTTTCGGACGACCCCTTGTACTTAAATATATAGGTATTTAGCCAGCTGTATGTGTGACATTATCCTATCTTCAAGATTTTGAATAATCCTTTTGCATATAAATTTTATCTGCGGGGGGGGGGCGAAACGAATATCTGGCTTTCCTTAATCTTGTTGTATGTAATTAATCATTGTTCCTAATATTGAGAATCGAACTCTGCTTTAAATCATTCAACCTGGCCGGTTCCAAAGTAGCCATCTACGTAAGATGTTGTAATATGTGTTTTTTACAATACCAAAATCAAAATTTTTTAAGCAAAACTGAGGGCTCATAATTACTTCTTTGCTTACCATAAAAAATAAATTACCTCCACCCCTTGCCTAACAACAATTAAACACAACTAAAATATTTTGTGAGAAAATACTTGTGCAAATAACTAAAAATCAAAAAATTTGAAATGTAAAATAGTGGCACACAAGAAGCACTTAGTTTTTTACTTATTTATTTTGAAAAACATTAGTTTATGGCCTACACAGTATTAATAGTAATTGTACCTAACTTAATCTACCTGTTAATGAGAAATAAACGCAAATACATTTATATTTTTAAAAAAATTATTATGTCGTCGGTCACAAAGGCCGATTAATAATTATGGTTGTGGTTTTAAATTATTTTCGACGCAAATAACGCGAACTATTTTAGGATATTTTAATATGTACTTATAAAATTATTTTAATGAATTTTTTACGTTACCTTACAACTTCAATCTCAAATTAAAGTGTATAATGTGTACAAATAAATAAAAAATTTAAAAAACTTGCTAATTTAATTTATTATTTTAAATTGAAATTAAAAGTGACGAAATAAGAGGAAAGTTCACTGCTAAAGAAGTTTCCTGCAATAACAAATCTCCCCGCACCTCAAAAACGAGTTCAACATGAAACTACCCACCTCCCCTCTGCACTTGGTAGAGAAAAAGAATAAGGAATGGAGACCTTATGGAGATTACAGAGCGCTAAATGATCGTACAACACCTGACCGCTATCCAGTTCCGCATATTGAAGATTTCTCCCACATGTCGCACAACAACAAAATATTTTCCACAATAGACCTGGTCAGGGCTTTCCACCAAATTCCGGTCCACCTATGGATTCCCAAAGATGCAAGATAAAAATTGCATGGATTGGCGCACTTGGGAAGAAGAGCAACAGCAAAAATAATTAAAAAACGTTTCGTATGGCCCTCAATCAAAAAAGACATTACCAAATGATGCAGAGAATGTATTCCATGTCAAAGAGCGAAAGTTCAAAGGCACATAGTAGCACCGCTGGGAAAAATTGTAGCTCCCACTAAACGTTTTGAACACATACCCCTCGATCTGGTCGGACCACTTCCATTTATGTGATGTTTATTTTCAATTATACATACTGTTAAAAACTACAGTTTTTCATTTTCTTAAACAAAATTACATTTTTTAATTTTGTAAGAGTAAGTAAGATTTTGCTAACCCACCCCCATCCATCTTACGTATCATTTAAAAAAAATTTCCCCCCTCGTCCCAGTCCTTTTTCCCGAAATAAATTTTTAGATGAACTGAAGTTCACCATAAAACTTGATTTCACTTGTAAAAGTATATAAGAATTTTCTAACCCCCCCCCCCCCCCGCTAAATATATTTACGTAATTAATGGACGCTCCCTATGTTTTCTACATTTAGTAAAACTTCTCAACTTATCGCGTCGTCTAGGAACATAATCCAAAAGTTATGAGCTCAACTTGATACCTACTTATTGTTGTTCTTTGATATTAAAGAAAAGTACAAATTCCGCTAACGGAAAACTAAACTATATGTTTTTAAAACTTCATTTTGTAAAGTAATATAATAAGTAAGTTGGAAATACTTGCTTGACAAATGGAAAAGTTATATAAAATATGGAAAAATTAAATAGTTCGGAAATCATCCCTTAAATGATAGATTATAATATAAATCTTATTTCGTCCATTATCTGTATACCACTAACGCACATGATTGTATTAACGAGAAATATTTTATTAAACAGTTACTAGGTGATATGCAACCTAAAAACCCCACAGGACCTGAAGAAAATTTCATTTGACACAAAAAAAGTATTGGCGCTCGTGTGCACTGGCATCAAAGGCGGTCATAAAAGGGGGGCAAGGCCATTAAATCAACGTAATTTATAAAAAATATACCTATATATTTTTCAGAAATTTTCGCTCCCCAGAAATTATAAATGTGATCACCCCTCTGGCACAGATAGTTACGCCACTGAACTTAAAAATAAAAAATTCAAAAATAAGTAAAAACCGTAATTGGAGAGCAACTCTATTATTTAATTACTACTTATAACAGAAACTGGAATTTATTAATCTGATTTCAATACTTTTGTAACATAACAGGATTCTCACATATTTTTCAAAATAAATTCCCCGAGTCTTCCAGATTTTCCTTGAATAAAATTGAAGATTTCCCCCGATGTTTAGAATCTTGGTGAATTTTAAAAATTCAAACCAAAAATAGTATATTGTTTGGCAAGGGGTGAAACAAAGCGATTTCAGACGAGGGTGAAATTTGCCTGCCCGAGTGAAACGAGGGCTGGCATCACCTTCGTCTGAAATCGCTTTGTTTCACCCCGCGCCACACATACTATTTTTCATATTACCTGCATTGAAATAGAAAATTTTTTTGCATTGAAACTTGTAAAATAAATATTTTAAATTCGAAATTTTTTTGAATCAGCAATAACTCGACAACGGCGCTAGATATCGAAAAACTGAGAAAAAATTTCCCCCCCTCGTCTCGTACTCACCCCCCAGTGAATTATCGGTAGGAAACCATATGCAAAAATTTAGATCGATCGCGCGCAAAAAAAAATTACTCATAAACAAAAATATCGAATTTGACTTTGACGAATCTGACAGCTGTCATACTAATTAAATTTTATTTGAAGTAATGAAAAATTATTTTAATTCTGACAGGGTTGAAATGAAATCGGAAACAGAGTTGGCGGTAAGAAACTTGAGTGTTTCTGCCCTCGGGCAGAAACATTTTAATGTGTGACTAATATTCGCAGTGGTCTGAAATTGTCGTGTTTCGACTGTCTTGACAGCTATTGAAACACACTGTTTCAATGCAGGTAATATGAAAACGTAATTTTTATAATACATTTTAAATCGATTTTATAATGAAAATTCTCTGACTTTTCCGAACAAGTAGGAAACCTGCATAAAATATGAATTAAAAAATAGACGCAAATAATTTATTATTACTTACATTTTTATGTATTAAAAATTATTATTCTAAGGGCTACATCTGGTAGTAACTTGAAATTATTTATTGGATAAAAAATAAAAAAAATAATTTTTAAAAAAATTATTCTTACCAAATAAGTATTAAAAAAAAATAAAACTGTCACAAATTCGCCAATTTATTAGTTCCAATAAAATTCATTTTTTAAATTCCTCCAGTAGTTCAATATCACCAGTAGTTTTAGTGGATTGCGTTTTCACCTTCGACCATTTAAACTTATAGACACGCCGTATGCTATTTTACACTGGTTGAATAGTGAAGCCAACATTATAACGTTGCGCATGACGTCACGTAAGGGCAAAACATCAACTGACATTCATTAGTGTTCCTGTAAATTTCGTTAAAATAATTTTAATTTTACACGTTTTTCGGTTTTTTTAATTATTTTGCAATCAATGAGCACCTCCAACAAAGTCACTATAAAAACCATTGACAACCAGTTGATAGAAAATTATGAGGAATATGAAATTAATGATCACGATTACGCTTTAACTAGTATTATAAGTTATTCCAGAAGTTTATTTTTATGTTTCAAATGTTGTGAAATATATATCTGGATTTGTAGTCAAGAAAGTGAAAAAAAAAATTTAGATTGCGACATTTGTTTAACTGCTATTCAATCTGATGTTTTAAATTCAGCATTAATACTTGGTAAAAATTAATGTAATATGTAATGTTATGTTAAGTAATGTTAAGCAGTGTTTAATTCAACCCTCCGAAGACTTGATTCATATATGTAAAATATAATATTATTAAAATTATTAGCTATTAAAGGTATAAACGAAATGTAATTATCAAAAATTAGCTAAGAAAACTATTAAAACAATAAAATATTTTCAAGCTTTCGGGAACGGATGTTCTCTTTATCAAGAATTATTTGTTAATTATTTAATTTATTATTAATTAATTATTAAATTATTACTATAAATAAATAATACTATAAATAATTAATAAATTAAATAATTAACTAAAAAAAATAAAGGGAAACATCCGTTCCCGAAAGCTTGAAAATATTTTATTGTTTTAATAGTTTGTTTTTTAGCTAATTTTTGATAATTACATTTTGTTTATATGCAAAATAGCTGAAAGTGAAATTCGAATTATGGACGAAACTCCGCGGTTCAGTTTTCCATAAATACAAAGAATATACAAATGTATGACCATGATGTTGAATCTAACCTTATTACAAATTTAATCAAAATCATTAGTTTTCACTACTGCAACCTTAGGTTATATCATAAAGGAGAAAGTCTAAATAAAAATTTAAATAGAGTTGGAGTAAATAAATTAAAACTATTATGTTTTGTGGTCAGTAATATTTCATAAATAAACTAATTTGTTAATTATATTGTTTGTTTTATTTATATTACCCCATCATAATATCTTTTAATATTAATTTGGGTATAAAAATGTAAAAAATACGAGTTTTAGTTCATGCTTTCAATACAAAACTTATTGCCATATTCGAATTCTTGCCCTTTCATGACGTCAGATGCGCAGAACATGTTGGCTTCAGACGCATTTGGAAACGGCGTGTCTATAAGTTTAAATGGTCGAAGGTTTTCACTGACAAGTAGGTGTTCCAACCCAAGGCGACGGATTGAACTACCAGCACCTGATAGTTCAAAGGTACAACATAAAAGTTCGCCAGTTGCACCGCTGGCCACAATTTGTAATTGTTCAACAAAATATCCCTATAGTTTTCTTTAATTTCTTTTGAAATACCCTGCCAGTTGTTACCTTGAACAAAGCCCAAGGTGGTGAGGAAGACTGCGATAAACGTGGGCGCAAAAGCCAGTTGATCTAGTGCGACTTTTTTCAAAACTGTTTGTTTACCAACATCGCCGAAAAGTTTCGAAAGAGTCCGATACCACGTTGCTAGAGCGGGTCCCTATTTGATGAAAGGAAATTTAAATATCAGGTAAAATTTTTGTTTTTATACGTACGACTACTAAACATCCGATTGAGGCAAATTGCCCCGTCCTTGTTAAGTTAATTTTTTTGAGCGATTTACGTTCCACGATCGTTTGCGCTATAACGTCCCCAGTCCCCATCATAAATCCAGCTTGCATGGACTGGATTACAATGGGATACTTTTTTAGCAAATGCTTATACACGTTCATGGCAGTGCAAATTTCGGTCAAATTTAACTTTAGCGTTAACCTAACTTCTGCAATGTGACATGATTTTCACAAAATAATCGCTATTGCTTGGCAAAAATGTGCAAAAGTAATTATGATAAATTTGTCATATTTCACGCAGGCGTGTGACATATGTGACTACCACAGCGGCAAATTCAATTTTTAGATAAATTAATCGTTCGAATCGTAAATTTTAAATTTTTACAGGAAATTTTATTAAAATGCTGCGATTCACTCGACGCATCATTCCGTTATTAAATAACGTTAGAAGATTACAAATTTTTAAGTACGTAAACTACAGTAAATTCGTATTGGGTGCCGGTTGTGGAGTGGTCAGTCTCACCAATACAGGCGGCGATCGGTTAAAATTAAACTTTGAAGAAGAAATTAAACGTGCAACAGAAGAAGGTGAAAAATATTTAGCCGAACTTATGCGAGTGCTGCGCACCTTAATACTTCAGACGAGTGTTGAATATCAGGAATGCCTGATTGCACAAATCGAATTAATCAAACATAGTACTCGGGTTGGACCGGTTGGAACACATTGGGACGACCTGACCAGTTTTCGAGTGAAATCTAATGAATTAAAAGAGGAATTGAATAGGTACCAAGTTTTAGCTACAAGTATTGCGGATATTGTGAATCAGCAGACTTCTTCTTCAGTAGATTCTGTAAGCGAAATTATTTTGTCGCAATTGAACTTGGAATCGACAAAATTACAAAAATTGTGTAACGAACAGTTGCAGGAAATTCACAAGTACGAAACTGAATTATTGATTGCTAATCGAGATAGTATTTTAGATGGTTTGAATATTCACTTTAAAATTAAATAAGCTCTGACATGTAAAAAATTGAAAATTGTCTTGCAATAAAGAAATAATTTTATATTAATATTTTTCATATTTTTATGAGTAGTTACTTGTTAAAAAAATTTTTTTTGGGCTTCTCTTGGCTTCAAATACTAATTGTTTGAATTTTTTCAGATTAAAATGAGTACTCAAAAAGGTAACTCCACTCGTACCAGACCGCAGAAGCACAAGAATAGAAGTGTTTTTAAGAATACTTTGCACGATACAAGTCATCAAACGAAATTCATCAACAGCATTGTTGTCAGTCATGTATGCCAGCGTTGCAAGGATGTAATTGAATGGAAAATTAAGTATAAGAAGTATAAACCGCTTACACAGCCTAAAACCTGTGTAAAATGCCATCAAAAAACGGTGAAGCATGCTTACCACGTCATGTGTATAGATTGCGGTAGAAATTTGCGAGTTTGTACAAAGTGTGGCGAGTCGAAAGAAGTCATTATTGTGGAACCTACTAAAGTCGAAGAGTTCAAACTCGACAAAGACATGCAAGTCATGTACAAAGCATTGCCCGAAAGAAAGAGAAGACACTTCAAAAGATACATGGACAGAAGAACCAATGGAGATGCTGAAAATTTGAGCGATGATTTGTTGAACAAATTAAAAGCTCTCGCAGTGGATGAAAAAGAGGAGGGCGACGACGATGACTTTGATGATTTTGAAGGTGACGAGGAAGACGACGATTCCGAATCTGATTGATTTATTTTGTTACGTTTATTTTATGTTGAACAGAAAATAAATTTTTTATTTTATATCTGGTTTTTGTGCAACATCCTGTCAATAACGTATTAGTTTATATTTTTTTCGGCAAGGTGGCGCTTAAATTCATCATGGTTTCTCTGTTGGCATTTTGACATTACCGGCAATAAATAATAAAAATTTGCAAGTTAATAATTTGTAGTTAATCCGTCTTTAGTTGAATACAAATTAGTAAACATGGACGAACATAAAGATTCTGAAATGGAAGTCGATACTGCCGGTGGGGACAGTTTGAAAATGATGGATCTCTCCGATTCAGAAAAAAGTGTTATGGCAACTGGAACAGTAGGATCTGTGACTTGTTCACTTCATCCATTGGTTATAATGAACGTCTCTGAACACTGGACGAGAGAAAAAGCTCAAGAAGGTACCGTCCAACAAGGTACGGTTTAAATTTTAAACGATCGGTCATCACATCTTCTTTTGTCACTCTTCTTTTTAGTTATCGGAGCTATAATTGGTAAACAAAAGGGTAGAAACATCGAAGTTATGAATTCGTTTGAACTGGTATTTAGTGTTATCGATGGAGACATTGTAATTGACCGAGATTATTACAGCACAAAGGAGGAGCAGTGTAAGTTTTCTTGAAAGGTTACGAAAATTTGTGGCATCATTTTTTGTTTTTAGTTAAACAAGTGTTTAGTGATATGGATTTTATAGGATGGTACACAACTGGAGATTCGCCAAATGCAACCGATATTAAAATTCATAAACAGATATGTGAAATTTACGAAAGTCCTATTTTGCTCAAGTTGAATCCTAATGATAAAAATATCGATGTAATTATTTAATTCTTTTCTTATAACTTTATTTCAATTTTATATTTTAGCACCTCCCGATTTCTTTATACGAATCCGTGATTGATTTGGTTGACGGTAAACCAACCATGCTGTTTGTGCTATTGTCCTACACTTTGGCAACGGAAGAGGCTGAACGTATTGGTGTTGATCATGTTGCTAGAATGGCATCTGCTGATGCTGGAGAAAGTTCTTTGGTGGCTGAACACTTAACAGCACAACATAGTGCAATAAAAATGTTGCACTCGAGAGTGCGCATAGTTTTGGAGTACATGAAAGCTGTTCAAGCTGGTGTTTTACCTGCAAATCACGAGATTCTACGTGAAGCGTTTTCTTTGTGCCATCGTTTGCCAGTAATTCAAAGTTCTCATTTTAGGCAAGATTTTTACAATGTAAGAGTTCATAATTAATAATCAACGTTTTTTAACCTGGCCTTTTTGTTTTAGCAATGTAACGATGTCGGCCTTATGACTTATCTAGGTGCTCTTACAAAAGGATGTAACGATCTGAATCAGTTTGTTAATAAATTTAATTTATTATATGATCGACAAGGAGTTGGACGCAGGATGAGGTCATTGTTTTTTTAAAGATTGTATTATTTATTTAGTCATTTTAATATTAAAATTCAAATAACATGAGGTTCAATAAATATTTTTTCTTATTGTAATTTACATTTAGATTTATTGCTCTTAGGCAGATCTGGGGTATTTTTTATAGTTAAACAATCTTTCCTGATAAATCTTTATTTAAATTATTTATAAAATTTAGGGATGAAAGTTCAACATTATAAAAAAACTATTACACTTCGTCAATAAAATTATTATCAATATTATACATAAAAATCGGCACTTGGATAATTTTCCACTCGGTGGAATTGAAACAGTTATTTATCATCTTTCAAATGGAAAACTTTGAAAGTATACTAACTTGGATTTTTTATTTGATACATTATTCGCTTCTATAGTAGCAAAAATTGTAATAGGATAAAAAGGAAAAATAAGAAGCTTTCCTTAAATATAAATTAAATATTACCGTCTTCTCTTTGAGCATTTAAAATTTTCCTCATTACAATCAGCATTATTTATCTTAACAGTTCAACTTACCTAACTTAAATTTATTAACAAAATTTAATTCTTAACAGTAAAGGTTAAAAATGTTCCAAAGCAATGTGTATTGACAATATAAAAATTTTAATTACGTCGTGCACCTTCTAATTTCACTAATAAAATATTTTTAATTATGGTACAATTTTTAAAATAATTTTTAATATTTACAATTTTTCATAGCGAATTTGTTTACATAAATTGTTCAATTCCTAATTAACAGTATACAAATTATTTTAATACTGGCGGCTTTCTATATGTGGTAGATATAAAATACACGTACAAATTAAAATGATTTGTAATATTCACACAAGTACAACGCACTTATGAAATATCTATGGATCACAGAACTATCTGCAGTAGTTTTATAAAAATATTTTAATTTTCTTGAATGAATATTTGAATATGCAAATCAACTAAAATGAAATTTGGGAATGAAAGCCGCCATTATATTTTAACAACCCAGTTAAGTAACCTAACTGGTAAAAAACCATTTAAGGTGTTTATAACAACCCCCTTTAATTTGAGCTCGAATATCATATTAGTTATATTTGAAAATTGAGATTTTGTTTCAGTTAAATCATCATTAATACTGATTGCTTGCAATTGAGTAGATTAATTTCTCCTAAATTATTTAATTATAATTTTTACAAAATTTATAAAATATTGAAAAATTGGTGTAAACGATTATGTACTATTGGAGAAGCTTCATCGAGGGAATTATTCAAAAACAGTAAAATTTAAATACTTTTTTCAACTCCAATTAAATCTTCAAATAAACTTGTTCCGGACGATTTACCCATCAACAACTGATGAGCGTAACGTAAAGCCGCCGTGGCCAAATCTTTTACGGTCCATTTTCGATCCCTTAAAATTCTATAAACCGTATCCATCATGGCCAATTGCTGATGGTTGGAAGTATAGTAAATAAGCGATGGAACACCGGCGACACTGGCAGCCAGCCATTGAATAATTACTTTCAGCTGTACTTCACCTTTTTTCGATGATCCACACCCCCAATTGCCAGTAGAAACAACTTTAAGTTTACCCTTTGGTTTTTCCGCAATTTGCTTCAACTAAAAATAGATCCAGTAACATCGTCTCTTATCGCTTGGAAAAACTTACCAACTGAGCAGCAAGTTTGTGTTTATGCTTCGCAAGCTCCAAACTTAACGAACGGGCATTTAAAACCATTTTTTCTTTTTTAAAGTTGTTTCCAATGCAATTTGAAATACTTTCGCATCCTTCCAACGAAACCCCAGCGAACGATTCGCTCAGAGTTCGTTTTAACAACGAACCTGCGAATTGAACCACCGCTAAATCTCTTTGATCTAAAACGCGTTTAGATTCTTTATCTGTTTCGAGAATAGGATCGTGTAACCATTTTGAAAATTGTTCGTACACTTCTTCTAACTCTGAGCTGAAAAATGTTTTTGGTTACCAATTTTTGAAGATGCATTTTTGAAAATTACCTAAATTCCGTGCTGAAACTATAATCCCCAGATGATTTTGAGTCTTTCCTGTTCATTACTGAATGTTTAAGCTTAAATTTTTCTTTCCACTGATGTTCTTGTTCGTTATCTACTGCATTATCAAAGGAATAATCGTCCTGTAAGATGAAACCTGTGGAACCTTTCCTTCTTTGCCTAAACAAATTAAAATTATTTTCTTGCGATCTTTGTGCACAATTTTACCTAATTTGATGATCGCCAACACTGGAACATTGGCTCGATTCGGAAGACGAAGTTATTTTTGTATTTGCACGTTTGGCGATATTTTGGGCAAACAATTTTTCAAAAGTATTTGACCGACAGTGATCTTCCTCATCGCTACCTTAAAGATAAAAAGGCTTAGAGAGCTAAATATCGAATAAAATTATGTACGTTACCATCTAAGCTACTTTTGGCACTATGATACTCGTCACTGGAAGAAGAATAGGCACTTTCCAATAATAATGGCTTTTCAACTCTTTTTACTGGCAAACATTCGCCCGAAGAACCGAGAACGATAAATTTACCTCTTCGGTTGTTTAAAACACCCTCTCTATGGGATGGTTTCTTAAAATAAAGTGTCGTATCTACATTAGCATTTAATTTATTGTTTTCTGCATTTTTACTATCACAGTTTGGTATTAAGCGGGACTCGCTATTATTTGTACTACAGGATAATTGCGTTATAATTGGTACTTTTAGATCGGATGGTTCGTGTGACGAACCTATAGATTCCCCAATCGGCGTCAATCTACGCTTTTTACAGTATTGTTGTTGTTGCTGCTGTTGATGCTCTCCATCATTTTGAACGATGGGTTTTGTATAGTTTTGCCTAAACGCCAAGAGGCATTTGTTCAGTTCACGCAAAATGTTATCTTCCTCGTACTGACTTATGGGTAATTTAGTGTAATTTTCCGCGTCGATACAACAAACGCTCACCTGAAATCAAAACAACTTTATTTGCCATTTCTAAAGAATGCAGAAGCCGATTACTTGCAACGGAGTTTCCAATTTTTCTACTCGTGCCTTATTTTTTGGATCCGAAATTTTCGATATGTGTCGTGCTCGCTCTATAGTTAGAACTTCGTTATCTTCCAAAGCTTCCGCGTGCAGCAGTAAAGATAAAATTTCTGGACACGTGACAAAACTAACGCTCTCCTAAAAGGAAAACGGTATTTTGGAATACGAAATACTGGATTTGGAAGGAGCAAAAACTAACTTGAGAGGAACCATTACTTAAAACGGAACCTCCAATGTCGGCGCTGCAGAAGCAAACCAACAGCGAATCGTCTTGCGATTTGTCCAGACGGCCTTCGTGTCTGATTTGTAACTGACACAAAGGCAGCGTGCACTCTAACCAGTCTTCTATCGTCAGCCATTCCTTACTTGACATTACCTAAAAGGTTATTTCCCATGGGAAGTTATCCAAACTTGGTTTTGGATCAATTCAACGTGGTTACATTATGGGTGCTTCATTTGGATATTGATTTGACCACGTTGAATTTGAACAAAACAAGTTGGTTGGGGATTTGAAAAGACTTACTTGTCGAGTAACTTTAATACTTCCGAGCGAATTATCGTTGCTGTCCAACCAATCGAAATAATGAATGAGACTTTTGAATTTTGCCTTTTGCATGTTGGTGTCTAGGTGTTTGAAAAAATTGGTAAAATTGAAATCTTGCAGCGTGGGATGACTTTTGTTGGTGCGTTTTGGAAATGTAGAAAAGAATGCGTTGGCAATTAAGGAAGAAACAAAATTGTATTCCAATTCGGCAGAATCGGCTAAAATAAAAAATATTAATCCGGGGGATTTCGAAAACCACGACGACATTTACGTTGCTGTTGCAGACTGAAATGTAATCCGCCTCGTGGTTTCCATTTTTTTAAACTGATAGCTCTGTTTATGATGTTGGGTAGAGTTTTATTTAAAAATTTGCTTCGCTCTTCGCTGTTCATTTCGTTATCCAAAAAATTTAAAAGTTCTATAAATAATTCTGGATCGGTAGATTCTTCGTCGTCTGGGTCTAAGCTAATACTAAAATGATACATAAATTTATCAATAATCAAAGAAGAAAAAATTCTTTTAGTTACTTGCACAAGTCGTGGATCTGTCTCATCCCTTCGATCAGTTCTATCGTGTTTTTGGTTTTGCACATTTTATCCAGATGATTTTTGACAGTACTCCACCAAGGAAACTCGCATGGTAACATAACTAAAGCCATGATACTCTGAAAATAATATTAAACATTTTTTTTGAAAATTAGAATTACAATTTTTGCTTTCAGTTTTTTTGGAAAAAAAATAGATCTCAATTTTTGAACGTTGGAAAGAGAAATGAAAGGAAATCCAATTCTATTCCAAAAATTAGATTTCCAAATGCTCTCAACGAGTTTTTGGAGTATTTTTTCACTGTTTCGGGAAATCCAAATATTATCAGACCTCGAAAATTATGGCAGTTTTATCAAAAAAGTATTTTAAGTGCTGAAAGATAGGATATCACTTAATTATTGGAGCAAAGTAATAATTATTAATTATTTTGGCTGGCTTTAATAAGTAACAATTTCTGTTGCAGGTTATTTATACCGAGTGTTTGCATATGATTTTCCATTACAAGGCTTCTTTTAATCTCGGTAAGTTCTAATTTTATCTGTGTTGTTTCATATTGTTGACATTTGATATGGTTTTATAAAATGTGTACAATTTGTACTCAAATTTAAATTTAGGATTTCGGTTCCGTGTTTTGAACCTTATTTTTAGCCAGCAACAAAATTAACCTCCATGCTGCAATCATGTTCGAAAGCATAAAAGTATTGATCTGACGGAAAAGCGAAATTAAGCTCAATACGTCGATTAATTTTCCACTATTACAGCAAAAGAGTTAATATTAAACTCACCTGATATTAATGCGTATTGTGTGATTGAAAATTCTATCAGCTCCAAACTAATTATAATGGGATATTTTTAGAATCTTTGTACCGCACTAATTTATTTTTGAATTTTCACCAATACACGCGCGCTTTTTAATTAAAACTGACATCGTAAAAATCTGATTGCTTGCAAAAGAAAGCTGACGAATTTGTTTTAGCAATTTAATTAAATATTATCTAATCATATTATTGCACTATGTGTGATGCGCGATTTCTACCAGATGGTGCTCTTCTAAATGCGTATCCTCTAGCTTCATTTTAATGCGTCTCGACGTCGACGTTTCACAGCGGCGTCACTTCAGTTAAATATTTTCTCTTACTTATATTCATTATTAATAATTGTGACATTATTTGTGAGTGTGTGTGTTTAAACAGAAATTTATTAATAAACCACCTACAGGATGTCGACAAAATTTATAGGTAATAAAATCTGATAGATATTAGTATTCACATTTTGATAAAAAAATATTGTTCGAATTATGAATAGCCGGCCAGGTTACCCGTACAGTTAGATCGCAGACTTCCCGGTCGATTACTTTGGTTTTTTTCAATAAATTTTTTTTTTCAAATTAACAAGTGCCATTCTTGATTTGGGCTGTACAGCGCTACTGCAGCACGGCGTTCGTATATTTGACGGCGTTTTACGTAAATCAACAGCCCAGTCAGTGGCTGATTAGGGTTGTCTGCGCCATAGGCCCTGTCCGATATGGTGCCCTGTTTGCTTAAAGGTTTGCCTGTCTCTTCCACGCTCCAGGGGTTAAAGGGCTCCCCCACAGGTTGAAATTTCTGATTAAAAGCTACCTCAGCAACCGATTAGTGACCCTATTGGATTGACAAAATTGAAAATAAACACATCTGAGCCAGGCTGTTATCAACATACGGCCTCAGCTTCAGGATGATTGCCAAAACTTATCGTACGGTCTCAGCCCTGACTGCAAGAGTAATAGCTGGAATCTATCCAATTGACCTGGAAATAAAGAGACTCAACGCCTGGAAGAAAATAAAATGGGGGAGAAGCACCCCCTTTTTGGACAACCAAAATCTGAATTCGTACCCAACGTAAGGAACCACTTAAACAAGAAAACCACCATCCAGATGAGTCAAATACTCACTGGACTTGACTGCTAAACCGAATCATAAATTAAAATTTTTCCGGGCCTCACGGGCCTAAGCGTAAATCCTGCCCTGAACCCATTGAAGAAAGGAGAGAAAAACTAACAAAAAAAATAAAGAAAATATATAAGACTTCCTGAGCCCAGTAGTTCGTGCGATCAACTGCCAATACTATGGTACCCGGTTTGAATTCAGAGAAAAAATGAATGGTGAAAATTTTCTTTTACAGTTTGCAGGGTTCCAGGACCGTACGATAAAACAAAGTAGGTTTACTTTACAACAAAAGAGTTTTTAATTTTTAATCTGTTTTTATAGATAAATTTAACAATTTTAAATTGTCGTGCATACTTAAAGATAGCTAAATTAAATTTTATAATTTAAAAACACCACGTAATTTTTTTTCAAGTTCGCTTACTCACTAATGACGATGAAAACAACTTTGTTGTTATTTATGATAATTAAAGTGATAAAATTTATAGGTACTCCTAGACTCTGGTACTTAATTTCGTCTATCTATCGACCTAAATGAGTCACAACTTTACATAATTATTGTCGTATTTTAATACAGGAAGAAACCTTAATTAATACAAAAGGAAAATTTGTACTTGTTAATAACTAAACGTGGGAGCGGACAGACGTCTTTGCAATAAAGGTTAATTATACTTTTTTTATAAAACTAGAAAAAATTGATATCGAAAAGGGGGGATTCTTCATCGGAAAATTTTGAAGGATGAAATGATTGAAAAAGTGGCGACGAGGATTAAGTAATAATTTAGTCTGGATTTAACCGAACTGTTTTGAGAACACAGCTTTTTGATATTGTGGGTTTCCAAAGCTCGTTTTGTTAAGAGATCGTGGACGTCGCTAATTTCGTACGACGTTAATCTTGGGACTCTTGACAACAGGATGGTAAAAAGCTGCTGATCGGGAAGTCTTAAGCAAAATGTCAACACCAGATGATTGCCCACTGCTTTGATAACTTGAATGGTTCCAGCAAACTTGTTAAATTGGGAATCCAGAGAAGAGCCTAGAAGAAGACGATTTGGCGGAATGAAAAGGTTTTGTTTCAAAGGAAAAATTGTACTTACCATTTTGAGGACCGGAACTTAACCAAAATCCAGGTTTCGACACATTGTATTCCAAGGAATATTCCACGTGAGCTCCATTGTCGGTCCACAATAATCTCAATCGTTTAAAATCATCTGCGTACCTCTTTGGATACTCTTCGGGCCCATACTGACGACCCTGATAATATGTAGACCCTCTTTGACCGGTAGTCTTATATTGAGATCCATGCTTGTAGTTTGGACCGTAAGGTCCCTGATCATATTCGTCTAAAATTTTATAATTTTTAGCATTTTGGAACGGTGATGTAAAATATTTATATCTATTACCTTGCTTATTATTATAATTATTGTTATTATTGTTGTTATTGTTATTATTGTAATAATCGTTTCTACGATGATCCTGATTTGGATTTTCTGTTCCATAGGGATACACTGTGTTTCCTTTTTGGAAGGGCGGTATAGTGTGAGCGTTGTCTTCCGAGATGTGGACTATGGGACAAGAATCTACGTATCGCACCCCCAATCGTTCTTCGTCTTGTTTGTGACTTATAAGTTCGACTCCGTACCACATTCCTAACAACTAACGGAAAAAAATAATTTTTGAAATTAACAAAAAGAATTAAATTAATACCTGTTCTATAGAAACATGATGTTGCGGTTTCATATCTGTACAGTAATGATTGGAAAGCACATTGGTTTTCGATAAATGTAAAATGCTGAAAATTATCAAAACCGCGAAACACCACATTTTGGAAGTCCTCGATTTTTGGAACTGTTACCTTATGCAAATGCCACGAACAACTAAATTTCGTATAAAATTTTACATATTAGAAGTTTAGGATGTGGGTGAAGACGTATTATCTGCCTGTTAATCTAATTCAATCCAATTAACGGTGTAATTTTTAAATGGGCCCAAGTACGAGCACGACGTCCAGTTTACTTTTAAATTTTTCTTGGCAGCCTAACAAAAGCAATAATAAATTTTGTCATGAATAATTTTAAATTGAAAATTGTTTATTTTTTCAACAGCAATATTTTTTGTATTTTACGAAATGTGGAGTTCTCGTGTCACAACAAACTTTTCATGATGATTTATGGTGTACAGAGTGCTTCCGCAACTGAAGTACGCCTTTTTGTAAATTTCAAGAAATTTTTTTAAAGAAATAATAATAATTTCTACATTCAAATGACCTATGCACCGAAACTATTGATTTTTGAGTGAAAATCGTTAGGTACCTTTTAGAGAACGTGAATTTATCTATAAACTAGATTTAACTCTTTATTGCCTAAAATCGACGGCTTTCGTGTTATGTAGTAAATTAGTTACAAAAATGATGATAAATTCGAATTTTTCATTTTGGTTTTTGTTTTTTAACCCAACATTGTTTAAACGAAAAGTTCTAAAAACATCTGACGATCTTTTCGGTTAGGAAATTTAACGGACTACAACTTTTGTGTAATAAACTTTTTTGAAAAACTAGTGCATTTCCCAAAAATAATAAAAAGGGTTGATAGGAAGAAAGCAATAATTTCTTGTTGAGTTTATTTTGATCGTTTTTTCTGAAATGGAAAATTTATTGTGTACCTACACAAACATGGTTGAAAGTGAACGAGAAAAATCAAAAATGTATTTAAACAAAAAATTTCGAATTTTTCCATTTTCCAACGTTTCCTGTTTTAGTTCCATTAGCACTAGAATTCTTACCGTAGGAATCTGAACACTCGGTACATTCAAACATTAGTTTCGATGTATAATTTCGAAAAAACAAAAATTTTATGCGCTTAGTTTCTTATTCAAGTTATCAATCAAACAATTTTGATTTTAAAGTAGTTCAGCTTTTTGCTAACAGATGGCTTTTGCGCAAATATAAAATTGGCAATAAATGATTAAATAAATAATTATTATTCCAGCAACAGTTTTTTTCCGATTATATTTTTATCGTCCATCTGGATAACCACAATCTTATCTCCATTATTTTCAAACTATCTTCTGATTTTCTAAATTCGCAGGAAAAATGAGATTTAAAATACTTCATTTAAGTACTCGAATTTCCGTTGATTGTTTTTCTTTAAATTGTTAGTTTTTCTTCCTGTCTTACTTGCACGTTTAAACGCATGCCTACTCTATCAAAATAGATTTAATTTTAGGGCGTATAAGATTATGTAACCTTTCGGAAAGTGTTCGTCTGCGATCGATATTTTGAAGGTTGACTTTGTTATTATGTCAGTTGGGCTTTTGTAAACGTTAACCTACACATGTTTAATTTCCCAAAGTATAAATTAATCGACGGATTGGTGAAAAGTAATTTATTAATATATGGTGAGTCACAATTTGTTCTATAAATTTTCAATAAATATGTATTCAATTAATTAATAATACATGAGTATGATTAACTGGAAAAGTATTTTCAAAAATGTAAAAGTAATTTAGTTTGCTAAATTACGATTTTAAATTTATCAGAATTTAATTTCAAATATTTCAAGTATTGTGCAACCCAAGTCCTCGAAAAATCATGATTCACCCATATTATTCCCTCGTCATCGACAGTCGTGTTTGAAACTCCGTATAACGCACACGTTTCGTTCCAGCACTGATCGCTTTTCTCGCCACAAATTTTTCAACCACAATGGCAACTTCTGAAGTTTCGAAAATTGCAAGCGGCAACGTTAAATTTGCCAACAAATTCTACGAAATTTTGGCCAAAGAAAATCCAGGTGAAAATATATTTTTCTCACCGTTAAGTGCCCACACCGTTTTATCCTTGGTTTACCAAGGCGCAGCTGGGACAACGGCTCAAGGTTTGGCCAGTGGACTTAATGTAGCTGATAAACTATCCACTGCTAAGGGCTATAACGGCGTTATAGACACCCTTAATCATATCCAAAATGTGACTCTCCACGTAGCAAACAAAATTTTCGTCATGGAGAACTTTCCATTGAAGGCAGCATTCAAGCAGGCAGCTTCAGATTTATTTTTCTCCGAAGCCCAATCGGTCAACTTTGGTGAAAGTGTAGAATCGGCTAACATCATTAACCAATGGGTGGAAAACAAAACAAATTCCAAGATTAAGGATTTGATCAAACCAGATTTTTTGGACGCGTTGACTCGTCTCGTTTTAGTCAACGCAGTTTATTTCAAAGGAAATTGGGCCGATAAGTTTGATAAAGAGGATACCAGGACCGAACCGTTTTACGTGACTGCTAACCAAAAGGTGGATTGTCAGATGATGCATATCACCAAAAAGTACATGTATCGAGTCGATGAAAATTTGGATGCCAAAATTTTGGAAATTCCTTATGAGAACAGAGACGTCAGCATGGTTGTGATTTTGCCCAACGCCGTGGACGGCATGGATGCTTTGGAGAAAAAATTGGTGAACGTTGATTTGTCTAAACTAACAGAAGAAATGAATCGCGTTGAAGTCGTACTTTCCTTGCCCAAATTTAAAATGGAAGCCGAGATGGATTTGGAATCAATTTTGACTCAGGTAAAACTTGAAAATTAAGTTTTTTTATTGCATTCGCATTCCAACTTTGACTATTTCTTTCAGATGGGCATGGGAGAGATTTTTAATCGAAATAAAGCTGATTTCTCTGAAATTTCCGATAGCCCAGAACAACTTTTCGTTAGCAAAGCAATCCAGAAAGCCTTTATTGAAGTTAACGAAGAAGGAGCAGAAGCAGCAGCAGCAACTGGTAAGTAGCACTGATTTTATTTTAAATTCTGTGGGTTGCTAATTACGCTTTTTTAATTTGGGTTCATGGTTAACTAACTATGCACATACTTAGTCAAATTAATTCTAATTAAGCCCTTCTTCAGGAATGCTTAAACGAAAGAAGAAGGCTATATACATGAAGGAAACTTTTGTTGCTGATCATCCATTTTTGTTTTACATTATAACTAGAACTTCGGAAAACATTAATTTAGTGTTTAGTGGACGATTAAATCAAATTAATGCGATTAATGAACAAATTCACGATGAATTATAAATTTAGACTCCAGTTTTTGTAACAAAGAAACGCATTTATTTATAAGTTATAAGTAATTTAGTTTTTGAAAGCGAGGGGGGGGGGTCGCGTATTTTAAAAAATTATTGGGCTTGAAATAAAAATAAAATTTCTAACTCAGAATATTCCGATGTTGACTGTCACCCCTCCCCTCCCTTCTGAAATAAAAAATTTTTTTTGGCTGCTTGAATGAATAACTGCACCAATTTGAAATTAAAGTTTTGTAAAATTAATTTTCACCATCAGGTATGATCATGATGGCTCGATGTATGCCGATTGCTCTTCCAAGAGTGCAGTTCGTAGCAGATCATCCCTTTATTATTTCGTTGATAGTTAGAGATTCGGAAGCTGTCCATATTCTGTTTTTGGGAAAAGTTAATAATGTAAAGCAATAATTTAAAATTTTTAAGTTTAACACCAAGCAGTCTGTTAAAAATTAATAATTAATATATTATTTACTCAAGAGTTTTGTAAAATATAAGAAATAAAAGTTAATTATAGTTGTTGTATTTCTTAAGTATTGTTTGAACTAATTTTTACAGCTATGATGATGACGCTCGATTGCCTTAGTTTTTCTGAGATATTTCAAGCAAATCATCCATTTATCGTTGTTTTAAAGAATTCGGGAGTGCTCAATACAATTTTGTTTTTTGGAAAAGTTATTCGACCAACTTAATCGAACTGAAAACGGCTTAGACGTGAGTAGATAATTTTTTTAATTCAACAATGCAACGCTCAAACCAATGCGGTATAATGGAAGCGCAACCTTTCTTGGCCGTAATTTGGGGACTATATAGGGACTAACTGGGATAATTTTTCGAATATGATATTAATTTCAATTCGTTTTGTTATCAGCAGTTACATATTATTTTTATTGTACCGATAAGCTTTTTTGCAAGTAGCGCAAAAACAAACATATTATTTTATTTTAATAAGTATATTATTTTATTTTTTGGCAAATTTTGCTAAAATTAATTTTGAAAGCTAAAATTTCAGTTTTAAACAGTTCTCGTTTCCGCTTATCCCATTGTTTTGAGCGGCCCTATGCTTTTTTTATAGGAACAAAATTGTATATATTCATGCATATTAAGTCTCTTGACATGTAATAAGTCGGTTCTGTGGGTGAAAAATAAGGAGTAAGCCCAATTTTAGTTTTTCAATACAAAATAGCAAATAGTCCGTTTAATTTAATTTTTTTTGTCGAACACAAACGTTTACAATTTGTAAAGTTGGCCAGGATTCCACATTGAATTCTGTTTTTAACAAAAAGTTATATACCTCAACACAACTAGCTACAGTGAACTAATAAAGGTAGGGAAGGTAGGGAAATTTTGCTTATCAAGAAAGTAATAAAAAAATCTACAATTTTGGATTTTACTTTGGATTAATCCGAGATTCAAGATTAATTCTCTAAGTAGCAGCTGTTTCTACGATACGGTCTAAATTCCAGTAAACTCATTGGTAAATCCTAGGATTATCTTGAATCTCGGATTAATCCGTGACTATTAGTACGGGCATTAATATAATCCATAACTTACAAGCTTAGACTGTAATAATAATTTTAAATAATATTTATTATAAAAATTATTTCTGAAAATAATAATATAATTTATTATATTTTCATTACTATATTTAGTTATCAATAATATTATTATACATTGAAATGTTTACTCGGTATCAATTTCCACTTTATAATAAACAACTTTTATCTTTAGAAAAATTTGTAGAGTAACAAAACTTTTAATTTCTAGTATTACTAATATAAATTTTGTTCGTAGAAATATTTCAAAGTTTATTGTGATCCATAAAAGCTAATCTCAGCCACTATTAATCGAATAGTTTACAGTTAATTGAATTTTTAGAATCATTTTGCTAGCCCGTTATCTTTAATTTTCTTTATTACTTTTGCTGCATCTGGTTTATTTTACAACTTTTATCCACTTTCTTCTCCAATTTGCAAATACATTTTTTCTTTTTTGTAAAACTACTTTCAAAAATTTATTACATTTCTTTTATTTTTACTCACTTTTATCTTCGTTATTTTTACAACTTTTAAATTTTCTTTCTTTTCGTCATTTTGAGTCTTTTCCTTTGTCTCGTTACTAGCAAGTCACGCCAAGCCAGCATTTTTTCTAAATAAAATAACAGAAAAATACAGGATAATAAAGCTAAAATGTGATTTGATTTGAAGGAATCTTTGTTTTCTGAAAGAAATATTGTTGTTGTATTGCTTTCGTTATTTTTTGTTTTGCTTGTTCGCTTTGCTACGTGGAATAAAAAAAAGAATATTAAATAATTTTATTATTTAGCAGGATTCGTCGAACGTTTTCTCAAACGTTCTCGGGTTATTCCAAAGGAGTTTAATGTCGACCATCCTTTTATAATCATGTTACAAACCCATGCCAATAATGGGAACGCTATCGTATTTTTTGGGAAGCTTGTGAATCCTTAACAGTTTGATTTTTTGTAAAAATTATATAATATGAAGTTAAAAAATTATATATTTTTTTTTAAATAAATTTTACTAATTTTTAATTTACATTATTTTTTAATAGTATTTAAAATTGCAATGTTTTTCAAAATTAAAAGTTGTAGCCAATAAATCATCGACAATTTTATCTTCCAATATTATTTTTACATAAATAATATGTATTTTAGTGTACATTACTCATGAAAATTTAAACTGAAATTACTAACATTGAAATGTATTTTGGTATTTCGAAATAATTGGGATTCTTTTCTTCATCTTTTTTTAATTTTATTGTTTCTAATAAACTGTTCCTTAATTAAGTAATAGTGTTTAATTGATTTGTATTGTAATTTATTGAGAAAGAGCGGTAAACGGTCTCTTTTCCCACTCATTATATTGTCTCTTGTATTACTAATTTATTTTTTCTTTTCCTGAAAATCACTTTTTGGCATAACATTTGTATTTATTCATGTTTGGCGTTATTTTGCAAAAATAATAATTTATTTAAAAAATTCATTTGTTTGTTAATTTATTAAGAATTAATTTTACAACCCATGTATTTTTAGGCATGGTAATAACGGCTTGTAGCATGATGATGCCTTTGACATTTTCGTTTTTGGCTGACCATCCATTTTTTATCATCCTTCAAGTTAAAAACGAAGAAACTTCTATTCCGTTGTTTGTAGGCAAAGTTGCAAACCCCAACAAATAAGTTTCCTTACAATGTTACTACATTCTAAGATAATAAAAATAAATTTTGCCATTGTACGATAATATTCCATAATAATGTAAAATAAAATAAAGTTTACTTTATAGTTTAATGTTTGAAAAATTGATCTCTCACTCGATATTGATCCAAATATGGAGTGTTACATGCCACTTAATAATTTGTGTGATAAGATAATGAGTAATAGGTACATACACTTAATCATATAAAGTGTTTTTTTTTAAGTTACTGATGGGCTAACAAAAAAATCTTTTAGTAGAATTATTTTGCTGAATGGAACAGATTCATATTTTAATTTGTTATCTTGCAATATTAACACTAATCGCATGGCAAAATTCGAAAACATCGTCACAATATGAATTACTAACTGAATTGGTATATTTTTTTGCTCTTTTCAGCAATTACTGCTATGTTTAGATGCGCATCTCATTCTCCAATATTTTATGCTGACCATCCGTTTATAATCATGTTAAAAACATCAGAAGTAGCCAATACAATTTTGTTTTTTGGAAAAATTATGCGACCAACTTAAAATTAGCCTAAAAGTAAGTGTTACAACTCATTTTGCACGTTAAAAGCGGTAGTAGTAAATTATAAGTTATATAGGTACGGAGCCGGACATTTGAACGCGGCCCTTTGAACGCGGCCGTTTGAACGCAGAGACGTTTGAACGCAGGGCCGTTTGAACGCGAGAAATTAGATGCAATTGACTCCCCTCCCCCCTTTATTATGTTTAAATATTATATTTTCGAGTTTCACCTTTTTCGAGTTCCACCTTTGGTGAGTTCTTTCGGTCTTCAGGGATCAAAGACAACCATGGCAATACACGGATCCACCATGCATAATAATATTTACTAATAAGTACACCATTTTTTGGGTATTGCTACTTAAGCTACCCTACCAACCGTAAGCTACCGACCAAGAAAATATTAACCGCTGGCGCAGTTCACATGCGTCCTGACGCGGACCCGGATTTACAAACTTTGTTTCGTCCTAGAAAGACAATGAAAATTGTCAGGTAGTGGATATTCATTAGGCCTAAATGAAAGCGATTTTTTTTTACTGTCCTAGAAGCACGTATGTGAAAAGTTAGGATTTTCATGGATATATCAGCTTTTTTTAAATTTAAATATTAAATTAAATATAAACACTTTTTACACTTTAGAGAAGCTTTTATTTAGCCACAATTATGAATCCCTGAATCCGCCACTGGATATTATTTTGTTGAACGAAACAGAAAAAATTACTAACTAAACTGGTTTATTTTTCTACTTTTTTCAGGATTTGTTATTATGACGGAATCATTATCTTATCCCGAAACATTTTATGTTAACCATTCGTTTATAATCATTTTAAAAACATTAGAAGCAGGCAATACAATTTTGTTTTTTGGAAAAATTATGCGACCATCCTAGAATTGGCTTGCTTTACAAATTCTATCAAGTAAGTGTTACAACTTATTTTTCACAGCAGTAATAGTTGATAAAATAGATTAGTTATTAATAAATCTCGTGGTGACAAAAACAACTTTTCCAGCTGTAAATGTCTGTTCAAACTTCAAAGATACCTGATTGGTTATCAACAACAAGTTTTCCAAAAACCAAATTAGTTAACTTTTCCAAAAATATCTTTTAATTTTTCAAATTTATTTTAATTATTTTAATTAGCTGACGAAATCACGCTCAACCACCAAAACTATTGATGCTAGTCATTTTTAAACAATGAAAGATTATCTGCCTTGCTATGTAATATACTATTGAACGTGTAGGAAATGAGTATAAAATAAGTGATTGTGCTCAAAAATAGAAAATGTGTTATTGAATTTCAAATCAGAAATCTTAAATTTTTTGAAATTAGATTTCCGGTTTGAAACTTATAAAAATTCAATAACACTTTTTTGCGCAAAATCTCTGGTGTACTGGGGGGTATTCCATACCCCCCAGACCCCCCGGTTTGAAAATCATAGCTTTGTGTGCGTATTATGTACGGTTATTAAAATTTCATTGGGAATATTTTAAGATAATTGGAATTTATTCTTCCATATTACTATCCTCCTCGTACGAGGGGTTCGGCAAGGAGATACCTTGTCTCCAAAACTTTTTACATTAGGACTGGTAAATGGTTTTAAGAAACTAGACTGGACAGGTATGGGTATATTGATGGCAAAGAATTGAACCATCGACCCTATGCCGATGACATTGTTTTGATCGCAAAAAATGAAGCAGAAACTACAACAATGCTGCAACAGCTTCGTGAATACTCAGGGAAGATAGGTCTCCGTATGAAACACAAAAAACAAAAATTACCTCTTATGGTCCTCAAATTGATGCTGAACAACTCCATTTACTTAGGTCGTACCATCATCAGGCTTAGAAAAGACAGCCAGGACGCAGAAATAAACAGAAGAATAAGCCTGGGATGGGTGGCATTTGGAAGATTGTCGTTTGTGTTAATGTCAAAAAAGTTTCCCAAAAAACTTAAGGGAAAAGTATATGACTCCTGCATACTACCAGTGCTGATCTATGGCATGGAGACTATGGCAATTACTAATAAGACTGCAAATAGACTGGCAGTGACACACAGAGCAATGAACAGAAGAATGCTTGGCATAACTTTACGTGATGGGAAACGCAAAGAATGGATTCGTGAAAAAACGGGAATCACGGACATAACACAAAAGATAGCTAAACAGAAATTGAGTTGGACTGGACATGTTATGAGAGCGGAAGACGGCAGATGGTCGACTAGAATCATGAACTGGAGACCAAAATGCAGTAAAAGAAGTGTCGGACGACCGCCCAAAAGATGGGCAGATGGCATAAGAGAGATAACAGAAGCCAATAGATGCGAATGGCGCGTAACCGTAAAGAATGGAATAATAAAGGGGAGGAAAACGCCAAAAAGTGCTTGGATATGAAACTCTCGATTTTTGGGGTCAAAAAACACCAACTATGTCCAATATTGGAATGAAAAAGTCTGAAGAAGAAAAATACTATGTTTATAGCCCTCTTCATGAGAAGAAGTATAACAAACGACTTACTATTGATTGCAAGAAGTGTCTCGTTTAAGTCAAGTTGCGTGTAGTTGATTTGATTTAGGGCACGATTATTTCTATATCAAATCGATTTTATTTTTCGATAGTAATTCAAAACGACACGACACGCTGTAACATTTACTATATTCGTACAAATGCAGAAAAAAGTAAAACAATAATTTTGATTCTAGAATAGTGCATATTTAGTCTTAATAATATAACGGATATTTTGCCGCGGGAAGACAAAATATTCCATTGATAGCCAATATTTTTTTATATTTATATTTTATTAATTTTTATAATTATTTTTAGGCATGATGATGATGACGTTTTCTATGCCTATTAGATTTCCATTTTTGGCCGACCATCCATTCTTAATAATTCTCCAAGCAAAATTGGAAAATACTTCCGTTCCATTGTTTGTTGGCAAAATTGCAAATCCAACTACAGAGTGATACTAAAATAATATTTGTTTACTTAATCTGTAAAATAATGTCAACTTATGATAAATACCGTATATTTCTAAGAAAATAAAGTGCTTTATTGTGTTGTTTAAAATTTTTTCTAAGTTACTTTTAATAACAGTGTGTATCGGGCAAGTTACAGCATTCGATTGGCTCGTTCCTGTACATCTCGCTAGGCAAGAAAAGTTATTCTTTCCGTCCTAGTAAAGTAATATATTAATTTTTAAATAAAGTTTCAATAAAAAACTGTATTTTTGAAAAGCAATTAAATTTCTTTCACAGTAACGAGTTCTTATTAAAATTGATATTTTCTAATTATAATTATTGTGCACAGTGAATAAAGAAATGATCCGGACAGTCTTATGTTTCCAATGTGAGATGTGCATTTTGAAGCCTTCTTTTGTCAAACAAAATTCGATTTTACAGCAAAACTTTTTAGACATTTTTTGTTGCATGTTTCATTGCCTTTAATTTTGTTTATATACATTTTTTAATTTTGATGCACCATTTACGAGATATAGATGAAAATATGTTTTGTCTTCTACAGAGTCTGGCATGAAAATAAATAAAAATTAAAATTATTAGATTTTTGTTGAGGTTTAGGTCTTTATTTTAACAAGCTATGTTGTCCAACGTTATAAAAACACTTATACCAATGTTAAAAAATGCCCTATTTTTTCTTTAAAATCGAAAGCAAACGATATATTCATCTTTTTAGAAAAAGGAGGCTATATAACTCGACCACAATCCCTATATTGGAGAAAAAACACCGAAATTTCTCCAAAAGCCTATGGTTTACCCAAAGTTCACAAAGAAGGACACCCCCTCAGACCAATTATTTCAGACCTTAATGGACCTCTCAAACCCCTATCTAAATTCATTGCTCCCTTTCTTAAACCCTTTTATGCAGACAATCCCTATGACGTTAAAAACTCCATGGAAATGAAAAATCTTCTATCCAATTTCGTTCCAAATCCTAATGACATACTTATTTCTCTTGATGTTACTTCTTTATTCACTAACGTTCCTGTAGACTTGGTCATCGCACATATCGAAAACAACATTTCCCAATTACATACTCAGACTAACATACCTGACGATACTTTAATTCAAGCACTCAGACTAATTACTTACAACAATTATTTTATAGCAAATGGAAAGTCCTACCATCAAAAGAAGGGTGTTCCTATGGGTGGAAGCATATCAGTTGATTTAGCTAATATCTGTATGAACATTCTGCTTGATGATAGAATTTCTTCCTTTAATGCTAATCACTTTAATGGTATTCGACTAATTAAAAAATACGTAGACGACCTTTTTTTCATTATTGATAAAGACTGTCTCCCATACATCCTTGATCATTTTAACAACTTCCATCAAGATCTTCAATTCACAATGGAAATAGAAATTAATAGAAGTCTTCCTTTTCTTGACATCCGAATTTATAGAGATACCTTTGAGAGTAAACTTATTACTTCCTGGTATCACAAACCAACATATTCAGGACGTTTATTAAATTTTTTCTCCAGTCATCCTAAACATCAAATTTTCAATGTAGCAAAAAATTTTATAAATAAAGTAGTCTCCCTTTCTCATCCGAAATTTCATTCCGAAAATTACACCACTATAAATTTGATCCTTTCGGCTAATAACTTTCCAAATTTCATTATAAATTCATTTATAAATTCATTTTTAAAGACAAAAAATATTAACTCTGTAAAAAATACTATAACTACTTCATCAATATTAGATCCCCCTTCAATTCCAATTTTCCATAGCTTAACTTATATTAAAGGCCTTTCTGACAAATTAATTTCTATATTTAAACCTATCTGCAACATTAAATTTGGTCTAAAATGCCCTAATAAAAATTTAAAATTCTTCTCCAAAATTAAAGATCCGACCCCCATAGATGATGAAAGCGGGTTAGTCTATCTTGTCCCTTGCAAGGATTGTGATTCTGTTTACGTAGGTGAGAGTTCGAGAAAGTTAGGTGTTCGCATAAAGGAACATATTAGAGATGTTAAGAAAGCTCGCGTTTTCTTACGAGAAGAAGACGAAAACACCTATACTGCCTTATGCAAACACATGACAGAGAACTCTCATTCCATAAAACGTGAAGATATCACAATACTGGCAAGGGAGAAAATAGACAAAAAACGAAAAATTAAAGAGGCCATCAATATTCATTTAAATGACAAAACAATGAATGATAAAAGAGATGTCCTTTATTTTCATGGAGGGTATAAACATATTCTTAATTTAATGCAACGTATAACATAAGACATTCTTTTTGGTTAAATTATTTATTTGTAAAAAATTTTTTAAAAATGTTTTATTTATGATGGCTATATTGTCAATTTTTTATGTTGCTTGTTAACAATTTGACATAATTTGTCATTTTAGGTAAAATATTTTAAAAAAATTTTAAATTTAATATATTATTAATAGTTTATTTTGTAGCCTTGAAAATGAGTCATTAACGACTCGAAACGTTGGACAACATAGCTTGTTAAAATAAAGACCTAAACCTCAACAAAAATCTAATAATTTTAATTTTAATAAAGGTCAACAATAATTTATAATTTAATATAAATAAAAATAATAATATTAACATTTGCAAAGTTGTAAATAATAAGGCGTACCTGTATTTTTATTTTTCATTTTTTTAGCTTTGGTGATGGTGCAACAATGCATGCCTCTTATATATCCGTTCTTGGTCGACCATCCATTCTTAATAATGCTCAAAGCAAAACTTGAAGATACCTCCATTCCGTTATTTGTTGGTAAAATTACAAACCCAACTACAGAATGACACTAAAATAATGTGTTTTTTAGTCTGTCAAATAATGTTAACTTGTGATAGATTCTGTATATTTCTACAAAAATAAAATACTTTATTTTGTTAATTTAATAATTTTTTAAATTTACTTTTATTTACAGTGTACTTTGGGCAAGTTACAGCATCAGGAATTAAATAAATATGGTATTTGAATCTTTGGGTTTGTCTTCTGCTTTGACTAACAGCAAAGACCACTTTTTGAAATTTGGTGGGTCCTTACAAAAAAAGTTTAATGTTTGTATTTTTCCATGCGAAATTATAATTGGATAATATTTTGTGTATGGAGCGATAGCATTTCGCAACAAATTTTATTTTTAGAACTTGTGGTTACAACATTATTTGCTTGTTCCTCTGCACCACTGATTTTTAAAGCCGATTGTACTAAGAAATAGAAAAAAAAATATTTTATGAAAAACTTGTGAATCCCCTAAAGATGAATTAATTCTAATTTTTGTATTTTCTAATAATTATTTTATTTTAATTTATTAAGTATTTACCTTATACAAAAACTATTTTTTTGTACATTTTTTACATAGTAACACTTAAGTTTGATATCATCTTAATTCTGTTTTAAAATTATTAGTAAGATTAGAATTATATTGCAGGCGACACCTGTTGTTCAAACCACGAACGACCTCAGTAATGATTACGAGCACCTAATAGCAGGAATGATCCCTCCAATCAGAATGTAGCTAAGCAGGAACCAATGACAGCAAAGCGCGCTAGGGATTTATGTTTCAAATTACCTATTGAAACGCGAAAGCCCAGTAACCAATCTTCTGTTATCTAACCTTACTTTCTGTATGATACATAGAGAGAGTGTTGTGAACTTTGAGTAATTATTTGTTTGTGATGAAATAATTTTTGAATAAAACGTTATAAATGTAAATTATGTCAATCAAATATTTATATATTTCATTATTTTATTATCATTCCTGTCTTAAATTAACTGTTTAGTTAATTACGGTTAATTTAACTGACGTATTAAATTTATAGATTTCACTGCGTGGAAAGAAGAGCTCCAATCAGTATAACAATCTGGAAGCAAAGTATAATACTGATTACTATAATAATTATCTTCTGTAATCGTTATCTTAAATTTGACCGCTTGATTTAATTATGGTTAACTTATGTGTCCCAGTATCTGTAGAAGAAAAATAAATCTGCGGTTCAACTCTGAATGGTCAGAGCAAGTGTATCGATTGTTTTAATAATCAAGTATATTATAAGACCAAGACTACATAGACAAATAAATTATCTGCTTTATGTCTTAAACAAATTATTGGTTTTGACAAAAAATGACAAAGCTGAGAATGTAGAACAAATGAACATCCTCGTTCACAGAACGGAAACCATAAGTTCTTATTTATGTCGATCATACCATCCCAACTTGAAAACTGCAAGAGCAAAATCTTTTGTATACCATACCGTTCTTGACCATATAAGTATGTAGATGCATTTTTGCTTTATTAAAATACTAAACTATTCTTTTACTTAAAATAATCCTTGCTATATGCACTACCTTTAACCCTATACAAATTAATAATAATGATAGCTTCATGTACATATTATATACAAACAAATATATTTTAAGAAACAGAATTGTACATTACAATAATTTATTAAATCGTTAGAATTATAAAAAATCTACAATTATACAGACTGTAGACTTTACTTGAGAAATAACTGTATAATACAGTTATTTCTCAAGTAAACTTGCTTCTATTTCTTCTTTTTCTTCCATCGTTGGTTTAGTTAGTCCTGGTTTCCTCTGACTTGGTTTCTTCGTGGAAGTAAAACGTATCTGCTGCTCAACTTTTTTGTTGGCAGGTGTACATTTATCAGTTGTTAGAGTTCGTTCAGAAGCTTAAGTCTCATACAATGCGCGAAACGGGCAAAATACATAAAAATAAATGTTAAATGAAAACATCAGCTATTATTCATATTAGTAAGAATTTTAACTGTAAAAAATATTGTTTGTTTAAAAAACGATGTTAAATTAATTTGTTTTTCTACCACTAGTATGGGAAATCACCATTTTCCCACCCATTCCACTATTGAGAAGTAAAATTTCTCAACCTAGGTAAATAAGAATAATAAAAAAATACCTAGGTAAATAATGAGCATATTGATATTTTTCTATAGTTTGGTAACTAATTACAAGACAAATTTGGTTAAAAACGATTTTGCATAACCAGGAGAAGCTATTTAATTGCATTTTAACTATTCAAATCGTTTTTTTAATAAATTAATTTCATTTTAAACATTATAAAAAACTCGAATTAATTATGTCAAATCAACTGTCAAATCAAAAAAAAACAAAACAGTAATTTGGAATATAAATTTTATTATAAACTTAATTCTAAGCAAAAACCAAATAAACTCGAAAATTAAATACTGTTACATTTAACAGTATGATAATTTATATTATATGATAACAATTATATTATATAGAAAAAAAATTATTTAAAATTATAGTTAATTGTACAGTTATGACAAATCATGTGTATTCCTGCATTTCCTGCATTAACAGAACTAACATTTGTAACAGGTATTGTAATTTCTGTATTATGAATAACTCCCATATTTTGAGAACCTTCATTCACAATTGGCACTAAATCTTCAGTAGTCTGGAAGTTTTCTGAAGGAAGGGCAAAAGAAGTTGACGGAATACTTAAATTTTCTTTGGATAACGGAGGTTTTTGTACTAACTCGGCAATTCTTGTTTTGTCAGCAATTGACTCCTCAATATATCCTTCAGCCACTGTAGCCGACTTCCACCCACCGTGCCTTTTTAGACTTAACAAGTCTCCTCCATTTTCTGCCAGGAGCGTTGCTGAGCTGCGCCTTAGAGAATGACCAGTATATAACTCAGAATTTTGTAATTTTAGATATTGAGCCATGACATAGGGTACTTTACCAATAGTATTATGCCCAATATTTTGTTTAACATGTTTACCTCTACGGTATGAAATAAATAGCTTTCTCATATCAGTTGGTCTGTTAGCTAAGTATTTTTTAATAACGTTGATCCATTGACGCTCAACAATGACAAACTTCCTAGATGTTCCATTCTTTGAATTACGAATATTTAATATTATAATATCATCTCGGATATCTAAATCATCAAGAACCATATTGCACAGTTCGTCTGTTCTGCAAGCACCGGCTATCCCAATTACCACAATGGCCTAAAATATATTAGTTCTTATTATAAAAACTAAACACAAAATAATAATGAAATGTATTTACCTTTTTTGATAGATATTCATCATCCGGAGCTTCAATTATAAATTTATCTATTTCTTCTCTTGTAAATACACGGGATTTTTTGGGTTTATAGCCACGGTTTTTCTGTTTTAGAAATGCAGTGAGTTTGAAAAACTTGGAAATGTCTATGTTTTCTTTTACTTGAAGAGTCGATTTAATCATAGAGTAGTTTGCCCACAATGTTGAAACCTTTTTGCATCCAGCGTTTTCTTTAAAATATGCTAATAATACATTTTCCGATATTTTAGCCGCTTTATTTTTTTTACACCATTTTTTAAATTCGGTGTATGCATTGAGGTACAACCTTTTTGATTTTTCCGGCAACAAATCACTACTCGCAATTGCTGCTGCTTCTCTAACTTCCGGTGGGGTACACACTTCCATATCAAAATCGTCACTATTTTCTCCCATTTACAAATTTTATTAACACGTTTAACTAAATCACTTTAAGATTATGCCAATTACCAAATCAACTGTCAAATAAAAAAAAAACAAAACAAGAGTCATTTGAAATGGGTAAATATTTTAAATTCGAAATTTTTTTGAATTAGTAATAACTCAAGAACGGCGCTAGATATCGAAAAACTGAGCAAAAAAATTCTTCCCCCTCGTCTCGTACTCACCCCCCCGGGAATTATCGGTAGGAAAGCATATGCAAAAATTTAGATCTATAGCGCGCAAAAAAAATTCTACTTGTAAACAACAATTTGTTGAAAAAATTGGTAATAGCTCTAGTGGTAGAAAAAATCCTATATACACTTCGGTTGAGAAGGCCATTATTTACCGCGCACATTATATCCTTCGGCGCTACGCGCCTCAGGATATAAACTTGCTCGGTAAATAATGGCTCACTTCTCAACCTAAGTGTATAATATACTATTATGCATTACCTACCACAATAAAATAATAAACGTTTTCGTCAAATAGATGTAAAAAAAGATTTAGTGGTGCACACAGCTGTTTAACCTAAAAATAAAATTTTCGTTTAAAAACGATTTTAAATTAAAATGTTGTTTGTACTAACCTCAGTATAATAAAAATACTCAAATAGCGTTAAAAAAGGCTGATTGTTATTTAAATTATCAAATAATGTTAATATCATTAAATAATCAAAAGCACGAAAATAGCGAATCTGTCAAAGCAAAACGTCAACAAAGAACGATATTTTCAGGACTGTATTTATTTTGTTAAAACGAATTTTATCATTTCTGCGCACTATTGTATGGGACATGACCTCCTGAATGATCTCTAACAACGGTGCGGGTACTGAAGTACACGATACTAAATTTAAAGCCGTTTTGACATTCCTAGAAATATTATTTAATAACTCGGGGTTATTTATATTCGTGATTTTTTTCATGTTTTGCAAGTAAATGACTTCTCAAATCTATTATCTTGTGACATTTAAAATCACACCCCGATTCTAGACAGCGACACAAACTTTGAACGTCTTCAACATAACCATGAATTAATTTTAAATGTCGCCGAAAATTACTGAGTGTAGAATTGAATTCCTTTCCACAAAACTCACAAATTCTTCCTGGAGACATATTCGCTTTCAGATAATATACGCAATTAAATAAACCAAACACAGTAAGCAATTTAATTATTAAAAACATCATGACGCATGACGTTAACCTAATCGAGGGACTATAAAATACATACACACATACCAACAAAAAAAACAAAAAATTCAAAAATGCTTTGCTGTCATTGGTTCCTGCTTAGCTACATTCTGATTGGAGGGATCATTCCTGCTATTAGGTGCTCGTGTAATGATTTACTTCCCACACTAATATCACAAAATGCTATTTTATGGTCGAATATTTTTCTTAGTTTTTTTCTAACATCACTTGCAACAACTTCTCTTTGCTGAATCAGTTCCTGTTAGTTGTATTCCCTTAATGGGCTCTGCAGTTTGTTCCATTTTGGATAGCTTTTCTGCTACAGCCAAAAATAGTTCATTTACATTCATTGCAGTTTTACCAGATGCTTCCATAAATAATAGTTGATTTTCGTTAGCATACATTTGGGCTTCTTCGTATTTAACCACTCGCATACTGTCCAAGTCTTGTTTGTTACCGACCAATGCTATTACAATGTCAGAACCAAGTTCCTCTTGTACTTCTTTCAACCAATCTTTAGCACCCTGATAGGAACATTTGTTAGTTATGTCGTATACGACAATTGCAGCTGCAGCACCACGAAAATAAAATTGAGCTAGACTGTGGAACCTTTCGTGTCCAGCCGTGTCCCACATCTGTAATCTGATAGTCGAATTGTCTTCTAAACTCACTTCTTGTGAGATAAACGTGGCACCTATTGTTGGAGCAATATTCGACTGAAATTGCCCTTTGGCAAAGCGTAAAACTAAATTTGATTTTCCTGTATACATATCTCCCAAAACAATAACTTTAAACTGGCGCACAACACTTGGAGAAGAACCGTTTATTTGGATTAGCGACATTTTCAATACTTAAATTAGAATATTAATGAATTATTAAAAGCAACCACAGACCGGCAATAAAATATCTTTTGTTGTGTTATCAAATTGACGGAATCACTGACTGATTCGTAATATTGTTTGTAGATTTCCGGTCAAGTTGGGAAGTTCGACTTAGGGGTAAAGTCAAAAAAAAATTGTCGAATTGTCTTTCCGAGATTTTATGATAACATAATGGCCTTTTCTTTGGAAGCACTACTACAAAATGTTTGAAAGAGTTCAACTTTTCGATATTTGTATGTGTACGGTAAAAGAAGTGTTTTCCGCACTAGTACGGTAAAGTTTAAAAATATTTTTATTCTCGAATCAATGTAATCAATTGCTTATTTTATGTAATAAACTGTAGATTTTCATTTTGGATAGTTATTTTTCTAATTTAGTATATTTTATATAAATTTGTCACATTTACTCCCAATATAGATAAAGCAGTAAATTGCTATCTCTTAGTTAATTTGGCCGATTAGATAACCTCTGTATAAAATGTAATTTACCTGAAATTACTTGAAAGAATCGTGAAAATTGTAAATAAGCAAAAAGTAGTATTAGCTTTATTTGGAGTTAGGAAGATCGGGGCTGGCTGGCTACAGGGGTAACTTGACATACTTTAATTTAATAACATAAACCTCTTACTAAAATTTTCTCTAAAGAAACAGAAAAATATTCTTATTTATTGAAACAATATAGTGGCTTTTCAGTATTTTATTAATTATTTCCAAAGCATTTATTAATATAATAAATTACTTATATATTCCTATTAAGAGATTACTCGGTACCGTCATTTGCAACAATGGCCTGATGTGTTAGCATCCGTAGTTCTGTTTGTAAGTCGTTTTACTCCTAAACCTGACCTGGCAGGCTGTTCGTTTTTGGCAACTAACATTTTTGCTATCATCAAAAACATCTCGGTAACATTACTAGTTGTTTTGGCCGAAGTTTCAATAAATAAAAATTTATTTTCATCGGCGTACACTTGGGCTTCCTCTCTTTGCACCATGCGCAAAGCATCCAAGTCTTGTTTGTTACCAGCCAAAATAATTAGAATATTTGGACCAAGTTCTCTTCGCAATTCTTTTATCCATTCTTTAGCACCTTCGAATGTCATCTCGTCCGTTATATCATATACAACGATGGCAGCTTGAGCCCCGCGATAAAAAAATCGGACTATACTTTGATACCTCTCTTGTCCAGCCGTATCCCACATCTCTAACTTGACAATCCTACCATCTACACTTACGGTTTGTGTTAAGAATGCAGCACCTATTGTATTTTCTTGTAGCGGATTAAAATGTCCCTTGGCAAACCGTATAACTAAACTAGATTTTCCAACAAACATGTTTCCCAAAAGTACAATCTTGAATCTGCTGATTTCACTTTGGGCGGAACTGTTTTGTTTTTGCACTTCCAACATTATTTTACTCCAAAGGAATTTACACTTAAACTCGAGAAACAGATCACTGCATTATTGCAATAAATTTAACACCGCCTGTTTGTTTATCATTTTAAATGATAAAATATGAAGTTCACCGTATCGCTTACCGATTGGTTCCAAATTTAATAAATATTTCCGGTTCAAGTGGGAGGACAAAGTTGAATTTACAACGTCATTAAAAGAATATATATTTTTTTATTCTGACAAAGAATGTTCTTGTTGTAGTAGGTATGAAGAGAATCATTAAAAATGATTTTTCCATTTTTTTTATATTATTTCTCCGTTTTTGACATAATCATAATTGGACCACGAAGCAGTAAAATTGTGTTTAGTAAATAATCAAACAACGTTTATCTCGCTGATAATAAATAATGCAAATAATTTTAGCTGAACGATAACGATATTTAAACGATTTTATTATCTTTTTTTGGTAAAACCACAAAAGCAGTATCGTGAAGGATGCTCATATGAGTTTTGTTCAATTTACAAAGAGGATTGATTAAAAAACTTACCAAAACCAAGCCATGTTAAGGCCAAGACTTTGGAAGAAGAAATATATGGAGTTGAAGATCTGACACTTGCAACCCATATTTCCGGAGGTTAAAGATATTTGCAATTCTGTAAGTTTATTTTAAAAAAATGCTTCCACATGCTCACATAACAGAATATTCAGCAGGTTATTGAATTTGGCTTTGTATACAGTACGTAAACCTACACATGTTTAATTTCTCCAAGTATAAATTAACAAACAGTTTGATGAAAGGAATTTTATTTACATGCAAGTGATAATTTATGTGATACAATTTCAATAAACATTAGCTTAATTAATTGATTGCACAGTTATCGTAAAAAAAACAAAATTGAAAAGCTATCCAAAATTTACAAAATCCAATTTTGTGCAATGGAGGTTCTCAAAAAGCGTTATTTACCAAAACTATTTCCTCAGTTGTTTCTGAACCTTCGGTTAACGCACACGTTCCGTTCCAGCACTAATTAGTTCTCTTGTTATAAATTTTTCTAACGCGATGGGAGCAGTCCATGTCAAATCAACAAAGGGTCCGACTGATTTTCAATAATTTTTGGTATGTTAGTAGTTCTTGAATAAACAAGTAATTGGAATTTTTGAAAAACATTATTTTGGTTTTTCAAATTGGTCAATACAAATTTAATTTAAGAGCTACTCCACCTCTGCTCAAAATAGCAAAATACCACTTACCGTACTAGGACTTTTTTAAAAAAATATTTGTAGTTAAAAATTTAGATTTTCTAAAAAAAACGCTGTTCTCAGTTTTATAGACTAAACAATTTTCGGGCAAATAATAAACAGGTAAATTCTAAAAATTTAAAACATTATCACAACTTTCTAAACTAAGTTTGAAAACTTACAAATTTTGATTTTCGCCGCATTTCTTTTTGACTTATTTTTTAAATTTTATTAAATATCTTTTTACAACAATGCCAATTACATCCAATGCTATTAAAAAATAGTGAGGCGGCTCTGATGTAGCCCATCTACTATTCCTGTTTAATAACCCAATCGAATTGCATACAATACAATATTATTTATAAAATACAAAATTTAAATCTGATAAACTACAGTATACCAAAAACATTGATATCTGAGTTACGAAAAAATTAGTTCAAGCCTGGTTGATTTGACATGAGATCGCTCCATAGTAACTCCTGAAATTTCGAATGTATCAACTGGCAATGCTAAATTTGCCAACAAAGTCTACAAGATTTTGGCAAAAAAAAATTCAAATGCAAATATATTTTTCTCACCTTTAAGTGCCCACGCCGTTTTATCTTTGGTTTACCAAGGCGCAGCTGGAACAACCGCTACAAGTTTGGCTAGCACTCTCCATGTGCTCGACAAATTATCCACCGCTAAGGGTTATAATGGTGTTATAAATACTCTTAATAATATTCAGAATGTGACCCTGTGCGTTGCTAATAAAATTTTTATCATGGAACAGCATCCATTGAAAGAAGAATTTAAGAAGACAACTTTCGATTTGTTTTTATCGGAGGCGGAAATGGTGAATTTTTGCGAGAGCGAAGAAGCCGCTACGATTATTAACCAATGGGTAGAAGACAAAACCAACGCGAAGATTAAGGACGTGATTAAACCGGAATGTTTGAATGGGTTGACTCGTCTTGTTTTGGTCAACGCGGTTCATTTCAAAGGAAATTGGGTGAATCAGTTTCATAAACTTGATACGAAAGTCGATTCGTTTCATGTTACTAAAAACAAAAAAGTAGATTGCCAGATGATGCATATCACCAAGAAGTACATGTATCGCCATGATAGCAATTTGGATGCCAAAATTTTAGAATTACCTTATGGTAAAAAAAACGTCAGTATGGTAGTGATTTTGCCCAATGCAGTGGATGGGATTGAATATGTCGAGTCGAAGTTATATAACGCTGACTTGTCTAAGCTTACAGAAGGGATGAGTTACGTTAAAGTTACTCTTTCTATGCCCAAATTTAAATTGGAAGTTAACATGGATTTTGAAGCAATTTTGACTAAGGTTCTTTTCTCTGCAATTATACTTTTCTAGTGTACGTTTCAATTTTTTTTTTCAGATGGGCCTGGGGGAAATTTTTAATCCACGCAAAGCGGATTTTTCCGAAATTTCCGATAGTTCCGAAGGGTTATATGTTAGTGAAGTTGTTCAAAAAGCCTTTATTGAAGTTAACGAAGAAGGATCGGAAGCTGCAGCAGCTTCCACAGCTGTTGGTGAGTTACCGCATTTTTGTAATCTGGCAAAGCAAAAAAGTCAGTTAACGCATTTTAATATTTTTAGGAATTGTATATAGCTTGCCCCTGGTGCCGCCAACAACTTTCTACGCAGATCATCCTTTTGTATTTATGCTACAAAGTTCTGTCAAGGAATGGAAAACAATTTTATTTTATGGAAAACTTATGAATCCCGAAGTGAATGATTAATTATTTATTTAATTTTTTGCTATTATTAATTTACAATATTCTATAATTATATATTTATAAAATAAATTCGAATATTTTAAACTTCAATTTTAAAGTTTTGAGTCGCTAAAAGTACATTTGCTCCGAGAAAAACAAAAATTATTATATATAACTTTTATTGCCGACGATGGGCGGCACAAAAGTAAAAAATCGTACTAATTTATACAATACTTGAATACAAGGTAAAAACTATTTTAAAAGTTTTAAAATTCCCAATAGATTAGTTTTTAAATTTATGATAAACTGCGGTTTAACATAAAAATGTGGGGGCTATCGCTTCATTTACATGGTTTACATTTGCGATTTGTAAATATTTTCTAATGGTATGCCAGTGTAACGAGAGTTTTTTATTATCCAAGTAAAATATTTTTATAAATAGCAGGGCGATGATGACGATGAAAATTTGATGGAAACTTGTTGGCGCCACGAATTTATCGATTACTCTACTTTGAAAACTTGAAATAGCTTCACTGTAGAAGTGTAGAGGTTTTCTAACAGAAAATAGAAAATTTTTCTCCATTCCAAATAATTTTTCCTAGTAAGTACGAATACTTTTCATTATTTTATAGTTAAAATGTATTGTATGAAGTGCGCATGGTACACATTTTTGTGTTTATAAACACTGAATTGGGTCTTCGTGATTACTACGAGCTATTACTATACTCTTACGTAATTTTGAATACCTATGTTTCATTCATTCATCCTGAGTCAATCAGTACCTATTGTGTAATATTTCATAATTTAGAAAATTGCCAGTGCGATTCTTGTGTTATTATTTTCAAAATTTAGAAATTGGTGAGTATTTTCGTTTTAATTTAATTAAATGATTTTATATTTATAATCCAAAAAAGTATTTTGATCACAAATTTTATACTAGAGAAGGTCAAGTTAGCATAGAGATACAATTATTTACAAGGCCAAACAAGGGTGGACTGTTTACTATTTTGGAAAATGACACCATAATTTGAGGTGCGACCATCGTTTAATTTTTTAATAATCAGGAAAATTAACTGAATTAATAAAATAGGATTGTTTTTGAGTTTAATACTAAATTATTGTCCCCCTCCCCCTTTCAGGATTAAAAACAAAATAATTATAATCTGTAAAGTTTTTTTGTAAATATCTTGAAAACTAAGAGAGATAGAGCTAAAAATGTAAACGCCTTTTTTGTAGATCATAAAATTTTCTACAAATATGGTCATAATAATAAAATTGATAAAGTTGATAGTTAACATTCTACCGGCCGTTAAAGTCTCAACCCTGGGATTTTTAGACGCTTAATTTTCGTCATTCAAAATCATAAAATCAAAAAATCACAATTATCATCGGAGATAATTCTCCAAACCACCTTGACCCAATTTTCAAAAATCAAATTTCTAATGCGTTTTTCTTTCAGTTCTCGTTGAGTCTCACAACTCAACATGGAAGGTGCAAATCCACATCATGCACAAATTGCAAGTGGAAACGCAAAATTTGCAAGCAAATTTTACGATATCTTAGCGCAGAATAAAGGAAACGCGGGCAAAAATATATTTTTTTCCCCCCTAAGTGCCCACACCATTTTAGCTTTGGCCTACCAAGGCGCAGCTGGAAAAACTGCCGAAGACTTTGCCAAAACATTAGGGGTGTCTGATAAAAATGTAGCTGCCAAAGGTTACAACAGCGTGATAAATTTGCTAAATAACGTCGAGAAAGTTACATTGCATGTAGCAAATAAAATTTTTGTAAAATTAGATTTTCCACTCAAGTATACGTTTTCCAAAACAGCTTCAGATTTGTTCTTGTCGGAAGCACAACTATTGGACTTTACCAAAAGTGTTGAAGCCGCTGCTAGTATAAACAATTGGGTTGAGGAAAAAACTAACTCAAAAATTAAAGATTTGGTTACTAAGGATGATTTCGACGAGTTGACTCGTCTGGTTCTTGTGAATGCAGTTTACTTTAAAGGCGAGTGGGCTTTTCCGTTTAGTAAATCCGCAACTCAAGTGGAACCATTTTATATCACGAAGGATGAAAAGATGGATTGCAATATGATGCACATCAAGAAACGATTTAGGTTTGCCGAAAATCACGATCTCGGTGCTAAAATATTGGAACTTCCTTATACCAACAAGGATATTAGCATGGTATTTATTTTGCCCAACGAAATAGATGGAATCGCCGATTTAGAAAAAAAATTGGCAAACGTTGATCTTTCTACTATATCCGAAAATTTGTATTCCGAAGAGGTTCAAGTTTCATTGCCGAAGTTTAAAATTGAAACTACCATGGACTTGCAGTCCGTTTTAGAGAAGGTGAGTTAAACACTGGAGTATTCCAAAATGACTCTTTTTCATTTTAGATGGGTTTGGGTATCATTTTCGACAAGGACAATTGTGATTTGTCTGAAATTTCCACAAATTGTGAACCACTTGTTGTTAGCAAAGTTATCCAGAAAGCCTTTATTGAAGTGAATGAAGAGGGTGCCGAAGCAGCAGCTGCTACTGGTGAGTACAAAATTTAGTGCTGAGGTACTAACAAAGGTTTTCGTGATAGCATGAATTAGTGATTTTGCTAGTAACCATGTCGTAATTTTTTTGGTGTCTACTAAATGCCACAAGACAAATAAACGGCCGCTCAAGGGCTCTTCCAAAGAGCTTATCAGAGCAACAACGCTTGACTGCTGAAGAATGAAAGTTTAGTCTTTGTGCTATAATCTAATGTAAAATTAAGGATTAGATTGCGTGTCAGTGTTTAATGTACTAAAATATAAAAATTGGGCGAGGCAGCACGAAAATATCTTTTGACAATTTTAACTGGGATCGAAATTTTTTTATTCGCAACTTGACATTTTCAAAATTTTAAGAAATGAAATTTTCCTTTCGTTCATTTTTCTGGTTTGAGCAGCTTAAGGGAACTTGGGAAACTAAATTAATTTAATTAATTTTTATATTCAGGATGACATTTTCTTTTTATTGTGTCAAGGATTGACATTATCAAATTAGGACCTGCTAAAAGTTTAAAGTTAAAAACAAAAGATTGGTTTGACTCCAGGTATTTTGGTTAATACTCAAAAATAAAAATTGGTTTTTTTTTAGCTGTTGTAGTGAATCTTAGGCTTTGCCCTAGGCCTTTTGTACCTCCTACCGTTTTTAAAGCAGACCATGCATTTATTCTTTTTCTGCAAGCAAATCATGGAACATCTAAACTTATATTATTTAATGGAAAATTTTCGAAGCCAACAATGAATTAGAATTTTGGTAATTTAATAATATTAATTAGATAAATAGATTTTTAAATGCATTACACGCTTATCATATTTACATAATTTGATATTACATTACCTTAAATATTATTTGAATTACAAAATTAATGGAAAATTTCCAAAATTTTGGTACGGATATCAGATAAGAGATTATTTTGTTTCCGCACAAACAATAATTGTTGTAAATTTTTAATTATGGGATATATTTGAAATGGATTTAACAGCCTTGATAATTTTCAAAAAAAATCAGAAAGCATCCAAGCATTCAACCAAAATAAATCAAATTTGGTTTTAGTTGTAGGATATAACATTTTTCTCTCGTAGATCATCTTGAAAGACACTCACACTCCTCAGCAGATGCTACATTTTCAATTCTTCTAGAACCAAAATTTGAAGGGTTAATATTTGTATTATTATTTATGGGAAAATTTTTAAGGCGAAAAGTTGTGAATTTTCTCGCTGATGATTTTTTTATTAATTATATTTTATATGATCTGGATGTCTGTACAATTTTACTTTCAGAACATAGTACATTTTACGATTTATTTTCATTGTTCTTTTGCGATTCTTCTCAGTCGTGGGTTTGTGAATCCACCCACTAAGCAGACGATCAAACCATTATACCAATCGTTCTGAATATTTTTTAATAGCTAACAGCATTTATTTTTCAATTAATTTCTTAATTAAAAAAAAACATAAATTCTACTGCTTTAAATTAGAAATTCAAAAAGAAATGATTTTATTATCTCGAATTTGTTCTCAGTCTTCTGAATTTTTTACAGAAATAAAAATAGTGATGAAACGAGCAATAAGAATACCTAAGCCAATTTACGTTTTTATAGCAGATCATCCGTTTATGGTTCTTCTTCAATCACAACAGGAAGGATCAAAAATTGAGTTATTTTTTGGCAAAATGCAAAAACCTAGCTCTTAAAATAAATAGGTGCCTACATTAGAGATAAATTATGTTAATTTTAATATGTTTAATAATTTGTGACCTATGCAAACCCATGTTCTTGTTTTATTTCTACTCCTAGATCACCAAAAACTTTTAAAATTTTACTAAAGATCTTCAACCGTATCAGCAATTTTGGAAAGACAAAATAATCGTCAGATTCAATCCAAACTTTTTAATTGCATTTTGGTATATTAGTTCTAAACAGTGTCTGCGAGTCATTTTATGTTATTCTATAATACTGATATGGTTAATACCGAATTTTACTACTTAAGCTTGAGTTTAGTATTGGGAATCCCCTAGTACATTTAAAATAAAACTAAACATTTACGCTATTTGCCGGAAAAATTATGGCACCAAACATGAACTAAAATACACCAATATTGAATAATATTGAACTTAAAAGCTATAATTGGTGTTTTTGTTTTCAGCTGTAATGGTTTCTTGTTGCTATGCTATATCTATACCAAGACCACCTCGAACGTTTAAAGCAGACCATTCATTTATTATTGTCCTGAAATCAAAGTTTCAGGAATCTCATTTTTTGTTATTTGCTGGAAAAGTTCAGTCACCAGGCGTTAAATAATAATTTCATCTAGCTTCTCAAAAATGTTTGTAAATTTACTGCCTGGGATAGGGAATATCAATTTTTATTATTTTGCGGCAAAATTACCAAAAAACACATATATTTTTTAAACGTTTTTAATTTTTGGAAATGCAATTCATAAAATTTTATTTTTTTAGCAATCGTTTGCATGGTCGGTTGCTGTATGGTGACTTCGGGACCTCCCTGTGTATTTAATGCAGATCACCCATTTATTATTCTTCTCCAGTCAAGACGCTGGGAAAATCCTAAGCTTATCTTATTTTCCGGAAAAGTTTCGGCTCCCGAAACAAAATAAAATGTTTTTATTTTACTACAATAATAATAAATTATAGACTGTAGTTTGAATGTGATATTTTCAAAATTTTAATTTGGTATTTAATTTTAGTCGTAATGGTTGCTTACTCTTGTACGGCTTCTTTTGCACCACCCCCTACATTTAAAGCAGACCATCCTTTTATTGTTATATTGCAATCAAAACATCAGGGATCCAAGCTGGTATTATTTACTGGCAAACTAATGAAACCAAAAATTTAATTACAAAAATTATACTAATAATTGGAAATACACAGCATACATACATTCTGATAGTATAGTATTTTAGCTTTTATAGATTTTTTTAATTTAATGTAAAATTGCACCAGTATTTTTTATAGTTTTTAAGTAAAATCTTTGTTTTTTAATAGTAATCTATTTTTATACAAGTTGTTAAATATTTAATTGACAGAATATATTTGAATCTCTATGTATTTCATAAAGCTTTTATAACAAATTGTTGTAAACTTGTAAACTCGAAAATAGTAAAAACGAAATAAAAAATTTTGAAATAATATTTTAGATTTTTTTTACTTTTTCTGTGGTAAAAATGTACAGATTTTCTTTCTTTTAAAAAGAATTTTGCTGCCAGATTATAAGATTACCTATTACGTGCCTGACCAGAATTTGTCTTTTCAGTTCTTACTTTTATCCACGTTTACTTTAATTATTAATTAAAAAAAAAATTAATTTTTATGAATAATGAGTAGTGAAGCATGTATGTAACTAATAAATAACTTGTACAATATTTAGCCAATTTTATCTAATAAGTGTTTTACAGGAATATTAATCAAGCGAAAATATTGCTCTTGGAATCCTGACGGACCAAAGCAGTTTATTGCAGATCATCCATTCTTGCATATGTTAAAACTGAAAACTGACTGCGGTCACAATTTGATATTTTTGGGAAAAACTACAATACCAAACTTTGAAAATTAAATTGTAACTAAAATAGATAATAAATTGTTTATATCACATATTATTATTGATTTATGGAATATATTTTATTTATGGACTACTGCAAATCTGTACCCCAATCTAAAATTGCTTTTATTTGTTTTGGCTTTTCTGCTTTTTACTTATGTTTGCCGATCTTTTGTTTGCTAAATTAATAAATTTTATTTTAGTGAAAAAAGTATTGTTAAAAAGAAAAGGAGGACCACCAAAACAGCCAAAGACATTTATAGCTGATCATACCTTTATCATAGCAATCACAAGAGGCCCAATTATTTTGTTTCAAGGAAAAATTCAAGAATGTCCATTGTAATTGGTCAGTAACACCACAAGAACAATACACTTATTTATATTGTCGTGTTCCAAAATCATATTTTTAAATTTTGAATTTTAAATTTATTTTTGTATTAAAATTAATTTTTTAATTATAAGTTTGAAAATTTGCTTTAATTGAAAATTTAAATTTAATTTTGTTGTAAATAATTTTGTAAAATTGTAAATATTTGAATTGATTTTCGCGCCAACTATTTATGTAACACAATACACACTAAAACACTAAACAAAAATTTTTTTCTTCAATTAACAAATAAATAAAATAAATTAATTATTTGTTATTAAGCCCTTCGAGGTAATTTATAAAATAAAAAAGTGCCTTTTATTTTATACATTTTTTAAAATTTAATTTTAAAATTGAAATTTTGGCGTACCCTAACCAGATCGCGCCCGTGGCGGGGCCTCTATCGCCACGCCCTAGTTTCGGCCCTGGGTGTAACAATCTGAGCTCGAACTTAAGAAGTTAAAATGTTAACTTCTTAAACTTCTCTGATTCCATCAAAATCAGGATGAAAGTCTAAAATAAGAAAGGAACTATTGGCTAGGTGATCTGGCTTATGCTGATCTGTGAAAGAACTTCCACTTTTCGGAACTTTTGGACCATTACCAGTCCAAATACAATATGGCGGAATCAGATTAGTATACATCCAAGTCTCCAATGCAAACTCCAAGTTTACAAAAATGTTTTATGAAATATTATCCGAAAAAAAGGATAACAACAACAAGATAACTTAAGCTAAGTTATCTCCTAAGTCATCTATTGCGGCACGCATGGTGTCCAACGGTATTGATGCTGATATCTTCATTAAATCCCGTTGCAGTAGCTCCAATCTTGGACGAAAGTCTAAAACTTAAAACAAAACTGTTGCCTAGGTAAGTTATTAGGTGACTTTTATAACTCTTCAGCATCAGCTGAAACAAACTTTGACTGAAGGTTTCACCAAGGCCATATAAATTTTTCATGACAAGGTAACTAAGGGCAAGAGTTGACTCCTTACTAATTTCTTTCATTCTACTTCATACAATTTTATACCTTCATACTTTGTTTTGATATAATTATTAGTAAATATGAGTCATAAGGTTCATAGTCAACCAAAAATTTTGAGTGGATCGTTTTTATTTGTACACCTTGTATAATATTTATATGTGCAACGTTGATATGGTTCCTATATATTGGCAAAAGTTCAGGTTTTTAAATTATTAAGCTCGATAAAAGTATGACTAACGGAAGTATAAAATCTATTTTTACTATTCCATTAAATTAATTTCCTGATACTACTTACGTGCATGTGCCGATCAGTGTACCCATAGTGAAATTTGAGAGTTTTCACTTATTGCTGGCCAAGTTTACAAATTTTTGTGTTTAAACGTTCATTTTCCTATATAAAATTCTGCTGTTTCTTTGAAATAACGAATTAATTGCTTCCTACGGTTTTTTATCAACAGCCGATAATTTTGTGAGGTTATCGATTCTAACAACCATTTTTGATACTTATACGGGGAGATCACAGAAAGTTCTAGATACAAAATGGCGGAATCAGATTATATCCAAGTCTCCAATGCAAACTCCAAGTTTGCAAAAATGTTTTATGAAATATTATCCGAAAAAAAGGATAACAAGAACATATTTTTTTCGCCATTGAGTGCTCACGCAATACTGAGTTTAACTTATCAAGGTGCTTCCGGAAAAACGATAAGTGATTTTGAGTTCGCGCTGAACGTCCCGAACAAAGAAACTGCTGCCAATGGATATAATAAAATATTGAACAAACTGAAGAGCACTGGCCCAGTAAATTTGCATGTAGCCAATAAAGTTTTCATAATGGAAGATTTTCCGATAAAAGAAAAGTTTCAAAAAATTTCAAAAGAACTGTTTTTATCCGAAACGCAGTACGTAAACTTTGGAAATAACACCAAAGCTGCACAAGATATTAATCAGTGGATAGAAGAACATACTGACTCTAATATCAAGGACGTGATCGAGTCCGAAGATTTCGATGCGTTAACGAGACTTGTTCTTGTAAATGCTATTTATTTCAAAGGAGATTGGCTTCATCCGTTCGTAATTGAAAATACAACGACAGAGCCGTTTTACGTTTCCAGTAAGAAGAGCTTTGACTGTAAAATGATGCATCGAACTGGAGATTACATGTTTCGAGAAGACGATGTTTTGAATGCAAAAATATTGGAACTTCCATACACCGATAAAAATTTCAGCATGATTGCAATTTTACCTAACGAACAAAATGGGATTGAAGATTTGGAAAACAAACTGATGCATGTTGATTTGACCACGATAGCGGATAATATGTATTCCACCGAAGTAGATGTAGCTTTACCGAAATTCAAAATTGAGAGTACGATTGATCTGAAACCTGTTTTGGAAAAGGTAATGGCTTTGCTTTTTTACCTTTGGGGACAAAAATAATTATTTTATTTCAGATGGGATTATCGGTTATTTTTAATATGAAGAAAGCCGAGTTTGATGAATTTTCCGATACCGATGATCGACTCTATGTCAGTAAAGCAATCCAGAAAGCTTTTCTGGAAGTTAACGAAAAAGGAACCACAGCTGCTGCAGCTACTGGTAAGTAAGAAGTAAAATGCTTCTGAAAAATTAACTGAACATATTACAAATGTTTTTATATTTTGTGTCTTCACTTGTAGCGGTGGTCATCAGAAAGGAATGTCTTAGAATTTCTGAAATGTTTATAGCTAATCATCCTTTCATTATACTTCTTCGATTGCTGGATCAAGAAAACTGCAACGTTTTGTTTTATGGAAAAATTATGGATGTTTCCTTTTGAATAGGAACCTATAGTTTTATGATGATGACGATTATTACATTATGCCTAGTCGTGTCATAAATTAAAAATAAAACATTTTTATTAAGATTATTTTATTGCTAACATTCTAAACGCAGCTATCAGTCATCTATTGCGGCACGCATGGTCTCCATCGGTATCGATGCTGCTGTCTTCATTAAATCCCGTTGTGACAGCTCCAATCTTGGAAAAAAGTCTAAAACAGAAATAATCTGTCGACTAGGTAAGTTATTAGGTGAATTTCATAAACCCCTCTGCATCAGCTGGACACTTCACGATCGTCTTGTAAAATTTTAATCTTCTTTGAGTAAAAAGAGAGCATTTTAAACGCCCTCTTTAACTAAAGGTCTTTAGTTTTACTTATAATCTTATAATCCAATTATCATTTTTTCTAATTATTATTGAATTACATTTTTCTATTTCGTCTAAACTCTGCCTACAAAGAAGATCTCTCGGAACGTCGGAAACAACGAATAAGCAGCTCGTAGATGTGATTACTATTCAAAGTGAAAAAAATCAAATTACAAAGACTTTCCTCGGGCAACACTTCAAACTTATAACCGTTTTCAGTTTTATATCAAACAGTAAATTATATCAGGCCAAAATTATCTAAGCCAAAATTACACTCCGGTTACGATACATCTGGAGAAAACTTGAAAAAACAGCATTCCAAAATATTAATAACATTAGGGAGATATGTATAATTTTTGTAACTTAAGGATTATTAGCCTTGACAAAATGAAAACCTTAGAAAAATATATAATTAATGAGATTTTCAAGAGAAACCTTAGTGGAGCTTTCTTATACGTAAGCCAAAATCTCATTCCTTGAGCATAATTTATTGATTATCACTTCCTTATTAAATTATCAGTGACGATTCACCTTAAAACTTACCAGGGTATATAAGCGCGAAATTTTCACAGCTCCTCGAGTTGCAGTCGCATATCTACCAGTGGCAAGAACAACTCAAACGTGTCATCATCAAATTAATGGGTTAATAGTTCCTGATTGTTAAATAAAAGTAAATTTGGTGATATTCAAAATGTCGGTGTTGGGTGAACCAAGTTTCGCCGCTTGGTCAAATCCACGAGGAGGATTTGGAAGTGTCAACTTAACCGTAGTTGACAGGGTACCATCGGAAATGTTACACATGGTAGATACGTATTGGAACCAATTTCCACCTCTGAATCCACTATGGCATGGAATTTTGGGATTCGTAATTGGTATCTTGGGCTGCGTCTCCGTACTTGGCAATGGCATGGTAATTTATATATTCTCTACCACGAAATCTCTAAGAACACCTTCCAACCTGTTAGTAGTCAACTTAGCATTTTCAGACTTCTTCATGATGTTATGTATGTCTCCTGCAATGGTTATTAACTGTTACAACGAGACATGGGTTTTTGGTACTAAAATAAAAAATATTATAAAAATTCGTTTGTAAATTTTAATATTTCAGGACCTTTTATGTGTGAATTATATGGTATGTTTGGATCTCTCTTTGGATGTACATCAATTTGGACCATGACTATGATAGCTTTAGATAGATACAACGTCATCGTCAAGGGTCTCAGTGCGCAACCTTTAACTAACAAAGGAGCTCTCTTGAGATTATTCCTTGTATGGGTATTCTCCATAGGATGGACCATTGCTCCGTTCTTTGGATGGAACAGGTAAAACAATTTATTTAAAAAAAAAGTTTAATAAACGTCCAATAATAACTTAAATTTTAGATACGTTCCCGAAGGAAACATGACAGCTTGCGGAACGGATTACTTGACCAAAAACTGGACCAGCCGTAGTTACATCCTCGTTTATTCTTGGTTTGTTTATTTCCAACCGTTATTTACAATTATCTACGCTTATTGGTTTATTGTACAGGTATGATTTGTAATTTCAATGTTTACGTAAGATTGTATTCCCATTTTTCGTCAGGCCGTGGCAGCTCACGAAAAATCGATGAGAGAACAAGCAAAGAAAATGAATGTTGCATCGCTGCGATCTTCTGAAAATGCCAACACAAGTGCCGAATGCAAATTAGCTAAAGTGGCATTGATGACGATTTCGTTGTGGTTCCTTGCCTGGACACCGTATTTGGTCACCAACTATTCCGGAATATTCGAAACGGCACGGATTACGCCTTTGGCTACAATTTGGGCTTCCTTGTTTGCGAAAGCAAACGCAGTCTACAATCCAATCGTTTACGGAATCAGTCATCCTAAATACAGACAAGCGTTACAGAAGAAGTTCCCATCTTTGGTTTGCGGTGCCGTAGGGGACGATACCACATCGACAGCTTCCGGAGTTACCAACGTTACAGCAGCAGATGAAAAACCTACAGCGTAAATAATAAAATCTGATGAAAACTTGTACAATAAATTTTTAGACGACTAAGCTAAGCTAAAAGGATTCGATTGGGTATTTCAGTACAAAGTAACTGAAAATAAAATTACAGTAATTGTAGATATTTTTGTTATTAATAAATCCTGCCTGCAAATAGGTCTTGGCTGATTTATCCGGTAGTGGAGTGGTTAGATGTCTGGCAAAGTAATGCTGCAACCAACCGTACACAATTGCTCGGTCCATTGAATGTAGACTCGACGGTCAGCAAAGAAAGAGATCGAGAAATAAAAGACACTTAAATGGTATTTAAATATAATTATTTATTAAGTGAGGTACAGAACTGTGCAGCTACTTAATAATTTAGTATCATTTGATGTCTTTGTGCTTCGAACAACTAATTTTTGGAATAACCACTAATTTTTATACTAAAACAATATTCGAAACCGAACTGGCGCAGTCGATGACTTCGTCGTATCCCTCGTCGCGTGCGTTCTCTTCGTCTTCATAATTTTCGTCTTGATTGGAGGAATCGATACTGTAAACGTTCAGTCCGGAATCGGAAATGCATCTCCTTTTGTACACTTTTAAAGAACTAAAATCTGAATGACTTTCGCCGACCGGTATCAGCGACACCTCGTCGATTAAAATATTGGAAGTGGATAGATTTGAACTGTTATTTTTTAGTCTTTCCAAACTTCTGACCTTATTTAGCAATGCAAAAGTGCCAAGTTTAAAGTCGCATTCAGTCTTTTTGGTTGCCACAGTTTGAGTTTCGGGAACGTTCACAGAAGGTTCCTCCAGAACTTCCGCTATAGTTGTAAAATGTGTATGTTCCAAATCCGAAGTAACCGTACTGGCAGATTCGCAACCACTGGATAACGAACCCTCGTCGCTGTCCAGATTGACTAATTCTTTTCCGTCTCTTAAATTGCTAAACCAATTTCTTTCGCCAATTTCACTTGGCGACTCGAAATTTCCACTTTGCAGACTTTCGTTTAAAAGCGTTTCCAAAATTAAATTGCTTTTCACATCAACATCTAAGTCTATTTTTTTGGAAATATCACTAAATGTCACATTGTCACTAAATTTAACCCTAAATGATTCGCGTGCTTCTTTACCATTTTCATTTGTATTATCACAGGCACAAGTATCTTTATCAACGGCAGGTACTACGCTGACTTTTCGAGGTATATTTGGTTTACATGTTAAATTGTTGTGGACCGAATGTCTCCTATTATATACAAGATTTTTATTACAGTGGCCTAATATATTCGAAAAGTTTCTTCTACTCCTGCCTTCAAAAATCTCCTCTTCCTCCTCCAAGTTTTCTTCTATAACCATGAGTTTGGGTGCCGATTTTGATCGTTCCAAAGGAGGTTTGTAATTATTCGATCCCGTGCTCAACAGAATTTTACGTCGAGGCATCGTGGGATTGTCGTAGATCGAATTGACTAAGGATAATCGTGCATTTTGGCGTGATATTTTGTCTCGTTTGAATTCCGTCAGGGCCAAATATAGAGAATGCTTTAGAGCGGCTTCTATTTGGCGAGCAACAGATATCGAAGAGCACAATACGGCGTGACATCGAAGTTCGTGTCGAAGACGTCGTCCTTCGTGACGATACACCCAACAAAATATACGAGGGAAGTGTATGGGTGATTCGCAACACGTCAACCTGTTTGCCCAGTATTCCGTTAATCCGTGATCTCTCGTGGTCGCCTTTAACCCTCCACCGCTGACGATCAACTCCATGGAAACTTCCGGACGCGACGATTGGGTGTAATTCCGCCAAAGAGTTGTAAGTGGTTTTTCGACACAACCATCACCTGCAACAACAAAAAATAAATTAATTTTGAATACTGACTCTCTTATGGCCGTCTCCGTGCTTCCTTAAATATAATTAAGGAACTTTTTTGTTTCATAAGATAAAAAGACCAAGTGTTAAAAAAAAGCTTTTGGCAAGAGTTCTGCCCCACCTGAAGATCGTCCAAACCGCATTCCTTTAAATTTGGACCAATTCTAAAAAAGTATGTCGATATTGTAATATTTCGTTTGCATTGAACTTAAAAATACAATGGATGGGTTGATAAATGACTTGTAAATTAATGTAAGTTGTAATTATTGTTCCTTCGTCACGTTTTCACCCACGCAACTATTTTTTTAATGAATTTAAGTGCAGGTGCACTTGCCTGAAACCGTATCACCGTTATTGTAGTTCTCAAGCTCAACAAAGGAATCGGTTTCGTACACCTAATTGAATCATTTTGGAATCGGGAAAACTGATACAGTACAACTTATTTCTGGATCCCGAAATTTATTCTTGGCATCGGTTATGAAACCTTGAATATTTATATTTGTTGCGAGTATAATCGTGTAGGTGTGTGGATTAAGAAGTACAAACACTTGCAAAATAGAGAAACAGAAATAAACAAATTTTGAAATATTTCATCTTCTCTTCAAAAAGATGAAACAACCGAAATCGAATAAAGTATAGCCAATTATGTAAATAATTTATTTTGTAATTCCAAAATTACATAAAAGGTTAATTGCCCCGACGAAAGCTTCTGAAAAATTCTGATCCTGAACCTTGACCTTGCAAATTATTTTTTTTATATTTGTTTTGAACAAATAGTTATCATTTTTCAAGAATAATAAGTTTATATGTATGCGACCTTAGGGAAAAAAACATCCGTCAACTAAATTACACAATGATAACTTAAAATAGCAATTAGATAAAGTGGGACGGTGTCACTATTTCAGTCGGGATTAAATTTAAAGTAAACGAGGTAAAAATTACGTTCAATTGAACTTTTTAAAAGTCAAAAAATTAGGTCAAAAATAAGCAATTTCTATTTATTCTGTCGTGTTGGAGTTGGCACAAAAATTTTAGCTCAGAAATATTAAAATCGGCCCGCAGCAAAAGGCTCCATAGGCGCTTGTTGCAAATACCTTTTAATTAAAATTAAAAATTTTACTTGAGAACTAAAACTTGTCCAATTCGATTTAAAATAATCAAAATTCTTTATTATTTTTGGAATCCGAAGTAACGGTAATAATATAACCTGAATTACACCGAGCCGACACAGGACCTTCAACTCGTTGGTCCTCATCACATTAATAGTATTTATATCAGATAACTTGTTTGTATAATAACAAATAAAAACTATTTTATGCGAGCAAACGAATCATAGGGCAAAGACTAGAACGATTCAAATAACTCAATCAATCAAAACTGACCTATGTCAATAATGATCAATTGGGTCGTTGTCGTCCAAAGAATCAATCCGAAATCTTTCAATTTTACTTTCTCCCATGATCGATTTATCGCAAAAAATCCCATTTTATCTATATTACGTAAAAAAATTGCTGGCTTACAAGGGAATCATTTGCATACTTTTTTATGCGATAGAGGGGTTTTATATGCCCCCGATAGAGAGGGCTATCTCTAAAGTTCCTTGCTAGAAAAACTTCTAAGTTATGACCCTGTAGAGTGTAGTTTGTAGTTTTGAAATTATTTTTAGTGACTCATGGATACAGACGACCAATCGTCGTGCATGGTAACATATATTACAATCGGGGGTTAAATCATATCTATGCCAATATCAAATATTTTGAAATTTGCGCTGTAAAAAAATAATTCTTCGAGATAACTTTTGAATGAGTTATCTAATTTTATAAAATTAGAACTACTAATTAACGCTTAAAATTAAACTAATCTTTGACATTCGACCACTTCGCATAAAATTTAACTTTCACCTTTGACTTTGAAAATTACTAATTGATAATTTTTACATAAATTAAATAATAGTTAATTAAAGTGTTTTCCAGTACAATTAATAATATAAACATGCTGATAGTAGTAAAATTGAGATAAATATAGCAAAATGTGGGTTTCTTATCAAAATTACTATAATTACTTTTTTAACTCTCTGTGGTGAAAATTTTGATGCCATTGACTATCGCTAAATTTTCCAATAGTAAAAGTGTGAGTTAATTAAAGGAGAAAAACAACAATTATGTTGCAGATGAGCAAGAAAGTAAACAAGTAATCATATAAAGTAATGACCATGTAAAAATATACTTCAAATTACATAACTCTAGGTAATTATGTGTAATTACATATCGAAAAAAAAATTAAACTAATAAAAGGTAAGAGCAAATTATGTCTAATTATTTGAACATTATCAGAAAGAATAGAGATTCCAATGATGAAATTACAATTACATAAAAGAATTTGCAATTATCATCCAAACGCTAAAAATATTTAAAAAATTAATTCTGAATGAAACAATGTCGGTTCTCAGGGAATAAAAAGACTAAGTAATGAAAACTTTAATTAATAAATTCACGAAACCTGTCGTAGTAAACACTGACCACCAAAAGTCAATACTGAATGGCAAATCCATTGCTTTCAAAAAAATGGCGAGCGGTTTTTGCTCTTTTGCGCAATCCTCACCATAAGACTTCTTAAAAAAAAAAGAAAACTTCGCAATCGTGTAAATAACGCCAAGACTTATATGGTCGCAAAAATTTCATCATAACCATACCATGTTCATCATGAATCTGCGTGAAATGAAATAATAGATTCACCACTTCCTCGCGTGTCATTTAATTTAAAGTATCATTAATCATTTTTGGGAATCATCATCGGTTATTTCGACATCATTTTCTTTTTTAGTATACAGAGACGTATTTTAAAATTTGGCGCCCTAGGCCCAAAAAGGTTTCCCGCCTCATAAATTAATTAAAAAAAAGCTAAAATTTATTTTTTTAATTCATTCTGATTATAAAAGGCGCCCCAAGCAGAGAGCTTCGTCGAAGCCTTCCGTCCCGGGCAATGGCCCTTAGGTAAATACGTCTCTGTTATATCTGCACTTTTCAATTAGTTTTACCGCAGAACCATGATTTATTCATTATTATTATTTATTGTTCTGATTAACGAGCAGAACAATCATTGATTTTATCTAACATGTAATATAATTATGGTAACCATTGCACCAAGTAAAATTATTTTGTTTCAGTTTCACTTGTCTTCTTGTTGTCACTTGTCTGAGATTTCACATCCTGAGTTATACGTGTGAACACACAACCGGTAGCTTTTTTACAGTACCAATGCTGTTGTAAGCATCTGAGTTGAAAAAGTTTACTTTTTATTTATGGTTTTCAATGTAAATATTACAGAATTATGTTGTGTAGAACACATAGTTTTATGCAGCCGCAAAAGATAGATTAGCTCCGAATAAAACCTTCAGTGCCTAGGACCCAAAGGTTCCAGGACGTCAAAAACCCTGAATCGGGTATTAAATATGATTCTTTCAGATTAGAATATATTACTACGCATAACAAACACAATTAATTCACAGAATTCCGAATAATTTATTATGTTTCTCGATTATTTATTCAAAGAAAATAAAATCCTCGAGTGGTATTTAGGAAAATAATCGCATACATAAATTGTTTTCTAAACCAGTTAACTGTTGTATTTTATTATCAGAACCACGTGATTTTTTGGCAAGTTAAAAATTCGTGACCAATAAATTAAAATCGTCCTGTATAAATAATACTACAAATAAATTCAAATTTGAAGTAATATTCCGTATTGTACGTGTAACAATTTAAAAAATTAGCGTTATTTTTTGTAACAGTAATAAATTTTTTGGTTGATGAGCTTTGAGCTTCGTTAAAAATTATAATTTGTAAATTTAATTCGGAAACTTTGATGTACCACGGCAATAAATAATTAGGGAACTTAAAATCTCATCAGAAAATGTAAAATTATAATCTATCTTGTTTACCGTCGTTTATCTTATTTTCAAAATTTTGAAGGAAAACATGTAATTTAGATAGTGTAAAGTTCAACGTTTTTAGAATCCTTCTAATCGCACGCCTCGAATTTTAATTAAAAATGCAAAGTGAGCTTGAATTAACTGTGAATCCAAGAAAATAATTGGAGCAAATTAAAATGCATATTACGTTTCATAAGTGCATTATATATCTAACGGCAATAAATTATTGTTGCTATTCCTTAAAGGTAAAGAAAACAGTAATTTTTCATGAAACGTAACGAACAAGAAAAAATTTAATTTTTAAGTGGTTAATTTTGAGTTGTAATAACAAGTGAAATGTGATGTAATTCGCTTTGGTGAATTCCATAAGATTCTATCCAAATGATACGGTAACTTAATTAATTAAATTAGTGGATTCCAAGTGGAACCGAATTAAAATAACAAATTCAAAAATGTGTCAGACAGGAAAGAGAAAATAATTGCTTATATCATCAGCATAAGGACGAGATTGCAAAAAGTAGACAAAATAAAACAAAATTGTAGGATGACGGTAATTAATCAAAAAAATTTTGCAATAAATAATAATAACAATAATTGAAGATTGTTCATGGAAGATTTCGATTCCAAATTGTTGATGCTATTGTTGTCTAAAGGAAGGTGGAAATTATCGATCAAACAAAGAAATTTAAACAAATAATTATGCAGAAGCACTATACATCTTCTGATCTAAGCAAATTAAATAATTTCGTAAGAAAAATTGTTTGTAGGACAAAATTAATTTATTTGAATTGAATTATGAAAATTAAGATTCAAGTTTAAATATTACGAATTGAATTAAAATAATTTATTAGGATTGCCTGAATACTTTCCTTTTGAACACAATTACTGGTGTACTGGGGGGTATTCCATACCCCCAGACCCCCCGGTTTAAAAAATTGAAAGTTCGTATGTATCTTCTATGACTGATTTTAGTCAAGAGGAACCTTTCTCTCTTTCAGACCAATATTGTAACACTGCATATCTTGGCAATATGTACCGGGGGGTGGGCTCCCCCTCTCCCCGAGTTACCACAAATTATAATATGAGGTACTCTTTCGAGTATAAATATCAAAATCGCAAATCTTTATATTAGCCTTTCTAAATCCCTACTTTTCAAATTCCAAAAATTATTTTTTTTAATCGTAAGCTCGCTTTCTCGGTGGTGGAAATTTCCTGAAAGAGTAAAATTACCCGAAAGAAAAATATCTAGCTTGATAACTGCGTAATAAAGCCAAATTACAAAAACTGGCAAGAGTCAAATTACCAGGAGTATTTTCCATTCTTGTAAACATTTCTTCATTTTCTCTATTATTGCTCTGTTTAGCTGATTTACGTTTAACTTTCATTTCAAAAAATTACTAAAAACTTCTAATGAAGATTAAAATTTTTAGAGATTTTTTTCCCTTTCATTTCTTTTTCTTACTTTGCTTATCTGCAAAGTCTTCACAATTCCAACTCCGAAGTGGATTAGTCGTTTTTCCTTTTTAGTTTTTTTACTTTTCAACTTAAACCAACAACGAGAGGATGTTGTTCACCGCACAATTTCAGCCCTGATTTCCGCCCTCTGACTCAAAACAGTGACAACACCAAGCCCACCAGTGTGGTTTCGTTAGGTACAAAATTAAATTAGGCTAACCACTTATGTAACCTGCAGTGTAATTTAATTGTGCCTGACTGGATTAATCTCAAATAATCAAGCAATATTAAAGCAGTTCCGATACTTTCTCCGCATTGGTTCCACAGTTCTGCAAAAACACGTTTGACCTAAAGGAAAATCCCTTCTTTTATCTGTAGGAATTGCGAGTGGTCTGATTTAGTGTTACAAATCCGCTTAACTTGAAATAAAATATTTAATAGATTTCCTATAATTTTCCTTTCAAACGCTGTAAGTTTCAAATTAAAAAGTTGGTATACAAAATGCAAAACAATTTTTGATGAATCCAAAAATACTCCAGCAATGACGTCTTTTTAGTTTTCAGCAATAGCACAAATAAATTTGCCCAAAAATAGAAAATTTTCTGGAAAAAGTGTGACGTAAGGAATTAAAATTTTTAATATTATTTGCATAATAATTTAAAACTGTGTTTGCAATTTCGTCTCATTAAATACCGAAATTTTGTCCTCATAATTTAGCAATTTGCTGGTGACCCACATGCAAATATGAATTAAAAAATAATTTTTGTGTAAACTTGGTCGTAATTATCATAAAAAAACTAATTATACATTTTTTTGCTAAAATAAACTACCAACCTTTGGCCCATCCAGTAACGACGTTCCCAAGATAAGCAACTTTAAAGGATGGATCTGGTTTTGAAATGTCAAAACTTGCAGTTCGTTTCAAACGTAATCGATTTAGAATCGATCGGATTACGCGTTTTCCGCGATCCTTTTGATAGCGATCTGGCATCTCACAGTTCAGGACGTCGAGGGACGAACTTCTTCTTTGTCCAACATCCTGATGACATTGAACAGCAGCATCGATGGATTCTTGAGCCATTACAAAGTTTCAATTACACGCACACAACCACTTGAGATTTTTAAAACATTTTGAAATAACCGACCGACTTGAGGAACGGAACCGGAAGTGGTCTTTTAGGACACAAGTTTCCGTTGATAATCACTACCACAATAACGAAACTTTTACGTTTCACTTTAGCATTTTATATTTTCAATTCGGTTGAACTTAATTGCGTAAATTACTCGTCTTTAATTATTGTTGATTAATTAATGCTCGATGTTCGACTAATGAACCATTCTGCAAAAAAAAAGTTTATCATTAGAGAGGAATGTATAAACGATAATTAAGGAAAAAATAAATAAAAAAGTTTACAAGTCTAAAGAGCAGTTTAAGTTTTCCATTTTTTCGCACGTACAGCATGGGAATCAATTTTTTCCGTCTGATGTACTTTGAAAATTGCTAATTTTCATATCAAGGATTTTGCAATAGGAAATGCATTTCGTAAAATTTTATCACTTTATGATTACGTAATCTCGACAATAATTATCAATAATTTCAAACTTCAACAAAATTAATACCGCTTTTCTGCTACGAACTGCAATTATTGCTCTATTTGAAGGTTTTTCTGATATAAAACGTGGATTTACCTCAATATAATGGTATTTGATATTGATAACAGTGACCTTGTAAATTTACCAAGGACTAAAAATTATAACCTGTAGTATTATAACGATATAACTAACAATAAACTAGTTTTATAATGGCAGTAAACAGTGGCGTGGCAGGTATCCTAGTTTTTATCATTTTTTAATCCGGGGTTTCCCTGAAACGAACATTTCAAAAAGAAAAAAAAACCACAGCCTTACAGAAAGAAAGTGATCGATTTAGAAAATTAATTAACGGAATCGGTTTTTAAAACTGGAACGATAACACAAATTGAAGATTTATTGGTAAAAGTTAGCCGAAATAAATTAGAAAATTAAAAAATCAAAAAAAAATTAACTTAACCAGCTCCGGTCACAATTTGAGTTAATTTATTAAAATAAAATTAAATAAAATATCCGCCCAACAAATTTAGCTCTATATTTTCAAAATAAAAAATTTAATTTATTAAATTAAAAATGAAAATTTTGAAAAATAATATATCTAGGTACGTACGATTCAATAATCCAAACTGCCGTAATTTTTTTTTATTAAATGAATACAACACGACCGTCCACCGACACTTAACACAACTGACTGCCCACGGGCTGCCGGCCGGTGCACACGGAGAAGTTATCCAAGTGACTTCATATCCGACCTACAAGTGCTTCCAACTTGAAAACTTCATTAACCATAGTGTAGTTACACAATAATATTTTATAATTAACATTTTTATATTTCTAAGCAATTTTTGTGTTTCGTCCAATTGTAATAATTATCGCTATCGGTAATAAACGATAAATTTTTATTTATTTACCAAAAAAATATCAACAAATTTGACTGATAAAATTATTATTGATAAAATTATCGACATATTCCTTAATTTTTTAATTTTTATTTTTACCGACAAAACGTCAAAGTGGAGTTCCCCCCTCCCCGCGCGCCAAAAACCTTAATTATATTTCTGTACCTTCCCAACCAAAAAAGTATTGAGTGAAGATCCAAAGAATGCAAACTATTTCTATTGTGACGGAAATGTCGAGAGATTTTTGGAAAATATCCAAACTTCAAGTATAAGTGCATAATAAACAACAACATTGCATAATTTTGATAATATATCCCATTGTTGTGTCTGATCAAGATCAAAACTTGATATTATGAAGTGGAATAATTTTTCGAACAAAGTTAATAATCTTAATGACCTAATCATAATGCAAACACCTTCTCCGAGCCATAAAACCAGCTTTACGATCTATCAATCATCTCCATTAAAGTCCAAGATGATAAGCAAAAACTTGTTGGATGTTGGAATGTTTGATGGAAAGTTTCGGACGAAACTTGGAAAATGGAAAAGTTTCGCCACCTTTTTTTTGATATTTCTTCACGGATTCGTCTATGCAAAGAAACATTGCAGTTTTTTTTTAAATAAAAGACGGTTTCTGCACAATTTAATTTTATTATGCGCTATGAAGGGATTAACGAGATTTTAATAAAATATTTGGGGGCCTGTGCTCCCCTTCATCTAATGTATAATAATGACAACACAAAAAAAAGAAAGTGAATTCCCAATCAATTTAAAATGTTTCCAAAATTATGAAAGGCAGCAGGAAAAAAATGTGATAATGCAGATGAACCCGATTCGTGTATTTGAAACATAAAATTTTAAAATTTCCTTTAAACCCTTTTTTCAACATTTTTGACCAAGGCCAAGGCCAGAGGTTATTTGCTGTAGTATAATTCTAATTATTAAATCTGATGTTTTTGGTTGTCTGGATATACATATATGAGAAAAGAGAAAAAATTGTACGACCTTACTTGTAATTCATTATTATATACCTTTATTTTTTAACTTTTTTGTTTTACATATTTATTACACCCAAGTACTATAATTGCACGATTAAAAGTTAAATAAGCGGTGGCCATTTTTGGGTACCATTGTTGCATAATTTGATATTACCAATCACTTCCACATATAATTCGAGCGATTATTTTCAAAAATTATCGGATATAGATTTGTTTACGTTTTAGTTCTCGGGAGAATCGATTATTTATGTAAATAGGTAATTACTCTTAATTACGCTAACTGTTTCAATTAACGATTTCGACTTGGGTTTATCAGAAAAAGGTTTACGTGTTTTAAGTGCAATATTGTTTTTTCCAGCTAAGCAAATTAGAATCGTGAGTAAATAATTTTTTGAATGAGTGCGACTTTGATGAGTGTACTCAAAGTCTACTTTAAGAATTGAATTGACTTTCTTTAAAAATTTTATTACAGCCACCGTGACCTTATTACCGTTATCATCTTGCTAAGATGAAGGAAAAGCATTATGCAACTTTTTACTTTGCAAATATTTAACCGTTTAAAATCTAATTATAAAGGTAAAAAATGTGGGTCACTGGTACTACTTGAAAAATACATTTTAATAAAATAATAAACCAACCAGCAACGTTTCGATACTGTTCGTTCCATTATTTAAATTAAACCGGTAGCTTATTAAAAAATGTATCTGGTTGAAAAATTGATAAATTCAAACATTAACATGGAAAATATTCACGTTAGTTCTTCGTGACCACGTGAACAGTTGCTTGAACTGGGCAAAGAATTTTTCAAAATTTATGCAAAAATTAAAAATCACTAAAATACAGAATTTTGTATGTGACAAGGTTAAAAAACTTGATGATTTTGTTTCCATGTTGTTGTCCTCTCGGAGGAATGCACTTATGATAATTCTTCTATTTATCATCGCCGGCTACCAAAAACATTATTGAACTATTTTCTTTGTTTCGGTTTACAACAGCGGAAATGTTCTCCGTTAAAATAATAAAACACAACTGAAACTATAATATACCACTACAAAAAGAGAAAAATACAATTTAAGGGATTACCCTAATGTGAGCCAATGAAAATCAATGTGAACTTCGAAAATTAATTCCGGAAAAACTACAAATGCGATTTTTGAAAATTTTTGATATTTATTTTACATCTAAAATTTTATTAAAAAATAATCATATTTGCAGAGGTTACGCTGCTTTACGTATAACCTTGTTTCTCGTGCACGGTCAGATGGTGTAGGTGATTTTGGCAACTGGGTAAATCCGAAAAAAATGAAAAAAAATTTTTTTTGCTTATTACATTGCATTGGCTATGGCGTGACGAAGGATTTCCCGATTTTCTTTTAAATTGCCAAAAAAAAATTTTTTTAGTTTATTATTATAAATAAAATGCATATTTTCTACCCTATTTCTTAAATAAAAACTTAACGGGAAAAGAAATTCAACAAAATCCTTCGTCACACCATCGCCAATATAATGTAATTAACAAAAAAAATTTTTTAATATTTTTTGGATTGACCCAATTCACAAAATCGTCTACACCATCCGACCATGCACGAGAAACAAGGTTTATACGTAAAGCCGCGTAACTCCTGCAAATATAATTATTTTTTAATAAAATTTTAGATGTAAACTAAGAAAGGTAGTTATTAATAAATATCAAAATATTTCAAAAATCGCATTTGTAGTTTTCCCGGAATTAATTTTCAAATTATTTCAATAAATTTGTTAATTTCATCGTATAATTTATATACAAATTTTTCATCGCAATTAAAACAAAACTGGATTTTACGGATATTAACCAAAATTTAATATTTCTACGACTACAATAATATGTATTATTGTCATGTTCCAAAATTCCTCATAAAATTTGAATTTGTATTGTAAATTAATTTTGTTATTTTTGTAGAAATTATATTTTTGATTTTTGTAAACTTTTGTTTTTGTTGGTTTTCCCGCCAACTAGTTAAGGTGGCAATAGTGAGCGGTGAAAACCAGGCTTTGTGCCAAGATGGCCGCAGGTAGCGGAACGAAAAATTTTGTATTCCGAATTTATTTAAGTTTTGATTTGAGATTCGTGGTTTTGAAATAAATTGATATTTTGGAAATATAAAAAGAGAAAATTTGGATAACTATAATTAAAAATTTCGAAAAGTAGCAATTTCGAGGGACGGTAAAATTTTTTTGTAATTGAAGATTGTGGAATTGGAAGTCGATTTGAACAAAAGCTTAGAAATTTTATTTTAAAATATTGTTTGCAATTGAAGGCATCATAAGATAAAGTTGTGTAAAAGTTAAATTTATATCAACAAATTATTTAAAATTTTTGATTTGGATTTTTGTAAAATTCCACATCAAGGGAAGTTTCGCCAGTAAAATCCGGTATACAAGCTACAAGTGGAAATCCTAGAAAATTCAGATTGATTTGTTTTGTAGGTCGATCAGCTCTTTCCTTGTTTGATTAGTTTTTTTCGACCAAAGACCGCTGTGCAACTAAAAGAAAATTCAGGAAAATCCGAGAAAATTTCTTAATTTCTTATCAATTGTATAAATCGTTTAGGAAAAATTATGACAGGTTACATAAGACAGAAAATCCTTTTTTTAATTGTTGTTGTTCACAGTTATACTTTCCCTTCAGAGTGACGAGCTGGGAAAGCAAAATGAAGTTGACGATGATTGAGTATATATTATAATGTTTATAATAGTAATTTATTTACACAATGTAATTTTTATACAAGTAATAAAATAGCAAAAAGTTAAAACCCACGAATTTTCCAAGGCGGCCGCATGATCACTTCCGTTGGTAGATACCACTGCTTAAGCTAAGCTAACCGCTTGGAATTTTGGGATCAAGGACAGTAAATTGCGCCAGCGGTTGACGGTTTTTCTAATGCTACCCGTAACTTGGGCCAAAAATTTTTAGAAAAGGGGTAATACACCCCATTTCGCCGCCTTATATTTCGCCTTTTCTCATTTCGCCCCTTTTCGCCACTTTTGCATTTCGTCGCCTTCCCATTTCGCCGCCTTCTCATTTTGCCTCCTTCTCATTTTATTAGATGTCTAGATTTTAGGGTGAATCCGAGATTTTCCGTAGTTGCATTTGTTAAAACCGACCATCCGCACCCTCCGCTCCGGGCCGTTTTGACAAACGCCATACTCGCTAAAAAATATCCCTTTAGACCGGTCCTACTCGGCAAAGCGTGCTACAAGGAAAGGGGTGGATCATCCTCGATATGGACTTTTTTTTTATTTTAATGTTGACTTATGATTTAAATCTTTATTTTTAATTGATATTAGTGTCGGTGATTTATGGGATCAATAAATTATGCCTCGGGTAGTTTGAAGAGCAATTTATCGAAATTGCCAATGGTAGACCAAAACCACGTAAGCGACCAGAATATATTCGCAACAGTGAACGCATCCAGAACTTGCAACTTGTTTTGAATAATGAAATTCAGTGAATTGAATATTTAGACGATGTTAGTCATATTTATGGACATTTAATTTAATTACTATATAACTAAATTATAAATTTATTATTTTAAATAAATCAAATTAAAATTAAATCAGCGGTAAAATCGAAAAAAAAGGTGGCGGCAAAATGAGAGGCGGCGAAATGGAGTGAGTTGTTATATGATAATCCTTTTCTTGTTTGTTAACAAGATTAGGATTAGTATTGCCCAAAAAAATTATTTTTATTTTTACAGGGGTGCATTTATCCCGAATTTTCACACTGTAAAAGTTTGACTCAATTGTTAGTCTTTGCTTACTCATGCGAGTTTTTTCACAATTATTTTGCTAAAAATTTCCATACAGCTTATCCAGCCTTCACGCATTTTTGGAATGATTTCATTAATCAAGAAAAGCAAATCCGTACTAAAACCATACAGAAGCAAAAAACATTGCAATTCAACATATATCATTGTATCAATTGAAGGAAATGAGCAGACTTGATTTTCTAAAACGTATATTTATGTAGATATTTATTAAAAATTTTATTATCTTTATTAATAATAAAAAAAAATTAATTAAATAATAAATTATCTTCCCATCATCTTTCAATCAATTATTAGACATATTAAGCATTGTTATTGTAACTAAATATTGCAATTTTCGACTATAGTGATTTCCCCCCCCCCCCATTAGATTACATTTACAACAAGTGAACGAGAACCTTACGTTTTTTTCAAAAATCTCGAAAAATGTTCATGGCCTTTTTATTATTTAAATCGACGCATCTGCATCCTTAGAGTTCGGAAAACACACATGGGCCTGACCGAAATGCTTAAAACTGAGTCAAAAAAGAGAAATAAAATTCTCAAGTGAGAATCCAATTTGTACACTTTAAAGGCTTATAAAATGAAAACTATCATACTTACGAGAAATCTGCGTGCGTTATTCGAATTTTCTCGTCGAGATTATTAAGAAACCGTGGAAAAAGTAGAAGATTTCAAACTTTCATTTTTTGGGGTAAAAAACACCTTACGTTTTTTTCCAAAAATCTCAAAAAACTTTCATGGTCTTTTTATTACTTAAATCGACGCATCTGCATCCTTAGACGGAAATGCTTAAAACCAAAGGGTCAGTTTTGACAAATACAACAACGGCAAATCTTGGATCCACCCTAAAATCTTTTTGTACAATTTCACAAAATTTTAATAGTAATTAGTAGGGGAAAGACGTGTACCTTGGGACAGTTTTTGCTTTTTAGTTTTTATATTTTTGGTTTTTGAATTAAATTAAATTGCAACTTGTCCATGTGAAAGAATGCAGTTTTGGCTATGGAATGATCAATACACATTTGCCAAAAAATCATTGAGTGAGCCGGTACTCACCATTTAACAACGAAGTGCAAGTTGTCCCAAGGTACAAACAGGGCTTGCACCTTGGGACAGGGCTGGTTGCACATTGGGACAGGAATACAATCATATTGAATAAGTGAATATAAGTTACTGAATTTATTTTAATTTATTATAAAAAATTCATACATCATTTAAGGTTAATATTCGCAGGAAACTTGATGTTGAAGGAATGCTGTCCTCGACGTATGGTAGGTTCAGGCAATATCTTTACTATGCAGGACTTACTAACGGCAGCAATATCTTCAACGTCAGGAAAAATGAAGTGAACTTTTCGCACTCGCAGAAATTTCACAGTAGCTTCCAATTCTGTGACATCTTCGACTATACCGGCATAATAGATACTGTTTGACGAGGGTTTTCCAAAGACATCGAACTTGACTAACACCCAACTGTCTTTGGAATAGTTGAGTGGAGCTGCGTCGAAGAAATCCGACTCGAATTCTCCATCATCAGAGCTGTCAGCAAAATGGCTTCCATCGGAGCTGTCTTGAAGTTCGGGTTCAGGTTCGTCCTCATCTTCGGATGACAATGGAACTAAAACTCTCTTAACGGTCTGTTTTTCCCGAACCAAAGCCTTGTTATTTTTCATTTTCTGCTGCTTGATTTCTTGAAAGTCTGGTGAGTCGGTTGCAATCATGCATTTTCCAGGTTTTCGGCCCCTTACACCACGCTTGCGAGGTGGTGCTTTAGGAAATGGACGAAGTTCCTCCGGAGTCTTCGTTGTGTTGGGTGCACTGCTTGTTGATGGCGTGTCTACGTTCATCTCCGTCTCTTGAATAATGCTTTCATCATGAGGTTCGTACGGTCTGTTTGTTACTTCAGCTGGCAAGAACTCATGGTCTTCAAACACGTCTGCATTGAATGGCCATATTCCAGATACTTTGAATCCCGCTGTGATGTTGTTTGGTGTGAAAGCTAATGGAAATGCTTGTCCTATCAACGTCGATACATCGTAAATGGAAATGGGCCTACCAGGATGATTGAGCATCCAGTCTTTGCTGGCCGTATTGTAGTAGCTTTTGAACGGTCCGAAGGTTGATCTATCGAGCGGCTGCAGCTTATGGCTTGTGTGTGGGGGGAAGGTTAAAAATATGATACCATTTTCCCTTGCTAGAGTAATGGCAGCTATTGAAAGGTGGCTCACATGATTGTCCATTATAAGCAACACTTTTTTGTCCACTGATGGCTTCACGATGGATATAAAATGCTGCAGATATTGAACGAACAACTCTTCATTAGACCATCCACTTGAAGTCGCCATACCAAGGGTTCCAGGAGGCGCATTATTCACCATATGGTCCTTGAAGTGAACCCGCGGGAAAATGATTCCTGGCGGGATGAATGTACCTGCAGCATTAACGCAAGCTATCATGGTTACATTTAGTCCTCTTTCGCCAGAAGTGGCGGCTCCTATTTGCTTCGCCTTAATATCGCATAGGACACGAGATGGCTTATGAACAGTGGAGCAACCGGTTTCGTCGAGATTCCACACATTCTGAGGTGTGAGTTTATATCTAAAATATATATTCCTCAGTTTATCAAAAAATACTGCCACGTTAGCCTTATTGAAACAGGCCATTCTTCCTAAGCTGGTGGCTTCAGGTTTGCGGAGAGATATCCTTCTATGGTAAGATTTTCTAAAGTCCCTGTACCACTGTCGACCTGCAGCTTCATGAACATTCCACGAGTCGGGAATCTTAATGTTGTTAGCTTTCGCGTATTGGAAAGCTAACTTTTTCATTTCTTCGATGGTAACACCGTAGTTCCATTGTGCTGCTTTTATGATGTATGAGAGCAATTCCTCCTCTTGCTCAATGGTGAATACTTTTTGTGTTGCATTATTTGCAATATATTTAAAGTTGGCTCCTCCAGATGATTTATATTTTTTAATGTGTCTAGCGAGTGTGCTTTTTGAGACTCCATGGGCGCTGGCAACTTGTCGTAGGGTTCCTTTCTTTAAAAGAATTTCGTGAGCGGCGGCCTCAAACGCTTCTGCATCTGGTTTTACTCTTTTCTTTCCTGTAGCACTCCTCCCCATCTGTAATAATGTCATAAGCAGTGAGATGGATTGTTAGTATACGTCTGGTTGTACCTCGGGACACGTCCCATGGTGCAACCAAAAAAGTGTCCCAAGGTACAAACATGCACATTTGTTTCTAAAATTAACCTCAAAATTACAACTGCAGAGATTTTCATAAAAATTTTTTTTATTTTGTTCATAAAGCATGTAGCAAGGATGCGGTATGAAAAGATATAAGTAATAGTACTTACTGTGGTGCTCTACACTTCTTGAAAACGTACGTAAATTTTTAGTCACCGTATTTAAAACACACTACGTCCACTTGTCAACAGGAATAATTTTTTGACAAGCAAGCGGAAGTGATCAATTACACTAAAACAGCGCTGCCAACTTATGATGTAATTGTTAAATTTATCAGTGGAGCCGAAAAAAAGTTATAGCATTTGTCCCAAGGTAAAACCGTCCCAAGGTACACGTCTTTCCCCTAATAGCAATTTTAATAATAATTTTAAATTTAATTTTGTACAATTTTTATTTATTTATATACCTTCACAAAACTGCGCCACTGTAGTGATTACATAATAATTTTATAATTACCAGTAAATATGTTACGAAAAAAGCACGTAACTGGAAAATGTATACATTTACTGGTAAATGTAAAAAATGTAAAAGACAGCGTTATACAATTACCGGTAAATGTACACATGTGAACATGTACTTTGGTAAAGGTGGATCGACGAATGCAGTTTTTTATATTATAATTTATATATAAATATAGATTAATTTAATTATTATGTTGTTTTTAGTTTGCAAATTGGTTTAATAAAATTAATTTAAATATTTATTTTTCCATATTTAAATTTGTTTCAAAAGTTAATATATTGAATTATTTTTTGAATTTAATTTGAAAACTAACTTGCTGTCAAGTCTGAATATACTTTTCCCAACTTTACTTGGTACATGTGCAGATATTCTTAATTCTATTAGGAAAAGTACATTGTATGTACATTTACCATAAGTGTACATTTACCGGAAAATGTGAACTTTTATCGGTAACCTACTTTTTCTGTAACAAATCCACCTGATTTTTTCAGTCAGTATCCACCTCTGAAATTTGCAATTTCAATTGTTAAAAACTACAAACACGAAAAGTAAAGGAATAATATATCAATAATTTTGAAAAAAGAAATTCTGAAAAGGTCGAGGTTGAAAAAAGGAAATTTAAATAATATATGTAAATAAATTAATTACCTTTTTAAAGAATTTAATAAACTTTTATTTCCAAAACGTTTTTCGAATTTTTTTGAATCAAAGGGCAAAGAAAGTTTTGAACATTCTAATCTGCAAATAAATTTTTATTGCTACATAATTTTTAAGTGGATTAGCCTTTGTCAAATATTCGCACCTGTATTACGATAATTTTTATGGCTGTTTTTAACCTAAGGCCATTTGGCTTTTATCGATTTCTTAATCTGTTTGAACTGAAAGTGTGAACTACATTTTTAACTGTTTATTGTCGGTAATTTTAATGTTAAAAATTTGAATCTTAGTTGGTTGAAGTTGTCGTTTTATCAACAAAGTTCTGGTTACATAATCACTTCGCTTTTCGTTGAAAAGTTGACTAAAGCCAAGCAAATTAAAATGTTTTTGACTTTTTACGTTCAGCTGATTATACCAGATAGGGGAATATATTTAAATTTTAATTTTATTTTTCGTATTTAACAATGAACAAATATTAACATCGGCGTCATTTATGACGCCTAATCTAAACTAAAGTTTTAAAAAAAATTAATATTCTTGTTGACATTTAAAAAATATAAAAATAAAATTATGTATAATTAATTTAAAAAAAATCGAACTTATGTAATCGGATATATTTGTACCTGTGGACGATAAACGATATTTAAATTGTTGTGAAGGAATGTCAACAAGTATCGTCGATAATGAATACTCTCGTAAAAAAATATAAGTATTCTTGATAGCAATTTAAATTTTTATCTAATGTTAATTCGTGACTAATATTAATTAAAACCATTGTCAATTTGTACGTTTGTACGTTTGATTCAATTTTTGAGTCTGATTCATAATTAACCACTCCAACATGCGGCGTTTATGATTCACCTCCGCGTCTGTTCCAATCGATATACTATTTATGTACGTACACGTTTATTTAATAATTTTGTTCAAATATTTAATATTTATTCAGTTTTAATAAATTGAAACAATAATACTTACTGTCCATAGTTTATATTTTTCCACAATGAGCATCACCGGTAAAATGTTACCTACATAAACTGTGCGCGGGTAAATTAAATCCAGTAAACTCTAGATTAAACTCTTTAACGTAAGGTTTAATTAATAATAATTTCTATTATTTGTGGTTGCTAATTTAATAATACTAATATGCTTTTAACGTTACAGTGCTATTATAAGTAGGAAAAACGTAAATAAGGTAATAAATTATATTAATTGAGCAATGGTAATTAAACAAAATTTACTTTTCAACTCAAAATATTACGTTACATAAAGCCCTGCTTAAATTTTAATTACGATTATTCAAAGAATGATACTAAAATTTAATAGACGATTGATATAATAAAACTTTCCAAAACTAGAAAGTACACCTAAATTATATTAATATAACCACAAGTGAACCGAAAAAACTTAAATTATTTCTTTATTAATAATCAGGTTCCATTATATATAGCAATTAATGTTTAGATTGCAATCGCAGTTTCGGAAGAAAAATTGATCTGGTGAGAAAATTACGACAAAAATATAAATTAATTAAAAAAAATTTACTGCGCGATTTTCATATAATAAAAGAAATTTTTAATTAAAATTGTCGAAACCCACGGCATAGCGAATTCGATTTGTTTCAATTAATTTCTGTTTACTTAAATTTTGTATTATTAGTTTCAAATTTTTAACCTTTATTGTTCATTGTTTGTTGTTATACTTTATTATCTAATAATAATTATTTTAATAGGTGTAATAAATTGCAGCTGCGGAAGGGGGGCAAATTTGAAATTCAGATTTAAAGAATTAGCGTTAAAAAAAGTAATTGTGCAAAAATTTTAAAAAACCATTATTTAATTTTTACTACTCATAATTAGAGTTTTGATTGTTTATTGGGCGGTGCGGTGTGTAAAATTTATTATTTCCTTGGAATTTTTACAATTATTATTACAATTAATGGGTGATTAAACTTGAGCATTATTGAAAAACCCATATTAAATATTTTAATTCCTTGTGCAAAAATGACCATAAATCGATGCGTAGAGTCTTATTAAACCATATTAAACAAAGAGACTTTTCATGGTCATGTCAAAAACGGCTGAACGAATTGACTGTAAATTTTGAAAATATATTAATGATGTAATAAACAAAAACACGTGGTATATTTAATTTGTTTACTGTTTAATTTCTGTTTATATATAGCTTGCAATTAATATTATAACAAAATTAAGCTAATGAAATATAATTATTAGCCCCAATTAAAATAAAAAAATGAATAAAAATAACACTATTTAAAACGAAAATGGGTATCCATCATGGTTATTTTAAAAACATCGAAACAAATCAGAGAAAAATTTATATGTAGTGTTTATGTTATAAAAAAAGAAATGCTACATTTAAAATTTTTTTAAAATTTATTGTATGATTTATTACACTATAAAACGTAATTTTTTTAATTTATATGTTTACATTTACATTTACATTTACGGCATATCCAGATGGTGCTATAGGTTTGAAGCAGAACTAGGATAATTTACAGTCTCTCAGAGAACCAAGAAAGTATCAGAACTCTGATTACTGTTTTATTTCAGAAATTGACATTTGGGCATCAGGCCCCCCAAATCTTAACGAATATTTTCGTTTTATTACTGTCTAACTCTACTCAAGAGAGAGAAACTCTCACTTTGTCCTCTAGATATAGGAGGTACTTTTTCTTTTACTTTCCAGCATTGTTGTATCATCAGCGTATTAAGGTAGTTTTCCTGTGTTATGCGATAGAAATTATTTCAGATTATATTGTCTTATAATAATAACCCCCGCCCCTCTTCTATGGGAATATAAAAAAATTCTATATAACACATGTTATTCAAGTAAAATACCTATGTATAAAATTATGTTAATTGTACTGAAAGTTAGTAACAAACCAAAATATAAAAACTTAATCCTTGAAACGACTATAATTCATCTATCATTGTAAGTAATTAATTAGTTTATAAAAATTAAACTTTCTTGTAATTTTCCTATTTCCACAACTCTAATTGGTTAAAGGGCAAAAAATTAGATGAATAACCTTTCGACTAGTTTTGCCATCAAAAAAATTTGAAGTCTAGACGAAAATCAAATACTTCATCGACTATGATCGATGCAAAAACAATAATCTAGCAGATGCCAAAACAAAAACTTTTGCCAGCAAAATTTCCCATAATTCAAATAAATTGGGGATTTAAATATATTTAGGTCAAGGAAACTTGTTTTTAATACTTGGAGCAATGCAGACAAGTACGTGCCCACAGGCACGAGTTCTGACCCAATAATTCTTGTCAAAAGTACCATTAGCATAAATTATTTTGGCCAAAGCAAAAGCGAAATAATTACGGCGCACTAAAAACCCAAAATTTATATTCGCGTAATAAATTAAAGGCCAAAAAAATGAATTAAAACTTTTTCAACCTGATTATGCCAATTTACGTCGCATTAAAGTACATAAAATGAATTAAGTAGATTTTGTCTAGTTTTTGTGAAAACGTGGTATATCTCGTTTTTTAAAAACGATCTGCTCATTTTATTATACTTATGCATTATTTATCGGTTAGTAGCAATGCTCTCGTGGATGATCATTTTGTGATCAATGCTGGTTTACATAAATAAACCTTGAACTGACAAAAACAGAGCCGTGGTTTTTGCATAACTTTTTGGCCAAAAAAAATTTTTTCTAAGGAAGAGCTGTAGACCTAAAAGTCTTCAAGGTTTGTTATTATACCAAAGTGCCTTAAAGTGCCACTTGGTTTTGTAAAATTGCACCACTTACGCTTATGGAAATTTCAAAGCGAAGTAATTAAATTAAAACTAATTGGTTTTTTGCTAATTACAATAATACCTAGTTAATGTTTTCTCATCTCACTTATATGCAAAAATTGCCATTTACTAAAACTGCGATTGCCATCAACATTCGAGTGTGACGTAAATGTCGTACAGAGCAAATTAAAGGTGAGGTATAATTTTAAACAATTTATAAATATTGACCAAACCAGATATAAAATAACTGGTTTTTATTGGTTTATATTTTTTTGCGAAAGCTAAAAGCACAGGTCTTAACAAACACTGAAAGTAAATATTGACGAAGGAATAAAAGGAATGACGATTTTCAAAATCTTGATGGTTGTAAAACTTGCGAAAACACAAAATTAATACTTTGTATTGTGCTTAATTAGACTTGAAAACGTTTTCGACACACCTGCAGCTCGTAAACCTAAAATGTAAATGCACAACAGAAATCAATCAGCAAAAAACACATATCGTGGTAAAACCACATCATTAAAGACATTGATAAATTATGAATTTTGCTTAATTTTTATTTTCATTTGGTAAAAAAACAAAAATGTTTGGGTTTTTGCATCTTGACAAAAAGTTGTTTATCAATGCAATTCTGCAAAAATTAAACAAAGCTTCGAGCAGACTAGTGACGGAATATTGGAGCTAAAAACTCAGGACGACTTGCAGTTCTGTGATGTTTTGAAAATCAGATGAAAATAACAAGGGAAAATTTTGAGTACCTTCTCGAGAACAATTGAATATGGATATGTATTGCGAAAGAAGTATCAATCAATTTAGAATTATGAGTCAATAAACCAGTTTTTTTCCATAAATCAATTAAAAGTTTTCTTCTGGGTATAAACATGGTGTATACAATTGGCTCGTTCAGTCCTGAACAATGAATTAGCTTGTGAAAATTCTTAGAAAGTAGAAACGTGCTGAACCTTGTTGGAAAAAATTAAACAATATCTGCATCTATTCAATGTCACCTTCCAGGTGCTAGCAGTGGATGCGGTAATGATTTAAACATGAAGAAGCTTCTCTTCCATTTTCGTTCCCCTCTTAGCAGTTCTTCTTTCTTATCAGATTATTAATTTTAGATGCGTTAAAATTGAAATGCAAGTAACATCGAGTATCGGTCGTGGAATATTTCAAGGAAGTTTTTGTATCGTAAATTTTCAAAATTATTTGTTCATTATTCCAAACACAAAAGCTTTACAAGGTAAATATTTCCATTGATAGACCGGATTTACGATCGAAAAGTGCATCTAATTTGTACCTACCTAAATAATCATCAATAATATTTTTCTTCGGCATTGTCTAAAATTCCTCTTGGCAATTAGCATAAAATTGTAATTATATTTTATGCATTGTTATGTTACTCTTAAATCATTTTGTAGAACCTAATTGTTACATTCCAACGACAATAAATAATAATAGTAGCAATGAAGGTTACATGCAACACATATTATTTATGAGCAAAATGACAAAAAGTTACAAAATATTAACCCAACCATCAGCAAACTTGGAAGACTTCGGGTTCAAGGCACATTGCGGCTGTTCACACAATCAAATTGTGCTTGGTCTCAATTAGAAATAATTAGAAAAAATTTTTAAAAAACTAGTACTTTTAGTAATATATTAAAGTTTCTACTGCTTGACCACTTTTTAGCTTGGTTCAATTTATGATTTTGTTCAAATTTGCTTAAAATGGTGAGAGAAGCACAGAACAAGAAATCTTTTTGTGATAATTATACCTTTCCATCATTAAATATTCCATTGTCGATGAAATCCACGCGTCTGCAATATTAAGTTTGATATTTTAAATTTTTATTTCTCTTTATTTAGGGCTAGAACCTCAGATGTTTAGACTTATCCGAAGCTATAAATACTTGTTTACGATATTATAAGGACGTCGCCAATTCTACTCCGTACTTAAAGACGACGTGTTTCAAGGACATTTGAGGAATTATATAATAACCTGTGGTTATGCTTGAGTGATATGTTAAAATCAAAACTGTCACTCAAACTCAAGAAATTGCTACCTCATCAATATTCCCCCAATATTTATTATTACTTTTATTGTTTAAATATCTCCAAGATCAATTTTTTTATATTTATGTTAGCAATGCTCATAGTTCAACTAAGCTAACTGTGCATAATACCATGTATAATTCAAAAGGAGCAGTGGAGCGTACACGGAAAAATGTACTCCGGTAAGCTAGGGGTTAAAGTGTACTTCTACCTTACAAAAATAATGATAAATATGTATTTTAATTTTAATAATTAATAAATTAGTATTCCGTTTTGGGAGGGCAACACTCCATCGCTTTCGCCACTAAGTTGTATTCTAATCGCTGAGGAAATATGGCGTACAAGTGAAGGAAAACTTTGGAATTTTTTTTTTTTTTTTAATGGAAATGTTCCTGCATTTTTCTTTAACCAGGACTGGTATATACAAGGAGTAAATATCCCAAAAATTTTGTGTGCACTCGTTTGGAATTTCCTTGTAAATCATTAGAATTCCTTGGAAATCATTGAAATTCCTTGGAATTCTTTGGAAATCTCTTGAATTCTTTGGAAATCACTGTAATTCTTTAGATTGCACTATGATTTAAACTCGTTGGAATTTGTTAGAAATCACTGGAATTCTCTGGAATTCTTTGGAAATCATTAGAATTCCTTGAAAATCACTGGAAATCTCTAAAATTCTTAGGAATTCCTAGGAAATGGTTGGAATTCCTTGAATTCTTTGGAAATTGTTAGAAATCTTTGGAAATCGTAGGAATTCTGAGTCTTGTCTACAGAAATTTTACTAGATATTTACCCCTTGGGTATATATCTCTTTTTAACAAGTGGGCAACCTCTTTCCCGACTTAAGGAATAAAAACAGGATCAAGTCGTAAATTAAGAGAAAGTACGGTACGTCAACAAAAAATCATGGCTCAAGAGGAACATAGGATAGAAGCGGATTAGAAAAAATATCCTTTCGTTTTGATAATTCATTTGGTAACTCCACAAAGCGGTCGTTGCTACGGATACAGAATTTGGGTAAAAAACAAGAGTATCCGACAAAAAATCGGAAAATCATGATGATAAGGAATAAATGCACATATATAATACTAAAAAACAAAGGCTGCCAAATTCACACAATCCGAAGAAATTTCCATATTATGCAAACAATAACAGAAAGTTTCATAATTGCGTTCAAAAATTCGCCAATATGGAAGAACGGGTTTCATAGTCCAAAATAACAATTTTAATTCAAAAAACGGTAATCGACATTCAAATAAACCACGTCCCACGTCACACAAAATTTTATGTTTTTGTTTATCACCTACCGTATCTACACTTTATCGTCCATTTTATTATCAATTAATGTAGTATTAACTTTCGGCTTATCTTGCAAGTGCATAGTTTTATTTGCTTATTTTTATCACTTGCGCGTGATAATGAACTAATATTCGTTTTATTTTGTGCTACCTACGATTCTACGAGTTTAAGCCCAATCTTAAGGGAAGGGTTTGTAAATTGCCTTCTGTCGTGCTCGGAAAGATGGCGCTGATGCAATTCTTGACTAAGGCGTGAAAAAGGGCGTATCACGATTTTCTTAATTTACATTAAATTTTTCGTCCTTGATTGCTATTGCAATTTGTGATGTCATGACCGCTTATTCAAATAATATTAGCTACACACAATACTCCATGCTATAAATATAAATTAACTTTAAACTAATAAATATTTCCTGTAGTTATATTTAGATGGTCCTCTTATAATAATCGCTCAAATTGGGCACTCAATTGAATGCAAACAACGAAGGCTAATATCTTATAATTTAATTATCGCTTAATTACCAGTTCAAAAAATTTTAAATCACATTTGTTTATTTATTGGTCGTCAAAATAGAATTCTTTTGTTTATCTTAATTGTAAAACTTAAAGGAATTTACTATTTTAATTCGGAGAGAAATTAATTTTATTAATTTATTTAAATATTTCAGCGCACCTACAATCCAGCCTTCTTATAACGAGAAGAAGAAAAAATCAATAATTGTTTATAAAGTTAACTTACAATAATTTATTAGTGCAATTTTTCACTTCCTACACTCACGAATAAAGTTTTCTAATAAATTAAGCTGCTACACCCACGAACTTTTGATTTCTTGTGAGAATTTCGATTTCGATGCACCTTAAGAAAATTTCGCGAATACAATGTTAAATAGCGAAATAAAAACGTGTATGTCTTTATTATGTTCACTTAACAACTTTCTATTTTAACTCAAATCTTAAGCACAACTTGTTGGTCAGAGAAAGTGAAATATTTAAGGGTTTTTAGCATTATCTTGAGGAAGTTCATTGGTCTCTTCTTTAATTGAGACACTTTTCCACTTTACGTGAACACTTTTACTAAATTTAAATGGGTTTGCCGGATTGTTTAACATTCACGACTGGATTGACAATCGCGACAATGGCAATGTTGAGAACTCAACTTGCTCGCGAGTCTGCACTCCACGACTAATTTGATTTAATCAAAAAGGCTTTAACCCCTCACCTCTGACTGTATCACTTTAATTATTTTGTTTTTGCTCTTACGCAGCTTTTTTTCCTGTTGGCAATAATTTTTTAAATTAGTAAAATCAATTTTGAATTTTTTTTTTAATTATAAAATTTAGGAAAAACTGAAAATTATTGGGATGTTAGTCCCCCATCGCAGTTTTCCGGCTATAACTCGCTTAATTTCGTATTTACGGAAAATTATCATCAGATCAAAATTGAAGAGGACAAAATTGTCTACAAAATAAATTTTACTTTTCCAATTGAAAAAATTAACCGTGCACACTGAAATTCATTCATTGTCTGAAATTAGAAACTTTTTGAAACAGCGGACTAATACAATGGTTTTTGTTAATTCAATTTATGCAGATAAATAATAATTTTTTGTTACGGTTTGACCAACTTTCAAATCGCCATTATCATTATAATTTATTTACTACCGAAATGACGGTATTCTATAAACGCAGTAATAAATGTTTATTAGTTTGTTACCCTTCCTAATTGCAAAATTATTATTAATTACATAAAAATGTAAAACCACTAACAGAACTTTTAATTTCCTTGCATTTAATTAAATTTTATATACTTTCCATATGGCTGCCAGAACTCGTAAATAGAAAAAAAGTGAAAAATAATAAAATTGGTTCATTTAACCGTGAGACTATTAATAATTTCAAAAAGGGCCAATTAAAAATTACTTCTGAGAATGGAAGGTAATTTTCATGCAAGCACAATTTACATAAAGTTGTCAATTTGTATGCAATGAAAATATCAGGTATTTTCTTTTTCTTTTTAATTTCCTTCCATTTCAATTATTATTATTTCTACAAGTTTCTTGCGCCTTAAGCGGATCAGCATTTTAAAAATATCAAAAATATCGGAATACTTTAAGGCCAAGGTAAATTAAAGTACCCGGGTGCTTTGTCAAGATTTAGCGAAAACATATTTAATTTTTTTAATTAAGAAAAAAGTGGAAAAATTGGTTTTATATAATAAATTCGTAATTTCTACAAATCAAAATTCAGATTATTCTAGAATTGTTTGAATAACTTGAAAAGCATGGAATGCTGACTATATTATGGAAGCTCATTAATTTTAATATGTAGAAAAGTTTTTGGTTTTATTAGTTGCAAAATGCAGGGCCGGAACTAGGACGTGGCGAAAGAGGCGCCCGCCACGGGCGCAAAGCTAGCTTTAAAGGGCGCCAAATTTTCATTTTTAAAATTAAATTTAATAAAATCTAAAAAAAAGATAAAATAATTATAAAAGATTCAGAGGATACCTGTGGCCGTTACCTGTGTGCGTGCTTAGTCCTTTAATATATTTTTTAAATAAATTTGCTTCATTAAACCTATTTTTTGGAGAAAATATTTTTGTATCGCGATTTACAATAGAGCGCTTGAACTTGAAAATTTCAAAAAATTTCGTCTGGGGCGCTGTATTCTAGGGAGTACCCCCGGTATCCCGGCGCATCATACCCTAGTTCCGGCTCTGGCAAAATGTATAATTGTTTTTTCCTAAAAATTATTTTCAAAATTGGAAGATTGATGATAGCTCAGGGATTTTTCCCTTTTTTTATTAATTCAACTGCTGACAATTTTAATACTTTCGCTTTTTCACACCTCGTTGTTCATTTTTCACACTTCGTGATAATGTTGTAATTACTAAAATATTTGTGGTCTTTCAATTTCTTCCTGTTTTCAAGTTCATTACTATTTTATTCCGTGCGCAATTTCATTTTCCTTGATACTATAATTATTTTAGGGCGGTTGTTTTTCCCATGGTCGGTTATTAATATAATTATACTATATTACTTACATACAATGGAGTCTAAAACAACATTTAACTAAAATTATATAAAAAAAAGTAAAAGCTAGCATATCAAAATAATGATAGACGAAGAGCGCACGCAGAAATACCGCCAATGCGAGAAGAAAAGCAATCTAGTTATTTCAAAATACTTATTACACGAGCAAATGCTAATTAAAATTTGATTTAAATTATTTGAGAAAATGCAAATTGTTTCTAAGGTATGTACTGTTTGACGTGGGCTCCAAACCACGGGATGCGCAAATTTGCCATTGCCAAATTTTTCGTTCGCATTTGGTTAGCTGATCAATTCGTCCAACTTAATTTTGAAAAATTCGATAATACAAAATTTTACGTTACAAATGTAATCCAAATTTACTTCCTCTTCCGTCTAATTAAGTTTTTTGATATAACAAAATTCTTTTACTCGCCTAATGTATTATTTCTTAATTAATAATTCAAATTCAAATTTCAGTTTATTCTTATTGTCAGTTTCTTTAAAATAGTTTTCTATTTAGGTTCCTAATTAATCTGTTTATTTTAATTTACATAATTAAAAAATATCTGTTCTACTAAATTCTTGATGTTTGCTGATATTGTAAACGCAAAGTGAAATTTTCAACACTTAATTCTAAATCCGCCAAAATAAAACCCTGATTAACTCAAATGAAAAATAATAAACCACTTCCCCAAAGATACAACTTTTTACATTTCAATCAGGTTAAGATAGTCCTGATAAATAAACATTTTGATGTTCTAGGAACATCAAAATCGACTAAATGATGAACGGTCGAAATTAATACTCAAAGACTGCCCCCGGGCAACTCTTAAATATTATTACATCCTTAGAGCTGCTCTACAAGCAGTATTATTAATTAGTTAAATACAAAAAAATTGTGTCAGGACGTATACCGATTTTTGAATGTTCACTAAATCTTCTACACAGAATAACCCAGTTCGTCCCATGGAATGATGGAAACCCATAGGAATTGAGAAGAATATGAGAAAGAAGAAAGTTGTTCAATTATATCTTAACCGTTAACAAATTACATTCCAGAAAATGTAAATAGATAAAATAGCAATACAGTAAAATTATTGCTTCTCTTAAGTAAATGCAGTTAATAAATAATTACAACCATTAAACATTTTTTATTGTTTTAATAAAAATGAGGAAGTAAAGTATGATCGGCAAGCATAATATTATTATTATTATTAATTTATCAGTTGCAATATTATGGAATCAGGTTATCGTAAATAGATCTCTCAATGTAAATAATAAAAAATATACAACTGTTACTGCCTGTACGATTTCCAGCAGGGAGGGGGGTGTAATAATTTTAAAATCCAACTTTTTGTTAAAGCGAAAGGTACCATGTACACATTTCGGTTTTAATTAATTTTTTACTAATTATTATTATTGATCAATAATTTATTATGCAAATAATCTATATTTCACACTACAAATTTTTCCTAATTTGACCTATTCGAAATTACAAAATCCCATTAGACATAATTTATATCGAGTTTAAAATAAACATGGGTATTGCAAAATGCAAAATGTTGAAAGATAAAAATAAATTAGAACGAAAAAGGAATTTGGATGAAATTGCACAAACTTACCGAAAAAAATTACACGATGAGTTTCAAAAATGGAATGAAACTTGTATTAGTCATCTTGAACAGTTTAACTTCCTGTTTTGTATCACAAACTTTACGAACTCGTTACATTTTCACACAACAAATAAAATCCATTGTTAGCACTTTGAGGTAACAAACTCACCTGAACACATAACCACTTTTTGATGGACCGAAAGTTAAATGGACGAAAATTCACTATTTCTGTTTCTAAACGTTGTCGTTGCTTAACTTAAGCATTTACAAAGAAAGGTAACACGTAGGTGAACAGGTATTTGAAATTCCAAAGCGTTTACTAGGATTTGATTGGTCCAATCTTGTCTTATCTACTTACTAACTGATTCGTTTAAAAAGGCGCATATACAGGTGAAATAACTACATTTGTTTTGTTTTATCTTTGCAAGAAGCAACATTACTATTCACCAAAGCATTTTATCGATTTACAAAGAAACAATTTTTAGATGCATTAATAGATTTCATGCAGAACAAGATATCAAGCCAAGCGTGGTTCCTGGCATTTAAACTGGCGTATGAAAGAAGATCCAATTTAGTTGCTCTTTTTAAATAATTGAAGTAGGTAACAAAGAACCACGAGTTTGCAAGTAGGCGGTCAAAGCTGCTTTTTGTTTCAAAAACAAATTTTCAAAATTAAATAGTAAGTCTCCAAACGTCCCAAAAAATAAAGTCAATGTTTAAACTAAAAAATAACTTAAATAATTATTTTCTGATTAATGAAATATCTCAAAATAATTTTTTTTTAATTTTTGAAAAAAAGTAAAAATTTGCGCTGGGGTTGATTATAAAGAAATTAATATCTTTTCCATCCTCCAAGGAAAGAGGAATTATTTTATTCAAAATATAAACAATAATTTTTCATAACAAACAATCAAAGGGGGTGATTTTTTTGTTCTCGAATTTAAAAAATAAATTATATTTAATATTTTTTCAAAAAGATTATAGGCAACCAAACCTACACGTAAAAGGACAGGTCTCACGAGACAGGATCGCACTGCTAATAATTTAGTTTCAGGGCAACTTCTTTGATTGTAGGGCGCGGCAAACGGAGAAAAATGTATTCAAATTTTTTCCGACTTAATTCAAAAATTTATATTTCAGAAAGCGTCAATTAGTCAATAATAATATTTAATTAAATATTTTTTGATCTAACATACAGCCTGACTGTTGACCAAATGAATCTAAACAATCAAAAATTTGTCTCTCAAAAATATTACTCTGTGTCTTATTTGGCAGGAATAAATTCATTAAGATTAAAGTATTTTCAGAATATCTGGTCTGTCTGTAAAAAAGAATATATAAAAAATAGACGATGAAGTCATTTTATTCAAAAAAGCGCTTAAAGTAATATAATCAAATTTTAACTAATTAATCATGATCCTATAAGTTTATGTAGGTATTCTAGAATAAAAACTATTGGTTTTTATATTTTTGTGAGATTTTTCCGTTTTATTGTACTAACAATAAATTGTTATGTTTTGTTGTAAACAGGTATATTTTTATTGGTCCAGTGGTGTTACCAAGTGCCTCAAATTTGTTTTACTTATCCAGCGGCAAAAGCGGTCATAAATTTTTAATATATTTTTGTAATTTAAAGAAATGATTTTTTACATAATATATTAATTTTATTTCATTTTTGGAATTTTGAAAGAATGGTGTAGTTGGAATCTCGTTAATCTATTCGTGCGCGTCAAGTGTCGCTTTACATGTGCCCTTTTTGCCAAAAAAGAGCACAACCGAAAAACATCGGGATTACAATACTTTCTTTTTTGCAAGAAAGTAAAAACAAACAAAGAAATCAATAAGAAACAAAAAGAGGAAAATATGAATAGAGAATGGGAAAACATAAAATTAACTATGACGAAATGAAACCATAAGTTTCAGAGGGATGAGATCGTAAATAGATGCACTCCACAACATGAAGTGAATTGCCGAGAAATCACAAGGAAGTCAACATAGAGTTACTTCTGCTGTTTGTTGACTTGCAGCAAGCATTTTCACAGGGCACAGTGAGAAGAGAGAAATTGTTTGATACACTGAGAGAAATCAAAGTGTCAGTAAAACTAATAAACCCTGTAAAAATGACAATGAGAAGAATTCGAGCACTACAGTTAAATTGGGAGACAAAGACAGGGTTCCCACTGAATTTTCTAGAAAAAATTCCCGGACCTCTCCAGGTTTTCTCTGACCAAAAATTAAAATTTTTCCTGACTTTTTAATAAATCGGAAGATATGGATTTTGGAAATCGGAAGATTTTAATGGTAACGTTAGACCCGAGAAAATACATTATAAAAATAAATAAATTTATTTTACAATTTTACAAAAAAATTAAATTTTCTTTCTTAAACTTTCAATTTTCGAATTAATTTCCAGATTTTACACAAAAAAAACTTGAAAAAAAAATTTTAATTCTAAAAGAAATTATATTTCAATTTTAAAAATTTTATTTTTCCCTGACTTGGAGCTAAAAATAAAAACTTCCCTGACTTTTCCCTGACAAAATTAAAAAATCTTGAATTCTCTGACTTTTCCAGACGAGTGGGAACCCTGAAAGAAACCAGTAATCAGGAAAAGCATTTCGGCTACAAATCCAGACTCTACTCACGAGCATTTGAATATTCAAATATACAAAAGATGTTTTTTTTATAAATTCAGAATTCAAAAATAAACAGACAAAAAATCATAAAGAATGAGCTCCCAATAGATATCAAGATATAAAAATTGGAAGCTTACATAGAAATTACTTACACATTACTTTGCTAACAAAATACTGAAATTAAAGAATTAAATATTTAAATACGCTCTGGTTTCTTATTTGTGCAAGACCGGATAAATTTTTTAAATTACTTATTTAGAATAATTCTTATGTAATAAAATGTGATCTTCAATAATTCCTCAAATCAAATGTTTAACACTAGTCCAGTTTTGGAATTTCATCTCGGCATCTCGTTACTTAAAATTATAACTACAAATATCCCAAAATTTGATAACACAACCTTCACATATTTTGCCATCTTTAAAATATACGGTAACTACAGAACTCAATTAAAATAAAATAATACAAGTTCCAATAAAAATTTATTGTTTTAATTTATATTACAACATAAAAATGAAACTTATATTCTCGAGGGATACAACATCTGCAACAAAACAAAAAAGCTTTAATATCGGAACATTTATAACTAACAACTATAACTACTTGCAAGAAATATTGTCAGTAAAAGTTTGTCAACGTGATTTATTCAGGTTTCAAATGTCATGAAACATCATTCAAAGCTTTAAATTTAAAAAATAAACTGTAAATATACTTACGATACGAATACGATGTCCCATGGCTTTTCCAGGCAGATTCCTCTTGAATTTTGCTCTTACGGCACCAGTGCAACCATGTGGTCTTGTAACTTTGCCCCAAATGGCACGAACCTTCGATTTTTGTGATTTAGGTTTGCCAGGAATACAGGTCTTATTTTTGGCTTTGTACACATAAACGCACTTCTTACCAACGTAGAACCAGCTGTCGTCTTTACTATTAGTTCCTTCCACTTTCAATAAAGCAGTATTTTCGTGTTGGTTACGGAGACCTCTCTGATAACCTGTGAACACAGCTTTTGCATATAAACGTCCATGCCGTTTAAAATGCCTTTTCTTCAAAGCAGGAGTATCGGAAGAGGCAGCCTTTGCCTTCTCCTTGTTTTCAGGCTTAGATTTCGGTTTCGCGCTGTCTGCCATTTCTAGAATAACACATGTAATTAGAGGTTATCTGCAATCATCGTCGACTAAAATAAACATCCAACTAATTTAACACAAAAATATCGAAAAACGATGTCTTACTTAATTACTCGTGCCATTATTTTTGAGAGATTAATATAAAAATTAGGTAAAAACGTGAAAAATAAATTAAAAATGCATACAACACGTACCTGTTTCGACCAACTTCGTCCAAAGAATTTGACAACGCCAATGGCCGATGTGTTGAGCTGGGGGAATCTGGTGGAATTAATTTTTGCAGTAGCGCTCAATTCAAACTTTCAATTTACCGCGATTTTTAAATTAATACATTTAAAATTTTTAAATTTTACCTAAATCTTTTAAAATGAATTTTTCTACATTTTTTATAAAATAATTTATTATTTTTTACCATAAAACAAAACAATGAATAATATAATTTTATTAATTTTTAAATAAAAAACCTTCTTTGATTTATACTATCCGTATCAAAGAAGAAAAGTTTTCTCAAAACCAATAACCAGCTGTTTGTTGTAGTTATAAAAGTGGACCTCTTGGTCTTTATGGCAACTTGATATCAAAAAGTAAATTACTTTTACTTGGTAATAAAATATTTTTATTTCGATGATTGTTTTAAACTTGACAAATTTCTAACAGGATTCCATAAAACATAGGATGACTTATAAACAATTTGAAGGTAAGTGAAACTGTCAATGCAGGTTTTTAAACAATGTTAAATTTTGCAATATGCTACCGTAGTTTACAAAATTTAATGTTTACAAAATTAATAAGAAAAATTTGATCTGCTGTTTCTTGGTTGTGTAGAGATGATTAGTCTTTGAACCCATAATGGATAATAAGCGATTATTTTTATTTATTCCTATCGTCTCTAATTTATATTATTCTGTGTTTGATTTTAAGTTGCTGCCAAATATTGTGCCTTGGTTTGGATTCCACGTTAAGTTCCAGGACTTCGAAAAGTCCACATTTGACTACAAGGAATTGGTAAAAGCAGAACCGTAACTAAGCAATGTAACACTCGATGTGACCGTGACCCCCCCCTTTCCAACGTAAGCTTAATGTTAGCCTTCATTTTTTTGGAATTTCGTTTTGCTCTACTTTGTTTTTTCTCTTTTTTTTTAAGGCATTTTTATGAGTATTGTCTAGCAAATAATAGTAAGCCAGTGACAGGACTGGATTGTAAATAATTAATATAACGAGTAACTCTTTCGAGTGACCCCAGTTAGATAGGTGCAAAATATAAAAAAATCCTCTGTGTCATCCACATGACTTTATCATACTTTTAAAAAATATTAAAAAACAATGATTTAATTTTCATTAAACTTTTAAAAATTTAAAAGAAAAAATAATTTTTTTTTGAATTTAATTAAATCCACGTCTGAACTAAATAAGATTTTAATATTTTTTTTTATTGATTAAATATGATTTATAAACAATATTTATGTTTTTGATAATAATATAATAGTGATGTGGCTACCTTATCAGATATCAGTTATCAGAGAAACGTCATAGATTCATCCCTACTGAAAAACTTTTTCGGTACGCTCCTGCAAGTTATTATTCTGATCGACCAATCACACGAAACCACGACAAAAACGTAACATTCATGTGTCGAAAAGTCGTTCAGAATATCAGTATGTAAAGAAAAACACAAATTTTAGCACAAATTCAATAGACCGTTATGTCGAGGATCACAGAAATAATGAATTTTATAAAAGTCAGTCATCACATCAAATTTACAGTGTTTTTGATAGTCGCAAATTTTCTAATTGAAGGTACATTTTTTAACTTAACCTGAAAATTGTTATTTTAAATTTTTTTTCAGGAGTAAAATGTATAACCGAAAGCCAAATAAATAATCATTTAGAAATGGGGAGGCTACTTTTATCTAGTGGTAAATTATCAGACGCATTAACACATTATCATGCAGCCGTCGGTGAGTTTCTTCATTTCTGTAATATGAGCTTATATTGAAACTTCTTCCCATATTTAGAGGCGGATTCGAATAATTATCTTACCTTGTTTAAAAGAGGCACCGTATATTTAGCATTAGGTAAAGCAAAAAACGCTTTGAGTGATTTGGATCACGTATTAGAATTGAAGCCCGACTTCTTAGCGGCTAAAGTTAGTCGTGGAAATGTGCATTTAAAGTTAGCAAATTACGATTTAGCTCAGTTAGATTTCTACAGTGTGGTAAGTAAATTTCAATTTATTTTTGATTTCTGTTAATCTTGATTATTTAAAGTTACAAATGGATCCCACCAACATGGAAGCAAACGATTTGATACACAGAATTCAGCCAGCAAAGGATCAAAAAGAATTGGCACAACAATATTTCCATGGGGGTGACCACATGACTGGGTTGCGCTTAATATCGGAAGTTATTGATATTAGTCCATGGTCTGCTGAACTCTTTGAAATTCGTAGTCAAATGTACATGGAAATGAACGACATATTGTCTGCAGTATCAGATATAAAGGCGGCTACAAAATTGCAGGCGGATAACACGCAAGGTTATTTCACTTTAGCTACGCTTTTATATCAGCTGGGCCATGCAAGCGATGCACTTAGGTCGATTAGGGAGTGTTTAAAATTGGATCCGGAACATAAAGACTGTTTTCCGTTTTACAAGAAGATTAAAAAAGTGGAGAAGTTTTTGACACAGGCTGAAATGTCTGTGGAAGAGGGTCAATTTCAAGAGTGCATATCTTACGCAACTAAAGCCTTGAATAGTGAGAAAGAAGTGGAGATGATTGTGTTTGAAAGTAAACGTTTATTGTGCAAGTGCTTGATGAAGGATGAGCAACTCTCCGAAGCTATTACTGTTTGTGGAGAGGCTTTGGAGTTGAATAAGGAAGCCGATATTTACTGTGATAGAGCAGAGGCATATTTACAGTCTGATTTCTTCGATGAAGCAATGTACGACTACAAAGCGGCATTGGAACTGGAATCTCATCTTGATCGAGCCAAAGAAGGCATGGAGAAAGCGAAGAAGTTACAGCAACAAGCCGAACGGCGAGATTATTACAAAATATTGGATGTGAAACGAACTGCTAGCAAGAAAGATATAATTAAAGCATATAGGAAGCAAGCTCAAAAATGGCATCCAGATAATTATCAGTTGGATGAGAAAATGAAAAAAATTGCTGAGAAGAAGTTCATTGATATTGCTGCCGCTAAAGAGGTAAAATTAAAAATTCAAGAATTATATGTTCACCTAACTAATGATTTTTTGTAGGTTTTAACAGATGAAGAAAAAAGGAGGCAGTTTGACAATGGCGAAGATCCTTTGGATCCCGAAGCAGGACGTAATAATATGCACAACTTCCACCACTTTAACCACTTTCAGGGAGGTAGTCCGTTCCAATTTCGTTTCCACTTTCAATAGTTGAGCTATTAGGAGTTGTTTTAAACAAGTGTGTACGGTGTAGATAAAGATGACAGACTTAACGATCGAAATTTGTCGATTGAATGACTTTTTTTGGTGTAAATAGTACGACATATGAATTGTTAGTTAATGTACATAAATTTATACATCAATATTTTAGAAAATAATTTATAAATAAGCTGAATCGAGTACCTGCTTGTGATTTTTTTTTTAATACGTCAAGGTATATATGCCCGTAATGTTGGTGGTGTAAAGTGCACTTATTACGAATTATCAAGTTTGATTTTAAAAATAATAACTAATTGTTTTGAATTTTAAGTGGCTTTTCATCATCAAATTAGATAAGGAAGTGATATGAAATTCGAAGAAATTATCTTGTTTTATTTTTGTTGTCAATTACGAATTCTTGAAATTTTAACTTATTAAAATTGTTGAATTGCCTTTTGATTCTTAATTTTGTAACTCGTAGATGTATTTTATGTTTTAGAAGATATATTTTTTTATTTAAAATTGCAGAACTTGTCGATCTCCATCTAAATTAATATTATACCTTGCAATTTCAACTCAAACTCTAGCAACAGAGGAAAAAGAAAGAAAACGAAGTTGGTTGTTTTGTGATAAAAAAATCATTATTTTCTCAAAAAAACTAAAAGATCAAAATCAACAAATAAAAACAATAACAGTCTTAACGCTTCGTTTTTCATAAAAATCTGAATTACTTTCTCTTTTTACCCCTAAAATATTTAAGTTCATTTTTAAAATATTCCACAGTTTTTCGAAGTCCAACATCTAAAGAAATTTTGGGTTCCCAGTTTAGAAAAGTTTTGGCTCTTGTTATGTCGGGTTTACGACGTTGAGGATCATCAATTACTTTAGCAATACTTTCTATTACACTTTCCCCCCCTACTAAATTTTTTATTATGGCAGCAAATTCTGCAAAAAAAGTTTGTAACTCAAAACATCATTTTGAAACAAAACTTACCACTAATGGTATGCTCTACCGGGTTACCCAAATTTACCGGTAAGGTATAATTTGATTCCATGAGAGCAACTAAACCAGAGATCAAGTCGGAAACGTACTGGAAAGATCGCGTTTGTTCACCGGAACCGTAAATCGTAATTACGTCGTTTTGTAAAGCTTCAAGTATAAAATTAGATACTACTCTTCCATCGTTCATGTGCATTCGAGGACCATAGGTATTAAAAATTCTGGCAACTCTCACATCCATTTTTTCTTGCTGTGCATAGGCATAGGTTAAAGTTTCGGCTACTCGCTTTCCTTCGTCGTAACAAGCTCGTGGACCTATTGGGTTAACGTTTCCCCAATAAGTTTCATGTTGCGGGTGGATGTTAGGGTCGCCATAAACTTCAGAAGTGCTTGCAATCAAAATTCTTGCATTGACCCGCCTAGCCAAGCCTTGAAAGGAAACAATAATTCATTGATCACCATAAAAAATCATTAGCAATACAAATTACTTATACATATACCTAACATGAGGTGTGATATTCAGATCAGCTCTACTGGTCATTCCTAAAAAGGACATGCATAGTTAAATACACAGCAATTAAGATTTCCCCAAAATCAATGCGGTACAGCAAAAACAAAGCAGATGCTTGTACAAATACAAGATAAGAGATAATTTTTAGGAAAAGAAAAGAGAAGATAAGTCTCAGAGTTAAGATATTTCAGTTTCCATAAACTCTTGATATTATTACAATAAAGCTGAGTCCTGTAAAATAAATATGGGCGCCCCATAAAAACAAAACAAGGCCATCACAGAAGCAGTGCCTTCGGCCAATTTCTGTTGCGAAATTCTACACATTAATTTAGTTAGCATATTATTAAAATTGTCTTACCCAGCATGTTGATGGTTCCCAACGTATTGGTTTTAATTGTCTTGACCCGATTTTTCATATAATGTGGTGGACTAGCAGGACTTGCCAAGTGATAAATTTGATCCACTTCGATAAATAACGGATTGATAATGTCGTGATGAATGAGTTCAAAATTATTATGTCCTAACCATTGCTGCAAGTTACGCTTACGACCTGTGTAAAAATTATCGGCAACAATGACTTCGTGCCCTTGTTGCATCAACTTATCCACCAAGTGCGATCCCACAAAACCTGCACCGCCAGTAATCTGTGGGCAAATTTCAAGGTCAACTTATTATGTAACAATATTTTACGCTTTACCAACCAACCAAGATACGCTTCTTTGCCACGTAGTTAAGAAACTTCACTTCGGGATACTTTTTAGGTACTTTAGCTTCCAACGAAAATAACTTTTCTTCCAACTCCGCAAGTCTCAACGTAGCCGCTTCCAGGTCTTCCTTCAACGTTTTGGCATCTTCAAGTAAGTAGGACGAACTTGCATTTCGAATAATATTCGATGACTTAGAAATCACATAAAACCCTAACACTGCAAATACGATAGTTTTAATTAGAGCCAAGTTAGAGAGCAAAGACTTACCTATGGCAAGAAAAATTACGACTACCGCAACATTTTTATATTTCCATGTATGAAGTATCATTATTGTTATTCTTTTTCAAACTAAGATATGGAACTTTTAAATTCACATACATTCTTATCATAGATAACAATTTTATAATATTCAAGGTTCGAATTTTAGAAAGAGATTATAAAAACGAATTTAACCAAAGGTTACAGTTGAGAAATTGTAATAAATTAATTAAAGTTATTCAAATATAAAAAAACTTTCTCCATCTAAAAGAGTCTTGGTAGGTTATGTAGCTGGTACGAATAAACCAGTGGTGGCGAACCGTCGCGTTGTTTTTTGGATTTTATTGCGCTCTGATCGTGATTCGTGCTAGATTTTGAGCGAACTGATTGGAGCGGACCAGCACTAAAATGAGGGAGTCGAGTAAAGGCAGCCAACTTTGATAAAGCTATAACTGGTCACCGTTGCGGAACCGCTGAAATGGATAAACGTCAAATGATCATAAGTTGGTAAGCATGTAAATACTAAATATAAATAGATCGTAAATCATATGTCAAAGTGCGAATAAAGAAGTATAAAATCGTGTTTTTCATGAAACAATTTAAACACTTTTTAAACATTTTTCATAGTTATAATGTGAGTTGGAGATATTGAGGAGGTCACTTATTGTTACAATTTGATTTCTTGGCCAAATTAATTTATTGAAGGTTAAATTCGGTTTGATTTGACAGTAAGTAATTTATGTCTATTATTATTATGTTTATATTATCAACAGCAAAGTTAACTTTAACGACAATGTTTATATTTCATTCTATATCTTCTATTACTTACCGTTCTCCTATATGTCGATAACAAGGTGATTTTTTTAAGGTGTTTAACTAGGTAGTCACATGCGAGTGATACAGTTACCACGGAAGAAATAGTATGGTCGTTGAGGATGGCGACGATCAAGTTATTGCCGTTTAAATTCATTATTTTATGTTACTTAAAAGTTGTGTTCGGTGACGTGCTAGTTCTTCCCAGAGATGGTCGTTTCATCGCTGAAGAGTTTCGAGATATGCCATCTACGTTTGGAAACTCCTTGCCTTACGATGGTAAATATAGCAGGCAATAGATTTTATGCCCATGATGTACCGTTAACTGTGATTAAACAAAACGGTATTGTACCTACCTTTATCACAATGATAATTTTGGTTTGAATGTGCAGATTGAACTAAACTATTAATTTTTTAATTGACTTCCTTGAATATGAGTGTAACTTCTGTAATAATTGAAATAGAAATCAATTGCGAATTTTAAATCTTGAAAGCAATTTGTTCTAAGTGAGCATATTAAAATTTTAATTTGTTTTTAAAAATTATCGTCAGAACCAATTAACAAGGTTTTTGTCCCCTGTTAGGTCATTCGTATAAAAATACAACAAACTGTTTATTCAATTTCATAAAAAAAAGTAACAATTTCAAAGTTTTTTATTCTGCATTGTAAAAGTGTCTTGAGGGAAAACCAATGGTATTATTCGAATTATGTCTGGGCATTTCAATTTCAATTTATTTACATATAACAATTTTATGTTATCGACTTACAGTGTGGCCAAGATTGTTGACTTGCAAATTTGAATCTATTAGAGATGACTAAATTTGTTATTTATTTGAAAATTGCAAATTAATATTTCATTGATTTCATGTTTGTATAACAAAATAGTTGTCTTATCTCATTAGTCAGTGCCGTATTCAGAAATTACCACAACAGAATAACTTCAGAAAAATTGCTTTACTTTATCTATACTGTTTTTTTGTTTACAAATAAAAAGGCAGATTTTAGGAATCTCTTTGCGTGAGTACATGGTGCCTTCATCTTGATTGCTCTATAACGAAACGTAGTAATATTGTGAATTTAGTTGAATTTTATGTAATATTTTCTTGATACGGCCCTGAACATTTATTAATTTGTCGATGATGCTCTTTAGAAGCCCACAATGTAGATAACAATAATGGCATTCTTAACAATACTTTAAATAAATATATTTGTTTACAACTTGTTACTGCTATTACAGTTACGATAGATTAAAACGACATACCTTTTTGATTTAATTATGAACTGTGTGTACAGAATGAGCAAATTTTAATTGATAGATTGGGTTTTGAAATAGAAATCACAGATTGTTTATTCTAAATTATTTATTATAATTTGTAAATTGGCTTTGAAACTCAATATCAGACAAATGGTCGCCTCTGACAGCTTCATATGGAATTTTTCATCATTTATGTGTATTACAATTATCTCTGGAATGGTATCCCCTACAAAAAATGTAGAGTGCTTTCTGTGATTTAACCAAATTTTTTCACCTAAAGTTTTTCCATTATATGTCACGAGGCAAAATAATGACATGGAACAATTTAGTCGTATAAATGGTAAATGTAAAGCTGGAATAATAATTTAAGGTGTGAGGCCGGTACACAGTTAACTGCTTTATATTTCGAAATCGTGGAAAATATTAAGGAGTTATAAAGCTTCCTTTTCTCGCGAACGTTTTATTAATTGGCCAGACTTGTGAATGTTGGAAGCCAGAGCAATAAACTGACGATAGTACCAGCCATGACCACGATGATGATGAAGAACAATTATTATTTTATATTATTTACCAGATTACCATATTGAGGCTATCTAATGATAGTAAATTGAATGAACTAAAAAGTAGAAACCCAGGAACCATGAACAATGGAATCCAGAAAAAGATAAAGAAAATAATAATTATTTTACTGTAATCGTTATATGGCTTATAGTCTTTTGTTAACATAGAATTAATTCTTATATCTACAGCATGTTGATAATCATTGTTTGTAGGGCCAAGCTAAGAAATTCTGATCAGTCATGATTCGAATCTGCTGCTGTGGTAATTTTTACTTACATTTTTAACAAAGAACATGTAAGTCCAGATTATAAAATCAAAATTATTGAAAGAAATAATTACATTATTAACAAAAGCTGGGTCCACCTAGAAATTAACTCAGAGGGGCTTATAAAGATTTTCTATATTGATATTATATATTTTTTAAATTTAAAATTTATAAGAACCATCATAATATTATTTACAGCTGCACCAGATCTCTTACATTGGCCGACCTTTATTAAAATTCAAAATTTAAAATTTCCTGCTCTTAGGAACCTTGAGTTTTTTTTATTACATCTTGAAATTGTCACCAAATTTAAACTAAAATCTCGCAAAAGTAATAATTAAAAGAAAACTCTTAATAGGATGATCAAACAATTTCCGTCAACTTAAAATTAAAACTAATAAAAATTGCTTTAAAAATGATGCACCAATTGAATAGCAAGTTTGCGCAAATTATTTGTGCGTTTTAAAGATGCATTTAGAAGACGAAATAATTTGCATCAAATTACGATTTAATTTGTGCACAATATTTTAAACCAGTTTTGATTGCTTTGAAGACGAGAATGAGACTAGCCTATTAATTTTTACTTAATGCAGTAATGGATGTTACTTTCATTTTATTTTTGTAACAGTCAATCTTATCTAAATCTTGTAAATCCCGCGAGTGGAAGGAAATTTTGAAAACAAAAAATATGTATTTTGATAAGGTGGATATCTCACATGATGTTGAAAAATAAGTGTTTTGCAAATTTAATTCATAAATTTAGTTGGTTTAGTCTGTACATCGTTTACAATAACTTTTTGTTTAGTCAGCACCTACACATTTGTTGATAAATTTACTCATTCTGGACGTAATGGTCATATGATCGTAATTAACAAATTAGATGAGTCAGTTACCTAAAGAAATTAAATCTATTATTTGCGGTTGGGCGGTTTTCACTCCCATGCTGTTATATAATAATTATTTAAACCTTAAAATTTAAATTTTGTTATGTGTAGGTCTAAGAGGAATGGTAGTATACGCTCAACCTCCCGACGCTTGTATTTCTTTACAAGGTCCTCCGCCCAACGGGACTGTTCCAGGAGGAAAATGGATAGTTTTGATAGCACGATCTCCTCTTAATTGTTCCTTTGAACATAAAGTCAGGATGGCACAGAATGCTTCATACGATGGAGTGATTGTGCACAATATTGGTTCCGACGAATTGGAACCAATGTCGGCCGAAAATTCGACTGGTATTAGAATACCTTCGGTCTTTGTGGGAGAAACCACTGGCAAAATTTTACAGGAGATGTACTGTAATGACAATTATTTCGTCATTATAAATACAGAAATGCCCTTTAATATTAACATGCATTTGCTACTTCCATTTGCGATAGTCGTCGGAATATGTTTCATCGTTATGTTAACATTTATGGTACTATTTTCGACATTCGATTTATATCTTGTTCAAGCTTTATCCTTGTAGGTCATAAAATTCATCAAAGATCGTCGCCGTCAGCGCAGACATCGGTTACCTTCATCGGCTTTAAATAAAATTCCAACTCACAAATTTACCAAGGGTGATCCATATGAAACTTGCGCTATCTGTTTAGACGATTTTGTTGAAGGCGAAAAGTTACGCGTGTTGCCTTGCGCGCATGGTAAGTGTCAACATAATAATTGGCCAATTACCTAATTTAAGTTGTTTTTATAAATTAATAAATTTGTTTAGCTTACCATTGTAAGTGCATTGATCCATGGCTGACGAAAAATCGTCGTGTTTGTCCGATTTGTAAGAGAAAAGTGTTTGGTCAAGATGAACCTCATTACTCTAATTCCGATAGCGATTCGGACTCGGATGACACTGCCCCTTTAATTAATCCCCGTAGTGTACCTATGTTGAGGGGTGGCGGTACATTTACGGAAGAAACTGAAAATCCATTTCAGAGGGCCGCAAGATCTGTGTCTCAACAAGAGGATGCTGTGAATTTAGTTACCGCATCAGATCATCACAGTATAAATGCAGAATTACACAGCGAAGACGATTCATCTCACTCGAATGCAAGTTCCGATTAATGAATTTAAGTTTTTACAAGTCCTTCCCCACACGAACTATTTTTGTTTATATGAAAATTATGAAAATTATTATGGTGCTAAAGATTAATTTAATGAATAGTTTTATAGGTGTGAATTTTTTAGTTGGGTATAAAGATGATAGTTGTTGTTTTTATTTTATTGATGCATTTGACTATTTTGTTCATTGATATGTAAATAAGAGAACCCAAAGTATATTAAGTGATAAAATTTACTAACTCCCAACAAATGATAGACAAACGACGGACAGACATCCCATTTTTTATGTCTTGAAATGAATGAAAAATTTTAGTCCTTAGATTATTATTGTATATTTGTAACTTGTAAATATTTCAGGTTAATAAAAATATTTAATGTAGCTACAGGGTTTTCTTTCTATTCTTTCATAATTTTGATTTTACATCATTTCTATGTAACTAATAAATTATTTTATTTAGCGAAAGGATACACTAAAGATGTATTGTGTTTTGAGTGCGTGGTTTTAAACTGCTTTTCCTGCTTATTATATTTTGTTCTTAGTAAACAACAAAATATTCGTAATGAAAGGTAGTAAGCAATTTCAACGGCACTAAGAAAACTGAATCCCATGAAAAGGCCCAGAAGTCCCCCGGTGTTGGCTGTAATTATAGAAAAAACTTATTTTGTTTAATACGTAACGTTAAGGTTACTAACTTATGAATAGATAAATATTGTAAACAAAATAACAAATTTAGAATTATCAACATGCATTATGACAAATTTCCTTTTTAATTAGGTTCTATAATTATAGAATTAAATCGGAAAGGATTTATTTTTATATATTAATATTTAGATTTGTTTGAAATTATTAGGAGCACAAACTATTATTTTTATTGATTTTAATTTGACAAGAATCTCTAATATTAATTTTAAAAAATCTGGATAAAAAGTTGTAATACCTACACAAAAACTCTGAAAATCCATAAATCTCACTTTTGGTGTTTCGTGAAAACTGATTTTCGACGAAAAAAAAATGGGCCACCACCATATTTTCCCTAAAATTAATTACAAATTTTAATGGTATTTTACAGTGGAAAAAATAAAATTCATACTTGAAATATGAAAGGGTTTCGTTTTTGATAATTTTTTCTCGTATTTTTATACTTTCACTTAATTTTCCATAGGTTGTTGCCGTTTGGTAGTTGAGTTCGAAGCAACCCGGTAAGCAATGGCACTTATCTAATCTAAAATTTGACCACTAAAATTTTCAGATTTTCTAATTAATTCAGTAGTACCTGTTTTTATCCAGTACATTGTCCATTTTATCTGCAAATGTAAGAATTTTATAAAGCTTTAAAATTAAGTCAACTCACTTTTGGCCCTGTTCACACAATCTTCTTCCTTCTTCCCACAAATGAGTTGAAACCGATTTTCTAAAATTTTCTTTATTTTATATCAAATATTTTATTTCTTAACTGACTTACTTGGTAGGTAGTACGGAACACATTTGCATACTTCCAATGTGTAATTTGTCTGGCATTCCAAATCACAATTTCTTTGAGTGTAACTTCTGAAAGAACAAAAAATTCAGACCATTTATGAAAAAATTGAATAGTTTACCTGTAGAATCTCAATTGCCTTTCCCCTATAAAAAAGCATAATCGCTTTTCGACTTCGATGCTTCTCAGTGTTTTGGTGGAATCGTAAATTTTTGGACTGATTTCTATTCGCGCTTCCACGCCTGGTGGTAAAAGAAAAGCAAAATCTGCCATTTTTGGTGTTTCAATTGGATTATGAAGTAGAACCTGTCAATTTTTTTCAAAAGTATTATTACGAAAAGTGATATAATTTAAATTTTTTACCTTAAAACCTGTACTGCTGGTCGAAGAACAATAATACGAGTCGATGGCTGCATCCAAAACCACAGTCAAACCCATCTTTGCACCGGCACCTAAATGTAAGAATTTGTTAAAAAGTTAAAAAATCAAGAGTTTAAACCTGCGGCTCTTAAAGGAATAGACCTAAGCGAAGCATTTTCCAAGTAACCACGCTCCGGATTCCAATCTTCCACCTCGGCAGGATATGTTAAATTTAAGTCACTCATCTCTCGCCTAAAAATTGAAACTAATCATCAAGGAAAGAAAATTAAGCACGGCAATCGTTACGGGTTTCTAAAAATTTTGTTTCTGGGTAATTGATTAAAAGTACAACACAATCCTTCGTCTGTTAAAGCACTGTTGAATATAAACTCGCAGTTCTTTTCTTCGTTTCTGAACAAGCAAACCTTAATCATATCTGGACAGGGTTGAGAAACCTTCAAGAAATGCGGAATAAAATTAAAAAAAAAGTAAAACTGATTGATTTACTTGGATCATAAATTTCTGCACGTTCGACCAATTGGCGACTTCGTCGTAGTTTGAATTTTCAAACGAACCGTTCAGATTGCAATAATCGTCGAGCAAAATTTTTTCCACGTCAGTTCTGAAAAGTAAAAATTTATTTTTGTAATATATTTTTTTTTCTTTGGCATACCCAGTTTGAACGATGCTTTCTGCTTCATTTTTTCTGGCTTGGTTCATATTACAGATAGTGATTGCAGGGAAAGGTAAGGAGGATATTGGTATGGGGTTTGGATTTACACTTATTATGACGGGACTGTGGTTGAATTTGTAAAAAAGATTGCTAATAAAGTAAGCAGCAAATCCAATAGCGCACAAGAAGGAACATAGCCAAAACAGCCTAAATTAGAAAATACAATTAAAATGTATTATTGGAGAGAAGATTATTTTACCTTTCGCCCATTGAGATTGAAGAGTCTCCAACGTATTTGAGTCCATGCAAAGTAGAATTTCCCAAATAATGTTCCAAATTGCTGTAGAAACTATTGGGTGGATTACTGAAAAATAGTTTTTAATATAAAAATAACTTATTTTTGGATTTAAAAACCACATTTTGTTATTGTGGACTTTTCCGGAAATTTCTGCATGATTTGGTTTGTTAACAAAATTGGTGTCGTTGCCAATTTGAAAAATGGATCGCTGTTCCATGATTTTATTATTGTAGTCGTTCCATGGTAAAGTACTATTTTTTCTTCTCAAAATATTATTTTCGATCTTGAACATGCTTATGACATGCTTAATATCGGAAGGATTTGGTGCACTTTTGTGATCAACGGAAGTTCGTCGAAAAATTACAAGTTTGTTAAATATGCCGTTCACTTCTTGAATTCTGCGATTAAATGCAGGCATTTATGTAGATATTATTTTTATAAAATATATTCTGAAATTTTTAAGTTGTAATTAATACGAGTCACATGCATGAAATGTAACAGAGAAGTAAAAAGTGATCGTGATGGCTTGCGTGTATATTCACATTGCGACAACGTTTTTATCAAAATTAGCCATCGACGATCCTCTATTTAAACATTACCGCAATTGAAGGAAAAATAAGCTTAAATCACTTTTTGAATGAGGTTATTTTACTTTTCATTATAAATTACGTGTGACTAATTATAATGCTGGATAATTGTAAGTATTTCACCTATAATTTGTCTTGGCACAAAAAAACGAAGGCGTTTGCTTATGGAAAACAATTAATTTGTTTGAGTTAGGGCTGGTTTATCCTCGCACGTGCACGAATAACCTTGCAATTGCATTTTATTTTTGAATAATGATAATGATAATAATCAAAGATAATGGATAACATGCTATTGGTTGTGTCTTGTAAAAATTTCAGTAAATTTAACCATTTTTACAAAAACCCATTTTTTCATCCAATATTGCGCCAATATTAAAAATCAATATTTAGAGTTTTAGAGTTGTACAGCCCTGCCAATGAAGCTCAAAAGGGGAAATTGCCGAAATTCCAATTTTTTAATTAATGATTAGTTTGGAGGTGAACATAGCAAAAATTTCCGGTCTCAGAAAGCGGGGGGGGGGGCCGAAAAAAGTTCAGGTTTTTTGCTTATAGCTTGAAAATGGTTAGTTCTAGCCAAAAAGTGGTTATCTATTAAATTGAAGCTGAACGTTGACCTTTTTTAATTATTACTATAATAATTTGCTTCAATTGCTTTTTGATTTCGTATTGCTCTGTTTAATACAATATTTATAGCATGATTAATTTAAATTGAATACATTTTATAAAGCTAATTAATTATGAGCTCCAAACGGAGATAAAAAATTATAATTAATTCTGATTATGATAAATCATAAAAAAATCATGTACAAGTTTCAGCTTTTACCTACACACATTAAAAGGGTAAATTACATTCGACCTGCTCATTAGGAGGCTACAATTGTATGCTTAACAAATTGCGTGATTAATTTAACATTTAAAAATTCCAAAGTACAAGAAATAATTTTATTGTGTTCATACATACCTTTTAATAAAATTACAACGTTTGAGTCATATTTAACACTAAAACCTAGACTTATTTTCTAAACCTTAATTGTCACATATCAAAATTGAAAACAAATTGTTTTCTTTATCGTTTACATAAACTAATTAGGGTGGAATATTAAATTCTACACAAATCATTACAATAAAGTTCCAATAATTGATTAGATTCTATTTTAATTAATTGTAATTGTATACGTTCGAGGGTGGAAGTGGTTGTTACACTAAGTAAGCACTATATTATAGAGTTGAGGGTGCAATTTTTCAGAAATTGACTATATACAGATTTTCTAATCGAAAGACGATTATTATTATTATTATTTCTACAATAAAAAAATTATATAAATAAATTTTTTGGGTACAAATAATATCCTCTTCAAAGGACAATTTTTAAATATTTGATTTCAAATTAAAAATATAAAACTTTATAAACCTGAAAAAAATTTGATTTAATTTTAAAAAGTCGTTACTTAGGTACTTAGCAGAAAATGCAATTTACATAACTTACGGTTACAGTAACACTGAAAATTTTATCATCAATCATCCTTCCATTACCACGTCAATGTGCTATACCATGTGCATCAATGAAACTTGTAATATTAAATCGATGATTGTATTGTTAAAAGCAGTTCTGCTTCAATAAAAAATACATATAGTACTTAAATTAAAATGAAAATATTACGACAAATATGAGTGACATCCCTAAATTTAAAGGAAGATCATAGCAATACATAATATTTTATAATTAATTATAATAGTAGACAAAATAATTGGTATAATAATTATATCTTATTTCATTTATTAATTTTTTATTTTTAAAAATAAAAATTTATTACATAAATCTATAAATAATACATAGATCTTTCAAATGGAAAAATTAAGAAAGTGTTTTTGAAATACCTCGAGTTATATAAAATTATTTATAAATAACAAAATTATAAAATTATTATTAAATCATTGTTTTTAACTTAAAATTATAGTGTTTATAAAATAATTATTAACATTTTCTAATCTTCGTAAATAATAAAAAACGAATTCCATTCATTTAAATGCAATTCGACAACATAATATTTATTATTATTATAAAGTCGATTTTTTAGCAAATTTTTATCAACTACAAAAATAGTTCATGACTTCTCGAAAAATTTAAATTTTTATAGTGATCCGTATGTGAAGAGTTTGAGCACAGGTCCCCTGGGGTGGTACTATGAGATTTTAACTCACTAAAAAACCCTCCCTGAGTGGTGTTTTGCACTGGTTCACGATATTGCCCACGGAACAGCTCCCGGATTTCTTCGTGGTGCAATCAGAATTTCCCTATCATCGACATATCCTCATCTCTTCACCTTCCTTTGCTGATCCTTCGCATCATCTCGTTGATCATTTTATTGAGGCCATCAATCAATAAAGGCCATCACATTCTGCATCAAACACAATGATTCCACAATCCCGCTCCAAACGATCAGTGACTTCCTTTTTCCATGGACAGAGACGGCTGACCTTCTGTCAGCCTCCCTCGACACTTTTGAAAAAATTAGCGACAGGAAAATTCAAAAAAAAACATCCTTACCTCCTTCCGTAAGAAAGACAGAATAGAAACCCTAGATACGAAACAGACCCTCAATATCTAATGGATAAGCTGCTACCAGATGACAATCAAGAATCAGACGAATTGTTGGACTACCGAACTATGAGGTATTTTGAAAATTTGAAAGCAAGTGAACACATGGGCACCAGGGAGGTCTCCAAAGAAGAACTGGACGAACTAATTAACAGCACACAAATAAGAAAAGCACCAGGATTCGACATGATACAAGGAACCTTCCTAAAGAAAATATACGGGGTGATACGAACGACCTTACTGAACTTAATAAACGCTTCCTAAAAAATTGCTTACTTTCCTGACCTATGGCAAAAAAGTGTCCTTAGGATCATCCTAAAGAACCCCACAGGTGACCATGGATCAATTAAAAACTACCGACCTAATCGCTCTCCCTGTCTTTGCGAAAATTCTAGAAAAAATTATCAAAGTAAGACTCACCGAAAATAGATAGCCCTTTCACTCCCCGAAACAATTTGGATTCGTAGCTGGTAAATCAATGATAAATGCGGTAGAACTGGTAAAAAGAATCAAACGTGATGAAAATGGGAAGGAGCACACTGCGGCCGTCTTTTTTGACATCTCGGAAGCCTTTGACAATCTCTGGTGGCCAGCTCTCTTTCACGTTCTGTGCAAGAGAGGGACACCGCAGGGAATCTTAGGGATACTGAGATGTTACTTGAGGCGGAGACACGTCACCCTTTCATCAAGACCAATAAGGGATGTCCCCAGTGGTCGGTTCTTGGACCGATACTATGGAACATCCTTCTAGATGATTATTTAGAAAGAGGAAAACCGTTCGATGGCGATCAAAATACCACGCAAGCCTACGCTGATGATATTAGGAAAATAATAAAGGCAAAAAGCAAGAGAGTTAATTACGAAACTCGAAAATCCTGTGGACAGACTGGATCACTGATGTAGACGTATGAAGCTCAGTCTCTCGGCAACGAAGACCAGAACCATGTGTCTTAAGCCAGTCATCTCAATGGAATCCAGGGCCAGCTGGGAGGTGGACCTGAAGTATCCATGTCCAGAATCTACAAGGGGGCAATCGTCCCCATCGTGGCTTATGGAAGCAAGATATAGGCATGGAGAATGGACGAACGCCACGCAAAAGCAAGACTATTGGCTTGCTATGGACTATCCTGCAGGTTGATCTGCAAAGGTTATCGTACGATTTATGGGAATTTACATATATGGGAAAAATCCGTGTCCGGTCAGCGCTTGGATGAGTCCGCCCCCCCCCCTAGTTACGCCACTGACCAAAACATATTTACATTATTCTGTGTATTTAAAATTTTTATCCTGTGTATCTACCAGCAAATAAAATATTATCAATATTTTTCCTTATAACTTTTTATATCGACACTCCTATATCCTACTTCCTGTTTTTTCATTATTTTTCAACATTGCGATAAAATTCAAGTTTGAAAAAAGTATCTGTCGTGACATCTCGTGATAAAGAATGTAACAGTAAAAATATTATCGATTAATAATTTATTCGTTGATGTGGGAGTTGGTAAAATCATTAAACTGTAATACGATTCATTTGGTATTTTTACGCTAGATGCCGAAAAAGAGTAATTTAAAAATACAATTTTTGTAAACTGAACAAAATAATTTGTCTGAAGATGTTCGTGGCGTTCGTTCCAAAACGGTAAAATTGGGCGTTATAAACCGGCATCAAAATGGTCCTGAAAATTACATACTCGATAAACTATAAATACTGAAAACGGTGAGGTCGGAAAGAGAAGACAATTAAAATTGCATATGTTCATAACCACACAAGCGACAATGCATGTGGTCTTATAGAATTCTGGGGCATCCAACATGCAATCTTTTTTAGACTGCCCTAAGAGTAAACGAATTGTTAGACCCCCCACACAGACCCACCTCATGAGCTTTTTACAACTTTCTGCGTAAGCATTTGTTCGCGCTTTGTTTAAAGTCAAAGTTTAGGGCCCCCCTTCGACGACAAACGGACCTCCTGGAACTAAGCAAGCATTTAGTCGACATTTACTGTTGTATTTGTCTAAAATATTTGTATTTGAATCATTTGCCGTGAAATTGCCCTTACAAGTCGAGGGTATTTTAGAAAATCGCATAAAGACGTCTATTTGTATTATTGCAGCTTTTACAAGAATAAGCAAAAAAAGAAGTTTGAACGTTCAATAAAAGCAACATTTCTACTTTAATTAAAAAATATAAATATGCGAATGCGAAAACTTGAATATTATATTAAAAAATTCGCTATTTCGTGCTTACCTTAAACCTTAAAGGTATTTTAATATTAAACTGGAGATCAAACGTAACCAGGCTTGATGACAATGCCGAAGCGGGATATGGAGCCCCCGGAGCTTAGTTGCAACGAATGTAACCCCGTAGTGTATTGTCTTTTGTCACACGTGCTGGGGCCCCCTTGAAGCATATGTAAGTTCGCGGGCACCCGTGCGCTACCGCCTTTACATACTTCACTCAAAAGTCGTCGTTCTTAAAAGTCCAAGTACTTATTATGTTCTTTACAATAATATTTTACAAAATTATAGGAGTCTACCCTTTGTTGCACGTAAAACGGTGCTAAAGCTTACCGTGCAGAAAAAGGGGGTAACGTCTGAACTTACAGAAGAAAGATCGCTAAATATTTGCAGAAAAATTAAAATTAAAATATTATTAACCGTAAAAAAACCCGATTTTTCTTATGAAAACATTTTGAGAATTATTTGCAGCCTTTCTACGACCCTTAAGACCAAAAATAATAAATAATTCTGTAACTGGCGATAATTTAAAAAATAAATTATTGAAATTACCCAATAAGTTTTTCATCTAAATATTTTTAAAAAGCAGGAGAAATATTTTATGTTTAACTCCCTTCTTCGTTCAATAAATAAAATAAATTTATCGTGTCGTAATAAAATAAAATTAATTAAATTTTTTAATAATAATCGTTTTTTATCAAACATAAAAATTTGTTAGATGTTCCGATAAAACCCAAACATTTAAATATTAAAATTCATGTAATTTCCCAAAAATAAGCTTGCTATTTTAGGAGAGATAACTTTTAAAAATTACCTTCCAGTCATAACTTTTTGACTAATTTAGAGTTAATAAAGAAAACTTAAAAACTGTTTATGTCAAAATTTTTTGAAATAGCTTTATTAACAACGATAAAGATTTTATCTCAATGCGATAAATTTTAGGCGCCCATTGTCTCATTTTTACTTTAATTAGATTTTAGAAAAAATTGAGTTATAAATTAAAATTGCAGCAATAAAATCGACCAAAGTTGCCATCCTAATTACGAGGTAAATATATGGGGGGCAATAAAAGTGCCAATTGTTGGCCCTCAAATACCCCAAAAGTGAACTTTCTCTTGTACATTTTTCAGAACCAAACAACTGCATTACTAATCTGCGAAGAAAGTTTAAATTAAAAAATTATGACAAATTCTATTTAATAAATAAAATTAGGCAGATGTTGGGTGGAAGTCGTAGAAAAGTATCGCGTCTGAAGAAAAACACGATAAAATTCAATAAAGAAAACAGCGTGAATTCTAATCAATTTGAAAACACAAATTAACAGAAAGGGCACAAAATAACTAAAATAAGATAAAACTGAGTTATAAATTAATTCTTTTTTATTATACGTAAGGGCATTTGTCATAATTTGCAGGCGCAACGCAGATGTTATGTCACTGTTGTCTACTGAAGATTCACGCTGAGCGTAAGGGTGGTTTTTATTGTAACATTTAACAAAGGATTGCATTAATATTATTATTACTTTCTATACTTGTTTTACTTTAATTTAACGTCGTATTATTTTATAAATTTAAAAATTTAATTTTTCCCAATTTTGTCCCCTCGTAAATTATCCTTTTAATCCGAATTTAAAAATTTATAAACAAATTTCGGTTAAAATTATTATTACATAGTAAATCGGAACCCTTTTGTTATTTAAATTAAGACTACGCAATTAATTAAATTGAGTGATGAAGTGAGATTTTTTAACATCCTGTTACTGAAGTAGGTACTTCCTTACCAAATATAATTACGGTTTAATTACTTTAATTAGTTGTTTAGTTAATTTTTACATAATTAATAAATTTAAGTGATTAATTACCATTAGACAATGAGCAATAGGTTTTGTAATCGAGTTTCCGAAAACTTTAAGGATAATAATAATTGATCCATTGTTATAATAGTAACGCTTATCGAGGTAACGGTCGCATTAAAATATTATAAAGAAATGACAATAAAATAAAATGTATAGTAATAATAAATTAAAAAATGATTAATCAAAGTATAACAACACTCAATTTAAATTCTTTGCTACATAATAAAGTAACAAAGGCACGAAGGTATAAAAGTTAATGCGAATGACTTGAAAATGAAAAGTAATTAATTAAAACAAAGACAAATTAATAAATTTAAAAAAATTAAAATATTTATGATTTTTAATGCATTCCACGCATGCTATAATGTAAAGGTGATATAAATCTTGGTTCGTGTGTTCAATGTTTAGACCCTTAATTTACATAATCGAAACATTCATAATCTAAGCATTAAGTTTCTAATGTTTGTTATTTATTCTTTGAAATATTTATATTTTAATATATCGAGGTGCATTATTGTGCACAATTATTAATATTTTATTTGAATTTATGTTACATCTTGTATGATTTTATTGTAATTTTATGCATTTGTTACGGAAACCAGGAAAAGGTTACTTTTCTGTAAGTTTCACAGTAACAGGACCCAAAGAAATTATTGTACTCATAATTACACAAATTATTTAAAAACCTGCTTGTATTCAAAAAATTGAGCTCCCGGCAAATTTTCTGAAGAACTTCCAAACAAATCCTTCGCCGAACAGTTGCAGGGGAAGAGAATTTTCTCAATTTCTTACAAGAAATGTTGAAAACAGCAAAGTCTTTTAGAACCACATAATAAATTTAGAAAGATGTGAAAGTATTTGCGTTTCTCAACCTGTGGGGCGCTCTCCCTTAGGGGGGCGTAATAATACTAAATGAGTGCGCAAACATATCAAAAAGCAGAAAATTTATTTAATTTACTGAAAGAAAACCGAAATAAAGCACATCCTGACACAATAACAAAATTAAATACAAAAAATATTGTATTAGAAGGGGGAGGGATGAAAATTATGATTAAACTTGGTCATCAAGGAGTAAAATTTCATTTAAAATTTTTTCCACTAAATTTTTGTATGTAGAACTTGGTAAATTTGAAAGAGGGATTGACGAATAATTATAAAATTTGAATTTTAATTTATATTAAATAATTTATTTAGTAGATTTTGTTGAGTTACCCTCTCTTGTATCGGCTTTGAAAGGGATGATTACCGAATATATTCCTAAAAATTTATAATTTTAAATTTAAAATTCAAATAAATTGAAAAAAATGTTTTGAAAATTAGCTACATTGAATTGTTGTTGAATTTAAGACTTTAGAGTGATTTTTGTAATTAAATGAGAATTATTTTAATAAATTTTATTATTATATATTTTCAAGTCTGATGTGTAATTTGGGCGGGTAAAAAATAAAAAAAATATCATGCCCTACCCCAAGCCAAATTACCGCTTGTTGAACTATGAAACTGCTGCAATATCCAAAATAAACAAATTCAAATTCAATTTTTTTTTCCAATTTATCCAATTTAATCCGAATCAATTTGTAATTAAATAAATTCTTTTTCAAAACTCAACCTTTCAACATTTCTCCAAAAAAGACTCTTTACAGAGACGCGTCTATAGACGAAAATATAGTAAATATTAATAAAACTTTTACTCGCGTAAATCAATACTATTTATTTATTACACTTAAAAAAAGCTCAAACTCGAAGCACAAATTCAAAATTTTACGGAGATCCATCGCAAAATCGACCACCTCAGTGAAAACTTATCGACAAAAAGCCTGCTGGTTGTTACAAATTTTTGATTTTCAAATCAAGTTTAAAATATTTCCAAATTATTAAACAAACAAAATATCAAATACCTACTGAATAAATACCAAAATTCGATAAAATTCAAAATTTAAAAAAATCATTTTGGAACACAACAATATATTGCAATATCAAAAAATAACAATATTGATTGTAATCTTATTGCCTGTAATTCTTGTTTATTTTAAACTTCTATTTGCCATGACCATTAGGATATAATAATTTGTTTTCATCCTAAGTTTGCCTCTAAATTTTAATAAATCTTAAAAATTTAATGAAAAATAAAAAGTATTAGTGAGACAGAGCAGCGTTACTCATCCAGGGACCGCGAGCCTAAATATTATCACAAAAATTATTTAATTTATTGAAAGAACGTCAAAATAAAAAACATTCTGACTCAATAAAAAAATAAAATACAAAAAAATACAGACTCTATAAGAAATTGAAAGAAATGATGCTGACATGGAAGAGCATTTTCCTGAGAGCAACGCGGGATTCTTTTTTAATGTCAGAGCCTTTGTGTCTAATGTCTAATTCCTTTCTAGATTAGAGACAGCAGAGCTGGAGGTTGCCGAGCTGAAAAAAAAATGACTGATCCACCTGGCGGAAAGCGTCTTAAACCAAAGCAAAGTATAGTGGAATCCTCCAACCACCCCTACAATCTAAGAGACGCCGGCTAAGTTTCCAGCAATATATACTTAGTAAGGATGTCCCCAGAGCTGTCAATAACCAGAATAAGGAATACGAAAAAAGACAACGTTCTGCTACCGAATCTTCAGGATAGCCACAAGGAAGCATCAGTTTAGAAAACTTAATAATATATGGTGGAGTTGAAGATATTCGACAAAGATAAATTGGCAAACGAAGAAGACTTAAACCGTCATTAAATGCATCATCAAAAACCTTCAGGAAGAAACGGAGTTAAGAGTTGGCTTCACAAGTGGATGCAAAGTCTTCTTCTTCTTCTTCTTCTTCACTTCAGGGATTAGGATCATATGTCCTGATATTTCGGCATCCATCTTTTCCTCGGCCTTCCGACATCTCTTCTTCCTTTCGGCTTGTAATGCCATGCTTTAAGAAGAATTCTTTCGGGTAATATTCTTTCTAAATGGTTAGTCCATTTAAACCTGTTTTCTTTCATTTCTTGACCCAGTTCTGTAATTCTCAGTTCGTTTCTTATTTTTTCATTTCTCCTTCTATCTGCCAATGTATATCCAGCTGTATACTTCTTAAAAAATTTTAACAAAATCCAAAGCGCAGAATTGAAATATTTAAGAAAGAAGTACAGCTGGAGATACATTGACAGATATAAAGAGAAAATTGATGTAGAGTTCTGAAATTATTCAGCAGGGTATGCAAAGCTCACCCGGCCTAGAGAAGAAAACATCACAAGCCAGGGAGATACACCATGTTCTACTTTTCAGAAAAGTAGTAACAACGCAGAAGGAAGACCTGTTTTCTGGATTGGAAGAACACATACATCATAAGGTGCAAGAAACTTGAGGTAATGCTCAGCGGAACTAGATATTTCTCATAATAGGAAATGGTGATCTAGTGGATAAAACCCCACACTAGCGGCGGCTCGTCAGAGAAGGCAAGGGAGGCTTAGCCTACTCTGAAATTCGTTAAAATTTTTGGATTTAATTAATTTGGATTGAAATTAAAGATTGAAAGGAAAACATTTATTATTGGAAAATTAGAATATCGATTTATTTGGTGAAGGTATCTATTAAAAATTAAAATTTAATGGTAATCACGAATCAGTGTGTGGTCAGTTTATTTTTTAAATTTGTCGTTCTATTTTTGTATTGGTACTTTATTTTTAAATTAAAATTAGAATTTGGATTTTAAATATAGTTGGGCACACTTTTTGGATTGGAGATTGCAATTTTTTTGGAGAGACATTAGAAAAATTTAGGAAACTGTAAATACCACCTCAATACATAACCATACTACTGTAGGTATAATTTCAAAGTGTTGTCATACTCCAATCAGGGCCGATTTATCCATTAGGCAAGAAAGGCAACTGCCTAGGGCGGCAGTTTTTTAGGGGGCGGCAAAAATACTAATTAATTCTAATAAAAAATGTAACGTAAATAGGAACTTAAACTTGATTGTAAATTGTAGTACTTATTGAAAAATCATATTACATTATGTAGAAAACATAAATAATTATTAAAAGTGTCGCATAGTATTAATGCAAGAGAGTAAAGAATAAAAATAAACGAAGATCAAAAATATGTCTACTGTTTAAGTAAATAAATTTGTTCTCATAGTTCATATATTTATTTTGCTAATAAATATTATGCTGTGATAATAAGTTCAAATTTTTATTTTAAGAGGGCGGTAAAAAAAATATGCCTAGGGTACTCACATGTCTTAACGCGGCCCTGGCTCCGATGATCAGATTAACAGCTAATCGAGTTTCAACCAATTGAGTAGCACATCAGTCGAGTTCTACTGTATGCATAATGTGACCATACGTCCCGCTTTGAACGGGACTGTTCCGATTTTTGGTACTTTGTCACGGTGTCCCTGTGGAAAGCTTCTTGATACAGAATTGTCCCGTTTTCAGTTAAAGGTCAACGATAGACTTTTGAATTGATTTTAATGCATGTGAAATTTAAATATTTACGTTTTTTTATATTTAAAAATTATATATAGAAGAAGATTAAAGATTAGAGATTGAAGATTGAAGATTAGAGATTAAAGATTAAAGATTAGAGATTGAAGATTAAAGATTAGAGATTGGAGATTAAATATTAGAGATTGAAGATTAGAAATTAAAGATTGAAGATTAAAGATTGAAGATTACAGATTAAATATTGAAGATTAGAGAATTAGAGATTAAAGATTATAGAATTAGTATTTTTATTTCAATTGACTCCAGTCTTTCCTAATTTTTACCAGATCGAGTTCCGTTTTGAGTAAAAATAAAAATCGTCACATTATGTATGCACTTATTAGGAGATTGTCGCACTCAAAGGCCGCAATTACCTGCTTGTAAATTATAATTAGTGGAGCGCGGAATTATATGCACTGGGTCCCTGATATCTAGTATGCGGCGGACAATTTATGCATTAACACGAGATATTATATACGGCATAAATTATATGCCGGATACTAGATATCGGGACCCAGTGCATATAATTCCGCGCTCTAATAATTAGTCTCGTCGAATGACAAAGCCACGAGCCGCCACACACTAATTTCTTCCTTTCTTCAGATGCAAATTTTTGTATAAAATTGTGATCTATTGTATTATTATATTATGACGTCAGAAGTCAGTAAAGAAAATTACGGTACCGGTAAGCGAGTACTTGATATTTCATAAAATTGTTGTGATAAGGAGGAGTAATAAGGAAGATGTTGACGTCTGATACCATAAGATTTTCATTTTCTATTTGATTTTTTATGCAGTTTTTCTAACAGGGATTGGAAATATACAGGGTAACCAGTAATAATTGGCAAGGCTATTATTATTTTTAATTCAAATTATTTTCTTTGCAGTGCTCCAAAAGTAATTTTAAAATCAATTTCTATATAAATTAAGAACTTATTAGAAATAAGATAAAATACACAACATTTTATTTGCGCTCTATATTTGATGTGATTTATATCAAAATTTAAATAATTAAAGAATAAAATCACGCAATTACGAAATATAAAATATTATATTATATCATGAGATTTGCAACATTCAAATAAATTGCCGATTTAACAAACTTTTTTTATATGAATTTAACACGGTCCTGTATTATTAATTCTTAAAACAATTTTTTTTCTGAAACTCCAGAGAGTTTATACTGCATGTTGCTATTTGATAATTTATTTTTTCCCAAAAAGTACTAGAGATAGTACTCGGTTTCGCCCAAGTAGTTTTCCAACCTGCTTTATTTAAAATTTAAATAATAAGAAAAAATAATAAATTAATTCATATGTAGATGAAAATTAATATTATATTGCAGTATTGAGATTCGGTTTTCAAATAATAAAGAATTTAATAATTGTTTTCAAATAGATTTTTTTGACTTTTTCTCTTAGGTTGATTAACCTGACTCGGCTTTGCAAATAAATAAACAAAATTAAAAACGATAATTTTGATAGTCCATAGATTTTTTGAAAATTCAAACATGTCATTGTTTAACAAAAGGCAAAAGGTAAACCGCAAGATTTTTATCTACAATAATAGAAATACAAAAAGAACCGAACTAAAAATTAATGTTGAACAACACGTCGAAAAACATAAAAGATGGGACAATTTCGGACAGAAGACCATAAATTTGACCAACTAAAAAGATATTATAATATTTAAAGACTACATAATTTTGGTGTCATCTATAATTTAAGGTTTTACCTTGAAACAAATGGAATAAACTGACTGCGGCTCATGGTAATATTGAAACTATCAAAGGTATCCTATTGGGCGTTATCGTTTCTAAAAATCGTGACAAAGTTGAAAATTGATGTTTTGCCAGCTCTAAAAATTATTTATTATTTTTAATTTAAATTAATGAAAAAAAAAATGTTATAGTGGTTTAATGGGTGAAATTTTACCTTTAACTTTACCACAACGCAAGATAAATATTGGTCAATTTACATTAAATATTTTATTGCATCATTACTCACTTAATTACTGTAATATCGAAGAATAGCTTTAATGTATTAATAAACAATTTCTATAATGGATTACGATTATTTTGAATGGAAGTGGGCATTCATAAAAAATTTATTGCTATTCAACCTAAGTTTGTTAATATAAACACCGAGCTACTAAAATTTTTATATTTATTATGTTTCTTACTTATGTTTTAAGTTTTTTTATAGGTATGATTTCTCTTTTATGTTGTTCACGACAATATCGCATTTATTTTTAATAATCGTAAAATATATGACACGAAAATTTGTAAATATATTCCAATGGGTTAGAAAAATACACCCAAAAGTGATAGCTATATGAGCTTTGTTGACAATAAATTTATGTGCCTACACTATTAATTTAAATAATTCCGATAAAATTGCTATTGAAATTCGGTACGCCACCCCGTATATATTTTTCAGATTATATTAAACTCACTCTGGCCGACACAAATAAATAAAAACGTGCAAAAATTTCAAATAATACTTATACAAAGTTGTAAAAAATAATCTTGCTATACAGGGTGATTCGCGAAGAAATTTTTAGACGACCCGCGACGTCACGTTAAATATTGATATTATTATTAATGACCATTAAAATAGAATCTTTGAAGGCTTATTAAGACCAAAAGACTTATTTGTTTACTCACGGTTTTTAATTAGAATTTCCGATTAAGGTAAACAATGCAACCGAACATTAGGATGGTCTGTTACAATTATTATTATTGCAAAAAGCAATTTAAATTGGTTTTATTACGTTTGCTAGAGCAATAGCTCTGTGGAACTCCGTAGGACGTACACCAAGCGTTTTGTTATATTCCATTCACTTTTATTACTTCTAAATTCGTATTTCTATACAAATAAAGCATTTTAAATTGTGTTGTACTTTTTATGTTATTTTTGAAGGTATCAAAATAACACAAAAATAAATGCGTTGGCGAGATGAAAGTTATAAATCAAACAAACATCAGCAGCAAGGGTTAGGCTACAAATCATAACCGAGACGGACTCCTAGTTTACGACGGTACCGCTCTGCAGGTATCTCACCAGGTTACGGAATCGGGTTAAATAATTATGTGGCTGCTTATAAAAATTTGGATAATTTTTTAAAAATTGTCATCGTCTCATTATAAACTTAAGTGATTATTAATTTTCGAAATTTTAAGTATCAAATTAAACGTTGATAAATATTTGTATTTCGAATCAAGGTAGGGGGAGTCAGATGTGGAATGAATGAAAAGGTAAAAACTTTATTATGAAGTTACCTCGTGACACGAAGTATAAAATTAATTTAGTGTAGGTGTTCTGCTGGTAAACCGCATGCCTAAAATTCCGAAGCCAGTTTGGAAGAGATCACTTTGCGCTCGAAAAATGTATTTTTCTGTTTGGCCAATTATGGCGCCGGAAAATTTTTAAATCGCATTCTGCCTTATTATACAAAATTTACCACGGCGGATGGTATAATACATTAATTTAAATTTTTTTATTTAATAATGTTTTATTATATTGAAAGAAATGGCCGTAACAAAATGGAAAAAAATAAACAACGCTCGTGTAATTTAATTTGAACCCCGAAAACTCAGTCGATTTTTCACCTGACAGTTTCAACGACTAAGATTAATAACGTAATTTTTGAAAACCATTACATTTAATGCAGAGCCGCCGCCATTGTCATTGCTTATGGTTCTGAAAATATAAAAAATTAAGCATTTTATTTTAAAAATTGCGTCGGGAGATGGACATTACTTTTGGATAATGAAAATTTATTTAAATATCGATAATACACCAGGAAGATGACAATAATTTAGTATTGAAATCAAAGTCGGCGTGAGTAAGCATACGAAATTAAAATGATCAATTTAAAGTATTTTAATTGGAATTACATATAACAAAGGCGGCTTTCTTTATCAAACTTTTTTTTTTGATACGCGATCATTGAATTGATTCTACCTGGCAATTCGATTCGCTTTATAAATAGTGCCATTGTTAATATTTTTTATTGTGAATGCATTAATTATTTATTAATAAAAATTATATTTGGTACTTTTAAATAATATCGGTTTGAAAGTTTTTTGCCGTTGGTTGTTTAAAAGACGCAATTACTTTTTTTTTGTTTTTGTTAATTTGATTTTTCAAACTGTTGGAAGATGCCGATATTTTTTAAAGACCGGAAGTTAACTAATAATTGTCTACTTTTTTTATAATGATGATTGGAATTACTGTGTTATTATTACTATATTTTAATTTTACAACAATAAATCTAAATTATATACTCAATTCATTAACTTTTTTAAGTTACAAACAAAGCATCGCATCAGCTCAAAGACTGAACACTAATTACAGCAATAAATGCTTAAGGTACAGGATCACCTCTTTAGGGACATTCCTTTCGGGTGGAGTCGCTGCAATCGCTAATTTTTGGTATGTCTGGGTTTCACGTTTTTTCCACGTAGGTTCTAGCACAAATTTGATACGTACACGATTATTCCTAATAAAATTAATTTTTACACAACTGCAAAGTCTAGACTTTGGCGGCCTAATACTGCGATCTAATCTAATGTCCGGCTGTTCTATTGAAGCTGAGCAGTCAGAAACAGAATTTCCGATATGTATTAATAGCATTCCAAAGAACATTTTTAAAATAAGCAGATTTATGCCCGTTTTCACCAAAAATTTCGGTTATTTAAATATAATTTAAATTATTCGAGTATTATACGATCTATAAAATAATTTAATTTAGTATAATAAGTAAAACTCGTACTGAAGTTTAACACTTTTTAAGCAAATTTTTGCTTACCTTTTCATAGTACTTATCTTAGTTTTGCTAAGACCCGATTTTTGTTATGCGCCATAGAAGTTCAGATTTTTCTTCTTCAGCTATAAATTTTGGGCATCTTTTACGGTTTTCTGCCATTTTCTGTTTATTAATTAATATAAAAAGTGCTAAACTAAACCCGTATTAGTTGATTTGTCCTCTGTAAAGAATACATAGCAAGGGAACTCTTAAGAAACTCTTATGCTGATGAAATGAAATTTTTCCTAAGTATTACTTTTAGGGAAAAAATTCTTTACTGGGGAATTCTTAAATAAATGTTGGTGAAAACGGAAATTAGTTAGACAAAATTTGACTTTACCAGTTGGTAAGACAAGGATCTGCATTTTTAACCAATGGTTAAGCCACAGCTCCATATACTGCGTCATATTACGTCACCAAAAAGATGATAATATCTCACATGCGACTGATTTTCATGACTGTCAAGAAACTAAATTTAAACAGCAGTGCCAAAAAACCGTCTTGAGAAAATCAGTTGTTTTACCGCTGGCGACCGGCGGCACTTAAGAAATACTTTAGCGCCGCTCGTCGCCGGCACTGAAGTAAAACAATTGCTATAAAAAAAATGTAAGTTTAACAACTTGTAAATGACTTAAAAGTAAAGTTTTTCTGGTAATTAAATTATTATCACTGCAGGCTTTCAATTGTGTTGCTTGATGATAGTTAGCGGCCATCTTTTTGAGATGAGAAGACCCAAGGGTCGCAAAATATAAAAATTTTTTTCCAATAAATTTTGATTGCTCAATTGGACTTTATTTGAAATTTTTAACTTATCAAAAGTAATGATTTTGAGAAGTGAAAAAAAAAAGAATTTTTAGAGTTTTAGAGTTAAGAAACTCTTATAAAACTCTTAAGAGTCATTATTTTAGTTGTGTGTGATATAGTACTCGTATGTAATATTTTCTTTCTCCACAAAAAATTTATACCCAAAATACTTTGGGAAGCAAAATAATGTTTACCATTAACATTTTTACATAAAGTAATTTGACACCCGGTGTATAGTAACGATATTGTTCATTGATTCAATGAATTTCAACCGATGAACAAAAATTCATTGCATTAAGAAAATCTTACAGTATTAATGAAAAGGTTTATTGCTGTTATGAATATTATATCAGAATGTAACAGCTCAAAAAGAAGCAAACTCCTTAAAGGATAACCCTAATGTGACATTCTTAAAAAACCGAAAAATTTTTTTTTGGTTTAAAAAATTGTTCAACATCTTAAGAATACTGTGTAAAAATTTCATACCGATATTTGTAGTATTTTTTTAGTTATAGGGCTTTAATCGTTTAATCTGGTCAGGATGTAAGGTATAAATCGTTCAATTGTCAATAACATTTAAAACTGTTGTATACCAACGTTTTTACTTAAATTTTATTATTTGTGTTGCACTTTCTATCAAAAATATCCTGTAAACCCAAGTGTTTGCTTAAATTTTATTACTTTTTAAAATTTTGAAACGAAATTTTTTTAAATCTTTATTTATAGGTACATCGGTACTATAATTGCGGGTTTCTTAAAATGGCCAGTTTTCACTCAGTTTTCTATTTTCTATGCCCTAGTAAACATCTATTTGTCTAAATTTTTATTTTTTAATATTTTTGAATTATTTTAAAATGCCGTGCGTTGCTTATTGTGATCAAAAGAGTTCGCATTCAGTTGCGAACGTGATTTTTCAGTCTGTACTGGATGAACTGACTTGAAATTTGGAACACATATTCAAAGAAATAATAGTTTTGGCGTGACGAAGGATTTTGTTGAATTTCTTTTCCGTTAATTTTTTATTTAAGAAATAGAGTAGAAAATATGCATTTTTTTATAACAATAAATTAAAAAAAATTTTTTTTTAGCAATTTAAAAGAATATTATCGAGAAAATCTCTTGTCAAACCATAGCGAATATAATGTAATTAACAAAAAAAAGTTTTTTAAATTTTTTCAGATTGACCCAATTGCCAAAATCACCCACACCATCCGACCATGCATGAGAAACAAGGTTGTACGTAAAGTCGCGTAACTCCTGCAAATATAATTATTTTTTAATAAAATTTTATATGTAAAGTAAGAAAGATAGTTATTAATAAATATCCAAAAATTTCAAAAATCACATGTGTAGTTTTCCCGGAATTAATTTTCAAAGTTTACATTGATTTTTACTAGCTCAACATTAGGGTAACCCCTTAAGATTCAAAAAGTCATCCGCAATTAAATTATTCTAAATTTTTATATGTTGCTACAAAGATGAGCTATAAAGTCACGAAAAATAAAGATTACTTAATTTAGAATTGAGAAGAGCTGTAAGTTTCATTAGACCAGGGTTATGAGATGTGGATGAAATTGCCAAGTGTATACTTGGTTGGGAATCAAACCAACGACTGCAACAGAGCAATTTAATATTCTACTGTTAGCCTACGACTGCACTCTAATAAAAATTTAGAATAATAAATTTTTGTTTGTTTGCAACCCCTATTTCTGAGATACCAATTTAGTTTAATGATAATAACAATAAATATTGAAACTTGGAAAACCAAATTTCAACACTGTTATTGCGACTGTGTTTATGTAGATAGAAGCGATAAACTTTAAAAAAGTGGTATTGCCTTCAGTCGCTTAGAACTATCATGTTAGATAGTTACTACCCTCAACTATACAACCACTGTTTTTATTGACGCTAAACAAGTAGCACCAGCTCTCGTTTCAAGAAGCAAAAGCAGATGGTTGGACAAAAACATTGGTCCGTGTTACCTAGGCTGAGACTCGAGTTTCGATCTTACTCTTAACGAGATGGATCATCCTCAGTCAGCCGCTGGTAAGCACAAGACCAAGATTCATCGAATTCTCCACTCGTATTTTGCTTTGCTTAAAACTTCGAGGTGCTTACCAGCGGCTGACTGAGGATGATCCATCTCGTTAAGAGTAAGATCGAAACTCGAGTCTCAGCCTAGGTAACACGGACCAATGTTTTTGTCGAACCATCTGCTTTTGCTTCTTGAAACGAGAGCTGGTGCTACTTGTTTAGCGTCAATAAAAACAGTGGTTGTATAGTTGAGGGTAGTAACTATCTAACATGATAGTTCTAAGCGACTGAAGGCAATACCACTTTTTTAAAGTTTATCGCTTCTATCTTAATGATAATAATCTAAAAAATGTATTTGTTGTAAACAAGCAAAATTAATTTTGTATAAAATTCACAATAAATTGAAAGTTGAACCAAAAATCGCATACAAAGTTTGTGACTGACTATAAAAGTTGCTTTGTTCTTTATTTTCGGTTTTTTGAGTAAAATTACTCATTTAAAAGAGCAAGAAGGCATTTTTTGTACATTTAATTGTGTTATTTGTGCAGACTGTTACTTATTCAAAAAGTATTGCCATTGCTATAACAATTTATTCTAATTCAATTTAAAACAGAAAAAATTACTAATGTGGCTAATAAATGAAAGATTAAATAAAACTAATAAAAAAAGATGCTTTTACGTTTTACGTTTTACCTTTTTTGAATTTTATAAGAAACATTATTTTTAAATATTTACAGTCTGAAGAGTCTTTCAAGTATTTGCACCCCCCTCCTCCGCCCAAATGAAAAATTAAATTTAGTGATTTAAATATTTATAATTATACATTTTGTTATAACATTAAATTGTAAAAATTCCAAAAATATTGTGTAAGTACATAATATGGTACCTCGAAATTCATTGGAAATCAGTTGATTTTTATACCTATATATGAAAATCAGCTGAAAGTCCCCTAAAAATTTTTGGAAATCATTGGAATTTCTTCCGCAATTTTAAAATACTGAGAATAAAAAATGTAAATAGAAGAATAAAGAAAAACTTCTTGGCTTCTGTCGGAAAATTATTGCAATTTGTTGTCTTTTGAAATTCTTTCAGTATTTTCCTTGGACATTTTTAGAATTCTGAGTCCTGCAAAACTCGGAAACAAGTGTAGTACACTTATTTTTAGGAATTACATTCTTGACCATATTATACCCATAGGCCTTATAAAAATTTGTAGAATACCTCAAAACATTGGTATAGGTCCACTTGATAATAATTTGCGTAGGCATGGTATGGTCTCAAATGCTTGTGTGGATTGCTCGTCGAACTCTCAGAACCTCGCACTCTGGTTACACCACTGTCTGCACTCAAAGAAATTTGCTTGAGAAATAAATTAAGAATCCGCTCATTAAATTAAGAAACTGATAAAATTCTTGAATTAATAAACAAATTTATAAGTTTTAGCATGGATAGGTATTAAATGGAGACAGTCATTCTTAATATAAACATAACATGATTAATTTAAGAATTTTTTTGAAATAAGTATGTCCTATAGTGGCATATTATTAAATTCAACATTATACATACTTAACAGTTTGGTAATTTAAGATCTGTTAGTTTACATGATTCCATAATGTAGACTTTTAAGCGACAATATTGACTGAGATACTCAGCAATTCTTTATTTAATACACATCCATTCTTGTTTTTATGAACTTCGTGCTTATTTACAAACTAATTAGGGATTAAATTATGAATGAAAAATCGCAGAAGCTTACATTTGAAAAATTTAGTTCAACTTATAGGTTCATTACGAACAGCAGTGCTTTATTTTGTACATATTATTATACCGAACTAAATTAATATTGTCAGTTTTTTGTAAGTTGAATTGAATTATAAAAATAACCGATTGGGAAAATTCACTGTCGGATGTGCTTCTTTTAGACAATATTACACAAATTAATAGTCAACCTAGTGTAGGTTATAATTCTGAAGAAATTGAATGCTGCTGATGAAGAATGCTGTTGAGTTCATGGGGTTTTCTCAAGAAGTCATTCAAAAAGTAAGAGGTAAGAGATATTAGATTATAAATCTTGTGTCAAGTTTTGATGTAATAAAAATCTAGTAGGCACTAAATTTACAATTTCAGACCTAAAATTCAGTGTTTGGCATCTACAAGCAATTAAAGACTCCGATATTGATACCTTATTCTCTCCAACTGAATTTGGAGATCGAATTAAGTTTGAATTTTATGTAAAACAGGTGGGGCGATCCAGTATAATAATCAGAACAGGGTATTATGACAATTTAATGTGATAAATAGTTTGTTTTACAATCATAATTATTTTCAGTCTGCGACACCATGATCAGATAATAATTCTTCTCTAGCACCTTCAGAAACATCAGATGAAGACTCTTTGGTATGTACTACAACATAATGTTATGTTCAGTTTTCATTCACCAACATCGGTACACCATAAACAACTAAAATTTTTAAATTTGATTTTTTACCTTTTGATATTCAAAATTGTTATTTAGAATTTGACCGACATTTTGCAAAACGATATAGTAAAAGGAAAAAAATATTGAAGTATACGGTAAAAAAAGAGCATCTAACCGAAGATTATAGAAAAATTTTAGTGGATCTTATTGCTGAATTTTCAATATCGCAAAACAAAACTGACTTCGAAAATAATTGAAAAGCTTTTGGTCGAGATTACAAAGTTGTTTCCTTCAGAAAGTCATGTGAAAAATTTTAGCTCCTTTAATATAATTATATTCAAGATTCTAATTAATTGTTTGTTTATAGGGAGAACCTATTACATTGCTAGAAAAATAGGTGGAAAACCGAAAAGAAAATTGTATGATCGAGTTAAAAACTTAAAATATACTTTGACAAGAAAAGGTTTAGTCTATACAAGGAAAGCACCATTTTCAACTACACTATGTAATAATCTCATTGCAATTAATTTATTTAAAAAATTATTTATTGTATATTTTAATTATTTTAGCTAACGATTTAAGTTTCCCATCCACATCATCAGAAACTGATTTCCCTACGACTTTCAATGATGGAAATTTAATTAATATTCAGGTCTAGGCTCAAATACAATAGATGAAAAACTGGAATGAGATATTAGAAAAGTGGAAGTCAACATACAGTGCATTGCGAAATCGTCAATGTTTTCAATTGAACTTTTAAAAATTAATCAAGGAGTGGCTCTTATTTAAACACCCCAGAAGTTGGGTTTTAGTGAGTATCTTTTAATTATTATCTTTTATTTATATATTATTTATATGTTATTTGATAAGTCATAACTTTATCATTTGTAGATTGATATTGATTTTGGATGTATGTTTCCTGAAATAAAGGAAAAATATTATTTTGTCAATTTAAAAAGCTATGTTAATTATTTATAATAATTTGTTAATCTAATTTTAACATATCTACTATTTATAATTTTTTATATTTTATAAAGTTTTCTTATACATATTTTTATTGTATTAAACCATTCAACAAATAAATAATAGTTTTAATTATTCACTAAACCAACCTATTTATAATTTTAAAATAAGAATGGACGTACTACACTGTAAATCAAGAATGAGCGTACTTTAGATCTAATAGGTATTCACAATGGAAGTATTCTTAAAACTAGATTGTTTCAAATTATATTTAAAACTGACCATTCTAAAATTAAAAACTCTTTAAGTCTTGATATCAAGAATTGGCATTCTTAAATAGAAGAAGGCATGCTTAAATTGTTATTGATATATGATACGATAATATGATACTGTGTTGATATGGGAATTAAGTACATTTATTCTTAAAATTAAGATCGTCCAATGATTGGGTCAATTTCCAGTACGTTTATTCTTGATTTAAAGTTCATTTTTCTAGCTGGTGAGAACGGATTTCTTTGAGTGTGGTAGATTCAATATTAAAGCAATTTTTTTACAAAAAATTTGAAAAATTAGATTCTCAAAGATTTGAGGGTATTCATGAGCGACGTCACCAAGAAGTGGTCAATGGTTTACCTGAAATGTTACTTATTTTTAAAAGCTACATTTAGTTTAAATCAATTTTTATAAAAAAACAAAATCTAGCACTAGAAACAAGCGGAGTAAGCAGCAGGTTGTTCCTGTGAAAATTTTACAGTTTGCAAAGTCATCAATCAAATAAAAAAAAAGTTAAAGTAGAATAAGGTACAAATTGGGAAGCGGAAAGAGGGGGGGGGGGCATTAAAAATAAAAATGTCAGTAATCGTGACATGTGAAAGTGTTCTCACTCAGAATGCTTTTGTCCTTACATTTTTGATGCCAGATGACAATGCACTAGGAAAATGATTTGTTGTTCCAACAGAGCTATTAGTAGCTATAACCTCAACTGAGTTTTTTTTGCTATTATAACAAATTTTTTGTTGCTGCAACAAATTGTCTACTGCCACAACAGCGTTGTTTTCTATTCAATACAAAAAATTAGTTGATTTTTAACAAATTTTCTTATTCTGCATAAGAAAAAACTTTGTTGTGGCAGCAGAAAAAACTTGTTGCAGCAACGAAAACCTCTGTTGAGGCTGTAGCTACTAAAAGTTTTGTTAGGGCGACAAATCCTTTTTCACAGTATGACAGTGCCGCAGTTAGCCTGTACTGACTGCTCGCTTAAAATTAAAATTATTTGATCCACCAGGGGAATTGATAATCGCCAAAATTTTAAGCTTTCTAACACCAAGCATCGTTATTGGATTACAAAAATCTTGTACCGCAAATCCTGCAAATTAAATTAACAACCCTTCACTTAATTCAATCAAGCTGCATATAACTTATCGTATATATTATACAACAATAAACTTTTAATCGATCGGTAAACCAAAATTAAATTGTTTACTTATACTTTTAACGGAGTTTTCAGAATGCTCATTTAAAAAAAATTCTTTGCATCTATCAAGTGAGCAAAATAACGAGACGTCTCGTTTAGACCGCATGAGGAAATAGTGATAACATTAATTACAACAGCCCTCAAGTGGCTCTAATGGACTCCGGGGTCGTAATTGGGCATTCAATTATTAGTTCGCAAATGCGATCAGTGGGGGTGAGAGTGCTCTAAACAATTCATTCTAACCCATTATTTTGATCTTATTTAATCATCTGAAATTACAAATTGTTTATTTTAATTTGTTTTGTAGTTCTATTTGATATATTTACTTATCTACTGTTGCACTTTGTTTATATTTTAGGTAAGGAAAAATATTAACATTGGTAAAAACTAATTGAAATTCAGGCCCCGAATTGAAAAGTTTCGTTTTTTAAATAGGTATAATTTTCGGGTAACTCCCGGCGTTAACTCTACACCCAGAAAAAAAATTTGTAGTGGTAACTTAACTAAACTAATTTTTTATTAGAAAATGTTGTTTTCCTGAGTTTTTTTGTGATACAAAATAAAAATTTTGTTAAATCAATATTTTGTTGCTGAGGTTGCCGAAAACAAAAACGTCTTCGAATTTTTGACCCAAAACCGTCCTACCGATATTTAAATGCATGTCAAAGTGAAAAGTCAGTGATTTTGACAAACTGCACCATTCCCACGAATCTAAGATATCCAATGTGTAATTATTTATCCCCTTTGAACCGGAAGTTACACGTGTGATTGTTCCGGCATGTAATTATTGGCGATTACAAAGTCAGGGGTAACATGTATTGTAAATACGTATTCAAAATAAAATGTCTTTGATTCTATTGTGCTTTCTTCATATTTGATTTCTTTCACTCGGCATCCAGATTACGACATAATTATTCGTTTAGTATTGTGAGGTGAATATTACAAAGAATAAATGATGCTTTTTTGATTTCTTCGTCTTTCAAATTACTTCAATAGTGTGAAGGGTGAATTGTACGTTACAAATTTTGCATATAACGTATTTGAAATAAAAAGAAAAAGATTCGACAAATTATTACATCATCAAATCGTCGGATTTTACGGCGGTTCAAAATATTTTTAATAAACTTGAATGAAACGAAAAAGAGAAAGAGAGATGAGAGAAGAGAGAAGAAAATTAAAAATATTTGAAAAAAAGGAAAATTATATGTTAAAAAATTTAGATAATTCCAAATGAAATTTCAAAATTTTTTTTGAATTTTCTATAAATTTGATAAACCACCTTTCGTTGGGTATTATTTTTTTAAGTAAATTTTAAAAATTACAAAAATTATAAATATGTTGTAGGTAAGTAATTGTATAATTTGGTGTTGGTACTCGGTGGGGTAATTTCTTTCTTTGACCAGCTACCATACAAATTTTGGTGTAGTAAACTAAAACTAGTTTAGTCTCTGAATTAAAAGGGAAGGAAATGTTAGAAAATAATAAAATTGTTATTATTAATAAAATGAGAAGTGTTAAAAACATTAAATTACATAAATTTTATTAAGGTTGTATACGAAAATCAACAAGTTCCAGCGTGGTACAAAATCCACCTCCGTCTGTTATTGGTGGCACATTCACCAACTGAATCTTTTTGAATCGACAAAAAAATAACAGTCCAATGGCTGAAGTTACATTCTCCGCCAATGGAAGCTCGTCCTTTCCCACTATTCTTGGAAGCCAAGCATGGCTTACAGAGCTTTTCAGTCAAGCTGTGAACTCCGGGAGTACAGGACACCCTCCTGTTAATAGATTGTATTTTGGGTTACAAATGTTCGTTTTTAACAAAGTTTTGATATTTAGTTTATTATTAAATCGCCATTTAAAATAGTTCCGTTGCGAAATTTCAGAACGATAGTGCAAGTGCAGTGTTAAGATTGTAGTTATGCAAAGAAGACATTAAATTTTCAGTTATACATTTGCAGCAAAAAAATTAATCATGCTGAACGCCTTTATGGACCCCGGTCATCATCATCTAGCCAGCTATGGATTGAAAATGAGTCCCGGTCATAACGGCGGAGGTGGCAGCATACCAACTTCTCATCATCAAAATCCGGCTGCCGCGATGACCGCTCCAGAAGTGGGTCCCGGAACTCAAAATCATCACTTTCAAACTAATTATGGTCACATGGGCCATTTAAATCCGCACGCCGGATATGCAGCTAGAGACTTTTTATTGCGCCGGGAGCATCACGAGTTTCCGACGGCCCAGACCGCTCCCACCGATCCCGTACTATTTCATCACTCACACGCCGATATGGGCCACCATCATAATCCACATTTAGCACCTCATCATCAAATGTTATATTCACGAACAGATCACCACGCACCGTATCATCCACAGCCTAACCATCATCAGTACCTAAATCCACACATGGGCATGGCACATCATCCGACGAACGTACACGGCGCATTTTTTCGATATATGCGACAACCGGCCAAACAAGAAATGCAATGCCTTTGGGTGGATCCGGATCAACCCGTACCCAGAAAACAGTGTGGAAAACATTTCGTAGGAATGCAAGAAATAGTTACGCATTTAACTGTCGAACACGTTGGCGGACCAGAATGCACGACGCACGCTTGCTTTTGGCAAAATTGTTCAAGAAACGGTAGGCCGTTTAAGGCAAAATATAAATTAGTCAATCACATTCGCGTACACACCGGTGAAAAACCGTTTCCCTGTCCGTTTCCAGGATGTGGAAAAGTGTTCGCTAGAAGTGAAAATTTAAAAATCCACAAGAGGACACATACCGGTAAGTCACTTTAGTTTTAAAACCTTCCATTTAAAAAAGACAGGTCATTGTAAAGTTTAACCCAAAGTCCTCGGGCGAAATTCTGTGACAAAAGAATGTTTAAAGCTATTTTGAGAATGCAAAGCTTTCTATAATACGACCGGTCAAACAATTTCTCGGAACGGTTAGGTAATTTTAAATTTTAAAGCATTTTGGGGGCCGTTTTTTCCAGTTTATTGAGATATTAGCGACGGTTACTTAAGAAAAGATAAATAACTCTTTTTTTTCCTGCTGTTGCTAAAAAGGTACGCCTACCAGATAAAGAGAATAATCCACATAATCGATTTGATGTTAGTCGGCGGTTGAAAAGGCGATTAGACGATTTTCAACGGCAGCCGAACCCTTGTTCGGTGATTTGAAGAGCCCTCGAGGCCAATCATCAACAGTAGTAAAGGACCAACAGCCGTTTGTAGGGTCTATCAAGGGTTCACACATGTGTCTGTGTATATTTCCTATTTACGAGCAATGAGACGATTATTTGATTGTCACAATAGTCGTTAGCGCTTTGTTATCGATTTGCGATGGTGGTGATAAGTATCTGGATGTTTGAAAACCATTTAACTTTGAATAATCGAGCAGTTCGACTGCATTTTAATCGACGGATGTGAAACTCTAAACATTAGGTACTTTATAATCTTCTAAGCCGTGAGCAAAGATAATGAGTCTGATTTTGAAAATGTTGCCCGAATTTCGTTCTTGGATATAAATAATTTACTGTTTGGATAGCAGACCATCAGTTAGATTCAGCTTGATATATCTTTGAGTCAACAGATTTGACAAGAAAATTTTGAGTTATTAATGTTGGGATAGTTTTGGTTTTCTTCTGTTAGTTTAAACAATAAATTAATTAAAAACCGAAGTATGGGCGTTACTGATGAGAGTAATATTTCAATGTAAAAAGTGACCGTTGAAGGAGGGTTTAGTAGCCATATAGGCGGATCTGGTAATCACCTGGGGGCCTCGGTAGCAGATCCATTAGTTCACCTAAGGTAGTTGAATTTATTTTCTCATTAATTTTTTTTTAAGTTTGCACTAAGGAATTAATTCGATAAACCAAGTTAAAATGTCATCCTCGGGTTGCTTTTCTCCGAACAAAGAAAAAAACGACAGGAATAAATTTTTAAGGGAAGTTAATCATTTTTAATGCTAAACCAACAGTTTAAATTTGGCGTTTCGTGACCGCTTTGTGTTTTTTGTAAATTAAGGAAGAAAATGCTAAATTTAAGTGTTATCTTTAATAGTTTCGTGACAACGCGAAATTTGGACTACCTAACGAATTCTTTGTTTTAAATTTCAATATTAAATTAGCGACCTAATAAGTCACGCTAGTGTTTTGGTAAGATCTAGGTTTATTTTTACCTTGGCCCTGGGTTCCCTCCGCCCAAAATAATTCAAAGCGTGGAACGTCTGCTTTCATTAATTTCCGCTCACGGTCGAGGTCTCATCCATAACTCCTTAGTCCGACCCATGATATGCAAAAGCGCGGTTTCCCGCTTCTTCGACAGCTTTATATGTTTCATACTCTTTAAAATTAACTGTTAGACAGTTGGTACACCTTATAAATTTTCATTATACTAACCATTAGTGATTCGATGCAATTTGCTTAAGTTTTTCAACCATACCAAGATGATGGACGTCGATAAACCCAAAAATGATGGATTACGTTGGTATTACATCAATGAAATCAAAGAACTCGAGTTGAGAGTTGCCGAAAAAACTCAAAATCTGGATCGTTTGGCGGCTCAACGCAACATTCTCAATTCTGACGTTCGAATGTAACGCGAAGAATTGGTGTTGTTGTCATGGTCAAAATACACTCCGAAGGAAAATTCGTAGTGGATGTCCATCGAAACATCGATATAAAAGATTTGTCGGTACATTGTCGTGTTGCAGTAAGAAGTGACGATTTCGTTATAATTAAAATTTTGCCCAATAAAATCGATCCGTTGGTTTCAATAATGAGAGTCGACAAAGTCCCCGATGCAACGTACGAAATGATTGGCGGATTAGATAAACAAATCATAGAAATTAAAGTTTATCGAACTTCCAATTAAGCATCCAGAATTATTTGAAGCCGTTGAAGTTTCTCCGCCGAAAGGAGTTTTGCTGTATGGTCCGCCTGGTACTGGAAAAACGTTGTTGGCCCGTGCTGTTGCTCATCACACCGATTGCACGTTTATTCGAGTCTCAGGATCTGAATTAGTGCAGAAATATATTGGAGAGGGTTCAAGGATGGTGAGGGAATTGTTCGTTATGGCCCGCGAACACGCTCCTTCCATAATTATTATGGATGAAGTCGATTCTATTAGTTCTATACCAGGCTCGAAGGTGGCGATTTTGAGGTGCAAAGAACCATGATGGAGTTATTAAATCAGTTAGATGAATTTAAAGCGTCGAAATATATTAAAGTATCGATATTTTGGATCCGGCTTTGATTCGGCCAGGTTGAATTTCCAGCGCCGAACGATGACTCTCGCTTCCAAATTCTTAAAATTCATTCGAGAAAAATAAACTTGACCAGAGGAAGCGATTTGAAAAAAATTGCAGCACTAATGCCCGGTGCCAACGGTGTCTGTACCGAAGCTGGAATGTACGCTCTGAGAGAACGTCGACGTCATGTCACCCAAGCGGATTTCGAGATGGCCGTTATTAAAATTACTCAAAAAGTGGCACAGCAAAATATGTCGATTCAAAAACTTTGGAAGTAGCAGATGGGGAAAAGTAAATTTTTGTATTTAAATAAATTCAGTATATTAACGACAGTTTTTGGAATTATCTCTGGAATCAATTTAAATATAATTTTTCTTCTGAAATTGGATAACGCATGACGATTAAACTATTTCAATCGAAAATTGAGTAATTAAGAGTAAAATAAATACTATCAAGATAAATAAATTGTGTTTGAAGGGCGAATCGTGGTTATATAGGGATTGTTTCCCTTTAGTAACGACCCCCGACAGGCATCGATCGTTTCATATGTCTCCAACACCGGGCAAAATGGCGGACAGGATTGTGTCAGGATGTTTGCGTCATGCCCGCGTTTTTTGTTATGGAAAGTGACAACAATAAAATTAATTAATCCATTGTTTATTTTTTGTATAATTAATTAAGTTTTCCGACGAGCTCAATTTTTTAAAGAAAAGTTAAGAAAATAATTATTTAATAATTTTCGTGTAATAATGAAAATATTAAAGTGGATACGTTCGAAAGGACTTAAAGATTAAAAGGGAAAAAATGGTGAAAAAGTTACTCCTTTGGTTATAATAAAATATAACTGCCACTTTATGGAAGCTGTACTGTATTGCTCCTGCACTTATATGGAAAATTTCTATGCGAAGTCTTTATATTATAGCTCACATTATATACGTTTTTCTTCTACGCCGTTTTATCCCTTTACTTTTATTATTATTTGTCTTTGTCTTTTCTAAATAATATATGATCGTGCCAAAGAAATATAAAGTACCTACACGATACATTAGAGAAACAAAGAAACCTTCTTGTCTACAGGATGTTCAATTTAAAACTGATCGACTGCTTTCTCGGCAAAAATATTGAATTTTTCAATAGGACGCGTTTACGATGGTGCTTTTTTTATTGTAGGGGCTGAAAGTGAAGGGTTGCGTCCTCGTCCATCTGCTACATGAGCTTTTCGTTTGCATAATCTGCAAACTTCTTTTTTACCCTTAATGAGTTGGGCGCGAAATTTAAAATTTGTTTAGAACATTATTACCAAATTTAAAACGAATAATAATAAATTATTATCGAGAAGAACGTAACAAATTTACAAGCTGGTTGAGCTTTCATTATTAAAAGAATCTTTTCGTTTGATCGAGTCAACAAAAACCTCTTAAAATCACCCCATAACCACATCGGCCCCTCGAAAAATGTAATATTTGAATAGATTTTTATTTCCGCCACGAAACGTACACATAATGAGTCTATTATTCAGATTACACCGAGTAAAGTTGTGTGGTGTATTTGCAGAATTCTGTTGTATTTAACAAAAATATACTCGAAAGCACAACCTCGACCAAATATTTACCTGGAAATTGAATGAAACCAACTTGGTCGAAAAGATTATCCGGGCTTAGTTCACTTACAGACTTTACTACTGTGTTAAGACGAAACTTCAAGTTCGTGTTTGTTAAAGTTGCTACACCTTGAAAGTTTATTTTTTTTCAATTTCGTATTTTTGATCTAACCGCATTTTATTCCTTTCTCAATGGAAGTTTACACTCGAAAAGTAAAGTGGTTTTCTATTACCCACTCCAAATAATGTAAGAAAATATTACAACAAAGCTTTGCAAACTGTTCCAAATGTGGATTGCCATTTAATTAGTTATTTTGTCTTTTTTATTATTAGACAAAAATTCAAAATTGGATAATTTTACTATAAGCAATTTGAAACGTATTTTTGTAATCGGCGTCTGAAGGATTCATTTGTTTATTATTTAACCAATCCGTAGTGCGTTAAGATGAGACAGTGCGATCTTCAGGCCGCACGTCCGTACAATATTGATTATCTAAGTAGGCGTCACCCAGTGGCGGATCCAGGAAATTACCATAGGGGGGGCGACAACATAAAAAATTTTTAAATAAAAAAATAAAAAGTAGTATAATAGCAATTTCAAAAATAGTTGCAACATTTATATTTGCAGAACATTTGTCTTGAGATTTACTACTTTGTGGTTTACTGTCTTGATTTTCATTTTTTTGAATTTTGTGCTTCTTTACAATCTTATTCAGGTTACTGTCAGTTAACCACAACCACGAATCGAGCCGCGATTTTTTCTCTATTAGAAAGAGGACAATTTTCTGAGCATTTTGAGACAGCACTTCGATGTGGATTATCCATTAGTTTTCGAGAAAACGGTATTTAAAAATCAAAATTTTACATGCATTTTACATAGGGAATTGATTCGCTCCCGAGTTCTATTGACGGTGCGTGCGTTCTGATATAGTCTTAGTGTTGGCAGTCAAACGCCATTGGGATACCGTACGGTACCCATCGACCGTTGCTAACGAGTTTCACCCCTTACGAGTTTCACCCCTTTCGAGTTGCACCTTTGGTGAGTTTGTGGTACTAGAGGGATGTTTTTAGTGAGTCATCGTTCGTCAAAACGGCGCATAGCGCCCGGAGCGGAGGGTAGCGGAGCGTCGGTTTTTACGAACGCAACCAAGGCAATCGAGATTCTAACCTAAAAACGAGTTCTGCGTTTATTTCTTAAATTATTGCATAATGTTGCGTAATATAATGGGTGCGGTTACAAGCAAGGGGTTCGATATGCACGTTGTGCATCGGATCATGTCACAATCGCGTCTGACTGCTAACACTAAGGCTATATCAGAACGCACGCACCGTTAATAGAACTTTCGTGTTAATGAATTCCCTATCTAAAATGCATGTAAAATTTTGAATTTTCAAATGCCGTTTTCTCGAAAACTAATGGATAATTCGCAAAATTTCTTTTTTTAATATACTCAGAAAATTGTCCTCTTTCCTAAAGTGCAGCAATCGCGGCTCGATTCGTGGTTGTGGTTCCCTGACAGATCCCCACATTCAGAGTGGACTGACTCGGACACCGTTTCATTTTCAAGATTCTTAATAACCTAGATATACGGTTAATGTGAATTTTTAAATCTAATGTCTGCTTACGTAAAATCAAGTTCAAATTTAATCAATGATTAAAATTTTACAAAAAACTTTTAAATTGTTATGAAATTTAATTTATTGTATGTATATTAATTTTTAACACATTTTAGGGAAAATGTGTTAGAAACACATTCTTCAGATAGAAACTCCAACAGCAAGTATAACAAAATAATATCTAATATTATTGAAAATTGAATATTGATTATTGATGAATAATACCACTGCACATATAGTTTTTATTGTTTTATAAAAAATCAACTGTAATTGTATGATAAATTAATTTCACAACTCCACTACTCACTTAATTTAAATGATATCAGTACTGAAGTACTGAAAATATATTCAAAAAACGCAAACTGAAATAAAAAGCACTTCTTTTTGCTTTAAATTATGAAAAGCAATGACAAAGGAGAATATTGTTACCTAAACAGATTCTTTCAGGAATTAGGGAAAACACCAGAAATTTTGGGTTTTCCAAAATTGCAACAAGCTTATACAATTTACCTGGCGCTATAGAAGCCTCAGATTAGGCGGCTTCCGGAAGTTCGGCTTTAAATTCTTTGAAGTACTAAATTTGGTCTTATTTTATAAAATAGATATAACATTTAAAAATATAATAATATCGTAGTTTTGTAATTTTTTGAGATTTTGAAGTTTAAAAAATACAAAATTCTTTTGTATTTTCTAAATTCTTAAAATAGTTTTAGGAATTTGTAATACGTCAGAATTTTTTGGTGTAAGAATTAATGTCTTTTGGAGCTCTAAGGGGGGGCGATCGCCCCCATCGCCCCCCCCTGGATCCGCCACTGGCGTCACCTCTTTTTTTAAATGTGTGTCTACTGGCCTTGGGTAATAATATAAAAAGTATAAATACTAACCTTCTCCTTGGAAGATATTTTTTTATTTTCTTTATTGGCTCAGTTCGTTATTGCGCAATCAATTATTATTGGGAGTTGCTAATCCTAACTAGAACTAGTAACTAATGTCAAATTGACATTTAACAACACGACATACCGGTGACAAAACAGCAGGATTTAATCTAGGATAATAATATAATAACGAACAGCGTTGGAAACGTAAATATAACCATTTTGGATGAAAATCTGATTTCTGTAACTCATCTTTGATTGGCCAATTTTTTGACTAAGGATTCCTTCACACACACACACACATGCCTGACCTGCTAATCTATTATATTTTCTGTAGATCTCACGATGTGAGATGTAGATGTAATTAGATAGCATTAGGATAGTTTTTATTTCGGGTAAGGAAGGGATACGAGTATGAGTATTTTTTGTGCTATTTTATATGTATAGTAGTCGTCACGGAACTTCAAGTCTCGTCATAATTAAAAACCATTGTTATGAGTTATGACGAGATGTGAAGTTCCCTGACGACTACTATATTATGTTTTTATTTGTACAATTTTTATATTAAATAATCAGAATTTTTGGTTTAAATATCAGGGCTCTCACATCCTTAAAAATTTTGGCTATGTTGATTGATTACATAATTATGTTTTTGTAAATATTATTATCAGGATTTTGTTCACATCCTAAATAAGGACCAACTAATAATCTACATAATATATACCACGTTTTTTTATTAATTTTGTTTAGATATTTATTTGATAGGGTTTTGAAAAATCCTAAATTTTATTAATAAATTTTTATGACTGTGAAATACTGACTCGTGTTAAACTAATTTTTTTTTATAAAACTTACAAAATTCAATATTTTCCTAATTTAAAAATATCGACTCAGGATTTCCGACTTATCTGAAAAACCTGGAAAACTTGGAAAAGTCAGGCAATTTAAAATAGTAGAAACTTTGTCCGGAAAAATCGATGAATTTTTGATTTTTAAGCGTCAGGAAAATTAAGACTTTAGTCAGATAACTTTTTTCCAAGTTTGAAAAACAAAATCCGTTGTAAAACGTATGATTTTTAATTACGCAAATTATTGAATTTTTGAAAAAAAGTTTTTAAGTTTAGTCAGCGATCATCTGGAAAAGGCAAAGAATATTTTGAAAAAAAGTGGAAACCCTACGACATATTTCTGAAAATTTTTCATAACTGAGTTCAAAAAGCAAATTTTGAATAATTAACTGTAGCATTTAGAACAGAACCGGACTGGGCACATAGACAATATGCTTTTAAAAATTGCATTGAGTTTTTTTAAAAATAATTTTTCATTTAATCATAAGTTTCGTAAAACGAGAAATTTTGGCTTAAATATTTATGCTTAACGGGCGGAACAAGTGGTTGAATTCTGAATTTTTATGATATAAATTTATGAAAGTAATAAATTCTCAGTTTCATTTTTGTGCCTGAGATGTCAAACCCCGGATCACTGGTCCGAAATTACTCTGCATCACCAAGAGCTGATGGCTCTTTGGTTAGGTCCCTAAACTTCGAAGCTTATAATTTGAAAATTTTCCTAAAAACTATTGTTTTTCGTTTTTCTTGCTATAATATAATAAAAAATGAAGAAAAAAAAACATAATTTCAGCTGTTCACTGTTTCGAGACTCTACTGTACTTGGATTAGATTTATGGCATCAAAGGTGCTCTAAATTTCAAAAATTCAACAAGTTTTTATAATTTCGAATATTTATGTTGCTTTAGTGAACTGAAGTGAAAAAAAATAGTTTTTGCTTTAATTATTCCTAATATTATTTGTGATACTATTTATTGATTATAATACTAAATTTTAAATTGTACACCGAGAAAAATAAAATTAGGTACTCTATAAAATAAAATAAGATATATTATATTTTTTTTTAGTGTTAATTTATTTATTTTTTAAATTTACCTCATTAAATATTTATAGACATCAAAATAAACGTTGTAATAATTTAATACTTACATAATTTCATCTTGTACTAACGGAATTATCTTAGAAAATACAACACTGCTTTGATTGGTATTCTGATAATTTTTAATTTTCAATCACTCATACGTGTTGCCAAAATGTAGCTCTAGAAAATTTGATCAGACTTAATCGCTCAAGCAAGAAAGCTAGCGCTCACCCGCTATTATGCAGGATTACAGTTGAGCTGATCGGTACCAAATAATTAAGGAGCTAGCATAAGTATTGCATAAAATTATTAATTCTTTCGTAAATCGTGCAATATTATACAACTTCGTAAATTATTATCCACGACTGAGCGAAGAGAAAGCTACTTGCAATTTTTTGTTTTTTTCTGTATACTAATAATTCTTTAGATTTCTGCCTGTTTGGTGAATTTTCTCATTTTGATATGCAGTTCGGGAAATTTTTTTAATTCAAATGACAATTTTAAAATTAACCAACCTCTGGAGCAAAATTCTTCGTACCTTCATTTGCTTCATTATTACATATCTGTCATACCCGTTTCTTCATTTTTTTTTAATTTGTAAAAAACGAAATTATTTTGGACGTCTAAATGCCGACGTGTTTTGTACGGGTTAAACTGAGTGAATTGGCTTGTCAGTTAAATTCCTTGCTTGTATATTTAGTTATGTCAAGATTGTCAGCCGTCATTCTATCGTTACAAGAGTAGCTTTAGTAATTCTATACAAAAACAATATTATTTTAACTAGAGAAAATTAATCAGTGGTGCTTTTCTCTTCAACATCTGCAATGGTACGTCACTTCAAATTTAACAAATTCAATTAATTCGGTATCATTTGCCGGGGGTTTTCGCATTAATAATCTTTTAAATAAATTAATTTTGTGATTTTATCTCTTTGATTTTTCACATGGATAAAGTATTGCAGTCACGGTTTGGTATTTCTTTAATTTTTATTAAGCAAATGGCAAGAGAGCGAGAGGCGGCAATTAATTTTTGCAGCGTGGAATAATTAGCTCGAAAAACTTAATTAAACGGGATTATAACACATAAAAGAGGTAATTAAATCGCAAATATTCGCTTCAAAGGAGAAAAAATCACAAAATCGAATTAAGTCTTTAAAATGGCTGAATGGCAGCTGGTATGGACGAACCAATAGAAAAACTGTATCAACCCTTGAATACATTTAAAATAAAGCGATTATATTTACAAAAACTTAATCCTCCATTATGTATAAAGTAGTGCGTCACCCTATTTTACAAAATGTGTATCAACAATGGTGTTTTTTGATAATCCTCCTGGAACATCTTCATTTGATAAACGACAATTATTGTCAGAGTATCATATCGTATTATAAATGATAATAATAAAAAAAATAAATATAGCGGATATAAGCAGTTTATTATGGCACAAAAGTTTCACGATACTGTGTTTCGTAAAAAATGGTTCTTTTATTCTTCGATGAATAGAAATAGTAAGAAGAAGGCGTACTAAAAACCACAGTTCTCAATATATCAAGTTACCTTCTGTGGTTTTTCTTTTCAATCGCTCCACAATTAGTATTTAATTTTTTTTATTCAAAAAAATTGATATGTTTGTGTAGCAATTACTTCAAATTTTTATTTTCTTTTTATCGATTTTTGCATTCTTCTTTTTTTTTTAAAGAATTAAATTTTTCTATCGGCCAAATGACAGTTAAATTATATTCTCGAGGTGTTTTTCGTTCTTTTTATCATTTTATCGATTATTGTATATTTATTTCGTTGTATCTCATGTCAGTCTGAATTGCTAAAATAACATTACTGGTTTTTACGTGAGCCGACTGCATTTTAAAATATCGCCTGGTTTATAAATAAACATGTAGTATTTGCAATATTTTTTTCAATCCAAATTAAAATTTATATTTTTTTCAATCAATTCCTTGAGTGGTTAAAATATTATATTTAAAATTATGCACGTGAAACTTATACATTGTGCATAAATAAATGATACGTGGTTTTAAACTGTCGAGTGGGTAATTTGAAATTTTATTTATGATGCCGGTGAAATTTCAGTTTGCATTAAAAAAAAATAATGAAGATAATTTAATTTGAGTTTGATGTATTTCAGAAATGAGCGCACAATTTCACGGTCATTTAAAAATTTAAAATGGCGAATTTGTTTATCATTACAAGCCAGGAAGCCATATACATCATGGGGAATTTTTAAAAATATATTTTCTTTAAATTACAATATTAATTTTTATGAGTTTTTAACTTATAAATATTCGGTGTAGAAGGGGAGGATTTAATTTTATAAGTTTTAAATATTGTTTGTTATGTCGTTCCTTTTAATTGTTCAATTTTAAAGACTTGATTAATTTCGGTTAATTATTTGTTTTCTCTAATGATCTTCCTTTAATTTTTATCTTTTGCTTCCGTTTTAATTTATTTTCCAAATAACCAAATTTTTCTTAATTTTATTTTCTTCACTTTTTAAATTCAAACTAATAATTTCATCTTAAAAATCAAAAATTGTGGGATTTTCGATTCTCACGCTATGTTAGTACAAAGACACTTTATTCTCCGCTAATCCGCTAAAATTTCCACTGGAAATAGGTGTAAAAAATAGTGGAAATATCATGGAAGTATTCGAAATTTTTGCAAGTAGGTGTATAAAATTTTTGATCGCGGTTGGCCCTAAATCAATCAACTTGCTGCAAATTACAAAATTCAAAAATAAAATAAACATTTTTCTTAATAAAATTAAAATCTACAAACTGCTTAAAGCCCTTCTGCCCTCCTCTACAAAATTTAAAAAAATATAGCTTTACGTTTTAAGTTAAAAAAATCGGATGTGGCCATCGCATAACTTTCCGAAAAATGAACTCCCAATTTACCTCGAATAGAAAAAACTACAATACTAAATTACTAAATCTAATAACAGAGCTGTTAGTAGCTGTAAGCCTCAGCTGATTTTTGTTTTGCTGCTGCAACAAATTTTCTGCTGCCATAACTCAGTTGTTTTCTATTCAGTAAAAAATATTAGTTGTTTTAACAAATTTTCTTATTCTGCATATAAAAAAAACTTTGTTATGGCAGCAGAAAACTTGTTACAGCAACAAAAAACTCTGTTGAGGCTATAGCTACTAATAGCTCTGTTAGCAGAGGGTCAGAAAGAAATGCAATGCAAATTTGGGCCATTTATATTCCGAAATACAAAGATGCAATTGAATTAAAATTTGGTAAAACCACATGCTTTTGGAACTTCAAATGCTCCTAGCGCTCTTCTGGATGAACAAACTTTCATAATATTTCTTGAGAGTGTTTCTGGAACATAGGGAAAACTTTCCACCAAATTTGAAGCAAATCGGTAGATAAAAAAATTTCCAAAAAATTTAATTAAAAAAATTTAAAAATATTTATAGAGCAAATGTTGTAGGTACTTTGATAGTGATCATTTTTTGTCATAATAAACTTTTACCTATTTCATTGCGTTTTGAAGTTATGATGGATTATGTCTTATAACTTCAAGTAAACCCCCCGTTAGCCTCATTCGATTTTATTCATCTTCACTGCGCTTCATGCCACAACAGATAAAAACTTAAATTTAAAATTTGGAGCAATTTCGTTACTTCGTTTAGATGACTTTTTCAAAAATTTTAGATATAATAGTATAACGTTGTTGGATACTGCAATAGGACGAAAAAAACGTTGAATTTTTGGGAGGAAAAGCCGCAGTGCAGAAGCAATGTTGATACTAATGATTTAACTGATGATTTAGCTGAAAAACTGATAAATTAGATTTTTTTTTGATTTTTTTGGATATAATTTAGATACTTTGTCATTGCAGTATCAACGACGATAAGGGCACCTTGAAACATAAAAATTTGATAAAAAATGGGGGGTCAATTTTTTTTCAATTTCCTTAATCCTTACTAAGGAGTTCGGAAAGTAACAAATGATATTAGTTAATTTAATAAATTAATTTTTAAGTTAAAATCTAAATTAAAATTAATAAAAAAAATATATGTAGCGCCACATACATAATACGTCAGTATACATAACAATTTTATGTAAGTATGCAATCATTTCAGCAGTAGATGCCTGTTCTCATTAGAATCACTCGAAATGTTATCTAAAAAATTGGTTAGCATCTGCTGTTGAATTTGAACTAGGAAGGCGGTTGTGGTCTAAATGCGACAAAGTCTAAAGGTTTAGAGGAGATAAGTGCCATGGGCGTTGCCCAAAATGCCACAAATTGCAAAAAAAATTTTATTGTTATGAATTTCTAAAAATAAAGTAATGTCAAGTTTGCAGTTTTCGGGGAGGGGACGGAATTGCACACCCTTAAGATAAATATTTTTATGCAGACTTGCAAGGAAATGTTATTATTTCCCAAGATCATGTTATCGGCGCGTTGCAAGTTAGGTGCAAAAAATAGGCTCCTGGAAAAAATAATTTCTGATTACGGTCCTGACCATGGAACGCTTTCAAATTTGCATTATTTGTATCTTTAAAACTGGGATTTACTTATTAACTACCCTTAATACACTTGAAACCAGTGCCGGATTAACCATAAGGCAGAAAAGGCAGCTGCCTAGGGGCCCACTTATCTTAGGGGCCCCGTGAAAAGAGATCTTTTAGGGCGGCATTTTGCATTTCGGCTGTTGACGTGACAAATTGAAATATTAAATTCTCCGAGACGCCACAAAAAGATCGAAAAAGCTAAAAAGAAAAAAAACTCACTAACCCCATATGCAAGTAATAATTTTCTAGAGGGCCCCGAAGATATGTAACTGCCTAGGGGGGCCCACAAATGTTTAATCCGGCCCTGCTTGATACAGTCTTGATTATTTAATTTTATTTTTCATTATTTAAATTTAAGATGCTCTGTTTACGGTACCAAGTAAAAAAAATTAAATTAAAATTTCTCGTGTGAAAATGAAGACTGGACAGCTCGGGAACCTTATTAATCACTGCAAAACTTAAACCTGATTGGATAAAATAAATATCAACTATTTTAATTTTATTTTTGCGTTTTTTGACACAGTTTGTATATTATGGCAGTGTTTAATTGGGCAGCGTGATTGCGTGATGCACTTGCCAGACAAAATTAATCAAATTGTTATCTCCTCCTTAAACGGTATAAACGATGCGTCTCTCTATTCCGGTCGGGTTTTATTCCCTCCTCAAAATTTATAATATTTTTCGGCCAAATAAAAATTTTTTTTTCGGTTTTAGCTGGAAAAGCAGTCGGAATGCATTTTTTGTATATCCCATAACTTGAATTAGCGAATTAAATTATCAATAAATTATAAAGGGTATATTTTTACAAGCAATCCAAAATAAATTATTGTGGTAAATCACCCACGCAAAACATTCTTTACCTAATCTTGGTTGTTCATCTGAAAGAGTACGTTAACTGCTATGTTTATAAGGGTGTACCTATATGGTTGTCAGGTAAACTCGGATACTTGGTTGAAATTTGAAACCTATTGCTACCAGAAACGCACCCAACTTTTGATAAAGAAATATATACAGCTACGACTAGAGAAATCCTCTGTAATTGATACATGGTACGTTGCCGTTTTTATGGGGGTCCTGTCAAATTTTGATGTCTTTACGTTGATAGTTAGCAATAACGGATTCTTAAATAGCCCACTACTGAAGTTACCTGCCATAATTTCTTCTCACGATTTTTCGAAAATAATCCTGCTTATTGTTTACCGTTTAATCAATGTAGGCTTTAATTTTATTGTTTTGTTTTGACGTTAAATTTTTAAAAATGTCGTTTGCCAATAAAAGTATCGGGTGACAATTTTGCAAAATTGGATACTGCTCACGGATCTTTCGAGTTCTTTGTTTACCAAATATAGGTCGAGCAAATTGTTCAATAGGCTTCCAAAGTTGTAAACACGAATTATTATTTTTCCAAAAAAAAGAGCTTAATTTCTCCGGTCGTTGAATGAACCTTTCAAAAAAATCGAACTAAATTTAAAATTCAGCTCTGTTTATTGTATTAGGTTGGTTAAATAAACAAACTAAGGAAGAACGTAGCTCAGGTTAATTTGGAAATAAACTAAAAATAAAACTTTTTTACATAAACTAATTTTATATGCTTAACTACCTTCCAAAAAAAAAACAAAAAAATAATATCGGTTTGGTTGGTGTAAGTGAGCAAAATTTTGCTTTATTAGAACAATGCGTTGTAGTACATTCCAATTCAAGTTTGGGTTGTCGAGGGGTTGGTGACGTAAGGGGCTTGTTTAGTTCGACCTGTGAACTTGGTTTGACCCTCGAAGTCGTCTGCTTTCATACTGACCTAAACTAAAGAAGATATGTTAAGTTTTGTTCACGTTATTTCGAATAATGTAAAATATGTCATCCATTGTATTTTCATCAGCTTTTGAAGCTGATGAAATTTTATTTTCATCATTTTATTTTCATCAGCTTTCAGAAGCTTTTGGAAATACAAATTTTAAGTTTAAAACTTGTTTGTCTTGTTAAAGTTTTATTAATTTCAAATTTTTTGTAATATATGAACTTAACATTGTAAGAGACAGTAAAAATGTCAAGAAGTAAAAGATATGGAGGTCATAAACAAGTTGGAGTTTAATTTTTTTTTTACTAATTGCTCGAAGCGTTTGCTCCATTTTTCTCTTTTTTTTGGGTTTTTGCCAGATAAGCCAGTCAACCCTTAGGTACTGAAACAGCCCCTGCATACGTAAGGCTATTTATCAAGCGTTGTTTGCTTGACAAGTTTTATATTTTATTTTAGGTTTGCTCCATTGTCATCGGCTATCCATGCTGCCACCTTTGTACAATTGTCACTTTATATTGGCACTATAAATATAAATAAATAGTTCCTGCTTAGATATCCCAAAAGATGACTATTCCTTTATTACGAACTATAACTTGCAGAGGTTTTAAAGTATTATTTCTTAAAGCAAACAAAATCGATTGTTCGGAGTCGTTCTGCGATATTTACAATCTCCTAGGATTGTAAATTAACTTTATTTTTAAATTGTCAAGTGACATCTCCTTTAAAATAATCAATATTTTCAAAATTTCAAATCACATTTTCGGTTTTATTATTATTTGTACGAAATGAAGTTATATAATTTGCATAAATTTTGAATTTCTTAACATAAATATTACATTAATTATTTTTTTATAATATTTCATCAAATGCTTAGTTGCCAATTTAATTTAATTTGTTATAAATATGCATGTATGCTAATTTTATTTGCATATAAATCCGAGCTCCAATTAGCCTAAACAAACAATTTTTTTTACTGGATCTTAGCAAAATTTGTCGCAGCTTTTCTTTTTCTATACGACTACGCAGGTGGCCCGAGTGTGTAATTAAGATCTATCGAAGATATACCTCTTACAAGTTTTGGTGCGTTTTACACAAAAGAGATAATTCCAACCACATAGATTAATCTCACATTGATCTTTACACGTTAAATTTTCTATAAACGCTTGTTAGAACGAGAACCCTGCTGCCGATGCATTCCTTAATTCCATTTTAGGAGGTTATAGATTATCGATAAACATCTCAACTACATTACCATCAGAAGCTTTTTTGCGTTTTTCAGAAGCTAATTTTTTTAAAATTTCTTCTTGCCGAGCAGACCAATAACAGAATATAGCAGAATAACGCCATATAGGTGGCGCTGCCCGTTGGGGAAGTACCCTCGGAGAGTCTAACTAAAATAACTGCCGAAAGCAGTTGGTAATTCTGTGTGTTATCCGCGAGTGTTGTTTTCTGTTAAAATATATTCCATATTTAACGATTATTCGTACACGGTTTACATATTGTTGAATAATTTAAATCTTGCAATCACTAATGCCATCTTTGTTCCGGAACATGCAATAGGTCCGATTGTACTTCTCTGTAAACTTATCACTCAATAAATTCGCTTAGATTTTATCTAAACGCCGAGCGTTTCGAATCTTACTCGAGAAAGTTAACTATCCTGTTTTTGAAAGTAAGCACATCGATAACGAATGTTATTGTTGCTGTCTGAGAAATCATCTCGATGTCATCAACAAATTTTGGCTATTCGGAGTGAAATAAAGGTTTAAATTGCTAGTTTCCATGTAGAATTTATAGATTCGGTTTAATAAGGTGGTCTGTTTGGAAAAGGGGAAGCTCCTCGGAATAATGCAATAAGAGTTCCATCGCATCTCATCTGATTGGCCGTGGAAACATTATACAGTATCGATTAATAGACACCACAACTAGAGTTCCCACGTTATTCTCAAAAAATGAGATTTCATTATGCAGCTTTCGCGAGGGTGCGCGTGCAATAATTCAAACTAGCGAGAGTTTAATCATTGCGTTTTTTGGAAATTAGTAACCTGAGCTAACTAGTGGATGTTTTCTCATTTGGACTGGATTTATTAAAATAGGAAATTTAATATAAAAATTTTGACAAAATAAGATTAGTATCATGAAATTTAGTAATTTCGTTTCTCATAAAGTATTTGACGTGATAAAGTCGAATGACACCTGATATTTTATGTTTAATAGTGGATTTAACATTGTGCTTAATTACAAATTCCTTTCGACAAGATTTATATTGAATTCTAATTATAAATACGACGCTGACTGTATGCCTAACTGATTTAATCTTATTAGTAACGTATTAGGCTTAAATTTTCACATTTAAAATATTAACGTGGCTCGCAAAACGCGGGCTCATAATTGAGCCAGTGTTTGATTTAAGGATAATCTGTTTTTTGTTCGATTAATAGATCTGGTCTAAATACAAAGTGATTTATGTTAAGCCCAAGGGCTGACTTAATAAAGATATATAATCGTTGTTCAAAAGCCGTTAAGATGCCACGACTTTTAGAACTCTTCCAAATTGAATAAATCCACTCGCTTATTCATATTTACAAATAAATGCACGTCCAATTTACACTTTCCCAAATAAGTACATCGAACCTCTCCAAAATTTACCTGCTAACAAAAAGTAATAAATAGATCGATATTTGAACTGTCAGTAAATGATTAATAATATGTCGTGACGTCAACGCCATATAAATAAGCAGATGCTTACAATGATCAATTTTATTAACAATGGGCTATCAATAAAAGAAATTTCATATTTTATCCTACGGTCTACAAATTTGTTAAAATGTAAAAAAAAACATTCGACATCGTTTAAAATTTTAATAATGACAAATCGTTCTTTGGACAGCTAAATAGAGAAAAATTTGAAATAGATTGGACCAACATTCGTTCGATTTATTCGCAGGTTTCACTGATCCAAAATTTCGTGACCCACAACCATGCCAGGGGCAGGATCGTTAAGTACGTTGACTGCTGGAGGTACCCGGTTCGAATCTGACCGAAAAATTCATTTTATTCTGACCCTATCTTTTATTGACTTTAAGAAATAAAAAAAAAATTGTGGTCGAAATATTGGTATTTTTGCTGCTATAGCAAAACAATTAAGTGCTAGAAACAAAAATATTAGCTTTGTGTTGGGCCAGCAAAATATTTTTTGCTAAAAACGCTTTTGGGGAAACAATTTATCTAATAACGAATAAACAGCCAACACCAATATTTTTGTTACATCAGCAAAAACTTTTGTTGAGTCGATTTTAAGTAATAACACATTTGTTATCGTATTTCGTGGGGAGAATAAGAAATAGAGGATCTGAGGAACTACAGAAAATCCAAGAAAATCTTAAATAACAGAGCTATTAGTAGCTATGGCTACTGAGTTTTTTTCTGTTATAACAAATTTTTTGTTGCTGCTACAAATTTTCTGCTACCACAACAAAGTTGTTTTCTATTTAGCAAAAAAGATTAGTTGATTTAACAAATTTTCTTATTTTGCATAGAAAAAACTTTGTTATGGCAGCAGAAAACTTGCTGCAGCAACGAAAAACTCTGTTGAGGCTACTAAAAGTTTCGTTAGGGCGACAAATCCCTTTTCACAGTGTACAGACAGCATTTTGCCCTTTTTCAAAAAGGATATTTCTTGAGGCAATCTTGGGAAATCTTGTAGAAGGAAATTTATCTTGTGACTCGCCTCTCGTCGTAACAACACCGACAAATAATTTAACTTATTATGTAAATAAGATAAATCTGTAACCATTATTACGTAATAATATTTATTATGGGTCGTTTAACGCCGTCGAATGTTAATTTGATACTATTAAAAATCCGCCCCTTGAGCGTAACAAATTCAAACTAAAATTTCTGACTTATAAAAAAGTGGAACTGCTTTTAAATTCCTGGTTTCTTTAATTCATGTTCACACCATATATCACAAATTAAAAAAGAACAATGAACCGGCTTTGAAAGGACCGGCCCACGCGGAATTGTTTGCATTCCGCCCCCGAGTAAGCGGACGGTTTAACCAGGTCTTCGGTTATTACGTAAGGTTCGATAATTAAAATGACAAAAAAATTTAATGAGTTTTGGTTTAAATGACACTTAAACTAATTTAAAAATAAAAATGTATTTAAAATGCAAGGAGTAGGTAAGTTTACGATCGGAGGGTCTGCTCATCACAAAAGAAGAAAGCGGTCGTTTATCACATTTCGTCCGCATCAACGAATTCTTTTCCCAAATTTGTGAATAATGGAGCTCGTCGGTTGCGGTTCGGCCGCCAACAAAAACGTATAAAAAGAAAATTTACTACAGTTTTTTCTGTGAAGTGGGCATTGACTTGACATCTGAAGAACTTGACCAAGTGTTTTATATTTATGTCCGTTTACCTGGGGCCCGTGTCCGTCAACTTTTGCTTGTATAATCTTGTAAACGCGTACTTTACATATGTTTCGTTTTGCCGTTGCGTGATTCTTTACGATGAACGATTAAACTTTCCCATTTTATGACGTTTATCGTTTAATTAATTAGATTCTAATTTTGTCTTTTCTTTTTTGTTTGCAGGTGAAAAACCTTTCAAGTGCGAATACGAAGGCTGTGATCGGCGATTTGCGAATTCGTCGGATAGGAAGAAACATTCACACGTTCACACGTCCGATAAACCGTACAATTGCAGGGTGGCAGGTTGTGATAAGTCGTACACCCATCCGTCGTCTCTCCGTAAACACATGAAGGTGCACGGATGTTCGGGAAGATCGCCACCGCATTACGACAGCGACGGCGAGGAATCGAATTCGTCGTCGGCGGGAAGCATTTCGGTAGCCGCTAGTCCGCAAGTGGGACCCCAAATTCCCTGCAGTACGGCACTCAGTGATTGGTACGTCTGTCAACCGACGCCGACACCTCCGGATCACATGAGCGGTTTAGGACATTTCGGCCACGTGCATCCCGGTGCGGCGACCGCTTACTAACAGTGGGCCATGTAATCATCAATCCTCTAGACAAAATGTGCAATTTCTCATAGTTAGGAACGCTTTCGATGGCAAAATTTTTCAAAATTGCAAGTTTAATGTCGCTTAGCAATACGTGTGAAGTTAAGCTACACAAAATCATTCTTTCGTGCCTGTGTAATATTAGTCATTGTAAGTTCAAAAAGTAATTTTTTGGACGACCCTCGTATGACATTGTACAATCATCTGTTGTTCTATTATTGTAAAAAGCATCAATCAGGGATCTCTAAAATTGACTGTAAAAATGTAAAATATAGTGAGATATTATACATTTTAATTGTGTAAATAATTTATTTTCAATTGGCTAGTTATTTTTATAACTAGAAATTTAAAGTTTATACGAATATAATTATAATCATTTTGAAATCAAAAAATAAAGAAGAAGAAGAAAATATATTCTACTATACAAACGAGACTTGTCAACCACGGCGTTCAAAAATTATTATAATAAATAAGTTATGGCTGTTAGTTTTTTATGATTAAAAATGAGTCGAGTTGTTGCCTGTTTTGGTTCATTAATAATACAATTCTGTGAGAAACATTTTAGACGTGAACTTTAATTTCGATTTTTTTTTATGTTAAAAAGTGAAGATGAAATGAAGAGGTATATTGCAACAACAATAACTGTTAACGCACTGATCGTTTATTATTTTATACTGTGTGATATGAAACTTAATATTAAGGATTATTATGTAAAAAAATAAAAGTTTGTATTATACTTGTACGTAAATGTAAACTCCCCCTCGCCCCCCCCCCCTCTCCCCGTGTATTATAATATTTTCACGAAATATTAAATATATATTTATCGAATTAATATGTTGTCTTTTTTAATAGCCACATATTTTTACTTTTAGGATTTATAGTCGGAATAATTTAAATATTTATGAAGGAACTTGTTTATTTTTTTTATTCATTTTTAAAAATTTTATTTTTACCTGCTTTATTCTAGACACTTTTTCATGTGTTTAAAATGTTAAGAATGTGTGTTTGACTTTAAACTAATATTAATAACCTTTTTTTATTTTAAATAGCAAATAACAAGCTGTAAAAAAGATATAAAATTTTTATTTTAATTACTGACATAACCATCCTACCCTCTTCTTCGTAATTTATGTTTAAATCAATAATTGTCAGGTTACACACATTAAAATCCTCGATACTAAAATTTTTTACCCCGGTACCATTTCATTATGGTAAATTATTTTTTTTTAATCTAAAATTTTTTGGTATTCGGCATGCCAGGAAGAGCTTCCAAGTTTTAAAATAATTTATGTTTGTCTAAATTTTTTGTTTACTCATTTTCTATATCAGTTGAGCGGCTGTTTTGTATTTTCAAATCTAAATGCATAAATTTAAATTCTTCGATATTCAACTCAAACAAATTTTTAAAAATTATTTTAATATTTCTCTTAATTCCAGACTTGTGAGCATTTCAATAATTTATTCTAGTAGGGTACTAACTTTACTACATATATTTTGTGCACAGAATGTGCATTCACATTTATTTAAAATCAAAACCAAAATACCTGTATGTTATTAATAATAAATTAAATAGCACTTTATTTCAAAAATTATCACATTGCAATCTGTAGAACCAAATTTAGTTTTTTGATATGATTTAGAAATGCATGAGGAAATCAGAGACAGCAAATCTTTTTGGTCTGCAGCATTTTAAGCAAATCAAAATTCCAGACAGGTTAATATTGCAAATATCGCGATTAAATTAATTTTAATTCTGCATTCTGCTAGTGGAACCGCACTTCCACAACTTTTTATTTCTGTTCTGTTATTACTGTCTTGTGTCTCGGTTCTTTTGAAAGTTCATTGACAAAAACATGTTTACTAGTCGAAGCCAAGATGACCTACTAAGGAAATTTAGTTATTGCAGCCCCCTATGCTGGTAGACACAGGATGCATTTGTGATATATTCGGTTGTGACAGCCCCGTAAGAAGCATGGTTTATGGTTAATGTGGCTCTCAAGCAGTCAGTGCCTTGGTGCAATCCTGACCCTTGGCTGTTAATGCCAAGTTATAATATTAACTATTATCAGTTTCTTCACAGAAATATTATAAATCCAACTGAAAACCTGTAACAGAATTTTGTATAAAATTATGGTAATGAGTTTTACTCCAAGTTAACTCTGTCACTGTTACGCCACTGATACTATCAGATAGGGACGGCTTCAAACTAAATTACTCAGTACTCAAGAGAAGCAATCCAAGAAGCAAAGCTATTTTTTGCTTCTCACCTCTTATCTTCAAAGTTTCTTAAGGATAAACGGCACAAATGAGCTATCCTACATTTTTTTTAGGAATCCCAATAATTTTTTCAACTTTCGGTACTTTTGCCATCTCCAAATTCGGCATAATATCTTCAGACAGGAAGATAACGCATAGAAACTCACGAGTGAGTTGTGAAATTGCTTCAATACTTTTTTATATGAGGAACTGAATATTTATCAAAGTAGGTTTTCTTGATTAGTACATTAAGCAAGATTATTAATTAATAATAATTATAATAAATTATATAAAAAGAGATAAATAGAAAAAATATTGTCTTCCCTTTAAAAAAATTTAAAAAAATCATCTTAGCCATTTTGATCTTACATATTGTCCCTATTCTTCTGACCATTTTGTGGTTATACGCTACTAGCTGGAAAGCCCGTCCACGGACGGGCATTTAGACCCGATTGGTTGGAAACTCGATTGATGTGCAACTCGTCCCAGGGGGAGTACCGTCGTCAGTACTTTAATATTTTTTGGTTGATAAAAAATGACACGCTGGAGCAGGAGCAGCAGCGGGCTGGGATTTTATGTATTAAGATACCCACGCACAAAACCTCTATTAGCATTTACGCTTCTACCCAGAGAGCAATATAGCCAAAACGTAGCATCGTATTATTTTCTTTTTTGTTTCTACTGTCTGGTTATGGATCTTGAAGAGTGCAGCCATTTTGATGAAAATTCTTCTTTCCTTTTTAATTCAGTTCTTAATCTCTAGGGAATTTTTTCGTTGATTATTAATGATGGTGCCAAGGTGTATGTATTTGCTTGTTCCTCCTCTTCTTCAAGTGTCATGTTCTATGCAGAGCGTTGGGAATCACTGGGCTGAAGCCAAGATGACGTACTATAGGGAATATAATTAATGAGGTGGTTTCCCGTTGCTTTTTCAATAGCTCACTGATCTATTTTGGGCTTTGGATCACAGTAGTGTAAAATTGGGATTATCCGCTTCCCAGTCGGTTAGTGTACGCTTTTACGCGAAGGGGTAAATATCCAATAAAATTTCTGTACACAAGACTCGGAATTCCAAAGATTTCCAAGAATTCCAACGATTTCCAAGAGTTCCAGTGATTTCTAAAGAATTCCAAGGGTTTCCAAGGAATTCCAGAAATTTCCAATCAATTCCGAGGATTTACAAGGAATTCCAGTGATTTACAAGGAATTCCAGGGATTTACAAGGGATTCCAGGGATTTCCAAGAAATTCCAACGATTTCCAACAATTTTAATAATTTCCAAGAATTCCAAGGATTTTCACAAAATTCCAGAGATTTCCAAAGAATTCCAAGAAATTCTAATGATTTCCAAGGGAATTCCAAACGAGTGTACACAACATTTTCGGGATATTTACCCCTTGTTTTACACTATAGTGCTGGTTTTGGTTGTGTTTGCTGACTCTTTCTAATATTTGGTTATCAAAGAAAAGCCCGTCTGAAGACGGGCAGATAGCAAAACTAATTTGACTTGGCTTGGCATCACATACGTTACCTACTCATTGGTGGAAGAACCTTAAAAATTTTAGAAAATTGGGAAGAAGAAAAATGAGAAGAGGCGGTTTTAAATTTCTCAATTTCAAACTGGAAGATAAGCATTAGCAGTTTTCGATATTTCAATTTTCAAATTATTCAGGGTGGGTCATGTAAAATTTGGAATTTAATTTTGCTTTAAAAAAAGTACTAGTAGACATTTTTCCAAAATTATGATTTTACTGGTAAGACCCATCATTGAAATTTATGAATGAAAGCCATTGTTCAAATGGCTTCCACGACTTGTTTTACAGTACCTCATTCGATCTACGCAAGTTTTCAGTACTGTCAACTGGGGTAACTTAGGCCCTTAAGGGTAACTTTAGCCCTAATTTAACTTTGGTACAAATGTTGCTTAACATACCGTGATTATGAATGGGATTATATTGTCCCAAAATAATAGTAAGCTTGATTTTTATGATTCTTACCCCAATTGAGGGTAAGATTGACCCACATTTTAAAAAAATTCGTAAAAAAGAAATAAAAACTGTCGAAGCTTTAATTTTCAGTCCTCTGAAGTTAGCAGAGTTCGATAACACCAGAAAATTGGATGTAAGTTTGGTATATCTGGTGTAATTTAACGCAATTTATGAAAAAATATGCAAAAATTGGGCCAAAGTTACCCCCGTTAACTGTATATTTTCGATCGGTCTAGGACATTTTAACGCGGCCGTTTGAAGGCGGGCGTTTGAACTCAGAGACGTTTGAACGCAGGGCCGTTTGAACGCAGGGCCGTTTGAACGCGAGGACGTTTGAACGCGAGAAATTAGATGCAATTGACCCCCCCCTTATTTTATTTAACCCGTCGTTGGTACACATATATTTCGCAACATGATTGTTACACTGTGAGTAGCTTTATTGTCATTGATGAATTGCAATAAGAAGTAGAAACCCGTGTACGTAATCGACTACGGGGGCGGTGTAATAGTTATTTACCTAAAAGTCAGGAAAATGATACATTACTTACGAGGAGCAATATTGAAATACGAGGCACTCTGTGCCGAGTATTTTAAAGCTCCGAGTAAAGTAAGACATTTTCCTGACAAGTATGATATTAAATTTTACCGAAAATCGTAAAAAATCGAAATTTTAAAACATATTAATTGAACAACATTTTTAAAATGAGCAAAATTCAAGTGTGTCATTTTGTAGACTACATAGTTACCATGCATGGTTACTGTCAAAACAATAATAAATAATAAAGAAAAGAACGACGTCTCTTTTATTTTGTTACAATTACTACTTATTTATTATTAATAATAATTATTATTAAATACAATATTTAAACATAATAAAAAGGGGGTGGGGTCAATTGCATCTAATATCTCGCGTTCAAACGTCCTCGCGTTTAAACGTCCCTGCGTTCAAACGTCCTCGCGTTCAAACGGCCCTGCGTTCAAACGTCTCTGCGTTCAAACGTCCCTGCGTTCAAACGGCCGCGTTTAAATATCCGGCTCCGATTTTCGATTGTTTGCGCCTCTATCTTGTGAACGACAGTATCGATTTCCTGTTTTAAGGCCTCAATCCTCAATGGACTCGGGATTTTTTGCGTAACACCTATCTTTCACGGCGCCCCAGAGGTAATAGTCTAATGAAGTCAAACCGCAGCTTCGAGGCGGGCAATTGACTTCCGCGTTTCGGCTGATTTTGCGGTTTTCGAACACAGTGCGCAAAAGATCGATTGCAACGTTGACTGTGTGGCACGCCGTCCATGTCATCCTCTTCAACTTTTAGGAACAAAAAATTGCTGAGCATGAACGGTAACGCTCGCCATTGACGATAACGGCGACTCTTCGCTCATTCTCGAAGAAAAATGGGCCTATGATGCCGCCATGCCAAAAACCGCACCAAACAGTCACTCCTTGTGATGCATCGGCTTCTCCTTGACGACGTGTATTTTTTCCGAGCCCCAAATGCGACAATTTTGTTTGTTAACGTAGACCCTGAGGAGAAAATGAGCTTCAATGGAAAAGATGATTTTTTGGTAAAAATGTTCATCTTCACCCACTCGATCTTCAGCCCATTCGCCCAAGCGAAAACGCTTCGGATAGTCACGAGGCTTCAGTTCTTAGACTAATTGAACTTTATAAGGGCCTGAAGGATATTCCGTATTCTCTCTAACTTACATTATTTTAGATTCTTTAAATAAACTTTAAAGAACATAAATTCCCCAATTTTGAAAATATTTTTAAGCTCTCCGTCTACGAAATTTAAAAAAATGGAAAATCTCCGAATGTTCCGAAATGTATATTGTATGTAGATCAAAAATTGGATCCGCTTGAAATTTGGCAGATAGGTATGCGGTTAACAGAAAAACAGCTGAAAGTTGACGATTGGGATGCTAACCGCAAAGTTATAGTTTGACGATTTTTTCGAAAGCGTCAGGTAAGTTTTTCCAAACTAGAAGCTTTTAGAACGTTTAACTTGTGCTACTTTATAAATTTAACAATTTAACGATTATTACACGCACGATTTCTTGTTATATGCTAAGTATAGAAAAAATATTTGCTACACCAGCATGTTTCCATACGCCAATGTAGGTACTCTTTCTTTTCTTAAGCCATTCAGTCGGCAATGTCGATCGACGATAACAATTGACTTATAGTTTCTTTTGTAAAATTTATGCGATTTACAGGAAGTATCGTCAGCTGATGCCGAACAAGATTGCAATATTCAAGAGGCATTTTGTTCCTTGATCTTTTGTTTTGCCTATATAAATATTGACCCAAAGAAATAATACGATGATGGCAATTATTCTCAGCTTTTTTTGTATCTATCAGATGAACGCTCTTTCAGACATAAATTTTAGATAATATTTTTCGACCGATGGTGAGTAACAAAATGAGTTTAAATTTAATGAATTTTTAGTACCTAGGAAGTTGTATAGTATCGTTTGCGTATCCGCGCTTCGGGTATGCATACGTCTTTGACGTACAGGTGCGTCCGTCTCACACGCAGTCCATAATTAATTACACTTTATTCATTAACATAGATTGTGTGGGAGGCCTCCTGCACATTTACTTATTGTAGCACACATAACAATAGCTTTTACCTTATTTGAATATCTCGATCAGTTAACGGCTACCATTTTTTTTACTATTTTCCCGATGATATATGATTTCTTCCATGCAATAGATATCTCTTATGCTTAGTATATTATAACTAACGGCTGTGAAAAATTCGATGGTTTGTTCGTGTAATGACTTAATTTAGCGATTATTTTATCCTAATTGTTTCAAAGGTGTTAAATTTGAATTTAAATACCCTTAATGGTTTTTTTTTAAATTAACTCGATCTTTTGAATAAGAAGTAGGTAGATACAATAATATGTAATTTATTCCGTTAACAGTTGGACGGTACTTGCTCGGAGATCGCAGAAATCGCATCAATATTATTATTATATTAAGAAAAGTGTTTTTGTTTTTCAGCAATTAAGTGGTCACGCTTACTACGTTAGGACAAACAAGGGATCACTCGATTCGGAAATTTTTATTGATAGGGAACAATAAGTCTGTGTTTAATTGCCATACAAAAATTAATCAATCTTGGAAGACAAAAAGTTCAAAACTGAAGTTTTTTTTATTGTTGTAAGAGTTACAAACAAGATAGTTTTTGAAGTGGTATAGCTCAAGTCATATATCATGTGTATAATATTATTTTATTTTTGGTACCATTGAATCACCCGCCCTCTCACCCCTATATATCCAAAAACGAACATACAGCACAGCAGGAGCCGCGTCTGGACAATACGTTCCAAACTTATATCAGTTTTTTATCCGCTTTGTTGGCAGGCAATAAAGATGAAGAACCTAATTTTTAGATGAAATATTTATTATTTATAATAACTTCTAATTTTTGTTTATATATTATATAAATTTAATTTGCTTCGGCGTTGTTCTGAATTTGAGTTAACGACCGACGCGACGCAACGGTTTAACACAATTGCACAAATAAATTCAAAATTAAGGCTCTCGGAAAGCAAAAAATGGGAAAAATAGTCCTGTCATACAAATACAGAACAAGTGTGTTGGAGTATCGTCCTAATTTAGTATAGTTGAGACAAGAGCGCGCGTTAGCGTCCGATGTTGTATGATAGATCACCTCTTCGGTAAAGAATGCCCCGCTTGGTCAGAGCTGTAAATCAGCATATTTCTACGCTGGTTTTTTGTCTGGATTCTTGTGCTATTGGTTGTACTTTATTAATTTACGAGACCGATGCATATTTTCGCACGCTTTTAATTTTAAATATTTCCCTTGAGAACTCGTTCTATTAACTACCTATACAACATTAAACAATAACAACGTCCAAAACATAAATAAAGCTCTTAAAACTCCCTTAATTTTTGATGAACACTAAAAAAATGGCACTTAACGAAAAAATTATGGTCGTGTCGTGACGTGACACCGGAATGCGACATGACCCTCTTTTTCGCGTGCCAAACATTTTGGATATGGTTTATTGTGTAATTATTTATTCGGATGGAGATCGATTTTTATGATAAATAATTATGGTTTTACAAGTAGAGAAAATCTACGCTTGACATGTAGAAAAGCAATAAAGTACACTATAGAAGTAAAGAGTAGACGTGAAGCAGCAACATTCTTAAGATTTCTTATAACCAGGTTTCTTCATCGGTATAGGTATGGTTATGCGCTGTATTAATTTGATTTTATTTTATTATGACGTAGATCGATAAATTTCAAAGTGGTTCCTTAAAAAATGGAAGCTTATATAGAGACGGCGCCAGATGATCGGCGCCAATCAAAAAATATATGATTTTTTATATGTTTACTTGATTTTTTTAATAGTCAAACGCATATTATTACATTAAAGATAAATATAATGATTTTTAGAAGGCACTGTGCTAATTGATAATTAACAAGACAAAAACTCGATAAAAAGTTTTATTGGCTGTAATTCTTCCTTTTTTATTAGCCCGATGCAGGATCGGGACTGATAACATTTTGCACCGCCCAAAAGGGGGATTTCCCGATTTTGCAAGTCACAATTTTCGACCGACAGACCCAGACTGAGCATTTCATTTGAGTAATCACGTTCAATTAAGGTACCAAATGAATTATGTCAAATTAAAATTTCAACATTAATTTGTTTACATCACAGCCATTTGAAAAAGTAAATACCAATTTGGTTACTGTTAATAAATTATAAGATATATATAATAATTTTCCACAATGTCCGGAATGTGAATATTAACATATTCTTCTAATTATTGAAGGCCCCGTGCTGTCGTAATGTGCGTACAGTTGAAGGGGTATTAAAACCACAGGGGCTGGGTGGAACCACTCCGGGGGGGCACGTTTGGTTCGGTTTCTAATTAACCTGATCGATTGCAACGCAACATTTATTATGCAACTGCATAGTAAATCAATGCACTATTTATGGGCTCCTACTTGTTCCCTTTGCCAACAACTGCAATCCTATATTATACGAAATTGGCTCAGCCAGAAAATGATGATATTACAAAAAAATTGATTACATCAACAATAAACGATACTAGCGACTATTAATAATAAAGATTTGTAGTAAAGAAAGCTTTGAATGAAACAAGATTCATTCAGACAAGTTTTAAGGACATATTTTTTAAATTATGACAACTAGGTTGTACATTGGAGACTTTGGAATGTCTGTTGGCGTCTTTAAATGTTCTTCCAGCTAGTTTAAACTAATCGTTATTAAATAAATTGTTATTTCAAATTGTAATTCTTTTACACGAGATTTTCTTTAATTACGTAAACATAATGCCAAACATAAATTTCAACCTGAATTTTTGCTTAAGATTAAGACGATAGGCCAAATTTAAAATTATATTATGAACAACATTTTCTTTATGAAATTCTTCGACTTGGATTTTTTCTTCTGTACCTGGTATATTTTTTGTTTTATTGGTTTTACCTGGCGCCCAATAAAGAAAATAAAATAAAATCATTTGTTTGGATACTTAAAGCTCAAATACATTTAAAATTCTTTCAATTGTACAACATAAGATAAATACTTAATTGAAGTTTTAAACGTTTCGATGATTTTGTCCTTAATGCAGATTCCGTAAAACGCTTATTGTCGCTTTGGATCAAAGAAGACAAGCAGCTAACTTCAAAATATCTCAGTAAAAAGTATTTCTAAGAAGAAATTTTGAGCTTGCATCTTTAAAATTCCTGAGCTGTGTGACAAATGATTTGCCGCTTGCAATTTTCATCATCGACATACATAATTAGGTATAACAACTTCCACTTTGGTGTTGGAAATGAAAACGAGGTACAACTTTAGTATTTAGTATTTTCATTCTAAAAAATAAATGTAATGTATACTACTTCTTGAGAAAGAAAATCTTTGTCTCACTTTTTATAAATAATTTGAGATTAGCTAAATATCATAATTTTTAATTATTTACATTAACTTAAGGAGGCCACGGTTTTGCATGCCCTCCGAAGCACAAAATTGGTCGTAAGAAACGATTTCTGACCTTCAGAGGTATGAATGTTTTTTTAGATTTCACGGCTGACTAAGCTGACTTTATATACAGCTTCAATTCAAATTCTAATCGGTATAAACCGTTTTCTCTAATTAATATTATTAATAATTATATCCTTTTCGTTATTTTCTTATTCGGAAGGAGAACATATCCTCACATCTCCCTTACATCTCCTCCATATCTCTTCACATTTCCTCCACATCAAAAAGTAGAAAAAAATATTTGTTACTAATCTACAAAATTGTGCAGAAAAAGTACGCAATTGTGTCATTTTTCTGCACAATTGTGCAGATTAATAACATTTTCTCTCTGTGTATTTATTAATTTTAGAATTACTTATGTGCTACATCAGTGGAAAAATTTGGCTCTGTACGCTCTAGGAGGGTACTAACCAGTGCAGGATTCAAGCTTAGGCCCACGAAATCCAGGCCTAGGACGGCGAAAATTTAAAGAAAAATTAAAATTTAAAATTTGATTTGGCTTAACTTTGCTGCGAATGAATGAACAAATTTTTAAGACCGTTGGCGCTGCAGTCGACAAATTCTATCGACATTGACAAGTTCCAACAATAATAATATTATTTATTGTGATATTTTGGGTTTGTTACTTTGCCTCCCCCCCCCTCTTAAAATTTTTGGCCAAAAAGCTAGCTCCCGAATCTATGGAACTAGCACCGGCTAGCACCCAAATATTAAAGCTAGCAACTTTACAGTTTTTTCACAAATCTACATTGCAACTGGGAGGAATTAAAGTAAAGCTAGCCTCTCCAGTTAATATTTTGGCTCCAAAAACTAGCTCCCTAATCTATATACACCCAAATATTGGAGCTAGCACCATTTTGAGTCGGTTGATGTTTTATTGAAAGCAAAAAATGATTAATGTGATTAGTCATAAAAAATTCATTTATTGTTCCGTTTTTAGAAATTTATTATTGCACTAAAAAGAAATTTATATTTGGATTAATAAACCTCAAAATAAATAAAATACAGTAGAGTCTGGAAACAGTGGACAGCGAAAATCGTGCTTTTTAATATTAAATCGGAATTTTATTAATCTTATTATTTTCTTTTTATAGCATAACAAAGAATGAAGAAAAAAGATTTTTATAGCATAAAAAGAGAGAAAAAAAATTAAATTTGGAATTAATATTTAAAAAACAAACATGATTTTCGCTGTCCAGTAGCGGCCATGGAAATTGCATTGGGAATTATTCCCGAATTAAAAAATAAATTTCTTAGTAGAACACATCTATAACGAGAACTCAAGGAACAAGTCTACTTACTCGTTATAACAGATTTTCGCTATAAACAATCATAAAAGCGTATACAAAACGACAAGAGACCAAACGATTTACTCGTTATAGTCGATTTTTCGTTATAACGGGACTCGTTAGAGAGAGGTTCAACTGTATTATTATCTATATTCTTAAAAATAAAGAATACAAAATAGAATAGAAATAGTTAAAAAGTTAAATTTTTGGTTTGAAACTCATAAGCTCAAAAATACATTTTCTTTTTTGAACACAATCACAAAGCTAGGTTTTTCAAACCGGGGGTACACACATACATACAAGAGATTGTGGTCAAAAAGAGTAAATGTGTTATTAAATTTTAAATCAGAAATCTTAAATTTTGAGAAATTAGATTTCCGGTTTAAAACTTATAAGAAAAATAATGCGCACAATCTCTGATGTACTGGGGGTATGGATCTTCTGGATCACAATCTTCGGTGTTCTGGAGGGTATTCCATACCCCCCAGACCCCCCGGTTTGAGAAACCTAGCTTTGTGTGCGTATTGTGTTTATATTCTGTAAATTTCATTGGGAATTGTTATTTTAATTCGGAAATATTCAGCGATGCAATTTCCATGACTGCTACTGTATATGTTAATGTTTTATTTATAATAATTACTATTAAAAGCAAACATGTCCCCATATCGGACAGGGCCTATGGCGCAGACAACCCTAAATCCGGCACTGATTAGTATTATTAATATTTATTTCGTTGTTTTCTTATTTGGAATGAAAACAACATAGTGACATTAACAGGGCCGGCGCTAGCCAATTTGCCGCCCCGTGCAAGTTTTAGACTATGACACCCTTAACGGGTAAGGTAACAAGAAAAGCTCGCCTCCGCGGCTAAGTAACATTTGATTTTTTGAATTTAGGCCAGCTTTTAAAGTCAAAAACCCCACTGTGCTCCGCAAGCAAAATTCTTTTTAAAGGAACGTGGCCGTCATTTCATGGCTTTCATAGGAATAAAATATTGGAACTGTTGGATAGATGATGGAAAAACAAACAGGGCGTGCGAATAAACTGAAGCAACAAAGATATAAAATGATATCCAAAATTTCACATGCGAAAATACGAAAAATTGCCGCATCAAAAATCTGCCGCCCTGTGCAAAGGCACCGTTTGCACATATGGTAACGCCGGCCCTGATTGTATTTACCTAAATATTCCAGACAGAACAAACGTGACAAACTTCATAACACTAGAACTCATCGTTTGAAAACTTTTGTTGCACTATTATCCATCGCTCTTTCGTCTTAAAGATACTAAGACGCGTGTCCACTTTTGGTTTTTGCCGGCGGCGTAAGCCGGACGCTTTTTATGTAATATGTTTTAACATTGCCTGCACACCTCCCCACTAAAGCCGCCGGCAAAAACCGCCTAAGTGGAGACGCGTCTTTAAAGTGAAAAAGTTTCATATCATAGCCACTAAGGATATTAATCAATAAATTTATTTTATATTTTATTTGATTATACACAGAAAGAAATGAGGGGTAAATCTCCCACAAAAATACCTACACCATATCTCCTTTTTCTCTAAGCCTCTCAACATTTCCTCACATCTCTCCACATTTTCTCACATCTCCTCAATAACTCCTCACATTTCCCCCACATCGGAAAGTGGAAAGAAATATGTGTTACTAATCCACAAAATTGTGCAGAAAAAGTACGCAATTGTGTCATTTTTCTGCACAATAATTGTGTAGATTAGTTACACATATTTCTCTCTGTGTATTTATTAATTTTAGAATTACTTAAGCTGCATCAGTGGCACCTTGCTCGATTTCAAAGACCTTCTCAAACCCACAATAATATTATTTTTGAATTTCGGTTTTTAGTGTTGATTGAGTCCAATATCCGGAATAATTTGGCACAACAATGAACTTAAACAATTATTCTGTCGAAGAAAACGTTTTCGTAGTAGAATGACACTTCCGACACTGAATTTCACACTTATATTTATGCAGATTTTGTAGAAAATTATATAATAAACAATTTACGTTCTACAATATTTTTTTTCGTAATACTGCATAACCACTACCGGAATATGCAAATTCTAAAACGAAGCTTCATGGTGGTGATCACGGTTTAAAGTAAAAATGAAAAACGTGGAATAAAGTTAGTGATTAGTGACAAAGAATATATAAATGAAGAAATTTTTATAATGGTAAGTACATACTAATCTTGGTTTATTAGACATTAAACGCTGAAGCATAAAATTACCTACACCTTTATTCGGTTTATGAAATTTAATAAATAATTCTCGAGAACCGCATTGGCAGCAATAAAATAGTTTAAATGATTTACGATTATGATCAAAGAAAGTTGATTGTTAATTAACAAAGCTTCCCTTCGCCGTATACCTCGTCGACATAAATTTTGCAATTTTTTTAGAAAATATAGCAAGCTTTCGTCTTTTTCGCTGTTTTTGGGTTGAAACCTTTTTTTATACCTCAACTGAAAGTTATATCTTGAACTTTATCGTTTCCCATCGGAGCTGCAGTGTATCAAATGTCGCATTCTTAGTAAGGTGTTAATTTGTATCAGGATATCTGTTCATTTACATAATCAGGTTCTGGACGAGCGAGCAACTGATTGTTTAATAATAAACAGGTTATTGTTGTTAGTTTACATCAGAATGGAGCGAAGAAATAAAAATTTGAGTTTGTCTGATGCAGATGCGAGGTTCTCATGAGTAAGCAAGCTTTAATTTTACAAATATTTCACATCCTTTTTATTTAATCTTTATTTTTATTACTTAAGAAATGGGATAAACTGCTCAGAATGGAGAATCACTAGAGTAAATTAAGGGTGTATAACATACTTGTATAGTACATAGTTCTCAGCTTTGATCTCAAAATACACTTAGTGCCTGCTGAGAGGCGTGAGGGTTGTTATTATAAGGGGTGGAGTGATAATATTACAGGAAAGTGGAAAATAAATAATCAAGTTTCCGTAGTTATAAAGGAAACGTTTCGTTGGATAAAAAATAAAATTATTCAATAACCGCACCATTACTTATGCACCAGGATAACTGTAAATATATTTCATTAATTATTATTTAATACTAATTAACATAACAATGAGTACACATAAAAACAAATTTTAAATTATGGATGCTGTATGGGATAAATTATTAAGTTGGGTTTGTGAAGAGAATGGTTGGGAGAGGTCAGGTCAACATAAGAATGCAACTCATTACCATTATCATTTCATTAAGCATTTTCATCATTTATAATGCTGTCATTTTGCGAACTGCTTAGGTTAACAATAGTACATTGTCTTATTCGGATTAAAAGTGAAACTTTGTTTGACAAGCAATTTTTGCATTTGCAAGGCGGAGCGCTAGCGGAGCCGAGCGAATGCAATAATTGCACGTCAAACAAAGACACTTTTAATCCAAATGAGACATATTACTTTTTCTCCAACCAAAAATTAAATAAAATTTAAAATATAAATACTTAATTTTAAAACATTATTTGATGTAATATCAGAAAAGTCACTTTGACATTTAAAAATTGTATAATTTCGAAGAGTGCTTTTTCTATATTGTTTGAATTAGCAATAACTCGAGAACGGCGCTAGATATCAAAAAACTGAGCAAAAAATTCTTCCCCCTCGTCACAGACACACCCCCGTGAATTATCGGTAGGAAGGCATATGCAAAAATTTAGATCGATCGCGCACAAAAATAGTAAAAATTAAAATCACTTTTAAGTCATGCACAAAAAAGTTTTTTTAGTGCACGTAAAAAAAAGTGTTGCTTAGCAATTTTCGCATTTTTATATTAATAACGAAAACGTCAACTTTTAGTTGAGGTAATGCTACTAAAAATGTACTGCTTTTAATACGGTTGGAGAAAATCAATTTTTTTGTCTTATTAATTTATTTATTTCAAAGTTCCACTTTTAAAATTAAAACGTAAACAGATTTTCTCTTGTACCTAATCTAGCTCCAGTATTTACCTGCCTACACCAAGAACCCACATTTTGCTATCTAAATTATAATTAGAAAAACACGATCATTTGTGATAGCAATCATGTTAGGAATGTTTAGGATAAAGTTAGCCACGTGTTCGAGACCACACCTGGATCTAAAACATTAAAAACCAAATAAAACTGCCATACGACCCCTATCTCATTTCGTGATTTAGGTCCGATGACTGTCCGAAGAAAAATTTGGGCAAAAATTTCAAATATTTTTTTTGTGCCACACAACGTAAAGAACCAGCCAACTTCCATTTTCTAAATTAAAATTAAATAATTTGCTTTTAATGAAAAATGTTTTTTTATTCCGAATTTTAATGATTTATTTCGTTTGATGAAAACGCAGCGGGAAATCTTGAAAACAAAATTATGTTAGTGGGTTTTTGCTGAAATTAAAAGAAAAAACCAAAATTATATACTAAGGTAATTACACTAATCCAATAAAGAACCTACTTATTATTTTAGCTTCCACACGCCTACTAAGCTCACCATCTCTTAAGTAGTACCGGGCAGCTAACATTCCAACTCGGGAATAAATTGAAACACTAAAGAAACCATAAATTACGAACGGAATTTAAGACAACGCGATTTCCATCTTATTATAATAAATATAAATATATCGTGATTTATTTTCAGATAAGATATAACAATTTGAATGAGTTCTCAAAATTTAACACAAAATTGAGCCTTCACAATTTTTTCAAATAATAAATCCAGACGATACTCCAATTTTACCAAACGTCTAATTGGGTTTTTTTCAAATTTTACCTCTAAAGTCAGGTTTATCGGGAAAAAATGGACGAGAAGACTCCATTACCAATATCTTTTTTTTTAGATTAATAAATTTTGAATTTTAATTTTTATGTCTTTGCCAGTTCTTAAGTACCATTTTAATATGTAAATATCGTCTTGTTTAAACTTTTTCGGGATAATTTATTTAATCGTCGAGACATTCGTTACCTCTAACGAAGGCAGAGCTTAGTTTGATAGCGATTACATTTTTAGTTAAAAATTATAAATTCAAATTTGGTAACATGTCTTGTTGTGCTATGTGAAATAGTTAACACATCCTTAATTTTAATATTTTGATTAATTGCTGTATAATTTCAGCATAGCTCTCAGAATTAAAAAAAATTGCTTTATTGTCACGAAAATTAATTTATTAAGTCTTTTAATTTACATGCAGTTTTAGTTTTAGTTTAAAAATAAAGGAAAGAGATAGTAAAAGGATAATGAATGCAAAATTAAGTAACAATTGAATTAAAATTAAAAGTTGAAAATTTGTGGCAACCCCACATTTAGAAAGATAACATAACAATATATTCAAAAAAACGCTTTGCTCAATTAAGCATTTATTTCATTTTGGAATCTAACTACTCCGTTTTTTACCAAGTTTTTACCAAAAATAAATAAAAAAAAATAATTGCAATATAAAAACTTGGGGTCAATCGTTCGTAAATGCGTGACCCGTTTCTTCTATACCGCAAAATATTAAATCAATAAACGAATGCATCATAGCAAATGATTTAGTATTTATCCCTAAAAGATAATTTATTAAAACTATCAAAGCAGCGTATGTCGTATAACTAGGAAAATCTCGTGAAGTTTATGTAAGGGGTGAAATGGGGGAGTAATGGTTCGGAATGAGATGAAGGCGCCACCCTATATGCAATCACACATATACAATCACAAAGATTGCACGCTTCTTGACTCTACACACCCAATAATTCATGTTATAATGGGACAAACGATTAACTGACGCTTGGGGGATTGTATGTATTTTTTCTTGTTTGGTTTACTTACTGCTTGGGTAACCGCAAATGAAATGTTTCCAAATAAAATAAAATAATAGAAAATCGTAAAAAGTAGCTGCATTATGATGCATTCGCGAAATGGAAAGCGCCGAACGCTTTTTATCGAGAATAACACATCCTAATGTTATTTTATTATTATGGGTCAAGTTTATAAAATGCCGGGTGACTAAAAAGTAATACCATTAACTGTTTTACAATGTTGGCAATACAAGTTCGGTATCAAATTTAATTTTATATCCATTTTAACTCATCCTGAAAACGACAATTTCTTTCCGTAAATGGATAAAACAGTAGTAATTTTTTCCGACCGCTTTGTCGAATGTGGGAAAGACGATACAAGTTTTATTTTAAATGTAAAACACTTGGACAGTAGATACGACCATAATCTATTGTTTTCGACGGTTTAAATGATCAAAAAAATATAAAACTGGTTCTTTTAAATTATTCTGCTCACGATGCTCTCTCCAAGATTTGGCATTTATATAAAACAAATTGTATTTAATTATTACTTTTAATTAGATTCCAATACTTCCAATTTGGAAAATTTTAATTTCATTATATTCCAGTCTTCCAAAAAAAAATTCCTGCAGCAGCACAAGCTTTTCTGCTTTTCTTTTTTTATTTTTCTCAATATCTGGATTTGGATTTGAATGAAAAATAAGCAACCAATCGCATATCCCCCCAACGGGGGATGGGAATAGCTGCCTAATAATATAATAAGGATTTGAACTCAAGAATGGTAGCGATCCTGCATCTGTGTATCCTGATCATCCATCCGATGCCACCCAGAATATGAATTAATATATTGGGGTGATGGTTTTATCAGATATAAGATAATGTGGAGAATCTTATGCCCGTCTAATAGTCACGAATCAATCCGAGACTCAAGATAATCCTAGAATTTACCAACAAGATTATTGGAATTTAGACCGTATCGTAGCAACAGCTGCTATTTATAGAATTTGCCCCGAATAACGGAACCCCCCAAATGTGGGTATTATTACCTTCCTTTCCTGAGCCACCTGGATGGTCCATCACGTGCTTGGTTGAGATGTGTCTCAAAAATGTCCTTCTGGGCCTCAGTGTGCTTGTCCAGAAGGTTGGAGTGGTCAATCACTGCTACTCGGGGGGTTCTTAGTAGCTGCCTCCTTGTAGGTGACTGAACCTGATGCAGTTGCAGAGGTTTCAGATGCGGTCACCTTAACCTTCTTCCTCTGATTGCTCAGAGGTGATGGCAGAGAATCCCTTTTATTATTTCACCTTTTTAAGGTAATTTATTCTCACCTCTTTTTGGTGATGCTGTTGTCTTTTTGGTGATGCTGTTGTTCTTGTCCTGAAGTTTGGGCAGATCAGCCCATTTGTGCTCGGTTATCTGTTTTTGCAGACTGGCTTCCTCAGTCGCTTTCTGCATTTTTTTTCCTCTCGGCACCATAGAGTCTTTGCTTTTTAGGGCGAGACTCCACAGCGTCGCCATCGGGCAGGGCATCCTCTAGGGACGTCCTCGCCTTGACCCCAAAGGGTAGAACCGCATTAACCTCTTGTAGGTGGGACATCAGAATCTGACGTACCCACCGCAGCAGTGTGTTTAACAGTGCAACCCCAGGAAGCGCAACTTTCTGATGTGTTTTGTTTGCTTTATTATCCATGTAAATAAACTAAGGTTTCATCCTCCAGAGCTCCCCACCCACCACGAAGCCTCAAAGAGGACGCTTAGCAGAATGGCTGCACACGCACGTCCCCGTCGAGAATTGATCTTAAATCGAGATCAATTCTCAAAATAACAGCTATTTTGCTACGATACGGTCTAAATTCCAGTAATCTCATTGGTAAATTCTAGGATTATTTTGAGTCTAGGATTGATCCATGACTATTAGTACGGGCATTAGTCTAAAAGTTGATATTTTCTAACACTTTGACACTTTATCCTCCAAATAATAATCCGATAAAAAACCGATTAATAAAAACGCAAAGAATAAAATAGACTAAAGGCTTACTTTGAAAGAGAGAGAATCGGTAATGATAAATTTGAAAATCTTGAAAGAGGAGAAGATAAGAATCCAGACCACACCTGAGAGAAAAAGAGCGTATTTTGCGAGTTTTAGACTATGACGTCCTTAACAGGCGAGGTAACGAGAAAAGCTCGCCTCCGGCGCCGCGGCTAAGTAGCATTTGATTTTTTTAAATTTAGGCCAACTTTGAAAGTCAAAAACCCCACTGTGCGCCCCAGGCAAAATTTTTTTTAAAGGAGCGTGGCCGTTATTTCATGGCTTTTATAGAAATAAAATGTTGAAACTGTTGGATAGATGATGGAAAAACAAACGAGGCATCCGAATAAACAGAAGCAACAAAGATCTAAAATAATATCCAAAAATTTACATGAGAAAATACGAAAATTTGCCGACTCAAAAATCTGCCGCCCTGTGCAAAGGCACCGTTCGCACATATGGTAACGCCGGCCCTGGTGCGATATGATCTAAAATTATAATTTATAGATTTGAAATAATCGATTGATATGTGGTTTAAGAAGTGTAGCTCGATATTATAACCATATAAATATTTTAGAAAACCCAATAAAATACACTGTAAGTATAAAATATCGCAAACATTTTCACCATACTATGGCATCATCAGGCGATGAATTAGGATTCCTGCATTTTTTGAATTTTCTAAAATATTGATATAATTTAAATTTGAACAAAATTTTTAAAAACTACAAAAATAAGGTAGAAGTTTCTTTTTTTTACGATCAAGAAATTTTTGATTCCAATATTACACGTGAAGCACTGTGTATTCCAATTAATCATTAATAATACTTAATTACAAATTTGAGCTAGGGGTTATCATTCTACTAAGAGAGGCAGATATTCCATAGGGAATACCCACAGAAAAAAGGTAAATACAAAAAGTACATTTCCTCCGAATAAAATATGCTATTTTTTTGTTACTTTTACTGTAACGCCTTGAAGTGAACTGTTTCTACTATATTTTTGGAAAAAGAATATTTTTGTATTTTGTCGCTTCCTATTCAGTGATATTTGAAAATATGGAAGATAAAGAGAGTAAGAAAGAAAATCAAACGATAAAAAGATAAAAATCAAAAACAAATTTTTTTAATCGGGAAATTCCCTTGATTATCTTCTGCATTTGCTGTAATTTAGCAACACGAGAAACTGGGCCTGATGAAAATTACTTTATTATTTTTTTAATTTATTTTAAATTGCGTTCAATATGTATAGCATTTTTTTTCAAAATAACATTACTGTTATCTAATTATCATACCGTAAATCGAAACCGGATGAACTTGCAATACAAACATACAAACAACATAACAAATTGTTCGTTTATTATTCCGAAGGAAAAATATTCCTTGAAAAATTTACAATTCAAACGACCCAAAGTAACTGTAGCTGTATCAAATGCACTTGTCCTTTCATTAAATAATTGATAAGCCAAATAAATTCAAAAATTTGTCTTTTGCTGGCTTTGTATGTTATTAACTACTGTGTTATTCGAAATTCGTCAAATGACAGCTGTCAATCCGTTAAAGATCTTCGGACCACCCAGTTTTTGAATGGTCCAGGTCACCCAACTTTACAGCCCGCAAACAATACATCATTTAGATGGTAGTCACATTGCAAAAACTAGAATCTTCCTAGTACCGGCAACATTGAAAAAATTGCGAATTCATGTCGTGAAAGTTAAATTTTAACCCAATTTTGCACATAAAGAGAACCGAAAGGCAAGAATTAAACCGTTTTCTGCACTGACACATTCGAGAAATAGATTAAAATTTTTTGAAAAAAAAGGTGCCCGCGTCTGAGACGGACATAAACCAGAGTTTCTAAATTGAAAGGTAAACGTAAATAAACATTGTTCAAGTGCGTGATTAACCCAAAATATGATGGCACGTGTCCCGATTTGTTCGAGACAATTTCATAAAATAAGAAAAAATTTTAAAAATTTAATTAATTTGTAAAAAGCTACGAATTAATTTAGAAAAAGGGTTGGGCGTTGTTTAGCAATTCAAAATAATCAAAATTTTAAGCTCATTAAATGAATATGTTAATAATATAACAATGTGCTTAAATTATCCTTGTAATATGTAAATTTTATGTACTTAAATATGTAACGAATATTTAAGTGTTGAAAAGTTAATTGAGGAAGTTTTATCAAAAAACATATTTTTAATTTAGAAATTTCCATAATGGTTGATACTTTTTCTCGGGCGTACACGAAACAAAGTGAATGAAAATTCTCTTCGAGATATACAAGTTTTTGTGTTTATATGTAAAAAGGCAACTTGATGAAACACATTTTTAACATGAGATGCTATCTTCACTACAAAAACAATTCGATTGGCAAAAGATAGTATAAAGAATGGTGTTTATAATGCCATTGTCCGTTGATGTGACGCCGATTGTTGGATAACCTTAAGTTCTCGGCGATCTTAACATTTCTAAACGGTTTTTCTTTTTTCAAAACGATCACGTTCACTTGCATAATTGCATATTTATTACTTTTCTTGGCCATTCTAATTTTGAACCCAAAATAAAAGTTTTTTTTTGAATTTATAAATCCATTTTTATTACTACTACTTCTTCTTATCGTGGTCTTGCTCCTGCCAAATTGAATTACCATACAATAGGAGAGATATTAGATAATGTTGCACCGAATCCCGAAACGACTTTATACACCTACCACCGAACAATAATATTTATACCGAGTGTGCGATTATTTAAAAATTAATTTTTCCAAGACCAAGTTTCCAGATACGAAAGAACAGGGGTGAGTACGTATATTGAAGTGGGGTATAGGGGCAAACGATGCCTCCGCTTCCTTCCGAAACATATAAAGCAATTGTGTCCCCTCTGTGACGCCCCCGCCTGTTCTGATGACTCGTGTCAAATCCAGCTCTGCACAAAGAGATGGCTTCTTTCAGTCTGTAATTACTGTCCTTCGTCGTGATTGAAGCACGGAGATGAACCCGTAACTTTCAAGACATTTCAACGTTCATGAAAATTATATCAAATTCGATAGCTTCTTTTGATCAACAAAACGTTCAGATAAAATTGAAAATCGACCGGCAAAATTGCAACTACAGACTTTCCAAAAGTTTAAATTACCCAATTTTTTTGCAGTTGTACAGACGGTATCGTCCGCATAAACGATTAGTTTCCTCTTTAGAGTAATTCAATAATGAATACATTTGGGTATTGAAAGTTCAATGTAGAACAACTATTCAGTATGTCAAAATAACGATGTGGGAGGAGACGTACGCCACTGGCTGTCCAGTGCAGTCGCCACGTGCGGTCTGTATGTGAAGTGTGTACACAAACTTAATGAGGGGTTTTATGTGCATTACTCTTGCCTTACTGACTCTGACATTTGCTTTATTCATAAAGAAACTCATATTTAAATAAATACTACGTCAATATTTCCTATAACGCTTTTTGCCATTGCAATAATTATTATTTAGCAAATGCAAAATCTCAATTGCCCAAAAAAATATGTACCAATACTACTTATCGGTGTGTGGTGTGTGTGTGTCCACCCACGACGACAAGATAATCGAAAATTTGAGAAATAAAAAGCAAAAGTGGCGGTTCGCATTTCTGCACACAATAAATAATATCAACAGATGATTCACAGTTTAAAAGATTAACCAGTAAATGACCGAGAGGTGTGGTTGGCCAACTAATTATCGGTTTGGGTTAAAGTTCACTTCGAGTTGTCATTATTTTAATATTCAACACCTGAAGACTTTGGGAATGGAAGTGTGGCTTTGTTGTATTCTTTTCTTAATTATCGTTTTCGATTTGTTGTAGGAACACCGGTAATTTATTCAAATGAAAAAGAACAAAAATTTTAATTAAATCGGAAGCAAAGTTGTAACGTAACAATATTCGAAATGAGTTCGAATAATTAAAAATCGTGTTGTCTTAAGGATGTCACTAAACAGGACTATTATGATATCGTTGTTGTCAGGGTCTTGTGGTCCCCCCAACAGAGTCGTGGTCTCCATGACGACACATCGCACCGGGGGTTTGACAATCGATATTCCCCCATATCCCCATCAACTATCAAACGCAACACGAATTTTCTGAAAGCTTTCCTTTTATGGAAATAATAAACATAATAACTTGTCATTAATATTAGTATACACAGAGTAATATAGTTATTGCAACTACCGTAAACTGAAAGAGCAACGGCCAAGTATTTGAAACAAAAGTTTACAATTTTAATTGTTCGTTTGTTTATATTTCGTTTTCACAATGTAGTAGGCATTGCATTTTTTGTTTCGCATTTCTTCTGTTTTATAAAATTCGAGATTTTGAAAAAATTCACATTGTATTTGTATTATTTGAGAATTAAATAGCAACAGATTATGTGTGAGTTGCTCTTTAAGCAAATACAGTGTGGTTGAGATTCCATGTTAAAAAAATTCATATCTAATAATTGTTAGGTATAATCTTACTGTTTTTGTAACTAAATCTTGCCGGTTTATCCTGAGTTGTGCTTTCACACAGTTTAATATGTAATCCAGCTTAATCATGCTAAATGTATTAGGGATGGTTTGTAAATAAAGTTATCCTTGGATAACTAGATTGGTTAGTAAGATAGAAGTGATATTCATGTTATAAAAAAATATATTTTTTAAATTAGATGTTTATTCTTTCTGATAAATTATGGCTTTCTCGTGTTTTAGGGACCGACAGTTTAACGCGGTCTACGAACCACAGAAAATGCAATGCATTATGGAAAATAATTTGTCGCTCTAACAGAGCTATTGATAGTTCTAGCATCAACTGAATATTATTTGCTGGTGCAGCGAAAAAATTCTGTTGAGGCTATAACAGCTAAAAGCTATATTAGAGCGATAAATCGTTTTTTACAGTGTAGGTTTTTATTTTGAGATGATATTCCTGAGCTTACTATCCAGAGGCGTTGCCAGAGGGTAGGCCATTACTCAGCTAAAATTTTTCTGACCCACCCCAGATTAATAATTTATTATGTCAGTTTAGAAACGAAGTTATTAAGCAGATGAATTATTTTCACTTACTATGCCGAAAGTAAGTTTTCCTAGTAGAGAACAATTCAAAAATACTGAAAAATTGAAGCTTGATAGTAAGGCAAAAATCCTAATGGATAATCGCTTGCACTAAATTGTATATCCTATTGAAAAATATCTGTTTCATGAAAATGTTAGCCTTTTAATTTATTTTATTTAAAAAAAAAGGATGAAGCTTGCTTTTCAACGTAAGTGCTACTATTATAAGCAAATTATCACTTTAATGTCCGTATTAATAGTCACGGATTAATCCGAGATTCAAGATAATCCTAAGATTTACCAATGAGATTACTGGAATTTAGACCATATCGTAGCAACGCAGCTGCTATTTCGAAAATTAATCTTGAATCTCAGATTAATCTGTGACTATTAATAAATGAACAATGAATATCGGTTTCCATTCCTGTCGGAATATAACCACTCCTTCTGGGAGTCTGCACAATTTATTTCTCGAGGTAAATCACTCCTCCGTTTTTGCCGTTCTTTATAAATTTTCGTGTTTTATTGCTTGATCACATATCATTCTCCACGATTTTTTTTCTGCACATTTTGTTGTCCAGTTTTCAATCTCCATATCCCTCAGGTCTTTCATCACTGCGTCCCACCATGTCGTTCTCGGTCTTCTCCTTGTCCGAAATTATTATTCCATCACCACTCTTGTTGGGTCCTTTTCCTCTCTTCGCATAACATGGCCCAGCCATCGTAATCTCTGCGCTTTGATGAATCTCACAATATCCTCATTTTCCAGTTCTCTCTCTATCTCATCATTCTTTCTAGCTCTCCATCTGTTGTCTTCAATTCTTTTTAGACCCATAATCGATCGCACAATCTTCCTCCCAAACACCCTCAGACGTTCTTCCTCCCTGCATGTCATGCATAGTACTTCGGCTGCATACGTAATCGTTGATCTTATTAAATTTATTAAGTGTTCTTATTTGATTAAAATGCTCCGTTTCCCGCCTGCAACCTCTCTCTCTTTTTTCTTCCTCTCTACCACCTCTATCGTTTACTCTCGCTCCAAGGTATTTAAAGGTGTCCACATCATCAAAATTGGAATGTCCTATTTTCAGGTTCGTTCTTTTGTCATTTCCTTTTCCATTTCGCATGTACTTTGTCTTTCTCGTTTTACTTCCAACCCCATTTCTGTCGCTTGTCGGTTCATTCTCTCATATTATGTTTTTTTCAAATTCTTCTCTATTCTATACAGTATCACAACATTTTTTGTGAACATATTCTCTATCATCAGATTGAATAAAGTTGCTCTCCTTCTGTACTTTTTGAGATTTTCAGTGTCATGATTACCAATTTTATCAGCTTCTCTGTGATTTCAAATTCTTTCATTATTCTCATCAGCTATCCTCTTCCTACAGTATCGAAGGCTTGCAGGAAGTCTATGACTATTAATACGAGCATAAATACATTTTCAATACTCTCATATGCGACGATATCAAGTTCAACTTGCAACACTTCCAAAATTTAACTTCAAGTAATTATTATAAATAAGTAAGTACTAATCAAACCAATTTCCATAAAATTGCTAAATCATCGTCCAAATCGATTTCCAATTGCACCCTAGTGTAACCCCTTAAGAAGTAAGAAACTATCAATAAACTACAGAGTTAATAATTCTATAATAATTACAAATAAGAACATATGGAAAAGTCAGTTTAGAAAGTTATGTCAAGAAAAGAAGCTTCCAAAATTTCAAAGTACCTCGGGCAACGGTTATATAAAAAATGTTTGGGATAACTGCCAGTTAAATAGGCCCACGAATTTAACTATTTCCTAAAGACTATTGGAAAGAGGACAATTTTATGAATATTTAAAAAAGAATTATTACGGAATATCCGTTAGTTTTCAAGAAAAATGGCATTTAAAAATTTAGATAGAGATCAAATCACAATTTCTAGATGGGTATTCTGGTATCGGTACGTGTGCTCACTGCTCAGATATACTCAGTATTTAGCGTCAAACTAGTATTTTATGAATAGTTTTTACTTATTTGGACAAACGTAAAACTAGTTTTAAGGGTGTAACCGGTGTAAAGGTTGTAAAACCGCTTTTAATTTTGAGTTTGCTTATTTTTGAAAATGCCGAAGAAGCAATGCCGGTCGATCGTAATTTTGTAAGCTCCGTTGAAAATTATTTTGAAACTCAATTTTATTACATTAATCAGTAAATAATTAGTAATAAAATTTAAGAAGAATTGAAAAGAAATTTAGTATTCCGGAAGAGTTTTTTGAAATAGAATTCCATGCCAGGTCAAAATTGGTAGTAGATAAGGATTGGGTGATGAGTTTCTACAGTTGTTTATGACTGGATTTTGTTGAAAAATTAAATTGAAAAATATTGAATAATTTTTGAAAAATTTTTATTAATAACACAGCAATGTGTTGGTTTTTCTCCAAATTTCCGGATAATATGAACTCCCCATAGTCTACACGTTTAAGACAAGTTCTAATATGTAATTTTGCTAATATAAAATTCAGGTTGATATAAAACATATTTTTTTGTTAGTTTAACATAAAAATGTAGCTCCACTTTACGGTAGTCTGTTTAATTTACATCAAAAAATAAAATTATAATAATTTTTCAATTCGAAATAAGGTCAGCGACTGGGGAAGTCTACTGATTAACTGCACGATTATAACTTGAGCATCTGATTTTATTGACGGGAAATTTACATAATGCGATGTCATTGAAATGTTTAAAAAAACTTCCAATTGTAGTAATCGTGATTCAGTTTATATTTGTAGCAAGGGTAATTCATTCGTTCGATCACCTAAAATACACAACACTTTCTCTTTTGTGATTGAAATAATTCTCAAAGAAAACCAGCAGTTTCTGTAACTGAAATTTTTAATTGTTATTGGAATACTGCTTATTTTTAAGCCGATGAAGTCTAGAGCTCTTATCAGTTGTCCAATTTGCAAAGCAGTGCCGTAAAGGCCCAAAGACTGGCCTGAAATGACTCGATAGAAAGCTTATTTTTTAAGATAAATTTATTTAAGATTAAAAACTTTTTTAATTTTATCCTTTAAAATGACTGCGTGCGATGAAAACGGCTCTTGTGAAACTAGTTTCTTAATATACTATTTTTATTCGTTGCTTTCTGCAATTAGTATTTTTTAATTAATTTTCAGTTTGTCGTTAGCTATTGTTTGAAAAGTTATTTTTGGTAAAAAACCAGAAATGTTTAGCAAAATGTCCGGAAGCGAAATGGCCAATAGCGAAAAACCCTAGAACCATCAGGACAGTTGTGTTGTTTTCTCCGAATTTAAATTTAAATTTAAAATTAAATTAATAAATATTGCCCCCTTTCGATAATATTGATCTACAATTTGGCTTTCGACAAATGTCTGCCGTTTTCTTCTCAATTTTTTCATCAAACAAGTTCTTCTCTAAAAATAATCATAATTGGAAAAGAAACTTTTTGCTACCTTCTAATGGATTTTGGTAAACTAATTTTTGTACGGCAGCACTCCCGGAAGTTATTTACATTCTTTAATTTTTTCTCTTGACTTTGGTGATCAATTGTGGCGATTAAAATTTAAACCAATAAAAAATAAATTAAACTTTCCATTTAAGCATAAATTAGTTTGGAATATTCGATTGTGGGCATTAATTTTTAATTTTTTAAATTGGATTAGCATTATTATTTTTTGGTTAACAATGAAGAAAGAGTTACAAAAGTTAATTTCGATTATTGTACCATCATTCAATATTTCAAAACTGGTTTTTTGTTTTGTATTGAATTAATATTAAGGCGTTTTGATCGCCTTTTAAATCCTACACGCCGTAGTCGTAGATATAAGTAATTTGAAAATAAATCTACACTTTATAATGGACTACATTGTTCCTACATAACAGCCATTTTAAAGATGAACTATTAGTGTTATTGATGATCCAAGTAAAAATATTGATTGATGAATATTACTTGCATTATAAAAACTATTAGACGATCTTTTTACTAAAATAATTATTATTACTTATTTGAATAAAAACCAAAAATTGTTTATCTCAAAATATTGATGAGATTATTACGATATGTTATTAACACGTTGATAAACTTAACTAAATTAACTGTCAAAAAAGTAGATGAGTCATTGTTACGGAAAATTGCTATTAACTTCAAACAACGCTGAACCCTAAGTTACAAAATAAATTTTAATTTGGGTGCTGTTTATAAATAGCGGATAAAGAAGAAACACGAATTACCAGACCAGACTAGAGTCTTACACGGAAAAAATTTTACTTCAAAGTAAACTCTTTATATCGTCGACGCCGGCGTCGCGTCCGTCGGTCCCAAGCAAACTACAATTATCAAAAAAAATTTGTTCCGAGGAATGTAGGTTTCTTTAAATCAAACTGCCAAGTTTTTTAGTTGGTTTGTGTTCACTCTTCATAACAATGATTCAGCAAATATAAATTAACTACAGTAACACAAGCGAAAAAATAAAAAAAAAATTGAATGCAAAAAAATGAAAATATTTGAAAATTATAATTAATTAAAATTCCAAAAAGAATACTAAAAATACAAAAATTATTTTAATTTAAAATATTAACGTGCAGGACCGCATTTGACTGAAAAACTCATCGTAGATGAAAATGTGAAATCATTGGCGTTTTGGGCACTGCCGGTCCGCTTTTGTTGGCTTCTTCTTTTCTCGTTGCAGTAACGGCGATGATAAAAAGAAGAAGAAAAAATGTGACAAAAACATCACTTTTGAGAAATGAAATTTTTAATTAGTTTAGCCCGAGGTAGTAGTCTGCTAGGATTTTACTTTGTCATGCAAAATGTATCTCCTTATTTAAAATTCAATAAGCCAAAAAACGTTATTTTTTAACGTTCAATTTTGACATTTGAGTTAGACATATTGGTGTGGTCAGTCAGATGAGTTTTCAGGTTCACTTGTTTGAAATGCGGTTATGAAACTTCATTTTGCTTCGTCAAGTAAGTGAAGTGTGGTAGACCAAATAAATTTAAAACTTGGCCATAAGAAACAATTTTTTAATTTATTTTCTGACATCGTAAATGACTAAAGGCTTTTTTGGAAGAAATTCCAACAAAATAACTTGTCACTGTTACCAACACCACATCGGATGGGAGAACAAAAAGCAGCGTAATAAAAGAAAACTTATTGATTTCCAAAAGTAAATTCAAATTCGAAAATCTAAATGAGTTTTTTTGATCTTAAAAGATTACCAATATTAAAATTGTTTACAAAATCTGGTTTGACATATTCAATCTAAAGGCAAAGATGATTTAGCATTTTAAATATTGAGCCACCGATGTCTGGAAAAAAGTATCGAAAAATTACATGGTCCGCCACAGAACGGACAAGATTAATGACTAGTACGATCTGATTCGATAAACTAATGAACTATTGTGTTTGAAATAACTCACTCGTTCGGATACGGACAAATCGGACTACAATAACCCAGCTATTACACTCTTATATCAAGTGCATTCATATAAAGAATGAGAATCTGAGCACGAGTGGCTACAAAAATAATAAAATTTATTGATATTGTATTTATGTATTGTGAACAAATTGTGTGACCTGACGTTACCTTTATTTACATAACAACCTGAAAAAAGAGATCAATGATCGTAAATAATAAATAAATTAGTGTATCGATTTTTTTATATCCCACTCGATACACAAAGTAAGCCAGAGCTTAATTTTAATGCAGGAGACTTCGACGCCCGATAAGACGCAAACCCGCTTTACACTTTAAAATCGCAGAGAAAAAGAGAAAAATCGATGACAACTTATAATACATTTTTTCGTGAACGATGCAATTTCTCTACGCACTAAAGGACGTATAAAATTGATCAAAATTTGTCCATTGTATAAAGGCTTAAGGAGAGCTATCACATTATATGGAACGTGTCTTTTGTTCAGTCCAAAACCCACTTAATTGGATTATAAATTATATCAAGTTTTTTATATCGTGGTGGAAGAACGAAGCAAGGATTTATGGCAGTCATATTTATTTATTGGATTAATACATGTAACATATTGCCAACATACTAGAGATATAAATAACTAGAAAATGTATGGTATTAATTTACTAAACCCGTAGTTCTTTATATATCGCCTTATATATTATTTTCTCGTGATGTACTGGATCCCGACAATAAATATTTCAGATCCATTTAAAATTTCTCATTATTAATTGTGACGTCGCGATTTTTATAATCTTACGGTTATTCATTACACAAATATGGTAATTAATGTTCCAATTTATTTGGGAAAAATTTTTAATAAATCGATTAATTGAATAAAGCGGTTTTTTATTGTAAAACAAGTCGATAAAATAACGCCCCACATAATGGTTGCAAATGTAAGACAAAAGCCATGTAACCAATAGAGCATGGGATTGAAAATACACCCTGAGGCTCACCAATCGAAAATCGTGATCCTCACCTGTCGAGGTGAGAAACCCGATTGATAGACTTACTCTCACTTTATTATTTTACACTTGGTCGATCAGAGTGGATTCGATTTTATAGTTGTATGTTGTACATTTTAATGAGTTACATAATTCGAGTTAATTGGACTCCGAATTTCGGGGTCTATTTCACTCTCGATCTTCTTCACTTCTGCTTAAATTGCAACATTTAATCTACTTTAATTAATTTTCGGTATTAAACCACCTACTTACTACTTATATTATTATTAATTGATTGCACGGTTTACAAAATAAAAAACTGATTTACGAATATGTCCTTTTGGATTAACAGGTGAAAGGGATTTTTTATTTTATAATTATTGCCATAAATAATGAGTGGTACAAGCAAACATTTATTATTCTAGATACTATTGAAAAAAAGAATCAGAGTCAAAGTCTCTCAAAAGTTAATGGGAATTTCAAAAATTTCATTCGGATTTTTTTTGGGTTTTGCTTGAAATCGGTTTATATAGAAATCTTTTCTTTTAATTTGTTTGTAAAATTATTAGAATTCTTCTAGCTAAGTCAGTCAGTTAGTCGGCAGGTTGTTACAAAATACCATCAGTTAGATAGCTATTCTTGAAGCTATCCAGTTGTGTGTTAGCTATAGCTATTAAGAAAGAGCTATTGGCCAGTTGACAACTGGTTGTTCCAGTTGAATTACAGTGCACTGTCAACTGCCAGTAACAATTTTATTACAACTAGCTAGCTGTAATACTGACAGCTAGCTGACTGCTAGCTAGCTATTAGCAAGAGCTATTGGTCTGTTTTTAGCTGATTATTATTAAATATCCGTAGTGATTTTTAAATAAATTTAATCAAATTAAATTTTAAAAAATTGTTCTGCTAAAAAGGCTGTGAAAAAACTTTTGCCATCTTAATTTATTACCCATTTAAGGCCCCACTTTGGTTTCTCCCAGTACTTTCTTTGATAAACAAAGTTATGTACAGAAACTCATAATGAAATCCGGATGCCGTTTTGCCGATTTTGAAGCCGTTTTTTTTTTTGGTATACTTATAAAAATCCATTTTACAGCAAAACTTATTAGACATTTTTTGTTGAAAATTTCATTGCCTTCAATTTTGTTCATTTACATTTTTTTATTTTGTCGAGCCGTTTCTGACTGACAGCGGCTTAAACAAGACTCGATAAAATACCAAAAAAATTGTCGTCTATATATCTCCGAAACGGTGCAGCCAAATAGAAAAATGTATATGAATAAAAATGTAGAGACTGAAATTTACAGGAAAAAATTCCTATTCATTTTTTTATTTCGTCACACCGTTTCCGAGATATATTGTTTAAACCGCTGTCAGTCAGAAACGGCCCCACAAAACTAAAAAATGTATATAAGCAGAATTGAAGGCAATAAAATTTGGAACAAAAAATGTCTAAAAAGTTTTGCTGTAAAATGGATTTTTGTATGCCAAAAACGGCTTTAAAACCAGAAAATTGCATTGTTAACATATAGGAGCGTTCAGATTTTAATATGAGTCACTGTACATAACAATTTTGAGATTGAAAAGTAATTAAAATATTTATTTCAGTTTTTAACACTTATATGACCCACCTGGACTATAAAGAATTTTCTTCTAGGAAAAAAAGAAAGGATTCTAAGAAAAAAATATAAATAAACAAAGAAAGAATTTTTTCGTGGAACTTACCGATTCAAAGAAAATAATGTAAATAAACATATAAAGAATTTTTTCGTGGAACTTTACAGGTGGTACCCCATTTTAAACGATTCAAAGAAAATAAGGTAAATAAACAAATAAAGAATTTTTTCGTAGAATTTAACAGGTTCCCCATTTTAAACGATTCGAAGAAAATAATGTAAATAAATAAATAAAGAATTTTTTCGCGGAATTTAACAGGTTCCGGATATTTTACGATTCAAAGAAAATAATGTAAATAAACAAATAAAGAATTTTTTCGTGGAACTTATCGATTCAAAGAAAATAATGTAAATAAACATATAAAGAATTTTTTCGTAGAACTTTATAGGTGGTACCCCATTTTAAACGATTCAAAGAAAATAATATAAATAAACAAATAAAGAATTTATTCGTGGAACTTAACGATTCAAAGAAAATAATATAAATAAACAAATAAGGAATTTTATCGTGAAGCTTTAGAGTTTCCGCACTTTAAAGGATTCCAAGGAAATAATATAAATTAACAAATTCTTTGGGAATTCTAAACAATTTCTTTATTATTAATTTTTTAATTGTCCTTTTAATTTCAAGATTACCTTTTTTGACGCATTAAGCGGCAATCGTACTAATTCAGTTGGTGCATATACAGGGTGTCCTCGTGACCGCGGAGAACCTTTGAGGTGGTGATAAAGGACACTTTTCACATTTCTAAATAAAATTTTTGTCCAAATTTTTGAATTTCTGATTTCAAACGGCCATAGCTCCGATATTATTGATTTTTTAAGCTTAATGGATTAGAACTTTTTTAAAGATCATTTGCTTATCTACAAATTAGTTTATAACCCCTTATCGCCTATAATCAACGGATTTCGAGTTAAAAATTAAATTTAGAAAAAAAAAGTTAAAAAAATTCCAGTTTTATTTTTGTTACTTTTCTTGCAAAGCCTGTATCTCTCAAACGAAACGTTTCAGAAAAAAAACTAATGGTTCAAACAGATAGGGAATTTAACTGGCTTAAACTTTGGTTAAATACATTTTTTTGGAAAATCAACCGTTTTCACAGAAGTTTTGCAAATAATGAATAAGGAGTAGGTAAAAAAAAATTCACAAAATATATTTTAATAAATTTTCAAAATTTATAATTCTTTCCATTTAATTTATATTTTTGTACCTACACCTTATTCATTATTTTCAGAATTTATGTGAAAACAGTTGATTTCCCAAAAGAATTTACAGGGTTCGCAAGAAAAGTAAAAAAAATAAAACCTAAATTTTTTTAACATTTTTTCTCCTTAATTTAATTTATAACTCGAAATCCGTTGATTCTAAGCGATAAGAGGTTATAACCTAATTTGTAGATAAGCGAATGATCTTTAAGAAAGTTCTAATTCATTAAGCTTAAAAAATCAATAATATCGGAGCTATGGCCGTTTGAAATCAGAAATTTTAAAAATTGCCCCCCAAGGGTTTGGACTTGGACAAAAATTTTATTTGAAAATTTGTCTTAGGATAGTATCCTTTATCATCACCTCAAAGGTTCTCCACGGTCACGGGGACACCTTGTATATAATAAAGAAATCATTTTCATTGCATGATTGAATTCTTGATTGATTATTGAAGGTAGCTGTAATGGTACCGAGGCCTTAGTGCGTTTATTTTGGGGGGAGGCCGCTTTTCTATTACAATATTTTTCCAATTAATTTTTAGCCCGCATAGGCTATGAAAATGTGCGCCATTCCTTCTTTCTAGGTGGGAAGGGGAAAATTACGAAGTCAGGACTTCTGTTTTTAATTTTCTAAGTATAATTTTTGTTAAATCCTAGCTTTAGTACCTCTTGATCTAAAATTTATGTTCAATGTATGGAAAATAAATTTTATTTTAAAATTGAAAATTTAATATAAGTAATTATAATGGCTACAAAAATATTAAAATAGTCGTTTTTCATATGAAAACAAGCTATGCACGTCGTCTAAGCAGATTGAGAGCTTCAAGAATTTTTGATCTTCTCTCAAATCGTAGCTCTCCACAAATTTGCTAGTATAAAACTGCCTAATTTTAAACCAATTTCATTGGTTAATTATTTCAATGTCATCGGTTTACTATAAATTTTTATATTATTCTTAAAAAAAACCAATTATAAGTAGTATACCGCATATTTCCCCCGCATACTTTACTTACTTTTACAAGTGTAAAAGTACGTATTTACACAAAATGTATGTAAAAAGTATTACATGCTTACACAAAAGTACTATTTTTCCGCACTATTGGAATAGTGCACTAGCGCGGAAAAGTAGTACTTTTCCACACTTTTTAATATTACAAAGTAATGCTTTTTGAAACATAATTAGAAAAACAAAATTAGTTATTTGCAATTTTTTACTTCTGAACGTAAAAAAACTTTTCTTACCTACAACTGCAGTTCGTGCATTTAAAGAAAAATGCATTTTTTCACAATTTCAAACTATCACTGCCTACATCACTGGAGGGAAAATTTTACTAACCTGAGTTTCTTATAAATCCATGAAGTGGGCCCTACCTACAATAATGAAGAAAATTTTTTGTTAGTTGTCATTGCAGATGAAAACGGTTTTCTTCAAATTACCTTTATCACTGTAGTCCTTTTGCCTTATTCCTAGCAGCCAGGATAGTTTCTTCGTTGTTCCTTTCAGTAAACTTAAGTCATTCACGAACCCGAACATTATCACATTTTTTTTTCACTTAGGTAAGTATTAAAAAGAAAATTGTTCTCGATTATTAAGGAAGCTTTCATCAAAATTCTTCCCGATAATTCTAACTCGAAACACTACACTCTCGTTCGCGGAAAACTGAACATTTTTCCGAATTTTCTCTATACGATTACTTTTAAGCTGAATACAACAAGCGTTTTGCGGAATTTGATTTTTGTTTTGATTGGTTAAATTTCAATAAAAGGTTCAAATTTTACTAATCAAAACAAAAATTGCATTCCGCAAATCGCTAGTGCGTGTATTCAGCTTAAGGCCTTACAAAGGAATGACTGATATGAGTACGTACGGGGCACCGCGTCATCATTCGTATATAACTTTTTTTTTGTTTCCTGTTTGCAATTTTAATCGAATTTTGTCTATAACTTTTTATATTTGTCTATAGTTGTCTATATTTTGTCATTTTTGACATTTTTATGCAGATAAAATTTTCTAATAGTGTAAAACTTGTCATTATAATCATCCCAAAAATCTAACTAAAGTGAAATTGACTCAGGAGTATACAACTATCACAAAATAGGTAAATAATCGAGAAGTAAACCACGGTAAAAAATTGTATACACCAGACTTCCTACTACTTTGGACTTCCCAAACTTCCCCGGACTTTCCAGACTTCACCGGACTTCCCAGACTTCCTCGGACTTCCTCAGACTTCCCACAAGTTGTACACCAGACTTCCCATGAGATTTACCCCTCGAAATTTTCTTATTCTGCATAGAAAAAAACTTTGTTATAACAGCAGAAAACTTGTCACAGCAACGAAAAACTTTGTTGAGGTTATAGCTACTAATAGCTCTGTTAGGACGACAAATCCTTTTTCTCAGTGTAAATTTACTTGCAAACGTTTCATAGAACTTATTAGTAGGATTAGGTATAGCCAGAGAATATTCCAGTTTGTTTACTTTGATCTTTCCAAAGAGTAAACCGTGAGTGTTCTTTCCCCACAAAAAACCTATTATTATTACTATATATTTTATTTCAGATATTCAAAACTATTTAAAATTTTTTTTAATAAATTACTGAAATACAAATTTATTTTAAATATATTGTTGTGTATTTTGGGATGTATTATTAAAGAGGGGGGCAGAAATATTTTAACGTTAAATTAACGTTTATATTATAATATTCTTATGTGTTTACTGGGCGTGTATTTAAAACTTGCAGTTTTAATTTTCACACTCGAAGATTATTCCATACAATTAGTGAGACACTGGGAGTTATGTCATATCTCCCAGACCCCCAGAAGTGTACTACTGCGACATTTATATTTACTATTTGTTCTGAAATATTAAAAAGTTTTATTGTAATAAAATCAATCACACAAACTTTTGGTTTCTGCAACTGAGAAGTCTGGAGAGTATAGAATATTCCCCAATACTGAAAAGTGACTGTGATGGCTACATTTACTATTAGCGTAAATTAAAATGATACTTTTATTAGCTACCACTAGAAATTATTAATCAAGTTGCACATGACTTGACGATTTCCTATGATCAAAATGAGCGAACTGGTTTAATTAATTGTGAAATTTTGTAAATTGAGCTTTTTGTACGCTCGTATCGTGTCGAATTAAGTTTACTTGTGTTTATGTTCGAGCCTAACAATTGCTTTATTGAAACTTATTTTGATGTAATGCAAATCGTAAATTTATCTTTGGTACAAGGAAGCTCCGTTTGGTTAGTGAAGTGCTTCGCCCCCGCAGACTCCCCTTTGCGATAGCAGATGTTCCCGGCACGCATTGTTGTCTCCCAACAGGAGGGCATTGTTGAACCCCCAGCACACCTCTTCTTTACACTCCACCAGTCAGTTCTCTTGTATGATACTTCATACCACTGCGATCATCAATGTTTCAAATTTATATTAAGGTCGTTACGGTTTTTAAATTAACATCAAAATTGAATCACCTTTTGCCAGCTTCCTTAACCAAAATTGCCTTATTCCGGTTATGGGAAGCTTCAACGTCATCGCGCCGTTTCCTCCAAATTAAGATAAAATTAGTTTCGATTACACATTTTCGATAAATCCCCGATAAGTTATTGAACATTGTTAGGTACAAACGGTGTGACAAAGGAATTCTCAAAATAACAAACACAAATCGAGACACTTTAAGTTGCTTTTTATATACCTACCTGAGCACTTCAGATAAACATCTCGGTTTTGTAGTTAATCTAAAATTTGACAAGTCAACTTCTATTTTAAAGCGACTTCGTAGTTTGAGTCAATCATAAAATTTCGTTGTTCGGTCTTATGATTTATTATTTTAAAAGGTAATTTAAATTTTTTTAAATTTAATTAAACGTTAGAAAATTTTGTGTGAAGGAAGGTAACTTAGCCGTGTGAGTGATGAATTGATGAGATCCGACGGTCAAGCCACCACTGCAGTGGCCAAAACAGGTGGTCACTTCATTCAATTTTGAGTTTTTCTAAATGTCGTAGACTTGACGTGAAAATCTGTTTTCCCTTTTTGCTGGCCCAAGAGAGGAGACGAACGATTCGGACGGTTTGTTCTGAATGGCACTCGAAAAATTATAATTTTCGGGAAAATAGCAAAAAGTTGGAAAATTTGAAGAGGTGGTTAGAGACACGTGGCTGATGAGGGTCATTCACAAGTATATAGGGAACAGGACAATGGTTCCAATTACAAGTCTAGGACTCGTAATCTTAGATTCAGGCCACCTGATTACCGTCTGCAACAGCAGGACATCTCATAATAGTAACTAATTTTGTTGTGTTTCGAGATAAGTCCTGTTGTTGATTTAATCATTATGGCGGACCACGAAATGCGTTTTCGTTTCGCCGATTGAAATTTAAACCGCCCAAACCGAGTTATTTACTTATTCAAAATTATTCAAACAACTCGAAAAAAAATAAACCGCTGGTGAAATATGAAAAGCGTATAAAAAATATGACAAAGTTTTTATACCTTTGTTATAATATTTATGAAATATATGAGGGTTTGTGATCTAAGATAAGGGTGGTAGAATTATTTTGGAAAGAAGGGGAAATATTATTGCATTATCTGATTTCTGTTTATGTGGGTGTGGAGCTTTTGTTGTGTCGTTGAGATGGTAGTGCTAATTCTTAGGGTAAGGTATATATGTGATGTGTTGAATACTGCAGGGTAAATCCGCCCCTAATCAAAATCCATTGTTATTTTAATACAGGTGAGAGTGACATTTAGCTCCACGCCCATTTTTCGAACACATTTTTAATTCGTTATCTATATCGAATTAATCGATTTCCTAGAAACGGTCCTCTTTTCGTGGTTAACAAAAAAAATGTTAAAATTTTGACGCCTTATTGTCTAGAAATCCATAAGATTAAAATCTTTGGAAAATTATAAAATTCCCACATTCTAACAATGGTCAGCGGTTCGGGAGTCCACCTGTAGATTATAAAGCAGTCCAGAACAAGATTTTAAAGATGAAAAATGATTAGTCGTTTAAAACAATTTATCACCACAATAGAAATATGTTGGATATAAAGAAATGGAACGATCTTTGTTATAAAAAAAAATGTTGTTTTCAAAATACGTCAAGCGTAAACATACAAATTATATTAAAATATTGGCTATCCACGTCGTTTCCCATTTTATTATAGCTGCAACTTATAAAATTCCTAATTTAATTCGCAAATCTAGAGTTGGCTCAAAGATCATATTTTTGCTAATCTTTAATGAAGATCGACGCAAATTTAAAAGGACGATTTAAAAAATACAAAAATCAAGTCAATAAATTAGATAAATTTTATTATTAGCAAATAATAAACAAAATATTTTTTAAATTAATTTGTGAATCCAATAAATTATTCCAAATCTCAAAATTGGCTCAAATGTATTATTTAAGATATTGCTGAGCAATATACTAAAATTGAAAATTTCCATAGTACTAAAATTTTTCTGGCTAAAAAAGTTGGTCAAAATAATATGTAGATTTTATTACACGGCAAAAATTGCAAAAGCAGATGAATTTTTGGATTAAAGTAGAAAAATGATCGTGCAATTTTTTCTCCAGCGCCGGATTAACCATAAGGCAGAAAAGGCAGCTGCCTAGAGGCCCCACTTATTTTAGGGGCCCCGTGAAAACAGAAGTAAAAGATTTTTTGTTAATTATAAATTTCATTTGTTTGTTTTTATTACTTTTTATGCTGATTCAGCGTCTTTGAACATGAATGGAATAATTTTCTGGAGGGCCCCGAAAATGTAACTGCCTAGGAGCCTACAAATGTTTAATCCGGCACTGCATTTGTCATTGGAATTATTAGCACCGGGATCGTTTGTGATTACGATCATTTTCACCAGGATCATTTAATTAGGGACTAAAACTAAAACTGATATTAAAACAATGTAATACAAAAATTAATTATTAATTTACTAATAAAGTAATAATTATTATTAATAATAATATTTTTTATTACTATAACAAATTATTAATTTTTCTATGTTTTCGGGTGATAGACTATGCCTTCTGTCGGTGAAAATATTTTTATAAAGTGAGAAAGATCGCTAAACATCGCATGAAGCAAATGAAATATACAGTGGCTTCAGAAAGTATTCGTACACTTCTATACTATGTTAACAATGCTAATTGTACATTTTGAAGCCGTTTTTTGTCATATAAAAATCCATTTTACAGCAAATTGTTTTAGACCTTTTTTGTTGAAAATTTCATTGCCTTCAATATTGTTCCTATACATTTTTCTATTTTGTCCCACCGTTTCTGACTGACGGGGACTTAAACAAGACTCTGTAATTTTGTTACGCCGTTTCCGGGATATAAATTCTTGTTTAAGTCGCTGTCAGTCAAAAACAGTGCGTCAAAATAGAAAAATGTATAGAATCAAAACTGAAGACAATGAAATTTTGAACAAAAAATGTCCAAAATGTTTTGCTGTGGAATCGATTTTTATATGACAAAAAATGGCTTCAAAATGCTCAATTAACATTGTTAATTGTAAAAATGTAAAAAAAGGTAAGAAAAATACAAAAAAGGTGCTAAAAACGAAAAAAAACAAAAATAGGTGAAATAGGTAAAAACAAGGTAGGCTCATATTATGAAAGGAAATTTTTGGAAACTGATTTTGCTATTATTTGATTTTACTTATCTAAATCCCCTGTTAATAGGTAAAAAAACTAAAATCTCAGTTCTAGTTATAATAACATTTACTGTAAATTTTTTCGTTTTTATTATTTGTATTATTAGTAACAATTGTGGGTCGAAGATTATCAAAAAAAAAAATAATAATCTGCAACTTTGAATACCTCTTGCGTCTAAACTAATAAAGATAAATATTATATTCATTCTTGGACTTTTTTGTAAAAAATTACATTTTTTCTTACAAAATTAATTCTTTAAATTTTAACGTGTTTGTTATGGTCATCTCAGCGAATCTTCTCAGCAAACTGTTCTGTCATTTAAAAACAATTACATAAAAATTGGATTCACCGCAGAAAAGTTATGAAGTCACAGACAAACAGGCAGACTGACAGACGCGTCAGTTGTGATAGTGCACTTGAATAGATATTTTCGATACAAGTTAGGAAAACTAACATTTTTCCATTCAAGGCGAAGATTTACGATAGAGACCGAAGTTTCGAAGCTGAGTTTCCGCACTAGAGCGGAAAAGTAGTACTTTTCCGCACACTTTTGAATGTCAAAAAAATTTTTTTTTTATTTAAATATTAAATTAAATAAAAACACTTTTTACACTTTAGAGAAGCGTTTATTTACAGTGACTTTATAGAGACAGTGACGACACGAGCCCCTAAATCGGCCCAGGATGTTGCAAATTCAAGCAAAAAATATATGCTCTAGAATGGCCTATGCTTTAAATTAAAAGATTTTCCATTTCTTATGTTAATAAAATGCACCAATAATGTAAAAAAATTAATTTTTATTCTGCTTTAAGCTACATATAAGCAAAAACGTTGCAGCCAATCAAAAGTCGCACATCGTTTGTCGCCACTGTCTCTATAAAGTCACTGTACTTTTATTTAGCCGCAATTGGGGGGTCCTGACCCCCCATGACCCTCCCCCTGGATCCGCCACTGCTCAAAACTTTAAAAGGTTTTTTTGGAAACTGTGTTTTCAAAGTCGGTTGTCAAGATTTCTCGAGAACTACTCAACCGATTTTGATGAAATTTTACACAGGTCTTCGAGATACAATTCACAAGGACTTGGAGGAAGGATTTTTATTTTTTTCAATTACAACTATTTTAAAACAAAAGGTAAAGCAAATTTCACCGAAATTTGCATTTCTTTTTGCCAAAAGGTTAACCAAAAATCCAATTTTCACTTTTTTTTCTATTCCTTCGTCCAAGTTCTAGTTTATGGTCTTAATTAAAGTAATTATTTTTTTTCACTTCATATGATCCTATCATGGGTTCTGCTGTCAACGCGGATGCACCATTTTTCCGAAGGGTACACCGGAAATTACTTCGCAATGGCTTAGTTTTAAATATTTTCAGAAATTATGTGTCAAATGTGTATGTTTAAGACAATTAAAAGTTTGCCTAAAATATTTTAATTTTTATATGGAAAAAACATTGTTGAAAATAGGCCTTTTTTTCGTCAAGTAAACCCATGTAACCCTTTAAACTGCAAAATTAATATTTCCGGATATATACAGGGTGTCCCCGGATACACTTTACATAACTTGGGTGGTGATAGAGGACACTTTTCTAAAACCAATATTTAACAAAATATTTTTTTCTAAATTGAAACCCTCGAGAGTTACGCTTCTTTAAAGCATTTTTTTTTAATTTCACCTTCACGTGGCCATATCCCCGAAAATATTGAATTTCAGTAAAAATGGTTTAGCGCTGTTTTAAAGAACGTGAAATAATCTACAAACTACATTTAAACGTTTTCCGTCTAAAATCAACGGATTTTAAGCTAATAATTAAAGTAAGTTAAAAAATGTTGAAAAATTCAAACTCTTTTTTTTGTTATTTTCAAGACCCTGTATCTCTTAAACAAAACATTTTACAAGAAATCTAACGCCCCACTCCGGATAAGAAATTTAATGGACTACAACTTTTGTCTAGTAAATTTTTTTTAAAAGCCAGCCCATTTCACATAAAATCAGGAAATAATATACAAGGCAGTTATAAAAAAAAAATTTAGGGAAAATTTACCCTAAAAAATATAAAATTTCTTTATTTTGAGTAAATTTACCTTTATAAACCGGGTAATTTTCCAATTAAAATTTGAAACAAGCAATTGAATTTTTCGCAGACGTGTAAAGAAATCCTTCTTTTTTTCACTTTTCACTTATCGAAAAATATTCAGCCGTTGGCGTTGTGTGCTTCTTTATTATTCTATTCTCTAAAAATTCTTTCTTTGTTTTAATCGTAAAGTCAACCATTTTGTGGTAAAAAATCATAAAGCAGTAAATTTTAAAGACCCCCAATTTTAGACAAATATTAAAAGTTAGAAAATAATATTTTTGCAAAATTTAAAATGTTAATGCAAGACTGAAGAAAAGCTAATTTTCAATCGTCTCTAACGGTTTAAGTATTTCAGATAAAAAAAAGGTAGATATATGTATATTATTAGAACTTAATCTTCTTCAGCTTATTCTGTTGACTGGACCTGGAATCTTAAGAAAATTAATGTAGTCTTTCTTTGGATTCAAATTGGGTATATTAGTATTAGCAGTTGATCGGACTAACTACTAGGCCAACAAGTTGCTCTTTTTGGGTATTATATTAAATAACTGAAAGTAAAGTTTCTTAGTTAACTTGGATAGAGCTGAAAGTCCCCTGTATAATTTATATCCATAAACAACCCAAATAAGATTACTACTTTATTAGAATTATTCAAATAGAAAATTCATTACCAAGCGTTGTGAATACAAAACACAAACTTAATAACTCTTTAATGCAGTGATCTATCACCAACCGTAACACCCGTATCATTCACCCTCATCTACAACCCTGACAAAGTCAAATCCTCTAAGCTCAAAGCTAACAAACACGTCCGCCAAATAATTTAATTAAATCAGATCAAGGGGCAGTTTTTAATTTTGTTCCTCGCTGTAAACAGTGATGATTATCCGAATACGGATTAGTAGCGACTAAACATGTCGATATAAATGGCCTAAAAAATTTTTAATGAACGACAATCAATCAGCTTTTGAATTTATATTAACCATTACGTAAACCCCGAAAAGATTCATCAATTTTAAAAATTTATGCCAATACCAACAGGTGTCAATATTCTATTTCGTAATAGTTTTTTCACAAAAAATTTAAGGTCGTATTTCCCACCGTCCATCGTCGCTTTATTATTCTGGGGTAACTTGAACAATGATCGAAGTGTCAAAGTAGAATAAAAAAGATAAATTGTTCTAATGTTCTACGAAAAAAAATAAGAATATTTTTTTTAGGTAAAAAAATTTGTTAAATTCTTCTGGACTGCCCTGTATACACGTTTGTTGTTGCTGGCCGTTTCAATTATTGTAAACTGAAAATTAAATGTCACAAACGTTTCAAACGAATCATTAAATTTAACAATAAAAATTGTACCTATTGCTAACAACAATAGTTTTAAGAAACGATGTAATATTACTGATTGCCAATATTAAAATCTTTACAAATCGGTATCGAAACAATCAATCAAAGAGTAGAAGTAATCATTTCAATGTTAGGAAATGCTTTCAAAATTTTTATTTTATTTTTAATAATTATACTACGAATGGCTTAATTTAAATTAAGCGATGAAGAAAGTTGCTTCGTGTGCAACACAAAAGTTACACAGTAAAAAATTAACTGATATAATATTCTTCTCTCTTTTTGAAAATCAGCAAATACCTCGTTTGCTGGAATAACAAATTCATTTTTAGTCGAATACTGACGTGGTTCCAACTTCACATTATTTTTGAAAAATTTCCATTGGCAGGAAACCAATATTTTTTAAATCATCAACTTTTGTAATTGATTTTGAAGGATCGAAACAATATATTATCTTCTTTTGTTACCTACTTTAATGATGGAATCGTAAAAATCGATCGGAGTAATTGTATGGTAGTGAAAGTTTATTATGATACAATAAAGTTTATGAAAAAGTTGTACCTATCGTGATTTAATAAATCGTGTAGCTTCTTATTTGCAGATTTTATACCTCTGTGTTATATCTTGCGTGCAAGGAAGCATTAAATAACGTAAAACAAATTAAAGCGAACCAATTTTTCGTTGTCAGTAAAATCTATTTTAGATCGATAAATAAAATGGCCGTAATTCAAATTAAAATAAATATTTTTGACAGTTGTACATGTATAGTTCTAGTTGTTGCTTTTTTGTTATTAATGACGTTCATTTTCTATTTTCGTTTAAAGCTCATTTGTTAATGTTAATTTTTCTCTTTTTTTTGTTTATAGATTTTTCTACCTAATATTCATTACCTATTACCTACTTGCTTAACAAGCGTCAAATCATATGCAAATGTTGGAGATGTTTATTTTATTTCTGACGCTTAAACGATTTGTTCTCACATATTTCTTTAATTTGAATAAATTAAGCGCTCAATTTTCATTCGAACTACGTTTCCATTTTGTTTTATATCTTCTACTTTCAATCGTATCTGTCCAAAAAAAATAAGGGTTGCCACTTAAAAAAATTTTATTTTTATTCCCATTAATTTAATCAAATTTCTTTGGTTTCGCAATTAGTTTAGAGGATACTAGCACCGGGGTTCGAAAATTATTTTTTCTCTCTAAAGATTTATCTCTCGCTTTCCGTCGGCCTCATAGATAATTTTTAAACTTATAGAGTAGAATTCCACGGATTAAGTGCAAATAAAAAAAATAAATAGTAAATTAAGAAAGGGGTTGTACATGTTGCTACAAAAGGAGGGTGTAAGTTGACATTAGGGATGTTATTAAAACATATCGCTACCCGGGGATCATTTCATTAAACCGCTAACGCGATATTAAAACAATTTTGCGCTTTCGCAATTAAAAACACGTTAATTGAGTTAGGTGTACACTTTAAAAAAATTGCGAATAATATACCACCATTCCACTTAGTTTAAATTGGTTTTACTCAATTAATATTTGATTAATTACTGTAAAATACTTAAACTATTTAAAGTCGTTAAAGTATTAATTCGATTAGAAAAGAAAAGTGAGAGAAGCCGGCTGATGGATTTTTCGAACTTCCGTAACAGTGTAGACTAAAATTTTGTGGTTTTGTCTTACCGCATAGTTAGGTGTTGTATAAATTAAAATTACAACAATTAGTGCAAGTTCATCAACAAATTAAGAAGGGTACAAAGTTTTGAAGGTAGGAAGATAAAATCGGGATATTAGCAAAGTCTGTTTACAAGCCATTCAGTACTTTTAATGGCTCAGTAAAGATGATGCATTGTTTTAATTGTTCGGCATCAAACTGAGATTGTTATTTAATTAATTTTAAATAATTTTTAATAAAGAATAATTTTTCTTTCCATTCTATTTTTTCGACTTGCAAAGAATAAAATGCGAGAATGCTCGGTCGAGGCGCGATTGTAAAATTAATTATTACATAAATTTTTTAATTTAAGAAAAACAAATTAAATTACTCGTAAATTATAATTAACAAATGCACACAAGTTTTTTACTGCACTAAAAATTAAGATTTATTGGTTTATCTAAAACGTTGACAAGCTTTTTTTTCTTGACGCAACTCCACTGGAGATTGCAAACACACACAACGGGGGGGACTTATATTGCCTCCCCGCATTTATGTCAATTTTCTCATAAGTGGCTTGCTATTTGTTTTTATCGCCTTCAATAAAATACAACCTTTCGACTACGGCTAATACATTTCATCAATAAAACTACAGACAAAAGCTTTTCGAAAACAAAAAGGACATTTTTTACGTTTTAACTTCGTCTTATTAAATTTACGATTTTTCTTTCAAAATGATTTTCTTTTAAATATAAATACAATGAAAAGTTAATCAAGACTACATGCAGAATTATAAAAAAAAACAAATTTTAGAATATTACTGAAGAACAGGGTCGCACGTAGCCGGATTGCATTGGAAAAGCCGCAATCGGGAGATTAATCTAAATAATTTTGGGAAAATTTTTTCCTTCCTCCTAGCAAAAACACTATAATTTTTGCAAATTATAAAAAGGATGGATAATCTTCTTAATTTTAATTCTATCTGTAATTTGTAATTTACAAAATGCTCCGCGCCAAAAGTGTCGCGATGACTTTCGAATCGATTATGTTAGAGAATTGTAGTTTTTAATGTGAATTTTAACTTTGAAATGAAAAAAATAAACTTACAAAATCGAAGCCAAAAGGTTTAATAAATAAAATCAAAATCTAAAATATTTTTATTTTTATCCTGTAAAGCTAATTCAAAAAATAAGTCAGTAAACGAAAATTTACAATAATTTAAACTTTGATTTTATACCACAATGAGAAAAACGAAAAATGCAGTTTGAAGACATTACAACAGGCGTCCAAAACGTCGATTTTCAAATTTTAAAATTTGAAGAATTTTATCTCTAATAGAGATAACTTCTTCAATGGCTTCCTCTTTAATGAGGAGTTCTTCTTCGTCAATGCTGCGGTAATCAGCGGCGGCTCGTCAGAGGAGGCAAAAGAGGCATAGCTTCCCCTTAAATCTTTGGACCATTAATTAAACTATCAAAATTTTTAAAAATATAAAAAAAAGTAATTTTTTCATTGTAAGAACTATCAAAAAATAGATACTTCTTTCACAATACTTATTCAAAAATTAAAGTGAGGCTAGCAGAGCAGCAGGGGCCTATAGATGATATAGTCATCACATGGACCACAAAGTGAAAGGGTACTACTGACTAGTATTAATTGTAACTAGGCAATGATACGCCGGGTGTAGACACAACATTTACGCTTCCCCTCAACTTAAATTTTTGGCAAAAATTAAACGAAGCTATGAAACTACCCTAATTTTTGTTTGACTTGTTTTTTTTGCTTTTTTGTCTATAAAATCAGCGGCGTTCACTGCTTTGCGTCCTTTTTGTGCCCCCTTTTGAATTTCTTTCTGCATTGCTCCAGGGGCAACCTACAGTGATTTTATAGAGACAGTGACAACACGAGCCTCTAAATCGGTCCAGGATGTTGCAAAATCCCCTGATTCGGCCGAGGATGTTGCAAATTCAAGCAAAAAATATATGCACTAGAATGGCTTATGCTTTAAATTAAAAGATTTTCCATTTCTCATGTTAATAAAATTAATTTTTATTCTGCCTTAAGCTATTTATCCTTCTCAGACCCGAGACGAATCTACCAGCCGGATTCTAATTATTCTTTTTTTGCACATTACTTAGATGGACCTAAATACAAAACTAACGTTAAATTCGAAAAAATTATAGCTCATACCCTATATAGGGTATGTCCGAACTCAGACTTCAGCCAAGATTCAGGCTGAGCACCAATGGTGGGAAGAAAAAGCTTCTTTTTTCATATATGTCAGGTCCGAGATGGATAAAAGCAAAAACATTGTAACCAATCAAAAGTCGGACATCGTTTGTCGCTACTGTCTCTATAAAGTCAGTGCCGGATTAACCCATAAGCAAATTAAGCAATTGCTTAGGGCACCACATCTTGGGGAGGGGGCACCACGCATCAGAAACAACACAAAAAATATTTGCTAGCACATGAAAGGTAAGGCTGTTTGAAAATCCGTGCGTTTTAAATTGACTAGAACCATTGCTAGAACGTTGACGTTCGGAGTCATAACTCATATGACTCCCGCTTGTTCGCTCTTTTTTGCGATTAGCCGATCACCACCTCTAGCCCTCCGACGCTGCACTGTTTTTTTTTTAAAGATCTATACTAGTTTACTTATGGATAGGGGGCCCCCAGGTGTGGATTGCTTAGGGCATCAAGTAGTCTTAATCCGGCCCTGTATAAAGTCACTATATTTAGGACAACCGCACCAGTTTTATTTACGGTACTGACACTGATGATTTCGCTGAGGAAATCTGGTATACAAGTGAGGGAATATCTGAGAAAAATTCGGGAAAATTTGAAAAAATCTTAGGAAATCCAAGGAAATGTTGGGAAACCTTAAAAATCTTAAGAAAAGCAAGGTAATGCAAAAAAATCTCGAAAAATCTGTATTTTATTAATAGCCTCCTCAAATGATGAAGGCACTAGCCGCCACTAACGGGAATATGTTTCACTTTTTATTGGTGTACAACTGTGCAAGTATCGGACAAGAAAGTGCAACATGTTAAAATCATAATCTGTCTTGCTTTGAATAAGTTCATAATCATGTTGAGTAGAACATCTACCTGCGGTGCTCGTTTCTGTAATTGTTAAGTAATTACTTTTTTTTTGTCTAGTACCCACTTGTATTAGACAACTTTTTGTCTGTAGACCTGGAATCTGCAGACAACAAGATTCGTAAAAACTAACAATATTAATTTTTCAGATTTACTACCTGTAAATTATGCAACCAATAAGACAGTGAAATTTAAATTTCCAAAATAGATATGAAATTAATAGGGGGGGAGGGAGGGCATTTATGAAAATTTAAAAGCCATAAAATTATTGAACTCATTGATAAATTGTGACTTTGTAAGGAACCATGATACAAGTAGGTTATTATGATCTATGTACAATAAATACGTTTACTATTTGTATATTTAATTCTACTATATTCTGGTATAGGGAGAAAGTCCTCTCCTTCCTCGCAATAAAATAATTATTATAATTACAAACTTTGTATACAATTACGATTTCAGTTCATGGTGTCAAGGAGACTGTTGTCTTTTGTCTATCATGATTAATGATTAATTAATGTATCACAGACTCCTTAGTGTTAGTATAAATGCACATGTACCCTTTGACACCTGAATACCGGAAAATGATATTTTACACCATGAAAACTTTTCATAAAAAATAAAAAATGTCATACTCATCCTCTTCCCGCCCTTCCTCCTTAGCAATACTTGGCTATGACACGGATCCTTTTTTTATTATATTATTTGTTTTTATTATATTTGTAATCAGTTTAATTGCAATTTTTTTATGTGAGTAAAAATTGACTAATCAGAATTCGAGAACTAGAGTTTTATATGAAATTCTAATATTTATTATAATATTAATAATAATTATTAATATCTCAGTGCCTTTATAATATTTTTAATTTTTTTTTAATTTTCTATAATTTTTCGCGCCCATACCAAAAAGATTCACTTATAGCACAAGACTCATAAATAACTATTATGTATTTTCACCCTACGACATTGATTATTTTAGGTTGCGTTCATATGAACTACCGACAATTTTTAGTTTATTGAATGCAACCCATTTCTGAGTTCCGACATAAGCGAAGTCCGAAGTCACAACCGAAATCGAACTGTCATTTTTCTGGTACACCATCGGTGTATTTATTTCTGGTGAATAATTAAAAATCAAGATTTTGTTGCGATGTCTTCTAACACAAGTCCATTGCATTATGACCATTTAGAAGATCCTTTCAATGCCGATGTTGATTTTAAAGTCAATATTAGCCAAAAAATGACAGTACCGCACAAGATTAGTTTTACCGATTCTTCTAACAATACAAATTGGATACCTAACAACGAACCAGCATTAGACATGAAAGTTCCATCTCGTATATTAGTAGCGGGTCAAAATCAACATATAGGTAAGCAAAGGGTTATGTAACTCCAGTTTGATCTAAATAATTATTTTTAAATTTAGGTACAAAAGCACCACCGCGAGAAATTGATTACGACAATTCTATACTAGCACGAGAACCTTATAATAAAGATGATGTTAGGGTTTCAACTCCACCAAGATCTTTAACCTTAGATAAATACCCTTTTCCAGATTTTAAAGACGTACCTGAAAAAGAAGTTCAAGTTGAGAAGCCCGTCTTTAATACGGATATCTATTCTGATAGCTTTAATTTAACGGCAGATTCGTTGCAACAAATTGATCACGATAGTGAAATATCTGCCACTCAAGAGATATCACATCTTCGTCGGGAGATGGCAAAAATGAACAGACGAATCATGGCTTTGGAATCGGAAAACTTACAAAGATTGCAAAAGGAAAAAATACTGTACGGCTTTGGTATAGCTTATTTTGTTTTAAAAGCTATTGTGTGGTTAAATAGATCGTCGTATTGAGTATATTAAACCGCACGTGTTAATTATTTTACACACTTAGTTAAGACTTCTCTCTTTAGCGTTATATATTTTTAATCTTAATAATTTTACAAATTAAGTCTTAAATTTATATTATTACCGTTTTTATGAATCATAATTTTTTTTGTTAAAAATTACAAATCGAATTGATGGGAGTGTTGATAGCTCTAAAAATTATATTCCTAGTTTTAATGTAATTTATGTATGAAATATCTTTTTTTGTATCTTATTATGATCATTAGACTTGATTTACTTCTGTCAATAAATTATTTAATTGCAGCAACATGTACTTTTTATTTTTGTGTAGCATTCAAAATGCTATTAAGATATGCGGTGCTTGTCATATAAAATTTTGTGATGAATAAAATAAAATTTTATTATTTTGAATTTTTATGGAAACTACGAAGACTGATTGTTCACATGCTTTCCCATAATGCCAGTCCGCCCTGAATAAAAATCACCCCTAATTAGTTGACATTAGTGCCGCGCCGGTTAGGTTAAATTTGGTTTAGCAAAGAATCAAACCTTTTTAGCAGACAACAAATTCGAACAAAAACAGTTAACCTAAAAACGGTGACAATTGCATTTGACAGTAAATATTTATTTATCAATTTTACAATGAACAATGTAAACAAATCGCAATTAAAACTGTGGTGATAACTCAACGACTGACCAAAGTAACTTAATAGCGTTAAAATGATGAGCCTTTTATACGAGAAGCGGCCCCTGAAGAAGCCTAGAATAGGACCCCCGGATGTGTATCCACAAGAACCTAAACAAAAAGAAGACGAATTAACGAGCATCAATGTTAAGCATGGCTTTCCCGGTATGGCACACCTCACCGACGAGTTTGGGTCGGCCAGGAATTGTAACGTTTCCGTCAGCAAGGTTTGTGCTAATTTTATTTTTACTTAATACTTAGTCTACACGTCTTTGCGATTTTAGATTGGTGCGTATTTTAACGCGATAATAGCTAGAAAGGAGGAATTGAGTACCCTACCCGATTCGGGGCGTAAACGACAGCAAATCAATCCCAAAGATAATTTTTGGCCGGCAACAATTCGCACCAAAAATGCTATCGAAGCTTGGTTTAAGGATTTAGCTGGAACTAAACCACTTATAAATTTATCTAAAAAAGCGCCCAATTTTAACAAAAAGGAAGAAATTTTTATGATGTTGTGCGAGTATCAGGTACCAATGTTGAGAGCGGCTTGGTTTATCAAGCTCAGTTCGGCTTACACTGTTGCTGTGTCGGAGGCGAAAATCAAAAAGAGGCAAATGCCAGATCCAGCTACAGGTAAGCAAGTTGTTTTATAATTTGTTCAGTTCTTTCGAACGATACTGAGTGTATTAACAAAATGATCATTAAACTTGATGTTAAGGTGGTCCTTATTTGGGGTCTGAATTAATGGATCGCTTCAAATAATTGGCAAAGCATGTAGTAATAATTTCAACTATGTATCTCAATGTACAAGGAGATAACAACCCTAAAACCATAATTAGCAGACAATGAACAATTTTGGAATTAATCCACTCCCCAAATAAGAACCACCCTAATAGAAATTACCACTATTTCCTTGAAACAATAAATTTCATTTGTAAAATAGAGTGGACTGGAACCTTAGTCAAGTTTCTAAAAGATCAAATACCAAAGTTGATTGAACATTACACTCAACTGGATAAGGCCAGCACTACTACGCCTGTTCCGCCAGCCAACTCGGAAGCAGATCAAAAACTAGCTTTGAAGCAATGGGCTTATTGCATTCGTCTCCTGAAGTACATGTACGAAGAAGGTAAACTTACTTTTGCTCACCAGAACTACTAAAAAATCTTAACCAAAAAATTTTAGGTTTGTTGGATCGGCAAGAGATTTTGAATTGGATTTTAGAGTGTTTGGAGAAGTCACGTCTGATGAATCCAATCGATGATGGAATTTTAAGAATTTATCTACCTCTTACTATGCAATATTTATCAGAATTTGTGCAATCTGAGCTGTTGTCGAAACGGTTAGCTTTGTTTGCGTGCAGGAAACTTGGTCACATGTTAAATAACGTAGCCGATACTAACGTGATAACATCTCCTCAGAGCGAATTAATCAAAGTGGAACCGAAAGAAGGTGAAAAAGAAAAGAAGGAAGGTAGTACTACGAATCCTTTACAAAGTACTTTGGTAGAATATCAGAACTGTCCTCACCATCGAGATTTAGGTAAATATTTTTGTACCATTTTAAAATAATACTTCTAACATTTAATTTGTTCTTTCCTAGTTCTACAACTGACGACAATTATACAGGTAGTAACTTTGGAATGTACCACTTCCGTTGTTTGGTGTGGTTCTGGTGTTGGGTCCATTTGGTATGGATCCCCACTTGATTTTCTGCCTGTTTTACCGTCAACTTTACCTATGCCGACGCGAATTGACTCAAATACATATCGAAAGCAATTGAAGCAAGTTGAAAATAAAATTAGAGAACGAAGTAAAAGAGCTGAAGGTCGTTGGTGCAGCGATAAGTGGCAAGCTTGTACGGCCGGTGTAACTACTACTTGTGTGCTGGCTGCTTTGGACTCTTTAGATAGACATCGCTTTGATCGAATGGATGCGACCAACTCTTTGGATACTCTTTACACTAAGGTAAATTTGCTCGTATACTTTAACATTTTCTGACGTTTTTTTAAAAGGTGTTCAGTGGTGGAAATGATCAAGAAAATGCAGTCGTAAAGCTTCTTTGCGAATGGGCCGTTTCACCTGAAAGAACTGGCGAACACAGAGCTTTAGCCGTGGCAGCTCTGCTAGATAGGCGTCAATCAGATTCGTCTTCAAACAACGAACAAGATGCGACTGCTGGTGACGATAAAGATTCAAACAGTTCAGTTCCTGGTGGACCCCCAATGTTTCAATCTCTTCTCATGAAATTCTTGGACGTTGACGCTCCTCTGCCGTCCCCAGATGATACTCCACAGGTAAATTAACGCAGTACAGTCTCAGAAGAAGCTTAAAAAATTTAATTTTAGAAAAAAACTGCGTTCACAAATTTGGTTCACCTCTTTTCTGAATTAATCAGACGTGACGTGTTTTCCCACGACGCTTACATGTGCACCCTAATTTCTCGGGGCGATCTTTTGGGACATGAAGAAAATACTGACGTGGTTCATACTAAACTAGAAGACCATTCACACGGCATGGATTATGACGACTCCAAGATTGACGACGATTTGGATAAAATTTTACAAAATATAAAAGAAGACCAACAAAATTCTATGGACATTCCTGACAGTCCCAAAGATCACGACCATTCTCATAACCAGCACATGCCCAGCTCCATGGGGCACGTTCCAATGGAGACCGATAACAACGACCACAAGGTTAAACCCTCTCGTCATCTCTTATACACCACTCACTTTCCTTTAGCACAAGACGATTTGTACTCTCAACACGATTGCAATCAACGCCACGTGCTTTTGTACGGTGTTGGAAAAGTTAGAGACGAAGCGCGTCATACGGTTAAGAAAATGTCGAAAGAGATTTGCAAACTTTTTTCCAAAAAATTCAGCATTGACGTCGCAGAAGGCGGTAAAGTTAAAAAGCATTCTCGTAACGAATTTAATTTCGAAGCAACTACTCAAAAATGCCAAAGTTTGAGTTATTTTGACCAACATGTGGTGACCTGGCAGTGCAGCGTCACTGTGATTGAAATGCTTAATTTATTTGCAACCGGAAACTCCAACTACTTGCCTGTACAAGAACATGTAGCATTCTTATTTGATTTAATGGAACTCGCTTTAAATATTTACGGTTTGATTGACGTCTGCATACAAATTTTGAAAGAGTTACCCGAAGTAGAGGCCCAACTTATGGCAAAAAATTCGACTCTTATGCGAAACTATACCACTTCATTAAGTCTTTACATCGTAGGCGTTTTACGTCGCTATCACTGCTGTTTGTTGCGTTAGTATGGTATTTTCTAATTGTTTCACTCTTAAAGCAATTTTTTTTACAGTTTCTCCAGATCAGACTTCCTCGGTGTTTGACGGTTTGTGCCGTGTGGTAAAGCACGTATCTAATCCTTGCGATTGCAGTTCAGCCGAAAGGTGCATTTTGGCGCATCTATATGACTTGTATTCTTCATGCAATTTGCTGAAAGCTAAACCACACACTGAACCGTTTGGTAATGCCTACCCTAAAATACGTCAAGCTCTCTACACTGCATTGCAACCCACACCCAGCAGCAGTTACGTTTATAACGCTCAGTTTATGCAGGAAGTTTTTATCAATCCAAGAAGAGGTGGTAAAATAGAAACGTCGTGGGCGAGACAGCTTAACGAGCATGTGAATAACAGGTGAGACCTACTTAACTTAAGTTTTCATTTTTAACTTGCTTTATGTTAGGTACTCGTTTGTCAGCAACGCGATTATTTACGTCTGCCGTGAAATGGATAACGAGCGTCTAAATGATATTGCAATTATGTGTGCGGAAATGACTGCATGCTGTAACTTGTTGGCACCTGAGTGGTTGGGTGCATTGTTAGCATTGTGTTGTCCGATGTCTCACCCTGGTTACTACACCGACGTCTTGGCACAACTTGATATTCAAGTAAGTAAACATCACAATTTGAAAACCTTTCTTACTTCATTTTTTGTTTTAGGATATCGGAATACACAATGCTTTAGCAGTGTTTACTTGCGTTTTAATTGCACGCCACTGTTTCTCTCTTGAAGACTTTGTCGGTCGAGTAGCTTTACCCAGTTTGCTCAAGGTGAGTTTAGGGTTTTTTAATTCAAATTTGTAAATTTTCGTAATTTTAGGTCAAATCTTTGGACAACAGTAGCTCTTCTGCCGAAGGTGGCATGCGCCTAACTTGTCATTTATTGCTGAGGTTATTCAGAACTGCAGAGGGTCCACAACCTGGACTGTATTCTGTTGGATCGCCCCCTCTAACTGCACCTAGACCACCCTTGGGCGTTCGGTTAAGTTGTGATCGTCACTTACTGGCAGCTGCACACAGAAACATTCATGTTGGTCCCGTGCTTGCTGTTCTTAAAGCTGTATTGGTTGTTGGGGATGCAACCGCCAAGGAAGGAACCGAATTAAGCATTTCTCATATTTTGGGAACGAGCGATTTATTGAGTGGAACCGATGGACCGTCGTTGGATTTAGCGTGAGTTGTTTTTTCTACTTGTTCATTCAGTTTTTGAAAAAAAATCACAGTATAATTTTGGCTGATATTTTCAATTTAGTTGTTTTTATTCTGTCAGGGTGGTAGACATGGAGGTCTGCAACGCCAGGATGACGCATAGGTTTGTTCACGATAAAATTAATTAGCTTTGCTTTGATTGTTTCACGTGCTTGCACCAGTTTTCATTTTTTTGTTAGCTTACAACACTGACACCATGCACTCTCTGCATCATTGAAACACCATAACAGGTGAATCGCACAAAATTTCTCATACAATAACTTTTAAATTATGTCGTGGAAGTTAGCATCTGTAGAGCAAGTTTAAAAATTGTTTTACCAAATTCAACATTGTTAATCGGTTAAATGCACTAAGTCATGTCAAATTTGTAAAATATATATTTTCATAATATGTAAATTATTCATGATAAAATAATGATTATCCCTCCATGAGATCATCTAATAAATTCTCTGGTTACTCTGATGAACTACATATTTCTGACTAATTCCGTCGCTAACTTAAACGACAATTTTAAATTTCTTGTACATATCTCCCCATAATAATCGAATCATTTGGCACAAACTTGAATGCTGAATGAACAGAAATATTATAAAAGGTCTACCAAATACTAAAATTCGTGCAACCAAAAATTTGTTGTTCTAACCAAGACGTCAAAAATCACAATTACACATTTTCTTATTAACCATTTTATGTACAAAAACTTTCATGTGTAAATAATTTTTGTGGGTATTTTATGTGCATTTTTGTGGAAAAGCTTTGTGACGATCAATCATGCATGTTTTGTTAATTTGTTTTTTGCAGGCAAACGAGTACAGGAAACGGGGAAAGTACCGCGTCTTTGTCAGCATTTGCGTGTCACGTTTTACGAGAAATTTGTTCGCAACAATGGGTCTTGGAGCGCTGTTTATGTCACCCCGAAGAGTTGTGTCATCCCGATAATTTACTAGACCCTTTACTCTCTCATTCTCAGGCTCAAAGATTACTACACATGATTTGTTATCCCGAGGTTAGCGCGACGATAGACGAATTAGATCAGAAGAGCATGATTAGTCGTATATTGGAGGTTCGTTGACGTATTACGGTGTTTCTTCTATTTTAATCTTTTAAATTCAAGAATTTAGAGCAGTGGACGTTGCGCATGTCTTGGCTAGACTTACAGTTGATGTTTAAACAATTTAATACCAATTCGGCCGAATTAAACCAATGGTTGGATACGGTTGCCAAAGCGGCTATAGACGTTTTTCAACTCAACACAACTGCAAGTCCTCACAGCGACGAGAAAAAGTAAGTCGAAACTTTCTGGTTTTTCGAAATCTTATGGGTTTTATTTTTTAGGACAAAACAGCAAGGTTCAATTTGGTTGGTTGCACCGTTGGTTTCAAAACTTCCCAGTGCTGTTCAAGGTCGCGTTTTGAAAGTTGCTGCTCAAGTGTTGGAGAGTAATGGTTGGTGTCGGGAGCAAAAGAACAAACAACGTTCCAGTTCAGAAAATCAGTACCTGTTCAGTCACCAACCATTTTTGAGTTTAGTTTTGACTTGCCTCAAAGGTCAAGAAGAAGGTCAGAGGGAAGGTTTGCTTTCCTCACTACACTCTCAGTTGTCCCAAGTAAGTTAACCAATTTTTAGTTCTTAAACGCCTAAAGTGACTGCTTTTAGTTGGTTACTTTGGCAAAGGAAGGAAACTTGATCGATATTTGCTGTAACGAACGAACTTTAGATGGTCTGCAACTTCGATTTTCTTTGGTTGGTGGCGTTTTTGAAGCTATACAGCGTAGCACAGGGGCCTTAACCGATTGGTCTCTTTTGTTGGTGCATCTGGTTACTAACGGGTTAATTGACCTTCACACACACAGTGACTTGTTCACCACGGTCATAGATATGCTGGCAACTTTAATACACTCTGCTTTAGCTTCAGACAGTCAGGTAAATTACTCTTTCTTTCTATTTTAAAATTTACAATTGAAATTTCTGTTTTTTTTTAGGACGAGGGTCGTAAAATGTATCAAAATTTGATGAAAAAATTAAAAAAGGAAGTGGGAGAGAAGCAAAACGCATCTTTACAACACATCAGACAACTTTTACCTCTACCGAGGCAAGTGACCGAAGTAATCGCAGTCGAAGCAGTTGGATGCTTGACCGACAGTAAAGGAAATAAAATCAGCTTTGACAGCATCGATAAAAAGCATGGTTTACAAGTAAGTTTGTCATAGAAAAAAAGACAGTTGGTAATTTGAAACTTTAGGTTACCGATCGCCAAAGAGTAAGCAGTTGGGATTTACTAGAAGGAATGAAAAATCCAGCTCCTTTGTCGTGGGCGTGGTTTGGAGCTGTGCGTTTAGAACGTAGACCCTTGGCATGTGAAGAAACGCATCGATTGCTGAGATACCACACACATAATTTACAGAGGCCTGCATCTTATTATCTGGAAGCGCCACCCTTACCACCTGAAGATCTCGAACCGTTGCCCGATAAGCCAGTAAGTAATGTATGTGTTGCCCATTTTTTTTATTTACTTTTTTTAAACAATTCTGGTATTATTGAAAATAATATTAAAACATCGTGATAGGTTGATACTCCATCATCTGTGGATCAGAGTCCTCGTGGATTAAGCAAGGGGCGAGGTAAAGGTACACGTCGTCCTAGAAAATCAAAGGTTATTGCAAACCAAATTCCGGGTGGTGCAATGGCGATGGGTCAATCAACAATTAGCCAGCCCGGTATGCAAATGCAAGGGGTGCAAGGGGCTAATTCGCAAGTTCCATCTCACATGGGAGCTTATAATCAAGGCGCTAGTGGGATGCAACAAGGTCAGCAGTACCCAACCAATGCAGGACAACAACAGTGGTACAATCAACAACAGTCACAACAGCAACAACAACCTCAAGCTTATTATCCTCAACAAATGGCAAACGGTAGGTCGTATGCTTTAATAACTTTAAAATGTTACAAAAGAATTTTTAGTTAACCGGTTTGAGAGACCGCAACATGTTAATCAATCCAAGCAAGCTTTGTCCCTTATGTTGAAACAAAGGCACCCGTTAAATCACATCATGGGACCTGCAGGACAAACGCCTGTACCACCTGGTCCGCAAACGCCAAATTATGCTCCTGCTATGCAGAGACAGTTTCCAAGACAACCAATTCGTCAACAACATCCCGCAGCTATGCAGTCGAACCAAGCAATGTTCCAACAACAACAGCAGCAGCAATACGGAAATATGCCAAACAACATGGCGCAACAATACAGCAATTATGGTGGCAATCCTGGCGGCATGATGCAAGCTGGAATGCAGAATAATCCACAAATGATGCAGGCACAACAACAAGGTAACATGTTTGCAGGCCAGCAACAAGGTTTTGGACAACCGAGACCTCCTCAACCTGACTATAGAGGTATGGCACAACACCAAGCCAGACCTCAATATATGCAACAGGTACCAAATGTAACGATGAACACCAACATGAACACGATGAACGCCATGGGCGCTGCACAAGGTGGTCCCGCACCGCCGTACTCCAGAAACGCCGGACAAACCATGCAAGGTGCACAGCAAACGCAATTCCAACAGCAACGCATGCGGCAACAAATGCTAGCTTTGCAACAACAACAGCAGCAGCAGCAACAACAACAACAACAAAACGTTTCCCTTGGTACTCAGCCCTCTCCTGCCCTAGTTGCTCAATTACAAAGACAAATGAATTCCAATCCTTACCAACACCAACCTCCACCTTACAATATGGGTTAAATATTTTTTAATGATTTATTCGGACTTGGACGGGTCGTAAAAGTATTTGTTTATTTATTTTTAGGAGGAACTTCCAGCATTCGCGATGTATCCTAGAATACATCATCCTTTTTATTTTTATTTAAAATCTTTTTATATTACAAATTATGAAGTCTAACAGAAACAATTTCTGCTCTTTTTTAAAATGCAAACTTTTAGACTGCCGCAAAATTTCTAAAATGAAATTTTATGCTTTTGCAATTAGCCTGGAATGGTGTTGGTTACCCATAAATTTGTTCACCAAGTGCCTACCACATTTTTGGCGATATGCTTAAGTATTTTGTGATGTTTAAAAACGTACAACTACGTAAAAATGTAATTGTTGTCAAGACTTACATATTTGCTAGTTTGATCAGTATTATAAGCTTGCTAGCTAAAGCCACGACAGCATTTAAAAATTAAATCTTTCCTCTTCATAATTATTAGGAAATTTGGTTCAACTTGTGCCAGTCTTCAATAATAATTATTATAAGCCCAAATTTATTGTTTCTGTTGGATTTCCTTTTTGAAATTTTTTTATTTTAGTTATAGGATTATTATAATTATTTAATTTTTATGATATTAAGAAAATACAAAACATAATTTTAACAATTTTTTTATTTAATCCTATAAGGGTTTTCTCTTTTAATAGTTATTTTGCTGGGAAATCATCATAAAAGTTTTCGGTAATGTGCACCGTGTAATTGAATTAAAAACTCATAATTAAAAAAATAATTTATTAAATTCTTGTGTAAAACTAACAATAAACAGTTAATTTATGGCTTTCATTACAGTGCAGCCTAAATCTAACATTTGCACATGTTCCGAGCCACCATCTTGAAGTCGAAAACCAACAATCTAGAAAAAAATAATTGACTTTGGAATTATAAAAAGAAATTACGAGACAAACCCCTAATTTATCTCCAATGATTGCTTTCTGTTTGTTGCTGAAATCATCTGAATTCACGATTATTTCATTTAATTGTTCCAGAATCTAAAAGAAAAACGGTCAAATAGTTTTTTAAGAAAATTTTCGCTTTTACCTGAAATGCCGAGTAAGCTTCCAGAATTAAATCGTTGATAAACTTTTCAAGTTTAGCATAATCATTTGTTTTGCAAACATTCAAATAACCAGTGATCCATTTGTCGGGAACAACCTACAAACGCATTTTTAGTGACTTGTAAAATAAATATTGGAACTACAAACCCCAGTTATTTCGTAAACATCGTCGATTAAAATTGGTACCTCCGGTCCCTTTAAACGGGAACAGCTCTGTAAACTTGTAATAGCCCGTCGCATGTCACCACCACTGGTGCTCACTAAAGTTTTTAATACTCCATCATCGCAGTTAACGTTTTCCTCTTTGCTTATAAATTTTAATCTGTAAATGTTTATGATCAGATTTTACTATGTAAATGTTTTGTAAATTTACCACCTTTCAAAAATTAACTTTTCGTCCAAGGGTTTAAACTGAAACTTGGTACATCTGGAGGTGAGAGGATCTATAATTCTTGATACGTAATTACAAATCAGACAAAAACGTGTCGTTTTCGTTTCCTTTTCCATAGTTCTCCTAAGTGCAGCTTGAGCTGCATTCGTCATGGAATCGGCTTCATCCAAAATTATTATTTTGAAAGGTGGACAAGGCTTTCCACTAAGAAAATTTGAAATAAATAAATTATTCGTTTGATTAAAATTGTCACTTACTCTGGTCGTGTACCACTAGCGGTCAACTGTGCGAACGTTTTAACTTTATCTCTTATAACTTGTATACCACGTTCATCCGAGGCATTTAGTTCCAAGATCCTGTCTTTGTAAATGTCTCCAAACAACTGTCGAGAAGCAGCTAGGATTGTACTCGTTTTACCTGTACCGGGAGGACCATAAAAAATCAAATTTGGCAAATCGGCTCCCAATATGCACTGATTTAAAACTGCAATCGCTTCGGTTTGCTCTACAACGTCGTTCACATTACGAGGCCGACTAAAAAGAAGGAAGGGTGAATTTAGAATAGATATTGTAAAAATCGTAAAACGTGAACTTACTATTTTTCGACCCACGGGACCGAACGACTCTTCTTGACGTTTTTTTGCGACGAAATGCCACTCTTTTCGCCGCCGTTGGCGTGCAATTTTCCAGACTTTAAAAACGAATCCATTTTTCTGTAGCCGCGAAAAATTCATAAAACCTAACCTCAATTCGTTTAAAATTGACAGGCTGTGGTTCAGTTCGTTACTGAAGAAATCGAACCGGAATTGATCGAATTTGCGATTCAAATCCATATCGGTGTTTATTGAACTGGCGAAGGTGAAGTGTCGCGATTACAAATTGAATTTTAATTTTCGAATAAGTTTTATGAAATAAAAGAAGGGGTGAAGTTTTTTAATTGTTTGGTCGATTGTGTTATAAAATTGACAATCGAACCCCTGTTTACGATGTTTACCAACCTTGCTATTTATGCAAATTGCAATTTATGTTTTTAGTGGGAAAGTAACCGGGCGTCCGTAAATAAACGTTGTGTTGTAAACAATTAGCAAACATTTTATCGAAACGAAAATAAAATGCCGCGAGTAAAAGCGGAACCGAAGAAGTGCATAAAACCTCAAACGCCGCAAACTCCTAATTCTTGGGTTTTTGTGTTAAAAGGTGATAATTACATTTGGACGCTTTTTTGTGTTATTTTATATTAAATTGTTTTTGCAGGCGAAGCCCTAGAGTTGTCTGAACAATACACTGGCACTGGAACACCCGACATTGTAACTTTGAGGCATCCAAATACTGGCGAGTCGGCCGTTTTTCTATTTTCCATCGCTAATAATTCCGTGCAAGAAATTTTAACTTTTAACGAAAACAAACGGTCGTGGTTTTTGGACGAAAGCGTAAAAAGTGATGGCAAAATGCAGCTATCCACACCAATAGATCCCATTTTTCTAGGTAAGTTAGTAGTGATTACGTAGAAAATTGTATCGTTCGAGAGAGTAGCGTAGGTAGTGGTTTTGCGAACCTGAGATCACTGCATTTTTATCAAGCTTTTACTTTACTAATACGATACTTGTAACAACGACTTGAGTTTTTTCTGCCATTTCCTTTGATATTTATGTACTAATGGTTGAGGTTAGAGTGGCCCACTTTTTTTACGTTAATCCGCATACATTTTATTTTTTTTTATTGTGTTTTTCATAGAATCTTGCTTCGATTGCTCAAAAGATTTTATTCTTCTACTGTACAGCTTTATTTCATAATATTATAATTGAATCACTGCAATCAATAAAACGACTGAATGCTAATGTGTCGAGTGGAAATACTGGATAGATTCAACACTGCTCTATGATAACACCGGCTATGATTATCAAAAGGTCTGTGTGATTGCAGGCCATTATCGTGAACCACAGCTTACTCGACCTCTTTTATCTGGCATTTAATTTTAATTCTTCTTCGTAAGGTCTTATGTCCTACAAGACATCTTGTATCTTCCATGTTCTACGGTTTATCGTAATCTGAAATGCCCGATTTCTTCACATTAAGATGTCTAAGATACGAATCTATTATATAAATAAACCAAGAAATCAATCAAAGTTTTGATTTGGTACCGTGAATTTAAATTGATATTTATCTAAATATTAGGTTCAAATTTTTTATTCAATATCTCGAAGTGAAGAAATACGGCATTAGACAGCTACACCTTGGTAATGTTTCTTTACCTTTCGAAAGGAAACATCTAGAATTGCACTATGCAAAGGGTTAACTAATCTCGATGAACACCAAAAGCACAAGTTTGTTCCCAATTAAGTCGGAAGATTGCCTTGCTCAGCTGTGCAAAATAAAGCGTTGATTTTATTTACTGGGCGCCAGTCGAATCAGGTAAAATTTTACAACATGAAGACGAACAGATTAAAGATGGGGGGACATGTTTTTTCTGTCTGCATTCAACAAGTTAAATTGGGTATTCTACCAACTACCAAGACTGAAGGTTCCTACCCCACACGACAGTAACAACTCAAACCTGAGATTATTCTAAAGAAATATCCCAACCAAAATTCAATAATTAGATTATTTTGAAGAAATAATTGCAAGAAAATATGAGTTCAAGCACCAGAGTTCAAGAGTAAAAGCACAGTATTAATACACAAAGAATTTGTCAACATAACATTTTTTGGAGTATCCAAACTTGAACGATGCCTTTTTCGTAATTCCAATTAACAAATTCTTGCACCCAAATGTACAGATTAGAAACATAATTTGAAAAAAAACAAAGTTAAAAGAAATAAATATTTTGGCTCAAGTGGATCAAAGCATATCAACACTAACGCTAATATTGACAATAATATTGATTCTATTGCAAGGTGCAAAAAGCATTTATGGTATATTTATAGAGTATTGACGCAATATTGATGGCAAGTATTGACTATTATTATTAAAGGTGTTAGATGTGTATAAGGGAAACCGCAATTTAATTTATTATGACTAACTGCTTTGTTTATTTTAAAATTCATAGCAAATTGTAATTTTATAAATAGTATTAATACGGATTGATTTGACTGAAACTACATATTTTTAAAATTATTATCAAGCTACTAGAAAATCAATCAGATTGAAGTAGTTTCTTTGACTTTAGACTTCATTAAAAGTAATCAAAACGGTTTGCATATCGGCCGAAGCTCATAGAAGAGGTAATAAAATTCATTAGAATAATATCGAGGCGGACATCAAAAAGAGTAATGGGGTGAACAATTTTAAATTATTAAATTAAATGGCAAATCTTTAAGAAGGCACTTAACTTAGTGTAGAAATTGAGATGAGACAATTCTCAGATCAACACGATACTGAGACAAGCGAACAGAAACTACTTTGGTTTCTAACTAATGCTAGCCCAAAGTTACAGTTGAAGTACAAATACTTGAATAAGTACTTCAGATACAGAGAAAGTATGTGGGCACTTAACACTTGAGAAATGTTGCTTGTAAAGCTTCAACCAGCTGATTGGGAAACCCATACCAATCTATGGGCTATGGAGAAGGCAACGGGAAACTACCCTATTAATTATAGTCCCTAATAAGTCATATTGGCTTCGACCAAGGTGATAGAAACAATTACAAAATCGTCGCTCAGGGTTACCTATTGTTTTATATGCTTGCATGTTTTTAAATGAGAAAATATTTAATAGAATCCACTTTTGTTCCAGTTTTGCCCTACTTGAGAAAATACTGCGCCAGCCAAGCCATTCCACTCGATCAGTTACTAAGAGACGAAGAATTTCCACAAACTGAAAGATTGCTGAAATGCAGCGGTCTCAAATATTTGAACATGGTAGCCGACAAAAAGGTAAATCGTTTGTTGTAGGAAAAAGTGGCGTAAAAAAAGTAATATCAATTTTGTTTGTGTTCAGGGCGACGAAGATTTAAATGCATTCAAATATAACGAAGAAAAAACGCTGGTGTGGCTGCAAAAGAAGACGGAAAGAGTCGCCGATATTTTGAAACAAAAAAATATTCACGTTACCAGCGGCGCCGCTTCGGCAACTTTTGTGAAATCATCTAGAGACGATAATTCGGATAACGTGGCATATTTAAAGTATGCCCATGGCATTGTTTCTGAATACTTAATGGACGATTTGAGTCAAAAGTTACTTAAATATTTAAATTTACCAGAAGATACTAACAATTCAAAACGTAAAAGTATTAGTAATGTGCAGTCGGAATCAAAAAAGATTAAATTAGACGAGGAAAAGGGTAATTCGTCGAGTAACGTTTTAGATCTAAGTAAACCCGACATTAAAGCCATCAAACAACCCATACAATCGTCGAAAGATAAATTAAGAGCTAAATCTGCTTCGGGCAGTAAAAGTATAACGGCTTTTTTTAAAAAGACCTGAATTTTTTTTCCCGGTTTCCTTTAGGCTAACTTATTTATTACGCAATGACGAACTTTTTTAAAAACTTTTCCGTTTCATACTCTAGTGCTAGAGGTGCGTTTTTATTGTATATTTCTGTGACGAATAGCAGTAGTTGTAAAAATGGCCGAGCCTAACGAATGTACTTTTTTTTATTAATATTTAACCGTGTATACTTTAACTCTGCGCAATAATAAGAACGACCTTAAGATTTTACCTGCCTGTACTTAACTCTTCCCTCCCATACCTTCCTGTTCACTAATAATTTTGTGTAGATTAGTCGTATGTTGAATAGGATATTATTTTTTTAGAGTGTACATGTCATTTGTAATTTGTTGTGCGTTCAACTGTTGAAACTTCTTTTTTATGGTTTTGTTTTTCTTTTTGATTGTTGTCGTTTTTTTGTCATGGTGTAAATGTGATAATTATATAAAAATTGTAGTCATTTAAAAATAAATGCTGCCTAAAATTTACCTTTATTTATTTCATTTCCACACAATTTTTTCTATAGTTCTATAGAGAGACTATCAGGTAAGGACATTTTATTTTATTACAAAGGCGAAAGGCCAAAGAAGAATTCTATTCTATTGAAAAAAATATGAATTTAAATAAGGATATTTTCCATTCTAATTTTTTTAAATACGGTCCTGTTGTTTTCTATCAAATTTCAATACGGTCGACGCGCCCTATCGGAATAAATAACAACTCGTAATATAAAATGGCGGAATTGTTATTTCACGTTCGTCAAAAATTGTTTATCTTTATTACACGAATGCATTTTTCTATAATTAATTAAGTGATTTTTTCAATTAACGCGTAATTACATTATTTATACGGTTGCAACCCACCTCCGCCAAATTTGAAGTGCGTAATTTCGATAAGTAAGTGTTTAGACGACGCTATTGATTGTGGCCTCGCCTGAGAGTTTCAAAGGCGCCAAATTATATTTTTTCAAAATTACAATTTTCCGAAGATTTTATTTTACGTTTGTGGTCCACATAAAGCTTATGGGTTATAAATTTATTATTTTGTGTCTATTGCAGTATATTATGTAATAAAATTGATAATTAAAATTTTGAACTTTTAGGTTGAATTTTTCTTTATGAATACGAATGGCTAATAGTGTGGTTAAGGTTACCGAAAATGCGGTTAACGATGGTTTTATAGTAGTGATTGGGGCAGACGGAACTGTGAGCCCCAGTAGAGAAGCCATGGAAGCCTATTTGAGTAAGTTGTTTCGGTTACAAACGAAAACTGTGTCGTTAAAGTTTAGTGTTTAGATTCTAGAACGGGCGAGACCGATATTCAAGTAATGCAAATAAAACAATCCGATGGAAAAAGTGTTGATGTCACTTTGGACACTTTGACTTACATTGCAGATCACGAAGAAGAAGGTATAATATTTCATCGAAAATCCTAGAGTTTGGAGTTCTTATTTTTGTATTTTGTTTACGTTTTCTTATTAAATTTTTATCATTTTTTAATCAATAACCACTTTATTTATTACTCTCCTCTGTGAAACAAATTTCTAAACTTCTATAATTTTAGGTTTGTATACACCACAAGAAATGGACGAAATTACTAGAAATTTACATAATTTTCGTATGGATCACGATTACACCCCTTTAACGTCGCCGCCCCGGGACAATTCGATAATTGAAGAGGTCGTAGAAGAAGATGAACTGGCGCAAACTTTAAGTATTTTGGAAGGAAACGTCATAGCAGCGCAACCTCCGCCCCCACCGAAACCAAAAATTTTACCGAAGTTGATTAAAAAAGTGACTCCCCAAACTAGTGCAATCAAAGTCGTACATGCCGCTCCAAGTGTGGCACCGGTTAGTGCAAGAGCAATCAAACCTAAGACTGTCGTAAAACCAATTGAAGACGATTATGCCGATGCAGATTTTATTGTAGATTCTGATGAAAGTGACACAAATGATTCTGATTTTGAATTGGAAAAACCAATCGGTAAAATTAAGACTCCTCAAAAAAAGACTCGAACAAAGTTCCCTGAGAATACTTCTCAAACACAAAAAGTAGTTAAGATAATTCCGGCTTCTGAACGTCCCAAACCGGTGCCGGTTAGCAATAAAATTGAAGCCGAACCGGTTCGAAAGGAACCGACTCCAGAAGTTACTGACAATAAAACGCCAGACAAAAAGGTATTGCTCAAAAAGGATAAAAAACCACCTAAACCGTCTCCCGATGATTTTGCACTCTTTTCAACGCCTGACATAATTAGAAGGGTCGGAGGTAAACAAGAAAGTGCGACGCCCACCACACCTGAAAGTCCCAAGTCGGTTAAAGTGGCTAAAATATTTTCTTCGAGTCCTCCCAAACTTGTAGGTTTTCGAAATAGTCTTGATTCGAAAGAAAAGATAGCAGTTGTTAAAGAAAATAGGCTTAGTTTGGACTCGAAAACGTCGAGAACTTTAAGTGGCAGTGATTTGCAGCTAAAACGGTTACAAAGTGATATGCACAAGATCGATGAGTGTGTTCCAGACGCATTTACTGGTAAGAAGTTAGGTAAACAATATTGATTTCTATTTGTATTTAAAATTACCAAAAAATGCATTCAACACTTTGCAGCCAAGAGGCACAAAGTTTCATTAATAAAATATAATTTAATATTTATAGTTGGGAATTATTTATTTATGTTTAAATAACTTAATTATTTAAAATCGATATTTATATTTTTTAAATAATCGTAAGCAAATTATTTAAATAATTTTTCAATTACAGTAGATATCTGTTCGTTATGAGCAGACTTGACATGAATATTAATTAATTTTGAAAAAGTAAATGTGAAGAAATTACTAAGACCATTATAAACTTACAATTATTATAACTGGGAGCTATTCTGGCACTATAAATTACCTTCAGTATCAACTTTTAACGTTTAACCAGGAAATATTTTAAAAAGTTGGATAAGCAAGATTTTATAATTTCTACAAAGCCTACTGAAGTTTAAAAAACCAGACCGACTTCTAAATTGGACTGAGCCGATTATTTGAGCTTTAAATGATTCTCCTATTTAATTTTTTCCGAATTTACTCTACCGTATCTTAAACTTTTTTGCAAAGACAATCGTTTTCCTGATCACATTAAGACTCATAATCGGGACAAATTATTTTGTCTTCCTTCAATTTGACCCACGATTATTATGGAATCAGTTTGTTCAAGAAATATATCAATGACCTTTTTCTCAATTTCAATATTGACCCCCAATTTACTAAGGAAGAAGTTAGCAGAAGCTTACCTTTCCTGCACATGCCAGTCGTTATAAATCTAAATGGCTTACTGATTACGGATTGGTATCAAACAAATGTACTCAGGTAGGTTATATTATATTAAGCATCAGGTTTCTAATGTGACTTGTAATTTTTTTCGTAAACCAAAGGCATGAAAAACGACATTTTATTGTATAAATGTGGGTTTACACTTGAGGTAATTCAATTATTATTATTAGTCAAGTCCTGATCTGCAATGTTAGTAAACATTTGATAATAACATGGGTTCCTTTTTATTTTTAAAATTTCAATTTACCCGCCTTATATAAAGGGTAGTAGTCACATGTGATACCAGGAGAAAACAGTTAATACTTACTTAACCTGCCATCATGGGTTGTCCATGTTATCACATGTGGTTGGTGAAGGAATTTTCTTTATAATGATTTTTTCAAATTCACAAGGTTAGTATATTTTATTTGATTTTCGTAATTTATTATCATATTTTGTAACCTTGATGAAGAGATAATCTACCCCATACAAATAGTTATTTAAATATTTTCGACATGAATCGAGGATTTATTTTTTGGTGGTTTTAAAATACAGCTATTATTCTTAAAGAATTCTTCTTCTTGCTTTAATTTTAATTTAAAAAATTCAAGGTCAATTAGACGAATCTCTCACCGAAAAACATTTGGACACTTTGCCAACTGCAGAAGACATACGAGTAATAATTCAAAATGAAACTACAAAATCGTTCACCAACAGTTTAGTTATTCCCGAACAATCTCATCAACAAATTGGCGAAAATTCTAACATCAATTTGGCAGCAAATGCTTTGGACTTAGATCAATCGCTATTAGATAATATAAATTCGGATTTAATACCAGAAGACATTTTACTTCAGGTTGCAAATTCGTTGGTGGCCAATCCCGAATTACAAAATGCAATTGAAAAATCGTTGGTGGATGGCGGTATTCAATTGGATCCATCACATCAACCCTCATTGGAATCACAACATTATGACTCGCCTTACATGAAGCAGGTAACTTGAAGAAACTTTTATCACTGTTGCGAGAGAAATCAAACAAATTTGTTACCATTGTATTGTTAAAATATTTATTTTAAATAAAATAGTTGGTGTCGGGTGGTGTGTAGTATATAACAATTGCTTGCAAAATAGAGAGGTTAAATTTGTACTCATTTCATGGCTGTAAGGCAGTACAGAACTATCGCAGTAATCCAAATTGGATTAATAATTTAAAAGTGGGAATCTCTGAGTTTTTAGTTAATAGCTAATGCTCTGAGACTCAAGATAATCCTAGAATTTACCAATGAGTTACTGGAATTTAGACCGTATCGTAGCAACAGCTGCTATTTCGAGAATTGATCTTGAATCTCGGATCAATCCATGGCTATTAGTACGGGCATAAGTTTGTTATTTTTTGAGAGCAATGATTATCTTTTGAGGATTGAACAAAATTAAATAGTTTAATTTTTTCAACTTTTAAATTGTTTAATAAATATTTAATATTAACAAAATTTGTTTGGTTTCCTCTTCAATAAAAAAGAGTAGTTTCTAATTTTTTTACTATTAAGGTGGAACAAGGATCTCCTGGTCCTGTAGTGGGAACTCATGTAGTACGGCCAGATGGCAGGGTGGTAGTGATTCCTCCTATAGAAAGACCAGCAACTCGGAGTAGGAATAAAAAAGTTGAAGTGGAACCAATGGAACCTCCAAAGTAAGTTGATTCTGTTTTTATCTACTTTTTAATAATTCATTTTTAAGAACTATTGCTAGACCTTTGGATAGTGAACACGTTTCGGGTGCCGAATTGGACAGTTCGAGTGATGAAGAAAAATCAGACGACGATCCTGATAAATTGTGGTGTATTTGTAACCAACCACACAATAACCGTTTTATGATTTGTTGCGATAATTGCGAAGAATGGTATCATGGCAAGTGCGTTAATGTTACAAAAGTCATGGGAAAAATGATGGAACAGGAGGGAAAAGAATGGATCTGCGTATATTGCAAGGTTAGTAATCTAAGTTTTGTCATAACAATTTTACATTGACGAAATTGACAGGATTCTTCGCTAAAAAGACCTTCAGCAGCTGCAAGAAGAATACGAAAAGCGTCTAGAAATTCTTCAACCGATATGACTGTGGAAGAAAAACAATCTGAATTGGAACCAGAATTGCCTGCAAAATCTTTAGAACCCGATTGTTTAGTTTGTGGCAAACCTAGTCGCACTAACTCCATTTATTGCAGCGATCCTTGCATTTTACAGCATGCCAAAGGCGTTGAAAAGGTAACTAAACCATTTATTATTTTAAAAAATATTACACTATGCTCATCAAAAAATTAACACATTGTATAATTATTATAATTAAAAATATTTTTAGGTTGTTTATGTCAAACATACAAAACTTATAATTTAATTTTGATATTATGTTAAACGTTGAGGGTAAGTAAACAATTAAAAAATTCAAATTAATTTTATAATACCAGCTTTAAACACATTTTTTGACTTCTTCAGACTTCGATAAGTACTTAATTTAATTGGATTAATTTGAATTATGCTATTGTTTACTTGACTTACATAAATATAATTAAATAATTTTATTTTCTAAAACAATGTGATCTCTTACCAGGTGGTCGTGTACGATAGAAAATCTGGAAAGCTATTAGCTGGAAATAACGCGCCTTCTGCCGCTAATTTAGACAAGTGGTTACAACAAAATCCAAACTACGAAGTCGTTCGTCCCCAAAAGACGGGTAATAAATCGCCAGCCGCCTTAACACAGTCGAGACTAAAAATTATCAAAAATCCTGCGGAACAAGGCGGAGTTTCTTTGGCAGTTCAACGTAAAGGAGTCGAAGTTGGAGTGCTACACCACGCCCCCAAGCAATCTCCATCGCCACAACAAAAACCAGTGGTTAAGGTAAAGCTAACGAAAAAAATGTTGCACTCACTAATGCTTCTTTTTACAGAAAACGATAACTGGTCTTAAAATAATAAGCAAGCAGTCGCCGACTTCTCCAAAAGTGAAATTAATACAACCAGTTCCTTTAGTGCGAAATCCACCTGCAGTAACAACTCCCGTCAAGCCAAAATTGGTTCAAACACAAATTAAACCTACCACTCCAACACAAGTTCCCAATGCAAAGCAGCCCATGCCTCAAAAAACGCCAAAATCGCGACAAGTAGAAGAAGGTTCCACCCAATTGGGAAGTAAAGAAAACATACGTGACAATGTAAAGAGAACTTTGTTGGAACAACTCATGAACCGAATCAAGGACGCCAATGATATTAAATTAGAAAAAGAAGCTGTGGCAAAAATTTCGTTTGAGATTGAGTCGCAACTATACAAATGTTTTGGAGACACTGGACAAAAATACAGAAACAAATATAGAAGTTTGATATTCAATATAAAAGATACAAAAAATGAAACTTTGTGGCGGAGAATTTGTGAAAAATCCATTAATCCCTACCAACTGGTTCGTTTGTCTTCTGATGATTTGGCAAGCCAGGAACTCGCACTGTGGCGAGAAAGAGAAAACAAACATCAGTTGGAAATGATCACCAAATCCGAACTAGAACAACTTGGTAGAAAAAGTCAGTACGTTTTTAAAACACACAAAGGTGAACAAGAGTTGGAAGACGATAGACCTACAGATGCGGTACAAACAACAGAAGTAATCACGGCTTTAGGTTCAAACACCTCGACTGAATCACTTTCGGATAACAAGAAAGATGTGGTTGAAAAAGATAAAAAAAATTCAAAGCATGGACGGGATAAAAGTCACGATCGAAAGTCAAAAAAAGAAAGGGATAGGTGAGAAATTATATTTTAAATTTTTAGTTTTTAACAAACGAATGATTCTAGGAAAAGTAGAAAGAGGTCTCACCGGTCTTCCAGTCATGAAGGTGGAAGTCATCATAAGAGGTCAAAAAGCAAGGATAGTCACCACAGCAGTGAAAAAAATCGTTCTAGGAGTCGGGACAGGTGAGTTGCAAGAAATTTAGCTAACTTCTAAAGAAGTTACTTGGGGGAGTTAAAGGAAAAATATGGTCTTCTGCTTTTTTTTTCTATATTTTCTACATTTTTGTGTTGTAGGGATCGTCATCGAAAAACATCTCACAAGAATTCCAAACATAAAAAGGAATTATCCCTCGATATTACTACAGGAAAACTTGATAAAAAGTCGAAAGAAATTCTGGAGCAACTGGTTGATAATAAAATAGTGCCGCCTCTAGAAGATCGCCTATGGAAGCACGTTCAACAAGAAGACATTACAACCGGTAGGTTATATTTTAACTGTCGAATTACTTACCGCATGTTTGTTTATAACAAGTTTATTTTTATTTTTCTTCATAATTTGTAATTATAACAAGATTTAATTTTGAGTTAACGGTTTTTTTGTTACACTAACAACCAGAAATTGCTTTGGAAGCTGATTAATACGCTCTTGCTACAAAATTATTTAGGTACACTTTTATTAATGAATTCATTTTTGTGGATCCTTTAAAGGATTTTTGTTAACAGCCCCTGTAGCTGAAAGCGACAGCGATCACGAACCAACATCCACGGTCACGATACCAACGCCTCCAAGAGTGGTGGAAGTCGAAGAGCAATCAAATCAAAAACCTGAAATTAAAGAAGGTACAGTCATTTTTTCCACAATTTTAAATTATATTTCATTCGTTTGACAAATTTTAGTTAAAGAAGAATTTGCTTCCAACACATCTTTGGTTTCGGAAAACGAAGAAGGCAGCAAGTCACCTCCTCCTAGAACGCAACAGGACTTTATATGGAAAGGTTCAATCAACATGGTGGATGTTGCTCAGATCTCAATTACAGCTCACGAAGTGTCAGGTATTTTATTTTTATTTCCTCTTTCTGCAGGTACTGATTACATTTTTTGTAGGAGATTGTTCAGGTTTAGGTAAGGAGCTGCCTCCTTCTCTAGACGTAGTAGGAAGAATATCACCTGATACAGTTTGGGACTATATCAGCAAAATGAAATGCTCAAATAGTAAAGCCATTTCTTTGCTTCGTTTAAATGCCACAAATATGGAAGAAAAAATGCCCTACATTGCTTTGTACAGTTACCTGTCCAGTAGAAATCGTTTAGGAGTTATTAAAACTGTCAATAAGGCAGTAAAGGATTTCTATATTTTACCTTTGTCAAATCAAAAACCAATTCCTCAAGCACTGTTACCTTTAAGTGGGCCAGGTTGGTGAACTAAAGTAAAATTTAGGATTCGTTCTAAATATTGTTTTTTTCAGGCTTTGAAGAATCTCGTCCAGCTCTTCTATTAGGTATCATTGTAAGGGATAGACGCAAACGTCCTATTTATCCATTACCATCTGTACCCTCGAAACGAATAAAAACAGATTCACATTCCACTTCTCCAGTAACTCAACCAACAGTTCCTACACGCTCTTATACACCGCCTCCGAATGTTGATCCCAGAACAAAAAGACCACCAGCTCTTCCTCCTTCCAAAGTGGTCCTACCTCCTGAAGAAGAAGATATTGATATGGGTATGTAACAGTATTTTTAGTGGCATCACTGAATTAATTATTTAATGTAAATTTAAAAAAAAAATCTTATTGAATTAGTGGTGGTCTTCTTTTTTATTAATGTTTAAATTTTCAGATGGTGGCGATGAACCTTACACTCCAGAAGATTCAGATCCCGATTCCACGCCATCAACCAGCAAGGATCTCAACACGTCATCATCAACAACATTGAATTCGAGTGAAATTTCAAGCTTGTTGACCAATTCGGTTAAAGCCAGCTCGTTTTTGGATACCGGATTAATTTCGCAAACTTTCGAACCATTCAAAAACAAGTTTGACTCCATTCCAGGTGAGTTTTTTTTCCATGTCCTGGTTTTTCTAGTGTTTGGCACCGTTAAATTAAATAAAATCGAAATAATATGTATGTACATTACTTTTAGGTTTGGAAGAAAACACGCCAAACCCACAAGATATTCAGAGGAAAATGGAAGAATTGGATCAACGAATTGCATTGGAGAAAGCTCAAATTCAAAACATGTCGCAAGACATAGTTGCATCAAGTACAACTTCAGATATAGGTACAACGGCGTTAGCCAGCATCGCTCTTCCAAGCAACCTGCAACAAATTTTGGACAGTATTAAAGGAATAAATCCTCCCGATGTGTCTGATCCAAAAGCTGTGGTAAGTGGCTCAAGTTCATATTTTATTGGCACATAAAATGTGTTGTCATTTAGAAAGCTGACCGATCAGCTGCAGCAGTTGGTGGGCCTGCTTCCGATTTAACCATACCACTTTTATTACCAAAAATAAGTTCCCGAGGTCAAACCATACCCTTACATATACCAACTACTCCCAGACCGACATCGTTTAAACCAGAAAAACCTACTGAAAGTGTCCTCAGCACCCTATCCGAAGAAGATTTGATGAGGAAAGCTGCCGAAATGTTGGGCGAAACTGAAGTTAAGCCAAAAGTGAAAATCAGTTTTGATTCAAAAAAAAATTTTGCTTCCACAAAGGAGGGTAAATTGGATATGATGCAACCACCTGTACCTGGGGTGGGCGATTAAAGTGGTTTATTGGTATTAGCAAATAAGATTAAAATGTATTTTAAAAATTAGATAAATAAGCTTTGTTTACTTCATTGACTAGATATAATTTAATTTTTAGCCATAGTTTAGATGTAACAATTTTGCAAAAAAATGATTTTTATGTATATTTATCTTTGTTGTAATTTTGCATAATTTTTTATTAATTTATATTAAATTACTTATTTTATTAAATGCAAAAGTGTTGGGTATAGACATATTCACCAAAATTTCTAACTGTAAATACAAAAAAAGTAGATGTTAAGAGATCAAATTTATAAAAACAAATATAGTGAATATATCGGAGACTTTTGATTTGTTTCTATTGCAAAATATTTATTTTCTAATTAATTGTATAATATTAGCTTGATTATTGTTGAAAGGCTTAAATTATTCTTTTTGCAAGAAGGAATCCCACTTTTTTAAAAATGTTAATATAATACTTTTCCTGATGTCGTGTATTTTTGAGTTGAAAAGTACCAGATAATATGAAGAGAGTATCAACATAGATGAATCTCTATTATTAGGGACTATTAAAAGTCGCCCAACCTAGGAGATCAAGAGAAAGTTGGGGCCGGGGGTAGTAGCCTACGGCCACCCCTTCTGTTTGATAAAAGTGATTACTTTGTGTCAGATAATAAAAAATTTGTAACTTAGGCGATGATAGAGGACACTTTTCTAAGAATAACATTTAACAAAAATTTTTTTCTAAGTTCAAACCCTCGAGGCTAGGCTTCTTTATTTTTTTTAGCATTTTTTTAAATTTCCACCTTTACTTGGTCATAGCGCCGAAAACATTGCTTTTTCAGTAAAAATGGTTCGGTACTTTTTTAAAGAGCGTGAAATAATCTACAAACTAGATTCAAACCATTTATTGTCTAAAAGCAACTGTTTTCGAGTTATAAATTAAAATAATCTAAAAAATGTTGAAAAATTCTAGCTTTTTGGGTTTTCTGTATTTGTATCTTTTAAACGAAACAAAAACTACGTTAGATGTGCTATTATATTTTATTTTGCAATTTTACAGTAAATAATTCAAACAGCTAATTACTTAAAATCTGTTATTTCTACTACAGTGTTAGTTACTACTAGATATTAATTAACGTTTAAAATGCGAAGAGCACAAGATTTTGCAATGTGAAAAATTTTAAGACAGGCTGTTTTAGTGAATTTTTTTATTCTCATCAACTTTGGTTTTTGGGGATTATAAAAACTCAAATTGTACTGCAACCAAAACGTAGGTCAACACTGTAGATAATATCTAAAATTAAAAATTATTATTTAAAAAATATTTGAAAAAAGCTATAACTACAAAATTTACACACACTAAATATTACCCCAAACACCTAACTTTTAAAATCATTTTAAAAAACTAATGGTGAAACTTAATATATAATGCAAATATATTTTTTATTGGTGAGTACACCTTCAACGTGGATTTTTTATTGAATCATTGATTGAGGAAGTAATGCGATTGGGTATTTACTACCTTGGTGAAAATATTTCTCTGAAAACTCTGAATTAGACTTTTGCAGAGTTTGTAAGACTTTGTTTTACTTTTTCAGAAAAATATTTCCTTCAGGGTACTTACGGATGCAAACAATGATATGTCGATATCTACAATTTGCGATGCTTGCATTTTTACTTTGAGTCGTTTTACAATGAACAGAAAAGATTCAAACTGAAATAAAGAAATTAATAAGTAATTATTATAAATAAATTACTAATAAAATTCACCTGTAGACGTTCGGAAAGTTCTAGCTTGTGTAATGGAAATTTATACAAGTACGTCAGAATTTCTTGATTCTAAAACAAATTAATATGTATTATAAGATCTATTGATTGATTTATTAAAAGAGCTCCTTTTGCGTATGCGTTATTTATTAACAAACGTGAAATCAAAATCCAGCATGTTACATGCAGATAGAATATAAAAATCCAAAATATTTCTAGAAAAAACGAAAATTAATAATTTTACAGAAAAACTCAAAATTCGTTTTTCTCAAAAAAAAACAATTTTTTTATTTAATGTGGGATGAAACAAACATTTAATTTAAAAAAAAGAAAACTAGGTAAAGATAAAAACAATTTTCAATTTTTTCAGTACTTATCGAATTTGGATTTTTTCTTTTCTTCTTTCCAATAGCTACAAATTTACCGAATTAGCAGCTATTTTCCTTATGCCATACACCGAATTTTTGAAAATATTGATCTTTTTGCCTTACGTATTTTCACTTACCACAAATCCACATTTCGAAATGTTTACAAATGCAGCGGCCATTGCAACAAGTGCGAATTGCATTCCAATTTGAAGAGACACGAATCTCACGCTGATCGGATATCCATTCACGTAGAGAAGTATTGTCGTAAAAATAGAAATAACAAAAAAGATTATTCCAACAAGAATTAAAGTTAATAACAGTGGATTACATCGATTATTCATTTGTTTAAATGCACAAATAAAGCCCAAGTAAGCCTCGCTGTATGCTTTTAGTAAAGTTTTTGTGTCGCATCTTGAAATGTGTATATTAACAATTTCTTCTGTTGGACTATTTCGATGATTAATTAAATTCTCCAAATCAATTTTTAATAACATTTTGTATCTATCTCCAATACGAAACAAAATTCTTACAAATATAATTCCTGTAACAACGCTGAAAGTCCCCACGTACATGCAAAGAAATAATCCAGTTCTTTCGATCGTGTTCCAATTAGGATCGACGTCGAAACAAAACAAAAATACGAAAGCACTGGCATTGGCTATGATTAAAAGGATTGAGTATACGTAAATGCGAGTTCGAAAACTGAGAACGTCGGCAATGGAAAATAAAGAATACGACGTGGATTTTTCAAATTCCATCATAAAATTTTCTATGAATTGAAGAAAATATATAACTTTTCGAGAATTGTATAAAAAATGAATGGATAAATTTATTGAAAGTCCATATAATGCTAAATCGGTCGTCATCAGTAGGAGATTATACACTAAATAATTTTTCTGCATTGCATTGTTGATTCTTTTGATACAATAGTAGTTGGACAAAGAAATTATCATTATCCCAAAAATTACAACAAAAAAGCGAAATTTCGAAAACTTCGCTGTACTTTTGGCTTTTTCATTTGCATGATCGCAAGTTAAAATGTATGGTATTCCCAAAAATGTAAAAAATTCCATCATCACTCCAACTGCACAATTAAGACAACCTTGTGACGCAATGCGATAGTAAGACATTTTGACTTAAAAATTGAACATTCAAAAGAAGGTTCAATATGCACTGAATTCGTGTATTTTACCAACAGCATTTTCTCAAGTAAATAACTTTCTAAATTATATATGAACCTATCTCTCCACAATTTATTGATGCTTATCAGAGCTAATGTTAGACTCCCGATAATCGCAAACAAAATGTTTTTTCCGAGCAAACATAAAATAAATTTTAAAAAAACTTTCCTACAGAATCGTGAATATTTTGTAATAGCGACTAAATTCAAATGAATTTTTGTAAATAAACAAATAAATTGATTATTGATCATTAATCATCTTGATTATTAAAAATACCAAGATCCACAATATTTAAAAAAAACGAAAAGATTCAATTTTCTCGTTTTTTTTCAAAAATCACAATTTGTTTTCTATAAATTCAATATTTTGAGAGAATACTTACCCTGCATGATCTTAAAAAACATATAACTCTTCGGCAACTTAATTCTAAATAATGTAGCTTTTAGCATCAGTTTTATAATATGGTATTTAAAATCCTGAAAAATACAGCAACAGGATTTTAAAAATTATATTATCTCCGAAAATAATAATTTGTAGGGCATATAGAGTAAATATTCTCCCAAGAAATAATAAATTTTCAGGAAAAAAGTAGAGTTTTAAAAATTTTCAGATTTCAGAATGATAAATAAACTCGAAATTATGAAAACAAATAACAATTTTCTCCAAACACTAAAATTTTAAATATTTTAGTATTTTGTCAAGTTTAGTTGCAGTTACAATTTTAGAAATTTATATTTTACAATATTAGAATCATAAAAACTTGAAAATAGTAAACAAATATTTAAATTGTATGATGATAATTTACACTTTTTGCGGGTCAGACAAATTATAGGGGTAATTTGCTTAGTTTTAGATAATATATGAAATGTTGATATACGAAATAATTACAGAGGTTCGTCAGCTATGCTTTTGGCTGTCCTCGCTCAACTGCAGTAAGATATAGTCGAGATTTTAAAAAATTTTGTTGATATTGTAATGTTAGTGTGATATTTAAATTACCAAACTTTATAGAACTAAAAATAATTAAATAATATTGAAAAAGAAAAAACTGAAAATTAGTGATCGAGAACTTATAGAAATAACAATTTTTGATAAAATGCATTTTAAATGTATTTTAACTGCCTAGAATTTGCTAAATTCTTATTTATATTTTAAATTTATCAGTTTTCGAAACCGTTCTCTCTGAATTACAATAAAATATGTCCGAGACTTCGGCAAATTGTCTTAACTGTGCTATTGGTAATCTCTACAATTTTAGTATGATTATGGGAGTATCAAAGACAATTTATAAATGTAATCACGAAAACAAAGAAGTAATCCGATCAAAATCTGCTTTCTTATACTTAAAACAATTTTCCGCTGGGCTCTCCCTACTAATAATTGTCATGTCCAATTATTATGCTACCAAAAGAACCTACGAATCAATCAAGAACAACATTGCGGTAAATGATCTGTTACTCACAAGTTCTGATATAACATTGTATTTCATCTCATCTATAGTAATTATCCACAGCATCTCTCAGCATGAGAAAATAAATAACATGTTTATATATTACGACGCAATTTTAAAAGATTTTACCACCCGGACCTCAAGCTACTTGTTATCAAAAGATGAAGTTATATACTTTCGAAGACGAACATACATTGCCTTAATTTTAATTTTATTATTTTTCTCTGTCGCTGCTGTAGGTTTGTTTTGTACAGAACTAGATCCCGTTTGGAATATAATCGAAAGATTAGGATTGTTACTTTCTATATATGCGTGTTTCATGGTGATCATTGTAGCATTACTCTTTATGAGACTTTCCTATTACACTAGTAGCAACTACAAGCATTTGTTGAAGATGGAATTGGAGAATTTAATTGACGGTTGGTCTTCTCCTGCATGCGAAATTGAAAATTGCAGTGTTGTTGCCTTGCCAAGAGCAAGCGTAACAAAATTATTGAAAGCTTATACCGACACTTTTATTGGATTCAACAAAACTTTTAAAACATTTAATGGCGTATGCAACCCTATAATATTGTTTATGATAATATTCGTCGTCTTTTTCTGTGTTATTTTTGTGTTTTTAGTAATAGTTTGTATAGCAAATAATTACTCAATTACTACGAGATTTCTAACTACACAATTCGGAATGCAAATGATTATATTTGCCACAGGATATACTATAGTCAAGTTTTCTAAAATTAATACAATGGTAAGTAACTAAATATTAAGTTAATCTAATTTGCTAATTTTCTGCGACTATGAAAATTTTCTAATCTCGCCCGAGAGCGAACTAGACACTTCACTGCAGCCAAATTAGTTTTCCAGTAAACCACAATTTATTCTGGTTCGAGATTTACTAATACCATCAATTTGAAGCACATAATTTCTGTTTCAGAACTGGGAAGAACTAACGCTATTGCGGAAATTTCCATTGAGTAGACTTGATAGTTCTGAAAACTTGCAGGTATGTTTCAATTTTTATTAAATTAAATTGTTCTCTCCAATACGGGGCTGTATGAGACACAGACAACTGAATAAGTTTTCAAATTTGGATATGGAAAGATTTTCCATAGCCTCAGACCTCCCAGAATTACATCTGCGAATTGTGTCTCGAGTCGGATCCATAGCCAGTACAAGCAACGTTTTCAACTTTCAGGTGTCAGATTTTCAGAAACCGACCACTTAATTTTTTTTATGCTGAAAGTAAAAAAATACTATTTAACTTAAAACTTTAAAATAGAATAATACAAATTATTTAACAAATCACTAATTATTTCAGTTTGATTGCTTCTTATACGTAGTTGGACGATATCAGACAAAAATGGATGCATCGGAAGTTGTAGAAATAGATATTCCGCTATTTGCTAGTGTAAGTTAATAACCATGCTGTTATTTCTAAATTTAAAAAAATTTTTTTTAGGTATTATCCACAATATTGACCTACGTGTTAGTTGCAGTGCAATTTGAATTTTTGTAATTTCTACTTTATTATACCTACTGCTAAATCACATCGCGCTTAGTTAGACTTTTGTTAATATTGCAAGATTGTATTATGTATTAAAAATAAATAAATGGAGTTATTGGATTAGTCTTTTTTTTTTAAGTTTTTAAAAAATCGAATATTCAGTTTTATGTTCCTTTTTTGAATTATTACTTCAAATTTTTGCTTTTTGATTAAATATTAAATCTATTATTTATTTAGGTATTTCCTATTTTTTAAACGACCACTACACGGTGGCAGAAAGGTGCAAAACCGTATAAAATTTCGAAATAAAACACAGATTACAAAAATTGAATTTCTTTACTTTAAAGTCAAATATCACACTTTCGGGAAATCTGACTGTGCCATTCAAATTTTCTCGTCCAGATACGTACTAAGAAACCATGAAAAAATTTACAGATTTCCAACTTTCAGTTTTTGGGGTCAAAAAGTAGTAAAGCAAAGGGGTAACCTTTCATTTTTTCAAAAATCGAAAAAACAATACACGGTATTTTTATTACTTAATTGCAGTGTTCTAGTCTAGAGCCATAAATTTTAGGTCGATTTTATTTTAGGTTAAATTTTTAGTCGAGGTTTTAAAAAATTGTGTTAATTTTTTTTTACACACTGCAGTCGCTACTATGTGTTCGACACTTAAAGAGTTTCAATTTTTTCAAAAATTAAGAGAAATAAAATATTTTTCGATGATCGTTAGAAAAACGATTTTGGATATCCATAATTTTTTTTAATTTTGTTATTTTCACCTCTTTTCTGCTTGACTGCATTATATTTTTGTTTTAACTACCAAATTCAAATTAAAATATGTTTGATTATTTGATAATTTTTTTCAAGCTGTAAAAAAAGCCGAACCTTTCCCAAAATTGATTCTATAATAAAATTTGCACTTGCGAGAAAATTTGAAATTAAACGATTTAATTTTTTTTAAAGACTGTCCAAAGGCAATTTTCTAGGAAAAGCTCTCGTTCAGATTGATTTTCGACAAACGACCTAAAATTCCTGTTTTTACGTAATAACAGCAGCATAAATATTTTCCTACGTATATTTTGTTATTTGCTGTAAAATATTTGCCAAAGTAATAAAGTACATCTAGATAATAAGTATTATATACTGTATTAAAATAGATCAATAACCTGTACATTATTTATAATAAACAAGTATTAAATTTATGTAAATATGTAAAACTTGTGGATATGACAAATTACTGTAATTTGCTTTTATTTTAGATTTATCAAATTTTGATACAATCTGATTATTTCAGAGGTCCCTCGACAATGCTTTATTGTTCCTTGCTGTCAATAAATTGTAATACAATATCGATATCATCATGACTGAGATCGCAGAAAATTGTGTTAACTGTGCTATGGGTATGATCTTTAATTTTTCTCACTTTATGGGATTTTCAGCGACAATTTTCAATTGTAATCACGAAAACAAGAAAATAGTTCCAATAAAATCTGCTTCTGTTAATTTGAAAAGATCAGTCGCAATTTTCTCTTTACTCATAATTTCTGTTTCCAGTTATTATGCCACTAAGAGAGTTTACGAAGCAATCAGGAGTAATATTTCGGTTTTTGATGTATTACTTGTAAGTTTTGATGTTATGATGTACATCATCGCATCGATTATAATCTTGCAGTGCATGTTCGAATCCGAAAAGCTCACTGGCATGTTGATATTTTTTGACTCGGTTTTGAAAGATTTTAACGCCCGGACGTCTTATGATTTGTTGTCAAGAAATGATATTGTGTCCTATCGCATACGAATCCACTTGAACATAATTGCATTTTTATTTATGGTCTGTACAGCTCTTATATTTATGTTTTGTATAGAACTAAATCCCATTTGGAATGTAATTGAAAGACTTGGACTGGTAATTTCCTTATTTTCGGGCATAATGATGATCTCTATAGTGTTACTATTTTTACGCCTTGTTTATGACACCTATAATAAATACAAACGTTTCCTAAAAATGGATTTGGAGAATTTAAGTAACGAATGGACCATTCCTTCGTGCGAAGATGAGAATTGCAGTATTGTTACCTTACCAAGGACAGACGTAAAAAATTTGCTAAAAGTTTATACCGACACTTATATTGAATTCGTCAAGATATTTAAAACGTTCAATAAATGCTGCAACCCTTTAATATTGATTTTAATATTATTCATTATGATTTGTTGCATTATTTTTGTATTTTTGATAATAGTTGGTATAGAATATAACAGCCCAATTACTGTGAGATTTTTGTCTGCTGAATGTGGAATGCAATTTATAATATTTTTAACTGGATATTCCATTGTAAAATTTGCTAAAAGCAAAACACTGGTGAGTAGTGATAAATACTATAATTTAAATTAATCTAATATGTATTCCACGATTGGTTTTTCTTACTACCTTGTGAAGTATAATAGATTAAGAACAGTTCGGGGATGGGAAAAATTTTAAACGCGAGAAAACCACCATTTAGACATACTGTGACATTGTGAGATGATGCCACTTAAAAAGATGACTCTTGCCTCGTCCGAGATTAAACTGGGTACCTCAACGCAACCACGACAAAATTTACTATTTAAATCAATTTAAAGCAATTCATTTCTGTTGTTTCAGAACGAAGAAGCGCTAACCATATTGAGAAAGTTTCCATTGAGCAGACTCAACGATTGTGAGAAACTTCAGGTATGTCTTTATTCAAATAAGGTTAAAACCATGTTCATCTATTTAGGATTTAGGCAGTATGTTTCCAATTAGATTAAAGCTCCCAAACACTACTTTAAAATTTTATAGCCCTAATCATGGTATGATTTAATAAATTATTGATTGTTTCAGTTTGATTGCTTTTTGTGCATGCTTAAACAATATCAGCCAAATTTGGAAGCATCTGAAATTATAGCAATAGACGTTCCACTATTTGCAAGTGTAAGTAACAATGTCGTTTCAAAATTTTATAAAAATCTATAAATATACAAACCAAATCAGAAATGACCCGTAATCTTAAAATTGTAAAAATATTCAAAATGTTGCTTTTCCTTTTAGGTGTTATCCACAATATTGACCTACGTATTAGTTGCAGTACAAATTGAATTTTTGTAATTTCAAGTTTAAGTAAGTAAGGATACATTATACATAATTGTGTATTCCATGTAGAAATTATTGTTTTTTTTTACAAAATTTTGAATTGAAAATGAAATTTATTTTTCAAAGAAAATTTAATAAAATTAATTTTAGAAATTTTAATTATTTTTGTTCAAATACTGGACAGTGTCAGAATTTAGTCCTCTTACTTTATAAAATAATACACAAATAGATTGAAATTTGTTGTACTTGTTTGATTTAAAAACACTAATACCCATATCCCAAAATATAAGATCACGGTTCTGGCAAATCCCTGACGATGCAATTTCAAGAGTTCTTTATTTAATTTTTTCTATTTTATTCATAAATTAATATTCTTCATATGAAAAATAAAATGATATAGTAATCTTGTTGATTATGCAAGAACAAGGTGCAAATTCAAAAATAACATGAAACATGAAAGATGCTAGGATAGCTTTGAAGTCTAACACAAAACATATCAATTAACAAATTAGGATCTCAAAGAAAACACTTAAATAAGAGTTACGTAATTTAAATGTATATTGTTTTCGATTTGTACAATTATGCATTAATCTTTCGCGATAACAATTTAAATTATATAAAATTAAATTAGATTTGTGATAAAATTGAATTAAAATAAAATGCGGAATACGCTCGCATCTGGAGGTAGAAATAAATTTTAATTTATTAAAAATCATCATTCTAAAAGCTTTTATATTCTAATGGATACTTATTCGGCAACAGACTAGTCGCATATGAAGACACGTGCTGCCATCCTAGTATATCGCACACTTCAATGTACTTCTCATCAAGTTCACGCTGGTATTTTTCTTCTTGCAATTTCACCACGTACTTTAAAAATCGTCCGTAGTGCTTGTAAACAATAGCGTGCCACATTCCAAAAGACAAGACGTACGGCGTCGATGTCTAAAACAGAAGTAACACTTGCAAATTATATGGAAAGTGACAAATTTAGAAGTTATTTACCTTGTCAAATGGATCGCTAAATTTCAATAAGTTCCTCCAATTTTCTGCAATATTCACCAAAGCTATTTGATCTTCTTTAATGCTAGTCTCCTCATCCTGGTTTGATAAAATTTGACTTCTTAAATAGGCACGGCACATTTCGACACCTTTCAAAGCTAAGCCATCAACAAGTACACTTTTCTGGCGATCCATTAATCTGAAAAAAAAAAATTAATTACATGTTTGTTAAAACGAGCCATCTCCAGTTGCTCACTGTTTAATTTTAGCTGCATCCACACGCGTATCAGTTTTAACTGCATAATAAGCTAAAACGGCCTCCTGATTCACATTTTCTAAAAGTTCGTTACAAACTTTTATAATTTTATCACTGTAAGTTGAGCCCAATTCTTGTTGGTCTATGTCTTTCAGTGAAAGGTACGGCAGTTGTCGTTTTGAATCTATAGAAGCTATTATACTTGTAATAAACGACGTATGAATCGGTAAATGGTCGGGAAACTCCAGACACAACTCTTCGTAAAGTTTTTCCGAACAACTTGGGTAATCTGTAAAATAAATAAGTTAAGGTGGAATAACATCAGGTTTTGTTAAAACAAACCTAATTTAGAAAGCCAGGTAGTCTTCAAGTCTCTCAGTGCTTCTTTGTACTCTTCTTGTTTCGATTTATCTTTATCGACAAATTTGTTTGTCTTTTTATTACATTCGTTAAGAACATACTTAATGGGGTAAGTGTCAATTTTTTTCCCTAATTCGTCTTTAGCATAGGTGATTGTGCCACTTAAATAGTGTGCGTTATTGGAAGATTTTGTCGGTACTCTGAAATTTCAAGATTTTAGAAAAAGAATGTTTTGATAACGAAATACTTACTTGTCGTTTGATAATGGAGCTAAATAAAGAGCAGCAGTGTAAGATCCTAAGGCGTGACCAAAGGCCGCTTTCTTGTCGCCTATTATGGCTTGAGCGTGGCTACTATAAACATCCATAGTTACAGTCGTCGGCAACTTTTGCCTCAAAAGAACGCAACTATCAATCAATTTTTCTAAATAATCTTTCTTATCGTGTCTAACTTGCAGTCTTATTGTGTAATCTCCTTTCTCCAACTTGACGTTGTACTAAAATCAGATAATTTGTAATTAAAACTTTTATTTACAAAAATAAAATATATACCTTGCTAGGGTAGCAATCACCACAACCCAGCAGTTGTTTGTTGCTGTCGAACAAATACCACAGTTGCGATTCAAATTCGGATTCGTATAAAACGTCGCTGAGGGTTGCATAATTCGGAGTAACTTCCGTGGCTTTGTTCAAACGAAAAGTGTATGTCAGCAACAACTCGTAAATCTGTCGAGACTTTGGTAAAACGTCTCGAATTGTTAACGGGCTGATTTTTGTTTCGGTAGGCCTGAAAAGCATAATATTATTAGTTTTAATCGCCAACAATTTCTTTAACTTACTTCAATATTTGCACAGAATGTTTAAAAGTAATGGACGGCAAAATTTCCTCCCCTTGCAAAGTAGTAACCTGGTACGAACGAACACCTTCGCATGCGTGCATCCAAATATTTGGCTCACTAGGTTTGACGCCGTGGAAAGTAATGCAGTAATTAACTACACTTTCTCCTAAATTGGCCCAATATTTAGCTAAGACAATTTCCAATGGAACCCCCGATCTGACTCGGAAGCTTTGCACGGTTTCGCTATTGTAAGTCACCGACAAACTCTTATTTATTTCTAAACTCTTACAACTGCGCTTGGGTAAAAGTTGCATGCAGTGTAAAATAAAGTGACCCGTTTGTTCCGGTTCGGTGCAACGTAGTCGAATCACCCCCCAAGTGGCATTTTCGGGAACCACGAAAAAGTGGCGTTTAATCGTGTTTGGTTTGAATGGAACATTATCAAAAGCAATTCTAAAGTTAGTGTTGGAAATTGGCAACGGTTTAACAATGGTAATTGGAATTTTAAAAACGGGACCTTTATTTAGGCACGACACATCGTAAGCTTCTACGTTTGCACTATGAACACCTGGCGTTAAACTGGTAACATCAATTTTAACAGAAAAGTTTCGCGACACGTGCGACATATCTACATGTGACGGGTGACTAACATAAGGAGCACGACATGTCAACACAAATTTCATGTTAAATTTAATTTTTTCATCAGGTCCAATACTTTCGCTGTCTTTAAAACAGGGATCTACAGTGACTGCGTATTCGTACGAATTTCTTTCGTTCTTTGTGCGTATATAAATTCCTTTATTGTTACCTGAACCGCAAGTAACGTGAAAACGAATGTCACGTTCGGTAGCTGCATGATTTTCGACTAGATATTCAAACGTTTTATCTACTTGAACCAGCCCACCACCTTGAGCAAAGATTTCGATTCCGTCTAATAAACTCGAACAATTTTCTAGCGATCTCTTTATACTGTAGGGCGAGTAGGGTAAATTTTGCTTTAACAATCCGGACAACAGTAAAGAAACCGCACCGGCCACATGAGGCGACGCCATTGATGTACCATTAAACAATTGAGAATTCCTCAACGTAAAATTAGGAACAGAGGTGATTGCACCTCCAGGTGCACAAACACTAACGCCAGACGCGCCATCGATAGCTGGACCTCGAGACGACCAAGTGTATGGCATACCTGACAACTTCTGTCGCATCGAATATTCGGCTATCATCATCTCGGGAGAAACATACGCTCCCACTCCAATTACGGTGTCCTGACTGATATCCGGAGGTGTTCCAACAGTACTTAAGGCTGGCCCAAAATTACCTGCAGCCGTGATAAATACAACCCCGTATTTATTCACCACTTCGTTCATTAAATCTCCTATACGACTAACAACAACAATTTAATATTACAATACGAATGCAACAAAAATATGTTACCCAGTGTTGGACCAATGCGAATGTTCCCCGTAGCTCATATTTATGATGTGGATTGGATTGCTGCCTTCTTTCATTTCCATAACTTTTATCATTGCTCTCACTAGTGCGGTACCGGTTTCCATCGAACCTAACCGTCCATCTCCTACAAGAATAAATTAAAAACTGTTTGAAGTACAACAAAATAACTTACCAATAGTCAAAGACACAAGTTGAGCTCCTGGTGCTATTCCATTTTTGTCGGGCGAATCTGGGAAGTAAGCTGCAGCAATGGAAGATACGTGAGTTCCATGACTAGCTAAAAATAATACAAAAGTTAGTCCCACGTCAATTTTAAGAAACAAAATTTATTACAGCAAAGTCCAACTAATTCCAAGACATTGCCATCATCGTGAACGTTAATACTAAAGTTTAACTGGTCCGAAGCAGTCAGAGGGCCATATTCGTGTGTAATTGAATATTCTCCTAACAAATGACACTTTTCCAAGTCTCCTTTTTCTGTGCTATCAACACAGGCTACCCATTTAGAACCATCGTGAAATAAAACACAATCGTAAACGGGGCCAACATCTGAATACTTCTTCTCCAAATTATTTAAAACTTCTATTTTTGCATCTAGGTCTTCCTTTTCTAGTTTTTGTTCCTCGGTTAGGTTCGGTTTTGCTGTAGTAAAATAAAAAAATGTAAACACAACTTTGTAATCGTTTCCACTTTGTTACCTCCAAACTGATCGTCAAACTTGGACAGCAAACGATTTGCTTCCGCAAGCGCTTGCTTGTGGTTACTGTCCCATTGCTTCTCTTTGCGCTCCTCCGATATCCTCTCCCGCAACCTTTTAGGGTACAAATCGAAAGCATTTTTCACGCCCAGTCTAAATTTACCAGTAGGATTTTTCCAAACCTCAGGTACTTTTAATTTACGTCCAGTTAATCCCGTCAAGCAGCCTTCTTTGGCTTGCACTACGGTTGTCGTAATTACGTCTCCACAACCACTACAATCGAACCGTTCGATCACCTTCACCTTCCCATCGGATGTTACCTAGCAATGAAAAGAACGAATTTAAAAATTCATAACTTAATACACTTGATATTTACTTGCAAGCCGGGAGCTCCGGGATCTACACCCGAATCGAAAATAGCAATTATGGTGCCTCTTCCGTCGTAATCGGGATATTTATTTAAAAAAGTAGTAACTCCGGTTTCTTTTTTAGGCAATAAGCCCCAAACAGGAAATTCGTTTTCTATTGCAACGTCAGCCATTATTTTAAAATTAAAATATAAACGAAATGACTTTGCACAATTACAGTTTTTAAAATACCTATAAAAACGAATATTTTGACTATTCCTAGCCTCTACAAGTTAAGTGTAATTTTAGCTAAGAAACGTCACCCCATAATCAAGATCCCCTTGTCAAAATATCGCGCCATCTAGAAATCCCGTTCTTATTTTCCGTTCCTACGAGTTTCGACAGCAATTCGGGGGGTGGTTTTTCGCATTTCTTTTACTCAATTTTAATTTACTGTTTTGCATAATTCATCAAAAATTAAAATTCGCAATATTTCTGACACATATAATTGGGTAGTTGGGAAATTTGCTTGTAGATGGCGCGAGCGTTTATTTGAAAAATGAGTTTGCAAAAATCATTACGTATTTAATTAATTTTTACTTTATTATTCCTTATTTGGATTATAGCAAAATATTTCCTTATGGGTGTGGTAAACGATAAGGAACAAATCGGGTTATTTCGGGACGAAGCTAGAAAAATAAAATTATGATGGAGTCCCCAGTTCTGACGAAGGACCCCTCTGCGAAACAAACCAGAAACTAAATTTGACCGGCTTAAGCAAATAATGTTTTAGTTGTGATGGGGAGTAAAAGAGTAATTTTTTATTTTCAAGCTTCAGGCCTATACTGTGTTGACAATTCTACAAGGTTTCCACTAAATTTTCCAGAACTAATTCAGATTTTTCGCTCATTAAAATGCAATCCATACGAGTAGGAAATCAGGCATAGGAAATTAATTGTAAATATTACGATAATAAGAATTTATTGAAAAAAATTACACAACAAATTAATTTGATAAACATCATTCTTCATTGCAAGCTCTCATGATTTTCAATGAACTCCTTCGATTACGTCAGTGTCCTAAGCAGAGTAAACAAATACACGTTATTAAAAAACTGTTTTGTTAAAAATTAAATATTGAGTTTCCTTTGATCAGTAGTAAAAAAACATCAAAACTGAATTATACAAAATCCATTTTATCTAGCACACTTTCCGACACCTGATAGATTTTAAACATCAGTAATAGGTGCATTTGTTTCGTTAATTGTTTAAAATACTTGCCTCCGATTCTAATCCTAAACTTTGTTGCACTTGTAGTTTACTGATCTTCTAATTTCTGTAAAATGAAAATTCTTGTTAATTGGCTTACTAATAAAATATAACAAAATAATCGGTAAAAAATGTCGAGTTCCTAATAAAAATAAAATGGCAAAAATACCAAATTTTTAAAAATAAAAACTCGTTTTATTTAGCACTCTCTCTACACCTGATCAATTGATACCTCGATCAGGCTCTAGGAGGTGCAACAAAAAAATTCAAGACTGAAAATTTACCATTCTTTCCACCTTGTCCATTCGTTTCGATGTCCGTTCTGAAATTATAAAAAAAATTTGTTTTAGATTTCATTGTAAGCAAATTAAATTTAAATAAACTTTTTACAATAAATAATGTTTGAAATATTTTAAAATAACAGCCAAGAAAACTATCACAATAAAACAAGCTTCAATTTATTTTGCACCATTTTCCACACTTGATAAAACACAATACATTTTTCAAGTCCTACTTATTTAAGTGCATATTCATTATCGGGACCAAATTTCTACTAGCCTCCCTATAGAATTTCCCTTACAATTTCTTGAAGGCAAGAATTCAATGTGGTCCCGATGTTGTAAAAAGATTTCTTCTCAATTCTTTGTTCCTCAAAAAAAATTTACCTTAAGATGCCTGCATTTAACGTATGACAATGATCCTATCCTCTCGTTTCAATTACTCACATTATGAGTTTTGTTCAAGTTCCAGCTAGAAAAAAAATATCCACGTATTATAAAATGTTTTCAACAAAGCAAAATTTTTTCAAAATAAAAAAAATGTATGAATTTGTTTAATACTAGTTTTGGAAAAACTAAAAAGTGTAAACCATATTCAATTTATGTAGCACAATTTTTCCACACTTGAAAAACTAAAAAATCTTACAAGTCCTACTAGAGTGCAATTTTTATATTCAAAATGGCAGATTCAGCCACATGGGATTATTTTTATAACTAATATTTATCTTTTTCGAGTTTACATGTTCAGATGAAAACCCGATTTGTTGCTTCAGTTTTGATTGAACTGGATTTCTCCATCGCAGCATCATCGAACTTGAATTTAAAAAAAATTACATAAATAAATTATTGAATTAAACATTTTAGTTATTATTGTAAATTTATATAGTAAAGATTTTATAATATAGAAATAAGTAACTTGGCACGTTGGCGTCGTTCGCAAGCCACGTGTTGGGGGGCTAATAGTCATTATATAAATGGGTAAAAAATTAAATATACAATTCCAATCAGCTCACAATTTATAATAAAAATTGCAAATTTGCCTAGAAATTTGAGATGTTATTTCGCACTATTCCGACACCTGAAAAAGTAGAAAACATTTTTCAAGTTCTAATAACGTGCTCAGCTTGAAGTGAGGTTAAAAATTTCGAATCTTACTGAATTTTATTTATAAAAATTTATTATGTAAATGAAACTTAGAACTTACCTTTAAACATGATGAAATGCAGAATAAAAAATTACTTTTGTCCATGCTGAAATATGAACAACATACGTCAGCAAGTACACAAATGGAAATAATCCAAAATTTCTTCCCCAAGCATGAGCAGTAATGAGCATCAAGCGTGCACGCCTCACACGGTCGCGGTTGGCAGTTGCAAGATGCTAAATTTGAATAATTTGCTGTTTAAGGGGGCAAACCACAGTTGGTTCTTCTCATTATATTTTACATTATACTATAATAGTACCATGGTATAATAGTACCATGGTTCTTCTATTTTTTTTACTTTATTTTATTCGTAGCCACTGAAATGACTGCATTTATTAAAATTTATTGGGGTTTTTGGAAAGCGTGGAACATTGTCTTCAAATGACTCTCTAAAGTGTCACTTGACTCCCTTGCAGCAAAATGTATTATTTAAATCGTATAAGAAAATCATTATTTCAATTCCCTTGCGGTTTTGCCCTCACTTTAAATTAACTGTGAATTAGATGTGAATTAGATGTGAATTAGCGGTGAAATCACGTAACAGCATAAAAACGGCATGTTAGCGGTTTTATTACAGGTGAATTGTTAGGAAACAACAGTGAATTTGTGAAAATCGCTAATTGAAAGTATATTGTTACTACTTTGTATATAATCTGTAGTTTGACAGTAAATTTACATTCAATTTACACGTGATTTACACGTGATTTACATTCAATTCACGTTCAATTTAAAATCGATTTACAGTTTATTATTTATGAAGCTACTATCCATTGACGCCTAATTTTCACTCAATTCACAGTGAATCTACACTCAACAAACAGTTAATTTACAATTAATCTCGAGTCGATGTATCAAAAGATTGACGTAATAGTTACAGACGGGTGACAGTCCTTTTATTATTATCGGGAATCAAAATAGAGTAAGCGAGCCGTGATCTATGCGGAACCTACCCAGTTCTGAATAAAATATGAATTCCAACGGATTTGAAATCGTAAACTCAATGCTGATATGTACACCTTGTATCGAGTTAATTTTTTAACATTATTTTGTGTAATCAGAGAGGTTTCAGAAGAATAATTATTGATAGTAGAAAAATAGTAAATTTTAAATTTGTACATTAACCTATTCGGTCAAGACCATTTTTTGTATGCATGAAATTAATTAAAAGAAATAAAATTTAAAAAAAATGAATTAATGCATTAGATAGGGCAAAAAAAATGCTGAATTTGTGTATTCAATTGAATACACAGTGGCCGAAAGAGTTAATAAACAAATTAATTAATGTATTTATTAAAAACATGAAAATAAAACTTTATAAGAAAATTAATATAATGAAATAAACAAATGATAAATTTTTCGGAAGATATTTTATTAATTATATTTGCAAACAAAAAAATTACAAATGCATTAGAAGTTAGTAGAACTGTTAGTATTATGCACTATTGCATAACAATTATCTACAAACCAACCACCTACATAATATGTTATAAATAAGTGGCGACCGCTTAATCAGCAGAATTAGCGTGCCGTGCGTTTATATCTGTCCCGCCATTTATTAGTTGTATTAAAGTACAAGAAGCCGGTATTGTTTTCTGCGAGACAAGTATTGCATTCATTGTTAACTTTAACAAAAATAATATTTTTATTTTTTAGGAATGTCAAGATATTTATACTGAAAAAATATGTATTGGTGATTTTTCCGGATTTGGATAATTGACCTGTTAAAATTATACACTGTGATTCAATTTTTGAAAAAAACCAACAAATATAATTGGAACGTTGTGGAAGACTTGAATGATAAAAATAAAAATTAAAAGTAAGATTTCGTATTGCTTGGTTAATATTATTAAAACTTGACATTTCAATAATTATTTATATTTTTCAGGAGTCACAAATGCATTTCAATAACAATTTAAGAAACTACCAATTAAATCAAACGACAATAAAGTTACAACTATATTAATGTAAAAAGTTGGACTATGTTGATTGGCTGAGAAGTACGAAGCAAACATCAAAAAACAAAAGAAATTATAATCCAAAAAATACACTATAAGTTATATTAAAACTAAGGACTATAATGTAATATTAAAACTAAGGACTATAATGTAATATTTTTAATTCTAAAAACAAAATATTGACACCATAAAACTGTGTTTTTATTTACCCCCATTGATTTACATTAATCTAATACGTAAATGAGCATTGACCGCCCGTATAATATACCTTGCATAGCAAACTTTCAGCAAGTAATACGTTAATTGCATGTGAATCGCGTGTGAATTGAATGTAAATCTTATGTGAACTAACTGTGCATTAACGAGATATTTCTTGATTACTTACGATGATCAGATGGCATTTGAGTTATGAAAACACGATTGACTATCAAAGTAAAGCTAATGAAGTGACAATTCATTGTCATGACTTTCTCAGCTTAATTACAGTTAGCAATTTTCAAAAATCCACTGTAATTTCATTGTTATTGTATGATATATTGCTTGTAAAATTAACCTTCAATCATCGCGAACTTGTCGCTTTTTTACCGTGATGACTAAACTGTAAGGGTTATTATATGTTTGTAAAAAATAACTTGTTCTAAGACAATTTAATTTTTTAAATAAATAAATATTTGCTTGTGGCATTGACTAAAACATTTTTCTTCGTGTAACGTCGAATTAAAATTTATAATAATGATTTTAAGAAGTTGTACACGGACACTTCTATATTTAAAAAGTATTAAATTTTATTAGGTATTTTTAATAATTAAAAATTTACTTAATTTCCAGTCCTCCTTAGCGACAGTTGGTTTTGGTTTTGGTGAGAACTTGATCGTTGCATAAAGTGAATTATTCCTGTTCAGAGGCGTCACTTTGTTCCCGTTCTTCATAGTTCATATTCCTAACATTAAAAAAATATTTTCAAATTTTTAAATCGCCGCTTATAAACGGCTTTAAAATTTTGTTATCCGAGTCGCATTTCCAAGAATTGCAACATTTAGGCAGATGTCGCGTAGTAGCTAGCAATTGATTAGTTCCTTTTGTTTCTAAACGGAAGTAACACGTCGCGCAAATATTAAGTGATTTTTCGTGTTTTAAACAGAAAATTGTGGACATTTTATTTGTGTGCATATTGTGGGTGTTCAGTGAAACATTGGATTATCGACTATCGATGGGTATTGGGACGAGACCCCAGGAATGAAGTTTAAGGGGGCATCTTTCTTGTGTAAGTATTAACTGCGCAGTAATTTTTTTTCAAAATTCAAAAGACAATTCCAAGGGGGCTTTTATACTTTTCTGATCAAGGTTTTTGTGCTAAAGCCGATTCCGTTGAAATTTTGAAGAAATTTCCATTCGTTTTCGCGATGCGTTGAAAAACATTTCGACATCTTTCTGCGGTCGCCATCTTAAGATGCCAACTAAGCGTCATTTGAAATTAAAAATAAATTTCATCGCATAACTAAAGATCCAATAGTTTTAACGAAGAAAACTATGGCTATTTTATATGAAAATTTTGAAATCGTTCTTTAATAATTTTACTATTATGCGCTTGCGTCATACTTGAGTAGGACTCAGTGCTTCCCAGAAATAACATTAGTCACTGAGGTGACGTCATCTTGTTCTTTAATTAGCTGACTTGATGTTAGTTTTTAATTTCGAAATGAAAAAGTTTTTAAATCGATACTAACTTAATAAATGACTTTCTTTTGATAAAATAATTTATCCGAGTTGCATTTCCAAGAATTGCAACATTTAGGCAGATGTCGCATAGTAGCAATTGTTTAGTTTCTTTTATTTCTAAGCGGAGGTAACACGTCGCGTCGGGCAAATATTAAGTGATTTTTCGTGTTTTAAGTGGAAAATCGGGAAACTTGTGTATATAGTTATGTGTATATTGTGGATGTTCAGTGAAACAGCCAAGTATCGGTGGGTGTTGAAACGAGACCCCAGGAATAAAGTTTAAGGGGGCAATTTTCTTGTGTAAGTAGTAATTGCGCAGTTATCTTTTTCAAAAATCAAAAGACAATTTGAAAGGGGCATTTATACTTTTATGATGAATCTTTTTGTGCTGAAGCCTATTCCGTTGGAATTTTGAAGAAATTTTCGTTCGTTTTCGCGATGCGTTGAAAAACATTTCGGCATTTTTCTGCCATCGCCATCTTGGATGCCAACCAAGCGTCACTTGAAATTAAAATTAAAATTTATCGCATAACTAAATATTCTGATAGTTTAAGAAGTAAACTGTTGTTATTTCATATGAAAATTTTAAAATTGTACTTTAAATTTATTCTGCGCTTGCGTCATTCTTGAGTGGGACTCAGTTATTCCCACGAGTCACGGGTGACGTCATCTTGTTCTATAAACAGAGCTCACTTGATTTTTAATTTTGGTTTCTATTTTTTCTGTTGACGATTTTAATATTTCTTTTATAAGCTTTGTTAATTGACTTTAGTTCGATTATCAATAGTATTTATCGTTGAAAAAATTAAAAATTTATGATTAAAAAATTTCGTTTTTAATATTTCTGCACTACCAAACAGAAAAAATATTTAGTTTTTATTTCTTCCCTTCTTTCATAAATTACAGCATTTACAGGGTACTTTCAAAATATTGTTGCATCGTGCACAACAGATTGCATTGGTTTAGATTGGACTAGAGGACGCAGATTGCTTCTGAAATATGGCTAATATAAAATTTAGTAATTTCATAATTTTGTGCTATTTGAATCTATTTTTTGAAACAAAAATTTCCATTTCATACTTTTGAAAAAATTTAATATTTGGTTTCTTTTGTTTCAGGTAAGGTAGGTTCCATTACAAGAAAGTTGGCATCGTCTGGAAGCAAAGGTCAGATTTTTTTATATTTTATAATATTATGATAAAAAATGTGTATTGGTGACTGACCGATGATCACCAAAGCTCGTGTATTTTATTAGAGTATGTGGCAGCGAAGCTGTCTTTTCTCCTTCATCTCATGTTGATTAGGTTGACGTTTGAAGCGTGAATCGGGCGAAAAAGAACTAACTTGGAACAAGTTTACGAGGTGGTTGACGCCAGGATGCATTTGGGTCGCTTGTGTGTGGGAAAATCCTCGATGTTGAACTTCCCGAGTCCTGAGATGAGGGGTTTGTTCGTGTCTTGACATCGGTCGTAAAGTTTTTCCTTCAGCTTCTTGATGAATTCGTTAACGGTTTAGATTTTGAATTCCTGGTGGATGTAGCGGTTTGGGACGAAATAGTATGCGTTGCGAGCTCTGCGGAGTACGATATTTTGAACCGTTTGTAGATGTTTCAACTGATGGTTTGATGCGAAGACCCACGCCGGGGCTGCGTACGTGAGAAGTGGTCTGATGGTTACCTTGTAGATTGTTAGCTTGAAGTTTGAGTCCATATTAATGCACCTCCCGCTGATTGGATCCAGTATTTTCATGAGTCCCCTTGCCTTGCCGTTGATCGTGTTGATGTGCTTTATCCAGGAAAGCTTTTTGTCTAAAGTGTCGCCGAGGTACTTGATCGATGGTTGCCATGGGATTGTTTGACCGAAGATTTCCAGGCTTTGTAGTACGCGGTTCTTCCTTGTGAACATGATGGCTGCGTTTTTTTTTCAGTATTGATTTCGATGCGCCAGATCTGGTACCATTTCTCCAGGTCGTTGAGTGCTTCTTGAACTCCTTTGGCTGTCAGGTTAGGATTTAACGAGTTGGCTGAGACGCTGGTGTCATCCGCGAATAAGCCTAAGGTTGTACTTGGGGCTTTTGGGAAGATCGCAAACGTAGGTGTTGAAGAGCGTTGGAGCGAGGGGGAGCCTTGGGGGACCCCTGCATCGATTGGTTTATTCGATGAGCGGATTCCGTTGATCTTGACTTTGAATTTGCGATTTCTACCAGTAGTTGGATCGGAGCGAGTTTGATGTTTGCCGTGATTAGTTTGAAGATGAGACCGTTGTGTCACACCTTATCGAAAACCTTGGTTACATCCAGGAACATTGCAGCGATTAATTTTTTCTTGTTGAAAGAAAGAGTTACTTACACGACGAGTATCAGTACTGGGTGACTGGTGGAGTGTCCTGGACGGAAACCGAATTGTTCATCCTGGATGGTTTTGTTTGATTCGAGTGCGTCCTTCAGTCTGGTGTGTATAATACGCTCCGCAATTTTTCCTAGACCTAGGAGGAGGCTGATTGATCGATGGTGTTGGGGAAGGTCTTGGACTTTCCTGGTTCGTGGAGAACGATGACATCTGCGGTTTTTCATTGCCTTGGAAAGTGTTTCAGTCGGAATGACGCGTTGATGATGTTGACGACAACGGTTACTGCTCTCTTAGGTGCTCTCTTCAGGGCTACGTTTGGGATGCCTTCAGGACCGGGGGCTTTTTTCGTTTTGTGCTTTTTATGGTATCTGTGACCTCTTCTGGAGGAGTGGGTTTGATGACACTGTGATCTTGAGAGTTGAAGGCGTTCCAGACCGTATTGTTGACGAGTGAGGTGTGTGCTGGATTATCATCGGTGTCGTTTGGGCTGAACTGGCTTTTTAGTCTGTCCGCAAAAGCTTCTGCTTTGTCTTTTTCGGTTAGCGCGATTCAATGAATGCCGCGGATGAGTGGCATCGGGGACTCTGTATTCTGGAGGGTTTTAACTATTCTCCATACTGAATTGTCCGTGGTGGATAAGCTGTCGATTTTCTTAGGCGATATTTTTTTCTTTTCGATATTTTTATTAGCTCCTTAAGGTGCGGTGGAAGGAGAAGGCGTCTGGCGTCCGGGGCTGGAACAGAAAACCTGATTGCGTTTCAAAAAATCCGAATCCATAGGGTCGCAGACTGTTAATTGATACGGGAGGTCGATATTTTTGAGCAATGCGATGTCCAGTACATCATCATGGTTGGTGCCTTCGATTACCTCGTGCGTGGGTTCCGTTGGGGCGTCTATGTGAAAACCTCTTTGCAGGAGAGAGCCAGTAGAGCTCGACCTGCCGTGTTTGTTTTCTTTGAGTGCCAGCTGGTGTGTTCGTGCCGTTGTCCTGGAGGATGGTGGTGATGTCTTCCGCTAGGCGTGGAGTCTTGGGAGGTTGGTACAAGGATGACACCTGCACAAAACCGGTGTTTTGTACAGCGATACCAATGGTTGTAACTTCTAACGAAAGTAGTCCCGGGTTGTGATTTCGTAGTGTTGGAGATTTTTCTTGACGTAAATTTCGGTGCTCCCCTTGACCGTGGGGTCTGTCTGTTCTGTGGAGAATGTAGTTTGGCAGTTTAGCTTTAATGGATGTGCGCCAGTGGATTTCGCTAAGTAGGATCACATCCAGTTCGTGCTCCGTGGCGATGTCGAGTAGTTGAGAGCGTTTGTGCCCACAGGATTGTGGTTCTTTTGCGTTTTTTCGTATGACTTGGTGGTGAGCTTGAGGGTTTTTTTAGCAGATGCTGCTGATGACTTTGAAGTTTTTGACTACTTCGTCGATGGTGTCTTAAACGATACCGTTCCTGGTGAAGCCAGCCAAAATGAAAGCCAAGGCTCTTGGGGCGATTTCCGCTGCGTCCTCTTGGGTTGGATGCGAGTTTAGTACTTCATCTTGGGTATAGTTGTGTCTTGTGTGTTGTGTGATCGAGGGTCATTTCGCCATATGATTGGGACTGAGATGCCCTAAGCGGTTGAAACCTGGGGTAGAAGGTCGGGTCGTTTTTGTTGATGTCCTCTGAATGAAGGACAGTACTAAATGATGATTGTCAAGTTATGCAAGTTTTTAATGTAATTTGATTAACGTGACGTAGAGATTCTAAAGAATTTATTGATGAGTGGGTGGCTCTTGCTTTAAAGCTACCAATAGAATCCTTAATTGCTTACGCTATATTAGCTTTTTATTACTGAAATTGACACATTTGAATACAGAGAGCTCGAAAAACACGATGGAACGTGGCGCAAGTTATTGAAAGCAGCTCAAAATGCAATTTAAAACTAAGTCAAATTGGTTTGGATTTTTTTTACTTTAAGGACTCATAAAATAAAAATATCTTACTTTACGAGAATCCTGCCTACGGTACTCGAACTTATGCTGAAACAACGTAAGAAAACTTTGAAAAAGTTTCTGATTTGGAAAAAAATTCTTTTGGTAAGTCTGCAAAATTTGACTCCACAGCATTTTCCAAGTCGTCATTCGATAAAAAGCTAAATCCTATCAAGTAATTTTTGAGTTTTGGAGTTGTCGTATGCAGAAGCAGAGTTTTCCGACTATAATTTATGTGGTCTTTCTTTCGCTTTTAAGTTCTTAATTGTATCGTTCTATACATTTCCCATTATTGTGGTCCTTTTCCACTAGTATATCTCAATTAAGAGAATCCCCTCTTCGTCTTCTTGAATCGTGGAAAGCCCTTACATTGCAGAGACTCTTGTTGCATTAGGTTTCATCCACAGTTACAATTTTATAGAAGACGTTATATTATTATAGTCGTCAAATTTATCCCAAGATAAAACTTCTATAAAATTGTAACTGTGGATGAAAGAGGAGATTCTCTTTATTGAGATATACTAGTGGAAAGGGACCACAATAATGGGAAATGTATAGAACGATACAATTAAGAACTTAAAAGCCAAGAAAGACCACAAAAATTATAGTCGGAAAACTCTGCTTCTGCATACGACAACTCCAAAACTCAAAAATTACTTGATAGGGTTTAACTTTTTATCGAATGACGACTTGGAAAATGCTGTGGAGTCAAATTTTGCAGACTTAAGCGGCGTTCAGATAGAGATTCTTGTCTTGCCTTGCTTAGGTAGAAACTGGCAAGAGCCAATCAGATTGAAGTATTATCTTCTATCCCCTCCTTTGCATAAAATTTGTGTTGCGGCGCCGAGGTCTTGCCGAAGCTTGGTAACGTCAAGCTTTTCGGTTCTGCAACACAACGCAAGCGAAGCAAGACCCAATGAAATCAAAGTATTTTAAATGCAGCAACGGGCGTACTTATTTGAAAATATACTTCAGATAAAAATTTAAATAATTTGTAAATTTTGGTAAAACCAAATTCTATTGTATTCTAAACCGTTATCTTTACAAATCTTAAAAGCCGGAAAATTTTGAAAAACCCCAAAAATTATATTGTTCGTGCTTACCTTACCTACCTGTAATAAATATAATACAATACATTTATTACAATAAATAACACCTACCGTAGATCGGCTTATTGTAAACGAAAATAATTTGTAAATCAATCAATATTATTGCTTTGTTACATTACATAATATAATGTCTTATTTTTGGACAAACTAGTTTTTCTAGAAAAAATTAGGTACACCACATCTGGACATTTTATTTATAATTTGAATTTATTTTAAGCATATATTTGGAAGGAGAACGGATAATTTTGAAATTTTATTTCACACCACAGTTTACTTTCAATATCTATATATTTTATAATCAACAAATTACTTTTTACTCAGGTGTTTACTTATAATTTAAAGTAACAGGTGTTTACTCTGTACTGCTCTGCATAAAAATGTAGTGGATGTCGAACGGAAAAATACAGATGTCACCATGGATATCACTATCGCTGTTGTCTAAGCAAGGCAACACAAGAATTTCTATGTGAACGCTCAAGTCGTCTAAGCAACACCGAAGCAAGACCACGCAATACAAGACAAGAGCAAGGCAAGACAAGAATCTCTATCTGAACGCCGCTTTACCAAAAGAATTTTTTTTCAAAGTCATAGCATTACTAGAAAAACGTTGGAATAAGTGTGTTTGTGTTAAATAATGATATAATGGTTCTTACGTTCGAAAATAAAATTTTGTTCCCCTAACTCCTTGTTCTTATAGCTAGGTAGAAAACATAAAAAACTCCCCTCGTAATAGCGAATTTTTTGAATCATTATTTACAGAAACCGAAAATAATACGCTTGAGCAATTTATTATTTCCACTTGCGAATCAACCTTCGGTTACCACTAAAGGCTGAGAATTTCAACGTTAATCTAGTCTACCACCAATGATGAACAATATTTAACATTTTTATTGAATTTCCAAACATGGGAAATTTTTTGTACTCACCTCTTTGAAAAGAACGAGTATGTGCGAACCATGGACTAGTTCCCTTTCTATATACAATAACTTTTCCGTGAGCATTCAAGTCTTTTAAAGAAAGATATAAATTTGAAATTTTGAATTTTAGACTAAATTTCATTTTTAAGTGAGAAAGTGTAACGAGCGATTTTTAAACAATTTCTTAGCTTCATGTGCATAGATTGAATACCAGCAAATCTTACTCAAGTTTGCTTTTTACTGAAAACGGGTTTTCGTAAAATATTTCGCAGGTTGCACAAACTTTCAGTCTAATCCGTTAGAGACTTCCTAATTCCACATGGGAGCGGGTACGTAAGTTTCAAGTGGAAAGGCCCCAGGACCGGACTGTACCCTATCAGAAATAATAAAATTAGCAGCGATATTAAAAGTAATTACCTTCTACGCATCAAGTAGAGAGTTCCAGAAAATTTTAAAAAGAGCTTTGGATCTACATAATTCGTACAGATCGGATATGCTTAATTGCTAATTGACAACAATTGGCATCAAACTAAATAATTCATCATGTTATGGTCTTAGCGATAATCAATATGGATTTAAGATGAGAAGATCCACAATCGATGCAGTACGTCGAATAATTGACGTGGCAAAGAAGGGAAAAAGCGGTTCAAGACACAAAAATTATGTAGCATTGTTAACCCTTGATGTTTGTCTGGAAATTCATAAGTTCAAGAATTGCAAAAAAAAGTGGTAACCTGCTCTTATTTGATAGAGATCATATCAGAGGGATATCTCTCAAATAGATCGCGATCGTCGATGAAGAAAACTATATGTTACCACGTTACCAGCGGTGTACCTCAGGAGTCAGTTCTTGGCACAATAATGCTCTGGAAGATTATGTATGACGTTATTGTATTATAAACTGTTGCTGTCAGGCGAACTGATCAATGGTGGCATCAGCAAGAACAGTAGATCGTGCGTTAATAATAATAGATATGTAGATATTACAGATATAAATTGGCTGAAAGCATTTAAAAGCTAAAATCGACAAAAATACGAGAACATTTAAATAGCTCTTTAAAATAAGCTCGATAAGGGATGGGTTAAATCTCAATCAGAGCTAGCATTTTGCAAGCGCGACGTCTACGTAAGGCAACAAAAACAAACATACATTTCTTAAATAAATTCTAATTTAATTGTATTAATTAATTAATTACTTAATGGACTAGCATACTATTAAAAACTTTCAACTATTTTACTTTGTAAGTACTGTTGCCCAGGATCCTCTATAATACCATACCTATTTTTATAATACTTTTGTATAAAATTATTATTAAATTAGCCTAACCCTATATTACTAAGTTTCTATTAAGTTGTATTTATGTACATTTTTAATTCGCTTAAACCAAGTTACATAAATGTGATGCTTACGAGATTGAGCAAACACAATTTTTCTTACTTCCATAATTAAAGCTAACCACAGACGAGCCATTTCAAAATTTACACTTATTTTAATACGAAAACACACCAAACAAGCGCGCACGAACGAACGAACGTTTTTTCGTGAACGTTTGTTTGATGTGTCTTCTTAAAATTCAAAATTAAACTAAACATAAAAATACATAAAACTAAAAAGCGCAATTGCACTCGAGACACTTAACTATGGACGGACGATTGATAACCCACAAATTAAGAAACCTTAAGCTTCTTAATAGCAAAAAAAAATAAAACAAAAAATAACAAAACAAAAACATAAGCCTATACAATAATTACAACACTTAAAAGTATTACAAAAATTAAAATTATAACAAAGATTTAATAATAAATTATTCTTTAATAATATTATAATTAATGTATATCATTATTCTACATCACAAATTTACCAATAAGTACTTCTATCTTGATTCTTGATGGTTTTTTGCTGCACTTGAAGAGCCTTAATTCTACCTAATTCTAAGGAATGTTATGTATGGACGAATAAAGTTATCATCTAATGTGCGGTGCCTCTTAGGATTGCAACGCTTTCTTATTTTAGTTCCCGATGGCACTATAATGCCACCGTTATCTACTGTTAATAATAAAATTGTGATTAATTAGTACGGTATGGCGTGATCATCGTGAGAGACATCGCGCATATTATAATACTTAAACTAAACAAGATTACATTCATGATGAGCTTAAAATATTATTTGGTGTGAAACATGATGATTTAAGCGCAACATGAATGATTTAAAAGTACCTAGTACATTATTGCTTCTTAATACATATTTAAAATAATTGTGCCACTATGTGGAATTTCATAATGCACCACGAAAAACAAATAAAGTTTCAGATCAAAAATCACAATAATAAATTCAAAAACATTTAACAATAATAAAATACTAATAGTTTCAACGAATTATTGCTGTTAAAATAATCTCCAAGTTAAAATTCTGTACACCCAGTTCCTAAAAGCGATTCTAAACAGGTTGATTTTTCTGGTCTAACCCCATCCCGCGATCCCGTTTTAGATTCCACCAATTTCCTAATTTTCAAACAAAAATTTCAATATTTAGAAATTGCTTTCGTGTGGTTTGATATTGTTTGGGCTAGGGGAACTCGACATGGCGCGATTGTCGTACGCATAATCTAAGGCACTATCTTCTGCAGGTCTGCGACTTATGCAGGTTGTTATTGTTGCTGGACTGTGCTCAGATTGAGTGCCAATGGTAGACATGTCTAAATGTAAGTCAGGTTTTCCACTTACGTTTGTAATTACTGCAATTCCATTTCCGTTTGTTTTATTTGGCTCGGGGGTAGTTTTCTGAAACAGCAGAGATGTGAGTTTTTTCTAATTTTCTATCGACCACTAACCTTGGACGAAAACTTCTTCCGAAGACTAGAAAGAGTGATGTTGTTATTTTTCTTCCATTTGCATATTTGAAGTGTGAGGATGATCGCAAGTGCAAGAAGGACCAAGCATGTTAGTGTTAAAGTTACCGTGACCATATACTGTAATCTGTGCACGACAGCTGAGAAAACAAGAAAATCGTCAAAAATCTCTGTTTTGTAGTTACGTATCTAAAAATGGTAGAAAAAAACTCACCGGGTAAATCTTCCTTGTCGGTGGTGGTCTTACCATCTTTGCGTACGTAAATGGAATCATGAAGGTAATCTAAATTGAAAGAAAAACAAATTTAAAAATAACATAAAATTTTTGAGATTTACCTCTTCAGAGAAAAACCACCATGTTACTTTTCCACAGGCGAAAACCAAACTGATGAATTTATTTAATTTATTTGAACTTGTCAGTATTATTTATTGAATAGAAATTTGCTAACAAAGCTTTTTCGTCATTATTTACGTGACCCACTTCTAACAAAAAAGGAGTTTGTTGATTTTCCACACGAGACTGCTATTGAAATTAACAACAATTTTATTTATATAACCAGGCACACCTAAGGTTTCAAATCGACATTACTGCGGAAAATGTGTACCACAGTAGCATAATATCAAAAAGTAATTAGTGATGATAACAAAATGAGTCACGGTTTACCTGATTTCCTCGAAATTTGTAATTTTCTGCATTATTTAAATGTTTGTTTCCTGAAGCGAACCACAAGGTTCTTGGAAGCGCATTAATTTTTCAGAGGTCATTGATTTTATTAACTATAATTTAAAAAAAATATATTAAAGAGCGAAAGAAAAAAAACTAACGAACGTCTCGCAGGCCTGCATCTAGATATTGTCTTTAAAAGATACATAAATAGTATAGCTATGGGCTATTGAGTTCTTATTTTTTAAAACAAACATAATTTATCGGACAGCTTTCAAACTTGGACTTCACAGAAGAACGTGGACAAAATAGCTAAAGCCTAAAGAGCACAATAAGGACGTCAACTGAATAAGAGATACACTAAAAGTGCTAGGCTATGAAGCGGAAGGATAACAGATGGAACAAGAAGCTTACAATGTGTAAAGACCATGGGCAGAAAAACGAGGAACAGGCTGGCCTTAGCTCAGAGATATGGCCAAGAATCCAGTAACTTGACTACTTGAATGAATAGATCAGGAAACTTAAAAAGAAATTTTTGAAAAATAAAAGCCATAGCTGGAAAATTATAGATTTATTTCTAAAACTACATGTCCTTACTGTATTTTTTTTTCCAAAATTGCCAAGTGGATAAATTAGCTGTTCTGCGAGTACTTTTAATTTTATTGTCACATAACAATTGCTGTTACAGCAATACTTATCAGACATTTTTTGTTACAAATTTCATTTCTTTCATTTTTGTTTATATAAATTTTTTTATTTTGTCGCACCGTTTCCGAGATACAGGACTTAAAATTCACACTGTAAAAATTTTGATTTAACAATTCCCATGTAACTTAAAAAATATTATTCATAGAAATTTTCCTTCTCAAAAATGTTTTTGCTTAAATTTGTGGATACAAACCACAATGCTAATATTATGTATGTCTGCACGCTTAAAGTTTGCTGAAAATTTGCTTATCGGTTAGGTAAATACTTAACTTTGAATATGATTATGATAAACCAAATATAGGTTTTTTAATTATAGCAATTTTAATTATGCCACAGGAAAACTATAAACATAATAAAATATTTATAACCATACACCTTTGAATGTCCGGTTACAAAATCAATGTGGTAAATTCTTTGGTATCCAATCATGACGACGAAAACCTTGCAAGCTTGTTGTTTTCTTTTTCGATCAATTTGTTATTGAGTAATATTTATTTTTACAACAAATACTGATACTTTGTTTTAAAATTTTAGTCATAACATAATTACAAATAATATAACAACGGGTTTTTTAAATTTTATTAAGTACCACTCATTGATCAATTTCTTTCAAATAATTTATTATACTTCAAGGTACTTATGAGTCATTCATATATTGATTTAGATATGCAAATTAGTTGTGTCAATCGAATTGTTTAATTACTCCTTCAAAAACGTCTAAATTTTTACATACAGAACCGGGCTGGTAATTGCGGACCACAGCATTATATAAATTAAATGGATAAAATTGCTATGATGAAAAAATCTCTCTCGGATTCAAACCGGAACACAGGCAAATTTGTAAAGAAAGGTTGCAAAAATCACAAAATCTTAAATTGCCTGCTTTGGGTACCTTTTATACCCAAAATATATATCAAAATTTAAGTAGAAATATTTTGTGTAAAAGCATAAAAAAACTTATTGTTATGGTTTATCTAGTTTCTGAACTTACTTTTGACCTTTTTTGATATTTTATTAAATTTTTGGAAATAGCTCAATTTCAGTACATCTCGAGCTTAATTTTAAAGTTGCTTGAAGTTTAGAAAAAACAGGTTTATTACAGATTTTTGAATCAGATTACCTTTACTATCCAAAAAAATATTATTTTATGTTTAGAAATTAATAACCCACAGTACAGACCCTCTCCTTATTAGACATACTTTCAGCCACCAGCCCTGCGGACCTCTAAACAACTGGCCCACCGTAAAATTTCCCGGTTTGTCTTATGGTCCATCTGCCTATTTTATACATAGATTTCCAGAGAATTCAATCTCAATCTTTGCGTCAGATGAACATAAAAGAAACTCTACATCGAAAACTGAAAATAACGATTATTTGCCAAAAATCTATCAAAACCAGGGTTCTATGAAGAGCTATAATAGTTCAGAAACAAGACTACAAAACAGAATAGACTATAACAATTTTGGGTGGAAATTGTACAGGAAACAGCCAATTTAAGATTATGTAATTTTTGGGACCTTTCATGATAAATTTGAGCCTGTTCCTATTTGAATATATTATGTTGTAGAAACATTTTTTAGATTTTCTTTACTACGTTATGAATGGAATGGTTCCTTTCATAAGAGACGACCTACAGAATACCCGCGGTTATAATATTACCTCACTCCGGTCCAGAACACTAATTATATTTATTACGTCAAAAAGGTAGATAAACAATTTAAATCTTAAAATATGTTGATTTAACACGTTCTAATATTCGAGACCATTGTAAACATGTTTTTATTATAAAAGAAACGTAATTACTTTTTACAACAATGATTTATTTTGGATAATAAAATACGCAAACCAAAATTCAATTTGAACGCTGCATTTCGGGACAGATGTCCGATTGTTACTATTATTAATTTGTCTTGAAGGAAATTGTGTAGTATCATCGGTTAACAACCTCTGGACGAAACATAAAAATTTGCATTCCATAGCCATAAAGTCGATAATTTTTGTTGTAAGTGTATCTCCTAGGAACTGAATACGAGGACCCTTCAACAATATTGAATGAAACGTCTTGGTTACTAGAGGGATACATTTGAACTTTTCTCCCGGATTTATCTTGTTGAAGTGGTCCAAACTGTCTTTCGTCCATTTCCATTTTTTTAAATAATATGCCAAGTAACTAGAACTTCATATTTCCAAAATTAATTCATTTAATTTGTTAGATAATCCGGTCTTTCAAGAAAATATTTCTTATTATTATTTTTATTACGGAGGAAAAAACCATCGAAGCGAAACAATAATCAAAATTCATAGTTTTTGATTGTCCTAGCTTTACCCAACTGTGGAATCATCTTTCTCAGACATCTGAGAAATGATGCAAAAAAGGCAAGAATGTGGTTTTTCTCTGAACTTTTTGCAATTAAAAAAATGTTCTTACCTTGACAATCCGACATACATAGCGATGGTTCGTAATTGTGTATGCGTTGATCGCAAATTTCGGAACATGATTTGCATTGATGATCAAATTGTGAGCAATATTCGTGTGATTTGCAAACTTTCGAACCACAATTCACCCCCGAAAGTCTCAAATCGCAAAGCGTCTCGCACAAAAAGCAAAAAAGAACCAAAATTATTCCGTTCGCTAATTTGAAATACTTCATTTTAAAAAATTAAATTTACATTTTTAATTTTTTACAAATTTGAATTAAATACCTAATCACTTTTTGTATTGTATGCAAATTTATTTTTAGTCGTTAATTTTGAAATTAACAAATTTTCACTACATTTTAACGCTATTGAAGTAATTTTGAATGGCTTTGTTTAAGCCATTTTTGTACTAACATGCAACAGGTGCGAAGCTTTTGAATTCGACTTTGTGACTTGGCTACGTGTTTGCACCTGTATGACTCATTGTGTGCAAGAATTCAGGTAGAACAACTTTATTTCACCATTGAATACGGTGTATAGTTGCAAACTGGAACCAAACACAAAACAGGTATTTTGCCCCTCTCAAGAATATCTTTTAATTGTCCAACAACATGGCTACTATTTGATAATAAAAAATTTAATACTACTCGATCAAATTACGAAAATGAAATTTAACTCCGATTGAAAATTATCGCCGACATACTTTTGATTAGAAAACTTGTTTATTGTCTTCCCATTATTCTTTATCAAATTTTCAATTAAACAAATGTTCAAAAGTAGCAGGTTTTTCCCAGAAAAGGAAACTTGTGCCTCTCCAAAGGTTAATGGAGTTCGTTTAAAATTTGCCACTTGTTGAGTATGCCCGCCTTCTTATCCTTTTTATTATTATACATATTTGTGCTAGTATCAGCCATTTTCTAAATCAGGAAAATTTTAGAATTACTAACGTGAAAAATTTTTCTTTTCCTTTAAAAAGTATAATAATGCAATTAAATTTTCAAATTTCCACGCAGATTTTTTTCTTGTTCATTTCGCTCAAAAGTGGTTCACAGATGAACAAACTTCTCAAAACTCAATTATTTATAAACGTAAATTCCAGTATCTCTCTTCCTGTGAGCTTTAAAGTTTATAATTTTTTTATATTATTATTTTAGTTTATATTTATTAGGTGTACAACTTTGCTTCCGCCGTTTTTCGTTAGGTGGCTGCAGCGGTAAGTGCTGGTCGAAATAGTCAGATTAAAAATGTTAAACAGTAAGCTTGGACATCTGTCTATCATAATGACAACGCCACATTAGTGAATTTCTGTTTGCGCAATAAATTTATTTTTGAGCCAAATTTTCATCATTTGCGGGAAGTTCAGATTTTCTGCTTTCATGTAAAGAAAACTGCAGCTGAGGCGCATCGAATGCTCTCAATACTAACTTATAGTGAGTCTGTTTTTAAAGAACATGTCGTGAATTTGACGTCGAGGACCGGAATGGCAGTGGAAGAGAGAAAACTTTTAAAGATTCAGAACTGACAGTTCTTCTCTGACTTCGGAGTTCAGATCTGAACTCGATGAAAACGAGTACCAAATGCAAGAAGAATTGGCAGAATCATTATCAGCGACTCAACAAGTCATTTCAAAACATTTCCAAGTCATGGGAATGATTCAGAAGCAAGGAAATTGGGTACCATACGAGTTGAAGCCGAGAGATGTTGAACGTCGTTTTTTTGCTTGTGAACAGCTGCTACAAAAAAAATCCAAAGGGGTTTCTACATCGAATTGTGACCGGCGACGAAAAATGGGTCCACTATGATAATCTTCAGAGCAGAAAATCATGGAGGATGCCCGGATATGCCTCCACATCGACGGTCAGACCGAATATCCACGGTGCCAAGGTTATCCTCTGCATTTGGTGAGACCAGCTCGGTGTGATATATTGTGAGCTGTTGAAACCGAGTGAAACCATCACGGGGGATTGGTATCGAACGCAATTGATGCGTTTGAGCCGAGCATTGAAAAAGAAACGGCCATAGTACCAAGAGAGACACGATAAAGTTATCCTACAGCATAACAATGCTCGGCCACATGTCTCAATACCGTTCAAGACATACTTGGAAACGCTAAAATGGGAGGATTTACCCCACCCGCCGTACTCTCCAGACATTGCTTCATCCGATTACCATTTATTTAGATTGATGGCACACGGCCTGGCTGATGAGCATTACCGCTCTTATGAAGAAGTCAAAAAATGGATCGATTCGTGCATCTCCTCATAAGACGCATCGTTTTTTCAGGATGGTATCCGACAATTGCCAAAAAGATGTACAAAAGTAGTAGCTAGCGACGGACACTACTTTGAATCATAAATATGTTTACTTTTTAAGAATAAAACCTCCAACTTTGGAAAAAACGGCGAAAGCAAAGTTGTACACCTAATATTTTTCAGAGTATTTTTCAAAACCAAAAATGATATAATTACATTGTAACCAAATTAAAAGTAGAATTACATCGTAATCAAAAAACCGCGTTATTGAATAAATAAATCGGCCAATCAAATAATCTGATTATTAAAATTTGGACTTAGAATTTGAAAAGTGATCCGAGAATCTCATAGCCTCTCTACTGACAAATTCTGACATATTATACATTTCTTGGCATAAATGTAAATTTTAGACAGTAACTTATGAATGCTTATCTCCTGATATGCAGGAGCAAAGCAAAGCTTCCAAAATGCAAGTGTTGCTACTTATTTTTTTAAATATGTACATAGCACTTATAATAGAAGAAAATGGGATAATGGAAATCTAACTTAGGATAAATACAAGAAAATTTTTTAAAAACATTTAATATTCTTGTACGGCACGGAATGTACATAAAAATAATTTTCTAAGCTCAATTAACAAAAAGTGACTAGATAATGCAAATAAAACATTCGTAATCATTGCATTTGATATCGCAATAATAAGAAACACAACACAAGTGCGCCAGACTCTTTGGTACTCCATTCTAAACAATCGCGCGAAATTGAATAAGCACCTGGCTTAACCAATAACTGAAAAGCTGCATGAACATCTCTCACGTCGTCCAATTTAAAACTCTCCGTCACGCAGTTTTGAATAGATGGATAAAACACAATTTGCAAATCGTCACCCTTTTGACAAACCAAACTTCCATATTGTTCTTGACCTAACAAATTTAAAAATTATTGCTATCAATACCTAATATTAATAAATTACCTTTTGTTAAGGGTTGACCTCTATCTAAAATATTTCTGATGTAACCCAGTTTGGTGGCATAGTAAGCTGTGTGCCATTTATCGGTTTGCAAATTATTTAAATTACGTAACGGAAACTTGACCCAACCTCTAGGCATGTCATCTTTGCCGACATCTTCGTTTAATTTGCAGCAATTTAAACAGTAGCATGTAGGTTCGTCTGGTAAAAAGAATTCATCTGCAAAATTTTAAAATCATTCAATGGATAGATTCAATTTAAAAACAAATTTACCAGGTAAAAACAACATTTTTTTGTAATATTCGCAATCTTGCAAATAATCGCAAGGTTTGTGTGGCGAAATCGGATTGCTTTTTTGACTTATGGTCATTGTACTTATTGCTAATGGTAACGATAAATTCACCTCCACTCTTTCTTTTTCTCCCAGTTCCAGATCACCTTTCTCATAATCTACAGTTGATGTTGTAGGTTCTTCTTCCACATCATTTAAAATTTTAATCTGAAGACATGAAATAAATATTGTAGGAGCGAAAAGAAATTAGTACTTTTTTTTTATTACCTGCTGACATTGCCCATATAAATCGAACACGGCAAAACAAGGCTGACCGTTTGATCCAAAATACTGTACAGGCTCCTCTGCGACCCCATCAATAAAAATTTGAACGAAACCGTTCTCAGTCAATTTGATTCCAATGGTAGTTCCCGGTGTTAAAGAACTCAATTTATTATAATTCGACTTAGACTACAATTTAACTATGTAAAAAGTTTGTAACTTTAACTTACAATAAAATACCTTAACACCATTCATACTAATCCAATCGTTTGCAATAATACAACAAACACTTTTAAATGCCAAACCGGATGCTGGTAAAGTTAAGCGTTCTGGTAATCCGCACACCACCCCAACCATTATGGAAGACGACCATTTCAAATCCAGTTGTTCCAATAATACTTTCACCATTTGGCCAGGTTCAAGTGCTGGCTGCACTATCACCACACCTTGGTTGTAAGAAGCCACCCTTCTAGCAACTAATCGTTCCGCCACTAACTCGATATTTCTGCCATGATTCTCATGAAACTCATAACGTACAAATTTTCTGAAACATTCCAGAGGTTCTAATTCGAGAACAACGTCATTTTTTTGATCTGATTCCAAATTCAACTCTAAGCTGTCCTGCATATGTGCAGTTGTTGAAGGAGTTATGGGGATTTTTCGACTCGCCACAGCCACTGCCGAACACGACCCACGTAATTCCAACACGACATATTGCTCTTCCGTCGAATTACTCAAGTTTAAGTGCAGTTCTTCATTATTTAGAATGACTTTTATGCTCCCGTCGTGAATTTTCATAACTCCTACTCTGTCGCCCACACGAAGCCAATTTAAACTTGGACTGAAGTGTTGAATTAATTTGTTTTTCCAACGCAATTCGTTACCTTGTAAGTGGAAATGAATTAATTAAATAATTTTTCCCTAAGTTTTGATTTCCCAGAAAGCGGTAGGTACCGTAATGTAGCTGTTGGTGACGTCACAAAAAGTTGTTTCATGTACTGCAATTTATACTTTTTTTACCAAAAATGTTTGTGATGTCACACAGTTTTCTAGGAAATCAAAGCCAGAATTGACTCTCGACAGCTCTGATATGGACTAGGCTTACCTGTTATGTAGCAGCAGTCTCGCGACAAATTAATAATTGAAGACGTAGGCAAAATGGTGGTAACTCCAACGCACAATGTTCCAGATAAATGAGGAGCAAGGGAAAGTATTGCAACTTCAAATAATTCATCTTGAACTAACGGCGTTGAACTGAACACAACACTGTGGCGTACCTCGCGACCTCTTACCGCCACTCGACCTCCTTCACTTAAAGTCACACCTTTTCCATGATATTCATGAAACCTAATAAAAAAATACATTTTTGGCTTAGAAGAAAGCAACAAATAAAATCACCTGTGTAAATCTGCTTCAATTGGCGCGTGAATAACACTGGTGGCTCTCAAAGAAACAGAAGTGTCAGAGCGAAGATAACTGTCAACGGCAATTGAAGCCAGAGGTGCCACGGGCGAAATGCATGGAATGCTGACTTGGGAGCACTGTCCGTACAAATCAATAACTCCGTAAATCACACTATGACGAACAATACACGCCGCACCCTGCGACACTCCATCTCTATAAAATTCTAAACTTTTGTCCGAATTTCTCATCACTCCAATGCGAATTCCCGTTTCAATGGTGTCCAAATCAAACTGATAATTATTCTTAATAGTTTTACCATTTTCCATAATTGACGAACCACTCAGCATCCAAGTGGTTTGGTCCAAATCGGTAGCCGTACTAGGCAATTCCAATTCGTCTGGACGGCACGCGGTTACACCAATTTCCACACTTCCCGACCACCTATCCACCATTTTTTCGAGAATTATTTCGAAAAGTTCGCCGTCCCGTAAGGGCCTATTAGAAAATACTATGGCATCGTTGAATTCTGTTAACGGCCGCGGTCGAACGGCCGTTAATCCGTTATTTATCACACGGGCATTTCTGCCATGGACGTGATGAAATCGAATCTCACTGTTGGGTGAATAAATAAATTAGTTTTAGCTTTGCTCAAAATCATCAAACTTTTACCTATAGAGGGTGGTATTTGATAAACTAGAATGAAGGGTGTCAGGTGAATTGTAATCGTACATGTCTACAATGGACGCTTCTACGGCTTGACCATACAAATCTAAAAAGTTCATTTATTTAGAAAACAATAAAAGGAAGAAGTTGAGATGTTTCAGCAATCGAAAACCAATCAAGAATGTTGACCGCTTTTTTCAAAACACACTGTATAACATATTTTACATCTAAATGTGTTTTGGTGCTTTTCTAAATGAAAAAAAGCGGCCCGAGCAAAGTTAACCAAGATTTTGGTTTTCCAAGACTTAAAATCATCGCAACATAAAATTTTCGTCAAACGAGTAACAATCAAGGTGCTAATTACTGAAGTGTAAAGAATGATGAAGAAATTAATAAAAAAAAGTTATCCTATGTTATTCAAAATAAAATAAAAATGCAATTTACTTATTTCTTTCTAAAAACATCACACTTGAAAATTAAAATTTCACAAATCCATCGTAAATATTTACCAAAAGAAAACATTATTTTATTATAAAATAATATAAGCCACACATGCGCTCAATTATGGCAAACCGAACACTGACGAGCACATACAACAAAATTTATTTAAATTTGCCGCCACGCGAGTACCGTAAACCACGTTGTCAAATTTACATAGTATATCTACATTTTATCGATGTAAATTCAACAGATAATTGCTACAAATAATGCTAAAATAAACGAGAAAACGTGCACATTAAACATTAATTGCAAAATTATCACAAATTTATTACGCATTTGCATTTTTCACGTTTCTGTTTTATTGATTTTTTGTGAACTTTGCTATTATTGTACGCCATATTAGTGGACTTGAAATTATATCCATGTTTGCAGAGCGAAAAGTCCAAGAGAACTGCGAAAAAATGCATCTATTTACAAGCGCGAAAATAGGAATCGTGTAAACAAGTTGACCGGGTGTTTTGACAACCGAATTTTTTTTTATCGATCCGAAAGCGCGTCATGCATGCATGTTCGATATATACACGGTGCGCCAAAATTTGCGCACGAACGACCCACGTATTTACGTGAAAGTTCGTTCACGCCCGCAAGAGTTGCTTGGATTTTTATTTTGTAAAAAATATCAAAAATTTTAATTCTACTGCAGAGGTTCCCAAACTTTCTTGCTTGACACTTTTTTTTGCCGAGATAACGCGATAGTCCGAAACATCAGTTTGGGAAACCTCGTTCCGTCATGCTAAACTTCAGTATCGGTTCAACATACCTATTACTCCGTAAACCTTTTCAGAAATATTGCTAGCTGCCGCTCCTTGGTCTTCCCCATTGACATAAAAGTGCAAAAACCCGCTTTCCTTAGCAACAACGCCCACGCGGTCTCCAACCTGCAGTCGATCCAAATTAACCCCGTATTGTTCCAGAACTGTAATTCCATTATGCATAATCCCGCTGCCAGTCATCATCCAAGTTCCAGATCGAACGTTCGTCATAGTAAAAGGAAATTCCAAACTGGTGGGACTATGCGTCGTGACGCCAATCTCGATGGATCCTGCCCACTTGGTGACGACCCTATCTAAACGCACCTCAAACATTTCACCAACTTTCAAATGCCTAGACGTCAAAACCACTCCATTATTAAAATCATCAGCCGCATTTGGACGAAGGGCAGTTTTACCATTATTAATAACTTGAGCATGAGCACCACATTTGGTGTGAAAAGTTAACCTATTATAATAATCAGATTCTGGTAGCAAATCTATATTTTCGATACAAGAATAAAACTCTTCTTCTGTTCGTGTGTTGTGCCTCATAACTAAATTTTGGACCTCTCTTTCGTCTCGATCTACCAGAGTCACTTTCGAAGCCATACCGTACAAATCGATAACGCCCCAAACTAACGACGGTACTCGATTGCATGCAACTCCTTGATCGGCACCATTTATGTAAAAGTGTAGGTTACCATTAGATTTGCGCATCATTGCAATACGATCACCTATTCTCAGTTCATCTAAGTTAATATCGCCATACTCACGTCTTATACCTACACCATTGATTAGAATACCACAGCCTGACATCATGATTGTTCCACTATGTAAATTTGTCATTGTTGCGGGAAATACTAACATTGATGGGTCATGAGTTGTTATACCCATCTAGTGAATACAAAATTTAAATTACATTTTGGTTTTTTCCATTAATTATTGCAATGCTAACTCATAAAAATTGAATGTACGCATGGAAATTATTTTAATTTTTACTAACATCATTATTTGCATTCTTCACACACCAAATGTCTACCTGCTGGCCCCAAATAATTTTAATTTAAACTTAAAAGGGATGAAATAATTTTTTATATTATAAAAGATACAGAAAATCACTACACGTGATGTCTATAAATGTCTATAAAAGCCTATGATAGGCTTCATAATTTTCATTTATCATTTTATATCTCAATGTTCCGGTAAGCAGTAATTGGGAAGTTCTTTAATTTGTTCTTTGTTATTTTTTGTTCAATTTACATAATTACATTTTTCATATTCCTTATTTAGTTCTTTCGATAATTCCAGTAATTTAATTAAAATTTAAAAATTAGTAAAATCAAGAGTGTAATTCTTTCGACTTTCAAAAACATGTCAACATTTTTATTTTCTATAGTCAAAAAAGTATTAATTAAGTTGTTTGAACTCGGGATCTTTTCCAAGATACATTTGGGTAAACATTTTTATAAATAAAACAAAAGGTAACTTGAAAAATATTTGAAAAAACTAAATCAAATCTTTATAAGGATTTCCTATTGATTAACCGACGGCAGTCGCAATTTATTCTTGAATAATTGATGTTATTTTTTAATTAAAAGAAATTCCATGAAGTACATAATTTTTAAACCTGATGTTGATAAAAATGTACCAGGTCTTTCGGTTAAGTTATAAGAAGGCCTGTTATGTAATTAGCTCATAGCTGGGAGACCCCCCTGGGTTTGAAATAGACAGGACTTTATTTTTGGTAACTATATAACGAATAAATGAGTTACCAGGATTTTTGGAATACTTTTAAGCAAATCTTTTCTTAGTGCAAAAATTAACTTTATTAAGTTTTTCCACAGCTTCTTTCCATAATTAATTTCGCACCCAGATATTTCTAAATTAGTTTCACCATAAAGTGATTTGTTAAGTATCCAACTTTTAGAGTCAAAATCAACAGTAATTGGAGATGAAGATGTTTATATACCTGTGTAGGTATTTTATTTTGATATCCTCGTTTGTAACATCTTCATCTCTCTCTTCGCGTTAATATCATTTCAAAATCCGAAGGCCCACTTCCAGTCAAGGAAGTGATCTGAGTACTTGTTGTCCTGATTGTCCTGCCTGTACAAAAAGGTAGGACAAATAAACAACAGTTATTTTTGGAATAACCCAATCTGAATCATTTAAAAGACCACAAAGAGGGAACTTAATTGGAAGACCTGGTATATGCCTAAGAAGACTGTTAGTGGGTAGCTAACCGTTAATGTTAAAATGGTTTTCAAACCAAACACAACTAACTTTTGTCAAGATAAAGCAACCATTTATTTTATATTTTTGTATAGCATGGTTGCTGTACCACAAAGCAGCTGCTGTTAATGTAGATGATAATGAAGTAAAGAAAGATTTAAAAAAGTAAATTTTAAAGCTTTCATGTTTTTCATTATCAGCCACACTAACTCACATCTCGAGAACACGAGTACAGGTTAACTTAAAAGACTAAAAATAGGTGACAATACCTCAATACTTCCGCTCCATTTATCAACTAAGTGATCGATTCGTATTTCAAATAACTCATTGTCAAGTAATGGCCTTTGAGTCATAATGACACCGTTATTAAATTCATCTAATGGACGTCTACGCTCTGAAGTTCTGCGACCATTCGTAAATCTAATTAAGGAGCCGCAACGTTCGTGAAATTTTAATTTCTCAGGTGGAGGAGACTCTTCAGGCAAACTTAAACTAAAAGGAAAATGGTCTAGCAAAATTTTCCTTTTAATTAAAATTTTAAAAATGTACCTAACATTCAAATCCATTCTAATATCTAAACTAGTGCTGCTACTCAAACTAAGCTCACTTAAATCGGCCCCCAAGGTGACATTCAAAATATCGTTTTCTATAGCCAAAACGGAACTTCCACTTAAACATTCGTCGTTATTGTGCTCCCTCAAAATGGGATTAGTGATTGTAACTTGAACACATTTACCATACAAGTCTACTATGGCATATAAAATAAGAGGTAATCCTTCCGCAGCAACACCTTGCGATTCCCCATTTATAAAAAATACCAAGTCTCCCTAAAAGGGCCATTTACAATAAAAATTAAACAAAATTACTGAAATACCTCTGATGTACGCATAACGCCAACACGATCGTCTTGATTCAATCTATCCAAGTCTATTCCATAACGTTCCACCAGCAGTGCACCATCTTTTAAAATTGAACTTCCGGTCATGATCTACAAGAAAAGAGAGGGTCACCTTTTCGTTACATCAAAATTTTGTCAAATATACCCATGTTCCGTTTTGCAAGCGTGAAGCACAAGGCAAAAAATCAAAATGTAAAGGATCAACCTCCGTGACACCAATTTCAAGACTTCCAGACCAGGAGTTAACCTACAAAACATTCGACACTGAGAGTGTTTTCGCTTGTATAATAATCTTACCTTTCTATCAATTTTAATTTCAAATAGCACATCGTTTCCCAATGGTTCGGCCGTAACAACCAGTCCATGGTCAAAATCGTTGTCGTTTCTTATTGCAGTGCAATTTTCATTGTGTAACGTTATTCGTTCGCCACAGCGATAATGAAAATATGCCATGTTTTAAATAAATAATTTACATTGCTATTTAACTAACGTAAATTTATGTGCATTTTAAAAATTGATAATTTAAATTACATGTAAAAATGGGTTAGTTTTTTCGAAGGATATGTAAACAATTTACTGTCACTTTGACAGTTAGTTAAGGTTAGCAACCAGTCGTACGTCCAGATAGGCGATTCTCAAACTGTTGTTCCATTTATTGATCCCGAAAAGTTTGTTGTTTTCGACAACATCATGCATGCATCTTGATTAAAACTTTAGATTTAACTTTCTTCTCAAATTAATTATTTATATACCTAGTTTTTGAATTTTGATTACCACTTTTTAGTTACCGTTTAAAAAGAAGAAGAAGTTTTTTATTCACTAAATTAATAGTATTCTGAAACTTTTAGCAATAGTACGCTTTCTTTGACTGAAAATAATAGAACAAGTGACACTTCAACCACAAAAGTACATAAAGAAACGTCCTAACAGTCAAGATAGATATAAAGCACTTTTATCTACCACCGTTACGTAATATGTCACTTTCTACACCAATTTAAGTGATACCCAACGTTGCTTCAGAAAATACGGCGCTCTCTAAAAAATAACAAGACGATAAAGCTTACGGTATTTTAAAGAATAATTAGCTGATAACTATTAATAACTGACTGTCTATATTAATAATATATTAAATGACAAGAGCGTAAAAGACGCTATTAATTGCTAGAGTGCATAATAATGTCACGAAACGTTCGGTTGAGTACGACTATTTACTATAATGGAATAAATATCGACTCAAAAAAGAGAAGTGAAAAATCAAGAAGGAATTGAAGAGAATCTTATAGAGCAAGTCAGAAGAGTAACCAGTATTTTTTTACATTGTATATGCAATTTTATTATATTATAGAAGCCGTCATTTCGCCTAGTCTACATCATGTTCTGAAATACAAGCTTCAGACCCTGGTGAAAATATTTCTCTGAAAACTCTAAATTAGACTTTTGCAGAGTTTCCAGAGTTTGTAAGACTTCTGCAGACTTAGTTTTACTTTTTCAGAGAAATATTTCCACCAGGGGAGCTCTGCTTGAAAGCTTAATTGAAAATTAACGCTGTTTATTCCTTAAAAGTATCCACCTCTGTTTACTAACTCTTAACATCTGTAAATAAAATTTTAATTTTTCTTTGATAGTGGATTTTGGATTTGAGTAACTACAAACAATTTCTGTTCGCCTGTGCTAAGTTTAGATAGCGTTAGATTATTTTCTGATTTCTTGATTTTTCAACCCTTTAATTTTCAGTCTCCGTATCGATCATTTGAGGTCCCTCTTTCAGGAAATGAATCATAATCCAAGATCGCCATCGAAACTTTGCACTTTTATACCAAAATACGACTGCAGAAAACTCATTTAAAATAAGAAAATTTATCTAACGAACCTCGTATATGAATTTTTTGTACATTATATTTAGAAATTAACTTTTATAAAATGCAGGAAAATTTTTGGAGTACAAAAGTTCTAACGTTAAATTTTACTGTAAAATGATATCTGCAATGTTCAAATATCTGAAATGTTCCTCCTTCCACTTCGTAAATTTTGCATTGCGGATTTTCCGAATTTTAAACATCTGACAGTCCACTTCGTGCTTTTCTTTAAACGTCTCACTTTTTTCTAAATATTACTTGTCTACATTTTCAAATAGTATTTTCTATAACTGCAGTCTGGCTGGTTATTTTAAAAATAGGACGGCAAAGCTGAACTTTTCGTTGCAATAAAATAAGACTCGTGTCAGTACGGTATTAGGATCAAGAAATTTATACGTGGTATAGCTTAGAATAAAATTCTCGTAGATGGTCAGTGTCAGTACGAGAGTAATCCTGAAGCATCCATAATAAAACGGAAAACTGGCGCATTATCCTTTCCAGGATATCCACCCCGTCTTTACCAAGGCGGAAGTCGATGTCAGGAAGTGCAAGAAATCTCTCGAGTAATTAACTAAACTTTAATGGTTATACGTCAGCGTCGTTATCTAGACTAATTTTTGGGAAAACACAAAATTTTATTTAAAAAAATTATTTTATCTTCATAAAAATATTTGAATTTATAATTGTTTTTATCAATTCGAAAATCATTAAAAATACCATTAAATTTCCATATCGATTTTCATTTAGTGCCTTTGAAACGACACAGATGTCACTCACAACTTTAAAAATTTAAAAAGAAATTTTAAATTTGTATCTACTGGTCAAAAACTGCAATTTTTAAAATTAAAAATAAGAAAGGTGGAAATTATGGAAAGTTAATTCGAACAGACATTTGAGTTGTCATTTTTTAATGTTATTATTATTATTAAGTACGTCTCTGATAACACGATGATAGTATTTGAAATGTTACAACACAAAACCCACACGTTCCCGATTTCCAGTTATCATATTACACCCGGGTGGTTTTGACTTCTCATGACACCAACGTTTGGAGCTGTGGGCAGAACCACTCCTGCCCTCAAAACCACCCACAGTTAATCGCCTTCATCGAGCGTCGACAGTATTGAAATATTAACTTTATGCAAGGGCGTTGGTTGCTTTGCATCTTACTACTTCGTCTCATATTTTTAAAGGAATTTTAACAACATTATTCATGTACTTACGTAAATTTTAAACTAGAAATAAAAGCTGACAGTTCTTGTTTGTGGCATTATAATAAATTATCATAAATAATTGCCATTTCTCACTTTTCATGCATAAGCCGCCACAACCCTGAATAGGTTTTTATTTTAATTCTTCTACCCGCTTCGATAGTTGATTAATAAAAAATCGTTGTACCGGGATACGTCAATAAGTAAACAAACAAAACATTCCGATGTTAGAAACAGAACGATAGAATCTCGAGATTGAGAGAGCCTCCAACCGATCACCGAAAAGTGAAATTTGCAAAAATAGCAACTGTTCACCAAAGAAACATATTTATTGTGATTAGTACAAGAGTAATTTACGTAACAGGCAGATAAGTGGATTTTTACTGAACTTTTATGTATATGAAATTGAAGGGTGAGCGTAGCGGGGTAGTTTTGTCGCTCGCCAATATATTGCTTTAAAACAATTGCGATCACTAAAAGTGACACTTTAATTTAAACAATTGTTCCACATAAAGTGAACTTTTTATATTGTTGTTAGAAAAAGTAACCTTCTTCACGAACTTGATTTTTTTACGATTATTATTTTATAATAAAATTCGAACTTCAAAATAATCTAATATAATTAGATTATTATTTTATTATCGCCACTATCTTTTTTTTTTATTTTATTATTAGTTGTTTGGCTATAAATTTAGAATGCATCTCCGATTGATTTGATTTGAGTGTCTGTTACGCCACTGTTCAACTCAAAAGTATTTGAAGTTCGAAATCTGCACTTACAGGGCTTTAAAGTATTTAACTACGGCTACGGCACTAAATTTATCAAACCTCTCCTCCCAGACGGTTTAGCACAGCATTCAAGTGTCATCATTAGAGTACGGACTTTCAAGCATAAAAAATCTTGAAAATAGCGCTTAAAATAGCACAAAAAATTGTCATTATATGCATAAAACTTGAACATAATAATTAATAAGCATTTAAAAAAAAGTAAAAAAAAAATTTTGAAATTTTTCTTCGATTACCTTACCTCTAAAAAAAATTCTTTTTTGATTGGAGGTAGAAACTTTTTTAAATAATGGTACATTATCTTATTCGGATTAAAAGTGGAACTTTGTTTGACAAGTAATTTTTGCATTTGCGATGCGGAGCGCCAGCGGAAAAATCTGGAAAAACTGCGTTCTACCTCGACACCGGTAATTGAGGCGTTCTTAAATTTCACAATAAGGTTTTGTGGTAATTCAAGACTCATTTCTTCACTAAAATTTCCATTGAAACCACCAATGTTTCATCATACTTCCTATTATATCGTAGATCATTAAATATCAATATCATTAAGTTTTGAAGCTACTAGTTGCCGTTTTTTCATTTGTTTATATAAATAAAACGTGTTGTCTACTAAACTTTACTAAACATTAAACTACTAAAATTTACTAAACATTAAATTCGCAGTAAGCAAAAATCATTCAGGGGTAAAAATAGAAATAAATGTAGGTATAATTTATGTATCTACTGCAATTTTTTTTAATTTATCGAAAACGTGCTAAAATAAGCATCAAAAAAGCTTAAAACTGAATTTAAGCATGAAAGTATCAAAATAAGCATATAAGCATAAAAAAAATGTCGCCAAATGACTTATTTTTATGAGATTCATGGACATATTATCAATTACACTTCTGCTATCAATATTTCTGTATAGCAAAATTTCTAGAAATCCGTACTCTAGTCATCATCCTATGAAAACCTGCTCAAAATAGAAGTTTTTAACACTTCGTATGGTTTTTCGAACCAATGTTAACCGGGGAAATCTCGTAAAAAAAAGAAAATGTAGTGTACAAAAATGTGTCTTGTGGCTCGCTCTGAGGATCAAAATAACGCTACCGGTCGACAGTTGTAAGTTTAACTAGTCAAATTTTAGATAAGCCTACCCAGCCCATCTTCAGGCGACGCCGCTGCTGCAATGCAAACCAAAATAAATTCTAATTCCAATCCTCATTAGGTAAAACCGTGTTTCTGTTTTTCATATCACGGTAAAAATGAGGAAGTGGGTCAAGTGTATCACATAACCAAAGCTTATCAGTACATGCATAAACAGGCTAACGATTTAATATCGAATATCAAAAATAAAGTTCGTGAGTTTCACCGTAAACGCGCTGGCTGAAACTGAAACTTCAACAAGCACATTATTTTACTGAAATTGTTTATACTTTGACACAATCCCCAAAGAATTCCTTTGGTTCAGTCAAATACTGTGCTATAATATTACGGTAATAGACGGAATACGGTGTAATTTGAACATGTAACGAGAAATAGGAAACGGAAACGCTTCGACGAGACGGATATTTTACCTTGATGATGTAATCTTTTAAAAGACAAAACCGCTGATTTATTCAGTAAATTTTACTACCTAGCAATGTCTGCCATTATTCATCGATTTTTTTACCCTATTTTATTTGGATGTATGTATGCTGTAGTACATCACCAATCCATTTTTTATATTATCGCTCGCACAGATCGAGGAACGAACTTCTCTTTATTTTTTAGTTAAATTGGTGACTCCGAAAAGGTATCATCATATAAGTTGCGGTATATTATCATTATTGCGAAATAAATCACTGGCGGTGCAGCCAAATCACTTTGGAAGCACACCGTCATTGTATAATATAGTACTTCTTGAATCACCAAAACGCAAATGCATAGAGTTGAAATCATTAGCAAACTGTCTGCATGTCACCTAGGGTAAAGCTTCCTCTGCAATCTTGACAACTCGTTTTCCATGTTTATTTTAACCGGCATAACTGCTGGGGAGAACATCCACTTAAATCAATCCGCACAAAATTAAATCAATGTTTGAAGTTATTATGCTGAACACATCACGATAAGTGCTATAGTGGTGCTGTCAAGCCACCTTGGAGACCGAACACCGGCGTCGTTTCATCCTTATTTATAATCACAAACAATTAATAATTTGTGTGGCCATGGACCATGGAAAAGTGTGATCGCTGGAAACTGCATTTAAGCTATTTTGAAAGATTTCTAAACCGTCTGTGTTACTTGGCAGATGAAATGGGTCCAGAGGAAATAATGAGACAAAATAGGAGATAGGATATAATGTGCCACGAGAAATCCTACGCGGTAGTAACAACAAAGAACCGTGGAGTCTCGTCTCGGTTCCTGTGATAAAAATCTATGATCGACTTCGATAGGCAGATCGCATGTGCGTGGTGAAATGTAGAAAATTTCGATCGAAATCATGATTGTCATGGTTATTTTGGCAAAAGCAACACCGATAAACGACAGTGTCCATTAAACGGACACGACATTATTAGAAACTAGAAAGTATGATTTTCACGGAGTGACATCCTTATTTGTTATGCTGAAACGTTCTTCGAGTTTGTCGAAACATTAAAAGTGAAATTTGACGTAAATTTCACAAAATATGTTTTCTCGAGTGTTTGCTTGTATTGTATAGGGAAGTGGCGAAAACGCATGAATGCACGAAATGCTGAAAAAATTGCGTTAGAATAAAAATAAATAAGTTCGAAAAATGTACTTGTTCAATGTGCACTCGGGCGTCGTAAATTTAAAATGTAGAAATAAATGTCATCGACTGGAGGTGTAAGGATATTAAACACCTTACGCTCGATAAAGTAGCGTGAAACTAAAAATTAAGCAAGTCGTGTCTATGAGCGTTTAGCCGCAGCTATTATAGCACGCGCTTAACAATAGGTTGAGTGTGCGGGGGCGACGTGCGCCTGTAATCAGACTGCCGAGGGTGGTAAAACGCGGGTTGCACCACCACGCCGCGACGCTCGGGTTGACCTGCCGCCACATGTAACACGTTTACACGGCACCCTCAAAACGACATTCGCTTTAATCTCTTTTTTTAAGAGTTGCTTTAATTTTATTATTTCTCAGTCTCATTGCTTATTATTTTATTGTTAATGTTGTTGTTGTTGAAGTAATTATTTAAACTTAAACTTCTCCCCCCCCCTTTTTTTCAAAATTGGACCTGTATCGCACTTGAATAAAGCTTGTGGCTTGGAAAGCGCAGTCATCGAGCATTCACACAAGAAGCGTTAAAAACGAATTAATATCTCGTCAATTTTCGAACAAGTTTTTTTTTATAGCAAGTCAAGTTAGTCAACCTACAATAAACAGGTAATGTTTTCTAAATTTGCGGCAGTTCAATGGTAAATGAATCATTGCACATTTAACCATTAACCTTGACTAAAATCAGAAATAGAATGTGAAACCCACTTAAAATTAGTCATTCGTTAAGTTTTGCAAATTTGCTACGGGAGCCAAATTTTTTCCAAGTGCGCAAATTTGTTGTGGAAAAAACTGTTTTTGGGTGTCATGTAGACGTAATGGCGGCGAATTGGCGTCCGGGTGCGCGTGCCGCCGATTGCAGGGCATCGGAAGAAAGGTTGAGAGAGCGAATATCAAGCTCGTTATTAAGATATCTTCATTGTTCGATAATCCTTGTTCTGATGGTTTCAGATCTCGGTTTTTCTTCTGTTCTGTTCAATTTCAGACTTTTCGACTCGACTGTCTGTCATTTTGATTTTAGTCAATTTACGCTCCCAAATTTTACTTGAAAATCGCAACTAAATTTTTAAAAAAGAGATTTTTAAAACCGCTCCTAAATTCTTTAAAATTCATGGTTAACAATGCAAACACCGAACAACTTTCTACGATTTTTGATTGTAAATTAGTTTTATAAAATTTTGTCGCTAAAAGAATTAAAAATAAAACACGGTTTTCGTGCAAAAGCCGAAAGAAACAAAATATTTTTGAAAATAATTGCGAAGCTAAAATTTAGTGGCTCGCAAGACTCCCTCATCCAGATGAGCGAGTGCCAAAGACGGAAAACGTGCCCGTGCTCTGCTTCGTTTGTGGGAAGGAAAAAGGGATGGAGAGCGCGAAAGATTAAACGGCTACAGAAAACGGGAACGCACATAAATCCAGAATCGCTTTATCACATAGAACAGGTTCATATGACGTTACTACAACAACCGCACTCGTAAAAAAGTAATTTTTTACACCTGCACATACATACGACCTAATTTATATTTTTCGATATTCAATGTCGCTCACGTCAAATTACCACAGTTAACGAACTGACAACGACCAATGGGAATTTCGTTAAAATTGTATCTCCATTTTTTATGTAATTATAAAATTTTAGTGGGTACGATTTTTGAACGACAGCGACGGACGTTTCAGGTTACCCGTACATGATGCATACAAAGTTAAGGAGCAGGTCCGATGGTGATTTATGCATAAGGTACTTCAGGTGAAAATATAAAAGTGTCGAGGTGTCAACGCGTAGGTCTATAGGTAATGAATTTTATGTATAATAAATTTACAAAACCTTAGCAAAACCGCACCAATATATTGTAAATCAGTTAATAGTTGTTTATTTTTTAAAACAACCAAAACAATAGCATTTTATTTATTATTTACGGCGACAAAATTTTATTCGTCCTGATGAATCGTGTATATAAGGCAGGGATGGACCCGGGGTTCATTTTCCCTACAGCAATTCCAGAATTGAACCGCCTTAGGTGCCCCTTATCACTTTTACTCTAAATTAAACCTCTACGTTTCTTCTGACTTCACTACGCCACTGATTCTAAAAATTCTGTAATTATAGGTCTGTTCGTTTGCTTGCTCGGTTCAGGTTAGTGCAAGCAAACGAACTTTTTTGCAAAGCGTTATACACACGGCCAAAGCATCGGTTGTCATCCGAAGGGGGGGGTGGATTAGCTTCAAATTTTTTCGAACTAAGAGGTTGACGTCAGTCCGCCCCTGATGTAACAATAATGTAAGCGTGGGAGACATTTTCGTACCAGACAGGACCAGTGCAATTCGCGTTCGTGAAAGTCATGAGATTTTTATACTTTAACGAAATTATTGCAGCAAACGACTTATTGATTTTACGATTTTCAAAGAGACACATCAAAAGAAGTGGAACGTATATTTTCATTGACTGTGACCGGTTTTTGATTCGGTTTCTTTATGCATGATTAACTCGAATACTTTTAAAGAAATACGTGTAGGTAGAGATAGCGCTCTAAAATATCAGGTTTTTCAGATTTGAAATAATAAAGTTACTTATTTTGCAAAGATGGCCCATCTCGCAGAAACTAACGAGCTTTTATTCTGCTTTATGATCTAATATTGAGGTCATCAGTTGATAGAGTATGAAAAGCTTGAGCTTGGTTTATCATAAATCGAAAAAGTCATTCGCTTGTGAACAGAACAGATTTATGTTAAAAAAGGGATAAAAGAAAAAATTTTAAACACGAAAAGTTGATGGAAGTGAAGAGAGTGGTAAAGATAGCAACTCTCTAAAGAGGTGTATAAAGGCTCTAATATCCCAAGAAGATGGATTATCCGTCAAGTTGTATTAGAATAAAAAATTTTAACTGCCTGACCGTTTATAAAAAGAAATTAACAAATATACGGGGTGAACCTCAATTGGGAGTCGCGATTTCATTGCGCTCGGGAGCAATAAAATAATAAACGTGGTGATTTCATTCCAACCTTGTTACGTTCACTAATTGAAACGAATCTAATACCTGAGTTAACAAATTATTTTTGATTAAAACTCAAAAAATTTTGCGTTTGCAACGGCACGCGACACGAAACTGGAAGGTTTAGCGCGTCTGCAGAGCAGTACGCACAGTACACACGCGATTAGAATGAAAATTTTGACGTGGGGTAGATTTAAACGCTTCCGGTTCGGATTTATATTAATGGTCACGCTGCCTTGGGTCTACACCAAGCGCAAAAGTCAGACATGCAAAAAATGTGATTACGCTTGGAAAAGTAATTAAATAGATTTTATTTTTATACAGGGTAACTACCCAATTTTTATCACCACAAGAAATTCTGCGTAATTTACATGTTCTGTAGTACTAAAAGGAAACGATTTTCTAAAAATTTTTGCATAAGCTCTAGCTTGTTTTCACAAAAGTCGTATATTATCTAAAATTTAATTTTTTTGCGTGATCAAACCTCAAGTTCTTGGCGTTCATAATCTAAAATGTTGGGCATAAAAAATTATATTATTTAGTTTAAAACCAGAACAGTACGGGCCGCTTTTTTTGCTGCAGGAACGCAGCAGCCTTTAGAATTGTGTAATTTAATCTAGATTTGACAAAAGAGAAATTTTAATTTGAATTTTGAAGCTTAATCAGCACTGCGGGTGCTTTTCAATCGGTTGCTTTCAAACCTTCGTAAATAATTATAATTATGGAACTTTTTTTTAAAAAACAGCAGTTGATTGCAAGGATTACAACAGTGGAGGAGCACAGATAAATAGTTTAAACTGGGTTCAATTTGCTGCAGCCAGCTCGAATTCGATTCCCGGCCGAGGCGAAAATTTGTATGCGCAGAGTCCACACCACGGAGGTCCACACACTGTCTTGAACGTAAAGCTAAATACTGTGACTCACTCAGAAAGTTCCATTGCGGTTTCGTAAGCTATCAGAACGAGCGTTTAGCGAGTTCTGATATATTGCTTACTCAACCGCAATGTTCAACTTTCTGCAGCACGACTGTAAATAGCTATAAACTATTTGTTACGATTTTGTCGTAAATATTAAAGCTCGTCGAGGATCACACAATATGTCTGGTATCAGACCCGAAAAAGCTCGATGTAACATTATTACTGAGCGAGAATTGTGATGTTCTAATCCAATGCCTGCTTGCTTTCTTCCCGTTTGTTTCTCTGACCTCTGTTCGCCTAAAATTACTTATTGCAGGACATCACATAGAACTTCTACCGAGAAAGTCAATTAAAGTCCTTACAAGAAGAACCTTTGTACTGAATTTATACACGGATAAAATTACTTTTATTTGAAACCAATATTTTAATTCAAAAACTATTCAGTTTTCTTGCAAAAAAAGTATTAAAAAAAAAAGTAATAACTGAAATACACGCTTCCTTGAATGTCTTTCGCGCTTAAACTTTCGAAGATAAATAAAAATAATTATAATCTGGTTTATAATTATTTTTATTGTCGTATTCTTACTATCTGGCAGCGTTTTTTATGTAAGGTTGCGTATGGTATCAATTTTTTGTTTTCCAAAAATTTTAGAGAAAAACAAAAGAAAACTGCCGAGTGCCGAATAACCCACTTGTCTGCAAATGCTGGGACAAAAGTCAGGAAAGTTTAAATTGTAAAAATTGGATCAGGAAAAGTCAGGGAATTTTTGGTTTTTGAAAGATTGTCAAGTAAATTAAATTTTTGGGTCAGTCAAGTAAATTAAATTTTTGGGTCAGTCAAGGAAATTTTCAGGGAAACTCGGACAAAGCCCAATAAAATTGTTTAGGGAAGTTTAGTGGGAAAAATATGTATTGACAAAAATTTTAGTGCCCTTTGATTCTATGAAAGGTTTACTTTGTTGGACCAGCGGCGTGGTCAAACTTTTCAATTGGGTGGCGGATCCAACTTACCGCGTAAAAATTTCAATTTGTAGGTCAATATTTTTTTACGTTAACTTAATCATTACCCCCCCCCCCCCCGCTCTCCTCATCCACTGTTTAATCCTGCTCATCCTAAAGCTTTCTTTCGGCTGTTTGCTCGAGTTTCGTTGTCTAGAAATGAAGTAAGCAAATATTGGCAAATGTTTCTCGAGGGTAACAAATCTTTTGCTACGATTAGGGGACGGAACCCTCTGAACCCACGACATAAGTTTGTTCATTTTCGTATACACCACAAAAGATCGCCGTGAGAGTTTCACAAGCCTGCATCATTAGTAAAAATTTGCTAAACGCCTTTCTTTTCGAGGTTAAATATTTTTGGTTTGCAATACGTAATCAAGTAAGCCGTTTTAATTTTCTTATTTTGGTAATTGCTGAGAGTTCACGCTATACCGATTTTCTTTATATACAGACCTCCGCCTCACCTAATTAGGTACCTATTATATTTTTAAAAAATAAAAAATAATTGGTCTGCTATTTAAATTTATTATATCGATTAACACAAACAAGTATAAGCGGATGCACTTCCTGTTGAAAATTAACACGCTTTAACACTTTTGTTGTAATTATTAAATTATTAACAACAGGAAATCTGATTTTATGAAATAAAAATGTCTTAACTTGAAAGTAGAATAAATATGTATCGGTGGGTCACAGATCAGATTAAGTGGGTAAACCACCGCTTTTCTCACTCAACAATAAAGTGTCGTGAAATATCAAACAACATCGTATTATAGTAACAAAGAAGCGGAAGACAAAGAGATCCTTGGGCCAAAACAACATTATTTATAACAATGAAATTCCCAAACATTTGTTGTCGGCACGTGCGTATCCATATTTAACGCGGAGTAATTCATTGTGCAAACAATTAAGTGGTTAATTGTTTGTGCGTACATTTCCTAGAAGACAAATCAATCAAGTTATTTGTGATGCAAATAATGATAATCATGTGTGTTATATTTTTGACCACACGCGAAGCCAGTTATCCGTTGGTTAAAAAAGAAGAAGAAGAAATCCGCGATGCCGTTTTTCTTATACGTAGGTACGCCTTAATGGATCAGTTACGGACGTTCAAAATTATAGTCGCTCTAGGGCAATTAAACATAGGGGCGGTTAAAACTTTAGGGATTTGAAGTAGAAAAATAAAAAATGTTTTACAATTCTGCATAAATTAAGCGTTAAGCGTCACATTTTTATCGCGCGCGTGTTTGTCAAAAATTGTATTTTTCAAACGGCGCAAAGTAATAAAAACGTGTGGAGAGAAAATAGAAGATAAGATACAAGTTTAGATACTCAAAAAGTTAGTGGGTAAATGTCATGCTCATGCATTAATTATCGTCCTTTCCAGGATAACAATACGTGTCCATTACGGGGCACCCTAAAATATTCGCGTGGCGTTTATTAGCGCGTGACAGGTACTTTTGAGTTATAGCAGGAATTATCGTGGAATTATTGAAGTCGTGGCTGGAGTTTTGCAATTTCAGCGGCTGACAAGGCTGAGGCAATATATTTATCATGTGCAGTAGTGGCAGCAGTAGCGGGGAGGCGCTAACCTAGACACTTGCCGCAGACAGGTGGCCTCCCACGTACGCCGCTGTCTCTCTTCGTTTCGGTGAATACGATCCGTGACCGGCGTCTCTCTTCGCCAACTTTTTAAGGCTCGCTGTCCTTATCTGACCTGTGGACAACTCGTTTGACGCACGAGACTAATCAATTACAACGTTCAAACGTAGAGAATTTTACGTCAACTTTTTAAAATAAAAATTCATCTCGAGGCGGCGCGCAAAAATTTCTATTCCTACTTTAATTTCGCCAACCGTTAAAAAGCGGAAAAAACAACACCAAACCACTTTTATAGAAAATCCATAGCGCATCAATTCTGAAGGAAACGATGCGTCACAACGATACTACGATACGTACGTTTTTTGCGAACATTTTTAAATGTCGTAGTCACAACAAGGATATCAAAGTTCACTACATCTCTGACACGTACAATTTTAATTACAAATTAATCGCTGAAAGTTTTTACAACTTCCTCCATATAATGCGTTTTGTAATGCAAAATACTATCTCTCGTCAATTTTCGTAACCGCACACGTTTTTTTTATTAATGAGCTAAAATTCATTACTTCGGTTTGCTACGTTTCACCACTTTGAGATATAAGACGTGACACACTTGAAAATTCAAACAAAGATAATTTTGCGGAAGCCGAGAATAAGATAATTTTCAGACATAAAATATTGGAATCACGCTTAGACGTCGCGCGAGCTCTCAGGGGTTAATTTTAGAAGGCCTGGGGCCTTATTTTCAAATTTGAGGATATGCGATACGAGACCTGACATTTTAATGAAGTTTGTTGTTGATGAGCAAGGTCCGGATTAATCCCACCTATTTAATGTTCATACGTTACCTATAAACAATCGGTTACAAAATGCGAACAAAAATTTAACATCAAAAAATTTCTATTTTTCTAAATTTCTATTTATTTCTAAATAATAGATTCTTTATTTGAAATCTCCCAATTTATAGAAATTATTTATTTCACTCTGATGATCTTTGGGTAAAACTGCGGTCTGGACGCCACGAGTTCATTGTGTTTTAAAAAACGTTTGCATTATTGATATAACTTCCGGGCTTTAGTTAACATCAGTATAACTTATGGTTTTTTAAGTTTGAATTTTACTTCATAATTTGAAAAAAAATAGTGGCAATGTGGGTGGCCCCGACTGGCCGGTTCAGTTCATACTTTAGTCAATTCTGATTTAATTTCTTCTTCAATCATGGTTCTGTGAGCACTTGAATAATATTCTAGTGGGGTGCTAATCTGACTAGATACATAGCCCATAGATCGAAATTGGACTTTAGATCACAGAGCAGTGTAGTCGGCGCGACCAGACGTTGAACCGCGATTTCCCGCTTCGCAGCTTTAATGCTTTATTTAATTTTAATTAAAATAAAAGACGATTACATCCCGTAAAATATTTATTATTTAGTATACTTTAGTTCGCTTTTAGAATAAATTTGTCCTCAATAGCTATAGCTTTTATAGTTAAAGCTAATAGTAAAAGCTATAGCTTTTACGCTATTAGTTAACAAAGATTATTATTATAATAATATTATTCAAAATTTTTCCAATCAATATATTGTTTAAATATCTCGATATCTGGAACCCCACTTCATTCCTATTCGTCTCCGACTTGACTGGATAACCGCGGTTTCGAGCTAAGCCATCATTACAGCCATTATAATATTAGGTTTCTTTGCAGCGCGTGCTTTGAAAACATTTAAAATTTTTTAAATTATTTGGGTTATAATAAGTGGGTAAATAATTTAGGTTTTATATAGGTTTTCGAAATATTACCATCACCGTTTTTGAGTTAGTGACTTAAAAAAGCTTGGTTTCTGAGATCCAGATGACAATATTTTTTTGCATTTAAAGAGTTTTCTTTAAGTTACTGTATCTTGGAAATAGTGCGACAAAATAAACAAATGTATACAAACAAAAATGAAGAGAATGAAATTTTCAGCAAAAAATGTCTAAGAACTCATAAGTATTTCTATATACAAGCAATTTCGATATGACAAAAAACGTCTTGAAAACGGACAATTTACAAATAATTTTGTGAGTCACTGTGTGAATTTTAAACCATATTGACTTGGACTTAAGGAATCATAACAGAAGTGATCTTAAAGTGGATTTGATTCACTCCTGTGTAGTGATGCCGTCGTTATCAAGACTCTTGAAATTTCAAGACGAGATCAAGAGACGTTATCAAAAGTCTTGACGCCAATCAAGAGTCTTGATCTTTTCTCTATATTGTTTATTATGATTATCGGCCGATGCTGCCCTGGAATATCTAAATATTTAATCATTTTTTTTTATGAGATTCGTGATTAGATTACTACGTGTTCAAAGAGCGAGAGGACTATTTGGTAACACGTCTAATTCAAATCACGCGAAATTTCATTAGTTAACACTTAAATAAATGGGTTGATGCAGAAATTTTAAGATTAAAGACTTTTTCAAGACAAGATCAAGAGCTTCCACCTCAAGATCAAGAATTACTGAATTCTTGTCTTGATTACTCTTGACGGCATCACTACTCCTGTGAAAGTGAAAAAACAAAAAGTGTGACTTTTCATATTTGTAATGTAATATACTATTTTCCTAATAATATTTAAAACAAATCAATAGTTTAGGTGCTATAGACATTTTAAGCTAAGAATTATTACAAAAACATGTTTGAAGGAAGCCAACTGCCCCCCCCCCCCCCCAAGGTTTGAATTTACATACTATACAGTAGAACCCCTCTATAACGAGAACTCACGGGACAAGCCTACTTACTCGCTATAACAGTTTTTCGCTATAAACCAGCATAAAAACGTATACAAAACGGCAAGGGGCCAAACGATTTACTCGTTATAGTCGATTTTTCGTTATAACGGGACTCGTTATAGAGAGGTTCAACTGTAGTAATTTTTCTGAAGAAAGTGGCCTTCATTAGTATATTAAAAAGCATACATCAGTCGCAAAAGGCGGGATACCCTGTATATAAATTTAATTAATTTTTAACTCTTATTAGGAGCTTTCGACTGATTAGCACCCTGGCAATTGCTCTAATGTCGATGGGAATTATTTTTTTATTTACATCCAGTTTTCTTGTTTCATTTTACTTTTACAAGACAGAAACTTGAAAATAAACAATTTATTGCTGCTTTTAACCCTTTCGCTTTTACGCTATATTATACAGCCACGCATTATTTATTTAAAAAAAAATTCCCCCTTTGATGCTCGTGCCAAGTTTTGTCATAAAAATGCGGAAATCTGAAGTCTGTTATGTAACAAATATGCTAATTTACTACCCCCCGAAACAAAATCGAAAAATTAAAAGACTATGAAATAAATTTTACAAAATCAGCATTCTTAGACCTAAATTCTTTCTCACGAATAATTAAGTGGCCGGTTTTTCAAAAAGGATTACGACACTGATTTGATTAAAGTTTTATATTTAGACGTGTCGGCGTCGCTCTGTTTGATGATGACTAAGAGAGAGTTGCCCACCACGAAGACCACCTTAAAGAATACGGCCTTGAATATTTTACATTTCGTGTTTCGAAGTAAAAAAAACAATGTGGTGGTATTGAGAAAGTAAATTTAAAACGTAAATTCGCTGAAAAAGGTGCGTAATAATGGAAGTACTACGTGTGGCGTACAGTGAAACTCGTTTATGAGCAAATTGTCCTACCTTAAATTGACAATATCGGTACGTATGCATACAAAGTAATAACCGAACGGGGGAACGGGGCTAAAGTCACGAAGTACATACAGAACATTCCAACTTTATCGCACACAGCGCCTACGTGCTTTTTTTGATCAAATAAAGATTTCGGTTTAACCGAAATAGTTTGTAGAAAACGGACAATTTAGAATGCAATAAACAACACGACCGGACGCAAGATGAGTGGTCGGTCGTGCCGCACGTGGGCGCGTGCAAACAAGGCCGCTGCAATTTCTTCACTCCAAGGAGAAATTTTTATCTAAAACAAAACAGGTGCTATGAGTAATAGATATACCAAATAGCGTCGCGACGCTGCAGTGTAGATGTGGCGGCGCGTGTCTGACGCGTCTCGGGTTTAACTAGCGAGCCACCCGGCGCCCCTCGCTAACCGCAGAGCTGTGAATCTCAACATTTTCTTTCGGGGCCTTTTGCAATCGTAATTTTTTTTCGGAAAATTTGCATTTATTTATAAACATTCGAAGTTGGTTAACAAGGAAAAAATTTAATTTCGCGAAAAATTCGATCGAACAAAGGAGTGAAATAGTTTTTTGTGTTTAATTTGGTTTAAAAAAATGTGGTCGTTAGGTTTTATCGAGATTCGATCGAAACTACGTGTGGGGTGACGTAATAAATAAATTTTATTGCATCGATAAAATAAAAAGATTTGACCAAAGTTTGAGGTCCACCGGAAGGATCGGGAGTGTGATGTGGTGGTGTCGGCACGCGACTCTGGCAGAGACCGTCGTCCGCCCCCCGCCAGTCCTAGCTTGGCCACCTACGCCGCCGCACGCGCTCAACTGAACCATACACGGTTTTACTGTTGGTGGTTCTCGACTGCATTCTTCTTCGAAATCACGGTCGACCTTCGCACCGACCCACTGCGGATCGGTGCTTCGAAACTCACCAAAACTTTCAATCGTATTCCAACTGCGAGTCGTATCGGTAATGCGCTAGTGATGACCGCCAAAAGTAAACGTAGTTCCGAACCGCGAAGGGCAAATAAGCCTTTGATGGAAAAAAGACGGCGAGCGCGCATCAATCAAAGTTTGGCCGCGTTGAAAACATTAATTTTGGATTCCGCCAAAGCGGAAAATACGAAACATTCAAAGTTGGAAAAAGCCGATATTTTAGAATTAACAGTGCGACATTTTCAACGGCATCGCAGTTTAGACGCTCAAGGTGTTCATCAGTACAGAGCAGGATACGTCGATTGTGTGAGAGAAGTACAAAGATACCTGGAGACGCCCGACGCTCAAACGATGACGGTGTTGGACGCCGGTGTAAGACAAAGATTACTTCAGCACCTGGACACTTGCGTTTCCGAAGTAGATATGGACCTACGCTCACAATCCGCGACGTCCGCGGAAGAGCGACTTCAATCGCCCGACACAACCCCGACCGAAGAAATCAACAATAACAATAACAACAACAAACAAAGCAACAGTACGGACGACGTTTCGAATTTTCCAAATAAAGTCGTGAAAATGAACGACGGAAGTTTTGTTTTCGTGCTACCGTCGCATTATTTGCAACTTGCCGCAGCGCTGGGCATTAATTTGCGATCTTATCAAGTCGATCCTTCACACGAAGAACAAAGACGAAACGAACCGCCGCCACAGAAAAATGGGGATCAGCAGAAAGTAGTTAGTTGCGATGCCGAGAAACCGCTGGATTTCAGCAAGAATAATGAGCTACGTGATAACATGTGGAGACCGTGGTAGATTCTCAGTTCACTTTCGACATGTTTTACGATTTTTCTTATTTAATTTAAAAATTCCATGTTTATCGTGCGCTTTATAAAAAACTTCAAATTTTTTATTTCTTACAATTTTTTCCACTTAGATTTATAAAAACCGATGTTCCTTTAGATTTAATTTTTCCTATAAAATAGGCCGATCGGCATTTTTAAAAATTATTGTATATATTGTATATGTTAAAAGATGTAATAAAATTTATATTATAAAGTTTTTTTAATTTTAATTAGCGGAAGGGGGGGGGCGCGGGAAATAATTTTCACATCGTTATTATCTTTAATTGTCAATATTTGTTATACAACAATAATTATATAAATATATATTGTTGATCAAATCTCTAATTATACATCGAATAGAAATATTTTTAAAATGCCTAGAACAGAATTTAGCAAATAATCTCGAGTTTGTAAAAATTATTTTATGCTCTTCATTCATTCATGTAAATACTATGAAGGGATGAAACATTGCACTTTTATGCATTTTGTATTCGGTCAGCTCTTTGCGGGAAAAGGAGGGCTATTTGACGCACCAGGTCAAAAAGAGCTGCGAAAAACTAAATTCGACTATGTAATAAATTATAAAGTCTAGCAGAATGTCGTCGGTAATCATGGTATTGATGACTTTACCCAAATCATCTACTGGATGGAATTCATCTATAATTACAATTGGAAATGAGAAATCTGCATAAATTGGCTCACAGAAGGAAGGACGCAGCTGTATTGTTCGTGCGGTACATATAAAGTACACAAACAATATTTTGAAAAATGTATTTTATTTATTAAATTGAGGGAGGGGTAGACTTTTAATTTCTTTTTTTGATGTTTTCTGCTTGAAGCGAGAGATTTTATCTGCAGATAAAATATGCGCGGCGTCATTATTGCAAACCAATTTATTTCAATAAATAAAATTATGAGGTATCTTCATATTTTGGATTTTTAACATCTTTTTATAGACAACCCGCATCTGAATAAATTCTACCAATAAAAGAAACTTTTTTTAATATAACGGCATAAAGAAAAAGTTACACTTTCTCCACCCACTTTTTTTCTTTTGTATGAAAGTACATAATGAAATTGAAAATTTTTTTTCAAAGGCTGCAATTTGGATATCCAGTTTACCAAATTATTTTGTTTGCACTATATTGAAGAATTAAATTGGATGATCCAGTTTTAAAATCAATCGCGATGTGAAAACTAGTTTTAAAAAAATATTATTTTAAATTCTAAATTTGTAATAAGCGGCCCCTGGTGAATAATTTAATAAACACTTACAAATTTCTTGCACAACATTTTTGCATTTTAAAAAGTAAAACGCTGCAGATATATTTTACGGCTATTGATTTTCACTCTTCTGGCATCTCACGGCAATATCAGGAACTAATTTCAGGTTTTATTCAGTTTCATTTCATGAAACACTTCAGATGAAAATTCTTTAATTTTAGAAAAAAATAAACATGGCAATCTGAAATATGGATTTTTTCCCATTGAGAGTCGGTCGCACCCAGTATAATTATTAAAATTTTTAATTTGTATGTCCGAGAACAATATTGCACTGCACCCCTACCTTTTCATGCAAACGAGTATAAATTTAATTTTACAGGCGTGAATAGGTTGAAGGGGGTTAAAATGGAAAAATTGCTTAGTGCAATCTAAACGGCGTGAAAAGGCATTTTGTTCTTTCTAATGTATATTTTGAGATTCTATACGTTATTTCTCAAAGGGTAAATATTCAGTAAAATTTCTGTGCACAAGACTCGGAATTCCAAAGGTTTCCAAGAATTCCAAAGATTTCCAAGACTTCCAATGATTTCCACAGAATTCCAGTGATTTCCAAGAAATTCCAATGAGTTCAAATCGAAGTGCAATCTAAAGAATTCCACTTATTTCCAAATAATTCCAGAGATTTCCAAGGAATTCCAATGATTTCCAAGGGAATTCCAAACGAGTGTACATAAAATTTTCGAGATATTTACCCCTTGTTACTTCTCTAGTGAAATGAATGGATTAACGAGATTACCGCTACCATGATTTTTGAGTTGGAGTTTTACTTTGAACAGTCACCGCTTCAAGTAATGAGAAGGTTTTTAAGTTACATGTTACCTAGCAATTTTTTTTGTTAAAATATATATAAATAAATAATACTTATAGTATAACATAAATATAACACAATGAAACGATAACGACCCTTTAGCTATAATTAAGAATAGGATTATTTCGTGGGTGTTTTCAAAAGAAATTGTGACAGCACAGTAATGGATCAGTCTTAAGCCATTAATGCACACATTGCCCAATGGTCAAAAAATTATCAAATTTTTTTCAAGTGAAAATTTAGATATATAGCGGTTGCCCGTGGCCCACACGGGCGTGTGCAAAATTGTGCATGTGCATGTATGTCTAATTGTGTAGATCAAAAAATATAAAAACTTTCAAAAAGATTTTCCCGGATTACCTTAAAATTTCCTTTCAAAACAGTTAAAAAAGCATAAAAAAAGGTAATCTAGTGTTGTATCATAGTATACTATGGATGTATTTCTAAGTTTTTCTTGAATTTCCTACACTTCCTAGATTTCTCCTTCGCATTTGATTATAACGAATTAAAAGTTTAAGATCACGGAAAATTTATAAACATTGGCAACGCTGTAAAAATTCTTATTGCTAAAAAAATCTTGTTAGCCGGCTCAATCGAAAATATTCTCGACATTTAAGAACGACAAATTCGTTTTTCTGTGCGTTTTGAATTAAATACAAGTTTTTATAATGGTAAATTTTTATTAAATACATTTCAAATATTTATTTCAATTATAAAATACAAATTTTTTGAGAAAAGGTATTTTTACTTTTTTAAGGCTTCAGTTGCAACGAAATTCAGGCCCTTGTTCGACCGTGTCCTAATACAAAAAGCCGAAGCAATCACTAAAACAAAAGGTGGAATTTTAATTCCGGAGAAGTCTGCTTCGAAAATTTTGAAAGGTATTGTGGTGGCTATCGGACCAGGGGGTAGAAATACGGTTAGTATTATATTGTTGTAGAGTCTCGAAAATACTATTGATTGGAATTAAAATTTTTAGGTAGGTGAACACATTCCACTTTCGATAAAAGTTGGCGACAATGTCCTTTTACCCGAGTATGGGGGCACAAAAGTCACCTTGGACGAAAATTCGGAATATCACCTTTTCAAAGAATCTGATATATTGGCCAAATTAGATGACGAATAGAACTATTCCGTTGTAGTTGTGTAATTTTACAAGTTCCAGTGATTTTTAAATCGAGGATCTTTAGTTGGAAATCAGATGGTTTGGTCAAGTTATTCCGTTAATCTGAACTCATTTGATTTCCAAATGTTAAAATTTCTATTTTGATATTAATAAATTTAGTGTAATTTAAAACGCGCTTTTATTTTCATATCTAAACTACAGCTAGGTTGTACATTTTACAAGTTTTCATCGCATGCCTCTTGTGATAACACCAATTGGTTTCTGAAGGCTGCTAGTTGCATTGAGACCATCTTCACTAAGCCTCTGTCGTGCAATATCGGTTAGAGCTTTGAAACTGTATGGCTCCCAAGCAGCCAGGTCTGCCAAGCTTTTGCGGTTTAATAATACGTTGGAACGAGTTAAACCTTCTTTGAGTTCCGGTAGTGTTAGACCGTGTTGTTCACAACCTGACGTAATCCGTGATTCTCGCAACTAACAAAAAAAATGGTTATCCATTGCTAATACAACCACAATGCACTTACATCTTTTATGTCGATTTTTCTTAAATCTCTACCTTTGGTGGCATAAGCCAGTGCTCGATGTACAATCTTGATAGCAACTCGGTAACAATTTCTTCTTCTGCCAATAAAATGCTAATAACAAATTATAATTAAGAAATGAAATTAATATTTTTGAGCCCTTTACCGATGCTAGACGAAACACACGACGTTTTTTCCAAAATTCGTCAGGACCTCGCGCTCTGATCAAGTTAACAGCAGTTGTAAAAACCATGTTAATTTATTGTAAACCCACTATTTAGTTCAAATTCTCAAGTTTTCCTATGCAAATTATTGTTTCTATGAAAAAGTTAAGGTTAAGAATATGTTTTGTGAGGTTAAATCACACTTTGGTAACAACCATTTTCCACCAGTTATAAATAGGCGCGAAGTGAATGATTTAAAACTTAAATTATTACATTTTTTGAAAATGCGTTAGTTTAAAATAAATAATGCTAGATCTATCGTCAAAATAGAGTTATTGTACGCTATTTTGCTCGTGTAGGTGTGACGTCTCATTTGTTGTTAGTCAAACTTTACAAGTTTATATTTCGCTTTATTTTTGCTAATAATGAAGAAGATAGGACGATAATCCAATTATTTTCAACCAAATAAAAATGTACCTATTGTAATATTATATTATGAAACTTTACAGTTTTTAGGTTTCTATACAACGTACCTATAGGAAGAAGTCTTATGATCTGGCTCCGTGTCTGTCCGTCCGCATAATTCAAAACCAATCAGAACGCTCGTTAGCGTTTTCCTTCTACAGAAAAAAAATTTACCTATTTAAAAGAACAACGCATTAAAAATTCTAATAAAATAAAGCCCAAATAATTTAATCTACCAAAAAAGTAGATGTATAAAAGCCTAAGAACTGTCTCAAAAGCGAGTTCCACATTGTCTTCATTGTTCTTAGATAATTTTTTACTATTTTCTTTGAAATATATGCTGTTTCACATCCTTCACACCCTTCTAAAATAATACCTTATTCTTCGACTCGATGTAAGACAATTATTTATTAACTTAATAAATGTTCTTAATTATTTATAATGACACAATACAATTAATCAATAGATTAATTATAACATCCTTTGTTAGGATACCTTTATAGGTACGTAATCGATCAAGTACAATAAATTATTAGTATTTGATCTTAGCTGATTTACAGGACGGCACCACTTTCCACCGATGGTTGAAAAATACGAAAACTATTGTCATCTAGATCTCGAAAACGGTGGGACCAAGTAAAAAAATATATAGAAACAAAAATGTAGATAATAAAATTTACAAAATAAAATGTCTATTTATTGTTTTATTTTGTCCCACCGTTTCCGAGATATAGATGACAATAGTTTTCGTATTTTTCAACCATCGGTGGAAAGTGATGCCGTCCGATTTACACTGTACTATGTAGTTCACATGAAATTTAAAGTGGATTGTTTTCAAATGTACACTCAGTAAAACAACACAATTCCAAGATTCATGGTATTTGAAAATGGTAAAAAAATACAGGTTGAATTTCTACATTTATTTGTTATAAAAATATTAATTTAATTTTAGAAACACTTGCATTGGTAAATTATTGGAAATTCTTAAAATTTATTATTAAATAAACGTTGTGTAGGTTTACGAAACATCCATCCACGTGCTTTCTTCTTCCATTCGAACAAACCATCTATATATACCTACGGCAGCCCTTTCAATAATAATTTATTAGCATCACTTTCAAATTTAATTAGCAAGATCAATTAAGTAGCGAATTGACAAAATTCTCTGAAAAATAGTAACAAAATAATTTCTAACAAAATATCCATCGGAAATAAACGATTTAGCGCTCTAAAAGTGATTATCAAATCACTCCTCAAACGTCTATTGTGAAAGGGCGTCAAATTTTGTTTAACTTCTTTTAATAATAAATTATTACCCTAATTTTTGTGAAAAAAAATTCTATGAAGGGCTGTAACTCATAAACTGGAACAAAATTTTTCTTTATACTTGATGACCTTTGTTAGGTATAAAATGTACAAGAAACGGCCAATTTAAGATTATTGGGACCTTTCCTGTCAAATTTTACTCTGTCCTTTTTTGAATCTTTTATAAAAATTGAAAGTCTAATTAATTAGTAAACCAACTTAAAAGTAATTAATTTAAAACGTTTTGAAAAATTTAAATGTAGTTTTTTATTTTTTATAATAATATATTTAAATATATTTCATGCAAATCTTTCCCATTTATCGCGTTGCTAATAATAATTATTCATATTTAGCGGGCAACATCACATTTTAGTTTTTACATTCGCCGCCCGCCAGTTGTGATTGTTTGGAGCGCGTTCCAAGTTAAATCATTTCTAACCTAGTACTAATCGCGAATTTAATTATTATTGCGTTAAGTGTATCGTGAATAATAAATTAAAGGCGTGTTATTCATAAACGAAATATTTTTAATTTGTTAAACAACACGTCACGAGTTAAAACAAAAGGCTTGCGAGTTCCACATTGCAAAGAAACGCTTAACATTGGCATTTGTTTCAAGTAGCTCCGGTAGTAAAATTTAGTCATCCAAAATTGTTAAGTTTTTGAAAGTAATAATAGTGAATTTTATCATAATTACGTCAAATGCGTCACGAGCAATGAAAAGGTAACAATTTAAACAATCAATTTTTAACAATTTTTGTAACTTGAAAGAGATTTGTGAAGTTCAGGGTGTCATAATCGTACAATTATAATTGATGGGGTGTCATGATCGTCTACAAACTGCAATTAGGTATGCTTTTAAATAACAAGCATCGCAAAAAGACATCGATAGTCCAGACCGTCTTCAGAATTTGTGACAAATAAAAACAAAGAAGAAAAACTTGTATAGGTACGATTCAAAAATCTCAAAAGAAATTTTGAATTTGATAATTTTTCTTCCTACTTTTCCTTTGAAATTGATTCTGAAGATAAATCATGACTCTCAACGTTTTTTTGCCATGCTTGTTGGTAAGAAATTAAATTTACTTTGTAGATTGACCTTTTCGTCAACTACAATTTCACGATTATTGTTTCAAGCACAAGGAGATAAATACTAAAAATTTAAAAGCTTTTAAATTTGGTGAATATACCGGGTCACTTATTAAAACAAAAGAAGTGCGGCGAACTTCCACATTGCAAAGTAGGCGCTTGGCATGTGTTTAAGGGCGTCGGTAGCAGTATTTAGTTATGCAAAATTGTTAAGTTTTTAATGTGCGTTTTAAGGTAACAATCGTGAATTTCATTATATTTGCGTAAAGTGGGTAATGAGTACTTCAAATGAGACAATTTAAACAATTAGAATTATTGTAATTTTCGGGGGTTTGCAAAGTTTAGGGTATTAAAATTATACAATTCAAAAAGTAGATTTAAATCAAAATGAATTTTATTACACGATTATTGTTTGAAGACATGTAAATGTTAAATAATTTTGAATTTCTTGCAACTAAAAATATTTAACGAATTTGAGTGTTATTCATAATTTAAAAGTTTTTTAGTTGAATAATATAGCGCGTCATTGGTTAAAACAAAAGACGTGCGGCGAAGTTCCACATTGCAAAGAACGCGCTTGGCTTTTGTTTTAAGTATGGCGTCAGTTAATAATAAAATTATTTAGTTATTCCAGATTGTTTTTCATGTAATTATCGTGAATTTATTATAATTGTGTTAAGTGCATCGCGAACAACTAAATTATCGTCGTAATTTTCGGGGTTTAATAAGTTTGGGGTATGTAATTGATGAATTAAAATTTGTTTTCAATATTTGTTTGATAAGCCGCGTCATTAATTTTGCGTGCCGTGCGCAGTGAAGTTTAGTCATCCAAAATTGTTCAGTTTTTAACACGTTATCGCAGGTACTTTTTTGCATTACTCATCGGTAACAATTTTAATAACTGTTATTGCGATTTTCACTTAAAATCAAAAGGTTTCATGCATTGTGCTAAAGACGTAGTTTCTCTTCACACAAAGCTTACAGTTCTTTTTGTGCGTGCGTTAAAATTTGGTAATATAAATTAGCGAACGTTAAAATTTTAGGGACCGTTATGAAAAAGTGCATTCCTGGAAAGAAATGGATGATGGATTATTCGGCAACGTTTCAAGGTAAGATTTCAATGTTTCCATTTTTTATTGTGTAAAACCTATCACAATATTCCGAAAACTGTTCAGCTGTGACCCGTCAAGAAGTGCCAAAGAAGCAAACTCGGATCGAATACAGACGAGCAAACTGCACCTTTTTCCAAACTGCTCCACTGCTACAGCAAGCGAGCGGTATAGTACAAAAGATCAAAAAATTCTCACCAGAAAGTGACCTTTATTTGCTGGAATACGTACAATACACGCAACACTCTGCCGATAATTTGGAATTTAGTTAACCACAATTTGGTGTTCTCGTCATTTGTTTCATCTCGAGTTGGTAAATCATTGAGTTATCGTGTCGTTGGCTGCTCCATACACAAAGCTCATTTTCATCAATGCAATCATTTTCCAAGTTTCTGCAAATAGAAAATACATTTTAAATGTAAATCACTAACAAGATTTAAAATGCTTCGTCATTTCTTTGGTACAGGAAAGAAAAATATTTTAAATTCGTTCATTCTAATTAACAAGGGCTTAAGTTTAATCTACAACTGGACATTAGGATGTGAACATGTCGAAGAAATCAATTTATATGCTTAGTACAAAATCTTTTTTCTTTCAGGATATCGTCCGAGAAACATTGGCAGATAAACAGATCAATCGTGTGCGCGTTACGGTCATCGATAATAGTAAATATTTTCGCGATCGGTTTTTGGTGACGAGTACGAAATTTTCTGTGTAAAACTTTGACCGATGCAGGTCAAATTTGCTTGTTATAAGTGTTCATTTTAAAACTTTCTTTAATCGAAATCGATAACAAATAATATGTGAGTGTGTTACGAGGAGCTGAACTTTGATTGACTTTTCATGGTGGGAGAGAGCTGATCTCGGACAACATAACTGGCAAAAGGACTACAGTGTTAAAGGTAAGCAAAGACAAATGTTTTTACAAAAGTTCATAAAATATCTTTTGAATGTGTTTTGTTTGGCTAACGTAATCCTAATTAAGTATTAATTATTTTCTCTCTTTGTTTTCAGGTAGGATTCAACTTCGTGGGTAAAGGAGCTAAAAGGTTAGTGAAAAATTATTTCTCCTTGTGATGTAGCAGTGTAGCAGTGGAAAAATTAGTGATTAAATATGACGTGTTACAATAATTTATGTGCAATAAATAATTTTCTGCAGGCTGCAAGTCACGAACACAAGCTGAAAACTCATGTGCTATTTGTAGATTTCAAGCAAGCTTATGACAGCATCAACAGAAGGCAGCTCTTCCAGGCACTACAAGATTTTGGAATCTCTACAAAATTGATACGACTGGTAAAAATGACGCTACAAAAAACAGAAAATAAAGTAAAAGTGAATGGGGTGCTATCGAGAGATTTTGAGATAGAACAAGAAGACAAGGAGACCCACTCTCGGCAGTGTTGTGCAATTTAGAACTTGAGAAGGCATTACGAAATGGTGGAATTAACGAACAGGCCACTCATATTAAAAGAAAACCCGAGGTATTAACTGCAAAGGAACAATAGTAACTAAAGAAAGTCAAATACTGGCATACGCGGATGATGTTGTTATAGTATCGAGAACAATGAGAAGTATGACGGAGATCCTGAGTACCATAAAACGAGAGGCATATAAAATGGGATTAAGTATTAATGTAAACAAGACGATATACATGAGATGCAGGAGAAAAGATGTTGACAATAACAAAGAACTAACCATAGATAACTGCGTGTTTGAACAAGTAAAAATTTTTAACTACCTTGGAGTCCTGGTTAACAGACATGAAAGACAGACAGAAGTAAGACAAAAGATTCAAGCGGCCAACAAGGCTTACCACGCAAATAAGAGTATACTAAAAGATAACCAAATACAAAAGAAAACCAAGATCAAGTTATACAAATCGTTAATTAAACTGGTACTCGCATATGCTTCTGAAATGATCTGCATCGCTGAAAGGGAAGAACAAGAATTAAGGGTTTTCGAAAGAAAAGTACTTAGAACCATAGTAGGCCCTACACGACTGAACAACGGCGAATATAGAACGAAAACAAACATAGAACTTCGTGAAGAGATGGGAAGAGAAGACATAGTGAAGTACAACATTAAGGCCCAGAGATTGAGATGGCTGGTACATGTCAAGAGAGCCAATAAGGACGACACGATAAACGCAATAGTGATGTGGAAACCGACCGGGGGACGAACCAGAGGCAGAATAAAATGTATTAAAACCATAATGTATGCTAAGAGGATTAATCCACCTCAGTAAAATGGATTTTGAAAGTCTGCGGACAGCCAAATTCGAATAGAATGTAGTGCTATTAAATAATAATAATGTGATGTGGCAGTGTAGCAGTGGAAAAATTAGTGATTAAATATGTCGTGTTACAATAATTTATTGTGTTCAATAAATAATTTTCTGAAATTCACACAAATTTTAGAAAAAATGAAATATTTAAAAGTAATCTAGTTTAGTTTGTCAATAGTGTACGAAAGTTAAATAACAACAGTGTACCATCAAGCATCACGCAGCGACGGGCTAGTAAATGAGAAACCGTGGTCGCATTTCGGGTCGCGCCGGATATTAGATCGGAAAGTATAATATAAATAGGCAATTCCGCGTTATCTGTCAAACTCGATTATCGTATTGCAAATGATTCGGGTCTAGTAAAATTGCAAGCGACAAATATTACAATATAGGAAATAATCCAAATTTTCATTGATTAAAATTTTTTGTCTAATTATTTCTAATAAATTTATTATATCTTATGATTTGACAATATTACAAAATAAGCATTATGTTGGCCCCGAAGGTGTGATTCCTTAGTTGCGGCTGGGGCCGTGCGACTACAGTCACTGTAGTCACTGCTCTCCATGCTTTCTTATGGGAGTCGTAAGCAATAGTCGCATGCGACCATCGTGTTTCTAAGGAAACACCCCCATAAGAAAGCATGGAGAGCAGTGTAGTCGCACGGCACCAGCGGCAGCTAAGGAATCATACCTTTAGAAAATTAGAAACGTTGCTATAATGCGTAAAATTTCTTTTCTTCTTAGAAAAAATTTTATATTAAAGTTATTTTTCCTGGCTGAAGATTTAATTCATGACTATTAATTTCCCTGACTTGACGCTAAAAATGAAAAATTCTTTTGACTTTTTCCTGACAAAATTAGGAAAATCTTAAATTCCCGACTTTTCTAGACAAGACAAATAATGATGGCAAGATTTTGCCTCAGTAAATAGACATTTGTATGGAAAAATTGAATTATTGAACGTAACTGAAATATTTATTTTAATCTCCCGATCTTTCTTCACGAATTCAAAAGTTGTGAGCTCTTCGTTACAATGACAATTTAAATATTTGTATCTACTATTTAGCATGTCTCTCTCAACATGCTGGCAACATCTTTGAAATATTAAATGCCTAAATACCACTCAGTTTTGGGGGGTTATCGGAAGACGTTGAACGTCATAAAAACCGATCTACATATATCTACTATTTAGCAAACAATGATAAATTAAGCTTTTTCTTTTTGGAGGTAGTAGTTAATTTGCTTGATGCTTGTCATTCATTTCTTTTCTAAATGCTAGTTTTATAGAAAAAATGAATTTTAGTTTTGTTTATATAGAATTTCATGCTCCTTAATTTTTCTAACCACTTTTTTATCTCTCAAATTTATAAATAGCGAGTTATATGCAAAAAACTATTAAGGTGTGCAGATTTCCTAAGTTGGCGGAGATTGCCGAGCTTGAATGTTCTCAATATTTCTCGATGCGGCTACCACGACCAGAGCACCGCACCTATCGATGGTGATTTTTAAGTCTCTACTCACAATTTCAACCTTAATTGTGCAAGTTCGTTGTTAGTTGAAATTAATGCGTTTTCTTTTTGTAATTTCTTTCTTCTTAAAAAATGATACTCCTATCATTTTAAAATGTAAGATGAGATTTTTCTTGATGCATTCAGAATTTTCGGTTTCGAAAAATATAGTATATTGTCTTCTTCCGATTAAAAGTGAAACTTTCTTTGACACGCAGTTATTGCACTTTATTTAACTTTTCTTAAAATTTAAACTGAATTGTTTTGAAGAGAAATGGACCGTCTTTTCCCTTATACACTATGTTCAAAAAGTACTTGTCAAAAAAGACTTGTCGTTTTAAAAGACGCAGTATACAACTACTTTAAAAATTTTGTTTTCTATAGTTTCCTTAAGCTGTCGCTGACATTCAGTAAAAAACAAATGATTATGTAAATTAGTTAAGAGTGACAACAGTTTGTTTGAAAGCATCCATAGTACAGTTTTCGGATTTTCTAATATGTAAATTTATCGATCAAAGAATTTGTATTAAAATCTGCATTTCCAATGAAATTTCTTGTTCCGAGACGTTTAAAATGTTAGAAAAAGCATTTGGTGATCGGTGTTTATCAAGAACAAGAACATTTTAGTGGTTCAAAATGTTGAAAGAAGCCCGGAAAATGGTAGAAGAAGAATCTTAGATCTGATCGTCTATTAACATTAACAGACGAATTTCATGTCGATCAAGCAATGATGAATAATCGTAGAGTGACTGTTCGGAACATTACTGATACTGTTGGAATATCTCTTGACTCAACTCAAGAAAAAATGCAACGAAAAGAAGTGGCTTTAGAGATGGTTTTTGAAGTAACTAATAACAGCACATTCATGAAATCATATGTGGTGATGAGACATGGGTATGATGTTGAAACAAAACAAACCGAAATCCAAAAGAGAAAAAACTTAAATTAATTTTTGATTGAATTTTTTTGAATGAAAAACTTTCAAACTCACCGTTTTCTTCGATTATCGTGGTGTAGTGCACCAAGAATTACTTCCTACTGGTGAAACTGTGAACATAGAATATTATTTGAGCGTTATGAAACGTTTGCTTGAAACTATCCGTCAAAAGAGGTCGGATTTGTGGAAAAATAATTCATGAATTTTGCACCAAGATAATTCACCTTTGCACAATTTATTCTTGGTTTGTCCAAAATTAGATTAACACTTCATAGACATCGATTTGAGTCAATTGAAGACATAAATAAAAATCTGATGTGGCAACACATAACTTTCGTATTTATTACTAGGCTTAAATATACGAAATAAGTAATTTTAAATGAGAATTTTACCATTTCTATGTTTATAATTTTATTTTAATAAGAATTAAGAAGAAAAATGTCAAGTATTGGGCATCATCAGAAGCGTCAAGAAATTCTTTTACAACTGATAATAATTTCATTACTATCTACATTAAGTGGTACCGGGCTTTAACAATATACATTCTATGAAAAATTGAAGTAAAAAGTAAGGGATTTTAATCAAAATCTAATCAGCTCTCTAGATTGCTGCTACAAACCAGTATATGAAATTGGAATAAAATCGGTTCACGCGTTTTGAAAAAATCGTGGACGAAAAAATTGGCCACAAACGCACATCCGGACATCATTGCGAAACTTGTCTCAAACGATGTTGAGACTATGGATTCATAGACTATAGAAAAAATGCTAACTCAAAATTTTTTTTACTCGATTACAATACTTTCCTTTACTACGTAAATAGGAAAGTAAAATTTGTTGAAAAAGCTTAAGACCGTACTAAAAATCGCGTATGAAAAGTGCTTTGAGGATTGGGTTAAGCGTTGGCGTATGTGCATTGCTTGCAATGGAGAGTACTTTGAAGGAGACAAAGTTAATATTGAACATTAAAGTTCAGGTCTTTTTGAACAGGGGGTATAATAACGTTTCTGCTTCATCGGTGTGTTTTGCGATCAAAAAAAAGTAAACCAAATCATTTTACTCTATCGGGCATGTTACAAAGTGTTTTTAAATGCAACAAAACTTTTGTCTAACAACGTTTTTGCTTGATCAAACTACAGTCAGCCTTAATAACTAACACAGATAAACAATTAATTGGATCTAAATTTGATATTTTAAAAGTAGTGAATTATCGTTGACCTTTATTTAAATTAGATTAAAAATAGTTGAGTTATAGGTGTATTTAACAATGTTTTATTGTTCAACGTTTCAGGTCATTTTTAATTGACCCAGTTTCAATGCTATAATTTTTAATATTTTAAAATCAATTAATAGCGATAAACGCAAGTGAGATTCAAGATGATTTTGAAATTTGTAAGAGAGAGAAAGGCATATTTTCAGTGTTTTACTCAAGTACTAATTGCACCCCTACTACGTTCCTATTTCCATTATAATCCAGCGGGATTATCGCCACCTTAAATAAACCTTCATTTATGTAATCTAAAAACTTGGTAGAAAGAAATTTTTTAAACGTTAATTGACATACCATTTTGTTATCAATCTCGATTCAGTTGTGCTATCTTTTAAGAACAAGATTGCGTAGATGCTCAGCTTCTGATGTAGATCCTTCTTAGTTCGGCATTAATTTCAGGAACACGACCACTCATTGTTGGTAACGATAATGAACTGAAATAAAGAAATGATATTTTAGCAGCGAGTTTGTTTCAAAATGCTGTCGAAGCATTTCTTTCAATTGGGGATGCGATTAATGTAATGAAAAAAGTAAAGAACTACAAAGCTATGAAGACACCTGAACAACGCTTTGAATTTTATAAGGCAAGAATTCTGGACTCCCGTTGGAATTCTTATTGATTTTGATGTATCTTTAGCTGCTAATGTTAGAGCTGAACTTTTGAGGTAATACAATAAATTATTATTTCAACTGTTTACATTCTGTAGTTTGAAAGTTTTCTGGCTGTAATTTTGAAGAGGAGCAAAATAAATACTCGAAATATTGACTAAAAGTTGGTTTTATTAAGCTTTGTTCAAGAATCCTGAAGAAAACCGTTCTTGTTTAACCCTCCCTTAGCTGCGTGGTCTACGATTGTAGACCATGCTTAAAATAGCGCGACTTAACTATTAATTAACTTAATATTTAAATTAGAAAGTATTACATACCCTACATCGACGTCATTTATAAATGCCTATTGGTTTGTAAATATTGCACGCCAATGCTGTTAGATAATTTTCTTCAAAATTATAAATTAATTTGCTAAAAATCGATTGGTATATTAAGTTATAAAAAATATCTTCAGAAGTTCAAGTTGCTCAATTGGAAACCTTACATGGACTTTACTAATTTACAGGAGAGTTAATAGGACTCATAGTTGGTTGGCTACTGGTACACTTAGTTCTATTCTTTTGCTACCTGACGAAATCGCTTTCTTCTGCCTCGATCTTTTCACCATTTAGATATTTATCTTTCGCTGAGGTTCAGTCACATCAAAGATGGCCTAATTTTCTGATAAAATATCAGGATGTGCGAAACAGATATTTTTAATGAAAAATCATATATGGGGGCACATTGCTGGTAATTCTTTAGAACTATTCGTCTGTATATATAGGACTGTCCATAAAAACTCGAGTAGCTTGTAGACTGCTTGCCCAGTTTATGATTATACCTCACTGACCCGCAGAGTCCATCCATTGTATATGGGTGTCGAAAGCATTCCTGAACATATGCGATACTTGTACGAGATGTTGAAATGGCGATAAATTGTTATTTTCTTTAAACTGGAAAAGCGTGACGTCAGAAAGTGATCGGCAACCATTATAATGATATGCAATACTTACTTCGATATGCAATACTTCTTTCAAGTTGAAAGAGGTTTTGTGTGTATTATTAACATTTGCGTTCACTATGCAAGGCTTGTCCATGGATGCGACAGTATCATTTGCTATGTTCACAAAATCGTTATTGAAATCATCTGTTTTCATGTTTGTTATTAATTATTATACTAGGCTCCGTTTTCTTTTTCCTGTAGTCTTTTATGATTTCCCAAGATGCTTTGCTTTTGTTATCAGCCATTATATATTTTGCGTTTGCCTTCATTTATGCATTTTCGATATCAATCCTATATTTTTGTCCGTATCGTTTTAGATTTTCTTCCCGATTTGACAACCTATCCACACCTGTTTTGTTTGACATATGCATGTATTCCTTTCGCATTTTCTGCAAGTCTTCTGTAAACCAGGGGATATTTTTACGTTTATTTTTTTTCACTATCCCCAATGGAAATGCTGATTCTAATGTATTCACTAAAATGTCATGAAATTGTTTAAAATTAATTTCTGTGCTTGATGTCGAGTTAATTAAACTCCAGTCTTGTTCTTCTAGTAAATTGTACATAGTATCCAGTCTTTCTTGTTATATGTTATATTTTGGGATATTTTTATATTTTAGGAAAACGTCGATTTCTCCCACCTTGTTTCCAATAAAGCATTATATTTTAATGTAGTGTATTTCATTCCACGTTGTTTGTTTTTCGTATACAATTTATCCTTTGGTTTGTGTTGTCGTTATTCTTATGTGTTGTTTACAAAAATTTTTAACTCGCCAAGTTGGTTAGCAATCCTTTTTAATTGGACAAACCTTCGCGTCTCCGGGTCAAAATTTAAGAGCAATTAAGGAGTTGTGTAGTGTAAAATCAGCGTAAATTTAAAAAAAAGCACCGACACCGTATGTATTAAGCTGAGTAGATGTGAAGTTGTGTGATTGGTGCCTTGACTTCATATGGGTTACAATAGTTTCTTCTGTGACACTAGAGGCAACAAGACTAACATAGAATCAGCATTTTCTTGCGATTCCTTGAAATTCCGAGGTACTTTCTAAGGAACCAAAAATTGCTTTCCTGAATTTGTCATCAACACCTACGACATTGAAATTATTAAAACCGTTATTATCACCTGCCTTAGGTTGACTATTCATTTTGTTGATCACCTTTGCGAAGTTATTTTCCTCCATCAGTATTTAAATTAACAGCTAAATTCTCTTTTTTATGAACTTCGTTGTTGTTTGCACCATTTGAACTACTAGTGACTACTAGTGATACTTAACTACTTTGTTTATTAGCTCAACTGGTTTTAAGGCTTGCGCCACAGTTTTGCGTTTATTTCTTCTCACCACGTGTTAATTAGGGTTCGTATTATTAGATTTTAAAAAGTTCAATAATTGTATTTCTGTTATCGATCATCGATCGAAGCCTTTAAACGTACCAATTTGTTGTTTTAGACTGAATATCAAATTTCTATATACCTACTTGGAAATATCACTATTATTATCCTCTTTATTATTATATTTAGTTTTAATTCCATCGTAATCAAAATCTTGTAATAGTTGTAACAGGTAACTTATCCGTAACCTTAGATCTTATATATAGGGTGGGCCAACTTCGACGAACTTATTTGAAATGCTTATAATTTTTGTTTTGTTTTTAAAGTTTGTTCTTTTTATTCTTTTGCAAATTGTAATAGCTCATACCGCGAGAGAGTGCTTTGCGAGCACTTTTCGAAGACCGAATAATTTCAAAAAATGCTGATATCACGTGGCCACCTCGTTCCCCACATTTGACGGTCCCTGATTGTTTTCGTGGGGTTTCTTGTAAGAACTAGTTTACGTCAACAAACCACAAAGCATTCAAGAACTAAGGGAGAATATTCGCACAGAAAATTCAAAATTGAAACCTCAGAAACATTGCGCAACGTAATGAAAAATACCTTAAAAAGAGGCATTAACTGAAGTGCGTGAAGTTAGCCCCCCTCTTTTTTCGAAAACTAGAAATTTTTTATTGTATTGTGTTGTATTCACTTGTATTAGATTGTATTGTAAAACTTTTTTTCATTTCGCGAAGCATAAAGTTGCAAATCGCGAAAATCCATTTTTTGCGCTGGCCCACTTTTTTCAAAAATTTTGAAATTTTCTTTTGTATTAAGATGTATTCAATTTGTATTGTTTATATTATTAAAAATTAAAGTCCAAAGTTTAATATTAACCGTGTAAATCGAGAAACAAAAATTCGCGCTGGCACCCCTTTTTCAAAACTTTGAAAAGTTTTCTTTGTATTGTGTTGTATTTAATTAGTATTGTTTGTATTATAAAAAATTAAAGTCCTAAATTTAATATCAACCTCGCAAATCGCAAAGCGAAATTTTGCTTTGGTCCAAAATTTCAAAAGTTATTTTGCAATGTGTAAAATCACAAAAAGAGAAGTCCTGAAGTGTAATATTAAACTTAGAACTTTAAATTTGAATAATACAAACAATACAAATTGAATACAACGCAATACAATAAAAAAAATTATTAATGTTGAAAAAGGGGGGCCAGCGCGAATTTTTGTTTCTCGATTTACGCGTCTAATATTAAATTTTGGACTTTAATTTTTAATAATACAAACGATACAAATTGAATAGAACATAATACAAAAAAAATTTCAAAATTTTTGAAAATGAGGGGCCAGCGCAAAAAATGGTTTTTCGCGATTTGCAGCTTTATGCTTTGCGAACGAAAAAAATTTCTAGTTTTTGAAGAAAGGTGAAGTAAGCATTTTCCTGTTGGCACTTTCCTGCCAACATGAAAATGGAGGACTTTTAAAGGATATCATTTTTCACACTTAACTTTAAAAAAATTTAATAATTTATTTATACTTTCATTTGCAAAAAAAACTTTAAAAACAAAAAAATTATAAGCATTTCAAATCAGTACGTCGAAGTTGGCCCACCCAGTATAATTATATTATATAATATGATGTAAGACCGTAACGATTACTTTGATTTAGTTCGTCTTTTTTTCAATTTCTTCAGCTCATTTGTAAGCTTACTACGATCGCATTCTGCTAAAACCATGCAATTCGCCATGTTAGATTCTTCTTATAATAATTATATCTGTTGAAATAAAAATATATGTGAATTATTAATGCGCATCAATCGAACGCATGACCGACCTACGACGCGTTACATGCAAGCGAGGTGCAGTTAGTTACATGCAAGTGTTACATGAATGAGTTGCTTGGAGCAATCTAAAGAGCACACGCTACGTAATGTTAGTAGTGGTGCAGCTATTGTAATTTCTTTCATTTAATCAATATACACTTAAACTTATTGATCGTTATTACCAATCCTTAAATTACAGTCCACAAATAAAATACTCTCAACAGGTTATGGCACCCAGCTACGTTGTAATTTAAGGTAGTGCGCGAACCGGGTTCAGTGCAAGTGAAACGCGATCAAATAAACAATAAGTGTGAAACGAAAGGGCGTCTAAAGACTGAAAATGGCAGACAAAATTGACGTAAGTGCAATTTCAAAATTCGATGGAAAGAATTTTAAGCAGTGGAAATTCCAAATAATGTGCGCGTTGAGGGCAAAAGGGGTTATGGAGATAGCAAACGGCACAACTCCACAACCACCTTCACAAGCGACCCCACAACCCGGAGGAAACAATTCTGCCAGAGAAGTATGGGACAAGAAAGACGCCATCGCAATGTTTACGATAACATCCGCGATAGAGATATCACTGATCACTTTAGTGGAAAATTGCGTGACAGCAAAAGAAGTCCTAGATAAACTGGATCTGGTGTACGACCAGAAATCAGAAACGAACAAAATGATAAATCAAGAGAGATACCATAGCTACAAAATGGACAAAAACGATTCTATGGCAATCCACATTGCAAAAATCGAAAGCTTAGCCAAAGAAGTCAAAAATTCTGGTGACACGATAAGTGACGTGTCAATAATGACAAAAATCTTATCAGGACTACCAGAAAAGTATAGAAGTTTCAGACAAGCATGGTTATCAGTCGACGAATCAAGACAAACGTTAAGTAACTTAACGGCAAGATTGTTAGACGAAGAAGCGAACCTAACAACAGTGGAGCAGAATGACGAAGCATTCTCAGCTCAATTTAAAAAGAAGACATTTCCAAAAAAGCCAAAAGCCGTAATAACTTGCTTCAATTGTCAAAAAAGAGGACATTTTGCCAGGAACTGCAGAGCGCCTAGAAAAGAGCGCGCAGGTGTTCAAGACGAACGTCCAAGGCGGGAACCTGGACCAACACCGAAAGAAGGAAACTTGTCAGCATTCGTAACAGACGAAGAAAAACAAACCGATGAAATCCTGACAACAGTGGAAAACGAAGAATGGGTAATGGACTCCGGAGCCAGCGCCCACATGAGTTACATGAAAGAATATTTTTCAACCTACGAAAAATTCGATGGTGAAAACACAATCAAGTTAGGTAACGATAAAACCCTAAAAGTGCACGGTAAAGGAACGATCAAAATAGAAAAGAAAATAAATGGGAAATGGCACGAAGCCATAATCAAAAACGTACTTTTCGTACCAGATTTAAGACGAAATTTATTTTCTGAAGGCGTACTAACAAAAAACGGATTTAAAATTGTCAAAGAAGATAAATTCGCCTACGTCTTTGAGAATGATGAACTTGCAGCTGTCGGGATAAGAAGGTCAAACAACTTATACACGTTGCAATTCAAAACGGTAAGACATTACGAATTAAATTACGCGGAAACCGACATGGAAAAAATGATTACGTGGCACAACAGGCTCGGACACGTGAACATTAAAACATTAAAAAGCTTAGTCAGCCAAGGTGAAATTAAGGGTATAAACCTGTCAAAAATAAAAGACTTAAAATGTGAAAGTTGTATTTACGCGAAACAACATAAATTAAAATTCGGCCGAGTAAATCACCAAGTAAAACCGGGAGAAGTAATATTCAGCGACGTATGCGGACCATTCACCGAAATGAGCGTCGGTGGGTCATATTATTTTCTCCTATTTAAAGACGAATCGACGGGTTACAGAGTTGTGTCTTTTCTCAGACACAAAAGTGACGCCTTAGAATCCTTCAAATCATTCGTAAAATTGTGCAACAACAAATTCGGGCACTCGATAAAAACATTACACGTCGACAATGGGACAGAATTCATTAACAAAAACTTCAGAGACTTCCTACGCGAACGGGGTATAGAAATTGAGAGAACTGCGCCATACACGCCTCCACAGAACGGGCGCGCAGAACGTGAAATGAGGACAATAGTAGAAAGCGCACGAGCGTTATTATACCAAAAAGACTTAAAACCGGAATTATGGGGGGAAGCCGTCAACACAGCGGTGTATGTGTTGAACCGAACACCGAATTCAAATACAACCGAAACAACGCCTTATGAATTATGGACCGGCAAGAAAGCAAACTTATCGCACATAAGGACTTTTGGAAGTGTGGCGTACGCACACGTACCAAAACAGAAGCGTACGAAACTTGAGTCGAAAAGCTTAAAAACAATCCTAGTGGGTTACGATGGCAATTCAACGAATTATCGTCTGTTTGACGTAAATACAAAAAAAATCACGATCTCCAGAGATGTTATCTTTCACGAAGATTCGGTAGGACCAATCAAAAGAATAAACACCATAAAAGTGGACCTGGAAGACCACGAGGAGGAACGCGACGACCAGGAAGAATGCCAACAACAACCGCAACCCACACCGGAAGTTCCAACAACAGAAGAACCCGAAGAGGACGAAGCAACAGTGGAACAGCCGAGATACGAGCTACGCCCAAGAGAAAAAATCGCAGCACCACACAGGTACGATGACTTTGAAGCCAATTTTGTTTTAGATGAGCCACAATCCTTCGAAGAGGCAATGTCGTGCGAAGACTCAGCAAAATGGCAAGATGCGGTGAAAGAAGAATTGATGGCACTAGAAAAAAATTCGACTTGGGAACTGACGGAGAGAGAACCGAACCAAAACGTAATAGGCTGCAGATGGGTTTTCAAAATAAAAAATAACCCTGATGGACAGAAACGACACAAAGCACGCCTATGTGCCAAAGGTTTTGCACAAAGAGCGGGTATAGATTACAAGGAAACTTTCTCGCCGACCACGAGATACGATTCAATAAGAATTCTCTTATCAGTCGCAGCAAAAAAACGACCTCGAGATTATGCAATTCGACATAAAGACGGCCTTTCTATATGGAGAATTGGAGGAAGAAGTTTTTATGGAACCACCAACAGGTACAACCATAAGAAGCAATCTCGTGTGCAAACTCAAAAAATCTCTCTACGGGCTCCGCCAGTCTCCAAAATGTTGGAATCGCAAATTCGACAGTTTTCTAAAACAATTCGGCTTCGCTCAAGCAAAAGCCGATAAATGTGTTTACACAGGTGAAATTAACAAAACAAAAATTGTGTTAATAATATTTGTCGATGACGGGTTGATCTTATGCAAGGACATGAAAATAGTAAACAAAGTGCTAAACAAACTTAGAAGTGAATTCGAAATAACATTTAATGAATTAAAATACTTTGTCGGACTTGAGGTGATCAGAAATCGTGAAAACAAAACAATCTTCATTCATCAAAAAAGTTACGTGAATAAATTGGTAAATCGGTTTAATCAACAAGATGCAAAAATTGCTAGCGTGCCAGCAAATCCCAACATAAAGTTATCACGCAACCTTGAAGATAAAACCAATGTGAGATTCCCATATCGCGAAGCCGTGGGATCGCTAATCTTTGCAGCGATTGTTTCGAGGCCTGACATCGCATATGCAGTGGGCGTTGCAAGTAGATTTTTAGAAAATCCAAACGAAGACCACTGTAACGCGGTCAAACAAATAATACGCTACTTAAAAAACACCGACGACCTCGGAATCGAATACGACGGCAAAAGTGATGCCACCAACACACTAATCGGTTTTACAGACGCGGACTTCGCCGGCGACATCGACTCCAGGAGGTCAACCTCGGGCTACGTCTTTGAAGTAAATAACGGCGCGGTGACGTGGGCAAGTCAACGACAACAGATGGTGACCTTGTCTAGCACAGAGAGCGAATACGTGAGTGCAAGTTTAGCAACACGGGAAACCGTTTGGCTAAGACAATTGTTACGCGATATCGGCGAAGAACAAACGTCGCCAACACTCATAAATATAGACAATCAGAGCACCATAAAATTGATCAAAAACAGCGAATTTCACAAGCGGACCAAACATATCGATATCAGGTTCCACTACGTACGTGAGAAACTCGCAAACAAGGAAATAGACATCGATTACGTGGACACGAATGAGCAACACGCAGATATCTTTACAAAGCCCCTGACGAAGTGTAAATTTAATACTTTTAGAACATATCTAGGGATGAAAAGTATCAAATCAATTTAAAATTTTTTTTGCTCATTTGTTTTGCTCCATATTTATGCTTTGTTAATTTAGCTTTTAGTTTTTTTTTGTTTAGTTAAGCTTATTTTTGTTTAGGCATTAAGAATTACAAACATTTGGTGAAAGTGTTGAAATAAAAATATATGTGAATTATTAATGCGCATCAATCGAACGCATGACCGACCTACGACGCGTTACATGCAAGCGAGGTGCAGTTAGTTACATGCAAGTGTTACATGAATGAGTTGCTTGGAGCAATCTAAAGAGCACACGCTACGTAATGTTAGTAGTGGTGCAGCTATTGTAATTTCTTTCATTTAATCAATATACACTTAAACTTATTGATCGTTATTACCAATCCTTAAATTACAGTCCACAAATAAAATACTCTCAACAATATCTAATTATACATATAACAATAATTTGCTAATGCTTGCTTAAAAAGCAAGAACTTTTTTGGAGAATTACGCTGTCTGAGGATTTTTATTGCTTCCAAGTATATTTTACTATAAAATTTTTGTCTGCGCTTATTAGAAAGAATTTTTTTGGAGAACTGCAGTACAACGAAAAGGGATTTTATTCTGTATATAAGAAAGTTAGACTTTTCCATTTTTCATGGATTCGAACTGGGAATTTTTGCTTCAGTAAGCGCCGATGACTAACTACTGAGCCAAGAACCGCCTGAAAATAAAATTTTATGATTTACGGCATACAACGGCATAATTACGTCGATTAGAATCCAATACAATTTTGTTTTTAAAAAAATTCAAAAATGGAAAAATCAAAAATGGCGGGGCTAACTTCTACCCCAAAATAAGTAATCTCTATAAAATCTAATATAAATTTTAAATAACTAAAAAAAAGTACGGCACACATCGGGCACAGCCCGGCGCAATATTCGGTTGACTGATAGAATGGCGTCTAAATAAGATTGCGAATTTACGTTTGAGACACCCTGTATCTAAAAATGAACGAGGCGAACTAGGCTACAACGATTCGCAGAGTAAAAGGAATTCGTACGTAAAGGAATACGTTTTTTATGATTCCACTACGCTGACTATATATTATGTACATGGATTTCAGCATAAGATGAATCCGGAAACACAATGACAAATCAAATCGACTATATCCTGGTGAATAAGCGATTCCGCAACAGCTGTTTGTCAGTTAAAACTTACCCTGGTACGGAAATATCATCCGACCACTGCCCCCTAGTTGGTAAAATTAAAATAAAAGTCAAGTAAGTTCAAAGAAAAACAACCGGAAAACTATGGGACTTGAGACGACTGAGAGTGAACAAGAGACACAATGAGAGTGAACAAGAAACTAAAGAAACATTAAAAAGACTCATATCAGGTGAGAAGCGGAAATAACTAGGGGATTCAGATGACCTGGACAAAACAATACAAGAAATATCAAAATATTTCCACGAAATTGGAGACGAGCACCTGACAAACGGCGATGCAAGGTAAAAGGGATGGATGACCGAGGAGATACTACAATTTATGCAAGAAAAATAAAATTGAAAAATAACGAAACAGCGTATAAAAGAGGAATGGCCTAGAATGCAATGCGAGAAAATAGGAGCTCGAAAGAAAGTATGACCTATTTAATGTGCACAAAAGGGTCAGAGAAGCTGCCGGAATATATAAGTCCAATACAATAGCAACGCTGCAAACTACCGACGGCAGAATTATAATAGAAAATGGACACATGGAAATCATATACCATATATCCGAGCTCTTCGAGGACAATAGACCAGGGCAACTTCCGGAGTTCGGTTGCTCGGATGACCTTCCCATAACAACACACGAGATGGTGAGGGCAATTTTACAACTTAAAGACGGCAGATCATCTGGACCAGACGGTGTTCATGTTGAGTTCTTCAAGTTGTTCGGCGAATTAATCGGCCGAAGGCTTCTGGCGTAAAACTTCGCATTGAATAGAAAAATATTAGTTTTCCGAAATTGTATCAAAAATATCTATTTTCTTTCTAGCGATTTAAGTAGATAATCTAGGTACTTCAACGGATAATCTACTATAAATACTACTCGGTTCAAATTATTATAAACTGTAAAATTAACTTTTGACATCAGAAAAGTAGATGTATAGAAGCCTAAGAAGTGCCGCTAAAGCGAGTTCTACCTTTTTTTTTATATATCTATTTCTCTATAGAAACAAAAGATCAAATAGAAGGAAAGGGAGAGAGAGTTAGGGCAGATAGAAGAGCAGCAAAGAGATAGAAGAGAAGGTAAAAGAAAAAGGAAATTGTTAAGCAAGTAAAAGTAAAAGACGGTCATTAGCCTGGTATGTAAGCTGAATAACTGCTAACACTAAGGTACCCGGTTCAAATCCGGAAAGAGTCTAAAATTTCATATGATCGTCTCCGTGCTTCGGAGGGCACGTAAAGCCGGCGGTCCCCCTGGGTTGATGATTTGCCCTCATCAACAAAAATCCAGGGTTACGGGCACATCGGAGACGAGCCCAGCAAGCTACCTGAGATGTAAAACAATTAATATGCTCACAGACTAATAGTGACTTCGGCTTCTCTTCGATAGAAGACAGGACGCCGAAGTCAAGGCAAACAGGAGCAATCCTAGCCTTAAAGTGGAAGAAGAAGAAGTTAAGTAAATAAAAAGAAATAGATATGAAAAGTGAAGATGATATAGAAGGAGAGAGAAAGTGAAGGGAGATAGAACGGCAACATATAAGAGATAGAAGAGAAAGTAAAAGAAACGGATCGGAAGAAACTCGATGGATCAGTGCTACTCATCGGCTCAACGTTGCTCTCTAAAGGAACACCAAGAGAGAACATTATTTCCGGATATTCAGATTATTGCATCAAGTTTACTGCTATAAAGGTTATTCAATTAAAACATAATTTAATACTATTGTCCAAAACATTACTACCATTCTACCTTTAAATCCAATAGCTGTTCAAAAGTTAACATCTAATTTTATAACCTTTCTACTGATCATATCACAGAATTTAATGAAATCCTGATGGCTAATACAGAGTTTCGACCACATGGAATTATTGTTAATGTGGGATCAGAGCCGGATTTAGGATATGGGAGGCCTGGGGCTAAGTGTTTTTGGAGCCCCCCCGGCCTTCATGGTGTAAGAAAATGCGCCGCAGGAAAATTTTTTTTCATTTTTCAAGGTCAACCGCTGTTGCACAAATTCAGCAATTAAATCATCCAAATTTGCTTGTAAATATTAGGAAAAGAGTCCAGCAAATTTTTTTTTAATTATTAATTTATAAGTATTCGGGGATTAGTTGACTGAAAGTTGTAGGTTTTTAACAAATCACAAAAAAATTTCAACTCAAAAACGACAAAAAAAGTGTCCGGCTCTGCTCAATATACTATGTAGTTTTCAAAACTAAAGAGTAAATACCTACTTATTACTCTTTGATATCTACTAAAAATAAAATACGGAATATTTTCTAGAAGAAAGACATTATTTTAATTAATTTATTTTAATCTGAGCTACAACTTTGGTAATTTAAATTTTATTGCTTCAATTTTTTTTGAGGTCAGGGGCAAAGCCCCCCTATTAACATATAAATTAATAACAATAACTTATATTAGATAAGTTTTCAGATGATTTAGCAATCTTTTCATTTCATCCAGTAAAAAGTTCGGCGTTAACTGCTGGCGAGTTCAGTTGTTAATCGAAACAAATTTCTTTATCAAAGTTATACATTAATTTATCAAAACAAACCTTTGTCAAATTTATCCAAGCATCTTCCAAATTAATTTCGTGAAAAAGTTTTTAGTTTACCTAATGCCAAGCCTTCATTTTTTACTTTTTCCTTGTTTAATTTTCACACTTAACAATACACACATCAACATTTCTTTTCTTGTAGGCCCACTAGTTAAGTCAATGAATTAGTTTTGATAGGTTAGTAAAAAAAAAGATTTTAGATTATGGCTACGTTTCTAATTTTCAAGTGTTATCGTCATTTTTATAGGCCAAAATACTTAAACAATTAAGCTGTTTCTATGTGGCACTTATGTATTTCTACAAATAAACAAAAAGTATTTAAATACATAAATTTAAAACGCACCGCTTTCGAGATACGCTATAAAATTCTAAACACATTTTTCAAAATATTGCTTATTTTCTCACAAACTTTTAGATAAACGATAGTTCATTTTACAAATGTGGCGCTAATATTCCCCTGTCAAGGGGAATCGGAACTCAATAATTTCTAACAACGCGACCATCATCCCTTGGATCATAATAATATGCTTTTTAAGTTTATGTTCTGGATTCCTGCATATAACTTACATGTGTTTAAGAATTTTATGATTTATTTATTTTTTAACAAAACTTTTTATGTAGTACCTACTAATATTGTATTATTATGTATCTATTTTATATTTAACATATTTATTTTGCCAATTTTATATATTTTATATTACTTACTTAAATAAATTTATAAATAATTATTTGATAACTTTTCCATGTCGTAAATTTTTAATTATATGTTTCCACATAAAAGTTTTCTAGCAGAGATACCGATTATTATTGATTTAATTTACATTTGACTTGCACAATCATTTCAAAGAGTTGTTTCAGTTTTAACCACAACTACATAGTTAGACACTAGGATATCACCGATGAATAAATAAGCCAAGATAGAGATTGGCTTCACCTGTACCTTCACCAGAAGTACCTACCCGGCGGCGGTCTGGAGAGTTGACGAAGTAAGCACAAATCCGTTTAATTAAAATTTAGATATTACAACTTATTGCGAATTTGGACTATTGGTTTTGGTATAAGAAAACAAAACCTTTAAACGACATATCTGTCGACGTTTCGAGTTTCTTATTTAACTCTTCATCGGACTTCAGTTATAGGTTACCAATAAAACATAAAAATTAAAAATTTAAAAAACCCCCGTCTGAAAAAAAAAAAAAATCCAAAAATAAAAATTAATAATAAAAGCACCTTACTTAAAAACTACTGTTCCCTTTAAAAAGGAAAAAATAATTTTTTTCTTCTTCACTCAACATAAATAGTCTCGAGACACTTTAAGTCAGGGGAAACGGAGATTTGTTCCACTTACAAAATCTGGTTAATACATTCCATATCAAAAATATTCTAATATATAAGTATTAATTTTTAACTTTTTCCAAAAATTAAACATGTAAAACTCTGCGTTTGAGAGGCGTGCTGGATGACGTACGATTTGATTTTCGTTTTTTGTAATGCCTATTTTGTTTCATTGGTGATCTATAACAGAAGTCCTGATGAAGAGTTAAATAAAAAGCTCTTTAAAGGTTTAAAGGTTTTGTTTTCTTATACCAATAGACTAAATTGTCAAAAGTAATTTCATTTCAGGAATTAAATCTGCATATAATTAGGACGTTTTCAACCACTAGAAAGACTACAAGAAAAAGTTGCGTCTCCCAGGATGCAGATCCTGGTTCCCACAAGCGAACACAGAAGATGTTGAGTCACCAAGACGAGAAAATTAGGTAAGAAAAATTCATTGTATTTTATTTCTCATTTTATATTTTCTATCCAAGATATAACCTGCATCTTGAGTAGTGGCTCCACACCACTAGGAAGACTACAAGAAATGAAGTTGCATACCCTAGGATGTAGAGATCACCAAATACCATAAGGGAACACAGAAGATTCACCAAAATGGGGAAACTCAGATAAGTTGTTACGTAAGTAAGAATTTTCAGTTCTCATTTAGAAATTTCTTTCCAGGCCTTCAATCTGCATCTGGGGAAGTGGCTCGCAACCGGTAGGAAGTCTACAAGTAAAGAAGTTGCGATCCCCAGAATACAGTTTGTACAGTACAGTATGTACAGTAAGTGTACACCGAAGATGTAGGGTTACCAAGCCGGAGGTACTTGGGTAAGAGAAAATTTTATATTTCTATAGTATTTAAAATCTAATTTAGAAATTTCTCTCTAGGAATTTAATCTGTAAATAAAGAAGTGGTTCCCAATCACTAGGAAGACTACAAGAAAAGAACTTGTGTTCCCCTAGCTGCAGTACCTACATACAACAAGTGAAAACAGAGTGGAGAAATGTAGATAAGATAAAATTTGATATTATTAGTTTTAATTTAGAAATTTTTTTTTAGGAATTCAATCTGCAACCAAAGATGTTAGTGAGAATCACTAAGAAAACTGCATGAGGAGAACTTGCGTTCCCCAGGATACCGAGTGCCACATGTGAACCCACAAGATATACTATGTTCACTAGGTCGGCTGAACTTTGGTAAAGGAAACTTTGATATTATTTTTAATTTGTAATTTAGAAATTTTTCTCTAGGTATTTAAGCTGCAAGTAATGAAGTCGTTTCCTCTATCACTAGTAAAACTGCAAGAACACAAGATTCCCCAAGATGCAGATCCTGGATGCCATAAGTGAACACAGAAAATGTAGGGTCACAGTGATGGAGTAAGTGAGTTTTATGTTAATATTTTTAATTTATAATAAAGGAAATTTAATCTGCAACTAAAGAAGCCGTTTCCAATCCCTGGGAAAACTGCACGATAATAACTTGCAATTTCCAGGATGTACATTCAGAAGACCACAAGCGAAGACAGAAGTTGTAGTCACCATAGAGAAGATTTGATATTATTATTTTTAATTTCTCATTTAGCAATATCTCTCCAGGAATTTAATATGCATCTATAGTAGAAGTGGTTCCAATCACTAAGATGCCCACCAGAGAAGAACTTGAGTTCACACAAAATGCTCATCCAGGATGCCGCTAGTGAACACAGAAGATGTATAGGATTACAAGGATCAAGGAACTTAGGTAAGATAGAGTTGGATATTATTATTTTCAATTACTTATTTATAAATCTCGCTCTAGAAATCCAATCTGCAACTAAAGAAATGGGATTCTAATCACCGAAGTAGAAGAAGAACCCAACAACTTGGGTTCCACATAATGTAGATTCAGGATACCACATGTACGGACACCTGGAAAGTGGGTTTCGAAATAATTTGATATTATTTCTTTTAATTCTTCTTTTAAAATTTTCTCTCCAGCAATGTAATTTGTAACTAAAAAAATGGTTTCCAATCACTAGTAAATACTACAAGAAAAATACTACAAGAAAGAAACCGCCGTTCCCCAGGTTGTAGATGCTTCACTGTCACGAGAACGAAGGAAGTTGGGTAAGATAAAATTCGATATTATTATTTATAAATTCTAATTTAGAATTTTCTCCACATTAATTTTAACTGTAACTAAAGAAGAGGTACCTAACCAAGATCACAAGGGAGGAACTTGCATTTCCCGGGATGCAGATATCGCGGATACCACTAGTGAACACATAATATGTATAGAGTCACCGCGACCGTGCAATTGAGGTAATAAATAATTTGATATAATTATTTTCAATTTTTAATTTAGAAATATCTCTCGAGAAATTTAGGAATTTAGAAATAACCAGTAAGACTACAAGAAGTAAACTAGCTAGCGTTCACCAGGCTGCAGATCCAGGATGCCACAAATGTATGCAGAAGATGTAGGATCGCAAGTATAGGTTAAGATGAATTTGATATTATTATTTTTAATTTCTAAATAAGAAAATGCACTTCAGGAATTTAACCTGCAACAATAGAAGTGGTCCAACTCTCTATAGGAAGACTACAAGAAAAGAACTTGGGTTACCCAGAATGTGTATATAGGATACATCAAGTTATTATTGAGGTAAGAGATAATTTGATATTATTTTTCAAATTTTATTTTATTTATGATTTTATTTTACAGGAATTTTATCTGTATCTAAATAAGTGGTTCCCACTCACTTGGAAGACCACTTGACGAGAACCTGCGTTCACGAGGATGCAGATCCAGGATGCCGCAAGTAAATACAGCAGATGTACGGTCACAGGAACGGATGAACTTACGTGAAAGAGGTTTTGATATTATTATTTTCAATTTCTAATTTATAAAATTTGTTAAAGGTATTTAATCTGCATTCACAAAAGCGATTTCCAATCTTTAGGAGGACTACAAGAAAACAACTTGTTTTCCTTACGATCTAGATCCAGGTACCACCTGGATTACCTTAAAAAAAGTTTGAAGGATACAAATGGTGAAGCTTTGTTTCTCAGAAGAAACAGGATAACGACGTTACGTTGCAGGAAGTTAGATAAGAACTTATTTGATTTATTAACATAAATTTAATTCCAAACTTAAATATTTTATTCCCGGTCCTACATCTGTAGCGAAATGCAAAAAGTTGGAAGGATACAAATGGAGTAGATGCATTTTCCGCATATTCAATGGCAGAACTGCGATTCAGAATTTTACAGGTAAACGAAAACGAAAGAAGTAGGCTGACGACGTCACGAGAAATTATAGATAAATTCTAATTTGATTTATTAATTATTATTAAGATCAAATTAGATATATTACTATGTTTAATTATATCCGGATTAGCAAATACGAACATAGAAGATGTGGGATCGTCAGGACGGTATGGAAGTTAGATAAGAGAAAATTCGTTTTATTAAAATATTTAGTTCCTAATTTAAAAATTTATTACAGGAATTAAATGTGCATCTAAAGAAGAGGTTTCCAGGAAACCAACCAGGAAGACTGCAATAAAGGACGTTACGTTTACCAGGATGCAGATCCCAGTTACCGTAAGTGAGTCCAAAAGATGTAGCGTCGCCAAAACGGAGGAACATAAGAGTAAGGAGGAGGTAAAAGAAAACTTGTTTGTATTATAATTGTTAATTTTTCATTTAGAATTTTCTTACCAGGAATTAAATCGGTATCTTGAGAAGTGGTTCTCAACAACTAGAAAGACTACAAGAAAAGTAGTTGACTACTACAGGATGTAGATCTTGGGGTCTACATCCCAGTGCTACTTGTGGATACCGCAAGGGAACACAGAAGATGTAGGGGTCATCAGGACGAAGGAACTTTTAGGTAAGAAAAAACTCGCTTAATTGTAATTTTTAAATTCTTTATTAGATATTTTCGTGCAGGAATTACCTCTGCATCTGAAGAAGACGGAACCAATCACTAGGAAGACTACAAGAAAAGAAGATGCGTCCCATAATTTTGGTAAGAGAAAATTTTATTTTATGATTATTAATTTAATTATATAAATATATCGAAATAAATAAATATAAAAAATAATTATAAATTTCTCTCCAACATAATCTGCATAATATAAACAAAAGGTTCCCAACAACTATGGTCAACTACAGAAAGTGGTGTTATACGTTTGCCTGAATTTTGATACGGGATTCCTACGAGGGAACACAGAAGATGTAAAGTCAACCAGGATAGAGGAACTTAAGTGAGAAAAATTCGTTTTATAAAATATTTGTTATAATTCATTTAGATATTTCATTTCAGTATATAATCTGAGTCAAACGGATTGCTTCTTAACTACCAGGAAGACCACAAGAAAAAGAGTTATGTTCACCGGGATGAAGATCCCGGATACCACAAGCGAACACAAAACTTGTAGAGTCGTCAGGAGGCTGAAAGTTTGGTCAGAAATAAAATTTAAATCATTAATTTGCATCTAAAGTGAGAGGTTCCCAACCACTTAGCAGCACTACTAGAAAATATAATGCGTTTCTCAGGTTGCAGATCCCGGTTCTATAAGTGAAAACAAAAGATGTAGGGTTACTAGGACGACGAAACGTGAATAATAGAAAATAGGTTTTATTGAAATTCTTAATTATCATTAAGATATTTAATTCCAGGGTTAAAGTCTGCATCGAAACAAAACGTTCTCAACTGCTAGGAGGACTACAAGAAAAGAAGTTGCGTCGTCCAGGATTCCGATCTCGGATACCACAAGGGAACATTGCAGATGCAGATTCCAAATTGCACAAGCGGACACAGAAGATGTAGTAGGGTCACCAGGACGGAGGACCTTAGGTAAAAAGAAACTTTGTTTTATTACAATAATCTGTTCCTAATTTATAAAAAGTTATTGTAGGATTGAATTTGATCGGAAGAAGAGGATTCCAACCACTAGGAACACTACAAGGGAATACGCTGTGCTTATGTGCTTATTAAAGGATGATGTAGGGTTGCCAGAATGGAGAAGCTTAGGCAAGAGAAAATTCGTTTTATTACAATATTTAGTTCCTAATTTAAAAAATGTATTACATGAATTAAATGTGCACCGAAAGAAGAGGTTCCTAACCACCAAGAAGGTTACAATAAAGGACGTTACGTTCACCAGGATGCAGATCTCAGATACCACAAGTCAACACTGCGGATCGGAGTCGCGGAGGACAGGACCCTGAATTGATTTGAACTTGAATTTTCTTAAAGTACCTACTTATTATTTGTTATACAGGTTCACCAAGTTTCGGCATTTTGGATTAACAAAAATAGGAAAGTGTACGGGGAGGATCGACAGCAGCTAACCGACCGATGATAGCATATGCTGAGGAAAGTCGATTAGAAGACAACAGTTAAAGGATCGTCGTTGTTGGTGCATTGTTCGCATTGAAGAAACGGATTTCCAGCTAATTTTTGGGTTGGTTGCCGATGCTAACCTAGAAGAAGTCTACAAGAAAAGAAGTTGCGTTCCCCAGAAGCAGATCCCGGATACTATACGGAAACATAGAAGATATCACCATAAGACGGAGGAACTTGGGTAGAGAAAATTCGCTTTATTTTTAGGACTACAAGAAAAGATATTAAATTCGCCTAAATATCAAGATATACCACAAGGGAACACACAAGAATGGGTACAGCAGATCGGAGGAACTTGGGTAAAAGAAAATTGATTTTATTAAAATTTTTAATTTCTCATTTGGATATTTTATTACAAGAAGAAGTTAATCTGCGTTTAACAGAGATATACCCAACCACTAGGAAAACTACAAGAAAAGTGGATGCGTTTCCCAGGATGCAGATACCGAACGACACAAGAGCATACAGAAGTATTAAGGTCACGAGGATAAAGAGGCTTAGGTAAGGAGAAATTGGTTTTAATAAAATTCTTTAATTTTTGTTTTAATTTTAAATTTATAATTATAAAATAATTTAAATTTTAAATCGTCGTCTAAAGAAGACGTTCCCAACTGCTAGAAGGCTACTGGAGGTTACATTTCACATGGTTTCTTCTCAGATTTCACAAATGAAGACATAATATAATACAATCACCACAGCGGAGAAACATTCGTAAGACAATAATAGTTTATATAAAAATTAAAAACATCACTAAGAAGACTTAAGGAAAGAAAGTTGCGTTCACCAGGCTGCAGATCCCAGATAACATAAGTGACCACAGAAGATGTAGAATCACCAACACGTAGGAACTCGTGTAAGAAAATCAGTTTTATAAAATTATTTAATTTCTCATTTAGAAATTTCATTCCAGAAATAATCTTCATCTAAAGTGGAGGTTTCCAATAACTAGGAAGACTGCAAGAGAATACGATACGTTCTTCGGGATTCAGATCCCGGATAGTACAAGCGAACACAGAAGGGGTTGAGTCACCAGGCCGGAGGAACTAAGGTAAAAAATAAAAACATTCGTTTTATATAAATATTTATTTCCTAAATTAGAAAAACTTAATACAGGAATAAATAACTATTGAAAGAAGAGGTTTCCAAATACTAGGAAGACTATAAGTAAGAAAGTTGCGTTTTCCAGGATCTAGATTTCAGTTACCACAAGTTAACACAGAAGATGTGGAGTTATCTTGACGGATGAAATGAGAAAGGTTGGAAGGATTCAAAAGACGAAGCTGCATTTTTCAGATGCTTCGACGGCGAGACTCCGATCCAGGTTATTACAGGAAAACCAAAGATGTAAGATGACGACATTGCAGAAAGTTTTGTAAAAACAAATTTAATTTAATAACTTAATTAATTTCTAACTTAGATATTTTATTCCAGGCGCTACAACTTTAGGAAAATGGGAAAATTTAGAAGGATTCTAACAGGGAAGCTGCCTTTTCCACATGATTCGACGGCAGGACTTGGATACCATGAGATAAACGAAATAAGTAGAACGATGACATTGCAGAAAGTTAGGTAAGAACAAATTATATTTATTAACATATTTAATTTCTAACTTAGGTATTTAATTCTAGACACTACATCTGCAGGGAATAAGAAAAATTGGAAGGACACAAATGGAGAATGTGCGTTTTCAAGATGATTGGCACACGAGTCTTATCCAGGATACCACAGGTAATCGGAAACGGATGAAGTAGGACGATGACGCCGCAGTAAGTTAGGTAAGTTCAAAATAGATTTATTAACATACATATTTAATTATATTCCGGATTAGATCCCGGATAGCATAAGTGAACACCGTTGATGTAGGGTCTCCGGGACGAAGGAACTTGAGTAAAAGAAAATTGCCTTTATTAAAATTCTTAATTTCTCATTTAGATATAATTTCATTTCAGGTTCTATATCGACATACACAGTGAGCGTTTCTAACTAGGTGGACTCCAAAAAGAAAAATTGCGTCACCCAGGACGCAGTTCCCGGATACCACAAGTGAAGACAAAAATTATGTATGCTCATTAGGTCAAAAGCACTTACATAAGTAAAAACTCGTTTTATAAATATTTTTGAAAACAGAATGCAAATCTGCATCTAAAGGAGAGATTTCCAACCACTAGGAGGACTACAAACTCTTTCATTTAAAGACGAGGTTTCCAACAACTAGGAAGACTACAAGAGATTACGTTGCGTTCTTCGGTATTCAGAATCTGGATAGCACATGTGAACACAGAAGATGTAGAGGCGTTGGCACGAAGGAACTGAGGTAAGAGAAAGTTTGTTTTAGCAAAATCTTTAGTTCAAAATTTAGAAAAAAACTGATTACAGGATTTAACTGTGCAATGAATGAAGAGGTTTCTAACCACCAGGAAGGTTACAAGAAAGGAAGCGGCGTTTTCCAGGTAGCGGGTCGCTGATAGAATCCATGAACGTTGAAGATGTAGAATCAACATGACAGAGGACCTTATGTAAAGAAAAATTCGTTTTATTAAAATACGTAGTTTGAAATGTTGAAAAAATTTTCAGGAGTTCAATATGCAATGAAAGAGAGATAAGACAAATGAACACAGAAGATGTAGGATCACCAGGACGCTTTCGGAGAAACTTCAGTAAGAGATAATTTAATTTTAATAATATTTTTCATTTAGAAATCGCTCCTGTAGGAATGTAATCTGAATCTAAGGGAAGTGTTTCCAATCACTGGGAAAGCTAGATAAAGAGAACTTTTGTGCCCCAGGATGCAGATTCAGGAAACTACAAGTGAAGACAGATGGAAGATCAGCAGGATGGATGAACCTAAGTAAGAGAAAATTCGTTTTATTATAATTATTAATTTCTCATTTTGTTATTTCTTTTTAGGAATTAAATGTTTAACTAAAGAAGAGGTTCTCGCTTACTAGGAGGACTAGAAGAAAAGAAGTTGCGTTCCCCAGGATACCGATCGCGGATACCACAAGTGATCACGGAAATTGTAGGGTCACCAGGAAGTAGGAACTTAGTTTTTCAAAACAAATTTTTAATTTCTCATTTAGAAATATTTTTCAGAATTAAATCTGCATTTAATGAAAAAATTGCCAACCACTAGGAAGACTACAAGAAATGGCATTGCGTTTCCCAAGATGCATATTCCGGACATCAAAAGTGAACACAAAAGATGAGCGTGTCACCAGGTATGCGTTGTGTTTTCGTAAGAGTATTTGTTAAATCACGATTTACATCTGTAGAAAAATATAGCTCTACCTTTTTAGAAATGTTCGGAGAGAACTTGTAATCTGCAGAAATTTATAAAAGGAAACTGCGGTTCGTATTACATGTAGTCACCGAAGAACGAGTTCAGGATGTCTTATGAGGTAAGAAACAAAACCCCATATTAATTGTTTTAATTTCTAATGTAAAGTTTTGTCTGTGTTTAATCAGATGTTCACATCGAGATGTGGACGGCAATAATTAAGAAGAAAGTAAGCTGGAAAAATCACAACGGCAGATTTCACAGCACAACTGCGAGGACAATAATGTTCACCAGGTCTGCAAATCTTACCAGGTTTATTACCTAGCTTAATTATTTTTAACTTTTTGGTATTATTTGGACAATTGATTTGTATTAAGTATGTAGGACCGAAGATGTCTAATGAACCTAAATTATGTGTTCCAGGTTCATATTCTTGATTGCGCAATATTTGCGATTTATTACTAACACGTTGTTGCTGTGTGTAGTGGAACTGTGAAGTTTATGTCCACTAACTCCTGCAATACTTAACAGGTAAGAAGAACATCTGCTTATCGAATAACTTATAATTACTAATTCACAACAATATCTCTTTCAGATAAAAAAGATGGAACGCCTACCTGATGGTGGGAAATGGAGATTACAATGATGGCATCGTATGGTCTAAATGCCAGAAAAACCACGACCACGACCTTGGTTATGCTTTACATTTACAATTTGTTGGAATTTTCATTTACTTTTGTGCAAAATGTAATGTAATATTTAACTTTTTCGTTCTAAGTTAACCAAGTTTCCGGAATGTGGTGTAACAGAAGTGGGAAGAACTACATTAGCAGGACCGACGCCAACTAACCCAGATACTAAATTACCTTACGACTTGTAAGGTAAAATTAAAATAATAATATTCATATTCTTAATTAATACTGTACAAAAGTAATTGCAGTGGTTTCAACTCAATGACGTTGACTTGGAAAAAATAAAGATCACCATCGATCAAAAGATTCACTTGGAATAAACGAGAGGAGTTTTACTATTAATTTTTAATTACTTATTTAGAAAAATATTACACTTTCAATTATTATAGATGATTTTTAGCAGAATAATTAATTAGCAGTTTTTAAACTTATTATTCGTTATAGGTTCGCCAAGTGTCCAGGGTGTGAGGTAACAAAAATAGGAATAACCATACGGGCGGAATCCACAGCAGCTAAATCGGTGATTGCAGATTTGAAGTGGTCGTGTCATCGGCCAATAAGGTAGTAACGCTTTGTATTTGAGTTTTAAAAACATCGAGACGGTTTAAAACGACCTGGCAAAAACTCGAAAAGAATAAAAATGGAGTAGTTGTGGCCCTCATATGATTCGACGGCTAGACTACGATCCAGGATACCACAGGTAAACTAAAGAAGAAGAAGTAGGATGACGAAGTAGTAGGAAGTTATGTATGACCAAATTTCATTTATTAACATAATTAATTCCTAACTTAGATATTTCATTCCAGGGAAATAACTTCTGCAGAGAAATGCGAAATGTTGAAAGGATACAAATGGTTTCTCAGATAATTCGACGGCAGGACACCAATCCAGGATACCAGAAATAAACGAATATTATTGTCACGATATGATAATATTTAAATCATAACTTAGATATTTTATTACAGGCACTAAATCTGCAGGGAAATACAAAAAGTTGGTAGGATTCTAATTGAAAAGCTCCGACTCCCAGGTCATTCGACGGCAGGACGCTGATCCACGATACTAAAGGTTAACGAAGACGAAAATGTAGGATGGCGACGTGGCAGGAGATTAAGTAAGAACAAATTTGATTTATTAACATGTTTAATTTCTAACTTTAGATATTTTATTCCAGGCTACATCTGCAGGGAAAAGAGAAAGCTTGGAAGGATTCAAATAGGGAAGTTCCCTTTAGTATTAGAATCGACTGTGACGGCAGATCTTTGATCTAGGATGCTACAGGTTAACGGAAACGGAAGAAGCACTGGATAAGACGAAGTCAAGGTAAGTGAAAAATTCATGTTCTTAAAATTTTTGTTAATATTTTCTATAGATATTTTATTCCAGAAATTAAATCTGCATGTAAAGAAGTGGTTCCCAACCTATACGAAGACTAGAAGAGAAGAAGTTGCGGCCCCAGGATGCATATCCCGGATACCACAAGTGAACTGAGGGTCATCAGAACGGGGTAACTTGGGTAAGTACAAATTCGTTTATCGAAATTTGTTGTTACCCATCAGAAAATCTGTTGCAGGGAGTTACAACTGCAGGGAGAGAAGATCATACACACTTGGAAATATACAAGTAGAGAAGTAGCATTCCCCCAGGAGCAAGGATGAGATGTTACAGAATCTGGTTACTACGGAAAACTAAAGTAAATGGTGTTTACTAGATTGGAAAATCTTAGGTAGGAGCAAAAAATTTGTTTTGTTATGATTTGTAATACTTATTTTTCAGGTATTACAGTAGCAAGAGAATAGCATTTCACCCATACGGAATTTTACTATTCGGGTAATTGCACTTCTCGAGATTAACGACAGGACATCCGGGATACCATAGGGGAAGTCGCATTCTACAGGATGCATTCTTGTTACCAAAAACTTCTTCGAAAGCAAAGTTGTTTAATTTATATTCTACTACTAATCTAGAAATGCATCTTCTCTACAGAAAAGAAAATCGGTCTCGATTGGAAGGATGCACGATCCCTTCCCCAGGATGCAATAGGGTAGGATACGGAATCTGGATTCCACGAGTAAACACAGAAAATGATGTGCACCAGGTCTGTAAGAGCAAATTCAATATTCGCAATTACTAATTTTTGTAATAAATATTTTTAAAATCTTATTGTTCCAGGATTTACATCTTTAGAAGAGAAGTTAGTAGTGTAGTAGAGAAGTACAGCCCCACTTTCCTGGAAAGATTAGAAGAAGAAAAGGAGCTAATAACTGTAACGATTCCATGACCTGGAATAAAATCTATAAATATCAAGACTTATCTTATCGGGTTTACTAGTTTAATTATTCTTAGCTTACTAAAAAATACAATTTTTTGTAATTTGGTTAATTAATTTGTATTATGTAGGAACCATGACGTCTAATGAATCAGATTTACTACGTGTTTAACGTTCAATCTTGATTGCACAATATTTGTTATTTATTTGCAAATGCATTGTCGGTATATTATGTGCATCTCTTAGTCGAACCGTGAAGTTTATGTCCACCAGCTTTTACAATACTTACCAGGTAATCTGCTTATTAAAATTATTAATTACTAATTAACAACAATAATTTCTCTATTAGATAGAAAATGGGAATTACGAAGACATCTTCTGGTATAAATATAGGAAAGTCCACGACGACCACTTTGGCTAATCTCGGTATTCACGGAATAGTCGTTTACATTCCGTTGGCAATCCAACGATTGCCCACACGTTTGCTTTTAGATATTTAATTAATCTTATGTAATTAAGTTAATTGTATTTAACTTGTTCGTTCTAGGTTGATCAAGTTTACGGAAATGTGAGGTTCATCAAGTTTCGGCAGTGCGAGGTAACAAAAATTGGTAAAAATATACCGGCAGGATCCACAGCAGCGGAACCGATGTTCGCAGACTTGTTTTCAAATTTTTTATGGCTATAAATTGCGGAACGGAATGAAGTGACCATGGCTCACGAAACAAATTTCCATCTAATTTTTGGGCAATGTTTTATTTATTTCGTTTTTTAGAACGCCACCGAGGAAGGAAAGAGTCGGATGGGTGTCGAGAACCTGGGTTTGCCTGTCCGTCCCCTGTTTAAAGAAGCGGAATACGAAGTATAGGCAAAGATCAAGTTTAGTTAAGCAGTATATGTATGTAGGTAATTTGGATTAAGTAGGGCAAGGTCATTTAGTAAGTGAGCAGGGCCTCGTGGCCCTTGGGTTGGTTCTATAAGAAGGTATCCCACCTTCTTTTGATTTTAGTGAGCAGTAGGTCCGACGTCCGACGTCGAGGAATGGCGGGTCCCTTTCGCGATTATGTAGGAAGTCTCGAGGCACGTTCTCTCGAATCAAGTTTTTATTAGTTTATTATTATTATTTAGATTAGAGTGATTTTTAGCAGGAAGAAAACGACTGCAAATTGACGCCTACTTGGCCAAATTAATTTTTGTGCAAATAGGAAATTAGCTACCCGATCCGGACCCGCTATTAACTCATATACTATGTGCTTACACGTGTAAGTAGCATAAGATTTCTCGCCGGAGTGTCCCCTCGTGCAAACGATATCTGATCGTTCTCTGAAACCCCTCGAGCAGAAGCCCGTGTCAGATTACCAACAGGTGCAACCCAGCCTATAGAACGCCGCAACCGAAAAAGGATCCGATCGACGTCCTAATAGGTACGCTTACCCTCTTGTTAATCTTACCGCCGAGAGTTTAAAAAAACGTTGGGGCGGCTAAACATTGGCGAGAAAACTCTTTGGGTAAAGGTGCGTAAGTAGGTTCCAAAAAGCATAGTAGCAACGGTGGGAGTCTCCCGAAGCACTTGTTGGACCAATAGGTTGCGGCCCATCGAGTCCGAGCGTGGGTTTCCACACCGAGCAGGGCCGTGCAATGCGTGGTCGCATGCAGTGCCCCCGTTGCATCGTCCTGTTCCACAAGCGCGTTTAGGTAGATAACATTAGTAGTAAGTAGGTCTCTTCGATTGTGAACCCCGGAAGCCCACGCCCGATTTTGGGATCCTCTTTGCAGTGAGTGGATAACGTCGCGCGGTATATGAAATTTTAGCGTTAGATGGGCATATCGGACAGGCAAAACTCCGGCGTACGGCGGCAATATTAGGTAAGGCAATTTTGCTTGACTTAGTTTTTTTCCATTCCAAGTAATCTATTAGACATTTTTTGTTCTAGGCTTTGAATCGAAGTACCACTTTTCCATTAATCGGCAACACAACTACTAATTGGAACCTCACGGACCATAAAGTAACTTCAGGTAAATAAAACAAAACTTCTCCATTCAAATGTAATTTATTAATTGTGATTTATTTATTAATTATAATACAGCGTAAGAAAAACATTTCACCCACTTGGAAATAAGTTGTGATCCCAGGATACTCTGCGGAAGGAAGCACATCATCCTGGAAATAATAACAACAGTTAGGTAAGAACAAATTTTATTTACTAACATATTAATAACTTAGATACTTATTTTATTCCAGGTACTACATTTGCAGCGGTAGTAGAAGACACCAGCAAGGATTGATTGGACCAACCCCTGAAAATATACAAAGAAGGGGTTGGTGTAATCAGGACCGGGTGCAGATTCCGTTCCCGCCGTTCCGACAGAAAGGGCGGGGTACTCTGTGCCCACCTTTTTCGAAGAACGGAAGGGGAATTCGGTTCTCACCTAGGTTAAAGGTGGATCCTCTGCGGAAAGAAGCATATCCTGGAAATAACAACAGTTAGGTAAGAACAAATTTTATTTACTAACATATTAATTCCTAACTTAGATACTTATTTTATTCCAGGTACCACATTTGCAGCGGTAGTAGAAGACACCAGCAAGGATTGATTGGACCAACCCCTGAAAATATACAAAGAAGGGGTTGGTGTAATCAGGACCGGGTGCAGATTCCGTTCCCGCCGTTCCGACAGAAAGGGCGGGGTACTCTGTGCCCACCTTTTTCGAAGGACGGTAGGGAATTGGATTCTCACCTTGTTCAACGAAAAAGGGGGAGGAACTCTGTTCCCACCTTTAAAGGTATCGCCGAGGTATACTTTGATGACGATCGTCGAAGTGCATCTTGCACTTCGGTGTACTTCGGAGATTCGTCGTTGAGTGTACCAAGGGGATACGCTCCGGGTGGGAATTCCGTTCCCGCCGTTTGGACAGAAAGGGCGGGGTACTCTGTGCCCACCTTTTTCGAAGGACGGCAGGGAATTGGATTCTCACCTTGTTCAACGAAAAAGGGGGAGGAACTCTGTTCCCACCTTTAAAGGTATCGCCGAGGTATACTTCGATGACGATCGTCGAAGTGCATCTTGCACTTCGGTGTACTTCGGAGATTCGTCGTTGAGTGTACCAAGGGGCGCTCCGGGTGGGAATTCCGTTCCCGCCGTTTGGACAGAAAGGGCGGGGTACTCTGTGCCCACCTTTTTCGAAGGACGGCAGGGAATTGGATTCTCACCTTGTTCAACGAAAAAGGGGGAGGAACTCTGTTCCCACCTTTAAAGGTATCGTCGAAAACGCCGAGGGTTACCTCGAACAGGTATCGCCGAGGTATACTTCGATGACGATCGTCGAAGTGCATCTTGCACTACGGTGTACTTCGGAGATTCGTCGTTGAGTGTACTAAAGGGATACAGGTATCGCCGAGGTAAACTTCGATGACGATCGTCGAAGTGCATCTTGCACTACGGTGTACTTCGGAGATTCGTCGTTGAGTGTACCAAGGGGATACGCTCCAGTGATCCGCCAAGGGGATCGCTTAGCCGGCATCTACCCACGGGGGGATCCGCCGAGGCCATGTGCCCCCAAGGCGGAACACACTGTGAGAGGTACACGGTACCCTCCTTCGAGGTGGGCAAGAGGACACCGAAAAGGAGGGATCGGCCGGCAAGAGGGGGCATGGCACATAAGCCCAAGGAGGGGAAGTCGAAGTTTTCCCCTTACGTCCCTCTACCCCTTACTCCCCTCTACCCCTTACGTCCCTCTTCCCCTTACGTCCCTCTTCCCCTTACGTCCCTCTGCCCCTTACGTCCCTCTGCCCCTTACGTCCCTCTACCCCTTACGTCCCTCTTCCCCTTACGTCCCTCTACCCCTTACTCCCCTCTACCCCTTACGTCCCTCTGCCCCTTACGTCCCTCTTCCCCTTACGTCCCTCTACCCCTTACTCCCCTTACGTCCCTCTACCCCTTACTCCCCTCTTCCCCTTGCGTCCCTCTACTTCTTTCGTCCCTCTTCCCCTTACGTCCCTCTACCCCTTACTCCCCTCTTCCCCTTACGTCCCTCTACTTCTTTCGTCCCTCTTCCCCTTACGTCCCTCTGGAGGGGAAAACTTCGACTTCCCCTCCTTGGGCTTATGTGCCATGCCCCCTCTTGCCGGCCGATCCCTCCTTTTCGGTGTCCTCTTGCCCACCTCGAAGGAAGGTACCGTGTACCTCTCACAGTGTGTTCCGCCTTGGGGGCACATGGCCTCGGCGGATCCCCCCGTGGGTAGATGCCGGCTAAGCGATCCCCTTGGCGGATCACTGGAGCGTATCCCCTTAGTACACTCAACGACGAATCTCCGAAGTACACCGTAGCACTTCGACGATCGTCATCGAAGTTTACCTCGGCGATACCTGTATCCCTTTAGTACACTCAACGACGAATCTCCGAAGTACACCTTAGTGCAATATGCACTTCGACGATCGTCATCGAAGTATACCTCGGCGATACCTGTTCGAGGTAACCCTCGGCGTTTTCGACGATACCTTTAAAGGTGGGAACAGAGTTCCTCCCCCTTTTTCGTTGAACAAGGTGAGAACCGAATTCCCTACCGTCCTTCGAAAAAGGTGGGCACAGAGTACCCCGCCCTTTCTGTCCGAACGGCGGGAACGGAATTCCCACCCGGAGCGTATCCCTTTGGTACACTCAACGACGAATCTCCGAAGTACACCGAAGTGCAAGATGCACTTCGACGATCGTCATCGAAGTATACCTCGGCGATACCTGTTCGAGGTAACCCTCGGCGTTTTCGACGATACCTTTAAAGGTGGGAACAGAGTTCCTCCCCCTTTTTCGTTGAACAAGGTGAGAATCCAATTCCCTGCCGTCCTTCGAAAAAGGTGGGCACAGAGTACCCCGCCCTTTCTGTCCGAACGGCGGGAACGGAATTCCCACCCGGAGCGTATCCCCTTGGTACACTCAACGACGAATCTCCGAAGTACACCGAAGTGCAAGATGCACTTCGACGATCGTCATCGAAGTATACCTCGGCGATACCTTTAAAGGTGGGAACAGAGTTCCTCCCCCTCTTTCGTTGAACAGGTGAGAATCCAATTCCCTACCGTCCTTCGAAAAAGGTGGGCACAGAGTACCCCGCCCTTTCTGTCGGAACGGCGGGAACGGAATCTGCACCCGGTCCTGATTACACCAACCCCTTCTTTGTATATTGTAAGGGGTTGGTCCAATCAATCCTTGCTGGTGTCTTCTACTACCGCTGCAAATAAATGTAGTACCTGGAATAAAATAGGTATCTAAGTTATTAATATGTTAGTAAATAAAATTTGTTCTTACCTAACTGTTGTTATTATTTCCAGGATGATGTGCTTCCTTCCGCAGAGTATCCTGGGATCACAACTTATTTCCAAGTGGGTGAAATGTTTTTCTTACGCTGTATTATAATTAATAAATAAATCACAATTAATAATTTACATTTGAATGGAGAAGTTTTGTTTTATTTACCTGAAGTTACTTTATGGTCCGTGAGGTTCCAATTAGTAGTTGTGTTGCCGATTAATGGAAAAGTGGTACTTCGATTCAAAGCCTAGAACAAAAAATGTCTAAATTACTTGGAATGGAAAAAAACTAAGTCAAGCAAAATTGCCTTACCTAATATTGCCGCCGTACGCCGGAGTTTTGCCTGTCCGATATGCCCATCTAACGCTAAAATTTCATATACCGCGCGACCCAAACAACTACTACCTTTACGTTATCCACTCACTGCAAAGAGGATCCCAAAATCGGGCGTGGGCTTCCGGGGTTCACAATCGAAGAGACCTACTTACTACTAATGTTATCTACCTAAACGCGCTTGTGGAACAGGACGATGCAACGGGGGCACTGCATGCGACCACGCATTGCACGGCCCTGCTCGGTGTGGAAACCCACGCTCGGACTCGATGGGCCGCAACCTATTGGTCCAACAAGTGCTTCGGGAGACTCCCACCGTTGCTACTATGCTTTTTGGAACCTACTTACGCACCTTTACCCAAAGAGTTTTCTCGCCAATGTTTAGCCGCCCCAACGTTTTTTTAAACTCTCGGCGGTAAGATTAACAAGAGGGTAAGCGTACCTATTAGGACGTCGATCGGATCCTTTTTCGGTTGCGGCGTTCTATAGGCTGGGTTGCACCTGTTGGTAATCTGACACGGGCTTCTGCTCGAGGGGTTTCAGAGAACGATCAGATATCGTTTGCACGAGGGGACACTCCGGCGAGAAATCTTATGCTACTTACACGTGTAAGCACATAGTATATGAGTTAATAGCGGGTCCGGATCGGGTAGCTAATTTCCTATTTGCACAAAAATTAATTTGGCCAAGTAGGCGTCAATTTGCAGTCGTTTTCTTCCTGCTAAAAATCACTCTAATCTAAATAATAATAATAAACTAATAAAAACTTGATTCGAGAGAACGTGCCTCGAGACTTCCTACATAATCGCGAAAGGGACCCGCCATTCCTCGACGTCGGACGTCGGACCTACTGCTCACTAAAATCAAAAGAAGGTGGGATACCTTCTTATAGAACCAACCCAAGGGCCACGAGGCCCTGCTCACTTACTAAATGACCTTGCCCTACTTAATCCAAATTACCTACATACATATACTGCTTAACTAAACTTGATCTTTGCCTATACTTCGTATTCCGCTTCTTTAAACAGGGGACGGACAGGCAAACCCAGGTTCTCGACACCCATCCGACTCTTTCCTTCCTCGGTGGCGTTCTAAAAAACGAAATAAATAAAACATTGCCCAAAAATTAGATGGAAATTTGTTTCGTGAGCCATGGTCACTTCATTCCGTTCCGCAATTTATAGCCATAAAAAATTTGAAAACAAGTCTGCGAACATCGGTTCCGCTGCTGTGGATCCTGCCGGTATATTTTTACCAATTTTTGTTACCTCGCACTGCCGAAACTTGATGAACCTCACATTTCCGTAAACTTGATCAACCTAGAACGAACAAGTTAAATACAATTAACTTAATTACATAAGATTAATTAAATATCTAAAAGCAAACGTGTGGGCAATCGTTGGATTGCCAACGGAATGTAAACGACTATTCCGTGAATACCGAGATTAGCCAAAGTGGTCGTCGTGGACTTTCCTATATTTATACCAGAAGATGTCTTCGTAATTCCCATTTTCTACCTTCTTTCTATCTAAAAGAGAAATTATTGTTGTTAATTAGTAATTAAAAATTTTAATAAGCAGATTACCTGGTAAGTATTGTAAAAGCTGGTGGACATAAACTTCACGGTTCGACTAAGAGATGCACATAATATACCGACAATGCATTTGCAAATAAATAACAAATATTGTGCAATCAAGATTGAACTATAAACACGTAGTAAATCTGATTCGTTAGACGTCACGGGTCCTACATGATACAATAAATTAATTAACCAATTTACAAAAAATTATAATATATTCTTTAGTAAGCTAAGAATAAGTAATTAAACTAGTAAACCTGATAAGATTTGCAGGCCCGGTAAACATTATCATGTCATTTTCTTCTTCTAATCTTTCCAAGAAAGTGGGGCTGTACTTCTCTGCTAAACTACTAACTTCTCTTCTGAAGATGTACATCCTGGAACAATAAGATTTTAAAAATATATATTACAAAAATTAGTAATTGCGAATATTGAATTATTTGCTCTTACAGACCTGGTGCACATCATTTTCTGTCTTTACTCGTGGAATCCAGATTCCGCATTAGGATAGGCCCCATTGCATCCTGGGGAAGGGATCGTGCATCCTTCCAATCGAGACCGATTTTCTTTTCTGCAGAGAAGATGTACCCGTTATTCTTGAAACATTTCTAGATTAGTAGTAGAATATAAATTAAACAACTTTGCTGTCGAAGAAGTTTTTGGTAACAAGAATGCATCCTGTAGAATGCGACTTCCCCTATGGTATCCCGGATGTCCATCACATCCTGTCGTTAATGTCGAGAAGTGCAATTACCCGAATAGTAAAATTCCGTATGGGTGAAATTCTATTCTCTTGCTACTGTAATTTCTGAAAAATAAGTATTACAAATCATAACAAAACAAATTTTTTGCTCTTACCTAATCTAGTAAACACCATTTATTTTAGTTGCCCCCCTTGCTCCTGGGGGAATGCTACTTCTCTACTTGTATATTTCAAGTGTGTATGATCTTCTCTCCCTGCAACAGATTTTCTGATGGGTAACAATAAATTTCGATAAACGAATTTCTACTTACCCAAGTTACCCCGTTCTGATGATCCTCAGTTCCCTTGTGGTATCCGGGATCTGCATCCTGGGGGCCGCAACTTCTTCTCTTCTAGTCTTCCTATAGGTTGGAAACCACTTCTTTACATGCAGATTTAATTTCTGGAATAAAATATCTATAGAAAATATTAACAAAAATGTTAAGAACATGAATTTTTCCGTTTCCGTTAACCTGTAGTAGCATCCTAGATCAAAGATCTGCCGTCGCAGTCGAATACTAAAGGGAACTTCCCTATTTGAATCCTTCCACCCTTTCTCTTTTCCCTGCAGATGTAGCCTGGAATAAAATATCTAAAGTTAAAAATTAAACATGTTAATAAATTAAATTTTTTCTTACCTATCCTACATTTTCGTCTTCGTTGACCTTTAGTATAGTGGATCAGAGTCCTGCCGTCGAATGACCTGGGAGTCTGAGCTTTTCAATTATAATCCTACCAACTTTTCGTATTTCCCTGCAGATTTAGTGCCTGTAATAAAATATCTAAGTTATGATTTAAATATCATATCGTGACGTAATGGGACGTCATTCCATTTTTCCCATATTCGTTTATTTCTGGTATCCTGGATTGGTGTCCTGTCGTCGAATTATCTGAGAAACCATTTGTATCCTTTCAACATTTCGCATTTCTCTGCAGAAGTTAATTCCCCGGAATGAAATATCTAAGTTAGGAATTAATTATGTTAATAAATCAAATCCTACTTCTTCTTCTTCTTTAGTTTACCTGTGGTATCCTGGATCGTAGTCTAGCCGTCGAATCATACGAGGGCCACAACTGCTCCATTTTTATCCTTTTCGAGTTTTTGCCAGATCGTTTTAAACCGTCTCGATGTTTTTAAAATTCAAATACAAAGCGTTATTCTACCTTCGCATGTCCCTGCCGATGTAGTGCCTGTAATAAAATATCCGAATTAGAATTAAATATGTTAATAAATCGAATTTGTTCTTGCCTAATTTCCTGTGTCGTCTTCATCCTAATTCTTCTGTTTTCATTTACCTATGGTATACCGGATTGGAGTCCTGTCGTCGAATCCCTTACGAAAAGCAACTTCTCCATTTGTATTCTTCTAAGGGCCTTGAATTGAATTTTTTTAGTTAGAAATTAAATATTATGTTATAATAAATCAAATTTGTTCTTACTTAACCTCCTGCCATGTCGCCATCCTACATTTTCGCCTTCGTTGACCTGTAGTATCGTGGTTCGTGGATCAGAGTCCTGCCGTCGAATGACCTGGGAGTGGGAGCTTTTTAATTAGAATCCTACTAACTTTTCTTATTTCCCTGCAGATTTAGTGTCTGTAATAAAATATCTAAGTTATGATTTAAATATCATATCGTGACGTCATTCAATTTTTCCCATATTCGTTTATTTCTGGTGTCCTGCCGTCGAATTATCTGGGAAACCATTTGTATCCTTCCAACATTTCGCATTTCTCTGCAGAAGTTAATTCCCTGGAATGAAATATCTAAGCTAGTAATTAATTATGTTAATAAATCAAATTTGTTCATACATAACTTCATACTTCTTCTTCTTTAGTTTACTTTAGAGGGCCACAACTACTCCATTTTTATCCTTTTTGAGTTTTTGCCAGGTCGTTTTAAACCGTCTCGATATTTTTAAAACTCAAATACAAAGCGTTACTACCTTATTGGCCGATGACACGGACCACTTCTTATCCATAGTGCGGTCCAAATTGTGGCAAATCTGCAATCACCGATTTAGCTGCTGTGGATTCCGCTCGTATGGTTATTCCTATTTTTGTTACCTCAAAATTGCAGGAGTTAGTGGACATAAACTTCACAGTTCCACTGCACACATAGCGACAACGTGTTAGTAATAAATCACAAATATTGCACAATCAAGAATGAACCTGGAACACATAATTTAGGTTCATTAGACATTTTCGGTCCTACATACTTAATACAAATCAATTGTCCAAATAATATCAAAAAGTTAAAAATAATTAAGCTAATAACCTGGTAAACATTATTGTCCTCGCAGTTCTGCTGTGAAATTATCTGCCGTTGTGATTTTTCCAGCTTACTTTCTTCTTAATTATTGTCGTCCACATCTCGATGTAAACCATCTAATTAAACACAGACACAACTTTACATTAGAAATTAAAATAATTAATATGGGGTTTTGTTTCTTACCTCATTAGTTCTGAAGACATCCTGAACTCGTTCTTCGGTGACTACATATAAACACGGACCGCAGTTTTCTTCCATAAATTCCTGCAGATTGCGCAAGTTCTTTCCGAACATTTCCAAGAAGGTAGAGCTAAACTTTTCTACAAATATAAATCGTGGAATAAGATTTAACAAAAAATAATTAATTACAAAAATTTGCAATCAATAAATTAAATTTGCTCTTACAAAAACACCCTTACCTCGTGACATACGTAGGTACGTTTTTTTTGTAATTAGGTAATTAGGTTGTAATTAGGTAAACAAACATACCTGGTGACGCTCATCTATTGTGTTCACTTTTGGTGTCCGGGATGTGCATCCTGGGAAACTCAATTCCATTTCTTGTAGTCTTCCTAGTGGTTGGTAATTTTTTTATTAAATGCAGATTTAATTACTGGAAAATATTTCTAAATGAGAAATTAAAAATTGTTTTGAAAAAACAAATTTTCTCTAACCTGGTGTTAGAGTTCCTACTGCCCGGTGACCCTACAATTTCCGTGATCACTTGTGGTATCCGCGATCGGTATCCTGGGGAACGCAACTTCTGTTCTTCTAGTCCTCCTAGTAAGCCTAGCCACCTCTTCTCTGTTTAAACATTTAATTCCTAAAAAGAAATAACTAAATGAGAAATTAATAATTATTATAATAATAAAAGGAATTTTCTCTTACTTAGGTTCCTGCGTCCTGCTGACCTTACATCTGTCTTCAATTGTAGTTTACCGAATCTGCATTCTGGGGCACAAAAGTTCTCTTTATCTAGCTTTCCTAGTGATTGGAAACACTTCCCTTAGATGCAGGTCACATTCCTGCAGGAGTAATTTCTAAATGAAAAATGTTATTAAAACCAAATTATCTCTTACTTAAGTTTCTCCGACCGCGTCCTGGTGATCCTACATTCTGTGTTCACTTGTCTTATCTCTCTTTCATTGCATATTGAATTCCTGAATACTTTTTCAACATTTCAAACTAGACGTATTTTCATAAAACGAGTTCTCCTTTACCTAAGATCCTCGTTCTTGGATTCTATCGGCGACCCGCAACCTGGAAAACGCCGCTTCTTTTCTTGTAACCTTCCCGGTGGTTAGAAACCTCTTCATTCATTGCACACTTAAAAAATCCTGTAATCAATTTTTTTTCTAAATTTTGAACTAAAGATTTTACTAAAACAAATTTTCTCTTACCTCAGTTCCTTCGTGCTAACGCCTCTACATCTTCTGTGTTCACATATGCTATCCAGGTTCTGAATACCGAAAAACGCAACGTAATCTCTTGTAGTCTTCCTAGTTGTTGGAAACCTCGCCTTTAGATGAAAGAGTTATTTGTAGTTCTCCTAGTGGTTGGGAATCTCTCCTTGAGATGCAGATTTACATCCTGGAGTATAATCTAAATATTTAATTAAAAATATTTATAAAACGAGTTTTTACTTACGTAAGTGCCTTCGTCCTAATGAGCATACATCATTTGTCTTCACTTTGTGGTATCCGGGAACTGCATCTTGGGTGTCGCAACTTTTCTTTTTGGAGTCCACTTAGTTGGAAACGTTCACTTTAGATGTCGATATAGAGCCTGAAATGCTATGCTATATCCGGGATCTAATCGGAAATACAATATTAAATAAGTTAATAAATAATCTATTTTGAACTTACCTAACTTACTGCGACGTCATCGTCTTACTTCATCGGTTTCCGTTTACCTCTGGTATCGCGGATAAGACTCGTGTTGTCCGATCATCTGGAAAACGCACGTTCTCAATTTGTGTCCTTCCAATTTTTCTTATTCCCTGCAAATGTAGTGTCTGGAATTAAATACCTAAGTGAGAAATTAAATATGTTAATAAATAAAATTTGTTCTTACCTAACTTTCTGCAACGTCATGTTTCGACGGCCTGAAAAACCTGAAAAGTCCTGCCGTCGAAACATGTGGAAAAGGCAGCTTCCCTATTAGAATCCTTCTAAATTTTCATATTTCCCTGAAGTTGTAGTGCCCCTGGAATAAAATATCTAAGTTAGGAATTAATTAAGTTATTAAATCAAACTTGTTTTTACAAAACTTTCTACAATGTCGTCATCTTACTTCTTTGGTTTTCCTGTAATAACCTGGATCGAAGTCCCGTCGTCGAAACATCTGAGAAACGTAGCTTCGCCTTTTGAATCCTTCCAACCTTTCTCATTTCATCCGTCAAGATGACTCCACATCTTCTGTGTTCACTTGTGGTAACTGGGATCTAGATCCTGGAAAACGCAACTTTCCTACTTATAGTCTTCCTAGTATTTGGAAACCTCTTCTTTCAATGGTTATTTATTCCTGTATTAAGTTTTTCTAATTTAGGAACTAAATGTTTATATAAAACGGATTTCCTTACCCGAGTTCCTACGTCTTCGTGATTCAACATATTCCGTGGTCACTTATGTTATCTGGGATGTGCAGCCTGGTGAACGCAACTTGCTTTCCTTAAGTCTTCTTAGTGATTGAGAACCTCTTCCTTCGATGCTGATTTAATTCTTGTAATAAACTTTTTTTAATTTTTATATAAACTATTTTCTTACCAATGTAATGTTCTCCTTCGTGATGATCGTACATATTCTGTCTTCACTTGTAAAATCTGGGAAACGCAACCTCCGGTAGCTCTTCTAGCAGTTGCGAACGTCTACTTTAGATGACGATTTAAAAACTGTAATGAAATTCCAAAATGGAAAATTAAGAATCTTATTAAAACAAATTTTCCCTTACCTAAGTGTCTTTGTCCTGGTGACCCGAATACTTCTGTATTCACTTATGGCATCCTGGGAAATGTATCCACTTTTCTTGTAGTTGTCCTGGTGGTTGGGTATCTCTTTGTTAAACGCAGATTAACTTCTTGTAATTAAATATCTAAATGAGAAATTAAAAATTTTAATAAAATCAATTTTCTTTTACCTAAATTCCTCTGACCTGCTGTACCCATTCTTGTGTGTTCCCTTGTGGTAGATATTGATATCTTGGTGAACTTAAGATCTCTTCTTTTAGTCTTCTTAGAAGTCGGCAACGTCACCTTTAGATGCAGGATTAAAGTCTAGAACGATATATCTGTATGAGAAATTAAGAATTTTAATAAATCCAATTTTCTCTTTGCCAAGTTCCTTTGTCCTGGTGATTCTACAGATTCTGTTTTCACTCGTAGCAATCTCTAGGTCCTTCACTGGTTGGGATCCTTTTCTGTGGATGCTCATTTAATTTCTGCAATAAAATTTCTAAATGAAAAATTAACATTTTCTATAAAACCAATTTTCTGTTACATAAGTTCCTTCGACTTGGTGACCCTACTTCTTCTGTGCACACTTGCGGTATCCGAGATCTGGATCCTGGGATACGCAACTTCTTTTCTTGCAGTCTGCTCAATGGTAGGGAATCTCTTGTTGATATGCAGATTAAATTCCTGCAGAGAGATTCTAAATGAGTAATCGAAATTATAATATACTATTATTTTCTCTTGACCAATTTGCTCCGTCTTGGTAAGCCTACATCTTCTATGTGAACTTATAGTACCTATTCAGGATTTAATGGGGAACGCAGCTTTTCCTCTGGTAGTCTTACTAGTAGTTGAGAACCTCTTCTTTAAATGCAGATTTAATTCGTGGAGAGAAATTCCTAAAATCGAAAATTACATTTATAATAAAACAAATTTTCTCTTACCTAACATTCTTTGTCCTGGTGAAATTACACCTTGGGATTCCACTTGGGGTTTCCGGGATCCATGTCCTGAACAACGAAACTTTTTCTCTCTTCTGTAGAGAGATTTTATAGATCCAGATTTAATTCCCGAATTAAAATATCTAAATGAAAAATTAAAAATGTTAGTCTAGTCTAACTTTCAAATTTGCTAAAAACTATCTGGAAATCTGTTTCTTCAATGCGGATCATTTCATGCGGTTGAGCGATGCCGGTTGATATATCGCCGTCAAATATTCAAATACCAAACTTGCTACCTTATTGACCGATGCGGCCTCACACCAACAACGACGATCTTTTAACTGATGTCTTCTAATCGATTTTCATCAGCATCTGCAAACACCGGTCGGTTAGCTGTTATCGATCCTGCCCGTACACTTTTTCCTATTTTTGTTACCCCAAACAGCCGAAACTTGGTGAACCTATATAACAAATAATAAGTACTTTAGCAATTGCTAATTCTGCTAAACGCTAAATCAAATTTTCTAAATTGCAAATTAAGAATTACTAGTAAGACGAATTTGTTCTTACCCGATAAGTTCTGCAGACCTGGTGGACAACGTTATTCCGGTTCTCTTCTGGTATCCACGGTCGTTTCCGCACTCGAATTTATTCCAGGTGAAAACTTCAAAGATGGATCTTTGTGTTGTTGCAAGTCCCCGACTCCGATCCGCGTTGAAACCACTACAATTACTTTTCTACATTTTTAATTAAGAATATTATAAAAAAAAATTTGTTTATACCTTATAAGTCTCTTGGACATTACTATCTGCCGTCCTGGGTTAGCCGACATTGGCCTGCTAGCATACTTCTTCATATTTCCATAAACTTGATCAACCTAGAACGAACAAGTTAAATACAACTAACTTAATTACATAAGATTAATTAAATATCTAAAATCAAATGTGTGGGCAATCGTTGGATTGCCAACAGAATGTAAACGACTATTCCGTGAATACCGAGATTAGCCAAAGTGGTCGTCGTGGACTTTCCTATATTTATACCAGAAGATGTCTTCGTAATTCCCATTTTCTACCTTCTTTTCTATCTAAAAGAGAAATTATTGTTGTTAATTAATAATTAAAAATTTTAATTAGCAGATTACCTGGTAAGTATTGTAAAAGTCTTGATAGTTATAGATTTTATGCCAGGTCATGGAATCGTTGCAGTTACTAGCTCCTTTTCTTCTTCTAATCTTTCCAAGAAAGTGGGGCTGTACTTCTCTGCTAAACTACTAACTTCTCTTCTGAAGATGTAAATCCTGGAACAATAAGATTTTAAAAATATATATTACAAAAATTAGTAATTGCGAATATTGAATTTGCTCTTACAGACCTGGTGCACATCATTTTCTGTGTTTACTCGTGGAATCCAGATTCCGCATCCTACCCCATTGCATCCTGAGGAAGGATAACTCCCTGCAACAGATTTTCTGATGGGTAACAACAAATTTCGATAAATGAATTTGTACTTACCCAAGTTACCCCGTTCTGATGACCCTCAGTTCACTTGTGGTATCCGGGATCTGCATCCTGGGAAACGCAAAACGGAAAATTAATTTATTTTTACCTTACAAGTCCATTGGACTTGATTATCTGCGATCATGGGTTAGCTGGCGTCCGCCTGCTAGAATAGGTAGTTCTTCCTATTTTGGGAAACTTGGTCAACCTAGAACGAACAAGTTAAATAAAATACAATTAACTTAAACATATTAAATTAATTAAATTTTTAAAAACAAATCATTGGATTGTCACCAAAATGCAAATAACTATTCCGTCAATACCCAGCTTAGCCAAGGTGGTGGTCGTGATCTTTCCAGCATTTATACCAGAAAATGTCGTCCTCGTAATCCTCATTTTTTATCGGGCCTTCGTTCCTATATGAAAGAGAAATTATTGTTGTGAATTAATGATTAAAAATTTTAAGCAGATGTTATTCCTACCAAGTATTGTTAATGTTGGTGGACATAAACTTCACGGTTCAACTATGATACACACACTGCCAATGCATTTGCAAATAAATAACAAAAAATATTGCACAATCAAGAATGAACGTTAACACGTAAATCTGACTCATTACACGTCATCGGTCCTATGTAATACAAATGAATCAACCAATTTACGAAAAGTAGTATTACATACTAATTAAAATACCAATAAGCTAAGAATAAATAAACCTGATAAGATTTGTAGACCCGGCGGTAAACATTATCTAGATTTTATTCCAGGTCACCTTAATAACCTGATGCACATCATTTTCTGTGTTTACTCGTGGAATCCAGATTCTGCATCCAACCCCCATTGCATTCTAAGCCATGGAACGTGCATTCTAGGGGATAGGGACCGAATTTCTTCACCCGCTTGCTACCGTTAAAAGTAGATAGAATAAAAAAATCAATAATAATAATTATTGATGGTGATATTATCGGTAGTTGGGTCGTGTGCCTTTGGCTAGCTCGTAAAGGCAAATAAACCAAATGCAAAAAAAGAGATTGAGCTGATTCTTCTTCAGATCTGGAGGATTAATATACAGGGGAAAATCGCCAAAGTAACGCTCCGAAGAGCCAGCCGAAGTGTTGATATTTTTGGGCGCCACGAAGTTTAAACAAAAGAATCACCCTGTATATTCGAATTAACAGCCACGTTAAACTACGAAAAAAATACTGACTGTTGCAAAAAAAAGAAGTAACCAGGTCAAGAAAAGACTGAGTAACAGAGATAACGTTTGTTTCCGATTTAATGACAATAAAAATATTTACAAATAATGCGATAAATTGGGCTACCTTTTTAATATAAAAAAAAAATGAATACGTTGTAAGCTATCAATTGCTCACAATAAAATGGTGTAATATATAAAAAGTAAATACTCGCGTTATAGTTACCGCGTATACGTATACTTTGGCGTACAAATACTGTAATGATTTTATACAGCTTTACGAGTTGTTAGATGTTTAAATACAAAATTATAATGAAAAGAACGGCCCAATAAAATTCTTCGCGCAAAAAAAGATAATTATTAACAATAATAAATGACGGCACAAACAAACAAAATCTTAGCTTTCCGTTGTCTTCTCTCTTGATGGTTAGATCAGGATAGCGATAGCGATACCAAAGGTTCGACTGAATTATCCAAAGCTGTTGTGTTGTTATCCAGGTGGATACCCAATAACCATCCAAACAGAAATACGACGCCAGATAACCAAGGAGTAAAAGAGTAACGTCACGATCGATATTATGATTGTAACGGTTGATATCGATAATCCAAAAATAAGAAGTAATAGCTGGTGAACCGCTATTAACACCCTATAAAAATTCAAACTTAACAAATGTGGAATAAAATTATCAAACATACCTCTAGATGTTGTGTGAGGGTTTATTAGTGAAACAAGCGAAGCAATGGTCCATGAACGAATTTAAATCCTTCAAATGAAGATCGGATAACTTTCCAAGTAAACGTAAAAAAATAGGAGAAGCAATCCAAAACAAAATCGTAGCAATCAATACTAATCCCAAATAAATCTGGATGTGAAAATAACGCAATTTCCACAAAAAAATTGATTAGCTACGTCGTCCAAATATAATTACTCGACTTAAAATTGTAACTTTTCACCAAAATCGCAAAGTTAAAATTAAAATTAAAAATGTGCAAATTATTATCGATATGATAATAATTTCCATCAAATTCGACTTCAAAAGTGAATTAGGATGCCACCTTTTGAAAATCTTTAACAACAATCGAATTTTTATTTAAAAACAAAATCAAACCGTAACACTCCCCCCTTACCAAAGAAAATTTTCGAGAAACGAGAAAATATTAAAAGGATCTATAATAAGTAAACAATCAGAAACCTAATAAAATGTTTAAATATTAAACAACGTGAAACAAGTAATATAAAAAAAACAAGCACAAAAATGTAGAAACTAATCTTCACAATGAAGTTTCAAATCTTGGACATGCCAAGTTCCTGCAGATTTGCCATGGTCGTCTTCGAGTTCATACGTAACACTTCCCGTTTTCTTCCTCACTTTATAGGGACCAACAAAAGTGGGTGCTAATTTAGCCGAAAAATACTTTGAAGCGTCAGAAAGAACCTTATTTCGTCGCCAAACATATTGCCCTACAACAAATTGAACAGGTCTACGACGCATATCATAGACACGTTTACTACGTTCGAAAGCTAACTGAAGTCTGTTACGTATTTTCTCAAACATCTTACGAAATCCTGCAATACGTTTTGGAATTTCATCGTTAGGGTGATGCTGTTCAGGGTGTCGATGATGGTCACCTGAACCAACGTATTCACGACCAAAATTCACAAAATATGGAGTATAGCCAGTAGTTTCATGTCTGGAGGTACGTATGGCACAAGCTACAGAAAATAAAAAAGAATCCCATTTACGATGATTGTCCTTTACGTAAGAAGATAACATGGTTTTTATTACTTTATTAACGCGTTCCGTGGGATCAGCTCTAGGATAATATAACGCTGTGTAAAAGATTTTAGTGCGGTAGCGTTCACAAAGATTCCGAAATTCATTGCTGCGCATTTGTACTCCGTTATCACATATTATGGCTTGAGGCACACCATAGACAAGAAAAATACCGTCCTCAATATTTCTTGCCAAGGACTTAGCGGTAGCAGAACGAATAGCAAAGAGTACAACATACTTGCTAAATGAATCGGTAACAACCAAAATATGAGTATAGCCCGAAGTGGAACGCGGTAAAGGACCAATAAAATCCAAAGATATGACCTGCCAAGGATGTGTCACTTCGGTTCGAGTACCCATCAAGCCTGCTGGAGCCTTTTGTTCAGGTTTCTGCTCGGCGCAAACTCTACATGATTTAACATATTTTGCGACATCATTCTTCATCTTGGGCCAAAAATAACGATGATGAAGTCTCCAAAATGTTTTATATATGCCAACATGTCCGGCAGTTGGTTCATCGTGATGTTTCGCTAATATGGTTTTTCTAAAATCTTTAGGCACAACGCGTTTCCAATTCTCTGTCTCTGGTGTTAATTCAGGTATTCGACTTTTCACATATTTAAATAATTGTCCTCCCTCTAACATCCATTGTGCGTATTTATTCGGATGTTGTTCCACCAACTGAAGGAGTTTTAAATACCACGAATCTTGGGTGTTCTTAAAATCGTCGTCTGTCTGTAATTGGATGTTGTCTACCGGGACAGAGCGGGACAAAAAATCGGGTACAACGTGATCTTTTCCTTTCCTATGCACAAGTTCAAAATCAAAAGCTTGCAAGCGAACAGACCATCTTGCCAATCTTCCAACCGGATCGCGCATGCGCTTTAACCATAATAATGAATAATGGTCCGTGACCACCGTAAAACGTACACCATCAAGATAGTGCCTAAGCTTTTCAATAGCGTATATTACTGCTAGACATTCACGTTCGGTAGTTGTGTAATTTCGCTCTTGTTTAGTGAGAGATCTGGATAAATAGCATATAACCCGTTCTCCATCTTCAAAGTTTTGCGTCAGTACAGCTCCGATTCCAAATGCAGAAGCATCTGTTTGCAATATAAAGGTCTTCTCAAAATCGGGACACTGTAATAATGGTGCGGTAACCAATTGTTCCTTAATAGATGCAAACGCTTGCTCACATTCAGGTTTCCACAACCAAACAACATTTTTCTTAATTAAATTAGTTAAGGGAGCAATGATAGTAGAAAAATCTTTGATAAACCGCCGATACCATTGTGACATACCGAGAAATCGTCGCAGCTCTTTTACATTTTTCGGGGCTGGAACATCCAAAATTGCCTTCACCTTCTCAGGATCAACTCTCAAACCACCGCCATCGACTATATAACCTAAATATTTAAGCTGAGGTTTGCAAAATTCACATTTTTCGCGACTAATCGTGAGTCCCGCGGTATGTAAACGCTGAAAGACTTTTTCTAAAATTTCCAAATGGGTCTTAAAATCCTTAGCAATAATAATTATATCATCAAGATACACCAATACATAGGTCAAAAGGTCGGCGCCTAAAATTTTCTCAATCAGTCTCTGCCAAGTTGCAGGTGCGTTCGTAAGCCCAAATGGCATTCGCAAAAAGTGATATAATCCACCAGGAACAGTAAAAGCCGTATACTCTCGAGAAGATTCCTTCATAGGAACTTGCCAATATGCAGATTTAATGTCTATTGAGCTAATGTACTTCGCGTCTCTTAATTGCTCAAGAATTGAATTAACTAAAGGCAAAGGGTACGAATCTTTTTTTGTTACAGAATTAAGTTTTCTATAATCAACGCAAAACCTATAAGTTCCATCCTTTTTGGGAACTAACAAAATTGGACTGGCCCAAGCCGATTTCGAAGGCTCTATAATCTTATCATCTAACATTTTTTTAATTTCTTCGTTGATAATACGTTGCCTTACCGGAGATACTGGATAACAACGTTGTTTTATGGGTGGTGAATCAGTAATAATTTCGTGTTCAGTCGCGTTAGTTACTCCGACGCCTGTACCTAATAATTCGAAATTTCTATCAAGAAGTTTGTCTAAAGCAAGACGTTCCTCTGAACTTAAATCGTAGTCGTTCTTAATAGAATTAATCGCAGTAACTGAAGGATTTGATCCAAAATGCCATACATCTCGTTTAAGATCGGGAACTAAATCCATAGCCAACCAGAAATCGGTTCCGAGTATTAACTCACGAGGCAAATCTGGAACTACCAATACTTCTAAAACAACTATTTTATCTATGAGGCGAATGGGAGTACTAATAGAACCAATACTTTTACAAGTCTGACCGTTTGCAACAGTACACGCAACAGTTTCTCCTGGATTTAGCGTTAATCCTAAACTCAATAAAAATTTATACCCAGACATTCCAACTACAGTGCGCGTAGCGCCTGAATCTAGTAAAGCTAAAATACTACGGTTTAAAATAGAAACTCGTAAATAAGGTCGTTGATCATCATCAGCATGAGAAAGAACATAATCGAGAAGAACTTTGTGTTTCAATTGCTCTTTGCCTTTAATATTAACCGGATTGCAACGAGATTGGACCTTAGACCGGATACCTAATGGCCCATTCTTCCGTTTCCCGAACAATTTGGACAAGAAGCAACTGTAAAACCAACTCTACCACATCGGAAACATACAACTTTCTTTACTTTACTACAAGAAGACCTTCTGTGACCAGACTGTCCACAATTCCAACAGACAATCTCAGTATTAGGATGAATTTCGGTAGTAGGTTGACGCGAAATGAGATCAATACGAGTGGATGTAAATTTTGTCGGTGGCTTACGATAAGCCAACTCAGGTTCAACCAATAAATTCCCAGTTGTTGGTGGAGAACAAAAAATTCTACTACGATATTCACTTTCTTCAATTCTACGTCCATACTGTAAAAGTTCCTCGACTGTAAATATTTCTAAACAAGCAAGTCCCCTTTGAATATGAGGAAGTAAATTACCCCTTATTGTGTCGACTCGGGAGCTTTCAGGTGGTTTATTAGAAAGTTTATTAAACAAATTCTCCATAACCGAAACATACAAAATTAATTTTTCGTCAGCACCTTGGGTTCGCTTTCTAATTTCAGCTTCTAGTCGAGTCTCGTACCCAGGAGGTAAAAACGATGCCCTTAGTTGACTGACTAAGTCATCCCAATCTTTAAAAAGATGCTTTCTAGGCCGAAACCAAACTCGAGCATCAGACTTAAAAAGTTCCACGGCTGATTGAAAAAGTTGTTCTTTAGTGACACCACGTGCTACGCGAAGTTCCTCTATATTTTCCAGAAAAGCCGTCACACTGTTATTGCCGTCAAAATATACACCCCACTTACATATAGGTGGATTCTTTCCAAAACTAACATTATTAAAACTTAGTGACGTACTAGAACTTAATCGTTTAGAAGGATCGAAGGTAACATTGTTGTCATTAATTTCTTGCGATACAGGATTGATATTGTCCCTATCACTGTAATAACTTGTAATGAGAGGAGTTGATTTATTTGAAGTTTCAGCAAAAGATACCCGTCGAGTATTTGAGAACTCATTATGAGTAGAATCTAAATTAACCTCACGAAGATGTTTAAGTAAATCTATAACCTTGCGATTGGTCGTTTCAAAGAGATGTTCCTGATTATCCAAATTGGAACTGGCAATAGGTATAATAGGCAAAGAATTAACGTTAGCTAGAGGATTTCGAGTTACGGAAGTTTGTGCTGCAATACAATTATCTACGTCTACTAGTGGTGGAGTATAAGATGCAGATGGTACAGAAAAATTCAATAAAGAACCGCACGACTGCGATTCCGGAATAGGAGCATCGATAAGCGAATCCGATAATGAAATTAAATCATTATTGTCACTAGTACTACTATTTAACCCTGATACAAAATACACCTCACCAAGTGTTTTCAATAAACCAGCAGCTACAATAGAAAGATTATTACATTTCATTTTATGTTTTTCCTGATGTATTGGCAATGCTTCCAAACGACGCTGAACATGCAACAGACGAGCTTTTATTCGCTTTTGTTCGTTATCTCTATTTGATTGATCGAAATCTTCTATCTGACCACCTAATTCAATTAATTTTGCCGATAATGTATGGAATTCTACGTCTAAATCAACATTTGGATTACTCGCAACAGGCATACCTTGCTTTAGAGCAGTGTTTTTCAACCTGTGGGTCGCGACCCCCAGGGGGGTCGTGACGTCTTGCTTGGGGGGTCGCGGCCGCAAGCTAGGTAAAACAATGTGAAATATTGTGGGTTATATATAATATTACAATTATATAAGTAATTATAATAAATAAGTTAAATATATGGTATTGTGTCGCGCATATTTTTTTAAATTATTTGCTAAGGGGATATAAGTAACAAATGGAGTAATGATGACCTTTTTTTGTTTTTTTTTTCGGTCATCATCGGGCGATAATAGGGGGTCGCCAGAATTTTTTACTTGTAAAGGGGGTCGTATATTCGAAAAGGTTGAAAAACACTGCTTTAGAGCATCCCTCAACAACTTACGCTTCTCCGCGACTGTTTCGCCTACTTCAATTCCTCTCCAACTTAATTCATATGAAAGTTCATCGCTTAATAAACGATTGACATCCATAGTTACAAAAAAAATTAAGAAGCTACCAAAATCAAATACTAAGAAAAACAAATTTTCCAAAAAAACAAAACAAACAATAGTCAGAATTCACAAAGGGAATTCACTCTCCCTCCCCCTAAGAATCAAACTTAAAGAAACAAAATAAATTCTAGAAAGGCAAAATAAAAATACTCCGAATTCCAAAAACAAAGTGAAAACAACTACAAACTCTGTACTCTACTTCTTCTCTCTTTATACGTTGGGCGCCAATTTGCTACCGTTAAAAGTAGATAGAATAAAAAAATCAATAATAATAATTATTGATGGTGATATTATCGGTAGTTGGGTCGTGTGCCTTTGGCTAGCTCGTAAAGGCAAATAAACCAAATGCAAAAAAAGAGATTGAGCTGATTCTTCTTCAGATCTGGAGGATTAATATACAGGGGAAAATCGCCAAAGTAACGCTCCGAAGAGCCAGCCGAAGTGTTGATATTTTTGGGCGCCACGAAGTTTAAACAAAAGAATCACCCTGTATATTCGAATTAACAGCCACGTTAAACTACGAAAAAAATACTGACTGTTGCAAAAAAAAGAAGTAACCAGGTCAAGAAAAGACTGAGTAACAGAGATAACGTTTGTTTCCGATTTAATGACAATAAAAATATTTACAAATAATGCGATAAATTGGGCTACCTTTTTAATATAAAAAAAAAATGAATACGTTGTAAGCTATCAATTGCTCACAATAAAATGGTGTAATATATAAAAAGTAAATACTCGCGTTATAGTTACCGCGTATACGTATACTTTGGCGTACAAATACTGTAATGATTTTATACAGCTTTACGAGTTGTTAGATGTTTAAATACAAAATTATAATGAAAAGAACGGCCCAATAAAATTCTTCGCGCAAAAAAAGATAATTATTAACAATAATAAATGACGGCACAAACAAACAAAATCTTAGCTTTCCGTTGTCTTCTCTCTTGATGGTTAGATCAGGATAGCGATAGCGATACCAAAGGTTCGACTGAATTATCCAAAGCTGTTGTGTTGTTATCCAGGTGGATACCCAATAACCATCCAAACAGAAATACGACGCCAGATAACCAAGGAGTAAAAGAGTAACGTCACGATCGATATTATGATTGTAACGGTTGATATCGATAATCCAAAAATAAGAAGTAATAGCTGGTGAACCGCTATTAACACCCTATAAAAATTCAAACTTAACAAATGTGGAATAAAATTATCAAACATACCTCTAGATGTTGTGTGAGGGTTTATTAGTGAAACAAGCGAAGCAATGGTCCATGAACGAATTTAAATCCTTCAAATGAAGATCGGATAACTTTCCAAGTAAACGTAAAAAAATAGGAGAAGCAATCCAAAACAAAATCGTAGCAATCAATACTAATCCCAAATAAATCTGGATGTGAAAATAACGCAATTTCCACAAAAAAATTGATTAGCTACGTCGTCCAAATATAATTACTCGACTTAAAATTGTAACTTTTCACCAAAATCGCAAAGTTAAAATTAAAATTAAAAATGTGCAAATTATTATCGATATGATAATAATTTCCATCAAATTCGACTTCAAAAGTGAATTAGGATGCCACCTTTTGAAAATCTTTAACAACAATCGAATTTTTATTTAAAAACAAAATCAAACCGTAACACGCTGTAGATGTTATTCTTGAAACACAATTTCTAGATTAGTAATAGAATAAAATTTCTTCCAACTTGGTAACAAAAATGCCAAACTCAAGGATTGCAACTACCCAAATAGTAACATTCCGTATGGGTGAAATGCTATTCTCTATGCTGCTGATATAGTAATCTCTGCAAAAGCGGTCCAAATAAGTATTACAAATCATAACAAAACGAAGTTGCTCTTACCTAAGTTTTTAAATCTAGTAAACAGCGTTTACTCTAGTTTCCTGTAATAACCAGATTCTGTAACATCCCATCATTGCCCCTGGGGGAATGCTACTTTTCTACTCTTGTATATTTCCAAGTGTATAAGATCGTCTCTCCCTGCAGTAGTTGTGATTCCTGCAACAGAATTTCTATATCGGTAACAACAAATTTTAATAAACGAATTTGTACTTACCAAAGTTACTCCGCCCTGATGACCGTCGGTTCACTTATGACTTCTTTTGTCACAAACTGTTTTGTAAACAAGTGGTTGGGAATCGCTTCTGTAGATGCAGATTTAATTCCTAGAATAAAATACCTAAATGAGAAATTCGATACTTGAAAACATAGTTATTTTCTCTAAGTTTCCCTATTTCCCCTCCCTAAGTTCCTCCGTGCAGGTTACCCTACATCCCATGTGTTCACTTGTAGTATCCAAGATCTACATACCTAAAAACGCAACTTCTCCTCTTGCAGCCTTGTTATTGGTTGGAAACTTCTACTTCTAGATGCAGATTAAAAATCCAATTTTTATCTGGCCCAACTTCCAGCGTCGTGATTTTCGTCCCGGTGAACGCAGCTCTTTTTCTTGCAGTCTTCCTGGTAGTTAAGAAGTACTTCGATCGACGCAGATTGTATACTGGAATGACAAATCTAAATGAATGACCAAAAATATTTTGTAAAACGAATTTTTTTTACCCAAGTTCATCCATCCTGGTTGAATTTACATCTTTTGTGTTCCCCCGTAAGGTTCCCGGATCAGGATCCAGCCGAACGTATCATCACTTTCTGAAGTTTACCACAGCTGTTGGGAACCTTATGTTTAGATGCAGATTATCTTGGAGAGAAATTAATAATTACTTTTAATATATATATATTTCAATATATTTAAATCATTTTATTTTTTATAATCAAATTAATAATAATCATAAAATAAAATTTTCCCTTACCTAAGTTGTGGAACGCATCTTCTTTTCTTGTAGTCCACCTAGTGATTGGTTACGTCTTCTTTAGATGCAGAGGTAATTCCTGGAGGAACATTTCTAATAGAGAATTTAAAAATGTGAGTTTTTTCTCACCTAAAAGTTCCTTCCTCCTGATGTCCCTACATCTTCTGTGTTTCCTTGCAGTATCCTAGTATCCTACTGGTATAGTATAAAGTGAGTACCACTGGGAACCATGTGGACCCCAAGATCTACATACATCCTGGAGTACGCAACTTCTTTTCTTGTTGTATTCCTAGTGGCTGAGTACCTCTTCTTAAGATGAAGTTTTAATTCCTGCAAGAATATTTCTGAATAAGAATTTAAAAATTATAATAAAACAAATTATCGCTTACCTAAGTTTCTCCATCTGGGTGAACCTATACATCTAGAGTGCTTACTTGTGGTAACCGCAATCTGCATCCTAGGGAACACGACTGCTTTTCTTATAGTCTTGATGGTGGTTAGAAAAATCTTCTTTAAATACATATTTAATTCCTAGAGTTAAATTTCTAACTTAGAAAATTTAAATTATAATAAAACAAATTTCCCCTTACCTAAGTCTTGATGAGCCAACGTCTTCTGTGTTCTATTGTGGATTATCAATAATCAGCGTCCTAATGAACGCAACTTTTTTTCTTGTATAGATTTCCAATTGGTTGGGAACCACATCTTTGGATGTAGATTTAATTCCTGGAGATAAATTTCTAAATGATAAATAAAAATTATAATAAAACAATTTTTCTCTTACCTTATCAAAGTCCTCTGTCTTGGTGAGCCTACATCTTCTGTTTTCACTTGTAGCAACCGGAATCTGTATCGTGAGGAAACGCATTCCTCTTTTCTTTTAATTCTCCTAGTGGTGGGGAATCTCTTCTGTAAATGCAGATTTAATACCTGGAATAAACTACCTACATGAGGAATTAAATATTTAAAAAAACGGATTTTCTCTACCCTAACTTTGGAGGAACTTGATCTTGGTGACCGACCCTACATTTTCTGTGGTCCCGTATAGTATCCGAGCCCTGCATCCTGAAGAACGCAAGTTCTTTTCTTGTAGACTTCCTTTAGGTTATAAATAGCACCACTTCTTTTGATGTTGATTTAATTCCTGGAGAGAAACTTCTAAATGAAAAATTATAATAAAACAAATTTTCTCTTACACGAGTTCCTCCGTGTTGGTGGGCCTACATACATCTTCTGTGTGAACTTGTGGTATGCGAGATCTGGATTCTAGGATACGCAACGTAATCTTCCTAATGATTGAGAACCTCTTCTTTACTTCTGCAGATGTAATTTCTAGAGGGATATTTCTAAATGAGAAATTAAAAATTGTAATAAAATTAGTTTTCTCTTACCTAAGCGCATCGGTGTTGGTGACCCTACATCTTCTGTGTGCACCTGTGGTATGCTACTTCTTCTCTGGTAGACTTCCTAGTGGTTGGGAACCTCTACTTTAGATGCAGATTAATATCTAGATATAAATTTCTAAATTTCCAAATTAAAAATTATAATAAAAAAGAATTTTCTTTCATCTAAGTTCCTACGTCCTGGTGACGACCCTGCATTCCTCGTGTTAACCCGTGGTACTACGGATATGTATAACTTCTTTCCGTGCAGATTTAATGCTGAAATAAAATTTCTAAATGAAGAACTTCAAATTTTAATAAAATAAAATTGTTCTTACCAAGTTCCCTCGTCCTAATAATGACTCGACATCCTCTGTGTTCTTTTGTGGTATATCCTTCTCTTTTGAAGATAACTAGTCTTGTAGTTTTCCTAGTGAATGGAATCCATTTCTTTTGATGCAGATTTAAGTCCTGAAAATTAAGTCAAATTACTTAATGAGTAAGTTAATTGCATAAATTTGTTCTTACTCAGTAAGCTCTGCAGATGCAGACCACTCTTTAATACAGTTGAAGTCAATACTAGGTATCTTTGTCATTAATTGTTGGTCGGCGATATCCTCGTGGTTAATTGTAATTTATTATAATTAAAACTGAAACAGCGTTTTGAAATTATTGTGCAAGTCAAATGTATTTTACATTAATTATATACTACAAATCAATATTCTGAACTACTGCTAGAAAATTTTTACATGGAAACATCAAATTAAAAATTTACAACATAGAAAAATTGTGAAATGATTATTTATAAATTTATTTAATAGTCAAATCTGTAAAATAAATAATATGTTAATAGACACATAAAATAGATACATAATAATTCAATAGTACCCTACTACTAATAAGTTTTGTTTACAAAAATTGGTATCATAAAATTTTAAACACAACATGTAAGTTATATCCAGAAATCCAGAACATAAACTTAAAAATTGTGTTACGATCCAGAGAATCGTCGCGTCGCCTCGCCGTCGTTAGAAATTATTGAGTTCTGTAATCTCAAGTTTGAGTGAAAATAAGCAATATTTTGAATTTTATAGCGTATTATGTCGAAAACGGTGCGTTTTAAATTAATAAATTTCTAATTGTTTAAATATTTTGGCGTATAAAAAATGACGAAAACACTACTTGAAAATTAGAAACGTAGCCGTAATCTAAATCGTTTTTATTTTACTAACCCACTAAACTAATCTATATTTCACCAATTGGCTTGCAACGACTTAACTAGCGAGCCTACATGAAAAAAAAAATTTGATGTGCCTTTTGTTAAGAAGTATGAAAATTAAACAATGGAAAAATAAAAAATGAAGAAATCCCATTAGGTAAACTAAAAACTTCTTTTTTACGTAATTAACTCACGAGAAAAGTGTTTTTTTTTCATATTTATAAAAAAAACATTACACGTTTGGTTAATTCGGGAGATACACATATACTAGGATAAACTTGACTTGGATCTCCTTGAAGAAGGATTTTTTCAATCTTTAAAATAATCTATCGCAAGGTATTTGAAATTTCGAAATGGTAATTGACGCTACATAAAATTATTATGTTCAATAAAATAATTTCGACATTATACTATCAAATTCCCTATACAAAGAAAGATCGATAAAGAAAAAAATCGAAACGAATTAGATTCGATATATTATGGCGTTTGAAAAGATAAGATCGAGAGAATTTTGGTTCGAAAAAAAAATTGGTTTTATGATTTCAAAATTAATTTACAAATTTAACAAATATAATTTACAATTTTGGGGAATAATTTGATTTTAATAATACAAGATGAATTATGTTATCAGTTTATAAAATCGTACAGAAGGAAGTTTTGTTACGCAACTATTACACCAGACCAGACGATAAAAGAAGGAATATATCAATTCATTTAATCAAGGAAAAAAATTACTGAAAACCAAGCAATGCAAAATAAAGAGATTTGGATCATCATTTTATGACAATTATTAATTATTATTATTGCTGAACGAGTTGTGGTTCCATGCACACTTGCACTGAAGCTCTAGGGCTATTGTACCTCGTGTTCCAAGTTTTACTCCATCAGCTTTGTTTCCTCAATAATCTTATTGCCTCGGTTATCCGATATGGACAACCGAAGTATCGCAACTTCGATAGGTTAAAGGACAAAGAGCTGGAAATACACATAGTATGTGGTGTAGAGTTTCTTCCTCCTCCCCACACTTCCTACCTATGGGATCTTCTACAATCCCAATAATCTTGAGATGTCTTTTAGACAGAAGTGTCCTGTAAGTACTGTCTTCCTCAGCTGTGATCTACCCGGCTTGAGGATTTCTTGTTTTCTTTTGTAATTGGAGGGCCCACCAATAAACATCCGCGATTGCCTTAGTCTCGAAAGGTCCCCCCAGTATTCAAGATGTTGTTTACTTAGTAGTTCCTTTATAGACCCTTTTGCGGCCAGATATGCTATCCCGCAAGTTGGTTCTGGTCCTACTAGAAGTGGTTAACAGAAGTCCTACAGCACGTCGAGGCAGTGACTTACAACCTTGGATTATGTTTCCACTCCATCCAAGACAATGACAAAGATGCGGTTGTGGTGGTAAAAATTCGAGATACAAAAACTGGGGCCCAAAAAGTTTTACGATTATAGAAGAAGAAGAAGAAGAGATGAACTGATGCATTTCCCAAGCGGTTGGCAAAAATACTTTTGGAAGTGTACCGTCAAAAATTGCAAAATATCTAGGTTATGTTGATGCTAAAGCGTTCACGGGCCACTGTCTGCGTAGAACTCGGCAACTCTTCTTGTAAATGCAGGTGTGGATATGTTGACCTTAAAGAGGCATGGATAGTGGAAAAGCGATACGGTGACATGGGGATACATTGAAGAAAGTATGGCTTCACTGGCGACGGTGAAACTGGAACTTCCCGCGACACTAGAATGTCCGGAGAAAATAGAATTTTCGGTAAAACTAATGCCTCTAACCTGAACGTTTCTTTAAAGAATGTTTTCCTTTTAATGATTATTGTAAATAATTTTGAAAATTTTGTATAACTGGCGGGACGATGAGGGTTTTTGGCCAAAATGGTCGCCCGAAACGGATGAGGAGAAGTAGTCTCTCGTATAATTTTGTTATTATTTTTGAGATTTTGGTTTCGAGAATTTTGTATTTGGAGAATAAATTTATTTAATTTGAGTAGTATTAAGGTAAGATCAGACGTAGCTACTTTTGCTGCGCTGCCAATTAAAAAACTGCGCAGCATAAGTATATTAAGTAGCTTGTGTGTGAACACCGTTGCAACCCAAAAAACAGCGCATTGCACCAACCAAAAGCTTATGTCTAGACTCAAGGACGCTATCCCTAGGGATAGTTTTTTTTTAAAGAAAATTACATCTTCGAAACGTTGATCAATATAAATAGTTTTATTTGCACCTATTGTTCCAATATTCCCCACGAATGTACAGTGGCTCCAACAATTATTAATACACCCCTATGTTAACCATGTAAATTGCACATTTTGAAACCGTTTTTTGACATATGAAACTCGCTTTTACAGCAAAATTTTTCAGATATTTTTTATTGCAAATTTTAATCTCTTCAGTTTTGTTTCTATACATTTTTTTATTTTCTTTCGCCGTTTACGAATTACTGCGACTTGAAGAAAACTCTGTAAAAAAACTCCCATAAGAGCAATGTTAATTTTATTAACTTTTTTACTTAGTTTTCTTTAAGTCGCTGTAACTCGTAAACGGCGAAAGAAAATAAAAAAATGTATAGAAACAAAACTGAAGAGATTAAAATTTGCAATAAAAAATATCTGAAAAGTTTTGCTGTAAAAGCGAGTTTTATATGTCGAAAAACCGTTTCAAAATGTGCAATTTACATGGTTAACATAGGGGTGTATTAATAATTGTTGGAGCCACTGTACATAATTAATTACTATTACTTTTTAGTTTGTTAATGAGTTTTTAACAATTATTAAATAACGAAATAATATAAAGTGTTGAGTATCTTTAAACGTGGAAAAAAAATCTCTTTAAATTGATATCTTTCTCGTACTTATCCGTTATATAATGAGAAGCAGAAGTTAAAAAATAATCAATTTCCCATGTTATTTCCCTATGATCGCGTGTAAGGTCGGTCACTCGGTACGTACCTACAGTTCAATTCTATATTTTTGGAAAATTTGGACCTTTGTTCAACACAGTAATTTTATCGAGCAAAAGTCAAAATTCCCAAAAATATAAAATTGAATTAATTTTAAGATGGACGAAAATAGTTGTTTAATAGTATGCGCATCAGTGTTTATTTTGAATTATTACTTAAAACTCTATTATTTAAAAATTTCTCCTTTTTTTAAATTAAAACGAAAACAAATTTGATATTTTTCACCCAGAATCACCTCTAAAATTGGTTATTAACTTGTTACTAACACACTTCCATGTAAATCTTATAGAAAATAAACGTAAACAAACCAATGGTTGCACCCATCATATTATGGTCGCCGGCCTAACGTAGTCTAACGTCACACTTTTCCAGTCTATTATTAAATTATAATTAATAATAATTTATCGCCTTTTCGGACTAATTACGCCACTGCTAGCACGCTTCAGTTCATCTCATAGATAAAAAATAGTGGTTCATCTGGAGTTTCGAGTAGTTCAAATGCCACAAGCGCATAGTATTATGGTTAGTAGTATAGGATAGTATGGATAGGTAGATTTTTGAGGTTATTATGATAACCTCATATTAATGTATTAATAATGATTATTAATACATAGTGAAATTCAAATCAAGCAAAATATTATTTCAAAATAAATCAACGTTGTTTACAACAATTAAACGCGATAACGATTTCAACATCTCGTACATGTATCGCATATTATGCGATCAGGAAAGCTTCCAACACCCATACACAAGGGACACCGTGGGTCAGTAAGGTAAAGACAATGTTGGGGAAGCAGAAATTAGTAATAAACTGTGCAGGCAATTTACAAACTACTCGAGTATTTATGGACAGCAATAAAAATTAACGAGTAGTCTTAAAGAATTTTCGGCAATGTGCCCTCGCATGTAATTTTTCATTTACAATATTTGTTTCATATGTTCTGATGTTTCTGTTTCTCAGAAAATTAGGCCGTCCTTGATGTGACTGAAACTCGGCAAAAGAAAAATATCCACGCAGTGGAAAGATCGAGGCAGAAAAAAACGTTTCATCTGTACCAGTAACCTGCCAACTATGAGTCTCCCATTAACTCACCTATAAATTAATTAAGTTCACTTCCATTTCCAATTGAGCAACCGGAACTTCTGAAGGTATTTTTTACAACTGTAAATTATAAATTAATATTCCGATCGATTTTTAGCAAATACATACCATACAAATTAATTAACAATTTTGAAGGAAATTAACCAAAAGCATTGGCGTGCAAAATCTACAAACCAATGGGTATTTATAAATGAAGTCGATATAGGGTACGTAAAACTTCCTAATAATAATAATAAGAATGAGAAAAATTACTTAAAGAAATACTTTAGTGAAATGTTTTTATAAAAACTAACAAATGCTGCGTTAATCATAGATAAGACAAATAAAAGCTTAGTATCTTTTGCGGTAATCTTAGTGGTGAGTAAATTGTTTCAATTTTCTAATCATTTTGCTCCGAGATTGCTAAATCGCTCTTGTCGTTTTGTTTGACATTGTTTAATTTTGTGCTTTGAAAATTTGACGACGTATTTTTGAAATTGTTAATTGCACTGAACTTATGGTATCATATTTTAGTTGTTTGGATTATTTTATTTAAAATTTTCTGCTTGCAATTCTTTACCTAGGAAGAAGCATAACATATGCCCGAAACACTGAGAAGAGTTAGGGTTTTATTAGATCTTGTCCAAAATTTCAGAAAAAAAACCTTTGTTATTTGATTGATTAACAGACGACAACAAGAGTATGGATAATTGATACACGCATTCGTAGAAGAGGCATTACTAGTACTTAAAATGCTACATTTAAAATAAACGCTTACTAACAGATTTGTGCTTGGATTCATAGATAAGTTACAAGTTCTAAGTAAGACCAATAAGGTCAAACTTGTTTTCGTTGCAATGTTACTCGGTTGAGAAAAGGTCCATTTTAAAAATAACGTTTCCAGTATTAGTCACGTGTTGTATTTGAATATGGATGTAAATAAAATTGCAATAAAAACAAATTGGTATTATTTAAAACTTGTCTATGCATCCGAACGTTAATTAATTATATTTTTTAACAATTATTATTGTCAAAGTAAAATTGGATGCTTGCCAAGTGAAAGAAATGTTTTGAATGGATTTCGAGACAAACTCTTTAAAATATCATTTTTTTATTTCAGTTAATTGTCATAACTAACAATGAGTGGTCGTGTTTCTGAAATTAAGGCCAATCTAAGAAGGATCTACATCAAAAGCTAAGCATCGACAGCAATTTTGCCTTTAAGAGATGGCACAAATGAATCGAGGTTGATGACAACAAAATGGTATGTCAGTTAACGTTTAAAAAACGTCTTACTTCCAAGTTTTTAGATTACCTAGATGAAGGTTTGTTTGAGGTGGTGAAAATTCCGCATTTTTTAATTACTAATCCTGGCCACGTCAGTGACTACAGTAAAACACTGAAAATATACCTTTCTCTCTCTTACACATTTCAAAATTATTTTGCATTTCACTTGCGTTTATTGCACCCGAATTAGCGAATATTTTACAATGTGTTTAATGGTATTTCGCACCCTTCATGCCAAGCCTTCATGAGAACCGATGTTCTCCCTGCCACCCTCTGGGAGTCTTCGGGAGTTCATCGCGTTTCTGCCAAGTTAATTGAAGTCTTCCTCTTCTTCTTTTTGTTAGGGATTCCCATTCCCATATTCTTTTTGGCCATCTGTAGTCTTCCATTCTTTGCAGGTGGTCGTACCACATCAGTCGTTTCTGACATGCTCCATCTTAGATACACCACAAGAGCGTATTCGAGCTTCGTATAATCATAAATTAATTTAAAAATTTTAATAATAGAAATAAGAAAATTCTACCTTAAGTTAATTTCTTTGATTTTGGCAATCGTATTTTGTATCCTTTTCCGCTAACCAAGGAAAACTTAAAAATGTTATACGCTAAATTCGAAACCTAAATTATTGTTCATAGTTCGCGTTGTTTTAAATTTTCGCATTCACTTAAACTTGACACTAATTTTAATACGATAACTAATTAGACTTATGCCCGTATTCACAAACGTCCGTAAAACTTGAACAGGTCGTCAAATTTAACTAGTCGATGGAAATTATCCCTTAGTAGTAACAAGCCAATAGATATCATCTGTAAATTTAAGGGTTTGTTAAAAGTTTTATGGACATTTGTAAATAAGGGCATCAATTTAAAACGAGAAAAAAGAAAACAAAAATGATGTCCAGCCGGCACAATGGTTCGCTTAAAACTAAAAACAAATGAAAGTAAATGACGCGTCAATTTATACTATATTTATATAATACTCTTCAAAACAATCGAATTTAAATTTAAAAAAAATGTTAAATAAACGTGCAATACTACTATGATCAAAAAGTACTCAGAATTTCTCAATAAAAGTAATCCCCCTTCAAAGTAATCTCCATCGCAAGCAATGCACATACGCCAACGATTTTTCCAATCTTTAAAACACTTTTCATATGCCAATTTTGGAATCTCCTTCTGCGAATTCTCTTTTATCGCCTCAAAACGCTTTCCACGAAGTGGTAACTTGAGTCGTGAGAAGAAGAGCGACAGCAATACGATGTTGTTTGTGCAACATCTTCAGCATTCTCGGCACAAGTCGCGCTTTAACTAGTTTCATGTCCAAAACATCGTGCATAATGTTCTGCACGGATCGGAAGGAGACACCAAAATGTCTCTGATGCTCACAACGATCTTCGAGCACAATTTTCTTAGTTTTTTCGACGTTTTCGTCAAGTCGCAGAGGTGATGGACGACCGGAATGAGGCAAGTTATCCAGCACAATAACACCCGCTTTAAATACTTGGTACCACATTCGTATGATTGTGTTTTCGGCATTGTCCAGTCTCCCCGCCCCCCCCCGTAGGCTACCGTTAACATTTTCAACGCTTCCGTACATGATAATATTATGTTGTTAGAAACACACAATTTTAGGTAGACTCTTTGCTTAGCTAAATTCTGCATAGCAAAATACACAAAATAATGACTTGTTTACAAAACTATTACGCATGAACTCCCGGACAGATTGCTCTCAAAATTGAGATGTAACAACTGACAGATGTACTAACCCAGAAAAAAAATTGTTTTGGCAATATCTCAAGCGCGGTTCGTTTAATTGAGAAATTCCGGGTACTTTTTGATCATAAAGTAATTGCGTGCAAAGAAAGTTTCACTTTCAATATCCGAATAAGACAATCTGCTATTTTGTTTTACACCGAAAATTCGAAATGCCTCAAAGAAAATCCCAGCTTACATTTGCACAATGATGGCAGTATTTTCTTTTTTAAGGAAACGCATTAATTTCAACTAACAAGGGACTTGCACCATTGATAGAAGTTGTATTTGTGAGTCGAGACCTAAAAATCAACATCGATAGGTGCTATGCTCCTGTCGTGGTATACCGCCATTGAGAACTACTTTAAACGATTTCAATAAGACAATTTTAAAGTGTAGATATCTTGAAAGATGGTGAATGGGTACCCTTGAACGTGCAATGAAACTTGGAAACTTTGCATTTTTAATAATGCAAACCGGCTAATGGGCAAATACAGACAACTAAACTATGCATATTTTCAGCAAATAAACGAAATAATTCAGAAGTTTTTAAAATTTGATGTGGATGTTGGTTTGAACTTACTAGCGAGCGTCTTTAAAGTTCTGGAAAATTCAAACTCGGGAATCTCCGCCAACTTGAAAAATCGGCGTCCCTTAATGGTTTTTTGCATACATAAAAAAGTTATAACTGGTTATTATTTATTAACAAAAACTGAAAATTTTCCGAAAAATGAACTCCCAATTTACCTCGGATAGAAAAACCTACAATACTAAATCTAATCAGGGGAGCAATAATAGTGAAAATCATTCAGAAAATCGAAATAATCGTCAAAAACAAAAATGCAAATAAAATTGTTACCAATAAATTAAAGTAACACTTTTATGACTTCTAATTATTTTTAACCGTCACTCTAAAACAAAATAAGATTTAAACGCAAATTGTCGTAACTTGTTAAAGTTTTCCAAATTTCTTTTGTTGGTAATCTCACTTTCACTTTCGTCTAAGTTTTTAACTTGCATTATCAATTTAAAAAAAAACAACAATTTGGGCGTCATTCGCATATAAAACCGGCACTAACATGCGTTTTTAAAATATCCAAAATTTGACTATATTTCATTGTTTTCCCATCGCCTTTTATATCATTTTGTAAAAACGCATTCTTGATTCTAAACATTTTCTTATAAATTTTAAATTACACTGCCACCTAATTTTCCACAGCCTACTAATATTTATTTGGAAATTTTGTTATCTACCGATTTTTCTTCAAACTTGGTGGAAAGTTCCAGGAACACTCTCAAGAGATTTTATAAAAGTTTGTTCATCCAGAGGAGCTGGCTAGGAGCATTTGAAGTTTCAAAAGCACGTGGTTTTACCAAATCTTAATTCTCTTGCATATTCTTATTTCGGAATATAAATGGTCCAAATTTGCATTGCGTCTCTTGCTGAGACTCTGCTTAACGTTTACATATCTTTCCTTTCACTCAAAAATTGTTTTTCACACACTTAAACTTGTAAGTAATTTGATAGTGATCAGTTTTTGTCGTAATAAACTTTTACCTATTTCATTGCGTTTAGAAGTTATGGTGAATCCACCATGTCTTATAGCTTCAAGTAAACCTCCCGTTCTCCCCATTAGATTTTATTCATCTTCACTGGGCTTTGTGCCACAACAGATCAAAACTTAAATTTAAAATTTGGAGTGATTTCGTTACTTCGTTTAGATGCTAATCGGTTCACAGACATACTTTTTCAAAAATTTTAGATATCTAGTATAAGGGAACCTCGAAACATAAAAATTTGATTAAAAAAATGAGGGGTCAATTTTTTGTTCAATTTCAGATAATAATACTTTCCTTACTAAAGAGTTCGGAAACTAAAAATATCTAAAACTTTGTGTTATGCAGGGTGTTTTCAAAACTGACCGCCAACGCATCCAAAAGTTTAAACTCAACTATTTTTAATCTAATGACAATAATAATTCATTATCCTTTTTATTAATAATTATGTTAGATAACAAAAGCTTAAAAATATTCTTAGCTGGACATTAATTTTGCATCTTTAGAAATTGAAAACTTGTAAGAAATGTTGAAATTGAAAATCACAATATTTTTACATTATTCTCCAATTGCGGGTTCAATTTTATCGAATCGCCTTATCTGGGAGGTATTCCGTACCCTGCAGACTTTCCAGGCGGGGTACCATGACTTGCAACCGTATTCATCATTTTTAGCTTAACAGTCTGATAAAGCATTTTATAAAGTATTCACTAACAGACAAATATGACGACAAAAATTTACATAATGGTCATTTCGAGTACTGCCAATCCACGAGATATCGTCGAAGCTGCAAAACAAGCTACGTTAAATCTGTTGCCCGGAAAATCTAGGGTTTAGTATGAAGGAGTTTACAACAAATTCAAGAAATGGTGTGTGCTCAAAAAAGCAACGAAACTTACCGAAGAAGTCCGTTTAGCTATTTTACTAATTTATTTTCCTTGTTTAAATGACATAAATAATTACTTATATGGAAATAAATGATTGATAAGAGGATTATCGGATTATTTTGGTGGTCGCCCGCCACACCACAAAGCGTCTACCCTTTGGTCCAAGTATTTAATGATAAAGGCAGTTCTAATAGTGAAAGAAGATATAAACATAAAAATTATCTCAAAACTGATTGAATTTTTAAAACGTTGCTCAGATGGATTTAAGTCGAAGAAATCTAAAATAATCGCAAAAGAACAGATCGATAAATTCATGATAGTAGCACCTGATAAGAAATTTCTAATGATGAAGGTGACTATCAAGTAACACAGTTCATCACCTCTTACTAAATTCACTTTGACTGTTATAGGTGGTTGCAGTAATGGGAGTCAGCGAGCTTGTCGTCTACAGGAATTATCATCTATGACAATAGACAGCATCGAGGATCTGGGATTTGCAATTATAGTAGGGTGTCAGATATCAAAACTAAAGTAGACAAAGTCTTCACCATTACTACACAACAAACCGATTTATATAATAACATAGATATTTTTCGGAAATGTGCAGCTCTTCGTCCAGCACATATGGAACATCGTCTTTTTTTAATCTTTTAACAAAGCAGAAAACTAAAAGATTGTCCATCATACATGGGCCATTCTTTCAGAAGGTCTTCTGCATTATTTTAGCAGATGCGGAAGCTGACTTTGGCGACTATTCATCATCATCAATAATTGCAGAAAGTTATGTAGAAAATTCATTAGAAAATAAGGAAAAAATTTCAAATCAAATTTTCTCTGGTGGAAATATTGAAAAATCTATAAAGATTGTTGATACTAATGGAACTAGTTCTACAACCGGGGCTATTCTACCAGAAAATTATATCTTTAAATAATACTATCAACTGCACTATTATTGTTAACATTAATTAAAATGATATTAATCATTAATTTTACATAAAACATTTGAAGTTGTCACATGCCTGTACTAAGAAGTAAAATGTCATAAACAAAATTCAATTTTACTAAAATGGTCCAACGACTGATTTAGGCTAATTGATAGTTTCTGTGGTATTAATTTTTGTGAAATTTCCATTTTCTCACAAAATTAATTTTTTTAAACGCTCATTAAGAAAACTACTAGGTCAATTTCTAAACTACCACCAATGTCTCAATAAAAAATGTAAAATTTTACGAAAATAGTAATATCATAAAACACCTTTATCGGAAATTGGACTATGAGAAAATAAAACCCTTTTACTTTTCTGTTGAAGTCTCGAGTTTATTATTCAACTCTTCTTCAGAACTACAATTGAGAATATGTATTAATAACGTCAATCGGTCATAAACCAAAATTTCGTACCTTCGGCATTACGTTACCTAAAAAATACAGTCGGCATTCCAAACCACACGTCATCCAACACGCGTTTACAAAATTAAAATTACAAATTGAAACCATCAAACGCAATAATATAACAAGTCAATAAATTACAAAATTTCGTTAAAATACAAAATACGAGTACCAAATGCTTGCAGATATCTAATCTAATAATAAGATATCACTCGGTCCTAAAATTAATAAAATATAAAACTTCTTCGAAAATTGAAAAAAGAATTGCAACACCCCTAAATGAGGATAAATTAGGAATTGATGAGATCTCCATAACAAATGCTTTCTTGTGTTTTTTTTTGTTTGTATTTTCAGTTTTAGCGAAATTTTGTAATTTATTGACTTATTATATTATTGCGTTTGGCGGTTTTAATTTTAATTTTGTAAACGCATGAGAGGCGTGTTGGATGACGTGTAGTTTGGAATCCCGACTGTATTTTTTGGGTAACCTAATGCGGAAGGTAGGCAATTTTGGTTTATGACCGATTGACGTTATGAATACATATTCTCAATTGCAGTCCTGAAGAAGAGTTGAATAATAAACTCGAAACGTCGACAGAAAAGTAAAAGGTTTTAATTAAATTTTTTGGACGATAAAGTGACAATGGAGAATAATAATATAATTGAATAATAGCGCCATTTAGTGGTCGTTGTAGAAACGTAAATGGTAGCTCTAGTAATATGATGAACAATTTGTTATTTATATTTGACATTTTAACGAAAGAATTTTCTAAAATCCGGTAGCCTTTAACAGATATTTGTGATCACCGATCATGGTGAGAATTCAATGAAACTTATTAAATAAATTAAATTATTACAAAAAAAGGTGGTTAGATTGTTTAATAATTATTGTTTATATTAAGATTTATAAAACTAATTGTGATCGCAGCGGTGAAATTTTGTACCTATCGAAATCTAATTTTACACGTTATTGCAATGCAACGTTTCTAATTTTCTAAGGACCTACGGCATAATACTTATTTTGTTATATTATAAAATCATGAAAAATAATAAATTTATTAGAAATAACTAGACAAAAAATTTCGATTGGTCCTATATTGCAGTATTTGTCGCTTGCAATTTTAGTAGACCCGAATCATTTGCGATGCCCTAATCGAGTTTGACAGAGAACGTGGAATTGCCGATTTATATTAGACTTTCCTATCTAGGGTATATTCGGCGCGAGCAGAAATGCAGCCACGGTTTCACGCACACTAGCCCGTCGATGCGTGGTACTTGACGACACTTTAGTTCTTTAACTTTCGTACGCAACTATTGAAAAACTAAACTATTAAACTACTTTTAAATATTTCATTTTTTCTAAAATTTGTGTGAATTTCAGAAAATTACTAGGCAGCCTGATGAGTCCCCGAATAATGAAACACTGAAATACTTTTTTGGCCAAATTCGATTTAATTTCTCAACATTCTTTCCTTTTAGTTCGATACAACGAGTCCAACGATTTTCTAACTTTTTTTTACCGGCCCAGTAGTAGTCAATCGGAAGTTCCTCAAATTAGGCCTCAGTTTCAGCTATGAGCTCCTCATTTGAGTAAAAACGTTTACCGGTGAGCCATCTCTTCAGGTTTAAAAACAGGTAGAAGTCACCAGGGGCCAGGTCTGGCGAAACGGTGGTTGAGGGATCAGTTCAAACCCAATTTTGTGCAATTTTGCTTGTTCAGCTAACGATGAATGAACAGGCGCATTGTCGTGATGATATAAGATTGTTTTCTTCTTTAAATTTTGCCGCTTTTTAGCGATTTAATTTTTGAAACGATCCAATAATGAATAATATGCGCCAGTTAAAGTTTTACCTCTTTCAAGGTAGTCGATGAAAATTATTCCATGCGCATCCCAAAATACGGAGGCCATAACTTTTCCAGCCCATTGTTGGGTTTTCGGACGCTTTGGAGCACTTTCATCCATTGTTTTGATTGTTGTTTTGACTCTGGTGCATAGTAATGGATCCAGGTTTCATGAATTGTTATAAATCGGCGAAAAGAGTCTTTCGGATTACGCATAAACACGCTCAAATTCTGCTGGGAAGTTGTAACACGAATTCATTTTTAGTCGACAAAAACGTATGTAAGAAATATCTTAGCCCACACATTCTATTGATATGCTTACAGCCTTAGCTAGCTCCCTTAATTTCACTTTGGGATCATTCAACATCGTATCATGGATTTATCGATATTTTCTGGTGTAGCAACCTCATTTGGGTGTCCAGAACGTTCAGCATCGTCGGTGCTCGTAGGTCCACAACAAAAACAGTAAACCATTTATGAATCGTTTCAATCGACGGTGCAGAGTCCGGGTAATACTTATTCAGCTTGGCTTTGGTCTCGGTTATCGTTTTCTTGCGTAAATAATAGTGTTTAATCAAAACTCGGAACTCAATTTTTTCCATATTAAAAAATACCGATTGGTTGGTCTCTTCTCGGTGCTGTAACTTGTGACTGAGTAATCGTAAATGGCTGAAATTTTGATAGACGTAATTTAAAGGACGAAGCTTGTCAAAAATGGTTCAAACTAGTGAATACTAATGTCATCTCTTAGGGACAGGGACTTATCAGACTGCCAGGTATTTATAGCACATAAATTATTGTAGCACTTCATATTTAATCACTAATTTTACCACTGCTACACTGCCACATCACATTATTATTATTATTTAATAGCACAACATTCTATTCGAATTTGGCTGTGCAAAAACTTTCAAAATCTATTTTACTGAGGTGGATTAATCCTCTTAGCATACATTATGGTTTTAATACATTTTATTCTGCCTTTGGTTCATCCCCCAGTCGGTTTCCACATCACTATCGCGTTTATCGTTTCGTCCTTATTGGCTCTCATGACATGTCCCAGCCATCTCAATCTCTGGGCCTTAATGTACTTCACTATGTCTTCTCCTCCCATCTGCTATCGTTCCGAGTGAATCTTTCATGATGCAGATCATTTCAGAAACATATGTGAGTACCGGTTTAATTAACGATTTGTATAGCTTGATCTTGGTTTTCTTTTGTATTTGCTTATCTTTCAGTGTACTCTTATTTGCGTGTTGGCCGCTTGAATCTTTTGTCTTACTTCTGCCTGTCTTTCATTTCTGTTGTTAACCAGAACTCTGAGGTAGTTAAATTTTTTACTTGTTCAAACGCGCAGTTATCTATGATTAGTTCTCTGTTATTGTCACCATCTTTTCTCCTGCATCTCATGTATTTCGTCTTGTTTACATTAATACTTAATCCCATTTTATATGCTTCTCGTTTTATGGTTCTCAGGATCTTCGTCATACCTCTCATTGTTCTCGATACTATAACAACATCATCCGCGTATGGCAGTATTTGACTTTCTTCAGTACCTATTGTTCCTTCGCAGTTAATACCTCGGGTTATTTTTTAATATAGTGGCCTGTCTGTTAATTCCACCATTTTGTAATGCCTTCTCAAGTTCTAAATTGCACAACACTGCCGAGAGTGGGTCTCCTTGTCTTAATCCTTGTTCTACCTCAAAATCTCTCGATAGCACCCCATTCACTTTTACTTTATTTTCTGTTTTTTGTAGCGTCATTTTTACCAGTCGTATCAATTTTGTAGAGATTCCAAAATCTTGTAGTGCCTGGAAGAGTTGCCTTCTGTTGATGCTGTCATAAGCTTGCTTGAAATCTACAAATAGCACATCGAGTTTTCAGCTTGTGTTCGTGACCTGCAGCTTGCAGAAAATTATTTATTGCACATAAATTATTGTAACACGTCATATTTAATCACTAATTTTTCCACTGCTACACTGCTACATCACAAGGAGAAATAATTTTTCACTAACCTTTTAGCTCCTTTACCCACGAAGTTGAATCCTACCTGAAAACAAAGAGAGAAAAAAATTAATACTTAATTAGGATTACGTTAGCCAAACAAAACACATTCAAAAGATATTTTATGAACTTTTGTAAAAATATTTATCTTTGCTTACCTTTAACACTGTAGTCCTTTTGCCAGTTATGTTGTCCGAGATCAGCTCTCTCCCACCATGAAAAGTCAATCAAAGTTTAGCTCCTCGTAACACACTCACATATTATTTGTTATCGATTTCGATTAAAGAAAGTTTTAAAATGAACACTTATAACAAGCAAATTTGACCTGCATCGGTCAAAGTTTTACACACAAAATTTCGTACTCGTCACCACAAACCGATCGCGAAAATATTTACTATTATCGATGACCGTAACGCGCACACGATTGATCTGTTTATCTGCCAATGTTTCTCGGACGATATCCTGAAAGAAAAAAGATATTGTACTAAGCATATAAATTGATTTCTTCGACATGTTCACATCCTAATGTCCAGTTGTAGATTAAATTTAAGCCCTTGTTAATTAGAATGAACGAATTTAAAATATTTTTATTTCCTGTACCAAAGAAATGATGAAGCATTTTAAATCTTGTTAGTGATTTACATTTAAAATGTATTTTCTATTTGCAGAAACTTGGAAAATGATTGCATTGATGAAAATGAGCTTTGTGTATGGAGCAGCCATTGACACGGTAACTCAATAATTTATCAACACGAGATGAAACAAATGACGAGAACACCAAATTGTGGTTTACTAAATTCCAAATTAACGGCAAAGCATGGTGTGTACTGTAAACCGTAGCGGTTCGGATAAAGGTGCTCGTTTGTATTTGACCCGAGTTTTCTTCTTCGGCACTTGCTAACCGCATCATACCTGAACAGTTTTCGAAATACTGCGGTAAGTTTTACACACACAAAAATATTGACATTGAAATTTTACCTTTAAAAGTTGCCGAATACTTCTTTCCAGGAATGCGCATTTTCATAACCGTCACTAAAATTTTAACGTTCAAAAGTTAATTACTAACGAATTTTAACGCACGCAAACAAAAACTGGAAGCTTTGTGTGAAAAGCAACTACGTCTTTAGCACAACGTAACGAAACAAAGGTTTTTAAACAAACATTGTTACCAATGATTAATATGAAAAATGTACCTGCGTTATCAACAAAATAACACCTTAAAAAGTGAATAATTTTGGGTGACTAAATGCACGCGGCACTCAAAGTTAATGACGCGGCTTATCCAACAAATTGAAAACTAATTTTTATTTATAAATCGCATACTTGAAAACTTGAAAACCCCCGAAAATTACAATAATAATTTAGATTGTTCGCGATGCACTTAATGCAATTGTAATAAATTCACGATTATTATATGAAAAACAATTTTGAATAACTAAATAATTTTATACCCACTGACGCGACGCCATACTTAAAAAACAAAAGCCAAGCGCGTTCTTTGCAATGTGGAACTTCGCCGCACGTCTTTTGTTTTATCTATTAAGACGCGGTTTATTCAACAATTTAAAAAAAATTTTTAAATTAACACTCAAAAGCCGCTAAACGTTTTTGGTTGCAAGAAATTCACAATTATTTAACATTTACTTGTCTTCAAACAATAATCGTAAAATTCTGTTTGAACTAAATCTACTTTTTGATTTGTATAATATTTCTTCGTAACAAATTCTAAAAACGAGCTGGACTATGAACGATTCCTTTTACAATATTTGTTAATTAGAAATTAGATGATCACGATCCTTCCAACTATAATTCGCAATTCCGATTAATACCCTAAACTTGGCAAACCCCCGAAAATTACAATAATTGTAATTGTTTAAATTGTCTCTCCTTTGAATTACTCATTACGCACATTATGCAAATATAATAAAATTCACGATTATTACCTTAAAGCACACATTAAAAACTTCACAATTTTGGATGACTAAAGTTTACTACCGGCGCTGCTTAAAACAAATGCCAATGTTACGCGTTCTTTGCAATGTGGAACTCGCAAGTCTTTTTGTTTTAACTAACTTATAATTCGTTGTAACAAATTAAATATATTTAATAACACATCTCAAACTTTATCAAATCAATACACTTAACGCAATAATAATCAAGGTTAGAAAAGATTTAACTTTAAATGCGCTCCAAACAATCACATCTGGCGAGCGGGGAATGTGAAAACTAAATTGATGTTACCCGCTAAATATGAATAATTATTATCGACGGCGAGACGACGGAAAAATAGGAAAGAATAAATTTTCTTTAAATATATTATTAAACAATATGTTTACAGTTTTCAAACGATTTTAAAATAGTATTTGTTCAACCGTTAGGAACTTTTGCATGAAAATAAATCGGAAAAAAAATTTTTCTTTGCTTACATTTTTTACTTCCGTAAAGAAGAAAGACCTTAAGATTTCTACAAATAATTCAAGCGTTATTTACGATCGAACGTTACGAAAGTTACGAACAAAGCGAAAGGTCCCAAAAAACAATAAAATTTTAAATTGGTCGTTTTCTGTACATTTTATACCTAACATAATGATGTCATATCAAATATAGTAATAGGAGTAAAAATTATGCGCAAAGGTATAAAATAATAATTATTGTTCTATCTAGTTTCCGAGCTATTTTATTTTCCGAAAAAACGTTGCTTTTAAAACGTCTACAGATAAGGAATGTATGAATAATTAAGGGGGGAAGAGGGTCTGAGATCCAAACAAAGAAACATATTTTTGTGATTTTTTTTGCAGAGTACCTTACTTGCTAATATTTTTAAAATTTTTTACATTATTAAGCATTATATTAAGAATATATTCTGCTAAATTTTCGCTAAAAAATATTGCAAAATAAGCCAGGGGTAGTGGTGAGAACTGAGGCACATCAAAAAAAGGTTCCATGCGGTAGGCAGGATAACACATGGTTGCTTCATCTGAAATCAAAAAACAAAAAATATTTCTTTAGTACATAAGTTTATCTTGGTTGTAAACGATGGATTTTTTTTTTATTTCAATTACAACTTAGTTTTTAATTAAGTTGTTATTTTAATTTAAGTAAAAAATCACAGTTTTTTGATTGCACCTTTACCAAAAAGTAAAAAAGTAATATTTTGTTAATTCCTTCGTTCACATCCAAGATAAACTTATGTACTAAAGAAATATCTTTTGTTTTCTGATTTGAGATGAAGCAACCATGAGTTATCCTGCCGGGCGCATGGAACCTTTTTTTCTATGTGACTCAGTTCTCACCACTACCACTGGCTTATTTTGCAATATTTTTTAACGAAAATTTAGCAAAACATTCTTAATATAAATCTTAATAATATAAAAATTTTTAAAAATATTAACAAATAAGGTACTCTACAAAAAAAATTACAAAAATATGCTTCTTTGTTTGTATTTCAGACCCTTTTCTCCCCTTAACTTGCCACTAAAAATGAGCTATATTTTATTTCTTCACCGCAAAAAACAACTTTTTTCATTTATATTACAAAAATTCATTATAATGTTCGTATAACATTATAAAGTTTGAGCTTTTATTTTTCATTTTTAACGAACTTTACATTTTACATAAGAGTTCGGACAGAGCTTTCGGATAGCATTTTGGTTGCACTAACCCATGTTTTTTTGAACTCGTCCAGATTTTCGTTGTCTTGGCCCTGTTTTTTTTTGCTTAGTTTTCGCGTAATGTGCCGACGCTAGGTCCGGCCAAAATAAAAGTGCACCTTCGTGTTTCTTAATGAATGGTAAAATTCTCTTTTTTAAGCACTCGTTGATGTAGTTTTCTGAATTAATTGTCCCCTTTATGAAAAAAAAACTGGTGCGATTGCCACAGGAGCAAATCGCCTGCCAAACCAGCACATTTTCGCCGAATTTTTCTGTCGGGATCGATGAAATCGAGTCACTAACAGGCTCCCCTTTCTTTTTTATGTAGAACTGTGGTCCCGGTAAAGTCGAACCATCCAATTTAACATAACATGGGTGTGTTCATCAGTACACACCCTTCAAAATTGACTAAAACTTCCTCATACAATTTTCGTGCTCGATTTTTCGCAATAGCTTGTTGTTTTAGACTACGTTTTGGAATCTGTTGCTTCTTGTGTGTTTTGAGGTTGTGTTTCTTTTTGATTTCTTGAACATTCGCTGGACTGTTCCCACATTTTTTCGCTATTTCGCGGACCGAGAGTGATCTGTTTGATTCGATTAACTTGCGCACTTTCCGATCAATATTTTTGTTATAAGATCCGGTTTTTCTTCCGGATCTTGGCAAGTCGTTAAATGTTAGTTCTTCCCCATATTTTGTAATTAATTAAGCTCTCACTGTTTGGTGCGACGTATTTAACTGTTTTGCACTTTGTCTGAACGATATATGTACCCTCAACACTTAACCAACTGTCCACAATTTGTTTCCTTACTTTCAACAACTCATTTTAATTAAAACTTGAAATTCTACAAAAATAATTATTACAGTTTGATACTTAGCTTAGTATATACTGAAATGAATACCGGTAATTAAAAATAAAAAGCAAATGCAGCAAATATACAGTGATCAGTTTACAGTGGATTAATCATACATACATTCCTTAATAGTCCAGTCAAAATAATCAAAAAAAAAACTTGAAAGCTGGGAGAAACTCGCATAGAGCTGAAAATCTGTACAGACCTTAAATTCATCATTATAAATGAAATTAAGTAGGAAAATACTCCCACCCAAAACTTAGTTAATGTTGCAAGGAATTATAGGTTGACTGGGATTTTTCAAATCAAACAAAAACTTCAATTTGTCGACGTTTCGGATTATTTATTAATCCATTCTCAAGACTAGAGAAGAAAACAAATGATATCGACAAAGTACACATAAATCGCAAGCTAACTCACCAAGAAATTGAAAGATGGTAATTCGTTCGATGTAAGAAAATACATGAATGGTGTAAAACGCAGGCCAACAAACGGTCACAATCAACGACGTCAATATTAAAATTGTATAAAATGTTGTTTTTACATGTTAAATTCATTTGTCCGGCTAATTGATTCAGCACCCGGTATAATTCTGTCTGAGAGATCGGCGTTGGCAAAAATGTAGTTGCCACAGATATCCTGGATTATATTTGTAGATTTCCAGTTATTCGGTACTTTTAATACGTCTATATTGCCATTCCCAATATTCAATAACCAATTTGCATGTTCAATATCAGATGATCTTATGTTTTTCGTTAATTTAAATTTAATACAGCTTGGCCAAATTGATGTTAACTTCAAAGTAGAACTGGCTATCTTCATAGGTGGAGCGTATTTTATAACAGGTAAAACTTGACGGAAGTCACTTCCGAAAATAAAAAATTTGCCACCAAACGGTTTCAATAGCTCTACTTGGAATCATTGAAGTTTCATCCCAAATGATAACATCTGTCTCGTGAAGGTGTGGCTTAAATTTCAGATTTATTAGATGACATGACGAGTAATTAATTATCTATTACAATGGGTAATTTAAATACTCGACGTGAAGTTGTTCCTCCAGGTAATAATATAGAAGCAATGCCTGTCCACGCAATAATAATAATTCCTTTATCATTCCCCGAAGAAAATTAATTAAACAATTATAAAGGAAAGTTTTAGCGGTCCCTCCAGGTCCATCGACGAAAAATATTCTATCTTCAGTCTTGGTTAATATTGAAGACGGTAGATGATTTAGTACATAATATAATCAATTGATCTGTGTTACATTTTTTTGCATTTCAGCTCCAAGTCTCAATTCATTTTTAACCCCCGACGCAAAAAAGAGAGGCGTTATAAGTTTAAGGTGTGTATCTGTCTGTGGCATCGTACCTCCGAAATGGATGAACTGATTTTGATTTAGTTTTTTTTGTTTTAAAAATGACTTGATCGAGAGTGCTCTTAGCTATGATGCAAAAAAATCTGTTCAGCCGTTCAGTGAAAATATGTTTTGTAAAGTATTAGGCTATTAAGTATTACGGTAACTTCTCAACATTCTAAATTAGGCAACACACATAACCATTACATTTTAATTTTTTAATGGCGTTTCCTTTTTCAAATGTGGTTTTGCATTCGATGCGCCACCAACATTGGACGTATAGTTCATCGACTATAGTTGTTAAACTCTTAATGTTGCTATTCCTTTCTTTCGCATAATAATTTTAATAATATAAAATTTGATTTAAAATTGTCAATATAATGTAAAGTTTAAGAAGCATGAAGTAAAACTTAAATTAAAAATTTAAAAAACCCCCAACGCAACGCAAAAAAACTGAAAAAAGAATATGTATTGGTCCTTGAAGTTTAATATAATTATAGTAATATTTTGATCTATGCATCGTCGCGTCGGTGAAAATATTAAGCAAGAATTTTCCGGGTTGTGTCTCTGCGGTGTTGATCAACTAACAATAAGTATGAATTAAACCATTTAAAATGTTAAATGAAAAATGTGCTATTGACAGTGTCTGCCTTAAAGGTAGGCACACATTGCGGTTTTGTTCGACGAACAAGTCTGTTCGAACAAACACGACGCAAAACTGAAGTGTGTGGCAGGAAGTCTGTCGTTCGTGTTCGACAACAAGTCTAACGGAAATAATCAAATTCAGCCTGATTATGTCCGTTGATTTGTTCGACAAACTTGTAAATTGCATTAAGTCCGAAGTGTGTAGGGTAAACGTTTTTTTAAAACGACGGTTTTATCAGTAGCGTAGTAAATTTATCGAGCTGCATCGAAGTTTTCCATTGTGTTTGGAATATAAAATCCCGCGAATATAAACAAATAATAAAAAAGCCACTCCTTTGTCCACTTGTTCTTTTTTGTTTTGTTTTTAATTTTATGGCTAATGCCGCCGCCACTGCACACAAATGTAAGGATTTCTTACTCTCGAAGAAAGAATGCTCGAAGATTGTTGTTTGATTTGTTCCTTTAACTCCAATATTTTAATTCATTTAAAAAAAAATAATATGTATTATTTATCATCCATTATTGGAACCATCCAATAATGGATGGTTTTGACTTTTGATTCCTCCCCATCCCGACGCTCTGGAGAGGGAGATTTTTTAATACTTGTAAAGCTACAGGCAATAAACATTTTGTAACAATCAAACCTTCTGTGTTTTAATCACGAGATTTGATTTTGGTTACGCCACTGCTTAATGTGGACGTTAAGTAGTTCAAATGTCATCCTATCCTAAGGACAGCATCTAATTAAGAAAATATAAAAAAACGAATGAATTTTAAATTACGGGCAAGTGACTTCATAACAACCAGTACTATTATCCTCTTTGGTTTACCCTAGGTTAGTGGATTATTTAATACAACAAATTTTGATTTTATACGTGAAAAAATTGATTTAGGGTCATTTTTTTACGAAAGAACAGCGAAAAAATTATTAAACGTAAAATTTGTTGTCCTTAATAATAACGTTAAAACTTTGCTTGTGTTGATTTCAGCTTAACCTAACATTGCATTTTCTTTGCTAGTTACTTATGACGACAAATTTACTGAATGATTATTCGACTACCAATTCATCCGCTCTCGCTGACATCTTCGTGAATCACGTCGAAAAGATAAAACTTTGTTTTAACTTGGCCAAAAAGCTGAAGGCCAGGTCCTTTTTGTGGACAACTTGCTGTGTTAATGGAATGGTATGTATGAGGCATTATAATTGTTTCTGAAGGAAATCGATTAAATTCACCCGAGTTTTCAATTCACCTTAGAGAACACAGAAAATAGTTGTATCAATTTCTTGAACTAGACCAGGCTCGCTGCAACTTTTGTTGTGACTTATTTTATCAACTCGGGCATGGATATTTGTTATGTCTAAAAGTTATTTTTCTATAAAATACAATACTCTGGTTAAAGGCCATCGTTGCTCAAACATTTCGTTAATATAGAGAAAGAAATAACATTAAGTATAGCTAAATACGAGAAATACAAAGAAGTGAACATTCTTTAGCGACGTATCTGTTTGAAATTTATGGTTACACTTGAGGGGAAATAAGTAACGAGCCTTGAGTGCGAGAAAGGATGGGGCAACGTATCGAGCAATAAGAAATTCATGCGTTGCTGTATGTGGTATGTGGATTTATTTCATATCATTATATGAATAACTTTAATTTTATCTAAACAAAACGTTCTAAAAAATGTTATAGTGAAATTCGAGAATTGATAATGCATCAAGTAATTGTTTCATAAATTTGAAGAATATTTTACATCATAAAAACAATTAAATGCACAAATAACATCTAAGACTAAAGAAGTTTCACTTCCCCCGTGAGCTTATGTGAATGAGGCTCACGTGGTTTTTTCTTTAGGTTTTTCGATAAATTTCAGTAAAATCAAAATACATATGTGTGGTTCGAGCCAAGTTAAAGGTTGGGTACAATTGAACTAGACAATGAAATGGGACTGTAATAATACAGTTTGGTAATACAGTAATACAAAAGTTTAATGAAATACAGATTATCGAACAATTAGACACCTTCAATGGATACCTATCTTACGGCGACGATTGATAAAAATTCTTAGAAATAGAGCTAAGAACGAAAAACATCCATACTTGCTTAATACGCACAGAAAATAATATGAAACTTAATGGATTGCTGTATGATGGTGAAGTTTTTCTGGTCCCCGGATTTTTAATATTTTCCATTTTTTGTAACGACTTTAATAGAGAGCCGGCCGTTCCCTAAGTATTTTAGTGAGAGTACATCACAAAAACAAACAGGCACTAAAAAGTACTGCAACGTTTGCAATTTAATGAACATGATACCTCGATATAACATAAACAAAGTTGTTACATGCATAAGACCACCGACAAAAATGCAAGCCTCTTCTTCACATCAGGGATTAGACCTTTAGACTGGTCCAACTTGTTATTGCCATCGCTTCCGGGGTCTTCCTTGGTCTCTCTTTCCTCTAGGACGATATTGATATGCGAGTTTTGGCCATCTCTGATCGTCCATTCGGTTGGTTGGTTGGTATCAATCGAATCAACAACAGGTGCCACCTTTAAGCTATTCCTAATGTCTGTATTTCTCATTCTGTCCAATTTAGTATAACCTGCCACCCCTCGAAGAAATTTCATTTCACTGGCTTGAATGTATGAGCGGTCTTTTTGCCTCAGAACCCAAGTCTCACTGTCGTACAATAGTATTGGATCGCCATAACCTTATAGAATTTTATTTGAATATCTTTTCTAGTTTTATTTCGAAATGTTCTTATCGTACCACAGACTCGTTGAAATTTGTGCGTTTTAACTTTGGTGTCATTATTATGCCCATAGCTGACATCGTATCATAAATAATTGATGTTACTCGCTTGTTCAAACTGTTGGTCATTTATATGTATTTTAAAATAGTGATTACGTTTTGAAAAGTTGATTAAATAATGTTAACATTATATGTATTTTGGTTCTGACTGCTTCCTTTCCTAAAAATGCCATAGTTTTTGTTTTGTGAAGTGAGACATTAAGGTCATATTCTTGTCCTATCTTCAAGATTTGGTGACACGCTCGTTGGAGCCGAGATAATGAAGACGATTTCATTATCTTGTATAATTGCAAGATTGTCAACATATAACAGACATTTAAGGAACTGCTCTTTGCTAATTTGTATACCTTTCGGGCTAACGTTTTTCCATTTCCGTAGGGCGAAGATGTCAATGTAAATATTAAAAAGTGTGAGTGAAATACGACACCCTTGTCTAACTCCTTTGTTTGTGATAAAAGGTTCACTGCAGCGGCTTTGAAGACCAATTGCCACTTGGGTATTATTGTATAATGATTTTATTCAATCCATAAGATGTTTAGGATTTCCCCGGTGTTCCATATCTTCTTTCTGTTTACATTATCAAATGTGGTTGTGAAATCGACGAAGGCAATATGCGTTTCCAAGTTTTATTCTCTTTGTTTCTCTATAATTTGCTGTATTGCAAATACGCCGTCAATGCACGAGCGGGCCTTTCCAAAACCATGCTGCTTTTCTGATAACAATACCTCACATATTGTCTTGAGTCGGGTATTTATAATTTGACTAGATATCTTGTAACCGGTGTTTAGGATGCTTATGCGTCTGCAGTATTCTTTGTTAAGGTTCGATCACCTTTTTTATAAATCGATGACACTTTCGCTACGTTCCAACATTTGGGAATAACACTTTCCTTACAGCGTGCATTCAAAAAATGAAGAAATCTGCATTTGAGAAGTAAGCCCCATATTTTATGAGGTCTTTTATGCAAGCTTCTAGAAGCCTATTATTTCTAACACTAATAAGAGCAACGCCCTAACAATCTGGTTAGTGAACAACTAGAAACGAGTACGCCACTGCATCAACTTAACGGACTTATGAAGCGATTGCTAATTTTCCCTTTGATCGTATATTTTCAAAGTTTGTCTTGTTATTTTCGCCTTATTTGACGTCCAGTCTCCAATTTTCTTTTCAAATGAAAATGTATTTTATGTTGTTTTTGTAATTCATTTTAAATTTAACTTGGAAGTTTTTCGATGTTTTGTAACATGATTGTTTTTGCATAATTGTTGCATTGTGACTTATATTATTAGACCTGTAAACCGATTGATAGGCGTCGTCGTAAGTAACTAATAAAGAAACAGCAAGAAAGTGCAGTTTTTGAGGCCTGTCTCGACTATGTTTGTAATTAAGTTCGTATATTGTTTAGAATTGGGAAAGTTTTACCTTCCGATTGAATTTTAGCAAATACGCTATAATAATTATCAAACAACATTGGTCTGCACAAGTTAAATTGTTAGAAGCAAAACATCAACATCGGATTTTGAACTCAAAAGTTTATAAATGGATCCTAGCTTGCCCTAATAATTATTCTTGTGTAAGCTTGAGATACTACATTTGAAAAAAAATGGAAAGAGTAATTTATTAGCATCTCTATAAACTTTGAATTCCAGATCCCGGTGCGGTACCGATTTATTGTTGTAAAAATATAAGTGTGGATTCACAATGAGCATAAACATAAGAAATGATAACGCATAAAAAATACTAATAAAAGTTTAATGGAGTTCAGCTTAAAATTTCAACATTATTCGATGCTTGATTGAACTTTTAAATTTTTCTAATAACATTTCTTGATTTCAGTTAATTATTATAATGTCACTAAAAATATTATGGGCCAAAGGTGTACGTACCAAAGGAAGTTGGATAAAATATGAAGAAGTAACTATGGTGGTCGTGGTCGCTAAACTAACGAGGATTTACATCGATAGCTGAAGTTGCTACAAAAACCTGGTTTCAAAATATGATAGAAATAAATCAAGCTGATGACATCATAAATGGTATGTTGTGTCAATTGAAATTTAAAAAATTTTCTGCTGGACCAAGATTTTTATTTTCAATTACTTTTATAGTAATATTCCGCAAAGCCGAGGGGCGAATTATCTAATTTAAGGTTTATTTCGTATGATACGGCTGCTGCAAACGAAACAATAATAAATGTTTTTGTGTGAAATCAAATATTTAATCCACTTTTATTTTGGCAGAAAATCATTTTTGATTAGGTATGTTGGTTTGTTACACGAAGTGTGATGGTAAGGTAATTATAAATCAAGTACAGTAGAATCTCTACCAACCGAATCTGTCATATCGGAAAATTTTGAGAATTGCTCGCTTCATCCAGAAGAACCCACGTCAAGCTAGCACCCCCACCTTCTCAAAAATTAGAAATATTTATACTATAATTATGGACTAATTTTGGACAGCATTCGCGAATTTTGGACTACAACGGTTTGGCAATAAAAGATAAATCTTTGGTGGGGGTGCTGAGTTGACGTCAAGCTAGCACCCCCACCTCGAAAAAATTACATTTTAAAAAAATTAATTATACCATAATTATGGACTCATTTTGGACAGCATTCGCGAATTTGGAACAATAACGGTTTCGCGATAAAAGATAAATCTTTGGTGGGGCTAAATTTTAAATTTGACTCTGACTTACATGTTGCTGCCCCCCCCCCCCAATCGAATTTTTTATTTTAATTGGTGTTAAACGTTTGAGCTTTAGTTGAGCTTTCATTTTCGTCGTTTGAGCCTCCCAAATTCCTAAAATGGTTGAAGAAAAGGGGGGGATATGAAAGAGTATAGAGAATTTATAGTAACTTTTTCTTTATGCAATCGAGATCAATCGATAAAGTTTTGTTTAAGATTCATTGAGCTTTTACTGCTATTGTTCGAGTTGATAAGACTTTATATTCCTATGCTCCTTTTCTACAGGGAGGTAATCGTTTTTATTGGTTCGAATGCTAAGAAACTTGAATTGCGGTATTTAATTGAAAGACCAGCAGCCATCAGTCAGGGGACCCAAAATTGATGATAATTTATTGTTCATTACTTCAAATAAATATTTAATTTTAAATCAAAATAAAATCAAATCCAAATGAAAAGTTGTTTACCAAATTAAAATTTAAAATTTTCACGCGCAACTTGTTTGGAGGTACATAAAATTTAAAACACCAATAACTTTGAAAAAAATTACATTATAATGATGAATATAGAAGCTCGTTGAAGTTCAAACGAAGCTCTATAGATTGACACCAAAATTACTGAAAAATGTTGAAAAGTACCAAAAATAGAAAAACATGTCTACAGCTTTCCTCTCCCAAAGATTTCGCAAATAACTTCGCGACCGTTGAAGTTCAAACATCAAAACTTCCATTTATCGAATTAAATAGAATTCCTCAAAAGATAAAATATTCCTTTATGGAAAAGGAATATAAAATGATGGGATTAGTTCATTTTGAACCACCACTGGATGATGATTTGACTTCCGTTGGCCACTATTATGCGCTTTGTTTGCAAAACCAGCAAGTATGGGTGCAATTAGACGATTGTAAAGATGCCCAAAACACCGTAAGAAAAGAAAAACAAATTTATCCCGCCTTACTGTTATATTCAGAATAAGTACTATTTTTTTTTAATAAATGCATCTATTAAATTGTTAGTATTTAAATTGTTGTTAAATATTTAAAAACATTTGTCCCGCCAAAGAATTATCCTTTATTGCAAAAGCGTTATTATTCAAAATTCGCGAATGCTGTCCAAAATGAGTCCATAATTATGGTATACTTAATTTTAAAAAAAAAGTAATTTTTTCGAGGTGGGGGTGCTAGCTTGACGTCAACTCAGCACCCCCACCAAAGATTTATCTTTTATCGCGAAACCGTTGTAGTCCAAAATTCGCGAATGCTGTCCAAAATGAGTCCATAATTATGGTATACTTAATTTAAAAAATAAGTAATTTTTTCGAGGTGGGGGTGCTAGCTTGACGTCAACTCAGCACCCCCACCAAAGATTTATCTTTTATTGCCAAACCGTTGTAGTCCAAAATTCGCGAATGCTGTCCAAAATTAGTCCATAATTATAGTATAAATATTTCTAATTTTTGAGAAGGTGGGGGTGCTAGCTTGATGTGGGTATCCATAAGACCCTTGCAAGCACGTTTCATGTAACATGATGCATGTTATTTTTTCTAAGCACGTAGCGACTCGCAGCGAAGATAGATTGATACGAATACTTAGAGTAATCAAGAGTAACATGATATATATGGGGCACTCCACGCCAAATCGACCACTTTTGAACCCGACCCCTTTCGATTTGTCCGAAACTTTTTTCTCGTTTTCTACCCCACTAAAAATATTTCACAGAATTTTTTCAACTTTTTTCACCCAACCCAAAAAAAGTTATGAATTTTTAAAAAATGTAGCTTTTTTTTTTAAATACCCATAACTTTTTCAAAAATTAACTAAAACCAATATTCTTTTTTTTAAATTTTTCAGTTTTGAATGTACTGTTCAGATAAAAATATGAAAACTTTTATCGATGTCATGTTCCATGAAATTTTTCATTTTTTTGAGAAAAATCATCAATTTTTCAAATTCCGACACTTTTAATTTTTGATTTTTTTTTTCTAAAAAAACTTCGAATTATTCTACAGTTAATGCCGCTAAACCCAGAATGGGCCGACTCTGTTTTCTATTTTTTTTCTTCAATTGAAAATTTTTTTTGTTTACTTTACCACAATCTAACTTTGTTTTTATAATAAATTAAATTTAAATAAATATATCTTAAATTTTTTTCGCGTTATTCATAATCTTAACTAATCTATCTATATATATAAAAATGGATGTATGTATGTATGTATGTTCCTTATAGACTCCTAGACCGCTTGACCAATCTTTATGAAATTTGGTGTATAAGCTAATTACGATGCTGCGAAGAAGATAGGCTACTTTAGAACGGCTTTCAACAAACTTTAAATAAAAATAAAAATGGATGTATGTATGTATGTAGGTATGTATGTATGTTAAACCGCAATAGAGCTTCAACGTCTAGAGCTGCTGAAGTTCGAGTACGTAGACTAATGCAAAGTATTTTATTTTTAAAGAGACCCCGGGCGAAGCCGGGTATCCAGCTAGTGATTTATAATTGAAAATAATTTTTTATTTCATTATTCTTGGTCGTTTAAATAATTTACAGACTGTACTCTTCTGAATTATAAAAATTACTAATAAGAAGACAACCATCTGTCTAGTATCATGCTGTGCAATTGCTGAGTTCCTGCAATAGTTTTCGTTTTTGAAAATCTGTCATTTAGGTCGCTTACAGCTTTATTATAATCCTCTTCTGGCGAAAACTTAAGATTATTCGGTGCAGAAGCCCATGCATATAGCTCGTAAAGTGTGGTTATTTGTTTATCAACTGCTGTTGAAGACTTGCTCTCGCAGCTGCTCTTTTGATCGTACCACCAATTCCATCACACGAACCTTTTCCACGAGCAGTCGCAAAAAAATGCCATTCAGCAGACTTTCCAAAATCACTGTTGTACATGGTAGTATAAATTGGCAAAAATCTCATCAAATTAATTTAAAACTATTCGAAAATCTTCTCATTAAGGAAAATTTGTACATTTATAGCATACTATAGATATATTTATTTAAATTTAATTTATTATTTAATTAATTAATTATTTAAGTTGGATAGTGGTAAAATAAACAAACTTAGCAATTGCACAGCGTGATACCAAACACATTGGTTGCCTTTTTACCCGGCTGCGGCAAAGCCAAAAAGGAAGGATTATGATTTTAGCAGTCTATGTATGTTTGTTAAAAATTTTTCTAATTCAAAAAATTTCATAGTCTGTAAATTATTTAAACGACCAAGAATAATGAAATAAAAAATTATTTTCAATTATAAATCATTAGTTAAGATTATGAATAACGCAAAAAAATTTAAGATATATTTATTTAAATTTAATTTATTATAAAAACAAAGTTAAATTGTAGTAAAATAAACAAAAAAAATTTTCAATTGAAAATAAGAATAGAAAGCAAAGTCGGCCCACTCTGGGTTTAGCGGCATTAACTGCAGAATAAGTCAAAGTTTTTTTAGAAAAAAAAAATCAAAAATTAAAAGTGTCGGAATTTGAAAAACTGCTCAAAAAACTGAAAAATTTCATGGAACATGACATCGAAAAAAGCTTTCATATTTTTATCTGAACAGTACATTCAAAACTGAAAAAGTTATGGGTATTTAAAAATAAAATGGCCAAATTTTTGAAAAATTCTGAAAAATATTTTTAGTAGGGTAGAAAACGAGAAAAAAGTTTCGGGCAAATCGAAAGGGGTTGGGTTCAAAAGTGGTCGATTTGGCGTTACCAATAATTAACCTTAACAAAATCATTTATTGTCGTTGCATTCGCGTTAGCCACAGTCGCATAGATAACGGATCTTTAATTTACGATTTAAACAAAATTTTATATAACAAAGATCTAGCAAAATTTACCGTTTAGTCGATTGATGAGTAGCCAAGCTAAAAGTAGTCGTTCTTTATCTGCATCAATTACTAACTCATATTATGTAAATATTTTTTAAGCAAAAAAGTCAAAACACATCAAATAAAATTATGAAAATGAGCGAAATGAACCTCAAAAATTCAAAACCGTTTACCACAAAACACTTTTAACAGGTAACTTAAAAAACCGATTAAATCGAAGAGAATTGTACAAATTTCATTCGAATCAGATTCGTCACGTTGAACAGCTCAAGTGAGACGATTCATAAATTTAAATTGATTCAACCCCTATTTGTGAATAAACATGAAATTGATAAAACGAAAACATTGTAATTAGCGGTGAGTAACCTATTCTTTTGTCAAATTACAAATTTGATTTCTAAGTTTTAAAATCTCGTTGAAGAATTATTACTATTGGAACGTACTTCGGCAAAGTTACCCGATTTTATTGACAATACCGGTTTTCAACAAAATTTGAGACCAACATTCAAAATACTATTAGCGCGTGTATTGCAAAGGCCAAAGAAAAGAAAATAATAAGAAAATTCTACCTTAAACTTATATTTTTGGTTTCATTTCTTGAGTTTCACCTCCAAAACATCGCACACTTTATAGAATGTTTTACACCGAATCCGAAACCCAAGTTATTGTTATAAGTTCTCGTTGATTTCAATTTTCACAATAACTACACTTCGTTAATTTCAATGCCATCAAAGCAGCATTTTAAATTTAAAACGCGAACAGTACGACGCTACAATGCCGGTAACGCCTAACTAAAACAAATGCAGGTAAGCGTCAGTGACGTCACTTTAAAACAATAGAATTCGAATTTTAAACGTTAGTGACTTTTTTCTATAACTGAATCATCTTTATAAAATGAATCAATATTTTAACGAATAAGTCCGTGCAGGTTAACGTTGGAGACAATTTTCATTATTGAAATTTAAAAAACTGCATAATTACAGCAACAGATGTTTTAATAAATTTCCACACTTTCCACTAGTTTTAATGCAATTAAAAAAGTCAAATTTAAAACGCGAAAACAGCGAAACGAGCATGCATTACTACAAAAACGGGAACGCGAAAATAATAACAACAAATGAAGATCAAGCGTCAGTATCACCACCCCCAAAACAATTTAATTTCAAATTTTAAACGTTATAAGCGACTTATTATTTTCTAAAACTGAGTCATCTTGATCAAATGAATCAATCTTTTAGCGAACGAGTTCGTGCAAGTTTATCTGTAGCAGATAGGGGAGGACGTTCAAAACCAATACTATTTAAATTTTAAGTTTAACCCCGTCTCCATCAGCTACCCCTACTAATAAATTACATACCGGGTGTTAAGTTTAAAAGTAACCAGTCAAAAGTTTTTGTTTTTGAGTAAATTCGAGAAAATGAAGAAACGAGTCGATTTAGATGGCGGGGGGGGGGACGTTCAAAACCAATACTATTTAAATTTTAAGTTCAACCCCGTCTCCATCAGATACCACTACTTCGAAAGTTTAAATAGCACTGCCTACCTTGCGATACATCATTTTAAAGGTTGAAAAAATCCTCTTTCATCCACGAAAAAAATTATTGGATTTAGTGGATCCCTTTATGAGTTAAAGGTTACAATTGAAAGATGAGACCAGAAATATTTCATCACTTGAAAACGAAAAACCCCTCGCCAAGTGTTCAGCGTATTTCCATTTTAGTGATGCTGCTGTTTCCACAATGTCTCTTACTTTAGTGTTGCTTCGTATCCATTTGTTAGTCTTACGGTGTCGCAATGAAATCCCGATCATGGTTCCCTCCATGGCGTGCTGTGCTACGTGCAGGGTATTCATATTTTTCTTCGTTGTGGTTCATTTCTCGGTTCCATAGCTCATAACCGAAAGAACACACATATCGAACATTCTTGTCTTTAAGTGCAATGGGATCTTCTTGTTCTTTAAAAAAATATAGCTAAATTTTCCGAAAGCAGATTGTCCCACTCGCCTTTTAATTTCCCCATATTGGTTGTCTGTACCCAAAGTAAACTCCTGACCTAACAGGGGCTGAGTCAAACGTGTGAAATTTTGTTTTACTTTATACTTATACTACGTGAAGGTTAAACCCAAGGCATTACGTGAATGAAATAGTAGCGCTCCATATTCAGCCAATTTTGAAAAAATCGAATTAAATATAATTAAATTATAAATAAACCAAGCAAATCATTATAGGTTCCAATCCGAACACAGGTAAATTTTTTTATTATTATTATTTCTTAGTAGAAATTTCTTTTTTAATTTTTCGTCTACCGCTTCTGTTGTTCTATCTTCTTTTATGAGTAAACCTACTCCACACTTGGTTATTTCTTCGATTTGGACTCCAGACCAACCCATCCAGTATCCCTTAGACAATTTTATCCAACCTTTGTCTTTTTTCTTTATTTCGGTTATTCCTAAAAAGTCCAAATTCGCTTTTTCAATTCTTTTGTTAATTCGATTTCTTTCCTATTTATGCTTCGTATGTTCCCTGTTATCATTTTTATATTCTCGTTTTTCCATGTTGCTGGCTGTTTGAGTCGTAAGAACGCGCCTTAAGAAATTAACCCCTACTTGACACTGAATCCTGAAGATAGTACACTACTGAACTAATTTCTACTAAACTAACCCTTAAATATAATAATAAATAGCGTAGGTTCGAAGGCAGTTTTAAGAAACTTGAAATACTATAGAATTACGTGGACTTTGAAGCGGTGATTTGGATATTACTGTAAGAAACTGGCGAAAATAATCTAAGAAAAAAAGATTATTTTTTGAACAGGGTGTTTTATTGCTTTTTAAAATATTCGTTAGTGAGATTTGTGCACATTTGCATACGTTCAAATCAATTCTCGAAACATTTTTTTTAATCGGAAGATGGTATCTCAAAAACATGATTTTTGCAGTCTTAAGGTGCTTGAGGTGGATTGTTGTTTAGTTTCCGGTTTGTACGAATATATCCAAGTTTCGTCACATGTAACAATGCTATATACGGATTTTGCTGTTCCTTAGTCAAATTTTTGAGAATTTCCTTACACTAATTAACACTATCCATTTTTTTGACTTTGGGTCAAATTATGCAAAATCCATCGGACACATCTTTTTTACAGCTAAATGTTCATACAAAATCGAATGTATTGCAGTTTTTAGGATGCCTCTATTTCACTGTAAGTCACATGTCGATCTTTTTTAATCATATATTTAATAATACTTCGCTCAAACATTATTCCAACATTTTAATTATGTTGCGCACATCATCGATTCTTTCTAGAATAACAACCGATTTTGATCGACCTTCACGCTTCATCACTGACGTCGAAATTTTGCAAACCAATTATAAACAGTCGCTTTTGATAGTGCTTCATTACCAAAGACTGAACGAAGCAATTCTATGCATTGCTGTTGAGTTAGGACTTTGCAAAATTTGTAAAAAATCATCCAACGAAAACCTTTTTGTGAAATTTCCATTTTCCCACAAAATTAATTTTTAATTAAACTGCCACTAATGTCCCAATAAATAATAATAACAATAATTGAATAACATAATTGAATAGCGCCATTTGGTGCTCGTTGTAGAAACTTAAAAGCTAGCTCTCGTAGTACGATAAACAATTTCTCAATAGTTGGGTTTTTGGTATGTTCTTGCCGAAATTTCGAAATAATCTTAATCTTGCATATTGATTTTTGTTTGTTTAAAATAATAAAAAAATATTTCTGGCCGCAAAGGGTTAAAAGATATTTGTGATCACTGATAATGGTAAGAATTCACTGAAATTAGTTAAATAAATCATATTATTACAAAAAAAGTGGTTCGATTATTTAATATTGTTTATATTTAGATTTTCTTTGAGATTTCTTTTTTGTCGACTATTGTTTTACCTATTGAATAATAAACGCTTGCCGCTGCACCAACCCTGTTGTTTATTTCAGTCTTGCAGCTTCCATTTTCCTCGATCAGTACACCGAGATATTTAAATCGTTTAACCTGTTCTATTTGTTTCCCATCTATGTAGATTTGTATCTGTTCTTCTGATCTCCCTAATGTCATTACTTTGGTTTTAGCTACATTTATTTTCATATTTTTGATATGAAAATAACCAAAAAGTTATGTTCTCTAAGATGACAATTTACATAAACAGTTTACATTTGGACATGTAAACAAAATGGAAGAAACTATATCGGTAAGAAGAGTGTGGCAATCAAAGACAAAGAGAAGAAGAAAATGAAGTAAACCACCAAAAACGTGGAATGATAACATGGGATAAATATTGAAAGAAAGAGGAAAAACGTGGAAAGAGGCAGAAAAGGCAGCTTCGAATAGAAAAAAATGGCAAAAATTCGTAAACAAATCCAGATGAGAGAGATAAAAACTACCTCAACACTTTCGGGTACAAACGAGGAATTCTGATTTTGATTGATTGATTGATTGATATATTTATACAACCATTTATGCGCGGTTGCACAAAGGCTTGTTAAAACTTAATCAAGGATTAAGGGTTTTTAACAATGAAAATTCATTGTTGCGACATTGTTGAAAATCGTTAATCATTGATTAAGTTTTAACAAGCCTTTGTGCAACCGGGCATTAGATTTATAAAACTAATTGTGATCCCAACAGTGAAATTTTGTAGGTACCTATCAAAATCTAATTTTACACTTTATTGCAACGCAAAGTTTCTAATTTTCTAAAGACCTACATTATTACCTACACTTATTTTGTAATAGGTATTATAAAATCATGAAAAATAATAAATTTATTAGAAATATCTAGACAAAAAATTTCGATTAGTTTATTGCAATATTTGCCGATTGCAATTTTAGTAGACCCGAATCATTAGCGATGCGCTAATCGAGTTTGACAGAGAACGCGGAATTGCCGATTTATATTAGACGTTCCTATCTAGGGTATATTCGGCGCGATCAGAAATGCAGCCACGGTTTCCCACACACTAGCCCGTCGATGCGTGGTACTTGATGACACTGTAGTTCTTTAACTTTCGTACGCAACTATTGAAAAACTAAACTATTAAACTACTTTTAAATATTTCATTTTTTCTAAAATTTGTGTGAATTTCAGAAAATTACTAGGCAGCCTGATGAGTCCCGAATAATGAAACACTGAAACATTTTTTTGGCCAAATTCGATTTAATTTCTCAACATTCTTTCCTTTTAGTTCGATACAATGAGTCCAACGATTTTCTAACTTTTTTTTACCGGCCCAGTAGTAGTCAATCGGAAGTTCCTCAAAATAGGCCTCAGTTTTAGCTATGAGCTCCTCATTTGAGTAAAAACGTTTGCTGGTGAGCCATCTCTTCAGGTTTAAAAACAGGTAGAAGTCGTCAGGGGCCAGGTCTGGCGAATACGGTGGTTGAGGGATCAGTTCAAACCCAATTTTGTGCAATTTTGCTTGTTCAGGTAACGATGAATAAACCAATGAAAGCATTGTCGTGATGATAAAAGATTGTTTTCTTCTTTAAATTTTGACGCTTTTTAGCGATTTTAGCGCAGAGCTTCTTCATGCCCAAAAACGTATGTACAATATTGCCCACACATTCCATTGATATACTTAAAGCCGTAGCTAGCTCCCTTAAGGGGGAAAAGGGTCTGAGGTACAAACAAAGAAGCATTTTTTTGTGATTTTTTTTGCAGAGTACCTTATTTGTTAATATTTTAAAATTTTTTTATATTATTAAGCATTATATTAAGAATGTTATGCTAAATTTTCGTTGAAAAATATTGCAAAATAAGCCAGTGTAGTGGCGAGAACTGAATCACATTAAAAAAAACGTTTAAAGCGGTAGGCAGGATAATTCATGGTTGCTTCATCTGAAATCAAAAAACAACAAATATTTCTTTAGTCCATAAGTTCATCTTGGATGTGAACGAAGGAATTAACAAAATATTACTTTTTTACATTTTGGTAAAGGTGCAATCAAAAAACTAATTTTTTACTTAAATTAAAATAACAACTTAATTAAAAACTAAGTTGTAATTGAAATTTTAAAAAAATCCTTCTTTCACATTCAAGATAAACTTCTGTACTAAAGAAATATTTTTTGATTTCAGATGAAGCAACCATGAGTTATCCTGCCTACCGCATGGAACCTTTTTTTTATGTGACTCAGTTCTCGCCACTACCACTGGCTTATTTTGCAACATTTTTTAATGAAAATTTAGCAGAATATTCTTAATATATAATGCTTAATAATGTAAAAAATATTAACAAATTAGGTACTCTGCAAAAAAAAATCACAAAAATATGCTTCTTTGTTTGTATCTCAGACCCTTTTCCCCCCTTAATTTCACTTTGGGATCATTCAACATCGTATCATGGATTTTTTTGATATTTTCTGGTGTAGTGACCTCATTTGGGCGTCCAGAACGTTCAGCATCGTCGGTGCTCGTAGGTCCACAACAAAAACAGTAAACCATTTATGAATCGTTTCAATCGACGGTGCAGAGTCCGGGTAATACTTATTCAGCTTGGCTTTGGTCTCGGTTATCGTTTTCTTGCGTAAATAATAGTGTTTAATCAAAACTCGGAACTCAATTTTTTCCATATTAAAAAATACCGATTGGTTGGTCTCTTCTCGGTGCTGTAACTTGTGACTGAGTAATCGTAAATGGCTGAAATTTTGATAGACGTAATTTAAAGGACGAAGCTTGTCAAAAATGGTTCAAACTAGTGAATACTAATGTCATCTCTTAGGGACAGGGACTTATCAGACTGCCAGGTATTTATAGCACATAAATTATTGTAGCACTTCATATTTAATCACTAATTTTACCACTGCTACACTGCCACATCACATTATTATTATTATTTTATAGCACTACATTCTATTCGAATTTGGCTGTGCGAAAACTTTCAAAATGTGTTTTACTGAGGTGGATTAATCCTCTTAGCATAGGTACATTATGGTTTTAATACATTTTATTCTGCCTTTGGTTCATCCCCCAGTGGGCTTCCACATCACTATCACGTTTATCGTTTCGTCCTTATTGGCTCTCATGACATGTCCCAACCATCTCAATCTTTGGGCCTTAATGTACTTCACTATGTCTTCTCATCCCATCTCTTCACGAAGTTCTATGTATGTTTTCATTCTGTATTCGCCATTGATTAGTCGGAGTAAGGCCTGCTATCGTTCCGAGTGAATCTTTCATGATGCAGATCATTTCAGAAGCATATGTGAGTACCGGTTTAATTAACGATTTGTATAACTTGATCTTGGTTTTCTTTTGTATTTCCTTATCTTTCAGTATACTCTTATTTGCGTGATATCTTTGTCTTACTTCTGCCTGTCTTTCATTTCTGTTGTTAACCAGGACTCTGAGGTAGTTAAAAATTTTTACTTGTTCAAACGCGTAGTTATCTATGATTAGTTCTCTGTTATTGTCACCATCTTTTCTCCTGCATCTCATGTATTTCGTCTTGTTTACATTAATACTTAATCCCATTTTATATGCTTCTCGTTTTATGGTTCTCAGGATCTTCGTCATACCTCTCATTGTTCTCGATACTATAACAACATCATCCGCGTATGGCAGTATTTGAATTTTTTCAGTTGCTATTGTTCCTTCACAGTTAATACCTCGGGTTATTTTTTAATGTAGTGGCCTGTCTGTTAATTCCACCATTTCGTAATGCCTTCTCAAGTTCTAAATTGCACAACACTGCCGAGAGTGGGTCTCCTTGTCTTAATTCTTGTTCTACGTCAAAATCTCTCGATAGCACCCCATTCGCATTTACTTTATTTTCTGTTTTTTGTAGCGTCAGTTTTACCAGTCGTATCAATTTTGTAGAGATTCCAAAATCTTGTAGTGACTGGAAGAGTGCCTTCTGTTGATGCTGTCATAAGCTTGCTTGAAATCTACAAACAGCACATGAGTTTTCAGCTTGTGTTTGTGACTTGCAGCCTGCAGAAAATTATTTATTGCACATAAATTATTGTAGCACGTCATATTTAATCACTATTTTTTCCACTGCTACACTGCTACATCACAAGGAGAAATAATTTTTCACTAACCTTTTACCTCCTTTACCCACGAAGTTGAATCCTACCTGAAAACAAAGGGAGAAAATAATTAATACTTAATTAGGATTACGTTAGCCAAACAAAACACATTCAAAAGATATTTTATGAAGTTTTGTAAAAATATTTGTCTTTGCTTACCTTTAACACTGTAGTCCTTTTGCCAGTTATGTTGTCCGAGATCAGCTCTCTCCCATCATGAAGTCAATCTTAAAGTTCAACTCCTCGTAACACACTCACATATTATTTGTTATCGATTTCGATTAAAGAAAGTTTTAAAATGAACACTTATAACAAGCAAATTTGACCTGCATCGGTCAAAGTTTTACACACAAAATTTCGTACTCGTCACCACAAACCGATCACGAAAATATTTACTATTATTGATGACCGTAACGCGCACACGATTGATCTGTTTATCTACCAATGTTTCTCGGACGGTGTCCTGAAAGAAAAAAGATATTGTAAAATTAGTATAATTGTAAAATTATGGTGCGGATAAGTTATATTTGATAGTTTTGATTTAAATCCTTCGACGGCTGTGACGGAAATAAACCAATCTAGGTGACTAAAAGTGTTACTCATACGGCACTCAAAGTTAATGACGCGGCTTACACAACAAATTGAAAACAAATTTTTATTTATAAATCACATAATACCCTAAATTTGAGAAACCCCAAAAATTGCAATAATAATTTAGATTGTTCGCGACGCACTTAACGCAATTATAATAAATTCACGGTTATTACCTGAAAAAGCAATTTTGAATAACTAAATAATTTTATACGCACTGACGCCATACTTAAAAAACAAAAGCCAAGCGCGTTCTTTGCAATGTGGAACTTCGCCGCACGTCTTTTGTTTTATCTATGACGCGTTATATTGAACAAGTTAAAAAACTTGTAAATTATGAATAACACTCAAAAGTCGCTAAACATTTTTAGTTGCAGGAAATTCAAAATTATTTAACACATCTTTGTCTTCAAACAATAATCGTGAAATTCATTAAGATCTAAATCTACTTTTTGATTTGTATATAATTTTTCTTCGTAACAAATTCTAAAAACGGTCTGTACTATAGACGATGTCCTTTTACAATATTTGTTACTTAGAAACGCATGTAGTTAGTTTAGTAGATGATCACGATCCTTTTTCAACTATACTTTCGCAATTCTGAATAATAGTAGCTTAAACTTTGCAAACCCCCGAATATTACAACTTGTTGAAATTGTGTCTGCTGCTGTGAATTACTCATTACGCAAATAGAATAAAATTCACGATTATTACCTTAAAACACACATTAAAAACTTCACAATTTTGGAAAACTAAATTTTACAACCGACGCTACTTAAAACAAATGCCAATGTTACGGGTTATTTGCAATGTGGAACTCGCAAGTCTTTTGTTTTAACTATAATGACTCGTAACAAATTAAAAATATTTAATTTATAAATAACATACCTTAAACTTTATAAATTCAGCACACAGATTGTAATTATTGCAATTGTTACTTTTAATAAATTGTTAACTAAAATTATTATTGTATTATGCACTTAACGCAATAATCAAGGTTAGAAAAGATTTAACTTGAAATGCGCTCCAAACAATCACAGCTGGCGGGCGGGGAATGTGAAAACTAAATCGATGTTACCCGCTAGATATGAATAAAGATTTTAAAATCGTATTACTAAGTCGTTGGGAATTTTTGCATGACATTAATTCGGAAAACATTTAGTTTTGCTTAAAATAAAATTTACTTTTGTGTAAGAAAAAAGACCTGAAGTTTTCTACAAAAAATTCAAACCGGAACAAAGGAAAATCTGTCGAAAAAGGTCCCAAAAATCACAAAATCTTAAATTGGCCGTTTTCTGTACATATAGGTCATATCAAAATTAGTGGATAAAATTCAGGGCAAAAGTATTAAAAAAAACGGAGGGTTTTTTTAGGAAGAATTCCACATTTATGTGATATTCTTAAATTCGACTTGGTAGTTTCTTGTTTGCAAAGAAGTTTGCAATTAGAACCACCTGTTGCATAATAAATGACGACCTCTAAGAAGATATTTTACCTACTTTACCGATTGCACTCTACAAAGAGGCCAATTATGAATCTAATCTATTAAAGGAAATGATAATCATTTTTTTAAATTTAAATTATGTCGTTATTAGTTTTGAGGGAATTTTGTCGATTTGCTATTTAATTGAATTTACAAATTAAATTTGAAAATGTGCTAATAAAATATTATTACTAGGGCGGCCAACAATCGCTAAGTGCAGTTTGTCTATTACTCGAAGTGCATAGAAGTTTTGTTGGAAGAAAAAAGAAATCGTGTGGATGGATGTCTCGGAAACCTACAAACGTTTATTTAATAAGGCCCTTTTCAGGGCTCTCATTTATGTCCGATGCTGGGTTTCTAATTATTTGTCAATGCAAGTATTTCTAAAATTAAATTTATTCGTTTGAATAGGTAAATATTATGTAAACATACTGACTAATAAAAATGTGCAATTTTTAATATTTATTTACTTGCGAACAGGTTTATAATATGTAAACATCAAAATTCTTATACCTACTATAAAAGTCTAACTCGAAGAAGGATCGCCGAGGAAATCTGATGTAGAAGTGAAAGGAAATTCGGGAAACTTAAGGAAAAATTCTAAGAAATCTTAGGAATACTACTGCAAACCTTTTTTTTTACTTTTTCAATTTTTTCGGAAGAAACTCTAAAAATTTTCTTGTTTGTTACACTACTTTTTTTAATCTTGCATTTACCTAATATGTTTATTTAAAATACCAATTAATTCTCAAAAAAAAACCAATAGGCCTCGTACCACAAATTCAGCCTAAGGGTCAGGGCCGATTTATCCATTAGGCAAGAAAGGCAGCTGCCTAGGGCGGCAAAAATACTAATTAATAATAATAAAAAATGTAATATAAATTGAAACTTGATTGTAAATTGTACTTAGGTATTTAAAAATCAAATGTAGAAAACATAAACAATTTTTAAGTGCCGCATAGTAATGCTAGAAAGTAAAGAATAAAAATAAACGAACAACAAAAAACTGTCTACTGTTTAAGTAAATAAATTTGTTCTCAGAGTTTATACCTATTTTGCTAATAAATATTATGCTGTTATAATAAGTTCAAATTTTAATTTTAAGGGGGCGGCAAAAATAATATGCCTAGGGTACTCACATGCCTTAACGCGGCCCTGCTAAGGGTCAACAGATTGTAAATAGGGCACTGGCCCAGCGGTCAAACTTAAAAATCATGTCAATTTGTCAATTTCCGTACCCATCGATTTAGCCTATTGTTTAATCTTGACGGAGTTATTTGCAAAATCTTGAGGGACAGGGGAGGGCTGTGTAAATTTTTTTCCATTTTCTCTCCGATTCGAAATTTTTACATAAGTTTTATGTCAATCGATAGAGCTTTGTTTGAATGTTAATGAACTTTTATGTTCATTGTTGTAATTTAATTGAATTAATAATTTAACCCATGACTGAGGAGGTGAGCCCTTCTGTAACTCTACGCCACTGATTCGCTCTCTAATTTATTCACATAATGTAGTAGTCAGTAGTAGTTCACATGTTCACATTGTGCTGCAAATTGAACTAATTTTTGACGTTTACAAATTTCTTGGTTTTGAAAATTTGCTTTGAAATGATAACTGCGAACGAAGAAGTGAACATATTGGAAAGAATCGAGAGAGATGGTAATAATCTCACGTTTAATTTCGTATTATTCAAGTTACTTTTGTAGATTTCCTAAAATTGTTCATCAAACCTAATAACCTGAAAAATGAAACTTTAAAAAATTTAACGATAGCAGAACAAGTTAAAAAGTTAGCCGATGGAATCGAAATGGTCAGTAGCGAGTTACAGAAGCAAGTGCTGGAGAAGCACAATGATTTGATTCGGCAAGCAACGCATGCCAACAAACTAGATAACATTTTGAATGTAATGAACATTCACATGCAGAATTTATTTGCCAATGCCGAAAGGTTAAAAGCTCAGGTAATTTTGTGTTTGTTTATTTTGTACTTATTCATCGTGGATTATTTTAGATTGTAGTTCCTTACCAAGCGTTAGAAATGCACACCAAGGTATTGTCTAGATTACATTTAGCAAGTCACATTTTGAGACAAGTTAATAGAATCCAAAGTTTAAGTAAAAAACTATCAAACACAAACGATCCAGTACAAAAAGCTACAATTTTACAAGAATTAGGTAAGACTAAGATTACACGAGCGATTTATATTTAACATTTCTTCTCTACATCAAAATTTTAATTGCAGAGCAATTAACCGCAGACTCAGATTTGATGGATATCGATGCTGTTACCAATGAACTAAGGAATATAAGAAGTCAGCAACAAAAGGTTGTAAAATTGGCAATGAGTTCGTTAACTCAAGGAATCACATCCGAAAATTTAACCCAAACAACCACAGCTCTGCAGGTTGGTTTAACTTTGTGCCACTAAGGTTTTTCAAGGTGTTGTTTTTTTAGATTTTTATCAATTTGGGCACAATTAAGAACGCAACTGACAATATCGTCGATATTGCTTTGAACGAATGCATTGATTGCCTCAAATCTGCAGTCGACACAAACAGCAACAACACAACTTTTAAAAAACCGGGAGGTCCAGGTCGGGTTAATATGATTTCATCTCAAGGTTTTAGAAGCAGAATTTGGGATGACCTGGAGAAGGCGTTCACCGAGGAATTGTACTGTCAAGCAAAACAAGTAAGCTTTAACGAGCAAGATTAAATTTTGACTCAATATAAAATTTCAGATAAAATTTTTACAAGAAGTTTTAAATAATCTAAATTTATTTGTTAAACACGATATTGCCAGTAGTTTTTGGTCGAGACTTGGTAAGCACATCGTAGATGAAGTAACTAACGCCGTTTCGGCTGTTCAGCAAATGATGGAAACAGATTATCCCAAGTTTTTGAAACTTTATCGTGACATGACTGTCAGATTAAATTACGATTATTTTGCCTACAAGTAAGAAAATGCATTTTGTAATTATTTATTTGACCTAGATTTTCTAGTCGTTCGATTTTGGACAATTGGGAAAACTTATATTTGTCTAGTTCGTTGAATCGTCTCTTGGAGCCCGTTCAAACGATGTTTAATCAAGAAAATTGTGCACCTTCTCACGATAAAATCGATTCAATCATAAGGAACATTACCAAGTTAGAATATTTTACAAAACATTTGGTTATGGGGTAATTTGTCTTTTTTAGCGAGTTAAGTATGGCTTTGATTGAAGATTGTTTAACTGAAAAAGTGATCAAAAATGTCGCCAAATGCGTGAAAATGTTTGCAGTCAAAACTGAACAGCAGTTGTCCACTGGTTCGGAAGCTTCTCAAATTATTGGTAAGGAACTAAGATTAATTTTTACTTTTTACTGAAAATAAAAAGATATTCTTTTTATTTAGCTGGAACACCCAATTCAGGGCAACAACTAAACGTACAGTTAGCAAATGCATTGTATTATTTATTGGTGCAAGTTCAGAGGATGTTGGCCAATATGAGAGACACTTTACCACTGTCAACCATTTCGATAATCAACGACAGCCTCGAAGGATTAAATAATTTAACCGGCGCAATAATTCAACCGTTAATTGGTACATTTACTAAATTTATACTTGACTGATTTTCAAGAAAACGTATCTTTAGTTTCAGTAAATTTGACCATAGAAACTATCATTGTCACAATTCACTTGGAGCAAGATTGGACCAAATACCAACCGCCGACTAACAGATCGAGTATTATTTGTAGTCCTTACATGCGTGAGCTAATCCAATTTATTGTTCGAGTAAACCACACTTATCTTACATCTTATGAAAACAAACAAATTCTTGCGTTAAAGTAAACAGTTTGCTTGTGAAATTATTACAATTCAGCCAAATTATTTTTTTTAGGTGCAGCGAGGTTGTTATTCGTTGCATTGAGTTACTAGTGATCCATTCGGCACTCTTGAGACCTCTTTCGCAAGGAGGGCGTCTGAGACTTCAAGCAGATTACGAACATTTAGAAGGAGCACTCAAAAATTTGTATTTGTATCTTTCAGATTTAGGTCGACCATACAGGTGAGATTGTTTTATATTAATTCACAGATACACTAAATTTTCGTGCAGACTCTTCAAATCCATGGCCACTCTCATAACGTTAACGCCTCAAGAAATAATAGACAAACAAATGTCTGGTAGTTCGGTCCCACACAGCATCGTATTATTACTATTATTTTCTTTTGCTGGACCAGAGTTGGCAAGTCCTCATCAAAATACCGCATGGTCTTTGACTAAACTATCGGCATGGTTAGATGAACATACTCTAGAATCCGACAGGTGAGAAACATAATTTTTTAAGATTTTAAATTAAAAATTTTATTGAACAGGTTGGATTTGATTGCTGGTGCTTTACAAAGGTACGAGAACTTGATACGTCAAAAGAATTTGGTTAATTACGATCCTGTTTATCCTGTTATGTCTAAATTTTTAGAATACGCATTGAAAGCAGAATAATAATGTAAATATTGATATGTACAAAAATGGTTTTAATATAAGAAAATAAAATTATCTTTTTAATCTCTAACCTCGAGTCTTTTTATAAGGTTGACTTTTCCATTCTTCCCATCAATGTCCCAGGCACGGAACTAGCCCTGTTAGACTAAGTGGGCCGAAGCCGGGCCCAGTTATTTTTAAGGGGGCCAAAGACCTAAAATGTTTTTAAAAAAGCAAAAAAAAAAGGTGATGTACGTGACTAATAACTAAAAATAATGCAATACTGCGATTATCTTAAAAATGCGTATGTAAAATATTTTAAACTTAATTAGTCAGAAATAAATCACGAAATTCTTTATTTGCCAGGGTGGGCCAGCACAACTTTTAGGTGGGCCATGGCCCCCCCCCGTAGTTACGTGCCTGCAATGTCCTATCCTTTTGATTTTAAAATGGTGATAATTAGAATGAGAACTTTTAAACACAAAAAATGAATAAGAAATTAAAACTACTGGATTAACGAGATTCTTGTAGTAAATTAAACATTGGGGGACTCTAAAGAAGGGATTTTATTTCGGGAGCGGCGAATTTTTGCAAATTTGATTATTTACTGTAGAATAGTTCAAAAATCGCTTGTCGGAGAAAAAGTGACTTTAGCCGTGCGTTATATATTGCTGTGTTTTTGCCCTTTAAATTGGGAATTAAATTGGGGATAAAATGAATTTGTTGTTTGTTGGGTTGTCTAACCGATAGTGGTTTACGCCAATTAATTTTGTTTAAACGTGCTCGTGACTGAAGAAACTGAAGAATCATATTAAATCAAAGAAGCCGCGTGACTAGGTACCACGTGTGTATCTGACGCTCGTCACGTTATCCTATCATATAGCGCTATATCATAGGAGTGGTTGCGCTAGTGTGAACTCACGCAGTTTACGCAGCGTTGCGAGCCGGTACTGTGCGATATTAAAGTCACGTACATTAGACACTTCCAGTTTGCTTTTTTATATTTTTTGTGTCCAAAAAAAATTATGACAATTCGCACCGCACAAAATAGAAACGCAGAAAGCGAGTTGGTTTATTAAAAAAGTTTAGCAGTCGAAATTAGTAGCGAATTAAAAAATTTGTCGGGCGTTCGATGGTCCGGATTTTCGATTTATAATTTTCTTCCCTCCGTGCTTGTTGTTTTTCGTAATTTGGTGAAAAGTAAAAATTAAGAGGATCGACCGTGCGTATCGATTAGCTAAAGTGGTCCGCTGTGGTGAACGTGCATTGCCCCAATGTTTGGACCAAACGTTACTTTGATACATCACAATTAATACTTACAAGATTAACAAGTGTAAGTACACACTCACAGTTGATAGGATGTAATAGGAGGGACGGGGGTGTTGTTATGCAATTCGAAAATTCTAGGCACGTAGATATGTCCAAACTAGGTAGCACATTATCTGATTAAAGTGTCATCATTATTGTTGTACTCGTAGAGGTCGGATTTATTGAGTCCCCACACTTGGAGTCCTTCGTAATTGTGTGGGGTTTATACATTTAATCTTAATTTTTGAGTATTTCGTGACATTTGGTCATGTGTTTTACAGACGATAAGATGCTGCAGGACCTCACATAAGGTGTTGCTCTGAAGGGGGCTACAGGTTTGGAGATGCCCACTATGTTGTCCGTATTGGAAGATGAAGCGGGCACCTTGGATGGCTTCTCTTCTCATGTGGATTCCAGTGCAATAACTGTCGTGCCCCCAAGTCCATCTAACAAACCGCTCAAGACATTTGCCGAAATACAAACTTTACTACAACAAGGACGCAAACAGGACGTCAAAGTTATCATACGAAATAATGGTTGGCCCGTCAATCATCCCATCAGAGCTCAACTCTGGCCGATGCTTTGTGGACAACATCACAACAGCAAATCGAGTGATTTGGATGGATTTTATTGGGATATGGTTAATCAAGTGTTTGGTAGCACCGAATTACCTGACAAATCTGTTAGTTTACCTCCATTTGTGGAACCGTCACACTGTCAAGCTTATTATTTAACTCATCGTGGTCGTAGTATAGCTGATCGTGTAGTGTCCGTTCTTGGATATGCTTGTCCCGACATCGTCTACAGTCCCTCTCTGTATCCCATTTGTGCTCTTCTTCTTCATTTTATGTCGGGTAAGTTTTTTTCTAACCATTTGATTATGATAAATATAGAGTTTAGTAAAAGTTTTATAAAGATTCCAATGTAACAAATGAAAATGGCATCAACCCAACACTCGATGTTTGTTCAAAATTCAATAATAAAATATGCGCTTTTTTAAAAAATATGACTTGCCTTGAAAAATAACCGTCGAAACAAACCACAAATTAAATTTGTAGGCAATTATTCTGGTATTTTTACCAATAATTACAGAGTGTAAATATCAAATCTCAAATATCTTCAGATGCGGAAAAACTATATTTTATCTTTATTCTTATCAATTGCTTTGGGTAGCTAGCAAAAAATATTTAAAATATTGATTTAGCGTCGTGGTATTTTCCATACTCGGATGGAACCCGACTACCCGGTTCACTACATATTAATCGTTTGAGTTTTTCTCTCATCAAAATAAGTTAAGTTTCAGTTTCCGAAGGTTTTTTGATTTAAAATTTAAAAGCCTATTGATTTTTGAGCTTTTCAAGGTTGAAGGACAATGTGTCATTAAATAGAAAGGTGCCTATTATTTTGACGCCTTAGGCAAGTGCTCTTGAGAAACAAACTTTTTAACGGAGGCACTTGAATAAGCTGATGCTGTAAAATTTGTTATATGTTTTTACTTTTGAGCAAAACTCGACGTGGTCTCAATTGAATACTCGCCGGATTTTAAATGTTTGGTGCGCGGATTTAGATAACGCGACTAGACAATTTCATGGGAACCGGACGTTAAGTTTTGTGAACAACAAGTTTCTTAGTTAAGTTCGAAAATGATAAACTGGCAATTAATTCAGAAATTGAAAATGGCAGTAGAAGAGCTAATCAAAATCGAAAATGGTATTTTAGAATCACCAAAATATGCACTATACACTTTTTAGAACTATCTTTGACTAAAAATCTTGACTAATTAAGTTTTATAATAAAAGCATTCATATTTTATAAATATTTTCGTCGAGGTAATTAATTAGGAAAAATAAAACTTACAAAATACATAAAATTTCTTGGCGATTCAAAAATACTAATATTATGTTTAATATCGAGTTTCACTACATGACTCGCCAATCTATCGATTAAAATAGGAAATATTTGGAAGTATTGGTTTTTGAACAAATCTTGTTTCCAGCTTAAAACTATCTATTGAAAATATTTCAATTAAAAATTTGAACAGGGGTGAATTTAGTACAAATTTGCAAATTATATAAAATAACTCTTTAACTAATAACTAATTTTTAAGATTTTTTATGTTACTTGTAATAGTAAGTTAACCCAAATTCAATGGTTAACTTAGATTTTGACCAATCAGGATAGTCATAAACGTAGGTTAACCTTTAAATTTGGGTTAACTTACGATTGAAAAACTGAGCCTGTGCCTAATTTAGTATCCTTCGGTTATAACCAAAGGTTTATTGCCATAGAAACAATTCAGACAACAAATGTAAATCTATAGAAATTACCCTTTGGTTCGAGATAACCGGAGATCGAAAAGTTAAAACGTAACTGACGTAAAACAAAATCCAAACACACGGAAATCCAATCGCATTAGTACACTCAAATGGCAACCAATGAGTGATGACGGTATCCAATTAAATTAGAATACGGGAGTAATTTGTTTGGATGTAAGGCAATTTGACGTCACCCATCAATATTATAATAGAAATCATCTTTTGGTTACCCGTTACTAAAAATATTTTGTCTCCAACCGTCTTAATACCAATTCGTTCCAATACTACTACTATATCTCACCCAGGTTCATTGATTGAAAGTCATTCATTTTATGAAAGCGTTATCAATGCAATGAGCAGATTCATGAATGCAATGAATTTTTTCATTAATACCATGAGATTTTCAAATTTAACTGAAAATCGTAACAAATTTTTAAACATTTTCTTCGCAAAATAATCGAAAATAGACCGGCTTATAAAGAACGAAAAAAAATTTGCTTGAAAATATTGCCAAGCTGCCAAGTATATCCATCGTTTTATACTGTTTTCGGGCACATACATTTTGAAGAGAATTGGAGTATTTAGGCCATTTATAATTTTACATGCGGCCAGCAGGTAGACATTTGTGAGTTAAATTCGACAAGCTAGCATTCGAACTGCTTGGCCGTTCACTTACCATGATGGTGAAAGTTGCAAAGTATTTAGTGCAATAATAGATTAGATTTTCTGGGGACGCGAAAAGGTTTACTAAATTTGTGAAAAAATTATTTTTGAACGCTGTACTATTTTCATTACAAATGAAAAATTCATTTGTGGTTTATTAGTAAAACCTGATAATAACCATATCTGTATTTTAGGACTGCACTAAAAAATTTAGTAAACATTTAACTGAAATGCACAAGATAAATTCCTTACGATGTATTTTGTTGTTAAAATTTTGCGTATATTTCAGTTCTTAAAGTATTCAGTAAATATTTTAGTGAATCTAAAAACAGATATGGACATACTTTAAAATATTAACGAGTGGACGTTATTACTATTCTCATTTTTGTTATTATTACGCATATTACCCACTAAAATTGCACTTAATTTTATGATGTGTAAGTTTGATAATAATTTCAAATTTATGGCAATAAAAAATTAATTTAACTTGTAATGATTAGGGTAATAATCATTAATTTAACAAAATTATAATACTTGACAATACAACGATTTTTTCTCCATTAAAACTCATTATAAAATGGATTTATAATGAATAAATAAAACATGACAATAAACCGCCTGTGTAATTTTATTGTAATAGCAAGAAGTTATTTTATAAATAAAGTCGTTAAGTTCAATCGCATTTCTCTTGCTATTGTAATAATTAAATAATATTTCATTCAGAAATTTACATTTACTTTTGAAAACCGAAAGTTATTTATTGGAAAATTTAATTACCGCTGGAAGATAATTTTTGCAACGGTTTTACGATTTCGATGTTCAGGCATGGAGTTAGAGTTACCCAAGGACCCATCATCGAGTTTTAGCTTTAGTAGATAATATACACAAATTGTGTGTAAGGGATTTTTGACTTGGAGGTAGAAGATCAACCGAGGAGAAGTAGGAGTATTTTTTTACATTATTTCATTTCGAATTATTATTATTATTGCTTGGGGAGTATCTTCCGAGTTAACTCTCTGAAGCTTGGTGGTTGGAATTAATTACATAAATATTAGATATTATGAGCTTTTAACTGGACGAATAATGGAAAGTAACACATCATAATAATCGGGCTGGACTTGAAAATTAGAACAAAGATAGAATTTCTTCCTATATTTCGTGTACTTTATCAGTTTTTGTAAATATTATCGAGTGCATTATAATTATTACAAACTGATAAATAGTAAGAATTTTTGTGTTACTACTACAATTATCTTTTAACCTTACATCATTTTATTGAATGCTTTGTTATCGTTAATTAAATAGTTTCCAAGGTAAATTATTTTTGAGTTCGTAAGATAATCTAGTAATATTTGCGTAAATTGAACCGAATTTGATTAAATTCCGACCATAATCCTTTTTAATTATTTTATACTTCTTATCAATATTAGCATAGAAGTAAGTAGTGTTAGCTATTTGTGTTTGTTGTCTATTTTGCGTTCGTTGTTTAAGTTTCTATAAATATTTTTTGGTAATATTGAATTAAGTTCTCAAGTTTCCGTTCGTTGAAATTTTAAATCGCAATGTTTTCGAAATTAGGACGATATTCCTTTTTTGCTTTTGCTACTAGTTTCTTCTTGTATTTTACTAAAGTTTTCCCTTTTAACCCTTGGAGTTTTCCAGAGTTGCAGTAGGCACGCACGTGACTCACGAATAGGGAAATCCTATTGATCACTTCCCTAATACTCGTAATATTTAAATTTTTGACGCCATTACCTTGTTTTGATTTCAGCAATATCAAAACTAGCGTAATACTCACCAACTTTTACATACAATGGAGTATAATATAGTGGTAATAGTACTTGTAATAAGCCAGTTTTAACATCAGAAACTGTTATTATACACGATAATTACATGGCATGTTATTTTTATTCATGAGCATGTCGAAAACATCTTGAGAAAAGATTTCGTTCTGACAAGATGGATAATTTAATTATGTAATTTAAAATAGACTTGGTAAATCGATAGATCGAAAGTTTTTGTCCCCCACATCTATCGGGTTGCACGACCTTAGGTAAACGGCAATTATGATTTTTTAATCAGCAATTGCTAGAGGGCCAATGCTCTACTAATATTTGTCCTTATTAAAGTCATTGCATTTTTACCTTCACAAACGTTAACAATTAAAAAAACTGGATTGTCGATTAAGAAATTCTGCAACAATCTGTATTGTTTTCGGTCGATCAAGCTAAAAATTTCTAGTTAAATCGTGAATGCTTAATTCGAAAGAGATAACGTAAGTATGCAAGATTGCTTGCTCCAATTTACTGAGAGCCATTAGCCATTATCGTGGATAGCTGTATCTTTTGACAATATCTCTGTCGAGTCGGGTTTATACTACTTGTTCGTCCATGGCTAAATGCAAAGTCTCGTCGGTGTAGTCGTAAACACCTCTTCAACACCTGTTGTTGAAAGTCGCGATAATTTCTAATAATAATACATTCGGTCAGTATTCCAACTGCATGATTGAGCTAATACCGAATATGCAAAACAAGTCCAATTTGCTCAATTAATCCTGTTTGCATTAAAATTAATTACGAATGCGTTGGTTGGTTTAATATTGTCGCCTTCAATTATTTGAATATATAATTTAAACTTAAAATGTTTCACATTTTTCTTATGTAAAATTATCACCATAGCTTCTTAAAATTCTTTATTTAGCCTACGTACTTCTAAAAGATTTGGCTTATGATTTGGACATCCGTGATCCAAGAATAAATTAGCTGATAATAATGCTTTTGGCACGCAAATTTGTTATTGTTTCTGGTGTTTCGGCTACGTACGTTATTTTTGTTTTCATTTATCATGCAAATTGGGCCACATTTTTGTTGCATCAATGATTTATTGATCTTTGACCCGTTGATGTTATTTCTATTTTAGAATATCGCAATCATATTAAACTCGAATCGATCTGATCAAGTGATGGAATTGCTTCTAATTTTTCTGAAAGCGTCTAGATCCGAAAGTTTCGTGGATTAGAATTGGTTTGGGTACTCGCAACCGATTTTGATCTTGATCCATGCCGATGTTTCATATTGCACTAGAAAATCATTTTTCGATTTTCTCATTATTTTTATGGCGATTGCCCTCACATATTCGACGGTTCCATATCCCTTTTTATATTCTATTATTGTCCAAGTCACCCAAAGGTTCATTTTGGAATTATTGCATATGGGACGATTTATTGAATTCTTTGGATTTTTCAATTGCTTGAAAGAGTACTACTGCGTTTCTTTTAAAATTTTATTGTGGGAATTGTTTAGTGACAAATTTTTATTGTCGGGAGTGAGAGTGGCTTAATTATATTAAATATGGTGTATCACATTTGCGCAGCGTAATAAGTGTGCAGGATACAGCAATTTGTTGTTTAATTTTTCTATTATTTATGAGTTGCTCTATTAGGGATATTTGACTTTATAAGTGCACACTTATTTTTTAACTTAAATTTAAAAAAATGTTCTTACTTAAAAGTCGCAGTTTCGTTCTTATATGGAGAATTGACAAATTAAACTTTAAATAGGAAAAAGGAATTGGCTAATTGCCAATTTCATGGGGAGTCGAATGGGATGGGTCGAATTTAATTTTGTTACAGTAATTTGTCTAATTATAATTTTTATGTCTACTAAAGAGTTTCGACTTGTTAAAATAATTTAGTTTTTTTTTTTCAAATAATTCGCGTTTCAATCCAATCGAAATATTTTTCGAAATTAAAATGAAAATGAAAATAATCCTAGGAGTTTTCTTGGTATTTTTTCGACGATGATTTCTTCTAAAAATATTTAATTTGCCAAATCTGAAGCCAACAAGTAGTGTTGATGACTCGTTTGCATTTGATGCAAATTACATGCACAAGATTCCACACCTACATAAAAATTGTTTGCATCTTATATTTTATGAATCAAAAATAGCATTTTTGATTGCAAGGGTGTTCGAATCTGTAACCTAATTTCATGACATGTTTATACGAAAACGCATATCTGAGATGTACGGATTTGTGTATGTGTACGGAATAATTTGGGTCAAGTTCAAATTTTGAATTATTATTAAAGTAAATGCTAAATGTACTAAAAGTTTAAAATTAGCGTACTGACCACACTAATTTTTTGTTCACTTTGTTTAAAATATTAATAGAATTTTTCTAGGTTGCAACTTGGCGCAACTTGGCTATAATTTATAGATAATCAAACGCCTGCCATTGTTACGAAATTAAAAAAAAAAATTGACAAACAGAAATGCGTTACTATGGGAATCCCAGGGTGCGTACTGTCGAAAGAGCTATAACTCAATTTGTGTTTCAGCAATTACAATTATTCACGTGATTATTACATAATCCAATCAGAGGCAGCCGTTGGATTGAACGTGTTTGGTCTGTCTATTGTCTATAAATTTTGAAATTTATTTTTCCTTTTGCAATCAAAATCATGATATACTAGTGCCAAAAATTGCACGAATTGTGGACATTGCCATTCAGCCCAAAAGCCCAAAAAATAAGAAAATTCTGTTGGGCACCAAGATAAAACTTGGCTTCAAAAATTATTCGTAATATTTCAAAAGAAACCTCGAATTGCATTTATTTGGAATTCATGAGTCAATCAGGACATGCACCTTATAACTTGCAGATAATAAAATCTTTTCGACAAATTTTTTAATATTCAAAAATAGTGTATTTACAATATTTAGTTGAATTTATTTAATTTCTGTGTGACTGACTATACCTTTAAGAAGAAGAACGAAATGTTTTATTAAATTGCCAAGTTCGAGAGCACCTGTATTTATTCAAGTTTAATGAGAAAATTTGAAAATCAGTTTCAAGGCCAAACTCAAAATAGCATTTTCCTCAGGTGGTGTTAATTTAAGAACGCAATTTCGTAACTAAATCAAATTTAATTATTCACGGGACAAATTTAAATTCATTTTTCAAATTATTGGTATTGCAAGGAATTTGTTTTGATTGGCAACGTTCCCAATAGAATATATTGGTTATTTTTATGTTTTGCATTGCATACTGAAGTAAACTTTTGGTTTAGCGGTTATTTAACATATGGGAAATATATTTGGGATCATTTCAATATTTAAATAAGTTTTGACTTATCGACGTGTCGACGGACGTTCAAGTCGAGTTCCCGATTTTATCTATTATTTGGTGTGGAACTCGCAGTCGTCGACTTACTAGATAAGAGCCAATTTCATAATGAGTTTTAAAGGAAGCTTTAAATTTAAAGCCGGTTTTAAAGCCAAAGTGATCATTTTGATTGGTTTATTTTGTCTTAAAGTCGGCTTTAAATTTAAATCTTCCTTTAAAACTGATTATGAAATTGGCCCTAAGCGAAAAAGAACTTACTTTTCTCTTTCAATTTTTTTTAATAAAAATCCGAATTACTGTTTTTTATTTATTACCAAACATGGACTATAAACATGATTGCGAGTTGTGTTAAAATTAGTATCATTGATCTATCTATCAATTAACAACTTGGAATTGTAAATAATGTTATGTTTACAAAATAATAATATTTTACATGTTTACATAAAAGTGACAGAATATATCAATCGTGTATCTACATCACTAATTATACGTGATGTCTATTATTAGTATTGGAAGCGTGGGCAAAAACATAACCAGTTAATACTTTTTTTCTTACACGCATGTGATCTTTTTTTTTTCAAAATTGAAATATATCTTTTCCCAATAATATAGTGTTGAAAAAGTTTTAAACGTGGGCGTTTTATTGGGTTTGAAAAGTGAATTAAAAATAAGTAAATTTTGTCTGTTTAAACATGGAGATCATAACCAAATACATATTTCAGTTTATCTGAATATTTAATTGTTGACCTCATTTTAGATTGGATGCAACCTTTTTAAGGGTGTTTAGGGATCTAATTTTCCTTCTATCATTTAGTTATAGTTTTCCTGGTTGGTTTACACGAGAAGGTAATGAACAATAACATGAAAAGCTCTTCCGAAACTTTTACGGATAAAGAAGTAATTTTAAAGTTGGGTTTTCGTAAATACGCTGTAAAGTAACGCAACACGATTGATCTAACGGTATTTGTGTTTCGCATTGAACCAATCAGAATCCCGGCTTTGCGGCATATCCACGTGACGTGGTATGATATTACAAAAAATAATAATAAATTATTTATGTGGATTTATAGCGATGCTTATTAAAAATTAATAGCATTTTTGAAGGTATAAAGTAATAAGTAATTCTTTTATGTGATTACTAAATTAATCTCCTAATCATTTAATTACCTGATGATGCCATAGCATAATAAAAAATTTTATAATTTACACTTCTATTAATCTAATACAAAAAGTATGTAGATATTATTGTTTGATCAGCTTGCCCTTAATTGTATCTTAAATTTTAAGTATGGTTTGTAGGGGTGGTTTGTAAAAGAAAATGTTAAGATAAACTGGTTAAAACCGCTTAAAATATTGAAATTTTTCCTATATTTGTTTTATGAGCCGCACCCTTAATAAAGGTATCTTACAAGTATCTAGAGGTGGATATTTTTCAACTTATTTTTAAGATGTGGGTCATAAAACTTAAAAAGTATTTATTTGTCTAGTGGAACGGTAAACAGATTACAGTGTATAATTATTTGTGAAATATTCTATATTTTAGTCCTGATAAATTCAGTGCATTTTTGGCGATTATAAAATACTGATATGGATTTTATCAATTTCTTAAAGCGATCAAATGCAATTAGCTAAAGCATTCAAGGTAAACTCTTATTAAATTAAAAAATGTACATGGCATCGGTCGCGTGATCTATCTTTTAGATAGATACTTCTTTCATTAACAGATCCAAAAATAATATTAAGGCTAATGTCCACTTGAGACAGAGTCTCGAGACTTCCCCATATAAACCCATGCTAATACTAGTCTCAGTATTAGTTTCAGAGACTTAGGTATTAGCATGGTTCATATGGGAAGTCTCGAGACTCTGTCTCAAGTGGACACTAGGCTTTACGTACATCTGAAAGGTACTTAGATTAACCATTTTGTTAAATCTAAGGTGAGATAAATTTGTAAACTAATATTTTTGGATAAATAAAAATATTTTTTTAATCCCGAAGAAACCGCGAGAGCTGGCGAAACGTCGACGAGAGAAACCAAATTGTGTTATTTGGTTTTCAAATTAGGTATTAAATAATTTACTGTGGTTGTACATTTTGGTTGTAATAATTTGCGGTGATTTTAATGGTATCGTTGTTTATGTAGGCACCTACTTATATTTCATAAATTATTGATTGTTCACTATAAATAAATAAATATGAAAAAATGTATTATTGATTTTCATTTAGAAAACTAAAATTTTCCTTTTAAATATTTTATTGTTGAAGATAACGCGAGTTAAATTTGTCAAATAAATTATTCTTTTAGATAATTTTCATATTTTTAATGAAATTAGATTTTAAAAAATTTAAACTTATAGATAATTTATTTTAAATTGGATGTATGGGCAATGCATCTAGCAAGGTTAGTATTCTTCTTTATTATTAAAATGCTCACAGAACCGTGTGTGCCAAGTACATGGCCGACAGTAACAACTGGATGAAGTTCTAAATTAAGGATCACCTCACAAGAGTTGAACAACTCGATGTTGTTGGAAAGACGATGGAAGTTCAAAAAGGGACATTTCTCTAATGATACCTATATTTAAAATTTCAATTTTCTATTGAACCTTAGTCGTCTTAAGTGCAGTATTTTGCGAGATTCCTTTAAAAGGAAAAAGATGTATTATCGTCAGTTCTTTTTTTTTGAAATTGCATCGTGTAACGTACATGTCCAGTATAGCTTATATTTCGATTCGACATATCGATGTATTTAACATAATAATCAATATTTCGACAACTACATAATTATATTGACGTTAAATTCTTGAATTTTAAGATTACACTCCGATAATGATAATAATAACGTTCTGTAGAAAATTGAATTTTTGTTTGCTTATTAATGCTTTTGAACTTGAAAATTTTTCGACCATTCAATTTGAAATATACCGAGCTTCGTGTGAATCTGGCTTTACAATTCCAATTCTTCCATAACCCGTTCATTTTTTAAAAGCATACTTCAAATGCTTTAAATAAATGATTTTGTCAATTTTCCAAATTTTTTTACAAAATATTTAAGTTTCCTGCTTCTATTTTTTATGTTGGCTTTCTCCCCAATCAATAAATTACAACTTCAGATGTTATCTTTCTTTGTTTTAATTGTATTCTTTATTATTATTATTTAAATTTTTGTTTAAAATATTTATTGCCATTGAAGCAGTAAACGTAATAGATAATAATAATATGATAATGCAGATTGAACGTCGAACTAATTATTTCAAAGCTAATGAATACCTTGGTTGTTGTCATCCTTCATTAGTAATGGTGATGTATCGATATAATTAGCTTAATAATCGATAGCAGATAATGTTTAATTTCAAAAGTAAATAATGAGTTTTAAGTTTTTAATATTAGTTATCAAGTAGTTGTAGTTTGTAATTTTTATCCTATCCTCGTTTGTGAAATTTTGCGAATCTACTCATTTCACTTGTATCTTTCCATGTTTTCCAATAAGGATTGTATTTATGGAAATGAAAATATCAACTTCCGTCCGTTCTTTGAATGTTAATTGGCGGAATAATTAGAAAAATATTGGTACTCTCGTACTAATATTAATTTACTTGAATTTTGGAAATGACTATTAAAATAAAGTAAAACATGAGACTGATTAAGCTATTTTGCGAGAAGTTTTAAATGTAAACAGTGAAGCAGCGAGCAACAAGTGCAAGTAAAATATCCTTTAAAATGTTGATAGGACAAGTCTCACAGATCAACAACCCAGTCCGTTGTCGTAACCTTCTCAAAAATAATTTTTTTCAATTTGGGTAATAATTTTTTAGTGATAGTTTAGAATCAACACCAATACAAGTAGATTCTCAAAAATGGAAGAACAAAAAAGAAAATAATGTCTTTAGTCTAAAAGTCTTTTAGTTTAAAAAAACATTACGACCGATTTCTGGGTTGTCGTGCCTATGCTATGGGGCAACGTAAGTGCTGTGAGGGTCAACGCGACACGAATTTTTTTGTTTGGTTATATTAATATATTGTTTGTTATTTTCAAATAAAATTTCCTGCTTTCAAATAGCGGGAGAAAAAGTAGCACTTTACTTCCGAACACATGTGATAAATTTGATGAGAACGTAAAAACTACTTATCCGTGGCAACCGGACAAATTACTTTACACATCATAAAGCGTGCAATTTTGATACCTTTTTTGGTGCTAGTAGGACAATATTTGTTTTGAATTGCTTGAAATCGGTCCGCTTTGCATAGTAACCCATACGAATATAAATATTATGATGATCAAGTGAGGATGAGAAGGTGGGATGAACGATTGTCTCGTACATCCGCATTTTGATTACATACTATCAAACAGTAGAAGTGGGATTTAAAGTGGATTAATTTTTTAGGAAAATTTACGAGAGTTGATTTTAAGGGATGTTTTGATTTATTTAACTTGGGACGTTTTCTATAGTATAAATTTAGGTTTCTAGTATTAGACCTTTTAGAATCTTCCTCATTTTCTGAACTCATATCTCAGCAAGGGTTTTAGTTGTTTATTGAGATTAATAGTACGATTATTATTGTAGATGTGCCTTTTTAATTTAAAAAACACCACATAAAAATACTAAGAGTAATTCATAGGCTTGTTTTGCCAAAATTGGATGTTTTCATAGAGTTTTTCTAAATTTTAGATTTATTATTTAATTTATTAGAAATTTAGATTTATTTTATAGTATTTTTTAGTCGAATTTGATTATGAATTAAAATATTTTTAAGTAGCCGTGGGATATAAATGCTAAAACCTTTCTCGAAAGAGCAAGAGGCTGATGGTCCAAAAAATTATAAAAAAAGATAGTTTGTGCAAACTTCCAATTTTTTACTACGAAACACCCTGTATTATCTATAGTTTTTTATTTTATCATTTTGTAATCGACTGGAGTATGTATTTTACGGTTAAGGTTGAACTTTATCTTCAACGATTATGGACATGCCTTTTGTTTATTCAATACAAACACGCGCTTATTTTTCAAATTTTATTGTAGTTTAACCGACTTTGTTTGATTTTAATTAGTATATTTGTTATAAATAAAACAGAGTTTGCCTAACTCACGGTAAATTTCTTCGGAAAATCTAAAAAGAAGTTTTGCTAAAATTTGCTTCGGTGCAGTGACGGATCCAAGGTGCGATGTGGCCCATTTGTACTATATTATGAAAAATTATATCCATTTTTAAATTTTACTATCAATTTTGTTCTTGTTTTGAATTATTTGTTAAACACGATAAGATAAAATTAGTAACTAGATTACATTACTTTTTCTGTAATTATATTCAAATCATTTAATTGGATGTTATTGGTCATGTAACATTATTTACCCCCAATTTAAATCGTCGACGAATAAAATTGTTTTTCTTATTTTCTACATTCTCATTATTGTTTAAATTGAATTACGAATTAAGTTCTAATTGTTTTAAAAACTTATTACGTAAACGTTGGAAGCAAAATTATCGTCACAAGGTTGAAATATTTTATATATTACATATTAATTTAAGGTTCCTTTTTAATTTTTATACTAAGAGATTTTCTATTACTACATAATTAATTCATTTTACTGTTTTCAGAGGAGGAATGCTACCACTGTATGACCAACTTGGTTGCTTCGAAGGAGAAGATGTTTATCACACAGACAAAGCTATTGTATGAAGTAACGTGGAAAACTGTCATGCAAATTGCCAAAAAACACGTGGTAGGTTTTCTTCAAGCAATATTAAATCTAAGGAACGATAAAAATAGATTCATACTTTTCCTATCCACCTGGTTGCAAGTAAAATAAGATTAAAAGCATTGCAATTTTTTTTATTATTAAATTTGCGTGCAATTATGTTATAAAAAAGCAGGACAGTAAACAGATAAACACAGCATAAAACAGTATTTAATTAATTTATTTATCAATATTTTTGACCTTGGTTATGTAAACAAAACACAACATAGTTTTTCAGGAAGTAAAAATTTGCATTACATTATAGGAATGTGCTACGAATTCTATTGCTAAATTTGCACTCCTACACTTTCTTTTTATTTAATTGGAGTCTCCTGACTGTATTCACATGACTTATCGTTTTTTTTTTGCACTAATATTGATAAATCTTGACAAATCAATGCCATTAGGGGGTCAACGCTCTGAATTTTTAGACACAATATCAGTAGATCCTTTTTAATCTTTTGATATTTTTAAACTTGTTTGTTTATTAATTTTTTATTTGTTGCAATTTTTTTATATTTTAGAAAGCTGCTGCCGTACACCTTCAGAGGCATTGCTCCACCTCACGGGTGGAACGTATTTACATTGACTGGATATGGTGGATACTGCAGGATATGCCGTTTGCTCAGTTGGTCCGAGTCATGGATTGTTTTTTCCATGAAGGAATAAAGGTATGCTTGTTTGTTCATCTGATAATACTAATTAAATTTTGTTAAAAACGAGAAAAGCGTGTTGTTTTCATAACCTATTAGTATATTTTATCTCTATTATTATTGCGCAGGTGTATTTTGTCGTAACTGGGTATATTTTAAGCTTGCCAACATTTTTTTGGCTGTAAACTATCTGTTGTGAATTAAAATGAATTGGAACTACCTTGAAAAATATAATGTCACACATAAAACTATTTTATGCGCTTACTCTTTGCTTATTCATTTCAAAACTATTCTTTTTTTCCCGAGGTGACTAATTTTTCACCTCGAAGGGAATTCTTTTACGATTTTAATCGACGTTAGGCATATTTATTTGTATATTTTAAATGAAACGAAAGAAACATTAATATTGCTGCACCCAATTAACTTTTAGGTTTTCTACAGAGTAGCGATGGCAATCCTGATATTGTTTCACAAAAGTTCGACCGCTTCCAATTCTGAATGGATGTCAGAAATTCAAAAAAATGGAGTCGATATTGCTTTGACCAAGTTTTGTAAAGAATTGCCAGTTTTGCCGCAAAAGGTATTAAAGGTTGCATTTGGAATTCGTGGATTAAGTTCCGCTTACATATTGAGAGTGTTTATGCGTACAGAAATGGTTTTGAAAAGTAAGACGGTTATTAGCGGTTCAAGGCAACTAATTCGATCACGATCGACCGAAAATTTACCGAATAGCCAGAGTCAAAATAATATTCAGATGGTATCTCATACACTGACAATACGAGAGGTGAGCTTTTTTTATTTAATGTTTATTTTTTTATTAAACTGAGAGCATCACCAGTTAAGAAGAGTAATTTTTTGTATATTTTTGCTTCTTGCATCATTTTGATTACTTGGTGATGGATTTTTTTAAATAATTTTTATTGTAAATAGTTCTGTAACTTATCTCTTTGGTAAGGGATTTTTTCATTTCCTCTTTTAGTTTCTAATTTTAACTTTTTAACCATTAAGTTAATTTCACTTGAATAATTTTGAGCTGCGCTATTTCAAATTTCCAAATCTAAATATAATTACATTTTTTTGGAAAAACCTCTGTAAGTGCAATTTACATAAGGCGTCTAGGACGTGTACACTTTTTAACATACCGACGATGAAGAAGGTGAATCCGAATCTAGAAAGTAAAGCATTATGCAATACAAATGTAATCCCCTATCCGAATAAAAGAATTTGTACAAAGGCATAAATTATCTAAATGTTTTTCGAGAAGGTAATCTTAAATTTTGATAACAGAATTGCACGTAGAACGCCTTGTGAGAGCATTTAAAATTTTTCCAAAAAAGAATTGCGCAGCTCTTCTTTCATTTAAGTGATTCTTAGAGAAAATTTCTTTGTAGACCGTTCATTTGCATTTCAGAGAATGTCCGAAGAGATGTACAATGAAATGGTATTGTATTAGTTTTATATTGATGAGTACGCATTGACTGTCCACTTTGTCTTTAGTATTGAAATTATTGCCTTAACTCTGTATCAATTTTAGGTTCTTTTCTTACATTTGAAGCAAATAATTTTTTTATTTCAAATTGAGTCAATATTTGAAATTGATACAGAAATTCTTGTTAAATAATGCTATTTCATTTCATTGCACCTGAATGATATTCATATTGTTCATAACTTAACAATTTGGCTTTAATTATCAACAAATTTTGCTACCTCTGGCAAGGTAACAAATCATGAATGGTCATGCAGCATCACTTTAATTTAGGGAACCGCCATAGTTGTTTAACCAGCATTTCATAATTTTGTTGTTGTTTGTTTAATGTTAAAGGCAACTTTGTTCAAAGGCATGAGATTATTCCTGAAAATTAACTCAAGAATGTTAATTTAAAAAAAAAGTGTTGATTGTTTTTATTCCAATATAATCGACTTGTTGTTTGTGTCTTATGTTAAAATTTAAACCTTAATGTTTGTGCGGTTGTGTTTTTGTGCTGCTATCGATTAAAAAGGGAGCGCATTCACCAGGTCCTCGCGCTCTTTCGATGGGCGTCTATCCCATACAGAATATTAATTCACGCATACTCGATCATCAGGATGTAAGTCTAATGTACCTTTGATCTCCCTATGATGTTTTTGCACTTTTAGCTTGTTTTTGTCGCTTTTTTGACATTGCAAAGCTTCGTTTATTTTAAATGTTCAATATTTTGATTTGGTGTTGCTAAATGTGGATACCTAGAGTTTGCAAGAAAATGGAACATTTTGATGGAAAAAGGATTGTAATGTACTTCCAATGCAAGATCAATAATTATAAATTACGTTATGTTCTATCTCTTGATCAATAAAAGAAAGCTTTGTGTTCGTTGGTTTTGATTTATTACTATTATCAGGCACAGCATCAAATAATACGCATAAAATGAATTATAAAAATTTGTCCTGTATTTTGATGACGGTAATAAACCAAAACCGGTCGACACAAAGCTTTGTATTATTGGCAAAGAGATACCATTTTCCTCAATTTATTGAAAAAATTTCCAATACTGAATTGATCAATCGGGCTACAATTTTGTACATCGAACTAGAACATTTACATATAATATTATATTCAAAAAGGACATCTTCGAATTAATAAATATTTTTATTATAAACTTTAACTTCTTTTTTATGTTATTGTTTCTTTTCCAACTACATACTATCTTCACTTATCAAAATGTTTTGATTTGTTTTCCACATTTTGTTTAAAAAAAAAGAAATTAATTTTTCTTTTTGCATTGTTAACGCTTTTCTATTGTTTTTTTAGACACGCGCATATCTAAATGTAGCAAAACGGTTCCCTTTCCGAAATCCCGTTCTTACAGAACCCAACTTACACTCTAGACATAGAGAACTGGTTAGCTTTAACTTTTTATTATAATTTTGTTTTACGTTTCTTGTAGTGAAGTCGAGAATCATTTCATAAACCGTACAACTTACTACTTACAACATTGTTTTTTTTTTACATAATTTTCATTAATTCATAGAATGCGCTTGTTGTGAGCATGGAAATTAACGACAGCTTTTCTTAATACTATTAAGTGTTACGAATTTGCATGGCAAATAAAAGGCATTGAATGAATTTGCTTTTAATGAACATGATGCATTCACTTCAGTTTGATTTTTAATAGAATTGTAATACTGAAAATATTGTACGCTTTATCTGTATGCCTAAAATCAATATGTAATAAATGTGGGAATAACTTGCATGTTATTATTATTATCATTTAGCTGTTGACTCTTTGGTCCTGGCTACCAGTGAGAATTACCATGTATCAGCCTATATTGCTCTACACCACCGAAGAACACGGCTGCTCCTTAACTACGTTTTATGTTAGAGTTGAACAACACGAGCCTACTCTGCTTATGATCAAAACGTGCAATAACGAGGTAAGCCATTTTTTTGAAAGAAGATTTTCGTTGTAGTAATGTTTTTTTAAAAAGGTATTTGGAGCTTATTGTTCCTCTCGCTGGTATGAACGCAATGCCAAGGATAATAGAGGCCAGAGACAAGCCTATTTTGGCACAGGAGAAACCTTCTTGTTTTCCTTATATCCTGAAAGGTCCAAATATCCGTGGGTTGGAATAGAAGGAGACAAAGTCGCTCATGGTGCCGAATTGTTTATGGCTGCAGATTCCAAAATGATTACGATTGGAGGAGGGTAAGTTCTCACTACTAATATTAACTTTTTGAATTTTTACAATATCATGGAAAGCACTCGACGCTATTTGATTACATCTATTGACATGCGGTATCTATAAACTATTTCTTTTATCAATAAACAATCTCGCTACAATTGAAATTGATTATGTTTAAGATTGATTTGTCGAGTCAAACTAAGTTTGTTTATTCACAAAATAAATAAATAGCAACCATTGCCAAGTGCAGGAAATTGGCCGCCGTATTATCAGGTTTTGTTGTATAGGTTTATACATGGGCACAATGTGTGGCTTTAATTTTAATATTTGTTTTTTAATGTTTTATAGAGAAGGACAAGCAATATGGATGGACGAAAATATACGTTACGGAAAAACGGATCGCTGCCAAACCTTCAATAATCCACCTTTATGCCCGAGTGGCGATTTTGAAATTCGCGTACTGGAAGTGTACGGCTTTTCAAACGAATCTTTAACTTAAATTTTTTTGGTAGATATTTAAAAAAAATATATTTGTGCCCCGTGGGCGTAAGATAGCATGCAGTTGTACATTTTGTTGCACCACATGATAGATAAGTTTGGCGTACCTGCTTCATAAGTTTGTTGAAGATCTCGATTTTTAATTAAGTGTGCATTCCGAAAAATCCCAGTGTCTTGAAGCAAGTTTTTTTTCCAAAATTTTCGACGCGTTAGTTTGTTATTCTAGTCTTTGTTGTCGAAAAGAAATTTTGACGAAAATTTCTGTAATATGTAAAGATTATTACGAATTTTCTTATTGTGCAATATTTTTAGCCGCTCTAAATTATCAAGACAAATTTATATTTTTAATGTTTAACATTTTAAAAATTTAAGTTTTTTTTTGTATAGTCGTTGAATTATATTTTTATTATTATTAAATATTAATGCTTTGCAAAGTAGATTTTGTTAAAGAACACATTTACGTAATGTTTATATTTAAGTTGATAAGTGCATGCTTGTTATAAAGGTATGCATTTTCGGTGGTGCTGCCAAAAAATCGATGTTTTATTTTTATATTATTCACCTCACTTTTATTTATTCCCAACTTTTTCTTTAAATCATCTTTAGCATTTACGTAATGTAAAAATTGTAGTAGCGGTCTGGTGGTTTTTTTGCATTTAATTGTGGTCGTTTTTCAAAAATGCATATCAAATCTATTTTCAAAATTGAGTAACGCAACGCACTATATCACAGCGAATTTGTTGAGATGCCTAAATTGAGGTGTCGCCGTGTTAGTTAACTAAGTGTTTATTTATTAAATTTGAAAGATTTAGTGCAGTTTTCGTTGACGATAAATAAAATGTTTATTTTGAGTTCCTCTTTATTAAAATTATTATACTAAATGTGATGTTACATTAAATGTGTTACGATTAGCTTTTATATCCGTAGTATTTGTATAAATGTCGTTTGGTCACAACAATAATAGCATGCCATAGTTTTTAACGTTTTGCTTGTATGACAAACGTCGACGGTAACCCCATCACTTAGGTCGTGTATGTAAATAACGTGCTGTATAATTTATTAGCAATAATAAATAGCTAATGTGATAATGTAAGTAAGTTTAGGGGTTTACGAAGGTTCACTCGTATACTCTTGGTTAGTTTGAGATGATATGATATTGATATGTGTTTAATTTGTATTGTGCTTGTGTCTCGAAGAAAAAATCAAACGTAGCTTTACATCTGACTGTTATATATGTAGTTACCATTGGTTATTTATATTTGTACTGACTATATGTTTGTGGTAGTTGTGTAATTATTATGTATTATTACGACCATTTCAATGGTCTTTAAATCAGACAAAATATCTCATAAAATTGTTATTACTTTGTTACTTTTAATAATTTTAACCTTTAACGTACCAAAGTTGTTTTTTTTTGTACAAATCAAAAGTATTTTGATTGCAATTTTCTGTTATTTGCTTTTATAATTTATTTGCCTATCAGACGATAAAGGTTAAATTGTCTCTGCGATAAGTTTATTTTGTATTATTACAATTCCTGAGTTAATTAACTTCATCAGTATGGATATGACGTATTATGTATCGATCAAAGACCAATAAATTATAATCAATAATTTTATATTTTGTCCAATTTCTTACACCTACCTATGAAAAGCCATTTTATCGACACAACTTGCCTAATCTTCGATTAGTTTACACAAGTAAGTATTTAAATAGGTAATTTTCAAATTTTATTTGAAAAGTAAAGTAATCTGCAAGAAGTAATACCATCACATTTATTAATTGGAACATAAAATCAATAAGCAGAGAAAGAAAATTGGGGCCTATGCCTAACTTACTGTGCCCCTATTCTATTTCTGCTTTTCATTAATGACATCGGTAAATTTATTCGTTACTCTCTGCACCTGCTGCTTGCAGATGATTTTAAGATTTTCAAAGCGATTAGTTCATACAATGATTGTATATTGTTACAAAACGACCTGGACAACCTACACAAATGGTGCCAATTAAATAATCTTCATCTCAATTTTGATAAATGTTTTACTATCTCGTTTTCTAAAAGAAACTCATCTTCCTTTGCATATTGTATCAATGATAACGAACTCCAACGTGTTAATGTAATCAATGATCTCGGTGTTCGATTGGATGTTGGTTTAACATTCAGAAACCATATATCCCTCATCTGTTCCTCTGCCTTCCGTACATTGGGTCTTATCCGCCGACAGTCAGTTTACTTTTCGCCTACTACAGTGAAAAAACTTTATTTCTCCCTGGTCCGCTCCCGATTGGAGTACGCCTGTAGTGTCTGGTCGCCGCACTATCAAGTCCAAATCAATCAAATAGAACGTGTACAACACAAATTTTTCAAATATCTGCACTACAAGTTAGGACTTGCCAAAGAAGATTTCTCTGATGAGACCTACCTGAAGTTCTGTAATTCAAGTTCACTGGAGTCAAGACGAACCGTTTTTGATCTCTGCTTTGTGCATGGTCTTTTCAGCGGACGAATTAACTGCAACGCCCTGCTCAAACTTTTTCCATTCAAGAAATCATGCCGGTTTACCAGGTCAATGTGGATTTTCGAAGAAAAACACCATTCAACGAATTATGGCAGGCACGGTCCCGTGGCTAGGATGACCAGATTGGCAAATCATGCAAATAGTGATCCAATGTTTGATCTATTTATCCCCTCACTAGCAATCTTCAAAAAGCGCCTATGGAGCATTGATCTAAGTAACAATTAATTTTTGTTTTATGTATGAAATTTTTATTTTATGTATGTCTATGTATATTATTATGTATATATTTTGCAAATAGGTTAACCGTTAATAAATAAATAAATAAATAAATAAATAAATAAAATAAATAAACTTACAAAAGTTATGGGGACAATTTCATTTACCCCAAAATTTTGGGGAAATGGAATTATTTTAATATTCTCGAGATTCACTAGATTCAAATTAAAATTCCTGTCGGTCAGTATTACTTTAAAGTAGGGGTTAACAAAATGCGTTTCTATTTTCCCTGACCGGACCTTATCTTTTTAAGAGCAGACTAGGAATGCTTTTCATCGCAATCTCAACAGTCAACAATCAATCAAAAATATTTTGATTAACTATTTTTTTTAAATTTCAGATTATTTCAAAAATTCAAATTTTAAACTACTTAGCACCTAGTCGAATAATACCTCATTTGCAAATTGCAATAAGTATAAGTTTACATAATATGTCGCACTCAACAATACAAAATTGTGAAATCTGGGCCTTTGTCCTGTATCCTGTGTGGCCAGTTCTCATCAGGTAGACTTCAAATAGTTTTGGAAAAGTTTAATCCCTCTTATCAATTTACCTTTGAATCGCCACAAAAAAGTGGTCCGATATTAAAAATTTGGAATATCCTGTTTTAAGTAAGTCAAATATTTTAGTTTAAGATAGTTTATAACGTTCTAACTGATATTTTGGTACTTTGGAGAAAAAGGACTTTTAGTAAATGTATTAATTATTCCATAGGTTTAGAAATTTTTATTAGCGAATTCCCAGCCCAAACTGGAAAATTATGAATACTTAGTATGCGCATTAGATACATATGGGTATGGACTACCAAGAAATGCTACTAACTCAAAATTGAAAAATTTTCAGTAAAGACGTTTTATTAAAAAATGTACATTTTATTTGAATTGTGTACGCGAATAATGTTGAGTGATTTACTTGAGTATGGCTACTCAATAGGAAAACATCCAGGATAAAATTTGACTACCCAGGTGTGTATCTACACCTCCCCTCGCCGGGGAACTTCGAAAATAGAAAATTATTTAGACGATCAAATATATTTATTATTTTTCCTTTTATTTGAAAAATATTTTTTTTTAACAAATTTAATTAACTGTAACCGTTATTATTTATTTAATAATATTTTAAACAATAAATTCACTGTCTTTGAACGAATTATTTCTGACAAAAATATAGTTTTCTGAATGATTAATTATTGTTAAAATTTTAATTATTCAAATTAAAATGTGCTCCATCGCAAATTGACTGGTAGTTTCATATTTTTTTAATATTTACTCCAGTGGCAGTCACATTTTTAATTTCTAGGAAGGGAGGGGTGTTTCTGAAAGGTTTATTACCTCAATTGGGATCGAACTACATTATTTTGTTGTATACACCCGGATATGCAATAATTTTGGAAAATCGCGTTTATTTTATTTTGAGTGTTGCCTTAACGATGCAATTTGTTTTGTAAACAATAAGAATTTGATGCAAATAATACTATTTAGAATTACGTAATTGTCTTAAAAAAGAAGATTATTGTAAAAGTTTAACAATATAATAATAAAAACAAAAAACCTATTTCTTATTGAATGGAAGTAGAATATGTTTTAAATTCTGGTGAGTTTTTGGCTGATTGTTAATTTTATCGATTTCAGCTCGTGTTGACAAAATGACAAGTCGGCACAAAATTTTTATTTTGACCAATTTAGAAGACGCGAAAGAAAATTAATAAACCAATAAATAAAAAAATGTTGTCAAGTTTTTCCAATTTCTTTTCTTGGTTCTATTGTGGAGCGATTGTTGATCATTTTAGAATATTTCAACTCGGATTTTTCAGATGAAAACTTGCTTGGCAATCACAAACGTATACATTATGTTTTTTTAGACGAAAATCAACCTCGACCACCTAAAATTCCAAGACCCGCCAATGCCTTTATGATTTATGCTAATAAAAATAGAAAACAAATGTCCATGCTTCATGCACAAGAGTCCAATAAAGAGATCAGCAAAAGGTTAGGTATCAGTTGGAAAGCACTCGATACTTCCGAAAAAAAGAAGTATTTTGATGAAGCGAAAACCGTAGATGCTGCACATAAGAGAAAATATCCCGGTAAGCGACTTTTCTAAATTTTTTGTGAGCTTTCTTTCGAAAATGTTTTGACTTTGATTCGAAAGTTTTGAATACTTTTCAAAGTTTAATTTAGTTCAGAGAGAGAGCCAACGCGAAGGTTCGTAGTAAATGTTTCTAACAAATTGATTAGTCTCTGAAAACGATGCAGGAGATGATTTTTGACGGATTTTGGTATATGCATGTCGTAATTTATTAGTTTATGATTGAAATACATTATTACGTAGGCATCAGTTAATTTCATTTACATTTGCTTGGAAGAATAAAGTCAATTTAGTCAGATAGCAATCAGTTTCTGTTGTTTAACGCGATCTATTTAAAAACGTTTTTAAATTAATGCAAATCAATAGAAGCCTTTCAATGCCCGATAGAGCATCTTGGGGTAGCTTAAAAGAAATAGTCTGGAAAAGCGACGAATCAAATTTTATTACATTCTTTGTTACTTGCAATAGTTTTTCAAGTTTCACATCTTCAGAAATCCACTTCAAATCACAGAGCCTCCAAGTAGTTTGCCATCCTGGTGCACAGGAATAGTTTACTACCCTCGACCAAAATATTATATTTTCCACATTTTTTATTTGCAGTGTTCCTTTCGTTTTCTCGAGTTCTTTTGATTTAGTGAAAATTATTAGAAAACTCGAAATTTTATCAAGTCTTTCCAAGCAAACAATTTAATTTGAAAATTTTATCGATTTTATTATATTTTATAGTTTCAACATTTTTCAAAAAATCGCCTGCGGTTATTCTCCCCTTTTAAGTTAAATTAAAATGTTCCTATAAAGTAATTGTAGCACAGTACAGAGGAAGGAAGCGTTTCGGAGTAACCTCAAGATAGAAAAGGAAATCCCTTAGGAAAACCAGAGGAACCGAAGTCATTATTATTTTGTGAGCGTATTAATTGTTTTACATCTGAGGTAGCTTGCTAGGCTCGTCTCAGATGTGCCCGTAACCCTGGAATTTTGTTGATGAGGGCAAATCATCAACCCAGGGGGACCGCCGGCTTTACGTGCCCTCCGAAGCACGGAGATGATCATAAGAAATTTTAGACTCTTTCCGGTGCCTTAGTGTCAGCAGTATATAATAAAATATAATTATTTTGTTTATTTACCTTGAAAATACTTTCTGGCTTTTTTAAATTTTGAAAATTAAAAAAACACTAAATATTTTTTGAATCACCAACATTTTTTTTTAATTCTTCAAAATTTGAGTGCATTATCTTCGGATTTAATTCGACAAATTCTAGTTTTTCTTAATTTTCCACATCACGAGATGTTGTGTTGGATTCCAATTCAGTTCTGATTTCAGTAATAAAATGTTCGTTATTTTTTTCTCCGAATCAAAAAGTTTTTCGTTTTTAAATTTAAATGAATTAAATTGAGTATAGGTTAATTAAGTTAAATCTGTGCGCTTCCAGAAATTTTTTGTACTTATATACATGACATTATTTATTAAAACTCCCAAAATTGCCACAAAAAGCTTGCTTGTTATTTTGGTTCAGAAAATAACAGACTTTGGCGCTATTATGCGTTGACGTTAGTAAAATGTCTGTTCATTGGTTCAGAGAATAACGATCTCCAAACTCTGCGGCCAAAAACCGATCAATCGCTTTTACAATATTTTACGATCACAGGGTGGCCGAAGGTAATCTGTATATTCTAATTTATTCAATATGCTAATAAGTGGTAATAGTTAAACTAGAAAATTGGGTAAGGGGGGGGGGGCTGCAGTATACGTCACTTTATGCTTCGGGGCCCGCTCGCAACGTAAGTCTTGTACATCTACTCGTTACGCCAGTGGAATTTATGTCATTGTTTATGTAATGCATCTTTGATTGATCAGTTAATGAGACATTTGGTAAGATGACAGGATAGCGACAGAACAGGATTAATTAATTTAGTACAGTGACGAAAAAGTCACTGAAAAAGTCCACAAAGCTTTGGCCATTCATGGACGAGTAATTGTCGAGTATAATTTCGAACCATAGGTGAATTGTCGGATTTATGTAGGAAAATGACTTTGCAATCAAATAAAAAAAGTTTTCATGGATACCTCTCTTACAATTTTCTAAAAATTGGAGATAATGGTCGAAACAATGCAGCATTGCAAAATAAGCAAAATACAAATAATTAAAAAAAAAAAAAGAATTGTTCGGATCTTTTTTTGTAAAATTTTTCGTTCTACAATTTTGTTCCTTTACTAATTTTTTGAATTTTGCTTATTTACAGATATATTTGCAATACAAAGTTTCGTTCTTGGTAAACCAAACATTTGTATTTCACAAAATCATATTTAAATTAATTAATTATTTAACAAGGACTATTAGAAAAAAATTAAAAAAGATGACAAAGATAAATAAAAAAAAATTGTTCAAATCGACTATTTTTGAACTCTCTTTATAGCAAGATAAAAATTTGCCACCCCACCTCACCTGCGAGAACATTTTTTAAAACTTAAAAAAAAATAATTCGAATATTTTAAATAATAGTTGACTTTTTAAAAATCTTTAAACATCTGCCGTTTTTACAAACTCAACGTAATATTTCTTTTATAGTTTATAAGCCTTGTATTATTCTTGTCCAGTCTCCAGTGCTTCTATCAAACTAGAACCAACTTGCTATTAAAAGATTAAAATCATTGTTAATAATATAATAAATACAAAATTATGCATTTGAAGCACAGTTTACATTTTGAAGCCGAAAAGTTAATTTTGAAAATTTTTAGGCGCAACTTCGAAAGCGCAGTTAATTTTTAGATATAAAAATATTTGCGGTGCAATTAATTTATGATCTACAAATATATTATTTTTCACGATGAAGCTTATTTTTAAAAATAATTTAAAAAAATATTTTCCTTCCTACTTTTTATTGACACGTTGACGTTCACGCGATTTTCCTGACAGGACATGTGCGGATTATAGAATCGACCAGTTCCTATATCGAGTGCTACCGGATCAGGTTCAGGAAAATTTTTAGTTTGCAGTCGTTTGACTGACGAGCTTTGTTTACAAAGCTCAAACTCCGAAAGATTTAAGTTTCATTCATGGATTTCAATATGCTACCCAAACGAAATAAAACTCGACAGAAACAACGTGTTGCTTTAATGTTGTTATTATTATTATTATTTCGTCCTCGTCGTCCAACTTATATTTATTTGTATTTTGAATTTCAAAATTTTATGCAAGGAAATTATTTATAAAAATTTTGCCGCAAGTTAAACTTGAAAACCAGTTAGTGGATCAATGCGACAATTTCCACTTTCCAGTTAACATTTTTATTACAAAGACACGCTCTCTGGTTAAAATAGGTTGAGTGTTTTCACTTAACATTTCCTCTTAAGGGGCTTATTAATGGTAAAATTTTAGGAAGCCATCTCCAGATGTGACACGAGTCCAACTTTTAACGAGCTTGATTTTCAAATTCGAAAAGGTTTTTTTTTCCAAATTTTGGCCGGCTCAAGTCTGAAAGCAGCCATTCAAAACGCCGAAAAAAAATTTTTCGTGACGAAAAAAGCGAGAAACGCTAATGCATCATATACTAAAATTTATCCAAGTACAAATTGCTTCCGGGCATTGTATCGTAAAGCAAGCTCGGCGCTTTTAGCTTGTGAAGTTTTCGCTTCCTGAGACTTTATCAAGAATTTTAATAAAGGAAAACTTTAAATACACGGGGTAGGTTCAAATAGAAAAAATTCTGTTACCTATTACATAACAGTGCTCGCCGTGTCGGTGGCGATCTTCTTGCCAGCTTTTCTTTTATCTGTTTTCCAGCAAATATCTTCCATTTTTTTTGTCTTGTTCACGGCAATTTTGCTTTATTATAGTATTGTTTCTTATGTGAGATAAAATGATTTTCTAAAATGTGGATATGATTATCATCGAGTTACACTACCTAATGCCCGTACTAATAGTCACGGATTAATCCAAGATTCAAGATTAATTCTCGAAATAGCAGCTGTTGCTACGATACGGTCTAAATTCCAGTAATGTCATTGGTAAATCCTAGGATTATCTTGGATCTCAGATTAATTCGTGACTATTAGTACGGGCTTAAACCACGTATCCATTGATTATTATCCCTTATAGATTAATTTTTGGCAAATGGGAGCTGCTACAAAATACAAATGACTTGATATGATACTGGAGATGATATGTATTAAGTTATATCTTATTACCGCTGGAGAATGCTATTTGACGATATATTTAGTAGGTACCAGAATAGAAGGTTCTGAAAATTTTAGTTTGAATTTATTATATTTTAACTTCTAAAAAATTTCGACTGCATTTCCTTTCTTTTTAAGATTTTTTAAAATATTCATAGCGGACGAACCCCAAGCTTTAAGTTCCTTTATCAATTATTGACCTGTGCAGGCAATTGATAACTTCCGCTAAACTTTTTGAACTCTCGCTATTCAAGTGCATTTACTCCTTGAATATATTTAGAGTGACGTATGAATAACCATAGCTGGATTTTTGCAGAAGCTGTTCGACATGCACCCATTTATTGACTATTACGCAATATGCGGCGTAGGTTCGAGACCCCTGCTCTCTCGACTCGCCGTTATCTATACTAACTTCAACGGGGCTTTTGATAGCTTAACTACGGTACCTATATTGATTCGCAAGCTTGCTTTATTTGGATGTGATGATCACCTTGTGAAGTTAATTAGATTTTATCGCAAAAATCGAAGACACTTTATGAGGCTTTAAAATTTACGTATAGGTAGTACATTATAAAGCCACGTATGGCGTATACCGCGAGGATAAACTTAAGATTTATAAATTCTGTTCTATGTGTTTTGGATTTTCAAAATATGCAGCATATTACTTAAAGCATAATAATAAACATATTACTTAGAAAGTAACATTCTATTTTCCAAAACAAATTTTAAATCAAACATGAAATTTTGCTTCTGGGTGCCCCTTAGTTCGAAGACCATGAACCGCACACCGCAGAGTCTCCGGTAGCCTTCTCGTTATCATTGGCTAATTCGAATTTCAGTCAAAAAGTAATTTTAATAGAAAATATTTCAATTGGCGATGGATGGGTAGGCTTCGTTTTAGTTATGGTAAAATTTTGATTTCATAGGTCTAAAATTCTGCGTTCCGATTAAGCCTCGCGTACCCGAGCTTTCGGAGTTGGTTGGAAAAAATGGTAAGTTTTTAATTTATAATTTATATTTATTAATTTGGGTCCGATTGGTTCAATTCCACGTGAAAAACCGTACACCAAATAAAAAACTTATAATTTTATTTTTTATTTGTTAATTCAAATAATAAAATAAACGAGAAACCTAATTATTGAAATTAATAATTTAATTTATTTGAGTGGCTGTTCTGCCATTGTCCTGTAGCCTTGATTAAATTTGTATCTTTTATTTATAAAATAAACCCAAATAAGGCGAGTTCGCCTGTTGATATACACCAAACGATATAAAATTAAAAAATAGCAAACTGGTGCAACAAAGGTTGAATTAAAATTGTTTTAAATAAAAAATAGAAATAATTCACTACAAATAATAGCTTTGTTTTTGCTCGTTTATTCGAGTGGATTAGAAAAAAAAGTATGCGTGCCTCAAGCGTCGAGGGATTTTAGTATTCGAATTCGATAAATTTCAATTTACGCTTTCCATCATAAAAAACTCACTTTCTGCATTTAATACGCAATATACTATTTTATTTAATTTGTTCTGCAAAAAATTTTCTATAGGGAAAATAACTTTGTTGGTAAAATATTACGCAGTTTCTAAAATTTGTTTCCAATGAAAAGTTTTCTTTTAACAAAAAAAATCTCGCTGGTACTTAAAAATTAATTAAAGCCAAAAAAAGAGCGACAACTTAAAGTAAAAAAGCTCTTTTTTCTTTGAGCGCCAGAAAAATCAATTTTTACGATTTAATTTTTAATTCAATTATTCGCTATTGCGTCAAACATTTTTGTGTGGTGTGTGGTATCATATTTCGGAAAACTCAATAAGTTTGATAAGAGTGATAATGGGGGTTAAACAGCTGACATTTTCAGAATGCGTGTAGGTCGGTCGCATGGGCGAATGACCCACTTGTCCAGGGTATTGCAGACTTGAGCGCGCCCTTTGGGTGAGACGACGCTGGCCCGTATTGATTGTGCCGCTCAGTCGGCGACGGCGTCCGGCGTCGCCAACTACGCTTCTTCACACTACGTGCTCTACTCCCGCCCGAATCGCACGAACTTTTATCATCTCGTATAATTTTGGCGCGAAAACTGAGTTCAAATTTTTTATCGATTTTATTCGAGAAAATTTTTATCACGCCAAGTGATTTTACTTCGTAGTGGTTTAGAAATTCATTTAAACTATTATTTTTTTAAAATTTTATTTAAAAATAAATATCGACCCATAAGTTAGTGACAAACATTGAATTTTTCTCTTGACTTTTTTTTTGGGCAAGATTTCGTAAATGAAATTATTTTTGAAAATTCTATATTTTCGAGTTGTGTGATATGGATTGTTGCAATTACATGCAGTATAGACATCCGTATTACGGTCCTCAATTTTATGAAAACGGACTTTATGGTCGTGATTATTATGGACATCCTTATCAAAGCTACTACGCCAACTCCCACTATTATTCGCAACAATGGCCTTGTGCCGCTCCATTCGCAGGTATTAAAAGCGCACGATATTATATTTATGTCACAAACTCAAAAACTTAATTTTGAATTTTTATTAAAAAAAATAATAATAATAAAATAAGGAAAAAGTTTTCAACTTGGAAAAAGAGGAGAGAAAGAGTTTGGGCGAGAAAAAATGCTGATCCAAGTCGCACGAGCGATGTTATATTTGCAACATTTCTGCTACACCTGCATATTTTTAGCCTTGCAAAAAATCGATTTTGAATCTAATTAATTATCCCGATGAAGGGTACTCATGTATGACTCCATACCAACGTGATAAAACTTTTTGTTATACTTTGCAATTGGAGAGAGAGCATTAGTCAGTGCTTGGCAACTTTTTATCTATGAATGTATAATAAATTTATTCATGAGCGATAAAAATTTAAATGTTGAAACTTTTATTTTTTTCAGATTACGTGTATAATCCTAAGGAAGCAAGAATCCGCAAAGCAATGCGCGAAGCCTCCAGAGAGCGAGTTGTTGGGACAGCGCCCATCCCTTCTCCTAGAGGAGGACGCCGACCGCAAACCTGGACAAACAATCCCGAAGAACAACTAATGATGGTTTGTAATCCATAACTTTTGTTGCTACCGAGTAATTTTTAAACTTTTAATCGCGACACGCCAACACGAAAATGTTATCAAAATTTTACAAATTTTTGTTTGTTTTAATGCAATCTAAAATGATTAAGAAGAAAACTTTTTCGAACGACAAAAGTTTTCTCGTAAATTTTTTTATTGCTTTATTTTTATGGTAAACCGAGTTTGGATTTTAACTATCTCGCAAGATTTAGCTTTGTCATATTCACGTGATTTTAGACTTCACAACCACAAATTATGCAAACCGCATCGACACCGTCTAATGTAACTAACTTCTTCGTTTTCTAATTGCGCGTTTTCATCATCATAAAAACTTACGAGGGACATTTGATAATTAATATTATATCGAGTTAACGTGTGGGTCTCTTCGCAAATAGGCTGACACATCATCTCGAAAAAAATTATAAATTCTCAAATTCAAATATCTTGGTGTCAGCAGTGGATCGTGCCAACTACTGGATCGATGACCGTTTCACAAGACGTATTTTAGCCGTGAGCTAAAAAACTTTTCTCTATGAGAAATAGGCCTATGTTCAAAGTTGAACAATCGACATCTAGGAAGAAGAGAGAAGGAGAAATATTTCTCTTCCGCATTTTGTTCTAAGTTCTTCAAAATAAATTAAGTTTGTTTTCTTCTTAATTATGCTGTTATTAAGAAACCATACAAACTAAATGCAAAAGAAACTATAAATTCTTAATTAAAAATAAAATATTGTTTTATATAAACAAAAGTGGGACTTTTCCTCCGTGGAACATAATATTTATTACATCTAGAACCTAGATGCTTTTTTAAAGAAAGCGAAATTATTTACGAACTGGAATCTAACTCTTCATTGACATTCATTTCATGTTGAAAAATTTTGAAATTTTGTTTTTCTAGAAAACCCTAAAATTTTTAAACTTGACGTTTTCTGTTGCTTCTTTTCGGGATAGGAAGTTTGACGGAATACAGCTTTCGTTTAGTAAACTTTTTTGAAAAATCAATTCTACTTATAGAAAAACCTTAAATAAAAAAACAGCACAAAAGTTACAAAACGCAAGATAAACTCACAAAATTATAAAACTTTATATTTTTTAAAATAAGTTTAAGGTTGAATTTTAAACTGATATAGTAATTTTTTGAAAATTGATTAAAATACATTTAAAGAGTAATTTTAACTTTATTTCACAAAAATTAATTTCAGCAATTTTGCGAATTTATAAATATTTCTTGTTTTGCGCACTTCCCTTTTTAAAATTTTCATTCTGATTTTCAGTATAGTTTCTCAAAACTGATTATAATATTCGACCAAAAATTTGAACAATTTTTTCCCTTGAAAATCAATGAATTGCTCTGAGTGAAATCAGAAATCTTATCAATTTGGTATAGGAGATGAAACTAAATGTAAAAAAGTTACTTAACATTTCAAGTGTTAAATTAAAATTTAAAAATTAACGGTTACGCAAATACAAAAATTCGCAATAATTAATTGGCGCAAACTTACGAAATAAAACAGAAACGAATTTAGAAAATTATGGCTCTATTAAAAATGCTTAGTTTAAAAAAAGTTTTCAAAATATAAGGGCGTAGACTCTTTTTTGATGCAAATTTAACATCCGTTAACGTTTCTAAAAGTTTTCTTATCATTTTCAGGATCTCTTTTGATTTAAAGATAAGATAAAATGTAATATAGTGAAGTTCAAGCAAATTATAGAGATATTTTACTGTTTTTATTCAGTAACAAGAATATAATCTACGTATTATGCTCTGTGGATAAAATTCATTATTTTGAAAAGTCTGAAAATAATTTTCACACATAGTAGGTACCTCGAACTGTGAAGGAATTTCACCTATCGCTAACCGAACATTTATGCCGTGGTTTGTATTCCACGTTAAGTTGTATGACGTGCACGAATAGTTTGTCAGGAAATATTAAATAAACTGTTATTTTTAAATCAAATATTAAAATTCTCCTCGTAATTTTGTGCAGATTTAAACTTTTTGTTTCAAAGTATCCACATTTTTCCAGGTGTTCAAAAATTAACGAAGGATAGAAAACTGGCACATAATTGTGAATTTACTGTGCCAATTTTAGTCGACCCCAAATACCCTAATTTTTCACCTCGAGTACGCATAAAACTGAAAATATTTATAACGCAGGATTGGAGTCGAAGCATTTTTCAATAAATTATTAATGCGATATTGGAAATTACCGTCTTGCGTTAGGCAATTTAAATTTTGCAATACAAAAGTATTTTCTCTGTAAAATTTTAATGAACGAAAAAAAAAAATTAAAATAGTCCGTTAATTTACAGTAAAGATTTGCTCTCGAGCCGAGCGCAGTGGTTAGCGCAAACACTTTCGAACGGCGTATTTGCGCTACTTTTAAAAGCATAATTTAATCACTATAAAACCATCGTCCAATAGATAAGGCTTTTTTTTAATTTTTAAAAAACTTAACAAACTTATTTTGCAAAGGAAGCAAAGAGAGTAGTCTCGCAACAGTTTAAGTTTATTACGGCAAAGCCAATTAAATTAATAATGTTTCGCTTTTACTGCTACGTCATTTGAATTAAGTAATCGTGTACTACATTGAGATTATACACCTCGAAATCGAAGAGAGTAGTATTTTATTTATTTATTTCGAAAAGTTTCTTCTCAAGTTGTTGTGCAAGTATTCCACTAGTGATGTATTTACCCGATGATAGAACGTGTAGGTCTCGCCGACTGGTCACAATCAATATGTAGAGCTCCAGAAGGGCTTCAGAAATCTAAGCATCACGTGAAGCCCTTATCGGTTGTCAATCGATCGATAGAAATTTCTTGGTGGTCTGTCTCTTTATAGCAAAATCAAAAATTCCCTCACAAAATTATTGATATCCAATCCCGAATTCGTCGGTTCGGAATAAACAAGCGATACGTTGCTATGGCAGCAAAGATTGTCGGATGGTAACAACGCCTACGGGTTGCTAGGTAACTACCAAGAGCGTCGTGGCGCCTATTGCGAAATAGAGTCGATATGCGACCCTCTCGGTGCTAACCATGCGCTCGCTTCGCTTCGCCGGGACCGATACCGATTTTATGCACGTCGATACCCAGCTGACATTGAAGCTATTTGCATTATGCTCTGAAAAAACTTGAAGATACTTGAACGCTGCGGTTTTTATTCGTTCAAAAAATTGCAAACCAAACCACCCTTAACCATAAATATGTATCGCATAATTAAACATTTTTACAAGTCGGAAAAAAATTGGCGACGAGAAAAGAAAATCTAAAATAAAAAATGATTTACTTTCAGGCTCCTTCGGCGGAAATTGGAAGTTCACTATGTGGAAGTTCAATTTTTGCAGGACCCACGTCTTCGGTTGGCCAATTTATGCAACCCATTAATAGTTACACTAAACTCGTTCACGTATTACCTCCATCCAGTTGGATTCAAGATTCGCCCACTTATTTGCAGGTTCGTACTTAATGCATTTTCGGATTTAAAAAAAAAAGTATCTTTGTATTTCTTTTTTACAAGTAATACATTCGAAAAGGTTTGGGGTGAAGATATTTTTCTTTTCTGGAAACAATATTTTTTGGGTTGTTAATTTTAACCGAGTCGACTTTGCAGTTACTAGAATACTGCGAAGACGCGAAGAAAATTTTTAAAAGTTAATAAACCTGGGGCGCAATTTATTATTGTTCTTTGGACATTTTCACAAACTAATTTTTCTTTTTAATGTAGCATAATCCGATTGCCGAGCTTCAACAACATCAAGCCAACATGTGGCAGCAATATCAAGATCCAATTAGACACTGCACAGGTGAATTTGGGAAAGGAAAAAAAATTTAAAAAATATCTTCAACTGAAATTTTTTGTAGGTCCCACGTACATGCTAGACAATCAAATTAATATTTATCAAGATGCAAATCCAACGGACATGTCGACCCAGAAGAAATGTAAATCGGAGGTCGACGTTTTTTCCAACAATAGCTCCTCGTCCAGCGAAGCCGCATTAAGTTGCAAAAATAAAAGCGAAAACGTGGTGAAAAACGAAAAAATAGACGAAAATAGCGATAGAATCGATAACGATCACGAAACCATAGTAAATTCAAGAGACACCGAACAAGGCGAAAAATTTTTGTCGGTTTTTCAAGAAACCGTCGTCGTTCAAAATCCATTCGATAAAGACGACGTCGTAAAATTAAAAAAGGTTAGTAGTTTTTAATAAAATAAAACTTTAAATTTATTTACCAATTGTTTAGCCTTCGATTCCTCGGTTAAGCCAAAACGACATCAAGCAGTCGATTAAGGTTTTGCCCGATTTCAACGAGGCTTTCGGATCAACAGAACGGGGGCGATTTCAAAGTCCTCCGGATCCACGATTAGCATTAAGCAAGAATTATTTAGACTGTTTTTTTCTTAACGATTACCACGTTTAGTTTAATTAATTTTAAATTAATTTAGAATTTTGATTAGGAAAATTTCGATAAAATTGTGCCTTTATGAAGGACTGCTTTAGTATGGTTTAGCTACTTGGTTTCATTAAAATTTTCTCAAGATGCATATTAGTTCGGGACCAAAGTATATTTTTTATCGTTTGGTTTTCGATTTAAGGATAGGAAAAAGCGCTGATGTACATACAAAATTTGGTTTTAGACGGATAAACTAGATTAGACAGAGATGCGAGGTGCTCTATAAGTTCAAAATTGGGTGCAGGTAAAATTATCTTTCGACAAGGGATTATTCTCTAGTTTTATAAATAAAATTAAAAATACATTCTCGGACTCTCCTTCTTATAGGGCACCTCGAAAAAATCGCGAACGAAAATCCAAAAAGATTTAATTTATTTATTGTAAATAAATATTATAAATATTTGTTATTATTATAATATCAAAAAATTATCATTTAGAGCATAAAATTGTTATCTCTAAATACTTACCTAATTGTTTTAGATAGGAATTAATTAATTTAATAATTTGAAGTTTCAATATGTTCTGGGCACCCCTTATGCTGTGGTGTTCGATCTTCCAAACTTTGTATTAATCATTTAGAAACGAAGATTAATTTTCTTTAGTTACACTTTTTGTGAATTTAATTAAAGAAAATTAAAAATAAGACTCATCATAGTTCAAGTTTTGTAATTAATTAAGTCAATTTAAAAAAATCGTTAATCATTTCGCTGCCATTAACTTCACATTTTCAGTTTTATATTAAATCTGAAAATTCATCACGCAATGATCGATTCATAAGTGGAAAGCGATACTTTAAATATCACACATGCACGGACGGACCGGCCATAAAATTTTAATCGCCAAATAATATTAACTGCTAACAAAATATTGCCCAGTCCGCTCCTGCATTAAAACGTTGAGTTTGATTCCCAAAAATTAAACCAATAAAATAATTATCCCTTTTATAATTTAATTAAAAAAATGGAATTTTACTAATTTCCCATAATAATTATTATTATTGACGAAACATTTTATTATTAATAAATAATTTCCTGTACCATAATTTCGTACCACTTTAACCAAGTGTACTATATTATATTATTATGTAAATTATGTAAAAAGCTTATCGTAATTATTGAAGTACCTACGCATCACTTGAAACCTCTACCAGGCGTTTGGAATGTAAATTTGCGATGGTTTTTTTCTTCAGTTTAAAATTTCTAAATACAACCCCATCGAAACCAGCGGGAAATCTTTAAAATCATTTTTATCTCTATAAATTAATAATCTTAAGGTATAAGATGCAAAGATTTTAAATATTTTCCCGCTGTTTATTGTTTAATCAATTGGGTATTTCTTATCGTTACCATCGTTGATCAATGTTGTGCTTAAAGCTTAGATTACTTTTATTAATTTATACAGGGCAATTTCACTAAGGCCGTTTACTTGATCCGGATAATATATTAATAAAAATTGTTTTTTTCTTCATTTTGGGAAGCGAAGCCCAAGAATAGTTTTTGAGATAACCGAATAAAAATAAATTGGAATGAACGATCATTCGGAATCGCTCTGTATAAATCTGAAGAAAATACTTAAATAATTCCCTCGTTTATTATACTTAAGTTAATTATCGTAAGGTATTGAAAAAAAATACATTTATTATACCATTAATGGTTGTGCCTTAGTAGTTTGTAAAAATTTTACCAAATGAAGTTATAACAAATGTAAAATTAGAGCTTCCCGAAGTTATTGTATAATTTTCAATTTGGGATCTGTATATGTAATGTGTATTACCGACGGAGTCGCTCTTGGATTTGGGCATCGAGAGTTCTCGAGCCTCATCCCCGTAGAGCGACTCTGCTTACCAAAACTATGCTTCCCAAAACAAATAGCGATATATTCTAAATCTTCTTTTAGTCTTCAATTTTAAAATGAACAGAACAAAAGTCAAATTTACATTATAACAAATTTCAAAGTAAAGACCAAATTAGATAGATTGAAAAAAAAGTAATCAAAACTATATTAGTAGTTAACTGTGGTCCATACTATATATTATTATTAAATATTATAAATATAAATCTATAATATAATTATTATTGTGATGGTGATTTGAGTAGTTTTAGGCAATCGCAACACCAGATAAAACTGTACAAATATATAAAAGTTAAAATTTTCCAAAATATATTATATATTATACATAATATATTATATTGTATGTTGTAATAGTTTTATTTCATAGTGAAAACTGATCATAATATGTAAGACGTGATTTGTAGAAAGTTTTGATCGAAATTTAAGATTAGATTAGAAAACATAAATTTGTTTATTTCTCTTGTTTTAAAATTCATTAGCAGACACAATAACTATGTAACTGATCAAAACTGTACATATCAAAGTGATATCGTTTAAAGTAAAATTTAGTCAGTTATTAAGCAATGTTTTACTGTTTCCCTTCCTACACGACCACTTTTTACGTTTACTTTTTTTCAGAATTCCCCCAGTCCCGATATAACTGCCCAAATACTTCCCATTTCGGGAACTGCTGTACCAACACCGACGTACTTGTCATCTTCAAACTCGGGTTTGGAAATGAATTCTAATGCAATACACAGCAGAAATTGTAAACTATGTCTTCATAATAGCGAGAGCATCAACAGCAATAATTGTATGCCTTTTCCATATTCTATGCCAATAGTTCACGATCATTGCAACGCTAATACGGTCTTTGTCGATAATTGTAATCCAAACTTGATTTACACCGACATAGGAGTTATTCCAATGTACGACATCAACACAGATATCGAAAGACTTTTAAACAATTCGAGCAATATCAATAAAATAAACGAAATGGAAGCAGAAAGGAAGTGAAACAAATTAATAGGATTATGTCAATATGTAGAAAATAAAATAAAATTCTTTTAAATAATTTCTTTTGAAATAAATTTCAGTGTTCGAATTTTGTTTTGGGCCAATTTTCGTATTTCAATAATTTATTGGAAAATTCGTAAAAAAAAAAAATAAAATATTCAGATTGCCTTTTCAGTATGGAGAAGAAAATCGTGCTATTAAATTAATTGGTACATATATTTTTGAAACTATTTGCCCATGAAGGCTGGACTTCTACACAAGTCCCAGTGAGGTTTGTTGGTCAATAAAAGTAGAATGCTTATATAAATTAAAAGAAATAAAAATTATTATTAATTAAAATTATTAAATAAAATGTATATAATTAAGCGATATCCCTAGGAAATTGGATTGTGGGAGGTAGTTGAGTTTGACCCATTTAACAAAGAAAAATAATAGTAGATACCTACTTACATTTAAAAATGCGAAAATTTATAATAAAGAAATAATTTCGATTTTTAAATTTATTTAATTTGTTAATTTTTGTATTTTAATAGAAAAACAATTAAGTCAATAAAAAAGTTATTATTTACACAATTTACAAATAAGAAATAATATTTTATAAAATAATTATCTACCGAAGATGTAGCATCACTTGGACTTGACATAATTTTCGGCTAACTTGATGACGTGTTTAAGGGTATTTTCATCTCCATTTTCAATTTCAAATCTTTTAAATTTGTTAAAAAGAACCTTCGATTTCTTCGGGGGTAAGTTTTGAGATACAGCCCTATTTAATATTCGCCTACAAAATATTTGTTAAAAAAAATAATAAAAATAAATGTTGCCGAAAATTTGTTAGGGTAGGTACATAAGTCCAGATGAGCATAAATAACAAAAAAGCATTTATTTAAATACCTACCGACATTTATATAATTAAAGAGTATTTAAACAATAAAACAGATGATTCCCAAACCACATAGATTTTCAGCCGTAAAACAAATTTTTGATTTATAATTTTATAAAAAAAAAAGAAAAAAAAGTCAGACACGAGCAAACGTGATTGCGACTTACCTTGCAACCTCTAAATCTTTAGCTTTAACTAGTTGATCCACATAACTAGACCAAATATCCACCCTATTTGGATAAAACTGTAAAATATTCTCAAAGAGAACCTCTCCCTGATCTTTCTCGCCAATCTGAAATTCCATTATAGCAAATTTAACGGTTGCACTTATAGCTGAAAAACACAAAACCATAAATAACAAATTGATACAAAAAAAATTACAAAACTTACACAATTTATTGTCGATTGTTTTTAAAGCTGCAACTCGTATATTACGAGCTTCTGGAAACTTCTTCATTTGGTAATAAATTTCAGCAATTTTAAAATACATTTTTAATTCTTGCTTAAATTTCTTTTTTGCTTTTAAAATTTTTTCTTCCATTTCATCATATTTTCCAGACAAAAATAAAATGTTAATCGTGTCTAAATAAACGTTCAAGTCTTCGTTGCGCTTAATTGCTTCTTGAAACACTTCTTCAAAAGAATTCTTATCCCCATAACTATTTTCTAAATTTAATAAAACTATCCAAATATTGTACCGTTCCTTGGTTAAAGAAATCGAAATATTTCCGATTGCTTCTCGAGCGACCGACTTGGCCTTTTCGATCTCTTTCACCTAAATTTAAAACTTGAAATAACGTTTTTAATTTACAAGCAAAGCAACTCACAAATACTAAATGTGCAATGTATTTAGCCCACATTTGGGAATTATTTGGATCGCCTTTCAAATATTTTTCAAACTGTTCAACAGTTTGAGGTTCAGTACTCGCATCAAAATTTTCTTGTTCTACTTTACGAAGTCTTTCCTCTTCGACTCTCAAAATAAACTTGCGTTCTGCATTTGAAAGTTTCTTTTTTTTTGTTTTCTAAAAGTACAACGAATGAGTAATGCGAGGAAATTAGGTTTCAATAAAGAAAATATACCTGAACTTTTTCAGTCGCTACTTCGTCATCAGAAGATACGTCCTCCTTCTTTGCATCGTCATTTTCTTGAAAAAAATTTTGAATGCTAGGTAAAAGCTCTTCTTTCGTAACTTCTTGTGGGGAAACCTTTTTCTTTTTTTCTCCTGCTTCCAAAAGTTTTTTCTTTTTTGGATTTTGAATTACATTAGAGTTTTTACGTTTCTTTCCCATTTTTAATCGAATTTATTATTGTTTCTTATTGAAATAAACGTGGACACATGTAAAAATTGCTCAGATATTCAACACAACCTCAAATTTTTTGGTTATAAAAACTATATACAGAGCTGTAAAAATTTTTTAAATTTTTCGTGAGATCGCTGCTCACTGTAGCCACCGCCTTCCACCAATCAAAAATTCAACCAATAATGGAGTCGAATTTAAGTAGATGGCTATAATGGAACTGCAACCTAATTTAAAAAAATCGTTCTGCAGGCATCGCTGAAGTACAAAAATGATTTAATTGCAAATAACAGCCTTAGGGGAGGGATGTAATAATATTTTTTCTGGGAAACTGTTTTTGTGTATTGATTTCCCAATGCCGAAGACCTGAAGAAAATCAGACTAAATGATTGTTTTAAATGGGAAAAACTTTTAGAATATTTATAACGAGAACTGATTATGTTAAGCAAACGCTAGTTTGGCTGTCCCCGACTCTCCAAAAATTTATTACCAAGAGAGCATGGCAAAAATCCGGCTCCAACTGTGATTGGTCCAAACGAAATCATGTGAAATTTAAAGTGATAAGATTGAAGTTTCAAAACTGCTCTGGATAATGTTCTACAAAAGCTGTTCATAATGTGACTTTTAAACTTATAGTGAGTCATTTGAATTCAGACTGTTAATGCTGCTCTACGAATATCTCGCACTCTTTTGATCTCGACTGTTTCACATCTCATATGAGAGAAGCTTTGGAAAAATAAAGGTATAACTTAGAATCGTCCGTAAATTAAGATGATACTTATATAAAGTGGGGAATGAGGACAAAAAAGCTTATAATCTGGCCTTGCGCTACAATAATGACCAGATACGAAGCTGACGATAATGCGATAAATTTTATTTGTTTGATTAAGAATAATTACCACGACCTCGTTTTTGAAAAGTTGTTATCGATGCATTTACGTACTGATTGTGCCTGAAAATAAATCGACATATCCGTTCGAGCTTTGAGCCATAACAATAAACGAACAAAATGACTAATTTACCGCCTACATTTGTACCTGAATTTCATAATGAATCGGAAGTAAGAAAAATGAAATATAACAATTTTGGACAAACCGGTATGAAAGTGTCGCAACTATCAATCGGAACAGGTGGATTTTGTTTGCAATATGGGTGAGAAATTAGAAAACATACAAAATTTTCAAAACATTCAGCCTAGATTTGTTTATATTAAAAGATCTGCACAAAAACAATTAAAAAATTGTATAATGAATTTAATTGTACAGGCCTTACACAATCGCGGAATGTAAATCCATGCTTCACAATGCCGTCAAAGCTGGAATAAATTATATCGACACGGCCCCTTGGTATGGCCACGGCGTTTCGGAGGAAGTCTTGGGAAAGGTATTTTACAATTTGACAAATAAACAAACTTTCCTATTGCTCTTTTTAAATTTTTCCAGTGTTTGGAAGGAATACCAAGAGAAGCATACTATCTTGCCACCAAAGTGGGTCGATATGAAGCGGATCCAAAATTAATGTTTGATTTTTCTGCTCAAAAAACAAGAAACAGCGTCGAAACAAGTTTGAAAAAATTGGGTGTTGATTACATCGACCTGGTACAGGTTTGTTACATAGTACTTCCAGTCGATACTTTGTTCGCGAGGGGTAAGGGGGGGGGGGTGCTCGAAGAATTTGCTAAACCGAAAATAAAATTTATAAATTTATTAGGTTCATGACTTCGAGTTTTCTTCGTCTTTAGACATCATCATTAATGACACTTTGCCGGTATTGGAAGAATTTGTACGAAATGGAAAGATTAAATTTGTCGGGGTGACTGGTTATATTTTATCAATTTTGGACGAATGCACCAAGAAAAGTAAAACTAAGATCGACATGGTTTTAAGTTATTCCAGATTGTCATTGCTTAATAATGATTTAAAAATGTTTTTACCGAACTTTCAGGTGAGTTTTGAAAGACGATTGAAAGACAAAACTAACTAACATTTTAAGTCACAAAATTTAGGAATAGTAAACGCAGCTGGAAATTGCATGGGTTTGTTAGTCAATAATGGCCCTCAAGCATGGCATCCTGCTCCTAAAACAATTAAGGATGTATGCGAAGTGGCCCGTAATTACTGCAAAGTAAATTAACATAAAATAAAATTTTTTAAAAATCTCGCAAGTTTACTTTTAGTGCAAAAATGTAGAATTGGGAAAACTTGCACTTTACTACTGCTTGCAGCAACCGGGACCTCATACCCATCTTGTGGGAATGAATACAAACGAATTATTAAAGTCAAATTTGGAAGTATATTATAACGGACTATCTGCTTTAGAATTGCAAGTTTTGAATGACATTCAAACTAGGTGAGTTGAAGATATTTTTGAAATTTGTATTTTATGATTATTTTTTTTAGTTATTTTTCGAAATTAAAATGTGGCCATTGGGAAACCGAACAAAAAGAAATGATTGAAAAAATCCTTTCGGCTATACTAAAAGCATAATATTTCATAAGGAAATCAATTTTTTTAAATTAATTAAATTAATCCACTTTAAATTTCTCGTAAACTACACCAAATATCGAAAAACCTTGAAAGAAGCTTTGCCAGATATAGGAAAGAGAAGACGAAACGCTGCGTTTATGAATAATTAACTTAATTACTTAACTTAAAAATTTAATTAATTAACTAAATTAAAGTTAATTGTTCATAAATCCGTGGCTAGGACTCACCTCCTCACCTTCAGTTACTGAGCAAAAATTAAAGATCCTTTAAATTGCTGTCTGTTTCTCAAATTTAGACTTTATTGAATAATATTATTATTAATAAATAATAAAAATAATTGTGTTATTAAATAATTATTAGTTATTTGATGCATTAAAAAATAGTGTTTGTAGGTTTTAATTCAAAATAAATAAGATTGTAAATACTATAAACGCATTTAATAATTAGTTTTAAAATCCCATTAAAATGTTTCAGGATTTTCAAGATAACATAATCACGACAGAAAACGAGTTAACTCTAATTACTAATGCGTCAAGTTATCAAAAACGAGGCCAATCGCGATAAAATTTTTTCTATTTATCTGCCATATAATTATCGAATAATTTAATATTTAAATACTTATCTATATATATTTATAGTTATATCTAATTTATTTATTATTTATCTGTACAAATTTGCTTCAAGAGTGCGAGAAATTAAAAGATAAAATCCTAATCCTAACATCTCTATTCGATTTTAATAGTATATTATTCTCCAAGAGAATTTAGATTCTACCCTTAAATTACCTTTTTTGGGCGCATAATATATTGTTGTCGCTGATTGGGTTCCTAAGCGGAAAATTCTGGGTTTCAATCGCATTCGTATAATATTATGTTTATAAGTCTGATCAATTGACAGAACGTCACAGTCAGAAAAGAATAAAGAAAAACTTAAAATATTTCTAATTTAATAAAAAAAATTACAAAACTGCAAAAAATGAAGCCTTAAATGTATAATTATGGAAAAATAATACAATAATAATGTTCTCACACCTTTAGCATATTCTTATCTCAATAGTTACTTTCATCTTCCTTTACCACAAGATTTCGTTTTCTTCTGAAGGTTTTTAAAAATGATGGGACAAAACCGTTATCTGGATGAATTACTCCCAAACCTACATCTGGACGGTGTTGTTCTAGATCTAAACCAATCCTAGGTGCCACTTCAGATGAATCGGTTACATTCTGTTTGCCCAGACTTCTGTTGGAAATTTCTAAATCTGCTGGTTTTACCGTGCTCTAATAAAAATTAAAAAGTTAGCAAAAAATTGTGTAGGCAACTAAAGCAGAATACCCCTTTGATAGCGACAAGTGCCGCAGCACTAGATGCGTTTAAACTTTTGTTTGCTGCAGCGGTGTCGCTAATCTTAAGAACAATTAAATCATCGGGCTTGCTAGTTTTATTCACCGATAAATCCGATTTAATATCTAAACCATTCGAAACCTACAGAAACTTGGTTTAAAAAAATAAAATTCAAGACACAGACAACAAACCGTAAGGTAAAAGAAAAACACTATAATAACACTCGAGTTCATTTTGAAAAGTGACGCTCGAAAATTAATTTCCTATTATTTAAGACTTCATATCACATGACTAATTAAAAATTTAATAACATGCTTTACTTTGCTAAATTGCAAATTAATCCAGTATGCCAATAACAAATAATACCATACAATTTTTATTGCACGTATGTTACATTTATTAAAAATACTTTTTAAACTATAAAATTTTAAACAAATAAATTACCATATCTTAAAATAATTAATTTGCGAGTACAGCAATCTCGAATCAACCAATAGAAATATTTAATGTGATTGTGTGCTTTGCTTCGGATATTTGAAATTATTAGAAGAAATGCTAGTTGTCCAGAGATTATTGTACCAAATTTTAACAAACAACTTACTAATTCATACTAGAAAATAAAGGCGTTCGTACGAAAATGACATCTTAAGCTAAAGATATTTACAAGTCGGGGTGTTTAAAGTAAGCCATAAAGGTATTGGCACATAAAAAATTTGTACATCTTCGCACAATATGTTAATTAATTGGCAAGTACAAATTAAAAGGGGATTTTGTTAATAAAAAATCACAGATAAAATTTTGTTTAATATCTATAGACTACAGGCTAGGAAAATTTCCTTGCGTTTGCAGTTCCCAACATACCTACGTAATTATTTTTTGTTACCGAGTTGTGCGCCATTATTTTGATAAAGCTAAATTGGTTATTGCAATTCTTACGTAATTTAATAAAATTTAAAAATAAACGCAATGCTATCTGGGAATAAAAGTATTTATACGCATTTTGAATTATCTTAAGAGACAATTCGTAACAGAACAGATTAGAAAAGAACTAACTTCCTTTTGATTTTGATTGACTACTGCAAAATCAAAGAAATTTGCCTACCTCGAATGCCAAACTACAAAAATTAGTGAAAATAAACTACAAAGAGTGTCAATTTGTAAATTTTAAGTTCTATCTTAAATTCTAATACTGCAAGTACTATACAAGGAACTTATCAATACGTTATTTATAAAATGCTGAATACATCGAATGTACAAATGGAAATATGAAGAGATCTTCTTTTAGTTTCTAACAGCCGGATCTTTTTGTCTACCAACATTATCGCCATAATCGGGGTCATCTAAAAAATAAAGTACAATTTAAAGTTATTGTACAGCTGTGTTGGGTGAATTTTTATTCAACTTCAAGAAGAAAATTCACTTACCATCTTCTTCGGGATCGTTTTCTTCAAGTTGCAAGTCGTTTTGCAAAATTTTATCGTAGTCTCCGTGGTGAGCATCAAAAGCTTTGTGATGATTTTTGTTATTCTTCAATTTTTCCTCGTTAAAACCCAAAGTGTCGATATGTTTTTTATTAACCTGTTTTTCAATTTCGTTGTTACTTATTTTATCATGATCGTCTAGTCCAAAACCGCCGTCCATTTCTAATGGCTTATTTTCGTTCAACGGAGCGTCTAACACTTCCAACGCGGCGTTATTTTCGTTATTCTCTTTATCTCCCATGTCAAGCTTTAAACCGCTTTGTTTAGCGTTGTTACCTCCTTCGTTTTTTTGTTCAGCTTGCAACGCTTTGTTTTCATTGGCGATCTCTTTTAGAATTAAGTTGGAGCGGTAACGGTTAGGAAAAGCGTTGTCGTTTATTTCGTCAGGAAGAACCTTTTCTTCAGTTTCTGCTTTCTTATTCTCTCCTTTGGTTTCTTCAAGAATTTCTGGAGGCGGTACAACTCCAGCAGGTACTCTTTTTTGAGCATAAGGTAATGGTAATACATGAGGGTTCTGTCTAAGAAGATCACTTTCTGGGGATGGCTTCATTTTACCATTGCTGGGAGTTACGGATGGTAATTTTAAAGGGGGAGCTGCAATCAGACCACTTTTGGAAGTTAATTTATCATTGGTTTTAGTTGAGCTCGATTGAAGGATTGCAATTTGTCCTGGTAATTGAACATTATTTGGTGCAGCAATCACATATTCCTCGTTATTTAAGTTATCGTTTTTATTGCTATCGAAAGGTTGAAACATATTATTAGATGGATTATCGCCAACGCCGAGGGCTTCGGGTTTTGAACCGGTTATTTCATTGGTCAATTTTGATATATTAAATTCGCCTATCGGGTTATGCTTGATAGAACATTGAGCCTGTAATAATAATATTTATTTCAGTTAAATAAACTAATTTGAATTAGTTTAAAAAATAAAGGCACACGAAGTAAGCTAATTCTTTAGTTCTACCTTTGTCCCGTCACCAAATCCCATTGGTAAATCCTTTCGTGAATACTTTTTGCAAATTAAATCAATTTTTTTCTTATAAAATCAAAATTAAAAAAAATTGCTTATCATAATAATAATTAACAATTTAATTAGAAAATCTTGTTAATTTTGCCTACGTGCTAATAAATCACCCACATTAAAACAAACAAAATGTTCCGCTTTAAATTTAAGCAATTATTTTTTCATCCGAAACAGTGAATACCTCAAAATATTCCTACAACAAAAATTTAAAGAGCAACTTACGGTTAACGATTCAAATTCTCGTCGGAGTTCATTATACATTTTCTGTACATGATTTTTGTCACTTTCACATGCATGATCGTTGGATGATTTGGATCTTATTTGTTGCTCAAGTTCCTTATTTTGAATAGTTAAATCTAAATTATTGGTCTAAAAACAAACACCCAATTAAGAATCAAAATACTGTAAGGATAGTTTTTCAATGCCGACTACCAGCATGAAATTTGGTCGAGGTGTTTCCTTTTGTCAATAGTAATAGCATGGCATCTTAACAAAAGGGACACCTCTAACATGGATATTAGTTTCTTTTTCTAATTACTAGAAAACAGTGCAAGATATAAAGAATGCCAATATTTTTTTATTAAATTACACAACAGCATAATCCCCAAAACTTGAGAAACTGCGTTTTCCAGAAATTTTGAGTTAAATCTCACAAGTTTCTCACTAATATAAGTAATTTCCTCTATCAACACAAGCATTCGATCCTTCTATAATATAATTTAATGGTTTCAAAGTTTTGGTTAGCATTTTAGCATTGTTAGTAACTTAAGACTTCCAGTTTGATAGCAATTTCATCCAAGTATTCAACATAGAGAAGAACCATCATGCTTATAGTACTTCCCCACCACATTCCATAGTATTTGCAAATAACTCGGCATAATAATGATAAAAATTTTGAAATATTTCAAACTATCCGAAAATCTGTAATTCAGCTTTTTGCATTTACTTAAAAAGTAGGTGGCAGGGGCAAATTCACAAAGGGAATTCCCTTCTTCTAGGCTGCATTGAATTGCTTATTTAAGGCTATTTCTCAATGCTTGGTTAAACTAGGTATATCCGGTGATTAACCAACCAATTTTATTAATGAAGAGTATAAATTTATAGTTCATCCATTGGTCTTTAGTTTTTTATAAATGAATACTTCGGGATTAATTTAGTTTCTACAGTCCAATTTGTAGGTAAACAAATAACTTCATCATCAGAACTAAAGCCTGGCTGGCAGAACTAAAGTTATCAATTTAATGAAGAAATAGAAAATATTAAATTCTTTAAAGTGTAATAATTGAATTTAAAATCGTAATGAACAATTACACACTCCCCCTCATAACTTAAATTAAACAAACCTTTAAATTTTCAAACTCTTTTTCTTTATCGCTAATTGCTTGCTTTAATTGGTTTTGCACTTCTTTCAATTTTCCTTGTAAGCTTAAAATCTTATCTAAGTGTTCTTGTTGTATTTTACTATTTTCACCTTTAAAATCCTCGTATTGCGTCTGAGAGAGATCAAAATTAGGATATCATAAACAATGTAATCTTGTACAAACAAACCTGCAATAAATTATAATGTTGCTGCAGAGAGGAAAATTTTACGTTGGCCTCGTTAAGGGTCTTTTCGTGTTGACCACGTTCTTCCTCTACATCTTTCTTCATTTGCTGATGGTCTGCCTTTTCAGTTTTCAAAGACTTTTCCAACCTTTGTTTGTAATCGAATATCACTGCAATAGAATTCAATAAAAGGAGGTTGCGGTGAAGCAAGGAGTCTTACCCTGAAGTTGTGTCGATAGATTTTCTTGTTGCTGATGACACTGATTGTTAGATTTTCGTACATCTTCCAATTGAGACAATGTATTATTGTAGCAAGCAAATATTCCTGTTACTATTATTACTGCACAAACACAAAAAAAAATTTTGCTTTTGGTACCTCGAACTACTCTTGACGAAGTCATTACATTAAAATTTTGTAATTATTAACATTAGAGCAAAATTTCCGAACTTTCACTGCTAACCTGCTACGTTGATTTCAATTTACATAACCAAACTTTCGTAATTGTCAAACGCAGCGGGAATTTCGAAATTTTTAGCCTAAAATGATGAAGAATTACAAAACCACTCTATTATTTATTTTGTTGACCTTCCGTTTAAAATTATGACCAATAAGTTTGGCAGTTTTCAGGAAATTACTAAATAAAAATTGCTAGAGATAACACTTTATATTCGGTAGACTGCTAAAAGCAAAAACTAAGGATTGTCCAAAAAGGAGGCTTCATCAATGAATTTCAAGTAAAAACTTACATTCAATCAGTTTTTGTAATAATTAGCTACTTACTTTGCTCGTCAAGCATTCTCGTGTGGGGCTTTTTTAAAAAATTTTCGTACTTTTTGTGTCCGAACACTTTCCACAATTTTTTGTTATCAAACTTGACTTCTCTAATTACTCGATATAACTAAAAGGTCTCAGTGTCGTTTTCTGACAGAACGTTAAAAATAGGAAATCTATGGGATGCTACAACAAAATTACAACAAATTGATTGCGCAGCAGCATAATTTATTTCAGTACAGATATGTTTAAACGATAACAATTTTGTAATAATTAATACTGCGTTACAAATATAATTAAACTACAAACTATTTTCAACATAGATTTATTTTTTTTATTATTATAGTACCTAGGAGCTGTATCATGCAAAGAAGAAAATATGAGTGGTAGTTAATTATCTATTTAGGATTACTCAAATTTAATAATTGTTTCTTTCAAGTTGAGCATTATATTAGTCGTCGAGCATTTTAAAACATGGGTGGCAGTTAAAATTTTTTTTAACAAATTATATTTTTTGAAAAAGTTTTCAAGCTGTAGAAATAATTTTTTTAAATTACTATATAATATGTATCATGTAGGTACTTCCCCGTTCACTTTAAAAAGCATTTGAACTTATTTCTTCACTTATCAGGTAAAAAATGTTCTACAATTTATCACAAAGCCAATCCCGAGCCGGTGCTGTGAAATAAAAGAGTTTTCAACCCACGTTTATTTCATTTGTGCTATTTCTTCATGAAATAATTAAAAGAATCAGCTATCACAACCAATACTGTTCGTTTAAAATAAAACAAAGACCTTGTTGAATTTAAAACACACCAAAGGGTAAAAAAATCTATGTATCCATATAAGGTCATTCCACGTCAAATCAACTAAGTTTAAATTAATGATTTTGATTGAATCTTCATTTCAGATTTCAATAATTTTTGTGGTGTACTATACATTTTCTAGTTCAGTTATGTTATAAATTATTGTTTAACCGTCCACAATCCAAAGACCGACTCTGCTGCCAACTGGTCATGGTGTGAATGAATTACAACGAAATTGAATCTTTCTGAATTGTAACTGAGGAAAGCCTATAATTTTGAGTTAGCATTTGTAATTAATTTTTAAATAGCAAAAAATACTCAAAATTACTGCAATTTGATATGTGAACAGTGCCATAGATTGACCCTTGGTTCTTTAGGGCTTATTGTGGCCTCATCTTGAAGTTCTTGTAACGTTAGTCAGTTTCAAGCTAAAATTTTTGTTGAATAAAATATAATATTTATATTAATCAGGAAGCATAATGTAACACCAAAAATTACTGAAACCTAAGCCATCGAGGTCTCAAATTAACCAGATCATTCGTTCTCAAATTTTAAGTATCCCAATGCTATAATGCTTTATTCCGTAAGTTTTAGTGTGCAAGTGGCTTTAAAAAATTATACCAGAAAACAGCTCAATAGATGCACAAAAAAAAAGATGGTTATTGGAATTCCTTATATTTATTATGTATGGCTGACTATTATTATATTATCTTTTGTAAGTTTAGTAAAGTGCTTTTTTCATATAAAAAAGGCGCTTTTATAGGTTCAAATTAAACTTGTGTAAGCAGTAAAAATTATAATAACCCGAATAGCCCAGTAGAATAAGGTTTCTAACGAGACAAGCTGAACAAAAATAAATTTTAACAAAAATAGTCTGTTGGGTTTTTAACGCTAAAATTGTGGTCACAGATTGGAAACTTGGGTAATATAGGAAATTATTATCAATTTTTAAAGGCAATTTTTGTGAATTTGAAAAATATTAAAATCCCGGCTCAAGTTATTTTTATTGCAAATTTTTAATTAGTGTTCGTCTCAAGAGCCAGCCTCTACTATGATTTCAATGTCGTAATAGTTTCAAGAACCCAAATTTTCGTAGTTCAAAATTGGTATCTAAAAATCCGGAAATTTTTGGTTCAAGCATTATTAATTAGTTTTCGTTGGCTTTTAAAATTTTATAGGACAGCTGATTGATTGTTTACAAAAATATTGTGATGACATGCTGTCAATGTAGTATTTACAAATAATTATTTTTAATAAGTTAAAAATGAAACCCTACACCGACTATCCCTGATAAGCTTCATTTCTCTTCGAAATTTCTCGTTAACCGCTACAAAAAAGTGTAATTCTACTGGGTTAGAGGCACAATGCTCGCATTCATACAGTACTATGTAGTTTCACAAGTATTCAAAAATGTTGTTAAGAGCTATTTTTACACATCAAATTTACCACACAAAAAATTTTACCTACTAATGATAAGCTAAGGCATTTAAGGCCTGTTCATTATTTATAAATCAGTAAGAAAATTAGAGCAGTGTCGCCATGCACGATGACTTGACAAATCCAAGCTATCCTTCTGCCTAGTGATAAAAAAAATTAAGTAAAAAAATAAAATACTCTTCAAGTTGTCGTACATTTGCACGATGTTTCCACATTTTTGTAGAAATATGTGCAGTGCATGTACTCCCGATAAGTAAAATAGAATCACCATACGCACCCTTGCGTGGAATCTACTGTTCTATTCTAATTATCGCGATTTTATTGGATTTAAACTACAGAAAAGAGCTTAATCAGATCATTACTTATCACTGGACGAAGCCATTTAAGTCTTCCGTTTAAAAAAAATCAACTTTTCAAACTTAATCAGTAAGAAAATTCTCCAACCTGTAAAGGTTCTACCGAAAATCGAAAAAAATAAAATAATTTCTTTAAACTTAACAAAACAAAACACTATTTAAAATAAAAGAACTACGTTAAAGTTCCCAATCTCAGACGGGAGTTCCAAAATCTGGATCTCCAATTCCGTCAGCGCTAAACAAATTCGAATTGTAAACGTATCTAGCCAACAACTTTTCCTTTTTGTTATCACTTTTACTACTACTCGTAGTGTTATCTGAAATTTCATCATTTGGGCACAAACGCAACGCCTTTCCGATGCGCAAATTTTGTCCATTCAATTTAAAATATTTTTTCGATCCGGTGCTCTTATTGATCATAATGCTACTTTGGTCGCCTAAAGCAAAACTTTTAGAAAACGTTTCCGATAAAAATTGATGAATATTTTCTTCAAACTGAGAATTAACGTCCAAACTGGGAGATTCGTCGCTCGCTTTAGTTTTATCACTCAAGTCTTCCGCTTTAGCATCGACAACTTCGTTGCTTTCCACAATTTCGTCGCCAAATTCGGAAGCGGTACTCGAAATATCCGAATAACCGTCGCGCCTGTTAAAAATGTTCTGGAGAGTTTTAACTCCAAAATGTTTTTTAATTTTGTGCTTTTTTGAGACCTTTTTGTATTCGCGGTTGATTTTGTGAGACGGAGAACTGTCGCAGCTGCCCGAAGAGTTGAGAAGACTTTGATCACTTTTTAAATTGGAAAAATTTTCGTTGGATGCATAGGATGCGGAATTTTTGTACGACAAACAAAAGTCGTTAAAACGTTTAAGTTCGATCAAGCTTTGATGCGAACTTTTTTTTTCGGAAATAACTTGGGTGTTTTTTGGGGAATGAGAATCGTTGGAAGCTGCGTCTGTTGAAAATATTTCCGAGTCTAAAAATACGTCGGTGCTAGTTTGCATGGGCGAAGATAAATTATCGGAAACTAAAGAGTTTGTAGAACAATTTAAGTTTTCTTCAATGTAGGTTTCTGCTTTTTTAAAAATTTCGACTTGGTTTTTGTTGTTTTTGAATTGATTTTTGTTTATAAAATATTCGGGACACTTAAAATCCTCCAGTTGATTCAATTTGTGAGTGTAATTGTCGGTTAGATTCAAATTTTCTGATGACGCGTATCCTGTAGTTGGTTCTGGGATGTGATTGCTATTTATTTCGCCAATTTGTTTATTATCGTTAGCGAGCGACACTTGAGCGTCACTTTTGTTTGTTGCATTAGCGGTGTTGTCGGTGAAATTGATAAGTTCTGTGTTATTGTTGAAAGTTTGCAAATTTTTAGAAAAGTTATGTACTTGTGGTACTAGCTCTGCAGATAAAAAAGATTCTGGTCGTTTATACAATAAGGGACTTTCAATTCTGCTGCAATTTCTTGATTCCGTGCTGAAACAAGTTGTTATGAACTGCACACATTAAAATACATTTTTATAACAAATTGTGCAGTTTACATGCTTTTTCATGAAAGGAAAAGTGAATAACTTGCATGATCAACGAAATTGTGGTGCTGTGAGAAACAAAAACTGAAAAAGAAACGTAAAGTACCTGAAAAGCAAAAAAAATTGTTCCATGTGCTTCAATAATCATTTAAAATAAAAAAAAATAATAATCCAGGCATTTTGAGAAAAATACTCAAATTTATTCTATATATTCCTAAAAATTCCTTATCAATTTTATGGCTTACAGTATGCAATTTGCAGAACATATTTGGAAGTTAGAGGTTGTAAATTAAATTCAAACCGAACTAATCCAACTATCTTCGATTTAAACTTTTCTAACATATCTGGATTATTAGAAGAAAACAAAAATTTGTGGCTATGATATTTAAAAAACAATAAAAGATGTGTGTGAGATTTTGTGATTAGGAGAGAAGAAAACAATAATTAATAATGACATTTATATTATAAATAATAATAACTCGAATAAAAATAAGTGTACACATAACAAACAAAATACAAATTACTATAAAAATTTTTACATGCAGTACATGCTTCCAGTGTAGTTAAAATTACTTAATTTGCACCTTAGGTATATTTTGATAGTGGCACCACTTTAAAATACAATGGCAAACTCAAATTTATACTTAAATTACGCTTTCTTAAAATTAAAATCACTAGGAACTTAAACAAATTATAAAAGTGCATAAAACTACACCAATAATACTGGACAAATTGTCACCATAAAATTTGAATTCTTTAGTAACTTATCACAATAATGACCATGCCGTTTCAACTAATTTAAACTTACCGACTATGAGACGTTGATTCTGGAGTTCTGGGAGCAGTTGGAGTATTCATTACTCCGGAGGAATGTAACGGATGCAAACTAATTGAATCGTTTGGATCGCACACCTCGTTATCAAAAAACCTGCATTAAAATTACATTACTAAGGTTTGAAAAGCAGTTCAAGAAATAACAATTAATACCTAAAATTTAATCCATCCTCTTCTAGGGAGTTGTCGCTTTCGTCGGCAGCTATGTATTGCACCTGAAGTCGACAATCGCCCGACTGTTGCTGAAGAATATCGACAGCTTCACGATGACAAGCTTGTCGTAAATCTCGATCATTTACAAACAAAATAGCATCTCCTATGTACAGTTGATTAGATAAGGCTGCAGGTCCATTGGGTTCCAGCTCGGATATCAAAATAGGCACACCGTGTTCTCGACCACCCTTAAAAAGCCACAAATGAACTGGCCGTTTAATTAAATTTCTCAACTAATTACGGTGATGCTTATTCCTAGACCTTGTCCTGTTTTTCTTCTAACAACGACCATACGAACATCACCAAAATGTTGCGGATTTTCTTCATTAATAACAGGTACGTTTGGTTTCACTCGAGTAATATCCGAATGATTACTCAAAATGCTATTTCTTCTACAGGCTCGCACCACAGTCTTATGTCTCTGTAAAAGGATCTCGGACTCCAGTTGTCGCCATAGCTTATCCCTCACATTTCCTTGCATTTCTCTCCCTTAAAAAAATTAAATACCAATTTCTAGGATGCGCAAAATCAAATTCCTACCAATAAATAATTCAGATAAGATTATCAAAAATAATTTCAAGTACAAAATGTTTTTATTTTTTATCAGCTATATACAAGTTTGTTTACAAATCAACTACTCTTACCTAAGAGTTGCAATTGCTGTATCCTACCGGCCAATTCTTTATCTAAATATTGTGCGGCTAATTTAGCACCGTAAACTTCACTATTTAACGCAATAATTGAATTTCTAAGTGCAGAATTTTCCATTTGTAACTGGGAATTTTCTGCGCGTATCTGCGACGATTCGACCAAAGTCGGACTGAACTTAAATTCCTCATTTTCTTTCAAATCTAAAAACAATTTGTTACCAGACTCAAAGAGCAAAAAATTCGGAAACCAACTTACTCCCATTCGTCGAATTATGAGTGGGACTACTTTTGATTTCGTCTTCCAATTTCTTTTTTATATTATTAACGTCCGGTTCAAATTTAGAATTTTGTATTCTATTAGCTGCGAGACCAGATAACTGTCCAAGCTGAAACGAGTGAAGCTGGAGCAACAAGTTGTGCAGTTCTTGTTCCAACAATTCCTTTTTAGCTTTGGATTCGACCAATTCTGCTCTCATGTGAATAAGTTCGGCCTAAAAAAATTAGTCTAGACCAAAAAATTTCACACGCTTTTATTTGCAACAAAAACCAAATAATTTCGTACGACATAAAACAGATTATCTTTGACGTTTTTTTTTCTTGGGCGTCGAAGATCGAAATAGAAAATTCAAGAAGTTTTTGTCGACATCCTTGAACTTAGTTTAAATATTTAATTTTGTGTTGGCATTTTTTGTTGGCTTTTAAGTAAAAATCAAAACCGTATCGTACTTTTCTAAATAAACAGATAAATTGTGTAAACATCGAGTGAATATCAAGTGCGATACGTATACAGAGTGTGATAATAATAAAATACAAGCCCATTTATGAAAAATGTAATGCTTCATCTTAGGTTTTACGGACACCCTGTAAAACAAATATTCAATAAATCTGGGACAATTTTTATTATCAATGCGCCTAGTATAGATTTTACATCATTAAAAATCCCCGAAGTTTCCCATCTTATCAGCCGACAATTTTTGTATTTCTAAAATAATTATTATCCCATGAAAAAAAAACAAAATTTTATTTTTTCGATATCTCTCAATTGCTCCAATTGTGTGAAAAATAACAAAATTTTCTGTGGATAACACTGCAATCGTTATTTAAAGTTTAATGTAAATATAAAATGTTTTCACATTAAATAAGTGGCAAGAGATCAGAAACTGGTTCTGGCTTCAAAGAAAACCAATAATGGGTCCATCGGTGTCTTAAAAATATTGGGGTGCGCGTGGAAGACTAAATTGTTAATTTATCACTACAATAATTGTTGTTAAGTAAAGAAGCTGTGCGTGCTTTGATTATACACGAGTATGTAACATATAATTAACTCAAGATAAAACCAACCGAGTCATTATTTATTCAGATACTCAAGCTGAAGTCTGTAAGAAGAAGACATCACCACACGATTAACCTACCACAACGTAAATTTAATTGTTTGTGCTAAATAATTTAGTGAAATTAAAATGTTTTTCGTGTTTCTAATTATTTGCACCTCGGTTGTTAATAATATTCTGGCGGGACCAACTTATGGAAGTGCTTCAGAAAACAAACTGGATATAGACTACAAGGTAAACTTTCTTTTTTAAATTAAAAAAAAACTTTAATTTGGTTTACTTTTAGGTAACGTTACTGTCAATTGAAGATAAATTAAGAAATATTGAAAATTCTTTAAGCGTCCAATACGTTACGACCCTCAACGGCAAAATCGATTATTATGGCAGAAAAATCGACAACATCGAAAAGGAGTTATCTCGATTCCAAAGGTTCGTGACAATGGAATTGGACAAAATATCTGAAAATATTAGCGCGGGGAATTTTAGAGATAATGTCGCAAACGATAAAACTGCCAGAAAAATAGATGCAGTTTATGAAAGGATAAATCACAAATTGGGTAACATTGAGGGCCAAATAGATATATCTTCCATTAAATCCCAGGTAAGAATTTTAATTAAATCTGATGTCCGTTGTAAAATTGTATTTTTCAGAGTGGAAGAGATATGATTATATCAAAGCTCGACAAAATTGAAGAAACCTTAACGATACGAGACTCGGACATGGAAGCCGAATTGGCAGATGCAATTGCCGCAATTGATGACTTAAAAACGAGCTGCTCCAACATAGAAGGAAATGTAATTAACATGACTAAAGAAACTGCAAAGGTACTTTTTATTCCTCAAGCTAATAAAATTTTTCTTGATATCGCCAGTAACTTTTAGATGCTGTTTAAACACAGCGATAAAAATCTCAAGAAACATTTCAACCAAACATTTTTATTTTTGGAAAAAACCAATCAAAGCTTTTCTAATGGAGTTACGAAATTGGCAGACACAATTAACTCGTTAACTAGCCAAGTAAACGATAATTCAATTTTAATGAACATCACCAATAAGAAATTTAATGAAAATATGAACGACTATGGAAATAAGGTAGATACGGTTTACAAACCAGAAATTTCAATTAACTTTTAATTACAGGGTAAATAAATTTGTGTTAAGATACGTCATTAAGCTTAAACGTTTTCATTAGCGGGATAGCATCAAGCCGGGTCAAAAATTAGAGAGAAAAAAAACGTGGTAGATTACACGAGGTACCATAACTTTCCTGAAACGAATGAAAATCCTTTCGATTTTCTATAAAAATTTACAGCGATTGGTAAACTGTAGAATTAAACGTGTCGTTACCAGGTGCGTTCATAAGTTAAATTAAAGAGAAAAAAATCACGAAAAACACAGAAAACGCAGTTTCTTACAAGGTGGGCCCAGCTTAAACCTTCCACTCTTGGTCGAGTGGCGGTAAAATTTTATTTTTTAATTTGAATTAAAAAGCTAAATCTAAAAAAATAGCAAATGATTTTTAAATACTTAAAAAATCTTACCGATTAATTTCAAAGTGATATCTTCAGAGGATTCTTACATAGTCAAAATATAAATTTTTTTGGAAGAAGTCACTCTGAAATTCAACTTTTAAATTTCATTTACCATATCTTTAAACCTACATTTTTTTGAAATTACACGTTTTTAACCTTCATAGAGTCACATTTATTTATAGTTATAATCTATGATAATTAATTAATTAATTTTTACTTGAATTATATGAAAAATATTTCGTTCAAATCGGTCTAGTAGTTCCTGCATCATTTTTTGAGTCGGTTAAATAGAATTAGCACAAAGAACTACATTTTTCAGAGTTAAATGTAATTTTCCGCTTTTTCCGTTACCCGTTTGAGTATTGTTTACAAAATTTCCAACCTTCATTTCCCGAAAACGGCTGCGTATCTACTTCTATTAGGTCTGTCCCTTTCACAATAATTACGTAAAATATTGTTCTGGAATTGACATTCGCTGGTGTCTTCTCGTAAGTAAACTAGGCTACAAATCGTGATCGTATCCACCATCCAAACCATAGTGAAAACGGAACATGTTACCTGAAGGGTCACCTGTTCAAGTGGAAAACATCGCACATAGCTCGACTGCGGTGTTCTAATCCAACGACGCGACGTAAAACCAATTAAGTTCAAACAAAAATAAATCAAAAATTGATTAAAAAGGCGTCAACTTTCCGAATAGAAAGTGTCATTTCAAGTCTCACCATAATTCGAAGAGAGGTCAAATGTCATTGCTGTTACTTAATAAATCCACCTCGTAAATTGTTAGTAGATATTCTAAAATTCTAGTATAGTAAACCTATATGACATTTGCATGCACAAAATAGATGTAATTAAGTTTTTGTTAGAAATTTAATTAAAAGAGGTAATTTAATGCAACAGCACTAATTGCGATGGCTCAATATTTAGAAAAACAATTTTTTGTCTACTAAAAATATCGCAAGTCTGAAATGAAATTTTGCACAAATCAAGTAATACTGATACACTCGAGTACAATTTATCTAAGCACTGTAATGAGTGACTCAATTACCAACAATTTTTCTCAATTTAATTCGAAAATAGATATAGATACTGGATTTCTTAAAATGAATTAGTGCTATCTTAATTATACAAAATTATTATTATGGAATAAAATTATATTTATTTAAAAAAATTACAATAAAATCAATCAAAGTTTTTTGTTAAAAATTAAAAAACATTTTAGATGACGGATGCATTTTCCGATATGACCGAGACCACCACGGCGTTAAAAAATAAAATAGAGCACCTGGCGAAAATAGCAAACACCAGTAGATTCGAACAACAAAACAGCTTGAGGGCCCTGACCGTAGAAGTTGGTCGAAATGTAGAAAAACCGAGCGAAAGTAAGCAAGTTAATTAGTTCCCAATAATAGCTTTCCTCTAAAACTTTAGCTTGTAGCGATCATGAACGATCAGAACTTCAAAATCCTAAGCGACGACATCGAATCAAAATTCGAAAGTATTATGGGAGCCCAAAATCTGTTCATAGAAAGTTGCCATCGAGTTCAAATGGACGAATCGCAGTTGGAGACGCAAATTAGCGTAGTTTTGGATAAATTAATCGATATCTTCGTAAACAAGTAGGATTAACTTGATCTATTGTTCAAATTAAAATTTACCTTACGAATGATTTCAGGACAACCATAGGGCCCAAAGATATCCAAAAACTGGAGAATTTGATTCGCATGCACGACGTTACCATCAGAAGAAGTTTTAACCAAATAACGAACGAATTGCTGAAGAAGATCCAACAGATGTCAATTGAAAATGAAGACGATGCCAAAAATTTGAAGATGCAGCTCGAAGAAATTTATTTTACCGTACACGGTATTATAACGTCCAACGATAATTCTAAAAGAATGCAAGCTGTTTTGCATATTTTTCATGTAAGCATAAGACACGGTTTTATTAAGTGTTAAATAATTCAAAGTCCAATTTTGATTCATCATCGTAGGTACAAACTTTGTATCTTGAACTATAAAATCAATAAGTTACCAAATTGTTATTAATTTATTAGAACGTTTCACTCCATTAACTCAATTTACTAAATTAATACTTGTTGATGTCTACATAATAATACTTTTTTTTACTTTATTTCCCATAACTTTCGTATAAGTAATAATGCCTGACGTGAGACAGAGTATTAATACTTTTTCTTTTAGGATTTACAACAACAATTCAATAAAACTAACAAGCAAGTTCTTAATTCTCTAAATGAAAATTATGCCAATAGTAGTTTGGAAAATAATAAACTCAAAACTATGATTGAAAGTCTGCATGGTTTGCTGGGAAAAATGGAAAATAAAATGAACGAATCAAACCTCGATGAAATTGTAGATCGTTTTGGGGAAAAATTGAAAGATTACATCAAAACCGTTGAAGATGTTGGCGCGGTAAACAACGCGAGGAAAAATGAAACCAATTTTGAAGTTGCACTTTTAAACATATTTGGAGAAAATCCAAATCGAGGAAACGAAGATGATGCAGAAAAACGAAATAAAACCGGAGTGGACGAAAACGTGGAAAACGGTTCTATATTGTGTTTTAATTCGGTCAATAATACTAAATGCGAAACCCACACTTTTCCAATACAAAATATCAGCGATCCAAAACATGTAATTACCAAGTGTGTTGTAAATTTAACAGACACAGGAAGTAATTCTGATGGAAATTGCAGCGAATCTACTGATCAAACACATTCTGGTAAAATTGTGGACCTTACGGAAACAGCAGACAAACTTTCAAACTGTTCTTCCAATTACGGAGACCTAATAGATGTTAGGTTTAGAAACAATTTTACAAATTGCAATTCAACTGATGAACAATTCAATGTCGAGAAAAAACAAAACAAGACTGATACCAGTGTGGTTTCCTACAATTGTTCCAATTACGGGGATTTAATTGATGTTAGAAGTGGGATTACTGATTGCATTCCTCAAACAGATCCATTAGAAGTTAGTCAAACTGAAAATGTCAATATAAACAAAAATGACACACTGGAAGAAAATAATGTAAAATTGACAAATTGTTCCAATTACAGAGATTTAATTGACGTTAGAAGTGGAATTGTCGATTGCATTCCCCAAACAGATCCATTAGAAGTTGGCGAGACTAATGAAACTGAAAATATCGATAAAAACAAAAAAGACACACAGGTACAAAATAATGTGAATTCGACAAATTGTTCCAACTACGGGGATTTAATTGATGTTAGAAGTGGAAGTTCGGATTGCATTTCAAAGCTGGATCAATTAGCAGTTGAACAAGTAGACATTGGTCAATCAGAAGTTGACCAAACTGAGGATGAATTTATTATCAATTTTAGTCTTTCACCTGAAGATGAATTTCAAGAACTTTTAAGGATTGACGAAGTTTCCACGACAAAAATTACACCCAACGAAGACCAATGATAAAAAAATTAGAATGAAATTTCAGTGTCTTGCCACAACTTGCTGTACATCCATGCCAATAATAGTATATAATATTTTATTTTGTAATAAATTTAAGATATTTCTAGTCAATTGGTTTCAATGCTTTAATTCCCTATTATGTAATTGGTGTGCAGGGCCTGACAAATTTCACAAACATATATAAAATATTATGATAATGAGTTGGCAACATTTCAAGTAAAAGTACAATAACCAGCAACTGATAAAATTATCAGTATGGAGCTGATAAGTTCACCCTTTGCACCCTACAATAAAACTTCTCCTGCCTGTGTGCAATTGTGTATTGTCCGATTGCAGAATTTTATTTATGAATTTTAAAAAGTTTACCTCCCAATTACTAACTTCAGAAAATGAAAAGATCTCACTTGGAGCAGTCAATCATAAAAATTGTTATCGTGAACATAAAATTCTAATTTTGATCAACCTTGCAGTTTGTAATAAATCGAAAAGATAAAAATTTACTTATTACATTTATAAATCGCTATTTTTAGACGGAGGAACACTGCCTTTTGAAAGAATAAGTCGAAAAACAGCTTTATTTTTATTATAGAAGTATAAAAACTCGAACTGACTTTCTTTTACTGATTTGAATGATTTTTTTGGTATAATTTATTTATTTATTTTGATAAAATAAAATATTTACATTGTTGGAAGTATTTTACATAAAAATTATATGCTAACCTATTTCTTAATATTCATTCAAGCTAATAATTTCCAAACAAATTGAGAATAACAATCATTACCGAATAATTATGTAATAATGAAAAAGTTATTGATACTATCAAGCAAATCCACTGGGGTTTCTCGTTTGAAAAACACTTTTAAACATTATGTACATAATAATATGAGTTTTTTTTTTCATCAAAACCCTCAGGAATTACCTGTTATACAATAAATTGTAAAAAGCAATAATTTTTCCCAAAACAGGGTCAAATGCGGGAAATAATGCAAAACAAGAAATTTTATAAAATATAAAACCTTGATTGTCAAATTTGTACTATCCACAAATTATTTTCTTCCATGGTGTAAACCATATAAAATAAATTTCACATTTTGTTGCGTAACTTTAAACGCAGAATAAATTAAATTTTCAGTTTTATGTTTATTACGCAAAGGTTTGACACCAATTTCCCAATATTCGCTATTAGCCCAATCCTTGGGAAGGAGGCTGCAGGAACGGTGGTCCATCCTCTACGTCCAAATTTGGGTTTGTAATATTTTTGGAAATGAGACTCTGTGATCCTCTCCCCAGTAATATTTTCGGATAAAATTAGTGTTGAAACGCTTAAGCTTTAACTTAACTTTCGCGAAGTTATTTGCTAAATCTTGGGAGAGGGGGTCAAAGTTCGAAAACAATGTTCTCTCCAAATCATTTTTCTTTGGTGAAAAAAAAATCAAAAGTTGTCAAAAGCGATTTAGTAGAGGCCATAATGTTCAAAGCTTTCCTCCCCTAAGATTCAGCGAACAACTTCACGAAAGCTTATGCTGAAACGATGGGAATGGAAGGTTACTTGGACAGAAGAGCCCAATGTGTCTACAACCCTCCCCCAGATTTTGCAAAGGTTAAGACCCAACAATTTGAGTAGGGAGAAGGCAAAGGCAGTTAACCCCCGTGTGAGAGTTTTAAAAATATTTTAATTCGCTATTTCCTACAACTACAATGGCTACAGATATACCATAGTAGTAAAGATAATTCAGGCATAGCTGAGATTCAAATTTACGAGCAGTTCAACTTTTTCACCCTACTATGTATATTAATAACAAAAATTTAATACAATTTTCTGGCTACTTGCAGCTAAGAACATAGTTATTGCTTTGACATCTTAAAGGAATTGTGGCACGTAAAACAGCATTTTGAAAAACATCAAGACTTGGGCCACCATTAACCTAGTTTAAAGTTAAATCTATTTACAAGCAATTAGATAGATACCTAATTTGGACAAGATATCAAGTTGGTGCTCAACACTGCATTTAAAAACCAGGGCTGTGAAACCCCTACTTTTCTATTAAGCTTTTGCAAAATAATTGACAAAAACATAAGACAATTTTTATGATTTACCTCAATTTTAGCACTATTTTGGAAAATCGTTTGAGCTTTGTGTGTAAGCTGAGCGAAGCACGAACTAAGAGTGCACAACTTTTGCCGAACGTTGTAAACGACATCGGGTTCCTCTGAATCCAATTCACCTGAACATAAAAACACTGATTTAGATTCACAATCGAAACACAAAATCATAAATCACATTTAATTCAAAAGCAATTAAACTGATTAAAATTGAGGCACTTAACTTTTAAATTAATTGACAAGCGTAGGCTTAGCAGAAGTATAATAAATGATGATTTATTTTTAAAAATTTAATAAACTGCAAGGAATGCATGGTTCCTAACCAACCCATCCGGCACTTGTGCAATCAAATTAACAGCTCAAAAAAATGACACGAGAGTAAAATACTTACCAATGGACAAATCCAAGTCAACAAACGCTTTATCAAACTCTTTTTCTAAAATATCTAGCCACCGAAACCCAACACTAGCCATTTTTAATTTAAAACGTCAACTGGAACATAAATATGTCATGCATCTGTCAAATCTTAACCTGTTTTGGTGAATTTTTGCGCAATCGCGAATCGGTTGGCATCGTCGCCCGATGATCATAAATTTAAAATACGAAGTTTAGCGAACCGAATAAAGGGTAAAAACCGGTGACCCTCAAACTTTTATTAAGTTGCCATTGCCGGCAGTTTTCAAAAATTAAGAATTACAATTAGTAAAAATAACACACGTTTGTGCAGTTTAAAGGATTCACAAGAAAGACTAAAAAATATTGTAATCATTGCGATTTATAAATTATGATCAAGTTATGATTATAAAAACTAAAGTTATGTAATTTTAAAAAAATGCACATTTTTATGAGTATTATTAGGAATAGCATAAGAAAATTTACTTCAACATTTTTTATTTCTGTTTATACATAACAATTTTCGAAGAATATTAAAATTTTATAACACAAAAAAAGGTAAAGAGGAGAAACTTGGAATATAAGAACAAAGGGCACTTCAGTAGCATACGTTATAAAAATAGATAGATATACCAGGAAATAAAAGTACCTAATCCAGTCACTATCAACTAAGAGCAAAGCGTAACACTGGTGTATTGGAGTCCACCATGGAGTTAGGAGATTGAGTTTGATTTCTCGAAGTATTTTCTGAATATTCAACTTTATCTAAATTTGACACATCTTCTTGATACGCAGAAATGTTCTTTTCACTTCCAATAGGAGCATAACTAATTTCTGAGCTTAGTAATGGAATATATTCTGGAGTTTGATAATGGGTGTAGGAAAGGTCGGGATTATAGTATGTTGGGTACGATATGTTGGTAATGTTAGTTAAACTAGCTATGGGTGGGTGTTGATAAACTTGTTGGGTGGGCGATTGACTCGGCGAGATTGGATTTGTAATTTGATGGGGAGGCGGTGGACTGGACGTTAAAGACCAACAGTTGACGGATGGATTGAGAACGGGTGACGAATTTTGGGGTTGAACTGCAGCCCAACTTGTGTAAGATGCCGGAGCGGACGACGTGTAAGCAGGTGTCTGTTGAATGTGATCGGGCGGAATGTACACTGAAAGATTTTTATATTTACAAAAATTACTTTTGTTAAATTTTTTGAAACTTACCATTTGGTGGAGGCGACACAGAAGCCGATTTTGTTCGATCCTGAAGAGAAGAGTAAGGAGAAAATCGACTACCTCGCAGAGAAGATTTAGACTGATATCTGTCGCATGATGATAAAGTTGCTGTTACTGTTGGATAAACACTTTGGTGTGGCAAAATCCAAGAACCATCTAAAACGTAAACTTTATTTAGAAATTAAAAAAAATGTCGAGAAATTATGTAAACCAATTACATTGGGAATATTGCGTTGCTTGCTGCTGGCCGTAATTGGGTAAATAATCCCGCTGATTGTAAACGGTTTCGGGTCGTTCCTTAGCATCTAGAAAAGCTTTTGCGAATGGGTTATATCGAATCTTTAACGTAGTTACTTCTTCATTTTGATACGCAGTTACTGCTATGAATTGTGTTTCGGGAAAAGGAAACGTCAAAATTCTTCTCTGTTCCGTACCAACTCGAACCAAATGAACTCTTGGTTCGTATTTATGTAACGAGTTCAGCATAATTTGTCCGTTACCGTTACATTTGTTGGTAAGTTTTACTTTTGCAAACGAAATAGATTCCTTCATCCAGTGCGCTCCAAAATTTGGGGATTCTGGATGAAAATAGATGGCGTTGGAAGGAGGTACTTCTGCTTTTCCGCCAGGAATCCATTCACCATTCACATATTTCCACCTGTGATTGTCGATTTGTACAAATTCCAGCAAAACACTGTACATTGCTTTAGGATCCAAACCCGTGACGGAGACTTTAACAACGGGAAACATTCGCCTGAAAATATTTAAAATCAAGGATTGTTAAGTGCAAAAATACCTACTTTTTAATATATTTTTAATTATTATTAACGAGATTACAAACTAAAAAGATGTTAATTATCATTGAAGTGTTAATTATTGAATAATAATAGTTTAATTCAGTTAAATTAGGTATCCTAATATGATTTATTTACACAAAAATTTGAAATCTCTTTAATGCAAACAATAAAAACGATATATTTTTATATTACGTTATTATTCTACTGTCCAGAGCATTAGCAGCATAAAAACGGTAGGCTAGTTGCTGCGTATGCTAACGGACTGCAGAATTCATAAGAATAGAAAAAAACTCACCGTCCATTTTTAGTGACGATCATTTCGTTGGTAAATCGTTCAAATCGAACCCACAGATCTCTGTCTTCCAACGAAACATTGAGATCTCTTTCTGTAGGGTCACCTTTATTTTTTCCCGAAGATATTTCTGATTCAACGGCGGAAAGTATATGTTGGTCCATTACTTCATTAATAATTTTCACCTAGAAAATAAAAAATTTAATCCAATCCAATAGTTTTCGAATTGGATCAGGTGCAATTATAGTTGTATAATTCAAAATCGTATACAATGTTTCCTAATAATAATTATTAGTTTAAATTTTTTTCTATTTTTAATTTCAAGGTAGCTAAATAAGTGACGCAAGATATTTACCCTGATTTAGAATCAATAGGAGTGTGTAGCTTTATTGGAAAGAGAGGTCATCAAAAAATTGGCATAACAAAGTACCAGGTACCCAACTTTAAAGTATCTCATCTCAACGTTCGCGGTGTAATATTTACACTAAAAATTATTGATAATCATTATGAATACTAAGTCATTCTAATTTTTATTGTGTTTGCTAAGATCGTTACAATTTTGTATTGGATTTTCTAAAATTAGAAAAGTTTGAAACTCGAACATTTTTCGAAAATTTCAGAGTTAAATGGAAATGAAAGCTGGGCTGATTATAGACACTTGCAGTAGAATCCCATTGAATTGTACAAAAAAAAAACTCATCGAGAACGGTCCTAAAAGCAGGGCCTATTTTATTAAAAGGCCGGTTAAGCTCGGGCCTGGGCCCCCTGCTTGACCCAACTGTAACAGTTTATTTTTTTTCTATTTTCTATTTTTCTAATTTCCTATTTCAATAAAAATAATAATTTCCTAATCCTACGAGGGGGCTAGAACCGAAAATAGGTACTGCCTAAAAGGGGGTTGGTGGGCAACATGCCTCCTTAAAGGTAACAAATCCAATCAATGTTTTTACCAAAAAATACCTATACATTTTTTATTTTTTCAAATTTTTTTTTTGATTTTATATACTACCCATGAATCATAATATTTAAAAAATCCCTCATGTTCAGCCACCAAAACGAAGCTGTTTTAAGTTGGAAGACTGCCTGGTATGGGTTTATTCCATATTGTAAAACAGTACCGTCGCTTTTCTCAACGTTAAATTTTGGTTTTCAAATATAATATTATAGGTGCAGATAATTCAACTAATTTTTTATTTAATTCATTTATTTTGTTAATTGCAACTAATTTTTAAAATAATTATAAAATAAAAATAATGGATGCCCAAAAAAATATACACAAACGATTTTTTGAGTTAAATATTGAGGTGATGTGTACCTAAGCCCTAAGCTTGTGGCCCGATATAAAAAATTTAATATTTATTTATAAAAATATATTAATAAAATATTAAAGTAATTATATCTCATGCAATTTCAAAGAACATGAATATTATTTTAGGCCAGAAATGTTCATCTTCAATAGTACTGAAGGAAACATCGTATCTTTGAAGAGAAAATCTTATAATTTGTGCGCTTCGATGTTTTTACTTGATTAAAAACTAATTAGATAACAATAAGTACTTTTTTTGAATAGAAACAATAAAATTATAATTTATAATATTCATTGTGTTTTCTTTTTCTTTTTTGAAGCTTTCTTCATCAGATTCGGACTTTAATATGGAAATGTTTATTTATTTTTAAGAAAAATTTGGATCTTATATATTTTATACCAAAAATAGTTTTAAGTGAAATTAAACTTACAATTAGATGAAATCCTGCATTAAATTAAAAAACAAATAAAAAAAGTACAAAATCCTATATAATCTATAGGTTTGCAGGTAGAGCTATCCAAAACACCCTCGTTTTGTTGTTTCTCAACCTTTCAGTATTTGCGATCCAATTTTCAATCATAATTTTCCGCTCCCCACCCCCCTTTCATATAATATTTTTTTATTATGTCAGAATCTTTTTTATTTTGGTTTTCTTTCAGTAAATTAAATAATGGGCTCGCGCCCTCAATTAATGTTATTGCGCTCCCCTAGGGGGGCGCGTCCCACAAGTTGAGTAACTATGCTCTAAATTTCTCCTGTTCATTAATTTGATGCAAAAGTAGTCTATAAATTAATTGAATTATTAACTTTTTCGGTTTAACAGATGGAAAACATGCTGTATTAAGTTGTAAAGCGAGTGAAATTTTCAATATTTTCAAATCAAGTTTTTTGAGTTTTTTTGAAATGCCATATCTAGAAAAATATTCAAATAGTAAGATTTTAATTTGCTTTATTTTTGTGTAGAATTTTGTTCTCTATACTTTTGATTTCATTCAATTTTCATCTCGGAAACACTGAAATAGAGTTATTTGCAAAAATGCATGTAGAAGGTGGTAAAAAATTGCTTTTTATGTGGAAATTTATAGAAAATTAAGTTTTATAAATATCATCTGTGGACTACATTCGTGTCAGAAGAAAAGTCTACATTAAACACTGAAAACTACGTTATTAGGAAAATTTTGAAAAAAAAATCAGCGTTTTTGGAAGGCTACACCTTGGAAACTCTAAGGGTTAAAGCAATTTTTTCAAGTTTCAGGTTTCCTAACATTTTTCTGGGCTTAAGATGCATAATAGAAAACTACTGTTAACCCCATGATTTTGCTAATTTAAGAGCTTTTTTGAACAAATTTGATTATCTTCTGGTCCGAGTCCAAAGGGGAGAATTTTTAAGAGTCTTTTTAAAATATCAAATTAAATAAGGGTCTATAAGCAAAAATATTGAATTCAAGAATCTAAATCGGTTTATCGATTAAGTATAATTTTGAAAATTTATTCTTGATTACAGTAATGCTCTGATGCCCTTAATTTAAAAATTTTAAAACCCAGATGTTACTACCTACTCAATCTAAAAAAAAGTACTGTACACTCGACCTCCTACTCCATATCTTCCCATATTATCCTTTTACCTTACTAAGTAAAGTTTTTCCAAATCAGGGTACTACGGCGGTAGTTTTTGAGTAAATCATTATCTTTTTATTTTTAAAAGTCCTTCGGCCCATAAAAAGATCTTCGAGGGGCAAGGTTGTGGTTTCCCGACGCATTTGAGTAACTAAATATCTTTCAGAAACAAAATTACCCTCACAATACCTATAACCGCCCTGGATGATTTCTATATATTCAGATCAAATAACATAATAATAATCATAATATCAAGAATATAATATCAAGAAGAAAAAAGTTTAATATTTCTTGGTTTATACAATGATTTACTCGCAGTAATTAAAAGCACCCAAATAAAAATTTTCTGTGGAAAACTTTCATCAGAAGAGAAATTTAACGAAAGTGCTGAAACTCCCCAAAAATGACACTTTCCATGGGTGTGTTAATCTTGTTGAAAATCGACATGATTTTACACGTTGTTAAAAGTTTTATGGTTTATGTTCATTACATTATTATCTCATAAATTCCCATAAATTAATATCACAAGATTTTCAACTTTTGATTAAAACAAAAGTTTGTGTCGCAATCGCACGTTCAAGTCTCTTAATTAAACCTAACGATAATATTACTTACTTGCATTCAAAAAATTAAGCAACCGCTTTTAATTACACTTATTTGTTTATTGTTAATTAGACAAATTTTTTCATATTTGATGTCAATCATTCGGTTTGTGTGTATTTGTTAATATTTTGTAAATTAAACGTTTATTATGTATTATTTCACACTACACCGATAAGTACTTCTTATATTTCACAGATTCTAACACATTACCGCGACATAACTAAAAATTTAAGACTACAAAATGAAAATTTTAAAACCACACCTCCTCCTTTTTATTGGTCAATCCGCATAGGTAACTTCTCAAAGGTGAACATCACTACACCACAAAAAATTATCGTAAGGTATACATCACCATTTCGGAAATCTTTTTAAGTTTTTGTGTTTTTGGTGCATCAAACTATTATCACGCGTCTCTTCTCTTTAATAAAAAATATTTTTTATCCGGTGTGAATTTTTTGGTGAAAGTTAAAATCGAAAATTTTAGGGGGGCGCCGCGCCAGTCACTTGCGATGCAATAAAACTTTAAGTCATCCAAAATTGGGGGCTGTTAATTTTTTTTATTTCCTGTTATTTACTTTGTAGCTGCCCGACGATGAAAGGCTGCGGTTGACCACCCACAATTTAAAAATTTTACCTATTTATTATAATGTTACATTAAACATTTTTTTTTGCATTTAAATACCAAGCGCGTGTTGACTCTGTTTACGACCGTATTTTTGCTTCGGAGTTTGTTTTGCCAAGTTGTTTAGTTGAAAGAGATGCCGAACGAGTTTCAAATTTTAATAAACATAATAAATATTGTTTTATTTCTATATTGCACTATCCGCCGGGAACCAAAAACTTTGACAAATTAATTTCGTTGTGATTGCGATTAGGTATGTAGCTATATTATTTTATGGAATTTTGGAAAAGAAAAAGAAGACAGAGAAAAGAAATTTTTCTATAACTTACGTTAGCCGTCTTCAAAATGTAGTTTATTTTATTTTCAAAAACCCACGTAAAGCTTCATTGTTACTCTGTTCGCTGATGCTTTAAAATGAATCATTGAAAAAGATTCGCTGAGGATTTAACCGTGTGTGCCTGCGAGAATAATTAATAAGGTGTCTTCTACAGTTGCAGAGTAGATAGCGCAACCAGGATTAAAAGTATGATTTCCTGATTCATAATCCTTACAGGTTGCGAGATGTGCTTTTATGCCACGCCATTAGCTTTTTGAATCTAAAATAATATTTTTAATAAAACAAAAATTGTTGATAATATCAACTTACCCTCAGAAACTATAATATGGCAACAATTTTGGTGCATAACAACTATTTTAAAACATTTTGTGATCGGCCGCCGCAGATACAAGGGGGGATCACAGGAGGCCCGTGACCCCCTACTCCCCAATATCCGCGTTGATCCCAAAATAAATCATAAATTGCGTACCCTAGGTTGCACAAAAATTTAAAAAGTAATCACATAATATAATGTACGACCTGAAACTTTGATTTTCAAAAAATGTCTTCTTCCTGGAGTCCCGGGGGCTTCACAATAACTAGGTCGTTTGTCAATAAATTCTTCTGGAAAGAACACCGGGATCTCCCCGTAATTATTTCCTAGATCCATGCCTGGTGATAGGCCATATCTCATCAAATAAAAGAACTTCTCACAGTTTACAATATATTTATACGCTTCCGTCGGCAAAAGTACTTACTACGGGCATTACTCGCAGAAGCGCTTGTACCAATTAAATTAAATTAAATTTTTTTAAATAATAAAATAAAATTTGACGTTAGTACACCCCCCGACCCCTCTCTCGTCGGGCCAGCATTTTATTAATACAATATTTCGATTCGATAATTAAGATTAATTAAAAATTTAGAAATAGTTTTGGTCGTATAATTTATAAAAGACAGACGTTTCTTCCACGATACATGTCCAAAGCTTGAGACGAAGCTTTCCATAATTTAAAAATATTCAAAACGACAAAAAGTATTGCAAGCTTTTCATCTTTTTTTCCTAAAAATGTAATGGTTTGGAGGGATGTATTGTTTACTCTATATGCCCCCCAAATTTCAATATCAATTTATTATTACTTTTGGAGATATAATTATTTTTAATTTTTGCAATAATTAAGCAGCTGCGATACCATGATAAAATAAATACATAGAAACAAAAATTAAACTTTTACAAAAATGATTTTTAATTTTTTCAGAAAAATTGCGATCTTTTTAAAATTTAGTGGATTTTTATATTTTAAAAAATCAAATATACAATGTTCCACGTATAGAAGAAAATCAAAAACTCAAAAGCTACAATATTACAGAATTTTTTAAAATAACATTATTTATTTCGGAATTTTAAAATGCTGCTAGCGTGCGCCAGGACCTTTTTCTGGGTGAAAAATTCGAGTTTTCGTATTTTGTATAAATAACAACATATTTCAAGGAAAATAAATTTCAAAACATGAGCCCCACCAGCCCACATAATTTCATCAAGATTTCAGTCAGCTACATAACTTATAAAAATTAAATTCTTATTTAAAAAATTAGGTTTTTGAGAAAACCACTTTCAATTTTTTCAGAAAATTTTCAGTACTACTTTTGATCTTTTTATATTTTAAAAAATTAAGTACAATGTTCCACTTCTACGTAAGAGAAAAAAAAATGTGAAAAGCTATAATAAAATGATTGAATTTGAAGCAATTTTTGCTTTTGCAGTACACCGAATTTTTAAAAATAATTTTATTTTTTTCAAAATCTGAAAATGTGGACTCATTAAAATCATTCAATTGTCAAATCATTAAATAATCTTCCAGTTAATTGCCAAAACTATCAAAATAGATTATCTTAGAGCCTAGCATGTAGTGCGTTGACTGATTAAGTCGAGGGATCCAGTTCAAGTCCCAGTGGAAGTAAGAACTTAAATTTTTCATAAGCTCATCACCGTCACGAGAAAAAGGTCGAGACAAAAATTGCCATCAATGCTGAAAAGATTGATTACATAAAATCTATTATTTCATTTCATCGGCCTAACGTCATAAAATTCGTCAGACAAAATTCGGTAATACATTTTGAAAAAATATTTACTTAAGCATTTTTGAAATAGAAGTTATATATCTGTGTCATTTATAAATTACCAAACCCAAAATGCGATACAGATAGAAGAAGCAATTACGGGCAGCAGCCATGGTCATTATATGGTTTCTTAGTTTGCTCAACACATTAACACCACCTTTATTTACAAAGGTATGCAATCGTCTTCCATATTTTTACGACAGTTTGTGTATTTTTTATATTACAACTTGGTTTTTGGTAAAACGAGAACCGGTTGTTGCTTACATATTATTTTTTTAGTTCATATCTTCGCAAACTTCTTCGACTTTTAAAATCATTGCATTAAGCTTCCATTAAGATTTTACCGCTATGGCTTTGGTACTATATTGGTATAAAAAACAATTTGTTCTAAAAATATCAATTACAAAAAATTAAGAATGAAGCAATAAATTCGTATAAACATAATTCGAATTAACAAAAGTGAAACATGTATGAGGTACCTTTTTGTGTACTATAAACTGGCTAATAAAAGATCAAAGAAACCGCCATCGCGATGGGCACTATTGCCGACCATTGAATCATAAAGACATTAAAACAAGTGCTTCTGATACCTGAAACGTTTTATATTTATTACTATTTAGATTTCGTTTCTTATTTCAGTCGTAAAGGATCTATATTAACATCGGAGAAGAAAATTTTATTGTTTCTACATATTTTATTCTAATAAGTCAATTAACTGCTCCAAAGTTGATTTACCTTCCAATCCATTATCAAGTAATTTTTCAAAAATAAAAAAGTATTTGTTTTTGATAAAGCGATGTGTGGGGGAGGTGGCCAAAATATGTAAATACTATTAGTTTGGGCAAATATTAATTTTTCACTTAAAGTTGCATTCTTCGTATGCAACCATACTTTCAGAACTCAACTTGGTCGTTTATTGCTAAAACAACATTGCATGCTTCGTTATCATGTTGTTTGTAATTCAACACAATATCGATTAAATGTTAAATTTAATGTAGCGCGATTTTATACTACAAAGTACACGAAGTGGGTGCCTACTGTGTACTTGAATGCAAGCTATTATAAAACTGTTTATTTTTTAATGTTTATCTGTAATCAATAAAAACTTATCAAAACATTGTAATTCAAAGTTTTGAATTTAATAATAGAATAATCAATCATATGTTCGACACTTTTTTGAATAGTACTGCTTATAATATGTTTATTACAATGAGAAAAATGATTGGTGTCTATAACACAACATATTTAATTAGGTAATTTTATTAATATCACATTTGGTACAATAAAAAAGTAGTTACCATAGTTACTAAACCAGTAGCAGCTGGTATGGGAGGGGGGCAGCGATTTTCCAAAACGAAATCTACACCTCAGCAGCTTCCACGTCTTTATCTTTTCTCTGCTGATGAAGTTTTTGTGTTCGTACGCCTGAAAGAAAGAAAGAAAGATTAGCTTGCCATCTGCAGTTGAAAAAACTACTTCTGCAGTAGATTCACGTTTGGATTTGGACGTGTATTCTGGAAAGAGTATCTATCCTCAATGATAGATCACGTGACCGAAAATAGAATTTTCTGCGATATATCAACATAGCTCCACTTTATACAATGCTTTCACTATTACATTTGATAAATAAAAGTTGGGGGGGGGGGATCTGAAGTCAGTTTGCTGAACTGATGTTGAAATAAGTAGTGGACAGTCAGACTTAAAGTGACGATAGTTTCTATCCACCAAGTTTTAGTGTAGGCACGGTATAACTGGAACATAAATAATTAATTTAAAATAAATAACAACTTTTATTTTTACAACACGATAATTAAAATAAAAACGTCATCACAAGGACTTGTAATGGCAGGCAACATTGTTTTATAAAAATTAAATATGTAAAACCATAATACCGTTAATATCTTGTAACAAATTCTAATATCGTAAACATGTTTTTTAAATATTGATTTGCGTTACGTAGCGTTTTAACAAATTTGCTCATCAAACATCGTTAAAAAATAATAAATTTTTATGTAAATTCAATCAACGTGCACTAAGGAATTAAATAAAATAACAATTACTTGTATTGTCACCCTCGTGGTGAACGAAAATTATATAGCAGCAGCAGCAAAAATTTTTTTTAAAATATATATTATGTCCCCCCCATTTTCTTTATTAAAAAAAACAACAAATATTCATTTGATTTAACAGCAATATTATTCAAGAATTTTTAATTATTTTTTTAACTAGGAGATGCGGTTATATACACTGCATAATTATAAAATTTGAAACAGTTTGAGAATTCCTGTTTTAATCGATTGGTATATTTCAAATTATGCGGCATAACAAACACCTATTTGAACATGCATTTTCCCGGCGTCTAATTAAGTACTTTTCATGCTATCACTTCATGACATTGTGGTATTCATTAGAATATTTAATAAAACGAGCAAAATGCAATCCACAAAGAAAACGTTAGTTTCCAAATTCGAATCCTACGAAAACTTTAAGAAAACCACTTTTCACAAATTGATCGGTACAACTCTTCTGGTTGGACGATGTTTAGCAATTTTTCCCGTGCACGGAATAACTAAAGACGTCAAAGATCTAAATTTCAAATGGAAATCGTTGTTAGTTTTATATTCGTTGTTGGCGGTTACAATCAAAATCTTTTACACAAGCGTCGTTGTAATGTTTGCCAAACTTGACATCAAAGAGATTTTTAGCATGAGTGAGCATTCCAGCGTCAATAGCTTTGTTTATGCAGCAGTTTGAACTGTTTTGAAACTATCAGACGCACGCGCGAATGCCAATGTTATCTTTATAACTTCAAATCAGTTTGGATTGCTGTAGAAACATGGCAATCGTTAAATATGTAAAGTAAAATTCTATTTTTTAGCTTTTATCATCTGGGACTTGCGAGCAATAAGCGAAATTATTTTATTTATAAAAGTAGCTTACAAGTGGCCTAATTTACTTAAAACATTGTGGAACATAGAAAAAGATATGATGTGCTATGGGCCCCTAAAACATTTAAGACTAAAATTCATAATAATACCTCTCATTTTTGCCATACTTGGAATCGGTAAAATTTAATGTTAATGTATAAATAAACCATTCATTGCACCTATTTATGATACTTTAGTAGAACACTTGCTATACGTCTTGATTAAATTAAGGAAAATTATTAAAAATACCGAAAATGGTGAAGATGACTTGCTGAAAAAGTACTTTACAGGAATTTATATCAATTTTTTCTATGGTGTTCCCTACGCCCCATGGAAGGGATTTCTCATGGAGGTAGATGAATAGATACCTTTATTTTTGCAGCAGTTTGAAACAGTCCGACGCATGAGCGTTTCAAATTATTGCAGAAACAAAAATAATACTATTTTATTTTTTTGATTATCGCTATAAAGTATTAAAAATTTTTTTCAGTTTCAGTCTACTGTTAGCACCTTCGCATGGCAGTTTAGTGATCTCTTCCTTGTTCTTATATCAATCTTTTTAGCAGAAAAATTTAAACAAGTTAGTGACAAAATTGGTTCCAAAAAGGTAACTATTACTTTGATGATATTAGCACATTTGAGAGCAGAGCTAAATTTCTAAAATTTCAGAGATTTGGGCCGTCAGAATGGGCAGAAATTCGAAAAGCCTACACAAAATTGACCCATTTTTGTAAAACGGTGAATAGCTTGATTTTTGAAATATTGGCAATATCCATGGTGGGAAATATATGTTATTTGTCTATCTTCATTTTTCAAGCACTTAAGTATGTTTAAATTAATTTACGACAAACTATCTCACTATGATCCAATTGTAGACAAAGAACACGCGGCGAAGCCTTCTACTTTTGGTACAATATGATGTTTGTATTATTCCACTTCGTTACTGTTTCTTTGTATACCGCACAAGTAAATGAAGAAAGTGTGAAGCCCATGGAACACATTTTTAACATGAAATCGGAATATATGCATTACGAGGTACGAATTCATGCGAATAATAAGACTATAGGAAAACAGAACAAATAATATTAATGATGATCATTTAAATAATTTTTTAGACGTACATGCTACTCCAACAGTGTGCAATGAATGCACCAGGAATTACAGTGTGTGGCATATTTAAAGTTACAAGAGGTATTATTCTCGATGTAAGTAGAAATATAGTAAATACTACAGATTTAAAAAATTTTAAATCAATAATTTTAGGTCACAGTGGTGATAGTAACGATACAATTACTTTTATATCAATTTTACGGACACGTCGTCGCTGATGTCTAAATGTTTAAAAACTAAAAATTTGAATCTAAAGAGTTGAAAGCACAGTGTGGCCAGTTTTTATTTGGAATTCGTTTTTCTCGTTATATTTGGTCTTGCTCTTAGCTCACTCTGAAGATGATTTCCCAGTCTACAGTGCTCTAGAACTGTTAGATCTCACTAATGAAACAGGCACAAGCAGGAGTACTACAATAATGGTTTTCAGATAAAACTTATTGGTAGCGGTAGAATGTAGCTACATTTTTCCTTTTATTGTCGAGTATATTAATAGATAAAATTAAGTAATGCTTTGGTTTAAGCTTTAAAATAAAAAAAGTGTAAAACACTTCAGTTTTTCTTTTCTTTAGTTGGAACTCAATTTTACTTATATACACTTTAATGTTTAATTTAGAAAATTGTATTTTTACAAATTTTGTAAAAAATTGTTGTTTCGGAAAAAATCAATGATAGAAAAATAAATAATTTATTATAAAATATAAAATTTATTTAAAATAAATAATCCATGCAAACTTAACCTCCCCAAGTTAATCTCACGACATGATCAGTTTTTCTCTTGGAGCTTTTGATAAAACCTAAATATTCCAAATCGGCTACTGCTTGAGTAAACCGAGCCCTAAAATAGAAATTGTAGTTAGTACAAGCAAATACTCTTTATTTTAAAAACAAACTTACTGCAATTCTGGTTTAACAGATTTTCTTTGATCTTCATCTGTGTGATCGACAAATGAAAGAAAAGACTGCAGCCAATCATATAAGTTGATCAGTTTTCCATACTCTAAGTGAAGTTTGTAGAGTATGCTTATATCCGGCATGCAGGCTTTGATCGAACCATCGCTGGAAATTTTACAGCAATCGCACTAAAAACCGTAAAAATAAACAAACTGAAAAAACCCCTTAAATAAATACAAACCTGCAAGTAGTGCTGTGGATCGTTTAAAGCGGTGTGGATAGCGGCGCGATGTGAACCTAGAATTTGCTTCTTTATGGATAAATCGTTAAAGAAGAATATTTCATAAAACGTTTTTGTATTTGCTTCCTCCAAATATTGATCAAACATGCCTTTCAAGTAATTTAGCAATTCTGATTTGATTTCTTCATATTTACTTTTAGGTTTGCTCTTTTTCGACATTTCCAGTAATTTCTAAAAAAAATTAATTAGGCATTGCAAAGAAAAATCAAAGAAAGAAAAGTACTTCTTTTAGTTTTTTTCTATCCATTTTTGGAGAAGCCACAAGATCTAGTTCCATGCTATATTTTGGCGTTTCTTCTATGATTGCAGTTGTAGCCGACTCAATGTTTTCCACAAAAGTCTCCAGTTTATCTGCGATCTCATCCAAAAAGATTTTACTCGCTTTGTTACTTTCAAGATCATTCCCGATAATCTCGACAAGTTTAGTAACTTTTTGAATCAGTTCGTCTTTCGATTGAAATGCAAGAAGTTGAAAGCACTCGCTATATTCAGAAGACTTTGTTATATTTTTTGAAACTGCAAAACCATACAATTCGCGTAACTACAAAATAATTTTGTCAGTCAGAAAAATTTGAAAACATTTTTTCTTACTTGTTTCCCTAAAGGAGCTTTCGGTAAATCAGACGTTAAAACTTGAAGGCATTTTAAAAACAAATGCCAAAGATTAATGTAAACAAAAAACTTTTGTAACTCTTCCTGTAGCAGAGTCTTGAAGGTTTTGTCATCCTCTTGAAGTTTTGACTTCTTTTTAGGACTTTCAGCTTTTAATAGATTTTGGAATGAAGGCAAGTTCCTCAGATTATTCAAGTCTTCTTCCTTCAATTGCTCTATGACCTTTTTGAAATTTTTTGAATTTGTACACAAAGCCTTGATGTTACTACAACGGAAGTGTTCCAACATGCAAAACTAAAATTTATGATATATAAACAGAAACTAAGAGTTCTCAACTTGATTACCTTAAAATTTTTCACAAAGCCTTTGACGGAAAGATCATAAAATAAAAATATGTCTGTCAAGAGATTATATATTTTTCCGCCAAGATGGAAGGGACAATCCTCGGTAAAAAAAACGTGCTCGATTACGTTGCTTAAGTACGTGGTGGACGGCTGAGAATTGAAAATCTGTACGCTAATTTTTGAAGATACATGGTATGGTAAAGACTTGTGCAAAGCACTCGATGATGTCGCCACACCAAAAATCAAAACAAATGGCAAAATATTTAAGTAGGAACTGAAATAAATATGGGATACATTATGAATCATTTTTAGTTTCCAAATTTTACCTAACAATTAAAATAAAGTCCTGTATAATTTTGTCATCAAAACTTTCAAAGTCCGGAAATATAACGACTAAGAGTTTTGAGCTGCCCCTTGTTTTGCGCTTTGAGGGTGAATTATTTCTAACGTCCAAGGTTCCATAAAATGATTCGTACCACGATTGCAACAAGGTAAAGTTGCAATAAGATTTTCTAATTTTTGATGTTTGTGACTCGAAGTCGTCCTAAATTTGCCATTATAAAATCAGATACTGTGTAATATAAAAGTCCTACCTCCACGTCATCATCTTGTTCGTCCCCTTGATTAACAAATTGGTTTACCGCATTTTCCACCAAATGCTTTAAAGTTTGGCAGTCTTGCGAATGCAGCGTGGCAACGTGAGGCGAAACGTTTTTTTTAATTTCTCTTGACAAAGAGGAAAATTGTGCCGTGTGATCTGGCATGTTAATACCTGTCAATAAAGTTGCGGTGGGAATTTCAGAAACTTGATAATTGTAACTATTTTTGACCGATAAAATTAAATTGCTCAAGACGTTTGCAAACATTTCGTCGTCGAGTGTCTAAAATAACCAACAGTTTAATATGTTTGAAACAAAATGTTAACAATAATACCTCCAGTTTTTTTTCTAGGGTGTTCCACAGTTTATAGTACGATTGATACCAGAGTGTTTCGGAAAAAATATTGTTAGTGCTGGTGATAGTTTGATTTACCCTGCAGCGTTTGTAGTCAGAAATATTTTTATTTTTAAATACAAAAACGCCCTGTAAAACATTATGGTAAATATAAAAATTTTGTTGCAAGATAACCCAGTCTAGAAATAATTTATAAGCTCCTCCACATTGTTTTTTAAAAACAGTAAAATAACACAGCATTTTTAAAATTTTTACTTATGTTTTTATTCCACGGAATAAGTTACTTAATTTTTTGGAACGGAATTTCAATATTTTTTATTTTCAAGTACTTGTGAGTAGATAACAATTCGTTTACGTATACTTTCGACTTTAAATACAAACAAATTTGCTTATCGGACATTTTGGAAGCAAAAGTAACATTTTTTACACCAATTATTTCGCCCACGCTAAAAACGTATTCCTCAGTAGATATTCCTTCCAATGCAGGTAAAATGATTGCTTGTTCTTTAGTTGGAAAAATTTGGTACTGATTAATTGCTGGTTCGACTTCCATGGGTAATAAAATTTAATATTGACATTCACTTCATAAAATTTTGATTTAATTTTCGAAAACGTCCCAACGACAATGTGATTGAGAACTCAATGACTAGATGAATGATAAACGATAAACAAACTGACAGAACAGAATAGGAAAAAAATCAAGATTCCTTTCGAAATGTATTATTGTAAAAACTTCAGCACAACGTGGTAAATATTACCTAAAGCCTGTTCACAAAGAAATCCAACTTCACTGTATGCATTTATTAAAACACATCGTAGAAGTTTACAAAAAGAATTAATTAGTGTAGATGCCTTCGATTAAAATTTTGGAAATTTTGAAAAGTCACAAAGAGCAAACCGACAATAGCTTTTAAGAAAGTTTCACATAAAATAAATAAACCGTAAAAGTGGCTTCCAAGACTATTTCAAAACGAATTACTTAACAAAGGATATCAATTAAATTAATTAGCAATATTTAAGCGGCAAATAATCAACAAGTTGTTGTGGAGTGAGGTTATAAAAATAACTTTGAATAGAAAATCGTTAAATCAAGTATTATTACGAATCTACAAACCTTTGAAACTGAAACGGCAGAGGAGTTATCCATTTCTAAATTAATTTAAAACTTAAAATTGCGAATTCACAGAATTAACTAACTTAAAAAATTTTAAAAATAAACAGACTTTAATAAATTGTAAACTACTAGTGCCATCTGCTTTTACGTTTCCAATTTACATTGGCGCTGCCGAATGGGTTGCCTAACTTGCTCTTAAAAATGATGATTTTTGATAAAATAAACAGTGCCGGTCTTGGGAATTTTTGAAATGTCAAATTAGAGCAAATGCAGTTGAAGTAACGGTGAAATTCATTAGAGAATCTGAAGGAAAAAGCAAAAACAAAAACACCAACACAAAAACCGACAATTTCGACCCTTTAAGCAGTATTTAAACAATTTATTTCCAAATTTTTGGAAAAGTCTCAAATTCTTAGCTAATGTTTCTAATGTAATTCAATTGTATTTGGATTAGATACCAACAGGACCGTCGTAAGATTTATGTAAATTGATTTGAAGGTAAACTAAATTGCCTTCCCAAAACTGGTCCATTTAACCCTGCGGTTAGGGTGTCTCGAGCACTGGGCAGAGTAGCAATATTCGGAAAAAAGAACACACAAGGTCTTTGATCTACTACGGTCTTGAGCAGATACGTGAAATTTTGACTTTTTTGATCTACGGAGGGGGGGGGAGGTTCAAATATCATTCTAATTATTATTGCAATTTCTCTTACTGCACTCAGATGTTGTTGACGTTTTATCTTTATAAAACTACTAAATATAAAGCTCATAAAAAAAATAATATGTAAAGATGTAAGCATTGTTTGTCATGTAAAGTGATTTGATTATGCGAAGAAACGTTGAGAAAACGAGGTAATGATTAGTTTCAGGCTCAAAAAATGTTAAATGTTCGCCATATATTTTTTGCTGATGCAGAATGGAATATACCTAATTTATAATCCACATTATTTTAAATATAACATTGATTGTTCGTCAGATAATAATTATATTAACTCATCAAAAGTTTGCAGTGGCTAACTCGCAATTAAAAATTTTTCGTCTGGAATTTGTCTATTAATCAAAGAAAAAAGTGAAGAGCAGATAATTAATTATCGCGGGTTAATGCCATCGCTGTTTCTACGTGTACTTGTCTCAAAGAGGTAATTGATAAGAAGCAATTCGTGTCGAGAGTTACCACCAATTAAAAGGAAGTTACAAATTCTTTTATTCCATATATGAAAGTAGCCAGTAGTAAACGTCTTAGCGGAAATGCATTTTATAGGTGCGTTGCGTATACTTGCTCAAGTTGTAAGAAGTGCAACACACTGACATATATTAGATTTTACTATTTCAATACTTCGATCATTCTGTTTAAAATCTTAGAAATCATTGACTTACTTTTCGTTTACAACAAATAGCAAATAAAAATTATTTATTGTTACCGTTAACATTCGCTAATTAATTTTTCTCTTGCAAAATTATGTGCATCCAATAGAACAATTGAATAAATATTAAATTGCGCGTTATTTGTTTCTATATTTTTGAATTTTTTGCGAAGGAGGAGATGAACTAAAAAAAATCTGTAGTAATTTGGTTTCCGATTAGGGTGGACGTAGAGTGAACCAAGATTAGATAATATGTAGTACTCAGCGAGCTGCATTCCGGTAGGAAATTCTATTCAAGAATATTTTGATACAACAATAAACTAGTTTACCATAATTATTTTAACTATGCATAAAAAGTTGGCTAATCAACAAAGCAATTTTCAGTCAGAGTGAGATTATCAGAATATAAAATGGTGTTGTCCCACTATATTTCAGAAAACTACGAATTAGGTAGATAGAGGTAATCTAGATAACAATTTAAAAATTTTTATTTTGAGCTAGGTACCTGAGTACGAGCTACTATCAAAAGTGCCAGCGGCAGGCGGCATTAAAGTACCACTTTTGATACGCTATAGTCGGCAGTAAAGGTTTAAACTTGGGACAGTATTAATTTTTGCATTTCCATCATGTAGTATGGGTATATAAAAAAAAAATTTAATTGGATAATTAGTGGATTTAGGAGAAGAGTTAAGGAGCTTTAATCTCCCCTCCCCAAAAAAAAAATAAAAACTATTTTAATATCTTTTATTTAAAATTGTACAATACTTCGTTTAATATTTTCTTTTAATTAGTAAGACGACATGTTTCGAATATAGATATTCATCATCAAGTCTAAAGAAGATTATGTTAGAAATATATTATTATTATATAAAGTTAGAACGTACCAAAATTAAAATATTATTTGAAAATTATTATATTATGTTAAATGTTCATAATTATTATAAATAATTCATAATTATTTTAATATCGATTCCTATGGCGCACGAAAAAAAAGTGCAGAGTTATTTTGAATCTTAGCTACTCCACAATCACTAATCCTAAATCCGTCACTGATTGCACATTATATACAGTGGCTCCAGAAAGTATTCGTACACTCCTATGTTAACAATGTTAATTGTACATTTTAAAGCCGTTTTTTGTCATATAAAAATCGATTTTACAGCAAATATTGTGAGACATTTTTGGTTGCAAATTTTATGGCCTTCAATTTTGTTTCTATACATTTTTTTATTTTTTTGCACCGTTTCCGAGATATATAGATGACAATATTTTTTGTATTTTTTCCAGTCTTATTTAAGTCGCTGTCAGTCAGAAACGGTAGGACAAAATCAAAAAATGTATATAATCAAAATTAAAGACAATGAAATTTTCAACAAAAAATGTCTAAAAAGATTTGGTGTAAAATTGATTTTTATATGACAAAAAAACGGCTTCAAAATGTACAATTAACATTGTTAGCATAGGAGTGTACGAATACTTTCTGGAGTCACTAGGTATAATGTACTGCATATTTTATTATAACACAAAAATTAAATATTTAAGTAACGAAACAACTGATTCATATCTGTATAAAAAATTGATTGAAATTTATAATATTATAGTGGAATCTTAAACAAGTGGAAATCAAAAACCATAAAAATGTTGTTAAAAAGCAAAAGTGTATCTGTTTTTGAATTCAGAATTCGTTGAGATGAAACACCATCACCAACGTCTTTACGAAATACTAAAATTTAATTTAATCCAACAATAAATGAAATAAAATTTCCCGGTTTCCTCGGATCGAATTGGATTTTTGAAAAGCTAAGAAGTAGCATTTTATCATTAAAATCGCAGTGACTCTATTTGATGCTACTTTTCAAAAATATGAATTTTAAAATTTTAAAATGTGAAGCGGAAATATCGGATCTAGATAATGCACAGGTCGCAAACAAATAGTCGCAACAAAACCCAGTAAACACAAAACTCCATGGGATGTTATGCGACTTCCTATTTTGATCCCACGTATAACATCTTTTTGTGCCATCTATTAGTTGTTGCATAGCGGTTAATCGCATAACGTCAAATCTAAAACTTCTATGAGATGTTTATGAGATGTTAGTAGTATTAGTGGAAGCTCTATGTGACATCTTATACTGCTCCTTAAAAGTCGGACATAAGAGTAGACAGGGACGTCCCAGAGAAGTTAACAGGCACTAGACAGAACATCACACTTCCCGACGGGTAAACTATGTTACTTCTCTATAACAGGTTTGTGTTTACTGGGAATAGACAACAAATAGTCCTACTTTTAATAATTTTGAAAATTTTTATAAAAAAATATAAATTTGCAGAAAAAAATCATGAATAATTTATTAAGGAACGAAGTTAGTATTTCTCCATTGAGTGATTTGTTTCCTCTGTAACCATCAGTGGCGTAACTAGCGGTGTTCCATGTGCTCGATTGAACAAGGGCCCGATTCTATTACGACCAAAAAATTAAAATATTTTATCTACATAATATAATTAATAATAAGTATGAGATTGCTATTTAAAAAACAACTGGGGCCCAGGACACAGGCCCATGGCTGCATGGTTACGCTACTGGTAACCACTGGTTTTAAAAATAATAATTTTAAACATAGAAAGCGTAATGTTACAAAATTAATTGAATTAGTCCAGGATAGGTAGGTTAGACAAGTTTTAAGTTAACTCGAAAGTGGCACATGAAAAACTGAGCCAAACTGCAAGCTAAGTGAACGAATTCACCCTTGGTGGTTTTTCGGGTTAGCTTACTTTTAAATCGTCTTCCACGACTACTAAAACATTGATTAAAAGTTCTGCATTAGATGTAGCAATAATAAATTTCTCTGGAGTCAGTTTCTTCCGGAACGACTCTCATTGAATTTATTGCTTTGCGGTTACAGCTAAATAATTCTGATAGATTAGTAAAATGCATTGTGCACACAAATTGATGCAGCTGACATAATTATCTAAATCAAAACTCCATTAATTAGTGAAATTCAGTAGTAACAGAAAAATATTGTTTTACTAGAAATATGGAAAGTTGTTGACAATTTTTATTGGACATTAGAATAATGACGTTATTTTTTATAGTTTCCAAATCTCCAATATTTTACAACCCTGCGTTTTTCGCCCTAAAATATCGAACCATTTGTAGTTGATTTCTCTCTAAAATGACTTTACCTATAGAAGCAGTAGATGTCGCTGTGAGCCGAAGAAAAATGATCCACAGTAATTTTTGAAACGAAAGCTGTTTTTGGTAACTTTTTGCAAACAAACCCGATGTTCAATAATCACACTTCTCACGAGTAAGAAGTCCACAGTAATTCGGTATTGTAAATAATTGCAAATTTTTTGGATCAAGCCTCTCACATGCACAGTTATTTTCTTTCGACGACGAACTTCCCGAATATTCTAGACCCTAGAGCTTTGAAAACAATTGAAACTCTCAGCTTTAGGCCAATTACTTCACAGTTTGAGCTCTTCCGTTGATGATTTTCTCTTAAGTCTATCAATAATTACAATAATTGTTAGAAAATAAAAAAGAAAAATTAGTCATGGTTACATGGCGATTTATTAATACATCGTAAGTAGTTAATTTTCCGAAACTAAAAGCGCCTTGTAGAGTTCAATGACGCTGTGCGCTACAACAACATTTAAATATACGCAAACAAAAAAATTTGTAAACAGGATTGGCGAGTGGCTTTAATCAATCAGAAAAACTATAAGTAAAACAGGACCGTAGCCGAACGTGGTGGCAATGGCCCACGAAAGTGAACTTGTGGTTCCAAAACTCCGTTATATTAGTACAACGAACTTTCCGCCGACTTAAATTGTATTTACTTGGTAATTACAAGAAACATGTAAAAGTGCGTATATTTTAAATCCGATAAACGTTGTATATCCGTTAGTACTCTAATATGGACCGTACCTAGACTTTGCGTTTAAATGGAATTCATTCTGACCAACGAGGAAGTAACAAATAAATTTGAATATTTTGTTTTAATTGAAAACTTATATTAAAAGCGACATTTGCAAAAATTATCGGTTTTCTCACTGATGTGAGATAAACCGGTAGTAGTACAAGTGATGTAAGAGAGAATGTAAAATCTGAAAGTAAGCCATTGAACTTGAGTGGCCTACCTTCATCCAAGTTCACAGTTAGCTGATTATAATTTTGCATTGATATTATGTTTTACATAAAATTTTATATTAATAGAAAATTATGCATCGAGATGCATTTTCGGATCGCATACAACGTCACCGCTTGGTGCCGGCTTCAAAAGATGAAATTCTCTTTGGTCGTCGTCGTTCGAAAAGTTATATTATATATCTTCCCAAGCAATTTTGCTCGTCCTTATACTTTTGCACTTTTGCAAAATAATTGATAACTTCAAGGAGGTCCATATTGCAAACACCAAAATATTGTTTATAATAATTTAATGTAGGCTTAGAGTTCAATGGCACTAATAGTTTTGATTCTGTAATGTACTCTTCTTTTCTTCGTCGACTGCAGAGCAGGTAAGTGGCACGACGTTCGCAAATAACCTAGCAATATAACCTTATTCACTTTGCAGAAAGTCGTCCGCTGACCGATGGGTCCAGTTCAACAATTGCAATTTGATCATAACACAAAACCTTTTTCAAATAGTATTGAATTTTGACACAACGTTAATTGTAAAAGAAAAAGGTGAATGTGGATAGAGATCAGTTATGTCTTCGGCAATTACTTAAGATACCGTTGAACAAATAGCTTACCACAATTATAGCTTTCCGTTTTGGTAATTTCTTATTTAAATAATCGAACTTCAATATTAACACACCAAATTATATCTTACATAATTTGACCTTTCACCTCTTTAGTTTTCAAAATTTAATTTTGTCAAAAGCCTTCGAAAGCCAAAAGAGAGACAATCTGCATTCTTCTGCTTCGTTTGCACACCAATCTTCCATTGAAAACTCGACATTCCTTTCTTCTATATATTTTTTTGCTTTAAAAATTTCGATTGTTCGTAATATGTCGACAAAAATGCATTTGGCGGTGAGAAGGTGGAAGAAGAATCAGAATAAAAGAAAGAATAAATTATTTATAGAGGACGCGCTATCTATAACTTAATATTGGCAATCTTTGACTTGGTAATAAAAATTAGCACAAAATAAGGTCACTTTTTTGCACATCAAAAGTTGCTCTGCGTTTGGTCGCAAGAACTCAAAGTGAAACAGAAGTTAAAAGTTTATTCACGGTCAGTGTAACAGATTCGCAAGTTGCGAATGTTCACTCTATACATTCGCTTTACGGCACGCATTTCTGGTTTTACCTTTGCTAATCTAAAACTCCTACTTTTGATAGCTACAACGAGTGATGCAATTTTGACGTCACAGATACAGGAAGCGAGTAACAGTAAGCCGATGCAAATAATTTAATTAGGCAATAAAAGTTTTTATCTGTTGAACCTGTCAACTGATGGTCCGAATAATATAATCAATCTAATTCGGTGCTAGAGAAGAGGACATAGATTTATTAATTTGGTCAATATTTGCCTAGAACAAGTAGGTTGCACGTAGCAACTAATTGGAAACGGCATTGACGTCCAAAATATTTACTATGCCACTAATGGAATCTAGAAACTTTATCCCGATTTTCACTTTGAAGGAAGAACTTTGTCGAAAGTTTTTTTGTAGCAGACGGAAAATACCATGGAGACCTGTTTTATGCTGAAGAGTTCTAATAGTCCAGAAGCCAGCGACCTGTACGATTTTGACCAGTTTGAATTAATTTTTATTTTGTTAATTTGAAAGTGGAGATTACAAAAATGCACAAGTCGGCACTGCTGGCCCGAAGTGGGGAACTTTATAAAAAAAAATTAATACATTTTGGCTCCTCCAACAATATTTAGTTGGTTAATATTCTGGAGAACCGAAAATTTTTCTTGACGACAAAGCACGGAAAAAGAAAAAATTTCCTTAATAACTTTTGCAAATAAGTACTACAACACTTCGTTGTAGTATTTGAATGGGAAAATACAAAATCAAGTTAAACACAAAAGAAAACTCGCGAGGAGAAAATTTCCTTTTTGGATGACTTCGTCATGAATTTTCTTTTGTGTGCAGGTAAAAATTCAAAGACTTACTTTAGTTTTGTGGAATACTCTGGAATTTTCCTCATCAGGAAACGTTTTCCACGTCATCAACGTGGTCAAAAATAATGAAACCCATCGAGAATTTTCCCAAAATTTACAAAAATTTGTCAGCAAATGTGAAGATTTCCACTGTCAGAAAATTTTATCTGCCCAAAAATGTTCTTCAATTATGCACCGAGGAGAATAAATCAAACATTTTTCCGAATTTTCTCCATACGATATTACTTTAGCGGCCTTACACAAACGAATGACGACTGATGTGTCCGAGCGGTGCCAAGCGTCGTAATTCCTATATCACTTTTTTTTTTGTTTCCGAAAAGGTGATTTCACTGATAAGTTTTTAACATAATATATCATACACATTTTTAAAGCTAATTATAGTCCGGTATTTAATTTTATAACATGAAACAAATAAGTCACTGAACATTTTGGTAATTTTTCTGCTGTGAAATTCGACGCATCTACCCCCTATTTCTCTTTTCTAACTCATCCAAGATTAATAAAAACAAAGAAATTCTTCCAAGAAAATAATTAAAATCAACAAATTCTTCGAAGTACTTAAAATTTGAAAGAATTTTTTCGTCGAACTGAAGAGGATCCGCTTTTTAAAGAAATCCAAGAAAATAATAAAAATAAACGAATTCTTTCAAGAAAATAATCAAAATAAACAAAATCTTCCGAGAAAATAATCAAAATAAACAAATTCCTTGAAGTACTTAAAATTTGAAAGAATGTTGTCGTGGAACTGAAGAGAATCCGCATTTTAAAGAAATCCAAGAAAATAATAAAAATAGACGAATTCTTCTAAGAAACTAATAAAAATAAGCAAATTCTTCCAAGAAAATAATCAAAATAAACAAATTCTTCGAAGTACTTAAAATTTGAAAGAATTTTTTCGTAGAACTGAACAGGTTCTGCACTTTAAAGAAATCTTAGAAAATAATCAAAATAAATAAATTCTTCCAGGAAATTAATAAAAACAAACACATTCTTCCAAAAAATTTATGAAAATAAACAAATTCTTCTAAGAAAATAATCAAAATAAGCAAATTCTTCGAAATACTTAAAACTTAAAAGAATTTTTTCGTCGAACTTAGCAGCTTCCGCATTTTAAACAAATCCAGGAAAATAATCAAAATAAACAAACATTTTGGTTAAAAAAAATTAGGAAATTTAAAATTGTACAAATTTTGTCAGGGAATTTTTAAAGGAATGTCAGGGAAATTAAAATTTTGGGCCAAGGAACTCTTCTTGAAAATTTTAAGAACAAAATAGATTTTAAAAATTACGTTTTTTACTTACGGTAATTTTTTTGGAAAATTATAAATGGATACCTATTATTTTATTTAGTATTTTTTATATGAATAAAAAGCTGAAACAATGTTCTTGTAACCATTTTTTGGGGTTTTTGAACTCCAGGATCTTTGAGTTCCTTTTTGAACTCAAAGTTTTTTTTTGAATTTTTGATTTTATAATTAAATAAATATATTCAATATAAATTTTTGAATTTATAAGAGGGTAGGGAAGGGAAACAAGTAAGTTAGTTTAGTAAAACAACGATGAAAAAAAGCCGATTTATAATAATTTATTATTAATAATTACACATCTGGAAGGTCTGGACCCCCTCCCGGAAAAGCACCAGCGATTTGTTAACAACTTAAATTTTTAAGCCGATTCAACTTTTAAGGATCACATTTTTAGAAATTTTGCACAAAATTTTAAGTATACCTACTCAGAATAAGTGTTAACAAAAAATCGCAGTTGTGGAGAGTAAATTCAAGATTTTACGAAAATAGGAAAATCTTTACTCTTTACGTATTATAAGAAAAGAAAATCTGTTTTAAGCATAGAATATTGAAGCTTTTATCCTGCATTTGCTTTTAAATTCTTTAAAATTGTCACGATGTACTTTAATAAATTTTTAAATCCGCAGGGATAGATAAGAAGAAGCTTTTCAGTCGCAAAAAATTGTACGTTGTAGTTACTTTATATTATGTAAAATATAATATAAAAAAAATTAGAAGCCAAACACCCTGGTGTAAACATATAGCACAAATCGATAGAACTTAAAAATTGTAATATTGTTTTTTGTAGCACAAACAGATGACAAATCAGCATAAATGCACTTTTACAAATATTTTATTTTCTATTGAGTGATTCATAACTTCTGGTTCCAATATCCAATTGTATCGGTTGTTATAGAAGTCAAAATTAAAAAGCTTTGTTATAATAGCATTTATGAAAAACCGGCTTAAAAATATTTTTGATTATGTGGGTTAATAGTAAGAATTATTGCGCTCCCAATAATTGGGTGGAACAAGTGGATGATTTTTTTCAAAAAAAAATTTTTGTTTTTTGGTTGTTTATGAGAGATATTTAGTATAGCAAATTAGCTTTCAGTAGATACTTTGTGATATATCATTTTAAATGCCAAATAAATCTTTACAAAATCACAAGTAATTTATTTCGGAAATTAATAAAATTTTTGGAAAATGTACAAATTTTAAAAAAATTTGCTCCGTTATTGGATAGACAATGGCCTAGTTATGTAGTTAGATTTAGTTAAAATACGTATTGTTTTTGCGGTTGGGAGAGGAAAACCTTGCATAGGGATCACCCTGATGTCCTAAGGTCCGATTCGCACACACAAATTCCTCATTTTCCATCGCAAGGTCGAAACATAATGATCCGTATGCGAATTAAGTCGAAAGAGTTCAAGCATAGGTCTCCTTGGGTGGTACTGTCAGATTTTTATTCACTAAAAAACCACTCCCTGGGTGGTGTTTCGCACTCGTTCACGATTGCAAACGGAATAGCTCACGCATTTCTTCGTGGTGCAATCGGGATTTCCGTGAAGCTACAGTTCTCTATTCTCTATTTTCAGCATATCCTCCTCTCTTCAACTTCCTTTGCTCGCATTATCTCATTGTGATGGAGTTCCAATTTTCTTCGGTGTCCCATCCATTTTCTGAATTTGAAATTTTTCTGAAAATTCTTCTTCGCAGAAAAGCAGTTAGAGTTGATTTTTGAATTGTAATTAAATATTTGTTAAAGCATCCGTATCCGATCAGCGCTTAAATGAGGCGAAAATTCAGTTTTCTGTGAGTTCTGGTTATCCATGGTTGTATGATTTGTATGGTTGTATGATGGTTGTAATTTTTAAAAGACACAGGTCGATAAGTTGACCAATTTTATTTCTTAATTTATTGTCCGGTCAAGTTCTCTTCAATCGAATCGGTCCAATAATGTAAATTCAAAGAATATCGGCCCACATATTGACCTTCTGAAGAAACAGTATTATGATCCTCTCAAAACACGTGCAGAATTTCATTGTTCTAACATCTAAAATTAATTATGCTTGTCGAAAAATATTTACAGTAGTTGAAAGCAATATTTTTTTTATTAAATTTGAGTCATCTTGAATTCTGTTGATTCCTTTATCATAATCGTCCTTGCAAAGCTGTTCCAATCCATCCAAAATTCTTTATTTTGTTGCACATAAAACCGACTTCTTCAAATTTTCGTATTTGACTTAAAACCAAAAGTTGAGTAAACTAGCTACTTTTGGAATTTAAAATTTTAGTTTTTATACAAATTGTCGATTGAACCTTAATTTGAGTAAATCAGAATTTCAAATTTTATTTTTCAAATCAGCAATATAACATTCTAAATTCCAAAACTCTTCCTGTCCTTATAATTAATTTTAGCTTTCAAAAAAAGACCAATATCTCATCTATCGACGTAGAAAATGAGTCCAGATGTAAATATCTTAAATTTTTGTTTATATTCAATTATCATGAATATTGCACTGTAAAATCGTTACAGTTATCTAATTATAATTTTGATTAAAAATTACTATCGTAGTGATTAACAGTTAATAGGAAAAGAATTTTTAATAGTTCGAGCTGCGTTTTTGAGATAAATTGGCCGTTCAAAATTGTTCACATTCTTTTAAACGGTAGTTCTTGTATAGGAAAATTTGCTAGCTGCATCACCAGAGAGAGATTACTAGATTAGCTGTAATTATCTGAAGAAATATTGTAGGCAATCCAGATTAGAATTTCAAATTTATTAGGTATAGATATTTTTCCAAGTATAGTAATGCATTTGTATTAAACCGACTAATTTACAACGGAGGAGGTAATAAATTTCAAAGAAATCGTACAATTGTTCCATATTCCAACTTCTGTAAACCACAAATCAAAAGAACCATAAAGTAATATTACAATGTCACAAGGACTCATTCACCTACATCTTTCCTATTATTTTCTATTTCTGTTCAAATTTTTTTTCTAAACTACCATATACCGCAAGTTATAAAACGCTCAAGCCCATGGTACCACTAAATTTATAAGTTTGTATTTTGATTGTCCTTGTTGCAAAAGCAGTACAACAATGTAAAAATTAAATTTACATTTAAAACGAATTGATAATAATAACGGGAAAGACCATGTTTGGAGTTTTAACCCTTTCAAGGCGATCCACTTGATGAATGTGCCCACAAAACATAATACAAATGGGTAGGTACCGTTATACAAAATCAATGACCCAAGAAATTGTGTAGGTACTGTAAAGTTGCCAAACACAAAGAATCTGATGAAATTGAAACCGAAATTGAATCACACATCAAAATTTAAAAATAATTTATTAGCTTCAGATTTTCCGTTTTAAATGCGAAGGTACCTATACATAATTATGTATGTATGTTGAAAAAAATGTCAAATGGTTTTACTTTTAATCATAAATTTTAAGTCTAAAGCGTTAAACACCGTTAGGTTTTGTAATATAATTAATTATCAACAAACATTACAAAAAATTTTAATGTCGATTTCAATTCTGTAACAAGAAAAAAATTGAGAAATTCTATTTCGACACATCTTGTACCTGTGCTGCGAGTGGAAATATCAACTGCCTTCTGCTTTGTATATTACATAAGCAAACCATTTTAGTATAAAAGGTTTTAAGGACAAAATCGTTTTATAAATTAGGGAAACTACAGATGGTTCAACTTGACATAAAAAATTTAAAAATTTATGATACTACTCCAGATATTAATTTTAATATTTTTTGTGAAAAAGAAACAATTTTGGTTTACGTAGTTACGTAAAAAAATTAATTATTAATTTTGTCCTGGCATATCGAGCGTCAAATATTACGAGAGGTTCCATACTGAAAATATTAAATCTTAAATATGAATATATATTAAAATATATAATATATTTGAATATCTGCTTAAAAAAAAACATTTTTTAGTTATTTTAAAATCTATGATTTTTCCTTTTACAAGATAATTATAAAATCATGTTTTGGTAAACACTTGTTATTATTAATGAAACTAGGAACAAGAAAATGGGAACATTAAATTAGAAATTAATCCTGGTTATATTGACGTATTTACACAATTTCCAACTAACTGTTTTTTTTAAATATAAATATAAATGAAAACATGTTTAATATAATATCCAAAATATCTGATCCAAACAAAATATTTTAAATATTAAAAAAAAAGTTTATGGTTATCATTAGTTGGTAGGTATATTGATTTTCAACAAAGTTATTTTCAATTTTTAAATACTTTATTTGCTTCATTTTCTCTATTAATCGAGTAATTACTACTCTTTTTATCTAAATTATTTTTGGCAACTCAATAATTAAATTTTATTTGGTTGGACACTTAATTGGTCTCGACTTTTGGGAGTCTAATTTAAACTTTGGTTGTAAGACGTTTCTTTTTGAAAATCTAATGTGCTACTATTGGATATTGTCTAGGTCAATATTATATTATATATCAGCTACAATAATTATGTGGAAATAACAAACAACAGAATGCTGATTAATTGTAAACATTAATTGATCAGACTTTTTCATTTTATATTACGTGACAAATTCCTTTTTTTTTTATTTCTCTAATAATACCCAATTTTTTCTAAGGGCTAATGAAACAAAATTTTACCTAATGTTCACTTTTTATATTTCTCAATTCCGTTAGATGCTAAAATAATGACTTTACCTGTGTTTTTCGGTGAAGTCATTGATATCTTGTAACGGTTCGTAAAAAACTGTCTCATGGATGAATAAACTATACGTAATAGCTGCGACGCAATTTCAGATGAAAAAATGGATAAATGTATTCTGGAAGAAGAGTCGTTTCAAGGCTGGACGTCCTTAAAATTAAAATCACACAGTTATTTTATATTATGCAGCGTTGGTGTGATTGTGTGCAAATGTAAAAGAGTTTTACAGTTGTAGAGAACGCAACCGACGAATTTAACCGCTATTTGAATTTACTTTCATCCAATAACAAGCTCTTTGGAAATAACAGGATTACTAAACTTTAATAACACTTTTCTTTAACTGTTATATCTTGTTTGTTTATTTATCATGCTTTAATTTGTACGTATGCTTATGAGGAAACAAAGTTATTGGAATTAAAAATGTAAATTGGAAGCTTTATCGGTCGATTAATCTAAATGTACGATCCTGAAGTAACGTTAAATTGGATGCTCTTACGTCAAAGCACACCTTCAGAAAGGAGGAAGAATAAACCATTATGAAAAGAGCCCGAAGAAGAAGGAAAGGCAATATTATGCGAACATATAAAAACGCAAACAGTGAAGGTCTTATCTCTGCATATAATTTTTTTTTCTGTAAGTAGATATTAGGAAAATAACTGCATGGGATTCATGAAAGCTCTTTAATCCCGTTAGGACCTACTGGAAATCTTTACCTACATTCTTGCTCCCTACACGTAATAATTGTACTGCCCATTTTATTTAAAATATCAATTTTCTTGTGTAATACGAATACGTTTGTTAAGGTCGATGACCAAAATGTAGACTACATTTTTAAGTTCCGTTATTTGGTATTTTAAGAACAACCAACTACTTTTCGTGGAAGTCGAGATATCAAAATCATCCAATAAGTTCTTGGTCGACTCGATAATGTGATGCAGTGTAAGTTCCTAACGGGATCTTAAGGTGAAAAGAAAATGGGTTTCATTTCAATAAGAAATATATGCTAAGTAAATTTCTGTATAACAACAGGGAAAAAATTGGGAATATTACATAATAAAAATTTTAAAACGTATAAAGCGGAATCCTTCAATTTAAAATATTTTAACCCTTTACTGTAAATGGATCCAAAAAAAATTAGTGCTACAAAAAAATATGGTTTTGTAATCATAGAGCCGCATCTCAATGAGGATCCTTGCATTAAAAAGCTAACAGTAAATGACCCAGGAAACGAAAGATAGGACAAAAAAGAAGGTCAGGGGTATAACAACCATCGAGAACTACCCCATTTTTTGTTGGATTTACGGTACCTTCTTATGCAAGCACATTATTTCCTAGATCTACTGTTACGTGTCAGGTGGTCTGTGTTAAAATATGGAAAGAATATGTATAGAATAACTGGAACTAATAGAATGATGGAAACGTATTATTTATTGAGGGTTTGTGTAAGAGAACACCTAGCGGTAAAAACGAAAAAAAAATTATTTTAGATTGCTTTCGTTATAATCAAAAAAGGTAAAATAAATTTTACTAATTTCAGTAAAAATGCGGGTTCGTTGTGCGATCTGCCGTTGGAGTCTCCGGTCGCGGTTAATGCTTAGAAGGTGACGAATAGCGGTATATGGAGAGCCCTATAATACTCAACATGAGTGAAAGTAAAACGCGTTGGAGTAAATTAAGTACCTTGTTGTAAAATTTGTAATAGTTTGTATAACTGTAAATTGCATATTACATCATAAATTTCGGTAAAATATAACGCTACATTTAAGTTACGAATGTGCAATACACTTTATCAAAATTTTCAATTTTTATGAGACAAATTTGTATATTCTAATGGAAAACGTATAGAAAGACAATCTTGACACAAGTTTAGATATGATAAAATTTTGAAAGGATGATTTATAGCAGTTTGCATCTTCAGGTGGCCACACAGTAGCTTTGTTCAAAATAATTGTAGAAATTACAAATTTACATGGATTTTGCTGCAAGCACGACCATATTATGCAGACTTCTGTTATGGCTTTTAAACAAAAACCACTGATGCAAAAAGTATATGCAAAATCTTAAGAAAATCTATCAACAAATTTGACGTTTTATTCGGAAGTTAAACTAAACATTTTTTTCAGGTCACAACTTAGAATTAGATTTGATTTACTTTCTAAAAAACAGTTTTTTTTTCAATAATTGATAATTAGATATATTATTTTCTCGACAAAATGATTTATTGTAAGCCAAAAATAATTTTTCTTCTGAAAATGAACTGGGATCTATACTGAAATTATAGAGGAAGGTTACTAGATTCAACATGAATTCAGCAATTTATTTTCAGCAAATAACATAAAAAAAACAGCGAAAAGTTAGTGAAGAAATTGAAGAACCGCATAAGTTACCGAGTTTCTTGCACAAATATAACTAAATAAAAAATTGTAACTGATAAAAAGAATAACTATGCAGAATTACATGATTAATGATAGTTGCAGTTTCGTTTATCAAATTTGATATTTCCAAAAAAAATTAAATAACAAATTCAAAAATTATGCATTAAAAAATTTAAATATAAAGATTTTTTTTTATAAACTGATCCAGAAATGCAGAAAGCTAAAAGTTTGTATTTTTTTGAATTTTTTTAAAAATGTTCACCATTCCTATCCTAGATTTAGTGATAACCACAATCACTATTTTGCTTCTTATTATCATTTATCAGTATCATTGCAGATGTAATATACGAAAAGCTCTTTTATTATTTTTCCTTTCTGGAATTTCTGTATTTTTAAGTTAAAAAATTTATTTTGAAATAAATTATTACTCTGTATATTAGTTATTATTAATACCAAATGTATTTGATTATTTTTAAATCTAATCAATGAAAACTAACGTTAATTTAAAAAACAATTTCTGGTTGAATAACATGTCGTATTGCATCACTGGTTAAATAAATAGCTATTTCTTCAAATTTAAGCAAATCTAACTTTATGGGCTAAATTATTGCTCAAAATTAAAGTTGTGACAGACGACACTGTAAAGTACTTTAGCTCCGCCGGTACTAAAGTACAGATTTAGCACAAAAATAAAATTTAATAATTATTTTTTTGTTTAAAGGAAAACAAACAAACGCGTTTAATTTAAATCTAATCCTATAACAGGAAAGTATGACGGGCCCAGGCTAAGGCCAACCTGGCCCTATCCTTGGCCAAGCCTGGCTAGTCATACTTTCCTGTTAGGGAAAACGTCAAGGAAACTTGACTTGAAGTCATTCAATAATTGAATAAATGCGACAATTGTTGTTGAACTTCAAAATTTCACATTTTGTCTTCCTCTATGACAGGGCTGTTCAAACCTGACCTGCTAGCGATCTACCAGAATATTGTTAGACTCTGATTGATCGACTCTGAGAGGCTGCAAGTATAATATGTGATGGTATAGAGTAGACCAAAATCACTTCTCGCCGCTAGCAGGGGGTTATTACGATAAAAAAGTGATGAGAAAGTTATTCTGGTCCAATTGAGGATCAACTAAAACAAAATTTGTGAATAAACCTATACCGACAAATTTTTCTCGAGATCGACTTAAAAAGCACTCGCGATCGACCGTTTGAGTACCCCACGAGTTAGGATTGCTCCTGTTTGCCTTGCCTTCTCTCGAAAAGAAGCTATTAATATGTTAGCATATTAATTGTTTTACATCTGGACCCGTCTCACATGGGCACGAAACCCTGAATTTCTGTCGATGAGGGCAAGTCATCAACCCAGGGGCACCGTCGGTTTTACGTGACCTCCGAAGCATGAAGACGATCATAGCAAATTTTGGGACTATTTAGCAGTTATTCAGCTAACATACTATAGGCTAAAAACCGTCACGTTTTGAAAAAAACAATAATTGTTTTAATTGAAAGTTTCCGATGGGCGGCACTAAAGTAGTTGTTTTTATTCGCTTGCTTTTTTTTCACTTTATAATAGATTCATTATTAAATTTTGATAAGTTGGGAAATGTCTTACTATTAACTTGAACTGTTCAAATTTGTTAACATAGTTTTCTGAAGAAAATTATTTTTATTAACTTTCTGGCGGGTCGGGAAATGATAACTTCTCGCTCTGAAAGTTAGAGTTTGATTTGTTTAATAGCATTTTGATACCTAAAAAAGTTGTGTTCACATGATTGGAATTCCCGGGAAATTCCCTTAAAAATTACTAGAATTCTTTTCTCGATTTTTCTGGAAATCTTGAGTATTCCTTTCGTCACGTTATCACACTTTCAGACATTGAAATCAAAAGTTTTTGAAAATATTTTAGAATTCCTAGTTAAATATAGTACGTCAGTGTCAAACGTCTTGGCAGCTTCAAGAAACTTCACACCTTCTGGCCCACGACAGTAATGAAGTATTTTCCACCTTGGTATGTACTATACTATTAATGGAAATACAGCAATAAAATATTTAAAAAAATTTTATGTTTTTTTATACACTTCGTGATGAAAAGACTCCACTTTCGAAACTTGGTGTTTAAATAACTATTTTATATCCAAACTAGCTGGAAAGCCCGTCCACGGACGGGCCTCTAGAACCGATTGGTTGGAAACTCGATTGATGTGCAACTCGTCCCAGGGGGAGTACCGTCGTCGGTACTTTAATATATTTTTTGGTTGGTAAAAAATGACACGCTGGAGCAGCAGGAGCAGCAGCAGCGGGCTGGGATTTTATGTATTAAGATTATATTAAGTTTACAAATTAAGAAGATCTATGACAAATAGAAAAAACATAGACATTAGAAATTATAGTACACTTAGTGAGTTTTGTATTCCTTACCATGTAATTTTTTTTAGTTTTTCTTGTTTTCTCTAATTTGTATCGCTCTTAACAATTCAATATTCTATTAGTTTCCTGCACTTCATTTATTTTTCTTTCAGTATTTTTTCAGTATTATCTGATTTTGAAAATTAAATAATTTTTATTTCGGTTTAATCTTCTCAATTTAAATTAGTCAAAATTACGATTTTTTCCAAAAAATGTTCTAGTTCCAGTATCAGTTTTGAATCTAAAGGTGGGAAATAAATTATCCAATTCTATATGCAGAAAGGAAATGGGAGTTTCTTTGAGTAATTAATAGGAAATTTTAACACCTCTGTGCTAATTAACGGACGACATAATAACAAGCAAATTTGATTTATCGAGCACTATTTCAAAAGTGTGCCAAAATATTGGCAAAACTAAATGTTCAAATTTGAGCATCCAAAAATTATTGATCCATAATGGAAGGATGCAGTAAAAAATGATTTTATTTTCACTTTTTAAGTTTTTGTCAAAAATTGTTTTCTTTTATGCTCGACAACAAACGAAGCATTAAAGTATCCAAAAATTACACTAATATTGGAAGATAAAAGTTGCATTATCTGCATAAAACGAGTCTGTACGAAGTTGTTCGCGTACACTTGATGCCAGTGAATGAAAGTAGTAACGGGACGTTCTCTTATGCAATGTATTACAGTTATATGAAGTTCATTGGACCTCAAATGCTAATCTCTCTTTTGCTCACCTTTACAAAGCGAATTAGTTGTCTTTGTTTTACCTGCATAAAAAGTACCAAGTGAATGTGGGTCAACGTACCAATGTAACCCGAAGAAATGAGTATACGCGGAATTGCAAAAATATAATAAGAGCTTGACATTATTTTTGCATATTTCATTCTCTCTTCTTTTCACATTCGTTATTTATTTTGCGAAAGTCTCATTTGATGATAATTTTATAAAATACGTTTGTTTTTCATATTTTAATAATATAAAATGTGGAGCGTCCACTTGCATGCCGCATAGAAATTTTATTGACCGTGGTTAGTGTTTCCCTTTGATCCTTTGAAGGAATAAAATGCCTTTTAGACGATTCTATTATTTGGAAGTTACAATAATTTCTTTGTCAAAAACGAAAACGATTCCTTTCTTGTTTCCAAAACCAAATCGACTTAAAAAGATATTTGGAATATTGGAATCGGGAAAAAATTTGGACAAACAAGAAGAAGAGGAAGAAAATGAAGAGAAAAATGAGTAACAATAGGATCGCAATTTTAGTCGATCGAAACCAGTTTCTATTGCTAGTTCCTATTTTAGTAACTAACTCGGAAGGAAAAGAAAGAGCAAGTCTGAGGCTATTGCAAAATTCTTGTCTCTTCTGGTCGAGGTCACCTACGGACAACGGTCTACTTACCTACACATACCCCACCATAGTGTAAGCATAGAGTAGCATTGAACTTCATGTGTATTTTCAGGTTATACAAGGCGATAATTCACTGATTCTTAAATCGTAATTGCAATCAACTAAGTGGAAATAATAGAATGGTGTAATAAAGTATCTGCTATTTTACTCTAAAAAAAAAAAAAAATTATCGTAGATAACTGCACCAAGCCATAAAACACGGTAGATGATTTAAAAAATGTTAAGAAATTGCTAATTAGGCAAACCAACTGTTGCCATTGTTTAAAAATTGATCCAAAATTTTTCATCTAAACTCTACCTCTAAACCAAAAAATCGTCTTCATGACTTTGCATTGGGTACTAATTATGTGTTTATAGACATCGTTTAATTTAAAAAATATATTATGGAAATATATAACCAAAATTTTTCATCTAAACTCTACCTCTAAACCAAAAAATCGTCTTCATGACTTTGCATTGGGTACTAATTATGTGTTTATAGACATCGTTTAATTTAAAAAATATATTATGGAGATGATTTGGCGCAATAAACCAAAGTTAATTTAGTTACCCTTATAAGTCAAACTTTATTGCTAATAAAGAAATAAAATAATAAACGTTGAACCGTTAGACCTTGTCAATCTTCAAGGATCGCATTAAATATTACACAAAAAAACCTGTAAAACATTTTAAAATTTGCCGAGAAGGTTTTTGGCAAAAAGAAATTCTATGCCACCCTCGCAGACAAAACAGGCCAGGTATAAAAAATATATTTTGCAAGTTTTTCGGAGAAACCAAAATATCTAACGGTTTCTTATTGCAATTGCAGCAAATGCCTTATTTTATTGTTATGTAACAATATTCAAAATTTTACAATCTAAATAATTGATGGTTGCGTCTTTAGGTATGAGATTTTGGGACGGGATAAAGGATGCGCCTTTAAAAATAATTATCAAGTTGAAGTGGCAGATGGTGGACTGGTAAGGTGGTGATTTGACCCACATTTTAGAATTGTGATCAATTTAATCTTACAGCTTCAACCCTTTTCAAATGTTCAAATAACGGGGCTTAAGGGAGCGAAGGAAGGACGTTGCTTGTTAAGCCTTTTGTAACAAAAATTATCAAACGGCAGGTGCTTAGCGGACTAGGTCAGTGATAGAAGGGTAAAAGCGTGCACGAAATAGAGAAAGACCGTTTAGGTAATCAAACGCCTGCATATCTCAGTTTTCGGGAAAGGTGTTCCTCATAATGAAGCCTTTAGATAAAACATTAAATTAAGTAACGCCGACCACTTTTCATTAAGCGAAAGATAAAACTTATCGAATCGAATGGTCGAAATCTGGATGATATACGGGTAGCCAAGACCAAATCAAAATACATACTTTATTATTGTTTGAAATTCTGCCAGTCACTTTTGCGAAAAATCCAATAGGTACTTATTGCAAGGACAAAAACGTTGTGTAAGGTCAAAAAATGTTTTATGTTTTTTGGAAATGCGCTTTGTGCAAGGCAAGTTGGACACGCCAATTTCACTAAATCGTCGCCAAAGTAACCATGACAAAGTGACTTGGGTTGTAAAGTATTTTACAAGTGGTCGCAAATCTTTTTGCAAATAATATAAGCTGGTTTAATGTTTGACCAATGACAGAGGTCGTAAATCTTCAATAATTTAAACTGAAGATTGCACGATGTTTCGTCTTCGGTATGTGCAATCCAAAAATTTTGGATTTTTTAACGAAGCATTAACATAATTTACCTGCCGAATCACATCTTTCAACCCCTAACGAAAAACCATATAAATCTATGTCTGATTTAAAATACTAGGTGAATCCTGATATATAATCTTCTTGGTTCAAAATGTATCTTTAATTTGCCCTCAGAGAAAATCCATAGCAAAGACAGATCGATAATTTTTAATTTGTATGCCGAAGACAATAAAATAGCACATGGCTTCGATAGGAATTTATAGACATGAAAACCAAATTATATTTTGAATATAGTCGACTTTTGCTTGATAAAAAGCTAAAGTGTGCGTAAAAATTAATGAAGGAAATATGTATGTATTTATGCAAAACAATCTCACTATTCTTCGATTTCTTTCTATGGTTGTCGTTTTCAAGTGCAGAGGTTGTTAACCGAAGAATCCAATGTAGGTAACATAAGTGTGACGTCAGGCTCGTTACCTCTATGTTCTAGTGGTCTAGTTATTTTCTGCCAATCTGGTTTTTGCAGAAATCGCAATCTCCTATAAACTCTTCCTTTAGTTCTTGGGTCAACGAACTACCTACCACTTTGTTTATTATTTCAAAGTCAATATTTTCCAAATTTAGATAACAGTTAGTAATTCGTAGTGGAAAATTTCCGATTGAAGTATTTCCAATTATTTTAATTTTATTGGCACAAATGCACTTTCCAGTTCGAAACCGAAGGCTCTACAGAAGTCATCATCCGAACAAAACTTTTGATTGTGTGGAAACTGGAAAACGATTTTCAGATAATAGTCAAAAACTATCAGGAAGTTATTCTTATTGAAAGTTCGACACTGACCCTCAAAAGCTGCTAGTGTCAAGAACTTACTCAACAATTTAACGTCTACACGAATCCTCGGTCAACAACCTTACGCGTAATGTGTTACGCTGTCTTTTGCAAAATGTTAAACGACTCACGTTTCGAGCCCACAAAATTTAATCGTGAAAGCTGTTCAATTTAAGGAAGTCGTAGATTGAACACCAGAGTAGGCGTAAAAATGCCGCGAAATGAGGGCGAAAGGTGATTCGTAAGGTGTAGTAAAACCGAAAGAAGAAAAGTATTTTGCGTTTCATTAAAATTATACTTTTATTGATTCCCAAAAGAATAACGGAATGTCGATCGAGAAAGCTCTCGAATTTAAACATATAATTTTATTTGGTGCAATTTTTGAGAGAAAAATATTACAGGATCAACAACCAAGAATTTTCCAAAATCAAAGGGGGGGGGTAGCAAAATTTTTAACATTTGCTTTTCAACTTCGAGCAAATCAAGTATGGTTTTTTCTCTTTCTACCTGAAAATAATTTGCAATATATCCTTTGTTCGCTCACAAGATGAGATGGCATTGTAAAATTTGACTTTTACTGTTAAATTTTAAGTACAATGACCAGTATTGAGCAACTTTTCCTTGCCATCTTCTTCGTTTACGCATGCTGTGAAGTAATTATAATTTTATAATACCGAACCGGTTTACGCAATATTAATTTTATGCGTGTATTGCGTAGCTACGTGTCAGCCTTCACCTTAGATGGCCCGTTATTAAACCTGGCAACATTCCGAGCATTGTTTGAGATCCTTGGAAATTTTTAATATTATTTTTTGTCGCGCAATCTAAAAAGTGCTTTCGCCTTTTGGACAATAATTTAAAATAAACTGTAAATTATTGTATAAATTATATTTAAATGTCAAAGTTGCATTGTTACTTCCTCTACAGGTATTGGACACATCTTGATTCTGATGTAAAAAATTGAGAACTAAATTTAAACTATAAAGCAAGTGATTATTACGACCAAAGTCGCCTAAAATGCATTCAAGATCAAGTTCAACGACTTATCTCGTCATCAGACCAGCTCAAAACAACAGATTCGAAATGTTAAGACCTGCTCAACTTTCAAAATGTTGAAGAACACAAATGCATTAATATATTATTAGAAATTCAAAAGGAGGGATATGATTCGATTTAATAAAATAAAATACAAAATGTAAGCCAAACCGCGATTTTAAAATAACAGAAACTCAAGCAAATTCTCCATAGCAGTACAAATTTTCGAATCAAAAATTCAAAAAAATTAAAAAGTGACAAAGGGGGTATACATGTAATAATTGCTACATGGGTTTTCAAAGTAAGATGGGGTGAATTAATACAAAGCCATAGTATGTCCGACCGTGACCTATGCCGCGAAGGTTTAAAATTACTCAGTCGCCACGCACATTAGAAAGCTACTGGAAGTTATTCAAAATAAAATCATGGTGCATTGTAGCAAGGAAAGCTTTATTCTCTTTGTATGTGTAACACAGGCCCGTAGCCAAAGGGGGGGGGCATCCCCGAAATGTAAAAAAAACAAAATTTGTTTGCAATAATAAAAATTCCCGGAAGGGGATTCCCGAAAATGTTACTTTTTACAAAAGGATTTTTATAAGTGCCCCTTCCTCCCTCCGAAGTGAAATCCTGGCTACGGGCCTGGTGTAACCAGAGAAAAAGATTTTAATAAAAATTATTTTGTTGCAGAACCGCAGGTAGGAACCGCATTTTGAAAAGTTCCTGAAAATCTACGAAGCGTTCCCTGCTTCGATTTTGAAATTATTTAAATTTTTAGGACCAAAACAGTGGTGCGAAATTTTACTGTTTACATTTATGCAGATTTTACAGTTACTATATTATTAATACAAAAAAAAACTAAGAAGCACTCAAAAAATTACAAAAGGATCTCACGGAAATAATGACAAAAATAATCTTGTTGCTAATTAATCGGCTTAAATCTCAATTAACTAATTTATTTTACCTACACAAGATAACGGGATAAGTTTACATGTGTTGTAAAATTTGATATTATCCCACTTTTAAATTTTGTTTTTAAAATCAAAATCAAAAATATTCTACCCACATTTTTCTTGTGCGGAGAGCTTCCAATATTTATTTATGTTTATAATAATTATTATGAAATACATATTACAATAATAAAATCATAATCAATTATTATAAAATTGTTTTTATTCCAACAAAAGTTATGAAGTATAACAATAAAAAAAAATACATAACATATCTAATGCAGTAATAAGTATTACTGTCTTTGTTTTATTTTTACGCCAGGGATAGTTGCCCCCAGGATTAGTAAATCAGTAGTATTTTTGAATTTTACAGAATGAATTTTCAAAAAATTAAACTTAAGTTACTTAAAATGAAGAGAATCAAATTTTTCTCTTTTGTTTTCTCAATCAAATGGCTCAGTAGCTACAGGACGTTTGGTCCCGGGACGTTTGGACCCGGACGTTAGGTCCCCGGACGATTGATCCTACAGACGATTGATCCCCGGACGATTAATCCAGCGGACGATTGATCCCCGGACGTTTCGTCCAGCGGACGATTCAATATTCAAAATTATAACCAAAAATTATAATTTTAGGTGCCGCTAGAGTGTGCGGTTAAATTTTAATTTATTAATATTATTAGACCAGTGTAATTCCTTCTAACGGTCTTAAATCAAATCTTTTAGTTGGTATTTCAAAATATAAATCCGTTTTTTATCTTAATTAAAAATGAAATACTTATAATATGTCTAGATTTTAGAGTGGATCCGAGATTTGTCGTGGTTGCATTTGTCAAAACCGACCCTCTGTTTCGGTCCCCTCCGCTCTGGACGCTCCGGGCCGTTTTGACAAATGCATACTCGTTAAAAATATCTTTCTAGACCTGTTCTACTCGGCAAAGTGTGCTACCAGAAAGGGGGTGAATCTCCCTTAATGTTGGACTCCACGCTGTGATTTTTTTCTGTTCTGCATTAAATCTTTATTTTTAATTGGTATGAGTGTTGGGATTTATGGGATTAATAAATTAAGCCTTAAGTGGTTTGGAGGGTAGTTCACATATGGGATTAGTGGCAACCTTTTTGCTTGAAGAGCAGTTTACATCTGGAGGATCAATCGTCCGCTAGATCAATCGTCTGGGGGACCAATCGTCCAGAAACCAATCTTCCGGGGACCAAACGTCCGGATACCATCGTGAGGCACTCCGCAGAGTTTTAACTGCGGCTCTATTGTGCTTTTGTTATTTATTAAAAATAAAGGTAAATTTATTCTTTATATTTTCTTTAGATTTCATAAATCGTTTTTAAATCAGATTTTAAAATTAAAATCTGTTTTTGAAAATATAAGACGTTCTAAAAAATATATTGCGATGCCCATTTTTACAATTAGAAATTAACTGTCGTCATAATATAACCCTAACCGTAACCTTGTCGCTGTGAATTAATTTCATCAAATTAAAAGTGTTCAGTGATTATTATTTATCTATCCATGGATCATGACGGAATTTTAAAAATAAATTACAGAAATTAATGCAGTAGATGTTGTCGTGCATGTCAGCTTTTTAACAAAATTTGGCAGAAAGTTTGTGTTACCAGTGTAACTTAATATTTTTTTGGAAAATCTTGATTTATTTAATAAATAAAATTAAGATTGATACTATACTAACAAGGATTATTTGATGTTTTCATGGTGAGTTTGTAAGATTGACGAAAAAAGTATTATATTCTCTGAATAAAGCATGTTTATTTGTTACCAAACACCAAAAAATGTGTCTTTTGCAGAAAACATATCTACGCATTATATTTTTTATATTTCGAAGTGTCCTGGAGACTTTTTCAAAAAATAATATATTTCATTTTATTCCATTTCGTCCTTTTGGCCCCTCATCGTATATTTCTTTAGATATTTGTGAAATAAAGTTATTATTATCGTAATTTATGAACCAAGGATATTTTCTCAAAGAGTAAATTGTATAATACTCGGGAGTGTACTGTGTTACACTCGGAATGATGATGGATCATCACCAAATCAATCATAAATGATTGAATATTTCTTGAACTTTGAATATTGAAAATAAAAAAAAATGTTTAAGTTAAATGGTTCTAAAGTCTTAAGCTTCAGAAAAGTTAAAAGCAAAAATTTAAATTATTTTACAATTTTGAAAATAATGTTAAATTGCAAAAATATTCCTTTATTGATTCAAAGCTGCTAGGTAACTCCATTAATTTTTAAAATATTCAACTCTAATTAGGTTCGTCATTAAAACCCATTTAAAATCGGTGTTATAGTTTAATTACCGAGGTTTTTTAAAAAATTTTTCAACCGAATTTCCTGATAAATAATTAGAAAATGCAAAAATTTAATTCTTAACAAAGACGCAAACTAGTTTATTTTTGAAATAAAAATTGTCCTTACTAGCACAATAGCAGTTTGATAATAAAGGGTGAAAAAATTATCTCACTGTAAAATTTCCTTTGAAATTTTGTCAAGCAAAAACATTAAGAATAACGGTACAAGCAAAAGTATTTTACTTACACAGAAAAAGTGATTACTTAAATTTTCACCCTTAAAGAAAGTTATTTGTTAGATGTAACTTTCTACCCCCTATCGCGTTGTTGGTAATATACCATAAATCAAATTAGTATTTGTTGCGGTTTACGGTAAACCATCCTTGGTTTCCAAATTTAGAAATTTGCTACTTGTAGCCATAGAAAACCATTTGAAAGCTTTTATTGGGGTAGTGAAGACTTTATAATTTCCTGGTATATTTGCATAAATTGCATTTTACCTTGAACTTGTCAAAAAGTCATTATCGTTTTTCACATTCTTAATTTTTATCTGGAAGTGTTCATTTTATATATTAATATTAGTAATTGCATCAATAAAATCAACATTTATCATTCAGAGACTTCAATGATGCGTAAGGAGAGTAACACGAATTGCTTGCATATTATTTATCCTAGGTGAAATATCATGCTGGTACCCTTACTTTTATCCAATTTTCCTGTCATGGTTATAATTTCACGTTGAACCGTAGGTTTTACACTATAATTAATTATTGGGAATTAATCTGTTTGAAAATTGTTACGCAAGGTGAAAATATGAAAAAAATAATTTGCGTCATCGAAGGACGAATTAGGACAATTAGTATGTAAGTACATAATCATTGGATTACATGATGTATACTTGAATATAAACCAAGATAAACCGACTATTTTTGGATTTTTCTAAAACGACACCTTTTTCCATGATTAAAATTATGTTCCCCAAAATTTTGATGTCCAAATGAATTTATCGCCAAAATTTTGAACTTAAACAACCTTGAACTTTTACTTGCACTTTTTAAAAGTTAATGAACTTTTCAAAATACTAAAATTTTACAAACAAATAGATTGGAAGCTAACGAGACGGCGGAGGAACGGGAGGTCCAAATTTTGATCGGCCGAACTTTTGTTTATTTCTATTGTTAGTGTAATCGATTATTTTGGAAGAACTTCCTCAAACGTAATCCACTACGTTAAGTTTTTTCAAGGTATCTAAGAATTTGAAGGTGAACGACCCAATTTCCCGTTAGTTTGAGCTTCCAACGATCACCGGCACGGCGCTCACTTTGAAATCAACAGGGTCAAGTTTAACTTGCAACATCGTCAGTTTGAAAACGTTTACGAAGGAGGAAGAATATTGTTGCGTGTTTTCACAAACCCTTACCATGCGGTGTTAACAGGTGCTCAAGTGCAGTGATTTGACGTCGAAAGGAAACCAACAATTGTTTATTAGTGAAAAACTTTTTAGTTCATTAATTTGTCAAAATTAAAATTTGGATTATTTGCAAAGTAAATTTAGTTTGGATTATAACCAGCACTTATTCGATCTCATTTTCAAAAATTGTTCAACGCAAGTGTGATAAAATTATTGTGTAGTATTTTTGTGGTGACCACTATAAGGATTTTGTTATTACAATTAGGATACGAACTGATTACATTAAGGATTTACTTAAGGAAAAATTAATTTAAGGTTAGTACAACTCGAAAAACTCCAATTATTTTGATTTTTTCTTTCGGCGATGGCATTCAAAAAATTTGAATACATTTGATTTTTAAGCAACAGGGAATTCAAATTTATGAATTAAACTGATTTGGAAGTTTAATATATCTTCTTTGTGTGTAAATTTTGCTTAAACATCACGAATTATGTTATTCTCAATTTTTTCTATAATTAAATTTTAATTGGAGTTGCAACAATGCAAGCATGACGATTGTTGAGTCAAAATTACGTACAGCGACACTTGATTAGGTGATGCCCCCATACGAGACGTTTTGAACAAACGTTCCTTTATCTCGATTTATTTAGTTATTAGTTCTTGCCATTTTCAAAATAAACATGTACGTAGTGAGTGAGTAAAAAGTAAAGGTAGATACGTATACAGGAGGTTCATCGAACTTATTGCTGATGTTAGGTCGTCCTTGCGTCACGTACGTGTAAAGCTCAGGGTCGCTTAACTAGGAACTTGAACTTTAAAGTTGCCACCTTGCTAAGATTTTTGTTTAAAATTTCAGGTTGTTTTAAGTTGCATTTTATTACAATATTTTAAGATGTAATCGGTTGAATCGAATTTTTTTTATATGTAAACTTATCTAAATTGCCCATCTCGACCATTATCGACATAACTGTATTAATTTTGACAAGATGAAAGTTTTTATTTTAACGGTCGCTAAAAGTTTTAATTTTTATGATGCATAACAAACTTGCGCCGGCATTTTATACACGTTGCAATTTTGTGTGACGTTTCGTACCTCGATATCATCATCAGAAAACAATAAAAGTTATGAAATAATTTATGCGTTTCCTTAGCTTGTATATTTGTAAATTTTAATTTAATAGGATATTACGGAGTGATCTAGACTATTATAATAGTATAATTTATTTACTTCTTCTAATGCTGCATTGTTTGCTTAATGACCGTCGTGACCCTTTCTCCTATGTCTGTGATGTGCGTTTTAAGCGTTTTCACATAATAGTATAAGAACTTACTATTTACCGTGGACTTCGAAAATTACTTCGATGGTTTGCCATTGTCTTTTGCGAAGAGATTTATTTATTATTAATATTTTAAGTTGCTCGATATATGAATACGAATCCTAATTGTTATTAGTTAATTATAATTCTTTTAATTTAAAATGAACTGGAAATGAATTGGTTGGCTGATATGCGATCCTTTGAATTTTATTCAAAATATTTATAAGAGCAGCAATTTTTGAAAAATATTGAATATATTTGCTGGTATTTTTTAAAATCTTTCTATATTAAATGTTTATTAAAACATACGGTTTTGTACTTCTTTCCTATGAATCTATCACATCAAATATACTTTCGCAAAAACTATTAACAAATGCTCGCTCGTTCTACATTCAGTCAATCACGTATCTATCGATTTTTTCTTTGTCCTAACTGTTAAATCAAAAAATATTATTGAAAAAAAAAATTATTTGGTATTCAAAGAATTACCTTTCCCATGGCGCATAATTTTTGAAAAAAAATTCTATTAAATTTTACAGATATCCCAAAATTAATACTGTGTAACAGAAACTTCGAGAGACTCCGACGTCAGAGTAAGAAAGAAACCCTGGAAAATTTTCTTGTGCGTGAATGACGTAGGAACGTAATACTTTTTTGGTGTTCCAGTAATTTAATTAAAAGTGATGACTAATGAATGATTTTTTTCTAAAAAAAAAACTTTCCCCCTTAATAGTTTGATCTTCACCCACTTTCGGTTGGTCCAGTGTATCTCCTAATTTTCTTCTAGGAAAAAAAATTGAGTGCCCCTTCCCCCTCTCCGCCATAGTTTGCTAAAAAGTATTGCAGTTATTTATTGTAAGTTTGCGAATTGTATAGTTGGTTAGCTTTTCTTTTGCATTAGTAGGACACTGGGACAGTTCAACGTTCTCTTCCGTATACGCATGTTACATATTTTGATAAAAAAATGTACGCGGCGTTGCACTCAGTTTTGAAAATATTTTAGGGTGTTCCTGATTTTTCGATAAGCAAGTAAATGACATGACTAAACTAAAGATAAATTATATCACCTGCCCACAGTAACCGTAACCTACCTCTACCCACAAAATGTGTCTAACGGTGACCGATGATATAATGCTGGTATATGTAACTGTAAAATTTAATATTTAAAAAAATCGTCTATTGTTACAGAATGACTAAACAATACACGAGATTATTTATTTAAATAATTATGCAATTAATATTTTTTTAACAATGATCCTCCTTTTCGGTGTCGAGTCACGAACATCCATGTAAGGGTACCATATAATTTTAACCGCAATTACCGTTTTATTTCTTAAAATCAGGTTTCTTAAATTTCGTAAGTACATATTTAATTTCGAAAAAATTAAAAATACAGTTACGAATAACTTACCAGTATATTCCGAAACAAAAACTAACGAAGGATCAAGAAAATCCATTAAGCTTTATTTATTCACCTAAACTAACTAACCATTTTTCTTCGTTTAAGAACCGAATCAACAAGTTGATTTCAATAGAAGCAACCATCTGTCGCCTCCTTTAATAGTTTGGACGGCAATTTGTGGTCAAGTAAACTCTTTCAAGTTTTGTAAACCCGCCGTCCCTAATCCCTTAACCAAAGAATGTCATTTTTAAAATTTTCGTGTCTCGCTACTTGGAATTATGTACAAACAACGAGAGAGTGATTTGTAAATTTTAGATTTTTTCTAAATTTATTTTTGTTACGCTAAAATTCGCACAACAAAAATTTTTCGGTTGTATTGTGGTGATGGAAAGAACACGGAAGTGGAAAACTTGAGTGGGGAAAACTAGGGGAGTAGTTTTACTGTCGAACGTTGAACTCACGTTCTCAATGTTGATATCCTATTTAAAGCTTTTGATCCTTCCATAAAGCACTTAATATATCCTTGCTATTTTTCCAAGCCGAATTTCTTTATTTCCTTTAAATTTTTTAGACTAACTAAGGACTAAACTTAAAATTATAAAAATTTCAAAAAAGGAATATTATTGTGATGCAGGAGCAGTTGCGGGGGGGGGTAGTAAAAGATTAAATTTGCCAAATTGCAACTCCCAAGGAAATGATGTATAACATGTTCGTAATGTATTACATGTACAAAAGACTACTTCTTGTAGGTCAAGTGTAGTTTTTAGGACAAAAGGCCAATAGGCGTATTCGTACACATAGACTTGTTATAGTGCGAAAGTCAAGTTCTTTCATACTATTGGTCAGTTAGTCAAGTTGACCTGATTTATGCCAATCATAGTGTAAAAAAAGTTGATAATAAAATATATTTTTATTATATTTACAGCTATTAGAACTAACTCTTCATTATGTTTTTCAAACATAAATTTTATTTTATGTTCCAGCCGTATATTTGTATGCAGTAATTCAAATAAAAATTTCTAATCATCAAAATTAAATTAAATTTCCGATCTTAGCAATTTCATCTTTTTTCCTAATTATTTAATCAGTTTCTTGCATTATAATATTACTGTAATATTGAGTCCTGTAATCGGCAAGCGTCATCGTCGGGTAATTATCCCACTTGCAATTTCGTAATTATAGTAATCATCCTAATGCATGAAATTAAAAATAATTAAAAAATGGCTCGAGATAAATAAGATTTGCTATAACGGAAAATGTGATTGGAAAATTACTAGTATACGAGGAAAAATTGAGAGTTCATCGACATTATGACTGCTCTAAGTAATCCCCAAACAAAACCAAAACATTGGAGGGGTAGTTTAACAGAAATGTGCATGCGGAAGGTCCGGGTTTGACCCCGCATGACCTGGGCCAACACTTTCCATGGTAACCGTCACGCAAGTCGGGATTTCGATCGATTCCTGGCGCTCCAGACTACTGAAAACTGATAAGAATTATCACACTTACTTTACAATTACAATTTGCCACGAGCGAGTTATTGTAGTATTTTATAATATAAGAGGGAAAACTTATGAATGAACACATCAACCTGTTTGTGTTATTGTATGTTAATTTCGCATTTTTCACTCGGCGACTTAAAGAATTTTCCAGAGTTTCATTTTCTTGAATATTTGTACGAATAACGTTTTTTTAAGAAAAGTGCATTTGCTGCTTTTCAAAACGAATGGCCGCATTTTTTATTAAAATTCCCGATTCCCCGATTTTGCCCTGGAATCTCCGGGTTGAACGTTCCCTGCCTAGTAAGTTCGTTGAACCACTATTGATCTCTGTAATTTCACTTTTATTTTGTTTTCGTAAAAGTGCATTTGCGAAATTTGAATTAATCAAATGCTATTTGAGGATATAGCAAATCTAAATTTAAAATTGCCAGCGAAAACTTCATTTTTTACTTATGACTCAATAGAATATTCGATTATTTATTGGAAAATACGAATAAGGTGGTGGTTTTGCACGCTACGTCAATATAGTACATGCAAAATTCAGACTGCAATTTTTTTTAGCCCAAGGTTTAAAACTATGTTGGTTGGTCTACAGGTTTATGTGCGATTAGCTTGACCGATTAAAATCGTGGCCAAGTTTTAAAAGCTTATTTTCAAAATACGACGATAGGAACTGGAAAAAATTATACTAAAAATAATGGGACGTTTTTGTTGCTCAAATCAAATTATTGTGATGAAAGGAAAATGAAAATAAGTAAATTGTTTAGTTAATTAACAACTTGAAAGGCAAAAGGAAAACAAAAAGTTTAAAAGCATAGAGAGATGAAAAATAGAAGGCATAAGAAAGTTAATCAGCATTGTATGCTTTTAATTTTTTGGATCAAAAATTTTTAATTTTTCGTGACAAGAAATACAGCAGACAAAAAGTACAAAAAGTACGAGAAATAATTTAGATAAATTTAACAAATTTTTTTATATTTTAACAATTTCTGTTTATACAGGGTGTCCCAGAACTCAACGTTATCCTTTGCAAGAACGATAGATCAGCTCATGACTGACCAGAAAATCAAAAATTACTTTAGTAAAATATCGTTTTAATTTTGTTTTAAATTTTCAATTATTGTAATAATATAAAATTATGGCACTAATAGTTTTATTTTAATCTGTGATCAATAGCAGGGCTATTCAGGGTTGCGTACCTAAAATTATAATCTTAAAATATGGAATTTCGTACATGTGGCACTCGAAAAACTGATTTAAAGTGACGATTTTCACAAAATTCATAAAAGTGTTATTATCTCGAAAACTAACGATATTTTACTAAGGTCAAGATAACGTTGAGGTCTGAGGCACCCTGTATAAATATAGCTTAAGATTTTCTTTCATTTTTATTCATAGTCTAAAAACAGTAAAAAAATTGCCCTCTTTTCTCTCACGTTCGTGCACAATATCTTGCACGTACAGCGATGATCATCTTGTGATCTCTGTTGTTTTCCGCTGTTAGAATAAAAATGGCACTTTCATTCTCTGCTGTATAATATACTATTTTTCGAGTTTATTATTAAAAATTTAAAATAATAATAAAATGTATTTTAAAAATTTAAATTATTGCTACTGATGCATTTTCTTTAAACTGATCTATTAGGATAAAAATCAAAATTAATTGCTTTATCAAATATTTTTTAAACCTAAAAATTCAATTATCTTTGTAATTTGTTGCTAAAAAATTAAGGTTTTATGTAGTTTAAGTGAAGATATAAAAGTTTAATATTTTATTATAATAATAAAATTTAGGAAAATTATACGTTGAACTGAAATTTTAGGAATTCAACTTAATTCGGCAGGAGATTTTGTGATCCTACTCTAGGAATATCAAAATTGACTGAATTTTATTTAAAAATAATTTTAATACCAAGTTTTCACTTGATGGTGTGAGCTAAGTAGAAATCCAATATTTAGCGATTATTTGTAATAATAATTATAATTAATTTATTTTGTGGCAATATGTAGTACAAAAAATAGTACTATGTGTTTAAATAATGCTTTTTACTCTTTTGACTGCAAAACTCATCTTTGGTTGATTCTGAAATTTACCACCTCATAAAGAACATCTCTTTATACGCATTTTGATTACAATATACTATTTTAAATTACTGGGTACTACTGGTATTAATGGGTACTACAAATAAAAAATAATGTTAAAACTTAAAAGTTGAATTAAAAATTCAGATTTGGAAATAAAGGCAGCTAAATAAAAAGTACAAATTAATATTTAAGTCCTTTTGTACTATTTTCTACTAACCCAACTCAATTTTCAAATTAATTTTATTTTTATGGATAATTTCGGGATACACTTATCACATAAAATTATTTATGTTTATTTATTATTATTCAAATTATTAATTTAATTTTATTTTTGTTTATGTGTTCAAAATATCATGCTCTATGATGTGGAAAGGACCCTGTAAAAACATTAATTTATTTTAAATACAAATTATTTTTCTTCGTTGTTTTGGCGATAAAAAATTCATCTTCAGCTCGTTCTGAAATTTTCAAGTTCGTAAAAAATCATCTTTTGATGCACTTTCCCACAATAGACGTGAAAAGACCTTGCAACGCTCTAGTAAAATATTTTTATGCATTTGCTAAATTTTATTCATACAACCTATTGATTTGAGTTTTGCATGAGTCAATAAAAATGAAAATTTCCAAATAGAAATAATCAGTAAATAACAAAAAAATTTATCAATAAGCTGAGAGCAGTCAATATCAACATCGTAAGAAAATTGTTGTAATGGTCAAACGACGAAATTTTCTATAAAATAATTAAATAAACTTTTTATAAAAAGATTTCCTTTTCTGTTTTTAATTTTCCCAAAATAAATAAAATTTTTTGATTATGCGCTTGTAAGGATGCACATGCACAAGATTTAGCGAACGCAGTATAATGCAATGTTGCATAAGTACACGCCAGAGTGTGTTGTGCTAGGTCGGCGTCGAGACGCTCAGTAGGCTAACAGCCGGTGCATTTCCAAATTCTCCGCGAGTGCTCCCGCCAAAATTTGTGTATCTTGGTGCGTTTCTAAGCTGTGCGTAATGCTACTCACGAGAAACTCACTTTTTGAGCACCACGTCGTTAAAAAAAATTATGCGCCGTTAATTTGTTATTCCGAAGATTATCGAAAATAAATAAATATTTGTTATAACGACAGCAGCATATTTATGAACATTACAATTAAAATTTGTTGTCGAATGTCACTTTTTACAATGGATATCAGTGCATTTAATTAACGTTTTAACCTTTGACAATTCTGCAGTATTAATTTGATTTCCGCTAATCAAATGTCGTAATTTAAGTTGGTCTCTAATTTTTTAACAATAAGAAACTGCTTTATAAAATTATTTAATATCTTATTGAGCTTTCTTAAAAAATCGTTAATTTTTATATTAAAAGAAAAGAGCACGGTTGAATTTGGAAAAATTTAATTGATGTGAAGTATTAAAGTATAAAAAGGACCCCCCCGGACTGTAGTGGTGGTGAAGAAATGTTAAATTTTCTCAATTAAAGTGCATTAATATGTTAAACATTGAAAAGTGATAACGAAACTGTTATTGATCAGTCTATTTTTGGATCACCATTGCACAAATCTCGCAAGAACAATTTTCAAAATTTTGTAATCAAAATAAAAAAAGTAAAAAAAATAAAACCATTTTTGAAAGTAACATTTGAAAAAATCAAGTGAAAATAAGTGAAAAAATTTCCTTTTTGTGTGTTCGATATATTCAAAAGTGAAAATTCAAAATGGCCGACTCTTCGTTTCCGTTGATAATACGTAGAAAACGACGCCCTTCAAGCAAGTTATTTTAAAATACCAAACATCTGTCAAGGTAATTTTTGTATGTGGTATTGTTTAATAATAAATTAGCCGCATGGTGTTTGCCAAAAATTGTAAAAAAATCAGTTCCTTGGGGATTTTTTTTACGACCCTCTTTGACCTTTATTTGAATTTTATAAATTATTGTTGTAAGACTAAATTTTAATTAAAATAAACATAGGATTTGCCATAAATATTATCTTATAATTAAGATGCAGTAATCCAATGTCAGATAAAAGCAAATTATTTATTTTCAATAATGTTCAGTTTCAAGTGCATTTCAAGGTTAGTAGAAAATTATTGCAAATTGTTTATGTAACATCGCTTTAATTATAACCTATTTGATATAATTAATCTAACTATTCGTTAATTGATTGGATAAAAAAATTTCGGAATATTAGAATCCCATAATCCATATAATATTAAATTTAAATTTTGAGAGGTCCCCGGCGCCTAGAACGTCTGAAATTTTACAATATAAAGATTATTGCAGATCTCAAAATTTTCTAATAATAATTTATTTAATAAATTAATAGATTAAATAAGAAGTAAAAATCCGCCATTTTGTTTTTGTTTTTGATGAAACGAAAGTGAATTGCACGTAATTTTGCTGTGAGGTGATTGAACGAACAATCAAAGCTTAAAATGCAATAATAACACCGGAAACGTAATTTAGCAAAAATCAAGATTAAGTATTAAAAAACCGAATTATTCCCCTTTAATTAGGCACTTAAGAGTTAACGAATCCGTCATTACTATGCGAAACAAGAAAATTGTTTTTTAATTAAAGACGTTGCCATCAATCATTTAAACAATTTTGGATTTATTTGTTATCGAATTCTTGGCTTTGTGACATCCAAAATTTGTAAGGTTTTTAATTTCATTTTTCCATTTCATCTTATTCTTTCAGCATTTTTAAATCATCTGCCGTTGTTTTGTCGATTTTGTCTTTTTCGATGCAAAATTGCATTTAAAAAATTTTATTAGAAAATCTATTTATTATTTTTCTTTAATGTTAACACAGAGCAGGAGGAAAAATCTGCTTGGTTTATTTCATTGGATGGAAATAAACAATTTTGACTGTTAGAATTGGAAGTTGCAAGCTCTAAAATGCGGAATTATTTAATTTTCATTTTATATCAAATTAATGTAATTTTAGTCGAAACAAAAAATTTAAAAAAAATCGTGGTTAATCCAAAAAATCGAAGCTATTAAAATAATTTTGAACGCAAACATCAATTATCTTATGGTTAATCTACGAGTTATTTAATGTTGCACTAATAATAGTGCAAGGTTGGATCGTGCATAAATGACATCACGTAGTAGGTTTTCTTCTTCCACAGAGTGCATTTCCTAGTGCTCTCTTGCTTTGCAACCTTGCAACTGTTTGGTTATTTGTACGACCCTGACGGATCTTTATGCTGCGTTCAATGTTAGGCAAATTATTATTGAATCGTGATGCAGTGGCGTTATCAAAAATGCACTTAAGTTGTGCTACTCCTATTTAATCTTAAAGACCGATTCGAGGACCCCCCCCCATTTTCAAATATCTCAGGAACCTAACTTTCATGTCGCAAAGGAATTACTGAAAGTGAATTAATTCCTATTTGGATAAAATATTGATTTTCAAAGTCTTCTTGGTGTATAGCTGCAGTTGTCTAATTTTTTTTTCTTTTCCAGATTTTTGTGATGCCCTATTAAAATTAGAAGAACCAACACCAATTTCAAAATGCGACAGGTGAGAAACTTATTTTTGTAATTTAAAAATTCGCCTGGTTTACTGTTCAAAATTTTGTGACGTCAGAAATGCAATGACGTAAAATAGAATGCAACTAGCGTCGCGGCGTCGGTCGATAGCAAGTGCACTTACTGACCCATATCTTCCTTTCACTTTACACTTGCTATATCGATTATAAAATTTGAAAAAAACGTAATTTTTTGATTATCAATAAGCGCTTTCTCCTGCCCTTCGTTAGCGAATTTGTAATACAGTTAATTATTATTGAAATTTTATACATTAAGCTTATGCAACATTAGCTTCATTGACTACTTCCTTGGGCTGGGGTAGAGGTCACACTATTAATTGATTTTAATTTTTTTGTTTCACTATTGAACCGAATTCGAAGGAAACTTATTAATGAATATTGATGTTTTTTAATCACCGAAACATCAAATTATGAGCTTTCTCTTCTCTAGAGAAGCTAACACACTGTTTCAAATGTGCTTAATTATAATAAAATTGCAGGACATAATGGAAGTCGATGCATCTGCGTCATCCGTAGACGACTACAACTACAACACCATGTGCGAAGAAGATTTTGAAAAACAATGCACCTACATAGTTCCTGACATAAACGTACGCGTTGGAACTCCAAATAGGGCAGAGTTAACTCTTCCCAGGAATCTCGTTTTGAAACAGTCGCAAGCTTTACCCGACGTAAGCACACATAGATATTTTCAAACGAAAGTTTCCCAATTAACAATTTCTTTCTTAAAATAGTTTCAAGGAGTTTGGAGTACCAGTTACATTCCACGAGGAACACGATTTGGACCTCTGGTGGGCTTAGAGTACGATAGAAACGAAGTCTCAAATGAAGCCAACAAAAAATTTTACTGGAGGGTAAGTTTCAAATTGCGCCTTATTTTAGAATTTTTACTAAATTTATTTACCTCCAGGTGCAGTTACGAGAAGACTATTTGGAACAGAATTCTGCAAAGCATAAGGTAGGTTTTCTTCCAATAATAAAGTTAGTCGATTAAATGTTAGAAAACTTTAGAGTTATAAATAATTTGAAACCGAAAGCATTGATTGCTTAACAAAAGTCTTAAATTAGAAGTACGCGAGGGCTCGAATCTTATATTTGCCAAAACAAATTTAGAAATCATTTTTATTAAACTTAATTCTAATTTTCAGATGTTTAAAGATCGAAAGGAATTCTATTACATCGATGCAATGGATACTTCCATAGCAAATTGGATGAGGTACGTCAACCCTGCCTACTGCACAAGCTGGCAAAACCTAATTGCATGTCAGTTTGAAATGGGGATATACTTTTATACCATAAAGCACATTTTACCAAACGAAGAACTTCTGGTCTGGTATTGTAGGGAATTTGCGGCGAGACTTTCCTACCCCTTAACCGGAGAGCTCATGCTGATGAAATTGCGTAAGCCTCGAAATGTTAAAATCTCCTTCGAAACATTACCGAATTTTTTGTTTAGGTGAACAACAAGCCGAAGCCGAAAAGCAGGCTCAACAAATTCAGCAATCTTCGACTAACGTAATATTGGCCAGCGAAGTTGTTTCCATTAAAGACGTTCAATACGAGCAACACCAATTGACACCGACCGATGGAAGCGTACGTTCCGACGAAGGCTATCACAGTAACGAGTATCACGACGATGCTTTTACGCCACCAGAAGATTCGAGCGATTCGGACGGTGACGATAATTACGTTCTCGATTTTAGCAAAAAGTCGACTTCCCCAAAAATTGTTCAGCAACCTGCGTTTGCTTGCGAGCAAAAGAACGACTTTCGTAAAATTAAGATTAAGATTCCGAAACCTTACAAAAACGGCAAAAGTTGCGAAAGCGATTACGAAAAAGAACTTCGCACAGATTCTTTTCAAGAAATTACTCCCAAAATGACGCCGTCTCCTCCCACGGTGATAGTGATCGATTCGCCTCCCGCAGAAGTTCCTATTAAACAGTACTACGAATCCGATGTTAAAGGTCCACCCATCACCACGAGATACTCTCCCCCGACCTCTAGTATACTCGAGAATATTTTACTCAACAGAACTGATACCAATAATAACGACAACAATGAACGTCACTCGAATGCAACACCGCCTCCAACGTCTCCCACGGAAATGGCATATTCTTACAAGAAGAGTCATCGTTACGGAACCGTTTCGTGCAGTAGTCCAGATTCGAGTTCCAGCTTAGTCATTCACAACGTGGATTCCCCACCCCCAATGATTCACGAAGATAGATCTCCAAGTCCGCAACCGTCAGACGCCATTTATATTCCACCCGAAAACTACTCAAACCACATACAATCGAACAATTACTACAACATTTATCAATCCAACAACATAGTTCACTCTTCGACACCTCCCACGCCATATTCCATCTCAAATGGTACCAGTTACGGAAGCAATCATCACTCAAATTCGGCAAATTTAATCATCCAAAATCCCCACATAATATCACACAATTTACTAACACCATTAAATCCAATACAACATTCGAACGGTAGGCCGGGCTCCTCGAACTCCCTGAGCCCGGACCACACCTCAAACGGAAGAAGCTGTAGTCCTCTAAGTCCACACTCTCCCAGAGGCTACAAAAGTTTGCCGTATCCCTTAAAGAAGAAAGATGGAAAAATGCACTACGAATGCAACGTCTGTTCGAAAACGTTCGGTCAACTTTCAAATTTAAAAGTTCATCTTAGAACACACAGCGGCGAAAGACCTTTCAAATGTAACGTTTGCACCAAATCCTTCACACAACTTGCCCATTTACAAAAACATCATTTGGTGCACACGGGCGAAAGGCCGCACGAATGCAACGTATGCAAAAAACGCTTCTCGTCAACTTCAAATTTGAAAACACACTTAAGGCTGCACAGCGGGCAAAAGCCATACGCCTGCGACTTTTGTCCCGCTAAATTTACGCAGTTCGTGCACCTGAAATTGCACAAAAGGTTGCACACTAATGAGCGACCGTTTGTTTGTAGCGGTTGTGGTAAAAATTACATCAGCGCATCTGGTCTCAGAACACATTGGAAAACTACGAATTGTACGGTAGTCGACGAAGAAACCAGCGATTTGAGGTCTCCAAAAGGTTACTACGAATATGCTGGATCAGACGGAAGTATAAGTAAGTTTAACGAACTGCGGAAGTTGGTTCGCCTGACTAACTTTTATTTTTGCTCCTCAGGTTCTTTGGAGTCGAACAAGGAAATTCACGATAATTCGAGAGAATCCTTCGAAATTCACAATCAAGCGCAGTCTCCAAATAGTCATCCGGGTTTTCATTCGAATTTGCCTAGGCAACTCCCGGCAAATTCCCTACAGCCCGTAACGCATAGAACCGTACCTTCCTCGTCGAGTCATCCAAATAAAGAGCCGAGGCCGAGTGTAATTGAGTCGTCTCAACCACACATAATCGAATGTACCTAAGATGTATTTTCTGTGCTCATTAGTTTTTAAGTGTTGTTAAGTTTTAAAAGTTTATTTATTTTAGCATAGTGTTTCGTTCCACTGTTGCTTTAAGAAAATCTTCATTTTGTAAAATGGCGATTTAATTAAATGGGCAGAAAAATTCTCAAGACAAAGTTATTTATTTATTTGTAAATTAAATTTCGTTTTAATGTGAGAGAGAACCGAATTTTATATTTAGACTGATTATTACAAAAGAGCAATATTTGAATATTTGTAGCCTAAAATTTTATGTCCGAAGCTGTAGTACGTTCCATACGTTCGTGTTTAGATAATGTAGGTGGTGCATCATGATCGTGTAGCACTTTGAGATGATATTCTGCAATTTGTTTATAATAATATTAATAACATAGTTCGACATCGTTTTTTGATTCGAGTTGCGGCGCGAGCGAATAAAGATAAACCGATATTCGAATATTATTTTTATTCGCATCCGCTCACAACTCTGTCTCTGGTTCGGCACCTATTTTTCTTATTAGCTTCAATAATGTAAAAGCTTTCGTGTTGATTTGTGAAAATTCCGTAGAATAGGTGCTAATACAACCAAGCAAGATATTGTACGATACATTTAAAGCAGAACAACATACGAGGGTGTTTCAATAACCAACACCAAAGATTTTAAGTTTGAAAGTAACGAAATGAACATTCTCGTATAAAATCCAAAATATTTATCGCTGTTGCTACTTGTATTTACAAAATTTCGGTGTATATGCATTTAAGTGTACCCATCCTATGTTGTGTGCACATTTTAATTAAATAAGCTTGAGTGTTCAAAAAACAAACGATAACTTTTATACCTGTTTGAAAAACGCATTGTAAATATTGGAAAAGCATCCGCCTTTAGGTACCTACTTTAAATTAATGTAATTAAGAGAAATATGTCTAAAATTTGTGTTGAAATAAAATGGAGCTTGCACGTTAATCTCACTCGTACACCTCTGTCGACATACATGTTATTTACAATTTTCTAATACTAGTGCCTCACGTGCGGTGACCAAAATAGCACAATCGGAGCGGAACCTATCGTGGCACTTACCATCCTGTTTTAGCTACAGCAAGTGTCCATTTTTTTTTGAAAAATAGAACCAAATATTTTAGAATTAATTTTATATTTCAAAAAATCAAGTTTTTAATTTTTTTTGTATAGTTTAATCAATAGTATAATACAGTGTTATAATTTCTGGTATGTACCGTGTACAATGCATTACTACGTGTTTGTTGTTATTTTATGGTCAATGTAGATTTTTATTTATAATTTTGTACTTACGTCTGCTAGTTTGGGTTATAAGTACAAAAACTGTGGTTATTAGTTTGTTGTTCAATTTTTTACGTATGGATTTAGTTAATTTATTTTTTACCTACTTATTTTAAAATTAGTTTAAGTAGGTACCTTTTATAAAATGAATAAAATTTCTGAATTGCAGAATAATTTAAGACTAAAAATCAGTACCTTGTAATTATTTATTTTATCATCGTCATTTATTGTTATCATTTTGTCTCATAAAAGTACTTTATATGTAAAAATGTTCATAAATATTAAAGGCAAATATAAATTTATTGTTTTAATTCTCCTGCAAGAATAAATCGTGATAAAAACTTACCTTTTTTCAGCATAAAAATAATTAGTGGGTATTAAAAATGTTAGAAAAAAAAAATGAATCAGGTAACAGAAGAGTATTTTAAAACCAGAAAATTTTAATTGCAATAATTATGTAGAACAACTTGAAAAAATTGTGGCATTTTAAAATTCGAACCTTGTTTGGTTTTATTTTTAGCCTTTAAGGTACCTGAAAATGTCGTAATATTTGAATCTTTTAATTATGAATAATTTTTATTAATTATTATTTATATTTTAGCTCTGACTGTTTGGATAATAAGCTAAAGTAGATTTTTATTTGAATTCATAATTATGTATTTGCTTTGTTCGAGTGAGTAATTCGCCACTGGCTAGCAACATTGTCAGATTTTAATTTGATATGGTATATTGCATTTTATTATTATGTTTAAATTCAAACATAAAGTAACGAACCAATAAGCAGTGCATAATTTATTTTTAATATCAGTAAATTACTTTCAACGCCAGTACCTAGATCACTCTCAAAACCAGTACAACACTTTCAACATTAATTAAAGTAGCTCTACTATTAATTTAGTAAGTAATAGCAATGAAGATTGAAAGTGAATTTTTCCGAACAGTAGTCGATAAAATAATAATAATTAAAATAATCTATGTATGTATACATGCATGCAATATTTACGCCTTCGAATCTCAAAAAATCATTTTCCACTTTCAATACGCAAGGTACTATTACTTTACTATTATACAGTGGCTCCAACAATTATTAATACACCCCTATGTTAACCATGTAAATTGCACATTTTGAAACCGATTTTTGACAAATAAAACTCGCTTTTACAGCAAAACTTTTTAGACATTTTATATTGAAAATTTTAATCTCTTCAGTTTTGTTTCTATACATTTTTTTATTTTCCTTTGCCGTTTACGAGTTACAGCGACTTGAAGAAAACTCTGTAAAAAACTCCCATAAGAGCAATGTTAATTTTATTAACTTTTTTACTTAGTTTTCTTTAAGTCGCTGTAACTCGTAAACGGCGAAAGAAAATAAAAAAATTTATTGAAACAAAACTGAAGAGATTAAAATTTGCAATAAAAAATATCTGAAAAGTTTTGCTGTAAAAGCGAGGTTTATATATCAAAAAACGGTTTCAAAATGTGCAATTTACATGCAATTTACAATAATTGTTGGAGCCACTGTATATATTTGGTTTTATTTAAATTTCGCATAATTACTGCTGTTGTTTACTTACCGCATTTTAATTAAAAAAATCGATTGGCTTTCAAGTAGGTAACAATTGATTAATAAGAAGTAGTAATTAAAAATCAATTAGTGTATTAGTAATAAACTTGGCTGTGCGTCGTATGCAGCTTTTAATATACAGGGACATATTATAATGTAAGTATCTAAAATCAAATTTAAAACACTGTAATATATCAAAATGTACCTATATATAAAAAAATAAACTCCTATGGGCTCATGTGCCACTTTTAATCCTGATTAAGAAAACCGCACGTGGGATTAAAAATACTTCAGTCTTGTGGAGTATAATATAAAGTTTTTAGAATATTTTTGTTTGTACTTGACTCTTTTTTACTCCCGCTTGTTGTGGAAGAAACAATGGGACTCATATTAGTTTATTATATTTTTAATTTTAAAATTATTTTGGCAACATATTTTCATACATATTTTTGTATTAGGAGAGCTATCATACAATATTTTTTCTGTCGGTTCTCGAGTTATGAATTCTTAAAAAATTTGGTCAAAAATGCTGATAACATAAAGATGATATTAATAAAATTGTGCATATTATTTCCCCCCCTTAAGAGCATCAAATCAATAATTTAAAAATATATATCCTTTATTTTTTGATATTTCTTAAATCTAAATTAATAAAATAAAAATTTTCTATTAAATTTGTAAGTGAATATAATTGGGGATTGCTTGTAGAAATAGTATATTGTGTTATTCGAATTAAAAGTGAAACTTTTTTTGATACACAATTTTTACACTTGCGAGGCAAAACGTCAGCGAAGCCGAGCAAAAAATCTGATGAAGTGAAAATCCAATAGCCTCGATTTTTGTTTATTTACTTTTAAAATTTGAAGTTTGGCATAAACTTGCATCATGGGTATGGGTAAACCTAGAAGCCAGCTGAAAATGGTGAAAATCCTGAAAATTGCAGAAATAATAAACAAAATAAAAAAAGTTTAAGTGTCAGTTAATACTTTTAGACCACAATTTGTTTACTGTTTTATTCAATTTGTTCTACATAAATTAAATGTTCAGTTCTATGTCGATAGTTCCGAATAGGAATAGGATTTTTTTTTATATTAAACTATTATTTTTATATTAAACTTTTAAGGCTAGCACTAAAAGTGCGGCATTATATAGCACGCTCTAAAAGAGTTGCTTTACCAATGTTCATATTTTTATATTAGCATCAAACACATCAACTTTAATTTTAGCCAATGCTATTTGCTTTGTTTCAAATATATTTAAAATATATTATTTTAGTTAAAAATTCAAAATGGGAAAAAAATATTAAAAAAAAAAAGAAAGATACATTAAATCTTTTTACGAAGAAACAAAAATCAAAATTATAGAAATAAAACGAAAAATTGATTTTCAGTAAAAAGAAAATGAGAAAGAAAATCTATATACATAATATTATAGGTAGATAGAGTTTTGGCTGAAAAACCAAAATTTTTTCCGATATTGGTATTTTTATATTGCAATATATACCCATTTCCTTGTAGGAAAGTCGATAAAAACGAACAAATATTTCGGTAATAGTACTTAAAGTTTCTGCCAGACAAAAATTTTTATACGTACACTTCGGCTAGTATGTCATAGAGGACGTTGCTACTACGTTGTTTACAAATGAAAGGAAAATTGGCAACATTGGAGTCAATTATATTCCGCCATATTGTATTTAAATTCTTTTGAAATTTTTAAATAATTCACATCGAATGGAAGAAAAGGCATTTTGATGATTAATTGGTTCTATTATTTGAACTATTATTCATAATATGTGTTAGGTCTTTTATTTTATTTTTTGAAAAATTTGAATTTAATTTAATATTATAATACATTTTTGATTTATTTTGTATTGTAAACAAGGATTAAGAAAATATAATTTATTTTAATTAAAAAATTGAAAAATAAGTGCTGTGCTTTTAATTTGAATGAATTTTTATAGATGAACTACTGAAGTAGTTAATCTAAGTAATTACTAATCGGCAATCAATCGAAAAAAAAAATTATATTGCTTATTGGTATTTAATGAATTGAATGATTAATTTGTAAAACATCGCTGTTGCGAATAAGTCGAAATAAGTGTTATTAACTGTAGGTACCTACCTTAATGAATAATGAGTTATCAATTTGATTATGTAATGGGTACTTAGAAAATTGATAACATACGAGTATGAATAAATTAGTGGTTTTATTTCAAAATTGGTTTTACAATTTGGGTAATAGTTAAAGAGCATAAGCTGTTTGAATAAATATTTTTAAGATTTACCTGAAGCAGGACAGGGCGGCGATTTCTTTTCGCAGATTTTATTATATAAAACTGATTTTGATTTTGATTTTTTTTTTAATTAAGAGTTAATTAAATCATTTATTTGAAAACATTACATTTGCAAAAATAAAACCATAAAAACTTGTGTTACGACTCAAGTACTCTTACAATTGAGAATACTGGACTGGAACTGGGCCTGGGATTACGACTGGACTCATACGACCAGTTTTTCTCGAAGAACTCAAAAAACGGTGAACGGTTGAACTTTTTTGATATTTTTCATCGTTTTCTAGTTATTACATTTACGAGGCTATATTCTTATAAGTTATAAACCATTACCATATGGGGGGCAGAAGGAATGGTGGTTGCCCCTCTGGGTTTAAATTTAGTTTTCCTGATAGTAAAGAATCCTAAGTTTTAATTTTTATTTTCCCAACCTATTTACTTACAAATTAATATCAAAATTAATCTAAGTAAAAATTCAGAGAAAAAAACAGAGAAAATCGTTGTGTTTTAGGATTAATAAATATTATTATTATAGGACTTAGTTGATGTAATCGTTTTTTTTTTGTAACATTCAATCGAAGCTGTTATGAGTTTCCTTTCGAATTAAATTCTTTTCAAAACGGTAACAGTGGTAACATCAAGGTATAAGTAGGCTTTTTTAATGAGATTCAAAAAATGCAAATATTTTTATTAAAAAAAATGTTAAAATAATTTAGTTCTAATTTTTGCAAAAATGAAATTTTTGAAAATTAGTCTGCAATGCTACATAAACAGTCGCATCATTCGGAGTGTTAGTAAATTTTAGTGGAAAAACTAAAACATATTATTTCTTCGTTTACCTTAATTTTAAATTATTTTTACTGGAAATCAAAATGTGATACATTAGTCATACTGATTAAATAATATTAATCTGATAAATCAGAGGAAAGGGGAAACCCCGCGCGTTCAAATTAAAAAAATTAATATTTACGATTTTCTAGAATAAAACTTTTAATTCAACAGTAATTACATAAAAACAGTATCTAATTCAAAAATTCTGATTTTGAAGTTCAATAATAAGTAAAAATTTGGATAAAATTTCCCGTTAGCTTCCTAAATTCGAGCACAAAGAAAATCAATTAAAAAAATTATTGTAACAATCCCTCGTTAATTTTAGGGCGGCCTGCGTGTAGTAAGTGCTGCATATAAAAAAGCCATGTAACAAACAATGTTACATAAAGCATTGAAATTTGGCTTTTCAGTTAATAGCAGATTGTTATTGGGTAGGTAAAATAGTTAAAAAACAAGGGTAAACTTTTCACCCTCTTTTTACTAACCAATCGTAATTTTTGATATAGGGGAAATTGCACCAATAGAATTATACGATTATATTTTGCTGATATTTGATGACTCACAGAAAAATTAATATTTGATATTGATTGATTATTTTACTTCATGCTGTTAATAATTACGGTCAACCATACTATAATTGTATATTTCAAGTCCGTTAATGCAGCGTCATTTCAATATTTTTCCAATGAAGCAAAAGTGCTTCTATAAAATAACAAAAATCTGTTCAACATTTTTGTAAAATCGTATAAAATTGCCTCAATAAAAGACAGATTAGGATTTGCAAGTGGCAGAAAAAAATATTGTGATCCCCCTATTGTGCGAATGATAAAAAATCTTTTGTCGTGAATTTATATGAATTTGACCGTTGCCCTACATGCACTTTTTCATCCCATTTTTTGCAGGGGTAAAAAACTAAATGGACACATGACACGTGCCAAAACATAAAGCAAATATTTGATCCTGCTTTTTCTAAGATAAACACACTTACGCGTTATTGATTGTTGCAAAAACCTCATCAGCAGATTTGGAATTTCAAAACGAAAATTAAAATTTAGCAAAACTTTGCGTTTTGACGAATGCAGAATGCAAACTGTGGATTTGTGAATTTTGTGCCTCTAACAAAGCTTATTGTCCAGACAGCTTTTGTGATTTGCAACTGACCAGATTCAGCCTCTCCCGTGATTTCTGATTGACGGGTAATTGTTGGTGCCTATTCTAGCAAATAGTACAAAGCTCATAGGTATAAGTGCTTTTGACGTTCCCAAACAATGGATACATTTCCATATACACAAATTTCATACCAATTTGTTGCCAAAAAATGCGATTTACTTTAGAAAATTACGGCGATGCCTGATGGAAAAAGTTTTCACGTCGAATTTTCTATTATGTAGTTTTATAGAATCAATAATGCTTTTTGAATGTGATTTTAATGCGATGTAAAAATTTGATACTACATTCTGAATTATTTATTTAATGGCTTGGAATATAAAATATTTAAATGTTAAATTACTTTCGGTATTGATTTGAAAAAAATTATTTCACTTTTGTTTGTTGTTATTATCTTACCGAACCGATGGTTAATTTTCAATTTTCTGTATATAACAATTTGTCAGTACCATAGCTTCCATTAGCTAGACGATTTGTGATGATTGCACTTCCAAAGTTTCAACCATCGGTAAGTGTACAATTTTAAATTTTTGGCGGTTTTTCAAAATTTTCAAACTTTTTATCTAATTAATTTGTTAGAAATAAAACAAGGAGAGACGAGAGATGGGTACATTAAAGGTTAAATTTATCAGGTTTGCACCTGCGAAATATTATTTATTCTCATAAAAACTAAAATGTCAACTATTACTTAATTGACTCCTGCAGGATGTGTTTTAAAAGTTATCACGTATTGTTGGTTGTGTTTTTCTAATATTTAAGTTATTTTGAACGGAGTGCAAAATCAACATCGGTCGGTCCCCCATTTTGGCGTTTGCTAGTTCTATACAATTGTCCGCTTGTCCCTCAATTGCAGTGGGTCATTTCAACACCACAATGACAGCAGATGGCCATCGAGCTGACCAGGTGAAGATATGCGATTCTAATGTAAATACAAATATGAAAGTTTATCTGGGATGCAACAACATGTTTTCGAAGCATTTTAAATTGGACTTTAGAAAGTCCGACAGTTGCAGATTTTGTTAGCAGAATTTTTCTATTATTTGTTATTTTTGTTACGTTATTTCGGATCATTACTGCGTCAATGCAGTTAATTTTCAAAAATTTTAGGCGATCAAAAGTCCACCTTCTCCAATCAAACCGAATTTAATTGTCGCTATTTTTTGACAAGGATTGATGATTTCTAATAAAATCTCAAACCACAATAAAAGGAAAACCGATGTCCTTCGAGTGTATAAAATTTGATTTTTCTTTTGTTGTTGACAAATAGAAGTGGGATTCTTGAAAACTTGCAAACATTCTTAAATTGATTTGTCATAAGAGCGATGACATTCTTATTTTTCTATTGTACAAATTTTGAGTTGAGAGTCACAAAGCAAATAGGACACTTAGCGTTTAGAAAAAAACAACGCAATGTTTAATTTACCGCTTCGGTTAATTATCACACATCACAAATTAAATTAATGCGTTAACCCATTCATTCGCTCAAGAACAAGGTCACGGCGAAGAAAAACCGCGGAATGTAGAACAACTTCCGATATAAACAACTTTCAGTTACTTAATACTTACAATAGTTTTAATATTCCAACTCGAAATTTAAAATTCAAAGAAATTATCTAATATTTATGGTTTCACAACAGGATATGGAATTGATAAGAATATTGATAATTCGTATTTATTATTTGCTAAGTTTATCTTTGTTAGAGCAGGAACATGGAAAAGGGAGATTTTACACTCCGCCCTTTTTATATTATCTTTCCACACCCTTCACATTTTTAATATAAAGTGATCAATAATATTTTTGCTGCGTGATTAATAATTTGCGTCAAAATTAACTAAACTATTACGAAATGTCCTTAAAAATAATATGGTTTCTTGGGTGGAGGGGATTACACATATCAACATGAAAATAAAAAGTTTTTTGACAAACTTTTTCGTGATATATCAAAATTATTTCTGGATCGGAATAGTATTATAAATTCAAGAGAATAAATAAAAATTTTATGAATTTCGAAAACAGACGAAACCATTTTTAATAGCGAATACGTTCCCATCTCATCAGAAGTTCTGTACTGTATAATATTAATAAGATATGCAGAACGCATGATTATGTCGTTTTGCAACTGAGCTACTACTTCTAAAATCTTTAAAATGAAGATGAAGTTATCTACAGAAGTGTATTTTTCACGTTGCCATGCCAACCAGCCAACCATGGACAAATAACTTTAATCGGTAATTTTGCACATCATACAGCGTGCGATTTTGATCATCCTTTTGGTGATATTAGGATATTTTATAATTTTAAAACTAATAAGAGTTTTTGTTTGCCCCAACATGTACTTAAACTTTTAAATATTACTAATATCCTTTACATCGCCTTCTGATCCTTGGAGGCGACGGCAACAACCCGAATAATTACAGGAACAATAACAGGATTTCGCTTGGTAGTAGGGCAATTTCTAGTTAATTTTACTTATCTTCCAGATAATTTGTTTTAAAAAAAAGTTGATAAAGTACTTCGGGTTTGCTTGACTCAGGAAGGAGCAATCGCACCCATTGCCTCCTCGCTGTGTCCGCGTCTGGGACATTTATGGTATACTCTGATAATAATTAGATATAAATGATATATAAACCTTAGCTGTAGATATAATACACAATAAACAGAAATTTAAGTATTCATTTATGTAAAATTCTTCTTCGTTTTTTCAGTTTCATCAGCTTTTCCAGGGGCATCATTCTTTGGATCCAGTTTTGGACTAATCATATTTTAATTACTAAAAAAATTAATTGTTACAATTAGACCGTATTGCATTTCTAAACATGTCTGACTAGTGATGGCTGAGACACAAGAAGTCTCGCAAGACTTCTTGTCTTGTTGCTCACGCAAGACAAGAATTTATAGATTTATAGACAATATATTTATATTATATTAAATTATAGAATTTAATAGACAAGACCTTGTCTACAATTTGTCTACAAGTCTTGTCTACTAGACAAGACAAGACAAAAACAAGAAATAGCAAGACAAGAGCAAGACAAGAATGCCAACACTATGTCTGACAGACATTTCAGCTCAAAAATGGTGTGGAAATTGTGTAATTAAATAGTCATTCAAGTAGTGCCGGCGACAGGACAAAAGAAAATAAATATATTATATTAAACAGGACGATAGTCCTTCTTTGTAATTTTTATTAATTCATTATTGAAACGTATGAAAAGGGTTTGCTATTCTTTGATCACTGCTTTGTTGTTATAATAGTATTCCACACCAGGAGTTTGGAAAAAGCAAATTACTGAATAAGTAGATTTAAACGCGAGCTGCCAAGCATGTGCCCAAAATCTAAAATTTTAGCAATCGTCTTACGAGCGGTGTACAATATTTTTGATCTAAATTTATAAAATAAAAAACCTCTATCAAAACTAATTATTAAATAATAAATCTGCTGTTTAGTGTCCGAAAGGACGACTTTTCCCACGAATTTTAATCAAATAGTATTAAAGTGGAATTAAATAAAAAATGCCGTACTTGTATTGAAGTAAACAACAAAAATTGTTGAAAATAATTAAATTTCTACATAAATATTTAACTAACGAATTTTCTCTTTAGGTTGATTTGGTGGGCATGTAGGTTTTTCTAATAAGTCATAAAATTCAATTTAATAACAAATGGATTTTTGCGGAATTTGAGTTTTGTGGTAGAAATAGCAATAATTCTGCTTTCTGCTTTTGCACTTTCAATTATGGATATTATGTGTTGTTACATTCCAATAAGTTTTATTAAGGAAATTTATCCAATCTACCATAATATTTTTTGGGTTTCTTAGACGATTTGACGAATGAAAAATATATTCACACAGAGGTTAATAATATTAGTTTAAAACTGCGTTGAAATTAATAACATCCGGGATTTTTTCACTGTTAACTTCTTTTTAATTTTTGCTTTAATTTTTGTTTTATAAATTCCCAAGGATAGAAGATCTTTGCGAAAACACGTAAGATAAGAAGATGTCTTTGTTTTACTGTCATTAAAAAATTTTAAAAATAATAATTTTTGCATGCTAAAGCTACATTATCTTTTATTTCTAACTATAGAGTATTTTCATGTCTTCTTTTATTATTACTTAATTCATCTCTATTAAAATTACTTTTATGTTTATTAACGTCTCAATCGATATAATACAAGTGCTCGTGGTTTTAACAAAGTATGAACAAAAAATTATTAATAAATACTCTACTAAATAACATGGGAAGATGAAAGGAGCGACAATAAAACTAAAAGTGAAAAAAGTTATAAAGAAAAAAACTGCAAGAAAATCAACAACGGAAGTGAAATTTTTCAATTTTGCACTTTAATATTTTTTATTTATAAACAAAAGTTTGGCACTTTTATAGAATTTAAAATGAAGTCTAATTTATAAAGGTTAACAGAAACAAGGCACAAATCAGAAATTCTCATTTCGAAAGAATTGTTAGTAAGTAGTATAGAATAGTAAACGTATCTACTTTACTCCCTTATTGTATAATATACTATTATTCCTTCATTATTCATTCGTATCTATCCGACCTTACTCTGGCTACGCCGCTGGTGGGATGATAACGTAGAAGAACTGTTTTTAATATATTATTATGTTTAAAATAAAATTAGTTTGTTTAGTTCGAAACTGTTTAATCTTATCTCGAATGTGATAAAACAAAAACTTAGTTTAGAGATATCTTTGCATGTCTTTATAATATAATAGTATTTATAAAAATAATTTACTTTCATTCACCCAAGAATTAATGTTTATAAATCCATCAAAAAATGTTAGCCGAAACTTGAATTTCCGACAAAACATAATTTTTTGAAAATTATCATTTTCAAAAATAAAAAATTTACCAGTACAATTACAGTATAATTACACAAAAATTTGTGTGTGTTTACTTATTATTAAAATTATAAATGTTATATTTTACAATAATTTTTTACAATTCAAAAATTTTTATTTTCAAAAAATTTTTCATTACATTTTTGAAAAATTAAAAAAATGCTAAAGATATTTTAATAAAAATTAGCAGTAATAAACAAAACACCTGGCTAAAAAGCAATGGAGTTACAAAGCGCCATAGAAAGTTTTGCGGTCTGCATAATATAAACTCGCAAATTCTGTGACTACCAATTCGAATACCCCTCTCCTAATAATAGTAGCGATTCTGTTGATTCGCTAATGGCTAAAAAAGAAAATTCGCCATTTTGTTGAATTAGCAGTCTTTTACTTTATATTATGCCCATTAATTTGGCTTTAACCGGAAATCTATTTACTTTTCTAAGAAATCTCTTGTTTAAGAATAAAAAACTCAAGCTGTTCATGTTCGTATTATAATGATCTTAATAATTAGCTTTTGAAGTTAATTATAGCACAAAAATCTCTTTATTAATGATCAGTTGCATTACCATGTCCTTTATTCGTTTGTATAAAACCCACCAGGATAATTTAAAAGGGGTTGGCTTTCAATTTAAAGAAAAACAAATTATAGTTTATTTTTTTTATCTGCAAATCAACAAATAACAATGAAAACTAGAAATGATTTTATCAGTTTAATATTGTGTTGTGTCTTAAAATTTTCAAAAATGCATTTTTAATTTGAGATCCAAAAGGAAAAAATACTTAAAATGCTATTAGGAAGGTTCAGTGATTGCGATATAATTTGCAATTAAATAATTTTATAAATGGATAATTTGCCAAGTTACTTTCTGTTGGATTCGTTATTAATTTGTGAATTATATTAAGGGATACGAGTTTCCTTAAGGAAAAAGGGGAAAATTTAAAAAAAAGTGGAAATTTGCTTCAAAACGAACAATTTTTGAGAATACTTTTGTTAAACGTGGGATAACTTAGAAAACTAAGAAGTTTTCTATTTTCTCATGTCATACTGTCACAGAAAATTGTTAATGCATTTAGTTTTCCAAATTTGTACAACAGATAAAAATTGAAATAATTGATTTTGGTGATTTTGGTCTGAATTTACTTCAATTTCTCGTATCGACGATTATGTTTTTAATTTCTTTTGCCAACAAAAGCTGCAAAAATATTGTTATGGCACCCTCGCATCAAACGATAGCTGCATTTAAGGATAAATTTTGAACTGATCACAAAAAATTGCTGATCTCTCGTCTGTAAATTAATATTTTGAGGCTAATATAATATTAATATCGAGCATTGAAAACTTAAAAAAAAGAAATGTTTCCAAAAAGGCAAAAAATTACTGTGCAATCCTTTTTGAATTTTACAGATATCCTTGGTAACATTAGTTAAATTACTCAAAAAATTGAATATTAATTTAAAATTAATTTAAAAAATTTACTCTTTACTTTATTTAATCTCAGGACGAATGAAATTAATTATAAAATATATTTATTATTTTAATAATAAAAAAAATTATTATTAAAAATCAAATTTTTGATTTGTTATTTTGGATTTGAATTGCGGTTATCTGATTGGTCACTTGATTAATTTGATTGGTTATACTTATACTTATTCGATAGATATCTCAAGGTGAAAAAAGTGCATTAGAAACTCCATATATTTTGATTTAGGATATCACGGTATAATTTTTCAAAAAATCATCTTTATGAATCTTTATTTTCATATTTTACTGAAAACTTTTGTAGTAAAAGAAAGAATTTGGTGCACAAAATTTTCATCTGCGGTTTACTCTTCGGTTTTCACCATATAATGGTATCATCAAGTGATGGTCCGTTCAATTAATTTTACAAATAATAATGTGATAGATTTTCACCACAAAAATTCATTGGAAAGTTGGCAAAATTTGTTATGTTACGAATACACAAATCACTAAATGGAAAAGCAGAAAAAAAAAGGTTAACAGTTGGCAAATCCTGAATTGCTACTCCCCGAAAGGTTTTGTTTGGAAACATCCTTGTGAATAAATTGAATAAACTGAATAAACCTGGAAATCGTCGCCTCTGGAAAAATTACAAATTACATCATGGGTTTCCAATATTAGCTAGCGAGTATTTTATCTATCGGATTCGAATCCGTTCGACAAATTAATTCAGTATTTCAGTAACTAATCATATTTGAGATTTGCTATTTTGAATTTGAACTGCTATTGTCCGATTTGTTACTTGATTAATTTGTCAAACAGATATGTATCCGATCTCGAGGTGAAGAAAACGAGAATTTCGTCGATGTTTTTTTTATTACACTGCTTTTTGAGCAATATAGGTACCTACTACTTTTATACCTCTGGATTTTATTATATGTAATAATAATGTACTAATACTGAAAAGGGTATAAAAAGAAAGACACTATTCCTATAAACGGCTCTGTTCAGTCAAAAAAATTCTTTGCAGAAATTAGATTTGTATTGTTTTCTTTCCGTTTTTCGTTGAAGAAACCTACTTTTGATACCCATTTGCGTTAGGAAATACTTTACTCACATATACCGGTGCTGAAAGTAAGTACTTGTCGTTGACCCAATCGCTTATTTAATCAACCAGATCAACCAGAAGTGCAATCAACCTAAAAAATAATATTGTCAAATCAGCAAATAACAAGATGACAGTGCAATATGATGAAACAGCCACTCAAATATTATTATATAATGATTTTTAAATTTAGTCCTAAATTTAATAAATAAAAGCAAAATCGCATTGGTTGTATAGGCTTATTTTCTGCTAGTCGAGCATTTAAAAAAATTGAAATGACCTTATTGGATGGAGATTATTCTTATTCTTAGTACAAAAAAATGAAATTAAAATTTTGTGTTAGTCTAATACTAGTGCCCCTGACTAGTGTGCAGTATAATTATTTATTTTCTCCTACTTTTTAATTGGGTTTTGAAAAGATCTACTTTTCCATTGACATTCGAGTGAGGTAAAGTAAAATTATTGCTGAAAACAAAAACAGTAAAAATATTACTATAACAGTACCGTTCTAAAATGGAAATAAAAATCTTATGATTACTGAGAGCTTTAAAAGAGATACTCTCAAGTTAAATATTATAGTTTTTGTATTTCAAATCACAAATATTAAGATTCTCGCCTTTTGCTCTCCTCACTGCCTTCCGAGCCAGTCCGGGCCTGTTCTTAAACAAAATTATAGATACTATTTTTGCCAAATAATAAAAGAATCAAGGAGAAGCTCTTTTTAATTTATTATTTAAATGTTAATTTTAAAAATAACAATTAAAAAGTTGATATTTCAGTCGACTAGTATCCTTTCGTATTTTTGTGTTGTAACGTCGCATTAGATAAAATAATGAGTTGCACAAATAATAAAAAAAAGTCAAATGGCAAACAACATCCTACGAATCGTATTTTCAGATGTTTTTTTTTTACAAAAACACTGTATGTTGTGCGATCGGGAATATAACTGCGGTTTTCAGCTCTTAAAAGTTATTTCAGTTTTTCTCTCTAATTTTTTTAAATCTTCGTTTTATTAAAATGAATTTTTTTTTGTAACTTGTACAGCCAGAAAAATATTTCTTTACAATATTTCGTCATGGTATAAATTTTGGAATTACCTGAAAATGCTTACATACCTACCCCTAAAGCTTACCGCCATAAATACTACCTCCATGACATTTTAATGCCTTCAAAATGATAAAAGTTATTATTTTTACAATTCTCAGAGTCGAAAAGTCTTTTAGATTGTGTGCTGACTTTTTAACCTTGGCGCAAATTTGAATTAAAAAAAAAATATTTAAATTTATTTTCACGTTACGAGTTTGTTGCACACGAAGTGTATATTTTATGTGTTACAAATTGAATCCTCCCATATTGTAGAGAAAGTTAAAGCATCAACACAAGGGGTGTTTTGTAGATAAATCAGAAAGAATTTACAGATTTAGGGGATGTTGGAGTGGGGGTGGAAGAACTATTCAAGAACGGCGTGAACAATTCAATGCACTACGGGGTAAAACGACACTGTGCCTATAAGTTAACATATCTTTTTATTGTTTTTTTAAGTTGTGGTGAAGTTAACTGTGTGATTTTTTCAATTTTCTAAATTATAGTGTTAGTTTTTAACGAAATGAAGTAAAATTTAAAACCTTTTTTCGTATTACTTTATTAATGACTGCTGCTGTTATCAACACAACTGTAAGTTTGAAGTTCACTTGATAGTAAATTGTTAGAAAATAATTACTCGTTATTTAATTTTTTTTAATGATAAAATTGCGTAGATGTTTATGGTAAAAATGAGTAATTGTTGAAATTGCTCGATTTGATTTTAAAAATAATTTTTTAATTTATTCCACGTGGTAGGTACTTTTTTGAAATATTACGAAACTGGTCGCCCGATTACCATTAAAACCTTATATTTTTTGTCTCTCAATTTTGAATTTATTCAATTTACGATACTAAAAATTTAAATTTTATTGTTTTAGATCCCCATGACGATACCAGTAATGGTGGATGAAGACAGTGGAGTTGAAGTATCGCATCTTCAAATAGAAAGTGGTAATTTAAAAAATATTATTTCTTATTTAAGCGCCCCTTGTCGAATTCAAAAAAAACTACGTTAATTAAAGCAAGTCGAAAAAATTCTTCCACGCATTTTAAATGCATTCAAAAAACGAAAGCGTTCTTATAATGAGAGCTTATAAATATGTTAATAAATACTCTTCAACCGTTCATTATCAGGTTATGGAATCGAAAAGTTTGGGGATACAATAAAATTAATCTAAATGTTTAAATAGCAACCTGCAAGAATATTTCGTTGGACCACTGCATTCTTTAAAAACATAAAAAACGTATTGAAATTTTTGACGGTGTGCTTACTTTTACTGATGGTCCGAAAAGTAAAAATCCTAATTCCGACATTTTTTTACTTGTAACGAAGAGGATTTTCGAATTTACTGGTTCACAAAATTTTGTTAACAGGATAATTTCGAAAATATTTACCTTTGGTACCAAAAAGAGAGTGTAGGTATTTCTTCACAGGTAAACAAAAATCTAAACCGGTTTTTATGTAGAAAATATTTGGTTACCTCGGTGTCACTTTTACCCTTACAAATTCTGTTGGACTTTTTTCTAATCAACTGGAAAAAAATTTAGTTTAAATATTAACAGAGAATTGAAATTGTAGAATTAATTTTTGCGGTAATTTATGATGTGAAAATTACAATTTAATTAATGTGTACTGTACACGCACTATCATCAATTTTATTGCATAACGAGTTTGTCATTCCCTATCGATTTTATCGGTTTATTGTGTAAAAATTACATTTCGATTATTTACAAAAACAGTGGCAATTTTTGAACCTTGAGCCTCTCGAAATATACTTTGCATTCTCAAGTGCAAACGAAAAGATTACTTAACGCGTAATTAAGAAATATGGTGGGACCAATTTGACCCTGGTTAGGTGTCCTAGGGTTAACGAGAACAAATAACTGCGTTCCTACTTGTCCTAATATTACGCAGTAAATTTAGTGTTTCCATATGTGGTTCTAAAAAAAACGACAACTGGATGCATTTCCGGCTCGTGATAGTGTGGAGCTTCAAACTTATGATTATCTTGGGCTCGTTTAAGTTTTATATTTACATACATTATTTGAGTAAAACATGCTAACCGCTTTAAAAATTTCCATTATTTAAAAAAATTTACATGAATTTCAGAGAACCAAAATGCGTGGTATATTTTTAGATATTTTTTGAATTTTGAAATAAATGGAAATCGGCGAATGATATTAATCAGAAATGAGTTGGGGTTTTATGTAGCGAAATTTCTGCGATATTATTTATCATAATATCACTGAAACTAAAGTAAGAAAATATTAATAAAAATTTTTATTTTAAATTACAGACAAATTATGAAAATAAAATATTTTTTAATTTTTAAATAAATCAAAAAATATAATATAGCATAACGTAAAAAGTAGATTTTAAAACGATTTCCAATGTTCCAATTCAAATTTAGACATGTAAATATAAAAATTTAAATTTATATACAAATTGATGATATCTCAAAAAGTGTCAGACGATTATTTTTGTGATGTATGGTAAACATATTCTAAAAATTAATATAAAGAGACCACAAGTTAAGGGTTATCATTATATTATACTGACATAAAGTTTAATAAAAGTTGTTGACGTACGATTAATAATAAGGGCACACAGTTAAGCGTTTAAAAAATGCGGGTTATTTCATTTGAAAATATATGGATTTCCCCTACACGGGAGGGAAGGTCGTTTTTGTTTTGATATTTTTGGACAAAAATTAAATAACTTCTGAAAAATATTTCATATAGAAAGACGCCATTATAAAGTAAGGGCGTCTCTAAGCAACGTCCAATCATTCACGGCGTCGTTTATGACGTCACAAATACGATATTCTGCTGAGAGTGTTGAAATCAATACTTTATTTGTTAATAAAATAGAAAACTTTTTCCAACACTTACTTCCTCAACAGAAGTTATATTTAATAATTTTTGTGTGTGTTTGTGATGCCTTGTAATTGATATTCGAGAGAAGCAAATACCGAAAAAGAAAACAGCTTATATTATGATTTGTAACAAGGAAAAATTTTAATTTGAATACAACAAACATTTTATTTTATTTGTCAGAAAATTTAACCAACGATAGGCCGAAGCTTACGGAAGATATAACCCAGCAGTAAAAAATTTTGATTAAGAAAAAAAGAAGTTTATGGAATCATTAGCAGGTTAAGTTTTTGCTACTTAAAAGTCCTAATGAAGAGCCCCATTACAAGAACAAAACGCACGATTAAATATTCATTAACTAAGAAAAAAACAATCATCATTAGCACACCATAACGTTTAGATGGTTTTTATACAGGATTTTTTATCAAAAAATTCGCCAGAAGTTAGCACAAGTCAAAATAATGTGTCGCTTGATGGTAATGGATATTTTTCGTTTAACAATATTTAATTTTAAGATTATACATTTCATTCCAATTGAGTAAATTAATTAAAGCTCAAAGTCTTTTGTCGATCTTTATCTAAAGAGATTTAAACTTCGGATCCCCAATGTAACTGGGGCTGTAACATTTGCAGAAAAGATCTGGAGTAAGAATTTGTTTAAAATCGTCGTATATTTATTATTATGATTAGCAATTAAGGTGGTTGTCCAGCCGTTGATAGAACAGAGAAGCAATAGCCAAATATTTCTCCACGTTCCCAATATTCCCTAATAATCGCATTCGGGGGATCTGGGAGGTATGGTATAACCCTCACCATCGGCAACCGATTAAAAAATGCACTATAGACGGTATTCCATACCTACAGACTATAATATCAGCTTCGATTACAAAATTTACAAAAATCCAGAATTCTATTCTCTGAATAAAGGGATACTTTTCTAAAATATTTAAATAGAAAATTCTTAGATTTCGAAAAAGTTTCGGTAGAAGATAAATTTTTGTATGGAACGTAACGTGTTGAAATGTATTATTATCAAACTTGAGTGATTATATCACGATAATATCATACGCGTTCGTTAATGATATACTTTCGAAACTAATATCATACACTACTATTATTAACCTTTAAGCTGAGTTTCTGAGTTTATGAGAACGTGAAATAATTATCTAAACCCCTAACTGATTTTGTTAAAATGAGCAATCAATATGAACAGAAGGGGTTTGTTGTTCATATCAAAAATGATTTAACTGTGTTGCTCAGCTGAAATAAATAATAAAAATCAAGATTTAAATGCTCATAACTTCCAAGCAACGAATTATTATCCGATATTCTTATAATAATATTATTAAAACGTTTTTGCGCATTTCTTCAAAAGAATTCATCAGAAAAATTAGATCAGAAGCATCCCAAAGAAAAAAAATAATAAGCACGATTTATTTCTCGCTTAAAAAATGCTTTTATAAGTAATTTTACGTTTACCAGTGCCTAGTAAAATAGCCAAAGTAAAAGCAATAAAAGTTTATAGCTTCGACTTCGAGGTGAAAATAATTACAAATTTTATCACACTACAGCGCGCGCGCTCATACGTTTTTACACCGTGCCAGCACTAAAATTATCAAACCGAACGCCAAAAGCTCTGTGAGCTTTCAACTCGAACGCAGCCTGGATATCCTCGTTTACTATCCAATATACAAATCCAGTCGTTTTTTGGTTCATGCTTTTGCAAGATACGTATTTTTAAAAAGTTTTCGAAATATTGACAACATATTTATAGTCAAGTTTATAATTTTTAAGCATAAAAGTTGGTGGTTCACTGGTTATTGATTAGGATTACCAACTGCTTAAAGCTGTATTTTGTTTCTTATGTTTTTTCTACTTCATTTATTTTTTAAATTAAAATTAAAGCTCTTGCTGAATAACTTCCAATGAATGTTCCGTCACATAAATTAATATTAAAATAAATTTTAACAATTAACAGCCTAACTCTTTCTATTTCAAAATGTCTAAGAAATGCAAAAATTAATGGGAGATTAATTAAGAAACTAAAGATAAACAAATTTATAATAATTGTAGCGTAGCTTAGTAGCATGTGAGGCATGTAGGCACTTTTAATCTCCTTCATGTGGTGATGGAATGTTGGCAGTGAGGTTTATGTGCCATCATACCACGTCGATCTGGGTGGTTTTTATAATACCTAATTGTCAAATAACTTAAAGCCCCACATTCTTCAAAGACAACTTTATCATCTCACGTCCTCTAGTGGCAAAGCAAGTGGTAGATTTGCAAAACTCAATGAGGCATCTGTATTTAAGCATAGAAAGCTAAGTCCCACCTGATCATAAAATTGAATTATATTCTGTTTGCTATGCTTTCAATCAGCTTATGTTGGATTGGAACAGTGGAAGCCGCTTTGTTGGAGTATAGAAAGAATGGCATATTGTAACTTCTTTCTATAAAAGACTTAATTCAATTTATTTCTATCTTCACCTGTGTCTTTTCTTATAAAAGCAAGAATTTAAAGCCGAGTTATAGAATATAGAACCGCAATAATATTTAATATATTTTTTTAATTTCTTCGTCCCCAAAATCACCTAGCGTCAAGAGGATAATTTTTAAAACAAATTGTTTTTATTAATCAATAGAACTTAATGTTTAAACCAATTATTTAAATAATTTAAACTACCGGGAAAATTTTTATATTAATCTTCGAAATGAATTAAAAGATGCGGGTACCTACTCGGGAAGCTTAAGTAGTTGTAATCTTTCCTCGTTATTTAGTAAATTCAATTTATCCATTTAATTGATTCTCTTTTAAATTACTGTTGGTTTATCTACTAAAATAGAAGAGGGCAAAAAGAGTAACGAAAAAAAGCTCTAAATATTTTTTTCTGTCAAAAAAAATTCGGCAAATAAAATACACTTCATAAGTATTCGGTATACTCCATCATCAGGAGATTGGACGTGTGTTTTAACTATTTTTACCAATTACTTTGGAGAATTTATTCAACAGGAGGGTTTAATATGCAAATATGAACTTGTCCAACAGGAAGTAGTGTACATAAAAAGATATATCTAATATAAAATTCCTTTGTGCGTAATGTTTTTCAACTATCTCGTCTCTTCCAACAAGTTCTGAGCTACAAGTTAAAAAATTTGATAATTTTTTTTGTGTGAATATGGGAATATTTACTTGCACGACTGGAAGACTTGAGACTTGAGAAATATTTTCTAATTTTGAGATTCTAAGCTTCAGTGAAAACGTAAAAAAATGTGTTCCAATTATGTCCCATTAAAACCATATTGCGTTGAGGATGAGCAAGCTGTCAAAAAACTCTTCCGTCCTTGAACTCCTCTCCTGTGAAGAAAATTCAAATATTAGTTCGATACACAATGCGTAGAGAAATAATATATTTTTTTTGTAAATATTTTTGAAAAACCAACAAATTTTGGCGCGCAAATTTGAAAGGGAGATGGTTTTCTTTGTGAAATTACATAACAAATATAACGTGGAAGATGTTTCGGTAGTTCACACGCGGTAGATAAAAGTTGTATTTAGGAATGGAATGCGGCGATAAGTTGTTTATTTATTGAAAATGGGTTAAAGTTACTACCATAAGTAAGAAACGGCGAAAGAATTTTATGAATGATTTTAACGCGCGCTCATGCTAACGTAGTAAACTACATAATTTATTCAAAACAACTTATACCATTTTATACTTTATGAAACTTATAAAGAAGGTCGAAGTAGATTTCTAATAGCCGAAATATGATTGGCCCGAACGTTTTTTAAGGTTTCTTAGTTCCTAGTGCGTTAGTACGGTGCATATAGTCTATGAGTACGGGTAGTTTGAAATGTAGTCTTCCATTATGTATAAATATTTTTATTTCTGTAATTATTATATTTTGAGTTTTGTTATATAAATTTAATTTTACGTTAATGGAGAGACCTGAATTGGAGAATGGAAGAGGTAGGAATTAATTATGGCATTTAACCTTCATTATTTTAATCAAATTCTACGCAATTTGTTTTTAACGATATTTATGTTCTTGCGTAGTTCATTTAAGCCTACAATTGTATATTATTATTAATAATAATAATAATTTTATATCGAAAATTTTATATTTCTGTGCGCACTTCTTGCATATTTGTGTAACTCGTGGAAACAGTTATGTTGTTGTTCACTTTCTATTTGGCTTTAAAATATTTTTATTTCACGTCGAATTGTTTCACTTCACAATTACGCGCAATTTTAAGCGTGCAAGGCGAAACGAAAAAGTGCGTTCTTACAAAAATCGATTCATAATTATTTAAAAAAAATTTGAGAAATTGTTGGTTTTCTTTATTCAAGTTTCCGGCAGGTGCTGATTCACCTCGCTGATAATCGTTAAATCATTCTAAGAATGCAACGCATTTTACTAGTGCGTAACACGATAAATTTAATTTAGGAAACCCAGATTAAGGCGCCTCGGTACCTACTTTTCTTTTGCCATTTCCACCCAGGACGTAAACAACGCATCGATTAATCCGCGACGAATAATTGGGACATTTTTACTCGAAAATGCTGTTGCTTTTTTATAAATACGAAAGTGAGTTGTAAATTCCACAAATTTCATTTAAATATAATTAATGAATCAAATATTAACGGATATTACGTGGTCAGCTTCATAAAATTGTGCTATGTCGTTTAACTGTTACTATAAAAATGTAGAATTAGGAATGCGTTTTGAAATGTTCACTCAATTATGTGATCCGTGTTTACTTCAGAAAATTTCAAAACTTTTTTAATAACATTCGAAAAAGTCACTGTATTCTCAATTTTAATTGTTTTCTATGTTTGGAAAGAATTTTCCAATTTTGTAGCAGTATAACAAAAAATATTTGTCAAATAGCATTCCTCGAATGATTCAAATTTCAAATGCTCCAATAAGACGATAATTTTGATTATTTGAGTTTATACATTTTTTTTTTCTAAATAACATTTCCAATTTGTGTTCTAACCTAATTCTTCCATGTGAGATGTGATTGTCACCGACAGAGTCACAAACTAATTTAGAAAAAGCGGTTTCAATTTAACGAATCATCGGTATTATTATTTCAGTTGTGCAATATATTTTAAAACCCGCGTTGTTCGAGAATAATGGAATTTTTGGCAAAACTTAATTTTAAAAAAACTAAATGGTTCACCTTTAACTTGGGTAGTACTATTTAAGGTGAGCGAAGGGGACCATCTAATTTTTTTAAGGAAGACAGATAATTGATTTTACCCTATCTGTTGGTATAAGGGGAGATTGCCCTCAAAATTTATTCATAAAATCAACAATACATTGAAAGGCTTATAAATTCATTTGAAATCACATTTAAAATTCTGTAGGAATTTCCGCAATTAATTTATCACATTCTGTTTTGAAAGAATGCGACCTGGTTTATAATATTTCAACTGTGTAAGGAAGAGATCAATCAATTTTTGTAATTTTTCGATTAAATATTATTTTGATGATTTCTGAGTATTTAGTTTTCCGACCAGAAAAATAATAAAAGTGAAAATACAATAGCTTTTGCGTTGGGTAATGGAGCGTTTTCGGTATCTGTGTGTAACTGTTCAAATAATGATAATTTCTATTTCCGGAATATTTTGATATAACTAACAAGCCGTATTTAAAATATTTCCAAGAAATATAAATTAAACATTAACATACAGCAGCATTAGCAATTTTCATCGCGCCCACCTCTCACACAATAGTTTTTGTATTTCTCTGTATTTTATTTTCGTTTTCTTTCAATAAAATAAAAAATTTACGCTGGTGCCCCCCCATTTAATGTTATCGACCCCCCACATATTGAATAACGTTGATATGTACAGAACCAATTTTTCAAATTTTTGAATCTAAGCTGGAAGAAAATTCTCTGTAATTCTAAACGTAATTAAATTATATGATTCACTTCAAAAATAGGAGTACCAAATCTTGGAATTTTAATAGCACAAGTTCGAGAAATTTTTGTCACATTATGTTGATTTAATAACTATTGCGAATTATTTTGACTACCGGATATTTACCGGGTGGCCTGCCTTTACAATCCAAGATATCAAAATAACAAGGTAAATTTGTTTTTTAATTTTGTTGCTTCCCGTTTTAACAGATTGTAAAAGAGATTTTTGTTCCACGTTTGTAGAAACCAATATTGCTATTTTATTTATAATTTGTAAGCGGTTGTTTTCTAAGAGAAGTCATATATTAAATAAAAAAGAGTCATGGAAATTGAGAATTTTCTTTTCAAATGATAAATTTAATATTATTCAATAAATTGAAACGTGAACTCGATAATACAATATAGTCTTATTTCATAGCTATTACCAACCCCCAGTTGTATTTTTGAATTAAAAATATCAAAAAACTGAAAAATTTTACTAAATAAAAAATTTTTTTACAAGAAAGGAATAAATTACAGATGAAAATGACTATTAAAATAAGGTAAACCCTCACCACGTGGCTTGAAATGCATTTTTAAAGTTCAGTAAATAAAAATTCTTTTGTTGGTAAAAGAAAGGAACTACATAATTACGTTGTATCCAAATAGGGTACACGCCACAAAATTGTTTACGATATTTTTTACGTAAATGAAATACTTAGATTATAATTTGCTATTTTTCTTTAAATTTTGCGCAACTTATTATTTGCCTACACTTATTAATTGATAATTTTGTGACGTCTAGCGTTCAAATAAAACGTAAAAAAAACAAATTAAAAAAAAGTTTTTTATATTTGGATTGCATACGTAAAATTAAGTCTGTAATTCTGCATGACATCAGAAAGGCATTTGTTTATTGGTCTGTTACTTTATTATTAAACGAATCAGAAGTGCGTTATAAACTAAAAAATTAATAGATGTCAAATTGACTACGACAAGATGACAGGCCGATGGTGGAACAAATTGATATCTGACATTCTGATAGGCGGAACAAAATTAATTGGCTAGTAGGTAACGCTACACTGCGGCCATCAGGCCGCACAGCATTGGCAAGAACAAAAATAGAGAACTTTTGCAAAAAATTAAGAAAAATAAAATGATTAGATGCTAGTTATGACCGATCAGTCTGGCATAGAATGGCTATTAAACAAGCAATGTAGGGAATAACAACTGATAAACTAGGCAGTAAAGTAAAACAATTGCTTTTATGAAAAGTTAATCTTTAAGTTTGATCCAGTCACTTTATTTTAAATTTACAGAAAATGTTATGATAGTAAAAAATTTCTTGAAGTCTGAAACTTCAGGTAACTAAATTTTTATCAGTGCGAATCTGATTGCATTTATTGGTTGAAGAAGGAAAAACTTTGATTTGAATTTGAATTAATATCATTTTTTAAATTTCAGAAGCAGTTGAGATTTCAAAAGAAAGACAAAACATTTATTAGGTATCTAGTTTTCATATTTTTAGTCTTTGGTTACCGGATTTCCTTTTGTGAGCATGAAACTTTGTTCACATGCAAATCATGATTTCTAGCCATAATTTGTTTTTTTTAATTTTTTCTGGGGTATTTTAATGGTTCTTCAAAGTATTTCAAAATAAAAGTTTATAAAAAAAACTGCGAAGAGAGACTAAGTATCAATTGATATCAATAAGAGGTTTGAAATAGTCATCTTGGCCACTCGAAGAAGAAAATGGGGGTTTGAAAAGTAAAATTTTCAAAAAAAAAGAAAAGGAAGATTAATATTACATTTTGTAATTTAGAAAATCATTTAAAAGCGATCAGCTATTACATTTCATATAGGTAATAAAAATAAGAGTATTAGACTTGGAAAATTTTCATTGTAAAAATCGAAAAAAACACAAAATAAATAAAACCTCTTGTTTTAAGAATTTAATGAAAAAATTTAACTGAAACGCCGTGTAAAATAGCCTATGCCTATTATATTTTGAAATTGAGAAAAGTGTGTAAAATATTAAAGATTTCCAAAGAAACTGGAGAGGTTTTTTGAATATTTTATATTTTATTTTAATAATGTTTTTTTTTGAACAAAAATGCCTACAATTTTTTTTGATTTTAATATATGTTATTTTATATAATATTTTATTCTTCTACTTTGCTTGTAAATTTGGTCTGGAGGGTTTATCTGGTAAAATGATTAAAGTGCATTTAACAAATAATAATTTAAAGAAATAAACTAAAAAAAATAAGGAACACTTTTTTTTGAATTTATATTTTTATAAATTTAAAACGCAGCCTTGGAGTGTAAAAACGCGAAAAACGTTATTATTATGTTTAACATATAAGACATTTTCTTCCAGATATTTTTAACTTGTTCCTTTGAACTAACAATAATTTGTACATATTTTACGTTACATTTAGAATTGTTGAACTCAAAAAAGCGATAATTTTAATTTTAAAAATTTGAAAGGCACTGTAAAATAGGCTTGACTTCAATGGCAATACAGAGTTTTTAAACCGAACTATTAAGTTTTGTAAGCTTGCAAGAGTACCTTAATGGAAAGAGCGATTATCAACCTTAAAATATCATTTTACTTCCTTCCCCTTTTTCCTATTACTAAATTTAGAATGAAATTAAAAACACATTCTAAAATTGACAACGTTAAAAAAATTCAGGAACCATTTTTAAACCTGCCGCACATCCACCGAACCTTCGTAGTTTTTATTAGTGAAAAACTGGATAACGCATTCTCGTTTTTAAAAGGGGTGTGTTTTGTTCGAAAATTGCTCGGTCGAGATTTTAAGTTAACGTTTGAAAAACCAAAATAGATTATTATAAAGTGCATTGCACCCAAAGTGTGGGATTTGGATGGTTCAAACTACCCCTAACTTCCCGGGACCGTTTCCCATGCCGTTCCAATATAATCTACGACCTGTTTAGTACGGTTTCTTATTACAGCGAATCGGCACATTTTTAGAACGTATAATTTCGTTCCAAAACGATTATTAAACAAATTTCTATCGAAATATTTATCGTAAAATTATTAAAAATTTGTTTAGTGAACCATTAGTGTAATTTGAATTTTATTATCGTGGTGTAGTTTAAATTATTTTTTGTTGATATTGGACGCCACTGTATCTAGGTAACTAGATATTATTGCAGGTATTGTTGAAATGTACCCTTGTCTAGTAACCCTTATAATATGCGGTGCAGTATCTTGAAACGGGCCATTGTAATCGCGGGAAAATGTTGGTAGTATAAGGATCTAGGACGATTTTGGCCTAGCAGTTGAATAAGAATGTATAATTTAAGAGGTTTAGTTTTGTATTCACCATTCTTATTAACAATTGATGTATTACAATTGGTTTTAATGCGACCGTTACATCAAATTCATTTTGATGCCGGTAGTATAGTGAAAAACTGGACATGAAAATTTATTTTACCGGTTAGCAGTGCAATAATCTAAACTCGAATTTTAAAAAAATAATAAAATCTTTCGCGAAAATACCAAACTGGAACATTGAGGGTGCGGGCTTAAATTTTAAGACATTCCAACTTTTAAAATTTCAAATGCGAAAAGTAGAAGAACGTTTTTCACCCAAGTGCATTCAGTGTTAAATGACATTTCAAATGCAAGGTATTAGTCGAATAGTTTTGTTAAATTAATTCTGAAAATTTCTAAATTATTTTTTAATATGTTAGGGTGAGCAACGAAGTACCCACGTAGACCGCAGAAGGGAAGGTGTTATTATATTGTATTTAAAACTGCATTACAAAATATTTTCAAATTTATTAATTTTTTTCGAAATAAAAATTTTCAAGTTACAAATGTAACTTTAAATTAAAAAATTTTCTTCGTCTACTTTCTACAAGTTTCTTTCTCTAATTAAATAATAATTGCTTCAATTCTTTATCTTGCAACAATTAAATATTTTTTGTTTTTAAAAATGTCTTTTTCGCAAAAAATAGTACGCATAAAAAGGCGTACAAAGAGATGGTAAAAAACTCAATTATGGGTGATTATCCACCATTGAGGAAGTAAACCATTACAAAGTTTTACATGTCTAACAAATATAATTTTGTTTTCGGAAATTTAAACATTTTTATTTATACTTATATAATAAACCGATATAGCACATTATTTTAAAAATAAAAACCAAATTTTATTTTTAGTTTTTTAATTAGTAATTTTTATTGGGTTGTTCCTATAATGCGTTGAATTGAACTTGCATCTTTGTACTTTAAAAATTTTAAATATGGTCACATGTATAAAATGTTACCAGTACACTGTTTTCTTATAGAATAAACATATTTATCTGTCAATAAAATATTATCAATCGATTGAAGGTTCCTTATCAGTTAAACTGTTCCTTATTATTTATCTCGTATAAATGTTTTTCTTAAAAATTACGTAAGTACCTACCCGTTTCACTTCCTAACGTGTTTTCACTAAATTAAAAATGACCCCCAAATAATAAACCCGTAATATGAGATCGTAAAAAATAACTTTCTTTTATATGAAACGGTCGAGGAACCCTTAAAAATTTATAAATAAATAAGTTTGATTGCGGTTTGAAAATAGGGGGTCACGCACGTTCAATTATATAAAATTGCGTAGAAGATGTCAATATGACAAAAAATTGAATAAAAAATTTGAAAATTTAGTCAGGTAATTCGCTGCTTTATAACGGTGCGGTTAACCCAATTGTTAAAAATTTTTATATTATTTATTTATTAATATTGAATTTAAATTAATAAAAATAGTTCCTTTGGTTACAGGATCGGAAGGTGGAACTGCCAGCCAGGGAGGCTCTGAAGCAAGTTTTGGTGTTAGGAGAGGCAAGTGCAAGTGGTTCAATGTTGCCAAAGGATGGGGTTTCATTACTCCCGATGATGGTGGACAGGACGTGTTTGTGCACCAGGTAAACACAAAATTTAGTGTTTTTGATCTAATTTTGATATGGCAAGCAGGTTTTTTTTCCATCAAAACTTGTTCCATTTTCTTAGATTATTTAACAGGATGTAACACATTTTAAGTCCCTCGTCTGTAGAAGCTGGAACCTTAAAAGTTGCATCAGGCTTTCCATTATGGTTGCTATAATTGAACGCGACTCCCTTTTGACTTATTTTTAGTAACTCAAATAAGAAATTTTAGTTACTACTTAAAAAACACAATATAGTATTATTAGCTTTCCAAGTTGTTTATTTACATTTAACAACAAAAATTTTCAAACTATGCATGATTACAAATCTGAAATGTAACGAAATCTATTTCTTAAAATTCTTTTTAAAAAATTTAAATGGGTTTGGCAACGATGTGAGGGTTATCCTGATTGGTCAACTTGGTCTCGAAGCTTCTTAAAATAATGTAAAAGTACTTAAAAAGCAATCTTTCAAATAATTAGGTAGTATTTTCTGTACTTTTTGCAAAATAAAAAAATTTAACGAAAAACTTCACTGAATATTTAAATTTGATATTTTTAATAATTTTATCAAAACTCATTTTTATTTACACTAATTAACAGGGTTGGATTTAAACTTTGTGTTGATCTAATTAGAGATGCGGTGGAGTAAAATTTAAAAAAAAATTATTTAAAAAAATAAAATCAAAGTTTCTGTAAACCGATTTTAACTAATCAGGTTAATAGTCCTACTCCCAATATTGAAGTACTTAATACGTAATTTGGGTGTGAAATTGAAAATTCACATTAATTTTTGAGTTGGAGTACTTACAAAATTTAACTAATGCACGCCGATATTTTTGGAAATTTTTATTTTCAATTTCTAGGACCTCAAAATGTGTAAATTTATTAAAATCTTAATTATTTTTACAGGATTGTAAATTTTGTTGTACTATGGACGACGAAATAATTTAAAAAATTGATAGTAAAAGAGTATTTTATTTTATTAAAAACAAAAGGTGGTAGGGCTTTTCTTGAAGAGCCGTTAGGGTTGATAGACGAGCGAAGCCGGCGATGATGGGGTATCTAAACTAAAAATAAAAAAAAGATAAGGTATAACACTCCAAATTGTAACTAAAAAAATAAAAAGTACTAACTCTTGTAAGGCATCTGCTGATTTAAAATTTTTAAATTTCACATATATTAAACATGCTGGGTTTAAACTAATGGGACAATACAAATAAATAAGGGACTATAAAAAGAAAGAAAATTTAACTATAAAACCGAAAAAATTCAGTAATTTAAACTTAAATCATCTCGAAACATGAAACTTAGAAAATTAAATACTTTTCATTAATTCAAAGTGTCTAAATTATCTCAAAATGTGATTATTTTGGCAGTTAAATCTAAAATTGGCGGTCTGGGGGTGGAAGTAGAGTTCCAGTAGGATTACGCAGTAATTTAGGCCGTCCATAAAAATATTATTCAGATTAAAGAGTACCTAATCCTTATTATAAATTTAAAATTTAATAATTTAAATTCGGAGACCGGAGCCTCTCTTTTTACTTTTTTAAATCCTTTGAAGCAGTAATTACAATGGCTCCTTTACTCCCGAAAGTCTGAAAAAATATTTTCAAACGTATATCGCACGAAATTTTTCCTATATTCTACCAGTATCACCAAAAAAGGAATTATTTTGAAAATTAAAATAATGGTCACTTAAGTATTCTAATAATTTCAGTACAGTCGTAAAATTTAAAAAAATTAAATGATAAATGAGCTGTTAACAGGTTGCACACATCATACAGAGTGCAATTTTGATTACTTTATATCTCAGTTTTGCTCTATTCTCTCTTTTAATTAATTTCAATTAATTGTTCTGTAAAATATTACATTCACATTTATAATCTTTACGAAACATTTTATTACAAAAAAAATCATTTTAAATTAGTTTTTGCAAGGAAAATATAAACTAAAATTTTATTCTTCAAATATTTTGAAAAATTTGGATTGAAAATATTATTTTGTGAATACTAAAATTCGTTGCTTTAATATTTTTTTTATTTAAAAATTCTACCTTTTTTTTATCTTTCATATTTATATTTCTCTAGAATGGCATATCACCTCAGCTAAGAAAATTGAAAATATTACTACCGGAATTGTATATTACATTTTTAGAGCTTTGTTGAATCTTTGCAAGAGTTTAGTTGTTTAGACATAAAGTATGAAATTGTCTTTCTAAAGCATGGAGAAAAATCAAAATTAGTTTCATAATTAAAACTAGAATATTTAAACACAGTAAATTTTCTGATTTTTCTAAAAATCAAGCTTTATTTCTAGAGACGATGTTTTCAATTGAAAATTGAGCAATAAAAATTTAAATAAACTTTAAAATATTTCTATATTTTAATTTAGTTTTTAGTATAAAAAAAATTAAATGGTTTTTGCGAACAATCAGTTGCAATAACTCAAATTATTTTTATTTGTTTAAAAGGACTTTAAATATTTATTTAATATAAAATTTTTAAATTTTATAGAGAACTTCACATGGCCATTAATTAAATCTATTGTTTAATCTCTATCTGAAGTCTTAATCTCAGGATAGGGATTGTATTGGTTTACGATATTCGAAAATTCGCTTTTCAAAATTATTTAATAAACTTATTTTAAAAACTCGCTACATAATATGTAATTTTGCAAACCGAACTATTATAAGTAGTAGTAAAATGGAGTATTTACCCTAATTATTCACGCTACATAATTTTAAAAACAAAGTAAAAGAGATATTAATCATAAAAATGGATGAAACGATTAGCTTCACGAAATTTGCTAGTTAAGCAGCTTTGGTATGCAGTCTCAATTTTTTTTCGACGTCAAAATTCTTCGTCTCATTTTCTTATTTTGTATATTTTATTACAGATTGATATCAATAAATAATTAATTTTTAAATTTATACCCAAAATAATAAAGAGATGGAGCAGGATTTGATTTTTTCTTTGCTCAATTTGCTCTCATCACGGTTTTTTGGTTTGTGATTTTAAATTGTACTTAAATTATTCATGATTTGTAACTCTGCGTTACTTTTAATTTTAAGCGATTACTCATTGTATTTTCTCAAATAAATGCTGCCATTGAAGAAAATGTAATATTCATCGATTAACCACGTCATATCATAATCTTGTCTGATTCACAAACTTAAATTTTCGTTATGTTTGTGTTCAATAATTCACTTTCTAATACAGCATAAATTATTTATAAATTGAAAAAATATTATAGATTTCGGCTAATATACAAATAATACTATAGAATTATTAAAAAAGAAAAAGAATCAATGGCAAGGTAATTTGTATAATATCAGAACAAAAGGAAATTTTTAATTTTTCAAATCACATTATATCAATTTTAATCTCGATTGATTTACCGAGTTTGATATTTTAGTATTTACTTATAAATATTTATTTTGTCGATAAATAAATTTAAATAATTCGAGTAAACATTGCTCATAGAATTTTCGAAAATTTTAATTGGATCATTTTAGAGGAAGTCTAAAAATAGCGCAAAAATTCATTAATTTGTAAAAAAACAAAAAAGGGGACGAATTCGGAATATTAATCCAAGTCGGTGTAATAAAAATTATTGTTCAACAAGTTTTTAATTTTAATATTTAAATTTTTGATGTTAGAAACAATTAAATAATAAATTACATTACATCCGTTTTATATTAATTTTATTAAAGCACGACGCTTTCAAAAAGTTGATATATATTAAAACGAGCGTACGCACACGCCATGCTAGAGGTAATTAGCATAAAGAAAATAACGCTCGTTTGGAATCGAGCATTTTTTTCTATAATTTACCATCATTTTAAACCATTGCGCGGGGGTATCGTTAATCGTCCCAACCAAATTACCCCACAATCATTAAGGATTTCAATTCCGATTGGAGACAAAGTGCAAAATCCCGCCTTAAATTTTCGGCTTATTACAAATTTTACAATTTCTCAAACGGTACTTTAACTTGCAATAAATTTTTTAAAAAATTATTTATCTGCACATAGAGAACAGGTGTAAATTAAGCTAAATAATTATAACTGTGAATTTGACTGCTGGTTAATCCGAATTTCTCGACCACACGCAGAAGTGAAATTTTGAGCGTTAAAATCGAAAATTTATGTTTTTTATCTCTTAATTACAGTTTAATACCTCGTCATGTGTTTTCAAAATAATAAAATTTGTGGCGGGCAATTTTCTTTTGGTGGGCTAGTATTACTAATTTGTTTAAAAGCGACTTTTTCCTCTATCGCCAGCTGCCGAAAGAAACCGTTCATTATAACACCTAAGCATTGTAATTTTATTTTTTCCCAAAAATGTGACCTTTTTCGAAACAAAAATTAAATTTCGAGCCGGATAATTGATGTTCTTAATTTTTTTTAATGAGCCAATTTCGATTACAACCCATTCGTAAAATCAAGCGCTGTAAAAAGCTGGAAAGAGTGCACACTCATAATGGGGAGGTTGTTAACGGCATACTTGATGTATACGTACCCTTACCGCTTTGTTGTTACCCTCTTTATTACACTGTTTTTTAGCAATAAGCAGGTAATTGTAGTCGGTGAATGTATTGACCATTATACGATTGTCACACTGGTTTATATTGAACTTGTCAGAAATCATAAACGTTAACGTGATTTATCGAACCTTAATCGTTGCGCTTTTCGACTCCAATTTATTATTATCGACTTTTAATTTGTCGAAAGGGCTAACCTGATTATTGTTGCAGAGTGTGATACAAATGAATGGATTTCGATCACTGGGCGACGAAGAAGAAGTTGAATTTGAATGCAAAGTTTCGGATAAAGGATTAGAAGCCACTAGGGTCACAGGTCCTAGCAGTGGCGATTGTCAAGGATCCCACCGTAGACCAGTAACAAAAAAACGCTTTAGAAAAATTAGGTTTGTATTTTAAATTTAAGCATCCAATGTCATACTGTTATCTAAATTTTCATGTCAAGTAAATTTTGAAAAAAAAATAATTAAGAAATTTACTGAAATTCAGATTAAAGTTGGCTGAAAATTGTCATATAAGGTTTCTCAGTTCTGTGAGGAAATTGTAAGAAAACTGTAAGCTTTTGGAAACATTTTTGATTTTGAGAATCTGTTCCAAAACAAAAATAAATAACTTTTTGATTAATCTACTTCTTGATATAACTTCTGCACTGAGACGAAACGGACACTTTGTCTAAAAGTTTCTAAAAATAAAAATCAAACTTCCTGTTTATATTTAAATACAAAAGAAAGTTTGCCGAAAATCGTTACCTGATGGTCTTACTCTTCTTTGATTGATTTCTTAAAACTTGAACTTCAATTAAAAATTTCGATTTTATAAATTTTTGTAGAAAGCTATGGGCTGTTAGAAAATCGTTTGAGTTTTAAAATATCTGTCCCAGAACAGAAGTTACTGCGAGAAGTAGAATAACCAAGAAAAATTTGCTTTGAGAATAACATAAATATTATATTGGAGTCGGCAAACCCTGGAGATCCAATCCAAATTTAAAATTTAAATAAAACTAATTTTCGAAAAAATTGAAAATGCAAAATTTATTGGTTTCTCAAAAATAAAGGGAAAAATCGAGAATTTAAATTATAATATCTAAAAATATAATAAAAGCTATTTAGTGATATTCAAATATTTTATAATAAATAATAAGAAAGCCCAGAAGTTAATTAGCCAAGAATTTAATGCTAAAAATAGTATAGAAATTCAGTGGCACCGCCAGACTTTCTGGTGATTATTACTTAGCTAATTGCCTAAGATGGGCCAAAAATAGGTGTCACCAGTCTGTCTTATATTTTTTGTAATGCTGTGTATTCTTTTACCTGGCCTACCTTAGGCTGGTGAAGATATAAAAAATTATATTCTTGTAGAAGTGGGATAACGCAGGGTTTTCAAGATTTTGGGTTTTTGTCTATTATGGGAAATACGTGTAATTCAGTCAATATGTAGTTTTAGGCTTTATATAATTTTTTTAATTTTCGCGGACTTCAAATTTTGAAAATAAAATTTATTTTGCTATATTTTCCTGATTGGCAGTCCGGCTATCAAAAGATGATTTTCTATAATTTTTTTCGAAAACTCTTTTGTTGGCTGAATAGTTTCTACCCTACATTGGCGTAAAATGGACTACATTCCGCGAATTCCCGAAATTAATATAATAAATACAAAATATAGTTTTGTTTCTACAAAAGAACTTAAATAAGTGCAATTTTTAATAGTAATTTGGGTAGAAACAAACTTTTTCTAAAATTTGTTGAATGTTGTTGAAAACGAAGGTTTTCAGAAAAGTTTAAGAAAAATACTTTTATTGAGATATTGCAAAAAAATAGTTATGGCCGCCATTTTGACCAAGAAATTCAATTTTTCGTTCGAACAGAGCCACAAATGTTATTCCTTAACTAATATCAAAAATTTACTTAACTAATCTAAGCTAACGCTGTGGGGCAGCTATTGAAAGTCGAAAAATGTTTATTTACCATGAAAACCAAAATTAAAATAAAGCTTTTATAATTTCAGAAAATAATTTCATTACTTGAAGTTGAAGCAATAAACTTTTCAAAAAAAAAAAAAACAAAAATATATAACAAAATTAATTTTATTAATCCAGGTTGTGCCCAATTGCGGTCCACTCCCTGCCTGGCATCACCGCTGTAGAGTTTTAAATTAGGAAATTTGAAGAATGCAACTAATTACAATTTCAATTCCCAGAAAACCAAAATTAATGTTAAAAATTTTAATAATAACCATCATGAAAAATGAATTTTTGAATTATATTCTGCATACATAATTTATTCAAATACATCTTTTGAAATATTAATAATAATCATTAATAATAAACGTTGTATTACGCAATAAAAATTATTAATTAGACGATTATTAATGGTTTAAAGATGTCGTACCATTACCACGATAAAATTGTCAGTGAATATAAATATTACAGTGTATTTCCGTTTTCATTATATTGTTTTGCACCAAAAGTGATTAAAATTGCGATTTAAGAATATTTTTTTAAAATATTTTAACTAGCAATTTTGAAAATTGTTAATATAATATACTTACCCCGATATTTTTGTACAAATATAATTATTAATTATTGTTAAGGTAATTAACAATTTTACAAAAATAACTTGAACCGAAACGATCAAGTTAATTATTAAAAAAAAATTTTAAGAGAATGTCAATTTGGACTGTTCAGTTTTCTAACTTCAATGTTTAATTTTCTTTATTTTTTAAATCTTTAAATTAAATCTTCAATGATTCACTTAAATTTATATTTTCACAATTTATATGATTTTTAAATAAATTATTTTAAAACAATTAATTTTTGAAAGAAACTTTTTCTCAAATCAATTTCGAATTTTAATGGATAAAATGGGGAAATATAAAAAATTAAAATACAAAATCAAGTTTTAATGATTCCCGTAACTACAACAAATAAATAAAATTATAAAAAAAATATAATTGGTAAATTCGAATACAGGATATCATAATTTTGTTAATACACAATTATATATTGACATTTTAAAAAAAAGTAGATTGTGTTGCGTTTTTTTTCTAGATTTCGGCGATAACAAAAATTGAAATTATGGAAAATGGAATATAAATAATAATCATTAGACAACATAATATAAATGTAATTGTTAATGGACAATGTTGGTTTGATATTAAAAATTTGTGTTAAAAAACCGACATTAGAATTTTATTTCGGATCATTTAAAAGAAATTATTGTGTAAATATCAAATAGTGTGGTTTATAATATATGTATTATACATAACAAAGCAATTATTTTATATCTATATTGTAATCAATTTTGTGTAATATAATATTCAAAATTTTGATGAACTCGCCAGATAAAGTAGTCCCATCATTAGGACAAAATTGCTTTAAAGTGAAGTAAAGTATATTATGACTAAATTGACAATAATTGAAAACCAATATTTTTGTGTTTGTTTTAGTTTTTTTTGACCAAGGGTTGTTTATTGTTGTTGCAGGTGTTATAATTGCGGCGAATTTGCAAATCACATTGCCGTGAAGTGTACGATGGGACCCCAACCAAAAAGATGTCATAATTGCAAAAGCGAAGACCACTTAATAGCCGATTGTCCCACAAGAACGGAAAGACAACGATCGGGTGGTTCTAGTGAATCTCAGCCAGAGCTACCACAAAAAGCTGCGGAAGACTTGTCGACGTCTTCGACCGCTCCCGCAGAATAGAATAAAATCTACCACAATACGACTGAGGGCCCAAATTTTGGGCTAAAATCACCAATTTGTGTTCATTACTTTGTAGGTGGCAGTGTGTATAAATTTATTTAAATTGCTTTTGTACCACCAAGTAAAACTATTTACTTTATTTTACAATTTAGGTGTTAAGAGTATCATTATTATTCAATCATTTTTTACTTGGTTCCAGTCCGATTACAATTGCCAATTTTAAAATTTTTCGAAAAACAACTTCTACATTTATAATAGCACGTGTTGCGAGATGTCATCCTGCAGGCGATTGTAATAACAAATCTACCTACCCCCTACAACACTTTTGTAACCGACCGGTTGGTTCGACACCAAATTTTTTTTCAAATAATTGAAGCAAAAATATAATACACGAAGAAGCAAATAGTGCAATGCAATAATTACAGATGGCAACAGGTGGTCAATAAAAAATTTATCGAATTTACATATCGTGCTGTGAAAAGGATTATAAGTTTTAACAAAAAGTTTTCAGTTTAGTCTAAAATTTTCGTCCCAATCGAAGTTCTTTTCTCTCGAGAAGAGGAAAGAGATGGGGGGGCGACGTTTAATAATTTATTTCAAAAATGTAATCGACGTTTCACGTACCGCGTAATCTAAGAAATATATTTTTGTAATTTTCAAAATACATACATACGAGTAGTACGACACCATTATTCTTGAAGGAGACGCAAATTCTAAATTTGTATTTATTTATATATTTATTTTGAACTAAATTATTTATAAATTTAAATCTAATAATTGTTTAAAAAGTTTTTTCAAATTATGACAACATTAATCATTTTTTTGGGTGTTTTTTATTAGTGGTTTTGTTTTTGTAAATTTTAATTTGTTTATTTGAAGTATTTAGTTTGTAAATTAGTGAAAGAAGTTGATTGGATAAAATACGTTTGTAATATTTCGTCTAGTTAAACTTGGAATAATAATATGGTGATGCTGTTTTCTAATTTAAAAAATATGGCGTCGAACTACACAAAATGGTACTTATTACAAAATGGCATCTACTTAAATTTTAATATAGTACTTTTTTTCAGAATCGTTTTTTGTCGATTAGTTCTTTAAGTTTAATGTTTAGTTTTTAGTTGATTACCAGGGTACCTTTGTGGAAGGTGCAAGGAATTTTATTATACAACATTCTACCTCTTTATGAAGATATTACTTTAATTTTCCTATCTTGAAAGGGTTCCTATACGATTGTGCCACTTACACTAAGAATAGAGTAGATATTATCTGTACCTGATATTTTTTGGGTCAGCTAATTTTATTGTACCTTTATATTAATAAAAGAACGGTTAGTCCTTGTTTAAAATTTTAACACAAATTAAATTAATTGAGTATTTTAAGCAAGGATAGCTACAAACACTTTTTTAACCATCACTACAATTTAATGACCACAGTATTTTTTATTTAGACTGATTATTATGTTTGCAACTCAGGGATCACGGTTCAAACAAATTTAATATCATGTAACTTCTTACATTATTTACATGCAGAAAAATAAAAATAGTTGTAAATTTTTCAATATATAATGTATAAGGTAGTAGTTTGCGATTTTATTCCATTTTATTACTTCGAAAATTTCCTCAAAAGCACTCAAAAATTACCGGAAGCTAAAGTGCGACAATAAAATTTAAAAAAATTAATATGCACTGCGGTTTGAAATCTTGGAAACAAAAATTATTAAAGATATTTATTATGGAAACTGAAGTATTATCTTAGCCTATCCAAGCTGAAATAAAATTAAAAATTTACAAAAACGAAGAGGTTCCATTTATTATGTTCTCAAGAAACTACAAACTGAAAGAGTAAAGGAGAAGCTTATACCATCAGGATCATAAAATGAAAAATATGGAAAACCAATATTATAGCGCCTAGAGGAAAAACTAAACTTTACTATTGTATCTTCACCATCTTTTTATTCCCCCCCCTTCCAGATAAAAATTATTAATTTTTTGTTAGGCTAATATTCTTCTCTTTGACGAATCATGAGAGTTCTGATGAAACAACAATGGAATTACAATCAGATTACATTAAAAAGAATTGTGTTGAAGAAAATATAAATATTCTGGTGCCTCTGGGACCTTGCACATCTGAAGATACATTAAATTTTTTTTTATACCAAGCCAAAACCTAGAGTTCTATAAATATGTTGAGTGCTTTAGCACATTGTTTGAAGCAAGAACAAGATGAAAATATATTTTTGTCTGTTGTCTTCAGCACTTCCTACTTTTTTTAAAAATATATAGTTTTTCGCAATTACGGTTTAAAAGGTTGTGTCATGATCAATATTGTCTCAATGCTCTACTACATGAGGATTCGCTAAAATAACTAAGAAAAGACAACAACAATGAAAAGTAATTTAACTTTTCCTGAATTTTGCATTGATTTTGAGAGTTTTTTGAGAGATTATGATGCTTATGATGCTGCAACATCAAAAGAACATAAGGTCTTCTATAAATTATTTATAGTCAGGCTCCAGGTCTTGGGCTAATGAAATTTTTCAATTTTAATTGATTAGGTGTGCAAGTTATAATCATTTCTTAAAATGCGATTCAAGTAAAGCGGTAGAAAGATTTAATTATGAGGAACGAGGATGAACGGAAACATTAGGATTTTCTTCAAAACTTTTTCATAATGTGAAAAATAGAAATTGAAATTAATGAAAAAGGCAAAGAAAGTTTGATAGGTAAAAAATATCAGGCTTACCAAAAAGGTGCACTGAAATAAATAATGTTCATAATAAAATAATTTAATAAAATATTATCGCTTATCTCATAATAAAAACAATAAATTTTGGGCCTTTGATTTTGCCTTTGAAAGTGCTAATAAGGATCGCACATAAGCGCATAGAAGAAATGCAAAATTTGAAATCTCAACAATGATTATACTGTGCAACTAAGGGTTAATAACACCCTGGCAATACAAAGATTACAAAAATTCATTATGGACAGTGGACTGCACAGAAAAATCTAAATCAACAATTAAATATAAAATATAATGTAAATTTGCAATGATTTTTCAGTTAAAAACGCTTTTAACTTCAGCTTCAAACTTTTTTTAAAAACTACATTTCATAAATTTTTATTTTCCACGGAAATTTTAGTGTAATTATCACTGAAAATTCTCAATATTCCACTTATATTTACTTCTTAAGACATTTAAATTATTCAAAAAATATTGGTGATGGTAAATAAATTTTTGAGGATAGGTTTTTCGAAATTGAAAAAACAATTTATATAAAACAGAAAAAAATAAGTGAACTTTTAGTATTTTTAATTAAGCGAGGACTCCATCGAGCGTCGAGGAGAATTTTTACAAATTTCGAAGCGTCGCAAGACGTCGTTATTACAGATTTCATCATATACGTTTGGTTTCGGCTCATTGATTTGGAAGAACAAGTCGAAATTCTCGGTAGAGGGCGGCATACTCAAAATAGTATAAGAATTTATTTGATTATTTTTCGATTATTAATAATATTGTTTAATCGTTTGAATAAAATTTTATTTATTTTTTCAAATTAGTTACTTTAAGGTTTTCCTGTTTTTAAATTCAATTAAAAAATAAATACAAAATTACAGCTTTCTTCTCTATAATTTAAGATTTAAATTTATAATGACAATAAGAATAAAAATATTTAGAATATGCTCCAATTTAAAAAGGTGCATTTAGAGATTTAAATAAAAGTTTGCGGAAATTTAAAATTCAAATCAATCGAAATTTAATAATAAATTATTGGAATATTTAATATTTGTTGTAATATGCATTGGTAAAGTAAAAATTAAATCAAATTTAAATATAAAATACATACCAAAAGTAATGGGACAGTAAATTAATATAATGAAACAATACCAAATGGGAAGAATTTCTTTCAAAGAGAAAGAATCTTCCAACTTGGACAATAGACATAAAATAAAAAAAAATTACAAAAATTTGAGAATAAAGAATATTTTAAAAATAGAAAAGTTTGAATTGAACGTGAAATATTAAATTTTAACATGAGCGACTAAACGACTTCAAATTTATCACACAGATATTTTAGAGTAGATACAGTTTTGAGCCGATATTGATGGCATATTAAGAAGCAATGATAACCACATGATATTAAAATGCTTTCTACACGGGGCACCACCTCGTAGCACATGAGACGGGCGTAGCTGGTTGATGCTCACGGTTACGATATTTACACGCCTGGAATCAATATTTCGGTAAGGTGCGGTCATTACGCCGACTTCCGAAACGTTTTGCAGTATTAAACTTCAACATAACCCAGTATAAGTCTATTGATTTCATCGCTGCACAAATGCACATGTGGGTTGATCATTCACCGGAATTGACACGCTTTTAAAAATTCCGTCAACAACGGAATCAAATTCATACATTAGCAAAGTAAACAAAAATTAGAATGTAACATAAAACACAGGCGAACATTTTACATGAGGATATGCTTAGGTAAATAATTAGTATAGTAGGCCTCCACTTGAATGGTTTTTCGCCTATGGCAATCGTCAAATTTGTGAAAAATTTATAATTCTCGAACCGAATTATTAAGTCGGTATTAACGCAATTAATATTATATTAATATTGTACATGATTTGTTTTTCAATAAAAGATTCGATCAAATTTTTTTTAATCCTGGGTAGTTTTTCGAAAAATAATCGATTTATTTAATTATGGTATTTTGCACCTACACACTAAAAGTTTAGTTAATCCAACTAAAGTTGCTTGATAAGGCTTGAGGTAATTTCCGGTGGAAAATAATAGGCAACTTTTAACTAAATTTGTTAAATATTTTAAATTTTTGATATAAAAAAAAAATTCAATTGTCACCGTGCGTACAAATTGAATTGGGGATGTTTAAAAAAATTTATTTTTGTTTACGTTTTTTTGACCTGAAATTTCCTTCCCAGGTGGATTAAAACATGTAAAACTGTTCTGGAATATACTTATGTAAGTATCTCGAGGAGAAAGCCTGGTGTGGGAAAGAATCTTTTAAACTAACTTTTTAAAACAAGAATGGCAGAATTAAAAAAAAAATAAAAATCTACAATTTATTGTGAAAAATTAATTACCTCTTATAATATTTAAATCATCCTGATCCTTACTTTTAAAAATTATAAATGAATAATAGGTAATATGAATATTTTTCTCTCGGAATGCAATAACAAACCACCTATAAGTAATTTTCCAAAAAACGCTTTAAAAAAAAATCGCGACCCTTCTGTCGAGAAGCATATACGAAAAAGAAGAAGATATTGAAATTATAAATAGATAAATAAAAATTTTAAATTTTATTGAGTAAACCAAAACCAGACGACTGTAGAAATTTCTTCTTGCCTGATACATCGGGTATTTTCTAATTTTTTTGTAAGATATTTCGATATCTGTAATACTATAAAAATTATAAAATTTTGTAATCGTTAACACGATTATTATTTATTAAATTATTGAAGACAGTTTCCTAGTAAATTTTACTTCATGGTCTGATGAAAATGATAACCTTGCCGATGTTTTGCAAAATCCGTAAATAAGAGATATTTTTTTTCAAAAATTTGTGTTATACTTAGGTTCGGTCTGGCAATAAGTTATAGGGACACTTTTTTGAAGAGTTAGTTTTCTCGAGCCAACGAGGTCAAATTGCAAAAAAATGAAAATGAAAAATATGAAACTTCGCAAGTGTCTTCACAATAATGCTGTAGAAAATTATTATATTCATTTAAAATAGATCTGAAAAATACCTTAGTTATTTATAATATTATGTTAAATGATGTAATAATCATAATAATAATAAAATGTAATTGCAACGAAGCAATACCAATAATAGGAAAGATTTGAGTATCATAAAAAACATAAAATTATATTAAATTTAATTGCGTTATAATATGCGATTTGTATAGTCCGTCACCACGGTTGTTTGGAAAAGTTATGCAATTGTAGTTTGATACAAGTAAATCATAAAATAAATTATAATAAAATTATAACTATTTCATGCTTCTTCAATGTGCGACATGGCGGACATTCTTAATCTTATTAAATCGAGCGTAGCGAATCTTAATTTTGAAGAGGTTTAATTTAAACTCCTTTTTCAGAGATTTAAAAAAATTTTGCTCAACTTTATTTATTATATTTATGCAAAGAGAAATAATTTCATTATTTATTAATTATAATTAATATTATGATTATGCTATTTAAATGTAATTATTAATTAATCATATCGATATTTAAAAAAATCAAAAAAATAACATCATCAGATGAAATATTGTTGCAACTAATTTTGAAAAAAGAGTTTTTTTTTGCAAAGTGTAAATCGTGTTTGGAAAGATCTACCTGCATGAGTGATGTATTTTTGGGAGCATTCGCAAGTAAGCTCGATTTAGTCAAAATGTCCGAATTAGATTTTGTGTTATTAATAAATTGAAAAACGGTTGCAATATTTTATATTTCCAGTGGATTTTATCTGTGATAACTTAAAAACATTTTTGTTCTAAAAGGTGTGTGTTTTTTGGGTTTTCAAAAATATTGATATGGTTAATGTACGAGCACCTAAACCACATATCAATTGATTAAAAATTTAATTATTTATAATTTCTATGATAATAATATTTATAAGACGTTTATATTTTGAGATGTAGCAAACTAGGTATAATCTTTCAATTGAAAAATTTTGACCGGAATAAAAAATGTATGTAAATATGTATTTAAATTATATTTAATATGCAGGTGGAATAAGCTTTTTAACACCACATATTTAAAAAAAAATTACATTGTATTATACAAAATAATAATATTTGTTTTTAAAACTATAAATCTGAAATAATTTGATTTGGAATTAATTTTTAGCAAATTTAGGAATTATTTTTAATAGTACTTCTTACTCTTGAAATTAATACAGATACAAAGAAAGAAGTAGAAAAATTAAATAATTTATTGTAATGTAAGTTAAGTTTCGTTTATTCTGTTATACAGTGCAAAAGATCAATAAATTTTTCTTCAACAACAAACTTTCTTGTAGGGTTTCCTATACAATATTACTTTCCTCCACTGAAACATAAACAATCATTACTAATATTTCAAATAAAATGCTGAAAATGTACTTACTAGCCTGCTTTACCACTACTGGCACTCGAAGCTACCTTAATACTGCCATGACCTCCGTAACTGCTACCATATCCCGAACCATATCCGCCTCCGGTACTACCTCCTCCGCCACCGCCACCGCCTCCACCAAAGCCTCCTCCATATCCGCCACCACTTCCTCCTCCGTGTCCTCCCCCAAGTCCACCGCCACTTCCAAGACCGCCTCCATGCCCACCTCCTAGGCCTCCTAGCCCTCCAAGTCCTCCACCTAATCCAAGTCCACCACCTCCTCCAAGTCCACCTCCTCCTCCAAGGCCACCACCACCTCCATGGCCACCTCCAAGTCCACCTCCATTTCCATGACCACCTCCAAGTCCACCTCCATGGCCGCCTCCAATGCCATTACCTCCATTTATTTCAATTATCAATTCTCCACTTCCACCATGTCCTCCTCCCCCTCCTAAACCTCCTCCATGTCCTCCACCAAGTCCACCTCCTCCTCCCAGACCACCACTACCGCCGTGACCTCCTCCTAGTCCACCGTTACCTCCCAAGCCACCTCCATGTCCTCCACCAAATCCACCGCCTCCGCCTAATCCATTACCACCACCCAGTCCCCCACTGTGTCCTCCTCCAATACCACCACTTCCACCATGTCCGCCACCACTACCTCCACTTCCTCCAAGTCCACCATTACCTCCCAACCCGCCTCCATGTCCACCGCCTCCTCCAAGACCACCTCCAATTCCCCCACTACCACCATGTCCACCACCAATACCTCCACTTCCTCCTAATCCTCCTCCATGTCCTCCTCCAATTCCACCGTTACCTCCATGTCCCCCACCAATTCCGCCGCCTCCTCCTAATCCGCCGCCACCGCCTAATCCCCCACCGTGTCCCCCTCCAAGTCCCCCACTTCCACCATGTCCCCCTCCAATTCCCCCACTTCCACCATGTCCACCACCAATACCTCCACTTCCTCCACCATGTCCTCCTCCAATTCCACCGTTACCGCCATTTCCTCCCCCAATTCCACCGCCTCCTCCTAGCCCGCCGCCACCGCCTAATCCACCACCGTGTCCACCGCCAATTCCGCCACTTCCTCCATGTCCCCCACCAATACCTCCACTTCCTCCCAATCCTCCTCCATTCCCGCCTCCAATTCCACCGCTTCCACTACCATGTCCACCGCCTCCTCCTAGTCCACCACCACCGCCTAATCCCCCACCGTTTCCTCCTCCGATTCCACCACTTCCTCCATGTCCTCCACCAATACCTCCACTTCCACCCAATCCTCCTCCATTCCCGCCTCCAATTCCACCGCTTCCACTACCATGTCCACCGCCTCCTCCTAATCCACCACCACCGCCTAATCCCCCACCGTTTCCTCCTCCGATTCCACCACTTCCTCCATGTCCTCCACCAATACCTCCACTTCCACCCAATCCTCCTCCATTCCCGCCTCCAATTCCACCGCTTTCACTACCATGTCCACCGCCTCCTCCTAGTCCACCACCACCGCCTAATCCGCCACCGTGTCCTCCTCCAATTCCCCCACTTCCTCCATGTCCCCCACCAATTCCTCCACTTCCACCTAGTCTACCTCCACTTCCCCCACCAAGTCCACTTCCACTGCCACCTCCAAGTCCGCCTCCACTTCCGTGACCCCCTCCAAGTCCTCCACTTCCACCATGTCCAAGTCCACCGCCAATACCAATTCCTCCGCCACCACCACCTCCACCGAATCCACCTCCGCCACCACCTCCGCCACTTCCTTTTCCTCCACCAAATCCGCCTCCAAATCCACTACCACCTCCTCCTCCGCCGCCTCCGCCACTACCTCCACCACTACCTCCTCCGAAACCAAATCCAAAGCCGCCTCCACTGCCTCCTCCGCCACCGCCTCCTCCGCCACCACCTGACCCGCTACCGCCGTATCCGGCATATCTTTTTTTCACAACTTTTGCCTCGCTTTGCAAAGTTTTCTGAAATTATATAAAGTTATGGTTAATTATCATAAATTGTTTGAAATGTATTTTCATATTTACATCATATTGTAATGCGGCTGCTTCGTCTTTTGGTCGGTAATAAATGCCATCGAGTAGTTGTCCACTTTCACTAACTTTTTTAATATCTTTTTTGTTATAGAAACCATCGTTAAGTGATCCAATTAAATAAATAGTACCATCTTGATTAGATGGTACAATTTTCTCTTCCGATATAACGTTAACTATCTCTAAGGACAGAAACGTTAATAAAATTACACTTCTTAACACCTTCATCGCGTACACTTGATTAATTGAAAACTAATTAGCAGACGCTTTTATATGTCGTGTTCCACTGTTTTTTTTTCTAATTTTATTTGAATCGATTATCTGTGGTCACGTTTTATTATATAATATTATACTTCGAGAATCCGCTTATTAAGCATTTCTTGTTATTGCGATATTACGAAAATGGTTCATCTTGAATCGAAAAAATATCAAATAAAATTAATAATTTTTTTACACTAGAAAAAATCACGATAAGATTTGTCTTTTGCGCCGCAGATAAGAGCTAATTGAGCTTCATAATTGATAATAATATTTAAAAATGGAAGATTTATAAAATTGCAGTTTATTTATTCTAGATTAAATGATGTTTTGAAACTGTTAAAAAATGCAATTCAAAGAAATAATAAGTAAATGTTATTTTGAATCCTCAACAATTTTTACAGACACATTCAAAATTGACTTGAGATTATTTGGGTCCAAATTGGTTTTTTGGGTCGATAAGGATCAGGCACTCTTATTGCAGTAATTTATATTTATATTAATTCTCGAAAAGGCATGAAGTCAGGGTCAGCGAAGAAAAACAACTTGCATAATTATTATTTTTTGTTTTTTTTGTTTCTTTTTATTTTTGAAATAAATCAAAAAATAATCAGCAATAGATATTAATTAAATATTATTTGTAGAATTTTGTAAGAAGTTACATTAATTATTTTGTGTTTTTTATTGTAGGATTTCGACCAACACGAAATGTATTATTTTATTAAATTAATATAATATTAATATGTAGAAGATGTAGGTACTTTGGAAAATTTAAACAGCGTCAGCATTATAATAATAAATAATAATTATTAAGACCTTCAATTCTTTTTTTGTTGAAGAGCGACTGTTGATGCAGTAGACCAGCGGTTCTTAATAAACTTAAAACTTATCCAGTCGGAGGACCTCTTTAGCGTCAAAAGGATTGTTTGAAGTTCTCAGTTCTTTATTTAGTGAAAATTTACAATACCAAATGGAAAATTTTTTATGTGCGGAAATTTGGCGTTAGTTGATTGATGGTATAATTCTATAGGTGTACAGGATGTTCGGTGCAGTTCTAAAAATAATAGAGATCCTGGAACGTTTTCCCGAGGAGTCCCACCTGATTTGAATACAACAAAGTAATTGAATAAATTGGAAAAACCTTTTCTATGTTTTTTTATAGATTTATCTTTCCGATTTGCACACAATAGAAAAACTGGCACGAAATTAGAAGGAAGGTCAATATTATTATTACTTTTGCCATCTTGAAATTTTATAGATTATCTCATAATTCTCATAAACAAATAAGATTTCAAGATTAAAAGTGTAAAGTTGAATTATTATCCTTGACGTGTCGTAACCGTAACAATAAAATATAAATGATTTGTATAAATTTTAAATATTCTGGAAACGTACTTATGCAAATTATTTAAGTAATTGTTGGAACAACCTGCTAACATTTATACCATCGATCAATATCTTGTTTTTCAAACACACAACTTACATAAAAAATACGACCGCAAACAAAAACAGAATCTTGTCCGTTTAAGTATATCCTGCTAGGATGTTCTAAAAAAAATTAAGATTTCACCGAAAACTCAAGTTTTATATGAAACAATAAGCAATTAAATTTAAGACAACACAATTTCGTCTAAATTATAGACACAGAAATCGCATTAAAGCAAAAATATTGATGCAAAATCTAATTAACAATAAAAAGCCATTCGAAAAGTGTATATAAGTGCTGATAAAATTCAATTAAACTTATTTAATTAGTTCGATAAAAATTGGTAAACTTCTTCAAACTGTGAGGTACTTACGGCAGGGTGAATTAAAGATTTTTATTTTTACTTTCATTTAATCTTTTAATTAACTTTAGTAATTAATAAAATATTCAATCAAAATGTATTAAAATTATTTAACGAGGAACCTCGCCGGTAGGGTCAAGTTTTTATTGCTATGCTTATACTGACAGTGCGAAACTTTGATTCCAATTTAATTGCAAGATTGCGATCATATTTTATCCTGTTGTTTTCATTATTTCGCTTCTTTGCGAATTAATATTCATTCAATTAGACAATTTCCGGTAACAGAAAAGCAATTGAAAAATAAACACTCCGTGCTTTTTCTAATTAGTAGGGGGGACGATGATATTTAACTTCATTAAAATCTCAATTTTTAAAATTTAATTTATATTTAAAGACGAGAATTTTCTCTTGCCTTACATATATCATGGAGTTTTTTCAAATGTGAGAATTTTTAAGTTATACTAGGGGTGGCCTCCAACCATGGCAGTTCAAATATATTCTGCAGATTTTTAAATAAAAATAAAATTAATTTATTTTTCAACATCATCTTTTATTACTTTGTAACCAAAGTTTTTATTTAATATAAAATTTTTCTACAAAAAATGTTAGATAAAATTTTGTGAATGGATAATAATTTACCTAGATTCAAATTTCTGAATGTGTCATGAGCATCGAAATTGAGCCACTCTGTACTTAAGGGACTCTACTTTTATTCAACTCCGAGTGTTCAATATTTAGTTTTTGGATCTTGCATTTCGATGCTTAAATCATGCTAACTTTCGGATCTTCATATTTTTGAAGAAATAAAGATATGCTACTCGTATATCTATTATGTAAACTCTTAGATTTTTGCATTTCGAAATGAAGCATATCGTAATGACAAGTTGTGCTTATTAAACAAAATTTGCAATTAAGAAGTATCGTTTTATACAATAATAAAAGTTGACCACAGATAATCGATTCAAATAAAATTTAAAAAAACAATAAAATTTGACATATAAAAGTCCGTTTATTAACTTTCAATTAATCAAGTGCACACGATGAAGGTGTTCAGAAGCGCAATTCTATTTACGCTTCTTTCATTAGAAATAGCCAATGTTATTTCTGAAGAAGAAAATGTACCTTCTGCTGAAGGTGGCATTACTTATTTAATTGGATCGCTTAACGATGGATACAATAACAAAAGATATGTTAGAAGAGCTAGCGAGAGTGACGAACAACCCGATGGGATCTACTATCAACTAAACGACCAGGAAGCTGCAATTGAATATGATGTAAATATACAAAATAATTAAGATCGAAATTAATTATAAATAAAATATTAAATAATTACAGAAAACTTTAGAAAGTAATGAAAAAATTGTAAAAAACAGAAGTAGCGGTAGTGGATTTGGAGGAGGATTTGGTCAAGGCAGTGGAGGAGGTGGTGGAGGTGGAGGCGGTGGAGGTGGAGGTATAGGAAACGGTGGAAGTGGTAGCGGATTTGGCTTTGGTCAAGGCGGGGGAAGTAATGGTGGAGGAGGAGGAGGAGGAGGAGGGGGAGGAGGTGTAGGAGGTGGCGGTGGTAATGGAATAGGCAAAGGTTCAGGAAAAGGCAATGGTTCTGGAAAAGGTTATGGTGCGGGAAAGGGCTATGGTTCGGGAAAAGGCTGTGGTTTGGGAAAAGGCAATGGTTCGGGAAAAGGTAATGGTTCGGGAAAAGGCAAAGGTTCGGGAAAAGGCAAAGGTTCGGGAAAAGGCAAAGGTTCGGGAAAAGGTAAAGGTTCGGGAAAAGGTAAAGGTTCGGGAGAAAGCAATGGATGGGGAAAAGGCAATGGATGGGGAAAAGGCAATGGTTCGGGAAAAGGCCAAGGTAGTGGTAAAATATGTTGTGCGGGAAAAGGTCAAGGTGGAGGACAAGGTAGTAGTTTCCCCAATGGAGGAAACGGTAATGGGGGAGGTTGTTGCGGTGGCGGAGGTTATGGAGAGGGCAAAGGAAATGGAAATGGAAACGGTAACGGGGGAGGAAGTGGCGGTGGCGAAGGTTATGGGCAGGGTAATGGAAACGGTAATGGCGGAGGTAGTGGCGGAGGTAGTGGCGGAGGTAGTGGCGGAGGTAGTGGCGGAGGTAATGGCGGAGGCGGAGGTTATGGACAGGGCAATGGAAATGGTAATGGAAACGGTAATGGGGGAGGTAGTGGCGGAGGCGGAGGTTATGGACAGGGTAATGGAAATGGTAATGGAAAGGGTTACGGGGGAGGTAGTGGCGGTGGTGGAGGTTATGGAGAGGGCAATGGAAACGGTAATGGGGGAGGTAATGGCGGAGGTAGTGGCGGAGGTAGTGGTGGAGGTAGTGGCGGAGGTAGTGGCGGAGGTAGTGGCGGAGGTAGTGGCGGAGGTAGTGGCGGAGGTAGTGGCGGAGGCGGAGGTTTTGGGCAAGGTAGTGGCGGAGGTAATGGGGGAGGAAATGGCGGTGGTGGCGGTGGCGGAGGTGGCTTTGGGGGCGGCAATGGAGCAGGTGCAGGAGTGTTTAATATGCTATCTAATATGATGGGTGGTATTGCGGGAGGTGGTGGTGGAGGCGGTGGTGGCGGTTCAGGAAATGGTGGAAGTGGCGGCGGATTTGGCTTTGGTCAAGGTGGGGGCAATAGTGGAGGTGGAGGAGGAGGAGGTGGTGGTGGAGGCGGAGGCGGAGAAAATGGTGGTTCTGGATTTGGCGGAGGCTTTGGCGCAGGAAATGGAGTTGCATTTCGTGCAGGATATTTTAGCGGTTACGGAAATGATGATCCTAAGAATCCTTCAAATGTCATTACATATGGTACAGTAGGGTAAGTTGTACATAATATTTACCTATATTAAGTACAGACAGCTTACTAAATTATTTTTTAATATTTTAGTGGAAACAAATAATTTTATAACTCTGGAAGGAATTTAGCTGCTATTTGAAAACCTAGCTCAACTTTTGTACCGAAAAAGATAATAATAAAAGCTTATACTACATAAAATGAATTACTTTATTTATTGAAATACGGTATATTTGGCTGCCTTTTCGAGAGGTTTGTCGCATGCTTGTTCACAGGATATTAAAACTTGCTTAATACTACAACCAAAATAAAAATGTCAAACACATGTTAAGCATTAAGCCGTTATTGATATTAATTTCAATAAGCTGTATAAAACATGTCATTTACAATTTTTAATTTTTTTAAATTCATTTTCATTTTATTAAAATTTTTATAAAATATTTATTTATAAAATAAAATAATTTTATTTAGCATATTAATTCCTCATCAGGTCGGTAAGTTTGCTCATAAACTCTCACAATATTTCGAAAAGCTATTTTACTTCATCATCTCCGATGGTCAGCATGGATTCCAGAGGTGAAACTAGAGGGGGAGGAGGCTTAAGGTGAAAACAATTGAAAACAAGAGGTGAAGAGCAAAAACAAAAGGTCATTGCTTTATGTAGTCCCTCTCTCTTTTTCCAAAATATTGGATCTAGCTGCGTCCTTGATGGTTTTGGAAACAAGTTGGTATAGGAAGTTCGTCATCAGTTAACTTTTGAATTTATTGTTTTATTCTTTAAATTATTTAATAATAAAAAAAAGTTAACAATCGATCGTAAACAACGTCTCTGCATCGTTCACCTACCTCAATTACTAAAAACTTATTTAACCGAGAGGTTTTTTCAGATTGAATTTAAAATCCAGCCATTTTTTGCTGATGATACTACTGCGATGGTTCTAATCCATGCATATAGATTTACCAAGAAGATTTATATGATTTATTCGTATTTTAATATATTCATAGTTTTTAATTATTTATGATAAATAGTTTTCATTGGAAACTTTCGGTGGACTGCTTAATCACCATTCAAGTCGAGCAGTGCTTCTTATTGTGCAATGTTCAGATTGTAAATAAATTAATAAAAAAAAGTAAAAAAGCATTTTTTGTATTTAATGTTCGCTAACTAGAAAACATTTAAATAATGCCAAGTTTTCCACAAACTTCTAATACTGTAACTTTACGCCAATACGAGACGAGAGCTCATATCACAAGAATATCACGGAAAATAATTTTAATAAAAATAAAATTAGTTCTTAAAAAAAGAACAAAATATCAAGTGTTGGATATCTTTAGAGGTGAAAAAATGATCTCTTTAAATTGATCTTTAGATTGATAAATCTCATTCTTATTCGTATATATAATAAGAAGCAAAAAAATAATCAATTTCCCATGTTATTTTCCTATGTTCGAATGAACCCGCTCACCCGGTATATAGTATTATAAAATAGAAATTTATTTTACCAATATTGAAATACGCTATTTAATTCACCAAATGTGAATGTGATAGAACGAGGAAGCGTTTAACTCTTCTTAGCACAAGAGAATTCACCAATAACGAACCGCCGGGAAAGCCCCGATTTTCCCATGAGTCTATTCGCCCCTGCAAACCTTGTTGAAATTGACAGGATGTATTTTCCATTGGATTAACTATTTGAAAAACCAATCATTCATGAAATAATTTTTGTGTTACAATATTATTTCATTTGAATGATTTTAAAAGAAAAATCTACTTAGGTTTTTCCTGTTTCTTGAGAAACAGTAAAAACTTTAGTTTTACTAATAAGTTTTAGTGTAGCGAATTCACCGAAAGACTTTCAATTTCAAGAAAGATTAATTCGTGCAGAATTATAACAGTTTGTTCGAAAGAGATGAAAATGGTAACTACAATATTAAGTTTCCTCTAAAAGTTTCTAATAAAGAAAGAGGTTGAAAACTAATCTACAGAATAATGAGAGCCAGAGTGATTTTTTTTGTATTGTTTAGGGTGACTGGTGCGGAATAAATTATTGTCTGATTGCTTAGCAGATCTCACACGGAAGAAAATTGTTTCGTGCTGCACGATACTGCAGCTTGATAAAGGAACAGTTTCATTAGCTAGAAATATATAAAGCACAAATTTTCCTCATTATTTTTATGTAGTGTAGATGGCGTAACAAAATGTTTTTAAATATTACATATATTGCAGTGATTACTCTCAATTAAGTTATTAAACTATTTGCCTCTCTAACAAAGCTCTGTGAGTAACTCTTTTCTGAGCAAAAAAAAAGACAAATCAATTATTTTTCACAGTGCATTCTGTCCTCTCCAAATTAACGTGGTTTGTGCTTTATTTTAATTTATAAAAAAAATTCTTGAAATTGGCTACTTTTAGAGCGACAAACCCTGTATATAAGTAAATTTTAAATTTTGAAATAATTTTATGAAAGTAATTTAGTTTACACACTTAGAGCGTCATTATTAAGGGGATCTAGAGCGATATCGAGCTTTTCCGTGTAGGGTCGACGATTTTGAATTTTGTAGCTTTGGAGAAGACGTCGAGACGCCGCTATGCACGGTGAGCAGATCGTGTACTACATCGAGGAGGGTGCACACGCCCGTATAATGTTATACATTATTAACAATCTTGTTACTCCTAAACAATCGCTCAAATAACCTTATTAACCATCAATTTGCAGTGGTCCTAAATTATCATGTAAAGCGTGTGATTTTACGCAAAGTGTGCTGTGATTTTTAATTGAGTTTCGTTACATATACATATTTTTTAATTAAATAATAATATAACAATAAACAAAATAGGAAGTACGTATTTAAAATTACGCTCAAGTTTCAGGTATAAAATCGTAGTATTTGCGTAAAAAAATTTTGATTTATAGAATAGAGGCTTGCTCATGGGCTTGTTAATTTTATTTCATTTTTTGAAACACAATGACTAATCGTCACTAAAACATTACAAGCAAAATTAACGTATTGTTGGTCTAAATGCGAAAGTGTAAATTTAAGCTTATCTTTTGTTGAACAAATTTTTTATGCTGTTAGCATTTTATTTGTATTATTTTTGTAAAAAATAAAATATAAATGAAAAAAGTTGTTTATTACTTTTTATTTTTCAAAGCTGTTAGTACAACACCTTCACTTATGATTTTATTATGCTTCTAACTTTCTTCATTTTCTTTTTCAGATTTGTTAAATAAATTAATTTAAAAATTTAAATAATAATAAAAACTGTTAAATAGTTGACTAAATAATAATTGTTAATATAAAACTTTATGTATACACTTGTTAAAATGGTTAATTAAAAAAACTAATTAAAAATTTATCTAAAGTTGTTGAGACGTTAAATCTACTATTATCAAGCTTCCCAAAATTTTATGATACGGTAAGTAGTTTAAACCTTTTCTTTTTGAGTGTTTTTGTAGGTAGAAAATGTGTTCCTTTACGTTTAGACGAGTACGCCCATTTTTTCAAAAAATTAACCAAAACAAACCAAGTCGATTTTGAGACAGCAGCGCCAAATCGTGGGCGGCTGGATTAGGAACCTGCCACGCCCGCTGTCCCGGGAATCACTAGGTACCCACACAAATTTTCATCTTCCCGCTTTTCGATGTTTTTTTTTTTTAATTTAAATTGTAAGCTGTAAACATAAGATACGCTTAAATTCGACACGGTTTTGCAAAACTCCAATTTGTCGAAAGCGCACTCTGAGTGGAAAAGTACGCAAAAATTTACGAGGAAAACTATTTCTTATAAATAATTAAAAAATTATAAACAAAGTCAAACTAACGCTTTTATTTACTTTAAAGTGTGCTAGGTGAAAAGCTTAGAGCTTGACGTCTGTTTTAGACGCCTGCGTCGCGTTCAGTGTCTTCTTGCGGAGAGCTTTCGAACTTCAGTCTGACCCGAAGTGTTGCATTCGTAGTAGTCAAATTTATTGGTGATAAAAATTATAAATTTAGTGTTTTTCCATTAATTTCACAATCTATGTGCATATCTACCGACCCGCAGTGCCAAATTGTGAATTAAAAAATAATTAGTAAATTTTTACCACGTTTTGTTGTTCCGAAAATATTAATTTTATTAAAAAATAACGAAACCATACTGAACTAGTGCCAAATTTTAAACAATTACGTATAAGTACACAAGTTTTTAAATTTGTTTTTTTTTATAATCGGGTATATTGTGTAGTTAATAAGTCATGGGAGCAAAAGGGAGCGTGGAGGCTGCTAAAATCAATGCACAAAACTGGAATAACCTAGAGGTGAGATAAACTAAAATATAAAATTTTAATCTTAATTTTCTTGTACAATTCAAGTTACTTTTGTAATCTTCTCGTGCCCAAACAAAAAATAACCGACATCCTCTGAACTTTGACAGTTCACACCCCTAAATTTTGTCATTACACAATAAAAACGCTACATCTTCTCTTATAATCTCTAAAATTATAAAAATTTGCAGAAAACAAAAAAGTGGTACAAACTAAATTAGCAGTTACGTTTTAATTGGGCAAAATTAATTATATCCAAAAAGCAATTAGAGACATTCGTTTCCATCTTTATAATTTTTCGATTAAAAAATCGTTAATTATTTAAATTTATTGTTGTTTTTATTATACTGCAATGACGTAAAAGCTGTGCCAAAATCATATTTTTGGGATGCCAAATTTTCAAATTACACCACACCTAAACATTCAATAATTTTCTAACCGGAATAACATTAAAGTATTTTTATTACCCCAACTTTTAGTTTTAGATAAAAGTGGTCGATCAGTCAAGTTTTATAATCCTCTTCCTTTTTGTTTATTTAAGGTGTTAATAGATAAATGGCTAAGCTGATAAGAAAGATTTATGTATGTTGCGCTTTTTATTGATGATGATTTCAAAATATTTGCCGTTAACCTTTTCGTTTCACATTTTTACATCCCCCGAAAGGATATTTCAATATTTTCCCCACCATCCATTCTCTTCTATTCTTGTTTACGTAATACATTTTTAAACTGCATTATTTTGCAAAATTTACCAATTCTTTGATGACCTATATACTAAGGGTGAACTCAGGTTACAGTGTTACATGTCAAACGTTGCACTATTGTTTTTCAACATCCAAAATGCTATCTCATAGCCGATTTAACCTCTGACATTAACAGCTAACTGGAAACGCTGGCCTGTAAGCTCAGCTCAGCATCCAGAATTTCGTCTGCGCTGCGTATGAATTTTTTTCTGCATTTATAAAATTTACCTCTTCATCGGGATTTAGCACGAATTACGTAGAGCTTTGAGCGTTTAAAAAGTTCACGGTTCAAGCCCTGGAGCACACTTGTTTCTTACCACAATTTCGATGTTTGTACTTAATAATAGGGTAAACGATGAGAAACTACCCTATTACTTTTATGTTTCCCCAGCATAATGAACACTGTTATCCGGGGACGTCACTTTAAGAAGAAAAATAGTTTGTTAATGTAATAAGAAAAAATTGCTCATCGGTAAAATAAGCAGAATTTATCTTTTTACAACCATCAGCAGTGGAACCCTCCAGAAGTAAATTTAATTTGAAATCACTCTAATACGAGGGACACTCTTAGCAGGAGTACAAGGGATGCCAGCACAAGACCGCCAAGTTTCGGAAAATTTTGTAAAACGCAATTGAAATTTTATTTTGTTTTTTCTAGTAATTTCGAGTTGACCGAAGCAGAATAATAAAGCTGCCAATTGTTTGATTGATAAAGAAGTGCGAGGAAATCAAATTAGCAGATAATCGATACGTCACAATATAACGACTTGGGCATAAATACCAAATTTTCTCGCTCGCATTTTCGTCTAGGGAACGTCACGACGTTTAGTTTGGAAAGTTTGTTTGTATATTTGTTCCAGTAAAAACTTACAAATGGAATACTCGAGCAAACACTGCAATATGAAAATTTTACGGAACTTCCTGCTGCGAAATTCTAGGAAACCATCGCAACTATTTGATTTTAAAATATCGTTCTCTCCCTCTTTCGGATGGTTTTAAAATATTCTTTTCATTTTATATTCTAAAAATTTGAATTTTCACTTGTTTAGAAAACTATAATAATATGATGTACATTTCCCTTGCTCAATGAGAGTGTGCGAAAGTCGTGGGTTTACTCAGGATGCCAAGCAGGATTATTAAAAATCAAACTAAGGACGAATAAAAAATTTTGGAGTTAATTTTAAAATTCAAGAATATGAGAGAGTACAAATTTTGAATATTAAATAAATAATAAACGAAAAAATTGGAAAACTCAAATCAAAGACTTGAGTTAAAATAATCCCAACAAAACATCAGGATTATCTGAAAGAAAAATCGCAGCCCAAAAGAATTGATTAATTATTTAGCAATCTTAGTGTAATAAACTCTTTCGATCGACAGCTCTCAAATTTTTTGGAGACAAAATCCCAATTTGGAATTGATAATAAATGATGTTACATTAAGGTAATAATTATTTTGTATACAAACGTGGAATGCATAATACAATGTAACAATATACGATATGCTGCCCCACTAAGCACAAGGGGGTAACTGCAGTTTCTATTGCTTCGAGTTAATCGATGATTTACAATAAAGGAAATGCAAATTATTGTATGTATGTAAATGCATACCACTGATTTTAATAGACTTCTATTTATGTACATTAGCAGTGCAGAAGCGCTTTAAAAGCTACAATTCAACTGGATTTGGGATTCATGCAGATAATACAGCTATTTTTGCAAAACACAGTATTTTCAGATACCACGTGTGCTTAGTGAGTAAGGGGGGGGGGATATTCGTAGTGAGTGAAGAAGCCCGACAGGACGTAGAAAACCAAAATTTATTATAATTTTTCATCCACTAACCTTTGGTTGGCATACCTATCCCCATTTCTGTGCTTGTAAAATCGTTAGTTGCAAAGACAAAATTAAAAGTAAAATTAAAAGACATAAAAGCAGAAATATATGATCTGCACTTTGCCAAACCAGAGTCAACTTTAAGTACCATACGACCTGATCTCTTCAGCACAGCTACCGTGCATGTCACGGTAAAAAAAAATTCCAAACGAAAACATTTGATCGTTATCGTTTTTGGTAACAATTAATGAAAATTTCGCTGCTCCTTACAACTGATTACCAGTAGACCTGTCTCATTCCTGTCTAAGGAAAATAACATATCTTGTTAAAAAGTTATTTCAGTTAATTTAATTCAGTTATTTAATTAATCCGTTATGTAATTTAAAAATTCGAAATTTATTTTAATTTTTGATTCTGTTCTTTAAGTGCGTTTTAAAAACCCCCATCCACTAAGCTTTGGTTAAAAGCTCAATTCGGCACCAGCGAAAATAGCAATAAAATGAGAATATTTCAAGGATTTCCCGTAACTTAGAGAAAAATATTTACATTTCACAAAATAAAGAGTAAAACAAAACTGGAAGACAAGAATAAATAGTCCCTCTTTTAGTCCTTTACATCGATCAAGGATTAAGAGGTCACTACATTGATAAATAGCATAATTTTTCAGCGGGAATTCCAAATTGAGAAAATAACTACACTCATTTTACACTTTAAAAACTTTTGTCGTTTGATTTTTTTGGAAACATTGGTAAATTTATCAAGTTAAATTAATTTTTTGCTACGACCGAGAGATTTAAATTACTAATTTTTCAAATTTAACAAAACCCACCGCAAAGAAACAAGAAATAGAAGAAAAATAAAAAGACAAATGTTTGGGTTAAACGGATACGTTTGTCCTAGATAAATAGAATAAATGTCTCGTATTTAGTTTTATTTTTAAAACTAAGGGGTAATATAATTTTAGCTAATTTTGTTTTAGTTTTAATTGCTTTTAAATTTTTATCAAATTATTATTGTTAATTCGACTGAAAACACGAAATAGGACTTTTCTTTCGGAATAAATTAAACGTTCGCTGATTAATCTTGATGGACTCGAAACAGACAGTTTCATGCTGCATAGCTGTCGAAAATATCGTATAGGACTTAAATACAATATTATTTTTGTAAGCTTACGTCGGGTAAATGAGTCAAATTATAACATTAAATTTGATCTACAACTTAATTTACTGCGTTGCTCTTAATAGAGAGGCGGCACAATTAAGTAGTCCATAAGATGGGCTGGAGTATATATCGAACACGCAATCTAAGCAATTAGTGATAAAAGGAAATTTTGATGGACTTGCCCTGAAGATAAAAACAATTTTGAAATATTTGAAAATGTTTGTAACTATGCAACAGAAGGCTTCGATCAAATTTTTTTCAACCGATTCAATTTATTAAATCTTATTGTTCTCTGATCTCGATTGGGATATTGACAGACACTGCACTGCTTATAATACATATGTATATAGAGCGTGGGCGTTCCTTGAGCAATTTATAAAAATAGTTTTTATAATTTCTAGTCAAAGTAACAGATATGTTAAAGAAGTCGGTAGCAAAATTTTTACGCAGTTCATGCCCGAAGTTTATGGGTAAGATGCACAAATATTGCTTTTTCAAAGTTTATTTTGATATGTAGATTTGGAAAAACTTCAAAAATATGAAAATGAAGTGTTTACTTTTTTGAAAAAGAATTCCAAGACATTTTGTCATATTTTTATTCATTGGAAATAGCTAACCTTTTAGATGTAAAGTTTTAGTGCAATCAATAACCACTTTCTGTCCCCTATTCTCTCAATTTATTCAACTTCAATCTAATTTTAAATTCTAAGTTGACTTGCTAGAGAATTTAGCGTTTGATTTCCTCATCGCTATTAACTCACAAACCGAAAAGGCTAAATTATTCCAATTAGATTTTAAAAATATTGTTCGAATGAAATCTACTATCGTTTTTTGCAGTATGTAAAAATGTAAAGGGGTGATTTTAAATCATTGATGCACTGATGAACTTTGGGGCGATTCAGGTAGGCGGGGTGAACGAAATTATTACAACAGTAATAATTTTTGAGTCTACTCTTGAAGAGAAAGAATTGAATTCCAGAAATCCAATTGCTATTGGAAATCGAAAATTTATTTTATCGCTGTCCAAAGTAACGACAGAGCAAGATGTAACTGTGCACCTCGACTTACTACCAGCAGCGGTAACAAAATTTTTCACAACATTCTCCCACTCTTCACACCCGAATTATCCTATATAAGGACAACCATAGTAAATGAAAATTTGCTTGAGTTATATTTAATTAATTTCGAATTAAGCATTTATTAAGCTAATAATTAATATTGTAGCATTGCAAAATATTATGAAAGACTGCTGCATGCAGATGTGCATGAGTATCATATGGCAAACCCAATTTTTTAAAAAACATTAGAATATTAAAACAATTAATTGTAGATTAAATTTTTTAATTTTGAATATTCATAAATCAAAATTTTAATTTTAATAATTTATGTTAATCTTATAAAAAATTTAATTTTGATTAAAATCTTCTCCTTTCCAAACGACAGTATTATTATAATTATTTTTTTCAAATTTACAGTATGATAACAAAAAAGCAAGAAATATTTTTTTTGGAGTTGAACATAGCTAAATTTTCTAAATTAATTTTATATTCAATGTGAATTTCTAAAAAAGGGGAACAGCCTTTATCAGCATTGCTATTATAAAAATGCTGAAAATTAATTAATATTTTATTAAAACTTAAAAATTAAAAAGCTGAAAAAAAATCATATTGTTACTTTAAAGTTATATTTAAAAAATTCTTTACAGAGAATCGCAGCTACAAGTTTTTGTTTTTGAAAATGCAAACTTATAAAACTTAATTGCTCGTAATGTCGTTAAAAATTTAATAAGGCACTAATTAACACCCACGCCAGATCGTAACAGTAAATATTAAATTCCATATTAAAGGGTTAACGAGAAATTCTGCATGAAGTTATCACTTCTGGTTTATCTATAAAATATATTTATATTATTTTTCTAATATTATGATTTCGGAACATTAGTTACTGACGTTTGCAGCAGTGGTTTAGTGCGATACCACTGGCCGAGTGAAGAAAAGAAAATTCTGGGTTGGATGTTAGACTTATGCCCGGCTTAGCTCAAGCCTGCTAATAGACATCGACAGTTTAACAACAACAACTCGTCCAGTAAAAGCAACTGTTTGAACTTAATACGTAATGTACTATTACGCAAAAAATTAAATTTTTTAAACAGAAGCTTTTATCGGTAAATTCTAAAGTAAAAGCAGTTTTACTTTTGCTAACTTTTATGAAAAATAATTAATTGTGCGATCTCATAGTATTATGTAGTTTTGAATCTCGATGAAGTTAACTTTTTTATAGTTTTATCTCAATGGAAAAGTTTGTTATCCGCACATTTTAACTACACTAAATTTTTGAAATTTCTGGTAGTTAAGTCATTAAAAAACTGATATACAAAATACTTTTCGGAACTAAAATTCGACATATAAAATGCATTGTAAGTATATTATTTGCTTGTCTTATTCTAATAATCTACTAAGCTTAAAATACAGATATTAAATCGTTTCGTTTATTTTCCAAAGAAAATCTCGGTATTTTTTTAACCGAACATTTCGTGTCCATTTCGATAGTTGTTCAAGTTCGATGGTAAGGAAAGGGGGTGGATGGTAAAATTACAATTTAATAACAGTTTATATATTAATTAATATTTAGAATAATATTTTTTCCGATCCAATTTAATTTTTTATTTTTAATATCATTTTATTACTTGCGATTTTAAGAATATTTCAAATTATTTTTTTCGTTGCTTGTATATTAAAAATGTGGGTTAATTTTCTCCACTGATTATTTTTTTGATTTTTTTATATTTAAATTGTAGTTGGTTTATAAACTTTGATTACTATTTTTACTTGATAAAAATAAATAAATTATATTTTTTAGAATAATCCTTTATTGCTTAAAAGCCAGAGATTCCAAATTATGAATAGATTAATCAGGAAAAAAGTTTTATTTATTTATATTTTTTTCAACCTGCAATCATTGAATCTAAATGATTTATAAAATAACTGACGCATATTTTCGGATTTCAACTTGAAGCAATAAATTTATTTTTATTTTTTTCGTTATTTTGAGTTTTTTGAGAAATGAAGTGGTTTAACTAATTAACACTGACTCCTTAAATTTTTTATTCGGAAAAACGCGTCAATTATTTTGTAAATCGTTTTGTTTGAAAAATTCAGGGATCAAATTAAAATAAAAAAAAGAAAAGATATGCTTTTTTGAAAAAAATACAATGGTGAACAATTTACACTAAAAAATTTTATAGTTTTGGTGCTAGCTTCGGTCGATAGATGAAATTTGTATAATATATTTTCTTCAGCATTAAATTTTTTTGAGGTTCTCTGGGTATCTTGGGGCTTAGTCTAAGTGGCTTTCGGAGTTTCTTCCAATATTTCTTGGAGTTTACGTTTACTTTAAATTTTTTGGAGTTCCCACACAAATATTAAAAAAAAATTAAATAATTTCAGTAAAAATTTTAATATTTTTTAACTTTTCAATTTATAAAAAATCTTTCTTTGCAGTTTAAATTCGAGCTAATATGTAAACTAGCAAAATTAATTAATCGAGAACTAATTATGTCCGTGTTATTTTTGACGGGTAGAAAATTGCAGGATTCCTTTCAGAAATTATGCTCTTTGACGCTTTCAGCACCGGATAGAAAATGTGTTCTTTCTGATTATATGGCTAAGCTGTAACCACTACAATTGTTTTTGTAAAAGACACATTGTCAAAATGCAATTTTAGGCTTCCAAAATAGCTTATTGTAACTGTGCAACTAATCTATAATTGCTACTTTTACCTTATATCTTATCTAAATCGCCGACAGTCGTCTAGAAGTTGATTTTTTAGTGTAGGTTAATTGTCTTAGCTCAGAAAGAGTAATTTTGAGCGGATAGAATACCTAACTCAATCTCTAATAAACCAAAAACGAGATGCCACACACTTTTTTTTACTTTTTCCCAGATTAAATATTCGTTCTTTCGCTCTAATACGCACACGACGTCATTTGTAACGTAACGCCAAAAAGTAAAAATAAAAAGCATTAAAAATAGTGAAATAAATTTCGATAACCAAATTTCTTAGATTTCAAAGAACGATTATTTTAGTTGCAGTGGAAGTTGAAATTTTTTGATTCAAGTTCCGGTGTGTTTCGAGTTACTTATTTGTGATATGTATTCACTTGATATTTCTTAGAAATTTACGACCCCATTGCACACACCATATCATTCACTCATTTCTAAGTTATTTTATTTCCTTTTTTCCGCAATTTATCATTTCAAAAATCAATAACCTCTTTGACACCGGATCTTTAAATTTATACTTGACGGTACAGCTCTTCATATTGAAATTTAACTGCTTACTGCATCACTCACTTTGTTGTAAAGTGTACTTCGGATTTTAATCTCGACATCAGCAGAATTTATTTGAATACAATTTACCTCCTTTCCTTGTTTTATGTTATCGAAATGTTTCACGATGTGACTTTTCGTCGCTCACAAGCCATCTCGCAGTGTTTGCTAATTGATGGAATGTGCAGCAGCTTCACAAAAATATTTTGTATTTAAGTTTAGAGGCGAACTCGAAACACAATTGCAAAATTGATTTCGACGAAATTGGGGATATCTGGAGTAATTGAAAGATCCTATCAACCATTACACAGAATCGGTCAGTGCCTTTAGCGCTTTTGCGAAGGAAAGACGATAATGTATTTACTTTATAATTGCTTGGAGTTCAATTTAATTAGATGTTTAGAAATTTGTCGCTTTTATAGGAATTTTTCGACCCCCTTATCGTCCAAATGGTTACTGCGTTTGCTGGAGGGTTATATTATGATTAATTAAATTTCGAAATGATAATCGAATTAAATGGAAAACGTATAGAAAACAAACAAAATGCAAATAGAGGAGGTTTAAAAAATTTTGGTATTCAAATTAAGCAAAATATGTATAGTCGACACTTGTAAAGGCCACAACCACTTCAAACCTACGATATACAAAAAGTTGGGCAACTATTTGAATATGTTTTGGTAATTTTACCTAGCTAGACTATAATCTAAAAGTTCAAGTGATAAATTATGCATTAGAACCCCAATAGTTGAAATTTTAAATTTTTCGACAATTTCTTTAACAGGAAATTAAATTTATCCGAGTGTAGTTGCATAAATTTGAATAACCAACTTTGAAGAGGCCAATTTTTAATTTCTTACGTTTTTTCGCCTTTTAAACTTTACCTTTGCGAGCCATTACCCATAACCTTCCCCTACAACTGAATTATTGTAGATTTATCGAACGACCATGTAACTCCACGTATCGAAAGGCATAGTATTTAGAATTTAAATAAACCGCAATGACGATGAATTATTAGAAGCAACAGGATTTTTGAAATTTAAATAAATTCAAATTTGACTGGCTCGTTTTTAAAAACACGGGTAAATCTACTTACTATAAAAAAAGTTCCAAGTTGTAAGCTGAATAATAATTTTCCAATTTTTACCGTTGTAAAAGGAAAATAAAAACGATTAAAACGATAACGCTTTTAAAATTTTCCGATCCGATGGGATCCTCTTGCACACCGATTGTATCAAACGACCCGACCAGTTTGATAAATTGCGAACATTTCCTATTCATCAATAAAGAGTAGATTGCTTTAATTGAAATTTTATTGTTAATTAATGAATTGCGGTTATAATTACATCTGGAGGTACCTACACTTATAATATTGATGTGTAAACGTTCGATAACTGGGAAAACAATCGGGAATGTAGTAGATAGAACGTAATGTTTAGACGGTGGAGGTGACGTCATCCGCCCGGATACTTGGATCGATGTGCTGCCTCTCCCTAACCAACGCATCCAGACGGATGCTGTGTTGGTATCAAAACCTAGATAAATGTGTGCCTATTGTAAAACTTCCTAAATATAACAGACACATTTTAAACTTTAAATTTCTCATTTTAACCTCGGCGAAAATTACGTTGCATAAAAATATAGGGTGAAACCTAATGTATTCAAATTGTTAACCACGTGGAATGGAATACCACGTGTTTAATGAAAATGATTACGAAAATTTTACTGGCTCTAAAAAAGATTGTTAAATTTTTTTAGAAGCAATCAATTTCGCATAATGGAAATGGTTCCCTAAAATTTTTTATACTTTTTAAACTTTTATATCGAAGGATAAATTAAATCCTAATTTTTAGATAAAGTTTTTACAACGTCGACTTTTTTAAGAACTTTTGTTATACAATATTCTGCAACATTAAGCTAATAAGTTAAAAAATTACTTTATGGTAACAATTTTGTTTCCTTCCTTCAGGAATTTAGCAAATTTCATAACATTAAAATGTCGGTCGGACTTTAGCAAAAACTAAAGCAGTTTCCAAATTATCAAAACACAGTCTTAGAATTAAGCTTTATTTTGAGATCATAGAACTTACATTTGAGTTCGAAACTTAATCATTTTTTGTTTTAATGTTCTAAAAGGTACTTATATAAAATTGGTTTTTAAAATTACTTTCACGGAGACGTTCAAGAAATAATCGGACTTTAAAATATGTTTTGGCTTCACAATACAACGTTTTGCTTCCAGATTTAACAAATTATTAATACCCACGTTGGACGTCAATTAATTGTTTGTTGTTTAAAACCAATTGCAAATTTTTTATAAAAAAAGCAAGTTTTCTTTTCTGTTAAAGGATTAACGAAGTTTCTTGAGCTTGCGAGTGGAAAATTATAAAAATCCAATGAAAAAGACTTTTGAAAATGAAGAAAGTAACGAAAAAATTCTGAATACTTCCAATTTAAAATCTTATAAACCATAAATTTAAAAAATCTCAAAATTATAAAACCATTTTAAACCGAAAATTTAATTCTACTGACGGTAAACAGAGTGACTGACTGATTTAGGTAGGTACAGAAGCGCATATTCTAAAAGTCTAATAAAAAAACTTTTAAATTTTTAACGAATGTTCCATTGTTCCGATTCGAACTACTTCAACATCTTTTGAAAATATCAATTTTCTTTTGGGCATGCACACCGCTTGCCCCCACGAAATCGGCGCCCGTGCTTATAAATCATTTTATGTTAATTTTCAAGAAATTATACTTCTGTTTAAAGCTCTTTCTAAGACGATTTAACACATTATTATTTTTTGACTTGCAAAAACGGATTTTTATTTTAACAAAGCAATTAAAATTTACAAGAAAGAAAATGGAAAACTTATAATATAGGTTTTAGGTAAAAAATACAACAGAAGACTTCCCCAACTTGCCGTGATCAATTAAATTCAATTAAAAATTCAAGTTTACTTAATCGATATTTAAACATCTCGGGAAAGCTTTATCTACGAAAATAGTAATCTAACAAGACACGAACCAAACTAATAAATATTAATGTTGATCTGTGATCTATTCCAAAACGTAGTTTGAGCAAAATTTACTTATAACGAATCTAAAAATAATTAATCATTTTGAATGTCAATTAAAGTCGACTATCATAAATTTTAAAATAAATTACTTTTTTTAACATAAAAAGTAGTAGCAAAAGTTTTAAGATTAATTTATAAAATTTTAAGTCTGTGGTGCTAACGTTTCCGGCCTGTGGACGTAAATAAACTTAATATTTTTTCATTATTGTAATTTAATAAAAAATGCAAAATTGTTCAATAACTTTCTCATTTCAGCACAAACACAAATCTGTACATCAACGGTCTCAGTCGCTGAACCGTGGTGTACGAGGACAGTGGGGCTCTCGTGGTCCCGAAATCGGTCACGGAGATATGTGGTGACAACGGGGGCAGTGCCAGTGCCCCGCAGCGATGGGCAACAAACTTAGCTGTTCTTGCGCCCCCCTTATAAGGAAAGCTTACCGCTACGAAGATTCCCCTTGGCAGACTTCGAGAAGACGCGATGGTCATTTATTACGGTATGTATCCAAATTATCGATCTAACCGCGTAATTGAATAGCAAATTGTGTTTAATAAAATTTAAAATTTCTCTTTAAGCTTCGTGGGCGTACCACGATGACGTTTGACGAAAATCAACTTCTATTTTGTGTTTAATAAATAAAATTGTGTCACGCAAATTTTTTCAATTACGATACGATGTTATGAGCGCATTAACGTTCGATCTAATTTGAATTACATAAAAAATTTATGAAAGTGACAAATCAAAAATAATTAATTGATACATCAGAAAATTTGCCATAAACATTGATTTTCAATAAAAGCACCACTGCTGTTGTAAATTATGTACATATTACACCAAACGAAAAATAATAATATAATTAAATTATTATTTAAATCAGTTTACGAAGGCTAATCAAAAAATAAAAAAACAGGAAGTTGTTTTATTACATGGACAAATCAGAAAAATGTATCTAAATATTATTATATTGTATTTTTTTATAAAGTTGAACTTCATGGGGTGAAATTTTGCAAGAGAGATCTTTTCATTGAATTTCCTCTTTTGCAAACAACAGCAAATAGATAGCTACCATATATAGTTGAGAAAACTTGAGTTAATCTATAAATTTGTTAGAGTTGAGAAGTTTGTGGTTAAAATTGAAACTAGAAGCACGAAACGCTAAAAGAGAAAAACCTAAATGCAGTTGTGAAAAGTTAAACTTAAAGAAAAAAGGAAATACGTAATTTAGCAAGCTTCGGCTTTCCTGTTTTATCCCTTAAACAATGACAATATCGGATACATAAAAGATGCTACGTTACAGTTTTCGCATCTTGATCTTGAGGAAAAATGATGGAAAAACATGCGACACTGCCTGTGGCTACGCATTTATTAAATTGTAACATGGCTATCAGTTTTTAAAAATGCATACACCACCTTTCCGTTTCCGGTTAATTTTCGGGCTTTTTTTTTAGTCGAATCACAGGAGTAATTGTTGATTTTATTATAAATAATAATGAATTTAGGTTATTCAATCACATTTCGTTTAAAAAATGCAAAATATGAACCATAGCTAACGTAGGTGGCAGAGAAAGTCGATTGGAATTGCACAAATTAAAAAATTTTGTTTGAAAATTATGAATATTTGAAATATTGATTACGCAATTACATACCTGCTGTTATGCATGTCATTCCAATTTTGTCAGATTATTAAAAAAGGAATAATTATTTTTCTGCTACAAAAGTGTCAAAATCCAGACACCCATCAAACCCTAGTATTTTGGTCGAGGACTAACTAATTACCACTATCGACAAACGGTAAATTAGATTTTTGGCATTGCTACAATGCACATGGCAGTCTAAATAAGAATAAGTAGTGCGGTCGTTTCAAAAATATTCTCAATAATCAAAAGAGGAGATTGACATGGAATTGATGTCAATTTAAGTAGTACACCAGCATCAAATTATCTAAGAAGATTCAGAATTAAAAAATTTTATTTTTCACAAATTTCGAAAATGTGTGAGTTTATTGAGAGCAGCAATTACATACATTATAAAGAATTAGTTTTACCTCCAAGGCAGGACCTTCCTAAAATAAATAAATTGTAATCTAAATAAAAATGAACAGAAAGTGGAAAAATGGAACAGTAAAGGCAAGAGCAATAATTTTGAGAAAAATTTTGAGAAGGAAAATTAAAGCAGAAATCATAAATGGATTAATAGGAAGATAGAGCAAGTTATAGAAAATGTAATGAAATTATACGAGTTTAAATTCAAAAATAATTTTGGAATATTCTATAAGAAACAGATTCTAGAAAAATTTAAATCAAAACTTTGAAAAAATGGTTAATATCCAGTAAATTTGTTAGTTTTCTCAATTCATCTGAATGAAAAATAATTATTATACGCCAAGCCGAATTTAAAATTCAGATAATAGATAACATTTTTTTCAGGAATTTATTGTGCACAATTCGACAGCGTCATAATGCTTTTCAATAAAATTAAATCAAAAAATATGCCGAATTATCGGGAAAATTAGAATGTAAAATTAAAAATAATAAATAATTACATTGCTTCACTTCTTGATCCTTGACAGGACTTAGACGCCAAGTTTTTCTTGTTGGCTAGCAAACGAGTGCCCTAGTGGTCGCAATTTCCGCCTTCTGTTTTTTAACTACCAATTCATCAAAATATTTTATTTCAGGTTATGGGCGGAAGTTTTTCATGTATCGGCAAGTGGTGCAGGAACCGTGAAATGGCAGCAGGTGAGCGAGGACCTCGTACCAGTAAATATAACATGCATTCAGGACTCACCCGAATGTGTATTTCACATTACGGCTTACAATTCCCAAGTTGACAAGATCTTGGATGTACGATTAGTTCAACCTGGTAAGTCGCAGTTGATGTTTTATGTTAATAAAAACAAACAGTTATCAATCACCTGCATCTAATCCATTACGGTATATCGATTTATTTAAGAGAAACAAAAGAACGAAAAAGGAGTTTACTGAAAACTTTTTTGATTTCAGTTGTTTACTATAAAAAAGACAAAACAAAATTTAATTAATTTTTCTAAATATTACTTAACATCAATTTTACAAATAATGTACACTGTAAGTGCATTTTTTCTATCTAAAAGATAGACTCTTGGAGAGTTGGCGATAGACAATTTACCGGTTGTTTTAATTTTAGGTACCAGGATTGGGCAAGCTTCGGAATGTTTTGTATACTGGAAGGATCCTATGACCAACGATACGTGGGGCTTAAATTTTACTTCTCCAATCGATGCCAAACAATTTAGAGAGTGTTGCGTAAGTATCATCAGTTGTCAAAAATAGTTTTGATCGCATGAATTTTTCTACAATTTGATCGACAAGCATAATAAATTGCTAAACATTAAACAAAAATTTGAAGACAGAAATTTGTTCGTTCATTTAATTTGAAATGCCTTGCAGTTGAAATGTAATAAAATTATATTATAATTTAGTGCGTCTTGTAATATTCTTGAATGAAAATAAAACGAAATTTCGTTATGCCAATTTAGACATAAGTAAATTAGGACTTTAAACTAATTTTCCGTTATGCCTATAACACAATTTATTTGAATTATACACTCATCCACTTGCGCAATATTAATACGAAAAATTGGAAACTAAACAAAGAATTATATTTCGTCATCCAGTTTACCTTAAATTTTAAACGGTTTTCGGAAATTAGATTTTTGAATGAATAATAAATTTTAGTGATCGATATGTGGTTTTTAAATTTGAAATATGAATATGTATGCGGTTCGGCACAAACCGTACTTTAATCAAATCCAGTCCCACGTACGCCATTTTTTCAGCAAGTTTTATTTTGTACTAAAATATAATGTATTTCTCGTTAGTAAAGTCCATCTGGGCCGAAGCTCAGATTTTAACTTTTTCTTAAGTCATCAACAATTTATACGAAGTGGACCCTACCTCTTTAATTTGAAAAAATTTGAGGTTGCAATGAGCTCAATTAAAATTTGTTCTAGACCAGTTTGTAGAAGTCAATATTTTTGGTAAAAAGAAAAATGTAATTTTTTTATACTTAATAATAATGGAGAACATGGTGAGCATTAAGTTACCTAACGTAATCCCTTTTGTACAACTTTAACTTCCATTCACCCAGTGTAATGTTTTTAGAACAAGAGAATGTTTTTATTGCATGTTTAAGTGTACTTTAAATTTTTAACAAAATTTACGATTAATTCACTTCCTATTATTGTTTTATTAACGCACAGTTAGTGTATTCTAAATGTACTTATTATTAACAGTGTGATCAATTGCAGTCGCCGTCTTTCAAGTTCTCAAGGAAGGCGTCGTCGTCGTATTCTTTGAAGTTGGAACCGCCAAGTAAGCAAAAGTTTAAAACAAAACGGAAGCCAGTTAGTACGCCAGCATCCCCTAGCCGATCGAGAGAACCGCAATGTACCTGCATGACAGCGGAACAATATGCAAGACTGCGTGCTCAAGATCCTCGATATAGAGGTTAGAACAACCAACAGTTAATTTAGTGTAGAAGTCGCTTTAAAAAGATCTGCCCGATATATCAATCAATTGAGGTTTCAGTAATCAAGAGATATTTTTTGAGTAACATTCTGAAACTGGAACTTCCCAACTGGTAACATAAATAGCTATTTTCTGACCATTGCAAAAAAATTAATATTTTATAAAATTAAATTTATTGAGTGAATAATTTATCATTTGGACGAGAAATAATCTGAGTGTATAGATGTGAGGCAAAAAAAGAAATAATTACAAAGCGCGCGTTTTAACATCATTGAAGTTATGTCGATATCAAACGATATTTACAGCACTCACAATAATAGTGTTTTCTTAAATAACTGACTAACAATTAAATGACTGCAGTTTCGGACTCGTCCACGATTTTTTAAACAACATTATTCATGTGTATGAGATGAAACCGCAGTCATCTGCTGAAACTGTTCTGAAGTTTAAACTCGGCACGAAAAGTCTAACATTTGCTCTTAATAAACCAATATACTATTTTTTAAAAGTTCACCAACGAAAATGAATTAATCAAGTTTTCAAATTTTATTTTGCACAAAATTTAATGCCTTTAGAAAAACTAAATAATATGGAAAAAGATAATATATTGCAAATATAACTGTTTACTACATTGACTTTTATTTGAAAAAAAATCAAAAAGAGGTAAAATAAAAATCAATGAAATAATAACAATAAAATAACAAAGTTAGAGAAAATCATATAAATAAAGCCCAAAATCGAGAATACAAAAACATAAACAATGGGAAAACTGTTTTTTAAATTTTTATAACAATCGGATATGTAAATGAAACTCTCGTTAATCCGTTCACGACTCATAGCGACTTTTTAACATTAATTTTACTAAAACCTGATGTAAAGTAATCTTAATGATTTGCCCAAGAAACAGTAGATCTTTTATACTTAATTTTCCTAGTTTACTAGATAAAAGCTTAAAACATTTTCTCTAAAAAAATTATACGAGATACCTCAAATCTCATTTTTCGAATTAAACCACTCGAAACATAAACATGAAACTCACCTTTAATCGAATATTAATGTACCTACATTGCGAACCATCCAAAAATGTACGAAACTACGCACGCAACCTGATTATTATTTTTTTAATTAATTGTGGACAGAAAACAAACCACTAACTAAATTAAAAATATTTTTACTTACAATAGCAATTCCATCATATCATGTTGGATTAAATAATTAGTTAGAAATATGAATTGGGCACGCAATATTTAATTAAAGCAATCCTAACATCGCAAACATAAAGTTTACGTCGTTATTAATAAATCAGCAAAGGAAAATTTGTTAGTATTAAATAATTTAATTTTATATAAAACATGATCAGAAAATGTGAGTAAATATTGTATAAATTCGTATTTGAAAAGTTTTTAGAAAATCCTGTTATGTACATATGGTTTTTGTTAACTAAGCAAATTTAATTTATTTTGCAGAATAATGTGAATGTAAATATATTTATTAGGTTGTATTACGTTTGTTGCTTTGTGAAGGATAAACGTTTTGATAAGATGTTTGATATCTACACTCCATTCGCGTACACTTTGAACCCAGAGCTTTCAAAGCAAATCATGCATAAGTGATTTATTCTTTCAGGGTCTTCGACATTACCGAGAGCTCAAACTAGAACCACATCAGATTCGGAAACGAGAACAGATAAAGTTACTGCTGCTACTTCTTCCACAAGCCTTTATGATAATGTTGGTGCTACTTCACAGACTGGACCTACTACGCAAGGTAATAGTTAATCCATTTTCTTGTACCTTAATCGTGCTAAATTTTTAAATATCCAGCAGCTACGAAAGGAACACAAAGAGAAGGAAGTCAAACTCGACCGACACGAGATCGTGGTGTACAGCAGCAATCGCAAGAAACGAGTACCATGACTTCCAACACTTCAACTGGACCAAAGACTGTAACTGCTTCAATAGGAACTCAGAATAACGTCGGTTCCCAGGTATGCGTAATCAAGATTTAAGTGAATATAATATTAACATTTAAAAATTTCAAGGCTGCTCAAACCGAAACTCCATCACAAACTCAATTACCAGAATCATCCAAATCGGAAGGAATACAGGCTGGTGGAACTCTTCAATCAAACACAAAATCGTCATCCACTTCCACTCGACCGCCATTCCGAGAAAATTTACACCACGTTTTAACCAATACACGGTCGGTCGACTATCCAGACATGGACATGGTACGAGAATCGGCTCATCATCATAATCTCCTCAACAACAATATTAGTAGTAGGCGAAGCAAATCAAAAAGTACTGAAGATATGAATGCTCAAAACAGCATGAACTTAGATAGTAATACTATTAAGCGAATGTTAAAACCAATGCCTAGTGCCGAAAGTCCCGTTACATCGCCCGAAATGGGACGTAAAAGATATAATTACTACAATACTCATCATCACCGTCATCCAAACAATAACGGGCGATATTCTGAACCTGAAACTACAAGACTGCTTCCTAGATCTGCAATGGCACAAAATTCACGATTTTCCGGGTCTAGGTAATTTTAATAACAATTAAAACTCCTTTTATTAGCCTAAATTTGCAGATCGTCCCACGAAATAGGACGAGGTTATCCTGGGCGTGGATTATACTTAGAATTAGAACGGGGTGCAGCTGGCGATCTTTCTCCGCCATCCGATAACGTTTTGTTTGATAATCAATGTTATGCAACAACGCCGAGTTCGAGTAATGGAAATTCTGATCCGGAACAAGGAACTCATTATCACGGCAGAAGTCAAAGGCACGGTCATCATCATCCGGTAAGAAATTGTAATCCAATTAAAACTTAAATAAACTTTTTTATTGTTTGCAGAACGTAAACGAATCGTCGGCGTCGGGTTCACCTACGAGCCGCCTTCTTCTCGAATACGAAATGCATCTACGAAATACTTTAGCGAAAGGTATGGACGCCGAAAGTTATAGTTTGCACACTTTTGAAGCACTTTTGACGCAGAGTATGGAAAATTTAGGTAAAGAAAACCGTGTAGTTAGTTACAAGTTACGTTAGTACCTATACTGCGGTGTTTGTTTTAGAATTCGCTGAAAGTTTGCCAGGGTCTAATCAACGAAGTCCGTATCCTTCGAGAAAAAGTGAGTACTTTAAATTTTATGCACCAAATTATAAATGTTAACCTTTTCGCACTTGGTCGTCGTAGGACCAGCTTCCTCTAGTTCGTCCATAAACAAGTCTTCGACCTTACCTTTATCCCATAGATTGAGTGTTGATCGTTCTTCAGGTGCTAGAGATAGAGATCGTGAACGTGATGGATATTACAGCGATCGCAACGAATTAATCCGAGAAAGAGAAAAAGAACGAGAACGAGAAAGAGGATATCTAAGTGACCACAATACAGGGTAACTATTATCATTATTATTGAAGTGTTGTAATATCCAATCGTTTCTTGTAGTTATAATTCGAGATGCGCATCTTGTATTGGAGAATCTAGTAGAGCTCAGTGGTTTCGTCATTCCGATGGTTGGCGATCTGGTAGTTCCACGTATAGTTCGACGCAAGGATTACCACCAAGTGGTCATAAACGATCGCCGTGGGATTCGTTACCATCTCTTCGACAAGATAGTAGCCTTAACGATAGTGGTTATAAGAGTGCAAGAACCGACTCTTTTGAGCAGAGGTATAACTCATTTTAGTTTTGTCTAAATTTTTGAAATTTGCAATATTGCACTAGGTTTCAAATAAATTTTTTCGCACTAGTGCGGAAAAGTAATTATTATAAATATTCTGGCTACCTATCCTAAAATCGATACTCTGTAATAGTTTAATTAATACATTTTTCTTTGTTATTCAAATAATAGTAGAAAAATTATTGTGAGAAACGCGTATGAAAAGCTTATTTTTCATGACTAGTTGCATAAATAGTTATTGTTTTAAACTCATCGTCGATTTTTACCTAATTTTCATTTTAACTTTTGGATATGGTGAATTAAATAAAAATTGCATATTTCTGTTGTTAGATGATCTTAATTAAAGTCATAAAAGCAGGCTTTTTATATATTTTCCGAGAATGATACCCGGTATAAAAAAATCTTCTTTTTGGAACAGTTCTTTAAGACTTAAATTGTATTTTACTGTAATAATTCGTTATTCGTTATATTGGCACTGACATGAGAAAATTCCATGAGAAACTCCACTTTTATTTAAATTTAAAATTTGGATCTCTGTTATAAAAAATGTTCAAACCTATTGTCAAGAAAAAAGAAGAAACGTCATGAGTGCATTAAATACTCTGATTTTGAGTGCTTAGTTTGTCTTTTTTGTATATTTTCTTTATTTAAAGTTAAAGTCTTCTCAAGAGAATAACAATATGTCATTTCAATATTTTTGCTATCAAAAGTCTTTACGTTAACTTTTTTGATCTCTTTATTCGCTTTTGTCGCGTTCTTCCTCAAAAACTTTATTATGGTTTACTTTAAAAAAACCTGTATAGGTACCAATAATACCACTTTTGTATTTTGTAAATCTTAAGGTAAATGACCATTTTTTATTTAATTGAACTTGGTAGTCTTTGGTATATTGTAAGGGTCCAAAAAGAAATTTATTTTCCAAAGAATGACACTTTTTTTTATTGCATTGAGAGGGGGGGACGTTATTACTCCAAGTACAAAATTTTTTATATTTATTTATTTATGTATGTACCTATAAAGTAGACATCAATGAAAACCACTGTACTAATTACTATTTTAGTATAAATGTGTATGCTAATTCTTGTAAGGTTACACTTTTAGTTAAATAGATTTAGTTTCTTTTAAATGAAATATCTACTCTTAGTATGAATCACTGCTATTATGTTGTAAAAAATCGATCTAAAAAAGATTCTTTCAAATTAGCCATTTTCCATTGACCATTCCCAAATAGTCACTTTTAGTTAAGTTTTTAATGTGTTTCCTTTACACCAAGTTCTGACTGTGTGATTCCTACAGAACCTATAGTGATTCTAGCCTTAATACCATAATATAAATAAACAATGCAAAAATATTGTACATCTGAAAATTTACTCAAATGACTCCAAGGCATTGCCAAAAAATATACTAAATCTCCTAATACTTACCACAACTATCAGTTTAATTCTATGAACAACAGCATATAAACAGAAATTTGGTAAAACTCAGAATATAATGCAGTAAATCTGAAAATTTGTTCAAATGCCCCTCAGATATTGCTGAACGAAATAAATGTGCTTATCGTTCATACCACATATTAAAATATTTTTTATTGCTAATAAAAATTGATTAAGCCGATATTGCAATAAATACTGACATTAAAAAAATTTAAAAATTTTGGGTGAATTACACCAATATTGCTTAAACTGAAATGAACAACTCTAGCGGTTGAAGTCTTGGGAATTTTAGTATATTGTTGAGCCTCTGAGACATTTAAAACTAGTTTTTATTATTTTTACTAACTCGAAATGTGAAAAGTTCTGGTTTACACTGAAAAATTCAATTATTCTATTTTTTAAATTTTATTCGTTGCTACAGAAAACAGCATATAAACGATAGTTTGGCGGGCCAAATGTGGTCTGTGTACAAGTGGTCTACATACAAATAATTTTCAAAAATTTTAACAAAATGAGTTTGAAATGCCTGATGTAGGAAATAGTGGGCTACAGTCAGACTGTTATAATATTTAACTAAAATTGGTGATTGGAAATATTATAAATTAGTGTACTAACTCTTTTTCTGCGTAAACTGCACTGTGGATTGGAAAAGCTCTAGAGATATTGAAATATTTGGTGATTGCGTAATGACAATCGTAGAGTATTGATTTTTGAGTTTTGTATTGTATAGAGTATTGAATGTTGAAATGCTGCCTGAGAAATAGCAGATAAATAACTCTGTGATGATAATCCTCTAATATTTATCATGCCTATGGTTTCTTTGGTCTTTTACATCACTTTGTTTCTCCTGAATCAATCACAGAACGCATTCTGTTACTTGAGCCAATTTCCTTCCATCCATCCAATATCCATCCTGATAACAAACTGATCAGGTTTAAAAATAACATTTTCTTCTAATTCCTTTTCTCTAATTTAAGAAAACTGTTTTGCCCGAAACGAATCACATTTTAGAGTTCTGGTTGTAATCAAAAAATATAGAAGTCAAACTTCATTTTCAAAAATTAGTACCAAATTTCTAGCTTATCGAAAACATGCATTTTATAGCATTTCTACCCTTTCGTCTTCAATAAATTATAAAATTTTGTTATTAAAAAGTAATAATTATTCTCTCAAAAGACTTTATTATTATTATTTCAGCTTTGATTTTTTTCATAGAAAGTCCGCTAATGATTTATATTTTGAACGAAATTAAAGTTATTTTCAAAAGATTTTATATTATGAATTGTACCTATTCATATTGATGATGTACATAATATTATGTTTAAAATTGTAAAATGACATTTGAAGTAAGATTACAAAAAGTCAATAATTCAGGAAAAATTTATTTAAATTTTAAAGCTTTTTTGGAAACTTATTACATTTTTTTAAATGTTTTATTGATAAATTTATCTAATTTTTACGTGACTTTAATTATATCTAAAAAAATTAATACAATAAATACTGGTACTTTTCTCAATCTGTTTTCTCAATTTTTTACTCCTGGGAATAATTAATTTATTAATTTTTTACCTAAAAATACCACGTTGGTTTTTCAGATTTTCCTCATTACAATATCAGCACTTTCAGTCCGGTTTTCAGGATCGAAAATAATACTTTCAGATTTTTACAATGCATAATAATTATAATACATAATATTTAATTTTGTAAAAAGTTCCTCTTTTTTCTTGTTTATATTCGCAAAAAAGTAATTTTTTTGTATTATTTCTTAGCGAAGAAAAATAACTTTTTCCTAAATTTACTTTTTTACGACTTTTAATATGAATTATCTCCATTAACCTGTCACCGTGTCAGATTTTAATTTGACATTTCACATTAATTTCTAGATTTAATGCACCACTGTCTGGTTGAATACCAAACGTAGATTTTTATATAAATTTCGAGTTTAATTTGATTTATTTTTAATTCTATTCCTCTCATGTCTCGTATATAAAAAACGTTATAAACAGTTAAAAACTTCAAAATTTAATAATTTATTTTTGAAAATTTAAACAAAAATACTTTACAACTAATTTTGTAAAATACTACTTATTACTGTTGTAGAAATGTATTCATAACATTAATGCCCGATTGTATCGGAGTTACAATAATTAAGTTTCTTGTTAAATTAGTTTTCTGAAAATGTTCAGCAATATTGTGAAAATCTAATAATTATTCCTATTATATTATTTTTCAAACTTCCCATTTTTTTACAAACTTTTCAGTATTATTATTTAAATTCGAGATATTTATTATGCTTATATCAATAAAAATAAAACTACAAGAAAACTACAAACATAAAATTGTGGTAATTGGCATAAATTTGATAAACTTTCTATATAAAAATTAATGTAGTCATTCTATCACATCACAAAATCTCCAGGAGGTGATAATAATGAAAAATAATTCCAATCAATTAAATTAAAAATAATTCAGTTTATTCAATAACGAAATTAAGGTTTTTATCCAATCGAAATTGAATAATCTATTTATATTCGTTTGATATATTATTATTTGAAAAATAATAAATAATTAGCTCAATTATTAAAAATATTTTATAATTAAGCAAAAATAAGAGAGTCTGGTTAGCATATTATCCGTTCAATAGGCTATATTATTAGCCTCGCTTTATGCAGACTCTCGTTTATATTATTTAGTTACATCAAAAGTACTAAACCGATTTTAACCAATTAACAAACCAGTAAATTTCATGATTCAATAATCATTATATCGTATTTCAGCAAGATTAGTTCAGAAATTTAAGTCATACTTGTGTTCGAAACAATTCAATGATACCCTCACAAGACAAAGTCTTTGTTATCGAAGATCTCTAAAAATAGAGATCATTACGGAATATTGGACATAGTACATGATGTATTGGCCAAAAAATGCTAACACTTTTTTTATGTTTTTATAATAAAAATCATGATTGTAACAACACGAAATATTTATTTTATCCACAACTTTTTCATTACAATTCAAGAAGGGTTACCCCCACATCCACACCCAGCGGCGACACGCAGTGTTTTAAAATCGGTCACTGTGCGGTCACCCATTTAAGTGCAAACCTCTTACGCTATATTATTTGAGTTTAATTAAACTTTAATAATATCCAGCTAAGAAATTCGTTCTTCGAATCTGAAATATTTGCTCGCAATCCGACTGGTGATCACATCGAGCCACCGCTGTGAACTTATTCGGCAACATTACTCCTCCTCGTCTGTGTAATTTTATTATTCCTTAATTTTTTGCCGATTTAATTTATTAAATTGGACAAATTTTTCTTTTTACATTGTTTAGCAAATTCAAACTTATTCTTTTAACAAATTAATTCCATCTCTTATTTTGAAATTTAAAACATCAGTTTTTTTTGCAGTAACTAAGTAATTCAATTAAATAAAAAGGTTTCAGGAATTTTTATCTTCAAATTCGGAATAAGCTACATTTTTTAAAATTAAAATTACAACGTCCGTTATAAAATATTTACATTGCAAGAAAATTTTTTTATTATTTAGAATTTAAATTGAAATTAAAGCTCCGTTACCATTTTTTGCTTGGATGTTAACGAATATAACTGAATTTTTCTTTTATTGCAGGGGAATATTTGATAGACAAGATAGTCTTCGATCTGATTACATGAGCGATAGGGAATCGAGGTACGGAATCGTTCAACAAGCTTCCATCGAAAGTGCTGACTCCAAATTATGCTACCTTACATCGTCGGAGGTAAGTGATTTATATATTTCGTTATGAAATTGAATGCGGAAAAAAACTGTCGTTAAGGTAAAGCTCTCGATGTAGCTGGATGGCTTCGCTTTTTCATAGTAAATTATTGCGATAGCGCATAGAATAATCCAATTAGAAATAAATCTCGAAAAGAATTTATTGATCTGTTCGGCCGAGTTAACATTATTTTCTTGTTTCGGTTTGTAAGTTTTCAAAATTCTTCTTGTATAATAGCAAATTTTCACACGCAAACATGCTTAACCCAATTACATAATTTTTTTGCAAAATTGAATTTTATGCCAAGTCGTAAATTTAGAACATTCCATTTCCGAACCAAACATTTGCTTTATTAAATATAATTTTGATTATTCCTGCAAAATAACGCTCGAATGGCCTAACTTAAATTTATGGCACACATTAGCAGATAATAATGTGAATTTCGTTTCTTATTGAGGAAACTCAATTAAACAAAGTTTATTTTATAAAAATAGAAAATGTGGAACTCAACGAAAGTTGGATGCATAATTCAAAAAATTATAATTACAAATGGGTGCATTATTTATCATTTTGCATAATACGCCCACACTTTCGGTTATATTTTAAGATTGATTTATACAAAACTTAGTATTGCAAAAAAATGTACATAAATAAAATGGAAATTTAAGAAAATGGAAAAACCCTAAAAGCATTTCATTTCTAAAATTGCAAAATTCTTTTGCGTTATTAAATATCTTCTTAAATTTTATTTACGTTATTAAGCGAGACAAGTATCGAATCGAAGTTTTGAGAAAATTTAAAAATCCAAATTTAAAGTTTTATTCGTGCATTGGAATACATAATCCGGCTAATACAATTATTTGCAAGTCCTTCGTCAACTGTAACGTGCCAATGTAACTTTAGTCAACATTAATCTCTTCAAATATTGGACGGATTTTAAAATTTTCCTGTTAAAGCGAATGAAATTATCACAACTTAAAATTGTCTTTCAGGCTCAACTCAATTTTTATTATATTTAAAGCTTTTTACTTATTAGGACTCCCCGAATTCGTCTTGCTGACGCTGATGGTTTTTATGCAGGTTCGTTTTTGCTAATTGATAACATCGTCTGTAATGTTTTTACCATTACTTTTAGATTAAGTCAACTTGAGCAACATTAACAACTTTTTTCTTCTATTACGTTTCGTTTTTTTTAAGTCAATGATTTTTCCCAGGTTTACGTAGGCGATCATTTTTCATTCTGCCTTCACGTTATGATGTGTTTGTTGACACGTTCTTCCCATTTCAGTCTCACACTTCGTTTCACATTTTTTTGCATTAGTTTTATAAGGTACGTAATTCGTTTCAACTTTGTTTTTTTCCGCATATATTTTATTATCATAATTTTGAATTTCCTACGCGTTATCTATTTAACTCTGCGATTTTTTAATTATTATATTATGTCGTTCTCTGCTTTGACGTTCTTGTTAACAAAATATATTTTCAATGGTTCAAATGGCAAAATATTGGGAATTACTTAACTGAGCGTATAAAATTGGGATTGAACGCGAGAAAGTTACAGAAGGATCATCGATGAAGAATCGGTGAGGATTTGAAATGAAAGAGCGAGCTTTTCCATTGACAAGATGTAGTTTTTTATACAGGAAAAGCTATCACATAGATGCAATTTCCAATTTTTATTATAAAATCTTCCTGAAAGGTAACATATCCGACCGAAGGTAAAAGTTATATTTGAAGGTTTTAAAAATTTAAAATATCTCCGATATCGAAATAATTATTTATTATTACTTTTGTAAAGTGATTACAAATAATTATTGTTGCAGTTCTTGTAGGAACAAACAGAAAAAGTGACAAATTTATGTACAGGTCAAGCTCGTACCTCTTTCTTTTTCAATTGCAGAGGGTGGAAATGATGAAGAGTACGGAAAGTTCTGTGGTAATTGTTTTTCATTGTTTGCACTAGAACAAGTATATAATAGAATTTAAGCAACCAAGCGCTGAGCAAAACGACTTTATCAATTACACTTGATTTAGTTTAAGTATAGAAATTATCCACGCGTAATAAGTTTTTATTTTACTGTTTTGCGAATTTTCTTTGTAATTAGATTTTCCATAATAAGATTTATCAAGAAAAATTTATTGTTGTTGTGGAAGCATTTAAATTGCAGATTTTTTACGTTTGAATGAACCGAGCACAAAGCTTTGAAAAAATAATTTATGTTAATATTTGACAAGCGAAATAAATCTGGAAATTGTAAGGAAAACGTCAGTTTATGCGATCCTTAAAAATACGGCACCAGGAAAATTTTATTTTGACTGTTGTAACTGTAAATCTAAATTTTTTCAATTTAACATTTTGTATCCATAATCTGTAATTTCCTCGTGTTTTTATGCCTACTTATTCAAGTGAATTATTGTTTTCCGTAAAATTGGAATTGTATGAGGTTAACACTGGAAAAACATTGCCGAAAACAGGAAAGTTTACGCTTGAAATATCAGAAAAATATCTTGTTTTGGTAATTGAATAAATGCCGAGGTTTTGATTTTCTTTGCCCTACTTGAATGCCAAATCAGTTCGTAATCTTCTAGTTAGACGATTTAAATTTATTTGGCAAAGAACATTTTTGAAATATTATGAAAGCTTTTTTTGCGTTCGCGAAACTTTCCTAATTTTCAAAAATTATAACAAACGACTGCAATAAATTTAAATTAATGAAACGTAAAATTGTACAAGTTTCTGTTACTCACCGTAACTCAGGTTTCAATTTGAGATGTTTAATTAAACCTTCGGAGTACTTGAAACAAGTTTGCCAAACGACAACCGCAATCTTATATTGTATGCAACATGTTCCATCGTTTCATCTGTCGCCCTCTCCTCTCCATTACACCCAACTCATTATTTCGAAAACTTTCACTTATTACTTTATCTTTTAGGAAGTAAGGACCCATTTTGTTTGTTCTTGATGGTTTTTAGTATGTAATAGTTTAGATATAAAAACAAATTACCTCTTGACAATGAAACCATAAAAAGAGAATCGATGTGAACACTCGAGGAATATCCAATTACACGAGGGAAATCGTTTCGTCATTATTGTTGAATTTCTTTGTTTTATGGCTTCGCAATGTAAATAATAACTCAAAAAAGTAATCTAAATTACTGCAGTATACATTTAAAAGTTCTAGAGCAAAACTCATAATTGCCCTAAAAGTACCCAAAACTTACCGTATCCTTGCAACTGCTTTCTGTTCTAAAACAGAAAAAAGTAAAATCACAATTTACTAATTAAGAAAAACCTAAATTTAACGTTCGGGACGGTAAAATTGCTTAATTAAAAACTTGAACTTTAAGTTTAATTGTACGTGAAATTGTGCAGATGAAATAATAGACCAAGATTTTGCAAATTGAAATGCCATCGATTGAACTCTCGAATATTCCGTCTAGACCGCATTTTTCATTTAAACAGCATAGATTTAACTTTTTTTAAATTTAATTTAGAAATTAACACATTCAGCGCATTATTATAATATGCAGATATACCTTTGTCTCGCCAAGGAAGGAATTAACTTGGACGATTAACTTTTCCGCAAAACAAATGTTCTGTGGGATTCCCCGCTTGTAGAATTTTTATTTTATAGCAAATTTTATACTTTTATGAAGAATTACTTGCCTAATTATATTCACAGCAACGCGAAATTCTAATGAATTTGAAATTGCAGGTTCTTCATGTACAAATTCACATGTTAATTTCAGAATAAGACAAAAGGCACATCTTAAGCTGAGGAGCACTTGAACGTTCTGCACTTAAAGGAAGAAATTACGTATAGAATTTATCGAAATAGTTAAAATAGATTTAATTAAAACGTAAGAGTATTGAATGCAAATGAGAGCAAAAGGAACCAACATTAGTTAAACTTTTACCTTTTTTTTGGCGGGATATTTTATCTAATGTTTGCTGTGAAATTTGCTATTTTTTTTTTAAATCATAATTTGAATATAAAGATTGAAATTTATATGAACACATATTTCCCAATGAAGGCTTCAAATTTTACTACTTTATTTGAAGAAAATATTTTTCTCCATTTTTCCGGATGTATTACTAATAATATTCTTTTGTACAACACTCAAAGGTCTAAAAAAACATCTACATTATATTATAAAATGTATAATTGTCAATATTGGCTAGGTATCTAAAGAATTTTCAATGCATAAAAAACCGAATAAACTCATCACCATAGAAACATTCTGTTACTATGACCTTTGGTCATTTTTCCCGTCTAGTTCTTTTCGCAAAGGTCACAGTTATTGTTATGAATAACACGATAATAAAATAATATAAGTTGTGTACCTCTAATTTATAACATTAATGCCTTAAGCTTCTTAAATTTCGATGAATGAATTAATCAAAATTTTATTTTGCCAATGGAATTTTATAAAAGCTTGGCAAAACAGGTTTTTCTTTTTTTAGATCTTAAAAGAAATTTGAATACTTCCGAATTTAATTGAAACCTTTTCATGCAGTAATATGTGAAAATTTAGCCGCTTAAAAAGCTTTAAATCTGAGGATTTACCTAAAAAGGTCGTTGCTTTGTAAGCTATAGTTACATAATAGCATTTTACATCATACGTAAGCAAAGGAGCAAATTATTGAACGAGTTCCCAGATTAAAAAAAAAAACTGGTAGGGGAAATGGTGAAAATTCTTACTCTGATTTTATATTAGTGTTTGGATAAATTCAGTATATAACGTTTCTCTGACCGAGTAATCAATTATTGATGTAAAGTATTTCTTAGAGAGTAAATATCTGAATTTCACGATCATGGTGTGTAAACTTAATTTTAGGAAATAACCATTTGCATATTCAATATTATTGAACCAATCACAGATAATTAAATCGTGACCCAAACCTATGAAAACTTTATTCTGCTACAAAATTTCTCAGGCCAACTCAACTATTTTACATTTAGTTTCGGACTCGGTCTCTTTGTTAGAGATAGAAACCGAGTGGTCGTCAGTGGGCAGAAGAGATTGAAGAAGAAATAGATTGATTGGGTCTCAATTGCTTCTAAATTATTTCTGATTTTGGTGGAATTATATCTTAAACTATCGTTTGAATTGAACGTCGGAATATTTCACTTTAATCGTCATTTTAATATATGATATGCTTAAGTGCTGAACCAAGTGAAAAGGCAATTATTAGAATTGAAACTCGGGACAAGAGTTACATACATTAATTTAGTCTAATTAAAGAAAGTTGTCAGAAACCGGGCAAACCCGGGTACGAAAGTACGTAGATAAGAGAAAGTAATAAATAATAATTCAAAATAATTGCTTTTATGAATGTAAACCGGTGGAATATTTTACCTTTCGTTATATTTATAAGGGTTTACACTCCCGCCCTTCTATTAAGAAAGGGTAGAAATCTAAATCAGAAATGGATGAATGCCAAAACAGAACGCTTCATTACATTAAGAAACCGCTGCTTTGGGAATTTTTTCTAAATTCATATTTCGCTTTCACAAGACAAAAGTTTACTTTTAATTAAACTCAAATTACGATTGAGATCATAATAATATTACATAAAAAAATTTCATTATCCGGTTTTTCTCGCAATTTTTCTGTTTATTTAAAAAATATTTGAATTACCATTTAAAGCTGTCCTATAGATATCCCAAACCGCAGTTGCGTATTTGCATAATCCTTAAGTTTTATCCAAAAATTTCCTGCAATAAATTTAATTGTTGAAAAGTAAAATCTAAAAATTTTTGCGCGAATTACTAAAAACTTTATGCAAATTCGAAAAGCAAATTCGCACCTATTGCTATGACCATAATTTACGCCTTTCCTATAACACCCGCAGCTCACCCTAATTAAAAAATTTGCATACGCATTTTCACATTAATTTATATTATGTTGAAATTAAATTTTCGAATTCCACGTGGACGTAAAGCGAAAATTAGAATTATTTCGATAGAAATTTTCATTAAACAAGAAATTCTTTATTAATTTTCGTCGACGTGATTTCGAAAGAAATCAAATATTGACATTGAATTTCGTCAACAGTTCCTACTAAACTCTTTCTTAAGTGAACCAGATCATGGTCCTTAAATTGATTCCACCAAAAGTACAGCAATGGCTTGGCCCGGCCTTGTCCTTATTTCCTTCCGGGTGCCGGGAGCTTGCGCAAAATGCCACCTCGGAATGTCATATCCTAGTGCGCGAAAAGCTGCTACAGGCAATGTGTGTTTGCATTTAATTTAATTGTTTTGAAACTTTTTTGACTAAAGTCATTGCATACATTTTTAATTAAATACGAAAAACATATCGACGTTTTAATTCCAACCTTTCGCACTGATGTTAACCAATTTGGAATTTACCTTTGGGTAATTATTAACCTCCTGTGCGTGCTCATCATGACTTGTTTTCGACTTGTTTGGTTTGTTAATTAGTAAATATGTACAATTCAGACACCGAAATGAGTGAAACCCCATTTTTATTCTTTTTAAAAACAAATAGAAAACATTCTCTTAGTTTGTTTATAAAAGGATGTCTAAAGTACGCAAGCGCATTGTGTCTGCGATAATGAGACTGGTATGTATGAAAATGTAAAAAAAAATTGTTATCAGCTGAGCTGGAATGTAATTAATTCACAGAGGGCTTTAGTAATTACTTTGGATGTAATTTATAAGCACGCAAAATTTTAGTAAACCATTTCCCGCCATTATTTATGCTGTTCAATCCGGGGAGAGCTTTTTAATAAATTTGATAAAAAGTAATTTTGTTTTTTGTATAAGCAAACGTCGATGGAATCACAAAAACTGCGCTCTCAGCAAAACGAAAACTCACCATTTAACGTTCAAACGTTTTCCAATTAAAAAAAGAAATTTTTATTTTTCATCTTCGTCAAAAACAATGCAGCGGAAAACCGAGCAAAAATTTTTTGTAACCTCTTTGCTTGTCCTTCTGAGGGTTATTTATTGGCGGGATTTAAAATGAAACTTTAGGTTGGCTTGCTTAGAAAATTTATTAAAAGAGTTTGTTTATTTTGTGAAACTGTTTGCCTAAAATGCATTGTCGAAAATTTCCAAGGGAGAATTGATTAATTAATAATAAATTTCCCAACAATTTCCTTTTATTATGTTCTCGTTATGACAGGCGTACTACAGGGTGTTCTAGCAATAAAAAACTTTTACAATAAACCTACTGGATAATAAAACTGGAAGGAAAATATTATTAAATTCACTATACATATAGGTACGAATATATATACAGGTGGAAACATTAAAAAGAAAACTTGTTCATAATATTTTAGCCATTATAAACTTTCCAAGTTTTTATGGCAATTTTTGCAATTTAAGTTTTTTTATTATCGCATAAATTCGTAATAAATAATAAATTTAGTTGTGTGTACATTTACAAAGTAGTAAATTTGAGTTTTACGCGGATTAATCTTTTACATGCAATAGCTATGTTGTGACCTACAAACTTCTGTTTTATATTGAAATATAAAATTTGCGAAATTACCGACAGTAAACTGCAAGTTTTGACAAAAATATAACATAAATGCGAAAATATTACTAAAGGTTTATAAATTATTTTGATTAATAAATAATGCAACTGACGATTGGTAATAATCTCAATAAATGGATGACGGCATTACGAATAAAGTTTGGTGAATGGCGAAGCTCATTACATTCGTGAAATTTAAAAAACGTTATAAAAATAGGTCACCAAGTTTAAAAATGTTTTTCACCAAAATTGAAAGCTTCAAAACAGAAACTTTCCCCCGATAACTTGAAACTTACTAATTAAAATTTTTCAAAGCGGTTGGATTAAATTTTAAAACTTTTTGGCAACAATCAATCTATTAAAATTTTTGACAGTTTAATCATAAAAGATTTTGGTAAATTATTGTATTTGCTTTCAGCTTCTGTTTAGTTTCTAAGTTTTGATACAAATAATGTAAGACCTTTTAAAATTATCTTTGTAATTTACTTTACGTACACGACTATAGAAAGGATAGCATATCAGGTAGTTTTTATCTCTCGAAAATGATACTTTGCAGCGGTGTTCGGAAAATTTTTGCACATAAGCATAATTTTTGCACTTTCCGCACGCTTATTAACTTTCCGCACGCTTATTAACTTTCCGCACTCATACAATAAAGAAATGCTATACCCTTATAATTAACTCGAATCGTGAATTCCTGGCTACGGCGGATGTTGATAAGCGATAAGGCACACCTGCAAGATTATAAATAGTAAAAGACGGCGGTTGTTTCTACTTTAAAATGCACTACTACTCTGTCTGCGTTTTCACTGTCTACTGAAGTGCACGTGCATTTTGCATGACAAGCTAATAGATAAGAGTATTATTTACTTCCGTTATGTCGCGTCTCATTTCTATTAACCTTTAGTATATATAAACGTTACTTTTTAAAGCATAATTTATGTTCTTTTTTGGAAAGGACCTGTCTTGAACGTAAAGCTAAATACAGTGACTCGTGCAGAAAGTTCCATTGCGGTTTCGTAAGCTATCAGAACTCGCTTAACGCTCGTTCTGATATATTGCTTACTCAACCGCAATCTTCAACTTTCTGCAACACGACTGTAAATAGCTATTACAAGCGTTTTGCTTGCAAAATTTATTTACAAACTGACAATAAATTAAGTGAGTTTTCACTAAAAGTTTGCTTAGGGTGCTTAATTTTAAATTATTTCGGTATTAAGTGATAATGAAATACTTAAACGAGCTTTAACGATATTTATTTACATTTACTTTAATTTGTAAAATTTGTAAAATGAATTCATATACAATACCTCCTTAATCGTCGGTACATTTGTGTAAATTGTAAACTGGTAAATTTCCAAAAAAGCGATCCTTATGATTTTCTCATTAGAACGGTCAAAAAATGTTTTGTTTTCCAACAGTCATTTGAAAAGATTTGTAGATTTATTATTGAACCAATCAAAGGTGTAAAATAAGAAAATCAAAAAAATCAATGAAAAAACCACAGGATTTGAAAAAGGAAATTGTTTTAGTTAAAATTAAACTTTCAGGTCGGAAAGAGATCATTTCCCAACTGACTGGATGGTAATTATACTTACCGACCGCAACCGGCGCGTCGCGCAGCGGTTGAAAAGTTTAGATTAATAATAACCAATTTTCCATATTAAGTATATTTTAATAATTCGATTGATTATTAACAACTGCTTGTGAATAAAGTATGTTAAAAACTAAATAAAAAAGTATCAACATTAAATTTAAAATTTTCAGTTTTCAAATATTAATAATTAATGATGCTCTAGAGTTTTATTTTTATTTTCTATTTTTAATATTTTTGAGTAGCTTATTTTTATTCTTTATGTTAAATTTTGCTTTTCTCTTTAAATTAAATGCCTCGTAGTAATTTATTACTTTTATAAAATTTTAGACTAAATTATGTTATATATCTTGAATTTAATCTTTCATTGACTGAAATATATCTTCTCCTCTTAAAGTAAAGCAATTCGAATTGAATTACAAAGTAACCTTTTAAAGCTTCAAGGTAGGTTCGGTAAAAGTCAAAAATATTTTCATTCATTATATTATTATTATGCATAAGAAAAAATATAATAAATGGTGAAATGTCAAAATTAATAATTTATTTTAGATTGGAAAATTTTCTGCATTAAAACAGCAAATTAAATAAATTTTGATTAAAAATGTTTTATGAAAAGTCAATTTATGGTTCGGTTTAACACAATGACTTTACATTGTTGTTATGAAATGAGTTGAAAAAATCGAAGATATGAATAATTGTGAATTTAAATCGAAATTAAAACGAACATTGGAAATTTTTAAATGCGTAAATGAAGAGAACCTGAGGTGAAAAGCGTCTGTAATAAATTTCCTCGATGAACTTTTTTGGAAATCTAAAAGTTTGTTTGGAACTTTAATTTATTTTCATAATGCTTTTTACCGTAATATATTGTATGTTGTTAATGTAAAGATAAACCAACCTTCTTGTTTATTGCAAAATATGTTCAACACATTAGAGCTTGTAATGTAATTAAAAGTAATAATAATTAATGTGTAAATAATGCATTTTCCACCTTTGTTATGAAATTACTAGCGGTAGACAGTATTGTTTGACTGCATTGATAACAAAATTTAACTATAAATTTTAGAAAATTCGAGCAATAAAATTAAATAAAGCTCAACCGCTGAGAAAATATCGTCGTTTTTGAAAACCAAGCAATAAATTTCGTCCGCATGTCGCCAAGTTTTAATTTAAAATTTTTAAATTTGTAGTTTATAATTAATAATTGACAATTGCTTGTAAAATCAAAAGTTAGAACTTTGATTACGTACCTAATTTGCAGCATAACAAAATTTGTAATGCTCTATTAGGTTGCTAAAGAACTGACGCTACGAACTTGAAACTTTTCTTCGTAGTAAACCAAATTACATTACAGTGTAATATGCGAGTCGAGTTAATAAATTTTTACTTTTCAATATGCATGTAAAAGTTTTTCATAAGATGGTTTCTATAATAAATCACAGCAAAATACATTCTGATTTTTAGAATTTTTAGCCTAAGGCTAAACAAAATCAAAACTGAAAACTGAACAATAAAAATTATAACAGACCACAGTTTCGTTCTTATCCACCATTTTCTTGAAAACACTTGACTAATAAATTTTTTTTCTTTTTAATTTTCTGAAACTCATTTTGAAAAAACTAAAAAATTTAAACTTGCAGTTAAAATAATCAAAGTTTGAAATTGATCAATTTTGGTAAAATTGTGAACGTTTGAGTAGCACACAAATGAAAACTGACATCTTGAATTACAGTATTCTCGGGTTTTATAGGAAATGTAATTTAAATTTAAAAGATTTTATACCAAAACCTATGTAAGTTTATACCTTTGCCTAGAAGTAACTTTAAGTGACGTACAATAATTGAAATATAAAAATAAGCAAAGTACACTAGAGATTTTTGCAAAAATTTTAAAAATCGTGACAAATTTTTTAGGAAACAACATCGCCAAATAAATATTTTTCAGAAAATTCAAATGAACGGCTTGCAATTTTATTCTATCAAGATCTACGTTCATTTTATATGCAAAAAGATCAAACAATGGGTCGAGAGTTATTGGAGGTATCAAGAGATCACAATAAAATGCACGAAATTGAAATGATTGTTAAATTTAAAAATACAAAAGGAAGAACACGTATTTCGGATAAAAGCATTTGCTTATAATACCGACAGGAGGTATTCATTGTTATAAAATTTCGCAAAAATTATAAAATTAACTTCCGGCTTTTTTAAATTGATGGACATGTCAAAACCGCAACCTCGCTACGTATGTGCAAAAAAATTATGTCCATGATTTTGGTTTTCCACATGTCACGTTATCAAGTTTTACTAAAATACAAAAAAATTGCGAAAAAAGTTAGGGAACCTAATTACAGACGTAGTTATGTATATTGGAAATGCAGTTAACGATTATCTTTGGTCGGTTGCTAACTCTAAAGGAACCTACGGCATAATTAGCACGATGGAGAATAAAATTATCTAAATTTATTTTAGAATACCAGAATATCTCGTATTAAATTATCTTTTTTTCAGTAATTTTACATTTATTTTCTACGCGAAAACATCAGAAATAAAATTTTTTGCTTCGTCTGGAATTGAACCCGGTGTTCAACTTTACCAAGCACGTATTTTGCCTTGAACCGCATGAACGCTTTTTATAATTTAATTTAATTGTAAATTTCAAATAAAACAAAAAGGAATTCTGTCGTTTTAATTGTTATATTTATGTTCAATCCGCCAACTTACTTCTACCGCTTTTTGTGTAATTAATTTTGTATGTACGATTATGTTTAATAAAAATTTCAAGTTTAATGAAAAATAGACACAGAAAATTAATTAACAAACTACACTACCTAATGTAATTAACAATGCATTAACGATGTGAATTCATACACTCGTGTAGTACAAAACAGTAAATAGAGTAAACATAGCGAATGTGTAGCAAATTACTATTTTAGTTATCAGGACACAATTTTATATGTTGCATGATGCAAAATAAAATTCTATTATTAGAAAATCGTTTGGTGTTTGTTGTCCAAGTTGGTTTGAACTAGTAAATTGTAATTTAGCAATTACACGAATTTGGTGATTACTAATATTAGTAATGGAATTACAGTTCAGTGGGGTTCACACAGCGAAAATTACATCAAAACGTTTTAAATTTAAAAATATAACAAAATAATAGGGGGTTCTAGGTTGAAGATTGTTTAATTCTTTTACTCAGGTGATTGTCATTTGTCTGCGCAAAAAAATTCTGGCGTAAATGGGCGCCAGGTAAAAATAATAAAACGCAAGAAAATAAGAATCTTATTTATTGCAAAGAGGCAGATATTTTTTACTTTTTTATATTTTACAGAAGTTTCTCTAGCCAATTGAGTAGACATCAGGATCAATAAAGAGAAAAAAATCCCTAGATTTACTACTCGTTTTCACTTCTTGAGAAGTAGTCACATGCAGTGCAACATTTCCAAAACATAAATTGCCGCCTTTTTAATTCGACGACAAACGGACGCCGAGATAAAAACTTTAATCAGGAAACTAGTAATTGCTTCGCTCAACTATTAACTAATTTTAGAAGCCATTTAATTTATGCTGTCAATTAACACAAGTTGTCTGGTTAGTTTGCTTGAAAAAATTAGAAAAGATTAGGATTACGGAAAATTGATTTCTGCTTTGCGCTTTCCGCCACTAGAGGGTGCAACAAGTGCTGCGGCAGGAAATTTGTAATACTCTCTATTTCTTTAATTATTTTATCATTTCACTAAATTCAGCTAAATATTTGTTATATTATGTCAATGCTGTTTTATAACAAGTTTAAAGGAAAATCAGAAAAAGTAAATAATTATTTTTGTTTTATTCAAAAAGGAAAACGAGTACGAATGTAAACGAAAGAAAAATTCAATAGATGCTGATGATGGTATTTCAACGTAAACAAATCTGCAACATTGTTGAATATTGCTACCACCACTTTGTTTACCGATTTTGTCAATAAATTTTTGAATTTGAATATTGCGAAATTCAAAAACTTCTTACTGAATTAGATGTTTCAAAATAAAAAGTTCTGCTAAGTAATTCTACGATTGCACTATAAAAAATGTCCACTATAAAATGTCGCAGTTTGTTTTCTTTAATCTTGGAATAAATATACTTAACCAAATTAATTACCCCTCTATGATCAAAAGAGCGGCTTGACGGTTTAATTTATGACGCCTGGAGGAGTTAACCGAATTTATTTTATTACTGCATATGAAGTATATTATATAATATATACCTATATGTTGGAGCTGTAAATCAAAATGCGACTATACATTCTAGCTATTCACGTTTACACTATATTTACATTAATATCATATAAAGTTACTTATAATCACTGCTCACTGACACTATATTTACGTATTATGGTAGAAACTTTCAACAGACCCAACTCTAATCTGGGTATTATATTCACCATGTGAAACGAGATAACCAGGCGTTTTACATATTGTGTGAATAAAAGTTTTACGGTAAAACTTGTCATTAAGCGAAAACGTGAAAAATAGGTTAAACTGATTTCGTTTCCATCAGAAAACTCTGTATTAATATTTTTGCTGAATGCAGAAAATTAATATTTGCGCAAATTGAGTGTAGATGATGCACTTTAATATTATAAAATGCAGAGAAGTAGGTAAAGTCGGAGGAAATTTAATATTATGGTTTTACGTTAAAAATGAAATTTTATTATAAAAATGGAATATTTTATAAAATCAAAATTGTTTTTCAAATAAACTGACGCAAGTTTGCCGCTTTAACAGAATAAATCACAATAACTAGAAATTTTAATTATTGTATTATTTCTTCACTTTATTGTTTTGCTGTTGCTTCACTTAGTTTTGTTTAATATTATATTTTACAATTGTACATATTAAATACCAAAAATCCACTTGAAATTTTTTATTTTAAGCTCATTTCTACTACATAACATAACGTTTCGACATAATACATATGTATGTATATATAAAGATTTTCAATTTACGTTTTATTTTCAGTCCGATTCAAATAAGATATTGGTCACGTTTGTTGCTTCAAGCAAAATACAATTCAAGTATTTGTCGAGACATCCCAATAGATTCCTATTTTCAGCGCACATATTGAAGTAAGGCGTAAAGGTTATCATCGAGTTTTCTATTCGAGTTAATTTGAATTCTATTTATAATTTATTTCCAGCTCTCAAACGAATTTTATTTAATAAATATTGATCAAATTTGAATATTTGCTACCCGAACGGCTTCGATTTTCGAAACTTTTGCGAATCCAGAGAACATTATTTAACACCACGTAGATTCATGCATAATTTTCTCTTAAATTTTGTTTTCAAAATATCACATTTCTGACACTTTGTAAACGGTTAACTGCAAACAAGGACTACTTCAGTTCTTTTGATGTGTATCCTGGACATAATTATAACCATGTTGAATATGATTGATATTCCTGTATTTAAACAAAGAGCCACCGCTCCAGCCAAAGAAAGTTTTAATGGTTTTGACCTTTATCAAGAAACATTTAGTTTACAGAAGTTGTTAATGTGCTAAAATCAATTAAATTTTCGTGTCCTGTGATGTTTAACGCGGATTAATCGCAAGCGCCACCACAATTTTTCCCTCATTTTTACGTTTACATAACAAAAAATTAGCTGCCTTATTACAAAGTGCGTCTACAGTAGTAGTCCTTTGTTGTTGGCAACAAATATGAAATAAATCCTATAATCCGTTTTTTATTTTCATCCTAACAAGACTTAAATAGCATTACTATTCATGCTGGTTTTAGAATTCATTAAACTCACCAAGTTCGCTTTAAAACCAACGTCCAGTGGTTTCAGTTGCGAAATAAAAACCTCAAATATTTAAACAACTCTCGTAGAATAATTTTTCGAAATTATTTTCATTTGCAGGTAATAAACTGCAAAGTTTGCTGCGAGGATCTCATCTTTTAAAGAGCACACCGTGTGTAATCAAATACCACACTTGTAACATAAATAGCTATTATTATAAAATGCAATTAAACTGGAAACTCAGTTTGTTCATTCTACACCGCTATTTTGATAATTTAGTCTATGCAAAGTGTACGAACGTCTATGTCTATTATTGATTTTACTTTTCGGATTATAACTAATAGTATATTATACATCAAGATAGTCAAGTGATATTTTATTTTTGACACTTTCTGAAACAAAATTTAAAAATTTGACATTTTTCACTTGTTTTGCTATTGTAAAAAGCAAAAATAGAATTTAATTAAATTTGTTTGAATTATCATCAATTAGTTCTTCAAACAAACAGTTGACAAATTCAATTAATTCCCATTTTAATATTACGAAGCTACAATAGGGCAGATTACCAAGTTAAACCTTCAAATTATTTTGAAATTACTACAGTTTGGAATAAGGATAAGTCCGTCAATAGCGATAGATTGACCGATAAGTTTTCTCTTTAAGGATTTTATTTTCTAAAGAGTTCGATTAGTTTTGAACAATTGTCGTTTGATCTTTACCTTCGGTTTTATCTTTTATGGGAGAAACGTTTTCTTCCAAATATTCGCTTCGGGCACCTTAATTTAGAACGAGTTGCCGAAGTTATCCTATTTTGTTACTGGAACCCTGGAAGTTATTTTAAATATGCCAGTGTGATTCGCTACCGGCTGACGGAGCGGTCGTTACGGGTTCGAACCTCGAAGTTTTTTCTTTCAGTTTGTATTTCAAAGTAATCCATTCCCATCTTGAAAGATCAATAAATTAAGACCGTTTATCTGAAATAGTTTACTAAAAGTTCATGTCCCTAAAGGAATATCGGGGTATTTCTAATTGGTCACATGTAAATTTCATGCTTGAGCCAATGTTCAGCCGTCTTGTTAGTTTACTATTATTGTGGGCATTACATACCGTGCTGTTCTGGAATTTTACGGAAACTTAAAATGTTATTAATGTTCTAGACCAATTTGAAACATATTTGAAAACTTGTAAACACAATTTAATTGCATGCTTGAAATATTGCAAATTAAACTATAATATAAATAATAATGTATTGATTTATGAAGAGCAAAAGTAGGTTAAACACAATCGCTAACATTGAAATGAACATTAATACTTAAAGGTATATTGTACCGAATAAGGTGAACCGAAACGGCCGTACCATAATCAAATAACTTAATTATAATTTTCATTTTCATCAATTGTTTTTCTTAAATTTTTCCTTTTTTAAATTCATCGATTTGTAACAATTTTTTCGGGCTACGTTTCCGACAACATTACAATTTTAAATTCAAAAAATAATACGTATTAAAAAATGGATTGCTTTAGAAACCTATCTTGAAAGACTCAACACCCACTTTTAAGAATAAATTGTATATACATATAGATGGGAAAATCTTCAAGGATTAGTTTACAATTTTCTTTCACCTTTACCTTATATTTTAATTATTCTACATGGAATAATAATGAAGAAATTTAAGCTAAAAATAAAGCTTTTGGTTCGAAAATAGAAATATCGTAACCTATTTTAAAATTCAATATTATCGAAACGAATAAAAAGAATGCAATTAAAACTTTTGTGTAGAACTAGAAGAATAATATTGTCAAATAAATATTATTTGACATAATTATGGCAACCTCTGTGGATTAATAAATGTTCAAATTATCTGCAAATGCATGCAATAAATCCAATAACTTTTTGTTATTACGAAATCGTGCAATAAACGCACTGATTGAATAACTGCATCAATATTAAAGCAGACAACGGTGATCGAATTGAACAAAATTTTGAAAATATTGATATCAAGTTTTATCGAATTTCTCCAACCATAAAACGAAAAGAAATTCTTTGATTTCAAAACATTATCTACAAAGCCGTCAAGGACCTGTCGAGTCCATCGAATAGATGACGGGAGTTATTGAAATTTTCTCTGATATATTTGTAGTAATTCATTTGGTGATCTTTAGCCAACCTCCGCCTGTCTAGAACCATGTTGGACTAACTCAATCTATCGATTACCAAACACATGCGAGTACTCTCGTTTTAGCAATTTGAAAAGTTAGAAATAAGAATTTCACGTTACTTTAAATCTATGGGAAGAGGTTTATTGAAGTTCTTTCAATCACAACGTCTCTAAAAGCTTTTGCTTCACAATACTCAATATTAAATGAAACTGGCATAGGAAATTTTGAAAATTTTTTGCATAATATATGTATCTATATGTTTTAACTTTCAAAGAGATATCTTGTATCCTAAAGCCATTCTAAAATATATTTACATATAACTTCTCAGAGCAAACAAACTTTGAAGCCATTCTCTCGTTAGATAAAAATCTTGATAAAGTAATTTTTGTAATTTGGCAAGTTTGGTTTACAACAATTGAAACTAATCTTAATATGTGTCACGAATTCAGGTAATTTCTTGAACCAAACATTCCATTTCTGCCTAATCTAGATAATCTGTCTAGAGTTAGTTATTTATAACACTTGTGTTGCGTGTTAGTAATACTTGAAGATAACAATTACGTGAGCCAGTCTAAAGTTTCCAAATTCTTACTTAGCTGCCACCCACACAAATTTTCCCAAAATAATCCGCATGAATTTTTGAAACGCTAAGCAATAAATTTAATATCAATATAAATATAAATATTTTATTATTTTCAATTTTTCCAATTTCTATATTGCATTTTAGATAACTCAAGTAAAAATCAATCGGTGTCAAACTCAGGGAACAGTCAACAGGCTTTCCCCGATCCATTCATCTGTGAAGTACCCGAAAATCTAATATAAAATAAGCAGACATATTTTATTTTAAAATAATTTAGGATCCATACTAAATTTTTTTTATGGGGTCACCAATTCCAAAAGAAATATGTGTGATGTATTTATTATGTATACGCGATAAAAGTATTGCCATAGTTAAACCCATAAAAATATTGGGAAAAAATAAAACTGTCCGAAAACCGTACACTACATAAAACGATGCTTCATAATTTACAGCTCGATATTTTTTGATCGAATCGTTCCGTCAGTGTATATTTTTCTTATATGCGACAAAAACAAGAAAATTCAGCTCTCGGCGTGAAAAACAATTCCTGTCTGTCAAAATTAAGAATCTGTATTAATCGGCTGTTAAGAAGAAGAGGAGGAAGTTAATTACATCAGCAATAAATCTATTTAATAAAGATGCTCGGATATTCACGTTTTATTTGCAATTTGAAATCTTAGTTTAAGTACCGAACTGATACGTCTTTAATGTTTTAAAAGCTTTTAGATGTTTCACATCTCTCAAGATTTACGTTTTTACTTCAAATTTGATGACTTTTTTTAAGAGTGTAACTTATGTACCGTATATTATGTGTATTACATAATTACACCTTAATTCTACCTTAATTTCAACGACTAACGAGTCGTCAAGTACGTCAGGTTCTCGATTAAAGAAATATTTGATTGTTGTTCAAAATTTGATATTCGGAGAAAATAATTAATTTTCACTTAACATTTCAATATATTTTGAATCAACCTTTTTCTGTGTAGGCAGACGACGAGGAATGAAAGACAATAATAATTGTTATTTGGAAGTAGGAGAGCGTAAAAATGTAATGGCAACGTCAGTCGCATTAAAAAGAAAAATGGCTAAGCGATAATGCGCTTATATATACTTCTATATTGCAGGAAAGGCATTACGAGTAATATGTGAATTGAATATTAAATTTGCTTACAATAAATACGAGAACTAACAAAATTTGTAGCGATCGACACTGTAACATCTTTCAGTGCAAATTTTTAGTGAACAAATGATGTTACCGATTAAGCGATGTTTGAAAACCAATTGCATTTTAGTCGAGATCACAGTATGTCGAGATATCTGTGTGTGCCGCCTTGGAAAATCCAGAGCAGGATGCGCATTGATCCGAAGTAGTTCTAGATTTTCCCGCTTCGAGCTTTTCGTGTTAAAGCTTTCAGCTCAGTTTGACGTCATGGCTCGGCTCGAAGTCACGTAGCTCTGTTGTTATCAACTGGTCTACGTAGACGTTAGTACGGTGTGTCTGAAAAAATATTCTTTTCAATTTTCAAAAATTATAGGACGTAGAAAAATAATTTACTTCTTTATTCTTAAAATATTGATGATAAAAAAAATATTTTATAAACATTTATCGAACGATTAATGAACAACAATAGTTGGTTGTGTGTAGTAATAAACCTGATTATCTTAGCAAAACAACAATTAAATTAAATCGTTGTTGTGTTTTGAATGTAAAACACGAACTTGAAATTTTAACATGCTGTGATACAATCAAAACTGTGCAAAATTTCGCCTTATGTATACGGCTTACATTTTAATCATTAGTGTGAAATTTTAAATTAACGGTGCCTTCGTCTTGTCGATATTAACACCAAACAAAAAAAAATAAGAAGAAAATCTGTTTAAGGTTGACGAAGTAAAATATAAAAAAAAGTTTATGAAAATGTTAAATAGAAATTAAATTTTTGTAATAAAATGGTTGAATCAAATGCGAGTTGCAGTCAAAAATGTACAAGGAATACGGACCTTGTAAGTCCAGACAAAGGCTGTTCGATATCGCGTAGACGACGACATAAAACTGTACATTTTGGTGATAATTTATTATTACAAGTTTGTGCTAATGCAAATATAAGTTCACATGTGACCACCAAAATGGAACCAAATGTGCAACAGCTTTTTAGCTTCATCGAAGCCGTATTAAGCGCTTGGGTTACCGAAGATGGACTGACGTCTCAAGGTGAAGTTAGTGAAGTTGACGAAAAAACCTTGCAAAAGAGACGATATAAAAAACATTGCGCCAAAATTAAACGTTTGGACATAAAGAGGCTTTGCAAAGAAGTTGGTAACTTAAACGGTACTAGATTCATAGGTGCAGTTCGGTTTCGGCACATACATTGGAAAGGAAAACCTGACGCCGATGGGTGCAACGAACATTTTCTTAAAAAAGTGAGTAATTTCGAAATGCGATAATGCATATTCATCTACATTACTTGCATAAGCCATGAAATTGGGACAATGGAAATCGATATTTTTATGTAACAATGAAACGCCTCAAAATGTAATAATCCTAATTTTCTTGTTTTTCTAAAAACGGTAACTAGAAAGGCACCAGAAAATTTTATTTCAGTAAAGTCGGTTGTTTTCGTTGAAATATTTCCATTTATGCCAAAAATAATATTGGAGAAATTATTTTAAGAACAATTTTAAAATTTTATTGTTTACCTTGCTCATCCTACCTATATTCTAACACTTAAAGACTTCCGAAATGCCTTTATTATCAACTCATTTGTAAGAATTTGTAATTATTTTATCTTCTGTGAGATAAATTATGAGTTTTTTCTCTATTTTCTCATTATCCAAACACGATTTTCTGATTATTTATTAACCCTTGCGAAAACCACAGTGTTGCCACGAGAAAATTGTTTGGATTCATCAAAAATCAATCTTGCTGAAATAGTTTAGAAAATTGGAATCTGTTCAAAAATGTTTGCAGCATACGGATTTTATAAAAAGATTCACTCAATTGCGATTATTTTTCCAAACTACATGACACCTCAATATTGGAAATAAAATACTAAAATGTTGTAATCGCTTTGGAAGCAAATCACGAACAACGTTGGCCAAGTTGGCCGTTCGGGTTTCATAAATTTTAAAATTAATGTGGCTTGTAGTGTACACCGACGACTTAAAGGGCTAAACAGCTTTAGCAGATATTCGAATGTATAACAAAAAATTTTAAATATGCTTACAAAGAGGTTGACGCGAAAAGCACGCATTTTTCTGTAAGGAATTTCGTTAAAAAATAGCTTTTCAGCTACTACAAAGTTAAATTTCATAATTTTCATTATTAACCCTTGACAAAAAATGGGTTATTATTATTTTTATACGAATGTTATGCTTTACACTAATTACATTTCAAACTTTAGTGTTCTACAATAACAACAGTGTGTAGTCAACGATTAGGTCAACAATAATCTATAAACGTGCAGAACCGCATTTAGAAACAGAAATGAAAATATACGACTAATCCCTTAAAAATAATAACATTGACACACTTTTTTTTTCTACTTCATTCCATAAGATCTATCCTACTCCATCTGTCATTCAGGAAAATTTATTAATTAATTTTTGAAAACTAAAAACAGTAATAAAATTGATGAGAATTTTGAACACGTTCTTGAATTTCTTTTATATTTATCATTCCACACACCTGCATAGACAACATGTCAACATGGTATTTAAATTTCATTGCTTCCTTGTCGCTTTCGAAAATCAAGATTGACGTAAAGCTTTGTCGTTTGCTTGCCTGCAAAGTTTTCTGTCGCTGTTTTCATCCTGATTTACTTTTTAGCTGATACGTAGCTTTACAGATTAACCACTGACGTTTTCTACAGCTGAGCGCATACATTTTTTCTCACTTAAGGGGGACAAGTTATATTTGGAAATCTACAAGTTTGAGGGAAGACTGTACCTTTAGTTGTGTAGTGTCTATCATAGACTAACTGATAAAATTAAATTAGTTTATCTTCGCCTTCCTAGCTGATATATAATTCTTTTGCTAAAAGTTTGAATACAGCGAAATGGAAAGTTCTAGTGGATAACAGAGTAATATAAAATAAAAAAATATTCAATAAACTGCAGTTTTATAATTTAGTAAATGTATTATTTTCCCTCATTTTCTTTTTTTCTTAAACTCTTCTTCACATAATAAGACTTTTCACTTTGAATAAAAGGGGGAAACTGCAGTGTTTTTCAGTATTTTTGGTCGCATTACTTCTTTAGTTTGGTTGCAGCACATTTACTTTTCGTTTACGTCTCATGGCAGGTAATTTTAATACACAATGTATTTGGATTTCTATTCTCTATTTGTATACTATTCATCTCATAGTTTCATTTGGTATAAATTGTCTGTTGACGTATTACAACCTATCAGGGGAGAAACCCCTGTGGTTAAACCCCATATCTGGAAAATAGCAAATGCGAACAAATATAGAAAATATTTTCTTAGAAACTGTGGTAATTTGAGTTCTTAATGCTTTTTATAAGTATAATACTTACTGTGGGGCATGATTCCCATCCGTCGCTTCGCCATATGCCGTTATAACGAGAGTTCGTTTATAGCACACATATGGCAAAATAAGCGCTTCGAATTTTAATACTGCGGCTCGGTTTGAATAAGAAATATTAAATTTCTAATTGTCCTTCAAGGAGCAACATAAATTTTTTTATTGCTCTGCTTATGATTACTGGGTTGTCAGCCCTTTATTTGAACTTATTTCATTAGGAAGTTGTTTCCCAATAATTCTTTTGTAATAATTCGCAGAGAACCGATTAATTTAATTAGTTGAAAATGGCATTCCAAGATCGTAGATAGGAAGTCTGATTAGTGACCTACTATGGTGCATTTACGAGTGCTTTTAATGTTTTTGACTTTCCTTTTAACCCAACCCTTCGTGAGCACCGTATGTTTAAATTGAATTCGATACAATATTATTTAGCAATAGTATATTGATTCCTTAGAAATGCTTTTAGTTATAGAAAGGAAACTTAATTTAATCATTTTTAATTTTTTTTTTCATAAAATCCGCAAAAAAGACATCAAATTGCAGTTGTAATTAATCTAGGATTGGATTTTTCCAATTAATTTTCCATCCGGATTTACGTTTTGATTCTTTGCATCATCGGAAAGTTAAAACAACGTAAAAATATTTTTTTAAACTGAAAATATTACAAAAGCAAAAAATTTGAAAACATATTCCGCAATTAGTGAGCGAAAGATAGGAGGAGAGTTATTGGGGCGTGATGGGATTAAACAAATCCTAAATGTCACATGTTGAAGTTCATTTTAGAACAAAAATAAGTCTTGGAAAATAATTTTTCTTTAGTTTTTCTTGTCGGGTGGTTTTTACGTTTTAAAATGGTAAAATAATATTTATGCTGACCACAACAAAAAAGTTTGCCCATTTATCAAAAGTTTTATATGTGAACGTGTTACGGTGTCAAAAGTTCGTATTTCTCTATTTATTGGATTTTAGTTTTCAATTATCTATCGATTTTATATTTGCGTTATGTTATCATAATTTACGTTTTCGTGAAAATGACAAGTTGAAACAAAATATGACGAACGAGATGTTTATGTATGCAGGATCCAGCTCAATGAGTCTCTCACCGGGAGGCGCCCTTATTTTATTTTCTTATATTTTCCGTCTTCTCTTTTACAGAGCAAAATGAATTAAACCAAAAAATTAACTACTGTGAAAAATTGTTTTCAACTTTTAACAAAACAAGAAAGTTTTGCAAGTTTTCCATATTCCTATACATAACCGAATTTAAAGTTTCTATATAAAGAATAACTTAGCATAATTTTAATGCTGTAATTTCTATTATTACAGCGAAGTTTAGCAAATCTCGATGCAGTTTATGGTCTGTAATACTGCATGCACAAAGTTTAAACTTGCACAAGTTGTCGCATCTGTTATTTTTCGAACCGTTTTTCAGCTTATGAAGGGGAAATCAGGTTTCATTTAGTTAGTGGAAAATCATAGATATTACTCATTTTAATCCTTGCAGACGGAATGGCATTCCTTTCAGGTTGTAAGAAAAGAAAAGGCGAAGGAATTTTTATTGGTAGAATTGATTTTGCTTACGGGACATTTTAATTGACGATTTTCATTTGCTTCCCTTAAAAAAAGAAGAAAAATTGAATTTTCTTTATTCTAGTTTTTTAAATTAAATTAAAAAATGGTATCTCGTAGATGATTTTTGATACGGCAGGAAGGACCACTACTTACGCAATTAATAATTCCGAATATTATGAAGTTTGCAAATTTTAAACATTATAGACTAAATACCAGGAGTTCCTTCCGGACCACTTAAACATTTCTCAAGTTTCCTTCTTACCGCTTTACATGTTTTAAAGTATTCAAAATTACGGCATTATGTAAAATCTTATCTTTAGACATAATAATTTGCATACCAATAAAAATGTTGCTTTCTCGTTTCTTTCGAATTTGGTACCAAATTAAATATCTCTACGATTATACTATATTAAATTTTTTGATTATAAAAATTGTTTTCGAAACTCTCGTTTCCAGACGATTTCTCTTTCTAGGCCATTTTTATTAAACTAGGCATAGCAGTCCTTAACCTTTTATATCAGAAATAAGCTCTTTTTATTATTAAATTTGCAATACAGTTCTATTTATAACCTGCCCATTTTATCAGATTTAAAAAAATTATTTTTTTGGAAATCATGTACATCAAGTGATAAAATAATAAAGTAATTTTTTAAGAGTTAACAAAGGTACAAAAACTTGTCCCCCCTGCAATCCGCCACTGCGGCACTTAATACAGGCACATTATTACTCTATAATATAAATTATTGTGTACATAATAAGGTACAAAATTTTGTTGTTTGTAAAAAGGATTTAGTAAAATCATCACAATAACAATTATCTAAGAGAAGCAGACTTCGTAATGAAACATGAATATTTTAAAATTATCCTCGTAGGGTTAATTATAAAAGCAAACAATTCCCAAAAATTAAATAGAAATTTATCGTGTTACGATGTTTTAATTCATAGTCATTAGAACTTTTACTAAAAATTATAAAGATATTTAAGAGGAAACTCGTTTCAAGTCTGAAAATACTTATTTTCTTCATTCAGGTCTTTAAAATTAAGAATTTCCTTCTGTGTTTCTGTATAACGCACCTCCCATTGCCAATTAAATCTAAGCGGAGGAATTTCAAATTTTTATCTGGGAAGATGACGAAACAGTGGCGGAACAGCTTTAATTCTTATTTATTTATAATGCAAAATCTGTATTACATGGTTACAATTTCTGACTCGTTTTACTGTAACGTTAACTTAATAATTACACCCACGATTCATTATGATTATTTACAATTCTAAGTGCGTTTAAGTGTTTATTTAATTTAGAGAGTTCGGTTAAGATCTTTGCAAATTACCTGTAGGCTGACTGTGAACATCTTCAAATAGTATTTTGTATGTTTAGCCAAAAGTGCTCTTCCTACCAAGAGTTATATCCAATTCAATTTACATAATTAATATAATTTATTTGTACAAATAATAATGTTGAAAAAATGAAATCAAGGTCACGGTCGTGCAGGAAACGATAAGACGAATATTTTTCTTTCGTACAATAATAGAATTTAATATATTCTTAAATAAACAAAATATGTAGAAGTTTTGAAAACAAATTTGCCATAACTTTATTATTTAGTAAAAAGTAAAGACAAAGTTGTTTATTGAAAATCTGATATGGAGAGGCAAAAAGGCGTTGAAATAAATGGTTTCGCTATCAGAATAGCTGTGAACAAATTTATGATTACGTAAAAGCTTGCTCTACATTAGTTTTAAGCAAAGCTCTTCTGTTTTGCCTTTCTTGCATGACTTATTTGTGTAGATAAATATTTCAAGCAAGCAAACATTTCGGAGGCCATTAAATCGACAATTTTACAGAAATTTTGTTATTTATGCGAGGCAATTTAATTAATGTTAATAAATTTGTTTTCAAATTTATATTTAAGCCAAATTAAGCGTGTATGGGTGATATGTAAAGCACTGGCGATGTAGAAATTCAGCTAATCTTGATTGATGATGAAGTTTTCAATACATAAAGTAAATATAGTTCTTTGTCAAAAGAATTTTACAAAATTTTTTCAAGTGGAAGTGTTTCCCCAAGGTACGTATAACATAAAAAACCAATCTTTTCGAGCAACTTCAAATCGGTTTCTTATCATATTTGACTACTGCTATGTTTTTTGGTATTTCGTGCCGGGTAGTAGCCACACTTTCTTAAGTATATTAAAATTTATTGCTCCCTATGTTATAGGAATTAAAAGAAAAATTTTCTCGCTCCAATATAAAACACTTTTATCTCTTAATTTACTTCATTCTCGCTGCGCCTAACAAAACCAGACCGTATCTGTACAGTGTTTAGTGCTTAATCTAATATTGAAAGCTTTTACGGAATTTATTACATCTTGGTTTTGCAAATTTCTTAAAGGTTTTACATACTAATATTAAACTTATCGACAAATTATAAATATGTACATTTTAATATATGTATGTATAATATAAGACGCCTTCGTAGCGTTAAACGCCCCAAGGAATAATAAAATAACAGGGCGCATCTTGTTTTCTTAACCGAAAATATTCTACTCGGCAAAATACACTCAAATAATACTACAGTAAAATTCAAAATTGCTCCATCGATGAAACCGAAGCCAAAAATTCTTTATATTATTTTTAAAACTTGATAAATTAACGATCTTCGCAAACCGCAACTAATTAATCTTCATGATTTGCTGTGAATAAATCGCACTAGAAACGACTGCATAATTTGAAATTATATTTTCGTTAAATATATTAAACCTAAAAATTCGCTACGTGACTATTGGGTAATTGGATAGCTGATTCGTTATTATGATAAAATTGCAATCAACGATTAGCCGAGCTTTCGCGCTAGTTTTATCGTTGGCAATAACATTATTGCCATTTAATATTGGTTTGGTATTGGAAATTTTATGTTTCAAACTCGAAAAATGCGCGGAGCGTAACTTCAACAAGTTTTGAAGGATTTGTTAAAATGGAGTTGAACAAAATAAACATCAGCGAAAAGCTGGGGTATAGATGAATTTTTGCTGAGTCGCTATCACAACATAAACTTTTTTTTATCATGGGATTCATGGTACTTTTTGGGTCTCAGATTAACTTTTGCTGTTATTTAAGTTTATTTGAGAAATATCAAGGATAATTAGGCAGAAAGGACTTTAGTCCTTAAAAAATAAGTAGTGACTGAATGTTTGTCGGAATTTCCACGTAGCTTTTACAACAAAACAAAAATTTTAATGAAAATTAATTTTTTCTGAAATTCTTGATCACTTCCGCACACATAAAGCTTTTGTTTATGTGTGTACGTGATGGTTGAAAGCTGTAGTGTTTCTTATAAATAATGAAACTGTTGAAAAAGCATCCACATATTAAATTTAATTAAAGCGGGAAAAAAAAACTTTTTTAGTTAAAAAGCACGAGGCGTTAATAAAAAAAGAGCAATAAATAATAGGAAAATGTGTAATAAATGGAAGTCCATTGTTCTCTTGTAAAAGTAGAAAAATGACTCTCTTAACTAAGACTAAACAAAAAATCGTAGCAAACAATGTCTTGATTTTTTGAAAAATTGTTCGCCATCTTTTTGAGAAATTACATGTGGCGAAAATTATTAACTGAAAAGTTGTAGTTTTAAGTGCCGTTTGATTTAATAAACGTTTAATATGGCTGGATTGGCACATTAATTTATTGTCACCGGGATATAACGAAATTACCTCCGGCGTATTTCGCAAATTAAATATTGACGGCTTGGAATTGGCAAAATATTAAATCGAAGTTGAAAATACTTCTTTATTACTGGAAACTTGGTGTTCGGCATGGTCTAATAAAAACGTTTGCTTGCAAGTGTCAGGCCGTTGTCGTACATTTCCCAGATGAAATTCAATTGACGGTTTTTAAATTATTATTTTGTCGAGCAAAAGCATTCGCGATGAAATTAAGCTCGACTAACAATTCAGGTAATTTATTGCCAATTAGTCGTTTAACCCTTCAATTTTAAATGAAGTTTTAATATTTATCTTGGTGATTTGATGTATAAATTCAAATTTTATTAAATTAAAGGTTGCCTTTTTATTTTGTGTTTGCTCAAATTTTCATTACACCCTCGTTTTCTTTATTTTTTTAAAAAGTCAATTTGTTTCGGTACTTGCCACGTTTCCAACTCGGTGTATATTGCAATTTGTGTCTGTACTTAAAAATGTACTCTAATTATTGTTCTCTATTAATCTTTCTTTAATGCACTATAAACAGACAGAGAAACGGCTCTGTATTTTATCCGGTTCGTGTGCTAATTTAATCACCCTTAAGCTTATTTAGAAAATATTTGTATTCCTCCGGTAATTACAGTCGACTCCGGGTTATTTTTAATAACACTTTCACTATTATTTACTTCTAAGCTTAAGACAATCTGTAGTTTAGCTTGTTTGTTTATAGCAAGTCTGTTAGCATATCTGCGGTGTCGGGGAAATGGAAAACAAATCAAGAAAACCAATTAGGCAATTAGTGTATTTATTTTCCATTGCGTATCGTACAAAATCATTTACTTCCATATTATTTCTTAAATATCAATTTCAGATATTTAAATAAAGTCAAGTTTTTTATTTTTGAAAACCTGATTAGTAAAATAAAGTTCGCTTTTCCACTTGTTTTCCTCCTTGCTTGACATCGCAGATATATTATTGGCAATTACTTAGGTAATAAAAAAATATATAACTAGAAATACTTATACGATATTGGTTGTATTGTACCTTTGTATATTGCGTCGTGAATTTCGAGATTCGCCGTTTTTTTAAAATAAAATTTATAAAAATTAGTTGGTAAAAATACGCTCTTTATATCTTCATTTCTTTTCAATGAACTCTGGGAGGGGTGAATTATTAATTCACTTCCATTTCCCTATACCATCTCTAAACCTACCTCTTCTTCCTACGAGCAAAATCTAAATATGTAACTCAATCAAGTCAGAGTAAATTACGTATTTTTTTTTCATTGGCTGAACTTTTCACAAATGTACGTTATACACTAACTATTATTACTAAATTGAATTGTTTCATAATTTAATTTGATTTTATTGAATGACTATTTTGCCACCGTTCCGTCATCTTGTCAGATTTTAATAACTAGACTTTGTGAATTTTCTTTCGTCAATATAAAAAAACACAAAAAAGTTGTTGATTGTTAGATCAAAAAAAAAAGATTTGAAAAGTTGAAAATTTGAAAACTACTGATAACACAAAATAATAATTGCCTTACTTTGAAACAGTAAAAGCAACTAAAAAATCAAAAACCTACTTTTAAATAAATAAAAGTAACAATGCAGTTGTCAAAATTTAAAAACATTATTTATTTAAAAAATCAATATTATCGTTTACGACTTATCAGTAATAGTTTGATTAAAGAAACGAAGCTGCAATTAGACCGCTATGCTTTCGTGCTCGCAGGTTGTTTTTAGACTAGAGCTTAGTTCGGAAAGCAGGACTCGTGCTACTTTGTTCGCTAGGGAGTTATACGGGTCGGATAGAAACATTTTTAATTTAGCACTAGCACATTCTTAAGGGAATAATATGGGAGGTAACAAAACTAGCTTGTGAATAGTCAATGAACCAGCATTATCCCAATGCAACGACTACAATAATTTTTTTAATTTTTTGGAACCAATAGTTTAACATGTAATTCAAACCACGGCACAAATAATTTCAAAATTTTAGCTGTCGCGCACCCACACCAGCCCAAGAGTAATAATATAATAAAATTTATCGATTTTTGTAGAAAATTGTTTTAAAATTTCGTTACATGCCAAACTGAAAACTTCAAGTGGAAAAGTTACGACCACGGCCATCAGGGAGAATTAATTATAGCGTATGCTGAAGCAACGATATCGATAAAACTTTTAATTATATTAAAATGTTATAAGACACTTTTATTAAATGAATATAAAATGGCAGTGCGATTTTTCAAAAGCAATTTTTAAAACATTTACGTTTTTATATCTCAATTTTTAACAAAATTGCAGCAATTTTTCAAGAAGACTCAAACTTTTCTAAGATTAAATAGGTTTCGAGGCGTTTTAAATAAAAAACAAATCAAAAAGTAGAATTGCAGTCATTATCTTTACACTTTTTTTGTAACTTTTCGAAATTATTCATTCACTTGTGCGTTGTACTCAAATTTGTTTTAATAAATTTTACAATCGTGCGTTCTAATCTAAGTATTATTGCCGTGGTTTGGTTTCCAAATTTACCTAGAAAATCTATCTTTTTTTAAGTTTAAAAATAATTTTTCTTTTTGTCTGGGTTATTGTTTTGTAAAATTCTAAATGCAATATCATAGAAAGAAGTCCAAACAATAAATCAAACAGGAATCGCAATAAAACAACCTGTACACCGACAAAACAAATACCTACCTATGCAACTTTATCCGGGATGGTTCTGGAAACACACAAATTCCATTATAAGTGGGTTTGTGATACCGAAATACCATGTTTTACATTTTGCAATCAATCATACCTAAAAGGGATCTGATTTTTTAGCTGCTCCATTCAAATAAATTTTATCGTCATTACTTATATAAACAAACAGCCGGATTATGGATTGGAAAGATAAAACTGCCAACGTCTCAAAAGTATTTTTTTAAATTTAATTTCCTGCCAAAATAAGAACTTTTTTTTGTTTTTCTATTTCATGCACAGTTTTTGAGATATTTCAAAGTCAAAGCAAGAATCGGTAACCTTTTACAAGTTGAGAGTTAGAAGTTAGGAATACTTTAAAATGTGGGCCCCGATGGCGGCTGCTTATTTTGAAAGACAAATTTCTATTCAGACAAGAAGTGGTTAAAGATGCTTCAAGTTTTCGAAACTTTACCTGCTTATTAATAGAAGTTAGAAATTTAATGCGTTAATTAGTGCTTATTAAATTACATTATGTTGCAGCAAATGCTCAACACTTGCTATATCTAAAAACAATTAATTAATTTATATGTCGTTAGTATACCACGTCAAGCTGCTTCGGTGGTTTTTGCTCATAGTATACCTCTACTGTATTAAATTAATTTAATTTGAAACATACTTACAAAAGTTAAATTGAACTCACCTTTCTTTAAATATTGCTTTCGGTGAAGCACGTCAGATAAAATGCAACAAAGTTGTACAAACTAATTCTTAGTCGAGCAGGAAAATAATATTTCTAATTTTAAATGAATGCTAACGAAATTAAAATATATTGCGTATATAATTTCCATGAAAATTAAGCGGCAATTGCATTAGCAATTATTTTCTATTCAGGTTGCAGAAAATTAAGTGTAGGTATAACGTTTTGAATAAACTTACGTCAATTTTCTTTTAAATTTTAATTTGCAGAACAAATAATCCTAATTGTAATTTAAAAGGTAAAGAAGTAATATAAGGAAGAAATTATTTTCGGTAGCTAATACAAAGCAAAGAAACTACAATGTATTTATTATCGGAAAAGTTTGCATAAAGAAATGAGGATCTTGTAAGAATTCTCAAGATTTTTAATAAAAAGTCGTTTTAGAAATTCTAAAATGATGGTGAATAGCGTCAGGATTTTATTTTGAAGAACAAAGCGTTTTGTGAACATTCAACAATATCTATAAAAAATCATCATCGACTTACATGTAGTATACTCTCGAGCAATGAAGAGCTTTGTTGCTCGCAGGATTTTCACAGGAACTCTTTAGATAAAGTGGTTACATTCTTCTGCACGGCAGTTCTCTGTCATAAGATATTCTATTTTTTGAATTTACCAAGTTTGCAATTAATTATGACTTTCTACAAGCAAAATTTTGTTGGTTGAAACTCAAATAGCATTTCATATTAATTTCGTTAAATTTTAACAAGTTTCTTTAACAGAAGTAAAATTTGCTTAATAAATAATTTAATTCCTTTAAACGCATTTTCACCCGTTTCGATTCAGAATCCCAATTTGACCAACCCAAATATCTGTTAACGTGAAATGGAATGAAACTTTGGTCCAACTTATCTCACTAACCATGGAATGCTGAAGTGCCTGCTAATTAAATAAAATTTTCAGGAAATAAAGCCGTTTAACTTTGAACTAGAATATTTCATTTTACAAAGTCGTTTACAACAACCGAATTCTTGTAAAATTACAATCAAATTTTAAATATTTGTAAAATTAACAATTATTTTAATTTATTAACTGCGTAATTCAAATTAACATTTCTGGAAATTGCCAAGCTGTTTGTTCCCCATTATTGCAGGAAAAGATATTTCAGTAAGGGTTACTTAATATAGCAAAATTGTGTACTACTAGTAATATTATACCAAACACAATTTTTCAATTTAATAACCAAACACACTTCATTTAGATTATTTTGAAAATATTCGAATTTTAAAATATTATAATTTCGAAACATATTTTTCGTTTTACACAAGGATTATGTAAATTATTTCGGTAATAATCGCAAATCCTATGTAAAACTCGTCCTAATCTTTTCAGTGCTTAGATTGTAATGTACAAAAACGCGATTATGATATTTTAATACAAATTGTAGTTAAAGAGTAGCTGCATTGAACTGCAATGACCTTCTGGGTGTTGCATCTTCTCGTTGTCACGTCCATTCGTTTCTTTCGTAATTCTACAATACAAGCAAAAAGAATACATTTTTTGAAAATCAATAAAATATTATTAAAATGAAACACGATCACAATAATACAATATGGCGCTATTTCATTGCGCAATGTTCATTTTACCGTGAACCTTGACCATAAAGTGAAATTCTTAACTTTAAAGAAAATCTTTCCTATTTCCTAATAATTTTCGATTATAATTTTACTATTTTTTGTGTTTATTCTTCCTTATGCCCCACGTAGGGTGTGCAACGTTTTATAAAAATTTAATTATTTATTTTTATTTAATAAGAACCCAATTAGATTGATAGGGGGGGGGGGGTGAATATTTTTAACACCGGAAACGACTAAACTTGTTTGTCATTGTAATCCAATAACGTATCGAAAATTAATTAACATTATTTTAGTTTTGACAGGGAAACAAAACCTCACCTTTATTTTTTAAAGCTCGCGTTTCATTATTTTATTTTTCGCTTCGGTTATTATATTGCAAGAAAATTAACTATGGAGGAATCAATTTGTAATTTATTATTCTACGTAGGAATAATCGATGGCACGTTATCTGATGTTGATTTATTGCTGCATTAATTTGAATTTATTTTTAAATACATGAAAACAAAACTGTATGTAGCATGTGCGTGTTGTGGAAGTATAATGAGAATATTGAACATTTAACACTTCTGTTGTAATTATTTATACAATGCCTGCCGCTTCATACAAAAACATTAATACAGAAGGAACTCCAATTCACTTTAAATGACCAATAAGCTTCAAATAATTGATTATAATGTGAAATCTGCGAAGGGTTTGATAAAACAAGGTTTCCTGTTCATCTCACTAATTGTTCCAAATGGAATAGTAATAATTAATAACGAAGAAAGTAAGTCGTCCGACCCGAATTGTTAATTTGTTTTGCCAATAGTGCACAAAGAGCATTTAATTAACTTCGGGATTAAATTCTGCACCAAAAATAGCGATACTCGTACTTTTTTCAACTTAAATTATCCTGCGACGAAGAAAATGAAAACCTCCCGATGATTTATGAACGATAACGACCAATATCACCACGTCAGCATATTTTTGTGTATATCAGAATTTCCAGACAAAACACAACCATAAAATATTTTTTTGCTGAAATATTACCTTAACTTCTCCCTGCATTACGACTAAAGATTTTCTTCTGTATTGAATTCAATAGAATTTAAGTTTCTAATTTTAACTTGAAATATGTAAATATGACTCGAAGAAAAATCGCGAACTTCTAAAGGACGGAAATTTAAATGAAAGGTGTTGGTATTTTTAGTCGCAAATGTATTTTATTCAACCCGACAGGGTTCGCTATAAATTATTATTATTATTCTTGCAAGGAAATTTTGCAACGAGACGTAAACGATTATTTGTTTTTTCAGATTTCGGATGATGAGCGTATGTCCCTTACCACGGCTGTTTCGGACGACGACGATGGAGAAAGCGTAATGAACTCACCTTACAAAGCCAAACAAACAGGTACAGCAGCTGCATCGTTTAATTGTACCGGAGCTGTAAGAAAAGCGGGGTGAGTGATTTTCTCTATTTTCCTTTCCTACCAAAGTCTACCTTTTTAAGAATTTTCTCACATATCCTTGTTACAATATTGTTACTTCCACTTGAGCGTCAATCCTGAGCGAATAAAGTGAAGCAACTGTCAGAAAGCTGTATATAAATAATGAGGGAGTTACATAGTAAAACGTGCAACACATAAAATACCAAAATATTTTCGAGTAGTTTACTCGTTAGTTTGACAAAGGTGCTATTTACTGGTGTGACAATAAATTATCGTATTGTTACAAGAGTGGCAACAAAAAGGACGAGTAATTTTCGTGTTTATTAACATAAATCTGATGCTACAAAAAACCGTTAATTTTTCAACTTCGTCCTTTACTCGGCTCTCTAAATTTACTCATCAAGAAAAGACGCTCCAAATTTCCTTCAGGGTTATCTTTAATCCTTTTTGAAAGTTTCTTTGACAACTTCTTTAGATCTTTCGAGTTTTTTTATATTGTGATGGCATTTTTCTTTGAGTACGTACACTACGTGGATGAAGCCTGACTGAATTAACTTTACAACGTTAAATTATTATACGGTGACCTGGAAAAATCAATTGCTTATTTGCTAATGAAGTAAAAAATTTATCATTGAGCAATATTATTATTATTATTATTTCGGATAATCGTCCAAAGAACGGCTTGCTTCCCTCGGTTTCATTATTCTTTGATTTATACCTAGATTTGATGTCGCACGAAACTCTTCTTCATTGGTCATTAAATTTTAATATCCTTCCGTTATGACGCCATAACGAAAAACTAAATTAAATAATCAATCAGCAACTTGCGCTCTACAAAGCTTTTAATTTGGTGTAAACATTTTGTTGCCCACTGTCAGTAAGATAAATGAGAGAAAATATCAACGATTTATAAACGTGACACCGCACCGTAAGTGTAGTTCAAATAAAACAAATCGTAAACGTAAAAACTCTCTCGAGTCAACTCTACATTTTGTCATGGTAAAATTACTTTTCCGTGCTCATCAATTTTTGATATCAAAAAACTTCACCTTCCACTTGAACCATTGCTGAGTGCCACTTAAACAACCAAATGGCACCTTTCGTTTAATTAATGTCATGTTGTGTTTGACCAATGGAAATCCATTTCGCAAACATTAAGTAACAACCGTACAATGAGCTTAACGTAGTCATTAGTGCAAGTGGGCGTAGTACCCTCAAAAATGGGATTCGCTCTAAGTGCTCTTCTTCAAATTATAAAACGAAGTAATAATATTCTTTTTCAAAATAAAAAAAAATAATCAACAACTTCATTTCAAGTTCATTTGCTTGGTCGTAACCTTTGACAAATTATGGTATTTGATTCTTCTTTGCACTTGCGCTCCATTACTGTTAAGCGACAAATTAGTCTCGACATAATTCTTATTGATTTGTTCTATTTTCCTGGTTCTTATTCGATAGTACAGGAAAGCTTACAAGTTATTTTAGTCTTCCCGAGACAAAACTTTCTAAATGTTAAAATTTCCTTTCTTACCCAGCTACGGTAATTTTTTATTAGATAAAAAAATTAACCAAGTTTAACTTTTGCAAAAAATAATTTATTGGTACTTTAATTAGTTGACTCCGCGCTGGCGTTCTTCAATATGGTGGACGCCCGGAAAAATTCTGTTCTAATTATCAGGATATCAGAGTATCGGTTAATTTATCAAATATCGTTTCGTTTACTTAAATTATTATTATGAAGTTAAATCTCGAGTTACATTACCGTCCGAACGTTTGCAGCTGTTTAAAGTAAAGCTGTTATGGTTACGAATTTGCATTTGGGTAATACAATATGTACAATATCGCCGACGAAAATTTTGTTGCCAAATTTTAACCCTAATTGAGAGAATTACAAAGAAGCTTTAGTTCACTGGAGGAATTGTCGTCTTGTTTTTCGAATTTTGTATTATTTTTATTCCATTGTATTTTTAATTAAGTTTTGGTCATTGTTTAACTTAAGGTTTAGTTGTAATTTACTAATTCGAGATTTCATCAATTTGTTTAATTAAATTTAAGGGGACAAGTTTTACACACATGTGACCACATCAAATTATTTGCTTTGTTCGATTTTCAATCTGGATTTAACAGTTAATTTACCAAATTCTTGCTCCAAATTATTATTTTATAAAAATTATTTTATCTTGGCTTTCACTGCAGTTTTTTTACTTTTAATTACATAATTTGTTTATTTGATAACGTAGCAGTGTGAAGTGAATTATGTTTTCACGAAGAATTTTCAGCACCTACCTTGGTTTTCCAGACAGCAAATTTAACACTGAAAAAGTTTGCTGTGGTGCACTCCTGTAACTGTAAAACTTTGGCAATTGTAAATTTTTGAATCCAAACAAAGCATAAATAAAAAATATTATTTCATTAATACAAAAAATACTTGGCAAATTATTTTAGTGCTTTTCGATGGAAAGTATCGAACGATAATTTTTGGAAAATATACGTCAAGTCTAATTTTTATACCTTTCAATCACCGTCAAGTTGTCGGGAACATATTGATTGCACCGACTTAATATTTTCGTCTTATGTAAAATATATGTAAGACAGTTAAATAGTAAGAAATTGTTATTTGCTAAACGTACGAAACGTAAGTACTTTCGTTCAATTTATCTGCGTAAAAGTGGTACTTTATTCGACTTAACCGGAAAGTAAATCTTTTGCGACCTAGGGCGAGAAATAAATTAAAATTATTCGCGTTTCTTTTTTACCATTAAAACTCACAATATATTACGTGTAATGTATAACCAATCTGATTGATGAGCACCAGTATATTATATTCTTTATTATTCTTATTATTATTGCATACAATATGTATGGTTTTATCTTGACCTGACAATTGATTTTGCGATAGTTCACCTTTTGACTATTTGTCAAAGTGAGAACTAGTTTTTATAGCTATTTATCTCTAGGCAATTGCTCACTACAGCTACGCGAAGGTTTTTACTAGAGAGAAATTTATTATTATTAATTAATTATATAAATTTTGACCCAACTAATACAATTATTATTAATCATGTTATCGTGCTGTACATGTGAAAATTAGCAAGGTCATATCGACATTTCAAAGGACGAACATTGCTCTGTACGCAGACGACACTGCAATTTACACCCAAAAGTATCAAACAAGCAATTAAAACCAGTAAATTAATAAAACTTGATACGTAATACACCAATTATCTAAATAAATATTTAGGTTTTCAGTTCTTACTGTTTTCAAGCTTTGGTTTGAAAAATAATATTTTACTTGTATACATAATTAATTATGTTCGTTTGGTTTTCTAAACCCAACCGGTGCTGGTGCACTTAATACTGCACAACAAGGTTTCTTAATTAATTAAAATTATATTAGTTATAGCTTAAAAGTCGGGCCTTGGTATTTCGTACAACAATAAAAAATAATTCCTTAAGTATCTAATTAAAATTTTCTTAATTAAAATTGCATAAACCCTTAAGAATTGCTTTGCTAAGTAATCAAGAAAAATGCCCAATTTTAATGTCGAATTTTTCAGTTTCATTTTTAATGGCATTTATTTGCTTAATTCCTCTTCTTTTAAGTTTTTTTCGCAATTTAATATTTAGGGTTGGTTTATAAATATAACTACTTATCGAATTACCAGACTTATTGATTCCTATTCTTTGCGTTAAAAACCCAAAATTTAAATAACAAACGATGATGTTTAGTTTTTTCTTACATTAACATACAATTACCCAACGAATTACTTTTAAAATGAATTTGCAACGAATAAAAATGAATTGAAGCTTTTTTTAAAACCTCGCTCCCTTTCTTTGCAATATAACCAACGAGGTAAAATTTACTTTCTGGAATCATAATGCAGCCTCGTTACCGTAATTAAAATTCATAACTTCTTCAAATTTACTAAGCGCTATTGTTAGAATATAATAAATAAAAAAATTATAATTAATTTAGATGACATTTTTACAGAAACTTGCCTTCGTAAATTTCAAGATTTTTGTTCAGCATAAAAATAGTACCCAATGTGGGAAATTCTTTGTTTGTCGGGAAATTAATTTTTAAATCTTAATGTTTAGGGATATAATAATATTAAATTTGACACCAAAACCGTAGATGCCTATCATTTGGGTTCGTGGATCAATAGTACTACATCACAGGTATTATGTATGAGGTGTTATAAAATAAGCATACTCGATCAAGTATTATCGAGCGACAGTGATTCGATTCCGGCCGCATATTTGAATTTTAACTTTGAGTTTGATATATATACATATAAATTTTATTCACAAGACGCTTTTTAAGACGTTTTATAGCAGGACAGAATCAAAAATATTTGTTTGAAAAGTGAAGCTCTTCTGTGCATGTGAAAAATTACCTGTACTATAATTTTCTATTCTGCTCGATTGCTTCCAATAAAGGTTTATAATATTTATTATCAAGTTCAGATCTTTTCGGGATCACGTTCCTGTACCTTTGTATTTAAGAGAAAATAACTTCCTCGGTTTTTAAGACATTAATTAGGATAATTATTAAAAGATAGGTATTTAAGTATTTATTTTATATGATTATATTGAAATCTATCAGTTGGGTAGGTACTTCATCAAAAACACTACACCCTCAAGTATTATCGATGGAGTATTATTCGAGACTCTTTAAAGATTTTCATGATTAAATTTAATTGATTAATTAAATTAATCAAACAAGCAATAATTTTGAAAAAATACATTCATGATTCAGATAAAAGAATTCAAATTTATTTATTATTTATACTGTAGGTTTCGAAATATATAGTTATCATGTTCTTCTGCACCTTTGGAAGTTATTTTAATATTTTACAAACAAGCATAGGTATTTAATTAAATTTCGAAAACGAATACGAGAATTTCTTTGTTTTTTCCAAACCAGCGCAGGTATGTATACTACACTACCAGTTTAAAGTTTATTATTGCTCTGTTGAAGTCAAATGGAACGGTTTTCAATAAAGTTAGTATCTTATCAAATATTAAACTTCCTCCTACGTTTACTATGCACTTTAAACATTCAATAGCTTATTGAATCGATTGTTTATGCTCTTAAACACGTAAAGATGTTCAGAATATAACTCTATTGATTGCAAAGTGTAAGGATTCGATAGCATCTTCAAATTTTATGTGCAGCTTCAATATAAAATAGTATATTAGAGCTTCGTAATTTACCCCAGTTTGTGCTGAAATATTTTTTCAAGTTTTGAAAAAAGTTTTTACTTTTAAAAAATGCTCTTTTTTACGGCAAACAATAATTTTTAATAAGAAAAAAGAATTGAGTGTTGAAAATTTATAATTCAGTAGAATTTGGCCAAGGTAGTAACGATAATTCACGAATAAAGAATGGTTTACTTTAATTTTTAAACAACTTTTCTCCTTTGGCCCATAAATTTAAAATTTAACAAACCCGATTCGGTATTTGTAAGATTGTGTCGTATTTTTTATTAAAAATCTGTGCAAATCATATGTTTATCTTTGAGAAGACAAGTTAACAGTGTAATGGAACAAAGCACTTTGTTCTGGTTAGTTTTTCAAGATCTTTCATGATATGTATATTTATCTTTCTGTATTTCATATTATCCATTCTATTTCCAACTCATATTTGCGGTTAAAATTGAATTTGCAAATTTATAGTTGAAGAATTTCAGTTCTTATGTAAATGTTCGCATCCCTCTACTATGCTATTGAGGTGGTCAGATCCATAATAAATTGAATAGCGAAATATACTAGCTAGGGAGTCAGGTATGTCGTGGTTAACCATGTCTTTGTGATGAATAGCACATGATGTAGAGAATGCAACTGAACATAGACTACACTAGGTATAGACTATCATATAATCGATTTTTAGCAATGCGTGCCAAGTTTTGTTAGAAATTACACTATCATTTAATCATCGTCAGATCGTCACCCTTGTACTATAACATCCCTATCCAGATGGTGATATTATCGTCATAGTATATTTTCAATTTTATAACAAAGTTCAACATGGAACGTAGTCAGTCTATAAGTCTTCGTGTGAACTTTTGAAAATTTTCTAAATTCCAAATTCTAATTATTTATTTGATATATTTAATTTCTTCGGTATCGAACGTCCCTGAGTGTAGGAGACTTGATACACTTGCCAAAAGTAAGACTCTCCCTAAAACAGATTCAAAAATATTTTCATTGAAGACAAAAAGTGTTGTGTAATTTATAAATAGTTTTATAAAATTGAAAATTCGCAACAGAAATATTGTATCGATATATCCGAGTCAAAAACAAAAATAAAGAAGTATACTAAAGAAGAATAATGTTCCCTAGAATGTGTACAATTTATTATAACTTGTTTGAAATAAAGTTGATTTGTTAATAAAATATATATCGAAAGAGCAATAAATTTTAAAGTACCTAAGGTCAAATATAACCCGAAATAGTAACACAACATTTTCGCCATCGACTGTTGTAAATCCGCCATTAATTTAAATTGCTAATTCTATATTCTGCCATGCCTATTCTGGATGTAACAGTTTTCTCTAGTTTATCAAATAAATTCCTTCTGTTTAATAATCAATCCTGCGAGTTCTAAATATAACCAGGCATTGTCGAAAGATACCTAATACCTAATGTTTGCATAATAAAGCAGATATAAATTAATTAACTTTATTAAGTTAGAATCTCTCGTAAATGACATAATTGTGATTGATTCTGTTTACATTTAATTTCTTAATCCTTGTGAGACTCTTAAAATAAATATTTCGGATAACGGATTCAACCTGAATTTTACCCAATTTAGAAATTAATTTTTCCGATATCAAGTTTTCCTATAATAAGGGAATTTAATACGTGCGCAAAGTTAAAATTTGTTGTGATCTTCAAAATTAGTTTCCAACTTTTGTTATTGTGTTTATTAAATTAAACGTTTTCCGAAATGTATTATTTACGTCAAAACTTGTTAACAAATAAAAAGTAAATACATAATATTATAAAGAAAGGGTTGTATTATTTACTCTGCCATTCGGCGATACAAAGTTTTAACAATTCTTTGCTTGTTATTTCTATCTTTTTGTTTTTTAGCTTTTCTAAACGGACGTTTGTTGAATTATTTCGTTTTAACTTTTCGTGCCGTACCATCTGTAAATAGTAGAATATTGTGTACCTGCTGTTACCAGGTAATACAGTTAAAAAAAGAAAAATCTAAAATCAACATATAGGCACGACAAGCTTTTTAAAACTCGGCTTACTGCAGTCTTTTAATAATAATTGTACTAGAACGGTTTACTCCAAAGTAATTTTTTTACTTAATAGTTTTTCTTATTGAAGTTTGCGTCTCTTTCCTGCAAAGTAATAAAAAAGCGGTCTGTATCTGCTTCTTTTCGTGTATTACAGTAATTTATGGGATTTCCTTTTGATAACTCTTTTCTTAAAAAAGACTTTAAATATCCACATTGAACAAACAAGATCGATCGATTCGAACCCAAGCAATTGTCCTTTCAAGAAAAAAGGTTCTCTTAAATTCTAAACAAAATTCTGAAATTTCTTTAAGGTAACTTAATAACGCCAATCGATATAACCTTTACTTTTCGGTTTAACTTTTAAAATTTGGTGTAAACTTAATTTTGAATGTGGCGCTTTTTGCGAGTCCGTTGCGATCCTTCCATTTCTGCCATATCAAATATGTTTCTAAAACTGCAAGCGTAATCCTTTAATATTTCTCGTTGATTGATTATGAGAAATTTATTTCTTGTTTTCAATTTATATAATTTAATTTTGTCTTTGTGTTAAGCAGAAACTTCTCTTCCAATTATTTCGAATTCAATTGCCGAATCTAATCGAATTAAACACTAATTTTGCTTAAGGTAATCCAATATTGAATTTTATTTATCTATAATTTATGGAATAACATTGAATTTCAAATGCGGAGAATCCGATAATAGACGAGAAGCAGCTTCACCTGGTTCTTCGAGCCCGATACAATTAATTTAAGTTTTTTTTTTAATTTTATTAGAACGGAAAGGCGTTGATTTATAATACCGAACGCAATGTAAACTCGAAATTGTTATCGTTCATTAATCATGCCAGTATATTTTACATAACTTTCACGCCCATTGTCCTTTTCGGGTATTCATCCGGTTCTGCAGTTTTAGAAACTATCCGGTCTAATCTTTTCTAATCCAAAACTTAATTTGTTTCCAGACTAACACGAATTGATTCGCAAAAGTAACGACAATTTAATTAAATATTTAAATTACTCCATTTAATTTATTTGGCAAGTGCGTGGATTATCATAATTGCATAAAATCCAATTTAGATGTAGGTGAATACTACGACGTATAATACGGTCTATGCTGTGAAAAACAAGGAACCACTTTAGAGCCTATGTTTCATGTGGCTGATGGCGTTTAATGCAGCAGAAGCACGTATGTTTTAGCGTGTTAATGTTCTCTAAGGTTTCATCAACTTAAAGTAATGGTGGACAACGGCATAAATTTAGACAATAGACTTATCTAGAGCGTCTTTCAAGACATATTGTTTAACGTTAGTTCCAATGAACACTATTTTCCGGTCGGTTAACTGGTTTGTATCACACCCCAATTTCGAAACTAAAATTTCTCCTCCAGCCTCAACTAATTTTCACAAAACCTGACGGTAACATTTTAAACACACGCAACCACAACATCCTTTCCCAAGTAAACGCAGTGATATGATCCTCGCGGATGGTAATTTTATTGTGTTATAAAAAAGAAGTTTTTTGCCATTAATTAATTACTGTGGGTAATGGCAAATTAATTGCACTTTGACTTGGAATTAATGGTAGGTGCCGAATAGTTCAATAATTTATCGATCATTTGCGGTTTTCTTCACGACTCAGGAGTGCAATTTAAAATAGAAATCCTAGAAACAATTTTATTCGAGAATGTATTGTACGATATACAAATTCGAATGCAATTAATCAGGATTATTTGACAAATTTGGTACATCATGTAAAATTATCATAAATAATTGAGCGTATAGCACACAATATAGAACAGAATGTTTCAATTCGCCGAGATTGTTTGGGTTTAGAATTGAAATATGGAGGGTTTTATATATGAAACTGCATTCTTTAACAAAATACAGCATAACAATAAATTTTGTCTTGGATTGAACCTTACAATTCGAGGTTCTTTTCTATTATTCACTTGATGCGCCTACTTCTCCAAATCGTAGACGCATTTACTTAGTTTCCCCGGAATCACTGTATCCATTATTCTATGAAATGCAAATACATTGTTTATCTTGCATAGACTAACAAAACTTGCAAATACATAAATAGAACTCCAAACTAGAATGCTGCAAATGAAGTGTATGCAAAACTAGTGTCTCTTTATTTATTTATTTAATGAGAATGTGAACATAAGTTGGTTTATTTCCTGTAAACAATTGCAACTGATAGCTAACACACTATAAATAACGAAATTTAAATTATTATAAATTAGCACACATTCTGCATTTCTATTATTCTAAAATCTAAATTTGGTTTCTGCATGTGAGGTGTCCCGATGTTCCTATAAACTAGCTAAATTGTAGCGGATGCGAGAGCATTCTATAAAGTAGGTTTACTTTCTTAAGAAATAAAATAACAGGAAAATAGATATGATTCAAAAAAATTTCTTTACGATCCTAGTATATTAGCAATTTTTTAATAAAATATTTTTCGAACACATTTCAAACTGTTTTTAGTGCCGCCCGTCGCCGGCAGTAAAAGTAGTGTTAGTTAAATGTGCCTATTTGGTTTTTTTATTACGGGGGAGGAGGGAATTTAAAGAAAATTAACATTTTAATTTGAGTGCCTTTTCTATCAGCTTAATTTTAATTTTCTAAAATTTTTATCTTAAATGGCCCGGTGCAAAGGCAAACTCGGGCCGAAAACATTTCCTAATCCGACTTTACTCGGGGGATGTAGTCTACGTCCCCATTAAGATGAGTGGTGGGCGGAGTGGCCCATAAAACAACAATAGGTTCCCTATAAGACGAAGGACTTTTAGTAAAAAGGAACTTTAAAAATCGTTTTGTGTAAAGGCGTGGTAATAATAAATATTATGTCTTCTAAAAGGAATTTTAGCAAAAACTAAACAAAATGCTAAAATATTTTAATTTTAACTGCAAAGTGAAGAAAATTTTACGTAGAAATTTTGTTTAAAAAAGCACTTTAAAGACATTAGTTTACCACTCTGTGACCTTTCTTATTTGCTATACTTTTTACTTTTAAAAAGTTTCTCACATATTCTTTTATTTTTACTTTCTTTTTTTCAAAATGTTTACATTTTAAAATCAACTTCAACAATGTCCTTGCTATTTATAGTTAAATGCAAGTAATGATTGATAATAATAATCAAGTTTTCTTAATTACCAGTATATTAAAGGCTATTCAGAAGGAATTCTTAATTTTTTAAATTCTTTTTCAGATATATTCAGCCCTACCCTGTCAACTAAACATATCCTCTTTAAAATACCCTTTAAATTACGTGATATGTATATTATATGAATTTGAAAAAAAATTTACTGGAACAAAAATTTTTCTTTTGAGGTCACAAAATGACATTAACAGGGACAGAGGGCTGAAAGTGATATAAACAAGAATTGAAGTTTAATTTACGAGATGCAAACCACTTACTAAAAAATATGATATTATTCCTGGGCATTCTCATTTATAGCATCTCAATTTCTTTATTTCTGTTAATGTTATTTCATGGCCCAACTTTCATGAGCAATTTTTTGTACCAATCAAGTTTTTTATCTTGCCTATTGACATAAACAGCGTTATCTGAAATCAATAAAATTCATTACAGAGCTATTCATTATTTTAGAATTTTGTTAATCCGTTCATGCGCTTTAGTGAATGACAGATATAAAGTTTTTTTCAGACCTGAAAAATTCAGGAAACTAGTTTAATTTAAATTTCACACTCGGAGAACACTACACCTATTTATGTTCATTATGCTGAAACTAACATAAAAAATGTATTCTTACTTTCACTCAAAATTAGCACACGTGCATTGCAACCTAGCCTTTAGTGCAATTTTTTTTACAATTTTTTGCTTTGTTCTAATAAACTTGGAAGAATTATTTGGTTTAGTTCTGTATTTGTGGAAGCCGAAAGAGACATTTGAAATAGTTTTAATGGCCAATCATCTTCTTTGGTGTTTCTATAAAATACCATAATAATTTGTCGTACAAATTCTTGACTTTGTGGATAGAGCTTGAGATAATATTTTAACATTAGTTTACTAAAAGCATGTAAAGTCATTCTGGAAGTTCTAAAATTAGAAACTAGTTTTAACTTTGGGGAAAATTGCTAAAATTATATCAATTTCATACACTGAAACTTTAACCACTTTGTATAAGACTGCGATAAATTTGTAATTTCCTGCTAATAGTGTAGTAGCATAGAGAAAAGTCGTAAAGTTATTACAAATTTTAACTTTTGCGGTTAAAACCTACCAAGAAGCTGTATACATGTAGTTTCTACATTTTTATGGTGGAATTCTTGCGCAAAATATTCAAACCTTCGGCAAAGGCTTAATTTGGGAATTATGCCATGCGTAGTTTATTTGATTTGCTAGTTATCAAGTTATCCAATAGTAAAATAAGCCTACAAGGTAGAGTTACATCCTCAGTATCAAGAAAATAATCTAATAATGCGCCACTGGTAAATATAATTAGAAATATCAATTTAAACCTCATAGGAAAATATACGAGCAAAAATCAGGTGTATCGGATTTTACATACAATTACCAAGTTTTACTTACACAAATCTGCAATATTAAATTTTTCTCCATTTATTTATTTAATTTTTCATTTTTATTTTTTACTCATTTTTAAATTTACATAGATTCCTCGTATCTCTTTCCACATTACTCTCTCTTTTAATCATCGGGAAAATTTCGAAGTTATAATACCGGAATTAAAAAATCTATAAAAGCAATATTTTCATAAATGTGCGGATAACAATAACAAACATAAAGGTTTTTTTTGGTAAACTTGAAGAAAATTATAATTTTTGACATCAAGCAATATTTTAGTATTTGCCGAGTATTTAAAGAGTCATTCAAAAATGACTAACTTCTAGAAAGAGTCAAGAAGTACTCAAAATTATACTCGTCTGGTTTGTCAAGCGAAAATCTAAAGTTTGAAACTTCTGTAAAGTTCATTCGTGAAATATTAAATTACAAGAATTATGCATATTTTTTTGTTAAACTTTTCAATTTTAAATTTCGTTTGGTGCAAAGTAAACAACAAAAAGCAGTAGAAATTATTGTTAGCACTGTAATAGAAGAATTTTGTATATGGAAAGCAATAAAATAAGCTTCAGCTACAGATTACTACATAAATTTTGTGTAGATACTACATCGAAACTTTTCACGTGCCACTGAACCTCATACACAAATAATCTGTGGTATATTTTGTAAAGGCAACATTTACAGTTGCTGCACTGATAATTGTTTATACATTTTTTTTAAATTTAATTATTGTGCGCTATAAATGTGAAGTATTCTGTGCTAAAATAATTACAAAATGGTAATTTTGCCATTAAAATGCATCACCAAACTTGTGGACAATTTGTTGTGGTTTGCATTTAAAATACTGGCATTAAAGTTAAAATATGCATAATCCTGCTTTTTTGTACTCAAAAGGGTAACTTTATTATGAACCACTAATTTTTAACAATAATTAATAAAGTTAACTTACATTTTAATATTTAATATTTTAATCGCTATTTTTACTCAATCTAGTTTTTGGGCCGTTGAAGTTCATAAACTGTATACATCATATTCGACAAAAAAATTTAATTTTAATTAGACATCAGGAAATAAATTGAAATTTATGCGATCATTAAAAACGATTACATCGTTTTGAGGCAAATTAGTGTCATTTTTAAAACAAATTTCTGCCCATTATTCAATTTTATTTGTTTTTTTACGAAAATATTTACTGATGCGTTTAAAATTGCCTTTTACGAAATAACCTGCGTGTCATTTAATGACAATTAACTGATAGACGATTAATGAACAGCGGTGCTGAAATTAAATTCCAAAATTATTTCATCATACCAGCAAGCGCAATTATTATTTAACGTTCAACGTGGACTGCGAACCACGAAAGTGTTCGAATTATATTAAAAAATTGTTACTATATGGAGTGCAATAGAAAAAAAAACACATTAGAACGATGGAAACATTCAAACTACGAAATGATCTTAGATAATCTCTGAATATTGAGCAAGAGGAATGGTTGTTTTCCAAAGTCCTTTAGAAAAGGCAAAAAGATCAATAAAAGGAAATAGAATCGTATCAATCTAAACTTTTACGATATGTAGAATAGAAGAAGGATAATACCTGTAATTTTGGATTTAATCAACTATTATGTCCCGATTTCCTGTTTAAGCCACATTTACCGACGTAACTTTGGTTTAGAACGACAGTTTTTTTTAAATAATTTTGCATTTCAATATGAAATAAATTCTTCTTTCACTTCCTATCCTAAATAATATAATAAATTGGTTCATGGAAAATATTTGAAATTTATCATTCGCTCACGAATTTATAACTTTTCAATATAATAAAGATCAACTATTTATGGTTGCAGTAGTAGCCAAACTGTTAACATTATTTAATTTTATATTGTAGGGGGCAACCACAAATCAATTGACCCATATATCCAATTTATGCGCGCATGCTGAATGTGTAGTACACACAAAGACGAGCATTGCCCAATAATAATTAACAATAATTGTTATCGGTCTTCCCTAATTGGACTAAATTCTAAAATTACAATATGATAGCATTTCTCCAGGTCTAAACTCTATACGATTCATTAAAATTGAATTAGTCGCAAACTTTTTTGTTTGCATAACCAGATAAGTAAGGAAAAGCTTAATTTTGAAAACCGTTGACATAAAAAAAATGTAATCCAATTTATTTCGTTCAATCGGAACAGAGGGCAATTAGAATTTTTAGTTGGCACTTAAATAAAAATTCAACTACAAGACGAAACTTAATTGTAATTATGATGTAGATCTCTTTATCATTGATAAGGTCGTCGGTGTTAGATTCCCCAAAGGGACGTTAATTAATGAAGATGAAGTGAGGATTTTATTTTTTAAAATCGATTACTTAGTTCTCGTAACTTCTGTCTTAATGTAATTAATGAACAAATAAATTAATTGGTTAAACTTCAAACAATTTGAGAGATATTCTTAAGGAGTATCATTAACTAAAGATTTTGTAATGACTTTCGTGTAATGCAAGACCTTAAAATGATGAAGCTCTGGGATTTGTAGGTACACCAATCAGACCTTAAAGTGATCACGTTTCCCTAAACTAAGCTACTTGTGCCGTACAAATTTGTGTATCACGTTAAAATTTTGACTGCCTCTACATCCGGGTTTACTAATTTTTAAAATTAAATTCCGCAAAAGTTTCATTATTTTTTTATCTCACAGGTTCCTTAGCGTCAAGAAATGGCTCTTAAGAAAAAAGCATCAGATTGAATTAGCAAGGAAGCGAGGATGGAAAGGATACTGGGTTTGCTTAAAAGGAACAACACTTTTATTTTATCCATGTGATTCGAGAGAAGGTCGTTCCGTTGAAGCTGCTCCCAAACATCTCATAATTGTAGATGGTGCTATCATGCAACCCATTCCGGAACATCCCAAGAGGGATTACATTTTTTGTCTTAGCACTGCTTTTGGTGATGCTTATTTATTTCAAGCACCTTGTCAGGTAAGAAATTTTCCATAATATATTTTACAAATAACACTTTTCGTATTCCTCATCCTAATTTTTACTTTCTTTTTCGCTTCGATATTACAATTTTATAAATCGAATTATTGTGGGATTACCAAGATAATCTGGATGAACTGCTAATAAAATCAAATGATTATCTCTCTTTATTAAAGCGGTTAATTAAATAAAAGCAGATTTTTTTTTCTAAAAATACGAAATTTATTGATTTATTTGAAAAAGTTTAAAATTAAACAAAATGCATAATTAAAACGAATTGAAGGTGAAACAATGAAGGGAGTCATTAAATATCCACTTTATTTTTATTATCTATTCTCTAGGGTTAATTTCAGTATTAAAACTTTTCTTTAATTGATGCTACTGCATTACGATTTTAACAATTTTATTTATTCACAACTCCAATAATTTTAACTGCATGTTTAAAATATGAGCGTCTGGAACGACGACTCCTTTTCAGGAAACCCCAATTATTACGGTTGAATTTTAAACTACTGCGGCCCTGACTCATAAACCCGATTATTGCTGTAATAATTTGAATTATTTCGTTACTCAAACTATTATCGCCCTAATCCGTTTTTCTTCTTTTCCTTCTTACCGTCTAAAATATTTGTATAAATTCAGCCGGTATAATCTGTACTTCAAATGTTAAAACAAAGTAAAAGCAAAGATATATTAATTCTAAATAGTTTGTTAAGTTTAACAAACCAATAGAAATCGTCGATTCATTTTAATGGTTTCATAAAAGTTTTGAGTCTTGAGTATGTTCAGACGCAAAAAAAATCTTTTTCGACTGAAAGCAAACTGAATCGGGAAGTTTTGCAAAAAAATCTTTTCTGAAAAGTTTTTAGCAATAGAAATCAAAATTTAATTAAATAAAATATTTAAATAAGTATTTGAGTTATAATTTGTTTCTGCTTCTGACAATTAAGTTCCCGTATTAGTTAATCAGTTTATGTAGTCCCAGATATAAGCAATTACGTAAATAATATAAAAAGAAAAGAGATTGCAAATAAAATTTAGAATAAAAACATAAATTTTGTTTTTTGAATTTTGAATCTTTTGAATTTGGAAATATCGATGACTGAGGATTCTAGTTTATCGTTTGATAATTCGATAGTACGGTGAAAACGTTCGTTCTTCTCGTGTTTCACCTCTATTGCGCTATTATTCAAATTCAACACCAAAATAAATTTATTTAATTGCTGTTGTTACAATTAACCGATTGAAATAATTTTTCACGAAAAGTTAGGAAGGCAAATCCTCACATTCTAAATGATTAATAATTTTTGAAATTTTACCTAACGCTCAAGTCAGATAAATTCGAGCATTTGAGAAAATTGCTTGTAAACAAGTGGATTTGCTTCTAGTGATTTATGTTTTCGTTATTTTCGATGACAATTTCGTTTTAATATTTCTTATTATATTTTAATCTATTTTCGCGATGGAAAAGGAAAATATCGAAAATACTCTTTGCGTTATTTATGCATAATAAAAATAAGTTTTGCGGCAATGGAGTATGCAAAAACTTTTTAAAATATTTATGAAAATGGCAAAATGTTGTGAAGATACAGGAAAAGAATACTAAAACTTATTTATTTCTTACTTATTTCAAGATGTTCTTAATATTTTTATTATATAAAACAGCGCAGATATAAAACCAAGTGGTTTTTATTTATTATTGCCTGTTAGGGCGTTAGAATTTATGTTACAAAATTGTTTATTCCGAAATTGTAGATACCTAAACTGAAAATTTTTATTAAACGAAAAATTTTGCTCCGAGATGATCAACTATAAATATTAATTCCGTTCACGTTTAAAGTCAAGATTGAAGTCTCCACTTTCTTTTTCTTTCTGCTAATTATGGCGGTTTTGATGAACCCCGAGGCTGTATAGCTTTTAAATTACCTTATAAAAAATGCAAGACTTTCAAACAAAACTTTTAAAATTATCTCTTCAAAACATAATAATACAAGGTTGATTTACATTCAACCGTTTATTTAGAGTTTGCGATTATTAAAGTTGGCAACTGGGTCGTCATTAATTCTAACGCGTTTAGGTAATAAACCTTGAATTGGATTGTCCCGATATTATAAGAAGAACAATAGGAAATTTTCTGCAATTTTCATTTCCGTGCCCGTTCTTATTACAATTTCAGCTTTGTTATTAAATATGCATAATCTAATAATAGGGGTTTGCTGAAGAAACTCGATTTTTATAATATTGCAGGCATTTCATTAATAAGACGATCCTGGGTAGTTAATTACAAAGTAATTAAAAATTTTAATTTCCCAACAAAATCCATTAAAAATTTTTCAGAAAATACTTTTCACTAACATTTTTCAGCTCAAAAATAGTTTTTCCAAGTCCCTTTGAGTGTTCACAAATTTAACAATATTAGTTAATTAAAATTAATTTTAACTTTCAATTAAATCTATAAGCCTGTTTATTTATCAGAAATTTGTTTATTTTACGTAGGCTTAATGAAGTTTTAATTTGCGTTATCTATTATTTCGTTTACTGGTCCCGGGTATCGAATAAGGGATAGTCTTCAGTCTCAACAAAATTTTTAGAAGAAACTTTAAATAGTGATTTAGTAAATAAATCTTTTAGAAAAACTTTTTTCAAGTAGTTAACGAAACAATAAACTCAATTTTTTCGGCTTCAAGTTTTTAATAACTGATCAGCGTTATCAAATCTCCAAAGTCCCATTCTTTGTAAAACAATCCAAGTTTTCATAATAATTTAATATTTTTATAACAAGATCAATTTTGATCTGTGAGGATCGTGACGCCCGTGTTTCGAACTCGGTCTTTTGAAACATAATAATAGAATACTTACCTATTCATAAAGTTGCCTAAATATTTTTTTAATAAATTGCGTTTTCAATTTATTTAAAAGGTAAAAATAATAAAATGATGCTAATGGACGAGCGAATGTTTGAAAGGTTAAAAGCACGAATCCACCATCACCCCACACATATATTATTGTACTCACTTATTTATAATGCAAATGCCTACGTTTTACTTTTATTCAGAGTTATTAATAAAAATGTAGCAAAACGTAAAAATTAATGGATGTCTCGAATTTTTTTTATTCAAATGGAAATCATTGCAGCTTTTGATTCGACGATATTCAAGCTTTTTCATAAAACTTTTGTTTCTAATGTGACATTTGTCATTTGTTTTATTATGTTTGCTTTCCGGTTCCATAAATTGTATTACATAAGAATCTCGAAAAAAGTAGTTTGTCTTTGTCATGATTTTCGTGTTTTTCTCCAAGGTAATTATTTTAAAGTTTCATGCTCTGCAGTTTCACTAAGATAAAATTGCTTTTCTTCTGGTTTGTATTTCTTCATTATTGTTTTGAAAAACTGCAATAAGTTATCAAGATTTCTTTTATGTCCAAGACAAGAACCTATATACTCAAAGAAATGTGGGATAGCATTCACTTTTCTTTTTTCACTGTTTTTCAGTATAAAATACCTATTGAAGATACTTTTTAATACATGGTAGGACATAGTGAAACGATATGCTAAATTTATAAAAATAGTAATTACAGTACTCGCAGAATATTTTTCAAAAAATCTGGGAAAGTTCATATTTCAAGAAAAATTTGTTTAAAATTATTCAATATTCGTTGTAAAAAAATAAGTACTATGCAGATTAAAATTTTTTTTATTTGAGCCATAATTTGGAATAATATTAACTATGGAAATAATTCACTATTTTTTTGAATTTTTATTCATTACTCAATATCGTGATTAACGACCAACATTACTTTATAAAAAAAAACGCATAATAATTATGTATAATCAACTCAAAAAAAAAGTTTTTAAAATTCTAACAATTCAAAACCAGCTTCAATTTATTTATATTATGTAATACTAAGTACCTGTATTATATGTATGTACATTTTTTAAAATAAATAATGCAAATATATGATTTGAACAGCCAACCAACACAGTTTATTCTTACATTTAATTTTTGGTATAACGTAAACATGACTTTTATTTTAGGAGAAAAAGCAAATAAATGTTATAACATAGGCACGTACCTATTATATTCCGTATCTTATTATTATGCGAAACTCTTACATTTACTTTACATTATTTTAGTAAACTTGTAAAATTGTTGAAGTAAATTGCTATATATTTTGTTTAATTGAAAAATAAATTTTTTTGTTCCAGGTTGAATTAGAAAATTGGGTTAATAGTATACACAGTGCGTGTGCTGCCGCATTTGCAAGACACCGAGGAAAAACTGGAACATTGCATCTTTTGCAAGAAGAAATTTTCCGTTTAGAAAAAGCAATAGAAACTGTAAGTACATTTTTTTTGAGAAAATTTTAAATGAAAGCTAAGATAAAGATAGCGTTCGCTAGGGGCTAGGGTTAAAAGCTTGTAAGAAAGTGGTTCTTTTGCTGACGTAACGTCTAGAAAATACATTTTGATTGACTTGATGCAGTCAATAATACAAATACAGTTGAAAACCTTTGAAGAAAATAACCAAAACTTGATACGATCGAGTTAACCGGTTAACTACCGCAGTTTTATACGCAAAAATAAATTTGGCAGATAATAATAATAATTAATCAACAGACATATACGAAATTTTTTTCTGCGGATGGGAGGGATAAGAACCTTGCATAGGGTTAAAGCAAAAAAAAACTTACTCAGTAAAAACCTCTCCCTGGGTCCTGGGTGGTGTTTCGCAACGGTTCACGATTGCGTACAGAATAACTTACGCATTTCTTCGTGATGCGATTGGAATTCTGCATCCGAATTTTCTTCCTTGCAGGAAAAGCAGAAATTTTGCCGTTCATAGAAATTCTTGGTATCATCCTACCTATGTAATAAAAAGTTAATCCATAGCTTTTGCTCGTATCAACCCAAATATCTGGTATGATTTTAAAAATTTCACGACCAGCTGATCATTAATTAATTTTTATTAATTACAAAACCGAACAATAGCCAAAGCTCAATGGTAAACATAAATATGTAACGCTAAGTATTGTAACAATACTTATCAAAGCCACTTATTATTTAATTAAATTAAGCAAAGATTTGCATCATTTCCATGGTAATACTTGAATTTTATACGTCTGCAGAAAGAATTCAAATTAAGTTTTTCTACAGTTACTCAAAAGAACGTGCGAGATCTCTCAAAGGAAGTACATTTAGATTCAGGTTGCACAAATCTATGATAAACTCGTGCTATATTATCTTTTAACATTTTTTTATAATTTAATAATTGGAAGAAATCTCTTCGAGTCTTCTGAGCATAATCAATAGATTCGTAGTTTAAACAAAAAAAAAGTTCAAAAAAATTCAAAAAATAAGGCTATTCATCCGGTCGCCAATTATTTAATTAATATAAAAATCATAAATTTCAAGTTACTGCATTAATTAATTTGATACTTACCTTTAGGCGTCTGTAGAGACGATGTCAGACGAGCCTTGGTGTATTTTCCCTAAAATTTTTATTAATAGCTGTTTTAATTATTACCCTCTTATAAGAAAGCTCTGGAGTCTAGAGGTTGTTTCAAGAACTTGTTTATCAAATTTGATAATCTAATATTAGTATCACCACGAAGCCTATCATCGAAAAACCAAAAAAATAATTCAAATTAATATGTTTTAAAGTTTCAATTAATAATTAGAATTCGCCAAGTAGGTATATAGTGCTAATTATAAAATGTAATTATTCAAAATAGAACAGCTCATTAAAATGTTCGGTAACCAGTATAATGTTACATTTTAATTAATTTATATTTCATTACACAAAGTAATACAAAATAATTGAATTTGTGATGGTAATACGATAATAAAAATTATTTGCTTTGCGTTAATTTAATTTAATTTATTACAAAATGTGAAAAATAAATAATAGTTTTCGAAAATATTTTTCTGGATTTTCAGTTTTCAGAGTGCAACTTTTCGATCAACCCTCGTAAAATTGCTAAAGGTTTAGGAAATACACGCCTCGAACTTAAAAATATTGTTGGGGCTGATATGAAAGTTAAATTTATGTTCCTATTCCATTTTGAAAACTTAACCTCTATTATCATTTTTATGCGTTTCTGATAAAATATTCAGCTTTGGATTCGTATCTTTCTGTTTAATTTTTAGGGCAGGAAACTTAAACGTTGCAGTATTTCAAGTTTTTATTAAAAAACTTCCAACTAATCCATTTGCATTTTCGTTCAAACACGTCAATTATTTTTTCGTGAAGTACGTTATCTCTTGGATTTTGCCCGTGATATATTTTGACGTCTACTTGACTTGTGAAACAAATATTTGCTCTGATCGTGTTCTGCTATCGATCTCGATTCAAGTTCGGTTTTGAACTTTAAGACAAAGAAAGAAATGAAACTTTCTGATTTCGAGTGTTTGCTTTTTGTTTAACTTAACCAAAGAAATAGATGCTTTTTTATCAAATAAATGATACAAAAGTAAAGGTGGTAATTTATCACAGATTTACTTAGAAGAAAATAGAGAATAATAATTCGAGCCAATTCAGTTTAGTTTTTTTTACAGAAGACACTACGGAATGCAAATAATTTGCGATTGGTCAAAACAGGTAACAAGTAAAAATGGGTACCGAAATACATGAAGTACACTTGATATTACCCTTAAGGAAATTTTGTCTCTCGACAAATAATTTTTTTTCAGTTCTCTCTAAACTAACAATCTTATATCAATCTCAGCCACCTGCAACCTGACCGTAACATCCAACTCAACGCCACCAGACAGACCAGAAAACACATCGGCCGGTTTCCAACATATCACAGTCTTATTGTTAATTTGCCTGACTTGTATCAAATTTTGCAGGACAAGACGAAGGATAACCTTCATACCCGAGTCTATGTTGAAATGTTGATTTTAATAAAAGTTGTTATATTATTCAACTTTTCTGAACTTGAAAACAACAAACAAGAAATGAATATTTAAATGAGTAACTTTTGTTTTTGCCGAAATTATTACATACAGGGTGAATTAAGAAAGACAGTGAGATATGAAGCTTTTAAGTAAGAAATATTCGAGAAAATGTGAAAGAAGCACATCTGGCAAAGAAAATATAGTGGGGATGGGTAAACGAGTCAACTGAAGGAAAAATGTCATTTTCGTAAAATATTACACTAAAGCTTTCCGTAATCAAAATGCTAGATAACTAAACTACTTCATCATTTGGAACTTATGTCCACTGCGTACTCGAGGGTTAAACTTATTTAATTATATCAGATAATCTAATCAGCAAGTCCCGGAGAACTGTTTACACTGTCTACTACTAATACAAGCCAATATTGTTAAATAGCTCCGCAATGTTAGCTTACATATTTCATTTATAACTAATTTAATCATATTTATGAATAATTTATAATAATAACTCTCGTGCTTTTTCTATTTTTTGTTAAATATACTCTTTAGGGTGGATGAGATAACATAACTTTTATTTCAAACAGCAATCTTTTAACTTCCATTATCGACTATAATACGATATTAACTTCTTCATTTTCTCGTCTTGGTACATTACATATTTTACAAGCTAAATAATTCACCTAAGAAATAAAACAGAAATTGGGTGTTGACTTCGTTCATAAAAACACAAAACTACAGACACATCGGTATCCCGATCAAATCTTCATAAAACCGTCAGTAGATTTTATGAAGGATTGAGGATGAGGGTTCTCGATAGTAAAAACATCCGTCAGTTTCTATGTCTATATATTATCTAGCATACAGACATGAATCGATAGAAACTTTCTAAATCAGTTGTAATAAGTTACATCGAAAATATTCAATCTGAAATTTTTATTTGCTCTCATCGAAACAATAATTAATTAATTTTTGTATCCATTGCAGTAGACCACCAAACAAAAATTCTTCAATTTACACTCGTGAAAATATGCCCTATTTTTCCCATGTAATAAATCTTGTAACGTTTGGTTCCAAAGGTTCCGGTCGTTACTTGTCCTTATTTTGTAATTTTGGACATCTTCCAAAAACTAATAAATTAACTTTAAAGCGACATTTTTATGTAAATCGTAATTTAAAAAAAAATTTTCGTTAATTTAAGATGAAAAAGTGCATTTGCATAATATTCAAAAGTTTTTATAACAATAATTATTATGATAAAATGGAAAATAATTAAAAGACTCTGGAAGGAAATAAAGCAATTAAAGTGTTTTTTTTATTGTTAAAAAAATTAAAATCCTTTTCATCGCTACAAAATATGTTTGTTTTACCTAATAATTTACGAAAGGAGAGCCAAGAGTATTCGATTAAAAAATGAGATAATATTTTAAGTCTCTTGAAAGTCAATCATTTTTAAAATAAATAATTCATGCAATATAATCCTGAAATCCAATTAATTCGGTATTCAAATTTAAATTAACAGAATGTAAAAATTTCGCGATTTAAAAATAACTGATTTTAATTTCCATTTATATTATGAAATTTTTGAAATATAGCGTGAACTTTAGAGCTTGATTAAGATTTTCACTTTTTCCAAAATTATTTTGTAAAAAAATTTCAAATGCTGCAATTATTCGTCTAATTTAAATTCATTATGCTTTATTCGATAAAACGAAATTGGTCTGGATATCTTTTCTGCTACGTCGGACTTTAATTATCGGATTTTGATTACAGTTTTTCTGCTTTTAATTTTTCAAAAAAATGTATTTTAGTATAATAATATAATCAAAATTTAATCTAACTTAACCTTACGAATACAATGAGAGATATAAGAAGAAGGAACTGTATGTAGCAAGTAAGGGCCAATTACATAATTATTGCAGTGTTTTAATTTCCATTTTTTAGAACTGCACACTTTCTAAATAATTTTAATTGATTTGAAAATAATCTATTTAAATTTGTGTACGATATCGCCGAAACTTTGTCCAGCTGTGACCAGTAAATCCTATTACGATTTAAAATTGTTTTGTAAATTTTTAATTTATTTTTTCAATTATTGGCTTTTCTTCATTTCATTTTACTTCTTAATTTAAAATTTGATTTCTATTTGAATTATATTAATAATTTTGTTTATTTTATTATATGCAAAACTAACTGAAAAATCCCTCCTGAGCATTTATCGCATTTTATTGCACTTCCAGCTTGTCCATTGCCCAACACCTAAGGCATCTACTCTATCTGCTTGTGTTTACAAGCCAAATCCTAAGGGACCAACCTTACTGAAACGTATTTCAAATGAAAACTAGTAATCAATGGTTACAGGAAAAAAACAGAGGTCAATCACCTGTAAAGCTCGCAAATTAACAAAGATGGAAATAGAAAAAAATTCAGTTGTAATTGAAAATTTTTTAATTTAAACAATGAAAACTGAAATTTTCCATGAGCGTGAAAAAATTTAAATACGTTCCTCTCTATTTTCAAGTGAAAAATGTAGCTAAGATGAGAATTTTCTTCTGGTTAATAAAGAAAAACATTTCAGAACTACTACAAAAATTGAACTTTATCTGAAATTACGTTAAGCCGACCAACCAACTACTGGCACATTCGACAACCAAAATAAATATGAATTTAAAAGGTATCATTAATTATAAAAGGTATTTAAAATTGTGTCAAGCCTATCCATCATCGCATATATCACGAAAATTACATGGTGCATAAGAGTGCATCATCCGGCTGTACTGAAAGGCAGGGCAGGGCGTAGCACACACAGGTGCTAACTGGCGCAAAAGCTTTTACATGGCTCGTGAAATAATGCAGTTTGTAAATTTATTGCAGAGTTATTTTTTATCTTTTTATGTTGAACTTCAAAAAGTATTAAGAGTACACTAGTACCGAAGATCTTTGTGGTTTGCCATCAATAAACGTAAGCACGTTAAAGCGAGCAAGTTTTGTGATGGCATAGCTTTTGGTGGTCTATTGCAATTTAATTCTATTTAAATGCTAATGGCTTAAGCTGGATTTAGCTTTACTGCGGATGAATTGTCGTTCGTCAAACTCTTATTCTTACTCGCGAAAAGAGTACCTGCGCCATTTATGCATTGTTAATTTTTAAAATCATACTGCAAAACTGGCGTTAACGGTTTTGTTATTGCAGGCATTGTTCGGTTATATTGTTCTTACTAACAAATTATTTGGTTTGTTATATTATCAAAATTCAATTAATTTTACTGTAATTGGATTTATGTTATAAAAAAAACATCGATAATTACAATAAAATTATTATTTAAGGATCATAAACTGAAACACATGGCAGAGTTGCAACAGTCCGTTGTAGGAGATTCTGAAACTCGTCAGCAAATTGCTAATCAAGTGGTGCAGTGGGAGGAAAATCTGGAACGTCTGCATTGCGAACAATTCCGTCTTCGGTGCTACATGGCTAGTTTACAAAGTGGTGAACTGCCCAACCCTAAGGTACTTTTGTTGACAAAACATTTGTCATTCATACGACACTTAAGAAAGCCACTTCTTGCAGTAATTTTCTTACACTTTCCATTTTTTTTTTTTTTCGAAAAACAATTCGTTCACGTCCTGTATTATATTTTGAGTTAACAATAACTTTTTATATTGCAGTCTTTATTAACCCACGTCTCTAGAGCAACGAAGAACACGCTTAATAAACTAGGAGTTTTTACTGTTTCATCTTTTCATGCTTTTATTTGCGCAAGAAGCCCTTCGCTGCTCAATAATCTTTTAGCCGGACGAGGAGCAACAAAACGCCGACCTCCGATGCTATCTAGATCAAATAGTGGCTCTAGTAGAAGATCACTTCAGGTTAGTAATAATTATTGTGTACAATATTTGGAATTATTGAAAATCCAAATAGCCCTCCGAGGAGTTTTTTGACAAGCAGTTTTGCATGCATATGTAGGTAGGGATGTAAAGATTAACGGCCTTAGTTATCTGTTAATCAGTTTTATGTTTGCTTACCCAACACAAGAGGAGAATCGCTCGTAAATCTTGCTCACGTATTGGATTATCGGCCCTTAATTATTAGCGTGGTTGTATGGTATCAACAATAATTATTTCCGTAGATATATCACGATACAGAAAACTCTTTATTTTTCGAGAGTAAAAATCTGGAAGCAGAATCGTGTTTTCGACGATTACGTGTTTTCATTTTTTATTACGGAAAACTTCAGATTGTCAACTTTTTATGGTTGCTGCTATCAAAGCCAAAGTAATTCTTATCCATATTATACGGATTTTAAAAAGTGCTTTTATGGGTAACATAACACTAAAAGATGGGCAAAGTAAAATTCTAGTTCACATATTTTAACTTTTCTCAATATTTTTCCTTAAAAAGAAAAACACTTTTAATCGATTTTCCTTCGACACAATTTCAATTCAAATTTATCAGAAAAACCTTATGTATTAAAATGCTATATAAACATGCGGTGGTTTTCGAGTATATCCTATTACCATATTTTCTTGTATTAAGAAGAATGGGCTATCCGCCTAAAAATAACTGAAAATTTAATAAAGTATTGAATTGCTGCTATAGTCTTGCTCATTGTTGCGATATTGTTTATTTTGCTTACAAAAGAAACTATTGTTGGGTATATTTACTTAGATGTGTTTCGTTTTCTTCCGTCATTAAAAGTACAATCTCAAATAAACAATTTAATTGTTGAAATTTATTTAAGTGCTCCGGATTATATTGCTAAACGTAATTGCAATGCACGTAAGACGTGAATTAATCTTTTTCAAGAATCTTTAGAATATTATTTATTACGAAATAATATAAGGAAAATCTCGACTTTTCTCGAATTTTATTATTATTATTATTATTATTTATAAACAATACTACGTTTAAATTCCACGACAAATCTTCTTGTCAGACAGACATACCTAATATAAATTTGAATTAACTTCATTTTATTTTACTTAATCTTTGTTAGAAGTTTTTAAATTACTTTTACAACAGATAATGAAGAGTCGTTTAAACAAACTGTTCTTATTACCTTCTATGAAACTTGAACAATGGAAGAACTGTAATTACACTTTGTACTATTTTTACCTGTAACTGCAGGATGTGTTAATTTTCAAGTAATGAAGTTCGTTATTACTTTTGAATTCCTTTTGTAAAGTCAATAAAAAAAAACTCGTTGAACTTGGAATATCCTTTCTCCATGTCCAGGTTAACAATGTTGAAAGGTTCCATAAGTTCTCGGTGTCAAGGTTTTCCAATTATTCTATACTTTTCTCTCGATTATATAGATTGATTTCTTCTAAGTATTTTATAAATTGTTTCCACGACTAAAATTGTGTGTATTTTAGAGTTTGACAGTATTTATCTTTGTATGATATTTAACTCTCTGGGGGTTACATCAATATATTGGATTGCAATGCGTTTTTTATTTCCAATTTTGTTGTTTCGTGTCCATACGTTTGATGTTTTCAATTTAGAGTAAATACTCTATCCGTATCTAGGTATATTATCTTTGCATTAGCAACGCAATCAATGATGAGAAACCAATTATGATATATTAAAGAGAAATGTTTATTCCGATTTGTACTGCTTTACATAATTTACAGTTTTACATAAAAATCTTTTTCTGAAATGAATGTGAGTCACGCTTTGGATATGTACAGTGGGAGAAGTATTTACCTTCAGATAGATTATCGCACGACCCAAAATCCACTTTTTCAGGCTCTGACTATGTTTCAGTTTCATCTCTTTGTTGCACTTCAATTTAAGAAATTGCTTTCGTATTTGTACGGCTTAAGAATAATACAGTAGTAATCCATAATCCAAAGTTACTTACACGAGGGAGCAGTGCGAAATTATCAAAGTACAACATATTGGTTTGTAGATCGCTAAGCAGTTTAATCTGCAACTCACATAGAAAAGCAACTTTTGGCGGCTCGTGTTTGTTGAATTTAGATAGAACCTAGGGGAAAAGTTTTTTCGTTGGTGTTACAGAAGATCTAACTTAAAAATAAAATCATTGGGAATTTATCTTAAAATAAACGCGTCGTTTTAACATTTAATATATTAATCGGCCGAAAATATAAATTACGTACAGTGACAAGCAGACAAGGAATCCACAACATCCGAATTAGATAACGTAACATTCATAGTCAAGCGGGAAACTGATAACTACCAACTCAAGTCCTTAGAGACGAAAATGGAAAACTTATAATCCCAAAACTAGAAAATTGCATAGATATAATAATGCAACGGGAAACACAAAATAATGTTTTTCATAACAGACTGATATTCTCCAGTAAATATTTAAAGCCATTTTAATGCTCTGAAATGCCAACATTTCAAAATTTAAACCGCAGGATATGCATTAACTGTTTCAAGAACCATAGCAAGCTCGTTATTACCATACATTTTAAAAAGCGAACCTTATTATACCTATGAGGTATATCTAAAATCTATAAATCAATTTTTATGAGTTTAAAAAACCTTTTATATCCCATATCGTGCCGCCAACAAAGTCGTAATACGAACGAACTTGATCGTTTATATTGGTATCGAAATTAGAACAAACTATAAACTAACATCATTTAAAAAATAATTTTTCCCAAACTTAATTTTAAAAGTCGTTGGAAATTTAATAAAAAATGTAATTGGCGTTTTAAACATAATTTTCTTACGACGAAGTAATTTACTTCCAAATGACTTTTGCAGATGAACTCGAGGGAGGAATCGGAAAAAACGGTTAAAGTATCATTACCTGATTCAGCTACTGTTACGGTTTTCGTGAGGGAGGGAATGTCTGTTGAGGAATTTCTAAGTAGTGCTTGCACAAGAAAAAATCTGAATCCAACCGAACATTTCGTGCGAGTGAAAAAAAGGAGAGATATGGAAGATCACAATTATTTCGTTCCGCATCGCAGCGATGTAATTGAGACATACGTAAGTTACAATTTTGCATCTGTCTGGTTTGGCTTTACAAATGCGGCCATTTATTTTTCTCGTTTTCTTGTTTATAGCTTCATACCCACGAAATTGTTGAAGTATGTGCAAAAATTTTATATCAAGTGGAATTATCTAGAAATACTTTGGAACAAATGTGGGGCTTTAGCGTCGAGGCCGAGCTTGTTGAAAATGCAGATCGTCAGGATGAACTGTGTTGTTACGTGAGCAGAGTTGAAGACAAAAGCGTCGCGATGCAAAATGGTAAATAAAGCTTTTTTCGAATTTACACTCAAACAACATTTTTATTTACAACGGAATTGTAGTAATGAATAATTCAAACGATTCTGACCTACATTTATTTTTCATTAAAATCGATCACGTACAGAAGTTAAGTGCTAATTAAGTACTCTTGGCGCACTAGAGCGCACTTTTTAAATCCCTCAATTTTTTAATTACTCAATTAACTCCCGGCGTTTTACTTACACTACCCTACTACACATTGGCATTGTATTGTTTTTAATGCGGAGGTGAATAATGAATCCCGATGTTGCTACATGTTGTTCTCGTAGGTATTATAAAAGGGGACGAAATTATGGTTATAAATGGAGCCATTGTCTCCGACTTAGACATGATGTATTTGGAGAGTGTGTTACAAGAAGAATTAGCTTTGTGTATGATGATGAGGTCGTCGAGAACTGAGCCTCCCGAATTAGTAGGAATATTAAGAACCACCGACGACACAATCGAAAGCTTAGTGTGTCCACCGCCTCCGTCAGAACCGCAAGTTATTAGCGAAGAAATGATTTCTGGTCTCATTGTTCCTGCGCCTGGATGGAGTAAGTTTCCCGCACGTTTCCCTTCAACATAAATTATTACAATAAATTCCGCATTTTAGAATCGGATAATTTTATAACTTCTTCTGGTGATAGCAATATGAAATTTAGTTCGAGAACGAATTCGTTCGAAATAGAAAATTTATTGAAAACCGCCGAGCAAGTGACAGGATTTTGTAGATCACCTGTTGAAACTAGGAAATCAAGTCCCACTGGTAGCATAGTTAGTAATACTTCACAAACGCCTTCACGACAGTTAAGTGATGGAGAAAAATTAAGGAAAGTTGTTTTAGAATTAATCGACACCGAAAGAACATACGTTAAGGTATTTTGCATTTAAAATTTACGACCCTAATAACTTCTCACCGCCCAAATTTATCTTTCAGAATCTCAACAATCTACTGGAAAATTATTTAGAACCTCTGAAAAGAGAAACTTTCTTATCCAATGCAGAAATTAATGCTCTCTTTGGAAATATCCAAGAAATCGTCGCTTTTCAACGACAATTTCTACAAAATTTGGACGAAGCTTTGGAAATGGAACCCGAGTTTTGTAAATTCGAATATCCTAGTCAGTTTAAAGTAAAATTTTAATTGTGCGGCTCCGACGTGTTTCTAATTACATTTATTTTTAGAATGTTTTGTTTTCAATTGGAAGTGCTTTCTTATATTACGTAAATCACTTTAAATTGTACAGTTCGTTTTGTGCAAGTCACAGTAAAGCTCAAAAAGTTCTTCATCCAAGTAAGTAACTTCGTCGTTAATTCTTTTTCAATTTTTGGCGTAACACTTTTTAGATGAAGGAAATCAAGCTCTTCAAGAATTTTTATCGTCTAGAAATCCTAGGCAACAACATTCGTCGACGTTAGAATCTTATCTTATCAAGCCAATTCAAAGAATATTGAAATATCCGTTACTGCTGCAACAGTTGAGAAATTTGACAGATCCAGCGACGGATGAACATCAACATTTAGTCGGTAGGTCCTTATTTCTTCGTGTGAAGATGTGAGCCCAATTTTGATTTTAAAAATTGTTCGTTCTTGCAGAGGCTCTAAAGGGAATGGAGAAAGTGGCTGAACACATTAACGAAATGCAGAGGATTCACGAAGAGTATGGTGCTATATTTGATCATCTTTTTAGACAACATCAAAAGTCATGCAAACAAGTAAGATGCGATATCCTAACTAACCGCTTTGACTAATTATTTATGTTTTTTGCAGCCAATAGATTTAAGTCCTGGAGATCTTTTATATTACGGCGGCGTAGAGTGGCTTAACATTTCTGATTTCTTAGGGAAAATTAAAAAAGGTTTAGAATTGCACGCCATGTGTTTTGTGTTTAAATCGGCAGTGGTATTTCTGTGTAAGGAACGTTTACGACAAAAGAAGAAACTCATGGTGAGAAAAAACATTTATTTTATTTTGTATATCCTGCCCGTTTCCATTTTCAGGGAGTTTCGAGTAAAAGTAACGCTTCGGAGGTGGAAATAATTCGCTACCAGGTTTTGATACCAGTCACGGAAGTGCAAGTTCGAGCTTCATCGGCAAAAGATATGGATTCTCATTTCTTATGGGAACTAATTCATTTAAGAAGTCAATTACAAAGAAGATCGGAAAAAGTTTATGTTCTTTCAAATAGGTATTTCACGATAAACGTTATTGTGGACGAGAAAGTCTAACCAATTGATACTTTTAGTACGGCAGATTTTAGAAACGCTTTCCTTAAAACTATTAGGCAAATTATTAGAGAATCCGTAAGAAATATGTCAATACCTTCTACCAAACCTGGAGCGGGTCCGGGAATCATTTTAGTTTCAACACACAAAGGCGAAATGATAAATAGCCAAACATTAGAAAGACCAACCAAGCAAACCATCATTATTCAAGGTTCACACACTTTAGGCAAAGTTAAAAAATCTAAGACATCCCAAAGGCATTCTTCTGGAAACATCGATTACGATAATATTAGTCAGGAAACGGACGATCCTCCTTGCACGACGTTTCGAAGCCGGAGTAAGACCGTAGGTGACGTCGCAGGTGATTTTCGATCGAAGGGGCTTTGGTCGTTTTTTTAATTCGATTTCCTTTCAGATGCACCCAAGAAGGGCGAAAACGAAAAGGGCGATGCCGGAATTAAGTCTGAAGGCGAAGATGATTCCCAAGCTGGAAGTTCGAAGGGAAAATCTGGACTCGGACGCACACCAAATCATTTAACGCTAAGGTAATTGACAAATAAATTATACGATATTACATTCTATTTACATTGTAGTAAAATCTATAGCACAACTTCAACTTTATCTGCCGGTAGTACCGGAAGTCAAGCACGCTTAATTCAATCATCTCATCAGCCAGAAAACTATCATCCTATGCAAGTAGAAGATTTAGGTAAGCAAAATTCAACAAATACTAAGACAATAAAAGCAGAAGTGCACACGGCCAGATCCAAATCACCTAAACGTTCTCCTAAAAAAAGTAGTGCCAAATTAGAGTCGAATCCTAATCACTCGCGAAAATCGAGCCCTAGTAGTAGTTCCCGTAAATCGAGCCCGAAATCGCTTAGGAAAACAGAAAAACTGTCAAAAAGCGAATCGACCACTTCTAGTCAAAGTAACGAAGAAGTCAAGAGTCCCAAAAAAATTAAATCGTCGTTAAAACAGCCATCAAAATCCTTAAGTATCGAAAACCCCACGTGCGTTGAATGTTATTTATCGGGAAAAAACGATAAAAGATAATACTACGACTTTTAGTAATTTATATTATTAAAAACGTTACGGGTAAATATTAGAATATTTTTAGTTCTTATTTTTCCTAAACAATTTTTTTTTATTTCTTATTTTTCCAATTAGTATGCTTAATTTAATCTGTAGCTTCCTGCTTGTTAGTATAAAAATTTAAACTTGTCTGTTGGACTTCTACACACTTTGGCAGAGTTTTTCTCTGCACATGTGCAAATTTTTTACTTTTTTTCATAGCATAGATTTCAATCTATAAGAGACTTTCAGTTAAGTAAGTTAAATGAGAAAATACCTCTTCAAAATTACGTCAAGTGGAGTATATCACTTTTATCCCAAAACCTATTCCTTTCGGTATACTCAATCTTGTCTTTCTTAAGATTTAATAGATTTTCTATAATATTATTCAATGTATAACAAGATTGTAATACATTCGTGGATTCAATGAAAAAAGAAGAAGAAAAAAGTTTCCTTCTTCATTTCCAAACGTTCCCATTATATGTCACGTTTTTCTATTTTGTTTTGTTGTACCTATCTCCACTGCACCTCCACTTCAATTCTACATATCACGTTTTAAATTTTCAAAAAAATTTCAAAATTTTTCTGCTTTCATTTTAAAATTTTAACTGAAAGTCAATTTTCTTTAAAAGAAATAATAAAATTTGTTACAAATTTATTGTTATAGGGTCGCCTGTGTGGAAACCAAGAGACAGTAGTTTAGAAGCATCCTGTACCACCCTCCCGCGCAAGGGTAAGGAACCCAATTCGACGGCGCTAAGCGCCTCGCGTAAGTCGTTAGTTGATGTAAATAGCGGGTTGGAAATTCATAGTTCGTATAATAAATCTTAAAAATAAACAATTAGGTTTAAAATCAACACTTCTGCTGTAAACATAATGCTAACAAGATTGTACAGGGTGATAAATAAATTTTGTGTACACTTTTAGACGTTCGACTTTGAACGAGCACACTTTCTTGTATTTTTAATTATTTGGACAGCGTCTAAAAGTTATTTGAAATAAATGCGATCAGATACGGGGTACAATTTTTGATGTTGAGCATTATGCTTAATACAGGGTGATTAAACAATAATATAATGAAATCCTTTTGTTAAAAATCAAATATATGTGTGAGTGAAAAAAAGAGAATTTAAAGATAACGTTATCACCCAGTGCTAAAAAATTAAAATATTGTTAAAAGTTGGGATCATTTTTGAGGATGCTGAATTTGTAGAATAAATTAAGAGGTACATTACCTCAAAATTAGATAGAATTATTGTTTGTAATTAATCAAAAATAATAATTTTAATTATTTTGGGGTATGAAACTATAGGTGTAGGTCACTTTGATGCAGAGCATAATATTATACAGGGCGGTATTATGTAGTATCATAAATTTTTAATACCTAGAACAATTTTGTAAATGTTACATTTTTTGTCAAACTGAATGAAAATTAGTTTACTAAATTAAAGTTTTTCCAAACTATAAATTTTTAATCGTATTTTTCAAAATGAACTTTCAAATTATTTTTATTTCTGTAACTCCGAATACGACTCGACCCAATTTTTCCATCATAACTCGACTACGGTCAGAGATATCAAATATATTTTAAAATCAAATATGTTCGTCTTTTTATCTCGAACATCTTTGGCCTTTTTAACATTTTTGATAGTTTACGTCGTTTTCGAGTTATTGGAGAAAAACAGTGGTAAGATGAATTCCCGTGGTTACCTTTATAATATCAGTGCTAGAAGAACACAACTTTTCACGTGGGTTGTTTCCGATTCTTCTCGCCCAATGAAAAAAAAAATAAAAGAAAGTAGGTCCGGATATGCTTCGTTTCTAAGATTCAAAAATATCAAGTTAAAATTTGCTTTTTAAAGTAACTAACTTAAATTCGTTATACATAATGCTCGATGGCTACATAAATTGGCCTATACGTGCCCTGGGTACGAGGGTGAAAACACGCTATTACAAGACGTTTTAAAGTTTATTTAATTCCCTTACTATATCAACCATACCGTGGTGACCAGCAATGAACATAAAATTCCATGTCGACATCTTGAATCGTTAAAAAAAATACAGAAGCTTTTGGTATTTTGCGTCTTTGAAACGAAGCATTGGAGATTTACCTTTTGCAAATATTTCTTCTTATTTTAGAGAGAGAATCGGCAAGTCCTATATTAAACGATTTGTCCCAACCGATCTGTTCAATAAAATAAGGATCGCTGTTATTCCTTTCACAACACAATGTCCTTGCATAATTTTAGGTGTTGGCCATATAAGAGACGTGCAATGATTTTGATTTTCTAATTAATTCCTTTCATTTCTTAGATTTTTAGGTATCGCCCATGCAGAGATCGACATCGTCAAATGCTAACTCTTTTGGGTCGATAAAAAAAATCATAAAGATAGTAATTTTGAAAAGTTAGACAAAAACTTTTCTGTCATTTTGCTCCTGTAACTAGTTGGATTGAAGCAGCACGATTTCATTTAGTTCTGTTAAGCTTTCCAAATATTATCAAACCAATCAGGAGGCTAACCACCTTGCGACCGCTTATACCCGACTCTGTATCTACATACAAGAATTTTAGAAAGAAAATTAAGGCTGGTTACCTCGAATTTAGGACCAAACTGTCTGTTGTCAAAATTTTCTAATTTGACAATATAAAAACAAAGAGGAGAGAGAGGGGAGGGGGGGGAATTGAAATTCCTACTAAACAAAATTTCTGATGATGATTTTCTTGTGTTTACAGCGACAAAAGAATTTACTTTTTTTTGGATAAAATTTATACAAGGAAAAACTTTAATTATCTTTACTATTAATCAGTATTATTAAAATGTTGACGCTTTCAAGACGATTGTGTTTTTGAAAATTTTGTTGTAAACAATTTAATAAATCATAAATTTTGTACAATTTTTAAAAAAAATGTTATAAATAAAATAATAAGTTTGCCTCGTGATTTTTGAAAAGGGGTGAAATTTTTAAATAGGAAATTATTACACAAATTGAAATACCACACTGCGCTTTCATCGACTCCACGATTTTTTCAACATAAAAAATTACCAACATAAAAAATTGAATTGTTTCGCTTAATAGTACCTGTATAGTTTTAATAAATTTTAGTTTAGAAGAACAAAATTTCAACTGATTCCGATTCAATCATACAAATAGCAAACAAAAATGAGAGGGAATTAGAAAGGTCTTACTATTAATAATATAAAATTTAGCAAATAGTTAAACGGTATGTAGATTTAATTATTACATAGAAAAATATATGTATTTTGAAATAAAATACAGTAAATAAAATTATTATTTATTGTAAATTCTAATTTGTTAATTAATAAAATATGTTATCACAATCATAGGTTTAACAAGAAGAAGCATTTACTTAAATGAAAAATCCTCGTAAGTACATACATACACGTGAAAATTTTTTATATATTTTACCTTAATAGTTTATCTAACGTAAAGACCGAATTCATCACTCAACTAGTTAATTAATATCTATTTAATGTATAGGATGCGGCAAAAGATAACATATTATATTAATGGTTATTTCTACAACAACTAACGAATTTTTTCTCATCCAAAAATGTTTCGATCGCACAAGAATTTTAAGTTACCATTAGAATTTTAAATTAATGAAAACAGTAACAAGAAAAATAAAACTTGGTGTCATAAATCGACTGTTGTGAGAATGATTAAGACGTCACCAAGTTGGCTCAAATGTAAACGTAAATACTGTTAAATATTTATTGTCTTCTTCCAATAATTGTGCTAGTGCTAATTAGTTGGTTTTGTAATAATTATTTGGGATAAAATCGATAAGCTACACAAATACACGTTGCTAAGTATATTTTTGTGTACACTTATCAACTTTATTAAAATGGCAAAGATTACCGAACTTAGACTTAAGTTAGAATACATTTTTAACATCTAAAGCAAATAAAAATTACTTTGCACTATTTGATTTGTTTAAAATTAAGTAGCTTTTAAAATGAACTAATAAGCGATTAGTTATATATTTTTGCGATATTAAGTAAATAATGTTGGAAGATCAAAAAAACCATTGCCAGATCGGAAAGAAGTGCCAAAACTGTAACAGTTTAATTAAGAAGATAGTTTTGACTTACGACATTATTTAACAAATTACTTTTTTCAAATGTTTATATACTTTAAATCTGTTTATTAGGAATAAGCATTTACTTGTATTTCTGTGTGTATGTCACGTCTACGTTAATGTGAGGTTGTATGAATCTACGAACATGAAAATTTAAAATATAATATTTAAAAAATCGCCAAGCCTTTTATTTCCATTTCAAACTTTCCATAATATATTCATCGCTCCGAAAAACTGTTTGACACCCATTGTACTCCAAAACTTAAAATAAAAAAATATTTTAATTAATGTTACAATTCATTACGTAAGGCTGTGATGAAACGCGAAATTCCAATGGGACTGATATGCACCTATTGAAGAATTTTTAGAGAACCATTTTTTAAATTAAATTTAGAAAATACCCATCCGAGATGAAAACTGAATATGTATGGTTTATAAATGGATACGAATAATATAACAAACTACTGGAGAATATTAAAAATTGTAAAAATTTAAAAGAGTTGTTTGTTATAATAGAGCTAGAATTAGAAATTTGTAAATCTTCACATAAATATAATTTTGGGAGATGTTCTCTATATAAAGAAAAAAATTCTCTGAAAGTTTTAGCGCTTAATATGCAGCGGTTTCTGAGTTATGATTTTTTGAAATTTTGGAAAAAAAATTTTTTCAACTTTTTCATCAATTTTTTTAGTGAGGAAAACTTTTTGCAAAATGTGATGCATAAAAGTATTTAAGGAAACAAATCCAAGATGTTCTCACCACTGCCTGCAACTGTGTCGTCACCATTCTCTGCATTTATAGAAAATCATTGCCATCTTCGGTTTTAGACTTCTTTATGTTCGCTTCCTCTTCTTCCGCTTTCCTCTTTTTAGCTAATCGTTCCTCCGCCGTTTTCTCTTCATCTTGTTGACGTTTGTACTTCTTTTTGGCCGCCTCAATAAAAGAAATGTAATGTTTTTCCGTGCGTAAATGATCCTAGAAAATCACATTTGTTAAGTTAAGGAGAAGAAAAATAAAGATAAAATCAATCTCACCTTGCCAGCAGCTTCGGTCGTCATGAAACGTTTACAAATGTCGCAATTGAAACCGGACGCCGGTTGCATCGCCTACAAAGCCAATGCTTTCCATTAGAAAAACCTTGCGATGTAACTAGCAAATATTTTGCTAGTTTGATGGTTCATGTAATAATTTAAAAAATCCCACCTGGGGAAAGGTGGATACTCCCTACATTCGTTTATTACCATTTAACTATGGAGACGACAACAACTATACCATAGCGCCCGCCTCAAATGGAGACGAAAAACCATTGGCAAGAGTTTTAAGCACAACATTTTTTCCCGATAAGAGTTTAGATGATAAGCAAGCTTCGTTAATGGCAATGCAATGGGGACAAAGAATTGCACACGATATTTTAATCACACTTCCTCAAAAAGTGGGATAAAATTAAATTAATATTAAATAAAATACTCAATACTACATAATTTATTGCAAATGTAATTTTAGGTAATAACGAAGGTTGCTGTAACCCAGAAGAAGGCAAAGAAGTAAACGAAGCGTGTTTACCAATAGAAATTCCTTCCGATGATCCGTATTATTCTCAATTTAACGTTAATTGTATACAATTCTTATCAGAGCAGATCTTACAAGTAATCGGAATAATAAAAATAAGTCTTACTTCGTTCAGATACAGGTCCAGATACACCATCCGTCTCAAGATGGTGAAAGGTGTATTCGATTCAACCACTTCAAAATTACTTCTACTGTTTTACAACCAGCCTAGATTACTATTAGAAGCAAAATTTAAAATTAACAACAGAAAATAACCAAAACTCACAAAAACACAAAAATAGCCAAAATCTACCGAAGTGAAACAGTCAATTTGAGCGTTTGATCCATAATTATTTCTAGCAATAGATCGAAATTCACCATCGACTAATATTTGAATATCACTTTCTGTTAATTCAAGATTTGGCGGAATATTAACTCTTCCTATAACATTACCATGAAAGCCTGATCTCACTAATACATTAGTAATTCTTGACCTACAAAAAGGGCAGGTCGGACAACGTTGAATCCAAGATAAGATGCATTCCCAACAAAAATCATGTGCACACGCATTAGGTCTTCCTATTAATTTATCATTTTCAAAATTATTTATACATATTCCACAGTTTTCATTTTCATAAAGCTTCATTCTTACGGTTCAAAAATCAATCTTCTATTGTTGCCTGTTTTTCTTATAATATATTTTATATATAAAAATTCTTATAATATTTTACCAACCAAAAGTACTGGCCGCCCTGTCCCGACTCATCATTGAGGTAATTAAAACATAAGAATTCAACTCATAGATTGATTCATAGTTGAGCAATTTCGATTTTTTGATGACCGAGTGAGGATTGATGGTTTTTAAATTATTTATTTATGAATAAAAGATGTATTAAAAGCCTCATCAGATGGGAGGGAGAAGGGCTTTTTGAAAACCCTGTATTTAAACAAAATTTTGTTCAAAACAAAAATGTTACTAACTAAATGATAAAAGATTTGATAGGAAAAAAATAATAATAGTTTTTCCAACGTAAAAATCTTTATTATCATCAAATAAAATCAATTTTGCCACAATCTTAAAACTTTATCTTTACCACCAGTCGCCACTATTAGCCCATTATTCGACCAATCAACAGCATAAACTTCATCTGCATGTCCAGGTAAATCTCGTTCCATCTTTTTGGTGCTCATATTCCACAGCTTTAAAGTAGAATCGGCGCTTCCACTCACCAACAGTCTCGAGTCACAAGAAAACGCAATCATATAAACAGCTTGCACGTGTCCTCTCAAAGTACAAATAAAATTTCCATTCTTACTTTCCCACAGCTTAATTGACTTATCAAACGAAGCAGAAGCCAATATTCTGCCATCAGGCGAAAATTTCACATCGTTGATCAAATGTTTATGACCGGTCATACGGGCAATGGGCGCCTTTTCGTGTTCCGGATCCCACAAAATTAGAGTGTAATCGTCCGACCCCGAAACTAAACGCTCTCCCGACGTTCTAACAATTTGATTGTAACGATCGGAAGCAAACTTTTGCAACTGCGACTTATCGGCAGTTTTTGTTACATTATTTGTGATAGGATCGTAAGGACCCATTTTTATTACATAATCTGTGTTTAATGCTAAAGTGTTTACCCAATGCGCATGCTTATTTAATGTCCTGCACAAAACACCGTCACTTGCACGCCAAACTTTGATTGTAGTATCTTGAGATGCAGAATAAATTAAACCATTACCACCCCACTTCACACAAGTGACGCTTTTTGTGTGGCCAGTAAGAGACCTCACAGTGATTCCTAAAATTGTATCCCAAATACGAACGTCACCGTCTTTGGATGCCGAAGCTAGAAATCTAAACATAATTGTAAGTTATGGTTGTTTACTATGAAATATAATACTGACCTGCACTCGGGATTGCTGTGATAAGGTTCCCAACAAAGAGATGTAATCCACTGCTTATGTCCAGTCATTGTTTTTCCAATCTGTTTACCATTTTCAGGATTCCAAATTATCACTCTCCCATTTTTACAAGCCGACGCCAACTTTGAACTGTCTGGTGCCCAACTAATGCAAAACACCCAGTTTTTGTGTCCCTCGCATGTAAAATAAGGACTTTGAGTGGATAGATCCCAGAATCTGACAGTCGTATCGCCAGACCCGCTTGCTAAATGCTGACCATCTGGACTAAAACTCAACGAAATCACAGCTTCTGCATGTCCCGGTATCGAACTGGTGCAACGTGTGACGGGTCGGACTTTGAAAACTGCCTGTTGCTGATAAATAATTTCCACGACATTTTCGTTGTCGAGTTTAACCAAATCTACCGCTTGACCTACGGTGGTTTTAATTTCTTTGTCGTTGATGAAGAATAAATAAGGAACTCTTGTTTCTTGTTCTAAAAGTGTGTTGCACAACAATGTTAGTTGGTCGACAGTGACATCCACTGGTAATTCTATTAGGTCTTGCAGCACCTCGCCCGATTCTGATTTTAGAAGGCATTGCAGGAGTTTCTGTTGCTTAATTTCTTCGTCCACTTCCATGTTAGATGTTAATTTTTAGCAAACTGAATTCTAACCTAAAACTATCACGCTTCTAACACAACGAAGAGTGGGGCAAACGGAGCCGATTTAAAAAAATGCGCGCGATTAATTTCAAAATTGTTAAAAGTCATTAGAAATAATACGGTTTATTTACACTCGCACATATTTTATCGCAGCTTAATAATTTACCTAAAAGTTAAAATTTTGAAAATTTTAAATTAACTCTTTTCAAAACCAAAGTTGGTAATAGCGGATTCTTCAATATCGACATATCGACCGAAGCAAAACCTTCAAAATTAAATTAATTAAGGTTAGGTTTCTTCACGTGTGTTTTGAAAAATTTAACTTTGGCAAAAATGACCGATGAAATTGATTTTCCACGAGGTGGAAAGAAACACTTCAACGAAGAAACAGAACATGGAAAGAAAAGTCATCGCGATTCCGATAACGTAAGTCACCAAATTTTTTTCTATAAAACGAATATTGAAATTTGATTTTTAGATATTTGCTTTCTCGCAAAATGTGAAACAAAAAGCAAAGAAGAAGAAAAAAGAGACTAAAGATGAAGAAGAAAACATGGAGCTGAGTGCTAATATTGCAGAAGCTCTCAATTTCAAAACCGCTGAAGATGGAATGTTAGTGTTGGGATGCGTTCGAAGTGTCAATTCTTATATAGTTGAAGTCGACTTACCTGGAAAAGTGTCTGGTAAAATTAAAATTAATCGAATTTCGAACGTGTATACCGACTTGTTACAAAATGTGATAAATGAAAATAACGCCGAAAGCAATGTAAGTCACCTTTAGTTGTAAATTACTAGTGCTCACATTTTTCTTACAGAACGTAGCAACCCTTCCTTCGTTATTTGAAATCGGCCAATATGTTCCAACTAAAATTTTGGAAAAGGAAGAAGTGGATGGCCGTACTAATTTGCATTTATCCACCAATCCTTTTGATATAAATGCCGACTTGAAACACACTATTTTTGATAAAGGTGCATTTATTTGGGCTGCAGTTCAGTCGGAATTGGATCACGGTTACCAACTGGATGCAGGAATTGCAAATTTGAGAATATTTTTACCTCATAGCAATGTGAGGGACGATTCTGTATTGAGTAAGTAATTTTTTTAAAACTGTAATCTTGAAACTTATGAATACTTTAGAAATTGGACAACCGTTATGGTGTTCGGTTTTAAAATCCGAAGTTACTACTAGTGTGTGCACAGCTACTGTAAGTATTCTAGAAAAGCACATGAAACATTCAGTACAAAATGAAAATCTCACTTTACACCATCTAACGCCAGGAATACAAGTTGATTTTTTTATAACAGACGTAAGTTTTTGTTTCTTATCCAATGAGCAAATAAATTACAAATTTTCATTGCTTTAGGAAGTTAAAAATGGATTTCAAGGAAAATATTTAAACGAATATGTGGGTTACATAAATAAAGAATACTTGGACGCAACCCTGACCTATAAAAGTGGAGATATGGTGAAAGCATGTCTAATGTACGTTCAACCGACTACAAAATTAAGTTACTTGAGTTTGAGAGGACTGGTGAAATCAAAACCCCCGAAACACCGCATTGGAAAAATTTTGAAAGTTCAAGTAAGTTTTGGAAAAAAGCTGGGAATTATTTAATTTAATTATTTTTATTTTCAGATTGTTTCAAAGATGGGCGCTTCTTTATTAGCACAGCACGAAAACGAACACTTTTTTATTCCTTTCAAACGATTTGTTTCAAATTTACCAAAGACGGACAAATTAAAAGAGGCAATCGATAGTAAATATTCAAAAGGTTCTACTCACAAGTGCAGAATCATAAGTTACCAATACATGGACCAAACCTACATTGCCACTTTTGAACCTGAAATTATTAAAGCTAAATATTTTATTAATTCCGATGCAAAAATGGGTGAACTTGTGGAAGTTACAGTTAAAGCAATTGCCAAAATTGGGGTGTTTGTTAAATTGGGTGCTCTGGATGCTTTAATCCATAATAATCATTTGAGCGATGTCACGTACAGCCCCAATATTAAAAAGCAGTTTAGTGTGGGACAAAAATTAAAGGCAAGGTAAGATTACTGACATAAATTTTAAGCAAGCAGTTTTTATTTTTAAAATTTTTAGAGTTTGGTGCACAAGCGAACACGGTTTAGATGTGACTATTAAACCGTCCTTGGTAAACTCCGACTTGTGTGTGACTTCGTATGACGAATCGTATGCTGGTCGACAGTTTCCAGGGGTCGTCACAAAAGTTGGTCCTACCGGCCTTATAATTATGTTTTATGGTGGAGTTTCAGGGTTTTTGTCTAGCAATTATATCGGAGTAGAATACGTGCACAATTACAGCAAAATGTATTATGCCGGTCAAGTGGTATGTAGAAGCTATTTTTACCTAACATTTCTAACTAAATTTTTTCAGATTAAAGTTTATATTAAAACTGTAACAAATGGAAACCTTTATTTGTCTTTAAATAAACCTAAACTGTCAAAGCAATGGAAAGTGAAAGTGGGTGAATTTACAGAAGGTATTGTGAGTAAAATTAATAACGATGGTTTAGAGATTCAAATCGGAATCAATAAAATCGAGGCTTTTATACCTGCAAGTCACCTAAGTGGAAGTTTATCGTTGGTTTCTAATTTGAAAGGTAACAAGAAGGTTTTATAATATTTTAAAAACTTAAAACAATTTTATTTCGCAGATACTTACAAAGTAGGCGACATGTTAAAAGAATTATTATGCATATCTAATAGGCCTCAAATTATTTTATCCATGATAGAGGCAAAGTTTTACAAGAAATCAGACTTTGACATTCCGAAAATTGAAAACCTTAAAGAAGGCGACATGGTTCGATGCTATTACAAGGCAGATACCGGCACCGGAATTGAAGTATTCACAATTTGTGGAAAAATATTAAAACTTGCATATAAGGTGAATATTTTTATATTCCTTGTAAATATTGAAATCTCAAATGTTGTTTTAGGAACTGGTACTAAAAGATGAAATACAATTATTAGATTTTCAACCCTACCAGGTCATTATAACAAAAATCACTAAGTTAGATAAGTCTAATAAGAAGTTACATGTTACTGCAAAAATTGCAGAAGTTTTCAACGGTGATCACAATGTAAGTTATAAAGAGAATCAAACCTTGGCAGTTGTTGCTAACTTTTTACTTTTTAGTACTCCTTGAATATTTTAGAAGAGTACGTTTCGGATGTGGAGCGTTTGAGGAAGCATTTCCAACAAATTGGACATCCTTTGGGAAGTCTACGAATAGGACAACGTGTTCAATGCGTTGTTAATAAAATCAGTCCAAACGGATCTTCGGTGTTTTTGGAAAATAACGCTCAAGGTTTGGTTTCGAAAAATCATTGCCCTAAAAATCTTAAAAATGGCCAAATAGCACCTGGAGTGATTTTGTGGATCAATTATAAATATAAATTTGCCGAAGTGTCTCTGCTTGATGACGTCATTGCTAGTGTAAACGAGAAGCAAAGTAAGTTACTTGGTTGCATTTTTTAGTTTTGATTATAAGTTGGGGTTTCAGATGGATTTGTAAACAAACAAATGGGATCAATTTGTCGAGCTCAGATTCTAATTTCACATGCTGAATACATCATAGTGCTGTTACAAAATAGACTAGCACATAAGCAGTTAATGATGTTGCCTTCTTACATTCACGAAAATGCGTTTATTAATAAAGTAGTGTATCCAGAGCTAACTGATATTAATGTAATAATTTCTCGGTAAGTAAAAAATTGAATAGTTTAAATTTATCTTATGACTGTAAACTTCCAGAAAAATTGGTAATAAATTAATTGGAGTTGATAAAGCCATGCGGAAAGCAATGAGAAAGTACAAAAAACGTAAAAATATCGAAGAACTACAAGTTGCTTCCAAGAAAATGTGTTTGAAAGATGACAAAGTCAAAATGGAAGAAGAAGAGACATTAAAGGTTGAAAAGCTTGAAGCTGAGGAGTCTTCCAAGCTAAACTTGGTAGATGAGAAAGTTACAATGGAAGAAGAGAAGGACGAAGATGAATATATTTCTACGGTTTCTTAAATAAAAAATTTGAAAATTTTACTCTGGAATTTTTTTATATCACCCTATAATACAATTTATTACAGTAACAAACATAATATCGTCGTGTAGCATAAAGAAAGTTTTGAATCTTCAGACTTTTACAAAATATTAATCACCGTGTTTTGACATCTTGATAAAATTTGCTTTTATAATAATAACGATTGTGTATTATATTATCCTTATGTAATCGCAGCAATGATATTCATCTTGATCAATACTTTGCGCATCATCCTGTATAAACGCGAAATTTTCTCCAGATTTATTTCAAATTTTAAAGCCCCCTAAGGAAGTTAAAATAATTACTGCGCATTTTCTATTATTTTTTTATTTTGTGAAGCAATGAAGGACAAATGTTGACCGGTTACATGTTTCGCATGATTGCTCAATATTCCGTAACAGTTTTTATGAGGTGGTTCTATTTATTTTTAGGTTATGTGTTCGTTTAGATTCTCGAATTTTCCATGAAAATTAATTGTAAAAATGCGCCAAAACTCCGAACAAAGCGAATTAGATCAGCTTATTCTCGGCAAAGATGAAACCAACACAACGAAAGAGTACCTAGTAGAAGATTTTCTCACCGATTTGAAATGTTTCTATCAGTTGTTAAACGAAGAAGACTTCAAAAAGGTGAAAAGCTTCGAACAACAGGTTCTAACGTATTTTGAAACACAAGACAGAGTTATAGACGGTGGTGTCGCGGTTTACAATTCACAAAATTCCATCGAGGACATCTTTACTCAGTTAATTGTTGGAATCGGTCAAATTATAGTTAACTACGAAAACGATAGATTGACACAATTGTGGCACGGTTTAGCAAGGATCGGTAAAAGATTTAAGTTTATTGATACTAATAAACTGAAGAATGTGTTTGGGTTGCGGTTTTTTAAGGAATGGTTACTGCTTGGAAATGTTCCACAGCGCATATACGCAGATTTCGAAGACATAAAAAAATTGGGTAAAGGTGGTTTTGGAAAAGTTGTTTGTGCACGAAATAAATTGGATAACGTGAGGTATGCTCTCAAAATAATTAAAACCTCTGATAGGAAACTGCATCGTCACGTTTCGGAGGTGCACATTTTATCAGTATTAGACCATCCAAACATAGTAAATTACAAAAGTTCTTGGTTAGAAAGAAACGCCATTCTAGGTGATCAGCATGGATCATCGTCGGATGATTCTAGTGATTATTCAACAAGTAACGACTCGGATGAAGTAAAAGATATTCCTTCAAATAATTTAGTCGAAATGTCAGATTGTTCGGGAATTACCTTTAGAGATTTTTCCACAAGTAATGATTCTGGAAAATCGTACAAAACTGGTGACATAGCAGAGTATGCGCTTGCTCGGTTTAGAAATTGTTCAAACAGCAATGCTTTTCAAGTTGATGACCATTCGTCAATTAATCTGACCCTATATATTCAAATGGAAAAGTGTGACATGACTTTAAACGGATGGCTGAATTCCAAACGAAATCTCTTATCAGGAACATGCAACGATAATCATTTTCAAGATTGGGATAAGTTAAATTCAATCGATGTGTTGCAAGGAATATCAAAAGGTTAGATTTTTTCTTAAATTTATTAAATCTACCTTGAATATTGGTATATTTATTTTGTAATTGTAAATCGGATTAGAGACCGGGTTAAAATTCGACTGCCTCGACTTTCTTATAGGATCAAAAGTCTCCCACTTATCCTGAAATCCTACATATTCCTAAAAGTGTCTTTCCTCAAATTTTTATTGCATTAATTGAATGGCTGAAATTTTCCTCAAATTTACAGCTGATTTTGAATTCAAATAATTTTTATTGTAAATATTCAGGTTTTTATATTTCGTACAAGTGGTCAACATCCTCCCCTTTCCTAAAAAATACATTTTGACCAAACATCCAGGTCCCAAATCAACCAAATTTGAAAACAAAGATCGACTTTTATTTAATTTACAACCCGAGATGGATAGATTTGAACAAATCATAAAATCTTCTGAATATTGTAGGAAAAATTGACAGTTATCGTACAAATGAGTTTGATATTTAGCATGGAAAGTCTCATATATAATTTGGATACTTGGCAATAGGCCCAAAAAAATTGGTGTGTCAATAAAAAATAGGTAAGTAAATACATCAGGGTCTCTATTTCTAATTTCCCACAACCTTGCAGCAAATCACTGAATCTTAGTTTTAGAATTACGCGATATTCAAATAAATTAATAATTTGTTATGTGAAATTTTGAGGGTAAAAACAAGAATTTTTTTTTGTTGCAGCTTTAGAATACATTCATTCAAAAAACATAGTACACCATGACGTTACGCCAGCAAATATTTTCATAAATTACAATTGGGGAGTTCCTCGAGTCATTCTAGCCGACTTTGGTTTAGCATGTTCAGATAGACAAAAAGCTGACTGTAGTCGTAAAGGCACTCCGACCTATTCAATACCTCTGGATTTTGATGCAATATGTCATCCGAAAGTAAGTAAAGGATCGTGTATTGGAAACTTTGTTTCAAGTTTATATTGTTTCAGAACGACTTGTACTCTCTTGGTATTGTAGCATACGAAGTAGCACTGGAGTGCAGTACTCAATACGAAGTGCTTAAAAAGATTGAAGGATTGAAAGCATACGCGATTGAAAATGAAGACGAAGCCATAAATCCCAAACTCTGGAGTATAATCCAAAAACTTATAAGCAAAGAGGTGGACAGTAGACCAACGGCTGCAGAATTATTAATAGAAACAGAGAAAATTTATATTGAAAGTTTGGAGCAAGCACTAGAGGGGAAAAATGTAGTTTTGAAAGCATTAACAATAAAAGAAACAAATGTGACTCAAATGCAGCAGATAATGGAAAAAAATAGGCAATTGTTGAAGCAGTTGAAGGAAAAGGAACAACAGTTGATAGAGAAAGATCTGCAATTGATGGAAAAAGATCGACAATTGTTAGAAAAAGAAAATCAAATTCAAAAATTGCTGGAAACGGTTAGTCAACGCTTATAAATTTGCCGAGTGTAGTGATTGTGTTGTCTTAAATTTTTAAACTGCCACTTTTGAAATGAAACTAACAGAATTTAATTACTTGATTGGTTTCATATTTTCATACCTAAAAATGAAGTCAAAGTAGGTGGAATGTTATTTTATTACTTTATGCGCTAGTTTTTATTATGTTTTTATAAAACTCTTTACTCTCTAAAATGGAGAAGTATTCTTTTGCATTATATGCAAGTTATTTTAACTATTGAACTTGTGATCCGGTGTTGTGTAAGTTTTACTATATACACGTACTGCCATGTGACTGATTTATGAAAATTAGAAATTGTGATATTTTCTTACAATAAAAATTTAATTTTACCTTGTGCTTTCTTGTTGTTTGATAGAACTTGCAAAGTGGATTCGAAAAAATTAATATTAATTAATTACAGCTTTGTAATTACAACTATGACCAAAAATTTTGAATTTCAACTGAATATGTAGATATTTTTTAAATTCATGAAAAGGTTTAATGTTCAGGGCTGCATTTAGAATTATTGTCAAAAACCACTGTAAAAAAACCTTATCCAGTTTTTTAGAATTGATAATATTTGTTTTTATCGCAGACACAATACTTGGCTATTTCTTTATCTGTTTTTGTATTTTAATGTCCCATACTTGAGAATTGGTTGCCCTCCTATTTTAATAATCTAGTATTGATTTAAAGGTTTAATATCAATCCGGGTTATCAGTCCAGCTGCTTGGATAATGTTATCTCTTACCATAGCAATTGCAAAAGCCTCAATATAATCTATGCTGGATTATTCTGTTGCTCAAAACTTGATTTGGCTTTTAATAATAATAAATAATATGTATTTTTTTCAAAATGTTATGAGCAGCTATTTTCGAAAAATTGAGGGTGGAAGTTTTATACCTCTTAACGTTGACACAATAAGATATCATTCGGCAGCCAAACAATTATTAGAACTTATACTGTCGTGACCTTCTTTTTGTTTTTATAAAATTTAATATAAATTTAGATTGATACAGAATAGTATGTCTTTGTAGATATCTACCACTGTATAATCGAGCTTCCAGTATAAGAGCATACTGAAAATTTTCCACATATGGTTTAAAAAATAATTTTTTATTAACTATAATTACAAAATACTAATCTAAAAATAAATTATCTATATTCTAACTATCATTATTTCATAATCGAAAAAAGGGTCGGTAACGAACGTCAAGAGTAGGATTCAATAACGTAATTTATCCAGCCTAAGTAATTATAAACCATAGTGTATATGCCATACTTATTTCTTCTTCCACAACCATCTCCAAAACTGGTAATGCCTTGAAGTGTGTAACCTTTTGACTTGGTACCATTTCGTGGAGGGCACATTAGCCCACCTCCACTATCACCGGCACAAGTATCGGCAGCTCCAGACGCCCAACCAGCACAAAACATATTTTGCGTTAACAAATACTTTTTGTAGGCTCTTACGCAAGTGTTCCAATTTACCACTGGTATCTGAAACAAAATTTTAAAAATTGCAAAACAATATTTTCACAAGTTTACCTCGGCTTCTTGCAGTACGGTTGACCCATACTCATCACTACTGTTTAATTTTCCCCAACCCATTATCGAACACATTTCTTTCGTCTCCGGTTGAGTTGTCGGTAAACACACGACGGGCAACTTAACGGACCTCGGAAGTCGAAGCAAAGCTATGTCGTTATCAACGGTCATATGATTAAATCTGGGATGCAAAAACATTTTTTGGACAGTCATCTCCAATTCTCTTCCATCCACCGCACTCAAATCGTGTTCGTTTAGACGCACTCTTAAGTAACTACGTACGCAGTGTCCTGCTGTTAGGATCCATTTTGGGGCGATTAAAGTACCAGCACAAAATACTTCCTTAAAAAAGTTGTTATTGCAAATCTTTCACTGTTAACATACGTTTTACCCTGTATCGATTGATAACGGCCACGTGCCAGGGCCATTTGTACTTTTCCGCCTCCTTTCCGCCTATGATTTTTAACATTTTTGATTTTTTTCGCGCCATGCCGCATTGGCGAATTTTAACAGCATGCTGGTGAGATTCTTCAGTATCTTGTTTGTTGTACTCGTATTTTGTAACGTCTGAAAGAGCGATCTGAATATTTCCGAAATTTCGGAACTATGCGTTTTTGCTTACCTTGGTAACCTATCCTTCTGTTGTTTAAATTTAAAAGGTTTATAACGTATTTTTCGCATTTTGAATTGTCGTGGTAGCAATACGCGGATTGTCGTTGTCGTCTTTTCTTACACTTTTTATACTTTCTGCAAGTTCGCATTCGAAACGTTCTGCAATTGTGTGTGCACTTTGACCATTTCGACCATTTGCTCCACATGTGATGTCTCGTGGACGATCTTGCTTTGTGCTTAATTCCCTGAAAATGAAAAAAGAAGATTTGAGTTCAAAGTCTACCTTTTCGTAGTGCAAAATTAGGAAAATTATGCAAATTATGAGGTAGGTAATTACTATAATATTTATATAGTCGCCACTTGTTAAAGAATGCTCGTGAAGCCTTGAAGGTCAAATTTGTGATTTGATACTTTAAATAATTAATCGAAGTTGTCTCTAATCCTGGAAGTGTTCCATTTAGATAAAAGTTCAGTACCTCAGTGAACACCAAGTGAAAATCGTCGTCTTCCAGTTGTTTTCTTAATTTTCTTTTGCATCTTTTCTTACTGCACGGTCGTTTTTCGTACATTTTTGATTGTCTACATTTTGGACTGATGCATTTTTTCATCCTCCTTTGCAAACAATCTTCGCATCTCGACCACGGTGACCATTTGGTAAATAGTGGCAACAAATTGCTACTACTGTTCCCTTGGGGAACATTCTCGATTTGTGAATCAATTTGTTTTGTAATACTTGAAATTTCTTGCAAACTTTCAGTAGAAACTTCCATTTCTATCTGTAATGATAAAGTGGTTTAATTATTTAGTTATAAAATTAGCATTTAAATGAGAGTGAAAAGTTATTAGTTCAGCCGATACCATCGTGAGTAGTAATTTACCATTAGTTCTTCAGACGTTACATAGTATTCATGTCGACACGCGAGATGAAAAAATTGCTAGACATTTTTCAGTTTTTAAGGAAATGAAATTTTGACAATTGAAATGCTGTGTAGGGTTAAGGTCGAATGATGTATGAAGTTGTTTTAGAATATGGTAACTCTTTTACAATGTAAGATGTGCGTTTCAGATCATTATCTCGTTGGAAAATCAATCCCTCGCTTGATGACTTGTGCTTAAATCTGTCTATTTATTTAATAATCTGTTCCTGAATAGTTTTTTTTTTCAAAATATGAATTCCAATTTATGGCAACGACATTAATTTTTGTGGGAATAAAATATTTAAATTAGACTATTATAACATGGTCGAATTAATTTTACTTTTTGTTACGCACGTAAAGCAATTAATTAAAAGAACTACACTATTAAAAATTAATTAGAGAATTCAATAAGCAGTAATTTTATCAGTCAAGGTGCATTCTAAATAAAACTTTAAAAAAGTTAAATAATGTTGAACGTATCCAAGGCTAAGTGACAGCGGATAAATAATAATCGGTTTAACATAAATAAAGTATATAATAAATATTTTATTATATAATTTCCAATCGAAAAAAGAGTTTATACTTTATAATTTGGCTATAACCTCATGGCTGAAAATAAGAAAACGTTAAATTTTACTGGAAATTTAAAAATTGAGATGTATAATTTTATCACCAGCTACAGCTCATGGAAGGAGTTAACAAGAATCAATTACTGCAGCCGATCATTATTTCAAAATTCGCTCGGTAGTAAAAATTAAAATTGGATTGATGCAATGGGTTCTCGTCCGATACAGTTCATGATGTGATACTAAAAGAATGTAATTACAGTGTTGTGCATGGTTTTCATTAAATTGGTTCCATCGGCGCCGATTATATTGGGGCATCGAGATGTGTGCCCCAATAGAAATTTTTTTTTTGATTATTCAAAAAAATCATGTGCTATCACCCAATGTATTATGTATTAGACTACACAATTTTGCGCAGAAACGTGTTTAGAGTGTCCTTGTTCTGCCGAAATTGTGTAGTCTAATACAGGCTTTAAACCTTGATCCTAGAATTCCTGTGTTTTTTCGTTTTAATAATTATTTTCAAGATTTGTTTTTAAGATAAATTTTTACTTTTTTCTTTCAGAAATGGTGAGCATGAAAAAAGTGTACTCTTACCCTAGAAATTGTTAAAAATCGGCGCCCGTGATTGCCACTTGAAAAAACAAGTTTTCTTCATTACTACGCAATAATAATAAAACAATACAAAGAAATAAGAGGATCGAGAGTTCATAAGTAATGGAAATATAATGGCATTTACCGGAGTTAAAATAAAATTAAAAATATATTTTTTGAGAAAATATTGGTTTCGTATAATTAAGATGAGATATCGGAATGAAATGTAAATAAAAAATAAAAGTTGATAATAATATATTAGAAAGTGCATTCACTAAATTTGCATACAAAGAAAAATGTTAAGAGTTAGAGACACGCAATCGTTGGATAATTAATAATCGATCGAGAAAAGTGGATCGACATCTATTTATAGAATATCAATTTTATAATAAAACATACATAAAGTGCTAATTATTTGGTTGTATTTAAATTTTCACTTGACTATAGTTTAAATTTTTAATTTCTATTTAAATTATTAACAGTTTGTCACACAATTTTTATCATCAAAGGTTAATGGTAGTAATTTTGTTTGGCTGCTCGATAAAAATGCAATAAATCATGTTTGTTATTGTATTTTGAATTTTCCGGAGGGACCTTTTAGAATCTGGTTCATTAAACGTCATGCTTTTATTATCATCGGGAAAGATAAAACAAACAAAAATAACTTGCGATAAGTTTGAAAAAGTTTTGCACCGCAGGAAGAAGTAGTTTTGTGCAGACAGAAGAATAAACGGCCACTAGAGAATTTGATAACAACCTAACAATAATTTGTTTCCTTCTTTGTGAATGAAGCCGAGAAATTTTACATAAAATTTATTATATTTTGATAACTTGAACTTGAAAAATGGCTTGGTTACTTTCCAGCCGTTTTCAAAAATCATCAATCACTTGAATAAATTTAGCAAACTCATTCTCAAGTTTCTACTTTTATTTAAATAAGTACTCGGTAGATGAATTCAAATTCAAATTGTCAATCGATATATCAATCAAATGCGTTTTTAGTATTCAAGAAACGTCAGTTAGATTATAGAAGGACACATTCTTAGCTTTCTTCGTGGCGTTTCAAATTTATTAGTAAACGATCTAAAATTAAAACTTTAGATATGCAATTAGATAAATTACGAATGGTTATTAGTAACATAGTTTTTTAAATAAACCAATAAATGAAGAAAATAAGTTATGCTTATATACTGCAGTATTATTTATTTTATCGTCAAATACACTTTTTTTTGTCAAGTTTGGGCCCAAGTTCAGATGACTACATAACTTAATTTTGTTTGGACCAATCACAAAGCCGGATTTTTGCTTTGTCAATCAGCGAAGACAGCGCTGTCTTCGTAAGTAGTTGTGATAATATTCACAATTACTCGGGGACATTTTTTTTGCATTTTTAGTTGTTACTGAACCTTGTCTAAGTGATAGCTCTCCATGTGTGACTCTAATGTTCTTGTTTATTTCGTCACAGTTCTTGTTTCAGCTCCTATATGTCATAACAATACGCACACGTTAATTGTTCGAGTCAGCTTTTAGATGTTAAGAAATTTTTCAATGTTTTAGAATATCTGAAAGTTTGCCAAAAGCCATTTAAACAAATCTCTTTTGTCGCTCTATTTATTTTTGTCCTAGGTAAGTATAAATGTATCATTCAATATACCGTTTGGGTCTTTAATGAACTCTTTTTTTGTTTTTGCTTAATGTGTTTCCAGATTTTTTTCATTTTGTGCTCCCGTGACTATTTACTATTTCTACTATTGATTCATCTTGTCTCGGCGACAACATTAATTATTTTTCTTCTTACTTCGCATCCTAACGGTTTTGTTATTTGCAATGAATAATGTTCTTTTATGTTTCTCACCTTTCCATCTTCCTAAAGTACCAAAAACTTGGCTAAAACTAAGATGTGTAAAAACTTTATAATTAATGGGTTGGTTTCCCGGTGCCCTCTCCATAGCTCACGGATCGATTTTAGACTTTAGATCACAGTAGAACATTCGACTCATAAGATATTTCCTGGACAACTGGTAACTATCGCTGTTAATTAAATTTTCCTAGTAAGCCATCTTGACCTTAGTAAGATCTCTCCATCGAAATGCCAAAGCCAGTTGGGATATCCCTCACTACGACTCTGTGCGAAGGATCTACTAGGGGGCGGTCGTCCCCATCGTGGCTTACGGAAGCGAGATTTGGATACACAGGGTCGGAGACAGACACACAAAAGCCAAACTCCTGTCTGCCTATGGCTTCTGCAGCCGTCTTATCAGCAAATGCTATAGGACGGTCTCGTCAGAGGCAGCAGGAGTTCTGGCAGAACTTCACCCACTTGGCATTGAAATTGAAAGGAGATATGCTTGGGGAAAGTTAAAGAAAGGGCAGCCTGAATATCTGGATGAACTGGTGCACAGAATCATGGAATACGAACTGTACAGGGACGAACGAGCGGATATTAAAGCCTTTCATGGTAATAATCCTCCTGCCAGTTTGGATGAACTATACAGGGAAAAATCCCCGGAACTGTTCCACCCCTACCTGGCCCATAAAATCACAATTCAGAAACCCCAACTCTCTGACCTCCCCCCCCCCTCCCAGTCAGATTACCTATCGGACTCGGATTTTTCTTCAGGAAACTCTCCACTCCTGTAAATCTGGACCCAAGCATAATCTTTCTTCCCTGCAGGAAAATACCGAAGCAGAATCAAAGGAACCCTACACTTCAAAGTCCCCTTCTAACGCAAAACTGCGGGAAATCTTCCGTAATAGCAAGCCTATTCACCCAGGCTAATCGACAATGCTAGACGAATTATCTCAGAAATTTTCAGCATGACCCTGTATTCAAGAAAGACCACAAAACAGGGTGAAATAAAACTCGACAGAAATCGCGAAAACTTGGGGCAATAAACGTATACAGATACCGGAAAGTGAAGCAAAACACATGAAGGAAAAACTATTAGTGAAAAGCCATCGGGGAAACGATGAAGAGTGGACGCTCAAATCACAGGAGTGACGAAAGGGTGAAAGGCCTTTGTCGGTTAGTAAAATTTTGTAATTATTTTTATCTATAAATAAATACTTAATCTGACCGCTAATATTGATTTTCTTAAAAATATTGAAATTTGTTTTTTTATAACGGAAATTTCTCAGATACTATATTATAAGATAATAATAATCAATCATTTTAGTAATAAAATCATAATTTATGCAATTTGAGATGATAAGATGCTTCTACTTTCTCTCCAAGTTTACCAAACCAGTTTAATTAATAAAAATTCTTTTTTTTTATTGCTCTAACTAATTCAGTTTGTTGCCTTAAGTCTTGAAAAAAAAAGAAGCAATAAATGTAGTAGGTACTATATGAATGTGATGTGTAAAATCCAGAAACTTGAAAAAAAGAAAATTAATCAACATTAATTTTTTCTTTAAATGTGGAAATAATCAAATTTGTAACGGGGATTTTTCACATAACAGTTAGCGTTTTGCATACTCTGTTGACAGTACGTGCACTCGACGTAAATATTTGCAGCACTTTGACTTGCCTTCTAGGAGTGCAACAGTTAACACCACAAATCATATTTATTTTAATTTCGGTTTCATTAATTAACAAAAATCTTTTATTTTTTTAGAGGCTTCAGAGATGTTTTTAATGGGCAAAAAAAAGTAATATTTATATAATTTTCCGATTTTTAAATCTCAATAAATACCCAGTATTTCAGTTGCGAAGGGAAAAAATATTTGTGTTATTACAACTTTATTGCGCTTGTATCGTCAATCAGATTTACAGTCGGCGCTCTTATTGAAACACCCTATATTTCAATCGGTGCACTCAATAAATAGTAAACAATAATAATTAAATAGATAAAACAATTATAGTTATCGATGAGGTAAGTGTGAACCGGGTATTTTTGGTTAGAACTTCTGTGTTTCCGTAATCAGTCACAAGCAGGTACATAGGTTTATTTAATATTTGCTTTAACATTTCAAGTGTTTACTCTGCTAAAATCACCATCAGTTTCTGATAAAAAAAAAAAATCGTACCGATATTGGTTTTTCGTCGAACCGAATTTTGATGTTGGTAAAATCCTGCTGTTCTTTGAATACAATACTCACAAATGGAAGTAATTGATTGGATTTCTTCATTGCCTGTCATACCTAATGACACACCTTCTGGTTTGGATTCGAATTTGGAAACAAATAATTGTACACCTTTCGATGTCATCAACCCTCTCTGTATACGGCGTTAAGATTACAATTTGCCCGTAATTTATACAGCAGTTCTGAAATAATTACACATTTTTCACCGTTTAGCAACTACCACTTGGGACTTAAATGGAAGAAGACGATTTGAATGCAAGTTTTACCAAATAAGGGCAAACAATTGCACCAATTATAATCAAACCTTCCTAATACCTAAATTGGCTGTGGGAAAATTATACTGTGATAAGCGAACAATAATGCTGTAACCCCGACGAATGATCCCGCGTATGTGTGGGTCGGGCATTGTACTTTCAAATTTATGAGGTTTCAAGTTTAATAATTTTTATTTGACAATTGAATTACTTCTATTTCCGGTTTCTAATTAATTTTGTCGTTACGTTGAACTGTATCCACTCCACGTATACGTAACATTTTGAAATTTTCCTGATGATGTCATTATGGGCCGAAAAAATGTACCTACTACATGCGTGACAGACTGTGATGGATTTTGGCAGAGCAAATGATAATAAAAATAAGTGTCGGAATAATTATTATATAACATCGCTTCGGTGTGTTTATTTATAATTTTTTTGAGCGACGATCAGGTGTTCTAGTAATTACATGATAATTTTAAGGTTGATTAATTTAAATAATAGAGAAGTTAATAGCGTGATTTTTTTTTAGATGTAAATGAATCGTATTATCTTTTGTAATAGGTAATTAAGTTTGGTATTGAAAAATAAACTAGATCGTAAAACGTTTAAATACAATTTCGGTTTTTTCAAAGATTAAAATTTAAAAAGTACGGTGATGCGATTACAAAAGCATTAATTTTTAAATAAAATATTTTACCTGATTTGTGTGAACTTCATTCCAGAGAATAATTACGTATAAAATAAAACACAATAAATTATTACACATTTGTAATTATTTAAGTAATTAAATAAATTAATTTTTGCAGGTTTCGCGGTGTCTAACTCTTATCAGGTTTGATGCACAAATGACAAAAAAATTGGATATTAAAGTGCACGATAACAAAATAAATTGAAGTCATTATTCAAATGGAGTACATGAAAAAGTAAACAACAACGTATTTACACTTTGGATTCTCTAATACTGACTGACTGACTGCTACCACAAAATATGAATAAGAAAGCGAGACTGAGTTGCATGGCGGGTTTATAATAATTCTAGTTTCGTCCTTTCGTACTTGTAATTTACTACACGATTCCTAATTGAAGTATTAGCGCTTAATTAGTAAACAAGTTTTCCGATTAACGATTATTTGATTGCATTGCAACGAAACGTGAAGTTGCTAATCAAAATAATAAAACTATCGTCTATTGTAGTTGAAATACAAATTACATTTTTTAAATTCATTAATTACTAATTACGCACAATGATGCCGCTTTATTTATTATTTGACCAAAATTTAATTCGTTATTTTAAAGAAATCAAAATATGTAAATACAAAAGTTAAAAATAAACCTTTGAATTATTTATATCGCGGCGAGGTTATTACCACATTCTTGTTTTTTTTTTTTAATTTTTCAATTGCAATGGTATCAATGAAAATTTATAATTTTTTTATTTATTTTTCCTGTTTATCGTTAGATTACAATTCATAATTCCTTCAATTCACATTTATCTAATGTATAAGTAATAGATTAAAAAATAAATCAATTACAAAATTTTAAACTGCAATAAAGTAAAATTTTTAAATTTGAAAATTTTATATTCGTATTATAGTGTTTAATTTAATGTAAGCAACTTTACTCGTTTAACCGCAATCAATTAATAAATTTGCTTCAACATTCTAGAAAACCACATTTGACCCCTTGCGGTTATTTTTTAAGATCTCAAATTTGCATGTTTACAAACACTCACTCAAAAACTTGAATGTAAAAATTTTATTTCGAAATAACTTTTTAATTTTGTTACTTAGTTTAATTTGTAAATTTAAAAAATATACAATAATTTAGAATTCTGGAAATATAATAAAAATTAGAAAACCAAGTAAGGTTTAAGGAATCGGCGATGATTTTTCTTAAATTTCTAAAACAGTAATTATTAGAAAAGCAATTAAATTTTTTTACAAAAGTAAATTTGTGTTGGTGTTGTCAATTTTTAGAAATAAATTGCTGGAATCATTGGAAATAGCTCCAACAAACGCAAAGAGAGAAAAATAGCGTCCAACTGCTTTTACAAATTATTTTCTTGAAGAAATTCGATTAAAGTGTCTTATACAAAGTATTATATATAAAATGTTTCCTTTTTTCAAAATGTTTGATTAATTTTTTATAAACATTAAAGTTGCGTATTTTTCCAATTAATTAAATAATGCGTAACGGTAATTAAGAAATTAGTTTGGTCCAACATTTTTAATTGTAATACAAAAGCTAACAAACAGATTAAAAAATAGGCCACAGATGTGCTAACTATTCTATTTCAAATTAATCTAAAATAGTTAGCAATAATTGCGTTAGTTGACATTTTTATAAAAAATCGTACGGCGATAACTGAGCCAGTATTTTTTGTAAAAGCAAGCGATTAATAAAATAAATAATATTTACTTATCTGAGTGAGGTTTTTGGAACATATTTATGGTTCGTTTAAGAAACTTCGTAAACAATCATGTTCGGCTGATTTATTAAAAATAATACATTTATTTCACTTTTTGGACGGTCGTGGCATCGAACCGCTACACCTCACCCTCTCACTTACAGCCAATAAAATAATAGGTTCGTTTATCTAAATAACTTTCACACCATACTTTACTCTAAATACGAATTATATAAATAGGCGATAAATAAGAAAACACGCAGTCCGTTAATAATTCTTGTTCTTCAATTTTTCACTCTCTAATCATAATTAAAACATCTATCTAACCATGCATGCACGCAATTTTACGTAGGTACGTTCACGCAAGTTTCATTTTAAATTTTCCTAAAGAAGAAATTCAAAGGTGCGATGCTAAGTACAAAAAAAACTGGAAATATAACATTCCAAGACGATATTTTCAAAATATTTGTTCCAAAAATTTTTGAAAATAAATTGGCATTAATTTAAGTTAAGTTAATTTTATTGCATTTTAAGTAAAATTAATCATTATACTAGGTTCATCATTCGAGTAATGGGAGTCGATGGGTTTCGGAGAATTTCCTTCCACGAGTGCAGCTTTTGGTCCAGAGTGATCTCTCCGAGTAGCGTCTTCTTGCCCAAGACGTTTTTGCTCATTAGCTTAATTAAAACTTTTACGTCTTTAATTGAAGAATTGTTTACGAAAGCTTGCAGCACGGCAGTCTGTGGTTCAATTTTTAAGCTGATGGTTGGCTCGAACCGATCGCTCTTCCATTTCGAAATTACTTCGTCTTCTTCAAAAGCAATCATTTTGATGTAAAGTGTTCCTGAAACAAAATCGTTTGATTAAATTTGCAATTGTGTTTATTTTTAGGACATTGCTCCCTCCATCGCCTTTGTGACACATAAATGGTAATTTCCGTTTTATTTTTTTATTCTTTACTAATGTCGAAAGTAATAAAAATTTCGACTATAATAAAACGTGTTCAAATTCGTCAAAAACTCAATTAACTAATGAAATTTGTTGCAAGTTACGTAAACTAAATTTAAATTTTGACCAAACTTGGTCATGCCAATTTAATTGGGCGAAAAATGCATGGGTGAAGTAAGTGTGGATGATGATGTGGGATGTGGTAATCAAGTTAATAAGAAAAGTGCAACAAGAACGGTTATCCCGTTAGCAGATCCATTGAATTTTAGAGCATCAACGTTGCTTATTTTTAATTTTTTGTTTGAAATAAAAGTAAACAATTAATAAATTTATAAAATAGACTAAACATAAGTTTAAAACTTTTTTATTTAACTTTCAAATATTAAAAGGGTTCAACTACTTACAAAAATATAAATAAAACACTCGGAAGAAGAATTTATTCATATCACTCGATTGCTCTTTTCAACAATAGTTTCGATATGATTTTTGAAAGAAAATTCAATTAATGCTCAGATGCAATATTTCGTAAAATTTGGCATTAAAGGATCATTTTCAAATAAATTACGCTAAAATTGGAGAGCGTTTGCAATATCAAAGTAATTAATGGCCAACAACAAACATAGAAACAGGTTTCTGGAGTAAAAATAAAATATTGGTTTGATCCTTGAGAACACAAAAAATTAAATTGGAATGTTAATTTTCTAATTATAAACTGGAAAATAAAAAAGCTAACCATATTTTGCTTTTGTTCCTACTAATTAGAATTAATTAAACATTGGAATTAATGCTTTATTGAGCGATTCGTGCTATTTTCAAAAGCAGCACGTAATAGTTTACCTAAAAATAAAAATATTTGCAAAGGTTAATATACTTCAGTAGACATCAAATCTACTAATAGTTTAAAGTCGTGCACACACTATTTGTTAGAGTAATTTTTAAAACTTTTCTACGAGATTTTCAAGTACGAATCTCACAGGTTGTTTTAAAAATTTTCTTTGTGAAGAGCCGCAATTTTTCAAACAAACTAAAGCTGGTACAGGCATTCTACAACAATATATCGCGAATAGTTCGTACGTCTGTACTGAGCTTTAGAGTGCAACGATATTTAAGACATAACACATGAAATAATTTATAATTCAAAATTTATAGTAAAATTCTTGCTTTGATTTTAAAAAGTTAACTTTTTCAAAACTTAATTTTAAACCATGACAAATATTATTGTCGTATCGAGATTTTTACTTTGAAGGTTGTGGTGTTAGCAATGTATTAAGTCAATAAAAATATTGTAATATATGTAAATGCCAGCATAAGGAAAAACTACGACAATCAAATTTGAATTTTGAAATTAATTTCGGTTTTTATAATTTATTGTAAATGCAGTTTTTTTTTCTATTTACCAAGTTTGATCAAATTGAATCTCCATATTCTAAGAATTTTTATTCGCTCGATGACCTGGCGAATCTAAAATTTTGAAAGTTGCTAGGTAAATGGAAAAGACTGCTGTAGCTGCAACTTTCGATTTTTATTGGCAAACGGCCAGTTCTATTTTAATCACTGCACATAGTATTTGATCAAATTGCACCTACAGTTTTTTATTTCCAAAAAATTACGTTTAGGATAAGAATAGTTTTCATAAAAAGAAATACATGGTAATGCAGTGGCGTAGACATTGCGTGGAAAATAATAAAATTGCTACCAGGCCCCGTGCTTTGTAAGGTCCCAAAGAGCTCTCATTAAATAATACCGTAAATGCAGTAAAGTGTTTTCTTCATTTTGTTTTTCTGACTTTCTCTCAGTGGTGAAGCTTCAGTTTTAGGCCTCATAGTGAATAATTTTTAAAGTTCCTACTGTTAAATAGACCGAGACTCAACAGTGAGGAAATTGATTAATTCAATTGAATGATCTTGTTTTGAGAGTATGCTATATCCCCAAGACCCAAGAGACTCCAGGATCTGGGGAGTATGGAATATAGTAGAATTGCAATCATTTCTTAAAGGAAGTTTATCCAACTCTATTTTAACAAAATGTGTATTTGCAACCAACCTTTTAATTTTTCATGTTCAACCATGGTATTCATGCTACATCTCAGCCTAGACAACGAAACTTCAAACATATCATTGTTACCATCTTCGCTAGTAGAATACATGATCGTCACTTCCAGGGCGCCCTTCTTACTTTCTCTCTAAAAATATAAAAATACCAAAATTGATTTTTCAATAATAATAAATTATGCAAAATGCAATTCAATATTACCAGACACAATGGTATTATAACCCACAAAGAAGTTTTTGTTAGAAAGGTTATCGGAGGTTACACACTTATGAAATAAAAACTGATATAATGTAAACAACGACAAAGTAGGGGCTTACTCACCGATTCGACCTCCAAACCACTGGAAATTTCTTGAACCTCTCTCCAAATATCGGGAGTGCCGTAAAAGCCGTTTCTTAATTTTTGCGTAAAAAATTTTGGTTCCAAATTGTAAGTTACCGCACCCACCGTACGTCGATTGCTTAACGAAAGCCTGTTACTGCTTCTTCTGGTGCTGTTACTTCTTCTTAATTCGTTACCATCCTTGGAAAAGGAAAAAAAGTTTTTGACAGCATTTTTGGACTTATTCTTTGTTTGTTTTTGGTTGTCGTTTAAAATTGCGTAAGCTGTTAAAACAACAAACTTTCCTGTAAATTGCTCGTCAAGCTTATTTGGGTCAGTGCGTATTCTAAAATTAAATTCTTCGTTGTAATTGGGCCAAGAATCTTTGACCAATTGTGTCTCAAATTTGTCTCGTCCAGGAAATACCCTGACCTTGAAATTATGTAAAATAATTAAAGTGAAAGGAATTTGCGCGATAGAATAATCTCACCTTAATTAAGTTTCCTTCCGGGGTTAAATTTCCATATAAAAGTGGTAAACGTCGAGCACCAATTACCCGCACCTTTAATTCGTTCGATTCCTCGTTAAACGCAATTTTGAATCCGATTTGGGGTTTTAGCGTCGAATCGTTTTCGTCGGACGCGGCGGACGCTTTTGTAGAGAAGAGCTTTTTAAATTTACTTAAACTAACAGACATTTTCAAATTGATATAATTACAGGATTTAATGAAAACGCATTATTTCAAGAGTCTCCGACTTACTAAACGTTTTGTTTCTCGAAGTCTAAACCATTTACACAGATAACGAGCCAACTGCATATATATTTTAACAAGTGAGCATTCATACACCACTTAACTTAATTAAACTCAATTAATATACGGACGAACCACTGGGATGTACCACCACATAGTAAAATAGTGTCGACGTATGCATATTGGAGAATGTATCCACTTAATCTGATGTTTCTTTCATAAAGAATAGTGGAAAAACTCTATCTTATCACGTAAAACAAACCTTTAATAAAAGATAATGAATAATTGTAACAAATGTAATCACTGATGAGTAATCTATATTTGCTCAATATTACAAGTTTTTGTTTTTTCATAATTTCAAAAAGCAAAGTGGTGCGAGTTATCTGCAACAAACTGAAAATATTGCAAAAATGAATAAATTAATTTAAATTCATCAGGAACATCTACCTGGGTTCCTTTTATCTTGTTTTTCATGATCACAAATTATACAGTTTTGCTGCAAATTCAGTTCTACGTTTTATCGTCAATTTATTTAAATTATTATCGAATCATAAAAATTAAAAGTTCGAATTAGTGTGATTTCAAAAAATACGTTTCAAATTCACCGAACGAAGATTAACAAGAATTAGTTTACTGTAAATATTAATTATAGAATTTTCTAACTTATTGTAGTACTTTTGTATAAGAATAATAATTACTAACTATAAAATTTAATTGAAAAGATGAGAAATTAGATAGGAAATAATTATTAACAGAGAGTGAAACTAACGAAAGAAAAGTTGCAGTAATTTATATTGTAAACAAAATAAATCAAATTGGAATATAGAAACTGCAACAAACGAAAAAAGATTAAAATAATTTAATAGCTATAATTAAAAATGATAAATGATGGCAATTCTGTCACTGTATATTCTTGACTGTTCAATATTTTTAAAGGTAAAATTAGAAAAAAAAAAAAACTGGAAACGTTCCTGGCCTAGTAGTTTGCGATCAACTGCTAACACTAGAAAATAGTTTTATTTAAAGCTCATAATTGCAAAACAAAGCAAAACATTGTTTTTTTGAAATTAACAATTTTCAAAAGCGTTAATTAAATTTAAATCTCTCAAAGCGGTGCTGCCCAATTCACCGGGGCCTTTACAGGTAGGTTGAGAATCCCAGAGTTTATCAAAATTTTGGTTGATCCATCTGCAATGAAATCTATGATTTTTTAATTATACAAATAATATTTTTATCACTTACAATGAGAGATAACGAATATTGCAATCGCAATTCCAAGGATTTTTGGTTAATTTAATTGCATTTAGCTTTGCTAAGTAATCTAAAGAATTTGTTGGAAGAAACAAAAATTTATTGCTATCCAAATGCCTAAAATAAAAATTGCAGAGAGACAAAATAATTACTTTTGGAAACTTACAGTTTCTGTAAATTGGGAATGTAAGCAAATATATTCTTATGGACTGAAGATATCATATTATTGTTGAGAAGAAGAGTAGTTAAGTTTCTTAGACCATTAAATGTCTTTGCAGGTAGTTCTTCCAAATTATTGGAAAACAAAAATAATTTTTCCAAATTATTTGTTCCCAAGAAAATATTTTCCGGCAGTTTTTGTATCAAATTTTGCTGCAACTGCAGTTCTTTAAGGTTCACCAGGTTCAAGCTATTTTCTTCCAGCTAAAAAAAAATGAACTTGTAGAGGAGTTCGTTTATAACTCTTCGGCAAGGGTTTACTGAAATCCCTGCTTTAAATATTATGAAACTAATTTTTACCTCTAAGATTTCGTTTAACGCCAAATTTAACACAGTGAGATTATGTAACTTTTTAAAAATATTATCTGAAATACGATTCAGCATGTTTTTCCTCAGATCGAGATATTCTAAACTGTATAAATTATCAAATGTACCTAAAAGTCACGAAGATGTCAAAAATGATATAAAAACCAAAATTTTTACCAGATTTTAAATGTGTGATGCGATTGCCAGACAATTTCAACCGTTTTATTTTAGCGCCATACTTAAAATGTTCCTCGGTTAAAAAAGTCAATTCGTTCTCGCTTAAATCCAAATCTTCCAAGAGATGCAACTCATGAAATATTTCTCTCGGAAGTTGTTTTAAATTGTTGGCTGTTAAATGAAGAACCATCAAGTTTGAGTTGTCCCTAAATATGGTACCGGGCAGAAGTTGAAGTTTATTTGCCGATAAATCCAAAGTTTTGAGTTTTATCAAACCCTTGAAGGTATCTTCGTGCAGTTCGACCAATAAGTTGCTGTTGATGCGTCTACAAAAGTGTAAATGGTTTGCGTTCTGCCAACTTGAACAAAGATGCTTACAAATATAGCAATTCCAAAAGTTCGTCAAAAATATGTTCTGGTAGATAATCGATGCGGTTATCGAACAAGTCGATTTCGGTGATTTGGGTCAAACCACGAAAAGAATTTTTATTTAATGTAGTCAAAAAGTTAATGCCAAGATCGCTAAAATTTCAGAATTCAAAAAAACAAGTTTTTGCAAAAGTAAGAACCTTACATGTGTATGACGTCTGCTGGTACGACTTGGTTTACGGGTAGCACGAGGAAGTGTTCGTTCCAGCATATCAAAGTTTTTGTTTCCAGTTGACATTTACAAGGTCCGTGGGTACATTCGATCCAACGATGATTTGAAGTTGATATTTGCCATGCTAAAGGTAGGAAAGAATTAAAAAGCACTCGATACGTGTGTTGCATACCTTGCAGGATTCAATTACAAGCAGCGAAAATGTTTGAAAAATAAAAAAAATATTTTTGAACATGAAAGCATCTAATCAATTGAATAATTGCAATGTCCTTAATAAAAAAAAATTAAGAGCAATTTAATCAAGTCAGAAATATCGAATTAAAGCAGTACACATAATTGGATTTTGGATGTTTCATTGTAAAATATTGCTCGGAAAATGAATCGGGTAGGTATTTATCACATAGCAGGAACAAAATGAACACAATAGAAACTCGATAATAAGCGTCAAGGATAAAAAATTGCAAACTAAATGAAGAATTACGGAACACAAAGATCGAATGACCTAATTCTGCAATAAAATTATCTCATTATTCTTAAATTGCGTTAATTTTTTAAACATTTATTTAAATATTACAAGAGAATAATTAATTTGATTTAAAATTCAAATTTGCAAATTATATTTTGCAAAAAAACTGTTGGTTCTAATTTTCTACCTACATATAAACCTCAAATTACTTACTTGGGTGTTCCAAAGAACGAACACGTTTTTCCAATTTTATCACATCGTAATTGCCTTTTTCGTTATTTTCAATTAAGGCTGAAATATTTTCCAATAATTCTGACTTGAACATTTGAAATTCCTCATTATTGGTTAAATTGCAAAAATTGGATTGAGTAAAAGTGTCGCTAATTGCAAAAACAACCAAGAAAAACAACTTCATCTTGGAAGGATAATTTAAATCTAATCGCGAAAGGTTTAGTCCCTAAACATTATCTCGTAATCAAGTAATTAATTTTAATTCAAAAATTTTCCAATTTTAAATTATGCAAGGTTGTTAATTTGCTATGCAAGTTATCTAATTTGAATGTTTTTATTTAATTCCCTTGATGGTGTAATGGTCCATCACAGCGAATTAGCAACGAAATTTTTATAATTTTCCAAAAATGGAAAATCCATATTCGGAGGTAAATAATTCAACATCCTCTAGACCTCTGAGCGCCTGATGCCCTAGGCATTTTTCTGTCGCTTCAGGCGCTGTCCTGACCTTCGCAAAACTGAAAACTCAAATTTATTTTTAATTTGAAACTCTAGCATGCTTTGCGATTTCGACGTTTGTGTTGAAATTTTGTGAAATATTTTGAATTTTTTCCCATTTCGTTATTTAATTACACAAACGTTAAATTGCAAAATGTCGTATAGCTACGCCCCCCGATTTTCTAATAAAATTTTATCTGGAACGCCACAAAATCTAGGACCGAACAGTTACATAATTTGCGACAAGGACTACAATTTAAGTAACAAATTTAAATTTGAACTGATTCTATATATTTTTTAAAGAAAATCGTGTTCCATTTTTAAGCAGTACAGCCAGAAAGTTTTCTCTTGGACAGAAATTGTACACTCATAATATTTACAATCCATTGGACAGTCTTCCGCGTAATATTAAAGGGGGTGCAAGTTTAAGAAACAAAGCCAAACGTTTGCGCGATTTGCAGAGTGACACTCCGGGTCCTGCGGATTATGATCCGAAAATTCAGAAAAAGGGATGCAAATATATACCACCCCCAGTACATGGCACAGGAAATTTGTACGTTTGTCGAGTTCCGTACACTATTAACGTTTCTGCCCCATCAATTCCGACGCAAATTAACGAAAATGGATATGATATAACCGTCGACGACGATATCATCAAAATTCCACCTGATGAGCACGACAGGACCAGAGGTCCTGCATATTACAACGTTCCAACGGTTAGTAAAGCATTGCAACCATTCAATTTTTGAAAATCTCTCTTCTTGGTTTTAGGGAGAAATGTGTTTTACTACTCGAAGGTATCACAAGTGTTGTACCTGGTCAAAAAGTAAAACAAAGCGAGACAGAACGAAAATGGACCAATTTCCTGGACCGGGAACTTACGATTTGGACAAAAAACTTTACCAACCCAGCGAGGAAGACGAAGATTATCGTCAAATGGCGCGATTATTTAGTTTTGCTCCGCGCTATACAGAAGCGAAAATGTTACAAGCTGCTTACGAGGTGAGGATCCCAACTTAACGTTCGCGTAGTTCCCGTTTTCTCTACTAGATGGAAAGTACAGTAAAAGCGCGATTAAATATATTTTTTACCGCATTACGTGATTAAACACAACAGAGGAAACGTATGTAATTTAATAATGCGTGTGGGTGCAAAGGATATTTTCGTTTACTTAATTTGAGATAACGTCGTTAAAGATTTGAGGCTTGCTACTTAAGCTAATTAGAATAAATTACGTTTTTTGTTAGCATAAGTTGTTATGATTAATTAGAACTCCCAAAGATGACGAATTATGTTGCACCAAATTTATTAACTTTTATTTAATTAATTATTGTGACGAGAAAAATTTTTAGGATATGCCAGGACCAGGACACTACGATTTAAACATTTCGTCGATTAAGAATTTCAAATCGGTCAGCATTAACCCACCGCCGATGGTGGCAGGTGCAGTACGATTTCGTGATTTAAAATCGAATACTCCGGCACCTGGAGACTACGAAATTTGCGATTGTCCTACAGAGCAAAAGCAATTTTCTATTAAGGATATACCGTTTGGAAATCAAGCAAATAGATTTCGTGCTAAAAAGGATGACGGTTTTCCAGGTATACCACTTAGTGGCTATTTTTATAATTATACAAGGACAATGTAATATTTGATTTGTAGGACCTGCAACTTATGAGGTGAAAGGAGCAATTCAAGCAAAAATAGACGGAAAGTTTAACAAGTATTCCTCGGTCGATACGCCATTCTTTAACACTGCCGAGAGAAAGATGTCCTGTTCTCCGCCAGATGCTGAATTTTTGCCAGGTCCTGGCGAATACGACGTGGAGAGCGCAGAAATTGAACAGGAAGCCATCCACGCCAGCGTTTTTAAATCACGCACCAGACGATTTCGATATGGAAGAGGCTCGGTAAGTGTTTTCTCTTTAAGTAAACAAAGAAAGGTAAAATAAATTAATTTCAAACGCCCCATACAGCAGTTTAGATTCGCGTGATTGGCGCGGCATACGGGTTGCACATGTATTTGCATTTGTTGAACCGTTACAAATTTTAATTTTTAAATAAAATGTGTTTCTGACAGATGATAAAACTACAACCCTCTTGATATCGAGATAATCTTGTTTGCTCGACGCTATACACCGGCATTTTACGTAAAAATAAGTTAGAAAGCTGGATACTGCAGATCTTTCACACACTCCACGTCTCTCCACGGTAAATGGAAATCTTAAAGGCGCGTGCTTTGTTTGATAAACCGGACCTAATTTCAATAGAAGTGCGATAATTACAATTTTGTGACGAAGATTTTATTAAAATAAATTAAAAATTAATTGGAATTAGGAGGCTTGAAGATAAATTGACAAAGAACTTTAATCAACGACTTACGTATAATTTTCAATTTAGCTCGTAATTTGCAACTATGTTAACGACAATTTGTAGACGTCTTTGAGGAGCTCTTAAATATTTAATGAATGTTACATAGTCGCTTTATATACCGTATTAGATCAAATGGTATGGAGATGTGGTAAAGGAAAACTAATGGGTATTCGCGGCTGTTAACATTTTGCATATTCACGTTACATACATAATTTTATAACAATGCTGTGTTACAAAGAACATTTTTATCTCTAAAACTACTTGCAATTTTTATTAAGTTATGAAACAAAATTTAAATAATTATCAAATCTTGAATTTTTCACGCTCGAAAACTTCTCTCTAAAAAGTCTGCATAAAAGTTATGTGAGCAATAAATTATTTTAGCTTATATACAAAGAAGCTAGGCTGCTAACTCCACTGCTTTAACGCCAATTATGGCGGACGCCTATTATTGTCTGATACTCACCGTGCAACCATAAAACAAAAGTTTATCCGGCATATATCGTGGAATAATTCGATTGCGGTGAGAATGGCGCTTCATGGTAAATGACTGTAAAATTTTGAATTTTTGAAATTCTGCTTGGACCTTAATTGAACAGTTAACACAAAAATTAAATTTAATAATTCTAAATGGAAATTTAATGTTAAAAATTTATTCGGGGGAAGAAAATCAAATAGTAAGTCAACACTCTTGTTTATTTTTATACTCCGACGGGGAAGGAAGAGGTACTATATTAGTTTGGGGTGTCATAAAATATGCTTGTTTGGCCGTTTATAACGGCAGGGTAACGGGTTATTTTAGTACTGAAGTTTTCAGATATTTTTCAAAATTTTACGACAGAGCGTATGCTATTGATTCTCTTTCAAAAGAATTTTGTGCAAAATTTACCTAAACAGCTTCAGAAAGTCCTGTATTGAAAATGATCAAATGATTGCGTTTGTGTCCAAATTTGTGTTCGTTTAACGCATCCGATACCTGTCAAAAAAGATGATGATTTTGAGTTGCCCTGTCGGATGGTGTTTGTTTATAATTTCAATTTGACATCCGCAGCAGCGCTCATCGAACTATCACTAATTTGTTTGTTCGTTGAATCTGTTATTTCCACCCTGCCGATATATTAAGGTGGAAATTGAAAATTACAACAAATTTATCAAAATTCAAAATGTTGGACATGGTAATTAAAATAAATTTGCTTCTTATTGCTGACATGACGGTTCGAAAGTCACACGCGAAATATAATGGAAGATTTAAAAAATAAATGGTATTATTTATGAAGGGGGTGGTTTTTTAAGATAAATTAAACCCTACTTGGCATATTGAATAAACCTTCAATTTATCTTCCTCCACTCCAATTAGCTATAAAGACGAAAAGATCAACGTTTAAATTGCACAGATTTACATGCAATGACAAGGCAATTAAGACAAATTGTTGCAAATCGAATCATAACACCTATCAACAATTATTCGCCATTAATTTGGCTTAAGGGCGTAATTATTCTGCAATCGATTATATTAGAAATTTTCTCATGGGATGGAATCGAATGTAAAGATATATTGTGAATAAAAATTAATGGTAATGAAATAATTGAAAATTATTGATTTCCAGTTGTTATTCAAAATGTTTACGAAACGCTCTGTAATTTATAAATTATTTAACACCTCTGCCCTATAATTTAATTTTAATTTGGAAGTTTAATTCCTTTTATTGCACGACTTAAGTATAATTTGGCAATTAACCAATTATTGGTTACGATACCGACAAAGTAACACAAAAATAGGCAATAACGCAGCATCAACGGAAGAGTTTGAAATTTTATCTATACCAACACCTATGGCCTAATGCCGTCATAATTCATGACCATCGTAAATCTTAATAATTACAAGAAAGTAGGTACAGCGTAAAATTTATTAGATACACCACAGCGACTTTGATAATATGTTCTTCTCGTATTATTAAAAATTGATAAGTAAAAACGATCAATTTTCACTTAGATGTGGATATAAAATTAATTGCTCTAATTAAAGCCATAATTGGGCTGATTAAATTTACCATCCGAGTACTGCAGTCTATCATTATTCTTCGACAAATTTAGACACTGTATTTATAATAATTAGAAGTAATGCCAGATTTCAAATTTATTATCTATTAAACCAAAGTTTAAAAAATTTAACATCTTGTGCGGTGAACGTTTTCTCGTAATAAATTATAAGGCCCAAGTATGAATTTTGCTATTTCGTTCCATTAATGTCATAATATAAAAAATATTGCATACCATAAAAGTAAAAGAAAAAATTCACTCGAGCCGGTTCTGTGGTTGCTAGTTCTACTAGAGTGCCCTCTATGCAGTGTAGGATTTACGCTTAGGTCCGTGAGGCCCGGGCCTACGGCGGCAAAATTGTAAGGGCGCCTAAACTTTAGAGAGGAGAAAATTTTAGAAGTTGTGAAATTTAAAGAAGAAATTAAATTTTAAATTTGATTCGGCTTAGCTTTGCTGTGAATGTATGAACAAATGACTAAGACCGTTGTCGCTGCAGTCGACAAGTTTGGTCATGGAAATTGCATTGGAAATTATTCCCGAATTAAAACAATAAATTTCTCATATTACTTACTTATATTCTTAATAATAAAGAATAAAAAATAGAATAGAAATAGATAAAAAGTTAAATTTTTGGTTTGAAACTCATAAGCTCCAAAATACATTTTTTTTGTATTCCATTAACAAAGCTAGGTTTTTAAACCGGGGGTCTGGGGGTATGGAATACCCTCCAGCACTTTAGTGATTTTGTTCAAAAAAAGAAATTGTGTTATTGAATTTCAAATCAGAAATTAGATTTCCGGTTTGAAAATTATAAGTTCAATAACACTTTTTACGCACAATCTCTGGTGTACTGGAGGGTATTCCATACCCCCCAGTTTGAAAAACCTAGCTTTGTGTGCGTATTGTGTATAATATACTACGTACGGTTATTGAAATTTTATTGGGAATTGTTATTTTAATTCGGAAATATTCAGCGTTGCAATTTCCATGACTGCTACTGTATTATGTAAATGTTTTATTTATAATAATTACTATCAAGCAAACAGGGCGTCATATCGGACAGGGCCCAGGGCGCAGACGACTCTAAATTCTCCACTGAGCTCAGCCCTTTGGTGAACAGTTAGCTGTGGATCGAAATACTTATAACTTTCCTTAACAACTAAATGGAAAAACGGGGTACAATAAGTTTAGAGGTTTAGTGCAAAGGAGACCTTGAACTACTACCCGTGCAGCGATAAGAATAAGAACCCCACCCCCTTCTCTCAAATGATAAGACGTAAGAATTTTTAAAGTAAGTAATTGTATTGATTTAAACAATCCGTACATAATTCATCCTTTTGTAGTTTTTTATCTTGCGTAAAATTTATAATCTACCCCCTCTGCCCTTTTTGTGAGCAAAAGTATGAAAATGTACCCCCCCCCCCCCAAAGCCCTGTAATAATTTTGTAACTTCTTTGTTATCATAACAATTTTTGATTTTTATAATTTTATAATTTCGTGGACAATTATTTTTGAAAGAAGTAAACATAGTTACAGGGTAAACAGGGTACCAAAATATTTTGAATGAATAAAGTGAGACCGGCCGTAAGAATTAAGTACAGCTTGAGTGTATAGACAAGAAGTGACATAAAATACAAAATTTTCGTTTTTCCCAGGTTGAGAGAAATTACAATTATTAATCTACTGAAAAATTGTAATTGTAAATTTACTCGAGCCGGTTCTGTGGTTGCTAGTTCTACTACAGTGGCCCCTGTGAGACGATTGAAATGAAAAAATGTACTAAAGAAGATTAAGTTAGCTGCGTTGTCACATTGGCGTTGGTTACAAAGGGAAAATTGCAAAATTTACAAATAACTAGATGTTGGGCGATATTTTAGGAAAAAAGTGGTCTAGAGGGTATAAGTTTCATTTGTTTGAATGCTACCGGATGTAATTCAAATTTGAGATTTGGAAAAGTAAAAGTTAACCATAAACATGAATCAAAAGGGGAGAGAGATTTGGTTAGAGTGCTTAGTAAACGTCATGCAAAGCGATCAGACCACTAGGCGTGCAAACAATCATCGTTTAGACAATAAATTTCAATTATCCGAACGTTCTATGTAAATAACGACAGCACTACCGCGACACTGTCAGTTAGCTATTTACACCCTTAAAAGCTTCCCCAATATTTCGACGGGTCCGCCAACTACCCGCTAGATTATATGGCTTTATAACTGCACAAGTTATAGCGGGCTTCAAGTTTTCGGTAGTTATGTTTCAATTGCTTTGGGGAGCTTGCAGGGGATTGTTTTCAGAGGATGTAAAGGATTTTGCCAGCTTTAACTTAATGTCTAGAAAAAGATTGATCGCATTGCTATAGACATTGATGCCGTCAATTACAAGAAAAAAGTTAAACTTTTAATGAGCCCACACTAATTCTGATTAATCACACAAATCCTTCATTGTTCAAATTGATTCCAACATTAAACAAACTTTTACAAAAGAAAATCATTTCGGATAATTTTCGCATTTCGCAAAAACCCACCCCAAAATAAAAATAATAAATTGCGTTAATAAATTTTGTTTTTCTCAGGAAAAAGTCGGGCCCGCCAGTTATAATATCACCGAGGCTTTCAAGAAAAACCATAGCCGGACTTCCCATCATTCCGGAAAGGTAGCATTCTTGTCGACTGCGAAAAGAGGAGAGAAATTTATGAACATCAAAAATCCCGGTAAGAGCGAAACTTTTCTTTTATTTTGATACGGAACTGGCGAATATTTAAATTAAATTTCCAAACCAGTGATTCACTTTATAGTTGGGTTGCGTTTAAACGTTTCCGTTTTTCAGGTCCTGGCGATTATCTCGGACTGGGCGAATTGAAAAGCAAAGGGTTGCAGTTTGGCACTTCCAACCGGTTTAAGTACAACTCGAACGATTTTCCACCGCCCGGTCATTACTCGGTAAGTATTTTTCTCGTACCTAAATGGGGACTGCTAAGGACTGGTTTATCGACGAACCGCCCCCTCAAGTAACCAAAAAACAATAAAAATTTTAAAATAAATTTTCTTCCATTATCATATTTTGTCGCTAAAGTCTTTCGTCGCGGTTCGTGCTCGCAGCATTGATATAATGTCAAGAGTGAATGTGACATTTGATATATAAGGATGAGTCGGGGAAGCGTTCTTTCATAAGTCAACATAAATTTCTTAAAGATTATATCGATTTTGCCGTGCGATTTTCAAACGGAATTCGTAAGCTTCAAATTGAAGCTTTCCAGAGTTTCGAGTACTGTAAATACGTAATTCGGCACAGTAAGAGGATTTATGAACGAAGTTGGAAGATAATGAAATATTATACTTGTAAAAATTTTTCATCCTTTGCGCGGAGGCGTAAATTAGGTGGCGAAAATGAATGATATCGCGACAGTACCTGACGTCTGCAATGGAAAGCAGTAAATTTGAAAGAATTGCGGCAATCTTTGTCTGTTCGAGTAATTTAACAATAAATGTGATAACTGCTATTGGCACTTGCATTTATCAAACGCGATAAAATCTAAAGGACCGTTTGAATTTTAAAAATTTGTAACGCTTTCGTGGAGGAATTCCAACGGCAAACGGATACGCTTCAATCTTAATATTCGTAAAATACGCGACGTCCTTTAATTAAACGCACGTTGATTAAACTGCAATCGAGACAAGTAAATAAACAAGCAAAAGTCACACGTTAATGCTTACTTCAAAGCTCGTGTTGACTTTTGTGCTCTGTTTGTTGGCGAAACGGTAGCTAAATGAGCCGAAGACAACTTCACGTGTCGTCTTTAATAACTTAGGCGAGTTTAGCATGTTTATATAGTTCGCACATTATTTGTGTGCTTCCAAAGCTCTAAAGTACATAAATTTCGATAATGCAAAAAAATTAGGATCACGACGTGTGAAAATCGACCAGGCGGAGATGGGAAAACCTCTCTCGAACTTTCCTTCGTAATAAATGGACAAATCAAAAATTAGTAAGTCCGCAATGGTTCAGATTGCATTACTTTTGAAAGAAACCCAAATTTGTAAACCCGTTTGAATCCAGCTTGTGATTTGTGTAAACGATGTGTAATTTCTCACCGACTTGGTTCGGAGTCCAATCAGCGGTCGATGGTTGCGTTTCCGGTCAATGAAATCAATTAATTACATTTTCGGTTAACTGACACCAATGAAATTTAACCACGCCGCTTTTGCTTGACCGAATATAATTTTTTCAATATTTCAAATATACGGAGTGCGCTCTCAAAATGTCAATTTATAAGAAATTCCGCAAACGTCTATTCGAAATTACTTATTTAATGTATGCTACAAATCTAAGAGAACCCCATTCCTATAAAAATAAAACTTGCGAGAGTGAGTCATGTTCGTTCCTTTTACGCATTTTCCTTATACTACTTCCTTCGTCTGTCACTCAAACGTCTTTCTCGTGTAACTCCCGTCTGGATATTTTACGAGATCATCAGAAGAGTCGCTAAATATCTCCAGACGAAATAACTATATCCATAACAATACTTCCCCACTAATTTTTTTTAAAGGAAATTCGTTCTAACAGTCTGCGATATAAAGAAAAATGGTTTTGTTGTCAACCCTCGCAATGTCTAAGACAGTAAAAACAGTCCAAACTGTGTTTATCGGCTGTAACAAATCGCTGAGGGGTGACATTAGGGATGGTCAGAAACATTTTCGCTACTTTTTCTATTCAAAACTACAAATATTTATTTGACTTTATCTAGAGGCAAGTTGCACTAAGAACAAAATAGCGATAGATAAAATTCATTTTTGTTTTTAGTTTCCCGGTTTTTAATATTGATTTATGTGGTTTTACTTTTATTATTTTCAAATCGAAAATACCGCTACAACAGCAACAGCGATAATCGATACAAATTTATTGCTTACAATCAAAGAGCTTTTTGTTTCATTTTCCAAGTCGAAGAGACGACGATGCTTTTTATCTCGACCGATCTTGTCTCGATTGATAAACATATTGATAATGCAACCGATCGAACTTTGACCTCAGCGCAATTAATAAAATTTTTTATTTTCGACTTCGATTAGATACTTTCGAATATTTAACAACATTTCTGTTCGTTCGGAAAGTTTAATGAAAACTCGAACAATTTTCGCAGATTTTCTTTTGAAAATTGTGAAGTTGTATAAAAAAATTTCCAATTAAAACATTAAGTTAGACAACAATTTTAAAGTTTAAAGAAGCTGTTGCCAATAGGAATTTTGATTTGTGAAATCATCTAAAATATTGGACGAATGATTGAGTTAGCGGTATTAATAAAAACAAATAAAATTGTGCGACGTTTCGGCTTCTTTAATGACCCATTTTCAAGGCTATAATACCAATACAAAATAAAAAACGAAAATTTTTTTTTTGTATTTTTCTTTTGTAATTTTATTTTGTACTGTTTTTATAGCCTTGAAAATGGGATATTAAAGAACCCAAAACGTCGGACAATTTTATTTGTTTTTATTAAGACCGCTAACTCAACCATTTTTTGTCCAATATTTTATTAATGGAAGGTCAACAATCGCTACACTATAACAATATAAGCTCTTAAAAATTTGATACTTAAAAACTTGATACTTCTAAGTTGTCAAACTGACCATCATTGTTAATGTGCAAAAGCTAGAAACTAGAAAGTATCTTTGTGAAATTTTTGCTTTCTACGTGATCTGCACCTTTTTCAGCAGTAATTTAGAAATAGTCAACTGTCGTTTAGATAATATCAACTGTAATTCAAATTTGTCAATTGATATTTAGAAAATGTCAATTGTTATTCAGAATTGTCAATCGTGAAATATCAGAAAGCTTTAAAGCAAAACTTGATTTAACATCTTGTGGCGTAATAATTTATGCTGTATTTTTTATACTACTAATATGAATAAATTAATTAAAATTAAATTAGAAAATTGTATTTTTCTCGTTTTTGTTAATGCCTTTGCCTGTAAAACTCACTTTTGCTGTACATTAAATTTCAGTTACGGTATAATTTCATCCTATAATTTATGCAATCCAAATTATATTATTATGCTTTTTAAATTACACTATTGATGTTTCTAATTTTGATTTGACGCTTTCTGAATTTTATTTTATTTCTGAATATCAGTTGACAAATCTGAATTACAATTGACGTTTTCTGAATTATTGATGAAGTGGTCAAACATTTCTGTAAGCCAATCAAAGATTGTAGCTTTGCAGCAGGGAGAAAAGCTTTCAGAGAGCAAAGTAAGAACAATCATAAGTAGTACCGAAACAATTGACGGTTTAGTTAGTATTTTTCACAAGCCAGAAATTAATTAATGCAAGGAAGATCCTAATCCTTTATTGTATAAAAGCAATGGCTTTCGAGCTATGAATTAAATTAAATAAAAATTATTGTTGAAAATATTGTAAAACTACTTTCATCGAGGATATTTTCATTTTTAAAAATCAATTTTTTAAAGCACTTTGTTTAGAGCAGTGGTTCTCAAATGTATTCGTCTGGCGGCACCCTAAAGTCATTAAAAAAAATTCACCTATCATTCTCTTTACTGAAGAGAAAAAAAATTCGAAGATGTGACGGATGAAACATATTTGAAAAATATAATATAACAATTTATAAACACATCATAGCTATGCGCCCAAGTAACATTTTGTGCTGACAAAATATTATCAGCAAATTATCAGCTACCATTGCGGTCTGTCAGCTTAAAATTTAGCTGATTTTCAGCGTCAGCTAATTTAGCTGAATTTAAGATGACGCAGCGAAGCCTCAGCTTAAAATTCAGCTGGTTTTCAGCACCAGCACATTAACTGATTGTCAGCACTAGTAGATTAGCTGAAAGAAAAACTTTTTTTACTTCAAAAAGTAGAAGCTGAATCAACTGCTGATTTTTAGTAACGTCAGAAGCTGAATTGCTAATTTGGTCGCAAAAAACCAGCTGACAACTCGCTGCGGCAGCTGGTCAAATTGCTGAATATCATCTGAATACCAGCTGAATATCAGCTGACTCAGCGCTGAATCAGCTGATATTCAGAGCTGCGTCAGTTGATATTCAACAATTTGACTAGCTGCCAAAGTGCGTTTTCAGCTGGTTTTTTGCCGCCAAATTAGCAATTCAGTAGCGATTCAGCTTCTGGCGTTACTAAAAATCAGCAGCTGCCTCAGCTCAAAAGCTGAATTTTGTGCAGACACAGCGGGTAGGCAGTTGATATTCAGCACAAAATGTTACTTGGGAGACTATGTCGTTTATCACCACGTAAATCCCATGCTTAGGTAACTTCTTCCAATTTGTCCAATAAATTTAAAATATCTCATATAAAATCTTTTTGATGCAAAAAATTTTGCGGCGCCCCTGTGGGAGACTCGCGGCACCCTATTTGAGAAACACTGGTTTAGAGGAATTTATACAGGATATTTCTTTTTTAAACACAAAAAATAATACTTTTAATTTTTATTTAACAAATCTTTTCTTTATTTAATCCATAACTTGAAAGCCATTGATTTTAGACAATAAAGAGTTAGATTCTTGTTTGATGATAATTTTCCGCTCTTTAAAAAAGCACCGATGCATTTTCACTAAAAAATCAACAGTTTCGGTGTTATGGGCATTTGAAAAGAAAATGAAAAAATTGCTTTTAAAAAAACTATTATCCAAGACTTTTCAGTCTTTTCAGCTTTATTGAAAATATAGTTCCATTATTCAGCATCGGTGTTAAATTTACAAGTAAAACAATGTAATTTCAAGTTGTCAGCTTCAGTGCTGGCTACGTTACGGTGTCGAAACAGAATGTCATATTCATAATTCAGTGATTTTCAAAAAGCGTTTTTCAAGTTATGAGAAGTAACAACAAAAATTTACGAATTTACATTTGCTTCGCTATTAATAAGTAAATTTTTTAAATTTCCTAGCAGGACCTCGTAATACACGTTGGAAAATCGATTTTCTACTTTTATGTTAATAGTAAATCTTTCCTGAATATGCATTAAGGTAAATGCATACTTTTAAATTTATCCCGGTTGCAGTGGAGTTTATTGCATGAATAAGTAATTTGCAACCCAAAAACCCAGTCCTACATTTGCAAATAACTTTGATAAAGATATAAAACAATCTTTTATCTATTCAGCCATACACTTACACCCTGGTGTGCGATACAAATGCAAGTCTTGAAATGTTGATGAAGCGAGGAATATTCAAGATGGCGTGCCATAGACGGAATTAAACCTGTAAATAAGTAAATAGGAAGCGTGCAAATGGAATTGGATCTACTAGTACGTCTTTTTTGAATAACTCCCTAGTTTTTTCCTAGCCCTTTACGTGCAGATATGATTTTACGGACTTCGTTAACACTAAAACCGTGCCACTTAAATAATTCAGCATTTTTCAATTTACGTACAAATTACATTTTTCCACGTTGCGTTGATAAGATTTTTCTTTCTCGGGTTGTAATAAATACATTTCTTGAGTTTCGTCCTAAAAGCAAATATAAATAACCTTTAGAAAAGAATTTGTGTAGAAAAACAGACTCACAAAATAACAATTGCGTTCAATTTATTATTTGTCACGAGAGAAAAAAAATGTCGACGATATTATATCATTTTTTATTTTCAGATTCATCCTTCAGTCGAAATGAGCATGTATAGAGCGATGGGAACTCATAATCTCAGATTAAGAGAAAATGTGAAAAGAACTAAATTAAAATTGCCTCCCTCCGCGACTTTGGAGAGCTGGATGGCGGAGTTGAAAAAAGATAAAAAGCTCAGATGGTTTTCGAAACCTACTTTGGAATACGTACATTGTTTGACCGTCGAGTGAAATTGAACTATTAAAAAATCAAAATTGAGCATTTCCATTATTTTTTGTACAAAATACTCGCGTGTGTGGTTGAAGTTCGCACAAAACTTTTCAATTTTGTGTACCGTCAATCTCGCACCTTTCCATAATACAACCGGATACGAGATCCACAATATTGGCAACCGTGCGATTGACAGCTTTACATTTCTCTATGAGCTTACGTGCTTTCTTCCTACCTACCATATAATCACATTTTTAGCTTTTTTAGTATCCATTATCAAGGATTTTCAATAGTACTCCAAACTTTTATCTACTCGACAACTTCTTTTTTTATCTAAACACTGCATTTTTGTATTTGAATATAATAAATTGCTTTCTTTATACCATATATTGCTTCGTTACCCATTACAAAAACATTAAGACGTGGAATGGAAGTTAGAAAAATTTATAACTTCCATTATGTCGAAGATGTTTATTTAGAACCAACAGATACAAAAGGAGTAGTAGAGTGAATTCATTAATTTTAAAGTGAAAACAACTAAATTCTTATCTCTGGACTGGATGAGTTGTTTTCCTTGTCATAAGAAATCTAACGTGTTATTCTCGACACTTAATAAATTACTATTGTGTACCTCGGCACACGAAATTTTCCCAAAAGGAAAATTCGAAATTAATCGCGAAAATAATAATTATTATTATAGCTTTTGCGTTATCCAAACGAATAATAAATTTATGTATCCCACATAAAAATTCGTTTCGATTATATAAATATTTATTAAAATTAAACATTTAAATAGCAGGAGTTGTTATAAATATTACCGAGTTGTAACTCACGAAAACAAAAAGAGAAGAATAAAAATAATTGAGAAGTTTATTACATACCAGGCTTTAAATTATCTTTAAAATGTTGTTTGGCTGACATAAAACTATTATTAATGAAACGACTTTATAAATCGTGAAGATTTAAATAAAAATTATAAGCCAATACTACCTTTATGGATTTCATTTACATACGTTTTTGTAATCTTTGTGTGGTCAAATTTTTTTTCATATTTTTAGAAACTAATTTGTGGATCACGTTAAGAAAGTAAAACGTTTGTGAAATGGCATTTTAATTAGAATATCAGCAAAGAACGTTGCTATTAGAATTATTGGTTGTTTGCCAAAATCTTGCTCCGAATGACAAATAATTTCAACGATTTCTTTAATTTATTTTTGCAAATTTAATTATCACAACAGATTTATTGTTTTAACTTTGTGTTTTGAGGTAGTTTATTTTTTATTTTTGAACTTGCAATAAATATTCTGCCAGTAATATTTTACTTACCAAACATTTTTAAAACACGTTTTTAGGTTTCGGGGGTACAAAAGTGTCCAGAGAAAGCAAAATTAATTATATTAAATTCGATCATTTTTTATTAACTAAAATACAGAGTATCCCCGTTTGCAGCGTGCAGATGTTAGGTAGGAATAGCAATTATTATATAAATTCAAACAATCAATTTTTTGAAATTATCTAAAACAATCCGATCTAGAAAAATATTACTTTTTTAGTTTTTTGAAAAGTCAATCTATTTCTCAGAAAAAACTTAAATTAGCAACAATGCCTTTGAAATTTACCGCCGAATTTCACGTTTTTATTCGACAAAATTCGGATTTAATCGACCAAATCCGTTGACACGTTAAAATTATTGGTGCGCTGGCATGGCATTTTATATGTCAAACCGTTAATTTACAAGCTTTTGTTTTGGCTTTTTAGCTGTATGCATTTGTTTGCAATATGTTTTATTTAAAAACAACGCATCTTCTCTAATTTAAGACTTCCTACAAATCCAGTTGGGTTTCCGAGCAAGTTTGTTCCACTGAGGCTGTGAGATTAATCTCTAACCTAACCTATAATGTCAACTCTAGCATAATCTAAAAACTTGTCTGCACTAGTGCGGAAAAGTAGTACTTTTCCACACTTTTTAATATCACAAAGTAAAGCTTTTTGAAACATAATTAGAAAAACAAAATAAGTTATTTGCAATTTTTTACTTCTGAACGTAAAAAAAACTTTTCTTACCTAACTGCAGTTCGTGCATTTACAGAAAATTACATTTTCTGGAGAGAAAATTTTACTAACCCGAGTTTCTTATAAATCCACGAAGTGGGCCCTACCTACAATAATAAAAAAAATTTTTGTTAGTTATCATTGCAGATGAAAACGGTTTTCTTTAAATTACCTTTATCAATGTAGTCCTATTGCCTTATTCCTAGAAGCCAGGATAGCTTCTTTGTTGTTCCTTCCATTAAACTTAAGTCATTCACGAACCCGAACACTATCACATTTTTTTTTCACTTAAGTATTAAAAAGAAAATTGTTCTCGATTATTAAGAAAGCTTTCATCACGATGCTTCACTCGATTTCGAACTCGAAACACTACACTCTCGTTCGCGGAAAACTGAATATTTTTCCGAATTTTCTCTACACTTTTAAGCTGAATATATGCACTAGCGTTTTGCCAAATGTGATTTTTGTTTTGATTGGTTAAATTTCAATAAAAGGCTTAAATTTTACTAATCAAAACACAAATCGCATTTCGTAAATCGCTAGTGCGTGTATTCAGCTTAAGGTCTTACAAACGAATGACTGATATGAGTCCGTACGGGGCACCGCGTCATAATAATTCGTATATAACTTTTTTTGTTTCCTGTTTGCAATTTTAATCGAATTTTGTCTATAAGTTTCCCACTCTTTCGTCCGTCGTGCATTTTTGTAATCTTCATTTTCTAATTAATAAAATAAAATATAATTCAAACTGGTAAAAATCGTACAGGTGTATTTTGTCATTTTTGACATTTTTGTGCAGATAAAATTTTCTAATAGCGTAAAACTTCTCATTCATCATCCCAAAAATCTAACTAAAGTGAAATTGACTCAGGAGTATACAACTATCACAAAATAGGTAAATAATCGAGGGGTAAACCACGGTCAAAAATTGTGTACACCAGACTTCCTATTACTTCGGGCTTCCCAAACTTCCCCGGACTTGGACAATAGATCTCCCTATCTCAGACCTTTTTGAAGTTCTTTTTGTTGGGTTTTCCTTTTCAAGGATACTCAACTGTATTTTGTACATGACTGAATCTACCCTTCAGGTGGATATTAATTTTCTTTCTGGTTCGTAGTCTTCAATTGTACATGCTAGGTTTACTTTTTCATTAAATCTATGTTTTAAATTTTAATTAATTAAAGGTCCTGACGAATAAAAGAAAACTTGCAGATTCGTATAATTGGTAGTACTGTATTCAGAGTGAGTCACACCCACAGAGCGACCACATCCTTTTTCTATCTGTGTTAGTACAATAAATCGACTATTTTCGTAAATCGACTAAGAAATCAATATTTCTTATTGATTTTATTTATTTTAACTGGCGTCCACTCAAAATCGTGATTTTCCATTTGGCTGAGATGAAACACGACGCTCTCACAAACTGCGTTTGAAGTTACAAGACTAGCTAACGCGTCAAGTCCATCTACGGTTAAGCAAGTGACAGATACAGATAAATGTGAGCAGTTTACGCTACATTTATTGTCGTTGGTAAAATATAGCCGAAGAAATGAAAGAGTGAGTGAGTTTAATGTAAATAAAATTATTTGCCTTTTTATATGCGATTTTCTTTCGGTAATGGGTACTTCGATAAGGATGCCGTGTTTTAAAATTATTTCTGTTTGATTGGTTAGCCTTTTCCACTATTAAATCCGTCTTATTCTCATCAGTTTTCTGCGCAATATTGATAAACGATGTGTCAATATAAACTCAAATTCAAAACGACGTTTAATAAACTAAACGACTACACAGGTGCGATTGAAACGAAATACAAACATGAAAAGTGTCTCAAACTCTGTTTTGAATTTTAATTGACTGGAATGGAACATTTCAACACCCACCCACGCAATTTTTCATTTGTAGCACAATTTTTCTCGTTTTTTGTTTCCATGTGAACTATTTTTCCTCACAGTAACATTAACACGGTCGGATAACATTTATCATAAAAATCCACAAAATTTATAAAAGCATCAAAAACCTGTCGCGTTTATGTTTTCCTGATTAATTTAACAGTGCTCCAAATCTTTCTGTTTACAAAACTTGGAATTAAATTGCGTTTTTATATCTTTATGAATAATGCATAATGTGTTTCTAAATTTGGATGTCACTTTTTACGAAATTTAAAAGATAAGATTTGGAAAAAATGTAATAATATAGAAAACGGTTTTTGTCTCGTTTGGTATATCGCACGAAATCGAAAAAAATATATATAAACAATATACGATTAACGCAAGTGGTATTATGTATATTTGTGGAGATGTGGATCTAATTTGCTGAAATTTTCCTTGTATGACAATGACCATAGAAAATGGTATGCACGAGAGATTTCTTCAATAATACTGTGGGCAGTAACCGCAAGTGTTTCTTATAAAAACAGAACAACTAACCACGCAATACTTGGTATATAAGGTATAAAAACGAGTTACATTCGCGATTCATTTTCTTATTACAATGGGTCGTTTTACATATTTTTAAACTAGCGAAATGGTAGGTAAATATTGTACATGGAAATAGCATTAACTTACAAAACAAACCGAAGCTAACCAATTAGCGCCCATCAAGTCGCGTCAAGTATAAATTAAATTACGTTTTCCCTTGTTGAAACACGTCGGTTTATATCGCCTACATCGAAAACTGCAAAGTTGTTAAGATCCTGACAGGAGTCTAGTGATCCATGAACAAGAATTTAAATATGTCAAAACAGGAAATATCACAGAGACATTTCGCAAATTTTCCGCCCCATCCATCGCGGCCTCTTTTAATGGGAACGGGGTGAAAGCTGCAAAATGAAATTGTCACTACCCGTCGTGTTAACTTTGCAATTTCTCCTCTTTTCAATGGGACGCAACTTTTCTTCTTCCTCCATGTTTTAATAGCGACCAAGCGATTCCTATTCTCAAATTTAAATTAAAAAAAAATACCGATATGCTTCCACGAAAATTTTACATCTGAAAATTCACGTTTCATCGAATCTTACGTTTATTTCGTGGCATCGCATCGATCAGTTTGATGTAAATATTAAAGCACGATCAGCATTTTATATGTTTGGAAACATCTTTCGGTTGCGAGTTGAACATTTATTGCTTCATTATGTCCTACCAAAACTATATCAATATTCTAAGTGATCTCTTTTTTTGGCCTACTCCAAAAAGCTCCCCTAAATTTGTAAATGTATCATCTAACTTTTTCAAGCCGTCATCACATTTACTAATGATGTAAACTTGACTCATCAATTTTTTCATTGTTGTATGCTTATTGACCAACTTTGTCATAGTAAATAATATTGCAATTCGACTGGAGCTAAAAATGTGATTTTTTTAAATTATACATATAATTACAAACGAAAAGAAAAATTATTTCGAATCGCCAAGCGATGGTACCCTAAAATAATATTATAATTGATGACACATGGCCACGTGTCAATCAAAAAGAGTCAACAATACAAGAGAAGGACTTAAAAGAATTGAAATAATTGTCACTTCATAAATTGGCTCAATTTCGTTTTAACATGTTCGTTTCCCTTGTAATAACGATTTGCTACTTTTTTTACTATTTTAATAATAATTTTCAAAAGTGTACTTTATTAAAAATAAAGCGGAGCTTTTTCTTAGCGAAAACCTTTGTAAGACTGAAAAATCTATCAATTTCCAATCATTTTATAATACGTGAAAAGCTCAATATACATGTATACGTGCAGTATAGTAAACAGGTTGGGTGAGTACTTTAAAATAAAACGACCTACTTTATCTCAAGTTGTCAGATACAAAAGTATGTTATAAATTGCAAGAGACTTGTAGGTATTAAGAAATGTAAATCTAAAGTAATGATGTTCTTCAACACATGTTACGACCACAAATCCGATAATAATGGTTTTCACTGGTTACCAAATCGTTTTGAAGTATCAAAATTCCCCTAGGGCTTACTTAGGAACGAGCATTATAACGATTGTACGTTGGAGTCGTTCAAATATGTACTTTCCTACTTTAAATTCTATTTAGTTTCAAAAATTCTACACCACGATACATTTTAATAACATCTACAGTGTGGTTCTAAAATATTTTCATTTTCATTTTTTTTATTTGGAAGGACAACTTTTGTGTGACAAAATTTGCCATTGGCTCACTATCCTTGTTTTCGCATTCGAAATAAATCGAGTTTTCCGTTTGATTTCTTCAAAATCTAATTTTGGAAATTATTTGTATGATGGGAATAATATATTAATTTTAATGGAGTTTCTAATTGTTCTCCATTAACGGACCAAAATCAAATATCCGCAACAAATAATTAATGTTGCCATAAATTAGAATCAAAGTAGTGCTTACTTGATAACAACTGATACTATTAAATGTAGAGAAATCAAGGCGTTCAATAAGCTCAACAGATTTTGAACAATAAACCTTTCCTTGCTATTATTCAACTTCAAATAGTCGTAACTCTGTAGCCCTCGCGAATCCGACACTTTGATATACGAGAGCAGACTAATAAATAACGTACCTGACTATAAAGAGAACCATAAAAATCGAGTCAACATTATTTCTAAACCAGTACAATTGATACTTATTGTACATTGTAATTAAATGAAATTATTTTTCCATGCCGCAAACAAAAGGATGTGGAGAGGCGAATTCACAAAAAAATGTTACTAATACAAGTAAAACTACAAATATTTAATAAGTCTTGACTACTAAACGTAGCTGTAAGCACTTATTCAAATAAGCGAGTCGTTTGCATGACAATAAAACTTTATGCCAGGGGTTATAAGGGTGAAAACAGTGTGGTCCTTAATCGTTCAATGGATCGCGGTAACTACAGAATTCACCACGAAGAGCTCTTCGTTCAAGTATCTGACTCACTCAAATCTTTCTATCATTTACGTATTGGTTTTGCTTAAAGGCAATTTAATGTTAAAATATTAAAGAAAATGTATTTTAAGCTGCATTGTCACACGAGGACTTGCTTTGACGTGCGGGAGCACACATAATCAATAATATACATTTACATTAACAATAAGTATGTACTTTGTCAAACTTCTTGTATAAATTAATTCCTATACGATGTTTTACTAATTAAATTAATTTTGACGTCCACACGTGGAAGAAGCAGAGAAGGAGGAGTGGAATAAATGAAAATTATTTACCAAACATTTGGCATGAAGAACTTTGCACAACAATTAATTTAAACCGAGTTCAAATATGAAGCCAAGTTTTTATCTCAAATGGAAATTTAAGTTTTCGTATAAGTTTCCATTTTCATTGTAAACCCGTTCAATTAATAACTTCATTGTATAAAATTATTATAATACAAAGGTATAGAAATAGCTTTAATATAATTTTCATATTGTTTAAGTTTTTAATCTCCATTTCCGCAATTAAACCTGCGAGTTCCATTGAGATTAAACTTTATTAAGTTTCTCCAACTTGGCTTTAGATTACTGCGTCACGACAGCTTAGAAAAGCCACAAAATTTTATGTAAACTATTAAAGCAATTATTAATAAGAAAGCCAAATAAAATGATTGCAAACAAACTAAAATTAACAAGAGAAGATCAAGAAGTTTTGTGCGAAAGAGAATCGTCTAGCAATTTTCTGAAAATTTAAACGCGGTTTTATTTCTGCCTTTTTGTTGCGCCCCACAAACACACGCTTATCAAAATTTAATCAAAAGATTTTACGATTGCAATTTTGATATGCGCCTCCATTGAGTTATTTATGTCGATTCCCATAATTGAGGTTTCAAATTATAGATCTTTCGTTTACAATTCAAATTTATGCAACTCATTTATAGCTAGTACAACTATAATTGCAAATTTAAGCAGAAAATTAAATGGGTTTTTACAATATTCTCGTTGGTTTTACTTTCAGTCGTTCGAATTTTATTCAGCTCCACCAAATTGCTTTTTCAGAGTTAATTTGTTAATTGAAAATAGTAAATAAAAGTAAATAAAAGTAAATAAACTTTTCGAGAAGCGTCCCTTAGTCCCTTGATGTACAATATACTATTTTTGATTTTCTCCCGATTGTTCCTTGTAACAAAATAAATAAAAATAATAAATTTAAATTAAATCGAAAAATTAATTTTATTATTTAGAAAAATAATAAATTGAAAATTCCAAAAAATAATGAATTTAAATTTTGTAGTATAATAATTTAAATGATGAAAGCAAAATTAATTAGAAAAATAAAAAAGAACGACATAAAATTCAATTTGATTTTAACTTTAAATTTTCAATTTTATAAAAATAATAAATCATTTAATTTTTTTTTTTCGCTTACTTAGATAAAATATCTGTCCTATTTTGACAAAATATTGAACGAAAAATTGTAATCTGGCGGTATTTATGAATGGAAAAATACATGAAAGGGTTTGCAAGTCGAGATTGGAATCACATAATTACTTCGAATAAACGGTAATTCAAAATCTATCATCGTGTGTTATCAAAATTCATCGTGGTGTTGTTTAGCAAAAATTTCATTAAATTTAGGACACGTCTCCTTTATTCGTTGACATTTTTGATATGGTCGATATTGTGTAGCTTTTGTGTTGCCGAGACTGGGCAAATTAATTCGGTCTTGTCAGCTCAGCTGGTTAAGATCGAAATACTCTGATAATTCTTTTAAGCCTCATCCCAAAACTTTTCTTTGTAAACTTGAAAGTCTGTAGCTTAAAACGGTTTTTGGTTTAACAATCGCAAATTATTCAAAACTTAAACATTGAAAGAATCTCTTAAAAGTTAAATTACGTCGTCACAAGAAACATTTTAATCAAACAATCGAATGGAAATTAATCAAACCGAATTAAAACAAATCAGATGACAAAGGATCGGAATTAAACAAGTTTGTAGTTAAATAATTCTAAAGAAGAATAGATTTTCTGCATTCTCTAGTGCTCTTCAAAGCGATTTCGCCTTTATTACCTTCTATTATTTGTGCTGCAGATGAGCGATATCGGCAAATTTCCGCTAAAACCCAAAAGTTACTTTCATAATTTCTCAAAATAAAACTATTTTTTTTTTAAACTCAATCCTATATTAGTTATACTAACAGTAATTCATTTTAAAATACAACTACTCGTAGAAGTTGAGAAAACTTATTAGTGTTCGGTTGGAAATGTGTCTAGAAAAGTCAATACGACTTGGGGAAGTTTTATTAAAAATAGAATTAATAATAAACACGACATGATTTATAACTTTCCACAATGCGATATTGTTCGAAAGTTAAAAAATTGTAAGAAGATTAAAGAAACTGTCGGCAAAAGTTTGTTGCTAAAATAAGAAAATCGTCAAAATGTCGTTGTACAATATCGAAAAAAAACTAAAACATCCCAGAAAGCGAAGGAAATCGTCAATATAAAAAGTATAGTATAATTTCTCGGTGAGGTAATGAAATTTTCTAATTTATTTTATGAGAAAATCAAGCTGAAATATTTGCTTTTCTAATAAGAAAAGTGTGCAGTAATTGTAATAATATAATGAAGTCTTCAAATAGCAAATTGAATTTTCCATTCTATTATTCTCCATAATACAGCTAGCATTTCGTTTTTAATAAGCTTTATCACGTGAAATTCTTCTTTGGTTATACGAAAATTATTATAAGGAAATTTGGATTATTCGCTTGGAAAACTCTGTTAGAAGTCATTTCGTAGTTTCAAATTAGATCTCGTCGATATTCACCACTAGTTACCATTTTCGTATGGGGTGAGCACACATGCAACAATAAAAATGATATGCGTATTTAATGATCCATTCTATTTTAATAGTCTATTGAAAATTTAAGATGGAAAGTTAACGATGCTTTATTTCGACTTCAATAAAAATTTTATTTCTGCTTAGAAAAATTTTAAATTTATTACAGCAAATACAAAATTAATGTTATTGCTAAACGCGCTTCAAGTTTTTCTTTGAGATGTTTTCATAAATTATAATCCAATTATATTTTTAATTTATTCTTTTTTGAATATTAATTCAATTTTGATATGAGGTTAAAAGTGAAAAAATTAACAAAATCTTCACAAAAAGTCAGCTAAAGAATTCGCATTATTTGCGGTGCTTTGTTGTCAATCTTGAAGAAAATTGGTTTTGTAAATAGCTATTTACGTAACTGGTGAGGTAGTGAATCTTTACTGAGCGATCCGGTACGTTTCAGGACACACTGAAGACAAGGTCTGAAAATTTAATTGTTGTTGTTTTATTTCTTTTAAAAATCCTTTTTCTGTTAGAGTATCCTTTCCATATTTAAGGGTTTAACAGCAATAATTTTTAATTAATTGTTTCAAGTAAAGAATTTTCACTTTCACTAATCTTCATAAAATCTCAATAATTTAACTTTAATGAAGCAGCATGTTAACTATAAACCCTTAATTACCTAGTGTATTGTTTGCCTTTTAATTGTACAAATTAAAAAAAGCAAAATAAGTGACGACTAAACGTAACAACACAAAAACCCACAAGCCATATTTAAAGTAATTTAAACAATAGAATGTTAACAAGTCGCGTTCACCTGATTTATTTATGGTTACCACCCTAACAATTTCTTCTCTCTTTCCCGGCGTGTTTGGGAGCGGTTATTTTTATTTTTTTTAGCAAAAAGAACAAATTGCTTTATTTTTGCTGACCTGACTAAATGAGATGGTAATGTGTGCAATTTATTCCGAAATGAACATAAACAAAGCAATTTGTAATAAGCGGTTGCTTTTCAGATATGACCACTCCATTTACCACTTCATAATATTAAATGTGATAAATTCTTGTGTAGGCTTTCGACCACCTCGAAGTTACCCTTGATGATAATATGATATTTATATGTTATCGAGGATTTTTATATCTCTCTGACTGAGACTAATGGTTTTATGCCTTTTTATCTTGATTTATAAAAATACGATGATACAGCTAATACGAAACGTTTAATTATGTAGATTATCGAATAACTTAAAATACCAACACAAACAATTTAAAATATTTTGTGTAACTGCAACTTGTTGTCTGTGTTTTCGGCATAATTTAGTTTTTTAGTAGCACTTTTTATTGCCCACTAAAAATATTTTATGCTTCTATAAAATAAAATAAAAAACATTGAGTTTTTAAAAATACATAACATCGAATATTATTTATTTTTAATAAGGTAAAAGGTACCTTGGGGATTCCAGATGATTCGATAAAAATTAAAGACGGCAACAAAACTGAGGAAATAAAATGGTAAGTTATTATCGGGCTTCAGTGGAAGGTAAGACGTTCGACGTCGTACCGGCTACATCCATTCTTTTTTTTTATTTCGTTTCATCGATAACAAATAAAAATTATTAACTTCTTTGTTTTAATTTATTATGCTTTACGAAGCTATATAAACTTAACGAAAGTACTCGGAAACATAAACAAAAAGTATTATCTGTTATGAAGTTCTAATTATAAGTCACAACCAGAAAAGAACAAAGATAAAATAATTAATAGAGTCAACGCAACTTTTTCGTTTAAAATTTAATTGAAAATGTTCTACACGCAATACGTTTCAATTAAACTAAAACTGTAGGTACTAAAAAGTACATTTCTCATAAACCTTTCGAGCTTTGCCAAGCTTTGACTCGACCGTTCCACCACAGTTTACTTCTATATGGTAATGAATTTCTGTTCAATCAACAAATCTTACTTGATTTATCGTGGAACGGCAGAAGAGTTAAGGTTGGTTTACGCACAATGCTATTTATACAGGTTCATAAAGGTAATTGTACCTTCATTTGCTATTATGGTAAAATCTCAAATTCCAACTCTTGTTAAATTTATTCTATGAAGAATATTTTTTTAGAGAATGCCGAGAGGATTTAAAAATTTTAAAAAGGTGGTTCCCCTGATTTGCTGTAAAACAAGGGTTTCTGCTAAGCCAGTTTCACAATGCGAATGGTAGTGCGGATTATATTTTAATAAAATTACGCTCTTAATTTGTTGGTAAAAATTCTTGTACAAAACTTCAAATTAGTTGTTTTTTATTATTAAAAAACAATTATTTCGGAACGGATCATCTTCAAAATCAGCTTTAAAAAACCTCTGGATTTTTTAGCCGTCAACTTCCGGAAATCCGATGGTTCAGCACAGAGAGATTTTTTGGTGCTATATTAATTCTACTTATCATTGCAATTAAATCGTCACTTATGACAAACTTTCAATGGGAGTACAGCACACGTATGCAGGCAACAGCGGGTAAAATTCAATTATATAATTTCACATCATTCAGAAATCCTGTTCCTCTTGTTCTTATTCTTTTAAGAAAAAGTCCTGTTATTTTCAACTGAGATATTTTGGTAAGCCCAGTTTTTCTGTTTTACTGTATTAAATGAAAAAAAATTTGTTTAAGCTTCTTCAACAAGGGATTTCGAAAACACCGCATTACCATAAAATCGCAGAAATAAACTGTAGATAAAAATTAAATGAAGCCTCGAAGCAACAACTGCTACCGAATTTAATGATCCATTGAAAAAAAAATAAGCCTTTTTAATAATATAAACGTGATAGGTTTTAAAGTGGAAATTCCTAAGGGGTTGATTGATTTAAATGTTTGATGAAGGTATTGATAAAACAGTTTTAGAGTTTATAGTCAAATTTATAAAGTTCACAGCGCCGAAGAGATTTGAATAAATTATTTCACTTTTATTCGTTTTAATGCCGAAAGTGTATACATTTGGTGTTATAAATAATTTATGAATTTTAAATAAAAAATAAGAATGGCGAACAAATTTCTGCTATTCTTTCTTTTCTTGTGCCATGGTCTCTGTCAACCGCATTTGTCAATAATTGTAATTAATTTTCTCGAGTGGTCGTGTGTTTCTAGTCATCCACATTCGCGTCGTAACTCTCGAGGGGTTGTACATGCTATTTGATTGAAACATTAAACAGATTTTCGACGTAGTGCTAAGTAATTGCACTTAATTTTACGATAAATATACTGGGTGTCACCAAATGGGCTTAATGGTCAAAATTTGCAGCAAATTACAATGCCAAAACCACGAACGTACATATTCCTCTCCTTGCAAAGCGATAGAAGTAGACCGCCGTCAACTCTTTGAGGCCGCGACACGAGTACCTCGCGATTCTCCACATTTATTATTTTATTGGTCACCCTGTATGCTATATAATCCAATGTTTCCCTTTCAAATACTTTCAGGTAATTACCCACTTTAGGTATTAACAATGTAAACATAACTTGAAGCTTAAAATTAAATGACCTAAAATAACATCGAACACTTAAAATTTAACGCTAATCTTATTTAACTTTTCGTTATTATCTTAATCGACCGGTTGTTTGCAATTTTATGTTAGAATGCGCTGCTTTCTTGGTTTTAATTTTTTTTCGCCAGGATAACAATCATCCCACGCTTTTGTTTAATTATCAAGAAAGGAAACCTATAGTATCCCGTTTCAAATCCATTTTACTGGTTTTGTTTACGCTTTCGCTAATTAACGTTCGATTTTGTTTCTGCTGACCTACCAATTAACTAACGACGGTTCTTGTGGGCAGTGGGAAGCAGTCTTGCGAGCTCAACCGTTCTCTATGGTTCAATTTACTATTAAATTAGAGTAATTAAATGCGGCTTAATTAATAAAATGTTTTCGGGATAGGGATTTAAAATAAGCAACATCGCGGTTAACGAGGTAAAATCGCTGCACTTTTTTTAGCCAACGAAGTCGTGGTCGAGGCTGATGATGTTGTGAAACAAGAAACTTTTTTTTTCGGAAAATTCATAATTTTAGACTTTCGGAATTATTAATAATCTGCTTCGTGTAATAATTTATAACCCTTAATTACTGATTTGGAGAAAACGCTAGCTAACGAACCACAAATTTTAATAAACAATATCGTTAATGAGGGTGGTCGATAATATGGGAACGTAACGCAGTAATTACAGGCATATTTACCCAACGAAACATAGACTTAGCAATCAGATACTTATCTTGTCATTATGCATTGTGAAATCTTGTAAATGCGAATTGAAATGCCGCAATCAGTTCACTTGTCATCGGGGATTTGGTCGCACAAGTGATTTTTCGCATTGACGGTATTGGGTGCAGTAAGGGCTTTTGCTGGATGAACAGCTAAGGGTTGCTAAGCCGAGGGAATATAACAATTACGTTCGCGTCGTTAGATATAGAGAATCCGGTATTGAGATCGCTAGATGTGGTCATCCAACGCGACAAGAACTTACGAAGCGGAAGAAGATACCCCAACCTTTTTGTTCTTCCCTTTTACATTTTATAGCTTCGCTGCAACACTATACCTATACATGCAACATTAATGGTGTCATAAAATATTTATTTTAGTATTCGTTATATAAATTATAAAATTTTTAGTTTTTAATTAATGAGAGATTCAAATTATTCAAGTATTATCGAATTGACCAAATTATAATTTATTGGAAACTTTAAAATGCTAAATTAAAAAAAGTTTTGAAAAGTGTATACTGGATAACTAACGGGAGACACAAAATTGTTATTTTATCTACCGATTTCCATTATTAAGGGGAGCTTCCGGTTTATTCGTTTTCGTGACGATTATTTTTTAATAAAATAAAAATAAAAATAGATATTAAACAGGTCAAACGTCTTTATTAAAGCAGTGCGGATAAAACATCTCTGCACTGTGTTCACGGTAAGGACTCGAGTAACGATCCGAATCAAACAAATTTTAATATTAAATTATTTAAGAAAAATAATGTAAAAAAGACAATTTTCAAAAAATAGAAAATAACAGCACAGATATACGTGAGATTTAAACCACCCTTTCTCGTTTGGTGTTATTAATAAATTTGGACAAAGAGCATAAAATAACTGAAAATTTTGATTTCCCATTTTAGGGGTAAGTCAAAACTACGCACATACTTAAAAAGTAAGTTGAATATTACGTGTATACGATAAAAGATAAAGCAGCAATGCGAGTCAATAAAATCAAAGCAGTAAAAATAAAAATTGTTGCTCTACGCTCTTTTGCGTCCCTTTTATCACCATCGCTCTGATATAATCGTAATCCTGGTAACAAAAACTTTTTAAGGGATGTTTTTCGTTAATACAGCATGTTAACTAACTATAGTCAGGTTATAAAATAGCATTAAAAAATTTTTTTTCAAGTAAAAAACTTAAAAATCAAAGCTGTTACTTTTTCACTTTGTGAGTATTCGAAAAATTTGTAATTCATGTTGTCATGTTCTCGTTACTTTTGACTTTCAAGCCTTTTTTATATTATCAAATGTTATAATATGCATCCTTCGCCAGTCAGTCATATGTCATTTTTTAAATAGGGTTGTTGAATTCCTTATACCACACTCGGTTGCTTTTTAAATAAATTAGTTTTTTTATAATTCCGAGGGAATTTTTAAAACACTCAACTTTTTATGCTTTGTTGCGTCTAATATTTTGTCGCTTTCAAACTGATGCCGGTTAAAGGATTTGTTATAATTAATTAAGGCGTCAGAAAAATGTAAGTATACTTTATTAATTTTATTAAACAAATACTTAATTAATTTTATTGATTTTTTTATATAATTACCAATAAAATGAGAATCCAGGGGAATTAAGTGGTTACTCTGTGGGTTCCACAATATAGCACGCGATAAAACAAAGGTCCTTTATTTCTAGGTGAGATGGACTCGCAGCGACAAAGTTAATTAAACGCTTATTGCTGGTTATAGAAACCTAAATTGCTTCAAATAGTGACATAATTCGGTTCACTACGGGACGGTTTAATTAAAATAACAAGAAAATCGAGATGTACAACCGAAGAACTGTTTAACAACGTCGAAATGTGAAACTTGAGGTTGGTGTCTGATGACTATAATCGGATCCAAACTTTTGGAATAGAAGCAAATTTGTAAAAGTCTTTAATCTTTGAATGGCCATTATTCCCTTTTACATAACAAATCTTTGTCAATGGTTCATGGCGTTTCTTCCGCAAAGTACGATAATGTAACATGCTCGAGTCAAGCATGAGGCAGTAATGGTTATAAAGAGTACAATGGCTTGTTGCTCTTTTCAAGGAGCTATTTCATTCAGTTCCTTTGGCATAATAATGCCCTGTACTTGACAAAAGAGCCTCCGTGTGCAGGTGATGCAACGGATAATGGAGATGGCTGTATTTCTACAGTTTCTCACAAGTATAGACATCGACTATTTGCTTCAATTCACACAACTTTATATAAAACGAGGTACGAATATTTCTCATTTCGATGTAATATGTAGTATTATATCGAGCAATAAATGCGAGAATGCAGTGCCTACATAATAAAATTTACAACATATTGGACCTAAAATAATGGCCTTTTATTTGATCATTAAAAATACTTTGTAATGTCCACTTTATCACTAACTTAATTAACAAATTTATTAGTTTATAATTTTTTTATTTTATTATTTAATTGCCCCAAGTGCTTTTTAGTGATTTAAAAAACACACCTAAATTTTTAATTATGGATATAAAACATCCAAAACATTTTATTCGTTTTAAATTGCTACAATAATTATCTCGCCCATTAATTAAAATTGTTGCATAACGCAAAGTTTGCTATTTCATGATGAGATGAACATATGAGTATTATTTGTTATGCGAATAACGGTCGAGGTTCCAAAACTTCAAATTTAATTTTTGTATCTTAAATTAATAATTTTTACTTTGTTGTTAAATCGAATCGTAAATATTGCATTACTCAATGAGCAATATGAACGATAATCTTTGCAACTTAAAAGACATTTTATAAAAATTTTACAATAAAAATGCCTCGACATACTTTACATTTATAGTTCTTTTGAGATAAAATTTTATTTTATTTTGGAAGTACAAAGTAGCTAACTTTTGCAAAAACTTCGCCTGGTATGGTACTTTTCTTTTTAAATCTTGTCAAGTGATCCAGCGTTTAAACTACATTGTGTAGCGCAAATTTTAAAAAAATTTTAAGGTCATGATTTATTATTTTGACTATGAATTATGTGAGTAGATGGCGTAACTATATATATTTTGAATTCGATTTTATTGGACACTGCAAACCGAAACGACAGCGACGTTTGTAAAAAGATGTAAGTTTTTAAATTATTGAATTCATCCTGGAACAGAACGTCATTCTCTTATTTTTAAATTTTTAATGCAGATTATTATTCATTAAACTGATCTTGTTCATTTGTTCAATTTCTCTAAAATATTTTCAATTTGACTTGTAAATTAAATAAATATTTTATCACATTTTTTTTATATAATTATTTTGAGTTAATAGATTATTTTATATTTTGATATAAATAGTAAAAAATGTTTAACTTACTGAAACTCGGTTAATTTGAACAAGTTGCTATAATATGGTCGCAGTTCTTGGTATTTAAATTTTCCCGAGCAAATTCTCACTAATTAACGAGAAAGTTTCGAGTTTTATGTGGAAAACAAAAAGAGCTAAGCTAAAAGTAAGTAAATACTTTTCCCATCCTGCTTTTGTTGTAGGTATTATGTATCATCTTACAAGGATTCGTCGAAGACCTTATTGAACGCAGCTTCCATTCACTCAAGATTGAAAATTTAATACGGTACATTATACAATAGGACCTAAGTGTGCCAAATTTTTTCGAATTTCAAGACTTATAAAATATATCCATACGTTCTCACCGTAAGATTTGTTTGTTACGTGACTTTCGCTGTATAGGTAAAAATTGGAATATTGTGTTTCAAGTAAATTCGCTCTCAAAAAGGCCGTAGATAGTTATCGAGCACAAAGCATTTTAAGGTGGCATGTTTTTCTTACAAATGAAGTATTGTAAAATATAACAAGGTGCTCACTTGGGGTGAAAATAGGGCATGTGTACCTTTTGTTACTAAAAGCAAAATGCTTTTCGAATTTTATTTCAATTTGCTTTTTATTACCTCGAGAAACCGAAGAAAATTATTTTACTTAAAAGAAGGTTACACAATTTTACTTTCGCCGTGACCACAACCGCAGCTTTTGCTGGAAAATTTCAGCGAAAAGAATGCGTTGCGGTTAGGTAGCGTACACGGCAGGCCAGGAAGTTAATAATTTTTGAATTTATTTCGTTACTTATTGAAGCGAATATAAAGTTGAGAAATAATTATGTTAATTACTTTGAAGAGTTGGGTTAAACTGGAGCACTCGAATAATTTAAATTAGCCAAATTAATAATAATTCACATTTTACCGAGGTAAATTTTCCTTCTGCAAAAGTTTCCTTCTGAAGATGGCTTCATTATATTTTTAATTAACAACCGTTTTTTCAACTAATTATAAATTAATAACAACCACATGGCATGAAAAGTTACAAGAGCTTTTTAAACCTTACGCTTGTTTTCGTACAACGCCATTCGAAGAGGAACCCCGACGTCTACGCCATGCTCCGGTACGTGTTACACTTTAATTGAAATGATATAATGGCATAGAGACGCTATGATAACAATGTTAATTTTCAACCAAGTTTTGTAATTTTAGAACTTTTCAAATATATTTCGTTACGGTCATGCTACGCTACATTATCTATTTAGTATGCAGGGTAACTTCACCAAGATTTACAAAACGATCATTAAAATACTTAATTAAATTGTATTTAATCATAGCCCCTTTTTTGTATTTGTAACTGAAACCATAACATTTTTAAATTAAAACTTGCACTGATTCATCATTTAAATTAATGAAAATTCTCGATTCGTAATACTTTGCTTTTCAATCTGAATGGGGTATTTTCTTTTCGCTTTATAGGCATGTAAATCCAATAAACATTAGGTAACACATATTTTGAAACATCCTATAAATAGGCTTGCTTAAACAAGCTTGTACATGTTTTAAAAATTAAAACTATTTTATGTCCATGTTTATAAAATAAATACTCGACTATTAAAAAACAATGTTTTTTTGGAAAAATGTTTTTAAATTTGTCTGATAATATTTTTCGACATTTCCTGCATGTTTTGAACTGAACAGAAAAACAAGAAGTCTTTTTATAAAGATAGATTTTTATTTTAATCCTAGATCATTTTTTTTTCATTTTTTCTACGATTTTCCAAAATTCGATATAGAAATAATTTCATTTTTTATTTAGCTCCATTTAAATTTTTTTTACCTGAAGCACTCAAAAGTTATTAAATTTTGAAAAACGTCGAAGAGACACCCTGTATCTGGTGACATTATTATTTTACAGTGGTGAACTAGGAAACCGAAATAATATTAATAACAATAATGAAGTACTTTCTGACTCACTAGCTGAAGTGGGCTAACTAATACACAAAGCTCGTACTGAATGCCAAATACGACAACAATTTATAACAACTGGTGATTTGTCATTATGTAATTTTGCAACTTTTCAAATGTAACACCAACGAACGTGCCTATTATTAATATCTGCCAGTCGATTTCCCTTATCACTTGTTATTTGTTGACCGATTTACATGCATATATAACCGGTTATGAGAAATTTTGCAAAATTAATTAATCATTAATTTAAAATAAATCTTATTGGTGTGATATGGACCGTGAAGTTAAAATTTTTCTCAAGACCATCCACGCCTGGATATATAATATCTATACGAGTAGCATAATAATTGCTTATGGACATAATTTATAGAAAGCAAAAACTGGAATTAAAAATTTTCTAGTAATAATAATTATAGACTTACGTAACACCAAGGGTGTAATTTGGTTTCAGTTATAATTTTGTAATTTAATTTACAGCACCAACAATTTATTGTAACCGTAAATTATCGATGATTATGGGAGCTTTAACTGTTTACGTTTCAGTTTTAGAAAAAATGGTGGAAATTTAAATTTTACGATCATAAATTTAAGCAAACACATAAAATAATTTTAACTATCAGCGTTCTATTGAAAATTCACAACCAAATTGGTTTTAAAAAGTCTGCCAACTAAATTTTCCTGCATAAAAGTTAAGACAAGTTTAGTTTCAGAATTACCTCCTTAAGTATTAAATTTTCTTCCTTTTTAACATTAAAGGTTTTATCAGTAAATTATTCTTTTTTTGCTTACATAAAAACTTTTTGCGGTAGTTTTATTGAGCATTTTATGTGCTGGGAGCACGACGGCGCCTCTTTTACGCGAAATAAAATTTCAAATCATTGAAATAGTTTACATATTCGAGAAATTTTGTAGCTTTTCGTTCAATTTTCTTTAATTTTTATGTTAATTATCGAGAGAGGAACCCACATGTAGTGTATTCGTGCAAAAAAATGTGTAACTTGAGTCCCAATAATTTTCTAATTTATATTTAAATATCGTTCGTACCCTCATTCAAATAACATCAAGAACAGGAGAACAAGAAAGCCCCCATGTAATCTTATACGTCCTGTGTGTAACCTTTATACGAACCCTTCAAGAGCACACAATTGATTCGTCTTTATTTCAATCATGAGAAAACAGATCTGTCTTCTTATGGCGGAGAGGGTGGATTTTAATGCATAAAATCTAGAGAAGAAAAAACAGTTAGTAGACCAAATGTTGTGGTATTATAAAATTAATTTAAATTTTAAAATATATAACAACAAAAGAAAAAATTTGATCCCTTAAAATCCACGTTATGGGGTGCTTTTCTAATGTACCTACTGATTTATTGAGACATTTTCATTTTGTTATTTTCAGTACGCACGCACGTGGGCGACACACATAGAAAAATGTGGAAAAATTTAAATTTAATTAGCCAATTTAGTTTGCTTCACTCTGTATTGTTGACATTTTTTTGTTCTTTTCATCTGGAATATATTCAAGTTTACGGTTATTAAATTATCTGCTTTAATTATAAACTTAGTTAATTTTAGAAGTCGGGGCTCATTTTTTAGTAAAAAAATTTCGAGTTCGAGATGCTGTAATTTGCTACGCTGTCTTACTTTTTTGGAATTGGAAACTTTTTATTTTGTAATTAATATCGAAACATTTTTTGCATGAAACAAAAGGATATATTCTTAAACATTCAGGACATGAAACGCAAATTGTATTACATTTACTTGTCCAGGAATTATTTCATGGATTTAAATCCACTTTAAGGATTAAACGGAAACCACTCAAAGGGGCAAAGTGTTGCCAACGAGTGAACATTTTTTGCGTTCGCATTAACATAAAACTTTAAACATTTTGAAAACCGTATAAATTATTTTGTAATATAGAGAATTGATACAAAATTCTTGCATTTTAAGACTGAAAAAAAAACGAACGAAAATTTAGTTTCAATAATCTAAAAAGTTACCAGGCAAATTATTTGTTTTGAAGGAATCACGTCCTCGATGTTGAATCAAAATATAAATATTTAATTTAATGCTCAGATGATGGACATCCTTTCAAATGGAATGTGGAAACTTTTTCATAATTAAATACATTTCATTTTAACTTGGCATTCCACTCATTTTCAAGCATCGTATAATTAACAGAAACGTATTGATTGGTAAAAATAAAAGATTTTTGGATAATATGAAACTGCACCTTTAGAATTTCATTTTCTTTTTGAAATTTGCTATTGTAGTGCTTCTTTGCACATCAGTGAACGTATGTAGCAATGAATCGTAGAAACTATTAACAGCAGCATCTGCAAAATTCAAATTCAATGACCTAAGTTTTGTTTAAGATAACCCTGATCGAACTCGGAAGCAAATCAAAAGGACATCACTGTTCCATTAATTGAACTTTAACCGTTCTTTAACTTAAACTGAAGATAAATTCCTATGCACTACGATCCAGATGAAGCATCTCGAAAAAAATTATTCATAGACCAAACTATTGCATTTGAGTTTTATTTAGACTTTGATGTTAAAATTTTTTGGCAATAATTTATTTGAGAATTAAAAAAGAAAAGTGGTTTGTGTGAGTAAAATTTTTTAATTTAAAAGCTTCTTAAAATAAACACGAAAAGCTCATAAGTCGAACATTGATCGGCACTCAAAGAATATTCGGTAAACAGTAACCATCACATAAATACATCAACATATTGTTAATATGAATATTAGTGAAGCTTTTTACACCCTTTTCTTAAATAAATTGTTTACGTAACTTATCGTCTTAAAATTATGTGTTAAGTAATTTTTTTCGTCCAAATTGCTTCTCTAAACATGTTTTAAAATAAAACCATATGGTAAGAAGAGGAAAATAAAAATGTTTTAAATTAATAAGAAAAATGACGGTTTCAATTTAAACTGGCACATAAACTGCATCTACAGGAAGTGTACGGTCACGGAGAATTTACAGCAATAGAAATTATAAGCTATATTTAAGTAGCAGGGAGTCAGAGTTCGCAACTTCACATTGTGGTGCAAATAGAATAGCTAAAGCTTCTCGAAAGTAAACGAATAAAACTTAAACACAAAGTTAAGTGAAGGGTGGTTTTGCATCGTTTATCACGTTATATATTGTGCACGTGCAATTTAATTTGCTTAATAAACTTTAACACACCAATAGCAATGCTTCGCCACAATAAAGAAACATCAAACAATAAAATTGAAAATTTGCCGAAAGCAACCCAAACGATCCAAATCAAATAATGGCTTTCTATTTAACGTTTCAAACTTTATAAATTTCATTAGTAGTTTTTCTGGAGTAAATTGTTTTGAGCTTCCCCTTTACATTTCTCTTGTCTTCCCTTCATACCTTTTGTATTGCTTTCTCTAATTTTTGGATTTCACATTTTGGTATGTAAGGGTCTACTGGTATGTGATAAGGGTTGTCACACCGTATCAGAAACTTTTAATAAAACAAAGACTGCACAAAACTAAATTTTAATCAAAATGGCTATGTGGTTTTTTTGCCACCCCTTAGCTATCAGAAAACCTTCGAAAACCATAAAAAACCGGAAAAATCCAAACAAGAATTCCGAAAAAGCGAAAAAAGATAGCCGTCACATAAAAATGTCAATAACAAAAGTAAAATCTTTAAAATTTCAAATCCTTACTTAGGATTAACTTAATTTAACCTGAAATTAAAATATTATGAAAATGGAAGGTTTCGTGATAACTGTTGATTCGTATAGATCAGTCTTTCAGTCTATAAATCGGATAATCCACACCAATTTACCTTTCTCTGCAGTGTTTGGAATGTAAATCCTGTTATAGTTGTTATATAATTTGCTTTAATTTGTTTTCTAAAAATCAATCATTTTTCTCGTTTTCAATTTGATATGGTGACGTCGCGACGGCGGGAAAGGGAAGCGAGGATTTTTGTCAAAATGGCAACCTAGAGTCTGATAGGGAAAAAATTGTCCCTTTAATATTTTGCGATTTTTGGATTAAATTTTGAATTGAGGGAATAAAATCGATTTTGATTATTATGAAGTGAGTGATTTTATTATAATTTTCAATTTGTCCTAAAATTTTGGACGAGATTTGATTGTTTTGTAAGGAAGATATTTTTTTATTGTCGTTAATTGATTAAAATTAAAATTAAAGATTGCGAAGATTAAACTGGAAAATCAGAACCAAAATTTGATAGCAAGGCATGTGTTGCAAATTTTTGTAAAAAAATACAATTTTATTTTTGAAATTTAGATATGGATTTTATTAAAGCAGGAAAAGAAGAATTTCATTTTGTTCGACGAGCGACGTGCGCAACGTGAAATAGTATGCATTTTTCAGCTGCAGATTTTTCACCAACGAAAATGTATTTATCTGCAAAAGTGAAAATTTTCTTATGCCATAAGGTGGAACTCAAAGCTTGGAATTTAGACTCTGGAAGTTTTATTTGGCGGATGAATTGTATAAACAGTGCAATAAATTTATTACTATAGAAAATTTATTGAAGCAGGACATGATAAATTTGCAAAGCTGTATTGCCCAAAAACAGGGAAATCTATTGGGTCGATTCTACCACAGAGAATTTAAAAAAAAAACGGTAGACAAAAACAAAATAAACGTATCGTAATAACAGATACAAAAATTCTGAAAGAACCAGATACTAATTCGAACACATTTCCAATTTTTATAATAAATTTATATTATGTAATGGAATAAAAATAAATTTTCCATGTTTTTTCGCATTTTTATGACTTCCATGTAAAAAGGGAAGGATTGTAATCCCGATTTGTTTCGGTTTTCAGATTTGGACGAAAATATCCGTTTTGACCTTCCGTGAATCCATTTTGGCGTGATTTGTCGTGACATCTGTACGTACCCATGTATGTACGTACGGACGTCTGCAAGGGGTAAATATCCAGTTGAATTTCTGTACACAAGACTCGGAATTACTAAGATTTCCAAGAATTCCAACGATTTCCAAGACTTCCAATAATTTCCAACGATTTTCAAAGAATTAAAACGATTTCTTAGAAATTCTAAAAAATTCCGGTGTTTTCCAAAGAATTCCATGGATTTACAAGAATTCCAGGGATTTCCAAAGAATTCCATTGATTTCTAAGACTTACAAGATTTCCATAGAATTCCAGTAATTTCCAAAGAATTCTAACGATTTACAGGAATTCCCGGGATTTCCAAAGAATTCCAGGGATATCCAAAGATTTTCAGTGATTTTCAAAGAATTTTAACGATTTACAAGAATTCCAGTGATTTTCAAGGAATTCCAAGGATTTCCAAAGGAATTCCAAACGAGTGTACACAAAATTTTTGGGATATTTACCTCTTGGACGTCTGTATGTCGCATAACTCAAATACGGCAAGTCGTAAAAAGTTGAAATTTTGTATTAGAGATTCTTATAGCATCCATGTAGTTGTGCATCTCCTATTTTTGGTTGTAATTGTCCTGGCAAAAAGGGCACATGTAAAGCGATACAGTTATTAAGAAAAGTATTAACAGTTTAACAAAGAAGTCATGTGGTGCCCACATCAGATTTTTAACTTTTAAGATTGTGTTTAGTTTTTTTAAATATTAAATTAACGATAAAGTTTGAAAACGATGCGGTGTATTTGTGTTATTTTTTAAACCATTTGTATTGCTACTGGCCCATGCAATAAATTAAACCCTGAAAACATTTTAATTGCGATTTTAAACTGTTGCCAATTTTTACGTTCAAATTGGAAATGCTCCTATTCGTTAAAATGAGTACTTTTTTAAAATTAATTTGTATAACTTAAAAATACATTTTTTTAAAAGAAAATTAATTACTATTTCTACCAATCTTAAATGGTAATATACTAATGACCTGATTTGTAACAGGAAAAACCTAAAATTATTCGAAATTCTTACATAAAATAATATTCAGAAATTTACTAACCAATGGCACAAAAGCCACTTTTTTTATATCCCGCTGCTTTCGGGAGGAGAGAGCCTTTAGCATGTATTTGCAGCGGGACCCCATGACTCCGAATTAATATTGAATAATTTGATTGGTCTCTTTTCTTGTGAAAATAAAATCTTTAATACTCTCACAATTTCTTCTAAAACAAGGTATTGTTTATTTATAGAAATAAATTTTAAGAATGCACAACAAAACAGCATAAATGTGCGTATTTAGAGCATTGAGATTTATTGTAAAGCTGAATAAGTCTCTTTGGAGAATTCTAAAATGATGAAGGGTATATAATACAGGATTTTAATAACCTAAATAATAGCTCTCCGGAGATCACGGAATATTTCATAACAGCAATAATTTTAAAAATCTGTACGAACTGTTGTTTACAAAATAACGCGAGTAATTAATACGAGAAGGCCTGATGCTTGACAATCCTATAATTGGAAAGAACGCGCGCGTTCCATCCTGAAACCGGTAGTTTTCAACTTAATTTAAAATTATATAATATTATTATTAAGAGACGTCGAGATTATTATTGATTGTAAAAACTTTTTGTCTACAAAATATAAACAACAACCCTCTTCGGAAGAAACTTGAAGTAAGCTATAGTTTGTTAAGTAATGTAATTCGATCGTCTTATCTTTGTATGCCTTTCAATGTAGAATAAATAAATGTCAAGTTGCTTTCAGCAGTGATTTATTTAATAGGAAATTTAATATTTTCTATCAGGAGGAAGAATACAAACACGCATAATATTTGTCAAGCACAAAAAATCAAAAGAGTGAGGTCACCTGCGTAAAATATTGAAATTCCAAATTCTGCTTCATCAAAGCACTTAAAATATTTGAGCTTTATAACCACTTTGTTAATAAAAGCAAGTATAAGTAAGTAAATTAGTGTAGCAAGCAGCAACTATAAAAGTGAAACGAACATCCTGCTATAATTTTAATATCCGTAACATTTAGTGGGTGCGGTATATTTAAATACATTTAACGGGCAAGTAAAGAAACAAGTTAGTGCTAAACTTGCCGAAAATATAAATTTTGAGGCGGCTTGCCTTAAAATGATAAAACACAGAACTGCACTTCAAAATGTTATCTTCAAAAGTTGCATCGACCTAAAAGCATTTCTAAGTAGCCTAAACACTTTTAAAAGATATTTTCAGTCAAGTGTTTTTGGGATGTAACGTTTTTAAAACATGTGGTCCGGATACTCGCTCGCATTTTACGTTTTTAAATGACATCTCAACTTGACCGAAAAGTGAAAATAGGAATCACACATTACCATAAAACATTTCTTTTCAACATATTTCCGAAGAACCAAAGTGATTTCTATAAAACGTCAAATTTACTTTTTTCCCCAAACTAAAAATATTCCGTGCTACAAGTGAAGACGTCGACGATAGGTAATGATTAACGTGTCTTTTAACCGGGCGATGGAGTAAACAAGTTGGTGTGAAACTGTTATATTACTTGAAAAGTATATTTCACTTTAAACAGGCGATTAGTTTGTATTTTAAGTGGTGAAAACATAGAGATTATCCTGTCAATGAATTTTTGCCAAAAGAAGTAATCTTTTTCGAAAACTTCAAAAACACTTGACTTGATGTCGTTCAATTGTCAAATTTAAAGTTTCACTTTTCTTGTCAAAGCAATTGTTTTACTTAGACGGCCCTAAAGTAGTAACTTTAGTGCCGCATGCTGATAGAGCTAAAAAAGTTAAATTAAAAAGATGTCAATATACATACATTAAACCTTGGTGTGAATTCCTTTGTTCCTTTAAATTTTTAAATCTAAATATGTTTGAAAATTTCCAACATAAATCATTCAGTCTTTAATTTTAACTTCACTTCTTATCTTCTCTTATAATTTTTTTTTTTATTATCTTACTCATTATCTGTATCTTCTGCTTTATTTTATTTTTCCAAATAACCAAGTATTTTTTAAACCTATTCCATTCAATTTCAACTTCAATCAAAACAAATTCACTTCTCAAAAATATCATTTTTAATTTTCGGCGGCGTTAGGTTCACCACCTCGCGAGAATTATGAAATAAATAGAAGTAATTATTTCTTAAATTAAATTTTAGCAAATTTCTTAATTTTTCTTAATTTCTCACTTTATTATTTAATTTTCTATTACGAGCTGAGGCAGGTAAATTTCTAAATAATTTTATTAAATTGATAAACGACGATTTCATTTGATTACTCAGCAATCGATAACAAACAAACAATTTAAAAAATCAAAACTCGACTTAACAAAGAGAATATGAATTTCTTTGGGTAAAATTACATTTTTTCTCTAAACTTTCTAAACTTAATAAACAGGATACCCATAAAAATATGTTAACCAGTTTGTCGTAGTGAAAAGGTCTTGCAGCCATTCTGCACAACCATCTCGCTTTCAGCAACAGGTGACTTAATAAAAAGAAAATGTTTATGCTACTTTGTTAAACATTTCAGTTTTATGAAAAAAAGAAATTTAGAAATGTTTTTAAATAATAATACATTCGGCTGAATTTCATCGCAAAAAATATTCAACATTTTTAGTTTTCTTTCATATTTATGATTTTTTAAATTTTCCTTTGTTGTTTTTCGTTTGTAAGAAGTCCTCTATGTTACAGAATTTCCACAAATGTCATGTACCACTTCGCTCGAAAACTTTATAAGTACTTCAAAATAATCAAGGGTTGCTGTTGGTTTGATCTTCTGGATATGTTTTTCAATAGTATGACTATTCAGATGTTGAACTGCTAATGAGAGAGAGAAAATTTAATAAATTTATTGTCACATTTCTAATTTTGTGCTGCGATCAAGTTTTCAACATTGTGTATGCACCTGATAAAATTTTGATAGCAATTTGTAGTGTGATACAATATTTTAACAGTTTAATTTAAATTATAATATTTCAATGAATAACATGAATTTCACCATGAATTTAGTCTACCAAATAAAATATTTGCAAATAGTTTTCGACAACTTTATGTGTGAATCAGAAAAACACGAAAAATCAGACTGGAAAATCTTTTTGGGTATACTAGAAGATGCGATCTATACGATCGCTTATATTTGGATGTTATTTGCATTCTTAGGTATGTATGTAGTGATAATTTTTAAATTATGTTTTCTCATTAACAATTTCCAAATTCAAAATTAGTCCCTACGTTAAATTTTATTTTTTATAGGTTTTTTGTGCAATCAAATTTGGAATTGTTTGAAATATCTAATTCACACGTTAGAAAACTACCCTGATTTGGATAGGGAAAATATGGAAGAACAAAAAATAATGGAGCAACAAAAACCGATATTGGAAGAAAAAACGGAGCAAGAAAAACCGATATTGGAAGAACAAATGCAGCAACAAAAATCGATCACACAAAGTCCAAAACAGGAATTGCAATCTAGAGGACAAGAAGAAACACAAACAGAAAATGGGAAAATTAGATGGAAGGACCTTAGCCAGCGACACAAAAAAATTAATTGTCGACTACACCCGGAACAAGCTGAGGTAAAAGAATTAAATGAGGTACCACAGGACGAAGTGGTGAAATTGCAACAACAACCGCAGGAACCGACAGAAAAAAAATCGAAGAGATATTCATCAACATGGAAGACGAAACCAAGAACCATACGAGATGTTGGCACGTTTATAACATGATTTTGATTAACTATTTTTTTTATAAAACGAACACAACTGAGACTATGGCAACAGTTTTAATTTTTTTTAAACAAAGTTTATTTAATTTTTAATCTGACTTCTTCTGATTTTACTGAGAAAAGTAAATTAATACAAAATTAAAATAAACTTTACTTTATGAAAATTTTTATTTTTGTTTTGATGACAACAAAAAAGAATGCAGGAATGAGTTAGTTATAATGGACAACGAAAAATAAAATCTGAAATAAATTTTTTAAAAAATATATTTGTTCGTTTAATATTTAAAAGATAGCAAAACTTGCAATGAACAAAGCTTTTATTCAAGATGGATTAAAAATTTATACACTAAAAATTCTACGTTGAAAAGTTTTGATAAAGAATTACCTAATAAAATTTTATATACTATCTGGTATGATATTTGGGAAAAAAATAAAAAATAAGTGCAGTGAAAATTATTGGATGGAAAATCTTTAGTTGGTATTTTGATTTAGACCATCCAGCAGTTTTCATTATAATAATTTTATTTTTGTTTCTATCATGTAAAATGTGTAATTTGAATTTCGTATAGTTGCGATAAAAAGTCATTATAATATTATAGAGAAAATCTAAGAAAAAATTGTTTTAAATTAAAAATAATTTATTTTACACCTAAAAATAATTTTGTTAAAATTAAAGCCTGGTATTAAATAGACGAACGACAATATTAATTAATTTTCGAAAAGTTACTACAACATTTATAGAAAATAATACAACACGAGCAGACAAATAGACGACGGTTTCCTATTATAAAATAATGGAGTAGACTTGGTCTTCGAGAGCGATGCATGTGTATTTTCAAGTGTGCAGTTGCATGAAAAGCTTCGCAAGTTTAAAACAGAATATGGTTACGGTAAACGCAGCTACATTTTCAGAATTAATTATTAATTAAATTTTGACTTCTTGAAAATTGATTGAATTTATTATCAGCTTAAATCGATAATTGTTAAAATTATAGCTTCACTCAAAGCTACAAATACAAACATAGAAATTCTAGAATACCGAGATTAAAGTTTTCGAAATTATCTTAATTATACGTGGTTAAAAGTTTTTTCAGGTGGATTTTCAAAAATTAATAAGGTAATGGGGTTATTAGCATAAACATCCGAGCGGTATCGGTGTAATTTTCGTATCCCACCGATTAAATGTTGAAATGAGGTGGAGTTTTAAACCTTCTTACAAAAACATAAAGTAAATAGCGCAGAGTTCCATCATCTTTATGTTCTTTTTCCCTCGGCAACGTCTAATCATATCTCTGTATTTTCATAATTCTGGAAATTTTCATTTAAAAAATCTTCTTTATATTATTATGAAGAGCTTATTAACAGACCCAATATTTTGTTGTAGATAGTTCGTAAATATTCCAATTTTTATTTTCGTCCCGTTCGTCTTGCATTATTTTCGGCGAAAGCCAGAAATACTTCAAAGCCTAATTCCATTATAATATTTTGGAAAAAGTATAAAATCAAAGAGGAAAATCTTGTCAACTTAATTTAATATTCGTTTACGTTCCTAATTACACAACAGACATCAAATTTTGAGTAATAAAACAGCTTTTTATCTTAATAGCTTCAAAATGCGCTCTTAATTAAATCATATATTTAAAAAAAATTTTTGCGATATGAGGACACTCTGTAATATTTAAATTTGACGGCATATGTGTATGATTAAGTAATGGAAGAAAATAAAATAAATCATTTTGGTAATTCAAAATTATTATTTTGATTTCGAATCAAAAATGATGTATTGCGATACACACGAGATTTAAACATTTTTGCAATAACGATATGAATCCATTCATCAAAGCCCGTACAGTGTAGCAGCGCAATAGACAAGATCGTATACATGTTTAATGGCAAATGATGGGTTTAAATTGACCAGCTGTGAATTCCTACATAAATAATTCAAATTTGGAAATATAGATGAAGGATACGTACTGGAAACTTAGAATCCTCTTTGAGAAATGTATATTCAATGACGATATTACCTCAATTCCGTGCAAAATAATACACCGTAGCATGTAGTGTGTCATTCATCGTAAATGTTATAGAATTACCTTTCAGTGTTTACATTTAACATAAAGGAAAATTAACGATTTGAAAATTAAAATTTTACGACCTTCCTTCTTACTTTCTACAAGACAGTGGTGGTTCGTGGCATTGGCTAGAGGGGGTGCCAAATCAAGACAGAATGAACATCAATTATTTTTAATCAAAGCGATTAAATAATTACCACAAGCACAGCAGAACAAAAATAAATTGAAAAGTAAACTTTGGAGATTTTAGTAAACCTGTTTTCGAAAATGAAATAAAAAATTCCTAAAGCTAAGGCCGTGGGCACAACAATGCCACAAATATTTAGATATTTCTTGGTTGTTTTGTAGAGTTTGAAAAAATTATTTGAAAAGTTAATGCAAAAGTTGGTTTTGTTTCTGTTTATATTTTGGAAGTTCAGTCAAAAAGTTTGGTAATCGATGAAGAAATTTGTGGGTCATTAAATATTCATTTGCAAAAGACTTTATAAATAAATTGTACGTGGTAAATGCTGTCACGATATTACACAAGTAAAATACAGATCGTCGTAAATTATAACAAACTATTAATTAAATATTAAAAAGCGACCAAAATCGTATTAAAGCCAGAAATTATTTTAACCCATTATAGCCTTGCTGAAGGTGTTTCCTTATTTGAATTATTTATTTGAAATGAAAACCTATCGGCAACGGTTGTTTATAAATAAATAACATTCGGTTAAGCTTCCAGCAGTAACATCGGAAGCTTCATAAGCAGTTAAAGTTAATATGAATGACTTTTAACGCAAAGTAACACAAATTACTCTTTCTTTAATTTAAATTTTCTTCGAGTGCAATCATCTAAATCACAAATTAAACTACTTTAAATTAATTCTCCATTTACAAATGAGATAACAAAATTGCTTAACCACGTCAAACAATTTAAATATTTAACGTTTGATTAATCAAACAATTAATTCAATGATCGATTCGTATGAAAAATCAAAATAAGGACTGAATAGTAAATTACGAATTAGCAATTTAAATTATTGCTGAAGTTTGTTTAAGATTCGTGCATAAAATCGAAACATCCTACCTCAGAAATGATCGTTGGACCGAGTTTCGAAAAACATTTAATTAAACATTTTATCTTATTAAACTTTCATTTTAATAAGTAAAGTAATAATTAATAGGTTGTGCTATTTTTATTATAAAGTTCTAATTAAAATTTATGAATCAACGCGAGGGCTTTTAATCAAAGAACAGATGATGTCGTTGATTTGAGTCGACAATTTTTTACAGTTATAAATATTATCTGGTTAATTAGGAGTTACAGTATTTAAAAAATGTTGTTGCAGCTAATTTGTCACCTTGTGTCGAGCAAAATTAATAAAAATTGCGTGAAGAAGTATCTAAATAATTAACCAGATCCGGTGCAAGAAAATTTGCGAAAAATTATACAATTAACAATTAGTTATTACAGTAAAACTTACTTCTAAACCAAAAACTTTGTATTCGGAATATTACCGAAAATAAAAATTATAAAATTTAAATAAAATAAAATAAATTCATCTGACCACAACAAAAATTCAGAAAATCTGAAAAAAAATAATTTTACACATCGCAGAGTTGCAATTTTAATTTACGTTTGTAATGCCTTTTTTCAATTCTAGGTCTAATTCGGGCGGCACATTTTGAAGAAAAATAATTCAAATTTATGAAAGTAAAACATGTAAAAATTTTATTTCGGATATTTCTTTGTAAATCTCACATTTCGTAGGTTAATAAAAAAATTTTTATATATCCTTCAGGTTTTTCTTGCTTTGATCCCCAGTCTTGATATTATCTTTTACTGCTATAAATATCCATCACACCAAACTGCCTAATAATTCAATTATGCCCTTACCGGCGATTGTAACCAGATTGCATGTATTAACCGAGATTAACTATCGGAATTCAAATATTACAATAAATTAACAATAATTTTCCCAAGCCAAGTTCTGAAAGCAGTGGCGGAACCAGTTAAATATGTTACGGAGGGCGGCTACTGTCCAAAAAATAAATTTCGAATAATAAGTATCATTTTAATAGAAATAATGATAACTGGATTGAGAGTCGATCTTCTTTAAAAATAATTTCGAGAGCATCATGTATGATAAATATTTCTATAATTAGAATAAAAATTAATGCAGCGATATCCCGGAGCCTTTTCAGTATGTACAACTTTCAAGTGATCGATCAGTATTATTGTAAGGCGTAACGTTTCGTGATTATTTATCGTTATCATTAAGAAAAGCTCTTGTAACGTTTACCAGAACTTCGATAAGATTCATTAATATTCTTCATATGTTATCAGTTATCCGTCAGTTAATTTACAAGAATGGCTAAAAATTTAATAAACAAGAGGTTTATTGGGAACCAACTGAGAATTTCAACAAAAAATAATTAGGATCTTGATTTATCGATCGCTTGGTTGACATTTTGTAGGGTTCCATAATTTATCGATGGGAAGAAAGGGCAAGAAGTTTTTTTGCGACATTTTGAGGTCTGACGGCCTCACTGCCTACAAACATTTTTAATTTGTTAATTACTTACTTTGTAACTTTCCTAAACAATTAACTAATTCGATTTCGATTACTTATCCAAAAAATACTAATTTGGCCAATTTCGTCCTTGCCAGTCTGGAAAGGACCATGCAGCAAACTTAGCAATTAGCTTCACCTAGAAATAGCAATAAAAGGTCTTTATTAAAAGCTTCAAGATTGTACTAATCCTAAACAGCCGAAAAGTCGTAACTTGAATCGGCAAAATTCATTTGGAACGCGAGCGTAGAAAAGGGAATTGACGAGAAGATTCCGAGAGCGTAAGCTTTCGTTGGCAGTTCGATTCCGACCGTAACAGTGGTGGGTGCTGTTGCAGCGCTACGGAGCGAACGCGAACTTTACGTCGTTTTTAATAAACAAACTTTAAGTTGCGCTTATTTTTCGAAATACCCAAAATTTGTGCTTACATGATTCGAGTGATTTTGTGAGGTGAATGTGCGATAATAGCATTTTGGATTTTCAATATTCTAAAAGGTAATTTCGCCGCATCCCTTTGAATCCAAAAATTATAGTTTTTTTAAAGCTCGATGCTTTTCAATGGAAGAGGGTTTACATTTTTTATGGAAGGCGTAATTAAAAATTTTAATCTTGCAGAAAGTGCTGAACGAATTCTTTTCACGTAACTTTTCTGAAAAATGGAATCGATTTTAAAAATTAATTAGTATTTAATAGTTAATTATAAAAATTAGTGCTTTATCAAAAAGTCATCGTACCTTTTGCAATTTCACTCCCTACGCAATCTAATTGTTTCTTTTATTATTAAATTATGTTATTAAAGCCCAACGAATTGTCTCTCTCATGAAATAATGGTATTTCAATTGGTTAATTAGATTATAATTTAATTAAAAGTTAACAATTAGTTATTAATTTTCTTTTGCTTTTATTGTTCGATGTAATTCAGAGAATATAACTTAATTAATAGAACAATTTCTTTTATGTTTGTATAGTCGCACTTTTAATTTAAAATTTTTCGATTCCAAAACTTATGCATATCTACATCGGGTTTCGTATAATTTTTACGGGGGAGAATTAATTAAGATAAAAGTTTTGCATTTTTAACGAAATAGTTTGCTGGAACCTATAATAACACAATTTTTGCGAGCTTTCCAAGTTTTAAAAGCCGAAGTGTGTTTAAAAGTTGACATAAAATTTCAATTAAAACATCAGTTGGAAAATCTAATTTAATTAGGGCTGACATTTTATTTAGTGCAAATATAAATGTCGCTAAATTATTTATATGGACGAACGAACTAACCAATGCGTGTAACGAAATCCGTTCGTCACGAACATTTCATTCAAAGCGTGCAGTTTACATAAGTAACTAAATTAGTGTAATTCAGAAAATGTTTAATTAACTTGATGTAAACATTGTTTAAAACTTAACTGTTTTATAAAATATGTCTATACGAGACTACTTATTTACTTCATATCGTGATCATCTAATGACTTAATTAAGACATTAACTTCTTGTCGACATTCTTCGTACTCAAAGTAAAAATTACTCTAGCAAATTACAGGCAGTCACAGAATTATTTTTAGTAACCCACCTTTAAATTATTTCAAGTCCTCTCTAATTGTTTTAATTATTAAGTAAATGTTCAGAGTTAATAAAAAAAAATTGCTAATTGACAATGGCTAATTAAGAAATTATTGAACTTCTATAAATAAATTCTCCTTCATGACGATGATTTATAAATTAGTATGATTCACTATAATTAAAATCTTCGTTACTACTTCCTTAATTTCAACTTTTACCAAAATTACGTTGGAATAACGTTGTAATTTTGTCCAAAATTAAATATTAATTTTTTATTATCACATTCTACAATATAAAGCACGCGATACGATTTGTTTGATGGTTTTGATAATCTATACTTGTACTTTTAATTTATAATTTTTATAATTTCAACTCACAAGTAAACCTTTGAATAATTTTCAGCCAATTATATTGAGTGAAGAAGAAAGTAATTTATTTTTCATATTATGGATTTACTTATGTTTTCTACCCTTATTTTTAGAGAGAACCAAAAGTTGAGCTTTCAAAGCTTAGTTTCAATGATTTTTAAAGACAGTGGAAAGCTTATTCGGTGATATTCGAGAAGATATTGGAAAGTTTTTTCCAAACTTTATCTTATTCAAGTTTGTTCCAAAGATATTCAAAAACGGTTAAAATCATATTAAATAGCCATCATTTTTTATCTGTGTTTTGAAATATTAATCAACAATTTACTAAAAAAACAAATTTTTTAATAATTAACTTACACTGCATTTTTGTCATGAACAGACACAGAAATATTTTAATTTTATCTGGAAATGAAAATCTATGACAGAAAATTTATTTAAGAAAAACTATCAATAGTAATAATAATATCAAGTAATTTTTCTATATAAGCAAATCTGCGGGAGGCAACCGTCCTTCAGTTTATATTTTAAAAATCCATTCCATTTCACTGCAAATCCAAAAATAATAATTATTTTGTGATTTTATTGCTTTGTTTATTCTTGGGTTTTTCAGTGATATTTTTCAATCAAGTTCATTAAACTAAAGTTTCTATTGAAAAAAATGCGTTTTAAAAGGTAGTTACAGCATTGTCAATAATTTATTTTTAATTTATAAATAATATTTTCAAAAAATATTTTAAAAAAACCCTGACGAAATTTTACCCTCCGTGTAAATTTTGAGGGGTATGGAATGTATGAAACCCTCCGGCGCACCCTTGAGCTCACTAAACCCGAAAAGTTATTTAGTTGCAAAAATTTATCGAGAATACTCATAATACTCCCATCTCTGGTCGTGAAGACTTATAAGAATATACAGATTACTGTGGCCCATGTTGTGTAGATCAAGTTTTGAAGTGGAAAAACTCGACGAAGTTTTGCCTAGTGAAAACCCTAGTTCTTTATAGCAAAGAGGCTGAGTTAATCCATTCCTGCGCGTCCGTGGCGGTCAACTGTAAATGCGTTTTACTGCTAAAATATACTAATTTGATGTACACGTTCCTATGTGAAAAATTATCCTGTATCAGAACTGAGAAGCATCATCTAAGAAACTATAAATTAAGAAAAAATCTTTATCTCTTTAAGTAAAAATTATGAATTTTCCGCTTGAAAATTCCGGTAGTTTCTAAAGGACGTCACAATATTTTTGATTAGACATCAATAGAGTTAGCTGGGCGTAGTGGTTGACCTAAAGAGAATGACTAGTGACCTTTTTTAATGAAATCGAGTTAGATTCTACATCTCTATTTTTAAATTCAAATTTAAATGCTATTTAATTAATTAAAAAGTATAATTGAAATTTTATTTTTGCTGCAGGCGTCGCGTTACAAAGAAATCTTTTGTTCATTTTATTTACAAGAAGTATACAAGTTGTTATTATTATTTATATTCAAATCATCGTATCTGTTATTAAAATCTCTTATAAGAATTAATAAGCAATCATCTGTGCACCAAAATGAAACATTTCCTTAATATTAATGAAATGTGCTTCGGGGATAGTTTTATTTACGACTCAATTTATTTCGTCGACATTTCAGAGATTCTATCTAATCTCGTCTTCCTTCGACAGTTTGTAAACATTTTTACATTATTTTGTATTTTCTCCTTTTTTGTTGATTTAGTTGTTTAGAGCGTGTTCATGCAATATTATTCGAGGGTTCTTCACAAATCACGAGATATTGCTAAGGGAAACGAAAATAAAGAATACGAATATTTCGGCGGTCTGTTCACAAAAGGTTACCATGTTATATATACAAACTCAATTATAGTGTGGTCAAGATGGGCCGCAGAATAGATTTCTCCACAAACTTGATTCACAAGGCTTTGGGGTCGTCCTACAACAATCCAAAGTTTATTAAAACGAAAATATCCTCCGTTCGACCTACGCGTTTTAGTGGTCGTTTTTAATTTACTGCGGTTGCCGAAGAGATTTTAATGTAACATAGGCAAATTTTATAAATCCACTTGAAGAGTGGGCACAGATGTGTTACAAATAAGTTTTAACGTCTACTCGAGAGGATTGCATGAATTCATTTCCCCCTTACCCATCTGTCAGGTTTAGGTAGAATTATTGACTACTAAGATGCTGTGGGACCAAAATTTTAGGTATAATGCCATGTAGGAAGCAGGGTTTTGAATCACCGACAAACATAAAATTTCGTTCCAACAAAGAAAATATGGGTTACCAGAAACCATAACATTAATTTTATGTTGAGCCAGTCGCAGGTGCGCACACGAAAGTTGTAACGCAAAATTTTTGTTTTTCAAATATTACCACAATCAACCTAATTGCCGAGGTGATAATTAATATTCAAAAAAATTCTTTGGGGGCAACTTTTTCGATTAGTCCACTTAAATCCGGAATAGGTTAATTATGGCTTCACGACCGCATAAAATAACAACCCATAATTATTACAATTAAGAACAAAATAAAGTAATTTTAAAATTGTGACCATTAATTTGGAGTATTATCGCACGCATCTTGTATTACAACCATGTAAGTAAATATTATGTAACACAAACCAATTTTGTGTGAAACGAAACTGGTATTATTTACACGAAACAAGTTTTTTGATTCAACTTTTAATTGACTTTTTAATTACGAGTGCTTTTTTATATTCGATATTAAAACCAAAATAGTTTTCGAGTGTTGCATGTTTATAATGCATTCGGTTCATCAATTTAATTTTAGTTTTAATGGAACGAATTTTGTGATGGATTTGATAAACAAACATTTTTTTTGCTGCATTTTATTACAAATTTCATTTCGGCGCGTAAAATAAAGCCACATGCGGCTCGCAAACCTAACTTAAATAAAGCAGCCTCATTAATTAATTTTTTATGTGGTATCCATTATTACAAAATTGGATACTCCGGAGGAATGACAAACAACATAACAAATTAGAAACATTTTCCGCGTCACAACAAAAACAAGTAGCCGGGTCTGGGTTATCGCATTTCACGAGATGTTTTTATAGCGTTTTTTTAACATTAACTAAGTAAACATTTTTTGTGTAATATTTTATATTGGAACAAGACGAAGAAACTCGTTCGGCGGTGGTGATTCCATAAAAATTAGTGATTAACCGCAAATGACCCCGACGCGACCGGTAGCGCAACAGCGGAACGTTGCGCATAAATCTGATCAAAAATGGTCAAAAATCATTAAAAATAATAATTTTTATGAAAAATGTTGCGGTCGCACAAAGCAACGTTTTTAGAGACCATTTATTTTGAATAAAAATTTTTTGTTACAACATTTAAATGTTTATGACTAACTCGATAATTAGAAAAAGTTTATCATATTAAAACAAGAACTTAATTGTGGTCGTAAAATATTTTCCAGTCTTAATGTTTGACACGAAATGCATAAGATGCTTCGTTTTATGATTAAAGTCAATTTAATAGCGAAGTATACGGGGTTGACGCAGTAATCACGGTTAAAACTTGACGTCGCACCTTGAATAACTTAAATACGGGCATAGAAAATGAAGTGGAATAACTCAAAAACTGTGCGTCGCCGTCGCCTCATGAAATATTCTCGAGTTTATTGTTTATTGAATTTTTAGCGAAAGCCTCAATTTGATTTCGATTCCAAAATGTAATTAATAAATTTTCTAATAATAAAAATTGACCCTAGAGTAATCAAATTTGTTATTAACATCGTAAATCACTCCTATATGGTATTTTATTGCAAGTAATTTTTATATAACGACGTAGTATTTTTCATCTGGTTGTGGTTTTTGTATTCAACCACTCGACCACAAAAATAGAGACGTCCTGTCATAAATATTTATTTTTATTTGATAAATAAGTATTTATTTAATTTATTTAATGCGGTGTCTCCGTATACCTACATAATAATATATGAAATTGATATTATTCATACATCTGATCAAATTCATTGTCCATGTTTGCATCTCATATCATCACTTAAAATGTAAAATCATCTTCAAATAAAATTCGCCATATTTTGTCAAAAGAATTTATTCGTGGAACTTAAGGAGGTTCCGCATTTTGAAGAATTCAAAGAAAATAATGTAAATAAATAAATAAAGAATTTATTCGTGGAACTTAAGGAGGTTCCGCATTTTGAAGGATTCAAAGAAAATAATGTAAATAAACAAATAAAGAATTTTTTCGTGGAACTTAAGGAGGTTCCGCATTTTATACGATTCAAAGAAAATAATGTAAATAAATAAATAAAGAATTTATTCGTGGAACTTAAGGAGGTTCCGCATTTTGAAGGATTCAAAGAAAATAATGTAAATAAATAAATAAAGAATTTATTCGTGGAACTTAAGGAGGTTCCGCATTTTATACGATTCTAAGAAAATAATATAAATAAACAAATAAAGAATTTTTTCGTGGAACTTAAGGAGGTTCCGCATTTTATACGATTCAAAGAAAATAATGTAAATAAATAAATAAAGAATTTATTCGTAGAACTTAAGAGATTCCGCAGTTTGAACGATTCTAAGAAAATTTAAGGAAAAAAGAAATGGAAAGTGCGCGAATGATTAAAATAAATTTGAAAAGAAAAACAATTTCCACTTTAGTTCTCAGCAGGAGCTGCACATACCACACAATCTATTTATTTGAAATGTGGAAATAAAAGAGAATTGGCAAACTATTTTTCGTCATTGCGTGTAACGATCGAGTGTAGGACTTCTTGGCAATGTTAAAGGCGCAGAAGAGCGATGACAAGTTAGTATCTGAGAGTTCAATCTAAGAAGACGTCGATTGTGTGAGGAAGGAAATAGTCCCACTGGGTGATAAATTAAGGCTCCTTGCATTGTTTCGCATCCTGGGGAGTCTGACAAGGATATACGCGTTTACTATTGGTTGGGATGTCCTGTAAAGGATTCGAAAGAGGAAATTCGCTATCAATTGAAATCGACTCACAATAGAATTTTTCGTAATTAACGAGAATTTTGCCGCTATTTAGAAATAAAAAAAGCAGCTTTGTTACGATAAAATACAAAAGCTTTTGGTGTAAACATAAAAGACAAAACACTAATGTTTTTTTTTTCCTTTTTCAAAATTGTGTCATTTATGTAATTAATCTTTTCGTTTGTTTATTTTAACGCAAAATTACAACATCAAACAGACATTAAAGTCAAAACTACTGGCAGTGTTAACATTTTTGCCTCGTCGAGATTCCATCGATGACGCTTTAATTACAATAACCTGTTTTTTTATGTATTTAGGGAAAAATGTATATAAATAACCGAACAATAAATTTAAAAAGTGGAATATAAATATTCAGAAGTTTCGAGAGACTCTTTAAAAATGAATACTACAAGAGCTTTAAATGCAGGACAGTATTTATACATGCTCGACACACCTTTATATTCATCAGCGATGAAAAAGATTAAGTGTTTCGAACGAGGAAAAAAATGACAAACAATGGTCGTTGAAATGTTTCAAAACTTTGAATTAATTTATGTTTAACTAAAGACCGAACATAATGTAACAGTTTTTAACTTGGCAATAAATTTGATACATACCCAAAATTTTTATAGGAGACCCGTTCTTTTGGTCGTTAATTAATAATATTTAATGAATTTTTTATACGTCAACATTCTCCTGGGAAGTCGAAATTGAAAATATTTCACCGCATTATAATTAAATTAAGCAATTCAAAGTATTTCTGTCTACTTGTAGTCGGAATGTGACAAAATATTGGTTCACGTTTTGGTACTTTATGGTAAAATTATGTAAATTTTGTTGTTTTTTTTTGTTTAATTAAAGTTATAAACAACAAAAATTAATGTCTAAATTAAACTTGAAAGATTCGATTGTCTCCTCACGTCCCATGTGTTTACATCAGTCGAAATATTTTTGGATGCTCATAATTGGACAGCGATGAATAAAAAGTTAATTCGTTTTGTTAACCTTGTTAAATTTTTATAACCGTTTTATTGCTTAAATAAACAAAGTTTACGAGTTGATAAATTTAGGAAAAGGAAAGGAAATTTTAATTAATAAAGCGGTTGGTCGCCCCAAGTCAAAATTAGATAAACCTTTTTTGATCGAATCTGGATTAAAGAGATCAGTGACTTCTAAGCCGAGACTGTTAGTTCGTCTAATAATTATTGCGTTGGATCTTCTTCGTCGTACCAAGCCATGAGGTACTCCACTTAGACAAAATTGCCACTCATCGCGTGATTGAACTTGCAAAAACAGTATTTTACTCAAAGCGACTACCGTACTCGACTGCTTCCAGTTAAAGTGACTCGGAAATCCTATCGGATACTTTTTGAGATTATAATTGAATTGAACATTTTTCTCGGGTGATATACCGATTGTCTTTTGTCAATATCGACTTAACTTCCAAAGCTCTGACTTTTAACAGATGCGAAGGTTGGGTCATGAACAAACGTTCTCTTTCATCATGGCCCCCCAGCTAAAGTAGATTAACATATTGTCAATGATTCTCCGACTGTCCTAATAGAGTGACATTTACCTTACATACTTTTACATACATTGACGTTTATGAATGTGTAGGTACGTACGTGTCAGCAAATCATTTAGCCGACGGTTCATTAAACCGCATAGTAAGTGATGATGATCAATAAACTTTTTGTTCATAAGAGCTCGCGGGGGTGAACACGATATCGGTTTTATAAATCAGTGTAAAACGTGATTTATCAGCATGAGAAATCGTAAAGTTTGGGTTAAAAATTTCACTTAAGTTTTATCCTTGTCACCTGTTTTTGTTAACTTGTGATTCGTTGAGTAATAAATCTTTGGTGTTAGATACTCTCACGGGAATAGTAAAAAGGGAATCATGTGTTGTTTCACAAAGTATTAACGCGTTGTCCCAGAAAAGCTAAGAAACTCGTAATGCGATTCGTCTTGAGCGAATCTCCTTAATGCATTTAGTTTTCAAAATTTCCAAACTTGGAGGATTATGAAAAGAGGGAAGCTGTTTACTATTTCAAACTAACTTGTCTAGTTTACCTATGTTACGAGAATCTAGTTACATTGAATAAGTAGTTTCAATTAGTTTCGTAATTATTAAGCAAAACTTTAGAAATGCTCGTGTAATGTAAGGATGTTAAGGAGCAATTTCCACTCGTGAACTTATTTGCCCTTCTTGATTTATTTACTTAATTTCTACTAGATGTTTTGAATTATTTACCAACTTTCGAGGATATTTGTCAACGTCGTCTTTTGAGAAATTGATAAATATCTCGAAAGTTACCGATAGGAACAGCTCTGGGTTAAGAAAAGGTAGTGTCGAATAATTGCCAATTTATTGAAAGTTACGAAAACGTTTAATTTTAATCAAACAATAAACACTGCTAAAACAACTAAAGTTATCTTACAGATAACCGAGGAAATTTACTTTTAGAAACACTTTATTGAAATTGTTGTTGTTTTCGTACAAAACTTTTTTTCTGCCACAAAGTTTTGTATCCGTAAAATGTCCCCCTAACAGCTTATTAATTAAACGTATCGATTTTTTGGTTGCCCTTGGAGCTGGGGGTGTAAAGGTTGTCACCCGATATAGTTGACCTTATAATACAAATAATTGTATATTTAAAAACATATAAAAAATCAGAAGGAAATCTTGTATAAATCCGTTTAAAACCTTTTGAATCGTGTATTATTCTTTTTCGTGTAATCATAATTCTTTAATACTGCCCGACTGTTGATTATTAACTATTATAATATACTAATATGATATGCATAAAATAATTTTATATTATCATTACAATAAACGCATTCATCAATTATTGATTGACATTTTTTCGATTAGGTATCGTTAGATATAAAATAAAAAATGGTCCTTAAACGATTATGGGAAAATTCATATTCTGTTTTATTATCTTAACAATTACCAATCGAGCAAAACTAAACAATAGGCTAAGCTTTATCGATTACATTTAAATTACATAAAAGATAGTCGATCAAAAAATGTAAATTGAATTTGACTTGAATTTAATTTAAAAAATAACCAACTAAATAAAAATCTGTATAAATGTGAACTCATATGAAATCATATGAAAAATCACTATTCCGCACTAGTGCGGCAAAACTTACTTTACCTCACTCAATAAGTGAATATCGAAAGGTTGGACTAGAAAATTTATATTTAACGGCTTTGCCCTCTGAGCGTTTTTTAAATTAATGATAAATTCAATGTAAGTAATGTTTGCATTATTATATAAAAAATTCATGGTAAATAGAAAATATGAAAAACCAAATAAAAATAATTTTCATCAAAAACCGGTAATTTGATGCTATTATTGTCAGAAATAAATATTGTTATAAATATTAAAGACTGAATTATTTTCTTTTCTGTATCAGAAACTTGAAAGGTTTTGACTTGAGAAATATTATAACATAAATATTGGATTAGTTTAATTATTAATGCGTTATTAGGGAAAGAATTCGATTGGATAAGTTGAAATATCGCATAAGTGTAGACAGCTTTTGTTAAATGATTGTAACGCACGCCAGCAATTCTTGATACCATCTCACCAAACTATTATTTCAAACACGAGTAACGCGTGTTGTAACGGATGTGGAAGCTTTACATTAAACGCCACTGACTTTTAATTGGTTTATATTTCATTGCCTCCTCAACACGCCACAACGAAACTTTACTATTTTGTGCCTAAGAATCGGTTTATCAAGTGGATTGATAAACCTGCCCTAAAACGACGTTAAAATTTTCTACCCTCTATTATTCACTTTCCAAGTTTGAAAAGAAATTGATTTAAGTAAACGGCTGTTTACAATTTAAAATTTTATGGAACATCTAACGTATTTATCCGTTTCTTTTTGTACATCGCGAAATCTTCAAGATGTTTCCGAAAGTTCTCCTAATTGAAATAGGCAGGTATTGTGAACCAATTTAATATTGAAGACTACAAAGCCAATTTAAAACTTTTATAATTTTATTGGTTGCTTATTAAATAATATATTTTACAGCATCAAATAGATCATCATTAATTTTTTATATGGAACGGTTCTTCAGATGACATCATATTTTCCAATTTATATAATATATTTTTTTTTTAATAAAAATGAAAGTGTTTTTTATGTTTCACTTTTATAAAAAAATTATTCAACCCACATGAAATATAATAATATAATATGCCATCATATGAATATATCAGATGTCGTCACTATTATACAAACCTAATATCGTTTTGTTTATATTAAATCTTAATTCGGCTTAGTTTAAATAATAAAAAGGCAGCTGTCCCCCCTGGCTCTTGCCTTAAATCTTTAAATTTAATTTTAATTAATTTAAATTTTTGGAACCACGGAATTTGAAATTTGTCTTCTCTGCAAATAAAGAACATTAAAAATTTTTAACCCCCCCCCCCAACCCCTGAAAAAATCCTATGGACGCCCATGTTTGTTGTGTCATGTGCGTTTTTTACCATTCTCCTATGTTATATAATATATATTTTCACTCAGACAATTTCTGAGTGAAACAGGCTCACTGAGACAATTTCGATAATGTATTTAGCTGGTTTACACTTAAACACTTAAAGGTTAGGTAGGGCGAACCGTATTTTGATTGCACGTTTTTGAAAAATTCAATGCAAGTAGACGCTATTATCTACAATTTCGTTACCTTATAAGTATAAGTAAATCTGTAAAAAAAAATTAGCTGCAAGTTGGCCTTCGCTTAAATATTTCATAATGGCTCAATTATTCGTCAAGAATTTTTGGCTTTTTTAAACTGAACATCAATTTTTTAAATTATACGTTGTTATTATACTCAACAAGTATTTCATTATTGTGTCGAATTTAAAAATCGATGGGATGGGATATCAACATTAGCATAAAGACATCCAAGTGTCAGGTTAAAAAGTTACGTTTAGTTTAAAATTTTAATAATTCCGACCATAAAAAATGTTTAACATTTCAATTTGATGCCAAACAAGTAATTTTCTTGTTTTTATATTCAACCATCAGCGATGACGATATAATTAGAATGTTTATAAATAAAATGTTTTATGTCGATCAACAATTTAATCTACTTGTCATTTAACACCAATAAACTATCAGTGGAATTAAGATATCAATGTTGTAATAAAGCATAATTGATCGTAATTGGTTAACATTAACATAAATTATTATCGACGATTTTGTCGTTGCTCAATCGAGGAAGAAGCAGAGTTCAAACAAACACGAGAAACAAAAGCTAATGGAATTATAATTTTATCATCATAAAAAGGCTATTTCACCTTCGCCTGTGGAATATTGCAAAATTTGATTCAAGGTTCGTTTTCCAAAATTATCAACCCCCATCCAAGTTTTTATAGAATTTTTTCTCCAAATTAGCATTTAATTAAATGTGAACCTCCGGGGGGGAACGTGTGTGGTTTCGCATACCGAAAACACCTGGAGGTACAAGCAAGTTTGTTTTAAAAGCTTTACCTGCTAACAAGTTTTTTCTGCCAAAAATTATTTTGTAGATAGCCCACAATTGTCAATTAAGAAAACAAATTTTGTTTCTATTTCTTATCAAAAAAAAAAAAGTTCCCACGTAAAGTTCTCGATTATCTCTTGGCAGGACACATTTAAAGCGGTCCATGTGCTTTATTAGGGCTTTCGTGTAAAAAGAAGAAAATTAAAATTTTTTTAATTTTTTGACGTCGGTTTTGAACAGGATAATAAAGGAGATTCTTAATTTTAGTTAGGATACATTGTGTATTATTTATTCTTCTAATGAATAATAATTATCATCTTATAACTTTCCAGTTTTATAGCGACTTGTTTCGGTGATTTTGAAGCTCGTTCTGGTGCTAAATGTAAATTTTGTAATCAAAAAGCCGAACAAACCATTTTGCTGACCACAGAAGTCAATTTTATGGTAGGTACGAATTGATGTTTGTCCAGTTTATTTCAACACACCTGACAACTTTTACATGTCAATTGGACTTGTAAGCAAGCAATCAACTCATACAAACTATCTTTTACACGGGATGCACGCAATAAATTATTCAAATCACGAAGATTGTGAAGTTTTAAAAGCGATAATCAATTCCATCGATGTGCAACAGTTGAGACGAGCTTTTGAATACATGTAAATTTTATTTCCAGGAAATTTTAATTTTCAATAATTGCCAAGTTATTAAACGCTATTAATCGTGTACGTGAAGTTAAAGCGGGAGAGAATCCTTTTTTTGTTGTTTATTTTATCGTCGGAAAATTCGAAATTTAATTAAACGTTTCATATAATCCGGATTAAGTAGATTGCAAACATAACTAGGAATTCAATATTCTGACTAAAACATTTTGATCGAAGTCGTTCGTGTGTGTAAATTTTAATGACCAAAAGTTTGACTAAACTACCAAGCGAACTTCACTTCTCTTATCTCTTTCTGGAAGAACAGATACAAAAGTCGTTTAGAGCCGCTCTTTAATTGTTACTTTTCAACAAAGATCATTCATCTTTATGAAGTTAACAACTTGGGGAACCCAAAAACCCAAAACCTATTTAAAAACTACCTGCTAACGCCCTTAGCTTTTATCACATGACACTATCAGATTCTTTTAAAATATAAAACGCCACCCCAGTCAAATGTTAAGAGCATCATTCCTGTTTATTGCCGAGATTTCACCCTTGGTAATACGAAACGTTATTATTAAACAAAAAAAAATAAGAAAATTTTACGCGTATTAGTACCTGTTTGCAGGTAAACAATGGACGAAACTCGGAACATTTTAAAACCAACAAGTTTAGTTTTAGTTGCTCTTTTTCGAAAAGTTAAATTATATGCTACCGGTTGAAGTCAGGAATTTTTAAATCGTCCCATTTGCATGACGAAATAGAAAATTATAGTACCTACGTAATGCAAAGCTGAACAGCAAATTTAGTAAAAATATAAAGCTTTAAAAATGGCCACTTTAAATGAGACCAGAAAACATCTGGCAGATTCAATAAATCGGCTTTATGGGAAGGAGGCTGCATGTAGTGGTATTAAGATTATACAAAATGTATCCTTAAGGGAGCCACACGCTTTGATTTTTTTCCTTCTTCCAGGGTGCATTTGATACAGCTGAAAGTCAGCCAGCAGCCAGCACCGTCTTTTTATATTTCGATTCCATTAGAAAATATGCGCGAGCGCAGATATTATTATGGGAACAAAAATAAAATGAAAAAAGATCCTTTGAAAGTTCCGGTTAATTTCCAAAATTAAAATTTTAAATTTAATAAGGACAACGAACGTCTTAGTCGACTCAAAATTGAAAGTCGAGCTTTTAAAAAGCGTCTTTGTTTGGAAAGTACAACTAATTAAAACATTAAATGAGCATGAAATTTGGAGTGAAACTATGCAAGTGTGAAACTCACTAATAAGCTCGCTGAAAACAACAAGTCTGCAAAAGTGCTTTTTTTATTTCGAAATTTCGCGATCTTTTTGTTATAATATTATCCCAAGTGGTAACACAAAAATAATTCGTTACTTTGTTACGAATGTTGCTGAATCACAATATTAATATTAATTTATTCTTTATCTTCGTTCAATGATTTTGCATAACCATCATAATGCTTCTTTGTGTTAAAATTTTTTCCTCGAGATACATAATAATAATGTTGAAAATATGTAATTATATGTTTCGACATTTTCTAAGGTGTTTTGTTCGAAACTATTCATTAAATTTATCGATAAACAAAAATACGTATCTCCGTTTATGGAAAATCAAGGATAAACTTTAACATGCACTTCCTCATTTAAATTTGATAATTATACGCTTGTAGCAAATTTTTAATTTTTGAAATCCATTTAGAAAAACATGTTACCTGTCACCATTGTGTGTTTTATTTATGAGCAAATAACCAAGATACATTTGGTCCGCTCGTGTGTTAAGTGCATTCTAATGTAGGCCAGGTCCTTTTCTATTTTTTGGTGTTCAGTTACTTTTAAGATAAGCACTAAGATGTGTTTCGTAAACCTATAATTTCAGGTAACAAAGGAATAAAATCTAACCAAAATTTACGATAACAAATAAAAACCACTTTGTTTTACGAATGTCGACGATTTCGTTTATTTGGGATCGTGTGCCATTAAGACAAATGGAAAAGACGATGATTTTAAGTGGTTGTTCAATTTTTATCTAAAATTTAAGTGGAACTACAAGAGGCATGGGAAAATTATTTTTAAAAATTCACCTTTCTCGTTCAATTTTTCAAACATTAGCTTGATCGATTTTTTTACGAGACCACCCTGTAGCGCTCAAAATTGTGCATATAAATTTTGTTGTACCATAGGTAGATTTACTGCTACAACAGTACATTAAAATATTTCATTGTTTCGATAAAACGTGAATTGAATAAATAATAATTACGAATTCTATTTATAAATCTAAATCTAATAAATTGATATCATAGACACAAGCAATCGATTAATCATTTTAATTAGCAATTAAAAACTCTGTTATTTAAACGTGTACGCAATTGTTTATGTAATTTAATAGACTTTGTATATTGCATTATTTGTTATTGATTCTTCTGCAACCTATTAGCGGAAATACCGGTCTAGACGGAAGGGAGAACTTGAAAAAACATTCAAAATGCTACTGGTACCGGGGTGGGAGTCCTTGTTTCAAAAGCTATTTTTTAAACTGCATTTATTAATCCACTATTTCTGAAACTGAAAATTATTGAGGACACATGATGCACACGAATAGATTAACAAGATTTCCCACCTCAGATTTTAGTGAAGCATTTATAAATAGTCACAATATAGAACGCATACACTATATTTAAAAATTTTTACAGGAAGAAATTATAAAAAAAGTTTCGTGGATTCTTTGAAAGATCCATGGGAAGCGGTTTGGCGAAAAACCGCTTCACACAGCAAATTTAAAACGTAAACTAAATTTGTTAGTCACAGCTAGCGACAGTTAAAACAACAATATCTACCCTAATTGTATGTAACTATTAATTATTTAAAAAGCCAGAAGGATTTTTTTAAAAATTAACATCATCCCTTAAGTGAGAAAATTAAAACACTCCAATAACTTATTATAGAAAAAATATACTTAAAAATGTTCAAAGACCTCTTAATAATTTCCTAGGTCTTTCAAAAGAAAATCTAGCGATTTCCAGAGATTTCTAACGAGTTTTAAGAGTTTTAAGTGAAAATTTCAAAGATTCCAGAATTTTTAAAGACTCGACAGATCTATCACAGAAGATACAATTTAAAGTAGTGTATTCTCGATCTCTAGTTTTAGCTCTCTTATTTTCAGGAACTGAATTATGTTTTCTTGTTTTGCAGCTTTATGTATTAGGCCCAGTTTATAAACGTAAACTGAAATTTAAGCTAAGATTAAAATTTTACAACAATGCATTTCTGTTGTAAATTTAAGTCGCCTTTGTAAAACTGGACCTTAAGCCTTGTAAATCACAAAAATAGTACATAGTTTAATTAAGAGCAAATATTGGACTTCTATCAGGGTCTTATAATTTGTACAGATCAACCATCAAAAATAGCTTTCAGCCGCGCTCCACTCATTAAAAACTCCCTGAACTCCAACTCAAAATTTACAGATCTAGAAAGACGGAATTTTGGAGTTGCTACATTCATTAAAACATTTCTAAAGCCTCTCCAACTCAAAATTTACGGATCTAGAAAGACGGAATTTTTGAAACTATCTGCTTTGACTATTTAACGGTTACAGTTAGCTTTACGATTCAACGCTGCTTTATATACACAGTACCGATATAATATCACTGTTCGAAAGGTCTTCTTTACAGTAAATTAATTAATTAATAGATCGATTGATAATTATTAAGTAAAAGTCACAAGATTTTAATATTTAGTACACCACATAGCCTCAATCAACTCAAACAACTTTCAATTATATGTCGGAGCATTAGATCTCTTCAAATTTTCTCGTTAATTTGAAAAAAATATTTAATCAGTTTTTTTTTTAATTTAAATACTTGCTATCATAAAAATTCATTTTAGTTAATAAAAATGTATTTACCATAAGCATTAAAATTACTCTTGTATTATTTATAGTTTTATTTAAACAGCTGAAATAATAAATCAAATTATATCAAACGTAATTTAGTAAATTTACTCTGTAGAAAAATCCTTAAATTTTTGATATCCATTTGGATAAATAATTTATGCGTTGTATTTCGTGATAAGATCAATTTATACAATTAAATGGCTCGAGCTAAATAAATATTGTTAAAAAATAAAACTTGATTTATTATTAAAGCATCTAAATATTATGTCGTAACATTTCGAATAATTAACCAATTAATTTAAATTATATCTTTGAGAACTAACGATAATTTGTTTCATTTAATTAAAAGGAAAAAATAAATTTCGTGGTACTTAATTTTCTACGTTGCCCCCTTAATGTTCATCATTTTTTAAATTGAGTCGTATTATTTTCACTTTTTGGTTTTTAAAACGTAAGTTGTGCTCGTAATTGATCAATAAATTTAAGTTGAGGAATTTTTAAGGACATTACGAACATGTAAATGTGTTGATCAAGTTGGTACGAGCAATTATAATTCAGACAATAAATGGGCAGAGTCTGCAATATTATATAAATTAAAGATTTTATACAATCGTTGGGTAAGATCTACCCTGTTGCGTCTCCTTTATATTAAATGCGCAGATTTGCATATTAAAATAAAGGATATACATGTAATTTCACATTGTTTTTACATTGCCCAAAAAAAGTTAATGGTATTTATTGAATTGACAAAACATAATGCACTTGGAATTTCGAGTAGGTTCATAAGTAGAGGTTTTAAAATTTTCTCAATAACATACCGCACCTCCCACCTTGAAAAATAACATCTTAATTTTTTATTAACTACTATTATCGTCGGCGCAATTGGGGTAATAAATTGGGTTTAGATTTGAGTCGATTAATGAATCGTTATCAGTTTATTGTTCACGAAAACGAGTTAAGGCTGGATTTTCTTGAGGAAAATGTAACGGTGCATTAAACTGCAACCGTATTTTAATGAGTCGGTAAATTACGACGTGGGGTTGAGTCATCGCAATGATATATCAATAAATTTGAAATAATCTAATAATTAGCCATTAATTTCCTACATAAATACCCGCCATTAAAGTTCAATCTATTGACGTTATTTCTAACAAAACGAAACAAAAAGAAATAATAAATAAATATTTATGGTGATAACAATCGCGATTGTATTACTTCGATTGAAAGCCATAAAATAGAACAATGAATCAATAAAATCACATACGTGTCGTTTTACGACAGAAAAATTCGAGCTTTAAATTTTTAACAATTTGGTAATCTTCCGGTTATCTGGTGCAGTGTCTTCTCAAAAAATGAGACCGTCGACGTCGCGAGATAATACGAAATCAATAAATCAAAGTAATAATAAAATAAATCAAATTATTAATTAGTCAAATAAAGCCTACACGCCATCAAGGCGTAATCTCTTCCGAACTTTCACGCCGGATTTTTTGAGCTTTGGTTGTAAATATCAGAATTTTGAAACTTTAGCATATGTTAATGACTATTAGTTTTGATAAAACAAAGATGAATGAACAATGCGTGAGCGAAGCTAACATATTTTTTAAGCCCATGGGTTTTTGAAGAACACAGCGGGCGTAGGAAGACCTTTAAAGTTTCGAGTACCTTTTACAAGTGTTTTGAAAACACGTTTAAATCAATTTGCTTTTATTTATTTATTTAAGCCGTTCTGTGTTTGTTCGTGCTTGTTAAATGCATTTAAATAGCCTGGTCATTATTTGATGAAAAAGCTTTTTTTCAAATAATTTCCCTTGGCGATAAATGGAGAAAAATTATTCCGACGTCGATTTGATCGAGTTTGATAGATTATTTTCCATTTCGTTCTAATTAATATTAAGCATCGATTGTTCCGAATAAAAAAATAGGTTTTTTGGAAAAACTCGCGCGTTTGCTTTTTATCTGATTAAATTTTTAATTGGGTTAAACAGTCATGTCTTAACAAATTACGGTTATCAAATTGCAATTTAACCTTTAATCTTTAAGACTTTGTAACTTGGATGTAAATGACCTTAAAGGAATATATAATGTAAAATGCACATTTTTAGTTTTCTCCTATTAAATTTGTTAATATAGCCGCATATCTGTTGATAATTTGGAAAAGCATCATCGCGTGGTTTGGCGCTTCAATATGGGACTCCCCGGCGCGAATCAATATTGTTGCAATTAAATTTTGTTTTTCGATTCCAATAATTTATTAACGGCCTCCCGTAAAGGGGGAGTGCGTTACTAATTTTGTAAACAAGGCTTTATTTTGCGATCACTTTAATGCACATAAGTAATATTCCCGTACCCGAGGGCGTCTGCAAATTGCAGAACATAAACTGATCTATAAAAGGTTGCAAAATAACCGGCAATAAGTAAAAGTTAACAATTTGTCTGTTAACAGGAAAACTTTTAATAGGCACTCAAGTTAAAAGTGCGTAATAATAATAATAATAATAATAATAAGCAAAGTTTAGAAATTTTATTGAACAAAAGAAATAAAAGGACGTTTATACGTGACATTTAAGGGCTTTAATGTCCACACTCTTATGTTTTAAAAAACTTTAAGTACTCTTGTGACTTTTTTTCACAAATAAACCAGTTTCGAACGCTTAGTGTAGGTTTATAATTAAAATAATTACGAGGTAGTTTGGAGCACAATTCGTATGATGGAAAAAATGGGTTGCCATTAAATTAATATTTAAGAGAAATTTAGTGGCAATTATTTATAATAAACCTTAATTTTGTAATTACAACTTTAACGTTTAATTAAAAAGGCTCTGTAATTATTTATCGTTGAAAGACGGTTCGGAATTTGAGGAATTAATTTTTGAAATTTTGTTGCAGGATTTTGAAATGAAGTGACGTCGTGGCGTCTAGTAATACTTACGCGTGATGTTTGCTCCCTAGCATTGCGCCCCCGTGGAGTGCAACCCCAACTTACATCACCATGACACCGCCGATGAACCCATGCCTGTCACTCACAGTGATATTGGTATTTTTTCTTAGGATCGTCTGCTCTAATCAAGGTTGGTATTACGTTATGAAATATGAATTAACCAGATACGCACGCGATGTGTTTCCCCTTTTGACTGTTTGATGATTTTGATTATCGAAAAAGACGGGACCGGCTTTGAATGTTTAAAATATCACGGGAAATTAATATACAAAAAATTAATTATGCATACCCACTTCATCTCGAAACACAATCGACTGCGAATAAAACTTTGTTTTTGCTCCATTATTATGACATTCTTCAAACAAGTTATGAGATATTCGACAAAAAAGAATTACTCGACATAAATGTAATGTCGGTTATTAATTTTGTCGGCGTACGGAACTAACTTTGTTAGAGTGAATTGCAATTTGGCTTAAATTTTCAATCTCTTGTTTATAAATTATCTTCAATTAACTACACGATTTAATACAAAGCGTAATTAAAATCGAGGAACAAAAAATGGTCGATTGAAAAATTTAACAGTTTTGCCGTAAGCAACTCATTTTTGAGTGATGAAGCAATTTTTTTTAATCTGACAGTTATTTCGAAAACAAATATGTAATTTATTGTCGTATTTTTGATATTTAGCATTGTCTTCGCCCCGATTTAAATATCTTTTATTTTCATATTTGTGCTTTAAAACCTAAGGCTCCATTGAAAATTTTTGCTTCAAGCAATTGGCAATTTACACTTAGAATTTTCAATTTATACTTAAAATTTATTTGCATTTGAGGAATATCGAGGATATTCCTTTTCACTTCTTTTCTCTAATAATTTCCAAAAATAACGATAATGTTATTTTACTTCATAAGCTCTCATAGAATTTACTGAAAATAAATATTATTTTTTAGAAAAAAATATTTAATTGTGCACCCCCCCCCCCCCTGGAATTCCATCTACATTTAAATTATTTTGTAATTTGGAACAACTATAAAGCTTCGTCTAGGAGCTCCCATAATATGTTTAGCTATCAAGCCCCCAAAAAGGCTGGATCCCTCACTGACAATAATTATTTTTTAATTTAATAACAGTAGATTATATAACAAGATCGTAAAATAGCTTATTAATCGCGAGGTGTCAAGTGACACTTTATCCACACAAGCGATTATTGAGCAGGTTTACTCCCTGGTAGTATAATATATTATATTTTTTCGCTTTTAAAAAATTAATCAAACTAAAGGAAACCTTTTATTTTTTCTATTTTCGAGGTAATTTTTTACCATTTCTTTAATAAATTAATATTATCTTTATTTGTAATTTTTCTCAATTAATCGTTAATATTAAATGTAAATTACGATTGGAGATAAAACTTAATTTTCTATATTTTTTGAAATAAAATTCATACTTTAGAAAAACAGGTTAAGTTCTTTCTACAAGTAAGATATCGAATTGAAATCGTGCCAAGTCCACTTTTATATTTAATTTTCTCTTTTTTAAGACGTATTTTTGCAAACTTTTTATTCTGTTTGGAATCGATTACTTTAATGGGAAATTCAATGCAAAAACAACTTTTTTAAGTTTGAATTGCTTCTTCTACTTCTACAACTTCGTACTCGTTCTTTTTTTGAACATTGGAAGTACTCTGGTCATATTCCCTATATCCCTTTCTCATAATTCAACTGCACAGCTAACATGCTATTTGGAAAATCGAGAAAATCCCCAAATTTTTCAGAAACAGTTTCAGGAAGTCCTTTCAAATTGAAATTCTTCCAAAGTTAATGTTGCATAAATAAAAAAGTTCATTTTGATTTAAGAAAACATCAACTTAAATTAAAAAATTATTTAAATTTAGATTGCTCCAATAAATTGTTATTTTTTACTCTGTTGGGTATCTTATGGCGCAGAGCCTTTAAATATGTTTGTCTTGCGAGATGTAAGCATTGATTGATGATGCTAGGCCACGGTGGTATCCTAGGGCCGGGAAAGGATTTTTAAGGTCCCCTAACAAGATTGTGGTGTAGACAAACAAGACGTAATTTTAAACACGAATTCCGTTAAATTTGAATTAAAAAGTAAACTCAAAATGTTAACGGCGAAATTAATTAACGCTCTCCAGGAAATTGTTTGGCAAATAGTAATTCCTGTTGGTCACACAGATGTGACTTATTTGTTTGATTTGTGTTGGATAATGGTATTGTTAGAGATATGTGTGTATGAATGAAAATGCAATTCGTAAATTATACTTTTGGTATATTGCGGATTCGATAATTTATTGAATCGTAAACAATTCGAAAGCGAACAATTTAGCTTAAACAATCGCACAATTGTACAAATCATGGCCCGATTTTTTCTACCTATGAATGTTTTACCCACACATTGCCATTTGGTACGTGTTCTTCCCACAGGACACCAAGCTCACGTAATAAATGTTGCGACCCGCCTTCTCCATGTTTCGAGGGTTTCAATAAGTGACGGATGTTTCCCAATAGAATTCGTTCGATTGTTTACAGAGAAATGCTATTAGGAAAATTTCAATTAAATCAATTTTGATTTACTTGTGGATATTTTGTCAGCACTGTTACAAATATTTAGTTTTGATTTATGTGTTGCGTATTTGGGTCGAAAATTTCGTGTGGGAATTGGTCGATTGATTCCCAATTCAAATGTGACATTTTAAGTTGTTATATCTTATACCAACGAAAAATAGACAATTTCAGCAATTATTTATTCCTTGCGTGCGTCCTATCGGTCTTATTTGTTTGCTAATGCAGAATACTCCTACGCCATGCAAGAACGGGTCTTAAATGTTGTTGCATTTTGCATAACTAATACATAACCGGTAACGAAGCTGAACAAAAACTTGTTCAGTAAGAAATATTCCACCATAATCTATTCTGTTTTTATTACTTTATACATTAAACTCTGATTAAATGTTTAATTGATCAGCTCTTCGTTAAGATAAGGGTTATTTGTTCTTTTATAAATGCAGAAGAAAATTTAAACCACAGTACAGATACTATTTTTCTGCCATCATTTTTCCGATGTGTAATTTTCAGTGGAAATTTATTTACCACTTATGCATTCATGCATATCAATGTAATTATCCGTTCTAATAATCTTAAACGCTTATCTTAATAGCAATCGTTTAAATCACTCGATAAATTATAATCGTTGTAAGTACTAAATTGAAGTTAATTAATTTTGTAAATGTCAGAATTAAATTTTTGCAAGGATTTACACTGCATCAGTAGTTGCCTTGTATTAATCCGGATTAACGCAATTTATACATAATATGAATTATAATAAAAATTATATAATACGTATTATGATTTTATTATTAAGAAATTCCTGCCAAGTCACTGCTGCTAATAAACTGCATGGGCTCATGTCAAAAACGTCGAGGATAGTTTTTCCACCGAAATGATGACAGAATTTCATAATATTTTGACGTTAATATCACAAAAGCGTTATGCGAAAAGAAAATGAACTTTTTAAACATCCAACAAATTTAAATTTTCCAAACAAAATATTACAAGTAAATCAAAAAATATATAAGGGGAGAAAAACCTCTGTTTTACTGTCTGCTTCAGTAGTAGCAGTAGATCTTCAGAGTATGTAAAATAAAAGTAGTAAAATAAAATTTAACGTCAGCAATTGATCGTGCTAACTACTAGCTGAATCCAATGACCGTCTGCTTTATCCTGAGTTACTGAGAAAGTAATCGGGGATCGTAAGTTGGGAATACCTAATATTCCATCGTTGGGTTTATTGTTAAATCTAAAGGACATTATAATGTGATAAATGTGACTCAATAATATACTTATTATCCTTGTTCTAATATGACAGGAATTTTTAAACAAAAATTCCATCGCAGTTTGCTATTCAAATTTATGGTTGACTAAAATTTAATTTGGTGTTAGGATAATAGTAGTATAATTTTGGAAAATAAATAAATTAAAGTCTGTTAAATTCCTACAAGTTACAGGAGTAAGGTACTGGAAACGAGCAATAACTTTCGAAAATATGTACGTCTGTTTTGTGTAGGAATTTAACATATGTATTACGAATATTCAACACTTATGTTCAAATAAAATTTTACAATGAAGTGTTGAAGTGAGGATATAACTTCGCTTAGTTGTGAAATGCAATTTTACGATGTGAATAAAATCGAATTTATTTCGATAGTTGCACATATTTAAATAAAACAGTCGCGACTATTTTATTACACTATTACTGGCCTAAGACAGTGGTCCTCAAAATGCCTCATCCGATGGCATTCCTACAATATTATGTCAAAATTTTAAATCGCTGAAAATTTATGAAAATGTAAATTAATTGAAAATTTTGTGTCGCAGTAATTTGATTTTGATAAAATTGAAATTAAACACTCGTTCACGTCAAAAACAGTCATGATTATAAATTATTACATAAATCAAAAATTTTTTGCTGTTTGTTAGTGTGTAGTTTACTGTGACACGGCAAACTTTATGAAATTTAGTTTAGGGAGATAAACTGAATATTTACATTCAAATTTGCATCAAGTGCACACTTCGTATCAGAAAGCATTGCAACAACATCGTTGTTATATCTCATTCAGCGCGGGCGAGAACATGCAAATTTAGAACTTTAATAACATGCGGTTTCTAAATTACTGAAATTTTTAATAACATTAAATTACTGACTTATTTCAAGAGCGTAATTTTCCTAGCTTCCAGCTTTTACATCGTCAAAAAAATATTTTTAACAATTAATGCGCTCAAATAGATAAAACTTAATTAACTTTATTACACAAATTAAGCTCGAAATTTTTATTAAATTATATAATTTAGTTTTATTATTAAATTTAAAAAAATTAACTGTAACAAAAGCTTTCGGGTTTTTGGAGCGCCTCAGCCAGTTAATGGTATTAATTTTGTTTTATGAAGCACCTTTAGATTGATTAATTGATTTTTTCTGCCTGTAAACTTTTCAACCTAATGATCCGATTTGTTAAATCTTGGCAGGTTGGCTTAATTCGAAATCTTCGTCTATTCGCCGAAGAAACCGCCATTTTCAAAATTAATCGATCGAAGTAAAATTTTCTCGACTGCCCACGTATTCTTATAAAATTCCGTTTTCGAGCTTTCAGTGATGTAGCAAAAAATTAATTTTTTATGACGAAGAACCTGATTGAAATTATTGAACTTTTTTTTTTGGTGTAATTTCCTTATATGGTTCAGAGAGACAATTTAGTGTACCGCGAGTTTATTTTTTATTAACTCGTATCTACGGGAGGTTAAATTTAATACTATAGATTTAGAATTTAAGAGGTTTGAGATTTTATCTCACGTTAATATATGACATAATCACTTCACCGTAAAACTAATTAACAATTTAAAAGTTTGCGTGCGGTGTGCGATGGGGTGGATTTGCGATGATCAATAATAATCAAACACTTTCGTTCCTGAAAACACATCAGTTAAATTAATAGTAAAAAATGAAAAGACAAAATTACATGCATGAAATGTGATTTATTGTACATATTTCATTTTTTAGCTTAACTTCACTATTTTCATTTTCGACATATTTTGACCCCCCCCCCCTGTCCGTGAATATGTAAAGCTGGTGTTCTATTTTTATCAGATTTATTGTGATTATATCTAAATTAACCACATAAAACCCAATGGATAAGTTTAACTGCAAAATTGCACTAAAACTATTCCGCTATAGATTTAATTTTATTTATTTTTGTTTTCTATGCTATTTTCCGCGCTTCTTAGTTAAATGCAGAAAACCAGTTTTCTGCAACGCTCAAAGCAGCTTTTTTGATATAAAAGCTAATATTATAGACTTTTATTGCTTATAATACACGACAATTTGCCTTCTATCCACTAAGCAATTGAATAAAACTAGAATAATTCGAAATTAACTTCAGAACAAGGTGGTCGCTTACTTATTTCAAATACATATTATTTTTACTATTAAATTAAAGTTGAAACAAAAGATTAGTAGTAAATTCGGTAGAATGTCGCAAACCTGCCGAAGATATTAAGACGGAGGTCGCCTGAAAAGTCACGTGAAATTTCCTAAATTAAAAATGTTATTTTTCAAAAATTAATGGTTACATTATTTATTTTACTAATAAAAAAAATTCCTTAACAACACAAATTTTACTTCCATTATGTAAATTCCACTATGTAAGTTTGGTGTAATAAAATAATATTGCAGTATTAAATTTTTTGTTTAAACGCCAATTTATTAATTGAAACAGCAATAAAATTATACCAATATTTGCTAAAGCACCATTGAAAACGGTAGCGCTATGTGAACATATAAATTCTTACACTGCATAACACTTTATCGACTTTATCAGTTTCCTAACACACGAATGCACAATTTTATTTCATACAATACAAATGTTTATTTTGAAAATGATTGTCAGACAAATGTTGATTTTGTTGTTAGATATTCCAATCTTTAACCTCCTTCGTGTTCACTCCAGTATAAATATTTTCGTTTTCACGTTACGTACTACTTGTTGATTTAGTAGTAATAAAGTGGCCAAAAATAAATCGGAAAAACGGTTTTGAATAAAACGAAAATTTTTCGAATTTAATGATCCGGCCCTGCACACATCGCTAATGAAAACAAACAGAATTTGTCTCCTCGGTATTTGTTTTTATTTAAAATTTGGGATTTTCTTTTCGAAAAGAAATTAGAATAAAAGAAAAGCCGCGTAATATAAAAGTAATCTAGTTAAAGCTTTCCTTTATTAGATTTTTGTTGTAAAATTTTGCCAAGTGGCCATTATAAGTGTTCGTAACTTTTGAAAATAATTGAATTTTCTCTAAATAATTGTAGATTAAATTGAGCTTGTAAATTTTGTACTACTTGTATTAAAACATTGATAGTCGAATTTAAGGAATTATTATGTTGAAGCTCGTTAAAGTATTACAAGAGCTCTCGATCCAAACTTGAGTCTCATCGTCGTCGTTAAGTACATTTCAATTTTGGATGTGACTGCATGGCTTCCCTTTTTTATTATTAATTTTAAGATATTTCCATTTCTCATTTTAAATAAGTTCCTTTCAAAATGTATTTGAATTTAAATGGATTTTGATAAATGTCCAAAGCAATGGCTTGTAAATGCTTAAAACCTCTTTAAATGCATTGAATTCAAAATTGTGCAAATGTTTAGATTTCATTTCCAAAACAACATTAACGGAATTGATTTCGAAGCCACTGTTCTCGATTGAAACGATGAAGAAATAAGAAATAAAATATTCTGTTTGACGTTGAGATTATTCTATCGCAACAATTAATTCGATGTGCTCTTTTCGTCCTCCACTTACGTAACTCTATAAAAACACGTGCTTTATCTATTTGCATTAAATAAACATTTACTCGAACATCTAAGAGAGCGCGTCATTCCAAAATTTTAACAAGCTCATTTCCGACAAATTAATAAAAAGCATTTTGCCTATATTTTACAATTAGTTGCTTTTAATTAGACATCGGACGATGATTAAAAATGTTTTAAATAACTCGGAAATTATAAAAAATAAATTAACAACTCTATACGATGTTCCGAGACTAGAAAGTCGAGAATATGGAAACCAAATGAATTTATGAAATTTAAAAAATTCGACCAGTTTGACTTGAAATTTTTTCGTAAATTTTAAATTAAATCATACAAATTTCCTGACCGACGAGGTTGTTGTGAAAATTATACTCGATATTACAAAGTTGACGTGAAATTATGAAGTATGTACGTAATCTAGGGTCACTTGTAACTTGTTTACATCCATTTAAACAGCCGGTTAATCATTTTTAACCATAATTAACTGCGTAGGTGTAGATTACCATCGCACTTTCGATCATTTATATTTGAAATTAAGCGCGAAGCTCTCTAACTTTATAACTTTATTAAACTTAAGGACTTGTTTGGTTCGCATAGTACAACAGGAAACTTATTAGAAATACAAAGCTCGACTACAGCCGAAGCTTGAATTATTAAAGTGGAAAACCACCTTGCTGGAAACGTGAGTTCGATTCTAAAAATTAATTTTGCATTAGAAAAATCAAAACAGCGAAACTTATTCCTTAGACTTAAAGCGCCCGAAGAAGAGTCCTGCTCGAGACAACTAAATCGAATACATCAGATATTTTTGCGAAAAACTGAATCTGATATTGAACCACCCACTTGAGAGTAAAACTGGTAAAACACTTAACAAAACGAACCGATAAATAAACAGTAAATCTTGGTCGGTAAATATTTCAGCGCGCTGGAGAGATACAGAGAGATAGATAAGTCAGTGATGCGAAAAAAGCTTGGATAGCGCATACACACGCAACTACGAAGCTCGGTTCGATACAAGAAGAACAGGACATGAGTAAATTCGAACTCGATTTCGCAGTCGGTAACCAAGAAGAAGCTGCTGATTTATCTAAAAGTAACTGAAAGTTACAGGGGCCCGACCACGCGATAGCTACAGGCCTTCACATATAAACAAGTTTATACAGACCACTAACATATTCACAAACGTTCAAGTTGTTACTCGGCTATCGCTTTGGCAATCTCGCAAAATAAATTAAAGTAATTAAGAGAATCATGTCACGGGATTCCCTTCTAATAGCATCTCTGACCAAACGAATGTTTTCCTTAATTATTGGCTACTTACCCGTTACCTACCAGGGCAGTTTTGAATGTCGCAATCTTTATTATGGGACGACGCCGCCGCGCCGTTTCATAATTTAGTCATTGTTGCCAACTTGATTGTTAAATTTGACATTTTGGTGATTAAAGTTTTATAAAGCTCGGAGCTAAAAGCTAAAGTTAGGTTAGGTAGTTACGTGATTTCCGTTAAAGCCAATAAATTTAACGTAATCAAAACGGAAGTTGTAAAATTGTAGAAACTTGATAAGGATTTGGATAAAGTTATTCCAACTTGTTAAATTACGAGCAGAAAACACATCCCCGTGTAGAATGTAATTGTATTTACGTTGGCGTAGGATGCAGCTTACAAAAATGTTATTGTTGTAAGCGACATACCATTTTCCGATGCACAAGTGGGCTAAAACAATGAAAATACGAAAGCCATCAAATTAACTTGTAAATGGAGCCGACTTGCATTTATCATCTTAAGTATTTAAAAATAAAGTACATGCATGAATCGGCCCTAATTTGCATATTTATTACGAAACCGACCACTGTACGTTAAAACACGGACAAGAACAAAAGGCTTACAAACAAAGAAAACACAACATTAGCAGACTTGAATTTTAATTTAAAATATACAAGAACAGTTTAGTAACGACCGAGAAAAAGACTCGTTTGCTTTATTTAACAACCTTTTCCTTAATTTCTCTTTCAAATTAATAATAATTTTATACAAGCACAGATTAACAACAAAAATTAATGTCTATAAAATTTGCATACGACCAGAACTTGCAGCGAATTTTATTCGAGTAAAAAAATTAAATTAAGGGCTTTTAAAGGATTTCGACACAAATGAGGCAAAAAATAATAACACAAACAAATTTAATTAATGCAAGAAGAATTAAAGAAAAATAAACAGTTTTGAAATTTTAAAAGGAGAGAAAAACTAATTTTTACGTGATTCTGGTAAACCAATATGTCGATATGGTAATAAAAATATAATAATTTGGGGTCACGCCCTATTAGGGGGTTAATAATCGATATTTCATGTTGTGCTTATCTGATTTAATATGTATGGTACCCTATTATAATACCCTGCAAATAATCCTACTTTAACAAGAAATTTCTACCAGTAATTGAACCGAACAAGTTAGGATTACTTTAATAGCCTTGCGGTTACACCGTAGACTTTCGTTACATTTATAAAATTCATTTCTAGCGAATAAAATTTAAATTTTTAAAAAACACGTTTTATGATGTAATTTAATTCATAACTTGAAAGTCGTTGATTTTAGACAATAAAATGTATAAACTAGTTTTAAGATAAATGAAGGACCATAAAAAAAGAATTATACTATTTGTACTAAAAAATCAATACTTTCGACGCTATGACCGTTTGAAAGTAGAAATTTAAAAAATTTGCTTTAGACTTTTTTTTAAATTTTATTTTAAAACAGTGTACGAGTAATTTGTATAATTATATCTATTTTATTAATTTTTTTTAAATTGTGCGCTAAGCTGTGGAAGTATTTGCTGCGGTAGACAAGAAAATAAATTAGATACTGTAGGAAACAAAATGGTTACTACACACTCGTCATAAAAAGTGACATTGTTGCTCCTGATAAAACAATATACTATTATTGAAAAATGAAATTAATTTTACATAATACTATTATCAATTATTTATTATTTTATTTTGTAAGGTACATCAAGCAACTCGATTTAATGAATTGCTCTCATAAATACAAACTAAATTGCTAGTTATCATTAATCATACGGGTTAATTAAATCGAGAATAATATCATCCATATCTTGTTTAAATTTAATAAAACCAAATGATTGCATTCGTCATTGGCGAGCTGATAGGCTAGTCGACACAAATAAAACACAAAATATGAAAATATATCTAGATTTAGCGTATCACCACTGATTATAAATTTTGCAAAAAAAAGCAATTCAATAGAAATTTTGTGCTTTGAGGTATTTTGAAAATTATATGTCGTTACTATTGGTTTTGCAAAGCTGGAAATAATATTATACAAAACAGTATTGCACTGTGAAAAATGATTTGTTGCTCTAACAGAGCTATTAGTAACTATAGCCTCAACTGATTTTATTTTGCTGTTATAACATTTTTTGTTGCTGGAACAAATTTTCTGCTGCCATATCAAAGTTGTTTTCTGTTCAGTAAAAAAGATTAGTTGATTTAACAAATTTTCTTACTCTGCATAGAAAAAACATTTGTTATGGCAGGAGAAAATTTGTTGCATCAACGAAAATCTCTTGTTTTTCGACAAATCTTTTTTCGCGGTGTATGCATAGTATAACACCGACATCAGGTATTTGCCTGATCTGAATACTACATAATATGTACTTATTATCAAAAGTTAATTTTCAGTAATTGAAATGAGATGTTTGTTGAATTTCACGATGTATTATGAGAGATAACCCGGCATCTAATTAATGATTTTGTAGTTCATCCAATTTCTTTTTGTCAAAAAGTATTATTAAACGAATATGCTCATGGCAAAAGGAGAATTATATGTGCATAAAGTGTAATTAGCTTGCTTTGCATTTAAATATCTGGCACGTGAAGCGATGGTTGTTGTAAATGTTAAACGAAGTGTTTGTCGCTCCAAGAGGAACAATAATTAACCTGACGTCAGATTTGCATTGCTTATTGCCTGCTGCCGTTGTTTAATTAACCGTACACAAAATATTTTTGTCGTTGAACAAATTCTTTTTTGTTACAGATGTTGCATTGGACGAAACACCTCCAACAAAGCAATCGCCCGAAGCTGACGAATCGTTACTTTTAAATTCCGACTCTTTGCCAATATTTCTGGTGGAACCTCAAGACTCTTACGTGGTTAAAAACCGTCCGGCTCTTTTACAATGCCGCGCGGCTCACACTTTAAAAATGTACTTTAAATGCAATGGTGCTCGAAATGTTGACACTCCGCAATCAGAATTTGTGGACCCTCAAACCGGAGTGCGAATTGTCGAAGCAGAAATCAATGTCACGAGAGATATGGTGGAAGAGTTTTTCGGCAAAGAAAAGTTTAAGTGTGAGTGCTACGCTTGGAGCGGAAGAGGAAGTATAAAAAGCCAGCCAGCTACAGTCGAAGTTGCTTGTAAGTTTTTTATTTTTTTTATTTTTAATTAAAAAAGATAACATATATTTTTAATCTCAAAATCGCGTATTTTCCTAATCGTTTTCATCACGCAAAAACGTAATCCCGCACAGATAGTATACAAAAGAAGCAATCTTAAAAGAAAATTGGATAAAATTAACGAGTTATTTTTTCAAACTAAATCTAAAATGTAAGTTTTTGATTTAAAAACGGCGAAGAAGAGTTATTACATGTATGGCTGACATTTGTCAAGTTTGTCTTTTTAACAGAGTGCATCACCGTGTTTCCGTCTTAAGATTTAGAAACAAACTCGCTGGGTGTAAAAATACTCCTACAAATAAAAAAAAACAATATAACCCGAATCTCGTGAACCAAACACAGAACGTCAGACCGAGAAGCTGCGAGGTATTTGTCAATTCATACACTGTCGACAAATATTAATCATTGTAAAATTTCAAATATTATTCCGACGAAAACTACTTTATCTTGTGGTATGAAAAGGTAAATTTATGTGTACACATTTATTTAATGTTTGCTAGTACGAAAACGAGTACGCAAAATTATAACGCCGGCATTATTATTTTATGAAATTGTATTGTCGACTAAAAATTATATTACGTAACTTTGTAACTGTAGAATTAATAACCGGGAAATTGTTTTGTTGAAAATGCAAACTTAATTTGAAAAAAAGGGATTGCAGCGGCGGGGGGGGGGGGTGAAAAGCACGTCAAAGTATTTAACGTATTTATTAGATACTTTTCCGACCGATTACCATACCACAATTTCAGAAAAAAGCTGATCCCTCCGACTTCTAAATACAGAAATAACAACCTTAAGGCGGCATTCATCACATCAAAGTAGTAACACAATTTTCTTTCGTTACAAGAAAAAATTTCGCTTAGGGGGATGACAACATTATTCCCTTATCGTCTTCGTAAGGGAGGTAAATATTGAAACACCGGTTGTGCAAGTGGTGTGTAACAAACGCACCTTCATTCTTTATTTTAAAATCAATTTTGAACGGAAGTCTTAAAAATTGCGATATTATTTTCAGGTCAAAATATGTTTCGCTCGATGCAAATTTTGTACTTTTCCAAAAAGAAAAGCCGTTAAATTTATAGAAAATTGAAAAGAATGGGAGTGTTCCAGTTCGATACAGAAATAAAATAAAAAATAATTACGTGCGCTAGAATAAATTTTCACAAAAACCAACTTAAACGTCATCGATCATTGGCATAGAAATTCCAATTTGCCGCTCAATTTCATTTATGATGTGAAATTTAAATTAAAAGGTTTTATCGTTATTTACAAATTCTCTCATTAATTAACCCTGATATAACTTAATCGTTCCATCTTGGAAGGAAGTACAAATCAACGTACCTGCTATTTCCGTTGGATTTTCACAAGTAGTATAGCGTGTCGGGTTGGTATTATTTTGCGTCCAGATTGTTAATTTATTACGTCATTACCCTCTAATATAAATGCACGTTCGTATTTCAATTTTAATATCGGCTGTTAATGTAAAAGTGGAAATTTACACAATAATGGTTAGTGCTTTGTCACATAATTTCTGTGACGTGCACCCGTAATTGGATCTAACACTTGGAAAAGTCAATTTTGAATATCTCACCCAGTGGTGTGTAAACTAAACGTACTTTGTCATAAATCAATTCGAATTTGTTTTTAAAATTAAATTTTACTGCGATGAATAAATTTGGAAAAAATTCAGCCCAGGTGCGCTTCTTCGCCTAGACGACTAAAGGAAAGGGAGTTACATTTTAAAACGACAAACCCAAGGCAATTTTTAGGAAACAAACGTGCTTTCCGAAATTAACTAAATTGTTTCCAGTTGCTTCGAGTGGCGGATACGTTAAAGTAACCTACCCCTTCCGTAGGCGTTTTTTATATCTCATGAATGCCCGAGCCGTTACAAATCAAATTTGAAAAGCCGAGAAAAGTACATTTAATGTTTTAATTTTCCATAAACGACATGGGAATTGAAAAATGTCCTGTGGTATAAATATAGTCGACCGGATATTGCAAAATAATGAAAACGACGTCGGAAAATAGTAAACAACATAAATTATACCTCACTCACAATCAGTATGCAAATTTATTGTCGATGCAAAATCAGAATCCAAATCGTTTTCCAACAAAGTATTTGAAGTTTCTATGTACAACCACATTTGCCAATATAGGGTATTACAAACTGCTTTTCCGATATAGTATTTCCCAATATCTTTGTTTTGCTCCACGACCATAAAGCCATTGAATTGCTTTGTATAACCGGTCCAAATTGAAACACGTTTTAAATTAATATTTACTTATTGATTTTCTATAAAAACTATAAATACGCGTGTAAATTAAAATTAGTTTCGAGTTTACGCTTGTCGGTGTTTTCAATTTGACGACGATTTATTGCGCTGGCTGCGCGTCTTAACGTTCGAAACGAAAAAGTAGACAATGAAAATTAAAAATTTTGCTCGTCGCAAGTTGATTAATTTATGTGACAGGCGCGACTCCTAATAAAATATGAAAATAACTTAATGATTCGAAACATTTGAACTCGATAAATATAGAAGATCAAAGTGCCGTAACAATAAATTGTTGGCAGTCATAAAAGTTTAAACATTTTCTTTTATCTTAACTTTCATTAAAATTAACTCGCGAGAGAAGATAACGAGGGGTAGATGAGGACGAACGAGAGAGTTTGGTCTTTGTTGAAATTTTCGGGTTTAAGTTTTGTATGGAGGATGGATGAGCGTTTAGATGAGTTTACTGTTGCATAAACCATTTAACATACATCTATGACAAAGTTAGCGAAACCGGTATTCAAATGTGCACTGCCATCACTCGTCTGTGGTTATCCCCATATCCCCATCCGTTACTCTCATGACATTCCGTTTAGTGTCATACGACACAGGGACAGGTAAATCCATCACATCGCGACAGCTGCCACCCCCTTTTATATATACACATACACACACACATAAAGTGGGCCTACCTAAAACAATCGATTATTATCCCACCAGCCGTGAGGGTAGGTTTTCTTCTGAAAGTTATTATTTTCTAGTTTGGCCTGATTTAATTAAAGTGGCGAGTGGGACGCCGGTGAATCCTCGCGCTGACAAGACATTAATAATGACAATAATGAACGGTGGGTTGACCTTTCCCCATAAAGCTTACTAAAATTATATCTTATCCGGAACATCATCCAAAATTCCATTGTTTGTCCTGCTTTTCACGCGACTGAATTTTATGCGTCAGAAATTATTACAAAGGACAATTATTCTACCGTGATTTCTAGCAAACAAAATTGTAATTTCGAAACAAAACGTTGCAAAATTATATACCGGTGTAAAACATTAATTAATTGTTATACGCTTTACGGCAATTATTGTGCTTTAACTATTAATTACTTGTTGTACTACTGCGATGACAGTTATTTATATCTGTAAAGTGAAAACAAATGCGGGTATTGTAGATATGCTCTGAAATTTAACTAATTATGCCTTATTCCAGACTTGGGCGTTTACTAATTACTATTAAAAATTAATTAATTTAAAAATTCCTTCTAATTACGGGGCTACTGTGCTATGCTAACAAGATTTTTTATTTAACGAATGATGTAATTTTCTACACAGCAAATAATACGGTTCATTTAGTATGATTAACTCAATATTTCTTAAGCAAAAATTTTAAGAAAAATTAATCTGCTGTTGTGTGCCATAATTGAAATACAGATTAAGGAACCCCAGTTTCAGAATATACTACTGTGTATTTGCAATTTGGATTAAATTAATTTTTTGTTGAAGCAAACCTATTGTACGTAAGTAGACAAAGTTGAAAGTGCACTTTTTGGAACGGTAGCAGATAAATATATCAGTTTTTAATTTTCAAAATAATGTCATTGTAAAAGTTCTCCTCTTCCTTATGTAACTTTCCATTTATCTATCTTTTAATGCCATTCTGTTGTTTTTCAAGCACTTCTTTGTAGTGATTTTTCTCTGTTTATTCTTCTATACCTTGATTTATCATTCATTCAAATAATTATTATTGAATGCCTACTCGGTTTATGGCAGTTAAACGTTAAAAATAAACAGATACTTTTTTAAGACTTTTATCTTTTATCTTAAAATTGAAGTTTCCATACCGACTTAGGTGTGCCGAAATTATTGTATATATAAGTTTTAAATTACTTTAGAAGAAAACTTATTTCCGTTAGGTAGGCTGGAAAAAATTATAAAATTTTAATACAACTTTTAAATCGAGTGTCAATCGAAAGTGAAGCAAAACATACACAAACAAAAATAAGGAAAAGTGCGTTGTCGCTGTGCTCGATCTACCATTTGAAAATTGATTAAAAAATCAATGCAGAAGTTCTACCAAACAAAGGTGATGCGCGCTTTTCGACTAATAAAATTTAATGGAATTTAAAAAGCACAAAATAATAATTTAAATATTCAAAAGACAAAATAAGACAATAATTTTAATGCTCGCTCGAGTTACAAAGGATAAAAATGCAATAAAGTTAAATTTGACGATAATAAAAATTTGTTTTTATTTTCTTCCTTTAATAATTAATAAAGTTGATCGTAAAAAGGAGTGCTTACAAATTTACAACAAACGTAAACGCGTGTAACAACAAATTTTATTATTAGTAAACGCAAGTGTAAATAAAGGCTATTAAATTTTCATTAGAGATAAAATATCTTGAGCACAGGAAGCAAATATAATGTTAGATTAATTTTACTTGTGGGTTGCATTAGGAGCCAGTCTGATGAAGAAAGTGCGTGGTCGAAGAAATATGGAGCAGAAACAAGAATTTATCATTGCAAGTTTACACCTTCAAATTAAATCAAAATATTAATGGTTGTCGTTAACCATTTATTGCAAAATTCACACGATTGAGTTTTCAACTTGTGAGTAGTACTGTCACGAAAGTGATTGTATTAAAATATACTACGCCGCCCACATTATTTATTTTTTTTTGATTTACTGTAACACCTTTGTAGGATTATAGTTTGTTGACAATACATAATTTAAATCTCGAGATCGGCGATTCCAAAGTTGAAAAGTGTAGCGGATCGGATCTTGAAATCCTCTCTAACGAACGACAGCGACCTCGCGCCTTTACAATTAAAATCATCCTGGAATCGAAAATGTCAAATTAATTTTTGGATTATCATAATAAATAATACCAAACTCGTTCTGTTAGTGTGCATTAGAAATAAAAATGATTCAAAATGGAAACTTTCTCCTAATTATTCGAGAAGTGAAAGATAAATGTTGTAGCGTGTGAGGTCCTAAATATTATTTATGTAAATAATGGCGTTTATGTATAAATAAAGCGCTTATTCAGTAGTCAATCAGCACCAATTTAAGGTTAATTGATTTAGATTAGATTAATTAGTGAATACGTTGAATTAAGCAATACACTTAATGATAATTGGTTACATTTATTGAAGGGGAAAAATTTAATGGTTCGCCATGTTAATTAATTTAAATTAATTTTTCAGTTAACTAGAATTTTTTGCTTTTGCTCTCGTTACTTTTGTGTTCGCCCAGCGAACATTTCTCATGTTTCTTATTTTGTAAAAACGAAGATCCTTCAGCAGGAAATTACCAAGTCTGCATGATGTTTACGTAAGAGCTTTTTTAATTACACTCTTTTACAATTTTTTTTTTTTTTTCGATTACCACTAGAATAACGTCAAATTGTTTTCTCATATTTTAGTATACTCTCGAGAGTATAAGTATCCGGTTCAACTCCGGACGAAGTAAAATCTTTCTAGCGGTCACAATTGTTTTACTTTTGGAAACTGGTAGATTATGTCGTCAAGTTGAGGGATTTGTGGGATAGTTTAAAAAGGTCACGTTAATAATGCAAAAATAATTAAGCAAAAATTAAGAATTCCATTTTGGAATGCAGTATGCGTCCACATTATTTAAAATTTTTTTGTACATTTCACAGTATTGTTTAAGTGGCGCATTTGTAAATTTAAAATTATAATTTTGAAAACGATATCCTGTCTGATTCACATTCCACCTATTGTTTTTCTGAATTAATTACGTTCATATATCTTTGCTTTGTTAGATAAACTGAAAAGCAAACGATATTCAATTTATGCAGTAGTTAATCATTTATTAATTTCGACCAAAACGTACGAACGCATATAAAGGGGCGGGCGGCCGAATAACGTAATAAATTTTTTAATTATTTAGCCAAAAAATTTAAAATCGCGCTGTTTGCCGACTTAATTAAATGTTAAGTTAAATATTTGTGATTTTGATACGCGCTCGTAATTCGTAATCAATTTTTAAGTTAAATCTGCAAGAGATGGGAGAAAATTATACCGCATTGAGGTTACACAAAGCTTTTTACAGTGCCAAAGTTGAATGAATTATTATAGTTTTATTCGTGGCGGTGGAATGCTTGGATAATAAATTGAGCTTTTTGCGGATATGCGAATGCATTTGTCACCTTTATTTTCTTTGCGCTTTAGGAGGCATTTTTAAACTATTTTTTCATGCTGCTCATATATTTTTATTAAATGTTATCCTAAAAAATGCTCTTCCGCTGGGGGGGACTTGTGGTCAAGTAAGTGAAAGCGTTTCTCATTGGAGAGAACGTTCTTTATGGAAATTTGATGATGAAGAATAAACAATCATTAAAATATTTTATTTTTTATGGTGTCATTATAAATTAACTCTTCTTAATTTGTTTCTAACGTTCTAATTAGCATGCTAAACTCGTTAAAATTTAATAGAGCGGCATAGATGTTAAAAATCCACTAGAGGTAAACTAATGTTCCTGTTAAATCAAGCTAACCTAGGTTTTGAAAGCTAACATTGCTTGTAGATGTTCAATATTTGTCTTTTCCAACTATACGCACTAGCCTTATGAATAACTTAAAATGACAATTTACAAACGTGTTCAATAAATAATTGCCAAAGTTTGCCGTTAATGTAATTTCTCGTGAATTTTTGTTTTCATCCAAAACTCATTTCGTATTATAAATTTACAAATAATAATATAACTTAGCTGAAATGTTGTGACAAGTTTATTAACTTAATTTACGAATTAATTAAAATTCAAAAACTCCAGATCGCTACCTTTATTTCGATCTTAAAAAAGTTTATTTGCAATTTGAACCCAAGCTTCAATTTGTTTTTTTAATATGTGAAAAACTTCGTAGAGCTTCAGTTCAGCTGTTTTCCGTCTTAATTTCAATTGATCCTTGACCCATTATCCTTCGTGCGGTATTTTACAATTTAGTCGCAAAATTGTCTTACTTACATTAAAATTCAAAGTTTGTAGAACATCCAAGTAGCCCTAACGGTTAGTAAAGATATTATCGAAATCTGGGGTCAAATATCGGGTGAAAATCACAACTATGTTGTTTTATAGTCAGGACGGATTAGTTTCCTTTGTTTTTGTTCAGGTTGAAACCCTTTACCGACTGACCCGCATTCCTAAAAAACGAAAATAAGGTGCAACACCAAACAAACCGGAGTCGAACAATCCGGCTAAAATCAAAAAGAAAAATAAATTGCATGTTGTCCTCTTCGGTTTCGTTCGTTTAGCGGCCCATATTTGAATATAATTAATTAAGGCTGTATTATGAGTTTACAAAGTAAAAAATATGAACCAGCACTTGGAGAAGATTACGAAAACAAGTTAATGTTTCGCTCATTAAAACGTGGGTGGTTGAAAATAAATCCGTCTGTAAGAAATGGAAATGCAATTTAAATTATCAAATACGTATAAATATATATTATACGATATCCATCATGTAATTAACATTAAATTATTATTTCAACTGGCACGTTTTCGTACACGCCTTCCCATATTAATTTAGCCCTTGCTTATATTTCAACGCTTCCCAATTTACCCGACAAACATTTCTCCACCTCTTCTTTTCATCTTTTTTATATGCACACAAAATTCGATAATAACTACGTATTTTGTAATTAGGCCGTTCGAAAAATAGTTTTAATTAAAATAAATGTGTCGAGTTTGGAGTTTGAGAATAACAAAACAAGAAGGAAATAATTTTTCTATCAAACTGAAATAGAAATTCCTGTCTTTTATTACTTTTTTCGTTATTACTCTTAATTTGAAAATGCGAACGAATCCAGTCTCTCTCTACTTTTGAAGATAATGGAAGTGTTTTATGGATTTGGTCTTTTTCATACGGTTCACAGAACGTGCAGAATGAATCCCATCTTTTAAATTTTAATTCCCAAAAAATGCCTAAGCGCAGCGGGATTTTCAATATATCAAACGTACTGTCCGTTACACGAGCTTTTTCGTTAAATTTTTGTGAATACAAGTTCGAGTTAACACGAGACGAATAAGGAGGGAAATATGCTGATGATTGTCAGGAAAATCAATCCCGGGTACGTTTTATATCTTCAATCGGAATAAACTGAATAGCATGTACAATTTTCATTCAAAGGGCGCCCTTTCAATTATTTATCTGTAGTTTAGTAGCTACTTTGTTGGAGAGAACGCCAATAATGAAAATATTCTTACTTAGTGCGGAAGAGTTGCATAAATTTCGAGTCGGCTGAAAGAACACGTTTCGCAAAATGTAAATTAATTGAAAAACGTCGAGGACCCCTTAAATAAATAATAATAATAATAATAACCCTTATCGACGATTCCTTATTGTCCGGGCCACTTTTGCAAAATGAATAAATTAAAAGTGAAGTTTTCCGCGTTCATCGCAGGTTACATTTTTCAAAAATAGAAGCGCGGCCGGGCGATTCTTTAAATTGTAATGCCAGAACAAAAATATAAATTATGAGCAAGTTTAGCGTTCGAGTGTGTCTTATCATTTGTAAGACTTAGTGCTCGGGAAAAAAATACTAATCCTCTAGTTATTATAATATGTGTGGGTGTATAAAAATGGCCAGACGTAATCTTTCATCTCCTTTATAAAATAGAGAAAATAAAGTACCGTAGTAATCCGCAGTTGAACAAATGCAATTCGTTCGTCCGAAGTAGAATTTAAATCTGAGCACTTGACGTAGCCGCAAATCCTAGATGTTAGCTTTTCTACAAAATCTGCAATTCTGAATTTCATATTCCGTATCACGTTTTCTGTGTCCTCCTAAGTCCACACGACCTCATCTTTAAGCACTCGATATCGTATTTTCAACTTTTTACGCGAAGAGATTTAATTTTGGGAAAATGCAAAAATGCAATGTGTTTGTCTTGAATATCAAAATTATGAAGGAGGGATACTTTGCTGCGATTAATAGTAGCATGAGGCACTTTGCTGCAGACAATCTCACCAACATAAATATATCAAACATCACTAGCAATGACAAATAGCGTGAGGGTGGTGTGTAAGCACTGTTCCGTTATGTTCTCGTTTTTACCCTAAGCTCAACTATTCCACTTTTCCGCCCCTAAAACCTAGAGTACAATGGAAAAAGTTCTTGTTCGTCTTGGGGTAAATACAAAGTTGTACAGTTTACAAAAGATTTGTTTTTCTTGAGATGACATTTTGATATGAGTCAGTTTTAATCTTAAACGCGTTATTGATTTGCTTCTGAGGGACGACTTAATGGCGAGGGGGAAAATCGTTAAAAATCACTTTCCAACATGAAACTGATACTTGGCCAAATTACCAAAATGCATAGTTTTTAAATGAGACTGATGGCTTGCCCAACCAAGCGAAGTCAAAATTAATTATTTCTACTACATTACGCGCCAAAATTTCGAATAATTTGAATTCGGTACCAAAGAGATTTTTTATTTAGGACTAAATTTGTGTGCCCTTGGAGGAGGACGATAAGCCCCCCGATAGGATTTAATCTCTGACCTATACTTTCCGAGCTTAATCAACCTTTAGTTAAAATGTCGTCCCAATAACCTATAAGGTTATCACAATTTAATAATCGATAACGAAAAATTGAGTTTGATAAACGGGAAAATGGTTGTAATTTAAAAAGTAAGTTTGTTACAAAAAGCAATTAAAACTAATTTTCAGCATGTTTCGTTCCCTAATTATCCAAAATTTAATTAAAACTTGGCTAAGTGTTGTCTGCAGTTTGCAATTATCGAATGCAAATTTTATTTATTCTTTCATATGTTCGTGTAGACGAAGACTAAATTATCAACCATGAATCACTGAAACTAAACCTGAAACACTCGCCGTTAAATTATAAAGCATTAAGTCGGTCATAGTATACTAAATCAATAAGGCCACATAATACTGTAAGCACTCGATGCATTTTGTGGAATAATACTGAAAGGAAGCCTTGATCGAATATTCGCCGGTGTTTGCATCGTGGAAAATCAAAATTTTCAGACCACTACTTAGTCTAAATGACACAGTGCATCCATTTTAGGGAGTTCTATTTGCAGACGTATTTAAGATAATGTTACTGTTTGAGCAGTGACTAATGTGAGAACGTTTAATGGGTGCCGCCTAACAATCTAAAGCCTTTTAGTACATTTTAGAACCATATGCACTTTGCTAGCTTACAACCTTCCTCCGTAATAATTGTACCTATGCACCTTTGTTATGTTAATTACTACACGCTCGTAACTTATCTTTTCCTTTGAATATCATCAACAATGCACGGGGTACATCATAAGGGTAAGCGTCAGAGAACAATTTTGATTATATCTCGCTGTCTTTGGTTATACCTATTATTATTATAATACCAAGTTGCCACCTAAAAGATTTAGGATTCGTACAAAGCTTAAATTCACTATCTGGCCAAACAAATTCTCGATTGATAAAATTAAATTTATGGAATGCCCACAAAACTCCAACTATTAAGTCGTAAAGAACAAGGAAGCTTGTTAAAGTAGTTCTCAAGTTTAATTAAAATTCTCTGCACTCATAATGTAATGCCGCTAGAAGAAGAAATGATCAATTAAGAAACGGTTGCAATTTTGTGGTCATTCATAAAAGTTGCAAAACTTAATAAAAGGCTCTGGCAAATTTTCTTAACTATAAATGCTAAAATCGGTGTTTGTATAATGTGACCCCGACCGCAAACTTGTCAAAGCTTAAACTTTATAATGGTTTTCATTGTGATGTACACCTTACAATACAGCCCCAAAATGCTATTTTGAAGATTATTAAAATTTTAGGACACTTAATGGCCTGCCATTATGGTTTAATTAATTCGAAGGATCCCGCCACAGACCGTCGCGCAAAAAATCATGTTGGTTTTTGCATAATCGTAAAGCCAATTAGGTGATTTAATTGGAATATAAAAAAAATAACTCGGTTATAAGTGGATTAATAAGAAATAAAAGCGGCTAATAAGTGATATACGATATCGTCTAATATTAGTAAGAAGTTGGTCTCATCCAATTACCACAAGGCAACGTCCGGTTCTTTAGGGTTACCAACCCTCCAACCGTAATCCGCCCATCAAGGCTTCTCAGACCTATAATCTAACATCGTACACCGACTAAGAAATTGGGTCTTCTTTCTATAGAAAGAAATCAAGAAGTTCATTTCAGGAAAGATTATCTTACAAATTTACTTCCGCTTCGGCTTTCGGAATCGTCCTGCATGCCCCACATAATATCGGCCCATTCGTAATATAACTTTTTTTCGCAAAAAACTTTGTTTAAATTTCAATTAAGCGAACCGTAAAAGAAAATGCTTAGTAATGGCTACTAAACGGCTTTGGAAAATCTTTTGCTAACTAAAAGTGGATCAACATGGACATGCACATGCCGACTATTGGCAAGCTTACAAAGGGGGCTTTAACAAGGTCTTAGTTGGCAATTTTAAGCTCGTAATAGATTTGCAGACGTGTTAAACGCATGTATTATTTTTGTCTATTTTAAACTCGCAATTTTAATTTAATTGTCTTCCAACGACATAATTATCGTCCACTACATTCGTTCGGTTTTTGCTTAATTGTGTCCAATCTTGACGCTTCCCTGTATCGATCCCCGTCTGTGTCCTCATTCTCTTTCCCGAATATTCGCATTATTAAAGTTTATTGTATTGTGACATCTTTGATGTAAATAAAAATTGAAATGAAATTTATCCAAGTCATAAAAGTTCTGTACGTCGTCGATATTTTTCATACGAAACACATTAATCAACGGCATGAAATTTTCTTTGTATTGAAGTATGAATATGCAAGTATGAATATATAGGAAACGTTTACATAAGGAGCATATTGTCATGTTAAGTTTATATTGTATCTACACAATTTGGTTTGCTACTGAATAGAATAGCGCATTGAAAACTGACAGGCTGGGATATTTCAACATTCTCGATCTGCATGGCTTATAATTACACCAACAATATCTTCCCACAGCAAATAACTTCTGGAAGTACTCCAATATTATACTGTTTATCTTATACAAATTACCTATTCCAACTCCAGAAGCAACAGCTAAAAAATTATTTTCATTATCCTGCAGTCCCAAACGTCGCGTACTGTTTACATAACAAAAGTTTTAAAATTATCCACCCAATACTAAATATGCACGTAAATCAAGTAAAATGTGTAGGTTTGAAATTTTTCAACATTCAAACATAAACAACTTCCAACAACAGTACAGCAGCCATTTAAATAGACACTCGGCTTTTTATATTATATAACAATGTAAGAAACTAAAAATAATTTTTTTATGATGTCTTATATCTTTTATCGTGATAATTTGTTCTTTGTTGCACACCTGTTTTATTATTATTTCTTCCAAAAGTCCGTAAAACTTTCTTCGTTCCCTTGTATATTTTTATATTACAATCTGCCTCAAAATTTGAAATTATTTCGTTACGCAATAAAATACGACTAAACTAAATTTATTTAACTGTAAAAAATAACTCTTTCTCTGTGTGAAAATTTTCATTCAAAAGAATTTCATATAGTGAACATCTCGTTAATCTACTTTGCGCGTCGTCGGGATCGATGATTCTTGAAAAGAAAAAAAGAAACCAACAGCCTAAACTATTTTTAATCTAAAATTCAATACAGGGGCTGGCGAAATGCACCTGGTTTCATGACTATCGCACTCTTTTAAAAAGTCAATCTCAAACTTTGGTAATATATTTTTTATGCCCTTTCATTGTATTCATTATGATAATTAATGCACAATAATGTTCATTCAAATTTTAAAAAAAGTTTCTTCCATACTCCCATGTCGTTAATATTAAAAACACAAAGCTCAATCAATTTTTGTGGTTTATACAAAATCTTAGCTGTCCTACACAATTTTTTTAGCTTTTATGCAAAATTATTCTTAGGTTGTCATTAGTCAAGTTCGAATTAGACAGCTTCGAGATTAAGAGCTCCCACTGTTTATTTTTTAATGATTGATTTGTTCCATTAATTTTTTTAAAATCTCTCTTAGCAAAATGCGAACGAAAGTGTTTTTCAATAAATATTTCCATGTTGCTATATTTCACAAATTTTTAATTTATTTCTCATGGCTTCTTGTCAAGGGTTGAATAAAATTACATTAACATTAAGGTCGATAGGCTACAATTCTCTAAAACAGGAAATTAAAATCATTTCGACAGGAAATTTGCGTTCTTACTCTGCACTATCAAAATCATCAATACGCACTTGTATGATTTTCCGATCGATATTCGCACGAGGCAATTCGGTTTTATTTTTATATTTTGCGTAGCAAATATTTGGAATTTTACATTTTGCTGGAATAACAAAACGAAATATTTAATTTAGCTGAGATACGTCGGGATGTGCACAAAAATCAATTTCAAGCAAATGCCGTTTGCGGTAATTTTGCTAGTAAGTAAAAATAGGTATTTTTTATTTTTTCGTAATTACACCAAGTAGCGTGCAATGTACTCGAACTAACACAAGAATGCACTTATCCCCATTATTCACTTAGCTATTATTTATTGTGTTAACAGCAAAAATGTTCTTATATATTATGTATAGTATAGGTATAAAAGTGGAGACGAAGTGTCAAAAAGCGTTTATAAATGAAGTTGCTTGTGACCTAAATATTTCTTTAAAAAAAAACTTCTTTGAAGTTCTAAGATCCTAAACGAGCACTTTTACTTTGTTGTAGACTTGAAGAAACAATTTGAAGTAAATCCAGTTTCAACGAGAGTGGAAATAGGGCATCAAATGGAACTTCGTTGCGTTCCACCCTCAGGATTACCACCCCCTCGTGTTTACTGGCTCAGGGGTGGACAACCGCTGCTCCCCGATACCGACGTCCTGGTATCAAGCGAAGGCCATCTGCTAATAGGACAAGCCAGAGCACAGGACACAGGAAATTACACGTGTGTTGCTGAAAACATTGCAGCCAAACGCACCGCCGCGCCCGCTCAAATTACAGTTTACGGTAAGTAACGCCACTTTCGAATTGAATTTTTTATGAGTGCGGGCTTTCAAAAGTGAAACGTACTTTGAAGTTTCTAATTTTTTGTAAAATGAAATAAATGTGGGCAGGGCGTCGCCGGGACTGAAACGAAATCACTTAAGGGATTAGATCGCAAAACTTGCGCCCGATGTCAAATTTAAATTTTATTTCCTAATATTAGTCGAATTAAATCGCCCGAAGCGATTTGTCGTAACAAATAAAGCAAAAGTCGAATCGAGAAACAAATAAATAATAAAATTATCGAGCCACTGTCATCCAGTTACGCCTTTTGTTTACGTTTCGGGAAGCAATCAGGACGAATGTTTCCACATTCTGCTTTCCAATTAACGTTTCTTATTTTATTATTTAACTTCTTCGTTGGTCCATAATTTATTTCGGAAAAAAAGAAAATACATTTTCGTCCCAAATCCAAGTAACGTGATAGAGTTGTTTAGTAATACGAGAAAGTGCTTAAAGTGTGTAGTTCTGGCTGCAAAATTGCAGCTGTGTAATCCAATTTATCCAAAGTTTAAAGATAAACTGGGAAGGGTGGTGAAAATTCTAAAAATAAACCTACCCTCAAACTGTTTGTTCTCGTTCAATCGCCGAGTCGTATTTACGCAAATTGGAGAATAATGTCTTGGAAAAAAATCTGTAGACATCCTCGCGTTGCATACTTCCAGTCAACAAGTCTATTTCGTTGCCGTACTCCTATTTTTACGTAAATTTGTTTTACAAAAAAATCAATGACGCACAAGTGGAACCAATTTCTGAAGTGGACAACTTGAAGTTTTTATGTTCCCATTTAATGGCGCGTTTAAATTGCAGCAGTTTTCTCCTCAAGTTATCAATGTCTTGAAGGATAATCCGAAATTTAAGGTGGCACTCAAGTCTGGGAACATTTTATAAGGGATTACTTTATGATTAATTATTTAAAAAGTATACGGCAAGTTTTAAGCGCGGGCCCCCTCTCATCATATAACGTTTAATAATGCAGCTTTAATCGCGGTTACTTTTGAAAATTACTATAAATGCAAGTTTAAAAATAAATTTTGAGTGGAACCTTCATGGGTAAAACGTCGTAACGCCTTTTTTGTTCTTGTTAATTACACAGTAATAATCGGTAATCGATCGACGATAATCAATCACGGGGTCGAAAGGTAAATTACACGTACAGTTACTTAAATGAAACTTTAACGCTTTCGCGGGTAATTAATTATCAAAATTATTATCCTGTCAAATATTGAAAATTTTTAAACACAAATTAAACAATTTATTAGTAAAGAACATCGATCCCCGATTCGTTTATTTGCTATTTATTGCTTCTTCATCGTCACGTTCCCGACCAGTATTATTTGAAACACGGTGTAATTATCTTTCAAGAATTGATTAATGATAAGAACCAGCTTTAAAAATGCTGTTTCCTTGTGGAAGTTTAAAAATATTTTGTGTTTAAGGAAATAAGTTTTACGATGATTTTGTAGTTTTCTTGTCGTTCAGCACCGCTGAAGTGTGTCGTCGTCTAGCTTCCGAAACTAATTATTTTTTTAAAAATAACTTTAACTTGTAGGGCGGTTCAACCGTATCTGCTGCAAACAATTATTTGAATTTCTTATTGCCGAATTTGTGCTACTCAACATTCAATAATGTTCTAAAAAATTAGAAATTCCGTTCCGGTGTTCCTTCGCCTTTATCTTATCGAGTTACAAATCGTTGGTTACTTTAGCAAAAAATACTCTCTAACATAGCTGTCACCCAGTAAAACATTTTCTAAAAAATTTTGAATAAAACCGAAGAAGACAGGTGCGGTTTTCATAGTGGAAGATGCACAAAATCATCTATGCAATAAATTATATCTGACATCCATCGTGGCAGACGATTTTAAAACACCTGCAGAAACCCTGACAGGTGAAATGTAAAACCAAAAACCTTCGTTCCGACAGGAACACAAAAATATTTCGATTTAAACGATTCGGTGCGTGTTTAAGCTGAAAACATCCAAAAATGATCTCGAATATTTTGTGTAAAAAATACAATTTGAAACGAAAAATGCCACATTCTAAATGCATTGAACGCAAACACAAGTTTGTACTTTAGCATTGCATATACTTTCACAACAGGAATTTTGTTTCTAACGATAAATACTCAAACATGTAGGAAAATGGAACTACAACAGCGTAAAACGTGAATTTGTGGCGGTTGCTTGTTCTAAACATAAATTTCAGTTATCTAACGAAATAAATTTCAGCGTATTTTACATCAAGTTTGTTTAACTCTAGCATTTATTGATTACGTTCTGGCATTTAAAAATAATAACTCTGTGAAGAAGAAGATTCGGTAAGTTTGGAATCGGCATGGCAAAACTTGAAAAAATTAGGTCGCACAGCCGAGTTTATTTAAGGTTTTCTCATAATTCCTTATAAATAAACATGGTCATGAAATATTTAACATCGCAAGAATTTTCCGGTGGCAGTAACTTGGCCCAAGTTGCAAGCAAGGTGCGTGGCGATAAAGTGGGCTTTTAAAATTTAACCAATATTGACATTTTCCCTATTTATAGTATTAAAGTATTATTTGTAGTGAGTTAAAAGATAAACCCATAAATAAAATATTGCCATATTGCAACCGCACACAAATTCGTTTAATTTTAACTTCCCTTTCAAATTCGTTTTGATCTGCTTCGTTAACGAGTAGGAATCGCTAGTTTTAGCGACTTGTCACAACTGAATGTCAGTTACGCTTTGAACGCTTTTCAAGTCCATTTGTTTTTCTTTTTAATTTCGTTACCTCAGTTTTTTTGTCTTCCACGATTTTAACACGTTTGGGTGAAAATTTTAATGATTTGTGTTATAGTTCTTTGCAAAAGTGTTATTCTCAGAAGTAAAATTAAATGGATGGAATGGAATTTGAAAATTCATTAAGTAAAAAGTCATACAAAGTCATCAACATCAAGTGTTCAGCAACGTAGCACACTTTTCCTGTTTGTTGATTTCGCAGGACGAGGACGATTCGTGGTTTATGTAGTAAAATTTGATATTAACCATATTAGTATATTTTAGAATTTATTTTTATTAAAACACTGCTGCTTGGACAGTTTCCAAAAAGTATGGAGCCAAAAAGGACCTTTTATTAATAATTAATATTAGTCTGGCTAGGATCAGATTTAACTGGGGGGAAGATTATCCAGGGTTTACAACTGACTGGGATTATTTTTTATTTATTGGTTGATTGCTTGATTCCAAACTTTACTTATTTCACATAAGCAAACTGCTAGGGATGCCTCGCGAAACATGAGAATCTTGTATACGATGCAGAACGGAATTGTTCGTGCTGTGGTTTTGTTGGGATATCATTTATAAATTTCCCATTGCTGTTTATTTCTTTAGTTTCTTCAGAATAATTTAAGTATTATTTTACACTTTCCTAAACAGGGTCAGGAATCACTTGAACCTTGCTAAACGAGTGATCAAATAGTCCTTGAGAATTAAAAATTTTTGGAATTTGATGATTTTCAATTTTTCGAAAATGATTGTCCCTTTATCTTGCAGAAGTTTGTTGCAGAATTAAAACCGCATTAAATTAATAAATTAACCAGTAAATGGGAAAAAAGATTAAAGAAGCAACCTGAGAACAATAACCACATAATTTTGTTTTTCAGATATGCGATGTTATCTTAAGAGGTGCATTAATTAGCATACAAATTCTCGAGCACCGCCTACGGCACCATAAATTTTCAAAGTTTTCAAATTCTGTGGTGAGCCCGCTTTTCCAAATTTATTTTAAAAATCATACTGCAATTCTTGCAGAATCCAAAAGGTTTCCTTTAAATTGAATGACGTGATATTTTTCGACAGTTTACTGAAGGTTTTAGCGTCATCGATCTATCGCTGATGCAACTCTCTCGAGACTCGAACTCGAGAAACTAGCTCACACGTGCATTAAAGTCTAAAGCGCAGTTTCCAAATTTTTCTCGACTGTTCCTGGTCCCCGTGAGATAATTAAAGTTAAAATTTTAGAATAAAAAATTCCAATCACGTTTCGAAAAGAATCTAGAGATAACTTCTTTTATAATGGGTTTTGTTAATAGTTAAATTAAAAAATTTACGTGATAGCATCAATTCGATTAGAAGTTTCGTGTGTTGATACATCTGTATTAATGCAGTTGAAATTGTTCTTCTGCTTCTCCCCTTTAGTACTCCAAAGGGAGCGTTGTCAGAGCATTATAACAATTAATGATGTTATCATGCCACATCTGATAGTACAACCGGTAACCGCTTAATTAGTTATGTACCGTTCTCGGCTTACAACTTGTAATACGAAACATGCAACAAGTAAATTTTTATAATTAAGCTCCACCAACTTTTAATAACCCAAAAATGCGTCGGCTATAAAAATCGATGAGAATTTTTTTTATTTTTTCCTTAAGGTGAAGGGTACACATAAATTTTTCGTTACAGCGCGAGATAGAAAATAAATTATTATTACCCTTGCCAAGAGCTTTACGATTTCATGACTTTCATTTCTCTTTTACGAAACGAGTTAACCCTTAATGTAGTCATTAATATTATTTGTGGGCCGACAATATTCAACAGACAAATCATTTTTTTTAATCATGGAAATTTTAAACGCTGACAGCGTATGAATCATAAAATGAAAGATGGAAAACATCGCATATCGATTTATGCAAAATTCTGAATTTCTTCCAAACGTAATTAGCGTTGAATCGAATTGTTTGTGACAAAATAAGTTTCTTTAGTTTAGGTTATTCCCCAAAGGATCAACAATGTCAACTCGTCTTCTGCTACGGTAGTCTTATTCGGTTACGTCGAGCTGGGGAACGTCCGTGTCAGTCACACGACGAGTTACAATCAATTTTCGGAATTATCTGCTAAATAACTAACTAGAACCAAAACTTTGTTATGGCTTAATTTTTCTTGGCTTGGTCGTTGTAAAAGTCACATTATTTGACGTTTTTTGCAATCTACTGCGGCCAGGACTTAATTGTTTCGGGCGGCTGTAAAGTACTTTGGTGCCTAATTATTTTTTAACTTTTTCCGAAAATTTATTGTAATTTTGCTCCTTTGCTCTTGTTACGGTTTGCTTTTCTTTTATTTTTAAATAAAAGTTCGCAAACCTAACAAGTCATAAATTACACCTTTCCTGTCGCTTGCTATCGTTAATGGTTTCAAATTCCAACGGGCGAGATAGCGCGAACCATTTCCAAGCAAGTCTATGCAAGATTCGACAAAATAAATATCGTGGAGAGGGGAATTTAACTAGAGAATTGCTTGAAGCAGGACAGTCTACGAGTCTCTACCCTGGAGCGCCGGGCGGACCAGTGTGGTCGCGTAGCTCCTGGGAGAGAACCCATTGTGACTTTGAGTTACCGTTATGCGTAATTACCGAAATTATGTCTTGTGCCGGGCGACATGCGCAGTTGTCGCATTGTAGTTTAACGCGCAAGGTGCGTAAATTACGCAACTATGGAATTTGCGTGGGTGAGGTTTACCTGCGCGACTACCGAATACCGCCTACTGCGCAACATTTAGTAAATCAAGTGTTACTTATGTAAAATACCGCAAATACCGTTAATCCGCCATGAGGCGTGTAATAAAGTGTTTACGAAATAGTTTAAATTTCGTGAATGCGTAATTAGAGAATTACGCAGTGTTATGTTTAGTGACGCAATTTAGGCTTGTGAAGCTAAGTTCGAGTTACGCATAATTTCTTCCCTATGAAGAAAGTGCGAATTATGTTTTCAAATGCTTATTTCCGGTTTTATAAGTACGCACATTTTATGAGTTCAATTCAAGTCAAGTATCGCCTTTTCGATTAATGCCGATTCTGCCTACACCTTTGCAATACTTCCGTCTCTAATATCTTATCTGACGAGCATCTTCATCAGAATACCATCAGGTCAAGGTGTTTACAAGCCAGCTAATTAGTGAGTACTGTCTTATCTTTAAAGTGACTTAGATATAGTAGTGCGTCATTAGTGTACGTCAATTGCATAACGAAGGATCCTAGAATTTGGGCCGGATAATTACCACAGCGTTTATACCAGGTTTTATCAGCGGCTACCAATTCGCCTGTAGCGATCCAAATATCGATGCCGTATTTTTATATTTACGAACTATGAAAATTATACCGTTTTCTGTTATTAATTTTTGTATCGAACATTTTTAACTTTAAGTAATCATGCATGAACAAGTGTCGACACTATCTCGTAGCATTTAAGTATTTTACTGTAACTGCCGATTTCGCCAAACATCGAGTCATCATTAAATTTTATATTTTGTTTTACATTGTGTTTAATTGTCTTATGTATTTCTTTTCAGAGGTATTTATTTGTAAAGTGAGCTTACCGACACACTTGACCGTCATATGAGATTGGATTGATACTCGTAGTCATTTATCCAATTACGGTTTAGTTTCCCGCCTCACGACCCTGAGGAAGTTTTGATGCAAGCTGAGCAGCCGGAAATCCCTTTTTTTTTAAATTCAAGTTTTTTTTTAAGCAAATTTTTATTTTCAATTAATTTTTTATTTAATTTACCTTTCAAGAAAAGACCTACGTATCACTCTGATGCTCAACACGGGAGCAGCTAATAATACGACCGTGAAATCTCACTTGAAATTTCTGAAATGCTTCGTTGACATGAATGTGTTCAGCCGAAACTTTATAAGTTTAGGAAAGGTTTTATTGTTGTGCACCACTTTTTGTTGCTTATCGTTTAACGTTTGCTTGCAGAAAACCAGAACTAATCCGAGTAAAGAGCGCCATTAAACACGACTAATACGTATACAATTAGAACAAAAGCTTCGTTGTTCTTTGTTTTAATTGGTTTAACGTGGCCTACAGCTGTCTGAAAGGACCATTTTCCGAAACTGACGAAGCCCGAACCTTTTTGTTTCTCTCGTTTCACTTTTGATTAAAAAAACTCACGTTTTACTATATTTGCACAATTAGTGGAGTCTTTAACCGGGGTAATAAAACAAAACCTTAATGTCGTTTTTGTGCAAGCTTAATGCATTAATTTTATTGTTAACAGTCATTCGCCAGCTGTTTTGGCAATCAACCCCTATTAAATAATCAATTTGAGTCTCCAAGTTTTGTCGTAGATAAATTTAATAATATCTTAACTTTCTAAAAAATTATGTGGGCAGATTATTTACTTACACACTTGTGGTTTTGCTCTTCGAGTATTTTTATTTTCAAAATGTGATAAATAAAATTAGATGGAGTGAGAGGCAAAGATTTACTAACTGTAACTGTCACCGAAGTTAAAACCTCATTTATAAAAAAGAAGAAATTAACTTTTGTTTTCTCATAACTTCCGAGTAAGAAAATAAGCTTCATCTTACTAACAAGACAGGATTTATTTTTTTTTTTTATATTCCCGAAAATAGTGGAGAAAATAGATCGTAATGTATAATAAAGCGGTTTAAAATTTAAAAATACCGCCGAGAGGTTAATCGTCGAAAGAAGGATATTCGCTTGCCGAAATGCTGATGGAAAAAAATTAAGCTAATTTCTGCAGCTCTTCCACAATCTCTCACTTTTGGGTTTCCCTAAAAGGGTCAAACGTCAAGGAAAAATTTTGTTACTATCCATTTCAACATTTATAAATTAAGTGCCAACGAGTGTTTCTATTATATAACGCCCAAGATTGATGTAGAAAACACGAGCGTGCGAGAAAGGAAACTCGAAATGAGTCCATCAACACAACAAGTAAATTTCAAATTAACTTCAAAAAAAATTATAATTAATCCAGAGCTCCAAAATTTTCGGTTATCATTATGTCATAAAAATTAGACAAAATTTTCTATTTTTTTTTAATTATGAATTAGTGTCGTTATAATATTGTAAAATGTTCAGCTTTCTAAAGAAGGAAACCGAAGAGAAGACGGAAATTTACGAAAACGTGTTGGAAGGCTTGAAACGAATTTATAAAAATAAATTATTGCCGTTGGAGGAACATTATGGATTTCACGATTTCCATTCGCCCCAATTGAACGATTCCGATTTTGATGCAAAACCATTAATATTATTAGTTGGACAGTATTCAACAGGAAAAACGACATTTATTAAGTTTCTTTTAGAGCGAGAATTTCCTGGCATGAGAATTGGTCCCGAGCCAACAACGGATAGTTTCAGTGCAGTTGTCTTTAGCGATAAAGAAGGAATAATACCGGGGACTGCGTTAGTCGTGGATCCAAAGAAACAATTTAGACCGTTATCGCGATTTGGAAATGCATTTCTTAACAGATTTCAGTGTTCTTTAGTGAAATCGCCCGTTCTAAAGGGGATTTCCATAGTAGACACCCCGGGAATCCTGGCCGGAGAGAAGCAAAGAATTGATCGCGGTTACGATTTTACCGGTGTATTGGAATGGTTCGCAGAGAGGGTAGACCGCATTATTTTACTATTCGACGCTCACAAATTGGATATTTCGGACGAATTTAGAAGGTCGATAGAAGCTCTGAAAGGGCACGACGACAAGATTCGCATAGTTCTCAACAAGGCCGACATGATTGACCATCAGCAACTTATGAGAGTCTACGGAGCTTTGATGTGGTCACTTGGAAAAGTACTGCAAACTCCAGAAGTGGCTCGCGTCTACATAGGTTCATTTTGGGACCAACCGCTAAGATATGACATTAACCGAAAGCTATTTGAAGACGAATCTCAAGACCTTTTCAGGGATTTACAAAGTTTGCCCAAAAATTCCGCTCTGAGAAAATTGAGCGATCTAATAAAGCGCACGAGGATCGCCAAAGTTCACGCCTACATTATTTCGGAGCTGCACAAAGAGATGCCGCAAGTTTTCGGAAAAGATAGTAAAAAGTCTTATTTGGTTAATAATTTGGAAACTATTTTTCAAAAAATACAAAACGAACATCACATTTCGCCGGGCGATTTTCCAGATATTGGAAAAATGCAGGAAACCCTCGTCAAGTGTGACTTTACCAAATTTCATTGTTTTAAGCCGAAACTTATGGAAGCGGTCGATAAGATGTTAACCGAAGACATTTCGCAGTTGATGACCATGATTCCGCACGAGGAAAGTTTGTTCGACGACAGTAAATTGACGGGTGGAGTTTTCGAAGTGGTGGAGGACAAAGCCTCACCTTTCGGTTATAAAAGAGGAGAGGGCGCGAACGCGGGATTTGGAGAACCAGATTGGGTGGTGAACAAGGATCGTTCGACGTACGACGTGGTTTTCGACAGTTTATCGTTGGAAGGATCCAAACTCTCCGGATCGACAGCCAAGATGGAAATGTTAAAGTCGAAATTACCGAATGCCGTTTTGGCAAAAATTTGGAAACTTGCCGATATCGATAGGGACGGTTTTTTGGACAAAGACGAATTTGCCTTGGCAATGCATTTAATTAACATTAAGCTGGATGGAAACGATTTGCCCTCCGAATTGCCGGATCACTTGCGACCGCCGTCAAAGAAAGATTATTTTTAATTTTCTTTCGGCTGCTTTGTGTAATTCAGTCTTATGACAATAAAGTTTTTTAACTCAACTTTTTACGTGCTGAAAAGCCTGACAAATTTTATTGAAATCTTGAGGACTCAGGTGCTGTTAAAGCGTTAGCTAACAAACTGACAAAGAAATATTTTAATCTTTTCTAAAAATTTGATATTTTTGCGACTGCAATAAATTTTCGCTCCGCGCTACGTTTTCGAAAGGACTCTTCGATTTATCCTTATTGTCTGCCATTGATTAAAACTGCACTGTAAATTACAAATAAATAGGTTTTGTCGCAAGTAAATTGCAAGAGACGTGCAATAACCACCGACTACTTAGTGGTAATGTATTGAAACCACTTCTTCGGTAATTAAATGATGTATGCACATCGTGCGCATTGGTCACGACCAAAAATGAAATAAATTATATTCAAATTGATTCTCATGGTTTGCAAATTAATTACGTTTTACGCGAATCATTACAAGTCAGGATTTTTAAAATAAATTTCACGTCCAAGTCATTCGCGGTTTTCTCCTGTATGAGTAATGGACACGCCGGTTGTGGAGGCGAGGTAGGTTGGTTAAAAATGATTGCCGCAAGTGCATTCACTAAACTAAACATTATTTTTTAACATTAAAAAGTTATTATGGCAGCAAAAATTTACACTCCATGTAAAATTTAAATCCATTATACTTAAAATTCTTTCGGAAACCAAAGACAATAGGTAGGTTTCGAGCGCCCCGCTGTTCTTTAAAACTCTGGACGTTATGACGAGCATATTTAAGGAACCTATTTGAAAAAAAAAGGAAATAAGGTTGTCAGTTTATTTATATTTAATGACCCCTTGATATTTATTGTTTGTTTGTATGGTTTGTGTGTACAATACGGTGGCGTGTGTGGTCCATTTCAAGCGGTGCGATGGTGTATTAATTTTTTCATCACTTTTCAATAAATTTCCAACCAACATCGTTCGTGCATTTAATTAATAATCAAGTCCGGCCAATATCTCACAAATTGCAAAAAGTCTCGTTCGATAATAAATTGAACTACTAACTGATCCCATTCCGGTAGCCGCAGTCGATTGAAAATAAAAACGTTTAAAATTGTCGGCTTAATTAACGTAATTAAATAATCGAAAACGTTACTGCGATTTTTGAAATGTCCTTCGGACTTATCAGATCTGGGTATATTAAGTCAAGCAGAAGCGGATTAGAGACAAAAATTAAGGCAGAGCTCTCGAAATGAAAATTTTAATTAAAATTTAGAAGTTTTGTTTGTGGATCATGTGCTACATAATCGTAATTACATCTTGAAACTTCGTTTATTATTTTTCCTCTTTTGTCATCGCTGCAGTTGTGAATAAAGTCGCGTATTAAAATAACCGCTTAGTTTTCCCCTCAAAAAACACTAAATTTCAAATTTAATAAAGGTCTTTACTTAAAGGTGATTTAGCTTAGGAAAATCATGAAAGCTTTTGGATTGTTGCCTCCTACTTTGTAGTCTACTGCCAGAAATATAGTAAACTTTTATTGGACTGAGATTTTCGCTAGCTAACTTCATTTTTCAGTTGGCAGATGAGGAGTTTTAAAGGCACCCACAGGAAGAAACACTTTGACTAATCACTTTATTTTCTGCAGAGTTTTAGCATCAACTGAGTTTTTTTGCTGCAATAACAAATTATTTTGTTGCTGCAACAAATTTTCTGCTGCCATAACAAAATTTTTTCTATTCAGCATAAGAAATTTTGTTAAATCAAATACTATTTTTTTCTGCATAAAAAACAACAAAAAGAAAATTTGTTGCAGCTACAAAAACACTCTGTTGAGGCTATAGCTACTAAAAGTTACGTTAGGGTGACAAACCCTTGTTTATACATAGTGTGTTGTCTCACAGTGTGTTCTTTTACAACTTTTTTAAGGCCAATGATGTTATAGGAGCCGTATTATTTATATAACTAATCAAAGTATCTGGTTTTGTTCGAATTTGATATTTGATATAAGATTTCCTTTTGAAAAATAATTTAGAGACTCACAACTCATGATTTTCCGACTCCAGAACTGGACCTTCTAAAAATTGGGCTTTTATTCTGCATATTGTGTTATAGTCGGCAGATTCAAGTGGTTATCCAATAATTTTTCAAAACTTACGCCCACATTTCTTTGAAAAGCAGTTTTACAAAGAAATTTTTGCAGTATTGCTCTTATTCTAAGACTTACAACCCATAATATGTCATGCACGCATATTAATAATTCATTATTCACAAATAAGTAATAACCAAGCGAGTAACCAGCTTAACTTGAAATTTTGCTCTCTAAATTAAATTAAACGTCAAATACAAATTCCAGGACTTACAACCTATTACGTAACGCACGCATCGGATGGTGGTCGATAATTTTTGCAATTTTGAAATCTCTAAGGTAATTCTAAAGCTTTCACATTACAACATCCATGACCATTTTTAAATTTCAAAAAAAGCTGATCAGCTGTTAAAATTTTGTTGCAGCTACAAAAATTTTCTGTCTGGTTTCGTTTTAAGTTTCGTGATAAATCAAATAATATTTTATAGTTGATGCCGGTTTTGTTTGAAAAACAAATAATAATATATTCTCAGATGTAAATATTCCTGCTGTAGCTGCGCTTCTGCATTCTAAAAGCTCAATATCACTCTTTAAATTGTCTAGCATCTATTATTCTCTATTATATCTATTATTCCAAACTTATATAAGTTTAGGAAATACCTGGTGGTTCAAAATACTTCCGTTGATAATATTGTGAAGTACGACGGGTGCCTCCAAAACTTTGACAAGGTTTGCCTAGTTGATACTAAATATTACATAAGCAAAGTTCAGAAGAGATTTGCCAAATTGGTAGATGTTTCCAAATCTATTATTATGTTACTAGTTTCTCTGTTCTGTTATTATTTTTACATTACCATTACAAAATATTTAGTTAGAGTAACAAAAAAAAAAACTTTGTTGGTACCACTTCTAATAAAAAATTAGTTACTATTACAAATTTTTTTTCTCAGTGTGAAAGGCATGAAATTGATTGCAAAATATGTGTATTTTTGTCGCAAATGAGGTACTATAGTTGGATTTTTTTAAGAATAATACAAAAATTTATGCTAAACCGATGACCGCAAAACATTAACCAATGAAATTGATTTGAAGTTAGATGTGAACAAAGCGTAAAATTTGCTAGTATAAAAATGCCTAATTTTAAACCAATTTCATTGGTTAATTATTTTGATGTCATCGGTTTACTATAAATTTTTATATTATTTTTTAAAAAAACTAATTATAGTATACCGCATATTTCCCCCGCATACTTTACTTACTTTTACAAGTGTAAAAGTATACATACTTACACAAAAAGTATGTAAAAAGCATTATATGCTTACACAAAAGTACTATTTTTCCGCACTATTGAAATAATGCACTAGTGCGGAAAAGTAGTACTTTTCCACTCTTTTTAATATCACAAAGTAACGCTTTTTGAAACATAATTAGAAAAACAAAATTAGTTATTTGCAATTTTTTACTTCTGAACGTAAAAAAACTTTTCTTACCTAACTGCAGTTCGTGCATTTAAAGAAAAATGCATTTTTTCACAATTTCAAACTATCACTGGAGGGAAAATTTTACTAACCTGAGTTTCTTATAAATCCATGAAGTGGGCCCTACCTACAATAATAAAGAAAATTTTTTGTTAGTTATTATCATTGCAGATGAAAACGGTTTTCTTCAAATAACCTTTATCACTGTAGTCCTTTTGCCTTATTCCTAGAAGCCAGGATAGCTTCTTCGTTGTTCCTTCTAATAAACTTAAGTCATTCACGAACCCGAACACTAGCACATTTTTTTTTCACTTAAGTATTAAAAAGAAAATTGTTCTCGGAAAACAATACATAACACTCTCGTTCGCGGAAAACTGAACATTTTTCCGAATTTTCTTCATACGCTTACTTTTAAGCTGAATACATACACTAGCGTTTTACGGAATGCGATTTTTGTTTTGATTGGTTAAATTTCAATAAAACGTTCAAATTTTACTAATTAAAACAAAAATCGCATTCCACAAATCGCTAGTGCGTGTATTCGGCTTAACGCCTTACAAACGAATGACTGATATGAGTCCGTACGGGGCACTGCGTCATAATTCATATATAACTCTTTTTTTGTTTCCTGTATGCAATTTTAATCGAATTTTGTCTATAAGTTTCCCACTCTTTCGTCCGTCGTGCATTTTTGTAATCTTCATTTTCAAACTATCAAAATAAAATATATTTTTGTGAAGATAAAATTTTTTAATAGCGTAAAACTTCTCATTAATCATCCCAAAAATCTAACTAAAGTGAAATTGACTCAAGAGTATACAACTATCAAGAAATAGGTAAATAATCGAGGGGTAAACCACGGTCAAAAATTGTGTACACCAGACTTCCCACTACTTCGGACTTCCCAAACTTCTCCGGACTTCCTGGACTTCCTGGACTTCCCCAGACTTCCCCGGACTTCCTCGGACTTTCTCAGACTTCCCGGACTTACCCGGATTTCCCCGAACTTTCCCGGACTTTCCAGACTTCACCGGACTTCCTCAGCCTTCTCACAAGTTGTACACCAGACTTCCCGTGAGATTTACCCCTCCGTCGCAAATAATAAATAAAATATCACAAATCACTCCAATGTGAAGAAGCAACTCAAAATGACTTATTGTTACATTGTCTGAAATGTTATAGTTTGTAGTATGCCAAAACAGAATGGATCTTTTATTAAAAGAAGAAAAAGGAAATAAAATTTTCTTAAATAAATTATGAGCTTAGTGTTGTCTTGCAAAATTCAACCATAAAGAGGAATATCAGATTAATGTTCCTGAAATTTATAAGCTCGCTTTTAACACAATATAAAAACCTCGAGCAACTTAATTTGAACAAAACAGATTCCGCAATTAGATTTCCTTGGAGTCGTTCAACGAAAATTTGAAAGTAGAACATTTATAATCAAGTGCTACCTTAATCTGGACTAACTGGAATTTATATTGCAGCATAATTATGCCTTCTAACAAAGTTTTAAGGCTTAAATACTTAATTAATTCTAAATATCTTTAGTTCATTATTTTATGTGAATATCTGGCTTACTTTATGAATTTAGTTCCAACCACAACTTTATGTTTTCCTACAAATCGCAAAATGTGAAATTTTCTCAACAACAAAATTTTCTCTCTTGTTACCCGTTTAGATTATAAATAAAATATTCAAACTTGCATAGGAGCAGTAGCACTACTTCATGTAAATTTGATTATGTTTAGGATGTTTTCTGGTACATCACTCGAAATTTCAGCTTTAATCTCGTTTTCTGCTTATTCAAAAATAGCAAACTCGATGTGCTTAATTACGATTTTACCATAACAAAGGCTCACTTGCATTCCACAATTTTTCTGCCATTTTATTTAATAATTTTTGTTACAATTCCATTTGTGGTTCTATTTTATTAATTAATGGCTTTTGAATCCATTAGAAATACAGAAGTTTGTTTAAGTTCAAATTGGTGTTGCTCTATAATTTGTGAAACCACATCAAAATTATTCAATCCCTTGGGCATCGAACAAACTAAACCACAATAAATAGCATAATTTGCGTATTTGTGAGACCGCACTGACTTATTTTGGGAAAAGTTGGATTATACGAGTAGTTTGTGTATATCTCTAAACTATATATAAACTAATGAACTAACATTAATTCAATTTAACGATAATTGATAAAATTTTAATGAAACATTTCCGTTTCATCCTCATCTCTTTTCTCATTAAATTTTATTTCTCGGGCTGTGTTTTGCATTTTTTTTTTGTAAATTCGACTCGACGAATTAAAATTACCGCTTAGTCATTTTGAAAAATACTCATAAAAAGTTTTGGAAATTTTATTGTTCCATAAACGTCAGACACAACTAAAATTACAAAACGCCTTCTAAGAAATTAAATCGTAAAAACGCATATCCCTTTGTCTTTCTTAATGAAAGCGCATTTGGATTAAAAATGCAGTCCCAAAACTGCTTTTTTTCGTCTTGGAGCGGTATTTTATGATTGCTATATATGTACGTCTGTAGTAGAGATGCCTAAAAAAGTATAAATTATTTAGTGGACACCACCGGAATGATTAACACAATAAAAATTATATTATAGGAGTTCATCTTTAATCTCATCCCTCAGATGCGGTGCTCAGAATTCGGTGAATTATTCAGGCTCTTAATTGCGAAGCAAAGCGAAAATTGAAGCCGAACGTTTTTGAAAAAATCAAAAAAATCCTAGTTTAAATTCGCCTGCTAAAAATAACGCAATTAAAAGTAATTATTTTATTTTTAATTACTTCATATTCATTTCGGTTTATTCCTTAAACTTTTAAAAAACTTTTAATGCGAAGTTTTTCCGAACAAATTTTATAATTAAAAATTGCCCGAGTTGGAGAATTTTATATTCGTAAATTTTCGAGTTAGACAACTTTGTAACTACTTTTTAAGCTGGGCAAGCAAAACAAGTTGTTAACTTAACAACTTACTTTTGTGTAAGCACAGTAGAATTATCAAGTTGTGTGCAAATCTTTGTCTCGAGATAAAATAACTGACTTTTCTATTCTTTTCATTTTCTCGACGAGAGTTTAATTTTATTTACTTTTTACTCCTGCATGCCGGTATCCAGCAGGCGAAACTTGTGTAAAGTTTTACTTTATTTCCAGTTAATGGGGGTTGGTCGCAGTGGTCGGCGTGGACGGAATGTAGATGTCCGGGATCCACTTTAGCAACAGGACAAAAGAAGTCCCGCACTTGCACGAACCCTCCTCCCAGCAACGGAGGTCTTCAGTGTCAAGGAATTAGCGTTCACAGGACTAAAGATTGTCAAACGTGTCCTCAAGGTATTAATTATGTCTTTAGTAGTTTAGTAAGGATAATCGTTAAATTTGTATGCAAATTGCGTCCTTTGACGCTATATATACCAAATTAAACGATTTTTTTATGTTTATAAAACTAACGTCGAATAAGTAAGTGCTAACACGCTTTTTGCCACTTGTTTTGCTTGTGCTTACGTAGAAGAGCTGGTTTTGGACACGACATACGAATTCGACGACTTTGAGTCGTCGTTCGGTAAGGGGTTTGTAAGTTCTCCGTTATCGATCCTGATAGTGTAATTTCTGTTAATTTAGCGGAACCGCCACGTTGGTCAGCTTGGTCAGAATGGTCAGATTGCAATTCGGATTGTACTCGCAACAGAAGGCGCCAATGTATGATTAACTCTGGTCAATCACGTAGGCAATGTATCGGAAGAGATACCCAGACGACTCCGTGTTCCTCCGAATTATGTCCATCCACTCAACTTGCAGGAATTCGAGAAGGTAAATTATTAATCAAGTTTCAAATTAAAATTACTATTTGCTGATTTGGCCAAACGCTTAATAAGAATAATTATGTTTAGTTAATACGGTATTCATCCTACCCTATCGTAATTCAAAACCGCATCCTAACAAGTGTGTTTGTTTCCAAACACATCAAAACCGCACAAGGGTTGAAGTTTCAATTTCTCCAAATTTGTTTAATTTAATCAAAATTTGAACGATGCGACGCAAAGGAGGCTGGACTCTTTTATTTTTTGCAAACTCTTTGCATTCCACGCCGTGCTTGTACTTTTATGTAAATGCCAGGAGTGATTGAAAGGGGAATCATCCCCTGCTTTATTTATAATGGATCTCAGGAGAGCCGGTATTATAATTTACCCAAAGTATGATAACGGTTAACAAACTAACTAATAGAAAAGCTACATAAAGCAATATAAAGTGCGTTGCAGCGTTGCTAATTTAAATGATTCTCATAACCGAGTGTTCGGAAAAGCGGAAACTATTATGACGGAATCGATATGGGATATCTGCCGGTACGGTAATGATGGCCAAGTCTCAACCACATTCGACATAACTTGGGATTATATCCGACATTTGGCAGCCGATTATAGCGCCTAGAAATGTTAATATTGACCGTCAACCTTCTGCTAATCCCCAAACCAAATCCGGACCAATATTGGAGAGCATATAATCCAGCCAAGTGTCGCGTATTTAATGAAAATTTGAGTTATTTACAAACGTTTTTCAATAAAAATCAACCTGAGAGTAATAAAACGCGTAATGGTCCATCAATCACTTATTTTCCAAAATAAAAATCCCCACGCAAAATATATCGAATCCTTATTCGTTTATGAATAAATCAAACCTCCTTTATAAAACATGATTTTGTATTGTGTATGTACGATCATAAAACTTTCAAAAGACGAAATACTAAAGTAAATAAATTTTAAATTTGCCGCTCGCTTATTTTATAACCGTCTACTATCTCAAGTAATAACTTTGTAAGCCGTGTGGAATTATATGCATATTGCATATTAGAGAAGGCCACAAAATTTATCAAAAGGAAATTTGCATATTTTAGTGAAAAAATGGAAATTTCACACTCTTAAACTTGTGTTTTTTGACGCTTTCGAAGCATTTTCTTTGTAACGGGAACAATTTTTTACCTCCCGGAAACGAGCAGGTACAAACTTTTAAACATTTATTTTACTTAAAATGAAAAATAAAATTTTTCCAAACAATACTGCGTGAATAATCGCCAGCGAAACTTGTACTTCTCGTTCTCTCGAACTTATGCTATATTTTGGGTAAATTAGTTCCGGGTTTTGATGGTGGAAGCTCGAAAACTTTAATCCTTACTGCCTACAATGCTGGTGAGCTTCATTGTCGAACATATGTAAGCCGCTTACACTTCTTAAATTACATTTCAAAATTAATAATTTTTAGATAAGGTGGATGCGGTGGTACGGCTTAAATCTCTTCATTATCTTTTCGTTCAGGAAAAATAGGTTAAATTTAAATACTACGTCACCATCATTAAATGAAGATTTATAATTAATTGAAGACCTATAACGGAAGCGATACTCTTCAGTTTCAAGTGTCAGCTTTATCGTGCAGTTGCACTTCAGACTCCCAGAGAGTTTGCCCCACTTTTTAATTTGAAATGAAATTTGCATATCTGCCATTGTAAAAATTTGATGGAATTGTATTTATTACAAAAGCGATTGAAGCTGTCAACAAACCACTGTTTGAATGAATGAAGAGTACTCTAACCGCCAGTGGCGGTTCGCATTAAGGTGCCAACGTGCCATGGCACTACTCATTTTACTCGCTTTATCAACAAATTCAATTCATTTTGGTTCAAGATTAAGTTAGAATCTCGTTAATAAATATAATAATTAAGGGTTTTGCCAATAATTGTATTACTCTGAAATATTAAACTACACCGACTGATCAGCAAGCCTGCGACTTAACTAATAATTAATTTTTTTTTCAACTTTTCAATTACATAAGAAAACCGTATCTTGAAAATTGGCGTACTCGAGCTTTTCTTACTGTGCTTTCAGGATTGTTTTGTTGCCATAAATCAGCATTAAATGTAGAAACACCCTATTTTTTTAAAATAACCCTGAGTCTGGCGGTATAACTCAAAATAGAACCCCTATATTTTTTTAATTTTGCAGTACCTACTACCTGATTTACGATTTTCGAATCTCAATAAATTACAAAATTTTTTGTAGTAAAAATTAAAATTAGCGACTTATAAATGTTGAGCAAATTAAAAAAGCCTTCCATTATTTAAAACTTGGCGTTGACACGTGAAGGAATTCCGTTAAGATTTAAATAAAAGCACCCCTCTGTAATAGGGGAGAGCTTTTGTGATGCTGAGGGTGCAAACTCTAGAGATTTCCATATGTGACAGGGGTGAATAGTTATGGAATGCGATTACGGTTCTATTCCTTCTTTTGGGACGTCAATTTTTTATAATTTTATACTCTAATTGACAATTTGAATTTTTTTATCCAACGAAAAGGAGATTGTAGCGCGAAAATAAAACAACCTGAATGTTACATAAGGAAGAACATGAAATAATGATTAGGGGGTGTTATTGTCGTGTAAATACAAAAAGCTTCTGTGATCTCGTTATTATGCGCCACGAACCATCACGTCGAAAATTTGCTATTTGGGGAGGTATTACATAAAATACTGTTATGGACGTGTATTAAAGTTGACTTTTTCTTCCGATTTCTCATTTTTTGGGGCGGTTAATTTGTCGTCAAGTAGAAGCGATTAAATTTGATCGTTTTATCTTAAGATGATTACGGACCTTTAGTGAATGCAAAATTTACTAACGGAATTTGACAACAAAGTAAGGAGTTGTAGTGTCCCCAGACATCCTCAATTATAAATGCACCCTCCTTAAGAAAATCCTTGTAAAATTCTTTACATCTCGGCTAACTTCTGTCACTTGTTCCTTCTCTTATACTGATTATGCGTTGGAAACTCTTAACATTTATATAAAGTTTCGCGAGTATAACAGATACGTCAACTTGAAGTTGGCATAAAATTTTGTATGCAAAAAGCGTACACTTATTACCTGTATTTTTACTGAAACATAGCAAGAATACACACAAAACTAGGACGCCGTTTATGCTACTCTTATTATACGCGAATAGGAGCAACAAAAGCTCCGTTTCTCAGACATGCTGAAATTGCATTTTGAATTGCCGTTCTTTTTAAGAGAAAATGAAAAATGCTCAAAATAAAACTAAAAAAAAATTATGAAACCTCAACGAATTTCTTCGTGCTGCCATTGTATTGAGTTTTTATTTTAAATTGCAATTTAGAAGAACGGATGACACCGAAATTTACATAATTGGAGTTTATTCGAATTTACGTTTTCAAGTAAGAAGTCGAAGTGTGTGGTTTAATTAAAAGGACGATATTGACAGTTAGTTACGTCGTGGGCGTTGTTGTAAATTTAATCACCCCCTAACATTTTCAGACGACTCGTGAGCTTATGGCGTTTTCTTCTACTTTAAGTTGTATTATGTGATTTTTAATCTCGGAAATGAGGGCGTTTGATGAATATTCATTCGGAATTAAAAATAATAGCCGGGGTATAAACTCGAGTTATTTTTATCTTTGAAAGTTTACACCGAAAAAAATAAACCATCTAGGCCCTCATGTTAATCATTTTTTATTAAGTCAATTAATTAATCGCCGCGACGGTTGCGGCTTTCACGAGAAGGCGAGCGTGGCGAGCTTAAATCAAAATTTTCTGATTTTTAAACTCCACGTCAGAAGAAAAGATTAAGGAACTTATAGGATCAACATTTCTGAAAGGCTTTTGACAAACGAGACATGGCAATAAACTTAAAATTCAAACCGCACACGTACGGAGAGACTTAATACTTTTCTCTTCGACTTGAAGTGATGCACTACAATTAGAGCAAAAGTATTCGATGATTCCAGCACGTGTCTTCACTTAAACGCACACACGGGTGGCAATTTTAAATAAATTTAAAAAAGCACCCGCATTGCGAAAGCTGCAACTTTAAAAAATCTTTGTTGTTTGACATGTTAAATTGATATTTTAATTAGGAGGACGCAACATGGGCTAATCGATCAAAACATTTGCCCTTATGATTGCCAATTAACTTTAAAATATAATAATAAAAAATTAACGAACCGAAAATAGTTTGATTTTAAATTTTTTTGCCCCCTCGTTCCCGTCTTTACGATAACAATAATAATTGTATTATTTTAAGGACAATGAACGATCCATCAGTATAATTAATTTAATTTAACTTGAAACTTAATTTATAATTTTCTAAATTGAAAATTTACATTTTCAGTTTCTTACATTGTCTGCCTACCTACTGTGTGTTAATAATTGAATTTACATTAACTTAGAAACCGTAAACTTTCGAATGGAATTAAAAAGTACATTCGAATTAAATTTTTTGGTCAATTAAAATTCAAAGTTAAAATATATAAAATAGTTCGGGTATACTCAAAAAAGTTTTTCGTATCTGGAGGTACTAATAGCAATGACCAAACGAAATTTTTAATTTGAGCGTAAATATTTAATAATGGAACTCGAATACTTTGCAAACGAAACGTAATCCTAACTTATACCATAAGCTGAATATAATTAGATTTTTAATAAAAGTTCTGAATTTGCAAAGCAAAAACTCGGGACATGTTGAAAAATAAGCGCAAGTCTAACGGAAGTGGCTTCAGACAGCGGAAATACAATGTGCCTACTGATTATTTATTATTATGGCTTAAACTTATGGGGGATTGTATTGTATTCTTTTAATTCGTCGGTTTTATTGCTTTCACTTTTTATTGTTACGATCGTGGTATATCTCAAAAAAATTCCCAACAAACTCATAATCGATAGTTGATATAACAAATTTGCATTTGTAAGCAACAAATTGATTATTCACCCCTTTTGGCTAGAAACGGATCTCAAATAAATTATTGAAATTATTTCGAAAATTGACCGGGCAACACTAAACTGGACAACTGTTAGGGTGGACAGTGCATTTTTCGGGTTCTACAACTGCTGCAGACACTTTGGAGGGTTGTCGTGATGCATTGCACTATTCGAGCGCTTTTTGGACTCTCTCTGCATAAGTCGAGTGAACGAAACTGCAAATCTTGTGCACTTACCACACAATTTATGCTCCGAAATTGTAATGTTAAGTACAAAAGTCGGGTTTGATAATCAATTGGTTAGAAAGTAATGTCTGCTTAATCGACTTCAAAATTTCTTGCATAACATGCTCTAGCTACGAACGGCATAACTTTTTATAACTCTCGAAGCAGTTAATCCGTAATCTCATTTTTTTAAGTTTCAGAAAGAGGGGTTAACTATGAAGGAAGCACGATTGTTTTAAAGGGGAGTTAATTCGTGAAAGAGTTTGCGAGACAATTTTATAAGCTAATAAAATGCAACTGCCCGTTTATGTCACATTTGAATTTTCAAATTGGATGCAAATTTATTATATTGAAGTTTGTTTATACTTTCCAAATTTGTCTAATGTTTTGGAAAATATTTTTCAATTACATTTGAGTTGGTTTTTGTAAACTTCTAAAATATAAAGAATGAATATAAAATAACAGGGAACACATTTTTCTACGCATTGCAGTGCAAAGTTGACCATTCCGAAAATTATATGTTCGATACATTTAATAATAATTATCACAATTTAATATAAAAAGCATTAATTTTCATTAAATGTTAAATGTAATTCTTAATTCATTTCTGATTGACTTTCTATGAAAATTAAAAAAAAAATTACTTTTATTGCATTGACCACTATTTTAAAAGCGGATATATAATACGTTTTAACAATAGGTATCGCTTAAATTAAACAATGGGGCAAGTAATAGCGAAGCTTTTAATAAAATTTCAAAACTATAATAAAATAAAAATAGTTTTTAATTGAAAATTTAAATTTTTTATTCAAGCAAACAGGGTGCCATATCGTACAGGGCCTAGGGCGCAGGCGACCCCAAATCCGCCACTGGTTATTACTAACGTAGCTAGATCATAGTTCGAACTTAGACTTTAGATCACAGCAGTTAAGGCGCGTCTTGGCTTTAAACTGCACGTTTATATTTTTGTTTCACAATTTGATATATAAACTTTTTTTAATAAGAATTTAAATTAAAAAAAAATTTTTAAATAAGAAAAATTTAAGTACTTATAACAAAAAAAAATGTAAATCTTCAGGCAAGAACGGAACCACCATGAGGTACAAAGTCATAAAGATAAGTATAAAATCAGAGCAAGAATCTCAGTATACTCAATTTACTGGTCGAAATAAAACTATCGTTTGTAAAGCAATATATCGGCAAAGTATTACTTTTGGTTATGTAGTATCAGATAGGTGAACCTTATGTGTTTGCTATTAGACTGAATGGCGTCGTTCTTGGTTTTATTGGTGAGAAGCAATTTATTGTGTCTTTCTATCGATAGCCTTTCGAAATTTTACAGATCTTTTCAAAACTCCTATAAGATTTGCCCATGCGGTACTACAACAATGTACAATGTGTTTGGTAAACCAATCAAAAAAATTTTATGTAGCATTCTTCAGCTAATTAATTACTTAAGTTTTTGTATATTTCCTTTCTAAACTGATACCATTTTTGCAAAACCGCTATATGTATTGTTGGCCTAAAAGTGTGGAGTTCTATTCGACTAGGGAGTCTGAGATACATTAATTAATCGAAGACCCACCGCTTAAAGTGGAACCTGTGATCCATATACCAACTATTCGACAATAACTGAACAGGCAGATGTGAGATTTGAACCAACAATGGTGAATTTTTTTGATTGCGAATTGAGGATTATTTAAATTTGTGTCATCAATTATTCAAAACTGACAATTGTGTTTTCAAAGCTTTTTTGAGTATTTGTACAATAAATGGAAAATAAGGGATTTTACATTCGTATAAACACGAGGCGCAAACCAGTGCCGACAATGTTTTGATAATAAAGTACAACTCTAAGCTGACTTTTGTTAGATTCAAAATATACGTTTTCGGAAAGCTGCCTGTAAGCTTTTTACTCAAGATTTACGTACTAAATGTAATATGTGGTTAAGATTAACTAAAATTCCTTTGCGTTTAAAAGTGGTTTGATGTAAAGTACGCGTTTGTGTGGAATTAATAACCGAGACGCCAGAATTCTTCACGCTGCTTTGTTAATTGCATTATCCACATTAAAATTTAATTTTATTAAAAATTTTCCTTCTTATAGGTTAAAAATTCACTTTGGGAGTTTTCTAAAGTTTTGTTTCTATTAGCATTTTATTGCAATTTGATAAAGTGGCTTTTCACAACTTGTTGGGATTTAAAAGTTTCTTGCAAAAACCGAAAGCTGTCTGTCCATTTTTTACGCTTGAATAATATTTATTCTATATGATACAATCTCGAAAAAGAACAGTAATACACTGAAGGAAAAGTTGTATTCGAGTGTTTCTCGAATATAAACCAGATCCCCTCAATAAATATATGACTAAGAAGATGCCATTCAAACCATTTCTCATGTTTCTTATGTGTTGTGATTGTGATTCATTTCAAAGTAAATATATGGCAGTACTATGGAGTTTTAGCCCATTTTGTCGGCGATCGAGTCTTGCGAAAATAAAAAATTGTGGTCTGAATTATATATCGACGATAACTAACAAGTGCCGCAAACGGTCTTAAATTAACCAATTGTGAATTCACCCCCGAAACGCCCACTCGTATAAAAAATTAAGCCCTCATGGAAAAGCGATGCGACTTAATTAATAGCCCTCGTCATACTAATCAATATCTAATCACCCCTATTGACCCAGCAACAATAAAAAACTTAACATCCCCTACAGAGAGATATTCTTACCCACATCGTCACCACGTAATAATCTCACGCGTGTTTTACTGCGAGGTTCCACGCCGTATTACACTAACTTAATTATTATTATAAAGAAGGAAATGGCACATTTTATTAATAAAAAGAAAATCGTAATATCGAAAAGTCTTGCAGTTAAAGTTTTAGGGGTCGTTATTTTCGATGTTGGCTGATGTTCCTTTAAGTTCCCACAGAAATGTGCAGTTAATGGCAGAGTTTGCAAGAAAATTGCTGTTTCCAAAGATTGCTATGTATTGAACAGATGAATAACAGCTCACGGGGGCACTTTGATGTTGAAACTCGCAGTTCTTGCATGGTTGGAAAAGTTGCCGTATCGTGAATAAGGGGTTTCCGATGGAATTTGCTGAATAGGGCTATTTTGTGAAGCAGACGAAGTACGAAGTAGTAACTTCTAAAACGTTGAATAACGTGAATGCGTTTCCGCTTTCCTCTTTTCTATACACTGGGCACCTTAACCAGCGCATCCCCATTACATAAATTTCAATCGAACAGCTTTTTTTTAAATATTAAACTTTTAAACATCAATTCATAAATAGTTGCGAGTTAGGTGTGTACAGAGTTGGCCGAAAGTTTTATACTATCGCTTAACGATACATTAATTTTGCGTCCCAATATAATCCTGTTGATGACAAAAGTTGTACGACTTTATATACGCACGTAAGCGATAAGGGTTGCAAAAGTTAACCAACCGATCGACTGGTTGCTACTTATATATTTATTTGTGAAAGCTTGAGGAAATGTTTTTTGCGGCTGTAAAAGTTGAAAAAAATTCCGTATTTTCACATTACCGAATGTAGTTTTCATAAAATTTTGCCTAACGTACAGAATATAAATTTTGATAAATTTTTAGGGCGCACGTTAAAGAAACCCTCTGATTAGAAAGAACGAGTTAAATTTTAGGAAGGGAAAAGATGTTTTACAATTTGGATGAGCTTAAAACAAGAGGAAAAGCAGTAACGTGCAATGATATACCTACAGAGAAACTAAATGGGTATTAGAATTGAATACCAAATTTCGGAAATGCTTATTACGTGACCTTTAGTATAAATTACACAATTTCATTGTTAAAGCATAGGATGAATACGTAACAACAAAGATGAAGGCTAAACCAGATGGTTACATCTGCGGATTTGAGATTTGGGTCTCTGGTATTTTGCTGAAAGTTGCATTTTCTAGCGATAATTAAAAATTAATTGGTCACGAGGGAGCGATAAATTTTAATACTTTTAAAATTGCGTGTAATTTCGTAAATCCGATACACATCAAGAATCAGAAATTTGATGCGTACACACATGGTCCCTTTAAAATGGCGTCATTAGAGTTGGGGTGGAAGGTGGCAATTAGCGGGGTCGTAGGGAATGTTGGGAATTCCGGCGGAAATGCTGCTGTGCACTGTCACAGCTACTCAGTTAGGTAGTGTGCAAAGTGTGCCACTTTCCCTCGTCGCTTTATAGGGGATGCGTTGCAGGCAAGGGTGAGGATATTTTGCTCTTCAATGTGTGCGTGAGAGGGCACGAGTGCGGGATTATTGATAGTTTGTATGTGTAAATATTTTGTTTGGACCCAAAATTGGAAGGCGCCTGTTTAATATGCGTATCGAATAGCAAAACTTACGGCCAAAATAAACAGGTGCGCGGTCGAGGTTTAAGAAAAAAAAAAGAAAATTCGAAAATATATAGTAATTTACGTTTTTCTGCGTTATTTAAAATTTAAGCTTTCACTCGAATCTCCTCCACGAAATATATTCAAACTTTTTCGTTTTTTATTTTCGCCTATCGCATCGATCTTCATAGTCCTCGGCTGTTAGTCGAGTAAATGTTACATAACACCCCGCGGAGCAACAAGATGAGCTATGATCCGATTTTCTTTTTTCATCCTAACAATCTATATATTGTAACCCTCACGTGTTCATGCACATGTGCCGCGCTCTAAAAAGACTAAATTTTATTTACGATAGGCACGAGATCGCTTTTTCTTAAATTATTTTACTCGCGCAATAAGAGCAATTTTAAAAAAGTGGAAGTCGTAATAAATCCACATATATTTTAACCTCTTTACCTTTTCACACGATCGGCGAAGAGGTGAAATAATTTACGTTTGGAAGTTGCAGTAAGTTCATAGTTCATGCCGGAATTTATCCATTGTTACTTTTCTTCTTCTTCTTCTTTGTCTGCTACGCCAGAACATTGCCACGCTATTTTTCAAACAGACAAATCGTCGAAAATTTGTTTACCCTTTTCGCTTGCACACACACACACACCTATACATGCCCATGCATCTTTGTGGCAGCCCGACCTATACACCCAATTGTGGCGATTTCGTTGTTGGTCACTGTACGCATAGCACATAAAATTACAATTTATTTGCGCTAGGTGGCGCTCGTTTACTCTCCGTATTTTCGAAGATAAAAATACAGACTATAAATGAGCATGTGGCATCCGTTGCCACATCAAATGCATTTATCTGAAAATATGTTTAGGACTCCACAAGCTATGGATTTGCTATGTATAGGGTGTGTTTAGAATGCCACATTTAGTTTGCCGTTTGTCTCGGCAGGGTGCGCGCCATTAGAAACGTATATAATAATATATATTATACAACCAACGATACAACGTTTCTGAGCTCGATACACATATTATACTAAATTTTGCAACATCGCTTCTGTAACTTTATATTACTATTATTAAGGTTATTTAGAAAATGAATTAACCGGAATTAGCTGACAAGTTTTATTAAATAAAAGTATAATACATTCTATTGCATGGTTGATTTATAACTTTAAATTGAATTACAATTTTAGCATCATTTAACTTATCAAATTCTTTTTACTAGGACAACAAATTTTACTAGGAGGTGAAGACCCCTAAAATAGTTACGTAATATTTGAATTCAAAATTTTCAATTTAAAAAAACACCCGAATAAAACTTACCAGTGAATTTATTTTATGTCGGGCTTTCATAATCAATTAATATGTATTCTGCCAATTTTTAAAATTGACTGAATGTTTATTAAAATTAACATTGAATAAAGTAAACTTTTAAAATTTTCATTTAGCTCCGAGCCACATACGTTTGGTGCCGCTTGGTACCGCTATTTAAATTTGAATTTAATATACAATTAGATCACCAGATGATAAAATAAATTAGCGATGTAAAGTAAAGGCATTAAAAGTTTATCTAATCATTGAAACAAGAAAACCAATGCTATTGAAAAATTTAATTTGAACTTACGGAGACTACGGCTACTCGTCATCACCGATTTCGTCCGGGTTCATGGTATATGTAGGGCTTGACTAGAATACGCACCATTACTGCTGACGTCACAGTATTGAGGTAGGTCAGCAGTTGGACTAAAACAAACTTTTTTCTTATGGGATTTTACACAGTACAAGTTTTGATTTCATGTTTTAAGTTAATATTTCAACACTAGTACAAGTTTTATACAGTTCAGCTAAGCTTATTTTTAATACATTTTGGTATAATAAAGTTATTTTGAAATTAATTGGTAAATTACTTAATATAATAATTTCAAAATAACTTTATTATACCAAAATGTATTAAAAATAAGCTTAGCTGAACTGTATAAAACTTGTACTAGTGTTGAAATATTAACTTAAAACATGAAATCAAAACTTGTACTGTGTAAAATCCCATAAGAAAAAAGTTTGTTTTAGTCCAACTGCTGACCTACCTCAATACTGTGACGTCACAGTAATGGTGCGCATTGAACGTGACCCAAGTGGAAACTCCAGATGGCCAAGCGTTTAGAAAATCAATTTTTTTCTCGCAAATCTAACATTACATAAATCTTTTATGTTAGGTTAATTTGCAAGTACTATTAGCGGTAGGAAGTCGGACTAGTACTCCGAGGGTCGCAGGTTCGAGTCTCTTGTGGGTACTATTTCTTTTGCTCTTTTTCAATTTTTATGATCCTTACGTGACAATGAACCGAAATAAAACTTAACGTATATTCTAGTTATTCATATTTTCACACAGGGCCGCGTTAAGGCATATGAGTACCCTAGGCATATTTTTTTTGCCGCCCCCTTAAAATTAAAATTTAAACTAACTTATTATAACAGAATAATATTTATTAGCAAAATAAGTATAAACTCTGGGAACTTTATTTACTTAAACAGTAGACATTTTTTTTATCTTCGTTTATTTTTATTCTTTACGTTCTTACATTACTATGCGGCACTTAAAAATTGTTTATGTTTTCTACATATGTAATATGATTTTTAAATACCTAAGTATAATTTACAATCAAGTTTCAATTTATGTTACATTTTTTATTAGAATTAATTAGTATTTTTGCCGCCCCTAAAAGACTGCCGCCCTAGGCAGCTGCCTTTCTTGCCTAATGGGTAAATCGGCCCTGTTTTCACAAAAAACATAGGCCGTCATTATTTTAACATTTTATTATTTTAACAAAAAGGGATTTTAATTAAAGTGTACACGAGGACTTCATATAAAACTTTTTTTATAATTTTGTATTATTTCCGAATTTTATATCACCCCAGCACATGATAATATTATAAAAAAAATTTTACGAAGCCCTCGTGTACGCTTTAATTACAATTCCTTTTTGTTAAAATAATAAAATGTAAAAATAAGAAAATATGAATAAATAGAATATGTTAAGTTTTATTTCGATTCATTGTCACGTAAGTATCGTGAAAATTGAAAAAGAACAAAAAAAAATGCTACCCACCTGCGAACCTCGTAGTACTAGTCCAACTTCTACCGCTGAGCTAACTTTTAATTTGAGCTAATTTTTTTATCATCTGGTGATCTAATTGAATATTAAAATCAAATTTAAATAGCGGCACCAAACGTATGTGGCTCGGAGCTAAATAAAAATTTTATAAGTTTACTTTATTCAATGTTAACAAACATTCAGTCAATTTTAAAAATTGACAGAATACATATGTAGGAGATACGAATAGGAAAAGATCTTCACCGATCTGTTTACGGGATGAAATACATTTTATATCAAATTTAGTATATTAATAAATATATCGCGTATGGGTTGCCTAAAAATTTTCCGGCCAAACTATGATTAATTAAAAATTCAAAAATTACTTTTTGTAATTTATTTAATACCAATCGAAAATATGAAGCCTATAGAATATGCTAACGTAGGGTTGCCTAATTTTTTCCTGGCTCAACTAAGGGGTTGCCAGGTTTAAAGAGGTAGTCGAAAATAGATATGTATCTTCACCCATTTGTTTACGAAATGAAACGTATATCAAAATAAGCGCTCTTTCATTGCGAACACGATGATATAGGGTTGCCTGCTAAAAACCTGACCAAAATAGGGGTTGCCGAGCTTTAAAAAGTGAAATTTTTATTAAAACGTAAATGTGCGACAAATATGTAGGTGCGAGCAGTGTACGCGTACAATAGAAGAGGATGCAGTTATGGTAACATGAGATTAATTTTTCGTCGAATATTTTATCTTAAACACTTTGCATTTTTTCTTCAAAACAATAAATGCTTAAATTGGCAAATGTAATAATTGCTCACCTACATTGCTGCGTCCTCTTCTATTGCACGGGTACACTACTCGCACCTATTTGTCGCACTTTTACGTTTTAATAAATATTTCACTTTTTAAAGCTCGGCAACCCCTATTTTGGTCAGGTTTTTCGCAGGCAACCCTATATCATCGTGTTCGCAATGAAAAAGCGCTTATTTTGATATAAGTTTCATTTCGTAAACAAATGGGTGAAGATATCTATTTTCGACTACCTCTTTAAACCTGGCAACCCCTTAGTTGGGCCAGGAAAAAATTAGGCAACCCTACGTTAGCATATTCTATAGGCTTCATATTTTCGATTGGTATTAAATTTATTCCGTAAACACGTCGGTGCAACTTTAAATAAAAAGTCATTTTTTAATTTTTAATTAATCATAGTTTGGCCGGGAATTTTTTAGGCAACCCATACGCGATATATTTATTAATATACTAAATTTGATATAAAATATATTTCATCCCGTAAACAGATCGGTGAAGATCTTTTCCTATTCGTATCCTAGACTAATAAATGATTATAAAAGCTCGAATATTTTTCACTAAAAAACCTACCACTAAAATAAATTCACTGGTAAGTTTTAAATTCGAGTTACATTAGTTTATAATAATTTATTTATTAGTCAAAGTTACAATTTTTTGAATTTATAAGTTAAAAATTTTAGAATTAATCGAAAGGTGAAAAAAAAATTGTTGAACGTCAATTTTGAAAATGCACATTTATCTACAACAATTATTACACTTTTTCAGCATTTGTTTTCATGTTTTAATAGACAATTTTTGAGTAGGTAATATTAGTGGTAAATATTTTTGAAAAACAATTTTTTAATTTTTCTAATATCATGTCTACAAATAGAAATGGAAAAATGCACCGGATAGTACGATTGTACGTATTCGATTTCAAATCGTCTGTGAGTGCGAACAAGGGAGTCATTTCTTTCTCACTCGCAGACGATCATATTTCTGTCCTATTTTTTATAGTAGTTACCAGATAAAGCTTATCATAATTGAATATTCTAGAATCAAAACAATTTTTTAAATTTAAAAGATCAAAAATTACAGAATTAATCGAAGGGTGAAAAAAAATCATTGGACGTCAATTTTGAAATACAAATTAAATTTTTCAACAGTATTGGATATTTTTTTAAAAGCATTTTAAAATCATTTCAATGATTAGATAAACTTTTAATGCCTTTACATCGCTAAATTTTTTTTATCATTTGGGGATCTAGTTTATTATGAATATTAAAGTATTAAAATCAAATTTATAAATAGCGGTATCAAACGTATGTGGCTCGGAGCTAAATAAAAAATTTAAAAGTTTCCTTTATTCAATGTTAATTTTAATAACTCTCAGCGTTGATTGACGCTTTCAGTCAATTTTAAAAATTGGTAGAATACATAAAATGATTATGAATCTTGTTATCTATAACAATTATTACAATTTTTCAGCACGTTTTTTCATGTTTTACTAAACAAATTTTGAGTAGGTAATATTAGTGGCAAATGTTTGAGTAGGTGGTAGGTATAGTATTTAATCTTACAATTTTAATTTATGAAAAACAATTTTCTAATTTTTTTAATATCATGTCTAAAAATAGAAAAGGAAAAATGCATCGGATAGTAAAACCATTGTATGTACGATTTCAAATCGTCAGTGAGTGCGAATGAGAGAGTTATTTCTCTCTCACTCGCAGACGATCATATTTTATAGTAGTTACCCATGTAGTTACCACATAAAGTTTATCATGATTAGTCAAAGATGCAATTTTTTAAATTTATAGGATCAAAATTATAGAATTAATCGAAGGGCGAAAAAAATCATTGGACGTCAATTTTGAAAAATAAAAATTTGGCGCGAGTGAATTGCCTAACATTGATTCTGTTTTTTATTTTATTTAAGTTCAAATTAAATTTTTCAATAGCAGTGGTTTTCATAAATTTTTTAATCATCTGGTGATCTAATTGAATATTAAAATCAAATTTAAATAGCGGCATCAACGTATGTGGCTCGGAGCTAAATGAAAATTTTAAAAGTTTACTTTATTCAATGTTACTTTTAATAAACATTCAGTCAATTTTAAAAATTGGCAGAATACATATTAAATGATTATGAAAGCTCGACATAAAATAAATTCACTGGTAAGTTTTATTCGGGTGTTATTTTTTAATTGAAAATTTTGAATTCAAATATTACGTAACTATTTTAGGTGTCTTCGCCTCCTAGTAAAATTTGTTGCCAAAAAGAATTTCATAGGTTTCAGACTGATGGAAATAGTACTGCATGTAACTTATGATGCTAAAATTGTAATTCAATTTAAAGTTATAAATCAACCATGCAATAGAATAGAATGATATTATATTATGTACTTTTATTTAATAAAACTTGTCAGCTAATTCCGGTTAATTCATTTTCTAAATAACTTTAAAATATAAAGTTATTGAAGCGATGTTGCAAAATTTAGTATACATATGTGTATCGAGCTCAGAAAAGTTGTATCGTTGGTTGTATAAATTATATTATATACGTTTCTAATGGCGCGCTCCCTGCTGAGAGAAACGGCAAGCTAAATGTGGCATCCTAAACACACACTGTACCCAGCAAATACATTGCTTGTGGAACCCTCAACACATTTTTCGGGAGCTTCGGGTCTGTATAAGCGGTTGAACAAAGCTAAATATCTATTTATAACATCACTCATATCAGCTATTAAAATACTTCCATTAGCTTGGCATTCAAGACACTATTATTTCTCAAAACAAATTCTAAAACTAAATAGTGTGTGTGACCAGGGGGCGCCACCATACCAAGTGACAAATGTAGTCACAATCTGGTTAAAAGTATCCAAGATACAGACCCAATTGTGGCGTACTACACACAGATTCAATTCCCGCCATATATTCAACGGTAACGCCTTCTTTTAACTGGTATTTTGCAACCTATTCGAATAGAAGCGGCAAGCTCAAATCGGAACACATTAAGCACCTATAATAGCCGAGTTATGGCAAATTTTGTTGTGGCGTCCGAATGTAAGTTGCCACAACTAAAGCGTACGTCACAATTGAGTTTAATGCACACACAGGTAGCCACAGTTAATGCCCCACAAACACGTATACGTACATACAACTTTATAAATTAGCTGCATCAAACTTTAACGACTCTCTGTGATTAAACATGCAACACCCATGAGACTATCCTAGGGCCGGTGCTTTTCCATTAGCAAACTCGTCAATTTAGCAAAAGCGTTTGACATTTTTTCGAAATCGTGGTTGGTGCTGTGCATTTTTTCTTTTCTTCCAACAGCAGCGTGTTGCACGTTTTGTACAAAACGTTAAATACGAAATCCTGCCCATACACGCCGACGACATTCCTTTATTTTTACAAAGCGCGTGTGAAAATTTAAATCGATAAAAACGTTTTCACTTTCTAAAACTCCAAATTGTACACAAACTTCTAACAAGGTGACGACACAAATCCTAATAAATTTTTTCTCCAATGATACATTTCTGATTAAACCTGCGTATTAGCGGCTATTTATAAATTTACCTTTTCTTAAGTGACCTATTATTAGGCTCATTTTAAAAGCAAAGTTGTCTTATAAAAACCTAAATGAAAAACTATTTTAATTTAATTATGTCTCGGCGTGACAATTTAAAATCTAATTGGCTTCAGCTTGAAGACGGAAAAGACGGTATTCTCTTTTACACATGTCAACCTTTTTAATAAAGTTTTCCTTATGGTGTCAAGTGGAATTTCAAATGTTATTTAATTTCACTTTTCACCGACAACATATCGTCACCTCAGAATTGGTTTGTTCTACATCCATTTTTAAAAATTTTTTAGTTAGTGTTAGATTTGAGAAGAATACTATTGGTTTGTTCTATATCCATAATAAAATATTTAAAAAGTAAAGTCGAAGTAGTATATTTTAGCATCACTTTTGTTCTATATCCTAAAACTGAAGTATTTTCTAAGAATTGTTTTGTTCTAAAGCTACTGCATCAAAATTGTTCTATATCCTGGCAGAAATCACAAAAATTTTTGTTCTATATCCTAGCAGAAATCACAAAAATTTTTGTTCTATTATGTATTTGTAATCTTATCGGTAATAATAATAAAAGCGCATTGTTTCGTTGCACTTTTGCATCTGTTTGGTCAGTTTATTGAAAACTGTCTTGGTGTTAGGTATGATTATAAGTTTTGTGTTATTCAATTTTGTGGTTATTTAATGTTAAATTGTATATAAAATTAAAATGAGCTCTGTGGGAACGGAATCACCTTGTCCGGATTTACCAGAAGAACTTTTAAGGTAAAGAACACTTTCAATGTATATTTATTTGCAATTCATTTAAAAAAATATATCACCTTATTAGAATGACCGAAGACATTTTGGAAAGCCGTGCTTCAACTTCCAAAAACTTAGAAGAGGGCGAAGAAAAAAGTGGACATAGTGAAATCGATGATAGTGATAGTGATTTAGGTAGTGATCCAGACTTTATTCTACTCCCAGCCGACGAAGATCCTATAAACGAGGTACTTGAAGGCGATGAAGAATTGGCAGACAAAGTTGGAAAACAAGCCTCTAGGAAGAGAAAGCGGAATCCAGACCAATGGAAATCAAATATAAGAAAACGCCGTAGAGAACATGGACAAAACTACAAAGACATTCGAGGTAATAATCACCTACCACGACATGTGAAAAAAGGTTGTACAAGTTGTACTTTTCGTTGTACTACCTTAATTTCGGAAGAAGATCGAGTCAAAATAAATAAAGACTTTTGGAGTCTTCCTGACCAACAAAAGTCTCACTTTTATAGCAAATATGTGTCAAGAGTGTTAGCTGCAAGAAAAAGAACAAAGTCAGAAAATTCAAAAAAAAAATACAGTTTCATTTACAATTTGGAATTTAATAATACAATATTTAAAGTTTGCAAATTATTTTTTTTAAGTACTCTTAATATTAGTCAACAAAGAATTTATTACTTTTCTAATTCACTTCAAGATTCTGTTACAAATACACCACTATGTCTTAATAAGGGAAAAAATAAGAAGAAATTTACTTCAGAAGATAAATTACAAGAAGTACGAAATCACATAGAAAGTTTTCCCATTATAGATTCCCATTACTGTAGAGCTAGTACAAACAAAAAATATCTAGAACCCGGGCTTAACTTAACAAAAATGTATCATTTATATAAGGAAACTATCCAAAGCGAACCTGTGAAATTTAATATTTACTCCCGTGTTTTTAACACAGAATTTAATATTGCTTTTTTCAAACCAAAAAAAGATCAGTGTGATAAATGCATTGAATTTAACCTGAATATGAATTCCACGGCTGATCAAATCTCCAACCATAACAAGCATCTTGAGGGTAAAGAATGGAGCAGAAATGAAAAGAATTTAGACAGACAAAGTAAGAATCCTGATGTTGCTATTATCACTTATGATTTACAAAATGTTTTCCCTTTACCAAAAGCCAATGCGTCAAGTTTTTTCTATAAACGAAAACTTAATTGTTACAATCTGACAGCTCATTGTAATATTAATGGGATAACTTATTGCAGTTTTTGGAATGAATCCATTAGCGGACGCGCTGGTAACCATATCGCTAGTGGGCTAATCAAAATTTTAAAAGAGGTTGTTAAGGACAATCCTTCTCTTAAAAAAATCATATTATGGTCAGATTCATGTGTTCCCCAAAACAAAAATTCTTTTACATCGATGGCTTTAATTGATTTTATTAATAACTCGGCCATTATTGAAACAATTGAGCAAAAATTTTCAGAACCAGGTCATAGTAATTTACAGGAAATAGATGCTGTACATAGTGCCATCGAAAGATATATAAGAAATTTAGAAATCCATAGTCCGATTAGTTTGTTACGTATTCTTACAAATCTGAAATCACCTAAAGTGAAACTGAAAATAATGCAATTAAATAAAAATAACGATTTTTTTAATTATCAAGCAGCAGCTGGGAGTTATAATTTTGTAAATATTCCTTATTCAAAAATTAAACATTTAATTTATAATAGAGACTATCCTTTCAAAATTAATTTTAATTATACTTTTGACAATTTAACATTAAAAACTGCAAATATTATAAAAAATCAGCAAACTAGAAAAACTAATGTTACCCCAACTTTTTCAAAAATTCCTGTTTTAAGGCAAGATGTAAAATTGAGTAAAGATAAAATAGCTGATTTAAAATCAATGCTATCGTGTATGCCAGAATGTGATAAAAATTATTACAAAGCTATTTTTGATTAATAATACCTTGTTTATGTTTACCTAATATTTATGTTTATCTATTAGGTATTTTCTATTTCTATTGCTATTATCTATTGTTTATGTTCTTGTAATGTGTATAACTAAAATATAAATAAAACATGTAAAAAGAATTGATGTTTGTTTTGTTCTATATCCCAAGAAATTTATAAAAACGTTCATAAATAGCCGGCATTGTTCTATATCCAAATGCATTTAATTAATTTAGTATTGATTACAATTAATTCTAAACAATTTTTTTATGGTAAGTGATAGGGTAAAAGATATAAACGACAATATGCCAATTAAAACTTTTAAATATAATATGGTTCCAACTATAATAATATGCAAACTTCTAATCACTTTTTCTCGATATGCAATTTCGAGGAGATAGAACAAACCAATTCTTAGGTGACGAATTACTAATTATAATTGTTAATTAAAAAGTCACACTGCCGAGGCGAGGTTTGATGGGTAAACTCTTGGGCGTTTGTCTAAGGAAAACCTTGGCAGAGAGAAAATTTTCTTACACATTTTGTGTAAATACCAAAACACAATTTTCCCCTAAATATTTCGCTTTTTTCTTCTTGCACGAAAAAATATGACGTGTTTATCTGCTTGAATGTCAGTAACAAACATTCGTCTCTGACATACAAGACAAGTTCTGATATCCTAAAGGAAAATTACTAATTCGAAATTACGTTACTACATAGCTTATATATGTGTAGGTTTGACAGTTGTTTCTTATTAGTAACGCTCTCGTGTTGTATTATTTCATTTTGAATTTTTAACGAAAATATTGAAAATAGTGAAACTTTCGAATTTTAAAATTGGAGTTTTATTATTTTTCGATACGGAATTTTTATTTAATTAATATAAAGTGTTAGTGGTATAAGCAGGGAGAGGGATAAAATTAAAATTAAAAAATTAATGACGGTTTTGGGCTAGCGAAAAAGCCCTATTAGCCTCACCGTAAATCTTCTCAAATCCCCGCCACTGCGCGGCAGGAGTGTTTTTACCAATTTTATTCAAAAAAATACTTTTAAAACTTTCTATTGATTTTTAATTTTTGAATATTTTAAAATTTGTAAAAAATGTACTTTGTAGAACTTCTCTAAAACAAATTTTTTTGAACGACAAAGCTCAATTTAAAAGCTATTGCAAAGTATCGGTAATTGAATGGCTAATACCAAAAATAGAGTTTGATTGAGTGGATCGATTTTATCCGAAGCTCTCTATTCATGCTGATTATGAAAGAGATTAGGACCAGATGTTTAAGTGATTCTATGGATTTATGTTCTAAGATAGAAATTGTGATTCTCTACAGCGCAGCAGTAAAACCAAAATTTAATTTTATGCAGAAGCTTATTGGTGCGGTTTTCTTGTGGAAAAAATGCACGTTTGAAACTTGAGCTACAGCAAACAAAACGTTCACTAACGTGAAATTAAGTTCCTTTTCCTAACCGAAAAACGCTAAAAAGGTAGCTCGAGGCTTTAAATTTCCTGACTTGTATTTACACATAAATATCCCAATCGAATTTTCTAGCGAAAATCTAAAATCGCTGTTTAGATTTCAGTTAGTAAGCATTGCTTACAACCTGACGGCTAAATTACTTCCGTTTGACCGCACATTACTATGTTTCAAGTGCAAATAAGCGAAATTTATTGCAAGGAGCTAAATATAGTCGCTTAATTATGAATTGGGAAAGTTTGTTTTGTTTTCATTACCATACAAAGTAGTTTTCCTTTTGAATTTGTGAAAGATTTACACTCGCTTTTCACGTTTTCACTTGGTGATAAATGTTTTTTCTTTGTTGCAGCAAATTTAGCCGATACACAAGCAGATTTGGCTCTTTACATCGGACTCACGGTGGCGATTTTCTTGGTGACTTTGTTGTCCTTCTTTTTGATTCGTGTTTACAGAAGAAAAAGCCATCATCAATCTTTATACAACATGACCGCTAACGGTAAGTGTTTATTTTATTTGTTTTCCTATTTTCCGGTCAAGTGGCGACCGAGAGACATCACCTACTTACATGCATTATATGCATTTTCCAATTAATCACAAAAACCCATTTGGTAAACGATTGTGGCTGCTCATTACTGTATAATTTATCGCATTATAAACTAGATAAGCAGCATATGAAACAAAAAATCGTGTCTTTCGACAATTAAAAAAGTTTTTTTCCAAGCTACACCAACCATCTGGTAATAAAAGACATAAATATTGTAATGCAACGACCACTTATACATTTAATTACCAAAATAATCAGGATTAATGTAAATAATAAATAATATTTATATGGGAACGAATTCTAAAAATATGGTCATATCCGAAAATTTGTTAATTATAAATAGAAATAAATAAATTGTTTGTCCAATTAAAATAAATTATTTACTCTTGGCGGTGCTCTAAATTATTTTCCAAATGAAAACCATATGCGATAAAAATTCGATATGAAATTTTGAGTTGTGACGTGTCAGCTAAGTTTGGCTGCCTTCGAAACGGTTCAAATTTTATATGGTAATTATGGCAGATTCCAAAGCATGCATCATAATTAGACACTAATTAGCTGGAGGACGAAGAAGGTGGGACAGGCCTTGCTTTCTCGCTATTAATAATTTCCCGCTTTGTTTTTGCACTTTTTGGAAACCTTTTGGATTCTCCTTAAACAAACAGCGTTGGATTATTTCTAAAAACAGATGTTTTCTCATAAAACAAGAAAACGTTTTTTGAGTGTCTCTCGGGGTTAATTTTTCCAATTCAATTATTTCCCAAAAGCGTTTTTCTATTATTCGACCGTTCGGAGTGGCCGAGGAAATTTGAAAAACTGTGTCTATATTTAACGACGTGATGGAATTTGCGTCAGAGACATAATGAAGGATGGTCGTCGTAATTTTCCAACCATTAAATTTTAACGACATTTTCCAACATTTCCTACATACTACATCTTCTTTACGGTTTGGTCGGTAAAAACGTTCTCGTTTGAGAATCCCATCAAAAATCGTCTTCTAATTCGAAATAAAATTAACAAACGTTGTTCTTAAACGTTCGCAGAAGTGCGAAGAAGTCATAAAATATTGTTGGAGCTCATTAATCTTTAATATGTCAAAATTGTAATTTGAGAACCCTTTAACTATACCACAATCCCCACAATTTTAGAATTCTTTAGTCTTTTACTTTATAGTTTCTAATTTTAGATTTATAATTTCCAGTTGTATCAACCGGCAATATTTTGTTAATTCCGTAAGGATTACGTTCCAACGACAGCCTAGCAATTGGCGGATCCTAGTGATGAATTGTTTGAAAGATGATATATCGCGCGCTTTGGTCTATTAATCTTTCTGATTTTATGTGAATATTAATGGCTGAAAGCGCGCATGTTCTTCCGAATGTTATTATTTATACCGGAATTACGAAGACACGAACCAAAAAAGTAGATACAGTGTACTTCATCAATTTAATTTTGATGTACATCTCTTTTTTGACAAGTGTTAGCCATTTTATATCATCATTAATTTATGTCATTTTATTTTCTTTTTTTTACAGAATACCACCCGGAGTTCTTCCCAGAACACGACAAAAAATCCTTATCACTCCAGCCCGACCTCACGCAAACCGTGCCCCCTTGCTACGAATATCCCTACACTACGCCTGCAGCTTCTGTAACGCGTTCCGTGTCGGAACATCATTACGACGTCCCCCATTTGACATCGGCAAGCGATATTCAGATGTCACCCGCCACGAGTTCGACCCTGGAATCTTCCAGCGGAAAAAGAAGTCAACTCAGCGGCCTCACGAACAATTGTAAGTTAACTTTACCCACCGAAAAGATTTTCGTTACTCAAAAAAGCTTTCTGTTCACAGCAGATTCCACTTACGAAGTTGCTACAGAGTCGGTAACGTTACCGTTAACTTCATTACCGGCCGCTTACGCCGTGACGCCGGCGACGTCGGGAAACTACACTAGCGCTACAGTGACGCACAGCGGAGCGTACTTAAACCTCACCGAAAGCTCCGTCAGCCTCCTAATACCAGATGGAGCTTTATCGAGAGCGCGAAAGCACGACTTATTTTTATCAATTTTAAACGAAGACTGTTTCAGACCAAAATTAGCAGAAAACGTAACCCAATTAAGTCCAGTTGTTTCTTGTGGACCTAACATAGCTTTAAACAAAGCGGTAGTTTTAAAAGTGCCCCACTGCGCCGAATTATTAAATAAAAGTTTGTGGTCAATTTCTGTGTTACAAAGCGATTGCAGTGATTCGCAATGGCAAACTGCCGTTACATTAGGACAAGAAACCATAAACACAGAAGTTTTCTGTCAATTAGATAACGAAGTGGCCTACTTAGTAACAGATTCCCTTTCGCGATTCGTAATCGTCGGTCAATCTGTAAATGGATTTGCCGTCAAGAGGCTGAGATTGGCAGTTTTTGCGCCTAAATTATGTTTTCAATCGTCTGCCGATTATAGTGTAAGAGTTTATGTTTTAGAAGACACAGATAGTTCGATAGAAACCGTTTTTGGGCAAGAAAAACGATTGGGCGGCAATCTTATGGATGAACCTCGCGTTATTCACTTCCAGGACGGCGGAAACAACCTCTGCTTAACTCTAGATAACATTAGCGAGGGTTGGAAAGCTAAACCCAGTTCCGATTACCAAGAAATTCCGTTTAGGCATTTGTGGCAAGCAAACAGCAACAGTTTGCATTGCTCTTTTGCTTTGGAAGCTTACGAAATAAATCACGGTTTAAATTTCACGATAACTGTTAACCAAAAAGGATTCAATAACCACCAAACGTTTAGGGTGTCTTGTAAAGATGACAGTTTTCAAGCCAGAACTAATTCTACATTTGTGCCAAAAATTACGATACAAAGCGAATCTCCGCGGTCGACGGTGGAATCGAATAAATCCTATAAAGAAGACCACACCAATACGCCCAAAAGTGCCAAAAGTTTCAAGTCAAACGACGACTCCATCACGTCGAAGTTAGCCAAAAATTTAATTTTAACCGATAGGGGCGTATCGACATGCGACGACTTTTCTTTTAGACTTAATCGCCAAATTAAGAAACAGCTCTGCCAGTGTCTGGATACGCCAAATTCTAGAGGCAACGATTGGAGAATGCTGGCACACGCTTTATCTGTCGACAGGTACATCAATTACTTTGCTACCAAACCATCGCCTACCGAATGTATTTTGGATTTATGGGAAGCTAGAAACAGGCAAAGCAATGCACTAACCGAATTGGTCAAAATTTTTAAAGACATGGAACGATACGACACCGCGACTATTTTAGATAATAGTTTAGGCCCTAATTGGTTATAAATTTTGAAAATTTTTATAATGTTTTGTGGTTGAATGTTTTGTTGTGTAAATACTATAATAGGTAGAGAAAAAATGTTGAGTTTTATCGGTACAACAAAATATTATGTCGCATCAAATTTTTTGTGTTTGTTGTTTCAAGTTTTGAGCTTTTCTGTAACATGCTGTATATAATATAAAAGTTCGTTGATATTAAGGATAAATTTTCAAAATTGTATTATTTGGAAAAACAAGGTAATTTTAGAATTAAAAATTTGTTTATTATGTTTTCCGAGTTATATACAGGATGAGATGAAAAAATTGCCAATGGAAACAGTTTCGATTGTTGTAAGATGTATGTAAATAGAAGAGATTTTTTGTTGTACAAAGTGTACCTAATTAATTGTATACTGCCATTCTTCAGCTAAATAGACATTGTTACGACGTTTAAACAATTTAATTTTTCGTTTAAGGTTTGATAAATTTTGTATACGTTAACTTGACGTGAGTTATTGAAAATATCTCAGCGATGATGGATATTTTTGTTAAATAGACTTTAAAAATTCGGTTGTGTATTTTATTTATACCGTGTATATGTGTACATTAGAAAATTTTAAGTGCAATTATTACTAAGTTACTGGATGAAATTTTACTTTTTGGAATGGGGACCAGGGACCTCGAAAATTGTGCAATTGTGCAAGTTTGACAAAAAAAATCAATAAAGTGACACTTGTTAATGGGGCACATAATAATCTGCTACAACACAATTATTGTAAAGGATTCCTGTATTTATATTGTAGAATAAAATATTTGCAAAATAAATGTGAATGTAGAGTTTTATACAGAAATCAAAAGTAGTTTTCTAGAAATATTATATTAGAAAATATTTGTACAGAATTATTAATTTTAAGTTGCGTAATAGACGGAGTTTTTTACGTTAAAATGTATGATGATGTATTTTAGATTATATTTAACGTGTATATACAGTGAAATACAATGAAATTTTTATACGATATCTTTTCATTTTATGAGCGTCTTCAAAGATATATATATTAAATAAAATTATATTGAGTGCTGCATCCTTACAACCCTAAGGCAAAGTTGCCAATATGACAGACTATAAAATAACTGTATGTCCATCTAAAATCCTAATAGAATTGCGATCGCCACCTTCGATATTAAACTCCAAAGGGAATTCTCTTCTGCTTTATGGAAGATTTAGTTACAGTCGAACCAAAACTAGCAAGAAATTGTCGTAAAATTTTTTAATATGTCTAATAAAATGATACTTCACTCAAGAATATAGCAGTAAAATTTTTGATAAAGTTTTCTAGAAATGTTTTGTGCAGTTTGTGAACATTTTCTTAAGTTACTTCGATTAGTCGTCCTTTTAATTTAGAACCGGTAGACCTAACTCGCTTTTTTCAAAATTCAAAATAATTATTTGCTAATTGATTATTATAAATTATAAATTAACAAATAGTCTGTTCTAGAGATCACTTGTTGTCCTGGTAGTGTGTCCTTGGTAGTCCTTTTGCGGGTTGGCGTCAATCTCTTTAATTTATTTTTTAACTGAGTTTTTCTATGATATTCTTCCAATGCCGGTTTAGGTCTTACCATGCTATTTTGTGCTTGAAAAGTGCTACATTTTTTTAGCCTTCGGAAAATTTGTACTCGGAAAACTGTCCTCTAGCTACCTTACTACTTTAAATTCGAAAATGAGAGGACATCATTATGAAGACATTTTAAACCATTTAGGTAGATTATGGTTGATCTTGAAGACGTCAGAAGATGTTTAGTATTTTTGGAATTTCTTAAATTTAAGGTTGTTGATTTTGATTTTGGTTCAGTCCATGGTTATTTTTCATAACGAATTTTGTTTTGAAAACGTGATTTTTTGTTTCTGGTGTCAACCAATAAAATTATGAATAAACTCTTAATTTCAATGAATCTAATATTCAAAACGGATATTTTTCTCTCCTCCTGCAGAGCGATCATTTGTTAAAAATTGTTATGAATTATTATTAATAAATACCTAGCAATAGGCTACACAAATAAATAAAATCGTATGTTTCATCTAATTTGAGTTTAAAACATTGAAACAATTTTCAAAATTCATTTAATTGAATCTCTAGTCTCTTACTGATAAAAAAATTTAAAGTCAAAACTTGAATTGTTGTAAAAGTTTAGATTTTGATTCAAAATTTTCGTTTTGAGCTACTTTCAAAATAATGTTTAGCTGTTTTTCGAAACAAAACTTTATTTTACTTTTTAAAAATTTTAAATTTCTTAATTGAAATAACATTTTCTGTGTTTAAAATAATTCATAACATAATCTAAACAGTTTATATATTTATACCATCATAAAAACACTAAAATGTAGGTAGCAAAAAGTGCAATATTATTTTTTATTAAAAAGATTTCGTTTAACTTCAGAATTTTGATATAATATGGAAAAAATAAATTTAATAAAAAACCTGATTGAATGAATTTTTTTTGAAATTTTCTTTTACGATTTTCAAAGAACAGGTACTTGTCCGAATGAAGATAAATTTTAATGATGAAAATTGATAATCATCAGTTTAGTGATAAATAGTGTATTAAATATTATAACTTCTAGCAACCTCAAAACTGATTTTAAGTTAGATTTTCAAAATATATTTAAAATTAGTGTGGCAAGTTTATTTAAAAATGTTTTTATTGAATTTTTATTTAAGAAAAATTTAAAGGAGGAAAAATATCTGAGGTACAAACAAAGAAGCATATTTTTGCGATTTTCTTTTGCAGAGTACCTTATTTGCTAATAATTTTTAAAAATTTTACATTTTAAGCATTATAATATTAAGAGTATTCTGCTAAATTTTCGTTAAAAAATAATGCAAAATAAGCCAGTGGTAGTGATAAGAACTGAGTCTGAGAACTGAATACATAAGGTACATTTGTTGGATTGTTGGATTTGAACAAAGGATTTCTTTTTCACTTACAACTTAGTTTTTAATTAACAAAAAGAACAGTTTTTGGCAAAAATCACAGTTTTTTGATTGCACCCTTACCAAAAATTAAAAAATTAATATTTTGTTAATTCCTTCGTTAAAATCCAAGATAAACTTATGTACTAAAGAAATATTTTTGCTTTTCTTGATTTCAGATGAAGCAATCATGAGTTGTCCTGACTACCGCTTGGAACCTTTTTTGTGATGTGACTCAGTTCTCACCACTACCACTGGCTTATTTTGCAAGATTTATTAATGAAAATTTAGCAGAATATTCTTAAGATAATGCTTAATAATGTAAAAAAATTTTAAAATATTAAGAAATAAGGTACTCTGCAAAAAAAATATCACAAAAATATGCTTCTTTGTTTGTACCTCAGACGCTCAGACCCTTTTCCCCCATAAACACATATTTTTTTTCGATTTCACACGAAATCGTGCGCATCTTCTTAAAATTAAATGAAATCTGTAATTAAAATATAAAATTATCTTTAATTATGTACTAAAATCGCAGCACTGATTAGCAACATTAACTATTTTTGTTAGTTTTAGTCGGTTTTCCTATAGTAAAAAATTGCTTTGTTTCAAATATTTGTTAAATAATAATAATTAGGTAATCCACAGAGCGTCGATGTTTGCCCGAGAGTCGAGCTAAGAAATTCCTAGAAGAATTTCTCGCTCAGTAACTCAACCAGCAAACACTCCAAGCCACTGCTGTAGACAAGTATGAATTTCTTATTCTTATTATTTTCACATTTCACACAGATTTGTGAGGCATATAAGAATATATTTTTAGTCAATTTTTTTGTGTATGAATCAAACTTAGATTTCATTTTATAATTTTGCATGGAGTTTTGTTTTTAAAATAAGTAACTGATTAATTACTACATAAATGAGTTACTGAAATAATAATAAAATATTTTTAATCGCAAAGGGCTTATTCTAAGGATTGAATTTTTTGTGTTAGAAAATATCCTGTTGTAACTTGAACATTTTTAAAATATGCATAAGAAATCACAAAAATTAGCAAAAATTCAAGAATTATTAATTGTATTGCTTCAATAAATTCGTGCTTTTAAATCCAATATGGTAGTAACATTTGAATCTGATGTGTAAATTTAAAAACTATGCATGACAGATTTAATATTGAAAACTACTTTTATATTTATGAGTCAAATATTTATCAAAAACAAACATCCCAGGGATCATAGTTTGGAAAATTTTGCAAAACTTATATTTTGTGTAAGTAGAAATTATGTACTTGTACTTCATTAAAAATGTTGAAGACTAAACGAATTTACTTGATTAATAATTTATAAATTTTCGCTATTTAATTTAGTTTTTTAATTAAGAAAAACCAGATTTGTATTTTTTCAAATTCAAAAATTTAAAAATTGTTCTTGAAAAAACACAAATTTTCCTTAATTTGTCAGACTTCATTCAATTTATTATATTATTCCCATCTTCTAATTTTATCTTGTCTCCAATCTTAACTTACCTTATTAATAATTCAAATATGGATCTTATCCGAAATTATAATTATATTATGTAGGTACTTTTCAATTCAAAAAAATCAAATTGTTTTTAAACACAAAATATAAAAACTGAAATCAAAATCTCAAATTTATTCAAAATCAAACGTTTATGTGGCAATCTTGCCAGCAAGAGCCTGATTGCCCCGTTACTAGCGCAACATCAACTTCTTAAGGGGAAAACCAGAAATTTCAAAATTTACAATTTAAAATAAAAATATTGTTTGCAATTAATTAAATTTAATAATTACTTTCTGCGTTTGAAGAAAAATAAAAATGTTTTAATACACTAAGCAAGTATCATACTACTTCTAATGTAATTTTAATTCTATAGCCTGGCTCACCTCTCTTTAATTACTTTACTGTACTTAAAAAGTCTAATTAATTATAATTAAATTTATTAATACTGAATTTTTACATGTCGTATCGTTAAAAGGATTTAAAAAAATAATTTATAATCTAAAATTGAATTTTTGACGCTATTTCAAAAAATTAATATCGAAATTAAATGGAAAAATCTTGAAATGTTTTTCCTTCGGTTGGTGGCTATGATAAATTTAAAATGAAAGTCCGTAGCTTGCGGTAGAAATCAACTTCAAGTTTTATTATAATTTATTGCTGACCGAGGGGAAGCACATAATCACGAATGGTAAAAAAGATAACACAATCCGATTTTCTTCGACGCTTTGCCGTTCACTTTCAGTATGTTAAAAGAAGTGACTGTGTCCTAATAATAAAATCAATTTTCCTTTAGATTATTTATTATAAAACATAAAATGTTTCGATGCCATTTATTAATTAATTAATACTGCGGTATTTATTATCGACTTCATACGAAAAATATAAAAAGTTTATTTAATTAAATCTGCTTTAAAAAAAACGTCGCTCGTTATTTTGTGCCGAATGGTAACATTACAAAATTAATGATTTCAATTAAAAGCAAAAGAGATTTAGTTCACAGCTCTCGTGAAAATTATTTCAATTTTCAGCGACGACAGTGTTCGCCATATTCTGAAAAATCGGCTATATGCTCGGTGACGTCATTTATTGCAAGTTATTAAAAAAGCTCGACTTGATAAAAAAACCTTCCTTCAACTTTACTTTAGACCTAGAATCGTTTAAATCAGCTTAGCGTCGACCCTTAAGACTAATCAAATATATTTTGCTTTACTGACATTTTCCACATAGTTTTGAAAATTGTATTTTATTTTATCAGCTTTTCCGGGCGATAATCTAGTTGACTTGAAAAATATATCATTTTAAAAAGTTGAGAGCTTTTCACGTTGACTTTCCATTTTACTTCCGCTGTAATTCCCTAATTTAAAGCACCGGCACCGGCTTTATTATGGCCATTTCAAATAAACATTTGCCGTTCTGGTTAACATTAAAAATACAATTTTCTTTCATCCCACTTCAAATGGAGCGTTAAGTGAAGATTTAATTTATCGATTCGAGTTGAAAATCAAAATAATTTTAATTATACCAAAGGACGTTGTTGGGGTATCTTGAAAATCTCATCACGTTTTGTAGATTAACAGGTACTTAGGGGAAAGTCCGAAAATTTACACCTGATTACATCAGTATTCCGGACAAGAAGTGCTAGATCTGTCTCGGTCAACTTCAATTCGACACTTTCATGTAACTTTTTTTGTAATTCCTCGGATCATCGCAATCGCTAAGCCACTCTTTGGAAACTTATTTAAAAATTTCGGTTTAATCTTCAAAAAGCACCGCTTATTTATAAAATGTAATTCTTCGAGGTTTGTCGAGGTTAATGATCAACATAATTGTTATCACGTCGACCCTTTTCCTCGGCACAAAAAATAATAAGCAATTATTAAATTTTCATTTAAAAAAGAAAACCGAATAATAAGAGTATGGTGCGAAACGCATATAAAATAACAATCCGTTTTGATGAACAAGAAACGAAAATCACTCTGATACAATAAGCTGTAACCCAACACTTGTTCAACGTTTTTTACAGGACGCAAACTTAATTTTCCGGGTTGTGAGCTGAGCCGAGCGGACAAGGAAGAAGATTTGATCAGATTATGAGGTTAAAAAATATTAACACAAATCTGTCGCCAGGGAATTCAACATTTGTAACAGATTATTCAAAATATGCACCGATTCATATCTAAATAGCTTTTTTGTGTGTGCGAGTGAGGGTGTGTGTGTGTGTGGTTCTTGACTTTGGAAAAAATATTTATGAAAAGAGAAATTGTTCATGTAAATGTCCTCAAATGAGATACAGGAAACCGATGCCCAAACGTACAAATGCATCGGCATATATTATTGGTCAAAAGACTCAGCGAGCGTATTCCAATTGTGAATTATGATTTTCATCCCGAAACGAATCATATTTTCTTTGGATTTTCAAAGGATTTTTGTCTCCCTTTAGCTCGTGCTCGTTTCCTACACTTATCTCGCATAAGCACATTGCAGTGGCCATATCCGTTTACAAATTATTCTTGCTTCTCACTCGAACCTATTGAAGTGCCGAGCGTGAAAATTATTATTGATACATAACACTTTGAGGGTGCCAAATAGACATGTTATATTCATAAGGAAAGAAAAGCCAGAAACGAAAACTATCCTCTTCGTTATCGATATTCAAGTTTACCGAAAGAAATTACGAAATATTTTTAAAGCATATTACGGCGAAAAATGTGCACCCTTAAATGTAAAATTTATTCACCGTGTTTAAAGTAGGGTTATTATTCACCACTTTGTAAGATAAAGAAACAATTTTATCAGTAAGCCAGTTGAACTGCTAACCAAATGCAATCTTGTTTCGAGACCATTAACTTAATTACCAACCCTTTCTCAGAGAGAGACAATAAGATTTTAATTCTGTTGTACATAACAAAGATAATAAATTATCGGGCAGTGATTTATTAAGCGTAGCGAATATTAATTTGTTCCGTCTGAAATGAAGCAAATATTATACTAAATGATAACGGCACCAAATAGTTAATTAGATATATTTTGTCTGCACAAAATTATGCGAGAAAGCACGGGAATTCTTCCTCGACTAAACCGGAACAGAGTTTTGGAACTTCGTGGATTACTTTATCATTTCGTCTGTTTCTTAAACTTAGCAGACTTGCTTATTTTATACAACCTTTCGGTTAGGTGTTAATAAAAATGAACACCGTGTGGTGTAAACGTTGCAGGAATGAAAAATTTCCAGTAGTTAAGCTCGAACTCAAGCATTCGATAAAACACTGTATTTCAATTTTTTGTTTCTATGATTCTTCCCTTATTTAAAAAAATTTTTTACTAAATAAAAATTATTTAAAATTAATATCACAATCAGATATTAACAAAGCTACGTTTTTAATTTTTTAGCATTTTTTGTACTTTACTTTAAAATTTTTAAAAGAATTTCTACCAATCAACTCAAAATTGATTGAGAAATTTGATTTCAGGACAAGAACTAGGTACGATTGAGCTGTTGATGTTCCCTAATCCGTAATTATTATAGAATTATTTTTTCTTTACCCTTGTTTTTCATTTTTGAACCAAATTGGGAAATTGAATCAATTTTTTTAATCTGTTCTACATTTTAATCTAATTTTTGAGTAAAGAATTGTTACAAACTTTTTCATCTTGAGATTAGTGGAAACACAAAATCAAACGAAATGAAAACTATATTATCTGTTTAAAGACAATGGAAAACTTTAACTTTCGCATCGGTAATTTTTTTATAGTGAAATATTAGCATATTTCTATAAAAGTTGAGTTTAGACCAGCGACGAACAAGGTATTCAAAGTCGCAGATTTTAATTCTTTAATACAAAAATTTGTTAAACTTCAACTCAAAATTATTTCAAAAAATACTAATTTTTGTGGAATACATATTTTTTCTTAAAATTTAACAGGATCCATACTTTAAACAAATCCATGAAAATAACAAAAATAAACAAATTCTTTTCAGATCTAAAATTAAGTCACATGACCGTTCCAAGGAATGTATGAACCATTTTGCCATCGCCATTTCGCCGTTGGCAATTTAGTATTTAATTTTTTAATATCAAATTGAGCATCCAGAGTATTTTTTCAAGAAGCAAGAAGCAAACTCTATATTTTTTAATACACTACATTGTGATTATTATATTCAAATTAATAATTTAACAGATTAATTAAACAATAAAGTTGAATTATTTATAACTGCAGTTATAAATTGTTGCTCCCAAAAGAAGTTCATTTTGCTTTTTTTTTTAGAAAATGCAAATAATTACCTACAACCTACATTGTTAATTTCACAAGTGTTTTATAATTCTGCCATTATAAATATAATATATCTATATAGTGCGAGTGTTCTCCCATCTTGCTCTCCACTCCTCTTTATCAGCCCAGTCCCCGTGCTGAAATCCTCTGCCTTTCATTGCCTCTGTTACTTCTTGGGCCCACGTTTTTGCTGGTCTTCCACGCTTTCTCCTAAAATTTTGAGTCCAATTCCACATTCTCTTTGGCCATCTCATTTCTCCCATTTACTGCATGTGTCCGAACTCCCTCAATATTTTCCCCTCGATTGTGTCAATTATTGAATGTTGGAATGTTCTACATATACATTCGCTGCCGAATATTGCCGTTTCGGACATGTTCTAGCCTGGAGACGGCACAACTATGCCTCCAAAAGTTCATCTCCAAGGTTCTCAGATTTGCTTCGTTCTTCTTATTCCCATTATTCTTATGCCCATATTTTGGCACTTTTTTATCCACTGTTGCAAAGCATTTTTCAAATAAATTTTAAAAAGCGTCAGCGCTATACAGCACCCCTGTCGTAGCCTTTTTGGTACTTTGAACTCTTAAGATTTCTTGTTGCCCCTATTTATACTGCTTACACAGTCTGTATATAAATTTTTTGTTACTTTACTCCGCATGCAGTTATATACATTATTTAGTGGAATGCTGTCGTATGCTTTGTGTAAATCAACAAATACTATAGGTGAGCAGGTCTTCCTCGAGCAGTGTATACTTTTCTATCAATTGCTTAATTATGAAAATATTGTCTATACTTATTATTATTTATCTATAATTATTATTGTCTATATACACGATTTACCCGCTCTAAATCCGCACTGATCTTCCGGTTCTAAAATATATTCCTCTATTCTAGCATTCTAGCTTTAAGAACTCTTCCATATAAGCGTCCAATTGAGCAGATGGCACTTATGCCTTTATAGCTGGGGCATTCTCATCTGCTCCCCAAATATAGATGAAATGTAAGCAGATTTCCGTTCTTTGGAAGGTTGCTCTCCATATAGACATTTTTATTAAAGATGTTGGTCAATAGTTCCAAAAGTATGTATATGTGGGCGGCTTTTATTAACTCCATTGGCATTTTAAATTTTATAATCTAGTTTTTTTATTTAAATGAAATTATTAATTTAACAAAATTTTTAATTTATTTTGGTTTTGTTACTCCGTAAAGTGGAAGCTGAATCAGCGCTGAATATTAAGATTCAGTTATTAGTCAGCTGCTGATTTCCAGTAACGTCAGAAGCTGAATTGCTACTGAATTGCTAATTTGGCGGCTGAAAATCAGCTGAAAATGCACTGCGTCAGCATGCAGCTAATATTCAGCGCTGAATATTAGCTGACAGTCAGCGCTGAATATCAGCTGATTCAGCAGATTTCATGCTGACGCAGCGCATTTTCAGCTGGTTTTCAGCCGCCAAATTAGCAATTCAGCTTCTGACATTACTGAAAATCAGCAGCTGACTCAGCTCATTAGCTGAATTGTGTGCTGACACAGCGGGTTGGCAGTTGATATTCAGCACAAAATGTTACTTGGGATACTACCAGGTCCCGCTGCCTTCCCATTTTTCACCCCCTTTAGTGCTCTTTTTAGTTCTTCTGTTCTTATTTCTTCTGGGTTTTCTTCGTTTCATGAGTTACTTTTTCTTCCTTTTGATTTTTGAACTGTTAGTAACGCTTTGTAATATTTTCTCCAGGATTCCATACTTATAGCTGAAATTTTCCCTTTGTCTTTATATTGGGTTTTTAGACTTTTGAGTATTTCCTCTAAAATTGTTTATTTTATTGTAGCTATCTTGCCATAGGTTGTTTTTTGTTGGTTGTTTATGTTAACCGCTCTCCTAAGCTGTTTGTACATTGTAGCGTCGTTATTTGTGCCCGAAGCTAGCCATTTCAAATAAAACCTTTTCTTTCGTGCTACTAGTTGTTCTATGTCTTCATTCCACCATAAAGGGTTGTTAATTTTAGACTTCTTTTTATCTAATTGACCCAAAACTTCCATGGCCGCTTAATGTATGCAATCCTGGATTTGTCCATATGCATCTTCTCTATCGAATGAACCTGTATGTTTTTTAGTTTATTTGCCAATCTTAATTGATACAGATTTTTTCCTTCGAAAAAAATTTTGTAAAAAACTGTTTCTGATAAAAGAAAAAATTAAAGTAAAGATTAATATTTTTTTGGGAACTGTCGGTCAATCGATCCCACGAATTGAATGTTTTCCTATAGACTATTATAGAAAAGAGGACTGTATTTTTTTTTAGTTTTTATTTAATCCATTAGTTTTTAAATTAAGGGTTTAAACTAACTTTTGGCAAAGACACGTTCTTGAAGATGAAAACCTTATGCTTCAGGAATTTTCCAAAGTTTATGTTCGCCATCTTACCCGATCTTCCCCTACTTTATAATATGGTAAAAAAAAGAAATTAATTGATGCAAAATAAATTTTTCATAAAAATTTGATAATTTTTGAGACAAAAATGGTTTTTATTTGAAAAAAATATCCCACCAGGCCAAGATTACTTTTTTCATTTTTGTCAAATTGCTATGTTATAATAAAATTTGAATTATGTTATATAAGCTTTATTTCCAATAAAATTGTCCATCTGAGTGTCTATTCGAGCGGTCTATTCATTCAACCATTCCTTTTTTAAATTTTTATACAAATTTTCATTTATTCAAAAAAATTCGTATTGGCAAACAATCCTTTGGGATCGTAGCTGTTCACTGCATGCATAAAATTAATTATGTTTCAATGGTAATATAGTTTCTACAAAATTTTGAAGCAAAGCAAGTATGTAGCGGTCCATATGAACTCTGTGACAACAGCGGACTTCTTTAAAATAAAACATTTGTGAAAGTCAAAATTTCGAGATTTTTATTTAACACTTAGGATTGGGTCGCCAATAAACAGCACCGAATATATTCATAATTCCAACATTAAATTGCCTTCAAATTTGAAAATTTAGTTTTATCTTTTTCCACGCCGATACGCAAGCATTCACATGTCGTGTTGAGCTAAGAAAATTATCTCAAGTGTTGGGGTAGCAAGAATATGGAGCCGAAGGCGACCGTTATGTTATGAATTTATTTCTAAAAAATAAATAAAAGAAATAAGTTGCGGCTTTTTGGAATTCGGGAAATTTACGAGCCAAATTTTTTAATCAACCAAATTTTGTACATTCAACAATACTCTCAAAGATGTTTTGGGATCAATCGGCAAACTCGACATTAATTTTCGCACAAGTGCGTAACGGCAATAAATCCAATTTAATGTATTTACGGATTACCACGTTTTGATATACAAGCACACGCAATATACATATTTCAACCATGATATTACAGGACAACGAATATACGCAGTATATATTAATAAGGGATGATAACTAAGCACAAGTTGAAACAGAGGTGTGAATTTAGCAAACTCGAGTAGAGGCAGGCCAAACAGATACAACACCAACCAACAATCCCTATGCGAAACAGAGTGGTGATCTGCTTATATAATCGCGTTACCGCATTGAATTGTATCGCAAAGCGGATCAAGTATGCTCCTGATTAATGACTACCCAATATGACGTCACACTAATTTAAATTTATCTTCGGGACACCTAATTTATTCCCGACTTAAATGCAACCGCGATAAAACGTATTGAGAGCGAAAGTAGAAATAAAAGCGAGAGTAGTAAAATCAAAACCACAAAAATTATTCCTCCTCAGAAATCGATTTGAAGCGTAGAAAGCTTTTTCTTACAACATAAAATATGATTTTCATCCATACGGATACAGTCCATATAATAATTCCGGGAATCAAATAAAAATAACAATAAATCAAAAATATTAGCATAAAGTGTCGTTCTATGCAAATAAGGCGCCATCTTCGAATGATGTATTCAAACAAAACTTAGAATTTTGATAGTCTTCAGCTTCTGCTTCGCATTCTTTTATTACAAATATAATTGCAATAAAGAGTTATATCTGTCTCGATATTTTTATTCCACATAGCAAAGGCAAAAATAAAATTTATCCATTGAATTTAAACAAATATTGCGGTAGCAAGTAGCGTCGCAAATCAAATCACCATTTTTGATAATTACACAAAAGCTCCAAATGAAATGGCACAGCACAAATAATCTAAAAAAGCGTCGTCGTAAAAATATTCACTGAAAGAATATCCTTAGTTCCGGTTTCCTGCTATTTGTACCAAATCTCGATCCCCATGTAAAAAAGCTACGCTGCTACGCTAAGTCGACGTCTGTTATAACAACATTGAAATAATAATGTTAAAATTTACGAACCCGAAAGTTTATAAAAAATATAATTTTCTCAAAACATGTTTTTAAATTGCATTTTTTTTCTTATTTTATTTAAATAAGGGTTAAGAGAGAAAATGCGATGACTACATAGGATGGTCCGAATAACTGATTTAGCCATAAAAATATCCTTGGTTTCTTTCCTTCCGGATTTATTAAGGCCGAAATGAAAAATCTTGACGATAATTCAATTATTTTCGTCGTTACTATGTTTTGACAATCTCTTTGGCCGGTCTCTTTCATTTTAGATAATTTATTATACCGCTGAGTATTTATTTACGGCGGCAACCGAAAAATAAACAGAATTATGCAATTTTAATATGGAAAAATATTTAAAGCCGTACTTAATACCCATAAAGCACTTGTCGATTCACTACAATATCGTCTAATGACTTTTTGGCGTACAAGACCCATCTGTTCAAATGTTCGCGGCCAAGACCAACATATGGCACAACATTGCCCCAAACCGAACTATAGCCAGTAAACTACCCCTAAACCTGCATGAATAAAATGAATAAATAGTCTGGTGTATTAGCAATCCCTTATTTAGATCTCGGTATAACAGGAACAAAATAAAGTATCGATTCTTTCCAACTGCAAACCCCTGGTTAATAAGTGCGCGGCAATCAAAATTACTTTCCAGGGGTGTAAGTGAACATATGTGCAGGTTATACGATTCGTATTGAAAACTATTCACGAGGATTAAAGTTTTCGACCCTTTAAGCTTTCATCTCGGACAAAAAACTAAAACCTAAATGGAATATGTGCTGTGCAAGCAAAATATTTAATGCGAGCAACTTTTTAGAAAGCAATTTATATTAGTATTATTTGTGTTTCGAAGTGTTGTCCCAAGACGTGTACACCGTTTGATTGATGCGAAGGTCCTTCGTGGGTCGCATGTGGTTATAATTGCTTAAAATCCTGAGAGACTTCAGAAATCAAACAACAATTCCGTAGTCGCGACTTGGAAACAACTTATGTCTTTCTAATTCCAACTTGTTAGATAATTTTCGAGGCAAAAGCGAAGAAAAATTATATATTTCCACTGTTAAATCAAATTCGATTAAAATCGGACGACTTAATGGTTTTTCGAACATCTGAGCTTCTTAAAAACAGCAATTCGGTTGCAATTTGTTTCAGTCGCTTCGGGTCAAACTGACACATTCTTTTTACACTGATAATGAACGATGCAGCCAACAAGCGAAACATTTCCAGATCGATTTCGTGATAAGAAGTCCTTAAAAGCCATCACAGATTTAATTTGCTTTTTGTGTGAAAAATGATACAATTTTGGTTCCGGATTATTTCGAACTCGTAAAAAGAATGCTTTAGTTTATCCACAGAAATGTTGGATTAACTCATCCTCGATAATAAAATTAGGTTACATCCTCATAATTCATGACGCATCGTAGTAGTAACAAGTACCTTGACGAGGGGTTCCCGTTTCTGTAACATATGGACAAGTGGTATTATGTATAACCCTGGAGACCTGTCAAAACCTATTTATTCGCAATACAATACGAATGAGCTGCCCCATCATCTAAAGAGACCCGACGGCCAAACGACAAAAACAAGCTGTATCCAAGTCGGGGTTGAATATGTTCTCTTCTTGACTCATACTCTTTAAATTTGTAACCTAATAATCAAGTTTTCAAAGGGATACCAATGTTTTAGTTGAAAGGCGTCTGAAGAGCTATTTGAAGTTTTTAATTTTGCTCAACTAAAATGTTCCTTTTGAAATTTTTAATTTGTTTCGTTATTTTCAAAAATTGTTTTAAACCAATATAATAGTAAGTGAATTAAGACTTGTGGCATAAATTTATTTTCGTCCTTCCGAAAGGACACAGTCAGAAACTAAGTTTCACTTCGCCTGGAGTCGGCACTTCACAATTGAGGACCGTTTTTTCAAAACTCGCTTTGTCCTTAAAGAAAAACTTTTAGAAGATGAGTTTTATTGTTGAGTGAATTTGATATAAAAAAAATATTAGTTTAAAATAACTTAAAATAATGTTCTTCATAGTGTCCTTTAAAGGATTTTTGCAATATATGATAGAAAATTCTGAAAGGTCCTTACAAAATTATATAGATTTGAAATAAAGCTCAGTATTGTTTAATTTTGACAAAGCGAGTTTTGAAAAAACGGTCCTCAATTAGCCAAGCCTATGACCGTCTTCGTCGGTCATTTATTTTTTCTTCGTTCATTTATTTCTCAAAATAAATTGATTTTCATTTTATTTTTTTGTTTTCGAATAAAGTAATGTTAAATTACGATTATTTAATTTTTTTCTTACCAAATTGGGATAGGTATATCTACAACTAAATAAAATATACTCATTGTTTTGTTCATAACACTCCTATATACCTTTATTTGCTGCAACCCTGACGTTTGGGCCCTTAGTTAAATAAGGTCGTCCTTAATTAAACAAAATTTTAAAACAAAAAAATTATATTCTTAATTTTTCGTTCTAATTAAGACGAATTTTTTGGAAAGTTTCAGTTTCCATTTTTCAGGAAGTCTTGTGAAAACCAAAATAAATTTCGATTTTATAATCTCACGAATGCATTTTTGTACTAATTTTTATGAGAAATTAAATTTTTTTGATAAATAAAAGTGGAACTAAACAATTTAATTTTGGATTCTGATACCTTAAAAATGAATTCAGGATTTTTCAGTAACAAAATTTACCATCCATTTTTGTCCCAACAGTTTTTGTTCAAATTTTTATTGATTAGCAAAATTATTTTCAGTTATTTAACTTTAATTTAAATTGAAGTTTGATATAATTTATTCTAGTTCTGCTATCCTGGCTTAAAATTAAAATTAAAAATGAAAAAGAAGGAAAGTTTAAAAACAAACAAAATTTAAAACATTCGCTGAGTTATGTGCGAACTCCTTTATGATAATCGAATATAACATCTTGAAAAGTTCAAATAATCTAGCATGAAAAGGAGGCGACGGGAGTGAAAATTATAGTGGTATGAAGTTTCGCGATTAAACTCGAGGATAATATGATCCTGATTACATCAATCATATTATGATCATAAGAAATTAAAATTATTAGTTTACTTTTAATGTCATCCAGGCTGCTAAGAACAAATAGAATATGTCATCCATATTGAAGGACCTAATTTTCAATTTTTATATTGAAGAGAAGTGATATTTTGCAATTATTTAACAATCAACTTCTAATACCTCGAGGTTTCTTTACTGTTGTATAGTACTATGTAAATGTTTAAACTTTTTTTACAAAAATAATCATGGATTACAGTTATGATTATTATTATTATTTTCACCGTTATGACGTCACGTTAATTTATTACAATAATTAAATTTGGATTAAAAGTAAAAAAATTATTTTCGTGCAGATACTATTTATTATAAATAAATCAATAAAATTGTTTTGCAACTGAAATCTCACTGTACCGTTCCAGAGTCTTCAGTGTGACCTTTGCTCCAGCAACAGGTATTATTTCTTCAAAAAAAAATGTTCTGAAGTTTTTATAAAGCTTATTTGTTTTAAAAAAATTGTTTTATTTTACTTATGAAAATCCAAAATCCGTTGCAATAATTTCGAATTTGTATTCTGTAAAAGTGAGAATTTCCACTTTGCAAATACCAAAAAATCGTCTACCCGAGAGAGCGTGTTTTTTGCAAAAAAATAGTAATAAACCCGGAAGTTAAGGTCATGTATCTCTGCCGGATGTAATTTTTAAAATAAAATATGAGAATATTATTTGTGTAGATATTCGTAACGATCGATATCATTTATTATCACAAATACATTTTAAAATGCAAGTCAAATCTTGCACTTGAAGTGGCCTTGATTTCCTTATCATTGCTCATAAAAGTACAACAAAAAATTATGTTATGTTATAAATAACAAAATTAATTTTTTTTGTATCTAAAATATCGATAAACAACAGCGATTAATATAACAATATTATTTTCTACATTTTATATTAAAATTAATTAATGAAAAAATTGATAATTTGTTTAAAATTATTATGAACAGTCTGCGACTCCTAATACTTTTGTAATTAATTATAGGTATCTTTGTTGGCATACTTTGAAATGAGTTATTCAAAATTTAAAAACCAATTTAATTCCATCATTGCTGGTCATGATTCACAACTCGTCCAAATTTTAAAAAAAATTTTATTTAAAATACACCTGAGATTTTGAGGGAAACTGGGGGAGCCTTGTTATTCCTGAACTATTTTTTACAATGGTTAACAAATCCAACTAAGTATAAATCCTTAAATAATTAATTTAAGAATAATAATAATATATCATTTATTTATGTTTTTAAAGTTTCTATAATGTATCTCTGTAAGCGATTTTAAATCATTGTGAACCTTTCTTTACAAATGAAAATTTTATTTTTATATTTTAATTTTTCAATGGATGCAGCAACGATGAGTCATATTATAAAAATTTCAGATAATTGAGTGATGAAAATGATGATGAAAAATTATGAAATGAATGAAAAAACTACATGGAAAACTGAAAACTACGTTTCGATATAAATCGAGGTGCTATGAAGGACGATATCTGAGAAACTCCACGGAGTACAATAAACAAATTTTATTAGTTTTATTATAATTACCTTATATGTGACCTGGACTACGAAAAGGGACCTAACGTCGGAAAACCAATTTCCCGGTAAAACGCGTTTAAACATTTAAAGTATGTTTTCTTCATTTTCTCTATAGGAAACGTTAAAAAAATGAAAAAAATTTTGTTGAAGATTTTTCATGTTTTTATGATTTTACCTTTAACTTTGAGATTAATTTTTTGTGAAGTGAGTAATGAAGATAGAAACTTGTGGTTTGCGCCATTCGAAAGAGCGTCTTTTTTTCTATAAAAGTCACCAAAAAAATTAAAATTGATTTTTCCGACGTAAGGTCCCTTTTCATAGTCCAGGTCATATTATTTATTTAATTTAAAAATTTTTTTGATACTAAAATAAAGAGTTTTACGAAAAAAATTATTTCAGAGTTATTTTCACGCATAAGTAAGTACCTACCTAATAAGGATCATCAGTACATCATAGCACTTAAATCGAAAGACTTTGAAGCCAAACCAAGGATTAAATGCCTGATTCACCGGCTACACTGCTGTAATCTCAAGTCTAAGTTGATTTTTGAACTTTTTTTTTTGATTTTTGACCATTTACTATTGCAAAAAAAATTCTCAAAAAGATTCGTTTGCTCAGAACAATTATAGAACAAAAAATAATTATTACATCGGTCATTAAATTGGTTCAAGATCCGAAGATCACATTAAAGTGTGTGAAGACACTTTTAAGGCACATCGCAGGGTTTAATTTATTGTTTTTGCTTAGCTGTAACTATCAATTTACCTACTCTATTTTTTAGTGAATACCTAGTAGTAAAAGTGTTTCCAAGATTCTAAAGATCTAACAAGTACCTACTTCTTTTCTCAATAGTAAATAACACAGCAATGCATAATTGAAAATAAAAGCTCTTAATGTGCCAAGTACGTACTTCACAATATGCCTAAATCAGCCCCTATTTCGCAATAGGAGGTCAAAATTGTACGAATTCTAACCATATGTGCAGAAACCACATAGCAGGTGGTTTTTAGTGATGCTGTAACTCACCCTTAAGGGTGTGCAAATAAAACTTTCATTTGAAAACTATAAAAAAATATTAAGCGAATGAAAAAAATTATACGGCGAAACCCCAAATTATCTGCATTCAAAAATTTGAGAAACATATTAACACAAAAAAGCAGTTGGAATAAAAACAAGAGCCAAATGAGTTTTCTCTCATTCCACTAACTTATGGTATGAGTTTGCAAACATACAGAGAGGATCATTAATCATTTTTATAATGAAATTGTAATTTGTACATCTTACATTTCAAAAATGCGTCAGGAAAATTAATTACGACTTTCATTTTTAATGAAGCGTACAGTGTTTTTAAAAGTGCTTCCAAAATTATTAATCTTATCATTTGTTTCGAGTTAAATTGATATTTAAAATGTAAATCGATATGCCGAAAAGCTCGAAGGAATATTTTATTAATGGCTGATTTGAAAATTATTTTTGATTTGAAACCGAAACATTCGCTGACCGATAAAATTTCGACGTTTAACACTTTATAATATTTTCACATTTTCGGTGACCCAATTAACGACCGATCTAAATTTAGGCGGTAAGCAGAAAATAAATTACAAAATTACTTTTCACATGTCTCATTAAAATTAAAAAGGAAAATTTTAAAAATTAAACTAAAATTCCGGCAAATTGCCACAAGAAAACATATTCGAATTAGAATATGCTTTTCAGCAGGATTGAATCTTGAAAGCTCCGAACTATTTCACAACGTCACATTCTAAACACGTGTACAATGAAAACCGTATTGGATAACCGTATTTCAATGCTCCGCCTTGCTCGAAAGCTCTATTGGTCTGAAACTACCCCTAAACTTAAGTTTATCCCTATAGGGTGGTTTGAGCTTAACTAACTGTGTCCTAGAAAGCATTCACAACGAAAGCGGAAGCGTTTACTCTTTCTGTTGGAAACAAAAATTGTATCATTTCTCCTTGTCTTGCACAACGGGGTTGGTGATTTTATACTACAGACTGTTTAAGGGTAGGCTTTAGTATCCAACAATATTTATACGTTACGATTGTGATTTTCCACAATACGTACGTCGACTGTTGAGTGAGCACATTGTTCGCGATGCTACTTTAACTTTGCGTGTTTTAGAGTGTTTCGGTGTTGGTGTTTTTAAATAAAACCAGATAAAATGACTATGGATATCAGTAGCAGAAGGTCAGATAACAAATCCGAAGTTCAATTAACAAATTGTGAAGAGCCCAGTTCGATTCCAAAAACAGTTAAAAGATCGTTCGACGTCGCATTTTTAATGCTTCCCGATGAAAAACTCAAACAAAAACAACGAAAATCAGCTTCTGAATTTTTACTTCATCAAAGTGCTGGCAGTGCAGTAAGGAACAACAATGACGAAATAAATAGTGTAAACGAAGACGAATGTTCCACCAGAATAATCGACCTTCAAAAAATGAAAAACCACGCCAGGTATTTACATAGTGCAATCCAAAAACACCAAGTCTTTGACGACCCAAATTTAATCAAACCCAAAATTAGTCAAGACGAGTCGATTTTAATTAAGTCAACTTACATACCGAGCGAGCAAAAAAGCGCGTTCACAAAAGTCAATTTAATACCAAAAGAGACGAGAGCTTCGCCGGGTTTATCCCCCAGTCCGGATTTAAGTTATCAAACCTCGCTGAGTCCGTCACCACCGATAACCAACCGAAATTATCAAATTTTATCGCAAAATCAAATCTTTAAAAACCAAAACATCCCTGCATATCAAAACCATTTCATGCAAGAAAACTTTGCTGTACCTAACGCCATGTCGTTGGACCATCCGTTTCTTTCGAAATCAAACGTCGAGTCTTTTCAACCAAATTTTAGTAAAATTCGTCCCATGATAAGCCAATATCGCCACGAGCTGGGATACAATTACCAACAGTTTCAAAGCCCTGATATGCTAAAAATGTCGCAACCGGATTTGAAATTTCCACCTGACATCAGAAACCCAGCAGCTGCCATATTAAGTTCTTTACTACCACCCTCGTTAGCCGCACTATCGCTTCCAGCTCAAAATGTATGCGCAAAATGCAATATTAGCTTTAGGATGACGTCGGATTTGGTTTATCACATGAGGTCGCATCACAAAAATGACGCGATGGATTCCACGCGAAAGAGGCGCGAAGAAAAACTCAAGTGTCCGGTGTGTGCTGAATCGTTTCGCGAACGACATCATCTGACCCGACACATGACCGCACATCAAGATAAAGACGAAGACGATCAAGAACCTTTGAGGAAAAAGAAAGACTTTGCAAATTTTAAATAACTGTTTTACTTCAAAATATTATGTCTGATATCACTGAAATGTTATGTTATTATTTTTTAAGTATTTAATTGTAAAAATATGTAAATTTTGTATATTATTTCGAAAAGTTGTTAAATAATTTGTGCAATATTATAAATTTTGATGTATTTAATTCCCTATCACGAGACACATATTATCTAATATTCTAATAAAAGATGTTTTTAATTGTTGATGGGATTTTTAAGCTGATTATTAATTGGAATATAATAGAATAATTTAAATAATTTAAAATACTCTTTTATAGATTTATTATGCAGTTATGTAAATGAATGAACAAATTTAGCAGCAAAAAGGTGGGACCCAATCGAATGGTTCACTTTGGGGGCATAATGCCGTTTTTATTTTAAAATAAAGCGGTTTATATTGAATGAATTCTGGTAGTAAAAATATGCAAATGCATCAGAGTCGAAAGTCAAAATTTCTGCACAAAAATATTGCTATCCAAGCCAAATGAGACTAAAATTTCTAAAAAAAATTTAATTTGATTAAATGTGCTTATTTTTTACATGCCCTATTAGTACAGACGAGCCATAAAACGTACTTTTACTCCGAATAAATTTTTTATTTTGTCTTCAAACGTAATTTATTTTATTTATTTTTTATGTTATTTGTATTATATTAGACTTTTTAACTTTAATTTTTGAAATATTCCAACAATAAAACATTGTTAGTAGTCAAGTCATCCTTTCAAGATCTACAAGTAGTGGGCCTTTCGAAGTGAGCAGTATTTTAATTAAAACACAAATATAACTCTTTAAATTGAGTTAATAAATTTTAAAATTTTATTGTAGCAAAATAAAATATTAAATATAGCAGATATAACTCGCCCATCTGTCGGCGTATGAATAATGAAGCCTTATTGAATTATTAATTTTACAATTTATAACAATTTTACCATCCAAATTAATTTTACTTATAATTCCAATTCTCCAATCGAAATTATTATCTTCTCTATCTCTTTATATCAAATTATCCAATTAATGCTTCTGTTGGTTCAATTTTCCAAAAATAAATCAATTTTATTCAAAATGTACCAAGTATTTTTAAATCCAAATCAAATAACCTTCTTATCGTTTATTACTTTAATTAAATTACTCAAAGAGTCATCGAAATTACAAGTGCATCCACTCAGTCGATCATTTTTGTAATGAAGCCAGGTTTGTGCAAAGTCAACTAACTCGCGGCAAAATCAACATTTCCAAAGTTTTACAAATTTAAATAAAAATATTTTTAATAAAAATCTAAAATTTTACATCAAAATTTCAAAGTATGCATAAAATATATCACGGCAATGTAATGCCCACTTCTTTCTGCTGTATATGCCTTCTCAATTCAATTTATCACTACTCTGTTCATAATCGTAATTCATGATAAGTTAAAGGGCCTACTGCCTACTATTTCATACTGAGACATCTCTCAAAGATGAATTGTTTAGGTCAGATCAACTATTTAGTAAAATAACTAATTTTTTTAGTCTGTTAATTTCCATTGCTTTCAAAATTCTATTTTTTTTTTGAATCTATTTCTGAACCTCTATTTCCTCTCTATTTCTGAACCTCTCAAATCCAATACAATTATTTAAGAGCATTTTTTGGTACTATATTGTAGAATTCGTATTTTATGTCATTTATTTTCAAAATTTAAAAATTTCAGAATAGCAAAAACAAAAAACATTAATCGTTTAATACTTTTGTTTGGGGGGAATTTGAAAAAAAAGTTTTGATAATTTTCCAAATTTAATTTTACGTAATAATGCTATTAAAAAATCAAAATTATCCTTCATATTCTGTTAGTCAAAATTTTGAAAAATAGCTACACAATGATTATGCAAATTTTTGTAATATTTTGAAAATAAATGTCATGAAACACTTTTTCACTCTTCTTCAACATCAACGGTGTTGGTGTATTAAAGCTAAAATCTTAACATACCTGGAAGTTTTACCGCCGATGTGTAGCTTGCCAGGTTGCCCTCAGACCTCATACCTCAGACCCTGCTTCGTAATTAATGATTCCAAGTTCATTGAAGATAGATAAATTGTATTTGAAGTGCTTAGCTGCGCTTCCTGCTCCCCTGAAAGCATGAGATACCTCGAGAATTTCAGTAATATTGTGTTCAATAGAAAAAAAACTCTCAGCATGGTAGATAACCGTCTACTTTACACCATGCATTGAAAGAGTAAAACAGTTTATCACCAACTAAAATGAAATTTGTCTATCGTCTATTGAAATAATATTACTTTGACTTTAGCACTTAGACCGCCACCGGCGTTTATTTGTTTTAAAATTAATAGAGTTTTGTGAAATCTTGGCAAAATCTTATGAAGTCCTTGTAAAGTCGCCATAAAGTCTATGGAAGGTAAAATTCAAATAATTGCCCTCTTGCCGCCCCACACCACTTTATTTCTCTTTAATTTTGTTTTCTCTCTCAAGACATTTTGTATTGTCTCGTGCTCTCATCGTATTGTCTGTTAACAATAGAAATCATCAGCCATTCTTTAATAAATACAAGTTACACTTTCAGGTCAAGAAATCAAATTAATGCTTTTTGAATAATTTATTTACTAATGCCTGTACTAATAGTCACGGATTAATCCGAGATTCAAGATAATCCTAAGACTTACCAATGAGATTACTGGAATTTAGGCCGTATCGTAGCAACAGCTGCTGCTGCTAATTCAAGAATTAATCTTGAATCTCGGATTAATCCGTGATTATTAGTACGGGCAACAGTAGATTATATTTTATGACATACATCCAAAATCCACAAAGCAATACTTTTAAATTTGATCCATGCAGATAAGAATATTCTGATATTGAAATTAAATTTAAAAATCACTTAAAATCTTAATTTACTTTGCCGAAATATACGCGAGTAGATTATTTTGTCGCGTCCTACTGACCGCGCCTAGTTGTTCTGTTCCCTACTTTTTACACAGTTTTTGTTTTCCTGAAAAACAAAATATTGAAACTAAACAGAAATGAGTTTACTCAAAGTTTCTACTGACAACTATCTTCATAAGTTATTCACACAACTACTAAATAGTATAATAATTTGAGATTAAAAAATGGATTAATTTTACTGTAAGAATCAATTTTCTAATTGATTACTCTATAGTTTCAAATCCCACTAATACAATATTAATTATTTATTATATTAGGTCTAACTTGAAATTTTAATGCTGAAAAACATGATATAAAAGTTTCGAATAAAAATTGCACCCCATGATTTATAATCTTAAAATTTTTGTGTTCTTGGCTAATGACATAAAACGCACGTCGATTCTTATATCATAACATTAATTCAATTATTTAACCCTCTCTTAAACAATAGGTGGTTGTGAAATGAAGCGCTTATTTTATAATGTTTGAATCTCGGTAACGTGATTTGGAATTAATGGTCTGCAAATGGCATGATAAGCGACTTGCATTCGACAATATTCAACAATTTTAGCATTTACGTTTGTTGTAGATATTTAAATGCACTTTTAATTATCGATAAACACATGCTAAAATATTACCTAGTCAAAAACGTTCAAACTTTTAATTAAATTTTTATTTAAAATTTATTATAATGCATTTATGTTTGAATTGTGTTCTATTAACTTTCTAATGGCTTAAATGACAAAAGTCACCATTTTATTGAATTAAGAAATTGTTCACAAACTTCCGTTTGTTATTTTTCATTATTGTAATCATGTATACGTTACGGAGCACTACAGAACTAATGATCTAGAAATAATAATTTGAGAAAAGATAAGGAACAAATACGAGTCACGTGCCGAAGCGTAACCAATCTCGGTTTAGATTTCCATTCTATTCAGTCGCTGAGCCAATTATAATGGATTTGGCATGCCTTGTAAGCGCGGGCAGTTTGAATGCACCGTATCACAAGATTACATGGGAGAATATGTCCCTCTTGTGTATGTGCTAATAATGATGTCGAGTTGACTTTGACATGAATATTATTAATATTTTCTTTTCGATTTAATGTATTAGAAAATTTTTGACGCGGCATGCAAACATTGCGAGCTCAAAGAAAAATTAAATGAGCATATAGAACAGCCGAAAGAAGAAATTTGTGATTAACATGATATGAAAATTCGATTCCAATTGTAAGGTCGAAGATGGTGGTTTGGCAACGATACGAAGATAACAAAAGAAACGTAAGACAAATTTTAAATTAGAATTCAAACAGAACCGAACAGAAATCATATATCAAACGCAATAAGATATATGAATCACTGAGACACATTTTATGCAAATTAGTGAAAATCTCATACATACAGATTGCACGGCGTGCTAATATAGACATTATGACCTATTTACGTAAGGGAAGTACCAACTACTGCTTACAATTCGCTTTCGAGCAGCATATATCCATATTAATGTTACCATATTTCATTATCTCATTCATATGGAAATCTCAAACAATTAGTCAAAATTTCTATGATGTTGTTGCACGAAATCATTTTAACCACTTCTAGAAGTAAAGATTAAAAGCGAATGTATTTAATTTTTTAATTGCTTTTCAAAAAAGCTTTATTTTTCATTTTCCCCAAAAAATACACTTCCTCTCCACTTGTGCAGAACAACAAAAGTTAAATAATGATAACCAGATTTTTTGCATCCGGATAATCGGATTGGTTCATATTTAAATAGAATGTCGTACCCTTTTCAGTACTTCCACGTCTAATAAATCAGTAATTACACTTATCTAATCTTCTTGTTTGAATGCGTTCATTGGGATTTTTGGATTTAGTTCAATTTACGGCCAGCTAAACTTTAATCGCATTTTAAAATCTATCGAGTTTGTATTTCGTTTACTCTTATTAAAAATTTTAACAATAAATCCTTTTAAATAATACTCAGATTTTCTAAATATTACAAAATTCACATTTTTTTACTTCGGAAAGATACAAAAACCTCAAGGGATTAAATTTATTCTATTTGGAACATAATAATAAAAAAATCACATTTACTGCATCAATGCGTGGAAAATTTTCTATAAATTATAAACAAGGGTTTAATACAGCAGGATTGCTACTTGGTCCAACTAAACATGCTACCGCTTTTTTTATGAACATAAAATAGTGGGAATGTACAAGGGTGGGTTTATGTTGTACTGAAAAAGCCTATTTTTCCGCCGCAAAGACTCCAAAAATATTTCTATATTTTCTACGATTTTACATTAAGTGGGGAACTTCATAGACAAAAATCGATTAAAATGACAAACAGGAAACAAAAAAAAGTTATATGCGAATTATGACGCGGTGCCCCGTACGGACTAGTATCAGTCATTCGTTTGTAAGGCTTTAAGCTGAATACACGCACTAGCGATTTGCGGAATGCAATTTTTGTTTTGATTAGTAAAATTTGAACCATTTATTGAAATTTAACCAATCAAAACAAAAATCGCATTCCGCAAAACGCTAGTGCATGTATTCAGCTTAAAAGTAATCGTATGGAGAAAACTCGGAAAATGTTCAGTTTTCCGCGAACGAGAGTGTGGTGTTTCGAGTTCGAATTACATATCGTGAAGAATCTTGATAAAAGCTTTCTTAATAATCGAGAACAATTTTCTTTTTAATACTTAAGTGAAAAAAAAATGTGGAAGTGTTCGGGTTGTGAGTGACTTATGTTTATTGGAAGAAGCTGGAAGAAGAAGAAACTAAACAACGAAGAAGCTATCCTGGCTTCTATAGGAATAAGGCAAAAGGACTACACTGATAAAAGTAATTTGAAGAAAACCGTTTTCATCTGCAATGATAACTAACAAAAAATTTTCTTTATTATTGTAGGTAGGGCCCACTTCATGGACTTATAAGAAACTCAGGTTAGTAAAATTTTCTCTCCAGTGATAGGTTGAAATTGTGAAAAATGCATTTTTCTTTAAATGCACGAACTGCAGTTAGGTAAGAAAAGTTTTTTCACGTTCTGAAGTAAAAAACTGCAAATAACCTTAGATCATAGATCTAAACAAATAACTAATTTTGTTTCTGCGTAGGTTTTTATTGCTTGAAATTTGATTAATTCGTTAAGCTTTCAATAAATCACATTGTCAAGCCGCAATAGAATAGATTTAAATATAAACCAAAATAAAAATTAACAAAACATTTCGTTAATTATACCTTTTAATGCCGAGCAGGCGAATAGTGAAGTATTTAGGACTCAAATCTAGTTGGGAGGTGGTCCTAAAAAGGGACTAAAAGCTATGGAGTTCAGAATAGCCACTTGAAGTCCGGTTAACCGGATCAACGTTAGTCTCCAAAAAATCAAACTTTTTTCTTTTCAAGAAACAAAATCAAAAATCTTTCAAAAAGGTAATAATTTTTTTTAAACCAGAAGCGACCTAACGTTAAAACCGAGTAACCTTTCAAGACCTAAAGATTCTATATTTTTTTATATCAAAATGATGAAGATGGGATGATAACTTCACAAAGATTCACAGATCATCAAATTTAGTATTCATTTAAAATAACAGTAACACATTCAGGGCCGGATTATCCAATAGGCAAACTAAGCAGCTGCTTAGGGGCGCCGAGTAGTAAAGGGGCGCTTAAAGTATGTTTTTAAAAAATTGTAATTTTAGCTTGCTTTTGATTAGTCTAACTCTAATTCTTAAAAAATTAATTTTTTAATTTTGTGACAGTTTTATACTCCTCAGTTTATTTGACTTCAGTTAGGTTTTTAGGATATCTGATATCTGAATAGCAGATGCTATTGATATGCTAGCATATCGAATAGCAGATATCTCAAAAATCTAACTAAAGTGAAATTGACTCAGGAGTATACAACTATCACAAAATAGGTAAATAATCGAGGGATAAACCACGGTCAAAAATTGTGTACACCAGACTTTCTCGGACTTCCCCAGACTTCCCACAAGTTGTACGCCAGACTTCCCGTGAGATTTACCCCTCGCTTTATTTAAATATTTATTTAATTTATTCAAAAATGTTTTTAACTTATCCAAAGGATTAATCCATTAGAAATTTTTGTGTACAGTCACTATAGAAGAATTCCCAAAAATGTTTAAGGGGCGAACCACCTTGGCGTTCGGAAAAATAGGTATAAAAAGTAAAATTTTTCCTAACGCAGCTATTAAGTATATAAAATACTTTTCATTTTACATCTGTACATAGAAGTTTTATGAATAATTTAACATAAAATCGAATAAAAAATATTGAAAAATGATGGAGATATGAAATCAAATAAAACCCTCTTTTGAAAATCTTTGGTGATGGTAGCCTTTGTCAGGCAGCGTCTAAAAAATAAAACTTAATTTTTTTCTTATATAAAAAGGTAATACCTAAGGTGCAGCATAGGGAAAATTGATTTTTATTTTTTTTTAGAAATGACAGCTGTTTGAAAAAATATTTCTGACTTTTATCAAAATTTTGAGTTTTAAAAATTTATAACTAATGAACGTGGCACCCAATTAAAAAAATCCTATGCTATATCTTAGATTATATTATGAAGAATATATGTTTTAAATTTTAACAAAATGGGTTAAGTAGACCTTGAGATATTTAGTCCACTAGTTTGAAAAATGAAATGAAAAGTTTCGAGAAAAACGCAAAAGAAAATACAGTTCTGCGTCAGCCTTTTAAAACCAAATATTTTTTAATTAATCTTTAATCTGCGATTCCTGGACCGTACACGAGGTCTTCCATTGTTTCCGCGATGTCCTCCGACTCTTTGAAGCAGCTCTTTTCAATTTCCTAGCTTCTTTAGTCTTCATATTGGCTATAGTTATTCCTTGAGAAGTTCTTGGTAAATCACAGCGTTGTTAAAATTTAAAGTATTTTGGAAGAACACTTTACCCTATATTCCTTCTAAATTTCAATATCGATTTATTATTACTTTCGAATATATTAATTTTTGAAATTTTGTAATTATGAACGTAGCTGAATAAATAAATTCAAATAAAATCATGCAGGCTGACGGGGGAATTCCAAAATTAGTTTTTGCTAAAAATGTGTTGTTTATACAAAATAAGGTAACCTTTTTTCTTCTTAAAACGAGTCCTGGTGCCCTTAGCGGCATTTTTTTCGCAAAAAAATTTGCCTTAGCGGCAAATTTCGAAATAAATATTATTAGTATCTGAAGAGAAGAAAGAAAATCGCTGGTAATTCGGTAATTTTGTAACTTTGTAAAGATTTTAGATAAAAATCCAAAATACTGCTACTTTTTTTGGCAAAATAAATTTAAATCTTTATTCTACACTTGGCAATCTCATACAGGCAGCAGCCTATATTGAAACTTGTCTTCACCGTTGTCTATCCTGAAGCCTTGCAGTCGTCCAGTCTATAGATTGCCAGATTTCACTACCGAACCGTCGTTCTATCTTCTTCAGGTTTCCATATAATGTTACTATTTTTACTATCGATTTATTGGTACTTTCAAAGACTTTTTATAAAAAAATTTTATAATTTCATAACAAAATATTAAATTCAAAAACACTGAGGGTTTGTATTTTTAAAAATCAAGTACAATTTTCCCCGTAAAAGAAGAAAACCTTCTCAAAAGCTGCAAAATTCTTCTTTACCCAATTTTATTGAGTGTCAGGACTTTTTTTAAAATGAAAACATGCAGGCCTTCTCATTTTGTATAAACAACAACATACATATTTCAGAAAAGACAAATTCTGGAACATAAGAACCCAATTATTTGCTTACAAATTTCTGATAGAGCAAGATGTCTTGGTTTCGAATCTGGAATAAAAAAAATTTGCAAATTATTGTTTGAAATCATTTCAAGTCTTTAAATTAAAATCTTTTTTGTCAACACTCCAACTGATGGCAGTGTACGATTGTTCCTTTGATATTAATGTCTCACGGAACCCTTAGATTGCCGAGCTTCCTGTTTCAGCAAAGCATATTCAGGAAGTTGCTATCATCGAGTAGCAAAATTCACTAAAGCTCTTCCGCGATTATAAATTTTGATATAAACATAACCGTAGATTGACAAAATTAAAGACCATCAAAGCAGACAATGCGAGCGTGATATACGAACCCCAACAGAGTTGAAATCACTGCGTATCGCCATTGGTTTTATATAAATAAAAAAAATAATCGCGTCGATTGGTCATAAGTGTGTTTTAAAAATGATTACCTCGAATAAACAAATTCAATTCACAGAAATGATTTAATAAATCTAACAAATGACACTTTATGAAAATTTATGGCACTGCCTTATTTCGACCCCATAAACGATTTATCGCATTGAAAACCATTCCTTAGTAGAGTATTTGATAGAGGCGCTGTATTAAGTTATTGGTATCGCCTAGCACTTCTATTAGTTTGATTAAACTGTGCAACTTTTCTATGTGCATGAGTCCGAATATGGCATAAGTGTTAGTTAGGAAAGGGGAACCTGTCACATCTAAGTGCAAAATACAGATTGCCTTTATGGCACAATATTTTTGTATTTAATATTTACGATATCGCCGCACAAATTTTATTTAAACTTCATAAATCTTGTCGAAATTCTAAATGTAATTTAGCTTTTCGGTGCGACACGGGTCAGTTGATGTACGAGTGCTATTGAACGAACTTCCAACAAACGGAAACCAAATCATTAATTGCAAAGAACACAATGGTGGCAGGAAAGCACATGTTAAGTTTAGTTTGTTAATTATGGCGTCACAGACAATAGATGCGCTTCCGACGCTACCAGGTCCGGAAATGTAACGCTCGTTCCCTGTTTCAAACTCGCACCGCTGTGAGAAAACTTTAATCCTCATTAAACGAATTTAAGGTATAAATTACCCAAACTATACCTTACTAAAATGGTAAGTTATAATATTTTCGCTCAACTACAGATTTTCTCACGTAAAATTTAAATTTCTCCTCGGATCCCACTCGAAAAGATTTAAACCGAAATTTAAAAGTATTTACAGCATTTAAATCGTCTACGTTTAGAACTCGGCACGGTATCGCCGAATTTCCATTCGAACGCTTTCCCGACGCAACCTGCTGCGAACTAAACATTTTTATTGCCCTCTTGGTAGGATAATTAAAAGTGAATTCGTCTCTCACGCGGATTGAGAATATTTCCAGAGCAATAGTTACGACATCGGAAAGTCGCATAATGTATACTGTGCGGAGACAAAAACAAAACTAAAAATTATTGAAATTTATCCCAACTACGCTACTTGAATTTGAGGTTTGTGATTATGATATATGTATAAGGCAATATGGACGATAGTATGCAAGTTGAGAAATGTGGTCAAAATCCATTTGTGAGATTAAATTTGTGATTCATTGTAGCGGAATAGAGAGTTGTCACATATGTCGACATGGTCTTTGCTTAAGTGGATAGTTAAGAGTAGCTCCAAAAATATTTTTAAAGCAACAAAAAAGTCCATGATTTACGCTAAACTATAAAGTTTTTGCAAATTTTCAACACTTTTTTAATCATATAACACCTGCTAAATCTCAGCTAACCCTGTCAGAGCGTTTGGTGTTATTTTTGCCAGCTGAAATTTATTTCCAAAAAAATTTGATTTAGTAATATCGCCAACGACATATTTTTTATTTTTATTTTCATTTTGCACAAGCCAATCACTAAATGTTCTTTAAATCATCGAAAAGTGGACATATTTATTATTGTCACAGTGATTGATATTTCATATTAGCGATGGACGTTTATTCCAATTTCTTGTTATTCTAGAAGCTTTTAGTTGTAAGTTTCATTTTTTACATTTCGTAAATTAATTTTAAATTGTTTAGCGGTTTAAAACTATACTGTGTTTGCCCCCTTAAGAGCGCTGGGTCACATTGCGTTTCGGATGCATTTTCGATGCTTATAGAAATCACTATAAATCAGTTGTTATTTGAACTATTTAATTGAATTTAGATTTATTTGAAAGAGTAAAGATTGCCCCACGTTTTGGTGGGGCCGATTCTTCATAAAAAATTTTGTGCAAAAATTATGAGTACTGAAAGTTATGCTAACTTTAGTGTCGAATTACGTGAAGCATAATTCTTTAATTAAAATTTTACTCGATGAAATGAGGCATTGATTCTTTAAGTTGACGAAAAATTTAAAATAATGAAAATATATTAAAAAATAAAAATTTGCAATCAAATTTACTAACTACTTGTAAATCTAAAAATGAATTTATTTTTTACAATTTCGCACGACCCCTACATTTTCTTGCTGGAACACACAAAATTAGTATACTCGGTTGAAAAAGTATGCTTAACTTTAGGGTGCTTTAGGGTACCTGCGAATACATACCTACATTATAACAGATGTTTTCTCATTTCCATGTGTAAAACTTTCATACAAGATAAACCAGGCTAATATAATTGAGCGGTGTTCAATCAATATAATCAAGATTTATAATCGACCGATTGCACAAAAGTTAGCTAAAATTTAAACTTTTTTTAAATTTAATCACGGATTCAGTTTTAACTAACGTTTGTTCAAGTTTTTATTTTTATTATATAATATGTACATTAAAGTATTATATAAAGAACCTTATTGTGATTTTTATTTTGATGTCTATTTTATAGATTATTCACATTAATTTATTGATGTAGCAAAGGCTATTGTAGAAAAGTATCTATAATATTTGAAACCGCGAGAATTGCTTTGAAATTTATATTCAATGCATTTAAAACAAATGTAATTGTTATGCATTTACAGTTTCGGATATTCAATGCACAAAAGTTAGTAAAGTATCTCATTTCTGGTCTGGCAGTTTGGCACACCCCATATGTATTGAAGTACAAATTAATTGCTTCCTTATCGTTTGCATGTGTAAAAATTTCTTTGAAAGCAAAGTATAGATTTTAAAAGGCCCTAAGTTTTTCTAACTTTTAGTTTTAAATAAACTACAAAACAATTTGGTTGATGCGTTTGTTCCGTTAGCGGTTAATTCGAGTGTTTTTTCTTAGTGTGTTTTATTAAAAGTGCATCTTCATTTTTAAGTGTATAATACTAGAAAATCGACCGTTGGAATATTTATATATTTTATTCTTGTTCCCTATTGTTTACATTTCGTAAAATTGTAAAACATGCCACCCACAAAAAAACGAAGAAAATTCAATATTCAAAACTTGCAGCGAGGTAGATGTGTAAGTATTTGTGTAGTAATTTTTATTCGTTTTTTGTAATTTTAATATACTTGAACAATCTTTAAAATCGTACTATTTGCAGAAAAAACAGGTACCGCAAGTAGAAACTAATTTAGAATGTTTAAATATTCGAAATGAAGAAAAAGAGTCAACACCCGACCAACCTATGGTGCAACTGCAGACTCTCAGTAATGACAACCAACAAGATATAATTAATTTCAAATTAGGTACAGTAGTAATAATTTAAAATAATTTTTTACTAATTATGATTTGTCTATCGAAGTTAATTTATATTTTATTTAAAAATGTAATTTAAACGAAGTATTGTACATTTTTAAATAAAAAATAATTTTTTACTAATTTTAATTTTTAATTTGATCTATATAGATATAGAAATTGAAAAACCAGAAGTAACTCCAGCAGAAAACATTGTAATTGAAGGCATGAGAATTGTTGATTTAAATTTTTTCTTCAACTCTTTAAAAGCAGTTGCTAATCATAACACTGCTTTTGGATGTGGAATACAGAATCTAACAATAGTAAAAGAACAGCGTCATGGTTTTGCTTCAACAATTCATTTCAAATGTAATTTTTGCAATATTATAGTCAAAACCTCTACAGTAGGTGAAAAAATTGATATGGATATAAATACATCGGCAGTAGTTGGCATTATGGGCATCGGTTGCGGTTTTTCGAACATGGAAGAACTTTTTGCTACAATGAATATTCCATGTATGAATAAAAAACAATATTCTGAATATCACGAAAAAGTGAGTACAGCTTGGGAACTCACATGTATTCAAAGTATGAAGGAAGCAGCTGAAGAAGAAGCAAAGTTGGCTATAGCAGCCAATGAAGTAGACGATGACGGTATTCCATTAATAACTGTCGTATGTGATGGATGTTGGTCAAAAAGATCATATCGATCTAATTATTCGGCTCTTTCTGGAGTTGCAGCTATTGTTGGGAAACGAACAGGAAAAGTTCTCTATATGGGCGTTAAAAATAAATTTTGCACAGTTTGTTCTAGAGCTGCTGCACAGAACAAAACTCCCAAAAAACATAAATGTTTTAAAAATTTTGTAGGTAGTTCCAGTGCAATGGAAGCAGCAGTGTTAGTGCAAGGTTTTAAAGAAAGTGTAAGTATGTATGGTTTGAAATATGCAAAAATTATAGCCGATGGAGACAGTAGTACGTATAAAAAAATTTTGGAGTCGAGACCATATGAAAACCTGTCAATAGAAAAAATTGAATGCAAAAATCATTTGTTGCGTAATTATTGTGTGAAGTTACTTGGGCTATCACAAAATACTGCATATCCTCATTTAATACGAAAATGTTTAACCCCGGATGCAATTATGAGGCTACGAAGATCGGTTGTTGGAGCAATAAAATATAGAAAGCAAAATCCTTCGGATGAAAATGCCGTTTATTTATTGAAAAAGGATATTGAAAATAGTCTTTGCCACGTATTTGGAAGACATGATAATTGTGAAGAATACTTTTGTAAAAACAAAGTAGAACTAGATAAACTCACTGATATTGAGACATGCTTACAATTTTATATTAGATTAAAGCAAGTGGTGCAAAACTTAGCAAATCATGCAAGAAGTCTAATTGAATTTGTAGACAGTAATATTGTAGAACAATTTAATAGTATTGTCGCTAAATTTGTAGGAGGTAAAAGAATTAATTATTCCTTGAGAGGTTCTTACCAAGCTCGTTGTTCTGCTGCAGTAGTTTCCTTTAATTCAAAAAGATCAGTACAAAAACTTTATAAAAACATATATGGAAGTAGCCCACAAAAAATGATTAAGAAATTGGAAAACTATAGAGCAAACAAAGCCAAAGCCTCAACAGAAAGAAGGCGAATGAAAAGTAAAGAACGACCAATCAATAAAAATATTACTAAAATAAAAAGAGCTGTTTTAGTAGATTCTGATTACGGAGATTATTGTCAGAAACCGGACATGGCATTTGATATTTTTGAAGAAGAAAAGGCAAAGTTCTTAAAATCGCTGCAATTAAAAGAACACGAGCGTTTTAACTTGGAAAGGGAAACCATACTGCAATCTCGAAGTAACATGTGGATGGAAATGCGAAGAAAATTATTAACAGCTTCAAATTATTTTCGAGTCTGCAGAAGAAGACCAACCACAAGCTGTGTGAATCTCGTCAAGTATTTGTTGTATTCTTCAAATAATTTAAATGTTGCTTCAACAAATCATGGCAAATTATACGAAGCATTGGCGCTTGCTCAATTAGAAAAACAAGAAAATGTTAAAATTTATCCTTGTGGTTTATTTATTGATGTACAGTTACCATATCTTGGAGCAACACCTGACGGTATTATTGACGAAGATACAATAGTTGAAATTAAATGTCCTTCTTCTGCATTTAATATGGATCCCGAAGAGGCAATTCGAAATGACAAAATTCAAATTTTAAAGATTAAAAATGAGAGTATCGAAACAAAAACTAATTGTTCGTGGTATTACCAAGTTCAAGGTCAACTACATGTAACTCGGCGAAAGAAATGCTTATTTGCTATTTGGACCGGCGAAAACTACCCGCTGAAAACTTTCTATATACATAAAAGTGACGATTTTTGGATACAAAACATGGAACATAAGTTAATCGAATTTTATATGAACTGCGTTTTACCCGAACTAATAGATTCTAGATATATACGTAATATGCCAATTAGGGACAACATCAAAACAACGCCAGTGAAGAAAATCAGTGCCAAACGAAAACTACCGTTCTAGAGAACACAACAGTTGAAAAATGGAAAAGGAGGTATTATCTCATGAACTAAAATTGTTTTTATTTTTATTTTTTTCCAGTTTTTCCATTGCCAATTTTATTTAATGTATTTATTTAATCCTTTTTGACATTATTTAATGTCCTTTTCAGGTGAGGCTCAAATAAAAATTCCTACTCCTGGCCTCCACGTGGCGAGCCTCGGTAATACAATATAAATTATTGTAGCTAACAGGAGAGGTTTTAACAAATTATAGAAAAATCTTGATCTTCATCTATCTCATCAATTAATTTTACAAAGTCTTACGTTGTTTTTCGATACGCAAGCAGATTCTACATTAAATATTATTCTTTATCAAGTATCAACTGTTTAGCTCGAAAATTCAATCAATTCAAAAATAGTAGGGCAACAACAATGTATTCTCGAAGCGGTACCCATATAAGCGCCATCACTTTGAAGACTGAAGAATTGACAAGAACAATTTTTGTTTTAATTAATAAACTATGGATCGATTGATGTACGATTTAATCAATAAAAGATGTTTGTATTTGAAATTTAGAGTATTTTTTAAATTGCAGCACTTGTTTTTTTTGCCGATTTGGATACAACACAATTTTCTGAGTAAATGTAAAAAGTTGTTACTTTGAAAAATCCTTTTTTGAGCCAATAATCCTAAATTACAAATATATCTAATTAGTAATTAAAAACTTCTATAAATGAAAACAATAATTTTATCGATCAGTTTTAAAACTTTGGGAGTATTTATTTCGAAAACTTTTCGCTTCAAGATCATAGTTTCTTACATTTTCTCAGAAAATTGTGTTCTCTCCACAATTTTTTTGCCATTTAAAAAGCGGTGAAAATAATTTTTAGTTCAAAACGAATCACTGAAATTCAATTTAAATTAGATTTGTTTCAAAAAGAATTAGCCCTTTAATTTGAAATGATTCGGTATGAATCAATAAAGAACACTTGAATAATGTAAGTTTTGTAAAAACGATTTTCAATATCGTTTTGACTAATTAAAATAAATATAATAAAAAAATAAAAATATTTTGAATTTAATATTGCTTATGAATATTTATGAATCCTGCAAATTACTTGAACAAGTGAAAGTTACCGAATTTAATTTTGGTGGGCGGTTTGTGTTATTTTTACTATGCTCGGGGTGTAACTGTTGTCACCCGGTGTGATAGATGTAACAGTTTTCAATACAATTTTAACAAGTTGAAGGATTGCAAAATATTTAGTTTTTTCTATAAAAATTCAACTTAAATTTTGAACTATTACAGCTATTTAAAAATTTTAAATAATGGAAGTTATAGTAGATACATATTAAAATTAAAATATCATTATTTTAAACTATTTTTTAAAATCGCCCAGCATCTCTATGCCTTTTAAAATTGTCCAGCATCTCTTCTATACGGTCAAGTTAGGTCTTAGTATCAAGTTTCATCCTAATGACCTTTTTCGACAACATTCTACTGTTGCTTTTTGTATTGAATGTACTTTTGAATTTAAACCAATGACATCAACTAAAAGATCACGTGCAAATTTGAAATAGAACCACCTCTAACATCGACTCCCCTACACCCGACCGAAGGCAAATGCAGGATAGCCGGAAGACCCATTGCTGTTAAGCAAAGGACACTTTTGGGCTAAGGGATGTTTTCGTAGGAAAATGGGGTGCATACATTACCACAAACATACATATGTATATCTTCAAATTGATTTGTCACAGGCGAATAAAGTCGCGGTTGTAATGTTTTTCAGTGATAAGTATCAATTAATCCAGTGCTTCTCAAACTTTCGTCCTTAAAGTAGTTTCGACTTGAAGCTAGTTCCCATCGAATTATCAAACAATTTTCCAACTGACCAACCAACTTAGAGTTGCCCAGATATTTTATTCGAAAATATAGTAAAATTTCGGAAAACTCTTACTTGGTAAGTTTGAACATTTTGGGTGTCGCTCCTGATTTAAGAACCCTCTAAAAATATTGACGACTGTATTTAGTAATAGAATGTTATCTTTGCCAAGCATTCAACTAATAAATTTTCGACATAAATCGTATTTAGAAAGCTTGTATTTTTTACTCCTCTTCATATCGATATCCATTAATTACTGCGTTAATTTAAATATTTTTCAAATAGGACGACCATATTTTTTAGTCCTCCGGGTGAAATAATAACGTGAATTTAAAATTTTATTCTACATTCAATGTAAGTTGTGCTTAAATATTAAGCTAATGCGATGTTATCGCTCAAAGTGATATCACGAAGACTTTGCATTAAGATACGCCATTCTTGCTTTAATTAAGATGAGATGCTTAATTGCCTCAAAATTTCTACACTGTTAATTCGGAAAGCTTTTTTTTCTAATTTTAATGTTTCATTGAAATTAAAAAAAAAATTGTTAATAATCCAATATTTAATAATTTACAAAAGACAGGCTTAATTAATATTTAACTAAAAAAATTTTTTGAGTTTTTCGTCTTGATTTCATTAACCCAGATATGCCTAATGCCTTTTTTCTAATAAAATTTTCATGAATTTATATTATTTGCAAAAAAAATTTAATAATTGCAGTGACTTCCTCGTTAATAATTTAGAATGATTGAGTAACATTTCATATTACAGAAAATTTTAAAAATTGCTAGTCAAGTAAGATTGAAAATATTTAAAACTTGTTTTTTTTCAGAAATTAACTCAAAACTTGAATTGAACTGAAATTGAAATTTTTCAAATTTATTAATTTAATTTTTATGTAGAAAAAAACAGGTTTTTATGAAAAGATTTTTATTTGAAAATTAATTTTCATCTGTCGGTTCTTTTTCCTTTTCATAGAAGTTGTCATTGAAGGTTAATTAGTAAAAATACAATTTATTGAAAAATAGAAAAGCCAAATTAATTTACTAAATATTATGTCGTTAATCTTAATCTTTGGATTTTCTAGCACAGTTTACAGGAAAATGTGTCAAGAGTTAACTTCTTGGCATTTTTCTCCGAAAATAGATTTCACAAAAAAAAACTTTTTAATTTTGAAAAATCCTCCTTTTCCGCCGAAATTTCTCTTACAGTACCGAAAAGTTTAAACTTGAAATAAGCGAGACAATCAAACCAGAGTAAATTATCTCACTCGCTGTAAATCCTGATTTGCTTGGAAAGCATTAAATTTTGAAGTAACACGAAAAAGAATTTTATTTACAAATGCTTCAGAGTTAGAGAGTAGTGCAATATTATTGTGCATTAACGCAGGCGCATATTTTACATTTTTTTCAGAAATTAAAAAGTAATTTTATTACAATCTTAGCCTGAAATGTAAACTGTTTAGTTATTATTTTCAAAATATCTTTGTTTCGTTTCCCAGGGGGTTCTCTTACCACACTTAGGACTTTGGTCGAGAGACTTAATAGAGAAAAAAATTTTTGAATTTTACGATGATATTAAACATTTAAAATAAAAAATTTGAGAAGAAAATGGAGATATAAATATCCAAAAATTTTCCTTTTATAAGTTTAGGTTGCAAACGTGGCGTTAGACTTACAAACCAATTAGGTATTTGCATAAGCTTTTAGCAATCAATAGTATATTGCTTTTGCTTTAGTTTATGTAAAACAATTGATTTTAATTGCTTACTTAACACATTTATGTACAACCCCTTAAGTAATTTATTAAATTGGATACTTAAACAAAACAAAAAAAAATAAAAGCAAAAGTATATCATAAATTGGTAAATATTATAAAATATATTGATTTTAAGAAAATCTGTGACATTACATTTTTGAAGAAACGTAATTATAACTACTTAATAATGAGTTGCCTAAGCAACAAGTAAAATTGTCATAACATCTCATGCTTAAAAATTTTATTTTTTTTTGTCATGATTTTTCACTTTTCCAATCCAGAAATTTTCATTCAAATTATTTATATTTTGGAATCTTTTAAATTCACTTTTATTAGGCTTTCGAAATAATAATTATTATTTAATTTCAATTACTCTGCATTAAATTAAATTGCCCCCTTCCATTTCTTATTTACATTTTTTTGTCAAAATTTTTGGGTTTTATAAATTTAACTAAGGTAAACTTGCCGACATTTAATAAAAGCAAAATTCTATTAGCAGTGTAGAATTCTCTTATGTTTATCCTTGTAGTGATTAGTTATCTTAACAGCGTAGACGTGATGTCGTCTGTTTTAAGACTGTTTGAATATTCCAAGCTTGTGCCAGGTTTAGCAACAATCTTAAACGCTAATGACTCCTTAGACTAATTGTTCATATCTAAACATTAACATACTAATTGCTTTCTTACTTTATTACCTACCTACTTGTACGTGAACGCGTACGTGCTCCATGAATATTTAAATTTATGTTACATGTTCGCGAAAATTGCTTCCAAATTTTTTAAAACTCCGTTAGTTACCTATTCAGTTTAACGCGCGTCTAAATAAAAATCAAAAACTACATAAATCAATTTTCAAATAGTCCCTCGAGGTTTTCAGAAAATATGCATATAAATAGTGGCTACTGCTTTGAATGCGGGCGATACAAGATCGAAGCAAAAACCAATATGTGTTACAACGAAATAGCTTTTAAGAAAATATGGAATGGTCTGATCACTACTCTCATACAATATTGCATATTGGACATCGTCTAGGTATACTCGGTATAAAATGCAAGTGTACAGTTACTCGGAAAACTTTTCCAGTTTCAATTTAAAAATATGCAAGAAGATAAAAATTAACATGGTTAATTGTTAAATCGTCGCGACTACGCAGACGGCATCGAATCGCCCGATTATTTTGAATAAAAATTATTTTTCATTTTGAAAAACAAGTAAGTATAGCTTTATTTAAAGACAAATGATATCGAATAGAGAAAATCGGAAAATGCATTTTCCCATTATAAATCGTTTAGCGATTTGGGGGTTATATGACGCGTTGTAATATACCGGAAAAGCAGCCTCGGTAGTGGCTTCGGGCTAGTAGATAATGAACTAAACCTGATTTGCTTCGTATAGCATCTACGAATTTTTGTTTTCTCTTTGTTCTTTCCACTTCGCCACTTATCCTGCCGAAGAGAGAGGAAAACTCGACAAGTTTTTAAAAGTTTCTTATAGCCAACAAGCTGAGATTGTAGCGAAACACTTGACAATCAATTCGGCAGACTACTGTTTAGGTACATTCGACAGAAAAATTAAGTTTCCGGTGCTTTTCCTATTTCAGCCAGATTTTACCACTTAACGGAATTATGTGTGGTTTAACTAAAGCCGATTATTTTCGTATTATTGTGTTTACCAATTTGATACCCACTAATTCTTTGATATGTTTGTGCGAAAAACATTTTCGATTCCGAATTATTCTTTTTCCATTTTCAAAATAAATTCGCCTAAAAATATATTATTTCTCATCAACTGAATTTATTTCTATTTTATTGATTTCAAATTTTTAAACTTGATTGTACACTTTAGTTTTAAAATATTTAAAATTTGCTGACAATTTTCGTAACAAGACAACTTTTTGTAGTTTTGAAGAATGTGCAACATTTCAATTAATTTTTTTTTTATTTTGTGTAGCGTAATTTTTTCAGTCTGTGGATTTCATGAATTTCAGATGTAAATTTTGGCAGGTATCTCTGCTTGTAGCTGTAATATTATTGCTTTTCATCAAACTCAATTTATTTTTATTTTAATAGAAGTTATTCGCGGTTGAAAAAGTTAATATTTTTCAAGTGAGTTTTCTTGTAAGCAAGAAAACAATTTTCAATTTTCCCTATAGTTGACAATTTCCAAGAGTGTTTTCGATCAGGAAGTATAATTGTCATGTTTCGAAAATTATAAATTATACAATTTTATTGAATCGGCTTATTCATACACGACGTATTAATAGAAGTGGCGGTTGGTTGTAAAGTGGCAAAGTGTCTTGGCGTAATTTATTTATAAATCAAAGAGATGTACATACGAGAACACCCTGTATGTAAGGATTCACAATTTTGTTGACAAATTTCAATCGTCTATTAGAATAACGCTTCGTGACTCTTCAGGCAAAAAATAATGTGATTTTTAATTTTCTTTCATTTTTTGGAATTTTCTTCCTCTGTTACAAGCTAACCAAGATTTATGATTGTAAAATGGTTTATTCGTAAATTTTATTTTTAACAAAAATTTATTGTTCTTGTATCACGTCGATTAGCCATAAATAGCGTGAGTTTCATCTTCGGAGAGTTTTATTTTTGAAACATTTTTAGCATATCCTTGCTGTGAGTTAATTTAAATAAATTTTGACTTGGAATATTAGATACGCAAAATGAGTGCAAAACATTTTGTTAATAAGATTGTATACAACGGTATTTTAATTGTAAATTAAAACTTCCGCAAGTAAATTTAGTTAGGTATTTTAGCACATTGGGTTCTATTAAGACCGCAGTGCTTCCAACGAGCGCCCTGGGATATTTTAAATAGCTTCCATTTCAACCCAATAAACATGTAAAATACCCTATTATTATAAACCTTATATTCTAGTATAGTCAGCATAAAAACTAACTAAACATAATTTTTTTCTAAATTTTCGATTCCATCGCGGCGATTTTCAAACTAGCGGTAATTTCATTTCTTGCTGTAAACTGAAAATATTAAATTTTTCAATAAAATCGCAAAATTTTAACTTTTTTCCTGTTATTTGTTTACTAATCACCTAAATTTTATTTTGAATGAAAACAATAAATTGTAACATATTATTAATTATAATCAAAATTTAATCAATTCTTTAAATTGACCGATAAAGTATAAAATCAATTTCACTTCTTGAGATTGAACAAAGTAAAAATTAATCAGTATAACAGCTTTGTAAAGAGTTAAAGATAAGAGAGACCAGAGCTAGTAGTTATAGGGGCTGATTGTTTACCGTTCTGCTTAGGATGACAAAATGAGCAATAATGAGCAATATTTTTTACCACCGATGGTAAAACCTGGTAAAAAAACGAATTTGAAGGGTTGAACCTTTCTACTAATTATTCATTTTCGATAATATCCATAATCATTTTTCATTTAAAAATTTTATTCGATTAATTCAAATGTTATTAAAATTCAAATATGTTTTACTTTATCATCAAGAACATTCGATAATGGAATCGAAGCATATTTACTAGAACTGGTATCATTTTCGTTTAGTATTTTAAAAGTTTTAAACAAGTACAATAATTACTCTAAGTTTCGTGTTGAAATTATAAATTCAAACTTAAAAAATTAATTTTTATAATCAAAATGACTTTAGGAACATCGGTAAGTACGATTAACTCAATCAGAAAATTTATTAACGCTCAGTTTATTTTAGGAACAAACACACAAAAGGAGTAGAAATAGTACTGACTATGAAAATGACGAAAAAAATGTGAAAAAAGTAGCCACCAGAGAATCGATATTCAAAAACGCTATAATATCGAAATTTTCTAATTTTATTGATGGTTCAACGTATTCTAGTCGATCGAAAGCAATTTCTGATTTGAAGAAATTTGAAGAAAAAAAAAAGATTTTCGCTCTTCAGCGGAAAGTCAGGGTCGGTGGAAAAGGCAAAATTTTTTTTTCTGATTTTAACAAAAAAGATGAGGAGCCTAATTTGGTAAAGAAAATTGTAGAAAACCCCGATAATCTTAGTTCTCGGTTGTTTTCGACAGAAACAGGAAAAGTACGTAATTGCAAGCATTGTAATCACGTGGCTATGACACAATCTGATTACTGGGAGCACTTAAAAATTCACATAGAAGAAAACGTACGATGGAGTTGTCCACTTTGTAAATTCATCACTGCACACAAGTATCATCTTATGCAGCACTTCCGCGAACATGTTGGATCCTTACCCGCGAAAACTTTAAAATTTGTTCATTCGTTTTGGGATAAATCAAAGTTATGTACTCAAATAATATCTCTCACCGAGCAATTGAAATTACGTAATATAGAAAAACGTACAGACTTCCACACGTCAAGGACCTTAAACTTGGAGTGCGAATCCTTGTAAATCGCATATCCCACTTTTTTATTTAGAAAAATGTTTTCCACATAAATTGAAGAAAACCTATCACAAGAAAAATCTCGACTTCGCAAATTTAAAAAAACTTGTTAGATTAAATTTTTACAATTTGTTTGTAATGTGAATTACGTGTGAATATTAAATAAAATTTATTTAGTAGAAATGTGGAATTTTTGGGTTTTTTCGGTATTTTAAAATTTAAATTTTTCGCAGTAGCAGTGCATACTTGAAGTTGATAAATAAAATAATTCAAAGTTAGTGCTTAGAAACATTTACTTTTTACAACCCAAGTTTTGATACATTTTATACAGCTTCAATCGTTTTATGACCGAAATCCCATAAGACTAATCAGTTTTAAACTAACCAAGTCCGCCATATTGAGTCATAAACCGATTGCAATTAGCTATAAAACGGTTATTGTATCACCATACTTTACAAGAAATTTAAATCACACCCCACACATAATTTCTTTATCATATTTTCCGTTTGCGACGCGAGTGGAAGAAAGACGAAAGGAAACTTGTCGTGAAAATTTGTACAAAAACAAAATTAGAAAATGCAAGATGTTACGATCTTGTAGAAACGAAACACAAAGATGGAAACATTTTATTGCGTTATCAAGTGATAAAATATTAAAATTGTCGGATTTTTGGAAAATAAAAATAATCGACATCTTAAAGTTTTTGCTTAAATTTATCGCTGCGTCTATAAAATTTTTCTTAATTCGGTGGTGTTCCTTTAAAAAGGGGAGAACACGAAACCTCAAAACAAATTCAAAGCGGCGCGATCTTCTTTTTATGCGAATATCTGCATAATCAAATGATTCCAGCGAATATTTAAAATAACTGCCGTTTCAAACAAATATTTTCATAAATCTGTCATCGGTGATTGCTATTACGAAAATTTATATGAAATAAACGGAAGCGCATACTCGAACATTCAAATTTGACGATATTTACTTATATACGCCGGGAAAGATTTTCCAAACTAAAAAGTTTTCAGCAAACATTTTTACCGTAACATGGTTATAATCGTATAATATACACAAATTTTTATTAAACCTAACGTGAAATTTACATAAGTTTGTTTTTCAAAACGCGAAAAATCTAATCAACAAAATTTAATTTTTCATGTTTTTCTACGCTTACATAGTGTAAGAATTGCATAAAATACAATTATAATCATTAAATGCATAAATAGTACGTTAGACAATACGGTAGTAAACGAAATCGTTAATCGCGAGGGTGAGTAACGCTAACGAAGCGATTTCAGGTATCAGGTACACCTCTTTTGAAAATTCTAAAAAATGAAGGGAGGATTATAAAAATTTATTAGCAAATATTTGAAAATATTTTTTATTTTACTAAACAAAAAAATTAGTTCAATAAATCTTCAAAATGGGGAGGGGGGGGGGTTACAGAGACTGATAACTTTCGACCTAGAAAAAAGTCCCAAGTGTAAAACTACAGAAAAACGATAAATTTTCTTGAATGATAATTTATTAATACAAAGATATTATGTCGCTCTATTTATTTTCCCAAAGGATTCAAAAATGATTGCTACAATTTATAAATACTTGGATGTTGTATGATTAGGGTAGGTATATTTAATTTCCAATTTTTTCTGATTTTTGATAAATTTAAATCAAATTTTGAATAACACATACTAATTTTACAAAAAAATAATTTAATGCTCTACAACATTTTATTTGATGACTTCCTTCTCAAAAAAACGATAAAAAAATTAAGAGGCAAAATTGATCACAAAATTTTTTTGAAAATTAAAATTAGAACAGATACGCAAAAATTGAGTAGGAATATTTTTATAGAAAATTACTTGATTCAATTTTGTACATACTAATCACATTTTGCGATTTGTGACCTCTTTTTACCCACTTGCACCCTATCATCCCCTAGATCCGGAAACTTTTGGTATGTTCACCTCCTTACTATCCTGAATTTAAAAGCCTTCCTTCATTGACAGGACTAAAACAAATTTAAAAATTGCGTGCTATGAAGCGGTTTGTAACTGTAATGGAATTTTAAATTCAAATTATTTGTGAGCTTTTATATTATTTACAGCGGATAAAGCTGACAGTACCATCTACTTTATGTATGAAGCAAACTCTTGCAGGGTTCACTTTTATTCGGATGAAGCTTTTATATCTTTTCTGTACAGTAGCGCCATCTATCCGCATATAGAGCTTTTAGGAATTTATTGATTTTTAAATTCCAAAATTTCTGCACAAAATTTAAATTATTTATTATAATTTGGTCGTGTAAAACAGTCCTGTTTAAAAATATTCACAACACAGCAACAATAAGAGTAATTGCAAAAATTAGCAAAATTTATTGGAAAAGACTTTTTCATGGAAAAGGGAGAAGCCATCTAAGGAATATGACTGAAAGTTCACTCAGTTTTCAGGTTCGAAAGCTGTCTTAGTTTCCTACCAAAATCGGTTTTGTCCAAAAATCAAAGTATTTTACATTTGAAAATTGAGTTCTAGAACTTTGAGTCTGTTGTGCCAAAAAGTTCTAACTGAAAAAGTACTGATTTTTTCACAGCTGACTACATTTAATTCAGGAAATATTTAATATTCTGTATTTTTTTTGTTACTTAGAATAATTATTATTTATTATTGTGATAAGCAGCAATAAATATTTCAAGACTAGAAAATTTTCAAGTCAAAAATGCAATGAAAATCTTTTCTCCAGAAAAAGTTACTTCAAATTAAATTTAAAAAATTGTATTCGAGCTTACGAAACAATTAAAACAAAGACTGAAAAAATTGGCTTTATTTAATATTTTTAATACTTATTCCTCTTTTCAGAATAAACTTGATTTTCTTCCATTGTTCTTCATCATTTTTATTAACTTCTCATGTATAGTATTAATTATTTTTATGTTCAATAATTTCACAATTCCTTTAAACATAATTTTTTAAATATTACAGTTAAGGGCAGTTAAATTGTATAATAATTGTATGAATATAGATTTCTTCCTTGACGCATTCCTGTTCGCCTAATCATCCTGCGGAAATTTTTCTGGTATCAAAAGATTGCTGAGCGTCCTAATAATGTTAAAAATTAAATTGTGTTTATTAATTTTAATAAAAAATTCGAAATTAAGTAAAATAAAATTTAATATCCTGAGTAATCCAATTTTCATTATTATAATAATTATTAAAACAAAATATTCTATAAAACTTTTTTATTTTTATACACTCAAGCCTACATATTTTTGAAATTAATAAATTTTCGACTTTTCAAGTAAACAGACTTAAAGTAACTGTAAAAATTAACTTCGTGAGTGAAGAATTGCAGGTAAATTTATAATCTGTTTCTTTTGGTTAGTGTCACGAATTCTGATCCATTTCTATAGAACGTTAGGGGTTAAAATTGTTTTAAGCTTACACCAAATGTGCACAACCAGCTGTGTTATTTTTTATTCTTAAAAATATAATTTTTAATTTTTAAAATACAATTTTAAAAAATTCACAGGAGTTATTATGTCAAAATTGTTTTACAATGCAATTAGTTTCTAAAAAGTAAAACTTTATCGTGATGTCATGTGAAAATTTTTCGTAAAATACCCGCAGCAATTTCACACGGTATTTACCTTTAAAGAAGATTAACTTTGTAAAGAAAACCCGCAAATCTTTTAACTTTTCTAATGGCATTATAAAGTTGTCGGAGCTTTTTCAACAGGATTACGAGCTTACTTTTCTGAAAGCATCTCAACTGATTGTATTGTGGTAAAACGTCAATTTAATGACATGTAAGTACAGAAAATATAAACCTAATTCTTTTTCAGATTTAGTACAAATAAATTTTAATTTTGGGTGGCATCAATTTTCTTCTACAAATAAGTAAAAACTTTTTAAATTAAAAATTTACGAAAACACAATCAAAATTGTCCAAGTTAGTATTCAGTGGATTTACGAATGTTCATTGTATTTATGAAATTGTTTAATATATTTATGAGAATTTCATAAATAATTTATTGATTTTAAAAGATTTTTCAGTGCGTCATCAGTGATGTTTCCAAATTTTTTCATGTTTTTCTTTGCAATTTACAGACACAGTATATTTATATACTTAATTACCAAATATAGCTGACAAAACGTTAATTTTACTAAGTTTTCTTGTATGCTATTTAGCTGTCTCCTGTCTCTTAAAATCATTAGTATTTGAGTAAAAGTTAATTTAAAGGTAAAACACGTATTAAAATGGCAGTGACTTCAATATAAAGCTAGCACATCGTAGACACGTTGAACTTAGGAATTTCAATAAAATTACTTATTCATGAATAAATAGACCGGCGAGGAAAAACAACAAATATGGTTTTTACTGTATATGTGAAAAACTAAAATGGAAGAAATGAAAGTTCAAATAATGTAGAAAATTTAAAATAAATTCAGAAAACTTGACATAGTATGTCTGAAGAATATACGAATCCACATATTTTATTATTATTGTAATTTCTAAATTAAACATCAAATAATAAATTTCGCTTAACCTAAACTAGGAATTTTGTTAATCCATCTGCGCGTCGGTATTCTTCAAAAACAGGAGATACAAAGAAATATAAAAAAAGCATGATTTTTAAACATTTTGGATGGCCAGTATGGGAACTGCTCTACTATATCGTTATTCAGTATAAAATTTTAAGTTCAGTTTAACTATTGAATAATCGGCAGATACTTTATTTCTTCAATTACCTACTGCTTACTTTAGTTACTTTAATGGCACCGGTTTAACTTTGACATTCTAAAATTGAAAATGTTTGTGATGAAAGACAACTACCATCTCTAAAGCGAGCCTGCATTGGAATTTTTTAAATTTCAAGTCAAATCACGTCTACAGCTTAAATGTCCAAATTTTAAAAGTCCGTCACTGAAAGCTAAAAATCTCGGTTTCTGCTAAAAACAATAATTTAAAAATTTCAAAGTATTTTTTAATTTATTATTTGTTGATTAAAAATTCCACCTACATCTCGAGTTAGATTATGAGTTTGTGACGAGACACATTTATTTTGTCAACAAGTCGAAAATTGAATTTCATTTATTTAAATAAATTCGAGAATTTATATGAAAAGAAAAAATAAAAATGTACCGCTATTTTTGATCTTTGTTTATTGGTCTACAGCACTAATAAGAACATTTTTTGAAATCTAAATTTTTTTAAATGTCTAGGTATTCAGACTGGAAATAACATAATATCCAATTTAGAATCGATCGGTCGGCATTATCAATAACAAACAATCGGAGTAGGTACATCTAAAATGCTAATAAAATCGCACAAAACAATAACATAACGGTGAAGCGCTACTTCTGATGTGTCCAACAATTTAAATCGCATTGTGGTTCTTAAAGGACGCGCTAAATTTTTAAAAATTTCGATTCTAATTAAATTTTACCAAAAAAATTGGCTAGGTGTCAACGACCTTTTGTAAAATTTTGACAAAACTGAATTTCGGTACAATAAAAACCACATATTATATTATGTCGTTACGTCGTAACTTAACCATCCTCCGGAAAAACAAACTTATTTTTATTATTTTCTATTTTTCTAGGAGACGTAACCGTGATTATATAAGCTTTAACTATTCCCGATGTAGATGAGTATCTATAAATACTGTAACCAGAAAATGGCAGAAACACTGCAATTTATATTAGCCGTCGGTTATGAAATATTTGCCGTTGGAAGGTCATGGAATTCTTAATAAACTTCGAAAATATGAAATAGTCTTATATAATCGTTATCTAAGTGTTTTTATGTTAAGTTTTACTGTTGGTTTGTCCAGACGCCGACGTCTAGCTCGTCGACGTTGGCGCCATCGCTAAACCACGGCGGCGCCCTCAAACGCTATCAATCTGGAAGGACGCCGAATGTCTTAAAGTTTGTTTCATGCTATAGTAACTATACGTACAAGCACCGATGAAAATGCTTTTATTAGATTTCAACTTTTTATCAAACCGAAATAATCAAGAGGAAACTCCCGACGACCAGAAGTCTCCCAAGATTCATTTTGTATTTTTTTGTTTTAATTTACAAATTAAATTGGACGTCGCTGTTGAATGAAGACCTCTGACGAAGTCCAAATACCTAAAAACAGCTTTATCGTGTCTTTCCCTCGAACCCACGTTGATTAATGCCTTATTATTTTATAATAAACAACTGAAATTGACTTCCAAAAACTTCCGACTAAATAATCATATTTCAAAGTCTGAAAGCCAATAATAATAAATGAGTTATCAGACTACCGCATAAAACTTGGCGAAAAAAAAACTGATAAAAAATGGCTATCGTATATCGATAAAGTTGGAGAAAGTGAACGAACTTTGAAGTATTATTTGTCAAATATTTGCTATCTATCAAAATAGTCTTTCAAAAAGGCTTCTAGGGTCTACATCAAATAAGTATTTTAAAAAATTGCGTTTTCAAACAACGCGTTCGACTAAAATTACAACTTAAATTGAAAGCGAACGAGGTAGTAATAAAATAAAGAAGCTTTTAGAAAAACAAATAAACTTCTACTTAGAAAATTTAAGAACTCGTAAAAATTGTGTATAATTATGTATTTTCATAGTGACATTTAATAAGTAGCAGATACTCGACCTTTAAACTAAAAATATCGAAGTATCTCGGTAACAATAATAAACATTAAAATATTCACACTGTAATCATGACATAACTATTTTTGTATTGTAAGCGCAATCTTCTTTTAAATTGTTTCGAATTTTTTGGAAAACTTCCTTGAAAATATGCTCTGCATAGATTTGGCCGGCGTAGTTCGCAAAGTATGGAAGCGTAACGTATAATCGACGGAGTCGATAATATTAATAACTGGCAGCAGTGTGAAAAAGCTACCGAAAACTTTTTCAAAAAAAGGTAAGGTTGGGCAGGGCTGAACTCCTGGTTACAAAATGACCAAAATTTTCCATATTTTGACTAATATCCAAAACTATCAAAAAATATAATTTCCTCATTTTGCGGATATAATGAAGTCCCCCCATCTGATTTGTCCAATCGTGCCCCATGTGACATATTTTTATTATTATCATGTTTGCAAAAAAATATAAAATGTATTTTATATATTCTTGGGTATCAAACGACGTCGAAATACAAAAATGTGTTTGGAGATTACATCTCTCAATTTCATCTGGACCAATCACCTGCTATCCCAGAGCCAGATTTCTGCTTTTGTTAATAAATAAAGACACTCTCTGGAAAGAACTGATAACCGTTATTTTACTCTCACATAAGATTTTTTCCTTTATTTAATATCTGATAATAATTATTTTCCAATAAAATAAATTTGATATATTGAAATATTCCGTAAGTAAAAGCAGTCCTTCTAAGATGTGGGGTGCTTGATTATAAATTCGAAGCAAACAGACGGACAAACAACTGGGCATGCCAAGTTAAACAGAAAATTTTAAAAATATGAGCAGTTAATCAAAAATCCTCACCGAAGTTTCACGATAACAAGGTTTTCTTTTAAAAATTTCTTAACATTGTTTAGAAAATTAGAAGGGAGGACTTTAGAATTAAAGCAGATGCAAATCGTAATTTGCTCTACATACAAAGTATTCTCTTCATAATCTTTTTGATTTTTTTTATTATTTCCTGAATAGCTTATACATTCACATTACACCGGTGGTTAGTGTAGCAGATAAATGCACGTGGAGAGTTGGGATTATGTAGATTCCTGATTGCTGTCAAATTATTTGTACCGTGGTTCGGATTCCACATTAACCTGTAGGTCCTTCTTTGTAAAATACTTTCCAACACTTCTCGAGTTATAATATGTTTAATGCAGACGTTGTAAGTCTTCCTCCCTTGAGCTTTTTTTGATGATGAACGTTGATTTTTCTAATCATATATTTTTTTTTTCAAATAAAAAAAACAATAACAAACACCTGTACATAAAAATATAATGACAAACCTTCGGTATAATAAGAATCACAATAGTATGACAGCATTGGCGGTGTAAACTTATTTAGAAAACCTTGTTAGATTTGGCAAACAATGATGCTAATACATAATCTTCTCTAATCCTGCATAATATCATTATAATTAATTCGATTTCGTATGTATTTAAGTAGGTACATAGTGTACTAATTAATCGATAGATTTACTATTTAATTTTAAAGTAAAACTAAGCTTAATTCGAGGAAATTTGTTGTAGTCTAAAAATAGCAAATATTTAGTAAGCGTAGTGAACTGAAGCAAAAAGTATTTTTGGAAATTGTAACTTAACGGTCGAGCAACATGCAATGATATTTAATTTTTTAAATAGGAAATTGGATGAAATCAAGAAATTGCATAACTTCTACTAAAGCAAACATAATTTTATTTAAAAGCGTCGGAAAAATAAGAGACGCGAGCGAAAAGAAAAGCAAGAAAAAGTGAAATGATAAATAATTTAAAATTAAAATTTTCTTCTAAGGTTCTTGAATTTTCACTGTCGATTGCACTCACCTCACCGCCCCTGATATTGTAGAGCAAATTTTATAGAACTTACAGCCAGTAATTTTCCAAAAATTAGATTTTCTTGAAACCGTTTAAAAATTAAAATCTAATTTAGAACTGCGTTGATTCACATTTTATTCATGGAACCCTTCTAATAACAACAATTGGTTTACTAAAAAGATAATTATGAAAAATTAGAAAATCCTAAATCGATCACCACGGGTTCCCAGAAGTTACGAAAATGGTGTCATCCATCAGAATTACTTAAGTGTGTCAAACGTATTATTCATATGGTGATTGTATTTTTGCTGGGCACTTGGTTTAGTATAGTTATAAATAGCTGGTATATTTCCTAATTTTTTTTAATTTGCCCAATTAAATTTGGGATACAATGGGAAGAGATTCTACATTATTGGATTGCTTCGAGAAGAGCGACGTTGGCAGCGCAGTTAATCGGAAAACGATTTTATTATTTTTTAATAACACAACACAAAACTTTGTTTAAAATTGATTTAAAAAATTAGCAAAAGACCTACAATTTCTGTTAAGTTTTGTTAGACGACCCGACTAGTGCGGTTATTTTTGTAGTTTTGTTAACCCGTGATATTGGAAAGCGCCACTACGTATGTGAATGTATAGCGCATCAAAACGGTTTATGTCGTTCACACTTCAAAGTGTAAACATAAGCAGTTTGATTTAAGATTTCACAATTTTACCTAAAAATTAAAAAAAAACACAAATCATAAGAGACTTTTTCACAATCAAAACAGAGACTGTTTTGCCAAAATTAATTTCGGAACCGCAGTTACGGGAATCATTATTTTTAGCCATTTAAGGATCGTTTTTTATACTTTAAGGTACTTTCAAGAATGAAAAGCTGCTTTTGCAAAAAGTATATGTACGAGAAGATCGAGTGATTAGAAATTTAAAATTTTTTTATTTTTTTAAAGAAAAGATTTAAAATTGTTTAGTTAAGAGCACACGCTATATAAGTTCTTTGTAACTCACTTTGAACTCGTATTTAAATAATCTTTGTTTATTTTAAATATTAAAAAAATGAAAACTTTAAAGAAGCATCACTTTTTACCAAATTACCCGCATCATCGAAAATTCCCAATTCTCAAGATCCACAGAAATTTTTTATTGAAATGACGCTTCAAAAACATTGAAAAAACTGGATTTAAAGAGTTTTTTAAAAATAAAACATTTCATTGTTACAGAATTTTTTAATAACATTAAAATACCAGGGGTTAACTTTGTTATTCGAACGATATCCAATGTTAAAAGTTTCTTTACTATAAACTACAATATAATTTAATTTACCTTATTATAAGAAAAAATACAAGGTATTTAATATGCCTACAAAGCAGCATAAAAATTAATGGAACAATTCAGTTTTTCATTTAAAAAAATTGAATTTTTTAGAATGAAAACACACAATTTTATATTAAAAAATAGGGCAAAATGAAAGGTATCGCAGTTACCAAGTCCGACAAAAGAGAGTCGGGGGTGACTCCCCCGGACCCGGAGTTTTGAGGAAATCCGGATTTCAATGGAAATCCTCAAATCCGGGAAAAGTTTTTGCTTTTTTATTTTTTTTTAAACAAATTTTTTCTTATCTCACACAATGGAAATACTATTATCAAACACTTATTTATCAAAATAATTTCTCTTATTTTTTCGGTGATTTTCCATTTCCTTGCCTGAGAAAACATAGCAAAGAAGAGCATTTTTGTCATTTTTATTGAAAAATTTCACTCATGTTTTACAGTGTATGGTTGACAACTGTCCGTTTTGGTAAAACGATCCTACTTTAACATCAGGACTTGTACTTTTTAAAATTAAAAATTTTGGAAATTTTTCTTTTGGTTCGATAGGGGTAAAATCAGCAATCAAACTTTAATAATAAAACGTAATATGATGTTGCACTATTAACTTTAAATTAATCTTTTTGTAATAAATTGTAATTTTTGACTTGATAAATGTTACTTTTCCTGCCGGCGACGCAACGGCAGAGAAAGAGAAACAAATCGAAAAGTGAAAGTTGACATTTGAAGAAAATGATAGTTTTATTAAAACCAAAATATTAATTGGAATTTTTGGATTAGCAGTTTATTACCGACAAGCCACAAAAACTACATTTTCTCTAAATAAATCATGCAATTTTGCTTTTAAGACCAAAATTATTAAAATTATAAAATTTTTGAAAACAACTTAAGAAGGAAAGTTTGATTTTTCTTGAAAATATTTTCGATAAATAATATTTGCTTTTAATATCCATAAATTAGCATCAGTAGATATTAAAATTATTCTCAAAGCTTAAAAATTTTTAAAAATCAAAAACCAAAATTATCGATAAATCTAGAAACTGTAAAACAACTTGAGAAAATAGTTTTGAAAATAATCGACTTTTCATCTAATTGAGTTTTTACCTTTTTGCAAAATATCATCTACCTAATTAATAGATTAATGCAAATAATCAAAAATAATTGTTATCTTCAAGAGAAGTAATAAAAATTATTTTAAATAATTAAGTACAAAATTGTTTCCTTTTTAAACTAAAAATTTGTTTTTTTCTACAGAAAACTTTTTTTTCAAATAACTGTAGATTATATTTAAAATCAATACAGAATTTTAACGTTCCAGGGCTAGCAGCAAACGCCATAATTCTATTTGAAACTTTGCATTAATTCGAAACCACAAAATTATGATGGTTTTGAGAAAAAGTTTACCATAGACAATTTCTCTCTCGCTGCTTTACCATTGCCTTCCGAAAAAAGATTGTCTGAAATTATTTCTAACTTTGCCCGTGATCGAACCAAGTACCTAAAATCATGATAATTTCTATTGTAAAAAAATTCTATTTTTTTGAAAAATCTCTCTGATTTGTGAAAATTTTTCAACACTAAATCATTTATATGAAATGTGGCTCAGGTTATACTTATAATGTAGATGTAAATAATTATCAATATTATGACTAAATTTTTGTAATATTTATGCAATAAATAGAGTGCAAAATTTTTTGCTTGATTTATTCAAGTGTGAAGTGTTTATTAAATATTAATCAGTTTTCATTATTTTTCTCCTCGTTTTTAAGTTTCCGACTCTTGACTTTGGCATTTCGATATTTAGAAATAGATAGGTAGGTATATGCAGGACGTCTATATTAAAACCAATGATTGACAGTAATCTTAACAATAAACTGGGAATTTACATTTTTACTAAAAATTAAATATTTTTTTTTACAAAATTTCAATTTTACCAAGTAGAATAATTTATTATGTTTGCTGAATTAATTAATATGGGGTGGTAAACCGCAAAATCATGGTTTATATGGCTTGAAGCCAATTATTGGCACAGAAAATTGCCACTCTCATCATCGCCGTGTGCAGGATACACACCTTTAAAATTGGATTCCAAAATTGAAATAATAAATTGTAGACTTTATTCGTTTTACGTCAAAGTCGGTTTGAAAATTTGCCCGCGTTTTCAAAATCGAGTCCAACAATGAAATTATTTATACCCAACAATAAAATAGCAAAGAAGTGATCGCTCCACATTAACTGTATATGGGTAAATCTGCTATAATAATGAATTAATTGTCCAAGAGATTGCATTGTAATTTACTAAAATACCTTACAATAAATTATCAGATATTAAATTACAATCGTAGATAGTCATAAGTCGCAAGTCTGTATTTGTACTTAAATACTAAGATAACTTGGCGCCATTTTATCAATAGGAACGTAAAAATTGCAGGCTTTTATTCATTCATCCGTTGGCATAAAAAATCTAAAATCATTTTTGCACGCATTTGCGAAAAGGTGATCGCGAGAAAATTAGTTAAGGCGAAGAACTCGCGGACGTTTTTAATTAAGGCGTTCAAAAATTAAAAGGTTTTATGATCGTCGGCAATTTTTGTAGACGGAAAATTATGTTCGGCAGTGAGTGAACGTCTGCAAACAAACCGATTCAAATAAAAATAAGAGTAATAAAATGCGAAATAAAGATAAAATAAAAATCAAACAAGCGTCGCGACGTTTTTATTAGAAACAATGTATAATATCTTCAAGAGTAAAGTTCGGGCGTCTGCCACCAGATGCCTAGTATTTCGGTTTGCGTCAGTGTAGCTTGAGCTTTTGCTATGCGCAGATTGTTGGGAACTTCCTTCTGCTGCTGCTTGCTGATCGAGAGCATTGTTGCAGCGCGGCCGCCCCTTCGAGTGTAACTCATCTTCAAAAGTGCAATTTTAAAATAAATTGGTGCTTAATTTTTTCGCGCTTGTCGGTTTTTGTGTCAATTGTGTAATTTTTTTGTAATGTGTTTTTAATTATTAATTAATTGTCAATTAACGAAGTTTTGTGTGGAAATGTAATAAATTTTTCTTGTAATACTAAAACGTTAAATTTAGAAAATTGTTACAAGTGCGAGAAGTAAAAGATAAATTGGTGCGAGAGGAAAGCTCGTTCGCGTTATGTGAAATTTTAAATTTGTGAAAGCTTGGCGGCAATGTGAAAAATCGCGCTCCTATAGTTTAGGCAGCGCGGACACCTGAGAAAATGACGAATTTTAAAAAGTTTCAGCAGCTTGAAGGATCCCGGCACCTGGACGTGTCCAACGTTATAAAATACTGCACCTATAAGGCGCGGTAAAAATTAAGGGAGCACGGACACTCGCGGCCAATTTCCCTAGACATGTATAAATTATCGTTCGAAAAATGTGTATGTTTTATATTTCTAATAATTTTAGCACTTTTAAGTTGTTCTGGTTTCCGCATAGATAGATTGACGACGATGAGTGATATTAACAAAAGAAATTCCTTTACCTCAAATAGTTTAAGTTCAAAATCTAACGATTTAATTAGCAGGCTTTTCGTGAACAACAATAATTTTATCAGACACAGTCGAAACATTTCGGACCTAGATTATTTATCGTCGACGCAAAATAATTTCCCCGAAACCAGGCACCTTAAAAGAAGAAAAAATCAAAATCGACGTAGCCGAATTACGCGAGCTCAAGCTCTACGAGTCGAATCGCGCGAACAACCCAAACCAAACCATCATCCGACCGGCAGGATAAATACAATTGTGATTCCCCCAAAAAACGAACTTACGACCGCGCCAATTTCGCGACTGCAAAGATCGCCCAATAAAGTTAAGCCATTGCATCCGCGAAACAACAACAAAGCCTACCACTGTCAGAGGCAAGATGTGGCGAGAAAAGCTTATCTCTCCAACACGGTGGTTCGAGCGAAAGCCGAAAGTATGAGTTCGAATCGAATTCATAACTATTCCGTCACATTTCGAATTTTGGAACGGTACAAAACGTTCCTGCCAGTAGACGACACATTGAGACTTACCTTCTCAAGTGACACGAAAGACATGAACTGCGAAATCGATGGCCACAAAAGGCCCACCGCACACGATCTAGTCAAAGCGCAAATACAACAATCGAAAGAGTACTTTTTATTTCTTAACAGCCACGGTATGCACAACTACTCGGTTGTGGGTATGCCAGTGTTAAAAAAAAAGAGACACAACAACAATAATAATAACAACACTAATAAGAAGAACAAAGATCTTGAGGATATTAAGCGAATCACCAACAAAAATTTCGGTAAGTGTTCGAATTATCTGCCACTATAAATGCGTACCTACTAATTAAAATATATACTCCACTGGCACCGTACTAATTAAAATTTGACCCATTTTATAACAACAATCAACGATTATCAGATATTCATCGATCTTTTTTTAATGCTACGTAAGAATTAACAAAATTTATCACAAAAGATAATGTAATTTTTTTTATAAAACCCAGATAAGATTCTTAATCGCGCATTCTCGAAATATTTAAATAATTTAGCAAAAATAACGTGTTACGTCACGATAATAATTATTGTTTTAAGTAAATACCGTAGTAAATTTTTAAATTATTATATCCGGAAATAACACACTGCTATTTTTTTTTAAATGGAGTACGATTAAAAAAATATCGTCTATCGAAATGCTCATGAAATAATTTACCATAACCATAACCGTAACCAATTATATTAATTTTCTCGTAAATATTCTTCAAGAATTATTTACATTTTTTTAAAATTAATTACGATATAATTAAGAACAATTATCGTGAGTGACACGTACGTTTTCATATGTACGGAGTTACGAAATTTTTCTTATATTTTTAATAAAATATACCTACCGAATCTCGAGGAGAGGGGGCCACTAATTTTATTTTTATATTTTTTATATTATAGAAATTTATAAGTGATCTGTTTATGTCGTAAAATTTTAATTTAAAATGAAATAATTATTTATCTCCTGCAGTATTTGCTAATCGTTTATTTATATATTGGCTTCCACGATATTTAAAAAATTACCTTTGATGTTCTGATAAATAATTTATAATCAGCAAACACCGTTTTTCTTTGTATTTGCAATTAATGGAATTTTTATCGAGCACCAATTATTTTATTTTCTAAATAAATATTTTGATATTTTCAAGATTGAGTATTAAAATTGTCTAGGCAAAAGTATTGCAAATATTGGTATTAATCGCATTGTTTTTTGCTGTGTAAATTTAGTGTATCCGAAGGAAGGCTTTGATAAATTCAAAATTTATATAGGTAAACCTTTATACAGGAAAATTGGGGAGGGAGGGGGGGAAATACTTCTTAATTTTTCTTATAATTTTACAATAAATAAAATAATATCTGAATTATCTTGCTCTAAAAAAGATTTTATTGCAACATTGAGGACTCCCAAGCCGATTTTGCAATAAAAGAGAGGCTAATTTTCGAAGTTAAATTCGGGAAATTTTTTAAAACAATAAAAAGGAAAGGTGCACAAGGACCCCTCGGATTTACGCCTAAGTTTTGCGTCTTCAAATACCAATTTTATAATCCAGCTTGAGATAAAAGTTGAGCCGAATTAAAATTGGAGGAAATTTTAAAACCAATTTTAAAAGGTTTGAAGCTCTTTGAGAAATAAAATTATATCTCTTCATTTTTATTAATATTTATTATCTTAAGTTTTTATCCCTCTCTGATGGAAATTATTCGAGAATTGAACAATGCTATAGTCTGACATTCGAAAAAAACCATTCCACATCATGCAGCTTACGATTTTAACATTATTTGATCATTTATTAAGCTTTTATTTGCATTGATATTTCTTATGTCTAAATCATTTCTGATGTAAATTAATAAAATTCCTGTAGTTTTATCTCAATTTATTTTTTCTTCAATCGCTACACTGTGATCTTCACATATTTTCCGTTTCTATCTTTCCTTTTGCTATTTTCTTATTATTATTTGTGCAACTTCTTCATTCTAACTTGTGTCATCGGTTCTTATTTAGTTGGATTAAAAAATTATGCATTAATTTTAATTTAACTTGACGATTTGAAATTTTGGTAATTTGAGAATAAAAATTTAATTTGTAATTGGGTTTTCTTATTGCCGATTTTTTTAAATTTAATTTTCTCTTATGTGAAAATTTTTAAATTATATTTTAATAAGTATAATATCATGTTTCCAAATTTCCATAAATTTGGTACAAATAGTAGTTGGTCGAGAAAATTGGGCTTTAGACCTCGAGGTCATAGGTTCGATTCCAAGTTACTACTAATTTATTTGTGATTCCAAATTAAGCGGTAGGTCTTTGTTTAAATTTAGTCAGCAAAGAACAACTACTGGCTTACAATTAAATTTCATTTAAATTATTGAGGAGTTACTTCAAATATACTCGTACTTTTAGAATTATTCCATTTACCACTAATTAATTATCTTAATTACCTATACTTAATTATAATAAAACAAACACTCCTCTACAGGTTTATTACTACTTTTGTTATTATTAATATTATTAATTAAGATATTGAACCTGTAGGGGAGTGGTTTATTTTATTTAATAATAAATACACTGAAAAACTATAATTTTAAAATTTTTATCCCAAAATTTGTATATTGGATTACTTTTATGTATTTTAATTTCATTATTAATATAAAATGTAGATCTTCCGCTCTAATATAATAATTTTTATTATTATTTGTGTGTTTACAAATTCATAATTATTTTGTATACAAAACGAATGAAATCAATAGTTATTATCCAATTTTTTTGTGTTTTTATAGAAAAAATTAAGAATTAAATGAAAATATTTAAATTTCGGTAAAAATAAAATAAATATTAATTTTTTGAAAAAATATAGGTATTTTCTTTAGATTAAAAATTATGTTATTTGCATAATTTTTGTAATTTATTATAAAATACGGATATGAAAACAGGAGCTCTTTACGTTTTAAGTTAAAAAAAATTAAGAACACGATTAAATTCCAAAATAATTAATCAAATCCAAAAACCGAAAATAAAGGAGGGGAGTTACAGTTTCTTGTTACAATTAATTAGTTTTAGTTTGTTTTCTATGTTTTTTACGATTACGAACCAATTAAATATGCAACTCTGCTATGTTGCGTTAATTAGGCCCATCTTATCTAGATTTAATTATCAAAATTTAGGAGAAAGCTGAACGATTTATAAAATAGAAGGGGTTCAATTTTCTGAATTTCTGTGAATCATTAATCAACTGTGTAATTGGGGAGTGAATCAAGTTCCCAAAAATTAGAATTATTGCATTTCTGCTCTAAATCAATTGTATTTTTAAATCAAATAAAGCCGGCATTTAATGGCGGTTTTGTGATGGGTAATTCAATACTTGGTCGTTTAATTCATCAATAGGACCGTTCGCATGACCCATATATTGAGGAATTAAAATTTATACAATTAAATCTATATTGTTACTGCTCCTCTTTTGAAAGCATTTTTTCATTGCAATTTGGATTAACTTTTGATATCCTTTAGTTTTTTTAAAAAGAAGTGTTTTATGAACACATTGAACCAAAATTATTTTTTAATTAATAATCTGTTTAACGAGTAATTAGCACTTCTTATAAAAACATATAACCTTTTTTACTGTCGTCGTGTTTTATAATATTATAATCTGTTTTAATTTCTGATTATGTGAACATATTTTTTCCACAATATAATTAAAACGTATCTGTCGCGCCGATGTAATTAAGATAATGATAATTTCAAATAATTTCTTTAATTATTTTAATTTAATTTTTATTACTATTATAAAAATGTTAAATTTCGTGCCCCTCTTGTTGTGAACATCGTCAAGTTTCTCGATTTGTTTATTATTTATTATATTATGTAAACTTAAAAATTAGAATAAGAAAAATATTTTTTATATCTAAATGTTTTAATAATGACGCTTTTTACAACAATAAACCGCTCGATTTTAAATTACAGCAGACTGTAATTAAGAACATGCAACATCTCCATTAAAAACAATGTATTTAATTTTTATAAAATTATTACAAATATTTTTTTTACTCATTTTGGAAACCATCCTTTCATCATCTTCGATAAAAAATTTAAATATTTGAAAACTGTTACTAATGTATAAAATTTGGTAATTTTTTTTAATATCCACGTGAAATTCTTTGTAAAAAAAAGATGGCAGCAAGTAGACTTATATCGAAATTTTATGATTAAATAACGAAAATATTTTATTGACAATTAACGTGTTGTGTTCATCCACGCAAGTTGTATACAATATACTTTACACACACCTACATCTTAAGCTGAGAGCAATGCCATTATTCACCATCGGTATTCAAAATATTTATGTAGATCGGTGTGCATTTATTGTATTTGAATATTGAACCATTATCTGTAATTTTTTGTTGCAAACCTCATCACATAAAAATGTTTTCAACGCCCGGTACACATATTATTTATATTAGAAAAAAACCAAACTGCGAGATTATTAAAAGGGTGTGATTCGATAAAGAAGTGAGTTATTAAATTAACTTATTTACTAGGAAAGTTGAAATTAAATAAGAAAGAATCGGTTTACTCAAAACATATTAATTTAAATTTTTGGCAATGAACTTCTGTACTTTCCAATTTTTAGTGCAATAACTATAATCATCAGCCGTAATAAAACCTTTTTGCTAAAATTATCTCAATCTTATTTTAGTTGCACTACTCGGGCTGATCAAATTTTTCGGATTGGGAAAATTCAAATTCTTCGGAAGAAAAGTTTTGACTTCGTGTGCAGGGTGGAAGAGTTAAAATTTAACATTCACTTTGACACATGAGCTATCAGAGGTCGGTAGACCACGACCTTGCGCCTAGCCCAGCCGCGAGCAACGATGTGAATCGTATTATGTGCAAATCCGATAATTGGGATCATTATCCTAGATCACTTAGTTTGTATTACAATTCAGTCTACATATAAACGCACCGGTTAATTAACAGTTGTTGCCTTATTATGGAAAATGCCATTAAAGTCATTACAATTACGATAAACGAAGTCTGGCGTTTTTCTCTTACGCATTTTTGTAAATTTTTAGAATTCCTCCAAGTGTGCCATTCCGTGACACACAACGATAGTGCAGCTCAAAATTTGAAAATTGATGTTTCCCCCCTCTCCCCGATTTTTTAGAATAATCCTCAATATCATCTATCGTCAGTTTTCCAAAACGAAAGAGTGTTTTCGGCATCCTCCTAGCAGAACAATTATTTGAGAAAATTTGATAGGTAATTACATTTTTTAATTTCAATTAGCTAATGTGTTCAAATTATGTTAGGTTTGTCTGCGTTAAATAGATAAATGCCACTTTAATGCTCTTCTTTGTATTAGTCATTAAGGTTTGGACTTGACCCAGTGCTTTAGATAATAATTTAATGAAAATAATGCGTGACCTAGGCATTGATGCGCAAACACCAAAAGTTCAAATTAAAAAAAAAGTAAGTAGGTTACTGAAAGTGTCTAGACTGGAGACACTTCCAGTAGTAGTAAAACTTGGACTTGGTTTTTTGGAAAAATCTGCAAATGGGTGATTCCCAGCGGCGAAGTGGTTACTCATTTAATTTCAAGTACCTTCCAACAATTATCTTACTAAATGAGCTTTTTGGAATATGAAAGGTGACCCAACTCGAATTTAGTTTCCTGATTGCTCATCTGGTTTCAGTGAATTTCACAAGTATAGTAAGTTTGATTAATTGGTAATTGAATAATTAGTCAGGTTGTGTCATCGAGTAACGATACAAAAGAAATTCTTTTCCAATAAATTCCATTAGTGAAAAGTATTATAGAGACGACCTTACAAGGCCCTTTGGTCAAAACTACCTTCTAGTGCACATTTGGTCTTAACGCTATATAAGAATAAAGATCAAGTATATCATATATGGGAAGAATCACTGTAAATGGAAAACCAGGTAACTCAGTGGTCACCGTGAGTATAATACAGTCGAAGAACGATGGAATTTCAATTTTTAAAACTTTATTTCGTATAAATCAAAATTTATTATTATTTTTGAAAATTTACCGCAACTAAATTTCTCAACTATCGATAAATTTCCCAGCTCTGGGATTTTCATAAATTTATCAAATTTTGTAATGTAAATTATTTTGGCACGTTAATCAAAGCACCCAAATACAAAATCGTCCGATCTTATTTACAGCTTAATTTTGTAATTAAATAAGTATTTACGTAAACATTCGTAGAGGCGACGAATGTTTTGAAAGTTTAGCCGGTGTCGTTGGTGGCGGTGAACGTTTTGTTTTTCAAAATGTAATTGTGTAAGTTTTCGCGTAACAACGACTGCTTGTGTTTTACGTCTCTGGAATTAGAATAATAAACAGGAGAATTTATCCCAAAATAAAAATGTTGACCGACTGCGCCAGATTAAAAACCGTCTAGATTACTGTGGTAAAAAATAACAAAAACGGATGATAATTTTAAGTAGCATTATACCTTTATGCTTACGTAAGTCGAGCTTAAGTCGATTGAATAAAATCAACACGTTTACATGCGATTTAAAAAAAAATTAATATAATCTGCGTTACAATACAAAAATATTTCGTAACCGACAGCAAAACCACAATCTGCTTGAGTAGTTTACCAAAACGGTGCAGATTTATAAAATTAAAAACCTTCAAGGAATACAAAGAGATTATTAAATTGTTCTTATTGTCTTCGAGTGTGGTTTGTCCCCAATCCTTTAACTTGAAATTAGTCATTCAAGTTACGTACTTTTGCTTCGACTGTTACTCAAAATTCTGTTTAATGTTTTGAAATTTTATTTTTGAAAATTATTTTTTGATTAATTTCAAAACTTGTCGAAACTATTAATCGTCGAGTCAATGCGGATAAACGTACTTCCTCGTTAGAGTAATTTCGAAAATATGCTGTATTACTTGAAGTTAATTTTTGATAAAATCACGTCGTGAAAAATTCTGTGACCGTAATATATCTTAGAAAATTTCTTTTCGCCAATAAATTACGGAACGAATTTATTTAGGTAAGACAATTTTCATTGCTAGAGCCCAAATTTAATTAATAGTTGAGAGACTTAAAAGAAAACTTTATTTTTACACGACACATTTATAAATTTTACTTCTTATTACAATTTTTGTCAAATTATTTCTAATATTATATAATTAATGTTAGGTGATTGAACCGAAAACGTGTTTTTTAAAAATAAATAATTTCGTTTCAATAGAATTCTCATTATTGGTTAAAATTATATCTACAACTAACTCAAATTGTTATGTACATTGCCAAAGCTGTGTAAAACTATTAAAAACTTTAACAAAGTAATAAAAGTGTCTGTAAAAGATATTTGTCGAAGAAAATAGAAAAAATATAAATTATATATGAATCATCTTAAACTTGATATTGCCAACCATAAGACAAAAGTCTGGCTTTATTTTTAGTAAATTAAATATATTGTTTTTTTATATAAAATGAAAATTTTCAAAATTTTTTCAGATAAGTCACTTTTATAGATTTTTCGCGATTTCCACGTCGGCACCTCGCTGAAGCTCTTACATTTTCACTTGCAAAATTAAGATACTACTGTACGATAAAGAAGAATTTTCAAGAGCTTTAGGTACTTAGTCCAAAAATATTGTGAGTGAATCAGAAATTTAGAAAAGTTTTCTTTAAATATAGTGGTATACAATGAACGTGAGCAACTCTCAGTAGACTGTTTGGTATTGCGACTATAATTTGCTTCTATTTTAGGGATGTCTGGCTTCGTTGCCAACTGCTTCCCTGACACACACCATTATACCACCCTCTAGCCACTTAGCTCTCTCGTATTGTAAATTGATAGTTGCTGACAGAAGTAAATAAACTTCCACCATTAGAACCCTCAAAAAGTTGTTATTTTAAATTGGCACTTGTCACTCTACTGATAATACACTTAAGAACCAATAAAATGCAAAAACGAGAGCACGACTGGTTTTTTTTTATTAAATTAAATTGCACGAAGCTTTTCTTGCGTGGAAAATTAAAATTCATCGAAAAGAAAATGGATTTTATTATTTATTCAAACTTGCAATAAATTATTTATTTTTAATTTTAATTAATATTTAAATAACACTAAATAATACTTACTAAAAGTCTTGCAAAAAAACAAATGAAACATTGGAAAACCTAGCAATCATTCAGTATTGGAACAGGTTATCATGTAAAGCCTTAAAATGTGGAAGGTGTTAATTACTTTATGGCACTTCCGGAAGTAAATGGGCCACTTGAGTTTTTTTTTAGTGTGGATGGATTGGGGGATTTAAACCGGACGCCCGTTTGAATCCAATTGGGAAATTCATCATATTAACATATATTTTATTTTTAAGCCGGCCCTGAGCTGTAAAAATTACAAACAATGACTGAAAAATGACTGCGTTCATAGAAAATTATAAAAAAAGAATTATGAAAGGAAGAAGAAGGAAATTTAGTAAAAAATTAAAAAGGCAAGCAGAAATTGAAAAACAATAAGATAGTACGTAAAATATACCATTTTATAAAATTTGAAATGCTTCCCGATTTATATGGGAAAAATACTGCGATAAATAGTATCAAAAATTTTAAATTAAATAAATAAAGAAATTTGATTAAATTTTTAATTTAATTTAATAAATAAATTTAGAAAGAATTGTTTTATTTCTTATATTATGAATTACTCCAAAATTAAGAAGATGAATTTTGATGAAGAATTTTTGTGCTTTACTGCCTGCGGTGGACGGCACTAAAATACTTAAAGCTGCCCTTTATAATATTAAAACTTTGATATCTTATATCAAATCATCAAAAAATCAAAAACCATGAAATATTAAAATTAGTAACCTTTTTTTCTGGCAATAAGTAAATTTTTTAAAAAATTTTGAAACTGCAACACAGTATACTGTGTATGCTGACTGAACGAAGGAACGAAAAGGTCTAGTTTAATTTTTATTCCTTTCATTTGCACAAATGTAATGCTTCTCGTTTCTTTGTAACAAAATTTGTATTTCAAAGTATAAAAAAATGATCTCACGTATATCCTGGTTATTGACGATTAAACACTTTAAGGATACGTTCTCTACGTTATTTAATTTTTTATTGTTAATTAATTGATATAAGCTCGGCCGACCACATACGTATTATTGCATAAAAAATTAATCACGTCAATTAAACAAATTTTTATTGCATAAATAACAGCTTATGAATTATTACACGTATTGTTATCGGGCAACCTATTACCGAGATTTCCGTTCCCATCCATGTTCCAATATTTTCGCACCCATCCATATCGATTTAGACGTATTTTTTGGCAAAATTACGACTGGCAAACTTTTTGTTATTATTTATGTGAGAGTTACCAGATCATATCGATACCGGAAAATCATCAGAACAGGTATCCAAGTTCAAACTCGAACCCGATAAACTTTTTTTTTTATGTAACAAGAGCATATAATTGCACGCGTGAGAAATTTGTTACGTTGACTCTACTCTAGATTGTGATAAATTTATCTTCAAGTACCCTTGTATAAAGTAAGGGCGAACGAACACTGATTATTTTCAAACAGTTCCCGATTTAATTCTGAGGTTACAGTCACATTTCTAACTATAGATTAAAGTGACTCAGAAATTAGAATTGTTTTTCGAAGCAGCAGCTACTACAAAACGATCCAACTTAATAGTAGAATTTAATTTATTTGTTTTATATCAAATATATAAATAAATTTAACGTAACATTTTTTTTTATTTTTGTTCCTGAAATATTTTGTTGCTAATACGAACGAGTGTTTGCACTAAACTGCACATCAAGAGATCCAGAAGAAAATTAAGAGATTGTTTGAAATTTACAAGTATCAATAATACTTATACACCTGATTGTGATAATTAATTTTAAATTCCACTCCATAATTAATATGGCGGACTGTTCAGTTTAAAAAAATATGTTACATTGTTTGTTGCTAATTTTTTTAATTGGGAAAAATCTTGTAATTTATTTCGTAGTCGTAATGCTCGCTTGATCATTACCCTTTCTTCTATATCTGTGATAATATTTCCGCATACGTAGCAGACCTAATGTTTAACGTGGACTTCAAGCCACGGAATACGTAGTGCACTTTTAGGTAATTCAGGTACTACTTCACTTTAATTACTATAATATACCTTATAAAAACTTTTTTTGTAAGAATGCTTATAAAACTTGAGGTTGAGGTTACCATTGAGCTGATCGAGTTTTCTGATGAATTTTTAAACGGAAATGTAGAACAGTTTCTATGGGAATGTGCGCACAGTTTACCAAATAAAAAAATTAGTTTAAGTTTAATGCTCACTAATTTTTTGCCATCAGAAAAAACACACAGTAAGTCAAAGAAACTCCGAAAACGAAACCACAAAATGTAACAAATTAAAAAGACGAATTTCCAAATTTCCAAAATAGCTTCAGTTTTCAATTGCGTTTGGCAAATTAAATCAAAAATGCAGTTGTTTTTACCTTGGTATCTGTAAATATAATTAATAGAAAAATTTTATTTGCTTTAATTGGAGAAGCGCAATTGATGACAGAAGCTATGCATCAAACTTGGATATATAAACTATTATTTTAGTTCAAAAATATTAAAAGCTTATTATTAGGGATAGTTCGAGAAAAGCGCAGGTTGTAAATTTTCCAGAGGATAAGCTTAATGACATTACAATCGTGGATATTTAAACTAAAATACAATTAAAGAATTCTCCCGAAGGCTTTCACACCTATGTAATAAATCAAATTTACTCATAATACATATTACTCTGGAAAATTGAATATTTTTAAATGCACGTTAGTCAAAATAAATTTTTTCTCGACCTCTGTAATAGTGCCAACTGAAGACTACACCGAGTATTTTGTCAACATAGTATTTGGCGTTTGCCAAAAAGATTTTTTCTTGTTTTAAATTACTTGTAAGTTATCGTTTGTTAAATTTAACATAACGCTTCATAATTTATTTAAAGTAGTAAATGGAGAAAAAAAGTTAGAATTCTAATATTTAACTTAATTTGCATTAAACTGACCTTTCTTACTATTGCAAGTGAACAGGAAGGTAATTCAATGGAGTCTCTGTCTTATTGTTTATATTATCAGTTTATATTTAGCATATAAAATGTCTGCAAGTGCATTTGCTTTATATTTTTGCATATAATAAATTTTTAAACACGTGTAATAGAAAAATTGAGGTGATTTATTGCAAAATGTAAATAAGTGTTGACTAATGTAAAGAGAGGGCCGAGTGATCCTCACCATAAGAATCGTAAATTAGTTAAAAATATCCTCGAGCAAAGGTGGATTCGTGCTGAGCGTAAACGTGTCTGTCCGCCACCAAGAACTCGAAGATGCACTAAATTCGCAAAAAGACTTTGAAATTACGAAAAGAATAAAAGGCAAAAGAGTGAGTTGTCAAGAAAAAGACTTAATGTATTTATTGTTATTTATAACGGACCGACAATATAACTAAGGATAATGTACGACCAAGCATGTGCTAAATAGTGGCTAAGTTGTTGCAAACAACAGTTTATTGAAACCGCCAAGCAGTCTGCTGTTTTCCATTTTAACCAGCTGATTTTTGTGCGGAATGTATTCACCATCTTTGTTATACTTTATAAATCCATATAAGAAAACCAGAAAATTCTTGTACGAATCCAACAATTTAATTAATTCTTATTATTCTTAAGGCGTTCAATGTTAAGATGCTTTTGTCTAATGCAATGAGCAAACAGGTGCGCTTATTATCGGAATTTTTAGTATGCGAATGATACTCATTTAACTTTAACTTTTATTAACAGATCTATAATTATTAAATATTTATGTAATTCTTCAATTATGACTTGTTTAATAATAGATACCAAGTCAGATGCAATGGTAACATTCCACATGTTATTGTGTCCACAAACTACTTATTAAGTTGATTTATAAGTCGACACAATTGTATCGGACTTGTCCAGAAATTTTTGCAAAATATTTTCCACTTGTAACTTGCATTTTCCTTTTCGTAAAACTATTAATTTGCACTTGCCATATTATGGAACATTACAACTATGGATCGTTATCCTTATAAAATATCCTTTTGAAAAATCTTTTTTTTTTTTAATTTTGATTTTTTTCCAATAATTTTCTTGTGGTCCTGGTTACCTTGAACTATTTCTTACGGTTAGAATGAAATATAACCACGGTTAAATCTTCCTTCATTTTATTGTAGCGCCGCACAATCTTAGTGTTCATTTATTTTTGTAATGCTTGTTCTATTGCATTGAGAAACTTTGGTGTTACATAACCGCTTATATTTAGTACACTTTTCATTTTAGACATCATCGTAAATTTTGTCTTTCCCATTATACGTAGTATATTTTCTTTCGCTTATGTTTGGATATATGATCACTTGAAGCTGTTAAATAATTATTAATGTTTTAAAAAAACAACATTTTTTTTCAAAATTGCCTGTCGAAAGGATAACCCTCCCCGGTGCGATTGATTGGTTAATATTCGTGGTTCGAATTATACTGTAATTGGGGTTAATCTGTCGAGCAGTTGTTGTTATACAAGGTGACAATAAATAAATTGCTGGTGGCTCAAAGCATGAGAAATTTTTGTGTCTCTGAAAAACAACATTCAGTTACATGACCATATGTACGAAACAATTAATACTTATTCATGAGACAATAAGGATTATATTGAGGTCACGTGATATATTTTAAATGGCCTGAAGTTTGATCAGGTATAGATTTGTAAGATCCAGTCTGCACTTTTAGGTAATGAACATAAAAACTAGCACAAGACATATCTTACAGAGTTTCGAATTCGCAGGAGACCTATGTAACTGCAATTTTCGTGTAAATGTCAATCACGTTCTTTATTCTGTCATCATCTTTTTCGCATTTACTATATTGCATCCAAGATAGACAAACGTAAATCCAGTAACAGAACAAAACCGTGTTATAGCTAATTTTAAAATTCCATTGCTACTTTTATTTAATATGGCTACTGATTCTTCGTGATCAGAATTAAATGTATGGTTTATTATTGTTTTCATCTTATATAGAGGTCAATACCAATTTCAGTCAAGTTAAACTACTTATTATCAAAAGAACCGTTTTATTAATATATTGCTCACTTTTTTTCCCAATAAAGTTGTTTCGTGCGCTAAAAAAATTGTTCAAATTTGAATATTAATCCAGCAGAGGCTCGGTTTCAAAACAGCTTGGATTTCAATTTTGAGAAAAGCATTTTGATAACTTTCGAAGTAATACAAATCCAAATTTAAGTGTGGCATTGATCTGGAATAATTGGAGAAATGGTTTTAGAGAAAAATTTAAATAAATTGATTATATAATCATGGTGTAGTCCTACATAATTTTAAATACTTATAGTTTTGCAAACTAATTGTTTTATCCTTAAATTACGTATAAAACTTTTAAAATTAAATTAAGTGCCACTCGAACTTTGCCTACTTACAATAAGAAGAGTTTTCAAGATAGTCCAATAGAATATTAAAGGATTTGCTTATCCTGTGATTAATGCATACACACCTGTACCCTCTACGAATCATCTACAATCATCTTGTGAAAATTATTTTCACTTTTGATTTGATTTTGAATAATATAAAATTTATGATTAATTTAATAAATAATTTTTTCTTTAATACAAAATATAATCTTCGTTCTGTCTTATTAAAATGGTAAATGATTATTTTTTAATTTAATATTTCGAATATTTTTTCTAAAATGAAAATATCGTAATTGACGTAAATTCAGTTGAATTATTATCAGGTATTTATAATACTAAAAAATATTTCTTTAATAAATTAATTTATAATTATTGTAAAAAATTTTAAAATTGCGTTTTGTTTAATTTTTAAATCACACCAAACCCATTGGTTCAAATTTAAACGTAAATATGTGTTGATAACAATTTAAGTAGCTATTTATACAACAAGGTGTAAAAGTGATAGTTTTCATCACTATGAGATGCGCTAACTTTGATGGACAGCACGCAGTGATATGAAAACACACTTTCAGACTTTCACCCTATGTTTTATACAAGATATTTTCAAATCTTGCTGCAGAACGATAAAAATTATATTATTGAATGTTTTAATACAAATAAATTAAATAATATAATATCGAATCATTTTAAGGGGACCAATCCCTTTAGACGCCCGGAAATAAGTCATTCTTTGGGAATTTATTACAGGTGAAAAAATAGCCACATTATTTTGAAGTTTTTTAACATCATTTTGTTATAAGTAGTATCGAAGTATAGAAAAAAGAAAATTTTTTAATATTTTTTAACAAAATGCCAGTTCTGTAGAGTTTTCTTTCAGGCGTCTTGTGCATTTATCATTTCTTTGCTATTAATCTGATACAAATAAACAAATTTTTTTTCGATTATGTACATGTTGACGGGTAGGATAAACCTATAAAATTAAAAAAAAGTATTAAATCAAAAATGAACTATGCTGTTTAACTAAGTGGTCAAATTTTCGACTATTTTTTCAACAATTTGTACCCCAAAAAAGTAATTTATTTACGCGAAATCTTTAAAACTTTAGGTTTATCCTTCCGATAATAATATAGGCGGAATCGTCCTAAAATTTGAGCCAAATCAATCAATAACTTTTTGAGTTACAGCACGAGCAGTTTTTGAAAATGCAGTTTCAAGATATTTTTATATTAAAATTAAAATATCTTAAGTTTATTATGTAAAGTTTATAGTATGCAGATCCAGAACTCCGTATATATTTAGTATTTCTATTTTTCCTTTTACCTTATACTCTTATCCTTATACTCTTAGTATATTATACTCTCGGAATATAAGAGAAAAAAATATCAGTTTTTTGAAAATTCTAAAGGGTTTGGTCTCCTTAAACTTACATTTTTTTCAAAATTCAGATTTTAAATTAATATAACATTTTGGATTTTTCTTTAATTTGACTAAAGTAAAAAAAAATTTTTTTGCAAACCCGTTACAGATGCGCATGAATTAATCAGTGAGATTAATTAATAAATCTACTCATGTTATAAGATACCAATTAAACTGATATTAGATAATCTCATTTTTCTCATTGTAAAATTAACATCTAAATATTTTAATACAGGAAATTAATATCTATTAACAAAACTTGTTTCAAATTTGTTTATAATATTTTCTAGTGTTTTCCAATAAGGGTTTTCTTCTTATAAAATCATATTTGAGGAATATTATACAGTAGAAGAAAAACAAATGCGATATTATTCTGGGATTTTAAAATTTTACAATAAATTTTGAAATATTCTATTAAAAAATTCGGATGGAACTTTGAATTTAATTCAAATTGATAATTTTGAAAGTTTTATTTATAAATAATAAACAACAGGTAATTACAAAATTTTAAATACTAAATTAAGGCTAAACGTCTAATTTTTCTTTTTGATTTGAAAATTCTTAAAAAATCACTTGAATACAAATAACAAAATTACTGGTTTATTAATTGGTTAAAATTAGTTTAGTACTTTTGTAGTAATTAAATATAAATGATTTTGCTTTATTGATTTACAATAAATAAATTAAGGGAAATTAATGTAGTAGATACTTTGGAAAACTAAATGAAGAATAAAATAACGAATATTTTAAAAATCGCACATTTAGTAAGTTGACTTCAATAATTTTGAAAATAATAAATTTACAAATTTTTTCATGATTTTCATGCTTTAAACGCACAAACTGATTCGATCAATTTTCTTCTTTTTCTCCTTCGTATGCATATTGACACACGCATACTTTTTCAAAAGCAAACGTTTTGCAGTTTCTTTACAAAACAAACACAAATTTGATAAATTTTCAGAAAAATTATTTTCGTTTTTATTACTCAAAATTTTAATTAAGTAAATTTTGCATGAATGATTCAAAGTTCATAATGTGATCGTATATTTATTTATTTATTGTAGGATTTATTTACCGACATATTTATATTAGTAATAACATTTTTTTTTTCTTAGAATTGATGTTGTTGTAAATAATTAGTAACGATTATTTCTTTAAAATAACGGCGCCGAATTAAATGTTTGTCAATTTTCAAATGTTAAACAAATTTTTAAAAAATCAAGCCTGACATTCTGACTTTTGATGTTTCTATAAACAGCATTGCTTTTTATACTTTCGCCATACTGAAGAAAATATGATTATTTTGTTAACACATTACTGGTTATACCATAATAAATGATTAAACTGATTCTAGTCAAAGTTTTTATAGAATATTCGTAACTAAATCAATAGCCGAGAAAATACATAGTGTAACCGCAACATTATCCTGGTATTTCAAACTGAAAAATGTTTTGTGATAAAATTAAATTTGTTGTGGAACACGAAGCGATTATTTTTCATGGTTAAGATTCAACAGATCTGTAGCAGCAAATCGAACAATTCCGGTGGTCCTGAGCGTGTTTCGGTTTACAGATGAAATTGTCGCGGTATTGGAGCGCGTTAACCGCGGTAGATCAAATTATCAAAGCGGCAAAACAAGTACCTTCATAAACTTTAGCACGCGGTACTTTTTGACGTCACTATAAGAAAAAGAACACTCAATCGTGCTTGTAATTCATCACACACAACGCACGGTGGTTGCTAAAACTGCCAAATACAGTTCGCATAAGGAAACCTGATACAAATTCTTCGGTTATACTTTGGTTGTCCTTACGTACCAGCCGTCCTTGCATAATTTTTTGGTTCTACGATGAAACGAAACGATATGCTGGCTTGACGATCCACGAGCTTAACGTGAAATCGAGAAATATAGTATTTATTTACATTTTAAGTTTGTCTTTTACAACTTGAACCGAAGCGGATCGTGAAATACTATCAAGCGCCTCTAGTTTTCTATTATAACAGAGACGTCAACTCGACATGGCACAATTATTGTCGCTTTGAAACCAAATCATTTCAGGTTTATTGTATCTTAATTCAAAATTAATTATAATTTTAAAAACCGCAATAAATTTCCGAAATATAAATTTGCGCAACTATGCTTTGATGTGTGATTTGCAATTATGACGTGGCGATCTAAATACATAAGTAATTGCATATGCATTTCTTGGCAGATACTTAATTATTTTAAGTCATTTTACTATTAAAACATGTGCTCGGAAGGCTGCTATGGTACATTACACTCTCTATTTGCATTAGAACCTTGTTGACCATTTAAAAACTTTAATTGAAATTTTTTAAACCGCAAAACATACCGCCAAACCGGGTATCATCGCGATTAACTATGACTTAGCGCGAGCTTCTGCAAGAATCTCTTCATTATTTTATATTCCATAAAACGATAACTTTATTGGATCACTTAATTTAATAGAAATATTTAATTTTTTTGCCGCATAACGGGTAATATTGGATTCCAGACTGCCGAGTATCGAGTCGCGATGGCAGAAAAACCATTCGATCGGGAACCCATTGCTGAAGCGTTTTCTTTAAAATTTGACTCTCGCGAGGAGCCGGCTCACCAAAGGGTACCTAATTAAATAAATAAACATTTGCGATTGCTAAAAAGCATTTAAAATCAATTAGTGTCGATACTAACGACAAGAAAACCATAATAAAGTTGTGAGTCAGTGGTGGTGACCTTTCGCAAAATAAATATCGGGTCGCCCTTTTCCAAAGGAAATTTATTTGACTTTAAAATTAAATATACAAATTAATTAGGTAGTCTAGACGTTGATTACTATGTTTGGTTGTAAACAAAAATTTATATAAAAAATTTTAAAATAAATTACGCACATTGTATGCATAATGTATAAAGTGTAAGATACTTGTGCAAAGTGTTGGTCTCGCTTTCTCGCAACTCCTTATAGAGATGTCGCTTTATTTGGGCAATTAAAAAATTAAAATGCGTGATATTCAATAGAAATGTAGGCATTTGGCTTGACAATAAAATTTAAACAATTCCATAAATTTTGTGTCGATAAAAAATTTTATTTCAGTTTTAAATGTTTTGTTTGGGAGGACTGGGAGGGAAAGAAAAAGGGTGCAGCTGTAATCCGGACAAAAAGCGAAAAAGTTGAACTGTAGGCCTGCGACACCACAATATAATATTATGCATTTTCCAAAACTTCAGAAAACGTTCGTTTTTTATTTTTGGCCCCGATCGGTTGCCACTGAAGTGATTTAGATTGTGCGGTAGTTATTTAAGTTTATTTCTTTCTGTCTCGAAAAACAATCCTCAACAAGATTAACGTATTGTTAACGTCTTAATAAATTGGAGTTACAAAACTAAAATTAATGGCGCTAATAAAGTAATCGGACAAGTAGTTTTGAAAAGTTTAATATTATGAAATTATAATTTTCTTGTTTCAAGTCAAGATATAAGCGACTGCTTGGATCAAACTATTTTTAGGTCTCTGGAAATATCTCAAGATGCTCGTCAGAGAACTAATTTTTTCAAATTATTTTTAAAGTTTCCTTATTTTGAGGATTTTACAAGTTGCGATATGGAATTTAAATAAGCGAAATTATTTGAGTCGAAACTTTGACTTGCGCACGGAAAAATGTTCCAAACTGAAGCTTTTTATGCTTCTAATTAGTTTTCACCCGACATGACACTTTGAGAACCACTGTCATAGCAACTTCTCTTGAATGTTAAGGTGTACTAAATTGGTCCTTAATTGAAACTCGACTGCTCGGATTAGCCGTGCAGTTAACTTTCAGACCTCCTAAGCGGCCGATTTGCTGTTGAATCTTTCGTAGAAATATCAAACAATCGCCAAATAGAATTTAAACAATAAATTTTCATTCAAATTTAAATTATTATTATAAAATTATATGAGAACAAGATTGCTATTGAAGTGGAAGTATTCGAACTAGGTTTCCTCAATTTTTCCCTCAAAATTTTTCACACTTTTAACTTAATTAAATTAATTGATAGTTGTATTTATAGATTAGACTAAATAATGTTGTAGACCAGATGCGAGGTAGTTTGGCGGGACAACTCTTTGTTTACACGTCGTTCTTTTTTACATTTACCATATTATAATTTACAGAAAGATATATTTTACTGAGTTGTGCAAAATTATATCCAGATATCACTTCCGTAATTTAATTTCCTGCTTCATCTTGAAACTAATTTACCAGGAACTTACGTAATATTTAAAAACTTTTTTGGTTTCAAATAAAATTAGTAAAAAAAAAGAAAAGTTTTGTCGAGTTGCATTTGCCACCTCAAGAGGAAGAGTTTCCTCGCCTTGAATCTTGACGATGATGGATTGAAAATTAATTTTTGCCATGTGGCAGATTAACAATAAAAAAATAAAAAATATTATTAATTTATAAATTACTTTATCACGTGTAGAGAAATTGAAAAAATTGAGCGCACAACTTACAAGTTCTATCAGCACTTGCTTATGTAAAGCTCTAAAGGATAATACACTTGATGATAGCATATATTATGCTACTCTACTGCAGACCAACTCAAAATTTTCATACTTTCTACTAATAATTGCATAGATGATTTATTTGACCTGCTAGATTTATAAAAAGTGCGCAATATCTGTTTTTTACTTCTTAATTATTGTATGATTAGGTTGTCTCTCTTATAAGCTTAAATTAATTTTAATTGCCATAAAATTAACAATTTTAGTTCTGCCCAGATGTAAAAATTTTGGTTACATTTGTGTATAGTGTATTTTTTGAATTAGTGCAGGTTTGAAATATTTTTATTAAATTACCAAAAAAATATTAAATTCAAGTTTACAGGATCACGGTCAGGATTAGGATTCGTTGGAGGGTTTTACGCTTTTCACGGATTCAGGAATCGGAAAGCATTTGCTTCCTTATCGAGCTATCTTATCGTTTTTTATAGACTTATTACTCAAGTTATTTTTTAAATTTTCCGATTTTAAATTTTCATTATTTGTCTCGAGTACCTTTGTAATTTTCTAACAGAGAAAAACTAACTTTACAAGAATTCACATTTATCTACTACATCTATTGCTGTTTTCTTTTTTAACATCTCTGATAAAATAATAAAATGGGGGAAAATATTAATAATTTGAAATTTGTAATTTAATTGCAACTTTCGTATTAGACTAACTAATACTTTTAACAGTTTAATTAAGAACAAACATGATAAGTTGGAAAGTATAAAAATAAAAAGAAATTAGAAAGATTTAAGTAAAAATAGAGATTCGATTGAAAAAATTCAAAACAACGAGGGTTGAATGATTTTAATTATTAATTAAAATTAAGTTAATTAAGTGGAAAATTATTTAGAATTAGAATTTAAATTTGCAACAATCGTCATATGGTGGATTGGTTAACTGAATTCTAAGCAGAGTCTTCGGTCCTTACAATTATAATAATAATAATAATTTTGCGCTAATTTTTGAAACCCCCTTGTTATGCAATCGCCATTAGCTCCTGCCAAGTTTTTTACCGATTTATTTACTCCGAAGTGTCTTCATTATTAAGCTAACAGCGCAGCAGTATAAATATAGTTTCTGATTTATTTTCTAGTTTTTATTTCAACAATATTGATTTTCAAGTCGCAGTCTACGCTGACTACTTCGCGTAGATATTTTGAAAAATAAATGCACGTTCGACAATTTAGTGTAGAACAAATCTGTCTGTTTTCTTCTAATTCGGCACCAACACTTCTAGCATTAAGTAAATGTAATGCAATTAAGTCGTTAATTGATGCCGGTCCTGGAAAGATGGCTCAATATTGAAATTGGCATTGCATAGCAGGTGTTCAAGGTTAAAAATAAATTTTTCAAGTTTGTTAATCGTGATTTTTTATATTTGGAACAGTTATTTTCGACAACGCAACTTTTTCCTTCTGTACAGACACAGTACATATAAAAGATGCGATGTGAAATTCCTAACTTAAGAATTTACTTGATTTTTATTTCGAGTCCTGACAAAGTTAAATTTAATTTTTTTGAGTCTTAATAAGATGTAGCTTTTGACGAATAGAAAAACAAAATTTTACGAGTCCTTAAAAGAAGTATTTATTTTTAGTTAAATGTAAAATGTTAGCTTTTATGAACGAATAAATTACTTATCCTCAAACTTAAAAGAAACTATATTTATTATTAGAAGCAAAGAAATTAAGGTGTGCGTGTGCTTAAGGTCTTGCATTTAATTTTAGAAATTTTAGTAAAATAGCACAACGTTGCAATTCCTTCACTTCCTTGTAAAATTCGTACAACGAAATTTCGTTTTCCAGCTTAAAATATTATCTTACGAACGAATAAATCAATTACCGATAATACATATTTATATTTTTGATTGATGTCGGCTAAGTAATTAAAATTTATTTGAAATAATTTGATGTTTAGTTTAAATAATCCACACTATGCTTCGTTTATTATTCTTAGGCACTATAAAGTTGTTTATTTATTTAAAAATGAAACTTGCAAAAATATTTGTAATTTTTGCGTTTTGTCTCGGTACTGCGCATAAAATTTAACAAGGTGGGTTCCTCTTAATTTATGTTGGGTACTTAAATTTTTTATTTTTTTACGCGATTAAATTCTATTGTACCCCGCGATTATCCGGGTTAGATTTCGCGTTGTTTACATTTCAAATTTGGATTATTTCGGATGTTGCATCACCGTTTTCTTTTAATAGGTGAATTTTTTTTAGAAAAATTAATTTTTATTATTTTCAAGTGTATCTGCTAGAAAGAATATTATCGGTACTTTTAGGGCCAGTTGTATAACAGAAGATCAACCTCGGAGCAGAGTTAAACCAGGATCAACTTACTGTTAATCCAATCGGAGTGCTCGAAATCAAAGTTAACTCTGATCCAAGGTTGATCTTATGTTATACAACTGGCCCTTAAGGATGAATGGCAGATATATAATTAATTCTTATCGTGTCATTAAAAATATTATGTGTGTTTGTCTAATTTGCATAGAATAAAACAATAAAATGGAAAACAAATTATCAGATTAGTTTTCAAAATAGAAAGGTGGAAACTGAAATCGTCGAGTGAATGAACGATTTACTACATCATCTGTGTTTTTAATATTGAAATATTGAGCGGTTTATTATGTAAGAATAGAATACTCACATAAAAAAAGTGTTGCGGAAAATTTTCGAAAACATGATCCTTGAATTATCCTTTGCCATTTCATTGTGAAATTCAAGATTTTTAATATTTTTTAAAATATCTGATGGCGACTTTTTACAAGCTAAACTAGTTTTTCTTACATTTTTCAAGTTTGTTTTTCTTTAAACCAAGAAACTTGTAACAAAAAGTACCTGTTTTCAAAATTTATTCTAAAAAATAACTAATATTTTTGCAACGACAACTTTTGAAAATTTTATACCTTAAATAACATTTATTTGTTAAATTAAAATTGTACTCTTTCCGAAGTTTTTCATTCTTAATTGACTGTTCTTTAGAGTCACAAAGTATTCTCGTCGTCGCAGAAATGCCGGCTTTTTAAAAAAATTATTTATATTTTTCACATTTTCTGAGGCGTTTAAAAGAAAAATCTTCTCATGAAAAGAAAATTTTGAATTCGCGCCGATTTTTCTTTTGAGAACTTAAATTAATATTAGCGTTTAAAATTAATGTAAAGAAATTAATAATAGTTACCTATTTCGACTGATTTCGCTTAAAAGGTAGCAGTATCCTTTAATGAAATTTAAATTATGAAATTAATGAAATTAATTATGTTGTGTTAATTATCAGAGAATGATATTATGATGCTTCTGCGGCATCTTTAGGTGTAAATTTGATTGAAAACCGTAAATCAATTAAACTGCCGTCTGTAATTATTAAATAATTTCAAAATTTTTTTATTAGTTTCAGCATTCACTGCTATTTTCCCTTTATTTATTTAAACAATTGTTTTACTTTGGATACGAAATAATATCAGTCGTGTTATTACTGTAAATAAAAATCCTGAAAAATATATGTTAGCTTAATACAAATTTAATATTTTCATCCAAAACGATCAACATGCTAGTTTTTAGGAAGCTAAACTTTTAAATTTCTATTTTGAATCTTGAATTCTATTTGGTAGATACTATGTATATCCAAACCAAAAATATTTTATTAAATATTAAAATATTTATTTTTATATCTTATTCTGGATAAATCGGCGTAAGTCTCCAAGCCAGCAAGTATTTAATTTAAAATTTATAATTGTGTTTGGCTAATCCTACATTAAATTGGTAATTATATTTTTCGTTGATTTTAATCTTTTAGTAACAGTCGGAGACTTGCCCACATTTTTGCCATGCAATTTAGCCGAAAATAACAATGTCGTTCTGTGTTTTTCCTTATTCTATTTGCATTTTAAGTCTTGTCAATTTTTGTTTAATATCGTTTTCTTGAATTTGACTTTTTATCAATTTTAAATAAAATTTTCTTTTTCAAGATTAATTGAATCTTGCAGAATCCTTAAGATTCCTGCAGAGTCTTAAGGAGACTCAACAGTTGTTATCTTCAATTTTGAATTTTATTAAACAAAATAAAGTAAATTTTAGACAAACATTTTAATTGTTTTGAAAATTAACTAAAATAAACTTCCAGTTTAGTCTTATTTTATTGCACAAAAGAATTAATTTCTTCAAATTCTTTTCGTTTCATTATTTTCGAATATTCCCTGAAATAAATTGTTTTCTCAATTTTTGAGTTTTCAATAAAAACAAGAATTTATACAAAAAAGCTCTTTAAAATAGCAGTGAGCAATATAAAATAAAAAATTAAATTTTATTGCCTTTCGAAGAAATTTAAAAAAAAAAACTTTCAAAAGTGCTACTTCTTCGGGATTGAATTTAGAGAAAAATTTTAGTTCAATTTGATTCGGGAATTGGATTCGGGAGGGTTTTTCTTAGCTTCTGAGGAGAGTTGGTCAGAGTAAAACTTTTACTTCGTCGAAGATATACCACCGGCGCTAAGCCATAAGGTGATATCAAATGAAAAGATAAAGTCAGGTTTCTCTGTAATAACTAGAAGCCACTTAACGGTGGTACAACTTGTTTGTTGGATTATTTACTAGAACTGTTACAGGATAGTTTTTTAATTGCTTTATTCGTTCTTAATTATTTTATTCATTTTGTTAAGAAGAAATGTTGCAAAGAAGAGAAAACGAAAGATTTTGAATCCTAATTGGACAAATTAGACGAAGGATAATAAATCATATCTGAAAGTTAAAATTTTCTAAATCTTCGTCTTTACGACTTCCTGTAGATTTAATAAGTTAATAATTTTGATTAAAATTACATACGAACCTAAATTCTAATTAAAGATTGGCAAGATTTTAACTTCCAGCGTTTCACAACATTTTCCACCTAAGCATGAAAATGAAAACATTTTTTTTCTCACTTTTTGGATGCTTAAATAATTAACCATTAGCTCGTTCGACATTAAAGAGCAAACCTAATTTTTTACGACACGTTAAAAATAACCGAAGTTTTTATTGCTCTTAATAAAATTAATCAAAAGTTCATTACCATTGTTTATGTTTAGAAAAAAAGTCTTAATTTTAAGACTTAAAACTCGTATCCGTAAACAACTTGTTATCATTCTCATAAAAATAAATGTAAAAGTTCAGTATTAGATTTTCTCGACTTATTAGTAATATTTTCATCTGTTGAAAAATATTTGGAAATATGTCAAAAAAGTGGAAAGGACATTTTTAGCAAACTCTTGGCAAGAATCTGCTCCTTTTTTAATGTGATAAATTTAATCGTTTAGATTAATAAGAAATAATTAATATAAAATGACATGTCCAAAAGCGTAGGGTATCAGTGCATTCGCCCCAGGTGTAGACGGCGGCAATCTGGCACTAGGCCCCCGTGAATCACTCGTTTTGGCCAAAAGCCACGATCGCCAGCTAGACACAGACAACGCCACCGCAGCTTGCTTCTACGATCACCGGTTGTATGTTGTACAAAGTGAAATGAGTAGATACTCACGACGACGACGTCCACGACGACGAGTATTTTCAGTTTCAGCACGGTCGGTGTTTTGATGCTTCAGATTTGGACCATTTCTTTTAGATTTGCTCTATTTATCAAAATCTAGGACTCGCTAACTTTTTATGTGTGCACAATTTAATTAGTACGTGTGCTTTTTAAACAGAATATTTTGTTTTTTAAATAGAAGATTAACACATTTGACACGATTAAGCTAAAAGTGCATGCAGAAAAATAAAAATAAGAGAAAACTAAATATTTTGCAAAGCTCTGCGGGGGAGTCAAGTTTTTTATTTACTTCCAATTTACTATAATATGCGGATTTTCTTTTACTACTTGGCTTATGCCGTAATAAATAAACAAATAAATATATTATTCCATAACACACCCCCACAATCGGAGGCGTGATGAAAAAAATTAGTAAACACAAAGTCGAAGGAGAAAACTCTTCTACAAGAATTTTCAATCCAATAGTAAACACCACATGGATATGGGAAAGATTTTCTTAAACTTTAAAGGGAAACGTGAAATTCTAAAATTAAGCATAAAATAATATTTTAGAAAATCGAAAGCGTGAAAACGAAAGTAAATTTGCAATGTTTTAAATGTTCATTGAAAAATACGAAACTTTGGTTTTGTTAAGTTTTCATTGGTTTACTATTTTTAACATGCTAGACATTTTAGAGTCTAGACTGTTGATGTACGAGATAATTTAAAAAATTTTAATTGTTATTCTATTAATAGTCGAGTCAGTAATTTAGGTAAAATAGTAACAAATAAATCATTTCCACGTTATTAATGCAGTTAATAAAATTTCCGTACTGCGAGTCCTGGAACTTCGTACCTTTAGGAATGAGGGTGTACACCTACTAATAAAAATTTTATTAATAATGTGATTCAAAATGATCTTGAAAATTTAAAGTGGATCGGTGATTAAGAAAATTAGGAAAACATTTTAAACTACCACATAATTACGTTACTCTTACGACAAAAATAATTTTTGGTAAGGAACATTAAAACTCAATCGTTTTGTAATTTCGTTAATTTGTTAAATTCACTAAAATAATAATTCTAATTATAAACATCAAAGTTTTAAAAATAAAAATTTTAGTTTTATGTAAATTTTGTGCCAGGCAAAATTTTCAAAAAAAAATTGCATATTTTTAGCAGCTCGAGTATCAAAACTATCTTCGTGTGTTACCTACAATGAAAATCCTGAAAAAAAGCGAAAATCATCTACCTTGACGAAACGTCGCGGTGGAAACGAAACGCAAGGACGAATATAATCTTACAAAGGAGATCCCTAAGTTATGGATACTATTTCGCTCAACTGTTAATTGACCATTGAAATTGCGAAAAATTATCAAATATATCCGATACTTTTTATTTGCCTCTCTAATTACCTTGTAAGTATTGCACAGTTTTATTGGTGTTTAAGGCTGGTATTTATAAGACAAAAGATTTATATTGCGTTTTCTCTCGCAGTCACGGGACGCCATAGGCGAGTCTACGCAGTCTTTCGTAATTCAAAAATCAGGTAACAAAATTTTATATATTTTTTCGACTGTTCGATCTAATTTCATTTATATTGTAATTTTAATTAAATCTTTTCAATGTTATTGGATCTGCGCGAGCCTTCATTGCGTGTATACAGCTTCTAAAGCTTCGATTAACACTCTTCCAAGTAGGGTAAGGTGACCATACGTCCCGTTTTCTGCACTTGTCCCGTTTTTAAATTAAAAAAATTGTAATTGAATTGATTAAGAGATACAAGTTTAAAAATTATAAACTGATTGGTTAATTAAGAAAAATAAATTGAAGTGGCAAAAAGTTCGAGATTGTATTTTAGTCAAATTTAAACAAAATAGAAGCTGAAAATACGTAAGAAAACAAAATTTAACTAAGAAAATAAATAAAATTTATTGTAAAAATCATTGAAAATGATTATCCTGAAACAGGATAAGGTTAATTTCCTGTTCATGGATTGCTAAAACTTTGTCAAAATTTTGGATAGATATTTATTACAAGCAATGTAGAGAGACAAAGCCTAACGAATGCGAAGATAGCATCGTCAAAAAATCAGTTGCATAACTAAAAATATTAGGAATGATATCACCACCACCTGGCAAAAACCATCAGTTAAATCAATGAAAGTAATTTTGCAAGACAAGAAAATTTCTAAGTTAATATTCCATATAATTACATGCAATCGAGGTTGAAATTAACCGCTTTTTACTCTGTGATTACAAAATTTCAATTTTTTTTTCGAATATTGAGAGTTTTTAGCACGCAGTACTAAAATTATTTACAGATGATATAAATATTAGTTGAAAACGGAGTAGGATCGGGAAGTGAAGACACCATCCCAGAGGACATAAAAATGAATCAAGTCTCTATAAATTATAGTTTTACTCACTCGAGAACTATTGGCAGTGGTGAAACTGGGTTTATTTGCTATTTGACTTTGAAACTAAAGCTCCTTTCTTTTAGTTTAAAATATCTCATACAAAGTCAACGGGAGAGTTGGCATATTACGAAATTTCCTTTACAAAAAAGATTTTTTTTGTTTTACTGGCAATTTTTGAAGCCTTTTATAGTCAGACAGAGGCATAAATTAAATTAAAATTTGGCAGCGTACATGCATTTGTATTCATTAAATGCACTCATTAGATTTTGGTTGAAATTCTTCGTTTTTTTCTTTAAAAAAATCATCTTAAACTCATCTTAAAGAAAATGATATAAAAACCAATAGATTTTGCAGTTATATTGTAAGGATTCCTACAGAGATACGAATATCGGCGAGGCATGTAGGATCCATACCAGAATTAATAAACATAAAAATACAAAATATAGGTTACACTAAACTGAAATTCTGAAAAAAAAAACATAAAAAAGCATGAAGCTGAAAAACTGAAGCTTCTTGAAGTTTTATGGCATTAGAAAACTGCGGGAATATAATGAAGGTGACTAGTTGATTTGTTAATTTATTTTATGAATGTTGCATTTGTTGTTCTAATAGTTTAACATCATTTAATTGACCTGGAGGGAGGTCCAAAAATAAGACAGTGTCTCTTTTAGAGACATATTCTTGAATGTCTGAACTTTGGAAATATAAAAAAATTTTTGATTTTTTCAAATTTCTAGACTAGAATACCGCCTTAAACGTCTTGATGAGATCATAATGAAATATTTATGTCTTTGACAGAGCAAAACAGCTAAATCTAATTTGTAATTTGTTGGTGGTTGTTTTTCACATAATAATTCCCATTTTGTTTCAAAATTATTTATTTTAGTTTGCCATTTTAGCAATAATTATTAAAAAGCAAAATATCAGATGTTGAGTATTTTATTTGTGATAGTAGGTCTATAAAATTTTAGCAATCCTGCAACAGGACCTGCAAATAAGAAGAGCTAAGGAACTAAGGAGCTAAATTTTGTGTATTTTAGTTTTCAAATGTAGTACTTTTTTTTATTTTGAAAAGCGTGTTGTCCTGAAATACCCTACGGTTATTTACAAGGCTTTTAACATGGAAGCATCAGTATTTTCAAAAATGAATGTTCTTGTCTTAAATTTTAATTAATTTGTCTTTACTATTACATTAATGTTTTTTCTTTAATTTTAGTATTATAAGAAAAAATTACTATAAAACTTTTTATTAATTTTTGCTGAAACAAGACCTTCAGCATGTGGACGTAGAAGCGTCGAGGAAAACTAAGGCGTCATAAACAATGCACACAAAATGTTACCCTGTCAATACGTTGCGTTAGTGCAAATTTAAAATAAATAATCTCAAAATTTTAGATGCTCTAACATCGACGAAAATAAAAGCTCTAAAATATAATCCATGTTGCCACTTACCATAATTCAGGATTTGAGTTCTGCACGCGAGGATTTCAGAAAGTACGCGCAACAGGTGCCTATCTAAAATAAAAAATATGTGTTACTGTTACTACCAATTTAAAAAATTATTTCTACTATTTTATGCAGAAAAAGATGGTTTTAATATTATCGAAAGTTTAAAACGAGAAATGAAGTCGCTTTTAACTTAATCACGATTACTTTTAAATTAAAAATTATACTTACAAGTTACACTTGACCAGAAAAATTGCTAAACGCTTACAACCAATGAATTGGTTGAATTTTAAATTATTATAAATTAAATTGTGATGTTTCAGAATCAACTGAATTTATTTGAAAAAAAAAGATATTTTACTAATAAACACAATTTTTCTTTTGAGATTAAATTTATAAAAAACATAAATTGTAAATTTTGGCTTTGATTTTCAAATATGCGTGACAAGATCAGAACGATGTTGGCAAAACTTGGTTGTTTCCATAGGTAAATTTTTAATTTTTGGAATCTTTTTCTCATCAATCTGATGATTAGCATCAAGTTCACTGTCCTTCATCAACTTCACAACAATGTAGACAAATTTTTTATCGTTATCACTCTGCTACAATAGTAATTCATTGGGAAGTGTGTGTGATGTGTGTGCAGTTTTGTATTATCGTATATTCTATATGAACTCGATTATAGTCTAGTAAAATCGAGAATTTCTCATAAAGGTGACCGATTTTCAACTCTTTTTGGATTTTCATTTTATTGGATATGCAGGTTCTGTTTTTTGACATCATTATTGGTAAAAACATTTCAAATTATTTGGTTCAAAAAAATATCAACAGAAACACTTGATAATTATGCTTGAAATTTCTTATACGCTTTGTATTTGCAGTGTTTTCCAGAATTTTTCTTAACTGATAATTTTTACTTCCAATTTTGTTCGATTTCTTGGAATTTGTTTACTTGTTCATTTAATGTAAACATAAATATTAAAACACTTTAATTAAGAAGTACCTACCTACTTTTAATGCGAGGTTATATATTAATATATTTGGGAATAAGTATCTCTTTGCCAAAAATTTTGCGAAATTTTAAATGTTGTAAGTAGTTTAATCTAGAATTCCATATGTTTTGTTTGAAAGCTTGAAAATTTTATAATTACCAGAGTTCTGCATTATAACTTTTTCGACTTCGTATCCTGAAAACGGTGTAGTTTATCCGGTGGAAAACTTGAAAAAAGTCAAAAGTAGTATCTAAATAATATCCTCTCAATTTCTTGCATCCAAATTTAAATGTTTTTATGAAATATTTACGTTTTGATGGCGCGAGTCCAATGCATAAGAACCATCAGTTGCAAATTGAAAAAAAAAATTTAATTTTTATTCAGGAAATTTTGAAAAAATTATTTGTCTTCTACTTTTGAAGTTGAAGTTCACTTTTGTAAAGATTTTAACTTGAAAACTTTCTTCTTTTATTTCTTACAGCTCAAAAGCTCCAAAATTTTGGAAAGGAAACATATTTTTTAATTTATTGGCTTTATTTTTTTTTATATTTTAACAGAATTATGTAACCTGAAGATCTTTAGTTATTTAATATACAAATAATATCGGTTTCACGTTGATTTCAGTACCTTTGATACCGTTCAGTTTAAATTTATTCGAGTATTTACATAATTAGTATACTAACCTGTCCTGATAAAGGACGAAAGTTTTTAATAATAAAATTATTACAACTTAAAATTTAGAACACTTAAGATAAGTAAGAATGGTTACCACTTTCACCTTTTTCAGGATATTGGTCTCTAAAAATAGAAGAATTTGAAATAGTTCCAAGTCATAGACTCCAAGGCCCTTTCAGGTGTGTTTGCGGTTGTAAGACAGTTAACAGTAGTTTTTTGCACATTTGTAGGTGGCATATAACTATAAATTATGCAATCAGGCGGGTTTATGATTTGGAACGTCTTAAATTTTGAGAGGATAACAAAAAACAACACAGAAATAGTGTCAGTTTGTTTAAGTTCGGTGTATTTTAATAGCAAAAACTAATCGAGCGTGGTTGGACAGTGGTCCTTCAAGAACTTAAAAAAAGTGTGTATCACATAATTAACTCTTAATTAATTCTATGTTTTTGAAGTCTGAAGGTTTTATGTAAAAATAAGCGCGGAAAAATGATTGGAAAATGGCAGTATTGAGTGACATAAACAGGAGGCAATTTTTAATTGCTCTCATTTTAGCGCTTTTTTTGAAGGAGGAAAACCAGGTCATTTTAACAAAAACAAAAAAAATAGTTTTTCGTTCGATAAATTTTCAATTGTGGTTGCGTCGTCTTCGGGAGTCTTGATTTTCACGATTTTCCAGAATTGCGGTTTTGTCCTCCAGACCAAACATGTTTACGCAACTTTTTAAATTCTTCTCGTTTGATATTTTATAATTTGAAATTAATTCCGAGTTTTGTCTAGTCGAACCACGAGACAAGAATTTGTTATAGTTTTTTTCATAAAATTTCTATGCTAATAAGCAAACCATTATTGAAATGCCTTTTTATTAAATTCTCTATTAAGTAAATAATAGAATTTTTAGAATTCTTCTCAAATAATGCATTCTGTCCACATTTCATTCTTTTTTATAGTCTACTTTGAACATCGCCTGAATATTATATTGCGTTGATTGTTGATATACGAGATTTGTTATTGTAAATTGTTAACGTATGACGATTTCGTACATTTGCATAAATTTTTATTCTAATTTACAAGAAATTCTTGGGATCCAAATTTCACAAATGTCTCCTTTGGCCAATATTAGGTACCACATCTATCAAGGGAGGACATACATTACGCTAAACTAAATTAAAATACAATTCGGTGCAGACCATCTCACTCATTCGGATTCCTAACTGCATTTCATTGCATATTTCGGCTGCATTGCTACATATTTGGTCCGAACTATTAACGGATTCCGAAGCATTGTTTAAAATTTAATATTCCGCACGCGTTTACCTTCTAAAGTGCATTCCACGAATTCGGCATTTTACCAAACGAAAGATTATATATTTTTCAAAAAGATCAAAAATTACTTTCGGTAGATAGAGCTTGGATCGATTTTCCATCGATAACTGTCTCAATTCGGTAACTTTTCTAATAATTTTGTGTCCCAACCCAAAATATGCCCATCAGTCCCTGCCACTTAAATCTTTTAAATTTATAGATTCGAAATTAATCTTTGCTTTTATTTTCAGTTTTAAAATCACCCAAAAAACCAAAAATTAGATCGAATCGAATGGAGGATTTGAAACCGGGGAAAAAATTAAGACTGGTATGTAACGTAAAAGGATTTCCAGTTCCTAACGTTTCTTGGAGTAAAAATGGAAAAGATGGACTGCACTCGAGTAAAAGAATGCGAATCACTTACAAAAAGTAAGTATTTTTGATTATTAATTAATTTATTTTTAATTTTCTCTAGGTGGAAGTTATTTCAAAATTTTTACTCCTTAATTTTATATTTGCGCATTTTGAATGTAAAAAATTAATTTTCATTCTCACTTCCCTGAAGCTATTTTAAGAATGGTTGAAAATATTCCGCCTAACATATATGCAACTCACAATACAGAAACTTGAATGCTTCATTTGAAAATTAATTTGAATTTTTCTTGTTACAAGCAACGAAGATGAAGGAAACGATAAGTGAGTATCAATTTCAAAACTTTAAGGCAAAGCTATGATGGCAGTGCTATTTCTTTTTTATTAAGAAGAATCAAATAGTGCAGCTTTTAACAAAATTAAAAATTATCCTGGTAATAAAAAATGAAAAACATTCAGGATTTTGAAAAAGTAAATTACGGATTAACTCTTATTCTTACTAAGATCATTATCTGAAATTCTGTGGGACTATACTGTTACTTTTACTTCGGAATTTTTTAAATTTCTGCGAGAAAATCTGATTTTGTAAAATCTATGGACCACTTGCGTCAGCTCCATAATTTTTAAAAATATTTTTAAATTAACACTTCTTCTGTTTTTCCTAAAAAAAAATTGTGTTTACATTTCTAAAATCCACGTTTTCCACGATTCCAGATCGAGGTGGACCAGCCACGAAGGACCTCGATGGCACTCTATATCCTAAGAACACAACAAACTTCTTGTTAATTTTTCCTTTTTTCTATTTTAATTATTTTTTCACAATTTCTTCCGATCCACCTGACGATTAATAATAAATAGCGCTATTTTGCAATACCATTGCCGTTCTGTTTTATTTAATTAGATTTTATTGTTTTTCAAAGAATAATTTTTTTGATTTCGTCGCTTTTTTCATTTTTTCTAAATGTTCTAAATATTTTAGATATATTTACGGCTGGGCGAAGAAGGAGCTAATAGGATAACTACCACTTTCCTCTCCATGACCCATCAAAAACCAACAAAATTTTGTTAAAATTTTAAAAATATACCTAAATTCTCATCAGAGAATGAGAACTTTCCCTGAATCAACTCTTAAAGCTGGGCTTTTTTAATTTTTTCGTCTGGGCATTTTTTAAATGGGAGAAGTACTAAGGGCGGCATAATGTTTGTTTATATACAGTGCGACAGAGCAAAATCTGCTTACATGTTTGCAAATATTAAAATACCTTCAAGGAGGAAGAGCGGTCTATGCAGAATTGTCTGGATTGATATTACCAGTCTTCTTTTTCTCTCTATGCAGCACCGATAAAATCTTGATAACATTGAAAGTGACCGGCGACAGAGCCGGATTTGAAAGCAATTTTGCTTATTTTTTAAAATGGTTTTCTATCGATGATTTTATTTTTCAAAATTTCTTTTGGATAATTTTTTCGGTTTTTGGTTAATTGCAACTGACGATTAGTAATGACTATGAAATAGCGCTATTTTGCAGTATCGTCAGCGTATTTGGTTTTATTAAATTATTTTTTTTTGCAAATCCGACTCTGTCGCAGGGGTACCTTCTTAAATAAAAATTTTAGTACTAGAAATAAAATCTTTTAATTTTTCTGTTATATTGAACCGCTAGAAATAAAATATCATCAGTTCTTGGTGTAAACTTCCTGAAATTTATATTTTCGATAATAACAGCACCAACTTTTCTTTCTTTTTCTGGGCCCTAAATTGCACTCTAGAAATGGTATACCTGTTAAAGTTGCCATAAATTTTCTTATAACTTTGAACTGACGATGTTAACTTTTGCTTGTAATAGGCGTAGAAGAGATTGAAATTTTGTTATTTCTTTCATGTGCAATGCAAAAGCTTCTGATGGAGTTTTTGTCGCTTTTAAATAATTATTTTGATTTTTGTGTGCTTTTCCTAACTTTTTAAGCGGATTTAACTAAACCTGCTTCGGGTTATTATTGTTAATGTTGTCGGAAAATTTATCCTTCGCATCCTCGGTCATAGCACTTTAATATGTAAAAAATAATTCCCTGCTTTGTTTTTTAGAGCATCAAATTTTGCATCTAAATCAAAAAACAAAGTTATCTTTAGGTGTTTTGTAACTACAGAAATTAGATAAGAAAATGTCGAAAATTAAATTTTTCATTTTTGAAAAGTTTGAGAATTTCTGCTTGGCGGCAAAAATTTATAATACTATAATTTGCGGTATAAATTTTCGAATTCACATGATAATTTAATTTGAGCGCAATTAGACGTTCAAAGCAGTGCCAAGAAAATGATAGATAATGGTCTGGTTGTATTATTTATTTTATTGTTGTGATTTTACATTTTTGACCAAACACAAATTTAATATTCGTTGTTTTCTCTTTTTCAGGAAAAGGACGACGCTTTTAATTAATTCCGTGCAGATGGAGGACGAAGGTGTTTATCAGTGTATATCCAAGGGTGTCGACGGTTCGATAATGCAAGACGAAATTCGAGTTAGGATATCTAACAGTGAGCAAGATAACGGTACCTTAGTTCTCTTTTTTTTTCTCTGATTTACAAATGGGCTTTTTTTGGAAAATTGTCATCCTTCACATTGGTGGTTACATTTTAAGGCCGTTCACCAATGCGGCAGTAATAAATGCAATCAACAATGTGGCGACTGAACTTTAAATATTATAAAATACAGGACCGGCTTGATCGACGTAATCAAGTACTTGAAGGTGTCCCATTTGTAAATCTTCTAATTTTATTTTAATTTAACTAATAATTTTTGGTGATTGGTTTTCCTCAGTTTATCTTTTTTGTATTATACTTTTTTCTTATTTTTTCTTTTAAATTTTTATTCTGAAAATGTTTATCGTTTCGTATAATCTGCTGAAGAACGGAGAAGTGCATTATGATTTGTTTGAGTAATGACAAACGTTGTGTGCGCCAAGTAAGCGCCACAATTACACAATTCTTTGGCATAGTGTCAAATTATTCTTATATAATTAAACCCATTGAGTTGCCAAGCCCATTAATGCTTGACAAAGCACTGCCAATGAGAGCATAATGAAAGTAATAAAATCAACATAAATAACTGCCTATTTCAATTTGAAAAATCTCGATCGAATATTTTTTTATTCCATTTTAATTCGATTTTTTCTTTTTCAGGGGACGAATGCAAAGACGACGAATTCAAAAAAAATTTTTGTCTGAATGGAGGAACGTGTGTACGAATAATGCACAAAGAAATAGGATGCCAGTTAGTATTAATTTTTTATTCGTCTTATTTTTACTTGTGATTTTGTTTTTGTAAACCGTTAGCGCTAAAGTTATTGGAAAATTCAAAATGTGGGTTAAGCAGGTGAGTCACTTCCTGCTTTATGTAGTTCATACAAATTAACCAGGAGAATAACTCTTATTAAATTTTATTTCGATTTTTTCATTTACCTTTAGAAATGCGAACGTAACTCTTTCGTTCTTGAGATGACAATAATCCCAATAGGTGTTAAGGTTAATTAGGTAATCAAAACCACAGTGGTGTAAGCCACAAACTTAGTTCCTTTTAGACTTGTCAACCTTGGTGTATAATATACTATTAAATTTATTATGTATCCCAAATTAAATTCGGCCTATGCCACTTGTACAAAATATTGCCCAATGGTTCCAATAATTTTAGGGTGATTTTTATATTTTTATTGATGAGCGTTTCTGACTTTTATGACATTTTCAGATGTCGTGATGGTTTCACTGGAGAACGATGTGAAAAAAAAGACGTATCGAATCATTCTAGTATGTATGGGCAAAATACATTTTCTTGTAAACTAGGCCTATCGACAACGTACTATTGTTAGTTAACCAATCAAATTCCTTTAATTAATAATAGATGTTCAGAGGGGTAGCCAGTATTTTTTTAATAAACTAATTAAATCATTTTGTATTATATTATACTAGATAAATACTGTTGTAAATATAATTTTCTATTTTAACGGCCACCCCCCTAAACGATCAAATACAATAAACTTTATTATATCATTTCTCATTCGAGCATTGTACATTTTTGTATAAAAAAGTAAGAAAAACTAAATGTATTTTATAAGACTGTTAATTTCAAGATTTTTTAATCAGTCACCACTACATCACCAATTTATTGTTAAAAAAAAAACTGTGTACACATCAGGGACCGAAATATTATTATATTTGTTTATTTAATTTTGTATAAAGTCATGTAGATATATTTATTTATTAACGCATCTATACTCACAACAAATTCACAAATATCGGCCGATATACCGCCGATAATTGTAACAACAGACAAAAAAACCAACTGCAGTGTAATAAATTAAATTTTAAAATACTGAAAATAATCCTGAGTATTTTTTATTATCCAACAAATTTTTTAAAAAATTATACTAAGTGTTCGAAAGAAGTAAGACGACGTGGTACAATTTGGAAATATGAACGACGAAGTCAAATTTGTAAAAAAAAAATAGGTATGTAAATGTCGATATTTTCTCTGGTCTCTAAAATTAACAAATTTCGAATAACTTACTAATTAATTATTATTTATGTAGAGATTTGTTGTGAGTTTCAGATGTCTGACTAATTCACTCTCTGTTGCATGCTTAATTTAATTTATCTTATTTTTTCTGTTATCACAAAATTTACGTATTATTTATTCTATAACCGTCACCCTTTGTTTAAATTTGTGGCACACGCTTAGTTTACAATCTCTTCAAGTCTTGAGGAAAGGATGTTCGCAAATAAAAAAATTATTGGCGATTCAAATTTATTTTGCCTTAGTCGCAAAGGAGAAATTTCCGTTATAATGGAAAATTATTATTAGCTTCTCACTGTGAAACTAACAAAATTTGCAAAACGACTGCTTTGTTGAAATAATTTCCTCTCGACTTTCAAAACTTGAAATCTTCCTGCGATTAAACTTTGTTATCTTTTAGGCGAGGACGTTGATTGGACAACGTCTTCAAATTTTATGCCCGACTGATTGCAGGAGAAAGAACCGAACAGAATTTGTTGGTGAGTGTTTAATTTTAAGAGGCGAATTTTGGAAAAGGAGAGAAGGACTAGACAAATTTAATTGCAGATTGAAAAACCTGAACGTTGCGAGAAGTTCTACGGGATGGTCAGTTCGTATTATAGAAACTATACCAAAGATACCAATCGATGTATTATGTATTATTTGCCTACTATGTGTAAATATAGATTCTCGATGTAAATCATTTTCGAATTTGCAATAATTTGTAAATATTTGAATTTTAGCGCAATGTTAAGAATTGAAATAGCGAAAATTGTTATGATACTTATTACAGAAAAACAGGATGGTGCTATTAATTATTTTATTTAAGTTGTATCTATTAAAATAAGTAGAACAAATATTATATTATAATGTGTAACGTAAAATCTCTGTGTTGTTATAAAAAAAAAATACTCAAATAATGTGATAATGGTAAATGGTGATAAGACAAAATTTTTAAAAATTGGAAACAGTATTGGTAGGTACATGAAATATTCGATTTGTATGTACGCTTTTGCAATAGGTATTTATTATGTGCTATCATGTTTTTGAAAATTGAATTCCTTAAATAAAACATGGAATCTCTTTACAACGGCATTTTGTATTATTTTAAAAATAAGTGTAATAAATAAATTATGCTCACGTGTGCTTTAATTCGGTTATCCTTTCCAAATTCGGATTTTCTCCTGAATCGCCTTGGATATTTAGCAGCAGTCGTCATCCTTTTCGACCTCGTGGACCACTAAACTTACACTTCGGAAGCCTGCGGTCCACCAAAATAAATTTCTTTAAAAAGCACGATGACTTTGTTTTAGTTTTTTTTATCAGGGTAAGATGAAAAATCTGACTTTATGTCTTCTTTCAATTTCTTTTCAACGAACATCTGAAAAAGAGGCGTTTTTCTAGGTACAAATATTTCAGCCTCAGAAATTTTCCAAAGTTTAAGTATGCCATCTTAATCGAACTTGCCTTAAATAACGTTTTCGTTAAATAATTATTGCGGATATATATTAATATCTTTCAAAAAATCTGAAATCTTTTTGAAATGCTTCGGGCTACGTTCAGCAAAAAGAGCTTTTTTAGCCCCCCCAAGATATTACACCTAGTTGCGCCTATGCAAAATTGAAAGATAAATTACGGCGGATAAAAATTTAATATTTTTCTGTTATCCGTCCATAAACCGTAAACGTGTGATTTTAAATTTAAACATTTTATAGAAAAACTTAATAAAATAATCCAGAAGTTTAGACGACATCTGCCGGTGCAACGGTTACGTGATACCTTGTTGATAATATAGCAAATGTTTTTACTACCACAATAACTGTCAACTACAGTTGAAATTTGAAAGTTTTCAACCGACAAAAGTAGTTGTAGCCGATTTGTGGTGTGTGTTTGGCGCTAAAGGGCTCGGTTTTTTTGTTTACAATTTCATTTAATTAAGCAAATATGTCGAAAGAAGAAGAGAAGTTTGAAATTCCCGATATCATTGTCGATTCTACAACAAGAACAACGTACAAGAAGGGCCGGTTTTTCGGCAAGGTAAATTTTTTTTAACCCATCTAAACTCGGACATGTTCCACTATTTTTGCTTGCTTGTAAATGTTGAAAAAAAGATTTTTTCTTGAAATAAGATTAAATTGCATGTTATTCGACGTTTTTACTACTTCGACGTGGGGCACACCTTCACAAGCGATTTTATCGTTTGATCGGAATTTTTAGCACAATGATTTTTTAAGGTGGTATTTTGTTTAGTTCCACTAAATATCCAGTTATTAAAGATTATCTCGGGGAGGATTTTAGTCTATATACCGGGTTTTGTAGTTGCCCCCAACTTTCAAACTTGAATTATTTCAGGTTATAAAAAGGTTACCCTTTCTTCGTAAAGGAATACTTGTATTTACACTAATTTTGTATCGTGTCACCGACACCCAAAGTCTCATCAGTTTGTTTATATTTTGAAGTGAATTATTTTACCAGCTGCTTTGTTTTCAACTGTGAACACCTGGTTTTACATTTTTGTCTAATTGTTGACCTTTTAACAACTAATTAAATTGTGTCTAGGGCGGATTTGCAAAATGTTACGAAATAATAGAAAGTACGAGAGGAAAATCATATGCAGGCAAGGTGATATCAAAGAAGATGCTAGTGAAACAGAACCAACGGGAAAAGATGACACAAGAAATTGTAATTCATCGATCGTTGACCCACAAACACGTAGTTGGTTTTCACGGTTTCTTCGAAGATATTAATAACGTGTACATTATTTTAGAGCTGTGTCGACGTAGGGTGAGTTTGTTTTTTAATTTTTTGTGCGACTTTCTAAGCATAATGCTGACCAATTATTTACAGTCGATGATGGAATTACACAAGAGAAGAAAGACCTTAACCGAACCAGAAACTCGCTTTTACATGCATCATATACTGAGTGGAGTTTCTTACTTACATCAGAATAATATTATACATCGAGATCTAAAATTAGGCAATTTGTTTTTAAACGACGATTTACATGTTAAAATTGGAGATTTCGGTTTGGCTACCAAAGTCGAATACGCTGGAGAAAGAAAAAAGACTCTCTGCGGAACCCCTAATTATATAGCTCCAGAAATTTTAAACAAAAAAGGCCATTCCTTTGAGGTTGATGTTTGGTCAATAGGATGCATCATGTACACGTTGCTCATCGGCAAGCCACCCTTTGAAACGAACAGTCTCAAAGAAACTTACTCTCGAATTAAAAAGTGCGACTACAAGTAAGCAGATTAGACTATTGTACTTCTTTAAAATTACCGTTGTAAAATTTTAGGTTGGCTTCCACCATCATCTCTCAACAAGCAAAAGACATGATTGTTCAAATGTTGCAATCGGAACCAAAGTTCCGTCCAACAGTTGAAACTTTAAAAAAAAATGAATTTCTAACAAAATTTTATGTTCCCAAGTTCTTGCCCGTGAGTTGTCTTACCATGGCACCTCGTTTCGATCAAATCGCTAATAACAACGGTAAATTTGATTAAATTATTAAACATTAAGTTATTTTTATGAATTCCAATTTTTTTCTCTTAGAAAACATGATGGACGTTGATATGCCTGCAAAGACGCAAGGGGTTCCCGTGAAACCGACTCAAAGACTTAGCATGGTGCCACAATTTAATCCCAAAGAAAATTTAGGAATCTTGCACGAGTTTTTACAGCAGGTAAAAAGGTTTTGTTTGTAAATTAAATAAACAACTTATTCGTTTTTTCCTGTTTAGGTTCTTCATGTTACGCCGTTAAGGGATTGCCAATACGGTGATGACATGTTAGATCCTGCTGCTCAACCGTTGGTGTGGATTTCAAAATGGGTTGATTACTCAGACAAGTATGGATTTGGATATGAATTATGTGATGAAAGTGTTGGCGTAATGTTTAATGATTCTACTAAGCTGATATTGCTTCCAAATGCCAAGTAAGTATTTTAGAACTTGAAAATTTTTCTTGCTCTATGTAGAGTTACCACGCATACACTTTTATTTACTATTTTGCTAATAATCGGCTGTCGCTGGTAACCTACAGCTCCATTTGGATTTGTTTTTGTTGATTCAAAACACATGCTTTTTCTTTTTTTTTTTAATTTTTATTCTGTTTTTTATGGAATACTGTTCAACTCCACCCGTATCTTCTTTAATTAAATTAACCATTTTTCAGTGACGTCCACTATATAGACAAAGTTGGTGAGGAATGCTACATGACAGCCGAAAAATATCCGAAAGTGTTGGATAAAAAAATGAAATTACTGTCTTATTTCAATCGTTACATGCGTGAGCACCTCATTAAGGCTGGGGCTTCGGTAACACGGGAATCCGACACTCTTTCTCGGATACCGCATCTTCATCAATGGGTGCGCTCAAAATCAAGTGTTTTGATGCAGCTCACAAATGGCACAGTGCAAGTAAGTACTCATTTCAAATGTAAACGTTGAAACTAAAAGATATTTGTTTTATTCCAGATTAATTTTACCGATCATACAAAATTGATCATGTGTCCATTGATGGGTGCTGTCACTTTTATCGATCACGATAAAAGTTTCAGAACCTTTCGTTTTACGTCCATCGAGAAAAATAGTTGCAGCACCCGTTTATATGAAAAATTGCGCTACGCCTACGAGAAGATTATGGCTTTGGAGTCGGAAGAAAATCTGGTACGACGAAATTAACACCGTAACTAATACATGAGATCGGAAGTGAGTTTTGCCGGGGTTCCAAGAACAATGCTTGGTGATATAAAAGGATTATCTTTTATATTTATTTTTATAAAATAGTTAATGTTTGTGAATTGTTTTTCGGTGGTGCTATTTTTAAATTTTAACTTGACATCGCTCGCAGTTACCGCTTTAAAAGTGTCACCCATTAATGATTTACAATCCGTGTAGATCAGCAGTTTGTGTTTGTATTCTACCTTTTAAGTTTTAGTTACGATTACAGAAATGTATGTTGTACTGTTTATATTAAATTTTTACTTGATTATATAGTTCAGCTGTGTAATGTTTTCATTTTTGTAATAATTTGTATAATTGTGTTTCATGTCGAACAATAACATTACTACGTAACATTTAAATAAATTGCAAGGTGATTTTTTCTTTATTGAAGTTAATGTCGAGAGAAGTTTGTCTAATTCACGGAAAAATAATAACTTAATATTTAATTAAACTTAATTGGCAAACAACGAGAAATGGTATTTTCGATATTAAAAATCAGGTTTTGATAGCTCAAGTTCAGTTTGATTTGTATAACAAAGTTTGTCATATGTACATTAATAACTAACTAAAATTTATTAAAAAATTTCTTCGACCTGTTTGTTTTATTGTTCTCTTGATGCAAAAATGCTTGCAAAGGGAAATCGTGAGGAATAAATATTATTGATTTATCTTAGAAGCCAATGAGTTTTTCCGAAGCTGAAATCTGCCATACAAGCAACAGGAAACTAGGAAAATGTCTTTTTTTGTTGGGATAGGGAAAATGTCATCGGTTTAGATTAATGAAATTGTAGATTTACTTTGAATTTGTCAAATTGAATTATTTTATCATAATCGGGCATTAGTAGCATAAATAAAATACTTTTTTTTTATGTTCAAAATGAATTTTTACCCTGAAAAAAACTTGCAAATTCATATCAAGGCTATGACTTTTCCCATTCCAAAACTTTTTTAATTTTCAGAAACTACTTCAACAACGAGAACAAACCTGAAAACTACCCCAAGATTGAAAAAAATTAAAGACAATTTTATTTTCAATTTTTTATTTTTATCATGTAATGCTAATTCAAAAAATAAATCAGTACGTAATATCCAACAATTGAATATTTTTAACACAGCCCATACACGCACTCAGTTACGCCCTACTTAAAACTTATGGAAAGGATAAACGAAAATTTACAATAATTTAAATTTTGGTATTATAAAACAATGGTAAAAAACGAAAAGCGCAGTTTGGACACATTAAAACAGGCGTCCAAAACGTAGATACGTAGGAAACGTATAATACAATTAATGGAATTTGTTTTGTTGAATGTGAAGAATTTAATCAACTTCTTCCATACGGGAAGCGTCTTCATTGTTAACATCGACTGGGACGTCTCCGGCAGCGACAACTTCTTCGGTGACCATTGGTTCTTCCTCGTCAATACCCAATCCCAATTTGACCATTCTGTAAATACGGGAAGCATGAACTTGAGGTTCGTCTAAGGTAAATCCAGAACTCAATAATGAAGTTTCATATAACAAGATGACTAAATCTTTAACAGCCTTATCGTTTTTGTCGGCCTCAGATTTGATTCTCAAATTTTCGATAATTGGATGATCTGGGTTAATTTCCAAGTGTTTCTTGGCGGCCATGTAACCCATGGTGGAGGTGTCGCGTAGAGCTTGTGCCTTCATGATACGTTCCATGTTGGCTGTCCATCCGTATTGGGAAGTTACAATACAACATGGCGATTCAACCAAACGATTGGATACAACTACTTTCTCGACCTTGCTGTCCAAAATTGTCTTCATGACTTTGCACAAACCTTCGAATTTGGCTTTATCTTCTTCACGCTTTTTCTTTTCTTCCTCTTCTTCTGGTACTTCCAAACCTTCTTTGGTAACAGAAACCAATTGTTTGCCATCATAATCTTTCATTTGTTGAACTACGTATTCGTCAATGGGTTCGGTCATGTAAACAACTTCAAATCCACGTTTCTTGACGCTTTCGACGAAGGAAGAATTAGCTACTTGGTCTTTGCTTTCGCCAGTAATGTAGTAGATGTGCTTTTGGTTTGGCTTCATACGACTGACGTATTCCTTGAGAGAGCATGCTTCGTCACCGCTGGCGGAGGTATGATAACGTAACATATCTGCAAGTTTCGAGCGGTTTTGCGAATCTTCATGAATACCAAGCTTGAGATTCTTCGAAAATTGTTCGTAGAACTTCTTGTATCCCTCTTTGTCTTCGGCTAATTCGTCAAACAATTCCATACATTTCTTTACCAAATTCTTACGAATAACTTTAAGGATCTTGTTCTGTTGTAAAGTTTCACGAGAAATATTTAAAGGTAAATCTTCACTGTCGACTACGCCCTTGACGAAATTCAAATATTCGGGAATGAGTTCTTCGCAATTGTCCATGATGAATACACGACGAACGTACAATTTGATGTTGTTCTTGCGTTTCTTGTTTTCGAAAAGGTCGAATGGAACACGACGAGGTAAAAATAAAAGTGCACGGAATTCAAGTTGACCCTCAACGCTGAAGTGTTTGACGGCTAAATGATCTTCCCAATCGTTACTCAAGGATTTGTAGAATTCACCATATTCTTCTTGGCTGATGTCGTCAGCGTTACGAGTCCAGATTGGTTTAGTCTTATTTAGTTCTTCATCTTCGGTGTATTTTTCTTTGATTGTCTTCTTCTTTTTCTTTTTGTCTTTATCTTCGTCCTCATCTTCTCCTACGTCTTCGATTTTAGGCTTGTCACCGCTTTCTTCTTCCTCGGTTTCTTTCTTTTCTTCTTCAGCTTCGTCGTCGCTCAATTCCTTTTCGCGTTCTTTTTCTACCATCAACTTAATTGGGTAGCCAATAAATTGCGAGTGTTTCTTAACGATCTCCTTAATTTTGTTCTCTTCCAAAAATTCAGTTTGGTCTTCTTTGATGTGAAGGACCATTTTGGTACCGCGACCCAAAGGTTCGCCATCGTCCAATTTAATGGTGAAGCTGCCGCCAGCGGAAGATTCCCAAATGTATTGTTCATCGTCGTTGTTTTTAGAAACTACGGTGACCTTATCGGCAATCAAATATGCAGAGTAGAAACCCACACCAAATTGACCAATCATAGAAATATCGGCACCAGCTTGTAAAGCTTCCATGAAAGCCTTGGTTCCAGACTTGGCGATGGTTCCCAAATTGTTGATCAAATCAGATTTGGTCATACCGATACCAGAATCGATGATGGTTAATGTAGCATCTTCTTTGTTTGGGATGATTTTAATGAATAAATCCTTGCCATTGTCCAATTTCGATGGATTGGTGAGAGATTCGTAACGGATTTTGTCCAAAGCATCGGACGAGTTAGAGATCAATTCTCTTAAGAAAATTTCTTTGTTAGAATAGAAGGTGTTGATGATCAAGCTCATCAACTGAGCGATTTCGGCCTGGAAGGCGAAGGTTTCGACATCACCACTTTGTTCTTCAGGCATCTGTAAGAACGCAAAAATTAAAAATAAATTCGAAAACCACGTGTCAAATCAAAATTATTAAATTAAAAAGCGGACAAACTATTCATATTAATTAGAAATAATGGTAGTAATAGTAAATCGGTAATAATAAAATTTGGTATAATGGCGGCCCAAAATGCTAGTGAAGCCGGTGATTACAATATTAAATTAAAATACGAAAATTTGAATAGCACAAATATTAAAAACGAATTAAATGGATTAATTACCTTGTTAACAATATTTTCTCACTTATATATCACTAAATTCAAATAAGATTTGCTAATTTAATGGTACACAAGAACTCGTGCGTTAACTACCAAGGTTGGTTGAAAATTGACGTAGCGGCGTTTGTCGCTTGTTTCTTATATAGCTCACGGCGTTCTCGAAGCTTCTAGAACATTCTGGAAGCTTTCGAATAGGGAATTTGCTATTATTTTTCAAAATCAATACAGCTATTTCCGGAATTTTAGGCGGGCAATTTGAAATCTTAGGAAAAACATTGTAATTTTCGGCATTTTACCACAATTATATTTCAAAATAATAATGTTGACATTAAAATTCTTTATTTCTATGATTTTTTCAAAACAATTTAATTTTTCTGTAAAATTTCATATTTTGGAATTTAAATTTTTGAATTTGGGTAACGTAATTATATTTCGTTTAAAAGCTTGGAAAAATCACACACGATCTTGCAAATATTTTATTTTAATTCAAAAATTATTCTTTTTGCCCTTTGGTCTCAAAAATAAAGGTTTTTGTTTGAAAAGCACAAAAGATTTTCAATTTCTAAATAAAAATTTATTTTAATGCTTAAGAAACAAAAGTTACTTTGCTTTATTGTTTATTGCGAATTCAAAATTGCTTTGTTTGATTTAATTGAATCAACCCCTAATTAACAAAAACAATCTAAGAAAATCGATCGATTGCTTAGGATAGCACGTGTTTTGCACCTTAAAATGCCAAATTTTTAATTAAAAAATATTCGTTTCTTTATTATTATAATCATTGTAATCATTATTGTCAAATTATAATATTGTTAATATAAACAACCCTTAATCCAAAAAAAAAAAATTAGAAGTTTCTAGAAATTTCTCGAATCATGGACTAGTCATCCGGTAATTTATGCTGCTCTGTCTCTTTTTCTCACATTTACACGTGTTTCGCAAGGTCAATGGAATGTACGCCACGATTCTAGAATTTTACAAAGATAACAACATTAACGTAGGATTGCAACAAAATTTTCTTCATTTTCTCAATCAAAAAATATTATTTGCAATTTGCAAAAAATAGAACATCAACAAATGTTTTATTTATTAAAATAATGGCCAACTTGATTATTTTTATGCAGGTGATCTAGGAGTAATGAGTCAGTTTGTTTTAATTTTTCAAAAGCATACGATACGAAAACTAAAATTCTAAAGTTGGAATTTAAATGTCGCTTCAAAATTTCCTCTCTCGGAAAGAGGTCCAGTAAACTACTGCTCACCCTGTACATAGACGTTAGAACAGATCCCTGTATGCCGGCATTTTTAAATTTTAAACGAAAACCGTTAGAACATTTCTGCTCTTTGAATTTATTGTTTTTATTTACTAATTATTTAATTTAATCTTAAAAATGTCGGCAACAACAAACGCCAGTAAATCGGCAATCACTTTAAAAGGTTCTTCGGAAATTGTATGCGAGTATTTAGGTAATATTTATATATTTTCACTAACTAAGGTTAACTTGTAAAGTTGCTGATGATAAAAGTGAAACCAACACAAAGTACGTTTTTGTTTAACAGATTTTGGCGTGAATTCGATTTTATACCAACGAGGTATTTATCCACCCGAGGACTTTAAACCCGTAGAAAATTATGGCTTATTGGTTTATATGTCGCAGGATAAGAGAATCAAGGAATTTTTAAATTCAACATTGGGCCAATTAAAAGGTAACTTGAATTTTAATTTTAGGTTTAAATAAATGAAATTGTTGTGAAACCACCCGTCAGAGTTTTGGATTTCACTTTTTTACTCGAAATGAAAGATAATGATCAGAATCTGACTTAGCAAGAGAAAAATTAACATTTATAGGTAAACCCCAATGAGTCTTTACGTCTCTTACTTTAAGTCAGTACCTTTACGACAGAAAAGGTCTTGCCACCGTCTTCTTTTGCGAGTAACTGTAGCTCTGTTACTTCATTACAGGAAGTAGGTCGAAGTTTCTAATCTTAAAAATTGAAAATTTTACAACCTTCTGGCAGCTTAAATTCTTTTCTATTTAAAACGTTTTTGAGTAATCAAAATTTCACTTCCATTTGGCGTTAATTTGGTGTTCATTTTACTTTTAGAGTGGCTAACACAAAAGCTAGTAAATAAAGTAGCCTTAGTGATTACTAATATTAGAACAAAAGAAGTCCTAGAAAGATGGGATTTTAATGTGGAATACGAAGAAGATCCAACTGCTCCTTCCGGTGAAACATCTAATAAACCCTTAAAAGTAATTCAAAAAGAGATTCGAGACGTTTTAAAACAAGTGGCGTCGTCCATTGCGTTTCTACCGTCTTTAGACGCAAAGTGTAGTTTTGATTTACAACTTTACACCAAGGGTGATATTGATTTACCAAAGGAATGGACAGACGCTCCTCTAGCGAATATTAAAAATGCCGATTATGTTAAACTGAGGTCGTTTTCGACCAAACTTCACAAATTGCAAACCGTTGTTACATATAAGAAAGACGATTAATTTGTATTTTTGTTGTTAACTATTTATATTTGTATTATTTAAGGAAGAAATAAATTATTGTAAAATCTAATCGGAATTTCATTTGCTTTAAAGACGGAAAAGGATTTAAGCTGGCAAAACATTAAAAAGCATTTCTCGTTTTTAATCCATATTATTTTGTTGCTTTTAGAATGGCTCGTGCAAAGGGTGGTGAGTAAAGTGTCCATGGTGATTACAAATCATAGAACGCAAGAGGTTGAAGAAAGATGGGACTTCAATGTGGAATACGAAGGAGATCCAGCTACGATAAGTACTCGTGTGTCAGATAAACCTTTAAAAATAATCCAAGGCGAGATACGAGACATTTTGAAACAAATTATAGCTTCGGTTGCTTTTTTGCCGTTGTTAGATTGTTTATGTACATTTGATTTACAAGTTCACACCGTAGGTGATTTTAAGGTGCCCGAGCAATGGGCAGAGAGCGAGGGCAAGGAAATAAGAAATGCTCAATCTGTTAAATTTAGAACACTGTCAACTAATATTCATAAGATCCAACCTGTTGTTACGTATAAACATGAAGTTTAATATTTTATAATGTAAAAATTGGTTCCTTAATTTTATATTCTTTGTCATTATATTATTATGTTGCTATTATTTAGTTATATAAAGTAACGTGATTGTAGCTTTTTTGGTTTAAAATTATTATAAATTACGAAGGCTGTAAATTAAGTTTTATTTTATCTATCTACTATCTGCCTAGATAGTGGTGGAGTCCCAAAAAATATTAGCATTCGGGCAGATTACTTGTACAATAATAATTATGTACATCCTGTACATATTACAGTGGTAGCTTCCAAAAGCTTCGTGTAGTTCAGCGGTGGCGAACCTTTTTATGTGCGAGTGCCAATAATTTAAAAAAAATTTTTTTTTGATTCGTTGCCGTGCCGTTACACAGGAAACTCCTACAAATTTTAATAGTGGTGAGCCGTTTTTACACAGTTGCATTAATTTGACTACTAAGATCATTTCATGTAAAATCGTTCGCGTGCCATTGAAATTCTCATACGTGCCATCTCGGGCACGCGTGCCATAGGTTCGCCACCGCTGGTGTAGTTCAAATGTACGAAGTTGTTCAAACGAATTTCTGCCTAACAAATGTCATACACTTGACGTTTACGTAGAAAATTTAATTTGTTGACTGAAAAATAGAAGTTTTAATAACTTAAAATGTAAATTACTTTTAATTGCACGTCAATTTATATTACTTTTAATATTTTTGTACTAAATGTGCAAGTTTTAAAAACCGAACCTAAAAATCTTTTTTCTTTCAGGTTTGGTTTTTTGGATAAGCCTGGAGAAAATGTCTTCAAGATCCCAAAAAGTGATAAAAACGAAAGTAAGTTTCCTATTTCTTTTATTTATTTATGAATAATTCTCGCAAACCACATTTTAGATGATCCCCAGTCTATTTATCGGATTTACAGTGTCATTTCCTATATAATCGTATTAATTGTAATCGGAATACCAGTATGGTGGATAACTACGAGAGTATACAGAGCAGACTTACCTTTAAGCGATATTCAAGCCATTGAATTAGGAAATCGTACCGATAAACCTTATGGGATTCCACTCAGTCTGGATTATGATATTTTAATTACGATTGTTAACCCAAGCCCAGATCGCTTAAAGGTTGAAATAGACGGCGAATTGTTGGATAAAAACTTGCAACCGTTTTTAAACTTGGCAGTCAGTAACTTTACAATTAAAACCCAGTGGTTGTATTTAACTGAATTGGGCGTTCAGCCTAAAAAAGACGGCGACAATTATTACTTGCAGGAAGAGCAACTACCACACGTTATAACACCTTTAGAGAAGAAGTTGTGGTCGCACCTGTCGCTCAATCCCTGCATCAATTTGGTTTTGTACGTCTCGAACTGCCAAACGAAACTATACATTCGTGACAAATCAAATAATGTAATAGAAAACAACTCGTTTTTGAGTTCTCGTTGGGGGGGAATTTCAATTTTAAATCCAGATTTTGACTCCTGCGAGAAAGGCACTTATGAGCCCGATTTGAACAACATAATCTCTTTGTTTAAAAAACATTTACGTCATTTGCTGCAAATTAAAGGAAGAAGTGATCAAGACATCTTGGAATTTAAATTAGATCGAATCAGCCAGATGATGGATTCGACGAAACGCACTCTCAAAAGTTTAGCTCAACTTTTATCTGAAATAAATTCAATCGTCATTAGCGACGACGTCGCTTATAAAATAAATGTTGCTATTAAAATGACTCAATTCACTGAAAATTTCTTAGAAAAGAATAAAGTCGATTTAGCTTTACAAACAGCTCAGATTGCTTATAAAAATTCCGAAGCCGCTTTCAGTGATCCTTCTTTATTGGCTTTGCTTTATTTTCCCGACGATCAAAAGTAAGATTTCAGTATTTTAAGTAAATTTTGTGTATTACTAATTTAATTGTTGTTTTAGATACGCAATTTACATTCCACTTTTTTTGCCTGTTATGATTCCAGTGCTGATGTCGATTATGACCATAAGAAGGTGGCGCAAAAATAACTGGAGGGCATCGTAGTGAATTATTTGGCTTTTGTTAATTTTTTTTGTAAGTTGAATTTTAAGTTTACAACATTTTTGAATTGAATGATTTGTTTTTTGAATAAAATCTTATAGACTCAAGTAGAGCCGTGATAAATACTTTTCAAAAAGGTGGAATAATATAAAAAAATAATCTTACAAGTTTTGTCTTGTGGTGTGGCAATCCCCTACTGAGGTAATTGCTTATAAAATTAGTGTTGCCATATAAGCATAACATTTTTTGAAAAATCTCACCAAATTTAAATTATATTTTACTAAATTTTATACCATGATTTGCCGATTTCCATTGGCAGGGAAGGAACAGTAAGTGCAAAAAATACCTTAATACTTTCTTTTGCTTTTCCCATTAGACACCCCAATTCTTTGTGAGGATTTTTTTAAAGTAAATTCCAAAGCACAAGATCGGTAAATATCAAATATTTATTTATAATAAATTTTTCCTATTTAAATTACAATATTTCATAAATATAAATATAATTTATTTTATTTATTAAATTCTACAAATAAAACACCTGAACAAGCAAACGAAATAAAAATATGTTTTGCTTAAATTTCAACAAAATATTTTTCAAAATTATAATAAGAAAATTGAAAAAATATTTCTTACAAAATCCAAACTCTTAATTTTTATTTCATGTTTATACGAAAAACGACACCAAATAGGAGTTGTGTGAATGAAACAATATATAATTATAAACAGAAATCTAATTATTATTGTTAGTTATAAACAAATACGAAATATTAATAAAAAATTAATGAACAAACAAACAATTCCAAACAAAATAATCCATGCACCCAAATTTCCATTGATTTTCCTGCGATTTTCGTCGTATTCTTTTTTTTCCAATCTGTACTTGTGACGAATACCTAAGAAACTGTATTTGCTAATAGAAAGTATGAACTAAGGTAAACTTACTGCTCAAGTGATTGTCGAGTTGTTTTTGACTGTTGGCTGTTAATTGGCATATTTCACAAAAAAATGTTTTGCCTTCGCGTTCCGCTCTTGTTTTGTGTTTTCTTCCTTCATAATGTTTTTGCAAAATGTTATAACTGGTTGCGTTAACTTGGCACAAATCGCATGTAAACGTCTAAAACGGAAAAAGTGGTCTCAGGGGTCGAAAAAATTTTGTTACTAAATACTCACATCTTTATTATCGCTATCGATACGAACAATTAAATAATTATTATTAATTATTGGTTCATCTTCCTTTGGATTTATTACACAAACGTCTGAAACGTCGGACATTTTTTTAGTTGAGTTAGTAGAATTAGAATAAATTTGTTAGTGGGTATTGTATTTACACTTAAAATAAATTAATTTAGTTTGGATCAGACAAAAAGCTATCATAGATAAAATGCAATCCACATTTGTTAAAATTATAATTTCTATATTCGAGTGAAATTGATAAAAATACTCTTCTGGTGTTCCAATTTAAATATTTTAAAATGAATAATAAAAATAAAGGTAATAAAATTTACCAAAAATATGTTTTTATTATTCATTTTTTCCGAAATAGCTATTTTTTACAGCCTGCCGACTTGGTTTGGTATAAAATTCCAAGAGGGGTAGTTGCAAATGTCTATGGCTACATATTCATGATACATCTTCTGCTGCTCTTGGAAAACTACATTACCGCATTAAGGCTAATGTTCACTTGAGACAGAAAGTCTCGAGACCCCTATATAAACCATGCTAATACTAAGTCTCTGAGACTAGTATTAGCATGGTTTATATACAAGCCTCGAGACTTTCTGTCTCAAGTGGACACTAGCTTTTATATATTATTGTTATTATGAATTAAAATTAAACATCATTTACTACAGCTCAGCAACTTCGAATGGAAGTCTTAAAAAAGAAAGAACGCACACAAACCTGATTAGCAATTGCACATAGCAAGTCACACTTGGAGGTAATTTGTTCAATTTAAAAAATATCAAACCAAAATTAGTCTACACTTGTCTTTATTAAGTTATTTCCTTAAATAATTACAAATAGAATAATAATAATGCGTTATAAATTAAAGTGCTTATTCTAATCGATAAAAAAATTATATACACTATGATCGATTTACTCTTTGACGGGATTATTGGATATTTTAAAATTATGCCTTTGTGATTAAGAACGACTGAACCTTAATAATTCTAGCTTTTCTAATGATACTTTCAGTGAATAATTCGTTAACAAATAATTTATATTAAAATTTTGACAAAGTTTTAAATTTGTCACATCTTCTGATATCTAACTTTACATTTAAATCTTGCAAGTTACTCAAAAGACCCTCGTTGTAAAAAATATAATAAAAATAAATTCTTTACAACTACTTATAAGTATACATCGTATCAGGGTTTAATCGATTTTTACCGCTCCATATATTTTACGAATAAACGTATAAGCAGCAAAAAATCCAATTGTACCAGTGAGCAACCAAAATGTAATCACCATGAGTCCTGTATAACAGATGTACATCAATGTTGGAATAAATTCGTTTATTTCTAACTTTGTTATAAAATAGAACAGCGAATACGCTAAAATGTATAATGCCGAACCACCTGATGTGATAAAACTCCTCCACCACCAGTGATAATCCTGAAACGGCATTTTTTAATAATAGAAATTAAAAGCTTTCTTTTTAAGAAAATGCTCACCTCTCCGCATAATTGGAAATACACCATCACGATAGAAATTTGAGAACAGGAAATAATTAAAATGATAAAAACTAGAAACAAAAATCCGAACAAATAATAAAATTGATTCTCCCAAATTGCGGTGAAAATAAAAAATAATTCAATAAATACGGCTCCAAACGGTAAAATTCCTGCCATTAGAGTGCTAAAAATAAAAAGCAAATTACTGTTACATATCGCAATGATTCTTTTGATCCGGTTCTTACCACAAAAATTGATTCATGTACCAATACTGATCGGGAACCTGCCGTGGAATCTGATTTGTCCTAACCGGATGCTGAAAGGGCTGTTTGCGATACCCGAAATAATATCCCAGGTGTACAAGTGGCAATGAAATACAAAACCATAACAGCAACAAAGAGATCATCGTAAAAAATGGCACGGCACCGCTACTCGCTTTTCCCCATATAAAAAAGTTAAGAAAGAAGCAAGTGACTGCTATCAGCGCCGGATATAAGGTGCCCGTTAGGAAAGCTGCTTTTTTCCATTCCCTCCCCTTCATAGTTTTGTACAAACGAGCGGAAAAATAACCAGCAATAAGACCCATGAAAACGTATAAAAATATCGCGGCGGTCATCAGGGCTCCCCGTGATGCAGGCGACAGCATTCCCAACATTGCAAAAACTGAAAAAAAAAAGCTTTTCTGTTAGTTAGCTGTTTTTTACCGGATTATTGATATTTTAAAAATGAAGTTTTGAAAAGTTTCACAAAAACTTCTTCCTACAAGATAAGACTTACATATGGTAACGAGCGCCATCAAAAATACTTGTATACCGGATCCGATTACAGCAGCAAAAAGTCTTGTATTACGTGGCGGCCTAAAAACATCACCGTGCACTAATTTCCAACCGGTTTCCTCGATAGCTTCATCTATATTTTCATCGGCGTTATATCTCGCTATATCCCGACGTAAAGTACGTACCATAATCATAGTTAAAATGCCTAAAACCAAAAAAATCAAATGTTATCTTTTTCGAAAGTAATCGTTTAATGATGTCGACTCACCAGAAAGAAAGAAAATCACAACCAAAGAATTGATGATCGAGAACCAATGAATTTGAACATCGTTCATTGCTAAATAAGTATCCCATCTGGACGCCCAACTAATTTTAGAATCCTCCCATTCTACTTCGTAAGTGAATAACAGGGTCGTTCCCGATTTAGGATCTACTAACTGAGATCGAGGTTTGTTTGGGAATGTGCAATGGTTATCGTTAAATTTTAAATCGTCCAAGTGCACCGATTTTGAATCGACACGAAAACCAACCACACGGTATACATCGCTATAAATTTGTTAATTAATTCCGGTTTATTTTTAATTGCAGGAAACTTACGGTGACGGATTGTGATATAAGAGAGTCAACTTCAAGTGATTGTTAATATAGCTCTTTCCGTTTAGTTCGCTTCCCAACCTATAGCCATGCTCAAATTGAACTTCGTTTGTTTCGGGATCTACCACGCGAGTTGCTGCCGGTAAATTATCTACTAATCTAAAAATTAATATAGAAATTTAATAAAAGTCTGGTGGAAGGTCAGGGTTCATTACAAGTGAACAAAATATTCGTGTTGAATTCGGTCTTGAACGATTGCAGATTCTTGTGGACTCCAATGAATTGGTTTTTCTGGTTCGTGACACAAAAGGGTGCACGGGGTATCTACTGCCATTTTTACTTCGTAAGGTGTGTTAACGATTCGGTCACCTCTGAGAATTTCGCCCAAGTTTTCTGATTTGTAATGGACAGATCCATTTTTAGGTAAACAAAAATGTAATGAGTAATACTCGTAGGGCAGTTGTGTGTGTATGCTGGTCATTTTCACCGCCTTGACTTCTATGAGCTGTTCCTTTTTGAATTCCACTGGCGCCATTCCGGGCACGTAGAATTGGTGAGAGTACGAGAAGCATGTTAAAAATATGTGGATAGAAAAATAGTAAGTCGCCTGAAAAGGAAGTGGGGTTACGTTACGAGACGGCAAATTTATTTGAACATACCGATCTATGCATTTTGAGAAGAATACTTTTGTAGAAATTTTAAAATTTAATCAAGTGCCATATTCGTCAAAGCATTTTATATGATCGCAAACACAATAAACTTTAAATTATTTATTACGGATGACAGCTCGACTGATGACATAAATTTGAGGTTAAATTTTAAAATTATCATTTTGAAATATGCGAAGGGTACAAAATTGTAGTAATATTATAATTTTCAAGGTTTCAAAAATAATTAATTATTTTTTAATTTATTGTTTTTAAGAGAATCCTCCAGACCCCGGTTAATCCCCCCCCCCATGACTTCTTTGTCAATAGCCCCATCAGATTCAATGTAAATATTTCTCTACGCTTGCAGTAGTGCTATCTGTAAATTAAAAATTCGATACCAAATGAAAACTTATAAACATTTTATTTTTTACATTACAAAATAAAAATCAGCAACAATTTACATATGAAAATGTTAAATACTTAAAACTAATTCTTTTTTGGTCACATTCTAAATTACAAAGTCGGGGTTCTCCTGTACCAAAATCTGGCTCGAAAATCATCAGAACATGTCAAAAACGCTGCTTGTGTAGGAGAATGTGCTATGAGTCTGACCGCTCCATTATGTCCCAAGGAAAGCAATTGTTTTCTCGTAGCGTTACGTGAATTCCATGCACATAAGGAAGTTGTGGCTTCATCGGGAAACAAAACATAATCTTCCGTATGATTGAACACCGCCTGAGCTTCGTACTCCTGCTTTCCTGTAGTGCCTGCTCCAGTGTAAGCCATAAGACAACGACTTGTGGTTAACTCCCACAATTTACAGATTGAATTTTTACCCGACGACAAAAGATACTTTCCATTTTTGGTGAAAGACACCGAACACACTTCCAAACCGTCGTGAGCTTTACTAAACGTATTTATGCATTTATTCGATATTCCGTCCCACAATTTTATACTTCCGTCTTTACTACAGGTTGCAAATACCCTAGCATCGTTAGACCATTTCATGCTGGTTACACTGGCAGTGTGCTGGTTCGATGGGATACTGCACACGAAACATTGCGAAGTGTTGATGTCGTACAATCTGATAACCGGATGGGTGGTTCCGACTAATAAATGTTCGCCGGCAGGATGCAAAGCAAAACAACGCACAGGCTCTGCTTCCGTGATAGTTTTAAACGCCTTCTTCACACTAGCCTTGGATATGTCAAACATTTTAATCGTTAAATCCTTCGAACCGGAAAATAATATCAATTCACGAGGGTGGAATTCTAAACACGTCACTTCTTCCATATGATCATACAAAGTACGAATTACAGGATGCCCTTGTTGCTCACCTCTAGATGGATCCATTTCGTCGGGTGCCGATTTCGCTAACATACGATCGACATCTAAGATTTTGATACTGGCATCGACACTTCCGGTGGCAATTAGCTGCCCGTCACCAGAAAAACAACCGGCCCTGCAGTTTCCTTTATGTGACGTAACGTATGCAGTTTCGTAAAGAGCTGGTTCTGGTGCCGGTAAATTAGATTCGGTTTCAAATTCTAAATCTAATCCGGGGCCGACATTGTTGTTACCAATACCCGGATTGACAGGTCTTTCTTTACGTTCTGGTTCGTTTTCTAAACCGGCTACCATAATGTGTAATAATCTGTCGCTTGGTGGACACGGTGGATCGGCAGAAACTGCCCCACTAAGTGTAGTTGCCAAAGTTTGATGGCCATCGTAAAAAAGTTGACTTATCATGAGTCGATACAAGAAATCACGCGATTTTATTAGATTTTTTCCGTTGACTTCTTCTTCGTTCATGTTGTCTAGTTTCATTTACGTATCTTGTAGAAATACACCACACAATCGGTTTTTAGAATAAACAAGCAAGAGAAATTAATACCGGAACTTTTGACTTTTGACAGTTGTTGTTTTGACGGGTACTGGTTTATACAGGGTGTTTCCAAAATGTTTGATAAATACCATGATTTTTCAAACATCAAGGCTCGTTCAGACAAGGCGATTAGAGAATATTAATTTAGTCGATCGACCTACTTACCCATGTGTGAACGGTAAAAAATTAGTCGAGTGGTTTTGTAAGTGAGTAGTTTTATGCAAAAACGATTAGTCGTTCAGTAAGTCTCTACGATCCATTAGACGCACAAAGCCCAGTTTTTTTTAAATGCCTTTGCCATTTTTTGGCAATTGTTATTTTTTTCAAAATAGTAGCAGGGCCGTCTTTGACCATGCAGAGGCACACAGAGTTTGGAGCACTTGAACGTACAGCGTTCAGCGATTCTCATTGGTTTAAGTTTGGTACTGGACCAATGAGCATCTAGCATTAGACTGAAAAATATTCTCTCTCTCAATTAAAGAGGTGATTCGGATAGACTGCATTACATTTATTTGAATATTTTCTTTACTGAGGGTAAGGTTTTTCTGACTTCATTTTTTATTTTCAAATAAAATATATATATTGCCATTTAAAAAAATACAACGTTGACTTTGAAATAACCTTGCAGACTCCACTAATTAAATAATCAATCGTTCCATATTTTACTCTCCTTGCTATTATTTAACTTTGGTCCGAAAGTTTTTCGAAAAATGCATGTTGGTTGTTTTGAAATTAACGTACCCGGTACGTACGCATATCTTTTCCTTAATTCCTTTTAACTTTTTCTGTAGATTATCTTCAAGAAATTTTTCTGGAAACATTCAAGTCACCGAATTAATAATTTCAACTTTTTTGATTCTGTTTATCTTGTGGTTAGTCAAAATACAACAATAAGCAAAATTTGTTGCTTAAATAAAGAATTATTTTTAACTCTAGCATTTTATATTTGAAAGTGCGCCAGAATTGCGCTAGAATTTCACGTTGTATAGGAGTGCAAATGTGGTGCTCGAGTGCGCTTCCACAATTTTCCAGTTTCTATTGATGTAAGAGCGCTTTTTTTTTCTATTGGAAAGATTAGGTAAGCACCGTTTGTGTCATGAACTATTACTTGTGTGAGTGTATGTTCGTTTTAAACGTTGTCTGAACAGCCTGACCCAGTAGTCTACTTCCATCTCGTCGTAAGAAAAATCAATACTGGGTCTTAAAATAACGCGCATTTTGATAATTTACTCAAAATTTTGACTTTTTTGAAGTAGTTTTCACGTGATGTGGTTTTATTTGAAATAACCATTGGGATATATTTTTTTAAAAAGCTAGGTACGTTTCAATTTTCTTTTTCAATTTTAGACATAAATTTTGGTTATATTTACTTACAAAAAAATACAAATTAGTTCATTTAAATACATAATTAATTATAACGACCTTGTTCAGGTATTATCTAAATCCTATTTGTAATTTGGCATGTGATTTTAATTTTGGAATAATTCCAATTGATTGTTAAAAAGGGATACAAAAACAATGGGATTTATTTTACTATTAAAAATGTGATGGTGTAATATTTTAATAGGTGGGTACTTTAATTTGCCTCGTGAAAATTGAATTTCTTTAGCCAGGTCCGGCTTGTATTGTAAATGGCGATTGGATGTTAAACTATTATTAGATGCGCGCACAAATTTTGAATTCTGTAATTACATTTTGTGGTCACACGAATCACTTTATCCGCGACACATTTGACTTTTCCGAAGTGCTACTTGCTGACGAACTTATTTTGGGCTGTTTTTAGGAAGCCAAACCTGGTCAAACATTATCAAAGCAGTTAAAAAATTCGTGTGATGTAATTTTATTTATCTCACTTCCTCGTTTATTATATTATGCACACAGTTATATTTACTATGAAATTTTTAATGCCGATTTCTTATCACTCGTTATCTATAGACCTAATAATGTTAGTTAATGTACAGATTGCTTAAAATGTAGTATAATTATATAGCCTCGTGATATTTTGCACTTAAAAAAATCGTTTTTTCCCCCATTTAATTTTTTTTGAATTATAGTAGTCCTTCACACATAATTGTAAAATTTACCTAACATAAAGTAAGAAAAATTCAGCCTAGGGATTTAAATTTAATTTTTAACCAATATAAAATATTTATATCATTTAATATGCAATAAAAATAAAATAAAATATTCCGCTACTAAAAATTATTGTCCTATAAAAATTGCAATGAAAATAATAGTATATTATTTAACGAGGAGTTTAAACGACATAAAAATGTTTATGCTACTAATTACTGTGTCATAATAATTAAATTTAAATAAACATAACTTAAACCACCAGTAGCAGAATATATGCAATGAAATAGTTTTTATTTTTTTAAAAATTTTAATATTTTTTTTAATTAAAAAAAAATCTAAATTTCATTTCAATCAGTTTATGACCTCGAAAGCCTTTAAAATATTATCGTACTGTTTTAAATAAATTAAATATAAATTTTTTTGTAACGAATGTACTTTGATTCGTTTAAAAACTTGGGTGTTTACGTCATAAGTAAACATATAAGTTCTGTTTTATTATTAAGTGAGTGTTAACTACAATTTTCTCTTCCTTTTAGGTACCTATTAAATAAGTAACATGACGACAGTTTTGAGAAAATTGGCGATTACCGGTGCTTCAGGCGTAGCCGCAGCTGGATTAGCCACTTATTATTGCTTAAAAGACGACGGCGATACTAGAGTAAGGGAACGAAGGACGCCGCCACCGTTGAAACTAAATTTTGTCTTTTCAGTGGGGTATCGTGAATGCACAACAAGAAGCACCACGTAGCAAAGCGAAACGACACTTACCCCCAAGAGACGAACAAATAAAATCTTTACAAAACGACAGCTTCGATGTGATTATTATTGGCGGAGGAGCAACAGGTGCCGGTTGTGCACTCGATTCCATAACGAGAGGTCTCAAAACGGCTCTAATAGAAGGAGATGATTTTGCAAGTGGAACTTCCAGTAGAAGTACCAAGCTTATACACGGTGGAGTGAGATACTTGCAGAAGGCTATCATGCAGTTCGACATCGAGCAATATAAAATGGTCAAGGAAGCTCTGCACGAACGCGCAAATATGTTGAATTCCGCACCACATTTGGCACATCCACTTCCAATTATGTTACCTGTGTATCAGTGAGTATGTTTGGGGTACGTCTATTAACAATCAGCAACAAAAATGATTGCCCAAACTCTTAAATCTGGTAAACTTCAATTATTATACCGTACTAACTTTTTTTTTTTTGAAAATTTTGGTTTTTAATTTACCGAAGATCAGGGTTGGAAAACTTGCTGCAAAATTAGTGCATACAAATAGCTTCTGTCATCTATTGCGCTTTCGCAGAAACTAAGTAACTAGCAGCCCAGCTCTGCTGAGGCTGTGTTAATTTTATTTTGGCTTTGTTTATGCAATATCAAAAATAATTTTATATCAATTCTTCAACATTTTCAGATGGTGGCAAGTTCCTTATTACTGGGTTGGCATTAAAGCGTACGATTTGGTTGCCGGCTCGAAAACAGTCAAAAGTTCGTATTTGTTATCGAAGAAGAGTGCATTAGAATTATTTCCCATGTTAAGGGGAGACAGATTGGTAGGAGCCATTGTGTATTACGACGGTAAGCTTCGGCCAGTAGTTTACGACCACAATTTTGATCACAACATTACTTTTAGGTCAACAAGACGACGCACGAATGAATCTAGCTATAGCGTTAACAGCGACAAGACACGGAGCCACTGTAGCAAATCACGTCAAAGTTACCGGTTTGATTAAGGAGAAAAATGAAAAGGGGGTTGAAAAGTGTGCAGGTGTAAAGGTCAAGGATGATCTGACCGGAAAGGAGTGGAGTATTCCGGCAAAGTGCGTGATCAACGCAACAGGACCGTTTACCGATTCGATCAGAAAAATGGATAATCCGACTGTCAAAGAAATTTGTTGTCCCAGTAGTGGCGTTCACATTGTATTGCCGGGTTATTATAGCCCCGAACAAATGGGTCTTCTCGATCCTTCCACAAGCGACGGTCGAGTTATCTTCTTCCTTCCGTGGCAAAGACAGACCATTGCTGGAACCACAGATTTGCCATGTAAAGTGTCGCACAATCCGAAACCAACAGAAGACGAAATTACATTTATTTTAGAAGAAGTTAAGAATTATTTAAACCCGGACGTTGAAGGTAAGCGAGACGAAAGGCCGAATAAGATCTAAACATTAATACTCTGTATTAGTACGTAGAGGCGATGTTATGTCTGCATGGAGTGGAATTCGACCCCTCGTTTCCGATCCCAACAAAGAAAACACCCAATCTTTGGCAAGAAACCACATCGTTCACGTTAGTGATTCTAATTTAGTCACAATTGCCGGTGGAAAATGGACCACTTACAGGGCAATGGCACAGGAAACCATCGACGCCGCCATTCAAGGTTTCAACTGCAATTTATACACATTTTCAGTTTGTTAATTTAATATTTTTAGCTTGCAACTTAAAGCCAACACATTTTGAGTCACAAACCGATGGGCTTTTAATTGAAGGCGCACATGGGTGGACACCTACGATGTACATTCGTTTGGTACAAGATTTCGGTCTCGATTGCGAAGTGGCGATACATTTATCAAAATCTTATGGAGATCGCGCATTCGCCGTTGCTAAATTAGCTTCGCTTACAGGTGCGCGAATATAAAATCGATCTTTGATTTTTTTAAATTTTGGTTTTATAGGCAAACGTTGGCCTATAATTGGTCAAAAGATTCATCCCGAATTTCCCTACATTGACGCCGAAGTAAGATACGGAATACGCGAGTACGCAATGAACGCGGTGGATATGATCGCCCGACGTCTTCGTCTAGCTTTCTTAAATGTACAAGCAGCCGAAGAAGCCCTCCCCACGATTGTCAAAATTATGGGTGAAGAATTGAACTGGTCGGAAAGTATGTTCGTCTATTTTGTTTGTTTCCCAAGTTACCATTATTTTTGTAGCCGAAAAGCAAAGACAACTGAAAATGGCTCAAGATTTCCTTCAAAATGAAATGGGTCAAAAAGTAAACCGTGCGAGCCGGGATCAAATACCCATCAACCTCAACAAAGATGAAATCCAAACGTACATTAAGAGATTCCAAATTATCGACAAAGATCGTAAAGGATATGTGTCCATTAATGACATTAGACGGGGTCTTAAAGTAAGTCACGTAACGTTTAAAATTTGTTGTACAACGACTTTCTGAAGTTGATAGGTTTAAAACTTCAAGACGAGGAAATGCATGCTTTGTTGTCTGAAATTCATGGTTCTTATGAGGGTCAGCTGTCGCTTGCTGAATATCTACAGGTAAACAAGTTTTTTGTGCATACTAATTTAAGTTTCGTTATAGGAGGAGGGTGAGAAAGATGTGTCAAAGGAGGAGTTGCACGAAATTTTAAGGGAAATCGATACAAACATGAACGGTCAAGTTGAACTTGACGAATACTTACAGGTTTGATGGTTTAATATTGTGCTTGAGGTTTTATGCACGATTGCTACCCTTAATTATTTTTTTTATTTGTCTTAATAGAAATTAACGTTTTAATGGATTTCCAGGATTAAACTAAGCTTGGCTAAACTGGTGCTTGCTTAATTTAGTTTTTTCATCATTTTTCCCAGCCCCACTTTTTCAATATCTTTTTCTCGCAAAATACAATTTATTTTTAATTCAACATTAACTGGACAGATTAACTTAAAGCTTCGTTAAATATTTGTAGCCTATTAAAAGCGATTATCTCGTTAAATTTTAATGCTTGATTAAATTTGATTATAAAATCAGCTTTAACGACAACCTTGGATAACAACTTACTAGCAAATAATAAAAATCCAGCGTTATTCTGATTGCTTCGATCATTTTTACAGTACAAGTTCTCTAGTTGAAAACAATTTGAAATATTATACTTTAAAATTTAGAAATAATATTTTTGAAGTTATTCGGAAATACAAGAAGTATTTTTTTTTAAATTGCAAGGTTCAGTAATTTTCATTATTCCCTCCTCTTGAAATTCAAAATTTTTTATTTAATTTGTTAGTAAAACAACAAAATAGATTCACGTAGTTTTGGTTTGTTTAGGCAAATTTCAGGTCTTCCAGCAACTAATAAATGAAAAAATAATTTCATTCAAATTATTTTGCTAGATCAAAATACCCAATTTTTTGTTAGTAATTACAGACCAGGAAAGGAAATCTCTTTTAACCGATTACTATTTAAATTACAATGGGAAAACAGATATTCTATTTCGGTATAAGTGTGGGGCCTGAAATTTACCATATTCAAGTAGAACTCTGAATATAATTTTTTAACTCTAAATAGAAACAATACAAACAAATTTCTGTTTTACCTATGTGAATGGTCTTCAAAAATGGTAGCATTTTTTTATTTTAAGCTTGCAATTCCTTTTTTGGTTAACACATCCAAGCAAACACTAAACAATATTTGAAAATTTTCAAATGTATATTTTAATTCTTTGTCTTGCAAGTTTTAATTTTCAACTTTTCTGCACAGATGATGTCTGCAATCAAATCTGGCCACGTGGCTTATTCTCGTTTTGCAAAAATGGCGGAATTGGAAGAAGAAAAATTCGAGAAAGAATTATTGAAAAAGAAAATATCTGTCGAACGTAGTGGTGGAGGTTTGTGAAAAGCCAATTTCAAATTTTTAATTAACTGGTGTACTTTTAAACCTCCAATTACTGAATTTTATTTGTTAAACTTGAGCACACGAGAATTGTCAATACCTAAGTTAAAGGACTTCCACTTATAAATCCATGCTTCTTAATAACTAAAAAACCAAAGGCTTATTTATTTTATTGTGCTCGAGTTTAACACCGTCAATTTCGTTTATTTAAAAGAAATAGTGTAAATAGTTAAGTATTTATTTGTTATTGTTACAAATAATTTAAAATCGAAGTTTTATCATATCAATAAAACCAAGTCAAACTCTTAACTGATGAATAATGATTATAGTTTTTATTCCCGACCTTGCCCCCTCCTCCCTGCTGCCTACTATATTTAACAGAATTGTACAATTACTATTTCATTATTGTTGTGAGAAAATTTGGAAAAAATAATAACAGGTTTAAAAAAAAATTATATATTAATTTAAACCATCACAACATAAAATCATTATGTAAAGTTCACAAATATAATGTACAAAAACCAAGAATAATAAAATTTACTTTGTTTAAAAGATTCCACCATTTAACATTTAAATTGCACATTAAATTTAAATAATTTAACTTAATTTCGATTAGGTATTCCTAATAATATTTTGAGCTACCGACATAATGTCTTGGGCGCCACTTCTAATTAATTTTTCTGCTAGTCGTTTACCTAAATTTTCGGCTTCGTCCAAAGCCCAGTTAGGAATATCTAATAAAGGCACTAACCCAGTATAAAGTTTTAATTTATTAACAACTTCGTTGCTGCCCGAAGGTTCTCCTATCGTTTTATTTTCGTTGTTAAGAAACGGACACTTGTCGACGTTTTCTTTCAAGTTTTCAAATTTAGCATAAAAAGGGCAACGTTTTGGATTTATATTGACTAATTCGGTGCTGTGAGATTCCAAATAAGGACACTTCCCCATGAAGTCTACACCCACCGGTAACTGCACAGGACATAGGTCGTGTGGATCAGCTTTTAAGATGTCCACAGAAGATGTACTCGCCCCGTTAATTAACTTACGTTTTTTGGTAGGACAATCCACTTCGGTTTGAACTCTTTTTTTACAATCGCTCAAGCACTCAATGTCTACATTAGCACAACTTTTGTTAGGATTTAAATTGAACGGGCACTTTTGACACCTCTCACCCGAGTTTTTAATTTCTACTATAGTTTCATCACAATCTTTTATTTCTTCTCGCCCATCTAACGACCACACCGCACCTTCTAGAATCAAATTAAATTTGTCACTTTGCTGAGAAACCAATTTTGTCGTAACCGCAACAGGTGCACTACAACCACCGCCTAACGTTTTCAAAAAACTACGTTCAGCTACAATTCGCATCGCCGTCTCCGGATCATATAGAGGTCTCAACAAATTGATGGTGTTTTCGTCGTCTTCCCTACACTCCACAGCAAGGGCGCCTTGACCAACTGCATATAATACGGAATCAGCTTCGATCACCTAAATAGAAAATATGGTTAATCAGAAGATCAAAAGATAAATTTAAAAAAATTATTACGTTGGATATACGATCGTGCCATCCCATTCTATGTAAACCTGCAGCAGCTAAAATAATTGCGTGAAATTTTCCCAGCTCGTCCAATTTCTTCAGTCTCGTATTTAAATTTCCCCGTATATTTTCTACCTTCAGATGAGGATACTTTTTAGCTAATTGCGCTGTCCTTCTCAAGCTCGACGTTCCGATTACGCTGTCTGGAGGCAAAGTCTCGAGAGTATGATTTTGGCAGTCTTGGCGTAAAACTAAAGCGTCACGAGGATCCTCTCTAAAATTTCAGGCTTAGTGTCAAATATTTATTGTAAGTTGGATTAAATTACCGTTGAAGAACGGCTCCAATTACCATGCCGTGTGGTAAGCTGGTCGGTAAATCTTTTAGAGAATGCACTACAAAGTCGACACAACCGGTAGATAAAGCGACTTCCAGCTCTTTAGTGAATAAAGATTTTTCGCCTATTTTTGGCAGTGGTATGTCCAGCACTTTGTCTCCTAAAGTGCTCATAGTAACTGAAAAATTATCAAGCTTAGCAACTCAGCCCCATGAAAAGTTCAAATTTTAAATTTTCATAAAATTGGAAAGTCATGAATAAATCTTTTAGCAATAAATTAACCTCTGTCGTGGGAGAAACAGGTGCAAGTCACTGCAAACTGAAAGTCGAATGGATTTTTAAAAATTGCAATAAAATAAAAGACAAAGTGTTGTGCAGTAAGAAGCTGTTAAATGCTTTGCGTTAAAGGCAGAACAAGCAGCATGTACGTTCTTAGTCAAATGCCAAAGCCTTCCGTATAAATAAACCAAAACATCCACATTCAAAGAAAAGTCAAGCCCGGAATTATGTTCAAAAGGTACTTGTTGTACTTCAGACCAAAAAAAATTGAATAAAATTATAGTATCATCTATGCGAATCGCATGGAGAACACTGCGGATTATTAGGGAAACAATACAATATTTTGAAATGAACTCTGGATGAACCTCTCGCAGGAATTAATTTAAACTTGCTTACCAATTTCAAACTTCCTGTTCGGATGTATGGATTTTAATAACGCAATTACATGCTTGGTTTGTATAAGCGCCAACTGAAAATATAAAATAGGATTAAATATTACGTAAAATTGCCCCGGAAACCCGAATTCCAAGTTTATATAACAAATTTTAGGTTAAGTTCGAAAAAGTCACATTTTGAAGTTATTTTGCGTGGCGTGTGGAATTATATCCGAATAACCTAAAATAACTTACCTCGCTTTTTCTGGATCCAACGTGAATAACTTTTTCTTCGTTCATTGTAACTTTCAATTATCGTGTTGCTTATCTGAGCGGATGATACTAAAAGTGAACCACTGTCCCGTTACTTTTTTAAATTTAGACTACCTGAAAAATTGCCTCATCATTGAATCTTATCGTTTATTTTCGATATTAATTATTCAAGTAATTCACTTTTTGAAATATCGTTGAATTTAAAGTGCAAACTGACGCACGTGAAAAAAAACAAGGATGGAATGAAACCGGCACCTTTGGTTAGAGAGAGAACACAACACGTGAGTTTTATTAACTTTATTATGAAGAAAAGGTAAAAAAATCATGAACATTACAGTTTATTAAATTTAGCAATAATTTACGAAGAGCACTCAGGGTCTGGTATTCGTACTTCTTCGGTACACCGTGAAATGTTCCAAATACTGATGAATGGTGTCGATGGGGGTGTAGATCTCTTGCATTCTGTTTTGTAAATAAGCAGGTGCTGTGCTTTGAACCGACGATCCCAAGAACCCTTGTAAGAACTCTCTCACCAGATCCCAACATAGAGCAGGTACCATGCACGGTTGATACTCCACTTCGACTAAAACTCCTTTAAAATTTTGACTGACGGAAACGCTACCCAACTTCACTAAAAAATCACCAATCTCAAACCGAGGCCCTTTGGCTTCGGCTTTAGTCTGTTTTTTAGATACATAAAAATTGGCCATCTTCATCATCAACAAATCGAACAGGCCATCGGTGGCTAACGGTACGGTTTTAGTTCCAGTTTCTAATAACGAAAAAACTGTGGCCGGTTGCTCGGAATTGTGTAAAACATGAACCGTGCGTTGGTTGCCCAATTGTGGTACAGATGTGTAAGTTTCACAATCCACTAAAAATGTTCCTTGTTGTATTGCTCCCAAAGCTGATATTCGTTTAATAAGAAGTTCGATAGTTGACGGTCCAGTTCTATTTTCACCTATTGGAAATTGTTGCAAAACAGTTACTCCCATTTTTGAGGTAGTTTTTCAAAATTAACATTCACTTTTCGAACAGTTTTCACGACATTTAACTAACCTAACTTTTTTGTTTGACGTTTATCTCTCTGGATGTACAGGGTACAACAAAAAAAGTCTATTTTTTTTTATTGGAGGACAGAATGAAACACAATTTAAAAAATTTAGATTTTTCTTGTTTGTCGATTTTGTTGATTTTTAAATTTTAATATTAATTTCACTGGTTTGAAAGAATTTTTCGGATTTAGAAAAAGACTACGAAATTTTTAATTAAAATTAATTAAATAATTTATTTATTTTTACTTAAAGGGGTTTCCCCTTTCCTATGTAGTTTGAGCATAAAATGAATTAGAAACTTAGGCATAACTTGATAATTTTTGGGAGTTTCATTTGAAGCCTGACGAACAGAACTTTTTCTTTCTTTTGTTCTCTTATTATTTTTATTTATTATTATTATTTCCTAGTTATTACCATGCAAAAATACCTAAAGACAACACCGAATATAAACAATAAAAATTGTTTGTATATTTATTATAAATAATTACATAATTTATATAAAAAAATTGATTAAATTTTGTCTGTAGGTAATGCCCCCATTTCTTCTTCTTCCAATTCCGCTTCTTTTCTGAAATTAATAGCAAAATGTTAGTAAGTAGGTACATTTAAGCAGAGCTGGAGACCTTGTTGGCTCTACGGTTGCTCATTCAAAATTTATTAAAAACCCGATATGATTTATTTTTAAATTTGATGCAACTGGGCCTTAAATTTAGCAGTTTATTAATATCGTTACACTACTTAAACCACGTATCAATCGATTAAATTTAGCAGGCCAAGCTTAATAGGCAGAACATACAAATACCAATAAAAACTATGATAAAAGTTACAGTAAAACAAATTTTTGTAGTAATTTTTGAGAGAAAATTCACCGTAGTAGAGTTCGGCACCCTTCCTTTTCTTCGGAAATTAATCCCCCTACATTACAATACGACAGTATTCCCTAGAGCCCTAGACCCTTATGCCTCATTTTGCTTGTAGTACAGGATGGACGTTAACTTTTTCAGTACTATTAAGATATCGAAAAAATTAGAAAAAAAATCTTTAATTCTTAATTTGAAAAAATAAAAAATTCTAAACAAACAAAAATGAAGGAAATTAAATTGCGATTTTTATATGAGAAAAAAGGTAGAATTTACATTGCCAAGATAGGATTGTATGTTCATTTTTCTAAAGCACTGTATATATTATGATAACCTTTGGGCCATCCTGTGTAAGCAGCATGAATCATTTCCTTGTTACAAAGATAGCAGGTTGCATAAATAACAAGAAATTAAACAATTATAATTAATGCAAATCAGCCAAAATTTACTCGAAAATGGGTGTCGACAGTGCCGTTTATTTTAAATTATCCACCACACAGCAGAGGAAATTAAAAAAATTTAAACTTACCTATTTCTATATCTATATATCACGAATAGAACCACCGCGTTAATTACAAACAATCCCACCATAATCAACGTGGGGATCACAATTTCTGAAATTAGTATTTTTTAAATTTTTTATATAATTTCAAATTTTAACCAAAATACGTACCTTGCATGCTGTTGTTGTTGCTCACCATTTTTTTATCGAGTGTTACCAATTCCTTGGGATTATCTAAATCGACTAATTGACTGTCTTCGATTAATTTGCTATCTGTAAGTTTGAAAGTTGGTAATTAAAAATTAATAAAAATAATATACAAGGTGAGGTTCACGATACGTACACGCGACTTCTTTCGAATGCAAATATTTACTCTACTATACGATAGTATCACAATAATTACACTGAAAGAAAAACTGGAATTACTTCCACTTACCATTCATGTCAACAATTTAAATTATCTTTGACCTTGTATAAACTCGAGATAAGCGTTTAAGTCGCTATTACATAAATTATTCAAATCCAAATGATAATTACATAGTCATCAAGTAATAATTACTTGGCCGTAATTGTCACTCGTTTATTAAGATGCAAATTTAATTTTTAGATGACCGCGTGGTCGTCTGGAAATTACTAAAACTCACTAACCGACGTCGTCTCCGCGGCGCCACAAATAGACGACCGTTACAGGAGCAAGAATTTAAATAACGAAGGAGCCAAAGGGGAAGCGAAAATACACTTCGAATTTTAATTTTTTTTCCTATTGTTTTTCAAGAAAGTAAAATAAAATTAATTAATAAGTATAACTCTGCGGTCTAGACGAACTTTTTTGGTAAAAATCAATGGCGTAACAATCCGAACCCGACACCTACTTAATTTGCTTTTAAATCATGTAAAATTGGGAATGCGTTCATTTGAGATCTATAAATTTTCTTCGAGAAACTAAGCGGATTGTTCAAAGAATAAGCGATCTGTAGGTACTTGATTGTTCTCCAAAATCTCTTCCAAATGGGATTAACAATTTCAAAATGATTGGTATGCAGAGACGGACTGGAATGAAAAGAATGCGGATAAATCTAAAATTGTCGTTGAATGTTCTTTTCTGTTTAAATTCTTAATCAATGACGGCGTTGTGCAACTTGCGGCCGTCGCAATTCATTATTTTTTTGAGTGACAGCTTCAAAATTAAACAAAAAAGCAGTGGCGGAACAAAGGCAGAAGACAGAAGTGGGCTTCTGGAATGATAAGTGAAATGAGCTGATTGAACTGAAAACTTATTTTTTGAGGTGGAATCGCGCAAATATTCACATAAGCGCAACTGGAAGGGGTAGGGGGGGGGACTTAGCATAAATAGAAAAAATGTATTTTCCGGTTAATTAGGTTATCAGTTACGAACCGGAGATCTGCTATAATCAGCTTTAAAATGGAAATTTGTGTAATATTTTCTAAAATTTCAAGATCCAAAATTGTGTTGGCGATCGTTAGAATAAAACATAATAATACAACAGCATCGATAACATGGTATCGCGAACAACGACGATGATAATATTTTTCGAAAAGTTATCTGCCCCTACGTTAAATACAATTTATTCGCAATTCCTTTAAATAAGCTATTCAAAGTTTATTGTTCGACCCACAAGAGACAAAAACACACTTACGGAAATGTTTTCCAGTTGACAGTTCAATTCAAAAGTAAATTTGAGCACGCGATAATCAAATTATTGTAACTGACGCCTGACGTCACGTGATAGGAACCTAATTGGTAATCAATAAATTTTAGGCATTTTATATAACAAGGGTTGCTGTCGGCATAATTGAAGTAAAGTAGTGTGTCTATATTTTACGTCCGGATTCGTAATAGATAAAATCGAACTTACCGGTACAATTAGGCAACGGTGTAGGAACATTCCATGTATGTTCAAGACAAAAAATTATTCTTCGCCTGGTTTTTGTGTCGGGAAATACAAATCCAGTACAGCAAGTAAATTCGGCTGCGGTGTCGTTCCTATAAAGTAAAAAACCATCGACGGGTGCTAATGGGGTGGGACAACCAAAGGCGGTGTAGTAAAACAGGATTCCTCTGGTGGGCAACAACGTTTCGGTTGGCGACGATATCAATGTTACGTCTAAAGAATTACTCAGCGATATGATCTCTTTCGGTGGTTCTCTAGGCTCGCAAGTGGAATAAATCGTTTGTCCCAATTCGCTGATCTCGATTAAGTCTGTGCAGTCCTGTTTTTCGGGAGATCCTAAAAATCGAGACACCGAGCGTACAGTAGCGGTCATGGAAATTGAAATTGACAAAGAAATACATTTTTGCTTTACCGTGTATATAATAATAACCTAAAAGTAACTTACCGATTAAGGATAAATCAATTATCACAATTTTGACTTTTTGGCGATATGGCGCTTGTATTCTCCATTTACACTTTTGTTTTCCCAAATAATACCTCGGATAGCCGGGATTGTGAACGAAGCCCTGAGATATTCCACCTCTCTCCGGTTCGGGCAGAATAATTTTCTTGTTGCAATATTTCGTTACGCGGTTAGCTGAAAATCGATTATTATATTGTTTGTAACGAATCACGCATTGCGGGGTGGTTTGATTTATTGTTGCTAATACAAAGATTTAAGTACACACAAACAGCAATAAAATAATTTGACGAAACGCATAACTTTCCGTAACAGCAAAATATATAACATTTTTTCCGGTATGAAATAAAGGAACAGTAGGTTAGGTCGTGTGTAGTTTCCAAATCCAGGGATTGTAAAAATTTCACGCTTCCTCTTCATTCAATACTTGACGGGGATTATAATGGCACGGTGGTGTGATGCATCATTTTTATTTCTTATTTGCTCTTTTGATAAACAACATACCTGACATACAAGCGTATTTCACAGTGAGATTACCGAAACCCCATTTATCAGCACCTGGGCAGTCCTTTGTTAAAATGAAGCTACAGTAGTTTACCCCGGAACATCTAAAAACATTAAAAGGAAATTAATTTTTAATAAGCGAAGGAATAACAGTAGCTGTGCTGTGCGAAAATTTTCAGATGTTATCTCAAAATAATTACCGTATCGAAAACAATGCGTGAATTTAGGCCGGGGGGTTGCAAAGTTTGGAACTGTAATAATTAAACAGATGGTGAGAAATGAACAACAAAATTTAATATAAAATATAAGGGCAATAGTGTGAAGGGTGGCATTTATGCGTTTTTCCGAAAGATCTAATCAATATACCATCTGATTGCACTGCTTCCCCCATTCTAGTTTCCTTTGCTCTCCTGCCGTGACCTACGCACTACTGACCTCAAAAAATTGCAATATCATTTCGAACAAACTTTTAATTTATGTCGCCGATAAAACGTGACTTGATGGTTTTAATTGATCCGTAACTTAAGATAAAGGGAGCAAATATAGGGAAGCATCGGAAGGGATCGATTTCAATCCCTAATCAAACAAACCCAATCGTTCGAGCATAACCATATGGGGTTTGCATTTAGATATCACTTACCCTTATTTTGGTGAAAGCGAACAAGTACTATGTTGTGTGCGAAACATTTTCCGTTAAAGCAAACAAAAATGAATTATTGTACCAAGGTTGAACTATTTTTAAACCGATATTCTGATCGCATCCTTCTGCACAACTCAATTATTTATTATTAATAGAACTAACATCTGCTTTTTAATAACACTTTGTATACAAAACAAGAAAAGTACCTTCGGTTCAATGCCAATCTTGGATTAAACGGTGGAAACGCAGTCGGAACGACAGCATTTTCTTCGAACGGTTCAAAATTTGCTTCCAATACTGCAATGATTGACTGCAAATCCCTACAGATTAATCTCAAGGCACAAGATTCGCAACCCTTAACTTCCACGTATTCTGGAAAAAACAACTTTCAATAAGGATGTGCAAATATTTGCCCAGCAAAGCGGGATAATTTTGATAACTGCAATGTTGAGCACAAAAGAGAGATTAAGAAATAAAAGTGGGGTGAATTTTTGGGGGTGAAATAATGACAGCAGAAACAATTGCTGGGAAATATTAATTTTGACAAGTATAGGGTGCAAAACAAGTGCGGTTATCGTTTATTTAAAAAAAACTTAAATGCACGGCGCTGAGCGCGCGGTTTCCTTCAAAGCCAAGTTGGGCTAACCAAAATTAAGAACTCACCTATGTATCCCGAAATTGACGGGAAGAACAAAACGAAAAAAATTGACCACATTTCCCTGACTGTCTATAAGCGTTTATTCTATCAATTTGCCAAAACATCACTTCGCACTTTTCTATTCCATTAAAACATTTTAAACTTCAACCACGGATTTCACTTTTCAATTAAATCAATAATTGTGTTAATTACAAATTTTTACATGCGGAGGCATCACAAACTATCGACTAACCGAAAACAAATAATTCGTTTATTTAATTTAGGAATTTTTGAAAATTTAAAAAGGCGCTAAAACTGATGTTTTAAAATCACAGCAAATACCGACGCCGTTTGACGCCGAAATACGACGTCGCTATAGAGTTCACTATTTTCACTCTTACACCCACCCCACCAAATGGATAAAGTGACGTCATCCACCTTCTATATATTCTTCACTTTTAGGGGTTGCTATTGCCTACTTCCCTACTGAACTATTATTTCTTAACGATATCATTGGGGAGGAGAAAATTGAATTTTACATTTTAATTTTTAAGTGCGCGTGCCGTTTATATAGGGTGGGAGACTTCTTTGGGACGTCAAAATAACAATTATTTTGAATTATTAAAACATTTTTTGGAATAAAAATGGGGAATTAGATATTAAAATAAAATAATTTTAGCGTTGTGTAGAATATAGGACCATACATCGGCAATTAATTAAAAATAAGCCGAAACTATTATAGGCAGTGGCGTACCTAGAAATTTATGCTATATTGGGCTACATGAATTTATTCTAAATAAATACTTATTGTGACTCGGCTGTTGAGGAAAATAAAACAACTTTTTAAAAATAAATTACTATAATATATTTATTTGTACAATAAATATTTTGGTAAAGCGTGTGCCACTTTTTGCTGAAAATTTGTTTAATTTAATTTTAAAAATAGCAGATCAATCAAATCTGATGTAATTGTTACTAATGTGTCCAAAATATTATTATAATTAAGAGCTAGCTTCGGTGCTATTAAACATTTTTAACAAATTTTCCTCAAGTGTATCTTCTGGTAAGCTGATTTGGAACTGCAATAAAACCACCAGATACGTCACCATAGTTGCTAGTAACTGAAAAAATTCGAGTTTAGTTATAACCAAATGTATTTAATATACTATGGAAGAACAGCTCTTGTAGACCCACCGGTCACAAATAATATGTTGCCTACTTTTCAATGTGACAGATTGTCACATAGCTACAACTTATATTGTGTAAAATTGTTCATCGGCACTTTGATAAAGGTCCACAATAAAAAACGCAACGGCAAAACTTACAGATTTGAATAAACCTCTGTTAACATCAAAAAATCCTCCTATACTGATGTCAGTGTCGTTCATCTCGGTAGCTCGTAAGAACATTTGAATCTCCTGTTGAGCATCTTCGTTCATCCAAGACAGTTCCACTAATAACAATTTTTTCTGGAATTGAACCTTCACCTGTTTAAAATAATATTTTGTTAACACTGCATTAATCCGGGGGGGATGGAAGACGCATAATAAAAGTTAAAAAGTTACAGTTCACTTACGCAATTTGACGCATAATGAGCTTCATCGCAAATAAAATATAAAAGTGCTACCGCAAGACCTGCCGTAATTGTTAGGCCGATATCTTTGGTTCCAAACCCAGCTTGAATTTGCGACAGCAACCCATAAATTGTTAAAGTAATAGTCAGAAAGAGATACAAAGTGAGGAAAGCTAACGAAAAGCACGAAGCCATTCCAACGTTTCGTGTTATTTTGCTTAGTAGCATCCACATTGCTCTGTATTCCGCAACTACTTGCGACGGTCCAATATTTCGAAGAGCTTTCTCGAAATCGTTTGAAATAAGCAACGCCACTTCCCCTATTACGAAGCACTGAAGGTACCATATACCACCAATCAGATATGTGACTGTGTTTATGTAACAAAATGGAATGACCTTAAAAACAAAGAAGCTGATTAAATTGCATAGAGTTTTGACAATGATTACCTTATGGCAGTTTTGAAACCTACCTTTAAAATTTTGAAGTGTACCATGGTAATATGGTTAACAACCATCGAACTGCAAGCAATCACTGGCAATGCAATCGTAACTAAAAGTGGTTTATTGCCAACAAACAGCGGCAAATTTTTATCCATCATCTTTTTGTAGATGGATTCAAATTTTCCCCAATCAGTGATAACGTCAGCAAATTTACGACTTTCGTACAGAGTTATGGGAAACAGCACTACTGGGAACAGGTATACAGTGAACAAGTAATCAATAACAGCTTCTTCAAATTTTCCTTCTGCGGATCGATACATTTCAACTCGATCAAAATTTAGGTAACCAATGAAACTGGTTATTAAAACTGCAATGCAAACGGAATATATCATTAACGTTGGTGTGACTTTGAACAGTGTCGATTCTACGGGAGCAATTGGAAAAATTCCCACCGCCTTCATCAAATTCATCATTGGTTTTAGACTTTCATAAACGACACCATTTACGAATTGTTGTATGGGCAAAAACGGAACCCCTTTAGGTGCCGGTGCAACTCTGGTGATACTTTTAATATTGCTATTGGGATTGTAAAAGTTGGAACCTTCCAAATAAACACCAGGTTTACGCATTCCATTTTCGTTGCTTATGGGCTCACCAAGAGTTGCCGTGTTAAAAATTAGCCCCGGGGCATTTTGACCACCATACATTTGATTGTACATTTTGGTGTAGAAACACAACCATTACCCGATAAACGTACAGCTCGATTGGCGCAAAGAAAATACGATATGTAATTTTTGACCTCTAGGACAAGAAAATCATTATTTTTGTCAATTATTAAGAGGAAAACGTTTATGCGGGTCAAGTTTCCTGTAATTACCTTCTAATTAAGAGGTAAATAAATATGGACGTGTTAATTAAAGTGGATTATTGATTCCCGAAGAAAAATTACGGTCATTTAATTAATTTATTTTTTTGGCAAGTACGTCATAAACACAGTAACATTTTCCTTAGGGATACACCGGGCACTGATTACTAAAGTAACCATATTTGAAAGCCGGCAATGACGTACAAAAGCCTGTATCAAATTTTTTTGGTAAAAAAGGGGTTGGAATTGGAGTTTAGGTCAAAGAATTCAAATTTCAAAATTAAATTCAGGTAAAGAATTCAAATTCTGTTCAGGGGCGTCTCGGGCGGTGAAAAATTGTTTTTCAAAAACCACGTTTTTATCAACCAGCGTCATAAACCACCAATCACAAACGTTCATTTGTCATTGACAATTTTGACGGACAATTTGCTCTGACGATGACGGACAGCTAGTTTAAAAAACGGACGGTCCGTCGTAATGACGGACGGATGGTCACTTTACTGATTACGCTTCTCGGCTTTAGCCAACTGACTCTGGGGCAGCTGATAAATTTTTTTGTTCTTTTATTTTTTAACACACTTTAATTCAAAAACAAATAATCTACAAGATGTTATCAAATTTTGTTGACGGGAATTAAAGTTTAACAAAGCTACCAACTTGAAACAAAATAGTATGTATATGTATATAGGATATTGTAGTCTATACCGTGTTGTGTTGTTGGTTAATTATATTTAGTAACAAGGTGGAACTCGCTTTTGCGACAGTTCTTAGGCTTCTATACATCTACTTTTTCGGTAGGTTAAATTATTTGGGCTTTATTTTATTCCAATTTTTAATGCGTTAATCTTTTAATTAGGTAGATTTTTTTACTATATAAGGAAAACGCTAACATTTTAATATTTTTTTTTTATTTCGACCTTTATAGGTAAATATTTGCAATTTACAAACCACAAATAAAACACAATTCATAATGAAATATTAAAATACCCGAAACACGTACCGAATACCGTATTAGAAACACGTAAAATACCTACTCTAAAAATACAAAATAAGAATATCGGATTAAAAAATATATATGTAAATAATCTGAATAATTAATACCAATCTAAAAATATTCTATATGAAGTAAAATTGTTTTAAGAACGTGCGTTCTGATTGGTTTTGAATTATGCGGACAGACGGACAGACGGACACGGAGCTAGATCATAAGGCTTCTTCCTATACGTTGTATAGAAGCCTAAAAATGGTAAAGTATTTGGCCGCAGGTTGTGAAAATAGATCTGATGAAAACGAGCTCAATAAAAATCGCATTTACCACCGGTTCGTAAAATTAAGCAAATTTTTGCTGAGGTTTTGTAAACAATTCCTGTTTTTTTTTTCAGTTTTCCAAGAGATCCCGCATGGAGAACTCAATGGGTAGTTGAGACGAACAAAACAACTGAACATTTTCTTCCAGAAGACCGTCCAGAGTCGTCCAAACGAAAGGTAAGCAACAAAGCTATAGTAGTTTTCTGGGGGAGTTTCGATGGAATCAAATCTCCAAATTGGGGAAGAAGCGAAACGCGAGGGATAGAACATATTTTTCTAAAATTCGTATTAAATATAGAAAAAATAAAAGGCAGGAAAAGATTAAAAGAGACACTTTTTTACTACGGTTACTGGTGTATAGATTTGGAGTAAACAATTCATTTTTAGCTTCGTCTACGTACTATGTACTTTCTATAAAAAAATCAGTGGCGGCTTGCGAAGAATTTTGATGATGGGCCATGTAATAAAAAAAATAATAACCGAATAAAAATAAGAAGTTCTAAATTCTAAGAAAATGTATCCCAAAATAAAGTCAAAGAAAAAGTCAAAAAGGATCATTTTATTTTTTCATTTGTACTTTGACTTCGTTTTTCATTTCACCATTTACTTTTTAAACTCACAGTTTGCCCTCGTTTCAGTATTGCCGTCTAGAAATAACTTTTGCATCGACTAATCTTTTCAAAATTACCCAAACAGTAGGTAATATTGAAAAAATATTTAATTTTTATTTTAGTGCACAACGTAATTTTCAAGTCAATATGAATGGTAAAGGGGATAACTCATATTTTTAAAAATTTTATAATTTATAATAATGCAAGTGTCTTTTGTAAAAATAAATTCACTTTTAGATATTTTATTAAAAAATAAAATTTAAATCTATATATATAAAAATGGATGTATGTATGTATGTAGGTATGTATGTTCCTTATAGACTCCTAGACCGCTTGACCAATCTTTATGAAATTTGGTGTATAAGCTAATTACGATGCTGCGAAGAAGATAGGCTACTTTAGAACGGCTTTCAACAAACTTTAATAAAATATGTGGCAAATAGTGCCTATTCATCGGATCAACAGATCGACGGATCAACGGATAATTGGATTAATTTCCCTATATAGGACATTACCCTTTCAGTACAAATGTAAAAGTTTCTGTGAACATAGAGACTACTTTGTTATATTGTTAAACTCATCTTAGATAAAATACATTCAATGCCACCAAAAAAAGCAGCTGTTGGAAATAAATCATCAAAGGCTAAGAAACTCAGGGAAAAAAGAGCTGCTGAAACGGAGAAAAAACGTGAAGCTCGGCTTTCACAAAACCGCAATAGAGCTTCAACGTCTAAAGCTGCTGAAACGGAGGAAGAACGTGAAGCTCGGCTTTCACAAAACCGCAATAGAGCTTCAACGTCTAGAGCTGCTGAAACGGAGGAAGAACGTGAAGCTCGGCTTTCACAAAACCGCAATAGAGCTTCAACATCTAGAGCTGCTGAAACGGAGGGAGAACGTGAAGCTCGGCTTGAACAAAACCGCGACAGAGCTTCTGCGTCTAGAGCTGCTGAAATGCCCCCAACAACGTATCGGACGACTTGATGCCAACCGCTTACGGTTGGCTCGATTAAGACAAACATTGGATTTAACCTTGGAAGCATTTCATTACGACAAAGATTACGATTACAGAAATCACAGGGATGTAGTAATAGGACCAATGAATATAGTTTGCTTGCATTGTCGTGTTTTGAAGTTCGCTAAGGAATCACCAGGAATGTGTTGTTCGAACGGCAAAGTTGTTTTGCCACCGCTGATTGATCCACCTGAGCCACTTCTGAGTTACCTTACTGGCACCACTCCAATTTCAAAACACTTCCTGCAAAACATTCGCAAGTACAATTCATGCTTTCAAATGACTTCATTCGGGGCAACAAACATTGTTTACAACACCGGTTACATGCCCACATTCAAAGTGCAAGGCCAAATATATCACCAAATCGGTTCGTTCCTCCCAGTACCGCAACAAAATCCAAAGTTTCTGCAAATATATTTCACTGGCAATGAAGAAAGAGAAGTTGAGCAGCGTTGCGCAATTAGTACTGCAACCAGACGCGAAATCATTTCAAACTTACAAGCGATGTTCCATGGAAGCAACAATTTGATTCGTCTTTTCAAATCAGCTATAGATCAGATGACTATACTGTTGTTATAAGAGCTGACAAATATATAGCTGATAAATAAATATATAAATTTTATCATCCATTCTACCCGTTTTAATTCTTTTTCAGAATGTTGCTGCACGAAGTCCAAGAGCCTACATCAAAATACTTCAGGCATAAACAAAGCGTTTTATTTTTAATAACACCCCGAGTGAAGCCGGGTATTCATAACTATATATAGATAGACAAAAGAAAAACCAAAATTACTGTTTTGTTGTGTGTACGCATTGCCGAAGTCCGTTCGTATGAAACAAACGAGTAACGGAAAGCAAGATTGGAAAACGTTCGAGTACGTAGACTAATGCAAAGTATTTTATTTTTAAAGAGACCCCGGGCGAAGCCGGGTATCCAGCTATAATTTATATGGCAGAACGTTCGCCGAGTCACTTGGTATATTAATTCTGAGGCGGTACGATGTTCTAGAATTTTACAAATAATTTATATGGTTCAAGTTCTGAGGCGATACGAAGTTCGCCGGGTCAGCTAGTAGTAAATAAAAAATATCAAAAATAAAACAATAAAAACGCTTCTATTTATAATGAAGATTAAATTCTTAACACGATTATTAACCTTTTTTCAAAATTTTCAAAAAATTTCCGATGCGTTAAGAAGGAGCAACCGATCCCTTCCTTTGGGGCGCCCAAATTTGGTTATTGAACCCAAATGGAAAATAATAAAGTAAACATTGTAGCTAGGTGATTTTTTAAAATTTTTATTGGAAAACTTAAATATTTTAAAAATAACAGTTTACCAAACAAAACCGCTATGATTCCTAGGTAAACTTGAGTAATCTTAAACGAAAGCGACTATGTTATTAAACTCAAGGACATAATTCGTCGCATTTGTATTTCGCCCGGGAAAAGTTGACCAACCAACCAATCAGGTTTGTTTTTACGGCGGGTAATATTCAATATGGCCGATGTTAGTTGTCGGGTGCATTTTTGACGTCTCTGTATGTAGTTAAAAGTTTGTAACTAAAAGTGATTAGGTGAGTGTTATAAATTTTCATAATCAGCGTGTAGTTATAGTGCACGTATACGCAACTAATTAATTACATGCCGGTTTTATAACGAACGATACATCAATGTATAGGGTACTTTATTTGTATAATACCGAAGCCGTTTCTTTTACCGCCATGACGTGTTTCGTTACGATTTGGACTCTATGCTGTATTTATAGTATTTGTTTTTTTATATTTGGGCGACGTTTTGGTTTCGTGGGTTAAAATTTTCACTTATTATTCCCCAATCGTTACCTCGTAACTTATTTAATTTCCTAACCTATCGTTGCGACCATGTGTGAACGATCCTTAAAAACGCCAAACAAGTTGTGTGGCATGTTCACCAAATTGTTTGTATGAGAAATGATCGGGGTGCTAGCACAGAAATGAAAACCGATTCGTTTTCAAAGGTAACTGGCCGGCAAACGGGACGCCATGCTTTTTATTTTATTCTTTTCTTTCCGAACACAGCTTGCTTTATTATTTTGCTAAATCTATAAATTGCTAAACAAACGCTTCTTGATGTATTTAAATGCAGCCTTGGGAGATGCGCAGTCATTTTTGTGAACCCTTCCCTGTTTTTGCTGAACGTACCTTTAGTATGTTTTGTAAATATGAAAAAAAACGAAACTTTTGGTTTGTAGATAATTGGTGAGAAAATGCCTCGAAAAAATGTAAGACGGGCAGCTAGTAAAGAAGCATTAAAGCAAATGCAACTACTTTCTGCTACTGCTGCCGCTTACGAGGACGAGGATCCCACCGAAACTTACGAAATTGAATCTGATGACGATGATGATGAAGATGTATTGCAGTGTTTAATTATTGTTGTCAACAAAATGTACTAACATTTGTGTAATTTTTTAGGTTGTCGACTTATTAGAAATGCCGCCAAAAAAGAAATACAAGCTGACTCATCGGAAATCCTCAGATGGTAAAAGTATTTTCGGGTTCTCTCCACTGTGAGTTTATTAAATTATTTCTTACAGATCGAGACGTTATAGTTTTGAGAACCGTCGATTCAGGCGATGATCTACTCGAATTGGAAGTTTTTCCAGATGAATTGAGTGCGGCACAACTAAGTGCGAAAGCTAAATTGGACAACGAATTGCAAGAACTCAACAGTCGTATCGACAGTTTGTGTCAGCAACCAAATGTGGAAGTTTTGTATCAAGGGGAAACTTGCAGTGCCATAGAAATTGATGGAAGTGTTTTGCCAGTTCCGGGCGGTAAGAATGACTTCTAATTTTTAAGATTGCTAAAATTAAAACTAAAGTTTTAGATCCAAAGAAAAAAATTGCTGCAAAGGCAGCACAGCCAAAGAATGTTGTTTTGCAACCAAGTAATACTCCAAACTCATACCAACTCGTTATGGATCCTAGATTAGGACTTATCGTGGGTACCATGACACCTGCTGTATCGAATGCAAATCCGCCACCTTTAACGCCAGTGATTTCGTCAAACACGACGACCGCAACACCATCTCCACGACAAACCAGAAGAAGAGGTCGAAATTCTGTAGTACAAATGACAACTCCTCCTCCTCCTGCTCTTCAACAAAAGCCAGGTCCACTTAGTAAAGCAAACACTCCGTTATCTAAAAAAGTAAGATTATTTGCCCCTTAAATAAAAGGGTTTCTTTAAATAAAAATATTTTGTAGGGTTCTTCTACAGTACAGTTACGAACTGGCGAATCGACTGCAGTTGGTGGTATCAGTGCAATTGCGCCTGCCACTTCACGCAAAACCAACAATGCAGCAGCTTCAAATATTGTCGATTTAACATCGGACGATCGCCGTCCTTTAGCTGATTCGCGCGAAATTTCCTTCAATAAATTGCAAGGAAAAACATTCCCTTCGCTTGTGGTTGTTGCCAGACCTCACCTCGCAGTAAAAGACATCACCGGGGGTGATCGAACAAAATTGGATGCTAAAGTTAAAAGTGTACTGATGTATGTTCCCACAAAATTCACCGAATGGTAAGTCGATATGTTATAATATAGACCAATAATATTAGGATTTTGCTTTTCAAAAATTAGTTTCTAACTACAGAAAGTTTAATGTAAATGTAGAATTTTATGCACAAGTGTGGGAGGTATGAGTTCTATCAATATTTTACTATTTTTTTGGTGCAAGGATTGCAAGAATTGGTATGATAACAGTACTACTTGTGAGGTATTGTGTTTTTATGTAAGATATTATAAAGAATTTAACTTTGAATGATTAAATTCACAGCAGCAAGTAAGCTGCGCCATAATAATCTGTAACGGTTATGTGTGAGGTTCAATCCTCAACACCCACCTGTACTGTCGTAATGACGTGTGTTTATACTTAGATATTATGCTATGTAAGGTAAACAATCAAATCAACATTTTCAAGAACTCAACTATATATGATACTGACGAGATTCAATAAAGTTCAAAAAGGATTATTTCTATAGAAATTATGGCGCCTAGAAGCCAAGAACTAACAATTTTATTTTCAATCAAATTAACATAAAAATCTTCAATTTCATCTTTTTAAAAATTGGCAAATTTACGTCATTAACCATTGAGCTTTTTTCATTTTTTGATAAAAAACCATTTGTCCGTTGTTTCATATAGAGGAAGCAGGAAACTAGGTTCACAGCTTAACTACAAATTATCAGCCTTGCACAAGTGTAAATTGAAAGCTTAACTAGCTAAATATAGCGATGTAACAAAATTTAGACAGAAACTAATTTTAAAGAAGTCGAATTCAGTTAAAATTAATGAGATATTAGAATCTTTTCTAAATTGAAATTTGATTTAGGTTGATACAACAAGGATTGATCAAGTCGGAACAAAATTGTGCTTATCATCCAACAACAAAGTTAAAATTGGGGATGTACAGTGATATTACAAAATTTCCATTTTCTGGTGGTTATGTATGGATATCAGAGTGTTGCCCACATCGATTTGTGTCCGTATACAGCGGTTCACTCTTTGATCAGTCTCCACATCCACCTAGTGTTATTTTAAAGTTGATTTACCATTGGTCATGTCAGACCAACGTTCAAAATGTGGTGCAATGGGTAAGTTTCTGATTTTTCGACAAAACATTTTTAAACTTTTTTGAAACCAATTTAGGTGAAAGTTGATAATTCGTACGTCAAACTAGTTAACGCGTGGTTACGTGCCATTTGTACTGTTGGACTTCACACTCACGTTACTCGTCTGGGTGGACCAGGAGTCAAAATAGAAGTAGGAGTCATATCATTGGGAACGACTTCGCAAGATGGTAAAGAGAGAAAAGTGAAAGTTGAAGTGTTGGGACTGTTGGAACCCAAAATGAAGAGAATTCGTTTAAGAGCTGTCGAACCAATTGCCGATGGTGATTGCGATTACAAAAAACGTTTTGCTAAAATTTTGGAACCTCTCATACATTGCGTTCATCCTGAAAGTACCATAATTACCGATTTAACTGTCGATAAAAGTACTTTAATCAACATGGGCTTTTTAAATGTTCAACAATCGCCAGCGAGCGAACAAAATCCAAGCAATCAAGTCATCATGGAATATTTGCGCAGAATCGTACCACGTATGTTCCAAAACACATTATCGTTGCTTTCGAGGCAGATCATTCAACAATTTTTGGATGAATTGGTTTGGCGTGAATGGTTTGGGGCAACCACCGCCGAATGTTTTGATAATATTCTCCTTCACTTATCGGAACAAACTCGTAGTGAAACAAGTCAGCATCCTAACTTAACGAGTCGTTTAGCAAAAGTATCTGCAAATCCATTCAAAAATTGGAGTATCAATGTCAGCAGCCAGCCTTCGACAACGGTAGGGAAGACCGATGTTACAAATATACCTTCCAAGAGATCTTCAACGCGTCGTAAGATTATGAATGTGAGAATGTCTAGTCCGGTACCAGAGGCATCACAACTACCTCCACAACAACCAGCACAAAGACCACCCAGAACAATTTCACCGGACGTACCAGAACAAATGGTTCCATTAGAAAATTACTATTACGGTACCATTGAAGGAGACAATGAAATTGAAAATGGCAAAATATCGTGGAATATGAAATGCTCAATGTGCAAATTAACCTTCAGTAACAATATCAAGTTGATGACTCATTTATTTTCTCACGCTCATAGTATTACTTCCGACACACATCAATGCCGTTACTGCTTATCTAGCGTTAGATCTGAAGATGGTTTGAACAAGCACATTTCGTCATCCCATCCTCACGAAACTCGCATCCAAGATGAATTCAGTTGTATCATATGCGAGGTACGCTTTAAGAATTCCTTTTTATTGGGGCGTCATCTTTCAAAAGAACACGTGCCATCCGAATTACCCTACAAATGTGGCACTTGTGGACACCGTTGCTCTTCTCATCGCCAAGCCATAGACCACTTTTATAAAGATCACGACAATGCCGCTTCCATCCAATGTCCATTCTGTCTAAAATCTACGGCTTTGTTATCTGGAGGACGAATAATGTCTCAAAATTTGAATTTCTTTATGCAACACTTGCAGAAACATCAGAAGAAAGCCATGGCGAAAAAGTGCGCCAAGTGTGCACTGTGGTTTATTCATAAAGACAGCTTAAAAGAGCACCAAATTAATATGCATACATCTCAACGACGTAAAGCCGGTTTATTACCATGGACGGCTCCACGAAACAGTCTTATGGTTCCAAAATCGAAACAAGATAAACAAGTATGGGAAGATGCAGATCGGGAATTTAGTTTTTCAAACCTGGTGATCAACGCTTCCAACAAGATGATCTGTAAAGAATGTAAGACGTCTGTTGGCACTCCTAAACATTACCAGTAAGTTAAGACTTGGCTTTTGTAAAAACAAATTCTAACTTATTTTTTCAAACAGAGCACTCGAAAGTTGCACAAATAGGAATTGTCAGTATTTAACTTGCTGCAAGAAGGCGATGGACAGTCATGCCGGTATTTGTGAAAATTTGAACAATTCATTGCCGATTCACGACATGAAAACAGAAATGCACTGCATATGTGGTTATCGTATCGATGATGGTAAGTTAAACTATCAAACATGCTTTTATTAGATTAAAATTTTAAAATTGACGAGCTAAACAACTACAAGTAATAGTAAGTTGAAATTATATTTTTTATTATTTATGTATGTCTTCATTATATAATATCTTGTTCGGGCTGCCATTCTAACATCTTGTTGGTTTAGCTTGTTCATTCTAAAAATTTAATAATAATTTACGTACTTACAAAATTTTTTTGTAGGAAACTTATTGGCAAAACATTTAGCCGAATGCGAACGCAAATCTGCATACCCCACTGCGGAAGCTGCGAAAAGTGCTATAAAAACTCACTCCATGTTGGATGTTTTGGGTTTAGTTCGACGTCCTGAAGAACCAACACCTTTAAAAAGCGCGAAAAGACCTAAACTTGATACAGAAAGTTCGAAACCTAAACCTAGACCTAAACCTTCCGAGGAAGTTATCGATTTAGATGATGATGATGACGACGATGTGCAGGTCGTAAAACAAAGTAAAATAGAGGAAGAGAGTGGATTTAAAATTTCCGAAGTTGCTTCCATCAGTGACGATGAAGACGAGAAACTCGAGAGTAAAAAAGAAAAAAGTAGTGAAAGCACTACTGAAAAACCAAAAGTGGTTGACGACAATGTAGCAATGGAAACAGAAGAAAAATTAGCAGTGGAGAAAGATGATGATCAATCAAATTCAGCCGACGATAAAACTTCCACAGATGTAGTAGACGATAAATCGACATCCGAGGAATTTGATGAAGAGACAAATGCAGAGAAATCAGAGGAATCGACACCAATGAATTGTGATGACAAAATAACATCTGTTAATCCAAAGGATAATTCGCCTCAAGATGAAGAAACTGAAGGGGTGAATGAGAAACAAACTAAAAAAGTGGACGAGAAGGAAATGGAAGTAGTCGAAGAGAAAGAATCTGAAGAAATTGAAGAGGAAAAAACTGACCAAGTCGAAGAGGAAGAAACCGAAAAAGTCCAAGAGAAGGAAACGGAAGAAGCAAATGAGAAAGAAAGCGAAGATGTGAACGAGAAAGATACAGTAGAAGTAAACGAGAAAGAAAGTGAAGACGACAATTTTGCGAACTTGGTGGAGAATATTGAAAACATTGAAAAGTATCTGGAGAGTACCGAAATTCACAGCAACAATAAAACAATTGCAAGTGTAAATAATGCAACGATCGAAGATTTGAAGCATGCATTTGCCGATAAAATTGAGGAGCCAAAGAACGACGAGCCAATGGATGTAGATTCGCCGAAACTTTTTGATGATCTATCGGACGATGTAAATAAATGTGGAGAAGCTTTAGTTGATAAAAATTCAGAAGAAAGTTCTAATAATTTAAATTTTGATGCTATCGCAGAGTTAATGGAGACTGACAAATAATTTGGAAAACAAATTCTTTTTTATTGCAAAGTTTTTTGGTTTTCGCCAAGTATGTAAATAATTCTTTTTAGTTTTAAACAAATATGTAATTTTAAATACTTGGAAAATATAATTTTATTATAATTTTCGCCTCTCAGTTTTTTTAATATTAGCATGTCAGTTTTATGTTTGTAGATGTTATTTTATATTAGAGAGGAATGTCCCGGGGGTATTTTTTTACGTTAAAATGCCTCATGTACAAATTTATTGGTAGATATTTTTTTATTTACTTGTACTACTAATTTTAGAAGTGTAATTTGTAAATACAAAATAAAAGCATCATTTCATAATTATTATTATTAAGTTACAAAAATTAATCTTATATAATATGTTTCTTTATGTAAACATTTGGAAATAAAATTGTTTCGTATGTACAAATATGCAATAATCACTTATTAAGGGGTCTGGCCCACCTGCAGATTTTAAAAAAACGATTTTTTTTTAATTTCATTTTCTGGAAGTTAAACATTTTAAAAATATTCCCTAAAAGTTTTAAGTACTTAACAAATCATAAAATAGCCCAAACGCACAGCGATACGTGCAATTGGAGGATTCAATCCGTATTCAGACGGCAGACCGCCGAACGCAGCAAGCCACTCGAGAAGAAAGAATGGTTCGAAGACAGCGTCAAATCGACATTTTGGAGGCTACAACTTCATCTGAAAATGTTCAATATGGGCCTGGAATAGATGACTCGATGTAAGTTGTAAATTAATGTTTAATTTTAGAGTAAATTCATTTTGAAACTAAAAACGCGTTTATCTCGAAATAACATTTTCAACATCGGTGACCACGATATATTGAAAACTACTGCATCGATTTGTTTCAAATTTGGTGGGGTTATTTTAGATATAAGAAACTAGTCCTTGAACGAAGGAATTTACTTTTTGATGTATAGTTTTGTTTTTATTAGCGATAAAGGGGTCATATTTTCATCAAAAATTGAAATTTTTACTTTGAACGTGTGCCATTTTGTCCTAAATTGATATTTTGAAAAACTGTTCGTTCAAGGACTAAATAATTTAATATATTATATAAATTTTTTTGAATTTTTAATTTCAGATGATCCAGCTTCGAGCAGCAGTGGTCACCGCAAAACATGTTTTTCAAAAAGCCCTTCAGGAGAATGGCCATAAGTTCTTTGTTTGCAAACATATTTTATTAAAAAAAATATATTATTTACGTAAAAACTTTATATTTTTTATGTATACCAAAATACCCTTAAAAAAGCTTTCTGGTTCTTTAAAAAAAATTCTCCAAAATCACGTATTTTTTCGACGTGTAGGTGGGCATGACCCCTTAAGGGTTTACACCATCATACATGTTCACCGATAATAACAAATTGCGTCTGGTGAAATGTAAAGCCACAATTGGCGACATTTTTGTTGCATAACTTCTTAACATGTAGGTATCCCCCGTTTTGACGTCCGGATTGTGAGAAATATTGACGTCCTCTGAATTGCTATCTTCTGAAAGTTTTGTGAAGTCCCACAATTTGATGGTGGAATCCAGAGAACCCGAAGCTAACATATTACCGCATCTGCTAAATATTAATGTGGTGATTGTTTTTTGATGACCACTCAATTCTGCCACTAAATGTCCATGTGCCATGTCCCAAACTAATACTTTCAAATCGGCTCCTCCGGATGCTAAAAATCGACCACACACGCTAAACGCAAGTGAATAAATTGGCGATTTGTGTCCGGTCATTATTCTAACGCTATTTCCTGATACACAGTCCCACAGAAGTACACGACGGTCACTCGATCCCGTCGCAACGTAATTCGAATTAGGATGAAATTGAACGCAATCGACATCAGAGAAATGACCACTAAAAATGCGCAAAGACTGATGGTGGTCTGTCGCCCACAATCTTGCTGTTCTATCACTGGAAGCTGTGGCAAAATAGTAACCATGAGGAGAAAATTTTACATCCCATACTGGAAACATGTGTCCCTTGTAAACAACAAGACAACTCCAAATCTGCAAGCTCCACAACCGTATCGTAGCATCTTCCGAACAACTTAGCAGAAGCGTTCGGTCAGGCGTAAACGAAACAGAGTAAATTGGACCAGAGTGTCCAAACAAGTTACGCACTGTTTCGCCGGATCTGTCGTCCATCATGCGCACCTGAAAATTGAATAGAACGAGTTAAATTGTTAGACTTGGAAACGGATAAAATTTACCAAAACATCGTCAGCTTCGACATTAATATCTTGTAATTGCTGAGAAGATTTCATTGTTTTCAGTTTTTGGGGTACCAAACTCCACACCTTGATAACACTGTCGCTGAATCCTACTGCCAATATACTGGAATCTTCTGCGATTTCGGCACAGGTAACACTTGGAAAGAAAAGAAAACTTGAACAAAGTGTGGATTATATAAAAAGAAACTTACGTATGATTTGCATTGAGAAGTGTGTATGCACAAATGGATGGAAGCAGTTCGGGGCCTAAAGTGACCCTCTTTAACGACTCACGAAACGCTTTCACTTTTTCAACCTTGTCGTTGTCTTTTCTGAAATTTTTACATTAATTAAAAAAACAACAATTATTGTGATCTAAATACTTACAATTCTGGTAGAGGTATGCGATCTACGGGTGGAGCATTAGGATCCGACTTTGTCTTTTTAGAAAACAGGGGATCCTTTTTAGCTTTCTTTTTTTTAGGTTTATCTGGTGTATCTTGATCGCCGCCTTCTTCTTCGTCTTCCACTGGCGCGGCTAGAGCTTGTATTGCGGGTGTTTTTGGTATTCCGTGGTATACTTTGGTTTTGTTGTCTTTAAAAAAAGAAAATTTAGGTAATTATTTATAGAAGATGTATTGCATATACTCTAATTGATTAGTTTTCCCCAGAATTTAATAAAACAAGTTTGTTAAAATTCAAACAGGTCTCGGTTTCGACTGAAAATAATTGTAAAAGCAAAAGTATCGGTGAGATTGACTTTATTAAATTTTATCTGAAAAAACTTGATTAAAAATGCTATTCAAGATTTTTTTATTACCTTGTCGTGTAGCTTCTCCAACTACAGCACCCGAAGTAACATCAATTTGCTTCTTATTCCTTGCTACACCTTCGTACATATCAAAATACAAGTGTTCTTTTATTATGTTCAACAAAACCGACTCCTTCTTATCGTTCAAGTGACGATTAAGTAATGACACCGTATCACGGGACATTCTGATAATAAACTGATTGGACTTAAAAGTATCGGTTAATTCGTTTCCATTCATATGATCTCGCCTCGTAACCATAGCTAACCTTTTTAAATCGTCCTGGTAATAAGCATCTTGTTCGGGTCCAAATCTTTTCATCAAAGCTATTGCCTTTTCGGTATGCTCATTATAAACCAACTCCAAATACATGTGCACCAAAACCGGGTACAAAATTGTGCCCAACTCGTGTTTATAAATGTCCAAAGAACCCTCAACAAAATGCTTCAGTTCCGAATAGGACTTTTCGTAAGTTTCTGGATCACCGTCACTTTTATAACCTGTTAAAACACTATTAACGTCCGAATCTTGTTGGTTTCTTTCGACATTCACGTCGATCGAAATATTAGCTTCTCGCTTAAATAATTCTTCGGTGCCTTTCAAATTGTACTTTTTTAAAACTTGCAGTACTGCGATCAGTTGGTTCCTGTCGGGGTTCATTTTTGCTTGTTTTCAGTAGGTCACACAAAAGTCTAGTTTTGGTTAAAACTTTTCACTTGGTTCAAATATTACAAATTTACGATCATGGTGACGAAATAATTAATGCAACGCACAAGCGACTTGAGAATATACGAAATTTCAGTCAATTACGGTTACGCAGTCAGTTTGTATTTAAGGTTAGAAAATGTAATAAATATTGGTAAACATCATTAAATCGATTTTCCGATGATCCTCAACCGGTGGTGTGCAACTACTTTCTGGAGCCACTGTAGAGTGTAGACAGTGTTGTCATATTTTAGAAATAAAAAGCGCCAACTCACAACTAAAAACCCGCCCAAAATCGCAACTAATTTATTTCGTGGCGGCAAAATTTAATTTCAATAATATTTTGTATAATCGAATGTATTTAAAATTATTTTTTTAGTTAAATAGTAATTAAACAAGTAAATATATATAATTTTGTAACATTTCATTTATAATTTTCGATATACCTAATATTTATAATTTTATAGAGTAATGCCCCTCAAGCAAATCCACTACAGATTGACTAACATTGCATACATAGTATAATTATTAAAATAAACAATACTCTTACCTTTGAACAGTTTTTCTTCCTCCCATGCTTTCTTATGCGATTTTAGGTACTTTGCCCACTTGCCCATTTTTATGGTACACTTTATCAATTTATTAAAATGCTAAATTATGTTATTACAATGGTTATTACTGTATTTCTTACTTCTTAATTTCTATATTTTATTCTCAAACGTTTCCTTTTATATAGTGATTCTTAGTATTACTGCACATTACCAACTTAACGCAAGCTTAGTGATGTTTTACATACAGGGTGGCTCGAATATATTGTATTAGTCTTCTTCTCAGGTCCGCACTTGGGTGATGTCTCTTTCTATTGGTTGCTAGTTGGTTTAGGGAGTATGTCTAGATTACTGGGTGAATGTGAACTGCGCAAATTTGGCAGGTATAAGAAAAAGAAAAGTGTAGATTGCGCTCCGAGCAAAAAGATCGACAGTAATCTGAAATGTAAATTGCGCAAATCTAGGTAGGGTATTACTATAAGTACGGTATAAATCTGAATAGATTTAAAAAGATTAATATAATAAACTTAATTTTAAAAAAATTGTAGAAAGTTATTAAACAAGTAGATAAAATTTACAAGCTTTACAAAAAAAAAATTAATAAAAAAAATTTGTTCTGTAACAAAAAATGCAGCGTAAAATGAGACTGCCTTGACAAAATCTAACCGCGATATTTGTTTGTTATTGTACTTGAATAATAGTTCGCAAATCTTTTTTTGCTTATTTTTGGAATTACTATTTTGTGTTTAGCCCATACTCTCGGAGGAAACACAGCTTGTCTACCCACATAATAAGTTAATAAATAATTACAAAACTTATCAAGATTCGCATTAATCGGTTTGATTCAAGTAAATCGTTAAATGTTTCAAAGACATCTTCCGCTTTTAAAAATTTCATACCAAAACAATAACGCAACCATTTTCCCACTTCAGAAAAATGTACATCCGTGTAATATGAAGCCAATCCGTTCCTTTGAACAGCACGATACCATGCTTGAGCAAGATGAAACCTGCAACCTTCCACCGATGCTGCTGTCCTGTACTATGTCTAATTAAAGACCTAATTTGGTAACATTAACTTAAAATGGACCCGTTACTATTAGTATATTTCTATTTAATAAAATCGTAGTGAAATTTAAATAACCCTAATCAAAAAAACTGGCTCCGGCTCTGTATTACATCTAATAAAAAACATGTATAATTAAAGACATAATTTGGTAACATTGACGAAAAATTGACCCATTTCTATTAGTATATTGTTATTTTTTCGATAAAATCGTTTTTAAATTTAAATAACCCTAATCAAAAGGACTGGCGCCGGCCCTGTAGTATGTCTAATAAAGAACATGCCTAATTAATGGCATAATTTAGTAACTTTACGAAAAATGTTCCATTTCTATTAGTATATTTCTATTTAATGTAATTATTCTTAAATTTAAATAACCTTAATCTCCTCTTAACATCATAAGTAGGTATAAGTAGGTGACCCATTGTTAAATGGTTGGGAGCGCAATTTACATTTTGGATTATGTCAACCTTTTTGCTTGGAGCGCAATTCACATACTTTGGAGCGCAATTTACATTACCCCAGATTACTCTAGCAGATCCGTACTAAGGGTATGTCTCACTCACTCTAACATTTATATACTGTAGTTCACAAAACGACTTTTTAAACCGCAACTGCTGAGTGCCGCCACCTATACGTGGCTGTACGCATGACTGATTCTTTGATGCGCAAAATCGCAATAAACCGCAACTTCATTTCTAAATCGCCCAAATTGCGCTTTGCGGTTTTTGAAAAAAAAAATAAGCGCAAATTACTTTCAAAAGTCGCCCAATTGGCGCTAAATCGCCCAATGTGACAACACTGCTGTAGAGTGTAGGTAGATTAAGTCACAAAATGGCATGGCGTTGATTGGTCACAGACATAGATTTTGATGCAATGACTTTGGCTAAGGCTGTTCTTTCGCAGACGTGTAAGTAACTATAATTAATTAAACACATTTTGCTTATAGACTGTTATCTAAATAAAACAAAGAGGAATAGTTGTAGGAAAAAATATTTTTATTATCTAGAGGAGATACTTTCTAAGTATCGAATAACTTAGGGTGACATAAGCTGTGGCATAACATTAAAAACTAAATTTCCTTGTCATTATGCGTATTTGCCGATAATAAAATGTTACGTAGAGTGAAATATAAATAAATAATCCGTGATTTTTTTGTTCTATATTCCTTTAACATGAAGGAATCGTCCCTTTTAAAGCTTGCTTGCTGCAATTCAATTTCGTCTTCCAAATCGACATCCTTTATAATGCTGCTAAAGTCCCACAATATTAAACTACCGTCCAACGAACCCGAAGCCAACACGTTCCCACATCTGCTGAACGACAGAGCAGTGATTGCTTTTTTGTGCCTTCTTAACGCCGTCACAAGATTTCCAAACTTTATGTCCCAAACTAAAATTTGTGTATCATTTCCAGCGGATGCCAAAAAACGACCACACGCACTAAATTCCAAAGATCGAATGGATGACTTATGTCCAGTCATCAGTCGAACTTGATCTCCAGAAAGGCAGTCCCATAAGCAAACGTAGCGGTCGCTGGAACCAGTAGCAACATAATTTGAGTTTGGATGAAACTGAATACAATTTACGTCCAAAAAGTGTCCAGCAAAAATACGCAAAGGTGTCGATTTTTTTGTCGTCCAAAGTCTCGCCATTTTATCCCCGGAAGCTGATGCAAAGTAATACCCAAAGGGGGAAAACTTGACGTCGTATACAGGCGACATGCTTTCTTTGTAAACGACCATACAACACCAAATTTGTAGACTCCACAAACGAATAGTTTCGTCTTCCGAACAACTGAGAAGATTTTTGGAATTTTTCGAAAACGAAACTGAGTAAACTAAATCAGCGTGACCTATCAATGTTCGCATTTGATCTTCTGAGTTATCAAATATCTGTTTCTAAAAATTAATTTGAATTCTTTATCGTGGTTTACCAGATTCTCAAAATTACTTACTTCTACGTCGTCGTTATCTAAATGGATTTTCAGTAAGTCTTCTGCAGATTTTAACGATCTCAAGTTTTGAGACGTTAAACTGAACACTTTGATGCGGCCGTTGAGACATCCAACAGCCAGCATAGTTAGATCCTCACTAATTTTGGCACAACTTACACTGAAAACAAAATTGCAGCAAAACTTTTTGGCTGCCTAAAAAACTTAACTACCTACTTATTATTTGAGTACAAAATTGTGTGGATGCAAATACGAGGAAGCACTTGGGGACCCAAAACAACTTGACATTTGTCTATTCTTTCCTTAATAATGTCATCGGTCCTGAAAATTGAAAACGTGATATTAGTATGTGAGTTTTTGAATAGTGTGTACTCACAAAAGAGGTAACGGAATGCGATTCTCCGACGGAGTGTTTGGGTCTAACATTGTACCTGACCCTGGATTGGTTATTGAATTTGTTACAGGATCTAATGCAGAGTCTGGCAGCCTATTTATTGGTGCCAATAGTTTACCATAGAAGACTCGAATGTTTTTATCTGTTAAAAATAAGTTTTTAATCGATTTGCATTTGAAATTAAGAGTCTGCAAGTTCTTCTGACTGACTGTCTAAATTGTATAATAATTTCAGATCTTATCTTATTTATCTGTGTACCATTGGCGCGCATGACTACATTAACGAGATTCCCGCTATCGACCGCTCGCATAATTTTCGAGATTTCTATTAAAAAAAAAAACTTACTTGAATTTGTAACTGTTCCCATCATTCCTCCCACAGTTGCCTCAATTTGACTTTCGTTTTGTATTGCTCCCTTAGAGATAACTAATTGCAGATTGGTCTTTATAATGTTCCAAACAAAAAGAAATTCTGATGTTTGTAAAAAATAATTTAATTGCCACACAGTGTTAATAGCCACTTTCAACGTAAATTTATTTGATTTCAAGCTTTGAACGAGATCATCTCGTTCCATTTGATGTTTTTTAGTGACGACTGATATTCTTTTCAAATCGTTTTGGTAATAAAATTTCTGATTTGGGCCAAACTTTGTCATCAAAGCTTTCGCCTCTTCTGTGCGATCATTCTCAAGCAAATCTAAATACATATAAACCAGAATGGGGTACAAAATCGTATTTAATTCGTATTTGCATTGATCACAACTGTCAATAAATTCCATCAGCTTCAGGTAAAAATTTTTGTATTCTCTTTCGCGCATTGTTTAAAATTTTGGCAACTTCTGGTCTGAAAATTGGACTCTGCAATATCTCTTAAGTTTGATTCATAATTTATTATTTGGCTCACCTTTGACTATTGTTTTAAACACTCGAGGCTTCAGAATAATAAATATAAAATATTATTGGGCACCCCGTATATAAATTAATAATAAAAAGTTTGTTTTTAAACTTTTCGAAATGGCCTCGTAGACCCCTAAATAGTGCAACATTTTCGTTTTTTTTTATTGCTATCAAATAAAACTGATTTGTTCCTTCTAATTTCAATTTATGCTTAAACCTATTTGTGCTTTGTGTCTTGAAAACTTTCAAATATTCCTTTAAAAATCACACAACAAAAATAAAAAAATTTTAATATTGCAACGAATGTTTCTAGGTTGGCTGCATTGTTTAGTAGTGGAACTTTTGTTTATGGTCGCCATTGGTCTTCGTTATAAGTTTGATTTCGCGCCCATAATCGGCTTGATCGTTACGTTTTGGTAAAATTACTGTAAGTATTCATTATAATTTTTAATTATTTGCGACTTTGCGACCACCAAGATCTAAATTTTCGCTTTGTAGTTCTGATTTATTTTGGTAAAGCACGCCAAGTGGTTTTTATGAAAATCTCTATTCACATGCAAATTTGATGTTTCAGATTCTATAAACATGGGCAAATCAAAGAAAGCTGAAAGTGGAAGCGAGTCGGAGGAGGAATATTCGGTGGAAAAGATTATTAATAAGAGGATGGTCAATGGCAAAGTGGAATATTTTTTGAAGTGGAAAAATTATTCTGAAGAGGATAATACTTGGGAACCCGAAGAGAATCTGGATTGCCCCGAACTGATTGAAGCTTTCGAGAAAAGTCACAAGGAAAAGAAGAAGCCTACACTGACTTCCAGTTCAAGTAAAAGCAAGCGAAAGAGGAGGAACTCAAATTCTTCTGTTGGATCTGACGTTTCTGAAGCTAGAAGCGAAAAAAAGAAGGTAATTTGACTTTATTTTTTATTATTAATTTGGTGACGGAAATTTTTGAGTCAATTCTTACATTAAATTTTAATTTTAGAAACACGATACATCAAAGACACGTCGTTCTTCGGTTAACTCTGATAAGTCGGACGAAGAAGAGGTTAAAAAGAAAGACTCCAAGAAGAGGGATAAAAGGAGCTCTTCTGTTGAATCCAATGATTCCGATGCCGGCAGCAAGAAACGTAAAAGCGAAAAGAAATCTTCGAGAAAATCTAAAACTGCCGATTCAGACTCTGAAGCAAAAAAAGATGACAAGAAAAAGGGTTCCGACGATGATGAATCATCGAAAAAAGAAAAATCAAAGGGAGACAAATCAAAAACTAAGTTGGCTAAGGTAGAGCTCAAAGTTGGTTTTGATCGTGGATTGGATGCAGAAAAAATTATTGGAGCTTCCGACACGACTGGCGAACTCATGTTTTTAATAAAATGGAAAGGAACTGATGATGCCGATTTGGTGCCAGCAAAGAAAGCAAATGTTATTTGTCCACAAGTAGTTATACAATTTTATGAGGAACGCCTGGCCTGGCATTCTCCCGAAGAACACTAGTTTAATCCACTTATTTAAATATTATTTTATAAACTAAAACCGTAAAATGTATTTTTATTTTGGCATTCAATTGTACCGCAGGGGTAATTTTGTTAGGCAATACTTTGCTTAATTTTTCTGTTTTGGGATCTCTATTGACTTGTTTTTAACGATGGTTAAAAATCTGTTGCCAGAATTCGTTAACATTTTATTTTAGTTTCTTGTTGTAATATTAAGTACATAACTTCTGTCAAGTGTGTAGTTCATCTTTGTTTTACTTCATAATAACGATTGCTAGTTGTAGTGCTTGTTTACGGAACCTATTTCTTTTTTTTTTTGTAAGAAATACTGGTAAATAGAACTCGATGTTTGTAATAAGTCGGTTTTATTGGATCTACTTGTGTAAATTTAACCGGTATATTTTTTAATTTTTTATTGATAGTATCAAATTTAGACTAAACTGGAGTTGTATTTATTTTTGTTTATATTTTGTTTAATAAACTCCAATTTTTTTTAAATCGCCATGTTCCAATATTGTTTTCTTTTTTTTATAAACTTGTCCAACAAAATCCTGTCTGTAATCGTTTCAAAAAAATTAAAAAAATTATTAATTAATATTTGGTATTAATGTTGCAGACTGCAGACAGATTTAAAATTTTTTTATTAGATATTTAGTTCCGGTAAAGACTTGCTTCCTAGATTTTTATAGAATATTTGCGAGTGACTTCTGGTAATCACTAAACTTTAAATAAAAATTACCGTTGAGCATCTGCTTCTAGCTTAACAAAAACCTGGTCTTGGGAAAATATTTTTTAACGCCTGAAAATTTTAACAAATGAATTATTAAAAAAAATTTATTAATAAGGTCACATATAATTTCATTAAACATCTGAAAATAAATGGTAGCCATAAAAATAATTTTATGTGAATTTGCAAGACATCGACTACGCAATTTCTTCTTCCACTTGAACAAAATATATTTTTATACCTCCAGGAGTCATAAATATCTTATTAATTAATTCTTTGTAAATTTGATTAGGAAGTTCAAGTAAGTATAAAATAAGTATCTTTGCATTGGCAAATAGTTAGAAATCCAGCATCAAATATAATTGAGGGCTCTGAAAAGGGCCTTTTTAAATAAACGCATAAGTTGTAGAGATATTCAACCACATAATTTCTTCTTCCATTCTGACAAAACATCTATGCACCTAGAAGTTGTTGGCTGCCTTTTCAATAATACTCTATTAGCATCATGTAGAAATTCATTTAGTAGCAAATCAACAAAATTTCCTGAAAAATAGTAACGACATCATTTATAAGTTAAAGAAAGTTATCATTGCCTTTAGTAGGTTACGATTCATAATTGGCCTCTTTGTAGAACGCAATGAGGAAAGTAAAATATCTTCTTCCGGGTTGTCATTTAGTAATACGACAGGTGGTTATAATTGCAAACAAGAAACCACGCAGTCGCTTGTTAGAATGCAAGTGTAGGTGGACACACAATTCGTCCGTATTATATGTCCTAAAACTTAACAAATAAAATATTATCTAACTACGATACAGCAAAACTCGCTCCGTTAGTATATAAATACAGTTCAAAATTTTGAAACCAACCATGCATTCTAATACTCGAGTCAAGATTTATGACGTGCAATTCGATTAGGAATATCACATAAATATGAAATTCTTCCTACAAAAACTTTCCGCAAACCGAAAGTTTTAAATAGGAAAATTCATCTAAGGCAGCATAATTTGCAAACAAATTTGATAATTTTTGGATAGCTAGTAAGATCGTCAATGGTTTACGCTCATTTTTAATTGCCTACATGTTAATTTTAATTTACAAAATTAATATAAATCGGTTTTGAGGTTATGCCATTTTCAAACATAATTGCGATGATAAATGGGCTAAAAATCATTTATTGACGTCAACAACAGAAGGGTGGTGTACAAAATAGCGTTATTATAAGATATTTTAGGAAAAAAATGTATAATTTTGAATTTATTTTGTATCAAAAGTTTTGCGATTTCAGGGGGCTTCGAAATGCAGTTGTCAAGTGGCTATCCTATTCGAAGCTATAACATAGGTCTAAACGAACTAGGTGTGCAGCATTTTACTACATTTAATCATTTTCGATGCATTCCGATTTTCAAACAAAAATTATTACAAGCAATTTTTAAGTTGGGTATTGTAGGCGAAAAATATGTTACATATTGCAATCAATTGGATATTTAAGACAATAAGAACGGAAAAAGTAATATAAATTAGTGTAATTATTGTAAAAAAACGATTTGAATTTTGAAATTATTTAAATATCCACCAAATATATGGGCGACATCTATACGCGCTTCCGGAATTCGCGTACGAGCATTTCCGAACGTCACCCAGCTGCTTTTTTTTACGGAGAATTTTCTAATCGCGCCGCACGAACGGGTTCCGGTCAGTTTAAAATTAGAAGTCGAGAAGTGCGGCCGGTGCTCACCAAAATTTTTAATAATACACGCGATTTCATTAAGATAATCGCTTTGAAACTACTTAAATTATGATAAAACAATCGTCTAAATTTATTGTGTTCAAATTGTGCCTTTAAAAAACAATTAATAATAATTATAATAACAGTTTCTGTTGACGCGATGTCTTTTAAACAAAAGAACGCGCTTCCTTTTTAAAATAATTGTGTTGGCGAAAGAAGTCCATTTTCGAACGCTTGCCGTAATTTGTTAATCTTATAAACGGTAAGTAAACTTGAATTAATTTGCCATAACCATGTGTATACGGAAAAACTTTCTTTATTATTGAAACCATATTTTCCATTGGTTTGCTTCTGAATTTTACCACATTAAAATAACCATTTTCCATTTTATTATCGACAGATAATTAACTGTATTTCCTAAAACAAAAACTTCTTGTTTAGATCGAGGCTTAATGACTTTTTCAGAAGCAAATCTTTCCAAAACGGCCATCACTTTTGCGCTTCAAATTTCTGTCAAGTCCGCTTAACATTTTATATCGACCTATAAAAATGAAATATTTAAATTTTCCACCTAAGAGCAATATTCACTTGTTTTTTAATTTTTCTAATATAATTTTGGGTATTAAGCATTACGTTAGTTTAGGATGGTGCAACTCAAAAATTTAATTGCAGATCGAGTGTGATGTGTATTACTAAAATTTAACAAAATAACGCGCGTATATATTTTTAGGTTATAAATTAATAAATAACTGTATTTTTTAGATCTATTAAAATTATTACTAAATAAAAAATAATAATAACTATGCGAGAAGAGTGCCGTTTTTTAATTAGACTCGATAAAATAATCCAATCCAATCAACTCAATTTATTTCGTAAATTAATTTATTAGTTGGTAACTTAGTCAGGTTAAAAACCAAACAAAATAAAATTTTATAATTTCGTGTTTACATGTCAGGCAAAAAACGATGACGGTTGAATGTCTCAATTGTTTTTAAAATAAAATTTCGTTGGGGTGTCATTTGTTTTTTGTGGCGTTATCGAGCAAAGCTTACTTCTTGCGTATAAACTAAAAAAGAAATCAACGCACAAATGCAGTATGAGTAATTGTGAAAGGGACTTAAAACAACGCGCACGATTGATTATAAAAAATGTAGTTTTGTGTTTGTCGTTAAATCTTTTGATGGTAAAGCTGTTATATGTGGATGAAATATGGCATCAAGTGCATCGCGAACAATCTAATTATTATTGTAATTTTCGGGGTTTTTCAAGTTTAGGGTATGCGATTTATAAATAAAAATTGGTTTTCAATTTCACACAAAGCTTCCAGTTTTTGTTCGCGTGTGCTAAAATTCGTTAGTAATTAACTTTTGAACGTTAAAATTTTAGTGACGGTTATGAAAATGCGCTTTCCTGGAAAGAAGTATTCGGCAACTTTTAAAGGTAAAATTTCAATGTCAATATTTGTGTGTGTGTAAAACTTACCACAGTATTCTGTAAACTGTTCAGGTATGATCCGGTTAGCGAGTGCCGAAGAAGGAAACTCGGGTCAAATAAAAACGAGCAAACTGCACCTTTTTCCAAACCGCAAAGGTTTACAAGTACGCACCATACTTTGCCGTTAATTTGGAATTTAGTAAACCACAATTTGGTGTTCTCGTCATTTGTTTCATCTCGAGTTGGTAAATTATTGAGTTACCGTGTCAATGTCTGCTCCATACATAAAGCTCATTTTTATCAATGCAATCATTTTCCAAGTTTCTGCAAATAGAAAATACATTTTAAATGTAAATCACTAACAAGATTTAAAATGCTTCGTCATTTCTTTGGTCCAGGAAATAAAAATATTTTAAATTCATTCATTCTAATTAACAAGGGCTTAACTTTAATCTGCAACTATACAACTGGACATTAGGATGTGAACATGTCGAAGAGATCAATTTATACGCTTAGTACAAGGTCTATCGCTGTCTTAATCTCGCACATTAACCATTATAGGTCCTTACCTAGTACCGGGGTACTCTTTTGAAAGCCTGTATCTTTTTTCTACCAATCCGATTTAGTTTAGCCTTTGCGACATCTCTGCAAAACTGGTTGTGCGAGTGAAAACTGGTGTTGCAGAAAAATCTTGTTTGAATTCCTACTGTAACCAATATTCCAAAAAATGCTGTAAATTTAATTACTTTTTAACCTTAAAGATTAAATACATCTACACATTCACATCGACCCTTCGTCATCCTCGCATAATACTCATTCCTTTCTCAGCCGTCGAAGGATTTAAATCAAAACTATCAAAAATAACTTATCCGCACCATAATTTTACAATTATACTAATTTTACAATATTTTTTTTCTTTCAGGACATCGTCTGAGAAACATTGGCAGATAAACAGATCAATCGTGTGCGCGTTACGGTCATCGATAATAGTAAATATTTTCGCGATCGGTTTGTGGTGACGAGTACGAAATTTTGTGTGTAAAACTTTGACCGATGCAGGTCAAATTTGCTTGTTATAAGTGTTCATTTTAAAACTTACTTTAATCGAAATCGATAACAAATAATATGTGAGTGTGTTACGAGGAGTTGAACTTTGATAGACTTTTCATGGTGGGAGAGAGCTGATCTCGGACAACATAACTGGCAAAAGGACTACAGTGTTAAAGGTAAGCAAAGACAAATATTTTTACAAAAGTTTATAAAATATCTTTTGAATGTGTTTTGTTTGGCTAACGTAATCCTAATTAAGTATTAATTATTTTCTCTCTTTGTTTTCAGGTAGGATTCAACTTCGTGGGTAAAGGAGGTAAAAGGTTAGTGAAAAATTATTTCTCCTTGTGATGTAGCAGTGGAAAAAATAGTGATTAAATATGACGTGTTACAATAATTTATGTGCAAGAAATAATTTTCTGCAAGCTGCAGGTCACGAACACAAGCTGAAAACTCGATGTGTTATTTGTAGATTTTAAGCAAGCTTATGACAGCATCAACAGATGAAGGCAACTCTTCCGGGCACTACAAGATTTTGGAGTCCCTACAAAATTGATACGACTGGTAAAAATGTCGCTACAAAAAACAGAAAAAAAAGTAAAAGTGAATGCGGTGCTGTAGAGAGATTTTGAGGTAGAACAAGGATTAAGACAAGAAGACCCACTCTCGGCAGTGTTGTGCAATTTAGCACTTGCGAAGGTATTACGAAATGGTGGAATTAACAGACAGGCCACTATATTAAAAGATAACCCGAGGTATTAACTGCGAAGGAACAATAGTAACTAAAGAAAGTCAAATACTGGATGATGTTGTTATAGTATCGAGAACAATGAGAGGTATGACGGAGATCCTGAGAACCACAAAACGAGAACATATAAAATGGGATTAAGTATTAATGTAAACTAGACAAAATACATGAGATGCAGGAGAAAAGATGGTGACAAGAACAGAGAACTAACCATAGATAACTGCGCGTTTGAACAAGTAAAAAATTTTAACTACCTCGGAGTCCTGGTTACCAGACACGAAAGACAGGCAGAAGTAAGACAAAAGATTCAAGCGACCAACAGGGCTTACCACGCAAATAAGAGTATACTAAAAGATAAGCAAATACAAAAGAAAACCAAGATCAAGTTGTACAAATCGTTAATTAAACTGGTACTCACATATGCTTCTGAAATGATCTGCATCACTGAAAGAGAAGAACAAGAATTAAGGGTTTTCGAAAGAAAAGTACTCGGAACGATAGTAGGCCCTACACAACTAAACAACGGCGAATACAGAACAAAACCATACATAGAACTTAGTGAAGAGATGGGAGAAGAAGACATAGTGAAGTACATTAAGGCCCAGAGATTGAGATGGCTGGGACATGTCATAAGAGCCAATAAGGACGAAACGATAAACGCGTAGTGATGTGGAAACCGACTGGGGTACGAACCAAAAGCAGAATAAAATGTATTAAAACCATAATGTATGCTAAGAGGATTAATCCACCTCAGTAAAATGGATTTTGGAAGTCTGCGGACAACCAAATTCGAATAGAATGTAGTGCTGTTAATAATAATAATAATGTGATGTGGCAGTGTAGCAGTGGAAAAATTAGTGATTAAATATGAAGTGCTACAATAATTTATGTGCAATAAAATACCTGGCAGTCTGATATGTCCATGAAAATTCCAAGAGATGACATTAGTATTCACTAATTTGAACCATTTGTGACAAGCTTCGTCCTTTAAATTACGTCTATCAAAATTTCAGCCATTTACGATTACTCATTCACAAGTTACATCACCGAGAAGAGACGAACCAATCGGTATTTTTTATTATGGAAAAAATTGAGTTCCGAGTTTTGATTAAACACTATTATTTACGCAAGAAAACGATAACCGAGACCAAAGCCAAGCTGAATAAGTATTACCCGGACTCTGCACCGTCGATTGAAACGATTCATAAATGGTTAACTATTTTTGTTGTGGGCCTACGAGCACCGACGATGCTGAACGTTCTGGACGCCCAAATGAGGTCACTACACCAGAAAATATCGAAAAAATCCATGATACGATGTTGAATGATCCCAAAGTGAAATTAAGGGAGCTAGCTTGAAAGAGGTAAAACTATAACTGGCGCATATTATTCATTGTTGGATCGTTTAAAAAATGAAATCGCTAAAAAGCGGCCAAATTTAAAGAAGAAAACAATCTTTTATCATCACGACAATGCGCCTGTTCATTCATCGTTAGTTGAACAAGCAAAATTGCACAAAATTGGGTTTGAACTGATCCCTCAACCACCGTATTCGCCAGACCTGGCCCCTGGTGACTTCTACCTGTTTTTAAACCTGAAGAGATGGTTCACCGGTAAACGCTTTTACTCAAATGAGGAGCTCATCGCTAAAACTGAGGCCTATTTTGAGGAACTTCCGACTGGGCCGGTAAAAAAAAGTTAGAAAATTGTTGGACTCGTTGTATCGAACTAAAAGGAAAGTATGTTGAGAAATTAAATCGAATTTGGCCAAAAAAATGTTTCAGTGTTTCATTATTCGGGGACTCATCAGGCTGCCTAGTAATTTTCTGAAATTCACACAAATTTTAGAAAAAATGAAATATTTAAAAATAGTTTAATAGTTTAGTTTTTCAATAGTTGCGTACGAAAGTTAAAGAACTACAGTGTCGTCAAGTACCACGCATAGACGGGCTAGTGTGTGTGAAACCGTGGCTGCATTTCTGGTCGCGCCGAATATACCCTAGATAGGAAAGTCTAATATAAATCGGCAATTCCGCGTTCTCTGTCAAACTCGATTAGCGCATCTCAAATGATTTGGGTCTACTAAAATTGCAAGCGACAAATACTGCAATATAGGACTAATCGAAATTTTTAGTCTAGTTATTTCTAATAAATTTATTATTTTTCATGATTTTATAATATTACAAAATAAGTGTAGTTAATAATGTAGGTCCTTAGAAAATTAGAAACTTTGCATTGCATTAAAGCGTAAAATTAAATTTGATAGGTACCTACAAAATTTCACTGTTGGGATCACAATTAGTTTTATAAATCTAAATATATCAATCAATCCATCAAAATCAGAATTCCTCGTTTGTACCCGAAGGTGTTGAGGTAGTTTTTATATCTCTCATCTGAATTTGTTTACGAATTTTTGCCATTCTTTCCTATTCGAAGCTGCCTTTTCTGCCTCTTTCCACGTTTTTCCTCTTTCTTTCAATATTTATCCCATGTCATCATTCCACGTTTTTTGGTGGTCTACCTCATTTTCTTCTTCTCTTTGTCTTCGATTGCCACACTCTTCTTACCGATATAGTTTCTTCCATTTTGTTTAGATGTCCAAATGTAAACTTTTTTTGTAAACTGTCATCTCTGTCATCCTTGAGAACATAACTTTTTGATTATTTTCATATTTTTGATATGAATGAATAGAAAAAATAGTATTTTTGATATAATAGCTAAAACCAAAGTAATGACATTAGGGAGATCAGAAGAACAGATAAAAATCTACATAGATGGGAAACAAATAGAACAGGTTAAACGATTTAAATATCTCGGTGTACTGATAGAGGAAAATGGAAGCTGCGAGACTGAAATAAACAACAGGGTTGGTGCAGCGGCAAGCGTTTATCATTCAATAGGTAAAACAATAGTCGACAGAACAGAAATCTCAAAGAAAATCTAAATATAAACAATATTAAATAATCTAACCACTTTTTTTGTAATAATATGATTTATTTAACTAATTTCAGTGAATTCTTACCATGATCAGTGATCACAAATATCTTTTAACCCTTTGCGGCCGGAAATATTTTTTTATTATTTTAAACAAACAAAAATCATTATGCAAGATTAAGATTATTTCGATATTTCGGCAAGAACATACCAAAAGCCCAACTATTGAGAAATTGTTTATCGCACTACGAGAGCTACCTTTTAAGTTTCTACAACAAGTGCTAAATGGCGCTATTCATTATGTTATTACTATTTTCGTAAAATTTTACATTATTTATTGGGACATTAGTGGCAGTTTAATTAAAAAGTAATCGGTGGGAAAATGGAAATTTCACAAAAAGGTTTTCGTTGGATGATTTTTTACAAATTTTGCAAAGGCCTAACTCAACAACAATGCATAGAATTGCTTCATTCAGTCCTTGGTAATGAAGCACTATCAAAAACGACTGTTTATAATTGGTTTGTGAAAATTTCGACGTCAGTGATGAAGTTCGTGAAGATCGATCAAAATCGGTTGTTATTCTAGAAAGAATCGATGATGTGCGCAACATGATTAAAAAATGTAGGAATAACGTTTGAGTATTATTAAATATATAAGAATTATTTGTACTTTAACTTCGTTCTTGTAAAAAAGAAAGAAAGAATATGATTCAAAAAGATCGACATGTGACTTACAGTGAAATAGAGAGGCATCCTAAAGACTGCAATACATTCTATTTTTTTGTATGAACATTTAGCTATAAAAAAAATGTGTCCGATGGATTTCGCATAATTTGACCCAAAGTCAAAAAAATGGCTCGTGTTAATTAGTGTAAGGAAATTATCAAAAATTTGACAAAGGAACAGCAAAATCCGTATACAGCATTGTTACATGTGACGAAACTTGGATACATTCGTGCAAACCGAAAACTAAACAACAATCCACCTCAAGCACCTTAAGACTGCAAAAATCATGTTTTTGAGATACTATCTTCCGATTAAAAAAAATGTTTCGAGAATTGTGCACAAATCTCAATAACGACTATTTTAAGAAGCAATAAAACAATTTGTTCAAAAAAGAATCTTTGTTTTCTTAGATTATTTTCGCCATTTTCTTACAGTAATATCCAAATCACCGCTTCAAAATTCACGTAATTCAATAGTATTTCAAATTTCTTAAAACTGCCTTCGAACCTACACTATTTATTATTATATTTAGGGGTTAGTTTAGTAGAAATTAGTTCAGTAGTGTACTATCTTCGGGATTCAGTGTCAAGTAGGGGTTAATTTCTTAAGGCGCGTTCTTACGAGTCGAGCAGTCAGTAACATGGAAAAACGAGAATAACGAGTAGTATATAAAAATGATATCAGAGAACATACGAAGCATAAATAGGAAAGAAATCGAATTAACAAAAGAAATGAAAAAGCGAATTTGGACTTTTTAGGAATAACCGAAATACAGAAAAACGGCAAAGGTTGGATAAAATTGTCTAAGGGATACTGGATGGGTTGGTCTGGAGTCCAAATCGAAGAAATAACCAAGTGTGGAGTAGGTTTACTCATAAAAGAAGATATAACAACAGAAGCGGTAGACGAAAAATTAAAAAAGAAATTTCTACTAAGAAATAATAATAATAAAAAAATTTACCTGTGTTCGGATTGAAACCTATAATGGTTTGCTTGGTTTATTTATATTTAATTCGAATTTTTCAAAATTGGCTGAATATGGAGCGCTACTACTTCATTCACGTAATGCCTTGGGTTTAACCTTCACGTAGAATAAGTATAAACTAAAACAAAATTTCGCACGTTTGACCTAGCCCCTGTTAGGTCAGGAGTTTACTTTGGGTACAGAAAACTAATATGGGGAAATTAAAAGACGAGTGGGACAATCTGCTTTTGGAAAATTTAGCTATATTTTTTAAAAGAACAAGAAGATTCCATTGCACTTAAAGACAAGAATGTTCGATATGTGTGTTCTTTCGGTTATGAGCTATGGAGCAGAGAAATGAACCACAACGAAGAAAAATATGTATACCCTGCGCGTAGCACAGCAAGCCATGGAGCGAACCATGATCGGGATGTCATTGCGGCACCGTAAGACTAACAAATGGATACGAAGCAACACCAAAGTAAGAGACATAGTGGAAACAGCGGCATCACTAAAATGGAAATACGCTGAACACTTGGCGAGGGGTTTTTCGTTTTCGAGTGATGAAATATTTTTGGTTTCATCTTTCAATTTTAACCCTTAACTCGTAAAGGGATCCACTAAATCCAATTATTTTTATCGTGGATGAAAGAGGATGTTTTCAATCTTTAAAATAATGTATCGCAAGGTAGGCAATGCTATTTAAACTTTCGAAGTAGGGGTAGCTGATGGAGACGGGGTTGAACTTAAAATTTAAATAGTATTGGTTTTGAACGTCCCCCCCCGCCATCTAAATCGACTCGTTTCTTCATTTTCTCGAATTTACTCAAAAACAAAAGCTTTCGACTGGTTACTTTTGAACTCAACACTCGGTATGTACGTTTACAATATAGTCAAAATAACCAGAAAAAACGGATGATTTCCTTTAAAGCAACAACAATTTTTTTTTGTTACATCCTGTATGTAGCGCAAATTATTAAATAAACGAAAGGTTGAATTTATTAGTAGGGGTAGCTGATGGAGACGGGGTTAAACTTAAAATTTAAATAGTATTGGTTTTGTACGTCCTCCCCTATCAAATACAAACGATGTATTTTTTGTGATATTTTTTAATTACTATATCAAAATTTCGTTCGCTAAAAGATTGATTCATTTGATCAAGATGACTCAGTTTTAGAAAATAATAAGTCGCTTATAACGTTTAAAATTTGAAATTAAATTGCTTTGGGGGTGGCGATACTGACGCTTATCTTCATTTGTTGTTATTATTTTCGCGTTCCCATTTTTGTAGTAATGCATGCTCGTTTCGCTGTTTTCGCGTTTTAAATTTGACTTTTTTAATTGCATTAAAACTAGTGGAAAGTGTGGAAATTTATTAAAACATCTGTTGCTGTAATTATGCAGTTTTTTGAATTTCAATAATGAAAATTGTCTCCAACATTAACCTGCACGGACTTATTCGCTAAAATATTGATTCATTTTAAAAAGATGATTCAGTTATAGAAAAAAGTCACTAACGTTTAATATTCGAATTCAATTGTTTTAAAGTGACGTCACTGACGTTTACCTGCATTTGTTTTAGTTAGGCGTTACCGGCATTCGCGTTTTTAATTTAAAATGCTGCTTTAATGGCATTGAAATGAACGAAAAGTGTAGTTATTGTGAAAATTGAAATCAACGTGAACTTATAACAATAACTTGGGTTTCGGATTCGGTGTAAAACATTTTCTATAAAGTGTGCGATGTTTTGGAGGTGAAACTCAAGAAATGAAACCAAAAATATAAGTTTAAGGTAGAATTTTCTTATTATTTTCTTTTCTTTGGCCTTTGCAATACACGCGCTAATAGTATTTTGAATGTTAGTCTCAAATCTTGTTGAAAACCGATATTGTCAATAAAATCGGGTAACTTTGCAGAAGTACGTTCCAATAGTAATAATTCTTCAACGAGATTTTAAATATAAAAATCAAATTTGTAATTTGACAAAAGAATATGCTACTCACCGCTAATTACAATGTTTTCGTTTTATGAATTTCATGTTCATTCACAAATAGGGGTTGAATCAATTTAAATTTATGAATTGTCTCGCTTGAGCTGTTCAACGTGACGAATCTGATTCGAATAAAATTTGTACAATTCTCTTCGATTTAATCGGTTTTTTAAGTTACCTGTTAAAAGAGTTTTGTGGTAAACGGTTTTGAATTTTTCAGGTTCATTTCACTCATTTTCATAATTTTATTTGATGTGTTTTGACTTTTTTGCTTAAAAAATATTTACATAATATTTATTTATTTATTTATCACTAACGGTTTCTACACCATTACCAGAATACAATAATTAAACATTAAATGACAGTATGAAACAAAATATTACAATAAATGCACCATAACCCAAGACTAAACCGAATCGAAATATGCCACTAGCTCTTTTTTAAAATTACTTGCACTCCTGTGAAAAAAGTCTAATTCTTTGTGTTGCACAAAAACAGTATTTGCAAGACGACACAATCTAGACATGGCTGAATGCTGACCAAACGTACATGAAACATGAATAATTCCAGTAACTCCGGACAACTGACAACATTATTTAGCAATCTGTATATGAACAATAAATCTGAGACAGACCTCCTTGCAGACAGTTTCATCAGCCCAAAATACTTCAGAAGCATTTCATAAACTTCATAGGAGTACTGGATGCAACTTCTAAAACACAAAACTTTAACAAACCTACGCTGGATCCTCTCCAGCCTGACAACTCGCGAAGAATACGATGGACACCAAATCACTGAACAGTAATCAAGAATTGATCGCACAAACGATGATTACAAGGTGGTCAGAGCACGGATGTCGCTAACCTCAGAAGTCGACCTGCTGTTGAATCCCAGCATCTTATTTGCTCTCGAGACAATCGAGTTCAAGTGATGATGGAATGACAGAGCAGGATCAAGAATAACACCAAGGCCTTTGTACTCATAAACATTATCAAGAATCACACCGTTGATCGAGTAGGAAAAGCACACATTATATCTCTTTCTTGTAAATTTTATAGCTTTGCACTTTTTAACATTCAGTTTGAAACCACTAAGGTCACACCAATCTTGTAATCTTACAAGATCACTCTGGATAAGTTCAGAATCTCTGTCGGAACAAATCAGACGAAATAATTTTAAATCATCGGCAAATAACAAAAATTCGCAAAATCTTATCACAGAATCCACATCATTAATGTACAATAAGAAAAGAATAGGACCCAGATGGGATCCCTGACCAACTCCAGATGTAACACGAAATCTGCGGGAAGCATAACCATTCACAATTACAATCTGCTCTCTTCCAGTAAGGTAGGACTTCAACCAATTAATCAAAGGACAGGAAATGGAGAACATTTTATTAAGTTTTAATAAAAGCAGATTAACGGGAATCTGATCAAACGCTTTTGACAAATCGGTAAATATACAATCTACCGTCTTACCGCACTCAATAGCAGAAGAAACAAAACTAGTAAATGAGAACAGATTAGTACAGGTGGAGCGTCCAGACACAAAGCCATGTTGGTTATTTATCACAGAAACTTTGGTGTGATCGGTAATAGAATTAGCATCAGCAACAATTGATTCAAATATTTTAGCAAACATGGATGCAATACAGACTGCACGATAATTCTCAACACTACCGCGGTTACCAGATTTGTGTATCGGAATAACTTTGGTTGTCTTCCATGCCGTGGGAAATGCTCCAAGAGACATTGATTTCCGAAAGATTATAGACAGGGGTCAAGCTAACGAATGGCAATTTTTAACAAAAAAAGAACTACGGTCTCAGTTATGTTTATATCAGACAAAATAGTATTTGTACGATTTTCATAAGTGAATGGAAGATCAGCCCGCCCATAATCCGCATAAACTGATTCAAAATAGTCAGCAAACAAGTTCGAAACCGATTCACCATCGCCAGCAACAACATCATTAAATTTCAAAACACTTGGAACGCAATTAGTCTTTTTATAGGAATTTATGTATCTCCAAAAGCAAGATGGGTTTTGCGTCAAATCATGCTGTACTTTTTCCAAGTAGGCCGCTCTGTTTGTGGAAATGTTAAGCTTTATTTCGCGTCTTAAATCAGAAAACTGTTTATAATGAATCTCTGATTGATAACGTTTGTATAGCCTGTGAGTTAATTTCTTTTTCCAAATCAACGCGCGAGTAATGTCGGAAAACCATGAAGGAAATGAACCTGAAGCCACGGCACGAACCCTCACCAATCTATCAAACACAAACAAAAGAACCTCATAAAATATGTCGACGCAATCATCAATAGTTAGACCATGCGATAAGAACGTCCAATCGATAGATGACAGATCAGAATTGATAGCACTGGAATCACATGATCTGAAGTCATAGTAGAAGTCGTCACCTTGAGAAAGACTAGAAGTACCCACCCCCATCAATTCAACAGACAATGAAGAATGATAAGCATCACACTTAATTAACGTGTCTCCGCTAATATTAGTCACCCTAATATCGGAAGAGTTATAAAAAATCAAGTCCAGCATGTTACCATTTGCATTCGGAGTCGAATTATACTGCACTAAGTCACAAGAAAAGAGATTATCACAGAATAAACTGCTACATTTACTTTCACAGTAAGGTGTGAGGCAATAGTCGTTGTCAACAGCGGACCAATTTATGCCAGGGAGATTAAAATCTCCGGTGATATAAACATGGCAATCGGGTTTGCTAGTTAATATTTCGTTAACAGAAGTAGTAAATTCAGCGTATGAGTTAGTAATTGATGCAGATAAAGAACGAATACTTTTAGCTTGGCTACGTGTATTAATATGCACGAGAATCAATCGACTAAACGGTAAATTTTGCTAGATCTCTGTTGTATAAAATTTTGTTTAAATCGTAAATTAAAGATCTGTTATCTATGCGACTGTGGCTAACGCAAATGCAACGACAATAAATGATTTTGTTCACGTTAATTATTGGTAAAGTACTTTTTCCATTAAGGGGGTAAAAGGGTCTGAGATACAAATAAAGAAGCATATTTTTGTGATTTTTTTTTGCAGAGCACCTTATTTGTTAATACTTTTAAAATTTTTTATATTATTAAGCATTATATTAAGAATGTTTTGCTAAATTTTCGTTAAAAAATATTACAAAATAACCCAGTGGTAGTGGCGAGAACTGAGTCACATAAAAAAAAGAGGTTTAATGTGGTAGGCAGGATAACTCATGGTTGCTTCATCTGAAATTAAAAAACAAAAAATATTTCTTTAGTACATAAGTTTATCTTGGTTGTGAACGAAGGATTCCTTTTTATTTAAATTACAACATAGTTTTTAATTAAGTTGTTATTTTAATTTAAGTAAAAAATCACAGTTTTTTGATTGCACCTTTACCAAATCGTGAAAAATTCATATTTTGTTAATTCCTTCGTTCAAAACCAAGATAAACTTATGAACTAAAGAAATATTTTTGGTTTTTGATTTCTGATGAAGCAAGCATGAGTTATCCTGCCTACCGCATGGAACCTTTTTTTTTATGTGACTCAGTTCTCGCCACTACCACTGGCTTGTTTTGCAATATTTTTTAACGAAAATTTAGCAAAACATTCTTAATATAATGCTTAATAATATAAAAATTTTTAAAAGTATTAACAAATAAGGTACCCTGCAAAAAAAATCACAAAAATATGCTTCTTTGTTTGTACCTGAGACCCTTTTCCCTCCTTAACTTGATTCCTTTATTAGCTCAATCCTGCAAAGAAGTACAGTAGAATCTCTACCAACCGAAATGAAAGGGACCCGTTTGCTTTCATATAAAGAGTGTTTTCGGATATAGAGATTATGAAATAAAAACCAAACTGTGATTTGAAAGCTGTAAATATATAATGTTACTCTTGATATAAATAACAAAACTTGTCTTCGAAGTTACAAATATATCATGCTACTCTTGATTACTCTAAGAGTATTTGTATCTATCTATCTTCCCTGCGAGTCGCTTAGAAAAAATAACATGCATCATGTTACATGAAACGTGCTTGCAAAGGTCTTCTGGATGAAGCGAGCAATTCTCAGAATTTTTCGATATGACAGATTCGGTTGGTAGAGATTCTACTGTTCTTGATTTATTATACCTTACCATCACACTTTGTGTAACAAACCAACATACCTAATCAAAAATGATTTTCTGCCAAAATAAAAGTGGATTAAATATTTGATTTCACACAAAAACATTTATTATTGTTTCGTTTGCAGCAGCCGTATCATACGAAATAAACCTTAAATTAGATAATTCGCCCCTCGGCTTTGCGGAATATTACTATAAAAGTAATTGAAACTAAAAATCTTGGTCTAGCAGAAAATTTTTTAAATTTCAATTGACACAACATACCATTTATGATGTCATCAGCTTGATTTATTTCTATCATATTTTGAAACCAGGTTTTTGTAGCTACTTCAGCTATCGATGTAAATCCTCGTTAGTTTAGCGATCACGACAACCATAGTTACTTCTTCATATTTTATCCAACTTCCTTTGGTACGTACACCTTTGGCCCATAATATTTTTAGTGACATTATAATAATTAACTGAAATCAAGAAATGTTATTAGCAAAATTTAAAAGTTCAATCGAGCATCGAATAATGTTGAAATTTTAAGCTGAACTCCATTAAACTTTTATTAGTATTTTTTATGTGTTATTATTTCTTATGTTTATGCTCATTGTAAATCCACACTTATATTTTTACAACAATAAATCAGTACTGCACCGGGATCTGGAATTCAAAGTTTATAGAGATGCTAATAAATTACTCTTACCATTTTTTTTCAAATACAGTATCTCAAGCTTACACAAGAATAATTATTAGGGCAAGCTAGGATCCATTTATAAACTTTTGAGTTCAAAATCCGATGTTGATGTTTTGCTTCTAACAATTTAACTTGTGCAGACCAATGTTGTTTGATAATTATTATAGCGTATTTGCTAAAATTCAATCGGAAGGTAAAACTTTCCCAATTCTAAACAATATACGAACTTAATTACAAACATAGTCGAGACAGGCCTCAAAAACTGCACTTTCTTGCTGTTTCTTTATTAGTTACTTTTGACGACGCCTATTAATCGGTTTACAGGTCTAATAATATAAGTCACTATGCAAAAACAATCATGTTACAAAACATCGAAAAACTTTTAAGTTAAATTTAAAATGAATTACAAAAACAACATAAAATACATTTCCATTTGAAAAGAAAATTGGAGACTGGACGTTAAATAAGGCGAAAATAACAAGACAAATTTTGAAAATATACGATCAAAGGGAAAATTAGCCATCGTTTCATAAGTCCGTTAAGTTGATACAGTGGCGTACTCGTTTCTAGTTGTTCACTAACCAGATTGTTAGGGCGTTGCTCTTATTAGTGTTAGAAATAATAGGCTTCTAGAAGCTTGCATAAAAGACCTCACAAAATATGGGGCTTACTTCTCAAATGCAGATTTCTTCATTTTTTGAATGCACGCTGTAAGGAAAGTGTTATTCCCAAATGTTGGTACATAGCAAAAGTGTCATCGATTTATAAAAAAGGTGATCGAACCTTAACAAAGAATACTACAGACGCATAAGCATCCTAAACACCGGTTACAAGATATCTAGTAAAATTATAAATACCTGACTCAAGACAATAAGTGAGGTATTGTTATCAGAAAAGCAGCATGGTTTTGGAAAGGCCCGCTCGTGCATTGACGACGTATTTGCAATACAGCAAATTATAGAGAAACGAAAAGAATAAAACTTGGAAACGCATATTGCCTTCATCGATTTCACAACCACATTTGATAATGTAAACAGAAAGAAGTTATGGAACACCGGGAATATCCTAAACATCTTATTGATTGTATAAAATCATTATACAATAATACCCAAGTGGCAATTGGTCTTGAAAGCCTCTGCAGTAAACCTTTTATCACAAACAAAGGAGTTAGATAAGGGTGTCGTATTTCACCAACACTTTTTAATATTTACATTGACATCTTTGCCCTACGAAGATCGAAAAAGTCCGGCCTGAAAGATATACAAATTAGCAAAGAGCAGTTTGTTAAATGTCTGTTATATGTTGACAATCTTGCAATTATACAAGATAATGAGGACGACCTCGAACAAGCGTGCCACCAAATCTTTAAGATAGGACAAGAATATGACCTTAATGTCTCACTTCACAAAACAAAAACTATGGCATTTTTAGGAAAGGAAGCAGTTAGAACCAAAATACATATAATGTTAAGGTTTGTACTTATTCTTCACAATAAGTACAAACCTTAACATTATTTAATCAACTTCACAAAACGTAATTATTATTTTAAAATACATATAAATGACCAACAGTTAGAACAAGCGAGTAACTTCAACTATTTATGATACGATGTCAGCTATGGGCATAATAACGACACCAAAGTTAAAACGCACAGATTTCAACGAGTCTGTGGTACGATAAGAACATTTCGAAATAAAACTAGAAAAGATACTCAAATAAAATTCTATAAGGTTATGGCGATCCAATACCAATCACTGCCAATTGTATGGCAGTGAAACTTGGGTTTTCGACGTGATTCACGAAGATGTCAGCGAGAGCGGTTGAATTGGTAGTCGAATAATCATTCAGTAAATTTGTCGTCGTAAGTAACTAGCAAAGAAAATGCAATGTTAGGTTAAGCTGAATACAATAAAAGCCAAGTTTTAAAGTTATTATTAAGGACAACAAATTTTACGTTTATGCGTTTAATAATTTTTTCGCTATTCTTTTGTAAAAAAAAATGACCCTAAATCAATTTTTTCACGTATAAAATCAAAATTTGTTGTATTAAATAATCCACTAACCTAGGGTAAACCAAAGAGGATAATAGCACTGGTTGTTATGAAGTCACTTGCCCGTAATTTAAAATTCATTCGTTTTTTTATATTATCTTAATTAGATGCTGTCCTTATGATTATGCTTAGGATAGGATGACATTTGAACTACTTATCGTCTACATTAAGCAGTGGCGTAACCAAAATCAAATCTCGTAATTAAAAAACAAAAGGTTTGATTATTTATAAGTATTAAAAAATCTCCCGCTCCAGAGCGTCGGGATGGGGGGGGGGAATCAAAAGTCAAAACCATCCATTTCCACAGTTTTTGTTAAATATCTCAAAAATGATCCGAGATAAAGTAAATACTACTTGGTACAAAATTAAAGGTCGTTAAATTTCCTACAAAAATGATCCTATAAATGTTTTTGGTAAACCCCACAGATTAGAAAACTTTATTTAGGCGGTAAGTAATATTATCAAAAGTGTAATATTATACTACCTTAGGTTTAACGGAATATTGCCATTAATTTTTCATGTTGTGAATAGCAACATTAAGAATTTAACAGCTATAGTCGATGAACTATACGTTTAATGTTGGTGGCGCATCGAATGCAAAACCACATTTGAAAAAGGAAACGTCATTAAAAAATTAAAATGTAGTGGTTATGTGTGTTGCCTAATTAAGAATGTTGAGAAGTTACCGTAATACTTAATCGTACCTAATACTTTTACAAAACATATTTTCACTGAACGGCTGAACAGATTTTTTTGCATCATAGCTAAGAACACTCTCCATCAAACAAAAAACAATAAATCAAAATCGGTTCATCCATTTCGGAGGTACGATGCCACAGACAGATACACACGTTAAACTTATAACACCCCTCTTTTTTGCGTCGGGGGTTAAAAATGAATTGAGACTCGAAGCTGAAATGCAAAAAGAATGTAACACAGATCAATTGATTATATTATGTACTAAATCATCTACCGTCTTCAATATTAACCAAGACTGAAGATAGAATATTTTTCGTCGATGGACCTGGAGGGACTGGTAAAACTTTCCTTTATAATTGTTTAATTAATTTTCTTCGGGGAATGATAAAGGAATTATTACTGTTGCGTGGACAGGCATTGCTTCTATATTATTACCTGGAGGAACAACTTCACGTCGAGTATTTAAATTACCCATTGTAATAGATAATTACTCGTCATGTCATCTAATAAATCTGAAATATAAGCCACACCTTCACGAGGCAGATGTTATCATTTGGGATGAAACTTCAATGATTCCAAGTAGAGCTATTGAAATGATTGATGCCAAATTTATGTAAATGTAAAAAACCGTTTGGTGGCAAATTTTTTATTTTCGAAAGTGACTTCTGTCAAGTTTTACCTGTTATAAAATACGCTCCACCTATGAAGACAGTCAGTTCTACTTTGAAGTCAACATCAATTTGGCCAAGCTGTATTAAATTTCAATTAACGAAAAACATAAGATCATCTGGTATTGAACATGCAAATTGGTTATTGAACATTGGGAATGGCAATATAAACGTATTAAAAGTACCGAATAACTGGAAATCTACAAATGTAATCCAGGATATCTGTAGCAACTACATTTTTGCCAACGCCGATCTCTCAGATAGACTTATACTGGGTGCTGAATGAATTAGCCAGACATATGAATTTAACATGTAAAAACTTATTTATGCAAATTCCTGCTTCCCTAATTATTTTAGAGAAAAAATGAAAGACAAAAATTAATGCAAAAATATAAGACATTGGCCCGATCAAATTGCACCGATTTGAAATGCATTGCCTATTGACATTTGAAAATAAGTAACAGTAAATTTATATTGATTTGTTAGTCTTAACATTCTTGATTACATAATAAAAGATAAAATCGCATTTAAAATAAGAGTTTATCAATAATTAAAAAAGATGGAAATTGAAAATAGGAAGAAAATTTTGCACCTTTTTGCAGAAAATCCAACGGTGTCACATTCTGTGATCGCAAATGGAACCAACACTGTGAAATCAACAGTGACTCGGGTTATAAATCGATTCAAGGAGACCCAAAGTGTTGATCGAGCCCCAAGAACTGGAAGAAAATCTTGAATACGTGATAAATTTTGCATGAACTATTTTTACAATAAAATTTACCGTTTATTTGCGAAAAACCGATTTTTCGACCTTGGACCTTGCATAAAATTTTTATCCGAAGTGGGATCAATGGGAATTTTTGACATTTCATTTATAATGATGAATTAAGGTCTGTACAGATTTCAGCTCTATGTGAGTTTCTCCCAGCTTTATCAAACTGTAATAATTATTTTTGTAAAATTTCAAGTTTTAATTAAAATGAGTTGTTGAAAGTAAGGAAACAAATTGTGGACAGTTGGTTAAGTGTTGAGGGTATATCGTTCAGACAAAGTGCAAAACAGTTAAATACGTCGCACCAAACAGTGAGAGCTTAATTAATTACAAAATATGGGGAAGAACTAACATTTAACGACTTGCCAAGATCCGGAAGAAAAACCGGATCTTATAACAAACATATTGATCGGAAAGTGCGCAAGTTAATCGAATCAAACAGATCACTCTCGGTCCGCGAAATAGCGAAAAAATGTGGGAACAGTCCAGCGAATGTTCAAGAAATCAAAAAGAAACACAACCTTAAAACACATAAGAAGCAACAGATTCCAAAACGTAGTCTAAAACAACAAGCTGTTGCGAAAAATCGAGCACGAAAATTGTATGAGGAATTTTAGTCAATTTTGAAGGGTGTGTACTGATGGACATTCTTATGTTAAATTGGATGGTTCGACTTTACCGGGACCACAGTTCTAAATAAAAAAGAAAGGGGAGCCTGTTGGTGACTCGGTTTCATCGACCCCGACAGAAAAATTCTGTGAAAATGTGCTGGTTTGGCAGGCGATTTTCTCCTGTGGCAATCGCACCAGTTCTTTTTTTACAAAGAGGACAATTCAGAAAACTACATCAACGAGTGCTTAAATAAAGAATTTTACCATTCATTAAGAAACACGACGGACCTAGCGTCGGCACATTACGCGAAAACTAAGCAAAAAAAAACAGGGCAAAGACAACCAAAAACCTGAACGAGTTTAAAAAAAACATGGGTTAGTGCAACCAAAAAGTATCCGAAAGCTCTGCCCGAACTCTTATGCGAGGAGTAAAATGTCAAGTTCGAAAGTTCGTTAAAAATGAAAAATAAAAATCTCAAATTTTATAATGTTATACGAACATTATAATGAATTTTTGTAATATAAATGAAAAAGTTGTTTCTTGCGGTGAGGAAATAAAATATAGCTCATTTTTAGTGGCAAGTTAATTATTCTCATACATTCCTTATCTGTAGACGTTTTAAAAGCAACGTTTTTTCGGAAAATACAATAGCTCGGAAACTAGATAGAACAATAATTATTATTTTATACTTTTGCGCATAATTTTTACTCCTACTATATTTGATATGACATCATTATGTTAGGTATAAAATGTACAGAAAACGCCAATTTAAAATTTTATTAATTTTTGGGACCTTTCGCTTTGTTCGTAACGTTCGTTCGTAAATAACGCTTTGTCCCTATTTGAATTATTTGTAGAAATCTTAAGGTCTTTCTTCTTTACGAAAGTAAAAAATGTAAGCAAAAAAACATTTTTTTCCGTGTTATTTTCATGCAAAAGTTGCTAACGGTTGAACTAATACTACTTTAAAATCGTTTGTAAATTGTTTTGTTGTAATAAGTATTGTTTAATAATATATTTAAAGCAAATTTATTCTTTCCTGTTTGTCGCCTCGCCGTCGATAATAATTATTCATACTTAGCGGGTAATATCAATTTAGTTTTCACATTCCCCGCTCGCCAGATGTGATTGTTTGGAGCGCATTTAAAGTTAAATCTTTTCTAACCTTGATTATTATTGCGTTAAGTGTATTGATTTGATAAAGTTTGAGATGTGTTATTAAATATATTTAATTTGTTACAACGAATTATAAGTTAGTTAAAACAAAAAGACTTGCGAGTTCCACATTGCAAAGAACGCGTAACATTGGCATTTGCGGTAGTAAACTTTAGTCATCCAAAATTGTGAAGTTTTTAATGTGTGCTTTAAGGTAATAATCGTGAATTTTATTATATTTGCATAATGTGCGTAATGAGTAATTCAAAGGAGAGACAATTTAAACAATTACAATTATTGTAATTTTCGGGGGTTTGCCAAGTTTAGGGTATTAATCGGAATTGCGAATTATAGTTGGAAGGATCGTGATCATCTAATTTCTAATTAACAAATATTGTAAAAGGAATCGTCCATAGTCCAGCTCGTTTTTAGAATTTGTTACGAAGAAATATTATACAAATCAAAAAGTAGATTTTTGTTTTTTGTTGATTTTAATTGTGAATTTCTTGCAACCAAAAACGTTTAGCGGCTTTTGAGTGTTATTTATAATTTAAAAATTTTTTTTTAAATTGTTGAATAAACCGCGTCTTAATAGATAAAACAAAAGACGTGCGGCGAAGTTCCACATTGCAAAGAACGCGCTTGGCTTTTGTTTTTTAAGTATGGCGTCGCGTCAGTGGGTATAAAATTATTTAGTTATTCAAAATTGTTTTTCATATAATAATCGTGAATTTATTACAATTACATTAAGTGCATCGCGAACAATCTAAATTATTATTGTAATTTTCGGGGGTTTTCAAGTTTAGGGTATGCGATTTATAAATAAAAATTAGTTTTCAATTTGTTGGATAAGCCGCGTCATTAACTTTGAGTGCCGCGTGCATTTAGTCACCCAAAATTATTCACTTTTTAAGGTGTTATTTTGTTGATAACGCAGGTACATTTTTCATATTAATCATTGGTAACAATGTTTGTTTAAAAACCTTTGTTTCGTTACGCTGTGCTAAAGACGTAGTTGCTTTTCACACAAAGCTTCCAGTTTTTGTTTGCGTGCGTTAAAATTCGTTAGTAATTAACTTTTGAACGTTAAAATTTTAGTGACGGTTATGAAAATACGCATTCCTGGAAAGAAGTATTCGGCAACTTTTAAAGGTAAAATTTCAATGTCAATATTTTTGTGTGTGTAAAACTTACCGCAGCATTTCGAAAACTGTTCAGGTATGATCCGGTTAGCAAGTGCCGAAGAAGAAAACTCGGGTCAAATACAAACGAGCACCTTTATCCAAACCGCTACGGTTTACAGTACACACCATGCTTTGCCGTTAATTTGGAATTTAGTAAACCACAATTTGGTGTTCTCGTCATTTGTTTCATCTCGAGTTGATAAATTATTGAGTTACCGTGTCAATGGCTGCTCCATACACAAAGCTCATTTTCATCAATGCAATCATTTTCCAAGTTTCTGCAAATAGAAAATACATTTTAAATGTAAATCACTAACAAGATTTAAAATGCTTCGTCATTTCTTTGGTACAGGAAATAAAAATATTTTAAATTCGTTCATTCTAATTAACAAGGGCTTAAATTTAATCTACAACTGGACATTAGGATGTGAACATGTCGAAGAAATCAATTTATATGCTTAGTAAATATCTTTTTTCTTTCAGGATATCGTCCGAGAAACATTGGCAGATAAACAGATCAATCGTGTGCGCGTTACGGTCATCGATAATAGTATCGGTTTGTGGTGACGAGTACGAAATTTTGTGTGTAAAACTTTGACCGATGCAGGTCAAATTTGCTTGTTATAAGTGTTCATTTTAAAACTTTCTTTAATCGAAATCGATAACAAATAATATGTGAGTGTGTTACGAGGAGCTAAAGTTTGATTGACTTTTCATGGTGGGAGAGAGCTGATCTCGGACAACATAACTGGCAAAAGGACTACAGTGTTAAAGGTAAGCAAAGACAAATATTTTTACAAAAGTTCATAAAATATCTTTTGAATGTGTTTTGTTTGGCTAACGTAATCCTAATTAAGTATTAATTTTTTTCTCTCTTTGTTTTCAGGTAGGATTCAACTTCGTGGGTAAAGGAGTTAAAAGGTCAGTGAAAAATTATTTCTCCTTGTGATGTAGCAGTGTAGCAGTGGAAAAATGAGTGATTAAATATGACGTGTTACAGTAATTTATGTGCAATAAATAATTTTCTGCAAGCTGCAGGTCACGAACACAAGCTGAAAACTCGATGTGCTATTTGTAGATTTCAAGCAAGCTTATGACAGCATCAACAGAAGGCAACTCTTCCAGGCACTACAAGATTTTGGAATCTCTACAAAATTGATACGACTGGTAAAAATGACGCTACAAAAAACAGAAAATAAAGTAAAAGTGAATGGGGTGCTATCGAGAGATTTTGAGGTAGAACAAGGATTAAGACAAGGAGACCCACTCTCGGCAGTGTTGTGCAATTTAGAACTTGAGAAGGCATTACAAAATGGTGGAATTAACAGACAGGCCACTATATTAAAAAATAACCCGAGGTATTAACTGCGAAGGAACAATAGTAACTGAAGAAAGTCAAATACTGCCATACGCGGATGATGTTGTTATAGTATCGAGAACAATGAGAGGTATGACGAAGATCCTGAGAACCATAAAACGAGAAGCATATAAAATGGGATTAAGTATTAATGTAAACAAGACGAAATACATGAGATGCAGGAGAAAAGATGGTGACAATAACAGAGAACTAATCATAGATAACTGCGCGTTTGAACAAGTAAAAAAATTTAACTACCTCAGAGTTCTGATTAACAACAGAAATGAAAGACAGGCAGAAGTAAGACAAAAGATTCAAGCGGCCAACACGCAAATAAGAGTACACTGAAAGATAAGCAAATACAAAAGAAAACCAAGATCAAGCTATACAAATCGTTAATTAAACCGGTACTCACATATGTTTCTGAAATGATCTGCATCATGAAAGATTCACTCGGAACGATAGCAGATGGGAGGAGAAGACATAGTGAAGTACATTAAGGCACAGAGATTGAGATGGCTGGGACATGTCATGAGAGCCAATAAGGACGAAACGATAAACGCGATAGTGATGTGGAAACCGACTGGGGGATGAACCAAAGGCAGAATAAAATGTATTAAAACCATAATGTATGCTAAGAGGATTAATCCACCTCAGTAAAATAGATTTTGAAAGTTTTTGCACAGCCTAATTCGAATAGAATGTTGTGCTATTAAATAATAATAATAATGTGATGTGGCAGTGTAGCAGTGGTAAAATTAGTGATTAAATATGAAGTGCTACAATAATTTATGTGCTATAAATACCTGGCAGTCTGATAAGTCCCTGTCCCTAAGAGATGACATTAGTATTCACTAGTTTGAACCATTTTTGACAAGCTTCGTCCTTTAAATTACGTCTATCAAAATTTCAGCCATTTACGATTACTCAGTCACAAGTTACAGCACCGAGAAGAGACCAACCAATCGGTATTTTTTAATATGGAAAAAATTGAGTTCCGAGTTTTGATTAAACACTATTATTTACGCAAGAAAACGATAACCGAGACCAAAGCCAAGCTGAATAAGTATTACCCGGACTCTGCACCGTCGATTGAAACGATTCATAAATGGTTTACTGTTTTTGTTGTGGACCTACGAGCACCGACGATGCTGAACGTTCTGGACACCCAAATGAGGTTACTACACCAGAAAATATCGATAAATCCATGATACGATGTTGAATGATCCCAAAGTGAAATTAAGGGAGCTAGCTAAGGCTGTAAGCATATCAATAGAATGTGTGGGCTAAGATATTTCTTACATACGTTTTTGTCGACTAAAAATGAATTCGTGTTACAACTTCCCAGCAGAATTTGAGCGTGTTTATGCGTAATCCGAAAGACTCTTTTCGCCGATTTATAACAATTCATGAAACCTGGATCCATTACTATGCACCAGAGTCAAAACAATGGATGGAAAGTGCTCCAAAGCGTCCGAAAACCCAACAATGGGCTGGAAAAGTTATGGCCTCCGTATTTTGGGATGCGCATGGAATAATTTTCATCGACTACCTTGAAAGAGGTAAAACTTTAACTGGCGCATATTATTCATTATTGGATCGTTTGAAAAATGAAATTGCTAAAAAGCGGTCAAATTTAAAGAAGAAAACAATCTTTTATCATCACGACAATGCGCCTGTTCATTCATCGTTACCTGAACAAGCAAAATTGCACAAAATTGGGTTTGAACTTATCCCTCAACCACCGTTTCGCCAGACCTGGCCCCTGGTGACTTCTACCTGTTTTTAAACCTGAAGAGATGGTTCACCGGTAAACGTTTTTACTCAAATGAGGAGCTCATAGCTGAAACTGAGGCCTAATTTGAGGAACTTCCGATTGACTACTACTGGGCCGGTAAAAAAAAGTTAGAAAATCGTTGGACTCGTATCGAACTAAAAGGAAAGTATGTTGAGAATTTAAATCGAATTTGGCCAAAAAAATGTTTCAGTGTTTCATTATTCGGGGACTCATCAGGCTGCCTAGTAATTTTCTGAAATTCACACAAATTTTAGAAAAAATGAAATATTTAAAAGTACATAGTTTAATAGTTTAGTTTTTCAATAGTTGCGTACGAAAGTTAAAGAACTACAGTGTCGTCAAGTACCACGCATCGACGGGCTAGTGTGCGTGAAACCGTGGCTGCATTTCTGGTTGCGCCGAATATACCCTAGATCGGAAAGTCTAATATAAATCGGCAATTCCGCGTTCTCTGTCAAATTCGATTAGCGCATCGCAAATGATTCGGGTCTACTAAAATTACAAGCGACAAATACTGCAATATAGGACCAATCGAAATTTTTTGTCTAGTTATTTCTAATAAATTTATTATTTTTCATGATTTTATAATATAACAAAATAAGTATTATGTCATGTCGTAGGTCCTTGGAAAATTAGAAACGTTGCGTTGCAATAACGTGTAAAATTAGATTTCGATAGGTACAAAATCACAATTAGTTTTATAAATCTTAATATAAACAATAATTATTAAACAATCTAACCACCTTTTTTTGTAATAATTAAATTTATTTAACAAGTTTCATTGAATTCTCACCATGATCGGTGATCACAAATATCTTTTCAAGGCTACCGGATTTTAGAAAATTCTTTCGTTAAAATGTCAAATATAAATAACAAATTGTTCATCATAATTATTACTAGAGCTACCATTTAAGTTTCTACAACGACCACTAAATGGCGCTATTATTCAATTATATTATTACTATCCATTGTCACTTTATCGTCCAAAAAATTTAATTAAAACCTTTTACTTTTCTGTCGACGTTTCGAGTTTATTATTCAACTCTTCTTCAGGACTGCAATTGAGAATATGTATTCATAACGTCAATCGGTCATAAACCAAAATTGCCTACCTTCCGCATTAGGTTACCCAAAAAATACAGTCGGGATTCCAAACTACACGTCATCCAACACGCCTCTCATGCGTTTACAAAATTAAAATGAAAACCGCCAAACGCAATAATATAATAAATCAATAAATTACAAAATTTCGCTAAAACTGAAAATACAAACAAAAAAAAACACAAGAAAGCATTTGTTATGGAGATCTCATCAATTCCTAATTTATCCTCATTTAGGGGTGTTGCAATTCTTTTTTCAATTTTCGAAGAAGTTTTATATTTTATTAATTTTAGGACCGAGTGATATCTTATTATTAGATTAGATATCTGCAAGCATTTGGTACTCGTATTTTGTATTTTAACGAAATTTTGTAATTTATTGACTTGTTATATTATTGCGTTTGATGGTTTCAATTTGTAATTTTAATTTTGTAAACGCGTGTTGGATGACGTGTGGTTTGGAATGCCGACTGTATTTTTTAGGTAACGTAATGCCGAAGGTACAAAATTTTGGTTTATGACCGATTGACGTTATTAATACATATCATCGGCTTGGAGCAAAAACAAGATAACTCCAAAATGATAGTTTTGAGATAATGCGACTTGAATGTTGAGTTGACAATGTAAAAGTATACAAATTCAAAACTAAATATCTTAATAAAAATTTTATTAGTGTTAGTACAATTATCTGATTTTGCCAGAACGTAGTTGAGTATGATTCGTATCCAATCGTGTAGATAACTCATTTTGTCAAAAAATGGAGTTATCTTGTTTTTGCTCCAAGCCGACGATATTCTCAATTGTAGTTCTGAAGAAGAGTTGAATAATAAACTCGAGACTTCAACAGAAAAGTAAAAGGGTTTTATTTTCTCATAGTCCAATTTCCGATAAAGGTGTTTTATGATATTACCATTTTCGTAAAATTTTACATTTTTTATTGAGACGTTGGTGGTAGTTTAGAAATTGACCTAGTAGTTTTCTTAGTGAGCGTTTAAAAAAATTAATTTTGTGAGAAAATGGAAATTTCACAAAAATTAATACCACAGAAACTATCAATTAGCCTAAATCAGTCGTTGGACCATTTTAGTAAAATTGAATTTTGTTTATGACATTTTACTTCTTAGTACAGGCATGTGACCACTTCAAATGTTTTATGTAAAATTAATGATTAATATCATTTTAATTAATGTTAACAATAATAGTGCAGTTGATAGTATTATTTAAAGATATAATTTTCTGGTAGAATAGCCCCGGTTGTAGAACTAGTTCTATTAGTATCAACAATCTTTATAGATTTTTCAATATTTCCACCAGAGAAAATTTGATTTGAAATTTTTTCCTTATTTTCTAATGAATTTTCTACATAACTTTCTGCAATTATTGATGATGATGAATAGTCGCCAAAGTCAGCTTCCGCATCTGCTAAAATAATGCAGAAGACCTTCTGAAAGAATGGCCCATGTATGATGGACAATCTTTTAGTTTTCTGCTTTGTTAAAAGATTAAAAAAAGACGATGTTCCATATGTGCTGGACGAAGAGCTGCACATTTCCGAAAAATATCTATGTTATTATATAAATCGGTTTGTTGTGTAGTAATGGTGAAGACTTTGTCTACTTTAGTTTTGATGTCTGACACCCTACTATAATTGCAAATCCCAGATCCTCGATGCTGTCTATTGTCATAGATGATAATTCCTGTAGACGACAAGCTCGCTGACTCCCATTACTGCAACCACCTATAACAGTCAAAGTGAATTTAGTAAGAGGTGATGAACTGTGTTACTTGATAGTCACCTTCATCATTAGAAATTTCTTATCAGGTGCTACTATCATGAATTTATCGATCTGTTCTTTTGCGATTATTTTAGATTTCTTAGACTTAAATCCATCTGAGCAACGTTTTAAAAATTCAATCAGTTTTGAGATAATTTTTATGTTTATATCTTCTTTCACTATTAGAACTGCCTTTATCATTAAATACTTGGACCAAAGTGTAGATGCTTTGTGGTGTGGCGACCACCAAAATAATCCGATAATCCTCTTATCAATCATTTATTTCCATATAAGTAATTATTTATGTCATTTAAACAAGGAAAATAAATTAGTAAAATAGCTAAACGGACTTCTTCGGTAAGTTTCGTTGATTTTTTGAGCACACACCATTTCTGGAATTCGTTGTAAACTCCTTCATACTAAACCCTAGATTTTCCGGGCAACAGATTTAACGTAGCTTGTTTTGCAGCTTCGACGATATCTCGTGGATTGGCAGTACTCGAAATGACCATTATGTAAATTTTTGTCGTCATATTTGTCTGTTAGTGAATACTTTATAAAATGCTTTATCAGACTGTTAAGCTCAAAATGATGAATACGGTTGCAAGTCATGGTACCCCGCCTGGAAAGTCTGCAGGGTACGGAATACCTCCCAGATAAGGCGATTCGATAAAATTAAACCCGCAATTGGAGAATAATGTAAAAATATTGTGATTTTCAATTTCAACATTTCTTACAAGTTTTCAATTTCTAAAGATGCAAAATTAATGTCCAGCTAAGAATATTTTTAAGCTTTTGTTATCTAACATAATTATTAATAAAAAGGATAACGAATTATTATTGTCATTAGATTAAAAAAAAATAGTTGAGTTTAAACTTTTGGATGCGTTGGCGGTCAGTTTTGAAAACACCCTGCGTAACACGAAGTTTTAGATATTTTTAGTTTCCGAACTCTTTAGTAAGGAAAGTATTATTATCTGAAATTGAACAAAAAATTGACCCCTCATTTTTTAAATCAAATTTTTATGTTTCGAGGTTCCCTTATACTAGATATCTAAAATTTTTGAAAAAGTATGTCTGTGAACCGATTAGCATCTAAACGAAGTAACGAAATCACTCCAAATTTTAAATTTAAGTTTTGATCTGTTGTGGCACAAAGCCCAGTGAAGATGAATAAAATCTAATGGGGAGAACGGGAGGTTTACTTGAAGCTATAAGACATGGTGGATTCACCATAACTTCTAAACGCAATGAAATAGGTAAAAGTTTATTACGACAAAAACTGATCACTATCAAATTACTTACAAGTTTAAGTGTGTGAAAAACAATTTTTGAGTGAAAGGAAAGATATGTAAACGTTAAGCAGAGTCTCAGCAAGAGACGCAATGCAAATTTGGACCATTTATATTCCGAAATAAGAATATGCAAGAGAATTAAGATTTGGTAAAACCACGTGCTTTTGAAACTTCAAATGCTCCTAGCCAGCTCCTCTGGATGAGCAAACTTTTATAAAATCTCTTGAGAGTGTTCCTGGAACTTTCCACCAAGTTTGAAGAAAAATCGGTAGATAACAAAATTTCCAAATAAATATTAGTAGGCTGTGGAAAATTAGATGGCAGTGTAATTTAAAATTTATAAGAAAATGTTTAGAATCAAGAATGCGTTTTTACAAAATGATATAAAAGGCGATGGGAAAACAATGAAATATAGTCAAATTTTGGATATTTTAAAAACGCATGTTAGTGCCGGTTTTATATGCGAATGACGCCCAAATTGTTGTTTTTTTTTTTAAATTGATAATGCAAGTTAAAAACTTAGACGAAAGTGAAAGTGAGATTACCAACAAAAGAAATTTGGAAAACTTTAACAAGTTACGACAATTTACGTTTAAATCTTATTTTGTTTTAGAGTGACGGTTAAAAATAATTAGAAGTCATAAAAGTGTTACTTTAATTTATCGGTAACAATTTTATTTGCATTTTTGTTTTTGACGATTATTTCGATTTTCTGAATGATTTTCACTATTATTGCTCCCCTGATTAGATTTAGTATTGTAGGTTTTTCTATCCGAGGTAAATTGGGAGTTCATTTTTCGGAAAATTTTCAGTTTTTGTTAATAAATAATAACCAGTTATAACTTTTTTATGTATGCAAAAAACCATTAAGGGACGCCGATTTTTCAAGTTGGCGGAGATTCCCGAGTTTGAATTTTCCAGAACTTTAAAGACGCTCGCTAGTAAGTTCAAACCAACATCCACATCAAATTTTAAAAACTTCTGAATTATTTCGTTTATTTGCTGAAAATATGCATAGTTTAGTTGTCTGTATTTGCCCATTAGCCGGTTTGCATTATTAAAAATGCAAAGTTTCCAAGTTTCATTGCACGTTCAAGGGTACCCATTCACCATCTTTCAAGATATCTACACTTTAAAATTGTCTTATTGAAATCGTTTAAAGTAGTTCTCAATGGCGGTATACCACGACAGGAGCATAGCACCTATCGATGTTGATTTTTAGGTCTCGACTCACAAATACAACTTCTATCAATGGTGCAAGTCCCTTGTTAGTTGAAATTAATGCGTTTCCTTAAAAAAGAAAATACTGCCATCATTGTGCAAATGTAAGCTGGGATTTTCTTTGAGGCATTTCGAATTTTCGGTGTAAAACAAAATAGCAGATTGTCTTATTCGGATATTGAAAGTGAAACTTTCTTTGCACGCAATTACTTTATGATCAAAAAGTACCCGGAATTTCTCAATTAAACGAACCGCGCTTGAGATATTGCCAAAAGAATTTTTTTTCTGGGTTAGTACATCTGCCAGTTGTTTACATCTCAATTTTGAGAGCAATATGTCCGATAGTTCATGCGTAATAGTTTTGTAAACAAGTCATTATTTTGTGTATTTTGCTATGCAGAATTTAGCTAAGCAAAGAGTCTACCTAAAATTGTGTGTTTCTAACAACATAATATTATCATGTACGGAAGCGTTGAAAATGTTAACGGTAGCCTATGGGGGGGGGCGGGGAGACTGGACAATGCCGAAAACACAATCATACGAATGTGGTACCAAGTATTTAAAGCGGGTGTTATTGTGCTGGATAACTTGCCTCGTTCCGGTCGTCCATCACCTCTGCGACTTTACGAAAACGTCGAAAAAACTAAGAAAATTGTGCTCGAAGATCGTTGTGAGCATCAGAGAGATTTTGGTGTCTCCTTCCGATCCGTGCAGAACATTATGCACGATGTTTTGGACATGAAACTAGTTAAAGCGCGACTTGTGCCGAGAATGCTGAAGATGTTGCACAAACAACATCGTATTGCTGTCGCTCTTCTTCTCACGACTCAAGTTACCACTTCGTGGAAAGCGTTTTGAGGCGATAAAAGAGAATTCGCAGAAGGAGATTCCAAAATTGGCATATGAAAAGTGTTTTAAAGATTGGAAAAATCGTTGGCGTATGTGCATTGCTTGCGATGGAGATTACTTTGAAGGGGGATTACTTTTATTGAGAAATTCTGAGTACTTTTTGATCATAGTAGTATTGCACGTTTATTTAACATTTTTTTAAAATTTAAATTCGATTGTTTTGAAGAGTATTATATAAATATAGTATAAATTGACGCGTCATTTACTTTCATTTGTTTTTAGTTTTACGCAAACTATTGTGCCGGCTGGACATCATTTTTGTTTTCTTTTTTCTCGTTTTAAATTGATGCCCTTATTTACAAATGTCCATAAAACTTTAAACAAACCCTTAAATTTACAGATGATATCTATTGGCTTGTTACTACTAAGGGATAATTTCCATCGACTAGTTAAATTCGACGACCTGTTCAAGTTTTACGGACGTTTGTGAATACGGGCATAAGTCTAATTAGTTATCGTATTAAAATTAGTGTCAAGTTTAAGTGAATGCGAAAATTTAAAACAACGCGAACTATGAACAATAATTTAGGTTTCGAATTTGGCGTATAACATTTTTAAGTTTTCCTTGGTTAGCGGAAAAGGATACAAAATACGATTGCCAAAATCAAAGAAATTAACTTAAGGTAGAATTTTCTTATTTCTATTATTAAAATTTTTAAATTAATTTATGATTATACGAAGCTCGAATACGAATACGCTCTTGTGGTGTATCTAAGCTGGAGCATGTAAGAAACGTAGAAATAAGTAAAAGAATGAGTGTCGATGGAACAATAATAGACACCATAGAGGAGAAACGACTGATGTGGTACGACCACCTGCAAAGAATGGAAGACTACAGATGGCCAAAAAGAATATGGGAATGGGAATCCCTAACAAAAAGAAGAAGAGGAAGACCGAAATTAACTTGGCAGAAACGCGATGAACTCCCGAAGACTCCCAGAGGGTGGCAGGGAGAACCGATAGGCTTGGCGTGAAGGGTGCGAAATACCATTAAACACATTGTAAAATATTCGCTAATTCGGGTACAATAAACGCAAGTGAAATGCAAAATAATTTTGAAATGTGTAAGAGAGAGAAAGGTATATTTTCAGTGTTTTACTGCAGTCACTGACGTGGCCAGGATTAGTAATTAAAAAATGCGGAATTTTCACCACCTCAAACAAACCTTCATCTAGGTAATCTAAAAACTTGGAAGTAAGACGTTTTTTAAACGTTAACTGACATACCATTTTGTTGTCATCAACCTCGATTCATTTGTGCCATCTCTTAAAGGCAAAATTGCTGTCGATGCTTAGCTTTTGATGTAGATCCTTCTTAGATTGGCCTTAATTTCAGAAACACGACCACTCATTGTTAGTTATGACAATTAACTGAAATAAAAAAATTATATTTTAAAGAGTTTGTCTCGAAATCCATTCAAAACATTTCTTTCACTTGGCAAGCATCCAATTTTACTTTGACAATAATAATTGTTAAAAAATATAATTAATTAACGTTCGGATGCATAGACAAGTTTTAAATAATACCAATTTGTTTTTATTGCAATTTTATTTACATCCATATTCAAATACAACACGTGACTAATACTGGAAACGTTATTTTTAAAATGGACCTTTTCTCAACCGAGTAACATTGCAACGAAAACAAGTTTGACCTTATTGGTCTTACTTAGAACTTGTAACTTATCTATGAATCCAAGCACAAATCTGTTAGTAAGCGTTTATTTTAAATGTAGCATTTTAAGTACTAGTAATGCCTCTTCTACGAATGCGTGTATCAATTATCCATACTCTTGTTGTCGTCTGTTAATCAATCAAATAACAAAGGTTTTTTTTTCTGAAATTTTGGACAAGATCTAATAAAACCCTAACTCTTCTCAGTGTTTCGGGCATATGTTATGCTTCTTCCTAGGTAAAGAATTGCAAGCAGAAAATTTTAAATAAAATAATCCAAACAACTAAAATATGATACCATAAGTTCAGTGCAATTAACAATTTCAAAAATACGTCGTCAAATTTTCAAAGCACAAAATTAAACAATGTCAAACAAAACGACAAGAGCGATTTAGCAATCTCGGAGCAAAATGATTAGAAAATTAAAACAATTTACTCACCACTAAGATTACCGCAAAAGATACTAAGCTTTTATTTGTTTTATCTATGATTAACACAGCATTTGTTAGTTTTTATAAAAACATTTCACTAAAGTATTTCTTTAAGTAATTTTTCTTATTCTTATTATTATTATTAGGAAGTTTTACGTACCCTATATCGACTTCATTTATTGTAGATTTCCATTGGTTTGTAGATTTTGCACGCCAATGCTTTTGGTTAATTTCCTTCAAAATTGTTAATTAATTTGTATGGTATATATTTGCTAAAAATCGATTGGTATATTAATTTATAATTTACAGTTATATAAAATACCTTCAGAAGTTCAGGTTGCTCAATTGGAAACAAACATTACATGAACTTAATTAATTTATAGGCGAATTAATGGGAGACTCATAGTTGGCAGGTTACTGGTACAGATGAAACGTTTTTTTCTGCCTCGATCTTTCCACTGCGTGGATATTTTTCTTTTGCCGAGTTTCAGTCACATCAAGGACGGCCTAATTTTCTGAGAAACGGAAACCTCAGGACATATGAAACAAATATTTTAAATGAAAAATTACATGCGAGAGGGCACATTGCTGAAAATTCTTCAAGACTACTCGTTAATTTTTATTGCTGTCCATAAATACTCGAGTAGTTTGTAAATTGCCTGCACAGTTTATGACTAATTTCTGCTTCCCCAACATTGTCTTTACCTTACCGACCCACGGTGTCCATTGTGTATGGGTGTTGGAAGCTTTCCTGATCATAATATGCGATACATGTACGAGATGTTGAAATCGTTATCGCGTTTAATTGTTGTAAACAACGTTGACTTATTTTGAAATAATATTTTGCTTGATTTGAATTTCACTATGTATTAATAATAAATATCATAATAACCTCAAAAATCTACCTATCCATACTATCCTATACTACTAACCATAATACTATGCGCTTGTGGCATTTGAACTACTCGAAACTCCAGATGAACCACTATTTCTACGATCGTCTATTTCGTATCTATGAGATGAACTGAAGCGTGCTAGCAGTGGCGTAATTAGTCCGAAAAGGCGATAAATTATTATTAATAATAATTTAATAATAGACTGGAAAAGTGTGACGTTAGTAATATGATGGGTGCAACCATTGGTTTGTTTACGTTTATTTTCTATAAGATTTACATGGAAGTGTGTTAGTAACAAGTTAATAACCAATTTTAGAGGTGATTCTGGGTGAAAAATATCAAATTTGGTTTCGTTTTAATTTAAAAAAAGGAGACATTTTTAAATAATAGAGTTTTAAGTAATAATTCAAAATAAACACTGTGCCATACTATTAAACAACTATTTTTGTCCATCTTAAAATTAATTCAATTTTATATTTTTGGGAATTTTGACTTTTGCTCGATAAAATTACTGTGTTGAACAAAGGTCCAAATTTTCCAAAAATATAGAATTGAACTGTAGGTACTACGTACCGAGTGACCGACCTTACACGCGATCATAGGGAAATAACATGGGAAATTGATTATTTTTTAATTTCTGCTTCTCATTTTATAACGGATAAGTACGAGAAAGATATCAATTTAAAGAGATTTTTTTTTCCACGTTTAAAGATACTCAGCACTTTATATTATTTCGTTATTTAATAATTGTTAAAAACTCATTAACAAACTAAAAAGTAATAGTAATTAATTATGTATAGTGGCTCCAACAATTATTAATACACCCCTATGTTAACCATGTAAATTGCACATTTTGAAACGGTTTTTTGACATATAAAACTCGCTTTTACAGCAAAACTTTTCAGATATTTTTTATTGCAAATTTTAATCTCTTCAGTTTTGTTTCTATACATTTTTTTATTTTCTTTCGCCGTTTACGAGTTACAGCGACTTAAAGAAAACTAAGTGAAAAAGTTAATAAAATTAACATTGCTCTTATGGGAGTTTTTTACAGAGTTTTCTTCAAGTCGCAGTAACTCGTAAACGGCGAAAGAAAATAAAAAAATGTATAGAAACAAAACTGAAGAGATTAAAATTTGCAATAAAAAATATCTGAAAAATTTTGCTGTAAAAGCGAGTTTCATATGTCAAAAAACGGTTTCAAAATGTGCAATTTACATGGTTAACATAGGGGTGTATTAATAATTGTTGGAGCCACTGTACATTCGTGGGGAATATTGGAACAATAGGTGCAAATAAAACTATTTATATTGATCAACGTTTCGAAGATGTAATTTTCTTTAAAAAAAAACTATCCCTAGGGATAGCGTCCTTGAGTCTAGACATAAGCTTTTGGTTGGTGCAATGCGCTGTTTTTTGGGTTGCAACGGTGTTCACACACAAGCTACTTAATATACTTATGCTGCGCAGTTTTTTAATTGGCAGCGCAGCAAAAGTAGCTACGTCTGATCTTACCTTAATACTACTCAAATTAAATAAATTTATTCTCCAAATACAAAATTCTCGAAACCAAAATCTCAAAAATAATAACAAAATTATACGGGAGACTACTTCTCCTCATCCGTTTCGGGCGACCATTTTGGCCAAAAACCCTCATCGTCCCGCCAGTTATACAAAATTTTCAAAATTATTTACAATAATCATTAAAAGGAAAACATTCTTTAAAGAAACGTTCAGGTTAGAGGCATTAGTTTTACCGAAAATTCTATTTTCTCCGGACATTCTAGTGTCGCGGGAAGTTCCAGTTTCACCGTCGCCAGTGAAGCCATACTTTCTTCAATGTATCCCGATGTCACCGTATCGCTTTTCCACTATCCATGTCTCTTTAAGGTCAACATATCCACACCTGCATTTACAAGAAGAGTTGCCGAGTTCTACGCAGACAGTGGCCAGTGAACGCTTTAGCATCAACATAACCTAGATATTTTGCAATTTTTGACGGTACACTTCCAAAAGTATTTTTGCCAACCGCTTGGGAAATGCATCAGTTCATCTCTTCTTCTTCTTCTTCTATAATCGTAAAACTTTTTGGGCCCCAGTTTTTGTATCTCGAATTTTTACCACCACAACCGCATCTTTGTCATTGTCTTGGATGGAGTGGAAACATAATCCAAGGTTGTAAGTCACTGCCTCGACGTGCTGTAGGACTTCTGTTAACCACTTCTAGTAGGACCAGAACCAACTTGCGGGATAGCATATCTGGCCGCAAAAGGGTCTATAAAGGAACTACTAAGTAAACAACATCTTGAATACTGGGGGGACCTTTCGAGACTAAGGCAATCGCGGATGTTTATTGGTGGGCCCTCCAATTACAAAAGAAAACAAGAAATCCTCAAGCCGGGTAGATCACAGCTGAGGAAGACAGTACTTACAGGACACTTCTGTCTAAAAGACATCTCAAGATTATTGGGATTGTAGAAGATCCCATAGGTAGGAAGTGTGGGGAGGAGGAAGAAACTCTACACCACATACTATGTGTATTTCCAGCTCTTTGTCCTTTAACCTATCGAAGTTGCGATACTTCGGTTGTCCATATCGGATAACCGAGGCAATAAGATTATTGAGGAAACAAAGCTGATGGAGTAAAACTTGGAACACGAGGTACAATAGCCCTAGAGCTTCAGTGCAAGTGTGCATGGAACCACAACTCGTTCAGCAATAATAATAATTAATAATTGTCATAAAATGATGATCCAAATCTCTTTATTTTGCATTGCTTGGTTTTCAGTAATTTTTTTCCTTGATTAAATGAATTGATATATTCCTTCTTTTATCGTCTGGTCTGGTGTAATAGTTGCGTAACAAAACTTCCTTCTGTACGATTTTATAAACTGATAACATAATTCATCTTGTATTATTAAAATCAAATTATTCCCCAAAATTGTAAATTATATTTGTTAAATTTGTAAATTAATTTTGAAATCATAAAACCAATTTTTTTTTCGAACCAAAATTCTCTCGATCTTATCTTTTCAAACGCCATAATATATCGAATCTAATTCGTTTCGATTTTTTTCTTTATCGATCTTTCTTTGTATAGGGAATTTGATAGTATAATGTCGAAATTATTTTATTGAACATAATAATTTTATGTAGCGTCAATTACCATTTCGAAATTTCAAATACCTTGCGATAGATTATTTTAAAGATTGAAAAAATCCTTCTTCAAGGAGATCCAAGTCAAGTTTATCCTAGTATATGTGTATCTCCCGAATTAACCAAACGTGTAATGTTTTTTTTATAAATATGAAAAAAAAACACTTTTCTCGTGAGTTAATTACGTAAAAAAGAAGTTTTTAGTTTACCTAATGGGATTTCTTCATTTTTTATTTTTCCATTGTTTAATTTTCATACTTCTTAACAAAAGGCACATCAAATTTTTTTTTTCATGTAGGCCCGCTAGTTAAGTCGTTGCAAGCCAATTGGTGAAATATAGATTAGTTTAGTGGGTTAGTAAAATAAAAACGATTTAGATTACGGCTACGTTTCTAATTTTCAAGTAGTGTTTTCGTCATTTTTTATACGCCAAAATATTTAAACAATTAGAAATTTATTAATTTAAAACGCACCGTTTTCGACATAATACGCTATAAAATTCAAAATATTGCTTATTTTCACTCAAACTTGAGATTACAGAACTCAATAATTTCTAACGACGGCGAGGCGACGCGACGATTCTCTGGATCGTAACACAATTTTTAAGTTTATGTTCTGGATTTCTGGATATAACTTACATGTTGTGTTTAAAATTTTATGATAGCAATTTTTGTAAACAAAACTTATTAGTAGTAGGGTACTATTGAATTATTATGTATCTATTTTATGTGTCTATTAACATATTATTTATTTTACAGATTTGACTATTAAATAAATTTATAAATAATCATTTCACAATTTTTCTATGTTGTAAATTTTTAATTTGATGTTTCCATGTAAAAATTTTCTAGCAGTAGTTCAGAATATTGATTTGTAGTATATAATTAATGTAAAATACATTTGACTTGCACAATAATTTCAAAACGCTGTTTCAGTTTTAATTATAATAAATTACAATTAACCACGAGGATATCGCCGACCAACAATTAATGACAAAGATACCTAGTATTGACTTCAACTGTATTAAAGAGTGGTCTGCATCTGCAGAGCTTACTGAGTAAGAACAAATTTATGCAATTAACTTACTCATTAAGTAATTTGACTTAATTTTCAGGACTTAAATCTGCATCAAAAGAAATGGATTCCATTCACTAGGAAAACTACAAAACTAGTTATCTTCAAAAGAGAAGGATACCACAAAAGAACACAGAGGATGTCGAGTCATTATTAGGACGAGGGAACTTGGTAAGAACAATTTTATTTTATTAAAATTTGAAGTTCTTCATTTAGAAATTTTATTTCAGTATTAAATCTGCACGGAAAGAAGTTGATTCCAACCACTAGGAATTTTGCAAGAAAATAAACTGCGCTCCCCGGGATGCATATCCGTAGTACCACGGGTTAACACGAGGAATGCAGGGTCGTCACCAGGACGTAGGAACTTAGATGAAAGAAAATTCTTTTTTATTATAATTTTTAATTTGGAAATTTAGAAATTTATATCTAGATATTAATCTGCATCTAAAGTAGAGGTTCCCAACCACTAGGAAGTCTACCAGAGAAGAAGTAGCATACCACAGGTGCACACAGAAGATGTAGGGTCATCAAGACCGATGCGCTTAGGTAAGAGAAAACTAATTTTATTACAATTTTTAATTTCTCATTTAGAAATATCCCTCTAGAAATTACATCTGCAGAAGTAAAGAAGAGATTCTCAATCATTAGGAAGATTACGTTGCGTATCCTAGGATCCAGATCTCGCATACCACAAGTTCACACAGAAGATGTATGTAGGCCCACCAACACGGAGGAACTCGTGTAAGAGAAAATTTGTTTTATTATAATTTTTCATTTAGAAGTTTCTCTCCAGGAATTAAATCAACATCAAAAGAAGTGGTGCTATTTATAACCTAAAGGAAGTCTACAAGAAAAGAACTTGCGTTCTTCAGGATGCAGGGCTCGGATACTATACGGGACCACAAAAAATGTAGGGTCGGTCACCAAGATCAAGTTCCTCCAAAGTTAGGGTAGAGAAAATCCGTTTTTTTAAATATTTAATTCCTCATGTAGGTAGTTTATTCCAGGTATTAAATCTGCATTTACAGAAGAGATTCCCCACCACTAGGAGAATTAAAAGAAAAGAGGAATGCGTTTCCTCACGATACAGATTCCGGTTGCTACAAGTGAAAACAGAAGATGTAGGCTCACCAAGACAGAGGACTTTGATAAGGTAAGAGAAAAATTGTTTTATTATAATTTTTATTTATCATTTAGAAATTTATCTCTAGGAATTAAATCTACATCCAAAGATGTGGTTCCCAACCAATTGGAAATCTATACAAGAAAAAAAGTTGCGTTCATTAGGACGCTGATTATTGATAATCCACAATAGAACACAGAAGACGTTGGCTCATCAAGACTTAGGTAAGGGGAAATTTGTTTTATTATAATTTAAATTTTCTAAGTTAGAAATTTAACTCTAGGAATTAAATATGTATTTAAAGAAGATTTTTCTAACCACCATCAAGACTATAAGAAAAGCAGTCGTGTTCCCTAGGATGCAGATTACGGTTACCACAAGTAAGCACTCTAGATGTATAGGTTCACCCAGATGGAGAAACTTAGGTAAGCGATAATTTGTTTTATTATAATTTTTAAATTCTTATTCAGAAATATTCTTGCAGGAATTAAAACTTCATCTTAAGAAGAGGTACTCGGCCACTAGGAATACAACAAGAAAAGAAGTTGCGTACTCCAGGATGTATGTAGATCTTGGGGTCCACATGGTTCCCAGTGGTACTCACTTTATACTATACCAGTAGGATACTAGGATACTGCAAGGAAACACAGAAGATGTAGGGACATCAGGAGGAAGGAACTTTTAGGTGAGAAAAAACTCACATTTTTAAATTCTCTATTAGAAATGTTCCTCCAGGAATTACCTCTGCATCTAAAGAAGACGTAACCAATCACTAGGTGGACTACAAGAAAAGAAGATGCGTTCCACAACTTAGGTAAGGGAAAATTTTATTTTATGATTATTATTAATTTGATTATAAAAAATAAAATGATTTAAATATATTGAAATATATATATATATTAAAAGTAATTATTAATTTCTCTCCAAGATAATCTGCATCTAAACATAAGGTTCCCAACAGCTGTGGTAAACTTCAGAAAGTGATGATACGTTCGGCTGGATCCTGATCCGGGAACCTTACGGGGGAACACAAAAGATGTAAATTCAACCAGGATGGATGAACTTGGGTAAAAAAAATTCGTTTTACAAAATATTTTTGGTCATTCATTTAGATTTGTCATTCCAGTATACAATCTGCGTCGATCGAAGTACTTCTTAACTACCAGGAAGACTGCAAGAAAAAGAGCTGCGTTCACCGGGACGAAAATCACGACGCTACGACGCTGGAAGTTGGGCCAGATAAAAATTGGATTTTTAATCTGCATCTAGAAGTAGAAGTTTCCAACCAATAACAAGGCTGCAAGAGGAGAAGTTGCGTTTTTAGGTATGTAGATCTTGGATACTACAAGTGAACACATGGGATGTAGGGTAACCTGCACGGAGGAACTTAGGGAGGGGAAATAGGGAAACTTAGAGAAAATAACTATGTTTTCAAGTATCGAATTTCTCATTTAGGTATTTTATTCTAGGAATTAAATCTGCATCTACAGAAGCGATTCCCAACCACTTGTTTACAAAACAGTTTGTGACAAAAGAAGTCATAAGTGAACCGACGGTCATCAGGGCGGAGTAACTTTGGTAAGTACAAATTCGTTTATTAAAATTTGTTGTTACCGATATAGAAATTCTGTTGCAGGAATCACAACTACTGCAGGGAGAGACGATCTTATACACTTGGAAATATACAAGAGTAGAAAAGTAGCATTCCCCCAGGGGCAATGATGGGATGTTACAGAATCTGGTTATTACAGGAAACTAGAGTAAACGCTGTTTACTAGATTTAAAAACTTAGGTAAGAGCAACTTCGTTTTGTTATGATTTGTAATACTTATTTGGACCGCTTTTGCAGAGATTACTATATCAGCAGCATAGAGAATAGCATTTCATCCATACGGAATGTTACTATTTGGGTAGTTGCAATCCTTGAGTTTGGCATTTTTGTTACCAAGTTGGAAGAAATTTTATTCTATTACTAATCTAGAAATTGTGTTTCAAGAATAACATCTACAGCGGGTGAAGAAATTCGGTCCCTATCCCCTAGAATGCACGTTCCATGGCTTAGAATGCAATGGGGGTTGGATGCAGAATCTGGATTCCACGAGTAAACACAGAAAATGATGTGCATCAGGTTATTAAGGTGACCTGGAATAAAATCTAGATAATGTTTACCGCCAGGTCTGCAAATCTTATCAGGTTTATTTATTCTTAGCTTATTGGTATTTTAATTAGTATGTAATACTACTTTTCGTAAATTGGTTGATTCATTTGTATTACATAGGACCGATGACGTGTAATGAGTCAGATTTACGTGTTAACGTTCATTCTTGATTGTGCAATATTTTTTGTTATTTATTTGCAAATGCATTGGCAGTGTGTGTATCATAGTTGAACCGTGAAGTTTATGTCCACCAACATTAACAATACTTGGTAGGAATAACATCTGCTTAAAATTTTTAATCATTAATTCACAACAATAATTTCTCTTTCATATAGGAACGAAGGCCCGATAAAAAATGAGGATTACGAGGACGACATTTTCTGGTATAAATGCTGGAAAGACCACGACCACCACCTTGGCTAAGCTGGGTATTGACGGAATAGTTATTTGCATTTTGGTGACAATCCAATGATTTGTTTTTAAAAATTTAATTAATTTAATATGTTTAAGTTAATTGTATTTTATTTAACTTGTTCGTTCTAGGTTGACCAAGTTTCCCAAAATAGGAAGAACTACCTATTCTAGCAGGCGGACGCCAGCTAACCCATGATCGCAGATAATCAAGTCCAATGGACTTGTAAGGTAAAAATAAATTAATTTTCCGTTTTGCGTTTCCCAGGATGCAGATCCCGGATACCACAAGTGAACTGAGGGTCATCAGAACGGGGTAACTTGGGTAAGTACAAATTCATTTATCGAAATTTGTTGTTACCCATCAGAAAATCTGTTGCAGGGAGTTATCCTTCCTCAGGATGCAATGGGGTAGGATGCGGAATCTGGATTCCACGAGTAAACACAGAAAATTATGTGCACCAGGTCTGTAAGAGCAAATTCAATATTCGCAATTACTAATTTTTGTAATATATATTTTTAAAATCTTATTGTTCCAGGATTTACATCTTCAGAAGAGAAGTTAGTAGTTTAGCAGAGAAGTACAGCCCCACTTTCTTGGAAAGATTAGAAGAAGAAAAGGAGCTAGTAACTGCAACGATTCCATGACCTGGCATAAAATCTATAACTATCAAGACTTTTACAATACTTACCAGGTAATCTGCTAATTAAAATTTTTAATTATTAATTAACAACAATAATTTCTCTTTTAGATAGAAAAGAAGGTAGAAAATGGGAATTACGAAGACATCTTCTGGTATAAATATAGGAAAGTCCACGACGACCACTTTGGCTAATCTCGGTATTCACGGAATAGTCGTTTACATTCTGTTGGCAATCCAACGATTGCCCACACATTTGATTTTAGATATTTAATTAATCTTATGTAATTAAGTTAGTTGTATTTAACTTGTTCGTTCTAGGTTGATCAAGTTTATGGAAATATGAAGAAGTATGCTAGCAGGCCAATGTCGGCTAACCCAGGACGGCAGATAGTAATGTCCAAGAGACTTATAAGGTATAAACAAATTTTTTTTTATAATATTCTTAATTAAAAATGTAGAAAAGTAATTGTAGTGGTTTCAACGCGGATCGGAGTCGGGGACTTGCAACAACACAAAGATCCATCTTTGAAGTTTTCACCTGGAATAAATTCGAGTGCGGAAACGACCGTGGATACCAGAAGAGAACCGGAATAACGTTGTCCACCAGGTCTGCAGAACTTATCGGGTAAGAACAAATTCGTCTTACTAGTAATTCTTAATTTGCAATTTAGAAAATTTGATTTAGTGTTTAGCAGAATTAGCAATTGCTAAAGTACTTATTATTTGTTATATAGGTTCACCAAGTTTCGGCTGTTTAGGGTAACAAAAATAGGAAAAAGTGTACGGGCAGGATCGATAACAGCTAACCGACCGGTGTTTGCAGATGCTGATGAAAATCGATTAGAAGACATCAGTTAAAAGATCGTCGTTGTTGGTGTGAGGCCGCATCGGTCAATAAGGTAGCAAGTTTGGTATTTGAATATTTGACGGCGATATATCAACCGGCATCGCTCAACCGCATGAAATGATCCGCATTGAAGAAACAGATTTCCAGATAGTTTTTAGCAAATTTGAAAGTTAGACTAGACTAACATTTTTAATTTTTCATTTAGATATTTTAATTCGGGAATTAAATCTGGATCTATAAAAATAGATCTCTCTACAGAAGAGAGAAAAAGTTTCGTTGTTCAGGACATGGATCCCGGAAACCCCAAGTGGAATCCCAAGGTGTAATTTCACCAGGACAAAGAATGTTAGGTAAGAGAAAATTTGTTTTATTATAAATGTAATTTTCGATTTTAGGAATTTCTCTCCACGAATTAAATCTGCATTTAAAGAAGAGGTTCTCAACTACTAGTAAGACTACCAGAGGAAAAGCTGCGTTTCCCATTAAATCCTGAATAGGCACTATAAGTTCACATAGAAGATGTAGGCTTACCAAGACGGAGCAAATTGGCCAAGAGAAAATAATAGTATATTATAATTTCGATTACTCATTTAGAATCTCTCTGCAGGAATTTAATCTGCATATCAACAAGAGATTCCCTACCATTGAGCAGACTGCAAGAAAAGAAGTTGCGTATCCCAGGATCCAGATCTCGGATACCGCAAGTGTGCACAGAAGAAGTAGGGTCACCAAGTCGAAGGAACTTATGTAACAGAAAATTGGTTTTATTGAAAATGTTAATTTTTCATTTAGAAATTTTATTGCAGAAATTAAATGAGCATCCACAGAAAAGGATCCCAACCAGTGAAGGACCTAGAGATTGCTACGAGTGAAAACAGAATCTGTAGAATCACCAGGACAAAGGAACTTGGCAAAGAGAAAATTGGATTTATTAAAATTCTTAATTTCTCATACAGATATATCGTTCTAGACTTTAATCCTGCATCTAAAGGTGACGTTGCCGACTTCTAAGAAGACTAAAAGAAGAGATCTTAAGTTCACCAAGATATCAATATCTACCACAAGGGAACACACAAGAATGGGTACAGCAGGGCAGAGGAATTTAGGTAAAAGAAAATTGATTTTATTAAAATTTTTAATTTCTCATTTAGATATTTAATTACAAGAAGTTAATCTGCGTTTAACAAAGAGATACCCAACCACCAGGACAACTACAAGAAAAGTGGATACATTTCCCAGGATGCCATAAGTGAATACAGAAGTATTCGGGTCACCAGGACAAAGACACTTAGGTAAGGGAAAATTTGTTTTAATAAGATTCTTAATTTTCCATTTTGGAGTTTCATTACAGTTTTTAAATCGTCATCTAAAGTAGACGTTCGCAACTGCTAGAAGAGCTACCGGAGGTTGCGTTTCCCAGATTTTACAAGTGAAGACAGAATATGTACGATCATCACGAAGGAGAACATTACATTGGTAAGAAAATAGTTTATATAAAAATTAAAAAAAGTTTATTACAAGAATTAAATCAGCATCGAAGGAAGAGGTTCTCAATCACTAAGAAGACTTAAGGAAAGCAAGTTGCGTTCACCAGGCTGCACATCCCAGATAACATAAGTGACCACGGAATATGTTGAATCACGAAGACGTAGGAACTCGGGTAAGAAAATCCGTTTTATATAAACATTTAGTTCCTAAATTAGAAAAACTTAATACAGGAATAAATAACCATTGAAAGAAGAGGTTTCCAAATACTAGGAAGACTATAAGTAGGAAAGTTGCGTTTTCCAGGATCTAGATCCCAGTTACCACAAGTGAACACAGAAGATGTGGAGTCATCTTGACGGATGAAATGAGAAAGGTTGGAAGGATTCAAAAGGCGAAGCTGCGTTTCTCAGATGTTTCGACGACGGGACTTCGATCCAGGTTATTACAGGATAACCAAAGAAGTAAGATGACGACATTGCAGAAAGTTTTGTAAAAACAAGTTTGATTTAATAACTTAATTAATTCCTAACTTAGATATTTTATTCCAGGGGCACTACAACTTCAGGGAAATTTGGAAATTTAGAAGGATTCTAATAGGGAAGTTGCCTTTTCCACATGTTTCGACGGCAGGACTTTTCAGGTTTTTCAGGCCGTCGAAACATGACGTTGCAGAAAGTTAGGTAAGAACAAATTTTATTTATTAACATATTTAATTTCTCACTTAGGTATTTAATTCCAGACACTACATTTGCAGGGAATAAGAAAAATTGGAAGGACACAAATGGAGAACGTGCGTTTTCCAGATGATCGGACAACACGAGTCTTATCCGCGATACCCGAGGTAAACGGAAACCGATGAAGTAAGACGATGACGTCGCAGTAAGTTAGGTAAGTTCAAAATAGATTATTTATTAACTTATTTAATATTGTATTTCCGATTAGATCCCGGATATAGCATAGCATTTCAGGCTCTATATCGACATCTAAAGTGAACGTTTCCAACTAAGTGGACTCCAAAAAGAAAAGTTGCGACACCCAAGATGCGGTTCCCGGATACCACAAAGTGAAGACAAATGATGTATGCTCATTAGGACGAAGGCACTTACGTAAGTAAAAACTCGTTTTATAAATATTTTTAATTAAATATTTAGATTATACTCCAGGATGTAAATCTGCATCTCAAGGAGAGATTCCCAACCACTAGGAGAACTACAAATAACTCTTTCATCTAAAGGCGAGGTTTCCAACAACTAGGAAGACTACAAGAGATTACGTTGCGTTTTTCGGTATTCAGAACCTGGATAGCATATGTGAACACAGAAGATGTAGAGGCGTTAGCACGAAGGAACTGAGGTAAGAGAAAATTTGTTTTAGTAAAATCTTTAGTTCAAAATTTAGAAAAAAAATTGATTACAGGATTTTTTAAGTGTGCAATGAATGAAGAGGTTTCTAACCACCGGGAAGGTTACAAGAAAAGAAGCGGCGTTTTCCAGGTTGCGGGTCGCCGATAGAATCCAAGAACGAGGATCTTAGGTAAAGGAGAATTCGTTTTATAAAAATACGTCTAGTTTGAAATGTTGAAAAAGTATTCAGGAATTCAATATGCAATGAAAGAGAGATAAGACAAGTGAACACAGAATGTAGGATCACCAGGACGCGGTCGGAGAAACTTAAGTAAGAGATAATTTGGTTTTAATAACATTTTTCATTTAGAAATTACTCCTGCAGGAATGTGACCTGCATCTAAGGGAAGTGTTTCCAATCACTAGGAAAGCTAGATAAAGAGAACTTTTGTGCCCCAGAATGCAGATTCGGTAAACTACAATTGAAGACAGATGTAAGGTCAGCAGGACGCAGGAACCTAAGTAAGAGAAAATTCCTTTTATTATTATAATAATTATTAATTTCTCATTTAGTTATTTCTTTTTAGGAATTAAATGTTTAAACAGAGAAGAGGTGGCTAGGCTTACTAGGAGGACTAGAAGAACAGAAGTTGCGTTCCCCAGGATACCGATCGCGGATACCACAAGTGATCACGGAAATTGTAGGGTCACCGGGCAGTAGGAACTCTAACACCAGGTTAGAGAAAATTTGTTTTTTCAAAACAATTTTTAATTTCTCATTTAGAAATATTTTCCAGTAATTAAATCTGCATTTAATAAAAAAATTACCAACCACTAGGAAGACTACAAGAAATGGAATTGAGTTTCCCAGGATGCACATCCCGGACACCAAAAGTGAACACAAAAGATGAGCGTCACCAGGTATGTTTGTTCACCTAATTACAACCTAATTACCTAATTACAAAAAAAACGTACCTACGTATGTCACGAGGTAAGGGTGTTTTCGTAAGAGCAAATTTAATTTATTGATTGCAAATTTTTGTAATTAATTATTTTTTGTTAAATCTTATTCCACGATTTATATTTGTAGAAAAGTTTAGCTCTACCTTCTTGGAAATGTTCGGAAAGAACTTGCGCAATCTGCAGGAATTTATGGAAGAAAACTGCGGTCCGTGTTTATATGTAGTCACCGAAGAACGAGTTCAGGATGCAAGAAAAACCACGACCACCTTGGTTATGCTTTACATTTACAATTTGTTGGAATTTTCACTTACTTTTGTGCAAAATGTAATGTAATATTTAACTTTTTCATTCTAGGTTAACCAAGTTTCCGGAATGTGGTGTAACAGAAATGGGAAGAACTATAACCCACGTCCCCATCAGATACTAAAGTTGGAGCGACTTGTAAGGTAAAATTAAATTAATTTTTTTAATATTCTTAATTACTGTACAAAAGTAATTGCAGTGGTTTCAACTCGAATCGAATTGGGGAGGACGACGTTGACTTGCAATAAAATAAAGATGATCATCATCAATCAAAAGATTCACCTGGAATAAACGAGAGGAGTTTTGCTATTAATTTTGAATTACTTATTTAGAAAAATATTTCACTTCCAATTATAGATGAATTTTATTATTCGTTATAGGTTGGCCAAGTTTCCAGGGTTTGAGGTAACAAAAATAGGAATAACCATACGAGCGGAATCCACAGCAGCTAAATCGGTGATTGCAGATTTGCCACAATTTGGACCGCACTATGGATAAGAAGTGGTCCGTGTCATCGGCCAATAAGGTAGTAACGCTTTGTATTTGAGTTTTAAAAATATCGAGACGGTTTAAAACGACCTGGCAAAAACTCGAAAAGGATAAAAATGGAGTAGTTGTGGCCCTCTAAAGTAAACTAAAGAAGAAGAAGTATGAAGTTATGTATGAACAAATTTGATTTATTAACATAATTAATTCCTAGCTTAGATATTTCATTCCAGGGAATTAACTTCTGCAGAGAAATGCAAAATGTTGGAAGGATACAAATGGTTTCCCAGATAATTCGACGGCAGGACACCAGAAATAAACGAATATGGGAAAAATTGAATGACGTCCCATTACGTCACGATATGATATTTAAATCATAACTTAGATATTTTATTACAGACACTAAATCTGCAGGGAAATAAGAAAAGTTAGTAGGATTCTAATTAAAAAGCTCCCACTCCCAGGTCATTCGACGGCAGGACTCTGATCCACGAACCACGATACTACATATCAACGAAGACGAAAATGTAGGATGGCGACGTGGCAGGAGGTTAAGTAAGAACAAATTTGATTTATTATAACATAATATTTAATTTCTAACTAAAAAAATTCAATTCAAGGCCCTTAGAAGAATACAAATGGAGAAGTTGCTTTTCGTAAGGGATTCGACGACAGGACTCCAATCCGGTATACCATAGGTAAATGAAAACAGAAGAATTAGGATGAAGACGACACAGGAAATTAGGCAAGAACAAATTCGATTTATTAACATATTTAATTCTAATTCGGATATTTTATTACAGGCACTACATCGGCAGGGACATGCGAAGGTAGAATAACGCTTTGTATTTGAATTTTAAAAACATCGAGACGGTTTAAAACGACCTGGCAAAAACTCGAAAAGGATAAAAATGGAGCAGTTGTGGCCCTCGTATGATTCGACGGCTAGACTACGATCCAGGATACCACAGGTAAACTAAAGAAGAAGAAGAAGTAGGATTTGATTTATTAACATAATTAATTCCTAACTTAGATATTTCATTCCGGGGAATTAACTTCTGCAGAGAAATGCGAAATGTTGAAAGGATAGAAATGGTTTCTCAGATAATTCGACGACAGGACACCAATCCAGGATACCAGAAATAAACGAATATGGGAAAAATGGAATGACGTCCCATTACGTCACGATATGATATTTAAATCATAACTTAGATATTTTATTACAGGCACTAAATCTGCAGGGAAATACGAAAAGTTGGTAGGATTATAATTGAAAAGCTCCGACTCCCAGGTCATTCGACGGCAGGACTCTGATCCACTATACTAAAGGTCAACGAAGACGAAAATGTAGGATAGGTAAGAAAAAATTTAATTTATTAACATGTTTAATTTTTAACTTTAGATATTTTATTCCAGGCTACATCTGCAGGGAAAAGAGAAAGGGTGGAAGGATTCAAATAGGGAAGTTCCCTTTAGTATTCGACTGCGACGGCAGATCTTTGATCTAGGATGCTACAGGTTAACGAAAACGGAAAAATTCATGTTCTTAACATTTTTGTTAATATTTTCTATAGATATTTTATTCCAGAAATTAAATCTGCATGTAAAGAAGTGGTTTCCAACCTATAGGAAGACTAGAAGAGAAGAAGTTGCGGCCCCCAGGATGCAGATCCCGGATACCACAAGGGAACTGAGGGTCATCAGAACGGGGTAACTTGGGTAAGTACAAATTCGTTTATCGAAATTTGTTGTTACCCATCAGAAAATCTGTTGCAGGGAGAGAAGATCATACACACTTGAAATATACAAGTAGAGAAGTAGCATTCCCCCAGGAGCAAGGGGGGCAACTAAAGGGAGCAACTAAAATAAATGGTGTTTACTAGATTAGGTAAGAGCAAAAAATTTGTTTTGTTATGATTTGTAATACTTATTTTTCAGAAATTACAGTAGCAAGAGAATAGAATTTCACCCATACGGAATTTTACTATTCGGGTAATTGCACTTCTCGACATTAACGACAGGATGTGATGGACATCCGGGATACCATAGGGGAAGTCGCATTCTACAGGATGCATTCTTGTTACCAAAAACTTCTTCGACAGCAAAGTTGTTTAATTTATATTCTACTACTAATCTAGAAATGTTTCAGGAATAACGGGTACATCTTCTCTGCAGAAAAGAAAATCGGTCTCGATTGGAAGGATGCACGATCCCTTCCCCCAGGATGCAATGGGGTAGGAGGCGGAATCTGGATTCCACGAGTAAACACAGAAAATGATGTGCACCAGGTCTGTAAGAGCAAATAATTCAATATTCGCAATTACTAATTTTTGTAATATATATTTTTAAAATCTTATTGTTCCAGGATTTACATCTTCAGAAGAGAAGTTAGTAGTTTAGCAGAGAAGTACAGCCCCACTTTCTTGGAAAGATTAGAAGAAGAAAATGACAGGATAATGTTTACCGGGCCTGCAAATCTTATCAGGTTTACTAGTTTAATTACTTATTCTTAGCTTACTAAAGAATATATTATAATTTTTTGTAAATTGGTTAATTAATTTATTGTATCATGTAGGACCCGTGACGTCTAACGAATCAGATTTACTACGTGTTTAACGTTCAATCTTGATTGCACAATATTTGTTATTTATTTGCAAATGCATTGTCGGTATATTATGTGCATCTCTTAGTCGAACAGTGAAGTTTATGTCCACCAGCTTTTACAATACTTACCAGGTAATCTGCTTATTAAAATTTTTAATTACTAATTAACAACAATAATTTCTCTTTTAGATAGAAAGAAGGTAGAAAATGGGAATTACGAAGACATCTTCTGGTATAAATATAGGAAAGTCCACGACGACCACTTTGGCTAATCTCGGTATTCACGGTTTAGTCGTTTACATTCCGTTGGCAATCCAACGATTGCCCACACGTTTGCTTTTAGATATTTAATTAATCTTATGTAATTAAGTTAATTGTATTTAACTTGTTCGTTCTAGGTTGATCAAGTTTACGGAAATGTGAGGTTCATCAAGTTTCGGCAGTGCGAGGTAACAAAAATTGGTAAAAATATACCGGCAGGATCCACAGCAGCGGAACCGATGTTCGCAGACTTGTTTTCAAATTTTTGATGGCTATAAATTGCGGAACGGAATGAAGTGACCATGGCTCACGAAACAAATTTCCATCTAATTTTTGGGCAATGTTTTATTTATTTCGTTTTTTAGAACGCCACCGAGGAAGGAAAGAGTCGGATGGGTGTCGAGAACCTGGGTTTGCCTGTCCGTCCCCTCTTTATGGGAGCGGAATACGAAGTATAGGCAAAGATCAAGTTTAGTTAAGCAGTATATGTATGTAGGTAATTTGGATTAAGTAGGGCAAGGTCATTTAGTAAGTGAGCAGGGCCTCGTGGCCCTTGGGTTGGTTCTATAAGAAGGTATCCCACCTTCTTTTGATTTTAGTGAGCAGTAGGTCCGACGTCCGACGTCGAGGAATGGCGGGTCCCTTTCGCGATTATGTAGGAAGTATCGAGGCACGTTCTCTCGAATCAAGTTTTTATTAGTTTATTATTATTATTATTATTTAGATTAGAGTGATTTTTAGCAGGAAGAAAACGACTGCAAATTGACGCCTACTTGCCCAAATTAATTTTTGTGTGCAGATAGGAAATTAGCTACCCGATCCGGACCCGCTATTAACTCATATACTATGTGCTTACACGTGTAAGTAGCATAAGATTTCTCGCCGGAGTGTCCCCTCGTGCAAACGATATCTGATCGTTCTCTGAAACCCCTCGAGCAGAAGCCCGTGTCAGATTACCAACAGGTGCAACCCAGCCTATAGAACGCCGCAACCGAAAAAGGATCCGATCGACGTCCTAATAGGTACGCTTACCCTCTTGTTAATCTTACCGCCGAGAGTTTAAAAAAACGTTGGGGCGGCTAAACATTGGTGAGAAAACTCTTTGGGTAAAGGTGCGTAAGTAGGTTCCAAAAAGCATAGTAGCAACGGTGGGAGTCTCCCGAAGCACTTGTTGGACCAATAGGTTGCGGCCCATCGAGTCCGAGCGTGGGTTTCCACACCGAGCAGGGCCGTGCAATGCGTGGTCGCATGCAGTGCCCCCGTTGCATCGTCCTGTTCCACAAGCGCGTTTAGGTAGATAACATTAGTAGCAAGTAGGTCTCTTCGATTGTGAACCCCGGAAGCCCACGCCCGATTTTGGGATCCTCTTTGCAGTGAGTGGATAACGTCGCGCGGTATATGAAATTTTAGCGTTAGATGGGCATATCGGACAGGCAAAACTCCGGCGTACGGCGGCAATATTAGGTAAGGCAATTTTGCTTGACTTAGTTTTTTTCCATTCCAAGTAATCTATTAGACATTTTTTGTTCTAGGCTTTGAATCGAAGTACCACTTTTCCATTAATCGGCAACACAACTACTAATTGGAACCTCACGGACCATAAAGTAACTTCAGGTAAATAAAACAAAACTTCTCGATTCAAATGTAATTTATTAATTGTGATTTATTTATTAATTATAATACAGCGTAAGAAAAACATTTCACCCACTTGGAAATAAGTTGTGATCCCAGGATACTCTGCGGAAGGAAGCACATCATCCTGGAAATAATAACAACAGTTAGGTAAGAACAAATTTTATTTACTAACATATTAATAACTTAGATAGTACCTATTTTATTCCAGGTACTACATTTATTTGCAGCGGTAGTAGAAGACACCAGCAAGGATTGATTGGACCAACCCCTTAAAATATACAAAGAAGGGGTTGGTGTAATCAGGACCGGGTGCAGATTCCGTTCCCGCCGTTCCGACAGAAAGGGCGGGGTACTCTGTGCCCACCTTTTTCGAAGGACGGTAGGGATCTGGATTCTCACCTTGTTCAACGAAAAAGGGGGAGGAACTCTGTTCCCACCTTTAAAGGTATCGCCGAGGTATACTTCGATGACGATCGTCGAAGTGCATCTTGCACTTCGGTGTACTTCGGAGATTCGTCGTTGAGTGTACCAAGGGGATACGCTCCGGGTGGGAATTCCGTTCCCGCCGTTCGGACAGAAAGGGCGGGGTACTCTGTGCCCACCTTTTTCGAAGTACGATAGGGAATTGGATTCTCACCTTGTTCAACGAAAAAGGGGGAGGAACTCTGTTCCCACCTTTAAAGGTATCGTCGAAAACGCCGAGGGTTACCTCGAACAGGTATCGCCGAGGTATACTTCGATGACGATCGTCGAAGTGCATCTTGCACTACGGTGTACTTCGGAGATTCGTCGTTGAGTGTACCAAGGGGATACGCTCCAGTGATCCGCCAAGGGGATCGCTTAGCCGGCATCTACCCACGGTGGGATCCGCCGGGGCGGAAGTTGTAGGCCATGTGCCCCCAAGGCGGAACACACTGTGAGAGGTACACGGTACCCTCCTTCGAGGTGGGCAAGAGGACACCGAAAAGGAGGGATCGGCCGGCAAGAGGGGGCATGGCACATAAGCCCAAGGAGGGGAAGTTGAAGTTTTCCCCTCGGGACGTAAGGGGAAGAGGGACGTAAGGGGAAGAGGGACGTAAGGGGTAGAGGGACGTAAGGGGCAGAGGGACGTAAGGGGAAGAGGGTCGTGAGGGGAAGAGGGACGTAAGGGGAAGAGGGACGTAAGGGGAAGAGGGACGTAAGGGGTAGAGGGACGTAAGGGGAAGAGGGACGTAAGGGGAAGAGGGACGTAAGGGGAAGAGGGTCGTGAGGGGAAGAGGGACGTAAGGGGAAGAGGGACGTAAGGGGTAGAGGGACGTAAGGGGAAGAGGGACGTAAGGGGTAGAGGGACGTAAGGGGAAGAGGGACGTAAGGGGTAGAGGGACGTAAGGGGAAGAGGGACGTAAGGGGCAGAGGGACGTAAGGGGTAGAGGGACGTGAGGGGAAAACTTCGACTTCCCCTCCTTGGGCTTATGTGCCATGCCCCCTCTTGCCGGCCGATCCCTCCTTTTCGGTGTCCTCTTGCCCACCTCGAAGGAGGGTACCGTGTACCTCTCACAGTGTGTTCCGCCTTGGGGGCACATGGCCTCGGCGGATCCCCCCGTGGGTAGATGCCGGCTAAGCGATCCCCTTGGCGGATCACTGGAGCGTATCCCCTTGGTACACTCAACGACGAATCTCCGAAGTACACCGTAGTGCAAGATGCACTTCGACGATCGTCATCGAAGTTTACCTCGGCGATACCTGTATCCCTTTAGTACACTCAACGACGAATCTCCGAAGTACACCTTAGTGCAATATGCACTTCGACGATCGTCATCGAAGTATACCTCGGCGATACCTGTTCGAGGTAACCCTCGGCGTTTTCGACGATACCTTTAAAGGTGGGAACAGAGTTCCTCCCCCTTTTTCGTTGAACAAGGTGAGAATCCAATTCCCTACCGTCCTTCGAAAAAGGTGGGCACAGAGTACCCCGCCCTTTCTGTCCAAACGGCGAGAACGGAATTCCCACCCGGAGCGTATCCCCTTGGTACACTCTACGACGAATCTCCAAAGTACAAGGATGCACTTCGACGATCGTCATCGAAGTATACCTCGGCGATACCTGTTCGAGGTAACCCTCGGCGTTTTCGACGATACCTTTAAAGGTGGGAACAGAGTTCCTCCCCCTTTTTCGTTGAACAAGGTGAGAATCCAATTCCCTACCGTACTTCGAAAAAGGTGGGCACAGAGTACCCCGCCCTTTCTGTCCGAACGGCGGGAACGGAATTCCCACCCGGAGCGTATCCCCTTGGTACACTCAACGACGAATCTCCGAAGTACACCGAAGTGCAAGATGCACTTCGACGATCGTCATCGAAGTATACCTCGGCGATACCTTTAAAGGTGGGAACAGAGTTCCTCCCCCTTTTTCGTTGAACAAGGTGAGAATCCAATTCCCTACCGTCCTTCGAAAAAGGTGGGCACAGAGTACCCCGCCCTTTCTGTCGGAACGGCGGGAACGGAATCTGCACCCGGTCCTGATTACACCAACCCCTTCTTTGTATATTTTCAGGGGTTGGTCCAATCAATCCTTGCTGGTGTCTTCTACTACCGCTGCAAATGTAGTACCTGGAATAAAATAAGTATCTAAGTTAGGAATTAATATGTTAGTAAATAAAATTTGTTCTTACCTAACTGTTGTTATTTCCAGGATATGCTTCTTTCCGCAGAGGATCCACCTTTTAACCTAGGTGAGAACCGAATTCCCCTTCCGTTCTTCGAAAAAGGTGGGCACAGAGTACCCCGCCCTTTCTGTCGGAACGGCGGGAACGGAATCTGCACCCGGTCCTGATTACACCAACCCCTTCTTTGTATATTTTAAGGGGTTGGTCCAATCAATCCTTGCTGGTGTCTTCTACTACCGCTGCAAATAAATGTAGTACCTGGAATAAAATAGGTACTATCTAAGTTATTAATATGTTAGTAAATAAAATTTGTTCTTACCTAACTGTTGTTATTATTTCCAGGATGATGTGCTTCCTTCCGCAGAGTATCCTGGGATCACAACTTATTTCCAAGTGGGTGAAATGTTTTTCTTACGCTGTATTATAATTAATAAATAAATCACAATTAATAAATTACATTTGAATCGAGAAGTTTTGTTTTATTTACCTGAAGTTACTTTATGGTCCGTGAGGTTCCAATTAGTAGTTGTGTTGCCGATTAATGGAAAAGTGGTACTTCGATTCAAAGCCTAGAACAAAAAATGTCTAATAGATTACTTGGAATGGAAAAAAACTAAGTCAAGCAAAATTGCCTTACCTAATATTGCCGCCGTACGCCGGAGTTTTGCCTGTCCGATATGCCCATCTAACGCTAAAATTTCATATACCGCGCGACGTTATCCACTCACTGCAAAGAGGATCCCAAAATCGGGCGTGGGCTTCCGGGGTTCACAATCGAAGAGACCTACTTGCTACTAATGTTATCTACCTAAACGCGCTTGTGGAACAGGACGATGCAACGGGGGCACTGCATGCGACCACGCATTGCACGGCCCTGCTCGGTGTGGAAACCCACGCTCGGACTCGATGGGCCGCAACCTATTGGTCCAACAAGTGCTTCGGGAGACTCCCACCGTTGCTACTATGCTTTTTGGAACCTACTTACGCACCTTTACCCAAAGAGTTTTCTCACCAATGTTTAGCCGCCCCAACGTTTTTTTAAACTCTCGGCGGTAAGATTAACAAGAGGGTAAGCGTACCTATTAGGACGTCGATCGGATCCTTTTTCGGTTGCGGCGTTCTATAGGCTGGGTTGCACCTGTTGGTAATCTGACACGGGCTTCTGCTCGAGGGGTTTCAGAGAACGATCAGATATCGTTTGCACGAGGGGACACTCCGGCGAGAAATCTTATGCTACTTACACGTGTAAGCACATAGTATATGAGTTAATAGCGGGTCCGGATCGGGTAGCTAATTTCCTATCTGCACACAAAAATTAATTTGGGCAAGTAGGCGTCAATTTGCAGTCGTTTTCTTCCTGCTAAAAATCACTCTAATCTAAATAATAATAATAATAATAAACTAATAAAAACTTGATTCGAGAGAACGTGCCTCGATACTTCCTACATAATCGCGAAAGGGACCCGCCATTCCTCGACGTCGGACGTCGGACCTACTGCTCACTAAAATCAAAAGAAGGTGGGATACCTTCTTATAGAACCAACCCAAGGGCCACGAGGCCCTGCTCACTTACTAAATGACCTTGCCCTACTTAATCCAAATTACCTACATACATATACTGCTTAACTAAACTTGATCTTTGCCTATACTTCGTATTCCGCTCCCATAAAGAGGGGACGGACAGGCAAACCCAGGTTCTCGACACCCATCCGACTCTTTCCTTCCTCGGTGGCGTTCTAAAAAACGAAATAAATAAAACATTGCCCAAAAATTAGATGGAAATTTGTTTCGTGAGCCATGGTCACTTCATTCCGTTCCGCAATTTATAGCCATCAAAAATTTGAAAACAAGTCTGCGAACATCGGTTCCGCTGCTGTGGATCCTGCCGGTATATTTTTACCAATTTTTGTTACCTCGCACTGCCGAAACTTGATGAACCTCACATTTCCGTAAACTTGATCAACCTAGAACGAACAAGTTAAATACAATTAACTTAATTACATAAGATTAATTAAATATCTAAAAGCAAACGTGTGGGCAATCGTTGGATTGCCAACGGAATGTAAACGACTAAACCGTGAATACCGAGATTAGCCAAAGTGGTCGTCGTGGACTTTCCTATATTTATACCAGAAGATGTCTTCGTAATTCCCATTTTCTACCTTCTTTCTATCTAAAAGAGAAATTATTGTTGTTAATTAGTAATTAAAAATTTTAATAAGCAGATTACCTGGTAAGTATTGTAAAAGCTGGTGGACATAAACTTCACTGTTCGACTAAGAGATGCACATAATATACCGACAATGCATTTGCAAATAAATAACAAATATTGTGCAATCAAGATTGAACGTTAAACACGTAGTAAATCTGATTCGTTAGACGTCACGGGTCCTACATGATACAATAAATTAATTAACCAATTTACAAAAAATTATAATATATTCTTTAGTAAGCTAAGAATAAGTAATTAAACTAGTAAACCTGATAAGATTTGCAGGCCCGGTAAACATTATCCTGTCATTTTCTTCTTCTAATCTTTCCAAGAAAGTGGGGCTGTACTTCTCTGCTAAACTACTAACTTCTCTTCTGAAGATGTAAATCCTGGAACAATAAGATTTTAAAAATATATATTACAAAAATTAGTAATTGCGAATATTGAATTATTTGCTCTTACAGACCTGGTGCACATCATTTTCTGTGTTTACTCGTGGAATCCAGATTCCGCCTCCTACCCCATTGCATCCTGGGGGAAGGGATCGTGCATCCTTCCAATCGAGACCGATTTTCTTTTCTGCAGAGAAGATGTACCCGTTATTCCTGAAACATTTCTAGATTAGTAGTAGAATATAAATTAAACAACTTTGCTGTCGAAGAAGTTTTTGGTAACAAGAATGCATCCTGTAGAATGCGACTTCCCCTATGGTATCCCGGATGTCCATCACATCCTGTCGTTAATGTCGAGAAGTGCAATTACCCGAATAGTAAAATTCCGTATGGGTGAAATTCTATTCTCTTGCTACTGTAATTTCTGAAAAATAAGTATTACAAATCATAACAAAACAAATTTTTTGCTCTTACCTAATCTAGTAAACACCATTTATTTTAGTTGCTCCCTTTAGTTGCCCCCCTTGCTCCTGGGGGAATGCTACTTCTCTACTTGTATATTTCAAGTGTGTATGATCTTCTCTCCCTGCAACAGATTTTCTGATGGGTAACAACAAATTTCGATAAACGAATTTGTACTTACCCAAGTTACCCCGTTCTGATGACCCTCAGTTCCCTTGTGGTATCCGGGATCTGCATCCTGGGGGCCGCAACTTCTTCTCTTCTAGTCTTCCTATAGGTTGGAAACCACTTCTTTACATGCAGATTTAATTTCTGGAATAAAATATCTATAGAAAATATTAACAAAAATGTTAAGAACATGAATTTTTCCGTTTTCGTTAACCTGTAGCATCCTAGATCAAAGATCTGCCGTCGCAGTCGAATACTAAAGGGAACTTCCCTATTTGAATCCTTCCACCCTTTCTCTTTTCCCTGCAGATGTAGCCTGGAATAAAATATCTAAAGTTAAAAATTAAACATGTTAATAAATTAAATTTTTTCTTACCTATCCTACATTTTCGTCTTCGTTGACCTTTAGTATAGTGGATCAGAGTCCTGCCGTCGAATGACCTGGGAGTCGGAGCTTTTCAATTATAATCCTACCAACTTTTCGTATTTCCCTGCAGATTTAGTGCCTGTAATAAAATATCTAAGTTATGATTTAAATATCATATCGTGACGTAATGGGACGTCATTCCATTTTTCCCATATTCGTTTATTTCTGGTATCCTGGATTGGTGTCCTGTCGTCGAATTATCTGAGAAACCATTTCTATCCTTTCAACATTTCGCATTTCTCTGCAGAAGTTAATTCCCCGGAATGAAATATCTAAGTTAGGAATTAATTATGTTAATAAATCAAATCCTACTTCTTCTTCTTCTTTAGTTTACCTGTGGTATCCTGGATCGTAGTCTAGCCGTCGAATCATACGAGGGCCACAACTGCTCCATTTTTATCCTTTTCGAGTTTTTGCCAGGTCGTTTTAAACCGTCTCGATGTTTTTAAAATTCAAATACAAAGCGTTATTCTACCTTCGCATGTCCCTGCCGATGTAGTGCCTGTAATAAAATATCCGAATTAGAATTAAATATGTTAATAAATCGAATTTGTTCTTGCCTAATTTCCTGTGTCGTCTTCATCCTAATTCTTCTGTTTTCATTTACCTATGGTATACCGGATTGGAGTCCTGTCGTCGAATCCCTTACGAAAAGCAACTTCTCCATTTGTATTCTTCTAAGGGCCTTGAATTGAATTTTTTTAGTTAGAAATTAAATATTATGTTATAATAAATCAAATTTGTTCTTACTTAACCTCCTGCCACGTCGCCATCCTACATTTTCGTCTTCGTTGATATGTAGTATCGTGGTTCGTGGATCAGAGTCCTGCCGTCGAATGACCTGGGAGTGGGAGCTTTTTAATTAGAATCCTACTAACTTTTCTTATTTCCCTGCAGATTTAGTGTCTGTAATAAAATATCTAAGTTATGATTTAAATATCATATCGTGACGTAATGGGACGTCATTCAATTTTTCCCATATTCGTTTATTTCTGGTGTCCTGCCGTCGAATTATCTGGGAAACCATTTGTATCCTTCCAACATTTTGCATTTCTCTGCAGAAGTTAATTCCCTGGAATGAAATATCTAAGCTAGGAATTAATTATGTTAATAAATCAAATTTGTTCATACATAACTTCATACTTCTTCTTCTTTAGTTTACTTTAGAGGGCCACAACTACTCCATTTTTATCCTTTTCGAGTTTTTGCCAGGTCGTTTTAAACCGTCTCGATATTTTTAAAACTCAAATACAAAGCGTTACTACCTTATTGGCCGATGACACGGACCACTTCTTATCCATAGTGCGGTCCAAATTGTGGCAAATCTGCAATCACCGATTTAGCTGCTGTGGATTCCGCTCGTATGGTTATTCCTATTTTTGTTACCTCAAACCCTGGAAACTTGGCCAACCTATAACGAATAATAAAATTCATCTATAATTGGAAGTGAAATATTTTTCTAAATAAGTAATTCAAAATTAATAGCAAAACTCCTCTCGTTTATTCCAGGTGAATCTTTTGATTGATGATGATCATCTTTATTTTATTGCAAGTCAACGTCGTCCTCCCCAATTCGATTCGAGTTGAAACCACTGCAATTACTTTTGTACAGTAATTAAGAATATTAAAAAAATTAATTTAATTTTACCTTACAAGTCGCTCCAACTTTAGTATCTGATGGGGACGTGGGTTATAGTTCTTCCCATTTCTGTTACACCACATTCCGGAAACTTGGTTAACCTAGAATGAAAAAGTTAAATATTACATTACATTTTGCACAAAAGTAAGTGAAAATTCCAACAAATTGTAAATGTAAAGCATAACCAAGGTGGTCGTGGTTTTTCTTGCATTTAGACCATACGATGCCATCATTGTAATCTCAATTTCCTAATACCAGGTAGGCGTTCCATCTCTTTTATCTGAAAGAGATATTGTTGTGAATTAGTAATTATAAGTTTCAATAAGCAGATTACCTGCTAAGTATTGCAGGAGTTAGTGGACATAAACTTCACAGTTCCACTGCACACATAGCGGCAACGTGTTAGTAATAAATCACAAATATTGCACAATCAAGAATGAACCTGGAACACATAATTTAGGTTCATTAGACATCTTCGGTCCTACATACTTAATACAAATCAATTGTCCAAATAATACCAAAAAGTTAAAAATAATTAAGCTAGGTAATAAACCTGGTAAGATTTGCAGACCTGGTGAACATTATTGTCCTCGCAGTTGTGCTGTGAAATCTGCCGTTGTGATTTTTCCAGCTTACTTTCTTCTTAATTATTGCCGTCCACATCTCGATGTGAACATCTGATTAAACACAGACAAAACTTTACATTAGAAATTAAAACAATTAATATGGGGTTTTGTTTCTTACCTCATAAGACATCCTGAACTCGTTCTTCGGTGACTACATGTAATACGAACCGCAGTTTCCTTTTATAAATTTCTGCAGATTACAAGTTCTCTCCGAACATTTCTAAAAAGGTAGAGCTATATTTTTCTACAGATGTAAATCGTGATTTAACAAATACTCTTACGAAAACACAACGCATACCTGGTGACACGCTCATCTTTTGTGTTCACTTTTGATGTCCGGAATATGCATCTTGGGAAACGCAATGCCATTTCTTGTAGTCTTCCTAGTGGTTGGTAATTTTTTCATTAAATGCAGATTTAATTCTGAAAAATATTTCTAAATGAGAAATTAAAAATTTGTTTTGAAAAACTAAGTTCCTACTTCCTGGTGACCCTACAATTTCCGTGATCACTTGTGGTATCCGCGATCGGTATCCTGGGGAACGCAACTTCTTTTCTTCTAGTCCTCCTAGTAAGCGAGAACCTCTTCTTTAGTTAAACATTTAATTCCTAAAAAGAAATAACAAAATGAGAAATTAATAATTATAATAAAACGAATTTTCTCTTACTTAGGTTCATCCATCCTGCTGATCTTCCATCTGTCTTCACTTGTAGTTTCCTGAATCTGCATCCTGGGGCACAAAAGTTCTCTTTATCTAGCTTTCCCAGTGATTGGAAACACTTCCCTTAGATTCAGATTACATTCCTACAGGAGCGATTTCTAAATGAAAAATATTATTAAAATTAAATTATCTCTTACTGAAGTTTCTCAGAAAGCGTCCTGGTGATCCTACATCTTCTGTGTTCATTTGTCTTATCTCTCTTTCATTGCATATTGAACTCCTGAATATTTTTTCAACATTTCAAACTACGTATTTTAATAAAACGAATTTTTCTTTACATAAGGTCCTCTGTCATGTTGATTCTACATCTTCAACGTTCATGGATTCTATCAGCGACCCGCTACCTGGAAAACGCCGCTTCCTTTCTTGTAACCTTCCGGGTGGTTAGAAACCTCTTCATTCATTGCACAGTTAAATCCTGTAATCAGTTTTTTTCTAAATTTTGAACTAAAGATTTTGCTAAAACAAACTTTCTCTTACCTCAGTTCCTTCGTGCCAACGCCTCTACATCTTCTGTGTTCACATGTGCTATCCAGATTCTGAATACCGAAAAACGCAACGTAATCTCTTGTAGTCTTCCTAGTTGTTGGAAACCTCGTCTTTAAATGAAAGAGTTTGTAGTCCTCCTAGTGGTTGGAAATCTCTCCTTTAGATGCAGATTTGCATTCTGGAGTATAATCTAAATGATTAATTAAAAATATTTATAAAACGAGTTTTTACTTATGTAAGTGCTTTTGACATAATGAGCATACATAATTTTTGTCTTCACTTGTGGTATCCGGGAACTGCGTCCTGGGTGTCGCAACTTTTCTTTTTGGAGTCCACTTAGTTGGAAACGTTCACTTTAGATGTCGATATAGAGCCTGAAATGCTATGCTATATCCGGGATCTAATCGGAAATACAATATTAAATAAGTTAATAAATAATCTATTTTGAACTTACCTAACTTACTGCGACGTCATCGTCTTACTTCATCGGTTTCCGTTTATCTCTGGTATCGCGGATAAGACTCGTGTTGTCCGATCATCTGGAAAACGCACGTTCTCCATTTGTGTCCTTCCAATTTTTCTTATTCCCTGCAACTGTAATGTCTGGAATTAAATACCTAAGTGAGAAATTAAATATGTTAATAAATAAAATTTACCTAACTTTCTGCAACGTCATGTTTCGACGGCCTGAAAAACCTGAAAAGTCCTGCCGTCGAAACATGTGGAAAAGGCAGCTTCCCTATTAGAATCCTTCTAAATTTTCATATTTCCCTGAAGTTGTAGTGCCCCTGGAATAAAATATCTAAGTTAGGAATTAATTAAGTTATTAAATCAAACTTGTTTTTACAAAACTTTCTGCAATGTCGTCATCTTACTTCTTTGGTTTTCCTGTAATAACCTGGATCGAAGTCCCGTCGTCGAAACATCTGAGAAACGTAGCTTCGCCTTTTGAATCCTTCCAACCTTTCTCATTTCATCCGTCAAGATGACTCCACATCTTCTGTGTTCACTTGTGGTAACTGGGATCTAGATCCTGGAAAACGCAACTTTCCTACTTATAGTCTTCCTAGTATTTGGAAACCTCTTCTTTCAATGGTTATTTATTCCTGTATTAAGTTTTTCTAATTTAGGAACTAAATGTTTATATAAAACGGATTTTCTTACCCGAGTTCCTACGTCTTCGTGATTCAACATATTCCGTGGTCATTTATGTTATCTGGGATGTGCAGCCTGGTGAACGCAACTTGCTTTCCTTAAGTCTTCTTAGTGATTGAGAACCTCTTCCTTCGATGCTGATTTAATTCTTGTAATAAACTTTTTTTAATTTTTATATAAACTATTTTCTTACCAATGTAATGTTCTCCTTCGTGATGATCGTACATATTCTGTCTTCACTTGTAAAATCTGGGAAACGCAACCTCCGGTAGCTCTTCTAGCAGTTGCGAACGTCTACTTTAGATGACGATTTAAAAACTGTAATGAAGCTCCAAAATGGAAAATTAAGAATCTTATTAAAACAAATTTTCCCTTACCTAAGTGTCTTTGTCCTGGTGACCCGAATACTTCTGTATTCACTTATGGCATCCTGGGAAATGTATCCACTTTTCTTGTAGTTGTCCTGGTGGTTGGGTATCTCTTTGTTAAACGCAGATTAACTTCTTGTAATTAAATATCTAAATGAGAAATTAAAAATTTTAATAAAATCAATTTTCTTTTACCTAAATTCCTCTGACCTGCTGTACCCATTCTTGTGTGTTCCCTTGTGGTAGATATTGATATCTTGGTGAACTTAAGATCTCTTCTTTTAGTCTTCTTAGAAGTCGGCAACGTCACCTTTAGATGCAGGATTAAAGTCTAGAACGATATATCTGTATGAGAAATTAAGAATTTTAATAAATCCAATTTTCTCTTTGCCAAGTTCCTTTGTCCTGGTGATTCTACAGATTCTGTTTTCACTCGTAGCAATCTCTAGGTCCTTCACTGGTTGGGATCCTTTTCTGTGGATGCTCATTTAATTTCTGCAATAAAATTTCTAAATGAAAAATTAACATTTTCAATAAAACCAATTTTCTGTTACATAAGTTCCTTCGACTTGGTGACCCTACTTCTTCTGTGCACACTTGCGGTATCCGAGATCTGGATCCTGGGATACGCAACTTCTTTTCTTGCAGTCTGCTCAATGGTAGGGAATCTCTTGTTGATATGCAGATTAAATTCCTGCAGAGAGATTCTAAATGAGTAATCGAAATTATAATATACTATTATTTTCTCTTGGCCAATTTGCTCCGTCTTGGTAAGCCTACATCTTCTATGTGAACTTATAGTGCCTATTCAGGATTTAATGGGAAACGCAGCTTTTCCTCTGGTAGTCTTACTAGTAGTTGAGAACCTCTTCTTTAAATGCAGATTTAATTCGTGGAGAGAAATTCCTAAAATCGAAAATTACATTTATAATAAAACAAATTTTCTCTTACCTAACATTCTTTGTCCTGGTGAAATTACACCTTGGGATTCCACTTGGGGTTTCCGGGATCCATGTCCTGAACAACGAAACTTTTTCTCTCTTCTGTAGAGAGATCTATTTTTATAGATCCAGATTTAATTCCCGAATTAAAATATCTAAATGAAAAATTAAAAATGTTAGTCTAGTCTAACTTTCAAATTTGCTAAAAACTATCTGGAAATCTGTTTCTTCAATGCGGATCATTTCATGCGGTTGAGCGATGCCGGTTGATATATCGCCGTCAAATATTCAAATACCAAACTTGCTACCTTATTGACCGATGCGGCCTCACACCAACAACGACGATCTTTTAACTGATGTCTTCTAATCGATTTTCATCAGCATCTGCAAACACCGGTCGGTTAGCTGTTATCGATCCTGCCCGTACACTTTTTCCTATTTTTGTTACCCTAAACAGCCGAAACTTGGTGAACCTATATAACAAATAATAAGTACTTTAGCAATTGCTAATTCTGCTAAACACTAAATCAAATTTTCTAAATTGCAAATTAAGAATTACTAGTAAGACGAATTTGTTCTTACCCGATAAGTTCTGCAGACCTGGTGGACAACGTTATTCCGGTTCTCTTCTGGTATCCACGGTCGTTTCCGCACTCGAATTTATTCCAGGTGAAAACTTCAAAGATGGATCTTTGTGTTGTTGCAAGTCCCCGACTCCGATCCGCGTTGAAACCACTACAATTACTTTTCTACATTTTTAATTAAGAATATTATAAAAAAAAATTTGTTTATACCTTATAAGTCTCTTGGACATTACTATCTGCCGTCCTGGGTTAGCCGACATTGGCCTGCTAGCATACTTCTTCATATTTCCATAAACTTGATCAACCTAGAACGAACAAGTTAAATACAACTAACTTAATTACATAAGATTAATTAAATATCTAAAATCAAATGTGTGGGCAATCGTTGGATTGCCAACAGAATGTAAACGACTATTCCGTGAATACCGAGATTAGCCAAAGTGGTCGTCGTGGACTTTCCTATATTTATACCAGAAGATGTCTTCGTAATTCCCATTTTCTACCTTCTTTTCTATCTAAAAGAGAAATTATTGTTGTTAATTAATAATTAAAAATTTTAATTAGCAGATTACCTGGTAAGTATTGTAAAAGTCTTGATAGTTATAGATTTTATGCCAGGTCATGGAATCGTTGCAGTTACTAGCTCCTTTTCTTCTTCTAATCTTTCCAAGAAAGTGGGGCTGTACTTCTCTGCTAAACTACTAACTTCTCTTCTGAAGATGTAAATCCTGGAACAATAAGATTTTAAAAATATATATTACAAAAATTAGTAATTGCGAATATTGAATTTGCTCTTACAGACCTGGTGCACATAATTTTCTGTGTTTACTCGTGGAATCCAGATTCCGCATCCTACCCCATTGCATCCTGAGGAAGGATAACTCCCTGCAACAGATTTTCTGATGGGTAACAACAAATTTCGATAAATGAATTTGTACTTACCCAAGTTACCCCGTTCTGATGACCCTCAGTTCACTTGTGGTATCCGGGATCTGCATCCTGGGAAACGCAAAACGGAAAATTAATTTATTTTTACCTTACAAGTCCATTGGACTTGATTATCTGCGATCATGGGTTAGCTGGCGTCCGCCTGCTAGAATAGGTAGTTCTTCCTATTTTGGGAAACTTGGTCAACCTAGAACGAACAAGTTAAATAAAATACAATTAACTTAAACATATTAAATTAATTAAATTTTTAAAAACAAATCATTGGATTGTCACCAAAATGCAAATAACTATTCCGTCAATACCCAGCTTAGCCAAGGTGGTGGTCGTGGTCTTTCCAGCATTTATACCAGAAAATGTCGTCCTCGTAATCCTCATTTTTTATCGGGCCTTCGTTCCTATATGAAAGAGAAATTATTGTTGTGAATTAATGATTAAAAATTTTAAGCAGATGTTATTCCTACCAAGTATTGTTAATGTTGGTGGACATAAACTTCACGGTTCAACTATGATACACACACTGCCAATGCATTTGCAAATAAATAACAAAAAATATTGCACAATCAAGAATGAACGTTAACACGTAAATCTGACTCATTACACGTCATCGGTCCTATGTAATACAAATGAATCAACCAATTTACGAAAAGTAGTATTACATACTAATTAAAATACCAATAAGCTAAGAATAAATAAACCTGATAAGATTTGCAGACCTGGCGGTAAACATTATCTAGATTTTATTCCAGGTCACCTTAATAACCTGATGCACATCATTTTCTGTGTTTACTCGTGGAATCCAGATTCTGCATCCAACCCCCATTGCATTCTAAGCCATGGAACGTGCATTCTAGGGGATAGGGACCGAATTTCTTCACCCGCTGTAGATGTTATTCTTGAAACACAATTTCTAGATTAGTAATAGAATAAAATTTCTTCCAACTTGGTAACAAAAATGCCAAACTCAAGGATTGCAACTACCCAAATAGTAACATTCCGTATGGATGAAATGCTATTCTCTATGCTGCTGATATAGTAATCTCTGCAAAAGCGGTCCAAATAAGTATTACAAATCATAACAAAACGAAGTTGCTCTTACCTAAGTTTTTAAATCTAGTAAACAGCGTTTACTCTAGTTTCCTGTAATAACCAGATTCTGTAACATCCCATCATTGCCCCTGGGGGAATGCTACTTTTCTACTCTTGTATATTTCCAAGTGTATAAGATCGTCTCTCCCTGCAGTAGTTGTGATTCCTGCAACAGAATTTCTATATCGGTAACAACAAATTTTAATAAACGAATTTGTACTTACCAAAGTTACTCCGCCCTGATGACCGTCGGTTCACTTATGACTTCTTTTGTCACAAACTGTTTTGTAAACAAGTGGTTGGGAATCGCTTCTGTAGATGCAGATTTAATTCCTAGAATAAAATACCTAAATGAGAAATTCGATACTTGAAAACATAGTTATTTTCTCTAAGTTTCCCTATTTCCCCTCCCTAAGTTCCTCCGTGCAGGTTACCCTACATCCCATGTGTTCACTTGTAGTATCCAAGATCTACATACCTAAAAACGCAACTTCTCCTCTTGCAGCCTTGTTATTGGTTGGAAACTTCTACTTCTAGATGCAGATTAAAAATCCAATTTTTATCTGGCCCAACTTCCAGCGTCGTGATTTTCGTCCCGGTGAACGCAGCTCTTTTTCTTGCAGTCTTCCTGGTAGTTAAGAAGTACTTCGATCGACGCAGATTGTATACTGGAATGACAAATCTAAATGAATGACCAAAAATATTTTGTAAAACGAATTTTTTTTACCCAAGTTCATCCATCCTGGTTGAATTTACATCTTTTGTGTTCCCCCGTAAGGTTCCCGGATCAGGATCCAGCCGAACGTATCATCACTTTCTGAAGTTTACCACAGCTGTTGGGAACCTTATGTTTAGATGCAGATTATCTTGGAGAGAAATTAATAATTACTTTTAATATATATATATATTTCAATATATTTAAATCATTTTATTTTTTATAATCAAATTAATAATAATCATAAAATAAAATTTTCCCTTACCTAAGTTGTGGAACGCATCTTCTTTTCTTGTAGTCCACCTAGTGATTGGTTACGTCTTCTTTAGATGCAGAGGTAATTCCTGGAGGAACATTTCTAATAGAGAATTTAAAAATGTGAGTTTTTTCTCACCTAAAAGTTCCTTCCTCCTGATGTCCCTACATCTTCTGTGTTTCCTTGCAGTATCCTAGTATCCTACTGGTATAGTATAAAGTGAGTACCACTGGGAACCATGTGGACCCCAAGATCTACATACATCCTGGAGTACGCAACTTCTTTTCTTGTTGTATTCCTAGTGGCCGAGTACCTCTTCTTAAGATGAAGTTTTAATTCCTGCAAGAATATTTCTGAATAAGAATTTAAAAATTATAATAAAACAAATTATCGCTTACCTAAGTTTCTCCATCTGGGTGAACCTATACATCTAGAGTGCTTACTTGTGGTAACCGTAATCTGCATCCTAGGGAACACGACTGCTTTTCTTATAGTCTTGATGGTGGTTAGAAAAATCTTCTTTAAATACATATTTAATTCCTAGAGTTAAATTTCTAACTTAGAAAATTTAAATTATAATAAAACAAATTTCCCCTTACCTAAGTCTTGATGAGCCAACGTCTTCTGTGTTCTATTGTGGATTATCAATAATCAGCGTCCTAATGAACGCAACTTTTTTTCTTGTATAGATTTCCAATTGGTTGGGAACCACATCTTTGGATGTAGATTTAATTCCTAGAGATAAATTTCTAAATGATAAATAAAAATTATAATAAAACAATTTTTCTCTTACCTTATCAAAGTCCTCTGTCTTGGTGAGCCTACATCTTCTGTTTTCACTTGTAGCAACCGGAATCTGTATCGTGAGGAAACGCATTCCTCTTTTCTTTTAATTCTCCTAGTGGTGGGGAATCTCTTCTGTAAATGCAGATTTAATACCTGGAATAAACTACCTACATGAGGAATTAAATATTTAAAAAAACGGATTTTCTCTACCCTAACTTTGGAGGAACTTGATCTTGGTGACCGACCCTACATTTTTTGTGGTCCCGTATAGTATCCGAGCCCTGCATCCTGAAGAACGCAAGTTCTTTTCTTGTAGACTTCCTTTAGGTTATAAATAGCACCACTTCTTTTGATGTTGATTTAATTCCTGGAGAGAAACTTCTAAATGAAAAATTATAATAAAACAAATTTTCTCTTACACGAGTTCCTCCGTGTTGGTGGGCCTACATACATCTTCTGTGTGAACTTGTGGTATGCGAGATCTGGATCCTAGGATACGCAACGTAATCTTCCTAATGATTGAGAATCTCTTCTTTACTTCTGCAGATGTAATTTCTAGAGGGATATTTCTAAATGAGAAATTAAAAATTGTAATAAAATTAGTTTTCTCTTACCTAAGCGCATCGGTCTTGATGACCCTACATCTTCTGTGTGCACCTGTGGTATGCTACTTCTTCTCTGGTAGACTTCCTAGTGGTTGGGAACCTCTACTTTAGATGCAGATTAATATCTAGATATAAATTTCTAAATTTCCAAATTAAAAATTATAATAAAAAAGAATTTTCTTTCATCTAAGTTCCTACGTCCTGGTGACGACCCTGCATTCCTCGTGTTAACCCGTGGTACTACGGATATGCATCCCGGGGAGCGCAGTTTATTTTCTTGCAAAATTCCTAGTGGTTGGAATCAACTTCTTTCCGTGCAGATTTAATACTGAAATAAAATTTCTAAATGAAGAACTTCAAATTTTAATAAAATAAAATTGTTCTTACCAAGTTCCCTCGTCCTAATAATGACTCGACATCCTCTGTGTTCTTTTGTGGTATCCTTCTCTTTTGAAGATAACTAGTTTTGTAGTTTTCCTAGTGAATGGAATCCATTTCTTTTGATGCAGATTTAAGTCCTGAAAATTAAGTCAAATTACTTAATGAGTAAGTTAATTGCATAAATTTGTTCTTACTCAGTAAGCTCTGCAGATGCAGACCACTCTTTAATACAGTTGAAGTCAATACTAGGTATCTTTGTCATTAATTGTTGGTCGGCGATATCCTCGTGGTTAATTGTAATTTATTATAATTAAAACTGAAACAGCGTTTTGAAATTATTGTGCAAGTCAAATGTATTTTACATTAATTATATACTACAAATCAATATTCTGAACTACTGCTAGAAAATTTTTACATGGAAACATCAAATTAAAAATTTACAACATAGAAAAATTGTGAAATGATTATTTATAAATTTATTTAATAGTCAAATCTGTAAAATAAATAATATGTTAATAGACACATAAAATAGATACATAATAATTCAATAGTACCCTACTACTAATAAGTTTTGTTTACAAAAATTGCTATCATAAAATTTTAAACACAACATGTAAGTTATATCCAGAAATCCAGAACATAAACTTAAAAATTGTGTTACGATCCAGAGAATCGTCGCGTCGCCTCGCCGTCGTTAGAAATTATTGAGTTCTGTAATCTCAAGTTTGAGTGAAAATAAGCAATATTTTGAATTTTATAGCGTATTATGTCGAAAACGGTGCGTTTTAAATTAATAAATTTCTAATTGTTTAAATATTTTGGCGTATAAAAAATGACGAAAACACTACTTGAAAATTAGAAACGTAGCCGTAATCTAAATCGTTTTTATTTTACTAACCCACTAAACTAATCTATATTTCACCAATTGGCTTGCAACGACTTAACTAGCGGGCCTACATGAAAAAAAAAATTTGATGTGCCTTTTGTTAAGAAGTATGAAAATTAAACAATGGAAAAATAAAAAATGAAGAAATCCCATTAGGTAAACTAAAAACTTCTTTTTTACGTAATTAACTCACGAGAAAAGTGTTTTTTTTTCATATTTATAAAAAAAACATTACACGTTTGGTTAATTCGGGAGATACACATATACTAGGATAAACTTGACTTGGATCTCCTTGAAGAAGGATTTTTTCAATCTTTAAAATAATCTATCGCAAGGTATTTGAAATTTCGAAATGGTAATTGACGCTACATAAAATTATTATGTTCAATAAAATAATTTCGACATTATACTATCAAATTCCCTATACAAAGAAAGATCGATAAAGAAAAAAATCGAAACGAATTAGATTCGATATATTATGGCGTTTGAAAAGATAAGATCGAGAGAATTTTGGTTCGAAAAAAAAATTGGTTTTATGATTTCAAAATTAATTTACAAATTTAACAAATATAATTTACAATTTTGGGGAATAATTTGATTTTAATAATACAAGATGAATTATGTTATCAGTTTATAAAATCGTACAGAAGGAAGTTTTGTTACGCAACTATTACACCAGACCAGACGATAAAAGAAGGAATATATCAATTCATTTAATCAAGGAAAAAAATTACTGAAAACCAAGCAATGCAAAATAAAGAGATTTGGATCATCATTTTATGACAATTATTAATTATTATTATTGCTGAACGAGTTGTGGTTCCATGCACACTTGCACTGAAGCTCTAGGGCTATTGTACCTCGTGTTCCAAGTTTTACTCCATCAGCTTTGTTTCCTCAATAATCTTATTGCCTCGGTTATCCGATATGGACAACCGAAGTATCGCAACTTCGATAGGTTAAAGGACAAAGAGCTGGAAATACACATAGTATGTGGTGTAGAGTTTCTTCCTCCTCCCCACACTTCCTACCTATGGGATCTTCTACAATCCCAATAATCTTGAGATGTCTTTTAGACAGAAGTGTCCTGTAAGTACTGTCTTCCTCAGCTGTGATCTACCCGGCTTGAGGATTTCTTGTTTTCTTTTGTAATTGGAGGGCCCACCAATAAACATCCGCGATTGCCTTAGTCTCGAAAGGTCCCCCCAGTATTCAAGATGTTGTTTACTTAGTAGTTCCTTTATAGACCCTTTTGCGGCCAGATATGCTATCCCGCAAGTTGGTTCTGGTCCTACTAGAAGTGGTTAACAGAAGTCCTACAGCACGTCGAGGCAGTGACTTACAACCTTGGATTATGTTTCCACTCCATCCAAGACAATGACAAAGATGCGGTTGTGGTGGTAAAAATTCGAGATACAAAAACTGGGGCCCAAAAAGTTTTACGATTATAGAAGAAGAAGAAGAAGAGATGAACTGATGCATTTCCCAAGCGGTTGGCAAAAATACTTTTGGAAGTGTACCGTCAAAAATTGCAAAATATCTAGGTTATGTTGATGCTAAAGCGTTCACTGGCCACTGTCTGCGTAGAACTCGGCAACTCTTCTTGTAAATGCAGGTGTGGATATGTTGACCTTAAAGAGACATGGATAGTGGAAAAGCGATACGGTGACATCGGGATACATTGAAGAAAGTATGGCTTCACTGGCGACGGTGAAACTGGAACTTCCCGCGACACTAGAATGTCCGGAGAAAATAGAATTTTCGGTAAAACTAATGCCTCTAACCTGAACGTTTCTTTAAAGAATGTTTTCCTTTTAATGATTATTGTAAATAATTTTGAAAATTTTGTATAACTGGCGGGACGATGAGGGTTTTTGGCCAAAATGGTCGCCCGAAACGGATGAGGAGAAGTAGTCTCCCGTATAATTTTGTTATTATTTTTGAGATTTTGGTTTCGAGAATTTTGTATTTGGAGAATAAATTTATTTAATTTGAGTAGTATTAAGGTAAGATCAGACGTAGCTACTTTTGCTGCGCTGCCAATTAAAAAACTGCGCAGCATAAGTATATTAAGTAGCTTGTGTGTGAACACCGTTGCAACCCAAAAAACAGCGCATTGCACCAACCAAAAGCTTATGTCTAGACTCAAGGACGCTATCCCTAGGGATAGTTTTTTTTTAAAGAAAATTACATCTTCGAAACGTTGATCAATATAAATAGTTTTATTTGCACCTATTGTTCCAATATTCCCCACGAATGTACAGTGGCTCCAACAATTATTAATACACCCCTATGTTAACCATGTAAATTGCACATTTTGAAACCGTTTTTTGACATATGAAACTCGCTTTTACAGCAAAATTTTTCAGATATTTTTTATTGCAAATTTTAATCTCTTCAGTTTTGTTTCTATACATTTTTTTATTTTCTTTCGCCGTTTACGAGTTACTGCGACTTGAAGAAAACTCTGTAAAAAACTCCCATAAGAGCAATGTTAATTTTATTAACTTTTTCACTTAGTTTTCTTTAAGTCGCTGTAACTCGTAAACGGCGAAAGAAAATAAAAAAATGTATAGAAACAAAACTGAAGAGATTAAAATTTGCAATAAAAAATATCTGAAAAGTTTTGCTGTAAAAGCGAGTTTTATATGTCAAAAAACCGTTTCAAAATGTGCAATTTACATGGTTAACATAGGGGTGTATTAATAATTGTTGGAGCCACTATACATAATTAATTACTATTACTTTTTAGTTTGTTAATGAGTTTTTAACAATTATTAAATAACGAAATAATATAAAGTGCTGAGTATCTTTAAACGTGGAAAAAAAAATCTCTTTAAATTGATATCTTTCTCGTACTTATCCGTTATAAAATGAGAAGCAGAAATTAAAAAATAATCAATTTCCCATGTTATTTCCCTATGATCGCGTGTAAGGTCGGTCACTCGGTACGTAGTACCTACAGTTCAATTCTATATTTTTGGAAAATTTGGACCTTTGTTCAACACAGTAATTTTATCGAGCAAAAGTCAAAATTCCCAAAAATATAAAATTGAATTAATTTTAAGATGGACAAAAATAGTTGTTTAATAGTATGGCACAGTGTTTATTTTGAATTATTACTTAAAACTCTATTATTTAAAAATGTCTCCTTTTTTTAAATTAAAACGAAACCAAATTTGATATTTTTCACCCAGAATCACCTCTAAAATTGGTTATTAACTTGTTACTAACACACTTCCATGTAAATCTTATAGAAAATAAACGTAAACAAACCAATGGTTGCACCCATCATATTACTAACGTCACACTTTTCCAGTCTATTATTAAATTATTATTAATAATAATTTATCGCCTTTTCGGACTAATTACGCCACTGCTAGCACGCTTCAGTTCATCTCATAGATACGAAATAGACGATCGTAGAAATAGTGGTTCATCTGGAGTTTCGAGTAGTTCAAATGCCACAAGCGCATAGTATTATGGTTAGTAGTATAGGATAGTATGGATAGGTAGATTTTTGAGGTTATTATGATATTTATTATTAATACATAGTGAAATTCAAATCAAGCAAAATATTATTTCAAAATAAGTCAACGTTGTTTACAACAATTAAACGCGATAACGATTTCAACATCTCGTACATGTATCGCATATTATGATCAGGAAAGCTTCCAACACCCATACACAATGGACACCGTGGGTCGGTAAGGTAAAGACAATGTTGGGGAAGCAGAAATTAGTCATAAACTGTGCAGGCAATTTACAAACTACTCGAGTATTTATGGACAGCAATAAAAATTAACGAGTAGTCTTGAAGAATTTTCAGCAATGTGCCCTCTCGCATGTAATTTTTCATTTAAAATATTTGTTTCATATGTCCTGAGGTTTCCGTTTCTCAGAAAATTAGGCCGTCCTTGATGTGACTGAAACTCGGCAAAAGAAAAATATCCACGCAGTGGAAAGATCGAGGCAGAAAAAAACGTTTCATCTGTACCAGTAACCTGCCAACTATGAGTCTCCCATTAATTCGCCTATAAATTAATTAAGTTCATGTAATGTTTGTTTCCAATTGAGCAACCTGAACTTCTGAAGGTATTTTATATAACTGTAAATTATAAATTAATATACCAATCGATTTTTAGCAAATATATACCATACAAATTAATTAACAATTTTGAAGGAAATTAACCAAAAGCATTGGCGTGCAAAATCTACAAACCAATGGAAATCTACAATAAATGAAGTCGATATAGGGTACGTAAAACTTCCTAATAATAATAATAAGAATAAGAAAAATTACTTAAAGAAATACTTTAGTGAAATGTTTTTATAAAAACTAACAAATGCTGTGTTAATCATAGATAAAACAAATAAAAGCTTAGTATCTTTTGCGGTAATCTTAGTGGTGAGTAAATTGTTTTAATTTTCTAATCATTTTGCTCCGAGATTGCTAAATCGCTCTTGTCGTTTTGTTTGACATTGTTTAATTTTGTGCTTTGAAAATTTGACGACGTATTTTTGAAATTGTTAATTGCACTGAACTTATGGTATCATATTTTAGTTGTTTGGATTATTTTATTTAAAATTTTCTGCTTGCAATTCTTTACCTAGGAAGAAGCATAACATATGCCCGAAACACTGAGAAGAGTTAGGGTTTTATTAGATCTTGTCCAAAATTTCAGAAAAAAAAACCTTTGTTATTTGATTGATTAACAGACGACAACAAGAGTATGGATAATTGATACACGCATTCGTAGAAGAGGCATTACTAGTACTTAAAATGCTACATTTAAAATAAACGCTTACTAACAGATTTGTGCTTGGATTCATAGATAAGTTACAAGTTCTAAGTAAGACCAATAAGGTCAAACTTGTTTTCGTTGCAATGTTACTCGGTTGAGAAAAGGTCCATTTTAAAAATAACGTTTCCAGTATTAGTCACGTGTTGTATTTGAATATGGATGTAAATAAAATTGCAATAAAAACAAATTGGTATTATTTAAAACTTGTCTATGCATCCGAACGTTAATTAATTATATTTTTTAACAATTATTATTGTCAAAGTAAAATTGGATGCTTGCCAAGTGAAAGAAATGTTTTGAATGGATTTCGAGACAAACTCTTTAAAATATAATTTTTTTATTTCAGTTAATTGTCATAACTAACAATGAGTGGTCGTGTTTCTGAAATTAAGGCCAATCTAAGAAGGATCTACATCAAAAGCTAAGCATCGACAGCAATTTTGCCTTTAAGAGATGGCACAAATGAATCGAGGTTGATGACAACAAAATGGTATGTCAGTTAACGTTTAAAAAACGTCTTACTTCCAAGTTTTTAGATTACCTAGATGAAGGTTTGTTTGAGGTGGTGAAAATTCCGCATTTTTTAATTACTAATCCTGGCCACGTCAGTGACTGCAGTAAAACACTGAAAATATACCTTTCTCTCTCTTACACATTTCAAAATTATTTTGCATTTCACTTGCGTTTATTGTACCCGAATTAGCGAATATTTTACAATGTGTTTAATGGTATTTCGCACCCTTCACGCCAAGCCTATCGGTTCTCCCTGCCACCCTCTGGGAGTCTTCGGGAGTTCATCGCGTTTCTGCCAAGTTAATTTCGGTCTTCCTCTTCTTCTTTTTGTTAGGGATTCCCATTCCCATATTCTTTTTGGCCATCTGTAGTCTTCCATTCTTTGCAGGTGGTCGTACCACATCAGTCGTTTCTCCTCTATGGTGTCTATTATTGTTCCATCGACACTCATTCTTTTACTTATTTCTACGTTTCTTACATGCTCCAGCTTAGATACACCACAAGAGCGTATTCGTATTCGAGCTTCGTATAATCATAAATTAATTTAAAAATTTTAATAATAGAAATAAGAAAATTCTACCTTAAGTTAATTTCTTTGATTTTGGCAATCGTATTTTGTATCCTTTTCCGCTAACCAAGGAAAACTTAAAAATGTTATACGCCAAATTCGAAACCTAAATTATTGTTCATAGTTCGCGTTGTTTTAAATTTTCGCATTCACTTAAACTTGACACTAATTTTAATACGATAACTAATTAGACTTATGCCCGTATTCACAAACGTCCGTAAAACTTGAACAGGTCGTCGAATTTAACTAGTCGATGGAAATTATCCCTTAGTAGTAACAAGCCAATAGATATCATCTGTAAATTTAAGGGTTTGTTTAAAGTTTTATGGACATTTGTAAATAAGGGCATCAATTTAAAACGAGAAAAAAGAAAACAAAAATGATGTCCAGCCGGCACAATAGTTTGCGTAAAACTAAAAACAAATGAAAGTAAATGACGCGTCAATTTATACTATATTTATATAATACTCTTCAAAACAATCGAATTTAAATTTTAAAAAAATGTTAAATAAACGTGCAATACTACTATGATCAAAAAGTACTCAGAATTTCTCAATAAAAGTAATCCCCCTTCAAAGTAATCTCCATCGCAAGCAATGCACATACGCCAACGATTTTTCCAATCTTTAAAACACTTTTCATATGCCAATTTTGGAATCTCCTTCTGCGAATTCTCTTTTATCGCCTCAAAACGCTTTCCACGAAGTGGTAACTTGAGTCGTGAGAAGAAGAGCGACAGCAATACGATGTTGTTTGTGCAACATCTTCAGCATTCTCGGCACAAGTCGCGCTTTAACTAGTTTCATGTCCAAAACATCGTGCATAATGTTCTGCACGGATCGGAAGGAGACACCAAAATCTCTCTGATGCTCACAACGATCTTCGAGCACAATTTTCTTAGTTTTTTCGACGTTTTCGTAAAGTCGCAGAGGTGATGGACGACCGGAACGAGGCAAGTTATCCAGCACAATAACACCCGCTTTAAATACTTGGTACCACATTCGTATGATTGTGTTTTCGGCATTGTCCAGTCTCCCCGCCCCCCCCCATAGGCTACCGTTAACATTTTCAACGCTTCCGTACATGATAATATTATGTTGTTAGAAACACACAATTTTAGGTAGACTCTTTGCTTAGCTAAATTCTGCATAGCAAAATACACAAAATAATGACTTGTTTACAAAACTATTACGCATGAACTATCGGACATATTGCTCTCAAAATTGAGATGTAAACAACTGGCAGATGTACTAACCCAGAAAAAAAATTCTTTTGGCAATATCTCAAGCGCGGTTCGTTTAATTGAGAAATTCCGGGTACTTTTTGATCATAAAGTAATTGCGTGCAAAGAAAGTTTCACTTTCAATATCCGAATAAGACAATCTGCTATTTTGTTTTACACCGAAAATTCGAAATGCCTCAAAGAAAATCCCAGCTTACATTTGCACAATGATGGCAGTATTTTCTTTTTTAAGGAAACGCATTAATTTCAACTAACAAGGGACTTGCACCATTGATAGAAGTTGTATTTGTGAGTCGAGACCTAAAAATCAACATCGATAGGTGCTATGCTCCTGTCGTGGTATACCGCCATTGAGAACTACTTTAAACGATTTCAATAAGACAATTTTAAAGTGTAGATATCTTGAAAGATGGTGAATGGGTACCCTTGAACGTGCAATGAAACTTGGAAACTTTGCATTTTTAATAATGCAAACCGGCTAATGGGCAAATACAGACAACTAAACTATGCATATTTTCAGCAAATAAACGAAATAATTCAGAAGTTTTTAAAATTTGATGTGGATGTTGGTTTGAACTTACTAGCGAGCGTCTTTAAAGTTCTGGAAAATTCAAACTCGGGAATCTCCGCCAACTTGAAAAATCGGCGTCCCTTAATGGTTTTTTGCATACATAAAAAAGTTATAACTGGTTATTATTTATTAACAAAAACTGAAAATTTTCCGAAAAATGAACTCCCAATTTACCTCGGATAGAAAAACCTACAATACTAAATCTAATCAGGGGAGCAATAATAGTGAAAATCATTCAGAAAATCGAAATAATCGTCAAAAACAAAAATGCAAATAAAATTGTTACCGATAAATTAAAGTAACACTTTTATGACTTCTAATTATTTTTAACCGTCACTCTAAAACAAAATAAGATTTAAACGTAAATTGTCGTAACTTGTTAAAGTTTTCCAAATTTCTTTTGTTGGTAATCTCACTTTCACTTTCGTCTAAGTTTTTAACTTGCATTATCAATTTAAAAAAAAAAACAACAATTTGGGCGTCATTCGCATATAAAACCGGCACTAACATGCGTTTTTAAAATATCCAAAATTTGACTATATTTCATTGTTTTCCCATCGCCTTTTATATCATTTTGTAAAAACGCATTCTTGATTCTAAACATTTTCTTATAAATTTTAAATTACACTGCCATCTAATTTTCCACAGCCTACTAATATTTATTTGGAAATTTTGTTATCTACCGATTTTTCTTCAAACTTGGTGGAAAGTTCCAGGAACACTCTCAAGAGATTTTATAAAAGTTTGCTCATCCAGAGGAGCTGGCTAGGAGCATTTGAAGTTTCAAAAGCACGTGGTTTTACCAAATCTTAATTCTCTTGCATATTCTTATTTCGGAATATAAATGGTCCAAATTTGCATTGCGTCTCTTGCTGAGACTCTGCTTAACGTTTACATATCTTTCCTTTCACTCAAAAATTGTTTTTCACACACTTAAACTTGTAAGTAATTTGATAGTGATCAGTTTTTGTCGTAATAAACTTTTACCTATTTCATTGCGTTTAGAAGTTATGGTGAATCCACCATGTCTTATAGCTTCAAGTAAACCTCCCGTTCTCCCCATTAGATTTTATTCATCTTCACTGGGCTTTGTGCCACAACAGATCAAAACTTAAATTTAAAATTTGGAGTGATTTCGTTACTTCGTTTATGTCATTTGACATTTGACATTTTAACGAAAGAATTTTCTAAAATCCGGTAGCCTTGAAAAGATATTTGTGATCACCGATCTTGGTGAGAATTCAATGAAACTTGTTAAATAAATTAAATTATTACAAAAAAAGGTGGTTAGATTGTTTAATAATTATTGTTTATATTAAGATTTATAAAACTAATTGTGATTTTGTACCTATCGAAATCTAATTTTACACGTTATTGCAACGCAACGTTTCTAATTTTCCAAGGACCTACGACATGACGTAATACTTATTTTGTTATATTATAAAATCATGAAAAATAATAAATTTATTAGAAATAACTAGACAAAAAATTTCGATTGGTCCTATATTGCAGTATTTGTCGCTTGTAATTTTAGTAGACCCGAATCATTTGCGATGCGCTAATCGAGTTTGACAGAGAACGCGGAATTGCCGATTTATATTAGACTTTCCTATCTAGGGTATATTCGGCGCAACCAGAAATGCAGCCACGGTTTCACGCACACTAGCCCGTCGATGCGTGGTACTTGACGACACTGTAGTTCTTTAACTTTCGTACGCAACTATTGAAAAACTAAACTATTAAACTATGTACTTTTAAATATTTCATTTTTTCTAAAATTTGTGTGAATTTCAGAAAATTACTAGGCAGCCTGATGAGTCCCCGAATAATGAAACACTGAAACATTTTTTTGGCCAAAGTCGATTTAAATTCTCAACATACTTTCCTTTTAGTTCGATACGAGTCCAACGATTTTCTAACTTTTTTTTACCGGCCCAGTAGTAGTCAATCGGAAGTTCCTCAAATTAGGCCTCAGTTTCAGCTATGAGCTCCTCATTTGAGTAAAAACGTTTACCGGTGAACCATCTCTTCAGGTTTAAAAACAGGTAGAAGTCACCAGGGGCCAGGTCTGGCGAAACGGTGGTTGAGGGATAAGTTCAAACCCAATTTTGTGCAATTTTGCTTGTTCAGGTAACGATGAATGAACAGGCGCATTGTCGTGATGATAAAAGATTGTTTTCTTCTTTAAATTTGACCGCTTTTTAGCAATTTCATTTTTCAAACGATCCAATAATGAATAATATGCGCCAGTTAAAGTTTTACCTCTTTCAAGGTAGTCGATGAAAATTATTCCATGCGCATCCCAAAATACGGAGGCCATAACTTTTCCAGCCCATTGTTGGGTTTTCGGACGCTTTGGAGCACTTTCATCCATTGTTTTGATTGTTGTTTTGACTCTGGTGCATAGTAATGGATCCAGGTTTCATGAATTGTTATAAATCGGCGAGAAGAGTCTTTCGGATTACGCATAAACACGCTCAAATTCTGCTGGGAAGTTGTAACACGAATTCATTTTTAGTCGACAAAAACGTATGTAAGAAATATCTTAGCCCACACATTCTATTGATATGCTTACAGCCTTAGCTAGCTCCCTTAATTTCACTTTGGGATCATTCAACATCGTATCGTGGATTTATCGATATTTTCTGGTGTAGTAACCTCATTTGGGTGTCCAGAACGTTCAGCATCGTCGGTGCTCGTAGGTCCACAACAAAAACAGTAAACCATTTATGAATCGTTTCAATCGACGGTGCAGAGTCCGGGTAATACTTATTCAGCTTGGCTCTCGGTTATCGTTTTCTTGCGTAAATAATAGTGTTTAATCAAAACTTGGAACTCAATTTTTTCCATATTAAAAAATACCGATTGGTTGGTCTCTTCTCGGTGCTGTAACTTGTGACTGAGTAATCGTAAATGGCTGAAATTTTGATAGACGTAATTTAAAGGACGAAGCTTGTCAAAAATGGTTCAAACTAGTGAATACTAATGTCATCTCTTAGGGACAGGGACTTATCAGACTGCCAGGTATTTATAGCACATAAATTATTGTAGCACTTCATATTTAATCACTAATTTTACCACTGCTACACTGCCACATCACATTATTATTATTATTTAATAGCACAACATTCTATTCGAATTAGGCTGTGCAAAAACTTTCAAAATCTATTTTACTGAGGTGGATTAATCCTCTTAGCATACATTATGGTTTTAATACATTTTATTCTGCCTTTGGTTCATCCCCCAGTCGGTTTCCACATCACTATCGCGTTTATCGTTTCGTCCTTATTGGCTCTCATGACATGTCCCAGCCATCTCAATCTCTGGGCCTTAATGTACTTCACTATGTCTTCTCCTCCCATCTGCTATCGTTCCGAGTGAATCTTTCATGATGCAGATCATTTCAGAAACATATGTGAGTACCGGTTTAATTAACGATTTGTATAGCTTGATCTTGGTTTTCTTTTGTATTTGCTTATCTTTCAGTGTACTCTTATTTGCGTGTTGGCCGCTTGAATCTTTTGTCTTACTTCTGCCTGTCTTTCATTTCTGTTGTTAACCAGAACTCTGAGGTAGTTAAATTTTTTTACTTGTTCAAACGCGCAGTTATCTATGATTAGTTCTCTGTTATTGTCACCATCTTTTCTCCTGCATCTCATGTATTTCGTCTTGTTTACATTAATACTTAATCCCATTTTATATGCTTCTCGTTTTATGGTTCTCAGGATCTTCGTCATACCTCTCATTGTTCTCGATACTATAACAACATCATCCGCGTATGGCACTATTTGACTTTCTTCAGTTACTATTGTTCCTTCGCAGTTAATACCTCGGGTTATTTTTTAATATAGTGGCCTGTCTGTTAATTCCACCATTTCGTAATGCCTTCTCAAGTTCTAAATTGCACAACACTGCCGAGAGTGGGTCTCCTTGTCTTAATCCTTGTTCTACCTCAAAATCTCTCGATAGCACCCCATTCACTTTTACTTTATTTTCTGTTTTTTGTAGCGTCATTTTTACCAGTCGTATCAATTTTGTAGAGATTCCAAAATCTTGTAGTGCCTGGAAGAGTTGCCTTCTGTTGATGCTGTCATAAGCTTGCTTGAAATCTACAAATAGCACATCGAGTTTTCAGCTTGTGTTCGTGACCTGCAGCTTGCAGAAAATTATTTATTGCACATAAATTACTGTAACACGTCATATTTAATCACTCATTTTTCCACTGCTACACTGCTACATCACAAGGAGAAATAATTTTTCACTAACCTTTTAGCTCCTTTACCCACGAAGTTGAATCCTACCTGAAAACAAAGAGAGAAAATAATTAATACTTAATTAGGATTACGTTAGCCAAACAAAACACATTCAAAAGATATTTTATGAACTTTTGTAAAAATATTTGTCTTTGCTTACCTTTAACACTGTAGTCCTTTTGCCAGTTATGTTGTCCGAGATCAGCTCTCTCCCACCATGAAAAGTCAATCAAAGTTTAGCTCCTCGTAACACACTCACATATTATTTGTTATCGATTTCGATTAAAGAAAGTTTTAAAATGAACACTTATAACAAGCAAATTTGACCTGCATCGGTCAAAGTTTTACACACAAAATTTCGTACTCGTCACCAAAAACCGATCGCGAAAATATTTACTATTATCGATGACCTTAACGCGCACACGATTGATCTGTTTATCTGCCAATGTTTCTCGGACGATATCCTGAAAGAAAAAAGATATTGTACTAAGCATATAAATTGATTTCTTCGACATGTTCACATCCTAATGTCCAGTTGTAGATTAAATTTAAGCCCTTGTTAATTAGAATGAACGAATTTAAAATATTTTTATTTCCTGTACCAAAGAAATGACGAAGCATTTTAAATCTTGTTAGTGATTTACATTTAAAATGTATTTTCTATTTGCAGAAACTTGGAAAACGATTGCATTGATGAAAATGAGCTTTGTGTATGGAGCAGCCATTGACACGGTAACTCAATAATTTATCAACTCGAGATGAAACAAATGACGAGAACACCAAATTGTGGTTTACTAAATTCCAAATTAACGGCAAAGCATGGTGTGTACTGTAAACCGTAGCGGTTTGGATAAAGGTGCTCGTTTGTATTTGACCCGAGTTTTCTTCTTCGGCACTTGCTAACCGCATCATACCTGAACAGTTTTCGAAATACTGCGGTAAGTTTTACACACACAAAAATATTGACATTGAAATTTTACCTTTAAAAGTTGCCGAATACTTCTTTCCAGGAATGCGCATTTTCATAACCGTCACTAAAATTTTAACGTTCAAAAGTTAATTACTAACGAATTTTAACGCACGCAAACAAAAACTGAAAGCTTTGTGTGAAAAGCAACTACGTCTTTAGCACAGCGTAACGAAACAAAGGTTTTTAAACAAACATTGTTACCAATGATTAATATGAAAAATGTACCTGCGTTATCAACAAAATAACACCTTAAAAAGTGAATAATTTTGGGTGACTAAATGCACGCGGCACTCAAAGTTAATGACGCGGCTTATCCAACAAATTGAAAACTAATTTTTATTTATAAATCGCATACCCTAAACTTGAAAACCCCCGAAAATTACAATAATAATTTAGATTGTTCGCGATGCACTTAATGCAATTGTAATAAATTCACGATTATTATATGAAAAACAATTTTGAATAACTAAATAATTTTATACCCACTGACGCGACGCCATACTTAAAAAACAAAAGCCAAGCGCGTTCTTTGCAATGTGGAACTTCGCCGCACGTCTTTTGTTTTATCTAATAAGACGCGGTTTATTCAACAATTTTTAAAAAAATTTTAAATTATAAATAACACTCAAAAGCCGCTAAACGTTTTTGGTTGCAAGAAATTCACAATTATTTAACATTTACTTGTCTTCAAACAATAATCGTAAAATTCTGTTTGAACTAAATGTACTTTTTAATTTGTATAATTTTTCTTCGTAACAAATTCTAAAAACGAGCTGGACTATGGACGATTCCTTTTACAATATTTGTCAATTAGAAATTAGATGATCACGATCCTTCCAACTATAATTCGCAATTCCGATTAATACCCTAAACTTGGCAAACCCCCGAAAATTACAATAATTGTAATTGTTTAAATTGTCTCTCCTTTGAATTACTCATTACGCACATTATGCAAATATAATAAAATTCACGATTATTACCTTAAAGCACACATTAAAAACTTCACAATTTTGGATGACTAAAGTTTACTACCGCAAATGCCAATGTTACGCGTTCTTTGCAATGTGGAACTCGCAAGTCTTTTTGTTTTAACTAACTTATAATTCGTTGTAACAAATTAAATATATTTAATAACACATCTCAAACTTTATCAAATCAATACACTTAACGCAATAATAATCAAGGTTAGAAAAGATTTAACTTTAAATGCGCTCCAAACAATCACATCTGGCGAGCGGGGAATGTGAAAACTAAATTGATATTACCCGCTAAGTATGAATAATTATTATCGACGGCGAGGCGACAAACAGGAAAGAATAAATTTGCTTTAAATATATTATTAAACAATACTTATTACAACAAAACAATTTACAAACGATTTTAAAGTAGTATTAGTTCAACCGTTAGCAACTTTTCCATGAAAATAACACGGAAAAAAATGTTTTTATGCTTACATTTTTTACTTTCGTAAAGAAGAAAGACCTTAAGATTTCTACAAATAATTCAAATAGGGACAAAGCGTTATTTACGAACGAACGTTACGAACAAAGCGAAAGGTCCCAAAAATTAATAAAATTTTAAATTGGCGTTTTCTGTACATTTTATACCTAACATAATGATGTCATATCAAATATAGTAGGAGTAAAAATTATGCGCAAAAGTATAAAATAATAATTATTGTTCTATCTAGTTTCCGAGCTATTGTATTTTCCGAAAAAACGTTGCTTTTAAAACGTCTACAGATAAGGAATGTATGAGAATAATTAACTTGCCACTAAAAATGAGCTATATTTTATTTCCTCACCGCAAGAAACAACTTTTTCATTTATATTACAAAAATTCATTATAATGTTCGTATAACATTATAAAATTTGAGATTTTTATTTTTCATTTTTAACGAACTTTCGAACTTGACATTTTACTCCTCGCATAAGAGTTCGGGCAGAGCTTTCGGATACTTTTTGGTTGCACTAACCCATGTTTTTTTTAAACTCGTTCAGGTTTTTGGTTGTCTTTGCCCTGTTTTTTTTTGCTTAGTTTTCGCGTAATGTGCCGACGCTAGGTCCGTCGTGTTTCTTAATGAATGGTAAAATTCTTTATTTAAGCACTCGTTGATGTAGTTTTCTGAATTGTCCTCTTTGTAAAAAAAGAACTGGTGCGATTGCCACAGGAGAAAATCGCCTGCCAAACCAGCACATTTTCACAGAATTTTTCTGTCGGGGTCGATGAAACCGAGTCACCAACAGGCTCCCCTTTCTTTTTTATTTAGAACTGTGGTCCCGGTAAAGTCGAACCATCCAATTTAACATAAGAATGTCCATCAGTACACACCCTTCAAAATTGACTAAAATTCCTCATACAATTTTCGTGCTCGATTTTTCGCAACAGCTTGTTGTTTTAGACTACGTTTTGGAATCTGTTGCTTCTTATGTGTTTTAAGGTTGTGTTTCTTTTTGATTTCTTGAACATTCGCTGGACTGTTCCCACATTTTTTCGCTATTTCGCGGACCGAGAGTGATCTGTTTGATTCGATTAACTTGCGCACTTTCCGATCAATATGTTTGTTATAAGATCCGGTTTTTCTTCCGGATCTTGGCAAGTCGTTAAATGTTAGTTCTTCCCCATATTTTGTAATTAATTAAGCTCTCACTGTTTGGTGCGACGTATTTAACTGTTTTGCACTTTGTCTGAACGATATACCCTCAACACTTAACCAACTGTCCACAATTTGTTTCCTTACTTTCAACAACTCATTTTAATTAAAACTTGAAATTTTACAAAAATAATTATTACAGTTTGATAAAGCTGGGAGAAACTCACATAGAGCTGAAATCTGTACAGACCTTAATTCATCATTATAAATGAAATGTCAAAAATTCCCATTGATCCCACTTCGGATAAAAATTTTATGCAAGGTCCAAGGTCGAAAAATCGGTTTTTCGTAAATAAACGGTAAATTTTATTGTAAAAATAGTTCATGCAAAATTTGTAGATTATGCGATTCTCTACAAAAATCTCTGAATACTTTTTCTTTCCACTAAAATCTGTTTGGCATCGATTTTCACATAAGTTTCATCGTCCATTATCAAGCAGCCAATAGTTTTGGTCAGAGCATTGTCATGCAGCTTTCTGGCTCAGTTTCTTGCCACTAGATTTTGCTTATCGTTACGATTGGGCACCTTCATGGCTTGATAGGACTTCGGATCAGCCTCTGCCAATATTCTTCGTACAGAACTCTTCGATGTTCCACTTTTTTAGCCAATTCCCGCCGTGAAAAACCTGGATTTGCCTTCGCCTTCCGAACTACCTTCTTCACTATTTTCTTATCACGTGTTCAAGATTTTCTTCCAGTTCTTGGGGCTCGATCAACACTTTGGGTCTCCTTGAATCGATTTATAACCCGAGTCACTGTTGATTTCACAGTGTTGGTTCCGTTTGCGATCACAGAATGTGACACCGTTGGATTTTCTGCAAAAAGGTGCAAAATTTTCTTCCTATTTTCAATTTCCATCTTTTTTAATTATTGATAAACTCTTATTTTAAATGCGATTTTATCTTTTATTATGTAATCAAGAATGTTAAGACTAACAAATCAATATAAATTTACTGTTACTTATTTTCAAATGTCAATAGGCAATGCATTTCAAATCGGTGCAATTTGATCGGGCCAATGTCTTATATTTTTGCATTAATTTTTGTCTTTCATTTTTTCTCTAAAATAATTAGGGAAGCAGGAATTTGCATAAATAAGTTTTTACATGTTAAATTCATATGTCTGGCTAATTCATTCAGCACCCGGTATAAGTCTATCTGAGAGATCGGCGTTGGCAAAAATGTAGTTGCTACAGATATCCTGGATTACATTTGTAGATTTCCAGTTATTCGGTACTTTTAATACGTTTATATTGCCATTCCCAATGTTCAATAACCAATTTGCATGTTCAATACCAGATGATCTTATGTTTTTCGTTAATTGAAATTTAATACAGCTTGGCCAAATTGATGTTGACTTCAAAGTAGAACTGACTGTCTTCATAGGTGGAGCGTATTTTATAACAGGTAAAACTTGACAGAAGTCACTTTCGAAAATAAAAAATTTGCCACCAAACGGTTTTTTACATTTACATAAATTTGGCATCAATCATTTCAATAGCTCTACTTGGAATCATTAAAGTTTCATCCCAAATGATAACATCTGCCTCGTGAAGGTGTGGCTTATATTTCAGATTTATTAGATGACATGACGAGTAATTATCTATTACAATGGGTAATTTAAATACTCGACGTGAAGTTGTTCCTCCAGGTAATAATATAGAAGCAATGCCTGTCCACGCAACAGTAATAATTCCTTTATCATTCCCCGAAGAAAATTAATTAAACAATTATAAAGGAAAGTTTTACCAGTCCCTCCAGGTCCATCGACGAAAAATATTCTATCTTCAGTCTTGGTTAATATTGAAGACGGTAGATGATTTAGTACATAATATAATCAATTGATCTGTGTTACATTTTTTTTGCATTTCAGCTTCGAGTCTCAATTCATTTTTAACCCCCGACGCAAAAAAGAGGGGTGTTATAAGTTTAACGTGTGTATCTGTCTGTGGCATCGTATCTCCGAAATGGATGAACCGATTTTGATTTATCGTTTTTTGTTTGATGGAGAGTGTTCTTAGCTATGATGCAAAAAAATCTGTTCAGCCGTTCAGTGAAAATATGTTTTGTAAAAGTATTAGGTACGATTAAGTATTACGGTAACTTCTCAACATTCTTAATTAGGCAACACACATAACCACTACATTTTAATTTTTTAATGACGTTTCCTTTTTCAAATGTGGTTTTGCATTCGATGCGCCACCAACATTAAACGTATAGTTCATCGACTATAGCTGTTAAATTCTTAATGTTGCTATTCCTTTCTTTCGTATAATAATTTTAATTCTAATATAAAATTTGATTTAAAATTGTTAATATAATGTAAAGTTTAAAAAGCACGAAGTAAAACTTAAATTAAAAATTTAAAAAACCCCCGACGCAAGAAAAACCTCTAAAAACTAAAAAAATAATATGTATTGGCCCTTGAAGTTTAATATAAGTAGGAGAGAGTTGTTCAAATCCGGGTACGATAAATTTAATGAGCTATAAATAATTGACTTTTTGGTGGAAATCTCGTGATAAAATGCAATTGGTAACGAGATTATTATAGTTTCGATTGCTCATAATAGTTTTTTTTTTAACTATTTAACGTTAACTACATACTTTATTTTTTCAAAAATCAGAAAGTACCCGGTTTTATCAAACCAGTTGGGTAAAACCGGGTACTTGTTTATACTCATTATTTACTCCAAGTCACATTATTTTCACGTGTTAAGTTGTTCAATTCAATGCTGTTTGTTAGAAGCTTTTAAATATTCCATTTTACCTTCAATTACCATTAACTTAACATTAACATTAAAAAACTACGGAAATCAAAATTTTTAATAAGTTTTCAGTAATGTTTGTTAACTAAATACTATTTATAATAAAAATGAAATAAATAACAAGAACTGATTTATCCTAAAAATAGATCAAACCGGATACCCGGTTTTAGCAATCCACAGGGTACCCAGTTTTATCCGTCTGTGGGTTGAAGAAAACAACCTATCCCAAAATTTACACAACATGAAAAATTAATGGCAATATTCCGTTAAACCTAAGGTAGTATAATATTACACTTTTGATAATATTACTTACCGCCTAAATAAAGTTTTCTAATCTGTGGGGTTTACCAAAAACATTTATAGGATCATTTTTGTAGGAAATTTAACGACCTTTAATTTTGTACAAAGTAGTATTTACTTTATCTCGGATCATTTTTGAGATATTTAACAAAAACTGTGGAAATGGATGGTTTTGACTTTTGATTCCCCCCCATCCCGACGCTCTGGAGCGGGAGATTTTTTAATACTTATAAATAATCAAACCTTTTGTTTTTTAATTACGAGATTTGATTTTGGTTACGCCACTGCTTAATGTAGACGATAAGTAGTTCAAATGTCATCCTATCCTAAGCATAGTCATAAGGACAGCATCTAATTAAGATAATATAAAAAAACGAATGAATTTTAAATTACGGGCAAGTGACTTCATAACAACCAGTGCTATTATCCTCTTTGGTTTACCCTAGGTTAGTGGATTATTTAATACAACAAATTTTGATTTTATACGTGAAAAAATTGATTTAGGGTCATTTTTTTTTACAAAAGAACAGCGAAAAAATTATTAAACGCATAAACGTAAAATTTGTTGTCCTTAATAATAACTTTAAAACTTGGCTTTTATTGTATTCAGCTTAACCTAACATTGCATTTTCTTTGCTAGTTACTTACGACGACAAATTTACTGAATGATTATTCGACTACCAATTCAACCGCTCTCGCTGACATCTTCGTGAATCACGTCGAAAACCCAAGTTTCACTGCCATACAATTGGCAGTGATTGGTATTGGATCGCCATAACCTTATAGAATTTTATTTGAGTATCTTTTCTAGTTTTATTTCGAAATGTTCTTATCGTACCACAGACTCGTTGAAATCTGTGCGTTTTAACTTTGGTGTCGTTATTATGCCCATAGCTGACATCGTATCATAAATAGTTGAAGTTACTCGCTTGTTCTAACTGTTGGTCATTTATATGTATTTTAAAATAATAATTACGTTTTGTGAAGTTGATTAAATAATGTTAAGGTTTGTACTTATTGTGAAGAATAAGTACAAACCTTAACATTATATGTATTTTGGTTCTAACTGCTTACTTTCCTAAAAATGCCATAGTTTTTGTTTTGTGAAGTGAGACATTAAGGTCATATTCTTGTCCTATCTTCAAGATTTGGTGGCACGCTTGTTCGAGGTCGTCCTCATTATCTTGTATAATTGCAAGATTGTCAACATATAACAGACATTTAACAAACTGCTCTTTGCTAATTTGTATATCTTTCAGGCCGGACTTTTTCGATCTTCGTAGGGCGAAGATGTCAATGTAAATATTAAAAAGTGTTGGTGAAATACGACACCCTTATCTAACTCCTTTGTTTGTGATAAAAGGTTTACTGCAGAGGCTTTCAAGACCAATTGCCACTTGGGTATTATTGTATAATGATTTTATACAATCAATAAGATGTTTAGGATATTCCCGGTGTTCCATGATGTTCCATAACTTCTTTCTGTTTACATTATCAAATGTGGTTGTGAAATCGATGAAGGCAATATGCGTTTCCAAGTTTTATTCTTTTCGTTTCTCTATAATTTGCTGTATTGCAAATACGTCGTCAATGCACGAGCGGGCCTTTCCAAAACCATGCTGCTTTTCTGATAACAATACCTCACTTATTGTCTTGAGTCAGGTATTTATAATTTTACTAGATATCTTGTAACCGGTGTTTAGGATGCTTATGCGTCTGTAGTATTCTTTGTTAAGGTTCGATCACCTTTTTTATAAATCGATGACACTTTTGCTATGTACCAACATTTGGGAATAACACTTTCCTTACAGCGTGCATTCAAAAAATGAAGAAATCTGCATTTGAGAAGTAAGCCCCATATTTTGTGAGGTCTTTTATGCAAGCTTCTAGAAGCCTATTATTTCTAACACTAATAAGAGCAACGCCCTAACAATCTGGTTAGTGAACAACTAGAAACGAGTACGCCACTGTATCAACTTAACGGACTTATGAAACGATGGCTAATTTTCCCTTTGATCGTATATTTTCAAAATTTGTCTTGTTATTTTCGCCTTATTTAACGTCCAGTCTCCAATTTTCTTTTCAAATGGAAATGTATTTTATGTTGTTTTTGTAATTCATTTTAAATTTAACTTAAAAGTTTTTCGATGTTTTGTAACATGATTGTTTTTGCATAGTGACTTATATTATTAGACCTGTAAACCGATTAATAGGCGTCGTCAAAAGTAACTAATAAAGAAACAGCAAGAAAGTGCAGTTTTTGAGGCCTGTCTCGACTATGTTTGTAATTAAGTTCGTATATTGTTTAGAATTGGGAAAGTTTTACCTTCCGATTGAATTTTAGCAAATACGCTATAATAATTATCAAACAACATTGGTCTGCACAAGTTAAATTGTTAGAAGCAAAACATCAACATCGGATTTTGAACTCAAAAGTTTATAAATGGATCCTAGCTTGCCCTAATAATTATTCTTGTGTAAGCTTGAGATACTGTATTTGAAAAAAAATGGTAAGAGTAATTTATTAGCATCTCTATAAACTTTGAATTCCAGATCCCGGTGCAGTACTGATTTATTGTTGTAAAAATATAAGTGTGGATTTACAATGAGCATAAACATAAGAAATAATAACACATAAAAAATACTAATAAAAGTTTAATGGAGTTCAGCTTAAAATTTCAACATTATTCGATGCTCGATTGAACTTTTAAATTTTGCTAATAACATTTCTTGATTTCAGTTAATTATTATAATGTCACTAAAAATATTATGGGCCAAAGGTGTACGTACCAAAGGAAGTTGGATAAAATATGAAGAAGTAACTATGGTTGTCGTGATCGCTAAACTAACGAGGATTTACATCGATAGCTGAAGTAGCTACAAAAACCTGGTTTCAAAATATGATAGAAATAAATCAAGCTGATGACATCATAAATGGTATGTTGTGTCAATTGAAATTTAAAAAATTTTCTGCTAGACCAAGATTTTTAGTTTCAATTACTTTTATAGTAATATTCCGCAAAGCCGAGGGGCGAATTATCTAATTTAAGGTTTATTTCGTATGATACGGCTGCTGCAAACGAAACAATAATAAATGTTTTTGTGTGAAATCAAATATTTAATCCACTTTTATTTTGGCAGAAAATCATTTTTGATTAGGTATGTTGGTTTGTTACACAAAGTGTGATGGTAAGGTATAATAAATCAAGAACAGTAGAATCTCTACCAACCGAATCTGTCATATCGAAAAATTCTGAGAATTGCTCGCTTCATCCAGAAGACCTTTGCAAGCACGTTTCATGTAACATGATGCATGTTATTTTTTCTAAGCGACTCGCAGGGAAGATAGATAGATACAAATACTCTTAGAGTAATCAAGAGTAGCATGATATATTTGTAACTTCGAAGACAAGTTTTGTTATTTATATCAAGAGTAACATTATATATTTACAGCTTTCAAATCACAGTTTGGTTTTTATTTCATAATCTCTATATCCGAAAACACTCTTTATATGAAAGCAAACGGGTCCCTTTCATTTCGGTTGGTAGAGATTCTACTGTACTTCTTTGCAGGATTGAGCTAATAAAGGAATCAAGTTAAGGAGGGAAAAGGGTCTCAGGTACAAACAAAGAAGCATATTTTTGTGATTTTTTTTGCAGGGTACCTTATTTGTTAATACTTTTAAAAATTTTTATATTATTAAGCATTATATTAAGAATGTTTTGCTAAATTTTCGTTAAAAAATATTGCAAAACAAGCCAGTGGTAGTGGCGAGAACTGAGTCACATAAAAAAAAAAGGTTCCATGCGGTAGGCAGGATAACTCATGCTTGCTTCATCAGAAATCAAAAACCAAAAATATTTCTTTAGTTCATAAGTTTATCTTGGTTTTGAACGAAGGAATTAACAAAATATGAATTTTTCACGATTTGGTAAAGGTGCAATCAAAAAACTGTGATTTTTTACTTAAATTAAAATAACAACTTAATTAAAAACTATGTTGTAATTTAAATAAAAAGGAATCCTTCGTTCACAACCAAGATAAACTTATGTACTAAAGAAATATTTTTTGTTTTTTAATTTCAGATGAAGCAACCATGAGTTATCCTGCCTACAACATTAAACCTCTTTTTTTTATGTGACTCAGTTCTCGCCACTACCACTGGGTTATTTTGTAATATTTTTTAACGAAAATTTAGCAAAACATTCTTAATATAATGCTTAATAATATAAAAAATTTTAAAAGTATTAACAAATAAGGTGCTCTGCAAAAAAAAATCACAAAAATATGCTTCTTTATTTGTATCTCAGACCCTTTTACCCCCTTAATGGAAAAAGTACTTTACCAATAATTAACGTGAACAAAATCATTTATTGTCGTTGCATTTGCGTTAGCCACAGTCGCATAGATAACAGATCTTTAATTTACGATTTAAACAAAATTTTATATAACAGAGATCTAGCAAAATTTACCGTTTAGTCGATTGATTCTCGTGCATATTAATACACGTAGCCAAGCTAAAAGTATTCGTTCTTTATCTGCATCAATTACTAACTCATACGCTGAATTTACTACTTCTGTTAACGAAATATTAACTAGCAAACCCGATTGCCATGTTTATATCACCGGAGATTTTAATCTCCCTGGCATAAATTGGTCCGCTGTTGACAACGACTATTGCCTCACACCTTACTGTGAAAGTAAATGTAGCAGTTTATTCTGTGATAATCTCTTATCTTGTGACTTAGTGCAGTATAATTCGACTCCGAATGCAAATGGTAACATGCTGGACTTGATTTTTTATAACTCTTCCGATATTAGGGTGACTAATATTAGCGGAGACACGTTAATTAAGTGTGATGCTTATCATTCTTCATTGTCTGTTGAATTGATGGGGGTGGGTACTTCTAGTCTTTCTCAAGGTGACGACTTCTACTATGACTTCAGATCATGTGATTCCAGTGCTATCAATTCTGATCTGTCATCTATCGATTGGACGTTCTTATCGCATGGTCTAACTATTGATGATTGCGTCGACATATTTTATGAGGTTCTTTTGTTTGTGTTTGATAGATTGGTGAGGGTTCGTGCCGTGGCTTCAGGTTCATTTCCTTCATGGTTTTCCGACATTACTCGCGCGTTGATTTGGAAAAAGAAATTAAGTCACAGGCTATACAAACGTTATCAATCAGAGATTCATTATAAACAGTTTTCTGATTTAAGACGCGAAATAAAGCTTAACATTTCCACAAACAGAGCGGCCTACTTGGAAAAAGTACAGCATGATTTGACGCAAAACCCATCTTGCTTTTGGAGATACATAAATTCCTATAAAAAGACTAATTGCGTTCCAAGTGTTTTGAAATTTAATGATGTTGTTGCTGGCGATGGTGAATCGGTTTCGAACTTGTTTGCTGACTATTTTGAATCAGTTTATGCGGATTATGGGCGGGCTGATCTTCCATTCACTTATGAAAATCGTACAAATACTATTTTGTCTGATATAAACATAACTGAGACCGTAGTTCTTTTTTTGTTAAAAATTGCCATTCGTTAGCTTGACCCCTGTCTATAATCTTTCGGAAATCAATGTCTCTTGGAGCATTTCCCACGGCATGGAAGACAACCAAAGTTATTCCGATACACAAATCTGATAACCGCGGTAGTGTTGAGAATTATCGTGCAGTCTGTATTGCATCCATGTTTGCTAAAATATTTGAATCAATTGTTGCTGATGCTAATTCTATTACCGATCACACCAAAGTTTCTGTAATAAATAACCAACATGGCTTTGTGTCTGGACGCTCCACCTGTACTAATCTGTTCTCATTTACTAGTTTTGTTTCTTCTGCTATTGAGTGCGGTAAGACGGTAGATTGTATATTTACCGATTTGTCAAAAGCGTTTGATCAGATTCCCGTTAATCTGCTTTTATTAAAACTTAATAAAATGTTCTCCATTTCCTGTCCTTTGATTAATTGGTTGAAGTCCTACCTTACTGGAAGAGAGCAGATTGTAATTGTGAATGGTTATGCTTCCCGCAGATTTCGTGTTACATCTGGAGTTGGTCAGGGATCCCATCTGGGTCCTATTCTTTTCTTATTGTACATTAATGATGTGGATTCTGTGATAAGATTTTGCGAATTTTTGTTATTTGCCGATGATTTAAAATTATTTCGTCTGATTTGTTCCGACAGAGATTCTGAACTTATCCAGAGTGATCTTGTAAGATTACAAGATTGGTGTGACCTTAGTGGTTTCAAACTGAATGTTAAAAAGTGCAAAGCTATAAAATTTACAAGAAAGAGATATAATGTGTGCTTTTCCTACTCGATCAACGGTGTGATTCTTGATAATGTTTATGAGTACAAAGGCCTTGGTGTTATTCTTGATCCTGCTCTGTCATTCCATCATCACTTGAACTCGATTGTCTCGAGAGCAAATAAGATGCTGAGATTCAACAGCAGGTCGACTTCTGAGGTTAGCGACATCCGTGCTCTGATCACCTTGTAATCATCGTTTGTGCGATCAATTCTTGATTACTGTTCAGTGATTTGGTGTCCATCGTATTCTTCGCGAGTTGTCAGGCTGGAGAGGATCCAGCGTAGGTTTGTTAAAGTTTTGTGTTTTAGAAGTTGCATCCAGTACTCCTATGAAGTTTATGAAATGCTTCTGAAGTATTTTGGGCTGATGAAACTGTCTGCAAGGAGGTCTGTCTCAGATTTATTGTTCATATACAGATTGCTAAATAATGTTGTCAGTTGTCCGGAGTTACTGGAATTATTCCTGTTTCATGTACGTTTGGTCAGCATTCAGCCATGTCTAGATTGTGTCGTCTTGCAAATACTGTTTTTGTGCAACACAAAGAATTAGACTTTTTTCACAGGAGTGCAAGTAATTTTAAAAAAGAGCTAGTGGCATATTTCGATTCGGTTTAGTCTTGGGTTATGGTGCATTTATTATAATATTTTGTTTCATACTGTCATTTAATATTTAATTATTGTATTCTGGTAATGGTGTAGAAACCGTTAGTGTTAAATAAATAAATAAATATTATGTAAATATTTTTTAAGCAAAAAAGTCAAAACACATCAAATAAAATTATGAAAATGAGTGAAATGAACCTGAAAAATTCAAAACCGTTTACCACAAAACTCTTTTAACAGGTAACTTAAAAAACCGATTAAATCGAAGAGAATTGTACAAATTTTATTCGAATCAGATTCGTCACGTTGAACAGCTCAAGCGAGACAATTCATAAATTTAAATTGATTCAACCCCTATTTGTGAATGAACATGAAATTCATAAAACGAAAACATTGTAATTAGCGGTGAGTAGCATATTCTTTTGTCAAATTACAAATTTGATTTTTATATTTAAAATCTCGTTGAAGAATTATTACTATTGGAACGTACTTCTGCAAAGTTACCCGATTTTATTTTTCAACAAGATTTGAGACCAACATTCAAAATACTATTAGCGCGTGTATTGCAAAGGCCAAAGAAAAGAAAATAATAAGAAAATTCTACCTTAAACTTATATTTTTGGTTTCATTTCTTGAGTTTCACCTCCAAAACATCGCACACTTTATAGAAAATGTTTTACACCGAATCCGAAACCCAAGTTATTGTTATAAGTTCACGTTGATTTCAATTTTCACAATAACTACACTTTTCGTTCATTTCAATGCCATTAAAGCAGCATTTTAAATTGAAAACGCGAATGCCGGTAACGCCTAACTAAAACAAATGCAGGTAAGCGTCAGTGACGTCACTTTAAAACAATTGAATTCGAATATTAAACGTTAGTGACTTTTTTCTATAACTGAATCATCTTTTTAAAATGAATCAATATTTTAGCGAATAAGTCCGTGCAGGTTAATGTTGGAGACAATTTTCATTATTGAAATTCAAAAAACTGCATAATTACAGCAACAGATGTTTTAATAAATTTCCACACTTTCCACTAGTTTTAATGCAATTAAAAAAGTCAAATTTAAAACGCGAAAACAGCGAAACGAGCATGCATTACTACAAAAATGGGAACGCGAAAATAATAACAACAAATGAAGATAAGCGTCAGTATCGCCACCCCCACAGCAATTTAATTTCAAATTTTAAACGTTATAAGCGACTTATTATTTTCTAAAACTGAATCATCTTGATCAAATGAATCAATCTTTTAGCGAACGAAATTTTGATATAGTAATTAAAAAATATCACAAAAAATACATCGTTTGTATTTGATAGGGGAGGACGTACAAAACCAATACTATTTAAATTTTAAGTTTAACCCCGTCTCCATCAGCTACCCCTACTAATAAATTCAACCTTTCGTTTATTTAATAATTTGCGCTACATACAGGATGTAACAAAAAAAAATTGTTGTTGCTTTAAAGGAAATCATCCGTTTTTTCTGGTTATTTTGACTATATTGTAAACGTACATACCGAGTGTTAAGTTCAAAAGTAACCAGTCGAAAGCTTTTGTTTTTGAGTAAATTCGAGAAAATGAAGAAACGAGTCGATTTAGATGGCGGGGGGGGACGTTCAAAACCAATACTATTTAAATTTTAAGTTCAACCCCGTCTCCATCAGCTACCCCTACTTCGAAAGTTTAAATAGCATTGCCTACCTTGCGATACATTATTTTAAAGATTGAAAACATCCTCTTTCATCCACGATAAAAATAATTGGATTTAGTGGATCCCTTTACGAGTTAAGGGTTAAAATTGAAAGATGAAACCAAAAATATTTCATCACTCGAAAACGAAAAACCCCTCGCCAAGTGTTCAGCGTATTTCCATTTTAGTGATGCCGCTGTTTCCACTATGTCTCTTACTTTGGTGTTGCTTCGTATCCATTTGTTAGTCTTACGGTGCCGCAATGACATCCCGATCATGGTTCGCTCCATGGCTTGCTGTGCTACGTGCAGGGTATACATATTTTTCTTCGTTGTGGTTCATTTCTCTGCTCCATAGCTCATAACCGAAAGAACACACATATCGAACATTCTTGTCTTTAAGTGCAATGGAATCTTCTTGTTCTTTTAAAAAATATAGCTAAATTTTCCAAAAGCAGATTGTCCCACTCGTCTTTTAATTTCCCCATATTAGTTTTCTGTACCCAAAGTAAACTCCTGACCTAACAGGGGCTAGGTCAAACGTGTGAAATTTTGTTTTAGTTTATACTTATTCTACGTGAAGGTTAAACCCAAGGCATTACGTGAATGAAGTAGTAGCGCTCCATATTCAGCCAATTTTGAAAAATTCGAATTAAATATAAATAAACCAAGCAAAACCATTATAGGTTTCAATCCGAACACAGGTAAATTTTTTTATTATTATTATTTCTTAGTAGAAATTTCTTTTTTAATTTTTCGTCTACCGCTTCTGTTGTTATATCTTCTTTTATGAGTAAACCTACTCCACACTTGGTTATTTCTTCGATTTGGACTCCAGACCAACCCATCCAGTATCCCTTAGACAATTTTATCCAACCTTTGCCGTTTTTCTGTATTTCGGTTATTCCTAAAAAGTCCAAATTCGCTTTTTCATTTCTTTTGTTAATTCGATTTCTTTCCTATTTATGCTTCGTATGTTCTCTGATATCATTTTTATATACTACTCGTTATTCTCGTTTTTCCATGTTACTGACTGCTCGACTCGTAAGAACGCGCCTTAAGAAATTAACCCCTACTTGACACTGAATCCCGAAGATAGTACACTACTGAACTAATTTCTACTAAACTAACCCCTAAATATAATAATAAGGTGTAGGTTCTAAGGCAGTTTTAAGAAATTTGAAATACTATTGAATTACGTGAATTTTGAAGCGGTGATTTGGATATTACTGTAAGAAAATGGCGAAAATAATCTAAGAAAACAAAGATTCTTTTTTGAACAAATTGTTTTATTGCTTCTTAAAATAGTCGTTATTGAGATTTGTGCACAATTCTCGAAACATTTTTTTTAATCGGAAGATAGTATCTCAAAAACATGATTTTTGCAGTCTTAAGGTGCTTGAGGTGGATTGTTGTTTAGTTTTCGGTTTGCACGAATGTATCCAAGTTTCGTCACATGTAACAATGCTGTATACGGATTTTGCTGTTCCTTTGTCAAATTTTTGATAATTTCCTTACACTAATTAACACGAGCCATTTTTTTGACTTTGGGTCAAATTATGCGAAATCCATCGGACACATTTTTTTTATAGCTAAATGTTCATACAAAAAAATAGAATGTATTGCAGTCTTTAGGATGCCTCTCTATTTCACTGTAAGTCACATGTCGATCTTTTTGAATCATATTCTTTCTTTCTTTTTTACAAGAACGAAGTTAAAGTACAAATAATTCTTATATATTTAATAATACTCAAACGTTATTCCTACATTTTTTAATCATGTTGCGCACATCATCGATTCTTTCTAGAATAACAACCGATTTTGATCGATCTTCACGAACTTCATCACTGACGTCGAAATTTTCACAAACCAATTATAAACAGTCGTTTTTGATAGTGCTTCATTACCAAGGACTGAATGAAGCAATTCTATGCATTGTTGTTGAGTTAGGCCTTTGCAAAATTTGTAAAAAATCATCCAACGAAAACCTTTTTGTGAAATTTCCATTTTCCCACCGATTACTTTTTAATTAAACTGCCACTAATGTCCCAATAAATAATGTAAAATTTTACGAAAATAGTAATAACATAATTGAATAGCGCCATTTAGCACTTGTTGTAGAAACTTAAAAGGTAGCTCTCGTAGTGCGATAAACAATTTCTCAATAGTTGGGCTTTTGGTATGTTCTTGCCGAAATATCGAAATAATCTTAATCTTGCATAATGATTTTTGTTTGTTTAAAATAATAAAAAAATATTTCCGGCCGCAAAGGGTTAAAAGATATTTGTGATCACTGATCATGGTAAGAATTCACTGAAATTAGTTAAATAAATCATATTATTACAAAAAAAGTGGTTAGATTATTTATATATATATTTAGCGAATTTTACAATATATTTAATCGTATTTCGCACCCTTCGCGCCAAGCTTTTCGGTTAGATTATTTAATATTGTTTATATTTAGATTTTCTTTGAGATTTCTGTTCTGTCGACTATTGTTTTACCTATTGAATGATAAACGCTTGCCGCTGCACCAACCCTGTTGTTTATTTCAGTCTCGCAGCTTCCATTTTCCTCTATCAGTACACCGAGATATTTAAATCGTTTAACCTGTTCTATTTGTTTCCCATCTATGTAGATTTTTATCTGTTCTTCTGATCTCCCTAATGTCATTACTTTGGTTTTAGCTATTATATCAAAAATACTATTTTTTCTATTCATTCATATCAAAAATATGAAAATAATCAAAAAGTTATGTTCTCAAGGATGACAGAGATGACAGTTTACAAAAAAAGTTTACATTTGGACATCTAAACAAAATGGAAGAAACTATATCGGTAAGAAGAGTGTGGCAATCGAAGACAAAGAGAAGAAGAAAATGAGGTAGACCACCAAAAAACGTGGAATGATGACATGGGATAAATATTGAAAGAAAGAGGAAAAACGTGGAAAGAGGCAGAAAAGGCAGCTTCGAATAGGAAAGAATGGCAAAAATTCGTAAACAAATTCAGATGAGAGATATAAAAACTACCTCAACACCTTCGGGTACAAACGAGGAATTCTGATTTTGATGGATTGATTGATATATTTAGATTTATAAAACTAATTGTGATCCCAACAGTGAAATTTTGTAGGTACCTATCAAATCTAATTTTACGCTTTAATGCAATGCAAAGTTTCTAATTTTCTAAGGACCTACATTATTAACTACACTTATTTTGTAATATTATAAAATCATGAAAAATAATAAATTTATTAGAAATAACTAGACTAAAAATTTCGATTAGTCCTATATTGCAGTATTTGTCGCTTGCAATTTTAGTAGACCCAAATCATTTGAGATGCGCTAATCGAGTTTGACAGAGAACGCGGAATTGCCGATTTATATTAGACTTTCCTATCTAGGGTATATTCGGCGCGACCAGAAATGCAGCCACGGTTTCACACACACTAGCCCGTCTATGCGTGGTACTTGACGACACTGTAGTTCTTTAACTTTCGTACGCAACTATTGAAAAACTAAACTATTAAACTATTTTTAAATATTTCATTTTTTCTAAAATTTGTGTGAATTTCAGAAAATTACTAGGCAGCCTGATGGGTCCCCGAATAATGAAACACTGAAACATTTTTTTGGCCAAATTCGATTTAATTTCTCAACATACTTTCCTTTTAGTTCGATACGAGTCCAACAATTTTCTAACTTTTTTTACCGGCCCAGTCGGAAGTTCCTCAAAATAGGCCTCAGTTTTAGCGATGAGCTCCTCATTTGAGTAAAAGCGTTTACCGGTGAACCATCTCTTCAGGTTTAAAAACAGGTAGAAGTCACCAGGGGCCAGGTCTGGCGAATACGGTGGTTGAGGGATCAGTTCAAACCCAATTTTGTGCAATTTTGCTTGTTCAACTAACGATGAATGAACAGGCGCATTGTCGTGATGATAAAAGATTGTTTTCTTCTTTAAATTTGGCCGCTTTTTAGCGATTTCATTTTTTAAACGATCCAACAATGAATAATATGCGCCAGTTATAGTTTTACCTCTTTCAAGCTAGCTCCCTTAATTTCACTTTGGGATCATTCAACATCGTTTCATGGATTTTTTCGATATTTTCTGGTGTAGTGACCTCATTTGGGCGTCCAGAACGTTCAGCATCGTCGGTGCTCGTAGGCCCACAACAAAAATAGTTAACCATTTATGAATCGTTTCAATCGACGGTGCAGAGTCCGGGTAATACTTATTCAGCTTGGCTTTGGTCTCGGTTATCGTTTTCTTGCGTAAATAATAGTGTTTAATCAAAACTCGGAACTCAATTTTTTCCATAATAAAAAATACCGATTGGTTCGTCTCTTCTCGGTGATGTAACTTGTGAATGAGTAATCGTAAATGGCTGAAATTTTGATAGACGTAATTTAAAGGACGAAGCTTGTCACAAATGGTTCAAATTAGTGAATACTAATGTCATCTCTTGGAATTTTCATGGACATATCAGACTGCCAGGTATTTTATTGCACATAAATTATTGTAGCACTTCATATTTAATCACTAATTTTTCCACTGCTACACTGCCACATCACATTATTATTATTATTAACAGCACTACATTCTATTCGAATTTGGTTGTCCGCAGACTTCCAAAATCCATTTTACTGAGGTGGATTAATCCTCTTAGCATACATTATGGTTTTAATACATTTTATTCTGCCTTTGGTTCGTACCCCAGTCGGTTTCCACATCACTACGCGTTTATCGTTTCGTCCTTATTGGCTCTTATGACATGTCCCAGCCATCTCTATGTCTCTCTACTTCACTATGTCTTCTTCTCCCATCTCTTCACTAAGTTCTATGTATGGTTTTGTTCTGTATTCGCCGTTGTTTAGTTGTGTAGGGCCTACTATCGTTCCGAGTACTTTTCTTTCGAAAACCCTTAATTCTTGTTCTTCTCTTTCAGTGATGCAGATCATTTCAGAAGCATATGTGAGTACCAGTTTAATTAACGATTTGTACAACTTGATCTTGGTTTTCTTTTGTATTTGCTTATCTTTTAGTATACTCTTATTTGCGTGGTAAGCCCTGTTGGTCGCTTGAATCTTTTGTCTTACTTCTGCCTGTCTTTCGTGTCTGGTAACCAGGACTCCGAGGTAGTTAAAATTTTTTACTTGTTCAAACGCGCAGTTATCTATGGTTAGTTCTCTGTTCTTGTCACCATCTTTTCTCCTGCATCTCATGTATTTTGTCTAGTTTACATTAATACTTAATCCCATTTTATATGTTCTCGTTTTGTGGTTCTCAGGATCTCCGTCATACCTCTCATTGTTCTCGATACTATAACAACATCATCCAGTATTTGACTTTCTTTAGTTACTATTGTTCCTTCGCAATTAATACCTCGGGTTATCTTTTAATATAGTGGCCTGTCTGTTAATTCCACCATTTCGTAATACCTTCGCAAGTGCTAAATTGCACAACACTGCCGAGAGTGGGTCTTCTTGTCTTAATCCTTGTTCTACCTCAAAATCTCTCTACAGCACCGCATTCACTTTTACTTTTTTTTCTGTTTTTTGTAGCGACATTTTTACCAGTCGTATCAATTTTGTAGGGACTCCAAAATCTTGTAGTGCCCGGAAGAGTTGCCTTCATCTGTTGATGCTGTCATAAGCTTGCTTAAAATCTACAAATAACACATCGAGTTTTCAGCTTGTGTTCGTGACCTGCAGCTTGCAGAAAATTATTTCTTGCACATAAATTATTGTAACACGTCATATTTAATCACTATTTTTTCCACTGCTACACTGCTACATCACAAGGAGAAATAATTTTTCACTAACCTTTTACCTCCTTTACCCACGAAGTTGAATCCTACCTGAAAACAAAGAGAGAAAGTAATTAATACTTAATTAGGATTACGTTAGCCAAACAAAACACATTCAAAAGATATTTTATAAACTTTTGTAAAAATATTTGTCTTTGCTTACCTTTAACACTGTAGTCCTTTTGCCAGTTATGTTGTCCGAGATCAGCTCTCTCCCACCATGAAAAGTCTATCAAAGTTCAACTCCTCGTAACACACTCACATATTATTTGTTATCGATTTCGATTAAAGTAAGTTTTAAAATGAACACTTATAACAAGCAAATTTGACCTGCATCGGTCAAAGTTTTACACACAAAATTTCGTACTCGTCTCCACAAACCGATCGCGAAAATATTTACTATTATCGATGACCGTAACGCGCACACGATTGATCTGTTTATCTGCCAATGTTTCTCAGACGATGTCCTGAAAGAAAAAAAATATTGTAAAATTAGTATAATTGTAAAATTATGGTGCGGATAAGTTATTTTTGATAGTTTTGATTTAAATCCTTCAACGGCTGAGAAAGGAATGAGTATTATGCGAGGATGACGAAGGGTCGATGTGAATGTGTAGATGTATTTAATCTTTAAGGTTAAAAAGTAATTAAATTTACAGCATTTTTTGGAATATTGGTTACAGTAGGAATTCAAACAAGATTTTTCTGCAACACCAGTTTTCACTCGCACAACCAGTTTTGCAGAGATGTCGCAAAGGCTAAACTAAATCGGATTGGTAGAAAAAAGATACAGGCTTTCAAAAGAGTACCCCGGTACTAGGTAAGGACCTATAATGGTTAATGTGCGAGATTAAGACAGCGATAGACCTTGTACTAAGCGTATAAATTGATCTCTTCGACATGTTCACATCCTAATGTCCAGTTGTATAGTTACAGATTAAAGTTAAGCCCTTGTTAATTAGAATGAATGAATTTAAAATATTTTTATTTCCTGGACCAAAGAAATGACGAAGCATTTTAAATCTTGTTAGTGATTTACATTTAAAATGTATTTTCTATTTGCAGAAACTTGGAAAATGATTGCATTGATAAAAATGAGCTTTATGTATGGAGCAGACATTGACACGGTAACTCAATAATTTACCAACTCGAGATGAAACAAATGACGAGAACACCAAATTGTGGTTTACTAAATTCCAAATTAACGGCAAAGTATGGTGCGTACTGTAAACCTTTGCGGTTTGGAAAAAGGTGCAGTTTGCTCGTTTTTATTTGACCCGAGTTTCCTTCTTCGGCACTCGCTAACCGGATCATACCTGAACAGTTTTCGGAATACTGTGGTAAGTTTTACACACACACAAATATTGACATTGAAATTTTACCTTTAAAAGTTGCCGAATACTTCTTTCCAGGAAAGCGCATTTTCATAACCGTCACTAAAATTTTAACGTTCAAAAGTTAATTACTAACGAATTTTAGCACACGCGAACCAAAACTGGAAGCTTTGTGTGAAATTGAAAACCAATTTTTATTTATAAATCGCATACCCTAAACTTGAAAAACCCCGAAAATTACAATAATAATTTAGATTGTTCGCGATGCACTTGATGCCATATTTCATCCACATATAACAGCTTTACCATCAAAAGATTTAACGACAAACACAAAACTACATTTTTTATAATCAATCGTGCGCGTTGTTTTAAGTTTTCACAATTACTCATACTGCATTTGTGCGTTGATTTCTTTTTTAGTTTATACGCAAGAAGTAAGCTTTGCTCGATAACGCCACAAAAAACAAATGACACCCCAACGAAATTTTATTTTAAAAACAATTGAGACATTCAACCGTCATCGTTTTTTGCCTGACATGTAAACACGAAATTATAAAATTTTATTTTGTTTGGTTTTTAACCTGACATTAAGTTACCAACTAATAAATTAATTTACGAAATAAATTTAGTTGATTGGATTGGATTATTTTATCGAGTCTAATTAAATAACGGCACTCTTCTCGCATAGTTATTATTATTTTTTATTTAGTAATAATTTTAATAGATCTAAAAAATACAGTTATTTATTAATTTATAACCTAAAAATATATACGCGCGTTATTTTGTTAAATTTTAGTAATACACATCACACTCGATCTGCAATTAAATTTTTGAGTTGCACCATCCTAAACTAACGTAATGCTTAATACCCAAAATTATATTAGAAAAATTAAAAAACAAGTGACTATTGCTCTTAGGTGGAAAATTTAAATATTTCATTTTTATAGGTCGACATAAAATGTTAAGCGGACTTGACAGAAATTTGAAGCGCAAAAGTGATGGCCGTTTTGGAAAGATTTGCTTCTGAAAAAGTCATTAAGCCTCGATCTAAACAAGAAGTTTTTGTTTTAGGAAATACAGTTAATTATCTGTCGATAATAAAATGGAAAATGGTTATTTTAATGTGGTAAAATTCAGAAGCAAACCAATGGAAAATATGGTTTCAATAATAAAGAAAGTTTTTCCGTATACACATGGTTATGGCAAATTAATTCAAGTTTACTTACCGTTTATAAGATTAACAAATTACGGCAAGCGTTCGAAAATGGACTTCTTTCGCCAACACAATTATTTTAAAAAGGAAGCGCGTTCTTTTGTTTAAAAGACATCGCGTCAACAGAAACTGTTATTATAATTATTATTAATTGTTTTTTAAAGGCACAATTTGAACACAATAAATTTAGACGATTGTTTTATCATAATTTAAGTAGTTTCAAAGCGATTATCTTAATGAAATCGCGTGTATTATTAAAAATTTTGGTGAGCACCGGCCGCACTTCTCGACTTCTAATTTTAAACTGACCGGAACCCGTTCGTGCGGCGCGATTAGAAAATTCTCCGTAAAAAAAAGCAGCTGGGTGACGTTCGGAAATGCTCGTACGCGAATTCCGGAAGCGCGTATAGATGTCGCCCATATATTTGGTGGATATTTAAATAATTTCAAAATTCAAATCGTTTTTTTACAATAATTACACTAATTTATATTACTTTTTCCGTTCTTATTGTCTTAAATATCCAATTGATTGCAATATGTAACATATTTTTCGCCTACAATACCCAACTTAAAAATTGCTTGTAATAATTTTTGTTTGGAAATCGGAATGCATCGAAAATGATTAAATGTAGTAAAATGCTGCACACCTAGTTCGTTTAGACCTATGTTATAGCTTCGAATAGGATAGCCACTTGACAACTGCATTTCGAAGCCCCCTGAAATCGCAAAACTTTTGATACAAAATAAATTCAAAATTATACATTTTTTCCTAAAATATCTTATAATAACGCTATTTTGTACACCACCCTTCTGTTGTTGACGTCAATAAATGATTTTTAGCCCATTTATCATCGCAATTATGTTTGAAAATGGCATAACCTCAAAACCGATTTATATTAATTTTGTAAATTAAAATTAACATGTAGGCAATTAAAAATGAGCGTAAACCATTGACGATCTTACTAGCTATCCAAAAATTATCAAATTTGTTTGCAAATTATGCTACCTTAGATGAATTTTCCTATTTAAAACTTTCGGTTTGCGGAAAGTTTTTGTAGGAAGAATTTCATATTTATGTGATATTCCTAATCGAATTGCACGTCATAAATCTTGACTCGAGTATTAGAATGCATGGTTGGTTTCAAAATTTTGAACTGTATTTATATACTAACGGAGCGAGTTTTGCTGTATCGTAGTTAGATAATATTTTATTTGTTAAGTTTTAGGACATATAATACGGACGAATTGTGTGTCCACCTACACTTGCATTCTAACAAGCGACTGCGTGGTTTCTTGTTTGCAATTATAACCACCTGTCGTATTACTAAATGACAAGCCGGAAGAAGATATTTTACTTTCCTCATTGCGTTCTACAAAGAGGCCAATTATGAATCGTAACCTACTAAAGGCAATGATAACTTTCTTTAACTTATAAATGATGTCGTTACTATTTTTCAGGAAATTTTTTTGATTTGCTACTAAATGAATTTCTACATGATGCTAATAGAGTATTATTGAAAAGGCAGCCAACAACTTCTAGGTGCATAGATGTTTTGTCAGAATGGAAGAAGAAATTATGTGGTTGAATATCTCTACAACTTATGCGTTTATTTAAAAAGGCCCTTTTCAGAGCCCTCAATTATATTTGATGCTGGATTTCTAACTATTTGCCAATGCAAAGATACTTATTTTATACTTACTTGAACTTCCTAATCAAATTTACAAAGAATTAATTAATAAGATATTTATGACTCCTGGAGGTATAAAAATATATTTTGTTCAAGTGGAAGAAGAAATTGCGTAGTCGATGTCTTGCAAATTCACATAAAATTATTTTTATGGCTACCTTTTATTTTCAGATATTTAATGAAATTATATGGGACCTTATTAATAAAAATTTTTTAATAATTTATTTGTTAAAATTTTCAGGCGTTAAAAAATATTTTCCCAAGACCAGGTTTTTGTTAAGCTAGAAGCAGATGCTCAACGGTAATTTTTATTTAAAGTTTAGTGATTACCAGAAATCACTCGCAAATATTCTATAAAAATCTAGGAAGCAAGTCTTTACCGGAACTAAATATCTAATAAAAAATTTTTAAATCTGTCTGCAGTCTGCAACATTAATACCAAATATTAATTAATAATTTTTTTAATTTTTTTGAAACGATTACAGACAGGATTTTGTTGGACAAGTTTATAAAAAAAAAGAAAACAATATTGGAACATGGCGATTTAAAAAAAATTGGAGTTTATTAAACAAAATATAAACAAAAATAAATACAACTCCAGTTTAGTCTAAATTTGATACTATCAATAAAAAATTAAAAAATATACCGGTTAAATTTACACAAGTAGATCCAATAAAACCGACTTATTACAAACATCGAGTTCTATTTACCAGTATTTCTTACAAAAAAAAAAAAGAAATAGGTTCCGTAAACAAGCACTACAACTAGCAATCGTTATTATGAAGTAAAACAAAGATGAACTACACACTTGACAGAAGTTATGTACTTAATATTACAACAAGAAACTAAAATAAAATGTTAACGAATTCTGGCAACAGATTTTTAACCATCGTTAAAAACAAGTCAATAGAGATCCCAAAACAGAAAAATTAAGCAAAGTATTCCCTAACAAAATTACCCCTGCGGTACAATTGAATACTCTTCTGATGTTAAATTTCCCGTTCTTACAAAATTTCTGTTTTTTCTATAAATACTCTGGATTGCTTGTATCAGATTCGACCTAACTTGGCGTTTTTCTAGTATTTTCCATATGCTTTTTCTAGGTGCTCTATCAAATGCTTTTTCCAAATCAATAAAACACATGTAGGTTAGTGTGTTGATTCTAATTTGTTTTTCAGCAATTTGTCTAATTGTAAATATATGATCTTGTATACTACGCCCTCGCCTGAATCCGCTTTGCGTTTCTTCTAGAGTTGGTTCTAATATCTTTCTCAGTTTCGTTTCCAGAATTGTTTCATACACTTTCCTAGCTACGCAAAGTAATGATATGCCTCTGTAATTTCCACATTCTCGATTATCTCCTTTCTTGTATATCGGCATAATCACTGCAACGTCCCAGTCTTTTGGTATTAATACATAATAATAATGATCACAGTGTAATCTGCCAAATTTAATAATAACCAATTGTCTAATTTTAAATTCTTCATTTCCAGATTTAATTTCAACTTTCGAAAACTGTGTGTATTTGCACAGTCAATTATGGAACATCGTGCAATAACCAACACCAATATTTTTTTAGATTATGATTATGAATAATTATGCATTATCTTGTACTATTCGATCAGTGGCCTGTTAAATTTTATTTTTTTGAATATTAAAAACAAAATTAATGAAATATCCTATTCTAAAAACATAATCATAAATTGTCTTCCAATCTTATTCATTGGTAATAGTAATCAACTCGATGTCAACTTGTACCTACTTTTCAACTTACACTCTTATGAAACGCGACCCTGCTTATGGTTGCTACAAACTATTAACGTAATTCTTAGATTCAACTACTTCTTTGACAATGAAAGGTTGAAATCAAGGAATAAAAATAAATAAAAGTTAATTCGATAGTTACTGCTTTCTGTAAAAACAATTTGAAATTAATTTTTGGATAAATTAGGGGAGGAGTGAGGAGAACTAAAGCTTAGTTCAGAAAATCAAATTTACAAATTTGCTCAATTAATATTTTCCTAAAAAATTCAACATTCTATTAAAAATCTAACTAGCGTAATGTTCTAATAATTCCTCTTCTCCTGGCTTTAAAATAACTTGATCCTTCAGATTCACGACCCAACCGGGATGTAAACCATAAAATATTTGACGAGGGTCTTTCTTTTCATTGAGCATTTCATAATCGGGATCTTCCTCAATTGTGGGTAACGTATATCCATATTTTTGTGCCAAAACCAAACGTTCTTGAGAAACCAATTCGGGATTTGCCAAATAACCCCGCTTGCTAGGATCTGTGTAGTATTCGATAGCATCTAATGAGGGCATCATTCGTCTAGGTATGGGAACACCTGAATGACAATTAAGTTTCATTTTATTTTGCCAACTCCAATAAATTAAATCTTACCTCTTTCAAAAAACTTTTTGGGATTGATCATGCATTGAAGACTGTGAATGTCATAAAAAGCGGTGGTGATGACTCCTCCTACCCTTTCGATGGCGGCTATCACTAGTTCGCTGGCCCACTGTACTTCAATGTTAATTTTAATATTAAAATTATCAGATCCTTCGTCCGTTAGGTTAACACCAAAATGACGTTTGTCTGGTTGTATCTTATAAACGCCAGTGTTACAAAGCGATACCAAGTCGATGGGTTTGGTGATGTCGATACGATTTGTTTCGATCAATGTTTGTAATTGCAACATGGAAAACGGAGGATACTGTCTCTTCAAACTAAAAGTTTTAATAAATTAAAACATGCAATAGCAAGTAAAACGTACACCTTACTGATGTCCTTTATAATAAGGCTCCTTTCCAAATCTAAGGTAGAAAGGCCAATTTCCTGTTTCGTAACCTAATCGCATGTAATTTTGTCGTTGACCAGATCCACCATTACCGTGGCCGTGATAATCACCTCCGTGTTGAGCCCTGCCTCTTTTTTGGCACTGAAAAATATTATATTAACAGCTTACACAGTCACATCTAACCGAATTTACCATTTTGCTTCCGGGGTTATCTCGTATGTTGTCCAATTTTACGCGAGGCAGCCTACGCATCAAAGATAACGCTTTTTCGCTAGCATTTCTACCTGCCATTTTATTAATTATACGATCTTAAATAAATTTTGTTAAATTTATATGTATGTCGTACATTTAACCTAACCTCATAAAAAGTTTATGGAAGTGGCTCTACTAACGCAAAAATTCCTAAAGGCCAATAAACCAAGGAATAGATAAATTACAAGTGGACCCAGACTAAAAAATTACAATAATAAGGAGAATTATTTTTATATTTTAAAGTTGTAAAAAATATTTTTTGAAAATAAAACTAAAAATAAAAAAATAATTTTTTGAAAATATAATAAATAAAAATTCTTGGATATTATGTATTCAACTGATTTTGTTGGACTTATACCAAAAAACTGTTTTTTTTTCAATACAAGGTACTGCCCATCGGCTTACAAAAGATTTTGTTTTGTTTTCGTATTCCTTAAAAAGAAATTGATTTTTTTTTAACAAAAATTTGCAGTATTTTTACGGTATTTCTGAATAAATGCTTATAAAAGTTTTAATGACTGTAATGTCTTAGCGATAATCTGCAATTTCTATTCCATACAGTGAACCTTACTTGGTTTCTGAAACTACACTAAATTTTTTGAAATTTTACAGTATGGTCATTTTTAGAAGTAAATTAAAAAAATTATCCTTACGAATTATTGGATGATCGTTAATGCTACTTATGTAAAAGCAAAAAGGGATTCATTGGTAGAACATTTAAAATTCTTATAAAAAAGTAGAAGAGGAAATTTAAAAATAAAGAGACAACATCTTTAAATATTGTTAAATATTTTTCCATGTGTTACAGCATCCTAAATAATTAAACTAATCGCTAAAATAATAAAAATTACATATTATAATTAAGTTAATAGTTAAAATGTTTTTCGTCATAGGTTTTTGTTCATTAGATAAATTAAAATATAAAAGAAGGAATTTTGCGTATAAAATACTTATACTTGAACTTAATCTTATAGAAGTAGAAATGCCTAAAATAATTAACAAACATCCATCTGTAGCTATAAGATACAGAACAAAAATTGTGCACCATTACATACGGGAAGCCATAAACATCTTTTATTTATGGGAAAATTGTAGAACTTTTGTTAATACAGCAAAATTCGTTTCTCCACTGCTTTTCTACAAATTGGGCACTCGGACATTTGATCTCCACACATTTGGCATAATCCATGACCACATAAAAATATCATATTTTTCAAGCGATCTAAACAAACTGGACACATCGTCTGAAAAAAATTAATGTTAATTTCGTCTTGTTAATCTGTATTTATACTACTCACTTGTTCTTTGATATCTTGTAGTTGTTGTTGTAATTTTTGAATGTCATTGTTCGAGTCACGATTGCCATTATTCATTATGGCTTGATTATTTAGATCGCTAGTAGATGGGATAGGTTCCAGTTCGATTTCAGGTTTAACTTCAGAAATTATTCCAAGACCTCCACTACAAACAGACATCGGAACCATCAACTCGATTTGAGCTCTGCACAAAACGCATTTCTTCATGATTTGTGAACAGCTTTCGCACGCGCACATATGCCCACAAGGTTTGAATAGTACTGCCGCTTTCTTATCCGAACAGACTAAACATTCTTCGATCTACAGAAATAATTTCGATAAAATCAAAAAAGTAAAAATATGTTTGGATTTACCTTATTTCTATTGATCACCGATTCGCGGCAAATAAGACACTTCTTCACTCTTGGAGCACAACCGGAACAACATGTAACGTGACCACAAGGTTGAAAAAGCATGTCTCTCTTTGCGTCCGAACAAACTAAGCATTCCTCCATCGAAGACGATATGTTTGTATTTTGACTATTTTGGGGCACCATTTCGACTTCTTCGCCCTTCTTTTCTTTGTGGCATTTCGTTAACATCTTGCATAAATTAGGGTCGGGACACAAGTCCAACGGCGTTTGGCTCTTTTTATTTTTTATAGTTAGATCCGCACCGTTACCTGCTAGGTAACATGCGATACTGGCGGAGGATTTTTTGTCAGATCCCTGAGTGCCTAAGCCCATTAAAAGTTTTCCAACGTCCTGGACATCTTGAAGTTGGCGTAACTGGGATAGAGTGTGGTGACGAAGTGCTTCGTGTAAAGGAGTATCGCCGTCCTTGTCGGCAATGTTCAAATTTGCGCCTTCCTTCACGAGAAGCTGAAACAAACAATTTATATTGAATAAATCTTATAATAATTGAGTAATTCAAATAACAAGGTAATCGAAAACGTGTTCAAACCAGTACTCGTGATTTAGTCCTCCAAGAATTATTATTATTTTAGTTTTTCAATTTTTTTTTATGAGTAGCCTCAAGGAATATTTTGCACGAGCTCATGCAGAGCTAAAAATTATTCAAGTAAAAGTTCATAAAACTTACCCTAACGATTTGCGTGTGCTGACGTTCTACTGCAAGGTGTAAAGCAGTTTGAAGATTAACATTTTGCAAATCCATGTTGGCTTTGCCATTCAAAACCAATTGTTCGGCAACTTCAACGTGGTTATTTAGAGCAGCTAAATGTAGAGCGGTGTATCCATCATCCTTTTTTTCGTCGACAATCCAAGGGCGAGGAAGTTTGGCAAGTAAAATTTTCATGGCACTGAAAAAACAACAAAAAAGGTATAAAAATATGGCTAATCAACAAAATAAAACCGCATTCTTGTAATTTCTCGTTCGTGTTTTTTGAAATTTAAAGAAATCTTAATTTTTGAAAACTAAAAAGTTGCTTAGAATATTCGTTTATATTGGTTTGACAAAACTAAAAAACTTATTGTTTCAAAAAAAATATTGTGTTTGATATCGACACCTCGTAGGCGAAAATTGTTAAAATTATTTAAAACATCTCTAAAACCGCTCGAAAGTTTTGCTTTTGTTCACGGGTCTAGAAAGGCTGGAATCAGTTATTAAGTAAAAATTTGGTTATAATCCAAATTAAAAATAGATTTATTTATGATAAGTTGTTATCAGTTGCACGGCTAGAGTACAAGAGTACACCTATTTACGTCGAGTACACGTACCGTCAGCAGACTGAGCAAAACATAAAATCGTTTATGTTCTAAATCAAAGAAAAAATTTAGGTTTATCCGTAGTTTAAGCGCTTCATTTTAATATTTGATGTCATCTTTCAAATTAAAAAGTTTTTGGCGAGAACTGTAAAAACTCCTAGGCCGGAAAAGCCCGCTATACCCAGTGTACGTGGTAGAATAAGTAGGTACAATCAAAAAGTGATTGATATTTCCCCTCAAAAAAATTTTCTGGCTGGCACTTTGCGACCATAATATTTTCAACATAATATGAATCAATAATAATTCACATTGGTATAAGAACATCGTGTTCATGTTGCAGAATGGCCCGTATAGGGGCGGCGAAATAAAGCTGGTATCCGGGCGCGAACCACCTCTGTGCGTAATCAATGACGTAATTATTCAACAAGACCTTGAAATGTATGTATTTAGTATATGTGTGTGCAATCAAGGATAAAACAAATTCAAAATATTTAATGACATTTTTAAATTCGTTTGTGTTCCAGCGCGGTAGTTCCTTAACATCAAATTAGAAGCGAAGTAACGAGCAACAATTTACTGTATACAGATTTGTCGAACTAAATCAGAAATTCTGATTACGGAAGCGATGGATAAATGTAAATTTGAAATTGAAATCGAGTATCATAGACACACACACACACATTCATGTCGAAATTGTCATTTTGTAGTAGTCGAGACAAAGTCATCACATGTGTGTATTTAGCGCAAGTGGGAGAGTCACCAATGCATCATATTGTAAGACTTGCCCCCTGGCCTCGACCCCCCGAAAGCAGTGGCGTCCCTACTATTTTAATCACTTTTCGATCATTTCCATCTTACAAACTTTCAAATAGAAAAACAAAAATGCAGTCTGCGTTTAAATTACGGTACGCACCTATTTTTTAATAATACAAAAGTATGTTTATGGCTCGAATTTTAATTTTTTAAAATTAATCAGCAAAGTTAAACTCCGAATTTGGGTGTTTAGAGGATAAAATTATGTGAAGAATGCGAGTGCCTTAAAAATATTTTAATTAATTTAAATTTTTAATCGCGTGCAAGTCCCCTCAAGTTCCAGCTATGTGTTAAGTACTTATGTACGGAGGCAAAACTTAATTGAAACTTATGTATATTATACAGTTCGTAGTTCGACTCACTAAATTTATGTAGTTATTTTTAATAAGTCGAACAAACTGCTAAAGGATATAAAAATTTAAAATTTTGAAAATATTAAAATTGTGTAGTTGTCGAATTATGGATAAAAGTGATGGACTTAAATGGAATTTCTCGCTAATTATATACAGTGAGTAATCTATAATAATTACCCATTTTATTAAATTTTTAACTCGAAAAAACGAAACTTAAAACTTATTAAAAGTATAACTTTAATTTTACTTTAATTTTTTTTAAATTTATTCTATTGTATTTGAACAAACAAAAATTCGACAAAAACGTTTCTTTTAGTGTTAATTAAACCAGCGGTTGTAAAAATTACAATATTTGCTTCGATGAAGTTTCGCTTTTACACGCCCAGTGAAGATAATTTATAAAGAAATAAAAATTATTAATTAACGCGTCCTCTTCGTGCAATTAAATTAAGCCAATGCTTAATTATCGATACTTACTTTTTAAAATTCACAAGAATCTCGAATATTGTTTTGGCTCAAAAAGTGAGGATGTTGGAGCACATGGGTGGAAATCATTGCATGGCTAATTTACCATTAAAATATAAATTACTTACACCACGATAGTCTAAAAGAGAGTTTTTATGTTCACTTTGATCTGATAATTAATTTGACAAAACCAGAGTACTCCAACATTTTATCGACCTAAATATATTTCGCTAAAATTCAAAACGGGAGGGAGGGGGGGGGGTTCAAACCTTTCAGGTTAAACTAAAAAATAATAAAAACATAATTGGCCATTGAACAAAATCGTAAAAAATTTGTTTTTAAACGTGCAACTTCGTATTTAAATTAAATTACCTACAAAATTGACAATAATTATGTTTTTCGAATTTCTAATAGTTTTTGCATTGTCGGGACGTCCTCCCTTTATTATTTTAATGTTCTTCCTCATAATTAAGTCTCTTTTATGAGACTTTTTTGAGTCACCGTACATTAACCATTTCGAGAAAATTATTTTTTTGCTTATTGTTCAATCAAATCTATCGAGATTTTGATAATAATATCTAATGCGACATCCCGTATTTTTGTAACTTTTCGATATAAAATCGCAACGCACAAATTCAAGAGCCCAATTTATTAAAGATTTTTTAAAACTTTACGTTCTTAACAAGTTTTGTCACGTTGTCTGTCGATCTGCTTTAACTTTTTCCAATAAAGTGAGGATAATCAATCGCCAAAGAAAAAAAGGTTTTTATGTATTTTTATAAAATAAGTTTTGACAACTTGAATTAATTATCGCAAAATGAAAACCAAAAACCGAGAAATTATTAATACAAATTTTTATGACTTAACGCTTTGCAACTTTAAAAATAAATTTCAGTAGCAGGTTTAAGGAAAGACAAATAACTTACTCATAAAATTGTAACGTTCAATTTTTAAATTGAAAGAATTGCGTCAATCAAAAGTGGTAAAAAGTTTATTTCGAAAACTTCTATTGGCGAAGTTTGAAAATTTTTAACGTCCGCTGATCAATAAATGTTATACGATGTGTTTTACACATAAGAATTACTTGATAATAATTTAGTAGATACATATTTATTTTTTAAAGAAAAGTTTAAATCGATCCTATTGCATCATTTTTTGTTACGAGATTAGGTTGTTCTATTCCATTGTTCTTCCAATATTCCTATATGGTTTATCTAGCTATTTATTCCGATACACTTCCCCAGTGGCATACCCACCATAGACTTGAAGGGTAAACTCATTCCTATTTGAGTCTCGTCTAACTATGCTCTCGTTTGATCGTAAAAGTATGCTTTTTAGACAGATTTTTCTTTGCGTTTGAAAAAATTGTATACGACACTATTTCAAATTAAATGAAAAGCTACTTCTTTTTACAAAAACATCGTGTTTTTTCTATGATCTACCGCAATTGAAAAAAAATCTTAACTTGGAATATTTCAACATTTATACTCTTAATTTAACTTATAACTTGAAAGAGGTTGATTTGAGCCAATAAAGGGTTAGAAGTTAGTTTGTAGATAATTTCACGCTTTTTAAAAAAGCCCTGAACATGTTACGCTAAAATATTAATAGTTTTGGCGCTACGGCTATTTGAAAGTAGAAATTTAAAAAATTACTTCAAAGGACAGGGTCACTCTTTATTTTTTTAGAGAAATGTCTTCTAACACAACCTAAAGAGGTGTACATTTATCGCAGGTACATCCTGTATGTAAACTGGAGTAAATATTTTAACCCATTGGTTAAATCCCGTTGTCCATGTATCTATTCATCCAATTGGAATGCCAAAACCGTATCGACTTAGACGCTGCAATTATTATTGAGAAATTGTATAATTTATCCCGACACAAAGTGGATCTTCATTAATTCGCGAAAAGAAGAGGCTCTCCATTAAAAGCAAGTGGATTTCTTTTATAAATGGTAACTTAATCTTTATGTTAATTTTTTTTTCAAAAGTATGTAAATATGTAATAAAATTATGAAAATGTTGGCAACGGCAGTGCTTTGTATGGAACACCTAACCGTATAATAATAGACCTCTATAAATATGCATAGTTTTAATTTAAACATCGTCGTCATTGGTGAGAATACAACACACGCGTTCGAACACACGTCGTTTGTATTTTTAGTTTTGTTAAAATCTGTGAAATGTTATTTTTTAAATCACCCATGCTACCTTTTAATTGTACAATTATTTTTTTTTTGGGTAAGTTTAAAGATTAAACGTTGTGATTCCTAGTGTGTGCATAATCAAATTATTCCTTTGCCTACAAAGTCATTAGTAAACATCATTAAGCAATGTGTAATCAATTGCGAAAAATACAAATAACGAACCACGCAAATATTTATTTAGGTATCACAAATTAAATTATCCCTTTTCGTTAAATACGGAATAAAATGTTCAGAGGATTGGACGTATCGTAGGAAAAAACCCTAGTGGAGTTCAAAGTTTCATTAATTTGTAAAAAATGCCATTCCTCCGATAAATCGAGTCTTCCAAACGCCGAAAAACTATTTGCAGCAGGAAGTACAAAACATTAAATTAATCAAATTATTATTTATTTAATGGAAGTCCAAAACAAACGATGAGCAAAATAAAAAGCGTCAAAGGCCAAGGTCTGAATTGCGAGAATATATAGTATAACCGTGTGAGAAAAAATGGCAAATTTAATCACTTGGAACAATGACAAAACGAACTTGCGAACATTTTTAAATCAAAATGCTGCTTTTAAATCTACGAAATATTCAAAAAAAAGTTGGTCGATTTTGTATTTATCCTTCTTACTTTGTTCTCTTCTTTTTATCACTTCCTTCTATTTTCTTCCCATCACCAAACACCTTTCGTTATACGCTCGTATAGAATTTTCTAATCTAATCGCTTTCTTAAGGTTTCTTATCGAAATATTAGGTTGCTACTTTTTGAATTGTCAAAATAAAGATCCTTCCATATTCGAAAAAATGTGGTCAAAAATAAAAAAGATGATGAACATAATGGCGGTTTGTAATACACAATTTTTGTTAATTAAAACTTCTGACCGAGCTTTATAAGCTCGCCTGCCCGTTTCACTAAAGATATGCTCTGGACAAACGTAAAACTTTTCTCGACAAAGAGGTAGCTTCTTAAATGATATAAAGTAACTTATAAAAGCATCAAAACATTTAGTCTCTTATACAAATTTTTGCATAATAATCCAAAATGAATGGAAGGAACCGACCAAATCGGATTAGAAAATGTCTTGATCAGTGGCGGCTGGTATGGGGGGAGACCGGTGGGGCGCCGTCATCCCAAATCGTTATTAAATAAAATAATAGAAATAATATTTTTAAAGGTGCAAACCACGAATTGCCACTGGAACCGATAAAAAAAAGTAATTTTATCAATAAAAATCGACGGACTAATAATAATAGAGGTACAAACTATGCTCGATTGCCGAGAGTCTCGGCGTGAAGGTATAAATTTGCGAAGGTTAAGTAAAAATAAATACATAATTGTGATTAATTAAGAATTACTTCATTCACTAATACTTGACTTTATTAATAGGTCGGTTAAGTTAGTTAAGTATACGATAATTTTCAATTACTGGTGGAGCAAAGCTCCAAGTAAGGAGCGCATCAACTTACGAGATATAAATAAGCGCCTCTCTGCTGTCACTCCTAATCAGAGAACGCACCGTGCTTGGTTTTCTCTGTCTATTATCATTAATTTAAGGTTCACAAATATAGGGGCACCAGGTACATTTTAATCGATGAATTTATTCCCGAGAAACTCGAAGCAGATTTTTGCGTTGGGAGAAAACTGAAAGTAATTGTAACTTCAAGTGTCAGCAATATAATCAAGTTTTGCAATGTAGGTCCTTCATAAAATAATTTAATTCCTAATTCGCATTAGGAAGGAGAAAAGATGAGCGGCGGCGGTTCGCAAGAAAAGCTTCTTACTTATTAAAATATTTTGCGAGCGGTGTGAATATAGGATATGCAAATCTTAATCTCGTGAATAATAACAAGGCAACAAAGAATCTCATAACTGCACTACTTACTTTACGATGAGTCTCGTTTGATTAATTTTAAGAAAATGTAATTATAATTTCTGCATTTGCCTTAATTAAATGTTGGCGGTCTCTTTTCTTTACATAAATATAATCGTTTGCATAATAAACCCCGCGCGATGGGAATCCGCAGCGGCTTAGCCTTCACAAAAAAAAGAAGTGTGCACGATCCCTTCTCCTCCTCCTCCTCTTTTCCTAATTAAGTTTAAAATAAATAAAATGTTTGTTTGGATAATTGCACCGAATAAACGTTATTAATTTTGTAAAGATATCTCGAGAATTTCCCGTATCCCCAGTCAAGGTTTTCATTGTAATTTTCCTTTTAACCCAATGATATCCGCCATAACCCGAAAGTGTTCCTTTTATCTGTTATCTGTAATTTAGAGCCTTAGGCGTCCGTTAAGTTAATACTTAATTAAGATAAGAATGGACATAGATTACGCTCGCTAAATAAATGTCAAGCTCGATAAAATACAAAAACTTTTCTTAAAAATTATTTATATTGACCTATATTCGTTCGCATAATGGTAGCTTTAATAATTACTTTTTAATTTTTCTCTTTCCGAATTGTTTAAAAATAAACCGCCTGCCTTATACATCGGACACACCATCCTCGTTAATTTTTATCGTAAATTCGCTGCTTCTACTGAATCGGGAAAATTCATTCAAGTAGATGTACGTACGTATGTATTTACCTAAAAATTCTGGAAGCTAACCAAATCGAGTTCGTTGCCCAGAAGCACCAAACAATTTACTCCGACTTCCTTTAACTCTTTCGAAAACATTTTAATCGGAGATTTTGGCTCAAAAATAAGTTGCATAAATAATAAAATCCATCTTGCCGTCTTTAAAGGTAGAGCAGAAAAATGCATCCGATTGGATTTTAACGTGGAATGCGAAACGGGAAGGATAGTCGACCATTTAAAGAAACGACATAGTTGCGTGACACCCGCACTTAAAAATTTTTAGCAAAATAATGTTGACGTCCTAGTTACTCTCAAAATTATAAATACTTTTCATTGAATCCCGGTTTACAAATTACAAGCGGGAAAAAAGTACTCTACATGTTCTCGGCGATCTAATTATTACTTTTACGTTAAATTCCAAAGCCAAACATCTCCCTTGCTCTTTAGTTTCTCCGTTTATCCACAAAAAATACGAAAATCAAGGAATCGATGCTCACTAAATATGGCAATAGATAAATCATCGAATTGTGCTAATTACGTATTTTGCCTTCGTTCAGTTTGGCGATGCTTTCCAAAGTGGACCCGACAGTGGACGTTAAAAAGTTGTAAAAATGTGGAAAAAAATTTGGAACGTTGCGTTGGTAAAATAAAAAAATTTGATTTCTGTATATGACTGAATTTAAAAAACTTTTCTTTAATATTGATGATTGACGATGTTGTATAAATCGTACTTATATCAAAACGACGCCTGTTCTAAACATACGCCTATATTCTGACAGAGACAAAATAGACATCCCTTAAAAATAGACGTTATAGATTCTATGAATTTATGATTGCCACTTATCATTATTCAAATGGAAATATGTTTAATGCAACGTCTTCTTTGTAATCTATAACTTACTTATTCATTACTTTAAAGAAGTAAGTTTTTTGGTATCCTCACTTCCTATAATAATAAAAAAAAAATGCAAGACGTATTATGTACGATGTGCCATGGTAAAGGTAGATGACACAAGGTATGAAAATAAAATAAAAACAAAGTTAGAAAATAGTATCAAAGAAAACCTCCTGCCAAGTTAAGGTTAACTTGCGCGGATACCAACAGCCAAGATATCCGAAAATGTTGGCCGGCGAAATGTAAATCGGCTTTAAGCCACGAAGACTGCGGCGGTATCGACAACCAACACATGTGCTAACACATGGTAGTCTATAATTATCAGCCCTAGCACAGCAGCCAGCCGGGGGGTTCAGCCTAGCCACAGATGTATTTTAAGAAAAGACAAATTTGGGAAGAGGGGTTGGGTGTAGAGTTATGTTCCTTTGCGGTTGCACCAATGGCATACATGGGGCCATTTTTAGACTAGAGCTTCTTAAGAGGTATCTCGACAGTAGCTCACAAATGCAGGGTGCATTTAGTAGTGAACCAAGAGTCTTCAAAGACACGACAATCTCAGAAGATAGCAGATCTTCGAGAGTTCCGTGCTTCCTTACTTCCCATAGTACTTAAGACGTATGGAATGTAAAGAAGTATGGAGCAAACGAAGGTTGCACAATGACCCTAACATCTGTTTATCTCTGCAAATAACTGTGCGTTTGTGATGTGTGGATTAACTGTGAGCGGAAGAAATATTCAATTTTAACTGTGACTTGAACGGAAAAATGTTCATTTAGTGACTCAAAAGTGATCGAGCGAGGAAAAATTTCGAGTGATGTGAAAACAGAGACGTATTTTCATTTATCTTGCAAATATCGCGAAACTACTTTTTAAAGTTACGTAATATCCGAATGACTCAAAAGTGAGGATAATTAAGAACTTCCGAAGCAAAAATCTCGATGCCCAATTGCAAACAAATTTCAAGTTAAATTACAAATAGTACTTCTTTTAAAAATAAATGTAATCTCCTAGAATTAAAGCAAGTATTGCAAAAATCTCATGTAAAGTTAAAAAAAAGTAAAAAGTTAATTGAGTTTATTTCAAGGGTTAAATGTAAAAAAAGCACCTAATTAAATTAACGAATTAAATGTTTAAGTGCATTTTATCTGTACAAGTTATTTATGAATTTATCGTCGGAGTTTCAAAGTTTCCTGCATTTGCTTATTTATATAAATGGCAAGGGGAACGCTTTTAACATCTTGAAAATATCTGTGTAAACTGAAACCCAAATTATACGACACAAAGTTAACCGTTGAACTAATTTTGTATAAGCCAGAAATTTTAACGATCATTATTTTTTAAATAATTATAAAAATTGGAAAATAAATTTAAGGCTGCTATTTTTAGCAATTTTATCAGAAAATTTAATTTCCAATTTTTACTCTCAAATAGCGAATTTGCAATATTACGGAGAAAATGTTTAAACTAATTCAAATGCGAGGGCATTGGAACACATAATTGGAAGAAAATCGTTGTCAAGATGATGAGAACATTTTCCTTAAAAGTGATTTAAAAAAGTGGCGAACAATTATTATTGTTTAGTTTATAATATTTAAAAGCTGTAGAAAGAAGAATGGCTCAGAAAACTATTTTCCCAATTTAACATGAAAATAAATGTTTAAAACTAAAATCGTGATTCGAAACCTCCAATTGATGAAACTTCCAAAAAAGTGATTAATTTATAGATTGGTGGAATCTTCAGTTGCATTTTTGTTTTCTCTAGCTCCACGATAAAGAAAAGCCCTACCTCTCTCAATACCCTCCGCATTAAAATATTTTTAACATTACTACCCTTACGTGGAATCTCCACAAATGTTCCTCCACTTACTCCCACTTCAAAATTGCCAAATCCAGATGTTTCAGCGCGAAAACATATCAAATACGATAAAATTAAGATCAGCGAAAGTAAGAAAAGTTCGTGAACTTGACTCCTGCACGATTATACCTCTAATAACTAAGATGGAAGTTCCTGAAAATTTTCACAAGCTGTGTTATCTAATACCATGACCTATACGAATATTAACAACAGTCAAGGTCAAAAATATTTAGAGCATGCGTCACGAAACCCCGCTCTTTAGTTCGTCAAAAGGCTTAACGAAGGATATATTTTTCGTCAATAAAATATTGACCAATTACCTACTGGTGAACATTTTGCAAAATTAATGAAAGAAGAAAAGGACTTTTTTATGTTTTCCACCTAGCGATGAGAACAAGGAGTTAGAGGACAAACAAAATTTTGTTTTTCAACATTTTTCAACAACAAAGAACTATTAACACTAACACACTTATAGTAACGCTATGCCGTCGAAAAAATTCTTTTTATAAGTCTGAAAAATAAGACTCCACAGCATTTTCCCAGAAATCATTGGTTTTTTGAGTTTTGAAAAGAAATAATAGTCACGGGGGGGGAGGGGTCGGACTGTAAGGTGGATCTTGTAATTCCTCAAATTACTAAGCTAACTAACTAAATAAGCAATCAAATTCTTCTCATTTTTGCTTCTCTAAACTGATAATAAAATTGACAAAATGTAAACGACTGGAACCAAACTTGGAGATGACTCTATAAAATGTCACCGAAACTTAACGTAAAAAAAGAAGTATTAACTTCAAAACACTAAACTTTATTCTTAATTTAAAAGAATTTCCTATTAAATCTTTTAAAAATAATGCTTCAAGTATACTCAAGACATTTCTTGCAATAACTTTAAGGTGAGACATATCCCGAAGGGAACTTCTGCATGACTTTTAGTCAAAAGAATGACTTTTAATAAATTGTCCTAATTTTAATAGCTTTGAATAAAAAAGTATAAGTAAGTTTCCCTTGCTCTACATTCTCTCAGTTGTTTGTATATCCCTCGAAGATATAGCTAATTAGCCTCGTTCTATGCCACATACGTTTTCTTAAATACTAAGGTTCAATATTGAAAACCAATACGATGTTACATCGTTTCCGGATGAAATGTAAGAAAAGGGTATTTTAGATCCCACGATCGTCTACATCGGCTTGGGGAATTGTGTACGGTTGTTTGCAGCGTTAGTTAGTTTTTAATTTAACTACATAGTTCTACAAGGAGTCGAATCTAGATAGTTCACCTCGGTGATTCTAGCGCCATGTACCATCAAATTAACCGCAATATAATAGAAACTAAAATTACCTTTGCTATTAATTGGTTAAAATTAATGTTTTTTAGGAAACGATTGATCTTTAAATTAAAACTTCAAGTTATTGTTATATTACGATAATAGTATATTACAGCATGAGTTGAAAAAAGCAGATTACTGAACGAAGCAAGTGACAATCGTTGTGTAATATCCATCACAAGTAATCTTAATTTCGGATCTAACATTCATTACACAACGATTTTTATGCAACTAGTTTCTTAATAAAATTTAATTTGATTTCTTTTATAAAAAAATATTTTTTCGTTGTTTTATCTAAAATTATGCATATTAAAACATATTCGGCCCGAAGAAGCTCTAGATCAGGTAGGGTTGTCAATCGAAAAATATACTGCAAATGTAAATTACATTTTCATAATATTTAGAAAAAACGAAAGTTGACACAGGTTCTTAACTTTTAATGATACCGTCTTTTGAATCCAGAACATGGTTTTTGGAGCAAATGGGTTATATTGAGATATAGAATAAACTAAAGAACAATTGAATTATTTACCAAAATGCTGCGAGAGAAGAATTGTCAACTTGTCTTAACGAGGCAACTTGGTGGTTTAGACGTTTAGAGCATTGTGTGTTTTGCCTGTAATCTTCTGAAAATCCGTGCTCTCGAAAACTGCCAGTTATCATCTCAAAGTTAGCTAACGCATTTAATACAAAATTTGAACAATTTCAGCTGTACGTATAGTCTCGCTCGATATCTTAAAACCTAACACATTCTATAGTATGATAATAATTGAAACTGCAAGAATTTCGCAATGGTAACATTGCTCGAGATTAAAATTATGTTACCTCAAACCGAACGAGAGAACTCACTGTTTATAATCGAATTCACCGTTAGAGTGCGGAGAATATGCATAATATCAGACAAATTTGACAAATTAGCAAAAATAGAGTGTTACAAAATCCTATTTATTCATAATATTTTAACTGGAAAAAACAAAAATCGATGCAAAAAATGCAAACACAGCTGAAAGTTACGCATTTCACGTGTCGACATTTTGAGTTATTTTTTTCAATTTATCGAATTGTTCCTTAGAGAGAAATTATGATCAATGCAAGATAAGCTGTTCAGTGGAGGCTTGAATTTATGCGAAACTTCTATAATCCAACTTATTGTTAGTAAAAAACAATTTTATGAATTTGAAATGATCGAGCCGGACGTTGTCGTAACGAACGAAATTGAAGCATTATTTACTCGTCGAAAGCTGAAAGAATAAATAAAAATTCTCTGGAGAATTGAAATCAAAATGATTCTTATTTTAAAAAAAAGCGTTAGAATAAATCCCGCTCGCTCGATAAATTATTAAAATAAAGGCCCTTTGATAAGTTATCTCAAAGTTATAAGTGGATTGTCTAAAATTAATTATGAATGAAGTTATAGAAAGTACTTTACATATTAAATTAAATTATCGTGTGCGTTTTACTAACTTGAAGTTTATTAACTGGGTATTATTAACAACTTAATGGCTAACAAGAGAGAATTCAATTTTACGATGTACAAATGATATAATATTATATTTTATCTCCACAATAAAGCATTTACGGCAACCATTAAGGAAAACGGTGACTTAATTTGCATTCTCTCACCTATAATACAAGTCCTTAAAAACTTTAAAAATAATTTTACAATTTACATTACTCGTTAAAAATGCTCTCGAATCGTTAAAAAACAGATGAAATGAATAATTCATACCTTTAGAGAGGAATATTTTGTGTTAAAAAAATATAATAATAAAAGTTCCTCAAGAGCATTCATTACGGACGAGTTTTGATATAATTTTTCTTTCCAATTATATCAAAATTTAAATAAAAAAATTAATTTTTGCATTCGAGCATAACTAACCACATTATTTATGCATTAATTTCCACTTCAAACCGACACAATATTTTTTATAATATTACCTACTCCTTTCCGTCTCCTTTTATTATTTAATAAAATCGTAAGCACCTACCGAGGTGGCTCGATGATATAGAAAATATAATAACGCAGGTTGAGATTAATAAAAAATTAATTAGCGAAGCAATAAATAAACCATCAAGTAAAATTTTCCATTAAAACGAAGTTTTGTACAAAAAGACTAAGCAACAAAGATGTTAATGTTAATGAAAAGACAATAGCTTATGTTGATATAGCACTGGATGTTCTTTTATAAAAAGGTTTTTCTTAAGTAAATTTAAAAGTGAAAAAAACAACTTAAGAACGAACGTCAAAAGAATTAAAAAATACAGAAAAAATATAACATTAAATTAAAAAATAATAAAGGATGAACAGGTTAAGAAAATACCTTGCGGATCTACGGCCAAAGATGCGGCAAAAATAAAGTCGATTTTTAACTGGAATCTATTGGCTTATTTTTTTAAGTTTCTGTTTTCATCCGGAATTCCACGTGGAGGCCTATAATAATTGCCGAATCGACCAAATAGGCAAACACCCAGGACATCAACGAAAGTGAGCTTTAAGATCAAAAAGTATGCAAATTTTAAAAATTTGAGCGAAACATTCAAAAAGACGAATATGATGTAATTTTTTTCCATCACAGTAATACAGCTGTCTCGCGAGTATGTAAATAGCTGCGTCTGCCAAAACCAATTAATTTTACACAGGATGACGTCATTGGGAGCAATCAAAAATTTTCGGTTGGTCCACTTTGTCGAAACAAAATTTTAGTTTAAAAATATTGGACACTTTGAAACAGTTAAAGTTTCAAGACCAAGTTAGAATATTATTCTATTAGTAGAAAACGGCAGTGAAAATCCAAAAATAGTTTGTTGATAGTTGTTGCACTCGGTACAACAGACGGTCATGCACCGATTTAGACATCGCCTTATACATTAATTACATCTTATTGCATTCGAGCTGATGATTCTTCTTTCAAACGCTAGGATAAATTTAGCACAAATCGCTAAAAATACATTTAAGGTATTGAAAAACGTGTATTTTGAAAATTCTAACAAATTTCATTAACCCTTTCGGCCCCAATAATTTCAGGGCTTCATATTTTTATTTTCAGTATTATAAGTGTAAATTACATCCATTACACTACTTATTGCCTATTTTTATCATCCTTGATCCTCCTTCCCCAAAATCAAACTTGGAGATCGTCCACTTGTAAACAACAAGAACTAACTTTAGCAACTTACATCCTCACGCTTCTAAACCTTTCAGTAATTTATTATAATAAATTAAATTAATTTTACAATCGGCAATCCACTCGGTCTATAATGTCCATACTAATTTTTTGTCACTTGTATCCTTTTCCCTCCTCCTTAATTATGCCCGTCGTTTGGACTCCCAAATTAAGTTCAAGTCTCGCATTTCCAACAGGGAAATCCGAGCTGTTTTAAAAATTACAAAAAAAGAAAATTCCTCCATTCCTCCAAAAAAATCCTCCATTATTTATTTGGAATCACGCATAACATCCTTGCGACGTGTGCGAGATGCCTTATGACTAAAAATCTTTAAAACAGCTGTCTATAAAAAACGTCTGTTTCAAAATACAAGCTATAGCGTTTCTATAATATAACCAATCAGTTGCCAACTAAAGTAACCAATAATAAAAGCAATTCAATTTCCAATAATAATAAAGTTTTATTTGATTAAAATTTTAAATAAAACTTTATTGCCGATTTTCAATAAAATGAATTTTGGCTCAGATTTTGATGACCGCCAAGGAAAATGTTTTATCGAAAAATCTCACTTAGTGTCCACAACGAAAATAATATCAATTTACAATAACTACCTAAAAGTTTCAGGAAATAACCGTTATTTTTACCTAAACGACTACATTTCTGTTTTCAAACAACAAACATTATACATTAAACTGCAGTAACATCCTGAAAAGTAAGCTCGACGTGATTAGTGACACAAATATCACAGATAAGAACAAACGTACCGAAATTTTTAGAAAGAAAATAGAAAGGAACAGGAACGGCATGGCCCATCGAGTATTCGTTAAAATAACAAAATTTTGGAAAACAGAAAAAAATATTTTTGGATTTCACTTAACGTGAAATCCGAACCGCGGCACAAAAAAACTCGACGGACGCTAAAACGAAAGTGGTACGTACTTATTTCATTTATTAAAATCAATAAATAAGTTGGACTTAATCGAGTTAAATGAAAATTGGATTTTAAAACGAGAATCAATTAAGGAATTCTTCTCTTTTTGTACTTTTCGTTCGCAGCCTTGTTTCTATAATTCCTATCCAACTTTAATTTTGTTTTTAGAGGGTTATATGAACGTTGCGAGTTAAAATGAACGAAGGCATGTATATACACGTAAATATGAGTATGCGTGTCACGTGCCGCTGTCTCAGCGCTCCTCGCTTTACGATCCGTGTACGGAATGCATCTCAAAGGATAATATGTTTAGTCCTTTCCTCCGTACTAGGCTGTGGTCCTACTAGATTTGCCAAAGGAGTTCTCTTGTCTATAAAATTAAAGACACACACACACACACACAAATAAATGCAACTAGTGGACATTTGATGTTAAAATAAAAAAAAAGATCCGAGACATTTTATGGTGGAAAGAAACAAATCGAGTTGATATTCAAACAAAACTTTCATATATCACAAACTGGTCTTCAATGTGAAAAGAGCAAACCGAGCACAGGTTCTAAATTGTCTTCCATTCCATTTGTTCAGGCTCCTGTCACTTACTAGCAACACTCGTCTTTACGTCCGTCCCCAAGAACTCGAGGATTTATTTTAATGTCGACGTTGCGGTTTTATATGTGTACAGTAACAAGCAAAAAGTACAAGCAGATAAAAAGCGAGCGAATTAAAACGAATTTGAATAAAAAGTTTAAATTTGCGTTAGAAATACTAACTGGAATTCAATTTAAATAATTTTTAAAGTTCACCTGAAAATACGAGGTGCTTCTGAAAAAAAACTGTTTCTGTGATAATACCTACATTAATTATTTTTTAATCGGTGTAAAAGTGACACTTTCGTTCCTAATAAAACAATATACTATTAATCGGTTTAAATGTTAAAACTCTTAGTTAGCTGGTACAATTGCACGATAAGTCTCGAGATGTCGCCCCCACGAATGCAAACTATTAGCAAATTTCTTCTTCCACTTCACGTGAAGATAATATTTCATAATGAAAGTTAATATAAAATGAATAACAAAACAAATTGGTTTTAGTATAAAAAGTTTTTCGGTAATAAGAGATACTATCGCGCCGTTTGGTTTCTTAGTATTAAAAAACTTTGTCAGATATATGGCTGTTTGGACCGTGCCGAACAAACTTGGATTTATGAAAGCGCTGTGGGTTATTGATTTGATTTCGACGATGTGGACTTTACCTACATTTAAAGTCGCACAATATCAAGCAAAATATTTTATATCTGAAGTTTCCTCCTTTGCTTAAGTGGGTTAATTTGTAAAATTTATGTCTTTGTTTTTTCATCCTAGAAAATTTCAAATTAAGAAATCTAACGAAACCTGGCATTAGCCAAAGGATTAAAGAAATCCGGAGAGCAAAATAAGTGCATCTATCATTTTCTCGATCCAAAATTGTATTCAATTTAGTTAACACTGCAGTAAATGACAGTTTTAACCGTGTCGATTTATTATATTTTATAAACAATCAAGTGGGATCAAGCTGTAAAGCTTCTGCCGTTGTTAAACTTTTTAACTTTGATTAGCAAATGTTATAAATACCTACAATTATTGCAATTCGCGGCCATCGCGACGCTTCGTAACGCCTTGCTTACCTAAAACAAAAAAATTGTATGAATTTCAAAAATAATCGCATACCCAACATATTTTATACAATAAAAAGATATAATAAAGTATAAAAGTTACTGCACATCTTGTAAGAAGAAGTAAACTTGGTTTTAAGATGATGTTTCAAGTGATGTTTATAAACAGATTAAATGCCATGCCATCCTGAGCTAAGTTTGAAAACTTCGTATCATAAAATTGAATGAAAAGATACCTACTACGAGATTATGTAATCAATTTTTATGAGCAAGAATGTCTCATTTACTTTGATACGAAAAATATTTTAGTACGAAAAATTTGACAACCGAGTTTATTAAAATGTGATCGAATACGAAAACAACAAAATTAATTATTTCATAATTTTCGATAAATTACAATGAACGAAGGGACATGGTATTTTCTTATATCTTATTCGTATCCCGGATTTTGAATTCTTCTCTTCCCATGTACAGTCATATAAAAATCGATTTTACAGCAAAACTTATCAGACATTTTTTGTTGCAAATTTGACTTTTTACAAAAAGTCCGTAAATTAATTTAAAAATTTGAATTGAATTTTTTTTAGAAAAACTTTGGGATTAAAAGGTTTTATCGAAACCGTTTATTTTAAAACTGGAAAAAACCTAATTCACTTTCGCATAATATTCGTCGGTACAAAAAAATTGTAAAACGTTTCTTCGTAGAAATGTGGAATATCAAAAAAACCCAATATTTAGACAAGTTTCTTTCATTCTGAAATCACCATAGAAGCCGCCCTTTTCACGTTTTTGACTTTTCAAATGAAATTCGTCTAAAAAATGTTTGGTTGTAGATTTTTGCTCGTTACAACAATACTTGCAAACGATACAAATAATGCCAATCAGAAAAATCCATTACTAGTTAATAAATGATGGTTTGAAGTTGATAAAAATTTTGGGAAGTATAATTTATTGTAGTGTTTTGTTTGGTTTGTTTGTTTTTGAATTTTTATCGTGTAAAACATATACTCGGTGATGTTTGTTACAATGAAAGTTGAATCGGTTGTTCTTTGAATGCTCGGATTTTGTTTCCAATCAATCATTAGTTAAATTTGAAGCTTTTTAATTCGTTCCATTACGAGGTTATCACTCGGCGAATATGAAACGGACCATTAACTTTTGGAAAAAGTTTTTCCATTATTATTTGTTGTTTGTTTATTTATGCGGGAGCAGTATTCGATTAAATTTTTAAACAAAACGTCTTAATTAAAGAGGAAGTTATTAAGTACACAAAAGAAAAATTATAACAACAGTGATAAGTCCAGAGTAGGAACATAGCTTACAGGAAACTGGGGAAAATAAACTGACGGAAGGAAGCAGGAAGATGTGAAAGCGACATTGTTGTTTGCATATTATAATAACAACACTTTGTACTTTAGTTATATTGCCGTACGAAGAAGCTCGTGAATTTCACTTAATAAATTTCGAAATTTTGCAAAGTGAAAATATTTCGGCAAGAAACGATCGACTTTTTTTTTTAATTAGTCAGAAGCTTATTGAAAAAGTTGCCGCCATAAAAGTACAGTGAGCGTTAATATTCCATTACAAGCTTTCAGCGTTGGTACTTTCAGTAAACAGTTATCTCGTAAAATTAGTAAAACAGCTTTAGCTAGCACGTCGTAAAATGATCTGGATTTCCTTTTTACGATACTTATAAAGTTTCCGAATTTCAAATTTCAGGTCTAAAATTACAGTATCCCGGATCTACTAATGTTTTCCGCCATGACGTTTTAATGCCGAATGAGAAATTTTATATGGCAAATTAAGACTTTACAATTGCAACTAGAATTTTGGTTGTAATTTACTTGGGCACAATTAGACAAAATTTAACGGCCAAAAGTTGTGTCCGACGAACGGTGCATCGAATTTTAATTTTACATTATTGGCCACATAAATTTTTGTTTGTTTGCTTTGGGTCATTTAATTTATGTAAAACTGTAACGTCAAGTATAATAAATTTAAACACAAATTTCTCGTGTGTACAATCAAAACCTCAGTGACGGAATTTCGAGACAATCGCGCACCGCCCTTTTGTCAGAGTATTAAATTAAATCCCTAAATTTAAACAAGTCACGTTTTCTCATTCTTCCAGTTTTACAATGAATAATTAAATTCTGTATTATAAAGTTTTAGGGTCGCGCCGGGGAAAACTCTAATACCTTCGTCCTGGTTCGGGGTTTACGATTGCACCTGATGGCAAAATTCGATCATCCACTCTTAATCAAACCAATATCGAAAATTACGATTTAACCCCCATTGTTTTTGCAACACTAAGTACCACTTATTGCTTCCACTTTTATCCTATAGGTATATTTATAAATCCAACGAGGGACAGGCGAGGAGCGTACACTAACCGACCTGTTCTACATGCGATCCTTTTTATATACAGTGGCGGCAATCTAAAATGCCCGGTTGAAAAATTTTAAGTTATTCTTAATTTTTACTTACAAATTTTGTTAACATGGCACTAATTCATATGTTATATAATTGACTAACTATAAATACGTAAAAAATTATTAAATTCAATGATATATAGTATAAATAACTAACAAAAGACTTCATTATAAAATAAAGCATTGTTTTCAAGTATATTTTTGCGCTCGAATTTGATATAAATTTTATAGTAAAATAATTATTTAGTAGATAATTAATGTAGTCAAGTGTTGATTAATAATATATTGGTTAATAAAAAAATTTATTCATATTTAGTTGAACCTCCATTGGGCCTTTATTACATCTTTTAAACGGCGTGGCATTGATTGTTCTAACCTCTGCAAGTAATCGTCGCTTACGATTATCTCTAACAAATTTTATCGCTTTTTTCAACTCAGGTATACTTTTAGCACTATTGTCAACTACATGCCTCTTCATAACCGCCCAAAAGTTCTCAATGGGGTTTAAGTCGGGACTTAAGTTAGGTCAATCAATTGTATAGATACCGTTATTAACGAAATAATTCGATACCTGTGTAAAATAAAAAGGAATCAATTTCATATTTTTCAATCATTTGTTAGCTAAATGTATTCACAACAATACCTGATTAATACATTTTGAAAAAAAAAATTATTTACAAAAATATTATGTACCGTTTTCGCGGTATGGCACGGTGCATTATCTTGCTGAAAAAACCATTCTTCGTTTTCAGCATATAAATTTAAAACCGATGGCTCCAAACTGGGTTTAAAAATTTTAATGTATTTTTTTACATTTACAGACCCTACTATGATATGTAGCTCACCTAAACCACGTTGAGAAAAGCAACCCCATATCATAATTCCAAATCGACCGCGTGTTGTTTTTATGGTGCATTTATCTGATAGGCGCTCGGTTTGAAATCGCCGCACATATTGCTTTCCATCTGACCCATGGAGTAAAAATTTTGACTCATTTGAGAAGATGACCCTTCTCCAATCACATACCGACCAATTTTGATATATTTTGGCAAATTGTAACCGTCTTTGTTTCGATTTTTTTGTAAAACGCGGTTTCTTGACAGCAGCCTAAGCGCGTAATCTGAATTCAGCTAAACGATTACGTAAAATTTTTTTGCTAATATTTACGCCAAGGTCATCTTTTAACTGTTTTTTTAATTGTCTTCGAGATTTGAAGCGATCTTTCAATGCCATTTTGCAAAGCTTACGATCTTGTGATTTGGTTGTTTTTCTTTTCGAATTCCCTCTGTCAAGTGGTTTAGTACTGCCCTAATGGCATATTTTTTTTAAAATCTACTTATAGTACGTCTGTCATACCTAACTTTCTCACTAATATAGGTAAAACTCCTATTTTCACCATGTAAAACTAAAATTTTCTGTTTTTCAGTTTCTGTTAAATTCTTTCTACCTACGATTTTTTTTTATATTTCTAAGATTTATTAAACTAAACTGAATGCATTTTGTACACTAAATGGTTAAAAAGGGTTACCTCATAATAGTGTATGTCATTGTATTTTACAAAAAATTACCACCCTTAAAATTAAGCCGATTGTAACAGGTATATTGCAAATAAAATGCACCGGGCATTTTAGATTGCCGCCACTGTAGGTCAAATTGATGGAACTATAAATAGGGGACTGGACAAGCAAACAAAAAAAGCACGACACACAAATAATTAATAATATTAAGGCACAAGTAAAATTGTACAATAATTTTGTACATTCGCCCAAGTAGAAGCGCTCTCCTCCGTGTATTACATATTATTATATTTTATAACGCGCGTTTATGCGGCTGGATGTATTGATTATTTGCAAATCGAATTATTATAAAATTTTAGTTTGCCAAAAAATATTTCCTCGAGTTGAAAAAATCGTCGTCTGTGAAAATTTTATAGATAGATAAGGGGAAGAAGAAATAAAAGCATTAAATTGATAAATATTGTGGTCTTTATTATATTATTTTTAGACGTCGAAAATGTACGACATCTTGTTAGAACAATAAAGTTTTCAATGGAGGTCGTATAAAATTTATAAATCTCGATTGTTCGGTTCTGTCTTCTTCTTCTTTTTTTTTTGTGTAAGGCAAGATTTAAAATGCTCTTAACGTGAACTGATAAGATAAATCTGATTTGTAGCTTGCACGGCCTGCGTATATCGAATACATGTATTGGAAAATTTCTTCTTAACATTCCTTACTCTCTTTAAATTTATTCGTCCTTTTTGTATATATACGGAGACCCTTTAGGGTCAGAATTTTTTGCTTCCGTAATACCGAAAGTCCGATGGGTTTTTACAACGTTAGTGCTTTTGTTTCGAAAATGATTGACGCACTTTACGACTCGATAACAAAGTTAGACAGCGACATAAATTTGACACCGTTCAAACTCTCTCCCTGTTTTTCAACGATACATCTCTATTATGGATTCAGATTTCCAAATTTATTGAATCATATAAAACGAAATCGTTATGAAATTTTGGAATTTTCAACTGTCAATGAAATATGTATGAAGCATTGTTAGTGCTGAATTGTTTGTTGAACCTGGACGTTCCGCCAATAATCGTTCACTATCAATCATGTCCTTCCGTATGACAAACAGCTGATTCAAACCACGGATATTTTATAATTTTTCATTTTTTGTCCCTTCTTTTTCGTCTTGTTACAATTTTCTTTCGATATTACGACATCGATATATCAAATCTGGCTCGACTTTTTCATATACACAATGTCCAACCTCTTCTCCCCGTTGGGCATTTTTATAAACTAATCACTTTCCCGCACGTTACGTGCTTGTCCGTACAAAAAAAATTAATGAAAAATCAAAAAGGAAAAGCCGAAAGAGGTCCCAACTGCATGCAACTGAACGTGCGGCCACACCAAGCCACCGAATGCCTCCCCCATAATAATTAATTAACATAATGTCGATCGTTCGATACCATAAAAATTATAACCGCAAATCCAAAACGAAAATAAAGATAATATAAATGTTAAAACACGTAATTGTAAAAAGGTATTGATTTTAGCTTATTAACAGATTTAACTGCACTTGTTGTATAACCACTCGCGTGTGTTTAATTATCAGATAACGTTTTCGATTCGAATTAGTACAGAGATTTAACGTGGTGCAGCTGTGTCATCTAGATTAATCTAAAATGTTATATGCTAGAAGAGCATGACTTTTTCATTGAAACTCGAGGGAATGATGTTGGCAAGCCCAACTTCACATCTCGCGGGACGCATCGTTAAACTTGTCACCGTTTGCTAACCTAAAGGGATTTACCATTTTTATATAAAAAAAAAACGAAAATCAAATACGATTTAGCAATTACTCTAATTGTTAATGTACTCGTTTGTATCTTTCGATCGAAAAAAGGAGGGAGAATATGACTTTTAGTCCTTAAACGCACACACGATAGCTTTAAATTATTCTACAAAAGTGGGACAGTCCCACTTTGATCCTCTGATTAAACATTTATTAGCAATTTATGGAACAAACTATAAAAGTTTGATTTGTTTCTTCAGCACTTCAAACCGTTTTGAAACCGTCAGGCGCAAGCGCAAATTAAAATTCTAAATCTACAATAAGACTTGGTTGTACGTATATTGTATACAATTAACAAATATTTTTACTGAAACGATTGTTTTACCGCGATAATGGATAGTTAAGCTTGAAAATGAAGTATCTACCCAAAAAACTTATCGAATGCATTTGTGTCTTAACGATAAGGAATGAACGAACCGGACGGTTAGTTTTGTATAGTTTAGATGCGATCGTTTGGCAATTCTTCTCGATTCTACTAAGACGTCTAGGAAAGTTTGGAGAACTCCTTGGTTTATCAACGGTTTGCAACGGTGCAGCAACTTCGAGTGGAAGTAATCTTGATGCGTTTCGAAAAGAAAGCAAATATCTAACGACATAAAATAAAAGTACGGTCGTAACAGACAGTTGAAAGTAATGAAAAAATCAAGTCACGTGTTACCTGAATTTTAGGAGCTAAATTGACTTTAGTTAACTTTTATGTAACACAAAATGAACGAGTTTCAAGTGGCTTTTGCTGACTATACTTGTTCAAAAGTTCACACATCTGACATGACTTTTGTGAGTAATTAAGGTAATTCATTGCGGTTACAACTTGACACTATTATAATTATAAAGTTATATAAACAATTTTGGTTTAAACTTTTTTTTGGACTATTTAGCAAAAACGACGCCGACGACGACGCTCTTCCAATTCGAGAGGTTCATTTTGTTTACTTACTTAAATTCGACATATGCGTAAGTATATTTTTCGAGCAATTAGTGTTGACTAACTAGGAACTAATGAATAATTAAGGTACGGCTTCAATACTCTCTTGTTGGGTCGGTTTCTAAGTAATTAATTTTCAACGAATTTATAGAAATCGCGTAGTGAACTTAACCCGTGCAAAAGCTAATTTAATATTAGCTTACAGAGTTTGAACTAATATTCATATATTTACATTGGACAAATTCTTCTCAGGAATTTTAATGAACAATATCGGAATAGTTAAATTAATGTTAATTACGTCTGATGCCAAAAATTAGCTTCGTGAAGCTTTAGCTTTTCCGATTTATATTACTTAATATAGATATTGCATTCTATACGTAGTATATCTACAGGATATTTCGGAAGTAAAACCATAATGGTAACATAAAAGAGTTGAGGTACTGGTAGCGAATGAAATGAAGTACCTGAGAAGAGTGGAAGGACTGACCAGATTAGACAGAATAAGAAGCTGTGAAATCAGAGATAGGTTGAATATCAAATCACTGACGGTAAAAATAGAGAGACAACTCAGATAGTTCGGACACATCATTAGGATGAGAGAAGAAATGCCAGCGAGGCAGACGTGGTTGGCGAGAACAAGTGGAAAAAAATCACGAGGCAGACTCATGAAGACATGGAATGATAATATACGAAGTACGATATATACTAACATGGGTTGACGATTGCCGCCGTCAACTATTAAAAACAGGGTTACAGGCATTCCCCAACCCGGTTTAGGCAGCCGTGGGGTCTTAATGTTCGAACCTTTCTCGATAGATGGTCCCAGGAGTGGACTGAAAGGCTAATGAAGAAACTTGTTGGGTTGTCGATGTTTTTTTTTAGTTTAACCCCGCCCGAGTTACTTAATTTTCACCTTCGTTTTTCAAAGTGTAAAGTATCCATTTTAAAATTTTAATTATTATTATTATTGTCTTAACATTCGGTCTTCAATTACTTGCGAATGTTGCTTCTTTTAGTCGATATCAATTTGCAATCGATACACCGGCCATGTTTTCAATTTTAACAATAATAATTAGTCGGCAAATTGATTTTCCACTAAGCTCGGTTTATGTAGGCTCAGTTTTCCTTTTGGAATATAAGATAAATATTTAGAAAGTAAATTTTAATTATTGTATTGTGCAAAGTCATTAGAATCGAGTTAGGTAGAAAAAAAAATATTCGGCAGCAAAGGAATCGTCCGGGGCAAAAGATAAGTGAAGAAAATGTGTTGCAGTTTATACGGATTTCTAAAAAAATCGAGCAAAAGACAAAAATAAAGTAAATTGTGACCAAATTTTCTTTAAATAAATAATATTATAGGTTACCCAACTTTCAACTTGATTATTAATCACCAAAGAACTTTTCGATGTTTGACCTGAATTTGCAAAATGAAATATTTATTATGTCGTTGGCGATTTTCGATTTATTTTTTCGGTATTGTTAAATTTATGACGTGGTTTTTGTATTAATTTAAGCAGATTTATACACTGGTCGTAACAGATTTAGTCGAAAATTTATAGTATGTTTTTTGAATGTGAACTAACAGAGAAGAGTGTGCCGTACGATATTCATGTATTTGAATATATGCCAAAATTTTAATAAAAATTTAGTTGCACGAACCCAACCAAATATAGTGTACATACATATATAAGTAATATGGCGAATGTGGAATATTTATTATTTTCCAAAAAATTCGATACACAAGGACACTATACACCAGGAGTTTATAATAATGACGAGTGTGTGTCTGTTTTCTAATGAGAGTAATCAAAATTCGTTTGGTAATTGGAGCACGCTTGAAAATTGATTTCGTGATTGCTGATTGCACGAAAATTTGCCTTAATTTACTTTCATTATTTTGATATTTTGAAACGGCGACGGGCGCAGGATTTTAATTTAAAAAGAGAGGTTATGTAGGAAAAATATCGTTTAAGTATTATTATTTTTTTTATTTCGAGTTAAGTACCTCGTTGTTCTTATTACATCTTTCTCCAGGATTTTATAAGCTGGTAAAGAACTTTGTGTTCTAGCAACGAAACACAAATAAACATTAGTAATTCATGAAACCGCAAACGAGATGACGGGTCTCGGTATATGCTGAGTTTATGATTCTGACTTTTCATATTAGATGCTAGGAACCTTTTGCCTTCATCAGCGATGTTATATTTTTTGATGTTTTTTATGAACGTAAACGTTGCGTCTGCGCCTTCTTTTTTGCCATCTCATCAACTTGGACGAATTACCTTTCAGTAGACGGCGTGATACTTGGCTGAAGTTCTTAGATTGTCCTTATTGATGGCTCCTCTTAGATTTGAATTATCTTCCGACACGTGTCGTTCGATTACCGCAGACGTCCTTCTTCTTCCTCCGGCCTCCGCTATAACTTGTATGGTGATTTATATTATATTAAACCGTCCGTCGAGCCAAGTTAGTGGTATTACATCTTCCAATGCAAAATAATACCTACATTATAAAATACGACACACAACACATTGCCCTGCAAAAGTATCGGCCCGTCCGCCCGAGAAGTCTTTTTATTTTTATCATTTAGTTATGATAAAATGTGCAAAACTAAAGTAATTTTATGTCGGAAGTTGAAAACTTTTCTAGCAGGAAAACTTTTGTTTTATGGTAATAATTAATTTTCTAGATTTAAAGCCTTTTCCCTACCGAGTAAAATAATTTTATTAATTGTCGCAAGTTTTACAAAATTCCGCAACTATTTTGCACGATTAGGGTAATGCATTAATTTTTTGGATTCGCCTCGTACACGCGCCAAATCTAATTTTAAACTTTCGCTCGCAACTTTAATGTTTATAATTTTTAATAATATTTTTACAAAGTAAGTTTTATTACACTTTAACTGGCGATAACAAAAAAAGATCATTTATAAAGAGCTTATAATATAAAAAAGTTTAGCCCGGAGATTAACTCTTGGGGTATAATTTAGTGTTCCAACTATAGCGGTGTAGGTTGTGCGTTTTTTCACCCCCGTTTCATGTGCAGCCTTATGTAACGAGATGAATGGAGAGTTGGAACTTGTAAACCTGGGGGGCGTTAATAATTTTAGCGATATGCGTGAATCTAGTAATCCGGAATTATTTGCAATGTTGTCCGGTGCCAGGGACCACCACAATCACTAGCCCAGTCGATATCTGGAGTAAAGCCGTGCCCGGACCATCGCTTCTCTCTATCGATTATTCATTATTTATACAAACGTTCTTATTATTCGGGACTGAGCTTTCCTTTTTTACTATCTACTTATGGAAAAGTTGCTCGGAGTAAAGCTCCGAGTTTTTACATTATTCCCAGGATTTCTATCTACTTTTTATCTGATTTTTTTTACTTAATGATTATTAAAATCGCTCGATTTAAATTTTAATTCACGTCAACTTCCCCAAACTTCAAATTCGGTTATTATTTTATTTTGTTATTGGCATTAAAAAGTGGAGATTTTTTAATGCGCAGTTTTATAAGTTTTTTTTATGAGCACAACTAGAAAGCACTCGGGTTGTTCGGGAGTTTTTTTTTAGGCAACTGTCAACCATCTTTTTATATGAAATTTTCGAGTAAGTATATAAATTATGTGAAATATTTGAAAAGTTGTAAGGCAGCAAAAAGCGTTTTGCGAAAGTACCAGTAGTATAACTGGGGAATATACTAACGATCAATAACATAAATTGCTTGTTCCTGTTTTGGCCATTATAACATGGCTAGGATGGTTCATTCATAACTGATGGAGCTACTTAACTCCCTTTACCAGCTTCGCACAAATTGACCACAGTAATAGTTTTAATATAGTTGCGTCTTTGTCATTGTCCTCTTATATTCCTTTTACTGGATTTGTTCTTGTGCGATGTACGTATAAAACGGCTCATATACAAAATATATGAATTTTTAAAATCCCCAATGAATAATTGAGTTGAATTTTGATGCTAGTTTTAAACGTAGAATACTTTATGAACAAGATGATTTATTGTTGAATTTTAAACCTACATAATATTAAATTTATATTAAAATTTCTTTTTCTCCCCTTTGCTAGTGCTATATTACATTTTAGGAAATTTTCAAAATGCAGTCGAGTCGAAAAATATAGGTACCTATATTCAAAATGAAATTATAAATATCGAGTCTAAATAGGGCGAACCGTTGAATATATCGAATATTTTGTTAAACAAATAAATAAACTTTTAATTGTCTGAACGATCAAATATTATATTAATAAATTAAACAATACTTAAAATTATTGTACAAATTTGTCGTTTGAATAGGCCCGAGGTAGCTCTGAATAAATAATAAAATAATTATTCCCGGTAATTCATAAATTCTTACTTCTGTTGGTTTTCCCAAATCTATAGGCATTAAAAGAGGAACGATTGAACTTGGAAACATTTTTGAACGTGAATCTATAACTATTCAAAGTGGCCCGAAGGTTTATCGTTTATTTTTAAGTAAAAGTTAAAATAAATATAATTTACAGTTTATAATTTAACCAATCAGTTGTATGTCAAATTAAAATCTGGCAAGATGACAAAATAGTCAACTTAATTTCTCATTATTTTCGATTTTTCCACAAATTGCGTACAACATTTTATAAACTCGAGTCGCTCGATTGAAGATTCGCATGAAAATCAAATTTAAAAGAAACGTTATTGCCCCGTAATATTTGTTTTAGTTTAAATCAACAGTACATTTTAAAAGAAATACAATTTTTTGAAATAAAATTAATAAAATAATATTTTATTAAAAATCGAGCGATATTCATTCGAATATGTAATTTGGATCAAATATTACTTCGATCGTATTCTTTTCGTGCTTTTTTGCGAATAAAATTGGTATACCTCCTCGGTACTCGCGTGCGAAATGAAATCGCGAAATGTACCAAAATAAAACAATATGAAATAATATTGAAATGACCAACTTCAAATATTATTTGCATAAAATATTTACAAAAAATAAGCAATACCACGTACAGGTATTTTCAATTAAATAAAAGTGTCGTCGGGGATTGAGGACGTCGAGCACCACCGGTATAGGTATTTTCAACAAATTCTCTTTATACTTTTAAAGTATGTTTTTAAATTTTCTAATTTAAACACACATGGCTGCACACAATTTATTAAAAATGGGCACTTAAGCTAAAGCTATCATAAATTTTTAAAAATGCAGCTTGCGCTTTATACGAAATGCGAGATAAAAGTGGGTTATCGTTATAATAAATTTAGAAAAATTACGAAACTTCTAAAATGTGCAAGCCGTTGTATATTTCACTTGTTCATAGCCAAACAAATAATAAATAAAAAATATAATATTGTGGCAAAATAATGCGTGTGGTGTATTCCAATTAGATAAATTTCTTCAAAGAAAGATCCAGACGTCCAATAGCTTTCGTTCATCACCTGACTTGATTTAGTAGCTATAGTACTGTTACGAAATAGAGCTAATTCTATGTGATGACTAATGTATGATGTCATGTAATGATGAGTCATACATAATAACATTGTTTGTCATCCAAATATTGCTTATTCTGCAGTCTAGATACTTCCAGAAGTATATAGAAATTAATAGAAGTTTCTGGAAGTTTATGGAAGTTTCTAGTAAGATGCATTTAGATATAAATACAGAATCATTTCCTGCGACGGACAATTCGAGTTTAGACTTGCAAGTGTCAACATAAATAAAGTGTAATAGTGATACCGAGTGTTATATAAATATAGTGCTATAGTTTAAATAAATATTGACTAATTGTTAATTATTTGTATTAGTGTAATTTAGTATTAGTGTTAATATTAGTGTAGTGTTTATTCTGTTATCATTAACTTTACCTGTAAATACATCTTTAGCTCTTTTGAAATTAAATAAAAGTTTTAATTTTCGTTACATTGGTGTCAGGTGTGGGGTTTAACTCGTAAAGAGCTAAAGAACAGTAGTGAAAGCGGTTTATCTAATTTTTTTGTTCGTGAGTGAATGCCGGTTACCCGGTCGCAAAGCGTCAAAATGGATACGGAGATGCTACAATTTTTAAAAGACAATTTTAAGAAATTGGAAGAAAATTCTAAGACTCTCGAAGGAAAAATGGAAGAAAATTCACAAGAAATTAGAGAACTCTTAGGAGACAATTTAACAGAATTAGAAGAAAAACTTCAAGAAAAATTGTTAAAAAACTCCAAGATTCTAGAACAGAAAATTGAAGCAAACGCTAAGAAATTGGAAGCAGAAAATAAAAAAACTGACGAAAGAATGAAACTTATCGAGACAATAATAAATGGAAGCAATTGGCCGGGTAAAGGAAGAACAACTACTGTAATAAATCCGACAGCGGTGGCAAAATCGGATAATGAAGCGACTCCTAAATTAAAAGTGAAACCGCCGACTTTCGATGGAAAAATACCCTGGTCCACTTACCATAAACAGTTTGAAGCGGCAGCCAGTGCTAATGGATGGAACGAGTTGGAAAAAGCTATTTCGCTGGTCGTCGCTTTACGGGGAGAAGCACTCAACATCCTGCAGACCATTCCCGATTGTCAACAAAAAGAATATGGGCAGTTGATCGCGCGGTTAGAAAAACGATATGGAGACGGCCATCTTCAGCAGGTTTACCACGCTCAAGTGAAGAATCGTTGTCAGAAATCCGATGAGAGTCTTCAAGAGTTTGAAGCCGACATTGCGCGATTGGTAAGGCTAGCTTACCCTACAGCACCGGATAGCTTCCTGGAGCAATTGGCAGTACAAACTTTTATAGATGGCATCAGAGACAGCGAAATGCAGCAGGCGCTACGTTTAGCCCGGCACAATAGGTTAGATGACGCACTGGCACACGCGCTGGAATTTGAGACGGCAAAGAAGACGTCTCAACGAGGGAATCACCGAGTACGATGTGCCACAGAAGAGCCGGAACAGAGTTTGGCAGAATCCGGCCAAATTTTAGAAGAACTCCGGCGTATCCTTCGTGATCGTCCATCGCAAGGAAGAGGACCTACGTGCTGGAACTGCGGTGAATTGGGTCACGCCAAGAAGACAACCCAGAGAGCAGCCGGAAAACTAGAGTGGGTCGGCCAGAAGGGGCAAAAGTCGACCTATACTAATAGTGCCCCGGAGATAACCATCCGTGCTGCATCACCGACTAATGCGATGGACAGTATTTATATCGACGGTAAAATAAATAAACGAATCTTCCAGATACTGATCGATACGGGAGCAACAAAAACAATTGTGCGGCCCGACGTAGTGCGAGGATGTGGAAAAATATCACCCGTAGCGATGCGTCTTCGAACAGCAACTGGCGAAGAAATCCCTACGAATGGAAATGTTTCTGTGAACATTGAAATAGGAAGCAAGCTATTCAACCATCAAGTAATTGTGGCCGACATTGCCGACGACGTTATCCTGGGAATGGACGTTATAAGAAAATACGGGTTCCATTTGGATATGAAAAATGATGTACTTAGAGTTGATGGTGAAGAAATTCCATTTCATTCGTCGGGAGACGTAGCGGTACGGGTTTTGTTGACCGAAGATGTCATCCTACCTGGAAGAACAGAGAGCATCGTGATGGGACGCCTGGATGGAGATCTCCGGAAGGGCTATATTCGCGCCATCGAACCGACCAACAATGGAGCACTCGGTAAAGGTTTGTTGGTTGGTAAGGCTCTAGTAAAGGTTATGGATGCAGTCCCGGTAAGAATCCTTAACATCAATCCTGACTCGGCAAGTTTGAAGAAAAATACGGTGGTGGGACAATGTACGCCGGTATCCCACATTGCGAGATGTTTTGGAAATACCGAAGAAAGTCCTAAAAATAAATGTCCTCAACAATTATTAAACATGCTGACTTCTTCGTGCAAAAACCTTGACCAACGCAAAGTAAACGAGGTGAAGAAGTTAATCCAGCAGTACCACGACGTGTTTGCCTTGGACGAAATTTCTAAAGGACGAACTCAAGTGGTAAAACACAAAATCAATGTTGGAAATGCCCAACCCATACGACAACATCCGAGACGACTTCCATTGGCTAAACGTGAAGAAGCCGAAAAGATTATTACGGATATGGAAAAGCAGGGGGTGATCGAACCCTCAAGCAGCCCGTGGGCGTCTCCAGTCGTACTAGTAAAAAAGAAGGATGGGTCTACAAGATTTTGTGTTGACTATAGACAACTGAACGCAGTAACAAAGAAGGACAGCTACCCTTTGCCCCGAATTGACGACACTTTGGATACTCTCTCCGGTTCAAAATGGTTTTCTACTCTGGATTTGAAAAGTGGATATTGGCAAGTCGATTTGGAACCTAGCGACCGGGAGAAAACTGCGTTTACCGTCGGAAATGGATTATGGCAATTCACCGTAATGCCCTTTGGATTGTGCAACGCTCCGGCCACCTTCGAGCGCTTGATGGAAACGATTTTGCGAGGATTATCATGGAAAACGTGTCTAGTGTATTTGGACGACATAATTGTGGTTGGTAAATCATTTGAGGAGCACGTGAAAAATTTGGAAGAAGTGTTTCAACGATTGAGAGGGGCTAATCTCAAGTTGAGCCCGAAGAAGTGCCACATATTTGGGACAGAAGTAAAATACTTAGGACACGTTGTATCCAGAAGCGGTGTAAAGGCTGATCCAGACAAAATCAAAGCAGTAGCAGAATGGCCAATTCCAAAGGACCAACATCAGCTCCGCAGTTTTCTTGGGTTGTGTACATATTACCGACGTTTTGTCCCCGGGTTTGCTAATATTGCAAAACCTTTGACCAAGTTGACCGAAAATGGACGCAATTACGTCTGGACTGAAGATTGTAGCAGAGCTTTTAAACAGCTGAAGCAATCTTTAGTCAGCGCGCCTATTTTGAGCTATCCCCAAGCGGACGGCAAATTTGTATTGGACACCGATGCAAGCAACTTGGCCATAGGAGGTGTCCTTTCTCAAATTCAAAATGGACAAGAAAAAGTTATCGGTTACTTCAGCAAGGTCTTGTCAAAGCCTGAAAGAAACTACTGCGTGACCAGGAGGGAGCTGTTAGCCGTTGTCAAGTCCGCGGAACACTTTTACAAGTATTTGTACGGCCGAAAGTTTCAGCTAAGAACGGACCATGCCGCGCTAAAATGGCTTCTACAGTTTAAAAATCCAGAAGGACAAGTGGCAAGGTGGATTGAGCGACTGCAGGAATATGACTTCGACACCGAACATCGTGCAGGAACAAGTCATCGCAACGCAGACGCCTTGTCCAGACGACCATGTTCAATAAACTGCAATCATTGCTCACGGATGGAAGAAAAAGTCAATCTTCTCCGAAGAACTACTGTTACCGATGACAATTGGCAGCCCGAACAGTTGCTTCGGGAGCAAGAAAACGATCCCGACCTGAAATTTATTTTGGACTGGAAGATCGAAGGACAACGGCCAACTTGGGAAGAAGTAAGCGCCCTGAATAGTGACATCAAAACGTATTGGGCCCAGTGGGACTCTTTGAAACTAGAAGATGGTCTTCTGAAGCGATCCCTGGAGAACGACGACGGCACCGAATGTAAACTCCAGTTAGTAGTGCCGAGAAGCCGAGTGTCAGAAGTGCTGCAGCATTTGCATGACGGAACTTCGGGAGGACACTTCGGCATAAAGAAGACCCTAGGGAAAGTTAGGGAAAGGTTCTATTGGGTGAATTGCAAAGAGGACGTCAAGGAGTGGTGCCGTAAGTGCACACTATGTGCATCGAAAAACGGACCATTGGGAAGGCGCAAGGCACCCATGAGACAATATAATGTGGGAAGTCCATTTGAGAGAGTGGCAATCGACATCGCGGGTCCATTTCCTGAAACCGACGCCGGTAACAAGTACATTTTGGTGGCAATGGATTATTTCACTAAATGGACCGAGGCCTATGCAATACCTAACCAAGAGGCTGCTACTGTCGCGGACGTACTAGTAAAAGAGCTTTTCTGCCGATTTGGAGTCCCTCTAGAGCTACATTCCGATCAAGGTCGAAATTTTGAATCGGCCTTATTCCAGAACGTTTGTCGTATGCTAAACATTAACAAGACCAGAACAACACCTCTTCATCCTCAATCAGATGGCATGGTCGAACGAATGAACCGAACAATGGGAAGATACCTTGCTAAGGTAGTCTCAGATCATCAACGGGACTGGGACCAATATTTGCATCTGTTCCTGATGAGTTACCGGTCATCCGTTCACGAAACCACCGGACAAACGCCAGCTTGTATAATATTTGGACGTGAAGTACGTTTGCCACGCGACCTTCAGTTTGGAAGTAAACCTGGAGAAGAAGTTGCTGGAGATGACTATGTAAGCAAGCTGAAGAAGAAAATGCACGACATTCACGACACCGTTCGAAAGAATATTCAGCTGGCCAGCGATCGGATGAAAACCCAGTATGACGTGAAGGCAAAAGAAGGGGGTTTTCAGCCTGGTGATTTGGTGTGGCTCCATAATCCACAGAGAAAACGTGGATTGTCGCCAAAGCTGCAAAGACAGTGGGAAGGCCCATATGAAATAGTTAACAGAATCAACGATGTTATATATCGAATCAGAAGACCACCAAGAGGCAAGCCAAAAGTGGTTCACGTCAATCGATTAGCCCCGTATGTCGGTGACAACAACAGCGATTCCGAGGAAGATGGCGAAATAAGAACAATAACCAACAGACCTAGAAGCCACCACCAAGAATCAAATTTCGAGGAGTTTATGTCCACCTACAAAGGTACCACCAAAGCAAGATTTGGAGTCACAACTGAAGTGCAACAAGATCTTTTTGCGGTACCAGAGGACTACTCCCTCGCGCACTGCGTGGCCCAAGATCTTCGCATGTCCCGTGGAATTGCCGTTGTATTCAAAAAGAAGTTTGGACGTCTGCATGAGCTTCAATCACAACAACTTGCTGTCGGTAAAATTCTGAAGCTACGTGACCAACAACGATCGATTTACTATTTGGTAACCAAGAGGTTCTCCCATCAAAAACCCACATATAAGGACCTATGGAAGACTTTGTTGGAGCTTCGTAGAGATATGCTAAGCCGTAACACCAAGAAGCTAGCGGTGCCCAAGCTTGGCTGCGGTTTAGACCAATTGGACTGGAGGACTGTCCGCAATATGCTAGAAGTCGTGTTCCGGGGAACCGGAGTTCAAGTGTTGGTCTGCAGCTACAACCTAAGCGATATACCAAGAGGACAGAAAAGTGTTGACTGTTATTTCTACCGCCAAGGAGTATGTAGAAATGGTGCTAACTGTCGGTACCGCCACGACCCCTTCTATAGATGTGAAGTCTCCGCTGTTCTGGGACAGAACAGATTTAAGGAGGGGGCAGTGTTACGAAATAGAGCTAATTCTATGTGATGACTAATGTATGATGTCATGTAATGATGAGTCATACATAATAACATTGTTTGTCATCCAAATATTGCTTATTCTGCAGTCTAGATACTTCCAGAAGTATATAGAAATTAATAGAAGTTTCTGGAAGTTTATGGAAGTTTCTAGTAAGATGCATTTAGATATAAATACAGAATCATTTCCTGCGACGGACAATTCGAGTTTAGACTTGCAAGTGTCAACATAAATAAAGTGTAATAGTGATACCGAGTGTTATATAAATATAGTGCTATAGTTTAAATAAATATTGACTAATTGTTAATTATTTGTATTAGTGTAATTTAGTATTAGTGTTAATATTAGTGTAGTGTTTATTCTGTTATCATTAACTTTACCTGTAAATACATCTTTAGCTCTTTTGAAATTAAATAAAAGTTTTAATTTTCGTTACAGTACGTTATAGGGTTGCGTCTATTATCGTCATCCTCTATACCAAAGTCAATACAGAAGCACGTCATGTTAAACCGATTTGGTCTATCATTCGTACCCCAATCGACCCCGATAATCCACTATATATCCATGGTTGGATCGGATCGAATAATGCGTGGAAGAACTTTACGGATGGACTTTTGTTTAAAAGTAAAAGTTGGTTTTATTAAAAATGTTCCGAGTGGAAAGAAAAAATTATGAAAAATGAATATCTGCAATTTAACTTTTAAAATTTGGAACATAATGAAATTTTATGTGATGAATAGTAAATGATTAAAACGTGAGTTTCATAAACTACTTTAATAAACTTGCGCACAATAGACTATCCGAAAGTTGCATAATACCATTAATATGCAAAACTAACCCGAAATTTTAATAGAAAGCCTTTCAATAAAATTCTATAGCACATGTTGATAATGCAAGAAATTAATTCCAATTAAATTAAATTAGACTTGGGCGAAGCCAAAGTCACATTTGGATAAGAATAAGAAATACACAATATAAATGTCTTTGGATGTGTAGACGTAGTATCAAAGAGAATTAAATTAAAGCTTCATGTCAAAAGCGGGCAAGACACTTTTTCCATTTATCTAACGTTAAATGTAATATACAGACACAATAATGTGTTCGGTGAAGTGTGAATTTCAGACGACATGCAGTGATTGGAAGAAGAAAAGCGTACGTACTTTTCCCGGCGTCCGAACGTGTACTTTCTAAACGAACCTCCGGGTACTCTGATTTTATTGGCACAGAGCGAAAAGATAAAGACAGCCTGAAAGTTTTTCGCAAAAAAAAGATTCGTGTCGGTCATGACAAGTAATCGTGATGAAGCAAAGAAACGCAGACGGCATTCTAATCAGCGTTACACCTGCCCGCGTCGCCGACGTCCCTGATTATTATTATATTACACGACGACGCTACAATCTCGCTCGGCAATCAATGATTTCTAAGATTGGTCATTATATTATATCTGCAAAATTACGTTCAATTCATAACGTCCTACACACAAAATTCATTAACGTGCCCAATTAGATCCCTCGAACACCATTATGCAAATTCATCCAACTCCATGGCAACCACTAATCGAGCAAAAGTTTCTTGAATAAAGTTGTTTATCATAACATAAGCTTTGAAAACTTGCGCCGATAAAATAACATATTTACAAAATTTCCTCAGGTGTCTTACGTGGATAATCGCATAATTATTATCTCGACTACATCTTTACACTACCTGCATCAACATATTACTATTTTTCGAAATTCGACCTATAAAATAACTTTTTTCTTTCTTTCTTCTCCCAGAGTGCATTTAAAATAAATTGAAAAATTACTTCAGGCAAATTTATGTTCAAGTTGAGGGCTCATCATAAAACCAACTACGATTTTGTCTTTGATAAAAAAGTAATTGCAATTTTTTCGTGCCTGCACCAAAGTGGGACATTATATCGATTTAAACGTGAAGTACGACGTCTCAACATCAATTCTAAAAAAAGTCAACATAATAATAACTGTAATCTTTCCATTTCAACGTAACAAAAAAATATTTTGGCAACAATGGTTAAGCCACAATTGAAATTTTATATTTTCCTACTAATTTTACACTAGAAAAGCTGCCGTCCAATCGATATTTCGATTACCTCCCGACCCGAAATGGCCTCCACCAAAAGAATTATTTTTTGAATTAGACCCAACGTCAGACTCAGATTCGGCATAGCTAGTAGTTACGCGAAGGCATTTTAATTTTTTGATTTTGAACAAAGTAATTCGCATTTTAGTAGATAGGCTATACGATGTCCAGATCATTTGAATAATCGGTTCATCGACAAAAAGTCCCGATCCCGTATAGCCCCTCTACTAATTTTCTTTCTCTCAGACCGCGGCGGGCAGCGGCGCTAATATTAACGATCTCGAAGGATAGTTTCGTTGTTTCCAAATCAGGAGTAGGATAAGAGTGCCAGGATCGAAACTTTACAGATCGAAAGAATCTCGAAATTTTTGGAACAAATCCCGCTTTGTTAGTGCACAATATTTGGCTAATCACCAAAAATGAATCGATAGAGCGACACTTTAAAATTCGACAATAATTCTTTGTGTGTCGTCGATGTTAAAAAAAAGCCGAGCCGAGGAAATAATCAAAATGGCATAATAAAAATGTATAAAATTCACGACGAAACGGATGTATCGCAGAAAACAATTTTTCTCTAGACAAAGTTATCATCAATCACAATTTGAAGTAAATAATCCCCCGTAAATCTCAAGTTTCTTCGAGATTAACCAAATAAAATATTCCTCGTTCTTAATATTGCAATTTGAAAGAAAAATTAAAATTTGTACCGAGTTCAATTAAAAAGAAAAGTAGCGTGTAACTCAATATTATGAGAAAATTATAAAAAAAACGAGCAGAAAAGAAAGCACGTGAAAGAAAATTTCGAGCACCACGACGCGACGCCCTAGACGCGGGACCATATTTAGACGCTCGGAGAGGATCGGCATCTACGTCGGTATCAGATGACTACCAAGTTTAATTTAATCGCCTTAACCTTAACTTGCACGACCATGCAGTGTGTAATTATCAAATTTTAGATCGATAACTACTGTGAATATCAATCAAGAAATTAATATTTGTAGTGGATCAAATAATAGCCGTTGTACCTAGATTATGTAATATTCAATTTCCATTACTCTTTGCATAATTTAAAAGTAATTAAAATTGAATTATAGTGTTATGCTTATAATCGGAAATAATTAAATAATTTACGACTCCCAGCAGTTCATTTTCGATTTTAATTCTAAGCAAATTACACGTTCTTCTACAACCCATAAAGAATGTTTGTTATTAAAGGCGGAGTGGAAGTGGAACCCCCTTGAAATAAACGTGGATAGATGGTATGTGGGGACCTCTGGTAATAACCAAGTAAATTAATTTAAATTTTAAAATAATTCGAATAATATCATAATTATTGTTGTCGTCGAGTGCCCAAATTGATTTGTAAGAAACAAATTTTTGAAAAATGGAATATTTTTTAAATAATTTTTCATTAGCAAGCAATTTTTCCGACTATAAAGTAAAAAAATAATACGTAAAAGTTGTATAATAATCATGCGATGGCGTGCAGGGTTACGCTTTTGATCTCGCAATCTTATAAAAATACAAACGGATAATAAAAACACGCACCCTGAAAGAAACACATACTAAGCATCATCACAAGTGAAAATCTTAACACACAAGGAGAAAACAGCAACCGCGCGAGTTTTTCTTCCCTTAGTTTTTCGCAATTCATTGTTTTCCCTTTTCTTTTATATTATTATTAATCAAGCAGCATTTTTAAATAGGTAAATCGCGACACATTCCGTTAAGAAAATCAAACAATAAAAAAAACATCACCGAATGTCAAAGATGTTCCGCAAATAAACGCTCGTGTTGTAAAAATAAATCGTATTTAAATATTAGCATCTATTTTTGATCGATTGATCCGCCCATCCTACCCTTGAAGTTTAATCAAAAGTATCGTACAGCATTGTATCACTTTCAAATTTTGAAGTTTTCCTAATAATTTCCTTTAAAACTATAGTTAAAAATTAAGAAAAAACGTTGAACCTTGATTGCAATTTATGATTTCCTATTTGAACTATAATATATTCTTCTTATAGCAAAAGCGTCGCATCCGCACACATTAGCCAATCAGAGTGCGTCAATTTTTAAATTATTATTATTAAATAATATAGATTTACAAAAACGATGCTCGTGGATTAATGGTCTACCTCATTGGTTAATGCTTACTAGAAAAACTAAGTAAGTTGAAACGCGAATAAGTAATTTAAAAGTTACGAGGCTACATAAAATGTTGAAAATTACGAGGGTGGTTCATTATTATTAATATAGGATATCAGATTTACATAGAAACAAACTCAAAAGTTATAAAACGGCATTTTTACGGTAAAATTTTCAGTGCCTAAGCATATTATTTTAAATATAAAAAATGTAGTTAAATCAGAAGTAGCTCATTTTTATTAGACACTCATTTAAAAAGTAAAAACATTAAACTAATGAAAATAACTTCAAATAGTATATTATTTTATAATAAGGGTAATGAAAAAAAAAATAAATAAATATCGGTAAAAAATGTTTATATAAAACCACCAAAAAAGGTAGTTCTTCCACAATGTCTCCTAATTAATCAATAATTCTACAGTAAAAAGTGCTTAGTAGTAAAATGAAGTAAATCGAATTCCTACAATTATCAAACACATTCTACCTCCATATCTCTCATTATCTTCGTGGTGATTGATTTACCACAGGGGTTTAATTCGGTCGTTATAAACTGATTTCATAGCACTCAATGTATGAAAATATTTCCTCAATTACCAAAAATATCTCAGGATTTAGTAGACGGTGCACATTTTTGTTCAAATGCAACTATACATAATTTTCGTTAATTAACTGCCTTATCTGACATTTCCAATAGATATTAAGTTTGAAAGAAACCTTCTTGAAGTAAAAAGACAATTTAAAAATCAGATTTTGAAAAAATTCTTAAAAATTTTCTTGGCTTCCTTGGGAATTCGTGATGTATACTCCTCGTTGGCCAGAAAAAATATCAGCAGAGTTAAACTAATGAGTCTTCAGCCAAAAACGAAAGCTTCGTTTGGCACATCCGAATAGGTCACTGTAGTTGTAACTTTTATATTCCTACTCCAAAAAGTAGTAGTAAAAAGTCCATATTTAATAAAATTAATCATAGAACGAGTTCACAATCTTCAGCTCTTTGGAATCTCTCCTCCCCTTTGGTAAACTTTGAATTTAAAAAATCTTTGAAGAAGATGCTCTCAAGTCTTTTATTGTATAAGGGTAATAATAATAATGTTTTTAGGAGTTAAAAAAATACTTAAAATAACTGCAATTTGAGTTTGATAGCTTCCTGCGCATTTCACCGAGATAATTTAATTTTTCTTAAAAGTGTTACTACGAGGGCGGTTTTATCTCCTCCGACATCCCGGTGAAAAAGTTTTCATCGGTATTCGTGATGTGCACATTTTTCTGAAGATTTTGACGTCTCGTTCAGCATCACATACACATCGACCATCTTTCACCATATCAACGAAAACTCATTATTTACTTAGATAATAATATAGTATTCCACCGATGCGATGGCGGTGTAGGAAAAGCAATTAAAATTGCAGTGTTATTTTAGAGAAATCACAAAAGCATACAGTTTTCCATAAAAATAACTAAAGAGCAAAATATTTAACCATAAATAAATATTCGCAATTTAAATCCAGCTTTAATAAAACAAATCAGTTTAAGCTCGCCATAAAATACTACTGGGCTCTTTTTTATTTATCTCTACACTATTCCGTCTATTTTTAAATTAAAATTGCGAAATTTTTCACAACACCGAGGATCGCCTGTTATTTAATTGTTTTAGTTGAAAAAGGCAACTAAAAAAATTTAAGATGGAATAAAATAAATCCATCGGATTTGATAGTGGCAGTAAATTTTATGCACTAGAAACAAAATAACAAAAATACGCGTAAGTTTCCACATAAAGTGAGTCTTCCGGAAAATTATGGCAAGTTAAGTAAAGTGCACAAGAATGAAATTTTTCTATTAGGCGATTGATTTAAATTTGAGGATTTAAGGGGTGAAGGATCAATTTTGCTGACACAAAATGTTTCGGTTGCCTCCATAAACATTTCGAAGCTTAAAGGTCTGAGTTTGATGTTAAAAATAATTTTCTTTAACGACAACGCATTCATTTTTTACATCAAGAAAATTGATTTTATTGGAAACGATGGAATTTTCAATTTAAATTAAAATTAGAAAATTATTAACTCAATGAAGTTATATACGCAATTTTTTTCCTTTGACGACGGATATACAAAAGAAACGAACTTTGTTTAACATATACTAAAAGTCCCGACGATGCTTCGTACAAGAAGAGGAGACGTTTATTTCGGTGGTTGAACGTCAAAAATTCCTTCCTCGAACAAACACTAATATTAATACTATTATTATTATTTGTTAACGACGTTTCCTTTTAACACGAGGCAATTTTCCCATTTCGGTGTTTTTCTTTTTACTTCTAAGATGCAATAAGCTACAAAATATTGCACTTTAAAATACAATTCTACAGAAAAGTAAGACATTACTCGAAAAGTGTGACTAATACAAATCCTTTCATCTTACATTCGACGTCGAAGAGCTGCTTTGTGGGATTTAAATAAATAAACAGTTTCTGTAAAAGTAAATCTTTTCAAATGCTTCATTCAAAATTTATACATTTTAAGAACAATTTGAAAACACGACTTTCATTTAGCGATAGCAAATTATTGGCACGGTTAAATAATGCGGATTTTATATAAAAAAAATATAGATAACTTTTTACTCGGCATTACAACTGCTAACTCGGTTCGATACTACTTGAGTAAAATTAAATTAAATATTGATTTTGATATGCGATATCCAAGAGTACGCTTGTATATTTTGATATCGACGGAGTTTTCTAAACTATTTAGCATAACAAAAAGTCTCCAACACTAAGTGCCGGATTTGCGTGACACGAGAAAAGAAATGGCGAAAGTAACTTCGTATTCAACTTATTTGAAGCTTTACAAAAGAGAGAGGCAAAGTTAGATTTGGAATAAATCATTTTGTTATTGCGGCAATTTTATGTTATAAAAACTAATTTAACTTTAATAAAATATTGTCGACCAATTTTATTTTTCGGTCGTTATCAAATATTCGTGTAAAGCTCGAGAAAAGATTCAAACATAATCTCCTTCTCATGGAAGAAATTTATATTAATAAAAATGTCATAAAAACTCTAATGCCGAAATTTGTTCCACGGTATATAAAACCATAAATTATACACGATGAGTCGAAAGCCGAAATTACGATCAAAAATGTTTCCAGCTCAAGAACTGCAAATTTTGTACTGCCAGAATTTATAAATATTTGATTAGGTTCTTTTTGCGCAAGAAATTTTAGGTGATCAAGAGATTACGAAATCTTGGAGGATGGCAATTTAATTACAAAGACGTATCCAATAACTCAGAGACGAGGGAGAAATACAAACAAAATTCTATAATATGTGCAACCTACAGACCTTTGGGGTGTTGTCAAATCTCCCGCTAACTATTATTATTAAGTAGGGAAGCTTTTCGGATTTCATATTACAGCATTAATCTTGGATTTTTCAATATTTCTGGATTTTCATCCCGACCCTCGCGAACAGTAAAAAATTCACTTTACACTAAAATTTTATCCTTAATGAAAAAATAATTATTCGAATAAGAATTATTCAAAAAATACGATTCAGAATTTACCTCGGCGAGAAAAAAATGTTGCACCGATCTCCGTCCGATATTAGGAAAAGCGATGATCTTACCTGAAACAAAAAACAAAAATTAGTATAATAAGAAAAAGAAAGCTTTGAGTAATGGAAAAGGGAAAATTAACCGATTAAAACTTAAACGTAAACAAAAGATTTGAAAAGCATCTTCACGTCGAAATATTGATTTGCGAATAAAAGATTGAAAATAATTTGGGCAATTACGGAAGTTTAGTACGAAGCAATTAAAAACTACGTGACTGATTGGGCAAAAAGATAAGAGAAACAAAAATTTTGTAGATTTTCCACTTGCAAAGTAAAAATCTAAAATTTCCGCCCAATAAAATTGGCGAATGACGAATAAAATTAAGGTCAAAAGAAGCGCAGTTTAAATTAAAGTTAACTTTCGAGCAGTGCACATTCTGCTTCACTACTTTCCTTCAACTAACGCGAAATTAAATGACCACAGCTGCAATGACGCGAAAACCACAGAAAAGTTTTCTAAAGAAAATGGTATTTTAATATCACAAATAGAATCGTAAAAAGAAAAACAGAATCTAATATCAAATTTTCATCAATCAATTCATCATTAAGCAATTTTACTCAAATAATCAAATTTTCTCATTTAAAATTTGTGAATATTTTAAAATGCTATGAACCAAAAGTAAATATTGATATTCAAATCCCGAGGCAACAAGATACTCGAGAAAACGTTCGAAACGAATTTTCTTGCATCATTTCCATTAGCGCAATCATAAAAGAGAAAATAAAAATAAAATATTGGCACACTATAATTTCATTTCATAAATTTGTGCGATATATATATGTACTTCTCGTCGGCAAGAAATGACTAGCGAAGCAAAGGTCAGTGGAAGAAAATCGCATTTTTACACAAACAAATGTGAATTGCACACCAAAATATAAAACATAAAAGAAACTACTCGAGTCGCTTGCCAGAAAAGAAAAACAGCATTCCATTTTTATAATTCACAACGGCAAAACTTAAAATTTCTCAAAAAGTTGACAAATTAGTTGTGGAAGAAAACTTGCTTAGCAGTTTGGATTAAAACAGAAATTGTGCAGCCAAAAGTAGTTTGGTTGAAACTTTTGCATTTGTTTGTGTGTACAAAAAAGAATTTAAAGAAAATTTCTCATGTATGCAATTTCGTGTAATAAACACGAGTCACGTTTTAGCTGCAGAAGTAGATTTGAAATATGAAGTGATTTATAGAAACATGACGGCACGTCTTCCATCCCTTACTATTAAACTAATCAGTGGTACGTCAGCAACTTTTGATAGTAGCGAAGTTGTAAAAGTCAACAAAGACAAAAAGAATTGGCTAGCAGTCCGAAATGATTAAAATTAACAAAACTTAGCAAATAATTCACTTGGGATTTGTACAGTGGATACTATACATGCACGATTATATAAATATAGGATTAAAGTTTTTTAAATACCCACACAACCGATCCTCGAGTAAGGAATATTCGGCATAGAGACGTTAGAGTGGGATTTAAAATTCTCCTTGTAGAATCATTGATTTAAGTCGGTAAATCTAGTCGACATACACAAAAAATCTAATGTGACAACTCGTGCCTTTCTCATTTTCTAGATTCAATTACTAGTTCTTTCGTCTTCTTCTTTTTCTTCTTATTTGGTCATATTTTCATTAGACAACATCTATCAAATTGCTTAAAGCCAAGACGACTTACTAAGGGAATCAACGAGATGGTTTTGGTCTGCCGATTTTAACTGGAAATTTACTATTGGCTGGATTTCCACAGCCACCCGTATTCTGTTGCATTTTTAAAAAGGAATATTTCTGAGGAACTTTAGTTTAATGTTTTTCGTTTAACGAATCCTCAGGAGCAAGGACAAAAGCATCGGAACCTTCTTGAAAACTCCTCGAGCGGATCCCCAACATTAAAGAATTATTTGATTCTTATTTGCAATTAATTGAGAGATGGTCCAGCGAAAATTAGTACAGACCTTAAATAAGAGCTTCTCCCTATTAAGTTTGCATTTAAAATTTTCAGCCTTTTCGGATTGTATTACACGTTTAGTTGAGGTTTTGGTTTGCATGCGCGTGTATTATTTATTCAACAAAAGTTTGGAAAACACGGCACCGTTATTCCCATTACCAAATATCTAAACTTCGAAACATTCTATATAAAGATGTTAATCTCACAATCGGAGCTAAAAGCGACTCTATTTCGCTTTCGTTTACGCTCATGACATTGTGTACGGGTGGGCATAAAAAATTCCTAGTTGTATCAAAATAATTTGAAAAAATATAATTACGTAATTAGAAAATAAGCTATCCGCGTGGGCGCGTTCATTAGGAAGGTGTTAGAGTTTCTACACAAAATTGATAAAATATAAATCCAACAATTTAAGTTGATTCGACAAACAAAAAACAAGAGAGCAGCTCATGTAGCTTAATGATGAGTATAGCTTGCTAAAGCCAAAGTTCGGAAAAACTTTTAACGTTTTCCGCAGTACTTCCTCTTGGTAGGAAAAACATAAAACTTGGTGCAAAATTTTAGAACATAATTTAATTAATAAATTCAAAACTATGTCGGACGAGTTCTCTACAAATTACAGTGTGATTAAGGAAGAATCTCCAAGTTGCATTTAACCCTTTTGCGGTGTGGCGGTGGTTAGAGTTTCGATCGGAAAGACTTAAAAAAATCGAACAATCTAATTTTAATATTTAAATGAGATTAACCATAAAATAAAATTTTTATGGGTTTGTGTGATAAGAAAAGTATTCCATTCTTTTTCAACAGGAAAAATTTAAAAGCATAAATCTTGTACAAACATTTTTGTAAAATGTAAAATCTTCAGAATTATTTATAGACCAAGAAATGTATAAAATATTGAAATATAATGCATAAGAGTGGGATTGTGTTGGCGGCGTCTCAATCTCACGCATCATCAATCAATATAAAATTAAATTGAGAAAAGAATTTTGTAACTAGAGAAAAAAAAATTCGTTGTGCATTCGTCGTTTTGAAGGAGTGGATTGCGATGGATTGGAATACGATGATGCGGGCTCAGCTCGCCCCTGTATTGATCTCGCCATATCTATGCGCTATGCGTCTTGCTGAATTCTGCAATGCTTGAGGGGTGCGGGCATAACAAGTATCTTAAAGACTTTTATATCCCCTAATATTGGATGGGTTCAAACTGTCATTCTCAAAGAACCAAATTCCACTAGCTGATCTTTTATCTAGATAGCCTCCACAGAAAGCCGCAGACTTAATTTAGTTATTCATTTTTCATTGTTTCATAAAAATACCATTTCAGACATATCAAATTAAAGCAATCAAAAACATAAAAACACAAAAATAACAAATTCCAATATGGCAAACTTAAATCCGAAAGCTTCGAATATTAAAACGTGACTAACTGAACCTAGTCAACAATTTGTTGCTTTTTCGGAACAATTATTTAAAATTCAGCGAAATCTCTAATATAAAAATAATGACAACAACAAAATTATATTCGAGGGAGGCTCGTATAATATAGGAAAGTCGGTAGATTTCGGTCCATTAAATTTAAAGTGACAAATTGAAATGCGTTTTTTTTTCAATTGTCATTCTCTTTTATGCCATTTTTTAACATCCACTGCCATTTTTATAACAAAGTGAATTATCAAACTACCCCCACGTTGCTTGTTAAACAAACCAGGGATCATAAACCACCTAGTCTTAACAATTAAATTTGAATTACCGGTACAGAGCATTTTTTAAATTCAAATTTCGCACGTAAAATATTTTTTCATTTTATCCGGACGCAATTATTATTATAAAAATTTAATTTGCACGATATTATTTCGGTTTCGAATCTCACTCGAGACACACTTAACGAAGTGTTAAAAAGGTGTGCCGATTAAACGAGATAAAAACCTTATTATAAATATGTACATTGCGATTCCATGTTTTTGCTTTAATTAATCACCCAAACAGATGTTGGCGAATACTACAACATAGAAATATGAATATTATTTTAATTTTCTCCCTAAAACTTCGTCGCAACCCAAATAATATTTAGGTGTCTCTAGAAATACAATCCCACTTTATATGTCGGCATAGTTAAAGCGGGATTCGAGTGTTACTCGATCTATCGGCATTTAGATTCAGACAAAAAATTAAAATAAATATGGTAACATTACGAGGTGGAGGAAAGAGAAATACAAAGATCGTATCGAACGAGAATAAAGGGAAAGAAAGTTAAAGGAAAAAGAAAACATTGAAACGAGATCTGCTCAAAAATTAATCAAAGCAAGAACTTGATAGTTGGGTAGTTGTTTGCTTGCAGATATTGGAAAACAAAGTCCATTGGAATGGAAATTAGGAAAACTTAACAGTTTTAACAAATTAAATTTAAGATTCCCAAATGAATTATAATCAATTAAATTTTTAACAGTTCCGACTTAGTCTCTTTGCTTCGTTTAAAATTTGGATAATTTAAATTCTGGGGTTGCCATGTCGATTCGATAAAATCTTGTTTAGTTTATGACTTTCATACATATTAATGGGACACTCTGTACCACGGATCCTAAGATAATATAGCTTACAAATTAATCCTATCAGGGGTGACCCAATATAGCAAAAATATGCAATACCTTAAGCAAGAAATGGAAAATCGATAACTTAATGTGGACCTAATCGAAAAATCAATCCAATAAAGTAGTCGTAACGGTTGCATAAAATAAATTACCTATAAAATATCAATTTTATAAGTAATTTCTAAATGTCGGCTGAACAAAAAACAAAATTCGTCCGTGAAAAATGTCAAGCTGCGTTCGAGCAGAGGAGCTTTCTCTACGAATCTCGTCGCTTTAAAACCGTTTCAGAATGCATGTTAAAATTTAATCACGGCAATAAGTACAGTGAATTGTAATTAAATTTCTGGGTTTGTCAACTACGACAAAGTTCTGTGTCTTTTGTGGCTACAATAGAAAATCTGTAGTTTGGAAAATATTCAGAGCACGTGCACACAAAAATCCTACGTCATATTTACCGGCTGTTTGAATACGTTTCGGAACACAAAAGAGGAATAAATCATAAACCGGGTTACTATACTAATCGGTACGAGTCTGCGACTTAACCCCACGATCGATGATGGGGTAGCCCCCCCCCCCTACCCGCTGGGGTTTATTATGTAGTACTTACAGTGTATTTTATTTGTGAAACCTACATATTATGTGCCATTTAATTGCAAAAGCAGACGTTTTGATTTAGGCCTTGTACGTATATGTACGAATAACAAATTTGTAATGAATTTATGAAATAATTTGGCTACTTAAAAATTTAATATAGCAAATTGAAATTCAAAATGAAAACATGACGTCGTACACAAGCATGATATGCCTTTGTGTAATAATAAATTTAAACATAATATAGACACAGTGTTTTTAACTTAACGAACGTTTTTAATGAAAAGCAAATAAAACAAAAATATTTTCATACATTCTGCACATGTCACAGGCACACGAAGTTGAAATTTAAATTATTATATTATTACAATTTTGTTATTAAAGATAAATTAAAAACAAAATGTTATCTAGTACACACGAGAGTAGCTAGAATAAAGATATTTGGCCGAAATTTACGATTTCATTTGAGAATAAAAAATTTGTTTTGTTAAAACGGAAAAAACACAAAATAACCAAATATAGCAATTTAAAATAAAGAGGGGAAAATAAAAATGGTGGTTATAATTTTATTTCTAGACAAGAAATTCGAGTAAATATTTTTTTGTTTTCTTTTTGGGGTCACCATTTCGCATCAGCTTGTATATTACATTAACGAAGTGGGCTTTTTGCTTATTTATTAGAACAGTAGAAATCCCGCCCTTCCAATAAATTCTTTCAGCGCAGCTTTTAGACATTCTGCTCAATAAAAAGGAGCCACAAATGCATTCAATTTCCCTTAATTTTATTTTTATATTTTTTACAAAACATAAACTTGGCCTATTAAAAGTCCTCTCCCGTCTTAAAAGACCACATCCATTTGCCATTTTAATTGTTCCTCTAATTTCAGCAATTAAAGAAAAATTTCGTTTCGCTCCTTACACAAACGCACATTTCAGGATTTCGTCTTTTTCGATTTACAACTACACAGTGGTCTATCGAACACTTTACTTCAAAGGAAAAATACAATCCAAAACGCTGATTGACATATTTATTGAAATACGACAAGTATTGGCGAAGAAATTTCTCGAATTTTCGAAATAATTTATTTTTATAAAATAATTAGTTTTTTATCTACACAGCAGATATAAATTACTGAAAACAAATATAAATTTATGCTAATCACTTATGTCCATTTGCATTGCTTTGCATTGCACTTACGTACGAATGCAGCTTAAAATGGGTGATACTAAAACCCAAGAAACCTAGAAAAAGGTGCACCCCCGGGGTAGTCACAGTGTATTTGGAGTGGAGTTTTCAGTTAAAGAGGGGATTTTAGTGAGTAAAAATCTGATACTGAGCCACGTAGCACAGGCTAATGGTGTCTCTTTGTGGATTCTTTCACGCCAATATTAAATAATATTCTCTTCGGGGGACTGATGATCTGAATATCATCTGATATCTTTTCGAGTTTTTCGGATTAGTTACTGAAACGATGTGGTCGAAAAATGATTTGTGCGGTCAGAGAGATATCTCATTTTCTTGTCAATCCCAAGGTTTGAAGAAACGAAGCCTGATTTATACCTTTTTCTTGAAGAAGACTTTATTCATATTCACAACCACTAAGGTTTCAAGATATAGGTGCTATTTAAATGTTCGTAATTTTTGTAAATAAATTGAATATTGAATAATTACAATAAAATAATACTAGAAAAAGGTTGCTTTCTATTCAAACGGTTATGCAACAGGACGAGCAACGCCTGGTCCTGAAATATTCGTGAACATGTTACAAAATTTAATAATTGTCATCCAAAAAACATAAATACAGGTTTTATTCTGGTCAACTATTTAGAAGAAAATCGTGCAAAATACGATTAAATGCAAATTGCTTGTATAAAATCGATATTATAACATTTTCCTTCTGGTTGTCCTATTTTTAAACCTGCACCTTATCGTAAATATGTAGGTATAATGTGCAGTTGAAATTTTCGAATTTTTCCTTTTCTACGCAAATTATTTAAACACACAACAACATAAAAGTTTCCTGTGTGTATGTATTATAAATAATTGCGAGATTAAAGTATGTCCCGAGTTCTCTTGTCATCGTTGCGCAAGTTTAGCGACCTCTTGGTAAACGCAAATAACTTTATAAGTTTAGTTTCGTGAAAATTCATTACAACATGTCGGAGAGTGCTATATTATTTAAAATTTGGTATTTTAAAATGAATGACTTGATGTAGCCGACAACACTTAAGGATTCAAATAGAAATTCCCTTGACGTAACGGCCACTATGGTAATATCGAGATGGTCATGCTATACGCCGTAATATGCAGTTAACCAAGAAAATTTTCTCATTAAGTTTTCTCTAGTATGAAAATGTCAAACCAGTATTTCTCTGTTCCAATGCGAAACTACCGAGTATTAGAGCCACATGTTGCAAGACAAAGTGTATTGTAGATTCCATTATTACGGACATGTTTTGTTAGTACGAAGGGTGGTGGAAAGACTGCTCCAAATTTGTCTATTTCGTGGTTTATCTGGATAATACTTTATCTTGTTAATTGTGCGCTTTAATATTACGTTTGGATTTAGATGCACGTCTTCTTAGATATTGTGTACACAATCAAGTTACGTAAGGACATTAATAGTCGCATCATTATCCTGCTTCCTATCGCATTTTTGTAGGAGGCATCGGACGGAGCTTTATTAAAAAACAGAAATAATCCAGATTTCCATTTCGTGCGAAAAAGAAGAAGAAGGTTGGTGGACGGACCCGATGGCCCAGATTTTGCATGGCAGTGCGGCAGTTCGATAAGAAGCTTTCGAAATGAACCGAGTGCAGCAAAAGTCGATCTAAGAACTTGTTAAAATTGGACGTGCAAAAGTTGTAAAAATCTCCCGTGTTATCTAAATAAAAGAAACTTATGTTGCTAATAAAAAGGAAAAAATTACGTAAAACTGTACGTTCCTTAATGGAAGTTTCATAAGTCGTTTTGTTTTAGATGAGACAAGTTTTCAGAGATATAGAGTGTTAAACATTCCGTTATCTCGAATAGCTACCCATTTTATTTGGCAGTTGTCGGAATTACGCTTAAAAACAAGAAACGTTTAATGTAATTTTCTTACTGATCCAGCTTATCGTTTCAAATCTTAGTTATGCTACAAGCAAGCATTTTATTTATGACAAAAACAAAAGGCCTAACTTTTCGAATGAAGCAAACGTTCGGAAAAATTATATTATCTGAAGGAAAAGAAATAAGAAACAAACTATAATTTATTGTTGTTTACATCTTACTTTTCAGCCGAAAAATCTGATATAAGCAAAGTGGGCGCAATAAATTTAACTTTGAATTAAATTTAAATATTTTTATTCTTCAGTCACAATTTTCATAAAGCTCCTCATTTGCATTAATATGTTATAAATTTCTATTGATTCCATATTATTTGTGCAAAGACTAAATACAAAAAATTACAAGAAAATAAAATTTTTCCATTAGGAAGATCTCGAAATGTTTCTATGATTAAGAGACGTCAAAAAATCATAATTTATTAGTCAGTTTATTTATCTATCAGTTCATATATCATTTCTCACATATTCACAATATAACATTCTAAGTGATTTTTCGAAAATCATTTATTATTTTAGACAAGAAATTCTTCTAATTTCGAAAACCTCGCAAAGGGTTCTCCCCCCCCCCCAACCGCCATATCCGTCCGAAAGTAACAAAAAGGTAATGCTTTTTTTAATTGAGGTACAAAAATGTTCGATGTAAAAAGTCGCGGGTTAAAAATAAAAACATAAAACAGCTAACGGCAACATTAATGCAGTCATTTTAATCTTTTTAGTCGTTAGCTACCGTGGAAAATTTAAATATTTTTCTTTCAAATAGGACTCTTAATTGGGCAACTATCTGGAAAGTCAAGCAGAAAGAAAACATTGCGGTGTGTTCATAGCAATATTTCAGAATTAAAGTAGCAACTACTTGAACTTTCTAGCGGTAGCTCAAGAATACATTTGCATAAAATCAATTTTGTTTTGCTTGTGTTTCATCGTCCGAGATACAAAAAAAAAAGTTGCAGGCTATAAAATCTCAGCCACGCCGTTAAATGTAAACACATATACCTTCTCGATAAAAAATAAAATCAAAAACAAATCGCCCGATTTTTTTTTTTTAATTCAATGGCTTATAAATCAAGACGGGGTGCTTTCAAAGTCTATGCCGGAAATCACGGCCTGCTAGTTGCGTGACCGATGTTGTTAGTTGGCGCATGCTTAGGAATAGACGGATGAACTGAAATTCAAGGCGTCTCGGGCGTCGTTTCAGCATTAAGCTTTAAGGAACACCTAAATGCTCACACAAAAACCAGATCACATTGAAACTTCCTGAATTATTAAGAAGTCACATCTGTGCCAACCGACAAACACTTATTCGACACATTTATCCCTTGTACGAATTTATTTACTTAATATCGTCGACATCAAATTTTCCCTTCGCCTCTTGCATGATAAAAAATTTGCACTAATAAAAATCGTCGTGTTTCCCGACTAATTGAAGCTTTAACACAAACTTTCCATCCGCATTAGATTGTTCCATTGATTTTCCAACTAGTACAAAAAATAACAACCCTAAACCAAAGATTGATCACTCTAACACCACTAACGTGTCCTTACAACATTAAAGAGACCTAAAATTGGATTACATTTTCATCAAACAAAATAGTAACAATGGCTCTGAAAGAAAATTAATATTTTTATAAAAAGGATTTTTAATTGCCCAAAATTCATCCACACCTTTATGAATCACTCTGTACAGCGGCAGCGAGAGAAAAGTAATCCTCATAACAAAGCAAAACTTTTCAGACGACGACGTGTAAAGAGTAACCTCATATTTTACAAAAAAAAAGCTTAGCACGATTTTATACGCACTCTTTTGAATTTTAAACATAAATTACGGCTTTTCAAATATTAACAAAAAAAAATTTAGTAAATTTCTCGATAGACGTATGAAATTATTGGCAATTAAAATATCGATGTTAAAATTTTCCAAAGATAGGTACTGTCGACATTTTCAACTCCTTTGGAAAGTGTGTTCAAAACCTTCCCTCGTTTACGTCTTAGTCTTCTTTAAATCTCTTGAACAAGTCAAACACTTCGTCGTTATAGACAAAGGCCAAGTCTATAAATCTTATTCAAAGTATCAACAAAACTTTATTGTAAAGTTTACTCAATTCACTTCCGAATTTAAGTAATATACCAATTTGATGGAAACATTATAAACAATAAAAACAAAATTTCCAAACTTGATTACTTTGACGAAAATTGTAAACGAAAGCAATTTTTTACCATTTGCTTTGGCAAATTGAAACCCAAACTCAGCAATTTTTATTGTTCGATTAATGAAAGCCAACACTAAAAGATTACACATCACTTACTCGAAAAATGGAATTGTGAAAATCAAAGTTAAAAATAGCGGCAAAGTAAATTAAAATATTTCACTTCAAAACAACGTAAATTTAGCAGCTAGGTATTAGTTGGAGGTACAACAAAATTATTTTTGAATGAACAAAAGTTTTCCAGCGCGAAGTTGTAAATAAACAAAACAGAAGTAGAAAAAAAAAAATTAAAGAGAAAGAATTTAGAAAATCAAACGTCAAGATATCGAGGTTAAATATTTGTCACATCACCTCGTCCAAAGGCTTTTTCCCCATAAAGAAATTGAATCCGTGTTTCGGCGAATGTTACACGATGTCGGGAAATAAAAATATTTTAAAGTAAGATAAGAGTATTTGTGAAAAACAAAAATTGCGATAAAAGCGCTAATTGAAAGGGTAAACAAACGCACTTGGTACCAAAATACGAAAGTTAAAAACTTGACTGCTTAAAATAATAAAAATGAATTTTAAAAACAAATAGAAACGCAGGAAAGCTCTTGTGGCACTCGGATTCGAAAACAAAAAAAATGCACACATATACTACATATCTTCGCGCGTCTAATATATTATATTTAATTAAGCCATATTTATTCTTCGTGACGATTTGATTCTAATTATCTATCGCTCTGGTTTAATGTTTGGTCTTCGAGTAAGAATATAAATTACAAAAGTTTAATGCGAGGCCAATAATTCAAAATTAGAACTCGTAAAGGATGTGTCGAAAACAAATGTACAAGTAAAACTAGAGCAGGGTGCAGGTAATCGGGGTGTCCGGGGTTAATGTGCAAGAATGCGGTGCGGGTGGGTGTGCCTGAGATGTGCTGGGGCGCGCATGGCGTCCGGGTGCTAAAGGCTGGCGTCGAGCGCGTCGCGATGCTGCGGTGCTCAGTTGAGATCTGGACCTACACGAAACGTCACGGAGCTGTTTATATCAACCGATCCGCTTCCAATGCTAGCGCATTTGAGCGATGCATTTTCATCTGCAGTGCCGTTTTCCACGACGTTCTTACGTCATTAAGTGCGAGGAGTGGCGAGGGTGTAGCAAATTTCTGCCTACAGGTGCGGCTAAGATATACGAGACGATAGGAAAGGATTTCATTTGTAAAAGTGATTCGTATCATTGTAACAAATTTAAAAGCTACTTTTCTTGGGCTTTATCGCTTTATTTTTTCATAAAGTTTTGTGATAAACTGTGATAAAGGTGCAATAAAAAAAGTTATTAATTTGATAATTGCTTTGGGCAAAAACAATTAGCTAGCAATTAGTGTGTCGAAATCGATACAGTGATGTAGCAGCTGGTGCAGTAGAGCTGTTGGCCAGAAACAGGCAACATCCCCAAAATAGCCGGCGGCTCCGGTTACCGGATAAACGAACGGACATGTGTGCTAAAACAGTGGGTGAGTGACGTATTCTGTGCACGTCTTTTGAAAGGGAGCGCGCCACCTGCGACAATTACCCTTTCTGGAAAATGAAAATACCAAGCCGATAATGATGAGCGGGCGATGTATAGCTTTAGCTGGTTGAATCCGGGTCAAATTTTAAATGTTATTTGGTCCCCTTCAACCAGCTGTAGTTGACATTGCAAGCAACAAAACAACAAAGAAAACATCAGCCAAAACATCGCCTTCGTTTCTTCTTCTTCTTCTTCTTCTCCTCTCGAGGAAAATTAAACATCTTAAGACGCCCCTTTAAAATCAATAGTTTTAATTAAAATCTAGGAAGCGGTGATACTCCATTTAAACATTACTGTAGACAATAGAAGAGAGACGGGCTGTTAAAATTTCATTCAAATTTAATTAATTACTACAAAATGATTCGACATTTTCGATCGATCGCATCGGGATCCGTTTGGCATCATCGGCGTCGTTATCCTGCCTTTATTTCTTAAATAAAAAAAAATAATAATAATAGAAAAAAAAATGGAGTCACGCAGGACCAAAAAATTGTTTGTTTGGTAATGATGACGTAAATTTTGGTGGCGCTAAAATTAAAATTGCCGCTCGTTAATTAACTCGAACATTTATAACGTAATTTTCAAGATAATAAAGTTTAATTAAACTTTACTAAACTACCTATATGTTATCATTACCAAACAATTCTGAAAGGATTTCACAAAATATGCAGTATGAGCAATTTATGAAAATGCCTTTTAGCTAAGGGGATTAAATATTTTAAACTTTGTTGTTGTTATTTTCAGATCAAGATTTCACGATGAGGGTTATTAAAACTTTATAATATTAACACTTTTGAGAACCTCTGCATATTGTGAATAATTAAAAATAAAAATTTCGTCCTTCGGAAAAGTCAGTCAAGTAACGGCAGCGAAGAAGATTTTTGAAAATTTGAAACAAAAATACAAGTCGAAACCAAAACAATTACAACGGCCGACTTTTTTTAATTTAAAAATACTTTTGCAAGTTTCAAATATCACATTTCTTTCAAATAAAAGGAATTTATCAAAGGAGCTTGAGAAAAACTTCCGGAAAGCTTGAAATTCTTTACCTCTCCCGTTTAATTATTCAACTTGGATCAATTTTTTTTTTAAGTAAAATACCATCGCCGCTGAGCTACCACAATATAAAACCTTTAATCGAACATCAAAGAAAATATTCATACTTTTTGTGGTTTATCACATGAAATTTTCTCCGATGATAAATTTTGAATTGAACGATAAAATTTTACTACCATTTATAATTTTTTTGTACAATCATCTTAATCTGAGAAAAGATCCGATTCGTGCCAAAATAATTGTTTTCTTCCCCTAATACCAAAATAGCACCCTACTTTTGTTACAGTTTTAATGAAAACCTCTAAATAGAACATCAAAGAAAATTTAAAAAAAAACAAAGAGAAGAAATATCCAAGTTCGACATTCATTCAGAATTTTTTACATGTATAAATAAGTTCGAGTGCTAACATAAAAAAATTGTTTTTATTTTAGAAATTGAAAACTGGAATACCCACGGAGTTTTAAATTAATTTGCTAAAACAAATTACCTCAAGCGAATAAAGCGTAATAGGTAATGAAAGAAATTTTAATATAAAGAGAAAATAAAACAGACGTAGGTAGTTTATAACTTACAAAATTACTAAATTGATTAGAATTGCATATTATTTATCTTCACTTTAAATAAGCAGATAATCTTTAAAATAATCTTTTATTTATTATATCTCACGAAAACAACAATTTTTTTAAGAAACTTTTTTTTTATAATACTCAAGTTGCCAAATGCTCGCTGCATTAAAGAAGAAAGAAGAACAGAAGTTTATTGTTTATTGAAGAATTTAAAACAGGTAAATAAAATTCTAATTAATTTCTCACTTTTTGCCCGGAAATTACATTTACCCCCACCCCCCTCGTTTAATTTTTCTGTTCAAATCACACGATATTTTTTTATAATTTTACAAAAAATCAGAATAATATTATAGGATTATTGATTAAACATAATATTATTGCAAAAGTTAGAGAAATAAAATAGAATAGAAAATAGGCTTTAAAAATATATCATGTCTAGTTCTAAAGCGTAACAAACACAAAAAGAAATTCATCCGAACTCGGGCAATTCAAAGTAAATATTCTCACATCTAAATGCTAAAATATTTAATGTACGTAACGCCAAGGTACCCTTGAATGTGTCCTATACACCAAATCTCACCTTTAGAATTTAGTCCTCGGGGTGAAAACACCTACTAGATTCTAGGACTTCCATAGGTCAGGTTTTCCTTTACATTATAGGACAGGGACTACATTATTTCCAAGATACAAACAAAAAATACGAATATAACTTTTTAACCATAAAATAATTAGGTAGGTACCTACATACCTATTTTTATTAATAATTTATTATAACAATAAAAAAGCAATGTTAAAAACTCACAAAAATACAATTTTAAAAACTTTTATAGGTAAAGTTTCTGTAAAATGAATATAGACATTGATTTTACTATTAGCGCCATCGCAAATAGTAAACAAAATTGTACGCTCTACGATGCGTAAAGTTACCAATTTCAAGTTATCTGTTTAGTTGCCATGGCAGTGAGAATATCCATTTAGTTTATTTTTAATTATCAATTCGATCTGTAATAAATTTATTTTAAACTCCGTTTCGATTAATTTTCAAAAATTGTAAATTGTATGTAATAAGTGTGCGTAAATAAAGGTTTTTATATCACTTATATCACAATATGCTATTACCCGTTAATTGTAATAAATAAATTGTAGAAACGCTGTGATCACCTCATTCCGTATTAGAAAAGAACATTAAGCCTCCCGCGAGATTTAAAAATCGTGCAATAATTACAGTGTACTTTTCCAACATTTTCAAGTTAATCTAGTTTCTAATAAAAATTATCTCCAAGTCTAAGATCTAAATATTTAAATTATAATAGTTATTTGTTTACCTAGGCAATAAAATAGCAGTTTTACTGCCGTGACTGCCAAGAAAATTTAGTTTCTACTCAGTGAAGCATATCATTTTTCTCCTGATAGTATATAAATTCACCATTAATTTCTTTATTAAATACAAAATTTTAAATTTTGAAACAAATTTCTACAACAATACCTATGGTGTATTAGTATGACGTAAAAATAAAATAATATGAGAAAAGCAATAAAACTGATATAAACTAAAAATATCAAATAAAATAAATTAGAAGGAAGACGAAATAGAAAACTCCAAGAACGAGATTCAAAAATTTTTTTAAGTTATAATAAATATCCAAAGAATAGAAAATCATAGTTTTACTTTGGGCATTCTGAAGCAAAAGGACTAATTATTTGGATTATTGGATTATTTCATTGTATACTTACAATTAAAATTACATTGGTAAATAAATAATATTCGAATTAAAATTTAAATGAAAATACGTAAGTATGTACCTACATTGATATAAATAATAGAAACTTGAGTAGATTGAAATTAATTACAAAATGACTTATACCCTAAAAAAATAATAATGAAATTTTAAACTCAGAATACAGAAGGACAACCTTTAAGAATAAATTACATTATAGAATTCCTGTATTTCATTCTATTTATTTTTGTGAACTAGACTTGGGCTTATCAAAATTGTATAAAAAGGCGAGTTAATGAAACTTGTGACGTTGTGTTACTTTAATGTTAAGTAAAATAATTAAAATTAATAAATCATCACCGAATAAATTAAAATTGATTTATTGAGAGCAAATACCATTGTGAAACAGTAGAAAGTGCTTAGTAGATTATTAAGAAGAAAATACAAAATAAAACCAAGAATGTATAAAGTATGAAATAATATTAAATTAAAACATTAAGATTTTTTAATGAACATTAGGATATTAAAACAATTAATGGATTGAGGCATTGAAATAATATATTACTGTTGTAAAATACTGCCTGCTTTCAAATTTAAATTATACAGCTTAAGATTTTTATTATTAAAATTCCCTCTTTTCCCATGTTAAATTATAATGTAGAAAAATTTCGAGTTTAATTTTATGTCGACTCGCTTTTAATTTAATTAAAACAACATTTAAAAATAATTAGCCATTAATTTTTTTCTAATATCAATGTTTTTCAACAGAATTTAAAAAACATTGAGTTAATTTAGCGGAGGTCAACGATGAACGACTCCTTATCAAAAGTCAAAACATCAAAATGTACAAAAATCAAATTTTTTGTTAAACCCAGGGCTGGTTTCTACACAATATAATAATATTATAGAAAAGTCCTTTCGCCTTGGTCACCTTGATGACAAGTAAGCCACCTTGGCAAAAAAATTCATTTCTCTACGATTCGACTTCTAAGACAGTTTATTTCTAAAATAATTATAGTAACAAATAAATTAAACATTTTTTCTATGACTGTCAGAAAGTACAGAAAGTCGGAGTTTTGAGCTAATTTTGGTCAACAGAAGATGGGTTCATTACAATATACAATTTCAAATTAGGTGGTTGAATTAGCGGTTAATTGGAGAAACGCTGGCAGTTGCACATATCCTAGACGCTTCACTAAAGACTATTCTACAAGCTAAAGTTTGCTGTGGGCATATTTACACAACTAATTTGGCTCATAAGGTGTTTCATAGCAAAGTACACTTTCAAACTGTAGGATTACGGTAATCTGAGATCTACTCAGAAACTTTAGAAAAAGTTTGATACTGTTTCGCATTTGCTCGACACTTGAGGAGGTGAAGGGTGCACATTATCAAGCCCACCGTATTAGAAAGGAGTTTGAAGTTGGACGAAGGTTAAAATTTTAATAAAAAAGAAAAGTTTTCCCGACCGCCGACCATGGTTTGGAAAAACATGAACAATAAAAAAATAAGATACGATAAGAAGAAATAGAAAATAAAAGTGCATTAAAGAAAATCTAATTTCAAAATCAATTTAAACACTTAAAGAGCTTTGGAAAGAAGGAAAATTAAAGAAAATAGTTTAATTTAAATTCTGGACGTCGAACATTTTGATCAATATAAGAATAGTGGTACGGTCGTTCGGCCAACCTTTCAGTTTCTGGTTCAAAACACAATCAATTCGAAATAAAATAAAACCAGCCAAGCAAGAAAGTAATACGTGGACTTTACACTACTACCCCTTAAGATACAATAAAGTAAGAACTTTGCTTTCTCTGTGATGTCACTGAATAAGCTTTTTATGAACACGCAATCCATAATCGCAATTTACACAAAATCCTCACGGCAATAATTAAATCTAAATATTTAACCTTAACTTAAAGTAATTAACGGATTAAATTAGTTTACCCACATCTCGATAATTAATCAATAAAAAAACGTTGATAAGGTAAAATTCGCACGGGGTGCACCGCAAGAAGACAAAAATTATATTTTGATCGATTAACGGAGGTGAAAAGCGAAAAAAGGATTTTTCATTCATATTCATTAAGTCGACCGACAAAAGTTTAATTAGTAAAATTGTAAAAAAAAAAGTTAATTATTATTGCAAACAGTCCGAATAACGGCGTTCGATCACAAATCTATTCAACATGATAAACAATGTTGCCAAGATTCCACCGGACGTATGATGGCATTTTCATTATAAACCAATAATGTTAAGCGTCCTGCAAGAATGTCATTAATTTAAGGCAATGCAATAATATTAATTAATTGATAAAGGCCTGCGATACGTACGACGGTCGATAAAGAAGAGATTATTTTATTAATAATTATTGTAGCAATTTATTATTTAAAAAAAAATGGCATCGGAGCTTACCAAGTAAAGTACTTATTGGCGGAAAAATAAAACGATAAGTCGATGTAATGCATTTTCTGTCGCAAATTGCAATAAGGTATTAGCAGCAAGGGCGGTTTTGTTTTATTGGCAAAGTGAAGCAACGTAATCCCCGGTAAGCATCCGAACGAATGCATTATTCTCGTCTCGTCGAGGCAAGCAAAATTTGAGTATTAGTAAAAAATATTTTCGAATGAGAAGTGAAACTTTAAAGTAAACACTGAAAGTTTTTCGAGTCGAGTTTAGCTTGTTGCTAAGAATTTTCAAGTCAATCTTGTAGCAATTTCGTTGAATTATTTAGCAGGGATGTTCTCGAAGCTATAAAAGTCGACTAATTAGCATTGATTATGTTTAAAAACGTAAAACTAATGCATCTCTTCTCGGCAACTCGATGACGATAATAATATTAGTTCGGTAAATAATTTTGTGATTGCGTTAAAATTTTATATAAGAGAAGAAAATTATGAGAGGATGAAGGACGAGAAGTAAATAAAACACGATAAGCCCGCTGACAGAATGATGTAATAATAAATGAACTAATGAGAAGGTGCTAGTTAGTTGAGCTGCTTGGAACAACGACAGGCAAGATGTTGCCTCGCACAAGCAAAGGTGATTTAACCACCCTATACCGCCGCCGTCGAATTTCAAATGATAAGGGCGTAAGGATGAATACTAAATAGAACCACCAAGAACTGAATGATTAATATAAATGGTTCAGGCGATGCTTTCTTCTTGCACATCAAACAAGCTATTACACTTTACAAACAATACTTTTGAGTGCATTCCATTGTTTGCGAAAGCGGTCCGAGATTTATTAAAATTATAATTCACACACAAAAGCTCATTAGGAACATTATTTTTTTTTTCTATAAATTAAGTGGAGCAAATTGCAGTAACTGCCCTCTCGAAAAGTACGGGCGGGCGGGCAGGCACCTACCCGACATCTCCGGGTAGGAAACATAATTAATTCTCAAACCTTTTTTCCGACCGACAAACTATTCCTTTATTTTTCTTTTGTTTAATTGTGAAACTGAAAATAGTATAAGAACCGGTGCGAGCTGCTAGGTTACAATCTCCAAGTACACGCCAAGGTGGTCGTTGATCTTCTTCACTCGGCGAGGGGTGAGTTGATAACAGTAAGCTCCATTTTCGTTTACTTGTTCCATTTAAAATTTTACATTTTGTTCTATTAAATTTAACTTGGTTGTAATGTAAATTTAATTTGTATGGAAGCGGAATGTCGCCCTCTTTAAATTAATTTACAAATTATTACATGAAAAAGTCTTTGTTCGGAATTTATGGTAGTTCCAGAGGAATTAAGCCGGCTTAATTCTCCTATTTCCTAAACGATCGTTAATAAACGGATTTCAATGATTCTCGAGCATTAAATACGGTCCTGACTGTTCTCCGCCATTCCCTTTGCAAATGATTGCAAGAAAAAAATAATAATTAATGTCTCGTCAAATAAGGAAAACATCCCCCCGTATACTATACATCAGCAAATTGGATGTAACAACAAAAATAGAATAAGAAAAAGTTGATACGCTTTAAAAAAGCTGTTCATCACAAATTAACTAAAGCAAGTGAGCTGCTAGCTATCGTCTAAATTACAAAGTTTTTCCTTTCGCAAAACTTTTCTAATCCTTTTATTTTTGCTCGCAAACCGGTAAGTAAATTCAGACAGCAGTGGGTTGTGTGCTACTGGAAAGTGTTGATGCCAAAAGTATTTTTGTACAAAGTTTGCTAATTTCGAATTGATGTTATTGTTTTGGTTGTAGGATGTTTTATTGGAGAAAAACTTTGTTTGCTCTCTGCTTTTTTCGTTGACATTGTATCGATTTTTGTTGTTCTTAAAATATTATAACTTAATCAATTATTATTTATTCAAAATGTATACGGTGGCGATCTTCCAAGGATGTACCTACTTGGCCAATCGAATCCGAGTTTGCGGCAGCAGCATTGTATCGACAGACACAAATTATTGTGCAGTGAAATGTATTCCCTTAACTATTTGTTCGTTGGCTTAAGCTGTTGGCGTTGTTACATAATTTCTAGTTCGACAAAATGTATATATTCAATTTACCAATTACTATTAATTCTCTTACACATGTTAGAATGCTATAACTAGTTATTTCGGCACCAAACTATTCCAAATCCCTTCTATTTATTTTGCTTTACATCCTAACATTAATGATAATTCCCATCAAATTTTAACCGGCGCTGCATTCAATCCAATTTAGTTAAACAAATAATTTTTAAAATTGCAGTATAGTCGTTATAACTCCGAGTCGGTCGAAAAAGCTCTGCAAATAATTTAACCTATTACGTTAATTTTTCAGACGTTTGCTTTACATGATTTGATAGTTTTTGTTACAGGTCATTGGTCCAAAGTAATTTTGTTGAGAAAACCACTTAAAGTCTGTTCGACACAAATTATATTATGAGACAAAAATTTGCTTCTCTCAAATATCCGATCTATTTTAAAACATATATTTACATCGAATGCAAAAATAACCTTGGAGGACAGTCCATTCCAATAAATATATTTGCTAAAATTTTCATTTTTTCTCACTTTAGCGTTAAATTCGTAATCGATCCATAGTTTTTATTATTTAATTTAATTTAAATTTAATTTAAAAATCAGTAAATAATTTTGCTATACTAGGATCGGTATTCCTATTATGGATCCACCGAGATTGTCCTTTCGGCGATGATTTGGATTCACTTTATCTCCACGTTAGATAATTTCGTGAATAAATTATGTAGGTAGGTACCTTATTAATTACAATATTTTTTATAAACTTCGGTCGATAAAATTTAATTTAATAAAGATATGCACATAATTATTTAATCAACAAATGTTTTAAATAAAATTCTGCTTCTCAATTTATTGTGCATTCGGAATATATTCATAATAATTACAGTTAAAATTATGCAATATCTCAAAATAACCAAAAAAAGACTTCTACCCTTTTAACTATTTGCCACTGAAGTGTACTGCGGTAATTGGCTATATTTTTTCAGCAGTTCTAGGACAGGGTTCCGGGTTCCCCTAACAAAGCATGCCAGTTGCGACTTATTAAAGGACTATTATAATTTGAGGGCAATATTACAATAAGTATATGAGACACAGAGGTGTTAATGGCACAAGCTTCCGATAATAATTAAAAGATGAACAGCATCGAGTATCTTTAACCGCGGAAAAAAATCTCTTTCGATTGATAGGATTTTCATTGATTTTTCCCTGGTTTGAAGTGTAAGGCAGACGTAGATCCAGTATAGGATTTAAATTAGTTTCTAGTTTTACTCAAATTACAAAACATAATTTTGATCATCCACTACGTTCTAATTGGCACGTAAAATTAATAATTTACAATGAACTGTAGTTTATTGGTCATTATTTTATAATAAACGATCGAGATTTGCGAATATTGTTTACAATGTTTATTATAAATTTCCGTGTTTCAATTGCTAATCACAAAAATTATATTATGCGATATAGGAATAATACAATGTAAATAGAGACGAGAGTAAATTATTAAAATAGCAATGTAGTGTGGTTGGAAGTTCATAATTAATTAGAGAATTTAAGTTAGTTTAACACAATTAATTCTGCTAATATTTTTGCAAGGAATATTGAAAAAAAAGTTATATTGAAATAGCAAGGATTTATGTAGATTTGGAGCAAAAAATTCAAACGAAAGTGCTAATTTGCAGACGTTCATAATTAAGCCCCATCGAGGAGGCAGGTAGGTAGGCAGCACCCCGTTATTTTGTAATAATAAAACAAGATTACTCGAGATATTTGCTAGTTTGTTAGTCCAATTTACAAAATAAACCTCGACACGCTGTTGTCCTTATCATACCTGGCTTGTATTATTGTTTTGTTTCATACTCCTTTGCACAGAATAATAATTTAGTTAGTAAATTATCTAATTATTCCTAATGTAGTTAGTTTACGCCGGCATCTATTATTACATTATTATTGTAGCAATAACAATAAAGCTGATAAGAAAAAAGAGCTGGTAACAAATGTGCAACATAAAGGATCAATTTAGTTGAAAAAAAAATAATTGTGGGTCTTTTTTCTATTTCCCTTTTTTATTTAGTTTTGTAGCCTACCAAAAGAAAATTCTTTTACTCCTAAATTGAAGAAACGTTTCGGGCGGTTAGAAGTAAGAAAGCAACTTTGTAAAATAGTTTAACACTCATTTATTTCTCGAGCGATGTATTCTACAGGGAACGCCAACTTACGTACGTTTCTTTAATTTTAATACCAACACATTTTTTAAAAACAATTTCCAATCCAACATTTTAAATTTCGTTACAGAATATTTCACGCTACATATTACTACTTTGGGCGGTAATAACTAAACAAAATGTTATCGTTTCGTTACACAGTTCACAACACATCAATAATTAACAGTGTTGATCAAAATTTAACATTTTCAATTATCATTTTGACAATTAAATTAATTACATTTCCATTCGAGCCATCAAACTTGTTTTCAAAATACGTCTCGTTAATATTTTCGTTCGACAATTTTAAGAAACAAAATGTTATCGTAAAAAATACATAAATCGCTTTATTGTTACATAAGTGCACTCTTAAATTTTTTATTTACCATCGCTGGGCGTGTTAAATGCATAATAAAAATGAATAATTGGGGGGAGAACTTGCAATTTGCATAAAATTACACACAAATTAAAAATTTTCATATCAAAAACGTGCTCTCTCTAGTAATAAGCGATTGAAGAAATTTGATAAAAATTTTATTTCCAAACAAAATACCTAATGCTCCGCTTTAAAAATTCATTTAGTTTCAAGTTTGAAACATTATTTCGTTTTATCTGTGTGAATTTTTTACATACAAATCCGTTGTCCCATGTAATTAAATTTTTATAGAACACCCTGTGTAAATTGTCATTTTTAAAACCAGTCTTAGCGCTTCAGCGCCAATTTTAAAAAAAAAGAACTTGGAGACCCATAACCCAGTCGCAATCGGCTAGGTTCTTTATTGTGAGCACAGAAGAACGCTTCCGTAATTTTTAAAAAGTTAGGAAAATGCTAGTGAAATAAATTTACGAAACACAAATAAAAATAGTCGAAAACGAAAAAGAATTTCACGAAACATTTTCTCGAGCAACCGCAAAATAAACTGCATCAACTCAAGTGATAAACTTTAAGAGTTGTGGCTTTGTAATTCCTTTAAATTAAATTACAAGTTGTTTTTAAATCTGACAAATTATTTTAAACTTTTATCTTCTTGAACAAAAATATTTGCAAAATTCCAATTCCAAGTTTTCGTACGCTTAATTTTTGTATACTAAAGCACATCTACATAATATATTTTAAAATCACCCAAAACTGCACTACAAAACGTTATAAGTAACACTTTCTCTGAAAGCGAGTTAAGTGAATCATATACAAGAACTTTAAATAAGATTTTATAATTAGCATTTAACTTTGAACGCTGGTAAATCCCTATTAACATTTTACAAAAGCAGCTTCTTCTTCTTCTCTTCAACTGCTTCTAGATCCTTCCTACGTGTTGCCTCTTAACATTTTTGATGCCAATCTTTCCTTGCAGTTCAGTTGCCGTATCTTGGCAAAGTACGATTTTCCGAGCCAGATGAACTCTTCCATTTCTTTGGCCCCTCAATATAATATAATTGATATTGCAAGATATTGTAAAACCGAATTACTCTTCACCGGTGCGATAAGGGGGGGGGGGTTCTTCAATGAACTACTTGAGATTATATACCTAATTAATTGGTAATCAACGTTGGACGTTGGCATTTTCTCAGTAACTTTTTACTACAAAACTGATATCTTTTTTCTTATATTTTTTTGATATTTCTAAAATACAGATATGGTTACTAACAAGTTACGCGATGAGACAATTAAAACATGGTCTTTAATAAAGTGGTTAGGCTGTTTATTAAATTAAAAATTACGTTCCTGAATTTTATTGCGCAAAACTGAAAATATAATATTTTGGAAATTTGCTTTATACTTTCTACCAATAATAAAACAGCCATAGGCAACACACCAAGCGTGAGTTTATACACTTGTTTGCTTAGCACGTAAACTGTTTTCATTAAAACTTGGTTTGGAGAAAACTACCCCTACTAATATGTCCAGAAAGCAGTTAGCAATTCCACAGACCTCAGTATCCCTGGCAACAATCGGTGTTTACATTTGAAATTATTAATCGAACTAAAAACTTAAAATATTTATCTATTGAAATAATAAGGAAAAAAAAACTGTATAATTACGCAAAAGCTAAGGGAGTAAATTTTGAAGTAAAAATTTGAAGTAAAACCCGCCATGCGATTTTTAATTAATTCGTATATTAAATCAAACAATTAAACAATAAGTTTGAGGAAATCAAATTTATACGCTTCCGTGACTACAGTGAATATAAATTTGGTCTTTCTGAAAATCTATTAGGATAGTAGATTCGCCATTATTAATGTGGATTTGTGAGATTAATATAACAGTTTGGGTAAATATACCAGACCCCGAATGTTGCGTAAACTTCTTAGGATTATAAACTAATCAACAAATCGGAACGCGTAAAGTGCACTCAATATTAAATTAAATCTAAATTTTGCAACACAATAGATCAACCCTCGGGTAAAATAGAGAGAAATGCTTAAATTATTAGCTATTTTCGCGTTAAACGCATATTCTCCGTTTCGTCATATTTAGCCAAGTTTAAAGTTGACCATTGGAAACTCGTGCAGCCAGCCTCCGGGGATATTTGGTGATATACGTACGACCTTAGGTGTCACATAATCACCATAACTCTGAGTACGACTTGGCGTTATTGTCCTGATTTGTGTGAAACCGACTTTTCAATAGAGTTTAATGGAAATCGTGCGTGTAACCTCGAATCTCATCCGCCTCTGTTTCACACCATCTACCTGAATTCCGATCTCTCGACAAGGATTTCCTTTCGAAATAACGAAGGATTTTTAGCAAACCGTTAAAAGACCTCACCTACTCGGAATAGATTAATTCCGAGGGTGCGAAAATAAAATTTTAATTTTGTAAAAAATCCACTGCAAGTTCGCTATTTGCTATAATATAGTGAAAGCATATTTAAAATGCAAAGTGCTTTTCAAGTTTTGTAGAAAAAGAAAATTTTTTATTCTATTAAAAAGTTTTTCGACTTTCTCAAAGGAGTTGTGAATCTGCTAACCCCATGAAAAACAAATTTGGAACTTTATGTAAAAAAAGAAATATTAAAAAAGCAATAACAAAAGGTCCAAACGAATCAACAGTGTCATAATAGCGTATGTGAATATCATCAATTATGAAGTTAATTTCGTCCAGGATCAAAAACTTTTCGCCCTTTGTGATCTACCGCCATATGTTGCACGCTCCGTTTTCATAATTTCAATTCGAGTCGGGAAATCCCAGAGGTGTGTAGCCACAAGCATAAATATTAAACGAATAGCGTTCGCAGCTTTGTCTGCTGGTAAAACCAAATAACAATATTAAGTGATACAAAATACTAACTAGCAAAGACAACCCTAATATCTGTTTTGTTGTTTGTGCTGCGAAAATTTATTTTATTTTACACGGAAAAACCTATCACAAAATGTAAATGATCTCGTTATTCAAATTCGTCCAATGTTGTGTTGGACGCTGCAAAAATAAAAGTACACTATTTCTGTCCGCCTTGCAATTTCATATTATCACTGCTTCGTGCAATTAATTAAATAAATTTGGAAACCAGATTAATTGGATACAACTAATTAGTGCTGAGTGTCTTCCTTAACGAGGAAACCTAGTTCAGGTGACAAATGCATCATTGGCCTTGTTTAAATTGCCTGACCACTATCATGTCACATTAGTTTAGATCTAAAGGCAACTTGTTCTAATTTGTAGTATCTATAGCAACATACGAGGAACCGACAAGAAATTATTACAAATTATTCTCAAAAATAATTACTCACTAATATGGCGTACCCCCAAAAAAGTGTTTTTTTTTCAGTTAACCGAGAAACTTGAAAAAATTGAATATTCTAAAAACTGCAGATTAAACACTCGAAAGTCAAAGTCATTCGAGAAAAAAAAACCGTGGCATTCATTTAATTTCATATAACGTTAACCTATTAACTTATAAACTTCATATTGAAAATTGCAAAGTAATCTCATATTAATGAAATTTTTAAACTAAAATTGTTGAAAACAAACAAAAAATTTTACAGTGTAAAGAAACATGACAGACAAAATTGAAGGAAAATATATCGATTCGCAAGACGAACGTTAAAAAAAATTGAACTTGTACTATAAAAGGTCGGTCTCGTCTAAAGTATAGCAGAAAAAAAAACTATCGGCAAATCGTTGTTTGTTATATTATTGCAATTTTATGTTCAATTAATTTGTATTTGTAAATATTAATATCGCACTTATTGCAACCTAAATCGAAGTTCCTTATGAAATAATATAAACGAAAATTGAGAAAATGAGAGAGGCCTACGAACGTTTTATTTTTTCAAATCAGTACATCCAATTACAAGTTCAGACTCTTTCAAATAATTTCAACTTTTCCTTAAATATTGTGCAGAATACCAATAAGTTCCATTTAAAGTAAATCTAAAAGTAATTATATATCCAGTTTCGTTCTTATTTACAGGTTTATTAAATCATCTGCGTCATAAACATTATTAAACGCCATTTAAATATTTTTAATTTTTTATATTACATTTCGTACCCCTAATTTGTCCCCGAGTTCTCATAAATAATCATTTTTGCCTCCCGAAAAAGAAAAACGATGTACATCAATTATTAATTAATTCAGGAAAAAAAAATTAAAATATTGAGAAAATTATTTAAAATTTGGATAAACACGAGTTCGTTTTGCATAGCAAAAAATTGAGATGCAGAGATAATAAAGAATAACAAAACCAAATATTTTGATATGAATATTAAAAATTATTGAATTTTTATTAAGTCACAAAAAAGTTTAAATATAATTTAAATATAATGATAAACCGGAGCGAAAGAGTGAAGGAGAAAAAATACCTTGCGCATTATCGATTTATTTTCTAATATAATTTCCGTAATAATTTTTCATTTATTAATTATATCGGTAGCTGTTACCAGAGTAGCCGTTCGGTAAATTTAATTAGATGCTCGATGACTGGTAAAAAAATTTCACTCTTTTCTTACGAGTTGCTCTGGTGTAAACTAATTTTCTATTTAGGATATTTAATTTAAAACCACTTCATAAAATTGAGATGGAGTTTACAACTTAAAAAAGATTGCAAACAAAACTACACTTAAACTAAATTACTGCATAAGTGGTTCGTTACTTTGCGACGCCGTATTTACAAGCAAATATAGTTTTGGCAACAAAGTAAGCATAAAATGTATGTACAACTTGCAAATTGAACATCAGAATTTTGGGAAAACAATGTTTGTGCTAAATGTTTGGTTTATTTACTCTTAAAAATTTATACCTTTGCTCCCTCTAACCTGGTTGGCCCAAACAAAATATCGATTACTTCAAAAATGGGGTTTAGAAATCAAACTTTAAAAAATCTCACCTAAGTTGCCCGACAGCCCTTTAAGCTAAACTTTCCGATTTAAAAACCAGAGGCTACTTCTTGTAGTCGGGAAACTGGGCTGATGCCTCAACCCTCGAGTTTTTGAGAAAGGCACTAGAAGTGGTCACCCATCCAAGTGACTTGCATAATTTGCTATGCTTATATAAGCCCACTTTTGCACTTTTTAAGGTAAAAATAATGAAAAGCTTTTTTTGGTAAAATAGAGAAAAACAAATTATAATTTTGGTTTTCTGCGTTTTTCTTTTTCGAAAATCATCATCGGATATGGCGCGTATAGAAGCATTTCAATGAAACCTCTTTTAATATTTATTTTGAATACTAAATCGTGGCAATAAATTTTCGGAATAATCCAAACGCATCGCTTGATTACAAAAAATAAATTCGGTAATGAATATAAATTGATAAAGTAAACAATAATAAAATTTATTTAGAGAAAAACAATTCGTTATCACAATAAATGTTGATATTTTAAAGTAAAATAACAAAAAGCTCATAAAAACTATTAGTTGTCAAAAAGAGAATCGTTCTAGTAAAACGTTGAATGTTGACACAAAGCTTTAGATTTGTTTGGCATTCAAATATGGGACACCGAAAATTCGATTAAAGCCGATGAATAACTTGATGGAATTTTGCAGTTTTTATATTTTAAATCAAAATATCTAGGGAATAAAACCAACCGACGACAGAATATGCAAATTAAAATTGAAAAGCCACCTTCCACAATAATAAATTTAACCACAATAGTTCACAATAGGACATTTAAGTATCAAAGCCCTAGAGCACTTCGTACGTCTGAAATGGAATTCGAGATTACAATTATCTCGGTGATAGGTAAATTGCTATGCAGTAACACAACGATATGACACATTTAATGTATGTTTCGCTCCTTATCATATTTAAATGTTACACTATCAGAGTAACCCACTTCAAACTAATTTCGCACAACCCTTCGCTATAACAATCATAAATTATAAATCAAGCAGAAAAACGCAATTAACGGAGGAATAATTTGAATAACTAAATTTGTCAAAACTATTCCAAATATTATAGTAATTGACGTGTCGAAATTATCGAATCGATACAATTAAACGGAACAAAGCAAATAAATTAAGACCCCTACGCACGCACGAACGGATGCGCGCGCGAACATCGTCGAGCATTCTCGCTCGTGCGTTTTAAAATATAATTAAAAAATTAATTGCAAATAACTATAGTATTTAACATCATCTCCTAGATATTTTTTGATATCAATAAGTAAGCGTGCTAAATTAATAAGGCCGTCGTGAGACTGATAATTACCCGCCGTAGCTGTTGGTACAGCTAACGAAAGGCATTGGTAAAAACAGTCGTCTGGAGGACGGATGCACAAATAAAAAGCATCTTTGCACAAATACGAGAACGATCATTAAATATGACTTATAGTCACGGCAGTTGTTATCAACACCATTACAGTGCACATTGCAAACCCTCGACTTACGATTATGCATAGCGTAAGAACTAACTCGTATTTATCATCGTAAGTGTATTTTATTATTGAGCCAACACGAACTACTATGTAGGTGTATAAAGTAAATTTACTTTAGTGTTTATGTCGGCAAAGTAGTAGGGCGTAAATTAACAATTCTTGCTTAATTATTATGGCCGCTGTTCATGAAACAAATTCCAAAATAAAGTTTACTAAGACATGGCCTCTGAGAATTTGTTTATTTCTCTTCCTTGATCCCCAAAAGAGGTGTTCCAGTTTGACGTAGCGAGAATTCGTAAGATGTTACAATAAAATTGTATTTTAATACTCGATTTAAGCGGGCCTCTTAATTTTCGGTTTATTAAATTCGTCATGGCACAATATTTCATTATTATTTTCGACTCGAGAGACCCACGAGCAGTTAAATCGCAACATTTACGGTATAAATGCTGGAACCGCAACTTGACAGTTTAAAAATTTATAAAAGGTAATTTTGGAATTATATGGCGATATATACTACCTACTATGTGTCTATGTTTCACGTATGTATGTACGTGCGAGTATAATAGTATACTCGAATAAATTCAAACCCTTGACGAACAAATCGCTTTCAGATAAAACGAATCATTAATGAGTTTCTGAAGTGTGAAGTAAATCTAGGATCGGTTCCCTTTTTGTTAAACAGCAATGTAATTATTTAATGGTTTGCTCTAACGATTAAATCTTAATTTATGTAAAACATTAAAATTCGTTAATTTTACAGTACATAGGAGAATAACGCTTTTTAATTTATAATTCTCTTTTATAAAAAATTCAAAATCGCATTAAATGGATCTGTTTGCGTAATAATTACAGATTTATACTGTACATATAAATTACAAATTCGGTCAACGATGAATTTCATTGGCACGACAAGATAAAACGGTTGTTCAGACAAACTATAATTGTTTTTATTTTAAATACCCCCCTTTCTTCAATTTAAGTAGATTATTTTTCATAAAATGTTTCATGATGATTATGAAAATTCAAGATTAACAATATGGAGGGAGAAGTAGCAAGTAACCACAAGTAAAATTTAGACTCTTGAAATTTTAGAGTCATTGCTAAATTTTCAATCAAAATCATAATTATTTTGATGCTGGAACTAATTTTAGTAAACAATTTTTTGTTGCGAATTGTTTTCACATGCGTGAAAAATAATAATAAATTCCTCTCAATTAAATTATTGATGCGCGTTTCGTACATATTTAATAAGCTTGAAATATTCATTTAGTTGGTTCAAATAAGTCAGTCAATTCCAGGCTTTATTTGAATTAACATCTACCCTTATTTCGCCAAATACAAGTATTTATTTAAGACAAAAAATTTTAAGTTTATTGCGTTATCGAAACGTTGTTAATATAGCCTCTTGTTACCATTTCGGTCACGCTTTTCAAAAATAAGTGGCAAACGAGTACCTTTAAAGTACTTTTTTAATACAATTTTTAAAAAATTCCCGAAACAAATTTCTAAATAATTTATTTACACAAAATAAATGAAAATGTAAAAGTGAACATGTTTCGTTTTACAGAAGAAAGTGTCAACTTGAATTTAGTAGCCTAAACAAACATTTGGTTAGACTTAAATTTTAGTTGGGGTTTTAAAATTTGCAAAAACTACTTAGTCGACCATGTAAACTGCATATTTTCAAGTAAAGTGCCAAAATAAATTACTAAATAATAAAAATGTTGCTGCCGCAGGTCATTATTTTATTTTTATAGTTGATTAAATCTCAAATAAATTGTGACAGACAAAAAGTACACTAAATTTACAAAACAAAAAAGGATACCACCCTAATAAATTTTGCTTTTCTTTACCAAAACACTAAATTAGAGACCTTTTTTGTTTTGAGTTTAAATAAAAATAAAATCAAATTGAATGGAACACGAAAACCAAAAGAGGAATTTTAAGTTAAGCACACAGTGCATCGCGAAAAGAGGCAAAATGGTAAAATCGAAGCACGTGCAACTGCAACACAATAAACAACACCAAAAAGTGTAGCTTCCGGACGAAGCTCTGCAATGCAGTAAATTCAGGCGCGACACAACCCACTACAGAAAAGTCCGTGACTCCCGGGCAACTTAAGGATGATACGATAAACTTACCGGAGAAAAGTCTGTGTGATGTTGTGAAGCACCACTTTTTGAGAGTTGCCACTTGCTTAATACTTTATACACCTTCTCATAACTTTAGGAGTTAAGAGTCTCATAACTTAAATCCATCAAGATGAACGACTTTCATTTTAAGAAGAAAAATTTTAAATGCACCTTCAAGACTAATAATATAAAATATACAATTTTCTCTAAACTTTTCTACAACTTCTTTTTGCAACATTTGCTTATAAAAAGTAATTTTACTAAAATTCACTGCTTTCTATAATATTTTCCTGCCTCATCATCGACCTCCAACTTCTCTCTAGCGATAATATTTCGAGCATTGATTTCTTTTTAAATTGCGATTCCCAATTTCGATTCGCGAATATCCTAATAATAATAATTATCTCATAAACTATTATTTCATCTTTTTTGTAAATCCCCAAAATATATTATTATATTGCATCTAAAATCTCGAAACTTTGGAACAAAACATTTTATTTATTTATTTATTTGAATAGCAGATTTTCTTTTATAAAAAATTGTCTTGGGAAAGTTTTAACTGCCAAATCCCATTTTAGTAAATAGCATCGGTTCTTTCATCCGCACACAAGTCCATTTTATTTATCGAACTTCTCACACTCACACTTTTGAAAAGCTCTTTCTTTTATTCGTAAATTTTTAAATAGCAACCGAAATATTTTCAAAAAATTTTCCTGCACAAATTGGCAACAACTAAATTACACACGTGGGTAAAATAAAATAATTAGATGGAACCCTCCTGCATCTCAATTTATCAAAAGAAAATTATAAAGCTCGTTAGATTCTACAACAATATAATTTATTGCAAAGGTGCATGGTTTCGTTAATAAAACTTAAAAGTTCCGAACACACGAATTTTATTAAAAGCTATTTAAAAAAATAGCAAATGGTTTTAAAAGTTAAAATCGCTAGAGCAAACAGATAAAAAAGGTGCGATTAGAGTTCACGTGTTACAAATTGTAAAACAAATCTCATTTGTAAGAAACTCTTTTTGATATAATTAAATTGAGCAGATTATGTGGATATTATTTTATAGGTCATGCTGTTTCAGTAGTTTTCAGACATTTTTCATTTATTCATGCAATCAGCTTAAATTATAACCAAGCAAGATATAGTAAGAGGTGTGGTAGAACCTCACGCTACGTTTCCTGTCGTGCCACGTGGATATGAGATATTATTAAGAAGTTCAATACGCCATAATATTTTCGCTTCGTTTCGCATCGCTACTACATAATACGATCATCGGTGACATATTGACCTAACACACTAAACTGTAAATTAATTCGAAAGCTGCTCCTTGCCTGGCGCCCGATTTTTATTAAAAATTATGCCGCATTATTAGGCGGATAATGCGAGATCAATTTTTCGAGGTAACGAATTGCGAGCATTACATTTTCATCGCACGAAATTTTCTATATTTTAATGGATCTCTATTTATTTGGAATGAATTTAGAAAATCGATTTTTGCCAATCTTATATTCGAAATCAAATTATTTTTAACAATTTTTCATTTTGGAAAGCGCACTGATTATTCGGTTTAGTCATTTTGTAACCTTCGGTTTTTTTAGCTATGCATTTTGGTTGAATTTCTAATATTTTTGCAATTTCTCAACATTCTGTATAAATTTTAAATTAAATTTAAATACAACTGCGAGATTAGGATAAGAGCGATAGGTGATAAGCGAACGCCATAGTATTGCGATCGGGTGAATTTTGGAAAATTCAGTAAGATTTTGGTTTTTAGTAGTTACTGCGATAATTTGGAAGCAATCAATATTGTATATTTTTTTTGCACCGTAATTTCGGGATTTAATATCCGGTAACATATTTCGAGGACCGACATTTGGTTATTTTGGAAGTCAGTTCACGATACGCATCTGCGGATTTTTTTTCTAATCATCGCTATCACTCAAGCTGTTTTTTTCAAGACACCCGGGAGATCCATTTATAATCAACACCATCTTTGATAATTGCGATACACGAAACAGAAAGCCGTTCATCGTCGATACCGCTTATCATATTTATCCGAATCGAGGTAATCAACTGTTAAATTATTATTTTGAATTTAAACATCAGCATCCATCGAGACCAGTAGCACTCGTTTCTGCATACCATCCAGTGCCGTACCAACGTCGGGACAATTTGGGGTGAGCCAAAGTATTTATTATTTTTTTTGTGTAATTCATCGCGGTGCGCTTGGTAGTGTTGTGCGCAGTAAATTTACACCAACTAAATTGTCTTCGTTCGCCGCATTTAAAGAAGATTTATTTTTCTTTCATCGTAATAATTATATTTGTTTGCACGAAGTACGATTTAATGGTCGTGCTTGTATATATATATATGTTAGCGCCATCAGATCTGACGACGACATCTCACTATTTTCAGCTGCGACTGACATTGCATATGACCTAACTATTATTTTTTTTTGTAAACGCTCTAAATATTTATTTTCATTGCTTTGTTTTTGATATTAAAGCTTTTGTTTACCGTTACCCCAACAGCGCGTTTTATTTATTCTTATTTCAGCTTTCGTGCTTTCAGGCAGGTCATCAACCAAGCGACGAAAAGTACGTGGCGCCTTGCTTTTGCTTTTGTGAGTCGGAGTTTGTACTCCTTTGACCCCCCCTTTTTTTTTATTGCTCAAAAGCTAGCCGTAGCGTCGCTAATAATCCGTTGTTGTGGGAACTCGGTTTCTGAACTGAGTCTGCGCAGTTGGCTTTGCTGCGATAGAGCCGGGCTCAGCTTACAGAATTTGGCGCCCAACGTGGGGCCATTAAAAAAAGCCATTTTGGGCCTTCAGCCAAAATATTCAGTTAGTTATTAGTGGTCAGATCAAATAATCATTAGGTACGCGATAGTTTTGGTTTTTTTTTTGACAAATTATACAATTTGGCAGATTTTTGTTTATTTTTTTTTAAACTCACATTTGCGCGTTTTTGAGGTACGATATTTGGATATCAGCATTTGCGGGACTACTGAGCTCGAGACTATCGGTTCGGTTTTCATTTTTTTTATTTTGGTTTGGTATAGACGAACGATGGCCGAATCTGTTAAAATTGAAGTAGATAGGTTGGCACGTGAAGAGTTGGTGTATGAAATTGCCATACGCACAACTATTGACGACCATACAAATAAGAGAGTGGATGATTTGAGAAAAATTTTAAGGGCGACACTTGCTGCCAAACAAAAAGGCCTGGTTATATCAGAACCGGCTTATCCTTACACATTTGCAGAAGATTATGATGCAGTAACCAAATGCGTAGATGAACTTTCGGTTTTGATCGAGGAATATGCGGGAGTGGAACGCGATAGTAAATTTAAAAAAATATCCACCAAATTGACACACGCGTTAGGTCGCCTAGGTAGATCTGTTACTACTACATCTGCAGAAGTAAAGCAGAAGGCTGCTATTAACACCCAACTTCTAGTTTTGAGCGATGATTTTAGGTTAAAGGGAAAAAAGGCAAAAAAGCCTCAGGAAAATATTTTTGATTTATCGGTTCTAAATCGTTCAATGGGTAACTTAGAGGAAGGAAATGATGACGATCAAGTTTATTCAGAGTCGGATTCGGAAACAGAGATAAAGATAGTTCAAAGTCGTGTAAAACCTTTACCTGTTAGGGATTGGGGTGTCAAATTTTCGGGCGAGAAAAACGATCTCTCTCTTAACGCATTCCTAGAAAAGATAGACGAATTGCGAGTCCCAAGGGGCATTTCTAGAGCGCAATTGTTTATTTCAGCCTCGGACTTATTTACCGGTAAGGCTAGTATTTGGTTCAAGTCGGCTAGAAAATGGGTAGGCGATTGGGACGGTCTTGTATCAGCATTGCGCGAAGAGTTTCTACCTCACAATTATGATCGAAAACTTTTTGAGGAAATAAAACGTAGAACACAGGGCCCCGGCGAAAGCATAGGTATGTACGTGGCGGTTATGTCAAATTTATTTTCACGTTTGAATACTGATATTCCAGAAGCGGCAAAGCTGGAAATCTTAATAGAAAACATTGACCCTTACTATCAACCGTTTTTGGCTTTTGTTGAGATCAAATCCGTTCAACAATTAGTCGACGGTTGCCGCAAAATTGACATTAAGCGAAATATCGCTAAAGATTACGTTCCTCCACCGCGTAAAAGTAACTGCATGGAACCGGATTTGGCGTTTGTAGGTCCGGCGCAAACTCATTTTGGGGAAGTTGCTTCCGGTAGCACAAGAAAAGATAAGTGTTGGAACTGCAATAAATTTGGGCATATGGCTTTCGCATGTAAGGAAGAAAAAAATGTTCATTGTTATGGTTGCGGACTGGCAGGTGTATATAGAAATGAGTGTAGCAATTGCCAAGGTTCATTTAAAAATAGTTCTGCTAGAAACGGCAACATGGGTAGAGGTAGGAGCGAGCGAGGGACACGTAATAATACGGGAAACGCGCGGGGTCGGTACTAAATGGTCGTACTAGACTGACCCAAAAACCCATGCCGACTGATAATTATGTTAACAACGTGTTGAGTTACATACTCGAGCACGCGCATGGCGACGAGCGGCCCTATCTTACCGTCGACATTTTTGGGCATAACCTTAAAGGCTTACTGGATTCGGGTGCGAGCCACACAATTATGGGGTCTCCAGGTCAAAAGTACTTAGACCATTTAGGTATAAAATTGGAAAAGGATACGACTGAATGTACAGTGGCTAACGGTCAAATAGTTAAGAGTGTAGGCAAGTGTGTCTTGCCTATGAAAGTTTTGGACCGTACTAAGTTAATTAACATAGTTGTAGTGCCGGAATTGCCACATTTATTGATACTTGGGGTAGACTTCTGGAAGACCATGGGTATAGTTCCAGATCTGCGGAGCGAGAAGTGGTATTTTGCAAAAGACAATGTAGAGTGTTTTGAGGTCGGTAACTATTTGCAGGATTCCGACAATCTGAGCAAAGAACAGCGCGACTTGTTGAATCAGCTAGTGGAAAAAAGTTATAGTTTAATGGGGGACAAATTAGGTTGTACAAATTTGGTAGAGCATAAAATAGTAACTAACGCGGAGCCTATTCGCCAACGGTATTACCCGGTTTCACCCGTGATCCAAAAACACCTTGACCGAGAATTGGACGACATGATTTCTAAAGGTATTGTGCGTAGAAGTAATAGTCCTTGGGCATCGCCAGTTATCCTGGTCAAAAAGAAAAGCGGCGAGTATCGTTTTTGCGTAGACTACCGTAAATTAAACGCGGTCACAGAACGGGACAGTTACCCTTTACCTCACGTAACGAACGTTTTAGATCAGCTCAAAAACGCGAAATATTTATCCTCGTTAGATATTAAATCTGCATTCTTTCAAGTTTCACTAGCCGAGGATTCGAGAAAGTACACTGCTTTTGTAGTTCCTGGGAGAGGTCTTTGGGAATTTTGTAGACTTCCATTTGGGCTTTCCACAAGTCCGGCTACTTGGCAACGTTTGATGGATCGGATCTTAGGGTACGATCTCCTACCATACGTATTTTGCTACTTGGACGACATAATAATAGTGACGGATACGTTCGAGAAACATCTCGAAATTTTGGAAGAAGTGTTTCGACGTCTTAGGGAAGCTAACATTACGGTAAAGAAGGAAAAATGCCAATTTTGTCGACCTCAATTGAAATATCTAGGTTATGTAGTCGATAAATTTGGATTACACGTCGACCCCGACAAAGTTAGGGCCATGTTAGAGTTGCCGGCGCCTAAAAACGTTAGTAGTGTTAGGGGAATAATAGGGACTTTTAGCTGGTACAGGCGATTTATACCAGATTTTTCGTCACTTGTGGCGCCTATTACTTCTTTATTGAAAAAGTCTAATCAAAAATTTGTGTGGACTGATGCATGCGAGGTAGCATTCCGTCGCCTAAAGGAAAAGTTAACGACAGCTCCGATTCTCAGTTGTCCTAATTATGAGCTGCCGTTCGAAGTTCAAACAGACGCTTCAGGTTTTGGCATTGCGGCAGTGTTAAGTCAACCTCACCCGGATGGTGAGAAGGTGGTTTCTTATATTAGTCGTTCGCTGACGCAGCAAGAACGTAAATACAGCACCACCGAAAGAGAGTGTCTAGCGGTTTTGTTTGCGCTGGAAAAATTCAGGCCGTATATTGAGGGTGTAGCTAATGTCAGAGTCATTACTGATCATTATTCGCTGGTTTGGCTACAAAATTTGAAAGATGTAAATGGTAGGTTAGGTCGTTGGGCATTAAAAATGCAACAGTATGACGTAAAAATAGTGCACCGTAAAGGTAAAGACCACGTAGTTCCGGACACATTGAGTCGCAGTGTGCCTATTATTAATTCGGTAAAAGTTGATTCGGGGGCTGTTCGCGAAGACAGGTGGTACGCGAAATTAGTGAAAAGGGTTAAAGATGAGCCACTGAAATTTCCACAATGGCGACTGGAAAATAACTTTTTATATAAATACGTACCTCCAAAATTTCCTGCCTTGATAAGTCAGTGGGAATGTTGGAAAATCGTTGTACAGAAGGGCGAAAGAGAGGCTTTATTAGCGAATGCACACTGCCCCCCAACATCGGCGCATACTGGGGTTTATAAAACTTTTGCAAGGCTACAACAGTCTTATTACTGGCCGGGAATGATAAGCGACGTACACCGCTTTGTTAAACGTTGCACGGTTTGTTTACAACATAAATCGTCAAATAAACCTCCGGTCGGTTTAATGTTATCTCACCCTCAACCTTCGAGACCGTGGGAAATGATCTCCTCGGATCTTATGGGACCTTTTCCGAGATCGAAAAGCGGAAATCGGTTTTTATTGGTCGTTACCGATTATTTCAGTAAATTTGTTTTGACTTTTGCGTTAAGAAATTCTTTAGCAACTAACGTAGTAAAAAAGTTGGAAAATGAGGTATTTTTAATGTTTGGTGCTCCGAGAATAGCGATTAGTGACAATGGTCCACAATATGTAAGTAGGGAGTACAAATCTTTATTAGAACGGTACGATGTGCAACCTAAGTATACGCCTTACTATCATGCACAGAGTAATCCAACCGAGCGCTCGAATCGGACGATAAAGGGTATGATTGCTTCGTACATAAACGACGATCATAAGGTATGGGATGAAAATTTGGCAAAAATATCTTGCGCAATTCGTAATTCGAGAAGCGAAGCAACAAAGCAAACCCCGTATTTTGTTAATTTTGGTAGGTCAATGATCCTCTCGGGTAAGGATTTTGACCGTAGGGATATTTTTGTAGACGAGGAAGCAATCGACGACAATCATAGGGTAGATAATTTAAAAAAGTTATTTGCTTTAGTTAGGAGAAAATTGATAGCCGCCTCCGACAAGAACAAAAAAGTATACAACTTGCGAAAGAGGCAAGAACAGTTTAGGGTAGGACAGGAAGTGTTTCGTAGGAACTTTGCGTTATCGAGTGCTCCCGATTTCTTTAGCAAGAAATTAGCACCTAAGTATGTTGGTCCATTTTATGTAAAAGAGAAGATCTCTCCCTTTACTTATATTTTAATGGACGATCACGGCGTTGAGAAAGGTATGTGGAGTGCGAAAGACATTAAGGCTCGACCCCCTGACTCCAATTAAGTTGTCTCGTTTTTTTATGAATATTGACAGATTTGACCTTTGCTAGAATTGGCTTTTTCTATATTAGACTTTTTTATTTAGCATTATTGCTTAAGCCATATTAGACCACGTCGGTTGGGTTATTGGTACGGATGGAATTGTAGTTGAGTCACTTTTCTACTTCCGAAGTTACTGGGTGAGAATTGTACCACGTTCAATTCTTTAGGAAGGAGGGGGACTGTAACCTTCGGTTTTTTTAGCTATGCATTTTGGTTGAATTTCTAATATTTTTGCAATTTCTCAACATTCTGTATAAATTTTAAATTAAATTTAAATACAACTGCGAGATTAGGATAAGAGCGATAGGTGATAAGCGAACGCCATAGTATTGCGATCGGGTGAATTTTGGAAAATTCAGTAAGATTTTGGTTTTTAGTAGTTACTGCGATAATTTGGAAGCAATCAATATTGTATATTTTTTTTGCACCGTAATTTCGGGATTTAATATCCGGTAACATATTTCGAGGACCGACATTTGGTTATTTTGGAAGTCAGTTCACGATACGCATCTGCGGATTTTTTTTCTAATCATCGCTATCACTCAAGCTGTTTTTTTCAAGACACCCGGGAGATCCATTTATAATCAACACCATCTTTGATAATTGCGATACACGAAACAGAAAGCCGTTCATCGTCGATACCGCTTATCATATTTATCCGAATCGAGGTAATCAACTGTTAAATTATTATTTTGAATTTAAACATCAGCATCCATCGAGACCAGTAGCACTCGTTTCTGCATACCATCCAGTGCCGTACCAACGTCGGGACAATTTGGGGTGAGCCAAAGTATTTATTATTTTTTTTGTGTAATTCATCGCGGTGCGCTTGGTAGTGTTGTGCGCAGTAAATTTACACCAACTAAATTGTCTTCGTTCGCCGCATTTAAAGAAGATTTATTTTTCTTTCATCGTAATAATTATATTTGTTTGCACGAAGTACGATTTAATGGTCGTGCTTGTATATATATATATGTTAGCGCCATCAGATCTGACGACGACATCTCACTATTTTCAGCTGCGACTGACATTGCATATGACCTAACTATTATTTTTTTTTGTAAACGCTCTAAATATTTATTTTCATTGCTTTGTTTTTGATATTAAAGCTTTTGTTTACCGTTACCCCAACAGCGCGTTTTATTTATTCTTATTTCAGCTTTCGTGCTTTCAGGCAGGTCATCAACCAAGCGACGAAAAGTACGTGGCGCCTTGCTTTTGCTTTTGTGAGTCGGAGTTTGTACTCCTTTGACCCCCCCTTTTTTTTTATTGCTCAAAAGCTAGCCGTAGCGTCGCTAATAATCCGTTGTTGTGGGAACTCGGTTTCTGAACTGAGTCTGCGCAGTTGGCTTTGCTGCGATAGAGCCGGGCTCAGCTTACAATTTCTACGTTCAACTCGAGAATCTTGACATGCCATGCCATTACGTTTACGAATTAGCACAATGATTTTGCATTTCTTAAGGCCATTATATGCAGAGTTTAACTAACCTCTGGCATTAATGTCTTATAAATCATGGGATGACGTTCCGTATACCCGGAACATGTAATTCGGCCATTTTTCTTATTCTACTTTTGTTATTGTAATTTTGATCAATTATATTTTCTTTTTTTTGATTTTTAAGAGAGACCCCGCTATAATAACCAATAACTCGAGTTATCATCCGGCGCCACCGAAACGATCGAAATTTGATGTGCTCCAAGATTATTATAAAAATTTTATTTCATCTGCGAATAAGCGATTTCGTACATCTCTGAGAAATTAAACAACTTTTTGGCTTTATTTACTGGGCGATTTAAAAACGTGTCGCTTTTGTGCTCATTTAGCCAACATAATGCTCTTTACAAATTGAATTTTAATAGTTTTGTTGATGACACATACCACCCATTAAATTTATGAATTTTGAGCACTTTTTGATTAGTTTAAATTGTGATTTATTATCATCACCTGGATAAACACGAAAATTGTTTGCTGCTAGCTGCGAAACATTTTTTTTATTATTTAGTTTTCCATTTTCTATTTATTATGACGAGTTTTTGTTAAAATAGAAAATGCAATTTAAATCTACTCGGGCTTGCACAAATATAGAGAATTAATATTAATTTTCAATTTCGCATTCAGATTTCATTTAGATAATTGCGGTTCAATATTTCAATTATTTGTTGTGTGTTTTAAAAAATAAAATTTTTTCGTTTTTTCTAAACAGATTTTGTACAAGGGTAAATTCGTACCCCAATATTTTTCGTGTTCGATAGGAAACGCAAATAGTTTCAAGTTTTTCGTATTCTTTTTTTTAACCAAACCTTTATTCTTGAGTAGGTGAGAAACTGTTTTCGTTTAAATATGAAGCGAGAATTTTTGCAGTAGTATGTTTATCGAAATACCTGGGGAAAATTTATAACAAAACAGGTTACGCTTGCAAAAATAAACAAATATTTTCATACGAAAATTCGGAAAGAATTAATGCTTTCGGTAAAGAGAATAAAAATTTTAATTATTTTGTCGGAGCTAAAAAATTTGAAACCACTTACGGTGGACTACATTCGGCAAATAATGCAATGTTACTAAAACAAATTGCGCTTCTCCTATGTTTTTTGTTCTTTCTTCTTCTTCGCGTGCCAACCACTATGCGGCGAGTATTAGGCGATCAACTTGGACGAAGTCAAGATGCCCTACTAGGGAAATGTAATTAATGGGGTGGTTTCCCGTTGCCTTCCGCATAGTCCAAAGATCGATGTTGGACTTTTAGAAAATAGTAGTGTAGCCAGTGCAACCAGGAATAGAACCAGGTTTGCTTCCTATCCTGCCTATGTAAGCATAATATATGTTTTACACCCCTGCCCTGCTTTGATTCTTCAGGTCGTCCGTCGTTTTTCCACCTATTGCACTAGAAAGATAACCTCACGCTTTCGTGAGCATATCAAGATTTTATTAAACGGAAATAAATTACTGTAAATTTAACATTTTTTAGCTTTAAAAATTATTGTGAAATCTGTAACTGATATAATCGAGCCAATAGTCCTGAAGTATCGACTATAGTACTTGTTTCTTATTTAAATTTAAATTTTGATGTTTCTAATTTTCTAACCACGTTCTAGAGAACTGGGTTTTAAATAGCAAAGCTAGCTTTGAATTGTAGTACAGAACTGAAGAACGAGTCTTTTGACCTATTTTCGACACAAAATCGACAATAATAATTATAAAATATACCGAGCCCTTTTATACTACACAATAAGAAATGATGAAATTTTTTTATCAATTCATAAAATTTGTAAGGAAATTTGTCGAGCATTTAAAATAATTTGTTTGGAAAGCGTCACATCTTAAAATGAGCAAATGAAAATTTACCATTGAAACATAAGCCTAACTCTCATTATCATACATTTGCGTTCTGCTACTCTCCCTTTGACATTTAAGTGCTTCATTTATTAACTGCAGTGTCATCGACACGAGATCGTTATGATACACCCCATAATTTTAATGTTAATGGGAATAATTGAGTTACTCATTAACACATCATAAAGTTGTTTAATGTTACTGCAAACTAACATTAACCGCATAAATTTTGTCTGCTAAAAGTATTTTTTATCGAGATTTATGCAAAATTTAGGGAAAATTCGATTTTTTTATAATTTATTAATGTGGTTAAATGGAGCTTTTCACCCTCACACGGTGGCGTCACGATTTAACCTCGACCTCATAATTTAGTCTTGCAGTTGTCAATCCATATCCAATCTTTCGGTATAAACCGTCTTGGATTGTGATGTAAATGCGTCAAGAAGTTTCCGTCCCGGAATCTCCTCCTCTAATCCTGTCCATCAATTAAGTTTATTTTGGTCTTGGACAAGTCACTGCCTGTGATCTTCCACAACTTGACCTAAACAATTAGGTCATAATATGTATAACAGGTTCACGACCGGCCAATTATGTTCGCCCCCCTATTCAAAATTCGAGTTATGCAAAAATATTCAATCGCTAAAGGACAAAGATTTTGGTAAAATATTCCAGCGACTAGAACGGGAAAAAAAATCCTAAATTTTTTATTTGCTCCTGCAGCTTAACATATTCTAGCACAATGGGTTAGGTTAAGTTGCCATGTTCGGAAGCAATTCCGTTAGATTAATAAAAATTAACCGTTGCATTTTCTTGTATAAATTAGCAATTTTAATTAGAGCACAACAATGTATCACCAAGTGTCTAGTGAAAACTCGAATAATTATCGCGAGTGTAGCTTTTAACTGGCTTCATAAATAAAATTAATCGAATTTTCGCTATGCACTTGGTGAAACATTGCTATCAATAGAATATAACCGAACACTCGGTGTTGTATTTCATGTACATACAACTTTTTGCCCCTATAAATTTCAAAGAAAGCAATTGTTCTTTTAAAAAGTCAGTAAAGTTTTAATTGTGTAAGTTGGCAAAATGTCAATGACGACCGTTATGGATTCTTGCCAAGACATCCTAGTAACCCATAACCGGCTTGATATTTATCTCAACATTTTCTATAAAATTTTAATACCGAGGTTATTCGGTTCGTTCTGGACAACTTCCAACACGTTGTGCATTTCAACGGCGGTGTCCCACCTAATTAATTATATTTTTATTGGGTTACTCCTTACTGGAAGAGGTAAATTTTAGTTTTGCACGGACCGACGATGTAAATTTAATTTTTTTTTATGGGACGAAAAGGTAAATAGTCGGAATTTATGAATCCCGGTCAGATCTGAAGCGGGATTTTCTCTCAGGGTTGGAGTATTATAGTAGGTATTAAGTATTATCCTGATTTAGCGACTGTTGCTCTTAACCGACACCCGACTTTTAGACAAATTTACAATCGTGCTTGCGCACACTAACAGTTTTGAACCAATTTTCCTATATTACAGGGCGATGGCGCGCGACTATAAGGCTGCCACCATTAATCATTTAGCCCCGGCTCGCATTTACATATCCCGCTATCAATTTTTATCCCATGACGTCATAAATCGCAACCACAACAATGAGAATAGAAAACTGGATTCGCAAAGCGTGCTGCAATTCTATTGTTTTACACAAGACAAGTTATCGCCAACCTGCCCCCGTTAAGGTTTCTCTGTTTTTTCCGGATGGTTTTATTTTTCAATAGGATCTCATAATTTTAAAAAATTGTTTGCAGATATCACCTACAGATAATAGCAAATGCGACCGGGCGGCCGACCGATCGTTTGGAAAAGTAGTTTTTACGTCGATTGCCGTTCAAGTTTTTTTTTATTGGTATTCTTAACGCAAAATCTTGAGCAGGTAATATCAATTTAACAATTTTTTATATCGACTCGCTTCGGTTTTGAATATTACATTATAACGCTGCATGCACTTATCGGCTTCTTGCCATAAATACAGATTTCTCCATTACGGACGATAATGATCGCATTCCGAAAATTGCATTATAAGGCAAATTGGGAATTTTCCTTATAAATAAAATATACATAACGGTTAAGTACTGATATAGATCGAGAGGCCAATGAAGAAGTTTCTTGTAAGGAAAATAGTTAGGAAAGTGACATAAACAAGATACATAGAAATCGTTGATGGCAGATTGGTAGAAGTCTCTAGAGACTATCGGATGTTGCATGTAGGTCCTACACTCTCCATCGATTCCGGTATACTTATCCCGGCTCTGTTGATCCTCCACACTTTCGAAGGTACTTTGTAGGGATAGCGAGTAAGCTTTTTGCCAATGCTATTCGGTTTAAAGCGTGCAGACGGTTTGCTATTGCCGCCTGAGATAAATAAGCATGTCGAAACTTCAATACATTTCCAACACTATTAGATCTTGAGACATATCCAAACCACGAACTCGATTAACTATTTTTTTTTATGTTTCGTCGACTACATTTTCTCCCTATTAAATTTACTTAACATAAAACTTCCATCAATATCCTCTTTCAATTTAATCAATCGATTCCCTTATTCGCTTACTTCAAATCTTATCGAAGTTTTTAAAACAACGTCGACTACATACGCGCATTTTAGTTATTTCCCGATTTTCTTACGTTAGTTTACCTCTTAAATGCCGAAAATCGATTTAATTACATTTTTTCGATAGGTTAACGTATCGTAAGCCGAAAAAAAAAAGAGAAGAGTTTCAGGACATTTCAGGACGAATTGATTATTATTATTCGTCTTGAAATAAAAATAGTTGACATTATTTTGGGAATTTTCATAATTCATGAAACCATCGCCGATAAAAAAATTATAAGCTTTCGGTTCGACACCGGAAACGAAAATACGGTTCACTGATTCTTGGGCGTAATTTGTTACTTAATTATTTTTTAAGGTAAAGATAAAAAAAAATTTTCTTTATATTAAACCAAGTGTCATTCATCATTAAGGTTTCGCGTGTGATTAGTGCTTACCAATCAACGTCATGATATCTTTTAAAATTATGTTCGCTTGTCGGATTTGCTACAAGAAAGAGGGTATTTTTTCTCGTAAATTTTTTTCTAGACGATTTATTTACCTAAATGTTTTTAATGAACAAGTATCTGGCGAAATGGGGTATAAGTAACGGGGTAAATTAATATCTTTAATCTCAAGTTTTAAGACGAAATTGAAAATTTAATATTTTCACTTTTTTTTGCGCAAACGTATTCAATAAGCCAGCCGATATAGTATAAAGTTTATTGTAGAAAAATGAAGCGCACGATGCTTAAGTAAATTTTTTGAGTTATTTTTTTATCTTCTTTTTTTAACAAAAAAGCCATACTGTGAAATTGAACTTTTCCTATCAACTGTTGCGAGTTATCCAATTTTAAATATTGAATGCGTTCATTTGATCTCGATGTAGTATAAAGTAGATCGTATCTGGAAGAGCGAACGTTTCGATTCATAAATTCTTATAATGTTGCGCGTCACCTCTTAGTCAAAAAAAATGTTAACGGGAAAGAGAAAGACGCCCAACTGTTTTGTGGACGACGCCTTAATGTTAACGTCACGCTTTAAAAACACGGTAAGGGGTAAAGAGATCTTCGCGTGCCCTTTATGAGCCTCTCATCATAACTGTGTAACTGCAGACCGGAGTCGAGCACAAGTTTTGCATAACTACTCCCCAGTGTCGTATTCTAAACATCTCTTTTCGTTATATCAAAACACTAATCTTTTATCTCTTTCTTTTTGGTGGTAATAAAACAACCCTTTATTTCTTTATTATTGTCGAACAAAATGACGAGCGCGATGTTGTTAAATCGCCTAGGGATAGTGCACTATCTATATATAGTACTATGTTCTGTTTATTACAGCGCGATCCATTTATGGAAAAATTGTGGTTTACAAAATATTTTTACTCCTAGAGGTGCTTTGTTGTTCGGGGTGGTTTTTATGCCTAAGAGAATGCGAGTCGCATAACGAAGCAGGTGTAGAATCTAGTGTGAATGGTCGTAAACGAAAATGCTGGGTAAACATGACTGATGAGCCTCTAAAGAGAAGGGAAATAGGAAACACTAGAGAGAAATTGCTTAAACGAATAAACATAACCGCAAACTCAAACGAATGCATTTTTCTCGTCGACGTAAATTTTAAATTTGATTCGAAAAATTAGTTTAAAAGTTTCGCAAAAAAGTCGAGAGAAAAACTTGATTCCATTGTCGTTTATGAAAAATTGTTCCTATTTGCACCATCATCGCTTATATGTATGTGGTTTTATAAATACAAAAGGATCTCATAAAATAATAAAACGACCACGGCGATTGTACTCACGAGACCGACTATGAAATTGGCCAAATGAAGCGGTTATTGCATATTCCAGTAGCATCTTGTAAAGCTAAATGGGAAACCTTTAAAATAAGTCGCTACATGCAGATTATATTACGGTATGCTAATGCAGTAATTCTTATGCAACTGCACTTGCCGAATCCGCATCGCACTTCATTAACTTCCATAAGAAGATTAACAAAATATGACTGGATAAATTTTGTTCTGACTGCATTACGGTAACGAATTTTAAAGCCGAATAAACATCTCGTAATAATCCTACCGTGAAAAGTCGGTCATTATTTAATCTTTGCCAATGTAAAAAGTAGTCCCTTTCCGAACGGTGCGATAAAGTAAATAGTTATATTGATTCGATCGAGCCATTTTCTCTCTTTTGCATTTTCCAAAAAAACTAAAATATTAATGCTATAAAAATATTGTGCGTACAATTATCTCTCTTGAGCGGCAATGTATTATTTTTCGCTCTAACTAATGCACAGAAGCTGTCATAACCTTTAATTTTAGAATTCGATAGCTTAAATAATTCAACTTGGCGCTGTGTAATTCAAATTTAAACCACAAAACTCGAAACTCTATACTTCCCACAGAAATTAAGTGCTCTGAGAAGAAAAGGAAATTGATCGCGCGCCGGTTTTCTTTTGGAGAATTCAAAATTTTAAAATCGACTTTTTTTATTAACGATTGTGTAACTTGGAAATTATAACGGCAAGGATATATCGAGTTTGCAACAAAATTTACGACCAACTTGCTCAACATATCCTTGTTGAGTTTTAAAAGTTTTATGATTCAGTTTATGAATGCATTTTGTATTATCAGAGAGTTTACTTGTGGATTTATGAAACACTTAACGGAATTGTTTTCATGTTTCCATAAAAATGTCCGTTCTTTTTATTGTTCGATAAATACTCGTTTTTGTTTGTTTATTATATTTATTTTAATATATCTTTTTGTTTCATACGTCGACCTGAAAATCGCTCGAGTCTTCGCAGATTTCCTCAAACGATGTTTTAGGAAGTTATTAAAAAGTGCATGCGGACAATTCGCAGGTGCCCCGGCGCTTTGAGCGTTTAAAACTTATTTTCCGTAATCAAACTCTTTTGAATTACGACGGAAACTGCGTGGTTCGTTTATACTTGCACGTATTTTTACGCTCGGTAGTTGTAAAATTAATTGCAAAAGAAAGAAAATTTTATTTTGTAAAATGCATGAATTTTTTATTCAAAATTTTTGCTAGTATTCATCCCTTTTTTTGCAATATCATACATGCAAATTTTATACACAGAGAATCGTTTCCATTTCATTACTTCTTCAGTCAAATTTAAATTTGTTTTGGTTGCCTTTTGCGCTTTTATGGGCACCAGGAATTTAGCTTCAGAACTTTGAAGCGCTTCTGAGTGATGGAGCATTTTTTTCTATTTAATGTTACACTCACATTATAAGTTTTTTTAACTTGCACGAAACGTAATTCTTTAAAGCAATTTTCTATGTCGAAGAGTGGAATTTTTGGTCGATTAGACTTGGAGCGACTCGCAAATTTTGAGCTTTTTGATTAACGTTAAATGCAGCTTTCCAACTTTACTTTCACATTAAGTTACCTGTTAATTTGCAAGCACTCAAACACATTTTACAGTTCATGTTGTTTTCTCGACTCGTATTTACATTTCAGTGTGCTTTAATTGCAGAGCTTGTTGATGCTTTCGGATTAACTCATGTTATGTTTATTGTGTGTGTGTGTGTCTTCATAAATGAAAGGTAACGAAATAAGCTTACAGTAATATTTTCGTAATCAAGAGTTTTCCCAAAATATAAAGTTAATTTCGCAAGTATAAGCCATACATATGTATAGCAGTTCTCGTTTTGTTGATTTATGTTAATTTGCCACCGAAATAGCGGCGAAGGTAGCATAAACAGTAAATTCCAATTTTATGAGTTAAATGCAACTGTAATTATTATCTGGATAATTGCAAACCGACAATTAATTTCGTGTGTCTGCACTTAAAATCCTATGTCAGCATTGTCTCTGTCTAGTGTTCGCAGTTAACGACTTTGCTCAACTTTCCAAAGGATATCTGAATAATCTCCAGGAAATTCTTTAAGGAGTTTGCATAATTATAACAAAAAGCTCAAAATTTCGTTAGGGAACGAAGAGCACGCGAGTAGTTCGGCGAGCTACATTTTCCAACTTTAATTGGTGCGCGAGAGGTGGAAACTATAAACGTAAAAGAACTTCCTTCAATTCCAATTTTTTCGCAGTCCTCGAAACGCTCGCGTTCGAAAATTTACAACGCGATAAACAATTAAATGTTATATTGCGCTGGGAGAACATCAGTATCGTTCAGCATGCTCTTTAAAGTTGAGCAAACTTGGCGTATTACTAAGCATACTATAAAATCTTATGAGTGACAAGGGTGTTGTTGTAAAAACTTTTTCCAGTAATTTTGGAAAGATTTCAAAATATTCCAATTAAAGCTTTAATTACGTACCAATCAAAAATAAATGCTCCATAGTATTTCCCAATCAATTTTAATAAGATCCTCCATCTTTTAAATGTCTTTAGAATTCGCCGAGGACCCTTTCCGTGCTGGGAAGAGGACCTTTTAAAACTTTCAATAATAAATCCGTCATTACTAATATTCGCGGTCTCAAATTTGACAAATACCTACTTGGCAAATTATCGGCGGTCGGCCATCAGTTAGACCGAAATTTAAAAAAGTAAAACCTCGCCAGTTTGATTAAAACAAATTGAGAAAATAGAGCAGGGAGACTTAATTTGGAGTTTTCGAGAGCAAAATATACATAAAAGTATTTAAAATAAAATCCTGGTTTTTGCACAATGATAAATTGTGGGTCATTTTGTTTGTTGTAGTAATTACTTTCACTAAATTTTCAAATTCGACCGAATTTATATGGCTCAAGTCTAGACAGCCGCGCATCGCTGTCATCATTTAACACGGCTCGTTTCGTAGCTTACAAAAACAAGCGGTCTCTCTGAAATATCTTTTAAAACCATTTAATCCAGTATTTGTACTTTATTTTATTTGCGACATCATAAATAGCGGAAAAATCCCTCCCAGGCGTCGCGCGATCGGTTCCTAGGGATAAATAAGTGGCTAATGTTCTCGCTCCAGAGCGCCGGCAGGTCGTTAGGTCAAGTTCTGTTGACCGACTCTCTGATGAAATGGATTTTACCTTCCGGTCCCTACTAGAATCAAATCGACACATACACAGTAAGAAGTTTTTTGCTAAATTAACTACAAATTTTTGTTCCAGGAGGTCTACTACGAATTTTTAGTAAAATTAGCCAATATATAATCAAATTAACAACTTGCGTATATATAACTATTGAGTAAATTTAATTTTGTAACTCTTTCGAAAAGTAAATGCAGAATTTGTAAATCAATGTTGCTAGAGTAAAATTATAAGAATTTAATTGTTAGAATCTTATTGGGTAGATATTGCAAATAGTAGCAGTTATATTGATAACAAAAGTTGTCTAGTTAATGAAGTTTCACGGTTAATTTTATATTATAATCGTGTTGCTTTAACACATATACTTTGTGTAACTTTTGAGAAAATATTTTTATTATAGTCGATAATCTTCTAGCTGATGTAACACACTACGAAAGTGTTAATGTAACAAAATTTTTTTTGTAACTTTTAGAAAATAGTTTTGCTAATTTAAGACTGATCTAATGCTAATTTAAAAGATGACGTGTTGCAGTTTTAATAAATCCCCAGAGTTGAAATAAAACCTTTCAGATGTAGATTTTAATATAATGTTGAACTAAAATTGGTTAATAAAACTGTTGGTTTCACGTAAACAAATGTGTTAAATATATGCAAGTTGTAGATAAAAAAAAATATTTATATAACACTAACCGCCGATTTCATAATGAATTTTATAGGAAGCTTTAAATTTAAAGCTTTCTTTAAAATTTAATATAAATCGGGTGTAAATGAAATAAGCTGCAGTTGAAGTAAGTTACAATGGAAATCTTGCGCCTGTAAGATAAAAGATTAGATTTTACAAATAAAGATAGTTAAAAAATAAAAATTTTATTTAAGAAAAGTAAATTAACAATTAATTAAACACAATTAAAAAGTATAATATTTAAAAAACAATTTCAAACTTAGGAACTATAACATAAAGTTGGCCAATAAAAAATATTTCTGCGGTTTTTAAAATTAAATGCCAACAGTAAGCGCTGTCATTAGCAAACTTACATATCGACACTTCATAGGTCAATTAATTGGCGTAACCCTCATTTTAAATTTTTTTGGAAACAGAAAAAACTATAAACAAATTATTCAATTATGCATTATTATGGTTTAGAACTTCAATGTTTTTAATGCATTAAATATAAAATTTCTGGTTACACCAGACAGAAAAGGTGGCTTACGACATTTGGAACCCAAATATTCGTATAATTCGATTTTCAAAATTTTGAGAGTTACGCCAATTGACCTATGAAGTGTCGACATAATATTACTATAAGCTTAAATGAACAAACCCAATATCCTTTTCTCTGATAAATTGACGACTTCGATAATAACTCCAACTTTTGAAATGTTTAAAAAAAATGGCAAAAAGTCAGGTTTAATTCCGGCTCCCTCCTCATCGGTAAACTTGATTTCTTGTCCGATTAAATCGGGAAATGTCTTGCATGCTAAAAATTTAAAATAGAATATAAACTTACATAATTTAATAAAGAGCAAACCCTGTAACTTTAATATTTCGTAATCATTGGATTCCAATGGAATCCATTCCAACTCCTCTTTCTACTTCAAGCGAATGAAGTATTCCCGCGAAACATTGTATCCATGCGCATCATTTTCATTAATTTCAGAAGTCTACAAAATTGATTGAAAAATATTTTTTTAGTTATTTTTGTATGTATGACCCCATTTAATTTAAAAACTTAAACGAACTCTTATTTCTCAAGTTATTTGCATGGCTTGCAATGCACGGTTGAAGTCACAGACGCCTTCAATCTAAAACATAACCGTCGAGATAAAGTAACGTTGCAAATATTCGTTTCAATTACACATTAAAACGCTACATTATTAGAATAAAATTCACAATTTTAAATTAATATTATAAATTTTGTATGATTACAAGATTTTTGTATTAGTAATTATATTAGTACTAACTATTCGTACGAAGTACTTGGGTACTTCCCCGACATAATGCATAAATAAGGTTACTATATGAACGGAAATAAAATAATTTTTAAATATTTAAAATATGATTGAAGGAAATTATTTAAATATAAACGAATATAATTATTACTTACCATAATGCACAAGAGTTAATTATACAATATATTAATATTCAATTCCAAAATTTACTCTTTCTAGAACAACACTGATACAACCCGTACTAACAACTACTTAGCTTAAAATAGAATTGCGCCTTTTCTTACTTGCTAAGGTTGAAAGTTGCAAATTTTTGATTAGGTTTCCACAATTTTTCTTCTGCATAAAACCTGTGTGTTAAACTAACAATAAATGTTTTCATACATGTCATTATTTTCGCTATAAATTAAAAAAATAATTTTGTAAATCTTACACTTTTTGTTTACAAAATTTAGAATCATTAACTTAAATCTAACTTTTTATATTTTAGAACATTTCAAATGATTTGTTCTAAATTCAGCTATCACCGCAAGTTAAATTAATTATTCAACAATGCCAATTCGTGTATTTGTCAATTTTGCAACTAACTATGTTAACTTTACTTCTGTCATTTTTAACATTTTAAAATATTTTTGTAAGTGCTGATTTTACTCCTAATATTTTTTAAATTTTATTAAAATTAATTTACATCCTTAATTTTTGTAATATTAACAAAATAATTTTTACTGTGTAAGTTTTCTCATATCACGTCGTTTCCTAAATTATTTCGTAGGCATAAATTTTACGCAGTAACTATTATACTGCATAGGATAGAAAAACTAAAAGTTAAAAGGAACGTCCAGTGTTACATTCGTGCTATATGTCATTTATTATTTACAAAATGTTGCATAACCGCTAGTTTCCGTCAATCCACTTTTTACTCTTGATTTATTCAATTCAACATCGTAATGGTTAGATCGCCTGTTTCCAATCCGCAAAACCCTTCGGGGGGGTCGCTAGGTGTATTTTCTGGAAAGTTGCCAATTACTATCCATTAAATTGAAACAAATATTGTTAATACGATGCAAAATTCAATAATTTTATGAAAATTAATTTTTAATGACTTCAATGGATAATATTAATTTTGAACAAATCTTCTTTGCATGGAATTTCATGTAGGTATACCGAACTCTTCGTCTCTTAATGGTTTTGTTGGTGCCCACAACTATTCTAGTATTTTTCACAACATCGTCATCACGAAAGATGTAATTCGGGAATTCCCCAACCGTAATTTTCATTTTACGCGATATTCAAATGAATAATAGCGATTTATTTTATTTTTGTGATTGAATAAACAGATGTTGCAACATTTTCGTACAATTTTGAAAGTAAATAACATAAAACATTACCCACTCCGGGCTCTTAACGTCTATTGAGATCTCGCAGAATAAATTTTTTGTGTGGATTATTTTATAAACCAAATAACTATAATAATTACTGCGGATAATTTATTCGAAAACGGTTGATTATTCGTAATTGGGAGCTGAAACACCGAAAGTACAAAACTGTATGGATTGAAAATAGATTTTCATGACAACGTGATATTTTACAACCAAATGCATAAATTACAGTAGTACGTTTAAAAAGACCTATCCCATAAATTCGGACATTCGTTTAATGTGTTTTCAGTTTAGCTGTTCGAATTTTACAACGACCAAACGTAACGAAAAAGTTATGTGTTTGATTTCCTGAATTTAAGTGATTTTTTGTTCGTTTTTGCTATACTCACAAAAACTTAACACCAATTCACTACCGAACTAATCAAATAAATGTCACGCCAAACTACATAAAATCAAACCAAATAATTGATGGTTGTAATTAAGTTTCAGATTTTAGTTGTCCAAAAATTTTGCAACGAAAATTAAATGTCTTCGAACGAAAAACTTAGTTATATAAGTTTTCCAGTTTAAAATGAGAACAAATGAAAAATGATCGTTTAAAAACTTATCGAAGCCCCCCCGTACTTTCGATTTGCTTCTATGCTGATGCCAAAATTGAAAAACATCAATAAATCGATAGTAAAATATCGCATCTCCATAAAAAGTGTGGCAGTAAACAATCAAGTACGGAATTTTGACTATTAACCACAAATTGATTTCAATAAAGAAGAGAAGAAGTCGATCTAAATAACAAAAAAATATGAGGCGTTATTTCAATTCACATCAATGCTCGCAATGGAAATGTAAAGAAAATTGCATTGCCAAGTTCGGCGAAATAAAACGAAAGCTTGTACATACCTACATCGTTTTAACACAATAATGGTCCGAATGTTCTGTTTTTTAATGTAATTTGGTTGGTACTGTATGAGAACGGAATACTAAACCGATCACGTAAAATAAAATTTATTTGCCCTGTTTCAATGCACAACGGAATAACTGAATAGACAAGTATGGCGCATATTATATTGTGTAATAATAATATAAATCTACGCTTTTTTTTATCAACGATATTTTAGGCAAAAATTAATGATGGACCAAAAAATAAAACCCTAGCCTCCAAAGACTAACACTAATAAAATTTTTCGCCTTATTTTTTATAAAATATAAATATAAAATTGGACCGAGTATACATACATACAGCGAGGTCGCAAAGTTCGGAATAAATTGGAGAAAACATTCTTTAAAGAAGAGTTTTCACAGAAAATCTTCAGACGTGTCACTTTACTTTTTAAAATGTCACTTTTTACACTATTCTTTACAAATTTGGATCAAGCACAGCATGTCAAAAGCACGAATGTCCTTAAAGAGGACAATTTTCGAGATAACTCTGCATGCAGTACGTAATATGTAGTAAATCGCTCGTTTCGCCTAATAGCAATTTGTGTTTTAAAAAATATATACAGAAAATAAAACGTGGCACCTAAGAAGGCTGTAATTAAAATAAATTACGATTATTATCAGAGTAAAACAAATTTACACGATTAAAAATTCTATAGTAGCTTTTGAAAATTAACAGCTATAAAATACAGTTATCGTTTCTGTTGGATATAAAATGGGGGCTTAAAATATAAATTATTCGACCTGTGTTCTTTATTAGGTACGAGTTTCAAACTGGAGATTACACAGCAGACATTAATTCGAAATTTCCGATAACTGCTGCTGAGAACAGACCACGCTCTGCCTCATAAAACAGCGAAAAGTAGGAAAAAAACAATACACTTAACTTATTGGCATTGAAAAACTTTTACACGCAGCCCCAAAAAAAGTTTAAACGCACTTTTGGGTACATTACCGCGATGAAAATGAAATTAAAAAATAGCGAATACCAAAAATGCAAAGATGACAACACAAAAGAAGAAAAACCCGGAGTTAATAACTTACAGCAGCTGCAATTTGTATGATGGTCTGTTTTAATAAGGTAACAGCAAAAGCTCTCATAATTTTTATCGATTGCACTAAACCTTTTCAATCGGGTCTATAACAGTAAAATATTACTTTAATTAAAGGCAATCGAAACAAATAAAGGCAATAAATTGGAACTTGTAACAAAACCGAAAATTGGTCAATAAAGAGTTACACGAATTTGCACGTTTATAGTTAAAATAAATTAATGTAAAAAGCATCAAATAAAATACAATTTAACTTACAAATTCGCTAATCGTCCCCATTTTGAATTTTTAAAACGAGGTTTATCATAATTTGTCGCAAATAAAAATTTCTCCAAAGCCGAGTGTTCGTCGATAAATTTTATCGGATATTTGGTAATTCATCATTTTTTTTTCATTCAAAAATTAATAAACCACTAAAGGTTACTCACATTTGTAGGATGCTGATTAGCCTTATCGAACGGACAAATTTCACGAAAAATTATGCTTACCTGAAACAAACAAAAAAAATTCATATTAACGCTATTATTATAATGGAGAAATATAAACTTTTCGTTAAATTGATAAACCAAAAAAAAAAGTATTTTGAAGTAATAAATTGTTTTTCATTATGAACTAATAAATGTACCAGTAAATAATGTTAGAGCTAAGAGAAAATAATATCTTTAGGGAATGTTGAAGGTAGGTGTACATTTCAGGTCGTGTAAACTCCCATGCTTCCGTAATTTCAGGCAACGAGAAGTAAGGATTGCTGCTAGCTCCTGAATATTCAGTTTCCATTCTTGCGGCTCTCGGTTATTATTGCACATTTGCAATGTAAAGAGGGTCATTGGCTGAATTTACCTTAAATAAGAGCTCACATTCACGATCGTTAATGTACTCGCATTATAATCAAAATTTTTATAAGCGCCGATCTCCGTTGTACCCTCGAAAAATTGAATATAAATTTTTAACAATTTTCCTACAAAAAGTTTAATTTAAAAAACAATTTATCTTATTTTCTACGACGTTAATTCTTCTATTACAGGAGAAAAATAATTTTAATTTCCAAAACAAGTGAAAGCTTGTCTCGGTGCGAGAGTAATGGAGAAATTTCTTAGTGTTTATTTGCTAAACCTCATTAGGCTCTTGAATAAAAGATAAAGTAAATAAGAGAGGCATATCCAGTACAAATTGAGCTTTATTTTGATAACTACTTATTTTTCCAAGGAAAATATGAACAACGAAATTATTCTTCGGCAATGAGTAAAGCAATCCGATTTTGTTAACGCTAATTAGATTTCTGCTAAGCACTACTTGTAACAAAAATGATGAAGCCGTAAGAAAAATAAAACATTTTATCTAATTTCGTGAGAAAAGACGACTTTTCTTAAGAGCTTTTTTATTTATTAAATATTAATTAAATATTAATACCGCAGTTGTTCGTTCGTACAAAATACGTGTAAAATGCGAAAAAGACCCAACTAAGATGGGTCCCCCCAGTAATCAGTCCTTTTATGGCGGTATTTGAACTTATTTTGAGTATATTTCCCACCACTGCCCCCCCCCCCCTTTCTATCAGAAGAAAACTCGATGGCTCTTACAGGATTATCATATAATAAATGCCGAAAAGGTGGAAGCTGTTTCGATGTTCGCAGCTAATAATAAAATTGGTTCATCAAATCGAATTTAAAGCAATAAAGGACCAACGACTTTTAGTGCCGTATTAGCACCTACATACCTATTGCATTAATGTAATATGTGATTATTTGAAAGCCATAATGTTCATAATCGGTTTAATTTAAACAGCCAATTAACGATTATATTTAGTAGCAATTTGGAACCGCCGCAGGATACAAAAGCACATCTATATACGGATTAATGGATTAACATCAATAAATGCGATAAACTTGAGCGAATACAAGAAAGAAAAGTGCGTAACATCACAACATTTTTTTGTTCGTTTAATTAAACGAGGACACGGCAAACGTAATTCACTGTGATTACATTTTGGCGAAATTTCAGACTCGGTTTTGCGTTTTGATCTGCATAATGTATACTCAAAATGTGTAATATGTATGCATTCTATTTGCTGTAGGAAAACCAAGAATTGTGTATAGGTAGGTACATAACAAACATAGAAGCTTGTTGGTATTCAATTCTCAGGACAATACACAAAACACGGCAAAGCACGTGCGCATAATTACGTCGATGGAACTCTCAGCACACCTACAAAGCTACGTGTTTAGATAAAATCTACGGTTGACTATTTAACAATGATTACATGTCGAGCAGTCTAATGAATTGATAAATTTCGTTATTAATGACTTAATAAAAAGAAAAATTGGATTGATAATTTATTATTATTAATGCGCAACGTTTAATTTCAATCGTTTCGACAGGGTCTTGCAACTTGGCTCGACAGGTTTTAGAGAAATTTACATTTTTCCTTGGTCGTTCTTAGCACCCAATTCCTGGCTTAATCAAGAAGGGGAAATACATTATTGGGCCTTAGAACCCCCAACTACATTGCCTAAGAACCTCCACTTAAATCGGATTTAATATATACCGGCGTGCCCCTTTGGCTTGAAATTTATCAAAAATAGGTAGTAGTATTTTTAGAAAGCCGATTACTCTGTTATCTTTATATATATTCAATATATAAGTAAGCTCGTCAAGTTCCAAATTCAATACAAATTTTTAGATGAATTTTCTTACAAAGTCCTCGGACACATCCGCCCTTATTATTTTAAATGTCAACTTTTTCTTGTAAATATTTTTAAATGGCAACCCTTATTTTTCTGTACGGATTTCGATTAGAGCACAATTTTTTGAATACGAAAAACAATCCCCCAAGTTACAATTATTCGGGTTTACCAAAAAATTATTAATCAGCGCTGAAAAAATTAGAATTTTGTAATCGGTGACTTATTTTGGATCTCTGATCTTCGATGATCAGAGATCTCTCTGTTCGAGATCAGAGCTCCTGTGAGAAAATTGCGGAAAAAATCAATTCTCATAGAATATTAGAGAAAAAAAATGTGCCGAAAAATGTCACGAAATTCAAGCGGTTGTTAATGGTACATTTTTAAGTATTAATCGCGTATATTTGCCTTCAGCACAATTTATTATTTCATGAAATGCTTTAATATGATTCAGGTGCCCAATACGGTTACACAAATTGACACCTAACGTGGGGCGATTTCACTTATTAAATATAATTTTAGAAAACTGTTTCCTTTTTACATTATGAGTATAACGTGGTTACTATCTGGTGCGACTACCGATTATTTTAATTACGACTACGGCTATTCGCAAAAGGTAACTGACCCTTCGTCAAAAATAAATGATGGGCTCCACTTTATACAACAGAATTATCACTAAATATTAACATGATAAATATTTAAAATTAGAATATTTCGATTCTTATAAATTAATTCATCAGAAACATACCCCAGTTGTAAATAATGTAAAATATTATTTGTAGGTTTGACGTCGATCGTTCGTTCAAAATTTATTTGGGATTTTAAACAAGTAAAGGTAAACTTGGCTCCAAAATTCTTTTTTTTATTTAATAAGTAGTGGGCGATAATCTCACACTTATGTTGATTGCGACTTTATTCGAATTAAATGAGTGGAAATGAAAGGAGGGTGCAAGGTTTTGTTTTTAATTGGACCACTTGTCGCGTCCAAAAGTTAACGTCGTCGTCGAGTGACGTGAAAGCAAATTTATTCTTTAAGCCCGACATTCATTACACTGCTCATGTGTTTATCCGAACCGTACGTAATGTCAAGGGTGGTTCAATTAAACGCACCAATTTCAATCCGCGTGTCCTGATGCTCGTACAAAATTAGTTGCGATTAACTTGTTCGGGTAAGTCGACCTTTGGGAAACTTTTAAATTTGTAATTTTTGGAACGTTTAATAAAACGAACAATGGTAATTGTCGAAAAGAAAGCATCAATGTGATGTGATGTGGTGTTGGGCGTGGTGGGTGCAAACCGCAAAGTCTAAACTAACTATAGAAACTCGTGGTGGCCGTTTTCAAAGCTCGAAGCTGGTCAGCTAGTTGAACAGTTGGCAGATATACGACCATTAATAACATTTCCCATTTTGCATTATAATGCAGCTATGGGATTTAGTAGCAGTGTTGGAAACGTCATAGTGCGTACTTAAAATTACATGTGAATTTATAGCAGCTTTTAATGATACTACTAATTGTAGTAGGGGATCGTTAGGCCGTTCGCGTACATTACGACATTCAAATCAGTTTACATTTTTCAACGGTTCCGTTCAATGTTACTTATACGTATGTAATTGAATAACATCCAAAACGGTTCGTTAATATAATGTAGGAGCGCAAAACTTCGATGAAAATATTTTCGTTTGAGAGGGCAAAGGCCGCCGAGATGGCACACTGCTATAATAACGATAACGCAGGAAGAATGACATTTTAAGAACAATTCTCTGTTGGAATGCAAAGGTATCCCGAACTTATCCAAATGAGCCAGTATTTAACGTTTATTACGTCGACTTGTCAACTGTTCTGCTTTAATTAAATTCGAGCTAAGTACCTAAATGGAACTGAGAAAAATGGTCACTGATCACGACACGTACTTCAAGTAGTCCTTTTCGTCTGAATTCTATTTAATTTTCCATTTTCATCCGGAATGAACTCTTGATTCCCCTTCTACGAGAATATTAGAGCAGCATTGTTTAAAAACTCATTTTAATTTAAATTATCCATTTTATAAAAAGTCGTTACTTTTAATTACGTTTTGTAACCGCTTTGTTTTATTAAGTTGGCAAATAATTTTATAAAACACCACTTGAACCATTCAACGACTCTTTATTAGAAAATGTCGTGCGGTTGCGAGGCCGTCCTTTTATTTATATGCCTCCGCGCAAATATTATCCCAACCCGCATGACGACGAAAAAATTAACCGGAATTGCAACTAAAAACAAAAGGAAAAACTTGCCTTTAATTCCCCAGATTCTTAACATAAATCTACAATTTTTCAAGTTCCAAAAGACGTTACATCCGCGAAACGTTTCGATATACTATATCCTAAATAATTCCTCCTTTTCCTTGCGATAATAATTGTTAAACCGTTAAGAAAATGTAATACGATAGCAATAAATTTTCCAGAAAAATGTCAAGATATATAAATCCGAATGTAAACGTAAATCTGATAAAATCAGTTGTCGAAATGTTTCCTTTTCAGTTTTACATATAAGCTAAGCAAAGTGAGAATTAAATGGAAAGTTGTATATAATTGTCAGCAAAGTAATCCCCGCTAAAGTGTCCCGGGAGCGAACTTCGGACTCACCTCCGGATAAACGGGTACGATTTACGACGGAAGCGTCTAATGTTCGCCCCGAAAAACCCCTTAGACCCAAACCCGATTCCATACCGAACATGTGAGACTTCCATTATATCGTTAAAACCTGCGCTACAAATATGAAAATCGTCCGTTTTTCCTACAAATTACTTTTAACGTTTTAACTTATGCTATATTAGATTAAAAATTTTTGTGTGAGCTAATTTTAGATGCTTGATTAATGGTCCACATCACGTGCAGACGTAAAAGTTCATATTATATACAAATTAACTTAAAAAAGAATTATACAAGTGAAGGTGTGGTAATTCTAGTACGCAATGTAAAATTGTAAATGTTAACAGAAACGTTAATATTCATAGAAATTGTATTTAACAGTAACGCCCGTTTCGTAATAATAATAATTGTATTAATGTACAAATTACTAAGCCTCGGCGACGTATCTACTTTAAAATTTTCCCTCACAAATTCTTGCCTCCTTTAATTTATTGTAATTCATGATATTGAAACCGGGAAATCTGGGGGGTATAGAATATACCCCTTAACATGGGCTAAAACAGCAAACTTGCACCTGCGCTTTGTATCTACAAGGGTCAGTTTTATAATAACAGTTTAAACTAATTTCAGCTGTGCTTACACACTTTTACGTAGGGTAAAAGATAATGTTATTAAATTTAAATTATTTTATTTACTCTAAAATATCGGGAAAAACTGTATACTATCCTAATTTTTCTCCAAATTGCCCTTTTATTTCGTTAGTCTGCTCTTCTCGCTTCCTGTTTCTCCATAATTATATGTAACATCTATTATGTTACAACACGTTTACATTATTTATATAAAAAACGTGTAATCGCTTTTCAAAAAATTTACGACCCCTCCCTATGTTAAAAATCAAATGCAACGTTTAATTTAATTGCAGTTGGAAAACGAATACCTGCTTATTGAGTATATTACTACGCAAGTCGGCTATAATCAATTTAAGATATTTTCCTATATGGATGGCTCACCCTGTTAACGGGAAGATTTAGTACCACTTAACATTTGGGAATCTTTTAATAAATGTATTCTATTGTTAAGCCGTAGAAAAACGTGCCCCGAGTAAATTAATATCTGATTTATTGCAAGTTCCGCCATAAGAAAGTTGTAAATAAAAAATTAAGAAAGCCCAAACAACGCGAAAAAATATTAATTACCTTACGGTTTCGGAAGTTGATTTGCATTTTCCAATGTTAAAAAGTTAGCGAGACAAAAGAAAAGAAATTTGCGCGCCTCGAAAATGACAAAAAGTAATTTATAAAAGGTTTCGAGCATCGACTATCTACAAAACATAGTCAAATCGAGTATCAAAATGCGATGAAAAAACCAATCCAAAATGTCGCTTTATGCCTTATGCCTTCATTTTGTTTCGTGTAGGCAGAGAGCGATATGTCTTTACCACCCTTTTATATTCGGAATGTTATTTCATCCATGTTTCATCCTCACAATAGCTTAGAATATATGAAGATACGATACAGCCTTCTTATATCTAATAAAAGAGCTCCTGTTTTAGGATCCGTCTCGCTCGAATCTACTAAATATCCATTGCAAGAGAGGCAGAGATCACGAGTTATAGCAGCACACGTCGCGTCGTTGCTAAATTGTCAAGTAGATTGTGTTCCAGCAGATTGCTATGTAAACAAAAAATACTAACACGCTTCTATTTAAAATGTGCCTTTACAGTGTGTTTCCCGATAGCGATCCCACAAAATTGTGTGATGCATCCGAAAGTGGGAATAGTGTTTAAATTTTATTAAAATAATAACGTCTAATAAACTAACCGACCGACGTGCAGAGGGCGGTAGCGACGACTACATTGTTCGAGTGGCCTTTGCTTTAGAAATAAGTAAAAAAAAAGAAATATTGTTTATTCTTTCGGAAGAAATCACAAAAACCTAATTACTTAGAAAAATTTCACCAAAACCATAATAAACATCTAAATTGCAAGGAAATAAATTTGCCGAACAGTGAAAGAATAAGATATGTTAACTTGATTAAGTGTAAAACTTTTGCCAACAAAATACTTTTTCCATTAAAATTCTCCTCGCAAGTAGTAGTTGGTCTAAAAACTACTTTATTTAATTTTTTTGTTAAAACCGTCTAAAACGTTTTTGTGCGCGAAAAAATTGGAATAAAAAGAGGTAGGAAGCAAAAAAGTTTTTTCCGCAATATGTATGCATATGCAAGGATAAAATTGTGTCCCACACGTCTGCGACTATTTTTTCGCTATCAGTGCCACACTATCACGTGTGTAATAGAAGTTGAAAACGCTTTTTCTACCCTAAAACTCTTGGATTTTCGATTTCAATCCTCGTGCACGAGGTAAATAGATCGAGCGACGTGTTCTGACTTCTACGTGCTGTTTTCACACTTGCACCACAAACTTCCTCTCAGGGATATTTCAAATTCCGTTTCTCGAACATCGCCCACTAACTCATCCTCGTAACAGTTAACCAAACCATTTATAATTTCAAAAAAATTGCGAAAACCAAAGACAAAAAAAAATGAGAACAACTCCGCCGCGAGTGGTTTATCGCAATGAAAATAATAAAAAATTACTTCGGTCCTGTCGTTAAATTAAATAAAAATGGGCGGAACGAAAATTGTGTATAAATTTGAAATTTCTTCAACATTAGGTCGGGTGTAATGTTGATTAAACAAGCCAGTAATTCGAGCTTCTAATTTGTGTGTGTGAGGACGTAACCTTATTAAGGATAATTTGGGAACTTAACTTCTATTAACGTAGAAGCGTAAAATACTCCCACAAGACCACCCTTCTCGTGAAACAGGCAAATATAATTCAGAAATATTGTAAACTGCCCTTATTAAGTTACGGCTGCGAATAAACAGAAAGCTAGTGAGTTGTTTCCGCTTTGGATTCAGTCAACAGAGACACAAAATCAAGATGCCGTTCATGTGAATATAAACATCCGGGCATAAAATATTTTACAACTTCAATTTTTGCTCTACATCCCCCTTTTTATCTAATTAACTAAATTATCCTTAAAAATTTCTTTTAAACGAAACACAATATATCAACGTCCTTAAAATTTGTCAAATATATCACGTCTACGTGCATGATGTCATAAATTTAGACAAAGCAATTGCATGTCTCAGCCAAAACGTCGAGCGTGATTAAGTTAAAACGTTTCCTTAACAAAAAGCTGTCGTTTCGGTCAAGAACACCTGAAGACATTTTACTAAAATGTAAAATTCGGGTTAGTAGTCGACCATAATATTATATTTTTAATTGACGCCCGCCCTACGCAATTTACGATTATCCCGATTAAAAAAATTAAATCGATTTTTTAGACTGAAAACCGAGATCACGGATTTGATTAGGGGTTGTCATTGCAACGAGTAGAAAAATTACTGCAGTCACGAAGGTAAACGATAAAACTTAAAATTAGTTATCATCAGATAATTTCGGTTCAAGTACCAGGAATATCTTCTTCTACATAATTTTCTAATCGAACGAATAATTTATTATAACGATAAAGAATATAATTAATAGAAATATGCGTGACGTTATAATAATATATTTATTATTATGAATTTTTGAAAAAAAAAAAGAAAAGAAACTTCCTTTCAAGTTTGAACCTTTCCTAAACTACTTGAATCTAAAGTATAAACTTAAAATAAATAGAAGTTTTAGTTCTCTTCTTGTACGATGTGCGATCAATAACAACAAAGATTCCATAAGGGAATAACAGAAATAGAGCAGCTCTCCCACTTTGGATAATTCCGGCAGGATATACACGAAAACAGTGGTAAAATTATAACTATGTATAAGGGCCTTAGTTTAATTAAGCTTCTACTGTAACGTTGATGCAATTAGCTGACTATCAATAGCACAATTTTGTAACGTGGTAGATTAATTTGAAATGAACTCGTGCAGCGTATAATCTTCACTAACTATGCCATGAAATCCTATCGTAATGTACATATTCATTTGACGAAATCGATTGTTCTCATTCAGACTAATAGTTTGGAATCCCCATTAATTTCGTTTAAAAAAAAACTACGTGGTATGTCCATTATGATACTATAAGATGGTGTTTCCAAAAATATGATTCTTCAATCTCCAATCGATGATATGCTTCCTTAGAGGAAGGTTCTCGAAACTCATTTTCTTTAGTTCAAGTTGTACTTTTGTTGATTTTGGCGTCAGTGAAAATTTTCATTTCAGAAATCGGCTAAACCTCAAAATGGTTAAACTGCAAATGGATCTTAGTTTGCAATAATGCAATATCGGGAAAACGAAGGAAGAAAAACTAAATTGGTTGCAAAATAAAAGCATCGGAACATAACTCTTCGAGATAAGTAATTCATAATATCAATCAAGATATTTTATATTGCGTGCCATTAAACAACTTCGATAGAAAAAATATGAAAATTTTATCTGCAAAATTACAGCTAAAGAATTTATTCACGAGTTTTCGTGTCGCAAAAATGTTAATTTGTTTTTTTATTGTGGGGAAGTGTGTGAATTATTATGAATGTATCGTTTCCCGTTGTTGTCCCCATTAAATCCGTACTGTAGACAGACAAAATGTCAAAATTCTTCCTCTATTGCATAGTTTTCCTAGCCTTTTTAATCAGATTTCGTGAGTAGTATAAAAACTTTTATATCTGGCACGCAAACAAGTTAGGAAAACCGACTAAAAATTTAAAGGTTTCATTTTAAAATTGTTGGTGGCACTAAATCAGCAAAAGTTTTAAAGAATTTTAAGTGGAAAGTTAAAATTAAAATGAATGATGTAATGGACTGTTTCCTTTTGAGAATTTCCTTTTGTTAAGTTTTCCTACGCCAAGGAAACCAAATATACAAAGAAGTTTCTATCTCTGCGACCAAACAACCCCTTCTTGTCTTTGCGAATAATTTTTTTAATTGCGAAAGAAAGTTAAATAAATTCTCGAGCGAGGCAATAAACTATCGGTTGAGTTGTGAAAGGCTTAGGTGTAGATTTCGACGATTTTCTTGATTTCCCTTCGCAAGATAACATCTATCAACGACCTGCGTCACCGGTTAACGGTTAACTACACTAAGAAATTGCAGCAAGATTTATAGCGCCTCCTTTATTACTGTAACATAATACATTTAGGTTAATTAAGCGCTCTTGTAGTTTGCATAACAATTAAATTTTGATTTTCTCTATAATAACTGTAGTATTATTTAACCTTTCTAATTGCCTTAATTATAATAATTTCGCTCTGGCGGCAAAGCGGTTTAATCGAATTTATTTATCGATAGGGAGCGAGATAGAAAAAGAAGTAAGCCAAAGATTCCATAAAACAAATCTCAACTATTAAAAGAAAACGAATTGTAAGTTTTATGGCCTACGGTAGTCTAAATGTGAGGATTTCTTTAAAATCCCACAAAACTGCTAAAATAAATCTATTTAACAGCCATTATTGTCGGCTCGAAGATTCTTCCGACTGCGCCAATTTTTATAAAAACAATACGAAATCGGGCGCTAAAATTTAGTTGCCTCCGAAATGTAAAATATAAGTAAAAGCGTAGCACTGTATTTGTGAGCTCCACATGTAATTCGCATGAAACTAAGTGGAGCGTGTTAAGTCGCAATTTCGAATCTTGGCAATGCACAAGTCATGTAAACTTATCCTCTTATCTGCCTAAGTCGTTTGCCCACATTACAGAGATCTCGTGGACTTACTTGCACTTTGAAATGCAACTCATGGAGATCTCTCCTAAATGCTTATATAACTTTCAAATAAATTAAGGCAAACTCCCTAACTTGCCAGCTTTTACCTAACAAATTTCTAATTAGCTTGTTTACTAACAAACTTCCAATGATTTCAGATTAGAAAAGGCATAAATTGCGCAGCTTAATATTATTAGCGATCTTCCAAAATTCAATAGCACCACTACTTCACGTATTCCTTTTATCGATCATTAGCCAAGCAGCGCGATATCAAAATAAGAGATAGGATCTCAAATTCAATCGGCAGCATGGGCAAAGATTCAACGCAAAGCATCTTCGTATCTTTTCTCTTTTCACCACCGTCCCCCCCATCATAGGCTGAAATAAGTATTTCATTTTAATCGAATCGCGAGACTTTGCGCTGCTAAATATTATATTTCGTACATCTTTTCATCGCTCTTACCCCTACGAAACATCAAATAGAGAAGATATGCCAGTTATCATCCTTCAACAAATGCATCGGTTCTTGCAAATTGCAGTTAAAACTCCCCTATTTTATTGTTAGTGCCGAATAATGGTAAATGGTAAGAAATCCCGAAATGGCTATAACACTGAAATGCGGCAGACAAAATTTCGCATTGTTGTCGTTTCCAAGATATATATTCTTTTCTTTAAGAAGTTTGAAAACATAGAATATAAAGTTAGTAATGGTGTGTAGATAAAATGCAACGATCGGGATACTAGAAAATAGTCAATTAAAAAGTAATATTCCTTATTTAAATCTCGGCTAACGCACGAAAGTTTTTTGTATGCAATATTTATTCATAAACACAATTCGATTTTGTTCGCTAGCATCTTCATGCAACAGCAAACAATAACAGTCTTTGATGTTTAAGATTTATTTGCAAAGCGAAATCAGTAAGAAATTCAAAATTACACAAAGAACTTGGCCCGCCTAATGTTTTATGCAAAATCTACCAATCGGCGAATTAAAAATTCCACCTTCTGTCCGTCCCAATTGGAAAGCGAAATAGTAAACTAATTGATTTAATTACAAGTGAAAGAAGGATTATTATTTGAGCCATATTCTTGTATATACCAATAAATTACAATTAAAACCCCCATGTTTGCTCTATTTACCTGTTGTAGCTTTACAAATTAAGCCAAATCTGAATTTAGAATGGATAATATTTTCTCGTTTCTGTTGATGAAAGATGACATGCACACGAATGTCGTTATGTCTAATTGCTTCTATAAACAGCACTAATACCACTGCAATGTTAATTGCTTGCACAATTTCCAATAATTCTAATAGAAATGACGATGTCATATTAATTATTAACTATGCGATAATGTCATAGATCACTTTTTCTTATGAGACAACTTAATATCCAAAAGAATAGAAAAATGTCGATTCACTCTTAAAACTAGAAAAGATTTAAAAAAAGAAATCTCTGTAAGCAGCAGCCAAGATGATTCTGTACTGAAAAATGTTATACCATTTCCTGCATCGAATTAATGGAAAAAATCGCGGAAAATACTTCGTGACACGGGAGGAGGGTAATAGTTCATCGTAAAAGCTTATAATTATCTAATGGGCTATGGATTTTATTCGTCTTCATATTCTATAGAACAAAAATGTAATTGCAGAAATTATAAGTCAGACCAGGTAAGCTGTTCATCATTCTCTTATTATTGGCATTATAAATTTTCCATTTTTTGCCTTCGTTGTATTTCGTTGAAATTCCACATTTCAAATGTTTCCAATCTTCTCGTTCAATTTATATCCTTCCAAGCATCATCGATATTTTAAAACCAACAGAATAAAGTATTATTTTCCCATTCGATAACCAAGGATTTTTCCAAGGAGTCCATGTTTTTGATATTAATTTTCTGTATACATATTTTCTCCCCAGCCGCAAGTTGATCGAGAAGAAACTTCAACAATCTTACGTTGTTAGTTCTTCACTTCCACAGAGTGATTTAGCAAAAAATAGTTCTTCTGAGTACAAATTGAATAGAAGTTAAGAAAATACGCACTCCTGTTTCATTCCTCTTTGCAGATTAATGCGTCCTTCGTTCTCGTTCAGCATCTCAATTCCAGTCCATTTTCTTCTTTTCGTATAAGTCTCTTCTCAACCGGAATTCTGACAAAATGCCGTGCTTGAATTTTTCGAAAGCTCCTTCATAATTTACGAAATATTGGTAAACGTCACATATTCATTTCGTATTTAGTTATAAATTCTGACGTACAGATATCTCAAAATCACTTGAACACATGTGACATCAAGCTTATGAGCCTGGAACAAACACCGGAGCTGTCGCAATATATCTCGTCCAAGATACCATTGATTAACCTTCGTTCTTAACTGCTTGTACTAAGTTTTCATGCCATTTTCTATAAAATTTTATAAAACTATAATTTGTAGGAGCATTTAAATGTTCTTTATCTCGACAAGAACATGCACATAGATCCTTGATAAAATTATAAATTCGCAAGTTGTGATGACGATGATGTTGGTGTAAAATATTATAGCAAAAGTAAGATAAAATTTAGCTTAATAAATTAAAAACCTTTTAAATTTGTATGAAAATGAGTGAACTAAAACAATTAGGTTTTAATAACGGTTATATAAGTAACAGTTGAAAAGTTTCGCACTTAATATTTAACTAAACGTTATATCTTTCAGTTCCAGTGCGCAAATGTTAATTAAACGAGGCTTTTAGATCGTAATTATAATTTTAACGACTACCTTTATGTACTAAAAACAAACAAAAAGTAGCATAAAAGATACGATAAGTTTAAGGCTACTCGTTAAGTAAATGAAATAATAAAATGCTACGAGAGAGAATAAAGTAAGACATCAAAAGGAATTGCCCTAGTATAAGAAATCCGTAAGAAGAAAAACTAGTAGGTTTTATGCAATTTTCCAACAAAGACATATCAAGAAAAGTTTTTACTTTATTTTCCAGCAATTCCACTAAGCTCGCAATAGACGTAGCGTTTAATATATATGACCAATATCCATTTAAGTTTTCTATAGGCAGCGGTCTCCGTGGCCAACTTTCCAAACCATTCGCCACTTACTCAGATTACACATGACAAAGCCTACGCTGTTACATGACAAAATTGGATTGCATTAGATAAGGACCTTCATTCACTTATGCTTCTGTTTTACCCACCCACTGTCAAATAATAATTTCATTTCACCTTTACCTGCCATATTTTTTGTTTTCCCAAAAATTAAATTACAATTTTATTAAAGCAAGCATAGTAGTTAGTAGGGTACTTCAAAATTCAAGTAATGCAGGGTCATTGTTCATTTATTTTAATTTTTGTAAAAAAAAAAAGACGACCGTGACAGGACTCGAACCTGCAATCTTCGGATTCGAAGTCCGACGCCTTATCCATTAGGCCACACGGTCTCCTACCCTATTTCATACCAACCCCTGTAAACGAACGGAACATCGATCAGGTCAAAACGTTATAAATTTATTTTCGATAAATATTTCATCTAACCAAATGACAAAATGCTTAAAGATATTATGCATCAATCTAACTTTTCGTCGTCCTTTATAGCGAAAAATATAGCACACATTGGTTTATTAAACGGAAATATTGAAATATATCGCTTACGCGATATTCAGAATTGACAAATTGGTATATAACAGTAAATGTACCTTTATTACGTCATAAATTGACAGTAAAATGCAGATCTCCTCCTTAAAGACGTCGGGAAATTGAAGATGTATATCAAGCAGCCACCACGAGGGTGACATTACGGTTGCAGGTTACATTCATCGACTGATACAAATTTTGAAACATTACGCAAGAAAAACTTTTAAAATGATTTAAGTGGATTTGCGAATAATGCATTAATTTGGAAGCATTTTCGCACCTCGCCTTATCCAGACAGTTATCGCTTACACAAGGAAATCCTCGAACACCAAGATTAGAAAGAATTCCAATTTAAAAACTACTTTACAACTAAAACTCGCCTAACTTTCTTAAATCTAGGATCAACGGGATTAAGAGTTCTTTCCACACAATTTTTTGTTTGGCGTGACTTAGAGTGTCTAATTAGCTACCTACTTGAAAGTAGTATTGCAATCATATATACTACACAAGTTTCATTTTGACTTTGAAAACCTAAAAGAAGAACAAAATCGTCGCAACATCTCGAGGTAATTTGCGCCGTGGTAATGAAAAATTGAAATAGTTTTACAAAAACAAAGCAATCTTTGTGTATGAAAATTTAAAAGAAGATAATATTGCCCGCCGGCGCTGGTAGGTATCCACTTTTCCGTTGTAAATAACAAACAAAACTATGAAAATCTCGGTTGGATAAAACTCCATTAGTTGAGAAGCATTAGCATTTCAAAGGAAGTAAAGGAAATGGAAATAGTGCTTATTCGGGAGCTGTTGTTCGTTTACCTGTCTGTATTCCATAATACATGGGATGGCGGATGATAACGACGTTGCTTGGTGGGAAAGTAATCAAGAAAAAAAGAAAAACGGTTGTCGTAACAAGACCACTTTGTATAATAGAGTGCCGCACCGCGAGGTTGCTGAAAGAAAAAATACCAAAAGAAACCAAACACCAATACTTGATAGAATAATTGAAACGTTAACTAACGGCCGTTGTATCAAGAATGAAAGCTTTTGAAACTCAAATCCACCATGTTATCCTCTACCCGATTGTTATTTTAGATCGCCAAAGTTGTAAGCTTTCCAGTACACAATGGGGCGGAATAGAATAAAACTAGTGCGAGATAGGATTAAAATAAGCTCAGATTGATTCGACGAGATGATTACGAAGAATTAACGGAATGATTGGTCAATTCTGATAATTTTAATAGAATAATCCATTATACCGTCAAGCGAATACAATTTATGTAACCAATTAGTTTGCTAATCAGTAAAGCGCATATCAGTTGCACCTGATGTACTGCCTGAATCGTCGAATTTTCCTTAAAAATGATTTCCTTTTATTATTTTAGTTGGGTAGTCGTTATAATGTAGGTATAGCGCGCCGAATAACGGGTTATATGGAGAGGATATTGAAAAATCTTGCAATTGATTGCAGATTTAGCCTTACATATACAATTTCTTCATCATTTTTGCCTAATATTCGTACTAGTGCTTATTTTCACGTTTGAGATTTGCAGTAGTTGTAGATAGATGTGGGTAAAATCAGTCAGCCAAATTTACTTTAAAGTTTAATGCACACCGGCTAAATATGCAATTTGGCCGACTGTACTGTTCTGCGATAGAAGCGAGCGCATATCGCGGCGGTAGATCTTCAGAATGGCTCCTGAAGCGGCCCTACTTGCATATCCATCTCCTGAAAATGTGAATTGTGCTCTTTATTATATATTCTACCCATTTTTTATTGCTTATATTGATCGTATAATTTATTAGTTTTTATATCCAACTTTTTTTACTAAATTTTATGTTTGAATTTCTAACTGAAAACGACCACCGCGTTTCAGAATTTCTCACTCTAATATCGGCTTATACGATTCGGGTTTAGCAAAATCAAATTTATCGACCCCAAGTTTAGCCTATATTACGCCTACATTACATTTATATTTTTTCTACTATTAATAAAGTGTTTTAGTTTTCCTTTTGTACAATCGATCACGAAAGAGCGCCATCTAGTAGCGAAAAATTAGGGAATTTTCATTTGAGAAAATTATATTTCTCCGTTTCGTTATTATTTGTTAAGCAAATTTGGTTAGCGATGGGCACTTGAATCCGGTCCAAATGGTGAAGTTCGTTGGGCGCAATCAAAGGTTACGTTGTACTTTTTGGTGACCGACAGCCTTTCTGCGAGCTTTCCTCGAAGGTGGAATAGGAGACGGTTAAAATAAATACACATTAAAGTAATTAAGCAAATCCCTGGTGTGCAAGGATCTGGGATAAAGTAACTATGGGCCGAACCCCAATTCTAATCCCAAGTTTGTTGAGCACTGTTTAACTTGTTGTCGTTCTGGGATGTGCGATATCTACTGTTACCTACTACAGTCGGTTACAACTTGTGCAAATTAATATCACTTCGCAGAGCGTGTATTAACTGGAATTTGAAATATGAGGCTTAGATAAACGTACGTGAATATAATGGAAGCTAATGCCGCAATCTACTGAATGTAAAGTTATGTACGCGAATTACAATAAAGATAACGGAAGCGCTTCCAAAGATTAGGCTGTAGTTTCATTTTAATGAAGGGATTAATTTTCCTAAAGGTCTTTATGCTTTTGCTGCCCTATTACTTTGTTTGTATATATGTTGGTGCACCGATTTCCACTTTTCCTCAAACGTTTCTACAAACCCGTTTCGACCTTACTTTGTTGCCATTCTTCGCTCTCCATTCATACGACTTGACGTGACGTCCGTTTCGTTTAAAGTGTATGTGCCTCTAATTGACTGCCATTAGCGAAAGATTTCGAATACACTCTTGTAGTGTTTTTTATTGTAGTGTTTAATTATTATCGAAGTTTTACCTACGAATTTGTAGTTTGCCGTTACTTTTATTTGTAAGAAAACTTTTCCGTCCTAGGGTAAATAACTCAAACATTTCCACTATTTGTTGAGATTTAGGACAACGACTTGGAAACTATGTGAACCGTTTAGGGAATTCAAAAGCCACGACGAAAATTTTTGAGGTAGAACGACAATTTTATTTTTTAATAATTTCTTTTTAATAGCGTGTCAATCTTGAAAAATTCGAACAATCTTGTTCAAATAATTCTGTTGTTATTTGCTGCACAAATAATGCGAATCAATTTAAGCCATCAAATGATCGAAATCAATGTTGACAATAAAAGTGTGTACAATTTTGTACTCCGTAATATTATATACTATACGCAGGGTGTTCAATATGTTCTCGATAGCTCTAAATATTTTGAAGAAAAAATCCTGCAATGATAAACAATTCAATACTATGAATTTTTCATTAATATAATGAATTTTGTTCGTCGATGCAAAAATGATAACCTTTCACATTTTTTTTCAGCGTGTTCTTAAAAGTTAATTGATCAATAAAAATCGAAGTATTTTGAGCTATTGCTATAGACTTGTTAATGCCACTTTATTTAATTTTTAAATTTTAATTTAAAATTAAAATTAGTTTTAGAAAATGTTAAAACTTTATTTTCCCACGAGTTTAATATATAATCTACGAATTAAAAAAAATAATTGTTTCTACTTGTACAATATGTTCGAAATGAAAATTGTTTGGATATATTATTATAAGTACATAATAATTGGGGTATTAACGAAAATCTTATGGCTTATTTCATTTGGAAGCTTTGGCGGTTGTCCTAAAAACACGTTTAAAAATCATTAATTAATTCGGCTGCTCTACTCATAGACAACACACTCATTCAAGAGTCGAACCGGCAGAATTAAAGCAATTTGGGCTTGATTTAGCACTCTTGAGTGGAATTAACTGGAATGCACCCTCAAACGAATTCCTTTTACCAATATGCTACACGTCGACGCCATCGCAATTGGTTAAGTTTTGTTAAAAAAATAATTAATTAATTTTGATGAAAATAATATTAAGCATCAAAAAATTATAACGTCTTCGTTGTATATCAAACTAAAAGAAAAATGTCTCGTTTACTTCGTATTTCAGACGAAAAAGAAAAAACCGAACTGATGTCGGTTTCAGTGAGTTGACATCCCCTCATTCATCTCGTTACTACATTGACAGGCGACAGCGAAACGGGGAAACTTTTTAACTTTTGTCACCTTTTGAAATAACACATACACGCGAAAGCTCAGCCAGAAATTGACAGTTCACTTTTAAAAAGTACAAACGATGACACTCGAGAATTTTAGAAACGAATTATAAAGTGGAACACAATTTTTCATAACATAGTTTTCAAATTAAAAAACATTTTTAAAGCTACTACATACCAAAAGATGAAGTCGAAGAAGTACCTCAAAGAAAAACCTTCAGTATTTAAAGCACGTTCCTCTTTATTGTTAGTTAGAAAACGTAATAAACTTCCAGAACGTATAAGGCATACTTTTAGTTTACTTTGCCACGTCTCTACGGGTTCTCTCTCGCGGTTTCAAAGTGCAAAAACCTAACCCATACCGGTCTTAATGTGAACGCATCTTTGGAATCAAAATAAAAGAGATCTCGGCAAAGGTTTAAAAATTGCAGTTTGAAAGAAAAATCTCGTAATTTCATTCGGTGGCCGTTTTTGTCCGTCGAAAAGAGCAAACGAGGCAAAAAAGTTTTAAAGTGCACCGTCGACTATACTCTTTTTTTTAACTTGAAACGCGCCAGCATAAAGTTAATTTTTCACCCAAAAATAAAAGTGCTACCGTACGATCCCCGACAAATGCAAGAAACTTGAAATTTTGCATAATATCTTAAAGCTCCGAAAAGAAAACTCAATAACGTTTTGGCTATGAAAACCCTAAACTAGTTATGGCGGAATAGAAATTTGATAAACTACGCACGGGAGCAGTGTAAAATAATATACAATAATATGCCAACTTTCGACAGATCGTTTTGGTCATTAAAATAAGAACAATAAATATGAATATTATATTGTAAGCAGCAGATACTTACGATTTTGCACGAAATACCGAGTCGACTTACCTGAAATAAAAAAAAGGATAAGAAAATGCACAATAAAAAAGATTACATTTAAAACGCTTTTCCGTTATGAAATTAAATTAAACATTTACTCCGTCTATTCGAAAAATCCACGCTTACTCCGTCCAATCATTAAAAACCCATTCAACTCGACAATTTCTGAAATACTTTTACTCTAACATAGCGTAGCAATTTCCTATAAATTTAAACTGCAGAGAACTTAACTGCAAGTATTGTAACCGACAATCAATGTACTTACTTGCGAAGAAAGAACATTTAAAAATATTTCCGCAAAAAATCAAATTTTGTATTGCGAGCAGGTTTTTTAAAAGCATTCGGATGATCTTTCCGCACGTAAAGTTATATTTTGGCTACTTGATGCTAAGGACAGTTCTAATATTTCACATTTCAATACTATAAAGCGTTTTACTTAAGGTATACATATTGAATTTTCTCACATTTTATGAAAGGGTAGTATTAATAAATTGAATGATAATATCGTCGTCGAGGGATATAAATGTCACTACTCAATTGAATGCTATGTGACCATTATATAAATTCTATAAATGCTTTTACACACATGCATCTTCTTAATGGGATATTTTACAATAATTTATTTCGCTTTCTGTCCAATTGTTCCACAAAACCATTTCCACTGTACGTCTGCCTTGTGAATTATAAGCAAAAATCTTCTCAATCCTGGATGCCAAAAAAACCTTATACCTGTAACATTTACACCTTCAACAATTTACACAATTACTGTCGATCCAGGTTGTCACATATAAATTTTATAACGAGATTCTTATAGAAATCGAATTACTAGTTACTTTGCTGACAAATTAATTTAACGAATCTCTCATTAATTTTAAGTATTTAAATTTAAAGGAATCAGACAATTTTTTATTCGTTGTGTTTAAAAATTATCTAAAAGAGCAAAATGAACAAGCGAACCTAAGAAAGTTATTTAAAAATCCAATTAATATCTTAAACTGCAAAATAAACGTTCGCATCGGCCGGGAAAATCTATGGAGAAGGCAAAGAAAAACCTCACTGATGTCACCGTTACGTTGCCATATGTAGGTGGAACTCGGCATAAAACGTGCGAAAGTAAGTCGGGAAATCATTTATATTATAATTATTATTGCTCGATTGTTAATCATTTTCGTGCAACGTTGAACTGTCCGTTATAACTCCATTTGGATATACTACTCAACATTTAAGCTTGAATTTCTCCTTCAGAGATGGATTTTATGGATAGATTTTACGAGATGGGAATTAAAGTTGAAAAGTTGTACTTAACATTAATTTTCTCGAGTAGGAATGTGAAAGTCAAAAGTAAACTTGCTCGATGATTGGGGGATACATACATACATAATCAGTAATTTTGTAATTGATATGATTAATAAAGTAACTTTAGAAAATGTATAAAGTGATTGTTTGATTGGAGAATCTTATAAATCCATGAAGTGGATCCTACCTACAATAATAAAGAAAATTTTTTGTTAGTTATTATTGCAGATGAAAACGGTTTTCTTCAAATTACCTTTATCACTGTAGTCCTTTTGCCTTATTCCTAGAAGCCAGGATAGCTTCTTCGTTGTTCCTTCCAATAAACATAAGTCACTCACAAACTCAAACACTATCACATATATTTTCACTTAAGTATTAAAAAGAAAATTGTTCTCGATTATTAAGAAAGCTTTCATCACGATTTTTCACGATAATTCGAACTCGAAACACCACACTGTCGTTCGCGGAAAACCGAACACTTTTCCGAAATTTCTCCATACGATTACTTTGCACTAGCATTTTGTGGAATGCGATTTTTGTTTTGATTGGTTAAATTTCAATAAAAGGTTCAAATTTTACTAATCAAAACAAAAATCTCATTCCGCAAATCGCTAGTGCGTGTGTTCAGCTTAAGGCCTTACAAACGAATGACTGATAAGAGTCCGTACGGAGCATCGCGTCATAATTTGTATATAACTTTTTTTTGTTTCCTGTTTGCAATTTTAATCGAACTTTGTAAGTTATATACAAATTATGACGCAGTGCCCCGTACGAACTCATATCAGTCATTCGTTTGTAAGGCCTTAAGCTGAACACACGCACTAGCGATTTGCGGAATAAGATTTTTGTTTTGATTAGTAAAATTTGAACCTTTTATTGAAATTTAACCAATCAAAACAAAAATCGTATTCCGCAAAACGCTAGTGTATGTATTCAGCTTAAAAGTAATCGTATGGAGAAAATTCGGAAAAGTGTTCGGTTTTCCGCGAACGACAGTGTGGTGTTTCGAGTTCGAATTATCGTGAAAAATTGTGATGAAAGCTTTCTTAATAATCGAGAACAATTTTCTTTTTAATACTTAAGTGAAAATGTATGTGATAGTGTTCGGGTTTATGAATGACTTATGTTTATTGGAAGGAATAACGAAGAAGCTATCCTGGCTTCTAGGAATAAGGCAAAAGGACTACAGTGATAAAGGTAATTTGAAGAAAACCGTTCTCATCTGCAATGATAACTAACAAATAATTTTCTTTATTATTGTATAGGTAGGGCCCACTTCATGGATTTGCCAGCAAGTCAGGTTAGTAAAATTTTCGCTCCAGTGATATAGCCAGTGAATATAGTTTGATATTGTGAAAAAATGCATTTTTCTTTAAATGCACGAACTGCAGTTAGGTAAGAAAAGTTTTTTCACGTTCTGAAGTAAAAAACTGCAAATAACCTTAGATCATAGATCTAAGCAAATAACTGATTTTGTTCCTCCGTAGTTTTTATTGCTTGAAAGTTGGTTAATTCGTTAAGCTTTCAATAAATCACATTGTCAAGCCGTCAACAGGATAGATTTAAATATATCCCAAAATAAAAATTAATAAAACATTTCGTTAATATACCTATTAATGCCGAGCAGGCGAATAGTGAAGTATTTAGGACTCAGATCTAGTTGGGAAGTGGTCCTAGAAAGAGACTAAAATTATGGAGTTCAGAATAGGCACTTGAGTCCGGTTAACCGGATCAACGTCAGTCTCCAAAAAATCAAACGTTATCTTTTCAAGAAACAAAATCAAAAATCTTTCAAAAAGGTAATAATTTTTTTTTAAAACCAGAAGCGACCTAACGTTAAAACCGAGTAACCTTTCAAGACCTTACGATTGTATATTTTTTTATATCAAAATGATGAAGACGGGATGCCAACTTCACAAAGATTTACAGATCATCAAATTTAGTATTCATTTAAAATAACAGTGACAAATTCAGGGCCGGATTATCCAATAGGCAAACTAAGCAGCTGCCTAGGGGCGCCGAGTAGTAAAGGGGCGCTTAAAGGTTTTTTAATTTTGTGATAGTTTTATACTCCTCAGTTTATTTGACTTTAGTTAGACTTTTAGGATATCTGATATCTGAATAGCAGATGCTATTGATATGCTAGCATATCGAATAATTAAATCTAACTAAAGTGAACTCAGGAGTATACAACTCAGGAGACTCAGGATTATACAACTCAGGAGACTCAGGAGTATACAACTATCACAAAATAGGTAAATAGTCGAGGGATAAACCACGGTCAAAAATTGTGTACACCAGACTTCCTACTACTTCGGACTTCCCATACTTCCCACAAGTTGTACACCAGACTTCCCGTGAGATTTACCCCTCGCGAAAGTCAGTGATTATTAAAATAAATGTAAATTGGAAGATCAAATTTGGAGATCAAAAATCAAAATTGGAAAGTATAAATTTGAAAGTTTTGAAGTATGTTTTTGTAAAATTATTATCAACCCTAAAATAATGCAGTTTGTATTAAACTGGCTCGCGGACCAGTAAATCAGGAGAATAAAAGTAGGTTTTCAAATAAGTGTAAATATTACTTGGTTTACATTTTCGACTTCTTGGATGACCATTTGGTAGGGAAAAGAAGAGATATTTGCAACAAACCTTGGATCTCTTCCAATTCTATGAGATCCAGGTTTTCATCTGGAAGGATAGTCCACAAGATAAATCTTAGAACCCCAACACCTCCAAACTTACTATCCTGCTTTCAGAACTTCCAGAGGTTACCAACCCGATGAATTGATACTGTATGGATCAGAAGCTTCATTGAGTTTAACAGATTGAGTTATTCCTTCACAATGATTGGGTAATCGAGTACTAGTGGGATTGTCAGAAAGTTAAAACTTTTGTTCTATTGAATTCTTCCGCCGATAACTTGAATATTATCCACATCGAAGTTTGCCAAAAAATGTTTTCAGTTCCCATGATATCGAAATTACATAATCGTTTCGTGATTAAATAGCCGACTAACCGCTCGATGCAAACGCAGTACTCGTTCACGGCGAGTATCTAAACCTTCCAACACTTTGTGGAGAACGTAATTAAATAATAGCAAAAAAGTGAGCGACAAAGTAGAACAGTATTTGTTTCGTTATTGTGCAAAGGTAATTTAATACCGAAAACTCGTTTATTATGACAACAAAATCGCTACTAATTTACTTTAAAATTAACACCCTTGTAAGCTGACTATAAAGATGTGTTGTAAGCTTGCGTGCTACATATATCTTTTTATCTACCCCATTAAAATTTGTTTAAAATTAAACAGATGCAACGTTTTCTGGCACGAAAGTCAATTAACGTTGTAAAAAATAATGAATAAAATTTAGCAACACGAATTGCGAAAAATTAAAACGGCAATAACTTTGCCAATATTGCAGGAAAGGAGTTTGAAAAACTAAATCATTAAACGAAAAACGATTTCGTTATATCTTAAAAGAAAAAAAATGAACATTATTTCTGAGTTGTGTTGGTGGTTAGAAAGTTAAGGCTTCGTGTCTCAACGGGAATCTGCAGTTTGCCGCCGCCGGTGTTACCATGATTTAATGCAACACTTTTTGACCCAAACCAGCAGTTTGCCAAACCAGAACTCGGAATATGTAGGAGTAGTTAAAATTGTAACTGCAAAACTTTCTTATTGAAATACAAAACTATATGAATCTTAGTTTAAGATACAGGAAAGTTAGATGCACAAAAAAACTCGATTGAAAAGTTGTAAAATGCACGTCCGATTTTAAAGTTGCATTTTATAAATTTTCGTTTAAACCAGACAGTTTCGATTTAGTTGATTTGTGGTTTTCTTTAGTGGTTAAAAGTTCTCCTTTTTAATATTTTTTTTTAAATGGTTACGTGGAGCATATTTTTTTGATATGGAATATATCAAAGTAGAGAAAACCTCTAAAGGCTTCCGTCGTTTATGATAGCAATTTCATCTGTAATGGATTTTCCTGCTTCAAGTAAAATAAACAAGAAATCTATGTACATCGCCCAGTGAGGAAACGCTTCCTCTTTCTATTCCAACCCTAAAATCAACACTAATACTTTCCTACCGACGATCCATTTAATAGCCATTTTAGTGCATATTATATAACTCTTTGCATTTGGTAAAATATATTTTAAAAATGTTCGAGTTCGATTGCGGTTACCTATAGCCGCAATTAAATTTAAAATAAATTAAGCTCTTAATAAAAACGGTTAAATTTCAATTCTTAATTAGAACAAACCAGATCATCCTTAAATTACTGTTGAATAAATTTTTAATTACGGAATTAACAAACAGGATAGAAATTATTTGAGTTTATTTTTAATAAAAATATAACTAATTTATTATTCCCTTAATTAAAAGATGGTTCTTGTAAAAATATTAGCAAAAAATGTCTGACGTCAGGGCGACTGACGATGACATAATATAACAAAAACAGATTTTGGCAATTTTAAAATATGGATGTTTTCGATAAATTACAACTAACAAATATGCCAAAACCTTTCTCTAAATTTGTCTGAAACTGTAGGTCCTCTTTACTCGACATTAGCACGCAGGAGAGAAAGAGATGATAGGAAAATTTCTGATTTGAAAAAAATTGAACAAAACTTTTTATAAATTATTGCACAAACGTAAAACCTACCAAAAGTTTTTTTTCTAAATCAATTCTAATATTTTCTCAAAAGTTGAGTGAATAAGAAGGGTCGATTAAAACGTGTCGTGTTCGATCGATCGATATTGAAAATTTGTTTACGATATCATTGCAGTTGCGTTTGTAATTTAAATAAAAAAATAAAAATTAATGCGCATCCAAATATAGGATGATATTATAAAATATTCCAAAGACGTACCGAATTAATGTTGATAGAGACCATGTAGAAAACATTTGGGCTCGAGGGAGTAGTTTCAGAAAATGTCTAATTTCTCATCGTCTGTTCACCAAAATGATTAGGTACGTCAAACTAATATTTGAGCAGGGATGTTGTAGTTAATAACACCAACATATCTATGTCATCGGTAACATTTTTTTTAAAGTTGGAAGTCGTGTTTCGACCTCGTTATTTTGTCGCCGTAGTAGTAATTTAAATTCTTAGTTGGGTGGTGAAATTAATTTGTGTTTGCAGCTTAAATTTTGGTCGTTTTGTTTGTTGCAAAACTAGAAACCGATTGTCTCTTAGCTTATTTATCTCGATATAACACGCTACATAACACAAGCGCGACGATGTCGTTTCGCTAACTTTGTAAGATTAAATGCACTTGAATCGTTTAAATAAAAACGTTAATGCAATTTTCCTTTCAAATCTCAGACCACCACGTCGACTTTTTCCGCGATGAAAAATAACGATCTTCGTCTCGACCGGGCGCGGCGTTCCGCAGGACACTCGCGCGAGTCCTCTAAATTTTCTTATTTAATTCCGAGATGATCGTTGTTATTTTTTTCTCAACTTGATCCTGCGGGTAACTTTATTTATCCGAGTGGTTTTTCATATTTCATCGATAGTAATTTTCTTTAAAGTGCTTCAACCAGCTTAGAATGGATGATTTATATGATTAATTATCTTTTACTCTACGTTTTACTCATCTCGAATCGTCAGAAATGGTTTACATTTTTATAAACGACGATTTCTTTTGCTTATACGATTTTGCTCAATATGAAAGGAATCAAGTTTATGGAAGAACGGATAACTATAAAAGACAACATCATTCACTATAAGCCGATAATTATTTTCTCAGTGACATTGGAATTTTTTCTTTAAGTTTTTGAATACTCGAAATAACAAAGTTTTTACACTTTTGACGAAAACATTATTTGTTTAAATTACAAAATAATTTATGTTCGTGTCGGTGGTTTAGGTTAAAAGGGCCGGGTCGGTGATGTAATATAAATATTTTCACAGGCGTCACATGGAAAACATGGTTAAATCTCGGCCACAAAACATAGTTAGTACCATTAATATCACTTAAATTTGCATATGCTGCACAACTGGATCATTTACAGTAGGTATAACGGCGTTACCGATATAGTATATATGTATATATATATTATATATACATGTATATTTCAATGCAATTTCCTATGTGGTTAGTTATGGAAATGGAGATATGGAAGTGTATTTTGCGAGAATTGAACGAAGTCCGGGCACGGCCAATACCAAGTTGTCCCGAGGGTCCTCTACTATCTAATCCGTTTACAATCGCCTCCAGACTTACTCCTTTGAGCTTTCTACCAAAGCAAACTTAGTTTATGTAGGGAATATGAAAATATTTAAAGACAACGAATTCCTTCTGAAATTCAAACAAGAACGAAATCGCTTAAATCTAAAGCTTTTTAAAATCTGAAGTCGCTTTATGGGTAAGCATTTTAAAAAAGTCGAAGGACTCTTTTTTTAAATTTCATTTAACGCAAAAATTCCAAATTTATGCACGTCTAAGAAATGTTTAGCCAAGTCGAAGAGGGAAAATTCAATATTTACGAAAAGTTTTATTGGTTTAAAAATTGGGATGAACCTGTTTACAACTACTATGAACTTTATTTGAACTGACAAGCGTCGAGCATGTTATCCAAAATCGTTTAAAAGTTTGTCGACATTTTTGTGATCCTTGGATGTAGGCAAAAAAATTAATGGCTACGAAAAGCTGATAAACTTGTACTAAGTGAGATTGTTTCTGGTGCGGTTGAGAATTAATGAAGTTAGAGGAGGTAGAATCACTGGTAATGGAGATTGACCTAGGCAAATTACCCAACTTTCCTCTGTTATACATCCGGTCATTTGGTTTATGCAAGCAGGATTAATTAATAAACTGATAATTTTTGGGAGCGGTTGAGCCATAAATAAAGTTTTAGTTGGTCGGAAAACATTTTAGTATATAGGTAGGTAATCAATATTTTTCGACTCGAGATCGAGGTGATAGCAACGATTTTAGATTTTGACTTTAAGTGCGTAAGAGGGTTAGGATGGATTTTATAAGAATGCGATCGTAACGTAGAAAAGTCACCGATTTTATTGCACGTTTGCTTCATGCTGCATGAAATTTATAGGACATCACGAGTGCGCTTTTACCTTAGGGTTTAGAAATAGTATCAGTACCTATCGCGCGCGACTTGAATAATTGATTGCTATCTTTTTATAGCATTTTATAAATTCAACTTTTTGGCTTCTTACGTGCATGATTATTAGAAGTACTCGAGGAATCGTTTTAAAACTTTTAAAATTTTGTTGTAGCAGATTAAAAAAAATAAAGTTCTTCCAAAGTAAACGATAATGTAAAGTTTTATGAACAAGGGACGATCAAGCTTTATCTAGTAAAACTTTTGCTCAACAAAGCACGTGCGTTTTTGCGTCACGATTCTTAAGAATTATCGAAAGGATTTCAGCTTTTATAAGTCATGTCCTGAAGCATAATCCGAATACCAAACAAGCGTCAGCTGCGCCTAGGAAAATATATCTTGTCTCTGGTATCTCGGGGTCAGTATTTCTTTTTCCTTCCCCCATTCATGTATTTGCATAACGTTACATATTCTAAATACAAATTTATTTTTAAATGTTTTATCCACCTTCTTACATACATAGATAAAAAAAAAACATCGCCAATTTCAACAAAGACAGTATCTGCCCACAAGAAACAGTATATGGATTTGAAACCAGGCCAAGTTTTGCTGATAAAATTAACAATTATCCAGCACAAATTTTTCTAAATATTTTCCCTGCGCTTTTCCGTACCCGGCTTCGCCCGGTTTCATTTAAATTTAAAGCAATTTTTAAAAACCCTATTCGCAAGAGAACATTCTTCTTGGCAAGACTACAGTCCTATGCGTTTAAAGGAGCAGGATCAATGTAATTTGTTGTTTAAAACTACCCCCCATAAGTTAGTCTCAACTACGCGACGAAGCCTTCAGCTTGTTACCCAATCTAACTTATTCTACGTTTTATGTTTGAAATTGTGGAAGTTAAAAATTCGACTACCCCATCTTTAGGATTAATATTTTGGCTGCTTGTCTACATTAGTCGAGAACCAATATTTACGGTAGGTACTTTCCTATAGGAAGTAATCAATTATTTGCCATAACATACACGTGAGCTGTTTCAGGACTAAACAATAGCACACAATTTGCATTTCCCACTAACTTCTATTATCATCAAAACCTCTATAAACAACAATTTCGATAGCGAGAAACTAGCAACTACATATTATCACAACAAAAAGATTTTAGTTTTTTGGACGATTCCTTCGGTTGTCTCCGATTTGTAATGCCCCTCTAACGAAAAGATTTATGTGGTGACATCAATTTTCACGCCTACAGAACGACCGAGTTCATTGTTCAAGATTTTCGATTAGCCTTATGTGACACCATTTATCACATGCACACTTTGAAAACTGAACTAGCAAAATTTTTAAAACTAATTCAATTTGTGTTAACTTTTCCAAGACTTTTCGTGTTTGTTTGCCGATAAATTCACTAATGTAATTAAAATTCTCAGAGGTTGTTGATTAAAGCAAGAAGCTGTAAATAGTAAATGAGTGAAAAGTATCCTACGTGTTTGGAAGGGTTCGAAAAGGGCGATCGGAAAGAACGAGACGTGGTGAGGTTGTTCTCATTATCAAGTAGTTTTTCAAAGGAGGCGAAAACTCTTGATTGTGTATAGTTTCATTGTTTCTTCCTTCACCGCGGCGATATATCGCTTACTTGGAGTTCTTCGCCAGCCTATGCGGATTATTATATTTTTCAAATTTGTCGGGCTTTCATTATACATGCGAGCAATATTTTCAATTAATTGAGTGCATTGAAAAGCGGTGGCGGTAATAAAGGTCTGAAAGAAGCAATGAATTGCACTACCGATATAGTCACGACACAATACAAGAAAAATAGACGAGCGCTTGTACAAATATCGATGTTTCCGTTAGCGATTCCTTATCAGAATGCGAATGAATGGTTTAGTTCGTGCAATATATTGTAACCTGCGAAGCGAAACTAACGTTGCAGTCGCAAAAATTTTTATTGAAATGTTCAGGATCTTAAAATTTTAATTAATTTTTGTTTTATAAAACAAATATCCCGCAAATCCCGCTCGTGTGCCGGAATGGAGTGATTCCCAGGATTAGATTTTTTAATTTGAAATTGTTTAATGGAATTCATACGGCCGTCGCGCGTCGGGAATAACGAGAAAATTTCGAACTAAGAATTATTGTCTCGGTCTTAGGCGAGTTTTCGAAAATACCGACACATAATGGAGAAATGTACTTCCCCAGCGTTTTCCTCATTGTCCTTCCAAACCACTGATCCGCGAATTCTCGGAAATTGGATAGTTGTTGCTTTATGAACCACTTGCTCAATGCAATTTACTTCTTACCCTTGGAGCTAAATATTTTAAGACCATAACCGACTACCTTTCTCCTAATAAAGAAATGAAATATTGACCGGAACTGGAGAGTGTTGTCGTCTTACGCTTTTATTTAAAAAAAAAGCAGTATCAAGAGATCATTTTTAAGTAAAAAAGATGAATGTTTTGAACTAAACAAAGTGTTTTAAGTGGTTTGCACCCTGGAGACTCATTCCATCACTGTATCTTTTCGTGCGTGACCTAAACGATGGATCTTTGGGGAGTTTTCGTAGTATAACATCTGATAACAAATTTTCTAATAATCACTAACTGTAATGCGCCACGAAGATTTTTCGTCTGATGGTCAAAACGGGACGAAAATTTTACTTAATTCTTCAGTGCCGTATGTCGAACCCGTATCACATTTTCTGCCATTCTCAGCAGCTTGGAAATTTTTCTTTATAATCAAGAACATTTGCCTACGTACTAAAATGAGCCCTCATCTTTTACTATGGGAAACTTTTTGTCAGTTTCGATGTTGGTGCTTTATTTGATATGCTTATCGAACTTTGTTACTTTTAAATAGGAAAACTGACGATGTCAAACTTTCAAAGTTTTGATGTTTTTTAAAAGCATCTAATATTAGGGTGGGTGGTTTGTTTTTTGTGTGCGACTCGCTTTGATAGATTCCAGTTAATTACATTTTAAATTGGAATGGCAGTAAACGCCGTGGCGGATTTTTGCATTTTTACAATTGCGATTCGCAATGTTTTTTATTTTTGGGCGCGAGGACAATCCAACGGAAATTTGTGGCGCGCTTTATCGCCTGGAACACATTGCTTTTTATCTTTCTCCGAGAAAGAAATTTGTAAGATTACAGATCATGCATATACCTGCCGCGGAAGGAATTCTTATTACTATAAATTATGGCTAAAGTTCGCGGTTATGACGGCCTCCGCACTTGGCTGCTGGTTTGGATTTATGGAATTCTTATTTACAATGAAATTGTCGAGTAGACTATAGGGTTTACCATTTTTCTTTCTAAAACGTCTTCGTTTGTAATTACAAAAATATTCTTTAAGTTTTTGTCAGTTAAATTAAACTTTTCAAATTTATGCGTCCGAACAAATTATATTTTCCAAATTTTTATCGGCAAAGATAAAAAATTTATGCCTACGTTCTTTCGATGTTAAAAATGGGGAGACCAAAATAGCACAAAAACAGCAACGATTGATTAAGAAATTTTAGCGTCCGATTCCGTTTTGATTGTTCGCCTAAACTAATGCAACCCCACCTTTAAAGGCGGCTCGTTACTAGATCAATTATCTAATTTAGTTCAACCCATTATCTGTCCCGGCCAACATTATTGACTCAATCAATTTATTACTAAACCGAGTGGCGTTAAATTAAGAAAAGAATCGATTTTTAAACTTAAATCTGAAGACGTGGAAATTCGCAAAATTTTGCAATAATTTAAGGCTGTCTCATATTTTTAGTGGGACACATTCTGATTCATGTGCAGAATTGATATAAAATGTGGAAAGTTGGAAATTGAACAAAAGACAAATGTGATTCTCACATCCAAATCTGAAATTTGGTAATAATTCAAAATCAGACAAATATCGCAATTTTCTCGTATAACAAAATATCAAATAATATTACAAAGGAGGAATAATATTGGTCCTTAAAATATTAGAAAAAAAAAAGTATTGCGAGCTTCTTGTTTATATACGAGATGCATCGATCATATCGAACGTCACCTACAGCCTGTAGGGTTTCAACATTAGCGATGCAATTTCCTACTTGGAACAGCAGACTTGATGCATTGCCCATGGGAATGTCTATGTGTGTATGTAGTACACTAACGAAATAACTTCCAGCATGGTTCGAGCTTGCCATAGGTGAAAATTTATGTTATTGATTGATGTTTGGACGAAAGGTGACACAATTTTAGATATACCGTATGGCGTTTCGCTGGATGTAACGACGACGGAAGAATAAATTTAAAAAAATAAGTCGAGAAATAATAGGAACATTTTCGGGACTCTTTAAATGAACAAGGCGACTACAAAAGGATGTAAACGTGCTTTTACTGCTAAGAGAGTAAAACACAAAGTTACTGAAAGCACTAGGATACTTTTATGCATTTTCCGACGTTAGTCTTGATTAAGGAAGGTAAAAACACTTAAACAAATACGCCTCTAAATATCCATTCAACATCGTTATGAGCTTAACGAAGCTCTCAAAAACAAAATGAAAATGTGCATTTTAAACTAAGTTGAGTTACAAATTACCAATGTGCGGTACAAAATTTACAACAAAATAACGTCTACATAATGTATGAGCTCTCGGCATGCTTCAATTTAGTTCGGTGATTGGTTAGCCTTAGAATGTTGACAAGGAATTTTATAAGATATTAAAGTATTCCATCAACATTGTACTCGAATCATAAAAACCAAATTTTTGATTAATATGGAAGAGCCCATTATATATTATATTTTGTACAATATTATACATCCGGGCAAATAAAACTAAAATATAGCCGACATCCACCAGATAAAGAACCCATGCAGCAAGTAGCATACGCAAAAACATGAAAAGACTAATTAAAGCGCCAACTATAAATTTTGTAATGTAAAAGCAAGTTCCGTGATCGATCGTTTTTGAATAAAAGTTAATAACAATAAATTTCCCATGAACCTAACCATGCGCGGTTATTCATTAAACTTTCTTAATATAATAATAATTTTTTATTTTTGAGAAGTAAATGTGCAAACACTAAAAATATCGAGTAATTTTTGACGTAAAATTCGCACATACTTATCAACATTTTGTTGAAATAATTTAGGAAAATAATGTCTGATAACACATTGGCCCACGCCTCACTAATTTCCCTCATCTTTTGCAACGCGGTCATGTCTTATTCGGCAACCAGCAGTCCGTAAAATTAGATATGTAATGGTAGTTTTCTAACCGGATGCTTTGGAATGGGTCGACGAGCAATAAGGACGCGCCTTCGGCTTCTATGTGCTTTTCCACCTTCAAGACACACAAAATCCCAAACCAGAAAAGAATCATTCATCAACGACATTTTTCGTTCCTAATCAAATTTTTACACTTCAAATTTCGTCGTTCCTCGCTCGAGATGAGAGCCAGAGCAGCCAGCTAACTAAATTCAAAATTACTAATTATGCCCCACGTTTAATCTCGGTACTCGCATTCTAAACGAGAACATTTTGCAAATTGGAATTAAGAAAACCACAAAGTGTAAAGATTTGTCTAGTATCTCCATTCAAACCTACACTAATGCTTTGATCCACCGGCACAGCTCAGCGCGCAGCTACGCCGAAGAGCTAATTGAACTGGACATGGACTAATACCCGAAACATATAGGGGTGACTTTGTTCTAATGTAAGAATCAACAACAAATCTTACTCCGCCGTATTTTCTCGGTCGAATGTGGAAAATGCTTTCTTTTTTTTTAACGTTGCGATTGGTTAAGGCGACGCGTACACCGACGTGGGTGCGAGTCGTTCACCACCTCTACTAAATGTCGCAAGAAACGAGAGTATCCATTAATTTTGTTAAACCTTGTAAAGAAAAACATGAAAATTAATGTAACACTTTAATTAAGAAAATATGCTGAGTCGGCAGCGCGTGCAACTAAACTGAAACACAAATAGTAGAAAATCTAATAATACCATTGCAAGAAAATAAAGCACAGTAGAAACTAAGAATAATGAATATGAATGAGTGTCAAGAGAAATAGTTTAGCATGACTCTTGCAAACATAACCTAAAATATCTTTGAAAACGAGAAGTTTATGCGTTATTCTCATTTGATGCTAATGTTCATTAAACTTAATCACTAAGCGAATAATTTGTCCGAGTGTAATCCTTTAAGCTACGAATGACTAATCTTAACAAACTGCGACGCTACCGGAAAGTGAGCGAGATGAATTATCAGTAATTTGTTCGTGATCCCGTTTGTTAAATTGTACACTCCAGACTGCATTAGCTTTATGTACTTTCAAATATATGACAATACTTCGTCAACAAATTTCCAACGAGACAGAAACGTATAACATTATCTTTTAACTTTTGCCAAAAAGGATGCGAAAAGTTTGCTCTCGCGAAAACTTTTACAATTTATAAAAAAACACAACTTTTGAAATTAAGACAAAATTATAAATATTTCATTTCTTCGGGGGATATATTTTGCGCAATTTGGTCAAGCAGCAATCAATAATTGACAAGTTCTCGCAAATATTTCAAGAAAACATAAAACAGGTTTATTTTCAATTTAGCCGCCAAAGGACATAAAATCTCACCCAAAATAGCCAACAAAATTCATTATAAATATCGTGGACGTCAAATAACGTCAAAGAAAAAATTTAATACTCGACATTATGTGTAAAGGTGCACTGACACAGATAAAATGGAAATTTGACGTTGACAACACAAAGTTTAGTTTGTATTATACTGAAACTGTTGTAAATAAGAAATTGACTCTGTACATTTTCGTGTGACAAGTGCGTAATCTTTTCCTTAAGGATCTCATTGACTGCCTGAAAACATTAGTACAATCGCCTATAAGGTAAAATTTAAACTTTGGAAACTACAAGACTTTCTAATTAGAGTGAAGTGGTGGAGGCAAGGACAACGGATCCCTTTTGTCTCAGATTTTACGTCTAATTATATCCCACCCCTTTCTATCGGTAGGAGAATAAACAATCACAACTATTAGTTTGGTTTTTTTTGAGACGTATTTTTGAAAAATGTGAAAATGTCACTGGAATGCATTTGACAACTTTCTGAATAGCCTTTCTGAATCTGAAAGGTCCCGATTTGAAAATTACTAATAATAAAATGCAAGTTTCAGATTTGACTTGATTTACCAAGTTTACACGGAGATCTGTTTGAACAAATTTCACTAACGCATTTATTAAATTTGCGCTTAGAGGTGGTTGTGTAAATGTAGAATCGCGATAAAAGTTCTCTTGAACAAAGTCAAAATTCCACGAGTGGACCAATAAAAATAAAAAAAAGGCATGCAGTGATATTAGAAAAGAAAGAAAAACTAAAAGCAAGTATATAAATAGGAATGTTAGGTTGGAAAGAAAATGTAAACCTTAATAGAAAAGGAAAAATCAAAAGAATATTTTTGCACTTTTAAAAAACAATTTTTGATAAAATAACGAAAAATTTAAATAAGATTCCCCTTTATAACAAACGCGATAAAATTTCATGATTTCCCTTAAAATTTTCAGCTTTAATACATAATACATTCAAGGATCCAGACCTCAAAAGCACGTTCACATATAACAGTCATAACGGTAGACAGGCACATTTTCTCTTTAGAATAAGTGAAGTTTGAAGTAATGCAATTCGGTAGGAACGTGCATAAGTGAAAAGGTGATGCTTTTCATGATGTATCTTAGACAGTGTAACCAAAGTAAAGACGTGTTGCTCAAACAGGAAATTGGGAGCTGTCGGCAGCCGCATCCTCTTCCGTACATATCAACTCCAGATACTCAAAACCAAACTGTTGCATATTATTTGCTTTGCACGTTCGTGTTTTCGACATTTTAGTTTTCATATTGGATATTTTATTCATATAAAATTTTATGCTCGGATACATATTACTCCCAAAAATAGCAAAAGTAATAAATAACGTAATTTAACTATTTCCATAATATTATGAAGGCTTCAATTTTAAAAATGAATTTTCGCCAAATGCTCGATACGTTATTAGTTATGAAAGCAAAGGAAGAGCGCGTATGATTTTTCTATTTTTAAAATGTTAATTTTTCCAAGTGCATCTGCATACTATTACCATAATGTTTAACATGCAAAAATATCATTGATCTTTTGGCTTTGAAAGATTAATCAACATTTTCGACTAAACCCAGAAACGATAGAATTGACTCGTTTCAAAAACCGAATTTCAATATCCGACAATTTCGTTATAAACTAAAATCCACCTACCTTGGATTTCCACGAAGAGCTGCATGATGAAGAGCATTGAATCCATTGTTATTAGTCAGCGTGATATCTGCATTGTGATCTAGGAGTAAAGTCAGCATATCATCCCTCTTCTTAGAAATGGCATCGTGTAATGGAGTGTCACCTTCTGAATCCTAAAGCAATAAATATTTAAGTAAAAAACATCAATCCACACCATTAATAATTTTCTTAACCGAATTGTTCAAATAACTTCATGTAATATCAGTTTACCAATCTTGGTTAACAAAGTTTGTCCAGATTCTAATACTAGTTCCATCACGTCGTCTTCATCATTTATGTCAAATTATAAATAATCCCTATTATCATATCGAACTTTGGGTCAATTTTACAAATTTAGTTTAAAGTTTACCGAATTATCAGGCACAAGAAAAATAGAACTATTATTTCCCAAGTTTCTAATGGAAATAATGCAGTAATAGCATGAAAATGAATTGCGTCTAAAAAATTTAACCATGTCACATGACAAACGACATCCTAAGATTCCCCATCTTACGACAAAGTTTAATTTTAAAATAATTACATTAAACATTTGTAATTTACCACTCTACTTAATAATTAGGTTAGATTTAGAGTAATTTACTAATATGTTCACATACAAATCGAGCAACATGTAACACGTTAGTAAATGACAGTGATTCTGTTGATTGAATGACGTTATTAGCTCCAAGCTAATTGTTTACAATCTATCTATTAATTTCCGAGCCCATCAACAAATACACACGACCAATTAAACATACAATGGTTGTGTCATATCCGAAAGACAATTTATGACGCAAAAATAGCAATCAAAAGATGAAAAAAGAACATATTGGAAATTAAATCATCAGAAGTTTAAGTTTTGAGATTGTAAAATAAACTCTTAATAAAACACAGGGATGATAATAATAATAATATAATGGAGTATAAAAATTTAATTTTGTGAAAATGTATAATAAAAACTTTGCTCAAAAGAATAGAGGCCTGCCAGAAAAAGCGGCGAGGGCCATTTGCAGGATATTGTATTCGATACATATTTCGGCAGTCTGAATTTGATATTACAATAAAAAATCTTTAGAATTATTCGATAAATTATTGTGCGTTGTATTTGCAAAAACGAGCAAAAAATCTCAATTTTAATGAAAGGACTGCAAAGCTATGAATTTCGAATTTGACGAATATAAAATAATTACTATATTTTTTTGGGATCTCTGATGGTGCTTCAAAATTTATTTTAATGCAAAATAAAAAATTCGGATACTCGTTAAAAAGTATTTTAAAATCTGTCAAAACTTGAGAGAAACATTAAATTTTCAATGAAAAGTTTCGATAAAGTTTTTATGTAAATATATTTTTAGAACTTAATTAAAATGTAAATCAACAGGTTTGTGTAATTATTACAAACTTTATTATGTAATCATAATAATTAAACATGTTACAATTTAAACTTAGATTTTCGAATTCTAAGCCACGACGGGGTATCCTGTCCGTAAGCAACAACGAAATTTACTTGCCGGTCGAGCCCACCGAAAAATTTTAATAGCTAATGGGGGTAAAAAAGACGAAGTGTACAGACTACTTAAGTTTTGTTAATTTATTTGGTCTATGAAAAAGTTGTAGTTAAGCTAATGATGGTTTGTAGCCACAAATTTCAACTAATTGCCAACTTTTTGTCGAACAGTGTTTTATTAAACTGCGCCAGCTGGCAAAAGTTTGGTCACAAAACATACAGCCCAACAGCAAATAACATGAAAGGATGTACCATATTCAAATAGAATAGTTTTAACAGTTGCCCTAGAGCAGAGCATACACGAAAACGGAGTGAGTGGTGATAATCGCTGCCAACAAGTCTTAAAATGAAGAGATGTCATATTAAACCCTTAGGTAAAATGCTTCTAATATTTGCACTTGGTATGTTATTATGGAGTTTTAAAAAAATTATAGTTTCTCTAAAACTCGTATGTAATACTCTCTGAAAGAGGGTACACTTTCGATTTTACCGATAGAAAATTTAAGTCTACGAGAGTCTAGCAGTTAGCGCGATGAATTGTTAACACAAAGGTATTTGGTTCGAAATCGAAGAAATTCATTGATTTTTCTCATCGACAAGTCTAAATCAAACCTAAATAAACTGACCCTCACATAAATTTATATTACAAATATTCAAATAAATGTACAGTGGGATAATTTAATTAATGCAATTAACAGCAATCTTGTATTTAATTATTGGGTTGACCATAATATAATCAACTTAATTCGATAATTAAATAATTTTTAGCACAAAGTGAAATTTTTGAAAATAATTTGAAACTGCGTAACAAATTTAAGGGTTGTCTGACTAACAACACGTCAAAACTTTAACCCTACCCCTTTAACCTCATCTTGAAATGAATGGTAATGCAATTAATTAACAACTTTCTACCAGTAAGAAAATTATTATGAAAATTAAATTATTCCACTGTTCGTTAAAATTATTTTACAGCTCAAAGTAAAATTTTCTTTATGCAATAATAAAAAGTTGCGCCGAAACAAAATAAATTTATAATTATAGATATTTTTATGTCCTTGGTGCGCGTCTTTCAAATTCTTACATTTTAATATTGTTTACAAAGCCATAACCACAATGTTCCTTCTGTAAAGAGAAACTTAATACAGCAATTTGCACGGTTATTACCTACTAGCAACCCTCGTACAAAAGAAGAATATAACTATAACTTTTTACAAGAACAAAATTGCCTAAAATCCTATAAATAATGGGATACATGAGGCGTGGCCTTATATGATAACGTAGCGGTCATAAGAAATTCTGTCAGGGGTTGAAGGAAAGTGGTGTATTAACAAAATAATATTTAAAAATAGATGGATGGCGAGGACGATTTACTTGGCTCGAAAATAAAATAAAGAAAAGCTGGCTTCGAATTTAATTATTACACACAGAAAAATGATGGAAGCCGCGATTAGCATCTAAAAGATGTTGCCGCTAGAAGCTACACGAAGAAATCATTTGACCCTTTTACCGAACAAAAATACGAGGTAGGATCCTTGATTTAATATAAATTTGCGCAAAATAAATCCGCGTCGCTTAAAAGTAAGTTTTAATAATTTTAATGATTGTGCGAGAGCGTGAATTTATTACACGAGAATGAAGTAGACAAATCATTAAAAAGTAAAGCGGATTACCACATTTTGAGAAGTATTTTAGTAAAAACAAATAATTCATTGTCCCGCATTTAGTTACCAACAAAACAAGAGAAATTCGTGTGACCGTAATCCTTGTACGTAGCCTCCACATAGCATTCGGAACGACAAATTTGACTTACAGAGGCTTAAAAATATTTTTCTATAATTAAACGATAATTCGCTGTCAGCTTTTCTCAAAATTAAAAAGATTTCAAACGATAATGCTTTTTACAAGATAGTATCTTTTATTAATAAATTTGTCAAAATACTGCAATAACCGCATCAGCTTTTAAAGAATTTAATCCGAGGATTTTATTTTTAGTTGGTTCCGTTCGACCATTCGTTTTTATGATATATCGGACATACAAGCTGAAAGAATATTAAAGCGTCGATCTTCTTCTGTTTGATCTTTGTATTTGTTCGATTGAGCATTGATATTCTTATCACGAAGAGAAGGCAATAAGTAGCTGGGATATTAAAAAGTGGACTGGTACGCTATACTTCTGTCACTTTTTCTATGATACGTGTACATAAGTTTCTTTCAGTATTTTGTCGCGATGGTGAGTTTTTTAAAAAAGAGGAAAAGAAAGGAAACGTAAGTAGCGAAATAAGAATAAAAAGTTGTGACAAAAGAGTCAGACTAGGTGGGCGGAATCGAAATGAAGACATTTTCTGTAGTTCGTGTCCTGGCATCGTAAGCAGCGTTACCGTATATATACGGTTTGCCTCTCATCTATACATTGATTCTTGTTGAAATTTCTTACTTCCAAGCAAAATTCTTCCTCCATTTATTGCAATATTAGTTTTCCGCAAACAAAAATAGGTTTTCCCTTGTGCAATTAATTACCTTGTTTGGAGGATTTCTGAAAAAAGGGACGACGTCGCGTTGTTTAGTGCGCTTCACGAATGATGAATGTTTCCTCACCGATGTCGCTTGAATTCACAACAACGACGAGAAAAGCGTTATAATTCGCTATCTTTAGTATTCCCAGCTCATTTTATTAATTCAACTTTCAATTTAATTTTGCGCATTGCGGCTCATAACTTTCAGGATAATGGAAATTATTGAAATGCCGTACTTCTTTGATTAACTTCCAAATTTACGTCTGTCCTCGAATTATCAGTAAAAAAGTAAAAATAAAAAACAATGGCGGGCACTCGCACGACGAAAAACTTTTAAACGAATTTAAAAGTGCAGGGCTCTCTCTAAATATCGGCTTTCGTCTTCGCCATTAGTCTCGACTCTAATTAATATGTCAGTCAATGTCCGAAATAATTTATCGGCGGTCGAAGGAATCTGCTGCATTAGAGATAAATATATGACACGAATTAGTTAAATTTAATTGCGTAAAAGTTTAAAGCTTCCGAGTGCTCGGAGGAGCTTTTCCGTTCTACATAAAATAATGAGGAAACAAAATTATTTCCGAAATAAAAGTGGTCGCAAAAAAAAAGAAAGTGCGAGTGGGCCATAAGCTTTGATGCAAAGACCATTACGACACCACCATTCCGTAACATTGATGCCGAGAATTGGCTAGCGGTCGTTGAATCCATTCACGTTGATTACTAAAACATGTAAAAGACACTCAAAATCCAGCTAGCTCACCAAAACGTCATTAGCAATTCCGTTTGGATTTATAATTCATCGGACCGAGCTACGACGTTTCGCAAGAAACCGCACTGAAATTATTCGTCGATAAAAGAATATTATTATACCTAAATCTGAACGATCGCGCTGCTGTTGAACAAAAGTAAGCGTTAGTTGCATTAACTCCATCATCCCAAATGGGAAAATGGTGTGATACTTCGGCGAATGGACTTAGGTGTAGTTTGGAATAGTGCAGGGTTCTAATGCGGTTTACGTTGGTCAACTACTATAAAACTGTCTTGTTGATAGCATCTTCTTTTATTACAGACACACTAAATGGATTTGCCTTAATGGATGGTCTTGCATAACTCGCTTTTAGACTTACGACTTCTCATCTTATTTTCTCCCTTACTTTTACAAGCGGAAAATTAGAACGACTTCCGCTGGGATTTCGTCTACAAGTGTTTACATTTTATGTTTCTCTTAATCTTAACAAAATAGATTGCAATAAAATATAATCAAAACATCACTTATAAGTGAATCTATTAAAATAAACAAAAGAAAATGGTTTCGAGGGGAAAAAAGTTCGCATTATTCTTCAATTCTATTTAAAACTCATACCGAGGCTTGAGAAAACTAGCAATTTTGTTCAGTTGTGCTTTTTCGTTACACCCTTAGGATAAGAAAAGATTGGGTCGTTCTGCTGAAGCTTGATTAAATTGTTTTTCTTTCGTCAAAATATAAGGCATAAAAAGATCTAACGTTATAAAGGAGTCAGCCCGTCTTTTAATCGTGCTAATTTATTAATTTCCGAGTACCTAATTAAAAATTTGAATTTTTGAGACATGGAAACCTTTACAATAGTTTACCGAATTCCACCTTATCTCTCCAACTACAAAGCGACATCATTAAAAATGCAATAAGTTGTCAAAAGTGGTACAAAAATCAGCAAGAAATTCGATGCCCTAATTCAAGAATATTTAAAATAATTTAACATTTATAGGTATGTACAGGTTTTTAAAAATAAAATACTTCAAGGATATAAGCTGTGGTATTAAAGCGTCTTCGGGAGGTTAAGGGTTTGCCTTTGGCAAACTGGTTTTCCGCCAATTTTCCAAAAGTGACACAAAGAGATCTATAAACTGTTCAAGAGGTTTGCTTCCTCTTCGAGGACGGGTCTAGTTCTAGTTTCTTCAAGGTATTATTCTTCGTCCTTTATGCATTAACCATTTTTTTTTAAGGATTTTTTTAAGGAAAGGTCATTTTTTGTAACTGTTCATTTTCCTACAACGATGATTTTCCCATTGTTGAGTCATTTGAGTGTCTTAATTCAGTTTTTGCTGCACTCCATCCGCAAATCCGAACAAGGATCTCAGGTTGTACCAAACGATCCTTGAACATTTTCGTTTATCTGTTACCCCTTGACCTGATGACCTAATTACCTCTTGAGTGATTTCAACTGTATGAAATAACTGATTCCCTCCCGGTCAGAGTGGATTGAAATGTTCTCTAAATAAAAAGTTCTACTATTGACTCGATCTATAGTTTAATGCTAAAAATTACTAATTGAAAATTTAATGAAAATAAATTCATAAAAACATTATTTGGTGGCATTGACAGTTTCGATTTTAATTAATTAAATTTTCCCTACGTAGAACTTTTATTGGTAGAGAAAATAAGTAATGAATGTAAGCGTTTGTAAAAAAAATCATAAAATAAAAAAAAGGAAGTGAAAAGCGAAAGCTGGCCAAATAATTTAAAGTAAATTTCCTTGATTAAAAAAATTCCTAATATTCAATCGATAGCGTGGAAAATAACCCCCGTCCTTTTGTATAATCTACCCGAACGTAATGCCATTAGAAAAAATTTGGCAATATCATAAATTTTACTAAACTACACTTTGAAGTATTCTATAATATTCCGTTATACTTAAAAACTCCATAGGGAAAAACTTCCGGTACTTGGATAACGTTTTAAATTGGATATTACACAAGTTTTGGAGATCACTTTTTAACAACTTCTTCATTCTTACTTGGAACAAAAAAATACCTGAAGGTAACATTTTTATAACTTAAATGAAATCTGCAAATGGAAACGTTGATAAATTTTACGAGATGTACTACTATAGAAATTATAAGCGAAATCAGTTTTATGTAGATTTTTATAAAATAAAAGTTTCAAACTACACACGGGCGAGAAAATTTGAATAAAATCCATTTCGGCGTATAAACAAATACATAATATTATACAAATACACAATACGCAAACGTTATAAAAGAGAAATGGTGCTGAAAAGCCACCGAGAGAAATCGGGCGACTGAAAACAATAATTGGCCGACCGTAATCCGGGTCCAATTAAGGGGGCGATCAGCTCAAATTATCTAGGAAAAATTTAAAGTGGGATTTAAAAAAAATATTTATTAAAAAATTACGACAAAATTTTATTTTGCAGGTAAGATCGCAAGAAAGTTTAATATTAACAGTCGTCAATCACTTTTAAATTGCATGTTACGTAAATGAAATGCAGAAACATTTCCTTTCGAGTACATCACGATCACGAATAAATTTTAACCAAATGCATTCTAGCTTGAATTTCTATGCATTATGCACACAATGCATTAAATCCGACTGCTGTTTCTCTTTCTAAATCTGACAATTTTGTTTTATTGGAAAATGTATTTGCTTGGCGGTTGGGATGTCTCATAAAAATCATGTCACTTGGCATAGGCTTCGCCACGTCGTAGTGCCTTCCTTACAAAATAATACACCTACGAGAGAAAAAAAATAATTTCCCATTTTCCAAAATAACCCTTCCATTATTCCTCGTTTCCGAAAGGTAATGCACTTCTTTTAAATTTAAAATATAATATTTTTGAAATATTCTCAACAATATTACAAATTGGTATTTGACGAAAACATATCTTTCGAGACATTAATGCTATTCGATCTAACCGGAGACTATAGCGTGCTCGATGTAAGTGCTAACTCTAAACCGCTATTTAATTAGAAAGACGATTTGTCTTATATTCTATGAATGTTTTATAAATAAGTGTCGTTAATCCACCGACCGGCACACCGGAGTTGACGTGAGCGTAAATGATTAGAAGGCGAATTAAGATTTTACGACAAACAGTGCTGGGCGTTTTATCGGGGTCACCAATAATTTAACCCGCAGCCTCGTATACTATCTATTGATTAAATTTAACGAATTAGGGAAAATTAAATCAACTAATCCTCAAAACTACTTTTGTTTAAGAGAAAGTAACACAAAAGCAGAAAGTTTGAAAATTTCCTTTTTCCAATTCTGCACAAATTGTCAGCTACTAAATCTCTCCAATTTCGAACAACAAACTACATCAGTAACTATATAGTTCTGTCTATACTATAGCTGTATAAATTGAACCCTGGTTTGTCCGGTCCCAACTTGTAAAACTTGGGTCATTGAATTCCGTAAGAGTAAAGAGGAAAGTTCAGAAACGACAATTACTAAAAGTTTGTAGTAACAACACATGTTCTTGGAGAAAACGTACGATCCCAAAATTAAGAATTATTTTCTAAACTCGAACAGAATTAGTTTGGAAGATTAAGGAAACATATGCAGTAAATAATTAAATATTTCGATTCGAATCCCGGTATACTAACTATGAAAAGCAAAAATAAGAATTTTTAAATTTCCTCGGCTATAAAATTAATACCGAACATAAAAGTAAAGCAAAAAATGTACACAACAAAAACAGGAGGTAAGATAAAAGTCATAATTTGTTGCAATATAATTTTTGGCCAAAAAAAGGCAAAATAAAAACTGAAATTATGACAGACAAAAGAGAATTGCAAATCCTAAGGATCTCAATTAAAGATAAGAAAAATGCCAGCATGTGTGGCACATATATTTTTCGTTAGCTATTTCACGGTTTTTCGCTTCCGATTACGATCTTTTTCACTCGAAAAGCGTAGGATTAATCGCTACTGTTTAATTACCGACATTATGAACTTTTAGAATGATACTACGCTGGTGGATGTTAGGGCTGAAGATGGATATGATAAGTGTGAAGGACGAGTAAGAAGGGTCTGATGAACGCCCTAGGGGCACGAAGTAGCTTTATGGTGCTCTCGAGACGCGTTATGACGCTGTGTCAGGATAATGCAACTCTGTCACTTTTCGCTCACTTTATACGTTTCTCGGCTCTTCAAGTCGACTACATTTTTTCTCTTTAGTCGCCATCAAAAATATAAATTTAAAACGAAAATCTGCGCAAAAACAAAATTAAGTTTTGGTAATTACAAGTTTGATGGAGAATTAAGATCCCCGTCGTTCCTGAAATTAACATTGTTCTATTTGCGGTGAACTTATGGCAGATCGATATTAGCAAGTATACGACTGAGACGTAGAAAAAGCGTAATTAAAAGCGAAATAGATAAACAAGCATGCGGATAGATCGGATAGAATTAAATTTTAAAAGTTGGAGCGGTGGGAAAATTCGGAAAAATATATAAGTAAATCTAGGAAAAACGAGCTTTCCCTAAATATACTTAGGGCAGGCGACAATTTTATGGTGCTTTCCTTTCATTTTCAAGGTCGTAAATTAGAACACAAAATGTTCTACAGCTGGTGCCTGCACAGGCATCTACTAGGTCCTAGATTGTATACGGCAGGTGGACTATAAAGAACATAGAAAAGCAGGAAGTACATCACATACAGGAAAGTAGCAGTATTTTTACCGAGAAAATGTCAAAAATAAAGTCTCCTTTCTTTTGTTTCAAACAAATATAAATTTTAAGCAAAAATGCTGAAAACCAGAAAGAAACCACAGAATAGCGCGCATAATTAACTTGGAAATTTTAAAACGTTTTCCGAGTTTCTATAAATTCGTTCCAAATAAAAAATAAATTACGGTTATATCTTGCAAAATTAATTTTTAATTAAGATTTATTCTTGGTCGATCCTCATTAAGATACAAAACTAATAAGAAACAAGTTAATGGTATGACATGAACTTTTCTTTCCCTGTGCATAAAGCTATGAATACCAAAAATGAAACTTGAATTGCTTACGTTTGATAAATTACCAGACTAAACTTCTTAATTAAGTTGAATTAAGAATGAATTTCTGAAACAAGTCAAAAATGTTAACTTTAATTATTCAAAGAGGTTCGTCAAGAATATTATTTACACAGTTCCATCAATTTCTCGTCCATGTGACATATTCGCACTCGCGATTCCGCCGCGACTCGGTAATCCTTGCCGCTACCGAGGCAATTAGTTTGTTATACATAATATTCGTTAAGATCGTCACGAAATTGTCTCGTAAAAAGTTAACAGCTATTTAATATCATCGAATTTAATAGACCGAAAGGGGTATTTACAAATATAATAATAAAATGAGAAATTAATTTTTCCTAGCTTGAAAGGGATAATAAAAATTCAAATAAAACACAAACATTTTCCATCATAAAATCTAGCAGGTTTTCGTTGACATTTTTCATTGGTCGTAAAATGGCCAGAATTTCAATATTGCCAATGATATTTCTCAACTACGAAGTTCCTACATCAGCAAGTTAAAAATGTAATAATTCAAATTAAATTATTTTCCACATGCAACGGCACAAATTCAAAATACGTAGTCGGGCAAGACAATAATAATATAAAAAGTAGTAGGTACTACTACCTAATAATTAAATCGCCAAACAGTAAAATCATTGAAGCTAAACTGAGAAGCGTAATTGAATTTCGATGTTCGATGGAATATATTGTAGACGTGCAAAATTTCTAAAACACAATAGAGTAAGTAAATTAAATTAGAGAACAATATAAGAAGTGGGAAGTTTTGCTTGAATTAGCGTAAAAACTTTTACGTCATCTATAATTAATAGATTCCAAACTTTTTTAATTAAACTGACATAATTAAACTAAGCTTTACTACTAATCGTAAAATCAATTAACGATTCCCTAATATCATCACGGCTATTAGGTTTTACAAAAATGCATAGTTCAAAAAATTACATTTTTGCAATTTTTGCACATAGCAATATACATATTTAAATATTTTGTACTCGTAAGGTAATTAATGGGTTATCGCGATTTAAGATTTTTTAAAATATGCAAATACATTTATTTTTTCTTGAGTAAATCCCCAAACATGGTTGTCTTCGATATTATACATCCACTTTTAAATTGCAAATGAGAACGTCCAACTGATGAAATTGGAAAGGGAATACGCAAATAATAGATTATAATGAAGGAAAGCTGTAATACTAATAAATAATTTGAAAAGCGCGCTTTCAGAATAAAAAATTATTTTATACGGAGTAAACAGTATTTTTAAGGATTTAAAAAGTAGGCACGTTATGTAAATAAGTCCTTGGTTAATTACGACGTTTTGCAATGAAAACCAAAGAAAGAAGTAAGTAGACAAAATTAATTTACTAAAAGCTATTTTTTCTAACGATTCTACTTCTTTAGACCTAACGTGTTTGTTGCTGCTCCTACCGACTTTTGTCTGTAGGGAAAAGATTTTTACATAATTTTCTCGCAATGACGGTTTTAAATTGACATTGTGATTTCTTAGATTCAAGGAAAGCTAAAATTGTTTAAATAAGTAGTTCGTTTATATTCATGAAAATGTTATACACCGAAATAGTTATTTATCTACTAGAAATAATATCCAATAGGAAATGAGAAAAATAATGAACATTTTCACAATTTTTATGTTCAACCAACAGTCAAGTTTAAATCTATTGTTATAAAATGTGCTACAAATATCTAATTTCGAGATGTTATCAAAACTTATTGAAAGGCTGCCGGACCAATCGCAACTACACTTTCTATTAGCATCCTGATCGATGATTTGCCCAAATCTTTTTTTATTTTGGGCCACTATTAAATTTCATTGCCCTCTGCTGTGGTGTCCCTCGTTAAATGGCACTAAAACATTTTTTTCTTATTTCCTCTTCGACGGGTCCAACTGCTGCAAATAACCGATTTTTATTCCATTAACGTCAAAAATTAATAAAAATCGGTCCAAAGTTTTCAAGATATTGATTTTATAGTTTAAGCGAAATCCAAAAGAATTACCGAGCTTATTTTATTACAATATCTATTCCACAGACAAATTATTCTAGCTCCAAGACTAGCCGATCTGTACCTTTCATTTACGATCAGCAAAAAGGGCAGTGTCCACAATAAACGAATGCAATTGTTGATACAAATTTCCAACAATAAAGATAATTACATAACAAATATACTACATGTGTAACTATATTTCGGAAATGGTATTTCATAATGAGGTAGTTAGTTTTAACAAGGAAATTATAACTACTTTCACAAACAAACAATTAACTATTATAATGAACATTACGTTTCGAGATTTAATGTAACAAACACCTGCAATTCTAGCACAAATAAAACCGCTCAGTGCATTTACAAGTCACAAGTTCATAATGAAAATGACTATTAACTGTCGAGACTACATAGATACGGTTCGCAGTGCAGACTCGTTAAAAAAATGTCGACTTAATTTCGATTCTAATTTTTAAAGAGACCGTTTAAAGACAATAAGTTAGTTAAATCTTTTATGAAATAAAATATTGGTTTTTCTTTCAAGATATCAAAACTCGACAAGAACAATATCTAAACTTTTATTTTAACTTTTAGAGCTTTGTAGCAAAAATATTGTTTACCGTTTGTCCGATGATTTCCTGTTCGTCATTTGTCCCATTTAAAAAGCAAATAATACCTATAGCCCTTTCAATTTTATACATTTAGCAAACGAAAAAAAGAAAATCAGAAACTAATTTCACATATGTGTGGAAATGAGGGAAAAGTTAAAAAAACCGCTATAAGAAAATTACTTAGAAAAACTTAGGATTTATTGGTTATTTTATTTCGTCTTATCTCCTAGCTGAAAGAGTTTGTTTTGTATGTTTTAGACTGCTTACTTATCAGATCCGATTTCTGTGATATATTTTCGACCAAAATGAATGGCAGTTTTTCCTTTTATACGACACAGTTTCTTTCCATTAATCTAAGAATTCAGATTCATCCGTTTACGTCGATATAAAAATGTGAGAACTTTTACTTTTTCTAATCTCAAATTTTATTAGTGTAAGGAACAAAAAAATGTTATACCGATGGTATTTTGAATGAGATAATTTTATTTGTTTTTTATTCAAACGAAAAATAACATAATTACAGGATTAAATACTTAATATTAATTAATTACTGCATAATTGCAGGAGATTATGCAGTTTTAAGTAGACAATGCCACTAACATATTACTGCAGCACTTATCTTACATAGACTTAAATAATACGGGCCAAAAGGGGGTAAATTTAAACCAGACAGTTCGCGGTGCTTCAGCTGAAGTCAGTATTATTTTTGAACAAAATGCACATGTTCTGAAAGCAGCCTTACAATTAGCGAAATTGTAAAGGTGCTTTGGATGTCCTTTTAGACGCGTTTATAGCTTACATTAAAGTGAAGATATGCCGATAACTTCTTCCGCAGAACAAATTCAAATATGAAAATAATTGCATTGACCTAGGAACTTCAAGGCAGAACGTTCTGCAAAAATTGTTACGTATCACTCGGGTGTTCCCTTTGCAAGTTTTTCAACTTGAAATAAAATTTTCTCTTTTTTTGTCTTATTCCTCCCGTTTCTGGTTAGTCGATATTATTTACAAAGAATAATTGAACAAAAAACATTGATATAAATCAATTAAAAGTAAGAAAAAAATTGAATTCTTCTATCGGTGTAAATAGCTCGACCCACGATCAATATACAGAATTTGCAAAAACTAAACCGAATTTAGTAACCCAATTCAAATTGTTTGTGTAATAAATTCGACACAAAATTAATAAAACAGAAAAGGAATACTTGGTGTTGCATTGCAAAAGCATTAGCAAATTCGACACCTCTACAAGTAACGATAATTAAAACTACGGAATAATTAGTCTATAAATTGTGAATTTCCTAAAGCACAGAAAAAAAAGGTGCTTTAAAAAAAATTGGTTACATTTTCCAATGAAATATCGAGCCAATGTTTTTAACGGTCCCGAAAAAAAAACACTAATTAATCATTGAGCAACTTAATGGGAAAATTTACATTATTTCGATACCTTTCCACTAATGGAGAAGAGGAATATCACTCGCTGATCGATACCGCAGATCAGAATATTAAAAGTTGTTGGGTCGAGAGAAATAAATTGGTGAAATTTTAATAAAAACTAAACAGAACTCTGGAATACAAAATTCACGTTAAATTTTATGTGTGTTTATTGATAGTCAGACGGAAATTCAGCGTTTGTCTTCAGCACACTATTGTATTGGAAAAGCGAACGAGTTGTCCTAATAGCGTCGCTGGCGCCAGATGCCACCGGCATCTTCCAACTTCTGTAAAACTTTTAATTCGCGAAGAACTCCTTCAACATAACAATAAAATAAGATTCCATTTGAAATGATACTCTTTTGATTCAGACGGGTTTTTAAGTTTTACGAAATAGCAAAGGATAAAAGCTTAACAATTGCAGTTTTATATAATTCAACTTCGACATAAACTGGATATTGTGTAAGATTATAATCGCTACCCGATAAAGTTAACTTGCTTTTCATCACAAACAAGCAACAAATAATGAAGAAATTAATAAAACTTCCGATTACGAGCTAACGAATCTACGAATCTGAATATAGAAAGCTTCAGCCCTTGGAGGCTGGTGGATGTGGATTTTTGGGGATTTATACGCAGGTCGCTCGATGAACAATAATAAAAGAAGTACACTGATTCCATTAGAGAAGGTAAAAGGAAGCAAACGTACGAAACAGAATTTTTTCGCTGCTTAAATATGAATGCATAATCCATTTCGAAATGAATATAAAGCAGGTCAAATATATTTTGGACATTTACCAACAGATCGAGCTTCGATAAACAAAGAAAAGAATGCGGTATTTCTATTCGGGAAAACTTTATCTGTTTTTATTGAAAAATATAAATTTATAATTTTCTTGTTTTTAAAAATGAATTGCCAAGACTTTCAAAAAAGTTGACAGTTGGAGAATAAAAACACGGCATCGAAGTACGATCTAAATCTAATTTTAGCACTGTTCCAAGTTCTAAATAATAAGAAAACATAAAACGTGGATAAAAATTAAAAGTAAAAGAAATAAAAAGAAAAAAAATAAAAAATTATAAATTAACTTAGATTGTGTTTAAATTTATAAGATTTAAAAATATTATGGCGTATATGATAACTTTGAAGCGTGGTAATCAAATTGGCTTTATGTGTGTTAATTTTATTTCATCCTGGTGATAAGTTATACTTTATCGCTTTTTTCTCATATAATACTAAAAAGATTTTTTATGATAAACTCTATATGAAATCTAGTAAAGCTTGCGTCTCTTCATATATTTTTTATAACTTTAGCATCTGCCATAAGCAGATAGCATGATAATGAAGAAAGCCGTCGAAATTACAAGGCTGCGTAACGCAAACGCGTCTCTATGGAGCAGTGCGTAAGTTTTGGTAGCGATGAAAGAATTTGAATTATTCAGCTTGTCATACTTTTACGACCCTAGCTCAGCTATACGATTTACAATGAATGTACCAAGCATCAGTGTTGCCCCTTGGAGATTTTTAAGTAGAAAACTTTTTTGTGGGATCATAAAAGATAAGTCATTAAATTGTATTTGGGAGTTGGTCATAGTTTAAAAGAGTGATGGTGACACGAACGTAGGCAAAATCTTTTTTGTCCTTTAAAAGTTTTTAAATTGCTATACTGAAATGACTGTGCAAATTTAGCGTAATTTGAAATTACTTTTCAAAGTATTTCCATTTTCAGAGACTTTACTGGCTCGAGTTAAGCGCGAACCCAGAAACTCTTCAAATTTAGCGATTATCATGGTTTGTTGGATATTGAAGTAGTTAACATTGAGCTATAATTGCAACAAGGATCACAAAGATCTTTTAGAAACATAGGTCTCCTTTGATAGTTCAACCCTTCTAAAGCCCCCACGTTCTAATTATTGTACGCTTTCGAAAATTAAACAAAAAGTGCGTTTGCGACGAGGACCTCGGCATGATTTCTTTATTAAATTGCAATTACCTATTATAATGGATCGGTAAAAAGTCGCCGGTCGTTAAATTACGGCATGTATTGTATAAGTTACTTAGTAGCTGATAAAAGCTACAATAAATTTTTACTGCCCCAGCGTTAAATCGTTTTCTTTCGTGTTCCTTAAATACAAACATTAATGAAACTACTACTACAACAACAACACACTAGTCGTAAAATTTTTACGACCAAAAATTAATTTCTTATAAGATTTTCTCATATCAACTCAATTTGCTCTCAGTTGTAAACTTTTTAATTTTTCTGATGGATTTCCTCCGTTTATATTACAATTTTTTCTTTTTTATTATATAGAAAATTGCGAACGAGCTTTAAATTACATGCTGCACAAAATGTTCCCTACAAAGGATATTTTTTTATTTTTCCCAAAGTGAAACGATTCATTAAATGGTTCAAAATTATAATTTATAAATCAGACCGAGTACCGAATTTATATGACGTTATTAAAATGGACACGAATTTTTCCTCCGATTTTTAAAAGTCGCACAAACCTCGACGAAAATATTCACAAAAAACGTCAAGAGTATTAAGACAGACAAAAATAATGTTTGGCTCCCTTATGATGTTCAATGTCATTAAATCGTTACCGCCGCCGCCGAGGGTGGTTTCGAAAATAATCGCTTTAAAAATCACTCGGCGATATCTTCCAGTCCGACGTTTTTCAAAAACGATCACCATCATTTAATTAAAAGCGTCGTCCGTCACGCGCGTCGATCGTTCCTTAAGGTATAAACGGAGAAATTGCCAACCCCTTTTTTTACATTTAATTTTCCAACATTTAAAATAATCCAAAATTGTTCCCACGTTCGTTTCTCTCTCGCCGTCGTCGTCGTCGTCGTCGTTTTTATTAAATTTCTTGCACTGATTTGTACGAAATCTGCACCGATGTTTATTCTGCATTCTCTGCACACTTTGGTGAAGTCTTGGAGTAAATAACATTCTTCTTGTCTAGCTAGGATTGCAGTAGGAATTTAGACATGCGGGTCTTTTCTTAAAGCACGTACTTGTTTCCACTTATTTAAAATAAACTTCATTTAATGGAAGAGCTAAAAAATTCGATTATACTCCACGAGCTTTAATTAAGTTTCAATTTTCTTTGATATTTATTGAATTTTAAAAAGATATACAGCGCAACAGGATTATTGATTTACAGTGGAATTCGAGGGTTACATTTTATAAAATTTACATTAAGTTTACAAAGGAATCGAGATAAATGTGTGGTTTAATTTTAAACATGGTTAAATTACACATATTTTTAGTATGAATGTGTTAGTCTAGTTGTATTATAGCAAACTCGCTTTGCTTTTAATAAATGTTTAACTGATGTCTACATTCGAATTTTATATATATATACATGTTATGGGGTTGTTTTCTTAGTACTTATTATTTAATTTAAATTAAGTCGGTAAACATCACGTGTTTATCAATGTGGAAACTGAAAAGCAAGATTTTACAAAATCCTATTAATAAGATATTACTGGTAATATAAAAGGGCTCCTCCGCACTACGCGACGCCGCGCCGCGCCGACCCCCCGACGACGACCGACGAAAGTTCAAATTTATTAATCAAAGTAATTTTTGGAAATTGTTTTCCGAACAAATATACCTATAATATTTTCTTCATTATCCCAACCAGCCAGGCGTCTTTGGCAAACTTTTTAAATTGAATAAAAATGGAGAAATAAATTTCGAAAAAAATCCATCCGTACTTTTTCAACATTTAATGCATGTGTTTCTAAATTGATTCGAGTTTTAAAACTTTTAAGGTAAACGTTTTTCAATTGTCGAAATGAATTGGATCGTTAAAATCCAACTTTTAACATGAATTACACTCACTCGGCACTAAACTTTTTCAAAAGTGCAGTTGCTCGAAACAAGTAAACTATACACAAAACTGTGTCACCAAAATGGTGATTTACAAAGACGTTAACAGGAATTAATGGTGACGTTATAGCACATTCAGGACCGGAATTACTGTAAGCATCCTGTTTATTATAAGTTGCTGCGGCATCGCTAAATTTTCTACACGATGTGCTTAACTATCGTAACCAACGAATATGGAGAGTTATATATTTTAAACAAAATTATCTGGAGCTTTTTTTCCTCTTCCCGTGCCCGCCCGCCGCGCCGATCCGGCAAAAGGGAAGGAAAAATTTGAAAGAGGACCTAATTGAGAGGCAGGCGTCAAAAAATTATAAGATTAATTTGGCGGATACTTTTTTATGTGTGCCAAGTTTGGTTCGTTTATGTCTGCTCTAAAAAATAAGAGTACTGCTGTTTGGGGTCGATTATCAAGGGTAGTGGTCGGGATAGGGTGAATTATATCGGTAGGGAAGAGTGTTTTGTTGATCATTTATTTCAGTTTTTATCAACTTATTTTTAGTGTTATTTGAGGACTATGACAAAAGTTACAAAGATCGTTTATTTTTATGGCACAATAAAAGATAACTGATTATTTCAAATTTAATTTGAGATGAAAAATATGTAGACGTAAATATAAATGAAACGTACTTGGGAATAGTTGTGAAGCTTTCGCATTTTTATGATGGAATGTTTTGGAAGCTTTATACTACTCGAACTAGAACATATAATTCAGCATAAGTTACGATTGTCTGCACTAACTTCGGTAATGACTTGTTTTCGAGTTGAAGCATGTAAGTTAATGTGTGTAAAGCGTGAATTATATTGCTTGCGAGTTCTTCAAAGGGCTGCAACTGACAAGTTCAAAAGTTAGAGCAATCCTTGACACACTATAATCCTCGGTGGAAATCTCCTCCAAATCGCACTGATATTTTTGTGTCTTCCAACTGTATTTTAGTTGTTTTGCTCTAAAAATTGTTCTTCTTATTTCTTATTCCTTCTCCTTCTTGCGTGCAACACCGCCGCCGCCATGTCTCTCCAATTGGCAATAAATTTTGGGCGATAATGTCAATAATTTTTTAACGTCGTTAACCGTATGACATTATCGCCGAACGATTTCAGTGATAAAACAGGATAATGCTGATCCCACGGGAAGGCAGTCAATATCGAGATAAAATTCGGTGTGTGCTCGAATTTTACAGTATAATTAGGTAATTCGTAATTTATTACGCCCTGTATATAAAAATGTTATCGCTTCGAACCATCTAAGAATTACAAAAATTGTCTTTCATTTATTCATTGATAAAAAGTGATGATCAACTATGAATTTTTGATGAGCCACGTAATGATTGCATTGAAATTCTTCAGAAATCCTTTATGAGAAATGTTAAATTTATGTATTTATATAAATTTTTTGGTTCTATTTCTGTGTCTGAAAATCCATACTTTACTCAAATACGAGGGTTAACTTGAAAGAACGAGAATACAAAAGAGAGGATGCTTTAAAATAAATTTATAGCACAATTAAGGAATATATATGTATATAGGACGTCGGGCATTTTTGGCACACAAACTGTTAAGATATTGGCCCTGATAAGAACTAATGTGTGGCTAACACTCTCGTTTTGGCCACTGTCCTAATTCCAGTGACTTGCCGATGAGGTACTGCCAAGAGGAACTTTCGTGAAAGATGAACACTTAACGTTTAACCGCATGTAATATAAATAAATTATTTTATTTGAATATAAGTAAAAAGTTAACACATTTTTTTCTCTAATAACTACAAAACGGTGATATATTACTAAATTTTAAAATAAAATGTTCCTTTTACGCTAATACAGACTGCCCAGTGGCCAATACGAAATTTCCAAATACGAAATCGGAAATGAAGTCTTCCTACTGAGCTCACAAAGAACCTAACTTATGAAGGGTATTTGCAGAATCGTAAAAGTAGAAGAGTAACATTTATTTTATTGCTGTTAGTACATTAAAGCGACTCTTCGTGAGTGTGAGAATCGAAGTAAAATCTGCCTATACACACTCGATCAAAATATAGCTTGTTAACCTTTCTGCGGTTCGGAATTCATGTTAAGCTTTACATTTTACCTCCCTCCCAAATTCACACCGTAAAGAATTTTGTTGAATTTCTGCCGCACTTTGTACATAGTCGAATTTAAACAAAATCCATGAGAGGTGCGGTTGGTTATCAGCTGAACTCAGATTTATTACTTTAAACTTGAACATTCGAATTAAAGTGTTGTAAATTTTGTTAACAGTTTTCCAGAAATATCTAATATCTCCAAGTCGGTATCTTTGAATAATCTCTAAAAGCATCTCTTAATCTATCAGTCGGTTTAGCTCTGGTCTCTTTGAAAACTTTTAGGACAGTCATGATAAACTCAAAATTCTGTAATTCCCGTGGCTTTCGTTGTGCTGAAGCCTATATCATAATTGCATCTACTGTACAATATTTTTTCTCAGCACATAATGCTTTTTGTGTTGCCATTCTTCTATATAATTTTATCAAAAATCGATTTGCCAAATTTGACGACTTTAGTCGAGATGTATTGATTTGAAAATATAAAACAAAATAAATAAACTGACAAAAACAATTTCTGGAATTCCATAATTTCAAATTATGGAATCTGATGAAAAAAAAGGTAATTGTCGAATACTTTCAATACTTGTGGCCGAATCCAGTAAAATTATTTGATATTTCGATATTTACTGAATTCAGTATGTAATATTGGTTTTTCTTCCCCAAGAATTATCAACTGCATTTTTGATTTTTTACCTGTATCAAAAAATTGGATTTTCTTCGCAGACTTATGAGTGAAGGGTTACCAAGTGTCAACTGCACAAAATGAAATTTCGTCATCAGAATAATTAAATTTAATAGCATATTACGTTCAAAATTAAGTAAATATTGGAATGTTTCGCATGAAATACATGATATGTTCTGTTTTAATAATAAACTGTTAAAGATTAATTAACTTAAACAAAATTCAAATTTTCTTCGAGACTGCAATAGCTGCTAAGTATATAACCCCTAAACGCTGCGTTGCGCGAATTGGAACGATTTTTGACAAATGTCAAAAATATCGAGTTTACAAGTAAAAATTGCTAATATTTAGTTATTTGACAATATCTCGTTTCCCCCTTCTCGTAAGGCAAAAATGGTCCTATATAAAATTAAAGGTGACAAAATTCTCTACAAAATAGTTCCATATTACATTTCGTAACACCCATACTTTCGAAGCAGTATCTATTCCACCATTTCAGCATTTTTGTGCAGAAAAAGCATTTTTTTACGTAGAAGTTTGTAAAGAATCATTTAACATTTAAAAAGTTCTTTATTCCATGACTCCCAAACGAACATTTGCTTAAAATTTAAACAATTTCTGCCTTTTTTGATTTCACTCCCCAACCTCCTTACGGGCGTTGACTTTTCTCTTTGTTGGACTTACTCCTTCAGAGCAGCCGAATTATTATTTAATGATTTTTGTTATAAAAAAAACTTTGTTTATTTTAATAATGACATGAAAATGTCTTTTGAAAATCATCGCGATAAAAACTTTTAGGTCACGGAAACCATAGTTCCCTGTTCCTATAGAAAACTAGCGATTAGTCAGGGCGTCATCGAAATTAAACATTGCCCCAAACCAAATTTCATTAAATTTGAATCTGTCAATATAAGCGAGCTTTTAAAAAAATTACGAATCATTTACTATTTAGAGTTTTGTAACTTTTGCAACGCTCTTGGTTATATGTTCCACTCATCGGCTATTGAAAACCCGTGATTTTATTGTGCGACGATTCCCAACAGAATAAATTGGTTTCTCTATAATAGGACAACGATTTTCCTCACTTTAATGGAGAAAATGTAATGTTGTTACGAATTAACGAATTTATTTGATAAACCGAAATAAAAATAGAAATGAAAAATTCTAAACTGCCATTAAAAGTAAGTGGCGTTTCTTACATGGAGCGCAATAATAAATATAACTTACGATATCCTAGAAAATCCCATCCAATAACGTTATTCAATATAAAAACCGCGAGAAAACGGAAGAATTTTGATAATTGCACCATTCCGAAACAGTGGACGTAAGCACTATTAATCCGGTAAGGAACAAGAAACAATTTAGCTGGACGTTTTGATTTAGTGCAGTTTCCTTAGCCCATTCATCCTCAAACCAATAACTAATATTTTAGAGATGCTAAAGTTACGTCATAAAGACTAATTGCAAATCCAAGTTTGAAAAAATGCAATATATCACCCATTTTCAATTAAAATCCCAATCGGGCAATTAAATTTCTAAAACGAATTTCCAAAAACTAGTTTAACCCACGCATAACTTTTACCTTAATTAGAAGACAAAAACAGATTTGAATTTAACATTATATTTTTAATTTGAATTAAAAAAAACTTGAATGCGGGATTTATTCAACAGCAAGAAGTGAAATTAAGATAAAATTTAATTAAATTGTGAAAACTCATGAAAACTTTCCCAATTCTAGATGACAAGTTTTAGCCTCAAGCATTTTTCAACTGTGTTGATATTTTCCAACACTCGCGGAATCTAAATAAAATTTAAAATTTTCAACCTATAAAATGTAAAAATTTTTATCTGAAAGGAATGAAAAGTTTTTGAAAGTAAAAAAACCAAATTGGATTTGCAATGGAGCACAAACAACACATCTCTACGATCAGGCAATGACAACATCGAAACGTCCGCGTAATGCAATTCCCGAATCGCTCACGTTTTGCAGAGAAGGCATTTTATAGCAAACCGATTTTATTCGGTGTTCATATTAGTTCCAGGTGCTTCCACATTTTTGATTGCAGTTCCGAAACAATTTGCTGATTCGATGCTAGTTTCTCTTCCCGATTTTCATTATTTTAATAAAAAAAAATTATAACTGCACACCGGCATAAAACGAAAACCTCTCCTCTCCGTCAAAAAAATGACGGAAATCTTTGTATTTCCATAAAAACATCGGCTACAATATAATTTATTAATAGAAACATAATTAAAACGTCCAGATAATAATAATTCGTCTCTTATACAGGCAATTGACTCCGATTTAGTTCAACAAAAACGCCATTGTCCTTTCCATTGCATGCATAATGAAAGCAAGACATTTTGCTCGTAACAATAAGACAGGATGGTATTTATATGTGCGATATAAATTTGCAATCGGCGTCTGTAGTTGAAGGTAATTATCTAGTGACGTCATTAAGCACACAAAACAATCGACGTCGCGACGTCGTATTAGTGCTACCACCTTTGTTACTCACAAAGCACAAGCCAACAATCATCTTCGAGGAGTTGGTCAGAGGCGTGCAGATGATGTAAAGAATCGAAAGGCACTTAAACACGAGTGCTTTAACCTATGCTTTTATGTGAAAGACGAACCTTTGACATACTTAAAAAATGTGTGCTTTTATATTTTGTAAGCACAAAAAAAAAGAACTTTCAAAAGAAATTTTACATACCGAAAACAAAAATTATCTTTGTATATTATATATTTAAAGAAATCGCGCGACGACGACGACGACGCCCGTTGGCCGATTGAAAATTATTGTAACTTTAATAATTATTAAGGACTATACTATTATTTATTTTTAAACCGCTTGCCCCAAGTGGAATAATAAAATCTAGCGATAAATTTTGGAATAACGAAAAGAATTTCTCACGAGGCCGGATTTAAACAAAAACTTGGGCGTTTCAAATTTCGTTATAAATAATATCTCTCGTAATTCGCATTCCAACTTTACGCCACAACAGAGAGCAAATAAAATGTAGCAGTCTAATAGAGCAAAAAGGTTTTTAAAGTGGTTATGATGCCAGTTACAAAGTTATCGGTATAAAAAATGTTTCTTCGTTATTAGCATGAACTTTACCACTTTTAAAGTAAAGTAATAACACAAGTCAGAAGCTTTTTAACTCGAAGGAAGAAAACTGACAGTAATTGATCGCTCTCCACTTGTAAATTACAAAAGCGAAAACTTAAGTCTCTTGCAAATTTTTTTTATCGTTTCAAATAATTATCCATCATTCCGTCAACGTTCAACATTAAATATTTAGCCAAAAAAGCACCCCCTTTCGCGTTCACATCTCTATTACCGTCTACATATTTTGTATTATTATTTGTAGCTCGAAAACTGCAATAACATGATTATGTTTTTCCTATTAAACAAAATAATTACAATGAATTTTCCAAATTAAACACAGAGCTTCGTTATTTTGACTGGAAAACTTCTATAGTTTAAAGGAGCTTAATATAAAACATAAAACCCCATTTTACTAAGCACAGTTAATTAAAGTGAATTTCCTTGCATTTCCGTTACTGCACGATCCTAATTCCCATAATTGTAAAGAATAGAACAGTATAAGCTCAACAAAATCGAACGACGAACATTTTCCTAACAATCTAGTACGACTAGATAATTTTATTTTCAAAAACAAATCAGTTATTTACAAGAACTAAAAAACACAATTTAGAAATTAACAAAATTGAAAATTATAAAAAAGTTTGAAGTGGGTGGGTGAAAATCCTTGTGGAAAGTTGAACAAAAAAAATTTTTAAAAACTTTTACCTCCCGACACAAAAAGGAGAATTTATAAAATTAAATTGTAGGGTTCGCGAAACTACGGAATTTTTCTGGATCTAAATGTTGAGGTTTTCAAATTGGGTTAGTAATTAATCGAATTTTCTTATTATTTTATATCCAACCAGAGAAATTTAAAATTTTTGTAATACCTAGTCCATTTAATCAAAAAACATCGGTTTATTTTAAAGAATATTTCTAATTGGTTTTAGCCACCTGCGTTGCAGAATAAAAAAAGTGAATAAATTGCAGTGTCGTCTGCGTACAAAGTCGGATTTGTATATTGAAATGTCGGTATGTTTTTGTAAATAAATTTTAAATATTTAGCAAAAGTTTTTTGTACTGGATGTCGCGTTGTTAATATTTAGTGACAGCGCATAAAAAAAGAAAAAAAAACTACGTAGCGAAAGTATTAAAAATTTAATACTGCAATCAATAGAAACACAATTCCCAAATCGATGTAGGCAGTGGTTTAATCTCAAAGCTCTTCTCTAACATTAGTCCTGCAAAACAAACTCTAAGAAGAGTATATGACAGAGATGGAGCATTTATCCAAAGATGGAACAAAATGAGCTGATTAGAGAAAAACATATCCAAAATTCCCTAAATTTTAAATAACTAACTCCTGGCTATTGAATATATTTAAACGAATATTCTCTATATTTGCAGTCTAATTATTCGCTCGATGACGCCCTAGTATGGTGAAAACGTTTGCAAAATTAATACCTACAGTGTAATTTATTTGTGGAAACTTGATGCATTCCAATTAAAATAAAATAGTAATACGGTTAAATGTTTTATAAACATCACAACTTTTATCGAAATTAAATTTAGGGCATCCTTCCAGAATGGAAGCTTCTTTGGCTTCCAAAGGTTGATAAAGAAAAAATATAATTTACAATGTCGCAAAATTTACAATGTACTAATACTGTATTTCCCCTAAAAACACTTAAGATATAAATAATGATTCACCAACAAACAAATAATTTATTATTAAGTACTATGATTTTGATACTCGAAAATCTAAATAAGTAATTTCAAAACAATACTGACAATTTTCGAAAATGTCAAGAGGCGACCTTTTTAGTATCCAAAAATCATTTTCTAGAATGTTTGATAATTGCACAGTATTTTTTTATTCGTTCCATAGAAATGATAGTAGTAAGCCTTCAACATTTGGCTAATAAATTTAATACAAATGGTAAATCAGTTCATTTCTATAACCTCGCACTGTATATTTGCAGGGTTCCCAGCAGGCAATAAATCTAAAGTGTTAAGTAAGCAGGGCTTCGGTCAAAATTCCCTTTCTTCTTTTTTACTGTTGTTTACTGCTATTTATATTGTTCAGCATTAAGTAATTTATATAATAGATAATATTGAAAGTCATTACACTAGAGTTTTTAACATCTATCAAAGAAGAATAAAGAATAGACTTTTTGTCTATTTTTGGCTTGAGCCGTTCTTACTTAACAGCGAAGAAATATTATTTGGAATTTTAAGACCAGCAGTAAAAAATAAGTCTTTCCTCCATTCGCTTAAGCAAAACCTTCAATAAAACTCTCTAAAAAATCTCTCAAAACTTCCAACTACCCTCTCCACCTCCTTTCTACAGTAATATCACAGTATAAGCACATATTGCAAAAATATATAAATTTTAGCCTAGTTTAAATGATACAAAGATAATAAGTTATTATTGAAATTATTTGAATCAAAATACTTTTGATTATACGATATAATAACAGATAGGAAAATCTTATTGTAGTTTTCAAAACACCTGTAGTAGAAGTTACTAAACAGCATTGCAAAATTAATTGCTTTTTTCATTGCTTCACGGTGTTGTCAAGTTGTAAAGATTGGTTTTTAGTAAAATCAAAAACTCTGGCGTTCCACATTGCATCGTTATTATTATTGCCGACTCAAAGTAATATTTATTAAATGAAGAATTACCTACATTTTTTCTTTACTTCGTCCACTTATTATAGCAACTGCCATTGTCAGGAATTCTATTAAATTGCTTCGTTATTTTAATTATTGTTCTTGATTAAAGTAGATACATCTTCACCACTTTCACTTCAAACACTTTTTGATGTTTTCAAAACTCCCATAAAGTTTGCCTATCTGATACTACATTTATCGTCATTATTATATCAGAATATATTGAAAGATTTGCACATGTAGGTACAAAAAGCAGTTGGAAGACTTTGTATACTGTAACATGAAGCATTCTAATTTAAAATTTCATATAATTAACTAATTTCAGTCTCGAGATAATTTCCACAATAAAATAAAATAATTAAAAATCAAATTCAAGCATTTACTTTCTAAATGTTTTGCGATTCAATTCTACTAATAAGCTTCTAATTGAAAAAGGTATAAACTTATAGAAACCCTTGTCAAATGTAAAATTTGTTTAATTATGCACCAAGTGACAAAATGAGAAATTAATGACAACAATTGAAAATAATCACTAACCTGTAAACTTGAATGACATCCCAGATCCAGCAACATTTTAACTACCCCAATATGTCCCTTGTTCACCCCAATATGTAGAGCGGTTTGTCTCCTCTTATTTCGAGCATTCAAATCGGCTCCGGCATGCGCCAAAAGTTGCATCACCGCAGGTTCGTCTCCAAATGCAGCATGATGTACAGCCCTATCCCCATCTTTATCTTCAATTTCAACATCGGCACTGTACCTGAGCAAGACAGTAATAACTTCCAGATGTCCATTTTGACTCGCCGCTTGCAAAGCAGTATGACCGGCAAAAACTCCATTTACATCAGGGCCAATTCCGGCACCGGCAGTGTTACTTTGTTTCAAAACTTCTTCCACTTTTTGTGAATCACCATTTGCAGCAGACTTAACAAGCTCTTCATTTACATCACCCGATACGTGAGTTTCAAACAATTTTTTCAATAAAGCACTTAACCGTTCTCCACTAGTAGTTCCATGCATGGTGCCATCTTTACTAGCTACTTTTGTTACTGCCAAAGGATTGTAAGTCCACGTTGTATTGCAAACTTCAACTTTTAAATCATTATCGTTGTAAATCTGTTGAATGTGACCAATCTTTCCAAGAGTCTAAATAAATTAAATTATTAATTAAAGGTTCAATAAAAATAGCAATAAAATTACTTACAGGTGCCATACCATCTGCCCATTCTCCGTGGCCACGTTGTAACATTTTAATCCTTTCCAAATCCGAACAAATTTGAACTACATCGCCAACTGCAAACTGTTGCTGTGGTGTTTCGTTATAACCGTCCGTAGAAGGTGTGGCAACTTTTGTAAGAACTGCTGGATTGAAAGTCCACCTGTTTCCACTCATATAAGCAACCACAATATCGTGATCTTCGTCTATTCCAACAACCGTTCCCATATTACTCAAACATTCAAACATTCCATCGGTCCAACCGCCGTGTCCGTGCTGAAGAGACTGAACAATCTCCAAATCCAAATCTACATTAACTTGGTCACCAATTTTTAAGCCAGGTGGTCCCGAACGTCCTGCACCTTGTTCACCCAAACACGGTAAATGATCACGATACACTGTTTGTCCTTTAGCATCGTTCACTACTTTCAAATCTGCCATGCCCTCAAAACCAACACGATATAAATTTTTAGATGCATTGTCCCAAACAACATAAGCTGCAGATCTAGGACTTGCGGCAGACCAATCCTGAACTTCTTGTACTTTCCCGCGTCGACCGTTACCTCCATCTTGATCTTCCCACTGCCAATCTACTCCTCTTACGACTCGAGCACCAGGAAAAATACCACGAACAGCCACTTTCTTACTTTTGCGTCGCGTTTCCAGAAACACCCGTTCGCTACCTGGCGTGGTAATTCGATAAAATCGATGTCTCAGTTGATGTTTATCTGCATGATAGCAAATAGAGCACAGGTCATAATTTCCACATTCGGCACACTTCCAGCGAATTCCAAATATTGGCTGCTGACGACAGGTATCGCACATAGTACCTTCGTGTTTAATTCCGGTTGGTGCACTATCCAATATGCGTAAATCAAATTGACCTGAGCACCGATAATTTGCAGCGGTACCATTATCCCAGACAACCACAACTTCGTCAGGAGATTCAAAATTACGAACGGTGCCTACGTGCCCTTCGCCACCGTCCTACATGCAATTGAAAATAAGTTAGCCAAATAATTGAAAGTAAATCAAACGAAAACCTAACCTGCTTTCCCCATTTCCAATCGGGTCCACGTATTACGCGAGCCCCTACGCCTTCCATCATAACTCGCGTAGTTCTCGTTACATTGGTTGTTCCTCCAACGATGGCATTTGCCATTTCCATAACAATTTTATCTGCAAAAAATTAGAACAGCAATGATCTAACTTCTTGTACTTGTATAAATAAGTGTAAAACGCTGTTAGGTCCAATGTCTCGGAAGTTCAAACAAACGTCAGCAGCAAACAGCTGCTGTGCATTTCACCTACCAACTTGTGGTATTTACCGGCAGTACTTACGATTTCCCACAAAGAGTTTTGTTATAATCATAATTAATTACTGATGATAAAATTCTTTCGAATAAAAGATAAGAATAAAATCGAATAGTACGCTTAAAAAGGTACAACAGTCACAAACATCATCGTGTATTTTCATTAATAATAAACAAATCTTCCAGTATTAGAATAAAACTTCTAAATTAACGCACGGTTAATATTTGCAAAAGAAATATTATTGTTTAAAGCCATTATTGGCTGCTACTTGAAATTCAAAATTTAAATACTGATTTAAAAATTAAGCGTATAGATGGCGCTGTCACCTCGAATTACATTTTTTAAAGCTAATTCCTGAGATAAGATGATGATTAAAAATGTTGTGTTCACTTTTATTGCTTACCATTGAATTTTGAACGTCTAGATTAATAAGTTTTGTATCTTCCACTGGTTCAGCTTTAGATAAATTCCATTTTCCATCTTCTGAAGTCTACATAACAGTAAAAAAAGAAAGAAAGAAATAAAATTTCGTTATTCACTGGATGTGACTTTTAAAGGATCTTTTCAAGAAATCATTTAAAATCTGAGGGGCTCAAGTGACTTAGGCCCATTTAAAGATGCCAGTCGTGAAGGTGGTTGAATCTGTTAAAAGAGACCAGGCTAGAAAGCACCGAATTACAGCCAGTTCGGTCATACCACTCAAACTCTCGATTTTGCTTTCAAAAGTAATTTTAAGTTAATCCATCCAAGTTATATTTAAGACAAAAATATTGCTAGCTAGCTGCCTGGTTATCGGGCAATCCTAAATCACATTGTTTCCAATTCATTGTAAAACAAATTTTTATCCAAAATTAAAACCAAAATCGAGTATAAAATAAAAATCAAGTTTTTAAATTAAATACAAATTTAAAAAAGCATTTATTTTGTGAATTTCAACAATTAACAATTTAAAAGTCTGAATAAAAAAAGGAAATTGAAACCAACTTTAGCAAAGCAAGTAACAAATTACCAAAACATTTTTACATTTATACAACTATCACATAGAATAATAGACAATAATTTCTTATTTTTAAAACGATTAACAAATATAGATAAAAATTTTGTACAATACTAATTAATAATGCTTTAACTTGCTGCAATGTGCCTTCAGATATCCGGGACTTTTAAATCTCCTGTTGCAGGTGGAACATTTAAAATTACGCATTTGAAATTGATTTTTTAACAACGGATTTATAAAGGGATTACCACGTGTTCTACACTTTACACTGTTGGGTGACAACGTCCTATGTTTTCTAAAATTATACATCGGCACTTCACTGTACTCTCTTAAAATATTAAATTGAAAATAATTCGGCTTCACCATAGGATAGGGTAAACTTAACATTTTGTTTGTCTCCATTTGTGTTGTATTTTCGAAACTTAAATTTTCGGGTTCTTCTTGATTTTCGTTGTCGTGATCCGAAGTGTGTTCGAATTCTTCTTCCTCTTCATAAAATAGTTCCTTTTTAAAGTTTAAATCCGGCTCCACTATTACGATTTCTTGCTTAATATTGACACATTCGTTGCATTCCTCAAACATCAACTCGTCGTCGCTACTATCCGAGTCTAAATTATCGCGAACGTGCAAAATTACATCTCTATAATCACCAAAGTGATCGTAAAAGAAAGAATCTGTAAATTTTGTCAAGCAATCAATTGGAGTGAGATCGAAATTGTTGCTCGGTTTGCTTATGTCATAACCAAAATTGTAATTTTTTGTAAAATTCAACAGATCCTGTAAACCTTGACTTTTAGTCTCTTCACTTTTCGCCAAACTCGTGTCCTGAATCCTATCACAAAGTTGTGTTAATCCGCTTATGTGAACGTTATGTACAATCTGCTCGTTGGTTATCTTAGACAGTAACCTCTTAAGTAAGCTACACCTTTGATCCTTACCGATACGTTTTCTTCTGGGCTTTAAATTAATCTTTCGTGAAGCTTTATCCGGCGAACTTAGCACTTGTGTGAGATACTGCTCGAGTATCGAGGTGGACTTTTTGCACATCAACTGAAACTGGTACGAAACGCGCAACTTTTGAATGCACGACGAACATATTTTGGTAGAAAAACTTTCCTTGCCGATTACCTACAACAAAAAAATCAATATGGCATTGACACACAAAAAATTAGCTCACCATTTGAGTACATGCTAGTAATTTCTCGCTGAATTTTAACGAATCTGTGTCCCTATCGTCGACGTCCGTTAATTTAACGCCCGTTTGTATGCATATTCGACAAAATTTTTCTAAATTGTACATCACGAAAACGTCAATCAAACTTGAACAACATAATTTTATGTGTCAAACTAACGTCACTTGTCACCGTGACAGCTGTCGAAAGTAAACAAAACATTTGGCAACGTTTCGTTTCGAAATTTGTGGTAAAATTTTAAAGAAAATGCGTAATTAAGTTGTAATGCAATCGACACTTCCAATTTATTAATTTTAAAACTTTCTAATTACCCCGCCAGGTAATCTCGGTCAAATTACGCGCCGATGTGACAACGCTGCTAACTGAATTTGACAACGTCATACGTCATTTCCAACGTGTACGTTTTTTCGATTACAACGCGGCGGTGACGAGCTCTTCTTCTAGTTATTTTCGTTCCGATAGTTGTTGAAAGAAGTCGTCAATATGGTAAGGGGTTTTAGCTAAACATCGTATTTTAATTTTAATTGATTAATTTTTTTAGCCTGCACCTCCTAGTTCTACAAGTGTTGGGTCGTCCACCAGGTCACCCACGAAAGCTGTTGCCCCCAGAGCCGGCGGCGGCGGCGGTACCGTTCGTCAAAGAAAAACTACCACGACCACGGCAGCACGTAGCCGTAACACCGCAGCTTCTGGAGGCATGTGGAGGTTCTACACAGACGATTCGCCAGGAATTAAAGTGTAAGTTTTATTTTACCGCTTGCTACGACCGAGCACTAAAGTTAAAAATTTTATAGAGGACCCGTTCCAGTTCTAGTGATGTCTTTACTTTTCATTGCGTCCGTTTTCATGTTACACATTTGGGGCAAATATACGAGAAACTAAACACTATTTTATTCATTCCATTTTTTTTGTAAATGTATTTTATAAAGGTTTATTGGATAAGATTTGATATAAGAACTTTTCAACTTTATAGAATAAAATGTTAACTCGTAAAAAAACGTATTTATTAATATAATATATTTTGTCGTTTTTCTTTTCTATAATTGAAGACGTTGCAATTAATAAAGAGATTATTAAATTTTGTTCATTTTAAATTACAACCAGTAGATCTGTACGAGTTAGTTGCCAGAGTTTCAAAGCTAAAATATTTTATATATTATGTCTCCCATTTTATTTAGGTCAATCGAGATATTTCATCTCGTCAACATGTCTAGAGTTCTTTTTGATTTTACAATGTAAAAGGAAAACTTTCTTCCAGGCAGTACCTACTAATAGAGTTTTTTCTTATTTTGTGTTCAATATTATTTGTACTTATTTCAATGAAAATTTTGATTGTTCCACAAATCACTTTGAATGTGTGTATTGTAAGCATGCCTTTGGGTACGATTTCAATAAAATAATTTTGTGAAATAAATATTCTTAATACAAAGGGGGATTTTGGATTTTATTGAATTTTTCTATAAATTGCAAAAACATGGTATCCTTGCCTTTAATATTTAGAGGTAAATTTTCACAATAATAATAATAAAAAACTAGCTTTTCCATTCAAATGTTTATGTCAGGATTGAAACGGTATTGAGAGCTGAAAATATTTGAGTTGACCTAGAAATTGTCAGAAGAAAGTTCTGTTAAAATTTGGTATCTTGCAGGACCGAGGCCCTTTATGCCACTGCGAAATATTTTAAATAGTTTTCCATGAAACAAATAGAACTGCAAACACCAGCAGATGAGTAAAACAAATATTTCAAGGAAAGTCGTGTAGTTTAATTTTGCTTATACAAAGGAAATCACTTGTGGGATTTTCAGGGTAGGCCAAAAATCCTAAAAGAACCTTAATTATATTAAAAACATCAAAATTCAACATAAAAAATTTTTTATTGGCAGCTAAAGACCTCCCTTTGACTAGGAGAGGATATTTACATTTAATTGAAATTAGTTACAGTTTGACGTGTAATGTTATTTGAATATGAAAGCGAATGAATCAGAAAAAAAAATATAAATGTAAAAAGTTTATTGCACAAATAAATTATACAGACTTTGTTGAGGATTTGACTTTTTTCAAAAATAAATAAAAATAGTTCCCTAAAAGAAAATTTGAAAAAAAATCGACAACACAACCACGTGATGTAAAATAATTTGTTACGACTAATTAATTAATCTACTTATAAATTAATTTACATTCATATTTGTACAATTTATTACTTTTAAAGTTGTTCCACTTAATAATAGCACCATTTTTACTTATACATAGTATTAAAATTTTGCTAAAACTCACTGGCACTCCATTCTTCCGAACTGGAAATAAAATAATAACAAAAAAATAATAAATAAAAGAGACCCCTAATTGGTACGTTAAGTACTTTTAATCAATTTTCGTGCAATACTGCAAATAGGCGTTTCATAACAAATATGAAAAAATACAATTAAAGTTTTACCTAAAATAGAAATACAACATTTCTTTACACACAAATTCACTAATAAATATCCATAATTAGAATTAAAAATAAAACCCCCTACAAAATATTTTTAAAATAGCTAATCATTACAAAACTATAACATTTTGTAAATTTAAAAATCTTTAAAACACGATGTATAAAAATTACGGTATAAAGGAAGGTAGTGTTTCTTTTAAAAAGTAAACCAGCTGGATCCATCGTTTTATTATTCGGATGCTTATTAAAAGGTCCTATAATGTAAAAGAGAACGTTTTGTTCTGCAATTTGGTGGCCCGAGTGAGGGGCTAAATAATTAATTGGCACTCCTCGTATTTATTTACACTGTTCAATGAGTATTAACCAAAATGATGTTAAAAGTGAGTCCGTTTGTGTTATGGAAAAATAAAACAAAAAACAATACACACACACACCGTACTATTACTAATATTTGCAATATTTTTCATTTAAGTCTTTTCTCAACAACACACAAATCAACAACCGTACATTCGATTTATTTCGCTTTGATATCTTTCTTGAATGTCTTTTCGTTTTAATTTAAATGCCGCCGTCACGAGACCCATATCTGGTGACCACACTTCTTTACACAATTTTACAGCTGCAGGAATTTCAAACTTTTCTAATTTACCTAATAACAAAATTTGTGTCAAGCTTGAACGAAAACTTACTCGCATTGACTACTTACATTTTTTACCGTGATCCATTAATTCTTGTAAAACTGCCTTTTCTACTTCGGGTAACACACAGAGATCTTCGAAATTTTGATCGGGGACACCCTTTTTGATAGCTAAATCGCGTAAATGTTGCGAATTTGGTACGACCAAAGCCACGCAGAATTGTTTAGTGGAATCGCCGTAAATGCATATATTGTCCACCAACGGACAAGTCTTTAATTCAGTCTCGACCTTTCCAAGTGAAACATATTCGCCGGCTTGTAATTTAACGAGGTCCTTTTTGCGATCTATAAAAAGTTCAAGTCGTAAAATATAAAAAGTAAAGCCACAGGTAGCTTACCTATAATTTTAACTACACCGTCGCTTTGAATTTCAACAATATCGCCAGTCTTGAACCACTTCTTCCCATCTTCTTCGCAAAAATCTTCCTTTGTTTTGTCGGGCAATTTGTAGTATCCGGCACTAATATTATCACCCCCTATAACGATTTCTCCCCTAGGATATGGTTTATCTGTTATTCTATAATTTCCTTCTTCCCAATTAACTAATTTAATATCACAAGCTGTTGCGGGACCACCCACTCTGCCAACCGTTCTGTCATAGCCTAAAATTAAACAACAAAATAACACCAAACAATAAAAAGCAATCCAAAGTACTCACAGTCCATAATTGTGGCACAGGACGTCGTTTCCGTAAGACCGTACCCTTGAATAACGTTCACGCACAGGCATATATTAATCATTTCGTGTGTGTCGGGCGACAGCGGAGCACCGCCCGATAATATTAACCTAACACGTCCACCCAACATTACTCTAACTTTAGAAAATATGACCCTGCAATAAAAATTGAGTTAAGTGTGCGACCTTGAAACATTAAAACAATCACGTCCTACGTAATTGCAATAATAACTGAAAAGGGTATGAATAAAAAAGGAGCAGCTATTACTCACTTATCTAATATAGGGGTCGAGTGTCCACGACGAGTCCAGTACAGTTTGTAGTCATAAGCAACTTTAAAAATTATTTTCGACAACGCACTTCCTTTGCTGATTTTTTCTTGAACTCCTTTCGATATCCTATCTAAGATTAACTGTAAAAGAAAGCCATTAGTAAGGAAATCGCAAAAATCGGAGCGAGACTTACCGGTACGGCTGTCATGCAGGTGGGTCGTAAAACCGAAGCGTCGCCTTTTGTGCCCTTCTTAATTTTACTTGAATTGTCGAGCATGGTTAAAGCTGTCGAGTATCCGATTGCGATGCCCATACATAGACAAACACTTTCAACTAATAATTCGAAAACGTGCGCGAGGGGTAAATAACCAATTAAACAGTCGTCGTCGTTGATTGAAACCGCATCGGTAAACGCTTTCAATGTTGCCAACAAATTGGAATGATACAAAATCACGCCTTTAGGAACGCCAGTAGAACCGCTAGTGTACATGATAATCGCAACGTCATTGTGCTTGGGATAATTGTTTTCTAAAAACGAGATTTTAATTGTTTGGAATTAAGACTTGAAAAGCGAAAGCTTACCGATTGGCGATTCGGAACCCTTTCGAAGTACTTCAGAGAACGTAACAATATTGACGCCTTCCTTGTAACCTTCATTTTCCAACTTTTTCAACTGATCTTCCATATAAATAAGAGTTTTAACTCGCGGCGTTTTAGCCAAGATATTTTTAAATTTAGGCATCAAGTCATAACTCGTTATGACGGTGGTCACTTCCGTTTCGTTTATTCCGTGTGCGATCGCCTCGTCCCCGAGGGTGGCGTAAATGGTGACTACTGGAATGTTTTGTTTAAAAAGACCCTGAGCAGCTATCATCCATTCTTCCCTGGTTTCGGCAAAGATCACCACATTTTCTTTCGGTTTGTTTCCCAACTCTCTCATTCCTCTTCCGAATTGCGTAGCTAAAATGTTGATTTCGGCGAACGTTTTCCAAATATAATCGCCCATTACGTACTAAAAACAAAATTAAAGTAAAGTATTATTTCAGACGAGGCGTAGATGGAACCTACTTTCTTAAATATCCTGCCGTTGGGTTGAACTTCATCTTCTTCGTCTTTAATTTGTCTTGTACCCAAACATTTTTTGTTTCCAAACTTTTTCGTACAAAAATCCAACATTTTTGCCATCGAATCCACTTTGCATCGTACGATTTCGACGTGGCATTCGCTAGGACTATCTAATGATCTATATGTGATGCTTCTGGTATCGTTCGTTATTGGTATTGCCTAAAGCGGGAAAAACATGATAGTGTCAAAATTTCGTAAATAAAGCCATTAAATATGTTAGTGTTTTTTTACCCAGATTACACCAATAATTAACGATTTGCAACTTATAAAAAGCATAATATTATTTTAATTCGCTTCCTTTTGAGAAATTTCAAAATAAATAGTTTTGCGCTCTACTTACCAGAGACATATCATCAGTGCAATAAACATATTAATACATGCATAATCTATAATAGGAGGTCGAAGAAATTTATTAATTAAGCAAACGTGCAAAAATTATAAAAATGTTAGTTTGAAGAAAAAAATAAGTGTTTTTGGCATCTCCACCTATTACCCAAACATTTGAGTTCTGTGTTTATTGAAATTCCCAAAAAAAAAAATAATAAAAAATTCCACCGCCTTAACGTCCCACAATGAACTTTTATTAAAATATACCTTGCATATTTTAGGTGGTAGCGAAGCCAATTTATCAGTATTACTTAAATTGGTTCCATCAATATCTACGTTTACATCTTTCTTATGGTTGTTTTCGACAGCCACCACTATTGCCTATAAATATGGATTGTAAATGAAAGAAACAAAAATATGATCCAAAAAAAAGTTATGTACAAATGTTTTTATTTAAAGCAAACATTCAGTAGAAAATTTGAAAATTGCTATTTACAGTTTTCAGGTGTATTATTTCCAAAACCCAGATCGTAATTTTAAAAAAATGTCACCAACTTACCTATGCATAGGTACAGTAGTTATCAAGGTAAAAAGTCAAGAATTGTTTATTTAAGATATCAAAAATATTTTTTTTAAGAGTTTCGTATCACTCATCGATATTATCACAATGTACTATAAAGAATGATTATTACGAATAATATTTTTTGTTTTGTATCTTGGCAAAATTATGAGTGGTCGATATCGAGACATTTTTCGTTCTCGATTTATGAATAAACATTACGGTGTGTCGCACTTATGATCAACCTAGAGGTACGTCCCGATACGCGATTTTAAATTTAAAGAATAGAAATTAAAAATTTAGTCGATATTAATTTGGAAAAAATTAATAAAAAGCAAAAGTAAGAACGGAAGGTGTGCCAAGAAAGCTAAGCAATGTGAAAAGTAGATATTATGCAAACTAAAAGCTTTACGTTAAATTAAACACACAAAGTTATTTGGAAAACTCGGGCAAAATTTAAATCTCTGGTGGTAGGATTTGAAGTTTCGAAAAGAAACTTGATGCAGATTTTCATAATTGCACTCGAGGTCGTTTTTATATGGTGAAGGTTGTGAATGGATTAACGAACAAATTTTCTCATATAAGAAGATGTGGAAGAAGACTATTAGTGATTAAAGAGAAAATAAAAGTTGCTAAAACATTTAAAAAATACAGAGTGCTGTTCATTTAAATGTTATCCTTCAACAGGTGGGAGCCTAGAGGGATAATAAATTAAAAGAAAATTTAAAGAAAATCTACGATTAATTTAAAAGGCAAAAATAAGAACAGGCGTTGCTAAAAGTGAGAAATTACAAACTAAAAACAAATAAATAAAAAGAAATTAAATCGTTAGTTTGAGTATACTACTTGAATTTTCGAAAGGAAAGTTCAACCTGCATTTTTATAATTGCACTCTATGTATAAGTGGTTCTTCAATAATTGAAGTTTGCGGACTCGACATGTAATATTATGAAGATTCAAATTTCTTAACTGTCTTCCCGAGTCCTTTCTCACAAAAAGAGCTGAAATTAGGTACTACATATCTTCTTCTAGGGCGACATTTTCTTTTAATTAAAAAATATTCACATCTCGAGGAAAATAATTATTTTTCAAATTAATTAACTCTAGTGCAATTATGAAACTAAACGGTCGAATTCTTTCCTCAAGTAACTTTTCCAATGCCGATTTCAATCGATACTTGCGTACCAAGTCCACAAAAAGAATTATTTAAAAATCGCAGAGACTTTGAACGATGAAAAAAATAGAGTAGTATAATATAATATCAGATATCAGCGATGACGATATAATAGAAAAACATTAACTAGGAAGATCATAAAAGAACTACGTTAGAGACAAACAATTTTAAAATTGGAAAGAATATCAAAAGCTGTAACAATAAATCCCGGAAAGACTATCAAGCCAAATTACGAAAAGCATAAACATAGAAAAATCTAACGTGATTTAACTGACCTTGACTCTCCTCGATAGAGATCTGACCCTCCAGGGTCTTTGAATGAAGTAATATATAGGATACGTGAGAAGATCGTACACAAAGGCTATGGTCCGCAAGGTACCAATCGCCAACGTATAGCCGAATCCATCCATGTTCCTATAAATAAATTTAAAACATTAGGACAAGAATTTTGTTTACATATTATTGCTTAAATTAACATTTATGAACAAAAAATAGTGCACAGGTACTCGGTATATAAATTTAGTTTATATTAATAAATTTGTTATTTACCTAACGTACAACATGATTCCCTTTCTTTTTTTGAAATCTAAAAAAAAAGACACCACTGTTTCGACAAAAGGTTTGATGTGAACTAAACAAAATCAGCCTTTTTACCACAGTAAAGGAGGAGCATCTGTTAATCAGAGGTCACCGATAAGTGTGATAACATTTTAATTTCATGTATAACAGGTATCGAATAACAAATTTGTTTAATATAAAAAAAAAACAAAACCTTGTTGAGTGTGGGAAAAAATTATTATTTTCTTATAAAATAAATCGATGTCACTCAAAAATTCAATGGATACTTGTACTACGTTCCATGCAAAAACAACCATGCCTGCAAGTCGTGAAAGGGATCTCCTTGAAGAGAAAGTACCCAGGTGAACTTTTGATTGGAGTGAAAAAAATCGTAGTCCAAAATAAGACGAGTGAGATAATAAAAAGAAGTTGGTGAGACATCATTGCCCATTCTGGGTTTGAAACTAGGATATTATTGAAATACGCACGCTGGCTATTCGTGTAGTTTGAACTTATGATCGGCATCACACCACAATTAATAATCTCCAACAGTCAATAAGTAATAACCCCTACTTGTTATAAATATCAAAGAATCATGCCAAAGGTTTAAATAATAAATTATGTAAGAGAAGTCGTTGCAAAGATAAGAAGAGTCGTGCAAATAATGCGTACATGCACATGCCAAAAATGCATTTCGTACTCACATTTTATCGTCGACAAACATTTTTTAGGGACGTTTAGTTCTGAAAAACGCAAAAACCAATATTACAAAATTTCATATTATTTTAAAAATAAAAATTATTCTTATGTAAATTTATGTACATCTAAAATAGAATTGGTGCGACACTCGTAATAAATGCAGTAAAATTAGGTTAAATGATGCAAATTGCAAAGTACAAATCGGAAATATTTTTAAAAATTTTCTTCCTTTTTTTCTTGAATTTTCGAGTGCGGAGTGTACTTTTTTGGGAATCGAGTATAATTGCCGGACACAATTAACAAATTTATGGGGCATAATTCACGTTACATTGGTCACCGATCGTGATTAAAAATTTAATTACCTGCCGATAGGCTGATATTTAATTTTCTCGCAAAGTCAAAAACCTAAGTTTATTTTAAATTATGTAACAACACAATTTTAAATGTGGTAGATCGGAATTATCTATTAATAGTTGTTCAACTACGGACTCGAACGAAAATACCCCATCACCTTGCATTCTTCTAAGGGTACAACAATATCGAAAAAAAAAAAAACTATTCCGAAATCTAATTGTAACTCGAGTTTCCATCGCACGATCCATACAAAGAAAAATAAATTGGTTGTATGTATAAAAAGATTCTAGACAGTTTATAAAAAAATCGATTTATTTACTACTATTTAATAATAAATATTATTTTCTAAATTTAAACTAAAAAATTAAATTGTTTGGCACCGTAAAAACAAAATTACAGTTTTTTCGCAAGTGCAAAAATAATTAAAGATAATAAAAATAACCTTGTACACATTATCTCAAGTAATAACAATGATTTCTTCTTTTATAAATTAATGTGGAAATATAGTATATTAGCCACCAAGGGATCAAAGTGCCACTTTTATCTCAAGAGCGTCGATTTTTCGCAGTATTTAAAGAGCTGTATGCGGTACCATTTAATGGCAGTTGTGAATAGTGAAGTTGGTAATTCTAATATAACTTGTGGATCTGTTATTTAATAATATTATTTATAATGTGGTGATGTAAACTTGAAATAAATTTTTAAAATTTGAACCCCCCTCTTTAAAATTTTTATTCCTAGACTGTTTTTTCAGTCATACGAGCAAAATAATTTTCAACAAGGTAGATAATTGATAACAAAAATAAATCAGAATCGCTAATAATAGCAAAAAAAAATTGTTAATACTATAAAAATATACAACCACTCGTAATGGTTAATTAAAATAATTTTGATAAGAGAATTATTACCTAATATCAAACTGTGATAAACACGGGTCGGTAAACTGGGTATAACGATCATGATTTTTATTGATAATATAGCATTTTTAATTAATTAAATTATTGCCACTGCTTCTCGTAGTACAATGTAAAACGTATTTTATTACATAACAACATGGGAACTCGGGATTATCTCTTATCTCACCTGTACAGTTTAATAAAAACTTGAAGGCCTGAAAATCGTGTCAATACATAGTTGGCATAATAAGGGCTTTAATAATTTAAAACTCGAGCTCAATCTAAATTTCATTCGACTAAAAATGTGATCGATTTTTAAAGCCTTCTCCTGCGATTAACGAACAAATTTAGTCGATCACCTCGAGGCGAAACGAAGGAATTCAGGTGAGAAAACGAGAAGAGGAAACTGGATTCTAAATTATAAAATAATAAATATACGTACTTGTCAAAATTTACACCAAAATTCGATGAACGCTCGACAACTACTGAATATAGAGACAACGTATAAAAAATGTTTGTGTTCTTATCTTTTGCTTGACTTACCTAAGGATAAGGTTCGACGATAACGACAAACTCAATGTGCCACGAACTTGAAACCTTTCCAATGCGGTTACGTAAACCCCCAAGCTACAACAATGCAACTTATTATGACTTATTAAAAGAATTGATAATGTCAATAATAAGAAACCAATTTTTTAAAAATTATTTAGAATCTCTTTAGCAATCAAGACAGGTGTGAAAGTTTGTAGTCATCAATCACTACAAAAAAATGTGTCGATGGATCACGTTTGCTTATGTTTCAAAAGTTTTGAATTCCATCAGAAGTATGATTCTATCAAAACAAGGAACGAAAACAACGAAGCATACCGGAGAATGCTCAAGTTTAGTCGATTAGGTGGGAATAAACTAGAAAGAAATGAAATCGATCTGAAAATTTTAAATTCGAATCTAATAATAATATTATATTACGTTTATGCTCCACTTATTATTTGCCGTCAGCGTTCTCCCAAATTTTGACCTTATCCGTGTGGTGCTCGATGGGCTTCGAAGCATGTTTTGGATCATTATCTCGCTGAAACATACAGTCGCTTGGCAATGTTCCTTTACCATGAGGTAGCATATAATCATAATTCGGCATACATAACCCGATAGCATCTATTCTGTGCAAGAATTCAATTCCATCAGGGGAAAAGCGGCCCCACACTATGATGTTTTTTTTGACGATCGAGGAAAACAAACAAAAATAAATTGTTTGATGCAGAATGTTAAATTTGATTAATATCGATTGTGTAGGCAAAAAATACGTACCTACAAAGCAATTTTCTCCAATCAAAAATTATTTATAGCAATTTTCATATAAAAAATAAAAATGTAATCTCATACTAAAAGTAAATACTCATAAAAAATATATTTTTAACAACCTTTATAATCAGAAGTAATAAAACAACCATGTTAACTTGCTACATAATTTAATTATTGTAATTCGACAACGACGAAACTTTCGGTAAAATAAGAATTTTTAATTTTTTGATCAAAAAGTCCAATAGTCGAAGAAAACATTTTTTCCACAATGGAAGTTTGCTCCGTTGTCTTTTCTATCGAATGGCCCACAACTCATACTAATTTTGTCACCTAAAATTGGAAGGGACCTGTAGATATTAAATCAGAAGGAAAGCTTTCCAACCAAACGATCTTTCTTGTTGTGTTGTAAAAATTAAGCAAAACCCTTGATATTGACATTAATATCTGAATTCCAAGTTCAACAAACAAAGTCTAAAGTGTAACGCTTTTCCACCAATTTAAGTGGAAAAATAAATTAACGTGAGAAATTAACATGCAGCATAAATGTTTATGATTACTAAAAATCTATTAGTCGATAACATTATGTACTTTATCCTTTTTAATTTGTTATCAATCAAAGGTATGCCGTTAAAATTATTGTGAGTGTGGTGCAAGGTTCACCAAATTTTTAATGATCGAACTTATTCACCGAGTTACCACTATTACTAATTAAAATTTTAACAAAGTCATTATCTGTTGCAAAACAAATTTAACACGTCCTGAATAAAGATTTTTTAATTTACATGTGAAATTAGCATACGTTAGAACGATCAACATGGGGGGGGGGGGCTTTTTTCACGTATATTTTATAATTTATTGGTTTCTCACGTTTTATTATTGTTTTTCCATTGGTCAAATTAGACCAACATTGGAACTGGTAAATTCCGCTTTGTCGAAGGTACCCCGAGCCTCTGCCACTAAGTAAATCTAGTTTTTTCCCGCAGACATTTGGATGGCTTTTCGCAAGTTTTTTGTTTTACAAATTATTTTAATGGGTGTCCATTTCAGAAACTTCCTTTAACTTTTAATATATATAACCTTGCTTATCAGCGTAATTAATTCAAATTATTCAGTTTTTTTTCAAATTTCCAGTCTTCAAAGAAACGTAGTTTGTTCCATTATGTTGATCTTGGAGTTTCCTAAGTAAGTAATTCAATTTATGGGAATAGTGGAAAATTAAAGTAGTACATATTATTATGTTAATTTAATTCGACCTTATAATCTTGAAATTGATACATTGTGTCTAGACTAATGGGTAACAGAATTTTTTCTTCGTGATTCGGAAGGGCTCCCCTACGCTTCCAAAGTCCAATAGGAAATCCTCATTTATGTAATTATTGGCCCGGCCAAAGGTTTATTTCAGATGACACAACCAGCACGCGACAAATTTCAAATAACATCAAACAATAATAAATTATAATAATTGTTTCATTATTTTCGAACGTAGTTTTAAGCAATTTTATTAGAATCCTGATTGGTTACATAACTCACCTTTAGATTAAAAATTATAATGTACGTGTTTATATTTCATTAGATGCGGTGAATTTCGAAGGTTAAGCTTTTATGTGCTTTGATTTTGCATACGTAAAAAATTCGCTTTATTCATTCAATTTGTATAAATCGATCTATTTTTAATGGCAATAATATAAAACGAGCAAGTGGTGTGATTTATTCGGCACGTAACGCTAATTTAAAAGAATTACTTTCTCAGTAGTAGGTACGAGAAGAGAAGAGGAAGTTTAGAAACAATTTTTTTACGAGCAAATTTATCGATCAGCTATTGGTGCTAATTAAAATTTTGCTTACGGTAAGGTAATCATAATATTTCTCAATTTTAATTTAAACTCTCCAGAACTAGCGCGCAACAACAGTTTTTTCTTTGTTTAAAAAATTACTGTATTTTATATTTTTCACTAAAATACAAAGCTATTTTTATTAACATTGTAATATTATGTGACCATGTTCTTTGTACCTACAATTTATTAAATCTTGAATCTGTATGGCTTATTAATACTCGATGAAACATACGATTTTTATTTAATCGCTTTTTTCTTTTATAATCGTTTAAGAAATTAAAATACACAATTACCTTTTTATTGTTGGATAATGAAATGCAACTTTTTACTGTAATAACTATGAATTATTATTATATTATAATGTTTGGCCGGTTGTTTAACCGTAAACAGTTGTTAAATTAAAACAAACAAAATGTAATATTTCACAAGAACTAAATGAAACGCTAATTTACTTGAAATTCTTATGTTTTAGTTCAATTACATTATAAACAAGAAAAACTTCCCAACCAATTTTTAGGTCAAATTGCGCATTCCCAAAAAAAAAATGACGAGGAATTTGTTTTGGAAGGTTAGCTTATTTAATTTGCATACTACAACTGAAATGTTTTTTTTTGTTATCGTGTCGAGAGGAAATTAACGTTTGAAAGAAGACCTTTGACCTACCGATTTAAATTTTATATAAACAACTTAAAACTCGAAAATGTAAGAAGAAAAAACCTTATGGGTTTGTCCAAAATGTTGCGCAGGTAATAAACTTGAGAATCGATAATGGACTGCTTTGTTGGGAGTCAAAAATTCAAAAATTACCTACCACAGAATAAAAGAAAAGACACATTTTCCAAGAAAACAAATCGTGATGTTTTCTAAATGTTGAAAGTTATTATACAAAAATAAAGATGCATAAATAAAAAGTAGTTCAATGCAGAGAATTATACAAATTGCAATTTGAAAGTTGCTCATTAGCCGAGAAAATATGTTGCGTTTTGCTATCAGCACCGCTAAGAAATTTTCCATTTAATACCACGAGAAGCCAGGGCAGGATTCAAACTTTTCTTTTCTTTACGAAAAAAAGTACACACTCGCGATCAACGTCCTCGTTTACTCTCTTGCTAGCTAATATACTATTAGCCAATTATTTTTTAAAAAATAATATCTATTTTAACTTTTGTGACGATCTACCGCCCGCATATTGATAAAATTAGTCTAGTAATTAATAGTCAGTCCCCTTAAAGCAATAATTTTACGGATGATCGAATACTTTTTAATTTTAATGAGTATCATATAAATTCACCCAGTAACCTTAATCATTTGCTTCACTCTATATCGATCAAACATCTACCAATCTAAACATTTCATTTTAAAAATAACAACCGAAATAAATAGCAAAACTTCAGGTGCCATTATTGCTTCCCCCTAGAGCCGTTCCTGCAATATTTACAATGTGAAAGGTACATTAATTATCATAATAAAAAAAATAGGACACCAAGTTGACCTGATTAATTTAATATTGTTATCATTAACATTAGTAGGTCAGGTCAGTTCTTCACCAATGATATCGTTTTCACCTACTTCCTACATTTTCCACTCGTGCTGACCTTCTTCAGCGGTAACAGTGCAGAATTTTGGTAGTCCAAGTTCACTGTTATTTTTAGATCCTGAAACGTGGTTAACGAGCGTCTCAAGAGAGAGGAGGCAGTTCGTTTACCTCGAATGTAAGATTACTTATTTAAAAAAAGATAACAGAAAAACAAGAACGATTCGTGTTTTACCGGTTTTGGTTACCTATTTTTGAAAAGGTCCACCGACGTCGACCTTGAAATCTTATCAAAAAGAACAAGTAACATTTTCGATTGAATTTGAAAATTGACATGACCTAACCTAACACATGGCGTATTTACCCTCGGATTGTTATTTCGCGAATAAAATTTTTTTAAAAATTTATTTCAAAAAGATCCAACGAAAACATGATTGGTTTAAAAAAAATGATAAATAAATTTGCGGTTACTGAGGTAACGAAATAAAATTAACGTTAGATACTCACCGACAACTGGTGAACCGATATGAGCTTTAATTGAAGTTCTTTATCAACAACAGTCTTGTAAAGATAAGTTTGTATGAACTATCACATGCACTGATAACTTGAACAACAAGAAACAACACACCTTTAAACTACGATCTGCAAAAGCAAAACGCCACCGTATTTTTGGTTTGCTTCTTTTGGCCAATGGGAGAACATTTATGAATGGAAGGGATACGTGGCGTGATTCTACGTCACCAATCTAATACACAACGGGATCGATACGGGAATGAAATACGCACAACTTGATGAAATTCTAAAGGTTTGTAAATTGAAGTTTATCATTTTTTACATCCATCGCTAATTTTCGAAAAGAAATTTCAATCGTAAAGCCATCCGATTGCATTGTTTTACTAAAATTTTGAATTTTATGACGGTTGTCCAATGTAATGCCACCTGTCAGATATGACAAACAATTCAACGAGAATTCTATTTTCCAGGTAAAAAGAAGCATATTTTTTTTGAAAACAACCCAATATTGACCATTTTTTCGGCAGGTATTGGAAACGTTTTTAAAAAAAGGTACATATTTGCCGCGCACGTTCAACACGTCACAACTGTCACATTACGTAAACATAACCCTACCTTTCTATCTGAACAGCATGCACCTTGTCAACATGAACGACGATCCAGAAAGTTTCTTGAAAAATAGAGTGATATTTCTCAACAGTTTATCCAATCTTTTACCGCAAAATCCAGCAACGACCGCTTTGCGATCCCACTACTTGTAAGTTGAATTTTCTTTTGAAAAAAAATCGTCTCTGATTCGTCTTTTCTTACAGAACCAAATGTCGATGGTTAACTTCGCAGTCCGGCATAGATTTACCTAAGGAAATCAAGAGGAAAAGTTGCCCGCGTTGTTGTGTACCGTATAAAGATGCTCCAGTACTACACAGAATTGAACCTGCAAAACGAAAGAATCGTTTTCAGCGCAGACTTTTGCAAAATACAGAAAGTGTCAACACGAGGTTTCAAAAAAATTATCTGGATAATTTGCAAAGCAAAAATGCCACAAATGCACACAACTTTTTGGTGATTAGTTTAAATTTTGTTCGAATTCGATTTGATATTTTTAATTTTAGGTTCAAACTTGTGGAGTTTGCGGACATAAAGCTAAGAAGGTTTTACAGAAGCCTGACGTGAAGGCTCTTGAAGAATCCCTTGAAATACGCACCCTGACAAGTAAACCGAAGAAAAAGAAAAAGAAGGACAGGTTTTCGGGATTAAACGTGGATGCAGTTTTGTCGGTAACGCCTCAACTTAAAGCACCGCAAAACGTGACGAAAGAGACACCTAGAATAACGCAAAATCCAAATACTACTCCTAAACATTTGCTCAACAAATTTCAAATTAGAAAAAAGAAAGAGGACAACAAAAAGAAATTAAAAGGCTTGAAAAATATTTTCAACGACTCAAGTAAGAGCACCCCTGCAAACTCACTTAAAAATTTTTTGAATAGTTTATGATTTATTTAGCAAATATTTAATTTAATTTAAAGTTTTGTAAATATTAAATTTTGAATAATTTATTATAGTTAATATTAAAATGATTTTATTAACTTCGTCTAGTTTTACAACGACGACATCTTTGAGGTATTAAATGCCAATAACCTTCTCTGTAACAGCAGTTCGGAGCCCTTTGTGACCATAACACTGATAAAATATTACAAAAGCATGGAAGGCTTCGTCAAGATCCATATTTTTCTAGTATTCTCTCTTTGTTAAAAATACCACCGTAGACTAAACAAATCACAAAAATTAAAATAAATAAAAACTTTAATTTTTTCTAGAATACATAAATTTTATATATAAATGTTCACAAAATTTAAAATAAGCTTTCTTATTTAATCATATATCTTTACCCAGACCGAGATGTCTAATTCTTGCATTCTCTTCGTTGAAAGATTCGTATCTCGAAACTCTCTTAATTAACAAACTTGAACCATTTTTTCTGGTCAATTAACAAATTGTAACTTCATTGCATTAAATATCTTTATTACATTTTAGACACAAAATTCAAACAAATAATAAAACATACTTAGAAATCAGCGTTTTGGAAATTTTAACGGAATACACATTGGTCAAAAAAATTTCTATAATCGCGTCTCTCACTCCAAAGGTATTTGTTCTTGCACGATCTAAAATAAAATTTTATTAGTGCAAAAATCAGCCTGCCAAAAGGAAAGAGCCACACTGCAAGCGCTTTAGATGTTACCCAAGCTTTGGAAACAAGTGCTAATTTCAGTTTTTCTTTAGAAACTCGAGAAAAATTAATCTCAACACTGTTCAACGATTAGCAAAAATTGGGCACATTGACAGACGATTCCAAAACTTATCAACATACCTTAGCACATATAATTCGGTATTGGTGATCGGTACAAGGATCAGGTCTTTCGGGCAATTCTTTGCCTCTTCTGCGCAATTCTTGACTTACTTCCACTAAATCGAGAATAGTAACAGGATCCAATTTATGTCTGCCAATGAGCCCAACTAAGTACTCGATGTAATGAAGCCTATATGTACAACACAAAAAATTAAAAAAACGTCTCATCACTCGCAATTTATAACTTTTTACAAGAAAAAAAAGAAAAGAATTTGCATTCCGAAAGTTATAGATTTTGAGTTTTAGACCACCACATTTTTTAATCTCAAACAGAAGATAGTCAACATCAACTTGCAACATTAACGACGTTAAAATTTTGTTCGAGATCTGCGCACCTGTAAAAGTCTATTTCTGTAAACTGGTCGGGGAGTCCCCCAAGCATTTGGAGGTAATTTTTTGGCCGCTCTTCTAACTAAAGTTTCTAAATCGTCGGCCGATAAAATACTTATGGGATCTAAGCGATGTTGTCTTATTAAAACACAAAGATATTCTAAATAGTGCATCCTGTAAATTTTTCAAATTCCTTAATTTTAATTAACTTGTCTTTTAATGTTTAGATTTTTTGGTACAATTACCTGCACAAACCTGCTTGACCCGGGGTAACTTCGTTATTACACACAGAATCGATTAAACCACCGGGAGTTTCTTTTTGTAACGCCACAACGCATTTTACGATAGCCGAAGCATTTTCCTCTTCAATTTTCACTTCGGTGTCATAAGGAATTCGGTGTTCCTATAAAATGAGGCAGTATAAAATATAATATGTTTATTAATAATAATGGATAACGCGCACATTCAACAACTGTTGCAACTCTTGAGGTTCTTTATCTCTGAGGTAAAACAAGCAATTCCTAGGATGATGAGCATGCAAACCAAGTTTGCTGCAATATTCGCTGATTCCACATTTCGCTCCCATCATGAAGGGTTTTCCACAACCATAACAAAACTCGTGCTTACATTGGGTGCACGTAAAGTGCATACAACCACCTTTTGCCAAAGAATATTTGAATTTGCATTTGGGACAATCGATTCCATTTTCGGCTAAATGTTTGGCAACCGCATTGGCCTGATACTCCGGATCATTTGCTTCTTTCCATTCGGCAAATACTTCGCACGTAATTCCTTCGTGTTGTTTTTCCCACTACAAACGACAATCTGACTGCGAGTTGTTTTAAAAAAATGCTCAACTTACGGGACGTCTGCAATTTGCGCAAGTTACGGAACGACAGTCTGGACATATTAAACGTTTCTGCTTTGGATTCGCTATGAAACCTGAAGAACACTAAAAAAAGTTATTTTACTCAAAATTGAAGAACACTAAAAGAATGTTATATTACCTGAACGCACCACTTGAAGTTTGGATCGAGCATAAGAGTGCGATCGCGAAGTTTACGTTGGAACAGCTCGTGAACTTCCATTTCCAAGATGCCTTTCAATAAAATATCCAGGTTTGAAAAATATTCCGATAGGTCGTCTTCCGTAATTACGTCACTGCTGAGATCGGGTATGTTACAAAACGGACACGCCAAATCCATAATGTTTTTATCTGTTACTTGGATTGTAAAGTAGTTCTTGGCACATTCCTTGCAACAACGATGCGTGCATTTTAACATGGATACCATCTGAAGAATTTTTAAACATTAGCTTTTAAAAATCGCTTTAATTGTCTGCTTACCTGATTCATTTGGTATCTTTCGGTACAAAGCTCGCAATATTGTTGTAAATATGCAAGAGAGGCGTCCAGGCTTGTGCATTCTTTAACTGCTTCCAAAGCTTCCTCTTTGGAAAATTTCAAAGTAAGCAAACTCACCACCAATTCGGCTTGCTGATACGAATCTACCTGCCCCTCGGCTAAGAATCTTCTAGCTTGTCTCTGTTTGATTCAATAAAGAAAAGAAAATTTTAAAAATCGGTCAATTCGAAGAAAATTTAAGAAATCAATCAAGCGCAATCTTACCTCCATGTTCTCTAACGCGTTTGGTGTTTTCAAAACCACACTAAAGTCTTTTGTGAATATTTCTGTGTGAATCTGTATGTCACTGGAATTATTGCCGTTTAGATCCTCTTGTTTAGGATCTTCCTCCTCTTCCGAAAACAAACTTTCGGTTTCGCAAGTTTCTTCAATGTAATTTCTTCTTTTGCTGACGATCGGCGATTCGATTTTTTCAGTCAATTCTTCGACCATGGCACTAATTTGAGTCAAATCGACTCCCATGTCGTTTACGGCTTTCTCGAAATGTTCGTAATCCTCCGTATTGGATTCTTCGTTTTCTTCCTGCTCATCAAATTCTTCGTAACTTCCTTCGTCGCTACTTTCAGAAATAAGGTCTTCGATGTTACTGTCCGATACCGAAGACTCGCTATCGTTTCCGATCGATTTCGTATACGAACATTGTTTCGAGCTCGTGGTGGATTCGATGGAATTGGTTTTGGTGGCTGCAAATTTGATTCTTTTGGATGTATCTGAAGATTTACTTAACTGTCGGTTTATCTCTTTTACTACGTCGACCGAATTTTTTAATTCGTTTGCGATATTTTCGATTGGCGATTCGTCTTTTTTGAATTTTGGTTTTGTACGCACGGGTCTTACGGGTTTGTTGTTTTCCACCGAGTCCGATTCGCTCGTAAGCTCATTCTCCGATGAAGACAAAGACTTTTCTTTCTTCTTTTGGTCTGAATTAGTAACTTTTTCGATTGACGGCTTTAATAATGGAATTTTACTTTGATAAACTTCTGGAGTTTTCGGTTCGCTCTTCGAAACAGATCTTTGACGAGAAATCGGAATCTTAGACGGTTTTTTCGACGTCAAAACAGTAGTTTGCACATTTTGGGGTACTTGAATTTTGGTTGAAATTTTAAGAGGTTCCGATAAAATTTGTGGAATTATTTCTTGAGTTGCTAGGACGGTATCTTTTTCGGACACGTCAATTTGTTCTTCGCCGATTAATGCTTCTTGCGTTAATATAAGATTAACAAGCGTAGGTTGGTTTCTCCTTTTCTTTTTTCTTGTTTTGCGTCTCGGCAGCGTTTCTTCGTTATCTCTAGGTTGAAGATTAATTATATTATTTTCTTCCAAATTTTCGATGGGTTCCTTTTTGGATTCTTTAGTTTCGACAGATGGAAGGTTTAAATTTTGTTCTTTAAGTTTTTCTTCGACTAATTGTTTACTTTCAGTTTGGATTCGTTGCGGTTTTTGTAAAACAACATTTTTATGACTTTGTTTCCTATTAAAATTTCGTACGAGCTTCCTCTTGTATTTCGAAAATTTTGTTTCTTTTTTGGAAGGTGTGTGTTTTTGCCGAGGCTCTGATTTGGTATTGCGCTCATTTTGTGGCAAGTTTGGAGTTTCGGCATTTTTATTGGAATTTTTTAAAGTAATATCAAGGTTCTCTTCTGGGTTGGTTGTTGGTTTCTCTACCGTTTGAGGTTGCAGTTTTTCACTTTGAATTTCCACGCTTTCAGGCTGATTGTTGCTTTTCAGCACAATATTTAAGGTGCTGACAAGATTTTTGCCGTTCGATTTGCGTTCAAGATCGTTTTCCTCACTTTTCGTTACTAGGTTTCCCGATTGTGCATCTAGAAACTTATAGTCGTCATCGCTGTCGCTTCCGCTGGAATCGCTTGCATCGTTTTCAAAAGATTTATTTACGACAGTCACGAAAGAAGATTTACTGGGTTCTTCGGTTATATGGATCACCGTTCCACTTTTTTCAACCGTAATTTTACTCGATTCAGTAATTTGAGAGGAAGTGTCTTCTTCAATTTCGTTTGGTTTTTCTGGTATGTGTATAACCGTGTCACTTTTCTCAACTGCAATTTGACTTGTTTCTTCCACTTGAGAAGAAGTGTCTTCTGCAATTTTGGGAGATTCCTCTATTTCATTTGCTTGGATTTCGGTAGCATCAGGTTCTACCACTACTTCGGATGTTTCATTTGAATCTGAAGATTTAGCAGACATTAGATTTTCTTCATCGTTCAATTGAATTAATCCTAAAACTGAAGCTTTCAATTTTTCATTTAAATTTGTCTCCACAGATTCACTCAAGTTTTCGTGGGGATTCGCTTGAATCAAAGAAAGTAATTCTTCGTCTAAGTTTAACATAATATCCAAATGAGCTGGTTCGTTATCTATTCGAGCTTTAATTGGATCGTTAACGTTGTTGGTAAATTTTAAATTTAATTGAGCGGTACTGGTTTGCAGAGTTTCCAATGTTAACGGAAGCTGAGCTAAAATAGAATTTTCTTTTGGCTGCTCGAAAGAACGGCTTTCTTCAACTTCGTTATTGGAGTTAGGATCGGTTCTTTCAATTTTCGGTTCATTGTTCGAGACAAGTTTGGCTTCCTCTTTTACAATACTCGGTTCAAAAGCACTTTTGTCTTGGTTTTCCAAGTTCGTTAAAACCATCAATTCGTTTTCTAACTTTTGTAAGTTTTCTAGAGTCACGCTATCGTTGCTCTCGTCCAAAACTTCATTTGTGAACATAATTTCAGAAGGAGAAACTAATTTTGCCAATTCATGCTGACGCATCGTGGAAATTGAATTAATATTAGAGGGAGAACTCACCGCTTTAGATGTTTCTAAAAAATCTTCATTATCGTGCCCGTTTACTTTGCCTAAGGTAAAAATAAGAGTAAAAATTTGGAACTTGACTAAAATCCATACTTTTATACCTTCCCCCTTTAAGTATTTAAGCGTTGCCCCGTCGTTACCAGCTTCATTTTCTGTGCCCACGGGTGGTCCCCAAATTCTCATTAGAAATGGTTTGATTTGAGTCTTACTAAGTTCCGTAAAAGCAGCGTCAAAATCGCCATGATGAGCCGTTAAAGCCGAAATTATATCTTCGCGATTAAAATCACCTTTGGTAGCTAACTCCGTGTACTAAAAATGAATAATAAATTAATTTTGGTGTAAAATTCACCATCTACCGACCTACCTTTTTTTGCCTCTGTTCCACACATTCAGTTACGGCTGGCCAAATATTTCCATTATGTAACCGCAGTGCATCTTTAGCTTCAGTTTCGGAAACCGTCCCAACTATGTTCATGGGACTTTCTCGACCCATTTGGGTCGCCAAAGTTTGGACACTATTAATGGTTTTCTGCCAGTTTTGACGCAACCACTCTATCGGGTGCTGTTCGCCGCAATAAATCAAAGCAATTTGGACTTCGTCGGCTGAATATTTAAAATGTTCGGCATCCTAAAAGAGCAATTTCTTTATCAAAAGGTTCTATGCTATAAAATCTTGTTCACTCACTCTTAGCAATTTAACCAATTCGAGACCTTGATTTTTGAAGGTATCGTGTCTGTGTAATCCCGAAAAATCGGATCGATCGGCATGAAACGAATCGGCTCGGCTTCGGTGACCAGTTGGCTCATTCTGAAAGGGCGAAATCAATTAGTAAACCAAAAAATGTTAAAAGAAAATGTTGATGATTGTTTACGCTCATTCAGTGCATGCTCATGCCGTTAGTTTCTCTAATATATCTACTAATTTAAAAAACGATGCTATGGATTTTATTAACAAAGAATGACGTCAGAACATGTCAGCACACCCTGTAATCTCTGTATCTCAAGTCACTATAACTATTTCTTTTGCTGAATTCCGGACGTCGTGAATCGTTAAAAGTTAAAGAAGAGCGATGCCTATCTTTCAATGAATTTAGTTCCCCATAAGGAATGTCGTTGGGCGAATAATCAAAACGATGCGGACTGTGTTCTCTTGGTGGCGTTCCAGGAAGACTCTACAAAAAGGCTGGTTTTCATAATGCTGGAATTTTGCTCATTCAAAATACCTGAGAATCGGTGGAGAAGGATTGCCTGCTCAACGATCTGGTGGATCCCCAATTGGTTTCCCCCGCATAATTGCTGGCATGTACGGATTGTGATCTCCCGAGATCCTTTTTGCGAATTGTTCTGCTTACCGACGAAGCTCTAAGTTTTGAGGCACGGGAATCGCTTCGACGATGTTGTTCTTGAAGCTCCGATGGCACGTCGTAAGTCTAAAAATATTATTTGAATCAAAATGGAAACCCTAACATTGGCACCTACTTGTGTCGAAATAGTTTGTGGCGGAGGAGAAGTTCCCGTGGAAGTTGTTACGACTTTTGCCGAGTTTTGATTGTTGGTCACCACGTCAAAGTTTTCAGTTTCGGAATCTTTAAAAATTTGATTTTCAATTTGTCTCGGTGGGGACGAACTCGTTCCGGTTGACACTTTCGTGATAGTGTTCACATTTTTGGCACTTTCACTCACTTCTAAATTAGAGTCACTTTTTTCGTCGGTATCACACACATTGTTTATTAGTTGCGTCGTCTTGCTTTCACTTGCTTGTTCCTCTTTTCCTATAACAACAGGGTAACGTTATTTAAAAACACCGAATGCACACATACACACATTTACTACAATTTAGTTGATTCTACGTTGATTATAATAATAATAATAATAAAAATAAAATTAAAATTTAAGATGTTTGCTAATTGAATTTCTTATTTTGGACGGAAGTGAATTTGGTTCCAGGCCAAAATGATATTTTTCTACTGGTCCTACCTTTTTTATAATCTGCAGCTTCCGTATTTTTATTGTTGGCCTTCAGCGTCGAATTGTCGACTAAACTGATTTGTTTTTCAAATTTATTCAAGACTGACTCGGTTTCGCTTGTATCTTTGCTATAGTCGTCGCTGGATCGGCTTCTTTGCAACGATTTGAATTCTTTGCCTTTCGGCCCAAGATTTTTCCTATCACTTTTTGGACTGCTCGGTACAATTTTAATGGACGTCGAAGTGGGAGTTTTACAGCAAATTAAGCATACCCGAGTTCCGGCATCGTTTACAAATGTGCAGTGTTCACATTCCCATTTCTCGTTTGGAATATCGGCTAATTCGGTGGGTTTTTCCAAGTAATCGTCTACTTTTATTTCCATATCGTCCGTATCTTCTTCGACTATTTGGTTAGACGGTTCAGTTTCCATTGGAAATTCATTTTCGGAACTGGAAGAGTCTTCCACGCTACGTCTACCACGAGGAATCGATATGCGTTCGTTGTGGTCCACAACGATAGCTCTTCTTTTCATATCTCTTGGTATCGAGCACGTATCTCTAGTGGATTTTAATCTTTCTGGATGTCTGCTGCCGGTGGACTTCCTATCGCTTCTAATCGAACGTCTGTCGTCACATTCGTCGTCGGTATCGTCTTCGTCGCGGTATTTACGACGACTTGCTTTGCTCAGATAAGACTTTCTTGATTTTATACTATGAGGGGGAGATCCACTGCGAGATTGTACGTCGTGATGCATTTGGCAAGGGGGAGGAGGATAGCACATTCCCATTGCCGAAGGAGGGGGTCCGTGCCAAGTTCCCATCCACATGGGGTTCATAGGATTCATGGGATACCCGGGATTCATGTTTAGACTCATATTACTTCCGGAACAATGAGGATCGCAGACGTTACCCCACTGGTCCAACCACATTCCTTGGTGGTTGTAGTAGTTTGGATAATTTAATTGCGCCATGGATTGGGCCTAAAATATTTCGTTTATTTAAAAAGTTTACATCCGCAAGATCGCTCTACCTGTTGCATCGGAATAAAGTTTTGAGGGTGATGATGTCCTCCAACGGGCGAATTGAGATTGAATACGGAAGAACTGTGCGGTAAACCTCTGGTGGGCGGTGGAGACGTTGCGTTACTAAATCGTCTCTGTAATCGAGGATGACCTGTGTCCGAACCAGAAGTGCTTCCAGAACGCATGCGATTACCCCATTGCTCTTGTTCCCAATCTGGATAACCGCTGTCTTTACTTGGAGCCTAAGTAATTAAGAAACCATTAGTACTTACTAATTGAAGATAGAACTTTACAGTCGACTCACGTGATCGGAAAATTCGGAACCGTGGGAAATGTTTGGTGTTGTGCCGCGCATGACCGCTTGATGCTGACGATATCTTTCCTGAAGATTTGGACTCGTCAAATCTAGATGACGATAGCGTTCGCTAGTTGGAGGAGGGTTTGACGGATACGAAGATCTGTTATGAGCTGGAAAAGGAAAACAATACAGATATTAAAAGTGAAACGAGAGTAACGCTTACTCGATTGTGTTTGTGGAGTTGCCGGAAGAGGTCTCGTGCCCATCATACGTTTTAAACTCCCAAATTTATCTTTCAAAGAAAATCCGCTGTCTTTCCGTGGTGATCCGAAATTCTAGAAAAAAATGTAGTAATCAAAGAAAATTCTTGGGTTTCTTCTCCCAAATATCAAAACTTTCCATATTGTCGTACTTCGAAAACCTAAAGAAGACTTTCAACAACAAACAATAAAAGTGGCTTTATTAGTCACAATATTATATTAATCGTCATAATCTACATCTTGCAATAACTTATTTTTAAACAGGCAATTAATTCCACGCTCCTAATTTTACTGAAAAAACTCACGAACTTAAAAATTACTGTATAATATACTTAACAATTTGTCATTCAATTAAATTAGTGGCAAATTCTCATCAGCGCATTACATAATTTGGTAACTCTTTTTACCTGATTTTGACGTGACGGAGTAGGGCTGGGACACGGTGACGGACCTACAGAACCGGCACGACGATGACGACGAGGGGGTGGTACTGGGGGACTAGGCATTCCTTTGGGTGGAAGTGGTGGACGGAACGTCTCCATTTGGGGCGTAGTAACAGCCTAAAGAGATAATGTAATAAAGTGGTAAAATATTGTCGACTTTGCACTTACTCTTCGTATGTGGGATTGTCGTTTGGGATGACGATGATACATGTCGTCGCAAGACGGACAAAAAATTTGGGTGCATTGGTCGCATTTTACGGCTGGAACCGACGATCCGCATAACTCGCAATGTTTTCCGTCGCCACGTTTAATTTCTAATGGAAGAACAGAACACTAACTAATTAATATTTAATTTATTTCAAATAGATACGTTTATTTTGAAGTTTCGTTGGTAAAGGAGGTGGAGTGTTTGAATATTGCTGTTGCCCTTGGAAGTCGATAACTTCGTAGTCGGGATCTTGGCCCGGTAAGCGGTGTTTATGAAAATGGGCTCTTTCTTCTCCTGGAATTGGAGGCGGTGCGGGTCCCCCTCCATTTTTATTCTGAAAAAATATTTAGAAAAATTTATTTTGTTTGTTTGAATGAAGGAATCCGCCACTCTCCGGTGCCGCCACTGTTTACTCAAAACCATCTGCACCGTCACTGCATTTCTAATATTTAGTTTCTTTAGTCGACTGCCAACGTTATATTGGCAAGCAAAGTCAGCGTTGACAGGTCATTGATCCTATTTTTGGGTTAGGTTTACCTGTTAAGACTTAAAAAAATGTTTTAAAAATACAGACTTTTAGAACTAATTTTTAATAAACTATTTTAGTGTAATCGAGTGTCGAACGCAATGCATTACATAAAAGATTTTTGTCGAGTCTGCCTACGCTCCGAAATTCTTATGCAAGATCTAAAAAAGAATTTAAACGATGAAAATAGCGATACTTTACTAACCAAGTTGCAAACTTGTGTTACGGAAGTGGTAAGTGTATTGCTTCGCGCTTAAAATCTTTCTAATTTGTTGCTTTCAGGAGTGGTCAACAATGAGACACATCTTGATATGCACTTCGTGTGTCGATCGATTAAATTCGGCTTTCGAATTCAAACGCCAGTGCTTGAGTACCACCAAAGTCCTCGAAGGTTACTTTTCAAAATTGGAAAAGAAGAAGAGCGAATTGAAAACCTTTCGTGTTAATGTGTCGAGAAAAGATATCGGACAGAACATTATCGACAAGTATACCAAACAAGAGGCACAAAAATCGATTGCTAGAGGCAAGTTACAGGAAGCTTTGCAGGTGAAGCCCACTATTAAGCGTTTTCTTCCCACCTTACCGAGTTTAATTGTGCCTCCCAATAATAACAATAACAATCAAAATACATTCCAAAACATATTTATAAATTTAATACCTTCAACGCCTAAAGTGAAGGCGAAACCTAAGGAAAAAGCTGTTAAATTATCTTCGAAAAAAAACAGCATAAACATGAATATCAATAATACGTATCATCAACCTTTTTCTCCTAATCTAACCGAAAGTACAAATCTTTTGCCGCAAAGTTTGACAGCTCCCGACACTGGAACTTTATCAAATGGCACAGTACAAATGGAAGAGTTGAGTGTGGAACTGGATCCCAGTATGTTTGATTGCACACCGGAAGTGGAAGCGGTTCCCGAAAACGCGGGAAACGATTGGGAGGACCTGATTTCTAGCAATAAAATTTCTCCCAGTCCTGTAGCTTCTGCAAGCAACGATAAAGAAACTTCTGTACAACTTCCAAATGAAGTACAACCAAACCTCGAAGATTATTTCCAATTAGACCATTTCATGGCGTTGAAAGAAGCCAAACCGAAAGGTCCTCCAAAATCGTTTCCTTGTGTGCAATGTGGCAAAGTTTCCGAAACTTTCAAATCTTTGACTGATCATATCTATGAAATTCATGATGGAAAATTTCCATACAACTGTAACTACTGTTCGTCTACATTTGCTCTTACCTCGCATTATGAAATGCACATTCAAGAGCACTCACGATTCTTTTCAAATCCTCTGCACAAAGATATGCTAACTCTAGAAGATGTATCGATTCAAAACGAAAAGGTATTGTTTCCAAAAACTATTTTAGACGACGATTCTGACTACGAAATAAGAAGTCCCAACTTGTGGAACATCACTTCACAATCTAAAAAAGATTCTAAGAAGAAATATTTTGTTAAGGGCGTGAAAAATGCCAAGTGTTACATTTGTGAACGACAATTTTCAACTCAATCCTACTTACAATCTCACATTAAATTGCATTATCGAAAAAGCGATTACCGGCTTAAAGTTCATGACGAAACTAACAAGCCGTCTTCGTCTCTCGAGATTGATTTTGAAAACGAAATATCAAAATCGGAAATTTTAATAGAAAATTATGTAAAATCGTCGGAACCAATTGTTACTAGTAATTTAAGGACTTTACTGGAAGGGAAAAGTTTAAAAGAAGCCGAAGATAAGGAAGACATGATGATGGAGGATTGCGAAGAGATTGCTTCGGAATCTGTGGGCGAGGTCATCGAGGATGGTATAAATCCAATAAGCGATGTATCCGCCGAAAATAGTATGGACTGTGATGCACATTTGGAAGGAAACGATCCAATTAAAGGTAAAGCTTGCAAAAAAAAGGCTTCAATTAAAAAAAAAGATGCTTTGAGGAAATTTCTTATGTAGGTGTTGGATTAATTAACATTTTCATTTCACACTTTCATTAACAAAACTACTTGATAAGAAGAACATTTTGTCAAACTGTAAGAATTGAGGTGTCTTCTCGAAATAGAAATCTTGCATATTTTTTTAGCTTAACTAAACTGTTAACCCTTCGAGGGGAATTATTTACTATGCTTTTCAATTTTTTTCGATAAGTTTGCTATGATTATTATCTAAGAAACGAGTCATCCAAATAGCCTAAGAAGAAATCGGGAAAGAAGTTTTGTAAATAACTCACATAATTAGATTTTTTTTGAAAATCCATATGAGTGAAATATTGTAGCACTTAAAGTTTTAGTATATTATTTTTTTATTGATTACTAATTAGTTTTCTTTTTTATTAATAAAATGTGAAGGTGGTAGAATTGGTGGTGTCATTGAAGGTTCTTCGTTACTAAATTTAAAAGTCTTTCGATACAGTTCTTACAGTTTTCGCATTTTTTGTTATCTTACCTTCCATATTTATCATTCATTATGGCATATGGCTAGACCTTTGATTACATTATCGTGGTATCAAAATCTAATGTAGTTCAAAAAGATTATGACAAGAACAACTACACTAGGTATTTTCCAAACCAATAATAGGTTGATCTATTCGATACCTATGTAATCAAAGGCTAAACTTGGGCAATTGAAGCTTAATTTGTATATTGATCTGGTCTTTGTAAAATATTATATTTAATAATTTAATTCGCATACTACATTCCAAGTACTGAATTGTCCTGTAATACATTGGGATTCAACGGGTAAAATTGCACATGCATAAGTTCCTATTTCCCTTATAATTTTAGAGTGAAAGCTAATTATACAACTCTTATTGCATTGGTTTATTATTATTTTTTTCTTTACATGTCTAAAATAATGAGGGGAACAGGGAACCTCTTAAATCCCTCTGTACGGCTGGACAATTAAACACCCGGTGTATATTTGTTTAGTACGGCCCATCGAATAAGTCATTGATCTTTTAAGTTTAATTTAATTTTTGTTATCCAATACCAATTTTTGTAAAATCCGAAAATTTCCTTCTAACCATTTTTTGTGTCTGAAGTTCTTTGATGAAGGCTTTAACTTTGCAGAAGGGGAATCGCCTAACGAGCGACGTCCTCCTTATCTTCAATTAACTACAGAGAATGGAAAGCCACAGTGCAACATTTGTTTTAAAGTGTTTAGTAGGAGGCACGATTTGAAGAGGCATATGAACAATATTCACTTAAAAACGATACAATATACTTGTCACTTATGTAACAGTTACTTCTACGAGGCATTTCATTTGACCAGACATTTACGTATTCACGTTGGTTTTGTAAAATGTACCATTTGCTTTAAAGATTTTAGTGCGGTACGCGATTTGAAGTTTCATATTATGGGCTCGCACGATAATTGTGCTTCGGGTCAGTGTGGGATGTGCGGGCAACACTTTCAAAGAATTAAGCATTTGCGTGAGCACATGCAGGAACACGAAAATAGTATTTTGTATAAATGTCACATTTGTGGGGACGAATTTAGGGAATCGCGCGAACTAACCAGGCATTTGGTTGGTCATAGTGGAATGTATTCGTGCAGTTTATGCGCGACAACTTTATCCAACGAACACGAACTTAGCAATCACATGAAGTGTCACAATGAATTTACTCAAACGGAAAGAAAGTATGCGTGCTCATTTTGTAGTAATAGATACAAAGAAAAGAGATATTTAAATTTGCATATGAGAAATGTACACCCAGTAGAATACGAAAATATTTAAGAACCTCTTTGAGTCGGTTTTTTGTAACTAAATTTCTTGTGGAGACAGAATCGTGTCAGTTTGACTGAAGTTATGCCAAAGTGTTTTTAAAATTTAGTTACAAGGAATCTGAATTAATCAAAATATACTGTATTATTTTCTTGCAATATTTACTTCCATTATATTAAATTAAATTGTAGGCATACAACATAAAAACTAATTTATTTATTATGCTTTTATCATCAAAAATCAAAGATATGTTAAAGATATGTTTATCATTCCAATCTCATTAAAATCTGTTTTTTTTCTTTTTTTTTTTGTAATTTGTGCTTATTTGTTTAACAGTATTTTATGTAGTACCCCTAAGTTAACTAAAAATATGTTTTACTATTATTTTACTCACCACCCATTGAGGCATGTTCCTGGCGAGTCTAAGTTTAGTCGAAGGATTGGATATGGCCATCGGACGCCACTTGTTATCACTTTTATTCTGTAACATTAATTTACTGTTAAGAATTTATTTATACCACCTATTTTTAGCTTAATAAATATTTTTTTATATACTCCAAGTGTTTTAAATTGTAGATAATTAATTTATCAAAAAATATTTTGTGACATTAAAGCGGATCTATTAAAAATCAATGATTATGAAAATAGTAGCCAAAAATTTTATTTATACCCAACTATTTTTATATGTTTTATAAAAATAGATTTTTCATGCATCTACGTAATTTAAATTTCGTTTAAGTGTTGTACATTTCGTTAAAAAATATTAATTGATGATGGATCGGCATTTACCGGTTTCTTGTTAGGAAAGCTGAAAGCAAGAACTGAAAGCTTTCCATATTACAGCATTTAATGCGCAAAGCGCTATTTTCGATAAGGAAATCGTACATAATAATATTTAATTTACAAAATAACTCGAGTATATTTTAGATCTCTCCTTGAAGTAAGATTTAAACGTTTCTTATTTTTATATCTAACATTGTTAACTTGAAATATTTTCGCCAAGGTTCAATAAATTGCGTTTGGTTCACTTTTTCTATTGAAGTTGTTTGCATCAAGTTATCTAATTAATAGGTAAATCTGACCCAGTTTACAATATCTTCTTGTGTAAAATTAATCTGTTTTTTGTTCAACAAATGTAATTATTTTAAGAACTTGACTTGGATGGGTGACTCGGATGTTCATGGACTAACCTGGAATGTTTAACCAACAGATTTATAGTGTCTACGACACTGCTGTCTTTTGGAATGCTTAAAATAAGTGTTTATAATAAATTACAAATGCTTCCATTGAGGAATTGAGAATTGTTTCTTCCCTTACTGAGATCTGCTCCAATATATTCTGTTTGTTTACCCGTAATATTGTAAAAAATTACTTTTGTAAATGCATGGTATATCTAAAACTATATTTAGTTTATTTATTTATGAAAGTCGTCTACTCCAATGTTTACAATTAATTGAATATATAAACCGAAATCCAAAACTCGATTAATTATTTAAAATTATTGATTGTCTTAGTTTTGAAGTTGAAAAGGTCATGGGTTTATTATTTTAAATTTAATAATGCTGAAGGCCAAAGAAGAGACACAGTATTTTTTCAATCATAACAATTTAGTTTAAGAGTTAGAAGAACAATATCTTGCTTCCAGCATTCGAAAAAGAATTGGTAAAATAATTTTATGAGAGTAAAGCTTTGTAGGGTTTTTTGGTAAAACTGATTCTGGGATAATATTTAATTTTTTAAATAAATAGTTAATTCTTTTGGTTGTGATATAGCCAGGCTCTTGAACGCCCAGATCCTTGTTGGATCGAACACTGGGGAGCAAATGTTGGGTTTTTCTTGGCAAGTTTGTAGGACTGACGTACATCCGGTGCAGAGGGAATCCGACAATTTCAAACAAGCCACAAAAATGTGCATTTACTCCGAATAAAACATATTATTTTTTCTTAAAACTTAAAAAAAACAGTTGGAGACGAGTGGTACTAAAGCACTGTTGGTTTAGACAAAGCTAAAGTAAAGATTGAAAAGAGCGGAGCGTAACTTTAATGTGATGAACTTAAATTTTTATTTTAGGTACCTAAACGGAAATTTATTTAAGGAAAAGTAATATAAATGAAGCTCAATTTTATCAATAAACTTTTTGATTTATGAGACGGGGAAGTCAAGGTCAAGATTTTTTACTCCGATAGTAAGTAAACGTAAACAAGGGCTCACAGTTTAACGTGGAATCATAATCACCTATGACCTTCCTGTCCAAAGATTAACTTTGTATGCACCACAACAAACTTTAACCTTCATAAAAATTACAGGAGGGGGGGGGTTCAAGATTTGAATCATGAACTTCAAGCTTATGCGGTAGGATAAGAAATCGACGTTTAGTGGCTGCTGAATGACATAAGAAGACTAAAGGAGAAGAATTTAAAATTTATTTTGTCGGTGGAAATTTCCAAAAATCCAAATCCAAATTTGGTTTATTCTGAAAGTACTTATTGAATAAAAGAAGACATTTTCAAATCAAGTTTTATAAAGAATTTGAGTTAAAATATGGTAAATAATAAAAGTAACCAAAACGTTCTTTGCAAAAATCTTGAGAATTCTAAATTTTTTCTTCCAGAATGAAAAGATAAAAAACTTTTGGTTTGGAATATTTTCTATCGAGTTTCCGCGATATTTACAAATTTCAAGGCGTTTGATCTCCTCAATGCATATAAAATCTAAAACAATCTACTTCCTCTATTGTTTTGAATATTTGCCAAAATTTTCACGCCGTTTCCGTAAAAATGGCGTTCCAAAAACCGGTAACTGATCTTTCGCATAAATATTGACATAACTTGAACCTGGAAGGCTTTTGAAAAAATTAAAGCGTTTGACGGAAAATTTAATTTCCAATTAAGGTTCTAGTTTGAACAGCAGAACCCATACCGGATATATTACGCATCGTCAAATGTTTGCCTATTGAAAGTAAATCAACTTACATTCATGACGTTTAGTGTTAATCCTGATATATCACAAAAAACAGTTTTATTAGCTAGAACACATCGCTGACGATCATTTTAACAGCAACTTGTAACCAAAGCTGAATTCAGCTAAAACTTTTCACGACTAGCCACGCTAATTCTAATATTAGTCGACCGCTTTGACACAATGCCAAAAACTCTTGGTATTTATATAGCGAAGCATAGCAAGACTTTGTTTAATCTCCAGCATCGAAAATACTTCATTGTTCTTAGTCATTCTCGATAAAATAATCGGAAATCAAAAGTTTCGTTGACATCCTGTATATACAACATACCTACTGAAAATTGACAAATTCGAGTGACCGTTACTTATTATTTCGTGTCAAAATAAATCATGAATAAAGTTGAACACAGAAGAAAATCGAGCGGTTCTTCACGCAGGCGAAGATCTGGCGACAAAAAATCCATTACGGACTCGGTGAAAAACGATATCCAATCGACCATCCAAGAAGAATCCTTACAGGGAGAATCTCATTCCTCCGAAACTGAAAAAGTAAAAATCAATTACCAAAACGAGGTAGTTTTTATATTTTTCAACAGCATGCTCGACCAAATTATCGACGAGTGGATTACCATTCCGGATACACCGATTTGCGAATGCAAAGATAATACCAAAGACATCAATACTTTATCGACAATCGATAGTCGATTTAGAGAGAGCGTCGACATTGTTAGCATTCCCGAATTGTCGACTTCGAGCAAAAGAAGAAGTTCGAAACGTTCGCTTAACTCAAGTAACAACCATTTTCAATTTTCATTTAGTTAAAAAATAATAATAATTTAACAGGCAGCAGAAGGAAAGACTCCAAATCGTCGACGCACACGAAACGCGATTCGGCCGACCACCGCCAAAAATTAAGTTTGAAAAGAGTTTCCAATACTTCGGCTTTAAAATCCGTAATTATAACTCTATTTTTGTTTCCCTTAACAAAATTACACCTTAAAGGCAGCCAGAAGATCATCAATTAACACTCAAGATGAAGAATCTGTCGTCGTTCCGTCCAGTCATTCGATGGATTGGATCGTCAACGCACCAGACGAAAATGTTATTATTAAATTTAAAAACGGAAATAGGTACGAAGGGCCTGTGTCTAAGAAGGTCATGCATGGTTACGGAATATTTAAATGGGCAGATGGAGCCGTTTACGAGGTACATTCTGAAAAATATCGAATCGCCGAAAGATTATGGATTTTTATATTTTAGGGCGATTTTGTTCGTGGAAATGCAACGGGAAAGGGAAGTTTGCGATATCCCGATCTTTCGTTTTATAGTGGAGAATTTTGTAACAACCGCCTGAATGGTCAAGGCGTTGTGAATATTAACTCCACATCGATGATTTACAGCGGCCAGTGGAAATCCAGCGAAAAGCATGGTAATAAAGTAATCTGCACGAAAATTGAAATTTAAACTAGAAAACTTTTTATAGGACGAGGCTGGCTATTGTACGAATCTGGTAATATGTACGACGGAGAGTGGAAGGAAGATGAAAGGCATGGCGTTGGATTACGTCATTATAAAACTGGAGAAAAGTATAAAGGTTGTTGGAGCGAAGGAAAGCGCGAAGGTCAAGGAACGATTTTATGGCCCAATAATGACGTAACGAATATTCGCTTGTGCAGATAAATTTTAAAATCGATTTTAGTTTTATAAAGGAGGATGGCTTTTCGGCGAAATGCACGGCTACGGCGAATACACTTGGAAGGCTTTTCTAAATCGATCTTTGACTTATCCAATTCAAAACGTATACCGAGGTTCCTGGTCTGAAGGTAAAAGGGACGGCGTAGGTAAACACAATCATATCTGTTGTTAAGAAACTTGTAACGAAAACCGTTTGTAGGGTTGCTAAATTTTGGAACAGATAGCGGAGCACGTCTGGCAGGTCTTTGGAATCAAAATGCAAAACATGGAGCTGGAGTGCTAATTTGCGACAACGGTTTGATAATCGAAAGAAATCCATTATTTTGGTACGATAAGCCAATACATTTGGAGGCAGAGCTCGGACAACTTTATTGTGTGGACCAGGAGGACGACACGTCATATTTGTCACGATTGAGTATCACTTCAACTAATTTTCTAAAATCCAATTTTAGACTGATTTCGACACAGGTTTGCTCTAAAGAGCCTAGCAAAAACTTAAACGCACATATACTGCATAGTATCAATAAAACATTAAATAATAAAAGTTACATTTACAACGCTTACCCTAAGAGCATTGAATGCAGTCCTCTACCGATACCTGTTTTGTCGCCTCCAGAACAGATTAACCTATCTCAACTTGTTCATTTATGCGTTACAAAATACGTTGGAGATTTATATAAAAACGATTGTATAAATGCTATAACAAATGGTCCAGATGCAATGTAAGTCACGAAAAATTTGCGATAAAGTGTTTTACAAAACTGGAAACATTTTTAGCACTGCCGATAACAACGGATTGAAATATTCCAAGTGGAATTTAAGCGGCGATGTTGTAAAAGAATCAAATACAAGCTTAGACTCTGGCCTAAGGCCTCGATCTTCTGATATGGAATCTTGCATTGGGGCTTATGCAGCCATGCAAACCGAAACTGAATTGAAATACATACGCCATTCGTTTCTACAGCATCTTCCCAAGTTACATAAATTGTATCACAAATATGCCACCATTGCATCGCCCGAAGTGGTCCCATTCGAAACCGTACTAATAAGATTGTTTCTTTGGCAAATGTTAAGGGAGCTGCCAGCGTTTAACAGAAGATATTCTCTTCACGAATTAGACAAAATCTTATTTGAAAACATTGAAACGGGATTGGAAACGGAACACGATCCGTTTGAAGAAATTTATTTTTGGCAATTTTTGCAAATTTTGCTTACGTTGGCATGGATAACGCACTCGCCAGATGATATTTCTTATTCCAAGTGTAAAAGATTTGGAATACTGGCACACATTTTTGATGGGTTCGTTACGAACGTACTCGAACAGGATACAGAAATTGTTTCGGGATGTTCTCTTTTCGCCTGTAGAGACGTGGTACCCATGAACGCTGTATATCTACTGTATCGTAGTTTGGGAGAACCTCACACTGCCAGGAAATTCCTATGCAATATTTGTGTTAAAAAGGGAACTCAACCTCCGTGTTATTTAAAGGCTTTCGATAAGGAAGTAACTCCAAAATTGGCAAAAGGGAGCAACTTCATTGCCGTTGGTGGAAATCTGATTTATTTACCAGGTTGAATTTTTGTATGTTAGGTTGTGGTAACTGGTAACTTACCAAAAATGTTTTAGACGATCCTCCTAATTTTGGAGAAGTTCCCGAAGACGAAGCAGAGTTTCCTCAAAGCGACCCATTCCGTAAAGAATTGTTTGCTTTACGTTCTCTTGGACCCAGGAAGGTTGTTCAATGTTTAATGAAGGTTTGTCCACAAATTGCAGAAGATGGTTTGGTTGTAAATATGGAATATCCGTTATCGTTTATTGAATTTTACGATGCCCTTTTAATGTGCACGTACATGGTCGTCGATAAAATGAAGAAACGAGAAGAGAGACTGAGGTTAATCGAAGAAAGGAGACTGCTGGAAGAAGCATTGCTAGCTGAAAATGCTAGCAAAAGTACCATCGGCTCTAAAGTGCCGAAAGAGTCTAAAAGAAAAAAAAGTAAATCGATCGAAACGGGTTTGCGGCAATAAAAAAATTATTAATTAGTTTTATAAAACTGTTTATTCAAAAAATGTTGAAATTGTTCTGTTAAGTGTATATTTTGCAGGAATTGTGAAATTTACTTTTGAATAAAATTTTGCTAATTATTATGTTATGTAGCCGTTTTTTCCGCTACAAGAAGCTAAATTTCAAAATTTAATTTGATTTTTTAAATCAAATCAAAAATTTACTTATTGAAAATACAATACGTAATCAGACAAACAATAAATAACTCAAGATAAAAGTTAAAGGAGTATGAATGATTTTGTAACTTCCTGTCTGCACTATTTAGTCTGTGTCGCGTCGTTTTTGACAAAAAAGACGTTGTTAACGACGATAAGTTGAGCAAAAATTTAGCGGTGTACACTTTTTAAGATTAACTTTTCAGATTAGGAGGAAGCACTCAAAAATGCATTAAAATTGTATCGCTTATCCCTTTTAAACAAGCAGTGAAAATTATATTTAAAGGCACACCGGATGCATTTCATCAGTAGTCGTGTTCAAGCTTAACACTAATCAACATGTCTCTAAACCGAAATGTAAGTAAAAAAATTAAACTGAAAGTTTTACTTAAATAATTTAATGCTTTAAATTTCAGAATTTCATCATCTTTTGGATAACTTTGGCATTCGTCCTTTTTCCAGCTTTAGTTCACGGCGTTCCTCTTGGTGGAGTGGAGCAGCATGTTTCTAAATTGGATCCATTAGAGGAAATTGTGCCGGAAGAACCGCTTCCTTTGCAAATAATAGAAGAAGCTTCATATCCGAGAGCCCTTCCAACTTCAGCACCGATAATTCAACTACCGCGAGTCAATGTGGAAACAACACTTGAAGCAGCCAAAGAAGTCGTTGCAGTCGACCAAACTGATGTTGAAGAAAAAGAACCAATTAACAAAGAAGAAGGAAATGCCGAAAAGGCGGTGTTATCGATTCAAGTAAAACCTCTGATCAAATTGTTAACAGAGGAACCTTCTGAAGTAACTTACGACTTGATCGATCAAGAACCAATTACAACATTAGCTGCTGCAGTAAAAGCTCTTAAGGACGAAACAAGTTTGCCTGTTAAAAAAATAGACAAACCCTCAGTATTATCGACTACTTTAGTGCCAGTTTTTGAAGAATCTGTAACTACCAAGCCAACTTCTCATAAAAAACAGGTTTTATTAAAAATTCTGGATAAAATTGTGAGTCAAGTGTTAACAGAAGAATGCAAACTGTCCGGGGAAGAAGTATTATCGATCAATTTGGCAGCAGATCGCGAAGAATCGACACATCGTGTTGAAGAATTGGAAGAGATAAGTCCAAATGAAGAGAAAGTGCTACTTCAACGAGTCGTTAGAGCTCTGGATCGTTATATAGAAACTGGAGCTATCGAATCAGCTAAGGTAGAAAAGACTCCATCGGATTCTTTGACTTTGGAAGAACCTAAATCATCAAGTGCAAAGCAAGTATCTACTAGCAGTGCTGTTGTTACCGAAGAACTTAAACTACCAGAAAAGTTCGGATACTTTTGGCCTTCGAGCTTTAATATGAGATTCGAGAAGTATTTTCTTAAGCCTGGTTCCAAGTCGGTCCCCAGGATAGGTTCTGGTTTTATGGCAAAATAAATTCAAAATATCTTTATTGTCTTGCAGGAGAGAGTATTGAATTTACTATTATATTCAAATAAAATATTTAAAAAAATGTTCTAAAATGACAAAAAATATTGAATTTATTTTAAAATAGTGTAGGTACAACCTCCCTCCTCCCGTAGTCCTCGACGTGCTGTTAAAAATATTACAAGAAAAGTATTATCAAAACATAAACAAATAAAGTGCCAGTCGAGCAAAAAATCAATTAATTGCCAATGAAGAATTAGTAGAAATTATTGTTTTATAAAAATTATTCTTCACAACACATCACGAACGATTTCTAAATATAAACAATAAATTATTATAAATAAATAATGGGAATATTATAGCAGAAATTAATTTGTAATCTCATTAGTTGATTCACTTATGTTTCATAAAATGGAACGCATTTTCAATTCGTTTTTAAATTTTTTATGTTTGGTGAGTAGGTCAATTTTTTGTAGTACAGAACATAAATTACTAAATAATTAATTTCAGCTTTTATTTATTAATATAACGATAACGATGTCGGCTCCCACTTGTTCGATTGGAGATCCAAAATTTGAAAATAATCAAAATGGTTATTTAAATGGAATTCCAATAACAGATAATTGCCCAATTACGGATAAAAATGCAAAAGTGAAATACATAATTCCTGTTGAAAATGTCGATTCGGCTCCGCCAGAAACTAAGGATAATAAAATTTATAGTTTGGGATTATATTCGCCCAAAGAGTTTCAAGTTGATTTTGAAAATTTGACAACATTTCTATCGAAACATAATATTCCAAGTTATGTTAAGGTGGCGGAGAAATTCGCGTAGGAAAGTAAATCCGCTAGTGTCGCTACTAGTAGTAGCAAATGCATTTTTAATTGCAATAATTGTTAATAAGGTGCAATGTCGTTTGTATGGTTATCACCGGTATAACTTACGTGTAGTTATCGTCTCGCCGGAACTAGATAAGCTGGATGCAGTATCATCTTTTATTTATTATGCTAACCAAGTTGTCTATAAATTTCCATCAAATTTATCCCAAATTTTTTTGTAAATTTAAACTTTTATCTTTTGCTAATTAATTAGTGCAACACAAGACAATATAATTAGTTATACCTAATAGTTTTGTATTTATTTTCAGCTGCTTCTAAAACAAATATTCCACACTAAATTAAAAAAAAAATTCATAAATGTTAGGATAATCAAATATACAATTATTACTACATAGTATGTACTAGTAATAATATACTATTTCCTGTGAGGACACATTAGACATAAAATAAACGGCAAAATTACAAAAAAATTGTTTTTACATATCTGTACATATAGTATATGTATAAAATTGTAGTATTATACAGGGTGTGGCAAGTTGAAATCAGAAAATACGTCACATGTACTTATTGTACTCATTACAAAAATTAGTTGCGTTTATATAATCCATTTTGAAACAATTTTTTCATAATTCTAAAATTAAAAGTTATTTGATAAAATTAATATCAAATATTTCAAATAGTTATAAAAAATATTATATTACAACATAATGTAGAAAAAATGCATTTTAGGACACCTGTTTATTCTTCTTAAACATAGTAATTTTGTGCACTAACTTCTACTGAAATAAAGAACTACTTTTATATAAACAAATATTAAAAAAATAAACAAATATTGGAGCACAAGAATTACTCTTGGTTGTCATTATCAATTTATCAGGATCAAAACACCGTAAACCTCCGAAAAAATAGAGCATAGGTCAGCATAAGTTTATTACAGATTTTTGAGTCAGTTTACATTTACTATAGAAAAAACATTCTTTTATGTTTATAAATTAATAACCCACAGTGTAGACCCTCTCCTTATTAGACGTATGTACTTTCAGCCACCGGCCCTGATGCGAACCTCTGAACAACCGGCCCACCGGGAAATTTCCCGGTTTGTCTTATCGCCCATCCGCCCCTGATTTTGACTATCTAACCAATTTAAGGTTTTATTGCATAATGGCAAGATGCAAGATCCGACCAAAAGATGATTTTATCATCTTTATGGTTGCTATGGGCAAAATTAACCATTTTTGGTAAACACTTTTTAATATAAGTGTCTGTGGTATAAAATCCTTTATTTGCAACATCACAACTGTTTGCAGAAGTAAAGTATCTACTTTTCATCGTCCATAGTAATCAATCAACAATCACTATATCGCCCTTTAAAAAATGTTGTAAAAAATGTTTAAAAAATGTTGTAAATGGTTTAACATTTCTCTTGTACTTTTTACATATAATATTTTCAAATTTCGGCAAATAGTTATTTGAGAAACTTTAAATTTCTTTGATAGTAGCCGAATACTCACTCCAATTTTGTTTTCAGCGGCTTTCGTCAAGGAACTTAGCTGAAATATTTTTAGTATTGTTTGTTTTCCGGATTTTTTCTGTTTTCGGGATCAATATTTTTACAAAACCTCAAAGTAATGGAATAAACGGTACTTCGACTGAATCCTTCGTTCATAAAGTGATTTAAAACACAACTTTTATCCTGCTCGCCAAGCATTTTAAAAATTTTCTCAAAAAATTCTGTTCGTACACTTTTATATTGACAATTAATTCAAACGAAATTAATCAATATATTATTTTATTAAATTTGTACGACTGCATTATTAAATAAAAAAGGTAATTATCAGTGGCGTGTCGTGCCTTTTAGGGCGGGGGGGCAAACCATTCTTAGGGGCGCAAATATGTATGAATTTCAAATTAAACATTTTTTTTAACACATAGGTTTTGAAAAATAAAAATAACAAAGTAATGCACACAATTTGCTTTTGCCAAAATGCTTTTCCTGAAAATTCGAAGCAGCTCAAAAATTTTAAATAATCTAAGCGATTTATCAAAAAAAAATTTATTTGGCACTGTTTTATATGCTTTTTTGGGTTTTTGTGCTTTAATTTGAATTATCATGCTTTTTGTGCTTTTTTTTTAATTCTTATACTTTTGAAGACAAAATATTACAAATTATATTCGTTTGCAATAAGCCGATTTACGATAGGTGCCTACCTAATTTAATTATCTACCTGAAACAGGCAGGTGCAAACAATATCATTTTTGGGGTTTCCCAAAATTTCCGAGCTTATAAAATTTGTAAAGATAACGGTTTTGAATACAATAGAATTTGGTTTTACCAAAATTATTTTTATTTTGATTTGGCATGTGGCAAGTTTTAGGATAGGATTTAATAATACTGGTGATAGCAATTAAAAAATTTATGGTGAGTAAATAAATGACAGTGAAAACTTGATAGTTTATTACCGAAGTTTTACAAAATGTGCTTTGTTTGGGGCGCCAGGGCGGCACTATAGACAGGGGCGGGGGGGGCTCGAGCCCCCCCTAGCCCCCACGGCGACACGCCACTGGTAATTATCTTTTAAATATTTTTTATCACGACATAAGTGAATAACGAAAAGTTTCACTCCTATGTTAACAATGTAAATTGCCGGTTTTCAAGCCGCTTTTTAGCATATAAAAGTCCATTTTATAGCAAAACCTTCTTAACATTTTTTGTTGCAAATTTCATTGTCTTTAATTTTGCTAAGACTCGGTAAAAAGTAAAAAATATTGTCATCTATATCTCGGAAACGGTGCGACGAACTAGAAAAATGTATATAAACAAAATAGTAAAGAATAAAATTTATAAGAAAAAATGCTTATTAATTTTTTTATTTTGTCGCACCGTTTCCGAGATATAGATGATAATATTTTTTTTATAATTTCATATCATAATGATGATATTCCATTTGTCATTTCAATTTCAAAATGTCAGTTATTTTGGCACTAGTGCGAAAATTAGTCATATTTTTGCACTGGTACCAAAATAAATTTATTATAAATTAATTTGCATAATAGAATTTCAAAATTTTATTATTTATATATATTTATAATGCAATCTTTTAAATTTGTTATTTGAATGCGCGAGTACAATGCTGATGTAACATTCTTTTCTGTTGTGGTCGAAGTTTCTGAAGACACATTGATTATTGCATTATTCGTGCTTTATTTGTCTGAGGATTCACTTATTTTCACTTTATTATGAAGATTTTCCTCTTTCCCAAAAATTTTCATCGCTATCTTTCTTTTTCTTTCAATAGATCTTTCCACATATGTCTGATGGGATACTTTCTGAGTCACTCATCTTAGCTATATTTTACGTATATTTCTAGTTATACCAAATATTGCTCGCACTAGGAAAGCAATTATTTACTAACAACGACAATCAATTGTTTAATTTGTTAAGCAACCAGTCTAGTAAACCCTGGTAAACCACTAGATATTTTTTAATTATTTAATTATTTTGACACCGACAGATTTAATATAAAAGGAAATTATATAAACTGTCACAATTTTGAATTATTTTTTCGAGGTTTTTTTATGAATTTATAAAAAATATTGTATGAAATACGTTGCAATATTCTTGATTTTCGCACTCGACTCGCTACGCTCGTTGGGCAAACTTTACATCTGGTGCGAAAATCATGATCATTTTGCAACTTATTGCATAAATAGCTATTTCTTTTTACCGAGTCTTGTTTAAGCCGCTGCCAGTCAAAAAGCGTGTCCTAAAATAAAAAGGTGTATAGAAACAAAATTGAAGACAATGAAATTTGCAACAAAAAATGTTAAGAAGGTTTTGCTGTAAAATGGACTTTTATATGCTAAAAAACGGCTTCTAAACCGGCAATTTACATTGTTAACAAAGGAGTGGGCGAAACTTTTCGTTATTCACTGTATATGTTTCATACGGCGGCGGCGCGGCGATGCGTATATCTTCAGGTGTCAATTATATTTAAAAAAAAGTTTTTTTTTAAATTAATGATTAGATATTATTATATTAGTAGAAATTTTCAAATTATGAAATTAATCAAATGTGACATTATTAAACACATGAAAGAATGTACAATTAAAAAAACAATAGGATTGCTAAATTAAAACAAACTAATGTTTTGATGCGATTGAAATTTGACTCGTACGTTAATATTTTTACTCTTGGCGAAAAAACGCATATGTTGCAAAGATAATTATGCTAAACAGCTTTGATTATGAGAATGCAATAAACATTGTTGGTTGCCTACACACATGCATTATTAGTAAATACAAAAGACTTTTCCATTCGACACAAAACTCAAAAAATTGATAATTTTAAGATATTTACTTTATCAAAAAGCGTTCTTTCAAGTTTACGCTACAACTACAATCCAAATTTAGGTTTTAAAAATTTAAGGATGAAATAATATTATAAGAAAATTAAAAAAAAATTTTTTTTTGACAATTTTTTTTTACCAAAATCACCCATTTTGTAGTTTTAAACATAGGCTTTTTGATCGTGTTTTCAGAATTTCTTAGAATTTATTTGGTTTTAAGATTTGCGTCGAACAAAAAAAGCGAATTTCTCGGCCACCTTAAGTTTGTCGTCGCCAACGATATCAATGATCTTAAGAACTTTGACGACTAATTTTTTGGGAAATTTTGAAATATTTTTCTGTAACATCAAAATAAATTAATTATGAAATAATTATGTAGATTGCATCTAGACTATTATCCTGTATGGATTTGACAATAAAACAAAAATTATATTGTTTGAGGAGATAAATGAGAGGGGGGGGGGCTTAATTAATATATTATTTCATAAGATTTTAGGTAGTATATTTTTAAAATTTTAACAAAATTTAGCAGATTTTGATGAGCCATAGAAAAAGAGGAATATATTAGTTACCCTTGTTTTTTAAGTAGTTTATTTACCTCCGAGTCAATTATTTATACAGAAATGATTATGCAACTGATAAACGACAATATTAAAAATTAATTTCATTGAAGTGATAGCACCTTATCTAAAGAACAATAAAATTAAACGGACATTTTGTAAACAACGTAAGTGAATTAAAATTAAGTGCATTGTTATCACGTGGGGTTGTTTTAAAAAAAATTCAAATTAACTAATGCTGTAACCACTTCAAAACTAGAAAATTTGCAATGTAGTTTTAGTTTCATTGATAATTGCGTAGAAATTAATTCAGATTTTTGATGAATTTATCAAAAATGACAATCATCATTTTCAAAAAACGTCTGTGTGTATGTAGTCTAATTTACAAATTTACTGTACACATCTTACAATCAAAAGTTGTAAGAAATTCAATTTCCTACAACTTTGGTTCCTGTATTTTTTTTCTAAAATCGATATTTTTCAAATTAAACCTGAAAAAAAACCGGCGCAATTTTGAATTTTATGAAAAATGGTTTTTCTTGAATACCTCGGCCAATTTCAAATTTAACGAAAAATGGTAAACACAAAAGTTGTAGTAAATTTAATTTTCTACAATTTTGGTACGAACTTTTTTTTTCTGAAATGGATGTTTTTCAAATTAAACCTGAAAAAGGTGACGCTACTTTGAATTATATGGAAAATGGTTTTTCTTGAGTAACTCGGCCAATTTCAATTTTAACGAAAAATGGTAAACACAAAAGTTGCAGTAAATTTAATTTTCTACAATTTTGGTACGAACTTTTTTTTTCTGAAATGGATGTTTTTCAAATTAAACCTGAAAAAGGTGACGCTACTTTGAATTATATGGAAAATGGTTTTTCTTGAATAACTCGGCCAATTTCAATTTTAACGAAAAATGGTAAACATAAAAGTTATAGTAAATTCAATTTTCTACAATTTTGGTACCAACTTTTTTTTTCTGAAATCGATATTTTTCAAATTAAACCTGAAAACAGCGGCGCAATTTTGAATTTTATGAAAAATGGTTTTTATTGAATAACTCGGCCAATTTCAGTTTTAACGAAAAATGATAAAATCAAAAATTGTAGGAAATTCAATTTTCTACAATTTTGGTATACCAACTTTTTTTTTCTGAAATCGATATTTCAAATTAAACCTGAAAAAAGCAGCGAAGTAAAACTCTTGTTTTATCTCATTTATTTTTAATTTGAGGGCATAAATTAAACAATTTGTAGAGAATTAAAGAATTAAAAAATTAATTAATTATTTAAGGAATCGGAACTACATGGTTCTCTTATGTTTTCGACGATGGGTACTGCCAAATCAGTATCATCGGTTTCAGCTTCCTAAACTTCGAAATTATCGGTTTTACGAGTATAAGCATTGAATGTTGATTGTACAGGATTGTCGATATCACCATCATCACTATTTCAGTTATCGGATTTTCGTTTGTAGCTTTTTCATATATACAAAACATTTCGATATTTTTTTGCAGTAATACTTGTACTTCGTATAGCCGGCGCCTTACAGTTACTAGATATACAGTAAAGAACAGTACAGTTTTTCTTTGCCATTGGCGTAGGACCTTAAATATTGACTGTAGGAAAAAACAGGTAAGGACCAAAATTGTTCAAAATTTAATTCCCTACAAGTTTATTTATGTTCATTTATGCCCTAAAGTTAAAAATAAATGAGATAATGCAAAAGTACTACTTCGGCGCTTCTTTCAAGTTTAATTTGAAAAATATCGATTTTAGAAAAAAAGTTTGGACACCAAAGTTGTAGGAAATTTAATTTTCTACAACTTTTGTCTTTGCCATTTTTCATAAAATTCAAAATGACAGACAAGCAAATGCAGGATTTGGTCGAATTTTTGAATGAAAACTCCTGAAGTAACCCCCCCCCCCCCAAAGGGTAAAACAAGAAAAAGCAAAAACGAAATTATTGTGTATCCAAAAGTACATACTGACTGTACTAATATAAGTTTATTAGACATAAGGATATTACATAACAGCTAAGTCTTTGTAATACACACATACGTGATTCGCACGATTTCCGATGTGTGTTTTTACGCTTTTAATGCCAAGCTGATTTAATAACGTAGTTTAGTCTTTAAACAGCGGTGTTAGTGAACGGTGGCAGGTCGCTTACTCGATTTTTAATCAAAAAGAGTAAAACTGCTGAAGAATTCCAGGTTTCTGATATAGTATCAACCTAGTGCAAGTACTGTTCAAATTGCTAAGTGTAGCACCATCAGCAGTGTTGGCGAAAATGAAGTCTCGTGAAGAGTTTTTCCCATTTTCCAATGGCTTTGCATGTGCGGACGATGATGAAAGTAAGACATTTCTTTTATTTATTTATAAATTTTGTATGCCCCTGCCCAGTGCCCACCCCAAATATATTGGGCATTTTATAAAAATGCTGCCTAGGGTAAAAAATATTCTTGGGCCGCTCCTGGCTTTAGGTTTAACTTCTCATTTTGCCATCCCAAAATTTGAAAAAAACGAGTACGATCCTGTTTTAAAAGGCTACGGTATGACATAATTTTGCGATTGAACCGCTCCGAGACCTTGGATCTTTCCGAACCCCCGAACTTTGCTTGTCTGCTTTTCGATTCACCAACTCAGTTGCGTGGAAATGTTCGTTTGGTGTAATCGTCGCTCTCTAGAATGCTAAACGTCGAATGTAAAAATCATTTAAACTATTTTTAAGTGATAACAAAAGGTTAATGTGACCAATTCGTGCTGTAATGACATCAAATTTTAGGGCGGTCCTGATAAGAAAGAATTTTAAATTATAAACATCAACAAAATTGAGTACGTAACATACCTAACCTTAAAATGTTTATAACAATCAAATAATTGGAAGGGTTTCTAATCAAAGGGCATTAAAATTTTTTCGCTTTAACGATAAGGGGTTCTGCATTTTGTTGTTTAGAATAAAAATAATTCGTCGGCAATTACTTCAGTATAGATTACACTTCAGTTTCGTGTATTTGTCATTTTTGAAGTTTTTATGTTAAAACTACTGCAAAATGTCACCTTTTCTAATAAAATACTAAGTGTACACGGATATTTTTTATGTGGTGGTTTTATATAACTTGAGTGTGAGTACCTGTTTTTTTGCTATATCAAATATTTTCGTAAACTAATAAAATATGATAGTCCTGGCCAAATCTCAAAATGCTTTTCAGGATTCATTGGGTAATGCTCATATTTACCTTTTTTTATTTATCGAATTGTTTAATTATTATTGCAGTTTGTATTAACGAACTTGGTTCAAATAATAAGATTTTGTCATTAAAATATGTACAGGGTGCTTCAGAAATCGGTTTTTTATTCTCACAATTTTACCACACCAAGTTGCATAAGGAGGACAATTTGCGAGATTGCACTAAATTGGAAGCAGATAAATCGCTTGGAAGGTTTCAGAACATTATAGTCTGTGATGTGTTCTTAAAAAATACCTCTTCAGTAGATAATTGTTTTTTGAAGTTGCCAAAAACCACGTGGTTTTTCGTCTGGGTATGATATCATCAGACCGAATTAAAGAAATACTGCGAAAAGGTGCATTTGCAGTATTAATAAATTCGTGATGCCGTAATTCACTGTAATCATTAAGAGATATTACTCGTTGACTCATTTTAATATTTTTTAATTTGCGGTATAATTTACTAATTAATTATCAAGTTAAATTTGATAATTTAATTGAAAGAAGTCAAAGTTGAACATCGTTAAGAGAAGCAGAGCTTAATTTTCAATTTGAGTAGTAAATTTGTACAATAACTTTCAATTGCTGTGACTGTGAGGTCAATCAATACAACTGAATTTATTGAGTTATAAACAAATTTTTGCACTGCATGTTACTGTAGTTTTTATTAATTTTCCATTTATATTGCTTATCTTTTATATTATATTGACTTTCTGTTTATTAGTAAAAGAGGGTATGTCAATTAACTAATATTGACAAAGGTATGATTCCTTTTGATCCAGATACCTACCTGATAATATTATTGCCCAATTATATCAACATTTTTAAGACTTGAAGCTCATTTGCCGATTAAAGGTCGCTTCACATATGCAGGAAACGTCACCGACTGCATTGTAACGTTACCGGTATTATTTGTCAATTGTTTCGTTTTGATTCCCAAGGCTTTAATTTTTGCAATTAACTTAAGTCGAGTGTAAATATCAGTTTCATTTGTTTTTATTTCGCGTGAGTGGCATGGGCGAAAAATACAATAAAACCACTGTTTCTTACGGATGAAATTAAAAAATTACTGAAAGTTCCACCAATAAAATTACTTTTAAATTTTGATATTACATTATTATAATCTAGAATACATTTGTTTAAAAATATTACTACTTAATCACAGATTATTATTAGCTTCTTTATCATTTATGCAAGATACCTAATTGTATTGAGTAAGCAAGGCTATCTAATTATTATGATGCTTATAACACAACACATTTACATATTAATATTATATTAAGTAATATATTTCAATTAAGAACGAAATTTTCAAAACTAAAATGTACCTAATTTTTCAAATAAATAAAATACACTGGTTCGGTTTAATCTCCTGATGATGTCATAGTGTAACGAAAATGGTAGGGAACCTGTAATTTAAAATACAGATAAAACCTTGACGTACTCGTTCAAAGATTCACAATTTACATCACGGTGAAATCTTACAATATTATTTTATCTAGTACTATAGTTACGTAATAGCTCATTTTCCACACTGATTTGAGTTCAATGCCACTTTCACGCACTAGTGCGTAAAGTAAATTTGCTGTGCTTTAATAAAACACATCGGTTTACAAAAATACACATTTTATCAACCGCAAGAAAACAATGTAACTGCGTTACTTTGCTTTTTAATTCAAATTACGACTAGAACTGAATAAATAGCAATTCAATCGCTACTTCTACTATTTCTATATTTCTACTCATATTTGGCAACAGTTCATTACCAAAAAAGTTTAACCTGAATTATAGGGTGTTCGCCTATAAGAGTGTTCGTCAGTTGAAAAATTCAAAATGTAGTTTTTCTTAATACTTTCCTAAGAACTTCGGGCAACAGGTTCTCGCATTCCTGGCGAATATTCTACTTAAGGGCTTCAAGAGTCTGAGGTTTGTTAACGTAAACCCGCGACTTCAAAAACCTCATAAAAAGAAGTCTGGAACGGTTAAATCGGGTGATCTGGCCGGCCAGTGCAAATCATCAAAACGAGAGATTAAGCGACCCGGAAATGCGTCCTTCAGAATATCGGTTGTGGCTCGAGCAGTGTGCACCGTTGCACCGTCCTGTTGGAACCACATGTTCTCCAGTCCTAATGCATCCAATTGAGGAAGAAAATAGTCGATAATATAATCATCAGTTGTCATTTGGCTCGCGGCGTTCTCAAGAAAAATGGCCCGATGACTCCTCCAGCGTAAGCAGCACACCACGCAGTAACTTTGAGCGGATGTAATGGCTCTTCGTGGGTGATAAACGGATTTTCGGTGCCCCAGAAACGATTATTTTGTAGATGGAAATGAGCCTCATCGCTCATGATAATTTTCGATGAAAAATCGTCCTCTTCTTCGTTGAGATTCAGGATGGCTCGAGCGTAGATTAGATGCGTTTGGCTTTGACGGTCAACAGCTAACAACTGATGTACTGTCTGCACTTTGTAAGGGAACATTTTCAAATCCTTCACCAAAATTCTGCGAAGGGACCGCCGGCTAATGCCCAATTGCGTGGCACGTTGTCTAGTCGATGTTCCGGGCTCTTTTTCGACATCTTGGGCAACAACAGCGATATTCTCAGCAGAACGGTTGCTCCAGGGCCGGCCAGTCTTGGGAGCATCTCGTATTGTCCCAGTTTCAACAAGACGAGTGGCCAAACGCCGCAATGTTTGTCTAGTTGGTGGCGGACGGCCAGGAAATCTGCGACGAAATTCACGCTGCACCAACACAACCGACGAATTGTTGCGCAAAAAAATGGAAACAATTATTCCGCGTTCTTGCGGAGTAAACCGATTCATGGCTTGTCGATTTGTATTCTGCGTTTGTTTACTTCACAAACATCTGCAAAAGTCATAGCGTTTTCCAATAGGGTGATAAGTTTTGCCCCACCCTGTATATGCAATTGTCAGCGAGAAATTTAACAAAAACGACATTTTGAATTTTTTAACTGACTATATCTCGAAAAATATTGATTTTCGAGAAAAAATCTTCAAACAAAAATGATAGGAAGTTTAATTTCCTACAAAAAAGGTTATTATAATTTTTATCGTCCGGCGCACCGTTTACGAGATAATAATAAAAACGCGTTTATTAAGATGGCGGCTGACGCGAGTGCTATCCGCAGCCGAAAATCCGGTTTTACACTTAGGGGCCATCCACTAACATAATCCAATTGAAAAATTTACGTTTTTTTTACAACAAAATACGTTGTACGTAAAATAAAATACGTTTTGTTTACGGAAATGTTAGTTTCCACAACTTGGAAACTAACTTAGATATTTAAAATCTCTTTAGCCCATTTTGATGCCCTTAAAAAAATGTCTGACGAAAGTGTTTTTTTTTTTGGAAAAAAAAACTTTTTCTCCAACCGTATTAAAAGCAGTACATTTTTAGTAGCATTACCTCAACTAAAAGTTGACGTTTTCGTTATTAATTTAAAAATGCGAAAATTGCTAAGCAACACTTTTTTTTACGTGCACTAAAAAAACTTTTTTGTGCATGACTTAAAAGTGATTTAATTTTTTACTATTTTTGTGCGCGATCGATCTGAATTTTTGCATATGCCTTCCTACCGATAATTCACGAGGATGTGTCTGTGACGAGGGGGGAGAATTTTTTGCTCAGTTTTTTGATATCTAGCGCCGTTCTCGAGTTATTGCTAATTCAAACAATATAGAAAAAGCACTCCTCGAAATTATACAATTTTTAAATGTCAAAGTGACTTTTCTGATATTACATCAAATAATGTTTTAAAATTAAGTATTTATATTTTAAATTTTATTTAATTTTTGGTTGGAGAAAAAGTAATATGTCTCATTTGGATTAAAAGTGTCTTTGTTTGACGTGCAATTATTGCATTCGCTCGGCTCCGCTGGCGCTCCGCCTTGCAAATGCAAAAATTGCTTGTCAAACAAAGTTTCACTTTTAATCCGAATAAGACAATGTACTATTTTTGGAAACTTCAAAAACATCCGAGATATCGACAATTTTTATCGAAAAGTCCAATAATCCAACATTTGCCTGTAACTTGAAAATGAAGAATTTTTTGATATCTCCTATAGTTACCGATTTCCCCATAAGAGGCATCGAAATTGAGCCACCTTGTACAAGTGAAGGGAAACATTAAGAAATAGAAAATCTGAGATAATCTAGGAAATCCAAAGCAATCTTAGGGATACTATACACAACCTTCTTTCTTTCAAATCTTTCAAAAATCTTGTAGAAGGAAATCTAGTGTACAAAGATTTGTCTCTTGGTAATTTGCAATCAGAAACTCAGGAATAACGTTACTTTTTTCCTTGTTATTATTAATTTAAACGCTTTTACAAACAAGAAATAACAGTAACTGTCGATAATTTATGTTTCCCAGAAGAGCCCGGGAAAATTATACAATTTCATTCCTTTTCGGATCTTTGGTTCAGGGGGGCCGATAGCTTTACGTGCCCTCCGAAGCATGAAGATTGTCCAAAAAGCTAGATTACCAGTTGTCGCGCTCATTAGTAAGCCAATGACCGCTTCAATGATAATAACGGTTAATAGTTTTTATTTCAATGCCATGGCTATTTGAGGTAATCTTTGATTTTGCATCTAATTTCTGCCGTTCTAAAATCTACAAAATTAATTTTGTGTATTGATCTACATGTAAAATTTTATGCTTCAAAACTTGTACTCGTATGTTTAGATTTTCTGTCTTAAATGATCAGGGGAATAGGAAATTACGAAAATTTGGTGGCGCCAAGAGGCGCCCTCACCACCGTATAAAAAAATTTCCACTATTTTATCTCAATTATCAATGATTATTATTAATCGAAAATTGTTTAAAAACTTTACGAAGACGAAAATGCATTACAGATTTTCAGTAAATATGTACTACATATTGTTTCAGCCAGTGGCGTAGCTAGGATTTTTGGGCCCGACAGCAAAATATCGCCAGGGGCCCCTATATAAATATAACTTATCTTCATGAAAATAAAGCGAAAATATTTTTTTGTGATTGCGTTATCATCTTACAGTCTGACACTGTTGCTTTATGTGTATACTGAATTTACTAATTCCAGGTTTATTTGCGTTTTTTATGGTAAGTGGATATGAGGCCCGGGGCCCTCTAATCTTTGGGGCTCCATCGCCTTGCGACCATTGCGCTATGATAGCTACGCCACTGGTTTCAGCTTTTAAATTTCGAAATACCTAAATATTTTCTGCATTTGTTAATGTTTATTAACGCATTCCATTATGTTTGTGACCATTGGGTTGGCTGACCAATGATATCTCTCGAAACATCTAGAACATTTTTTTTATATACGCGCAAAATGCATGACCGCATACATCCACATACAAATTAAAATCGGGAATAAAAATTTTTTATGTTTCTGTATTGTAAATCCGATTAAGCATATTAATGATTCGATAAGAATATCCGTGAATTTCATAATAATTAAACATTGCGTATTATGTAAAGAATGTCAAGTTCGAAAAGCATAAGTTTGAATAATGAACGACAGACGGAAATTTTGAAAATTCCAAAAATGTTTTGTTTTGAATAATTTGATTGGAGTATTTACTGATACTTGTTCTCTCGTTCCTTTCAGAATTAACCTGCTAAAATGATGGGCCATTTTGTTATCAACGCTGCCGTTTTTCGGTTAGCTTTACCGTTTCTTCTAATAGTATGTAAGTATAAATTTAAAAAAATTAAACGATCAAACTATGACAACATTAATTTGTAAACAAACCGATAAGATTGATTTCGCATGACAAAAAATATAATGAAAGTGCGGACCGATTAAATTCGTTATTTAATTTTTAGTAAAATGTTTGTACAGTTTGAATATAATATTTAAGTATTTTTAGATATTTAATGTGAATTATTTATTCAACCTTGTATTTTATCAAGGCTTATAGGTATTTTGTAATTTTTTTAATATGGGAAGTGGTTTGAGAGAAAATTCAAAATTTCCAATACAGGATTTTAAAAAAATTCATGTGCACCTCGTCAATTTAACTTTCGAAATCCATCTAGGTACCAGAAAATAGTGGTATTACTTTTACCATAATCATCATGACTTAATTATGAAATTAATTTGGTTTAATTAGGAAAATTATTAATTCTCACGCTGACATTTACAAATGTATTTTACGATTATCCAACTAAGAGAGATTACATAAAATTGCAAATTATGAATTTATCATAAATTTTAAAAGTTTTCAGCTTTTTAGGAAAGGGTCGGATCAGTGACCGAACATTTTCTTGTTGATAATTTGAAAATTTAATTTTTTGACAATTATTAATTTAACTCTTGCGGTCACGACTTTTTTTGTATGCATGAAATTAATTAATGTACAGATAGGGTCAAAAAAAAGTTGAATTTTTTTTGCACAAATTTTCGATATTTCTTATTGTTGTCGCAGTATTTTAAGTGAAAGGTTGCGGTGGATTTTTTATTAGTGTTTTGCATATTTTTCGAGTTTGATTTTCGTTTAACTGTTGTGTATTCCACTTCAAAGCAATTTTTATGTGATGGCTCATTTGATCTTCAAAATATGTTTAATTTGGTTGGCTTCTGATAATTAATGAAGCAATTAAGATGCCCTAAAACTTCAAAACATCTGATTTAAAATTTTATTGTCTGCTTGAAATTGGATAAATAAAATAATCAATTTTGGTTTTATCCCATTTACCACTTTCCATACTGTTATTTATTGATTTGAATCGGTTAAACATAGTTCCAGAAACGAAATTGATTATATCAATTCCGATGTGATAGTTGGTCAAATCTTTTTTAGGAGTTCCCTCTTTAGATTTTACTAAATTAATTCGCATTTAAATTTAGTTAGTTAGTCTAGTGCAATACTCGAGAATCTCTTGGTATAAATAAACAGAACTAAAATATTTTTCTTAATTCTGAAACTATTTTCTATTTTTGTAACACACCCATTGTAACACTCGGCTTCCGTAATTAAGATTTTCTGCACACTTCCAAGACATAATTATAATTGAATCCAATTTTATTGTATAATTCGTTTATTTAATCAGAGGCAATTTATAAGTTGAATTAATTTCGTTGTTATTTTTTGCCCCAAATTTTACATTTCAAAATTTGGCTTGATATTTGACCGACTTTCGAACAGGGAGGGTTGATGATGACCTTTTAGGTCACAAACATGACTTTATAGCTACACAAATTTTAATATTATACGTCCGTTGATGCATTTTAATCTTACAATTATTACTTCTCTACAACACGCACTCGTTTTTTAATCATGCAATGCTCTCTTTTGTGTTTCAACTAATTTTTTAATCTTAACAGATTAAATTAATAATAAAGAATCTCGACCGATGTAGTTGAAAATGTACGAAATGAAAGGTATGACAAGCCCATTTTTCCCCTTGATAAAAGGTTATTGGCAGCTCTTACTATAACACGAGGTATATCCATCCATTCTATCATGAATGAGATTTACCAAATCATCGATTTGGCTTTTATTTTTCTTCCTCCACGCCTTATTAAATTCCCTTATTCAATTATGCTAAAAAAAACGAGGTGCACCTGAAAACAGAATGAAACGGCGAATTAATTAAATTTGCCACGACAGAACCGGCTCGAGAATAATTATTGATTACCATTTCAGCCACAATCTTTCGACCATGTGTTTTATCCGGCATCTATTTATTATTTTTATTATACTTGCCAATGGTGCCAATTCCTTCGGCAGAAAATCGAGCTGGACACACGCATACTGGAATTTTCCTCAAAATATTAGTAGTCGTTTCAGTTTTAATTGCAATCAGTCAAGTGGCATTCCAAATAGTCTTATTTTCTATGCCACCCTACGGGGATTTCTTAAAGGTACCACACTCATTCCGTAACTTTTAATTTTAAAATAATAATTTTACCGATTGTGCGATAGAATTGCGAACCTTTGGAACGAATTTTACGGCACGTCGGTTACGTGAGATTAAACGACATGTCCATCACTAGCGCAATAACTTGGATAACACCCGAAGTGGTTATGACGATAGGTTCTATCGTAATCTTCATGGTTTGTTCGAAAAATATTGTAGAAGAGCAAAGGACCGAAGATGGAACGATATCTATGGTTAATAGTAAACCGAGTAAACGAGCCAACAACGTTCTCATTTCGATTGGTTAGATTTTACTGACGAGAGGCAATTTACGAAATTATTCTACATTCGTTTGTTTTTTAGGAAAGTATTTAACTTTGACCTCCATCTGTATATCGGCAATATTAAGACCATCTGTACAGGGCGGTTTGTACTTTTTGGTCTTTCTATCTTCTGCCACTTGGTGGTCAATTTACAAAGAACTAAGGAGAGGATTTGCTATTGTTTTGCGTTGCTTAATGGTTGTAGTTTTCTGCAACATAGTAGCACTTTTCGTAATCCAAATGCAATGGCCACAAGAATTAATGAAAGACTACACCAACTATCTCAGGTTTAGTTTTATTGAAAAATTAATTGGGACAAATTTTGTACCGATGAATTTATGTTTACAGATATTTTGGGTTAACAGAGCTGATGACTGTGAGTTGTTACGACCCAAGGGAGTTTTTGTGGACGAATTCTGAATGGGCGTCGTATTTAAATCCATTGATGCTTATTTGGTTGTATTACATGCTTGCGATCGAATCCAAGCAATTGATTAAAACAAAGGTGAGCAAAACGTGTATTAAGCATCTCCACAACTAAACTATGGTTGGTTTTGGGTATACTAAAAATTGTGCTTAAACTAAAACAATTCTTGGTGTATTATAGATCCAAATAATTGGGAACGCATACTTATACTCTTAATTTTACTAACGCAAACATTTTTACTAAACATTTGCAGATGTTGAAGAAAGCCGGTGCTTTTTCATTGCTAGAAAATCCGAAAAATGGAACTCTTGAACGTCGCAAAAGTCAACGCATATCTAATCGTCGCTTAATTAGATCTGGTACTACTAGAAATAGGTGGCAATCAGCTACTCGGAAGGCCCGAGTAAGCCAATACAGTTCTCTTCTCTTTTTTTTTAATCTCGGGTTGAATTAACATGAAGTAAAATTTTGGCTAATATTCTCGTTTTTTAAATTTTTTCAAGGGCTTTCAATTAACAAAAAAAATGTTGGTAATTTTAGAGAACATTTTAACAAAATATTTCAACTTCTCGTCTTGGCTACATAATTTCTCGTTGCAATTTGGATGTGGTTTTAAATGTCATTTTTATATAAATGAATCGATATTATGACATTTAAATAAGTGCATATGGGTAGGATCCACTTTGTGAACCAACCAAGTAGATATTCTGCATAAAATATTATTTAATTTTTCTTGAATGTAAAAGTTTTACTTTTATTTCTTTGATTATGTTTATAATCATGACGGACTGTTAGATAAGACTGGCCTAATGGTTTTTCCTTCCAAACTACCCTCAAACCACGACGAGAACTAAACAGAGCAAATTTAATAAAAATGCAGTTTTCCCATTTTTTGGATTTTTAAGATTTGTGAGTAAACTATATGACCTACAGACGTCGTTCTGTGCTTAAATTAAAGCTAATTACATTTTCTACAACACCTTTCCTTATGATTTTACCCGTAAAATGAGTATTTTGCCCGATAGCGGTGTCGAAAATTGACCAAATCTTAAAATTTCACTTTTTTGGAAAGCATTGTCAATTTTTGGAAGGCTGTATCTCGGTAAATATTAAACCTACAGAGCTCGTTCTGATCTCAAATTGTAGCAATTTTAGTCTACTTTAAAAATGTATAGAAAATATTTCTTAAAAAAACGCATAGTTTAGGACTTATATTGAAAAAACCAAAAAAAGTGCGAAAATTTCGTGGTTTCTCGAGTGCTACAAAGTTAGCACAGGTCTTTCGAAGCTGCAAATTTGGATATACGTTACTGATAATAGTGATCCTAACAACATATTAAAAAATCAGAACTAGCCGTTTGTTTGCGATTTTAATATTCGATATGACTGGTCGAAAAGCAGTGATTCATAAATTAATTTTCTTCGCGGAACCTTCAGTAACGTTAAAAATTTGGGGGAATCCCGACCGAGGGATCTGGAGGTGCTGCCCCGAGAAAAAGCTTATTAGATGAAAGTTGTAGCTCGTTAAATTGGTATCTACTCGTAATTCGGAAAGGGCCGCTTGCTTTTTTGCAAAATTTTTATTTATTCACCAAATCATAACAAAAATAATAGTCTTGATCTTATTAGATCTCATCAGACAAGCTCAATTGAGGGCCTTGATAAATAATACAGCTCTTAATTTAAAAATCTTTGCTTATTAATTTTCTTTTCATTTTCAATTTGAAAATAACGAAAGATTCTATAGGTGCTTGAAAACTGCATTATATCGGTGGACTTCAACTTCTAACAAGATTGTGAACTACACTAGTTTTTCTGTTGGGTTCTACCCTTGGCTTTACTTATTTTTACTAACTGGAGCTTGATTAATTAAATTCCACGGAATATAATGTAACAAGGTGGAACTCGCTTTTGCGACAGTTCTTAGGCTTCTATACATCTACTTTTTCGGTAGGTTAAATTATTTGGGCTTTATTTTATTCCAATTTTTAATGCCTTAATCTTTTAATTAGGTAGATTTTTTTACTATATAAGGAAAACGCTAACATTTTAATATTTTTTTTTTATTTCGACCTTTATAGGTAAATATTTGCAATTTACAAACCACAAATAAAACACAATTCATAATGAAATATTAAAATACCCGAAGCACGTACCGAATACCGTATTAGAAACACGTAAAATACCTACTCTAAAAATACAAAATAAGAATATCGGATTAAAAAATATATTGTCGTGTTTCAAAAACATATTTTTGACTTTTGTATTTTTAAGTTTTGATTTTTGATTAATTTAGCATTTTTATTTTGATTTTGTAAATGATTGTAAATATTTTTGAATTTTGATTGTTCGCGCCAACAAAGTTAAAGTTGGTACGAAAGTTTTTGATTAATGGGCTTTTTGCCGGCCGCGTCGACCGGAGTGGTCGATTTTACGGAGGGTCTCCGTATTTTGTGAATTTTGAGTCGTTACTTAAAAATTTATTTTGATATTTTGAGAATAAAAGTTTTAATTTATTGTGAGTAAGAAATTTATTGATTTGATTGATTTTGGACGAAAATTGGAAATTAAAAGAATAATTAAGTGCGAGGTGCATGGATGTTATCGAGCACATTTAGCGAGCCGAGATAGATAGCATAGAAAATAAATAATACATTTTAAAAATTAATATTGACGATCGATAATTTAAAATTATTTTGAAAATTAAGAGGTCCGGGTCATCGCAATATATGTAAATAATCTGAATAATTAATACCAATCTAAAAATATTCTATATGAAGTAAAATTGTTTTAAGAACGTGCGTTCTGATTGGTTTTGAATTATGCGGACAGACGGACACGGAGCTAGATCATAAGGCTTCTTCCTATACGTTGTATAGAAGCCTAAAAATGGTGGACCATAAAATTCAAGATTAAAACGAAATAAATAGACTTTAAATCATGTTAAGATCAACTCGAAAGCATGATTTATATTTCATAAATTTATTTATTATTTCAGCATAATTTCCCTTGCAATATAAAATATTTTTATGCTTTATTATTTTATTTACTGAATGTGTTTTCGTTTAGTTGACGCTTAGCTTCGCTGATTTTAGGTTTTATCAGAACATGGCTCTACCGGTGAAACAACTCCCGTATGTATTTTTTATTTAATTTTTCGTTCACGTTTTGCTTCAATTTTTTATTTAACTTTCTGCTTTTTTTTAATTTTTTTCTGTTTCCTTAATTCTTTCTGTTGAATATTTTGAATATAACACTTCGTTTTTCTCAGTTGATCAGCGGCGTTTCTCCGTCTAAAAAATATGGAAGTGGAAAGAGGACTTCCACCATACTGCAAGATTCTACCGGAAGTGTTACCGTGGTGGAGGAAATGCAAGACGACATTCCTTTGCAGCCGCTGGGTAAGGGTAAGACCATATTTGACGTATTACGCATTACAATGACAATAACTTGGGGGTGCTTAAAATGGAAAAATGTTTACATTGTATTTTTAATTTGACGCATTTTGTCCAAGGTACTCCAGAAGAAGAGGAAGAAAAACCGACTTGGATAGATAATCTTTTCTACGTAATAGAGTGTTTGGTTCAAATCATCATCAAGTCGTCGTACATTGCAACAAATATCATAATGATGACTTGGAGTATCACGTTCCATAGTTGGCTCACGTTTGTTTTGTTACTATGGGCAAACATTTTGTGGATGGTGCCAAACCAAAGACGCGTAATGTTTCGTTGCAGTCCATTTTTAGTCATCTACGCTTGGTTTCTGTTAATTTCCGCCTATGTGTATTCCATGAATCTCACCGACGAAGAATTGCCTCAGACAATAGACGGTGTAGATTTGATGTTTATAGGTTTTGAAAAAATACTTGTTTTGCCTTGTAAAGCTTTAGCGGCTAAATGTTTGTTTACAAGCATGTTTTGGATCACACTCAGGCAATACATGCAAGAACGAGCCGAATCAAGGCAAACTAGTGCTTTAGCCGATATGGTTGCACCTTTACAAGTCACTGTGGGCACTGCAGCTGGTAATAAATGCTTTAATGCATTCTAACTTTCTTGGTTGCATTTTAAATTTTTCCAGGTGTATCCGACGAATCGGAAAAGGGGAACAAAATTATGCAAAAGATCGGGGACTATGTCAAGAACTTCTTGACTAAATTTTGGATTTGGATCGTGGCCATCACCTTATTTTCGGTGGCAATAACTGGAGAAAGAATGACGTGCTTTAGGATTATTTACATGGCCCTATTTTTATTTTTTATTATAAGTTTTCAGGTAATAAGATAAAAGGCCGGTGCTGACTTGATTAACAGTTTTCAAAAGATACGATAGAAGCACTGGCCTAAAAATATTATGCATAACAATTTTTTTCTTTAGTTTTCCTTTACGTTTTGGAGAAAAATGATGTTGGTGTTTTGGTTTACTGTTATTTTATATTCCATGGTCGTCTTAATCCTCACCTACACTTACCAGTTTAAAAATATTCGAGGATATTGGACAAACAACATGCACGTTTCGAGGGAATTGTAAGGAATTGTTTGTTTGTTTGATGACCACTTGGTAACAATTTTTTTTACAGACAACTTGACATTGGTTTGGAAGATTTTGGTACCAAGCAATTATTTATTCGATTGGTCACGCCAACATTTTTTGTTATTATTACTGCCATTCAGATTCACTACTTCCATACGGACTTTATGAAAATTTCTGATCCTAAAAGTTTAACCATCACCGAACCTTTTTCTGAGGGTAGTTCGGCACAAGGTGGCATAGTAGAACCCACCAGTGAGAAAACTGATTTAGAGAGCTCTCTTAAGTACGATTTAACCGATATAGGAAGTTAGTAGTTTGGTCTTCTTTGCTTGCTGTTCAACTTTAATTGACTCGTTTTAGATATATCGACCGCACAATTGCAAGAAACTTTTAATGAGATTTTAAAAATGTTTCACCACGCCGCCAATTTATTCTTCATTTTTATGGAAATTCACTTACCTAAACTGGTGTTATGTCTTGCCATGTTGTTGTGTGTTTACGATAAATGCGCAATATATTTGGTGATGATCATACTTTTGGTGCTGTCATTTTTATTTGGACGTCCGGTGTACATGTTTTCCATCTACAGTTGCTCCCTCCTTGTTGCACTGATGGTTTTAGCAAGAATGATTTATCAAATTGAGTATTTTACACACGAAAAATGGAACGTTACTTGTAGTGTAAATAATATTTTTAAGTTACAAATTTTTCTTATCGCCGTTAATTCTTATGTATTTATAGAACATCGATGCAAATCTAACGTCCAATGACACTATACAAAACAACGCCGAATGGTTAGGATTTAGAAAATCTACCAAGGAAGATACTGTGCCTGTATTACTGCAATGGAATATTTATTTTTTATTGGGTGTAACTTTGTGGACCGTAGTTTTAGTGCGGCAATTTAATTATAGAGTCGCAAGGGGTCGACCAACCAACCGGGCATATTTTATGTTTCCCAAAATAAAAAGATCCGATGCTGACAAAAACGTTAAAAATTGTCTGAAATATTTATTAAACTATGGCTACTACAAGTTTGGTGTGGAGGTAATTATCGCTCATTTTGTCGATTTCTTAAAAATAAGCTTGATTTTGTAGATTTCCCTCATAGCAACTGCAACTCTTATCGCAATTCGAATGGACATGTACGCTATATTTTATGCTCTCTGGTTGTGCGTTCTATTTTGTTGTAACAGAAACTATTTGAGCAAAATATGGCCTGTATACTTTTTGTTTATAGCCATTATTTTACCTGTTCAGTACGCCATGCTTATTGGTCTACCGCCTAGTTTATGCATAGGTAAAGCTGTTATATAAATCTAAAACTCTTTTTATTTAAACTTTTTTCAGAATTTCCGTGGGATTCCTCTTCAATACTAAGAAGGTTACGAAACTGGGCTTATCTAATAAACGTGAATTACACTTTACCCAACAAAAAGTTATTGTGTGATTTTGTAGTTTTAATGTTCGTTTCGCGCCAGATGCTTGTTTTCCGTATAGAAAATCACCACGCAAATCGAGAATATCCTGGAGGTTCCAACGAGAGCATAATTCATCATGCCGAAGAGAAAGACTTTGTTAATCCGGTTCCGGACTTTATAACATACTGCAGGTTGGTTATTTTCATTATTATAAAATCTTCTTTTCTAATTAAAAATAATTTTTTAGGTCATACTTGGACGTTTTTAAACGAACAATATTCCTCAGCTGTATGTGGATTTCCTTGGCTGCCCTCTTTTTAGCCGGAACAAATCGTGTTAATATCTTTTCCATTGGTTATTTAGTTGGATCATTTGTTTTTCTTTGGGAAGGTTCCGAATTTTATTTGCGGCCCATTCCGAAAATCTTACGATCGTGAGTATTTTTAATTTTACAATATAAAACAACTTTGGGGCTGTCCACGTAAGGGTTTAGGGGGTTAAACAAATCGTCATTTGTTTTTCTGTGATTTTGTGAATTTATTTCTTTTCTTTTGTAACTGCCTTGTTTATTATTTTCTGATTTTCTGTGAAATGGGCTGGCTTTTAAAAGCAATTTACTAGACAAAAGTTATAGTCCATTAAATTTCCTATTCGAAATGGGGATTTCTTGTAAACACTTTTGTTTAAAAGATACAGGGTCTTGAAAAAAACAAAAAATAAAAAAAGTTTGAATTTTTCAACATTTTTGAACTTACTTTAATTCATAGCTCAAAATCCGTTGATTTTAGACGGAAAAGGTTTAAATGTAGTTTGTAGATTATTTCACGCTCTTTAAAAAAGCACTAAACCATTTTTACTGAAATTCAATATTTTCGGGGATATGTCCACGTGAAGGTGGAAATTGAAAAAAATGCTTTAAAGAGGCGTAACTCTCGAGGGTTTCAATTTAGAAAAAAGTTTTTGTTAAATATTGTTCTTAGAAAAGTGTCCTCTATCACCACCCAAGTTATGTAAAGTGTATCCGGGGACACCCTGTATTTTCAAAATAGACTAAAAGGAAACTTTTTCAATCATAATTTTTTAGATGGGATTGGCTGTTGGGCTACAACGTTGCAGTGATTATAATTAAAACGATTTTACAACTCGCAGGCTGTGTTTACATTGATACATTGAAGCAATATGCTTGCTGGCTCGTTCACTTACTTGCAATTGGTTGTATTAACCAAAACGTTTCTGACACGGACAAATGCAACGTTTCGATCGAGTACATTGGACTAGTATGGGACATAATTTGTTTTAGTTTCTTGTTATTGCAACGCAGAATCTTTAACAGCTACAACTTCTTTCACATGGTAAACGAAACGAAAGCCACAACGATTTTAGCCTCGAGAGGTAAGCACCTATCATCCAAACTTTTCAAATTAACTCATATTTGTAAATTAGGTGCGGATTTGATCGAAGAACTTACCCAAAAGCGACTGAAGGAACAAGAAGACGGCGAACGCTTGGTTTTGGAAAAAATCAAAGCAAAAATGGATCGAATCAAAGCCAGTCAACAAAAAATACACGGACCTAAATATACAGATACCACAAATCACTTTATAGGTAAGTATTCATTCTTTCGTCTCGAGTTTTTGCTCTCTCATGTAGGAGTTCTTTTAAATTGAAAGTGCTTAAATAAAAAGAAAATTTCTGTAGCTCAGCCACCGTTAGCTCGATCGACCTCCATGTCGTCGTGCACATCGGCTACTTCCGAGCAAACTCCTCCCGCGGGTTATCACACCCCAATAGACGAAGAAGAACCTGCTCCTCTAACACCCCATACCGGTTCGGTATTGCATACCCAAGTTCCTTCACCATTTTCGGCCATAATGACGGTTTCGTTAGAAGGCTACCTCGATCCTCAACGTATATCGTTTAGTTCGCCTCCAAATTCCGAATTAAATCCTCGACCGCCGTCTCCCGACGATAGTTTCCCCGTCTTTTCACCTCCTCCTTACGAAGCTGCTCCTGCTTACACCACAGCAATAAGCGAAGTTCCGTCGATGCCCGTTCAAAGGCAAAGCAGTATAGGTCCACCTTGGATGCAAGGAAGTTTAATTACGCCTAGACAAAGTATTATTTCGTATTCGTCTCGATCTCCGTTAAGCCATCACACATGTAATTTTAATTCATTATTTGGATTGTTCAATGGTGCAGTACATATTATTAGCTTCATGTACATAATAATAAAAATGTAAATATTTACAGATGTAAATATTTTTATTATAATTTTGTAATATACCGAGTCTTTTTGTTATATTTTACTTATAGATGGAATATATTCGAGTTCTAGTAGGCCGAGGTATAGGAAACACACACCAAAGACATATAAAGAGGGTAAAGAGTTTCTACAAGCTTGTTTTTAAAATTGCTAGATAACATGGGATAAAGCAGTTGTTGGTGTAGCTTATTGTTAGTCCGAGAAATCTAATATACTTTAAGGAGTGCATGCTATGAAATTTCACTGTAAATTATTAGAAAAGCACAAGATATGCATGTTGTTCTTATGCTTTGAATTTTTCGATGTTAATTATTTTTTTACACAAAATCTAGCAATACGATCTGGGGATTACTACATGTTTGATGAACTCGATGACGACGACGATTTGGATTTAATAGAAGAAACCACATCTCCTGGCCGAGATTTAGAGGAAGACGAAGAACCGACGCGAGAGAGGAGGCTAACGATAGGAGAGGTGAGCTGTCGATTTAAAATCTTTATCATGTCTAACAAAAACTGTTTGGTGGAATTGTAATTTTGGTTTTGTTTGGGTGGGATTTATAGTTGCTTAGTACTACGATGAAGACAGATATAAAAACAACAATAAGAACAACAGAAGTCGACGTGCGCAGACGTTCCAGTACTCCGTTGGCTCGTCAGCGTTCGATATTATCGGCGCGTTCCCAAATATCTGTTCCTTATTCGGCCCCTCCTGCTGTGAGTGAAAAACTAACACAAAATTTATTGAATATTAGCTATCTGTGCTTTTATTGGACTAACTCTCTTCTCCTTCGTTTCTAATTTGCTTCAAACGCACAAAATTTCGATTTATGTTGTTTTAGAGGCTTAATTTTATTCTCAATAATATTAAATCAATATTTATTTGAATACTATGTAGTAATAGGCAGCTTTTGAAAATTTATTTTGTAAATATGTACATAATACTAACTTGTAAAAGGTAAAATAAATCAAAACTCTAAAAATGTAATCAAAGAACTGGGTGGTGCTTTTGTTGTTAGGGAAATTACAGTTTGTTTATTTTTTTATTTGGAATTGGCCACATTTTTTTATAGTTTTGATAAATTTTAACAAACCTCATTTGGATAGAAAAAATAATAAATTCATACGTAGGTTGGATCACGTCCATATTCGGTCGTTATAATCGATCCGAAAGATCAGATTCAAGCTGTAGATGAAATTGATCGAGATCCACAGCCCGGTACCAGTAAGGACGACGATATCAGCGAATTGAGCGAACCAGGTACTATTTTTATTTAATCGTCACATTTTTAATTTATATTTTTTGTATTTAAATTTTAGTAGAAGATACGTGGTACCAAAAAATAATGAATTATCTTATCTTTGCTTGGGTGTTCCTTCAAAGTGTGATGGTTTCCTGTATAATATTTTTGAACAAATATTCTCGTGAGTACAGGTACATTTTGAGGGTTCTCAACAAGGAAAAGAAGCTTTTAAAGGTGAAATTTTATTTAATAAGCTTTGTTGTTGTTTTATCACGATACATTTTTTAAGGAAAAAACCAACTATAGTATCGGATTGCGCTTGGGAACTGGTCAAGTGTGGCAACCGGCCGGATCATATCACACTTTATTAAAAGACGCTAGGTAAGTTTTCAAAAAGAAATTATTACAAAAACGTTCCTTTAAACGAAATTTTTGTTTCTAATTTATCTTAGTCTTAAGTGTAGTAGTAGTAGTAGTAAAATTAATATTAGCGCCACGTGTTTGAGTCGGGAAGAGAATATCGAAGTGACACCTTCGGTGGGAACGTTCAGTCCGTCCGACTCGTATAGAATTTCTCTTTTAAATGACAGGTGTGTGGCGCACGTAGCATTTTTTCCATCAAACTTTTGCAAAAAATATGTAAATAAAATGCAAACAAAATTCAGTTAAAAATTCAAAATTTTACAACTTTGCCACATAAAATTGAATTTTTGCTTTAACTTCTTTTTGCTTCTTGCTTTTAGTTTCATTTTTTAGAATGAATTGCTTGAAATCGTAAAGAAACTATGCATAAGGGGAAAATTTCTAATTTTTTTTAGTTTCTCAAATTAATACGGTTTTAAACGATTTTGTCTACTGAATAGTCCAGTCATTAGTAGGTACTTTTGCATGAAAATAACTGAGAACAAATATTTTTGCTTAATCCTTTACTTTAGTATCAGAAAAAGACTTTCAGTTTTCTGTAATAGATTCAAACTGGAACAGATTCAAATTTGTGAATAAAGGTCCCAAAAATCACAAAATCTTAAATTGGCCGTTTCCTGTTGTACATCTTAAGCACTTAAGCTCAAAATAGTTTATGCTTATCAAAATTTAAGATTTTGTAAGTTTTAGGAGCTTTCATAATTAATTTGACTTTGTTCCGGTTTTAATTTGTCATAGAAAACTTAAGACCTTTTTCTGTTACTAAAGTAAAGGGCTTCAGTAAAAAAAATTTCTTTTTCAAGTTATCTCCACGCAGACACCTTTTTCACTACATGATGACTGGACTAGAAATACTTAAGGTAATTTAGAAAAAAAACATTTTTTCGCTATTTTTGCTTTTTAGCTTATGTACATCTTCATTGCAGTGGCGGCTTGTAAGAAGTTCAGGTGCATGTGAAACCGAGCGGTTTGAAGTTTTTAAAAAGTATCAATTGTTTATGTGGAAGTTGGCTTGTTGGTTTGATGGGGCACTGCCCACCCTGACAAGCCGCCACTGCTTTATTGCCTAATAATTTTAAAAGTGATAACATTGACTTGCTTATTTAAAGTTGCGCAGACTTAACATGAAAATAATACCTTTCTGTAAATTTAATTTAATACCTAATTTGTATAAAATAGAATCGATTAGTTATAAATGTGTGGCATGAACTGATTTAGGGCACGTGGAAAAATTAGAAGCACTGAAACTAGCGAAGAAAAAGCTCCGCTTAGCGAAGAAGAAGACTTTGGGGACACAGTTCCTAGTAGTTCTTTACCTAATTCTCCCGATTATTTCAGGTACTAAACTATACCTAATATAAAGTTGTCATTCACATAAGTAACTCCTTGTTTGTAATTTTTATTTTTTAACGTATAATTAATATCTCATACATTTCTCCGCAATTTTCATCTTTCTACATTTTTTAAAGCTTATAGTTATTTAATTAATTTCGTGTCTTTCAGTGATCTCATTTGTTTTTTTTTTTTTCAAAAATTACTGACACCAAACCTGGCTCAAATTTTGTTTCTGTTTTTGCTTGTAGACTTTGTAACTTTTACCTTTAATTATTTAGTTTAGTGTAAACCATTATAAAAAGTAGTGTAGCATGGCTAAATATGTTAACCATAGGCGCAAGGCAAGCGTGCTAACCGTCCCTGCGATCCGTATTCTGGCACCTAGTTTAGAGCGCGGACTTGATTCACCTTTTTCGGCCAGGTAAAATAGCGCTTGACGATACCGCTCCCCGTTGCATGAAATTTCTTTATTCAACAACAAAAAAGATATAATCATTTTAGTTCAACCTTTATGATTTACTTTTATCTATTTATTTTTTTTCAAGTTTTCACACTTTTTATAGAAAAGAATTTATACTTTTTACGATTTTAGATGTTGTAACACTCGATGGGCTTCATTTGTAAATTTGTGCCAATTCGTTTTAGCTTGCATCTTTATACTTTTTTAAACTTTTAGTCGGCAAGCATCTCCGACAATGTTTTTCGAGGACTACGATGCAGAGATGTCCTCCGTCGATCAGCCCACAATTATTCGCTTGTTGTTGGCCATGTGGTACATCGTTTTGAGCCATTCCGAGATTTTGTGTTACTTTGTAATCTTTTTGGATCAAATTAAATCGGCTACATTTTTATCGTTACCTTTACCTTTGATGGTGTTCCTATGGGGAACTCTAAGTATTCCCAGGCCCACCAAAACGTTCTGGGTTACGATTATCGCTTACACAGAAGTAAACTCTTTTAAATTTAAATAAATTTCCAACCAAAGTCTCCGATTTGTTTTTAGATAATCGTGCTAATAAAATGTATGTTTCAATTTGAAAATTTATTGTGGAATCGTAGCCAAATTATATCGCCTTTCTATCCACCGAGAATTATTGGAATCGAAAAGAAAAAGTTTTACGCGCTCTGGGATTTACTGGTACTTTTAATTGTATTTTTCCACAGGTAGGTTGATCAGGTAAAACGAATTGCGTTTTATGTGAAATAATATTTTCAGATTTTTACTTAAATGTTTGGGTTTATGGAAATCGACTTACATACCGGCGGTAATGTTGACCGACGGCGACTACAAAATCAAAGGCGGGGTTCTGACGTCGTCCCAACAAGACTCTAGGTTGGTTCCATTTTACAAAAATAATGTGATTTATGTATATTGTAATTATAAAAGAATTTTAGAATGAGATTCCATCCTCCTCGAAGTCATAGGCAATACACCCAAAGATTATTGTTTCAGCATACCCTTCACATTTATTATCCTTATCGTTTGCGTTACAAACGCGACATCAACCGAACATCCAAATTCCTTGCTGCTTATATAAATACCGTAAAAAACCAAATACAAAGGTAACCTATCCTATTCTCGACTCCTGATTCCTTATTACTTTGTGTTGCTTACATTTAATAAAGTCAAATTAATTTTGTAGCGTCGTCGCAACGGCAAGTACGACGGGAGCAATCAACACGTTTGACTTGGCACTTGCTGACCAAAGGCTGGTAACCGATTCGGAAGCCAGTGCCCTCCCGGATCTTCCAAAGGATGCGGAAGATAGCTTGAATTCAGACGAGAAAGTCGTTTCCATTCACACGGAAAAAGTTCATCCGTTTACTAATTTTAAAGCTGCATTTACTTTAGCGTAATAATTTTAATTTAATTTGGTCGATTTGGTAACATTTTAACTCTTTTTCAGCCTGACGCGTTACGGCAGCTCGGTCAAAACATTTTTCCAACAGTTATTAGACCCGACAAGTCGAATCGCTGCAGACGTTTACTCGTACATGTTTTTGTGTGACTTTTTTAACTTTTTTGTGCTGTTAATTGGATATTCTTCATTTGGAGGAGTAAGTGGAGTGGTGTTTGAAAATGGGCGTCTGCTTTACAAAATTCGAACTTTGAAAAGTTTTGAAAAAAGTAAAGCAGAACTCTCAGAACTAGAATACCAGTAGTATTTTTAAATGCAAAGAAATTTTTAAGTTATTTTTTAGGCACAACAAGGCGATGAAGGCGTACAGACGTATTTGGAAGATAATCGAGTTCCAGTTTTGTTTCTCTTGATGTTGATATTACAATTTGCTCTCATCATCATAGATCGCGCTATATTTTTAAGAAAATACATTTTTGGAAAGGTCGTTTTCCAATTTACACAAATTATAATGCTGCACGTTTGGCTTTTCATTTTGTATCCCATAATAACGGATCGGTAGGTACTTAATTTACTAACAGACCAGATTTTACGAAGTTTTACTTTTTAGAGGTTTTAATTCGGTTATTCCACCTCAAATGTACTACATGGTGAAATGTTTTTATTTGTTGCTATCTGCATACCAGATACGGTGCGGTTATCCTACCAGGATTTTAGGAAATTTCATTTGCAAAGGCTACAACTATCTAAATATGTTCTTGTTTAAAGCATTTATGGCTATTCCATTCCTATTCGAATTACGTACAGTTATGGATTGGATGTGGACCGATACGTCGATGACGGTGTTCGATTGGATTAAAATGGAAGACATTTTTGCTCACATCTTCCAACTTAAGGTATTTATGCTTTAATAATTTTTTAATGCGGATTACTTGAAAAACTTGCTTTAGTGTACGAGACACGTGGAGAGCGAATATCCCCAAGCAAGAGGCGAACGAAAATCCCCAATTATAAAGTACTTAATGGGAGGTGTCGCATTAATTATAATGATTGCTATTATTTGGTTTCCGTTGGTATTCTTTTCGCTTGGAAATGCCGTGGGAACAGCAAACGTTCCATACGACGTCACAATTGACGTGCGTATTGGTCCTTACGAACCAATTTACCGAATGTCGGTTCAGTCAAACTCTATTTATTCGTAAGTTACTCGATAAAAGTCAAAATTTCCATTTCGAGTTGTTTTTTTTAGCTTCAACGAAACCGAGATGAATAAATTACTTAGAGCTTACGACGATAATAAAGCCGCTTTGACGTTTATAAATAATTACGAGGCCAGTGATATTGCTGCAGTTAAATTTAGTAACGATTCCGCTACAGTATGGACCATATCGCCCCCAGATCGCCAACGCATGATCGAAGAAATTAATTCGAGTGAGATGATTTTAACATTTTAAGTTTAATTACAAAAAAATTTTACGTTTATATTACAGCAAAATCTTTAAATGTTCACTTACAATACATCGTTTCTCACAAAAGTAACACCAAAGAAGATTCCGGTATAATTCGAGAGGAAGTGGAACTTGTTTTACCTCCTTTGGTAAATGGCGAACCAAATCCCATCCGAATTCAATTGTTCGAAATGATGAACAATTCGGCGACCACGCCGCCAGTTCCTCTTACGCACTTGTTCCCAAAATTCATAAAAGTTACAAATAAAGGCTTGGCAAAAGCGGTGTCATCGCTCATGATAAAAGAGAACGGTAATAAATTTTAATACATTGCCCATTATTTTTCTAACATTTTTTTGTTGTAGACATTAAGGATAAGAAGTATCGTAATATAAAAATTAATCGACAGTTGATGGCGGCGACGGGCGAATCGTCTATCGAGGAATGGTGGGAAATTCACGAAGACTGCGAAGATGAGAATTACGAAAAATATTTACAATATATTCCTCACTTTGATCATTGCAAGTCGTTAATCATGTACACGTTCAACGATAAAATATTTCCATCTCAGCTTAATTTTATTGCCGCTGGAGGGTAAGTTACTTTTTAAATGTATTCTACTAAACTATGTACTCGATTTTGGTTTTCTTTCTTCATTTTTTCAAAATTTTGCAGTATAATCGGAGTTTACACCACAATCGTGTTGGTAGCAGGTCGTCTCCTTCGAGGGGTCTTTGCAGGCATGTGCTTCCAAATTATGTTCGAGGATATGCCAAACGTAGATCGCGTTCTTCAGTTGTGTTACGACGTATATTTAGTACGGGAGGTGAGCGAATTTTCGTTAGAGGAAGACCTGTTTGCGAAACTGGTCTTCCTATTTCGATCGCCTGAGACACTTATCAAATGGACAAGACCTAAAGACGAAACCAACGACGACGACGACGAGGACATCGAAGAAGACGACGATCACAGTCGGCCTAATCAATAAATATTTAGACTTTCTACTCGTCTCCATATCTAAGAAACTCAAAAAGTACCTGTTGAGAGTTGTTCTATTAATAGTAAACATTCCACTCGAAGCAAACCTTTTCTTTTGATTGGAAATTTTATAAATGTAGTTGAAGCATTTTCTATACTTATCATCTAAGGCTTATTTTATACTTCCCCGTGCAAAACTGCTGTTTTGATTTTAAATTATTGTATTAATTTTTGGTATTTTAAGGCAACTAAATCAAAACACCTCTATGGCTTAATTTTAAATAATCGAGTTGTGCATAAACTGTGATGATTTTTTTTATGGGTGTAAATTTTTGCGTTACTTAATTTTTAAGTGCAATTTAATGTAAGCTCTCGGTGTAACACTGATAATTGCAATGCTAGTCACACGATGATATGCTTAGCTTGTTTTAGTTTATAAAAAGTATATTTTAAGTGTTTTTCACTTTTTTAAATTAAGTAACCAGAAACTTTGTAAAACGGTTTAAAGAGTTTATTGTGTAAAGTTGTAAAAGTAATTATATTTATATACCGCCGGGCTATTTTATACTTTGAGTTTCAAACAAATCGCCTAGTTTATATAGATTTCAGATTAAAAATGGCTTAGTTGAATCTCAAAATGTAAAATGTTTTATACTATGTGTCCAGTAGAAAAATCTAAAATATATCAATTCGTTTCTTTCTTCCTTTTCCTCTTTCCATTTTTTATTATTTATATAGAATCCGGTTCAGGTCGAAATCGAACTTTATTTTGCCTGTAGAAGTAATCGTATCTTTCATCCTGGGTTCCAAACTCGTATTTTTAAAACAAATTTACTTTAAAATAAAAGAATTTTATTTTACCTAGGATAGCCGGTATGTACATGCTGTATTTTTTCGTTGCTTTTCGTTTTACGCGCATGGTCTTAATTGGACCTTTGTTCAAAGATGTATGGTATTTAGACATGCCAAATGCTGATCGAATTTACGGATTAATTAACGACATATATCTGGTTAGAGCAATGCAGCTTTATGACTTGGAAGAGGATTTATTTGCCAAATTATCGTTTATTTTAAGGTCAAGCGAATTGGCCATCAAGTATACAAGACCATTTAATTCTGATTACAATCCGAAGTTTGTATTCGAAAAGGGAACTTCCAATTATAAAGGTGAAATCATTTTTGTCTTCGTGAAAAGTTTTATTTTGCATTTTCATTTTCAGAAACAAAAAGGTAACAAAAACAATAGTGGCAAATGAGGAAAGTGTGATAATTTATACGTTTATATTTTAGATATATTTATTATTTAAGTATATAATAATGTGTATGCATTCTATATTTATTTAAAATTTTTATAAAAAATCATTTATTTATTTGTTTATGTTATTAATTTTTGATTAGTTTTAGGGAAAATGTAGGAACTAATCGATTACAATCAAACAAATATTTGAACATTCCTTTTCATTTTTATTATCGATAAATATTTGAACATTTTCTTTCTGCAGGTAAATAAAAAGCATGCTTATTCTGTTAAAACTAAAAGTAATAAAATCGGTAAAGAGTTATTTTCAAGAACGTATCTTGATAAAATAAATGGAATCAAATACACCAATTTAATTGCAAGAATAAATAATTAAATTGGTGTATTTGATTCCGTTATACTAAAAGTAGTTAAAATTCTTAGCTAATAATAAAAATATAAAATCACCTAATAAGGTTGCATTATGGCTAATAAAAAAATAATTTTGTAATATTAAAAAAAAATAAATATTTGGCAATTTTCAATAACTAATTTTGATTTTCACTAGACATAACATTGTGAAAATGTCTCCTTCCATCGATGTACATCAGAGTTTCTTTATAGGATTTAGGAATAACTTCGGGTGCTATTTCAGGTATTTTATAAGTGAAATTAAAAACGTTAGTGGCTGAGTTTTCACCAGTGGCAGAATCTAAAGCTTCCGCAAAAACTGTTATTTGAAAATATTGCATGTGAGTATAAACGACATGAGCTTTCATTTTAATCAAGGAACTAACCGATACCGGTTTCTTAAAACTAATATTACTTATACATTTTAAATCGGGTCGATACTTACTATAAATGAATCCTAAAGCAAAACTCAATTCGGTGGCTTGCCGCATCAAGAACCCCCCAAACACTTTATTATGTAGGTTTCTATTTTCGGGATGACTGAAAATTAAATTGGCCAATTTAGCCGATTCCATCCAAACAAACCGTGTAGGTAAACCGCGTTTTTTCAAATCAAACTCCTCGACGAACGCCGTTTTTGTAAACAAAGAGTGAACAACTTTCTGCTCTTCCGCATTAGGAATAACTTGGGTTAAATCTTGTATAGTCGTGCGTTCCTTCTTTCTTTTCTGGCCCTCTTCTAAAATTTTCTTTTCCTCTTCGTTGGAAGCAGTTAGAGCATTAATGCATGCAGCTCCGTCTGCCACGGCGTTTCGAGCCGCCATTAAAAAGAAGGCTTTCGTCAACATTACCCAATCTCCTTGACTCTTTTGTTCCAACCACACCACAACTTCAATCGACGATTTTCCAACACAAGTCACGTGGCCCGACAGTCTTATATCTTCGTTTGACTAGAAAATATAATTTTTAAAACAACTTTTCGTGAGTGTGTGCACGTTACCTTAGGAGTGAAATCGCTAAACGTCATTTTATCCACCAGTACGGTGACCAGAGTATAAGGTGTTGCTTTGTTTTCGGGTACTTTTGGATTTAAAATGTGTTTGTGTGCAACGTACACTAAAAACATGTTTACAGTATTTCACATGCCGATACGAAAACGTTTGTGGTATTACCTGCAAAAATGTCCATGTCTTCCAGCAAACGTCCAATTCGGACGCGACTCAAAAACGTGATGTACTTGTCTTGCAAAATCACATCTTTCGATAGCGGTATTATGGCCGAAGTGAAACTGTCCTTCATGGTTCGAACTGGCAGTTCTTCTTGATTCTCGAGCAAATATTTGTGCAAGTCTGATCTTCCTTGAGTTTGAAGTAACGGATTATATCCCACTTTGACGCCCATTTTTTTCTCCAACTTCTCTTTTACTACAAAAAAGTTGTTATTTGAATAGTAAGAATCTTGGAAATAGCTCACATTCTTGAATTGTTCCTGCGGAATCATCTTGGAAAGAAAGAATCGAAAAACATCTCGTCTGGAGCAAATGTTTCCTGTTCAAACTAAAACAATTTCATGTTGGAAAATCTACAGGAAAATTTTAGTTAATTTTACCTTAGCGTTTTATTAAAAGAAATTAAACTACTTTTGCACGTAATGCTCGTTCTTTGAATAACGCGAGAAAGCATCTTTCTACTTTTTCCAAAAAAATTGACGATACGCACAGCTGATATCCTAGAAAAACCACAAATCACTGAGCTAAATATAAACGACAAAACGATGATTGTTTACCGTCGAATTTACTTATATCCTTAGTAAATATTGCATTTCTAACATTTTGCAATGACGATTAGAACAAATATATGACGTTTTAATTAAACTTTGCACCTTTCGTTTTCTTTGAAAAGCACTCGAAATTGTAACAAGTCAAATTCAAACGAGAAAATTTAAACTGAAAATTCCATAGGTGAAAAACCATTTCAAAATGACGTTTCGTAAAAATGACAGTCAATGACAGTTTTCCATTCGGTCCTGCGCAGTGGGCTGCGAAATTTTAAAATTAGAAAGACTTATGATTGGTAGTCGAAATGGTACGAAATTTCAAATTGTAAAAATAAACAGGGATCAAAATTAAGATCACTTTTTTTCGAAGAAGTATACAACATAGAGCTTAAACTTTTAAAAATACAAAAAATTTAAAAAAGCTTAACCTTACAATTTTACGCACTTGTGTGGTAAAATAGTTCTTTTCATCCGCGTATACTAATAACTATTGTTTTTATATTTAAAATTTCGGTCCTATTTCTATTAACTAATCGGGACAAAAATACGCATCATCAAATTCCTATCTATTCCAAAGCCGACTACGTTTTAAAATTTCACCTTTGGCTTTTTGTTGACGTCAATGCATATTATGCAAAATTTGACACAATCAAATGTCAAAACATGTAAAATGGCTTTTTCTGATGTTGATGAAAATTATTTTCCAAAAAGTTTAATGGATGATGACAGAAGAGAATGGGTTCCCTTGTCCCTTACGCTAGTCGAATATCCAAAAGGTGGTAAACATAATTTTTTTTTGCTAGAAAGTACTTAACCTATAATTGACGAAATGTTATAATAATTTTACCCTTTGGCTTGCTTTTTTTCGTTAAATTAAAATGACGAACAACGTTTCTCCCGAGTAGTTTCAATTTGTAATTCCACCATTCAATTTCATAACCTGCCAAATTTGTTCCAGGTGATTTATTAGGAAAAATTCTAGCAATTATTAGTTTAACACCGTTTGGAATTGGTTGTGGATTTTTAACTTTAATTCTATTTAGAAGAGATTTGCATACGGTACGTTGGTGCTATTAGTTGAACTGCAGTTGTTTACAAGTTTTCTTTCAGATCACATTCTTCATAGGAACACTTTGTTGCGAAGGACTAAATTATTTCTTAAAGCACACGATATGCGAAGCGAGACCGAAAGTTCGACCTGACGATATGGTCGAATACGGTATGCCTTCGTCGCACTCGCAATTTATTTGGTTCTTTGCAACTTACGTAATTTATTTCGTATTTATTAGGTACGTGTCTAGTTGTAGTTTTCAAAACGTTTTTCTAAGATTTATGTTTGTAGATTACATCACATGAACAACAACACGATAATCGAAAATCTATCCAAGTTTTTAATAATTTCTTCCTCTACGACGTTGGCAGTGTTGGTGTGCTTTAGTAGAATTTATTTGCAATATCACACGATACCGCAAGTGTTGTTTGGATCACTGGTCGGTTTTCTTTTTGCAACGTTTTGGTTTCTCTTAACGTACTTTGTATTTACACCTTTGTTTCCACAAATCGTCACTTGGTACGTTTTCTGTTTACTCACTTGGATTGCATTTAATTTTGAAGATTTTGTTGTAGGAAAATATCGGAATTTTTATTATTGAGAGACACGACTCTTATACCAAACGTTTTGTGGTTCGAATACACAAACACGAGGCAAGAAGCACGAGCCAGAAGTCGTAAATTAGTCAGCATGAAGTCTCAATGACATTTACTTCAACACGGATTTAATTTTAGTTTACCCAATATTTTAGTTCGATATGTTAAGGCTGCTGCTAGAAAACGATAAAGGTAATTTTTGTTTTTGTTGGAACATTTTTGTTGATTGTTTTATTTAGCTTTTTGTTTTGTAAAGAAAATGCAAACAAGATTATTGAAAACAATTATTTATTTTGAGATTTCGGTGTTATAGTAAATTTGTAGAGAGATTGTTAATAAATACAAAACACTTTCGGGTGGGTGTAAGAGATTTAAAAGTATAGGATGTTACAGTAAATGCATCTTATGATATAATAAGAAAGAAATTATTGAAATTCTTTAGATCGGAAATTCTTGGAATTCATTGAAAATCTATTAAATTCCTTAAAAATCACCGGAATTCTTTGAAAATCTCTAGAATTCCGAGTCCTGTGCACAAATTTCTTTCTTGAAAACCCCTTGCGTATCTTTTATACATATTATGTATTACTTTATAATTTGTTAAAATCAAAATAAAGCTGTAACGGAATAAAAAACTACAAGACACAAAAATTAAGTATAAACAATTTTCAGAAAATTTATAAAAGAAATTCTTCCCCAGCAGATGGGCTCATTTATATACTTGGGAGTTGGACTATTATACTGTGACATCCTTTAATGCAAAAACTGCTTCTCGGGCAACTATTTAAGTGAAATTGAGAAGTTTTAGAAAATCAAACTTTATTTAATCTAAAAGATGTAGGTACTTTCTTTTTCTTTTCATGAAAAGTAGTTTAATTACCACAAACGGTGTTCAATTCATTGTAATTGATTTAAAAAAATTTGTGACAATCAAAAAGTGCCAGTGTGGATAAAATAAATTTTCACTTTCAATTCTCTTCACTTAAAAACATGTAACATGTAATTTTCGGTAGAAATCTTGTATCAAATAAATTTCAATGATCTTGTTTACTTGAAAGAATAATTTTAAGTTATTTAGTATTAATTTATTTGTGGCAGTACTTTTACAAAACAATTTTGAGCATAAAAATTGTCTTCGGGGTATAATTTACTGTGCAATATTTTCTCATAAGTAAATTATTTTATAGATTTTGTAATAATATTTAAGCACTTGGGAATTCAAGGAAACACCACTCTTAAAATGTAAACGTTGAAGCTAAAGTGGCTTCCCAGACAAATTCATCTCAAACGATTTTACGTAATTCGTTTTCGCTCGCTTTGTTTTGTGAAACTAATTCGCAAGCTATGACCACTCATTTACTGTAAATACACATATAAATAAAGACGTTGGCATCTCACATAATATTTTCACGGAACATTCATATTATAGTCGTACGTTATTTTCACAAAACACGAATATTTTCAAACATTGCTTCCGTACAAATTACGAGTTCTTCAATAAAAACGCACAAAAGTGTTTGCGGAAGAAATGTGTTGGTCTGCCGATTGTCAAGTCGAGATTTAAAAATTTAATGAATGAATTTGTCTTGTCAATTTAGCAAAGGCGATTTAGTAGGTAGGTAAAATGAAAGCACCGGTTTAATTAATTAGGGTAGACGACAAGAATTTGTTGTAATTTATTATTTTTTGTTTGTAATTTATTAAGAGGTGTGCGTTAGATTAGATAGTCGAGGTGCGTGTTTATTGCAAATGAATAAATAATTTAAAAGATGAAACGCATAAAAAGAGCTTTAATTTTGATAAATTTAATGTTGGGTGTTTGATATTTTTATTAAGTGGCTATTTAGTTTAGGAAATGTTTGCGTAGTGATATTATCGACACTCTCGTTATAATAACAATAATGATTGTATAAATTAAGTTAGGTTGATATTAATGTACCTTTTTGTCTAGAAAAATAATAACAAAGATAGGCAGCCTTTATTTCTTGTACCGTTTACTCTACACTACAACATTCTCTCTTAGATGTGATATTTCGATGTTTTATTATTGTTTAATTTGTATGTTGGTTAATAAGTCATACATTGTACTTAACAGTAACTAAATGACTGATTATATAATATTTTTTACAAGATATGTAAATTAAGACTAAAATTGGTAACTTATAGTTGCACATTTTAAATAAAAGTGGTAATTATTTACCGCCACATACGAAAGCTCTTTAAATTTTGCAATCATCAAACCGAGTTGCACAAAAACTTTTCATACACAAACAAAACTCGAAAAATTGGGTTTCGGCTGTGCAAAATTTAAAACGCTTTGTATAATGCAAAATAACAGTAGACTTGTAATCAAACTGAAAAATTCGTGCCTGTATAAAATTGGTAGTAAGTACAGCACATAGGGCTGGATAATTACACCTTTTTTTATAATCATTCTTATCCAGCCGTACACATCAACCAAATTCATTTGTTAAATCGAAAATACATAAATTTACCCATGTATATTTTACAGTTACATAAATACAGCTAAATAGTACAAACGTTTTTTATTGAATACACATCGGAAGCTACTTTGTGTAAAAAGAAGATGAGGTAAAGAAAAACAATCGCTTACGAAGATATAAAAATATTTATTAATAATAATTCACAGAAATCAACATTTTACTACAATATTATATTAAACTTTCTTCATCAGCTAAACTTCCGTTACTTGGAGTTTTATTAACTTTTATTGCTGACGAAGTCCTTTTTTGCATTTGAACAGTTCCATTATAACTATTGTTGTTCGTTTTTACAGTTTTTTTTTCTGTTTGATTAATTCCACTATAACTACTTTCTGTATCGACTTCGAGTGGTATTGCTCTTTTTTTATATCTTTTTCTCTTTTTAATTTTTTTATTATCGAATTCGCCTTCGTCGTCGTAATGAGTTTCTTTCGAACTGTTCGAAGACTCTGATTTTTTTTCATTTAAAATTAAAACTGCTTTTTTCTGTTTAACTGTTTTATCATTTTTTACCTGAACCTCTGTTAATAAACGATGGCGTCCCAAATGTACGACTGGAAAGTTTAGACAACTTTGATTCAGAGACCTTTTCTTCATTTGGTAGTTCTTCTAATTTTGGGAGACTCAACTACAATTAAAAATTTTTATTTTTTTTTAATTTTCTGAATTTACCACAATTCCACGTACGGAAGTTTGAACAGTACTGGATTTTTTATCCGGCCTAATTTTGTTATCGGGATTAGATTGTGGCCTTTTAGACATTTTTTTGATAATAGAATTTTGTGTACTCCATAATTTTGACTTTTGATTGATTTTGTTATTTTATTGTAACTAAGGATTTTTTTAAATCAATTGAAGGGAGAGAGGGAGATGAGATCAGAGTGACCTGCAATTCCCAGAAATGGGTAAGTTTCGTATCATTTGTGATGCAACCCTTGAAAGAGAAAGGCTCAAAATACACACTTTTGATTTACCTTAACTGGCGAAAAGCGTTTACTCTTTTTCATATGAGTAAAGTCTGGTTTTTGACCCACCAACAGTTTGGTTATATCTGCGGTGGATTCATTTGACGAAACTAGTTGCTGTTTCTCGGGAGGTGTATTACGCAGTGACGGAAATAAGGAATAAATCGGCAGTTCCTCTTCTTCGTTCACTTCCATTATTACAACTTCTTCGTCGTTTGCTTCGTAATCCGAGTATAAAAGTAAATCAGAATTGCACACATTTAAACCAACCCATTTTGAATCCCGGGCTGCCAAGGGAATGTAGTCATCGTTATTGTCCTAACAAATAATTCTTTAAAAGTTGAAAAATTAAAATATTTTGGCATAGTTACTTCGAGAGAAATGGAACTGCTATTAGATGAGGAATCGTTCGTTAATTTTCTTACTTTAATTTTCTTTCTATGCAAGGGTAACGGCTTGGCATCGGTGGATTTAGAAGACGATGCCATTTCGATTTGTTTTATAGAAATGCGACATTTTTTTAAAACGTCAATTTTTAGTAAACTGAAATTTCGCAAAATTTGAAAAAATAAAAGTAGGCCACTGGGCAGAAATGATTTTCGAAAGCTGCGACTTTCGACGCCTCTCGTGCCAAAACTATTCAAGTTAAATAGTATATCAGGATAAGATTTTTGTAGGAAATGTAATTACCTGTTAAATTGCTTTATATAAATTTTTGAAATTTCTTACCGTTGGCGCAGAATTTCGAATTCTCGAATTCCGGTCGCGGTGGAATTTTTTAATTTGATTTTTGTTTTTTTTTGCATATTTCCCGGTTTCAATTTTTGCTTATTTTATCTGAAAATTTTTTTTCTATTGAATGACCCCAGGTTTCATGGATTATGGAAATTGGTCTATTTTAAGACTGAAATCAGTGTACTTTGGGGAGGACAAATTTTAGGTTTTTTGATAAGATTGATAAGTGGTATAACGGGTCGTCGATATTATTTATTCTTTATCGAATTTTATCAGCGTGATTTATATTATTAAGTATACTTGGAAATTATCTTAACCGATGCTAACATTATTTGCTTCACTGTTATCTGCTCGAAGCACGATCAACTATATGCTGATGCATTTAATCAGCTCGACTTCCTTTTATAATCGTATGGATGTGTGCCGTTTAATATCTTCCTTTTTATTTCGAATTGTTTAAAAATTTCAAGGTACGAATAATTTTTTTAAATTTTTAACGCCAAAATTGCAACCTAAACGACCTTTCAATCGCTTTAATTAATTATGCATAATTTATTGCGTTTTTATGCTGAAAGTGATTTCCAGATAAATTTCAACGAAATAAACCTTGTGATCATTTCTAAAATTATTATTTTTATATTTATCAAAATTTTGCAAATTACTCCTGCAACGTAGGCAACACACATTGCAAATTACATAAAATGACAGTAGTCCGTGACATTTCCATAACCTCAAGTTTTGAAGTGTCACATAAAATCAATTTTAAGTTACTACCATCAGTGTTTAGTCAATTTGTAAAAAATTTAATGAATTGTATTTCAAAAATATCGTTTAATCACGTCACTGCAACTTTTAATTTCATAAAATTGTTAATTTAAACTTTTCTCCTCATAGAAAGAGTCAGTTTCCAGAAAATTGATTTTTTCGTCGTAAAACATGGACTTTAACGTAAAGAAAATGGTTAAAGATGCTGGAGCGGCTTTGAGTCGTGTCGTGCAAGTAAGCAACTCGAGTATTACTTTATTATTCCTTATTAATTTTTGAATTTTCAAGTACACGGAAGAGAAGTTGGGAACTGCAGAAAAGACCGAACTTGATGCTCACTTTGAAAATTTATGGAGTCGTGCCGAAGTAACTAAAACGTGTACAGAGAAAATTGTACGTAATACCGAAGCCGTTTTGGTACCAAATCCTGGAAATAGAATTGAAGATTTTTTATTTGAAAAGATGGAAAAGAAACGCCCCACACGTTTGAGTAACATCGAATACTTGGGGTTGGATATGATCGAAGCTGGAAACGAGTTTGGACCTGGTACCGGTTACGGGAGTGCTTTGATAAAGATGGGCCAGTGTGAGCAAAAATTGGGACAAGCCGAAAGAGATTTTATTGGTTCTGCTGCTCTTTGTTTTACTCAGCCTTTGCAAAAGTTTCTCGATTCTGAAATGAAAACGATTACTAAAGAAAAAGCTTTACTCGAAGTCAAAAGGTAGGCACCATTTTTGTATTTATTATTTATGTATGAAAAATAATTTAATTTTTTTAGATTGGATTTGGATGCATGCAAAAATCGTGTTAGGAAAGCGAGAAGTCTGTTGGGAACACAAACCGTAAGTTAAATGGTTTAAATTTTTAAACATGAAAATTACTGTCACTATTTTTTTTTGTAATGCTAACGTAAAAAGAAGGAGGGAATTTCTCCTGAAGTTATGTTGGAGCAAGTAAGCACCGATTTTAATAAACATTTCGACGGTTTTTGAGTGTGGTTAATAATTTTGTGATTTTTAGGCAGAAAGAGAGCTTCGAATTGCTCAATCAGAATTTGATCGACAGGCAGAAATAACAAAATTATTGTTAGAAGGCATCGGCAGTTCACACTCCACTCACTTACGCTATTTGTACCAATTCGCTGAGATGCAGGCCAATTATTACTCTCAGTGTCACAAAATTATGATCGAATTGCAAAAGGATTTGTCAAGGTAATTTGTGTCTCACTTCCCGTATAGCACAATCACTAAAAGGGCATAGGAGGATAATCATGGTGAATATGCCCCCGGGGAATATTAAATCGCCACTTTGGGGATATGTAGGTACCCATGAAATACTGAGATCCTCAAAATTGCCTTTTCGAGAAAATCAAAAAATACTGAAAAATAGAAAAATATTTTTTCTTCGGGAATGGCTTAATCGATTTGGATAAAATTTTAGTATATTATAGGGGTATATAAAGGCTATCTTAGAACAAAATAACAGCTGTATAGCACTTCATTACCTAATGAAAAAAAAAATATTTTTTCAAAAATAATTTTTTTTCAAAACTATTTTTTTAAAATAAGATATGATTTTGGCAAAATTATAAAATAATTTTTTTTAGAAGCTCCATACTCTTTTATATAATATATATGTTTTTCAATTGATTCCAAGTGGTGCGCCATACTAAAAAAAAATAAAAACTGATTTTACTATAAGTTAATGATTTATAATTTTGCCAAATCAAAAAAAAAATTTTTTTTTATTAGTTAATGAAATCCTATACAGCTGTTATTTTGTTCTAAGATAGCCTTTATATACTCCTATAACATACTAAAATTTTATCCAAATCGATTAAGTCGTTACCGAGGAAAAAATTATTTTTCTATTTTTCAGTATTTTTTGATTCTCTTGAAAATGCATTGAGTTAGAGACTTAAAGTTTTACGATCTTAGTATTTCCTGGGTACCTACATATCCCCAAAGGGGCGATTTAATATTCCTCGGGAGCAGATTAAAAAGCTATTCACATTTTACACTGAAAGAGTCATTTGTACTTGTGATTAAAGAAAAGAAAAGTAACCACCAACTCCCTGTATTTTTGCAACAATTTATTTTATTTGCAGTTTGTGCTATACGGGTTTCTAATCTTTTTCGTAATTTCGAAAACAGAACTGGTAAAATTGAATTAAAATTTTGATCTGCATGATTGCATTGAAATTTGGTGGTTGGTGCATGTGTGTGTGTTTCAGCTCTATGAAATCTAATCCGGTTGTGCGACTTAACAGCGAAGACACCGAAACCTCAAACTCCTACATTCCATCTATTGTCGTTGCGACAAACGAAATCGATATAACTTCCGTCTAAATAGCTTAATTCTTTCGGATAGTGAAATTCTGCAAAATTATAAAACTGCAGCATTTTATTTTCTTCTTCTTCTAGTTGTAGTTTTCTTGTAACTTTTTTAAATTAGACTAATAAGACATACTTTTTTTGCACCAATTGTTCTTCAAAACTGAAAAAGCTTACCTACCACCGCCACCACCTCTATGTGAAATCAAATTTAATAGTAACTGCAACAATTTCTGGAAAGTAGAAATTTACTAAACATTAATTTTTGCTTAGCTTATCGGTGGTATCCGGTGGCCCATCGGTACATTCAGATAACGTAGATAACACTGAAGTAAATGGTAATAAAAATAATAAAATGGCACGTGTTTTGTACGATTACGATGCAAAGGATGTGACGGAGCTTAGTTTGATGGGGGATGAAGTAAGTCAAGTGGCTTTGTTTTATTTCTAGTAAATTACATACAATTTTTACATCGCAGATAATAATAGTCGAAGAATTACCTAATCAATCGGACGAAGATTATTTTTTGGGCAAAAGAGGGCAACAAACTGGCAAAGTGCCAAAAGCATTTGTCGATATTATTTCTTAAATTTTGTTTTTTTACTATAAAAATATAAAACGAGTGTGATAGTTTATACAAAGTTTCTCTAATTTTATTTATTAATTTTGACTGAAGAATTTTTCATATATCAAATTGAAATTCTAGAGTTTGCAATAATAATTATAGTCAATAAAAATAATTGGTGCAATTATGATGTAGTTCCAGTTATTAGAAGATCGTTTTAATGTAAACCATTGATTTTCTCATCGAATTTTTCCTACTAGATATACCTGGTAGTACAACAGATTTTATAGCTTCACATTCCAAACGCATTTTAAGAAATAAAAAATTCCCAAGAAGTGAATAAATGTTCACGTTCCAAAGCTGTTGTTAGCCATAACGCAAGAACAGGTTAAAAATCGATGATTTCTTACAAATTGAAGATTGCAGACCTGTTCTTAAAATTCTTAGTTTAAGTTCCCCATATAGTTCGATGCAATAATCTCACCTCAGAAAGGTACAAATTTCTGCTTAATTTTTAACAGTGGTTAGGTTGACCTAAGCCCTTTTTGGGAGGGAGGCACACCTTGTGTTAAATTTTGCATTGAAAGTTAATTTAAAAAAAAGATAAATTTAAAGGGATATTTTGAAAGTTAAAATTTTTGAGATTAGCATTTTTTTAACTAAACACGGCAAAAGCTCATTCTTTCCCCCTTTAAAATATACCAAAACAAACTTTTGGAATAAGCCTCCACAATATATTATGAAGTCACTCAAATGTGTTTTTGAGATAACACTTGGCCTTTTATCAAACCAAATAGCACCGAGTGTTTTTTATTAACAGCATGAATCTTTCTAATGGGGCATTTAATTAAAAAAATTTTTTTTATAAAAACAATAATGGTAGCTTCTATAATATCAAATGCCATCGGCCATGCCAAGTTCCTTCAATTTAAAATGTTGTTTGCCTCTCAACTTCACTAAGAAATTGATTTAGTTATAAAATAATTTGTATTTTTTTCGATTTAATTGTTAAGAGAATGTGTAATCGAGGTACATATAACTAGTTTTTAAAACGCTTTAATCTTACCAAAAGATAATGTAAATGTGATTGCAAAATTTTGAACAACCTTGCTGCACTAATTTTACCAAATTGATCTACCAAGGAACTAACGAAAATGTTTCTAGATCAAGCAACAAATTTATTATTTGTTCCAATACTTGACATGAAAACAATTTAAATAAAATACTCATTATTTGAAAGTAAAATGTACGTTACTCTTATATAGACAATATTATAAAAATGTAATTATTCCATTCTATTAAATATGTTACTAAAAAAAGTTGTATTATTATTACGAAAAGTCAAGCAATTTATTTATTCAATTTATTGTTATTAAATAAACATAAAAATACAGAAGAAAAGTTTTACTTCTTCTTGGATACACCAACAGTACGTCCACGACGTCCAGTTGTTTTTGTGTGTTGTCCTCGCACACGAAGACCCCAGTAATGACGCATACCTCTGTGAGCACGAATCTTCTTCATCCTTTCTAAATCTTCACGCAATTTCGAGTCCAAATAAGAAGACATCAACTGCAATAAAACATTAACTTTAGATTCAAATAATTCTGAAAACACAGAAAATGTTACAACCTCTTACAATTCTATCGATTCACTCAAAGGTGCGTTTTGGATTTCATATCAAGTTAATGACCAAGCTGCACATTTTAAGTATTAAATCTCAAAATTGGAAGTTGTGATGTTATCGCACATGCTACCAGCAAACTATACAAAATGTCCTAGCTGCCGTTTTAAATGTGCCTACAATTACAAAAACAAACTTACCTGACTATATTTGCCATCGACAATATCCTTTTGCCTATTCAAGAACCAGTCGGGAATCTTGTACTGTCTTGGATTCGACATGATGGTTATAATTCTTTCAACTTCTTCTTCGCTGCACTCACCTGCCCGTTTGTTCAAGTCTACATCGGCTTTTTTCAGAACGATATTAGCATATCGTCTACCGACACCTTTGATGGCAGTTAAGGCAAACATAACCTTGCGTTTACCATCGATATTCGTACCCATGATACGAAGAATGTGTTGAAATTTATCCGGAATTACGAGCGACTAAAAGAATAAAAACATTAAATTAAAAATATGTTATTTAGAATTTCTCGTTAAAAATCATGTTAGAGAAGCTTGGTTATGTTTGCTCTATATAATTCACGACCACAAAATTGGAAAAATATTACGATTAGATGAAAAATAAATAATAGACGTCCATATTTAACACAAATTTTTCAACGATTGCATAGGATTCAAGAAAATAAAAGTAGAAATGCTTACCATTTTGTCCGATTTATTAGAAAACAACTTTTCACTGAGAAACAACTATCTGAATGAACGAAACGTGCCCATAGGGGTCGCACTGTATTTCCTTTTAGCACGATGTCTTTCATGAATACCACCACAAAACAAAATAATTCCTAACTATTACTAAATTTTTAAGCGGTATATTTTAATTTTAATATTAATTTCAAATTTTTAAAAAAAGTTTCGCTTTATGAAATTGACTTATAATCCAATTGGTACCTTTAGAGCCCAAATGTTCATGGGCGTCTATACGTTCTTTTTCAGAGAGAGGCAAAATAAAAAAAAAATTTATTCTAAAAAAAATTCAACGTACTTTGCAATGCACTAAAATTATAATGTACTTTACTTAGCCGAAAAGTAAATTTCAAATTCCGTGGTTTTTAGCGAACTCGGTAATAACTTTCTCCACGACTTTTAAAGATCAAAATTATATTTGAATTTTAAGGCAAGACCCAGGGGTGGACAGCTGCCCCCTTGAACCTCCTTCAATAACCGACCGGTGTAAATATTGAATGTCTCAAATCCAAGCATTTTTTGGCGTTTTCCTATGCAGTTTTTTGAGATAAATCGACTGACGCAGGTAGATTTGCCGTAAGTATGATATTTTAGGATTTATGCGTCTTTAAAGTTGGAAATATTTGAACGTCATTTTGAACCACTTACGAGCGTTTCCCCCAAACGATACCGCGTTTTTCGAACTCCTCGCATCAAAGCACGTCGGTTTTGGTCAAAAAAAGACTATTTTAATTTTTGGCGATTTTTGAAAAAAACGTAAGGTCAACCCCTTTGGTGTTTTTTGACCCCAAAAATAGAAAGTTTCAAATCCAAGCATTTTTTGGCGTTTTCCTATGCAGCTTTTTGAGATAAATCGACTGACGCAGGTAGATTTGCCGTAAGTATGATATTTTAGGATTTATGCGTCTTTAAAGTTGGAAATATTTGAACGTCATTTTGCACCACTTACGAGCGTTTCCCCCAAATGATACCGCGTTTTTCGAACTCCTCGCATCAAAGCACGTCGGTTTTGGTCAAAAAAAGACTATTTTAATTTTTGGCGATTTTTGAAAAAAACGTAAGGTTAACCCCTGTGGTGTTTTTTGACCCCAAAAATCGAAAGTTTCAAATCCAAGCATTTTTTGGCGTTTTCCTATGCAGTTTTTTGAGATAAATCGACTGACGCAGGTGGATTTGCCGTAACTATGATATTTTAGGATTTATGCGTCTTTAAAGTTGGAAATATTTGAACGTCATTTTGAACCACTTACGAGCGTTTCCCCCAAACGATACCGCGTTTTTCGAACTCCTCGCATAAAAACACGTCAGTTTTGGTCATAAAAAGACCATTTTAATTTTTGGCGATTTTTGAAAAAAACGTAAGGTTAACCCCTTTGGTGTTTTTTGACCCCAAAAATCGAAAGTTTCAAATCCAAGCATTTTTTGGCGTTTTCCTATGCAGTTTTTTGAGATAAATCGACTGACGCAGGTAGATTTGCCGTAAGTATGATATTTTAGGATTTATGCGTCTTTAAAGTTGGAAATATTTAAACGTCATTTTGAACCACTTATGAGCGTTTCCCCCAAACGATACCGCGTTTTTCGAACTCCTCGCATCAAAGCACGTCGGTTTTGGTCAAAAAAAGACTATTTTAATTTTTGGTGATTTTTGCAAAAAACGTAAGGTTAACCCCTTTGGTGTTTTTTGACCCCAAAAATCGAAAGTTTCAAATCCAAGCATTTTTTGGCGTTTTCCTATGCAGTTTTTTGAGATAAATCGACTGACGCAGGTGGATTTGCCGTAAGTATGATATTTTAGGATTTATGCGTCTTTAAAGTTGGAAATATTTGAACGTCATTTTGAACCACTTACGAGCGTTTCCCCCAAACGATACCGCGTTTTTCGAACTCCTCGCATCAAAGCACGTCGGTTTTGGTCAAAAAAAGACTATTTTAATTTTTGGTGATTTTTGCAAAATACGTAAGGTTAACGACTTTGGTGTTTTTTGACCCCAAAAATCGAAAGTTTCAAATCCAAGCTTTTTTTGGAGTTTTCCAATGCAGTTTTTTGAGATAAATCGACTGACGCAGGTAGATTTGCTGTAAGTATGATATTTTAGGATTTATGCGTCTTTAAAGTTGGAAATATTTAAACGTCATTTTGAACCACTTATGAGCGTTTCCCCCAAACGATACCGCGTTTTTCGAACTCCTCGCATCAAAGCACGTCGGTTTTGGTCAAAAAAAGACTATTTTAATTTTTGGCGATTTTTGAAAAAAACGTAAGGTTAACCCCTTTGGTGTTTTTTGACCCCAAAAATCGAAAGTTTCAAATCCAAGCATTTTTTGGCGTTTTTCTATGCAGTTTTTTGAGATAAATCGACTGACGCAGGTAGATTTGCCGTAAGTATGATATTTTAGGATTTATGCGTCTTTAAAGTTGGAAATATATGAACGTCATTTTGAACCACTTACGAGCTTTTCCCCCAAACGATACCGCGTTTTTCGAACTCCTCGCATCAAAGCACGTCGGTTTTGGTCAAAAAAAGACTATTTTAATTTTTGGTGATTTTTGCAAAAAACGTAAGGTTAACCCCTTTGGTGTTTTTTGACCCCAAAAATCGAAAGTTTCAAATCCAAGCATTTTTTGGCGTTTTCCTATGCAGTTTTTTGAGATAAATCGACTGACGCAGGTGGATTTGCCGTAAGTATGATATTTTAGGATTTATGCGTCTTTAAAGTTGGAAATATTTGAACGTCATTTTGAACCACTTACGAGCGTTTCCCCCAAACGATACCGCGTTTTTCGAACTCCTCGCATCAAAGCACGTCGGTTTTGGTCAAAAAAAGACTATTTTAATTTTTGGTGATTTTTGCAAAATACGTAAGGTTAACCCCTTTGGTGTTTTTTGACCCCAAAAATCGAAAGTTTCAAATCCAAGCATTTTTTGGCGTTTTCCTATGCAGTTTTTTGAGATAAATCGACTGCCGCAGGTAGATTTGCCGTAAGTATGATATTTTAGGATTTATGCGTCTTTAAAGTTGGAAATATTTGAACGTCATTTTGAACCACTTACGAGCGTTTCCCCCAAACGATACCGCGTTTTTCGAACTCCTCGCATCAAAGCACGTCGGTTTTGGTCAAAAAAAGACTATTTTAATTTTTGGCGATTTTTGAAAAAAACGTAAGGTTAACCCCTTTGGTGTTTTTTGACCCCAAAAATCGAAAGTTTCAAATCCAAGCATTTTTTGGCGTTTTCCTATGCAGTTTTTTGAGATAAATCGACTGACGCAGGTAGATTTGCCGTAAGTATGATATTTTAGGATTTATGCGTCTTTAAAGTTGGAAATATTTAAACGTCATTTTGAACCACTTATGAGCGTTTCCCCCAAACGATACCGCGTTTTTCGAACTCCTCGCATCAAAGCACGTCGGTTTTGGTCAAAAAAAGACTATTTTAATTTTTGGCGATTTTTGAAAAAAACGTAAGGTTAACCTCTTTGGTGTTTTTTGACCCCAAAAATCGAAAGTTTCAAATCCAAGCATTTTTTGGCGTTTTCCTATGCAGTTTTTTGAGATAAATCGACTGACGCAGGTAGATTTGCGGTAAGTATGATATTTTAGGATTTATGCGTCTTTAAAGTTGGAAATATTTGAACGTCATTTTGAACCACTTACGAGCGCTCCCCCAAACGATACCGCGTTTTTCGAACTCCTCGCATCAAAGCACGTCGGTTTTGGTCAAAAAAAGACTATTTTAATTTTTGGCGATTTTTGAAAAAAACGTAAGGTTAACCCCTTTGGTGTTTTTTGACCCCAAAAATCGAAAGTTTCAAATCCAAGCATTTTTTGGCGTTTTCCTATGCAGTTTTTTGAGATAAATCGACTGACGCAGGTAGATTTGCCGTAAGTATGATATTTTAGGATTTATGCGTCTTTAAAGTTGGAAATATTTAAACGTCATTTTGAACCACTTAGGAGCGTTTCCCCCAAACGATACCGCGTTTTTCGAACTCCTCGCATCAAAGCACGTCGGTTTTGGTCGAAAAAAGACTATTTTAATTTTTGGCGATTTTTGAAAAAAACGTAAGGTTAACCCCTTTGGTGTTTTTTGACCCCAAAAATCGAAAGTTTCAAATCCAAGCTTTTTTTGGCGTTTTCCTATGCAGTTTTTTGAGATAAATCGACTGACGCAGGTAGATTTGTCGTAAGTATGATATTTTAGGATTTATGCGTCTTTAAAGTTGGAAATATTTGAACGTCATTTTGAGCCACTCACGAGCGTTTCCCCCAAACGATACCGCGTTTTTCGAACTCCTCGCATCAAAGCACGTCGGTTTTGGTGAAAAAAAGACTATTTTAATTTTTGGCGATTTTTGAAAAAAACGTAAGGTTAACCCCTTTGGTGTTTTTTGACCCCAAAAATCGAAAGTTTCAAATCCAAGCATTTTTTGGCGTTTTCCTATGCAGTTTTTTGAGATAAATCGACTGACGCAGGTAGATTTGCGGTAAGTATGATATTTTAGGATTTATGCGTCTTTAAAGTTGGAAATATTTGAACGTCATTTTGAACCACTTACGAGCGCTCCCCCAAACGATACCGCGTTTTTCGAACTCCTCGCATCAAAGCACGTCGGTTTTGGTCAAAAAAAGACTATTTTAATTTTTGGCGATTTTTGAAAAAAACGTAAGGTTAACCCCTTTGGTGTTTTTTGACCCCAAAAATCGAAAGTTTCAAATCCAAGCATTTTTTGGCGTTTTCCTATGCAGTTTTTTGAGATAAATCGACTGACGCAGGTAGATTTGCCGTAAGTATGATATTTTAGGATTTATGCGTCTTTAAAGTTGGAAATATTTAAACGTCATTTTGAACCACTTATGAGCGTTTCCCCCAAACGATACCGCGTTTTTCGAACTCCTCGCATCAAAGCACGTCGGTTTTGGTCAAAAAAAGACTATTTTAATTTTTGGCGATTTTTGAAAAAAACGTAAGGTTAACCTCTTTGGTGTTTTTTGACCCCAAAAATCGAAAGTTTCAAATCCAAGCATTTTTTGGCGTTTTCCTATGCAGTTTTTTGAGATAAATCGACTGACGCAGGTAGATTTGCGGTAAGTATGATATTTTAGGATTTATGCGTCTTTAAAGTTGGAAATATTTGAACGTCATTTTGAGCCACCTACGAGCGTTTCCCCAAACGATACCGCGTTTTTCGAACTCCTCGCATCAAAGCACGTCGGTTTTGGTCAAAAAAAGACTATTTTAATTTTTGGTGATTTTTGAAAAAAACGTAAGGTTAACCCCTTTGGTGTTTTTTGACCCCAAAAATCGAAAGTTTCAAATCCAAGCATTTTTTGGCGTTTTCCTATGCAGTTTTTTGAATAAATCGACTGACGCAGGTGGATTTGCCGTAAGTATGATATTTTAGGATTTATGCGTCTTTAAAGTTGGAAATATTTGAACGTCATTTTGAACCACTTACGAGCGTTTCCCCCAAACGATACCGCGTTTTTCGAACTCCTCGCATCAAAGCACGTCGGTTTTGGTCAAAAAAAGACTATTTTAATTTTTGGTGATTTTTGCAAAATACGTAAGGTTAACCCCTTTGGTGTTTTTTGACCCCAAAAATCGAAAGTTTCAAATCCAAGCTTTTTTTGGAGTTTTCCAATGCAGTTTTTTGAGATAAATCGACTGACGCAGGTAGATTTGCTGTAAGTATGATATTTTAGGATTTATGCGTCTTTAAAGTTGGAAATATTTGAACGTCATTTTGAACCACTTACGAGCGCTCCCCCAAACGATACCGCGTTTTTCGAACTCCTCGCATCAAAGCACGTCGGTTTTGGTCAAAAAAAGACTATTTTAATTTTTGGCGATTTTTGAAAAAAACGTAAGGTTAACCCCTTTGGTGTTTTTTGACCCCAAAAATCGAAAGTTTCAAATCCAAGCATTTTTTGGCGTTTTCCTATGCAGTTTTTTGAATAAATCGACTGACGCAGGTGGATTTGCCGTAAGTATGATATTTTAGGATTTATGCGTCTTTAAAGTTGGAAATATTTGAACGTCATTTTGAACCACTTACGAGCGTTTCCCCCAAACGATACCGCGTTTTTCGAACTCCTCGCATAAAAACACGTCAGTTTTGGTCATAAAAAGACCATTTTAATTTTTGGCGATTTTTGAAAAAAACGTAAGGTTAACCCCTTTGGTGTTTTTTGACCCCAAAAATCGAAAGTTTCAAATCCAAGCATTTTTTGGCGTTTTTCTATGCAGTTTTTTGAGATAAATCGACTGACGCAGGTAGATTTGCCGTAAGTATGATATTTTAGGATTTATGCGTCTTTAAAGTTGGAAATATTTGAACGTCATTTTGAACCACTTACGAGCGTTTCCCCCAAACGATACCGCGTTTTTCGAACTCCTCGCATCAAAGCACGTCGGTTTTGGTCAAAAAAAGACTATTTTAATTTTTGGTGATTTTTGCAAAAAACGTAAGGTTAACAAAACACCCTTTGGTGTTTTTTGACCCCAAAAATCGAAAGTTTCAAATCCAAGCATTTTTTGGCGTTTTCCTATGCAGTTTTTTGAGATAAATCGACTGACGCAGGTGGATTTGCCGTAAGTATGATATTTTAGGATTTATGCGTCTTTAAAGTTGGAAATATTTGAACGTCATTTTGAACCACTTACGAGCGTTTCCCCCAAACGATACCGCGTTTTTCGAACTCCTCGCATCAAAGCACGTCGGTTTTGGTCAAAAAAAGACTATTTTAATTTTTGGCGATTTTTGAAAAAAACGTAAGGTTAACCCCTTTGGTGTTTTTTGACCCCAAAAATCGAAAGTTTCAAATCCAAGCATTTTTTGGCGTTTTTCTATGCAGTTTTTTGAGATAAATCGACTGACGCAGGTAGATTTGCCGTAAGTATGATATTTTAGGATTTATGCGTCTTTAAAGTTGGAAATATTTGAACGTCATTTTGAACCACTTACGAGCGTTTCCCCCAAACGATACCGCGTTTTTCGAACTCCTCGCATAAAAACACGTCAGTTTTGGTCATAAAAAGACCATTTTAATTTTTGGCGATTTTTGAAAAAAACGTAAGGTTAACCCCTTTGGTGTTTTTTGACCCCAAAAATAGAAAGTTTCAAATCCAAGCATTTTTTGGCGTTTTCCTATGCAGTTTTTTGAGATAAATCGACTGACGCAGGTAGATTTGCCGTAAGTATGATATTTTAGGATTTATGCGTCTTTAAAGTTGGAAATATTTAAACGTCATTTTGAACCACTTATGAGCGTTTCCCCCAAACGATACCGCGTTTTTCGAACTCCTCGCATCAAAGCACGTCGGTTTTGGTCAAAAAAAGACTATTTTAATTTTTGGCGATTTTTGAAAAAAACGTAAGGTTAACCCCTTTGGTGTTTTTTGACCCCAAAAATCGAAAGTTTCAAATCCAAGCATTTTTTGGCGTTTTTCTATGCAGTTTTTTGAGATAAATCGACTGACGCAGGTAGATTTGCCGTAAGTATGATATTTTAGGATTTATGCGTCTTTAAAGTTGGAAATATATGAACGTCATTTTGAACCACTTACGAGCTTTTCCCCCAAACGATACCGCGTTTTTCGAACTCCTCGCATCAAAGCACGTCGGTTTTGGTCAAAAAAAGACTATTTTAATTTTTGGTGATTTTTGCAAAAAACGTAAGGTTAACCCCTTTGGTGTTTTTTGACCCCAAAAATCGAAAGTTTCAAATCCAAGCATTTTTTGGCGTTTTCCTATGCAGTTTTTTGAGATAAATCGACTGACGCAGGTGGATTTGCCGTAAGTATGATATTTTAGGATTTATGCGTCTTTAAAGTTGGAAATATTTGAACGTCATTTTGAACCACTTACGAGCGTTTCCCCCAAACGATACCGCGTTTTTCGAACTCCTCGCATCAAAGCACGTCGGTTTTGGTCAAAAAAAGACTATTTTAATTTTTGGTGATTTTTGCAAAATACGTAAGGTTAACCCCTTTGGTGTTTTTTGACCCCAAAAATCGAAAGTTTCAAATCCAAGCATTTTTTGGCGTTTTCCTATGCAGTTTTTTGAATAAATCGACTGACGCAGGTGGATTTGCCGTAAGTATGATATTTTAGGATTTATGCGTCTTTAAAGTTGGAAATATTTGAACGTCATTTTGAACCACTTACGAGCGTTTCCCCCAAACGATACCGCGTTTTTCGAACTCCTCGCATCAAAGCACGTCGGTTTTGGTCAAAAAAAGACTATTTTAATTTTTGGCGATTTTTGAAAAAAACGTAAGGTTAACCCCTTTGGTGTTTTTTGACCCCAAAAATCGAAAGTTTCAAATCCAAGCATTTTTTGGCGTTTTCCTATGCAGTTTTTTGAGATAAATCGACTGCCGCAGGTAGATTTGCCGTAAGTATGATATTTTAGGATTTATGCGTCTTTAAAGTTGGAAATATTTGAACGTCATTTTGAACCACTTACGAGCGTTTCCCCCAAACGATACCGCGTTTTTCGAACTCCTCGCATCAAAGCACGTCGGTTTTGGTCAAAAAAAGACTATTTTAATTTTTGGCGATTTTTGAAAAAAACGTAAGGTTAACCCCTTTGGTGTTTTTTGACCCCAAAAATCGAAAGTTTCAAATCCAAGCATTTTTTGGCGTTTTCCTATGCAGTTTTTTGAGATAAATCGACTGACGCAGGTAGATTTGCCGTAAGTATGATATTTTAGGATTTATGCGTCTTTAAAGTTGGAAATATTTAAACGTCATTTTGAACCACTTATGAGCGTTTCCCCCAAACGATACCGCGTTTTTCGAACTCCTCGCATCAAAGCACGTCGGTTTTGGTCAAAAAAAGACTATTTTAATTTTTGGCGATTTTTGAAAAAAACGTAAGGTTAACCTCTTTGGTGTTTTTTGACCCCAAAAATCGAAAGTTTCAAATCCAAGCATTTTTTGGCGTTTTCCTATGCAGTTTTTTGAGATAAATCGACTGACGCAGGTAGATTTGCGGTAAGTATGATATTTTAGGATTTATGCGTCTTTAAAGTTGGAAATATTTGAACGTCATTTTGAACCACTTACGAGCGCTCCCCCAAACGATACCGCGTTTTTCGAACTCCTCGCATCAAAGCACGTCGGTTTTGGTCAAAAAAAGACTATTTTAATTTTTGGCGATTTTTGAAAAAAACGTAAGGTTAACCCCTTTGGTGTTTTTTGACCCCAAAAATCGAAAGTTTCAAATCCAAGCATTTTTTGGCGTTTTCCTATGCAGTTTTTTGAGATAAATCGACTGACGCAGGTAGATTTGCCGTAAGTATGATATTTTAGGATTTATGCGTCTTTAAAGTTGGAAATATTTAAACGTCATTTTGAACCACTTAGGAGCGTTTCCCCCAAACGATACCGCGTTTTTCGAACTCCTCGCATCAAAGCACGTCGGTTTTGGTCGAAAAAAGACTATTTTAATTTTTGGCGATTTTTGAAAAAAACGTAAGGTTAACCCCTTTGGTGTTTTTTGACCCCAAAAATCGAAAGTTTCAAATCCAAGCATTTTTTGGCGTTTTCCTATGCAGTTTTTTGAGATAAATCGACTGACGCAGGTAGATTTGCCGTAAGTATGATATTTTAGGATTTATGCGTCTTTAAAGTTGGAAATATTTAAACGTCATTTTGAACCACTTATGAGCGTTTCCCCCAAACGATACCGCGTTTTTCGAACTCCTCGCATCAAAGCACGTCGGTTTTGGTCAAAAAAAGACTATTTTAATTTTTGGCGATTTTTGAAAAAAACGTAAGGTTAACCTCTTTGGTGTTTTTTGACCCCAAAAATCGAAAGTTTCAAATCCAAGCATTTTTTGGCGTTTTCCTATGCAGTTTTTTGAGATAAATCGACTGACGCAGGTAGATTTGCGGTAAGTATGATATTTTAGGATTTATGCGTCTTTAAAGTTGGAAATATTTGAACGTCATTTTGAGCCACCTACGAGCGTTTCCCCAAACGATACCGCGTTTTTCGAACTCCTCGCATCAAAGCACGTCGGTTTTGGTGAAAAAAAGACTATTTTAATTTTTGGCGATTTTTGAAAAAAACGTAAGGTTAACCCCTTTGGTGTTTTTTGACCCCAAAAATAGAAAGTTTCAAATCCAAGCATTTTTTGGCGTTTTCCTATGCAGTTTTTTGAGATAAATCGACTGACGCAGGTAGATTTGCCGTAAGTATGATATTTTAGGATTTATGCGTCTTTAAAGTTGGAAATATTTGAACGTCATTTTGAACCACTTACGAGCGTTTCCCCCAAACGATACCGCGTTTTTCGAACTCCTCGCATCAAAGCACGTCGGTTTTGGTCAAAAAAAGACTATTTTAATTTTTGGCGATTTTTGAAAAAAACGTAAGGTTAACCCCTTTGGTGTTTTTTGACCCCAAAAATCGAAAGTTTCAAATCCAAGCATTTTTTGGCGTTTTCCTATGCAGCTTTTTGAGATAAATCGACTGACGCAGGTAGATTTGCCGTAAGTATGATATTTTAGGATTTATGCGTCTTTAAAGTTGGAAATATTTGAACGTCATTTTGAACCACTTATGAGCGTTTCCCCCAAACGATACCGCGTTTTTCGAACTCCTCGCATCAAAGTACGTCGGTTTTGGTCAAAAAAAGACTATTTTAATTTTTGGCGATTTTTGAAAAAAACGTAAGGTTAACCCCTTTGGTGTTTTTTGACCCCAAAAATCGAAAGTTTCAAATCCAAGCTTTTTTTGGCGTTTTCCTATGCAGTTTTTTGAGATAAATCGACTGACGCAGGTAGATTTGTCGTAAGTATGATATTTTAGGATTTATGCGTCTTTAAAGTTGGAAATATTTGAACGTCATTTTGAGCCACTCACGAGCGTTTCCCCCAAACGATACCGCGTTTTTCGAACTCCTCGCATCAAAGCACGTCGGTTTTGGTGAAAAAAAGACTATTTTAATTTTTGGCGATTTTTGAAAAAAACGTAAGGTTAACCCCTTTGGTGTTTTTTGACCCCAAAAATCGAAAGTTTCAAATCCAAGCATTTTTTGGCGTTTTCCTATGCAGTTTTTTGAGATAAATCGACTGACGCAGGTAGATTTGCCGTAAGTATGATATTTTAGGATTTATGCGTCTTTAAAGTTGGAAATATTTAAACGTCATTTTGAACCACTTATGAGCGTTTCCCCCAAACGATACCGCGTTTTTCGAACTCCTCGCATCAAAGCACGTCGGTTTTGGTCAAAAAAAGACTATTTTAATTTTTGGCGATTTTTGAAAAAAACGTAAGGTTAACCTCTTTGGTGTTTTTTGACCCCAAAAATCGAAAGTTTCAAATCCAAGCATTTTTTGGCGTTTTCCTATGCAGTTTTTTGAGATAAATCGACTGACGCAGGTAGATTTGCGGTAAGTATGATATTTTAGGATTTATGCGTCTTTAAAGTTGGAAATATTTGAACGTCATTTTGAACCACTTACGAGCGCTCCCCCAAACGATACCGCGTTTTTCGAACTCCTCGCATCAAAGCACGTCGGTTTTGGTCAAAAAAAGACTATTTTAATTTTTGGCGATTTTTGAAAAAAACGTAAGGTTAACCCCTTTGGTGTTTTTTGACCCCAAAAATCGAAAGTTTCAAATCCAAGCATTTTTTGGCGTTTTCCTATGCAGTTTTTTGAGATAAATCGACTGACGCAGGTAGATTTGCCGTAAGTATGATATTTTAGGATTTATGCGTCTTTAAAGTTGGAAATATTTAAACGTCATTTTGAACCACTTAGGAGCGTTTCCCCCAAACGATACCGCGTTTTTCGAACTCCTCGCATCAAAGCACGTCGGTTTTGGTCGAAAAAAGACTATTTTAATTTTTGGCGATTTTTGAAAAAAACGTAAGGTTAACCCCTTTGGTGTTTTTTGACCCCAAAAATCGAAAGTTTCAAATCCAAGCATTTTTTGGCGTTTTCCTATGCAGTTTTTTGAGATAAATCGACTGACGCAGGTAGATTTGCCGTAAGTATGATATTTTAGGATTTATGCGTCTTTAAAGTTGGAAATATTTAAACGTCATTTTGAACCACTTATGAGCGTTTCCCCCAAACGATACCGCGTTTTTCGAACTCCTCGCATCAAAGCACGTCGGTTTTGGTCAAAAAAAGACTATTTTAATTTTTGGCGATTTTTGAAAAAAACGTAAGGTTAACCTCTTTGGTGTTTTTTGACCCCAAAAATCGAATGTTTCAAATCCAAGCATTTTTTGGCGTTTTCCTATGCAGTTTTTTGAGATAAATCGACTGACGCAGGTAGATTTGCGGTAAGTATGATATTTTAGGATTTATGCGTCTTTAAAGTTGGAAATATTTGAACGTCATTTTGAGCCACCTACGAGCGTTTCCCCAAACGATACCGCGTTTTTCGAACTCCTCGCATCAAAGCACGTCGGTTTTGGTGAAAAAAAGACTATTTTAATTTTTGGCGATTTTTGAAAAAAACGTAAGGTTAACCCCTTTGGTGTTTTTTGACCCCAAAAATAGAAAGTTTCAAATCCAAGCATTTTTTGGCGTTTTCCTATGCAGTTTTTTGAGATAAATCGACTGACGCAGGTAGATTTGCCGTAAGTATGATATTTTAGGATTTATGCGTCTTTAAAGTTGGAAATATTTGAACGTCATTTTGAACCACTTACGAGCGTTTCCCCCAAACGATACCGCGTTTTTCGAACTCCTCGCATCAAAGCACGTCGGTTTTGGTCAAAAAAAGACTATTTTAATTTTTGGCGATTTTTGAAAAAAACGTAAGGTTAACCCCTTTGGTGTTTTTTGACCCCAAAAATCGAAAGTTTCAAATCCAAGCATTTTTTGGCGTTTTCCTATGCAGCTTTTTGAGATAAATCGACTGACGCAGGTAGATTTGCCGTAAGTATGATATTTTAGGATTTATGCGTCTTTAAAGTTGGAAATATTTGAACGTCATTTTGAACCACTTATGAGCGTTTCCCCCAAACGATACCGCGTTTTTCGAACTCCTCGCATCAAAGTACGTCGGTTTTGGTCAAAAAAAGACTATTTTAATTTTTGGCGATTTTTGAAAAAAACGTAAGGTTAACCCCTTTGGTGTTTTTTGACCCCAAAAATCGAAAGTTTCAAATCCAAGCTTTTTTTGGCGTTTTCCTATGCAGTTTTTTGAGATAAATCGACTGACGCAGGTAGATTTGTCGTAAGTATGATATTTTAGGATTTATGCGTCTTTAAAGTTGGAAATATTTGAACGTCATTTTGAGCCACTCACGAGCGTTTCCCCCAAACGATACCGCGTTTTTCGAACTCCTCGCATCAAAGCACGTCGGTTTTGGTGAAAAAAAGACTATTTTAATTTTTGGCGATTTTTGAAAAAAACGTAAGGTTAACCCCTTTGGTGTTTTTTGACCCCAAAAATCGAAAGTTTCAAATCCAAGCATTTTTTGGCGTTTTCCTATGCAGTTTTTTGAGATAAATCGACTGACGCAGGTAGATTTGCCGTAAGTATGATATTTTAGGTTTATGCGTCTTTAAAGTTGGAATTATTTAAACGTCATTTTGAACCACTTATGAGCGTTTCCCCCAAACGATACCGCGTTTTTCGAACTCCTCGCATCAAAGCACGTCGGCTTTGGTCAAAAAAAGACTATTTTAATTTTTGGCGATTTTTGAAACAAACGTAAGGTTAACCCCTTTGCTGTTTTTTGACCCCAAAAATCGAAAGTTTCAAATCCAAGCATTTTTTGGCGTTTTCCTATGCAGTTTTTTGAGATAAATCGACTGACGCAGGTAGATTTGCCGTAAGTATGATATTTTAGGATTTATGCGTCTTTAAAGTTGGAAATATTTAAACGTCATTTTGAACCACTTATGAGCGTTTCCCCCAAACGATACCGCGTTTTTCGAACTCCTCGCATCAAAGCACGTCGGTTTTGGTCAAAAAAAGACTATTTTAATTTTTGGCGATTTTTGAAAAAAACGTAAGGTTAACCCCTTTGGTGTTTTTTGACCCCAAAAATCGAAAGTTTCAAATCCAAGCATTTTTTGGCGTTTTCCTATGCAGTTTTTTGAGATAAATCGACTGACGCAGGTAGATTTGCCGTAAGTATGATATTTTAGGATTTATGCGTCTTTAAAGTTGGAAATATTTGAACGTCATTTTGAACCACTTACGAGCGTTTCCCCCAAACGATACCGCGTTTTTCGAACTCCTCGCATCAAAGCACGTCGGTTTTGGTCAAAAAAAGACTATTTTAATTTTTGGCGATTTTTGAAAAAAACGTAAGGTTAACCCCTTTGGTGTTTTTTGACCCCAAAAACGAAAAGTTTCAAATCCAAGCATTTTTTGGCGTTTTCCTATGCAGTTTTTTGAGATAAATCGACTGACGCAGGTAGATTTGCCGTAAGTATGATATTTTAGGATTTATGCGTCTTTAAAGTTGGAAATATTTGAACGTCATTTTGAGCCACTTACGAGCGTTTCCCCCAAACGATACCGCGTTTTTCGAACTCCTCGCATCAAAGCACTTCGGTTTTGGTCAAAAAAAGACTATTTTAATTTTTGGCGATTTTTGAAAAAAACGTAAGGTTAACCCCTTTGGTGTTTTTTGACCCCAAAAATCGAAAGTTTCAAATCCAAGCATTTTTTGGCGTTTTCCTATGCAGTTTTTTGAGATAAATCGACTGACGCAGGTGGATTTGCCGTAAGTATGATATTTTAGGATTTATGCGTCTTTAAAGTTGGAAATATTTAAACGTCATTTTGAACCACTTATGAGCGTTTCCCCCAAACGATACCGCGTTTTTCGAACTCCTCGCATCAAAGCACGTCGGTTTTGGTCAAAAAAAGACTATTTTAATTTTTGGCGATTTTTGAAAAAAACGTAAGGTTAACCCCTTTGGTGTTTTTTGACCCCAAAAATCGAAAGTTTCAAATCCAAGCATTTTTTGGCGTTTTCCTATGCAGTTTTTTGAGATAAATCGACTGACGCAGGTGGATTTGCCGTAAGTATGATATTTTAGGATTTATGCGTCTTTAAAGTTGGAATTATTTAAACGTCATTTTGAACCACTTATGAGCGTTTCCCCCAAACGATACCGCGTTTTTCGAACTCCTCGCATCAAAGCACGTCGGTTTTGGTCAAAAAAAGACTATTTTAATTTTTGGCGATTTTTGAAACAAACGTAAGGTTAACCCCTTTGGTGTTTTTTGACCCCAAAAATCGAAAGTTTCAAATCCAAGCATTTTTTGGCGTTTTCCTATGCAGTTTTTTGAGATAAATCGACTGACGCAGGTAGATTTGCCGTAAGTATGATATTTTAGGATTTATGCGTCTTTAAAGTTGGAAATATTTAAACGTCATTTTGAACCACTTATGAGCGTTTCCCCCAAACGATACCGCGTTTTTCGAACTCCTCGCATCAAAGCACGTCGGTTTTGGTCAAAAAAAGACTATTTTAATTTTTGGCGATTTTTGAAAAAAACGTAAGGTTAACCCCTTTGGTGTTTTTTGACCCCAAAAATCGAAAGTTTCAAATCCAAGCATTTTTTGGCGTTTTCCTATGCAGTTTTTTGAGATAAATCGACTGACGCAGGTAGATTTACCGTAAGTATGATATTTTAGGATTTATGCGTCTTTAAAGTTGGAAATATTTGAACGTCATTTTGAACCACTTACGAGCGTTTCCCCCAAACGATACCGCGTTTTTCGAACTCCTCGCATCAAAGCACGTCGGTTTTGGTCAAAAAAAGACTATTTTAATTTTTGGCGATTTTTGAAAAAAACGTAAGGTTAACCCCTTTGGTGTTTTTTGACCCCAAAAATCGAAAGTTTCAAATCCAAGCATTTTTTGGCGTTTTCCTATGCAGTTTTTTGAGATAAATCGACTGACGCAGGTAGATTTGCCGTAAGTATGATATTTTAGGATTTATGCGTCTTTAAAGTTGGAAATATTTGAACGTCATTTTGAACCACTTACGAGCGTTTCCCCCAAACGATACCGCGTTTTTCGAACTCCTCGCATCAAAGCACGTCAGTTTTGGTCAAAAAAAGACTATTTTAATTTTTGGCGATATTTGAAAAAAACGTAAGGTTAACCCCTTTGGTGTTTTTTGACCCCAAAAATCGAAAGTTTCAAATCCAAGCATTTTTTGGCGTTTTCCTATGCAGTTTTTTGAGATAAATCGACTGACGCAGGTAGATTTGGCGTAAGTATGATATTTTAGGATTTATGCGTCTTTAAAGTTGGAAATATTTAAACGTCATTTTGAACCACTTATGAGCGTTTCCCCCAAACGATACCGCGTTTTTCGAACTCCTCGCATCAAAGCACGTCGGTTTTGGTCAAAAAAAGACTATTTTAATTTTTGGCGATTTTTGAAAAAAACGTAAGGTTAACCCCTTTGGTGTTTTTTGACCCCAAAAATCGAAAGTTTCAAATCCAAGCATTTTTTGGCGTTTTCCTATGCAGTTTTTTGAGATAAATCGACTGACGCAGGTAGATTTACCGTAAGTATGATATTTTAGGATTTATGCGTCTTTAAAGTTGGAAATATTTGAACGTCATTTTGAACCACTTACGAGCGTTTCCCCCAAACGATACCGCGTTTTTCGAACTCCTCGCATCAAAGCACGTCGGTTTTGGTCAAAAAAAGACTATTTTAATTTTTGGCGATTTTTGAAAAAAACGTAAGGTTAACCCCTTTGGTGTTTTTTGACCCCAAAAATCGAAAGTTTCAAATCCAAGCATTTTTTGGCGTTTTCCTATGCAGTTTTTTGAGATAAATCGACTGACGCAGGTAGATTTGCCGTAAGTATGATATTTTAGGATTTATGCGTCTTTAAAGTTGGAAATATTTGAACGTCATTTTGAACCACTTACAAGCGTTTCCCCCAAACGATACCGCGTTTTTCGAACTCCTCGCATCAAAGCACGTCAGTTTTGGTCAAAAAAAGACTATTTTAATTTTTGGCGATATTTGAAAAAAACGTAAGGTTAACCCCTTTGGTGTTTTTTGACCCCAAAAATCGAAAGTTTCAAATCCAAGCATTTTTTTGGCGTTTTCCTATGCAGTTTTTTGAGATAAATCGACTGACGCAGGTGGATTTGCCGTAAGTATGATATTTTAGGATTTATGCGTCTTTAAAGTTGGAATTATTTAAACGTCATTTTGAACCACTTATGAGCGTTTCCCCCAAACGATACCGCGTTTTTCGAACTCCTCGCATCAAAGCACGTCGGTTTTGGTCAAAAAAAGACTATTTTAATTTTTGGCGATTTTTGAAACAAACGTAAGGTTAACCCCTTTGGTGTTTTTTGACCCCAAAAATCGAAAGTTTCAAATCCAAGCATTTTTTGGCGTTTTCCTATGCAGTTTTTTGAGATAAATCGACTGACGCAGGTGAATTTGACGTAAGTATAATATTTTAGGATTTATGCGTCTTTAAAGTTGGAAATATTTGAACGTCATTTTGAACCACTTACGAGCGTTTCCCCCAAACGATACCGCGTTTTTCGAACTCCTCGTATCAAAGCACGTCGGTTTTGGTCAAAAAAAGACTATTTTAATTTTTGGCGATTTTTGAAAAAAACGTAAGGTTAACCCCTTTGGTGTTTTTTGACCCCAAAAATCGAAAGTTACAAATCCAAGCATTTTTTGGCGTTTTCCTATGCAGTTTTTTGAGATAAATCGACTGACGCAGGTAGATTTGCCGTAAGTATGATATTTTAGGATTTATGCGTCTTTAAAGTTGGAAATATTTGAACGTCATTTTGAACCACTTACGAGAGTTTCCCCCAAACGATACCGCGTTTTTCGAACTCCTCGCATCAAAGCACGTCGGTTTTGGTCAAAAAAAGAATATTTTAATTTTTGGCGATTTTTGAAAAAAACGTAAGGTTAACCCCTTTGGTGTTTTTTGACCCCAAAAATCGAAAGTTTCAAATCCAAGCATTTTTTGGCGTTTCCCTATGCAGTTTTTTGAGATAAATCGACTGACGCAGGTGGATTTGCCGTAAGTATGATATTTTAGGATTTATGCGTCTTTAAAGTTGGAATTATTTAAACGTCATTTTGAACCACTTATGAGCGTTTCCCCCAAACGATACCGCGTTTTTCGAACTCCTCGCATCAAAGCACATCGGTTTTGGTCAAAAAAAGACTATTTTAATTTTTGGCGATTTTTGAAACAAACGTAAGGTTAACCCCTTTGGTGTTTTTTGATCCCAAAAATCGAAAGTTTCAAATCCAAGCATTTTTTGGCGTTTTCCTATGCAGTTTTTTGAGATAAATCGACTGACGCAGGTAGATTTGCCGTAAGTATGATATTTTAGGATTTATGCGTCTTTAAAGTTGGAAATATTTAAACGTCATTTTGAACCACTTATGAGCGTTTCCCCCAAACGATACCGCGTTTTTCGAACTCCTCGCATCAAAGCACGTCGGTTTTGGTCAAAAAAAGACTATTTTAATTTTTGGCGATTTTTGAAAAAAACGTAAGGTTAACCCCTTTGGTGTTTTTTGACCCCAAAAATCGAAAGTTTCAAATCCAAGCATTTTTTGGCGTTTTCCTATGCAGTTTTTTGAGATAAATCGACTGACGCAGGTAGATTTGCCGTAAGTATGATATTTTAGGATTTATGCGTCTTTAAAGTTGGAAATATTTGAACGTCATTTTGAACCACTTACGAGCGTTTCCCCCAAACGATACCGCGTTTTTCGAACTCCTCGCATCAAAGCACGTCGGTTTTGGTCAAAAAAAGACTATTTTAATTTTTGGCGATTTTTGAAAAAAACGTAAGGTTAACCCCTTTGGTGTTTTTTGACCCCAAAAATCGAAAGTTTCAAATCCAAGCATTTTTTGGCGTTTTCCTATGCAGTTTTTTGAGATAAATCGACTGACGCAGGTAGATTTGCCGTAAGTATGATATTTTAGGATTTATGCGTCTTTAAAGTTGGAAATATTTAAACGTCATTTTGAACCACTTACGAGCGTTTCCCCCAAACGATACCGCGTTTTTCGAACTCCTCGCATCAAAGCACGTCGGTTTTGGTCAAAAAAAGACTATTTCAATTTTTGGCGATTTTTGAAAAAAACGTAAGGTTAACCCCTTTGGTGTTTTTTTTTGACCCCAAAAATCGAAAGTTTCAAATCCAAGCATTTTTTGGCGTTTTCCTATGCAGTTTTTTGAGATAAATCGACTGACGCAGGTGAATTTGACGTAAGTATAATATTTTAGGATTTATGCGTCTTTAAAGTTGGAAATATTTGAACGTCATTTTGAACCACTTACGAGCGTTTCCCCCAAACGATACCGCGTCTTTCGAACTCCTCGCATCAAAGCACGTCGGTTTTGGTCAAAAAAAGACTATTTTAATTTTTGGCGATTTTTGAAAAAAACGTAAGGTTAACCCCTTTGGTGTTTTTTGACCCCAAAAATCGAAAGTTTCAAATCCAAGCATTTTTTGGCGTTTTCCTATGCAGTTTTTTGAGATAAATCGACTGACGCAGGTAGATTTGCCGTAAGTATGATATTTTAGGATTTATGCGTCTTTAAAGTTGGAAATATTTAAACGTCATTTTGAACCACTTAGGAGCGTTTCCCCCAAACGATACCGCGTTTTTCGAACTCCTCGCATCAAAGCACGTCGGTTTTGGTCAAAAAAAGACTATTTTAATTTTTGGCGATTTTTGAAACAAACGTAAGGTTAACCCCTTTGGTGTTTTTTGACCCCAAAAATCGAAAGTTTCAAATCCAAGCATTTTTTGGCGTTTTCCTATGCAGTTTTTTGAGATAAATCGACTGACGCAGGTGAATTTGACGTAAGTATAATATTTTAGGATTTATGCGTCTTTAAAGTTGGAAATATTTGAACGTCATTTTGAACCACTTACGAGCGTTTCCCCCAAACGATACCGCGTTTTTCGAACTCCTCGTATCAAAGCACGTCGGTTTTGGTCAAAAAAAGACTATTTTAATTTTTGGCGATTTTTGAAAAAAACGTAAGGTTAACCCCTTTGGTGTTTTTTGACCCCAAAAATCGAAAGTTTCAAATCCAAGCATTTTTTGGCGTTTTCCTATGCAGTTTTTTGAGATAAATCGACTGACGCAGGTAGATTTACCGTAAGTATGATATTTTAGGATTTATGCGTCTTTAAAGTTGGAAATATTTGAACGTCATTTTGAACCACTTACGAGCGTTTCCCCCAAACGATACCGCGTTTTTCGAACTCCTCGCATCAAAGCACGTCGGTTTTGGTCAAAAAAAGACTATTTTAATTTTTGGCGATTTTTGAAAAAAACGTAAGGTTAACCCCTTTGGTGTTTTTTGACCCCAAAAATCGAAAGTTACAAATCCAAGCATTTTTTGGCGTTTTCCTATGCAGTTTTTTGAGATAAATCGACTGACGCAGGTAGATTTGCCGTAAGTATGATATTTTAGGATTTATGCGTCTTTAAAGTTGGAAATATTTGAACGTCATTTTGAACCACTTACGAGAGTTTCCCCCAAACGATACCGCGTTTTTCGAACTCCTCGCATCAAAGCACGTCGGTTTTGGTCAAAAAAAGAATATTTTAATTTTTGGCGATTTTTGAAAAAAACGTAAGGTTAACCCCTTTGGTGTTTTTTGACCCCAAAAATCGAAAGTTTCAAATCCAAGCATTTTTTGGCGTTTCCCTATGCAGTTTTTTGAGATAAATCGACTGACGCAGGTGGATTTGCCGTAAGTATGATATTTTAGGATTTATGCGTCTTTAAAGTTGGAATTATTTAAACGTCATTTTGAACCACTTATGAGCGTTTCCCCCAAACGATACCGCGTTTTTCGAACTCCTCGCATCAAAGCACATCGGTTTTGGTCAAAAAAAGACTATTTTAATTTTTGGCGATTTTTGAAACAAACGTAAGGTTAACCCCTTTGGTGTTTTTTGATCCCAAAAATCGAAAGTTTCAAATCCAAGCATTTTTTGGCGTTTTCCTATGCAGTTTTTTGAGATAAATCGACTGACGCAGGTAGATTTGCCGTAAGTATGATATTTTAGGATTTATGCGTCTTTAAAGTTGGAAATATTTAAACGTCATTTTGAACCACTTATGAGCGTTTCCCCCAAACGATACCGCGTTTTTCGAACTCCTCGCATCAAAGCACGTCGGTTTTGGTCAAAAAAAGACTATTTTAATTTTTGGCGATTTTTGAAAAAAACGTAAGGTTAACCCCTTTGGTGTTTTTTGACCCCAAAAATCGAAAGTTTCAAATCCAAGCATTTTTTGGCGTTTTCCTATGCAGTTTTTTGAGATAAATCGACTGACGCAGGTAGATTTGCCGTAAGTATGATATTTTAGGATTTATGCGTCTTTAAAGTTGGAAATATTTGAACGTCATTTTGAACCACTTACGAGCGTTTCCCCCAAACGATACCGCGTTTTTCGAACTCCTCGCATCAAAGCACGTCGGTTTTGGTCAAAAAAAGACTATTTTAATTTTTGGCGATTTTTGAAAAAAACGTAAGGTTAACCCCTTTGGTGTTTTTTGACCCCAAAAATCGAAAGTTTCAAATCCAAGCATTTTTTGGCGTTTTCCTATGCAGTTTTTTGAGATAAATCGACTGACGCAGGTAGATTTGCCGTAAGTATGATATTTTAGGATTTATGCGTCTTTAAAGTTGGAAATATTTAAACGTCATTTTGAACCACTTACGAGCGTTTCCCCCAAACGATACCGCGTTTTTCGAACTCCTCGCATCAAAGCACGTCGGTTTTGGTCAAAAAAAGACTATTTCAATTTTTGGCGATTTTTGAAAAAAACGTAAGGTTAACCCCTTTGGTGTTTTTTTTTGACCCCAAAAATCGAAAGTTTCAAATCCAAGCATTTTTTGGCGTTTTCCTATGCAGTTTTTTGAGATAAATCGACTGACGCAGGTGAATTTGACGTAAGTATAATATTTTAGGATTTATGCGTCTTTAAAGTTGGAAATATTTGAACGTCATTTTGAACCACTTACGAGCGTTTCCCCCAAACGATACCGCGTTTTTCGAACTCCTCGCATCAAAGCACGTCGGTTTTGGTCAAAAAAAGACTATTTTAATTTTTGGCGATTTTTGAAAAAAACGTAAGGTTAACCCCTTTGGTGTTTTTTGACCCCAAAAATCGAAAGTTTCAAATCCAAGCATTTTTTGGCGTTTTCCTATGCAGTTTTTTGAGATAAATCGACTGACGCAGGTAGATTTGCCGTAAGTATGATATTTTAGGATTTATGCGTCTTTAAAGTTGGAAATATTTAAACGTCATTTTGAACCACTTAGGAGCGTTTCCCCCAAACGATACCGCGTTTTTCGAACTCCTCGCATCAAAGCACGTCGGTTTTGGTCGAAAAAAGACTATTTTAATTTTTGGCGATTTTTGAAAAAAACGTAAGGTTAACCCCTTTGGTGTTTTTTGACCCCAAAAATCGAAAGTTTCAAATCCAAGCATTTTTTGGCGTTTTCCTATGCAGTTTTTTGAGATAAATCGACTGACGCAGGTAGATTTGCCGTAAGTATGATATTTTAGGATTTATGCGTCTTTAAAGTTGGAAATATTTAAACGTCATTTTGAACCACTTATGAGCGTTTCCCCCAAACGATACCGCGTTTTTCGAACTCCTCGCATCAAAGCACGTCGGTTTTGGTCAAAAAAAGACTATTTTAATTTTTGGCGATTTTTGAAAAAAACGTAAGGTTAACCTCTTTGGTGTTTTTTGACCCCAAAAATCGAAAGTTTCAAATCCAAGCATTTTTTGGCGTTTTCCTATGCAGTTTTTTGAGATAAATCGACTGACGCAGGTAGATTTGCGGTAAGTATGATATTTTAGGATTTATGCGTCTTTAAAGTTGGAAATATTTGAACGTCATTTTGAGCCACCTACGAGCGTTTCCCCCAAACGATACCGCGTTTTTCGAACTCCTCGCATCAAAGCACGTCGGTTTTGGTGAAAAAAAGACTATTTTAATTTTTGGCGATTTTTGAAAAAAACGTAAGGTTAACCCCTTTGGTGTTTTTTGACCCCAAAAATAGAAAGTTTCAAATCCAAGCATTTTTTGGCGTTTTCCTATGCAGTTTTTTGAGATAAATCGACTGACGCAGGTAGATTTGCCGTAAGTATGATATTTTAGGATTTATGCGTCTTTAAAGTTGGAAATATTTGAACGTCATTTTGAACCACTTACGAGCGTTTCCCCCAAACGATACCGCGTTTTTCGAACTCCTCGCATCAAAGCACGTCGGTTTTGGTCAAAAAAAGACTATTTTAATTTTTGGCGATTTTTGAAAAAAACGTAAGGTTAACCCCTTTGGTGTTTTTTGACCCCAAAAATCGAAAGTTTCAAATCCAAGCATTTTTTGGCGTTTTCCTATGCAGCTTTTTGAGATAAATCGACTGACGCAGGTAGATTTGCCGTAAGTATGATATTTTAGGATTTATGCGTCTTTAAAGTTGGAAATATTTGAACGTCATTTTGAACCACTTATGAGCGTTTCCCCCAAACGATACCGCGTTTTTCGAACTCCTCGCATCAAAGTACGTCGGTTTTGGTCAAAAAAAGACTATTTTAATTTTTGGCGATTTTTGAAAAAAACGTAAGGTTAACCCCTTTGGTGTTTTTTGACCCCAAAAATCGAAAGTTTCAAATCCAAGCTTTTTTTGGCGTTTTCCTATGCAGTTTTTTGAGATAAATCGACTGACGCAGGTAGATTTGTCGTAAGTATGATATTTTAGGATTTATGCGTCTTTAAAGTTGGAAATATTTGAACGTCATTTTGAGCCACTCACGAGCGTTTCCCCCAAACGATACCGCGTTTTTCGAACTCCTCGCATCAAAGCACGTCGGTTTTGGTGAAAAAAAGACTATTTTAATTTTTGGCGATTTTTGAAAAAAACGTAAGGTTAACCCCTTTGGTGTTTTTTGACCCCAAAAATCGAAAGTTTCAAATCCAAGCATTTTTTGGCGTTTTCCTATGCAGTTTTTTGAGATAAATCGACTGACGCAGGTAGATTTGCCGTAAGTATGATATTTTAGGTTTATGCGTCTTTAAAGTTGGAATTATTTAAACGTCATTTTGAACCACTTATGAGCGTTTCCCCCAAACGATACCGCGTTTTTCGAACTCCTCGCATCAAAGCACGTCGGCTTTGGTCAAAAAAAGACTATTTTAATTTTTGGCGATTTTTGAAACAAACGTAAGGTTAACCCCTTTGCTGTTTTTTGACCCCAAAAATCGAAAGTTTCAAATCCAAGCATTTTTTGGCGTTTTCCTATGCAGTTTTTTGAGATAAATCGACTGACGCAGGTAGATTTGCCGTAAGTATGATATTTTAGGATTTATGCGTCTTTAAAGTTGGAAATATTTAAACGTCATTTTGAACCACTTATGAGCGTTTCCCCCAAACGATACCGCGTTTTTCGAACTCCTCGCATCAAAGCACGTCGGTTTTGGTCAAAAAAAGACTATTTTAATTTTTGGCGATTTTTGAAACAAACGTAAGGTTAACCCCTTTGGTGTTTTTTGACCCCAAAAATCGAAAGTTTCAAATCCAAGCATTTTTTGGCGTTTTCCTATGCAGTTTTTTGAGATAAATCGACTGACGCAGGTAGATTTGCCGTAAGTATGATATTTTAGGATTTATGCGTCTTTAAAGTTGGAAATATTTAAACGTCATTTTGAACCACTTATGAGCGTTTCCCCCAAACGATACCGCGTTTTTCGAACTCCTCGCATCAAAGCACGTCGGTTTTGGTCAAAAAAAGACTATTTTAATTTTTGGCGATTTTTGAAAAAAACGTAAGGTTAACCCCTTTGGTGTTTTTTGACCCCAAAAATCGAAAGTTTCAAATCCAAGCATTTTTTGGCGTTTTCCTATGCAGTTTTTTGAGATAAATCGACTGACGCAGGTGGATTTGCCGTAAGTATGATATTTTAGGATTTATGCGTCTTTAAAGTTGGAATTATTTAAACGTCATTTTGAACCACTTATGAGCGTTTCCCCCAAACGATACCGCGTTTTTCGAACTCCTCGCATCAAAGCACGTCGGTTTTGGTCAAAAAAAGACTATTTTAATTTTTGGCGATTTTTGAAACAAACGTAAGGTTAACCCCTTTGGTGTTTTTTGACCCCAAAAATCGAAAGTTTCAAATCCAAGCATTTTTTGGCGTTTTCCTATGCAGTTTTTTGAGATAAATCGACTGACGCAGGTAGATTTGCCGTAAGTATGATATTTTAGGATTTATGCGTCTTTAAAGTTGGAAATATTTAAACGTCATTTTGAACCACTTATGAGCGTTTCCCCCAAACGATACCGCGTTTTTCGAACTCCTCGCATCAAAGCACGTCGGTTTTGGTCAAAAAAAGACTATTTTAATTTTTGGCGATTTTTGAAAAAAACGTAAGGTTAACCCCTTTGGTGTTTTTTGACCCCAAAAATCGAAAGTTTCAAATCCAAGCATTTTTTGGCGTTTTCCTATGCAGTTTTTTGATATAAATCGACTGACGCAGGTAGATTTGCCGTAAGTATGATATTTTAGGATTTATGCGTCTTTAAAGTTGGAAATATTTGAACGTCATTTTGAACCACTTACGAGCGTTTCCCCCAAACGATACCGCGTTTTTCGAACTCCTCGCATCAAAGCACGTCGGTTTTGGTCAAAAAAAGACTATTTTAATTTTTGGCGATTTTTGAAAAAAACGTAAGGTTAACCCCTTTGGTGTTTTTTGACCCCAAAAACGAAAAGTTTCAAATCCAAGCATTTTTTGGCGTTTTCCTATGCAGTTTTTTGAGATAAATCGACTGACGCAGGTAGATTTGCCGTAAGTATGATATTTTAGGATTTATGCGTCTTTAAAGTTGGAAATATTTAAACGTCATTTTGAACTACTTATGAGCGTTTCCCCCAAACGATACCGCGTTTTTCGAACTCCTCGCATCAAAGCACGTCGGTTTTGGTCAAAAAAAGACTATTTTAATTTTTGGCGATTTTTGAAAAAAACGTAAGGTTAACCCCTTTGGTGTTTTTTGACCCCAAAAATCGAAAGTTTCAAATCCAAGCATTTTTTGGCGTTTTCCTATGCAGTTTTTTGAGATAAATCGACTGACGCAGGTAGATTTGCCGTAAGTATGATATTTTAGGATTTATGCGTCTTTAAAGTTGGAAATATTTAAACGTCATTTTGAACCACTTATGAGCGTTTCCCCCAAACGATACCGCGTTTTTCGAACTCCTCGCATCAAAGCACGTCGGTTTTGGTCAAAAAAAGACTATTTTAATTTTTGGCGATATTTGAAAAAAACGTAAGGTTAACCCCTTTGGTGTTTTTTGACCCCAAAAATCGAAAGTTTCAAATCCAAGCATTTTTTGGCGTTTTCCTATGCAGTTTTTTGAGATAAATCGACTGACGCAGGTAGATTTGCCGTAAGTATGATATTTTAGGATTTATGCGTTTTTAAAGTTGGAAATATTTAAACGTCATTTTGAACCACTTATGAGCGTTTCCCCCAAACGATACCGCGTTTTTCGAACTCCTCGCATCAAAGCACGTCGGTTTTGGTCAAAAAAAGACTATTTTAATTTTTGGCGATTTTTGAAAAAAACGTAAGGTTAACCCCTTTGGTGTTTTTTGACCCCAAAAATCGAAAGTTTCAAATCCAAGCATTTTTTGGCGTTTTCCTATGCAGTTTTTTGAGATAAATCGACTGACGCAGGTGAATTTGACGTAAGTATAATATTTTAGGATTTATGCGTCTTTAAAGTTGGAAATATTTGAACGTCATTTTGAACCACTTACGAGCGTTTCCCCCAAACGATACCGCGTTTTTCGAACTCCTCGTATCAAAGCACGTCGGTTTTGGTCAAAAAAAGACTATTTTAATTTTTGGCGATTTTTGAAAAAAACGTAAGGTTAACCCCTTTGGTGTTTTTTGACCCCAAAAATCGAAAGTTTCAAATCCAAGCATTTTTTGGCGTTTTCCTATGCAGTTTTTTGAGATAAATCGACTGACGCAGGTAGATTTGCCGTAAGTATGATATTTTAGGATTTATGCGTCTTTAAAGTTGGAAATATTTAAACGTCATTTTGAACCACTTATGAGCGTTTCCCCCAAACGATACCGCGTTTTTCGAACTCCTCGCATCAAAGCACGTCGGTTTTGGTCAAAAAAAGACTATTTTAATTTTTGGCGATTTTTGAAAAAAACGTAAGGTTAACCCCTTTGGTGTTTTTTGACCCCAAAAATCGAAAGTTACAAATCCAAGCATTTTTTGGCGTTTTCCTATGCAGTTTTTTGAGATAAATCGACTGACGCAGGTAGATTTGCCGTAAGTATGATATTTTAGGATTTATGCGTCTTTAAAGTTGGAAATATTTGAACGTCATTTTGAACCACTTACGAGCGTTTCCCCCAAACGATACCGCGTTTTTCGAACTCCTCGCATCAAAGCACGTCGGTTTTGGTCAAAAAAAGACTATTTTAATTTTTGGCGATTTTTGAAAAAAACGTAAGGTTAACCCCTTTGGTGTTTTTTGACCCCAAAAATCGAAAGTTTCAAATCCAAGCATTTTTTGGCGTTTCCCTATGCAGTTTTTTGAGATAAATCGACTGACGCAGGTAGATTTGCCGTAAGTATGATATTTTAGGATTTATGCGTCTTTAAAGTTGGAAATATTTGAACGTCATTTTGAACCACTTACGAGCGTTTCCCCCAAACGATACCGCGTTTTTCGAACTCCTCGCATCAAAGCACGTCGGTTTTGGTCAAAAAAAGACTATTTTAATTTTTGGCGATTTTTGAAAAAAACGTAAGGTTAACCCCTTTGGTGTTTTTTGACCCCAAAAATCGAAAGTTTCAAATCCAAGCATTTTTTGGCGTTTTCCTATGCAGTTTTTTGAGATAAATCGACTGACGCAGGTAGATTTGCCGTAAGTATGATATTTTAGGATTTATGCGTCTTTAAAGTTGGAAATATTTAAACGTCATTTTGAACCACTTACGAGCGTTTCCCCCAAACGATACCGCGTTTTTCGAACTCCTCGCATCAAAGCACGTCGGTTTTGGTCAAAAAAAGACTATTTCAATTTTTGGCGATTTTTGAAAAAAACGTAAGGTTAACCCCTTTGGTGTTTTTTTTTGACCCCAAAAATCGAAAGTTTCAAATCCAAGCATTTTTTGGCGTTTTCCTATGCAGTTTTTTGAGATAAATCGACTGACGCAGGTAGATTTGCCGTAAGTATGATATTTTAGGATTTATGCGTCTTTAAAGTTGGAAATATTTGAACGTCATTTTGAACCACTTACGAGCGTTTCCCCCAAACGATACCGCGTTTTTCGAACTCCTCGCATCAAAGCACGTCGGTTTTGGTCAAAAAAAGACTATTTTAATTTTTGGCGATTTTTGAAAAAAACGTAAGGTTAACCCCTTTGGTGTTTTTTGACCCCAAAAATAGAAAGTTTCAAATCCAAGCATTTTTTGGCGTTTTCCTATGCAGTTTTTTGATATAAATCGACTGACGCAGGTAGATTTGCCGTAAGTATGATATTTTAGGATTTATGCGTCTTTAAAGTTGGAAATATTTGAACGTCATTTTGAACCACTTACGAGCGTTTCCCCCAAACGATACCGCGTTTTTCGAACTCCTCGCATCAAAGCACGTCGGTTTTGGTCAAAAAAAGACTATTTTAATTTTTGGCGATTTTTGAAACAAACGTAAGGTTAACCCCTTTGGTGTTTTTTGACCCCAAAAATAGAAAGTTTCAAATCCAAGCATTTTTTGGCGTTTTCCTATGCAGTTTTTTGAGATAAATCGACTGACGCAGGTGAATTTGACGTAAGTATAATATTTTAGGATTTATGCGTCTTTAAAGTTGGAAATATTTGAACGTCATTTTGAACCACTTACGAGCGCTCCCCCAAACGATACCGCGTTTTTCGAACTCCTCGCATCAAAGCACGTCGGTTTTGGTCAAAAAAAGACTATTTTAATTTTTGGCGATTTTTGAAAAAAACGTAAGGTTAACCCCTGTGGTGTTTTTTGACCCCAAAAATAGAAAGTTTCAAATCCAAGCATTTTTTGGCGTTTTCCTATGCAGTTTTTTGAGATAAATCGACTGACGCAGGTAGATTTGCCGTAAGTATGATATTTTAGGATTTATGCGTCTTTAAAGTTGGAAATATTTGAACGTCATTTTGAACCACTTACGAGCGTTTCCCCCAAACGATACCGCGTTTTTCGAACTCCTCGCATCAAAGCACGTCGGTTTTGGTCAAAAAGACTATTTTAATTTTTGGCGATTTTTGAAAAAAACGTAAGGTTAACCCCTTTGGTGTTTATTGACCCCAAAAATTGAAAAGTTTCCAATCGAAGCATTTTTTGGCGTTTTGCTATGCAATTTGGCGAGATAAATCGATTGGATATTTGATCAAAAAAAGACCACCTAAATTTTTGAAGATTTTTAAAAAAACGAAAAAACCCCGAATATGAAAGGTGGAAAACTGTAATTTTAACACCACCACACGTAAGTGTGATATTTCACTTTTTTTTGCCTTTAAAGTGAAGAAATGCAATTTTTGCAATCTGTGTCTTATTTCGAAAATTTACACGGTTTTGCACCTTTCCAGGTTGAACTTGAGATGTTCAAGGTATTGTAGCTCCTCACTTAAATTTTCTCATAATTAGAAAGACGAAGAAGAAAACCCTCGTCACATCAATAGCCTCAAGGTTCATTAGCTTCAAAGTAGAGCCACAGAGAAGCTGCAATAGTTATTCAAGGATTGATCTAATTGCATAAATTAATAGCAAACAGGGCGAAATTGTGTGGTTTTAAATTCGCGGTTTAATCCTATTAAAGTTATCCCATAAACCAGAAAGCAACGCATAATATTGGAGTATGAAATTTGTCAAATAATATCGAAAAAAATCAAATAAGGATACCTAACTTATGATTTAAGAATTATTTTAGTTCAAATTATTCTCAACTAAGGTTAATAATCTCAAGATTTGGGTTGGGGAATAAATCCATTCAAAAATTGGAAGTTAAACCTATCAGATGCACAGCATTAAAATATTAAGTAGGACTTTTAGAAAGTTTTATATCTTGAAATCAAAGTAATGAACAAATATCTGAAGCCATGACAAAATAAAAAATTCGTGAAGTTTCAAATTAATAATTTTATTAAACAAATTTACGAAAACTTTTAATCAGCTATAGTTTACTCTTTTTTTTACAAAATATAATTAATAAACATAAGTAGCTTCTATTGAAAAATTTGCATTTTTAAAATTTGATGAAAATTTAAATGCATAAAATACATACATAAATTGATGTTCATATTTTGAAATAAAATCAAAAGTTTTATTTGCTAAACTTTATGATTCCAATAACGATAATTAAAATAAATATTCATCAACCATTTGATACTGCCATCATTGAAGCTCTTCTAAAATAAACCCCCATCTTCGGCTGTTGATTTTCCTATAATAAAATTTGTTAACGCAAACTTCTCATACACGCATTCCTTACAAACTCCACGCAAACAATTAATTTTGAAAGTAAGATATATAAAAATGAAATTAATAAAATCCCCAGCCAAATTTGGACAAAAGTTTAAACCTGAAAATAAAAAAAGGACATCTGTATAACCAAAATTAATTTGTGAAATTTTAAAATTAAATATATCAATCATATCTCCGTCTATATGGTACCCCCCGACCGTAATCTCCCCTACTACGTGACGATTCTTCCATTCTTCGCTTATGTTCTGCCATTCTTAAAAGCCTTTGCTGCTGTTTCGTTGCAATCTAAAACGACACAATTATAAAATTACAACAAACATTTTTTAATTTTTTACATTTACCTCTTCGGGAGTGAGAGGTAACCAATAAATACTTGGAGTTGCTTTTGTTCTTTGGAACAAATCGTCCATTAATTTTTGAGGGACGTCATCTTCTTTCAGCTTTTTCTTATTCATTACATCTACAAAATTGTAAAATATAAATTTATTTCATCTTTAAAATATCATCGACATAATTTATTATTAACTTACCTTCGATCGGAGTGAGGCTTCTCTTATATTTTCGCCGATCATTTCTTTCGTGCCTGTCATTTCGAACATCTCTTGGACTGCGACTCCTCGATCGTCTTCTGTGTAAATCTTCCTTGCCAATATCCCACTCTCTGACGTGCTGTTCACTCTTGGCCACAGGCCGTTCTCTTTTGAATTTTTCTTCATCTTCCAATCTTGCTCTCTTTGGTGGACTCTGCAATAAAAATATTTAGCAAAAACAAAACAAAATCAATAAATCTCGCACCTGATTTTCGATGTCTTCTTTTTCCAGAATTATCGGTTGAACAACAACCGGTGGTGGAGTCGGATTTCTCGCCTTATCTAACTCTTCTGGCGAAGAATATTCAATTTCCAATTTTTTTCCATTACAAATCGGCCAATGGACACCGTGAAGAGCGTTTCTAGTTGCTTCGGCTTCTCTAAAATGTTAAAAATTAAAATCCAAGAAGGGCAAACATATCCACCACTTACTCGACCGTTTCGTAGCAAACATAACATTTCGATTTAATTCGGTCGGTCCAAAAACCATTTTCGGTTATCTTTCCTGTACGTTCTAGCAATTCCTTTAGTTGCTTAAGCGTGAAAGGGCGAACCAAGTTTGTTATGTAGAGTACTTGAGAAAGTGGATTTTTTGCAGGACTCGGTGGCGGCTTTAGCTTACTGGCCGTATCATCGACAATGGAAATTTTACGATTCATAGCAATTATATTCGAATTATCAACTTCTACTTCCACCGGTTCTGATATTTCTGAAGAAACAGAAATTTGGGTCTCCAATCTGTCGTTGGTCTTGTATTCAATAGAAACTTTTCTGGAATTTGTTCGATCAGCATCCGACGATTTACGCCTATCTTTAATTTCTATTTGAATTTCATTTTCTTCCAAAAACTTTAAAGTAGGACACAGTTCTTTAATAGTTTCTATGTTGATATTTGTCGATATGTTTGTCAATTCCAAACCTACCAACGATTTGCCCCACTTGCGTTTACGAATTACTTTAGTGGAAGGAATTTCTTCTTTTGCATCATCATCGTTCTTTGTAGAATTCAGATTTATAATCGTATCAACAGAAATTGCTTCTTCATCAAAAAGCTGCTTTTCGTCCGCCGCTTTTTGATTGGAATCTTCATTTACTTCCATCTTTTCTATAATAGGAGCTGGCTTTTCGCCATTTTCTTTGTCTGAAATTTACATAATATTAAAAATTAGAAAAGTATACTAAAATAACAATCAATTTTATACCTGCTTCGTCTGAACACGTCGAACCAGATTTAAATTCACCTTGGTCTACGACAGTTTGTACTTCAGTTTGGGTTTCACTTGTGACTTCGGCATCTTTACATTCGTTAATTTCGGAAATTCCTTCATCTTTCTGTTCAGTTTCTTCCACATGCATTTCGCTTGGACATTCTTCAGTCACAGTTGAAGTACAATTTTCTTTAACTTCTGTCTCCTCAATATGAGTATCAATTTCTTTGACCTGCTCGGAAGTGAGCTCTTCAATCTTAACTTCTTCAATTTTAGGTTCTTCAAACTGAACAGTTTCCATCTGTTTTTCTTCAGAAACACTTTCACTCTTTTGATCTTCCAGGTTCTGTTCAACAACTTGCACACTACTTTCTTCTATCTTTTGCACATCACTTGTATCGTCTACCACAGATGCAGTAGGAGTGTGACTTTCCAATTCGTCATCACTTTTGGTAACACTTGTATTAATTTGAGTGTTTAATTGTTGGGTGGACGTCAATTCGTCTACACTTTTATTTTCTTTGATGATTGTCGAGTCAGAAAACTGAGTGGCGGTGTTAATTTGGGAATTAGAATCTTCGTTAATCGAATCGTTCTCATTATTGGATACAATTTCATTATCAACCCGAATATCACTAGCGGCTTGGGGTGACTGAGGTGTCACCTGTATATTTTCAGAAATTTGATTTTGGGTTTCATCTTTAACCTCTTGTATTTCCTGACTTTTGTCGTGTTTTGATTTATTTTTACTTTTAGACTTACCTTTACCTTTTTTATCTTCCACTTCTTCGATTTCAATTCCAGAAGATCCTCGATGTCTGGATTTTCTTGTAGGTGTAACTACTACGTCTTCTGAACTAGTTACGTCTTCATCTATGCGGCTGCTAGATTTGTTACGTCGGCGTTTGCTTGGTAATTCCGTTTTTTCAGGTGAAGAAAGTACAGGTCGAGTCAAGCACAGTTTAATTTTTTGAATCTCGCCGCTGGGTGCTGCCGATGCTTTCACTTTCCACACCGGTTCCTCGGTATCGTCATCGGGAATAGTAATCGCTGGTGGTTGCTCGGGCGATTTGCTTTGTTGCGATTCAATTGGGGGAGGAGGCGTTTCGTGTGATTCTTCGTTTGATGATTGAGACGAAGATCTTTTACGACGCTTCGAATGACGCCGAGATCTGCGCGTTGCAGTTTCGACAGGCTTCTCGGGCGTCACCTTAGTCGCACCTCGTTGACTCTTTCTACGCATTTCTTAAAAATCTGTAAATATTATTTATCGATAAAATGAGGTTAAGTTTTTCCTAAAAAGGACGCCATTGTTAGGTTTCGCCCGGGTACGGTTTATATTTTTTGTCTATTACAAAAACAAGGATATTTACCTTCAGCGAAATCTGAAACGAAACGGTCCAGATACCACTAATTCACTGTTATCTTCAAAATGTCACAATATTCACAATAATTACAACTATTTGTCTATTTATTTCCTCTAAATTATATAAAGCTCGATAAAACAAACAGCATACGCATGCCTGACGTTAATGAGGAAGTGCCAACTGCTGGATGTAAAATTTAATTTTTATATTTGATGTATTTTATGCGGTTAAAAACGTACATAAAGGTGCATATTGTGTGCAATGCGCTTATCAAAAATTTAAAAAAATAATATAAAGCCACGAGAAAAGTCTCCACAAAGCAAGAACGTACATTGCACAGTCAAAAACTAACTTTTCCTTGTATTTCACCTTGTATATATTTTTATATTATTCAAAATAATATGTTAATTTAAATTATTTTATTTCAAACATCGATCGTGAACTTAAATTTATTTTATTTTAATCAAAAAAACCTTTTATTATTACATTTAACCGGAATTGTGAATTTGATTTCCTCGGTTGGTAATGATCGTTGCATTTAGCGAGTGACGTTTCTAGTTTGATGTGTCGAATATGATAAATCTTTGAGTTACGATAAATTTTTTTATCTGAAATGATAGTTTAGGAAGTTAGCCAAAAAAATGAAGTTCCTTCTGTTTAATTTAACGTTAATTTTGTATAGCGCTAGTGCATTTTATTTACCGGGCCTAGCTCCGGTAAACTATTGCAAGGAGGAAGAAGCGGTGGATAATTGCAAGGTGCGCAAATATTTACACGTGAATTTACACGTCGAATACTTATTTTTCTTTCTTGTAGTTGGATGTTTTACTATACGTCAATCGGTTAAACACAGAGGAGTCGGTTATTCCCTACGAATACAGTCACTTTGATTTCTGCGTTCCTCCGGAAGATGTCAAGTCTCCCGTCGAAAATTTGGGGCAGGTTGTGTTTGGAGAGCGTATTAGACCTTCGATGTATAAAATTAAGTTTATGAAAAACATGACTTGTGAAACTGTGTGCACCAAAAAATATGCAAACGATATCAGAAGTTCTGATGTTTTGTTAAGTATAATTCGAAAAGGTATTAGTCTTAATTATCAACATCATTGGATTGTTGATAACATGCCGGTGACTAGTTGTTTTGAAACCGAAGATAATCATCAATTTTGCACCACCGGATTTCCTATGGGATGCTATTCGCGTGATCGTCGTGACACTTGTTTTAGGCACATGGCAAACAAAAACGCATATTATATTTATAATCACGTGGATCTTGTCATTACTTATCACTCGGGTTCGACCGAAGAGTGGGGTAGTCAGTTTAGAGACAACGGCGGTCGAATCATATCGGTTAAAGTCGTTCCACGAAGTATCAAGCACCACGGGTGAGTTTTTAACAATTTCCTTCTGCCAGAAACATCACTGAAGGTTTTTTTATAGTTCTCCCGACTGTAACTCCCAAGAACCTCTCGAAATACCCACTAAAGCTTTAGGCAAAAATGAAAATTTTGAAATTACTTACACTTATTCGGTAGTTTTTGTTCCAAATAATACGATTAAATGGTCGTCCAGATGGGATTACATATTGGAATCGATGCCGCATACCAACATTCAGTGGTTCAGTATTTTAAATTCTCTGGTTATTGTCTTGTTTTTGTCCGGAATGGTAGCAATGATTTTGCTGAGGACATTGCACAAAGATATTGCCAGATATAATCAGATCGATAGTGGGGAGGATGCACAAGTAAGTATAGAGAAGTTGTGATAATAGATTACTCGTGGGAAGGCTAGGTAAGATACAAATTAATACGTATCACAATTTTATGCTTTCTCAAAAAGGAGAGATTGTTACAATTTTGTTAAAAATATTCACAACAACTATGTATTATGAATATCTGATGTTTATACTCTTAATAACAATTTTATGATGTTCTACCGGATGCTAAATTGGTTAATACCTAGAGATATAACAGGTCAAATAATTGCATGCAATTTCCTGCTCCACTGATTATTATACAGCAAAAGGTGAAAGGCAAAGAGGATGTATAAAAATTTTCTTTGATAGAAATAAAAATTGATAAAGTGTCAAATCAGGCCTGTAGCCAAGGGGGGCACCTGGGGGCAAGTGCCCCCTCCCCCGAAATGTTAAAAAAAACAATATTTGTTTGTAATATTAAAAATTCCCCGGAAGGAGATCCCCCGAAAATTTTACTTTTTACAAAAGGCTTTTTATGAGTGCCCTCCCCCCGAAATGAAATCCTAGTTACGGGCCTGTGCCAATTTATTCCTAACAAAAGAATTTTTTCTGTAGAAATAATGTCTTGGCAGTTTATAAAGTGGTTAAGTCAGAAATTGGCCAATTTTTTTTATTGCTGAAGTTAAATCTATTTTGAATGCTCTTTCGATTGGTACCAAGAACTTTGCTGTACTTCTTTTCATTCACGAGATATAGAGATAATATGAAGATAATACATGGAGAGTATAGGGCAAATACAAAATTTAAATTGCGTTCTACACGCATTTTTTCTTTTACATTGTTTTTATGGACAGGTCTTCAACCTAAATTTAAAATACAACACGATAATAATTAATAAATAATATAATAACGAAACTTAAATTATTTTATTATCTATTAAGTACATACAACTTATCTGTAATATTATTACTAATGCATAAGATTGGACAGTTATCTTTATTATTGCAGTTGTAAAATAGGATATTTTATTATAAATAGTACTTTGTAATAATATTATAATAGCCCCCTAAGTAGGGGGAGGAAAGATTAACCAAACACGTTTTGATTATTTTGTAATATATTATTGATTGCCAGTAATAATTGAAAGCACTAAATTTAAAATTTAATTAAAAATTATTTTTTATTTAAATTAAAAAAATATGTATTTACAACTGCACAGCTTTAAAATATCATCGGCAAAATTGAAAAGATAGATAAATTAAATTTACCCCTGTGTATTTTTTAGGAAGAATTTGGTTGGAAATTAGTGCACGGTGATGTATTTCGTCCACCAAGAAAAGGGATGTTGTTGTCCGTTTTATTGGGATCGGGAATTCAAGTTTTATGCATGACTTTGGTGACATTAGTTTTTGCTTGTATGGGATTTTTGAGTCCTGCTAATAGGGGAGCCCTAATGACCTGCGCTATGGTTCTGTATGTTCTTCTAGGAACACCAGCCGGATACGTTTCGGCCAGAATATACAAAAGTTTTGGAGGGGAAAAGTGGAAATCTAATGTGCTGTTAACTTCGATGCTAAGTCCTGGGTATAAACGTCGGCTTTGCTTTTATAACAAATTTTTTTAAACTTCTATTTTACAGAATCGTATTTTGTTTGTTTTTCCTAATGAATTTGGTGTTGTGGAGTAAAGGTAGCTCGGCCGCTGTGCCTTTCACAACTCTTATTGCTTTACTGGCACTTTGGTTTGGAGTGTCTGTTCCTCTCACCTTCGTGGGTGCTTATTTTGGCTTTAGAAAGAGGGTAAGTTTTTAGTTAAGAATAAAATTGTTTTGATAATAAAATATGTTTCTTATTTAGGCTTTGGAACATCCGGTGAGAACAAATCAAATACCAAGACTTATTCCCGAACAATCGATCTATACTCAACCAATTCCTGGAATAATTATGGGAGGAGTGTTGCCGTTTGGCTGCATTTTTATTCAACTCTTTTTTATTCTTAATTCGATATGGTCATCTCAAATGTACTACATGTTTGGTTTTCTATTTCTTGTTTTTATAATTTTAGTGATAACTTGTGCAGAAACGACAGTGTTGCTCTGTTACTTTCACTTGTGTGCAGAAGACTATCACTGGTGGTGGCGCTCATATTTAACGTCAGGTTTTACTTCTGTTTATTTATTCTTATATTGTTGTCACTATTTCTTTACTAAATTACAAATAGAAGATTTTACCTCCGCATTGCTATATTTCGGTTACACATTGATAATTGTATTTTTATTTAATTTGCTAACCGGTAGCATTGGTTTCTTTGCTTGCTTTTGGTTTATTAGAAAAATTTATAGTGTTGTAAAGGTAGACTGAAGAGTTTGTATTAAAATAAAATTTTGTGATGTATATATAAAGTTATGTACTTTAAATAGTTGGCCATTAGAAAAAATTATGAAGGGTAGTGTTTTTAAATTCTCAACAATGCCCGAAATAACTTTTCAATCTGTTTCTTTTTTAATTTCAATCGAGGAGTAAAAACGTATCCTATTGTCGAGATGAAGAAAATTGAAACAAATTTTTCACGGTTATTTACCATTAACAGAATTATTGATGGTATGTATTTTATTTACCTATTTTATTATGACATTTTGGTCTTTAAATTTAAGTTGCATTCTTCATTATTTTGTAAATTACAAATTTATACCGTTTTTTTGTGCAAATAATTTTATTTATGTGCTTTTTATGATGTATATTGAATGTCTTTTGACAATAAAAAAAATGCACAAGTGAACATCCTTGTATTATTAAGTTGAAACGGTCGGATTTTCATAAAATTTAAAGAATTTGTTCTGTAAGTTACGATATGCCAGGTACATTAAATTTTTATAACAATTGTCTGCCACCAAGATAACTTATTTCATTATTTGAAAATGCACAGATTTGTATTCGCTCTAAAGTTATTAAATTTTAAAGTCGGATTTAAATAAGAAAACTAATATAGTAATGAAAAACATTAATTTCTTAATAAGTAATAGAATAGATTATCGATTGTAATTTTTGTATAAATCTATAGGTATTATAAAATCTATAAAATATCGCTTTGTTTTTTCTTCCCGTATACTCCCTGATGAGTTAGTTGGAAGATTAAAATAATGATAAAAATTGAGAAAAAACAGTTCAACATAAAGGACTTGCCATTATTTTCAGAAAAGCGATATTTCAAAAATTAAAAAAAAATTGTATGGTAAGTTTTATTTTTCAAATCGAAAAGCCGTTTTATTTAAAAAACATTTTACATTCAACTAATAAAAATAAAATTTCCCTTTCACCTTTTCACAAAATCGTTAATTCACCTAATCGAAATTTTATCTTGGTTTGCCTATTTGGTGTACTAAATTAATTATGATAGTTCCATAACTTTCTGGAAACCACATTGTGTCAGCTCGTATGCAGCTTCGCATATGTCGGTGGATTTTGGATTTTTACAAATGTCGATAACTTTTTTAAGAAGATCGGGATGAGATAAAATAAGTTGATGCATTACACCATTTTCGTGCAATAAATTATCCACCAGCAATACGCCTTTCTCGTCAATTATGTGTGTTTTTATGTAAGCACATTTAAGGTAGCATTTTAAATTTTGATCATTTTCTCCAGTATAATCGTGATTCCAAAATTTATCGACTGCATCTTGCTCTACCTTACTTTCTTCTATGCAATTGGTTTTATGCGCGAACGAAGCTTTTAAAAATTTTCCAATCATCGATCGCAATTTCTATTTAATTAAATATAATTATAATATACAACATTTAACTTAAAAGAATTAAAAAAAATACCTCATGTTTTACGTCGGCCTGAGTGGAAGCCACAATACACACCAATATTATTGCTATAAAATACTTCATTTTAAAAAACTATTGAAATAATACCCAAGAATTTAATTTTCGGCGGTTTATAAAGAGATTTTTTTCATTTTATTTTATGATTATTTTATTTTATCTGTAATTATATCTAATTAATGTAAAGTGGTCATAAATATGCATGTAGCATAGACGTAGAACTGCAAAAGTGAATTCACAATTTTTAGCAATAATTTCAATTTCATTTTTAGAATAATTATTCTACAAAAATCCAGGAGAGTCTATCAACTACCAATTTAAGAGTTATATTTCAGCTCCACTAAATAATACAATACTTGTATTGTATAAATAAGATACCGAATTGAATTTAAAAATTTAAAAAAGCAAATTAATATAATTATTTTCTTTCTTTCTAAAGGGCCTTTTTACTGACTGTGTTTTAGGACGGGGATTTAAAAAAAATTCTTAAATGTGATTTTTACATTAAAAAGGCACTTTATTGCCGTTGACGGGCGGCATTAAAATAACTTTTGTTCTACAACAATAAATTGAATTCACCAAAAGTGAAACTTGAACTTTTTATATTGTTTTTAGAGAAAGAACATAATTTCGTGTTTAGGACGGACGTAAAACTGAAGAAACTGAAAATTAGTCGAAAAATAAAAAAAGAAGCCAATCGCAGTTTCTTGGCATTTTTAAAGCGTATTTTTGAATGATTTTAAATTTCAGTAAATTTGAAATTTACGCCATTAACTAACATAATTGCATTAAAAAATTTAAAAAATACCTAAATCAAATTTGAAAAATTTTAAAATAATTGTATAATTTATAATATTTAATATTCATTTTGCTAATTAAAAATTTATATATTTTGTCACGTTACGTTTCAATCATTATTATATTTACACAGATGTATATAATATTATTTTCTTTTTCTTGAATTCATAAATAGGATTACTATCAATTACTGTATTTTTTACTATAAAACTTACTGCAACATAATATTTACATATCTATTGTGTTACACACAATGAGGCAAAAACGAGAGTTTCTTATTAAAAATGTATGGAAGTCTCCAAAACGATTACGTTAATTATTCTACGTAATAATGATTTAAAACATCTACAATTAAAAACAAACAACATTTTAATAAAAAAAAATAGATGTCCGTAAAAGATAAAAAATAGTACATTGTCTTATTCGGATTAAAAGTGAAACTTTGTTTGACAAGCAATTTTTGCATTTGCGAGGCGGAGCGCTAGCGGAGCCAAGCGAATGCAATAATTGCACGTCAAACATAGACACTTTTAATCCAAATGAGACATATTACTTTTTCTCCAACCAAAAATTAAATAAAATTTAAAATATAAATGCTTAATTTTAAAACATTATTTGTCGTAATATTAGAAAAGTCACTTTGACATTTAAAAATTGTGTAATTTCGAAGAGTGCTTTTTCTATATTGTTTGAATTAGCAATAACTCGAGAACGGCGCTAGATATAAAGAAACTGAGCAAAAAATTCTCCCCCTTCGTCACAGACGCACCCCCGTAAATTATCGGTAGGAAGGCATATGCAAAAATTTAGATCGCACAAAAAATAGAAAAAAATAAAATCACTTTTAAGTCATGCACAAAAAAGTTTTATTAGTGCACGTAAAAAAAAGTGTTGCTTAGCAATTTTCGCATTTTTATATTAATAACGAAAACGTCAACTTTTAAAAGTATTAAAAGTATTATTATTATTAATAGCAGTATTATTATTAAAAGCAGTACATTTTTAGTAGCATTACCTCAACTAAAAGTTGACGTTTTCGTTATTAATATAAAAATGCGAAAATTGCTAAGCAACACTTTTTTTTACGTGCACTAAAAAAACTTTTTTGTGCATGACTTAAAAGTGATTTTATTTTTTACTATTTTTGTGCGCGATTAATCTAAATTTTTGCATATGCCTTCCTACCGATAATTCACGGGGGTGTGTCTGTGACGAGGGGGGAGAATTTTTTGCTCAGTTTTTTGATATCTAGCGCCGTTCTCGAGTTATTGCTAATTCAAACAATATAGAAAAAGCACTCTTCGAAATTATACAATTTTTAAATGTCAAAGTGACTTTTCTAATATTACATCAAATAATGTTTTAAAATTAAGTATTTATATTTTAAATTTTATTTAATTTTTGGTTGGAGAAAAAGTAATATGTCTCATTTGGATTAAAAGTGTCTTTGTTTGACGTGCAATTATTGCATTCGCTCGGCTCCGCTAGCGCTCCGCCTTGCAAATGCAAAAATTGCTTGTCAAACAAAGTTTCACTTTTAATCCGAATAAGACAATGTACTATTATTATTTAATTGTTATAATGTTCGACTTGAAATGGAGTTCGAGCGCCTTCGGCTTGGGCGACAACATTCGCTTCGTGAACCAAAAACTAACACTTGACGATCTAGATACAAAAATAACTATTTTGATTTAAATCGGTGGTTCCCAATTTTTTTAATTAATTACTCAAAATTTCGATACTTATTCATTGGGGGCCCAATGATTCCCCGAACAACTTTTCATCCGTTTTGACTTGTGCATACAACCGTGCGAACGGCTAAATCGAAACGGGGCACAGACTTACCGATTTTGTGGCGCGCTAGAGATCGTAATTTTGGTCGAAGGGAAAAAATAAAAAAAAGAAATTTGTAGGTCTGAACACGCTCTAAAAGTTTCATAATGGACATTTTTTTGATATCTATCGCGAGAAACGAGAAAATGTCAAAAAGCAAATTTCACTACCTAAATTTTTGACTTTTTCGGTCGATATCTCAATAACCACAAACAATAGGTAAAAAATGTATGGGACCTAAATTGCAGAGCGTCAAAAAATCAACAAAAAAGTATTCATTCAAAATTATCGTATCTCAAGGGAAAACTGAGTTATTGTAAAAAAACTTAATTTAACCCTTTTTTCCAGATGGCGGAAAATGCACATAGGAAATCTTGGTTGACAATTTGAAGTAGGGAGGGTAGATGTACTCTACCCTCCATAATTTGAAGTTAAGCTTTTCTAAGCAGCCCCCCCCCACGTCATATCAAAAATTTAACCTTCTCAGAGAGGAGAAGAAGAGATACCAAGAGAATACCAAGATTTTCAGAAATTGAAGTTCAAAAAAGTTTCCTTGGCCGAGTGGTAATAAACAAAATAAATAAATAATTTCGTCAATAATTATTGTTAAGAAATTTCCTAACTGATATTTGGGGAGATTCTTCGAATTTCGAATACCATAAAGTCATCCGCCGCCATTGATTTTATATTTCGTTGATTACCTACTAATAAGACTTTTTGTAAATAGTAAAAAATTTCTACTTATGTAGGTGTATAATTAGAATGTCATAAATTAATTACCCTTTTATCAGCAAATAAATATTAATTACAATAATTATAATTAATTTATTGAACTCTTCTACAATCACTGAAGGTTATCAAATTTTACTTAAGATTGTAGATCTTAATTAAAATTTTTGTAAAAAAATTGCAAAATAAGAAAAAACGAAGAATTTTGATATTATTGTTACTTTTTTATGCATATTTATTTTATGCTTATCTAATACCTATTTACATAATAAATTTAATATGCAATTATATTGTATACCTATATTAAATCAAAATCTAAAAAATTTTCAATGTAAGCTCGCGAAAATGAATACAACTGAAATATAAAATGCTTTTTTTATTTTTAGCCAAACATTAACACGCACGTGTAATTTTAAGATAAATTAGGTTTTTTGCAAAACCTCCAGTTTCGTGGGAAACTTAAAACTTATTAATTAGATTTAGGCATTTTGCTATGGTTATTCGTTCAACTTCTGGTCAAGATGAGTAAACAATAACACCGACTACATCACAATCTAGTCAGAAAGTGTGCAATTTCAAATAATTACATTTTCAATAATTAATTTCTTTTTATTGTTATTAAAATAAAATTTTTTAGCCGCAGTCTGGAAAACCTACAAATGGAAATGACTTGGCAGATCCAAGATTCATGAAATGCAAAAATTTTATCGCATTTTATTTTGGACTCCAAAAGCTTTATGGCCACAACAGCTTAATTTGTCGTCGTAGCTACATTTAAAATAAGTATTAATTTTACAAAAAAAAATTCGACTTACTTTAGAATGTGAAGTTTAATTGTTGTAAAGTAATAATTGAGCGAACAATCAGCAGAGGTGATTAATGGTAGGAATTATCAAAAAATGAATAACGTTTCGAATAACCGATTTGAATAATTTTTAGATATGTGGTAGAGCATCAAAAAGTACAGTTTGTATCTAGTAATAATTTTCGCAGGGGTATTTTAATAAAATATTTGAAAATTTTTATTCCAAATCGGTGACACATGGCAAAGTAAAGAAAGGGATTGTTACTTCCTTGAATATCATTTTTGGGAAAAATTTGATGACGTTAAGAATGCTATAGGCAGGTTTTAAAATTTTAGGGGATGGTCCACCCCCAAAAATATTTAGTGATCGCTTCGAAAAAATTATATTTGTTATTAGGGGTCTCTTATTTTTTGATGCTCTACCACATCTCCAAAAATTATTCAAATCGGCGAGGAACACCGGGGATCCTTTGCTTGTAAGTAAAAGATATGTGTAGTCTGATTATTACTTATATGAATAAGTAAAAATTTTTAAAAAATTCTCTAAATAATACATACAAGCAATGCTATTGGGGTACGAAAAATACACTTGACTATAATATTGCTCTTATTGTCTGGAGAATTTTCCTCCATTTTATCTTTTAATAAATCTTTTTTTACATTTTACAGGTCTTTTTTCTCGTCTTTGCAATAATGTAATCAAACAGAAATTTTTTATCTCCCATTTGGTTTTCAAATTGAGTCTACACTGAAAATAACGTAAGTTAAAAATAGTCCTTTTGTCTACCCTGTTCCATTTTTTACAATGTTTTGGAAAAATAAATAACAAATTATTTTTCTTAAATATTTAAAATTTACCTGTTTTAATATAAATTCATATACAAAAAGATGGAAATACCATAAACTGAGGCATGGCATATAAAAAAGTTCCTTATAAATTTGCCATCTTCACGAGCATGTACCTGAAAAACTAAAACAGATGCGTCAAAAATAAGCAGAAAATTTTATCAGCTTCGATTTTATATAGAACAACTTTTTAGATTGAGCTAAACGGTTTTCGAAATATTAGCACCAAACCAAAAAACCAAAATCCGAGACCTCTTTAATTTTTATCAAAACTTTAGATCTCCACGCCATCTATTAGTAAACTCAAATTTAACAAATTCAACTAATTACCTTTGTTGTAGCTTTCTCTCCAGTTTATTCTGGTCTAGAGTAAATAATTGTAGCAATCCCATTTGGAAATAAATATTCGTACCATAACTATTGAAGCATCGTAGTTACTTATTAAACAAGACAATAAGAGTGTTTACAAAATCGTCCACGAAAAGTACGATATTTGTAAATTTATAACTTGGACGACAAAAATTTAAAAATACATATCTGCTTTTACGAAAACAAAATGCTTCTGAATCGAATCCATATCTGCGTTTTGTATGAAAGAAAAGAAAAATAACTAACGTGTACAAGTTGGTGTAAAGATTTGCCAATCAACGGTATATATTGTTGGTGGTTAAAAAAAAATAAAGAAAAACTAATATACTAGTACATAAAATATAATTGTTTTATTTATAATATATGTAATTTATACTTATATATATAATATTTATATTTATATATTAATATATCTCTGTGACGAGAGTGCGAGGCGCACGTATACAAATCCCATTAGAGCCAATCGTATATAATGTTGATTAGATTTTTTATAATAATAAACATTGGGTTCATAATATATAAATGATCTGCTTTCCAACCTATACAATTTGCATTCTTTTCATCATCGTAATAATACATAATAATTAATTAATATAATTCACTATCTATAGGTACAACATGTTCCAGCCACATATAAAATATTCAATTAATTAGAATAATTTAATAATACCTTCAACCGTATTTTTGTAATTGATATATATTTTATTTGTGTGTGTGTGTGTGTATTTTGTGTATGTAAAAAGGTAGCATCATGTAGTAATAGTAGGTAGTAGTAGTAGGAAGAGGCAACAACACATACACGCAAATGCAATGACTGGAATAATAACAACAACACACAAGCAAACCATTGATAATTACGATCAAAATGTCGTAAAATTACAATCACTTGCATAGCACCACGCTGAGTACAGAAAAACAAGTATAAAAATACCAAAACCTTGGCTTTGGTCCTCTAATATAATTAACAATAAAAGATAAGCCCTGTTTAATAATACTTAAGATCTGTGCTTGCTTAACCGTCAGGGCCGGAAAGCAGGCTATAATTAAAAATTTATATCATAATAAAAAAATGAGCATAAAAGTAACCAACTAAATTGCACCTAAATTCGTCAATCCATCTTCACGAGTGATGCTAACACCACCGCAATAAAAATACCTAAAAACATTAACAACACAGCTCCCACCATTATCATTTGTTGATCAGACATTGATTTTGTGTTAAAAATATTTAACCAATAATGACGCAAATAATTACGATTACGATGTACTTGTGTAGTGCAATTTGTCGAAGTAGTTGCTTTCGGAACAGGTTGGGTGTCTCCCACTAGCGTAGAAAACGTTATTTGTTGAGAAAACGGACCCGTCAACTCTCCCGTACTCGTTACTCTAATCGGACACACTTTCACACAATAATCCGCTCCCGCCTCCAAATTTTCTACTGTACATTTTGTTTCCGAACCTTTGTACACCTAAAAATAAAGAAATCGATCGTTAGTCACACTTGATACACACACAATTGTAGATATTTACCTGCTTAAAATCTTGATCCCTCAATCGACTAATTTGTACCAAATAAATAATGGGATCGGTGTAGGAATTTCTGCTACCCGACCATTCGATGACACAACTTTTTTGCTCAATTTCGGTCGCCTTGGGCGCTTTTAACGGATTGGGTGGAGCTATACTTGTTCTAAATTCGTATTCTTCGGAATAGTCACCATCTCCGGCATCATTGGAAGCACATATCCTAAATCTGTAGGGCGCGAGCTCTTGAAGTTTGTTAACTTTACATGTAAGTGCGGTCCCTTGATATACACATTGAAACTCTTTAATTCTACTATTTTCCATTTCTACACAATATTGAGTAAAGTCATGATTTTTGCCTTCACCCCACTTTAATTTTAAATAATTATGAGCTACGGCGATGCACTCTAGTCGTGGAGCAGCCGGTGGCATGGGCGAGGTGGTCACTTTCGTGACAGCCGAGTAAGATCCACATCCGACATCGTTAACAGCTTGAACTTTCAATTTGTACGTCGTAACGGGCGTTAAGTTTTCGATGACGTAATGGGTTACGGGACCTTGGGTAGCGATCACTTTATCGCCAATTTCGATATTATAGTGCGCAATATTGGAACCGTTATTGGATGGTTCCGTCCAATTCAAAGTTATACTTGTTGGAGTTTTATCACAGTGAATCGAAGCGACAGTTGCGGGCGGAGCGGCGGGCGTGACTGTAGCAGCAATGGGAGAAAAACCTCCGCAACCTGCAGCATTACAAGCTTGAACTTTAAAGTAGTACGTAGTAAATGGATTTAATCCTTTGACGTCGTAATTCGTAGTCGAACCATGAAATATGTTTGAAAATTGATCGTCAACGTTTTTGTTACTCATTTCGAGTTTATATTCGCTGACGGGAGCGCCGTTACCATTAGGCTCCTCCCATTCTACGAGTACATGGAATGGAGATTTTGGTGTCACCACAGGTGGAGAGGGCGTGTCGGGTGCTGCCGCACCACTTTTGACCGTTAACAAGTCCGACCACGGTCCGGGGCCAATTCGATTGACCGCCCTCACGTTGAACTGATACTCCGAACCTGGACTAACGCTAGTGACTGTACATTCGGTTTCTTTACTTTTGTGAACTAAATTATGGGAAGAGTCGGGATTGATCATGTCGACTTCGTATTCCAACACCGGAGCGCCGCCATTGTAATCGGGTTCGTTCCACCTAATTGTTATACTATTAGGTTTGGGTTTACCGTGTACTTGGGTTTCGGTGCAAGGTCCCGGACTGATTGCATCAGTCGTGACGGTGCACGGATCGGAGTAATTACTTTGGCCACCTGCACTCAAACAGCTAACCCGCAACTGATAGGTCGTACCAGGTGTAAGTTTATCACAGACAGCTTCCGTTCCACATCCGGTATAAACGGTTTGATAACCACTTCCGGAATTTAATTCCAAAATGTATTTGGTTATGTCGGCACCGCCAGTATCGTGAGGAGGTTCCCACTTTAAGCGAAACGAATGTGCATGAATTCGACCCTTCACGATAGGTTTGGAGGGTCGCGCCGGTCTATCGGGTAACGTTTTAAAACAGACTTCTTCTGACCACGGCGACGATCCGCCATCGTTTTGAGCTTTTAATTTAAAAGTATAATTTGTATAACGTTCGAGGTTCCCGCAAACGTATTCGGTTTCTTTGCCGTTGTAAACCACGAAATAACCGTACCTAGTTTTTGGATCGTCCATTTGTAACACATAATCGTCGTCTTTTGGTTTACGATTCCATGTTAAATGTAACGTGTTTAAGGTGGCTTCTTTGAGACAAGGAGGAGATGGCTGTTGAGGAGCGTTATCCGACGTTGAGTAAGACACGACGTCCGAATAAGCACTTTTACCAATTTCGTTAAGCGCCGCCAATCGAAATTTGTAAGTTGTCGTCGGTTGCAGCTTGGATAAGGTGTGATGTTTGCCCTTGCCACGGTTTAGTTCGACAAAATCGCTTCCCTTTCCTTCGTCGTATTCCAACACATAACACTGCATGTGTGAACCGTTATCGTTCACCGTATTCCACCTAAGCTGAAGACTATTTTTCGATCGAGAAATTAATTTAGGCGGTTGGGGTTGATCGGGTTCACAGGGCGGCGTTAGAAATTTAATTGGATCGGAAGCGGAACCTTGCAATTCCTCCAAATGTACTTGTAAACATACGGAATATTCCTGACCGGGTCTTAAATCTTGTATACGGCAAGACAATGAGGCTCCACTATAAATTGATTTATATTTCATTTCTTTGCTTTTATCACTAAGTAACACTTCGTATCGAAGGTCCGATTCCGAAATATCCATTTCATTACTATCACTACTGGATGCTTCTGATAATCGAAGAGGCGCTGCCCACTGAAGTAAGGCACTGCGGGAACTCAGTTCAGACACCTAAAATCAAACAAAAATATTTTAATAATTTTAAAAAATTAATATATTAATTTTGTATTGCTATTTACATAATTCGTATTTGCAGCGCTTAAAAATTTTATTTTGATGATATCATAAGTAAGTACGTGATGTTTAGCTTGTTATTAACAAAGTAAACAATTCATAAAAGCTGCAATTCATAAAAATGCAAACATATTTTTCCAAAATGCTCTTAGCCCCTGAACCGAAACAAAGGTGATTCCCCTAGTATGAAATGGGGAATTGATTAGGATATTTTAAACTTGCCTTGGGTGACTGGACGGACGACAACATATCGGTAATAATGTGGACACAATCCTCTTCATCTTGAATACTACTGCTTTCTTCTCCATCTTCGGAGGTTCCTACACTATTCATTCCCTTTTCTTTCGCGTTCGCTCCCCTTTGCAAACCATTAATTAAGTCTTTTCTAGGAGGTAAAACCGATGTACTTTGAATCGAATCACTTTTCATTTGTTTGTCATGTAATTTTCTTCTTAGTTTAATATAACGCTGTTGTGTACGTTCGTCTCTATAAAAATTGTGATTAGGAGGTGGCGAATGACCAGAGTGTGTTGAGGTTACGTGAGCTGGATGTCCAGGAGGAATACTGGAATGAAAATGAGGAGGCGGAAAGCCCGTTGGGATACCGGGAGGATAGAAATTTTGAGGTGGTTGATTGTTTCCGTTTGCTGGTCCGGCTCCCTGCAACAAAATAAGTTTAATTAAAATATGTAATATTATTTTTGCAATAATAAGTCACGTATAAATAAAGCAAACAATCACTCGCGCAATGTAAACTATTATACGTCCGTTATAAACAACTTAATCAAAAATACAATTAAAATCCAATCATTACATAATTATGTAACAATCGATGTTCTAAAAATAAACTTTTAAATTTTGTTGTAAAGTAGTAAATTCAATTATTATAGTGCAATCGATTATATTATTTTTATTATTCTTCGGTAATGGGTATGCACATAAAAATTAAATATTCATAAATTGACTTTTTGACAAGTTCGAACGAAGATATTACAATTAATTATTATTACAATATTTACACCGATTAATAACAATTACTATTATTATTGTAAGTGGGTTCGCTTAAAAATCAATTTACCTGATCATCGGCACCTTTCAAAGTAATTTTGAAAGTAAGAGAAGGCAACTGGTCCTTTTCGTCCTTGCTCATTTTATATCGAAAATATTTAGGGGAACAACCGTATGGTCACAGCACAAACTTATAAATCGCAGCTTGGTACAAAGAACGTTCGACGTTGCGAGCTACGTGGCTGTGTGTACAAACCGAATCGTTCGTGAAATGATAACATTTTAACATACACGTATTTATGCTACGATAACGGTGTGAGGCAATAGGCGATAAAAAATATTGTGCATTACAAAAACAATAAATTACATACTTCAAGATTAAATCAAGATTACGCATCTATTAAAAACACCACAATGAACCGGAAGTCAAATTTTTAAACTTATTAAATTTGGAAAGACCTTGAACTACATTTTTTTATAACATCATTAAGAGACAACTGAAAATTTGAATCTGAAACTGGAGGAACCCCCATCGAAACCTTCACAACTCAATAACAAACGAAATTCTACAATAATTAAAAAGAGATACCAGGTAACCTACGAGATTAGATAGATACAAGGCCGACTGGAAAAAGAATTGATGGAAAGAATGTAGAAAGTTGTACCCTGGATGTTTGTAATTACAACAGAATCGAGTATTATAGAAGGCCATCGATAACTTCCATACCAGTACTTTTCCAAACCAGCTCAATATTGTAATTTAACTAGATTATGAGATAGAAGAAAGTTCAAAAGATAAACTTCGCCGGAAAGATGTATCTTAGCTCTTAAAAATCAATTAATTTCTCTTGGTGTATCATTGCAAATTTTTCAATCATCACTGGCTCACAAAATTGATGGCCTAGTACCTCTTCAAGACTTTTTGACACAGCAACATCTATTAGACATTTTTTGTTGCAAATTTCATTCCTTTCAATTTTGTTTATTTATATTTTTCAATTTTCTCGCACCGTTTCCGAGTTACAGTGACTTAAAAAAGGCTCTGTAAAATACAGAAAATATGATCATATTTTGTCTATTGGCTGTCCGTAAGGGAAACCCTTACATTACGTAAGGGTTTGGGGGGTATCAAAAATCGCTTTTTTTGAGAAGTTTTTGTTATTGTTCGAAACGCACCTGAAATGGCGCCGCTCAGCAAAGAACTTTCTGGATTGATTTTAAAGCACGATATATTTGGAAGTAACTTGGATGCTAATGGAAAGACCATCGACATCTATTTAGTAAGAAAAAATTACTCTGCTGCAGGAAACATTTTGACTGAAATATGGATAATTTTCCCGTTACAGCCGAATATATAGAGCCTGGTACAATCTGAATTACCAAAAGACGTGGATCCAAAATCAGCGGTAGCGCACATAAAAGCTTTGAAACACTCTTCAAAATACGCTAAAGCAAAAGCTCAACTTGTTCTTACTCGACGTGAAGACGAACTTTTATGCGTGACACATGACGAAAAAACGGGAGCAGAAGACGTTGAATGGATGAATGGCCAAAATCTTACGTACCCTTACGTGGGGGAGGGAGGAGGCCAAAAATGTCAAAAATCGTCCTTACGTAATTAATGGACAGCCCCAGAGAGAATAAAAGGAAAACTGGAAACCATAATAATTTCATGTTTTTCCTTCTGGTTACATGTTTCACGAAATAATTAATTTTAAAATTAAATTTAAAAAATGATCGGAACATCATTTTGGCGATCGCCGTTTTGCGTTTTATAAATTTTTCTAGTGCAATGGATGATTCACGAACCAATTTTACAGTTTACAACAATGTGACATTGAAATTAATTATAATAGAATAGATAAGACAATATTTTCTTATCTATTTACACATAACAAAAATCCGTTACGTTTAAACCGGATCACTTAAAATAATATATTTTAATGAATGAAAATTTAAGATAGCAATATCAGTTTGTTTAAATAAAATATCAATAAATTTAAAAGGAGCGTTGAACTGAAACTGCTGGAAATACCTATAATAATATGTAAGTAATTCATATGTATACATATTTACTATGTACATATTATGTAGAGTAATATATATACACGTTTCCTGCAATTAGCACTGTCAGTGTTATCCAAAAATTGTTGGTAATAATAATTTGGATGTGGACTTAATTTTCATTTTTCATAGTTCAGTTGCCCTGTCGTATCGGAGCCGGAAGAGTACACCGATGGATAAGAAACTATTATCTCTCAAGCTTTATCCAGTTACCTGACGATTTCCTGAAATATACAGCAATGCATAAACATTCTCGGTATTACGTGAAATTGGACATTTATTTCGTAAAAAAATAAAATTCGGTATCTCCTCCGCACTTAGCAACACGACAACTACAACCTTCAATAAATGCACAAAAGAAGGGAAAAACGTGACTGCCATTTGAAAATCCCATTTACATTTCGAAAATCATAATGCAAACTATTCAGTTTGTTCGATTTCGGTTCTTGTTACCATGCTGTGATTGCAATCAATTCTCTAGAAGAAGAGTCACGAAAAAGTAGTTCTCCTTGAGGAAAACAATCCTTTTTATATTCGCGAGTTGCAAGTGATACGAAATGTCAGTTTATTATTCTTCTCTGCATTAGGTATTCAAGAAAAGTTCGCCAAAACCCGTTATTCGAGGAAATTAGGCGATTCCTACACCAATTCACGTGCTTTGGTGCACGATTCGTCCGAAGAAGAAATTTTTATAAAATATAACAGATTATAAAATTTCTAGAAAAGTATCTCATCGGTACGAGCAGACTGAAAAGGTGACTGACCAGCTGAAGATACCGAAGGCAATAATGAAGAGACTAGTGGAATGTTTCCAACGGTGTGCGTGTAGAGAACCATAATCCTTTGGTTCCTTGTGCACCTCTCACTCTGGCCTGCATTACGATCCATAAGCAGCTTTCTATTACCACGACCTACGTAATAAAATTAAATAAGAAAAACGCGTTTACGTGACCAATGTGGGAATCACGCATAATTATCTTTCATAATATCATCAAGACATACTTCGTTGTCTTATATTATCTACGATGATTAAATGTAGTTTTTAAACAAATACCTTCGAGATGTTAAACTTAGCTAGCAGCGCAGCGGATCTTTTATTGCGTGTAATATTAAAAATCTTTATTTACTTGTAATCTTCTCATTTCCTCTTTATCTCTTTCGTCTATTTCTTTACTCTTGTCTATATTTTTCTATGCTCTTGTCTCACTCTTGTCTGTTTTTCTCTATCTTTCCCGCTTGTCTGTTTTTCTCTATATTTCCCTATGCTTACTCTTCTGTTCACTTTTTCCTTATATAACTTTTTCTTACAGTATAATTGGATTATCCGCTTAGGATTTTTAATCCCCTCAATATTTGGAATACAGATTCCCGTTAACAATTCTATCCTCAACACTCCTCCTGAATCTTTATTCCATTCCTAAATTTTTCACATGCTTTACCATTCCGGTTTTCTGATTTGTCTTCCACTTCTTGTTCGCATCACGCTTCCATCATCTGAAGAGCTACCCGCACTGGGTTCTTCTTTGTTTATTTTCGCTTCATCTTGTTGCATACGTTTTTCTTCCTTGTTATTATTTTTTTTTTTTACTTCTTGATCGGCTTTTGTCTCTATTTTCGCCCTCTATATAAATTTCGTTGTATTCTTCCAATGTGTCTGATTCTTCAAGTTCATCTGCGCTTCCAAATTTATTCCAATATGTGTGACCTTTCTCCTTTCTTTCTTCGTCATTTTTTCGATTTTTAAGTGGAAAAACGTTTTCGTCTAATGTAACGTTTCTACTAATCTTTATCAGATTTTCTTCGTTGTCCCATAATTTGTATGCTTTGGCGTGCGTGTCATATCCTATGAATATATATCTTTTTCTTTTAGGTTCCCATTTGTGTTTCCTCCTGTCGTCTGTACTCCATGCTCTGCATCCGAAAATCCTTAAGTGATCTATATTTGGCTTTTTTCCGTGCCATAGTTCGTAAGGCGTTTTACCATTTTTTGCACTCGTAGGCCTTCTATTCTTTAAATAACAAGCGGTTATTGTTGCCTCTGCCCACATATCGCTATACATGCCTGACTCTTCCATTAAACATCTCACTATGTTCATTAATGTCTGGTTTACACGTTCTGCCACTCCGTTCTGTTGAGGTGTTCTAGGTATCGTTAGTTCTCTCGTAATACCTGATTCCATTAAATATTCGTCGAACCTCTTATTTATGTACTCCCCTCCATTGTCGCTTCTTAAAGCTTTTATATTTTTCCCAAATCTTTTTTCGACTTTTCTTCTGTATATGTCAAATTTTTTCAAGGCTTCGTCTTTCGTCTTGATCGGAACCACTTCGGTATATCTTGAGTAATCATCCGTAAATGTAATTATATACCGATTACCTCCTCGTGATGTCGGACTTATTGGTCCCATTATATCTGTGTGTATTAATTCCAGAATGTCCGTTCTTCTGTTTTCACTTTTCCGTGGGAAGCTCTTCGCTCTTGGTTTTGCCGTTTCACATATATCACACTTTCCCACTCGTTCTTCCTGGCTTTTTCCCATCAGTTTCAAATCATTGTCGTTCACGTGGCCCAACCGTTGGTGCCACAAATTTGCTTCTTTTTCAACGTAATTCGTTCTTGGTTTAATTATATCATCTTCGACAATTGTGTACAGACCTTCTTTAATCGTAGCGAAGCACAATAGGCTTCTATTCTTGTCGCTTATTTCACATTTATTATTCCGGAATTTAAATTCCATTCCTTTTTCACACATTTTCGCTGTTGATAGCAGGTTTACTTTTAAACCGGGAACATACAATACATCTTCTAAAATTACCACAAGACCACCATTTTCTTTTCTCCATCTTACTTCTATGTCTCCATATCCGGCTGCCTTTAATGTTGTACCTCCTGCACAGGTAATTTCGTATTTTGCTTCTTTAAAATTTAGAAACTTCTCTTTGTTTCCTGTCATATGGTCGGTAGATCCGCTGTCAATAATCCATACTTTGTTTTCTTTTCTTTCTCCATATTTACAGCCAAGGTTTATACGTTTCACATATGATGATCTCTTGTCATAATCCTGCCTATTTCTATATTTCGTCTGTTCATTGTATGTTTGACATTCTCTACTAATGTGTCCAAACCTATTGCATTTAAAACACTTTACATTTTCTGATCTGTCATATCGACTTGTGTTTGCCTGTATTATTTCATCTCTAATTTCTTGTTTTCCATTTCTTCTCGTGTTAGTCCTTGTAGTCGTTGCCCTATATACCTTCACATCGTTCTCCGTTCTACTTTCTTTTAACCTTCTTTCTTCTTCGGCTAATTTCATTTTTAAATCGGCTGGTGTTAACTTTTCGTCGTCAATTTTTATGGTTCGTGTTAAGTATTCGTACTCTTTTGGTAATCCTATTAGCGTCAATCCCATTAAAACTTTGTTTTCAAATTTGAAGCCTGCGTTTTCTACCTTTCTATACAAGCTGCTTCTACGATTTGTGTACTCGAGAACATCTTCATTTTCATTTTTCTCCATATTAATGAATTCCTTCAGCATCAGTATGCTGTGGTAGCTGTCGAACTTCGTGTGGATTTCTTTAAGCTTATGCCATATTTCATTTGCCGTTGTACAATCCTCGATGCTATCCAAATTGTCGTCATCTACTGACAGATATAGTAATGACTTACACGTTTCTTCCTTTTTCAGCTGTGCAGCGTTCAATTCTGTCGTGTTGAACTCTAGTGCTTCCGAACAGCCCCTTAGGCCCAACAAGCCTCGCATCCGCATCGACCATTGTCGATAATTGCTATTATTTAGTCTTTCAAATTTCTCGTCCATTCTGTATTTATTCTTATTCTTCTCTTAATATTTAAACTGGGTCCATAACCTGTTAAACTTAGCTAGCAGCGCAGCGGATCTTTTATTGCGTGTAATATTAAAAATCTTTATTTACTTGTAATCTTCTCATTTCCTCTTTATCTCTTTCGTCTATTTCTTTACTCTTGTCTATATTTTTCTATGCTCTTGTCTCGCTCTTGTCTGTTTTTCTCTATCTTTCCCGCTTGTCTGTTTTTCTCTATATTTCCCTATGCTTACTCTTCTGTTCACTTTTTCCTTATATAACTTTTTCTTACAGTATAATTGGATTATCCGCTTAGGATTTTTAATCCCCTCAATATTTGGAATACAGATTCCCGTTAACAATTCTATCCTCAACACGAGAGACAACTTGGTATAATTTTATTATTATCATTGAATTATAAATTTTACCACTTTGAGAATGTCTACATACTGTAAAGGAATTTTAAATGGATTGCATGAACCGGAGTACAATTCCCAATGGGTTTTAATGCGGACTACTGTTGTTGTAATGCTACACCAACCGCCCACATTCTTCACTTAAAAGCCTAGACCAGCTACCTTTATAAGCTTTAGACGGCTCGTACACCGAAACAGATGACCGTATTTTATATTCCATTATTACAAAATGTACACGAAAAGAAACATCCTGCCCACCTCTGCTTTTCGGATCATACTACGCCACTGCTTGTTCACAACAAATAAAATGTATCCTTAAACTCGACTATCGTTCAAAATCTAATCAAACACTCGACAAATAATTGAATTGTGCTATCATATTATAAATCAGTTCTAATTTTCCTCTGTCGAGACTACGCATATCGACGACGTTGTCTCTGGAAGGAAAAATGAAAATATATTTATTTTCAAAATTCTTAGACATAATTTTAGAACCTCCAAGTCAGTGTCTGCGATAAATGGGAAGATCCAGAACAATCCGCACAATAACATAATAAATTATATTTAGTGCAAAGTAGGGCGGGAGTCTAATAATAATTTTTGTAATCGACATCAACAGCTGTTTTAAGATTTTTTGCATCTTCTCCTTGTAGTTCTCAAAAGATATGGGCCCAAATTTAAAAAAAAACATCAATTTATTTAAACGAATTTACGAGCGACCTTAAACACGGATCCAAAACAAAGTTCATCCTTTATAGTACATTTAAATTTATAAATAATGTCATTGACTTAATTGCTGCAGAAGATTTTATCACCGATAACTCTAAAAATGTATTCACCTGTATTTATTTAAACATTAGCCACAAGGTTGCTGCATTTTAACACACTAACAGCCAGCAGTTCAATCCAATCAGATTTCGTAATTGACATCTTCCGTTCCATTTCGTGATATTTTGGCGAAATAATTAATTTTTAAAACAATGCACGTCCTTGCTATAAAAACACAGAAGTTATGCCAACAAATTATAATTTTCACTTCGAAAGCGAAAGGTTTTAAAGACGAACCATCAGCAAAATTTTGCTCAAAGTCAAAACTCCCGAACGACCTTTTACCTCCATTATTCGTGGTTTTAATTTCCTTATTTGCCATGGCAATGAACTCTTTCTGATCGGCCAACCTTGTTACCGCATGCATAGTTTGAGAATTTAAAATGAATGAACCGTCGACCCTAATTTTTAAATATAATTGCCCCAAAAGAGTTGACTCGACCAAGCGACTCCTTTCTAAATGGAACAAATTCTTGAGGAAGTTGGCGGCGTCTGACGATGGGCAATACACAAAAGTGACCGCCAGATAAACCGTCAGATAATTTTATGAATAACCACCGCATTGAACATTTTTCCTAGAAATACGTGATTCACAAACTGCAAGGTTTATTCGACATACTAAAGGAATGAATGGTTTGGCATGATTTGCTCTTGGGTGGTATTTTTGATGATGTAAGAAATTGAATTTAAGTGTACCGTAATGAATTAGGTGATTTCGATAATCGAGAGGCCAGAATATTATTCGTGGTACATTACATTTTCTTAATGAAACGTGTATGGAAGCTTTAAACAATCGTATGTTGAAATGTTAAGAATGTCCACCCATCTACCGGAAGTAGGTTTAAGTGGCCCACTTGTTATGAAAATGACTGCAATTTAAATGTTTATTGTACATCTTATAATCAATCCCCTTGTAGGTCCAAGTATGAAAGAATTTGTTATCGAAATGGCTACTACGCTGTAAAGCTTGTCTTTTAGAATTTGACCTACGATACAATTAATTATGTTTTTATTTGCTTAATTATATCTTCTTCCTTCTCTCATTTCGAGATTTTATAAATTAGACAATTTTAGTAAGGAGCTAACTAGGCTTAGAAAATTTCCTAATTAATATCGAGAAGTAGAAATTAAAATAGCAGATTGATTTGGTTTTGGTCTGATGTTCACTTGGGTGTCATACATTTTTTTCGAAAAAATGAATGGCCAAAATGAAGTTTTTTTACATTTAATGGCCAAGTACAACTGGCAAAAAACAGGAATAAAATTTAAACAATTTTAAATGATGAAATAATTGATGTACCTACTTGGACGTAAACAAAAACTTTTATGACCTCGTGCACGAGATAATACCTATCCATAAACGTGAACGAAAACGTGATTTTTTTGAAAACGTGAAAACTTAGGCATCAACGGTCCCGCATCTGTCAGTTTTAAACGATTGAAAGGTTTCTGTGTAATATATTTTTTAAATTATAAAAATAACAGAAAGCAGCAATATTGCTTAACAATTTATTAGTACTATATTAACATTAATTTATAGTTTTGTTTATTATTAATCATTGGGTCAATTGTATAAAACGTTAGTGGTTGTACTTCGTACTTGGGCATACCAAGCTCCATAAAAATTTGATTATTGTTTAAGCTAATAATTAATCTTGAACAGATTATTATTTCAACAGAATGTGCGGGACGCGAAAATTGAATAATTTTTATTAGAAATAAGATTTTTGTTCTTTGTTTAGTGTTAAGTTGAAGACTTCAAATTTAATTCACAAAAAATTAATTACCAAAACAAACGCGGGGAACTACTCAAGCGAGCTATAATGCAATAATTTATTTTAATAAAATTTCACTTTGGTACCCGGGGAGTCCCGCAAAGAAAAATTCAACCAAAAATGCCAGCAAGTCAAGTCGAATCCTGCTTTATTTTGAAAACTAACCAACAGACCGTAATTGTTAAATACACTCTTAGGAATGAATGAAATTGTAGAATAGAATGATGATTTAGTTACAAATGTTCCGATTGTAGTACTATTCGCCCTTTTACAGGTAGGAAATTTAGAAACCCTCCCCTCAAGGTATATGGACCGTTAAAACGCGTGGCAACAAGCAAATTAAGGTAAGAATAATTTAGGAATTTTAAGAGAAACGGAAAAAAATCTAAAAGAAATAAAAATGAAACCTTTCAATATTGAATTGAAGCTCATAAAAACTATTTTTTTTATCAATATAATGACAATGACAATAAAATTGTCAATAGCCTTGTTTGAGACATTTCTTCTACTGAAGCTATAATTATTATATTGCATGAACACAATAATTATAAATTGCACGTCTAGTTTTCATGGGAAAATTTCGCGATGGAATCAGATGCATGACGTGAGCTAATGCGACTATTAATGTTGTGCACTTTTCTTTTGCCACTGCACAATAACAAAAAAGGAAGAAAATAATTATGAGAAATCTAGACTGTTGAACGTGAAAACTGCTGTGGAAACTCGATGCTTTATCCGTGTGCAACCCAAGAGAAAATAAATAAAGAAGTGTCACTTTGTCCCTTGGAGCACAATACACTACTTCAAATCGGGATTTTCTTAGGTTAATTTGACAATTTCACCCTTCTTGAGTTGAGGTGCTACACGAGTAGATAGCCTATACTCTGGTAAGAGATCACTCTCAAAACTATTTTTCCAATAAACAAACAACGTGGAGACAATAATTTAAAATTAAGTAGCATGTCACATCGACATTAAAGAACAATGAAGTCACAAAGAGGAACATCACGAAGTTACTTGCTTGTCGAGTGGTTAATGTAGTTAGTTGACCGATGTACTCGAAAAACTTGACAATTTATTATTAAATTACTAAATTACAAAATAACAGGAATTTAATTTGTTGTTGTAAGTTGGTTTCCTAAAGGTTGTTAACATATTAAATTTGATATTCTTGTTCACATTATACATTTCCACATTCTAAAGGCCTGGAGCATAGGCCGTTCACAATCGAACCGAATATAGAGTAAATAAAAAGTCTAAAAGCATCTAAAGAGGTTCGAGCGACGCAATAATCACTTATTCTAAAATAACGAGATTAAGGTTCGACAAAAGACAGGATATGTCCTAAAGAAGGGGGTGAGCTCGAAATAATAAAATGTCAGACGTTATACAGAGTGTTTTTGGATTTCGACGGTCGAAAATACAGTTTTTTTTCTAATTTTGTAAGTTATTCAACGCATTCCATTGTCGTTCTTATTGTGTTAATGTTGAAAAGGCCTTGGCTAATATGCTTAAGTAGTGAATCATTGACAATGTACGTCCGGCATTGTCTGATTTATTCTGCCACGATTACAAAATATACAGAGCTTTTGTTAAGAAATGCGAACTTTCTAATACATAATATATAGGTAAATCAACAATAAGGAATTTAAAGATTTCTTCATATGTTGTGATGTACTTACGAAGTGTGGAGCGTTGTGAGATGGAAGTGGTACCAATCCTGCAGGATGTTGAGGAGATAAGATAACGTGTCGCAGTGTACCATTTTCATCTACGATTTGTTGAACTACGTGTCCTGGTGGCACTTGCACAGGCATTGCTATGGGTGGCGACGAATTTGTCGACACCATTGGTACCGTCACCGGACCTGAAACAATAAAATCAAGTTAATAAAATTGCAAAATTTCTTTCAATTCCAAGAAAACGTTCCACCATGTAAACACTATTTTTAACGATTCTCATCAGCAAGCAATTTATAAAATCGGCAACACACGACAACCAAATTACCTAATTCACGGAATACGAACTCCAATTTGGAAGCCAACACATTTTTTTCAAAATACGAGTAAACAAATCTGTTCAGCAGGTCAAATTGGTATTTTTGCACATATTGTATGTATACTTGGCGACCAATATAAGTGCAATAACCGTGCTCGATGACGCACACTTTGCCACTCCCAAATGCTAATTTTACAGAAATGCTGCTTTTTCCAATACCTTCGATAATCATAAAAATGAAGTATACCAAGTATACTTTTCGCAATCGTACAAAATTACCAAACAATGGATCGAAAACAAAAAGTTGAATAATTCACCAAGAACGGCCCAACTGCAAAATTAGGTTAGAGTGGCTAATTTTAACTTCCAAAGTAAATATCAACATTAATAAAGTATTCTCGCTAAAAGTGTTTTCGGCGGAGTTGGAGTAAAATAAAAAACGTCGACTAATTATGTCTGGAAATCGAGCAATTTAGTTGTCCAACGAAAAACTTCCTGGGCTAACCATATCAAAAACACAAGTTTCGGCCAAACACACTGCTTATAAAGTGGAGCATCGATTGCGGTTCTAACCTCCTTTTGATGTGAAGAGGTTTCTGGAAGATCAACAGAAAGTTTATTCCAAGTTCAAATTTGCATTGAGCGATAACGCGAAGACATTAATTGTGGTAATTAGGCTATAAATAGTTTTAATTTTTACTACCAATTTCCTTGTTAATTGTTAGTTATTATGCAAGAGTGTTAAATTGAGAAAGCTAAATTTAGACGGTCGTCATAACAAAAAAATAATATAAAAAGTTACCCCGCAGAAAATTTGGAACACGCGCCGGGGGTGTTCCACTGCTTCTTCGAGACAGTCAATAATTGAACATTTTTAATAAAACGATGGAACTAGAAGGCCAACATCAAGATCCAAAGGACAATGGCATAGCCAAGGACGTTTTCGGTCGCCGCCTATAATAGTTGACCGGTTAGCTTATCTACGTCATCATCAAATGATCAATTCTGTTAAAATTTAAATTTTATTGAACAAAATAAAGTTTCCTAAAAGGTTTGCTTGTTACAAACCAAAAAAGTTAAATGTTTAGTTGTGACTCAAAAACTATAATGACCTTCACATATTATATTCTCTCTCCAAAAGAGGTCAAAATCGATTAAAATATTTTAATCCCACATTACCTTCTCGAGAAATCTTCGACGATATCGGAGGAGATGCACATCCCGAACTAACTTTTGATTTAAACATCCAATTTTATAAACAATTACAAAATATTATATACCGAAAAACCCATTAACAAAGACACAAAAATTTAAGTAGGTACTTGAATTACAATTTTGTCTTCTTGACCTAGTAAAATTCTTGTGCATATAAATTACTATAACTAAGTTTTGGTCAAGTGAAATGTTACAAAGTAATTATACATTTTTTAGTGTTCGTCTATTTATTTTGCAATAGGTATAATAATGGGTAGTATGCGTAAATGTTAATATTTCAAATTTAAATAAATAAAAGAAAATTAAAAACTACTTTCGGATTCTCATCAAGAAAAACAGAAGTATTTGCTTATCCAATATAATTATTATTGGTATTAAAATACAGGGTGATTCTACAATGTATAAAAGCACCGTAAAATTTTACGACAAGAAATATATTAAAAAAATGCAAAATTGATGAAAAATTTAAAATCCTATCACGTACCATAAAGTACGCTTTCTTCGATATTCCATGAAATTGAATTACATGCACACAGAATGTAAAATGGAACCTTTCCATCAAAGAGCATCAAACTATTCAGGAAAATTTTAAAATGACAAGGTCTCTCCTTCACAGTCACAATGAAATAGCTAGTTGCAACCAAGACAACCCTTTCGAGGATAATGCAAGGATCATACATAGTGGCGCTACAATCCAGGGTGGATTTTAGCTGACCACTTCATTTTATAGGTTGCGGTTAGAATCAAGTTCTTGCTCCATTCGGGCTCGAACCAGGGATCTCTACTTAGTTCAACCTTAGAATCAAGGATAATAAAAATAAAAATTAGTCAACAGTCGAAAAACAAACCGCACAAGATGGAAACTGTACACCCTACTCGAGTGAATAATGCTGCCATTTCGTTCTTCGGCTAATTAATTTTTTTTTTAATTTTCAAAATACTTTTTGGAGGGAACTCTGGATTTTTAAGGCTACGCGAAGTTAAAGCGGAAGCCACATACCATATTAACAATGTCTAATTTTCAAAATTAAATATACATTAAGCTAAACGAACCGTGCAATGTTAATAATAATTTTGCTAAAATTTGTTTACAAATGCTAATATTTTTACATTATTAAATTACAGTTATAATATTGTATATATTGGTAGCCGTAACTGTAACAAATAGAAACAAAATAACTGTTGAAATTAATAAGAATTATAGGCCACCACGTTGTGTCCTTTAAATGAATTTACAAAAGAAATTTGAAATTCGATAGGAGGTAAGAAAACGAATTAGACACAACATAATTATTTAAATTAATATATTATAGATATTTCGCAAGTAAATATACTTACGAGCAAATATATTTTCAAAAATAATCGCATTCGTGCATCAAAACTGCGGAAAAAATATAAATAAATTTTACTGCAATACTAAAAACACTTATTTGCAATTTAATTGTCGCCAGTGTTTTTCAATAAAATTGCTAGTCTTTCTGAAATATTAAAATTAATTTGCCGATATGTAGAAAAACTGAAACGTTATTTGAAAATTTCCTATTGGTTTGCAACATTCCATTATACGTAAAGAATGTCAGTTACGTATACAGAAAGTAATTTTCATGCACCAAAGATTAAATTTTTCACATTCCATCATAAATGCCATCGCGATAAGTACAAAAATGTAGAAACCCAAAAAGATTTGTTTGCAAAACTTGAAATTTTTTCTATTGAAATTACCTCTTGACCCATCCATTCAGGAGCTCTTAAAAAAGTCCGAAATATTTTTCAACTAAAATTTCCAGCAACGAATTTATCAAAAAAAATGCGGTTATGTCATCAGTGCATTCATTAAGCTATCTTCAATGCATTATTTCTGGAGAACCACTTATGAGTTAATGGCCGACTGCGCCACGAGTAGCTATTAGTTAGGAAATATGAGGACGAAGAGATTTGACCCACAATCAAATAATTTATAAGGGAATCGAAAGTATATTATCAATTTTATTTTTTCCTCCTACACACACAAGTACTTTCCAAAACAATGCGATAATGTGATGATGGATTGTCAATCAACTCTTTCTGAATTTTAAATGAAGTTTCTTCGGCATCGTTAGTAATTAAATTATGGTTTTTCTAAAATTGTTAGGTAACAATTGCAGTGTTTTTTTTACCAAGGTTGAATGGATCCGGTGCAAGTAATTCTCCGTCATAAAATACATTGCAGTTGCACAGGTAATCCATAATCCTGTTGGTACGTGAAACAAGTTCACGACTTTTCTCATCTTGCTGCTTATTGAACTGCCAAGTATTTCTTGGTTACGAATTTAAGAAAAAATCAAATTCGATACTGTTCATGCTGTTTCAGTGTAAACAAATCAGTTTTCTAAAGTTGCCCAATTTATCATCCTTCGATCATAAATTAAGCAAGGACTTACTAAATTTTTCATAAATAAAATTTATTTGGAATTAATGCGATTCAAGGTCGCCATACTATAAAACATTAATGAAGAGACACCAAAATTAATTACAAATTTTGTAATACCTGAAATTTACATATTTTACAGTAACAAATAATAATAATGATTCAAATACAGGAATGTCAATAAACTTCGAAGGTTTTTTTTGGGTAAACCTCGAAGTATAAAAATATAACTGAAAATGCGATTTTCCGACCCGGATTTTCAGTTTTAAAATAACCGATTGTTCATATTTTTTATGGAAAATAATTTACTTCTTATGTTTTACGTGGTACTTCAAATTTATAACTTTCTAAAGCCCATTTTCTCCAGGATGCTGTTTTTTTTGAAAGGAACAAATTTACAAGCTATGAAAAATTTACATCGGTTGACCGTATTGTAACGTAACTTTCACTTCCTATTTCGTCATTAAAATTTTATCAATAATAAAAATTCAAACAAAAAATTTGTTCATGAAAAATCCTCAGACTTAACAATACAACGAACTCATATTACTCGTAATAATTATGATAAATAAATAATAAAAAAAATTATTCCCGAAAATATAAGAAATGTTAGGAGTCGGGGGGCTGTAGTTTATTAGCTTCAAATATTTTTGAGTGCCCCCCGTAAATAATAACAATTATTTCAAGTTAAATATCCTTAGCAAAACTGTAATGACATTTTTCAACTCGATAAATTATTCACAGCGATGTAATTATTATTATTATGAATAATTTTGTTTATGTATAATAATGAACGGAATACAATATTTACTAAAGTTTAATTATTTAATAATTAAGTATATAATTAAAAATTATTATCACTAAATATTTGTAGAAAATCATCGAGTAATTCAGAAGTTGTTTCGTGATTTGAATATTTTAGTACTTATTCGTAATATTATTTTTCAATCGCAAATTGTCATTATATTTCCATTATTGCAGTTATAAAGCCAAAGTCAATCCTATAATAGATTATAAATTAACCTGAATTAAATAGCCACTAAATATTTGTGGAATGATAATGTAGATATTATTACTGTTATTTTCATCTAAAATTGCATTTAATTGCAATTGTTGTAGTTTGTTTTAAATTAACATTTTAACCTAGCCGAAGAGGATACGTATCATAATATTATTATTATATTATACAAACTGACCGTTTATTGCCACATTTTTCGTACTTGAAGTATCCTTTTTTGTTATTTACAAATTCCATAAAGGTATATACTTGGGTTAATAGTATTACAGATTTTCGGAAAAGTGGCCTACATATTAATAAATCAATTAATTATTTTAAGCTTATGACTCATTTAAGTAAAACATTCAACGGAAAAAGATTTCCAGTTGAATCTTACGTTAAAAATAATTCCTTTTACTTGAATAATTTAACTTTTAGCCAAAAAAAATAGCTCAAGTTGCTTTAGTTGATCAGTTTTAGGCTTATTAAAAATACATTTACTACAATTTCCATATAGAAGTTCAGTTCACTTTTTATCGAAATTTGATTATAAGTATAAATTAATTATAAGTCGAAAAACTTAAGTTCTTTGTTGACAGGAAAAATATCATGTTTTATTCGGAGCAAATATGTGCATCTTGTGGATCGTTTGTAATTTTCGGACTCCCTCTACACAAACTCCCCACAAAATGTCGAACATCGGCTTCTAATAAACAAATTATAAATTCCTTTTATGTTGATTGGCAAAAAATTTGTATTATTATTTATTAGTATTTGTAAAAAAAGGTTAGGTTATTTAGTTAATCTCACCATAGTCTCCATGGACAGTGCAAATGTTGCTATGAGCGGGGCACAATTCTGGTGGTGCTCCAGGCACGTAATAGTGATTATCGGGATAATATTCTCCATAGGGTGAAATGGGAGAACAGTACATGTCATTCTGTGGCTCCTGAACGACGCTTTGACTGGCCACCATTCCTCTTCGTCCACCAGTCAGACGTCCTCTGGGAAACGCACCACGACGCGACACTTTTTAAGATGCACCAACACCAAATTATTCACAATTGCCACAAATTCACAAATTTTTTTTCTCAATAAAAAGCACAAAGTAATAAAATATTTCCAGTTGGTAAAACGGTAAAAAAATTCTCACTACAGTTTCCACAACTTTCTTGACCTTTCTCGTTTCTGTCAAAATAAAATACATAAGTCAAAATTAATGTTGAATGAGAATTTTCGTGGATTGCAGTGCAAGCTAAACTAATACTTCGCTATATTGCAGTAATTGACGTCTGCCAACAGAAATTCGAAGTTACACCCAAAAACTTGACTCGGTTACATTTTAGCGGTGAGTCATTTCGCGATAGAAAATCTGTCGTGAAAGCCTAAAACCCATTAAATCACCTACACGTATTGCCAATGACAAGTAGGTACACACACATTTTTAATATATACAATAATATACATAATTATTATGTAAATAAAAAAAAATATATGAAATTGCAATATGCTCTTGGGTTATTTTGGGAATAAACAGAATTTTATTTATAACTTGCAAAAGTACGACCTTGATCTCGGCAGAAGATGCAAAATTACATTTAAATCTTCCAAAAATTATTTTTTAAAATATATATTTTTATAGTGGTTCGAAATATAAACACATCATGCGGTAGCCATGCAACCAAAATAGAAAACAAACATACAGTGCACCGCCAGACTCTATCCAGACTAATTTTGTCAAGTGGAAGGTATCAGTTTTGTATGGCGTCTGTGCTATTTTAAGTACTCATTGATATCTAATTGTATGTACAAATAGAGAAAAAAATAGTAGGAATCGAGGTTTCGTTTTGAAGACAAATTTTCCGACGTCTGTGCCAAATATCAACCTGTTGCCAACGACCTTCAAGATGTAAAAATTACAGAAATAGAAACGAGAAGTAATACAGTAGAACCTGGATTAAGCGTGAGCGGATCACCACTACTAAAATAATATAATATATTGAGGGGTTTTATTGTAAGTTGATAGTGTAAACCCCTTGGTTTATATTTTAGAGGAAAGTAATGCGAAAATCTGGATGTTTGTTTATATTACTCAAAAGAGAGGTGCATTGCATTTCCTAAAGTTCTACGCTCTCGGTTTAATTAATATTTCCAATTAGCGCCGATAACAAGCTTAAATGAAATAAATAATTAAACATTTTATTATACGTACACCGGGTGTGTGTTATAGTAGCCACAGTACTATACTGGAGTAATAGTTTAATTTCTATTAGGACGATTACATAAGTAAAAACTATGAGATATCATTTCGCCCACGGGCCAAGACTGACCTTAGGTCGGCCTTAATTGTGCTAGCAATAAACCCCTATCATTACACACATAAAACTGGCTTTCGGTTAAATTTTTGAAACTTCCTATTCTAATTATGTGTCTCTTGATGATAACAAAATTTGCATGGCTGCCAACAAAAAATGTTAAATATTTTTAACAAAGAAAACATTCGGAATTGCAATTGGTGCAGAACCACACAAGGGTCATTAGTTTAACCATTTACGAAACTATTTCAAGCTACAACGTTTTTTTTTATAACCGGACTAGTTTTATCAGAAAACATAAAACATTAAATGCATGTGCATAAAGCAGGTCTTGTATGCAAACGATGCATGCATAAACAGACAATTTTTCAACATTCTTCGTGGCTCCCACTACATAAACCTCGCCATGAGATTTTCCAGCCGTTACTTTTATGAAAATATCACACACATACAGATATGAGAATTTTTCAACAATGTAAATGGCAAATAATTTTTAAATCAAAACTTGAAACGAACATACATACAGTTACTCACATAAATATTCGGACACTCCTATGTTAACAATGTTAATTTGACGTTTTCAAGCCGTGTTTTTTTATAGAAAAATCGCTTTTACAGCAAAATTTTGTAGACATTTTTTGTTGGAAATTTCATTGCCTTAAATTTTGTTTCTATACATTTTTCTATTTTGTTGCACCGGTTCCGACTGACAGCGACTTGAAAAAGACTCGGTAAAATCAAAAAAATATTATCATCTATATCTCAGAAACGGTGCGACCAATTAGAAAAATGAATATGAACAAAACTGTAGAGAATGAAATTTACAAAAAAAAATTGTATATTCATTTTTTTATTTGGATGCACCGTTTCCGAGATTTAGATGATAATATTTTTTGGATTTTACAGGGTCTTGTTTAAGTCGCTGTTAGTCGGAAACGGTGCAACAAAATAGAAAAATTTATATAAACAAAATTTAAGGCAATGAAATTTCCAACAAAAAATGTCTACAAAATTTTGCTGTAAAAGCAATTTTTATATAAAAAAAAACGTCTTAAAAACGTCAAATTAACATTGTTAACATAGGAGTGTCCGAATATTTATGTGAGTAACTGTACATAATATCATAATAAATACATTGTGATGCATGCATGCGAAGAGAGCTCAAGCTGAGCGCAGGCCGAGTTTAAATAGTTTCTATTTATTTGGAATTTTTGACGATGGAAATTAATATGGACTCGAGAATAATATTCCGTTAAATTAATAGCGTTTATGCATACGTAATTCAATAAAAACTGATTAAAATTATTGCTCAAATGACTCCCTATTAATGCTGTGACCTTATAATATCCCATACTAACAGACCAATGAATGATTTTATGAATCATACCAGTTTGTCACCAAATAATCTATTAAAACCTCTCGTTAATGATTATTAATAATAATTATTGCCAACGAGAGAATTTTCAATTCCTTTTTCTAATAATAAGGCAAGCCAAAAGTTTATAGAAGCCATTCACTTTCATTAATATCATAAAAATAGAACATAAAATACAAAATCTAATCCAGCTCACATTAGAAAGCGGTTTAAATGAAGATTCATCAATTTCAATTTCCATCTTGCGACTTTAATTTTTACGAGCAAATTATTTGCAATAAAGCAACTTTCATTTAAATCGGACAAAAAATGATTTAAGAGACAGGATGTAACTCCAATACCACCATATTCATGGAAGCAAAACGAATAGAAAAGACGGATGCTGTTCATTAAAGAGTTCTTCAATATTACAAGCCTTTTTTTTAAAAGGACAATTCCCAATCGTTCGACCAGTGCTTTAACAACAGCCGGATGTATTTCAAAAGATGCAAATGAACCGACATCGCAGATACTCGCTCGCAATTATCTAAAGGTCGTAGAAAGTGGTAGAAGCGTTTCTTGCATTTTCTATCCAAATCTAGGGCATAGTTAATGTTTCCTAGTCGAGTGATTGATATCATTCAATTAATAAATCGCATGCAAATTAAAAGTTTTGCAATGCAATACCAAGTTAGTTAACGAAATTTTAAATTGCGAGACCGATGAAGTTTTCAAAAGTTCCGTCTAATTTCGATCATTTTCTAAATATTATCGCCAATAATATGGAATCGTAAAAATTAATGTTGCAGATCGCCCACGCGGTATAAAAAATATTAAGCAGACTCTCGAATGCCTCGCGATGAAGATTTAAAAAAATACAAAATTCTACATAACTATTAAATAATTAGAATCGATTAGGCCAGAATTGATCGGCCAGAAATGAGTCAAGTCAACTTTGGTGATTGATAAAAGACACAAATACGTCAATTAGTCAGTGTACGTCACGCGCTTCATTAGTAGTGCCACACGAATTGGTTTACATCGTAAACATTTTATTACAAAGGAAAAAAACGTTTCCAAATGTTTCGAATTCAACACCTGATGCAATAATTAATTGGTTAAATCGAAAATTTTAAGAATGCTCAAATTTTAATTGCTAATTGAAACATTTGAATATTTCGATGACCCTTCTTTGTAAATCGCGTTGTACCTATTTATACGGAGGTCGAAGAAGATGCTAATTTAAGTGGCAACCTATACAACTTTTAAATTATAACATTTAAGTTTTTAATCCGGTTCGTTTGCAATGTTTATAATAGCAATCAACGAAAATCGCCAAGTGGTAAGTAAATCTAAACATTACCATCTGGTTTTTCTATTTACATGCGAAAATTATTTAGGTGCTCACAGTTTTTGTAATGCCATTGGCCATTGTACGTAATAGCCTTCCAGAACGAAGTGGAAAAAAAGGCATGGTAGGCAATTAAATAAAAACAAATCCAAAAAGTGGATAAAATGACGATTACCGCACGCCTAGGTTTTTACTAGACTACTGCTGCTATGCGGACGTTCGGTAATATTCAACCCTTTATTAGCTGAAACCCTTCAAATTGCTAATTGTAAATTGATATCTTTTATTAGTCTCTGCAAACTGTTTACCGATCCTTTTGGAATTCAATAAAACTACACGTATGTAAATTTAACATCCAAGAGACTGTAGACGACCTTCATTTCTACTTGGATGCATCAAACTTAAAAATGACGAAAGCAAGTTTATGCAAAACTTGTTAATAGGTTTAGTAACATAAAGGCCATCAGACGTGGTAATTTCATTTTGTATGGTTCGACAAGATAGAAAATCGTTGTGCCTTGTAGCAAGTACACGTATAATGGCAAGTTCATTAGAGTTGGCGCTGTAATTTAATTTTTGAGATCGAAAAGTTGCACAAGATATAAATAAAAATAAAATTATCCTGGAATTTTTATACTGGATCGACCACTTTTGCTTATATCCAAGGCTGACGAAGTCATTGCACCTAAAAAAAAAAAAAACAAAAAAGTGGAAAAGTGTTTTCAAGTTGTTGGGAGATAATACGAGGTTAAGTTAATCCTCCGCTTCTCACCTAACCCAATTTTGACAACACGTTTTTCCAATTAGCATCCAATCGTAACCAAAAGTAATAAAAAAAATTGGGCTGCCTTAATTAAACTTCTTAGATGTCATTAAAAATTAAATTACCTTTAAAAAAAGTTGTAGGTACGAAAAGCAACGGTTAATACACGAAATTGTATATTAAACAAACTCCTAACAAAAACAAAACAATGCCAACTTAATAGATAATAGAAGTTGGTACGATATTATGAATTAAATCCCATACTTTCACTAACATGTACCATGTAGGTGCACAGACCATGTTTCCTGTTTTGAAGAAGTACAATTCACTGGGAAATTATTGCACGAAATACTTTATCTTGGACAATAAAATACTTAAAAATTTCCAATTTTAAATAATACTTTCAAAAAAATTTTCATAATTAAATAACGATTTCAACTCTGCAACTTGCGCATTATAATAATTATTACCGGAATGGCGTATCACGGGTGTTGGCATTAAATCTGGAAATGCACATTAGAACCTCAAAAACAATTCAAAATAAATTACACATTTATGGCACGAATTAATAAGCGGTTCTGCAAATTTAACAACCAACAATGAAAAAATTCGACGAATGGATTCTGACTACTACCAGTTAAATAACAAAAAATCTAATGATATAAATTAGTTGCATTACATAACCACAATGTAATCAATATAAAATAAAACCATGTTAGCAGAATAGTTTGTTATTAGAAAATAATTAAGATTGCAACTGATGGGAACCAGCTATAATTTAATGATTAGCAATTATCCAGGAAGTACATACACTACATTGTCTCCAACATAACACTCGATATCTATGAGACATATCCTATAAACAACATCTAGGAGATATGCATAAATAATTGGCTAAAATATGTTCGTCTACACAGGTGTACATATATCCATTACATTCACACTTGGGACCCTGGACGTCATCCATTGTATAATATAGGATCTTTAAAATAGATATCACCAGGATCTCGCAGAGGTAAATTGGCCATAAAGGTCATCGAGTGAGCGTTCCTAGTCCAATACACAATTGGTCTGGAATGGCCGGTCTGCATCGTCTATGGGGCCGACCATTTAATGACCGGAAGTAAAAAAGTTCTCGGCCCGTCTCTGCTAAGTTTCAACAGGATGGTCTAGCGGTTAGCATTTAAAAGTTTAAATTTATTAGCATTTTGTAACCAGATTCGTCATATCTTCTTCTTCTGCCGCAGTCAAAACTCTTTCTTATAATAGAAAAAGGAAATGTGCCTTTTAATCTCGGTTACATTGAACGATTCTGTATCTAATTTGATAACCCCTTTCACCGCGGGAAAGTCAATTGTTCGCACAAATCGATAATTTAACATTGCAGAAAGATTCTAGAAAATAATTACAATTAGATTTTACAGTTTTTTTTTCGCTAAACTGTGTCGTTAACAGTAGTACGCATAATAACAACTTAACGTTAATTCTTACGTAATAATAAAATTAGCATTAATTTTATTAAGCTATTTAAATTAACTAACTGGAAAATCAATTTCTAAGAAACAAATCAAAAGATAAAAGTTTAAAATTTAAATAACAAAATTTAAATAAGGTGTTTGTTTACTTTAACATCAAAACTTACGACGCGCACCTAATACTTGAAAATGACGTAGTCGAATATTTTCATTTTTGGGAAATCCAAATGTCTCAAAAAGAGTGTGCAATCATACTTTCTCGTTTTCGGCTATAAGATTCTTAATTTATTGTAAAAAAATGCGTAATTTGAGTACCAGTACGGTAATTGGCCATTGTAAATTGCAAAGAATTCACGTAAATATAGCGAAACATCAAAGAGCACAGCTAACGGAAACTACAGGTAATGTCAAAAGTATGTCGACTACTACTCAACATTATTTAACCTAAAGCATATGCGATTTATTTTGTAGATCAAATAATGATCAACAGTTGCACCAAACCTATTGATTTATCAAAGAAATAGAAATAAATTAATCATAATGTGTATTATGTCTTAATTATCTTACAAAAATTTCGCCTATCGCTTTTATGTGTGTAAATATACACAAAATCAAAGTCTAAATATTCAATCCAAATCAATTTATTTATGTAAACAGATACATATATTTATTTCGAAGAGTCGTCTTACCAAACTACTATTATACAAGTTAATCATCGATATCGGAGGTCTGCGACGATTCCAAAATTAAATTCTTCCCAAAGGTCTGTAATTTCGCGCTGGGTATACTGCAGTGATCCGAAGTCTCAACTGCATTATCGGACTAGGCAAGTAATCTAAGTACCCCCCTTATCCAAATAAAAACATCTTCCCCGAAATTCTCAATCTGAGGCTGAGTTTTTGAAAATAATAATTGAGAAATGCTAATAAAATTCTATGTGTTGACAAATAGAAAAAAAAAAAAAATTTCAACATAATCAATTTAAATGAACCTTCAACTTTGGAAGCCAGATATTGTAAGTAAATGTTGGGGATTACCCGATCTATTTGGATATCCAGTTCAACAAAACAAAAAGTAATCAATTGTTATGAAATATAATGTAAGTACATAGCTGGTGGGTTAAAAATGTTTTATAATGCTTTTAGTACACACAATCTGAAAGTCAAATAATAAAAAATGAGAACTAAAAGGAAGCTTTTACAAACACTTGTGTATAGTTTGTTGTCGAGGCATTCGGCTAAGTGCTAGAAAAACCATAAATTGTTTCTACGGTTAAATGTCGCCGTAAATAGTTTAACTTAGCCTATGTGTGCTGTAATCACATGATATGTAGAATATAAACCATGATATCATTTCCTACCAACATTCGTACAAATTGCAACAAACTTTTTTTGAACGATGACATATTATGGCATATACATTGACCCAGTTCAAATCAAAACACCTTGTACCGATAGTAAACAAAGAAGAGAAAACACCAAATCATCCTTTAAAGTAATTATAACAAAAATTTTATTTTAAAGAGTTATGTAATGAAAATAACATTAGAAGCTTGTCGAAAAAAGCAACACGCACACACCATCCGATGTTCTCACATGTGAAGAAGCACTTGTTGACGAGATCCTATGTGAAAAAAAGCCCCAGTCTGTATAAGTTCAACATACATACAAATCAGTTCTCGAGATTTATGAAAAATACTCGCGTACATGAAAAACAGTAATCAGTTTCTAGAGTTTTAAAAGAAAATTTGTGGAATAGAGTATTGTAAAGTTTACATAATAGAAAACTTTCAGTTTTTGTATAAAACAAAATAATATAATAAAATTGAACCTTTCACTTCTATTTCTTAAATAAAGTCAGCGTTTCGTATTGAATATCATCCAACGAATAAAAAAATTCTAACCAGTATTGGAAAGTTGTTGAGAAGTAATCGAAAGGTAAAATTCTTGTACACGAATCAACGAACTCGATATTTTGCAGCAGCGTTTTTAATAAATTGCATAAAACAAGGAGTGAAACTATCAAATTTTTTCAGAAATCAGGTGCAGTTAGGAATGCAACTTCTGTAAAAGAAGCGGTCGTACGCATGTGTTAATGCAACTCCGAGTTAATGTCCGGTTGACCGCTGGATTGAGGCCAGCAACAGGTTGTCATGTCGATAACGCATCTAGATGTTTTCTATTCCAAAATCTCAAATCTGTACGAGCAGACTTTGGGGAACGGAGGTGCCGCATCCAAGGAAGCAAAAGTCCGTTTCGCAGGATAGAAGAACAAATGCGAAACAATGGATCGATAGGAATATTATAATTATCCATTTTCTATGGGAACGCTAACGACCGAGTATACAAACTTTCACCACCTATATTCACGATTAAATTATTATACTATGTGATTATATTGTAATAATTACACTTGTGAAACAGCCCGGATCTGTACAGCAATACAACATACAGAAGGTTGAAGTTTTAGCTTGCACTTGGTATCCACGTATACCATCGTCTATCCATAACATACACAAAACAACATTTTCTTTTTTTCAAACAAGAAAAGCTCGAACCTGGCCAAATTTATAATTTACACTACGTTATAACGTCCAAATGCCCGTAGTCAAAAACAAAAAAAAATAAAAATAGTGCGACAAAATGTCAAAAAGACACGTCACATGAAGTTTTGGCTATTTCAAAATTTTCAAACCAAACAACGTCGAGCTTTCTTTTACACTTTGTGAAAATTTTAAGAAATCAACTCTACTTACGTCGATTAAATCCACAAAATAAAATAATTTAGTCACGTACACGCACCCACACATAAATATTTAACATCAACTACAGAAAACTGGTGAGTGACTGAATCGGGCTCACCGACCGGACTTTGAGTACGTGTCGCCTTAAAATCGGCACGAACCGGCAATCGCCGACAAACAACGAATCAAACTTTTTAAATTGCTCTAATCAAATAATTCCATTTTCTATTTTATAACAATATTTCGAAGAAATGTGTTTTCCAACTTAAAAAACACCCCCGCAGCACAATTTCAAAATCTCAAACAAAAGTATTGCGTGGGGGCATATCGCCACCCACAAGAAAACAGGTTATCAAAAATTAGGGTGGTCTCCAGAAATAATTATAACAATAAATTCTATTCTCTTGTCACTACACCCTCTAAACAAAATTAAGAACTCTCTTACGTGGGCCATAAACTAGGAGTAGCTACATCACCATATTTCAGCCATCAAACGCGTGCCCTAAAGCTAGCAGCGCTCTTATCAGTCTTCCTTTAAGCTGCTTCATGACCCATCAAAATCAATGACATCTCTATTATCTCACCTAAACTTCCTTGTTATGATTAAAGGACAAATCTATTGTTTCGACAACATATTAAACAGTGTCACGAGAAAAAGATGAATTAAGATCTAAAGATAGTCTGGTAATTCCATAGGAAAAACTAGCAATTACTCAATATTTAGATTCAATATTATAATGAAACCAAATTTGCGCCACAGAAGTGACATTCGATTTTACAAAAAAATGCAATAGTCATCAGAACCCATGAAGCCCGGGCTTGTGGCGCTAAATTTCAGAAGACAGCTTCCTTTTCTCTATAAATTATTCTAATAAAAAAAATAGTCAACTGTAAAGTCGAGAATAAGGGCGCAAAATATTTAAAGGCTTGCGGCGTCAAACTTGCGTAATACGCCTCTGATCGTCATAATATTATATTGTATGTACAGGGTGAACTCGACTTTAACTACAGATATGAAATGAAAAATAAATTATAATAATCTACATTTTTGTTGACTGCGACTTACAAGTATGTAGGCTTGTTTTCACTCCATTCAATAATGTAAGCTATATTATAATAATGATATATCGTTTGGAGTCACGATATATCACTTTATCAAAAATTTTCTATTTTGGCATTATTTCTTATTAGTAGGCGTATGAAATTTAGAATATAGTGTCAAGTTTGTCACTAAATTATCATATTTTGGTTCTTCACCTTTTCTCGTTTCTTTATACTTAATGCATATTTTTTCTTTTATGCTGAAACTGAAAAATTAAAACAAAATTATTTTTAACAAAAATTAACGAATTTTTTGAAAGAACGCTTCTAGAAATATAAAAAAGAATCTTGTAAGTACTTTTTGGGGGGCGGCAAAACCCGAGTTGAAAATTAATAACCAAAGTTGATTTTAATTTTAAATTTGGTGTTAAAAGTAGACATAACACGACTTTTAATTATTGGAGTGTAATAAAATTAAAAACGTCACTCTTAATGTCAGAATTAAAAGAACGCTATTTAAATAAGTCGCAGCCAACTATCTGCATTCATCCTTAGTTATAACTTGAAAATTAATTAAAACATTTAAAAGCTGTCCAAGTAATTTTATTTTCCTCAAAAAGATGTTTTTTTTACAAACAACCAAGATAATCGTATTGCAAAGTGGAAAAGTTGCACTTTGGTTTTGGTTTTCAAAAATCCATTTTTCCAATTATCCATATTCCACAAAAAGATTAGAAATATCTAAACAAAACTGTTTTCAAAATTATCTTTCGTAAGTGCTTTTAATCGCGTGTCCGTGGTCACTTTCCTTTTTTCCTTTATTTGTGCATTCCTCCATTTATACTACAAAAATGTATTAGATAATGTTAAACCACAAGGCAAATTTATTTTTACATTAAACTATTTTTAAATAAATAAAAATTTAATTTTTAAAATGCAATCCAAGTTGGTCCTGGATATCTGAATCGTTGATAGTCCTCGCTCATCCCAAAAATTGTCCGATCTGATGCTATTTAACAAACTAAATTATTTCGAAATTTCTGAACAAAGTTGTCATTTGGAATTCAAAGGACCTTGATCGACTTTTATTTAAGAACAAGTTTTCGTACACGGCTTGATGCAGATTTTGTTCCCAGGCGTCCCATATAGATACCACCAGTTTGCGAATGGCATTTTCAGATGTCTATATCTTCGAATCAATAACATTAACTGGAAAACAGGTAATCCCCAATTTCAGATCTTTTTATACAACAACTCCTTGTTTTTCATATCAAATAATACTTTTCTGAATTGAATATTATTTTTCTGATTTCAGTTTAATTGAAGTAGGTAATAGTAGTTTGTACAATAAGTGGCGAAAGTATAAAAGACACAGAAAAAACAGAACACCGATTATTTATTTTTGAGATAAAAAAAATTAAGCCCTTGTGGTAAAACATTCAGTTTCACGACAGCTTGTGAATTGTAACGTCACAACATAAAAAAATAAAATAAACCGCTTCAATAAGATGCAGTCATGTTTCTCTTGCAGATGTAATTTGAATAACAAGAGTCATTAATTAATTCACAATGAAGATAATATGATAATCAATGATCTACAACGTATTGATATTCCAGCTGGAAACAATTTAATTTGTGATTTTCAGTGGCAGCTGCTACGAGAAGAGCAATAAGGCGCCACCCTCCCAAATCAAAATATTTATCAAATTGAGATTAATACTAATATCCAAATTGTGGAATAACAAGAGTTGGTTATTACGTATTTCAATTTAAAACAAATCATCTGAAACTCTTCCGTCTTATTATATTGATTCGCTGCGAATTATATTTTTGGAAAATTTTAGTATTGCTTTGAAGTATTGCTAGAAACTTGCTGCTTGTATTACTTAAAATAAATATTTTGATGAGCTGCAACTGGGGTTGTCTCTGTTGGCGACACTCCTATCTTTCAACTATCGATATTGCAAAAATAGTTAACTACTGAAGTGAGCCACACCCAACAAGAAAACGACATTCTGATCGAGTATCAATCTATTTCGATATTTGAAAAATGTCATTTTGAAACCAATGAACACATATTCTTAGTCATCGTTCGATTATTATCCTCGTGTGTATCGAGTCATCAGTCATAAAGGTATTACTTGTAAAATTATCGCGATTTATAAAATAATCAAAATTTCTCTGTGTATTATTTGCAAAACTTGTTTAATTTTCGATTATTTGAAGTGTTGTGGGTGTGGAAGACCCAGATTTGTGACCCAGACAGTAGCTAGCCAGTCAGCCAACCAACCATTCCTTCCGACCGACGGTCTGATCGATTTTCTACTTGCGGAAAATTGTGAAGCAGCTCTTGCTTAATAAACCTTAGGTTAGAGCTGCTACCAATAGATTACTTTTTATCTGGCAAGTCAATGTTTACGCGATACACTGGCTCATTTATTTTTAGTTTTTCAACAACATTTAATTATTATTAAATTGTCGAGTGGCGATAAAAGTAAGAATTCTGTTTAATATTTAAGTGTTTACCAAAATTTATAATCCATACCTATACTTATTATTATTAGTCCGTCTCGAAGCTGCACGAATGGGAGGTGCGAATTAAATGAAACGCACAATCGCTAATTATTCGAAAGTTTTCGATAAAAGCAATAAGTGTATTGGTAAGTAAAAAAGAGTATGGAAAATTATAGGGCGGTGCTATGCGTTACGGTAGCTTGCGCAAAAAACCCTTCGGAGGTTTTAAGGCCGTTGCCACATCGAAACACTAGTCTTCCAGCTAGCTTTAATCAAGGTGAAGATGATTTTGAAATGAGAATAGAACAACATAATTGATTGAACTCCTGGACCCCGGCAACCAATTATCCTTTGTTCAAGAATCAACATTACGAAATCATACTACGTGACTATATTAAGAAGATGTAAGGGGTTGAAATTGTGCGTCTCCCATGTTTCTAATAACATTAACGATAATTAAGATAAATTATTCACTCAAAGCCGATTTTAAAAGTGTAGCGATATACGCGGAGATGGTATCCAAATTAAAATGTTTCCATCAGATTTCGTATACATCAAAGATGGCTATCAGCTCAAACTGCTTGCGATAACATCAAAAGCAGTTGATTTTTAAAGCCAACCAAAGTTCTAACATAAATTGAGACATTTTATGGTGGCTCTTGCATACAATGTTCTATTATGGCAACCACTCATATTGAAAATTGTCTTAGAGATGATGGGGGATCGGGACTGGCATTTCCAATAATGACTGTGATTAGTAGGTTGCTATTATAAATAACGGGTCACGTTATTATGTTAAAATATGCAGTTTATACATAATTACAAGATACATTTGCTAAAGTAAACCGTTATAGCTTTTGGTAAATCGATTTCAAAATTTTGTTTAATATTCTATGGTAAACATTTAAATTAATAAAATATTTCGATTTCGAGATTTCCTTCTTAGCATCGTGGGCGATAGCACGTATACGTATAAGACAACTAGTGAAAGCAATTAGCTCTAAGTTCTCTAGACCTAGAAAGTCTAAGACAACTTAAAACTAAGCAAAGACAATTGTTCGAAAAGAGAATGTATATTAATATGCATCATTGTTTGCAAAAGTGTACCACTATTTAATAAATAGGTAGCCTTTACATAACAATGCCAAAGTATCCGAGTTATAACGACATAAGTAGAGATTAGCACAGGAAGTACTTAAAAAAAAAGTAAATTAACACAAAATAATCACGTTTTAAATACGGTTCTGTAGATTAATTTTCCACCATTTCTCACGTCAAACTCAGCTATCTAATCTTTTGATAAGTAGTATGAGCGAAAAGAAAAACAGGAAAACGCAGTGAAAACTGTTGAGGTATGTATAATAAATTTTGCGATTTTACGCCATCGATCGCTAATCGAATGGGGTTGTACTAAAAATTGACAATATAAAAGGGATTAATCCATAAACATTTTCGAGTTATACAACTCGAATAGAAACTCTTAATGACCATTTAAAATTTTGTAATAGCTGCAGATAGTTCCAATCAATTTCCACGAGCTGCTTAGAAAATTGTCGCTAATAAATAAATTAAGTAAAACAAATAATAATTACTAATTAAGATCAAACTACCAACAAAACTCGCTTCTATGTACAAGTTATTACATAAGGCAATCGAGGAAGTAATTACTCTTTTAAATTAACTTAAAAGTAGACTTAAAATTCCAGATTAAATATTTCTCGATATACTATACTAGATAACGTAGAAAGTTATGGTTTAGAATTCCCTCAAGTCGAAGGGTCGAGATTGCTAAAATTTTACGATTAATTTTCATCGTAAAACTTTCCACTGCTAAAGAAAAAAATATCGTCACTCTCTGCCGCAATACCTCCAATCACCAGCACACCAAATTTTGTCCGGAGATACGATGACATAATGTTCATTTTTGTTTTCTATTGTGGTAGCCTTAACAAAGATATCGGTAGCCCTGGCAAAGATATCTATATGTATCACCCCTACCCTAAATCTATCTATAAAAGTTTTTTTAACAAAATCTAAAATGAAAAAATTTTTTTATTTTTGTACGCCACTGAATTTTTTCCAAAATTTTTATATACGTCACATAATACCGTAAGAAGTCACAAATAAAATTTCTCCAAGATTGGTACAACAAATTTTTTCGGTCATCTAGCGGATTTTTCGAAAATAAATTTTTGTAAATTACTGACTGCCGATTTACTGATTCTGAAAACATTTGCGAAAAAATTTAACAAACAGCATAAACTTGGTCGCTACCTAGTGGCAGAACCTTTTACTTATAAAGTAACGTTCCGTCAGTCCGTACGACGATATTATAAAATATTTCCCACCAAACCACCTATTTTTGTATTCTAAAATAAATTGTTAAAAGCCCTAAACTCAACTCTTATGCTGCACTCGGTATACAAATCAACATTAACCTAATATTTCACATGTCACAAAATTATGACGTTTATTAAAATTTTGAATATATTGTTTTATTTTTGCCAGCCATCTGACAAATTCTCACAAAAAATATATAAATTAAGATTTCAGTTAATATTTTCTATAATTTTTCTGACCTGCCCCGCCCTGTTACAATTGCCTCGGTTTGTTTTCTCACCAATACTTATACTTTCAAAGCTCCATCGACACACCAAATTTTAGCTGAATCGTTTAAACATTTCCGGAGATACGACATTTTCATTTTTTTTTTATTTATTTTATTGTGGTGGCCCTGGTGAAGATTTCTCTGGCAAAACCTTATTTTCACCATTCCAGCCCACGAGGCATACGTCCAATAAGTTTGATTGCAATCGACGTAGAAATGCCGGAGAAAATCGATCGACAAAAACTTTTTTCATGTTTTTGCCAAAAAAGTTAATTTTATTTTTTTCATGTTGCATTAGTGATTTCTATCGAAGGATTACATATGCTCTCATATCCATTAGGATCAATGTACCTACGTACCAAATTTGGGTAAGATCCCTTCAGCATTTCTTGAGTTATTCACTCTTAAAGTTTCAACTTTGACAACTTGTGATTTTTGACAGACGACAGATAGAAGATTAATTTTACCTATTCTGGATAAAGCCTTTTAAGGCCTTTAAAATAACATATCGTAAGACAAAATATTTTTTAAAAATCCCGTATTATTTTCTTGTGGTGGCACTCCTGATTGATAGATCGCGACGAAAACCTTATTTTAACCTTTCCACCGTGAACCCTACCACCATACCAAATTTGGTCGTAATTGGTTATATGGTTCGGAAGCAAATCGATCGACAAAATTTGACGACCGACCGACAGACAGACAGACAGACCGACACAGAAATTTTTATTTTACTTTTTGCAGATCTTTACGTTTCTGAACACGGTGATCTCGAAAATGCAAAAAAAAAAAGTTGAAAATTTTTTTCGATTACCATACCTCCAATTTTTTTTTAAAATTGATTGGAGGTAAAAATTATCGAAAACCTGAATTAATAATAATTATTGTAAAAAAAAAATTATAAACAACTTACAGGTTTGCAATGTTCAAAGTTCTGCACTAATGTACTCGATATAATGGTGACTCACCTGGAACAAAAATCAGAAGTTATGTTTACGAAAGCTGAAGAATAAAAATAAACATTAAAAACTAAATGAATAATACTTGATTTCGTTCGAAATGCCAATATTTACACTTTTATAAAATCAAAATCATCACCGACGAAATATTTTTTATTTTATAACACTCGACCTCTTCCTTTTACGACACAAGATTAAAGTTTATGTCAAATTTTCACTTCACTTATTTTACAGGATACTCGATATAACATAGACTCCTTCCAGGCTGTCACTTTTCGCGCCTTGCGGATCATTTTTTTGCTGGATTACTACTTATTATACAATGTTTTTGACGACAATATATAGAAACGTCTTAATAGTCTCTTGTTCTGCTAAAACCTTTCAAACTCCAGTTTAACTTTCAGATCTGTTAGTTAATTAACCACGTAACTAATCTGATTTAACTTAGCTAACAGATTAGTTAGCCGGAAGTTTAACTGTTTCTCTCTCGCTCTCCTGCGAGGGTAGAGTAAAAATATTAACCTGATTGTATATAAATAATTAACAAAGCTACGTACGGTTAAAAAAAGAGTTAGAATATTATCATCGTCATCATTTAACATTCATTATATTTTTGAAAATAATTATTATATTTTAGCAAAATTATATTAACAGTTTCTCGATACATATAATATTTAAAAACAAGTACGTAATTAGATAATGAATATAAATAACCAATAATGTCAATTTTATAACGATAACCCACACAATTGGGCCAAACGCTAGTTCTTATTAATTGCTCCGATATATAGGAAACTTCCTCAGAAAAATTAATTATTATAGCTTAGGTGCTTAAAAACAATAATTACTAAACCGAAATTATGCATCACCCGATTAAAAATTTAAATCTATTAATATTTTAATCAAAAATTTCGAAACCTCCCACATACAATTCAATGTCGAACATAGCAGAACATATTGGTTTGCTCAACAATAATTTTGCAATGCAATTGCAAAAAAGAGAAAAGTTAGAGAAGACGACATATCTCGAAAGAAAAAAAAACTCAAAATAAAATATTTCTAAGGTAACTAAGGTAACATTTATATATTATATTATATACTATGTGCTCTTTGCGCTGTTTTCTTTATTAAATATTAAAAATTGCCGACAAACTACGGTACAGAAGCAATAAGTCGACTTCCCGATGAGTTATATTTTTTTTAATAATAAAAATGTACGGGGGAGTTAAAACTAACAAACTAAAACAACTTTTTCAATGACGAGAATACTTAAGATTTCGTAATTATTATTTGATATAATGAAAAGTGTCTAGGTATACTTGAGATTTGCAAATTATTTTATGCTGAGAAGTTATGCAATTCAAACAGTCGCAAAACTCTAAGAAAGATAAATTCAAAAAAATAAATCTAGAAAATTCTGGAACTAATGTAAAAGTGTAGAATATTTAAGTATACGAAATTTAAGCAAATATATCAAAGAAAATATACACGGTGCCCCCCGACGCTCAGTTTGCACTATATTATATTAAATTAAATAATTTAAATTCGTAAATATTTTAGTAGAATATTTCTATGTATAAAATAAATTTCAACTAATAATATTTATAAGTGAAAGCATTGAAATTCTCAATATTAAACTTTGCTTGTCTAAATGTCAAGGAATTATGATTAAGCAGAGTTAATAGATAAATACCGGACATTTCACTAATAATATGTTGTAACGTGGTACCTACTCGAGTAATAATTAGAAAAAAAGCGAGAAAAATTTTGTAAAATTCTCTTTTAGAAATTGATTTTGTATAATACTCCTTTTAAGTATATTTTCCAGAATATAATTTTTACAAATTGATTAAAGCATTTAAAACTCTGCTGATGCTATATGGGGGCCATTCCGGTTATTCGTTTTTTTTTTAAATCTCAAAATTTTATACTCCGGGAAACTTTTGCCCTTCTCTCCCTTTGGATAAAAAGTAGCATTAGGCACTGATAAGGTGTTACAAAGAACAAGTGTGTTAAAAGAAATAAAAGCAATTCAATCTATTTACCACGGTAAAATTCTAAAAGAAAACACTGGGGTAGGTACCTAAATTTTATGAAAGAAGCTACAACTTCAATAATATCACAGGAAGTTTACTGATCTGAAAGCACTTCCGACTGAAGCCTACGCTAGCCAAAGCGACACTTGGGATAAACATAATCTACAAAATAAGCTTAATATTATTAACGGGGCAGCTTCGTACATAAATTATTTGGATTACATCATCAGTTTTAATTTATTTTTAGCGAAAGACTTCAAATAAAAAGGTAATTCAAAAATTGAGATTTTTTTCGCCACACTTTTCGGTTAAAAGTCTAAATATGCAAAAGATATAAATTTACAGAATTAGGTAGGTACATAAATATGAAGGCAATATTTTCTCAATATTCAGGAAAAACGGCAATTAACTATAAATTTCATATAAAAGCTTACTTAATTATTTACGACCGCCTTTCCACCTGGAATATCAAGAGAAGTAATTGCAAAATTGTTTTGAAGTGCTAAAAACATTTTTTGAAAATTTAAAGAAATACTCGTACTACATGAAAAAACTTCATTTCATTTTTGATAACATATTTATTATCTATTTAATAGATATTATGCATCGCAAAAGTATTTTCAAAGTATAGGTAAATATGTACAAATAGTAAATGGCGAGGTGACTTCCACATTACGTCTTGGACAAAGCTCTGCTTATCGGATTGGCAAAAACGAATTTCTTTTTTTGATTTTAAGAATAAATCTTTTCTTAGATTTTGTATATTTCGCTATTTGTTTCTCTCGTGTGAATTCATAATTAATTTAATTTGTCTAGGGCAAACACGTCAAGGAGGTTAATCACTTTGAATTTTGCATTCCTCAGACTTCATTTAGTGATTACCTACTCGAAACACGCAGAAAAAACGTAAAATATAAACTGGGGTTTGTGATTCCCCTAATTTGAGTTTTCATCTTACCCAACACTATTCAAATTAGTAAATCGATGTAATTTTTCGTGTTTACATAGAAATGTTGTTGTAATAGTCTACAACACGAGTTATGCAATACAGCACTGGACATTGCCCTTAAGAAAATAAATGTACATTGCAGCATCCATTTAATGAAATCTACCACAAAGATTCTACCAAATAAAATTAATAAATGTCTGCAGTTTGAGGAGAGAAAGTTGCTCAATTTTTAATTGTTTAAACTCTATTGCGGTTAATTAAAAAAAAAAAAAATAAAGACAAATTAATTTATAACTCATCTTATCGTCAATTGGTAAACCACATCATAAATGCCAAAGTAGGAATAGTAATTAATAAAAAATTTATTGTTTCTTCTATGATTCATATGAAAAAGTTGCAATAGCTCTTTGATCACGTAGTTACGTGAACAAAATTGTGTAGGTACATGTGAAAAATTCAAGAACTTACTTTGTAAATAATAAAAATTAAAAACTTCCGATAACCATGTTATCTTTAACTTTTAGTGTAGTTTTGTATTCCATACAATATATTTTTAATAAATTATTGATAAGGTAACGAATAGCATTAGTGGACGAATTTGGTCGAAAAGAGTTCAACAATTAGAGGTCAGTCACAAAAACTACACTTACTCCAAATAAAACATTGATTTGAACAATTCAAAAATGAAATTACGCGAATGCCAATAATTGTGAATATCTGACAACGTCTGATTTCAAGATTTAAACGACATGTTTTTATAAATAATTAACTACAATTATTTTTCGATTTTTTCAGTGCATTTAATTTTGAAAAATATTATAACAACTTCCTGTTTTAATCGAGGTTTCTATTTTTCTTACCCAAGTAAGAAAATCACGGACAAACATTTTTTTATTTTCTAATTAAACTTAAAAAAAATATTTCTCGTTACAAATTATCGAGAATATTAAAATTATAAATAAGCAATTTATAAAAGTTATTCCAATATTATCAAATTACACTTACTACTAAATATAATATATATTTTTGTCGATTAAAGTAATATGCAATTATTATTATTATAATAATATTTAATATTAAACGAATTAATATAAAATTGATAAGAGCGATAAGTATGGGATAAAATATGAATAATAAAAATAAGATTCTCATCTGAATTAAAAGCAGTTAAACCGAGTTTTAAACAAAAACAAGTTTTATTTTTATTTAACCTAATAGAATAAACTTGCATTGGCTCAAATGAGAATTGGCGCGTATGAAGCAAGAATTAAATTTTTTTAACACATATAGATTGAAGGAAATTAAAATGACGCATTCGTGTGGGTGAATATAAGTTTCAACAAAACCTATTTACCAAGAGCCATGAATGGAATTTCAATTACAGTTATAATTCATCCAATCACAACAGTTGTAACAGTAGATGCAGAATCTGTTTATTTCTCATTAAATCAAACTCTTATAAATCGTAATACAAAAATTGAATTATTCTACATATTGAAGGATGTAAAGCCTGCGCCCTTTTCAAATAACTCGGGCGTTGCGTAAGTAAAAAATGAAATTTCTAAATCAAAGATTATACATTATACAACTCGAGAGTTAATGGTCCGACTGCTAGACTTGAAAAAAATTGATAAATTATATTTTATAAAGTAAATATTACTGCAATCATTAAAATAAATTATCGTGAGAACATTTAATTTGATTAAATTATAATGAGTTTCCATGCTATGCCAATAAACTTCATGGAGATTTATGCAAGGTGCTTGGATAAAAACTAACTTTAATTCAATTAAAAAAGTTTCTAGGTTAAAAACAATTAAACTCAGTAGTGCAAACATACCGAAGCAGTTGCACCAAGAAAAATGATCCAGAAGATGATCTAAGCGAAGAAATCTTTTTAAATAAAAACAAATCCAAAATAAAAAAGTCTTGTATTGGTTTGGGCATGCCAAATGAGAAAATGAACGTGAATCCAGACGATGGACTCTGGTTGCACAAGCGAAAGAAGTGTGCAAAGATGGAAAAGTCCCTCTAAAGAGTGAAGGAGCTTCTTGAGCTGTACGCCCAGTTCGAAAACGAAACGATTAGGTATAAGTCATAAAATTTTATAGTTTTACGGTACAAGAAAACTTAAAAACTTATTTGTTTATTTTAATAAATGCAATCTGCCGAGATGCCTGCAAGGTAGGTGTACATCGTGAGAATAAACGGTAAGTACACAATTAGTAGCTATAAACATTTTACACCCACACACGCAAATTGGGCCACCTCTGTTTCGCTTAAATGATCACAACATAATCGATAAAGACAAAAACTACTGTTATAATAAAATAAACCATTACCATATACCTGACGTGATCTGCAATTAACTAATTAAGTTAGTTGCAAAACATAATGAAAGGAAAGTGTGCATTTACATATTATCCATTGCAACATAAGAATGTGAATGCTTTACTTCTTTTTTAATTATACAGGTTTAAAATATGTACCCACTTGGTTTGTTTATAATAATAAAATATGTTGTTGTACAAAACAAAAATAATAATAATTATTATTCACCCCGATCATTTGGGAAAACGATCGCCAACGCGCGATCCATTAACCATTACCGGTTAAACTCAGATTATACAGCCAGTAAGTTTTAATGAAAACGAAATTTTCACGTGTCAATACTATTTCGTTATTTCGATATATTAGAAAGATGAAATAAACCTCCGGAAAGGTGCGGAATGGGGAGAGAGATATCGGAAGAAACTGCTAAAATGAAGTGCTACAACCAAACCGAGCAGTCTTTCGCTAATAACTTTCACACATGGGGACGCGTGTCCCTAAAACTAGGGAAAAAATTGGCAATGATGTATTATGGAAAAAAGTTAAACAATAAATTTGTGCTATGATTTGTGCAAATTAAATTGATGTTGATATTGGTTTTATTGAACACAGCAACAAGAATATTAATAAGCCGCAATAAAAATTAATCGTTCATGAACCCGTACTATTGAATCGAATTTATAACAATTTTATTACATTTAGCGACTGACAATAAGTTCATTTCTCAACTATTGCGTCATATAGTTATTTATACAAGGCTACCGTTTTAATAAAACTGGCCTAAATGTCACAGAAAAGTCGATCGTCAGAGATAATTATAAAAATGTACGATAATCTATGTTCGAGCAAAAGCCATTTGATCGATTAAATGAATGCAACAAAAAATGTGCAATAGAATGTTTGTGTATGAAACTTTCTAAAAATGAATGCACAGCAACAGTGCACACAATAACGACACGGTCGCTATTATTAAAGCTATCGTTCACCTACCTCTAAGAACTTCGAATGTGTCTCCAATCTGGAAGCTGATGGTAACGCCGGGATGAACGTGAAACAGCACCACGTATTCTGATCCATTTTGACTTAAACTCGGTCCGGCACCTCCGAACGAACTAGGAATTTGAGTTTGAGGTTCAAATCCAGGTCCAAAATAAAATTTTGCCGGCGAGGAAGCTCCGTTAGAACCGTTCGCGTCCGCAGTTTCGGTGGGGTAGGAAAAATGATAAAAATATGGTATGTGAGAGTGATGAAAATTTGAGCGATGGTGAGAATGATTTTGATGTCTTGGTTTGCGAGTAGCAGTTGTTGTCGAATTCGTATTGTTGTAATGAGCAGCGGCTGCAGGTTTCGGCTCTGCCATCGCCGCTTCTTCTTTTACTTTCACCATTCGATTGTATCAACCACAAATCCCGTCACGAAGTATATGAACCTGAAAGAAAAAATCAATTAGCAAATGAAGAAAGCAAACCTGTATTACGCAAAATTTGCAAAGAACCAAACTCTCTCTTATTTAAGGGTTAATAAACTAGTCGAGAGTAATTAAAATAAATCTCACGAAGGTTAATTATTTTATTTTATGAAACTTCTATGTATCCAGAGGAAATTGGCATAATTATGTCATTATACACAGTACACAAAAATTAATATTAAATTTTATATAAAAGTGAAGAAAAAATAAATGATGAGCACCTGTCGGTATTAATTAAACTAAAAAACTAAATAATGCGAGATGTTTCTCGCATGAAATAATTTATAAAATATCTCACTTCCCGTAGAACGAGTGGCGCCCGAAGGCACTTGCTTCATTTGATTTTAGCGCGCTTTATGCAATTAATTTTTATGTATAATGTGCTGGTAATACGGTATTACATTTTTCGTGGTTCAGAACATGTTGTAAACAATATTTCTTCGCGATAATGTAAAAATTATTAAATTAATGTACTACAGGGAAGCTCTACATGTAATTTATTATTTATGAATTAATAATAACCAAGTTACCACCTTCACCACAGTTACTACATTTGATTTAATACAAAATTAGAAATAACAAATCAATTTTGTTAACTGAAAATGCAGCTATTCTTTTTATTACAACACGAACATCCATCAATTTTTATTTGCCATTAAAATCGCAAATCGTGTTAAGTCACTCCCACGGCTGTGATTACTTTAGATAAATTCAGCAAACAATTAACTACCACTAAATGGCATTCGTAGCATGCAATAATATTGCATAATCTAGCCCTCTACGTATCGATGACCACCCACCGTCAGTAAAGCGAAACGATGATTGATAATCCTGCACTTACAACAAAATTTATAAATGCCAAAGCAACTAGTAATCGGAATAAGAAAACAAGTACAGGTCTACTGGGAAGATCTGTAGTCGAGAAGCACATCAATAAGTAATATTCTTTGGAACCCGGCTCGTGTGGATATGTCACTCGATTAACGTCTCGTGACATACTATAAACACTCGCTGTTAATAAGCTCCGATATACGAATTTATTCATTTGTCATCAAACATTTTGATATATACCTATATAATGTCAAATTATCTCGACATACCTCTATTCACATGTATGTGATTCCCCGAGATATACCAGCCTTTTATTTAACCTAAATATATGCAAATATTTCTGATAATGCAAAACTCGAATGAGTTTTAAAATCAACCCGCACAGGTTAAAAACAATATTGTTATAGGTGGCATTTAAATTAGTAATTATTTTTTAATTAAAAATTTACTGAATTATAATAAAAAAATCGTTAATTGGCTAATAACAAAGGTACCTACCAACTGTAAGTAATTTAATATCTACAAAGAAAATGATTTTTTTATTTATGACATATTGAAATAGACAAGATAATATCTACGGTTATTAAATAAAACAAATATGTGATTAAATATTAAAACAACAATTTTGTTCTCCGAATAATGATAAATTAGAAGGAACGAACAAAAATTGGATTTTTAATATACATAATCGGCATAATTAGTCATTGATATATGGAAAAGTTAAAACGCTACTTTGTTATTGATCTGAAGGTGGATTTCGTGATTAACGACCTTCTTTACTCCCTTGATATCTAATATACTATTATTTTCCAGCCAGCCCAGTTTATTCAACAAAAACTCGTTAGTACTAGTCAAACAAGGTGAAGCGAATATAGCAAATCAAAATGTTTTGTAGTTACACTAAAATTACATATTATTTAAAATTCTGACACAAAACAAACTTTTGGTGAAAATAAAATGATTTAAAATGGCATATTGAGATACTGATATTTTTCGTCAACATAATTTTATATCTTTTCCAAAAAAGAACGCAAGACTAATTTGAAAATGTTTGTGGACTTTTATGACCGTTAGAACGAATTATAAAGAAACCAACGTTTTGGTTTTTTCTTAATTTTCGATTTTGAGTTCCACTGGTTCTCTTTCAGCGACATTTCAAAAGCGAAACCACCTTGAAAAAGTTAAATTAAAGAAATATAAAAAAGCGATGGAGTTGTGCACAAAAGAATTTTGTAGAAGTCGAGGTTGAAAGATCTCACATAAACTTGCACAGATAGAAGCCTTTATCGATTTTTAAATCCCATCCCGTAAAATAACCATAAAATCGACAAATAAAACACATAAAATCGACACCGAAATTGATATTTGAAAATCTTAATCAATGCTGCATAATAATAAAAAAAGGAGAGTAGCTTACTCAAGTTTTTTTTTTAAATTATATCCGCGGTAAAACAATGATAAATTATCAAAATGTGAAAGAGAAAGATTTGCTTTAGAAATAGAAATAATGATTTTAGCTAGTAAAATTTGAAACAATAGAATGGATGAAGTCGAGAAACAATAAATAATTAACAGTGTTCAGACGGAGCCTAAAATAAATTTTATTATTGAGATAAATTCCCTGGAAAATAGAAAATTTCATTTACGTACACGTAGGCTTTCAACAACATTTGCCGCCACCTCTTAAAGCACAGAACATCACCGTCAGGAACTGGTGGCGGTATCTCCCACACAACACCCCCACATTAGCATTATTAAACCTGCCAACGCATTGAGCTCCATTCCCTATATTTTCTATATTAAATTAAATATTGTCAAAGTGTTAATGACACACTAGAAGGATAACAATTTCGAACGCAATATGCCATACAATTAATAGCACAAAGATCAAAGTTATTCATTTTGCCTTTGATTCAATTTAGATAGACGAATAACGAACTTGATTACTGGTAAAATAGTGCAAGTACAAGATAATATTCATAATGTTCCATTAAAAAGGACTAATAGAAAAATAGATTCCTAAACCAGAATTAGGTTCATCAATCCGGCCAATATCCTCCAATCCAATGTGCAAGGAGTAAGCCAAACTACGCAAACTCAACTCGGGCAAAAGCTTAAAATATGGCAAATGGTACTTACGTTTTACTATATAAAAAGTAAATTATCCGTTTTGATGATAAAAGTTTCCAGCTAAGAAGCAACACAGTTAGCCAACCGATAAGTCGATTCAACAGCAAAGGCACAACCAAACTAAATGAATTTCGTTGCACTCATATTATATTGTTGTTGTTGTTATAAAATCTGATATAACAAAAATAACTGGTAGTGTTTATCATTAAAAAATATGATTGATTATCGCGAATCACACAACAAACTAAAATTTCAACGAATATCAGGTTATGTTGACGTAAAGAAGGTTGATAGCATTCGTAGTAACCGCCACTTCTTTTTATTAAAAACTAAGTTGTTTATAATTTCAAAAAAATTAATCCATCGCCATTTCATTTAACGATTCACGATTTATATTTTTATTTCGATTTGGCCATTATAACGGCATAAGTTGAATAAAGATAAAACAGTTTCAGGTTTCCGCATCATTGCTAAAAACTTAATGTCTGCAGAATGCTGGTTTTCTTTTAAACCTGTTTACCTATTTTTGTACTTCTTTTTATATCGAAGACCACGACCTTCACTAAAAAAGTAATTGCTTGGAACACAAGAAGTTGTTATATTATTTTAAATGTCAGTATGCATTTTGTGATAAAAATTTTATTCAAGTTAATCAACCTCGTTGTCGGTTGATCGAACGTTAAAAAATATTTTCTCGTTCGGCAGCTTAAAATCGATCAACGTTTTTAAGGAATTTAATAACCAAGCGCAAAGACAATTTCAATAATGAAGGTAAATAATTAATCTTGAAATTTTAGTTCAACAGTTGAAGTGTTGAAGCCGATGCGCGATGGCCGCATTTTGGCTTTGGAGGCAACGAGTCCCCGAGTTAATAAAAATAAATTTAATTTACTATTTTAACGCTACCATGGAACGGTTAACAATAACGCACATTAACAAGCAATCAGTTACAAACCCGAAGACGGATCAAATTAGATAAAGTAAATAGGACATATTGGATATTGATTTGTGGGTTCAAAACTGATAAACCGATAACAACAGCTGCGACTGACGGCTTCAAAATGTGTATAACTTGCACTACAATATCGCAGCACAGAGAAGTATTATTTGAAAATGTTGGCTCGAGTGCCATTATGGAAATATAATGTTTATAAATTCGCCACGACATCTATTGCATTAATAGTCTGCATTATACAATCGGTATAAAATTTAGTTATATTGCAAAAAAATGTTATTTGCAATTAGAAATTTCCAACTATGATTACTCAACTTTGTTTATTATTTAGCGTCGATAATAATTATAAAATGTAAATAACTTTCTTATGATTGTTTTTCTAAATATTTACTGTGATCGAGTGGATAACGTACTTGCAATCACGTCAGAGTTAAGAATTTACCTCGCTATGAACTACTCAAAAAGTAGCTGTAGCTTAAAAGCAACTTCAGCTACTACTTATTTTTTTGAAAGTTTTTGTAAAACTTCCCTCGCAGCTTTTTATAATCCATATTTCAATCAATTTCAGATGAGAAACAGCCTGAATTTTTCGGATAATCAAAAGTTACACTCGAAACGCTGCAAAAACGATAGTAAATACCAAAACAATAACATCAAATTTTCTACAGAAATAACCTTTTCGAGTGGTTTAGGACTGTACTTTAACTTCTCTCTGTTCAAACGTTTTCAATACAATAATTATAGAAATCCAATAATCACCATAGGAGTTTTTTAATCTCAAAAGAAAACTTATTTCGATTAGAATTATCCTTTGGTTGGAGATAACCGAAAATTGAAAAACTGGACACAAAGAGGATCGGAAAACTTAATTTTAGATATTTAGTAAAATAAAACTGAATTCCATTTCGAGCCGGATAAATAAAATTTAAGGAATATACTAGCCCCTTTTTCGAAAAACGACAACCACGTCCATTACATCAATACAATTTGTGTACTCTTCCTCGCAGGCGCCGGGTCACGGAGTTTATTCTCATGTCTGCACCCAACCTTATTAATCACCAGTAGCAACAAGAGATGTATGTTCACAAAATAATCGATAAAATAATTTGTTAGGTAAGGCTACGTAACATTTTCAAATAGAAAACAAAACAGGAAGAAACAGACAAGTTAATAAATTTTACCGACAGGAAAAGTGATACAAAATGTTTCTGTATCTGAGGCGAGACTATTATCTAATATGTCATTCAAATTTCTTTCAAAATTATTCAGGTGTAAACAGATTAGTAAGTAAAAGAAGTAAAGGTTATCCCGGCTATAGCTCTCACAAAATAGCTTAGCCCCCCGGACGTCCCCGTGCCCAACAGAGAGAAAGAATTTGTATAATGTTGCATTTTTACTATGCACCACTCGGTACGATTGTATTTAAAACCGCCGCGAAAGAAAAGTTAGGTGTTTTGAGGGGACAACATTTTCTTTCAAGAAAAGATTGATATTCGTGTAAGCTTTTAGTTCTGTAAATTAAAAAAATTCAAAGATAGTTTCAAATTGATAAAAATGTTTTCATCGACTTGGTAATGCTTTAAAAAAATTGATATCAATTCACTAAACCATTAAATAGCTAATGCGTTTTTAATTTTATACGTGTTCTTATGAAAAGCGCAATATCATTGATTATTTACTAAATAATATTAACCAATGACGGAGTTAAATTTTAGATACACATCGGGGATTTGAGCAAATATTCCGATTATATACTTTCTAGATAGGTATAAGCCAATGAAGACCGTAAGAGTTAAGTCACACGACCGTGGTTTCAATAATATTTCGCTGTTCTAATTATTTAATTTCTCGTCTCTAATTGGATGCAATTTTAATAATTTCATATTTTCTTAAATTTTATTTTCTATGCTTTTCATAAATATAATAATAAACATCATTAATGTTTAATTTCCACTATACAGGTAATAATCTCAAAACAAATTTACAATGTATTCAAGAAATAATCTTATCGTATATCACTTGTGAAAAACAAGTACAAAAACAATTACAAAAATGTAAACTTTTTGTCGTTAATTAAGTGTTGATTTTAAGTAATGGGTACCACTCGTGCTAATTATTGACAAAAAGAAAAAATCTGGAGCTATACGTTCAACGGGTTTTTGCAATCGATTTCTTTCATTAAAAAATAATCCAATTTTGTTTAAATTATCACAGATTTTTGAAAATTCTTTCAGCTCTTGATATTCGTGTCACAGTCACAATAAATTAATCGAAGTTTATTGATTTTCTATTTCTATCTGTTTCTTTGATTAATTTGGAGAATTTGTATCGATTGCGCACAAATGAAATTTTTTGTGAAAAATATTAATTTTCACCTGTGTATATTACTTATATTTATATTGTTTGTTTTTTCCAGTAGACTTTTATTCACGGACGTATATTATAAGTCGTCCATTCCTCCCATCCCATCCAAAAACTATAGGTACGCCCGTGGTTTTATTTTATTATCTAATCGAGTTATCATAATAACAATCCCACTCTTCCATTTCATCTAAGGTTTATTTACTTGACTGTCTTATTTAGTTCTTCTTAATATAAAGTACATCCAATCTCACAGTTGAACCATTACTTTTGATGAAAAAAGGTGAAAAGAACGAAAGCAAGTTTCTTCTCATTTGGGGTGTTCTATTAGCAACATTATTTTAAATACTATATAGGGGAAAGACGTGTACCTTGGGACGGTTTTACCTTGGGACAAATGCTATAACTTTTTTTCGGCTCCACTGATAAATTTAACAATTACATCATAAGTTGGCAGCGCTGTTTTAGTGTAATTGATCACTTCCGCTTGCTTGTCAAAAAATTATTCCTGTTGACAAGTGGACGTAGTGTGTTTTAAATACGGTGACTAAAAATTTACGTACGTTTTCAAGAAGTGTAGAGCACCACAGTAAGTACTATTACTTATATCTTTTCATACCGCATCCTTGCTACATGCTTTATGAACAAAATAAAAAAAATTTTTATGAAAATCTCTGCAGTTGTAATTTTGAGGTTAATTTTAGAAACAAATGTGCATGTTTGTACCTTGGGACACTTTTTTGGTTGCACCATGGGACGTGTCCCGAGGTACAACCAGACGTATACTAACAATCCATCTCACTGCTTATGACATTATTACAGATGGGGAGGAGTGCTACAGGAAAGAAAAGAGTAAAACCAGATGCAGAAGCGTTTGAGGCCGCCGCTCACGAAATTCTTTTAAAGAAAGGAACCCTACGACAAGTTGCCAGCGCCCATGGAGTCTCAAAAAGCACACTCGCTAGACACATTAAAAAATATAAATCATCTGGAGGAGCCAACTTTAAATATATTGCAAATAATGCAACACAAAAAGTATTCACCATTGAGCAAGAGGAGGAATTGCTCTCATACATCATAAAAGCAGCACAATGGAACTACGGTGTTACCATCGAAGAAATGAAAAAGTTAGCTTTCCAATACGCGAAAGCTAACAACATTAAGATTCCCGACTCGTGGAATGTTCATGAAGCTGCAGGTCGACAGTGGTACAGGGACTTTAGAAAATCTTACCATAGAAGGATATCTCTCCGCAAACCTGAAGCCACCAGCTTAGGAAGAATGGCCTGTTTCAATAAGGCTAACGTGGCAGTATTTTTTGATAAACTGAGGAATATATATTTTAGATATAAACTCACACCTCAGAATGTGTGGAATCTCGACGAAACCGGTTGCTCCACTGTTCATAAGCCATCTCGTGTCCTATGCGATATTAAGGCGAAGCAAATAGGAGCCGCCACTTCTGGCGAAAGAGGACTAAATGTAACCATGATAGCTTGCGTTAATGCTGCAGGTACATTCATCCCGCCAGGAATCATTTTCCCGCGGGTTCACTTCAAGGACCATATGGTGAATAATGCGCCTCCTGGAACCCTTGGTATGGCGACTTCAAGTGGATGGTCTAATGAAGAGTTGTTCGTTCAATATCTGCAGCATTTTATATCCATCGTGAAGCCATCAGTGGACAAAAAAGTGTTGCTTATAATGGACAATCATGTGAGCCACCTTTCAATAGCTGCCATTACTCTAGCAAGGGAAAATGGTATCATATTTTTAACCTTCCCCCCACACACAAGCCATAAGCTGCAGCCGCTCGATAGATCAACCTTCGGACCGTTCAAAAGCTACTACAATACGGCCAGCAAAGACTGGATGCTCAATCATCCTGGTAGGCCCATTTCCATTTACGATGTATCGACGTTGATAGGACAAGCATTTCCATTAGCTTTCACACCAAACAACATCACAGCGGGATTCAAAGTATCTGGAATATGGCCATTCAATGCAGACGTGTTTGAAGACCATGAGTTCTTGCCAGCTGAAGTAACAAACAGACCGTACGAACCTCATGATGAAAGCATTATTCAAGAGACGGAGATGAACGTAGACACGCCATCAACAAGCAGTGCACCCAACACAACGAAGACTCCGGAGGAACTTCGTCCATTTCCTAAAGCACCACCTCGCAAGCGTGGTGTAAGGGGCCGAAAACCTGGAAAATGCATGATTGCAACCGACTCACCAGACTTTCAAGAAATCAAGCAGCAGAAAATGAAAAATAACAAGGCTTTGGTTCGGGAAAAACAGACCGTTAAGAGAGTTTTAGTTCCATTGTCATCCGAAGATGAGGACGAACCTGAACCCGAACTTCAAGACAGCTCCGATGGAAGCCATTTTGCTGACAGCTCTGATGATGGAGAATTCGAGTCGGATTTCTTCGACGCAGCTCCACTCAACTATTCCAAAGACAGTTGGGTGTTAGTCAAGTTCGATGTCTTTGGAAAACCCTCGTCAAACAGTATCTATTATGCCGGTATAGTCGAAGATGTCACAGAATTGGAAGCTACTGTGAAATTTCTGCGAGTGCGAAAAGTTCACTTCATTTTTCCTGACGTTGAAGATATTGCTGCCGTTAGTAAGTCCTGCATAGTAAAGATATTGCCTGAACCTACCATACGTCGAGGACAGCATTCCTTCAACATCAAGTTTCCTGCGAATATTAACCTTAAATGATGTATGAATTTTTTATAATAAATTAAAATAAATTCAGTAACTTATATTCACTTATTCAATATGATTGTATTCCTGTCCCAATGTGCAACCAGCCCTGTCCCAAGGTGCAAGCCCTGTTTGTACCTTGGGACAACTTGCACTTCGTTGTTAAATGGTGAGTACCGGCTCACTCAATGATTTTTTGGCAAATGTGTATTGATCATTCCATAGCCAAAACTGCATTCTTTCACATGGACAAGTTGCAATTTAATTTAATTCAAAAACCAAAAATATAAAAACTAAAAAGCAAAAACTGTCCCAAGGTACACGTCTTTCCCCTACCTACATTTTTCATGTCAAATAATTATCTAATATTATAATGAATTTTAAATGCTTGTCATGTTATAATTATCGAGTTCTAACAAGTGTTCAATGAAATTCAATTGCTCTCAGCATTTGAGGTGCACTGCACAATACAACAAATTAAATAAGCAAAAAAAAAGTTATAACTGAAACATAACCACCACTAGACAAACAATTTGCTTTGTTAAGTCTGACTGAAAATATTTATTCCTTTTAGAATATCTTATAACATTTTATCTGAACATTCCTAACCATTGTAAGAATTCAAAAAATGGTAGATAATATTTTATCCGAAAGCAATACTCTTAAGGATAACAATTTTAATTAATACAAAATATTTTTATATTAAATTGCTTTTTGGAAAGTTGTAATTACGTTAGCGTATTTTCTGATTGGAAAGATAAAAAAAAAAGATCAAGAGAAGTGTGATATTTTCAGAAAGATGAGCACGGCTTTAGAAAGAGATTTCTTTGACATTTTATCAATTGGGCAGACTTATATAAATATAAAACCAATTCGTAAATCCATAGCATCGACGCGTCGTGGTTGATGTTTTTTATTAAATAAACTAGTTTTTCGTGTTCGAGGTAGGTTTTGTTAGAACAACAAAATCTTTTTTTCTCAGTGCAGCTAAGCCTCTGCTGTATTTTATCAAGAGACTAAATGTCAAGGCTGTAAGATATCGTGATGTAACTCAAAATCCGTATACCAAAGGAATAAGGCCGATAAAATCCAAAATTAAATTTTTTCGAAAATTATTATTAGTAATCGACGTATTTTAATTCTTGCGATATTTGCCGATAACCTTTTACAGTTGAATCCGTAACAACGCAAATTCATGTAAAATATGATAGATAGAAATTTTCAATCTGGATTCCAAGTATAACATTATTTTTTGAAATCTGAATTTTGAGTTAGTAGAAAACAGCGAAGCAAATTAAACTAAAAAAACAAAGATTGGATAAAATGGATCAATGGAAATTAAACATAATATCATAACCATGACTTGATAGCAGTATGCAATTTTTTTAAAAATAAAGACTGATTACGATAAGAAACGAAAACACAAGTTTTAATTAATTCGAAAATGATAGTAGCATTTTCGCCATCATAAAATTATACCTAACTATTCATGGCAAATATTAAACATATAAGAAGAGGAAAGCCCAATTTTGTCGTAAATCGACTTGGGCTGCGAAAAAAAGTCTCTCAGTTGAACCGGAATAATTATTACAGAAACAAAAAAATACACAAAATCTGTCTTAACTTCAAAATAAAGCTTGGAAAATCTTGACAAAGTAAACTGGCAGTAAGAAAGCAAAACAAATTGTAATCTTGTAATTCCTTCCTCGTAAAATCTTCAAATGAAAACTAATCCAACGAAAATCCTTCATTACCTCAAATCAAATTAATTACTTTTAATAAAATTAAAGTTTGATAAGTGAAAGACAGAAAATATCATTAAGGAAAAAGCGTCTGCCGTTTAATCTGCTGTATATTTCTTAGGAAAATTATTATAAAATTGCAAATTTTATCGACATAATTAGACATCATTTATAAAATTATCACAGAATTTGCATTACAGCTAAAAACTCAAGATCAACAGCTTAATTGTGCGATGTTGGAAATACATTTTTAAATATAGAAAAATTATTTAATCAATAAGCCACAATCGTAGACTGTTGAATGAACGGCCAGATAACATTTATAATATTATATATATTATTTCAATCATGCCGTTCTTGTTTACATTGCATATAAACCAAACTGGTGGTGACATGGCAATAGCAACGTTTGGAATGCAGTCAAACCATTAACTTTTCGAAAAACAATTTAAATTGGCCAACATTTTTACCTTTTATTAACCGGCATGCTAAAAATAGAGAAAATGGCGGTTGGAAACCCTGTCTACTTTAAAATTACTTATCGGTTAGAAACAGTACAAATCTCCCGCTAAACAAACCAACGATCGATTGGCCATAGGTAAATGTTTAATTTTATATTTTCCTTTTGATGACCACCGTCAGTTAACAATTACTTTACTAATTAACTGTTATTAGAACCCTCATTTTTCAATTAAGTATAGGAAATTATATAACCTCTTTGAACCGCATCTCGGGTCCTTGAAAGTATAACTCGTGGGCTTTTTTGAAAACAGATCGGTTGGCTTTCGAAACGGAAAAACCTCACTCCCCATAATCATAATATCCTAGAATTATACGATCGAATAGGTTACGACGTACTAGCAATTCCCCATCAAGGATTTCATTATTGGAAGACATCGAAGAATATTGGTAAAACCCAGAAAGAAAAGAAAAAACAAAACTGCTTTTTTTAGTTTACTTTGGTTATAAGAAGTGGGAGGAAATTGTTGAACCTGGTAAACTCTCAGCAAAAGCTGAAGGATAACCCAATCCAGTTTTGCTCTGATAACTCGAAAACGATGCAAGATATGTAAAATTGTTTAGAACAAAATGTGTTCGCTCTTTTACGCTGAACATTTTTGCCCGGTTCAATATTTTTGATACCTCTCACCGTTTTCGAGTTATTCAAGTAACACTTTAATATCCTAACGAAAAAGTAAACGACTGGAAATAGGAGAATACTACTTTTCCTATTGATTTAGTTCGAAATATTCTATTTTCATGCCACGTGCTTTGCCCAGTTCCATTAATTTTCGTTTTGTTACATTCACTAATTCGTTTTATCTAAAATTCCCTTGTCAGTCGAATCTTGTTAATCTTGCAATATTCTTCGGCTCCCGTTAGTTCCATTTTAGGATCAGCGCACATGAGCCGAATGGAAAATAAAGAAATCTCGGAATCATTCTGTCACATATCAATCATTCCCGTTCATTAATTTAATCTAAATCCTTGTACGTCCTTATTCAATTTTCTCTTTGTAATCTGATATTTATTGCAATAATTGACTACAAGTTGGAAAATAAACATGTCTAAGTACCTATACATAGTGAGTACTTGAAGCAACAGCTGCTAATATTGATTGAAACATTGCAAAAATAATAAGAAGGATTAATAAATTTCTCTTTGAGAAGGATCTGTACATAGATATCTGGGGGGGGTCACCTTAATTATTTTACAAAAAAATTACGAAGGAAAAATTCTTCAGCAGGTTAATTAAGAAGGTAAAAGAATGAATATGTCCTTTTATCCTCACAACATCTTTTAATTGCAAATTGAACATCCGACCTTATTGTGTTGCTTGTCACAATTACTCAAATGCGCACCTGTAGTGTCACTTCTGAATGTGTAGCAATTTGTAAACACCTGAGGTGCAAAGGATTTCGAAAATTATCTTCCTTCCTTCGTGTTCATCAAAACTAATTGCTTACTTGGGATTGTCGAAATCAAAATAGAAAATGCAAATGCACCAATTCGAGTAGAGCAACTTTAGGGAGTTTCCCCTTTTCTAATTTTCAAGTACCTTACGATTAGGTAGGTACGACGAGATTAGTTTGGATATCTAAAAATCGATATCTAAACGGTTTTCAAAATATAAACAATCGTTAAACCTAACGCGTAATGTGTCAATTTAACCTTTAAATTTTCTAATTGGCTTCCCTGCCGTATCAAAAGTGACATTTGGTGTTGTTCCCCCAAACCAAAATTAAAGGAAACAAATAGAAGAATCAAAACGTTCGATTTAATTTATAATTAACGAATACTAATGCGTAATTTCTCGTATAATTAGAAAACTTTTGACAGATAACGCCCACATGCCGCTGTCACGTTTGAATATGTTACAAAATTAAAAGGTCAATACACTTTAACAGCTTATCAAATTATTAAAAATTAATCCGTCTAATGCACAAATGTATCTTGCGTTCGTTGGCGTATAATAATTGATAATGGACTTACCGAATTTAGTAAAAACATTTCAACATTTAACACAACATACGAACACTTAAACCGCCATATTTATTGATTTTTGCTAATAGACGCTTTTCTTATTGCGCATACTCACGAATATGTAATTTCTAAAATACGCACCCACTGTTTTGTCACCACCGACAAAGACGACGTTAAATTACCTGTCGCAATGAAGTTGTCGTTTTTTGTTTCAAAAAATATATGATAGATGTCGCCCTACAACACTTTTCAAAATTTTTTTGAAAAAGACAAAGAAATAATACTAATTTTTTATTAATAATAATTATGTAAGCAGAGCTTATTTTTTCTATTATCCTTTTTGATTTACAAGTAGACAATCAAATAAAACATTAAAACTAAAAAAAATTCTTTTTCATTTATTTTTGTTTTTTCCACCTATTATCACCTACATCTGAAAACAATGCTTACTGCTCAGGCTTCAGAAACTAAATAAACTGAAGAACTTATTAATAAGTATCAAAAACGAAGTTGGGCTGGTCACGTGGGCAAGATAGGACCATAACTAGCAGATATAAGTTTAAAATAATAAAGTGGAAGCCAAAAAGAATAAGAAAAGAGCAGAAGCAGACCTCTGATGAGATGGCTAGTGATGAAGGGGTTTACTATTTTTAATATGTCTATCTATAATTGATGTACATCAGGAGTGGCTATATTAGCTCTTGGAAGGTAGAACTTTATAGAAATATACAATGTGAAAAAATATTTGTTGCTCTAACAGAGCTATTAGTAGCTATAGCCTTAACTGAGTTTTGTTTTGCTGCTATAACAAATTTTTTGCCATTCCGGGAGTAAAGTACTCACTTCACACCCGGATTTGCGGGTGTAAAGTGGCTCTTTTTTGCCCTAGGGCAATAAAAAAGTTACTGCCGGGCAATAAAAAAGTCACTAGGAGGAAAAATGCAAGTAAAAAAGCTGTCATGTATTTTTAATCATATTTGTTTATATTTACATGAATATTTAATTGTCCGTAATTAGATATACCGAACATCTTCCCGAAATCCGAAAACTCTTCACCTTCTAGGGAGACGGGTTGGTTTTCGATCGATTTGGTTTTTTTCGCCACTCTTTATAACAAAAGAGCGTCCAACAACAGTTTTTGATTTTTTAATTGTGCATAACAACGTGAAAGAATCAACTTCTTTTATATCTTCTATGCACAAATTGACCAACTTTTCGATCCGGCACGCTCCCGCAAGGCCAAATATTAAGCCTAGTGTCCACTTGAGACAGAAAGTCTCGAGACTCCTATATAAACCATGTTAATACCTAAGTCTCTGAGACTAATACTGAGACTAGTATTAGCATGGGTTTATATACGAGTCTCGAGACTTTCTGTCTCAAGTGGACATTAGCCTTTAGCGCGACCTGCAATGAAATAAATTAGTAAATAAATTGATAAATAAATAAAAAGTACTTACTTTAGCTACAAAGAATTTTTCACGAGGCACATCCCAGTAAATACAAAACTCCATGGGATGTTATAATGCGACTTCCTATTTTGATCCCACGTATAACATCTTTTTGTGCCATCTATTAATTGTTGCATAGCGGTTAACCGCATAACGTCATATCTAGAACTTCTATGAGATGTTTATGAGATGTTAGCAGTATTAGTGGAAGTTCTATGTGACATCTTATACTGCTCCTTAAAAGTCGGACATAAGAGTAGACAGGGACGTCCCAGAGAAGTTAACAGGCACTAGATCAGAACATCACACTTCCCGACGGGTAAACTATATTACATCTTTATAACAGGTTTGTGTTTACTGGGCTCTTTTAAAAATAACGCCACGTGGTCCAAGGTTAGGACATGTGATTTTTTCGGCACCTTCCCTTCGTTTTTCCGCTTAATAAAAGCGGTTAATTTGTGAAAATTGCTGATATCAATATTGTGTTCCAATTTTGTCACGGCCTTTATCATGGAATATTGCGACCACATGGTGCACGACTTTAACGTTTTAGCCTTTTCGTAAAAATAGGCCAAAAACACGTCTTCAGTAAAATAATCGGGCAATTCTTTCATCTTGCACCACTGCACAAAGCCATCGTATTGTTTCTCATAAATTTTCTTTGATTTTGTCGGCAAAAGATCTGCTAATGCTATTTTTGCTGCTTCGGCAATTTCGAGCGCCCCACTCATCATAACACGTCTTGTTATTTCAAGCGCACAAATGTAAATGAACCGTTCTAGTACTTTTTGCACAGCTTTTTGGTAGTTGGTCAGCTGACATGGTTACGTCATATTGTTGTCGATAATGGTCAGTATTGACGTCATATGACCTAAGAAATGACGTACTAGTGACGAAAAAGTTACATGTTAATGTCACAGACTAGAGACGTCATTTTAGGATGATTATACGACGCAGGGCCGGCGCTAGCCAATTTTCCGCCCTGTGCGAGTTTTTTAGACTCCCTTAACGGGCGAGGTAACGAGAAAAGCTCGCTGCCGCGGCTAAGTAGCATTTGATTTTTTAATTGTTGCCCTCGGGTGACGCCTCGTGGAAACAATCCTTTACCCTCAGGCCAAAAAAGAGGTCACTTTATTCCCTTGGTGTATAATGTACTATTTTGTTACTGCAACAAATTTTCTGTTGCCATAACTAAGTTGATTTCTATTCAGTAAAAAATATTAGTTGATTTGACAAATTTTCTTATTCTGCATAAAAAAAAACTTTGATATGGCAGCAGAAAACTTGTTACAGCAACGAAAAACTCTGTTGAGGCTATAGCTACTAATAGCAGCTCTGTTAGGGCGACAAATCCCTTTTCTCAGTGTATGTTTATTAATAGTAAATAATAACCTATTAACTAATAACTTAGGTCAGGTCCAAAACAAGCCAGATAAGCGTAAGCAAGAATCGATGTGATTTTATAAAGACATACGTCATTAATTTTTATATGACCAAAAATGGTTTCAAAATGTACAATTAACATTGTTAACATAGGAGTGTACGAATACTTTCTGGAGAGCCATTGTAAGTTCAACTGGCGATATTTCGTAGGTATAAAAGTTAACAGTTTCCTTCACCTTATGTGCCTACGATAATTAAAAATTTAAATTGTTTGAGTTTCTAATTAAAAATCTGAAATCTGAACAAAAAACTAGTTTTAATCTTAATGTTAGCTTGAAGCTCAGTTTAAGCTAAGCTAAGCTAATATTCAGAAAATGTATGTTTTCATGTATAGTTTATTATCATAGCTTATTATTCCGAGTGCCTACCTGTATTAATTGTGTTACAAGCTCCGCGTCTCAGGGTGTAAAATCAGAATTTAAATATCTTCGCGCTCATTGCGAATATTCAAATGTTCGCACGACGAACAGCATTAATAATTCCTTATGCAAGTTGGAAAGCTCTGGTTAATAAAGATTTCTATTCCTCGAAAAATCCTGTATACACAGATTTCAATCCCCTCTCCTACGACGTCAGATCGTAGCTATCAACAAAAATGTTTAGCTCTTATTAGCTATAAATTAGCTTCAGCAGAAACTGCCAGATATTTACCATCTAAAAATAACGCATAACCTATTGAATAATTTATCCCTCTTTATTCCTATGTAGTACCTTGAAAGAAAAAATACCAGATAAAATTAGTACACTGGGTAATGTAATAAATATTTCAGAAAAGAGAAAAAACATTAAAAAAATTTATTAGTATAAAATTACTATGGAGGAATTTATGGATGACAAATGTTTTAAAAATTAAATTAATTACTCACAAAGTGAGTTTGAAACGAATTTTTATGAAAGCGGCACAGTCGTACCTTTTAAGTCGCGAATACACTATAAGTGATTAGTTAAGTAAATTAAAAAAAATATGGATTTACAATTTCAATTCCCATTTTAAATAATAAACAAGTTTTTGCCTTCCCAAAAGATAAAAATTTATTCATCGAGTGATTCCTTTTATTTTTATGACAACGTTAATAGTACAATTTCGTTACTATTTATTTACAAAAAATGTTATGTACAAGTAGTGAAATCTACAAATAAAACAATAAATTTATTTAATTAATAAAATTTTAAAATTTCTCTCTCCAAGTTGGTTCACAAATATCATTTCTATATCGTAATTTTGTATTGTGCACTTTAAACTATACAGTTACTTATTGTACCATTCATTGTAACTCGAAGAAAACACTTTAGTATAAATTAGTTTCAATTTTAAGTTTACTTTTGACTACAAATTTCCCTTTGATGTAAGAAAATAATAATTATTATTATTTGTATAGTAGGTATAGGTACTCGTTAATATTAAATTTTCTACTTATATTAAATTAAGTTAGTAGTAAAGAACAGAGACGTATTTTAAAATTTGGGGTCCTGGGCCCAAAAGGTTTTCCGCTCCATAAATTAATTAAAAAAAAGCGAAATTTAATTTTTTTAATTCATTCTGACTATAAAAGTCAGGGGCCTCATGGCCCTTAGGCAAATACGTCTCTGGTAAAGAAGAATAATAATAACAGCGCAAAATACAAAATTATTCACGCAATATTTGTAAATCAACCTTCGCAACAAAATGTCTGCCAACATCGAAATAGATGTGAAGTGGTCTTCGTATCGTCGAGTCCAACCCTGGATTTCTCCTTTTTAAATATTTAATATAGTTTAACACTAAATATCTCTTGTATAAAAAAGAGCAGTTCGATTTGAAGTTTTGATATAATGACACTGTGATGGTTCATGAACTATGTAAAAGTATCTAAAAAGTTCATTTCGAATCTATTTTGTAACGCTAATCTAAAACAATTATAAGAGTCACAAATTTTAGTAATCAACGAACACAAGTACGCAATTTACTTTTTGTTATAACTGGACAGATACTAAATCACAGTTGCTTAAGTCCACAGTTTCGTGTTCTGGAGTCACGTCCGGCTTACGAGACCTATTGGGATAGTCGTTTAACGAATGCTATACCGATATCTCCTGTATTTGAACTCTCTTTTTTACTGTACCGACGGAACCTCCAACGGAGAGGTTGCTGGTTGTTCTTAGGGGCGGAAGTGGCTTATCTGCTTTACTCTTCCTCGGAAGAGTGTTGTGCTTCGGAAGCGAATCCGAGAGGTTGCAATTTTTGGAGAGCATGGTGTAGCAGGGCGGAAGTTCTTTATTTTCTTTGTGGGTTATTACCGGCGATTGAGGACGAGAAGATCCAATGGGGGTTGCCGGTCGTTGCGACATTGGTATGTTTTCTGTGGATAGAGAAGAGTTCGATCTCGATATGCGTTGCTTTCTTCTGCGATCTCGATCTCTTTGATAATAAATTCCCGCAAAAATTAACATATTTAGTACTAGAAGTAGACATCCCACGCCGACGGTCACACCAAGGGCGGTCGTATAGCTATAATAATGTCTGGTGGCTAACCGCTGGAGCAGTTCGGATTCGTCCTCGCTTCCTTCGATCAAGACATCCACGTCGACCAAATCGTCATCTGTGGTCGTGTTTGGTATGCATTCCGTACTATCTCCCGACGAGAGATGAGGATCTGTCATGGAAGCCGGATGCAGCGACGGAGGAAGGCGCGTAAACGACTCCGGCCGGACTGGTCCTGAAACATAAGAGAGGATCAATATAAGTCGCAAGGTAAAGTGATATTCTTAAAAGTTAATTTAAAAAATAAATAAGCCGACTTAATCACAACGAAAATTTAAAATGTCAAGCGCACCATGCGAATAAATCAAAATTTAATAAAATTTGTTTACAAATCCTACACGTTTTTTATAATAAAAGTTGAACGAGAACTTTTTCAGCATTTGCGCTACATCATGTGTAAGTATAAATAATAAAGTAATCTTTTTATTTGTACAGATTAAACCAAACAACTAATAAAATATGCTTTGGGAAAAAAAATATATAATACAAGTTTATACGAGTCATTAATTATCCGGGCATTGGTGAACTAAATAATACAAAAAAATAGGCAAAATTGAGAAATAATAATTTTGGATCAAAATTTATTCTTCCTCTAATATATAAATTATAATTTATGCCCCGAAATGGAATACAAAGTAAAGGGCTTTCTTTCCGATAAATTGTTTTTCGGTTACTAAACATACAACACCGAATTTAAGGAAGACTCAAAATTGTTGATTTAATTTTAGACGATTGAGCTCCCTTTTACAAATATCAATATTTATTTATTTTAGTTTGTTAATTAATTCGACCTTTAATTTAGTATAATAAATCGTAAGAGCCCCGAATGGCAAGAAGCAATAATTTCAAATAAAGGAAATTGAGAATCTATTAAAACCTATTTATTTCCAATTCTGAACTATAATTACATTTTAATTTGGTGTAGGATGGTTAAGGGTCGGTCTTCCCGATCGCATGTGGCTTGTGCGCGCATCTAAAATTAATTCAATAAATTTGTTGTTTTCGAAAAATTGCTCTCATAGATTATGAAAAAAAATCTAGCAATTTTACGCAATCGCGGTCGTAACAAACAAAATTCATTAGTATGTTCCATGTTGTGTATTTCGACTTAACTTATAATAAAAGTGGAACGAAAGAAAGCAGAACAGTAAGAACGGCTGATTAATATTCCTCTTCATGAGACAATAGAGAGGATTCAGCAATTGATTTTGCCATATAATAATTTTTTATAGTCACAATTTTGCTTTCGTTGTTATCTCAAATTTATGATTTTCGACGTTAATGTAGATTAGGCTGATATAGCTGACATTGCGAGTAAATGGAAATGTTGAAATGGCATTAGGTTCTTCTACATCAAAACAGATGAAAAATTATCTAGATGGCTTTTTTTATTTTGTTCGTTTTGTCTCATTTTAATTATACCATCCGTCTAAACAAAATATCCATTAAATTGATTTATTTAGAAGGATCCAGCAGTTTTTGTAATTCCAAACTTGCATTTTTATTTTCGGACACTTTTTACTTACCTTTTTCAACATTAGGTATCTCGAAACCCTTGGGTGTAAAACTAAGAAATGCCAAATTTAACTACATTACCGTCGAGGGAGCTGTGCGGATGCTTTAAAAGTGTTAGAACTTAACTTGAAAAATACCAAGTTTAGTTTTTAAATTTCAAGTGTCTACTTTGTTTTGAAACCACGCAGAGTGTGGTAATAGACGTAACCAAAAGTTTTTACAAAAATTTCAATTTATACGCCCCACCCTGTACCTTTACTTTGCGTCAATTAAAAACTTATAGGAAATCCAAATTAAGCAATCTGATAATTTAGAACAGAGATTGACAAGCAAGAACTTCTTTAATTGCTTTAACCATAAAAAGGTGCAATCCCGGAAAATTACTGTAAAATATAATTTAAAGCGGGGATTTCGAGAGCCAATAAATAAGTAATTCTTATTGAAAGAGTCGATAAAATAAAAACTATAGCGTGGTTGAGCGAAATTAATTTCTAGAGACGTGCCTAGAGCTTTATTGGAAGCTTAATAATCTAAGTTTGCAATTCTTCAGAAATAAAATATTTTTATGTAAAATAGTAATTCCGGTAATCGGTGGGAAGGTGTATCTTTATTAGACGAGTCGACAGTCTGTCTGGTTTCGTTTTTTTATTAAGTTTTTATTAACAAGTGTTTTATATTAAGCCCTAAGAACTCACTCTTATGCTCTCACTGATTAGTTTGTTTAAACCCTATTTTAATTGTTTCTTTAGTTAAATTTAACTTTGATATAAAGTGTAATTTAATGGTAAACTTAAAATTATCTCACTTACTCTCTTGAGGAAAGCTAACTTTTAAACTTTTAATAATGAAGATGGTGGAATATTTTTAGAAAAATTAAGCCCATAAAAAAGTTGTGATCTAAAGTTAAGGTAAATTACAATCTTATTTTGGAATATTGCACACGTAAACTACATTCTACACTTTTAAAACGATTGGGATAGAAATGTGAATGATATAAATAAAAACTTTTCAGTGGAGATTGAAAAGTTCACCGGTCCTATATACCTTAGAGAAATAGGGAGAATTCAATTTTATGCTCGAAAGCAGGCCTTAGAGCTATTAATTCAAGAATTTTCGTCATCAAAGTATGCCGTCAGTTTTACCATTCCACCAATTTAAAGCAAACTTATAGAGAAGTCAAAATAGAAAATTTTCGAAAAAAAATAAAAAAGATTAATTACCTGCGTAGTAATAAGGCTCTCGTTCGTGAAAATGGTGGTGTCGCATACTGACATCATCATCTCCGGGTTGGTGTAGCTGCGGGATGAGATTTAGCCAGACGGCCATTTTGTGGCCCCTGTAGTGGCTCTTCATCTTCGGCTTTAATGCTGTAATAGAATTAAGTCGTTAAACTTGAGAGTAGGTTGTTGCGGACGGCACTACACTGCCTGATAAATCGGCTTTTCTTAAGATATTCCTCTCGTTCGAGTTTTCAGTTTACGAAAAAAAATTAAATCACTCAGTTTCTATTGTTTAAATTTTTAGAAAAAAACGCGTTCGTATTTTTACAAAATCTAATTAAATGACTGAAACGAGAGCGATAGGTTGAATTTTTTTCAGCGCTGAGATTATTTCACAAAACAAAAAATAAATTTAGCAAATTAATTGAAAAAGTCAGTTGTTGTTGGAAAACACGTCAGGTTGAAAATACATCGATAGAATGAAAATGGTAAATTTTTTATTCGCAATTTTAAATTTATATTTCTTAGTAAATATTTGTCGAAGAGAAAGTAGCATAAATCAATTATTGTAATTACTACACCCTTAGCCAACTATTTCGAAATATTTAGTTTTGGTTTGATATAAAATAGAGAACCTGCCAATAACAAAACCACGATTGTGGAAACGAAGTTTTGGTCAGTTTGGAATACAATAGCCAATTATCTGCCTTTATAACTCTCCTGATTCTAATTAAGTTTGAGTGTCTTCTAGCGCATGAAAAGACCAGAAATTGGTAAAACAAAACTTCATCAACTATGTAATAACTTGAAACTTTAAAATTAAAATGATTAGGTTATAATAAAAATAATATTAGTTAGGTATATAATAAAATGGCGAATTTATTTTCCTTTGCTGTATATTAATTTGGAAATCCAATTGAACCAAGTATGGCTAAATTTCTGTGAACGCAGATGTTACTGAACGTTGGAAAGTTGCAAAAAGTTGTTGAGAACAAAGTCCGTTTTTGTTAAACATTTTCTTATTTTGTCGAGTTTATAGCATGCATTTGCTAGGTTCTATTAAATATCCAAGTATAGTTCGTTTTAAATTTAATCTTAAAACCTATATATTGTTTTAGACCTACCGTGTTACATGCTAAAAAATCTTTAATAAAGCCTGACGTTGTAAACCAGTAAGGAAAATAAATTACAGCTATCGCAGTTACTGATGTTTCTTCATATAAAACCTAATTCCAAAACCGATCCATCTTATGCAGATTGAATTGACGGTTTAGCTTCTTAAGAATAATCGATTGTTGGTTTCTCAACTCTTATTTATAAATCGTGCGCTATATATCTATACAAATTTATGTACAAGGAAATCAGGATTATTTTCTTTAATTTTTTAGAATAATAATTAAAAAAATTGTTTTTATGTAATTAAATTCTTAAATAAAATTTTATCAATAACTTTTGAATTATAAGACGCCAAAGCCAGGTCGGAAGTTGAGCGATATTTTCAAGAAAATTTTAAACAATTCGATTAAACCGAGACATTCGATTTACTATACCCTTGCAAACCGCGAATAGAATCAGCCCTGATTGGTTTTTCCTTTGCTACAAATCATATCGTGGATGAAAATAACGAGTTCCAAATTACTACTACAAAAAACACAATGCCTCTTTCAGATTCTTACACAATATACATAGTAATAAGACTACATACTAAAATAGGTGGCTCTAAGGTATCCTCGAAATATCCTTATATTCTATAGAAACTCACATAAAGAATTTCGCGTTGAAGGAGTTATGTATAATAGCGCAAAAAAACTAATTAGTATAAAAATATAAATTTCATTCTTATACACAAAGAAAATTTAAACCCTCAAAGATCTTTTTCAGCACGAAAACCAAATAAAATTTTTTATATCGGCTCGACATTTTTATTCAAAAATTTTATTTAACAGGTAAAGTGCGAACACGAACAACAACTTTCCTTTCTGAAAGCTTTTCTCTTATTCTATTAATGTTTAAAAAAATAAATGCTGGCAACTTCGATGTTGATATAATATATAGACGTACCGATTTTCCGGAGATTAACTCAAAATTAAGAGCTTGACATCTCTTGAAAAGTTACAAAAATAGATAAAAAGTGTTAAAATTTGGAATTTAAAAAATAAAGTATAGAACCAAGTTTATTATGATCGTTTTCTTCTAAAATAATTCTGCAATCCAAAATAATTCTGCAGTTTCAAAATCTTTCGTTGAATACTTTAATATTTTATTTAGAAAATTTGTGTTACTTTTGTGAAAATTTTATTATTTTAAATTTGTAATTGCTGGTTTTCCCGCCAACTAGTTAAGGTGGCAACCACTTGGCAATAGTGAGCGGCGAAAACCAGGCTTTTTGCCAAAATGGCAAGAGAGGTAGTCTCCTGTAATTTATTTTGAGAATAAAGTATTTGTTTTGAAGGGATAAATTCTTGGAAGATTAGAATATTAGAAGTCTGGAAAAATATTTGTTTTGGTATGCAGAGTAATGTTAGTTGAATGGTTACATACGATCGACTCTGTTTGTTCTGAACGTGTCGTTACAAAAATGTTAAATTTAGAGCCAAAAAAAAAGGATAACGACAAGGTTTGCAGTTTGTACGTTTCGCGATTTGTTCATTATTATTAATGAACTTCGTTATATAAGAGAAACTTTTCGAGAAAGTTATGATCAATTTTAAATTGACTTAATATTATTATATGCTCGATGTATTGTAAAAATTGATGTAAACTAAATTAAAATGTGATGAATTTAGAGTGATAAAGTTGGCAACTTCCATTCGATACATCCAATTTAAAACGCCCCGCAATTTATAAAATTAAAGCAAAATGTTACATTAGAAACTTTTTCGTAAAAAGTCAATTACAAATTTTCTTTGATACTATCAACGGAAACAGGTAAAAAGAGAAAGGATTGGTTTGAAGCTCCTGCAGAAGGAAGTGTCGCACGTCTTTTATCAGTCGTCAGTCGGAAGCTTTCGTTCTACATTAACCGTTATTTTGCTTTTAGGCATTCTGATTAGATGATAAAATTATAAGTGAAAGCTGCATATTGTAAAAATTTTAATCTTCAATAAAAAGCTTAATAAAAAAAGCATTAAAACTTCTAAATCCCATTAATGACAAAATGTACGCTCCAAATTGGCAGGGCGCGGCCGGCGTGTTAAAATTAGCAAAGATCAACCTTTAAAAAGCAAACTTCATTAAAAATTTGTTGCTAGAAATTAAACGACAAAAAGACGAAAGTCAAATTTTCATACTTGAAATGGAACCTGCAAAGTATTTAGTAGTTTGCGTCCAGGGATGAGCTGAAAGCGTGTGTGCATGAAAAGGGAGGAAGTTGGCTTTTTATCCTTCGACTCAAGTATTTATGTAATTCGCTTGGTATGTACAAGCCAGTCGGACGGTTAATCCTAGACTTCCTCATCGATGGTTGGCCGGTATAATTTTCGAAATAAACTAGAAATGTTCGCGATTTTTGTTAAATTAAATTAAAATCTTCATTATTCTGATAAACTTTTTCTTAATCGCATTCTAAATTGTTTCGTTTTCTCTTGTCGTTCTCATGAATTTCATTTAAATTTTTCACTTTCTCTTCATCAAATGATATCTATTTTTTTCTACGAAAAAGTAAAACTCTTCAATATCTTCTTTGGCGGAAAAGTTACTTTCCGAACAAATTGAAACAGTCGCAATAAAAAAAATTTAATTTAAAAAATTAATTATTAATTTAATAGCGTCTGTTTTCTTCATAGGCAAACACAAAACAAAATTAAATTTTGTATATTGGGTAAAGAACCGTCCGCTCTTTCTCCTCTTTATAAAAGCAGGATTTCTGTAAACTCAGAAATTCTCGAGTTTTGTTGTGCAATTAAATCGATTTAACGTTTATCCAACCTAAATCTTTATCAGCAATTATTTTTAAAGTTTTACTTTATCACATTTAATTAAAAGCAAAATTATTCTTATCGCCCCTAATCATCCCAAATAAGAGAAGTTCCATTATCGCGAGTGGGTTTTGATAAATTACCGACGACAATAAGTACATAACATCTACGATTTTTTCGTCAAACAAACCATCAAAATTAGTACTTCACCCGACCATCTGCAATTTACGGCTTTATAAAATCGAGTTGACTTTAACTGCGATTATGATTTTCAATTTTCTGATAATCTTCCCCAGAGAGACAGTTCGGGCTTGCAATTTTTGCATTCGATTTGTCGAGATTTATTAAAATTTAATGAATAATTAATATTTTCTGCGTAAAAAATGGTACTTATGAAACTATAAATATTTCATGTTACTACTTAGAAAAAGTTTCGTTCTTTTAAAAAATCTCTTGCTGTGTGGTAGAGAAATCACTAGGGAGTGGAGACGTAAAACATTTACCGACACTGCAATTTATTTTCTCAAGTTATTTATTTCTCTTCTAGACCACATTGCGTCAACTAACATTTCATCCATTTAGCCACTTTGTTTCTAAAATGTTGGAGCTACTTATAAAACATGGAGTTATTAACTCGAAGCATACATTTCGAATGCTTTCTATATGGAAAAATAGTTAATCATTTTATTCATTAGCGGAAGCTTTCGCAGTTCTAAGTACCCAATTTCGCTCTGCCCCAAAAAAAAAAGAAAAATAAAATAAATATGTCTTTGCATTTGCGACAAAGTTTTAATAACAACGGCAAAATTATTGGGTGCTTAAATTTGACTCAACTGCAAAAATAATTTAACACGGAAAGTGTGCGATAAAATGTGTTACGATTATGGTCTTATCGTATAAAATTAAGCACACACAACATATAAGCACGGGCGTTTAAAAAATATACAAAACATCGCGTCAAAGAGCAATTTTTTCATTCCAGTTTTATTTTTATAAAAAAAAGTAGCTATATTCTTTTTTAATGATCAAAATGAAACAAAGGATAAAACTAAGAGCATTTTGAGTGCCATTAGCATTTAAACTTAGTCCATACTTCAAATTAGCATATCAAGTTAAATTTGCAAACTGTTTTTATGTAAAAGTCATCAAGTGTTTGAAAAAACTGCATTCGAAATCAAATCGATATAACCGAAAGAGAGAAAATAAACTTGTTTGTTCATTAGAGAGAGGTCTACATTACGCGTTCCCGATAAAATTAATTACTCATTGTTTGATTTATCACAACTTTGGATTTCTTAATTACCACTTTATAATATAACATTTCTGCTATAAAACCAAATTCTTAATTAGTACTTGGGATGCCCATTTTTAATTAAATTTTTTATTTGAAACTGCAAGCCTTCGTGTTGATCGTTCCGGCATTTTTCCTAATGAAAGAACGGAAATGTAATACATAAAGTTATTAAAACTACCTAAAAGAGTTCAAAGTTCAATTCAACAGTCAAGTTTTATTAATGTTTACTCATTCGGCAATTAACTTTTCTCGTGTTTTCATCACAGACGAAAATGGAAAATCCAAAGTACTTTTTTGGGTAAGAAATCAAGACTTGAAAATATTTTTTGAAAAAATGCCGGACCTGTTAAGTTAAGGAGGAAATATTTGTATAGGAAAATGTAAAGAGTTATTTTTAATATAAAATTTTACTAGGAGAATAATATCAATAACGGTAAAATTATGCAGACTTTATGGTAGAAAACGATGCGGTGTCTTCTTTTGACACAAACATATTTAGAGTATTTCTGAATAATATTTGTGTTAGACGCCATAACTACCCCTAAGTTTGTCGATAAAAAAGGTAGAAATTGTGTCATTTAACTTAAAATTCCCTACTTTAAAGTAAATTTGTGTTGATGTTTATACATGAGCAAACTTCGGAATTTGTTAATATTATTAAAGTTGGTTCGTCATTTCCATTTTGTATTTCAATTTAAGAAGGTAACAAATTTTAAGCGCGAATTTTATAAATCTATTTTTAGCAATAAATGTATAAGGAAATACCACTTTAGTCAAAATATGTAAATTGCTCACCGATGCTCAAATAAAGCTGCGTGCCAATTTCGTAAGGTTCCCACGTAAGCCCTCTATATCGAGTTTTCTCTTTATAAGTACCATAGTCGGGAATATCCTTGTGAACTCCTGGACCATTCGGGTCACCGCTCTTCGCAAAGTTACTAAAGAAGTTGAGAAGCGCTTCAGCGACGCCCATGTCTTGTCTGCTGAAGTTTTGTGGAAAAAACGGCATGCCTCCCACCAGGGGCATTCCCAAAATGTACGCCATGTCTTCTCCTCTCACGCTACCCAATCTCTGAAAACAATATTGGAGTTAATTAAAGTAATAAATTTGGAAAATCAAACAACATTTTTGATTGCACCATCAGACCTCGAGTCTTCCGCTAATAATTAAAGTTTTGTTGTTAAGAACCAAATTGCTTTTTAATACCGCAAACATTTCAAATTATGTTAACTTAGGAAGTGATAATCGTGAAATAGCACAAAAGTTTTGACAGCCATATTGAAGAACATAATAAAAGAAAATAAATTTACCGATTATGTTTACTTGCGCAAAAGTTTTGCTTTGCAGGGAGCAGATTTTTCAAAAAACGTTCATAATTCTGCCATAATAAAATTCTCCATTAAAATCAAAAGCCTCACGAAGACGTCTTTGTTTTACGCTGAAGGTAATATAATAAAAATTACAAAATAAAAGAAAAGTCTAGAGAACACGTAATCTTATTTTACAGAATAAGAAGTAAAAGAAGAGTTTATTTTATTAAATTTCCTTTATGCTATTTTGCCTTTGTGCTATTTCCGACTAATTTACGAAGATTTAGATAAGCAAAGGAATATTTATTCCGCTTTTTTGCCGTACTACCTAAAACTATTGATTTTTCTTTTGTTTAAACAGGCTTTTCTACACTTTGAGACAAAATTCTCGAAAACCTGGAAAGTAAATAAGTCGAGTGACTAAACAAAATATAACAACTACTTTATTTTTCTTTCGATATTTTATAAAAATAGAAATCTTTCATTATTATAACTTTTTAAATTTTCAAGTTTGTCTGCGAGTACCTAGAGGCAGCTCAAGATTTTCCAATAATTGTCTTTGAAATCTCCTCGAAGGATACATATTATAATCTTGTAAATTGTTCTCTTTTTAGGTAACGTAATATGTACAACAACGCGGTTATCACTTTATTATCGAACTAACCAATTTACTTGCATAATTTACTATCGGCTACATGCAGGATGCGGTTTTTGCCCAGTGCATTACCTAACACGATCAATTATTTTCTTGCACTCCGTAATTACTTTCAAATTGTAAAGTGTAACCTTTGGTCAGTAGTCCTGTTAAAGGCTTTGCGGAAATTTGATCGATAGAGTACTCTTTCATCTATAAATTTTCCCCACAAAAAGAAACGTCGACTTAATTAGCCGGCATATTCGGGCTAAAGCATCAAAAATGGTAGAAAAGAAAAATCTCACAAACATTTATCGAGATATTCGCTTTACAAAACATTTTTTTTCCTTCGAAATTCATAAATAATTAATGCTCCAAAATATAATTATCCATAAATCAACAACGTCCTGACAACACTTAACTTTTAAACAAAACGAAAGGCAATTATTGGAGCCTGGCGAGAGAAAAGGATCTTTAAAGTTGCTTGGGCGGAGGGGGGGGGGAAGGAGGTAACCATTCAAAATAGTTTACGAATTTCGTTAAGGTAATTACGACATTTGAGTGTTTTTGTTGAAATCTAAATCTTCCACACATTTTTACTTGAGCAATTTTTTACAACGAAACCATCAACTCGGCTCATAAATTGCAAACGGCCTCCTTCAAACTTTATTCTCGGTTACGACGCCTAGTTAGAGAAGGCGATTTTTACCTTATTACACGAGTAAACCAACAAACTTCTTTCGTGTGTGACAAAAAACAAATGTCTTCTAGTTCTACAGTTTACGACGTCGTGATCACCGTTTCTGACAACTCGAGACTTTTTCGAGAATATTGAAAAATTATCCAAGTTTTACACGCACATTTACAGTTAGTATTTAGTTTTTGTATTCGAGTTTTCAATTCAGCAACACCTGAGTAGGTTACACAAAAGAAAATAAAAATTGTAACCTGACAGCGAAACTTGAGCTATAATTCAAAAGTTTCTTAACAAAACTTTGCTTTTATTTAAATTTTCTGTACACGTACTTTTCACCATGTGTATTTAGTATGGATAATCCGTTCTTAACTTCCATTCTTCTTCAACTAATTCCGATAGTTGCGAATTTCTCCGTGGAAAAAGTTATTTGCAAAATTTTAATTTATTATTAAAGCTATAAACCGGAGAAATATTCGCTTTGTAATTTTACGTAAATTAAAAGTAGTTTTAAATTGTTGCATGGAAAATGTAATTAATTTTAATTATTTACAGTTAATTGGATTTAAATTAAAATGTCAAGATTTATAATTTAGATATTTTAAGTTAATTTTATTAAATTAACATAATTACTGCTGCAAATACGCAATAATTACATATTATAATAAAATGTTCGAGATAATGTAAATTCGTCGACATTTAACGTGCGGGGTTAATTATCGTGGCTCTTTCGTCAAACAAATTAAAATTATTATTAAAGTAATTGGAAAATGTAAATAACTGAATTATTTGTCTTAGAAATCAGATAACGAAAACATTGAGATTACATTTACGCAGTGATTTTGTTCGTAAAATTGTGTGAATTTCAAATTTTGATTTCTTTTGGAATTTTCCCTTTCTTTGGGAAATAATTGGATACAGGCAACAGGATAAAATTGCAAATCCCTTCGTCTCGAATTAATCAACAGCAAAACCAAAGTGGAAACCTTGTGGAACGCCGGAAAATGAGGAAAGTTTCCAATTCTATATAATATATAATTCGAAGTTTACCTATCAGGTAGTTTGAAGTTGTTTTTTTTTTATTTTAGTTTTAAACAATTTAAAAAGTTTTTGTCCTAAAATGTTTTCCATCTTAAAATTACTTTCGTTCCCTAGACATTTTGAGATAGAGCGAGTTGACTAATGCCGGAGTTAAATTATGAATTTCCTCTACAGTCGGATAACGTAGAAATTTCTAAAATAAATACCGAAATAAGGTGACGCAAAAAATGGTAAGACTGACTAACCTATAGAATAGGTTTTCTATGGCAAAGTTTATTAAAGTTTTTTTGAAACATATATCAACGGTCCCTTAAGCATCCGCTGCTTAAATTGATTACTACCGTTTCCGCACGTCTCAATAAAGAATGACATATTTATAACATTTCAAATCTTTTGTAGAATTTTGAACACTTTAAAAATCAATAGCTCTGTTGATGTTATGAATAGGAGACATTTTAATATTGAGAATCAGTTTCCACGTCGTTAGGAGATGATAAACCGTTACCAATGATAAAGTTGTTCCGGTAGGTCTTTGACTTATAACTTAACAGCATCCGGGAGTTTCATTCAGCTGTGCAATTACAAACTCGAGATTTCGAATGTAATCATTAAGCTAATTTCAAAATTTAAACGTTTGTCGCGATTATTCAGTGTTTGAATAAAAAACACTTTTGATTACAAAAGCTTCGAGAATTTATTTTTTCTTTGGTCTCCAAAGAATAGCACATAAGGAAAACTTGAGAAAAGTGAATACGTCACGTACTTTATCAGAAACTTTGAAGAAAATAAATTTACTAATAAAACTTTGACGTTGTGTAGATCAAAAAAGTAAATGATACTTTTTGTTCTTAATTGATATGTGTAGGAATCGGGCGGCTCAATTTCAAATAACGAAAAATAAAATTACGTTTTTGTGCGACATCATACAAAATTAAGACGTCGAGGATTATAATATTTGCCCGACGGCAAATGGACAAATATTTTTTGAAAAGCACAAAGTAGAACATATATCTTGTATAATTGTCATGTACATTTTAATAGAAAACTGAAATGTCATTCCCGTTTTCATGAGTGTAATGACATACTCGAAGTAATTCATCAAAACGTGAAATATGAAATGTATTTGCAGAGAAGGGAGTTTACGTGACTGCGAAAGCAATCTAAAATAGAAAATTTGGCCCAAAACTGAGATTTAGGACTAAAATGGAAAAGCCTTTTCTTTTGTGTCTTATAATTATTTAATTTATCAGGTTAAGTAACTTTTTTGTTGTCCTTAATTAAAGGGCGCACACGGCGGCGCGGAAATAAAATAAAAAATGCACTACTTACTTGTGGGTAATCACTGTCTTTTGTTTGATAACCGAAATGAAAAAAAAAAGTTTTCGCGCCCCTTCTGGCATGTAAATATCCCACCCGTATTAAAGGGGAAACTGTATGACCGTCACTAAGAGCCTCCATTGTAGAATCCCTAATGTTAATTGGATGTTGAATTGGTTTATCCCAATCCGTATATTCATTGCGAACGGCGGAAAAAATTTCATTTAGATGATAAACGTACGCATTGCGAATATAAGTTCTGAGGACTCGATTGCGTTCCTCTTCTTCGAAACCGTACTGAATGTCGGTAGCACTAAAGTCGTTATAACTTTCGGTAGTCGTAATTCCTAACATCACTTCACAAGTAATAAAATTTTCACTAGCATGTTCCATGGCGTACACGGGATCGGAGATGTCGGTATCGACTGGAAGCGAAGGTGCAATTCTCGGCATGAAACGAACCACTTCCATTTGAACGTCTAGCAGAGCTTGCAGAGGCCTAAAACGGAATTGTAAAACTAAAGTCGGGAAGTTTAATTTATAATTATTTACCTAGAGCGTAGACAGGGCGCGATGTCTTCGTCTTCGCCCTCGGTCGAAGACAAACAACCCGTCTGTTGGCCGACGCTAATGCGGATGCTGTCAGGATTGTGAATGGTCGCCCAGGGACTTAAAGCTGTCCCGCTCAGGAGCACGACTCGGTGAAAAAGACCTGGTGCACATAACAATAATATTTATCACTTTAAATCCCCCTGTCTTTTGCATGCGAGTTTTGAAAAATTTAAAAAAAATTAAGCTTTACCTTTGTACGTCGGCGAAATAAGGATAAAATTAACCAATGCGGCTCCCGTATCGTGTCCAATTAAGGTAACTCGCTTGGGATCACCACCAAAAGATGCTACGTTCTTTTTTATCCACCTCAAAGCGGCTGCGATATCTTTGATTCCGAGATTTCCACCAGACTCGTTCGATTTGTCGAAAGTAGGTGAGGTCTTTAAAAATCCTAAAAGGAAAATTTATTTTAATCTCTTATTTATTAAGCAAAATCGAGTAAAAGATTTAAATTGAAATGTAGTTATTGGAAAGCTTCCAACGCAATGCCAGGCGCCAGCGTGGCTATTGTGCTTTCAGCCATGATCCAGGTTTCTGTTCGAAATTAGCACGAAAATATTTAATTTCAAAATTGAAATAATATCCCACGGTGTATTAGAAATTCGAGCGGAAACTATTTGTTCTAATCCACACATAATTCATCCGCTAATAATTAAGTTAAACTAATTCAACTATGAGATTAGCTTATCAAACTGTGTTGAACTGGCACAAAAAATTTCGTAAAATTTGTGTTTCTGTGTGTTTAGGACTTTAAGTTTATTACTACAGCAATTAATTTAATCGGGTTAGTCAAGTTTGGTTATTACAAACAGAGTCTTAACGGAGTATTATACTGTATGGGTCGTATTAATCATCTTTTGAGAATATCTGTCGCACAAATTTAAAACAAAATTAAAATTTTTTCATCACTTGCTCATCACAGAGTTCGTTAATTGAAAAACTTTTAAACGATATTTTTAAAAGGTGCGCTAATTAAAAAAGCTTAGGTATCTAGAAAAATTTAACTTGTTTATTGCTCGCCTTGATAATTATTACCAAATGAAGTGTAGAAAATATTTTTAAGAGAATTTTTAACTCACTTCAAATCGAATTTATACTTGATGCGAATCCTAATTAATTAACATCGAGTAATATGCAAATTAAAACATCAAAGGGAAGCCTATTGTCGACTTTATCAGAAACAATGCGTTTAGTTTGAAATGCAAAGACACGAAAACGACTAATCTCGATATCTTAAATTTCTTATCTTTTGTGCAAGATAAATCTAACAATTAGGCCTCAATCTACTTTTCATTTTCAAAACCAAGCCACGTCCCACCTGAACGTCTAGATTCCATGTAATAACTTAATTAAATATTTTTAAAAGAAATATAATTTCTTAAACGTAAGAATTTTCTGTAAATACATTAGAGAAATGCTTTGCCCGCAGCTCGAAAGGTCTAAATATCACGAAAAGACTTTTTTAACTTTCCAATTATTATTTCGGTCTTAAAAATTCATTTAACGTTGCCAGAAAGGTGAAGGTGAATTTTAATCTAGGATTAAAATTTTGCAACAGGAAAAACGCGTTTTTGGAAAATTTTAATTTAGGATTAAATTTAACTTTCGAATTTGATTGATTTTTTCAAAAATGACCTTCCATTTAAACTTAAATTATACAGTTAACTTTAAAGGCGAACTCCTAATCTGATTTAGAGTCGTTTCGTTAAAATTCAGAGGAAGGTAGCTGGTAAGCTTTTTCTATATCTTTCATACTGATGTATTGTGTAAAAAAGAAGTAGAATTTAATATTAAAAAACTTTTATTTGATGTGCGTACATAGGCATAACTTCTTTTGTTGACTTACAACCCCAAACGTTTTGAGGTCACAGCGGTATTTTTTTTTTTGGGTTAACAAAAATTAGTGTCCCATTTACTAGTTTAAATTAAATGGCTAATTTGGTAAGTTTATTTTAGGCAAATAAAAAGTTGGAAAATCAGAATTTTCCTTTTAAGCTCGGCTTGTCAATACTAGCTGAGATTTTATCACGTACGACAGAAGCAATTATAACTTACAACCAACGAAGGCTTCTACATTTGCTACCCCCAAGTTCATAACAGAAACTCAATAGGAAGTAATGCCTGCGGAATACTAAACAAATTTAAAAAGCCTTGCAAGGAAAAAAATTTAAAACCCTAATCACTATTGGTTGATTATATAAAAAGCAAATAATTTAAATTTAGAAGAAATTTAAAGGGCTATAAATTGTATTTTCGGTTATCTTTAGTACCCAACTTAACGTCCACAATATTGATTATACATTAGGAACTTTAATGTCCTTTAAGTTGTTTAGTTAACTGATTCCGATTTCGCTTTTCGTTTTTTTCCCAAATTTATAATCAATTTCAGTTTGCGACTTAACAAGCTTGTTAATTTTTTTAAAATGCTTTTTAGACTTGGCATTTAAATCTCATGGGAATTTCGCGTAATTCGAGCATTGGTAATTTGTATTTGGAAATAAATTAAACCGAAAATTGATTTGACAACATAAACAGAAAGGTCAATACGAAAAGTGGATGCGAAAGCGGGACAACGGCGAGCCCATCAAAACGCGATACGCTTTTTTAGCTTTAAAGCAATTTTTGTGTGTTTGCAAAAAAACAGTGAGAAATACCGAGTATACGATTTCATATCAATAGGACGTCTGCGAGGTTGATTTAAAATCTAGCCACATTTGCCAAAAAGCAATTATCTCTAACGACCTTTTTAAATTTTTGATTTCCTGCTAGAAATGGATCAGTCAAACGCATTTTAAAAAGTAATTAAGCTCAATCAACCATATTAAATAATTTTCGCGAATTTAAACATTTCAACATTTCAACATTTGTTCAAAAAAAAAACCTTTCTTTATTAAAATAAATCAGGCCGGAGCGATCGATATTGTTGGTACAAAAAGGGTTGCTTTATCTGATTATTTGTTCAAAAATTTAATATTAATTCGGAGTTGATTTTTAATTTATCGATTGCGAAGAACTCGAGAAAATTAGAAAGCAAATACAGATTTGAGGTAAATTACTAAATAAGCAAGAAAATGTAATTAATTTCGTTACGAACCAATAAAACGGTTCGAAATGTATCTCTTAATTTTTTGTATATTATGCAGATCATCACTTCCGTTAATTTTTCCATCGCTAAATGTTCCTCCGTTCGGTTACCTAATTAGAAAATTCTAAACGACGAAATTGTGGTTGGAAAATTTCTGATACACTCCAGCTTAATATATAATTTTGCTTGGTGTCTAACTTTTATACGAACCCTCGAAAGTTAACTCGTTAACAATCGGTGTGAACGATTTAGTTTAGGTCAAACTTTATCTCGAGTGCAGAGGTCGTTTGGAAGGATTTTCAATATTAAAAATCAAAAATTAAAATTTTGCTTTTGTCAACTTTAATTAGTAAATTTTAATAATCATCTATTGTGTAGCGCGGTAATTACAAAAATTTGCATAGTTTACTCTTAACCTAAGCCAAGAGAAGGATTGAAAGCCAGAAACACTAAAATTTCGTATAGTAGCGATTAAGCTTTTAAATGTCAGTATAAAACTTTTATTAAAGGATAAAAAATAAATTTAATAGAAATTTTTGAAAATTTTAAAGAGCACAGTTGAAATATTAAGGGTTTAAATTTTGTTCGCAAGTAAATAATTATGTAGTTACTAAATTAATATGGTAAACAATGCACGCACAATAAGACGCTTTTGGATTTGCTGGTGTGTTAGTAACTTTGATAATCTTTTGCGGATTACAAAGTACGCATAAGAGAGAAAAGCATTAAACGACAATTCGGATTAGTAACATCGTAAAAACATTGTTCTGATTGCTAAAATAAACAAAAAGTTAGGTAGATTATTAATTTATAAGTTTTAACTTTTAATCCAGTCATAACTGATTTCGATAGGTTAATTTTAGATGAGTAGCATAATACTCATCTCACCAGATCCAGTGGTAAACCGGCGGCGTATGGCTTAGATGTGAAAGTAAAATTGTTTTGCTATTTTTAAATAAAGCAGGTATGCTTGACAGTCTCTAAAATTTTGTTTGTACATTTACCTTGAGGTGGAAGATTATCATAATGTTTAACAATAATTGTCTATTTCTCTGTGTGTGTATGTCCAGCCGACTTACTTAGACGTGACTGTCAGTTCTTTCCGAACACTCCATGCTGCAAGATCATAAGGATGCCATGCCAGAATTCTGGCTGGGTAAATACAATTTTGAATCCTTTTAGCATAAAGAAACATACTGCACAGAAGAAACTGTCACCTTTAGAAAATTCTACTTGTGACACTTTTAAGAGAAACAACTGTGTATACAAATTTTCATTTCTTACAAAAAAGATATTAAAATAATATTATTTCTGAATTTTTACGCAGTATCCGCGTTAAAATGTTCCATTTCAGTTTTATGAAATGTAATATTTTATTGCAAAATTTTTGATATCGATTTGCAATATTTCTGTTTATTTAAATTTTTTCATTTTTACGAAGCAGAAAATTTTCATCCAATAGCAATTATATATCATTTTGATGCCCCTAAGCTGAAATCTATGACTAGTTACTGCGTAAACGGTAAATGTCATAAAATGAGTAATTTCAGAAAGGATCGCGTTTAAATGGCTTCATTATCGTAAAAACGTAGAACCGAAACGCATTTCTGCCTTTGTTTAAAGGTGCTTTTATTTCAGCGCCTTTTTGTTGTCTAAAATTGCAATAAAACGTAAATTGGTCAAAGCTCGTAAATGTTACGAAAGAATAAGAAAATTCTTACTTGAATCTGAAAAACTAAATTTATATTTGCGGACATGTACAAATATTATATGGATAAATAATTGTAAATTTTGCTCAAAAGTTGTGCAACTTTCCATTGTGTGCCCTAATTAACTTGGTTTATTTTGATGTAAGGATTCCATTGTGTAAGTTTCTTATTACTCCAGTGGTTGATTGTTAATTTTTGGATATTAAAGTACCATCATTTCACAACGAGAGAACAAAATTTTATTTCTTTATTGTTTCATGATTTACTTGTTAGTTTTGTTTGGGAAAGGTTTCCTTTAATTTATTTAATTAATCAATTTTTTCATTCCTCCATTCCAGTTTGAATTTTCCCTAATATCTAATTTAGTAGCAGACTAAATATCATATTACGATATAAATAATGTAAGTTTAATTAAATTGTAAAACTAGTTCAAGTCGGAGAAAATCGTTTGTTTCTGATGATGCAATTTCCATTTGAGATGGTAGAAATGCATTAAGTGCTGCAATACTAATGGATTGAGTTTGATAATGCAGATAAGTATTAGCAGACTGACAATTATTACGAAATCGCTTAATGAATTCTCTCTTATAAAACCGGATTTATTTTAGAACAGATTGAAACTTTAGCAAAACTTGCTGAAGGCGATTGAAGCTTTGCAAAACGGGCTGCAGAAGAGACGTGATTAGCATAGTAATCCGCCACGATACCTAATGCCACGTAATTTAATCAATTCTTTCTGATCTTGATTATCTTGTTGATAAAACTTGGTTAGCTACCGATGAAATGCTTTAACTACCTAAAACATACATTTCGGCGAGGAAAGGAGAAAATTCGGCGGATGTAATTACCGCCGAATTTTCCAGTTCAAAAATAGCGCACTCACTTATTCTATATTATATAAAAGTGGGTGTGGAAAGCCTTAATGAAAAGCTTCAGTCGCGCAGTTAACCTGATATTTCACTCGACGCAATTTGAGTGCTACTCCGATTCAAAAAATTGACTGTAATGTAAAACGAAGTCGTTATGAAAATTTGACACGTCACATACGTGCTCCAGAAAAACATGCAATGTAAATTTTAGAGGCTATCAAAAGCCATTTATAATGTAAAACGTAATCGCACAAAATATTCGAAATAATGTGAGAGCTTTATTTTGCAACGTGCAATTTGGTAGAAAAATAAAAAGTTTAACGATAAAAATTCAGAAAAAAGTAATTAATTGGAAGCAGTAGCCGGTATTTTGCAATAATATAATAGGAGGAACAACACAAAATAACGTTATCAAAATTGGTCGTTCTATTTTGTAGCAGTTATAATATTTTCTCCATGCCGAAAGTCACTAAAACCGAGTTTTTCTTATTTTTATAACCAAATCTGATAAAATAACAGATCCGTAAACATACCCCGTTCCTGCGTTCGGCTTTTCCAAAAAACCTGTAATATATTTGTGATAAATTTGAAATTTCGATTTGTTAAGCTTAATTGTGTATAGCCAATAACAATTAAAATAGAATAAATTTGAGTTTAGGCATTTGTATAAACATTTATAATTAAAATTATATGCCGGTTCAAACCTTCATAAGCAAACAGCAAATTAGCTTGCATAAAATTATTTGAGTGCCCATTACGAAAAACACTTTGTTAATTTTATAATAAATTCGATATTATATTAATTTTAACTAATTAACAATAAAAAGTGCTGTCGATGCTGTGGGGATAAAAAATTTCAAAATTTCATTAGAAAGTAATTTCAAAAATTCTGCTTCCAAATGGTGTTACTACACAACACACGAAATCCAATATTTTCTCTACTACTTCCAAACTTAATAATCTTTAATAAAACTCTTATGGATTATTTTCGCATTTCAGAGTTTATGTAAGTTCCAAACATTAAAGTTAATTAAGCTCTTCATCGGTGCAGTTGTGCTTAACGAAATAAAATCAATTTGCGCTAAAAAAATACAAAAAAATTTGTTTGGGAAAAATGCATTTTATTGACAACAAGAACCACAAATTATTTTATATTAATTCTTATGTAAAAAAAAAAATAAAATAATAAAATATGTTAGTAGGGCGTAAGGTGCAATTAGTGCAAAAAACGGCCTAACCCCAACATCCAAAGTAAAAGTTTCCCTCCAACTCCAAATTGTTCTATACAGTCCACATATTGTTTGGTAAAAAGTTACACCATTTAAAACCCTTCCTTTTGGGGGGAGGGGGAGAAGTAGGTAAATTAGTAGTTTTTATCAGTTTTTCTTAAATATTTCTAAAACTACACAATTTAGCGCAAAAAGTGTCATATACAAAATGATCTACATTAATTTGCGAACAAAAATGGTTCTGTGTATAATATTGCTAAAGCGAACGGTTCCAGAGTTACGGATGGTGTAAAAGTAGAAATTTTTCGTATATTTTAGAATTTTTGGAAAAAATATGATGTTACTAAGGAAATTATTTTTTTTGTTCAGGATAGTATTTGTAAAAACAAATTGCAATTTTAATTTGTAAATAAGCCCTTGAAGGAACGACAACCTCACCACCATCTTAAGAGGCGCTACTTTTTAAGAGAAAAGGGGCTTTCACAGACCTATGCCATATAAACCTGTGTGAAGAAGGTGACCTCCATCAACTTTCTCTGAATCTGGGGTGATTGATGATTTATTTGAATCTGGAACCAAAACAGTCACCATTGAAGTTTTGCTTCCTTTCCTCATCGAGTCAGATTCGTCGAGGAAGCATGGAGGAGAAGCACATAATTAAAATTTACATTGTCAAGTTTTTGACATAGTCAGTACTGTACAACTCCTCTAAGCCACTTCCTGCCGTTATTAATCCAATCGCTGAAAAAAAGGACATCAACAAGTGAAAACCTCCTAGTCGAATGAAGAGTGAATTCAACGGGTTGTATCAGGTGCTGCTGCTAATATTTCACAAGCTTTAGCGTACAAAGGCTGATCAAAAGTCACCATTATTATGCTTTGTCCATTGCTGGTCAGTTTTGTGGCAGCTAGAAGAAGAGCCGTATAAGTCGATGAATGGAAGAGAGACTACAGCGGAAGTTTGGAACTATCTCGTCGTATACAGCCACTCCACTTAGGTTTACTTTCTTCTGGGCCTTCCAACCAGGTACTACTGGACCTTTTGGTCGATTTTAAGTGTTCAGCCATGTTCATTAGACAGTGGTTTAGGGAAGCCATATGTTTGTAGCAACTATTTTAAATTAGCCTGATATATGGTACTTAAGGCGCTCTGTAAGTTTTCAAATCAAACAGGCCTCGTTTTTCAACAGCATGAGGGGCAACATTCTTTTGAGATACCTTGTCCTCTACCGGAAGAGCGGTTTAATTATATAATAATTTCATTTTTTCAAAAAATCTAAAAAATACGAAATATTTCTACTTTTACACCCTCCGTAATTCTGGAACCGTTCACTTTAGCAAGATTATCCACAGGACAATTTTTGTTCGCAATTTAATGTAGATTATTTTTGTATACAACACTTTTTGCGCTAAATTGCATGGTTTTCGAAATATTTAAGAAAAACTGATAAAAACTACTAATTTACCAACTTCTCCCCCCCCCACAAACCCGACGCTTAAAATGGGAAACTTTTACTTTGGATGTTGGGGTTTGGGTCTAATTGTACCGTAATTATACTTTTTGGTGGACGAGAGCGTACGCCAACAGGCGAACTCATCCTATATTTAGTCAATTCCATACCTCATAGTATAAATTGTGCGGATTAATTATTGTAAATCGTACATTGTTAATTAACCTTTGACCGATTAATTAATTTTGATTTACTCCGACCATATAAGTTTCCATTTTTGAAATTTGAAATATTATCATTTGCAGGTTTAATCTTAAACTACTGGCTTTGTTTTAGTATTTTATCTTTTACTTTAATATGAAAAATTGATTGTGATTAGGTTTGGTTGGTGGAACATTCGAAATTGTTTCTCTCAAGTGATGAATGTTTAGGTTACTCTTGTAAACCGCCGTATGAGTCTTGAACGTGTTGCTAAAGATCGCCTGCGGAGCTATGTTTAATGGTCATAGTCTTTAGAACTCTCTCTTTGAAGTTTTGAAGAGAAATCCTGATGTTTTCGCCTTCAGGGAAAGCTTAATAGAGCGAATTAATACGGTAAGTATAAAACAGGATGTTGCATTATTTGTTGTCGGGACGAATTTTGCTCACTGTTTCGGTTATTATAACGAAGGATTTATGACAAAGAATTTGCGTAAATACACATACCAAGCCACTTTCTTGATTTCAATTGGAGGTACATTTTCTACTGACTAAATATGGGAAAATCGTAGTAATGCAAAATTATTCGGTGTGGTTGTTTAAAATGTCTTTGGCCATTTTCATAACGATGCGACTTGTAAAATTTCACGATACCTTGTAACATGTGGCAGAGAAATAAAATTTGTAATATACAGCACCTGGTTTAATGAAAAACTATTATCTATGTCCAGTGTCAGCAATACGTGGTAAGTATTTGGTGGAAATTAATGAAGCAGGTGGATGGATACATTTGACTAGAGCGTGCAATTTCAAATTTAAAATGATCGACTCGGCAATGTTTAAATGAGATTAATGTGGGTTTCGACACTTTGAAAGGTCGTTTTGCTAATTCATACAAATCAATTTTGATATTTGAAAGAATTAACGATTTTGTGGTTCGGAGAGCTCACGTTACGTGGCGTGGTGCTTAACGAGTGTAGTTTGATAATTTTGTAAATTGGACGATAATAATAATTTAAATTGATTTTGTAAACAGCAGTTATAAGCATAAGTTACAGATAAAACTCGTGTCAACATATTGGAAGTAAAGCTCACATTGATCCGACAGGTCGCGTTACATTCTGTACAAATCTTTGGAAACCTTTTTCTTTGTGAAAGCTTTTACACATATAACACATGCATCGATATGAATTGAATTTGATTCAACTGATTCCTTAAAATGTTTCCAAATCTTGTTTTCAACTAAGTTTTCACAAAAATCAAAATATATGATGGAGCGATTTTCCTATTTTTCCGAGCACTCGAAAAATATTTTCCATTTTTAAATTCGAGGGTCCGGCTTATCTAGGTATCTAAATACAATAACTTTAGATAAAACAAATTTTCATTAGTGTCCTGCATAAATTCCGGGTTCGTCAGATCCGAAAACTGGTTAAATTACATTTATTTTCCAATTACTCTCTGGATGAATACATTTTGCATATTATTCTGGGTGATGCTAAAAATTGAAAAACAATTTTCGACGGATCTGAATTTTTAAATGGAATATTAAACAAACCGATTGTAGTATATCTGATGCATGTCAAAAGCCATAATAAATCCTATTAAGTCTAAAAAATATCCTTCTCCTAATATAATATGCTAAAAGCTAAAATGCATTGAACAGAAAGGAAAATTATACTTGATATTTTGTCGTATATCCACTTATCCAGTCGTATTGAATCAAACCCCTTGTCACCAAAATTTGATATTTTGTTATTCGATTTATACCTTATTCGTGGCATTAAAATGTACGCCACTATTTTGAAAACATAATCTGTACTTATAGGTACAACTTGCCAAGCATTCAATTAATACTCCAAGTAATTAATTATTCAAATTCTAAGTCCGCATTAATAACGACCTACTCGAGTTTTACATCGGAAGCTTTTTGCCGAATTTAAGTGGAAAATTTGATTTAAGATAATTTTACACAAAATAAAGCAACTTTAATTAGTAGTACACTGGGTTTTTACGTTTTCCGAATTTTACCAAGTAAACGCAAGAAAAACGAAAGTTTAATCCTCGAGCATGATGGCGATAATGCCGGTGATCAATCACAAAAATGTAATCATCAAAATTACATAAAAACTTTTTAATTATCGATTTAAAATTTTTCGTAAGAGTACAACTTTGTTTTATAAATTTAATATAATTCAATTTGGGAGCCGAACGACGCCAAAGCGTCGTCCATTAAACTACCGTACTTGAGCTCACTCGATACAATTAAGTAATTACTCCAAGAGAAAAAATAAAATTGCGGCAATTGTAATAGTTTTAGCAAAACTTATATGCGGTTTCGAAACGAACCGCACACACATACATAGTATATATCCCGAATTAAATCGCACGGAAAAAAAGTAAATCTATTTTAGAATAGCTAATATAATTTTATTGTAGAATTGTTCATAAATAAAAAGCTCTTTTATTACTCATTATTTGTGAACGACCCCAACTTGTAATAAAATGTTACGATATTGGAACGTCGGATAAATTTTTTGTTTTACCAATATAATATCGTAAATAAATATCAAAACATCGAAAGCAAGAAAATCTAATTAGATGAATTAAAAAAAAGCAATTAATAAGGTTTTAAAGGAAGTGGAAAGTTAAATTGTAGTAAAAATGGTGTGTCTCAAAGATAACCTTTAACATAGCGACATCAATTTCCGTGTTACGTTCTAATCTCCGTCAGATTTAAAAGAAAATTAAGTGCGAGCACAGAACTATATTCTATGGAAAAAGGGAAAAAACTTCATTACGGTGCTAATCAGGCCAAATATTCGTTAATGAAAAGTTTGCCATTTAAAATTTTTTATTACAATTTTCTATTCTCCTTTTTCATTTTCGAACATAATTTCTACATCTGTGCGATTTTAGTTTCACGACATAATATTTTACCTAACAGACTTTATCTAGTCGTAGAGTTGTCAAAGAAAATGTTGCAACGAAGTAGTAAGAAAAATGACTCCGCAGAGTCCAGTAAATATTTTACCCGATGCACCGAACAGTTTTGCATAATATACACGAGAGACAGTCTGCATGAAATTATATAAATTCAATATTTGAGTTTCGCAAAACACGATTTGTAATTATACGATTACGTATTATTTATTCCAAAATACGCCGATTCAGACGAAAATTTATGGTTTAGATCCTGAATTTGTGCAGATATTTTTTATTTTATCAAGAAATATCAACAATGTAATTTTTTGATCGAAAAAATAACAACTAACTATGAAATTTTTATAGTTCCTTTTCGGTAGGTAGGCCTTTAAGCAATGCCGAAATTCTAACACTATTAATTTGTGTGTAATAGCTCTTCAAGTATATATCAAAGAGAAAATGTTTTAAACTCTAAAATGACTTCAAAACATTTAAAATGTTAAAAATTTTTACGTGAAAATAATTCTTTGTATCGTAGCAGCGTTCTGGAATGATTAAAAATGTTAAGGTAAGTAATTTTAATTTGAAAAGCTTAAACGAAGCATAAATAATTTTTATTTAATAAATATATACTTCGTTGGAAATGAAACAATAAGATATTGTTAAAAGTCCGACAAATAACCTAGACAGAATGTTAGGATACTTAGGCCCAGTTTTTCAATCGTTAGTTAACCCAAATTAAATGGTTTAACAAAGAAAACGCGACATTTTTCGGTAGTACTCGGGTTTACGAGTACGAGCACGGAATCTATCACAGAAATCCATCACGGGAACAAGCAAGCAGGTCATCGGTGACGTCATTTTCCATCAGCTCAGCCAGTAATGCAACCATCAAGGCTCCCATCAAGCAATCCATCAGCAAAACAAGCGTCATGTGAGGTGGGCTTAAGAGTACACTTAAGGCAGTGTTCTAGTCGAGAATTTTGAAAAAATCGATTTTTTGTTTTCTGCATATTCTTAAAATTTAGACATTGAAGAATAATTCCAGTAATTTATGTAGTTCTAGCTATTTTATTGATGGTGGATTCGTTAATTTGGAATTTAATATTTGAAGGAAAACTAAAGTTGATGTGATAGCGACGCGACGTGTGGTCTGTTATCGCGTACATTTTGGTTTCCCATTGAAATATAATATCTATTATTTGAATAATTTATTTGGGATTTATAAAATTATTGAATAACAAAAAATATCATTTAATCTGGCGCCCAACAGATACCTGGCTTTCACCCAGAAGGCTCAGGTTCGATTTTCGGTATGGGAACCAAGAAAATCCAAAGAATTGGTAAGCGAAACATAACAAATATCGAAAAATAAATTTGGAAAGATTAGACAGAAACACAATTTATAACAATAAATGCAATTGAAGCCAGAATTAAGAAAAGAAAGAAAAGTTTGGTTTTGAAGGAAAATTTGAAAAATTGGAGAAAACTTGGATTTCCGAAATGGAAGGTTATTTGATTTACAAGACAAAATTCTGGATCTGGTAAGTAATAAAAATTTGGAATTACAAAATAAAAATTTGAATGGTTCTGAAAATGACGATTTTGATGTAAAAAATGAAAATTTAATTTTGAAAATTAATGACGTTGATTTGAAAAGTGGAGATTAATAAAAAATATCAAAGGTTTGAATAATTTGGAAATGGAAAGTTTGATTAGATTGGAAGATAAAGATAATAAAGAAAATGACGTGGAGGAGAGAAGAGTCGACGCTCTTTGCTAGTGACCCGGCAACGCCAACACCAGTATTAAAAAGGAGGATTCGATTCGAAGTCAACGATTTATTATTTTTAGATTTTGAAAACGAGCATCCGCCTTCACCGAGGATCGTCTTATGGAAGTCCATCAGATGGAAGTGGTTTAAACTATGGATTTGGAAAGTGATATTTTTTTGACAAACCACCAGCCATATTTGTGCCAAAAAAACTAGGAAGAGTAATAAATATGTCGTGTTACCGAATCAAATTTTGGAATTAAAATTTTAATGTGGTTTAATTTTGTAATTTTTTTATATAATTTAATTTATAATCCGTATCCGTATAAACGGATCCATCATTGGAAAACCGAAATATAGGGAAAACAAAAAGGGGAGGGCACTTTTTCAAAAAGAAGCCTTTCCACTCAGGCAATTAGCACGCAGCCCCAGAATTAGAGTAGTCAAGAACGCGAAACTTGATGAAAAGAAAAAAGGAGTATACAGAACAAAGAACATTGAGTACAAAGGAGGAAACCAGCGAAAATAGAAAATCGAAAATCGTAAGACATAGATCGAAATGTTAGCCAGGACCGACTCGAGGAAATTTGTAAAACAAAATCGCGGAAAAGCAAGTCAGCAGCAGAAAAAAGGAAAGATCTGTTTTACAGGCATATTTTGTAAATTTATTTTTTGAAATCCAAAATTTAGAACCGACCAATTAGTCGGTTGGTAAAATATTTGTAATTATTTTTAATCTAAATAAAGACTTAATTTGAAGCGGTGAAGGAGAAAGTCGTCTCGCGTAATTTTGAGATTTTTAGTTTTGAATTTTGAAAATAAATAGTTTTTTTTTGTTTTTCTTTTTGGTAGAGGCTATAACACCTTTTTGTAATTTTGTTTCAGATGACGGAGGGCAATAATTTATTTTACAGATTGAGCTAAGCGAAAGATAAATGTAATAAGAAAATAATTGATAAAAAAAATGTTTTATGAATTTATTGGAGCAAGAAAAATACGTTTAATATATTTTGAAAATTTTAAGCTTCACTTTCCTTTCTGGTATTTAGCCTTCGTAAAGTGGATTATATCGTAGTTATACGAGTAAATTAAAGTAAAAATTTGTATTCGGATCCGACAAAAAATTTTAAATGTAATTTTGAAAGCCCACAAATTTTGGTATTAAAAATTCATTAGCCATTAGTGAAAAAAGTCCACTTATAACATTAAAGTTTATATAATAGGGCGATAGTAAGTAGTTTTGCATGAATTTTACATTCCGGGGTTTACGAAGGTTATCTTTCTTGTACAAGGAAAGTAGAGAATAATTTATAATTCTATGCAGCTCTAGTGTAAGCTTAGTTTTGTTTATGTTTGTTTGCAAACATGGTCTTAAGCTTGTATACGTGAATTCAAGTATAAACTTGCAAAAAATTTAATTTATAGATCCAATGCTAAGATTTATATTTGTCAATAAAGTATTACAAGCTGACAGCATTTTAAATTCTTAAATAATCTACTCCATTTGAAAAGAGATCAAATAATGACAGATCAAATTTAAGTTTGTCACCAATTTAAATCCTTTATTAAACTTCTGCAACATTATCAACACCGAAAGGAATTTTACGTTTGTTTAATCAAACAAAGCTCAAATTCGAGTGGTTAGCTTTCTGTTTTTATTGGAACCCCATAATGTTAAATGTAGAAGTCTAAGTAAATAGAACTTTTTTCGATTTCAACCTGACTGTGTTGGTTAACGAATTTGCACAAGAGTTTATCAAACTTATATGTATACGTGACAGTTTAAACATGACATGTTTCGATCATATTTGCGAAATTTAAACTGCATTTTCCAGTGCTGTGTGCTAATAAAAAAGAGCTTCTGCGAAGACGGAACATGGCAAAATTGAAACTAGAATTAATTTGAATTAATTAAAAATCAGAAGCTGATACCTATTCCAACACTATACTCACATTATAATCTTGGATTTAATTTAATCAACTAATATAATATTCCGAACAGCTAGCGGGTCAACCGAAGGGTTCTCAAACACTAAGCAATTTATTTATCTAATTCTACATAGTACAAGAATTTATTTGCTTTGTAAATTATTAGGTTATACGCTCTATGACGTACACCAATCTTTGCGATTTCCTATTCGTAAAAATCATTGCCTTGTAACTGAAACGATCCGTTTGCGCGAGAGCAAAAAGCAAATTGCAGAAAGAAAATGTTGTAATACAAGACATGACACGATATGACAGCATTTTCCCTAAATTCAAATTGTCACAGGATTTATTTTTGCCTACCTATTTTTGCTCGTGACTAATGTGTTGTCGCTACTTCCCGTTTAAAATATTTCAATGAAAATTGTTTGTAAAAACAAGAATTTGTTAATTAAATGCATGTACCCGGCCATTCAATACAGTCGGGAGAGTCGACACGCTTTTTTATTACTTTCGCACCTACAGCCTTTACGCCTCATAATTTTAGATCAAATGTTACATAAATAATTTTTTTTTAAATTAACGTCCAGCCTAAATTATCGTTCTTGTCATCCGAATAAACATTCTATAATAGAATATCGTAAAAAGTAAATTTCATTAAATGATCCTTGGGTACAAATTCAAAATCTCACCAAAATATTTATGTACCTAGTAGTAATAAATTGCGGCAAGTGCGTGAATAAACGCAATAAATTTGGGTGTCCCAAATTCGGTTGAACTGTTGGTCGAGCTTCTAAAATATTTAAAAAAAACGCAAAATAATAGACACTAAAAAGTTAGTTAAAATCGTAAATCTAATGACTTAACTACAGGATAGAAAGTTAGCTTGTTAAACTGTAAGGAAATTGAAACCGAGCAGTTCTTGGCGTTCTTGTTAGAAGTTGGTGCAGTCTTTCTCACTCATCCAATTAAACAAGGCATAAATCACATTAGGGAACTTAATTCGTTGAGCTACTCTAATGTTTTAAGCACACACGGCACCAGGGAAGCGCTGTGTAAATCCCCCAGATATCAGAAATTCATCGCTCCCTGTTGACTTACGAGTAAATCGTATAGTAATTTGTTTTAATTTGCAAATTAAAGTTTTATGCCATGGCTAGTTTTATCGACTTTACGTTTTAATTAAAGGAATTGTTTTTGGAATCGGTTACTTTAAAAGCACTTTTTTATTTTCAATGCTCTAAGTGTTTTCTTACAAAACAACTTTTTGCAATTTTCCGAGATAATTGTAAAAGTTTTAACTTTACATCAGACTAAATTTACTTGAAAAACTGCTACTAGGTATGTAATTATGCTTCTCCAAAACTCTATTAACTTATTTTTCTATTCCTATCTCCGGTAAAAGAATTTTTCAACTTGTAAAAGTTACAAATTGTTAAATCGCCCGTTTAATAAACAAAATTAAATTTTGTGATACTAAAAAGTTTTGCTTGGGACGCTTATGTAAATAAATAATAATAATAATTACTTACCAAGTATTCCTAGTCGGAAGTTGAGCGTAACCACAATAACGTGCCCGTAGGAGGCCAGGACGCTTCCGTCGTAAGGGTTTCCAGACCCCCACTCAAAGCTTTCTCCGTGTACAAAGACCAACACTGCATATGGAGCTTCCACACCACGATTTCCTAAAACGTTTACGTCTCATAATTTAAGTGCAGGTTAACATTTAAGCTATAACAATTTACAGACGTTCGAACTTATAATTCGAAAAATATAATTTTTTATATTAAATATATTATTTTCCACCTTAATCCTTCGGCAATGGGATTATTAATATACAAATACCATCGTTAGTGTAACTCGACTGCACACAAAAGGGATTATAAAATATAACACGGATTGTGGTTGAAGCCGGTTTTCTCTAATTCAAATAAATAGACATCGCAAAAACAATAATACATTACGGCGTTAACAAAAAATTAATTCCTTATTAGTTCTGCTTTTACCGTCGTCGAAAAGAAAATTACAAAAATGTTACAAGATTGCTTTAACTTGACGCTCTTCATCAGAAAATATAGCATCATGTCTGTGTTTGAATATACAAACAGGACGTGCGTGCGTTCGAATATATCAACATTAAAAAAATATGCTTGTAAACTTTTCGACAAAGTTTGAAGCAATCGTTAAAATTCCACTAGGACGTTAAAATTCACATCGATCAGATGGAAAACTCTCGATGCTAACAAATTTTACGTCGGACCGAATGAAACTTAAATTTAACGAAAATTAATTTATTTGCTTTAGTGCGCCAAAACGCCCAGAGCTTTACAATTTTTTGACGTGCATAGAGACGATTTAGCTTATCCTTACACTGGCAACTATAACTAGTACATAGTTCAAAATATTCCGCAGTAATTAAATTAAACTTTTAACGAAAATAAAACTAATTATAGTTAACAATTTTGCAACTAATTTATTACAAGTTACAAAACTGTTAAATACCAGACTTCAGTTATGCTCGAAAATTACCTGCGTGTAATAGTTGGTTTAAACTAATCAACATTTAACGTTTTAATAACACAATTTGCAATTTAATATTTACCGTGTAAACTATTCATTGGAGATCTGCATTGCAGTTTTTGTAATACTAAATATTTAATAATAATAACTTTATTATCGGCTGATCAAAGGCGGATCTATAATTTTTTTTCAATGAGAATTGATTTTTCCCGTAGGTTTCTCACAGGAACTTTGATCCCAAACAGAGATAACAAATTCGGAAAATTTATAAGGTTGTTCAGTATTTTGAATAGTAGCATTAAGGCACTGATAGATCTCCTTGCTGATAACGGTTTCATACCAAAGTAATCCAATAAGTCATAATAACTTTCGAAACTATAATTAATTTGCTTTTTAAAGCACAACATTCTGATAAATCTCCGTTGGATCCCCTCAATTCTATTGACGTGGGATATTTGCCAATTAAAAACAGTTTAATGAATATTAAACTCACTCGGTTGATCAGTTGGAATGAAACGTAAAAGTCTGTAAAGCAAAATCTTTCCGTTGTAGTTGAATGGAAGGAAGATTCCAAAAGCTTCACTAGCAGCCAATATGAGTTTGGGGTATAATCGATAGAAAGTTCATCGTGGACATTTTTGGTGCGGAGCACCGTACATCTTGATTATTTTCCATTTTCGGTATTGGACTTTAGATCACAGCAGTGCATCGGTCGGTGTAGAATTATATTACAGCTTCTTCATTCTTATATTCAAAATAACTTTTTAATTTAAATATTCAATATTTTTATACTTTATATCTTGATTTTCAATTTTCTTTATAATAAAATTAAAAAATGTAATAACTTTTCTCTGTTATCTTTTAATAATTAAATCCTCCTACTCTGTTTATTTTGCTTCTGTTCTCTATTTTCCTTGTATAATATATGAATGAATGTTTTAATAAGTACAAGTAAAATAGACATGAATAATTTTCTAAACTAATATCTTTTCTTTCTTAATTTAAATAATTTTATTTAATTTGTTGTTATCAAAACATTTACATTACAGTATTTTTTCGTATGAAATTGTAGACAGAATAAAATTTTGTATAAAAATATATTTTTGAAGTATTAGATAAGTTTGTTTAGACTCTGGTAAAAATACCAAAAGAATTTATGGGAAAATAAACGATAAATTAGTTTTATTAAATTATAATTAAGTTGTAGAATAAATTTGAGAAGTTTTACAGTAAACTTCGTATAATATAATTGGAAGAATCAAATAATTACTTTTAGAATTAAATATTTACAAGACCGCCGCCGACGAGAATATTTTGGTGAGATAAAAGGTTTCATTTGGAAAAGGTAAAATTTTAAATTATAAATGAATTGCAAATTATTTTCAACACCAGCATAAAATTTATATTTAAAGTTTTATATTTAAACTGTGATACAAGCCCAGGGCTTGCTTATAAAAATGGAATTGTTGATAGAAATTATCCTTTCTGGTTTCTTTAAATATAAAACAATGCAAACCAACACAATTTCATGTTAAGAGTCTCATTCTCTATGTAAGCCTGAACAGAAGAAGTAATAAGCATTTGAGTGCCTTGAGATAGGTATAACGATACTTACGGCTAAATGTTTTTCCGTGGAAATTGTATTACCTAAAATATTTATTGAAATATTTCCAAAAATAGAGAAAGGGTCAGTATTTCACTTCTCACGAGCCAAAAATTGCAATACCGTTTTTTACATTAGAATAAAGCAACTCGAAAGTGTTTGCCATTAAAAAGTGTTTCTTTAAAGTTTTCCAAATGGCACATTTGCTACTTTTAACGACTGCTCTTTTGGGTTATCCTAACCTAAAATTTCGTTTAGGAAAATTTAAATATTTTATTACATCCTTTATGTTTAATGAATAAAGTAGGGTCATACATTGAATTGACTTGTAAATTGTATGGTGAATGTGGAAATGTTAATACGAGTGGCTCCTTAATTTACAAAGTAGTAGATTTTGTAGAGTAAACCTAACTGCATAGTTATATTTACTATTAGCTAGCAAAATGTGGAACGTTGAATTTGCACAAACTCGAGATTGTGAGCTGAATTATTTATAATCTGCGTATTACCGTACCTAATATTAAAGCAGCATTTCCTCTTTGTGCTGCCTCTTCTAGGGAAATGTGGATTGCATCGCATTAAAGAAAAATTATTTTATTTGCGCACATAGCTAGGAAAATAGAGGCCCGGAGTTTATCGAGTGCAATAAAAAAAAATTTAATTTATCGTTATCGTAATTTTCAATAAAGGCCCTTTCCTTATCAAGTTTGGCAAATGTATTTCAATTTTTGTAGTACGGGCTTCAAGAAACGTTTGAAAGCTCTATTTTATTAGTCGGAGAGAAGGCTATACAGAGCTTTTATGATTTTACTGCACTGCTTAGATATACATACGCAGCACGCAATTTCTATTTAGCCAACTTAAATTGCCTTCTTGGTCCTTCGAGCCGAATACAATTTTTAAATTTTGCCGGTATTCGCAGCACCGAATTGAATTAAAATTTACAGTATAAACATGCTTGTATACAAATTATCTGTGTTATGTTGGTAATTGGTTCAGATATCGGTTTGATGCTATTTTAACGTCATTGTTTCAGAATTTGCATATCAAGGCGCTGGTGAATGCACGCTATTTACATATCTTGTAACAACATAATCCAAGTCAAAATCTGCCCCGCATTCAAAAGTTACGTCAGTTCCTTTTTTCTAAATTTGCATATCTATACACTTAACTTCGCTGCAATTGAAATAATGAAGCACAAGAAGTTTTTGTGTTAAAATGAATACAACTCGAGTTGATTTTATTTTTAATTTTTCTACGCTTTCAAGTTGGTTTCATTTTAATTTTGTAAAAGCCAACTCAGCACGTGATAAGCGTTACACTTATACATATGGTTTGTACAGCGCAATAATGCCATAAATGCATGCACTTAATTAAAGCATCATGGGGTGTTTCAACATAAGTGGCGTTTTGTGTTTTACTTTCAATTTTGAAATACGACAAATTTCAGTTATCCGGGTGTAATAAGTATATGCCACTTATTTTTTATTAAAACAAAACGCTAAACGGTTTTGTAAGTTAGCCAAACAGCTGACGACACTAAGATATTTTTCAAAATCAAAGTATTTTATAAATAAACAAATTTTCGATTTTTCTATTTTGTCGCACCGTTTCTCGGTGACAAAGCATATTTTTGTTTATATCTCGGAAGCGGTGCAACAAAACAAAAAATTAAATAGGCATTTTTTGTTGTAAATTTCATTCTCTACCTTTTTGTTCCTATACATATTTCTATTTTTTGGCACGGTTTTCGAGATATAGATAATTTTTGCATTTTTGCAAGTAAAAAAAAACCAAAAAATTGTTTTTGCAAACAAAAACTTATATTAGTGGTTGTTTAATTTTATGTGTAATTTAGGAACAATTACTTGCTTGCAGCAGTTTGCAATTTATGTTAGTTTAATTATAATTAGCAATTATAATATTAAGTTTTGTATAGCATATGTTATGATAGCGTCAATTAAACTAACAATAATTGTATTGTCTGAACCGGCAATCAATATATAGGTTGTATATATAGGGCAAAATAGTAAAAACGTTACAGTTTGTTAAACAAGGAATAAAAAACGATTCAATTACCAAACTATTGTTAATTTAACGAGGATAAACAAAAAGCTTTTTCTATAGGTAGGTAATAAATATTGCAAAATTACAAAATATTGTCGAGAAATCATAATCTGATTTTAACCGAAGCATAAAGTGCTTTAACCGAATATTAACTGTGCGCATTCGTCAGCTAATTTAATTGTTGTTGGTAAAATACAATTAATTTTAAGGTGTGCCTAACTTATTCGTCTACACATAAATCTACCGATTTCTCCTCATACGAGATTTCCAATTTATATTCTTAATTAAATTGTTTTCTGCGTTTCGCAAAAGTCAAATTTCTCATCTGTTATTTTTAGTATTTCTTTATCGAAAACCCGTTTAGCTCAATATTCAATTACAGATAATCAATATAAAGAAAATCAGGAAATTTACCAAAGACTAAATCCGTTTAGCACATTATATCGTAGTGGAAATGATAGATTTTTCGTCTTGTGTGCGTATAGTGGGAGTGGTGGAAGGAAGAGTGACGTGCAATTAACAGGATGAACTTAGCGTGAACGGAAGTGAGTGGAATAAACAGTAGATGTGGCCGGTCGTAATTTACTCACCTCTAACTATGTCTACTTGATTTACTGTTAGGCTTAACTTCTCATTAAAGTTTACTAATAGCAATACATATTGTTACATTTTATGCTTTGTTTAAATTTAATTAAGCCTTCTATTAATTTAATTCAATTAATGCACACGTTAATAATATTAACTATTCCCGGCCGTTCGTAGCGAATCACCACCGACGGCGATTTCAATTTTCCGCTGTTACGAAGCTGCTGGTTCGAAGCTGCTATCCTAATTAAGGATAATTTTTAAAACGCCATGGCGAGTGCGTAATATAAAAAATATGTAATAATTATTGTATACCAGTTTGTAATTTTTAATCTCCCACCTACAATACACTTTTGTTTTGTGTTTTTTACTACTTTTGTATTGCAAGGTTCAGAAAACAACTAAGCCCGCAAGAACAATGGACTAGATTTATGTAAAAAATAAAGTGAACTACTTGGATATAACACAGAAAAGGGAAGTCGGCGTAGATTACAAAAATATATAGCACACGACGTACCTTTATTTATTTCTTTGATTTAAATTTGAGATACGGCGATAGAACGCCTCGATAAATTAAAAGAAAATTCATTCGCTTTCTTTGATTCCTAAATTATTAATTTTATTACTATGAGAACTGAACAATAGATATTCATAATAAAAATAATAATGTAGTGTAAAAATCATAAATTTTAACAAAAGCTTAACCGACGCTAAACATTTCAAAGTTTACTGTAAACGCCAAGCCGGAGATATAAAAATAAAAGGTGAAACAGAGTTTTTAGTTCAATCTTCTAAACCTACAAACTTCACAAAATCTTAGCGAAGTAAAAGTACATACATTATAAAGGTTTTAGTAAATTTAACAACAAAAATAAGTAGACAAGTGGGTTAAAATCTCATTCGCTGCAGCTTGATATACTGAGTGATTTCTCAATATCGCTTAATAATTCGTAATTACCTCTCTGTCTTTGACGATAAATTTATCACTAAATTAAACATACGCTTATTTTCGTAAGTCGTTGATTAATTACGTCGCTTGCCTTTGAGATCAGCACATTTTTACGCCATCTATTGGCTACCTATGCTATTGACTGCGTTTACTTATTGTTTTTCCTGTAAAAACTCAAGCACTTTTTTTCTGCAATTTTAAAAGACTGGAAGTTTTTCATCGCAAAAAAACTGAAAAATCGGAGAATATTGGAGATTACCGGATTTATACAACCGCAGTTAGTTTGTTTAATTTAAGTTTGTAGTTTTAGTAGGTAATTCAAAAGGTCGTAAATCTGCTTAGTTAAGTTTTAAGAGGATAAGTTTCGCATAAGTATGTGGCCACATTAAATTGTTTTAATTTTTGATCTTTAAAGTTAATTTACTTGACATTCCCTTGCACAAAATTTTAAATTATTAATTAATATAATAGCATTTTTGAGTTTAATTTAGCCATGTGTCGTGTTGTAAAGTGGTAAAATGATCCCTGCAAGGGAAACAAAAACTTTAAAGAAAAAGTTTACTTTCTTATTATATTTAAATTTTTCGGTGGCGCCCATCCCGATTTTGACTTACCGAGAAATTCTTAATTAATGCAATACAAACTTTCTTATTTTGTAATTCGGATTACAAAACTCGAGTATTCCCGCGGGATCCTGAAGAGTAGATTACAATAATAATATATTATTGTGTAAATTATTGACTTTGAGATAGTATCCATTCAAATTATCTATTAAATCCTCAACGAATAGTTATAGGATAAGTTTGATCAGAACTATCCCATTCTTTCAAAAAAGTTCCAATTTCAAAAAATTACAATTTCATTAAATTGTTTTGTACTTAGCAGATACTCTAAATATGTGCGCAATGAAGTTATGATGGAAATTACATAAAAATCCGTATAGTTGAAAAAAATGTCACTTAGCAGGTATTGACAGATCGTCGACGAGCTGTTGCTACGATACGCTCTAAATTCCAGTAATCTTATTGGTAAATCCTAGGATTATCTTGATACTCGGATTGATACGTGACCATTAGTACGGCAGAGCCGGAACTAGGATATGGCCCCTACCAGGGGGGTTGGTATCTCGAGCTCTATTGTAAAGTTAGAAAATCGCGATACAAAAATATTTTCTCAAAAATATAGGTTTAATGAAGCAAATTTATTTAAACAATATATTAAAGGACTAAGCACGCAGCAGCAGGTCAAGTGCCTTTTATTTTATATATATATATTTTAAATAAATTAATTTTAATAGTCCACTGCAATAGAAGTGGCGCTTTGAAACAATCCTTCCATTAGCGGCACGGAGCAAAGGGCAAATGGAGCGCTCGAACAATTTTTAATAATAAATTGTTACAAATTCAGGTAGAACCAGATGGTAAACATTCTGAAACTGAAGTGAAAAATTTGATCCTATGACATCTGAATATTTACTTTGAAACTCATCACATTTTTGTTGCCAAGGTTTTTTGGTCCATGCTGAGTAATATTTTTGGAATTAAAAAATCAAATATTTTGTTGACTGTACTCATACTAATAAAACGCGTATTCAAATAGTTAGAATGCCCTATGATAGCTACGCCACTGTCACCAAGTAGAAAATCTCGTGCAAGTTTACTTATCGGAGGAAATATGATATTACCGTGATATTTTGAATAAGTGAGGTGCTAAACCGTATTGTCAAAGCAAAGTTATCAGATTTGACAACACAATTTCATTTTCATCACTAAAATTGATCAGATTAGTATTTACCCTTTTCTCCGCACAAAAAGCTATCCAGACGCTACAATATCGGATTGCTACTTATAATAAAAAGCTTAAAATCTGTGTGAACGTTGAAATCTATTTATTGGGTAATTGATATAAACGAAGTGGTAAGTTCACAATTTAATTAGTTATTCATTAAGAATAAACGTGAAATGTTAACCTACAAATTTTCTTAACGAAAATGAATTTCAATTTTCGAGCATTATATTAAACCAACACTGGCTTAAAGCATTTTCTATTCAAAGTCGTTCATTAGGTTCAAGTAGAGCTTTAAAACTTTTTAATCCAATTTAAGTTTCTTGTAGCTAATGAGAAAAAAGTGGTAGGCTTCTTTTACATCGGAAACTTAACAATTCAGCTTTTATATTACAAAGAATTATGAACTTTAATCCCAATTTTTCCTGTTTCCTTAATTTACAAAAGTGCAAATTTAATGTGATTATTTAATTAAGGTTTTTAATGTAATTACGAATCGTATATTCGCAAAATCTGCGTTATTTTAAAATTTTAATTGAAACACAAGTTGGAAAAACTTTTAACAAGTGGAAGAATATACTTGGCAAGAAATTTTTAGTCCGGCTAAATTTTAAAATTTAGTAAAATAAATTTGTTTCCTCTAATCCATTGGATGTTTTAATTATTTCGACCAAGGTAAATGCTGATGGGAACGTAACTTTTTAAGCCATAGCTTCGGGAAAAATTATGCGTCTAATACATTTCTCTTTAAATTTTCTTTAAATTAAAAAAGTTTAATTATTTGTACTTACTTTTTGATAAACATTAATTAGTGGCGGGTATCGCAATGATTAATTTATTGTAAATTACATTAGGTACTACACTTTTAACGTTTTATTAGTAGGTACAATACTGAGCTTAATTGATAGAACAATTGATTATAGGCCATTAGATCCCAGTAGCTTTAATTAATTTCGTCCAATTATAATTAAATATCACGTGTTCGATACGAAAAGTTAAAAATAGCCAACATTTGGGCTATTCGATCGTCAACTTTCGGAGTTTCTTCAACAAATTATTAACAAAGGCTTTGCGCAATGGCCTTTGGAGGAGAGGTGTAAGGAAAAATAATTTTCGAGTAAAACTACTCGGATGAAATAGTAATTTCTCCATTAAATATTCAGAACGTCGGTAAAACTAACGAATCCTTCTTTGTGCATCCTTGAAAGCTTTTGCATATTTACTTGATCTGCAATATGTATCTCCTAATTTAGAATTTCAATATTCAAGTCACTATTGGTATCGGCACGTAGTACGTGCAAATTCTGCTATTTTGAGGATAAACCCCGTTTTGCGGGTGGCAACGATCGTACGAACAAAAGTCAAAGTTGGAAATATTTTCCTCTTCACACGTTTAGCCAAGTTTTGGACTGTTGGAGCTAAATTCTAACGTGCTTTCCTGATTTTTGTGTCTATTTTTTGTTTACCAACTTAGAGTCGTTATAAAAGTTTTCGCTACTAAATGTTTTTTCAAGCATGTGACAGTATAAAGATTTCTTTCTATAAATTACACCAAATTGTGCTTTCAAAGCATTACAATTTACTTTTGTATAAAACTGTCATAAAATAAATCTATTTTAGGTTCACATATTTTCTTCTTTTTACACTTTTGTAGCTTTTCAATGATTTTTCTATAAATAAAGGGCACAGCTATTATAATATTATATGCCAAGCATAAAAGGACCAATTCGGGTTTTGTTTTTTAATTTTTTTGCACTTTGCTAAAATTCAAAATTATTAAATTATTTTATTTTAGTTCTTCATCGAGCTATCAAAGTTTATTAAATATTTTTCATTGTAAACGCGATAAAGCCTTAAAATTACCCTTACAGAAAGCACCCTTGTCAATTTCCTTTAGAATCATTTGCTTTTGTTACGAAGGCATGAAAAATTTTTCGTTGGCCGACATTATCAATTGAAAAAGAACCAATTTCATATTTTTGCGAATAAATAGAATTATTCATTCATACAAATTTTAAAAGTTTAAATTCTTACAAATTAACCGATTAAAACTTAATGAACCGATATTTACTAGATGATTTCGGTGACCCAAAGCAATGTACTTTTTACAAATAACAAAAAATGTCTGTACATCTGTAATTTTACATGTTGTGTACTATAGGCCTTTCCAAGATTGCACTATCTGCACTTCAGTTCGCACAGCAGCTTTTTGTAATATGCTAATGGACCAGCCGCAAGTTCTACATTCGAAACAGATTTTTTAATGCGATACATTTTTGTTATGACTTTATTAACTTTTTTAACGTTCGGCCACAAATCTAAATTTAAATAAAACGTCAAGATTGGGATTTATTTTAATATAAATTAGAAAAAATACAAACCTAAATTTAGGTCGCGTTTTGATATTCATAGATAGGTAATAAAAAAAGAATATTGCTATTTAAATAAATAATAGATAAGCTAAACTACAAGCTACTAACTGGAGCACTAGACCAGAAAACAACAAATTAAAAGATAAAAGGAACTCAAAGTTAAAGATAAAGGATGTAGTGGAGGTATAAAGAAAATTGCTTGCTTGATTTGATGGTTCGGTTGATCAATAGAAGGGAAATTGATGCCGCGCGTCGGTAGTAAATACGTAATTCGTTGTATAAAAAGTATACGATGCATAATTTTGAACAATAACGCCTCGTGTGAAATACATAAAATATAATTTGAGCTTTAACCGCTTTATGACAAATAATAACAAAAGCGTGACGAATGAACCCAACTTTTTGCACATACGATACATACAGGATCGCTGTCGGATTTAATTTTAAAGGTATCTACATTATAATCACAATAAATTATTACACCCTAATTGCTGCATTATTAATTTAAAAAAAAGGAGTAAATAATTTTTATTTAAAGTCTACCTCTCAACCGCAGGAAAATAATCTGATGAAATTTATATGGCAAAGGTCAGTTCATACTTCAACGTGTTTAAAAATTTGAAAGTGAGTGATGAGTCGGCATATTTTACATGCTCAAGTTCTTTCTTGTATTTTCACTGTAGGTTCATTTTCTGCTAGAAAATTCACATCTGCTGATATTCACATTCTATGTGGTTAGTCCGAAATGTTTAGGACTATCGGGATTTCCATGTTTTTGTTTTTTGGGTTGATCTGGGTATTATTCAATAATTCTTAGTTGGTTAACTACTATTCCTTAGGAATATAATTATACTGCATCAACAGTAATTAAGAGGAGGAACAATGCTAAAAAACTAAAATGCTGGCATTGGTGGGCGCCAGGTGAAAGTAATTAAAACATAATAAAAGTGAAAAGGAATAAATAATAATTGGGAGCAACACAACTTCTACGCAATCTAAGCAATTAGACGATTCCATTAAAATTAAAATAAAAGCCAGGCGAGTTATAATTTGTAATTCCTTCATTTACTACAAATGTCATCAATATGCAGCTGTTAGTACCTACTTTTAAAATGATTGCAAAAAGGCGGAATTTGTAATCTGATAAATAATTAGAATGAATCTTACTGGTAACCACAAAAAGTCAAATTACGAATCTGTAAGCTGCCCTTGGCTCAATAATTAAATCTTTTGAAGTGTTGAATTTTTAGATTAACATTTGTCAAACTTTAATTACCTCTTGGCATCACGGTCTAAAAATCGCACCGAAAATCGTTTTCTTCCGTATTAAAGCATTAAATTAAAAGAAAAAGTATAAATTTTTGGTAACAAAATAATTTTGAGACCTGCTGCCATATTAAAGGAAAGAACCTTTGCATAAAAAGTATAAATCTTTCGGCCTTTCAGTAAATTTAATTGAATAATAAATTTCAACAACAGATTAGTTAAACTGAAAATTGTGGCTTTCTCTTCAAGTTGGAAATTTTTATGTGAAATTTTGTTGATATAAAATTATGATTGACAATTTCTTAAAAAAGTTCTCAGTTAAGTAATGGAAAAAGCTGTAAAAAGTTGTAAACGGTTAGTTGGATTTAAACTTGAGGTTACGCCGGGCGGTAAAACACGGCAAGAAGTGGCTAATTAACGTAGTCAAGTAGTTGCAATTTGTAATTTAACGCGAGTGCAGTAAAGAAAAGCTTTCAAAAAGTTTAAGTTTCCCCAATTTAAATAAAAATTAAAAGTCGGTTTATTTGATTCGTTTTAAAACTTGGTCTTCTCAAAATTTATTGAATTACGAATTAGACAATAATTAATATAAAACGATTTCGAAAACCGCAAAAATGTATGCCGTCGAATAGTTAGCAGGAAGTCTAGATGGCGTTAAAATAGTTCGAAAGCGTTTCACGTAAGCAGCCAATTGGCAAACTTCCTAATCCAAAGTCTGTGGACGAGAAGAATTTTAAGAGTAAACTTAATAAATTTACTTTTTAATTTAATGTTCGGTGACAAATTTCGCTGTTTCTTTTTTAATTTGCTATATACAACTCAAAATGGGACACTAATTTACTAATTCCAGTATTTAACTCGTCGAATTTTTGAAAGTCCGCTTTTCCGTTCTCCACTTTAAATTTAAAAAAAGGGAAAAAAATCGGGATTCGATTTGAAATCGTCATTTGGCGTTCTCGTTAGGATTTCATCTACGTGTAATTTTGAAGTTAAGTTATGTACCATAAATTATATCTGAGTTGGCGTGGGTGATAAATAATTCATTGCTCTTTTTATATGCAGTGTATGTTTTATATAAAATAAATCTTTGGATAAAGAGAATAAAAAAAGGAGTGAAACATGACTTCCAGTCTCTTAAAAACCCCGTGATTTGGTCTTGTTTTTGTTTAGAAAATTTAATTTACAGCTTTGGCCATAAAGTAGGTAAGTAAAAAGTAGTGGCAGACGTGACGAAAAATAAATTGGATTTTATAACTCTTCTCTGATTGTTTCTAGCTTAAAGATGGCGAATAATTTATTGGGTGTGTTTTCTACCCAAGAACACAAGTTACGCTAGGGAGAAATGATTTTACATTTATCTATGAAGGTTTTGTTAAATGTATTGTTTTCTTACAAAACTGTATAATTTAATGTTCTACTCCATTATAACGTTTCTATTTGCTAAACGCTAGGCTACATTCTAAATTATAATCGTTTTCGGTGAGATAACGCATTGAATTACAATGTTCGTTATTAAAAAACAACAATGACGCTTCGGCAATTTATAGTCCTATTCCGGAACGGAGCAAACTTATGTAGGTGAAAATTATGGTCGTGTTCAAGGATTTGATGAATTAGAAAAACTTTTGTCACAGCTAAAAAATTTTTAACTTCCGCTCTATAGTTGTTTTTCTATTCTGCTTCTCATAACTCTTCTCGATTGAGATACAATTTTACTTAAGTTTACTTAGGGCTAGATTTATTTTCCTAGCATTACTTGATGTCTACATAACGAAAAGTGAAAATTTTACCAATTTTCTAGTAATTTTAACAGTTAGCTATAATTGGTCAACCCTTCGGTTTCCGTGTTTCACAAAATATATCCAATTTCTTCGCAATAATTCACTAATTTTGGAAATATTGGTGTCTCGGTTACATTTCGGTTATAACATTTGAAAATTCAGTTTTTCCCAAATTTATTAGCTTTTTCGAATTAGTTAATTAAAATTATTTATACCAATATATTATCCATATTTTACAATAACGATTTTATTCGCTAACCTCTTGGTGTAATTTTCGGATGTGGTTTGACCATTAACGAACGGTTTCAATTTAGGCACCTATTGAAACCGTGTCTAAGCCTAAATGCAAATGCTAACTTATAAAATATGATCAACAATGTGGCTTTTTAATTAAATTTGTGTTCAAAGTGTTAACAAAAGTTTTTAATTTGTGAAACACAAATTCATTTGTATACAGCTAACTATGTACATAAGCTTCTGCAAACAGAAAAACTTTTATTTATTTTACACTAACTCACATAATATATAACTACATATTAATAGTACCTATCTATACCACAATAATATTGGAATATCAAGAGGATTTTGTTATTTTGAGATTACTTTTGATTTTATTGTTACGGCATTGTATTTTGACATAATATTGAAATACTTCTCTTGAAGTGCTTCCACTTAACAATGGTAGTGCAATATTGCAAATGCGATATACATGAGTGAGACAAATACATTGCATTAAGCATACCAGTCTGAAATGTTATTTTGTATGTACTACGTATATCTGCAAAATTACTGCAGAAATTCTCATTAATTTTATTCACTTGACAAAGACGCTCATAATTTTATTTGCATAATAACTAGAACCATAATTAATATTACGTAATTAATTTAAATGCTCAGGTCACTTTCGTCGCATAAAGTAACATAATAATTAAAAATAAATTGTAATAATGTAAATATCTAGCAATAAATTGTATAAAATAATATTTGTAGCAGGTTTGGTCTAATTATCGAACCTCAACATTGTTGTAAGCAATTCAAACTAATTTCTTGTGGCATAAAAATCTTTTTTAAACTCTCTCCAGTAATATTCTAAACGTATCTTTTCTGATTTTTCGGTATACTATAATTTATTGACTGATGATGCCATCGTATCGTGAAAGCCAAATTGACGATAATAGTGTAAATGATAAGGAAGAGGGATATAATACAGTCGGTAAATACTTATAGCATTATTGATAGATTGCACAACCAATATATTTATTTATACATGATACAACTAGTTTGATGGATTACCGTTGTACTGAGACTTTAGCTTGAAATATTGAAAACTCTAAAATAAAATTTCATCAAAATTCCGATAATAATTGTTATAATATCTATACGTAAACATCGAAATCGGCACAAAAACCTTTGCAAAACGGTTAACATTGCATAATTTATTATGAAAAGTAAAAAGTATCATGCATATTGTTGCATTTTTCTATTAAATTCTTCAAGGATCTTCTGATCTTCCGTCTAGTTTTTTCAATCGTGCTTTGTAGGAAACGATGGAGGTATTAAAGTGTAGGACGATAGGTTTATGACATTTTAATGAGATGGAAAAATAAATAATTTTCACAAAAAATAAAAATATAGTTTTGCAACAAGCAACATTAAAAATTACTTTACTACTTCAACTTTTCGATATTTGTTTGAATAAAGGTAAAATAGGTTTTTCCACACTAGTGCGGAAAAGTAATTTATTTGGTATGTAAGGTACTATTGGTATATAACGTTTTTTTGTTTTCTTTCGTGAGCTATAAAGAAATAAGTTGACACCCCAACCTCCAGCTACTAATCTAAGTGCAAATCGCGAACCGTATAGCTTAATTCACTTAATCTACTAATATGAGGTATTTGCTTTGTGGGTACTATGTTGCTAACGCTAATATATGCTGTATTATTCGTGCTAATTTTGATGTACATAACTAATCAAATCTGAATGAGTGCACTGACCACAAGCTGATGTATCAATCAGTTTTAATTAATTTTTTCATTATTTATCTTTATTCATTGAAATTTTTTTTGCAACATCATCAATTTCAATATTCGACGTTACAAGAAGAGATAATTTATAATTTTATATTAAATATATTTCAGCATATTTTTCGTGAAATTAATAAATTTCTAAAAGCTTCGAGCAACGTTAAAGTATAAACTGATATTATTCGTGTCCGTGAGTTGGTGCAATTTTTATTTTAGTACAAAAATCTTCAATTTCAAACTGCAAATCTATTGCCTGAGGTGGTAATAGTCTGGAGCGAAATTGCAAACTCTTGAATTTTGTCGTAACAACGGCAATGCCACAAAGTTTCCCTTTATTAAGTGCGATATATTGAAACCTCGACCGAAATAAGCAAAACCCTTACAATATGCTGCGTCAAGTGTGAACAATAAGCCGATAGTAAAAAGAAATTTAAAACTCACCACTTCCGGGTACGTAGATGTTCAGGAACAAACAATCCTCGGATTGGTTGACCAAAGTCGGAATTAACTTCTTCAAATAATGATATCTCCCTTTGGGCATGAACTGTAAAGCTGCAGTTTTATTCGAAACGTCCGGATACTTTTGAGGACAAACCGATCCGAAAGTATCCGCCAGGCGTGTTCCAGGCCAGGATAACGGAGGCGAAGGTTTACTAAAACGTAAAGGTCCAACGGGCGGTGCGGCGTAGGGAACTCCACGAAAAACTTCTACCGGTTCCAAGTGACGAGAATTCAGTTCGAGGATTATGCCTCGAATCGCGCCAGTTTCTATTTCCACAATTCTAGAACTGTAACGCGGTCCCGCTCGTGAAGTGGCTAGAGAAATAAACAGCAAAAATGCGATGGGCCATCTAGAAAGCATGATCTGAAATACTTCCAATATCTGAGCATCACTTGGCTCGTTTTGTTCCACCGCATGCAGGTTTAATATTAGAATTAATTTTTAAAATCGACATTAGTTTACTGTTTAATTTAGTTACGCGACATCTTTTCTTTTTTGTTGTTTGTTTTTCAAGTGAAAAGTATCCGATAAACTACGTCGAGTTTAAAACCGCGCGAAATGCGAAACATTTTAAAGGTTACATTAATTTGAGCAAAGGTCGGAGAAGAATTTTAAGTACGACAAAATTTTCTGGGTCGTTTAAAAGAAAAACACGAGCACCGTAGGCTCAGTTGCGAAAACTTTTAGGATCTATAAAATTGGATGATTTTGTTTAGTATTCACATAGAAAACACCAAAGTTCTGCAAACATCTGTTGTTGTAGAGAATCAGTTGGAGTAAACTACAGTTCAGTGGTTGTGAAGCTGAAACTTATCCAAACAAAATTCCCTGTTGTATACTAAGTCGGCTGTTTCTGCAAGTCTTCACTTACTATACCGTGTTTTTACTCGACATTATGTTTATAATAAATTCGCTTTATTTAATATTATTTATTGTTAACTTTTGTTTAGACAGCTTCGTTTCTTGCAGAAAAACCTACAACAAAAACAAAATTATTATTTTTAGCATTGTCGAGCTTTATTTTACATAATAGCACTACATAATTCTACACAAAAGTTTCATTAAAATTTGTTTTTATCGGCATAAGAAAACAGAGCACTCATTTCGAAATTCAAATTTACGTATAAACGAGTTACATTTGCTTTTGTGCTTTTCATAACAGAAAGCATAAACGTTTCAGTAAAACATAACATAAATCGCGGAATATGCGATTCTGATTTATCACCTTTGCTGCATAACAAGATTGTTAATAACGAATCCCGATAAGCAACCACTCGTATAACAAGGTGAATTAGTTTAAAACAAGAAACAATTTATATTTGCCAGGAAAATTATTTCAAGCCCTATAAATTTGCCCTTAATCGTTTTCAATTGCGCTTTTGATAAAAAGTTGTCAACCAGTTACAAAATTCTGTATAGCTGCGGATCGAAGGATTAGAGTTAGATAGATGTATAGCATCGGTCATTTGTAAGACTTTATCGATGATTGGTCGAAATGTAATGTAGTGATTAAGTGTTTTTCCGTTAAGCTTAAATACAATTCGTTTGCTAAATCACAACTAATTATTTGAAGCAGCTTCCATTCTTCTTTTTTTTAAATTTCACCGATCCGACTTTTAATGAATTTTAATAAATAATTTATAGGGCCATCGAAATCCCGCCGAATGCAATGCAATAAAATGAAGCTTGATAAATTTTTTTCCAAATCCAGGATGTGTCGTATGTGATAAAACTTTGCCGTGTTCTCGACTTTCTCCTTTTTGCTTTACAATTTTCTAGGTATAAAATTCCCGTAACAATAAAAACAAATATTTTTTTTAATGTTCATTTTTCCAAAACCTCTTGCAGTGTTCGCAGACGCTGACTTGCATTTTACTGTTTCATTTCGTCTCTGAAATGTTATCCAAAGCGATGCTTGTAAATATGCTTGATGATTTTTAAATCTTCTTGTTCAGACGATTCTCGAGGCTTTCCACGCCATTAGTTGAAGAAGCAGAAAAATCTAATCAAAATGTGAGATAAACAAAATCGATAATTATGAAAAGTTAAAACATAATAAAAAGAAATTTTCATCATCACGCGAGAAAATGGAACGAAATTAATAGAATTAAGGAAAATAGAAGTTTGTTAATTTCACACAAGGAAAGCCGGCTGCTATTAGGTATACTTAGGTGGTAACAGTTTGCAAAAATTGTTTGTGGCTGAATAGGTTTCCGAACTAAATTCAAAATTTTATGTAAAAGTGCAGTCGGTGGAAAAGTTAAAAGTTTTCAACGTAGCCTGTAGGACGGTTCACACTATCTCTCTCGATGACCACCATTTAAATTACAAATCTGGAGATGTGGCAGAAAAGAATAAAAATATAGCGCACTACTAAAATCGAAAACAAAAATGAACAAATTCGTAATAAAAGTGAATTGCATACTAACCCAAGTGTTCGAATTTACATCGATTTTGCCATTTTCTAAACTATTTTCTATCTATCGAACTACTACATATTAGGAATTGTTTCGATATAATCAACCATCGAACGAGCTATCCGATATCTATTTATCGACCGATGACTTGAAATTATACGCTAACAATACCACGAAAACTAAACTAATACCATCTAACCACGAAATCTATAATACATATATATATAAACAGTATATTACATCACGAAAGACCTCAAACTAGTAATTTGTGTTAAAACAACGAGAACTATGACGAGCTAAGCAGCACTAATCAAAGAAAAATTAATCATAATTTCTGATTAGCCCGAAGGATTTAAAATCCTTGAATGAAAAACCATATATGGGAAATTCAAAATTGGCCTTTTTATGTTTGAATAATGTGCAAACAATCAAGCCGCGCTCTCGGGACTGAATAATTATAAAAGTTAGCCGTTCTCTGACAGATAAATCAATACAAAGTATTATACTTTTACATTTGGGTTGTAAACTATAGCAGGCATTTTAGGTGTAATTTTATTTCACAATATTTTTCGCTTGTCAGTATTTTACCATTTTTCTAGTAAAAGGATACAAGTCGACTTACTTAGTTTAGTTAATGCTAGAATCTATTACACTTGGGAAACAAAGCTATTGCATTCACATATGTCTTCCTTTTAAAACAGCTTTTAGGGCTTAGCGTTCGAAACACATGGTAAATTAATTATTTCGCGTAGATAGCTATATTATATTCAAAATTTTGCGTAGTTTATTATAAAATAAAAACTGATTAAGAAATGGTAATATTTCAAAAATGTTCTCTTAAAAGCTGAAATTAAGATTACTATAAGGAAAAAATGGTTTCACAAGATTTTCTTTTCTCATTTAGTTCCCTTTCTCAGATTACTTTTAAGAGTATAATCCAATTAGAGTTTAATTAATCAAATGTAAGACGTAATAAACATAATTAAGATTTACTGGTTACCGTATATTTTTAGGTGAAAAAATAATAAAGGAAAGTGAATTAAAATAAAACAGGTACTCAAATAAATCAGGATAAAAGTCCGTTACTATGGGACATAAAAGTCTAAAAGAAACATAAAATTCTACTGCGTGCATGTTTTAAACATCCTTGCCCTATCCTGTAGATGTGTACCTTGCCATTTTTTCTTCCAACGTGGGATCTATAAACCCATACAAATATGTACATGTTGTAACACTTTGTTTATACGATTGATATGTAGAATATGAAATTATGAAAAATAAAAAACTCAATTATTCGAAAAAAGTCAGCAAATTTAGTAAAATATACCCCATTTACTTATACAAATGAGCGTAATTTTTTTAAATCGGAATTCTTAATCCAATGCGTGGTGAAAATTTTAAGTTGGGTAAATAAATGTCGCCGTTTTGATGATATATAGTCGTTTGTTAAAACAGCAACAAACAACAATTTATTTTTAATGCTTGTTTATGAATTTTATAAATTATCTTTTAGGTATTGAAAGCTAAGGACGATTAATACTTGTCAGGATTCTAAATTTCCTGTCGAATGTCAGGATGCGCGTGTTAACCCTGTTGTAGTTTCGTGTCTTATGAAGGATTATGTTAAACAATCTTTATGCTCAGATATATCTAAATGTCAAAGTTTTGGTTTGCACAAGTTGCTGCTTCATTTGTAAATAAGATAATGTCAGAGGGGGAAGTTGAAAGTCGGCCATAAATCTGTATCATCATATTGTTGTATTACGCAAGGCGCGTCTAAAATAATTGTTAACTTGTGCCTTGCCGCATTTGCATTCATTTAAGTCCGTCAAAACTTTGTCAAACAACTTTCGAGCCAAATTATGGAAGCAACTTACGTCTTTTTGAATTCGAGTAATAGAACTGACAGGAAGACGACATTTATTGCTCAATGCGAGATTACCGAAAACTCGAAACTGCAATAAAGGTAGCAAACCTTTTAAATTTACGATTATTGCAGTTTTGGGGAAATCCCCCAACTTTAAATGTCGGATATATGTTTGGCCTACGGCGTCGACACACCGCCACTCCGGCGATAATTTGTGAAACACTTCTGGCCCTTTTATGGCTTTTCTTTAGAATAAACATCTGTAACCTTTCGTCACCATAAATTTCATGTTTTCGTTATTCGAAGAGAAAATTTAAAGAAAATATTTAGAAAACCGGTAGGCAAAGGTCGGATCGCGCGTCTTCGTTTGACTAGAAGAATAAATTACTCGAATATAATAATTTTTTTTCCTCATTGCCCATAAATTACGATCGTTTGTAACCCTAATGATAAAATAGTTGTTACAATTGAGATAAAGAACCGTTCGCTTGTTTAATAGCTTAGACATGTTAACAATCACAAACTTCCACCACTTGATGTCTTACTGAAACTTTTAGAATAAATTATTACAAGGGTAGATCTAGTTGGTAGTACAAAAGAAAATTTTTACAAGGAAACATAAACAACGAAATCTGATTAATGTTTGCACACTTCACACCCGCTGCTAAGCATTCACAAAAATAAAAAGAAAATAAACCTGAAAAGAAGTTTCACAATATAAATAAGAAAATAAATGAGATTACATTATTTTTTGAATTATTCATAAATTTTAATTTTAAAATGTTAATTTATTTTGACATTTTAATCAAACGTCATATTTTTTCATTTTATTTAATAAAAATACTTTACGCTTATCCTGAAATAAATTTTGCTTCGGGTCGTCATTAACGATTTCAACTTCTAGTCGCTTTGACAAACAATCCAAACAAAATACATATTTCATATAATTTAAAGCAAAAATTCAAAATTAAAAAGTAATGCCCCAAGGCTGTGACATAATTATTATTGAAAATCGGTCGAGAGGCTAGGCTAAGGAGTCAATTTCCCTCAAGAAATAATGTGTGCCACGTTGTGCTGTATTTTTTTAATTTGGATTTTATACAAATTGCTTATTTTGGGGTAGAAGTTAGCCCCGCCATTTTTGATTTTTTAAAAAATCAAAATTGTATTAGATTCTACTCGACGTGTGCCGTTGTGTGCCGAAAATTATAAAATTTTATTTTCAAGCGGTTGAAGCAAAAATTTTCTGTTCGAATCTATGAAAATTCTATGACCATTTTAGGGTTGGGGATTAAATATCAACCATCGGTGGAAAAGTATGTCGTCCAAAATTTTTGTATGCGATAAAAGGAAGAAATTTTTGGGAGATTCCGCTGTCTGAAAATTTTTATTGCTTCCAAGAATATTTTACTATAAAATTTTTGTCTGTAGTAAAAGAAAGAATTTTTTCGGAGAATTATACTATGTCTGAAGATTTTTATTGCTTCCAAGAATATTTTACTATAAAATTTTTGTCTGTGATAAAAGAAAGAATTTTTTCGGAGAATTATACTATGTCTGGGGATTTTTATTTCTTCCAAGAATATTTTACTATAAAATTTTTGTCTGTGATAAAAGAAAGAATTTTTTCGGAGAATTATACTATGTCTGAGGATTTTTATTACTTCCAAGAATATTTTACTATAAAATTTTTGTCTGTGATAAAATAAAGAATTTTTTCGGAGAATTATACTATGTCTGGGGATTTTTATTGCTTCCAAGAATATTTTACTATAAAATTTTTGTCTGTGATAAAAGAAAGAATTTTTTCGGAGAATTATACTATGTCTGAGGATTTTTATTGCTTCCAAGAATATTTTACTATAAAATTTTTGTCTGTGATAAAAGAAAGAATTTTTTCGGAGAATTATACTATGTCTGAGGATTTTTATTGCTTCCAAGAATATTTTACTATAAAATTTTTGTCTGAGGTAAATGCAAGAATTTTTTCGGAGAATTACGGTGTCTGAGGATTTTGCTTCTAAGAATATTTTACTATAAAATTTTTGTCTACTATAAAAGCAAGAATTTTTTCGGAGAATTACGGTGTCTGGGGATTTTTATTGGTTCCAAGAATATATTTTACTATAAAATTTTTGTCTGCGATTAATAGAAAGAATTTTTTCGGAGAACTGCACTACAACGAAAAGGGATTTTCTTTCCGCATATAAAGAAAGTTAGACTTTTCCAGTTTTCATGGATTCGAACTGGAAATTTTTGCTTCAGTAAGTGATGACTAACTATACTGAAGAACCGTCTGAAAATAAAATTTTATGATTTACTGCACACAACGGCATACGTCGCGCGTCGACTAGAATCCAATACAATTTTGTGTTTAAGAAAATCAAAAATGGCGGGGCTAACTTCTACCCCAAAATAAGCAATCTCTATAAAATCCAAAATAAATTTTAAAATATTGAAAAAACACGGCACAGCCCGGTACAATATTCAGTTTTTAAATTTTCAAAATTGGCGGGGCTAATTCACGCACATCAAGAAATTCTAAAATTCACGCCTAATAAATCAGCTCTATTGGTTTGGTTTAAAATACAAAATTACGAAATTACAGATTTCTGAAACAAAATCAATTTTTTAATTTTCGAAATTTTTCTGCAAAATTTGCAAGATTTCTTATTCCGGTCGTCCCTAATTAAGGCAAACAGATTGAACTGCTTTTCTCCAGCTTAAAATTTACCAAAATTCAAATCGCCAGAAAATTCCCCGACTTATACCTTACAATTTTGAAGTTGTTTTTAAAAGTTTAAAAAAAAAATGGAAACGTTAAATTCAACTCATCTGTGATGGTATCAAGTATAATTTTATAATTTCTTTTTTCATCAGCCTTTTAGTCCACTCCTGGACCATCGGCCTCTTTCTCTTTCGAGAATGGTTCGGGCATTAAGACCTCACGGCTGCCTAAACCGGATTGGAGAATGCCTGTAACCCTGTTTTTAATAGTTGACGGCGGCAATCATCAACCCAGGGGGACCGCCGGCTTTACGTGCCCTCCGAAGCACGGAGACGGTCATATGAAAGTGTTTATTATTAAAATTATTAAATTTAAAATTTTCCAGCTGGCAATATGTGTAAATCAATTAAATTTTTAATTTCGAATTCACGTTTTATTTTCAATCGCTACTCTCTACTCCAAATTAAGAGCAAATTTATTTATATAAATATAGTTCAGCTTACAAAACATAATACAAAAAAAAACAACACTCCAGAAAAACCATACAATATCATATCAATATAATAATCAATATCTTATCCAAAATCAACACTATTCAAATCAAATCAGTTTAAAAAAAAATGAATCATGTTTTAATTAAAAAACCACAAAAATGTAATAAAAAATTACGGACATAAACATTTATCCGCCCGTTACGTCGCGTCGTCCATACTCGGGCAGAAAGCCTGGTATTGTCCGATAGTTGGCACAAAGTCAAATAATTCGCGCAAAACCAAAATTAACAAAATTAAAATAAATTAAAATAAAAAAAAATAATAAAAATTCAAATGTCAATCATTATTTTTCTATCCAACATCAAAAATATTAAAAAAATAATTAAAATTTTTATAATTTATAAATAAACGCTAAATCCAATTCTGTTCAAATTTATTTAGAATAACATTTCAAATATTTGTTATTATACCTCGTTGCTTTGAAATTGCAGAAGTTCAGTTGCAATATCAATAAATTCGGAAGTTTCCCTATGTCCATTTCTTTCGGTGTAAGAATTGCAAGGGAGAATAAAATCTATGATATTTACTTAAATTTTACGATATATGCAGTGGTGCTTTGGTGTGCTTAAAACTTTTTGTAAACGGAAAATTGTCAACAAAATTTGAAATAACATTAACTTTCACTACGTAAAACATACAAACTTCTAAATTTTTTGATGTACGTTTTAGGTTTTCTTTATTAGATTGGAAGCTCTTCCTTAAAATTTATATTTTTCTCAATGTGTTTTTATTTGAAAGTTTCGGCTATAAGTGAATTGAAACTAAAGTGGCCGCTTAAGGGGGTCACCTTTGTTGTAAAACAATTAGTAACGAATTTTGGTCCGCTTTAAACCTATGCATGCATTTGTTAACCTGTCGTAAGTGCGTAAAGAAAGGGGATGCAAAAAGAGAAAGCAGGAAGGAAGGAAGCGGCGTCTGAGTGGAGTAATGGTTTAAGAAGTGATGTAGCACTAACGAGATGAAGAGGAGACGAAAGCAGTTGCGACGCTAGAGGCTTGGGCGTCGCACAACGCCGATAAATCTGCGCTAAGAAACGGCCCAAATATACAATGCTTCTATGCAGACTTTGCAGTTAAATTTATGAGAGTTAAAATGTCGTAGAATGTGAAATGGAGCTGGGCTTAGTAAAATGTAGGTAAATATTCCGGGATCAGCCAATGAACAGCAATTTCTATTTTTCCTGCATTTATGAATTATTCCACTATAGTTTAAATCCATTTTCATAATTTCCAACAATATATTTAACGCCATGACGCGAAATTAAAAATTCTTCGCACTGCAATGTACCAATGCTAAAATTTTCATTTTTAACTAAAATATGATGCAAATAAGCCTAGCAACAATTGCGCAAAACTTTAATTAATGTGTGCCGAACGAGCACTACAAATCATCACCCAGAATTATTAGATGTGACGTTTTAAAGGCCCACTGACAAATAAATGAACATTTTATCTGATTGGCACATATCCGGTGGTATATTTACCATTTCAATTTTTCAAATAATTAGCCCTGCACCAATAAAACAATGACTAATGAAACGAGCTAATAAATTAAGTTAAATTTACAAAAAAAAGTCGTTATTTCAAATATTTGGAAAACAATTATTTTATTGAGGCTGGGCTTTAGAGATGCAGAGAATTTTCTAACGGATGTTCCAGAAAGGTTTTTGAAACATGCTTCCTACGTTTATTTGCTATGCCGGATCAATCCCGTAATAGGAAATTCAAGTTTCGAGTTAAATGCAACAAAATTCCGATAACCAATACGAGTGCACTTGTTGACCCAATTTTTACGTTAATATTGATTGAGCTTCGCCGGTACGCTATCAATTAAAATACCTAACTGGTTTTTGACCTCTCCAATCTAAGATGTCCGAGTAATTGGAATAAGATTAACAAAGAAACAAATCTAAGTTTTTCAATATTTTTGCTTCCGGTTCGTGTTGTTAAAATACAGAAAATCGGCAATTCTGAACCAGCAACATCCTCAAATTCATGTTCATGGATTATTATAAGAATTACATCATCGAGTTGTTTTTACAATACTTCAGGTTTCTTAAATCAATATAAAACTCTCTACTTTTAGTTTTCCACATCCAGTTTGGTAGAAGTATACGAGTAGATTGGATTTTTTTTAGTTTTTCAAGTTAATAATGTTTAACGTTCAATTAAAAGATTTAAGAGCTAATAATAATTTATTTTGTTCAGGAATTAAGAGCAGCTAAGATAGTTTAGCTGCGAAGTGTAGGTTAAAAGCAGCTTAAAAACTTTCAAGCAGTTTTAAAGTTAAATAAATTTATTTAAAGTGTAATATTTTAAATTTTAAAATGAAATATTGATTTAAATATCAAGCCAGACGCGAAGGGTCAAGCATGGGGTCAAAGTGGAGCTAGTTTAGTTTAATCTTTATTATATTATTATCTTTGCAGTAATGGTTGATAAAAGTAATTAAAAAATTGCGGTAGAAGTAATAACAAAATAAAATTATTTTAAAATGTTTTAAAATTCTATTCAACACTTCTTAATGAGTGGCTGGTTACTATAGCTATATTGAATTAGAAAGCTACCGTTTGTATTGCTGTTATTGTATACTTGGCGTTGCTAGAAGCAACCTGCAATTAAAACTTAATTCTTTAAGCGTAATTTTTTCCAAAATTATAAACAATAGCAGTCATAATTAAATTAAAAAGCTGGTGACTGTAATGTGATGCTTCAGAAGAGCAATCCGTCAATAAATTGTTGCATTGCTATATTTTGTAACCTGTAATGAAAGTGACATTTTAATTAGGGATGTCCTTTCTCTAACTATTTTTTTTATAAAATTAATGAACTCAGAAACTGTTCCCCTCAAAGGATATACAGGACGCGCAATTATTATTTAAAATTAATGAAAATACGAAAGTACAAATTTTCAGAAAAATTTATCAAGTCCGGGGTAAGCTCAGAAAAATAGGTTTGATATCTTCAAGAACCCATTTATTTAAGTTAAATTTTACCGTTAGTCTGGCTTGCTTTACAAATAGGACATTTTAATCCATGTTTGGATAAAAGCTTTATAGGAGAGAATATAAAATTTCTCAATGTTTTTATTATCTAATTAAAAACAGAAAGCTTAAAAACTATTAAAATATACTAAATGAAAGCTTCTAATTTTATGATACCATTAAAAGCAATCTTGAAGTATTTTCCTGAAATAATGGTATAAATTTAGGTATAGTTTTGAAATAAATATTATTACATAAATAAATGAAAATATGGCCATAAAAAATTCCGAAACGCCCCATTTATTACAAAAAAGTATCTTTAACTATTTTGGTGTTTTAGCAGCCTGTTTGGTGACAAAATGTTTTTGGAGGTTCGCCAGCGCGTTATCAAATTTCCAACAACTAAACGAATTTAACATATATTTTTCAGCAATCACCACCCACGAGATATTCAAACTAAAATTTCACGCATATAATTCGAAAGCAGGTTAAGCACTCGACTTTCCGCATGATTAGCCTGAGTAGGAATCGGATTGTTATTTCTACGTTTAAAATTTGTTGTAGCAACAAAGTTTCTGCTCTAACTACTTTCCAAGAGTTGTTTCATGATTCAACGTAAAAGATGCATTTCCAAGTATTGAGGTGATTCTCTTCCTGGGGAAAATTAAATTATGGGTTTTGTTTTAAAACAAAACTTTACGGCAATATTTATTCATTGACTTTAAATATACGATTATTGTACGGCAGCAGTACAGCAAAATTCAAAAAATTAAAAATTTAATAAATACAAAAATTTGATGTTCCTGATTATCATATCCTATATTATTTTTTATGACCACACATTGGGTAATCTAAACATTGGTGATGGTGGTAATAGTGGAAGCTTATATTTTATCTCTTCAAGTTTATGTGTCATAAAAATAAAACAATTTACTTTAAAAGAACTGCAAAGAATGATGATAAATGTGAGCAATCAATTTCTTTTCTAATCTGAAATAAATGAAAATTACACAAAAGATCATAGGCGACTTACACAAAACATTTATTTTGAAGATAGTACGGGCTTTTCAAAAGAAAAAAATTATTATAAAACACTTGTCTTGACAAAGATCAGATTTAAGAAAAAATATTTTTCTAACAGACATTATCAAGTGTATTTTTATTGCCGGGCAATTTAATTTCTTTATTATGTATTATTTATTTATATACAGCGAATGTTCAAACTTTCAACAAGAAAAATAAGCTGTTTTTTTTTGAATTTTAAAACAGGCCAGATAAAAAATGTATAGGACAAATTTTGTTTCCTTTCTGTTAAAAAAAATATTGATTTTTAATTGAATAGATTAAATCAATTAAAATGTACGTATACGTAGTACACCCTGTATAAATTTTTTAAATGTTGGAATTAAGCCAATACATTAAGAAAAACACTAGCCATCCTATTTAAAAAAATTTAAAAGCTTTGGAAAACGTCGACAGATGACAAAATTTTTAATTCGATTTCATGCTGGTTGCAATTTTGAAAATGTCAAACAAACCAATTAAAAGAGTTGTGATAGAGCAAGCGACCAATTAATTAAAAATCTTTTCTAGTTGACAAAGTTGACAAAGCTATTAGCTAAATGAAAGTTGGAGTTCTTACATTTAATAAAGAAATAGAAAAAATAAAAGGGTTTAACGACTTTGTAATACCAGAGCATCTCTTTATTAGATAGTTTTTTTGGAAGCTAATAAAATCTAACGAATCTGTCCGAAGTCAATTTAAAGTGTCAGTTGGAATCTTTGAAAATAATTTCAAACTATTATCTTTATGCCAAAACTTGTTCTTCAACAAAAAGAAATTTGGTTTTATGAGCACAAGAAAATTTAAAATATGAAAAAGAACTTGCTGACATATTTTCCCGAATAAAAAAGTATTTGATATACGTCGCGTCGATGGCAGTATTTTAAAAATTCAAATTTCTGCAATTTGTTGTTCGTGGCAACGCAATGGTTTTCATATATTAATAAAAAGTAAAGATTATATTTGAATAAAAAAGGTTTTATACCCTCATTTTGACTTGAGCTAAAATTATGTAAGTTACATCGTAGGATTTATACAAAATCTATGTTAAAATACCGAACCTTTCTCTCTAAGATGATGCAAAAACATTCGGAGAATTATTAAAAAAAAGGTTAAATAATCCTTGTAACCACGTATTGCCCAACGAAAATGTAATATTTGATCCCGCAATGAAAATTGTATTGTGAATAATTAAATTTTCATTCGAAAGTACCAAATTTACATAACGGCACTAAACTATATTATGTACATTATATTATATAGGTATGTGGAAAGTGTGCATATTTGATAAATTGTAATTATTATACTTAAATAATACATTCATGTCATATTAATTTGTTTCAATTATTTGATTGTATAACCAATGATGATTAATGGCATAAAATTTAGCTTCATTTGAGCGTAAAGCAATTTGTGAAATTTGACTTGTATAATAATAATAATACACAAAACGTTACAAAATTAATTTAATATTTTAATGATGTTTTATTTGACAAAAAAATGAAACAGGCGATGAGTGTGAAACGAATCAAAATCAAAAAATGGTTTTTATAATTTTTTTATTTATCCGAATAAAACAAGAATCCTGAAGCAAAGACATCTTTTTGAAAATAAGGAACTTTTAGCCGAAATTTGAAAAGATCGTCAAAGTAAGCAGGTAGGTAATATCGAGTGTCAGAGACACGGATAATGTTAGGATGTAATCGGAAATGGAAGGAAAACCGCTGCTCCTGGTAGACTACGAATCTGACACTTTAATTAAACAAATTCCCTAATCTTTATTGTAGAAAAGGGTACATGAAATATTACTTCTTAGATTTGAATTATGTGCAGGTTTATGAATATAAATTTTTGGTTAACCGCTTTTAATCTGATATGTTTCGAGTTAAACTGGGTAAAATACATTCCATTTAAAAAGTAAACAAAAAGAAGCCATCTGATTTCTAAAGGTCCGGAGATTGTGACCGATGGAATACTGCCAAAGCTGGTATTCTAGGCTACATATCTTTAAACGTAAAATTCCATGTTTGAATTATTTAATATCAAAAATAGAAGACAAAAAATTGAACATGGCAAAGATGTCTCTCCAGTACAAGCAGCTGGAGTGGATTAATCGATATGATTATTTCTTTTTCATTAATCATTCCTTCAGTTTTCTTATTTATATTTTAAGCAATTAAAATGAGAAGAAAATGGTGAGAAGAAAATAATTTTTGTTCATTTTTTTGAAAAGCTTCCGAATGTTTTTAGCACTTGTTCCCCTTTAGATACACGATCCGTAAAATAAGTTTTCGCGTTTCAACAATCGAATGTTTTTTTGCAGGTAAATGAAAATTTGTTATATGTTTACAAATTGACATGTCGAATAAACGAATAAAAGAGGGAGATTAGTGAAAAGTATTTTACATAGCAGGCAGCAGACATTTTCGGTCGATTAAACAGCAATTTAAATCATTGGGAACTTTTAGTATGTTAATAACACCCACAAACCTTTATCAAAAGTCACATCTTGCAATTGCTTCCGGTCTTTGGAGAACAAAAAAGTCATTTGAAAATTTTATAATGGAATACAATTGTATCACATTTGTTCAAGCTCCCTTGGCTTTCAAATAAAAATTTATTTTTGAAATATCTTGAAAAACATATCCACACGAAAGAAATTGTTAACGTAAAAATATAAATTTGATTTATGTCTTGGAATTTAAAAAATAAAAGCGATAGATATTGAATGTTCAATTATGTTTCATTGTCATTCGTGTCACCGTAGTATAAGAATTGCATTACTCGGATAAATTTTGAATTCGAACAATCTGACACACTTAACGATATTGTTATTGACTGGTTAAATATTCAGAAATCTCTTTTTTGCTAAAACTGTACCGACGACGCCGAAAATGAACTGAAATTTTCCTTATTGTGAAGGAACGACAGCGACGCGACCGACGTCGTGTCATAAGTAATATATATTTGTACGATCCAAAAACATGTTTTTCAGGACTACCGGCTTCAGACATTATATTTCAACTAGGAATGCAATTCAATTTTGTTAAAAATACTGCAGTGAGTAACGGTTTTGTATTTAAATGTTTGACAAAACATTTATCAGATTTACAAACATAAATTGGTGAGACAAGTGTGTGCTGACCCGAAAATTCTCTGTCCTATTATGCAATATACGATATGCTGCATTGTTAGAATTACTCTATTATGGTAAATTTAATTAATCACGCAACTATCTGATTCATTTTTTTCGAGTGGAAAATTTTATATCATTTGATTAATATTTTCGAAGCTTTCCACTTCCCAAAACTTTAAATTAAGTTAAATTAATAACAAATTCATAAAATGTTCCTAAAATACCTATTAAAATGTAAATTCAAAAAGAAAACCTCATGTTTTTATTTACATAGTGTTTCTAGTGCGAAGCAAAAAAAATAATATAAGAAGCTCTTTTCGTTCTATTTCAATTTTGTAATAAATTTTACATTGTTCAAATTTATCAAGATAAACTTTGTTTAGAGAAGCTTGAAAAAACATTTAAAATTTTAACATATTCACGAAATTCTTTTAAATTTTGTTTTGCCATTTCAAATATTTTTAAATTACTCGATGCAGGCTATAAAATCAAATATGATACATTTTATGATGAATTATGCCATTTGAACTCAACTTTTGCAGATACAAAGTTTAAATTTTCATTTGGCTCTTATTGTTTAAAAGATTTATATTATGATGTATTCCTTCGAAAAAAATTACTATATTAAGATTAATTCTGTAACTTTTTCATCTTGAAATAAAAATTCAAAATACTTTACATTAATAATAAAAATATTTTTATTTTTTTACATTATTAAAATGTCTTAAGGAAAGTTTTTTGTGTTGTAATTTACATCTTGATTACTTAATAATTTCATATTTATGATACCTAAAATTTCGGAGCTTTGGTGAATTGTGGTGTAGTCAGGCTGACCTTTGCTAGACTGAACGAACTGCGGCATGGTTAATTATTCAGTTAACCGTTTGCGGTTATTTACGGGTACAAAGAGAGATTAGTGCCTCGATTAGTAGATGATGTAGAAATGATTAAAATTTTATAATTCATATAAGAACAGAATTAAAGTAGATATCGACGTAATAATAATATAAACAAAACAGAAAGTGTAAACGCGTGAACATTTCCATTGAGTGAAAACTCATATAAATAATATAAAAATAATTATTATGTTAATAAAAAAATTATAATTTATAAGTCTATTAAATGTATTTGTGCGTTCGACGTTTTAATTAATGAATATTAAACAACGTTGGAATGTTAAATGTAATGGTAACAATTCGGGTGTACCTATTTTAAAAAGTAAAACAGTAAAAGTTAATGGAGTGTGGCTTTATTGCGAAAAATTATATATTTACATTAAACCTTACCAACTTAAAATTGTTTTATGTATGTGTGTGTCTGACTTTTCTAAATGGTCGGTCCTCAAATTGAAAGTAACGCTTTCACCACATAAAGCCGGGATATTCAAGAAATCGATTAAAGAATAAAATATTACAAAATGAAAAAAGCTCGTAAGTAGCTTGCAATCACGGCGTAAGCCGGTATTCGTTTCCAAGTCTGGAAATAGGTTGGTATGTAACATGAATGTTATCATATTATTGTTTTAATTTAATAACTTCGAAAAAAGATGATACTGCATCCGATTACTACAAGGGCTTAGGAAGATAATAACCCTAAGCACCAGTGAGCACCAAATTATAACGTATTAAGTGTAATTCGTAGCTTATATATATTATACGTAATATAATTGCACAAAGTCTGCAATTTTGGAATTATGTCCTAAAATCTCGACTCAAATCCTTGCTTCCTAGCAGCTTTATTAATATTTTTACTAACATCTTATTTTCGAGAAAAAGGAAAAATTAAAATTTAATAATTTACAAGCTGCAGGTATGCCTATAAATTTCAAATTTTCTTCTTTTGATTTTGTAAATTTTGCATTTTTATAAAAATTTTTTATTCAATTGAAAATTTATCGGTGGTTGTGTGTTTGGTGGTTTTCTTCCCAACGAGATGTGGTGATAGCAATGAGCGGTGAAAACCAGGCTTTTTGCCAAAAAAAGCCCGCAGGAAGCGGAAGTGGAAATTTGTTTGAAATTATGGTTTTAATTTGGTTGTTTCGAGTGATTGAAGATTTTGTGATTGACGACGATTTGAAAATTTTATGGAACTTATTTTAATTGATTTTAATATTAAAAAGGTATCAAGAGTTGAAGTTAAGAAATTAACAACACAAAAATAAAATAAATAAATTGGATATTTGGCGAATTTAATTATCAATTAAAATTTAGATTGGATTTTTAAATTTACCTTATTTTGAAGACTACCATTTTTTTCTGAAGGTGCCAGTTAAAAAATTTGAAAAAAACATTTTAATATTTGATTTTTACAAAAATTAAATGAAAAACGCACTGCTTCGTTAATCAAAATCCGAATTCAAGGTTATCTTTCTACGTGCATAGAGACGATTGTAGGTAATAAACCATCATATCACTGTCGAGGAAAGCTTTCATTATTGGAAAATGTTTTGGAGTTACAAATTGTATGCCCGAGGTGCTTCTGACATGGCAATATTAAAAAAAAATTTTTGTTACTCGCAAATTATTGCATAACATAGATTCGACTGCAAAATTTTCGATAATTTGATTTTGAAAATTGCCAATTTGAAAATCAAACAAGAACTAGCAATTTTAAACATCCGGCAATTCTTTAAAATTAAACTTCGAAATAAGCTTTTAGATAAATTTTTTATTTGTAAATGTAAGTAATAAAATTTTAATTGCCTGATCGATATTCACTCAAGGATGCCCAAATAGGAAGCATTACTTTTTACCTGTCCCTCAACTGGAATAATCCTTGAATTAAAACAATTTTCTCGAAAAGTGTTTTCATTAGAATTTTTAATAACACTTTTGAGTGGAGATGTAAAAACGATAAGAAAATGTTGTATAAACTGAAAGTAATGAACGTTAAAGTACATTCTACTAAAGGTAAAGAAGGAAATGCTTGTGGAAATAGATAACTAGCGAATTAAATGGTAATGAAAAACAGTATGAAATGTATACAGATTATTAAACGAAGCTTTGGATGAGAATAAGCTCTATTAAGAATTAATAAGAAAGGCTCGGTAAAAAGTGAGCTTTCTCTACATTTCGGAAGATTAAACTGATTTTCTAAAATTGTGTTATCAACATTCTTTAAAGAGCAGCCAAGATATTTAATTAATAAATATCGTAAGTAATATACAAACTAATTTAAGGCATTCGAAGCAATTTCTTTAATGTAATTACGCGATACAATTAGAAATTATACAGATCTCGGTTAGGAGGCAGCAGGACCGAGTAGTCTTGCAGATTTCGTAAGAAATTCCCAAAACCAAATAAACCAGAAAATCCATCATATTCCCAGAGGACAAATGTCCTTCTTGAGGTCCTTCAACAGGAGCTGGTTTTCAATAAGCGATTTGATACACTGAAAAAATCTATAAATTTTTAAAGTTTAAACTTAATATATTTATAATTTTATCTGTTTTGATCTAATAAAAGGAAGACTGAAAAGAAAATGTAAATTATTCTGTTGAATTTCAGTTTTTAGGATAATTTATTCATTGATGAATGTTAACTGGGAGACATCGGTTGCCTGCAAATGACTGCACTTTGCAGGTTTCTTTTTAAATTTTTAAAAACTTGACAAAATGATTCGTCAAATTTACCGAAATAATTATTTTCGACAATGTTTTAAAATTAAGACAAAAAAAATTGCTAAATATTAATACATCGTAGTATAGAACAACGTGGGGTATATCGAAACAAAAATCTGCAATTCATTTAAAAGTTTTATTAGTTTCCTCGCGGGCGTTTAAATTATTTTTGTTTAAATATGAGGAAATTTAAATAATACATCTTTCGAGTTGGTTTTATGATTTGTTTTTGTAAAATTAAATGACGTAGTAGATTCGTGCTATTCATGTTAAATATTATTTGGAGAGTTTATTATAGTCGTAGCGGGGTAAGTATAGAGTACATTACCGTTCTTTAAACTCAAAAGCTTGTTAGTTCAAAATGACTATATTGCATGTCACTATCATGCAGTGTTCCACATTACATTTACTTATATTCAAGATAAGACGTCTGCTGTGAAATTCACATATCCTGCTTACATTCCAATTACATCGAGAGTTGATAGAGCCATAGCACGATATTGCTTCTCGAATATTTAGTAGCTCGATCACGTTTCCTCTAATGCTGTTAAAAAACATGGTTAACTTTGTAATTAATTTTCTTTAATTATTTAAACATTCTCCGAATTGAAAGTATCGATATTCCATTTGCATTTACTCTCCTCCAATCGAAACGGTTTTACGAAGCTCTTCTAAATTTTGAAATAATTTGTATCGGCTTAACGCTCTCCGTTCGAATCTTAATTATCGGAGAGAATCGATACTCTTCACATCGGATAAAAACAATTTCATCGATACCTACCTACCGAGATTAAAATTTGTCGGCATCTTCTCGTAAACCGTGCGAGCATTCTCAAATTATAAATCAATTCCAACACTTGGAAGTTTGTTCAAGTTTTGTTATAAATTTCTATTACATCGTGTAGCAGCGTACGTCGTTTGGTTTATATTTATTTATACTTTAGATAAGGCATATGGCCCGAAACTCGCATATCGCGCTTAAATTCCAATTACGTACAGGGCTGATGAAGCTGTAGCATGGAGAAGTGTTTCGGTAATACTTTAGAAGTTCGATCACGTATTCATTATACAAATATGCAACACAAACGTGTTTGTCGATAAGGTAAATGGTTGGGTTAGTTGCCGAAGGTATTTAATTAGTTTTTGTATTACATATTATAACTTGTGCAAAAGTTTTGTCTGCGCAGTCAGTATGTGGTTCATGAAATATTGAAAAACCTCGAAACTGAGCATTTGCAGTTCGAAATTTCTTAGAGAATACATCAAAAGGTTTTAACATCTGTATTACACTTTAAATTCTATAAATAAACTACAAAGTTGATATTGTAACACCGAACATTTATCACGACCTACGGCGATGGCCATGTTTCTGTTAAGGTGCTTTCGCATAATATAAAACGTATCCATTATCTAATAAAATCATTCTTCATTTTTTAATTACCGACATGAATCATGTTTGGTATATCGTTAAACTTAAATTACAATTTTCCGAAAATTAATTTTCTTGTATGACAGGATCATTTATGCACAGTTAATGACATATCCTGCATCAATGCAGAGATGTTGAGTTTTCACGTCGAGAGCTTTTGGGTTAATCTTATGATTTATTCGATAAATTTGTTCCTTTATACAAACGTAAACCTTACCCCAACAATATCCGGTATGATTTGATGGCAAAATATTAACCCCAATAAATTTAAGCGAAAAAAAAAGATAATCATCGTAAACTTTAAAAGAAACAAAATTGCGTTAAACGTCCACCCAATTTTCTCTTTAAAATTGGACCCAGTGCTAAAAAAAAGTAATTCGCAGCGTGTAAACGAATGTCGATCGGCATGGGTTCTAATTTAAATATTTGACTATTGGGTTAATTAATAATCACTTGTTAGTAAATTAATAAACTGACATCGCTTCGTGTAGCAGATGCTTCTGTGGTAATTAGTCAATCAATCTGAACTTAATATAAACTAAACAAGCCCAACATTAATTTAACAAAAATTATTAATAATTCTCAACACCTCCCAAGGAGCTGCATACCTATAATAATTTCTGTGGTTTTAACATTTTTAAATTCGAAAGACACAGGGAAAAGAAGGCGAGATGAAAAGACAGGTGGGTCAAGCCACCTCCCGGTGTGACATCCTGGAAAATCGACAATCTTCGGAAATTGCAGTTTCCGCAGGATTTCGTTTGCTCCCCTGCATTCTCGCAGGTCAATTTTTTTGGTCGTATATATAATTTTGCAGGAAAATTCGGGGATTCACCCCAAAGGAATTCGTCCGTCGAGTATTATTAACGGTAAAGATTAAAGATATTACAATTTAAAGTAAAATGTCGACATAACATATCACGAGAGCAACTAACTGCTAACTGAAAAGTTTGCATGGCCTAAATAGATTTGAAGGGTTTGCTAAGTCATTCTTGTGTTTCCTAAATTGAATACAAACATTACAAACACAAATCAAGTCGGTCAACATTTGCTAGATAAATTAAAGTCAAATGTTGAACAATCTAAAGGATATTATATTACTCTTGCAAGGATATAATATAAAAAATTAAATTAAAATTAAAATTATAAAATTGAAAGCCGAGCCACGAAATTTCTACGAATGGAAGTATCCATTTTTAAATTCGATATCCTGCTATCAACAGCTCAGAGCTGCTTTGCTAGCCCTAGTTCAATAATATTACAAAGCATTAAATAACAAATTAAAAACTTTGTAAAATTTTCCAAAAATATTCTCATTTTTACCTCTAGTAACGGTGAACATTCAGAATGGCCGGCGTTGTTTAACAATTTATTAAATTGCGTCCGTTAATTGCATTTGCAACAGATTATAATGCTTCGGTGGTCGGTTATTGGTTGATTTGTTAATAAAACACTTTAACCAGCATTTGGCCATCTCGTCTGCGCAATATTGCCACAATATTACCTAATAATTTTCGGAACACTTTTGTAAATCAATTTCCATGCAATTCAATGACAATTGCTTCTCAACCGGGTCAACTATAATACGCTACGAAAGTTTAAAATTAAAAAATTTAAAATCACTTGTATAGGAATTTCAACAATGACATACTCGTACATGCATGTTTTGATTTTATTAAATCTCATGAGTGGCGGGCGGCGCAAAAGGCGAGATTGCTGAAATTGATTAAATTTGCCTTTGCTTATACTACACATAAAAAATATATACTTGCACTATATAAACACACTTTGTTGAAAATATTAACATTTCAAAATTAAATTTCCAATCAAAAGTTCTCATTGTGTAATCTTGATAATAGCATTTTTACTCTATTCACACCAAATTCGTCCGCCATGTCGGCGTTAACAGCGCAGAGTAGACTGCAGTAATTCGTGAAATTCGAACAGAAACTTATTTTAAAATCTAATTCGCGATTCCTACTTTTTATTTTTCCCACTGATAAAAAAATGTCTCTCTTGAATTTTTTGGGCTGAATAAATCGATTCGAAAATCATGTAAATTACCCATTTACCGATCGACGGTCGTAGTTTGCTAATCAATAAAGTGTCGTGTTGCATTCAATAGTATTTATAAGATGTATAAAAATAAGAAGAATTTAAAATGAGAAAAGCATTAGAAAAAAATTAGGGTGGAATTTGCAAATAAGGGCAATCAAAACGAACAGGAGGGTATAATTGCAATGTTCGGCGGTTGGCAGGGCTCGTTAGAGTTATGAGGTGTGCGGGCGCTAATGACTGCGTGTTCTCATTTATTTATTTTAACGCATTTTGCATGTGAAGCACAATTTTAATTAAATCAGCACATTAATTCTACTTGGACTAAGTTACATAAAAATTTACAATTCTTCCGTAATTTTAAAAAGTGGAAATGTGAGTGAGCTACAAATTAATTCATTAAATCGTAAATTTTTTGGTTTGGCTAATTAATTTAAAACGAAATTTTATTGCGATTAATTTTACATTTTAAAAACTCTTTTAAGCATACCAGGGATTGGGACTACAAAAATTAAAAATAATTGATCTCGTAGGAATACTCTCGATGAAAATTAAAATTAAATTCAAAAGAATATGGATTCCACACATTTTTTTTTCGTTATGTTCTGCAGAACCCCTTGTTTGCCAAATTTATATTTTCAGATGTAAAATAATTTCTATTTTATTTAAAATTTAAATTTCAACAAAAAAGGTTATCATAATATTTTTCATATTAATTAATATTAGTTTACATATACATTTTATTTTATTTTAATAATAGCATTAGAGGAGTGGAACAAACGATATCAACGGACATTTTGTGGTAAAGCTTGAAGAGAGCTTTTTCAATTACACATAGTATCTATCATGTGTGCTCTAGCTTGTTTGGTTTAATATAATTCTTTATCCTGTAATTTTTTTATATAGATCTGTTGCTATTGAAACCCTTAAATATATATTCATAGCAGTTTCGGTTGTATTTTCGTTATCCTTTCTCATATGACATAGTCAGATCTTTTGGACGCAACTCATTTTCAAGTTTTTAATTTAATAATAAATTATTGTATCGAAAATTGAAAATTAAAGTTAAAATCACAAAAATACTGAGCACTCAAATATTAATATCGTTAATATCATTATCACTGCATAAATTACGAATCCATTAATTATTTTAATTTTTCAACCTGATATCATTCCGATGTAATATGAAAATTAGTGTGATGCATTTTATCGGAACAAGTTCTAACGGTGTATCGCTTCAAAACGTGTTAACTTGCTTGTGTCAAGCCACTTAGACGGTGTAAGTTTGAAATTTAATTTCACGAGTTTGTCGCCAAATGATATTATTGCGATGCCTGCGTTATGACGTCAAATGCCCAAAAGTTTAATAACTTTCGAATTGTTTAATTCAAGCAGATGCTTTACAATTTACGAAGGAAAATAGATTACACTATGTCACTATGATATAGATTAACCCCCCCCCCCGGATTGTAAAACATATTTTTGTATAGATCATTGCAGGAGAGAGCGATTTGAGAACTTTTTGAGCCGAAAAACTTAATACGGAAATTAGAATCTACTACACTACATATTAAACTCACAAGCAAAGGATACCCGGTGTTCCTCACTCGTTTGAATAATTTTTGGATATCAAAAGATAAGACACCCCTAATTTTTTTTAACTGCTAACACGCGGATTTAGGGGGTGTAATCGCCCTTTAAAAATAGGGTGAAAATGAATTTTTTGAATTTTTACATAAGAGGAGGTTTTAGATTTGAATGAAACCAAAGGTAAAATACTTCATTTTATAACAATTAATAACAAATATAATGTTTTAGAAGAGATCACTTAATATTTTCGGGGGTGGACCATCCTCCAAAATTTTAAATTTTGCATAAAGCAACCTAACGTCATCAAATTTTTTCGAAAAAAATATGTGTTATTGAGGAGAGAAAACTGTAAGGTACGTGTTTTTAAATTTTTCCCAAAACTAATATTCAAGGGGGTAACAACCCCTTTCTTAACTTTGCCATGTGTCATCATTTTCAAATAAAAATTTTGTATAAGTCGAAACCCTTGGAAGGTATCTCCCTTTAATGCAATTTTTTAAATTTCTAATTTCGAACCGCCATAGCTCCGATATTATTAATTTTTTAAGCTTAATCAAATAGAACTTTTTTAAAGATCATTCGCTCATCTACAGATTAGGTTATAACCTTTTATTATCTAGAATCAACGGATTTCGAGTTATTAATTAAATTAAGGGAAAAACTGTTAAAAAAATTCAGGCTTTATTTTTTTTACTTTTCTTGCAAACCCCGTATCTCTAAATGAAACGTCTTTGAAAAAAACTGATATCTCAAGCCGGATAGGCAATTTAACGGGCTACAACTTTGATCAAATAAATTTTTTTGGAAAACCAACCGTTTTCACAGAAATTCTGAAAATAACGAACAAGGTGTAGATAAAAAAAATAATGCAGATAGATGCGACAGAACCTAACGAAAAATGCGCCATTATAAATAATATACCGTGCAACACTTTTTGAAAATAGCTCGCCTGTATACCAAAAATGAGAGAGGCCATTTTGAAAATTTATAAAAATAAATTTTGTAAATTTGCTTTTCTTCTACCTACACCTTGTTCATTATTTTCAGAATTTCTGAGAAAACGGTTAGTTTCCCAAAACAATTTATTTGACCAAAGTTGTAGCCCATTAAATTCCCTACCCGGTTTGGTCCATCAGTTTTTCTCTCAAAAATTTCGTTTACGAGATACACCATGTAAACCCGCGTGTTAGCAAATAAAAAAATTAGGGGTTTCTTATTTTTTGATGCTTCATCACATATTCAAAAATTATTCAAATCGGTGAGGGACAGCGAGGATCCTTTGCTTGTCAGTCAATTAAAACTCCATATAACATCCCATGTTGGTAATATTAAATTATTTTTGGTCTAGGTAAACCCTACATTTTCAGTCGTCGCCGTCGCCCCCGTCACTCTATATTATTAGATGTGCAGTGTATGCTTTGCTAGCTGCACTGCCGATATTATCATCCATTCAATAAAAACAAAAGACTCATCCATAGCAACCACATTGAATGCTCTCAAGTTGTTCTCCTGTATTACTTTCCACCATATGCATCGACCATTGTGTATGAACAAAAATGAGGATCGCTTTGTTAACATTTTTTTTTTCTATAAAATTTGATCAGTTCCGCAAAGAATGCTTTTAGAAAATTGCATACTTGATTGTTCTCTTAACAAGTTTTCTGACATTATACAAAGCGTGCTCGATTAAGTACGAGCCGATGTGAAGAGAAATATGTATTGATCACCAAATATTTTGAAAACGGAGCTGTAATTTTTAATAGAATATTTCTCGATATGTTTTGTTGTCGTTGCTGCGTTGTTGATTTTTATTTCCTCTCGTCAATCTTAAAAAAAGAAAAATAAATATTGGGGTTTGGGAATCCCCGAATCTTTAAATTTTTTCGTTCGATAATCAGATTTTAACCAACCGCAATTTTTTTTTTAATGTTTGTGCAATGCTGAAAGCGGTTACACAAAACGCGAGTTATCAACTTGGTATAATAGCACTGGACAACGTTCTTAGTATATAATAAAAGTAATAAATCTCTATTGCGATCATCTTTTAAGACGGAAATAATTATTTTTGTCGTTTGTTTTTCTGTTGTTTGTTCTGTTGTTGTCTGACGCAGTATTAAAAATTTGATCAAACAAAAAATGAAGATTTTCGAGACGTAATTTTAATTTAATTTAGAAAACACGATTAATATGTAGCTTGGACTGTTGTAAGTTTCGATATTGTTTTAGCCAAATAATATATTATTGATTGGAAAGTTTTGTTGTGTGTTGTGTTTTATTGTTAGAATTTAATCAATGCTATAAGTAATAGCGTCGCACGAGAATTGACTAAATTGTTTCTAACTTGGGATCGGTTGTAAAAGCACACACGCACTAATCCAGGGATAAACGTGGTATTGAAATGTTATCGATACAAGATTATAAAGTGTCCTAAGTGTAATATTATAAACTAACAGTTATTTATGGAAGAGAAAATTAATTAAACCGGCAAATTTGTCCCAAATGAGCGATGAAATGAAAAATAACTTTAAAAATACAACTTTAATTTTAAAAAATTCGGAAAACCTTTCCAGAGAAATAAGATGGATTTTTTTCTATTGTGCGTATATATAGGGTATACTCTTCGAAATCAATTCTGTTCTTACAGCGAACGTAATGAAAAAAGGTTTAGAAGATTTATTTTGAAATACCAAAAAATAGTGCGATTTAGTTTCTGTAAAAATTTTCAATTTGCACTTATTTTGTGACTGGAGGAATATGGGATTACATTTTTAATGCAAAATGAGAAATTACTTCCTATTTGAGTTTGTAGAGGATTATTTATATTTTAAAGCCGACGCTCGCGACGGTGTCAAAAAATTAATTCTTGTATCGAGGACAATATAATATGTGTGTGTGTACCTAGTGTATTATATAACACGAGCTTTTCGCGATGATCCGCTTAGCAGCTGAGCTTTTCTTGAAAAAATTACTTCCGAGTAATATAATTTTAAACGTTTTACGATAATCGTTAGGAGTCATCACAATAAATTGCAATAACTAAATTTCTATTTAAAAGAGTTTAACTGGAAGATGTATTAAACTAATCAGAAGCTACAGATACTTTCAGAAACATAAAACTACATTAAACCAACATTAAGAAGCGGTTGAATCCCGTTTAAAACGCAATTTAATTGCCAGAGCTCCAACGTCGTTTTGTATTAATAAATCTACGACAATTTGCATTAGCAGAAATTGCCAAGAAAGTAAAGATTATTGGGAAATCTCCTAACTACTTCTTGTCAATCCTGAAATAAATTCTGAAAATCTATACACAATTTACCCTGGTATTACTTTAAATCTATGATATACAAGATGCTAACAATGCCCTTGGTAAACACGAAGCAAATTTACATCAGTCTGAAGTAAGTATACAACCATGTGTATTGTGTAAATAGAAAATAAACAAACAACTACATGATATTATTATAATATAATAATTTATACTTAACCCAAATATAATCAATTTACAACGAAGCTATTGTATTTAACAGTTACAAATTTTAAGAAAATTTACTTCGAGATGTAACCCAAACGGATAGGGCATTTTATCTTAAATAGTTTAAGGTAATTTTCTCGTTGAATTAAAGTTTCGTTTTAATGATAGCCTAATTGAAGTTCTTTTTGTTTGTAATACTTAAATTTTAATATTCATAGGAGATAACCGATGTTAATTGGTAGGAAAATTGTTTTAAGAAAACTTTAAATTCTATTGGAACAAAGTGTGATTTCTCCTCCCGGATTATATAGTAAAAGATTACGTATTCTAAGCGGAAGGTTAATCGATACAGAAAATCAAGATAAAATATTAGTTAACGTTATAAATAATAATTTATTAAAACAAAAAGCAATTATACTAATTTATGTTTCTGACATGAACTAATGAATCCCAAATGATAAATTTTGTCAAAATTCACCTAACAGTCAAATTGCAGAAATTATTTCAACTAAACTTATTCTCAAAATTTCTTACATAATTATCATTAATTTTGTCAGCTTCATCATTCACTTTAATGTTTGAAAATATTTTAATAATATAATAAATAAATATTGAACAAAATATTCTCTCTTTGAGTTTCCACGATGAGAGATGCCATACTAAAATATCCATCCAGATTTATTTTTTTGTTTATGGAAGCATGTACGTAGGAATATCGAGGAAAAGCAATATGAATGTGCCAAATACAGAGTAACTTTGGTTATTATGACAAAATAAGAAAGTCGACACTGAACATCAAAGGCTATTATAAGATGATGCGAGTACCTCCTGGAGATTCCAAGTTATTAATAAAGTATTGTTTACCAACATCGCAGTTTTAATTTAAAAAATAATTACTTTCCATGTATTCGTAAATCAACGGGAAATAATGCCGATGGAATTCCGCTCTCATAGCAGCGAAGATGTTAAACCGAAAAGTTTTCCAAGAGTTTCTCGACTAAAATTTCTTTTCAAATTTTAGAACATTAATCATTACGACTTATTTTGCATTAAGAATGCTTTAATTATTAATGAAATTAAAAAAGTTGGGGTGATTAATGAAACAAATACATTTAATTTGAAATTGTCACTTTAAATGCTTGGAAAATTAAAAAGTGCAATTAAAAGGGAGGTTATTACGTTAGAGGCACTCCGAGCTAACAGAACAGCGAATAATATCAGCAAAACGATATAGAAAATCAGATTTCAATTCCGAAGAGTATAATAAAGAGAGAAGAAACCATAACAAGCAAGAACTTCGGTACATCATCCTCCCTAACGTTTTTACCGACATCTAGAACTGTCACCCGAGGCGACTGTCTCATGGGACGCCTACGTATTCTCTTTAGAAGCAACTCCGAATCGTATTGGATAATTTTTGAATTTTATATCGCAATTTTTTGAATAAATTATCCCTAAGTATTTATTTTTCATCATCATAGGACGAAAATTTCGTCATGTACTGTAGATATAATATAATATATCTCGGTAAACAATTCCTATTTCATTCTATTTAATTAATAATTAATAAATAAGAAAAATATATATCGGGAAACCAAAATATTATTTTAGCTGTAATCTAGCAGAAAGCACAATATTCAACCGAATTGTTATTTAAGGAGGGTCAGGGCTCTCAGTAAATCTCGTTAATCATCTGGTGCGCGTCTGTATTTAATTTGTAGTTCGCAAAATAGAACATCTAATATATTTAAATACAAAACATATGAAAACATAAAAGTAGCAGTAAGATAATGTACGTATGTATTCTCATTACATTTTTTGCTGTTCCGAAACTATTTTTCTTGTTTTTATTAAACAAAACATTGTATTTACCTTAAAAGAAAATATAAAATAAAACCATTTTCCTCGAGAATTAAATTAAAAATGTACTTTTGATGTGTCAGCACATCCTACAAGATTAAAATGATATTAAATAGTCAAAGTATTATAAAATTTAATATTACATTTTAAAATTATTAATTAAGTTTCAGTATTAAAAATTTAAAATGTTATTAACAAAAAATTCGAATCTAGGTGTGTCGAAACTAGTCCTCGGAAAAATTTAATTCTCGAAGAAAATATTTTTTATTTTATATTTCTAAATAATCCAGAGGGACTTAATAACAAAATTAAAAGAAAATCTTTCGGTGTGTATTATTGTTTTATAAATCCAAAGTTTCGTCGTGTTATTTCGCGAATTGCATTTTGAAATTACAACTTCACCTGATGAGTTTTATTTAAATTTTCGTTTTGTGAATATTTATCCAAACGAATTTGATAAACCTATTACTAGTTGATACTACTAATAATTTGCAATTAAATGTAAACCCAATTAAATATAATTGCGCGAAATGCATCTACATAATTACTTTGATTGTAATTTTTCGGTCATACCTCGTTTAGATGATTTAAATATTTATTTTCAAAATTACTCACCCTTGTTCCCGATGCTATATTCTGAATAAACGTGAACATAATTTTGAGTCGGTTGAGATTTTAAATTAATAATCGTCCCCTTAACTTATTTTTTAATGAAATTTATTCAAGTTGTGTTTATGTAAATTCCAGTTGCTGTCCAAGAGTTTACGAGTATGAACCAAAATTTTGCTTAGCCAATTTTAAGGATCGTTTGAGTTTAAGAAACGATAGTCGTAAAAACAAGGATGTTATCCTCTGGTCAATAATATTAGTTTTTAGTGTCGCGTTTTTACTGCTTCACTAAGGATTGCACTCGTAAACCCCAAGTAAAGGTTGTAACGGTGTAAAAGAACATGGCGTGTGTTAAATCTCCATTCAGGACGGTTAGAAACCCTTTTAGAAAGTTAGAACGACATCGTTATTAAAGACACTTTATTGAAAATTTTGTCATAACCATCCAGAATATTAATATCTAAGTTTCGGCTATAGATTAACTCTATGAAACGTTAAGCGTAGAAATTTAACTTTTTAAAGTATTTATAATCCCAATTTTATCAGAAATATATTTGAATTATATACGATTCTATTTGGGAAAATGCAAGTCATATTTCATACGTCTGCACGAAAAATGCGGCAGCTTCTATGATTTACTACATAAGGTTGGCAAGGACTGAGATTAATCTCAAGTTGGTGCGATATTATAGACAAGGATTGGCTGCGGGTTGCTAGCCGCTCGGGAATTTTCACTGTTTTTGTTTTTAGTACTCCACTATTTAGGTCAACAATGCTACACCCAAATAGGAAAACCAACTAAACTGGTAATTCCTTCATAAATTTTACTCCATTATATTATTGTCATCGATAACACCGACCAAAGATTTGCCCCATATACTAATTTTCTAATTTTTTTCAAATTTCCCACATAATATCATAATAACGATTCAGGTATTGGCTCTTAATAGCTGTAAGAATTTTCATTGTCTTCCGCAAACCTTTATCTGAAACATTAAGGTTTTGGTTACGCCGTGTTTTTGTTTGCCACAAGAAGCACGTAATTACAACTTAATTATTTAAATTTAAACCCCAAACACGATTTTTCTGTTAACTACATCAAATATTATGATCGATTTTCAAACATCATAACAAACTTTTTTAAGCAAAAACTGCGTTGATGCTAAATTATTCTAAAATAACCGGCAGAAAATTAAATCCATTTACTTATTTTTTACAAACAAGTAAATATTAGTTAATTAAAACTCCATTAGTTATAATTTTAATTTTTTTACAATGCTGTTTATTTTAAAACACAGCCTGCGAATATTTTTTGATAAATCCGAAATAGCAACAGTAAATGTAACGAACATTATAATTTCAAAATCATCACAAGTCAAATTTAAAATTTATGCCGTAATTAAGGTATATGTAATAAAATATTCATTTTTATGTTTCGCGATTCTCATTTTTCTCTTTTGATAAAAAAGTATAGAAATTCATTAAATTCCGAGCTTGTCTTGATGACTTTTGTACAACGTTAAACTTGTTTGTTTACTTTTTGATGTACGAATTTGTCTAATGAATTATAAAATATAATTAATTACGTCAACCGTTTCATAAAAGAATTTGTAATTAAGGAATAATGCAAAAAGAAGAAACAAATTTTTTAATTCATTCTATGATAAATTAATAGATAAATTATTCAATAATCTTTCTATACTCGGATTTTCTTAAGATCAATTATGTAGTATAAAAATATCGAATATTCGCTTTTATTGCATGAATTTAAATTGAAATTACCCCAATTATCATACCAAATAATGAAATCTTTTTTCCAATCATCAGACCGTACAATACAAAAAATCCGACTAAAGCATTTTATTTACACCGATGTTGGTTTTGTGATCTCAAAAAGTGTGATTTTCAAGAAAAATTCTTTTTCGGTGTTTTTGCGTTCATTTTGCGGTTTCTCTGATGCATAAAGTGTCGAAATTGACGGTTTCTGTACGAAACAGAGAAAAAAGCTTTATGGATGATGGTGCAACTTAAATAGAGAAGAGTTAAACTGAACAACATTTTAAATTTTAATATTTTGTTTACTTTTATTTTTCTAGTCTGACTAGAGTCAGACGTTTCTCGGGTTTCTTTCGCAGTCAATTTTTCTTTTCTTTCTTTTTCAAAAGAAAAACCATATTATCATTAAAATGTAGTATCACCCGGAAAATTTATTTGTCGTATCTTAATTAAAATTTTCATATTTAAAGTTAACGTGAACTTATCAACAATTTTAAAAATGTACAAAAATTATCAAATGCATAATATATTATGTATGCAAAACTATTTAGAATATTTTAATAAAACACTTTACTGGCGATCAAAGTGCAAATATTAAAGTTTTTATGATTCGAAAACCCGAAATGAAATTTAAATTTGTGCTTGGTGCAAATATGTCGCAGTATGACTTTAATATAAGGTTTATTTGAAAATAGTTTTGCACTTTGGGAGAGTTTATAATTTATTGCTTAATATTCAATTACTTCAAACACGGCATAATAAAGTAAAAATGTATTATAAAAATAATAAAGTTTCGTCATGAAATGCTTGTTTGCTACATTAAAATGTTTTTTGCTTTCCGATTTTAAATTGTGCACAATATTTATTAAACATTAATTGTCTCTTTTTATGAAACATTTTTGTCTCGTTAGCCATACTTTTGTAAAAACAGAAAATAAAATTTCAGAATTTAATTTTTTTAATATTAATTAATATATTGAAATAATGAAAAATGCTAGGAATCTAAACTCGAGCTTTTAACTCGACTTACAAACAACTAGAGTTTCTTTCTACGCGATCTGAACGACACAAAAAAATTAATATAAACTTTAGAGGTGTGAAACACCCTTAAACTTAAACACAAATTGATAGAAATACTCTAAGCAGGATATTAAAGAGTGTTTAACTATGGAATTTCTCGTAAGTACATGCATCCTGAAGATAATGATTTCAATAGGCCATGGGCCAAGGAAATTGTGTTCAAGTTTAATTTATTGTTAGATTAATTATTGATTTCATCTGAAGTGGTATTTTCGATAGACTGGAATAAAATTTTATATCTTTAACGCGAAGATATCGGGTCACGACGTGATTGTAAATCAAGGTAATTTTAAAAAGAAAATGAATGGAAAATCTTAGCGGGAATGTAAACAGTTATTTCGTGTGCTTCGTTTTTCTTCAATTGTATTTGATGGGATTAAAAAGCCAAAAAGCAGTAAACGACTTTTAGAATTTATAAAACTTAATTTAGTTTAAATTTAACAACTTAATAACCAAATCTTGCACGATTTTCTAATTTACACTTGGCAATATGTAAAATAAGTGAGAAAACTTTGTACGAACGACTTTTCAGTTTCCTATACAAAATCTAATATAGTTAAGAGGTAAAAAATTTAAAAAAGCACAATGTCTGATGAAGCTTTGAAATAAATGAGGTTTAATAAAATGGCTTAAGGTATATTCAATGCGCCAACATAAAGTGCACTGCACGTGATGTGCTTGTCGATGGCTTCATTGTAGCATCCATTTTGAAGTTTCAACATTTAACAATCGCTTTTAAAGTCGTATACGACTACTTTTCTTCGACTTCTAATAGTCTAAACCGATTTTTTAACATCAAATAGGTTTCTATATCTTTTTCTTAAAATACCCTCCCGTATTTTTTCAAAACGGTTTGTTTCCTCCCAGTTTTTAGTTTTTTAAATTAAAATAAAATTATTTTTGTCGATAAGTTTTGAAAACCAAATAATTTATTATTTTGAAGATTAAAAAAAATTTGTACCTAAACCGGATTTGGTCCATCGTCTGCGTCTTTCTGCATCTTTTTTGTAAATTTTAATGAATATCAGTTCTCGTACATTTCTGGTAAATTCCGGTACATTGCCGGTGTTTACCCCTCGACTTAAAACGGAATTGTAGTGGTTGCGTGGACTTGAACATTTAGCCTTACGTGCGGGTATGAAAAAACACTTTTCATGTTTTTGGATTAAAAAGTTGTTAAAATATTATCTTTTGTTAAAATATACTCCAAAAATTTTTAAATTTAAAATAAATATTATTATGTATATAATATCAAAAAATATTTAAAATAAGAATTAAAAAAATTTGTAAGATTGCGAATATAAGATTTTTATTTCACTTAATACTGGGAAAAATAAACCAGAGCTATTTTGAAACCTAACAACATGTCGTCTCTACGATAAATTATTAAATTGGGTTGAGAACGCGTGCCTAAATCAACAAATTTCGGGTTTACGAATTCATTTTATCAGTCTAAATTTTCGGATGCAAAAAAATTGTAAATTTTAATGCAAGAGCTTTTCGCATATGCACAGACTTAAATAAACTTATCTCTTGTTTTCAGGGGCGGTTTCTATTCGACGATTCACCTTGTTAAAATCTGAACAAAAAATTATTTTTAAGTTTATTGAATATAATATTGATTTTTTAATTCTCAATACATAATTTAAAAATTCAGTGCAATAATAGTATATTAGATAACAAGAGCGTAAAATGAATTATTATCATAATAGTAATTACCAGTGGCGGCTCATGGTATTTCATTTGGGGAGGCTAATTATAAAGTAAGTGCAACAGTGTACACCACTGTTTCTGTGATCTCTCATGCCACCCTAACAAATTTTTTAATAAAGACCAACAAACCGACAGCCACAACTGACAATGAGATGTAAAAAAAGGAAACTTGTTTCAATATTATTCTTAGTGGAGAAACATACCAAGAACAAGTAGTCTACACCAACAGTAAAAATAATTTAATTTTCAAATATCAAATAATCAAAAATAATTACTTGTAAAATTCGACTTTGTGAAAATTATTGCAAGCAAAAATAAAATTTTATCGTTGGAAATGCTCGACAAATGTCCTCTATTGAAAATTAAAACTGCCGTATTAAAATTACTAAAAATAATTTCTCGGCAAAATCGGAAAAAATAACAAGTCAAAAATGGTAAAAGAAGAGTAAAGGTGTATTCCCTAAAATCAGCCAAAAAGAGTAAAACTTCACCACTACACTATACTACACGAAAATCCCTCAAGTATTCCCAACATTTACAGCACGTAGCACAATTATTTAATAATCACATTGCTTCACAAAAACTAAATAAAATTTTGAAAACTGGAATTCATAAAAAAACTCACAAAAAAATCAATCCATTAAAAGGCTAAAAGTTCTGCTTCTGCGGTAGCCTTACATTACTTTTCAGACATGCATTGTGAAAGAAGTATGTATTTATCTTTTGATACTTCCTTAAAAATTTTTATAGTTTAGTTTAGAATTTCGGGAAAGGCTAAGCCTCCCTTCCCTCCAGCCTCCTCTCATGAGCCGCCGCTGATAATTACCTACTTTTATTAGGCGATGTTTTTAATTAATTAACTGCTTAATAATGAGTTGCGCAAAAAATAAAAAATGATGCCCAATAGCAAAAGACATCCAAAAAATTGAATTTCTCAAATTTTACGTAAAATTTTGTGAATGATACAATAAAACACGCAATTTAAAAAATATCACGTAGAGGATATTTATTTATATGACAATATGTATAATAAATAAGGGCTTTTTTGTTTTTCGCATGCTTTCAACGTTTTTGTTTCTTTCCAGATTTGTATATTTTTTGTTTCTGATGGTTAGTAGGATAGGTTAGGTTTATTTAACCTTATTGATTTATCAAATAAGGTCGTTTTGATATGATCAACTTTGAATCGCTTCAAATATTAATATTACGTTTTCAGAATAGATTGAATAAAACACGGAAACAGGGAGGTATGCGTTTTACGAAGAGCAAAAAGTTAAAATGAAAATTAATAGAATAAAATATTTATTCGCGTTATTAATATAATAGGTAATATGTATGTATTCGTTTCGATTAATAAGTTGTAGGTATCTGCGTTATTTTATTATAAAATATTGAATAAATCAATATCAAACTAAATTTAACTGGCCAAATAGTCTTCGAAAATGATTCTTTTATTAAAATTTTATTTTTACGTAGGCAGAAGATTTCATTTACAAGTGCGTCGTTCCTTTTAATTGTACCTTCTGAAGGTCTTCGACTTCGCTTTCGTTTTTTTCTTTTCTTTTGTTTTTTGATTTTCCTTTAGTTTCTTTTGTTGAAACTTTTTAAATATTTTCATTCAACTTTTGTTTCAACTGGTGTTAAACAAAGAGAATGCAACGTTATTTATGAAGGTGTTTCCAAAATATTAAAATTATTTTTCAATTTTCTCACATCTACGTGACGATCGGAATCTGAAGAAATTCGGAGATCAACTTCAAAGTTATTTTTCTTTAAGTGTTACCTCTCTTCCGATAGCTTTTCAGCTACTTCATCAGATAACTTATGAATCCCGATACTTTTTGCATTTTCTTCTATATTTTTATAAAAAATTGTTTTATTTTCCCTTCCTATTTATTCATATATCGAAAATTAAAAATTACATTGTTTATTTAAAAATTTGCATATTTATATTTTGATAATCGGAAACAATACCACACCTTAAACGGAAAATTTATTATTCTGTTGGTTTTCTTTTGATATTCAAATGAAACAAACACTAAATTTGATAACCTAGGCGGTTTTATGTTACCTGTTTTGTTTTATTTTGTCTACCTAACGTTATTTTTAATAAATTAGATTTCTATACTGTTTGTAAATCAAAAACGTTGGAACGGCGTTGTCAAAAAGTAGGAATGTGCAACATGCAATACTGCAAACGCAGGTTGAATATAAATCACCTCACAATCGTATTTCGTAATGTGGTAAATAATTGGAATTTAATTTTTATGTGGTGGTGATATCGGGTCAAGATTTATAAACAGTATATTGGAATGATTGTTTATGTTGTATTGTTCAAGTGAGAGAGGCAATTTAAAAATCGATGTCCAACTGCAGGAAAAGTTTAAAAAAATTTAATTATGGTCGAGTTCTTTTATATGCTTTCTGCGCGTCGTTGAACTTTCTATGACGTCGTATCTCATTTAAATAACCTTACTACATCAAAGATATATTATATATAAGTATTATTTCTGATACTAAAGAAAATAAAAATCCTTTTCAATATTTGGAATTACCATGATATATGTAGTAGAGGAATTTTGATCTAAAAATTACAAAATACATACTGGCATAGAAAAGTTTTAATAAAAGGTGATAATAAAAATCTGCGATGCGTTATATTTCTTCGGGAGTTGACGGGATCCTTCTCAAATTTGTACTCAGATTTGAGTTTTTCAAGCCGCTTTATCCGATTTACCTATACATTCCAATGCGTAACAATTTCAATATTTCCTTTTCCTTATTTTATATATCTCGACTTTTCGATCAAATTCGTAACAGCTTATCAGTGGTTATAAATATTTAATTTTCCAATTTAATGTAGTACTATAATATATAATTTCACGATACGTATCTAAAATTTCATATGTAAAGGAGATATGGAACGAAGTTATAATATGGGAGAAAATCTGCAATGCAAAGTTACTTATCAATAATCTAACAAGCGAAGCAGAACAGAATCTCAGCGGTTTGTTACCCAATGGTCTAATTTCCACCCCTTTGGAGACATGTTGCGCGGATAACAACAAGAATATTGGATCTGTTGTGGTAGTGTAACATTGGGAGTTATCTCGGTCGATAACACACACTATCTTAATAATTAATAACATGTCAATTGCATTTCAGCACAACTTTGAGATTAAATTGCTCCCAAATTAAGCATTTAATTACAACTGGCTTTAATCATACTATTATTATTGTTGGCAAGTTTTCTCCTATATTTCTAAACTTCATTTTGACAGCTTTAAATTAGTTTCGCAGTTACTCCATTGAAAACAAAGCGAGGTATTATAATTTATAAATTTTAATTTACGAATAAACAAATTTTAGCCGTGAAATCTGAACCGCGGGAAAAATGGATAATTTAAAAAAACAAAAAAACTAGTGTCGATGGGCGCCAGGGGAAATCTATAAAACACAACGAGAATTTTAAGCAATCCGCTGTCGACTGAATAATATATTGTAGTCGAAACCGGTCAAAGATACGTGTTGAATTTTCCAACCAATTGGCTATTAGGAAAGAATCACAGTTTTGAAAAAACAGTCTTGATTTAGACGAATACCAAATTCTTTTCTTTATTTACACAAAATCTTTCATGAAAGATAGCGAATCAACATTTTTCTTGAAAGTGGCCAACGTAATTGTTTTGTGAGAGAGAGTTCGGTGTTTCGGAATAAGTGCCAAAGCTTCGGTCTCAGAAGAATCCTTTTCAATTTTACATTTTTGAGGATTTAAAAAAGTAAATATTATTTATGAGACACACCTTCAAACATGGCGTTCTATATTTTTACGTGAAAACTGCTAAAATTATAGTAGAAGAATAAAATTTAAATATTGATTTTTATTATTAGCCCTAATAGTAAATTTGAAAAAGACAAAAATTTATTTAAACACAATTCCATCCGAGATCGAGAGACGTTTTCCAACAATGCTGTTGACTTTACATTATGTATTCTCTTATCTCAAGCTCTTATTTGTCTACAGACAGAAAAAAGAATAAAATCTGGTGTTGAATGTTTCTCTGTGCTACGCTTTTAACGGTTCTAAATTTTATTTATTTGAAATTTTTTTGTCTATTGATTTTCTAAACAACTGGGTGCATGCCGATATCGAATTTGTAACAAAAACTCACTCCAGACTATAGAGCTCTCGCTCGAATTTTTTTTTGTTAAATTCAGTTTGCAATAAATTTATTAAGCGATGCTAAACCTCCACACAAAGAGTTTTAATAGCAAACTGGACATTTTTATTATAAAGGTTTTTAAATCCTTTTACTTCGCACAGACATCTGTGCGTGTAGAATTAAAAGAAAAGGGAACGGCCGAAATGTTTAAAAAATATTTAGACAAGGACAAAAAAAAGTTGGAAAAAGTGTATCGATTTTGAACTCATTTCCTAACAAAAAGTATGTAGAAACTTCAGAAGGAACATACAAACTGATTAAACCTAACTCAGTTTTATTTAAAACTTATCATTCATTCAATAAGGATTCCATAAAATTCAACTGTTTTATCCTATTTTATCATTTTTTTTTTATTATGATGTAATGAGATTATTGTATTTTGTAGTATCTTTTCAAATACATAGCCACTATATTGCTATGTACTTACTAAATTTTCCTATAGGCTAGGAAACATTCAATACAATACAGTTTTTAAACTGAAATATTAAAATGATTGACTAGTAAACAATTTACAATTGGCAATTATAACGTAATTGACAGGTACAATTGACAATTTACACTTACAATTGGCAATTTGCTTACACTGAAATTGACAATAATTGCAAATGTCGACTATAAGCAAATTGACAATTGTAAGTGTCGTTGACAATTGTTAAAAAATTAACAACGCAAGAGAACAATAAAAATTGATAATTTTAATTACGTGATTATGTATATGTACAGTAGAATCTCGAAACAGTGAAAATCAAGTTTTTTTTATATTAAATCCGATTTTTATCTTATTTTTACTTTTTTATAGCATAAAAAAGGAAAAATAAAAATTTTAAATTAATATTTGAAAACCAACCACGATTTTCGCTGTTCACTGTTTTGAAATTCTACTGTATATTATAGAAAATATGTATTATGTTTAATACATTGATACCATTCAATTTTTGTGCTCTAATTATTTTAATTAATGCATAATCTAACGTTGGAATTATTTATAATAACGTCCGTTTCAAATTCATTAAGGCGAAAAAGCGTCAAATCTGACGGGTTCCTATTTTCTAGTAAATATATTTTTCAACTATCTAACTCACGAAGCACCTCATTAGCGCGGTGGATATATATTTATATCTGTAGTCGCTTAGAAAACTTAAAAATATTTTCATAAAAGAACTAAAAAAATTGTAAAAATGATTTATTTTGGTTAAACTTACTTAATGAAGAGACGTTCAGATTTTCAAGCGGAAGCACCTGCAACAAACAGTTCTATTAATTTTCATAACCCCTTTCTTAAAAGTAAATTTTGAATAATCTCGTAAAATATGTATAGTAATCGCGTAGCCGTATTCTGTAAAATATTGTTAAACACTAGACCGTTTAACTTTTGTGTTTTACATTAAATTTTTTCCCAGTAATCAATGTCGATTTTTTGAATTTTTTCGTAAACGGTAGTTCACCTTCAATTGGAGAGCAGTCATGGGTAATGAATTTGATTTTTAATTGCATTTCACATCAATTGATATTATTTTTGTTTTTTTATTGATCTTACAAAACTCCAGAACGACATAGTTCTCTATTGTATCTCGGTTTACATATTCGATTTTCTGAATGACCGATAGGAAAGGAGGGAGAAATGTAACACAGTTATTTCGCTCTCCGATGAGAGGCGGCCAGAATAAAATTTTCCTTCGTCTCGTCTCACTCTATCAAATATTAAAAATTCAAAAAAAATATAATTGAAAATTGGATAAAAAAATTTTAAATTAAAATTACAACGATCGGTGATCAATATTTTCATAATTCTTAGTTAATTAAAGGCGAACTTACAATGTAAACACTAGGGAAATTTAACTTTGGAAACTTTTGCTTAATTGTAACGTAAGCAGTTTTTCTGCACTCGAATTGAATTTGCCTTGTAAACAAGCTACTAAGTCTTACTTTGTTACACTTAACTGACCCTTTCGTCCTTAAACTAATCTTATAACTAAAGTGGATGGGCAAGTCAAACTCAATTTACCCAACTGATTTCTATATATCTACATTAACGGCAATCTTGCGTTTAAATTCGATTTTCCAGTTTTTGTGCAAAATCCTTTTAAGTTAGTTGTAATTTTTTGTAGAGCGAGGATCGTGACGTGGCAGGAGAAATCACAGCGATCGACTTTGTTTCTAAAATTAAAACTATGATTATGTTTTAAAAAAGTTATTGCGGCTTAGATAATTTTTCATTTTCACGGAAACTCAATAACATCATCTATCTAAGTTACGTAGCGGCTATGTGAACGTGATTTATGATTTCGTGCAGGTTGATGTATGTGTATTAGCTGAATTTGTTATAAGATCAAAAAAATGTTTGGTATTCTATTAAGATCTTTAGTGTATAATTTCAAAATTTGATTTTTAAAGTATTTTTCGGACAACGGTGGTCCGAATAATACGTATGCTAAACTTCTAATTTATATACAGGTTTCAAAATAAGTGACCATGGAAGAAAGATATTGTATATTTTAACCCTTTATTTGCGGTGAGGGATGCTTTTAGAGGTTTTTTGTTTTGAATAGATTGACAAGTGAACACATTTTACAATCTGATCACTCGAGAATAGCGCATTTACATTTTTTCGGCGGCGGAATACTAAATGCTGCGTAATGTAAAATTCTGGTACTCGGATAAGAACAAGGTTTTCTTTTTTTTTTTTCTAAATCGCATCTCGCACTTTAATATTCAAATGTGTGATGTTATATTATTCGCCATTATCGCTTCTATCTCAGATTCCTTGTCCATTCTTAATTGAATTTAATCAATTAAGATACCCAATGGCTATTTTCAGTTTAATCAAAATTGGCAGCGTTCTTGTTTAACATTTCGCCGAATGCTACATGTTATTTTCCATTCAATTACTCTCTTTGGTATTGTAAATTACTGTGTTTTATATTATTCACAAGTTTTATTCAAAAAGTAATCAATATCCCGAAAGATGTTTAGTTAAAAAGCGCACATAGCGATGTGGATTCGTAAAACCCGCATTCAAATTAAAAGCAATGAAACAAAACACCAAATTTCTTTAACGTCAAATAAATATTAATTTCTCTTCAAATTAGGGGTTTTAATAACGTAAAATATACTTTATAATAATTAGGAGTATAAACACGGGAAGACTTTGAAATTTAAAAACGAGTAATGGTAAACTGTGTCAGTATACTCAGTCAACCCAGGGTTGAAAAATAATTCAACCCTTTGTTAACAACTCTATTAATAGTAATTTTTACTAACAAAAGCAGCTTGTTTGAAATTGTCAGTAGCTTTTATCATTTATTTTCCATTGGAATTGTAATCTCATGAATATTTAGTGGTGGTTTTCTGAATAAATTCCACTACGTTTGCTGATATAGTGTGTTTGACATTGGAAATGAAGGTGGCTTGCAATATACTAACTCCTGACACTTACAGAACTGGCCCAGTGCTATCTACGTTAATTATTACGACTTCAGGCAAACGACGTCGTGTCAACTTCAATTAGTTAGAGTTTATAAAAAAAAACTTCAACCCCAAAGATAATAATAATATCTACTATATATGCAGTCAATATGTTTTAAATTGCTTTTCAAATTGTAGCTAAATTACAACTGCCAACATCTAACGATTTGTTGTAAAAAAACTTACATGAAATTTCATCAAGTTTAATATTCATGTAATCCATTCGTTAGTGTTGTCAGGGAGAAGATGCGAAAAAAATATGATGTTACAGATTAACCCTTACTAATGTTTCGTCATTGTAAGCCAATCATAAAATCAAATTTTTACTCATATTGCTAAAGGCTTTTAAGAAAACATTCAATTTTATTAGACTATTAATTGTAAAAAATTTAATTAAACATTAGGCTTTAGTCGTAATTAAAAGTAAAATTTTGTTACATATCAGTTAAGGTCCCAGTCAACAGAATCAGATTTTAATGATTTTTATAAGCTTGCCCCGGGCTTACTAAACTACTGTAAAAAGTTAAATTTTATATAATGTTTTTATTGAATTTTAAATTTGGACTTAGCGTATGTCTGCAAAATTAATTTGTTAGTTATAGTTCAGCTAGAAAAATAAACATTAATTTAGCTTACTTCAATATTTAAATGAGTATAAATTGGGAAATTGCTCAGACTTGTTTTAATTAATTAAGCATCGGGGTGATCAATATAAAGTATTACCAAAATATTTACTTATTGAATACTCGTATTGTTTGGATTTTATATATTGTGTTTAAAAAAGAATGAGAGGATTTAATTACATTTGATTTGTATAACATTGTAATTTTGTATTAATTAGCAAAAATAAAATATAAAAGTGAAATTAATTTTAAGAATTCAGTTTCGTAAACCTACATAATCAAGGATGTGCGGTAAACAAAAGTGTTTCTAGCGTCATCGGTACCGCATACAGGATAACAACTCACTTGTTACTACCAATTATGATAATTGCACTTACTGGCACAAATGTGAAGGCTGCTATGAATGACAAATTTTAAAAAAATGTTAGTTTGTCATTTAGAATGCTTTTGAAAAGCGTGAAAGATACCTAGATGTGGTTTCAGATGAGCTGGTATTATTTTCTGGTAACTTCAATAAAATTGCATCTGATGTGTGCTGGTTTTCCGCAGTTAACCAAATGGCTTCTAAATTGTCTTTGCATACCATCTGACGCTTATACCCGAGTCCCTAGAAGTAAACTCATCAAGTTGGAGTAAATAACATTGCATTCGATGGCTCGCCTCCGGCGACTGGTTTGAAATGTTAATATAATATGATATTCAATAATTTTGGGATACAATGATTATAATCAAATTCATGTTGAAAATTTTCAAAAATGATTATGATGCAATAAAGTGAATATTTTTTTGTTTGTTTAAATCAGTAAGATTCGTTCTTCGTAAATAACTCGTGTACGTTTTTATAAAAAAATTAAAGTTGTTATTTGGTTTCCTAAATATTGCTTCTTCGACGTGCGTATTTTATCTTCGAAAATATTAAATGGATTTCTCTTTAACTTATACGCCATTTTTATTGGAAATGCATTTACCTTTTAGTAATCTCTTAAAATTTTTATGAAACTCATAAAATGTATGAACATAAGAGCCAAAATATTTTATATTTTTAATAATCGAATGTTTTTTATTCATTTATTTGGTATGTTGAAATGTTTCACATTTATTTTTAAAAGAATTTTCAGAATCCTTTTAGGGTTTCATTAATTTTCCAATTTTCATATTAATTTTGTCGACATTGCTCCAAATTTGTTTGTTGGCAACCTGTGCCGAGAATAACTGAGCGTAAATTACCGCATCCTACAGGACCGTGTTAGTACCTACCATGTAGTTATAAATTAGTTTTTGTACCATTAAAGTAATCCAATTAATTCTGGAATTATAAACTCGATATAATTTTTAAATTTAACGTCGAGTTCCAATGTCGCAGAAAGAATTTCCACCTGCTATATTTTGGAAAACATCCGCAGTCATAATCTTTCATGTTTAATGTACCTTCACAAAGTCATTAATAACAACATTAATGGCCCTTTGATGGTAAGTCGTACGTACATACGAATACCACGTGGCAAACCAAGTAGAACAAAGGCTACCTACCACTGTGACGGTTTGAGACTGGCATTACGAGCCAGAAAATTATGGGCCAACATAACAAAATAATATTTTTCATTAGTTACACCCTTTTTTCAAAGAGAAACAAGATTATTTAGCCGACTTATTTAGTTGCGAAAGAAAAGTTTGCGTGTTTAAGAAACTTTCTTACTCCGGCTTGTCAAAATCAAAAGAAAATCTGAAATTATGTTAGCAAAATAAGAAGTTGGGCTGCGAAAAGAAAAACACACTTATCATTGTCAATTGCTTGAGGCGCGACGGCATGCATTATCTAATAAATTTCCAAATGTCTTAAATAAAAGTGAACTTAGGAAGTTTGGATCCCACGAAGTAGATTAGCGGACTTAAATTCCCAAGTGGACCGTCGTTTGCTATCGCAGCTCGTACGGTCCAGTAGAAATGATGAGAGAGGATGTTAAGGTTGTGTGGGTGAATTTATGAAACTTGAAAAGATTATTACCTTCTTAAGCATACGCAAGTGAGGCAGCACTCGCAACATAAAGTACGACAAATTGCTTTATCCGAATACTTTCGGTGACGTTATTAAGGTAAAACGTGCTTCTTTTTATAACTTAAACCGTCACGTTTACTACGCCACTCCAATTATTCAACTTATCACTTAACCACCATATTACCTACCAAACAATATATTAAGCAACATTAGACAAACCAAAAAAGTTTCATTAAATCTTCGTTCGGTCCCTTTCATTTTTAATTATGGGAAAAAATAAGGTTCCCGATGTTATCGGGGTTAAGTTATTATTAAAGCTATCGACAAATTTAATTACGCCATACCGCACTAGGTATATAAATATGATAAAAGTTTTTTTTGTGTGCGTGTAAGCTTTTAATCAAACACTTATCCAATAAACCATTGACAAAAAATATACCCTCATCACTTTCTTTTTATGTTTGCATCCACCCTAAACTTCGCGTGGAGCTTTCCTTGTATATTCGCAAATTTGACCTCGGCTACAATTTAATATTTTTTCACTACGTACCTACCTACATATATGCATTCCATTGAGTCAAAATTTAATTAAAAACTTTTTTCCCTAAATTTAGTGATCGAAAAACCGACAGTTACGAAAATTCACTACCTACTATTTGTAAGAAAATTTTAAAACTTTGCCCTGCATACGTTCTAATATTTATCTATTAGAGCGAACTGCCTTTAATGAATCCAATTAGAAAGCTTTTACCGTAGATTGTAAATAAACTATTCCAAAAACTTAATTACTATTCAAGACTCGAATACCTAAGGTGCTTTAGATTAAATTTACTTTGCTGAAAATGTTGTAAGAAAATTTTAAAAAGTGGAAAATCGTATGGAAACGATAGTATATTGCTTTACAAACAGAGAAGTCCAGCGTTTGAGATTTTTTATTATAAATTAACTTTAAAAAATCAAGTGCTTTCAGTGCGAAGCAGTTTCTAAATTATTCATCTTCGCAAATTATCCTTTTTGAAATTTATAAGTAGAAAAATAATAAAAACGATACAGAATTTTATTTTGTATTATTTTCATCATTTAACTGCGTTTTTCATTTATTTGCTTGCAATTTTTAATTAAATACAATTAAGAATTAATTTTATTAATCAGAAAAGAATTATTAAGTCCATGATTAACTGTTGTAATTATTATGGTATCAATTTTCATAAAAGAAAATCACTATCTTCGTGAACTTTGCTTTTCTTATTTGTTTTTGTAATAATCTAATGTTTTGAAAGTGCTTTTTTAAATAAAATTTCTGCTTGAAGGTATTTTCACTTACTTAAGCCCGTTTTAGACGATCAATAATTATGGTCGAAGAATATTTATGGTTGAAAATTATTTTCAAAAAAATAATATGGTGTTTTAAACTTGGAAATATCTTATTTTGTGCCTGTTTGTCAACATAAGCGCTTATAAAAGTTTTTAAAAATATATTTTCAATTAAGGGGTAATGACACTCTAGAGACGCAAAAATAGCATAATTTTAACAATTTTTTGTGGCGTTATAGTAAATGCAATACAAAATTTTTTTAAAGGGATTTTTTTGGACATATTTTAAAGAACATTGTATAATTTAAAAAAAATTTTTTTTTTTGAGAAATGGCAGCGCAAAATTGCAGCAAAGGAAACCTCTCTTTAAAAATGGCGTTCCGCGGCCGGCAAGATTTCTCCTTCAATTTTTGACCTTGAACAAAAACCAATTTTTTTTTCTGTTCTATATAAGATTATCTAGAGAAGTACGTAGCGGAATTAAAAAATATTGGTTTTTGTAGAAATTGTGCACGATTGATTTCAAATTTCTGTTTTTTCTTGAAAAATTACATAAAAAATTGTTTATAACTAGAAAAGTATACAATGTAACGTCAAATCCCTACGTACTTTTATAGATAATATAATTTTACAGCTACAGTTAAAATTTGAAGCAAATCGGTTAAGATCTGTTAAAATTGTGCTGCCGGCCAGTTTAGAAAACGTAGTTTTGAGATACAGCGTTTTGAAGTTTTACATCTTTAGTATCTCGAGAGTATCATAAACTTTAGTACTATATTGCCTACTTCTTATTGCGCTTGACATGCTTGAGTTCCGAAAATATTCCGAATATCAATATGAAATTTTGACATAAATTTTAAGATATTGAACTATTATAATTAATGCAAAAAAAAATTTTTGCATTTTCTTGAAACTCTAGAGTGTCATTACGCCTTAAGTCCTAAACTATGCGTTTAACTAATTGTTTCTCTACATTTTTAAAGTAGACTAAAATTGCTACAATTTGAGGTAATAACCAGCCTGTATGTTTAATACTTATCGAGATACAGCCCTCCAAAAATTGACAATTTTTTTCCAAAAAAGTGAAATTTTAAGATTTCGTCAATTTTCGACGGACGATATCGTGGAAAATACTCATTTTACTGGTAAAATTATAGGAAAAGATGTAGAAAATGTAATTAGCTTTAATTTAAGCACAGAACAACGTCTATAGGCCATATAGTTTACTCACAAATATTAAAAATCCAAAAAATGGGAAAACTGCAGTTTTCGCATTTTTTTTTAGCGCAGGCTGTGGAGGGTATCTTCAGTGTAGTCTCCTCCATACAGAGCTACTAGGCATTCGTTGTTAGAGGAACACGTTAGCTGTGGTAATGAGTTCAACGTTTTTCTGAATGGCGCTCCACAGGTTTTTCCCAGCCAGAAGAGGACAGAGGTGGTGTCGCACCCAGTCAAGGCGTGGAGAAACAATTCGAATCCTGGGGGGACTTCCAAATCTCTACAATTGAACAAGGTTGAGGAATATTGTAAGGGGCCTGAGTCACTTCTGTCACTTTTCTGGTAATCAACATTCTTCACAGCCGATCCTAAATCATTGAGAAGGACGAGGAGGTCCACATAATCCTTTCTAATGATTAGAACTGACTGAAAAGAGGTGATATTGTGAAGTGCCACCTTGACGATGTCACAGTCAGCATCTTCGACTGCCTGCTTTGTCTCAATTTCCTGCGAGCATATCAGAGCAATTAGTCGTTATTTGTTGCTGTCGTTGGCCAATAACTTCTCCTTGGCTAATTTTATTATGGTTGACTTTTCAAGGATGACTTCGTTACACTGTAAAGAATCATAGCGCCTTACGCATTCGGCAGTTTTTGTGTTCTTTTCTCCCCCATCCTTAGGATATCCGTCAAATACCACAACAAAAGTGCTGGCTCCTACTGAGATGTTTTGAGGGAGCGGAGTGAAAGCTGAGTAGAATGTTGAAATATTTTGATTAGCTTCAAGCCGAGCCTTCATGATGGTGTCGTAGTCTGTAGGTGTAGCATAAAGAAATGAGAGGAAAACAATCTTGAAACGATTGAATTCAAGGTTTTCTGTAACCTGCTCCACGAACCCCTTCCAACCTGGTACTGATGATACTGACATCAGTACTGATACCAGTTTTTTATAGGTTTTTTTTGAAAAGAGACATTTATTTTACAAACATTTCTGTATTACACAAACCACAATTTCTCATGCAAAATTAGGGTCATAATAATGATCATAATTAATTATTGATCGTCTAAAACGGGCTTAACAATTAAAATTCAAATATTTTTTGTTTAGTTTTTGTTAAAATTGTATACTGTACTGACAGATTCCCTCTTCTCTTTCATTTAAATATTATTTTTTGTTTACTAATGTTTAAGTTTTCAACTGAGCACTCTAGTTTTACATTATCGCTTTGCCAAAGTGTCCAGTTAAAAATACAAACAAAGTTACGTTTTGTAAATTATATTTTGTAAAATTCATAAAATTTAAAAAATCATTTTTATTAATTTAAAATATTACGGAAGTTGAAAATTGCCTCTTCAAACATCATATTTATAAAATAACGAGATTATGAAACCCAATAATGTATATTAAACCAACATTTATTTAAAATTAATCATTCATTAAATTAATATTTTACCTTTTGTCAAAAAACCGAAATTATTAAACCTTCATCAAATAAAATCGCGAAAATGTTCTGAATACTTGGCTTTGAATCTAAAATTATAATTTCTTTAAATAGCTTAATTTCGGAAGCTTCCGTTAATTTTAAAGTCAAATAAAGTACAATTTACAGTTGTTTCGTTAAAGTAAATTATCTGTTTGTAATTTAAATTACTTAGACAAACTAATTTACCTTATGGTAATATAAAGTTCAGCTTTCTCGCCGTAATTGCTATTTCACTACATTTTAATTTGGTTTAAAGGAAGATTCCCTAAATATTAAATTTTTCGATTAATGTTCGTTAAAAATGAAAAATCTCGACTTTCCCGAGGAAGTTATACATTGGATGGTGTAAGCAACCTCTTCGAGGATTATTGGTGGCGACAGAGTTATTGGAGTTTTTAGCAATAATTAACATGGGCAGGATTTAAAATTGTATGCTACTGGAGGAAATTTAGGGTGGAAGAGAATTTTTGCGAAAAGTAATCGTTGCGGAAAGATCTAAATTAAAGCAGATAAAACTATTTTGCACAATATAAAAGAAAAATGAATGTTTTAAAGGGTATTGTGGCATAGAAGTGTAACGGCGAGAATATGGTTTGAAGACGTTCCCAATATAATCTCTTTTATGTAAGTTTTCAACAATAAAGCTTTCAAATTCAGACTAGAACGCCAGTAACCTCAAAGTTATACGCAAAATAACCGATATAATTGATTGCCAATAAAAAGGAATTTATGAGGATACCTTATCGAAGTTGGTATTATTCATAGGCGGCTGCGGTAGACAGAAACATCTACAGGGTGTGTCTGCGGTTATAGGGGATTTAAAAGGGTGGGATCGTCCGTGTGGTTATCCAGAAATAAACTCAAGAAAAGATTAGCTCATAAAATATTTTAGACAGAAGCACGAGATTAGTTTAAGATAAAATTTACAATTTATTTAATAGATATTCGTTTATTGATCATGCACGCTGAATTACGTCGGCAATAAATACAAGAAGTTCTGCCTGCACGTATCATGCAAATAAATCCTGATGTCGATTTACATACTTTTACTTTTACAACCATAAAGGCCAAATTAATATATTCAAATTTTTTCTTTCTCAAAAAGTTGGAAATTTTTAGATCAGTTACGCCAATTTTTCTAGCACCATTTTCGGCTTTAGTATATGTCAAAGGGAACGAAATCGAGAGCTAAGAATAATTACATTAAAATAAAGCGCTTAGGGATTGTCGGAGTCTCTAAAGTAATTTGATATAAATTATTAATTTTTATTTTAATGTTATTGTGTACTTACTGCAAGTCGTGTACAAGATACGCCGAGAAATATTAAATTTAATGATTCATATGATATCATTCGTTACGTTTATTTCGTACTATTAAAATGCGGGTCGTGTAATGTTACGCATTGATCAACAAACCTATACAATTTATTTCAAAATTGGATTTGTCCCCATAAAACAAAAAGGAACAATCACCTTCCAATTTATTTATCGCGCAAAGATAGTACTTGCGCTCTTACCAATTTGTACAAATAATAGCATCCAATTCTGAAGCAAAATTTACGAAATTATTTTTTAAATTATGCTACTACAATAATAACATCAAAGTGCCACCTAATTGACCTTTGATATTCTGAACAAAATTTAAATTTCTACATCTATTTATAAAAACGATTTATAAAAATCGCGAAAAGCGTCAAGAGTAGCCGATCCGTAACTTCCATCGACGATCTTAAAAAATTTAAAACGTAAATTGTTAATACTACAAAACAAAAAATAAATAACGAACAAGGAAATACTATACCGGGTTAGTTAACGGAGATTGTGTAAACATAAGCCATTGACCAAGTTTTTCCTATAATCCTATCAAATATTTGTAGACAAAGCGTATTATTACAGAAAGTTAATTTCCAAAATGTTATCAAAGTAAACGATAAAACTTGAGGTAGCTACTTTCAGAAATATTTCCGTAAAATTTAATAAAATTGTGAATCGTAATCGAAAAACATTAGTTTTACCTACGCGTAACTTATAAAAGCAGTTCACGTAACTTCGCTTAATAAAAAATTCAGCTGTCAGTTTATTTGAAGTATATTTTGTGTCTTGAATTGCATTTTAGGGTGAGAAAGTAAAATCGAACGTGGAATAATATTCGGTGAGATAAGGGTATCTCTTAATAGGAAAGTAATACTTGACCATTAACAATAGAGGCATTGCGTTTTTTCATGTTGGTAGGTATTTACTACACTTTCCATCCATTCTCATTTCTAGTGTTATTTGCAAAACTGCTGGTCATCCAAGCTTTAGTAATTAACGTTAAAACTTTATGTGCATCCATTTTCATTCATTATAACCTCAAAGTGTCGGGTTGTAATTACTCAAATTTTTTATTTATTTTGTATGTTAGTCTTTCAAAAAAGTTTTTCTTGCAAAATTTTTATTACTACATACACCGCTACTTCAAACACAAGCGCATTTGTTTGTTTGCTATTTTTTTATCTACAAATTTTTTAAAACATCAAAATTGGCTTTCGTAGTATAAAATTAGTAGGTACTACGTTTTAATATCTTACGATGTTAAATAAATGATAGATTACCTAGGTACATTAAGTACCTTTAGGCAAACATAATTAAATTTTCCTTTCGGTCTATGTTTTACTCTGTACCGGTATTATATCCAAGGCAAACATTTAAAAAAATTATTAATCATGCGCTAATTTCAAACATTTCCACTTTTGGTATATCTTTTTATTTGCTGTTTCGGAATGCCTCTTGTTTTCAGAATATTAAGAGTAGAATTTTTTAAATTTCATTATATTGCACGCAAATAGAATATAAAAATGTATAATTCTTCAAGCATATATTATTAAATTACGAATTATTAGAAATATATTATTTATCTTCATGTTTCAAAGCAAAATAAAATTTGATAATAAATTTAATAGCGAATAAGCTATGAATATTATTTGTAGCCGCTCCAATAATAATATTTACTACCAAATTTTATATAATAAACACGCAAACATATTATATCTATAGAACTAAATTATTGAAATTGCTCGAGTTATAGGTTATTCAATACAACATCAATTCATTTTAATGCTACTTAAACAGAACGATTAGTAGTTTGGCTTAAAGCATTCAAATATAATTTGAGGCGTAAGAAACTTTGATGTCAATTCATTACTATATCATCCGAAATTCAAAGTGTATTTGAGGTAACAGCCGCCACCTCGCTTATAGCAGTATGTTCTAGTCTAGAATTTTGAAAAAATCGATTTTTCTGTTTTCTGCATATTTTTAAAGTTTAAACATTGAAGAATATATCATCGAGAGAAATTTTTAAAATTCCAGTAATTTATGTAGTTATAGCTATTTTAGTGACGCACTGCAAACCCTTCAAGCCGGATCATATGGGGCAATGCCTGACAGGTGACCATTTCTGCTATAAATTATATAAATGTACAAATATAGGTCAACCCAAAATACTTAAAAATCATAAATATTTTCGTGTTTACTTTTCATTTCAGCTCAGTCTAGCTTTTAAAAGACTAAGATTAAGGTACAAGTTTATTACAAAACTACATTTTTCAACATGGTTGACATGATATCTCAAGTTTTGTTAGACCGAGTTACTTCAAATTTTGTACCAATCTTCAATATATATCTGCCTATCGCCCCTATCACTTTTGTACCAAAATTATTGTGCTAAGTATTTTAAAAAATTAAAAATCGTAAAAAAGGGTCAAAAACTGTTTTTTGTTTTCAGACAGCTGCCGTTTAGCGAAACATTTTTTTCAGTTTTGTTTTTGGTAGGGAGTATAACGAAATTCTTACTAATAATGAAATCTTTTTTGTAATTTTGTTTCAGATGACCAGAAGGGTTGCAATGGTGTTGCAACCCAGTGTTGCAAAAGCTGACGCAGCAAAACGTCAGCTTAAAATTCTGCTGGTTTTCAGCACCAGCACATTAACTGAATTTTAAGTTGACGCTTCCCTGCCTCAGCTTAAAATTATATAAATAAAACCAATCATTAAAACTGTAGGATGTGAAAAAAAAATATGAAGATACCGAGTCGAAGAAAACAATTATGGAGCAGAATGATTTAAAGCAGGATGTCGAACTTAAAATAATTGAAATAACAAAATATATATACAACTGATGGTGGACAATGAGTCCACAGGAAAAAATTGTAGTAAGAACAAAGCGTGTATGAATTGCTCCTTAGATTGTATCATCAAAGAATGCAAAAAGAACTTTAACTGACACTGAAGCTATCAATGATATTGAGAATTTACGTTCTTCTTTGCGCTCCAACATCATCATCATCGGTGACTATAATTTGCTGAGAACGAAGAAGCCTTCAATTCTACATATCTTAATAATAATATGATCTACATTTTAAATTTATGCCAGCTCATCAAACAGTTTACAAGATACCGTATGGGCCAAGAATCATCCATTCTTGATGACTGATGACCGTAATTTAATATCGGGTATCGAATTTCTCTCTCCTATTGGTAAATCGGATCATGTAGTCTTATCTTCGAGAATACAGATTACTCTACCATCAGAAAATAATGTAACACTTTCAAGAAGCTTCAAAAATTTCCAACGGGTAGCCACAGAGTTAGAAAACATTAGTTGGATTGATGCATTGGATGTTTTTCCTATTAATAATCAGTAGCATGAGTTTCAGATAAGGATTAAAGCCTCGATAACTTATAATCCAAAAACCCAGGATCACAACCGAACTAATGACACTTACTGGGGAAAAGAGGCACCTGTGGCAAATATTCACTCGAAATAGAACAACGGATAACTTTGCACACCATTGTAACTTTTCTAATTCACTTAAGGTTAAGTTGTCTACTGCTAGAAGAAATTATGAAGAAAATCTCATCCTTGAGTTCAGCTCAAAAGAGTTTTATAAATACATTACATCTTCATTATCTTCTAAAGTAACTATCCCACGACTAATGCGACCGGATGGCAATATCTGTAGCAGCGATCTCGAAACAGCTAATCTTCTTCGTGAGAAATTCAAATCTTCCTTTGTACGAAGTTCGGAGTTCTTTCAGTGGTTCATTTCCTACCAGATAGAGTTATGAAATCTATTGAAAGACTGAAGAGTGAGATATCTCCTGGTTTAGACGGTCTATAAGTACGTCTATTGAAGCAGCGTCAGAATGCCATTTCTTTGCCGTTATCGTTGATCACGGAAAACTCATTTGCTGATAGTGAAATCCCGGATATTTGGCATCTGTCTTCAGTAACTCCTATATTTAAGAAGGGTAGCAAACTTGACGCAGACAACTATCGTCCAATCAGTCTTACTCCGATAACGGCCAAATTTATGAAATCTATTATTGCCGAAGATATGATGCTGTTCTTTATCGAGAACCTACCTACCTAAAGGATTTCTACCGGATCGCTCCATCTTAACTAACTTGCCGACTTGTGTTAACGACTGGAGTTCTTGTCTTGATCATAATTACCCAGTAGACATAATTTATTTAGATTTTTGTAAAGCATTTGATAGGGTCCCCAAAAGAAGGCTTTTAAAGAAATTGGAGCATTTTGGTATTGGAGGTAAGCTACTGCAATGGCTGCCCGCGTTTCTTCATAAACGCGATTTTACTTTCTACATTAATTCTACATTAATGTTGTTTAATAATAATAATTTTCAATTTACTTTGTCATCGTTTGAAGAAAGTAGAAATGAAAGGAGAGGATGTTGTCCTACTATAAAGAAGGACGAAATAACAGGTCTACAAATAACGAAAGAATGGTATTTGAACTATTTACGCTATTTGATTTATCGGATCATGTTTTCACAAAATCAATAAAATAAAAAATTATATTAAAATAAAATAATACTAAATGTGAATATTATAGCAAAATTGTGTTGAATTAAGATTAAGATTTCGTTATCAAACGTTAAGCTAAAATTTTTGTTAGCAGCAAAGTTTGTGATATAATTTCAAGACAAAATAAAAATGAAAATACGGTTAAGCCACTAAATGTCATATTACCTTAAATTGTTGCTTTCGGTAAAAGGAAATGTGGTGAAACAAAATACTTACAAGTTTAGACAGATCTGGCAACTTTATGGTACTGTGTGCCATGAAAAGTAGAATTTCATTTTGTAATTGAACTGTTGCTGCTATCAGATATGCTATACCTTCGATATACCTATTCGATTTCCTACAACCTTATAGAATTACCATTATATTTAATTTTCAACTTTTTTTCTTTCGTCAATCTCAAGATTTTGGTATAAAATAAGGTATATTCGAAATATAAAAAACTAACGTGTTCTTATTTTTGAAACATACTGCTTCATCAAACAATAAACGTCCGAATGTTTGCTGAAATAATATTGCATGTTATTCGGGATTTTCCTTTACAATAATGTTTATTATCGTCATTCATTACGCGAGGCCGAGTTAAATGTTATTGTTTTATTATAAAATAGTTATTATAAGTGCAATTTGAAATGTTAATGCTAAATATGAGTACCTAATTATTATATAGCTACATGTGGACTAATGGCATACATTACGAGTACTGGCACACATTAGCTTCGCAAATAAAGTTCTATATTTCGGCATAATTCCAGATTATTTACCACATAACTGCAGTTTTAAAATTAAAACGTTTTTAAACTTTTGAATTATTTTATAAACGAAACCTTCATCACATTAGCTATGTCACAAGTTAGTAAGTAGTAAATTAATGCCCGTTGCTTACAGTGTTTCAGACAGTTGCTATGAGTTGATGTCAGAGCTCTCCCCACGCTTAGGCCTTTCCCAACAGGATAACGGAAATGATAATTCTGATGTGGATAAGGTCCAATAAGACCGAGAAAACTTTAACGTTTTTATTAATTAAAATTAAAAATAATGAACTAACCGGCGTCGGCGGCGTTTAAATTACACGATTTAAACATTAAACTTGAAGCACCTTAGAGCAATTAATTTTTAAAGTTTAAACTTAATTTGAAAAACGCTGTTAACGAAATATCCTTTTACATTTTAATTGATAGAAAAAATTTAAGAATTATTTTAGGATCGAGTAAAGCAAAGGTTTGTTGACATTTTTATTCTCGAGATGCTTAACCCTCGGCGCTCTTAATTATCTTCTAAAGCAGCGCATAAAAAGGACACGCTTCAATCTTCTCATATTTAAATTTAAATATAAAATATTAAAGGTATAAAACACAGATAGAAAGAAATTTTTAATCATTAAACTAAGCGATTTTTAATTTGATTTTCAAAATATTGCGGAATACACATGGTCGTCGTGTAGATATATGTAGGAACAAAATTTAAATTAAAAAACAACAAACTTTAGAAAATTTTAAAAAATTTCAGATTTTAATCTAATTAAAAATTGACGCTGTGACAAATAAACGCGTTTTAAAAATTAAAAATATTAAAAGTAACATCAAAACAATTTTAAAATATAAGTGAAGCCATTTACTCCTATAATATACACATTTTCCATAATGCAATGTAGTCTTTAACCCGAAATAAGAAAGTTTATCAATTTTAATTTTGTTTGCTTACTTGAGAAGCTTATTTATAGTCAAATGTATTTGAGATACAAACTGCGAGATAAATGAAAATTGTGCTATTGAACAAACATACATTTGTATTGATTTTCCGTTTTAATAATACAAAAATTCGATTACTAAGTTTTTATTTTAAATTGTTTTTGGTTATATTAAAAGTTTTTCACTTTACGCCTAGCTTACAAAACTTTTAATATTAAGTGCATTATCAAGCAAAATTTCAATTTTCTTTTGCTTCTTAAAATTATACGCGGTCGGGTCCGTGGTACTGCCAGTTCAAAACTTGCACGTAAAACAACAACCGACAACAATTTAATTACGCAATTTAGTAATCCGAAAAAAATTAGTTATCCTGTGAATAAATTATTTGTATGATAAGCTCTAACAATTGTAGTCAAAACACAATTTGCAAAAGTTTTCTAAGCGTTCTTTTATTTTCTTTAATTTAAAAACAGGCAAAGTTGGAAAAGTTAAAATCAATTTAAGAAAATTTTCTAAAAATGTTTTCGCTGTTGACGTTTAAAAAGTTTCATAGTTAACTAAATAACAATTCCTTTTGTGTTTATTAAATGAACCGTTCATAATGAATAGTCAATAATTCAAAATATTATACTACTGGTAGGACAGTCAATAAAGAAAGTGAACTTTGCAGAATAAAAGCATAAAAAAATAAGGAAATTTTGCATCGCCTTTCTTACTCTTACAACTAAGATACACGGTTTGTTAAATAATTTCGATAATCGAATACGAGTCATCGTCACCTCGAGATCGATCGGATGAACGGATTTAATCGTCCATTGATTAAGACGGTGTCTGCCAAGTTTAAAGTCCTTTACCCTAAAAACATGTTGCCGACTATAAACCTATACAGTAAAACAAATTTTTATTTTTTAATGTTTTTCAGTTTATGTTTTATGCTATATAATATACCAAAGTTTGTGTGGTCAAATTTGGTAAAATTTTAGATGAAATCGATTTACGAGAACTTGAATAACTGAACTGAAAAATAAATTTAAGTAAAGAATATTCCTAAGTACGAATTCGCAATGAAAAATACCGTAAATTAAAAGAGAAATGCAGTCAGACACGTTCACATCGAGCAAGTTACTCTCAAAAAAGTTATAATGGATCTAGTGCAATTGCCATTTCGGATCCAAAGGAATGAAAATAAACAGAACACACTGAGAAGAAGACCGAGGAAAATAAATTTAAAAACTAAAATACAATCAAATTTTATTACTATTATAATGACCCTGATGTGAAATGGAGTGATATAAATCAAAAGTTGCTTATAAAACTCAAAATAAATGCGCAAATACTGCAATGCTTTTCAAATTTATGTCGAATGGTAAAAAGCATACACGAAATTGGTTTTCACACTCAAACTGCATTACATGTATTGTAAATTATTTGGTAGAATATCCGGTGTCTTCGGTAATGGATTTAATGATAGAAAACACGCAAACCACATTGTTCCACATTCACATGAAAATTCTGCCCTTCACAAAGAAAATACCCAAATAAATATGTATATTATGCAAAGAGATTAAATGATAATTGAAGCATTTTAGCGATAGAATCAGATTTATTGAAAAATATCTAATGTATGGTTTCCAGGGGCGCAAAAAGCACATTAGCTCTGAATAAAAAATATTTTCCCATATGGGCACCTGCTTTGCAATGTATAATGCTAACTTCATACTTTAATTCGTTGCTTTTCTCTTCTACAGAGTACGAAATTTTATTATTATATATTTTTTACAATAATTATTTTTTAATATCATCAAATTAAATTTTTCATGCAACTGAAAACTTTCAGCTTGTACTCGTGGTTCACACTTTTCTTATTTTCCAACTTAAAATACAATATTAAATTTTAAATTTTGTTTAATAATTTTAATCTTGAAAATTGCATAAACAATATTAATTAAATAGTTTTAATTAAAGTTTGTTACCTTCATTTCCTTTTATTATATTTGTTATCAACTTTCAACGATTTTCTTATCTTAAACGTTCTCGGCTAATTTCTAAACAAGATGTTTCATTAATTTTTTCTATTATTTCTTGTTCTAATTAAATGTTACTAAAACACTTGAACTTTATAGTAATTATTTTAATTGTTCTATTCGTATATTTTGCGTAATGTCCTTTAATTATTTAAAAATATATTTTCTTTATTCAGCAAACCCTGGCTTAATGAAAGTTGTAAAATTTAAATTATGAATGAAATATTTGAGTTTTATTGCATAGTTAATTATAAAATTAAGAATAAAAAATGTTCTGTGAATTATATAAAAGTAAAAGATGCTGTTGTAATAAGAAGATTTCTGTTGAAAATGCAAAGTAAATTTAATTGCAATTTGAAGTAGCAAAAATTCAGAACTTGAATTGTATTAATTACAAACTCTGGAATTTTACATTAAAAATTAAATTTTGCATGGCAACATAAATTTAAAAGAAAAATAAAGACCGCATAATACACCAGCTGCATGAAACAAGGCTTGTCGAATTTGTTAGTTTAACGTTCGAATAATAAAATAAACGTTGAACTCAATGTTTGAAATTTTTTTTTTAAATCTAATACATTTTTTTATTTATAAGTTTGAAAGAGCAAATCTAGTTCCCTTTCTTTCTGTAACACAGTTATAATTGGTCCATTCATACATACATTCGAGACTATGTAACGGGCACAGATGAAAAAAAAATTGAAAATTAATTATCGGGAATATAATTAATAATCGGAAAAATAATCTACAATCAAGTTTAGTTTCTGGATCAATTCAACTATTTTCGAATTTACTTAATTTAATTTTTCAGGAGTATGTGGAGATCAGGTATGTAAATGGCATAATAATAAAAAACAATTCTTCTGGACCACCTGAAAATTTGAAAATTTAGAAAACGTTTATACAACATCTACAGCTTGGCTCTGTAGAAATTATGTTGTAATGACATATTCTTTCGTTAGAATTTGGCAATTAATTTCAATTAAAATTTTATGCTTAGAAAGTAATTTCGATCGGTCCTGCATAAATTACTTCAAATAAGTTTCATCTTTAAATTAATTTGTCAAAATGGATATTACAATTTGAATCATTACCCTTTCTAATTCAATTTAGGTTAATAAATTTTGTATTTGAAAATTCACTAATAAATTATTATATAAAATTCATTCCATTAGCTAATCCTTTTCAAGTTACCGCGTCATTGGAATTATTTGAAAAGCAAGAAAATATACTTTCACAAAGCTTGTTGTGGGGGCAAAGGGGGGGAGACTGCAAATTCATTTTTTGTTTGAAAATTTTGGTATAGCCGTGCGTCGGGATATCGCACATTGTAATATGTTAGTTGGTATAGAAAGCAAAAATAATGTTGATGTAATTCAGCTTTTTCAGGTTAGCCTCAAATACTATATGTTGCATGGTATAGAGAGGTTGTAAATATTTACATTAAGGCGTCGTTAAATTTATAATTTGATTTAAAATGATTTAGCAGTAAATAAATAAATTAAATGACGGTTCAAATTTTAGCCGCACATCAAGGATAAATATATAAAATCGGTGTATCGATCACACCCCAACTTGGTATATTATTCAAACCTCTTAACTGAAAGATATATAACCTTTATCATTTATAAAATATTAGATTCTTACAGAAATAAAATTTAATTTAAAATTGCATTTTTAAAGCTGTTACGTGTCTATTCATAAGTGGGAAAATAGGAGAATCAAAATTTCAATGAGGGTTACAAAATTTTACAAAACCTCTAATTTATCTTGATACGTAAATAATTAAATTAAGTTAGTTCATTTAACACGTTTGCAATTTCCCAGTCAATAGATATTTCCTCGTGTAAAGTAAAATACATTTTCCAACATATAAATACATAAATGTCGACAATTTAAATGACTAAATTAAACTAAATTGAAAAGATATTTATTAATCGCACGATTTTAGAAATTTTGTTAAAAGATCAGAAGGGTAAATAAAACTTAACCTTTTAATGCGGTTTTATTTTAGACTTAGACAAGCCTGCCGGCAAGTGTAATTAGTTTGTACATGAAAGCAAATGAATTTATAATGCTGTTTTAGAACCTCAATTCCTACTCTAAGAACGCTTTCATAAATTATTATATAAATCTATATTAATATTGTTTAAAAAAACTTTTACTTAGGTAATTCATTACAAATTTCATCACAATGCCTTAATCCTTCATTAATTAAAGATGCGCTTATTAAATGATTAATTTGTCGTCTTCTTACGAACTTCAGCAAATTTGTATTTACGTCACATCGTTTCATAAATATATCAACGACAGACATAGTCTTAGTCAGTTTCAGTAGTCAATTTTTTAATTTTCACAATGAAATGTCCAGCTGCTGAAAGGCGATTTAATCAAAGCAGTAGCATTAGATTACAGAATTTATTAAAACATTTTTAAGTTCAAATTTTAATATGAACAACATTAAAATGGAATATCGATCTCATTTCTTCGTATTTTCCGAAAAATTTTATTGTGGATGAAAAACAGGTATGTGTACCTCTTCAATATTTAAATAATTAAATTTTTTTGTTATTTTCAGTTAATAAGTAGAAAACGGTTCTTTAAAATGTAATATACAATAATGAAATATTTTTTATTTGAAATTTGCAATCCTTGGCTTTATATATTTTATCTTCGTATATACGAGTATAATGCTATAACAGAACTGAAAGAATAAGTTAATTTAACATAATTTTTTATGTTATTTAAATATTGTGAATTCATTCCAATAGCAAGATCGGCTCACAAAACTTTTATGCTCGGCAATAAAAATTTTGAATATTTTTGCATGTCGATCCTGACAGGAGCTTATTAGCAGTTAATTATAATTGAACAATCGCATGAATACTTGACACTTTCAATTGGTGATGGATCAACTATTTGATATGGTTAGTATTTCACATGGAACAGCTTTATCATGAAGATAGTAGTTTTTCGAAAAAAAAAAACATAGTGGCAAAAATATCAAAAGAGTTAAAGAAATGACTTCGCAAAGATGTAGAAAGCGATGAATGGAAGCCAACATATTGGACGAGTGCATTATTATTGCATATAATGGATGCTCTTATGCATCGGTGCATTTTCTCAATGATAAAATCACCATACAATATTTTCTGTTCAAATGAAAGGTATTTGTAACGTCATTAATCTTCATTTCTGCGTTAAAAAATATTTTTTTTTCAAAAAACCTACTGCCTAGCATAAGCTTCTATATTTGCTGTAATAACTTAACTAGCCAAGTTACGTTCCAGTTAAATATCGACGATGGAAATGTTTATTATGAAAATAGCCCAGAGACATGGAGGAAGCTGTAATCTGAATTTATTATTTGCTATAAACAAATCTGCGACTTAAGCACGTACTTATTAAAATCTCGACGTTCGGCGCATATATTGGGTTCATAAGCAAAGAATTAAACTCATATAAGCATGTATTTTCCCTACTTCTTCGATACAATAAGTCTTAATTCCAAATCCAATTTCTAAAATGACCAACATTACAAATAATAATTTTATAAATGTTGTACTTATCTATTTTCATTATTAACTTTGCTCAAACAAGCTAAACTCATAAAGTTTAAGCGACGTCGGTTATATCACCTACCTAATCTTGATTTAAAACCCAACCACCATTACCTAAACAGACACAATTAAAATTTCAAAAAAAATGAATGCCGCATATTGCCTATTAAATTTAGAATTATTTAACGTCAAGAAAGTATTTTTTAAGTAAATATTATTTTTTATAAATATTGTACAAAATCAGTCCACGCTTTGTTAAATCTCTGTTAAATTGCATACAAAAGCAATTATTTTGCTTATTATTATTTTAACAAAATTAAATAAATTGTGTATTTCATAACAGGAATTAATAAAATTTAAAAAAAAGCTAAATCGAAATATTAATTAAAAACATGATATTGATGGATATATTGATGACTAATTAATTACTTCAGTAAAGCTACTCCAAACTATCCAAGACTAAACTTTGCACTTCGCTACCTCACAATTAAATGTAAATTTGTAGTATCCAATACAATTAGTATTTTAGACGTGATGAAGGATTCGTTACTAGTTTAATTAATTAGGATTAAGGATTTTTTTTAATTTCTACAAAAATGTCTTATACAGGACGGTCGATAATGATATTATAACAGCTACTGAAGTAATTAACGACATTTTTAAAAACAACAGTAAAGTTTCATACAAAATTTTTAGTTAACTTTCTTTTACTATAAAAAAGCAGTGGTATAGTAGGCTTTCCGTAATTAAAAGGATATATCACTTTTATAGCTTTGTTCTTATTTATTTGTAGTTTTTAATTACTTTTTAGCTACCATATTTTAGATGAAATTAGATAACTCACTATAAATTACCTTTTTGCCTACTTAAAAGCAACACTTATTATTTAAGTAATTGAAGAAAATTGTGTTATGAAGAGATTTAATTTCATTTCTGGGGTTAACACAAAAACGTAAAGAATCGCGATTTTATCAGCGAAGACTAAACCCTCCCGAGGATCTTTCGCGTAGTTAATAACTCGATGATACTGGAAGTGTATTGCTTTCGAAAAGTAAATAAAATTTAAAATATTTGCTTAAATGACGAAATATTTCTAAATTCAGTTTTCTAAGTTTGAACAACTCATGTTCAAACAATTGGAAAGTTAAATTTTCAAACTGTTTAAACTGTACAGACCGGAGAATCTGGGGATACCAAGTGCCCTCCAGTCCAAACCGATATAATCAATGTATGTAGTATAAATAATAAATTACGAATTGAATTTGAACAAATTCAATCTTAATGCATTTTTAAGGGCAACAGCAAATAATGCGGTAACCAATAAGGTTTTTTAATTCATTTCATTTAATTCTTTAACAAATTTAAATTTGTCAAATTTTGAATTCGATTTTTGTAATTGATTGCGTACCGAAATATATTAAGTGACTAGATATACAGAGTGTAACGTTGTCTAACGTAAAAAGTCATAATAAAATGATACTTTGTTATCATAATTAGATAAATTATATTTTAAAAAATATTGCGGAATTGAAAACAAAAGCAATATCGCCTATCACTGGCGTCGTAAAAAATCATTTAAAACACAGTTTTTTTGTGAAACAGAAAGGAAGAAAAAACATTTTGAATAAAATGTAAAATAAGTTAATTTTAAAATAACAAATGTTTTTACTGAAGTACCTACTGGTTCCGTGCTCAGGAAAAATGTACAATATTTGTTATCGCTATCATAACAGGTGTGGATTATAATAAAGGTCTCCTACAATATATAAATTTTTCACGATTTTTTAATACTGTAATTATGATAACAAAGTATCAAAGTATAATGACTTTTTACGTTAGACAATGTTGCATTTTATGCAGCTAGTTATATTTTATTATACAGCCAACTTATGTTAACTGTAACTTTATCTTCATTTGTAAAGAATAAAATCATAATTTTCATGCCCATAACAAAATATGCATATTTTTAAAGCAAAATGCAGTTATTCAAATACTACAGGTATAATCAAAATTTAACACTTTTCAAATATTTTCGAAAGTGCTTGGTTTATCCATAAAATATTTAAAAGATATCGGACCATGTATGATAGACGTTCAATTTATTATTTTGTCATTGCTCTTAGACATTTGAGTAGTAATATAATTTATTACTTTAGAAAAGGATTTATAAATCCTGCATAAATTCAAAATGCAAAACCGTAAACAAATATGCACAATTTTGTTTTTCAAATCATTTTAAAATAAAGATTTTGAAAAAACAAAAATTGTATTTGATTTTTTTGGTATGATATATTAACTAAATAAAATTCATTAAATACTAAATGGTAAAAAACTTGAGATGCTTTGAAGTAAAGTAAGTAACGTTTTGGTCGATATTGCCATTTTCCCTATTATATGCTTGATCTATTTTAATTAGATTTTATAAACTAACCTTCGTGTGCTTTTGTAAATATTTGAGTTGCCTGAACTGGATTTTTAAAACAGAATTTTGTTAGTTTCGTTTGATTTTGGAAATTTTACAAAGCGTTTTTTAAATTTGGCTTTTTATTTATACCAAACAATTTTAATACAAATTAAATCCGGTACTCTCGTTCAACTTTAGTGAAAAAGTTGCTAACTTTAATTTGTCTACTACATATAAACTAGAGCTGTGTGGAATTAAAACCGCGAACTTTCTGAATCTGATTCAAAAAAGTTAATTTCAGGTTCATTAGAAGCGAATTTCTATAGTCGCTTTTAGTTGAGTTTACACAAGAGTTATAGTGTGCCACCTTCGCTGAAAGAACGATTTGCATAAGCAAACTGGGAAAAATGTAGCCAAATGATATTTTTAATCAATTACTGATCTGTACAATTTAAAAGTACTATCAATAAAAATTACTAGATTGATTTACCTAGGAACTTTATAAATAAGACTTTAATAACTCGAAAAACTGATTTTCATATCAGGACTGAACAATATAAAAAAAATATTTATAGTCAAACAGGTTATTTTCGAATATAAAAATTAGGTTTTTCATCAAATTATTAAGTCACTGTAATGTCGTCCAAAAAAATACCAAAGTAAAGATGATTTCGACGTTATTGAAAAAATAATAAAAAATATTTCAATAAATTTATTTCTATAACTGAAATCTGACGTTCTACTATTTGTTTGAAGATCATTGATTATATCAAATAAACTTTTTTGTCAAATACACTTTAAATAACTTATCGAAGAACTTTGATTCTCAAATTTTTAATAAACTTTATTAATAATTAATTATGTTGTTTACTTTTACGAAGTTGAATTAAATTTTTCTAAGAAAGTACTTCTTACATTACGTTTTCTTATAATTTATTCAATAATTGTTTTTCGAAACTGAATTTCAAAACTAGTCAAATTTAAAAAATAAGACTTGATAACGTATAAATTCGTTCAAATAAAAAATAAACATCCTATATTAAACAACGAAGAAGTACTTTCTTAGAAAAAAAGAAAAGAAAAATGTTAACAATTGCGATGTACAAGGATAATCAACAAATAAAATTGCCAGGAATTAAATTACCTTTTAAAAAATCATATATTGGTCAACATTTGACCTAATTGAAATTAGATATTACCTCAAATGAAAGGCAACAACTTGAAGCTGTAAATTAAAATTTTGTTCCAACTGGAAATCCTTAACAACAAAAATGATTGATCTGCTCTAATAAATAATCGCGCAGTTTTGAAACCTTGGAATTGATTATCCCGAATATTGATCTTTTCAGGGTCATAGCTTCAAATGACCAATGTCAAATTCAGGCAAGGAGACTGGACAGTGGTGAAACAGCGTCAGTGGAATGTTGAAGCACCATTACTAATTTTCAGTATTCGTGAAATAGAACGAATTTAAAAATTCTATAAAGTTTAACTTGATTGCTTTTTCAAAAAGTTCGGTGTCGAAAAAAGACGAGTTTGATTTAATTAGAATTTAGTATTAGTTAGTTCATGAAATTTAATATAAACAGCTACATAATATGTCACTCTCTAAAAGTTTATTAGCACCACCGTAAGTTGAATAATTAACTATCGCTTAATAACGCAATTTACAGTTCAGTTTAGAATTCTTCAATTAAGAGTTAGCGTTTCCACCAGTTACCTACCACATGGTTGAATTTGCGCAAAAGGTTTAGTTTAGTATCTCTGCTATTTATAGGTAATTTGAATATAGTTTCTGGAAAACTTTATTTCGTCGTCTATTAATTTTTAAGTTTTTCATTTCCTTCCCCGTTCAAAATGTAAACTACATCGCGATAGTGAAGTTATAAACACGGTGTTGCACAATAACTCGAGGGCTGCTATTCTAATGGTATAATAAATGATTTAACTTCTCGAGCGTCGTTCTTACTACTTTAAAATTAATATTAAACTTATCTCTTTCGCAATGCTAATTACACTATATTGTCTTGCGTTGTTTATTTAGTAATAAAGCAATGCAATTTAATATAGAATTATACGCGAGTGTTGATTGAGACGGTAAAGAATAAACTTTTATTGTGGTTCTGCCCTAACAAAAACTTAAATCATCAATTACAATTAAGCCCTAACATAAAAGGATGCAAAAAATGATAATTAATTTTACCTTAATAATTAGTACTAAGCATTGATTACATTTATGCAAACCCAGTCCTGTAGTAATTGAAAGCTTAATCCTTAATTATAAAGGTTTACATGGGATAATGTCGGAGAAAATAACGGTGACCTAAGCAACTTCTAAAGTTTTAGTCAAAAATTTCTAATAATTTTGTAAAAAATAAAATTATATCCCAAATTGTTTTCGTTAACACTTTAATGGTTTTCAAGGGAAATCGTTTAAAAGTTTTAAACGTGCGATGGAGCGATAATGAATAATTATTTTTTGCGTTCCTTATTATTTAAAATAAATAAGAATATTATTTTAAGGCATACCGGGTAGTGAAAATCAAGTGTGCCACACTACGACGAACTACCACACTGATCACATTTTAAAATGCAATAATAACAAAAGTATTCGGCAATTATCAAAAGCACTTGATACTTTCAAGTTAAAATAAATACACGAACTACCGTCGAGGCGCTGTGTAACCGAATCACTCGGCGTCTAACGCACCACTGACAGGGAAGCTGAACGTCGCCTCGACCGCTTAAATCGATTTTAGCGCTTGCAATGCCCGCAAGTAAACTGAAACGTATGAAAAGGACTAAGATTACAACAAGATCCAGGCGTAAGAAAAGCATCCAAAGGAAAATAAAATGAATTAAAGGTGATACCGATATCTTGGAAACTGAATAGAGGAAGATTAGCGTTAGTATCGTCTGGAATTGTTGAAGACAGAGTGAAGTATATAATTAATGATGATAGTGTTTTCTCAAATCCCTGTTATTATAATTGTATTTCAAATTTACTCGTACTTATTCTAAGCTTAGTTTGTGTGCTCGAGTTTATAGATAACCTTAAAATGTTCATTTATTTAACAACTTTACAGAGAATACAGCAAAAGTAATAAAATTAAAGTAGTCATTCAGGGGATAATCATAATAATCCTCTTCAAAAAAGTAAATATTTAACTTTTTACTTTACATCTTTCTCCACCAAATGGTCAATCGAAATAAATTAAAATCTAATTGCAACGAAATCTAATTAACAAAATACTATGCGCAATTTGGACGTGAACTTGCAAATGAACCGGTCAAAGACGAACGAACCTAAGCTCGATTATTTAAGCATGGAAAACCGCAACAGTGTTTTGCCACGACCGCTAGTTCCGTTGGTGGAACTGGACAGCATTTCTCAGTTTCGACCTTCCGGAAGGCAGAGATTCTCTGCCCCCACGGTCTATCCACTTTTATCTTAACACGACTAGACCATTAATTAATTTAAGCCCAAAAATAGCAAATTAATCATAGAAAACTGCTGTTTTCTTTGACTTATAAATAATATCCCTTCGGGATATACTGCTTTGCTTGCGCATTCACATACAAAATTTAATTTATAGTTTTAACAAAATGTAAATTCACTTCACTTTGACTCTTGCTTTATTATTTAGCTTTCCTCGTCCCCTCACTGCAGAATCAATCACTTGGTCTAGCAGTTTAATATTCAAACGATATGCTACCCATTTGTTTTTACTATCGAATATTTGCTAATGCTTGATTTTCAATTCGCGATAATGAATTGGTAGTCTGCTGGATAGGGTGGTCCTTTGGGAATTGGGAAATACCAAGCTGATCCAATCCAAGATATAATGTCTGGAGTTCGATGTTACTTCACATACATCAGGTTGGCATAGCGGTCATCGCTCGAGAATTGACTTCCAGCTGGCTACATTTTATTCAATTTAATAAATGTTGTATTTATTTCTGTGCCAGGGGGCAAATAATAATATACTGTTGCATAGACAATCTTTGAACTTATATTTTTTATATTTGATCGAATAAATATTAATCTGTTTGAACTGAATAAATTATTATTGACGAATTTCCGTGTTAGCACCCACTTGAATTCTTTCATTCTTTGAAAGTGGCGCTCGCAGCAAAAGCCAATAAGAAGCGTCCAGTACAAATAAGTAAATGTAAGCGACAAATGATTTGAACAAATAAAGCAGTTAACGTCAAGCAGAAATTACGTTTCAATAATTTACCGAGTTGCACTAAAACGGATTCCAAATGTATCTGGAAGAAGCTGTTCCAAGTTGCTGATTGCAGCATAATCTGTGTATATGTTACTTACAATGGTTAATGTTAATCCAATGCATCCTCGTTTCGAGATGCAGTGAACAGCGGTTATGTAATTTCCATTTAGACGTCTTATGTGGACGATTACCGATTGAATTTGTATCGAATTGTTTACGTTGGTATGAAATGGTTTCATTCGTAAATAATTGAAATTCTAGTTTTGGCACATGAAAGCCCATATTCCATTATTTATCGATCGCAGTAATAGATTCAAGGTTTTGTCTTCCACTTGCTTGAATTTTCTGCCGTTAACATGGGATCAACTACATATACATACATATTATGTAAAGCACAAGTACATTTATGTTGTCCATTTGTATACTATATCATTTGTGGATGGCGTCATAAGCGTCCCTCACACACTATTAAATTTTAAAATCACAATTCAATACGGCGTCTACCATAAACGCACGAGCTCTACTTCCATCATACATGCCATCCATCATTCGTCCACTTCATACTCTTCAATCCTTTCCGCCCACGCAGTTTATGATCTAAATTACATAATCTACTTAATTTTATAAACCTGCTACAGGAGATGTAGCACTTACAAAAATTTAATGCCTACCGATATTTGCCAAGCTAGAACTTTTTTAATCATCTTAACTAATTTGAAAACGAAATATCCAAACAAAATTAAATTATAAAGCAAACAACATACATATACATAGTAGATGGATCCTATTAAAGTTCTCGCTTGCAATTTTGGTTTTAGCAAATGCGCTACTAATTTTGCAATATCAGGGAAGCAGTGCAAATTTTGCGGCTGTTCCTATCGGTATTATATAATTTGCAGAAAAGCTAATCGCATTCAAACTGTCTTACAGCAGGCTAAACATTACGTATGTGTGTATCGTGCTATAACTCTGTAATTATTTTATTTTAATTGTATTTACTATTATATCCATTAGCTGCGACGCTACGAGATTGTTATTGTATAATTTACTGCTTATATAATACAATTTCAAATTGGTGTAAATTACACACGCGTAGAGCAGATACCAAATTACCGAACCACTTAATTAATTTTTATTTTATTGTTGTTAAACACTCAAAATCTGTCAGTTTTTCACGTCTTACTGCAGCGATCACCGGGAGTTCATGTCTGCAGAAAAAAACGGAGAACTAAGAAATTCGTTTCCTTTGGGATTTGATCCTGCAATTTATTTATTGCAAAATATGGAATAAAAAATTAGGAGTAAATGATAGGGTTGCTATATTATGTAACTCCATATACTTCCTTATGTAAATAATTCATATTCATCAAAGCTTCACATGTATACTTTTGATGTTAAGATAAAACGATTTCGACTTCTCTTTGTAGCTGTATTGAATATCGAATTGTAAACTTAACTAATATTAAGTAAATTTACCAGTAATTAAACTTGTTCTGATCGTAGAAAATCTGGAAATTCAAAAACTGGAATTTCTTTTTCATTTTTTTCTATTTACATGCAATGTTCCCAGGCGTATTTTCGATGTATTTCTTTAAATTTAAAGATTTTTTGTTTACAAAAAAACTTCTTTTAAAATTCATTTTGAAATCTCTGTATACAGAAGATTCTCGCTCAACCGGCATTCAATTAGCCGGCATCCCATAAGTGACACGTAGAAATGCCTGTGATGAAAATAGAGTATCTTCAACAGCCTATCATCGTCGTGATTAATCTAAGCCAGAGGTGTCCAAACTACGGCCCGCGGGCCAAACCCGGCCCGGCAGGCGATTTTATCCGGCCCGCCAAGGATTTTGATTCAATGAAAATTCAAAAAATTCAAGGAAAATTCAATGCTGCTTTACTTATAATGGTTTTTTAATTCACATATTTACGATACTTTGGCCCCCGCTAATGAATTTAAATACTAAACTGGCCCTCGCAGCAAAAAGTTTGGACGCCTCTGATCTAAGCGATTAAATATCAGTAGACGTCGAGTCTGGGAGTATCGAATAATATAACAGGGTGTCCCCGTGACCGTGGAAAACCTTTGTGGTGGTGATAAAGAACACATTTCATAAAATAACATAAAAGACAAATTTTCAAATAAAATTTTTGAATTTCTAATTTCAAACGGTCATAGCTCCGATATTGTTGATTTTTTAAGGTTAATGAATTACAACTTTTTTAAAGACCATTTGCTTATCTACAAATTCGGTTATAACCCTTTATAGTCTAGAATCAACGGATTTTGAGTTATAAATTAAACTAAGGGAAAAATTGGTAAAAAAATTCAGGTTTTATTTTCTTTTATTTTTCTTGCGAACCCCGTATCTCTTAAACAAAATGTTTTATAAAAAAACTGAAGACTCAAGCCAGATAGAAAATTTAATGGGCTACAACTTTGGTGAAATAAATTTTTTCGGGAAGAGCACGCCTATGTGCAGAAAATGAGGGAGGACATTTTGAAAATCTATTAAAATAAATTTTATAAATTTATTTTTTTTACCTACACCTTGTTCATTGTTTTCAAAATTTATTTACAAACGGGTGGTTTCCCAAAAAAATTTATTTTACCAAAGTTGTAGCCCGTTAAATTCTCTATCCGGTTTGGGCCATCAGTTTTTTTTTCTACGACCTTTCGTTTGAGAGATACGGGGTTCACAAGAAAAGTAAAAAAAATAAATCCTGAATTTTTTTAACTTTTTTTCCTTTAATTTAATTTATAACTCGAAATCCGTTGATTCTAGACAATAAGGAGTTATAAGCTAATTTGTAGATAAGCGCATGATCTTCAAAAAAGTTCTGATCCATTAAACTTAAAAAATCAATAATGTCGGAGCTATGGCTGTTTAAAATCAAAAATTCAAAAAATTGCTTTAAAGGGATGTCTCAGAAAAGTATCCTTTATCACCACCTCAAAGGTTCTCCACGGTCACGGCGATACCCTGTATGTATTTTCTGCATTTTATTAATTGACTATAAAAATTGAATATCAACTGGCCGTATAGTTTTAGGTTTCATTGCGGAAATGTAATTGATTTTACTTTATACGAGAATGGACAGGAAGTTAATTGTTTATGTCGGTAATCTACAAAATGTTATAGTTGTTTTATCTCTTTGAATTGATGGCTTGGTTATTGTCAACAACAGTTCTGAAACCGAGATTTTTCATTTTCTTACATTTTAAAACTTTTTAAAACACAAATACATTTGTGACTGAACGGAATCTAACGAATGAAGGGTATTTTCGGACTTCTAAAGGTAAAATACTAAATAAGATCTTCAATTTCCATGTTGTTTTGCTAGAGTTCAAGTCTTCAACTTATCAATTCAGTAAATTTCATTGATTGATTGTGGTGTTCGGTTTTCTCTGTTGTTGGCCATATTACTGTATTGAACTGCCTTAAAAAACAGTTTTTTTGTACTTTTAGATACTTTTAAATTTTTTATTCTCGCCTGTTTGTCTATTAAAATTTACTAGGATCGTTATTTATTACACTATTAAGCTTGGGTCTGTACCCAAGATATTTTATAACAAAGCACGTCTGCTTACTTAATAGCCGATTGTTAATCTAAAAATATAAAAACAGCAACTAAAAACATAAATGCAGTAACTGGCGAGAAAAGGAGCTTTAATGACTTCCGATCAGGTCGAAATACTTCGTTCGAATCATTAAATTTACAACAATGCATGAACCTCTTGCAGGACGTAATGGTTATTGCAATCCTGCATGATCATGGTGTGTTCATGTTTAGGATGCAATGAATGCAAAGAACTGAACACGATAACATGTGGCACTGAAGAAAAATTTATATTATAGTACTTATATTCCGATGGAATCAAATTTTGTTTAATCGGGCAGATAGATTCTATCTCAAGATAAAATAATCTGAAATTTTTATAGTAGGAAACAATCTCGCCCAAAGATTTTAACATAAAAATATAAAACTGGTAGATTAAAAAGAAATTTACATTTTACAATTATGTTTTGGTTTAAAATGCAGCCATTTGATTATCAATTAAAATTTTACTTTGCACGAATATGTTTGACGTCGTAAACGTCTTCTTTCGTGATCGTAACTGTATATCACTAGTTTTTCACTACAATATACGAGAAAACTTAGGTAGCTTGATTTAAAGCTTCCGCCAAGCTTTTCAGATTAAACCTTCGGATTGAATTTTTTTCAGGACTTTTTTCAGGACGCCGCATAGATTTAATGGTAATTAATATTAAACGTAAAAATGAGCAGGCTTATTTCAATTATTCCGATCTAAGCTTAAGATAAAACCTCGGTATGTTAACGGTGATACAAATAAAAATATTTTAAATGACATCTGCAATTTGAAAACTTAAAACTTTTCAAGTTTTAATATCAACTTTATTGGTCAAGCACCAATCGTTCTGGAAGGATATCACTCGAAATCCTTTTTCGTGTATCATTCTTTAAAAAAAGAGCACAATACCTCTTTGAAAGAGTATATTCAACAATTTTATTTTGATTGTGAAGCCGAACACTTCAAGCACGACACGACATGCCGAATGCTGCTGCAAGAATAAGTCTTGACGAAAACAAAGATAAAGTGGAATTCTTTATTTTATTAAATTTAAATTCGCGTTATAAAAAGCAGACATCTCGACGCAAATTTATTAAACTCGGTTCATTTACGGACATCTAATTTAAGGATCCTTAAAAATATGTAACCACTTACCCTCGTTTTTTCAAGACTCACTGTCAACAGTAACTGCGTCTACAAAAAACTTTTTTTAATTTTTCAGCATATTTTTTAAGGATTGTAAAATATTAAAACTAATTATTCAACTTTTAAGTATTACAATCACGGAAATGTATTTGCATAAAAGTATAATGTACCTTCCACGTTAGGTAAACGAAAACATACCAAATATACTGCTATTATCCTTTTTGGAAAGTTTTTGGTTAATTTGATATAAAATACAAAATTAAGTGAAAATATCACTGCAACAACTGCCATTCTTTCAGTGACTGGATATTAAATCGATCAAATAAATCCTTGATTCTTATTTATTACGTAATATACTGTTTCAGTAATTTAATATTAAAAAATTATTTGATTAAATGTATTGGCAACGGTTAACGTTAAAAAAATCTTTATCGGCCGGTTACTAGGTAAAAGCTAATTATTATTAATTCTGTTTATCAAGTTTGATTACTTTTAGCAGCAAAAAATATAATTATGAGCAAAATACACATATTAATTACATTAAGTATAAACTTACAACAACAACCTTTCTTTTTTCTATTAAAATATATTTTATTTGGTATAATAAATAAAAATTAAATTGAGTCTTGAGGGAAAAGAGATGAGAGAATTATCGGCTTACTAATGCATAACTAGAAGTGAACATCCCAAAAAAAAATTTTTTTTTATGAAATTTCAGAGATTTCCAAGAAATTTCAAAAATTTATAAGAATTCCGGAGATTTTCAATGAACTCCGAACAAATATAATTCTAAAAAATTAAAAAAATTTCAATAATACCCAAAAAATTCCAAAGATTTCCAAAAATGTTCCAAACAAGCCTATACAACATTTTTGAGATAACAATACAATTTGATAGTATTTTCCTAAAAGAAAATAGAAAATAGTAGAACTACTGGGATTATTAAACATTAAAAATTACTTTAAAGCTGCATGAAATAAACAAAGAAGTTTTATAGTTTACTGTAAAGATAAGCAACATTTCCCAAGAACTACTTCTAGTTTCATCTCTGTACAAACCGACTTTTTTCAGGAAAAAAGTTTAAAAAAACAGAATATAAAGATTAATATTAAAAAAAATAATTTAGAGCTTTGCTTTGATTTTATGAAATTTCACTATAAAAGTAGTGATCTAACCGAATTGACCGACCTGAAAACATTTTTCTTTTCCGTGTTTATAGCCATTCCGCCCTAGCTTCCTGTTTAGAAAATAGTAAAGTGGCTAATATTTCTTATAACGAATAAACTAACTCTAAAATATTGCAAATTATGTTGGTTTATTTAAATCATTAGTTTGGAACCAAGAGGACGCCTACACAATCGTAATTCCCGAATTTCCCCACCACCATAAAGAAACTCATTTATTAATTAGATTCTCCACAGCACACCACCTTGTCATCCTACCACTATGAAACCAAATTAAATTTTGTTATTAAACAGTGAGATTCAAAATTTAACAACATAATTAAGTTAACATTGGTTCAGCTCGACACGATAGATTGTTTTATGATTACAATTTAAAAATCGTTGAAGCGGAGTTGCAGAAACTGAACTGCAATGAAAACTGGGTATGGCTAAGCCCTAATGCTTTCTTGACATTTTCACCGCTGTACGAGACCTTGCAGCAGTTATAATGTACAATTCGACTTTCCTAAAACTGCAATGAAAATGCTTGGCGAGTTTGTAAACTGAATTTCAATCGTCCCTTTGAGAAATGTTCCTATTATATATAATATGAAATCATAATCCTCTAGGCACACCTCATAGCACATCGTATCAAATTATCATCCTTGTTATGCAGTTGTATTATAATGTACTATGAGGTTATCCCTATTGAATTTCAAAACGATTAGTAACTTGAAATGCAACTAAGATTCTTAAGGATCCGTGACGTTACTTTCATGGTTTATGGGTCAATTTTGAGTACTGAAGTTTGATGCATATTATTCCATTAGTTCATTCGTCACGATTAAGTTATTAGTCAACACTTTTCAAGTTAAATTTCTCGATTTTAAATTTTTTGTATTGAGAAAAATCCTTTTTCGTGAAAATAAATCAAACGTCTGTAATGGAATACTTGTAGTAAGTACGTGGGTAAGTATTTGAGAAATAGAACTTTCTAATAGAAATTATTTTGTATTGTTCGTGATAATACAAGTCAGCTCAAATATATTGTCTTTGTAAGTTGATGATCTACCCAATCTTTCAAACTTACAATATTACCATAAAGTAGTTTTTACTCTTTCAAACTTTTGCAATTATTTTATAAAACTCATTTTATTAATGGTAGAAGTATAACACAATAACGAAATTTTCACTTCTCCTTAATTCATGCAGCTTTTAGCTTTTCCATTCGATTATAACTAATAGAAAAGCTAGAAGCTCTTTAAATTTAATCAAATTCATTACCCATGATTGATCCTAACGAAAACAACTCGGATTTAAATAGACAATGTAATAACCAAAATACTCGTCGTTGATTATTTTTTTGGTAAATCATCTTGTTGAAAGCCTTTTTGGTATTTAATTCAAATTTTGTATAATACGGCTTAATCAGAAACCTTGGAGGATTTACGCATCCTCGAGTATGGTCATTTAACTTAAATTACTTATTTAACTAACATTATTATGATAATGTTCCTTATAAGCAAATAAAGTGCACATGTTACACAAAGTTTTCACAACGAAAATGTGTAACTCGAAAATAAGTTTTCCTACGATTAAACTACCATACAAGTACGGGAAACGGGAAACAGAAATGGTAAAGTATAGATCCTAAATTTAGCATAACAACAGCAACAATAATTAGTCAGATTACGAAACTTCAAAATAATTTTTATTAAATTAATATTGTGATTACCTTGTCCTTTTTGACATAGTGTGGTTTCTTCTCCAATGCTAGTTCCAGCAATGTCATCTCTTCCTTTAGAAAGGAGAGCAAATTGACTATTATGATGGCCTTTACTTTATTCCTTGATTAAAAATTGCGGACCAAAAACCCATGAAAACCAAACTCTACTTGAAAAACCTATACCTACAAAAAATTATAAATTTTTTTAAAACTGAAATTAATTAATTTCTACTTCAGAACATAAAAAAAATTACTTACTGACTTATTACCCAACCATACCTGGTGTATTTAAAAAGAGCCCTTTATTAAATTTTCACTAAAACCTACACTGGAGAGATATTTTCACTGACTTGAACAAAACTATTTACGTAAGTAATTTTTATCAAAATAAATAAACAATAAAAGTTTGATTTTTTGGAGACTGACGTTGGTCCGATAAATCGGACTCAAGTGGCCAGTCTGAACTCCATTGTTTTAGTCCCTTTTGGGGACCGCTTCCCAACTGAATATGAGTCCTTAATACTTCACCATTAACATTAACAAGTACAATTTACAAAACATTTTGTTAATTTTTATTTTGGGATTTATTTAAATCTAGCCTTGTTGACGACTTTAAAATGTAATTTATTAAAAACTTAACGAATTAACCAACTTTCAGGCAATGAAAACCTACAAAGAAAAAAAATTAGTTATTTGCAATTTTTACTTCAGAACGTAACAAAGCATTTCTTACTTAACTGCAGTTCGTGCATTTAAAGAAAAATGCATTTTTTCATAATTTCACACTATTCACTGGCTACATCACAGGAGAGAAAATTTCACTAACCTGAATTTCTGCTAACCCACGAAGTGAAACCTACCTACAATATAAAGAAAAATTGTTTGTTAGTTATCATTGCAGATGAGAACGGTTTTCATCAAATTACCTTTATCACTGTAGTCCTTTTGCCTTATTCGTCTTGACCAAGATAGCTGCTTCATTGTTCCTTCCAATAAACTTAAGTCACTCACAAACCCGAACACTTGCACATTTTTTAACGGTTTCGAATGAAATTTATCTTTAATATTAATCACCTTTTCACTTAAGTATTAAAACAAAATTATTCGCGATTATTAACAAAGCTTCCATCAAGCTTCTTCGAGATAATTCGAACTCGACAAATCACACTCCCCGATCGCGGAATACGAATTTCGCGTTCGCGCACCAATGTCATCTGAAATGAAACGAAAAAATTAGTTAATCCTTGTTTTGATAACTACTTTATTTGTTGATAGGTTGTGTCGACGTACAGTGGGACGAAACCTCAAAATCGTGAACATAGGCTAGATTTTATGGCGGGAATATTAAAATAACATAGGAAAATTATAAAATCTTGAATTCGTATAGAAGTAAATCTAAATATAGCTGTAAAAATATATAAAAAAATTATTTTCATAAAATATGGTATAGTTTTTAGAGGGTGAAAATTAAACTAATTAAAGAAAATTATAAAATCTTGAATTCCATAGAAGAAATCTAAATATTTCTGTAAAATAGTTTAAAAAATCTCAAGTTAAAAAGACGTAACTAGGATATAATTTCAAAAATTAAATCAAGAGTTAGATCGCTGCAATATCAATATGTGTATCCACTTAAGCTATACTCAAACTGCTAAAACTACATATTTACACTCCTCTAAAGCCTCAAATTTGAAAAGTTGTCAAATATGGTGTTACACTATACTTTTTGTCTATTTGAAAGTAAAGGTTTCGAAAATCTTCTTGTTTTCGTGAGGGTATCGAACATGGCCGTATTTCAAGCAGATAAACATAAATTTTCAATGGAACTATTATACATGAATATGTTCTACATGCCCCCGGGAGTAGAATCCAATTTTAAAAATTGAAATAGGTTCATTCACTTTCGAGTTATGGAATTTTAAAAATCACTGTTTTTGCTTTACCTTCTTGCGTGAATCGTGTACTCTTAAGGGGGGAAAAGGGTCTGAGGTACAAACAAAGAAGTATATTTTTGTGAGTTCTTTTTGCAGAGAAGGTACCTTATTTGTTAATATTTTTAAAATTTTTTACAATATTAAGCATTATCTTAAAAATATTCTGCTAAATTTTCGTTAAAATATACTGCAAAATAAGCCAGTGGTAGTGGTGAGAACTAAGTCACATCAAAAAGAAGGTTCCATATGCAGTAGTCAGGATAACTCATGGTTGATTCATCTGAAATCCAAAATCCAAAAATATTTCTTTAGTACATAACTTTATCTTGGATTTAAACGAAGGATTTTTTTTCAATTACAACTTAGTTTTTAATTAAACAAACAGCGCAGTTTTTTGCAAAAATCACAGTTTTTTGATTGCACCTTAACCAAAAATTAAAAAATTAATATTTTGTTAATTCCTTCATTCAAATCCAAAATAAAGTTATGTACTAAAGAAATATTTTTGGTTTTTTGATTTCAGATTAAGCAACCATGAGTTATCCTGATTACGGCATGGAACCTTTTTTTTATGTGACTCAGTTCAAACCACTACCACTGGCTTATTTTGCAATATTTTTTAACGAAAATTTAGCAGAATATTAATGCTTAATAATATAACAAATTTTAAAAACATTAACAAATAAGGCACTCTGAAAAAAAAGTTACAAAAATATGCTGCTTTGTTTGTACCTCAGACCCTTTTCCTCCCTTAATGAAGGCTGAGAATGCACCAATCGTTTCTCTACCCAACCCAAGGGTCAAAATTCATTTTTCCGATTTTTGTCCACAAATTCGAGGTTTCGTCCCACTGTGCGACGCGACGTAGGAATGATTCTTCTCTTAGAAAAATTATTGAAAAGAGCAAGTGCTTTCAAATTTTTAAGTTTTATTTATTGAAGTAACTCAAAGACGTTACTAATTATGGGGGGAGGGAAAGATTGTAAAATATTGTGCAATATTCGTAAACTAAAATAGACATCACGAGTTGTCATAAGACCTTGTAATTTGAAAACTAATCAGCTTAATCTAAAAAGATGTGTTATGTTTTACAGAGCCGAAACTAGGGCGTGGCAAGCGAAGCGCCCGCCACGGGCGTGAGCTCGTTAGGGACAGCCAAATTTTTAATTTTAAAATTAAATTTAAAAAATATATATAAAATAAAAGGTCCTTTCCCAATTTATAAATTACCTCGAAGAGCTTAATAACAAAATTTCAATTTTATGTTTAAAAAACGAATTATTACTAATAATAACATAATAATTATTACAAACGATCTTATTAATGTTTGTTAACAATACGATTTCTATTCTTAAACTTAGAAAATGCAGTTTTTATGAAATGACTTTATTTAGATATCATATTGTTGTAATCTAATAATAATAGTTCTTCGTGAATATCAATAGCTTGTTACACCTCATGGTGCCTTAAGTAAAGGCGAACGTCCACTAGCAAGTTTTCTTCTAGTTTCTTCTGTTTCTTGTCGAAACACAATCTGCAAGCTCACTCCACAGTAGTGGAAATACTTCTTCAAGTACTTGCAGAAATACCTGCAGAAATAACTTGCTAGTCGACACTCGCCTTTATGGTTTGGTTTGCTAGAAGCTGTAGCAGCAGTGCAGTTACGGCTCTACTGGGATTCAATTGTATCGTCTAGCAAGCCACATAACAAATTTTTTCAGTTTTAAGAAATTACCCCTGCGATTTACGGTCCTGGTGGGCAGGGCCGTATCTGAGGGGAGGTTTCGGGGGTCTAAACTATAATATATATCCAAAATATCCAAATATATTCCAAAATATAAAATATAATAAAAGATTATTATGATACCTGCGGCTCAGTGGCGTAGCGAGCTTAACTTGCGTCCGGGGCACAATACCTTTTTGAAAAGGAACACCTAAGCAATGCTTGAGAGTTTTGCAAATACGTATAACACTTTGCTATAGTATTTGCATGGGAAAATACACAATCAAGTTAAACACAAACAAAACTCATCGTGAGGAGGAAATTTCCTTTTGGTGACATCTTCACGAATTTTCTTTTGTTTGCAGGTAAAAATTTAAAGACTTACTTTAGTTGTGGAATACTCTGGAATTATCCTGATCAGCACAAACAGAAACTTGTACCCCAACTTAAATCACACTGGAACACTAGAATCACAAAAATGTCAATTTCACATCGTCCACCTCAAACACAAACATTGAATATTCAGTATTTTCACCAATAAGAAATTAATTTTCTCCAAACGATGTTACCTTAAAGGCAGTAAACAAATGACTGACCGATAAGTCGGAGAGCCGTGCGTCGAAATTCGTAATCATTTTTTTTGTTTCCTAAAAGGTGGTTACGCTGATAGATAAGTTTTTAATATAAAATATACGCATCATTCAACGATGTCTCACCTCAGAAGTTCTTATGCAGTTAAAAATACTTATAAACATTTCTAAAGCCAATTATCGTGGTATTTGAATTTCATATAGAGAAAAAATATTTTTAAATATTGGATGGAATTTGGAATATATAGTTTTATGTAAAGAGGTTCCGCATTTTGAAGAAATCCAAAAAAATAACCAAAATAAACAAATTCTTCCAAGAAAATGATAGAAACAAAAAAATTCCTTAAAATATGCAATTTTAATCGATTACTGTCCATAAAGTTCCCCATTCCGGGCTGGCGCATTTTTGTAATCTCCACTTTCAAATTAAAAAAATAAAATATTATTCAATCTGGTAAAAATCGTAAAGGAATTTTGTCGCGGACTCCCGGACTATACGTAGGGGAAACAACTTTTACATATAGTAACTTAGATGTGTTACAAATTAATCTCATAGAATCTCGATGACAAAATAAATGTGTGGCTGCATGAAAAAATCTCGTGCCTGGCTACACTTAATAAACAATGAAACCAACTGAAAAATCTCGTATCAGTCTTCTAATTTGTCTTGTATTTTTATGTACCCCCAAGGTACAAGTCAAAGGGGGCAAGCGAAGCTTTGAAGATTTAAAAAAATACCCGGGTTAATTTTAGTAAAAAGTGTAAGCAGTTCATTTTCGACATTTTTTACAGTAAAATTGGTCATAAAATATACTATGAAAATCGTCGAGGTAACTTAATTAAATTTGTTTGATCAAGCAAAAAATTTATATTTTATTCTGTTAGACAAGATATTTTACGAAAGGACTACAGAGATGAAGGTAAACATAATTTTCTTTGATGCCTCACCATGTGGATACCTTACTTACCTCTATCCGCTAGAGAAATAATTTAAAACATTTTTCTTTTTTCAGGTTGAATCTACTTCGCCAGTTGGGCTTCAAAAAGGTAAGTGAAAATATCCTTTTTCAACTTGAACTTTTGCCAATAAAATAAAATTACGATATAATTTTAAAATTTGCATGTTTTTGAAAAATTGATGCTTGAAGGGGTTTACGGCCAACCGAAACGTAGCAAAAGGCATGGATAATGCAAAACCGTTCGAGCTCTATTTGTAACTAACAATGTGCCGCGGGTCAACGTTGTCGCCATTGACGTGGAGGATGTCATTGTTACAGGATATGAGATGTTCTCTCAGTGGAAAACTAAACCCTTGTCAGATTACATGTCTGTCAAATTATACAAAGTACAACGCTTACGATAGACTATTACAACGCATTATTTTTTACTGCAATTGAAACTGTCACAAGTGATGGAAGAAACCTGATTGATCTAAATCGATAGCGATTTTCCTGAAAGTGTAAAAATAAAAAGATTTTTGTGACATTTAAAAGCTTCCATTTAAAATGTATAAATTAAATGTGTCTGAAACACTGCACTTACGTTTAATTAATATATATTGAAAACTGCCGCGTTTTTATTCTTTTCACTTTTTATTAATACAAATGTATCAAAAAGTTTTTCAGTTTATGTTCAAAGAAAAAAATAATTTATTTTTACTATACATATCTACTACAGAAAACTTTTTATTAAATTAAAGCTTAAATCGTAGTCGACGTCAAATGTTATCATAAATAGTAGCGGATCCCCAAAATATTTTATAAAATTATAATTAAGATAATTTTCCATGTTGTTGGCACTGAAAATTTCTTAAAAATTTTTATAACAAATTAAACAGAAATACAGTTGCAGTGCAAGTCGGATTTTTTTTCCAGGTTTCGAATTTAGGAGTGGCTTCCCATGCGGCTTCCTATATCTTTCTATTAAAATTTTTATTACTGCTTTGAGTTCTACTTCAGTTTTTAGAGATACTAACAGAAATAACTAGGCGACTTTTCAAATTCATTATCCACACACAGAAAAAAAAATTTAATCCTAGTCCATCGCGCATCATTCTTGAAGTAAATATTACTAAATTTGCGGTAAAATTTACTTCAACTGCAGTAATATTTACTTCAAATTAATGTGAGATTGATTTGGACTTTAATTGGAAGTAAAAATTACTTCAAAACACCAACAACTTTTTTCTGTGCAACTGCTTCCAAGTAATATAATTAAAATAAACTTTTATTATTCTTATTTTTTGCTCTCTGGTGCCCGATAGTGAAAGAGTAACAGTTGCCCGTGCCCCTTAAAAAGGGTCTGCAAATATTTTTTTGTTATTTTCACGAATTCCAATAGTTTAATTTTTACTTTTAAATTAATAATCGATGAAAACATCAAATTTTATAACTAAATTTTATTAACTAAATGTAAACGAAAAACTTTTTTACTGTCAGTTTCTTTATACCTTTTATGAGGTAACTAATCAAAGTTTTATTTTTACTTGGCAGTAAGACATAACCCTAATTTAAACAAAATGATGAAAGACGGTCTTAGGAAAGTTATTAAGGGTAATAAAATAGAAAATAATGTTTATAAACTTATTTAAGCAATGGGTAACGAATTTTATGCAAGGAAGCTTATAATAATAAATTAAATTGTATAATATTTTTGCTGGTTAGCCGTTCAGAAATAGGCTGCCTAAGGCTTAACCGGATAACAAAACAAATGGCTTTCAAAATTAATTTTTGAATCCACTTCAGTTGCACTCTTCAACGTAAAAAGTAAACCTCGAAGAAAGAGCAAATTTAAAAAAAATAATAACTTGATCATTATTTCGCGTGCTATTAAAAAAGAAATTTATAAATGAGAAAGTGTAGACATTATTATAAAATAAATAAAAGTTTTATATTGAAAGACGCCTACTCTGCAAGTTCTTCTTATCTGGGAAATTGTGTGTATTGGATTGGCAACAATACGTTGAGTCCATCACAATGGCAAATGATGAAGCTAAAGATATCGATAGTATTGTGTAAGAACTATTAGAGTATAATTTGGGAAATTGTGAGAATGTAAAGAAAGAAATTGATGGATTTATTTGATCAAATTTTAAAGTAAGGAAAAATGTTTTTTCGTTCCAATCCGGATCGGGGTATATTTTGCAACGCCAAAATCGTCGTATTATATTATATTACACTACATAAGTCAAAGACAGTTCGAGAATCTTCCTTCAGCCATCAAATTTCTGTAATACATTCCAAAAAATCCTACGTCATGTTCTGTGGTAGTTAACGAAGTTTACTAATTTCGAGACAATCCCTTAGCAATATAGTCGTAATTCTGATTTCGAACGCGATTTTACGATCATAAAGTTAGAATATTGTTGCTTAATGCATAGATATTTCAGAACAATTTTACATTATGCATATTACTAGTGCTTTCATTAATTTACTTTGTGCAGAAGTGGAATTTGAAACAACATTAAATTAAAATCTGATTTATGACTTACACTAAAGTGGAATTAAGTAGTATAAGGCGCGATGAGAAAATTATGTATAATTTTAGTGTATAATGTAACTTAGATTATTTCATATTGGGTGAACCAATCAGAGACACGTCTTCTATGCCGGATACTATACTTGAAGCTAGGAATAGTAAACTTCGAAACAAGATTATTTTAAAATTTTCTAAAAAATTGCTATGCCGAACAAAGAAAAGAAAGTTTTAATAAAATTAGGTACAATTGGATGATCGATAAAAACAAAACAAACACTAAATCAAACTTTTATGAAGTTATCAAAGTTTCTTCGGGAAACCATTTAGATTATTGTTGGGTTCGTTTAACAAAAAAATACGAAAATCAGAGTTTAAAGTGCGAATAAGGGAATCTATATCGGGGTCTTTTGTAAAGTTCTAAAAGCGTTGAAAGGTCGTGTCATTCGTGCCTGATATCGACAGCTTAATCGGAGTATGAATTACCCTGCGACATCTCTTAACCCGCATCCACATTTATCACTTTTTCTATAATCATTGCCCGCTAAGATTTATTTAATATATTTAACATTATTTCACACTCGCTTTTTATTTTACTTTAAATTCAAAGCCTCCTCGGTGGGCGAACAAGTGTTTGCTTTTAAATTCTCTCATGCAAATTAAAATTTGTCATAACTTCGGCGGACCAAATACAAACAAAGCTAATTTCATCCAAAAATATTTTAAATTCAAGGGGGAATCGATTATATTATTACGGTATATCTCAATTAGGATTCCGAGAAGTACAAACAAGAATATTGTGAGAGCATTCTTTCGCGTACAATTGGAAATAACAAATTAATTTATCAGGTTAGTTAGTGATCGTTAGACTGCAGACTTCCTTATCTATTCCCGATTTTTTTTATTGGTTTGTTGTGGTGCGGAAAAGTTCGCTTTTCCGTACTCGGTACGATAAAGTAAAGTTTGTGCAACCGAATAGTTGAATTTATACCAAGAAATGAAAATTTCATAATGTCACATTTTTACGAAAATTGAATTTGTTTCTAAGGTAATTTAATATGAATAATTTTTACCTTTGCATTTATCATATATTCTTTAATTTCAATTTTGATATTTAGTACACGAAAACTCAAGTTGAGCTTTTGCCTTAAAGCACTCTTATTTACCTTTTGCAATGGCGGATGTTTGTTCTGTTTGTAATTCTGCTATTTCAGGCAGAAAACCAAGAAGTAGTTTTTCGTAAATGGATGTAACTCAGACCAACAGGAAAACGTGAAAGGAATACCTAAAACATTTCGTTGTTTAAGTACGGCATTTCCTTTTAACTGATGCATTTTCTGAAAATCTTAAACCACACAAAACGTAAATTTATTTATTCCTTTCTTTTTGGCACGGATTTAACTTCCTTCTCTTTTTTTTTTCAACAAATATTGATTATTTCAGTTTTCGGCAAGCTTTCGTCAATTCGTTTAATTAATTTTTTAACAAACAAAAGTCGGAAAAGTTGTACGTAAAAGTTTGGCAACTTTCAGCATAAAATGGTTCACTTAGAAGATGTGTCTAAAGAGTCACTGACGGTTGTTATTCTTAAGGCGGAGCAATTTCTCTGTTCTTCTAATGGAGTCAACATTTTACATCTATTTATTAGATTCACTACATTGATGCATTTCCTTTCATGTTTTCTTTTTTACTTAGGTATTTCTAAAAAATCTTTTATATTTTATTTTTTGAATGCTCTCACATTTAAGTCGTCTGTTAGTGATTTTTAAATTAATTAATTTCGTTTAACGGCGCTTTTTACTGTTCTCGATTATAACTGCCATACTAAATTTTTAATCGACAATAAAAATATTGATAAAATTCAATAAATTAAAGTTTGCATGTCTGCTCCGATATAATAAAAGAGGAAAACTAGAGAATATTATTCGAGCATTTTCTAGTGATTTTAAGGAATTTAGGCAAGTCAAGACGTAAAAGTTAAGCTGGAGGATAGATAAGTTCTACCTCAATGTAGTTCATGGACAAAGTTAAAATTTATGAGACGGTAGTTTACGCTAGGAAAATAATATATTAAATGCATTAAAATTATTAAATTGTAAAATTAAAATTATTACCATGTTAGATGACAACTATTACCGTCGAGCTCGCATCCAATTTTATATTCGACGTTAGGCATGTTTGTATAACTTGAAAAATTGAATAAAATCGATCTAATTTCGTGTAGCCTTCGATACAAAATAAATAAAGACAGGTAGAAGAAGTATTAAATATTCAAGATACACGTGAGCCATGAGGGAAATCTGATGCAAGCGTGATTTGTGGTAGAATTGTTTTTAAAGTTGTATCGAGATAAAATCTCACATCCTGAAATACAGAAAAAATTTTCCAGCTCAATTTATTTATTTTTAAATAAGAATTGAAGAAAATGTACATTAAATTATTTAAATATTTCAGCCTACTCCTAATATTTTATTTAAGTCGATTTTGCCTCGAAATGATATTTTCCATAACGGATACATACCGCATAATAATCGGAACAAAAAGATACTTTGTTATATTTTATTATAATATAATTTCGGGAATTTCTTTTTTATAAAAAACTTAATGATAATTATATTATAGGGTAGATCTGGAAAGCAATACTATTGTCATCACTTTTACTGTAGATTGGTGGGAGTAAAATGCCTACTTATGTGGATAGAAGCGGATAAAGTATATATATTTCATAAACCTAATCACCGAGGGGTGTTTTTCTGTGAAATTTTGGTGTACAATCATTAGGAATTAGTGGAGAATTCAAGGAATTACTTGGAAAATTTAGGGAATTGGTAAGAAAATATAGTGAAATTGGTAATTAATTAGATATTATTATTTTCTAAAATTAATATGGAATAATATGCAGGGTGTCCCCGTGACCGTGGAGAACTTTGGAGGTGGTTATAAAGAACCCTTTTTTAAGACAAATGTTCAAATAAAATTTTTGTCCAAGTCCAAACCCTTGGGGGTACCACACTTCAAAGCAACTTTTTGAATTTCTGAATTTCAAATTTCAGAATTTTTGAATTTCAAACCGCCATAGCTCCGACATTATTAATTTTTAAGCTTAATGAATTAGAACTTTTTTAAAGACCATTCAATCATCTAGAAATTATGTTCTAGCCCTTTATTACCTAGAATCAACTGATTTCGAGTTATTAATTAAATTAAGGGAAAAAATGTTGACAAAAATCAGGTTTTATTTTTTTTACTTTACTTGCGAATCCCGTATTTCTTAAACCAAACGTCTTAGAAAAAAACTGATAGCCCAAAGCGGATAGGAAATTTAACGGACTACAACTTTAATTAAATACATTTTTTTGGGAAACTAACCGTTTTCACAGAAATTCTGAAAATAATGAAAAAATTTATTAAAATAAATTTTGGAAATTTATTTTTCTTTTACCTACACCTTGCTCATTATTTTCAGAATTTCTGAGAAAATGGTTAGTTTTCCAAAAAATTTTATTTGACAAAAGTTGTAGCCCATTAAATTCCCTATCCGATTTGAATCATCAGTTTTTTTCTAAGAAATTTCGTTTAAGAGATACGGGGTTCGTAAGAAAAGTAAAAAAAAAAAAACCTGATTTTTTAACATTTTTTCTTTTAATTTAATTTATAACCTTAATTAAGATTAAAAAATCAATAATATTGGCGCTATGGGCGTTTGAAATCAGAAATTCAAAAAATTACTTTAAATGGATGTCCCCCCAAGGGTAAAAATTTGTCTTAGAAAAGTGTCCTTTATTTCCACCTAAAAAGTTCTTTACAATCACGGCGACACCCTGTATAAGGGGAATTAGTTTGGGAATCACGAAAATTAGAGAAATTAATGAGGAATTTGAGAAATTAGTAACAATCCTGGGAATTAGTATACACTTTTTTGCAGGGGCTTACCCCTCGCTAATCACTAAAACTCCGTGTTTGGTATTAACTATTAACCAAATTTAAAAGCTTATATATTAATAATATATAAAATTTAAACTGACATACAACATATTATTATTATGATGATAATAGTTTTATTGATGTTTTAGTATGCGAACATATGTACGAGTATTATGCTAACACATTTATATATTCTATTCTATATATTTTTGTATTGTTGTACTCGGAATTGTTGTAGCTATTGTTATTACATTATTATACAATTTGTAAACATAAAAGTATATTTTACGTTTACAAAGTGTTCTATTCGTTCTAATACAAAAAAAGATAATAAAATTTGTCGCCTAAACCTATCATGATTTTTTTAAAGTAAAGAACCTTGGCCTGACGCAGGAACCTAGGGAAACATGTAAACTTAAAAATTTCTTTATTTTCTGTACTCTCGAGTTAACCTTCTTTCTTGTAGTAAAAAAAAATTTTTAATTAATTACAGGAGCGAAAATTTTGTTTAATATACTAATGGGTATCTTGCAGTAAAAGAATACCTGTTTAAATTTAATTAAAACGATCAGAAATAGTTAGAATTTAATAAAATTTAATAAAGCTTTTATTAATAGAAACAAAGGCACATATAATAAATTGGAACGATTATTATTCAATTTTCGCAAGAATAAGAAGGGCGAAGCTCTCGTGTATTGCTGGGGGAATTTGGAGTACCTACAATTTTCGTTTGAAGAAATATTTTCGTAAAATTTTCATACCCACCTGAACCGAGCATAAATATTCGAATTACGTCATCAGAGATAAAAACAAAGTTTAACATTATACGCGATTTTACAGAAGTTGATTGCTTTATCCACTTATAAACAATGTCCATTGGAAGCGCATCAAAGAGCTTTGAATTAACAAGTTAATATTCTGTGTTTATTTTGTTAAGTGTGCGCAGACAGTTTGAATTACAATATCGTGATATAGCAATGTAAACGCATTAGAACAATATTACAGCCTTCTAAGACTTGCCTTATTAAATTTATGCTCTATCACTTTCCATTAAATCCTATGAATTGCTAAATAATCCTACTTAGCCATTAATTTGTTGCAATTAGTCCTAGTTGTAATTAGTTTTAGATTAGTTTTGCGACAAACAACATTAAAGACAATATTTTACTCGATGCTGCAGTGATTTATGATTTTTCACCTGACCGTCCGGCTTGGAGATAATTCAACTCTCTCGGGAATCGAACCGTTAAATACCAAACTTCGCATAGCGCGTGGATAAAAACGAATACAAAAAAATTATTTCTTTTGTAAAAATTAGATGCTCTGAAGCATACACTTTTCTAGTTTTTTCGAGCTTAGGGCACGTCAGTACGAGATTCGCAGTCGTTACTTACGCACAGTTTATTTGGATCCGCATACAGACCTCCAGGGAACTCCTTGATGTCTGATGAAGTTCTACTAGACGTAAATCGCAAAAACGCCAAATGAAAAACACGCACGACAAGTAAGAGCGATTGCTTAAAAAAAGTTCACAAATGAAACGGGGCAAAAACGCAAAGGAAACTGTGAACATGGAAAGGCTAATGTGTGCCATTTGTTTCGCGTTTGTTGAACCAGGATCAGGTGTAAGCTATCAATTGAAAATAAATTGTTTGGTTTTGTGTTTGATCAGATGAAAAACCCTCTTCGTATATTTTTGTTAATTTTATCTTCCGCAACTACCCATGTTCAACATCGGAATAATTAAATGCGCCATGATTACTGTATAACTTACATAATTTATATTATCATGTTGATTACACCTACTACTGGCTGAACTTTTAATAAATAGCTAGTAGCATAATATTTCATAAAACTAGCGAGATATTTGTTTTGTTTTACCAGACGGTGCTTAAACATTTTCTTTTTACATTTTATTTTATATATTATGCGCTTCTCTCCGATATTTGGTTTAAATAAAAATTGAACGCATACTTATATTGTAAAAAATATATTTTTCTTAGTTTTCCCCTTTGGAAAGGTATTGTTTATTTACCTGCTTATAAACCACGTCCTCCTTGCGGATTGAATGACGTGCAAAGAAGACAAAGATAGCTGCGAGCGCTGGAATCCTAAAACTTAAAGATAACACAAGAAGCTTTAAATCCAAAAACTCTCACCAAGTATTTCTAACTGACCTATATACGCCTGAAAAGTTTAAAATAATACAAAGATATAAAGTAAAGTAATTTGTATTTTCAGAACAAGATTAAAACGATAACCAACACTCGAAAGTGTTCAAGTGAAACTTGACGTTTAACAAAAAACTATAGCATAACTTTACGCTGTGGAATGATAATCATTCATTTCTAATGTTCAAAAGCGGCAACTGATATTATAAAACTTTGAAAGAAATGCGTCTGAGTTCATGAAAATGAGACAGATAGAAGTAGTATTCATGTCGTACCAAAGTAACATTCTCTATACCACGTGACATGTTATTAAATAGTTAAATTCAAATTAAAATAAGTAGCGCGAAAACATCGTCTGACGTTACGGAGTAATGAAGTACCGTCACACGGGAAAAGCCGTCATACACATTACATGTACAAGATCAACCCCTGTTGTTTTACTTGTCTGTGAAGCTGTATAGTTCTGATATATTAAATATACCTATCAACAATAATAGTACTAGTAATAATTACTTTTTACCTTTTTACATTTTAATATAAAAATTTTATTCGACCAGGGTTGTAAATTCAAAAAGTCTTCAAGTATGTAAAAAAAATATAATAATAATAATATTAATAAAAATATTTGCCAAATTCTTATTATCGAGACTACCACAAAACTGTTTGCACTAGGTTCAACATAGTTTATCTACTATTCCGGGGAGAGAGACCAACTTTCTCGTGACAACTCTGTGTTTTGGAGGGCATGTGACTTGAAAAAAAATTCTTAAAATGATTAATGTGAATTACAATTTGCTTTTGTCCGTAAATATTATTAAATCTGTAAATGTAATTTGTTTAAGTTTTAAAATCGTTTAGTCGGAAATAACATTTAAAAACGTGAAAGCAGTAATTACCTCGTCATAAACCTCAAACTTTGATTCACAAAATTAAATTATATATTTATTCCAACTCAAAGCGGTTAATTATACAGGGTGTATAATAAAATATTTAACTAACTTTAATTTTCTTTTCTACATTCAAACCTTCGAGAGTGAGGCCTCCTTAAAGCATTTTATTTTAATTTCCACCTTCGGGTAGCCATAGCTCCGAAAATATTGGTTTTTCAGTAAAAATAGTTTATTGCTTTTTTAAAGAGCGTGAAATAATCTACAAATTAGATTCAAACCTTTTATTGTCTAAAATCAACGGTTTTCAAGTTATGAATGAAACTAAGGAAAAATATGTTAAAAAATTCAGTATACACCCTCTGCAGGTTTATAAAGACTAAATGAGTTTCCTGTCCTACCGATGTTATTTTCTCTATCAATTGCTGGATCACGAAGATTTTATCCATGCACTCTGCTCCTCGCTGATCTTATTATCTAGACCAGTGTTTTCCAATGCGGGCCCACAGAATTAGACACTAAGTACATGGGGACCCCCAGAAAGAATTTCGTTACAAAAATTAAAATTAAAGCAACTAAAAGGACAAAGCAAAATAAATTAAAAATTAAAAAAAATAAACGAAGAGCATTCTCTCTGAATACAGGGGGAGTAGAAAAAATCGAAACCAAAAAATCTATTTTTTCTATTTTTCCCTATTTATAGAAACGGTGCGACCAAATAGAAAAATTTAAATGAACCAAAATGTAGAGAATAAAATTTACCTACAAGAAAAAATGCCTATTCTTGTTTAAGCCGCTATCAGTCAGAAACTGCGCGACAAAATAACAAAATGTATATAAACAAAATTGAAGGCAATAAAATTTTCAACAAAAAACGTCTAATAAGTTTTGCAGTAAAATGAATTTTTATATGCCAAAAAAACGGCTTCAAAACAGGGAATTTGCATTGTTAACATAGGGACTTCCGAATTTCATTATGAATTACTGCAGCTAGCACCCAAATATTAGAGCTAGCACCATTACAGGGTTTTCAATTATTTGATGTTTTATTGAAAGCAAGAAAAACAAAATTGATGTGATTAGTCCTAAGAAATTCATTCATTGTTCCGTTTTAAGAAATTTATTATTTACAAATAAGAAATTTTATTTTTGGATTAATAAATCTCAAAATGAAATACAGTCGAGTCTCGAAACAGTGAATAGCGAAAATCCTTGCTTTATCTTTTGCATTTCACAAAAAGCATTTGTGTATTTCAAGTTTTAGGTTCTCAGTTTTTCGGTCCCAGAAAATATTTTGTACCAATCAAAGCGAATAAAAGCTTTCTTTGATTATAATAATTAGAAGGTATTTCGTTCATCACATTGCCGAAAAAATTCAGCATCGTTAATCTTACAAAATAAAAAACAAAAAGTATTATTACAAAAAATGTTGCCCGTGAAAAGAAATTAATAACTTTACACAGAGCTTAAAAGAATTTTACGCAACAATAGAGATGATAATATTTAAAAAAAATATATAAAATTTAAATTAAAAATTCGAATTATAGATGAATTATAAGTTCATTTAACTTAACGTGAAAACAATTTAAAATTAAAGAAAAGAGGGAAGGAATTAGATGATAAGCATAATCATCAAAGGACTCGAGGATAATGCATGAGAATTATTATAAAATTTAAAATAAAAGTTTTATTTAAAATAAAATTTCAGAAGCAAAACTTATTTAAATAAAATTATAATTGAATATAATTTAAATAATTGTGCTATAAGGAACAAACGCACTAATTAACTGTTATTGAATCCGTGTGCGTGCTTATGAACTTGTGTTTCCGTTTATTAACAAGAACCGGATTAGTGGTTTGATTGATACTAAACCTAATGTATTTGTGTATGTGGAAACACACAACTCAAGTTAATTGTTGATGCTTTAGTAGGAAATATTTTAATTATTTTCAATTTATAAATTAAATTAAATTTATTATAATCACTTAAATTAAAGGATATTCGTCCTAGCTGATCTAAGCAAGGAGAAAAAAAGTAAATCCTGATTAATTGATTGGGTAGTTCGGTAATGTTTAACTTATGCAATAGATTATCAGGTAACGTTAATTATTGTTTACTGCTTGTTGGTGAATGCATCGATTCCGATCATATCGATAAATTCGATCGAGCCTCTAATTTATCAAATTTGTTCCAAGCGGTTGAAAACCTAACTAAATACACTGAAAATTTTCCGCTTTATCGAGTGTACAGAATAGTTGCAGGTTGTATGTACATCTCATCTACAGCGTGATGTAATTAACTGTAAATGGGAGATATCTACTATAATACACAGCAATATATGTGGAGGCTATTCGAACAACGTTTTTGATATAGAATTTAAGTAAATATAATTTAAATTGTGAACTAAAATGAACCCAGCAAAATCCATTAATACCTCAATTGTGTAAATTTTGCGATTAATTTGTTATCGTTTTCGAATTTCTAATTAGTTAGATGAGTGACATTTTCTTAATGTAAATGTTATGTATAGGATATTAAATGTTTCCGAACTTCGTCATTACTATCTGTGTTATTATAATAGTAATACGTAAGTTATAACTTTATTTTGGCATTTTGGTTTAAGGATAAATTTATAAAATAATCGAATTAAAAAAATTTTTCATTACTCCGGGAATACCCCGAGTTAAAATTCAAATCTGTGGCTCACATATAGTAACGTTAACGAATTCCTTATTACATCTCGAGAAGCTTCTCAGGGGAACATTATTGAACCCTTACTGTTTCAACTTAACCGCGACGGCGACGCCGAGAATTTTCCAGTAGAGCAATTGAAAATTATTATTCAGATTAACGAATACTCATGGAAATTGAGCATTTCTCTCTAAAAATTGTGTATCGCATTCTTTCGGTGTTTTGGAAAATACAAAATTATTAATAATTTTTCCAACGTCTGCAAATTAAAATTCTCTTATAAAAACGTAGGGTTACCTCAGAATGGATTTTGTATTCTCTTTGTAGTCGCTTTTGAAATGCGATAAGAGGTTCGATACTACACTACTTCACCTTATATTCCCCTAGAACTTTCGTTTTGTTAATCCTCAACTTTATGTAATAAAATTATCATAAATTTACGTAATGTCTGGAAGGGGTTTAGAAAATACCTTGTAAACAAAATTTCAAAAAAATTTCTTGAAATAACTCGATTATAAAACGAAATATTTTCATTACTTATTTAAATAAAAAATAAAATCATAAAATATATTATAAAAACTTATAGGAAAAAAGAAATGTTTTTTAAATTGAAAGTCGATCAAAAGCAATTCAAAACTTGGCAAAAAATGTAAATCAAATTATTTAACAAAAAATATTGCTTCTGTTTTGGATAAACAAGACGAGGGTTGCCGCAAATTTATTTAAAGTGAAAGGACTTTATAAGTTACAGATTTTTTTAAATGTACACTAAAAAAACTGGGAGGAATTCCGCTTAGGATATTTTTATAAAAATGAGTAACACAATATTTTTTATACTTCAACAAAACATAAATAAATACTTTGAAAAGAAGTATTTATTTAATTTGAATAAATTTAACCAATATTAATTTGAAATCTAAGTAAATATTATTCGATAAAATTTCTATTCATTATTAACAATTCTTCTCAATTTTATGCTTTTTAAGTTTTAAAAACAGTTTAAATATTTACTGTGGTAGTTGAATGTAATTTTGCTATGTCGTCGTTTGGAATTAAACAATCCCGCAGAGTTTCTTTCAGTGTAGAACATTCCAATATGCAAAAATGTTTAGTTTTTCAAAATGCAAATTGATTTTTCGAATTATTATTTTAAATAATTGAATTAATTAAGTATAATTTTATATTTAAAAATATATAATATTTTTACTTGGTGTACCCTTGTTAAATGGATACCAGTTGTCACATAAATCTATCGTTCGACCCACTGAGATTTGGGCATAACTATGGGTTTACTATAAACAACTCACGAAATGTACCTTATGCCCGACTTGAGGATTTCTAGAAAATCTCGAAAGTATGAATTAGAAATATATGTATGTACATTCAGGGACATATGTACATTAATGTACAAAAATAGTTTAATTAGAAAAATTTTAATAATCAAAATAATTTTATTATTTAATGAATGGAATTAATTAAATAAAGCTACCGATGCTGGAAAAACTTTTGCTGGTAAAAGCACATTCAAAGTAAATTCAATTAAAAGTGTAAAAGTTAAATTAGAGTAAACTTTATTGCGATTTTATGAATTAGCAATTTTTTCAAATAAATTATACCGTAATTACAGGTAAAATTACGTTAGGTATGATACTTTACAATAATTAATTACGGATAAATAGTACTCTATGTAAATTTCAAAAAAGTTTATGAAAATATTATAAATAATGATTTATTATGTTCATATCCGGATTAAGACCTGATATAGGTATGTATTTCTTTTTATTAATTTTTCTTTTATTTTAAATTTGGCATTTTTATCAAATTTATCAACCGAAAATTGCTTGGAAATAGATGGGATGATAGGGGGCACTCAATTGACTACAGTCAAGAAGAAGGCGCCATTTGGGCGCCGGATTTTTAGTCGCCGGATTTTTAGACGCTGGATTTTTGGGCGCCGGAACCTTTAAGTGCCAGATATCATATTGAAAGATATGAATCATATCAATAACTCCTACAGGCTAAGTAAGGGGGAGTATTTTTTTAAATATTGCAAAAAAATGCAGGTTTATTGAAGATGTTTTCAAAAACCCTTACGTAATTAATGGACAGTCCCTAAGGTGATATAAATAACTTTTGCACCGCTAATTGTTGATACAGAAACAAATAAATAAATAAATAAATAAATAAAATAGGCGCCTTTTCAAAGTTACACATTTTATTATTAATTCATTAAAACATTATGTGCAATTCCTCCAAGATATTCCAATAATGTTCTATCTTGGGTGTAATTTTTACCCCCCTCCCTCCTCTTCTTTATATTTAAAATACATGAATGACAATACAGGGTTCCCACTTGTGTGGAATACCTGAAAAACTCAGGGAATTTAAAACTTGTCAGGGAAAGTCATGGAAAGTCAGGGAATGTCAGGAAAAAACAAAAATTTTGTCAAGGAAATATTTTTAAATTTGAAATAATTTTTTTACCGGCGCCCAAAAGTCTAGTGCCTAAACGGCACAATTACAATTAATTAATTAATTACAATTAATTACAGTAAAACAATAATTTATTGTATGTAATATATTTGTCCAGCTTCCAGCAGAGAAAGAATTGTTATAATAAACAGCGTAAGATGTTTTACGCAAAAATAAGTCATTTTGTGGCAAGTCGGTAATACGATCGACAATCATAAATCAACCACAAAACGTCACATTTGCTCCGAATAAATTATACTAAATTTAAATAAAGTTACTGTTACATCAAAGTACTTTAGTGCCGCTTGTCACCGGTGATAAAATAAAACAATGTATTTTATAAAAATAAAATTTTTAATGTAATAATTGAATGACATAAAGTGATTTTAAAGACGAAGATATTTTTAAAAGACCTTTCAATTCTAATTAAAGCAAGCTTATCAAAAATATTCCTAAGATTGAAAAATTGAGAACATAAATCTCTAACAAATCCCTAGTTAAAGTTAAATCATCTCTAAGTAACATTCAACATTCCGGAACAACATTTCGGTTATTTTATAAGTGTATCGCGGTTATGCATCCTCTCGAGATTTGTCCAAGTAACCGAGTTAGTTAACGATAAGAGATCCAACTTGGCTTGTTTTATTTACTTTGTACACTTTTATCCCGGAACAGCACCAAGCATTGTTCGACCGAAAAAAGGAAATCTTACACATGACAAATTTTAAAATATTCCTTTTGCATTATTAAAAGTGCTTTTTTTTCTTCATTTTAAGATTTACTACTTTCCTTTGAAAATACATAATAAAAAAACTGGTGTATCTTGGATGTTGTTAAACTTCAGAGCCACTCATGCACGGTCAGTTAAGAAAATTAAGTTTGTTTGTTATTTTCGTGGTTTTAATTTAGATTATTAAAAGTTTGACTAAAAAGAAGAAGTTAAAACGAGATAATATTGTAATTGCTTTTGTTGAAGACTTAGTTAAGTAATAAAAAATTTACGTTTAATAAACATCACTTTCTAAGTTAGTTAAAGTTTTTGAAAATAAACTTGCAACTTTCTCGCGGTAGCTTATTCTAACGGGTTTTGTTGTAATTGTGAAAATTGTTAATTCCGAAATACATATTCGGGTAAAAATTGAATTTTTAAAATGTACAGACGCGGGGTGCATTAATTTTTATTTTAGTTATTCATTACATTTTTGTCAATTAATATTTGGAGTCGCGAGTGTTGTTTTATAAATTCACAAAGTGACCCCAATTTTATTTGAGTTTATTTGGGAGAAAACTAAACTAAATGTAAAAATTATTCAAAATAAACAGAATTTGGTTTAACAAACCACAAAATAGCCAAGTGTGGGTCTCAGAAGTAGGTACTCGTGGTTGAATTTTCAGTTTTAATTAAACAAAAGTATATTAATATAAGAGTTGCTGACTTTGCACATCTCGTTAAATATTTGAGTACAATTGACGAAAGTGCCTAAATTTGCAATAACACTAAAGGCGAGTAAGTACATGTCGGCAAATAACATTAGCGTCAACGCAAACTTGAGAATTATTATAAAGCCCGTATAACCACACTTGATGTTTGTAACCTGTGCACACCTAAGCATATTGTATTGTTTTAATAAGTATCTTAGAACCAAACTGTAAACTTAAGCTGTTCTAAGTTGAACATATATTAATATTTCATCTCGAATAATGAGATTACTAAACACAAGCTGCAAATACGCTGTATATAATACACTCTAAGGTTAAACAATTTAAACAAATAATACCATTCACGTGCCAGCACAAAAACTATAACGAATAGCTTTACTACCTTTTGTCTTATATTTAACAATAACTTGTTAAAATTGCTAGGACTCAATTTAATTGCAAGGATATACAGGACGATTCCGAAAGACGCGAGATGCCAATATTATGCTGTATACCCACCTTTAGAAATTTAAACTTTTTATTTTTCCAACTAAATAATAACATTATAAAAATATTATTCAAAGAATTTTATTCTAAAAATGAAATTTGCCAGAAGCAATTTTCATCAAAATAAAATATAATAAATAAATCTCAAGAATAATTTGGATATTTTTTACTTTTTGAATTTTTGATAATAGTTCCGAGATGTTTTGAAAAATACAAATTAAATTATATACATTTTTATAGAAGATTATCCTTTTATATCTAACAACAATATTAAGATGTTTGTTTTTATGAGAAATTTAAATAAGAAAATCCTAAGTTAAATTTGATATTAATTAAATGTTTTAGGTAAAAACATCAACAATAATTACTGTATTATAAAGCAACATATAGCGGTGCTGTTGAATATGTTTTTAAATGAAAAGGTCTGGGGTTTACATGGAAGCCTGGGCAATTGTAGAAAGGAATGGCTTAATGCCATTACTGACGCCATTACACGCATGAAAGATTATGGTATCCTGCACGTACGGTTATTATACTAGGATGATAAATTATAAGAAATATACGAAATAAAAATTATTGTCGTATCACTACATTCAATTATTTTTTAAATAATAAGAAATATAAATTTTATCAAACGCAATATTTGAACGTTAGGAAAATCCTATATAGTTTATGGACTTTCGCCCTTCCTTATTTTATTGTTAAAAACCTACACAAAAGCTCAAATTTAACAAAATAAATGTTCGCTACCAAACGTTTCGTAATCATCGATTGCCCTAATTAATTTGTCTAGACCCCAGTTAAAGTTGATTAAATTGGCTTGGTGTCGGCGATGGTGCAGGTACAGAGCGAAAATTCCGGATTTAATTTCAAATGCATTTTGAATTTCTACATTTATACGTGTTAGATATATATATAATTTTAAATTTGAGTATAAACTTTTACTAACTGCGTTTGTTTATTAGATCAATAATAAGAATGCATTGCTCAGTTTGAATTATATATTAGATAGATGTGTTTTATGTTAATGCATAACACGAGAAATATTATGCAGAATGCATTAATAAAGTCTCGAGTTTATTATAACAACAGCTTTTGTTAATCTTTCATAAAATATTTCCAGTTGAACTCGAAAAATTAAGAAAAAGTTTAGAATTACGAATATCAATTTATTTATGTTCAGCCCACATAGAACCTCAGGCGCTATTTTATTTTTAAAAAATGTAAGCCTATTGTAATGTCGGTTGGTTTATCTAATTTTGAAAATAAATTCACTTACTTAATCCTTCCTTAAAAATATTATGTCTAATATAAGTGTCTATAGATGGAAAAAATCTTGTATAAGGAAATGAAAGTTCAATTTTCAGATAAAATTTTCAAATTTTGTATCTAGAAAACTTTGTATACAAAAACAATTTTTAAAAAATTTTCGAAAAAGCCAGATTGTTTTTTTTTATTCGTATTTAACGGAACAGAAATAAAACTATTTGCTTACAGCAATATTTATAAAATTTGTTAAGCCCAGGGTCGGTTCAAAAGAACATGAAAATATATGCATCAGTGAAAAATACTATGCCTCGCTCTAAGTGGCCATTAATTAATATTAATAAACATAAATTTATAAAACGTTTTCAAGCAAAGATACTTCTTCGAGACGTCCCCGTCCGTTTCCGTCGTTAAATTTGAAAAATTTTGAAAAACAAAATTTTCCAATTTTCACTTTACATTTTTTTTCTTCAAAATTTCGTTTCCAGTTTACGGCTTTCGCGATTGAGATGGGTAAAATATTTATCCCATCAATTTTGTGGAAAACCACCGTACTTAATCAATGCCGTTTAAAATTTGAAAATCGGTCCTTAAATAATACCACCACGACCAAATAAAGAAAATTTGTCAAAAATCGCTTTCTAGCAGAATAAATCGACGAAATGTCGATTTTACTCACCGAAAATTTTCATTTCAAATCGCGACAATTTTTGTCCCTTTTAAACGTAGCCGAACGGTTTTTCGAAAAACTCCAAATCAGATTTACGCTTTCTTTTCGCGATCAATGTAAAAATTTAAAAAAATTTAATTTTTAAAATGTAAGTAAAATCATTTAGATCTAAAGCGTGTTGACGCTTTTAAAAATGCTTGGCAGAGTAATTTGACGGTAAAATTTTGTCGATGAGTATGCGGAATCGTTGACAAGAATTAAGCATTTAATAATTTTAACTTTTTTCAACATCGTTAGGTCGAGGTCCTAAAAAAATGATAGAATTCGGGTTATTTTTGGAATTTCAAAAAAAAACATAAATTTATAAACAAAATTTGATCCAAATACCAAATTGCTTTTACGTGATGGCCCCATCCGTTTCCGTTGCTAAATTTCAAAAATTTTACAACAAATTTTCCGGATAATTTTAAAATACGTCTCTGTCCCTATGCAAGGTTTTTATCCCTGCCGACTACACAAAAAAAATAAATTCTTGTTTTCTGTAAATTCTGTTATTATAATTTTGATAATTTTTTTCACTTAATTTGTTATTTAAAATTTATTATTCAGTTAATTTGTATTATATGAGATGGTCTGTCCTGAAATAAAAAAAAATGTAGAAAATTATTTTAAAATCACATTTAGATATAAAACGTCTGAAACAATACACTTTAAGCAAAAACTACACTTTTTAAAGTTTTTGTAACGACTTTAAATAAACATTTTTACGTATCGACCAAACGATTTGCTATTCTAAGGTTTTCTGCAAGGATACTAACTTCTTTTAGTCATTTTTGAACGTAAAACGACTAGAGCTTTTTTTGGAATTTTTGTGTCTTAGCGAAGCAGTTTATCAGAACGCTTAATGGAATTTTATCGCTTTTTAAATATTATTATAATGATTTAAAATTTGTTGGATACAGCAGTAAATTGAATTAAAATTCTTTTTAGTTTTTTGCCAATTTCGGTTTGAAAATTTTTACATTTACTACACTCCCCAACAAACATCAATTCAAAACTTCATGTAAAAATAGGAGCTTTATTTGAGGAAAACCAACATCGTCTTTTTCATGAATTGAGAAATGGCGACACATTTGTCACCAGCTGCACGAAAGCACCAAAAGGTAACCAAACAAATAAAATAGAACACAAAATAACACATTAGAGCTAAATATAGCGAAACAGTTATATTTTTTTTATTTTGCGCTTTTTCTTAACAAAAATAAACTTAATTTTTGCCTCAAAAACAATTTTTTTCTTTAAGATTTTAATTGCATTAAATATAAACTAATAAATCTCTTTAAAGCAATTGCAACTAAGACGACTAAGCCAAAACTAATAATTTTCCACTAAAAGCAACTATAACTATCTATCACGAAGGAAAAACCAACAAATAATGAAAGTGCTCCTAAAACGTGCGAAACCAATGTACCGTATGTTGGCCGTGTCTTGGTGGATGTGCCAACGATGGTACTAAATAAAATCACTAAAATGAAGAATTATTGTGGATATCGCCGAGGTGCAATGACACTTCATCACCAACGTCGTCGTCGTCGTCGTCCCGATACCAGAGAAACGTCATTACAATATATATACATTTTTTGTTAAAAACTTAATTGGTCGTCAAGTGACAAGGAAGAAACAACAAAAATGTTAACAGTTTTGTAGGTCAAAATCTTTACAATTATTATGATAAATGGTATTAGTAGGCAAGTTATCTTTTTTAGCTAAATCCCTCTCGTGGGATACACTTGACAGCGCCTGTAGTTAGTAGCGGTGTTCATTTATCAGTGAAGAGACTACGAGCGTCAGCGTCATATACCTAAGAGAACAAAGTTAATGATCAGTTTTTTATTATTCTCAAATTCGAGATTACCCTTTTTCGAAATACATTGTTGGGTAGAGATTTATTACGTGTTTTATATCCTCAGGATTTCCAACTGCATAAAAACATACGATGTTACATTATAATGTGATACAAACAAAACGAAGTTATATTCGATACACAACTCCTATTTCCTACTTGATATGCATTGGAGTATTTGACTGTGAAAGAGAGTACTTTGTTTGGAATTGCTCTAGATTTATGATGTGCTTTCAAACTATGAGTTACAGCCATTTCCAATGGTTTCCTTTACAAATTTTAACGGAACGGCTGGAGAGTTATTTACTTAAACTTCGTCGAGTTAATATTAAATATGCGGTTACAACCTACCCCACTCACACACAATGCATATTTTTTCCAAAGTTACTCAATTTATTTATAAAATGCCCAATTCTTCATGAAAATGCTTTATGAAAGGCTTTTTAAAATGCGATCTAAATCGATTTTCATCTATCAACTCTTTGTGTGTCACTGTAGATTATTGATGTGAAATATGTCATACAACTTTATTTCACTGCGTACGAAGTGTATTGAAGTGAACACTTATGAATTTTTGCTTTCATGAAATAACTTCGACATTGGATGTTTTTAAACTTACATCCATTTATTCCCGAACAAAACTATTTTCAACTCTTTAAATATGACGACAATTTATATTCCTACATCGAAAACTTTGAAAGTCGACTCTTAATTTCTTGCAAACCGCTGACGGAATGCTTCTAGATCTTACGCTGTTTAATAATTAAATAATAAATATAAAAATTAATTGTTAAACTTTACGCAACGTAAATCTGGAATAATATTATTAGTAAACTTTAAATACCTACATAAAACTTTTACGACACGAAAACTCAAACTAAATTTATTTATTTGCAAATATTTATTTCGAAAAGTACAAAGTATCCAAAACGTAACAACATTTTTATTATTCTGCCGTTTCTCATATTAAAGTAAAAGAACGTTTCAAATTATAGTAAAAATGTAATGGCACACAACTTTGTAGTAAACATGCAATCACCAAAATTTATTATAATATTATTATTCTTAGTTTGTGTATAGCAACCAAAAATCGAAGAAACGCAGTTGGCAAATATAGTAAGTTTTTAAAATGAACAAGTGCCAGCTTAATTGAGCAAGAGCAGTTTAAACAACAATTGCATATTGAATGACCATTATCGAATTATCGAATTCGTGATTGAATTATCATTCCATTTCTATCCAGTTTGTTATACCACAAGCAACTTCATAAACAACCCACGTTTTCATTGTGCTGAATTTTTCTAAACTGGAAAGTTGAAACATATTTACCACCTCATAATTTTTAATTCCACCAAGATTAAGTTTGTAGTATTTTTCGCTGATTTTGTCTTTTATGAACCAACTCTGGACTTAGCAAATTTATATTTTGCAAATATAAATTTAAAAATAAATTTTGCTAAAATAAATATTGCTTTAAAATGAAAATATTTTCAAATCCTTCGTTCAGGCCCAAGCCAATAATGCAATATACTAATAAAATCTTTTTAGATTCCAATTTCAGATGAACCGTTTTTGAGTTATGATGGCCACCGCAGCTGATGCTCAAAAAAAGGCGCTCCTGGAATATAACTGTAGTTCCGCCATTTTTAAATATTTTTCAATGAAAAAAATTTTACAAGTACATGAAAATATGTAGTAATGAATGTTGTTCTCAATTTTACAATAAAAATTTATTGTTCTGTCGAAAAAAAATCAAGAAAATCACGTCACTTTTTTCGAAATTCGTTGACTTTAAAATAATATTAAAATTAATAATATTTTTTAAAGAATTTCGAGTTAAAGAATATAAATAGCGATGATTACACTGAAGCATTTTTTTGAAATTCAGCTTTGGACAACACCACCAAAGGCTAAATGTAGATGATTCATTGAAAAATTCAACCAAGTAAATAAAAGAAAGCCAACAAACAACTTTCCCGACTTTGAAAACTTTTATATTCAAATTTTCTAATTTACTAAATCATAATTGCTAAAAAATTTAATAACAAATTAAAATCCATTGTGGATTAATAATAATTGAAAGATTTTATAATTAATTTAATAATAATTATGCAAATTAATTGATTATTTTGGTTTTTGAAGAAAGGAGCCATCACCTGGTTAATTAGCTTTGACTACAGTTTGTTTAAAATGTGTTATTTGAAATTAAAAAAAAAAGTATGATTTTAGTAATCTCGCCTGCGAGGAGGTTTTTGTAGACAAAAATAAAAACGTGGTTTTAAATTTTGAAATTTTGAAATTCAGCGTACGACATGCAGTTGTGCAGTAATCGTATTAACAATGATGTTTCTACTGGTAAACTTACTCGTAGTTATGTTGTCAAGTGCATTTAGAATGAATAATTCATTTAAAAATAAAATTTTAACCCTACCTGGTCTATAAAGATAAACACGTAAAATCTCTGAAACAAAATTAAAATCTGCAATATGTAAAACGTTGGGCTTCTGAGCCGTTAATTTCTCATACATATTCAAATTTCAGATGCGGCTTACATCTGCCATTGCTTTTATCTTTTACTTCTGCTTTTTAATTTTACCTTTTTAAAACCCAATACTTAAGTGAACTTTATATTCGATGTTAATTGATTAAAGTTTTTTCAAAATTCACCCTGAAAAGTTTTTAATAAAAGCATTTTTCTTTTCTACTCCAGATCATATTTTGAGATGAAATATACGTGCAGTAAATCGCTCCTTATAATAATGTCGATCCCATTATATTCTGGGTCAAGGCATCTAAATATACAATTTCATCGATAACCCCGTATCGCCGCGAATAAAAGGCGTGAAAAATATTTTCCATATTGGAGTTTGTGGAAGACATTCTTCTCGATCGAGCTTTCGCTGCTTTTATTTTTTACAATTTGTTCGCCACGTCATATTGTTAATCTATACAAATTTGTAGATTTCGCTAAATTTATTTATTTATCATTCCGTGCTTTCGGTCGACTATAGAATAAGTTTTCAAATTTTTCAATTTAGTTGCCAACGACGACTCATCTCGATTGCATTCTTATTTTTAATAAATTATTATATCACAGATTTCCCACCCACTTACCTTTTCTTTCTTCACCATTGTTTGTTTTTCTATTGCAATTTATTAATTTATCGAATTATCTGTTTTTTATTTAGATTGAAATTACATTAATTTCTATTATGTTGGAAGTGCATGTAAGATCTAACAGCGATAAGTTTTTTGAATAAAATTTAAATTTTTAATTTCGATCGACCTTCGTGCCACAAACTTTAATTAAAAACGAATTAATTTATTTAATCTTCTGTATACCTAATGGTAGCTTTGAAAAAATATTTTATTTAATAATTTAATTTTGAGTATTTCATTAGGCTTCATGCAAATTTCGACCACAATGTATATTTAATTCTCAATTTGTTGCGTACAAAATAAATTATAGTTTTATCATCAAGCAGTTTCCTTATAAATGTTTCTGATGCCACGTCAATCATACAGCAAGTGCAATCAATCCAATTTTTGGAAGTAACGTAACTTATTAGAATTTGGTGAGCTTTGTAAATGTTTGATGTTAACATTGTATTTTTTTTAAACAGCTACTTTATCGCTATTCTTCGAATTCTCTCTTTGATCTTTCAGTCGGTCGTTTCAGTTACAACGCGCAAATTATTTATCTAGCTTTATACTGTCTGTCCCGTTATTTTGTCAATTTTCTCTCAGGGAAATTTAAGAGTAGTCTATAAAATAAAAAGTTTTCCACTTTGCATAGTTTTTCAATAAACAGAAATAGGTGCGTTGACGAAGAAATTTACAGCAGAACGTTCGGTAAAAATTTTATTAAGTGCACTTTCTGATTTAACTTCCAATGTGATAATTTTAATACATTACATTTAATTACTAATTTTCACTATTTTTTAATGTATATGAAATTCTTCGAGTAAACCCAATCCACAAGTTAAACTGTCGAATGCTGCTTCGCATGGATCATCTTGTTTTGGATGCTTGCAATCCTTTTCGAGCCTATCGAGAAATTCCTGATTTGTAGCTTTCAGCGCTTTTTGTGCAGCTTCTATATCAATTATTCCTGTCTGGTCCACAATTTTTGCTTTTATATAGGAACACCTTAAGTAGCACTTCAACCCTCTGTCGTTAACTATTATTGCTTCCTTTTCTAATTTAAGAAGTACTGCAACATCGACTTGGCTTTCCTTTATACACTCCTCGCGAAATTGCAAACCAACAGTTTCCAAGTAATTGTCGATTGCTAATGCCATGCTCTAGAAACAAAATCTTTTATTTCTTAATATTATATTAAATTTGAGTCAATATTTACCTTTAGGCCCTGACAATTGGCCAAAGCCGCAAGGCTTACTAAAGCAAACACTACAATAATTTTCATTTCTGAAAGCTTCTTGATCAATTGTTGATGTAATTTCTTGTAGCTACCTTTTATATAAAACTGCTTTTATATAACGAAGTAATTTAAAATTATAATTAATAATTACTTAACGGTTTTTTACTGCGTCGTCGTTTACCCATACACCGAGTTTTTTGTTAAAAAAAAAAACTTTGTAATTTTTCCAACAAACATGAAATTTAATTAATAAATTAAATAGGAAGTCGTTGACTATAAACCTTAGACAAAATAATTTAAATAAAATAAAGTCAAGATCAAAAAAAAATTAAATTTTATATTTCGAGTCAAAGTAACAATATTCAATTTTATACGTATGAAGGCTTTCTACGTTAAATTAAATTATAATAAAAATAAATTAAATATTATATCGTAGTTTAGCAACTTTACAGCTCGGTTCTTGAAAGATAAGGTTTTGTGATCTTACTTGATGAAGGGTCGGTACAATTTTGAATGTTATTCGAGTCCAAATTACAATTTATATAAACATAGTTACAGGATTTGAGAGAAATGAATAATCTATAATCTAAATTGCTTAAATGTTATAGTATAGCTTTGGTTTTGAAATAAAATTAACGACAAATTAATTGCAGCACTAATAATTCAAATTAAATTTAAATTCAAAAATCTGTGATTACTGATAATAATAAAAAAAAATCGGATGTGGCCATGCCCATAATTTTACATGCTTTTAAATAACAATGAATTTAAAAAAAGACTTTTTGTAAAAACAATTTAAAAAAAATTAGAAAAACGTTTGTAAAAACTTATAAATGAAAATGGGATATTTACACGATTATTGCTTAACACTTTTTTATTATTATTTTGGAGAAAAATACTGTTCTTAATAACTAAAATGTAGAATAGGAATCGCGTCAGGAATCGCTTTACATGTGTCCTTTTTGCCCGGACAATTGCCAAAGAAATTAAGGAGGTGCACAACTAGATGCTATAAGGGTCTCAAACACAAAATTTCAACTTTCTACGACTACGAATAAAATTTAAAAAATTAGAAAAAAATAATTTCTTTAATTTACAAAATATTTTTTTTTCATTTCCGTGTACCGATGTTAGCCAAAATCTAATCAGCTCCAAGTCTCAATATTTATGTTTTAGATATGAAATTTTGTTAAAAAATTTCTATTATTACTTTTTGAGGCAGAACGCACACAAAATTTGGCTTTTTTTTGGAAGTGAGTCTCGATTTTCCGCTTCTAGAATCTCAACTTTTTTTTTCTGCACGATTACAATAAAAGTCGAAGTGTATTATAAATAATCTATTCATCAATCCGAATTAGTAACCAAGGTCATCCGGTATAATTGCAATTACATACATATTTTACTTTACCATACGAAGTCTGAGAAAGTATTGTAATCGTGCAGAAAAAAAAGTTGAGATTTTGATTAATTTAGACATTTTGGGGTCTCCCAGAAGCGGAAAATCATCATTTCCAAAAAATGTCTGTATGTATGTGGGTAAATTTTGTGTGCACTCTACCTCAAAAAATGAGTACATGAATATTAAGACTTAGAGCTGATTAGGTTTTGGTTAAAATCGGTACACGAAAACGCAAAAAAAATAATATTTTGTTTTCTTATTTTCAAAATTTTATTTTTTTAATATTTATACTAAATTGCATAAATAAAACTGGCAATATTCAACAACAAACAAATCGATTCGACGAACACATCGTGAAAAGATTTCAAGAGTTTAGGATAACCGCAATATTTGAATAGAAGTTGAACCATAAATTACTTTAATTGTGTTCTTGCGACAGTTTTTATCGATTGAAGTGAATTCGTGTGAATACTGCGGCAGTGAAATCATCTCTTAACTTAATTAATTGAGAAATTTCAAACAAAAATTTTAAAAATAAATAAAAATACTTAGTTTACATAAAAATATTGGCTGTTGCGATTAGGAGACACCTAATTTGTTCTCGACCACACTGAACGATGATAAACTTATTGGCTAAACGGAGTGCCAATTTTTTTCATCGGGTATTGATCAAACGAAAGCAAAAACTTAAAATGGAAGAATTGGTCCCCAGAGACCTGCTCGGATCGATTTCAAGATTTAAAAAAACCGAAAGCGAAAAAAAGTCTCTCGATTGGCAATCTGGGCAATAGATGGCTTTGAGTACATTTTGCGTTTTTATTAAAACAATAATTGCTATTCTTGCTTTACCTTTGTAGCAATATTCCATACAATTTTTGTGATATAAAATTGCACAAAATTGCAATTCGAATTTTAATTAATGAACTTAATTAATCTCAATTTAGTTTTTAATATTCGAGGTTTATTTCAATTTTGAGTGTCTATTCATAAAAGTTGGAACAGCTCAATGTAAAGTTTGAATTCAAAATTAATTTTGTTAACTAAAACTATATGAACTAAGTAAGAAGCTTAGTGTGCGTACGGTAACATCAGGTTGGAATTGGTCGGTGTACTACGAAGCAATTTCAAAGTGCTCCTTATACCAAGTTATTTAATTATGCTCTGCAACATTGATTAGACCTTCTCCAAGTCAACATATCTTAATTGAACTCTTATGTTGCATAAACTCTTCGTCTTAAGTTTATAGTAAACTTTATAACTCGCAATAATGCCTCTTCATATGAAATAGTCAAATATTGAATGCTCGAGCAAAGTAATTAAAATTTTCGTTTGTTTGCCAACTAAGTTTACAACTGTTTTTTAAGATTACATTTTAATTTAAAAGCCCTACAGCGCATCATCTCCATTACCTACTTACTTTATTCTTTTCGAAAATTTCTTCAACCAAACCCAATCAGCATTTTTACAATCTGCCGCACACAGCTACGACAATTCACTCTACCCTCGTCGATTTTCTCTATAGATCACTTTCTATACTACTTTTCCCTCTACGCACGTTTATAAATTTTATTTAAAAGTGTACCTAACTAATATTCGTAGCCTTTATGATTGTAAAAAAAATATGCACAAATTATGGACAAATTATTGGGTTGTTTACGTGCTCAACATTGCTGACCCAGACGTTGACAACTTTTTAACCCAATATTGGGTTTGGCATCCAAAAGTTTTTTTTTGTTTCTTATAACATAGGAGACCTACAGTTTAATTAATTCAAAATATATCGATTAAATCAATTCGGTAATCGTTTAAAGTAATTTAATTTTTTTATAAAATATTATGCTGAAAATCTTAAATTGAACGTTAAAAAGGAAAAACCCTGCAAAGTATAAATTATTATAAAGTTTTCATGAAGGGGTTGATGCGAATGACAGTTTATTAAGTAAGTTAATCAAACTTTGATAAATGTTTCCTTTTTAGCTTTTTTAACAACGCTGCTAACAAAACAATTACAGATCGATATTGTTTGTATCAATATTGGGTTGTTTAGTGTTGCTTGTATTTTAATTAAAAGTTTCTTTAACGCGTATTATAAATTTTAAATTGATTTAAAGCGCTTTCGTGTAACCGATAACTTGAAATCTGGATTGAAATTTTAAATTAAATTTAAGACGAAATTATTTAGATTTTTAATTTGAAAATTTAATTTCGGGTGATGGGGGGGGGGGCAGGCCAAGGAAATTTAAATGTTTCGACATTATTATTGTTCTAAAATTTGTATAAAATTTTGCATCGTGATGGAAAGCATATTGAAATAAGGAAAAAAGTTTCATAAAAACTTTCCCGAGATATAAAAGAAATAAATTCAAACGTTAGAGAAAGTTAAAAATCATATGGAAAAAAGTGAAAATCCGTTGTTACAGAAAAGTATTAAGTCGTCGGTAGAATAAAAATTGCTAAAAACGTCATGAACCGAGCATCCATCTGCATGTTAAAAATTCTAGCGGGAAGTCAGATTATCTTTGTTTTATGGTCCATGGAAAATGAGAAATGAAAATGCGAATAACTCCGATTTGAAATAAGCAAAGCTCAAATGAAGAAAATTGAAAGAAAACGTAAATAATATTTTTTTGAAGACTCCCAAATATAATACAGATACATTTTGAATGTTTCGGTTTCTTAATAAAAAAAAGTAACAAGGTTTCCTTCCAAAAAGTTGGGTTGATATCAAACGCACGAGTGGAGACTTGCCAAATCAATTTCAAATCTATAATTAAATCTCATGTCGGTCAATTTACGATAAGAGCAGACAGACAATCTCATTGTTAGGTTTGTCACCTCCGTCAAAAATACTTTTAGCAGATTAACCTTTATTAAATTTCCAGTTAAGTCGGCAAAAAAAATAATTACAGATGCTCTTTTCAAAGTTCTCCAATAATAAATTTCCGAATGTGAAAATAAGTCGTCTATAGTAATTACGAACGAAATTTATTACATTAAGGCTCTAAGTGTATCTTTACAATCTTACTTCAAATGTAATTTATAAAGTAATTTGAACACAATTATTTAATCTATTCGTAGACTTCGTGCCATTATGCCATTAATGCTTGGTATTTGCACGCATTATAACCTTTACGTTTGTCCGTTTATTCACTGCAAAATTACTAAAATAACTGCAATCCGTGTTTTGAGATGGGCCACAAATTAAGATAAAAGTGTCTATTACAACTGAAATGATACGAATTACAACAATAATGCGCCATAACACGATTTTTCTTCTGTTCGACTTACGCGCGCCAACATCTGCGCCGCTCTGCGAATAATTATTATTTATTGGCGAAAAATTTTCGAAAATAATAATTTGTCTCACTTGGCCTGTATATTCAGTTTTAACAGCGTGCAGAGTGCGGCTGACGTTTTTGATAAGATAAAAACTAAATCGCTATATTCAGACGTTCAATCGATATATCTTTTCGAGTGTAGCAGTTTTGCCAGCACTAATTCGTGAATATTTCAGAAATACGTTGGTCCTTAATCAACTTCAAGTGGCAATAATTCATTCCAACGTGAGATGTTTCGTTTAATTCAATATAGATAAAGCAAATCGTTATAAGAAGTCTTGTAAAACACTAAACGATTCGATTTTAATGAACGACGCATTTATCAATCTCTTCGTTTTATTTCATTTAAAATTCAGTAATTGGAATTAACGTCGTGACGTAAGCACGTTCTTGTATTAAAATACCAAAATTTTGAATAATTAAAGGCTTTTGTATCGGCACCTATCACGAAAGCCGATTTTGTAAGTGGCCGTTGCCACGATATTTTAATACCACGTTCACATTATTATTATGTGTTTTCTCTTATACTATGAATAAAAGTGTAAATTTGCTTTGAAGATGTAACACAGTAAACTCCTACCTAATTTTAGCAAAATTTATATATCATATTTTCTTTACTTGGGAATATTCCATAATGTGCTTTTCTAGACATAATGATTATATATACTCCCAGGAATAAACCCTTTTTATTATGCTAAAAAGTGTGACCTATACTTATCTTAAAAGTGAGTTTACCCTTCTGCTCGTGAGAGAAAACATATAATTTATAGAAAATTTCGTCAATCACCGCAGCCGTGTATAAGTTCGTGCAATGGCACAATAATTTATGGATTTTGTTCTTAATAGTTTAGGAAGAGGTCAAAAATTTCTAATTTATGATGCTCTATTATCTACCCTACCTTAACTACTAAAAACTACATAAATTATAAAATTAGTCAGCCCTTTAAATTAATTATTATTCTAGAATCTAAAAAGAGTCCCTTAAATTTAGAGGACTTCATTTTTGCGTTTCACATTAGCTAGTAATGTATGAGACGTATGAAAAAAAGAAGTACCAATGTGAGTAGAACTTCGTCAAACCTGCCGAAAATTTTAAGGCGGAACTCGCAGGAAATCTGCGATTTATCAAATTACAGTCGACTTTAATAATATATTGAGATGTATACCCAAAATATCATTTGGGTCGTGTTTCCAAATCCACCGTTTAAACCACTTCCATAAGATGATCTTCGGTGAAGGCGGATGCTCGTTTTCAAAATCTAAAAATAGAAAATCGTTGACTTTGAGTCGAATCCTCTGCTCCTTCTTAGTCCTGATGTTGGCATTGCCGATTCACCCTTGACTCTTCTCTCTTCCACATCCAATAAAACTATTTTCCTCCAAATTACTCAAACCTTGGAAATTTTTTATTAAATTTTTATTTTTCATTCCGACCGAATCTCTACTTTTCAAATCAATTAATTTACCATCCCTTGGACCAATTAATTTACTTTTCTCAAAATTTTTATTTTTAATACCAATTAAACTTTTTTAATCAAAATTTTCTAAAGTTTTTAAAAATTATGAATCTTCATGTTTTATATCCAAATTGTCATCAATTTTCAAAATTTAATTTTCATTTTTTACATCAAAATCTTCATATGCATTTTTCAAATCCAAACCGCTTACAATTTTCAAATTTAAACTTTTATTTTTAAAATCAGTTAAATTTTTGTCATTTTCCAGATCCACTAAATTTTTATTTTCCAATTCCCAATTTTTATTACTTTCCAGATCCAGAATTTTAAATCAAATAAACTTCCATTTCCTATTTCGCAAATTCAAGTTTTCTCCATTTTTTAAATCTAAAATTTCAACCTTCTTTTCCAAATTTTCCTTCAAATCCGAACTTTCCTTTCTTTTCTTAATTCAGGCTTTAATTGCATTTATTATCACGGGTCAACACAAAATTTGACTTTGACTTTAAAGCATAAAAATTCGATATTTTAAGTCGAAATTAGACGGAAAAAAATATATGACATGAAAAAATTTGCTTTTGTATTTAGGAGACCGATTGAACGATATTTTTCAAAATCTGTGGTTTTGATTTTTACTTGAAGGTGGAACCATTCAAATAAATATGTTTATTGTTTTTATTAAGTTTTACTATCAAAATAACTTACAAATAAACTGCCCTGTGCCCTTTTTGCCCGAAAAATTGCAACCAAAAATAGGAGATGCACAACTATATATGCTATAAGAGTCTCAAATACAAAATTTCAACTTAACTGAAACTTAACTTCAAACTAACAACGAATTTATAAAAAAATTCAAAAATAAGTATTTTTTTTTTCGTTTTTGTGCATAATAATTAACCGAAAAATCATAAAATAAACTTTAGGACAAAGAACGAAAATTTTTTTGTAAAGTCCTGTTATTATTGTGTTTCTGTCTAATCTTTCCAAATTTAATTTTCGATATTTGTTATGTATCGCTTGCCAATTTTTTGGATTTTCGGTCTTCTCATTTCTTACATTTTCTTCATCTTGCAGGTTTTCCTCTTTTTCTTTTTGCAAAATTTCACATATTCTTACTCTATCTTTCAACTCCTCCAGGATGAATTAAAAAGCTTTTAAAAAATTTCCAAAAATGTACCAATATTGAACCAATATTCTTCTTAATCTCAGGGTCAACGGTGAGTTCCAAAAAATAAATCCCTCCGTTTTGAGATGCCAGATGATATGATATTTCGTATTTTTTTTAAACTAAACTTTTCAACATCAAAAATTGAAAGATAACTCGCGGCACCTGTGACGATATCGTTTTTACCTTTACAAGTTCTACAGATTTTTAATTTTTAATTTCATCAACTTTACTATGTGACTATGTATTTATAAATTTCCAATCAATATCAAATTTCTTAATACAAATCGATTATACCAAAATACTCTAATTTATGTCCAATCCAAAATATCCAAAATTTTGTCCAAAATTTCCAAATATTAAATAATAAAATTAACTTACGTAGTATCCAACGTTTTATTTGCAAAATAATTGAAATCTCAAAACCAAAATACTAAAAATTATACGGGAGACGACTTTCTCCTCAACCGCCGCGGCCTGCCATTTTTGGCAAAAAGCCCCTATCTAACTTGTCAGCCGTGCCAACTTAACGATTGGGCGCCGACTTCCGACTTGACAAAATTTGAAAATTTAACAAAAATTAAATTATATAAAAAATTACAAAATTAAACCGCATTAAAATTTTAATTCCAAAATTTGATTCGGTAACACGACAATATATTATTATAATTTGAATAAATTTCCAACTTAAATATTATTATTTTAATATTCAAATTTTAATATAAAGTTTAAATTTCTTTCTTTTATTGCCTAGTTTTAAAAAAAATTAAAAGCACGTCAAAACGCCGAAACAAAAGCAGCGAAAACAATAGCATTAAAAATAAATCAGGAATTGGCCTGAAATACCTGAAACTATTGGTTTTTCATGTGTTTTTGTTTTCGACGTTTTGACGTGGAATCAAAAATCATACACATCAAAATAAAGTTTTCGAAATAAAATTAAAGCAGTTAATGAAATAGGTACAATTAAATAAATACAAAATTTCTAACAATTGAAATAATAACAATAAAATTATTAATTTTATAAACAAAAAGTTTAAATTAAAGCGAACCAGCAGGAAAGTCTTCTGTCAAATTTGAATAATTATATTATTGTATGCTGTATGTAAACGTAAAAGTTGAATATTTTCAATGTGAATTACAATCGGAAGCTGAAGTTACATAAAATTGCTTTTCCTGTGTGGTCACATTTGCTATTCTCTACTCATCAGTTTAAATAATCAGTTACTACTATATTCCAGATATTGCAACTACATGTGTATAAGTAGATAAATAAATTATGAAGTAGTATACGTGCATTAAACAATTTCTGACAAGTTAGTAATAATTACAACGTTCCACCTAAGCAAATGGCAGGGTACTTGCAGTAATTACCCTAAATTTCTTGCTGTACTCTAGATTTACTTTGTTTCCTTTCTCTAATATTTAAAGTTATTTTGATGGGCATATAACGATGAATCGACTGCAAAAGTTTATGTTCGTGTGCCACTATAACTATTTTATTGTCGGAAAATACATTAAATTTTGAATGTAATTTAGAGTTCCTATAGTTTATTGTCAAAATTTATGAAACAATTAATAAAATTATTATATATCTCTTATCGGAATCAATACAACAATAAATTTTAGCAAAAACTGTGTGAATTTGTAATGAATATAAATATAATATAAATGAAATTTCTTTGAAAATAATGATGAAATAGCACTGCATTGCATTATCAACACCAGGTTTCAATTTATTTTATATTTATCATATTTCACAATTTTTTTTTTTTTTTTTAATAAATTATGTAGTCCTGTCCTGCAACATTTTAGGTAAATAAATTAATTTGGTTTTGAGTTGCTAATCTTATGTACGTAGATCCATTCGCGCGAGTCATCTTACAATTATATCCATTGATGGTATTTTAAAAATATTAGAGGTTGAACAAAAATAATTTCCAAAAATTTAATTTTTAAAATTGGATTTAAATTCAATAATATTATTTTTCATGTGGAAATTAAATTTTTAATTTATTTAAAAAAGTAAGCACCCAGCTACACGTTATATAAACAAAGATCCTTTGATAAGTTAGTGTTTTATTAAAAATATTTAAATTTAAATGGATAAACTTTTTCGTTTTGACAAATCATTATTCATTGTGCGGTGGTAATGTAAACACCAAAATAAAATTCGATAATTTAATTTTTGATTCATTATAAATTCTTTATTTTTGACTTTTTTACTTATAGCTTCGTTCATTAATTTAAATGGTATTTTACAAATTCATGAGCTTACTTTAATGCAGAAGAACGGAATACTGCCGATAGCAACATCAATATCAAATAGAACGGCCGAAAACAATGGCTTATAGTGAAACTCAAATAATCAATTAATTATACCGATTACCTTCCGTATTTGTTAGTGTTGCAGACAACCTACCACCATGAATAGTGGAATAATCCTTGTTTACCCACAAAATGTAAATTAGATATTTGTACCATTAATATACATAGGGCTCTTTTAAAAGTGTATAGCTTAGTTTGCATATACTTTTTCCAATTTTAATATTGCAGTTTATTCCACGATACCTTCGTTCTCATCATAGAAAATGTTATGGGTTGTACGTTCTTATACTGCGGCACTTCGACCAGAATAATTTAGAAGCTCACAATCCCGAAAAGGATACTTTCTGTTGCAAAGACTTGATTAGACTTTAACGTAATTTTTCAAAAACAAAATTCTTTTGACTGCTCTACCGAATTATTATCCGCAGCTTGGATTATTTAGAAACAAATTTAATTTTCTAATGATGTCGCCCGCCGTTGTATTCGCTTTAATTCAAAAACGCATTAAATTCTAAAGGAATTTCAATAGTGCTAAGTTAATATTGATGAAGTTCCATCGTGTAAATATAATATCAATCCTTATAAAGCGATAAAAAAAAAGACTATCAAATAATAAATTTTGCTTTAATAATTAAAATGAGATTCGTTCGCTGCCACCGTTATTTTTGAAAGGCTGTGAATAATCAAGCTACAGAAGTTTTTAAATGCAAGAAAGCAAAAATAATAGTATATTTTACACCAAGCGACTAAAGTAGAGTGTAAAATCGGCTTAAAAAATTCAGTACACTCAAAAACTATAATTTAAAAACTTTATTTACTTTGCGATTGTAACCTTTGTTCCGGAGATTAAAGTTTCTACAAGACGAAGCATCACCACATTACAATTAGTATGCAAAACAATAGGTTTCTGAAGAGTCCAAATTGGTATCGAGGGATCGATTGAATGAGCAGCAATTTGCTGCTTTTGTTCTTTATTGATTTACATCAATTTAAATAATTTTTGATTACATTATGCGAAGAAGCCAATATTTACTTGTTACGATAGAATGTATAAAGTAACATTTCTGTATTTACGACACGTAAATGTTGATGGTGATTAAATTTTACGAGGAAGCGTCGGTAATTTCACTAATAAGTTAACCGGTGGCCGCCTGAGCTGTCGGGTAGAGCAAAACCCCATCTGACAAATGGCGAGCGACGCCCTAAGCCGTGCCGGGATAAATGAATTATTTCGCGATTATACATAACTCATGCTTTGCTAACTACAACTTTGTATATTTAATCTTGGAATAAAATTTAATGCATCAATCGATTGCAGGTAAAGTTTCCAAAACTTTTTTCGGTTTTCATACTGTATACAGATAAAGGAGCTTTCTTGAACTGGGACCGGGTAATGGGGTGCTAGGTAAACTTCGATAATATCTAAAAGTTGTCGTTTAAAGCAGGGGGGACACTAAAATTAAGACGACGACGTAGCTTTTTCAATTTTGATAACATACGACTAAATGTTTCGCTAGAGAGAAAAGTTTGTTGAGTAATTTACTTTATGAATATGCAAATATGAAAATCATAACCATATTGCAAGTGAATTTTAAATGTCGGCATGTACTTGGTTCCTTTATTAATTAACCTAAGATGTGTTAACTAAAATTTAACAATTTGTTTAATTACAATTTTCGTGTTAGTTATATTATGCAGACGTCTACGTTAAATAAATAGAGTTGTAATTATTTTGTCAGCTTTATTACTCAAATGTATTAAATTTCTCGCTTTATTAGAGAGCGTTTCCGTGAGAAAAACAAATTTATTTTTCTACGTTTCAACCTATATTTTACTGTTTATGGTCAGCAAAAGCTGGAGCGACTCCCTAGTGCAATAAAATTGCAACTCTATTAATTTTTCAGTTTTGTTATGAAAGAAATAAAAAAATACGTATAAACTGAAACTTCTCAACTTTCGCACTTGTTATCTAATATACTATTAAAAAGTTTAAAGACGTTTTTTTGACGTCGCTTTATTACCGACACGTTTTTGTAAAATAATAATTTGTAGAAAAGTTCGGTTTTTTAAAACATCATAACTTTTGAGCGTGTCATGTTTATTTCTCTTTTTCGCATGGAATCACACTCGAAATGTTTTTATTAACTTTTATTTCTATTAAACACATACTATGCAGCTTAATATGTAAGGATACAAACCACGGAAAATTCTTCGAGAGGTAATAATACATCGGTAACGACGTAGCAGTAAAGTTTTAAAAGAAACATTCAACCGTTTCTTTCTTTGAAAGATATCCAACTTTTAAATAGTGAAAATCGAAGTAATATAAGAAAAGTTTTCTATTGCTTGCTTCTAAATAAAATCCCGTAACTATTTTCTTTCGAGAAAAACTTATTATTTCGAATAGTTTTATTTGTCTGGATTTTCGTTAACCGAATAATTTTTGCAAAAGTGGATGTGGTAACCGTAACAACTCATCCAATAAATCTACCGTTTCATAAACTCAGATCCTTCATCCTTCGACTGTGGACTTGTATAATGCGCTAGGATTAGTTTAGCATTTATGAAATAATTGTTATTCCTCGATTTATTTTTCGGAAATGTACGCTTCGTGTTTATTCAGTGTCAAGTAAAACATTGCCACCTCCCTATATAGCAATCAATACGGATTACCAATTTATTTACTAAAAAAAAAGTGCCAACGCACCGATATCATCATCACGTACAACCTAAATATTGATTTAAGTCATGTTATATAGCAATTCCACGTGCCACGTGTCATTGACATGGGTCAAATATTTCCCTGGCACTTAACTACTAATTTCCCATATCAGGAACTATGGCGAAAGTAGCTGTAATTTTAGTGTGATCTTAAATATAAAACAACCCCTCCCACAAGGAGGATTATCGAGTTCAATAACGCGCTATTGTTAGTAATTTCGAACTTAAAGTCTACAAGATATAATTAGGCTTTACCCAAAATCCAGTATTACGTTTAGCAATTAATGCTAAATAAATAGCATGCCCAGTTTGGTATCGCAAGCAATGAACTGGTCATCAAATTTGAATTCTAGAATAATTGAAATTCGTTCGTTGTTTTGACACTTTTCCATTATATAAAATAAAGTTCAATTTTTATAATTTGTAGTCTAGCATTTCGAAATCTACGCTTTTTAACTTTTATCGATGCATCATCTCACTTCAAATCCAGAGATTAATGGAGAAAGAAAAAAGGATAACTCGAGATTCCTAATGTATAAGCAATGAGTTTGTTGTCGGCTTAGGTAGAAAAATAAAAATGATGTTAAATGGTAAACGAGGTCAATTTTACAAAATCTTAAAATTGAAAAATGTTCAATCGAATATCTCATATTTAAATACGAAGACTAACCGATCTTTACACTGTGAAAAAAGATTTGTCGCTCTAACAGAGCTATTAGTAGCTATAGCCTCAACTGAGTTATGTTTTGCTGCTATAACAAATTTTCTGCTGCCATAACTAAGTTGTTTTCTATTCAGTAAAAAATATTTGTTGATTTAACAAATTTTCTTATTCTGAATAGAAAAAACTAATAATAGCTCTGTTAGGGCGACAAATCCTTTTTCTCAGTGTACCTTCCATCGACGATCTCCCAGCCGCTATTGTTATAAGACGTGTAATTTGATGGAATATTTTGGTATTCTGATATTTACAATTTTTTTAGATCTACCTTCCTTCCGTGGGACACATCAACGTCTGTCACTAAAAAGACAAATTAAATTATCGATAGAGATATGTGGTTTTAAAAAATAACTCAAGTTTTGTGCGGTTTTCCTAAGCTTTATTCGACTATAAATATGTGTGACATGATTCTATAAAAATTGAATAAAATTATGATAGGCTTATACGTATAAATGTAGGTGTAAATATAACGTATTCCGTAGTTTCCCATTATATGAAATTGTAAATTTAGCGTAAAATAAATTTAAAATACAAAATCTTTTACATTCTCTGTGCTTATAAATCGATGATTTGAGCAATATACGTAAGAGGTATGTTAAAAGCATGTAGAATAGCCGAAAAGATAATAATATATACCCTCCATTAAGCATTATACAATATATTCTATTATAAGAAAAAATTCTGAATTCTACTAGAATATACAGCTTGAACGTGGTTTCAATACATGCAAGATGAGTGTTCCCGGAATACTAATGTTTTAAAGACAGCTAGTGATTACTAAGCTTACAAACTGACGTGGTAGATACTTAAATAACACTCCTGTGGTTTTACAATGTAAATTTTCCTTAATGGCAAAATGCATTTCTTAAATTACAAATTTTCACAAAAGTAACTTTTACAATCAAAATCAGGAGCTTGCTTTCAAAAAACCGATTTGGGATTATTTCCCAAATTAACATTTTGAGATTCAAATTTTATAAAAAGAACTGTCTTAATATTTTTCTATGCCAATATTTGTCCAATCGACTTCTTTTCATTTTTACAATTGGATTAAAAAATAAAATTTCAATTAAAGTACTGCGCTATCAGTCTATATATTTTAAAACATACAAAATATTCTCAAATTTTTAAGTTAACTAAGAAACAATAATTTTTGGATTTCAAAAAAATTGTAAAATTAGGTATGAACTTTTATTATGAATAATAAAACAAGTCTAAGCTTGAAGGGGATTGTTTGATCTTAAGGGAGTAAAAATGAATTTTATTATCATTGAATTTTTTAACCTTGATGTTTCCTGTCTAAAATTTATAAAATATGTTTAATCCTTGGTAAGGATGTAAAAAATTTTTAAAAATTTGAAACAATATGAATCACAAAAAATGTTTATTTATTATTCAAAAAACAATTCCAAGTAATGTTTTCCGAAAATTTAATTTTCCCTTTAAATATACTGCTATTATCAAATGTAATATCTAATTTTTACGTAAAACATAATAAAACTTATTATGGTAATGCTTTAAATTAGTAAAACATAAAGTTATTTTCCATATTTAAATTCATTTAGAAAAACAATAACAATAAATCGACCTTAAATCAAAATTAATTAAAATTTTTAAATTAGGTAAGAATTAAACAAAAGAGAAAAAATTATTATTTTTCTTCCGAGGTTTCCGATGACCGCCGATAAACATTAGTTTATCATTCAAAACTTTCCAAGGCTTCCAAAAAAAATTATGAAGCCAGCAATGACTTTTACCCCTCTTTACTTTTAAGAGGCTAAACAAAATTTTATCGGAGTTAAAAATTCTTGTTTACAATTCACAAAACACTCATATTAATGCTGGTAATATCGTCAGGGATTTTTAAAATTAAATTTACCATTGATATTTGATTTCGATACCTATTTATCTGCATTCAACAACGTATTGCTTTCATCACAAACCTAATTTCTTGATTATTTAATTTTATTACATATTGCTGTTTAGTTACAATTTTTTGAATTTTTAAGTATTTACTTACAGAGTTGTCCTAGACCGTCTACGATACTGCCTCAGGATGAAATCAGGATTTTTTTCCTATAAGTACCTGATTCGGTTTAGAAACTCGCGTTTTGTGGAATTAAATTAAGTTTAAGTAAAAAAATAACTTTTGCTATGAGAAAAGAACGCAGTTTTGAATTTAAATATTTTATTTTTAAATTTTCTATATAAAAGATTCAAAATATAATATTATATAATATATTATTATTTCTGTTTCTTCATATTATAATTTTTTTATATTTTAAACTATTGAAAACTAATGAAAATATCTAAAATATTATCAATAAGTATACTTTTTCTAACATAAATCTTATATCTCATAAATTAAAAAATAAAATTTTGTGCAAAATATAGATTTTCTTCAAACTCCGTCTTAACATATTCGGCAGGTTTGCCGAAATCTTAACTAATTCTCTTACGAAAATTTTAAACCATTTAAATCATGCATTCTTTGATGAAGTCGCATAATGTTTCATGATAGATTGTAATCGTCAGTTAGACCTTAGACAGTATACAAGATATCAAATTGTGGGTTCAATTATATAGTACCAAAAAATACTTTTGTTATTTCCAAATTTGAACTTTTAGCAATCGGTCGATTGCTTACTTCCTTACTTTTTCGCTATTTTACCCAAATATAACGAAAAAATGTTTTATTTTTTATTAATTTTGATTTTAATTATTTAAACAATTTTGTAATTTTAGAATGGGAAGAGTCACCTTTCGGAGAAAATGAAAATAAATGGTGGTCGGAAAACTGTTGAAGCGTTGTAATTCTTCTCAATAGATGGCTGCGCGTCGTGGAAAACTCGTCAAGCTCGATAGGAAAAGGGCAGTAAATAGACAACCACTAGCACGGCAATGCGTGTATAATAAACTAAATCAATTTTGGCTGCATTCCCCATAAAATAGACGTCACTGTAACCATGGAAGAAGTATACAAATTCGATATTTTAAAAACCGACACTTGTCACAAATGATAGGTGGATTGAACGCAGTGTCAATGCAGAAATTTGGAATTTACAACGTGGAATGAAATTTTTGGTAAGCCAATAGCTCTGTTTACGTTCTTATTCATTTATATTACTTTATTTAGATAATTCACTTTGATTTTTAAGTGTTGCTTATAAATAATTGTGATCAAAATTTGCTATCTAAATGTTTATTATTGTGCATACAAAAATAACATATTATCGATTATTTTAATAATAAATTTTAAAATATGCCACAATTATAAATTATCGTGAAAAAACTTGATTGTATGCAAATCGATCGCTACATTAACTTTTATTTCCAGCAAATTTTTTCCAGTATAAAAATCATATGTTCATGGTGGAGAATCACGATACCTCAATTATGAAAATAAAATTTTATAAATAGGTAATTCTGCTAAACCCAATTATTTATATCACCCTAATCAAATTAAACTCATTTTAACTTTGCCTACCGATGGGATGTCAAGATTTAAAATTTTGTTTAGAAAAGTTTTCATTAAAACTACCTTGAACTCGTTTATCAAATTTGTTCTTGTGTACAATTTTCTAATTATCAATATTTTAATTGAACTCGGCTAAATTCTATAAAAACGCTGATAATGAATTTTTTCTCGTTTATCAGTTCATCAATCATCATAATTATTAACCGTCCATTAACTTTAGTTCTCCATTTAATCGGCCAATATAACTTGCGGCTTATGTTGAAGAGCGTCCCTTCGAATTTTGAATCTACAATTTTCTCGTTTTTTTTTTCCTGCTTGGAACTTAATTTTATATTCACTACCTCGACCACGAATCAATATTGATTATTATGAGGTACATTAGGGAACCAACTTGAATTGACTCACTAACAAGTATTTGTATTGTGTTGACATATTGAACCTGAGGATGCTATTTTAGCGAAACCGGTTGTAAACAAAAATGTTATATTTTTGAAACTAGACTTGATACTAGAAAATTTAGATATTATTTTGTGTTTTTGCTTAAAGGAATTTTTAAATTAAAATAGAAAGGCTATCTCTGCTAAATCGAATTAGTCGTAATTGCATTATTAATTTTGTATAGCAACCAATCTTTGGCTTTGATTGTTAAATCGGTTTTTAAATAAAAGCTTAATTAAAAGTATTCAATGGTGCAAGTTACAAAGATTACATTTGATTTTATTATTTAAATTATATATCTAAAATCTTCGAGCATTATATTATTTATAACTTGTTCTATAATTACGTATAATTTTATCTCGTATCATATTTTGAAATTGTTTGAAGATTTTTTTATAAATTATGCTGACCTTTTTCTGATACATAAAAAAACTGATAACATTTTTTATATTGATTAAACATTATATATTATGAAAATAACAAATTTAATACATCTCGTTGAAGCTCAAGTAACGTTGCCTCTGACTGTCCTTTCAGCATCATTTAATTCCCCAATCACTTACTTGATAGATATTTTGATATTTCTAATTATAAATGTATGTTTTCGATTTTGTATTCAAACAAAAAATTTTTCTTTTCGGTACAGAGTACACAAAATCGCCATCCGATACAATTTTTAATTTCAAATAAAATCCAAACTTTTTTATTCGAAATTGCGTCGACACATCGCACTTGATAATCTATGTCACAATTTTTATTCGACCGATGAAATGTCGCATTATACATAATATATATGTCACAGTGTCTGCTTCAGTAAGCAATCAACTAAGTTCACTCATATGGTATACCCAATGGAATTATTTTCTCAACAGACGTCTACAGTTTTTTTCTTACTTGAAGGTTAGCATAGAAAAATCGGATTTTCTATTTAACACATCGGTAGGTACTGTAACAGTTTTGCTTTTCTACCATTCGGAAATCTGTTTCAAAGAAGAAAAGAAACTGAAATTCACTCTTTCATATTATCCCAAAAATTCTATAGCACAGATTGAAAAATAATGTGTTAAACCGTAACACGTTTAAAACGACTATTGCGCACTCGTTACAAAATATGCTATTTTGTATCTTGAAACTTTTTTTAATAAAGAACTTCGGTAAGATTGAATTACTGTACTTTACCCAAAATAATTGTGGGATACAAAAAAAATTATTGTATTGCGGTATCTATTGTCGAATTTTTTTTGCAATTACATAATTTAACACTGGTTATTAATTTAGGATCTGCTGTTATTGTACTTTGATCAAAATAAATTAACTTACCTTCACTGGTAAAAATAAAATTTACGGTATTTATGTTTTAAACTATCAACATTAGTTAATATAAACAACACAATATAGTTTTAGTATAGCCATAATAATTATATCTTATTTGGTTTTGAGTTGGTGTTGTCAGTTGATCTTAAATTGTAAATATTATATTTCACTTTATTTTAATTAAATTTTGTTTTTCTTGATATTGTGAAAGGTAATAATTAAATTGAACGTTGGACCATAGCATAGGTGTGACCTTTGAGTAAGTAAGTAAGTTCCATTCGAAAATATTGTCATGTATATATTTGCCGTATAAAATAGAATTTAATTTTTCGTATTTTGAATCTTGGTATGCCTACAAGTACACAATATATACTCGAAGTATATTTGCTATTATTGATTCGGATGTTATAAATTCCTGCCAGATACATCAACGTCTTTCGCAAAGCAACGAAAATTGTTTTCAAATAAAATTTCATTGTTTGAAAATTGAACGACAAACTAAGAATGTACAAAAAGTCAATACGCTACACCGAATCCATCTTTGAATGCTATTAATCATGTCGGTTGCTTATTATTATCATTAAATTTTAATTAGTATTTATTTATGAGATGCTCACTATTGAAAATTTTATTAGGGCGAATAAGCATTTTGGTCCTAAAAATAATAAATTTGCCTTATTCCAAGCAGCAAGCCATTATTGGTTATTAATGATTTAAGTAATAAATCCTTTGACGGGATACAATATGCATGCTACATTATGTATTTACCCATTGCCTAACGATTAATGTTTTCATTTTCTCGTGTGGTGAAAATAATAATAGATAATATACGAAATGTCATGAATATTTGGAATGGTCCAGCGCAAAGCCACTTTAAATTTGATAATGTTCCAAGGCATGCAGCTCCGGTATGTAGTACACTGCAAAAAAGCTACTGTACAAATTTATGTTCAAAAATTTACAATTTTTCCCAAAAAGCGGAGAGACATTGCAATATATAAACCGTTGATGGGTTGAGTCAGGAGAAACTAAAATAGGAATCTTTTCCCGTCTGGTCGATAATCGATTAAAAGCATTTTTTATTTTTTTCAGTCTATTTTCTCTTTAACTGCATTAAAACCATACATGTGTACCAGCTATCGATGTTTATGTGTTATATTATGTTAGGTATAATATTAGTTACAAGGTTGTAATACAATTTGAGTTTCCTGTTTGATAAAAACAAAGTTAAATGAGATTTTGATGATCCATGTAACAATAAATATAACAATAATAATTTTAGTGTTGTGTTCTACGGGTAAGGTAAACTACGGTTTCAACAATTTTCTAACTTAAAATTGTATGTCGATTTAATATAAAATAAAAAGTTTTGAAAAGGAAATTATCATTCGGGGGTGGTTTTCATATTGAAATTTTATTTTTCTGAAAAGTTGTATTAATAATATATCATAGAATATACTGGGTATTCAAACCAAATAAGTAGTTTTTTCATTTTTAAAATTAAATTTAAAATCAATATTTTAAAACAATATTAAACTAAATATAAAATAAAAAATCATTTTATTTAAATTAAAAAAAAAATCTTCATTTTATTCCACGGAGACGAAGAGTGTTTTAATTAATAGTATATTGGAGCTATGGTCCTTTGAAATCAGAAATTCAAAAATTTGCTTTAAAGTGAGGTACCCCCCAAGGGTTTGGACTTGTAATGTTATTTAAAAATTTGTTTTAGAAAAGTGTCCTTTATCACCACTTCAAAGGTTCTTCACGGTTACGTGACACCCTGTATAAATGAATTTAGAGTTAAATTAATATTATAACTTTTGTGAATTTGTGACACTAAGTTTTTCGCCTCCGTCGCTACATATTTTTCTAATTTCCTATTTCAATAAAAATAATAATTTCCTAATCCTACGAGGGACCCCAGAAGGTATATGGGCCTAGGGCCTACTAGAACCGAAAATAGGCACTGAGCTTACGACTAAATTAGAAATTAAAATAATTCAAAAATTAATTGCATTCCGATGTACAGATGATATTTTTGTAATAAAAAATTCAAATAACGATTTTACCACACTTCAACGATATTTAATACCAAAGTATTTTTTTATCTTCAAAATACTGAAAATGCGAAAACCATCTACTTTGCGCACCTACATCACAGCATACTATTTTAAATCACAGTGTCATTATTTATCCAGTTTATTTTAAAACTTTAAAATATTGACTTACACTACCTTACACAGATAACTTGGTAAGTTATAATATTAATGTTCATAATATTGAAAGCCAATATTTTAAGGGTTGCAAAAATTGCATTGGTCACAACTTGGCGTTTTGCAAAATTATTGTTTGTGCTGCAAGAATCATACAGAGAGACAAATAACGGAAGGCTTGGTTTAATTTAAAATTTTAATTAAATTGTTTTTGAAACGAAAATGGATTTTGAAATTTTTGCATAAAATTTTCATTTGCAAGTGAAATGCTTGGTTGCCTGTCCAACTATGATGTTTATTTAGTTCATATTAATTAGTGTACATTGCATATCCGCCTAACTAATTTTTTGAACATGTCTTTACTATTATTGTTCGCGTATCGTCTAATAACAATTTTATTATTATTTTTAGAGTGAGTAATGGATTGGGCCTACAGCGGAGTAAACACAACTGTGCCCCGCAATGCAGGTCCGGAATGTGCGGAATATTTAGATCCTACAAGTAGACGAGTGGAAACTGTGATAGTATTGATAGCTGCGGCGATATTATTTAATTGGGGATATAGTAGAATTTCTCTTCCCACTGCAGCTTATGTTCGCAGGGACAGAAGTGGTAGAAGAGCCCTCTTAGTACTTATGTCAATAATATGGGGCATGGAAATAGGATATAAGTTTTCTTCGAAAACTGTGATATATTTGTTAAATCCTTGTCACGTTACTACGGCAATACAAGTAAGAATTTATATTATTTTTGTTATTTTGAAAGAAAGAAAAATGTTTTTGCTTGCAGATCTACTTGTTAGCTGCGTCGCCTAATAAAATAGTAACGGCTGTATTTAGATGTCATTTAAATCTTTTGAATGGACCACTCTTGGCTTTTCTGTTCCCCGAAACCGATACACGAATCGTAAGTATAAAGAAAATTTATTCAGATATCCAATAGACCCTATTATTTTTTATATCAAATTTTGATACGCACCGTTGATTTTTATTAAAGCTGCCATTAGAAGCGGCAATATATTGGATTCAACATGGATTAATGTTCGTTGTGCCTTATTACCTCTTACGATTAGGGGGTGAGTAAAAAAAATCAACTTTTTAATTTGAAAATTTAATTTTCTCCCATTTAGGTGTCTACAATGTCGAAGAACTCACAGATTTCAGTTGGAATGCCGTTAGTTATAGCTTAATCATGTTTTATCACTTTGTTCTTCTTCAGGCAATTGCAGTTGTAAGTTTTCTTAATTCTCTCCGCAAAGACGTCCGAGTCATAAGTTTTTTTTTATTTCAGCCTACTGAAGTGAATTTGAATCATATGATATGTCCGGCCATTTTGGATCCATTTGAAGGTCCATATTACAGGTCTTTCGCCGTTTTACATCAAGCACTACTCTGTCCATTGTTATGTAAATTATTTTGTTTGTTTTCGGCGTTTTTTCTAACAAAGTTCTGGCCTACCAAAATTAAACAGACGTTGTGCTGCGAAGTATCGGCTCCAAATACAAACGGAGAAGTGATAGATAGGAGTAACCACGAACATATTAATTAGAATCGACTATAATTTTTCGTAGATATAATTAGGTCGGCAATAACGCGAGCCTTGGTAGCAGTGCTTCAAATAATGACATATTAGGGCAACTAATTTTAAACATATAGAATTCATATCTCTGATTAGATTAGAAATGAAATTTAATAAAATTCTAAGACATATACAAATTTTTATGAGTCCATATTCGAAATTGTCAAACATTTTCTGTGGCAAAATGTTTCGTTTTAAAACTAAAATGTAATGTTGCACTAGTATAATGCAAACTTAATAAAGAGTACCTTTAGCTAAGTATACTTACCAAATATAAATATAGCTTAAATGTTTTGATCTAAAAGAAAGACAACTAAATTTATATAATAAACTGAAAACAATAAACGCATTTAGGCCAACATTTTCAATATTGTGATTTATAGTATTTCGCGACTACACCTTTTTTTAATTTCTTACTACACGGTACGCATATTGGGCTTTGTTTTTGCAGCAGTTTAAACCGTTTCGAAATCGTCGGGCGCACGAGTCGTTTTAAAAAACCTTTCGAACTGCCGCAAAAACGTAGCAATAGAAGATATCGATTATAGAAAGTTTATAATCGATGATTTGGAGGAACGGTGCTAAATTTTTAGCAAGTTAGTACATCATACCTATCATTCATTTTCAAAATGTATATTATAATAATGTTAAAAATATGAATAATACTATATTGCCTATTAATATAATTTTCCGTTCTGTTCTTTCGTTCGTTCAATAATAATTATAAAGTCAACTGTGTGCTTTATTTAATTTATCTTATTGCATATTTAAGGTAACTTTATATAATCGCACAGCTTTTTTATAAGTAACAATAATTAATAATAATTATTATCCACTTAAAATATTAAATAGACCTACGATAATTTAAGCAAACCTTTACCTATACAAACTAATTAAAGTTAAAAATTGAAAAAAAAAATATAAAATAAATCGAAAAACCTTTTAAGCCTAATTTTTGTTAATTTTATGGTTTACCTAAGTATAATAAATTATTGTTGATTATTTAGTAAATATTCTGTAAAGTCTTAAAGTTCAATAAAATGTATATATAAAATTCCAAGTTCATTATTGTAGATTAATGCAAACCTTTCCACCAAAAACAGAGAGTTTACTAAATTTGGAAAAACTGGAAAACCTGGAAAAAATTAGCAGGTGCGATTTCTGCGCTAACTCTACAAATAGATAGCAATCATAGGGTAAAAATTATAAGAACCAAACTTGTGGAAAATTTAATTTCCCACAACTTTGCTTATTTTCATTTTCACTCTAAAGCTGAAAATAAGCAAGCAATTAAAAAAAACAAAAAATCACCTTTTAAATCGAGATTGAGGCAAACACAATTTTTTTTCCAAAAATCGAGATTTACACTACCAACCCCCCCACCCATAAGTTTAAAAAAAATCGTACCCTCTAATTTTATCCGGGTGAAATCCAATTTTGACTGGACTATAATACAGCGCCGTGGTTTAGATTCCACGATTTTTCTCTCCCTTAACGCACTGCTGGTCAGTATCCAGTAAGATAAAACTGTCGTTTTATGATATACAACCAGCTGCTTTCTATAAAACTAAATTTATTGTGATCTTTCACAAAAGAAGCAATAAGAATAAGATTACCATCAGAAACAAAAAATATATCAATTTAAATGAAATGAATTCGTGAAAAACCTCACTAAAAGCAAAAAAATACCTTATTAATACGGTAGCTTTAATAAAGCTTGCTTTAATGTTATAAAGCACAAAGTTTGTATGCGTGTCTGTCTCGTCGAAATCTCCTGAACGAAAAACTCGAGCATAATGAAATTTTAACTGGACATTTTGCTATGAATTCTATTTCCAACTTTCCGCTTTGTTCTTTTACCGACATTCGCAACATTCAGTAAATTTTATTACCAACACTTATCATCTATTAATCATGATTTTAAATAGTTAAAATGTGATTTAGTTAGTTGTAAAAACAACTATTTTTTAAAAGCTAAATTATTTTTTCCAATTTTGTTTACAACAATTATTTTACTTCCATACAAACCCACGACTCGGCAGCCAACCTACAACGTATTATTTTCAGAGTTTTACCACTAAATTAATGATGTATCCCATAGCCTTCTCCCACATAAAAAAAATCATGCACCGTCACCGAGGTAGCGCCTAATTTTGTATCTTTACGTATTTTATTTAGTGTAAAAGCTGATAGTTTTTGATGTCCATACGTTTGTATTCCACAATGAGATAAAAACTGGACTTTTGGTAAAAAGTCTTAAAAAAACTTTTTAACATAATATTTCCAAACAACAAAAACTCATTCTTGTCACCAAGCCCACCATCAAAATTTTTCACAAGCCGCCACTGATCTAAATATCCTAAATTTTCAATCTATTTTTTTAGCAGGTTAGTATTATTTAGTTGTAATTAATTGTAAACTTTACAAGTACATTACTGTTTTAAAAGAAATTTAAACAAAAATATTTTATAATCGATATTTATTCGTACTATTCACAAACATTTCATACAACATTTCGCATAGTAGAAATATGTAATGACAAAATAAAAATAAATTTGTACAATTTTAAAAAATGAATCAGGAATATTCATAAGCCCCCAGTTAAATATGTGTAATAATATTTACATTCCATATCCCAACTGTCCAACTACGATTGGCATGTAAATATTTTGATTTAGTCACTTAGTACATAATATACTTTACCCAAAGCCATGAATAGCCACGATTGTATTAAAATCAAGATAAGGAATTTTTAATTACATATTTCTAGGATGGCGTATCATTAATATCATATTTACAAGAAAACATAATAAGAAAGTGTGTTCGAGGTTTTCATATTAAGTGAGGATTTATTTAACAAACTGTATTTGATTATTATAGTATAAAATACTTAAAAAATATGAGAATGGCAAGAAAGATGTGTGCCCTAATTGGGTAGATTATATACGACACCGAGTAACTTCCCGTCATGGCAAAAATAAATATCCTCATTTAAATGAAAATTGTTGTATTAAATAAAAATGTTATCTTTGGAACGAAGCTAAAACACGGACCTACAAATTTGATAGTAATTAAAAATTTCAAATTGTAGATTTGCGCGCAAAAAATTTCGATTCCAACACTGGATTTACACAATCACGAACGTGAAACAATTAAAGAATGGTAGCCGATGCAAAAAGAGTCGTGCAAATCCAGTGTTACAAATTAATAAAATATTGCATTGAAAAATAAATATTAAATAATATCACAGAGAACAAAATCACATAAAACAAAGGTAGGTACTTATAATTATTAGTATAGCATTTCAATAAAATTCCTCATATAAAATTCTTACAATACCTTTAAGTTAATTAATTACAATTTTATGATTTAGACACTATAAAACCCTAATCTATGATTCTTGCCGACTTGTATAAAGGCAACAATGGTTTTTTCCAACGAAATCGTGAATTAGGTACAAAAGAAGAAACTTTGCAATATTTGAAAAGACAAATTAAAATAATTTAGCCATTCCGAACGAGATCTGGAATGACCTGCACAGCATAATAATTACGTTATGTTCACTTTGTGTGTGGTAACTAAATAATTTGTACTAAAATTGATGATTTAAAAAAAGTAATTTTCTTCTTAAAAATGTAAGAATAATTTTACGCGATTAAAAACCTGTGCACGAATCATATAAATTGGCACAGACAAATAGAATTACGTACGAATTAACAAGATAATTATCAAATATGAACGGTGCAGGACGTATAAATGTGTTAATTGCAAGAATTTACTACCATCAATACAAAATTAAAAATTAAGGCCAGTTGTCATTTTGGTTTTTGAATTTTAAAAATTGCGGAATTAGCAAAAAATAAGTCGACATAAGCAAACGATATTCTTCGTTGTGCCTCAAGGAATTGATTAGGCAGGTAACGCCTTGAAATACAATAAAATATATAAGGTTTGCTTTTCACTTATTTTTTAAAATTATTTCGCATGATGCTTTCACTTGGCAAGTGAAATATAAAATAATACGCAGCTTAGCCAAATCTAAAATCTACTATTTGAGTAGAAAAAATTTGAGATTAATGTACAGAGACTAAAATGAATATATACATGGTATACATCCAATTTACATGCTAAATTAATTTTAAAAAATTCATAATTAACTAGACAGTCTTTACTACAAGCAATGGTACTAATTTTATGCTATTGCTGGTACCACAACCTTTATGAACTATTAGCATAATACAAATTCGATTGCATACAAAAACAACGTAACTCAAACACCAACACATAATTAAATTCATACAGGGTGGCCTGTAACCAATATTTATATTGCATTGAATCGTTTATTTTGTCTGAATAATAATAATTTATTAAAAATAACTGATTTGTAGCTAGGTAACTGCCTAAGTAAAAAACAGATGACTTATAGCTTTACAGCAGGGAGCGTGAAATTTTAATTATCTTTTGTTTTTGGCGACGGTAAGAAAAATTAATTTTTTAATTTTATTCTATCAAAAATTAAATATGCTATTTATAATACATTATTTACAGTTAGCCGGGGAGTAAATCAGGGGGAGATTTGGTGCACATGAAGCAAGAAATGTGTTGGAGATGTAAGATGATGTGGGTAGATGTGAGAAAATATTGGGAGATTTTGAGGAAAAGGAGATGTGGTGTACGTATTTTTGTCAGGAGATTTACCCCCCGCAGTTAGCTTTTCTTGGCTTTTTCTTAAAACATTCTAAACTGACTTAGGTCCTTTTAACTAATAAACGATTCAGTTATTCAGGTAGCAAATTGGTTTCGATAGTTGGAAGAAACGGACGGAAATAAAATAACCACTACAATGCCGATGGTAATGAAGCACGGGAAGGTAGCGAATTTGACAAGACAAATTTTCAGCAGATCTTAGATTAATCACCTAGTCCAGTCATTAGGTACTTTTGCACAAAATTTAGCTTCAAATGCTTTAAAAAGCCCCCTTTTATGCAAAATTTTATTTACTTTAAATCTTAACAAATATAATTATTCTGCCAAAACCAGTCAATTTCAAAAATCTGAGGCCCTGAAAAATATCCTTCAAAAAGGAGTTGTAAAATGATCAACTTGGAAAGCTCACAGGTTGAGCCCTAACTCGAAAACTAAATTTTATAGTTTTGTAGGGTCGACAACAACATTTTTTTGAAGATTATTATTACTCGGAATTTTATTTACTTTAATTTAGCTGATTTATGCATATTGCATATTTATGCAAAAGATAGTACTACTTTGTAACCTGATGTCTGAACTAGACAAAAATTGCACAAATTATTGTTGATGAAACTCCAGCCCACCCTGTATTTACCTAGTAAAAAACTTGACGTTAAAAAATGAGTAACAAAAAATGTTAGAATGCTTAAAAACTAGTACTGGATTACTGCAGTGTTTTTTATCACATTGGCAAACCTTACTATCCTTAAAAACCACCTTTTAAAACAGATTACAAAAATCTCTCGTTCAAATATTTAGGCTAATAAACTAAAATAAAATGTTAGCCATCAAGCGGCGGTCCGAGATATACCATCGAAACTTCTGTATTGCCGTAAACAGCCGATACGGTTGGATAAAGCTTTTTGTCTGGTAAACCTAACCAAACACACTTGCATTATTTATTTGATCACACATCATCTTAACTAAACAAAATTTTACGTTTGTGGTGATATCAACATGCAACAACCGTAAAGCATACCTACCTCTAAAAGCGACGCCTAAAAATTCATAATTTTTTTCAAACGACAATGTGTTGTCATCACAGTCTAAAATAACTCTAATTCTTTCCCCAACCTACAACGAAATCACAAAATTGTAAAATAAGTTACAAAGTTTAAAAAACGTTACCTGATACTTGGGGGCATTATTTAACAGAGGGTAGTTCCCCTGAGCATCTCCATTATGTAACAAATGATTATCTACGAGATTCCAACCCCAACTTTGATCGTCCGATCCCAACAATGCGACATACCCGTGGCACTGTAAAGGTGTATCTTTTGTCGAAATACCAATAACTGCAACCGTTCCCAAAGGACCTTCCCAAATCACCTCCCACGCGTGTCTCCCATGCCTGAAACCAATTTTACCTCTAGAAGCATCTGTGCTCTGTGCGACAGGATTCCTATGCAGCGTAAAACCGTTCGGTTTAATATAGATATTTCTTGAACAGTCATTAGGATTCCACGCGTGGTAAAACGCTCGTAATTTCGTTTTGTATGTGGGCACCGACGATAGTATATCAGATTTGAGTGCTTCTTCGGCTAATTTTCTAACACAATGTAACCTCCACACGTCGTTATTCTCGTCATTTAAAAATATATACCATTGCTTACATACTAATGAACAAGTTCGAAGATCGTGAAGATTTAAATAGGAAAATATTACTTCTAAAACATTGTGTGGCATTAATTCCGCTATTGCGGTATCGGCATCCATCTTTAAAGGTGTTTACGTTTTAATTTGACGTTTGACGTATGTCAGTTTTGAAAATATAACAAAACAGTTCGACACTAGAGGGCGCTATTCAAATTATATTCTTTATTTTTAAATTTTAGTTTGGTGCGCTTCGAAATTTAAGTGGTTTTTGATTGCAATAAGTAAAGACGCATTGAAAGTAATCGTCGGATAAAAAAGTATTTAATAACTAACGAAAGATACGAGGTAGGATTTTGTTATTTTCATTCAAACGTGTTAAGATCTCCTAGCGTAGATGTCGAAAAGCGTTAGCGTACCATGTGACTGATTCCGCCAATGAGAAACAAGGCTTTGTGCCCGCCGCCAAAGCTGATCCCAGATGTGTGTGCACAAATTCGTACGTCTTTAAATTTGTCTTTACGATTTAATTTCGTATTTTAAGAAAATAAATATTTTACTATGTGATAGTGTGATAAAAATTGTACAGGATTAGTGTTGGCACTGAAAATTTAAAGACGGGAATTTTTCAAATTTTGCTTTAAAATGTTGTACTGTTGGAGTCGCCATTTTGGTCTTACCCTTGACTACTCGACCACTTTGTACGAATAAATTGCGAAAAGTCGGGGCTCGTGTTTACATTTAAGACTTAAAATTGCAATTCTTTAGCAGATAAATTATCAATGATGACGCAACAAAATAATACCACCAGTTGGGTTTTGCAGGACACCAATGGTAAGTGCATAAATTTTTGCCATGCACACGACCACATCTCTTGGTATTTCTAAATAAAATTACAAAATAAACACATTTTTGTATAAAATCGTCAATTGGATTCGTTTTAAAATGTTCGCTTTATGTAATTACGTTTAGATAACCAATGAATTCCATGTTGGAACTGTTTTTAAGACGCAAAAATGCCTATTGAAATTTGTCAATCTTATGGTATCTGTATGTTTAGGTCAGCCCCAAGTTGTCAAGTTCGTTCAAGCGGATGGCAAAGCCGTCAGTGGTATTATGACTACTAGCGGACAAACCATCAAAATTTTGAAATCCCAACATTCTGATCAAGACACTGCACAGGTAGGTGCTATTCCGACTGTATTTTTGCAAAAAATACAAAAAGTTACTCTTTGTTAACGAATACTCGACTTTCTTGAAGATCATAAGATCTTATTGATTATTTTTATCTTATTCATTGGAAATCGTAAAGTTAGCTTTCAAATTAAAGAGGTTACATTATAAACTTCAAATTGGGTTTTACTGTAATTTTCTAATTGTGAGATTAAATTTTTGCAGTTTTAACAAAGTTGCTGTGTTTTATGTTATGTGCTAAGTTCTTTTTAATTCATTCTTGGTGTATTTTATTTTACAATAACGTAACATTTCTTTCAGGTTATAACGACCTCCGGTTCGCAGATTTTAAAAATAGCAGGGAATCCCAAATTGGTAACCAGTAAGTGTTGCCGTTTATTCGGTTCGATCTCGTACTTTAATTTAACAAACTTTGCAGAATCACTTCCAGTTGGAACCACCTTCAGATATGCCCGTACCGATTCACCTTACATTCAGAAAACCATCCGCATTGCTCCCTCCCAATTGGCTCAAATGGTTAGTCGGTGGAAATAATTTTGAATATTCCAAAAATAACTTTTACTTTTTTCAGCAAAACCATCAGCTGGTTACCAAATTAGTAGCATCCACGCCACAAAAAATTCAAACCATACAACCGCAAGCTTCTTCAACTCCACAGTCACTTATCCAACAGAACCAAAAGAATTACACATCTCCTCCAATATTAGACCACAGTGGATCTCGAAAAAGGCAAGACTTGATAGATCCGGAATATGCACCAGAGTAGTAAGCATTTAACCACCCACAATCGAACCGCTCGGTTATCTAATTCCTTGTTTTCTATTTAGCAAACGCAGAAAGACAGAAAAAGTTGGAAAAGGACTTAGACACTTTTCTATGAAAGTATGCGAAAAAGTCAGGAAAAAAGGAACCACCTCTTATAACGAAGTGGCCGACGAATTAGTTGGGGAATTTACAAATTCCTTAAATAATTCCGTCACAGATCAAGTAAGCACCTTAACTTGACCTCTCAAATTTACTAAACAAAATCTGTTTATAGCAATACGATCAAAAGAATATTAGAAGACGTGTATATGATGCTCTCAATGTTTTGATGGCTATGAACATTATTTCAAAAGAAAAGAAAGAAATTCGGTGGTTAGGGCTTCCAACTAACTCAGTGCAAGAGTGTAGTCAGTTGGAAAGGGAAAAACGAAAGAGAATTATAAGTATTAGAGAAAAAACTAACAAACTTAAAGATTTAATTCTAAATCAAGTTGCTTTTAAAAATTTGGCGGCGCGAAATAAAAAGTCCGAAGTTGAACATGGACCTCCTGCTCCCAATTCCTATATTGAATTGCCTTTCGTTGTTATACACACAAATAAGAAGACTGTTGTTGATTGTAGCATTTCAAATGATAAGTGAGTAGATTTTTGTTTTAATTTAAATACAGTAGAATCTCCATTATCTTATGTTAAAAATCAAGGTTTAATGACTGCGACCGGAATGGAATATTTTCAAGGTTAATCAAGTAGAGAAAAGTTTGTCTTCAAGGACACTGATAATTGAGGTTCTACTGTATAATATCCTTTGGTGTATAATATACTATTTTTGTACTTAAATTTGATTAGGTGATCTTCCGAATGCCTCCATCACCACAATCTAAATCCTAATTTTAGTTAGTTGATTAGTTTCACTATTCTGTTAGATTTTTTAATATGAAAACTTGATTTCTTTGTTTATAGGATGGAATATCTCTTCCAATTTAGCGATAAGTTTCAGGTACAGGATGACCTTACCGTACTGAAAGAAATAGGAATGTTGATGGGTAAGAAGTTGTTTTGGAGAAATTTGATTTATTTCATTGTATGCTTCTTTATTTAAAAACAGGTTTAGACAAAGGGGAGTGTAGTGTGGAGGATTTAGAGAAAATTAAGGCTTTAGTTCCAAAAGCTCTCGAGGATTATATTTACCGTAAGTTAATACAAAATTTGGAGTTTTTTGTTTTCAAGTTCTTGTTTTGCAGAATTTGCCAACAGTGCTGGAGATGAAATCGACCAAATTATGGAATCAGATACGGCAGGTCCTAGCAACGTGTCACTCTTGAATGTTGAAGATTTGGTAGAAACACAGATCGATGAGGATAACTCCCTTCAGTCGTCGAACTACGATCCGCTTTCACCGAATCATCAAGATTTCACAGACGAAGAGGGAGAATCTGACTTATCCAGTGATTTGGAAATAAATTAGTGAGAACAGTTTTTCTAATGTATCTGTCCATTGTTCATCGACGAGTGCAATTTTAAAAACTGGATTGTTTTATAAGTAAGGAGGATTAATTTGTAGATATAAAGTGAATGAGAGTGTCTTTCCAAAGAAGAAGCGACCGCTTGTCTTCGTTTGCTTGGGTGCAAAACATTTTTCTTAATTTAAACAAAAACAAAAATCTCACTCTGTTCTTTCAGTAGTTATCCACGGTAGCGATTAAATATATTTGATTCGGAGCTTAATATATAAATTAAGCATAATTTTATGACGCCTGGTTAATGTTTAGCTTAAGTGTATTTTATTTTAAAGGTTTTTATCAAGTGGCTATTCAAACTTTGTTATCGTTTATGACTTTAAAATTTTATGATTTTTTATGATGGACCAAAGCTGTTTTGAGTAGATCTTGATAAGGCTAAATATCTTTTGAACTTTTTTTGTTGTAAAAATATGTAAATATCATCTTGAATGTAATTAATTGCAAAGTATTTGTAATTTTTTGTTGTGCAAGATAAATCGAGACGAATTCATTTCGGTCTACGATTTTTCTTGTGTAAAAAGTACATATTATAGCCCATTATATTTTTCTGTAATTAATTTGTACATAGATAGAAGTACGATATAATTGTAGTAAAACTAAATTTATTGTTAATCATAAAAAATCTTACCATTATAATATATTTTCAAAATTCTTAAGAACTCTTTCGATTTATTGTGTAAATAATCATATATATTTTTAAAATTAACTAGCACAAAAAACTAAAACTGATGTACAATATGTCCATTTATAAATTTATGCAATAATTTTAAATTTTAGTGTTCCCACTTCTGATCATTAAGATTTAAAAGTAAAATAAAACGATGCCATTTTTTATAGAATAGATTTATAATTATTAATTTTACATAAAAAACGCAAATTGTAGTACAACTCAACTTAAAATTTTGAAACTACGGCCTGTGATTAAGTATTTAAATACAAAAAAAAACTAAAATACATTTTGGTACCTTCACAGTTTTGGTAACAATTCATTGTAATTTACTGAGTTAATATATTATTAACAAAATTAGCGCAGTTTTCTTTCATTGCAAATCATCGTCGTCGTATAGATCTTCAAAATCTAAAACTCATTCCAATTAGTGTCCTGGAAAGATGGGCATGATACTCACCGTTGAAAAACTCGGCATGAACGGCCTTCTCGTTAGCAGATAGATCCATCAATAGTCCGCTTGAACCTCCGGCCTAAAACGTAAAGAATGTTTTAAATAAAAACAAAACTACCAGTTGATCCTGACAAATGCAGCTATTTTAAATAAACAAGGCCTTGTGAAAAATTATAATGCACAACACAGAAACTTACCTCTTCCATGTCCATGTAAGGACCAGCACCTTCTGGAAACATTTCGTCGGCAACAATTGCAGGTTTCATTTTGTAGCGATCCTTAAATAACTAGGAAAGTCGAAAAATTATTTCCAAAGGTTTTGCTCGTCAATGCTAAAATCTAACCAAACTTTCACAAAAACAAATATCCAGTGTACCCAAAACTGTAGTAGACAAACGAGTTTTTGAAATTAAAAAAATGTTTTACGCAGCAATTTCTGTCCTAAAGCATCGATTTACTTGAAATTTTTACAGTAGGTAGGAAATAGCTCAAGAAGCAAAGTCTACCCTATGCTGAAGTATGCTTATATCTTGGGGGGTGGTTCCCACCCCTTCTTGGGGGTGTAAATTTTTTTTTAATTTTTTGGTAAAGGATCTAATTTTAAGCAAAAAATGTTCTATAAAGTTTTTCCAAAAACTCAATACTGTTCGAGTTATTCCAGATTGAAAGCTTGCTATTTTCATTGAACAATGACACTTTTTGAACGGTTTTTTACGAATAACTCAAAAACTATGCGTCCAATGAAAAAAAGTGTTAGAAATATAATTGTAGCTTATAAAAAAACAAAGAGATTCGTTTTTTTATAAATATCCTAGGTACAATACCAAGCGAGATATGGTTGACAAAAGGAGACTTTGTGTTTTGTGAATGCTCAAATCGATGCATTCAACTTAAATGCGGAAAAACGACCGATTTTACGGGTATAATGCTAAGAACATTTTTTGTAGTACTTGAAAAAACCTTTAAAATGAGTACTGCTCGGCAGTAGGTACTCGGCATAGAATAGACTTTGAAGTGGGAGGTAATTAAGTAGAGCCTATTGCCAAAATTTCATCAAAATCGATGCTTTAGAAAATAATTGGGAGGTAATACCCTATATTTGCCTTCGTTGACTGGACTAAAAGTAGAAAATGGGAATATATACCCCCCTAGATAGAACCCGTAGCAAATTTGATAAATAAATTTCAAAATATTTTTATTTACATTGAAATTAATAGTAGCAACAATTTCAAGAATAAATTATTAGTCTTAAATACCCACAGTTCAAAATCATTTTAAACCAGATGATAACAAAATAAATGTGTTGTAAAATTCGTATAGGCAAAAAACCATTTAAATTTTGATATTTAATTCTTCGTTTGCATTAAAATGATTTTTCACACCTACAATGATTGATTGGGGGATATAATTTGCAGAAAGTAACATTTACTTAATTTATTCAAATTTACAAAATAATAAAAACTGAAAACTTGGTAAAATTTATTCAAAAATTTCAAGAAATACACAATTTGCAAAGTACATAATATTATTTTAAGTAGTCAAACAGGAATACCAAAACACCCTGTGTTGTGTTTGCACAATATCATTGATTATGAATTAAAATAAGTGGCACAACTACAATATTATAAGAGAGGCAATTTATATTCTATTATGTATATATGTAATATTAATTTACATACAGCGATGAGGGCTGTAATTTAAGACTAAAAGGCCTCTTTGCTAGGTCTACATATATATGTACTTTGAAACATAACAACACTTGGTATACACTTTAATACTTTAATTAACACAAGTGCACGTTAGAAACCATTTTATTACTTACTACTAAGACAACTATTATTTTTTAGATGCCTATTAAAATATTCTTGTATCTCTGTAACAACTTCAAATGCCTAATACAACCAAATTCTCACTTTTTAAGTAGCAAAGTAGCATATAACAACTGAAAATACAAAAATTTCTTTTTGCTAATCAACCTTCCAAAAAAAACTTACACTTAATTATTAAAACACATATAAAAACAACTTAAATTACTACTAAATAAATGTGCAATTATTTTATAGAAGATATTCGATGGAAAATTTTGTATTGCAGTGCTTATTTATAAAATAAGGTACACATTCATTTAAACAACTGATCCTATCTAAAATAATTATTCTAATATCACAATATTTCATCAGGATCGCACCTATCAAATAATAATATAAACTTTGGTTTGTCTTAAAAAATTACAATAATAACCAGTCAAGCATTGTGCGTGTGCTACTCTCTCTTAAATGGCTAGACAATATTTTTAAATTTATTGGAAACACGACAAGTGTTTCATTGGAATATAATCCGCTTCTCTCTTAGTTCCCGCAAACCTAAAACAAAATTTATTAGTAACATAAACAAAACATTTAATTTTTATTATTTTATTTCGTTATCACCTTCCGGAAATAACATTTTGTCTGTGAGACAAACGACTTCGAAGTGACTCTTATAAATAAAGTAATATTTAAATGTCGAGAATTCCAGAATTTCAAGTGAAATCATTGAAAAGACCTTTAAAAACTGAACCAAGTTTGCACAAAATTATTTTTCAAAGAAAACCCAATTGAAGTTATTAAACTGGTTTTCAAAATTTTAACAAAAAGGCATAGAAAGCTTAGTTGGTGGTACATACCTCACGATAAGTATGATATGCAAAATATAAATCAAATCAGTATTTAGTAAGCAATTTTTTTGATAACGAAATTTTTAAAATAAAAATATTTCTGGTTTTACAAGAAATGATAGGTAGTTTCGTGGTAAATAAAGAAATTTTTGACATTCGTTTATTTATTTTCAATCAATTAAATATTTGCTTAATATTTATCCGAGATAAAATGTAAACACTATTATCTACACTACATTATACATTAGTGATAAATTTTGACGAGTGAACTTGTGGATACAATATCTCAAAACAGCGACAGACGGTAGATAGACTGGCTCCAAAATTAAAAAAAAAAAGTATTCTGTAAATGATCAGGCTTGCTTTACACTCAAAATTTTACTTGAAAACTGAACGTCAACAGTTTATATAAAAAAACTAATATTCTACTTTTTGCTGTGTAATTACAATAATCAACCAGTCCGCCCCTGTCTCAAATATAATCTTACAGGAAAGTGTTCGTAATAAACGTATGGTGATGCATCACATGACGAGTTTGTGATAAAAAAATAAAATTATTCAAATATTTCATCGACGATCAAGTCAATGAACTTGAATACTGAATTATGAAGGGTGGCTCAAGTACTCTGAATAAAAAATATGTCGGATGGCCGGAACCTATTGCTTTGCTTAAAATTAAGAATTAAAAATAAAGTTAGTAAAATTCACTCCATAGCGTACAAGTAGGCAAAAAAACAAAAATCCCAATAATTTTTTATTTTAATAAAAGCATTACAGTCTATTAGGTTATTACAAATTCAAACAAAATATTCCATCACAGCCTGATTACGTTTCATTCCAATTTTATCTTAATCTAATAATGTTTAACTTATTTTAAATGTGTAACACACGAGGCTGGATTGAAAGGAATATGTTTTCTATTAATTCAAAAACTTTATTAGCATTACTTTCGGATACAAATTCTACTACTTATTTGTAATAATTACTAATGAAAAATCTGATACACTAATGTAAGATAGGCTCTCATAAATACTATTGCATTTACAATAATATTCTAGATAAAATATAAAAATTAAAAAAAACCGATAAACGGAGGGAAATAGTAACTATAGTCTAACTGTACTGCAATTGTAAAGGAAAGATTGTAAACTCTACAAATATTCCTAAATAAAAAATGATCAAGGATTCGCTAAGAAAAAAAATCACAATGTTACAGTACCAACTTCTTAAAATACAACACAAAAAGCAAAATGTTTTGAGACATAAAAACAAACAAGGTAAGATATTTTGTTATCCATTGCACGCCATGGAGTGTTTTTTAAACTCACATGGAAAGATATCCACGTGCTTGACGTCTACGTCTTCCGATCAAATAGGCAACGAGAACTATGATCACTAGTACAGCCAAAGCACAGCCAACAGCAATAGGCACTATATCGGGAGTATCAGAAGGTTCACAATCTTCAACTGTAAAAGAACAATTTGTTTTGGTATACAAAAAAAAGCAGAAAAAATCAACTCACCATTGGTAAACTCTTTATTTTTGGACTCTTCAAATGCCTGGAATTGCACATGGCTTATGTGAATTGCACCTCTTGGTTTGTTATCGCCAACATCAGTTAAATTTAAAACTTGATTTTTATCACACTTGTAAGATTTAGACAAGCTGGTTATAAAGTCTTCTTGTTTATATGTCAATTTGATGGTTTTATTTTTCTCGTCGTCTAAAAATAATCACACAAAAAATAAATTGCCAATTATTGGTAACTAATTAAAAAATTGTTAAGTTATATTAAAAATTTAATGTCTTGAATAATAATTACCTCATTGTAATTATATTTCATGCCATTAAAAATAACTTTAAAATAAAAATTGTTAACATTAACATTTCTTTTCAATGTAAAACATGTCTGCTTGCGAGTTCAAGTTGAAGGTAAAAAATTAAAGTATTCATTTAACATTTTTGATTAACAGCTTATTACAATATTATAAACATTGTTCTGATAATATGACGTTGAAATTGGTTGATTGTTGACCTTAGCATTATCATTGTGGTCGATTCTTTTCACTACAAATGACTCAATGCATAAAAAAACTACTTTAAATTTTATCTTCTCATCTAATTATTATTTATTATTATTATTATAGTTTTTAATACTTTATCGTTTTCCAAATACCACTTCAAAAAAGAAAAGAATTTTTCAAATAATCGTGCAATGAAAATTTAACAGTCAAGAGATAAATTCATTTTCTGGAAAATCCAAAGCAAAGTTGAAAAAACTTGGCTAGGATATACAAAAACAAAATCAAGGCCATTGCAATGTTAGTGTAATTATTAGTTTTTCATAATAGCATCAAAGTTGATTGTAGCAATTACCAAAAGAAAATCAATTAACTAATTTCCACTTCATAATCAATCAAGCCTATTCATATCAAACAATTTATGGTATTGCTATGGTTCATGTAAATTAGTAGAAGTGGCAGATTTCTTCGTCGAATATTACTTTTTCGAAAAATCCCATGACAAAGAATAAAATTTATTTATTTAAAATCAAAGAGGACAAGAAATAGCCTGTCTAGAAATTACAATAAAAATTTTCATGTGGAGTCCAAAAAACCAAATTCGTTATCCCTTGTTTGTTAGGGTCCACAGTCATTTTTGTTGACTGTGGTGCCTAGAAGGTGGGTAAATAAATTTATAAAACGTCGGATATAGTATCATTTTTGTCTTGGCATGTCCATGATCCCAAGGAATATTAATAGTACAGAAATTCTTTTTTGCAAGTTTTGGTTATTCTAAAATGGCAGTATGAACACTGTAATTTTGTATGAATTAAAAACCCCCTGAATACAATTTAAAAACTTGGTTGAGACCCCAAAAGGTATATTGTTTTATAAAAAATTATCCTGATGAAATTTTAAGTCACAGAGTCATACAGTCACATTGCGGAGTTGAAATTCAAGTTTACTGAAGTTAACGTTGCAGTTATAAATTAATTTCTCATATTATACAAAGCACAATCAACTTTTTGTACTGTATTCAATGTGACCAATATTATTACATCCATGTGATTAGATAATATGAAGATCTTTAATTTTATATCCAAGGCTAAACCTCCTCACACAAAATTCAAATGTACCTTATCGTCAAAAATAAAATTTGCTAATTTTCTCGATTACAAAAAATTTCTGAATGCAACCCTGGCTGTCTGCTCCCTTTTAATGTAGGTGTGTTATCTATAAACAGATAGCAATGATAACTTCCCTCTACAAGGATACTTTGACTTGCCTTCACAATTTTTGTACAAATTATTTGGTCAACTAATATCTTTCAAAATTAAATAGTAATTTCAAGATTAGTAAATTAATCACTGAGCTAAACTGACATTTTACTATTAAGATAAAGACACGTCAAGGTATAATGATTGAAAATTGTCAATGGGATTTCAAAAATAAAAGATTAAAACAACTGCTAATTTAGAATCTTAGATTTCTGCATGTAAAACCGTTCAAGATAAATTATTTACTTTTTTGAATAATTGCGTATAATAAAAATTAAGATTAGGGAATCCCAAATCTGTGTGCATTTAATTCGCACATTGTGAGAAACTAGCAAAAATGGTTCACACCAGAAGTCATGTGGTAGATTATCTACTAGATTGAAAATCACTTGATTATCTACATATCTTCTGTATTTTTTTTTTGATTTTATTTGTTGTAAGTACAACTGCTATCTTCCAGATTTTTTTTACAAGGAAGAAAACGTTGTTACAAAGGTCATTCAGTCATCGCAGTAGCAATTTGCATTAAAACCATTATTCATCATAATTTATGATAAGACTCCTTTTCAAGTTGACATTGTTTGAATATTTTAAATAACATTTTTCAATTTTTCATATAATTAAAACTTGAGAACTTGGGGAATCCCAAGCTGCAAAAATCTTAAGATTTATTAAAAAATAGTAATAATTAAAATTTTCAAGTTACTTACCTATTATACCTGGGAAGGCCGAACTGTCAGGTACAACGTTCACATTAATTTCTTGAAGATAATATTTGTGGATAGTCGAATTCTCCGCAAAAGTTAATGTTACGTTCTGAGTGAAAGTATCGATTTCATTTTGTTTCCATACAAGAGTTATGCTCTCACTTCCGTTTCCACAAACCCCACTGCTCGATGCATTTTCAGGAATATCAAGGAATGCGAGCTCCGTTGTACTATTGCTTACATAATGATACGGAATTTGAATTTGTAGTGCAAATTTAACCAACAAACAAGTAGTTTTGTTGGTGCCATTTACTTGCCAAATTCCAATTTTTGGATCAACTGGTTTGGGAGGTTTAGGTGGTTCGGTAGGTTTTGTTGGAGGTTTAGTTGGTTCGGTAGGTTTTGTTGGTTCGGTAGGTTTTGTTGTAGGTTTAGTTGGATCGGTAGGTTTTGTTGTAGGTTTAGGTGGATCAGTAGGTTTAGGTGGTTCGGTAGATTTTGTTGTGGGTTTAGGTGGTTCGGTGGGTTTCGTCGGATCAGTAGGTTTTGGTGTTGTTGGGTCAACAGCTTTTGTTGTTGAAATATCGAATTGCGGAGGTACGTCGACAGTACTTTGTCCTAGAACAAAAAAAACAAAATTTTATCCAAAACATTCGGTAGAGAGGCAATTAACCAGACAATACAATTTGAAATGCTTGATATGGAATTTAGTTATCTTCGTTTTATCTTGAATGACAAAGCGGAATCACGTGATTAAAACGAATGGAAAAAAAACGTCATTATAACTAATAGATTATCAAGCAACGAAAGTAATATTTAGCAATAGAAAGGGCAAAATTTTTACTTACCGGCAACAAAAGCAACCGTTACACCAATTAAAACTATTAAATATATATTTGTCATGATTTTAAAATATTTTTACTTAATAAAAATACAACTCAGCTAATTATTGTAGTATAACGTACAATAACCATTGGTTGCTTACAGGAACTGTCACTTTTTATTTCGATCCATTATCTATAATTGCGCATGACCGGCGCGTCAAGGTTATTTTTAAATTTTAGCGCGTATTTTCAAGCATTCAAAATTATGAAGCGGTAAACGAGATTTATTACACAAAAGACATTTTAGAATCTTTCATTTGAATAAGATATAAACAAATAATTATTTATTTGTGAACGTTTCTTGTAATCAAACAATTTTGTTATTGCGCAGCAATAATAATAAATTATCAACTATGGAGGCATATTTATTATCTAATGAAATTAATGCCAATATTTGATAACTAAATATTAGAATTATCTATGGATAATTACTATTTAAAAATATTTCTCAAGGTTAATTTTAATAATAAATTTATTCATTGCATTTTGAGTTTAGTTATTCGGTATAACTATATACAAGGTTTGATCCAGAACCCGAAGAAGCTCAAAATACTACCCAAACATCGTAAGTTCAAAATAAATAAAATTTTGCAGAAAAACCAGTTTTTGAAATTCAGCTCTGTATGTAACTTTAATTTTTTCAATTTCTACCAAAAAATGTCCGGAATTCAGGATTTCCTTATTCCGAATTCTCTATATAATTACAAATCTCGCACAGAAAAACAGGAATGTTTTCGAGTAGTCGGCAAAAATGTAGGTATGCATAAATATTATTTATATAATATTATGTTTAGATTTTTTAACCTGTGGAATTACGTCAGATGTTTTTAAAAAACATGTTTTGTTTATTTAAACATCTGAATCTAACGATAGCAACAACCTATTGCTGCAAGTTTACGAAAATATTTCAATTTTTGTTGTTTATTTAAAACTTTAATTTAATCTGAATCGGAGAGCGATTAAAGTAGTTTCGAATTTATGAGGTAAGAATAAATTGGCTTCTTTAATTAATAATTTAAAAATTGTACTTCATGAAATACACCCGTAGAAGGGGACATGGGCGTTCGTAGAATCTTTTTCAGGGAGGGGCAAAATTAAAAAAAAAATTTATCAGTAACTCAGTAATAGCTTTCTCAACGAAATTTAAAATAATTAAAATTAAATTTAAAGATTTAAGATCAAGAGTTAAGGGGCAGCTGCCCCCTTGGAAAAGCTCTACTGCTCATTGGGATGACTACAAAGGGAGAAGAATCCTAAAGCATGTGATGTTGACCCATCCTGGTTTTCACAGGTAAACACTAAAAACAATGTTCACTAGCTCCGGAAGTTATGATAATTTTTTAATTGCCTACCAATTTAGACATTTTATTCCAGAAATTACATCTGCAATGAGAGAGGATCCCATTCACTTGGAAGGATACAAGGGGAAAAGATACACTTCTCAAGACCATGATCCCCACTGAAAACAATATACATTAAGTCGGAAAAACTTTGGTAAAAGTAAATTTGTATTTTTAATATTGTTATAATTACTAAATTTAAAAAATTTATTCCAGAAATTAAATCTGCAGCAAAGGAAGATCTCACCCTCTTGAAAAAATACAGGCTTAGTAGTTTTATTTCCAGGACTGAATGACCATAATATATGGAAATAACCCAGTAGACTAGGAAGCGGGTGACTGCGCTTCAAATCCTGGTCGAATCGAATACGTTGCTATGTTTAAAGCCCAAGATAGATCTGTGGGCTGTGGGGAAGGCAACGGGAAACCATCCCATTAATTAAATTCTTTAGTACGTCATCTTGGTTCAGCCAAGTTTGATCGCCAATGCCCATTGAAGGTAAGGCACATTTAAGAAAAAGAATATATGGAAATCCAGGAAAACAACTGTAAATTGAAGCCGGTGTTAACCAGGAAGGAAGAACTTGAATTATTCTTAATTATATATTTGTAATAGTTTAAAATTTTAACTCCAGTAATTAGTACAATAATTATATCTGTAGCAAAACTAGAAGATGTGTTGAAGAATACAAGTAAAAAAGTTACATCCACATGATTAAATGGTCGAAGAATACAAACCCTAGATACCACCCCAGACAGCACACAATATCTATTAGCTATCCAATGGATATCCACTGTGGACATTCAATATAACCACTGGATATCCGCTGGATATCTTATAGATATCCAAATGTCCGCTCTTTGTAGATATACATTGTAGATATACATAGGATATCCATAGCTATATCCTATGTATATCCATACATAATATCGCATGGATATCCACAATGTCCTGGATATAGGGCGGACATTTGGATATCTATATGATATCCAGTAGATATGATATAGGATATCCAGTGGATATCTTAATATAATATAGGTTTGGAATAAATAAAAATAGATTGCAGTGATAAAACTTTATTAACTTTTAACATAATATGTTTATATATAGGTAACTTCACTTTAATAAATTGTTGAATTTGCACAGCGGACAAATGTTTAATCCGTGAAGTTGATAATGATGATGAAAGATATAAAACAAAATTCATAGGCTTATAATAGTCACTAACTAATTATAATCACTAACTAATTATGAAGTTTAGCAGCACTAATAAAAAAAACACCCACTAGAACACTTTAAAAACACAAAAATTGATGAAAAAATAACAAATGGCAACGGTTGCATGTGATATTCGTAAAATAATGTGGCTTTATAGTTTAGTGCGCCAGTACCAACTTGCACGCAGACGCAATAACACATAAGACCCTGTCGCACTGTGTCTGTATATCCCATAGATGTTTATATAGAAGGCCTTCTATATAAACATCTATGGTATATCCACAAAAAAAGTGGATATACATAACACATTTTTAGATATCCACTGGATATCCAATACATATCTATGTAAAAATTAAGATATTTTTATTTATTTCGACGAATAACTTACAGGTAGCCTATGGAGCAATATAATATGTTTCTTAAAAAATTTTTAAATTAATTTTACGTAATATAATTTCTTTGCATATCCACAAGAGATATCCCTTGGAGATCTATTAGATATCTATCATGGAGTGGACATTCAGTGGATATATGGATATCCTATGGATGTCTAATGGATATTGTGTGCTGTCTGGGACGGGTGAACACCGAAAAAGAAACAATCGAAAAGAGATACGTAAATGTAAAGTGGAAACTTTGTTTTCACATTTTCCAAAGTGCAAGAACGCCCCCTCCCCCGGGTTTAAACGGCAGTGTTTAAAAGTAAGAAGGGTCAATCTCTCAAAATACACAAAGAAGAGGTTGGCAGAATGATCAAAAGAAAACAGGAAGGGAACTTTACTTTTACCTTTCCCAAAAAGCCCCCTTTCCCGGATACCAATGGTGACGTTTAAAGATAAAAAGCGTAAAATTTTCCATGCATTTTACATAGGGAATTCTACGTACGCGAGTTTTCTATCGTCGGCAAGTGTACTTTAATATAGCATTAAAGATAGCCGTCATATGCGACTGTTACTCCGTCGGGATGTAGTCTTACTAGTAACCGCAGTTACGGATCCATCTTAAAATTTGATGCACCTCTTTCGAGTACCACCTTTGGGAGTTCGGGCGACCTTCAGAGATATTTTTAGCGAGAAAGCGTTTGTCAAAACGACGCGTAGCGCCCTGAGCGTAAGCGAGGGGTTGCGGTTTCACGACCGCAACCAGGGCAAATTTCGGATTCATCTTTAAAACTAGCTTTACGTTTGTCTAACTGAAAACTGAGGGGCGTGAAATAGAATAGATATTCATTGAAGAAATTATTTAGCACCTTACTGGATTAAGTGAAGCATTTAATCTGTATTTTCCAAACGAACAGCATCAGGATAAATATCAATATGAATTGTGGATTAAAAACTCCTTTATTGTCAATGCACGGCCTTCAACACCATGTCAGCAAAAGAATTGAAACTTTTTTTGAAAAGACATCTGATTGAAAAGAGGAAGGCGGAAGAAGAAAAAGCGAACATAAAGAAGTCTAAAACCGAAGATGGCATGATGTTTCTATAAATGCAGAGAATGGTGACGACACAGTTGCAGGCAGCGGTGAGAACTTCTTGGATTTGTTTCCTTAAATACTTTTATGCACCACATTTTGCATTTGTATGTCGTGATTTTTTCAAATTTTTATTATTTTTTTAAAAATAATTTGATGTGTATTATTAATTTTTTGTACAAGATTTTTAAACGGCATTGTCATTCCAAAGTTTCCCACAAGTGCATAAAAGTAGTCTTCTTGAGGTTTTATATTGATTTTTAACTTTTTTATTATTACAACAGAGATGTATGATCCCGAAGAGGCTTGTAAGGAAGGCGACTCGGCTCTCCTGGACACCAGCACGTTTGAAGAAGAATTTGCCGAGGTGGATCGTCTGATTCAGTCTGTAAACGAAGAAGAAGCAAAACAGGCAAAAGCAGTTAAAGAAGAAGCGGAAGTATTGGAGGAAAAAACGGAAGTTCCACCTTCTCCGAGATTGCGCCGTGCTGCTGACAACACCACCGGAGTGGGTGCAGTCCGAAATGGTGCGGGCCCTCGTAGTAAAACACGAAGGGGTGGTGGAAAGTAAATTTTATGAAATAAATTAGTTTGTATTTTATTTTAATTTTTATATGTAGAACAAATATTATATCTTGGCTGGATGTACGGAAAATGTGTGCATCTTCAGTTTCATTTAAAATTGAATTTATTTCTATGTAGTTGTGACTTGATTTATTTATTAAGTTATATAATTTGTAATTCTGATTATGGAAATACTTGCAATGTTTTATTTGTACGATTGATTCTATGTCCTCTTTTAAGAGTAATTTTTGTAGCATGTAATTTCTGTGTAATAATAAAATTGACAAAAAGTGGTATAACTTTCCTTATAATATTACTATTAATTCGCTTGAAGCGAATTTCTTTAGCATCGTTGAGGTTTTTTGCGTACTAAAATTGTATTTCTTATGCTCTTGTTTTTTACTTCTTATTATATAAGAACTTGATTAAATCTATTGAACAGGCTTCTTCGACTGAAGTAATCTTGACCATCAAATCTCTCGATAATAATTAATTAAATTTAAAAGCACTTTATTTGTCAAATAAGTTAGAAACTCAGCATCGGATGTAGATGAGGGCCCCAAAAAGAGCCGTTTTAAATGAATATTAAGTGAACGAATATTCTTTCGTGTGGACAAAACATCTATGTAGGTACATACGGAACTAAATAAACTTCATCTAGTGGTTGTTGACAACCTTCTCAATAATATTTTATTAGTCGATCTTTCATAAATTTCTTCAGCAGATCCAATTGAGTCGACAAAATTCTCTGTAAATACCAACGGCACAATCTCTAAAAACAAATGTAGTTATGTGACAGGTGGTCTTAATGAAAGGATTCCTTACGAGTATAAAACTACAGAGGTAGATATACAATTCATATGTACTAAATATTTAAAAACTTGACAGCTACGCTACTGCGATGCTCGCTCGGGTCGTCAATAAAAGAAGCTCAAATTTTGATACCGAGCAATGCCTTTTTATATCAAAGTGTTCTTTAAAGTCAAGTACAACATCTACAATTGACATTTTAATAAGAACCTACACGTAAATGTTAGGATTTTATCAACAAATTAACAGCGAACCCTGAAAATTTCAAGTAGGAATTTGAGCCGAGATGACATAATTGGAAGGCAAATTTCATCATTTTGGGTTAACTAGCATGCTGGGCAATGGTTTTTGTTCATTTTTATTTGCTTATATGTTAATTATAATTTACAAATTACGTAAAATAAATTTTCAGGTTAGATTTTCTTTAAACATAAAATGTCATAATTAGAAAAATAATTAGCTTAAAATGCATTATTAATGATAAAAACGGAAGGGTGGTGTGCAAAATAACGTTATTTTAAAATATTTCTCGAAAATAATGTTTAGTTTTGACATTATCCGTAATCAAAGGTTTGACATTTCGGGAGCTCCAAAATGAATTTACGAGGTCGCTATTGCGTTTGAAGCAACAAATTAAGTCTAAATGAGTTAGTTATGGTGTATTTCATTGAATTTAATCATTTTCAATGCATTTCTAATTCAAAACGGAAATTATTATAAAGAATTTTCGGTTATTTATTTTAGGCATTGCAGATGAAAGAAATATTTTTTTTTGTAATCCCTTGGTCGTTTTAAGGGCAATATCAATACAAAAAGTAATTTAAAATATCAAAATTATTATAAAAATTCAGTTTAAATTTTGAAATTTTCAAAAACGGACCCAGAGCCATCTGTACGCCGTTGTCGGAAGGTTCATTCGAGAAATTCCGAACAGCGCGAACGCGTGTCACGTGGTGCAAATTGTTCGAAAAACAGCGCCCGATCGGGCCACTCAGTGTAAATTTGTCCGCGTTGATCTGCAGTTCGTTCCGTGAAAATATTGTGAATAAACGACCGATTTAATTACAGTAATCGTTACGAAATTACTTCTTGACGCTAAAACGATCGTGCAAGTTAATTATTGTGTTCAAAACTTAAATAATTGTGCATTTTAAATTAATACAGTGATACTGGCAAGAGGGACATAAATGACGCGTTATTTTAACAAAACAAAAAACGATTGCGCTTAATTTTTAACATTATTGTGTTGGTGACATAAGTGAATCTTCGAACGATCGAATCAAACTGGAATTAACCTGCCATTCTTTTGTGTGCCATTCCAAATTTTTACATCAACAACATACGTAAGTAGTTTTATTCTTAAAACCATATTAACAATTTGTCCTTTCGAATTTACCATTTCCTATGTTATTATAAAATCTTCTCGTCTTTGGATCGAGCATTTTTGAAATGACCATTACGCTTCGACTTTTAGGTGTTTCTTATTTGCATTCTTGAATATTTTCGACCTGTAAAAATCAAATTTTATTTTATAATTTTGCGAAAATAATGTTGCGTTTACTACGATTAGTAAAATCGGGTGGAAAATAAATAAAATTGTGCAATCAAAAAGTGACTCGTTTGACAAATATCGATGACGCCGCCGAAATAAAAAGTCACTTTGTGTTTCAATTGTTTTTAAAATAAAATTTTGTGGGTATGTGTCATTTTTTGTTTAGCAACAGTTAAGCCCACTTCCCGTTGGGTTTAAAATCGGAAATAATTATTGTGTGAACTTTTAAAAACAAACGCGATTACGGACTAACAATAAAATTGTTTTTTATTCGCCCTTTAAAACATTTTGGTTACTACTATGTTAAAATTTGTGTGGGTTAATGGAATGGCGCGTTTTTGCTAAAAAAAATGTAAACAAATATGTGAAATTGATGGTTACCTTCGCTAATTTACGTAGCTAAATAATATAATTTACTACGCTTATGATGGTAATTTAAAAGTGAATTTCGCGATGATGCACGTAAAGATTTTCGGCTGTTAAAAACAACGAAACAGTAGTTGAAGATTTAACTTGACAATTATCGAGGTAGGATTCTGATGCTTAATTAAAAAAACACTTTATTTATAAATTTCACCACCGGCAAAGTTTTTGTAAACAAAGACAAAACATTTGATGTTCTTGTCACTTCGTTCATCTCGAATTAGTGGTCGAGCAACGATTGCATTCAAGTTTCTGTAAATTGAAATTACATTTCAAGTTATTTTTATTTTATACTTTTATCTAAAAGTCTACATAGAAATGCTCCAAACAATTCGTGTGTTTGACTTTCAAGTGCCACGATTTTCCTTACAACCATTTTGTTTATTTATTTTGTAACACACGTTGCTAGATTTTGACTTGCACCCTTGAAAATTATTGTCGTAAATTAGTTTGTTCTTCAATTAAGCTTTATTCTTAATTATCTTGAACGTTACTTTATGAATTCTTTTCTCTTTCAGGATATCGTCGGCCAAGAATTACGAGCTGATCAATAAATCGTGTACGCGTTTATAAAATAATAATACAATTTTTCATTTCGCGAACGGTTTAAAGTGACGAGTACGAAATTTTATATGCAAAAGTGTTCATTTTAAAACTATTTTCAATCTAAATCGATAAAAAAAAATGGGAGTGTATTCTGTGCGGTTGGACTTTGTGGAATGGAGGAGAGCTGGACTGGGACAACACAACTGGCAAAAGGACTACAGAGTTAAAGGTAAGCAACCATAATTTTTTTTTAAAGAAAAACTTTTCGAATGTGTTTCGTTTGGCTAAGCTGATCCTATTATCTATGTATAAATACTAATATTGTTTTTCTTCTTTTAGGTAGGTTCCACGGCGTGGAATGGAAAGTTGAGCAACTAAAAAGGTTAGTAAAAAATTATTCTCCATGTGTTGTAGCAGTGCAGTGAAAACCGAAAGTGCTGAAATATGTTGTGTTCAATAGATAATTTTCTGAAATTTATACAAATTTTAGAAAAGATGAAATATTTAAAAATAATCTACCAGTTTAGTTTTTCAATAATTAAATAACTAATAGTGACGTGTTAGTGAGCGGAAAACTGTGGTCGCGCTGGACACGAAGCGGGTTTAATATAAATAGACAACTCCGAGTTATTCTTAAAACTATTTGCGCGTCTCAAGCGATTCGGATCTACTAAAATTTCAAGCGGCAAATACTATTACAGCGTGACCCCGGACAAACATGTTTTTCTCTTTTCGCGAAAATCACTGAATTTTACTGAAAAATAATCTAGTAATCCGATTCTAAGAACATGGAGATCAGAAAAACGAAAGAGCAAAAAATCAATTTTATCGTTATTTGAAGCTGGAAATCGTCATTGTGAAATAGTTCGAATGCTTAAAATTCCTCGACAAACCGTTTCCGACGCCATCAAACGATTCAAAGAACTTGGTAATATGGAAAACCGACCCGGAATATCATCAAACTTTGGATTCAAAGAAATTCGAGACTGTCATGTCGATGCGAAAAGTGAAACTGGAATCGCGCGAGAGTCGGCTCGACGAATAGCTAAAAATGAACTTAAGAAGAAGCCACCGCTGGCTGCTCAACAATGGGAAAATTTCGTTTTTACTGATGAAAAAATTTTTACTATTGAACAATTTCGCAATCGTCAAAATGATGGGTGTTGGTCAGAAAAAGCACCCGGACCTCTTGCCATCGTTGTTCATCGCCAATTCCCCAAGTCAGTCATGATTTGTGACGATATTTGTGCTACCGGTAAAACACCTTTAGTTTTTGTGCAAAGAGTAAAAATTAACAAGGAAATCTACCACCGAAATATTTTAGAAGCTGTAGTTCTTCCGTGGGCCCAACAGCACTTTGGTGACCAACATTTGACCTTTCAACAAGAATCTGCACCTGCCCATAAGGCGAAAACTACGCAAGAGTGGTCAATTTTAGAGGCCAGGGCCTGTGCAAAACCAGGTTTTGCAAAAACAAGTTTGGAATCACTAAAACAATCTTTGCATCAGGAATGGCACAAAATATCCTTAGAAGAGGTGCGAAAAACAGCCGAAAACCACGCAGAAGGAAGCCACTTTGAAATTTTATAATTTATGATGTACATAAGATTGTTGTCAATTGTGATCCGTTTATAAATTTTTGAATTGTTGCGTTTAAATAAGTTTTTTTTTTAAACGTTTGTCCGAGTTCTCGTGGGTCGCGCTGTATAATAATATAGTGAAAATTTTCGTTTAATTAAATTTTTTATCTAGTTATTTCCAGTAAATTTAAAATTTATGATTTCAAAATAAATCGGTATACAGTTACTCGCAAAATAACTCTTATACTTCTAAGTTAGCAATGTAAATTCGTATCCAGAATTTTGTTCGAATAACAGTTGTTCGAATGCTTTTGTTCGATTTAACATTTATTCGAATGAGCATTTGTTGGAATTGAAATTTTATTCGATACACATTTGTTCGACTTAACATTTATTCGATATCGAATTTATATGACTTTTATTTTTTGTTTAGGCTTTGTCAAATTCAAATGTTAAGTCGAACAAATGCCCATTCAAATAAATGTTAATTCGAACAACTGCTCATTCGAATAAATGTTAAATCGAACAAAAGCATTCGAACAACTGCTAGTTCAACAAAATTCCTAGAATCATGTAAATTATATCTTTTGAAAGAAAAAATCACTTCATAGTAAAACTTATCAGACATTTTTTGTTGTAAATTTCGTTCCCTTCATTTTTGTTTAGATGCATTTTTCTATTTTATCACACCGTTTCTGAGTGACAGTGATTAAGTGCTTCTTCACAATGTACGTAAGACCATTGATTATACAATATCTAGATGTTGCACGCAATGTTAAATTTGGTTATAAGTATGAGAACTTTGGACGCTAGATGGTGTTTTAAATCACCACATCGCCATTCAGCGTACAAAGTTGTTACTAACTAACCATGTACATCTGTTATAATGGTTGGAAACTTAGATATATACTTAATAATAAATTATTTCTTTATTGTGCGTTTATAACGACTGTATTTATAACGGTTGATCGGTCGAACACTGAACATACGGAAATAACATGAGAAATAATTTTTTCTAAATTCCTGCTTCCCATTATAACGGGATAATTAATACAAATTAATACAAACTTGTTATTGTAAAATAATATCCAAATTGTCATCTTAAAACAATAGCAATAATAAGACGTAATGCGACGACCAAGTCTGTTAATATTTCTTAAAAATTTTTTCAAATTTCTAAAAACTTTTTAGATAATTTTTTTGCAAATTTCATTGCCTTCAATTTTTTTCATTTACATTTTTATTTATTTTGTCGCGCCATTTCTGACTTACAGAAGAAAAATTGAAGGGAAGGAAATTTCTAACACAAAATCTCTAAAAGTTTTGCTGTAAAATGGATTTTGATAAGACAAAAAACGGCTTTAAAATGTTCAATTTGTATTGAACTTTTTCAAATAACCAACTCGATTTTTTGAAAATTTCAATGTGATCCTCCTTAAAGTATTGCACCACACTTCTATAAAACCAAACGAATGGTTAATTCATGGAATTTCTCGCAAGGAAATCTAAATTTGCAAAACTGCAGCGTTTGCACGTTACACCTGATTATGTGTCAACATATCATTTATAGACTGAAGTTGATACATTATACTAATTTCATATCGTCACTGTTTTGCAAAAAGGGCGAATAAACTATTATTTTATTTATTTTATGTTTTTCGCCGTTTATATTAGCGACAGTTACTGTTGTGCTATTTTAGTGTCAAGATGTCTTATTCAAAGTGTAATTACGCTGGTTGCAATGAAAAAAAATCAGCATCGTGCTCTGTTAGGTTTTATGGTTTCCCTAAAGATGAAGAACGATGTAAAAAGTGGGTGCTGTCTTCGGGAAATTTAAACTTGATAGATGTTGATATAAAAAATTTAAAGATGATGTCCATATGTGAACTGCATTTTGACAATACGTCTTTTGTTAATGAGACCCATCATCGACTAATACCATCTGCAATTCCCAAACATTTTGAAGAAAGGCAAAATGAGATTGATTTTTCAACTACAGAAGTGGAATCGCCTTTGACAATACAAAATATAACGGAATATTCGATTGAGCAATCTGGTAGTGTGACATACTCGCCAATGCAAGTAAACATACCAACTAGGACATATTCTAAAAAACTTCCAAGTTGTGCAAATTCTCAATTATTAGATGTGAACTTTGCAACTGATCCTGATGATGATAATGAGCAAGAAGAACTGAGAACGAATACATTATTATCATCATTTCTTTTGGCAGAAACACCACCCAAAGAAAAAAACCTTCCCCATTCAGGAGAACTCGATACGCCGCGCAGAAAAACATTAAAAAGAAAGATTCACTCAAAAAACCTTCTTCTGGCCAGGTCACGTGCGACTGCCTTCAAGTTGAAAAAAAAAGTTAAAAATTCAAAGAGAGGAAATGATTTTTCAAAAATTTTAAACAGGCTTAATCCAGAGCTACGAACCTTAGTTAATATGAAGCTAAATCACAAACGTCGACAGAAATGGAAGGAAGAGGAAAAGCTTTTAGCAATGAAGTTCTTCTATAAATCTCCTACTTTATACAAATACATGCGTAACAAAATGAACTTCGCCTTACCAGCCGTGGACACTATAAGAAAATGGTTACAACTATTGAATTTGCAAGCCGGATTTCAAACGAAGTGTTTGACGAGAATGACGGAGAAAATAAAAACAATGACCTTACAAGAAAAAAATTGTATAATTTTAATGGACGAAATGGCAATTAAGCAATCTCTGGATTATAACGAAAGGTTGGATTTTATAGAAGGTTATGAAGATTTAGGAGAAATCATTGGACGGAGCGCCAAGTTTGGTAAGCAAGCTTTAGTTTTCATGGTTAGAGGTCTTTTCGACAATTGGAAATTTCCATTGGCTTATTTCATTTCTGCAGGTTCGATAAAAGCAGAATCTTTAAAAATGTTACTTATTCAATGTCTAACAGTAACATCAAATATGAATTTAAAAGTTCACGCGATAACGTGTGATCAAGGTTCGAATAACCGCGCGGTGTACACAACGTTAGGAGTTACAATAGAGAAACCTTATTTCTATATTAATGAAAAGAAAGTGTTTGCCCTTTTTGACGTGCCTCACCTCATCAAAAGTGTAAGAAATACTTTAATAAAACAAGATGTCTTAGTATCTGGTAAAATGGTATCGTGGGAAGATGTTAGAAAAACGTTTAAAATAGACCGCCAAAATAGTTTATCAAATGCTCTTTTACGTATAACCGAAGCCCACGTGAGTCCAAATAATTTTCAGAAAATGAGTGTGAAATTGGCTACTCAAGTCTTTAGTAAAACGTTTTACGCGGCGATTGTAACTGCCGTAGCAACTGGAGATCTTAAAAGCGACACTGCTTTAAATACCGCAAGTTTTTTGTTGAAAATGAATAACTTATTCGATTGCTTGAATTCTAAAGTATTGTATGAAGCAAATAAAATGAAAAGCGCTCTTTGTGAAAAAAATGTGGAATCTTTAAAATATTTAGAGGAATGTTTGGTTTGGATTCAAACTTGGGAGGTTCCCAAAAACACCCCGTTTTGTTTTAACGGATTTCTACAAACAATTAAGGCAACAATTTCTTTGTGGAATGAGTTAAAGAAAGATTACAAATTTCTTTTAACAAATCGGCTTTGTCAAGATCCTATCGAAAATTTGTTTTCCCAAATACGCCATAGAAACGGGTATAATCCCAATCCTTCCGCAAAACAATTTAGGCTATCTCTTCAAGGAATTATTTCATCATGTCTGGAAAAAGAGTGTACAACTTCAAATTGTGAGACCGATCAAGACCAATTAATTTATTTGGAAGACGAGTTCTTTGGAGATTTGCCTGTTTTAGCAGAAAGTATTTCCGATTTCACTAATAATGATATGTTCGAAGTAGAAATGGAATCGTCAACATCATCTTCCTCCGATGATGACTGCAATATAAAGGAAACTTATGAAGCATGCTCAGTAACCTACTTTGCAGGTTACTTAGCTCAATCTTGTATAAAAAAATTTGAATGTAAATATTGCACAGAAGAACTGCAAAAAGGAAATGACAATTTAATTGATAAAAATGAAATGTTGATTTTGTCCAGGGATTACGGCGTGGATGAAACTAAAATACAATTTTTAAAGAGACCCAGCACTGCTTTAATCCGAATTATCACTATATGTCTAGGTATATACAACAAATTTTATAATAAAATATTCCACATAAAGGGCATTAAAGATTCGATATTTAAAAAAATTATGAAGAACGAAGAAGTTAAAAAGTGGATCACTGACAAAAAATGTGCAGAACATAAAATTTTCTTACTAAACCGTTTACTGCGAACAAAATTGTTTCGTACGTGTAAAATACAGATTGATAAAAAAGATAAAAAAAGTATAACAAGAAAACTTGGTATTTTAAAAAACCAGTAATATATGTATGTAGGGACATAAAAAATTGTACTTCTTTTTCCATAATTTTATTTTGTTGTGTAATTACTATTGTTGTATAATTTTCATGTCAATAAATTTTTGTAATAACTTTTATATTGATGTAGTAGCACATGTTTATGTATAATTTCAGGTAAAGTTTTGTTCAGATCGATCACATTTGTGAACACCTGGTTCTTCATCAGAATGCTAATATTTCTTTACTCCATAATATGATTGATGAACGTAAGTTTCATCTAAAATGTAACGGGTTTATAATTGTAACCCTTTGCTTCATTTTCTTTAATATCTTCAAATAAGCAGAACGCCAAGCTACAATATCAGCCATTACTTAAAAATTGCTTCCGTAAAGTTCTTGTTCTCCTGTATAACCAACTTTATCTTTCATATTTTCAACCAACATCGATAATGTAGGAACTTTACGATCTACTGCATAACTTTCGATAACAATACTGCATAGAACACCTTAAATAAAAATATTTATAAAAATCAATTTTAAAACTACCTAATTAAATTAGTACCTTGTTCAAATTCATGACTTTTTTGACGATCATAAAATTGGGTCACTTGTAGGACAATATTTCGTGCTTTTGAATGGACAATTTTTCCTTTTCTGTTTGCCATCTTTCAAAACTATAATAATATAAATACAATTATTACCTATTTGGTATTATTTACAAATTATTAGTTAATGTTTATTTATTGGCAAAGAATTATTGTAAAATAAGAAATTAAAATGAATCTAACCTAAAAAGTTACTTACCGAATAATATGTTTAATCGTTTAATTAAACAAAGTTTATTATTTATTAAATATAGCTATGAAGATTTGTTCTAAAAAAACTGTTTTTTGTAGACAATACAGCTCAAATATTCACAGAATAAAACAACAACCACTAAAATGTAAACAAATTCTATCAATATCAACGCTATGATTTGTAACTTGCTGGTGGAGCTGTATAGTATAGCTTTTTTGCAAACCAACCTTAATTAGTACATGGTTAGTAACAATGAAGTTCTTAACATTTCAGATAGGTAACAGCACTTTACAACAACTTTTAGCCAAAATGTTTTTATAACCCAAGTCCCTATTACGTTCAACATCTAGTATATATATAATCAATGGTAAGACATAAGACGTACATAAGACTTAAAAACATAAATACAAAAATATGCTTAATAGAGTATCGAATAGCTTGAAAATCTTAAACTACATTATGCGGAATGTTTTTCTTCATATAACAAAACAACTCAAATATTATTTAATATTCGATTAAGGCCTTATTTGAATTTATAATTCTTACGTTTTATGTATTTCTTATGTTTTATGTACATTGTGAACCACCACTTAGAAAAGATCCTGTAAAAATGTTAATAAAATTGACTTGACTCTTTTATTGTAAAAGTTTAACTTTTTTACATGTTAGAAAAAATTAAAAATTGAACACTTGCTGTTTTTAAAATTTGTCAAAAACTATGCAAATCGTTCAAATTAGTTTGCGACATTTAAATTCATATGCTTCGATTTTCGAAATCTCAACGGGCAAACCTGAAATATTTTATAACAAAACTAACCCAAACAGTATTAAAATTCAATTAGTATTTAGTATATGAATTCGAATGTCGCAGACAGTAAGTATTCAATTTTTAATTTTTCCAACATGTAAAAAATTTCAACTTTTACCATAATTTCGGATGTTAATAACTTTAACAATACTTGACTCGTTTATGGTAGATTTATTACATATTTTACAGTGTACAATAAGTGAACGAAGGGAATGAAATTACAACAAAATATGTCCGATGAATTTTGCTGTAAATCGATTTTTACATAACAGAAATGTCCTCAAAAACTACAATTTACATTGCAGAAGTGCAAGAATTCTTTTGCGAGCATCTGTATGTATTTAGAAAATTAGAAACGTTACTACCAAACGAAAAATTTGATTTTAGTAGGTACAAAATTTAACTGCTGTGTTCCCAAGTTTAACATTTTTCTATGGGCAACGAGATTAGTAGTCTAGTCAAAGCGGAGTTTGAATATAGGGTAACCTAAAAGTTGCGCTCAGGGAATGAAAGTTAAACCAATCGATAGCTAAAGGTTCCCTTATGAACATATTAAAATGTATCAGCTTAATTTGTAATTAATAAAAAACTATCCAAGATTTACGGCTAATCGACTTCAATTCACCATTTCTGCCAAAGTTACTCACTCAATCCAAAAAATAAAATTACCAATTTATAGTACACAAAATTTACTATCAAATTCAATCGGAAAACATTGTGAGAAATGTACCATTAATTTATTTATAATTTTTCAAGATAGTTCGTCAACATTATTGTTATTGATCAGGTGCAGGTGCTATGCGATGTGATCATTTGACAGCTTGGCAACAAATATTTTCAAACCACTTTAAAGAATTATAATAAATTAATGGTACATTTCTCACAATGTTTTCCGATTGAATTTGATAGTCAATTTTCCGTGCCATAAATTGGTAATATTATTTAATATTTTTAGATTGAGTGAGTAACTTTGGCAGAAATGGTGAATTAAAGTCGATTAGCCGTAAATCTTGGATAGTTTTTTATTAATTACAAATTAAGCCGGAAAAATTAAGCTGATACATTTTAATATGTTCATAAGGGATAGCTATCGATTGGTATAACTTTCATTCCCTGAAGCGCAACTTTTGGATTCAAGTCTAATTTCATTGGACTATAGGCACCATATAGATTAAGCCATTATTATATTATATTTATAATAACTCATATAAACATTATTTCCGAAAATAATACTGGACGTTTTTGTTCCTGGTTACACGTAGTTTTGGTAGACCTGTTTTTCAGAATAGTGTATAATTTGTTGGGCAGAATTTGGCAACAATTTCTTTTTTCTACAGCATTTTGCACATAATTTTGCACACAAATAAATAATTCGTAGTCGATCGGAGCAAGATAAATCAAGCTTTTCATTTTCGGTGTTACAAATCACATTAAGTGACTGACGAGAATGATATTTCTTGATCTGTTAAATCGATAAGATGAAATGTTATTTTATTAGATTGATTGAAAACAACGCTTACTAGAAATTTAATCGTAGGAGGGGGTTATTTCATTTCGGGTGGTTCAAATCGGTCGCACCACCCATTGTTCAATAAGAAATTTAATTTTTTGTGCGTCATCGGTCAATGTGTGGGTAATTCAAAAGGTAGACCTGTATTTATATTTTGTTATCTTTTGTTTTCGCGTGGCTGCCATACTTGTTTGACAAAATGCAACATTTATTTTGGACGGAAACTGAAATATCTTTTCAGTGTTTCATTTTCTCCTATCTAAGGTACCACGCACAGTGATTATTAGAAGTGGGTTATAAGGTTACTTTTTAGATCTTTTCACCTAAATGCAATCTGCAATACTTTTGCATGGTGTATTATGCACTGTTCAAAAAGTATCCGGACTTGTCGTTTTAAAAAACGCGGTACATGACTACTTTAAAAACTTTGTTTCCTATAGTTTCACTAAACTGTCGTTCACTCAAAAAATGGGGGAAATTTTACCAGTGGAATTTCACCCACTTAATAAGAGTAAAATTAAACTGTAAAATTCCAGGTTTGAATTTAAATCTGAAAATTACTGTGTTCAAAAAAGTAAATTTCCTCTAAAATTACGGTAATTTCATGTTTTACTCTAAAACAATGTAATATTACTCTAAAAATAGGGTAAATTTACCCTAAAACCTGGTAACAATAAAGTTGCCACCATTTAATAGGAGAAATTTACTAAGTTATTAGTAAATATCATTTACAACATTCTTGTGAAAATTACCCGGTTTATAAGGGTGAATTTACCTTAAAAATTGTCGACTATGTTTTGATCCACTATTTTTAAGGTAAATTCACTCTTATAAACTGGGTAATTTTCACAAGAATGTTGTAAATGATATTTACTAATAAGTTAGTAAATTTCCCCTATTAAATGGAGGCAACTTTATTGCCATCAGTTTTTAGGGAAAATTTACCCTATTTTCAGAGTAATATTACATTTTTTAGAGTAAAACATGAAATTACCTTAATTTTAGGGTAAATTTACTCTGTTGAACAGGGTAATTTTCAGATCTAAAATTAAACCTGGAATTTTACAGTTTAATTTTACTCTTATTAAGTGGGTAAAGTTCCACCGGAAAAATTACTCCCATTTTTTAGAGTGTTGACATTCAGTCCCAAAAAAAAAATTCTTGTTTAGAGACGTTGAAAATGTCACAAAAAGCCAAAACCAAAAACACTTGGTGATCAGTGTTTATGAAGAACAAGAACATTTTAGTGATACAAAATGTTGAAGAGGGCCGGAAAATGGTAGAAGATGAATCTAGATCTGGTCGCCCATTAACATCAACAGACGAATTTCATGTCTATCAAGTTAAGGAAGCAGTGAAGTGAATATTCGTCGAGTAAGCGAGGCTCACAGCTCGCCACATTTTAACTGAAACTGCGCACATGGAACGAGATGCTTCACGATTCATTCCAAAAACGCTAAATTTTCTCCAAGAAACGCAACGAAAAGAAGTGGCTTTAGAGATGGTTTTTGAAGTAACTAATAACAGTACATTCATGAAACGCATCATAAGTGGTGACGAGACATGGGTATACGAGAATGATGTTGAAATAAAACAACAATCATCCGAATGGCGCCTTTGGCGAAAACCTAAAAGAGTGCTTCAAATTCAATCAAAAATTCAAGTTTTGCTCGCCATGCGTGCAACTGGGAATAAAGAATATTATTTGAGCGTCATAAAACGTTTGCTTGCGCCAAAAAAGGTCGGATTTGTGATAAAATAATTCATGAATTTTGCACCACGATAATTCACTTTCGCACAATTCTTGGCCTTTCCGACATTTTTTGACCAAAAACTCAACCAACACCATTCTCCAGCTCCTTATTCACCGTCTCTAGTTTGAAATTACCACTTTGTGGACATCGATTTGAGTTGATTGAAGACATAAAAAACGATCGTTGTAAGAGCTTAAGGCCATACTAAAAATCGCGTATGAAAAGGGTTTTGGGGTTTGAGTTAAGTGTTGGCACATGTGCAATGGCGAGTACTTTGAAAAAGACAAAGTTCATGTTGAACATTAAAGTTCTAGTTTGAGTTTTATTCAGTTAGTCCCGGAACTTTTTTAACAGGGGGGTCTATATTGCTCTTACAAATTTCTACAGATTATAGGCTTGCTTTTCAGTTGATATTTTTTAATGCAGTCGGTTAGTTATTTATTGCTAACTAAGCAAAGAAACTCGACGGATAAATAAATCAAATAGATTCGATATTTTTTTTCGCGAACGCCATATTTAAATATACCCTATGTCACTCCGACAATTAAGACGACTCTAATGACAACTCATATGATAAAATCCGTCTAACCATTTAGACTACATAGCGTGCCAAAAAATAGACAACACACATATTATGAAATTAATTAAAATATTAGAGTTAAAGGAACACCAAATTCCTGAAAGCTCAAAGTTTGTTGTTTGATTTGTTCCTTTAACTCTAATATTTTAATTAATTTAACACACATATTATGTGCATATGCTGGAAAAACATTAGCCTCTTTAAGCAGTGGAGTAAAAAGCGAAATGGTATCGTAAAAGTTTACTTCTCTTTTTAAAACAGTTGCATCTTTACGATGGAAGGAAAGGAAACTTGGAGATTTAGCAACCGTTTTTTTAAAAAATGATCAAAGTTTGGAAATTAAAAAAAAAACGGTACATTTAGAGTCGAAAAGTATCGGTATCATATTTATTATTGAAAAATATATCGTTACGTTAAATTTCCAAACTTAGAGAATTTATAGAAAAACAAGTGTGTAAATCTCGAGTAAGTGTAAAAATTCAACTGTCCCACCTCTTTGTTAAAAAATATTGACTTGTCGACTCTTTCCCTTCCTGCAGTAACTTGCCTGTAAAGATGCAACTTTTGAAACAGAGAAGTGAAATTTCATTCTTCAGAATAATTCATAACCATTAATTCATTGCAAACAATTATTGCATTTAAGTGAATATTGATAATATAAATAAGGGTCAAGATGTATCAGTGTTTGCAAATACTTTCAATTGCAAAAAAACTCCTGTATCTTGTCAAACAAATATGGCAGCCAAACGAAGGCAAAAATCAATAAATTTTCAATAATGGTCACTTTAAACTACATATTTACCTGTTTGTTGTGTCGATTAGGCACAAAAAATAAAATTTATAAAATGACTTTTATAAAATTTATAAATTAATTAAATTATATATATATAAAATTTATACTTATATTTTTATGCATTGCGGTAAGAAGGGCATAATTAAAAAAAAAGCAATTTTAAGTTAAGTACACACAAAGTTTTTTAAAAAACATTATTTTTGACTTGTGTCCCTTTGCACCACCTATTCTTAAAACTTAAGCTTCACTTAAATCTTATTCCAATCAGTGGTGTGCAACGAAATAGGGTGGCGGTTAGTGATTTAAGTATAAAGCTTTAACATAAGGTTAGGTGGTGTAAATGGGCATTACTACGTCCCTCTTAGCACTATGAATAGATTTGCAACCTAGCCATTGTACATTCAACCAAATTTAATCGAGTTAAGCCCATTGACTTATGCCCAGTACACAAACGATTCGAACCTATTCCAACAGCCATAGTTGAATTTTATCGAGATTCGGTTGTAGCCAACGAGTTGCAGTTATTGAGTTTTCATGTGATTCCATGGTGGTGTTGTCATTTGCAAATGTAACAACTGTGGTCCTCCTACTGGTGGGTAGATTGTCTGTACAAAATAGAACCAAGAACGTTTCACCGGGGGCACATCACATCTGATTCTGAAAAAGATTCTGTTTTAATTTAAAGAGTAACCCTTCATATTACACAATAGAGCCTCCCTTGACATTTCGTAAGCTTTTGATACTTCAACCAGGGGGTCGATTCTTAAAACTTTGTGTTTTGAAAACGTAGTATGTTGTTTGTGGTTACAAAGAATGAACAAACATGGAAATCAGATACACGAATAAGCGGAGCGATTTTCTAAAAGTTGGTTCACACTATGCTATTTTTGATTTTGACAATAAAATGGTTTCTATTTTCTACATCTACATCAATTTTAAACATAAAAACTATTTAATGTTAAGGTTTGTACTTATTCTTCACAATAATAAAACAAGAGTTTTATATTAATTTCATCAGCATGACACGTTTCATGTGACTATGCACATATCTTCAGATGCGATTTTAAAAAATGTAATATTTAAGTAGATTAAAATAGTAATTATTTGTTATAATAAAAATAAGAGAAATTGTGAATTTTTAAAATTTAATAATAATAATAATAATAACTTTATTTAGTACTGTGTACCATTATCATTACAAACTATTTTTGCACAAATCATTTTACAAAAAAAATATAACTAAAACTTAAATAAACACTAAGGCAAAAAATTTGAAGTAATTCTTTCATAATATTTTTTAAAATATTATTTTTTAAATAATATGATTATATCTAGCTGCACGCTAGACCTACACTTGGAGAGAGATATACAAGAGAAAATCGAGAAATTTAACTATCTGAATGGAACAATTAAGCGAACATTGAGTAAATGCACAAATAAATCCACGCCTCTAAAGTTCTATAAAGTGATGTCCGTACCTACAGTCACTTATGGCAGTGAAACGTGGGTGATGACAAAGAAACTGGAAAGTCGACTGCAACACGCGGAGATGAGATTTCTAAGATCTATCATGGGCTACACCCGAAGAGACAGAGTGCGAAACACAGACATCCGGAACGCTCTAGGCATTTTCAATCTAAACAATAAATTAGAAGAATACCGCGAAACATGGAAAAATCACTTGATGAGGATGAGCGAGACCCGACTTCCAAAACAATTATACCTACATAAAACTACAGGACGGCGTAAGGTCGGAAGACCTAGAAAAAGATGGAGTGACCAGTGATTGATGGTGACGTAACGGGTATATTTACCCAAAACATGCAGATGAAGAAGAAGAAGAAGAAGAAATAATATGAAATTATTTTAAAAAATAATTTTTAAAATTTTTAAAATTCACAATTTCTCTAATTTAGTTATTTTTATTTTTATTATAACAAATAATTTACTATTTTAATCTACTTAAATATTACATTTTTTAAAATCGCATATATGAAGATATGTGCATAGTCACATGAAATATGCCATGCTGATGAAATTAATATAAAACTCTTGTTTTATTGTTGTGAAGAATAAGTACAAACCTTAACATTATTTAATCAACTTCACTAAACGTAATCATTATTTCAATATAAAAACTATTGGTCATGTCTCATGTTATATAAGCGTTGCTTATGATTTTAGATAGGATTTTTCGTACGATGAAGTCATGTGAGAAATCGCATAGTGTGAACCAGCTTTAAGGAAAGTATATAGCGTTTATTTGATTTCCATTGTTTCAAATCCCGTACGTTTCCAAAACACAAATTTTCAAGAATTCGCCCCCAAATTGAATCGTTTGTATTGAATTGAAACCAATTGTGAACCACATGCCGTAATGTATATCAATACCTAGTGAACTTTGCTCAAACTTATTATGTATAGTATAATTTTAATATATAAAACTCAAAGTTTGTATGTATGTATTTATATATGATATGTCCGTCCCATCAAAATCTCCCCAACGGAAAGCACGATTGAATTGAAATTTTTAACTGAATATTCAGCTAAGAGTTCTAGGGGAGAGAGTGGACAAAAATGAGTGAATTTTGTGTGACGTATGTGATGAATTACCCCTAAGTAATTTTGAATACAATTTATTTTTATTCATAACTGAAGCTATTAGAGCATAAAGGTGTTAACTCACTTTTAAATTTTCCAATAATTAAAGTTAAAGTTTATTGCTTGGAATTTTTTCTGTATTAGATAAATTTACATACTTAGAGGCAAGAGGCAAGGACATACTTTTATAGGTATATCGTCAGCTTGGAGCAAAAACAAGATAACTCCATTTTTGGACAAAATAAGTTATCTACACGATTGGATACAAATCATACTCAACTACGTTCTGGCAAAATCAGATAATTGTACTAACACTAATAAAATTTTTATTAAGATATTTAGTTTTGAATAAGTATACTTTTAATTGTCAACTCAACATTCAAGTCGCATTTTCTCAAAACTATCATTTTGGAGTTATCTTGTTTTTGCTCCAAGCCGACGATATGTGCCATTTCACCACACACTCCATATTTTTTTAGTTTTATCTGAAAAAGTGAGTTAACACCTTCGTGCTCTTAATAGCTTCACTGATAAATTTGTTTAAAGTTTAAAAATAAAATGCCTCACAGTATACATATTTAGGTTGTGCATCATTGTTCATGATAACAAGAACTAAAAGCAATAGATCAGCAGGATTAAACGCAATATTCTAATCATGACTGCATAATCTAAAGGAGTACATGTCCGGTTTTTCTTTTTCAGAATACGTTTAACGAGCCCACGATATATTTAGCTGCAAAACTAAATACATGCTTATATGGATGCAATATCTTTCGATATCAATTGATTTTGAATTTTAAAATGCAGGAATATTTTTTATTTTATCACCAATCCACAGAGCAACCTCAAATCAATACCATCACATGTAAAACTCAATATCGGTAAAATGTTGGCGTTATTGGCTGTCTGCATTGACCGATTCAATTATTGTTATTTCTGCCGCCCCCCCCTCCCCATATTAAGAGATAAAAATAAAATCACAAACGTTATTGACTAAACGTATTGGACAACGTACAAGGCACCCACACGACAAAACTACTTTAAATCAAAAATCTACAACGCTAAAAAAACTTGCTCCAAAACCACAAAAACCAAATGACAGCAATATTTATCAGGTCTTAATCCACTGAAGCTTTTCGTTGTGGAAGGTAATAAAAAAATTGAGGGAATCTTGTACACACAGCTATCCTCTTAGCCCTCCAATATGGAAATCGAATGGAAACTGGACAACAAATAATCGAGAAAAAAAACTAGGCACTTCTACAAATCACTTGGCGAATAGTTTTCAGCCGTTTCCTGCAGAAATACCGACAGGAGAAGAAAACGAAATACTTGGGGATGCATCTTGATAGAATACTTACATGGAAACATCTAAGTATGGAAATATGTATTTGAAAAACAGAAGGTTCCGCACAGCTTGAGCACAAATTTAGGAAAATGTATTGGCTACTACATAGGTAGTCAATCAAAATTAACATTGGAAAATAAGTTGTTATTATTGTATAAGATCATGCTGAAGTCAATTTAGCTTTACAGTATCCAATTCCGGGGGACAGCAAGCAATTAAAATATTGATATATTGGAGCGATTTCAATCCAAAACATTAAGAATCATCACAAACGCTTCTCGGTGTGTATAAAACATAAAATCTTATCGAGGTGACTTGAAGATAATTTATGTTAAACATGAAATTGCAAATTGTAGCAAAACATACCACGGAAAGTTAAAAAATCGATTAGGGTTCTTACACTTAGGGAATTACTTTAAATTACAATAGGAAATTAAGTTTTATTGTAATCGTTCATGGTCGTTAATTTAATAAGCCTCGACGATTGAAGCGATATATCGATGAAAGTTAGTAAATAACGGTGTAAATTTGAATCAAGATGAGAAATAATTAATGCATTTGTTCGTTCTAAATCGATAAGAACGAATTTCGTTAAATTTTATGAAAAATAGTAACCAGGGAATGTAAACAAAAAATAATATCCTATTTACGGGGAAATGTGTCTGAGGTACAAACAAGGAAGCATATTTTTGTAATTTTTTTTTTGCCAAGTACCTTATTTGTTAATATTTTTTAAATTTTTTACATTATTAAGCATTACATTAAGACCAGTGGTAGTGGTGAGAACTGAGTCACATCAAAAAAGAGGTTCCATGCGGTAGTCAGGATAACTCATGGTTCCTTCGTCTGATATCAGAAAACCAAAAATATTTCTTTAGTACATAAGTTTAACTTGGATTTGAACGAAGGATTTTTTTACTTCAATTACAACTTAGTTTTTAATTAAACAAAAAGAGCAGTTTTTTGATTGCACCTTTACCAAAAAGTAAAAAATCAATATTTTGTTAATTCCTTCGTTCAAATCCAAGATAAACTTATGTACTAAAGAAATATTTCTGGTTTTTTGTTTTCAGATGAAGCAACCATGAGTTATCCTGACTACCGCATGGAACCTTTTTTTCCAGTTCTCACCACTATACCACTGGCTTATTTTGCAATATTTTTTAATGAAAATTTAGCAGAATATAATCTTAATATAATAATGCTTAATAATGTAAAAAAATTTAAAACTACAAACAAATAAGGTACTCTGCACAAAAAAAATCACAAAAATATGCTTCTTTGTTTGTACCTCAGACTCATTTCCCCTTAATGATAATGACGTTTTAACTTTTTCTATTTCCTATATATTATTTATTCGGCGTTAAATTTAAAACGCACCCAGCTTATCTTGACAATTCCACGAAATTAGGTCTTTGCATATGTATACCTGCACAATTATGTTGTTGAATTCAAAGTTTGTTGATCAAACCAAGTAGTATTGAATTCATTGCATCAAAATAGTTTATTATTTGTTATTATTATTATTGATTAATTGTTAACGATATGTAATTATTAATAAGTTTCGTGGTTTTTTCAAGCAGAAGAATTTTAAATTTGCCGCGCCGCATCGCGTCAGTTAAAATTTAAGTTTAGCAATTGTTTTAAATTCACCATCTTGCAGTGCGAGTGACGTGTGGGATTATCTATTTCGTTTTCAATATTATATTACCTAACAAAGTGTTTAATAATTATTATTATAAAAGTGAAAATTTGTAGTATCTTAATGTGGTGCTTGGAAGGCGTATTAGTATGTTTTGGATTCGTTTTAAAACGTAATATTTTAATGCTAATTAACTTGTGGAAGTTTCTTTTCGAAACAAGAGACGCGTCGAAATTTTAACATTTTTATGCCGTGCCGAGTGGAGAGACTAATCCGATTTGTGCATTTATCAAAATTACTCAAGAGTATTAATCGAAAATCAAATTAAAAAGAAAACTCTAAAATTCAACAGGTGGTGAAATTGCTTAAAATTTGCGAGCGGCGCCAAATACAGTCAAAATAATTTCTGATGTTGAAATTATTCAATTATAAGGTAGAATTTCATGATTTCTCATATTTTAATTATGCCCGTACTTATAGTCATGGATTGAACTGAGAATCGAGATCAATTCTCGAAATAACAGCTGTTGCTACGATACGGTCTAAATTCTAGTAATCTCATTGGTAAATTCTAGGATCATTTTGAGTCTCGGATTGATCCGTGACTATAAGTACGGGCATTAAAGAAACAAATTTAAAAATAAATTTTCGCGTTTTTCGAATGACGTCGAGTTGCGACATCGCATTTGAGAATAAAAATCAAATACGAGCTTGCATGTGTGTTTAATATAAATTTGCTCGTATTCGCAAATCATCCTTTGCCTAGGGATAAATAATGGAGAAGATTGTTATATCTATAATTTCGAATTGTTGCATCCGATAATATAAAATTAATAAGTTAAAACTTTAAATATAGAACAAGTTCTTGTTCTACATAGTACTTGTTCTATATTTAAAGTTTTATCTTATTATTGTTCTCGCAAGTTAATAATTTATATTTAATATAAAATTAAACTTACATTTTGCGTTTTTCGAATGCATGATCACACATAGTACCAATAATATTGTTGTCGATTATTTCTAATTAGTAGAACGGTAATTCGAGTCGTTCTTCTTTACTGGTCTGTCGTAATTATTTGTGAAGTTTGAGTGGTTTTTTTAAGATTCTGAAAATTGAAATTACATTAAAAGAATTAATTTTTTAATTGTACATTTAAATAGTAGGCCATTAATGTCCGATTTCTTCACCTCGAGATATCGGTCCGATAAATTAGCAAATTTATTTATCAATATACATTGATTATTCGATCGAATAGATTCAGATCTTACACGTAATTCGAGGTAAGACAATCGGGCATAAGTATAAAATGTCCGTTTTCTTCAAGTACAAAGTTCAAAAGTCGATGTCTCTTACATTTCATTAAAACACTTTTTTTTAACTACAATAATAACGGGGATTTTTGAAGCAATTAAGGTGTTAATCAAACAACTAATTTCTTTTCATCTTTTCAACGTTGAAAAGATGGTACGTATTGTAAGTACATGATTGCCAATATTTACCAATAACAATTGCCTCAATATAAAATAACTCGAGACAAATCGCACAATCTTCGAACCACCCGTGTTGGATTTGAAGATTGTTGCGTTTGCCTTTAAATTATGCGATCGCCTTGCACGTTATCTACGTTGTGTGAGGTGTATTTTTTTTTAAATTCCCCATGGATCGTTATTCAGAATATCTCTAAAAACGACCACCAATTTTTTATGATAAACTCTTGGAACAATATTAGGTCAATTGAACTCAATTTATCTATATCCAAAAGTGCACCGTTTCGGAGTTGAAACCCATCGAAGTTCAAGTTTTCAAAATGCATTTATTTTATATTATCAGATGAACCCTTGAAATTGAACATTCTAATTTGGAACAATATAATTATAATAAATTATTGAAATACTTTATCAAAAATCGGACATTTCGTATCAAATTAACTTAATGCATACAAATTTATGCAAAAGTTAAGTTATATTGGTGCTGCTATAGCGTGCGGTCTACTAAAATTTCTGGTGCGGTTTTATTTTATTTTTGTATTGGTTTTATTTAACCCATTACGTTCAAATTAATTTTTTTAAATGTAAGAATGATTTTTGGTATTTACAGTACAGTCTCGGTAACCCGAACAAAAGAAGAAAAAGTCCGCACAAATAGTTATAATCCGAGCACAACTGATAAAATGTTCGGATTGTAGAAGAAAGAATAGGAGGAAATATTATGTATGCAGATTTATATTTTTGCAAATATGCACTTTTAATTTATATTACACAATATATAAATACATTTCGTTTACAAGTCAGTATTCTGCGATGTTTGTTTGTATGTAGTTACACTTATAATTTAGAAAACCGTAAATGTCTTTTTAAAAATTTAAAATGTCCGGAAAACGAAAACACACCACGTTGACTTTAAGTCAAAAAATAGAAATCATAAACAAACTAAATGAAAACCAAACTGTTACAAGCCTGGCGAAATTATACAATGTAGGAAAGTCGATAGTGTGCGATATAAAAAAAAATAAAACCAAAATTATGGATTTTATAGCTACAACAGATAATGGTCCAGGTAAAAGAAAAACCCTTAAATGTAGTGAAAATCCTACTATGGAGAACGCCCTGTTTACTTGGTTCCTTCGAGAACGAGCCAAAGAAAAGCTGTTTTACTATTAGACAATGCTCCGGGACATCCTAATGAAAGTGAATTAATAAGTGTTGACGGACACATTTCGGTGATGTATCTTCCTCCAAATTGTACGCCATTATTACAACCGATGGGCCAAAATATTATTCAGGCTATAAAACTAAATTATAGAAAGAAGCTTTTAAAGCAAATTATCGAATCAGAAGAAGAAATACCCCAGGTTTTAAAGAAAATCAATTTAAAAGACGTTGTGTTCCTCCTAGATGAAGCTTGGCAAAGAGTTACTTCCACCGTAATAAAAAAATCCCGGCATAATTTATGGCAAGACTAACAGTTCAACGATGAAGACGATTTACCATTAAGTGCATATGTGATTGGAAGAGAAAATCAAGAATTAAGTCTCGAGTTTAAATGAAATAACCGATCTTGTAAACCAACTTAGTGAAGAAAACTGTTTACAAGCTGAAGTAGAAGAGTGGGTAAATGGAGGAAATCAGGAAAAGAATAATTTTACTGATGAAGAAATTATTGAAGAATTTATTAATGATCCGAACATAGAAGATGATCAAAATAGTGACGAAAGTGATGAGACACGGTTTATAAAGAATAAAGAAGCTGTCGATACTTTTAACGTTTGTGTAAGATGGGCTTGTGAAAATGATATCCCATCTCATAAAATTTTATTGCTCCGACAATTAAGAGAAGAGGCAATTAAAAAGGAAATGGGTGCAAAGAAACAAACCATAATTACAAACTATTTTTCTAAAACATAATTTTATTTTTTCTAAGCACAGTAGAATACGTGTGTATCTAATAATATTTATTTTGAGGTTTGTTTATTTCTAGAATAAAAGTTATTCTAAAAATTTCGTTTTTAAACTTTATCCAATAATCCGAACTTTTCTGTAATCCGAATGAGGCCAGGTTTCTATTAGTTCGGATTAGCGAGACTGTACTGTACTTTTATTTTACGGTATATTTTTTCTTTTTAAAACTGACGTTTTTACAGCGCAAAATTGGCTGAAGATATTACCACAATTTTTTTTTGGAATAGAAAGAGGATAATGTTTCCAATGATTTGATAAAACAAAATATTTTATATTGCATTAATAAGCTATTTAGATCAAAACCGCTCAATTAATAATGAATTTTGAATCATAGTTAAGGTTGTATATGGGAGATACAATCGAAGACAAAAGTAGGTTTAATTTGAATTTCACGAATACTGAATTAACTATAACAAAAATTTTGCGAGTGACTATCCCTGCAATCCAACTTAACGAAATAAAAAAAATGTAATTTTTATTAGTAAAAATTAATATTTGTAATTAAAACATCGACAAAAACCGAGATATACATGACATTTATAACATCAACAAGTTTTAAAAGTTCTTAAGGTTCTTTTAACGTCGATATCAATATAATTTTCGAAGATTTGAACGTGACGAAGCTGTATCGGTTGCAGCTTATAATTAATTTCTCAAGAACGGGGTAGTAAACATTGATAAAATTTTGCTGAAACTTTCTTTTATTAATAGCCGATATCTACAAAAATTGAACTCATTTTCACAAAATGGTTTTTACATTATAAGATTTTGCTTTCGATTTTTATAGAGACAAGTATTTTACTGTTTTACACCTTGGTTTATTTCCTAAAAGCAGACTCTTAAGCAAAACCGTAGATGTCATTTTCATGAATTTTAATCAAAAATCGCAAAAAACAATTAAGCGCTATTTTAAAAGATAACGTTTCAATAATCTCATCTCTCATAAACATGGGTGTTTGGGTTGAAAACGGATCAGATTGTTGATATTTTTTTGTGGAGCGGCGAGATAGAGGGACTTTGGTGCCAATCACCCAACACGAAGTTCAGTTACAATTCAACGGCTTTCTATAACCGATATATTATTTTATGAAGAAATGAAAATATTGTTTACTAAAAGCTGCTGGTTCACACTACGCGATTTCTCATGTGACTTGTCGTATTAGAAATATTTTTACGTTCACACTATGCAATTTTTGATATTATAGAAGTCAAAGCTAAATACTAAGCTCGATTTTGACAATAAAATGGTTTCTATTTTCTACAGCTACATCTACATCAATTTTAAACATAAAAACTGTTGGTCATATGACATAAGCGTACGATTTTAGACAGGATTTTTCTTACGATAAAGTCACATGCTATCACAGCTATCGAAATTTTCCGGTAGACCGCACGCTATAACAGCACAGTTAAATAATAATAATTAATAATATCGACAACCTCAACCGCGCCCCGTTGTCAATATAAAACTAAATACCTTCCTTTCTCAAATCAAGTCTTACCTTAAATTTTGACAAGACTTAATTAAAACAATTATTTCAGAATCATCTCGTAAATAAACACCAATAATTGGTTGATCTGCCACTTTGCCAATGTTTCTAGATCTATTTCTTCCCGATACTTAACTCATATTCATATCGTACAAAATCAGTAATTAATTTTGGTGTATCGGTCTTGATTGCAATACCTAAAAAAACTATTTTTAATATAAAATTTAATCTCGAATATGTCCATTAACAAGTAATCTTTCTTTTATAATAATTATAGTCCGGAATTATATGCACTGGGACCCCAATATCTTGTATGCGGCAAACAAATTATACATTAACACAAGATATTCAGTGGTGTGATGTACTTTTTAAAATATAACATAACGTAAATACGTTATGTTATATGAGCTTGTTCTCTTTCTAACTTAAACATTTCTGTATAGCGTTGTCCTTATTATTTCACGTTATATTATATTTTAAAAGTACATCACACCACTGATTATATACGGCATAAATTATTTGACGCATACAAGATATCGAGGTCCCAGTGCATATAATTCCGGACTCTATTTATAATGTTTTAATGCAATACCTTAGACCGATTTCGTTTCAAATCGTGCAGGCTAGTTGGACCTCACGTTCTGAAATATGTTGTTGTTTATACAAAATGAGGAGACCCGTATTTTTTGCTTTATCTCAAAATAAGTCCTGTCGCCCAATAGCGCCTTTTTTTATTCATTTTTAATTCACAAAAATTCTCTGTATAGCATAAGAAATATCGTGGCCAATTCGGTAATTTTGGATTAATTTTTTTTCTCCTACTGGAATTTTAAAAATATAAAAATCCAAAAAATATACGAAAAGAAAAAAATATTTTTCTCTCATAAAACTCACTTTTCTCTCTCAAAATTTAACATATTTTGGAAGGATGCTTACCGTATGTCTTCCAAATTTTAACATCGATTTATTGTTAGTTTCGGACACAGAATGGATTCGGTCATGCAAATCAAGTTTAATGTGGGATCATATTATGGCCAATGTATCGGTTGAATATTCTCTTTATTCTTATCATAAACTTGGGCTTTTTGTTTGTCTACCTTTTCCACAATAATTATCTTCCAACCCCACTGCGCAGTCCTTTTTCGTCTGACATCATCAGTCTTCACCTACCACGATGATATTAATTTAAAATGACATGAAATGAATTCCATAGTTCAGTAATACTACTTACTTCTTGCTCGAATTTTCCAACGAACATCATAACCTGAATTGGTTCACAATACGTACGAATTCCTTCCAAACTAATATTGCGTGGCACTTTGCTACAATATAATTAAATTAATAATGTTAGCAATTTCAAGTATTTGAGGTAGAATTATTATTTTAGAATTTAATATCTTAAATTCAATAACAACAAAATATTATGAAATCGAGCTAGATTTGATATACAAAATATCACTAGATCACACACTAGATATTTGAACGGATTTTGTGTGTATAGTGAATCTTCGTTGCCACGAGTTTGCAAACCACTTTTTTTATACTATTTTTGTATTTTGCGCCCTTCACGTCCTAAAATTTAAAAAATATGCGTTTTATTGAATAGTATTACTAACTCATTATACTTGTTATATAATAAGTTACTTATTCATAAATCCGTGATAATAGTTAATTTGAAATTTTGTTGCATTTTTATGTGATAGTTGGTAACAAAAATTTACAGCTTAGATCATCGCATAAAAGTTTAAATAAGCAGTTACAATTTTTTTATTATTACTTATTATTTTATAGGTGATTAGGTATTTTGCACAAATTAATAGATATAATATAATTTTATTTACAGTGACATCATTAGTTTCAATTTTCACTGACGTTATTTTTGGTTATCAATTTTTTAAACCAAAAAATTGCGATTCATAGTAATAGGTCCATTTCGATACGCAATTTGGTTTTAAAACGATTTTGTTTTAGACGCAAAATGGAAAAAATTTAATAGAATATTGTTTTGCACCGAAAAGAAAATATCGCGAATCGGAAAGTTAAACTGAGTGTTAAAGCTGCGTATACACGTGAGCATTTTTACGAACGATCTTGCTCGTCCAAGTTGGGTTCACAAAAAAAAATGTAGATTCAAAATGAGATTTCTTCAAAAGCTATTTTTGTATGAACCAAACTTTTTTTTATCGATACCTGTGGTAGTTTTATAAAATTATTTTAATGTTAGCGAATATAATAATTATTATAATCAGTGGTGTGATGTAATTTTAAAACATAACATAACGTAATGTTTTAAAAGTACATCACATCACTGATTGTCATTTATTTATCTCGACTGAAAAAATATGAAAAGTAGGACCGGCTTAAGAAATTTGGCATAACGGGTTGTCGTAAGGGAATGCTTCGAGTT